>JAQQTP010000088.1:44367500-54367500 GCA_029884605.1 Ormosia emarginata
TTTCCAACAAATCCAATACTCGTCAGGTGACTCAACTTGCCCTTTCCCTTTAGCACTGTGCGAACAAGTTGGGACCACTTTAGGTAGTTCTTCCCATTCAACCTATACGCAGAGTGGATATTCTGTAATTCTCCGGGCTGTTGAGATTGGACATCTCCTATTTCTTTTGCCTCTTTGTTTGACATCTTCAAATCACCAAATCGATCGGCTACAATAGCGAATCTGGATGGAGTTGTAAGCAACGCAAGGTAAGGTTCAAGAAACGAGAAAAACTAGGTTTAAGTCTTCTCTGGCGGCTATGAAGGAAACGATCAGCAATGAAGGCCAATCTAAAAGGGAAGAAACAACGGCAATGAAGGCCAACTGATTTCGGATGAAGGACAGCAGTTGGCAATGAAGGCCAACTGGTTTAGAAGGGAGACTTTCAGTGGAAACCAGGAGCAGTCCCTGACCGGAACTGCTCTGATACCATCTAAGAAAATAGGGTCTGAAATGAATTATTCATTGAGTAGTCAATCACAGTAGTATATGTACAGAAGGTCCTAGCTCTATTTTAGGAAATGTCTTAAACAACCTAGCAATAATTTAGGAAACAGAAATATCTCCTAATCTGAGGCTATAATTCCTTGATTTAGGAGATTACATTTATTACACCCTAATTACACCAAATATATACATTCCTAAAATAATACTCCTAAGAATCAACATACAAATCCACACGGATTCCCACAGAGTATATAAATAATTTTTTTCTAGACTCATTACATAAAGCTATACACAGTATTTGATTCCATTATTATAGTATCTTAGATTTTACACAGAAGTAATATTATTCTCAAAATAAAGGAGGTGCAGATCTGTGTTTGTATATGCACAGACCCACTTATCATGTTTGAAAACATTATCAATAATGAGTACATTAAAACTGAAAAGCTGAAGACCTGAAGTATAAGAAATTTTCATTAGAAATTCAATTATCACTTACTATTGAGTTTATGTATAGCATTAGTCCAGCTGCATTGCCTGAGTTTTAATCGAACATAAGTGAGATAGCTAGATGAGAGATATAAAGGTAATGGAATAATTAATTAAAAAGAAGAAAATAGCTATAGGACCTAAAAGACAGATTTGTGTATTGTAGAAGATTACTTAAAACACAAGTAAAAGCAAATTCATGATCCCAACAGTAAAAGCTCTTTTGAAAAAATCAACAGAACAATATATATGTAAAAAAAACAAAACAAAAAATTTCAATAGACTCTATTGGAAGAAGAGGAGCAAACTCAGTAGTTCAAGGAAGAAATTGAGGAAAGAAGCAGTCAAATATCACTCAAAACAAAAGGGTGGTGCAGATATTCTCACCTTCCCACGGGAAGAGGAAGAGATCCAGAGAACCAAAAAAATCCCTTCACCTCACCCAGAGGGTCAAATTAAGAAATCCCTTCGTCTAGAGTTAAGCAGAATCCAGAGTACCATAACCAAAAATTAGTAGTCAGCTATCGGTTGAATTTTAGGACGTCTCCTTGTGATATGCAACAGAATTGGTAAGCTGTGCTTTGTTGATACACTTTTACTTTTGTTTTTAATATTAGTTCCCTTTTATTCACTGTAGCATGATGATTTATCTTGTGCCTTTGTATTTCCCATGTGCTACGTTGTTAAATTTATATATATCAAAAAACAATACACAAACTTATTTTTCTTATTAAACTATAAAATATAAAAGGTAAAGTCATTTTCACTAAATTGTGTACTGTTTGAATTACCTAGCATAGCATCACTACCATCTGATGCAAAGTTGAATCACGCTATATAGCCATTACTGCAGCTACAAACATATTGTCCTGTATGAAAACAGAAAGCACCGTAGAGGATATCATCTCAGTGGTAGAAATTTTAGCAAACTTTGCCATGAAAGCAGAACCAACATGTCTTTTGTCAAGAGCTCAAACTCTGAACACCATCTCTTAAAAAACTCCAGCCATATTTTCAAATCGCTGAAACAGCAAAAGCCAGACCAAATTAGTTAACAGCAGCAGGCAATCCATCCAATGAAACAAAAATCAACAGTCAGCACCCAGCATCCTGAGCATGAAACTGTCACGCAGCACTCAAAAACCAGAAGAGAATTCCTACAAATTATGCAACCTCATAAGGTCCCAAATTCAACCAAAATTATGAAAAAAGAAAGAAAGAAAGGGAGTGTGCAGAGAGAGGTAAACACAGGGCGGCAATGTCCTTAAGAAAGGCCATGGAGGCCTCTATGACTGCAGAAAGTACACCAGAACCTGGACAACCTCTGGAACAAAGCAAAACAATGAGATCAAAGAGTGCTAGAAAGAGCAACTGAAGGAGTGCATCGCATTTGGAGAAGTAGAAGGTACCGAATGCGGGAATAGAGCTTGAGGAGGCCATGGAAGATGGAAGAATTGCAGAGGCAGAAACATCAAAAAATGAGAGAACCAAAACAAAAATCGCAAATTTGGGGTTGGGAGGAGAGAAATAGGACTTTCAGAAATCAGATTCGAAATTCAAATGTATTGAGAGAGATAAAATAGACAGTGATCAGAGAGGTAGACCACCACGTGTAGCTTCATCCATGAAAGACACTCTTTACTCAAGAACGAGTATGACTCAATGAAAGCCCCACTCGCAGGAAAGAGGACTCTCTTAATAGATAGGGTGGAAATAAGCATTTAAGTAGTCTCTGCCTATGTGATCATTGGCTCATTGGTTCTTGAACTTGGTCTCTGCAATTTGTTTCCAAACATACATGTGGACAAAGGAAAGTAACTATAGAGAGAGCTACATTGTATGCCACTATTTTCCAAGCTCCATCGCTCTTGTCGCCCAAATTACTTTGATCTCTAAGTACATCAGCCAATACACGCTCCAATTCCAAATTCCACGTAAAGTAACCCCTTGTATCATCTTTCTTGTCCTCATTGTTGCTTTCTATCAGCTCTCTTTTTCCCTTTGTCTTGTTCTTTCCTTGAGTTAGCATTGGCCTTCCTTTGGATGACACCACAGAAGTCAATGTATGACCACCCAATGGACTGCAAATCATATCCAAGAAATATTGTTTTCAGACACAGCATAAGCATATACCAATATAATAATAAAAGTTATGACATGAAAAATGCAATAAAGGAAACCAATTTATTAACAAAATCAAGTCAAATTGGCCTCTATAAATCTCAGTCCCTAACTATGGTCAGTCATTTATCATCAATAGCATACTAACAAGAATATGTATAGATTAGTTTTATACCTGTTATAATAGTTTACAGATTAGTTTTGCTCCAGCTGGAAGGGCACAGTGTATTACATAGTCATACTACATTGATCTGCTCAAGCAATGCATATACAAATCCCAAGCAAGAAAAAGCTTTTGATCATATCAATTGGGCAAGCAGGGATGCAGCATAACCGAAATGTGGCAACCTACCTAAAGAACCCAGAAAATGAAATCAAAATTGCTGTTTCAAAACCCCACTACTTTGTAAATTGTAAGTGATGGCAAAATTCTACTGTGACAAAATTACAAAACAGAGTTCCAGAAGATATAAAGACAACTATAAGAAATACGGCCAGTGTCTAATATACACCCTTCAAAGAAGGGTGTATCATACACCTTGAAAATATAGCCATTGATATATGATTAAAATATATCAACGGTCAGATTTGATGACTTACCTGCACAACAAGTTTCAGCCAACAGAAAAGTTCATCCCGGAGCCACCATGAGCTCTGTCCACCACCCTAGAACCACCATGAACTCCGTTGCCAACCTCCACCACGCCAGTCACCATCCAGACCAGAACCCAGCCACCAGAACCACCATGCGCAACCAGAACCATGAACCGCCAGATCCACTGCCCATGAGCCGCGCAGCCAGATCCGCGAGCCACCATAGCCACCGAGACCCAAAACCAAACCACCGAGACCCAAACCCAGCATCAAGCCAAAGATCCATCCAAACCCAAAAACCACGTAGATTCATCGCTGGCAACTTCACCATCGAACCACCACAAATAGCCGCACATACCCAAAACCAACTTCACCATCGAGACAGAGGTACGCAGTGGCTAGGCGTGGAACAAGGCAGTGGTTCCGGGCTTGACGCGCCGGTCGCGTGCTGGTTGGAGCGGAGGTTGAGGTCTCAGTGTGGTTCCGAGTTGGTAGCACCAGATCTGTTCAGACCGGACCGCCGCGGAACCAGATCCAGCACCAGACAGCTGTGGATGAGCCAGATTCGAACGCATCTGTTCGCTCCACGCCAGTGGTTCTGGGCTTAACTCGCGGGTCGCCTGCTGGATGGAGCGGAGGCTGAGGTCTCAGTGTGGTTCCGAGATGGTAGCACCAGATCCATCCAGACCAGACCGCCGCGGAACCAAATCCAGCACCAAACAGATGCGGATGTGCCAAATCCAAATGCATCTGTTCGCTCCACGTTGCAGCCATCGGACCCCCTAGTTGTAGATCCGTACAGACCAGACCGCCGCCGTCCTTGACATTGTCGCCTCCACTCCACGCCGCAGCTCCACCGGCGAGTTGCAACCTCTGGCGTTGGGTGGATGTTGGGGAAAATATAGAGTGACCTGGAAACTTGGAAAAAATGAAGTAACCTGCAATAGCAGGTATTTTTTGGTAGTGCATGATACACCCTAACTTAGTAGGGTGTATACTAGCAACCGCCTAAGAAATATATAAGGTACTGAGAAATACTTGAAAGTTGAAATTTTAAAGGCACCTAAGAACAAGAAATAACTCAAGGCAAAGCATCAGCCAAATAGAAGATGTTGTCAATTCCCAAATTTGAGAAATTGCTAGAAAGTTCCTCAACCAAATATATATATATGACTTTGTTTATGATCTATCATTTCATTTGAAAAGAATATTCATTTTGTCCCAAATCCCAAGCCATAGTGTGCTAAAATAGCAACAAAATATAAAGTGAAAGAACAGTGCTTGCACTACAGTAATGTGGACAGGCCTTGAACTACAATAGTGTGAACAGTAAAATCCTATAGTCTTGTAAACAACAATTTTTTCCCTTGCTCCTATATCAATCATAAAAATTGCAAGCCATATTTTGAATCCAACTTCTAAATCCGTTTGGGCTGTCCTGCTTTTAAAATCAGGTCATATATCCCTGTCATCTTTCATTTAAGTAGACTATTAGTAATGCTTTCTGAGTATATCCAAGAGTCGGTTCCACAATGCATGCTTTTTGCAAATGATAATCTTAGTTAGAGAGTCAAGAGAGGAAATAAATGGGAAGCTAGAGCTATGGAGACGAGCTTTGGAAGAACATGGCTTCCGTTTAAGCAGGAGTAAGACGGTGTATATGAAATGCAAGTTCAGTAAAAAGCGTGTTAATAATAACGGAGAAAATTAGAGACCATACCATACCACAAGTCACACGGTTTAGGTATATTGGATCTGTCATGCAAAATGACAGTGAGATAGAGGGAGATGTAAACCATAGGATTCAATCTGGATAGATGAAATGGAGGAGTGCTTCAAGAGTTATTTGTGATAGAAAAGTGCCTCTCAAGCTTAAGGGTAAATTTTACCACGCAACTATAAGACCTGCGATGTTGTATGGTACTGAATGTTGGGCGGTAATAAGCCAGCAAGAGCATAAGATCAGTGTCGCTGAGATGAGGATGTTGCGTTGGATGTGTGGCCATACAAGACAAGATAGGATTAGGAATGAATGCATTAGAGAGAAAGTAAAGGTAGCACCTATTGTGGAAAAGATGGGACAATCTCGCCTTAGGTGGTTTGGACATGTAAGGAGAAAACCCTTAAAGGCCCCTGTAAGAAGAGTAGACCAGGTGGAGGATAGCCCAATAGCTAGAGGTAGAAGGAGACCAAGAAAGACTATAGGTGAAACGATTAAAAAAGATTTAGATTTGTTTGGCATTTCTGAAGACTTGGTTTATGATAGAGTACAATGGCGTCATTTGATCCATGTAACCGACCCCACCTAGTGGGAAAAGGCTTGGTTGTTGTTGTTGTATTAGTAATGCTAACAGCCCATTTCAACTATTAGCTTCAAGGTATGTATAGAAGATTTTAAGTTCAATAGTACGGAGATATAAAGGGGTAGTTATCAAATATATAAGGCCTAAGAAGTGGTAATGGTCCAGAATCGATATTGTTTGCTAGGTTTTTAGTTGTTTAAGCCATTTAGCCATTTGCTAGTGATGGTTTGATCAGCATGTAAATAAGTGATTCTAATAGAAAGCAGTCAGCATTGCAGGGTAGGTGAGTAGAATTTTTTTACAACGAAAACTTTTGAGAAGATATCTGAGTGACTGAGTCCTGAAAAGGTGATCAGGGTTTAGTGTGTAGGCCTATTATTAAAATATAATTTATCAGAAAGTCGAAAAGTGAACTTTAACCATCTATTTTATTATTCCGAGACATAATATCAAACACTGAACATGCACAGCATGGAACTGAGTAGCTCTCTAGTTTTATCCATTTAATAATGTTCATATGGAAAAGATACTATTCCTTCAAAAGTAAAGCCATAATACTTGGACAAAGAGATCATCAGCCCACCTATATTAAGCTCACAATATATAGAGCACCTTTGAGACAGCACTTGCACAAGAATGACAATTACTCAGACGGTTCAATCTAAACAAAAGGCTGTTCTCTTTATACCAAAATTCCATTTATAAAATGTCCCAGGAAGCATTAGGATTAGTAAGCAAGATGTGCAATGGTTGGAAAATAGAACCAGAAGTAAATTCTAGGCAAAACAGTAGATAGAATTCATGCAACAGAGAACAAAAGGAACCTTGAGCTTTTTAGCATTTTAACAAGGCAAATTTCACACTGGTTTTCAAAAGGAGAGACCCACCAAGCCATAATTGATATTCAAACTCAAACAGTATGTGTCAGAATTTGCAATAGATCTATTGAACCTATAAAACTTCACGAAACTCCCTTCTTGGCATATTAACAAACAGAGAAAATGCAACAAGCACGCCAAAAGAATGACACAAGGCCAGCAACAATCTATTCCATCTCAAAAAAACCCAATGTGCACATAAATGAAAAATCCATTTTGGACTCAAAATCTACGTATCCATGAATCATCATAACAAGCAAACAGCTAATATAAAACATACAAAGATTATGCCAGAAATATTTGATCAATTCTCATGCTCATGGCCATGGCCATGGCCATTTGACAAGTGGGAATGATGGATCAGAGCATAGAGAGCTTACCAGACAAGAAGATGATACAAATCAAGCTTGAACCAAGATTACAGCAGCTATCGAACAATGAATACAAAAAACAAAAAACAAAAAAAAGAGAAAACAGAAACAAAAACAAAACAAAAAACTAAAACGAAAATGTGGACAAATTCGTAGAATATAACATCAACAAAGCAAGATTGAGTAGATATGAATATCTAGAGCAGATCTGAGTTCAGTGCTCAACTCACCAAGCTAGAGCTATGGAGGTGAAGAAGAAGCAGCAGCACGCGATGAACATGCACAGCTATCAAGAGAGAAACAGACAAAGTGGGGTGAGTGAGGGATTTTAGAAATTCCACCTAATCAGGCGAAATTTTGAATTCTTTATTTTGGATAATGAAATACCATATTAAAATGAAAAATGATCATCCTAAACCCCTAAAAAGGGGTGTAAGAACTATTAACACCCTTTTCAAAGGTGTTGATTAAGTGAGAGAAAGCGAATAGGAAAAAGTATGTATGATGAATGGTATTGGAAGAAGTGTGAAAAGAGGTGTATGCATTGTTTACGGTAAGAATATAATAATTGTATTAAAATACTCTGGAATTTTTAAAATGATTGTGTTATGTATCCAAACAGTAAATTTTATCATAAGGGATTTTAAATCCTTTCAAAAATTAAATTCCCTCTCTTAAATCCCTTATCCAAACACAGCCACGAAATATTTGTGGAGCATATATAAGACCAACAATATTATTAATATCAGCCTTACCTTTACCACAGGATAGATATCTATATTGCAAAAAATAAGATATATCTCTAATACCAAGTTATTTTCACAACATTTAATGTATACAACCGGATCAAGTGTATGATTAAATATTGGCAACTAAAACATAAACTTGCTTCCACCAAACTAAAGGATGTAAGCAATTATATGTTAAATTCAAGCAACTTTATGATTTTGATACAGTTGTGCTAGTGAGAATGTCAGTATGATACCATGATACAAATAAATTACAACTTATGGATCCTTAGCCGAAAGTTACATGTCAGTACAATGTCACTTTAAACAGCTGCTAGTAAGTAATATACATAGTTTAAAAATTTTAACAATCTATAAATCTTTCAAAGGAAAATATGAAGGTCCTATTGCCTCTGCTATAAGGAAGAAATTATTTCTACAAATCTTTCAGCCTCATCTAGTTTACCATAGCGGGTAAGAAGTTGAATCATTATAGTGCAGTGTTCCTTAAATGCTTCAATTTTATATCTAGACATTAAATTGAAGATCCTAAAAGCAGCTTCAACAAAGCCAGCTCTATCACATATAGATAGAATAGCTTCAAAAGTGAAGGTGTTTGGAGAACAAACATTTGATATCATGTGATCAAAAACGTCAATTGCATCTTGATACCATTCCTTATATCCATAGGCCCTTATAAGAGCAGTCCATGTCATTGAACCTTTAACAGGAACTGCATCAAACACCAACTTTGCCTTATCAACAACTCCACAAGTCCCGTACATATTGATAAGTTCGGCAGAAACATAATGGACTGATGTAAAATCCCTTTTCAAAACCTGCCCGTGAATCTCCTTCCCAAGCTTTACAAATTTTAGTTCTCTGCAAACACTCAACATCCTTGCTATGGTAACTGTGTCTGGCCTATGCTCTGTCAATTGCATTGACCTTATGACACCAAGTGCTTCATACATACACCCATTTTTTGGATATGAATCAATAATGGCTGTCCACAAAATCACGTTCCTTTGTTTCATACCATCAAATAGTTTTACAGAATACTCCATCACGCCGCACTTAGAGTACAACACCATCAATGAAGAAATTATAGACACGTGAGGCAAAAACCAATGTTTCAAAGCATAAGTATGAATCTCCTTCCCTTATTTCAGAGCCCTCAACTGTGCACAAATAGGAAGAAAAGTGGCAACCGTGACAACATCAGGCAGGAACCCTTCTTGCTGCATCCAAATCATGGACCTTAATGCCTGCTCAAGTCTCCCACTAGAGGCATAACCTGACTTCAGATCAGTCCAACAACCAAATTTTCTCTCTATCGAGCTATACAAAACTCGTCTTCCCAAACCAATGTCCCCGCACTTGCAATACATATCAATCAATGCCGATTGAACCGGCACTTGCTCGGAGTATAATTTTGTCTTCACCACATAAGCATGAACCTCCTGACCTAACCTCTGCACACGAACTTCCCCAATTGCATGAATAATAACCGTCACCAAAATTGAATTCGGCCTTAGTCCTTCTTCTACCATCAACCTTACATACTCCAATGCTTCCCTTCACAACTCGCTGCGAGCAAAACCAGCAATCATAGCACCTCACACAACATCTCTCTTGCAACTTTCCTCAAATACCTGCCGCGCAAGCTCAATTTTCGCACACTTAAAATACATATCTATCAAACACGCCCTAATAACCAAACTATCTTCCAAAAAGCCATTCTTAATCAAAAGGGCGTGAACCTTAAATCCTTCTAAAATCGCATTCGCACCCGCAATGCTCTTGACAACACTCCCAAAACCGCACACATTCAATTTTATCCTCAACGCCCTCATTTCCAAATAAGCCAAAACCAAATCGCGAAATTGCCGCTTACCCGAAACCACGGTCCCTCCGAGCAACAACACATTCAAGGGGTATACGTGGCACTCGTTGAGGAGCTTCTTTGCGTCTTCAAGGGCACCGCAAGAGGTGTACATGCGGATCAGTTTGGCGCGCAAGGACTCATTGTTTTCGAGCCCGTTGATTCGAAGGTGGGTGTGGATTTTTCTTCCTTGGGAGAGGGACTTGGTGTGGGTGCAAGCGGCGATGAGGGAAGAGAACGTTGTGGGGTTCACTGGGATACCCTTTTGGTCCATGTGGTCCAAGAGGGTGAGGGCCTCGTTGAGCTTGTTGTGTCGAGCGAGTTTGCGAATGTAACTGTAAATGGAACGTGGGTTTTCAAATGTATATTTTTTATCTGTGAATAGTTTGGAGTTATTGGGTGGTTCAGTGGAGAGTGAAAGGTTGTGATGTTGAGGAAGGTTTGAAGTTGAAGACTTGGAGAGTGTTGCGGTTGTTGGTGGTGTTTCGAGGGAGTGAGTGAGAGTGAAAAGATAGACAAAGAGAAAGAGATGCAGGGTTTGAAAGAGAGGCTTTCATTCCCATGGAGGATTTATTTGAAACCTGGATATCAAGCACAGCTGCGCCACCTGTTCTGAAGTGAAATCAGAGAGTATCTGGGTTAGGCACGTGTATGGTGATTTTCTCTTTACGCAGCTGTAGCTAAACGTATGGAATTAGGGGAGTGAGTACCTGCAATGGGACTCCAACGCTAAAGTCAAGCAATGCACAAGTAGGTGTTATGTAATGGAATAGCAGACATCTTATTAGGTTAACTTAGTCTGGTATATATAGAGAGCGTGACTGAAATCCTCATGTAATCCATGTAGGACGAAGGTATATTAGGATCGTGCCTTGACAGAAGTTTTAGCTCATGATCGTTGT
The DNA here is from genome assembly GCA_029884605.1 of Ormosia emarginata. Taxonomy (NCBI): domain Eukaryota; kingdom Viridiplantae; phylum Streptophyta; class Magnoliopsida; order Fabales; family Fabaceae; genus Ormosia; species Ormosia emarginata. The sequence goes on from JAQQTP010000088.1 coordinate 44,378,258, forward strand.
GGTCCGTCTCTGACCTGTCACGACTGTCCCACAATTGTTGAGGTCCGTCTCTGACCTGTCGAGACTGTCCCACGATTGTTGAGGTCTGTCTCTGATTTGTCTGGACTGTCTTCCTAATGGTCAATCCTTATCAGAAAGAAGCGATTAGTCTGCAGATGCAGGGTCGACTATCGTTAGTGTCGATCTTTGTGGGACCGAGATCATAAGGCCTTGGTCTGGGTGATTATGGAGGAGTCCGGTGGTTCATGTGTCAAGTCGATCCTTTTCGGATAGGACCCTGGACCACGGTCTAGAACAGTTGCCCCCAGCTTAGCGCTTAGATAAGGCCCAAGTGTCAAGGTATAGGATCATCAGGCTCGCCACAGACTTCGCCCCAGCTTTGGAGCCAAGTTTCGCAGTGTCTAGTGTTGAAGCCGAGGTCCATCATTGAGTACGGGGTACCCCAGAGGTTGGGATGTGGTTAGAGACTGCAGTGGGTCCTTGCCTACATTGTCATTCCTTGTTCCGAGGTTTTCCTTGTGTTGCCCCTGAGTGTGGTTCTCGGGGTCTTTTGACTTGCAGTAGTGTCCTTCGCTGGTTTTGGATCCTATGGAAACCGTTGCTCTTGATTTCCTCTAGAATTGAGGAGCCTTTAATGGGGAGCGTTAGCTTTGCGCAGTTTTCAACCGTTCGCTGCTCCTGTAGCCAATGGCGATGGGAGAGCATTAAACGCAGTTTTTATGGCTTGGCAGGCTCTTCCTTTCTTAGGGACCAATTGGAGCGTTCCATCCTTTCTATAAATAAAGGGTGTTAGCGTTCGATTTTGGCATTCCCTTCTTCCTCTCTGCGTCTTTATTTGGAAGTGACTTCTCTCAAAGAAATGGTTCCTTCTTTTCCTATGCGTTTTTTGAGAGTTTTGCCTCTTGTGAGGGTTTTTTTCTTGTTCTTCTCCAAATCTCTGAAACTTTATCATGTCTTTGTGAAGGTTCCTTGAGTAGATATCTCACTTTCTCAACGTATTAGCAGTAGATGTCTCACTTTCCCAGCGTACCCTGATTGCTTGTTTGATATTCATCGTCGCTGGGGAGGCTTGAGATATATGTCGTGTTAGACGGAGGCAACTGAAAGGGTAGGGTCCAACGTCGCTCTCCTTGTCAACAGATCCTAAGAGCAGTCGGATATGCAGGAGGGACTATTGGGACTGCCCCGTGGTTTGAAGCTGCTTTGGGTGATTAAGGTTCCGGTGGAATAATCTTCCCACAAAAAAACTGTGCCCCGTCCAACAAAAGGGAGTGCTCCCCGGTCTCTACTATCCTAGTGGAGAAGGTCGTGAAGAATGTGGTGGGGCCCCGGGGTTCGGCAGCAGTGTTCTGTTCCGGGTTGCAAAGCCTATCCACTTTTTCAAGAGGCCGTTTTGCGGGGAGGAGACCGGTGCTGGTTCTGGAGGAAATGTGGATGCGACATGACTCGGGATACCGATGATGTTCGTTCCCACCTCCGGGGTCTTTCATGCCTCTATACTTTCTTTTCCCTCTTCTTGATGTAAGATGATGTATGGAATGAAAGATTAATAAAATTTTTCTTTTGCTTTAAATTTTGTGTCCTCTATTTTTCTCTCTTCTATAAATTATGGTATTTATATTATACCGGGGTGAGTCCAACGCTCACCTTGACGATGCGATATGTTAAGTTACCCCCAACTTGGTATTTAGTCGAGACTGGCGAAATGTCAAGTTTAAAAACCTGGACCCGGGGTCTCTATACCTTAGGGGAACTTTAACCGGGGTAGGCAGGTTTCCGAGGTCTGAACGAGTCTTCCGAGGTCTGAATGAGTCTTCCGAGCTCTTGGACCCTACGGTTGCGTGTCTCTTAGTCTGCTGGATAACTGTCATTTGGACTGCCATGACAGCTACATGGGCCACATGGCATGCTTGGGTTGAAATGATGTGCATAGTACTTCACACGCCATAATGAATATCTTTTCGAATCTGAGGTGCTCGGACGGAATTGCCCCCTAATTGTAACCCCCATAAGTAGGGTGTCAGCTTTTTTGTTTTGTTTCGTTGATTTTCATCAAAAACTAGTGGCCTGAGGTGATTTCCGATGAGCGTTACGACAGTGCGAAACGTTTCTTGGAGTTTTGGACTTCCTAGAGCTTGATTTCTGCCTTCCATTTCCACCTATTTTTCAAGGTACTTCCTTTTTCTCGACTTTGATTCTGTTTATTTTCATTTTGTTAGCGGTTACGCACCCTTCCTCTTCCGCGAACGAGGGTGGGGAAAACCGTTTTAACCCCCTATCTTCTGATGGTGTTACCTTTCGGAGCACCTCCTCCGTCGTACTGCGTGCGACAGAGGTGTCCTTCCGCAGTTTTAACCTTGGTGGGTGCGGAGGCCAGTGCATTCAGTCTTCTTTTGTTCGCCCATTGCCATGTTTGGATCTTTGAACTTGACTGGTTCTGACCCTGCGCCTCTGTGTGTCTTCCAGGGATTCAAATGGCCAGAAGGAGAGCGCTCGTTATTGAAGTGCCTGCCCTAGTTCCAGAAGTTCGGGAACTGGAGAATCAAGAGGCCGAAGAGGAGGCGGTTCGTATTCGCCGAGGTCTGGGATTGCCTTATACCTAGGTCGCGGATGATGCCTTCGATAAGATCTCCCGCTACGAGTCTGGGGTTGAGTTGGACAAATTAATAGAATACTTGGAACTTACCGATGGAGGATCCCGGGATGATAAGTTCCTGATCTTGTCCCCGGGGAGAGAACGGGTGTGTTTAACCCGTCAAGCAGGGGAACACTTCATGTTTCTCTACGAGGACTTCTTCACGAGGTTTGGGCTTCGCCTCCCCTTCAACGATTTCCACATTGCCGTCCTCCGGACTCTTCATGTTGCCCCTAGTCAAATCCACCCTAATGGTTGGGCAAACATCCTGGCTTTCTAGAGAATATGCTAGTTGTTGGGGTTGCGATACTCTGATGGGGCGTTCTTCTATTTCCATACGAGATATTCTGTTCATGGTGCCCGCGCTCGTCAACAATCTTGGTTGTCGGTGCGATCCCGACAAGGAAGAACAGTCTTCTTTCCATACTTGGAAAGTTATAAGGACTTCAAGGAAAAGTTCTTTAAGTTGATGGCGTCCAGCGGCAGTCATCCTTTTTGGTTAGGGAGTGGTGGGGAGCCAACATTCAGCCTGTACTGGAATCCGGCGGCATGGAGCATCCCTACTCAATCATTCGAGAGGGAGATCGGCCACCTAGATGACGAAGAGATTGAGTGTGTCAATTTCTTTGAAATATGGGTTAGCGAAGTTAGTAAAATCTGACCTAAAGATATACTAGATGTCGTGGATGATGTGGAACTTTGGGCTGTGCTAGGTAGTATAAGTCGTTATTCATGTTTATTTTCTTTTCCTTTGTCGTTTATATGGATCTAACTACTTGTGTTTGCTTTCCAGAGAGCTTGGCCGAGATGTCTTAGGAAGGAAATGCTCTGGCCATTCTTGAAGCTCTGAGGGCCAGAAGTGAACCGGGGCCTTCAGACCTCACAGCCGATGTGGTGCTAGTCTCATCACCCCGTCAGACCGAGGTACCAATTGCGGAGAGGGAACCGATCCAAGTGGAGGATTTCTCCCCGCCTGCAAGGCGTAAGAGAAAAGCGGCTGGCGAAGGACAGTCAAGCAACCGACGTAAGAGGACAGTGGTTGAGGAAGACACCGGTCCAAGTAGCGGAGGGCCAATCAATCTGTACCACGAGAATCCGGATCCCCGTGAGTTCATCGACTTCCAGCTCTTAGATGAAGAGGTTGAGGCTAAACTAGCCCCGCGTAGCATGAGGGATACCTTCTCTTGTTTCAAGACTCTCGGGCTCCGTCTTGCTTTGAAGGCTCGGTACTTGGAGCATGTGCTTGAGGACCATGAGTAGAAGTTGGCAGAAAAGGTTGCTGCCGCGGAGCGGGGCGAGAATGAGGCTCTTGGAGCAAAGGAAGAGGCTGTAAAGGCCAAAAATGATGTGATGCCTGGGCCCGGGAGTTGGAGAGCGAGATGGCTGCCTTGAAGGACGTGGTGAAAGAAAAGAAGGCCAACCTAACAGAGGTCAGAAAGTGCATGGCCGACCTAAAAGCTAAGAATGAAGGTCTTCATGCTGGGAACAGATGCCTTGACGACCAAGTCACTTCCTTGCGAGGCGATATAGGGAAACTGATTATCGTCTACACCGATATCAAGGAGGAGCAGTTTCAGAATGCCATTAACCAAGTTCGACTCTTTAATCCTGTGATTGATCTAGTTCTGGATTCCCTGGACTCCAGGAAGGTAGTTCGAGATGGCCAACTCGCCCTTCCTCGTCTTGCTGCTGAGGGTCCGAGTGTTGAAGGTTCTTGCGTCGAGGCCCGCAGTTCAGATCCCTCTGCGGAGTAATACTGATATTTTTTCTTACCCCCTGCGTGGGGTTTTTGTACCGACAAAAATGCTGCTTCGTTTTTCGGGGTTTTTTAAAGTTGATTTCTTTTGTATTCTTTTTGTCTATTTTGGGGTCCAACGCCCTTTCTTGAATTTGCGAATTTGATGAGAAGAAACCGCGATTCGGGTCCAACGCCCATTACCGATGAGCGCTTTAGGCTTCCCTTTTAGGACTTCGCGTGATAAGAAATTTAGAAACCTTGGCTTGGGATCCGATGTCCAAAGTGGATTGACATTTAGGATCCGTGCCTAAGGTAAGAAACCTTGTTCGGGGTCCATTACCAAATGCTTTAGTATTTGGGATGCCGCTTGACTTTGGTTTGAGGGACTGGTCCTTACCGGGGTCTTTTGTGCTTATGGTTTGGTGCGAGAATTTTCCTGAGTTCAGATTTTTCTACTGCACAACCTATCTAGCACGAGACAATTTCCTGGGTGATACCATGGGTCTTTCGTGCTTATGGTTTGGTGCCGAGAATTTTCCCAAGTTGGGATTTTCCTACTGCACGACCTATTTAGCACAAGATAACTTCACGGTCGGTATCATTGCTTCTTGTGACGTCGTGGTGGGTCTATGAAAATTTCGTTCAACCAGAATGCGTTAACTCTGTGGTGCTTGTTTCATTAAATATCTTGAAGGAGAAGGACTAAGGTCCATGTGACAATTGGGGCAAATAAAACATAAAGTAGTAGACTAGGAGACTAGGCCTTAAAAGGCACTTAGCTGTAGTACTTTCTAAGTTTATCTGCATTCCAAAAATTATTCACTAGTTTGCCCGTCAATGTCTCTAGAGTGTAAGCTCCTTTACCTGTACTGATCACGATACGGTAGGGGCCTTCCCAGTTAGGGGCTAATTTCCCGTGGGAGGCATTCCTTCCGCCGATGTTAGCCTTGCAGAGTATTAGATCGCCTGGCTGGAATCTTTTAGGAACGACTTTCAGGTTGTACCAGGCTACCGTTCTTTGCTTAGTTGCGGCATCGCTTATGTACGCGATGCACCTTCTTTCCTCCAACAGATCCAAGTCTTCCCTGATTAACTTGGGGTTATTATCTGGTGAAAAGTTCTGGAGACGCCAACTCGGTTCCTCTATCTCTACCAGGATCATTGCTTCACATCCATAAGTTAGCTTAAATGGGGTTTCACCCGTTGTGGAGTGAGGAGTGGTTCAGTAGGTCCAAAGGACGTGGTCTAACTGCTCGGCCCAGTTTCCTTTGGCGTCTTCCAGTTTTTTCTTTAAACCCTTGACGATAACACGGTTGGCCACCTCAGCTTGCCCGTTTGTATGGGGGTTTTCTATGGTGCTGCTGTGATGCTTTAACTTCAACCCATTGAGTAGTTCTTCAAACCCTTTGTCTTTGAACTGCGTTCCATTATCTGTCACGATGGATTCTTGGACCCCGAATCTGGTAATAATGTAGCGCGGGGTGAACCTTTGAATCCGGGCTAAGGTGATGATGACTAAGGGCTCTGCTTTTATCCACTTGGTAAAGTAGTCCACGGTTACGACCAAAAACTTCAATTGCCCGGGCGCTTGAGGGAAAGGACCCAAGATATCCATGCCCAATTGATAGAAAGGTCAGGGTATGGATGTCGTGGACAGTTCCTCTGGCGGGGCGTGGTAGTGGTCGGAATGCCGTTGGCATTTATCGCACACTTGGATGTAACACCCCTTGATATAGCGACCGCAACACAATCGTCATTACATCACGGTCACTAAATCCAGGTGTGTCACAGCCATGATAACATACGTTTCAAAATTTAGAAGTTTATTTTTTTTTTTGTGTTTATACGTAAGTAGAACATACGAGCCTCGAATGAAATATATTTGTATTAACCCATATCCAAATGCAACATCATCTTATACACAACCACCAAAATAAAATCCTATGCCTTCTATATATATTTTATAGTTAATTAACGTAAATCATTAATATCATAGGATATAATAATTACAGAGTCAAATAAAATACAGCGGGAACTAAAAACACTAAAGGGAAAAGTAGTATCCCAGGGATGGGTACCACCACAGACAAAGACCGCAACCCCATGCACATATACGACGCTCGAAGTCCCGGTTGACGAGAGACAGGGCATCAATGCCTCCACGCATTTGTGCTCTCACGTAATTGAAGAAATCTCATCCACACATCCAATCCAAATCAACCAAGATTCTTCTTCATCTCCCTCACGATCTTTTATCAAACGTACATATATATATACATAAATGAAGCACAAGAATACAAGAAAGAGGTAAGACATCCTACCATCATTACCAATCATAGCGGCCTAGAAACAGAACGGCGCCACGCGCCCAATTAGCAACTCAGAATATCATATTCAATTTAATGAGTAGAAATTCCAACAGTAAGCAAATAAACAGTTCCAGGCAGATACTCATCACAGTAATTATTAAATCAGTCATAGTTATGGAAAAATAAATATTAACAATGACAGGGTATATCATGACTCATATGCATGCTTTCCCAAATTCCTACTCCATGGAGCTAGACTCAATCAAGCGGAGAGAAAGATCGGGAGACATGTCGTCAGAACTCCTACTGTCGAGGCCGAGTGCTATCAATAAATTTTCTCATGCGCAAATCATGGCATTGTACGGACATTCTACACTAGATCACGATATAGGGACGAGTGTCAAGTCCGGATCGTCGGTGTGTTGCATCGGTTTGCCCCACGGCACGGAGGAGCTCTAAACCGTCCATGTGAGGGACCCTCACCCCGACGCCCCGAGGTCATAACACGACCCACACTTGTCTATTCGCACCCGCATTAAGGTGTGTTCAATCTCCTAGGCAACTAGGCCTTACAACGATCCACAAGGACAATCACAATGCATAAGACACTATGCATGCACATGTATGATTCATAATTTCATACAATTCCATAATCACATAATATCAATGTCAAATCAATTAATACGTCATTAGGTTCATTATGAATCCTAACTTAGAATTTATTCCTCATTTCAAGGCTCATGTTCAAAAATCAACTTAACATACTAAGGCAATTCGATCTCCAATAACTTACATTTTATTTAAGCCCTCAAGTCTCACATTCTCATGTTCTTTACCCACTTATGATCACCTTAAGTCTTATGATGAATTCATCCTTAGTCCTTTAAGGCTTATGAAGTCTTAATCCTAATAATCCTTCTAATTTAATAATTGTCCATTTCATTACCTAGTTCTCTAAGTATCTAATTACTTATACTTCCAATTTACCAAAATTACATTTTCCCAAAAAAATGTACTAGAGGCCGTGGCCTCCTAATGAATTCAATTCCAATTCTTTTCAAGCCATAATCTTGTACACCACTCCCTTAATTATTTAAAGTGTTCACTTGTTCAAACCAAAAACCCTAGGTTCTTGGCTCCAAAACCGTAGCCACCATAGAAGTTTCAACTTCCAATTGTTCTTCCATTAAATCCCATCTTGTTACTTAATTAATTCTAGTCTTATACTTATTGCACATTAACCATAAATTACCCCATTTTCCACCCAAAACCGTGGCATCACTTGAGTTTCAATTTCAAATTCTTCTTCCATTACATTCCATATTTATACATTGATTACTTCAAATCAAATGCTTGTTACAATTTATCACAATTTCCCTTAATTGCTAGCCTCAAAACCGTGGCACTCCATAGGGTCCTAGGTTACCAATTTTCTTCTCACTAGTTTAGTCTTCCTTTACCTAATTTGCCTAGCATTACTCTTGACACAATGTTAACCAAAATTCGCTCTTAAGAACACCCAAAACCGTGGCACTCACCAAGGTCCAACAACCAGAATTTTGTCCACTTGAATCAACCTTAACTACTTGATTTAATTTGCCATGCATTGGACAAAATTTAAGCATCATTTCCATTCATTTTCCAGCCAAAAAACAGCCCAAAAACAGCCCCAAAACCGTGGCACATTCGGGGGTCCAAAGAACTGAGAATTTCAAAGCAAGCAAACATGGATTTCAATCACAAAATTACATGAATAATTAACCACTCAATCAACTACTCAAAGCTAAATTAAAATGACATTCAAGAAATCCATTTCAAGCAATTTCAAGAACAACCACCATGTGGTTTTTCTTCCAAAAATCAAACACAAGGTTCCTAGTTGCTAAAGAGGTTGAGGAGGATTAGTCTTCCTCTTACCAAGATGAAGAACCAAGAAAATTCCAAGAAGCACTTGATTTTCGGATTTGAAGCTCAAAAACCCTAGAAAATGTGGTCCAAGTTAGAACAATGTAATGATGTGAAAAAGAAGAAGAAAATGACCATTAAATCAAGAGGAAACCAGAAACGAAAATGGGAGGGAAAGTTTGAAATTTTTCACCATGGAAGCTCACCTTCAAAGCTTGAGAAATGGTTGAAGATGGAAGCTTTCTTGAAAACTCCAAGCACAAAAGATGATGAGAAGGAGTAGGAGATCAAGAAAACATGGTTGAAGTAAATTTTTATGAAGGTTGGGGTTTCTTGAGGTGGCTGGCCGTGTGGTGTCTGGAAGAGGAAGAAAGAAATGTTTGAAGAGAGAAAGAAGAAGAAGAAACGTAAAAAGGAAGAAGAAATGGTGCTTTTGGGTGTTAATACATTTAGATGTAATATTAGGATAGTAAAAAATCAATTATTTCACTTGAGTGGGCTGCAGATTACGTAAGTGAGAGAGAGAAGTGGGTGACAAAAATTGGCTTCCTTTGGAAGCTAACACATGTGGTCAAAGCTTGGGGTCAAAGCTTCTTAAGGAAGCTTGAATATTTAACCATTAAATTTGAATTAAAGTAGGTAGATTTGACATAAAGTGGATTACATTAGGATAATGTGATAGTATTTTTATTACACACTATTATCCAATGGATAATAGTTACTGATTAATGTAATCGTATTTAATTAATTTGACAGATGAATTTTTCGCTGTATTGATTTAATTGTATCTGTAAAAATTTCTCGAAAATTGTGAAACCTTGTAAACTGTGTCAAGCCTCGGGTTTAGTAAGATCCCCCGTCGACATGTCCATAGTCCAAGGTTCTCGAGAAAACATCGTGTTTCTCTGGTTCGCTTTCACAAGACGCAAAACGAGGAATATATTAAAATATTCGACGATTAGGAAAATTCCCAGAAAATTTCTCAAAAATTGCAAATATTATAAAACGACTATTTGTCATATAATTTTCCAATTTTTGAAGCACTACGATCGTTTTCACGACTGCTCGAGTTTCACGCAAAACGAGAAATATATTAAAATATTCGTCGTTTAGAAAAATTCCGAGAAAAATTCACGTAAATCACAAATATTAGAAAATGACTATTGGAGGTGAAATAATTAGTTTCGGAGCGTTACATCGACCTCAAAGCAATTCTCACCGGTGTGTACGTAAAACGAGGAATATATTAAAATATTCGTCGTTTAGAAAAATTCTAGAAAAATTTCTAAAAATCAAGAATATTATAAAATGATGAATTATGACCAAATAGGTATTTTTCGGGATGTTACAACACTCCCTTCAAATAGAAATTTCGTCCTCGAAATTTTCATCCCTTAGATCAAACATTAACGTGTTTCTTCATCTTATTTTCTTACCCTCGTATTGTGTCTCTAGTTACGTCAATTTAGATCACCCTTAGCAACGCGATCTCTATATCTTTGCGTTGCTTTATTCTTCTATTCTTAATCTTCACGAGAAGTTTCTCATAAATCAGACTCTCTCTGAATTGCACCGGGTTTAGTTTGATGATGTGGCTAGATCGGTGACATACTTTCGCGATCGTGACAAATGGAAGATATCATGAGACTTAGAAAGAAAGGATGACGAGAATCTGCCGACAAGCTATTGAACCAAACCCGAAACGAAATTTGATATAGTCCAAAGAATTTTGGAATGGGTTTATTAGTAACCCAGACAGGACGACACTGAAACTAAACGTTATACTCCTTCAAAAACTCTAATCACCTTTCCTGTCTCATGTTCAGCCACTTTTTATCGAATGGATACTTCAGGTCCTTGCGATTGCTAAAGCGTTGATCGTAGCAAGCGTCTCCATATTCTCAGAAAAATTTTAACTACAGCTAGCACCAAACTGTGAGTTAGGCAATTCCCAATGTGTCCTCAACTACCTTGAGGTGTAAGTCACAACTTTCCCAACCTTGCATGAACACATATCCTAGATTTTTCTGTGAAGCATAAAATTCTCCAAACAGTTCCCTGGGATTAGGTAGAACCAAATCTGACAAGCATTCGAATGTCTCCTCGACCTTTAAAACCTTTCTTCACACGCGTTAGTCCATAGAAGTTTTGATTCTCTTCTCGTAAACTGAGCAGAATATCCGGCTATCTTGGAGGATCCATTGATACTCCTTCAATCTATGTGTCTTCTTCGATAAAACTAGCTAATTCCACCAGCTATGTGTCCCTTTTACGGTCTCCGATCTTTCCTTTTGAAGAACTGCTTCAATCTCTTGGGAATCCACAACAATTCCTCCGTTTGGAATTTCGTGATCCAAAACTGAACCTTCTCAATTAAGAATCCGTACTCTGATACTTTGACATTTGCTCTCCCCCCCTTTAAAGTCAGGAAAACTATGCCGAGATGTCCAACGTGTATCTCTATATTTTGGAGAATAGATCAGAATGTCATCATTAATGACAATGACAATTCTGTTCTAGGTAAGGACAAAAGATACAATTCATGTCACTCATGAATACGACAAGAGGATTTGTTATTCGGACGACATCACGAGACAACCATAATGCCCATAGCGCATTCGAAATCATTTCGGGGACATTCTCAATTTCCCGCGAATTTCATGATGACCAGGACGTACATCTTTCTCCGAGGATACTCACCCTTGATCATAATCTCGTTCGTTTGACGATGGTGTTCATCTCACTGAGATGTCCCATTCTTCTCCTTAACTGACAGCACTGTAGTTCATCACAAGAAACTTACTGACTACAATGGTGACAGTCATATTCCCTTTTCTCCTGTCCTCTGCAAAAGGTAACACGTATCCTTGGATTTCTTTTCCCTCGCAAAGCTTCAACTTTGTTGGCTGTTACGAACTCAAAAGCCTTAGTTTCGAAAATCACTAAGGTGTTGGTCGAAACGCTCTAGCAGGTGATAATCGGGAAACGACCAATCAATTTCTAGAATCATGGGCTCAAATAGATATAATTTTAGGTAAGCAAGATAGATCAACGAAAGATTCAGTCTTTAGTAGAAATAGAATAGATTACATAGACTTAGGTGTCAACGACAAGTCTTAGTAACAGAAATGGAAATAATTTAAGTTGAAGATAGGAAAGATACAAATGAATCCTAATGATCCATAAAGTTACAAATTGTAAAAGGAAGGGTTACCCCCTGAATTATACAAAGACGATTACGGGATCGTCATTTGAGGCATAACTTCCACGGTTTAGATCTCCGAATTTTGAAGTCTCAAAGACCTCCCAAGGTATAAGTTCGGCTTCCACTTGTGGTTCTACAAATTTTTACGACATTGGATCGAAGAATCTATCTTTGCTCGGTCGCAGTTGCGAGAGACGTGTCCAGCTTTCCACATTTAAAACAGATTATCCCTTTGATCTTACACTCCCTCGTGAAGTGTTCCTTTCCGCATTTCATACATCTTGGCGAAGATGTCGGAATCTGACTGGGTACACCGCCACTAGTACTTTGTCCAGGAATCGGTTGTTGTTGTTGTTTCCCTAATACCCGTGCGCATGGTTTCCGCTTAAACTGGTTAACTTTTCTATTATTCCTCCTTTGGAATCTAGGTAGTCCACGTTTGCCCCGAAGTCGACTTTCCTCCAACAGATTCTGAACCTCAACTTCCAACTCTCGTTGTTGCGTGATCCTCTGATCCTGGTAAGCTGTCACGCTAGCTATCCCTTGCATGCCTTCTGTCGTCGCGGTCATGCTTCCATTGTCTTGTCTTGCGCTTACACGCATACGTCTGCCACGAGCCATTGACTTTCTTCGAAGTCGGACAAAAGATACATATCAAAACAAACATAATTATTTCAAACAACATTATTTCTCTTCGGAAACCAAACACACAAAATCACACAATTCAAACATGACAAGTCAATTCATGAATTCTAACGATCTCTAGCTCGAGCTCCTTCATTCTGCTTCTACAGCGTAGCCCCTCGTAAGCCGTCAACTTCCAAACTGCTTCTCGAACCTAGTTCACACCAACTATTTCTTTCTCCAGAAGATCGGTTTTCCAAAACCTTTTGATCTCCTCACAAAAGAATTCCTATTTTCCTAACTCAGTACGCCTAGGTGAAGTCATAGTTTCTGTACACACGAGAACATTACACATTGAGTAGGCCGGTCCTCAATATCATGCAACTGTATAACAAGTAGCTATCAACATTCAACCTACAAACAAGCCATGCATTCCTTTCCCATCATCTCAATCAAGAGACAAGGAAGTGCACAATGGACCAAATTCTAATATGCCTAAACATAGCAAGTCCATACCCCGGCTCAACAGGATGAACTCGCTCTGATACCACCTAATGTAACACCCCTTGATATAGCGACCGCAACACAATCGTCATTACATCACGGTCACTAAATCCAGGTGTGTCACAGCCATGATAACATACGTTTCAAAATTTAGAAGTTTATTTTTTTTTTTTGTGTTTATACGTAAGTAGAACATACGAGCCTCGAATGAAATGTATTTGTATTAACCCATATCCAAATGCAACATCATCTTATACACAACCACCAAAATAAAATCCTATGCCTTCTATATATATTTTATAGTTAATTAACGTAAATCATTAATATCATAGGATATAATAATTACAGAGTCAAATAAAATACAGCGGGAACTAAAAACACTAAAGGGGAAAAGTAGTATCCCAGGGATGGGTACCACCAGCAGACAAATCCGCAACCCCATGCACATATACGACGCTCGAAGTCCCAGTTGACGAGACAGGCATCAATGCCTCCACGCAGCTGTGCTCTCACGTAATTGAAGAAATCTCATCCACACATCCAATCCAAATCAACCAAGATTCTTCTTCATCTCCCTCACGATCTTTTATCAAACGTACATATATATATACATAACAGAAGCACAAGAATACAAGAAAGAGGTAAGACATCCTACCATCATTACCAATCATAGCGGCTAGAAACGAACGGCGCCACGCGCCCAATTAGCAACTCAGAATATCATATTCAATTTAATGAGCAGAAATTCCAACAGTAAGCAAATAAACAGTTCCAGGCAGATACTCATCACAGTAATTATTAAATCAGTCATAGTTATGGAAAAATAAATATTAACAATGACAGGGTATATCATGACTCATATGCATGCTTTCCCAAATTCCTACTCCATGGAGCTAGACTCAATCAAGCGGAGAGAAAGATCGGGAGACATGTATGTAACTCGGCTGCCGAGGCCGAGTGCTATCAATAAATTTTCTCATGCGCAAATCATGGCATTGTACGGACATTCTACACTAGATCACGATATAGGACAGTGTCAAGTCCGATCGTCGGTGTGTTTGCATCGGTTTGCCCCACGGCACAGAGGAACTCTAAACTGTCCATGTGAGGGACCCGCACCCCGACGCCCCCCGAGGTCATAACACGACCTACACTTGTCTATTCGCACCCGCACTAAGGTGTGTTCAATCTCCTAGGCAACTAGGCCTTACAATAATCCACAAGGACAATCACAATGCATAAGACACTATGCATGCACATGTATGATTCATAATTTCATACAATTCCATAATCACATAATATCAATGTCAAATCAATTAATACGTCATTAGGTTCATTATGAATCCTAACTTAGAATTTATTCCTCATTTCAAGGCTCATGTTCAAAAATCAACTTAACATACTAAGGCAATTCGATCTCCAATAACTTACATTTTATTTAAGCCCTCAAGTCTCACATTCTCATGTTCTTTACCCACTTATGATCACCTTAAGTCTTATGATGAATTGATTCTTTGTCCTTTAAGGCTTATGAAGTCTTAATCCTAATAATCCTTCTAATTTAATAATTGTCCATTTCATTACCTAGTTCTCTAAGTATCTAATTACTTATACTTCTAATTTACCAAAATTACATTTTCCCAAAAAAATGTACTAGAGGTCGTGGCCTCCTAATGAATTCAATTCCAATTCCTTTCAAGCCATAATCTTGTACACCACTCCCTTAATTATTTAAAGTGTTCACTTGTTCAAACCAAAAACCCTAGGTTCTTGGCTCCAAAACCGTAGCCACCATAGAAGTTTCAACTTCCAATTGTTCTTCCATTAAATCCCATCTTGTTACTTAATTAATTCTAGTCTTATACTTATTGCACATTAACCATAAATTACCCCATTTTCCACCCAAAACCGTTGCATCACTTGAGTTTCAATTTCAAATTCTTCTTCCATTACATTCCATATTTATACATTGATTACTTCAAATCAAATACTTGTTACAATTTATCACAATTTCCCTTAATTGCTAGCCTCAAAACCGTGGCACTCCATAGGGTCCTAGGTTACCAATTTTCTTCTCACTAGTTTAGTCTTCTTTTACCTAATTTGCCTAGCATTACTCTTGACACAATGTTAACCAAAATTCTGCTCTTAAGAACAGCCCAAAACCGTGGCACTCACCAAGGTCCAACAACCAGAATTTTGTCCACTTGAATCAACCTTAACTACTTGATTTAATTTGCCATGCATTGGACAAAATTTAAGCATCATTTCCATTCATTTTCCAGCCAAAAAACAGCCAAAAAACAGCCCCAAAACCGTGGCACATTCAGGGGGTCCAGCAACCAGAATTTCCAGCAAGCAAACATGGATTTCAATCACAAAATTACATGAATAATTAACCACTCAATCAACTACTCAAAGCTAAATTAAAATGACATTCAAGAAATCCATTTCAAGCAATTTCAAGAACAACCACCATGTGGTTTTTCTTCCAAAAATCAAACACAAGGTTCCTAGTTGCTAAAGAGGTTGAGGAGGATTAGTCTTCCTCTTACCAAGATGAAGAACCAAGAAAATTCCAAGAAGCACTTGATTTTCGGATTTGAAGCTCAAAAACCCTAGAAAATGTGGTCCAAGTTAGAACAATGTAATGATGTGAAAAAGAAGAAGAAAATGACCATTAAATCAAGAGGAAACCAGAAACGAAAATGGGAGGGAAAGTCTGAAATTTTTCAGCCATGGAAGCTCACCTTCAAAGCTTGAGAAATGGTTGAAGATGGAAGCTTTCTTGAAAACTCCAAGCACAAAAGATGATGAGAAGGAGTAGGAGATCAAGAAAACATGGTTGAAGTAAATTTTTATGAAGGTTGGGGTTTCTTGAGGTGGCTGGCCGTGTGGTGTCTGGAAGAGGAAGAAAGAAATGTTTGAAGAGAGAAAGAAGAAGAAGAAACGTAAAAAGGAAGAAGAAATGGTGCTTTTGGGTGTTAATACATTTAGATGTAATATTAGGATAGTAAAAAATCAATTATTTCACTTGAGTGGGCTGCAGATTACGTAAGTGAGAGAGAGAAGTGGGTGACAAAAATTGGCTTCCTTTGGAAGCTAACACATGTGGTCAAAGCTTGGGGTCAAAGCTTCTTAAGGAAGCTTGAATATTTAACCATTAAATTTGAATTAAAGTAGGTAGATTTGACATAAAGTGGATTACATTAGGATAATGTGATAGTATTTTTATTACACACTATTATCCAATGGATAATAGTTACGATTGATGAAGTCGGTATTTAATTAATCGACAGATGAATTTTTCATTTGTATTGATTTAATTATCGTAAAAATTTCTCGAAAATTGTGAAACCTTGTAAACTGTGTCAAGCCTCGGGTTTAGTAAGATCCCCCGTCGACATGTCCATAGTCCAAGGTTCTCAGAGAAAACATCGTGTTTCTCTGGTTCTGCTCAGCGCACACGCAAAACGAGGAATATATTAAAATATTCGACGATTCCGGAAAATTCCCAGAAAATTCCCAAAAATTGCAAATATTATAAAACGACTATTTGTCATATAATTTTCCAATTTTTGAAGCACTACTGATCGTTTTCACACGACTCGCTCGAGTTTCACGCAAAACGAGAAATATATTAAAATATTCGTCGTTTCCGAAAAATTCCAGAAAAATTCACGTAAATCACAAATATTAGAAAATGACTATTGGCGGTGAAATAATTAGTTTCCGGAGCGTTACACTGACTTCAGCAATTCTCAGCTCAGTGTGCACGTAAAACGAGGAATATATTAAAATATTCGTCGTTTCCGAAAAATTCTTGAAAAATTTCTAAAAATCAAGAATATTATAAAATGATGAATTATGACCAAATAGGTATTTTTCGGGATGTTACATTGGACGTGCGCAAGGGAGCCTGCCTCCATCGTGGGCCAATAGTAGCCTGCTCTGAGTGCCTTTAATGCTAGGGCTTTACCTCCTAAGTGGTGTCCACAACTTCCTTCGTGGACTTCCTCCAGGACGTATTCGGCTTCTTTTAACGTGAGGCATTTGAGGAGGGGTAAAGAAAATCCACGCCGGTATAACTGCCCATCGAAGATGGTGTATCTGACCGTGACTTTCTTTAACTTAGCAGCTTCCTTTGAATCCTCGGGGAGGCTGCCAGACTGTAAGTACTCCATTACTGGCGTGATCCAAGTACGCTCTTGCCCGTCGACTTGGAAGACAGCTACGTCGGAGACAGCGGGGTGCGAGAGGGTTTCCTGAGTCACCGATCGGTTGTTATCCGGACTCTTGGTGCTCGCCAACTTGGACAAGAGATCGACCCTAGAGTTTTGTTCCCAGGGTATATGCTCCACTTTAACTAACTGGAAGCTTGGGAGGAGTTCTTGCACTCTCGCCAGGTATTTCTGCAGGAGGGGCTCCTTTGCCTGATATTCGTCTCGGATCTGGGAGGTCACAAGCTGGGAGTCACTACAAAGTCGAATCTTTGCGGCTCCCAAGTCTCTGGCCATTGCTAGTCTGGCAATGCATGCTTCATATTCTGCTTGGTTGTTCGAGGTGGGAAATTCAAACCTCAACGAATTCTCGTTAGTTACCCGTTCAGAGTTTTCCAAGATTACCCCAGAGTCGCTCCCTTTTGGGTTTGAGGATCTATCCACAAACACGGTCCAGGATATTTCTTCAACATTACTGGAGTCCGAAGTGAGTTCGATCAGGAAATCGAAGAGCGTCTATGCCTTGATTGCCACTCTGGGTTCGTAGGTTATCCCGAACTCGGAAAGCTCAATGGACCAAGCAATCATCCTTCCTGCTAAGTCTGGTTTATGCAGTATCTGTCGGATGGGTTGATCCGTCCTTACCACCACGGGATGACACTGGAAGTATTACCTTAGTCTTCTGGCCGTGACGATGAGTGCAAAGACGACCTTCTCTATTTTTTGATATCTGAGTTCGAGGCCTTGCAGTACTTTGCTCATGAAATCATCTAGCTTCTGGCCTTCTGGTGTTTCTCTGATGAGTACCGAACTCACAACCTCCTCGTGGACTGAGAGGTATACGTAAAGGGCTTCACCTGACTCTGGTCTTATGAGGATAGGAGGGGACGCCAGAATGTTCTTTAGAGATGCGAAAGCGTCTTCACATTCCTGTGTCCACTCAAATCTGGTCCCTTTTTTCAACAACTTGAAGAGAGGGAGGGATTTGTGAGTGGCTTTGGCCAAGAATCTGGTGAGAGCCGCAATCCATCCATTTAACTGTTGTACCTCTTTCACACTCTGAGGGTTGTGCATGTTGAGCACCGCCTTGCATTTGTCGAGGTTTGCCTCAATGTTGCGGTGAGTCAGCATGAACCCTAGAAATTTCCCGGCCTGGACTCCGAATGCGCATTTCTCTGGGTTGAGTCTCATATCGTGTTTTCTTAGCTACACAACACTTCTTCGAGGTTCGAGGTGTATGATCCAGATGATGGGGTCTTGACTATCATATCGTCGATGTAGACCTCTAGCATTCTCCCCATCTGTTCTTCAAAGACCTGGTTCATCATCCCCTGGTAGGTGGCCCTGACATTTTTCAACCCGAATGGCATTACCTTGTAGCAGTAACTTGCCCTTTTGGTGATGAAGGCCATTTTATCTTGGCCTCCGGGGTACATCAGAATCTAATTATACCCGGAGTAAGCATCCATGAAGGACAGTAGTCGGAAACCGGAGGAGCTATCAACTAGCTTGTCAATGTTTGGAAGGGGGTATAGATCTTTAGGGCACACCTTATTCAGGTCGGTGTAGTCCACACACATCCTCCATTTTTCACTTGACTTTTTTACCAGGACCACATTTGAGAGCCAAGTGGTGTACGAGATCTCCTTGATGAAGTCAGCGTTTAGTAATTCCTTGACTTGCTCCTCGATGGCTTGTTACCTCTCGGGGCCAACTTTTCTCTTCTTCTGAGAGACTAGCTTTGCATCCCATTTAATAGATAAGTGATGATAGATGAAAGCGGGGTCGATCCCAAGTATGTCAGCGGATGTCCAAGCAAAAAGATCTTTGTTTTTCCGTAAGAGCTTTATCAATCGGGTCTTCTCTTGCTCTTCAAGGTTTGTTCCTATCTTAGTGACTTGGTCGGGGTTGTCACCCAGTTGGAGTGGGATCAATTCTCCTTCAGGCTGGGGTCTTGTGCCTCGGATTTCATCACAGACATCCAACTCGGTCATTAGGATGTTGACTTGATCGCGGGGCGGGGCTGGATGTTCACGCTTTTGTTTTTCTGGAAGCCCTACTGATCTTCAAGCTCTCATTATATTATTTGCGGGTTGCAATCTGGTCGCCTTTGACCGTGACCACTTCCTTGTTCTTGTTAAGGAACTTCATGGCCTGGTGGGCGGTAGAGACTACAACGGCAATGCTATTTAGCGTAAAGCGGCCCAGGATGATATTGTAAGCAGAGGGACAATCCACAACCAAAAATCTCACCTTTACCGTTTTGTAGGTATCGTCGTTACCCAGGGTCAAGAAAGTTTCAAAGTATTCAACCGGGGTAACTTTTTCTCTAGAGAAACCGGTCAACTCACCTTCATATGGTGTAAGTGCAGACAGAGGGAACTCCGGTCTTTCGAAGGCATCCATGAACATGATGTCCGCTGAACTCCCCTGGTCTACAAAGATGCAATGGACTTCGGCGTTAAAGATTATTCCGGATATGACCAGAGGGTCGTCATGATCTCGGATAATGTCGCCGTAGTCCTTATCGGAGAAGGAGATAAATGGCGCGTCCTTGTTCTCAACGTAGGGTCTTCGCAAAGAAAAACTAGCTACGCTTAAGACTAATGTCCGGAGTGCCTTTTTTCGGGAGTTATTAGACGGACTGCCCCCTGCGAATCCCTCTGAGATGGTACTAATGAGTCTGTCTTTCCTGTTACCCCCACCTTGAGTATCCCGCTGCTCATCCTGCCTGCTTTCAGTATTGCGACGCGGCAGGGTTCGGGATCTTCTGGCAGGACTCCGGCTTCATTTTGGGCGCTGGTTTGGACTTCGCTGAGGGCTGCGGCTTCTTCTCCGATCCTTGTGCCTACCGCGGTCTTCTCCTCCTCGGAGACCGCTGATATACTTTTGCAATCGTCCTTCCTTGATCAGGGACTCGATAACATCCCGGAGTTGGTAATAATCTTCCGTTTCGTGGCCATAGCTCTTATACCACCTGTAGTGTTTCGAATGGTCCCTATGGAACTGCTTCTATACGGGTGGAGGCCTCTTGATACCCTAGAACTCGGTTTGAAAGACCTCCTTCAAGATTGTCTCTCGAGGGGTGTTCAAAGGAGTATATTCAGAATACTTGGGCTGATACTGTTCGCTCTTGGAGGAGTCATGGGGTTGGTTGGAGTTGTGGTTCTTTTTCTGGTGGGCCGGTTCGCCCTTTTCCAGATTCTCTTTGGCCCTGGTGACTTCCTCCAGCTCAACGTACTTGTTAGCCCGTAAGTGAAACTCATCTAAGCTCGCCGGCTTCTTTTTTGCCAGAGACATGAAGAAGCCCGAGTCAGTTCGGAGTCCGTTTCTAGCATAATGGAGGGCTATTCTGTCGTCCAGGTTTTCAATGCCCACACAGGCCTGATTGAACCTTTTGACATACTCGCGCAAGGATTCAGAACTTCCCTAACGGATCTCGGAAAGGGAGTCGATCGACTTTGGTCGTTCCTTTGTTGTGGTATAGTGTTGCAAGAAACGTTGCTTGAGGTCTTCCCATCCGATGATTTTTGTTCGTAAAGTGACGAACCAACAAAGGGCATCCTTCTTTAGAAAAAGGGGAAAAGCTCGGCATAGCAGCTCTGGGGTATATCCGTAGAGCTGCATGGATTGCGTGTAAGCATCTAGGTGCTCTTGGGGATCTGTAGTTCCATCATAGGCCTCCAAGTTGCTCGGGGGCTTGAAGTTCCTCGGAACCCTATACGCCATTAGAGCATCCGAGAATTATTATTGACGACCGGGGACGAAGTTATGGTTTCCATAAACCCTGGCTCCAGCATGCTGGACGGTACGCTCGTTACGAGCTATATCCCGCTCTCCGTTATCGTTATCCGTCCTCACTAATCTTTCAACGTTCTCTAACCAATGACGTTGTTCTTTCAGCTGACGCCGTTGATATTCGATGAGTGCTGTTTGTTGATGCAACAACTCTCGAAGGCCATTCTTCGTTGTTTCAGATTCGACATTGTCTTCGTAGTGAGACACATAGTCCATGTTGTCGTGGGAGGTTCCCAAACGAGCATGCACAGGGATCCTAGCTCCATGGTTTGCTCTATGATTTGTATTGTTTACTCCACCATGGGGAAAGACAAGTCTGTTACGGATTGAAACCCTTTGAGATAGAGCAGGGCTTTCAACAGAGGCTGAAGTCTTGTGTCCATCGTTGAGAGTTTCGACCATAGCAGGCCTGCTTCTAGCAGTGGAGGTTTCTGGTGGTGTGACGGAAGGAGGGTCACGCTGTGCTGTTGGGCCCTGTATTTGGCTAGGGGCAGCATACGCAATGCTTCCCTTCCTCTGGTTGTGTCTTGTGCTCACCATGGTTAACGTGGGAATGAAAATTTATCAGGTTCCCACAGACGACGCTAATGTTCTGAAGTGGATTCAGAGGGTACCTGGGTTAGGCACGTGTATGGTGGTTTCCTCCTTGCGCAGCTATAGCCAAACGTATGGAATCAGGGGGTGGGTACCTGCAATAAGACTCCAACGCTCAAGTCAGGCAATGCACAAGTAGGTGTTATGTAATGGAATAACAGATATCTTATTAGGTTAACTTAGCCTAGTATATATAGAGAGCGTGACTGGAATCCTCATGCAATCTATGTAGGATGAAGGTACATTAAGATCATGCCTTGACAGAGGTTTTAGCCCATGATCGTTGCAGTCCATCTCTGACCTGTCGGAACTGTCCCACGATCGTTGAAGTCTGTCTCTGACCTGTTGGGACTATCCCACGATCGTTGAGATTCATCTCTGATTTGTCAGGACTGTCTCGTTAGTGGCCAATCCTTATTGTAGGCAGTTATGGGAGTCTGCATAGGTCTGGCTATCGTTAGTGTCCGATGCCGTGGACCGAGGTCATAAGGCCTTGGCTGGGGTGATTATGGAGGAGTCCAGTAGTTTATGTGTTGGGTCGATCCTTTTGTGATGTTGAGGAAGGTTTGAAGTTAAAGACTTGGAGAGTGTTGCAGTTGGTGGTGGTGTTTCGAGGGAGTGAGTGAGGGTGAAGAGATAGACAAAGAGAAAGAGATGTAGGGTTTGAAACAGAGGCTTCCATTCCCATGGAGGATTTATTTGAAACTTGGATATCAAGCACAACTGCGCCACCGAATGGGGATATTCAAGCGACGCTAAAGAACATAGCGGTTTGGCCTCACGGAGTTATAGAATCCCAATTTCTATTCTCGTATAATTTCCTGATAGGTATGATACATTTTTTTTTTGTGATTAGATAATTTAAGGTGAGTAGAATGGAATGAAATAAAATAAAATAATATAAGAAACAAATATAGTATAATGATATAAAAATTTTATATTATTGTTTGGATATTGAAAGATTGAATGGAAAAAAGTTTTCTTTCTATTATTTAGAATAGTATGTAAAATGAAATGAAATGATAATAATTATAATACTTTTATTCCTATAACCATTCTATTTTCATCTCATTCTGGCTAATTAGGAGGAAAGAAAAAGTGAGGTTTATGATGGAATAGGATCCAATAGATGTCATTCTATATCATTCTATTTTATCTTAATTTAAAAATTTAAACAATGAAATTATCCCTCATTCCAATCAATTCTGATACATTATATTCTTTATCATTAATCCAAACAAAGCCTTAAAGTATAAGGAATCTAAGTCTCTTCTACTTGGATCAACACATGTTAGTAAAGTATTATTTCTTTTAAATAAGAGTTTAATGGTACTTATAATTTAAGTAAAAATAATACATTTATTAAGAAGAAAAAATAAATATAATTTTCACTCAAAATTAATCTATGATCTTTAGTTAGGGGTAGAAATAGGTTAAATTAAACCAGGCTTTATGTAAATAGGCCTAGGATATATTTTGTACTAAAAAAAAGTTTGTAATGTGTTGACCCGAACCTGATTTGTTATCTATCATAGACTTTTTTTTTATTATTTAGTCTTGCCTGACCTGAAAGTATATTTAAAGGTCCACATTATATAACGACCTTCATATAAGTCAAAAAATTTAAACTTTTTATTATTTTTTAAATAAATATAACCCTTGACAAAATTATTATATTTTATATAAAATAAATATATTATACTAATATATAATTTAGTAAATTATGTAAGTATTGTAAATTATTAATTATATATATAGATATTAAATAAATAGGCTGGTTTGGTGGACCAAATAGGCTTTTTTAAAAGTTCAATCCTTAGCCTACATAGTACAAAGTTAAATAAACTTTTCAGAAAGCTTAAGTTTGATTTATTTGCTAAATGGGTCAGGCATGTGTAAGCCAAAAATAGGCTAGGTCGTAGGTCTCTGATGGGCCGTCTAACTTGTTTTCATCCCTATCTATAGCATTGCTCTTGGTCCGTATACAATTGATGATGACACATTTTTTACTGTAAAGATTGAAACATAATGTAGATATGAAGGTAGATTTCAAGGTTTTACTTATATGTAAGGTCAGTATGAGACTAGCTTGAGAAAAGTAAAACTAGAAATTTTAGATCTATCATAACATGAAATGTTAGAATTTTTTATGGACTAGTATAAATCATATTATAATTTTATAAAACTCATATTAATTGGATATCAAAATTATTAGAGTATTTTGTTTAGCCCAAATTAGGATCACTATTGTTAATGAGCCTATTGTTGTTAAAGCACTGCTCATATGTGGGTTTTGTTTTATGGATCATATATATGAGTTTGCCATAGTGGGTAGGTTTAACCCATTTTAGTTATATTATATATACAGGGAGAGACCTTTATTTCTAACCATTCTAATGCGTACAGTTATCCTATTGATACTGATGCGTGAACGACTATTGTGGGATAAGAATAGTATCTCTCCCTTATCAGAATTGCTTTTCAGGGTTTCAACAATGATTTCCTCACCAACATCTTTTTAAGGTAACCTTAAAACTCTTTATACAAATGTTTGATATGTCATAAATTTTGAGATTAATAGGTCCAATAAATTCTAACAATTGATATCAGAGCAATTTTAATCCTAATTATGACTTTTTTTTTACTATTTTACCTAAAAATTGTATGAGATTTAAAATTGAAGAAACATGAAATCATAACGTGTGTGATATGCAATTCAATTTTTTTTATAATTAATTTTAAAAATTGGGTGAGGGCTTTTGTAGATCAAATTATCCTAAGTTTAAAAATATGTATATTGCATTATAATGCTGCGAATTCAAAAAGAATTTTGCTCAAACTTATGGAATCCTAAAACGTTCAAATTTTATGATTCGTTTTTCTTTTGATGATCAATTCAAGAAATTGATTTAGGGTTATTGAATATCTATAAATTTCATTTTCATAGACACAAGAATGGTATCAGATGGTTGAGAAATCATTGAGAAATTTCTCGTTTTTATGTCGCGGACATGGCACGTTTTTGGTCCAAAAAATCCCACTTTTGTTTTGTTTATTTCATGAAATTAACTAAAAGGTTTTGTGGAGAATATAATTACAAACCTATTGGCACAAGAATTGTGTAAAACGGACAAGAAACGAGGGAGAAATCTTGGTTAACCCATTTCGCACAAAAGCAGATTGTGGCCAGGTTACATGACTTGAATGCAGGAATCTGGGTAAGGAAGATGATGCTTCCTTACCCTCGCCTATGCGCACACCAAGCACGTGTAGGCATTTGACACGTGTAAAAAATGTGTTTTCCAATTCTATTTTTTTTGTTGTGCTCCACTCGACCTTTTTTATATTTTAGTGAATTTTATTTATTTTTTCATGTCCATTTATTATTTATTTAAAAAATTCTAAAGATTAAAATTGATAAAAATATATGATACTCTCCTCTTTTGCCTTTAGAATTTTTCGTGGATGATTGTGAAGCTAATGGACATGATATATATTGCACACTCTTAGACTTGGTGTCATTTAATTATTTAAATAATTTTGATATTGTGTTGCATATATATAATATTGCATAATGTTAAAAAAATTATAGTATACTCTCTAAATTTTGACTTGAAATTTTTTCAGTGTGATTATGACACTACTAAGAGTGTTGTTAAATTTGTACTCTTAGACTTGATATTGTTTAGTCACTAAAATAATTTTTAATGCTATTTTGTGCATAAAATGCTATGTAAAATATTGTATATATTGTTATTTCTTATTATTCTTTATGCAATTTTGTTCTAAGTCATTATTTAAAATGTTGTGAAACTTTTGCGCACCTTTCATAATTGTGTGTTCGCTTTCGCGGGACCAATTGTGGTGAGGTGTTATTTTGTTAATAAAATATTGATATTTTGTGACATTGAGAATTATGTTGATAACGCGTTTATCTTATCGATTTGCTTTTATTAATGTAATTCTTGATGATTTGTTAAATGGTACTATTTTAAGACACTTTGCATGATTGTGAACTTGTAACATCTTAATACTAGTACTAATAACATGTCCAAAATCATGCATTAGAGACTAGGATTAGGTATGTTACTTTGATACCGATAATAAATTTTGAGAAAAATATTTATAATATATATATATATATATATATTTATATATATATATATATATATATATATATATATATATATATATATATATATATACATGAAAATATGAGCTTGTTGCAGGTATTACATTATAAATATATCTAAAGTAACATTATACAAATACATCAACATATACCTCCGTGGAAATACTATACAACCTTCTTCACTATACCCTTCTAATTTCTACTACTAAAATCTTTATTCATGGTTCTGATCTCCTCTTCTACTTGCTAAAGTCTTCTATGCATTGGGAAATAATATGAAAATACAGAATACGGGGGTAAGAATTCAAAGAATTCTCAATAAGTTATAAAAACATGTCATCATACTATTTCTAACTATTTCGTAGAAAAATAAATACTTTTAAAACTTAAGTTAAATACACACACACACATATATATGTAGGAATGTGGCAAACTGTCAAATTTGGTCCTTCCTCTTTCTGAAATAGAATTTCAGTTAATAATTTTTGAAAATATCCATTATTAATAATACAAACTATACTCACAGACAACTTTCAAAAACCATCTTCAATTACAATACCATAATACCAAATTCATTCAAAGATTCAAATACATATTCAATTCATAACATAACATATAAATTAAATTCAACAATCAATACTCTTTCAAATTCTTGTTTATTTATTATCCCAAAATACTTGCTCAACTTTCAAGTATTCAAAAATACTTTTAAGGTATATCCTTCAAATACAAGGATTTTAGATTACTTCTAAGTACGAGGTTTAGATTATATCCTTCAGGTACATAGATGTTCAATTCGTTATCCAAAAGGTACACGGATATTCAATACATTATCTATCAAGTACATGGATATTCAATTCATTATATATTCTAAATTACTCCATACCCAGAGTACATCCAAAATTACTCCCTTCCCGGATTATATTCAAGATTACTCCCTATCCGGAGTACATTCAAAACTACTCCTTACTCGGAGTATATTCAAAATTACTCCTTACTCGGAGTATATTCAAAATTACTCCCTTCTCGGAGTATATTCAATTCCATTTCATAAAATATTCATCATGTTCAACATTAGCTCAACCTTAATAACTTAAGGGAGCATATGCTCAATTATAAAATTAGCATCAATCCTTTTTTACTTGGACTTAGTCGTGACCTCTAAATAATCCAAGGCCATGCATTTTCTTTTGCCATACATTAAATTTATTCTCAAGGTTCTCAAAACCAAGGAGACAAAATGCAAACATATACTAAATATAAATTTTCCTTTTATGCTTTGTTTTGGCCGTAAGCAACATAAATTAAAGTATGACCATAAACTTTTTAAAATAAACAATTCATAAACTCAAAACAAGTCATGGCCGTGGTAACACATCATGGCATAAAACAAATACAATTCAAGTCATTACCACTTGTGTGAACATTTGAAACACATGTACGCTCACTGTTTCTACCCTCAAAACCATGACAAATTCAAATTTCATAAAGAAGCTTTAGCCGTGAGAGTCAATTCACAAAGCAATCACAACTTCAAAGTCAATAAAGCAATATGTCAAATTCTTTCTTGGTTGGCCATGACAATCCAAGTATAAGAACCCAAAATTCTAACTATACATCACTCAATTCATCACTAAATTTGACATGAGCCATCACTAAATTTTTGTTTCTAGCCATGAGCCATAAAGAGCAAAAAACATAATTTTAATTAAATAAAAAATGGAAGAAGAAAAGAAATTAAGAGGTAAGCATCCTCCCCTACCTTTCCTCCTTGTTACTCCAGCTTGGATCTTATGAATTTTCCTTCAATTTTCTTCTCCTTTTTTCCTTCCTTTCCTCTTTCTTCTTTTCTCTTTTCTTTTGTTTTCTCCTCTGGCCAAGCTTTCCCTGTTTCTTTGTTGGTTGTGTGCGTGAGAATTGAGTGATAAAAGATGAAAGAAAGTCAAATAAATAGGTAAGAGTAAAGAAAAAATCAAAGGCGGTGGAATTGGTCAAATTATGGTGCTGAAACTTTTATATCTGTTAAGCACACTTTAATATTCTAAAGTTAAGTTTTTAAATTACCATAAGTGTTATGAAAAATTTTAGGACTCATCTTAGTCCTCAGATTTATTTTTCCATAACTTTCCATATACTGTTATTCATCAAATAAGCTACATACCTTTCCCAAATTAAATTGAACTTGTAAAATAAGTAAATATACCTACCTTAAATTTTTTTTATACCAAAATATTATCCATATTCTATGTATCATCTCCATAAAATTTTATAATTTTCTGAGCTACTTGATTGTGCCAACTATTTTTCAGCAGTATCCTTAAAAATACCAAATTTGCTCTGTTGTTTCTCCAAAATTTTTTACAATTTTTATTAATGGTCCTTAGCAAGGAAATAAATTTTTAATGTTGATTTTCATCATATCAACTGATTCAACAGATACCTTAATTATTTTCTTGTAATTAGTATTATAAAATTACGCTCAAACTAATTCAAAAAATTATCCGAATTAACAGATAATTCTTACTGGTATTACTGAACTTCTATAACCCTAAGTAGGATCATTAGGTTAAGGAGAATGTTACAGAGCTCGCCTTCACAGGACCAATTATGTTGAAGTGTCATTTTGTTGATAAAATATTATTATTTTGTGGCATTAGGGATTATGTTGATAATGTGTTTACCTTATCGGTTTGCCTTTACTAATATAATTCTTGATTTTTTGTTAAAGGCATTAAGGTTGTGCCCTTAGAGTTCTCAATATCCTCTCGATACTAGCTTTAAGAACATTATTTTGATGTCTGTGGGAGTTTACTTATGTGTTGTAATTCGAGACCCTTAGACGGGATTACAATTGCATAAGGAAGCTTCATTATGGTTGTTGCTTATCTTGTTTATTGAAATACTCGACAAGAAAATTTTTCTTTAAAATATTGATTCAATTTTGCTTATAAAAATTAATGTTTTGACAAACTTATGTGGGACCAATTATGAGGACTAGGTTGAGTCAATGAGTTTATTTCTGATCATCTCTGTTATTGATGTTGCTCTCGCTATGAATGAGCCCTGAAGCTCATAGATATGTTTTCCGCTACAATTGGAGTGAAATATGAAAGGTGAGATCATTCAAATAAAGTTTATCTCAAGACCATAAAATATAGCATGGACAAAGCCATTGAGGAGAGTTTTCATGAAGCAGATAATGTTAACTAATTTTGTAAGGCTATTGATACATCTGGAAGGGCCTGTGACCTCTTTGTGTTGACCAAGACTAAGCATGATGATACATCTGTACATTACCTTAAGGCATTTTTGTGTTTAGGGTTGTAGGGCAGAGGTGAGACCTTATAACTCACATTTAAAGAAGCTTGATCCCAAAACCATTAGTGGTTTCTTCATTGGCTATTGTATTGGCTCAAGAGATTCTAAGTTCTATTGTCTTTCTCATACTACTAGAGTTATTAAATCCGATCGGGTTATTTATTTTGAAGGGGACTTAGAACATGGTAGAACTCAAGAGCCACGTATTGTTGATTTTAGTGAGGAGCATGTTGTTGTTCCTATTCTTGTTGATCCATTTCTAGGGATAATGTCATCTCTTTTGATCCATAATGATGATGTTGTTGATCTTGTTGATAATGTCGATATCCCTCAATTAATCGAAAAAAATGTACAGATTCCAGATATTGTTATGACTCCAATGAGAAGATCTGAATGGGTTCCTATATCCATTAAGTCTACTAGATTTAGGGACTATGTTGTGTACTTGCAAGAGCATGAGTTTAATTCAGTTGAGGATTTTGATCCTATTTCCTTTCAAGAAGCCATGGTTAGTCTTGATAGTGCACAATGGCTAGTGGTTATGGAGGATGAGTTGGCTTCTATGAGAAAGAATAATGTTTAGGAATTGATGGAGTTGCCTACTGGTTGTAAAATTGTTAGTTGCAAATAGGTCTTTTAAGATTAAACGTGATGCTAAAGGTGAAATTGAGAGGTATAAGGTCAGCCTTGTTGCTAAGGGATATAACCAGAGTGAAAGCATTGATTATAAGGAGACTTGCTCACCGGTCTCCACTAAAGACTCTTTTCGTATTGTGATGGCATTGGTTGCTTATTTTGATTTGGAGCTTCATCAAATGGACGCTAATACCGCCTTCCTAAATGGTGAGTTGTATGAGAATGTGTATATGGATCAACCTGATGTTTTTATTGAAAATGGTTGGTACTTGAAATTTGATTATATTGTTAGCTTCTTAGCTTTAAAGAAAATATTGTTGACCAATGCATTTATCTGAAGTTTAGTGGGAACAAATTTATCATTCTTGTTTTATATGTTGATGATATATTGTTGGCTAGTAATAATGTTGATTTTCTGAATGAGATTAAGCAAATGTTGAAAGCGCATTTTGATATGAAAGATATTGGTGATGCCTCTTTTGTACTGGGCATTGAGATTCATTGTGATAGATCTTGTGGTATTTTTGGCTTGTCTGAGAAAACTTATATTGAAAGGATTCTGAATAGATTTAATATGAAATCTTGTAATCCTTGTGTTACACCCATTTAAAAGGGTGAAAGACTCTTTGATACCAGTGTCCTCAAAATGATAAAGATGTTGCTGAAATGAAGAAGGTCACATATGCTTCTGCTATTGGCAGCCTTATGTATGCTCAAGTTTGTACATGTCCTGATATTGTTTTCGTTGTTAGTGTACTTAGAAGATACTTGAGTAAACTTAGTGTGGCTAATTGGTAGGCTAAAAAACAAATCATGAGATACCTAAATGGTACTAAAGATCATATGTCAACTTATATAAGGTTGGATCACCTTGAGGTAATTGACTATTCTAATTTTGATTATGGAGGTTGTCTAGGTGACTACTGTAACATCCCAAAATTTCCTATCTCTTAAACAATAATTTTGACAGTTAACAGAATTTTACTGTTTAGTAATTTCTATGCACTGTAAAATTATTTTGTTTATTCCATCAGCGTATTTGATCGTTTTGAGTGAATTACTCCGTGTCAGGAAAATAAAAATTTTCGGGCCGGAGAAAACTTTACGTAATTTAATTTTTACCATTAGGTAATTATTTTACGTAATCTGATTTGATATTTGTGCGTTTTCTAATTTTTGTGATTTTTGTGGATGATTATGAATTTTTTTTTAACTGTATGTGGGCCCAGGTGGTCTTATGTGGGCCTAGGTGACCTTACGTGGGCCCAAGTGGGTCCCGCAAAGCAAAAATTTTTCTACGCATAGAAAAATTTGTACTGTTTAGACGGAGACAGTGGATCTTACTAAACCTGAATCCGGAAACAGTTTTAGAAAATTTTATTGTACTGTGTTTTGTACTGTATTTAATTTATCGGATGATAAAAATACAGTAAATATATTCTTTCGTGGCGTTTTAGTAGATAAAAATAGAAATTATATTGCTTAAGTCAATATTGGTGGTTTGGATATCCACCATTGATTTAATTAATGATGGAGACTTGATCTTGATTTAATCAACGGTGGAGATTTGATCTTAAAAGTGAATAAGATCATTTATAACCGTTAGATAGAGATTAAATCAATGGTAGAGATTTGGTCTCAAAAAGTGACAAAGACCATTTATAACCATTGGATTTAGAAGTGATCAAGGGTGGAGATTTGGTCTTGTAAAGTAACAAAGACCATTTATGACCATTGGATGTTAATTTAATCAATGGTGAAGATTTAGTCTTAAAAAGTAGCAAAGACTAATTATGACCCTTGGATTAAAAGTTTGAAGGAGCAATCTTGACCATTTATTTTTGGAGACACATCCAATGACTAGAATTTCAAGGAGAAAAATCTAGTGGCCTAGATTAAGTCTTCTAAAATCAAAAGTCTACCTAAATCCTAACCATTGAATTAATCAATGGCTAGAAATGCTCCAAATGGTGGCTAATTATTATGGTCATTTATTGAATGCACAAGGAGAAGCATGCATGGAAGGGGATGATTTTGGATTGATTAGGAGACATTTTTGAGTAGCCTTTTTAGGCCAAAGAAAAAGTTTCATGTCATTATTATTGGTCTTAGTCAATGTTTCATCATAATTAATCATTATTGATCAAATAACACTCAAGAAGAATGCAAGAAGGGGGAGGCTACGGTTGTGGTCTGAATTTAGGAGCTTTGAAGACTACAATTGATCACCTTTGGTCATTATTGATCATTCATTCTTGTCTCCAAAATTATCAAGAACCAAAACACAAAAGTTTTCTCTCCATTTCTCTCCTTCTTCATATTTCGGTCAAGCACTTCAAGAACACCTTCCATCACTTTTTAATTTCATCCAACTTGATTTTCTAAACCTAAACACCATTCTAAAAACATCTCTAGTTATGAGTTTTTCCAAAATCATTCATCTAGTACTTCAAATCCAAGCTTCAAGTTTCTATCAAAAATAAAAAATTCCATCTTTGTGCTTCAAGAGGAACCATTCGGTCAAGACCCCTAAAACCACTCTCCAATCTCTTTTAATTTCATCCAACCATAGATCTTGAATCTACATGATATTTTAAGCAACTTTCATGTTGGAGATTTTCTCTAAATCTTCCATCTTCAAGGAGTTTTTCCAAGAGCAAAGTTCTAAGGTTTTTGAGGTGAAGTGTAAGGAAACTTCATTTTTCTTTTTCTTTTCATGATGATCTAAACCATGTTTGATCCATGGTTTTCTTAATCAAGCTTAGTATACTAATTTTTATGTATTTTGTTTTGTATTTGAGAAGCCCTTGGTGGTGAAGGACTTGGAAAAAGAAGCAAAAAAGGAGTTTTTGAGGATCTTCAAGAGGTAAGAGGGAGATCCATCTCACCAACCAAGCATGGTGGTGAGAGATGGTCTTATATTTGATGGATGTTGAATCCATGTGAGGATTCATATCCATGGTCATGTAATAATTTATGTGTGTTTATGAGCTTTGATTTATTTGCCTATGCTTGATATGCTATGCATGATTTTATGGCTTTGATGGTATGCTTATATTATTTATGATGAAATATATATGTATATGCCATGATTTGATGATGGAAAGAAAATTAATTCTTGGCTCCAATGGCCAAAGAATGACTACGGTTTTGGCACCCGAGGTTAGGGTTCTATGTTGAAATTTTTCAAGAACAAGAGAATTAATTTTTGATCCCTAGAACATGGTGAATTTTGGTCAAGACACCTCAAGATAGATGTTCACAAAATTAATATTTTCTTGAATGATGAAAATGGATGTTTAAAAAAGTAAGGAAAATAAACAAAGAATTTATTTTTCAAAGAGTACATGAATACGGTTTTAAAAGGATTTTTATTGATTTATTTTGTGTAAAAAGTTTCTAAGTGTTTTACTAAACATGAGATTTAAATGAAAATAGCAATGATAATTTTAAGGATTTGCAAAGAAAGTAAAAAAGGATTTGTAAGGAAAGTAAAAATGAATTTGAACAAATGGGTTTGGTTTTTATGACCATCGGTATTTCGGTTTTGAAAATAAAGAATTTTTAATGGTTTTGTTTGTGTAAAACCATATCAATTTAGGAGGAAAATATTCGATGGCTTCAATGGCCAAAGACTCTACGATTTTTAGAGGTTGGAATAATTTTGGTTTTTATGAAACAAAGTAATTTTAAAGTGGAAACAAAATGTTTGAACAAAATGTTTTAGTATAAGGATTTTGGAAAGGGAAATCAAAGTATTTTATCACTTGAGAAATGAACTTTCATATGAAAATGAAAAAGAAAAGTTGCAAGGGTTTGAATCTTAATTTGTTTTGAAGAGAATTGATTTTAGAATTGATTTGGGAAAAATTGAGAATATAATGGTATTTTGAAAATTTACTAACGTATAACTTATTTTCAAGTTTTGAAATACGTTAGAAAATGTTAAGTTTTGAAACGTTGATTTACATCAATGAAAAAGTGATTTTGTGAATTATATTTTGAAAAAGAATTTCTTGAGTAAAGAACTGTGGAAAGATATTTTCTTGAGTAAGAAAATATATTAAATGAAGTGTAAAGTTATATTATTTTGAGAAAAGTTAAAAAAGAATTTTTAAAGGTCAAGAAATATTTTCTGTAATGAAATTGTGGTGAAAAATTATTTACGTATCTTAAAAATGTGATTTTTAAGTTACGTAATATGGAAAAATATTTCTACGTGATTTGAATTACGTTTAAATATTTTACGTAATCTGAATTACTATTGAAAAATCACTACGTGATGGAAAAGTGATGAATTATTTTTACGTGATTGTGAAAATTGCGGAAAATCGTTATGTGATTTGAAAAGTGTTTTAAATATTTTGAGAATGACGGGAAATGATTTATGCGACTTAAAAGAATGATTTTTAAGTTATGCGATTTTGAAACAGTGGAAAAATACTATGCGATTTTGAAAAACGTATATTTTTACGCGATTAAGAAAAACGTAAAAAAAAATTAGTACGTGTTTTAAAAGTGCAACAGAAGAGTTGCGGTATTTTGAAAACGTAACAGAAATGTTACTGTATTGTGAAAACGTAACAGAAGTGTCACAGTATTGTGAAAATTTAACAGAAACGTTTCAGAATTTTGAAAACGTAACATAAGTGTTACGATAGTTTGAAAACATAATATAAACATTTTGGAATTGTGAAAACGTAACAGAAACGTTTTGGAATTGTGAAAATGAAACGGAAATATTACGCAATTTTGAAAACACGACGAAAGTGTTTTATAACTATGAAAATGTGATAACATGTTTTTTGCTGTTGAAAATACAGTATAATTTGGTGCATTTTATATGCATTGAAAAGAGATGCTTGTGATTGGCATTTGGTGCATTATACATGCATTGGAAAAATATGCGTTGAGGCATATGATTGAACAAATGAAATTGGAAAAGATTTGGCCCTTTGGGGTTGGACTTGCACGGATATACTCATGCATTGTATATGGCCCTTGTGGTTGAAGAGAGACTGAGAATTGATAGTGAGGTCTATGATGGATCTTGGGGGCGTCGAGGCGTGGCGGTCGACCAGTGGACAGCTGGCGAGTACCCTGTACCACTTGGCGATGCAATCCGTTGCAACGCATTGACGATACCCGACAAGAACACGATTCTTTTCAACAATTGGAAGATTGTCTTTGGGCTAAGGCTGACAATTGACAGAGCATTCTCCTCGAAATTGTGAAAACCTCCATGGAGTTATTTTTGAAAAATTGAGTCTTTGTGCACATGCATAAATCTGAGCATTTATATTTGTATGATATATTAATTGAGGAATATTGGCTATGACAATTGTTTTGAATACTTGGATGATGATGATGATAATCATATTGATGACATTATTGTGATTATTATGTGATGATAATAATGCTAATGGTATGATGATGATAGTTGATTAATGCTGATAACATGATTATAGTATGATCTATCTGTATGATTTGTTATTTGTGTTATCTCTGTACTACCATGTTGGTATTGGCATAGGTGATCTCACCTCTTTGTTATTTTGTTTTACTATGTATGTATTGTTAAAACTATACAGTAGAAGGAATGAGTTGTCTTTGACATATGGATACTCAGAGATTGATGAAAACATTAAAAAGTGGTTGTCTCAAGTTCGAAGTTATACCGGATAGACAAGGAGTAGAGTTCTGATGCATCAAGTGGATACCAGAAAAGGAATGAGTATGTTAAGGTTTTAACGTTAGTGTTACACCGTGCTACTAAGTAGAACCTGTCATCGGGTTACTACTGTTAGAAAAAAAAGAAGAGTCTGTTAGTTTTATATTTCTCTTTAAATTATGAGATATTAATTAGTGTCAATATTGCATAATGAATAGTTGAAATATGATTTTCAATATTACCTAATATTTTCAGTAAATTTATGTTTCAGTAAAGAAGAAATTTTAAAACTCATCTTTTTATAACTCAAACCTTGTGTGAATTTCTTTTCAGATTATGAGTTGGGAGTCAGACATGTAATACCCTAGGGAGGGTGTTACAACTACAAGTCCACATCAGGGTATATATCCTTATGTTGGGAGTAGTAGTTGTTTTTTGGAAGAGTGTTAAACAAACACTTACAATTACTTCCACTATGGAGGCAGAGTATATAACTTGTTATGAGGCTACTTGTCAAGCGGTATGGTTAAAAACTTGATTACTGAATTTCATGTTGTGGAGAGTATTTCCAGGTCTCTTACTATCTATTGTGATAACTCTATCATAGTGTATTTCTCTCAAATCAATAAGAGCTTTAAGTGCTCGAATCTTTTGACACAAATTATATGTTTATTACAGAGAAGATTCAAGAGTTTCAAACTCATGTCGAGTATATCCCTACATAACTTATGGTTATATATCCCCTAACCAAAGGTTTAACTGTCATAGTTTTATTAATCACGTGACTCATATAAGTATATTGAGGTCTTTTGATGTTTTTGGTTATTAGGAGTTTGTTTTGTAATTTTATTGTGACTTCATTTTGTGATTATGTCTCGAGACCTTGAACAATTATGTTGTTATTATCGTCGTTGCCATATAATAATAATAATATTATTATCTGCTGATAATCACATATTTTATACATTAATAAACCCTCATTTTTAGTCATTTACACTCTCCATGTACTTAATTGATTGAGTTTGGTTATGTTTTGTAAGTTTGGACTCAAATTGGACTTAATTGATTTTTCTAGCATTATTTGGGTTTTACACTGTTTCTGTATTTTTGCCCTATCTTGAGTTTTAGATGTGTAAAAATTATGTATCTTACCTTGTAGGAAAGATAAGAGAGAACTCTACAACTTTCATGAGAGCTCCAGGTAAAATATGGACATCTAAAGGAGCTAAATAGGATTGGAAGTCAGAACACGGGTTTTGTGACTGGAACCTGAATAGTGTGCAGTAATCAGAGCATAACTCGGGCTGTAGGATTTTTCTTGGGCTGAAATTTGGAGACTTGAAATTAAGACCCATATCTACAACTTTCATGAATAACATAAGAGCTCATTCGGACAGCTTGGAGGTGATATTAGATCTGGAAGTCAAAACAGAGGTGTTGAAACTGACCTGAACAGTCTGCAGTAATTGGGTCATATCTTGGGCTGTAGGATAAATTTTTAGATGATTTTGGTGGCATTAGAAAGCTAAGACAAAATTCTACAACTCTCATGAAGACCACATTGCTTCATTCTAATGGCATCCATGAGATCAGCACTGAATGATTTCAGAGACAAAGAATCTTAATAATTTTTCACTCACCAACTCATCATTTGGCATTTTCCACTCATCCACCTACTGCTCACCTACTCTTAATCGGCCCTCTTGTCATTTTGTATCTCTAATCCTCTAAAAAAGGCTCCATTGGCTGATCATTTAGGAGACTTTGGTGTTAGGCTTAGTTTTGAGAAGTTATGGTCATGCTTGTTTATTATTTTCCTTTGTTGTAATTTTCTCTTGCTCTAAATTGAAGCTATGTTCATCTTTCTCTTCTTCTCTCTTTCTTTCTTCTTGTCTATAAGTAACTAAATCTTCATCTTGGTTGGGTGAAAGAGTGAAGCTCTTGGTAATGAAATAAGGTTAGATTATTCTATTTCTTGTGCTCAAATGATATATTATAAAGTGGACATTATATGTGTTGTATTTTGTTTCCAATCAATTTAGAAACCTTCTTTGTATAATGGAGATCTTGATTTATTGTAGACAATAGGATTGACACAGTGAATGCTTGAACTCATTTACAAATGTTGGTAGATAATTAAAGGAATCATAATATGATTGCATATATAATTGAACTTTGAATGTTATATTTTCCGATTGGAACCTCCGTTACGTGTGGATTTCGATTAAGTTATAAAGAGAAATAATCTTGCCTCTAATTTATTACCAAGAGTAGATCTCCTAACCCAAACAAGTTCTTAAATTTAATTGTGAACAAGTTTTATTATTTTTTGTGACAAATCATTTTCTTACCTCAAATAATTTCTCTTCATCAATTCCCTACGGATCAACCTCGGACTCCCGAGAATTTATTACTTAAGACAACTTGCGCTTGGGTTTGCATCCTTAAATCCTGCATCAAGTTTTTGGCGTCGTTGCCGGGGACTTGATTTGAAGTTTTAATCTATTGAGGTTCTTTTTCTTTAATAAAATTTATTCTCTCTTCTCTCTCACCAGAGCAAAAGATCAGCTTACCGATCCTTCGGTTTCTTTACTAACTCTCTAACTTACTAACCTACTAACTTGCTAACATACTAACTTTATAACTTTTATATTATGTCATTTTAATTTATGTCATTTATTTTCTACTTACTAATTTTTATTTTCTGCTCTCTAACTTTTTAATTTACGTTATTTAATTTCTACTCTCTAACTTTTTAATTTTTGTTATTTATTATTGTTTTCTAACATAACGAAATAATTTTTCTTCTTCTCTTCTCTTTCATATTTCTGGTGGGGCTCTGCCTCTCTCGATTTTTATATTTTAAATTTATTTTCTGTAATTTATTTTCTACAATTTACTTTTCGCACTTTACTTTCTCGCACTTTACTTTTCGTATTTTACTTTCTGTACTTTCTAACTTACTAATTATTAACTCTCTAATTATCTAACTTTTTACTTTATCAGTTATCTAACTTTTTACTTGTTAATATTTATTGGGTGGTTGGTTTATATCACATCCTTGTTAATATTTAATGACTAGTGTAAACCGCCTACTTGTACATTATTTTTTCTATTTTAAGTCATTTATTTATGCTTAATTGGTATCATAATTTAAATTCTAGTCGTTTAATTAAAATTAATCCTGGTACTTTATATATTGATTTGTTTAAATCACAATCACACACAATTGACACAATGGCTAAAAATGAAAGTGTACATGATGAACATGAAAATCAATCGTTGCGAACCATGCGTGAATATTTGCAACCACCTCAAAATTCTAGTTCATTATGTTTTATCTTTCCACTCAATGCCAATAATTTTAGATTCAAGCCAGATATGATTTCTTTACTTTCTAATTTTCATGGTTTAGAATCTAAAAGCTCATATTTACATCTGAAAGAATTTGAGGAAGTATGTATTGCTTTCAATGACCAAAATTGCACTGAAGCAATTGTTAAACTTAAATTATTTTCTTTTTCTTTAAAAGATAAAGCAAAATCTTGGCTTAATACTTTGAAACCAAGATCAATTGGCACATGACAAGAAATGCAAGGTGAGTTTTTAAAGAAAATTTTTCCAACACATAAAACCAATGCTATGAAAAGACAAATCCAAATTTTTTCCTAAAATTCAAATGAAGCATATTTTCAATGTTGGGAAATGTTTAAAGATTTGTTAAATTCTTGTCCACATCATGGTTTTGAAAAATGACGCACTATAAGCTTCTTTTATGAAGGTTTATCATCTGAAACTAAACAATTTGTGGAAATAATGTGCAATGGTGAGCTTCTTGATAAAGAACCTGATGAAGCTTTAGACTATTTAAACCAGCTGGCTGAAAATTCTCAATCTTGGCATAGTACTAACCCTTCTGAAAATTCAATTAGATCTAACCTTGCGAGTACTAATAAAGGAAAATATCACCTTAATCAAGAGGAAGATTTAAATGCTAGGTTTGCCAGTTTGGCTACAAAGGTTGAAGCCATGGAATTAAGAAAAGCAAAAGAAATCAAATCTGTGCAAAATGAAGAAATTTGTGGCATTTGTGATGACTTAGGACACTCAACACATGAATGCCCTAAGATTCTTATTTTTAAAGAAGTTGTACATGAGCAAGTAAATGCAATGAATAATTTTAAAAAATCATTTACTTCTTTTTTTTTACATACATACAATCCGGGATGGAGAAATCACCCAAATTTCAGTTGGAGGAATAATAATCAGTCACAATTCGTACAACTACTACCTCCTTAGGCACAACAGGACTCTCAAAATTATCAAGGATATGCACCTTATGTCCCACCATATAGGAAAAACCTTAAAGAAACACTGCATGCATTCATAGAAAAGCAAGAGGCCATTAATAAACAAAACAATCAAACTAATAATGACATAAAGACACTCTTGCTAAACTTTCTTCTGCACTCACCATTCACGAGAAAGGAAAATTTCCTTCTCAACCTCAACCACATCCCAAGGGTCAGTATAGTCTAAATAAGGGGAGTTCAGAAAACTAACAAATAGATCAAGTCAAGTCAGTTATAACTCTTAGGAGTGGAAGGGTTGTTGAAAAACAAATTCCTGAACTTTGTGAGAAAGAAGATGAACTAATTCCCCAAGAAAATGAAGAAGTTGGCCAAAAGGAGACCAAACTCTCGCCTTCACCCACATTTTCTCAAGCATTAAATAATCTAAAGAAATTGGACCACCACACTGAAATTTTGAAAATTTTGAAATAAGTGAAGATCAATATTCCTCTTTTAGATGCTATCAAATAAATTCTTTGTTATACCAAATATTTGAAGGACTTGTGCATTATTAAAAGGAAACTAAATGTGAAAAAGAAAGCATTTTTAGCTGAACAGGTAAGCTCCATTCTTCAGAATAATAATGCGTTGAAATATAAAGACCTTGGTTGTCCTATAGTTTCATGCATTATTAGAGAACGTAAAATTGAAAAAGCTTTACTTGATTTAGTGCTAGTGTCAATTTGCTTCCATATTTAGTTTATCAAGAACTTAACTTAGGTGAGTTAAAACCAACTTCTGTAACTCTTCTACTTGCCGATAGATCAATTAAAATTCCAAGAGGAATAGTGGAAGATGTGTTGGTTCAAGTTGATAAATTCATGTATCTTGTGGATTTTATTGTCCTAGATACTGAATCTGTGGTTGATAGTTGCAAGTCAATTCCTGTTATTTTAGGCCATTCATTTTTAGCAACATCTAATGCTTTGATAAATTGCAGAAATGGAGTGGTGAAGCTAACATTTGGAAATATGACACTAGAGCTCAATGTTTTTAACATGTGCAAGCAACCACAGGTAGTCCTTGATGAAAATAAGGAAGTTGAAGGAACTGAAGCCATTATAGATGATCATCTTCAAACAAGGAGTTCTTCTAACTCATTAGAAATTTGTTTAGTTAATTCATTTGAGTCAGGCATGCAATTAGAAGATGATATATCTGAAATATGTTCTTTGCTTGATTGTACACAAGTAATGAAGTACAAGGGATGGAAGCCAAGATTTGAAGAGCTAAAACCCATGAATGATAATGCTCATGAAGAAGTACCCACACTAGAACTAAAGCCATTACCTGTTGGGTTGAAGTACACCTTTTTGGGAGAAGAGCAAAGCTTTTCAGTGGTAATTTCCTTGTCTCTTACTGAAGAACAAGAAGGTACGTTAACAGAAGTACTTAAAAGGCATAAAAATGTAATTGGATGGACATTAAATGACATAAAATGCATTAATCCATTAATGTGTACACATAGAATACATTTAGAGGATAATACTAAAACTTCTCAACAACCTCAAAGAAGATTAAATCCACACATGAAAGAGGTAGTTAGAGCTGAAGTCCTTAAATTGCTTGATGTTGGAATTATCTATCCTATCTCTGATAGCCAATAGGTAAGCTCTACACAGGTTGTGCCTAAGAAATCTAGAATAACAGTGGTTGAAAATGATAAAGGTGAATTAATACCTATGCAAGTCTCATCTAGTTGGCGTATGTATATTGATTTTAGAAAATTAAATGCTGCTACTAGGAAAGATCATTTCCCCTTGCCATTTCTTGATCAAATTTTGAAAAGGGTAGCAGGACATCCATACTACTGTTTTCTTGATGCTTATTTGGGTTATAATCAAATACCAATTGCATTAGAAGATCAAGAAAAGACCACTTTTACATGTCCATTTGGTACTTTTGCATATAGAAGAATGTCTTTTGGCCTTTGTAATGCTTCGACAACATTCCAAAGATGCATGTTAAGCATTTTCAGTGACATGATTGAATATTATTTAGAGGTTTTCATGGATGACTTGACAGTTTTTGGAAATTCTTTTGAAAATTGTCTTGATAATTTAGAAAAAATTCTTAAAAGATGTGAAAATTTTTTTTTTGTGTTAAATTAGGAAAAATGTCATTACATGGTTACCTCAGGAATAATGTTAGGTCATGTGATATATTCTAAAGGAATTGAAGTTGATAAGGCCAAAGTTGAATTAATTGCTCATTTGCCTTCCCCCAAAAATAGTGACAGAAGTTTGTTCCTTGTTAGGACATATAGGATTTTACAGAAGATTCATTAAGGACTTTAGTGTCATATGTAGACCATTATGTAATCTTCTGTTTAAAGATGCACCATTTGATTGAACCCAAGAATGTCAAAAATCTTTTGAAAAATTAATTGGTCTTCTGACATCTGCTCCTATCATGCAATCTCCTGACTGGTCTTTGCATTTTGAGTTGATGTGTAATGCTAGTGATTTTGTTGTGGGGGCTGTTTTAGGCCAAAGAAAGGAAGGTAAGCCTCATGTGATTTGTTACGCAAGTAGAACTTTAAATAGTGCACAAATGAATTACACCACTACTGAAAAAGAACTACTTGCTGTAATTTTTGCATTGGACAAATTTCGATCTTACTTAATTGGTTCTTCTATTGTGGTTTTCACCGATCATGCTACTGTTAGATATTTGATGTCTAAGCAGGATGCCAAACCAAGGTTGATACGGTGGATCTTGTTGCTTCAAGAATTCAACATCATAATAAAAGATAAGAAAGGAGCCAAAAATGTTGTCGCTGATCATTTGTCTAGACTTACAACAGGCTCACCTTTTGATAGCACACCTATCAATGATTCTTTTCTTGATGAATTTTTAATTTCTGTCAATTCCATGCCTTGGTTTGCTAACATAGTCAACTTTCTTGTAACAGGAAAAATGTCGCCTCAATGGACGCACCAAGATAGGAAGAAATTTTTGACAGAGGTGAAAATTTTTTATTGGGATGACCCATACTTATTCAAATATAATCCTGACTAAATCTTTTAGAGATGTGTGCCCGACAGTGAGGTAGGTAGTGTCATTAAATTTTGTCACTCAGAAGCATGTGGAGGTCACTTTCCTTTAAAGAAAATAGCTACGAAAATCTTACAGTGCGGATTTGATTGGCCTACTTTATTTGAGGATTGCTATACTTTTTGCAAAAGTTGTGAAAAATTGTCAAAAAATGGGCTCAATTTCAAAAAGAAACATGATGCCTCTGAACCTTATCCTTTTCATTGAAATTTTTGATTGTTAGGGAATTGATTTCATGGGCCCATTTCTATCTTCATTTGGATTTGTGTATGTTTTGGTTGCAGTTGATTATATCTCAAAATGGATTGAGGCAATTCCATGCCGACACAATGATCATAAAACTGTTCCCAAATTTTTAAAAGAAAATATTTTGTGTCGATTTGGAATCCCTCGAGTTATCATCAGTGATGGGAGAACGCATTTTTGCAATATGTTACCAAGTGGCTTCCAGTACTCAAGAGGGGGGGTGAATTGAGTAACAAAAACTTTTGCAAACGCTTTAAACAAATAAATTTTGCTCAATATAATTATTAAAGAATATGGAAGAGATGAGAAAAAGAAAGAGCAAGTAATAAATAAATTGCAGGAATCAATAAATAAAGTGCATAAAATAAAGAGAATAAGGGAAGAAAAACAGGCACAGTATTTATCCTGGTTCGACCACCAACCACTTGTGGCCTACGTCCAGTCCCCGAAACACCGTTCGAGATTTTTCACTATTCAAGACAAGCTTAAACAACAGGTGCTTGCAACCTTTACAATACGGAGCACTTTTCACACACAGGGAAACTCTACCCTTGTGCTCAAGCCTCAAATAAACAAAAGGGATACCTCACCCTTATACAATCCTTGGGGATACCTCACCCTCAATACACAGAAATAGATATAGAGATGAAGTGAAACTCTCGCTAAGAGTAGATAAATACAAATTGAAGCACTAAGGAGCTGTTTTTCAAATATCTCAAGAGTTAAGCAATTATAAGTTCAGAAAATAAAGAGAGAATAAGGTAGAGCACGTTTTCAAGCAAGCAAAAATTATCACAATGTCAAGGGAGTTTTCGAGAGAAGTCCCAGGCCTCTATTTATAGAGCTCGTGGAAGAATATGGCCGTTGGGAGCAATTAATAGCATTAAAAACTTTCGATCTTCGTATCTTTGTTTAAAATGTAGCTCTGTTTCTCGTGGGGTATTCGAATGCACGAAGGAGGTATTCGAATACCTCTGTCAAAAACTCTTTCGTAAAAAGCTTGTTTAAGTTGGAGTTATTCGAATACCGGTCAAGGGTATTCGAATACCTCATTAAAATAAGGCATATTTCGAAAGCAGGGTATTCGAATACCATATGGGGTATTCGAATGCCTCATTTAAAAATGGTTCATTCTGAAACTGGGTATTCGAATACCATATGGGGTATTCGAATGCCTTTGTTTTGACAAAGAACAAATATCGGTT
Organism: Ormosia emarginata; assembly: GCA_029884605.1. Lineage (NCBI taxonomy): Eukaryota > Viridiplantae > Streptophyta > Magnoliopsida > Fabales > Fabaceae > Ormosia > Ormosia emarginata. The sequence continues at coordinate 44,422,407 of JAQQTP010000088.1, forward strand.
ACGAATCGAGGTTATTCGAATACCAAATTGAGGTATTCGAATACCTCGATTAAAAACAGATTCAAAATCCTTTCCAAAAAGCTTGAAATGCTTGTTTTTAACTTTTAAAACATTTGATCTTTTAAAAACCTTTAATTTAGGTAATCTTTGATCATTTGAGATATTTAATTAACGGCTCCATACATGATAGATCCTAAGCTAAAGCTAATCTTTAAATACTTGGACTTGGTCTTCTCATCATCCTTATGTTTGTTATCATCAAAATACATCTTCATTGTTGCGTAGCAAACACATTCTCCCCCTTTTTGATGATGACAAACTATCATAGAGAAAAGCATCAGTACAGAAATAATTGGAATTCACAAAGTAAGAGGCTTACATTCATATGTGCGTGGCGTAGCTCCCCCTTAATGTTGGAATCCAATAATAGTTATTTTAAACCTGTCTTTTCTCATAGTTATATTGTTCTCCCCCTTTGGCATAATCAAAAAGATACAACAAAATATAATGCATAAAGGAGGCAATAAGCATAAAGAGAAACTGATTTTATTAATAATTTAGCCAATATACATAATGTAATGAAAGAGTAAACAGCTAATACATCCAAACAAGAACAAAGCCTAGAAAGAGGCATCTGGCGGAGGAGGAGGGGAATCAGAACCCCGTGAAGATAGCAAAGCACGCAAGGCGGCTTGCTCACGCTCAACACCATCAAGTACGTCAAACGGGCGAGAAGGTGTGTTCCAAATAAGCTCGGTTATCCTCCATGTAAGCACGGTTGGCCTGTAAAGTGGCCATGACTTGATCCAGAGTGAGGCGAACCGGCAGCGAAGCGAAGCGGGGCGGCGGGGGCCGGCGGGGCCGGCGGTGACGAGAGGCGGCGAGGGCTACCGGAGCGAAGCGGCGGCGGCGGGGGGCGGCGGCGGGATCACCGGGTCGTCCTCATCATCGTCAACTTCAACCGGGAATACCCAGCCTTCATCAGTCTTTATCATCTTCATTCGGTTCAGCGTATAAGAACCAAACACATTATGGTGGGTCAGCTGAGTTTTTCGCTCGGTCTCCACAATCTGCGGATACTTGCCTAGGAAGGCAGTGATGATCACCCCATAAGGTAGCTCTGAGCGTTCTTTTCCCTTAGCTCTCATCATATGCTTCATAATGAAGACGGGCCAGTTTATCTGGTATCCTTTCTTCAGGATCCACAGCATAAACACATCATCTTCACTCAGGTAGGCGTAGTTCCCACCTCTAGGAGCTAAGATGTGGGCATAAGCATAATGCAAGAGCCTGTCCTGGCTCTTCATCATGCCCCCTTTGACTCCCTTTTGAGTCGGAGGTAATGCCAACCCAGGTCTAAGGACATCTTCAATGGCTCGAATCTTGTCGAACCGCTGGACAAACTCTTCACAGTCTTCATTGCTACGGCCAGCAGATTCTAAACCAAAAAAGCGAACCCAGTCTTGAGGAGTGATCACAATGTGCTGATCACAGACGTCAGAATGAAGCTCCAGTCCCTCAATCCTCAAGTTGCAGTAGAACATTTTGACCAAATCGGGATAGAGGACCTCCTTGTAGGAGCAAAAACGTAGCACGCCCTGGATGTCCAGCTGGTGTAGGAAATCAAAGCCACCTTCTTTTTCAAAGAAGGCCAAATCCAGGTACTTGGGCTGCACAAGGTTTCGTTCTCTGAAATGAGAGATGAATCGTCCAAGAGTTTCTGGGTGAGATGAGAGCCGTCGCAAATCCAATGGGTTGTTGCAAGGCGCGGTCTTTGTGCGAGCACGTTTGGAGGAGGAAGCCATGGATGAAGGTAGAAGATGAGAGGAATGGGTTTGAAAAGAGAGGGAGTGACGGTTGGGTGATACGAGGAGATGGTATTCGAATAGGAGATGAAAAACGAGAGAGAAGAAATGGGAAATGAGATGAGTGAACGGGTGAACGAAGGGGCTTATATAAAGCTCGGACTCGAGGTATTCGAATTCCTCGGTTGGTATTCGAATACTGGCTTTGTTAGGAAACGCAAAGGTCGGGGCAATTTAGAAAGATGGTATTCGAATACCGCTTAGGGTATTCGAATACTGTCCATATAAGATTGGCTCGGATAGCGTGTATTCGAATCGCTTAGGGTATTCGAATATACCGAGACAGGAACAAAAGCTCGATAGCAAGAGGCTTGTGGTATTCGAATAACTACTAAGGTATTCGAATACTCACAGTTAATTAATCATGAAAGCATGCGAGGAAAATGATGGTATTCGAATACCGGATGAAGGTATTCGAATAACTTAGATAGAAAAACACCAAATATTACGTCCGAATGCAATTTTGAAGATTAAAGCTTACCCGATTAAATGAGTACTGCAAAACAAAATGGAGGTATCTCCGACGCTCAAGTCAGGTAACAATTAAAGATTAATAAATCAATGAGTATTAAATTTAACAAATTAAATACACGATTGATCCAAAATGCCAAGCTCTCTTCTTAAATGAAAGAACGAATCTTTAGGTAAAGGTTTTGTGAAAATATCAGCAAGTTGATTATTGGTTTCAACAAATTCTAACACATAATCAACTTTTTGAACATGATCTCGTATAAAATGGTGCCTTATCTCAATGTGCTTAGTTCTAGAGTGCATAATGGGATTCTTTGTCAGATTAATTGCACTAGTATTATCACATCTTATAGGGATGTGATTAAGCTGAAGACCAAAGTCTAAAAGTTGTTGCTTCATCCATAGAATTTGAGCACAACAACTTCTTAGGCCGCCACATATTCACATATTCAGCCTCAGCGGTGGATAAAGCCACGCTATTTTGTTTCTTGCTATGCCAAGAAACTAAGGAATTGCCAAGCAAGTGACATGTTCCACTAGTGCTTTTCCGATCCAATTTGCATCCAGCAAAATCGGAGTCAGAATAAGCAATAAGACTACAAGTGGCACCTTTGGGGTACCACAAGCCCACTTGTGTAGTGCCACCTAGATATTTCATAATACGTTTTACAAACACTTAAATGCGACTCTTTAGGATTAGCTTGATATCGAGCACACATGCATACGCTAAACATTATATCGAGGCCTACTAGCGGTGAGATAGAGAAGAGATCCGATCATACCTCGATATTTAGTAATTTCTACGAGAATTACCGCTTCGTCTTTATCCAAGTAACACGAAGTACTCATTGGTGTAGCCATATGCTTTGAGTTGTCCATTCCAAACCTCTTGAGAAGTTCTTTGCAATACTTTGTTTGGCTAATGAACGTTCCACTCCTTGTTTGTTTGATTTGAAGTCCAAGGAAGAAATTGAGTTCTCCCATCATGGACATTTCGAATTCGCTTTGCATGATTTTGGCAAATTCCTTGCACTGATTTTCGTTAGTAGCACCAAATATGATATCGTCTACATACACTTGTACAAGGAGTATATCATGGTTTTTATTTTTAATAAAAAGAGTTGTGTCAACTTTACCTCTTGTAAAATTGTGTTCTAAAAGGAACTTACTTAGTCTTTCATACCAAGCTCGTGGAGCTTGTTTTAAACCATACAAAGCCTTTTTCAATTTGAAAACATGGTTAGGTAAATCATAATTTTCAAAACCTGGAGGTTGGTCAACGTATACTTCCTCTTGGATAAAGCCATTTAAAAAAGCACTTTTAACATCCATTTGATATAATTTAAAATCCATGATGCAAGCAAAAGCAAGTAACATCCTAATAGCTTCTAATCTAGCTACAGGTGCATAGGTTTCTTCATAATCTATACCTTTTTCTTGATTAAAGCCTTTTGCTACAAGTCTAGCTTTATTTCTAGTTATTATGCCAGCTTCATCAAGTTTGTTTCTAAAAACCCATTTAGTACCGATAATAGGATGATTATTAGGCCTAGGAACTAGTTCCCAAACTTGGTTTCGTTCAAATTGATTTAATTCTTCTTGCATAGCTAGAAACCAATGTTCATCATTAAAGGCTTCATTAATGTCTTTAGGTTCGATTTGAGAAACAAAGGCTAAGTGGTTACATGCATTTCTAATGGAGTTTCGAGTACTTACACCTTTGGATACATCACCTATTACTTGATCAAGCGGATGATATTTTGAGGTACGCCATTCTTTGGGAAGCTCCAAAGCTTGTGAATCCTCTTGTCTTTGTTTATCTTCTTGCTCCTTGATTTCTTTTTCTTTGCTATCCAAATGTGTTTCCGCTAAGGCTTCTGCAACATCATCAATAACAAGATCCTTTCTCGATCCATTTGGGTCAGTTTCATCAAATGCAACATGTATAGATTCTTCAATAGTCATAGTTCTTTTATTATATATACGAAAAGCCTTACTATGATTTGAATAACCAAGAAATATACCTTCATCAGACTTAGCATCAAACTTGCCTAGGTTATCTTTTCCATTATTTAAAACAAAACATTTGCAACCAAAAACGTGAAAATGTGCGACATTTGGCTTTCTTCCCTTGTATAATTCATATGGGGTTTTCTTTAAAATAGGCCTTATAAGGGCCCTGTTCATAACATAACAAGTCTGTATTTCATCCGCCCAAAAATATTTAGGAAGAAGCACCTCATTAAGCATAGTTCTCGCCATTTCTTCTAAAGAACGGTTTTTCCTTTCTACAACTCCATTTTGTTGTGGAGTTCTAGGGAAGAGAAATTATGATTAATGCCATGTTCATCACAATAATTTTCAAAAACATTGTTTTCAAATTCGCCACCATGATCACTTCTTATAGAAGAAATTTGAAAACCTTTTTCGTTTTGAATAACTTTGGCAAGTCTTTTAAATGCTAGAAATGCATCATTTTTATTTGCAAGAAATAAAGTCCATGTAAACCTAGAAAAATCATCCACAATCACTAAAGCATAGTAATTCCCACCAAAGCTCATAGTTCTAGAGGGTCCAAATAAATCCATGTGCAAAAGTTGTAAAGGTCTAGTGGTTGAAACTATATTTTTTGATTTAAAAGAGACCTTTATTTGTTTACCCTTTTGACATGCATCACATAATTTATCTTTAACAAAATTAAGCTTTGGTAGTCCAATTACTAGCTCTTTAGAGACCAACTTCCTTAGGTGATCCATGTGAATGTGTGCAATTCTCTTATGCCATAACCATGAATCATCATTCTTACTTAAAAGGCATTTCGCATCATTTGAAGATATATCATCAAGGCTAATCATATAAATGTTATTTATTCTATGACCAATGAATTTAACATGTTTATCATTTTTATCTTCAATTATGCAACAATTTGAATCAAAAATTACTTTGTTACCTTTGTCACATAATTGGCTAATACTAAGAAGATTATGTTTTAAGCCTTCAACAAGCAACACATTTTCAATAGAGGAATTTGGATTCTTGCCAACTTTTCCGACTCCAAGAATTTTTCCCTTGTTGTTGTCTCCATAAGTAACATGTCCATGATTCTTGGGAATAAACATGGTGAATTTTGAGTCGTCTCCAGTCATGTGCTTGGAACAATGCATTGTCGAGATACCAATTTGAGCTCCTGGCTTTCAAGCACACCTCATTTTCGCTTTCTTCTTCTTCTCCTTTGGCCATGAGACAGAGTTGAGCTTCTTCGCTATCTGAAAGTCAGTTGAATCCATGTCGTTTTCATCCCATGCTATATAGGCTTTTCTTGCTTTTCTTTCTTTGAAGGGCTTCTTCTCAAGTCTCTCTTTCTTCTTTTGGTAAACTGGGCATTCCATTTTCATATGACTAGGCTTGCCACATTCATAGCAAGTAGGAGTTGATGAAGCTCCTTCGCCTTTGTAATGAGTCTTCTTCGGAGGGAAGGGAGGTCTTCTTTGCATTCCCTTTTTCTTGAGAAATTTACCAAATTTTTTAACTAACAGACTGAGATTTTCTTCGTTTACCTCAATGTTTTTTGAGCTTTCTTCATCTTCTTCATCATCATTGTCAATTGTTGAGGAAGTGGCTTTAAGCGCTATCCCCTTTTTCTTTTTATCATTTTCTTCGCTTTGACTTAATCGCTCGGTTCTAGTTCGTGCTCATGAAGTTTTCCAAAAAGGGTGGCTAATGACATGGTTGTCAAGTCCCTTGATTATGAAATTGCTGTCACCTTGGGCTGCCAAATCCTGCTTAAACACCTTAACACTTTATTAATCAAATCTTCATTAGTAAAACTTTTTCCTAAAGATGCAAGATGATTAACAATGTGGGTGAACCTCTTTTGCATTTCTTGAATGCTTTCTCCTTGGTTCATTCTAAACAGTTCATATTCGCGAGTTAGAGAATTTATTCTCGACCTCTTAACTTCACTAGTACCCTCATGGGTAACTTGTAAAGTGTCCCACATTTCTTTAGCGGTTTTGCAATTAGAAATTCTAAAAAACTCATCATACCCCAAAGCAAAGTGGTAATGATGTTTTTAGCTTTTAAATTATATTGGACCTTTCTTTTATCCTCATCGACCAATCACTTCTAGGTGTCTCGGTTTTTACACCATCGACAACGCGTGTAGGTATAAATGCGCTGTTTTCGACAGACATCCCACACATCTAGATCAATAGCTTCGATGAAGATTTTCATTCTTTCCTTCCAATATGCATAACCATCCCCATTGAAAAAGGGTGGTCGGTTTATGGAAGATCCCTCAGAAAAACCATTTAAGGAAGCCATGTTCTCTTGAAGCGGCTAAGCTCTTTATACAAGAGTCTAGCTCTGATACCACTTGTTACCAAGTGGCTTCCAGTACTCAAGAGGGGGGTGAATTGAGTAACAAAAACTTTTGCAAACGCTTTAAACAAATAAATTTTGCTCAATATAATTATTAAAGAATATGGAAGAGATGAGAAAAAGAAAGAGCAAGTAATAAATAAATTGCAGGAATCAATAAATAAAGTGCATAAAATAAAGAGAATAAGGGAAGAAAAACAGCACAGGATTTATCCTGGTTCGACCACCAACCACTTGTGGCCTACGTCCAGTCCCGAAACACCGTTCGAGATTTTTCACTATTCAAGACAAGCTTAAACAATGTGTGCTTGCAACCTTTACAATACGGAGCACTTTTCACACACAGGAAACTCTACCCTTGTGCTCAAGCCTCAAATAAACAAAAGGGATACCTCACCCTTATACAATCCTTGGGGATACCTCACCCTCAATACACAGAAATAGATATAGAGATGAAGTGAAACTCTCGCTAAGAGTAGATAAATACAAATTGAAGCACTAAGGAGCTGTTTTTCAAATATCTCAAGAGTTAAGCAATTATAAGTTCGAGAAAATAAAGAGAGAATAAGGTAGAGCACGTTTTCAAGCAAGCAAAAATTATCACAATGTCAAGGGAGTTTTCAGAGAAGTCCCAGGCCTCTATTTATAGAGCTCGTGGAAGAATATGGCCGTTGGGAGCAATTAATAGCATTAAAAACTTTCTGATTCTTCGTATCTTTGTTTAAAACGTAGCTCTGTTTCTCGTGGGGTATTCGAATGCCTGAAGGAGGTATTCGAATACCTCTGTCAAAAACTCTTTCAGAAAACTGTTTAAGTTGGAGTTATTCGAATATACCAGTCAAGGGTATTCGAATACCTCATTAAAATAAGGCATATTTCGAAAGCGGGGTGGTCGAATACCATATGGGGTATTCGAATGCCTCATTTAAAAATGGTTCATTCTGAATCGGGTATTCGAATACCATATGGGGTATTCGAATGCCTCGCTTTGACAAAGAAACAAATATCGGTTTACGAATCAAAGTTATTCGAATACCAAATTGAGGTATTCGAATACCTCGATTAAAATGCAGTTCAAAATCCTTTCCAAAAAGCTTGAAATGCTTGTTTTTAACTTTTAAAACATTTGATCTTTTAAAAACCTTTAGTTTAGGTAATCTTTGATCATTTGAGATATTTAATTAACAGCTCCATACATGATAGATCCTAAGTCCTAAAGCTAATCTTTAAATACTTGGACTTGGTCTTCTCATCATCCTTATGTTTGTTATCATCAAAATACATCTTCATTGTTGCGTAGCAAACACACAATAAACCATTTGAATCTTTAATGAAGAAATATGGTATTACACACAAAATTGTCACCCCTTATCACCCTTAGACAAGTGGACAAGTTGAATTGGCAAATAGGGAGATTAAACAAATTTTAGAAAAAACGGTTAACCCAAATCGTAAAGATTGGTCTTTAAGACTAAACGATGCACTTTGGGCTTACCGTACTGCTTTCAAAACATCTTTGGGCATGTCACCCTATTGGTTAGTCTATGGAAAACCTTGTCACTTACCTGTAGAATTGGAACATAAAGCATTTTGAGTCATTAAAGCTTTCAATCTAAACCTTGATGATGCTTGCAAGATACACAAATTGCAATTAAATGAACTTGAGGAATTGAGAAATGATGCATATGAAAATTCAAAGATTTATAAAGCTAGAACAAAAGCTTTTTATGACAAGACAATTTTGAGAAAATCTTTTAAAATTGTTCAAAAAATTCTGCTTTATAATTCTCGTCTGCACCTATTCCCTGGAAAATTGAGATCTAGGTGGAGTGGTCCTTTTGTTGTCAAACATGTGTATCCTCATGGGGCCATATATATTGAGAATCCTAGGAATGGTAATATGTTTAAAGTCAATGGACAAAGACTCAAACCATTTCTGAAAAACTAAGTTGATGAGGTAGAATTCATCTCTCTTTCTGATCCTTGTTATGAATAGAATTTATTCTAATTTTGTTGCCTTGTTTTTGCAGTTCTTTGTGTTGTCGGTTAAGTGGCGGATAACAGTACTCCATGACTCTCAAGTCGGTTTGTTTTTCAGTTTCCCAAAATAACTGAATCCTTCTCCTTTAAAATGGATGTCATTCTTTCAAGACTGAGAAAACATTTTCCTTCCCTCCCTCAAAATGCTCTGACAAAAATTTATAAAGTTAGATGTGAAAGATTGAGACTGTTAATGCATAAGGGTATGCTAGAAGATGTATGCTGGATAATTGAAGCAAAGGTCTGACTAGCAGGTGAGTCTTCAATTTCATTTGACTTATACATGCCAGGTCTTGGAAGAAGTTCATATTCTAACAAGTCTGTCACAAATGTGCACGATGGAATTGTAACAAGCGATGTCGTTCTTTGGGGATGGTTTCCGTAAATAGAGAAGATAACATTTTCTTCATTAAGAATGGACTAAGTAAGGAGTCATTAGATGATATCTTATTGACTCTTGAGACGCATTCTTGTGGATTTGTGCATCGTGAACTTCTTAATTTGTGGAATCTCCTCAAGGATGAAGAAAAATGCTACAGTCTTGGGAATTTGACTCTAAAAGACTCTGTTTGCCAATTTATAAGAAAATTGGATGTGAAGCTTATCCTTGACTCATAGAAGGCATTTAAGTCATTACTGGACGTGAAACCAGAGGCAGATGTGAGCTATATCCACAACAATCTGTACATATTATCTTCTTTTTCATGTTTTCTAAAAAAAGAAAACAAAAAAAAAAAGATTCTGTGTTTCTTAATTTCAAACTTTTTTAACAACAGCCAACCTACCCTTATAGGTGCTATTATTATCCTTTCTATTCTTTTTCCTATTTAAACACTCCATTTTCTCTACTTTCCTCTAACTCAGAATCATTTATAGAAAAAGGTGAGTATAGAAATGGAAGGTGTTTCTGTTCGTTGACTTAAAAATATTTATGTATTTTATGGGTCTAGTATGGGAAGGGTTTAGAGTTTGTAAACGCAGCTACCACTCTTGGTCGATCACTTGCTGCGAGGAATATTCATCTTGTATATAGGGGAGGTTGTCGTGGGTTAATGGAGGCTGTATCACTGGATGCATATATAGGAGACAGTCAAGTTTTAAGTGTCATTCCTGGACCTTTAGCTCAATAGAACATCACTGGAAAAACAATTAGGGAGGAACTTAAGGTATCATCAATGCATGAACGAATGAAGATAATGCTTGAAAACTTTGATGCATTCATTACCTTACCAGGTGATTTTGGTACCTTGGAAGAAGTTTTTCAAATTGTCTCTTGGGCCCAACTGAACATCCACCATAAACCCATAGGTTTGTTGAATGTAAATAATTTCTTTGATATTTTGTTACTTTTTCTTGACCATGTTGTGGAACAGAAATTTATCACACCTTCGGCAAGACAACTTCTTATCTCTGCTTCCACTATTGATGAGTTGATTGATAAATTGGAAGTTTTTGTTCATAAACCGGACCCAGCAATAGCTCAGATAGATTGGTCAGCAGGAAGCAATGAGGGAAACATGATGAAAAGAAAGCCAGATTTGACACTTCATTTATAGCTTTCCTTTACCTTTGATTTTATTTATCGTACTTTGTTTCTGTTTAAATTTGTGTTAGATTTTTCCAACAGGTAATATCTTCTATCCTTTACTCATCTATATTTTAACATTGAGGACAATGTTATGATCTGGTTGGGAGGAAGGATAGTTGACCCAAAAAAAAATTCTTTTCTAGGAAGTATGATATGATTGTCATGAACTTACTAAACCAATGAATGATGGTAGAGTAAAGAGTAATTTTACTCCTGAGACACATCTAAATTGGGAAGTATGTTTAGTGATATAACTGTCAGAAACCTATTCATAGTAAAACCAATTAGTGATGGCAGAGTAAAGAGTAAATTTTAGAAATAATTTATTACTCTTGAGACGCATCTTAGTTGGGGTAGTAACTATTTAGTGTTGATTTGTGAAAGTAACAAAGTTTTGTTATTTGATTTCCTTTGAAAGATTCAAGTGAATGTGTAACACCCTCCTTAGGGCATCACATTTCTGACTACCAACTCCCAATCTGAAAATGATTTCATAAAAGGTTTGAGTTATAAAAGGGTGAGTTTTAAAATTTCTTTTCATTAAAGACTGAAACATAAACTTACTGAGTTCCATAAGTATTACTAATATACAATATTGACACTAATTAATATTTAACAATTTAAAGAGAAATATAAAACTAACAGATTCTTTTTTTTAACAGTAGCAAACCCCATCACGGGTCCTACTTAATAGCATGGTACAACATTAACGAGAAAACTTAACGTACTTATTCCTTCTTGTATCCATCTGGATGCATCAGACATATGTTCTTTGTCAACACTGCACGCTATCAAATCTGGAATGGTCATTCTCTAATGTTGTCACCAATTTCAGAATATCTACCACCCGTTATGTCTAAGACAACTCGTTCCATTTATTATATAATTTTTACAACACAAACATTGCAAAACAATATAACAAAGAGGTGAGATCACCTACGCCAATACCAACATGGTAGCACAGAGATAATACAAACAACATATTATACAGGTATATCATACCAGAATTCTAATAATGCCTTCAACATTAATCAACTATCATCATCCAATCACTTATTAGTTCAAATATCATTCAATATACACGATAATGCCCTCAACATTATTTATCATCATCATCATCCAGTATTATTCAACAGTTCAATTATTCCTCAAGTATTCAGTAGTTCAATTATCATAACCAATACTCAATAATGATACATATGTTATGCATGTGCACATAGACTCAATGTTCCTACTCCATGGAGCTAATACTCAGTTCGGAGAAGTTGATTCGAAAGATCTGTCTGTACCAAAATGCCTCAGACCAAGTGTTATAATCCTCATTTTGATTTTTACACATCTAGCATATACACGACAGTCTTTACGAGATCTCGATTAAGAATAGTGTCTCGGTCAGGATCATCGGTGCGTTGCATCGGTCTAACCTATGGGAAGAAGCGCGACCAACCACCCATGTAAGCAACCCGCACCCCGATGCCCCCAAGGTCAACAAGTGACTTACACTACGCATATCGCACCCACTCAAGAGGTGTACGTCTCTCCTAGGCAAATAGCCTCATACAGTCCATTGGACCTTTCCAATGCATGTTCAATGCACCAATGCCAATCATAGGCAAAATTTATCATTTTCTCATACAGTGTCCATACACTAGTTCATGCATATAAAATGCACCAATGCCAATCACAGGCAAAATTCACCATTTCCAATGCATGTTCAATGCACCAATGCCAATCACAGGCAAAATTCACCATTTCATATTCAGGGTCCACACATTGGCCCATTCTCAGTTTAATTTCATAATCTCAAAATCAGGGTCCACACACTGGCCCAACAGTAATCATACTGTATTTTCAACAGCGAAATCATATTATCGCGTTTTCATAGTCATAAAACACTTTTGTCGTGTTTTCACAATCGCGCAACATTCTTGTTACGTTTTCATAATTCCACAACACTTCGATTGTATTTTCAAAGTATTGATTTTTCAACGTTTTCTCAATCACGTAAAAATATTTATACGTTACTCAAATTGCGTAGTGATTTTCCACCATTTTCACAATCGCGTAAATTAAAAATCATTCTTTTAAGTCGCGTAAACCATTTTCCATCATTTTCGAAATATTTAAATGCTTTCCAAATCGCGTAGAAATACTTTAACATTTTTCAAATCGCGTAGCTTAAAAATCACATTTTTAAGTTGCGTAAATCATTTTTCACCATAATTCCATTACGAAAAATATTTCTCAACCTTCAAAAATTCAATTTCAACCTTTCTCAAAATAATATGACTACTCACATTATTTTCCACATTTTATTACTCAAGAAAATCCTTTTCACAATATATTCCACAAATTCACAATTCCATTGAATTAAATCAATGTTCTAACTTTAAAAATTACTAACGCTCTCCAAAACCCAAAGGAGGAGTTACACGTTAGAAAATATCATATCTCTATTATATTCTCCATTTTTCTCAAATCAATTCTAAAATCAATTCTCTTCAAAATAAATTGAGGTTCAAACACTTTCAACCTCTCTTTGTCTTTCGTAAACGAAATTCCATTTTGCAATTAACAAAACACCTTGTTTCCATTTTCTTTAATCCTTATACTAAAACACTTTGTTCAAACACTTTGTTTCCACTTTGAAATCACTTTGTTTCATAAAACCAAAACTATTCCAATCTCCCAAAAACCGTGGAGTCTTTGGCCATTGAAGCCATCAAATACTTTTCCTTTATAAAATCAAGGTATTCACAAACCTTCAAAACCGTGGTACTTGTTTTCAAATGACCATCAAATATTTTTCCTTCTAAATTGATATGGTTTTACACAAACAAAACCATTAAAAATTCTTTAACAAAAATCGTGAGCACTTGATCTTTGAAATCAAATCATTTGTTCATTTTCATTTTTCACTTTCTTTGCAAATCCTTAAAATCATCAACTCATTGCTTTTTTCATTTAAAACTCCTGTTTAGTAAAATGCTTAGAAACTTTTTACACAAAATAAATCAATAAAAATATTTCTCAAAACCGTAAACACTATTTCTTGAAAAACAAACCCTTTGTTTATTTTCCTTGCTTTTCTAATCATCCCATTTTATCATTCATGAAAATATTAATTTATGAACACCTATTTTGAGGTGTCTTGGCCGAAATTCTCTTGGTCTTTGGAACCAAAAATCAATTTCCTTTCCATCATCAAATCATGGCATACACATACATATTCAAATATATATCACAAGCATGCCATAATCAAAGCAATAAATCATGCAAATCATACCAAGCATAGACAAATAATCAAAGCACATAAACACCCATAAATTATTACATGACCATGGATATGAATCCTCACATGGATTCACCATCCATCAAATACACAATCATCTCTCACCACCATACTTGGTTGGTGAGATGAATCTCTCTCTTACCTCTTGAAGATCCTCAAAAGCTCCTTGTTTTGCTTCTTTTTCCAAGTCCTTCACCACTAAGGGCTTCTCAAATACAAAACAAAATAATTATTTATCAGTAAATCAAGCTTGAACAAGATAAACCATGGATCAAACATGGCTTAGAACCTTGAAAATCAAAAGAAAAGTTAAGATTAACAAACTTCACTAATAAAGCTTTAATCTTTAGCTTGATGAACAAGGTTGAAGATGAATGATTTAGAGAAAGTCTCCAACATGAAAGTTGCTTAGAATATCATGTAGATTCAAGATCTATGGTTGGATGAAATTAAAAGAGATTGGATGGTGATTTTGGGTGATATGGCCAACATTCCTCTTGAAGAACAAGGATGAAGTTTTTAATTTTTGTGAGGGAAAGGTTTCTTAAACTTGGTTAAGATAAAGAATGAAGTAAAAACACTTAGTTTTCCTTCCACCAATTTCATAGAGCTCCTTGGAAAAATCCCATTTTTGGTAGAAACTTGAAGCTTGGATTTGAAGCTCAAGATGAATGATTTGGTGAAAACTCATAACTAGAGATGTTCTTAGAATGAGGTAAAGATTCAAGAAATAAGGTTGGATAAAATTTTTGAGTGATGGAGGGTAGATTTGAGGGTCATGGCCGTGAGCTAGCTTGGAGGAGAAGGAGAAAAATTTTTCTAAGAGTTTGCTTGAAGGAAATGATCAAGAATGATCAATAAGTGACCAAGACAACTAATAATGGTCTTCAACTTTGCTTTAGCTCCTAGACAAGCACAAAAATCATCCCCCCTCTTCATGCATTCTCCTTGAGTGCAAAATGATCAATAATGATACATAATTGACCAAGACCACTAATAATGGTCTTCAAACTTTCCTTTAACTCCTAAAACAAGCACAAAACTATCCCCCCCATGCATTATGCATTCAATAAGTTGTCATCTTTTCTAGCCACCATTTAGAGTCATTTAAGCCATTGATTAGATCAATGGTTAGGATTAAGGTAGACTTTTGATTAGAAGACTTAATCTAGGCCATTAGATCTTTCTCCTTGAAATTCTAGCCATTAGATCTATCTCCAAAATGAAGGGTCAAGATTACTCCTTCTTACTTTTAATCCAAGGGTCATAATTACTCATAGCCATTTTAGAAGACCAAATCTCCACCATTGATTAAATTCAAATCCAATGGTCATAATTGATCCATCTCCACCGTTGATTAAATCCAAATCCAATGGTCACAAATGGTCCTAGCCACTTTATAAGATCAAATCTCCACCTTTGATTTAAATCTAAATCCAACGGTTATAAATGGTCATAGCCATTTTATTAGACTAATCCTACACCATTGATTAAATCGACGGTTGATATCAAAGTCTTCAATATTAGACTTGCTTCCTATTGGTCCGTCAAAAGTTGTCATAACCACTATCGTTGACTTAAGCAATATAATTTCTATTTTTATCTGCTATAACCCCACGAAAGAATATATTTACTGTATTTTTATCGCCCGATAATTAAATACAGTACAAAACACAGTACAATAAAATTTTAGAAACTGTTTCCAGATTCAGGTTTAGTCAGATCCCCTGTTTCCGTCTAAACAGTACAAATTTTTCTATACGTAGAAAATTTTCACTTCGTAGGACCCACCTGGGTTCACGTAAGGCCACCTAGGCCCACACACAGCCCAAAAACAATTCAGAGAAATACAAAAATTTATAATCATCCACAAAAAGCACAAATATTAGAAAACGTATGAAAATCAAATCAGATTGTTAAAAATAATTAACAGTCAAGAGAAATAAATACATAAATATTTCCCCCGGCCCGAAAATTATTATTTTCTGGACACATAGTAAATCACTCAAAATGATCAAATATGCTGACGGAATATTCAAAATAATTTTACAATACACAGAAATCACTAAGTAGTAGAATTCTATTAACTATCAAAATTACTGTCAACTAGTTAGAAAAACTTGGGGTGTTACAGAATGCACTCTCACATCCTTTGAATCAATTGAAATTCAGGGATCATAGCATGATTGAATAAATTATCTTCTTTTTTAAATTTTACATGTTTGGTTATGAATGTTGAATTGATGGATTGAGAATGATAGAAATATGCCTTGTGAGATTTTGAGCCTATTGAAAAACGGATTGAACATTTGTACAATCCTATTCTTTCTTGTGTGATTTTCACTCGTGGAATTGTTACTCTAGAACTTGCTTTGATTCTTTTTGAGGCTATATTTTCACTTGCATACACAAACATGATTGAGGCATTTTTTTTCTTGAAATAACTACTTTAACCAATTGGCCAAGAATGATTGGCGCACAAATAGGTAGCCTTGCTCAGCAGCATATTGTCTCAATATGATATTAAACACTCTTATGGCTTCTTAGAAATTCTCTGATTCCTGCCAAAGTAAGGCATTGAAAATAGCCTATTTTTCCTTTGCTTAACCCCTTTGAGCTTATTTGACCATTCCTTGTTTCTAGCTCATCATTTTTCAAAAAAAAAAAAACTATGTTCTTACCTGACCTAAGGGAATAAGATAACATTAGCTTTGTCACTCGATGAGTTCTTGAACAAGTGTGGAGGTGTGTGTACAGAATGATTAGTTAAAAAAAATTGAAAAAAAAGTGGTTCATTGAAAAAAAAATATAGATTTGCAACAAAAAAAAAGTAAAAAGAATTTGTATTAGGTGGAGCTGGGAAGAACTTTCATGCTTGTTAATTGAACTCAGCTCTCAAGCTCTTTTGTTCTCTTAGGTGTTTAACTTGTCATATCTATACTCCTCCCTTCTTTACCTTGACCTCATTATAACCTTGAATAAAGTCCTCTTGATTTGCCTGTGCATGTGTTCTGAGTAGTAAAGAAGTAGAAGATAAGCAAGCTTATGATAGTGCAATTTTTCATGGGTTGAATTGAGTGAAATACTTACCTTTGAAACACTTGAGAGATTGAGGGTGAATTATGTAAGGATCTATCATTCTTGAATGATTCTTTTCAACTGAAGTTTCCTTACTTGTTGGTTTGAGATGTGAAGAAATGTTACCTCATTAATGCTTTAATCCCTTAAATTTTTTGTTGCTCTTCTTGCTTCATCGAGTCTTTTAGAGCTTTTAGCTTTTGAGTCTATGTTATTTTTCTTTGTTTCCTAGTTTTAGTCTTATGTGTTTTGCCCAGGAGCGCAAAAATCTAAGTATGAGGGAATTTGATAATCACATATTTTATACATTAATAAACCCTCACATTTACACTCTCTATGTACTTAATTGATTGAGTTTGGTTATGTTTTGTAAGTTTGGACTCAAATTGGACTTAATTGATTTTTCCAGCATTATTTGGGTCTTACACTATTTCTGTATTTTCGCTATATCTTGAGTTTTAGATGTGTAAAAATTATGTATCTTACTTTGTAGGAAAGATAAGAGAGAGCTCTACAACTTTCATGAAGAGCTCCAGGTAAAATATGGACATCTAGAGAAGCTAAATGGGATTGGAAGTCAGAACACGGGTTTTGTGACTGGAACCTGAATAGTGTGCAGTAATCAGAGCATAACTCGGGCTGTAGGAACTTTCTTGGGCTGAAATTTGGAGACTTGAAAGTTAAGACCCATATCTACAACTTTCATGAAGAACATAAGAGCTCATTCGGACAACTTGGAGCTGATATTGGGTCTGGAAGTCAAAATAGAGGTGCTGAAACTAGACCTGGATAGTCTGCAGTAATTGGGTCATATCTTAAGCTGTAGGATGAATTTTTGGATGGTTTTGGTGGCATTCAAAAGTTGAGACAAAATGCTACAACTTTCATGAAGACCACGTTGCTTTATTCTGATGGCATCCATGAGATCAGCACTGAATGATTTCGGAGACAAAGAATCTCAATAATTTTTCACTCACCAACTCACCATTTGGCATTTTCCACTCATCCACCTACTCCTCACCTACTCTTAATCAGCTCCCTTGTCATTTTGTATCTCCAATTCTCTATAAAAGGCTCCATTGGCTAATCATTTAGGAGACTTTGGTGTTAGGTTTAGTTTTGAGAAGTTATGGTCATGCTTGTTTATTGTTTTCCTTTGTTATAATTTCCTCAAGTTAGGCATCAACTTTGACCTTTGCTAATTTAAATTTTAAAAACAAGACAAATGCCCATACAATTGTCAATTTATGCAATGCATGATGATGTATAGTATGCCTAATATATGCCCTAAGGAATGCTTGTGTTATGATTTTACAAAACTAACTTTGTTTTAGAAAACACATGCTATTTGAATATTTCCAGGAAACCCTTTTGTTCCAAGAAGCCCTTTTGTTCCTTGTATTGTTTTTAGATAGGCAGGACGCCTTTTTGTTCCTTGCACTACTAAACATTTTTAACTTTGGCACTTGGAACCCTTTTGTCCAAGCCACTTGGAGCCTTTTTGTAGAAACAAGTTTGCTTAAATGATTTAATATGTTAAGTTTTGATGATGACAAATATAAGATAAAAAGAATGATGTTTATGCTACATAGATATGCTTAATAAATTATATTGGATTATGTATGATCATGTACTCCATCTGGCTATATTTCATATAATAATCTTGCAATGAAATATGTGTAGCATTATTTTATAATATATCTAATAATGCTTTATATGAGTTATAATGAATTAATATTGGATTTGACTCTATTTAAGTGAAAATGTGTAAAGTATTCTTTGTTACATCATATATAGAGCATATCTATTAGTAATTAATAAATGTCTTATTTGGATGTGCCTATGAAAGTCTTATATGCATGTTAGACTAACTAGAGTTATACATTTATGAATCATGCATATGAAGATATTGAATTATAAATTTGGACTATGTTTGTTTAAGTGAGCAATACTTTGTAGGATAGTCAAAGGATCAAGAGTGAGCATTGTAACAAAAAAGCAAAATATTACAATTATACTAAACTCAAGAAGAATGAGAGATAAGATGTTCCAAGCATTAGCGAGATTTGAAGAAAAGAAATTTTTGGAAGCTTGGATTACATCAAGAAGCCTAAGGACTAGAATTGATATATTTTCCTTTTAGGCTTTCTCCTATGTAAAAATAGAGGTTTTACATGAAAAGAACTCAAATATTTTTTTAAATATTTAAAAATGGTTCTTACATGCTAAAATGCCCAACAAACATGTTTTGAAAAGTTAGTCATTGTAACACTCCAAATTTCTTAACTATTTGACAGTAATTTTGACAGTTAATAGAATTATACTGTTTAGTAATTTCTGCGTACTGTAAAATTATTTTGAGTATTCCGTGAGTACATTTGATCGTTTTATGTGATTTACTCCGTGTCAAGAAAATAATAATTTTCGGGCCGGGGAAAATCTTACGTAATTTAATTATTACCGTTAAGTCTTAATTATTTTATGTAATCTGATTTGATATTTATGAATTTAATAATTTTTATGATTTTATGGATGATTATGAAATTTTTATATTTCTCTTATTGTTTTTGGGCTGTCTGGGGGCCTAGGTAGCCTTATGTGGGCCCGAGGTGGGTCCCGTAAAGTGAAAATTTTTCTACGCATAGAAAAATTTGTATTGATGAGATGGAGATGGGGGATCTTACTAAACCTGAATCCGAAAACAGTTTTTGAAATTTTCTTTTATTGTGTTTTGTACTGTATTTAATTATCGGGCGATAAAAATACTGTAAAAATATTATTCGAAGGGTAATAGCAGATAAAAAAATAAATATTATATTGCTTAAGTCAACATTGGTGGTTTGGATATCCACCATTGATTTAATCAACAGTGGAGACTTGATCTTGATTTAATCGACGATGGAGATTTAGTCTTATAAAGTGGCTAGGACCATTTATGGCCATTGGATGTAAAGTTTGAAGGAGCAATCTTGACCCTTCATTTTAGAGATACATCTAATGGCTAGAATTTTAAGACGAAAGATCCAATAGCCTAGATTAAGTCTTCTAATCTAAAGCTAAACCTAGAAGCTACATTAATCCTAACCATTAATCTAATCAATGGTTAAGGTTGCTCTAAATGGTGGCTAGTGATAATGGTCACTTATTGAATGTATATGAAGAGGGGGGGGGGACGGTTTTGGTGAGTGCTTAAGAGCATAGAATGGTTTCAAGACCATTATTGATTACTCTTGATCATTATTGATCATTTTCAAGAAGCTAGCTCTTCATAATTTTCTCTCCTTTCTCCTTCAAGCTTGTTTCGGCCATGACCCTCAAATCTACCCTCCATCACTCAACAATTTCAACCAACCTTATTTCTTGAATCCTTACCTTATTCTAAGCAACTTTCATGTTGGAGACTTTCTCTAAATCATTCATCTTCAAGGACTTTCTTCAAGAACAAAGTTATAGGTTTTTTATGGTGAAGTGTAAGGAAACTTCATTTCTTCTCTCTTTTTCATGTTCTAAGCCATGTTTGATCCATGGTTTACCTTTTTCAAGCTTGATTTACTATTAAATATATGTTTTGTTTTGTGTTTAAGAAACCTTTGGTGGTGAAGGACTTGGAAAAAGGAGTAAACCAAGGAGCTTTTGAGGTTCTTCAAGAGGTAAGAGGGAGATCCATCTCACCAACCAAGTATGGTGGTGAGAGATGGTTTGTGTATTTGATGGATGGTGAATCCATGTGAGGATTCATATCCATGGTCATGTAATTATTTGTGGGTGTTTATGTGTTTGATTTATTTGTTCATGCTTTGTATGCTTTGTATGATTTGCATGATTTATTGCTTTTGATTATAGCATGCTTGTGGTATATATGATGAAATATGTATATGTATGCCATGATGTGATGATGGAAAGGAAAACAATTTTGGTTCCAAAGAACCACAGAGGCACACGGCCTCAAGATAATTTTTGAATCAAAAGTTTCTAAGTATTTTATAAATCATGAGTTTTAAATGAAAAGAGCAATGAGTTGTTGATTTTAAGGATTTGCAAAGAAAGTGAAAATGAAAAATGAACAAATGATTTGATTTCAAAGACCAAGTGTTCACGGTTTTTTTGAAGGAAATTTTAATGGTTTTGTTTGTGTAAAACCATATTGACTTAGAAGGAAAAATATTTAATGGTTTCAATGGCCATGTACCACGGTTTTGAAGGCTCGTAATGCCTTGATTTTATGAAAACAAAGTGATTTTCAAAGTGAAAATATAGTTTGATTTAGTACAAAGATTTTTGAAAAGGGAATCAGAGTGTTTTATCACTTGAGAAATGAAATTTTCGTATGTAAATGAAAAATAAAGGTTGAAAGTGTTTGAACCTCAATTTATTTTAAAGAGGGTTAATTTTTAGAATTGATTTGAAATTACAAAGAATACGTTGGTGACTTGAGATTTTCTAACGTGTAACTCATTCTTTGGGTTTTGGAGCGCGTTAGTAAATTATAAGATGGAAACATTGATTTAAAATCAATGGAAAAGTGATTTTGTGGAATTATTGCGAAAAAGATTTTCTTGAGTAAGAAAATATGGAAAATAATGTGAGAAGTCATATTATTTTGAGAAAGGCTGAAATGGAATTTTTGAAGATTGAGAAATATTTTACGAAGTTGAAAAATGGTGAAAAATGATTTACGTAACTTAAAAACGTGATTTTTAAGTTACGCGATTTAAAAAATGTTAAAATATTTCTACGCGATTTAGAAAACGTTTAAATATTTTAAAAATGATGGAAAATGGTTTACGCGACTTAAAAGAATGATTTTTAAGTTACGGGATTGTGAAAATGGTGGAAAATCACTACGCGATTTAAGAAACGTGTAAATATTTTTACGTGATTGAGAAAACATTGAAAAATCAATATGTGATTTGAAAATATAACAGAAGTGTTGCGGAATTGTGAAAACGTAACAGAAATGTTACACGATTGTGAAAACACGACAAAAGTGTTTTGTGACTATGAAAACGCGATAATATGATTTCGCTGTTGAAAATACAGTATGATTACTGTTGAACCAGTGTATGGACACTGTATGAGAAAATGATGAGTTTTGCCTGTGATTGACATTTGGTGCATTTTACATGCATTAGAAAGGTATGCCTGTGATTGGCATTTGGTGCATTATACATGCATCGGAAAAATATGCATTGTGGCATATGATGAAATTGAAAAATATGCATTGTGGCATATGATGAAATTGAACAAAATTGTATTGAGATATTCGTGCATTGAACAAAAAATTAATAGCTGAAAGCTATTGTGACCCTTGTGGTTGAAGAGGGAATGAGAATTGATAGTGAGGTCTATGATGGATCTTGGGGGCGTCGAGGCG
Source organism: Ormosia emarginata (assembly GCA_029884605.1). Classification (NCBI taxonomy): domain Eukaryota; kingdom Viridiplantae; phylum Streptophyta; class Magnoliopsida; order Fabales; family Fabaceae; genus Ormosia; species Ormosia emarginata. Next base: position 44,444,495 of record JAQQTP010000088.1, read on the forward strand.
CGACGGTCGACCAATGGGTATTTGTCTGTGGGCTAAGGGTGGACATACCACTTGGCGATGCAGTCCATTGTAGCGCATTGACGATACCCGACAATAACATGATTCTTTTCGACAACTGGGAGATTGTCTTTGGGCTAAGGCTGACAATTAACCAGAGCATTCTTCTCGAAATTGTGAAAACCTCCATGGAGTTGGACATTGAGTCTACATGCATAACATATGCATCATTATTGAGCATTGGTTATGATAATTGAACTGTTGAATACTTGAATAATGTTGAGGGCATTATCATAAATATTGAATATCAATTTCTAATTGAGGAATATTGGATGATGATGATGATAAATAATGTTGATGGCATTATTATAATTATTGTTATTTTATACATTATGATGATGGCATAATTGTAATTATGGTATGATATATCTGTGTGGTGTGCTGTTTGTGTTATCTTTATGCTACCATGTTAGTTTTGGCATAGGTGATCTCACCTCTTTGTTATATTGTTTTGTTGTGCTTGTGTTGTTAAAAATTATATAATAGATGGAATGAGTTCCTTAGACGTGACGGGAAATAGATATTCTGAGTTCGGTGACAACATCGAGGAGTGACCATCCTGGACTGGTTAGTGTACAATTTTGATGAGGAACAGATATATAGCGCATCAAGATGAATACAAGATGAAATAAGTATGTTGAGTTTTCTCGTTAGTGTTTTACCGTGCTATTAAGTAAGACCTGTCACGGGGTTTGCTACTGTTAAAAATTGAGTTTGTAAGTGTTATATTTCTTGAATAATTGTTAAATATTAAGTGGTGTCTGTTATATGAGTTTTAATCAGTTTAAATCTATTTTTTTAGTATTACTTATAAATATTAGTAAGTTTATGTTTACCGCAAAAAGAAATTTTGAAACCCACCTTTTATAACTCAAACCTTTTATGAACTGATTTTTATATTATAAGTTGGTAGTCGTAAATGTGATGCCCTACGGGGGGTGTTACATTAGTTGGTATCAGAGCACGGTTTGAGTCTTTTGGGGTTTGTGGTTAGGTCTATTTTGCTTGTGTTGTGTTCTCTGTGTGTTTGATTTCCGAAAGGAAACAATGTTTATTTGAAATGGTTACATCTGGTTTCCATTGTATTTTGATTCGTGCATCTTTGAAGAGAGGAAGATGGTTCGTGATAGACGTACGCGTGTAGAAGCGAGACGTGATGATGGTGATATGACTACAACTATGGAAGTAATACGAAAAACGGCTGATGTAATTATACAGCAAACTTAGAAGATTGTTCAGCAACAAGAATTGATAGCCGAAGCTAAGATTTTGTTAGAGTTGAATCAGTTTCAGGAAGTGAGACCCTATAACGTTGGACCATATTGGTTACGAAGAAGGAGAAATCGTAAGGTCAAGCGATTCCAGCAGAAAACGTACTCGCAATCTCTGAGAAGTCAACGACAACAACAATCTTGTGGAGGAAGTACTACTAGTAGCAGGTTTGGTCTAACCGTGACATCTGCACCGAAATGTCAGAAGTGTAGGAAAGATCATCTGACAAGGGATTATACGTTCAAGGAAATAATTTGTTTCAAGTGCAGAAAGCTTGGACACATTTCCAAAGATTGTGTTCCATCAAAGACGAAGTCATCTGTTTGTAATAAACGTGCTTTGACATCTCATGTAGAATGGAGCGTTGATTCTCTAAGTGAAGCAAAAGCACCCCAGACTGAAGACCTAAGCAAAGAAGACTGTGTCACAGAAAGTGATCCTTTGACTGTACTGTATAATTCTGGAGGTAACCTATTTCTCTATGGCATATGATCATATGGATCAATTAGAGTTATCTGTGTCTTCGTTATCTTCTAACTTGTTTACTTCTGTTTTTATTACTAGCCTATCGTGCTACTCAAGTTATTCAAATTATCCTATTGTTGTTATAAATCAAATTTTTGTGTTAGTTTGATCTGTTTATCTCTTTCATAAATAGATGTGATCTTTAAAACGGATTGGTCATCTCTCAACTATATCTTATGAGATTGTCTCAATAAAGTGTTAGTATTCCAGAAATTCGTTCTTAAAAAAAAATTAGGCAAAATCAAATTCTTGTTGGATATGTCTGGTAATATATTAGATAGTTTTGGTATCTTTCATAATGTTTTTCATATATCTCAAATTGCAAGAAAGGATATTCTTATTTAAATCCATGTCATAGTATATAATACAGTGTTGTTAAAAGAGAACTCGATTAGTGAGACACTTTTTGTTAAGAGCAAAGGCATGAGAATGAAGCGATATGAGGACAAGGAAATTTCAAGTGATGTTGTGTGGAGTGAGGGATGCTCTTGTAATATTTATAAGTTATAGGAGTAGAATTTTTCATCCTTATCTAGACAGAATTGTCATTATCTTTGTTGATGACATTCTGATCTATTCTCGAAATCATGAGGAATATGATGAACATCTCAGTGTGATTTTCCAAGTTCTAAAGGAGAAGCGACTATATGCTAAGTAGTCAAGATGTGAATTCTAGTTGGATGAAGTTCAATTTTTAGGTCTCGTAATTCTAAAGAAGGGATTGTGATTGATTTGTCAAGGGTTGAAAATGTGTTTGACTATTTCTCTGATATTAGTTCTGTCTAATCTTAGTGAACCATTGGAGGTGAACAATGGTGTGTTACAATCGGAGTTTAAGATGTGTGCTTATGTAGAATAGAAGAGTTGTAACATATGTTTCAAGGAAATTAAAGTTATATGAGAAAAACTATTTTACGCATGAATGGGGGTTGGTAGCCGCTATATTTGTATTAAAAGTATGGAGGTACTTTCTTTATGGAGTAACATTTAACGTCTTTAGTAATCATAGGAATTTGAGATATTTGTTTGATCAGGAGAAGTTGAAATGAGAGGCAAATATATTTCATTAGTTAAAATAGTCTGGAATGATGTAAGCGGCGAAGCTACATGGGAACTGGAAGAAATGATAAAAGAGTAATATCTATATTTATTCTGAGGGTGTAAAATCAAGTTTATCAAGTTTTGAGGACGAAACTTCTTTTTAGAGGGGGAGTATTGTAACACCCCAAATTTCTTAACTATTTGACAGTAATTTTGACAGTTAATAGAATTCTACTGTTTAGTAATTTCTGTGTACTGTAAAATTATTTTGAGTATTCCGTGAGTACATTTGATTGTTTTATGTGATTTAATCCGTGTCAAGAAAATAATAATTTTTGGGCCGGGAAAAATCTTACGTAATTTAATTATTACCGTTAAGTCTTAATTATTTTATGTAATCTGATTTGATATTTATGATTTTTATAATTTTTATGATTTTATGGATGATTATGAAATTTTTATATTTCTCTGATTGTTTTTGGGCTGTCTGTGGGCCTAGGTAGCCTTATGTGGGCCCGAGGTGGGTCCCACAAAGTGAAAATTTTTTTACGCAAAGAAAAATTTGTACTGTTGAGACGGAGATGGGGGATCTTACTAAACCTGAATCTGGAAACAATTTTTGAAATTTTCTTTTACTGTGTTTTGTACTGTATTTAATTATCGGGCGATAAAAATACTGTAAAAATATTATTCGAAGGGTAATAGCAGATAGAAAAATAAATATTATACTGCTTAAGTCAATATTAGTGGTTTGGATATCCACCATTGATTTAATCAACAGTGGAGACTTGATCTTAATTTAATCAACGGTGGAGATTTAGTCTTATAAAGTGGCTAGGACCATTTATGACCATTGGATGTAAAGTTTGAAGGAGCAATCTTGACCCTTCATTTTGGAGATACATCTAATGGCTAGGATTTTAAGACGAAAGATCCAATAGCCTAGATTAAGTCTTCTAATCTAAAGCTAAACCTAGAAGCTACATTAATCCTAACCATTAATCTAATCAATAGTTAAGGTTGCTCTAAATGGTGGCTAGTGATAATGGTCACTTATTGAATGTATATGAAGAGGGGGGGACGGTTTTGGTGAGTGCTTAAGAGCATAGAATGGTTTCAAGACCATTATTGATTACTCTTGATCATTATTGATCATTTTCAAGAAGCTAGCTCTTCATAATTTTCTCTCCTTTCTCCTTCAAGCTTGTTTCGGCCATGACCCTCAAATCTACCCTCCATCGCTCAACAATTTCAACCAACCTTATTTCTGAAATCCTTACCTTATTCTAAGCAACTTTTATGTTGGAGACTTTCTCTAAATCATTCATCTTCAAGGACTTTCTTCAAGAACAAAGTTATAGGTTTTTTATGGGAAAGTGTAAGGAAACTTCATTTCTTCTCTCTTTTTCATGTTCTAAGCCATGTTTGATCCATGGTTTACCTTGTTCAAGCTTGATTTACTAATAAATATATGTTTTGTTTTGTGTTTAAGAAACCTTTGGTGGTGAAGGACTTGGAAAAAAGAGCAAACCAAGAGCTTTTGAGGTTCTTCAAGAGGTAAGAGGGAGATCCATCTCACCAACCAAGTATGGTGGTAAGAGATGGTTTGTGTATTTGATGGATGGTGAATCCATGTGAGGATTCATATCCATGGTCATGTAATTATTTGTGGGTGTTTATGTGTTTGATTTATTTGTTCATACTTTGTATGATTTGCATGATTTATTGCTTTTGATTATGGCATGCTTGTGGTATATATGATGAAATATGTATATGTATGCCATGATGTGATGATGGAAAGGAAAACAATTTTGGTTCCAAAGAACCACAGAGGCACACGGCCTCAAGATAATTTTTGAATCAAAAGTTTCTAAGTATTTTATAAATCATGAGTTTTAAATGAAAAGAGCAATGAGTTGTTGATTTTAAGGATTTGTAAAGAAAGTGAAAATGAAAAATGAACAAATGATTTGATTTCAAAGACCAAGTGTTCATGATTTTTTTGAAGGAAATTTTAATGGTTTTGTTTGTGTAAAACCATATTGACTTAGAAGGAAAAATATTTAATGGTTTCAATGGCCATGTACCACGGTTTTGAAGGCTTGTAATGCCTTGATTTTATGAAAATAAAGTGATTTTCAAAGTGGAAATATAGTTTGATTTAGTACAAAGATTTTTGAAAAGGGAATCAGAGTGTTTTATCACTTGAGAAATGAAATTTTCGTATGTAAATGGAAAATAGAGGTTGAAAGTGTTTGAACCTCAATTTATTTTAAAGAGGATTAATTTTTAGAATTGATTTGAAATTACAAAGAATACGTTGGTGACTTGAGATTTTTTAACGTGTAACTCATTCTTTGGGTTTTGGAGCGCGTTAGTAAATTATAAGATGGAAACATTGATTTAAAATCAATGGAAAAGTGATTTTGTGGAATTATTGCGAAAAAGATTTTCTTGAGTAAGAAAATATGGAAAATAATGTGAGAAGTCATATTATTTTGAGAAAAGTTGAAATGGAATTTTTGAAGGTTGATAAATATTTTACGAAGTTAAAAAATAGTGAAAAACGTAAAAGAATGATTTTTAAGTTACGCGATTGTGAAAATGATGGAAAATCGCTACGCGATTTAAGAAACGTGTAAATATTTTTACGTGATTGAGAAAACATTGAAAAATCAATATGTGATTAGAAAATATAACAGAAGTGTTGTAGAATTGTGAAAACGTAACAGAAATGTTGCACGATTGTGAAAACACGACGAAAGTGTTTTGTGACTATGAAAACACGATAATATGATTTCGCTGTTGAAAATACAGTATGATTACTGTTGAACCGGTGTATGGACATTGTATGAGAAAATGACGAGTTTTGCCTGTGATTGGCATTTGGTGCATTTTACATGCATTGGAAAGATATGCCTGTGATTGGCATTTGGTGCATTATACATGCATTGGAAAAATATGCATTGTGGCATATGATGAAATTGAAAAATATGCATTATGGCATATGATGAAATTGAACAAAATTGCATTGAGATATTCGTGCATTGAACAAAAAATTAATAGCTGAAAGCTATTGTGACCCTTGTGGTTGAAGAGGGAATGAGAATTGATAGTGAGGTCTATGATGGATCTTGGGGGCGTCGAGGCGCGACGGTCGACCAATGGGTATTTGTCTGTGGGCTAAGGGTGGACATACCACTTGGCGATGCAGTCCATTGTAGCGCATGATAATCACATATTTTATTCATTAAGAAACCCTTATGTTTAGTCATTTACACTCTCCATATTCTTAATTGATTGAGTTTGGTATGATTTTGTGAGTTTGAGCTCAAATTGGTCCTAATTGAATATTTTCAGCATTATTGAGATTTGACATTGTTTCTGTATTTTGGCCATAACTTGAGTTCCTAATATCTGATGAACATGAATTTTACCTTGTAGGAAAGCTAAGAGGAAGCTCTACAACTTTGATGAAGAGCTCGAAGTCTGATTCAGATGTCTAAGGGACCTAAGTTTACATGGAAGTCAGAATACGGGTTCTGCCAGTAGAATCCGAACAGTGTGCACTAAAAAATCATATCTCAAGATGTAATAATGGAGATGGGCTGAAATTTGGACAGTGGATAGTCAAGATCCAAATAAACAACTTTCATGAAGAACACATTTTGAGAAAAAGAAGTCTAGCAGGTCATTTTGAGTTTACAAGTCGGAACAGAGGTGCTGAAGTTGGGTTTGAGCAACCTACGGTATTTGGGACATATCGTGGGCTTAAGGAAGCCAAATTGGACGAACCAGCTATCCATTTTATAGCCAAGACAAGGATCTACAACTTTGATGAAGAACACTTTTCATGGTTCTGAAGTATAGTGGGTCGTTTTTGGCTTCCAAGTCAGACACGAAATTTTCACCCATCCACTAATCCACTCATCCATCCACTAATCCACTCATCCACTCATCCACTCATCCACTAACTCACCCATTCATCCACTAATACACTAATCCAACCATTTAACCACTCCACCCACTCATCCACTAACTCATCTACTCATCCATCCACTCACCCATTCAAGTCCATAATTTTCCACTCACCAAAAGTCCTTTGGCATTTTTCACTAATTCAACCACTCAACCACTCCACCCACTCATCCACTAAACCAATCCACTAAACCAACCCACTAATCCATCCACTCAACCACTCCACTCATCCACCCACTCATCCACCCACTTCCCTTTGTCATTTTGTTACCTTAGACTTCTATAAAAGGCACCATTTATCATGAACAACATGTACCTCTCCTTCATTTTCTCTCTTAGTTTCTTGTTTCTTCATAGTTTCTCATAGCTTTTGTATATTTTGATGCTTCTCTTCATGGTGATGGAGGGCTAAGCTACTTTCGGTCAATTTAGAACTCTTGAAGAGATTGTGGTTTGGATTCTTGAGACCTTGGTTATGTATTGTATTTGATTTGTAATTGAATTCCTCTTTTCTTCTTCTTTCTTCTTTTTCTTCTTCTTGATCTTGAATGCATGAATGGTGATTCTATTTATGTTGATCTGATTGATCTTGGTTTAAGATTGAGATTTGTGATGAAACTTAGAACTGATTGATCTAAACTAATCACATAAATGAAGATTGAGATTTGTGATGAAACTTAGAACTGATTGATCTAAATTAATCACTTAATTGAAGAGGTTAGGTTCTTGATTTGTGCCTAAGTTAATTGAATTCGGGTACTTGAAATTAACATAGATTTTCATGAATGATGCGATTTGCGGATTTGTGTTTATCACTTGTTAATTGAATTCTAGACGATCGTCTAGTATGAATTCTGGATTTGATGCAGAGATCTCGGTTAGATCCAAATTAACAATTCAATTGCACTTCAAGTGTTTTATGAAGGGTCTATGATTGAATCCACCCAATCTTGGATAGGTTTCTAAATTGATTTGCTCTTTAATTGTTATTTCTCCTTTTTAATTTTGTTAGTGCGATCCTTGAACCATCAAACCCCCCTTTGCTAACTTTCACTTGATTTGATTAAATTGCATCTACGATCCTTGAGGAGACGATCGGTGTTGTCACTGTGCTACAAGCTTAGGTAATAACTTCGGTTATAATTTTGACTGAGTTCGGCGCTCGTCAAAATTTTGGCGCCGTTGCCGGGGAGCTCGTAGGTGTAATCTTTTCATTTTGAGTAACCTTACTAATTTTTGTTTTTTTTTCTTACCTATTCTAACAGCTTATTTTTCATTTACTAACATTGTTCATACCATACTAACATTTTTATCTTAGCTTTTGAATTTTTCTGAATTAGAAAGACGGAAAACAGGTGATTACGGGTAACTATTGCAATTTTCGAACTGAAACATGCCCAGAATGAGCTGTAACTTAGTCGGTTGAAGGAAAACAGCTTGATAAACAAGACTCACAGTAAACTGTGAGGTCACCCCTGGTTTTTCGAAACTCCTTTCCTTTTTCAACAACCATTTTGTATTCACACCCCCACACTTGTTCAAAAACTCATTCATTAACAAAGCTAATGTTCTTTTATTCCCTAAGGTAAAATAAGAACACGATTTTTCATTTAAGGTACATAATGAGCTAGAAACAAGGAATGGTCAAATAAGCTCAAAGGGGTTAAGCAAAGGAAAATATACAAGGTTGGCAGGAATCAGAAAATTTCCAAGAAGTCAAAAGAGTGCTTGATATCAAATTGAAAACAAGGTTGGCTATTTGGTTAAACTAGCTAATTAAGAAAGAGGGCCTCAATCATGTTCATGCATGCAAGTGAAATGTAGCCTTAAAAAGAATCAAAGCAAGTTCTAGAGTGGTCATTAACATGAGTGAAAATCACACAAGAAAGAAGAGAATGGCATAAATGTTGAATCCATACATTAGGCTCAAAATCTCACAAGGTATGCATCCATCAAACTCAATTCATCAATTTAATCATCTATTACCAAGCATATCAGTTCAAGAAGGGAGTAAAGTTATTCAATCATGCAATGAACCCCTTTTTTTTTTTTTAACAAAAAAGAAACATGCTAAAATCTCTCCCCCACACTTAATATAGACATTGTCCTCAATGTGAAAGTGATAAATAAAACGGAAAGAAAATAGCAACACAACCTGATGAGGAGTGAATCAACGCCAAGCAGAAAAGATGCACAAGAATCAAAGTCAGTGATAAACCGAAAACTCACAAAACACATGAGTAACATTTGAAACTAAAATACAAAAACAACTAGAAGAAGAAAAATAAGGAAGAATTTCCACAAAGTTATTAAAAGCAAATCTAGTTGGGTTGCCTCCCAATAAGCGCTTGTTTAACGTCGTTAGCTCGACATTGGGACACTTCTTAGTGATCTTTATAATGTGGATGGTAAAAGCCCATCACTTTCACTTCCACATTTTCCAGCTTGAGATGGTGTCCATTGGTCTTATTAATTGAGGTTGGTGAAAAGACTCCACCAGGATCCCATTGGTTGAAACGTGATGACCAAGTTATGGTTGACACAACATGATAGCTTTCACTAGGGTCCCATTGGTTGAAGTGTAACGACCAAGTGAAGCTTGAAGCATGAGGGTTCACATTGGGGTCCCATTGGTCTTTCTTAACTTCACCAATGGCATGCAATACGTGTAATTTTGCAATCCCGCTTTCATTGATAATGCTTTGGACCATGGCCTAAGAACAAAATCCACTTCGAGTAGTTACTAGCATCTGCCGACTTTCCTCCTTCTTTGAAAATTCCTCAATGGCTCAACTCCACCTCCCTATGTGTTTCAGATTCTGCAACTGCATTGTTAATAGACTCTTCTATATCATTAGATCCTCGCGTAAAAGAATTATTAGTTTTCAAATATGTAGGAATTTCAGCACACACAACACATTTTATATCATCATCATGATCAGCACATGAGTTGCAATTGATAGAATCATCAAAACCAATTAAATCAGGAAATTCAGCACACAACTCATCATGAGTTTCCTCAACTAAGTCTGCATGTAAATTAATATGACAATTAGAATGCGAGGGGAGTTGGGAATTGTTTGGGGAAAGAGTTGGCCTGACTCTTGACATCTCAGTTCATTAACAAAGTGGTTGTCAACCTGGTCAATTTGGGTTGTTAAATCTGAATAGTGGCAAAGTGAAATTCTGCTGGAACTCAATTTGGGTTTTCATCAAGTCCTCCCATAAAGGCTCAAGTTTTGTGGTTGATGGACTTGTTATCCTCATTGGAATAATTTGCTCATATTGAAATGATTGTTCTTTGTAGTGATGCCGCATTGCCATATCCCAGATCCGGATAGTATTCCCAGCTAGGGTTGTATGTGTTGAAGAAGGGGTCATAACTCTGTTGTTCTTTCTTCTTTGAACTGTGGTTCATCGGGAAAATAACCAATTCGCAACAAATTGATCTCGGAAAAACAGAACTACCATACTTGAAGTGTAGGGCATGCATATGTGGGGTGAGATGAACAAAAACAAATGTCGCACACATGGTGTAACTTTTTGTTGTCTCACTACTATGTGTCTTATCAAAGAGGTTAGTTCCTCAATACTCGACTCCATCATACATGGTCCATTGTACCCTTAAAATGCAAAGAATGCAAAGGAATGCAAAAGAATGATAATGCAAGAAAAAAAAAATTAAAAAGACAGAGTTAGTATAGAATCAACACTCAAAATATGTAAAAATAAATCTAGTTAATGTATCTAAACATTTTTAAAATTTATGGGAGCAACACAGGACAAAATCTACATAAAAATGAAACTAGAAAATGCAATAAAAAATATTAAAAAATTGAAAAAGTGGTCTAAATGATAGAATTTCGAAAAACCAGGGGTGACCTCACAGTTTACTGTGAGTCTTGTTTATCAAGCTGTTTTCCTTCAACCGACTAAGTTACAGCTCATTCTGGGCATGTTTCAGTTCGAAAATTGCAATAGTTACCCGTAATCACCTGTTTTCCGTCTTTCCTAATTCAGAAAAATTCAAAAGCTAAGATAAAAATGTTAGTATGGTATGAACAATGTTAGTAAATGAAAAATAACTGTTAGAATAGGTAAGAAAAAAAAACAAAAATTAGTAAGGTTACTCAAAATGAAAAGATTACACCTACGAGCTCCCAAGACACGGCGCCATCAAAATTTTGATTTGTAGAACTCGATCAAAATTATAACAGAAGTTATTACCTAAGCTTGTTACAAAGTGACAACACGGATCGTCTCCTCAAGGATCGTAGATGCAATTTAATCAAATCAAGTGAAAGTTAGCAAAGGGGGTTTGATGGTTCAAGGATCGCACTTAACAAAATTAAAAAGGGAGAAATAACAATTAAAAAGCGAGTCAATTTAGAAACCTATCCAAGATTGGGTGGATTCAATCATAGACCCTTCATAAAACACTTGAAGTGCAATTGAATTGTTAATTTGGATCTAAGCAGAGATCTCTGCATCAAATCCAGAATTCATACTAGGCGATCGTCTAGAATTCAATTAACAAGTGATAAACACAAATCCGCAATCGCATCATTCATGAAAATCTATGTTAATTTCAAGTACCGAATTCAATTAACTTAGGCACAAATCAGTAACCTAACCTCTTCAATTTGTGATTAATTTAGATCAATCAGTTCTAAGTTTCATCACAAATCTCAATCTTCATTTATGTGATTAGTTTAGATCAATCAGTTCTAAGTTTCATCACAAATCTCAATCTTAAACCAAGATCAATCAGATCAACATAAATAGAATCACCATTCAGCATTCAAGATCAAGAAGAAGAAAAAGAAGAAAGAAGAAGAAGAAGAAAAGAGGAATTCAATTACAAATCAAATACAATACATAACCAAGGTCTCAAGAATCCAAACCACAATCTCTTCAAGAGTTCTAAATTGACCGAAAGTAGCTTAGCCCTCCATCACCATGAAGAGAAGCATCAAAATATACAAAAGCTATGAGAAACTATGAAGAAACAAGAAACTAAGAGAGAAAATGAAGGAGAGGTACATGTTGTTCATGATAAATGGTGCCTTTTATAGAAGTCTAAGGTAACAAAATGACAAAGGGAAGTGGGTGGATGAGTGGGTGGATGAGTGGAGTGGTTGAGTGGATGGATTAGTGGGTTGGTTTAGTGGATTGGTTTAGTGGATGAGTGGGTGGAGTGGTTGAGTGGTTGAATTAGTGAAAAATGCCAAAGGACTTTTGGTGAGTGGAAAATTATGGACTTGAATGGGTGAGTGGATGGATGAGTAGATGAGTTAGTGGATGAGTGGGTGGAGTGGTTAAATGGTTGGATTAGTGTATTAGTGGATGAATGGGTGAGTTAGTGGATGAGTGGATGAGTGGATGAGTGGATTAGTGGATGGATGAGTGGATTAGTGGATGGGTGAAAATTTCGTGTCTGACTTGGAAGCCAAAAACGACCCACTATACTTCAGAACCATGAAAAGTGTTCTTCATCAAAGTTGTAGATCCTTGTCTTGGCTATAAAATGGATAGCTGGTTCGTCCAATTTGGCTTCCTTAAGCCCAAGATATGTCCCAAATACCGTAGGTTGCTCAAACCCAACTTCAGCACCTCTGTTCCGACTTGTAAACTCAAAATGACCTGCTAGACTTCTTTTTCTCAAAATGTGTTCTTCATGAAAGTTGTTTATTTGGATCTTGACTATCCACTGTCCAAATTTCAGCCCATCTCCATTATTACATCTTGAGATATGATTTTTTAGTGCACACTGTTCGGATTCTACTGGCAGAACCCGTATTCTGACTTCCATGTAAACTTAGGTCCCTTAGACATCTGAATCAGACTTCGAGCTCTTCATCAAAGTTGTAGAGCTTCCTCTTAGCTTTCCTACAAGGTAAAATTCATGTTCATCAGATATTAGGAACTCAAGTTATGGCCAAAATACAGAAACAATGTCAAATCTCAATAATCTTTGAAAATATTCAATTAGGACCAATTTTAGCTCAAACTCACAAAATCATACCAAACTCAATCAATTAAGAATATGGAGAGTGTAAATGACTAAACATAAGGGTTTTTTAATGAATAAAATATGTGATTATCATGCGCTACAATGGACTGCATCGCCAAGTGGTATGTCCACCCTTAAATTTTGAGACAAATACCCATTGGTCCACCCTTAGCCCACAGACAAAAAAAAAAAAGAAAAAATAAAAAATAAAAAAAGAAGAAAAAATAAAAAGATCAAGCAAATTTTCTTACATTTTATTTTATTTTTTTTTTAAAATTTCTTTAATTTGATAATCACATATTTTATTCATTAAGAAACCCTTATGTTTAGTCATTTACACTCTCCATATTCTTAATTGATTGAGTTTAGATGATTTTTGAGTTTGTTTCAAATCGGCCCTAATGAATATTTTCAAAGATTATTGAGATTTGACATTGTTTCTGTATTTTGGCCATAACTTGAGTTCCTAATATCTGATGAACATGAATTTTACCTTGTAGGAAAGCTAAGAGGAAGCTCTACAACTTTGATGAAGAGCTCGAAGTCTGATTCAGATGTCTAAGGGACCTAAGTTTACATGGAAGTCAGAATACGGGTTCTGCCAGTAGAATCCGAACAGTGTGCACTAAAAAAATCATATCTCAAGATGTAATAATGGAGATGGGCTGAAATTTGGACAGTGGATAGTCAAGATCCAAATAAACAACTTTCATGAAGAACACATTTTGAGAAAAAGAAGTCTAGCAGGTCATTTTGAGTTTACAAGTCGGAACAGAGGTGCTGAAGTTGGGTTTGAGCAACCTACGGTATTTGGGACATATCTTGGGCTTAAGGAAGCCAAATTGGACGAACCAGCTATCCATTTTATAGCCAAGACAAGGATCTACAACTTTGATGAAGAACACTTTTCATGGTTCTGAAGTATAGTGGGTCGTTTTTGGCTTCCAAGTCAGACACGAAATTTTCACCCATCCACTAATCCACTCATCCATCCACTAATCCACTCATCCACTCATCCACTCATCCACTAACTCACCCATTCATCCACTAATACACTAATCCAACCATTTAACCACTCCACCCACTCATCCACTAACTCATCTACTCATCCATCCACTCACCCATTCAAGTCCATAATTTTCCACTCACCAAAAGTCCTTTGGCATTTTTCACTAATTCAACCACTCAACCACTCCACCCACTCATCCACTAAACCAATCCACTAAACCAACCCACTAATCCATCCACTCAACCACTCCACTCATCCACCCACTCATCCACCCACTTCCCTTTGTCATTTGTTACCTTAGACTTCTATAAAAGGCACCATTTATCATGAACAACATGTACCTCTCCTTCATTTTCTCTCTTAGTTTCTTGTTTCTTCATAGTTTCTCATAGCTTTTGTATATTTTGATGCTTCTCTTCATGGTGATGGAGGGCTAAGCTACTTTCGGTCAATTTAGAACTCTTGAAGAGATTGTGGTTTGGATTCTTGAGACCTTGGTTATGTATTGTATTTGATTTGTAATTGAATTCCTCTTTTCTTCTTCTTTCTTCTTTTTCTTCTTCTTGATCTTGAATGCATGAATGGTGATTCTATTTATGTTGATCTGATTGATCTTGGTTTAAGATTGAGATTTGTGATGAAACTTAGAACTGATTGATCTAAACTAATCACATAAATGAAGATTGAGATTTGTGATGAAACTTAGAACTGATTGATCTAAATTAATCACGAGAATTGAAGAGGTTAGGTTCTTGATTTGTGCCTAAGTTAATTGAATTAAGTACTTATTGTAGAAATTAACATAGATTTTCATGAATGATGCGATTGCGGATTTGTGTTTATCACTTGTTAATTGAATTCTAGACGATCGTCTAGTATGAATTCTGGATTTGATGCAGAGATCTCGGTTAGATCCAAATTAACAATTCAATTGCACTTCAAGTGTTTTATGAAGGGTCTATGATTGAATCCACCCAATCTTGGATAGGTTTCTAAATTGATGCTTCTTTAATTGTTATTTCTCCCTTTTTAATTTTGTTAAGTGCGATCCTTGAACCATCAAACCCCCTTTGCTAACTTTCACTTGATTTGATTAAATTGCATCTACGATCCTTGAGGAGACGATCCGGTGTTGTCACTGTGCTACAAGCTTAGGTAATAACTTCGGTTATAATTTTGACTGAGTTCGGCGCTCGTCAGCGCATTGACGATACCCGACAATAACATGATTCTTTTCGACAACTGGGAGATTGTCTTTGGGCTAAGGCTGACAATTAACCAGAGCATTCTTCTCGAAATTGTGAAAACCTCCATGGAGTTGGACATTGAGTCTACATGCATAACATATGCATCATTATTGAGCATTGGTTATGATAATTGAACTGTTGAATACTTGAATAATGTTGCAGGCATTATCGTAAATATCGAATATCAATTTCTAATTGAGGAATATTGGATGATGATGATGATAAATAATGTTGATGGTATTATTGTAATTATTATTATTTTATACATTATGATGATGACATAATTGTAATTATGGTATGATATATCTGTGTGGTGTGCTGTTTGTATTATCTCTATGCTACCATGTTGGTATTGGCGTAGGTGATCCCACCTCTTTGTTATATTGTTTTGTTGTGCTTGTATTGTTACAAATTATATAATAGATGGAATGAGTTCCTTAGATGTGACGGGAAGTAGATATTCTGAGTTCGGTGACAACATCGAGGAGTGACCATCCCGGACTGGTTAGTGTACAGTTTTGATGGAGAATAGATATATGGCGCATCAAAATGAATACAAGATGAAATAAGTATGTTGAGTTTTCTCGTTAGTGTTTTACCATGCTATTAAGTAGGACCCGTCACGGGGTTAGCTATTGTTAAAAATTGAGTATGTAAGTGTTATATTTCTTGAATAATTGTTAAATATTAAGTGGTGTCTGTTATATGAGTTTTAATCAGTTTAAATATATATTTTTTAGTATTACTTATAAATATTAGTAGCTTTATGTTTACCGCAAAAAGAAATTTTGAAACCCACCTTTTATAACTCAAACCTTTTATGAACTGATTTTTAGATTATAAGTTAGTAGTCGTAAATGTGATGCCCTATGGGGGGTGTTACAGTCATGGTAGTAGTTAAAAATTATGAAAAATAGTTAAGTTTGAGTTTTGAAAAACTGATCTTTGGTTACTATTTTGATCATAACTTTCAAAATACTTTGAGTTTTGTTATGAAACTTGTTTCATTTGAAAATAGACTCAAATATCTTTCCAATGAGTGTCATTTCCTTTAAACGGATAAGAAATCAAGAAGTTATGACCATTTACTTTAAACTATGAAAAATAGTCAATTTTGAGTTTTGAAAAGCTGAACTTTGGTTACTCTTTTGAGCATACCTTTCATAATACTTTGAGTTTTGTTGTGAAACTTATTTCATTTGAAACTAGACTCAAATATCTTTTCAATGAGTGGTTATTTTTTTAATCGGATAAGAAATGAAGAAGTTATGACATTTTAAAGTTAGTTTTCAAAACTAGAGGCTATGTAATCAATTACATAAGTCCTATAATCGATTACAACTCTGGAAAATGCCATGTAATCGATTACAACTCTGGAAAATGCCATGTAATCGATTACAACATCCATGTAATCGATTACTACATGCCCAGAAGCGTTCCTAATGGATATAAATGACTAGTTTTCATAAAAAATCATTTCTAAATACTACCAACGACTATTTTTTCACTTGGGCTCTATAAATAAATATATATTGGAACATTTACATCTTTAGAAACTCTAGAATGCTTGATTTGATTCTTGAATAATCAAAATCATATTTTGAGCTCTTTATTGAAAAATCTTTCTATTCCTTTGTTCTTCAAGTTGTATATCTACTCTTATCAGAGTTTATAATTTTTCTCTTCATCTCAAAATTATTGTAAGAGGGTGAAGTATCCCTCAAGAGAGAAAAGTGTGAGGTATCCCTTGTAATGAGACTCAAACACGAAGGGTGAGGTATCCCAAAGGCATTGTGAGTGCTCTTGAATGTAAAAGTTTTTCAAGCACCTTTGAAGCTTGAAGAGTTGGAGGCTCTAGCACAAGGGTGAGGTATCCCAAGGTGTGAGGAGCGTTCTTGCTTGTACAAAGGTTTTCCTAGCACTTGTGAAGTCTAGGAGATAGTGAAGAAAATCTCAAGTTAAGCTTGAGGACTAGATGTAGGCCATAAGTGGTTAGTGATTGAATCAGGATAAATTCTTGAGTTTGATTCTCTCTTCCCTAGACTCTTTATATTATATATTAACGTAATTTATGCATATTCTGCTGCATTTATTAATTGAGTACTTCAAAATGCTTAATTTCTTAATAATGTTTTAAAAACTTGTAATCACCCAATTCACCCACCTCTTAGGTGATGGTTGCCATGGCTAACACTTTTGTCTGAGTCATAGGTTTACAATACATGGAAACATCAAATAACATGTTTGAAAATCAAAACATGCAACAATATTAAAAACCTTTCCTTCTTTCACTTTGTACATAATCATACTTTTTCTTATATAATAAGGAAGCAATTAGCATAATCATGAAACTTTCTATTTGTACATTACCATACATATTTGTAGAGAGGGACTCATTCAACCTCATCTACCTTCACCTTTTTTTTTATATTGCTTTCCAATATCATGCTCATCAACATCATTTAATAACATGTATAAATCATTATATTTCTTAACATTATATCATATCATGGCTCAATGCCTCATTTTTATCATCATTTAACATCTTATTCATCTTGGTTACCATTAATTTCTTACAAGATATAAACAATGATACACATCATTTAAATATATCAGTTTGACATAACATTATATTAGGAATTAATTTCCTAATCAATAAAATCAAAGTTCATGTTACACCCTCATCATATCATTAATCAAACAATAATATGTCCCATGACATCATTTAATAACAACAGATAAGGCCTTATATAACAAAATCCATCAAAATAAGCATTTTGGCTTATTTTTTATGGAGGGCCGCAACTCCCCTTTCCTCAGTGCTGCGGCCTCAGCTTCCTAGGAAGCATTTCCTGCTTCTTGAAAGTGGAGTGTCGCGGCATCCACCCTTGGAGTGCAGCAGCTCCCATGCAATTTTTTAGTTTTTCCAGAAACAGGAAGAACACCTCCCACAAGCCATTTATCTACTCTAATCCAAACTTAAATCATGTATAATTTGTAGCACCCTTGATAACATGTCAAGCTTGTATAGGGTTCTAGAGATAGCTAGATACTTGCTTGACATGTTTGTGAAGTTTGATGGTAAATTGAGTTAGTTTAGGCACTTTGCCGCAACACAGAAGGTGGAAAGTGACCTAAAATGACTCAGAAAATAGTTTTAAAGGTTAAGTGGAGGGAAACAAATATGGATAATTTGTTTCCAAGTTATAAATGAGTTTAGTAAGTTGTAGTTAAAGTTTGAAGGCAAACTGAGTTAGTTTGGTATTTTTAAGCATAGTGGTTGTATTTTTTAATACCGAATTGTTTCATGGCAGATATGAAAAAATAAGATAATGGCAAAACAAGAAATTAGATGAAACCTAGTATTTATTCTAGAGTTATTGGAAGTTAGAAAACTTGAATTGGTATAATTTAAGTGTTCCTAACAGATATGAAATATCAGATAACCTTAATGATTATATTATAAAAGAAGTCTTTTGACTTCTTTTCTTCTCTTCATACGACAACAACAGGAAATGAGAAAATGAGAAAGAGAGAAGAGAAACAGAGATCGAAGGGGAAGAAGAGAAAAGAGAAAGAAGAAGAGAAGAAGAAGGAAATAGCAAGACCAAGGATGATCAACCAAGATAGAGGTGTTTGTTATTTCTTTCCCTCTCATTTTCATCTCTTGTTTCTTAGTTTGGTTGATTGAGAGAAAATGGGGTTGAGTAAGAAAAATGAGATTTGATGTTAGTTTTTGTTGAAGAATAACAAGTTTAGAGTTAGGGAAAGGAAAAGAGACAACAATAGCTATAAACTAATAATTTTATTGATAAGAATGAGATGTGATACAATTCCATAACCTAGTACTCTTATATATACTAATACTTAGGTCAAATACTAACACCACTAGCACTAGCCCAAGCCCACTAACATAAGATTAATAATCTAATAAGTAACAACTCTAATATTCTCTAACACTCCCCCTCAAGCTTAAGCTTACTAAACTTAAGCTTGTTACAAGTAACAAACCCATAAACATAAAACAAATAATAGAATCCCATCTTTATCTGAAAGCGAGAAGAGAAACTCAGTACAGTAAGATTGAACCATTCAAATACAATATAAGGAACAAGAGAAGATGTTGAACCATCCAAGCATCCAAGTGGCTCCACCTCACTAACCATCTAATGGGCAACCCTTTCCCCTAACATCTCTAAGGCGGCTCCACCTCGTTGGTTGCTCTTTGCCTCCAATCAGGCAGCCCTTTCCTCCAAGCTTAAGGTCCACTAAGAAAATTCATAAGAAGAACAAAGAAACATAAGATAGAACAACAACTTCAGCTTGCCTCCTTCAAAGGTGCCAAATTGATATAACCATAACCCAACCACCAAGCTTCTATCATAGCAACAAACCAGAGTCCAAACTCACAAATCATAAGATAAACTCATAGATTAGAAGCCAAATCTCCCCCTAATCGGAGAGGTGGTCACACCAATTGATGAAAAAGAGAACAAAACCATCTAAAAGACACTATCATGCCTGTGATACACCTCATTGGATATCCCACCGGAACTTCGACACCATAAGATGAACACACAATCAGAAAATCCACCACAAATAGAATTTCACCTAACAACCACCTCAACCTAGAATAGAGACTATAACAAAAACCCAACATTAAATCGTAAGCTCTAAGACACAACAAAGATCGTGCCTTCAGACCTAAACCATTGTGAGCCCAATCACATCCATTGTTGGTGAACCTATGACCACCGCACACCGTCTTGGGCTTCATCCTATGCCAACAAGAAACACCTATCTCGTACCCCATCTTGCTAACAAATCGAACCTTGTCATCAACCTACTGCCATGCTGCCATCGCCACCAATTCCAACACTGGAATACAGTAGCAGAAGTCTTCATCCCATGCCACCATTGAACTAGTTGATCGAATCTAGCACTTACAAAGTCGAACCAAAATCCACCATGCACAGGACACCTCCTTTTGAATCATACAACCTAGAGCCACTAGAACTTAGCCAATACCACCAGTAGCAGTGGCGCAAACTGAAGCACGAACCAATACCACCAATATGCGAACCCAACACCACTATTGGCCACTACTCTATTCGTAGGACCTCTTGATGGCATTGGTCAACCACCGTTGTCTATTTGTCACCAGCCACCCACAATGTTAGGCATTATACGCATTGAGAACGTCCCTAACAAAGCCCATAATATTCACATAAAACCCACAAACGACCCAGCTCCTCCGCCGACCATTGACGGATTTGACACTGGACTGATCTATCACTGACGACCACTCGTCGGCTGCCTAAGAGACCAAACGATAGCCACAAGGATGGTTGCCCTAACCTGAAACGTTACTCACGATAGTGTTACTTCTTCTTTTTTTTTTGAGGTTTCAAATTAAGCTAATAGGAAAGGAAAAATAAGACAAAAAGAGAGAGGGGAGGAATATACAAATGAGTTCTATGAACTTGAAATAGCAGAAGGAAGAAACTCTCTCAAGGTGGATGACACTGCTCTGATACCATGTTGAAGAATTATGGGTTTAGGGTTAGGGAAAGGAAAAAAACAACGACAACTATAAACTGATAATGTTATTGATAAGAATGAGATGTGATACAATTCCATAACCTATTACTCTTATATATACTAATACTTAGGTCAAAGACTAACACTACTAGCATTGGCCCAAGCCCACTAACATAAGACTAATAACCTAATAAGTGATAACCCTAATATTGTCTAACAGTTTTATATTTCTAAGGATGAATTGAGATTGATGGTAGCTTATTTGATACTTGGAGACTAGTTTTGGTCTCCTAGAACTCATAGTTTGTGATAGAGCTTTAAGTTGAGAAAAAGGGTTTTGATTTGAAGTTTTGAGTTTGAGTTATGATTAGTTAAATCAATAGGTTGTAAAAGAGTTACAACAAGTTTAGAGGCCTAGATTGGTGTTAGAAATCATATAGAAACTGATCTTGAATGATTGAAAGTGAGAAGGAACAATTCTCGGATTCTATAGAATCGAGTGGCAGCCAGTAGAGATTGTTGCATAACTTGAGCTACAGAGATCAGTTTGACCTGATTCTAGTGGAATTTGAAAGCTAAGACATAAGGGTTCATGTAGTAAAAATTTCATAATTTTTGAGCAAGTCAATCAGTACCAGTTTCTGTTTGAATCTAAGGCAGATTCTGCAGAAAATGCATTCTGGCACCCAGTAAACCAGATTGCATAATTTCTTACTCCGATGTCGTATTGGCATGAGACTAGTGAAATTTTGAAGTTAACATGTAAGGCTTATTACTTGTAAAATTTCAAAATTTTACCACTTTTAGTTTGTTCCCAGTTTCAGTTTAAAGTTATGACATAATCGGGTAAATTAGTTAATGCCCTATTTTGGCCTCTGCAAAATGTCGCATAACTTTGGCTACACATAATCAAATGAAGTGAGGTATATGAAATTTGAAAGATATGAGAGAAAGCTATTTGTATATAAAATTTCAGAATTTTAGAAGTTAGGATGCACATTTAGTGTACTCATGAAAAACAACCTTTTTAGGCGAAACTTAAAGTGTTTTTGAGAAAGTTTGGACCTTAGAAATTTTAATAGCTCCTTTAATAGTTATAGTTGAGTTATGAAAGTGTAGTAAGAGTGCCATAGGGCCTAGTTGGCAAGAGTTGAGTGTCATAGGGCTTAGTTAGCAAGAATTGAGTGCCATAGGGCCTAATTGGCAAGAGTTAAGTGTCATAGTGTCTAGTTAGCAAGATTTGAGTGCTCTCATAGAGTTGTGTAAATATGACTTGAGAAGTTATTAAGAAAAAGAAATTCAAATATGTTAAGCAAGTTTAACAATAAAGGAGTGCCATAGTGGCATGAATGCCTCATAGTGATGGGGTAGAGTAGTAATTCAAGAAAGAAAGTATACTAAGGAAAAGAAATACAATAAGTTAATATGGTAAAATTGGCACGAATGCTCTCATAATGGTAGAGCTAGTAGTGTAAGGACAAAGATCAGGTGGTGATTATGTAAGAGTTAGACATAACACCACATTATGCACACCCACTCATGTATATATACACTTGCTATTCCTAAGAAAAGTTAAGATAAGAGGCCGTTTCCACTTAAGAAGGTAGGTGGATTTCTACCTGATGGGTTAAGGAGGTAACATATTCCCTCCCCACAGTAGTGAGGAATATCATGCAATTGGCATTGACTAAAGCAATGGTTTTGATGATAACAAACAAGGATAAGAAATGGAAGTGCAATGATCAAGTCCTAAGAATCTTCAAGAATAGTTTATAGGACTTAAATCTTGTCTAAAGGTAAAAAGGAATCACACTAAGCTCAAATATGTTTTAACATCTTTAAAAGTGTTTCTTACATGTTTAAATGTATAACAAACTATTTTTGGAAAGTTAGTATTGGTCGTAGTTCAAACCTTTGAAAAATAGCCAAGTTTGTGTTTTGCAAAATTGATATTGGTTACTATTTTGATCATAACTTTCAAAATACTTTGAGTTTTGTTATGAAACTTATTTCATATGAAAACAAACTCAAATATCTTTCCAATGAGTGGTCATTTACTTTAAACGGATAAGAAATGGAGAATTTATGACCATTTGCTTTAAACTATGAAATATAGTCAAGTTTGAGTTTTGAAAAGTTGACCTTTGATCACTTTTTTTATCATAACTTTCAAAATAATTTGAGTTTTGTTGTGAAATTATTTCATTTGAAAATAAACTCAAAGATCTTTCCAATGACTAGTCATTTGCTTTAATTGGATAAAAAATGAAGAAGTTATGACCTTTTAAAGTCAGTTTTCAAAACTAGAAATCATGTAATCGATTACACAAGTCCTATAATCGACTACAACTCTGGTAGAGGCCATGTAATCAATTACTAGAAGCGTGTAATCGATTACCAAGTGTCCAGAAACGTTTCCAACAGCTATAAACGGCTAGTTTTCAAAAAAAAATATTTTTAAACACTACCAACGACTATTTTATCACTTGGACTCTATAAATAAGTATATATTAAAGCATTTACATCTTGAGAAACTTCATAACACTTGGTTTGATCCTTGAATCATCAAAATCATATTTTGAGCTTTAAAGTGTGAATTCTTAATACCCATAGAGTTTCAATTTGTATCATCCACTCTTGAGAGAGTTTCGTATCATTCAATCTTTGTATAATCTGTAAAGAGGGTGAGGTATCCCTCTAGAGAAAAGGGTGAGGTATCCCTTGTTCATAAAGAAGGTGAGTTATCCTTCAAGAGTAAAGGGTGAGGTATCCTTCAAGAGTAAGGGGTGAGGTATCCCTCAAAGGTTGTAAAGAGGGTGAGGTATCCCTGTTTTGAGGCTCAAGCACAAAGGGTTAGGTATCCCAAGGTGTGGTGAGTACTCTATTGTATAAAGATTTTCAAGCACTCATTCAAGCTTGAAGTTTAGTGAAAAATCTCGGGTGGTTTGCTTGAGGACTGAATGTAGGTCACAAGGGGTGGCTGAACTAGGATAAATCCTTGTGTTTGTTTTTCTCAACTCTATCTCTTTATATTTATGTCTTAATTATATATGCTTGAGTTGAATTTGATATCTAGCTTATTTGCTTGATTTATCCTATAAACCAAGTTGTATTTGAGAAATCTCTATTATGTGTATCTTTGTTTACAAGTGTTGATTGAAAGTATCAAAATGTATGATTTCTTAAAGTTGTTTTGAAAATTTGTAATCACCCAATTCACCCCCTCTCTAGTAAAAGCTTAACTGCTTAGAGTTAAAGGTTCTTGTTTGTTGGCAACCATTAAAAAGCTTTTCAAAATAGAAGGTTTTGAAACTGATAAACCACCATTCTTTGATGGTCATTTTGTTTATTAGAAAGCTAGAATAGAGATTTATATACAATCTATTGATATTGATTTGTGGGATATTGTGCTTGATGGATTTACTTGCAAATCAAAATAAACTTGGAATGATTATGACAAGAAATATTTTTCCTTGAACATTAGAGCAATGCAAATCTTGAGAAGTGGTTTGAATGATGATGCTTATACTAAACTTAAGAGTTGCTCTAGTTCTAAAGATATATGAGATGCTCTTAATGCTATTTACCTTGCTAACAATGATTTTGTGTATAAAGTTGTATATAGAAAGCAAGAAGAGCAAAAGTCATTGAAAGAAGCTTGTCATGAAAAATGTCCTTAAGAAGATGTTCTTGAATCCGTGATGGACAACAATGAGGAAGATGACGATTCCCTTAAAGAGCCAAGCATGCTAGAAAGGGAAACTACTTCTTATATGGCTAAAAAGGACTTTGAGGTAAATATTGTTAAACTAGATTATAGTCCTTCCTATGATAAACTAAAATGTACATATGATGAATTGTATGATGACTTGTTGAATTTAGAAAAGAAAAGCTTATCTTGCCTAGAAAACATATCCTCCATTGAAAATGAAATTGAGACTTTGAAAAATGAATATGTTTTTCTTGATGAGGAAATATCTTTGAAATATGAAACCTCAACATCTTGTGAAAAATGTATTGATTTAGAAAATCAAGTTGAGGACTTATATTTCAAATTTGCCAAAGCTAATGATTCTAATTGCTCACATTTCATGTTTGTTAATAAGAATGAAATTGATGTTACTCCACATGGAATTTCAAGTAAGGCTTGTGGCAAAAATAACATAGAATGTAATAATAACCAAAGGCTCAAGTTTTTCAAAAATGATCTTCAAAGGACTAAGTCATCATTGAATTCAATTGTTTGTAATTTTTGTGGTCATCTAAGACATATTTCTCATTTATGCAATTATAGAAGAAAGACTTATATAAGAAATAGTATGGTATGGGTTCCTAAAGACCTTAAAGACCCTAGTACTAACATTCAAGGACCTAAGATGAAGTAGGTACCAAAATGTCCTCCTAGTGTTTCAATTATGCAGAAAATTTCTAAAAAAGATAGACAAATTGGTCAAGTGAAAAAGGAATCATCAAGGGGAATGCTTCCAAAGCCCATTGGTAGAAGTTTTGGTCAAAGAAGGAAGATGACTTCAACCAAAACTTCTCAAGTACTGAATATAGAACTTGCAAAGTTCAAAATAGTAAAAAGGAAGCAATGGGTAAGGAAAAAAGTTTCCTTAATGCCAAGGTATCAAAAGCTTTTATCTCTTATGAACATTCACTTAGAAAGATAATGAATATGAGGTATATTCCTCGTAGGCCTTAGGTAAAGGATAGAATCATGTGCACTTGATAAAATTTAAATATTATGTTTAGCATATGATTATGTTCATTCTTTTTGTATCATAGCTCATTAGTTTGTTATATATCATGGTACATAAGGTTCTACAATGCTTAGGTATGCTTTCTATGCTTTGAATTGTCAATATATCATGAAAGTATGCATGCTATTGGCTATGTGCTTAATGATAATTGATTATTCAAATTTGTTGTGCTCAAGTCCTTTGGATGAAACAACAACTTCTAGACTATGGTCTTGAGCTTGATCTTGATCACATACCTATAAGATGTGATAACACTAGTGCAATCAACTTGTCTAAAAATCCCATTTTGTACTCAAGAATAAAACACATAGAAATAAGGCATCATTTTAGAGATCATGTTCAAAAGGGTGATTGCATGCTTGAATTTGTGGAAACCACTAAGCAATTAGCTGACATATTCACTAAGCCCTTGGCAAAAGAAGCATTCTTCTATATAAGAAATGAACTTGATATATTAGATCAAGCATGCATAAGTTAAATTTTTGCACAACTTCACTCTGCTACATAATATGTCATTTTTACTACATAATACATTAATTTGCTGCATAATGTGCCATTTTAATGCATAACATGTCATCTTGTTGCATAATCATGACATTTTGTTGCATAACTTGTTGGCTTTTAATCATATTTGAATCTAATACTAACTTAAGCATTGGAGATTCTCCCTAAGCTGTTTTTACAGGTATTTCATCATAACCAAGTCCTTCAAGAAGCTCAACTTCACCAATTCTGTCAAAATGGTGTAATTCTTGGTAAAAGTAGTGATTTTGCAAAAACATGTGTTTTAGACTTAGAACTAGTCAGTTTTTATGCTTGCAAGATATATGGAATTGATTTGATATGTTTTGGAACTGATTTGAATGCTTTAAGATTAGCCATTTACTGTTTAAACATGCAAAATCTGTGCTTTTAGTAAGCCTGTAATCGATTACAAGACATTAGTAATCGATTACAAAGGTAACAGAAGGCTGGTAATCGATTATACTAAAAATGTGATCGATTACACGTTACCCAGACGACTAGTAATCGATTGCAAATCCATTGTAATCGATTACACAAGGGTTTAAAAACAAGTTTCAGCGCGCTAGAAGCCTTTTTGTCTGAAACTCACATGATTATTGCTTGCCTACTAGAACTTGATATTACATGCCTTATATAATCATTGCTTGCCCCAAATTGTTTATTTAGATTTTGATGATAATCAAGCTTTTCTTGTTAAACTTGAATCTTGCTTTCAAAATGCTTAAACTATACTTTTGGATTCAAGTGCATATATCCTTCTTTTGTTCTTGTTAAAGCTAACATTATATGATTAATAATGTGGTACATGTTTTACATTATATATCAATCTAAATTATGCTTGTAAATGAACTTAGATGATATTTGATGCTAACCTATGTTTTAAAGAACTTTTAGAGTTAGCTTTGGAAGTGTCTCTATGTGCTTCAAATATAGTCATCAAATATTGAAATGTCAAGCATATATAGTTAAATGAGAAAAGTTGAATGAAGAAGAACGTGAGGAGACTTTCTTCAAGTGCAATGGAATGAAATACGCGATGGAAGAAAGCTCAAACTTAAAGGACCAAAAGATGAAGAACATTCTAAAGGAGCATCACTCTCTTAATAAGTACCTCTATCCCAAAGCTATTATGGTATTCTATATGTTATGGATTATATGATACTTGTTGATAATTTGATCTTAAATGATTATATGTTTTCCTTATATGAGAAGTATGCTTAGCATTGACAAAGTGCCTAATTGGATATTAACTTGCTAATTTTTGTCATTGTATATAGGTTGGATGATATTAGTTTTATACATGCTTTGATCTCTATAGCATATCTCATCAATGTGAATGTTCGATATCTATGATTCTCTTGATCCATGGCTAATAAGAAAATTTTGTTGCATAACTTGTTATAAAGTGATGTTTTATTGCACAATCTGTAATGCTGTTGTATAATATGATATTTTGCTATATAATTCATCATTCTGGTGCAAAATTTGTCTTGTTGCTGCATAATATTTCATCTTACTGCATAATGTCAAAATTTGCTACATAAGTTGAATTGTTACTTCTCTATATATCGCATATCTTTTTTATCATGACAAAAGGGGAAGAAGCTGTGTCATTGAGAAAAGTAAAGGTAAAATAGAAAAAGGTACAATTTCAATGATCTTGAGATTCCAAAATTAAGGGGGAGCTGTGCATCTCTGATCTAATTACCTCTTGAAAAATAGAGGGGGAGTAAGTCTCTAACACCTTCTGTGAATTCCAATTTAATTGAACTAACATTTTCTTAATGGTTGTTTGTCATCATAAAAAAAAGGGAGAATATAATTGGCATTGGCTAAAGCAATGGTTTTGATGATAGCAAACAAGGATAAGAAATGGAAGTGCAATGATCAAGTCCTAAGAATCTTCAAGAATAGTTTATAAGACTTAGATCTTGTGTAAAGGTAAAAAAGAATCACACTAAGCTCAAATATATTTTACATCTTTGAAAGTTTTCTTACATGTTTAAATGCCTAACAAATTGTTTTTGGAAAGTTAGTCTTTGTGGTAGTTCAAACCTTTGAAAAATAGCCAAGTTAGTGTTTTGCAAAATTGATATTTGGTTACTATTTTGATGATAACTTTCAAAATACTTTGAGTTTTGTTATGAAACTTATTTCATATGAAAATAGACTTAAATATCTTTCCAATGAATGGTCATTTACTTTAAGTGGAAAAGAAATGAAGAAGTTATGACCATTTGCTTTAAACTATGAAATATAGTCAAGTTTGAGTTTTGAAAAGTTGACCTTTTGTTATTCTTTTGATAATAACTTTTAAAATACTTTGAGTTTTGTTGTGAAACTTCTTTCATTTGAAAATAGACTCAAAGATCTTTCTAATGACTGGTCATTTTTTTTAATCGGATAAGAAATGAAGAAGTTATGACCTTTTAAAGTCAGTTTTCAAAATCAGAAACCATGTAATCGATTACACAAGTCCTGTAATCAATTACAACTCTGGCAGAGGCCATGTAATCGATTACCAAGTGCCTAGAAACGTTTCCAACGGCTATAAACGGCTAGTTTTCATAACAAAATTATTTCTAAATACTGCCAACGACTATTTTATCACTTGGGCTCTATAAATAAGTGTATGTTGAAGCATTTACATCTTGAAAAACTCTATAACACTTGTTTTGATCCTTCAATCATCAAAATCATATTTTGAGCTTTAAAGTGTGAATTCTTGATACCCATAGAGCTTCGATTTGTATCATCCACTCTTGAGAGAGTTTCATATCTTTCAATCTTTGTATAATTGTAAAGAGGGTGAGGTATCCCTGTAGAGAAAAAGGATGAGGTATCCCTTGTTTATAAAGAAGGTGAGGTATCCTTCAAGAGTAAAGGGTGAGGCATCCCTTAGTTGTGAAGAGGGTGAGGTATCCCTCAAAGGTTGTAATGAGGGTGAGGTATCCCTCAAGGGTGAGGTATCCCTATTTTGAGGCTCAAGCACAAAGGGTCAGGTATCCCAAGGTGTGATGAGTGCTTTATTGTGTAAAGGTTTTCAAGCACCCGTTCAAGCTTGAAGTTTAGTGAAAAATCTCGAGCGGTTTGCTTGAGGACTGGATGTAGGTCACAAGGGGTGGCTAAACTAGGATAAATCCTTGTGTTTGTTTTTCTCAACTCTATCTCTTTACATTTATTTCTTAATTATATATGCTTGAGTTGAATTTGATATCTAACTTATTTGCTTGATTTATCCTATAAACCAAGTTGTACTTGAGAAATCTCTATTATGTGCATCTTTGTTTGCAAGTGTTGATTGAAAGTATCAAAATGCATGATTTCTCAAAATTATTTTGAAAATTTGTAATCACCCAATTCACCCCGCTCTTGGTTGATGGCTGCCATGGCTAACATAGCAAGTTTATGACATCCACGACATTATTCATGATATTATACTAACACAACTTGTATTGCATCATATTCATACATCATAGCATAACATATGCATTTTGGGCAGCTGTATGAGCAATTGTCTTATCATGCATTTCCAGGCAGCTATATAGGCGGTTGCCTTATCCTTTGTATGAAATAGTTTAGAGTTATGGCTAGATTGGGAACATTACATAGAGAGAGAATGTGTATGTTCCTAGAGTATTGAGTAGAGATTTGATAGCCTATAAAGATTTATTTATGAAGTTTATGATTGAGTAATGATTAATAGCTTGATTGCTAGTTATAGTTTCATTTTAGATATTTGTGGCTTGTATATTGTTATACGACTGCTGGTATTGGTATACTTATACTGAGAATTGTATAATTCTCACCCCGTGTGGTCCATGTAAATCCAGGTGGAAGATCATCCAAGGCAAAAAGTAGCAGAAAATTGACGATTAGTTTAGACTTATATTTTTAATAGTTAATTCTTTTGTATATTCATGTATATTTGATAGTAGTTTGTAAACAAATGTAAAGGTTGTATTTTGTAATTAGAGACACAATTGTATGTACTTAGTGGATAGTTGATTCCACATGGCTCTCCATAATGATTTATTTATATAAATGTTATGAATTAGTTTCATAAATAAGTTAGAAGTAGTATATCTAATACTGTTTATCCAGGTATATGTTTGATATACTATGATTTCATTATTAGGATGTTACATTATGATATTGTTAGACCATTTGTATACCGCAAGTGCACGGGTCATTCAAGCAATACAGATACGGAGTATAAGTTTGTTCCCACGAGGATATATGGCTTCCATTACTAAGTAACAACCAATAGCTTAGATAAATTCTATCCAAGAACATATAAAATAGAGAAAGCATAAATAATCTAAATCTAAACTACAAAAGCAATAAAGATAATAGTTTAGAGATCTAGGAAATCCTTCTTCACCTCCTATTTCATACTAATGATATGCAATCCTTATATGCAACATCAATAAGTTATTAAGTTAGCTTGAGAATCTGATTTAGTCAAAAACCTATGTCTAGCGCAATTAACCCTGGTGTCATTTACCTAATCCACTATGTTTCTTATGTTTTCATGAGGACTAGTATAAACTCCACTAATGAACGATCTATTCTCAAACACATGCTAATACATGGTTAAAAGGTATATTTCTATCCAGTTAGCGAATTAACTCATCCAAGCCAATTGAACTCGTCGAATATGCATCAACCATACCATATCCATATCCACAAATCCCTATGTCTAGTTCATTTGCATCAATCAAGATCATGCAATTATTGGCCAAACAAGAGCAAACATTAAGCATAGGCATGGAAGAATAAAACCAAACATCAATAGATACTCAAAAGATAACATAAATATCAATATTCATATAAAGATAAAAAATATTTCCTAAATACAGCTTGGCTAATCCATGAACACGAAATTATACATCAAAACAGTGCTCAAGAGATAAGGAAGAGAAAAGAAACAAAGGGAGAAGAGAAAAGAATCCATAGATGTCATCATTGAAGCTTTAATCTTCTTCCATGAAGAAGTTGGCCTCCAACCTAGCCTCCCTAGGCCTCTAATCAGCCTAGAAATAAAGAACAGGACGCAACCTCTCTAAACCTAAAAAGCTCTAAAAACTCACTCCATAAAATCTGATAAAAATCTATTTATAAGCTCAGAAAACAGGGTCACGCTGCGGCATTAACATGCTTACGCCACGGCACGTGTCAAAGTAGGTCAGGGATGCCACGACATTGATTTCCTTGCACCGCAGCGCTCAGTTTGTGCAGCTCTCTGACTTATCAGGGTAATGCACGACGCCACAACATTGATATGCCTGCGCCACGGCGTTGCCTACTGAGATGCAAATTTGGCTTTCCCTTCCCATTCTAGCTCAAATGCTCCACATATCATCTTGTTTGGAGCCTTTCCTAATATAGAGAAAATACCAAATCAGTAAGAGTTGCAAATCCACTTAATCACTCAAATAATATGCACAGTTTACTCAATTACATACATGAAAGGTATCAGAATTGGATATAACAAATACAAGCACAAAACCTTCCAAATATGCATATATACAAGGACTTTAGTAATCAGTAAAGTATATGTATAGGGCACAAATAACTACATATTGTGGAGTTATCATATATCAGAACAATTCATCCTATGAGCCGGGGTATGGACAGACTAGGCTTAGGTAAGTTTACTGTTTTCTAGTTAGGAGTTGTGCAATTTTTATCTCTTTTGTGAGAGGTTTGCATAGGATTGTATGACTTTCCTTATGGTGGACTGCTCTTAGCTACTGTTACACAGTTATATGATATTGAGTCTGCCCAACTCAATGTGTAATGTTCTATATGAACGGAAAACTATGGCACCACCAAAGCATACCTGAGGAGATACGAATTCAGTAAATGAAGGTTCATATATGGCAGGAGTAGTCATGGCAATAAATAATGCAATGAGGGAGCAGATAACAATCATAACAAATTCTAAGAGGAACCAGACAACTGTTATGGTTACAGTGCTGATAACTCCACAATTTATAGTTATTTGCGCCCCATATCTTTGCTATATTGATTGCTTAGTCATTGTTTTGATGCATGAATGGAAGACTTTAGCTTCATATTCATATAATTCAATTTCGACGTCTTTCATCATGATTATGAGAAAATGTTCCCGATTCTTTGATAGATTGAGTACAATTACACTTATTATTGAATTAGTAATTTCTCTATGGCAGGTAGGGTTCCAACCAAATTGAAACTTAGGAGATTTGGACCAAGATTGTAAGAGAAAGTCAAGTGCAAGGATTAGCTTGTCACGCCGCGACGTGGGCATATTAATGCTACGGCGTGGGGCATCCCCTGCTTCAGACAGAGAGCTACGCAATTTGAATGCTGTGACATAAGGGAATCAATGCAACTGTGTGGTGACCTAAAATGTACACGCACCGCGGTGTAGGAAGTTGAATGCCGCGGCGTGACTCTGTTTTCTAAGCCCTATAAATACTATTACATTAATTTGTAGAGGTTAGGTTATTTTTAGACAACAGTTGCTAGGTTCTCGCGTTTTACACTGCAAGGAAGCAAAAGTGATTAAGTTTGGAGTCCAGCTTCACCTTGGAGAGAGATTCAAGCCTGGAGGATCATCATCTTTGAGCTTTGTTCTTCTATTTCTTTTCCTTTCTCATTTCCATCTCCATGAACATGATTTATTGTGATATATTCTTAGGCTTCATTGGTGGCTAAGCTGTGTGTAGGGTTTTCTTTGGATCCTCCTATGGATTTTGAGTGATTATGTAATCCTTTGAGTTTATATATTTGATTTGGTTTGGTTCAATCATATAGTTCTTAATACTCTTGATTGTTTGATCAATTTTAAGTGATTTGATAAAATCTAATGAACCTAAACATAGGAATTTGGATTTGAGATCGTAAATAAGATTGATGCATGTTCTATTTCATTCAATTAGTTTAGGTGAGATGATTCGTTAATAGGAAAGAAATATACCTATTGGTCATGCATAGTAATTGATTGAGAATAGATCTTAATGAGTGGATTTTACTTTAGTTCAAATGGAAATATAGTGAATTAGGTAACTGAAACAGGGTTGATTGACCTAGACATAAGCTGTTTAACTAAATCAGATTCTCAAGCTAACCTGATCATTTCGTTTATATTGCTCGTAAGGATTACTTGTTACCTATTAAAGTAGGAGATGAAAAAGGATTCCCTATTCTCTAATCATCAACTCTAATCCCAATAAGATAACTTTTAAGTTTTTTTAGAATTAGTTTAAACACAACTCTTTTAATTTGAATGTTCTTAGATAGAATTTATGAAACTATTAGTTAATAGTTAGCTTTTGAATTAGCAATTATCCTCATGGGAATGATATCTGACTCTTAGCTATATTACAAGTGTAACCTGTGTACTTGCGGTAAGCAAAAGAGCGAACAAGTTTTTGACGCCATTGCCGAAGATAACGACTTAATTTTAGTAGAGCTAATATTAGCAACGAGTTTAATTAGTTCTAGTCTAAGTTTCTTTTGTGCATATTAATTTAAATTTCAATTCTTTAATTATTTCAGGTAATTATAAAATGGCGGAAGAACACGCTATGCACGAGCTGGAGGACGATAGTTGCACAAGGCCATTGAGGGAGTTTGCTACTCCTTAGATGGATAATTTGTAGTCCAGTATTAGACATCCTACTATCTAAGCAAACAACTTTGAGATAAAGCCGACCATTATCCAAATGATTTAAACTTCTGTGCAGTTTGACGGCTTGTCCAATGAAGATCCCAATGCGCATCTCTCAAACTTTCTGGAGATTTGCGATACATTTAGGCACAACGGAGTATCCGAGGATACTATTCGCCTAAGACTTTTCCCTTTTTCTTTAAGAGATAGAGCTAAAACTGGTTGCATTATCTTCCAGCGGGATCAATTACAACTTGGGCAGATGTATGTACTAAATTTCTAAACAAATATTTCCCTCTTACTAAGACTGCGGAGATGGTGAATGGTATTACATCACTCACTCAGATTGAATCAGAATCCTTGCACGAAGCTTAGGAAAGGTACAAGGATCTACTGAAAAGGTGCCCACATCATGAAATACCACATTGACACCAAATCTACTCATTTCATAAGGGCCTGCTACCACACCACCACCCAATAGTAGATGCTACAGCTGGAGGCTCCTTGCTAAACAAATTTTTCGATGATGCCTTCCAGCTGTTGGAGGAATTAACTGCAAACAGCTATCAATGGCCATCAGTAAGGAACACTCCAATGAGGGTAGCTGGAGTGCATGATGTAGATGCGTTAACCTCGCTATCAGCACAGGTTGCAAAATTAGCAAGCAACATGGATAGTATGAGACAAAATTTGCTCCAAAGCCTATTTGTGTTGTGTGATAAATGTGGAGATAACCACGTGAGTGATAGGTGTTCTTCTATGTCAGAAAGTGCACATGATGTAGGCAACTATTGCTCCCAGCAAAATAACCCATACTCCAACTAGTATAACCCTAGATGGAGAAACTATCCTAATTTCTCTTGGAGAGATAATCAAGGAGCTTCCTCCTCAGCTTCTGAGAATGAACGACCTTATAATCCTCCTCGATTCCCCTCCTAGTTAAGACAACCAATGCAAGATAAGAAGCCCTCTTTGGAGGATATGTTTATGTAGCTTATGGTTAAGACTAATTCTTACATGACAAAGATAGATGCTCATTTAGTAAAGAATGATTCTAAGATTCAAAGCCAAATGACTTCGATGAGAGCATTAGAAACACAGGTCGGGCAGTTGGCTAACGCCATCAGTAACAGGCCCTAAGGCACCTTCCCTAGTGATACAATTAATAATCCGAAGGGTGCCTTAAATGAGCACTATAAGGTCATCTCATTAAGAAGTGGGAAAAACATCGAGGGAAATCCCAGGACAAAACTGCTAGAGAATGAGATTGAAGAGAGAAAAGACCAGGAAGAGTTATTTGAGGAAGAGAAACAAGACCAAGAGTTGGTGGGTGTGAAGAATGAAGAATTTGTCCACAAGAAGGTGGGTGATAAGATGGAGAAAGAAAAGAAAGTGGAGAATAAGCCAAATATACATCCTCTACCATTTCTTAGTAGGCAAATCAAGCACAAGATGGATGAGCAGTTTAAAAAGTTTTTTGAAGTTTTCAAGAAACTTCATATAAACATCCCTTTTGTTGAAACATTAGAGCAGATGCCCAGTTACGTCTATAACACCCCTAGACCTAATAACTGCGGCACAATCGTCATAACACTACAATCACTAAATCCAGGCATGTCATAGTCTCAAAAATAGTATTTACAAAAAAAATTATTTCATTTATACATAGATAAAAAATATGAGCCCCGAATGAAACATATTTAGTACTCAACCATATAAAATACAACCACTGAAGGAAAAATGTATTTCATATGTAATATATTCGTCTTTAACACAAAGCATTGATAACACGAAACATAGTACTTACATTATTCAAATAAAAGATGAAGGGTACAAAAGCACAAAAGGAAAAAGTAGTAACCCTGGGATAGGTACTACTAGCAGACAAAGTCGCAATCCCATATATATATATATGACTCTCGGTGTCCCAGACGACACGCCAGGCATCAATGCCCCCATGGAGTTGCACCCATGCGTAACCGAAGAAATCTCGTCCTGACGCCATATTGAAAATAGTGAATCAGCCCAATCCAATCAGCAAGGGTGTGGTCCATCGTCTTCTTCCTCACGATATTTTAACAAATATATATATAACAGAAATACAAGGATATAGGAAAGAGGTGAGACATCCTACTTACATTACCAATTATGGCAGTAAAGAAACAGAACGGCGCAGAGCGCCCACATAGCAGAGCAATAACATTTAAGTAGCAGTAATCACATACGATAAGAGAAAATAACAACAGAATCTCAGATAATGAACAATTAAAACATTTTAGATAATCATGACATCCAAAACACAATAGTATAATCATCATATAAATGAGTGCCAAATGATATGCCGACTCACAATGTCGACTCACAATGCATGTTCACTTGGTACTAAGATTTTTCATTTCCATTTCAAAGATGAACGTTCTGGAAGATCTGCCCCCCTCAATGACAGTCTACGCTAGACCATGAAGAGAATAGTGCTTGTTAGGCACGTGATACGTTGCAACGGTTTATCATGACCAGGGGTATATAAAGTGATAACATCATCACAGAATGAACCACCGCGCCTCATGGTCCTCGATCAGATCCTTCCACTGGATCACACTATCCAATTCTCGTTCATTCACCACAAAAAGAATAGTGATTTGTCGGGCCCGTAATACGTGCAATCAGTATACACCACGCCTTACGCCCCCTATAGATCCATCACAGATCACACTACTCAATTCTCATTCATTCTTCGAGTAAAGAATAGTAATTTATTGGGCCTGTAATGCGTGCAATCGGTATACACCGCGCCTTACGCCCCCCATAGGTCCATCCACTGGATCTCACTTATTCAATTCTCATCCATAGGCTCATACAGCCTTTTAACAGTCATTGACTGAGCAATTTGTTCAACGCATACTGATTCAATGCATAATCATAGGCTCATCTAGCCTTTTAACAGTCATCAACTGAGCAAATTGTTCAATAGGAATATCCATAACTCAAGCCATCATGGTACTATCCCCAATGACATTAAACAATTGCCCATACAATTGTCTAATATCATTAGTATCAATGATATTACATAACTGCCCATGCAATTACATAATAACACTGATCCACCTAGTTTCAGCAGATCGGCACAATAACCAACAGTGTATAATGCTCAATGCATGTTGACTCCATGCACAACCATGTATATCTAACAATAATGATATATTTTCCATAACACGCCACAATTTGGCCAATTTAAACATCAACAGCATTTTAGTCCAAACACGGACCCATAATAGTATAGTATTAATTTTCTCAAGAGTGATAACACACTTTTATAGGTCTATTTCAGGGTTTCACTTTAACTTAACAATTCTTATGAAACCTTCACAAAGTTTTGCTTTGATTAGCATCTCTTATAAAGTCATTATAAAGTTTCACTTTAATTAACATCCCTTATGAATTTATTTATCTTGAGGGATTCTCTTGAAGTCCTTATTAAATCTTCATTCCTTTAGATTGATCAAGTTTCTTAATCTAATCAATTATGCTCACTTAAAATTACTCTAAGAGTATACAAATTCTCTTGTTCTTCCCTTATGTTCAAAATCACTCTAATCCATAAGATAAAGTCTTTTCCTTTATTCTTTCCATTCTATGAACTCCTAAGGAATCTAAAATTTTCCAATCATCTAAGTCTCCCTTTTAGCACTACATTTTGTGACATTTTTCCTCAAAAAGCCTTCAGCCTTATTATAATAAAAGTCTAACCCTTTTTCGTTCACCACAATGTTGATCTCTTAAATCCCAATGTTGCACCAAGAATCACAACTTGGACCATTAATCCCCCTAGAGGCTGTGAGCCTCCCTAGGGTAGAAGTCTCAATTTTTTTCCATT
The DNA here is from genome assembly GCA_029884605.1 of Ormosia emarginata. Lineage (NCBI taxonomy): Eukaryota > Viridiplantae > Streptophyta > Magnoliopsida > Fabales > Fabaceae > Ormosia > Ormosia emarginata. Next base: position 44,482,000 of record JAQQTP010000088.1, read on the forward strand.
ACAATTATTAATTCCTTAACACCTTATCACCTAAGTTCCAATGTCTCCAAAATCACACTTGAATTCCTAAAAATTGGCCCTAAGGCCGTGACCCCCAAAATGGTAGGAAACCCTGCATTTTCTATATATTAATCCAAATAAGATATATACACAATTCATAACCATCAAGACATGCAAAGACAACTAATAACTCATACAAGTCCAAATAAATGCACAATCATGAAAAACAACACAACAAAGAGAGCAATCCACACATGGATTCCTCATCAACAACACCAAAAACGTTTCCTCACTACTAAGATAGGTTGAAGAGGATTATCTCCCTCTTACCTATAGAAGACAACACAAGAAAGTAAGCTTCTTGGTCCCTTGTAGAGATTTTCGTACTATACCTTCAAGGAAACCCTAAGGACATTAAAACTTACCAAAATCATCATCAAAGCTTAGAAAAGGAATCCTTGATCACCTAAGAGATCAAGAATCACAAAAATGAGGAGAAAAGGTGGAAAAGTTATGAACTTTACCTTAAAGTCTCCAACTTTGAAGCTTGATGGAGCAAAAACGAAAATGGTGGATTTTGGTAGTGGTCACAAAAGAGAAAGTGTTCTAGGTGATGAGAAATAGTAGGAAATGAGGTTGTTTGGGCAAGAGAAGTGGATGCCCAAAAATGGGTCTTCTTGGCCGTGAAAGAGGAAGAGAATGGAGAGAAAATGTGAGCTTTTTAGAGAGTGATTCCAACAAGAAAGGAAGATCTTCAATGGAAGTGTAGATTCAAGCAAGATAGAAGCTTGAAGTCAAGCATTCATGGAAGGGAAATGGAGGGTGTAGCCGTGGAAGAGAGGAGGAAGAAGGAAGAAGAAAATGTGAGAGAAAAAGTGAGAGGAGAGAAATAGTAGAGAGAGAAAGTAGTAGCTTTTGTGTTTTGAAATTGTAAATGAGTGTGATAAAGGGAGATGCATAATTTTGGCTCTCCAAAATGTGCATTGCCATGGAGATAGAGAGAAGGAGGAGAAAATGATTGAGATAAAAGGTGAAGATGGAAAGTAGAGAGAGAAAGGGATAGTAAAGTGAAATGAAATGTGTAATTAGGTGTATTTTGTGTAAGTGTGTGGATTAAAATGAGTGGTCACAAAAGAGCCCACAAAATTGTGTGGTGGAGAGGAGGAGAGAGGAAATGTGGCTTCTCCTACAAGCCTTGAGGAAATTGCTAGGAAGCTTCCTCCAAGCTTCTCCAATAAGCCAAAAGGAAGGTGCTAGGAAGCTTCCTCCTTTTAAAAAGTCAAAGTGATGTCATGGTGATGATGTCATCATTGTGATATCATTAAAGTGTTCTCTAAAATATGACTAATACTGTATCGAATTTATTATCAGTGGACAGAAATTACAATTAACAAGAACTGATATTTATTGTCCAACGGATAATAAAATTATTCTGTGATTTTTATTTATCAGATAAAAATCTCAAAAAACGTAAAACCTCGTAAATCATGTCTGGCCTCAGGTTTAGTAAGATCTCCCGTTGACGTTTTCACAGTTCAAGGTTCTCAAAAAAAATATCTCGTTTTCTCGGCTCCGCTCAGCTCGCATATAAAACAAGGAATAATATTAAAATATTTCGCGTTCACAAAAAAATACAAAAAAAATCATAAAAATCACGAATATTATAAAACAACTATTTATCATAAAATTATTAATTTTTGGGGTGTTACAATGTCAAGTTCATGAAGGACATGCTTTCAAAGAAACGTAAGTTTGGCAAGTTTGAAATGGTAGCATTGTCTGAAGAATGCAGTGCTATGTTGCAACAGAAGCTTCCCCCTAAGTTGAAGGATCCGGGAAGCTTTACAATCTCTTTTGCCATAGGAGAGAACTTCTTGGGCCATACATTGTGTGATATGGGGGCAAGCATTAATCCCATGCCCCTATCCATATTCTAGAGGTTAGGTTTGGGGGAATGCAAGCCCACATCCGTAACCCTCCAACTAGCAGATCATTCATATACATATCCAAAGGGAATTGTGGAGGATGTCTTGGTAAAAGTGGACAAGTTCATATTCCCTGCGGACTTTGTTATCCTGGATATGGAAGAGGATCAAAGGGTCCCTTTAATCCTAGGCAGACCATTCTTAGCCATAGGGAGAACACTCATAGACGTCCAAAAAGGTGAACTGACTATGAGAGTTCAAGATCAAGATAACTTTTAACATCTTCAAAGCAATTAAGTTTCCTCAAGATCATGAAGAGTGTTCTTATATAGGTTTATTTGATAATATCATTAATGATGCATTTCAAGCCAATAATCCTGAAGACTCCCTAGCTTTGGCTTTCGCTTCAACAACTAACGATGATGAAGATTCTAGAAACAATGTATTGGATTTTATCAAGCACCTCAATGCAGTTCCTAAGTAATATCGGTCTACCAAGTTTGAAACTTTGGAGTCCGATGCAACTAAAAAGGCATTTAAGCCATCTATTAAGGAACTTCTAAGCCTTGAACTAAAACCTTTGCCTAACCATCTGTAATCTGCTTATTTGGGAGCAACCTCCACCCTGCCGGTAATTATATCATCATCCCTCTATGATGATCAAGAGGAGAAACTTCTCTGTGTGCTTAGGAAATACAAGCATGTTATCAGATGGACTATAGCCGATATTCAAGGCATTAGCCCCTCCATCTGCATGCATAAGATCTTGCTAGAGGATAATCAAAATGGTATTGTGGAACATTAAAGGAGGTTGAATCCAATTATGAAAGAAGTGGTGAAGAAAGAGATAATTAAGTGGTTGGATGCAGGTATAATTTATCCTATTTCTGATAGCCCCTAGGTATCCCCAATTCAAAGCGTGCGGAAGAAATATGGCATGATGGTAGTCACAAATGAAAACAATGAGCTCATCCCTTCGCGTAAAGTTACAGGTTGGAAGGTGTGCATGGACTACCGCAAACTGAATAAGGCCACCTGAAAAGACCATCTCCCACTTCCTTTCATAGACTAGATGCTGGATAGACTAGCAGGAAAGGCCTATTACTGCTTCTTGGATGGTTATTCAAGATATAATCAAATTGCCATAGCGCCTGAGGACCAAGAAAAGATAACATTTACTTGTCCCTATGGCACATTTGTGTTTAGAAGGATGCCCTTTGGGTTATGCAATGCTCCCGCAACCTTTTAATGTTGTATGATGGCCATCTTTGCGGATATGATTGAGTATAGCCTAGAAGTGTTTATGGATGACTTTTCAGTATTTGGAGATACATAAGAGGGTTGTTTTCTGATTCTCTCATACATACTGAAAAGATGTGAAGAAACCAACCTCGTCCTGAATTAGGAAAAATGCCACTTTATGGTCTAAGAAGGCAGAGTTCTTGGCCATAAAGTTTCTATCAAGGAGATGGAGGTTGATAAGGCCAAAATTGAGGTGATTGACAAGTGCCTCCGCCAAATTCAGTAAAAGGAATCCGTAATTTTCTTGGTCATGCAGGTTTCTATTGGAGGTTTATTAAGGACTTTTCGAAGATAGCCAAGCCTCTTTGCAACCTATTGGAGAAATACATCTAGTTTACCTTTGATGATTCATATCAGGTTGCATTTGAGGAGCTGAAGAAGAAACTTGTCTCAACCCTAGTAATTATTACTCCTTATTAGGACTTACCCTTTGAGCTTATGTGTGATGCTAGCGATTATGTTGTGGGTGCAGTGATGGGACAGAGAAAAGACAAGGTGTTTCACTCCATTTATTATGCAAGCAAAACACTTAATGACGCACAACTGAACTACACAACAATTGAAAAAGAGTTGCTGGCAGTTGTATTTGTGTTTGATAAGTTTCGAGCTTACTTGGTAGGGACTAGGGTGATTGTGTATACAAATCACTCTGCAATAAAGTACTTAGTGAGAAAGAAAAATACGAAACCACAATTGATTATATGGGTTTTGCTTTTACAAGAGTTTGGTCTGAGGATCAGAGATAAGAAAGGTACAGAAAATTAAGTGGTAGACCACCTTTCAAGACTTGAAAATGAAGAATACTAAGTTGAACTGATCATAATTAAGGAAACATTTCCTGATGAGCAGCTTTTTGCAACCACCACTCAATCATGGCCATGGTATGCAGACATGGTGAATTACATTATGGGTAGTGTATTGCCACCAGATCTAACTGCTCACCAGAAGAAGAAATTCTTGTATGACGTTAGGCACTACATCTGGGATGAGCCATTTTTGTTTAAATAGTGTTCTGACTAGATGTTGAGGAAGTGTGTACCTATGAAGGAAGTGGAGCAGATCCTGAACCAATGTCATGCTTCTCCATATGGTGGATACTACAGTAGTGAGAGGACAACTGCAAAGGTGCTCCAATCTGGCTCTTATTGGCCATCGCTATTCAAGGATGCATATTTTCATATGCAAAGATGTGATCAGTGCCAGAAATCTAGAAACATCTCAAGGAGGAATGAGATGCCCCTTAACTCCATTCTAGAAGTTGAGATTTTTTATGTTTGGGGTATTGATTTCATGGGCCCTTTTATTCCCTCTTTTACAAATCAATACATATTAGTGGCAGTGGACTACATGTCCAAATGGGTAGAGGCATGTGCATTTCCTACCAATGATTCAAAGGTAGTGATTTGCTTTATGAGAAAATAAATCTTCACCAAGTTTGGAACACCTAGGGCCATAATCAATGACAGAGGGTCACATTTCTATAATAAGTATTTTGAAGCCCTCCTAGCCAAGTATGACGTGATGCATCGGATTGCCACTGCTTATTAGCCATAGATAAGTGGGCAAGCGGAGGTATCCAATCGCGAAATAAAGCAAATATTGGCAAAGACAATGTGTCCAACCAGAAAGCATTGGTCAAGGAAACTGGATGACACACTTTGGGCTTATAGGATTGCTTAACAGGCCCCATTGGTATATCTCCATACAAGTTGGTATTTGGAAAAGCATGCCACTTGCCGATTGAGCTTAGGCATAGTGCTTATTGGGCAATAAAGTAGCTCAACTTCAATTTACAAGCTGCAGGTGAGAAAAGACTTTTATAACTTAATGAGTTGGACGAATTTAGGCTACAAGCCTATGAGAATGCAAAAGTGTATAAGGAGAAAGTTAAATATTGGCATGGCAAGAAGATTGTCCAGAGAAGGTTTGAAGAATGCCAGCAAGTTCTCCTTTACAATTCTAGGCTTAAGCTATTCCCTGGAAAGCTTAAATCGAGATGGTCGGGACCCTTTGTGGTGATAAAGGTGTTTCCCCACGGAGCAGTGAAGATAGCTCCACTGGATGGATCATCAAGTTTTAATGTTAACGGCCAACGCCTAAAACCTTGTTTTGGAGGAGAAATTTTTTGGGGGAAGACCTCCCTCACATTAATTGCTCCAAAGTGATGTCTACAAAGTCTTTCCGGGACTATAAATAAGGCCCTGCTTGGGAGGGAACCCATGTGTTTAATTGTTGGTTTATGTCTTAAATATGTCAATATACCGATTTTTAGGTTTAAGTATAATTTTTGAAGTACATTGTGAAAACTAACCTTGTAGACATGTTTTACAGGTGTTGGAGACCTATTTTGGCCAAAAGCCCTGGCAGAACTCAAGTTACTGTAGAATTCTGTAGCCTGACCTATCACGCTGCGGCGTGAAACAGGTAAATGCAGCGTTGTGAGCATCAGTGAGTATGATGCTACGACATGAGGAATGTCAATGCCGCAGCGTCATGTGGTTAAAAAAAAGTAATTAGTCAATAATAATTATTTAAATATTTAAATTTGGAGGGAATAAATGCATGTCGTGCATTGATGTTTTTGCGCTGCGACGCTAGGTTTCAGGAAGAGTTAAATGTTGCGACGTTTCACGTGTGTAACCCATTTGCACTGAGTTTCCCTTCTCTATTTTCTCTGAACCCCTTTCTTTCTCAACCTCTCTAGCTTCATTCCTTTGCGTAAATACAAGGTATGATACTCCTTCTTTTAGTTTATTTTGATTTTATGTTTATTTTTTTTCATTTACTTTCGATAAATTGTTTTTTCTTGTTTTCAATGGCAATATATGTGTTCAAATAGGTGTTTTTAAGTTTTTATGCAGTATAGGTGTAGTTATTATGCATGGGGTGCTAGATTTTTCCTGTTTTGGGGTATGTCTGGGTTCGGATTGAACATGCGCAGTGGCGTCACTGTTGAGTGCTGCGACGCCAGGTTGAAATTGTATGCATGCTGTGGCGTGTTGATGAAATAGCTTGAATGACGCGTCGTGTCATCTGAATGCCACGACCCATGTGTGAATGGCGCAACGTATGACATTGAATTTTCTAGAATTTTCCAGAAATTACAAGTTTTCTTATGTTTAATACTGCCAATTACTTGATATTGACTGTTTGCAATTCCTTTTCAGGTACAATGGCTCCTAAAAGACAATATAGATCCTCTAGCCAGAGAAACAGGGAACCATCTCCCCATCCGCCATTTGACGAGGGGAGATTCATCTCCACTGTGGCTGCTCAGTGGTATGCCACACTAGCTTCAAAACCAGAAATGACCGAGTAAGGATTCTCCTTCAAGGAGGCCATTCTAGAGGAGATAGACAGGACCATCCGCTATTATCACTGGGGCAGATTTGCACAGCATCCCAAGGTCGCGGTGCTTCCTGTGGTTCCTGAATTCTATGCAAACATTGACAATACCGGCTCAAACACCACTACAGTTATTGTGCGGGGATGCCAGGTCTCCTACTCTGCTACAGTCATCAGGGCAGCACTACACTTGCCAGCTCCTCCACTGGTCTATGAGTACACGTATTTCCTCACAGTCGACCCAAATGGCATCGATCTTGCCACTGTGATAGCTAGGATTTGCACGCCTGCATCCCAGCCAGTGTAGTGGACATTGAGCATCCAGATTGCTAGACCCAGATTTTTCTATGAGTCTGTCTGACGCTTGAGACTCGAGTCTAGTACTATTTCATCTGCACGCGCATTCTGCCGTCTGCCAACTTGTTAGAGGTGACTCGAGATCGGGCGATCTTGACTTATGCTATTCTAGAGCACCGGGCCATCAATGTTGCCCATATCATTCACCAGCAGATTAGAAGAGTTGCTAGGGAGTGCAAGAGTCTGTTCTTTCCTTCACTCATCCATCAGCTGTGCCGGAGGCAGATTGTCCTGTGGCAGGACCATGAGGAGCGATCAGAAGTGAAACTATCTCTCAATGATTCTTTCATTGAGAGGATAACACAGAGGCAGGCGCCAGCAGAGCCTAAGGTAGAGCCTGCAGAGCCTAGAGCAGCACTAGTTGATGCTGCAGCCTAGAGGACGCACATGGAGGCCCAGATGACATTCTTGAAGGCCCGTGCGGCACAGACGACAACCATGCTATCATATATCATACAGACTTAGTGCTGGACAGCAGAGCGCTTACACCTTTCCATGGAGGATTACCCAGTCCCTAACTTTTCGCCTGTTGTAGTTGCTAACCCTCCATCCCACCCATAGGATCCCAGGGCTGCTCACCAGCCAGTAGCTAGAGATGATGACGAGGATAAGCCTATGGCAGAGCAGGCGAATGCCGATGACGAGGCTACCGACTCTGAGGAGGCCTCCATCTAGCCCTTGTGGCATTCAGGGCATCTTCTTTCGTTGTATTTCATATTTTTTTAGTATGTTGTTTATTTTTTATGTACAATGAGGACACTGCTTCCCTCAGGTTTGGGGGGGTGTCTTAAACTTATATATGTGGTTTTGATACACATGTATGTTGATTGTTATTATGGTAATTACTATGCTATATGGCTTATCTTTGATATGATATTTTGATATGTTAGTACGCCTATTCATGTTTGTAATTAAGTATGTTTTGATAGTATCCATAAGAATGTGTATCTTGACAAAAATTTCATGAAAATCCCATTCAAGATACAATTATCATTCCTTTTCACAAAAGGATATCATGTTGTTAATAACTAGTGTGAGATGATTTCAATGATAGATATGGATGTAAACTGACCTTAATATTTCTGTGAATTCATATACAATCTTTGAAGCATGCTGAAGCAATCTAGTTTCTTTTTATGCATGATGTGTTTCCCATTTGCATGCTTGTTTAACTTTGGAAATGATAAGAATTCTTGCCTAGAGAAAGTTTATGGATTGTACATGTGAAAGTTTCAGTTATCCATGAGATTGTTTTTGAACTCTCTTGAGGTGAAATCCTAAATTGTGCATGATTAAGGCAATGATTAGGGCATTGGTTGAACCGATTAAGCCTTAAGAAGCTTACCCTAATATGATTATATCCTTAGGTCCCTTTTGAATCCTTATAGTTTGGCCTTATGTTTTTCATTACCTATATATTTCATACCATGTAACCATTCCAAATGCATGTGAGAACATTGCCTTCATTATCTTACCATCATTGTTAGTTAAGTTCATGCCATATGATTTCTTGAAGTGAGTCCAGTAATTAGGGGTATTGTGTAAGTCAATTTCAAAAATAAACTTGTAAGAATCATCTGCAATTAGAAAAGCATTGCTTTGTAAAAGTGAAAAGGAAGAAAAAGAAAAGAGAAAATAGACAACCAAAGTAAAAGAAAAGAAGAAGAAAAGTTAAATACAAAAAGCATTTAATGGTTCTAATGAGTTTTGATATGATAAAGTTCTTTTTGGAATACCTTGACAGTTTCATTGGGCTCCAATCTTGAAATCATATATATATGTTTCTCAATGTTTGTGTTAAATCAATTCCCTTTTGTTCTTTAACCTATACCATCGGCCTTACATTATAAGTTGTTAAAGACCCTTTTGATTCTCAATTGTGTGTGATTTACATTAGCAGAGAGATAGTTGAATTACAATCTTGTGGATTGTTTGATTTTTATTCATGTGTATGCTTATAAACTTATCCGGGTGAGTATGAATCGAATTAAAGGAGTTTTGTTTGCATGATTGTGGGAAATATATCTTGTATAAAAGGAAACTATGAATGCTACCATGATGAGGATTGTGTATGTGTGTAACTGATTGTGAGGTAGGTACATTCTTTGAGGAAACAAGCAATCATCATACACTAGTTTAGTTTAAGTGAAAGTGGAATGTTGAAAGTTGTCAATGCAGGTTAACAAGTTGATCTATATAAATGTACTTTGTTTTGCTCGAGGACTAGCAAAAATCTAGGTTTGGGGGTGTGATAACTTCACAATTTGTAATTATTTGTACCCCATATCTTTCCTATATTGATTGCTTAATCCTCATTTTGATGCATAAAAAGAAGACTTTAGCTTCATATTCATATAATTCAATTTCAATGTCTTCCATCATGATTATGAGAAAATGTTCCCGATTCTTTTACAGATTGAGTACAATTACACTTATTATTAAATTGGTAATTTCTCTATGGCAGGTAGGGTTCCAACCAACTTGAAACTTAGGAGATTTGGACCAACATTGCAAGAGAAAGCCAAGTGTAGGGATTAGCTTGTCACATCGCGGTATGGGCACATTAATGCCATGGCGTGGGGCATCCCCTGCTTTAGACAGAGAACTATGCAATTTGAACGCTGCGGCGCAAGGGAATCAATGCCGCGACGTGGTGACCTAAAATGTACACGCTTTGCGGCGTAAGAAGTTGAATGTCGCAACGTGACTCTGTTTTCTGAGCCTTATAAATACTGTTGCATTAATTTTTAAAGAGAGGTTAGGTTATTTTTAGATAGCAACTGCTAGATTTTCACGTTTTACACTGCAAGAAAGCAGAAGTGATCAAGTTTGGAGTCCATCTTCACCTTGGAGGGAGATTCAAGCATGGAGGATCATCACCTTTGAGCTTTGTTCTTCTATGTCTTCTCCTTTCTCATTTCCATCTCCATGAACATGATTTATTGTGATATATTCTTAGGCTTCATGGGTGGCTAAGCTGTGTGTAGTGTAACATCCTAATACTAAAATCCTAGTATATCTGACATATACCTAGATAATCAGTATTAGCTATGCTACTTCTAACTTATTCATAAACTAATCCATTACATTTATATAAATAAATCATCATGGAGAGCCTTGTGGAAACAATATCCACTTATATACATAACTTTTTACTAATACATACCTGTTTTTCTTTTACATCCTTAGTCTCATATACATAGAAATATAAAATCTATCTACTCAAAATAAAATATAACTATACTATTCTTCATTCTTCATCTTCTCTGTGACCTTAAATCTTCAACCTGGATTTACATGGAACACACGGGGTAAGAATTCGTAATTTTCAGTATAAGTGTACCAATACCAGTAATCGTATAACATCATACAACCCATAAATATCTGAAATAAAACTTTAACTAGAAATTTATTCATTATTCCTTACTCAATCATAACATCATAAATAAATCTGTATAATCCTTCGAATTTCTATTCTTTACTCTAGGAACATACATATTCTCTCTTTATATAATGTTCCTAGTCTAGCCATAACTTGGACTGCTTCACCTTTAAAAAATAGTACAACTGCCCATACAACTGTCATCGAAAGGTAATAATCAATGACACTGAACCACCGCCCATACAATAGAACAATAACATTGAGTAATCAATGATATTAAACAACCACCCATACAATTGTCTAATACCATTGAACAATGCATACAAACACAATGAATCACCGAACATAAATATAATTAAACATGAAATAATGAAATGATATTATGAAGTATGATATGATGTAAGATTATGCTCAAACAAGATTATGTGATGATATAAATGCAATGTCATGAGAGATTATGGATGTCATGAACTTGCTATTCCTTTCTTTGCAGTGAGGAGGGAATTTGTTACCTCCTTAACCCACTACCTTCTTTACTAATTGGCTCCTTATCTTTACTTTCCTTTCTATAGTAGGGAGGGAATCTATTACCTCCTTAACCCACTATTCTGAACTATTTTTGTGCTATATATGAGTATGTATGCATAATATAGTGTTATATCTAACTTTTACATAACCACTACATAATCTCTATACTTGCACTACTAGCTCTACCTCTGTGAGAGTGTTCATGTGACTTTAAATATACTTCTTCTTCTTAGTATATATTCTTTCTTACTTTAACATTTTTCCCATCACTATGAGGCATCCATGCCACTATGGCACTCTTAATTGTCCATCTTACTTAGCATACTTGAACCTTACATTTTCTCAATTCATATCTAGGCAACCCTTGGTTGCTTACTTCATCATTCCCCTTAATTCTTAATAACTAGGCACCAAGGCCCCTTATTCTTATCATTTAGGCACTTTTGCTAGCCCAATACTATGGCCTTAACCTTTGCTATACTTATCTATATGCTTATATTTCACTTTCTCATTACTTTCCATGTGATATCAATGCAACCTTTTGTTGCATCAAGAACTAAACTTATATCTAAGGTAAACCATGTTTAATAGTTACCCAAACTTTCCTTAATTTTCCTTGTTTAAAAAATATACTTTCTCTCTAAGAAACTCTTCTAATAAGATCTTAATATTTTTTTAAAAGACATAACTAAGGGATCTATCCCATTAGGAAAGCCCAATTCCTCATAGAAAATCATCCTGACTAATTTTGCTCTGGGCGCCTAGGCGCCCTCTCTTCAGCGCCTGAGCGCTGGTTGCGCCTGGGTGCTCTCTACCCAACTCCTGAGCACTCACTGGGCAGCGTTACAGGAACTTTCTGGGCATTGGGTGCTTAGGTGCACGCCAGTGCTTGAGCACTCGTGCATCAACAAGGATTCTGCAAAACTCGTTTCTGCAGAACCTTGATCCCAATTCAAGGTTTCTCATAAATCTCAACTTTTCTCTTGATTTCTATCCTCTCTAAGGATCTTTAATTCTATTACAAACTTCAAATCACCTCTTACCTTAAATAAACATAGATTAAAACTCATATCCTCCACTTTAAACTCATTTTCCAAATAACCCTTCAACAGATTTCTATGGAACCTAAGGGTTCCAAACCATCAACCAAGCTTCAATCTAGCTAGCATCTAACTTATTTCAACATTAGAAACAATAATCTAACATCTATTATCACTTTTCTCATCCAAATCCCTTTTTCTCCATCAAACCTTCACTAAACAAAAGATGAAGATTAAGGAAATTAATAGAAGAAAGACAAGCACCCCTACCTTGGTTGATGACCAATCTTGAAACTTTGGATCCTCTTCTTGGGTCCTTCATCTTCTCTTCCTCTCCTCCTTCCTCTCCTTTCTTCTTTGTTCTTCATTTCTTCTCCCCCCAGTAGCTGCATGAGAGATAAGAGAGAGAATTATCTCACTTTTAAAAACATGCCCCAAGGGCATTTTTGTCATTTCACATGAATTTTCCACCTCTTATGAATACTTTGATCTTATTATTTCAAGCTTTCTAACCTCTATTAGTATTAAAATAAATCATATGATTCATCTTAATACTTATTTTTCCATTACCTTAATTTTTCATATTTGCACTAAGTCCATTCGGTATTAAAACACTTACTCGACGTGTTTAAAAATACCAAACGAACTCAGTTTACCTTCAAACTTTAACTACAACTTCTTTAACTTATTTATAACTTGGAAATAAACTATCCATATTTATTTCCCTTAGCTTAACATTTAAAACTATTTTCTGAGTCATTTTAGGCCACTTTCCACCTTCTGTATTGCGACAAAGTGCCTAAATTAACTCAGGTTACCATAAAACTGAACTGGCATGTTAAGCAAGTATAATAGTACCTCTGAGACCATATACAAGTCAAACATGTTTTTCGGGATGTTACATGTAGGGTTTTCTTTGAATCCCATATGGATATTGAGTGATTATGTAATCCTTTGAGTTTATATATATGATTTGGTTTAGTTCAATCATATAGTTCTTAATGCTCTTGATTGTTTGATCAGCTTTTAAGTGATTTGATAAAATCTAATGAACCTAGACATAGGAATTTGGATTTGAGATTGTAAATATGATTGATGCATGTTCTATTTCATTTAATTGGATTAGGTAAGATGATTCATAAATAGGATAGAAATATACCTATTGGTCATGCATAGTAATTGATTGAGAATAGATCTCAATGAGTGGATTTTACTCTAGTTCTTATGGAAACATAGTGAATTAAGTAACTGAAACAGGGTTGATTGACCTAGACATAGGCTGTTAACTAAATCAGATTCTCAACTAACTTGATCATTTTGTTTATATTGCTCATAAGGATTACTTGTTACCAATTGAAGTAGGAGGTGAAAAAGGATTCCTTATTCTTTAATCATCAACTCTAATCCCAATTAGATAACTTTTAAGTTCTTTTTGGAATTAGTTTACACTCAACTCTTTTAATTTGAATGTTCTTAGATAGAATTTATTAAACTATTGGTTAATAGTTAGCTTTTGAATTATCAATTATCCTCGTGGAAACGATATCCGACTCTTAGCTATATTACAAGTATGACATGTGCACTTATGGTAAACAAAAGTGCGAACAAGTTTTTGGAGCCGTTGCCAGGGATAGCGGCTTAATTTTAGTAGAGCTAATATTAACAACGAGTTTAATTAGTTCTAGTCTAAATTTCTTTTGTGCATATTAATTTAAATTTCAATTCTTTAATTATTTCAGGTAATTATAAAATGGCGGAAGAACACGCTACGCACGAGGTGGAGGATGATAGTGGCATAAGGCCATTGAGGGAGTTTGCTACTCCTCAGATGGATAATTTGCAGTCTAGTATTAGACGTCCTGCCATCCAAGCAAACAACTTTGAGATAAAATTGACCATTATCTAAATGATTCAAACTTCTGTGCAGTTTAGCAGGTTGTCTAATGAAGATCCCAATGCACATCTCTCAAACTTTCTAGAGATTTGTGATACGTTTAGGCACAACAGTGTATCTGAGGATGTTATTCGCCTAAGACTTTTCCTTTTTCTTTAAGAGATAGAGCAAAAAGCTGGTTGCATTTTTTTCCAGCGAGATCAATTACAACATGGGTAGAGGTATGTACTAAATTTCTGAACAAATATTTCCCTCCTGCCAAAACTGCGGAGATGGTGAATGATATTACATCATTCACTCAGATTGAATTAGAAATCTTGCACGAAGCCTAGGAAAGGTACAAGGATCTACTGAGAAGGTACCCACATCATGAGATACCACCTTGGCACCAAATCTACTCATTTCATAAGGGCCTGCTACCGCACCACCACCCAATAGTAGATACTGCAGCTGGAGGCTACTTGCTAAGCAAATTTTTCAATGATGCCTTCCAACTATTGGAGGAATTAGCTGCAAATAGCTATCAATGGCCATCAGCAAGGAACACTCCAAGGAGGGTAGCTAGAGTGCATGATGTAGATGCATTAACCTCGCTATCAGCACTGGTTGCAGCATTAGCAAGTGTAACACCCTTTTTTCTTGTCTCACGAAGAAGGAACATCACACCATAAGGAAACTAAAATGAAAATGCGGAAAACAATAATTAATTTGATTAATTAAGACCCGGTTCATTTTTAACCCATGATTAATTAACTTGCGTTCTTGGATGGTTAAATAATCGAGTATTGAAATGTGTACATTTTTTTTAAAACAACGGTAAAGAACTAATAATAAACATAGATACAATAAAATCGACACAAAATTGAAAGTCATATATTCACAATATATATATATATATATTATATGCATCAACCTGTTTAATTACATCATAAATTATACAAAAAACAAAAGATGTACCCACCCAAAATGATACAAATATACACCCATCACATATGGCAAAACATCAGGCTTCTCCAAAAAGATAAACAGTTAGCCATCAGTAGCCACCGACAGTATCAGCTCCTAAGACTGATGAGAAGGGACCGTAGCTGGGTCCTCCTCAGGGTTCTCTTCATCCAATGAAACTGCCATTGGAGCTACCAAATTTCGAGCAGAAGCCCGAGTGGTGGAGAGGAAAGAGTCCTCTTGTGGGATGTAGTAAAGGTCATCCCACAGATCTCTAACAGGCAGGTAAAATTCCAAGTGGACAAAAGTAGTAAAATCAAAAACAGGCAAGTCATATAGGCCCCACGCCAAAGAGACAATCAGCTCCCCGTGGTAGATGCATTGGTCCGTGCTCAAGTTAATGTGCCAGCAATCGGGTCCTCCATGAAAAGTCATCCTAGCATACCCCAAAAATCGACGCGGACGCGAAGACATCTTCAATAACCTCTAGTCGTAGTATGGCCAAAAACCAGGAAACTCAGGCGCTTCCTTTTCTTCCTCACGAACATCTTCTCAGAAGTACATAAATAAACAGAAATATCGAAATACAGAAAGAGGTAAGACACCCAGTTTTCATTACCAATATGGTAGCAAGAAAACAGAACGGCGCTGGACATCCATATTTTAACACAGTTCAAATATCCAATCATAGTAATAATTAAAATTGACAGTAAAAGCAAAGCAACAATAAATAGCACTAAGAATCTGCAATAACAGGTAGACAACATTAATATTCCCAATAGTCAACAGTTCAAGCACTCAAATAATTATTGCAATAATGAGAGCAGATATTTTTTCACAATTATAAATGCTCATGCTCAATGAATTATGAGACTAACAGTTCACAATGTAAATGGTATCAAATTCCTACTCCATAGAGCTAGACATAAACATTTTCGGAGTGAATGATCAAGGAGTCAAGTCAGTATCTCGTTAGCCTTAAAAATAGTGTGCTTCATCTCATAAAATATTTGCACAATACGGCTTATACATGGTACCTCAACAGTTGATCGTGATATAGGACAGCTATTAGGAATTGCGGATCAAAAGTCTCGCAGCGGAATAATAGAATTCCCTCACAGGATCCATGCGAAAAATCCATAATCCGAGTCTTTAAAAATTTACCTCTTGAAGCGTGATAATCACAAGCGAGGTGAATCACCAACACCGTAATAGTGACGATGTCTCTGTGGTATCCACACGAACAGACTTGCAAAAAGGAGTCACGCCTCTGTTTCGTAGTACTAGCTGCGAAGAGAGGAGAAGAAGACCTCACTATCTCTCACTCACTTTCTGTAGGTGCGGCTAGGGTTGTGATGTAACCTAGTAGCAGCCTCCTTAGCAGTATTATTTATAACAGTGGCTGCCTTAAGTGAATGTGAGCAGTAGCAAGGTAAGTGGTGCAACCCTAAACCCATCTGTCATGAGTTAGGCCCACAATTGAATTCGAGTCCAACTTGGATTCTGATTACTCCAATTTATTCTGTTCTAAGTGCGCGACTCTACAGGTTCTCATGACGTTGGTAGTAATATTAAAATCTCATTTTAATATTACAAACAGTGAGTGGTATCTAGCAACACATCACTGCTACCCAAGTAATGAGAATGTCAGTGATTTGACATAACCTATCTGTGACCAATGTTTCTGTGTAGTTTAGTCCCTTTGTCCAGATATCCAGATTGAACACAAGGCATGGAATGTGTCACCCTTGTTTAGTTCAATCTTCAGTTTCCTGATTCCCGAGTAGACATAGTAATAACAAATGAGATCAATATCTCATATTGACTCATTTAAGCATAGTCATGCATTTTGTAGTCTCACTCAATCAGGGGGCCCGAAGATATCACTCCTGTTATGTAGGAGGGACAAATCTCATCTAGGTCACTCACATCCCTCCACATATATCGCGGTATGTCTAATAACTAACTTTATAATCATCTTGTTACAGATGACGTTTGATGGCATTAAAACACACAACTCCTCATGTAGGAATCGTAGTGATTTCAGGTCAAAGGACCACATACACCATTATCACTATGAGAATCGCTTATGACACTCACGTAACGATCCACGTAGCGTTCTCATGGCGGGTCTGTCCAATACATCATTACTCTAATATGTATCCATGTGTAGACTTGATACCTCATATCCATGACCCGTGAGATGTGGTCATCAGTCTACGCACATACTAGTCTCAATGCATTATTGTTGTCCTACTTAACAATAATACTTGACTAGGGACATTTAAGAATAGTATTTTATCCAATAGGATCTCACGATCAAGTCATCCACTTGATGTCCTATGGTATCAAACTTACTATTCTAAGGACTTTATTATGTCTACCAAAAAGAACACAATAAATGAAATGCCTCATATAAAATAACATAATATAATGTATGTAAATACAAACAAAATGTATTGGCCACTAGGGCATACACCAACAATCTCTCACTTGCACTAGAGCCAATCAGGCATATTTCTAATGGCTAAAGACCTAGTGTGACCCTCATGCTTCTGCTGTGCAAGAGGCTTCGTCAATGGATCAGCAATGTTATCATCTGTTGGTACTCTGCATATCTTCACATCTCCTCTATCGATGATTTCTCAAATGAGATGGAAGCGCCTAAGTATATGTTTGGATCGCTGGTGAGATCGGGCTCCTTAGCTTGTGCAATGGCTCCATTATTATCACAATAGAGGTCCACTTTGGGTCCACAATGCTAGGAACTACACCAAGTTCAATAATAAACTTTCTAATCCAAACGGCCTCCTTTCTTTGCATTGGAGGCGGCAATATACTCAACCTCGTGGTAGAATCGCCGATGTCTCTGCTTTGAACTCTTCCAGCTCACAACCCCACCATTCAGGCAATAAACAAAACCTGATTGCGATCTGGAGTCGTCCTTATCGGTTTGGAAGCTAGCATCAGTGTAACCCTTTACTACTAGTTTCTTCTCGGCTCCATATACCAAAAATGATTCCTTAGTTCTTCTCAAGTACTTAAGGATGTTCTTGACAGCACTCCAGTGACTCTCACCAGGATCAGACTGGTACCTACTCGTCATGCTCAAAGCATACGAGATGTATGGTAGAGTACATAACATGGCATACATAATAGATCCAATTGCAGATGCATATGGAATCTTACTCATGCGATCCCTCTCATCTTGGGTGGAAGGGGATTGAGCCTTAGATAGGCTTATACCATGTGACATAGGCAAGAGTCCTTTCTTGGATTCATACATGTTAAATTGTCTTAACACTTTGTCTATGTATGTACTCTGACTTAGGCCAAGCAATCTCTGCGACCTATCTCTATAGATCCTGATACCTAATACATAGGTGGCTTCGCCTAAGTCCTTCATAGAAAAGCACTTCCCTAACCAAGTCTTTACAGACTGTAGGGTAGGGATGTCATTTCCAATTAGTAGTATGTCATCTACATACAATACTAGAAAGACAACTGTGCTCCCACTAACCTTCTTGTAGACACAAGATTCTTCTTCATTTTTGATGAAACCAAACTGTTTGATTGTATCATCAAAACGAAGATTCCAGCTTCTGGAAGCTTGCTTCAATCCATAAATAGACGTTGCAACTTGCATACCTTTGTAGCATCCTGTGAAGTAGCAAAACCCTCAGGTTGTGTCATGTACACATCCTCGAGAAGATTTTCATTAAGGAAAGTAGTTTTGACATCCATTTGCCAGATTTCATAATCATGGTATGCTGCAATAGCAAGCAAGATCCGAACAGATTTAAGCATCGCAACTGGGGAAAAAGTCTCATCATAGTCTACACCATGAATTTGCTTGAAACCTTTAGCCACCAATCGCGCCTTAAAGGTATGCACATTACCATCCATGTCAGTTTTCTTCTTAAAAACCCACTTGCACCCAATAGGTTTTACCCCTTCAGGTGGGTCAACCAAGGTCCATACCTGGTTGGCATACATGGATTCCATTTCAAATCTCATGGCCTCAAGCCATTTTTCAGATTCTGGGCCAATAATGGCTTCCTGGTAAGTCACAGGCTCATCTTGATCCATGAGCAATACGTCACCTTGCTGAGTCATGAGAAATCCATATCTCTCTGGTTGATGACGTATCTGTTAGACCTACGCGGGTCTTGTGCTACTAGAGCAGATTGTGGTTCCACAACGACTTGTGGAGGCTGCTCTATTTCCACCATTGGTTCGCTGCTACTTTGTGAACTTTGAATTTCTTCAAGTTCTACTTTCCTCCCACTGATTCCTTTAGAGATAAACTCCTTTTCTAAGAATACAGCAGTCCGTGCGACAAACACTTTGCCCTCGGTAGGATTATAAAAATAATATCCCTTGGTTTCCTTGGGATACCCCACAAAGAAGCATTTATCTGATTTTGGGCCAAGCTTGTCAGAAACTTGACGTTTCACATAAGCTTCGCAACCCCAAATCTTTATAAAAGACATACTGGGTCGTCTCCCAGTCCACATCTCATATGGTGTCTGTTGAACCGTCTTAGATGGAACACGGTTAAGTGTGAAAGCTGCTGTTAATAGAGCATGTCCCCAGAAGGAGCCTGGAAGGTCTGCATGACTCATCATAGATCGGACCATGTCCAACAAGGTCCGGTTCCTCCTTTCAGAAACACCATTCCATTGTGGTGTTCCAGGAGGAGTGAGTTGAGATATTATCCCACACTCTTTCAGATGATCATCAAACTGTTGGCTTAAGTATTCACCTCCTCGATCTGATCGAAGGATTTTAATACTTTTGCCAAGTTGGTTTTGTACTTCATTCTTGAACTCTTTGAACTTTTCAAAGGATTCTGATTTGTGCTTCATAAGATATACCAATCCATATCTACTGAAATCATAAGTAAATGTAATGAAATACTGAAAACCGCCTCTAGCTAGTGTGTTTAGTGGCCCACATACATCACTATGTATAAGGCCTAAAAGATTACTAGCCCTTTCACCTTGTCCAGTGAATGGGGCCTTAGTCATCTTTCCCAATAAACAAGATTCACATGTCTCATATGATTCGTAATCAAACGAGTCTAAGAATCCATCTTTATGGAGTTTAGAAATGCGTTTCTCATTTATATGGCCCAAACGACAATGCCAGAGATAAGTCGGGTTCATATCATTTGACTTGAACCTCTTTGTATTTACGTTATAAATGGGCGTTTCGAGATCAAGGACATAAAGTCCATTACTCAAATGTGCACTACCATAGAAAATATCATTCAAATAATGAGAACAACTTTTGTTCTTAATTATAAAAGTAAAACCCTTCTTGTCCAAACAAGAAACAGAAATGATATTCCTACTAATAGCAGGCACAAAATAACAATTATCCAATTCAATTACAAGCCCAGTTGGCAAAGCTAATAAATAAGTCCCTACGGCTAGTGCAGCAACCTTTGCTCCATTTCCCACTCGTAGGTGGACTTCGCCCTTAGTCAATGGTCTACTGCTCTTTAGATCCTGCACATTTACACAAATGTGAGATCCACATCCAGTATCTAATACCCATGATGCAGAAGTAGATAAATTGACTTCTATAACAAAAATACCTAAAGTGGAAGTCTCACTTCCCTTCTTCTTCTTGAGCTCCTCTAGGTACTTGGCACAGTTCCTCTTCCAATGTCCGGTCTGACCGCAGTGGAAGCATGTACCTTCCTTAGCCACTCCACCCACTGGTTTCAAGCTAGAAGTGCTAGGCTTGGACTTTTCCTTGCCCTTACCCTTCCACTTGTCCTGGGGCTTTTTCTACTATTTCTTGCCCTTATTCTTATGGACCATCATTATGGCCTTTTCTTTGCCTTTGTTTATGTTATGCTCGTGATTCTCAACATGCTTAGCAGCTCTGGTAGTGATTTGTCAATTTCATTCATGTTGTAGTTCATGACAAATTGACTAAAACTCTCCGGCAACGATTGCAGGACTAAGTCAGTGGCCAACTCTTGGCCCATAGGAAAATCGAGTCTCTCAAGGTTTTCAATGTACCCAATCATCTTGAGTACATGAGCACCAACAGGGCTTCCCTCTACCAGCTTACACTGAAAGAGTGCTTTGGAGACCTCATATCTCTCATGTCTAGCCTGCTCTTGATAAAGCTTTTTGAGGTGTACGATCATATCGTAGGCTTCCATGTTCTCGTGTTGCTTTTGGAGCTCAGAGTTCATGGTAGCTAGCATTAGACATCCAATGTCCAAGGCATCATCTTGATGCTTCTTATAAGCATCTCTT
The DNA here is from genome assembly GCA_029884605.1 of Ormosia emarginata. Lineage (NCBI taxonomy): Eukaryota > Viridiplantae > Streptophyta > Magnoliopsida > Fabales > Fabaceae > Ormosia > Ormosia emarginata. The sequence goes on from JAQQTP010000088.1 coordinate 44,502,996, forward strand.
TCAGCTCTAGGGGCATTAGCAGCAGGTGGCTCAGGAATAGGTTGTTCTAAAACATACACCTTTTTCTCTTGCTTGAGGACAATCCTCAAGTTCCTGTACCAGTCTAGGAAATTTGTCCCAGACAACTTGTCCTTCGCAAGGACCGATCACAATGATAAGTTACTTGATGTGTTTGTTGCCATGGTAATCTATCAACAGAAATATGCAAAATATAAGTATTATGCTATAAACATATTTAACAAGGTCTTTTAATTAAATACGCCTCCCACTATTTTATTCAAATCAACGACCCTCAGCATTGACTCGGAAAATCCCATTGAAAGATTTCCTAGTGGGCCAAGATCTATATTTCACCTAGTTTTGAGTCAGCTTTGGCTGATCGCCCAAAATTTAGTTATTTAGGTAGGAAACTCTTTCCAATTACATCACATGCAACTCTTGGATAGTTAGGTGAATAACACTTATTCTAATCCATCTAATGGACTAAAGCCCAACTTCATGCCTCTAAGCCTTCAATCCTATTGAAATGGCCTAGTTAAGTCAGACCCAATGGTTGGCATTTGGATATTACTCTTATCCCATCGCATCTTACTAATATAGATAAAGGCACCCTGCTTTGGCAGACCTACGCTTAATCGATATTAGTCTTGATAAGTGCCACGCATTGGAAGGCATCACATAATGACTTAATATTTTCTTTGAGGGAATTTTATTATTAGATCTCACCATTTATTAAACTTGTTTGACATACCATAAATATCATCCATGCATCTCATACATATAAAGCATATAATAAATGTGACATGGTTATGGCCTCTAAGAGAGTAGCATTAATTAATGCCAGCTTCACCAAGCGTCTCCGACCAACTCCTCACTTGATGTCGTCTCCTTGTCTCCACATGAAGATTACATTATAGAAACCTCTTTTACATTCGAGGGGAGTTAGATGAGAAGAGAATGTACAATCAGAATGTAGAGAGAAAGGCACGACACGCAGGTCGTATTTAAAATAACCAAAATAGCATAAAATAAAGACTAAGGCCATAACCATGCACCATGCATCTCTAAGAATACATAAACACAAAGCAATAACACATTATTATTTTGTGAATTATAAAAACAGTTTTGAATATTGCACTTTCGAATATCACACACCACGAAACGGGGTTCGGGGCAGCGCCCACTGGGGTCCCGCTGGTTACTTGAACAAAAATTCGAGTCAGACCCCTTCTGCCTCTATGACGGCTAGGGCAACAACACTTGAACCCTAAGGCCCGCAAACACATGAACGCTTCATGTGCCGCAGGGGTTCCTCACAGCCATCATCACCTATCCAGAAACAAGGTTTCCAGAATGCGTGAAGACATGAACACTTCATGTCATGAGGAAGCTTCATAGCCGCCACAAAACGGAAACAAGGTTTCCAAAACCTTGTGTCGCGCTATTGTGTATATCGCATTCATACAGAAAATGTGCAGAAATAGAAAGCATTCAAAACAGTTTTCACAGAATCATACATATCACATATGTATATACCAGAAAAACACAAAAATAGAAAGCATTCAAAACGATTTTCATTCATACATATCACACACATATATATATACCAGAAAAACGCAGAAATAGAAAGCTTTCAAAATAGTTTTCGCAAAAACATATGAACATCTTCATGGTTTTAGAAACATCAACATGTTTCGTAAACAACAAATAAAACAGAACACGGTTTCATACATCATTATTTCGATTTCAGAAATAACATATAAAGATCATATCTTTTATCAACAGAAAGCAACGAATCATGTTATCGCATATAACAAGAAAAGCAGAAAATCGAATCATGGTTTCGCAAGTGGCTCTGATACCACTGTTGGGAATTGCGGATCAAAAGTCTCGCAGCGGAATAATAGAATTCCCTCACAGGATCCATGCGAAAAATCCATAATCTGAGTCATTAAAAATTTACCTCTTGAAGCGTGATAATCACAAGTGAGGTGAATCACCAATACCGTAATAGTGATGATATCTCTGCGGTATCCACACGAACAGACTTGCAAAAAGGAGTCACGCCTCTGTTTTGTAGTGCTAGCTGCGAAGAGAGGAGAAGAAGACCTCACTATCTCTCACTCACTTTCTGTAGGTGCGGCTAGGGTTGTGATGTAACCTAGTAGCAGCCCCCTTAGCAGTATTATTTATAACAGTGGCTGCCTTAAGTGAATGTGAGCAGTAGTAAGGTAAGTGGTGTAACCCTAAACCCATCTGTCATGAGTTAGGCCCACAATTGAATCCGAGTCCAACTTGGATTCTGATTACTCCAATTTAGTCTGTTCTAAGTGTGCGACCCTACAGGTTCTCATGATGTTAGTAGTAATATTAAAGTCTCATTTTAATATTACAAATAGTGAGCGGTATCTAGCAACACATCACTGCTACCCAAGTAATGAGAATGTCAGTGATTTGACATAACCTATCTGTGACCAATGTTTCCGTGTAGTTTAGTCCCTTTGTCCAGATATCCAGATTGAACACAAGGCATGGAATGTGTCACCCTTGTTTAGTTCAATCTTCAGTTTCCTGATTCCCGAGTAGACATAGTAATAACAAATGAGATCAATATCTCATATTGACTCATTTAAGCATGGTCATGCATTTCGTAGTCTCACTCAATCAGGGGGCCCGAAGATATCACTCCTGTTATGTAGGAGTGACAAATCTCATCTAGGTCACTCACATCCCTCCACATGTATCGCGGTATGTCTAATAACCAACTTTATAATCATCTTGTTACAGATGACGTTTGATGGCATTAAAACACACAACTCCTCATGTAGGAATCGTAGTGATTTCAGGTCAAAGGACCACATACACCATTATCACTATGAGAATCGCTTATGACACTCACATAACGATCCACGTAGCGTTCTCATGGCGGGTCTGTCCAATACATTATTACTCTAATATGTATCCATGTGTAGACTTGATACCTCATATCCATGACCCGTGAGATGTGGTCATCAGTCTACGCACATACTAGTCTCAATGCATTATTGTTGTCCTAATTAACAATAATACTTGACTAGGGACATTTAAGAAAAGTGTTTTATCTAATAAGATCTCACGATCAAGTCATCCACTTGATGTCCTATGGTATCAAACTTACTATTCTAAGGACTTTATTATGTCTACCAAAAAGAACACAATAAATGAAATGCCTCATATAAAATAACATAATATAATGTATGTAAATACAAACAAAATATATTGGCCACTAGGGCATACACCAACAACAGCCTCTCAGTCCGGATCATCGGTGTGTTTGCATCGGTCTATCCCACGGCCCCAGTGGAGCTACCACTGTCTATTGTGAGACACCCGCACCCTGACGCCCCCAGGGCCAACCACTTTGACCCTATGCTTAGTCTACTCGCACTCGCACATAGGTGTTATTCACACTCCTAGGCATACATCGCCTTTCCAACAATGTCCAACAGACAACACATATGCATGATGACGCAATGTACATCATGTATGTTCATCAATGATACATTTATCATAAAGTATACCACAATGGCATATATTCATTTCTCAATATCAACATGTCATAATTTCGTCAAGAACTTAGTCTCACATAGGAACTCACAATAACATCAACCAATTCTCAATATCAATATATATACATATACATTGTTTCACACATACCACAGTTTCCATATTATGGATCCTACATTTTTCAATGTCCTAATTCTTGATCAATTATGAGATTTTTCTTTGGGCTAATAAAACCCTTCAAAACCGTGGTCTCCAAGGACCATTACTAACTCAATTTCTTCCATTATAAGTATCAATCCTTAAATGTCCAATTGCATAGGTTTTGTTACTCACAATTTCAATTCTAACCCTTAACAATTTGGGCCAAAACCGTGGCCTCCCAAGGTCACTAAAGTTCCAATTTTTTCTTCACATTATGCATTAGTTACTTGATACCTAATCACTTAAATTTTATTCCACCCAAAATTAATCCAATCTCTTAAATTCCAAGCCAAAACTGTGACCTCACCTTAGTGTAGGAAACTCTCAAAATTTCCATTCAATAATTCTAACATTTCTAAACATTCCAACACCACCAATGCATTCAAAATTATTAATCAATCATCAATCACAATTAAGAACACATGAATATACAAAATCATCAAATAAAGCAAGCATACAAATATGGATTTCTCCATCAAACAATCACACAAGGTCTCCTCACCACCCATAATGGTTGAAGTGAGTAAATCTCCCTCTTACCTAAAGGAAGAACACGAAAATGGTCTCTTATTTGCTCCTTGATGGTTTCGGTTTTGAGCTTCCAAAACCCTAGAAATTTCAATACAAAGAATCAACACCAATGGTTGAAAAAGAAGAGTCTTTGGTCTCCAATGAAACCATAGAACACGAAAATGAAGAAAAGGAAAAGAAAAAATGGAAACTTTACCTTAAAGTTTGAAGCTTGGTCTTGGAAGACAATGGAGGAAATGATGGATTTTGAAGAAATTTTCTAAATAGGAAGTGTAGAGAAGGTTGAGGTGAGTGTAGAAATGGTCTTGGTGAGGTTGAAAAATGAAAGAAAATGGTCTCCATAGGGGCTGTAAAATCATGGAGGAGAAAGAGAAAAAGAGCGAAGATGGAGAGAAATGGAAGAGAAGCTTGAAGAAAGAGAAAGTGTTAGGATAAAATGTGAGATATTTTAATAGAATGTATTAAGTGTGGGAGCAAAATTTGCTCCCCTTTGGACATGCATTGTTGCGGCAATGGGAGAGAGAAGGAGGGGGAAATTGGCTTCCCCAACAAGCCAAGGGTAGCTTAGTCTTTTGGTAGTCAAAGCTTCTCAAAGAAGCTTTGATTAAAATACACTAAATTTGAATTAAAGTGGATTTAATTAGACATAAAGTGGATTACATTAGGATAATGTGATAGGATTTTTAATACATGTTATTATCTAATGGATAATTTTTACAGTCGACAGAAGTCAGTATTAATTATCCGATGGATAAAATTATACAGTAATTTATTATTTTATCAAATAAAAATTTCTCAAAAAATATAAAACCTCGTAAACGGTGTCTATGTCGGGTATAGTAAGATCCCCAATCGAATTTTCCTTAGATGAAGGTTATCGGAAAAAATATCTCATTTTTCCGGCTCTGCTCAGTTTGCACGTAAAATAAGAAATAATATTAAAATATTTCGCATCCTCAAAAAAATCCAGAAAAATTCTCAAAAATCACGAATATTATAAAATGAATATTCATAATGAAATAAATAAATTTTGGTGTTACAAGTCTCCCTAACAAATAAGAATTTTGTCCTCGAAATTTTCATACCTTAGAATAATTCTAGGTATTGCTCCTTTATCTTATCCTCCAGTTCCCATGTCGCTTCTCCAATTGTCTCATTCCAGATCACTTTCACCAATGGAATGTTTTTCCCTCTGAGTTGCTTCATTCTTCTATCCTCAATCCTCACAGGAGTTGTTTCATAAGTCAAGTTTTCCTGTAATTGTACTGAATCGGGTGCTATGACATGATCAAGACTTGGAATGTATTTTCGAAGTTGTGACACATGAAAAACATTGTGGAGGTTTGAAAGAAAAGGTGGTAAAGCTATCTGATAAGCAACTGGACCTATCCGATAAAGAATTTGATAAGGTCCAAGGAATTTAGGAGTAAGTTTTCTAGATTTAAGAACTCGACCGACCCCATTCGTAGGCGTGACTTTCAAGAACACATTCTCTCCTTCCTCAAATTCAAGAGGTTTCCTTCTTTTGTCTGCATAACTCTTTTGTCGACTTTGAGCCATTCTTATCTTCTCCTAAATCATTTTGACCTTCTCAATTGTCTGCTGAATAAGATCAGGTCCAACTATGAGTCGTTCTCCATCTTGATACTAGCATAAAGGCGTTCTACATCTTTGTCCATACAGAGCCTTATAGGGTGCCATCCCTATACTTGAATGGTAACTGTTGTTGTAGGTAAATTCTACCAATGGTAAAATTTCATCCCAACTTCCAGTCTGCTCTATGGCACAAGTTCTAAATAGATCTTCTAATGATTGAATTGTTCTCTCTGATTGACCATCCGTCTGAGGATGATATACAGAACTCAAACATAGCTTCGTCCTCATTGCTTCTTGAAGACTTTGCTAAAATTTTGATGTAAATATCGGATCTCTATCAGAAATGATACTTGTAGGTACATCATGTAGTCTGACAATTTCACCGATGTACAACTGAGTCAACTTCTCCAATGGATACCTTATGTTGATCGGCAAGAAGTGAGCTAACTTTATAAATCGATCCATAATTACCCATATTGAATCATATCCTCTTCCAGTCTTTAGCAATCCAACAACAAAGTCCATGGCAATACTATCCCATTTCCATTCGGGAATAGTCAAGGGTTGCAACAATCCTGATGGCCTTTGATGTTCAATCTTTGTTTTCTGACAAACTAGACAGGAAGATACACATCTAGCAATATCTCTTTTCATTCCATGCCACTAAAATAACATCTTCAAATCTTGGTACATTTTGGTCATTTCAGGATGCATACTCAGCTGACTCTTATGAGCATGTTCGAGTATATACTTCCTGAGTTCTTCATCTTTAGGCACACAGACTCTACCTTGGAATCTTAAAATTCCATTGCTTCCTTCCTCTAGTGTTGATATACCGCCTTGCTTCATCAACTCTCTTTCCTCTTGCAAGAACTTGTCAACCTTCTGTTTTTCTTGGATATGTTCCATTAAATCATTCGAAATAGTGACCATGTTCATGCAAATTTTTCCCAGTATTAATTCCACAAAGGACCATACGTCTAAGAATTGTTCTATCAAATCCTGTTCTCTAATCATCATGGTAGAAACGCTGATCGTTTTCCTGCTTAAGGCATCGACCACAACATTGGCCTTCCCAGGGCGATACTGAAGTTGGAAATCGTAGTCTTTCAGGAATTCTAACCATCTTCGCTGTCTCTTTTTTAACTCTTTTTGATCATACAAATACTTAAAGCTCTTGTATCACTAAAGATGTTGAATGTTGCTCCATAGAGAAAATGTCTCCATATCTTCAAAGTAAACACCACAGTAGCTGACTCCAAGTCCTGTGTTGGGTAGTTCTTCTCATGCACTCGCAATTGTCTCGAGACATAAGCGACCACTTTTCTGCCTTGCATAAGGACACAACCTAATCCTTGATATGAAGCATCACAGTATACTTCGAATGGTTCACTTGGATTAGGTAGAACTAACACTAGTGAAGTAGTTAGTCTCCTTTTTAGCTCTTGAAAACTTTCTTCGTAAGCATCCGTCCACTCAAAAGCTTGATTCTTCCTGGTGAGTTGAGTAAGAGGTCCGACAATCTTAGAAAATCCTTCGATAAATTTCCTATAATATCCGGCTAATCCAACAAAGCTTTGGATTTCTATCACCGTCTTCGGCCTTTCCCATTATAGAACAGCTTCAACCTTTGATGGGTCTATAGCAATTCCTTCCTTCAAAATCACATGGCCTAAAAATTTAACTTCATTCAACCAAAACTCATACTTCGATAACTTAGCATACAACTCCTTCAAAATCTGAAGAACTATACTGAGATGTTCAGCATGATCCTTTTGATTTTTAGAATAGATCAAGATGTCGTCAATGAAGACCACAATGAATCTGTCCAAATAAGGACGAAAGATTCTATTCATATAATCCATGAAAATAGTAGGTGCATTGGTCATACCGCAAGGCATCACCAAGTACTCGTAGTGTCCATAATGAGTACAAAAAGCTGTTTTAGGAATATCTTCCACTTTTACTCTGATCTGATGGTAACCTGATCGCAAATCGATCTTAGAAAACACCGCCGCTCCTTTCAGTTGATCCATTAGGTCATCTATCCTCAGCAATTGATACTTGTTCTTGATCGTGACCTTGTTTAACTGACGATAATCTACACACAATCTTGAAGTACTGTCTTTCTTCTTAACTAGCAGTACTAGTGCTCCCCAAGGTGATACGCTAGGTCTAACAAATTGTTTCTCGAGAAGTTCTTCCAATTACTTCTTGAGCTCCACTAGCTCTACTGACGACATTCTGTAAGGCGCTATGGAAATAGGACTAGCTCCAGGTATAAGATCAATGGTAAACTCGATCTCTTGCTCCAGTGGTAAACCAGGTATATCTTCGGGAAAAACCTCAGGAAATTCTCTAACTACTGAAATTGCATCCACATCTACCTCATTCTCAACTTTCAAAGAAAACAACAACATGTATCCTCAAGCTCCTTCTTTCAAGAAAGCTTTCACTTAGTTAGCCGTCAAAAATCTAGAATTCTCATCTAAAGGAAAAATTATGATTTTTCTAGAACAATCTAACAAGACATGGTTAGAAGATAACCAATCTATTCCTAAGATCACATCTAACTGAGATGGTGGCAAACAGGTCAAATCAACAAAAAAGATTCGACCTTCAACAATCAAGGGACAATCCAAACAGACTTTGGTAGTAACAACGAGTTTAGCAGTAGGGGTTGAAATAATCAAATCAAAAGGCAAAGAAGACACAGGTAAACTAAGTCTTTTCACACAGTCATAGGAAATGAAGGAATGAGTTGCACCTAAGTCATACAATACAGTTAAAATATTATCTTCTATGACACCTTTCCCTTGTATAAGATCTTTGGATTTAGAGACTTCAACACCACTTAGGGTGTAAACCCGACCTCCAGCCTGCGGTTTAGTAGTTCTAGCAGCATTGATGGAAGGTTCTGCCTTAGGTTGATTGCATTCACGAGAAATGTGTCCAGGTTTCCCGCATCTGAAACAGATAACTCCTTTAATAGTGCAGTCCCTCGTGTAGTGCTCCTTCCCGCACTTCATACATCTCAGCGTAGACGCCGTTGTTTGACCAGTTCTACCTGGACTTCCTCCGGGACTTCCACCTTGCGGTCTTTGTTGTTGATTTTCAGGTGGTCGGGAATAAGGCTTCTTCTGGTAATGGTTGGTATTACTGCTTCCTCCTCTTTGAGACCGAAAAGGTCCAAAGTTGCGGTTTCTTGTGTCTCGCCCATGGTCTAAGTCTTTCACTCGGCGACACGTATCAAGCAGCTCAAAAAACTAGTTAATCTTCAGAGTGATAACCGCCCTCTTCACATCGTGTCTTAGGCCTTCCCCTAGCTTTCGACATTTCCATGCTTCGTTCGGTTAATGTTGAAAGTAGGTTGAGAATTTGGACAAACTCTTAAATTTAGTAACATACTCACCTACAGTCATATTTCCTTGCCGTAACCCAAGAAATTCCATCTCCTTAGCATGCCTTGCACTTTCCAGGAAATATTTATTCAAGAATCTCTCTTTGAACAATTCCCAATAAATTGCTCGATTTTCAGCCTCCAATAACCTCTGCTCTCTGGTCCACCAATCCTCTGCGTCTCCAATAAGCATAAACTCAGCATATGTCATCTTCTTGTCATTGGCACAGTTCATGCCTGTGAATATCTTCTCCAGCTCTTTGATCCACAGAGTAGCCTTCTCAGGATCATACTCTCCCTTAAATTGTGGAGGGTTAGTGCTACGAAATTCCTCCAGATTCTGGGCATCAACAGTAGCCTCCAATTGTTGTGCAGTCTTCTCTTGTTGTTGAGTCGTTTGCTGGTTTTGTTGTAGCATAGCCTTAGCCATCTTCTGAATTGCCTCAATTGCAATAGTCATGTCTCCTCTACGAGTCATAATCTTCTTTCAAGTCAAGCTATACAAAACACAAGGAAAAGTAAGATGTATCCTTTCAGAATACCAAACACAGAGAATCACACAGCACAAACAAGACAGTCCAAAAGCATAAAACCCAAAAGAAAACTTAAATCGGGACTTTGATAGCAAAACAGTGTAACGCCCCTTTTTCTTGTCTCACGAAGATGGAACGTCATACCATAAGGAAACTAAAATGAAGATGCGGAAAATAATAATTAATTTGATTAATTAAGACCCAATTCATTTTTAACCCATGATTAATTAACTTGCGTTCTAGGATGGTTAAATAATTGAGTATTAAAATATGTGTACATTTTTTTTAAACAACGGTAAAGAACTAATAATAAACATAGATACAATAAAATCAACACAAAATTAAAAGTCATACATTCACAATATATATATTATGTATCAGTTTGTTTAATTACATCATAAATTATACAAAAAGCAAACGATGTACCTACCCAAAATGATACAAATATACACCCATCACATATGGCAAAATATCAGGCTTCTCCAAAAAGATAAACGGTTAGCCATCAGTAGCCACCGACAGTATCAGCCCCTCAGACTGACGAGAAGGGACCGTAGCTGGGTCCTCCTCAGGGTCCTCTTCATCTGATGAAATTGCCATCGGAGCGACTGAATTTCGGGTAGAAGCCCGAGCAGTGGAGAGGAAAGAGTCCCCTTGTGGGGTGCAGTAAAGGTCATCCCACAGATCTCTAACAGGCAGGTAAAATTCCAAGTAGACAAAAGTAGTAAGATCAAAAATAGGCAGGTCATATCGGCCCCACGCCAAAGAGATAGTCAGCTCCCCGTGGTAGATGCATCGGTCTGTGCTCAAGTTGATGTGCCAGTAATCGGGTCCTCCATGAAAGGTCATCCTAGCATACCCCAAAAATCGATGCGAATGCGAAGACATCTTTAGCAACCTCTAGTCGTAGTATGGCTAAAAACCAGGAAACTCAAGTGCTTCCTTTTCTTTCTCACGAACGTCTTCTTAGAAGTACACAAATAAACAGAAATATCGAAATATAGAAAGAGGTGAGACACCCAATTTTCATTACCAATATGGTAGCAAGAAAACTGAACGACGCTGGACGCCTACATTTTAACACAGTTCAAATATCCAATCACAGCAATAATTAAAATTAACAGTAAAAGCAGAGCAACAATAAATAGCACTAAGAATCCGCAATAACAGGCATACAACATCAATATTCCCAATAGTCAACAGTTCAAGCACTTAAATAATTATTGCAATAATGAGAGCAAATATTTTTTCATAGTTATAAATGCTCATGCTCAATGAATTATGAGACTGACAATTCATAATGCAAATGGTACCAAATTCTTACTCCATAGAGCTAGACATAAACATTTTCGGAGTGAATGATCAAGGAGTCATGCCAGTATCTCGTTAGCCTTAAAAATAATGCCCTTCATCTCATAAAATATTTGTGCAATACGGCTTATACATGGCACCTCAACAGTTGATCGTGATATAGGACAGTGTCTCAGTTCGGATCGCCGGTGTGTTTGCATCGGTCTATTCAAACTCCTAGGCATAAATCGCCTTTCCAACAATGTCCAACGGACAACACATATGCATGACGACGTAATGTGTAACGCCTCTTTTTGGGAGGGAACGTCACATTGTCGAATAAAAGAAAATGCGAAAAATAAAATTTTTAACAAAATCAAGACCCGGTTCATTAGTTTAAGTTTAACTTGTTCGATGCCTAAATACATGAGTAAAAATAGCAGTATATTTTTTTCTTTTAATGGTTAATCATTTTAACAATGCAGAATATAAATGATGGTAAAGAATAAGATAGTAGGCAACATTCACATCTGAATAACATGCATATTAATATATATATAATGTGCTGACATCAATTGTACTTAGATACAAGCCTGAACTATCCAAAAAGTAAAACTATACCTACCCCAAAGGATTATACAAATATACCCCAGAGATATCAAAATATACAGCACACCAAAAATAATACGTCAGGCCCCCAAAATAAAACACTAGTAGCCATTAGTAGCTACCAGTAAAATCAGTCTCTCAAAGGAGGAGGGACCATTTCTGGGTCCTCAGCAGGATCCTCCTCTTCAGAGGAAACCTCCATGGGAACCGCGGAACCACGGGCAGGAGCCCGAGCAGTAGAATCAAAAGAATCCTCCCAAGGGGTGTAGTAACGATCACCCCACATCTCTCAGATGGGTAGGTAGAACTCCAGCCGCAGGCTGACATGGCAGGTGAGGACAGGCGCCTCATGACGTTTCCAGGCTAGGGCAATCGACACATCTCCTAGGTAGACGCAGCGATCGGAATTCAAGTTGATATGCTAGCACTCTGGCCCTTTGAGGAAGGTCAAACGCACATCACCTAGAAATCCATGCATACGTGTCGCCATTGTCTCAGTAGAAGCTAATCTTGTTCAGGCCAGAAGCCAGGAAATTCAGGATCTTCCGTCTCCTTGCCGTCGTCTTCGATCAATACAGTACACGCACATACAGCAAGTAATGGAGATACAAGAAAAGAGGTAAGACATCCTACCATCATTACCAATTATAGCAGCCAGAAACAGAACGGCGCAACGCGCCCAATTAACAATTCAAAACAGTATCTCCAAATAATAAACAGTAAGTCCAACAGTAAACAAGTAAACAGTTCCAGACAGATATTCATTACAATAATAATTAAACAAGTCATATTTACGGAAATCAATAATTCACAATGACAGAGTATATCATGATACATATGCATGCTTTCCCAATTCCTACTCCATGGAGCTATACTCAAACAGTTGGAGAGAAAGATCAGGAGACGTGTCTGCAACTCGGCTGCCGCGGCCAAAGTGCTATTCATCAATAATTTTCACGTGCACATAAGGCATTATACAGACAGTCCGCGCTCGATCACGATATAGGATAGTGTCAAGTTCGGATCGTCGGTGCATTTGCATCGGTTTGTCCCACGAGCAGAGGAGCTACCAACTGCCCATTGTGAGGAACCCGCATCCCGACACCCCCAAGGTCATAACAAGACCCACACTAGTCTACTCACACCCGCACAAAGGTGTGTTCAATCTCCTAGCCAACTTGGCCTTACAACAGTCCACAGGACATCACAATGCATAAGACACTATGCATGAACATGTATGATTCACAATTTCATACAATTCCATAATATGCTACAATTGGCCAAGATAAGCATCAACACATAAATGGTCACTCACATAGACCCATAATGTCATAATATAGGGATCAAATCAATTGGTACATTCTTAGGTTCATTATGAATCCTAACTTAGAATTTATTTCCTTTTTCAAGGTTCATGTCCAATCCAATTCTTAAAATTAATTCAATCCTCCAAGGTAATTTAATCTCTTACAAGTTGTAAATTGTTCAAGCTCTTAGGCCTCACACTCTCTTGTTCTTCACTTACTTGGAATTACCTTAAGTCTTATGGCAATCTCACTCTTAGTCCTTTTAAGATTTATGTAATCTCTAATTCTATTAAATTCTTCCAATTTATTAATTATCCAACTCATTCCATAGGTTTCTAATTACCTAATTACTCATGCTTCCAAATTGCCAAGGTTTCATAATTAAGTCTCAAGGGGCCTTAGAGGCCGTGGCCTCACAAGTGTTTCAATTCCAAATCTTTTCAAGTCATCACATTACATATCCTTCTCTTAATTCATTTAATTGTTCACTTGTTAAATTAGTTCACCAAGAACCCTAATTTACTTGGCTCAAAACTGTAGCTTCCTTAGAAATTTCCATTCCAAGCTTTTCCTTCCATTGATTTCATCTTGTCACTCAATTAATTCAAGTCATGTGCTCACTAAAATTTGTTCACAAATTAATCATTTTCTAGCCCAAAAACCGTGGCCACCCTATGAGTTTTAATCTCAAATTTTTCTTCCATTAAATTCTATTTTATCTATTGATTAATTTAAGTCTTATGCTTGTTACAACTTAATCACAAATTTACCTAAATTCTAGCCTAAAACCGTGGCCCTCCAAGGACCATTCCAAATTCATTTTCTTCCATTTCAAGTCATTCAATCCAATCCAACATATCAATATACACAATTAATCAAATTAAGGACATGAATTCCATAAAATCAACATACAAGCTTGCTAATCACAAAATCAAAGGATAACCCTCATTAGGGTTTTTCTACAAACAACAAAATCAAAGTTCCTAGATGCTAAGAGAGGTTGAGGAGGAGTGTCTTCCTCTTACCCAAGTGAAGAGAACAAAAGAAACACCAAGGAATCTTCTTGCAATTTTCGGATTTGCACCTCCAAGAACCCTAGAAATTTCAACTTTGTTAAATCAACACCAAAGCTTGAAAAATAAGCCATGGATGGTCACCAAGGAGACCATGACCACGAAAATGGAGAGAAGGGAAGAGAGGTCTTGAAACTTACCCAAAAATCTCAAAGCTTGAAGCTTGGAGAAAGTGTTGAAGATGGAGGATTTTCAAGAAACTCCAAGAAGAAAAGATGTTTAGAATGATGAGAGGATTAAGGAAATGCAGTTGGTTTAATTTTTTTGTGATGGATGGGAAGTGGTGAGGGCTGCTGGCCGAAGCTCTCATGTAGAGAAGGAAGAAGGATGAGAGAGAAAGGCTTTGGTGAATTTTTGGAAATTAGATGATAATATGAATAAATGAAACAAGCTAATTTCCCCCTTTGAGTGGGCTGCTGCCATGCTGGAGAGAGAGAAGAGAGGGAGAGTGTTTTTTTTTTTTTGGCTTCCTTTAGAAGCTAAGGGCATTTGAGTCATTGTTTGGTCAAAGCTTCTCAAAGAAGCTTTGATTATTTAATATTAAATTTGAATTAAAGTCGATTGATTAGACATAAAGTAAATTTCATTTGGATAATGTGATAGGATTTTTATTACATGCTATTATCCAATGGATAATAGTTACAGTTGACAGAAGTCAGTATTTAATTAATCTGACAGATAAATTTTTCGCAGTATTAGTTTGTTTTATCTGTTAAGATTTCTCAAAAATTGTGAAACCTCGTAAATTGTGTCCAACCTCGGGTTTAGTAAGATCCCCCGTCGACATGTCCATAGTCCAAGGTTCTCGGAGAAAACATCGCGTTTCTCCGGTTCTGCTTAGTGTGCACGCAAAACGAAGAATATATTAAAATATTCAACGTTTCCGAAAAAATCCCAAAAAATTCTCAAAAATTGTAAATATTATAAAATGACTATTCGTCATATAATTTTTCAATTTTTGAAGCGTTACAGTCGTTTTCCCGACTCTGCTCAAGTTTTGCGCAAAACAAGGAATATATTAAAATATTCGTCGTTTCTGAAAAATTCCGAAAAAATTCACATAAATCACAAATATTAGAAAATGACTATTTGTGGTAAAATAAGTAATTTTCGGAGCGTTATACTGACCTCGGCAATTCTCAGCTTAGTGTGCATGCAAAACGAGGAATATATTAAAATATTCGTCGTTTCCAAAAAATTCCAGAAAAATTCCTAAAAATCAAGAATATTGTGAAATGATTATTTATGACTAAACAGATACTTTTCGGGATGTTACACAATGTACATCATGTATGTTTATAATTGATACATTTATCATAAAGCATACCATAATGGCATATATTCATTTCTCAATATCAACATGTCATAATTTCGTCAAGAACTTAGTCCCACATAGGAACTCACAATAACATCAACCAATTCTCAATATCAATATATATACATATACATTGTGTCACACATACCACAGTTTCCATATTATGGATCCTACATTTTTCAATGTCCTAATTCTTGATCAATTATGAGAATTTTCTTTGGGCTAATAAAACCCTTCAAAACCGTGGTCTCCAAGGACCATTACTAACTCAATTTCTTCCATTATAAGTATCAATCCTTAAATGTCCAATTGCATAGGTTTTGTTACTCACAATTTTAATTCTAACCCTTAACAATTTGGGCCAAAACTGTGGCCTCCCAAGGTCACTAAAGTTCCAATTTTTCTTCACATTATGCATTAGTTACTTGATACCTAATCACTTAAATTTTATTCCACCCAAAATTAATCCAATCTCTTAAATTCCAAGCCAAAACCGTGACCTCACCTTAGTGTAGGAAACCCTCAAAATTTCCATTCAATAATTCTAACATTTCTAAACATTCCAACACCACCAATGCATTCAAAATTATTAATCAATCATCAATCACAATTAAGAACATATGAATATACAAAATCATCAAAGAAAGCAAGCATACAAATATGGATTTCTCCATCAAACAATCACACAAGGTCTCCTCACCACCCATAATGGTTGAAGTGAGTAAATCTCCCTCTTACCTAAAGGAAGAACACGAAAATGGTCTCTTATTTGCTCCTTGATGGTTTTGGTTTTGAGCTTCCAAAACCCTAGAAATTTCAATACAAAGAATCAACACCAATGGTTGAAAAAGAAGAGTCTTTGGTCTCCAATGAAACCATAGAACACGAAAATGAAGAAAAGGAAAAGAAAAAATGAAAACTTTACCTTAAAGTTTGAAGCTTGGTCTTGGAAGACAATGGAGGAAATGATGGATTTTGAATAAATTTTCTAAATAGGAAGTGTAGAGAAGGTTGAGGTGAGTGTAGAAATGGTCTTGGTGAGGTTGAAAAATGAAAGAAAATGGTCTCCTTAGGGGCTACAAAACCGTGGAGGAGAAGGAGAAGAAGAGAGAAGATGGAGAGAAATGGAAGAGAAGCTTGAAGAGAGAGAAAGTGTTAGGATAAAATGTGAGATATTTTGATAGAATGTATTAAGTGTGGGAGCAAAATTTACTCCCCTTTGGACATGCATTGCCGCGGCAATGGGAGAGAGAAGGAGGGGGAAATTGGCTTCCCCAACAAGCCAAGGGTAGCTTAGTCTTTTGGTAGTCAAAGCTTCTCAAAGAAGCTTTGATTAAAATACACTAAATTTGAATTAAAGTAGATTTGATTAGACATAAAATGGATTACATTAGGACAATGTGATAGGATTTTTAATACATGTTATTATCCAATGGACAATTTTTACAGTCGACAGAAGTCAGTATTAATTGTATGGCGGATAAAATTATACAGCGATTGATTATTTTATCAGATAAAAATTTCTTAAAAAACGTAAAACCTCGTAAACGGTGTCCAGTGTCGGGTATAGTAAGATCCCCTATCGACTTTTCCATATATCAAGGTTCTCAGAAAAAATATCTCATTTTCTCAGCTCCGCTCAGTTTGCACGTAAAATAAAAAATAATATTAAAATATTCCGCATCCTCAGAAAAATCCAGAAAAATTCTCAAAAATCACAAATATTATAAAATGAATATTTATAATGAAATAAATAAATTTTGGAGTGTTACAGCAAGCAAGATAGATAGTAGGGACAAAATTAGCACTAAAGCCCATTTGTGTTGTGCGATAAATGTGGAGATAACCACGCGAGTGATAAATGCCCTTCTTTGTTAGAAAGTGCACATTATGTAGGCAATTATCGCTCCCAGCAAAATAACCCATACTCCAACCTGTATAACCCTGGATAGAGAAATCATCCCAATTTCTCTTAGGGAGATAATCAAGGAGCCTCCTCCTCAACTCCTGGGAATGAACGACCTTATAATCCTCCTGGATTTCCCTCCCAGTCAAAACCACCAATGCAAGATAAGAAGCCTACTTTGGAGGATATTTTTATATAGCTTATGGTTAAGACTGATTCTTATATGACAAAGACAGATGCTCATTTAGTAAAGAATGATTCTATGATTCAAAGCCAAACGACTTCGATGAGAGCGTTAGAAACACAGGTCAGGCAGTTTACTAACGCCATTAGTAACAGGCCCCAAGGCACCTTCCCTAGTGATATAATTAATAATCCAAATGGTGCCTTAAATAAGCACTATAAGGTCATCTCATTAAGAAGTGGGAAAGACATTGAGGGAAAGCCTAGGACAAAACTACTGGAGAATGAGATCAAAGAGAGAAAAGACTAAGAAGAGTTATTTGAGGAAGAGAAACAAGACCAAGAGTTGGTGGGTGTGAAGAATGAAGAATTTGTCCATAAGAAGGTGGATGATAAGAAGGAGAAAGAAAATAATATGGAGAATAGGCCATATATACATCCTCTACCATTTCCTAATAGGCAAATCAAGCACAAGATGGATGAGCAGTTTAAAAAGTTATTGGAAGTTTTCAAGAAACTTCATATAAACATCCATTTTGTTGAATCATTAGAGCAGATGCTCAGTTACGTCAAGTTCATGAAGGACATGCTTTCAAAGAAATGTAAGCTCGAAGAGCTTGAAATGGTAGCATTGTCTGAAGAATACAGTGCTATCTTGCAATAGAAGCTTCTCCCTAAGTTGAAGGATCCAGGAAGCTTTACAATTTCTTGTGTCATAGGAGTGAACTTCTTGGACCAAGCATTGTGTGATATGGGGGCAAGCATTAATCCCATGCCCTTATCCGTATTCTAGAGGTTAGGTTTAGAGGAATGCAAGCCCACATCCGTAACCCTCCAACTAGCAGATCATTCATATATATATCCAAAGGGAATTGTGGAGGATGTCTTCGTAAAAGTGGACAAGTTCATATTCCCTGCGAACTTTGTTATCCTGGATATGGAAGAGGATCAAAGGGTCCCTTTAATCCTAGGCAGACCATTCTTAGTCATAGAGAGAACACTCATAGACGTCCAAAAAGGTGAACTGACTATAAGAGTTCAAGATCAAGATAACTTTTAACATCTTCAAAGCAATTAAGTTTCCTCAAGATCATGAAGAGTGTTCTTATATAGGTTTATTGGATAATATCATTAATGATGCATTTCAAGCCAATAATCCTGAAGACTCCCTTGCTTTGGCTTTGGTTTCATCAACTGACGATGATGAAGATTCTAGAAATGATGTATCGGATTTTATCAAGCGCCTTGATGCAGTTTCTAAGCAATATCGATGTCCCAAGTTTGAAACTTTGGAGTTCGATGCAACTAAAAAGGCATCTAAGCCTTCTATTGAGGAACCTCCAAGGCTTGAACTAAGACCTCTGCCTAACCATCTGCAGTATGCTTATTTGGGAGCAACCTCCACCCTTCCGGTAATTTTATCATCATCCCTCTCTGATGATCAAGAGGAGAAACTTCTCAGTGTGCTTAAGAAATATAAGCATGTTCTCAGATGAACTATTGCCGATATTTAAGGC
Source organism: Ormosia emarginata (assembly GCA_029884605.1). Classification (NCBI taxonomy): domain Eukaryota; kingdom Viridiplantae; phylum Streptophyta; class Magnoliopsida; order Fabales; family Fabaceae; genus Ormosia; species Ormosia emarginata. The sequence goes on from JAQQTP010000088.1 coordinate 44,522,003, forward strand.
ATTAGTCCCTCCATCTACATGCATAAGATCTTACTAGAGGACAATCAAAGTGGTGTTGTGGAACACCAAAGGAGGCTGAATCCAATTATAAAAGAAGTGGTGAAGAAGGAGATAATTAAGTGACTAGATGCAGGTATAATTTATCCTATTTCTGACAGCCCCTGGGTAACCCCAATTCAATGCGTGCTGAAGAAAGATGGCATGAAGGTAGTTACAAATAAAAATAATGAGCTCATCCCTTCGCGTAAGGTTACAGGTTGGAGGGTGTGCATGGACTACCGTGAACTAAATAAGGCCACTCGAAAGGACCATTTCTCGTTTTCTTTCATAGACCAGATGCTGGATAGACTAGCAGGAAAGGCCTTTTACTGCTTCTTGGATGGTTATTCTAAAAATAACCAAATTTTCATAGCACCTGAGGACTAAGAAAAGATAACATTTACTTGTCCCAATGGCACATTTGCGTTTAGAAGGATGCCCTTTAGGTTATGCAATGCTCTCGCAACCTTTTAACGTTGTATGATGGCCATCTTCGCGGATATGATTGAGCATGACCTAGAAGTGTTTATGGATAACTTTTCAGTATTTGGAGATACATATGAGTGTTGTTTACTGATTCTCTCATCCGTACTGAAAAGATGTGAAGAAACCAACCTCGTCCTGAATTGAGAAAAATACCACTTTATGGTCCAAGAAGGCATAGTTCTTGGCCATAAAGTTTCTATCAAGGGGACGGAGGTTGACAAGCTCAAAATTGAGGTGATTGACAAGTTGCCTCAGCCAAATTTAGTAAAAGGAATCCAGAGTTTTCTTAGCCATGCAAGTTTCTAACGGAGGTTTATTAAGGACTTTTCGAAGATAGCCAAGCCTTTGCAACTTGTTGGAGAAAGACATCCAGTTTACCTTTGATGATTCATATCAGGTTGCATTTGAGGAGCTGAACAAGAAACTTGTATCAGCACTAGTAATTATTACTCCATATTGGGACTTACTCTTTGAGCTCATGTGTGATGCCAGCAATTATGTTGTGGGTGCAGTGATGGGGCAGAGAAAATACAAAGTGTTTTGCTCTATTTATTATGCGAGCAAAACACTTAATGACGCCCAACTGAACTACACAATAATGGAAAAAGAGTTCCTGGCAGTTGTATTTGTGTTTGATAAGTTTCGAGCTTACTTAGTAGGGACTAAGGTGATTGTGTATACAGATCACTCTACAATAAAGTACTTAGTGAGAAAGAAAAATGTGAAAACACAATTGATTATGTGGGTTTTGCTTTTACAAGAGTTTGGTCTGAAGATCAGAGATAAGAAAGGTGCGAAAAATTAAGTGGCAACCCACCTTTCAAGACTTGAAAATGAAGAATACCAAACTGAACCGATCATAATTAAGGAAACATTTCCTGATGAGCAGCTTTTTGCAACCACCACTCAATCATGGCCATGGTATGCGGACATGGTGAATTACATTGTGGGTGGTGTGTTGCCACCAGATCTAACTGCTCACCAGAAGAAGAAATTCTTGTATGACGTTAGGCACTACATCTGGGATGAGTCATTTTTGTTTAAATAGTGTTCTGACCAAATGTTGAGGAAGTGTGTACCTATGGAGGAAGTGGAGCAGATCCTGAACCAATGTCATGTTTCTCCATATGGTGGACACTACAGTAGTAAGAGGACGACTGCAAAGGTGCACCAATATGGCTTTTATTGGCCATCGCTACTCAAGGATGCACATGTTCATGTGCAAAGATGTGATCGGTGCCAAAAATCTGGAAACATCTCAAAGAGGAATGAGATGCCCTTAACTCCATTCTAGAAGTTAAGATTTTTTATGTTTGGGGCATTGATTTCATGGGCCCCTTTATTCCCTCTTTTGTGAATCAATACATATTAGTGGCAGTGGACTACGTGTCTAAATGGGTGGAGGCATATGCATTTCTTACCAATGGTTCAAAGGTAGTGATTTACTTCATGAGAAAACAAATCTTCACCAAGTTTGGAACACCTAGGGCCATAATCAGTGGCAGAAGGTCACATTTCTACAATAAGTATTTTGAAACCTTCCTAGCCAAGTATAGAATGATGCATCAGATTGCCACCGCTTATCACCCATAGACAAGTGGGCCAGTGAAGGTATCCAATCGCGAAATAAAGTGAATCTTGGAAAAGGCAGTGTGTCCAACCTGAAAGGATTGGTCAAGGAAACTAGATGACACACTGTGGGCTTATAGGACTGCTTATAAGGGCCCTATTGGTATATCTCCATACAAGTGGGTATTCGGAAAAGCATGCCACTTGTCGATTGAGCTTAAGCATAGTAGTTTTTGGGCAATAATGCAGCTCAACTTCAATTTACAAGCTGCCGGTGAGAAAAGACTTTTGCAACTTAATGAGCTGGACGAATTTAGGCTGCAAGCCTATGAGAATGTAAAAGTGTATAAGGAGAAGGTTAAATACTGGCATGACAAGAAGATTATCCAGAGAAGGTTTGAAGAAGGCCAGCAAGTTCTCCTTTACAATTCTAGGCTTAAGCTATTCCCTAGAAAGCTTAAATCGAGATGGTCAGGACCTTTTGTGGTGATAAAGGTGTTTCCCCATGGAGCAGTGGAGATAGCTCCACTGGATGGATCATCAAGTTTTAAGGTTAACGGCCAGCCTAAAACCTTATTTTGGAGGAGAAATTTATCGAGGGAAGGCCTCCCTCACATTAACAGCTCCAAATTGATGTGTACAAAGTCCTACCGGGACTATAAATAAGGCCCTGCTTGGGAGGGAACTCATGTCTCAAACACCACTACAATTATTGTGCGGGGATGCCATGTCTCCTACTCTATTGCAGTCATCAGGGCAACACTAAACTTGTCGGCTCCTCCATTAGTCTGTGAGTACACACATTTCCTCACAGTCGACCCAGATGGCATCGATCTCGCCACTGTGACAACCAGGATTTGCACGCCTGTGTCCTAGCAAGTGCAGTGGACATTGAGCGTCCAGACTGCTAGACCCAGATTTTTTCCATGACCTTATCTGACGCCTGAGGCTTGAGTCTAGTACCATTTCATCTGCACACAGATTTTGCTGTTCACCAACTTGTTTGAGGTGACTCGAGATCGGGTGATCCTGACTTATGTTATTCTCGAATTTAGGCTGCAAGCCTATGAGAATGCAAAAGTGTATAAAGAGAAAGTCAAATACTAGCATGATAAGAAGATTGTCCAGAGAAGGTTTGAAGAAGGCCATCAAGTTCTCCTTTACAATTCCAGGCTTAAGTTATTCCTTGGAAAGCTTAAATCGAGATGGTCAGGACCCTTTGTGGTGATAAAGGTGTTTCCCCATGGAGCAGTGGAGATAACTCCACTGGATGGATCATTAAGTTTTAAGGTTAACGGCCAGTGCCTAAAACATTGCTCTTCAAAGTGTTTTATTCTCTCAAGGCTCTTGTTCAATGAGAAAGAGAGGAGATATACCTTCAAATGTTCTTTTGACTTGAGTTTGATCACTCTCAAGGAATATGTGGTTTTAATATAAAACCTCTTTACCCTTCTAAAATGCTTTTGAAAATGTAATGTGTTCTTATAAAATTCTTTTTGATAGGGGCAGAAGTCTTAAAATGATTTTTGATTGATGAGTTAAGAATTTGTATCTTTTGCCTTGCTTTACTTTATGATAATGTGCTTATGTAACATCATCTTTAACGTATTAGACTTGTAAATGGTTAAAGAGGTAGCTTAATACTTGCTTAACATGCCTATTTATTTTTGTGACAATATGAGTTAGTTTAGTCATTTGGTTACAAGCAGAAATGTGAAAAATAGCTTAAAATAACCCAGATAATAGCATAAATGGATTAGCTAATGGAAATAGTTGTAGATAATTTATTTCTAAGTCACAAATCTGTATTCTATGATGTGGTTTCAGTTTCAGAATTTTTAGAATCAGTTTGGTATATTTAGGCATACTGGTTGTCAATTTGAAGCCAGAATGACTATACGCAGATATGAAGAATGATGGTTTTGGTACAACAATATTTTTAGTGAATCCTATGATTTATTTGAAAGTTGTTGGAACTTGGAAAACTTGGTTTAGCTAAAGTTGAGTGCTTTTAGCAAATCGGGATTTACCAGTATAGTAACTAAAGATCTTAAGCGATCCATGGATTAGCCTTCCTTCTTGACTTCTTTTATGTGATATTTCTATTACATCTCATTGTTCATTCACGGTTAAAAACAAAACAATGAGAGAAGGAAGAGAAAAGAGAAAAGCGGGAAGGGAAGAAGAGGAAAGTTAAAGGGAAACGGAAGCTTGAAGACTTGTGATCATTCCTTCATCATCTCCACCATATTCTGCAGCTTAAAGAGCTTGAAGGTAGGGGTTCTTAAACTTAGTTTCATATTTTTCCCCACTTCTCCATGTTAGGTTTGATTGAGGTCTAACATGTCAAATTGAGTTCTTGTAGTGTGATATGTGATTTTCTTGCGTGGATGAGTTATAAATGTTGTTTATGGCTTGTTTATGCAAAGAGTGTGGATTAGAAACCAAAACTATCCATTTTGGACCTAAAATGCTAAAACTGAAGGATTTTGGGGTTTTGATGGATGACTTTGTGTTTTGATCCAATTTTGATGAAATCAATTAGTATTTTATGTTTTTCTCATGTTTGTGAACTTGTTTGGGACTTAAAATCACCTAGAGGTTGGATTGGAGTAGCCAAAACCCAAGGTTGTTTTGGCCATCAGAATAGTACCACTTCTGCAGAATTATGCATAAGCCGCTATTGCGTGACCACGCTTAGGCGCAGGATTTCCACGCCTAGGTGTGAATGGCTTAGTTACAGTTTGGGTGAGACATAGAGTACCATGCCTAGGCATGGGAATGTCACGCCTAGGCGTGAGTACCAAGATTTTTCAGGATTATATTCTTGAGCTTTTGGTATTCTTTAAGTGTGGGGATCATTCTTATATGCTTTCGTAAGTGTGTTAAGGCACAAATGAGAGTAATTCTTGGAGAGAATAAACTTATGGTATATATCTAAGTGTGATGAAACTTTAGGCAAATCTATGAGTTAGAATGCCCTAGGGACTTTCTAAAACTTTGATCAACATGAGGTTGACTTGACAATCATTTGTGAAGTAATGGTGATAAGTTTTAGGTAAGGAAATACTAGTTACATAGTTCTAGGACCTATATGTATTAGTATTAGATAATCACTTAGTCATGGGAATCTTGTGATACATCTCAATTGTGAATTGAGATAGTTTTTTATACTTTGTTTTCAAACTTGGTACTTGTTAGTTTCCTATGTATTGTAACTTAACACGGTGTGCACAACCATATGGCCAGAGGACAAGGTATTGATCTAGATTCTCGTAGCAAATATGCTATTATGGTCAGAGTTACTAATATGGGGGTGACAACAGTACTCTTACATTGGTGAGGGGAATGTGTGTACCTATTACCAACCAGGACTAGGCTTTTAGGCTTATTCTACTTTGAATATACAAGAAACAGAGGTTTCTGGGAAATTAATCAAGTAGCTTGTGTTTTCAAATCTTAAGACTTGCATTTACATTGCATAATCATTATATTAATACTTGTTTGAGCATAATCATACCTCATCACATAAAACATGGCATGGTTGACAATTGTATGGGCAGTTGTCATTGCTTAAACGATTGATTGGTTAGTCGTTTGTTTCATAATATCTTAGGATTGTATGAGTGATCTTTTGATGTTATTGATTGTGGGATATTTATATTGTGTATACTATTAATGTGCTCAATTATTTATTTGTTGTAAATAATTAACTGCTGGTCTTGGTATGCGAATACTAAGAAATTGTGATTTCTCACCCCTGTATGCTTCATGTAATTCCAGGTGAAGACCCTCCAAAAGTAAAGGGCAAGAAAAATAAGAAATAGAAGACTTAGTTTAGCAGTTTTATCTCTTTTTGTACCAGTTTGTATATTAGTACTTTACTAGTTATATGTAAAAGCTTATGTATACAATATGACTTATTAGCCAGAGATGTATGTATATATGATCTTTTTACCATTCGAGGCTTTCTTTAATAACTATAAAGGTTATTATGGATGTTATTCTTATGCATTCTTAGAAGTGACACGTTTAATGCATGTCATTCTTGAAATATTCTGCGTATTTTATGAAAATTGCATTAGGGTGTTACAGCTTACATGGTCATGGCATACATATTTCATTTTATCCATCTTGTGCTTTAATGAGGGGGAGCCTAGCCTTTAAGTTGTTTATATCTCTTGGCTTACACCCTTATTTGATTACATAAAGTGTTTTATTGCTATCATATGCTAAATATTGATGTACCAAAATATGACAAGCATTGTATGAATAATCTTTTATATCTTGAAACCATGCTTGTTTAATCTCTCTATTCTTGAATCATATATAGAATCAAATAAGGGGAGATAGTTATGTTTTGAATAACTTGAAGAAGTTTTTTGGTTTTGATGATCCTACTCTTTTTGGAAACATGAGTTTTATGTATAGGGGGAGAGAAAATATTATTTTTCCTTTCTAAGCCTTTTTGTTGATGTCAAATAGGAGGAGTGATATTCAAAAAGAAAAATATATTCTTGTGCTTATTGTTTGATATGCTTACATGAATATCTATTTTTTTATATTGCTCAACATATTTTTCTTTGGTGATTTGTCATCATAAAAAAGAGGGAGGTTGTAGAATTGTCTTTGCCCTAATGGTTTAATATGTTAAGTTTTGATAATGACAAATGCATTACAAAAGGATATTGATCATGGTACATAGATGTGGTTAATGAGTTATATTGGATCATGCATGATCATGTATTCCATCTTGTTATATTTCATATAAGAATCATGCATATTCTTTATAGCATCTTTTATAGAATATATCCAATAATATGTTATATGAGTTGTATTAAATTAATATTAGATTTGACTCTATTTAAATGAAAATGTATAAAGTGTTCTTTGTTGCATCCTAAATAGCGCATATCTATTAGTAATTGATAAATGTCTTATTTGGATGTGTCTATGAAATTCTTATATGCATGTTAGACTAACTAGAGTTATACATTTATGAATCATGCATATGAAGATATTGAATTATGAACTTGGGCTAACTATGCTTGTTTTAAGTGAGTAATACTTTGTAGGATAGTCCAAGTACCAAGAGTGAGTATTGCAACAAGAAAGCAAAAGATCAAGTCCCAAGGCTCTTCAAGTTTAGCTTATATGACTTAGATCTTGTGTAAAGGTAAATAAGAATCACACTAAACTCAAATATATTTTTAAATCTTTACAAATAGTTCTTACATGTTACAATTCCCAACAAACAAGTTTTGAAAAACTAGTCATGGTGGTAATTAAAAACTATGAAAAATAGTCAAGTTTGAGTTTTGAAAAGTTGACCTTTAGTTACTCTTTTGATCATAACTTTCAAAATACTTTGAGTTTTGTTTCTGAAACTTATTTCATATAAAAATAGACTCAAAGATCTTTCCAATGAGTGGTCATTTACTTAAAATGGATGAGAAATGAACAAGTTATGACTATTTAAAGTCAGTTTTCAAAAACAGAGATCAATAACCGATTATGGAAGTTCATAACTGGTTATTCACTAAGTCAGGAGCGTATTTTCATATTTTTAAAAGCTCATAACCGATTATGGCTTTTAAATATCTAGTTATTTATGCACTAAAGTGCTCCCCGATGAAACCAATAACCAGTTATTGGAAACCAATAACCTGTTCTTGGAAACTAACAACCAGTTATTGAACAGTAATAACCTGTTATCTAGGCAACCAGAAAAACGTGAATAACAGCTAGTTTTTGACATTTAATGTTCCCAACCACCACCGATGGCTCTAAAATGCATTGGACTATAAATACAAGTGTTTGTACATTAAAGAAAAGTTAGGAAACAATATGAAAATTATTCTTGAGCATTGAACACAAGTTTTAACTCTCTTTTCTCAAAAACCTCTGTTTTGAGCTTTAGTGTGTGATTCCTTGATACCCATTGAGTTTCAATTTGTAATATCTACTCTTTTGAGAGTTTATCATTCAATCTTTCTTTGATTTACTATAAAAGAGGGTGAGGTATCCCTCAAGAGATAAAAATGGTGAGGTATCCCTTGAAAGAGTAAAGGGTGAGGTATCCCCTATTTGTAAAGAGAGTGAGGTATCCCTCTAAAGTTGTAAATGGTGAGGTATCCCTGTTTTGAGGCTCAAGCATAAAGGTGAGGCATCCGAAGGTGTGTTGAGTGTTGGGAATTGTCGATACATCATACATCGGAAAACAAAATTCTCACCAAGGATCCATGCGAAAAGATAAGCCATGAAACGTGATTTTCAAGTTTACCTCTTGAAGCTTGATGAAAAACCAATCGATTAAATCACAAGCATCGAAACAGCAACGATGCCTCTACATATTCCATTCCAATAGACTTGCAAAAATGTCCAACGTCTGCAATCTTGAAGTCCCATCTCTCTACGACAGTGCTAGCTGCGAAGAGAAGAGAAACGTGTCATTCTCTCACTTACTGCGGCTAGAGTTTTTTATGCGTGCCTTGACAGCCCCTTAGTAGTGCTATCTATAATAGTTACTATCTTATGCGAGTGAGAGCAGCAGTTGGTAAGTTGTGCAACCCTAGGCTCATCTGTTATGAGTCTGTCCCATGATTGAATCCCAGTCCAACATGGATCCTTATTGCTCCAACTAAGTCTGTTCTACGTGTACAACCCTGTAGGTTCTCATGACGTTGACAATAATATTAAAATCTCATTTTAATATTATAAGCAGTGAGCGGTATCTAGCAACACACCATTGCTACCCAAGTAATGAGAATGTCAATGATTTGACATAACATTTCTGTGATCAATGTTACTGTGTAGTTTAGTCCCTTTGTCCAAATATCTAAATTAAACACAAGGTATGAAACGTGTCACCCTTGTATAGTTCAATCTTTTGTTTCCTGATACTTGAGTAGACGTAGAAAAAAAATGAGCTCAATATCTCATATTGACTCATTTGAGCATGACCATGCATTTCGTGATCTCACTCAATCAGGGGCCCCGAAGATATCACTCTTGTTATGTAAGAGGGACAAATCTCATCTAGGTCACTCACATTCCTTTGCATAATTTGTGGTATGTCTAATAACCAACTTTATAATCACCTTGTTACAGATGATGTTTGATGGTATTAAAACATATAACTCCTCATGTATGAATCGTAGTGATTTCAGGTCAAAGGACCATATACATCATTATCACTATGAGAATCGCTTATGGCACTCATGTAACGATCCACACAACATTCTCATAGCGGGTCAGTCCAATACATCATTGCTCTAATATGTACCCATGTGAAGACTTGATATCTTATGTCTATAACCCGTGAGATGTGGTCATCAGTCTACGCACATACTAGTCTCAATGCATTATTGTCGTCCTGATTAATAATAATACTTGACTAGGGACATTTAAGAATAGTGTTTTGTTTCTATCCGATAGGATCTCATGATCAAATCATCCACTTGATGTCCTATGGCTTCGAACTTACTATTCTAAGGACTTTATTATGTATATCATAAATAACACAATAAATGAAATGCCTCATATATTAAATAAATAGCATAATACAATGTATGTAAGACAGTCAAAATAAATTGGCCTCTAGGGCATACACCAACATTGAGGGCTCTAGGTTGTAAAGGATTTTCAAGCACCTGTGAAGCTTGAAGAGTTGGAGGCTCTAGCACAAGGGTGGAGGATCCCAAGGTGTGAGGAGTGCTCTTGTTTGTACAAAGGTTTTCCTAGCACTCGTGAAGTCTATGAGATAGTGAAAAAAGTCTCAAGTTAAGCTTGAGGACTGAATGTAGGTCACAAGTGGTTAGTGGCTGAACTAAGATAAACCCTTCTGTTTGCTATTCTCGACTCTATCTCCTTTATATTGGTGCTTTAGTTATACATGCTTGAGTTGAACTTGATATCTAGCTTATTTGCTTAATTTATCCTATATCCCAAGTTGTATTTGAGTAATCTCTGATACTTGTATCTTTATTATGCATGTTCCGCTGTATTTATTAATTGAGTGATTCAAAATGCTTAATTTTTTAATGTTGTTATAAAAATTTGTAATCACCCAATTCACGTCCCCTCTTGGGTGATGGTTGCCATGACTAATAGCCACCACTGTAGCTTTGACGTTTTTGCCACTTCTATTTCTGGCCAGGTAACATTCACTGTAACACCTTAGAAAACATGTTAGGCTTATATATGGATATAAAAGTAGCCTAATACTTACTTAACATGCCTATTAAATTTTGTGACTTGAGCATGTTTAGTCACTTTGCTGCAACGTTATGTGCGAAATATAATTGTTTCTAGCCCTAGTATTGACTTAAATTGCTTAGTTAATGGAAATAAATTTAGAGAATTTGTTTCCAGGTCAGAAATGAGTTGAAGATGGTGTGGTTAATTTTTGAGACTAATTGGAGTTAGTTTGGTATTTTTAAGCATACTGGTTATATATTTTAATATCGGATTGACTTCCAACAGATATGAAAAAATATCAAAATTGTAACACCCCAAAAATTGTTTGTTTCATGATAAATATTCATTTTATAATATTTGTGAATTTTGTGAATTTTTCTGGAAATGTTGATTATTTTAATATATTTCTCGATTTGCATGCGCACTAAGCTGAGCCGGGAAAATAAAATATTTTTCCCGAGATTGGAAAACCTTGGACTGTGGAAACGTCGATGGGGGATCTTACTAAACTCGAGGCCGGGCACAGTTTACGAAGTTTTCATTTTCGACATTTTATCTGATAAATAAAATCGCAATGTGTTTTATTATCCATTGGATAATAAATACCAGTTTTGTTAACTGTAACTTTTGTCCACTAGATAATAATTTAAGTAGAGTGTTAATCATCTTTTCTAGAAGAGCAATTTAATGACATCATCAAAGTGACAAAATCAATTTGACTTTTTTCAAAAAGCTAACAAAGCTTCTCAATGAAGTTTTGCACCAAACTTCTAGAGAAAGCTTCTCCCTCTCTCCTCTATGTAGCTCCACGGAAATAAGGAGGGAAATGTGATAAATTTTATCTCTTTTTCACTAATATCACACATTCATTTCACTTTTCAAAAATTCCCAAAACTTTTCTATCACTTTCTCTCTCTACCATTTCTCTTCTCTCACTTTTTCTCACACTTTTCTCTTCCTTCTTCCTCCTCTCTTCCACGGCAATCACCATCCTTTTCCCCTCCATGAATGGTTGATTTCAAGCAACCACTTTTCTTGAAGCTATTTTTCCTTTGAAGATTTTCATCTCTTGTTGGAACCATCTTCAAAGAATCATCTTTTCCTCTCCATTCTCTCCTCAACCCCACGACCAAGAAACACCATTTTGGCCATCCAAGTTTTCTTACTCAACCAACCTTGTTTCCCACATCTTCTCATCTTCTTGATGCTTTTCTCTTTTGTAACCATCACCTAAATATATCATCTTCATCTTCTTCCATAAAGCCCTAAAGCTTGAAACTTTAAGGTAAAGCTCTTGACTTTCCTACTTTCTCTTTTCATTTTCGTGATCCTTGGTCACAAACGTGACCAACGACTTCTCTTTTCAAGCTTTGGTTATTGATTGTGAAAGTTTTATCATCCTAGGGCTTTTGGTGGTGGTGGACGAAATTCAAAGAGCACCAAGGAGCTTGCTTTCTTGTTTATCTCTTTGGGTAAGAATACCATTTGTAACGTCCCGGGACTACCTGCACGATTGATGAATGTCCCCGCAAACCAACATGGATCTTTTCAGTGTGCTTTGTCCTCACTCACACGCATCCTAGGAAACTTCCTAAGAGGTCACCCATCCCACAAGTGCTCCAAGTCAAGCATGCTTAATCATGGAGTACTTATGTTCTTGGCTCCCGAAAAGAAGATGCATCTTGTTTTCGGGAGTCAGGAACATAAGTACTTCATGGTTAAGTGTGCTTGACTTAGAGCACTTGTGGGATGGGTGATCTCCTAGGAAGTTTCTTAGGATACGTGTGAGTGAGGACAAAGCACATTAAAAAGACCCGTGTTGATTTGTGGGGGCACTCATCAATCCTGCAGGCAATCCCGAGACATTACAAATGGTATCAGAGCAGGATCTCTCCTAGTACGGTGTGATTCGAGGAAGAACCATGCGAAAGCTAGTGGGCATCTGACACCTGGGGCCAACGAGGGCGGGGAGTGGTCGCCGGTGCAAAAAGATGAAGCACAGACAAGGAGCGGCTCCTGACAGGATTCTAGATGAAGGGACACATGAATGAACTGAATACACACCAGAATGAGAGGGATTCAGAGACTATGCAGGTATAAGACTGCATAGTTGAGGATGGCTTAAAGGAATTGATTAGCAGTACTCATATCAACAAGAGGCATATTCTTTTTAGGAACTAAGAACATAAGTACTCCATAGTTAAGCGTGCTTGACTTGGAGCACTTGTGGGATGGGTGACCTCTTGGGAAGTTTCCTAGGATGCGTGTGAGTGAGGACAAAGCACGTTGAAAAAACTCGTGTTGATTTGTGAGGACATTCATCAATCCTACAGGCAGTCCTGAGACGTTACAAAAATGGTGAAACAAGATTTTTGATGAATCTTAAGATTTATTTTAAGCTTGTTGTAAGCTAGGAAACTTGATTTGGTGAAATCTAAGTGTTCTTAGTACATCAAGAATTAGTATAAGTCACTTAAGTGACAAAGTGAGGCATGATTCCTCACTCTTTCTAATGCCTTGATTTATTTAAGGCCAAAATGAGATATTTCTCTCATTTCTTACTCTCCTCTCATGGTTGCAACAAGGAAAGACAAAGGGAAAGGGAAGCAAGGAGCTAAAGGTAGAGAATTAACCAACCAAGAGGAAGAATGAGAATATTTTGGAAATGAGCTACTAAGTGACTTCATTTCTGGCCATTGAGGTAGGGGGAAACCTTGTATTAACTCATCTTTCTATTTCCTTCATCTTGTCCATGAGAAGGTTTGATGTGAGGAATGGATTTTGACTGTGGTTTTGTATGTTCTTGGATTGATTCATGTTAAAGAACTTGAGGATGGTTTGTGTATGGTTTGTTACATGATTGGTGATGCATTTTTCATCCCTTAAATACTTATAACCTCACTTAAGCCAAGAGAGGGGTTTTAGGTTTTCAAGGTGATGAATGATGCATTGATTCATGTGGACTGTTTTGGTTATGGTTTTGAGAAGTATAATGTGTTAATGGAATGTTGTAGATGTTGGAAAACTTTTGGAAGTGACTTTTGGGGGTTAAAATATAGTTTAGAAGCTAATGGAACAGTGGATGAAGTTCCAGTTGCTGGGCGCTTAATCGCCTAATTTTTGGCCGCCTAATTGCTGAAGGCTAGAGAAATTTTGCGTGCATAGCGATTAATCCCTCAGGTTTTGGGTGCTGGCAGAAGAAACAGGGTAGTGTTTCTGTCATGGAGCGCCTAAGTGCTGATAAAGTGGGTGCTTAAGTGCCCAAACACATAAATTTCTAGAGTTTTTATCTTGTGAAATTGGAGTCTTTTACTCGTATAGTTTCTTCTTTATGCTTCTTAAAGAGTGATGAGACTCTAATAGGAGTATTTAATGAAGTGCTTATATGATGAATATAAATCAATTGGTTTGTTATTTATTATGATATTTAACATCATTGTATTTTATGTTTGTAGTTATGAATATAAACCAATTGACATGCTAATTATTGTAGTGATTGGCATCATTGTTCTTTATAACTATATTGATCAGGTTAAGTCCTCATTGTTGATGAATCAAATGGATTTGTAATGCTAATTATGTGAAGTAATCAGACATATTTATACATTTATATATATGATTGTTGAAGGATGTGATCTCACATTTATGGATAAACCTTTGATAGTATGAGGATGTGCAGCTCCTTCCTTATTGGTTATCCTAAGTGAAGAGTAGTGGAGGTGGATTCCTTACTACCTGAGGTGATCCTAACTTTGAAATTCAGAGGCAGTTTGAGGTGGTCTTTATCCTCATTACCCGAAGGGCAACTATTGAAGACCACGTAGTTGGTGGACTTCACTACCTAGAGAGAACATTGCTAGAACTTGGTTTTGGTGCTTGTTCAAGACTTGGGATGGACTTTCTTTGTTTTGTTCAAGGTTCATGCATTACATGACATTGTTATGGACTTGGTATCATAGCATTATTCATTACATACTTAGGATATTGCATAGACATAATCGTTAGACATAATTTGGCATAGCATAGAGATTGTATGGGCAGTTGCCACTATGACATTTAAACTCATGACATCGCAATTGTATGGGTAGTTGTGTATTCTTTATGAAAGTATAAAATGCCAATTTTGGAATGCTTCTACTGAGAATTTGTGATTTCTCGCTCAAATTGTGTTGTCATGTAAATCCAGGTACGAGTTCTTCAAAATGGAAGCAGAAGATGTTTGAAGACTAGTATTGTTTATATGTTTTACATAGTTAAAGCTAATATATATCATACTTGTATCTGGTTTGTATAAAAGTTTATGTATTACGATGTGCTCGGTTGAGGCAATAATGTATATATAAATTTTAGTTTCCGCAAGGCTCTCCATTATTATTTGTTTAAATGATATGGATTAGTTGATGTTTAAGTTAGAAGTAGCATGACTAGTATTGGTTATTCATATATATGTTAGGTATGTCGGGATATTGATATTAAGATGTTACATTATGGTATCAAAACAGTTCATCCTGTTGAGTCGGGATATGGACTGACTATGCTTTGACATGTTTAGGAGTTTCTTTGTGTGTGTTATGCATTTTTGTGTCTCTTGTTTGAGATGTTTGGATAGGATTGCATGACTTGCTTGATGTTGGATTGTTATTAGTTACTATTACACGGTTACATGATATTGAGGATTGATTAACTCAATATGAATTGTTATGTGTGTACAGGAAAATATGGCACTAAAAATATGAACTCGTTAGACAAGAAACTCAACTAGGGAAAATCTGGATATGGCTAAAGTCGTGATGACAATGGCTGAAGCAATGTATGAGCAGACAACTGCAAATGCTACCACGATGAAGGAATAGACAGCTACGACTGCTAGGTTAAGATGTTTGGGGCCAATCAACCAGCAATAGTACCACCACTGGAGCGAGAGGTACAAGCGGAGAGGAACTAGGATTTTCATGATCTGTTAGAGTTTCGAAAGGCTAGTCCTCCATCCTTCTGAGGGCAGTATGACCTAGCGAGGGCTGAGAAATGGATAACAGAGTTGGAAAAGATCTTTGCAGTTATGAGATGTTCAAAAGATCAAAATATGTCTTTTGTTGCGTATATGTTAAAAGGGGAAGCTGAACACTGGTGGAATGGTGCAAGGAGGATGATGGTAATAGCAAGAACTCAGATTACCTAGGAAGTATTCAAGGTTTTCTTTTTGGAGAAATACTTTCCACAAAATGTGTAGGAGGAGAAAGAAATAGAGTTTTTACAGCCACAATAAGGAAACATGACAGTTGGACAATATGTGGCAAGGTTTGAGGAGTTGTCCAAGTTCTCTTCTTCCCTTCGGTATAATCCAAATGATAATTGGAAATGTGTGAAGTTTGAGACAGGTTTGAGAGAGGGTGTGAAGATGTTAGTGAAGCCTTTTGAGATCATGGATTATCCTTCCTTGGTTAATAAATGCAGAGTTGTTGAACTCTTCAATTTGAGACAGTAATTGAAGCATAGATCACAAGATTATTACAAACAGAAGAAAGTAAATAAAGGATCCAAGAAGAATGCTCCACATCCTAAAGATCAGCAGGACAAAGGGAGGCAAGTTCAAAGAGAAGATAATGAGAAAAAGTGTACTAAGTGTGGTAGATACCATGGGGATAAAGTTTGTATAGTGGATCAGATAATATGTTATAAGTGTGGCAAGAAGGGACACTATGCCAAAGATTGTCCTCAAAGGAAAGAGGCAAAGACGGATGCTAGACCCACTGCCCAAGGGAGAGTCTACATTCAGCAAGGCAAGGAGACAACATAGTCTCCGGGTTCAGGAAAAGGTGAGTACATAGTAGTACTTGTTGAGTAATTTTGTTTTCTTGAGATTTGGTTGTGCCTATTATGTGTATGAGTTGTTTAGGACTTCTTACCTTAGGTAAACCAAATTTTGGGGACAAAATTTTTAAAAAGGCGGGGAGAAATGTAACGCCTTGGAAAACATGTTAGGCTTGTATATGGATATAAAGGTAGCCTAATACTTTCTTAACATGCCTGATGAATTTTGTGACCTTCTGAACACATTTAGTCACTTTGCTGTAACGTTATGTATGAAAGATAAATTTTTTTAGCCCCTAGTATTGGCTTAAATAGCTTAGTTAATAATGGAAATAAATTTAGAGAATTTGTTTCTAGGTCAGAAATGAGTTGCAGATGGTGTGGTTAATTTTTTAGACTAATTGGAGTTAGTTTGATATTTTTAAGCATACTGATTGTGTGTTTTAATACCAGATTGACTACCAGAAGATATGAAAAAATATCGAAATAATGAAATAAGATTTTTGATGAATCTTAGAATTTATTTTTAAACTTGTTGTAAACTAGGAAACTTGATTTGGTGAAATCTAAGTGTTCTTAGCAGATTGAGAATTGGTATAAGTCACTTAGGTGACAAAGTAAGGCACAATTCCTCACTCTTTCTGATGCCTTAATCTATTTAAGGCCAAAATGAGCTCTTTCTCTCATTTCTTACTCTCCTCTCACAGCTGTAGCAAGGAAAGACAAAAGGAAAGGGAAGCAAGGAGCTAAAGGTAGAGAATCAACCAACCAAGAGGAAGAAGGAGAAGATTTTGGAAATGAGCTGCTAAGTGACTTCATTTCTGGCCATTGAGGTAGGGGGAAACCTTGTATTCACTCATCTTTCTATTTCCTTCATCTTGTCCATGAGAAGGTTTGATGTGAGGATTGGATTTTGAGTGTGGTTTTGTATGTTCTTGGATTAATTCATGTTAAAGAACAAGAGGATGGTTTGTGTATGGTTTGTTACATGATTGGTGATGCATTTTTCATCCCTTAGATACTTATAACCTCACTTGAGCCAAGAGAGAGGTTTTAGGTTTTCATTATGATGAATGATTCATTGATTCATGTGGAGTGTTTTGGTTGTGGTTTTGAGAAGTATAATGTGCTAATAGGATGTTGTAGATGTTGGAAAACTTTTGGAAGTGGTTTTTGGGGGTTAAAATCTGGTTTAGAAGCTAATGGAACAGTGGATGAAGTTCAAGTTGCTAGGCGCTTAATCGCCCAATTTTTGGTCGCTTAATTGCTTAAGGTCAAAGAACTTCTACGTGCAGAGTGATTAATCGCTCAGGTTTTGGGCACTTAAGTTCCCAATGGCGGAAGAAACAAGGCAGTCTTTCTATCATGGAGTGCCTAAGCACTGAGAAAGTGGGCACTTAGAAATTTCTGGAGTTTTTATCTTGTGAAATTGGAGTCCTTAACTCGTATAGTTTCTTCTTTTATGCTTCTTAAAGAGTGATGAGACTCTAATAGGAGTATTTAACGAAGTGTTTATGTGATGAATATAAATCAATTGGTTTGTTATTTATTATGATATTTAACATCATTGTATTTCATGTTAGTAGTTATGAATATAAACCAATTGGCATACTAATTATTGTAGTGATTGGCATCATTGTTCTTCATAACTATGTTGATGAGGTTGAGTCCTTATTGTTGATGAATCAAATGGATTTGTAATGCTAATTATGTGAAGTAATTAGACATATTTATACATTTATGTATATGATTGTTGAAGGATGTGATCCTTACATTTATGGATAAACCTTTGATAGCGTGAGGACGTGCAACTCCCTCCCTATTGGTTATCCTAAATGAAGAGTAGTGGAGGTGGATTCCTTATTACCTGAGGTGATCCTAACTTTGGAATTTAGAGGCGGTTTGAGGTGGTCTTTATCCTCATTACTCGGAGTTATTAAAGATCGTGTTGTTGATGGACTTTATTACCTAGAGAGAAGATTGCTGGAACTTAGTTTCAGTACTTGTTCTAGACTTGGGATGGACTTTCTTTGTTTTGTTCAAGGTTCATGCATTACATGACATTGCCATGAACTTGGTATCATAAAACATTACTCATTACATACTTAGGATATTGCATAGACACAATCATTAGACATAATTTGGCATAACATAACGATTGTATGGATGGTTGCCACCATGACATTTAAACTCATGACATTGCAATTGTATGGGCAGATGCGTATTCTTTGTGAAAGTATAAAATGCTGGTTTTGGAATGCTTTTATTGAGAATTAGTGATTTCTCACCCCGATTGTGTTGTCATGTAAATCCAGGTACGAGTTGTTCAAAAAGGAAGCAGAAGATGTTTGAAGACTAGTGTAGTTTATATGTTTTACATTGTTAAAGTTAGTATATATTATACTTGTATCTGGTTTGTATAAAAGTTTATCTATTATAATGTGCCCAGTTGAGGCAATGATGTATATATAAATTTTAGTTTTCACAAGGCTTTCCATTATTATTTGTTTAAATGATATGGATTAGTTAATGTTTAAATTAGAAGTAACATGACTAGTATTGGTTATTCATATATATGTTAGATATGTCGGGATATCAATATTAGGATGTTACATTCACTGCTTCTGAACCCTAAGTTTTCATTTTAGTTTTTATTGTTAATATATTTGTCTCTGTATTGCCACGAAGGTTAGTTCTCAATAAGATTTTGGAAATTTAGTATTTCCTTTGATTTTTTTTTTAATTTTTAGAAAGCATTCGTACTAGCATTCCTTTGTGTCTGGGTGGTGAGGCTGCATGTATTTTTTTCTAGGTGACGATTTGATTATTCGTTTTAAGAGCTTTCCTTTGTGTTGTTACTAGGATAGGACAGTACAAATCTTTGATCTATGGGTTGGAAGCATAAGCTATCACCACCACGAAAATGATTGCTTGTTATGACTGTTTCTTTTGGATTATGGATTCCTTAACCCCAATTAGTATCTATGTCAACAGCAATAATCTTCAGTTATCTTGCGTGGTCTCTAAACTCTACCTTACTTTTATCTATAGATAATAAGGGAAAGTTTGATCCTTAAACATTGGGGAAAGGTAGGGGATGGTAATCCTGCAACTACATTTTGAGGGAAAACTCAAATGGGTGGATGAGTCGTTGGGTGTACACCATAAAAAACCATAATAAAAATGCACTTTCTAGTCTTTTAATACATTGTAAACACACTTCATTTATCAAATTTAAAATCATTACACAATTGTTACCAAAAAACAAAACATTGCACAATTGATCAGATATGATGTTTCCTATGAGCTGAGGGAATGAAAAATAAAAAAAAGGGAAAGAGAAAAAAATCCTAGTCCTTTACAAAAACAAAAGTATTTATACATCTTGACACCTTTTTTTCAACAGAGCCTAAAATGAAGAACAAGAAAAAGCAATCCCAAACAACCATGCTCCAAAAATCGCTATGAATCTTGTACTATATGACAAAGAAAATGACTAGTTGAAATCAATTTTGGGCACTTCGGGCTAATATTTCCTAGAATTCCAGCAAGGACCTCTTTTTTTGAAGCCTCATATCTTCATGAAACTTGGAGATGAACTCTTCAGCTCTCTCATCCACCTGCAATTGTGGTGACTTATCAACCACAGCCTTCCACGTATCCTCAATAGTATTTATGCCACTGATCCTACCTGCCAAATCCTTCTTCCTAATCACCTCTTTGCCTCTGCCTGTTGCCCCTTGTACATGAGTCTTGTTGGCATGCACATGCAAAGACAAGTTCTTGTTTCCCTCTACTCAAGCCATACAATAAAACAATTGCAGCCAAGGTTTGTTGAGTGTATCTTTCTAGGCTATAAGTGTTTTGATCCTCATGGCAGGTTATATATTTCAAAAGATGTTATCTTCAATGAGTCAAGTTTTCCTTATTTGTCTAAAACTAATTCAAATCATGTCATTAGTCTCACCTTCCTTCTACTTAACCCCCACTAAGAACATGTAACTAACTCTGCTGACTCAGCTGATGAGTCTGCTATTGACTGCCGAGTCAGCATAGTCTTCAGTCTCCCCGTCCTTTATGCATCAATAACCAAAAGCATCTGCATTCTGCACTGCACCAAACTATTATTTCACAGAAAGCGAAAACATCCTACTTCCTAAAAATTTTCCGTAGAAGAGGGGAGGTCTATGTAGTAAATGCAAAACACATGGTAATTCTTATTTTCTTAATTCAACTTTAGCCGTTATATTTGTTTTTGCTATATTGGACTGGCCATGATGCACAATCCATATACTGAATTTGAATTGACTGTTCTGAGTCTCGAGCACTCTCCTGAACGAAGAAATAAAGTTATATTGATTCGTGGTTGTGGCTTCAAAAAAAAAAAAATATTCACTTTTTTAATTATATAAGATGAGAAAAAATAAATTGTCTATTCCACCATTTTCCCTAAGCTATGAATCTAATATTCAAAAATAGATCCTTTTAGCTTTAAAGTGTAATTTCAACTTGATGAAGCTCATGATCTATTTGTAGAAAAGTTTGTCTAGATATGGGATATGATTTATGATTCAAGCTTCAAAGAAAGGAAAAAAAAAAGATCTTTGTTGTGATTAATCATTAATCAATAGAAGTTTTGCAGCTTCAAAAATTCACGCCTGAAATTCTGTTTTGAAGCTTTGTTTGATCCTTGAGTGGATAAGTACTTATTTATTATATTCCTTTTAATATCAATCAACAAAAGTAATGCACCTTGAGTGGATAAGTACTTATCTATAATAATTAAATGGGTTACTTCTACGCATATTTTGTGCTCTCTCTTATGTATTCTTTCACTATTTCCTTCCTGGTCAGTATTTGGAGGAAAAACATACTCTGAGCACAGTGTTCCCAGTTAGTCCTCAGGTCACAGCTCTCAATAATCAGGTAAACTGCAACCTCTTGCACATTTTTGGAAATTTCTGTTGCCTTAGCTATTTGCCTTTTGCCTTTTTCCTTTCTATGCACTAACTTCAATAATATGCACTTTCTGCTTCTATTTCTCTTTTTGCTTCAACTTCACACTACACTTTGCTTTCTTTGAAACTTGTCATCATGATTTTCATCTATAGGTTAAAATTAAAACTAAAACTGTTGGTTATAATCTTTGAATATAATTATTGCATTAAAATTGAAACTAATCTTTGGAGAGAATAGTGTAATTAATTATGAAGCTTCTGATGATTAGGCACTATATTGAAGGATTTAACTGTTGACAAGGGCTTGTTATTAAAACATCTTTGACAACCAATGGGAAGGACGTGATTGCAAATCTTTTGAAAATCTTACCGTGGGCCTAGTTTCTGAATGGCGTGGAGATAGCTTTCATAGAGTTGAAATCACAGTCAAAACAAAAAAGAGAAACAAAAACCAAATTCAATTATTGTGGGGAAAACTTGAACCTGTGGATCTTGTAGCCAGAGAAAGGACTTGTAAAATGAAACTAATTGAGGCAAAAGCTAAAAAAAACTTAAGACAAAAATGAGACTTGAGTGTAAAATGCATACCTTGGTTATTAATTCTATGTATATTGTTACTTGTACTGGTATGCTTGTTGCTTTATGGGTAATTGCTTGAAGTGCTTCCATTGACCTAGAGTTTCATTGAGACTTAAGAGTCATATCTTGCTAGTTTCATTGAGACTTGAGAGTCATATCTTGCTAGTTGTCATGTATAAGATCCACATCATAAAAGGCCATATTACCATTTATCTCATATGCTTCATTAATAATAATTAAAAAGAAAATAGTGTTAAAGACTAATGAATTTTAATGATGATAATGAAGCAAGCACCTTTTTAAACTTTTAGCAACCAAAGTCTATGACAATTTCTGGTTTTCTTTTTACACTGTTAAGATGTCTTTTTGTAATCTATATAGATCACTTCCCATAATATTTCTTTAATTCATATGTGATTGTTGGAGACTTTCCTTTGCTTGTTTCCTCTTGTTCCCCAAATCTCAAATCTTTTATATTCTATTAATGGTAATGGAATCCTTTTTGTCCTCTTCTGTCTACAATTACATAAAATTGTAGTAGTCTATATTGTGTTTTCTACCATAGCCTTATTACATGTCCCATGTCAAATACTTACATATATGCAAGTTGCATGGTTGAAATTAATGCTTTGTTTTTTTTTTTTTACAATTTGAGCGAAGCCTTAGTTTCTTGTTTGAGATTCAATATTAGTGAGTACATGTACTTTTTTAGGGTACTGCTCATTGTATTGAATCTTGAATTGTCCAAGTTGGACAGTTTCAGAAGAAACTTTTTCTTTACTTAGTTAATGGTTATTCCTCAAATCTCATATTTTATACTTGATGAAATTTTATTCTGTTATATTTCCTTTTGTTCTCTGGGTGCATACTTGATCACCATGTTCGAGTCGTGCACTTGGAGACCAAAGGAAAATGCTACTGAAATTTTGTCAAGTATAAGATGTGTGATTTTGTGAATTCTATCAACTAAATGTTGAAAATGTGTCTTTTCGAACGGGATAGGATCATACCATGTTAAAAGAGAGGTGAAGATTTTGAAAATGATTGTATTAATGTGCTAAACCAATTTTAACAATCATGAGACCTAATCGAAGTTGAATGTTACAAAGAAATGATCCTACTGGCTATGTAAGTGAAGAATTCAAGACTGGAGTTGATGATTTTATTAAGGTTGCTCAGGGAGACCTAAGGGTTACTGATGCATTAAGTCGCATCATTTGTCCATGTGCTAGATGTAAGAATCATGTTAGGAGGGAGTCATTTGGGGTAGAACAACATCTGTATAAGTACGGATTTGTGGATGGTTATGTAAATTGGACCATTCATGGTGAGGATAGATGGGGGAATAGTAGCTCAACATCCATTATCCATGATGATGAAGTGGAGACTACGAACTCATACGTGGATATGGTTATGGACGCCGCATGTGATAGATTAAATCCAAAAGCTCAAGATTTAGAAAAGGATCCAAATCTGTCAACTTCGAAGTTTTATGACTTGCTAAGAGACACTGACGAACCTTTATGAGATAGTTTTCATAAGCACACGAAATTGTCAGCTGTAACTCAACTTTTGAACTTGAAGTCAGAGTTCAACATGAGTGAGAGTTGTTATGACATAATGATTGTCATAATTAAGAGCATGCTTCCAGAGCCTAAAAGGTTACCCAAAAACTTTTACAAATCAAAGAGAATAGTTCGTGAGTTAGGAATAGGATATGAGAAGATAGATGTGTATCCTGATTAGTGCATGTTGTATTACAAAGAATATAGTGACAAGAAACTCTACTCAGTTTGCTTAGTATGTGGACACCCACGATTCAAACTGAAGGTGGGATGTTCATCAAATGAGAAGGATGTGTCGCACTTGGTATTGTGATATTTTTCCATTATTCATAGACTCCAACGTCTGTTTATGTCCAAAAACAAAGCACAATATATGAGTTGGCATGCAGATGGAGTGTATCAAGATGAATCACACATCCAGCTACTGCTGAAGCTTGGAAACAATTTGACGCTACCCATTCAACATTTGCATTAGAGGCTAGAAATGTTAGGCTCGACCTTTGTACAGACGGTTTTAATCCATTTAGTGGTTCAGCCACACCATATTCATGTTGGCCTATTTTTGTCACACCATACAATCTACCCCCAAGTATGTGTATGAGAAGAGAATATATATTTCTCACTCTTGTGATTCTTAGACCAAAGTCACTAGGTAAAAGTTTAGATGTCTATCTTAAACCTCTAATTGACGATCTAAAGATATTGTGGGACGATGGGGGTGCACACTTATGATGTCTGGAAAAAGCGAAATTTCAATATGAAAACGGCTTTGTTATGGAAAATTCAGCCTATGGAATGTTGTCTGGGTGGAGCACTCTTGGAAAACTTTCTTGTCCGCTTTGTATGAATCACAGTAAGTCATTTGTATTGAAGCATGGTAGGAAATGTTATTGGTTTGATTGTCATCGCCAATTTCTACCTTTTGATCATCCATTTTGCCATAATCGAAACTCTTTTAAGAAATCAACAGTGGAAAAATCTAATCCACTGCAACGGCTTAGTGAGACAAATGTCTTGAATAGAGTGACTCAACTTAAGGAAGTCATTTTCAGCTTGAATTTAGGTAAACAAAAACAAGATGGCTTTGGTATACACCACAACTAGGTGAAGAAGAGCATATTCTGGGAATTGCCTTATTGGTCCACTAATCTAATACGACATATTTTAGATGTTATGCATGTTCAAAAGAACGTGTTTGAAAATATCTGCAACACTGTCATGGACATAAAGGGCAAGACAAAAGACAATGCAAATGCAAAAGAAGATTTGAAGATAATATGCAAATATCTCACCTTGGAGCTAATAGTTGAGAATGGCAAGTGTAAAAAACTAAAGGCGACATATGTCTTGGATGCCAATCAAAGGAGGATGATGTGTGAGTGGATAAAATAGTTGAAATTTCTTGATTATTGCACATTGCATTAATGTAGACGGCGGGAAGATATATAGAATGAAAAGTCACGATTATCATGTTTTTTATGCAAAGGTTAATTCCTCTGGTATTTTGTGATTTCTTTCCAAAACCTATATACAGACCATTAACAGAACTCAGCTTGTTCTTTAAAGAAGTTTGTGCAACTGAAATTCGTGATTCTATCGTAGAGAATGTAGAGCTTTCCATTATTGAAACAATTTGCAAGTTAGAGAAGATTTTTCCTCTAGCATTCTTTAACATGATGGAACATATAGTCGTGCATCTCCTTTATAAAGCTAAGGTTGGAGGACCAGTGCATTACAGGCGGATGTATCCCTTTAAGATGTGTATGTTGTATTTGAAAAGGAAGGTTCGAAATAAGGCGAGAGTTGAAGGATCTATTTGTGAAGCATATATTTTAGAAGAAATTTCTAATTTTGCTTCCATGTATTTTGATCCCCACCTATAGACCAGGCACACTCAAGTTCATCAGAATAACGATGGTGGGGAACATACAATTGATGAACAATTGTTTGTTTTTAAACATTCATGTCGTGCTATCGGGAGAGGTTGGAATAGATTCTTGACGGATGTGGAACTTTATATTGTTGAGACATATGTGCTTGTAAATTGTGGAGAAGTAGAACCTTATCTCTAGTAAGTCTACTCCCTAACTAATGAATTTGTTAATTTTTAACTATGTTATGCTAAATATTAATTATTGTATTGATTAGACAATTCGAGGATTCATTAATGGAAACATTTCCCAATATCACTCATGATTAAATATTAGAAGCCAGAGATAAAGACTTTAGTAGGTTGGTAAAACATCTAGTGAGTCCTTTTATCTATAGCCACATCTATCATATTAAATTCAATATTTATTATGCTAAATGTTACAACTATTTATCATTTTTGTAATGATACAGGTTAATATAGGTCAAGTTAAGGATTAAATGATACAAGAGATAAGTTATGGTCTAACCAAGTCTGTGACTTCTTATTGTGTCTTAATAGTTAATGGGTATAGATTCCATACTAAGGAGTACAGACAAAATAAAGCTACCATGAATAGTGGCATATGTGTTAGAGGTAGTATATATGGTGAGAATGACTTCGATTATTATGGCATTGTTGAAAAGATATTGGAATTATAATATGTAGGAAATCAAAACAAAGTATTTCTTTTACAGTGTCATTGATTTGACTCGATTAATGGAGTCAATATTGATGAGAGATATGAGTTGATTGACATCAAGCATAAATCAAGACTTCACTTAAGTGAGTCATTCATCTTAGATGAACAAGTACAACAAGTATACTATACTAGATATCCACGTAGTGGGAATAAAACTAATGGTGAATGGTGGGTAGCTTGGAAGGTTAGAGTAAAACTCTTCGTGGCTGAGACATTGAATGATGAAGCTAATGATTTGAATGAGCTAACTGCTACTGATTATTACCAAGATGACAGACCCCTTGGAACACACAATATTGTCATAGATGATGAAACAATTCCCTTGTTTGATGCATATGCCCAGATGGAATAAGTGAACATATATGATATACATAATTCAATGGACATTCTGGTTGATGATGAGTTCATTGATGACAACGAAGATAATGAAATTAATGAATTCTTAGATGAAGATGAGGAACTATATGCTTCAAACTCAAGTAGTTATAGTTGAATCTTGTTCAATAAATTTCGTTAATGGTATTTACACTGAAATATCATTATTATATTTTGAGGTTTTTATTGGCATATAGTTTCTTAACTTATCATGTTTCCTTATGTAGATATTCATCATGGTAACTCAAGATAGAGGCATTAGACGTGGTCGTGGGAGAGGTTGTAGTGTTCCACCCCAGCCTTCTCTATCGTGGCATATTTCTCCACCACTACAGCCTTCTCAACACTCCCCAGGTATACCTGTAGGATAATCTTTTTAATTATTATTAACTCTTAGTTTATATAAATGTAATATATATGTATTTTTTTGTTTATCTATAATTATGTTAGGTGCAACTTCAATGACTAGCCCATTGACTAGTGCAGGCATACTAGCGTCTATCCCATTGACCACTGGAGGTGCATCAACTTTTGTCCCACCCCTTACTGACCCACCCCTTTCTATCCCACCCCCTACTGACCCACCAACTAGCAACCCGAATGTGGTGCCTTCAAGTGGAGAATCTCATATAGAAACTGATAGGAGAGAACTTATATATGTGGCATCTGTCCCTGAACCATAAGTAATAGTGAATTTCATCTTTTATTACATTTATTTACTTTTAGATTACCAACATTATCTTCTTGTACTTACAGGAGGAGGTTTCTCCCACCAAGAGTTACTTGTGACATTATGTACAATATCATGACAAGGATGCCTATTTCGGCTAATACGTGAAGAGATTATCCTACTAACATGAAGGACATACTATTTAAGGATTTTATGGTAAGTAATTGTGTTTCTAGAATTATATATTATACGTTCATCGAAAAATAAATATACTTACATAATATTTGTGCAGGATAAGTATTTGTTCGCATCCGATTATGATCGTGACATGACGAGAATTGTCTATGAATGGACTTGCATGGACCACTATCCAGACCATTTGAACACAGGAAGGGTTAAAGCTTCTGAAAAGGCAAATTCAAATAACTTGGATGATGTTAAGGGCCATGGGCCTAGAGGAATGAAGACGTAAGTATGGGATGGCCTAGTCGACATTTGGTTGACAGAAAAGTGGATAAGGAAGTCTAAAGTTGCCCGAAGGAACAGGGCAGCCATGTCTAATGCCTTGAAGCATACATGAGGGTCGATAAGCTTTGGTAAACATAAGAACAAGATAGTAATATAAAAATCATTTAAATTTTTGAGTTATGAATTTAAATTTGTTAGAATTTCAAAAAGAATCAAATTTTATCTATTATCTTACTTGACTTATGAATTTACCTTTTCATAGTTTCTAACTTGGCTCTTAGCATGTTGCTTTATGTGAATTTAAACTAGTTTAAAAAAGAATCAAAATAGTTTTGTCATACTTCCTGGAATGTGAGTTTGAATTAGTGAAATCTTTATAGGTTAGGACTTTAGTTGGAGATCCTAATTAGTGAAATCTTTGTAGTTTACATAGCTACAATTCTATAACAATGTATTACTTTTAAGGGAGAAAAAAGTAATGGTAACTTTTTGTACCTGTTTATTTTGTGTAGTGTTTAGCTATATATTCATGGAGGATAATCTCTTATTGTTTGTAATTACTTGAGTTGTTTGGCTATCTTAAGTATGGCCTAAAGACATTGGTATTTTAGAGGGATTGCCTAATTACTTTTGATATGTGTTTATTATATATATTCTTTCATATATGATTATAGGAGGCAGAGTTGAAGCATCCAGTTTCTTATAGAGATCTCTATGCCAAAGTTCATAAGAAGAAAGATGGAAACTATGTCTCTGAGCGCTCAAAGAACTTCATTGTAGGTGTCTTTAAAATTTAAAAGTCATTATATTTGTTAAGCTATTGAATTTTTTGCTAATATTTTTCTTGTTTTGTTATTTTAGGAGTCATATGACACTGCGATATCATAAACGTATGGAGAAAACTCTTCGACTCATCCTATGGTTGACCTGGAGGTGTGGTTGGATGCGGCAGGTCCCAACAAGAAGGGATGGATCCATGGCATAGGTAACGGCTTGCACATTGGCATTAATAACACCATGTATGCTTCATCCTCGGAGGTTGCAGGTCCTTCCCGCTCTACACCTTTAACATAGGATATAACTGAAGCTGTAAATGCAACAGTGGCAACAACAATGTCAATAGCGATGACTTTTTTTGTCCAGACTCAACTAGTCCCTATGTTGGCACCCATCCTATCTATGATCCAATCAACAAATCCTACTCCACAAGCACCATCGCAAGGTGAAACAACTAGGGATGGTCGAGAGGATGATGATGAAGACGAAGTAAACTTAGACTGATTACTTGTTCCTTTTTATTCTGGTTTTGTACGATATTTTATGAACTATTTGTATAACTTTGAACTATTTATATAATTTATAACTTTGAATCATTAGTAGACTTACTTTAGATTATTTGTATAAAAATTTTGTTGTTTTTCATAAATTTATTTGCTAGATTTTTGTCTTGATTGAAATATTTATACAAGTGTATTTTGGATATTAAAAAACTAAATTGATAAAAAAAATAATCAAACTGATTTTTTGAGGAATTAGCGAGGGAATGATGAGGGAATCATATAAAGATATTAGTGAGGGATTAGCGACGGAAATTAGCGAAGGATTAGCGAGGGAAATTAGTGATGGATTAGCAAGGAAAATTAGTAAGGGATTAGCGAGGCAAATTGGTTGTACTAGATCCAAAATTGTTATGGATTTCCAAACTACAATGATAGAATTTCCTTCACTGATTTGCGATGGAAAATTTGTGACAGGTTAGCGAAGGATTAGCGAGGAAAATTCTCGTCGCTACCTGTATTTAGCGATGGATTAGCGACAGAATGTATTATGTCGCTACTTAGCGATGAAAAAAAAAACCGATGGACTTGTACCTTGCTAATCCCTTGCAAAATATTTTTAAGTAGCGAGGGATTAGCAAAGGACAAGTCTGTAGCTAATCTGCCAATTTCTTGTTGTGGTTTTATAAAAAATAACACTAATATCAATTACATTAGATGGATTACTGATAGAATCAAACTCATAATTAACAAGAAAATACTCAAGGGGATCAAAATCATGGGCTGTAGAAACTCCCCTATCTATGATTGAGTCAATCATGTATGTCTAGTGGTCCTCGTCATCATCTTCTGGCTATTTTGTTATATGGAAGATATTCACCTCGAGGGTCTTATTTCCAAAAGACAATTTTATGAGCTTATTCCTGCAATTAATAAGAGCATTAGCAACGGCAAATAAAGGCCTACCTAAAATCAAAGAAATTTTAGAAATAGTATCAATAGCAGAGCTA
Source organism: Ormosia emarginata (assembly GCA_029884605.1). Classification (NCBI taxonomy): domain Eukaryota; kingdom Viridiplantae; phylum Streptophyta; class Magnoliopsida; order Fabales; family Fabaceae; genus Ormosia; species Ormosia emarginata. The sequence goes on from JAQQTP010000088.1 coordinate 44,551,621, forward strand.
GTGTTGAGGAATAGGAAATCAACAGGAAAATAAAATTTGTCAATTTGAATTGAAACATCCTCTACCACACCTTGGGGTACTTTGACTAAATGGTCAACCAATTACAATACCACAGTGGTTGGTTTGAGTTCTCCCAACCCCAACTGCAAATAAATAGAATATGACATTAGATTTACGCTAGCTCCTAAATCTAGCAAAGCTTGCCCAAACTCATGATTTCCGGTGCTGCATGCAATGGTTGGACAACCAAGATCATTATACTTGGGACGAATCTAGTGCTCAACTAGAGCACTAACTTGTTCTGTTAGGAATGTTGTCTTCTTCACATAGTTCTTCCTCTTAATTGCACACAAATCCTTGAAAACTTTTGTATAAGTAGAAACTTATTTAATCACATGCAAAAGAGGAAGATTGATTTTCACCTACCTTAGATTCTCTAGGATTTCATTGTTAGGATCCAGAATTCACTTGCTTGATTTTAAAGCTTGAGGGAATGGTACCTTAACATGACTCTTTGTCACCTCAGGTTCCTTTGGCAGCTCAGCATCACTACTATCTTGATTCTTTCGAATATCCTCTGATTCGTTCGTTATTGGGATGTGTAATGATGTACCACTTCATATCATAATGACATTCACATCTTTCAAATTCTCTTGCGTCATGCGTTGACCATGGGGTGCGGGTTGAGCTTGAGAAGGGAATTTACCTCGCTCATTCACACTCAAGGAGTTTATCAATTTCGACACTTGGCTCTTTATCTCCTTATTTTCTTCAGCAGCTTGCGTGATCAAAGATTCAAACTTTTAGTTAGTCTTACCCTATGCCTTAATAAAAGCATGTAAAATGTCTTCTAAAGGACTCCTAGAAGGTGAAGGTGCATGATATGGTGCAAGATGTGATTTAGGGGGTTGTGCAGGCGGCTGGTTTTCAAACTTCCAGCTAAAATTAGGGTGATTGTGTCACCCCAGATTATAAGTATCAGAGAAAGGTGTAAAAGGCTTCTTGTACTACCTGAGGTATTACATTGTTCCTCATACATCCCTCTCATCTTAGCAAATATAGGACATTCTTAGGTGAGGTGATCTACCCCGCCACACACAAAACATGGTCTAAAAGATTTTGCATGATTAGCCACATGTGTTGGCTTTAGGTCCTTAGCCTAATGAGCATCTCAACCTTAGCTTTTAAGTTATCCTCTTCCTTGATATGGTAAATTCCATCACCATTTGGGTTTCTTGCAGGTTGTGACCTATTTGGGCTCTCAGTAGCACTAGGTCCAATTCAAGTGTGAGCTTTTTCAGTAAGCTCATTAAGGTATTCTATGGTCTCATCAGGATCTTTCTGTAAGAACTTACCATTACACATCTTCTTCAAAATTTGTGTTCTCTAGGTGTAAGTCCCTCATAAAAATAGCTCACTAAGCGCCAATTTTCATACCCATGGTGAGAGCATATACTCAACAACTCCTTAAATCTCTCCCAAGACTGATACAAAGTCTCACTGTCCTTTTGTGCAAAGGTGGAGATTTGTCCTTTTAAAGCGTTAGTCTTATATTAGAGAAATTGTTTATTAAAAAAGGCCTGAGTCATCTCATTCCACGATCCAATAGATCGTGGTCTCAATGAGTGTAGCCAACTATTAACTCTATCCTTCAAAGAGAAAGAAAAGAACTTAAGTCTCACAATATCATCAATTGCATTTTGACTATGAAAAGTCACAACTATTTCCTCAAACTCCCTAATGTGCAAATATGGATTTTAATTTTCCAAGCCATGAAAAGTAGGGAGTAATTGTATCATCTCTATTTTAAAATCCAATTGGGGAGTATTAGCTGGAAACATGATACATGATGGTGTGGCTATGCATGTAGGGTGGAGGTAATCCTGAAGGGTCTTAGTGGGTTAATCTCCATGTTCGCTCATTTCCTCATAATTAGAAGTATCAAATAAATGAATAGAAAAATCAGACTCAAACTCTAACTCTGACATAGGTCTACAAGCAAACCGACCCAATATACTTGTTCATGCAACGTAGAGAAAAATACAACACTAAAAAAAAAAATATAGAAAGTAGCCTCCCCCAATCATTGCCATGTGGAGGCATAAAATTGGAAGTTTGCATTTAATTTGAAATAGTAATTATGGCGGTACGAAAACCAAATGGCGGCTTCCAATATCTTTTGCCCACGTGGCAAAGTGAACTTGAAAAAGCAGTTGAAAAGACAACGTTTAGAGTTGAAACGATGCATGATGTTACAGGGGGATATCCAAACTGGATCACAGACTTATATTATGATAAATTTATAATATGGATTTCAATTATGATCAAATTACTTTTAGAATAATATGGGCCCCACAACCAAAATTTGAATGGGGGCTATTCATCATGAATTCCGGATGACGATGTATTGACTTTAAAACAGAGTGATTTATTTCGGATCCCGGATTAATCCTTCAACACTGGGGGCATTCCAATTTATATCATGGACATTAACCCTTTAATAAAAACATCGTGAGATCCAGTTTCTATGTTTTGACTTGGTCCTTTTGTCCTATACGTGTCGATTGCTTCAGATGAACTCGAATATCTTGACACTCAACTATTATATCTAAGTGTCAAGTTGTGGGCAACTGTTTTGGACCGGGTTCTAGGTTAGCAGCTTAGGAGCAACCCGGCCTGCTAGAATAGTGTCCTAGATATTTATGCGTACTATTAGATAAGTTAATATACCTATTTATGAGGAGAAAATATCTCATAGAATCCCTCTAAGATAGAAAAATCAATTATATTCCTCATAAATAGAAGAATCAATTATAAGAGATAACAATCTTATTATATTCTTATCCTAATTAATAACATTTAATGCATATTTAATCATGATTTTTAACAATCAAGACGTTCATATAAATACCATACAAGATAATAAGAGTATGCATCTAGTTTCAAATACTATTCACTTTGTACATAATCTAACTTAAACATCAAAATACCTTTTATAGATATCTATTTCTCGCACCACTAGCAACTACTGTGCATTAGAAGAAACCATCTATATCAATCTTATTCACGTGATTCTCTAAAACCCATTAGGAAGAGACTCAAAGACCACGTAAGAGGAGTTTGAAGAGGACTTGGTCAAAGGCTTCTGAGAGTCTAAATTGAAAACGGAAAGAGAGAAGGAGCACCGTGTCAAAAGAGTGGAAGTGGCAATTTATAAAAAGGGGTTAAATTTTGTTTTTTAACTTTTAACATATTGCAATAGACCTTCTCAAGTATAAACACTTGGATATGAGAATGGTTACAATAAGAAGATATATTAAGAAAGTTTTTAGATCGAAAGTATAATTTAAGGGCCAAACAACGTAAAGTATTTTAAAAAGAAAAAGAAACAAAACTCACTTCTTGTTAATTATTAGTTAGCTCTTTATTACAACAAAAATTTTTAAAGCTTAATCTTATGATTTGTTAATTAAATAATCAAATTAGCATTTTAATATAAAAGTAAAATAGATATAATTTAACAAATGTTATGATGAAATGTATAAATCATATATGCGTTTATTTTAATCTAATAAATAATTGATATGCTATGTATGTCTATTGTATAAAGAAAAAAGATTGTGTTATCACTTTCTTGTTTTGTTTCTTTTTTGATTTTTTTTTTAAACTCAATTGCTTCTAACTAAAGATCACATTGTCTACGTCAAAAGAAAAAAATCACATTGTCAATTTTTAGAGATTTTTAGACTTTTTTCTAGTATCGCAAATCACAAACTTGTTTTCAAAACATGAAATTTCAAAATTACGCAAATTTTTCAACAAGCAATAAGGTGAAAATCTTAAATTAAATAATATTATTTAATAAACTCAAATCGAAATATTCAACTAATGCAATATACAAATTTAAAGGGAATGACAAATTTAAAGGGTACTGGTACCCTATTTACGTGGCAGTTTTTTTAATTAATTAATATATTTTTTTAACAAAAACTTGTAACCTGAATAACAAGTAAACTATATATATTTATTAAGAAAAATATAATCTCATACCTACATTTTTTTATATTTCAAAAAGAAGTCTGCCTATTTCACAAGAAGATAGTACTAGAACAATTGTTAAATTGTTGTACATTATTATTTATTGATTCACAAAGTCACGATTTCATATTTCAAAGTCCCAACTATTCATTCCAAACTCTCTCTATAATTTAATGGGCCTAAACCGTGCTTTGTCATTCAGTAAACCCTTACAAATGGTGAATTGTTATTGGAATATAACTCAAGGATACCGGTACCCTTAAAAAAATTGGGAGCACCGGAGAAACCCCTATTTTTTTGGTTGTATGGTAAGGGTATCAAGTATCCTCCGGCTATCTTTTGGTTCAACCGAGACTAGATTCCTCCTAGGATGATCTTAAGCACTCACCCCACCCACATAAGCCTGGGTTTGAACCGATATCTTGTATATTTAAACTATGTATAATTTATATTAATTTTGCATGTGCCCGCAAGGACGGGGATCTTAATCCCATTCCAACCTCTCACCCAGTTGGGGAAATTGTCTCCATATCTACCCTAATGCAAAGGATCCCCGCAATTACCCACATAAGCATATAATTTTATCATCATTATCAGCAATAAGATATTGTGATAATTTATGTCTAGCATAGGCAAAGTAATTGGAAGCATGATCTTTGATTAAAAGTAGATGAGTTATAGGACTAAATAAAAGAAATAAAATGAGAAAAATAGTTTACATTTTTTTTACATAATAAAGGTGCATGATATGTCAATTATTTGTTAGAGTAAAATAAGCACATATATAATTGTAATCCTTTATATATTTGTCAAATTATATCTTTTTCACTTTTATATATATATATATATATATATATATATATATATAGCAGGTTGACCCAACCAGCTCACCCCTAAATATGGGCGTGATTTTTCACAAACACAACATATTAATCTAGTTAAGAAATATTGAAATTAAATCAAAGCATATTTGCTCACTTCATGTTTTGCATATAAAGTTTTAAAACACGTAGTAATAGGCAAAGTTAAAAAAAAAAATTCAATACAGTTTAATTACAAATTAAGGCAATAGTAATTTGAAATTTATAGTCTTAAAGATTTTAAGATTTTAAAAAGTCTTAGCAAATGATATTTTTAAGGTTACTGTATCACAATGGTAATTATATAAAAGTTCTGGTGTTAATCAAACATTAAATATATTCTCTTAACAATAAATGAAAAATAACCATGAGAAGTAATAATAACCACATTCTGAAGCATTAAAGGCACGTTTAATACGATGTATAAGATTTGATAGGATAAACTTATACAATATATTATGATTTTATCAGTTGTTTGGTGTGACCACAATATTGTATAAGCTTATTCAACATATTCTTCTTATACATTAAAATAACGTATAACTTAATCAAGTCTTGAGGGGTGAGATTATGCCTTATTAAGTTTTGATAAATAAACTCATATGAAAATATTCATTTTACAATCCTATCACTTGAACACCAATCATTTGTTGTTTCCTCTTGTGACTACTTATGTGAAGCGTCCTACGAGGTGAGTTCTTAATCTCTCTCGCAGTCTCAAGCTTTAGTGCTCCATGGTTGTTGCGTGCTGCTGCTGGATAGGAGGAGATCCGGCGAGAAGGAGATAGCAGAGCTTGCTTTGCCATGACTATTACATGCGCAACTTTTGCGAGGAAGGAGATGAGTACGTGGGTCTGACCCGCGTCCTCCAAACCAGGTTATGGTCTATGGTGAAACTTGTTCACTCACCCGCATGCCTCTCATATAGATTTCGACGAGAAGCAGTTTTGCCATGGCTGCGCGCTAGGCTTCTCCCATGGGGAAGAAGATGAACACATGAGTCACTCAATCCGCGTTCTTCCATCAACTGGGTCATCTGACCCGATTTTTTTTTCATAGGCCTTGGAGACTTATACTATCTTGTACAAAGTCGTGCCAAACATTAGATAGTATTAAAATTTTATTAAGTCTTATACTATCAGGCTTAATACAATTAGACTTTATTCTATCTTGTGTACCAAACGAATCCTAAGCTAAGCCAGGTCTTATAGAAATTATTTTAACATAGTACATATTTAAAGTGATAGTGGAGTAACATTTTTGTGTGATTGACACATGGCACTTTCTCGTGAATTGCGCAAGTCCACCTTGCACCTATTACACAAGATGGATTTGCACCATTTGATGTGAAAAAAAAAAGAAAAACAATTATAGGTTGTCCTTTTCGATGGATGGAGGAAGTGGTGGAAGGGGTGGTTGTGGTGGGTGGAATGGTGGACTGAGAGGTTGATAGAGGAGAGAGGGACTCAAGGGTTAGGGAAAATCTTTGACTACTGTAGTGGTTCAACGAAGCATGTAAAAAGTTAAAGGTAGAGTGCAAAACTTCTCAAATGAGTCTTCCTTGCCAGTTTCATATGATGATGTAGTTGAGAGACACATTGAGGACGAAGAGGTTTAGCAGAAGAAATCCTACAAGGATTCTTTGACAGTGCATGGATCTGACTGTTAAAAGTCTCACATCGTCTGCCTCAATATTTCGGGTGTGATTTATATATCTATTGGGCCGCTCCACTTAATGTCAATTGGTTTTAAGTTGGAATCTCACATAGTATTAGAGTCAAGATCACATATTTGTTTCTGCCTACTTTGTTAAGATTGTTTCCTCCTATTCCAGCCAGATATATGTGGAGGGAGTGTTAAGAGTCCCACATCGTCTGCCTCAATATTTTAGGTGCGGTTTATATATTTGTTGGGATACTCCACTTAATGCCAATTTGTTTCAAGTTGGAATCTCACACTGATGAAGAGACTTCTTCAGTGGAGGAGTGGGATAGCGATGAATGGATGGAGATGGAGGAGTCAGAGGAAGAATTGGAGGAGAGTGATGGTTTGCGTTCACAGGACTCTTATGCTGAAGAGAACATAAGACTAAAGATTGTTAAATGTCATATTGGGAAGTGTGAATGTCCAAAGTTTGTCTTGGCTCCTAGAGAAGAAGTAAGAATTAGCCAGCCATGGAAAAATGGTCTTATTGTCAAGTTGCAGGGGAAAAGATTACATATAAGGTGTTGGAGAACAGGTTGAAGCAACTATGGGCTAACAAAGGCGTCATTACTATTATTGATCAAGGAAGTGATTATTTGTTAGTGAGACTATCGATCAAGGAGGATATGACAAAGGCATTGTTGGGAGGTCCCTGACTCATCTATGATCACTATCTTTACTGCAAGAGAGTGGAGCCCTACATTCCATCCCTCTATTGAGACTATCAATAAGGTCACAATGTGGATGAGGTTTCAGACTTCTAATTGAGTACTATGATCCTAAGATCCTTCATTATATCAGTGGCATGATTGGAAAAATTGTGAAAGTTGACAAGACCATGTCTTTCAAGGAGAGGGGGAAGTATAGAAGGATATGTGTTAAGGTTGATTTGTCAAAACCTCTATTTGCCATGTCCCAAATAAAGGATAGGTACTATAGAGTTGAATATGAAGGTCTTCACATGATATGCCTCAACTATGGGAAATTTGGCCATCATATGGAAGGATGCCCAAATAGAGTGGTCTCTTAATGATGGTATTGTGGGGAAGAATAATGGTGGTAATCAAGAGGAGTAAGATGGCGACAATAAGGAAGGGGATTAAGGAACCTTGGCAAGTTAAACTTGTGAGCTTGGGCCGTGGACCATGGTGTAGAAGCAGGGGCATCCTAGGCAAATGCATGAAATTGACACTTTGCAGAGGGAGCGTGTAGGGGAAAAGAAAATTGAGAATCAAAAACTACCTGCAGATGCTATGGGGTGGCGGTTTCAGCTTCTCTAAATTGATACCATTGACACTGGGGAGAAGTCATTTTGATGACAATAACACAATGTCTACTCTTGCAGATGTCAAGGTATAAGGAAACTAGTAACGTTGGTAAGTACTTGTGGGTTCCAATTATGCACAAGGGACCTCGAAAAAGAGGTTTTGATTATTTGACAAATATTATGAAGAAAAGGTTTTCAGAATGGAAAGCTAGGCTGCTTTCTTTTGTAAGAAGGGTAACCCCCTCTAAGTTTGCCTTGAGTTCGATCCGAATATATCGTATGATGGCTGTTAATTTACCTAAAAAGTGTTTAAGGGAGCTTGAGAGCGTATTTGATGTAGTTAGTGTTGGAAATTCAAGTGTGAGTGTTGAAGTCCTACATTGGTAAAGAATAGGTTAAGTGAAGAGTATATAAGTGGGAAGACTCAAAGACTCATTGTCTTAAAGTTTTGGGTCAAGATATGGCGTCGAACCCACTATTGTAATTTCTCACTTTGCCCATTAATGAATATCTTGCCTGCTATTTGGCTCCCTCTATAACCCAACAAGTGGTATCAAAGCCGATGATTCGTCTAGACCGAGTATTTGGTGACGGTAGTTGGTGCTCGGGTTCGGCCCTAACCCATGTTGTGGAGCACATTAACAAGACTTTGGGCCTTGGTTAGTAATCTCGTGAATACTCGAAACCCCTTCTGCTTGAGAGGGAGCATACTAATGCTGGGACTCACACTTGAGGGGGAGAATGTTGAAAATTCAAGTGTGAGTGTTGAAGTCCCACATTGGTAAAGAATGGGTTAAGTGAATAGTATATAAATGGGAAGACCCATAGACTCATTGCCTTAAGGTTTTGGGTCAAGATATGGCGTCAGACCCATTATTATGGTTTCTCACTTAGCCCATTGATGAATATCTCCCCTGCTATTAGGCTCCCCTTATGACCCAACAAGTGGTATCAGAGCCGATGATTCGTCTGGGCCGAGTATTTGGAGATGGTGGTTGGTGCTCGGGTTCGGCCTTAACCCATGTTGTGGAGCACATTAACAAGACTTTAGATCTTAGTTGGTAATCCCGTGAATACTCAGAATCCCTTTCGCTTGAAGAGGAGCATACTAATGTTGGTGCTCAGGTTCGACCTTAAACCATGTTGTGGAGCACATTAACAAGACTTTGGGTCTTAGTTGGTAACCTCGTGAATACTCAGAACCCCTTCCACTTAAGAGGGAGCATACTAATGTTGGGACTCACACTTGAGGAAGAGAATGTTGGAAATTCAAGTATGAGTGTTAATGTCTCACATCGGTAAAGAATGAGTTAAGTGAAGAGTATATAAGTGAGAAGACCCATAGACTCATTGCCTTAAAGTTTTAGGTCAAGATATGGTATCAGACCCATTATTATGATTTTTCACTTAGCCCATTGATGAATATTTCTCCTGCTATTGGGCCCCCTCTATGGCCCAACAAGTGGTATCAGAGCCGATAATTCGTCTGGGCTGAGTATTTGGAGACAGTGGTTGGTGCTCGGGTTCAACCCTAACCCATGTTATGGAGCACATTAACAAGACTTTGGGTCTTGGTTAGTAACCCCGTGAATACTCAGAATCGCTTCCGCTTGAGGGGGAGCATACTAATGTTGGGACTCACACTTGAAGGGGAGAATGTTGAAAACTCAAGTGTGAGTGTTAAAGTCTCACATTGGTAAAGAATGTGTTAAGTGAAGAGTATATAAGTGGGAAGACCCATAGACTCATTAGCTTAAAGTTTTGGGTCAAGATATGGCGTCACACCCATTAGTATGGTTTCTCACTTAGCCCATTAATGGAGACCTCCCCTACTTTAGGACTCCCCCTATAGCCTATCAATTGGTATCAGAGACAATGTTCTTAATTCTAATTATGACTATCAATTTTTTGTTTTATTATGAGGTTTGAAAATTTAAGAAACTTGAAATCCTAATGTATGTGATGTTTAATTCATTTTTTTAGATCATTTACAAAAATAAAATTAGGATTTCTGTAGATTGGGTTGTTTTGAATTTAGAAATATGTATATTACATTATAATGTTATGAATTCATAAATAATTTTATTCAAATTTGTGAAATCCTAAAACGTTCAAAATTTATGATTCGTTTTTTTAATGATCAATTCAAGAAATTAATTTAAGATTATTAAATATCTATAAATTTTGTTTTGATAGACATAATAATGGTGTCAAATGGTTGAGAAATTTCTTATTTTTATGCGGTGGACATGGCACTTTTCTTTTTTCCTTTTTTTCGTTTTAAAGTTATGTGCATCATCTTTCAATAGTCCTATATGGCACGTATTCCATTAAAACGAGAACGACCAAAGACCAAAGAATCAAAGATTTCTCACCGTCAACGTAGAGATGTGTTTTTCCTTTTGTTTGTTATCAACATAATAATATTATAATATATGATATAATATATTATATTATATGAATATAATATAAGTATTATATCATGTTATATTATAATATGATATTATAATATATTATAATGATACTTTCTGTCCTGTGAACACATGAATATTATATCATATATTATAATATTATGAGCGCTGTTGCTTAAAGTATTATAATACTGTATAGAAACACTTTGCATAATTGTAAATTTATTGAATACCATATATATTGTATACTCTCAAATTTTGTGTTATTTAATTATTTAAATAATTTTGATATTATATTGTATATATAATATTACATAATGTTAAAAAAATTATAGAATACTCTCCAAATTTTGACCTGAAATTTTTTCAGCATGATTGTGACATTACTAGGATTGTTGTAAAAATTTGTACTCTCAAACTTGATATTGATTAGTCATTAAAATAATTTTCAATGCTATTTTATACATAAAATGTTATATAAAATATTGTATATTGTTATTTCTTGTTATTCTTTATGCAATTTTGTTTTGAGAGTTATTATTTGAAATGTTGTGGAGTTTTTGGACACCTTTCATAATTGTGAGCTCGCCTTCGCGGGACCAATTATGACGAGGTGTTATTTTATTGATAAAATATTATTATTTTATAGCATTAGAGATTATGTTGATAATGTGCTTACTCTATCGGTTTGCCTTTATTAATGTAATTCCTAATGATTTGTTAAGTGATGCTATTTTGGGGCACTTTGCATGATTGTAAGTTCACCTTTGCAGGACCAATTGTGTTGAGGTGTCATTTTATTGATAAAATATTATTATTTTGTGGCATTGGGGATTATGTTGATGATGCACTTACCCCATCAGTTTGCCTTTATTAATATAATTCCTAATGATTTGTTAAGGGCGTTGAGGTTATGTCCTTAGAGTTTTCAGTATCATCTCGGTACTAGTTTTAAGGACATGATTTTGATGTCAGTGAGAGTATACTCATGTTGTAATTTGAGACCCTTAGGCGGGATTACATTGCATGGGAGAGTTCCATTGTGATTATTGCTGATCTTGTTTATTGAAATACTTGACAAGAAAAATCTCCCTTTAAAATATTGATTCAGCTTTGTTGATGAAAATAAATATTTTGACAAAGTTGTGCGGGACCAATTATGAGGACTGGGTTAAGTCAATGAATTTATTTTTAACCATCTTTGTTATTGATGTTGCTTTCACTATGGATGAGTCTTGAAGCCCATAGATATGTTTTCCGTTGCTATTGAGGTGAAATATGAAAGGTGGGATCATTCAAATAAAGTTCGTCTTATGACCATAAAGTATAGCATGAACAAATCCATTAAGGAGAGTTTTCATGAAGTAGATAATGTCAACTAATTTTGTAAGGCTATTGACAAATCTAGAAGGGCCTGTGACCTCTCTATGTTGACCAAGACTAAGCATGATGGTGTGAATGGTGATTGTGAACGCGTCACGAAATTTGAAGATTGGCTCAAACGAGCTAATTGTATAGAGTTTAATAATTAGATTAAGGAGAAAGAAGTTGAGTCCTTGGCTCTAATCTGTTTTAGATACAATCTTGTTAATGTTCCTTCTAACACTTGTTGGTTAGATATTGGTGTAACTACTTATGTTACAAGCTTATTACTAGAGTTCAAAATAATAAAAGTCAAGTGAATGAGAGTTGATGATCACATAGGAAATAGAGTTAGTGTCAAAGTAGAGTATATAGGTATTTTTTTCTTGAAGCTATGTACTGGATATTCTTTTGGTTTAAAAGGTACCATCTATGTGTCCTCTATAAGAAGGAACTTGTTTTTAGTTTCTATTTTGGATAGTTACGCTATCATATCTATTTAGTGATAAGAGAGTTTCCCTATCTTATAATTCTACTTTGGTTATTTCTAGAGTTTCGTTTAATCACTTTTATATGTTAAATATTAGCCCATTTCTATTAATCTAACAAAGTTTAAATATCAATAATGTTGTTGGGAACAAGTGTGATAGAGTTGCTGAAAACTCTTCTATGTTGTGACACATATGATTACGACACATCTCTAGGGAGAGAATGGAGAGGTTAATTAAAGAGAATATCCTTCATGATCTAGATCTTTTGCTAGGTTCTTATAGGACTATGATATTGAGGAACAGTACACTATGCTGGACATCACATCAAAACAGAGTTGCAGAAATACGAAATCGTACTCTTATAGATATAGTGAGATGTATGCTTAGTCATTCTATTCTTTTATAATTCTTGTGGGGAGATGCCTTGAAGATTGTTGCTTATATATTGAATCATTTGTCAAGTAAATCTGTGCTGAAGACTCCATATGAGCTTATGATAGGCAAATAGCCTACTTTGAGGCATTTCCGTGTTTGGGTTTGTAGGGTAGAGGTGAGACCTTATAACCCACATTTAAAGAAGCTTGATCCCAAAACCATTACTGGTTTCTTCGTTGGCTATTGTATTGGCTCAAGGGGTTCTAGGTTTTATTGTCCTTCTTATACTACTAGAGTTATTGAATCTGATCAGACTGTTTATTTTGAAAGGGACTTAGAGCATGGTGGAACTCAAGAGCTGCGTATTGTTGATTTTAGAGAGGAGCATGTTGTTGTTCCTATTCTTGATGATCCCTTTCTAGGAATAATGTCATCTCCTTTGATCCATAATGATGATATTGTTGATCCCGTTGATAATGTCGATATCCCTTAACAAGTCGAAAATAATGTACAGATTCCAGATGTTGTTGTGACTCCGCTGAGAAGATCTGAGTGGGTTCTTATATCCATTGAGTCTACTGGATTCAAGGATTACATTGTGTACCTGTAGAAGCATGAGTTTAATTCAGTTGAGGATTTTGATCTTATTTCTTTTTAAGAGGTCATGGTTAGTCCTTATAGTGCACAATGGTTGGTGGCTATGGAGGATGCGTTAGCTTCTATGAGAAAGAATAATGTTTGAGAATTTGTGAAGTTTCCTATTGGTTGTAAAATTGTTGGTTGCAAAATGGGTCTTTAAGACCAACGTGATGCTAGAAGTGAAATTGAGAGGTATAATGTCAGACTTGTTGCTAAGGGATATAACCAGAGGGAAGGCATTGATTATAAAGAGACTTTCTCACCAGTCTCCACTAAAGACTCTTTTCGTGTTGTGATGACCTTAGTTGCTCATTTTGATTTGGAGTTTCATCAAATGGATGTTAAGACTATCTTCCTAAATGGTGATTTGTATGAGGATATGTATATAGATCAACTTGATAGTTTTATTGAAAATGGTAAAGATCATATGGTATGCAATTTGAGAAGATCCATTTATGGATTGAAACATACTTCTAAGCATTGGTACTTGAAATTTGATTATATTGTTGGCACTTTTGGCTTTAAAGAAAATACCGTTGACTAATGCATTTATCTGAAGTTTAGTGGGAGCAAATTCATCATTCTTGTTTTTATATGTTGATGATATATTGTTGGCTAGTAATGATATTGATTTTCTGAATGAGACTAAGCAAATGTTGATAACACATTTTGATATGAAAGATCTTGGTGAGGCCTTTTTTGTACTGGGCATAGAGATTCACTGTGCCATATCTCGTGGTATTCTTGTCTTGTCTCAAAAAGCTTACATTGAAAGGATTCTGAATAGATTTAATATGAAATCTTGTAATCCTTGTGCTACATTCATTCAAAAGGGTGAAGGACTCTCCAATATCTAGTGTCCTCAAAATGATAAAGATGTTGAAATGGAGAAGATCCCATATACTTCCACTATTGGCAACCTTATGTATGCTTAAGTTTGTACACATCCTGATATTACTTTTGTTGTTAATGTACTTGGGAGATACTTGAGCAAACCAGTGTGACTCATTGGTAGGTTGCAAAACAAGTTATGAGATATCTACAGGGTACCAAAGCTTATATGCTTACCTATAGGAGATCAGATCACCTTGAGGTGATTGACTATTCTGATTCTGATTATGATGGTTGTCCAAATGACCATAAGTCCACATCAGGGTATATCTTTATGTTGGCTGGAAGAGTTGTTTATTGGAAAAGTGTTAAACAAACACTTACAGCTACTTCCACTAAGGAGGCAAAGTATATAGCTTGTTATAAGGTTATGCGTTAAGTGGTATAAATTTGACTACTGAATTTCATATTGTGGAGAGTATTTTCAAGATTTTTACTATCTATTGTGATAACTTTGCCGTAGTGTGCTTCTCTCAAATAAATAAGAGCTTTAAGCGCTCGAAACTTTTGACACAAAGTATATGTTTTTTAGAGAGAAGATTCAAGAGTTTCAAACTCATGTTGAGTATATCCCTACGTAACTTATGGTTATAGATCCCCTAACCAAATATTTAGTTGTCAAAGTTTTTGTTGATCATGTGATCCATATAGGTATAATGAGGTCTTTTGATGTTTTGGGTTAGTAGGAGTTTATTTTGTAATTTTATTGTGACTTCATTTTATTGTGTCTCGAGACCATAAACAATTATATCGTTATTATTATCATTTTCATATAATATTGTTATTATTATTATCTGTGCAGTTTTGTTTGTTTATGATATGAAATATTGTGGAGACATTTTGGACCAGTCTCATTTTGTTGTTGTGCTGAGATGTTTGTTAAATCTCAAAAAGCATCTTGAGCGAATGCTTGAGGTCATTTTGTTGGAAAATACACTTTGATCACATATTGGCATGCAATTTTGGATGTGCTTCCCCATTACCCATATACCATATTTTGATGGACTATCGAGATATGAGTATCTTGTATGTATGATATTAGAACTCCTTCGAGTATGATTTTCTACATTGTTGAGATGCTTGTAGTCTCATTTTGGATTAGTTGTTGAGAGTGCTGACTCGATTTTGAAATCATGTTGTGACCATATATTGTTTGATTAATCTGGAGAATTGTTTTCTTATTAAAGTGATGTAATATGACTTATGTTGTCCAAGTGGTGAATGTTATAATTTTTATTTATGGACTAACATAAATTATATTATAATTTTATAAAATCCAGATTAATTGGATGTTAAAATTATTAGAACATTTTGTTTAACCTAAATTTATAATCAATATTGTTAATGGGCCTATTGTTGTTAAAACATTGTTCATATGTGGGTTTTGTTTTATGAGTCTTGTATATGAGTTTGCCATAGTGAGTAGGTTTAACCTATTTTAATTATTCTATATATACAGGGAGTGAACTATATTCCTAGCCACTCTAATATGTACAATTGTCCCATTAATACTGACGCATGAGCGACTATTGTGGAATAAGAATAATATCTCTCTCTCATTGAGATAGCTTTTAAGGGTTTCAACAATGACTTTCTCATCAGCGCCTTTTCAAGATAACCTTAAAACTCTTTATATATTTTAATATGTCATATTTTTTAAATTAATAGATCCGATAATTTTCTATCAGTTAGGATTGGGGAAAAGGAGCTTTGGGTTGAAGTCCTTAAGAGTTTATATGATTAGGAAAATATGCAATAAGGTAATATCTGTGTGAAAAATATAGCCTTAGGTAGGAACTTGGAGAGTGATTACTAAATACTGGAGCAAAGTCATTGAGTAAGAGGGTTAGCATACAGGCAATGGTCAAAGCATCACTGTTTGGAGGATAGATGGCTATCTATGGATGTTAAGTTAAAGCATGCTGTTACAAATATCCAAGAAAACATGCTTAATAGGAGGGTGTGTGATTTGATTACAGAAGGTCAATGGAACTGGGTATTATCAATGAGGTGTTGCCTGCTCATTTGTCCCAGCTCTTTCATGTTGTTATTCCTCCACATATGCTAGCTAGGCAGAATGTTCATGTTTGGCCTGGTAACAAAGGAGGGAATTTTACTGTTAAGGGAGCCTACCAACTTCTACAGGGATCATTGGTGAATGAGTCTTACAACTAGTGGTATAAGAGCTAGAAAATCCAAGTGCTTGAAAGGATGAGATGCTTTGTATGGGTTATGAGTAATGGTAGGCTCATAACGAATTATAGAAGAAATAAATGGGGTCTTGGAGAATCATATAGCGATCACTATAGTGATGCTATTGAAACTACCATTCATGTAGCCATTAGTCACCATTGTATGGAATCATATTGTTCTTGCATCTAAAAGATCGAGGTTTTTTGTAGTTGGCTTGGGTACTTTGATTGGTGATAATTTGGATCATAATTATGGTGAGGAGGAGGGTTTGGAGTGACAATGCTTATGGGCAATAACTTGTTAGTTTCTATGGAAATGGAGAAATAATTAGGTCTTCAATGGGTCATATGTTATGTAACACCCTCCCTAGGGTATCACATGTCTGACTTCCGACTCATAATCTGAAAATGTTTTCATAAAAGGTTTGAGTTAAAAACGTGGGTTTAAAAAAAATTTCTTTCTTGCTGAAATATAAACTTACTGTAATCCATAAGTATTACTGAAAATATATTTAAGCTAATTCATATACAACATTGACACCAATTAATATTTCACAATTTAAAGAGAAATATAAAATTAAGAGACTTTTTTTTTTTTTTCAACAGTAGCAAACCCCATGACGGGTCCTACTAAATAGCACGGTATAACACTAACGATAAAACTTAACATACTCATTCCTTATCTTGTATCCAGCTTGTTGCATCAGAACTCTACTCCTTGTCTACTCAGAACACCTTCGAACTTGAGACAGCCACTCTTCAATGTTTTCATCAATCTCTGAGTGTCCATCGCCCGTTATGTCTAAGACAACTCATTCTTTCTACTGTTTAATTTTAACAATACAGACACAGCAAGACAACATAACAAAGAGGTGAGATCACCTACGCCAATACCAACATGGCAAAGACAGAGATAACACAAGCAGAATATCATACAGGGATATTATATCAAACTTCCAATAATATATTCAATATTAATCAACTATCATCATCAAATCATTTATCAATTCAATTATCATAAACAACAATTACGATAATGTCCTAATTATCATCATCATCATCCAAGTATTCAAAACAATTGTCATAGCCAATATTCCTCAATTAATATATCACATGATATAAATGTTCAGATTATGCATGTACATAAGACTCGATTTCCTACTCCATGGAGCTAAACTCAGGTCGGAGAAATGATCGAAAAGATCTGTCGGTACCTCATGCCTCAGACCACGTGCTATAATCCTCATTTTGATTTTGCACATCTAGCACATACACGACAGTCTTTATCGATCTTGATTAAGAATAGTGTCTCGGTCAGGATCATCGGTGTGTTGCATCGGTCTAACCTACGGGAAGAAGCGCGACCAACCACCCGTGTAGGCAACCCGCACCCCGATGCCCCCAAGGTCAACAAGTGACCTACACTACGCATATCGCACCCACTCAAGAGGTGTGTTTCTCCAGGCAATCACCATATCCAAATTCTCATCGGACCATTCCAATGCATGTATAATGCACCAAATCCAATCATAGACAAATATGTCATTTTCTCACAAACAAGTGTATAGACACTGGTTCAACAGTAATCATACTGTACTTTCAACAATGAAAATCATGTTATCACGTTTTCATAGTTGTAAAACACTTTTACCGTATTTTCACAATTGCGTAACATTTCTGTTACGTTTTCACAATCCAAAAACTTTTCTGTTATGTTTTCACAATACCATAACACTTCTTTTATATTTTCACAATACCGTAACACTTTTGTTACGTTTTTAAAATTCCAAAACGTTTTTATTACGTTTTTACAATACCGTAACACTACTGTTACGTTTACAAAATGTCGTAACATTTCTGTTACGTTTTCAAAATGTTGCAACTCTTCTGTTGCACTTTTAAACCACGTACTAAATTTTAACGTTTTTCTCAATCGCGTAAAAACATACGTTTCTCAAATCGCATAGTATTTTTCCACTGTTTCAAAATCGCGTAACTTAAAAATCATTCTTTTACGTCACGTAAATCATTTTTCATCATTCTCAAAATATTTAAAACACTTTCCAAATCACATAACGATTTTCCTTCATTTTCACAATCACGTGAAAATAATTCATCACTTTTCAATCACGTAGTGATTTTTCAATAGTAGTTCAAATTACGTAAAATATTTAAACATAATTCAAATCGCGTAGAAATATTTCAACGTATTTAAAATCGCGTAGAAATATTTTACTGTATTTCAAATTGTTTTTAAGATACGTAAAATATTTTTCAATATTTTTCAATCACATAAAATATTCCTCAATATTCCAAACATTATTTTGGACTTAAATAAATCAATATCATTTTTAACACATTGTTCAAAATTGCGTAGCTTAAAAATCACGTTTTTAAGATACGTAAAACATTTTTCATCACAATTTCATTACGTAAAAACTTCTTAACCTTCAAAAATTCCTCTTCAACTTTTCTCAAAATAATATAACTTTATATTTCATTTAATATATTTTCTTACTCAAGAAAATATTTTTCCACAGATCTTTACTCAAGAAATTCTTTTTCAAAATATACTTCACGTAAATCACTTTTCCATTGATGTAAATCAACGTTTCAAAACTTAACATTTTTCTAACGTATTTCAAAACTTGAAAATAAGTTATATGCGTTAAGTAAATTTTCAAAATACCATTATATTCTTCATTTTCCCAAATTATTTCCAAACACAACCTTCTTCAAAATAAATTGAAGTTCGAAAACATTTTCATTTACAAAAACTTGATTTTCTCAAGTGATAAACGCTCTGATTCCCTTTCCAAAATCCTTGTATTAAATCCAGTTACGTTTCCACTTTGAAATTCACTTTGTTCATAAAATCAAAATTATTCCAACCTCCAAAAATCGTAGAGTCTTTGGCCATTGAAGCCATCAAATACTTTTCTTCTAAATTGATATGGTTTTACACAAACAAAACCATTAAAAATCCTTTACAAAAATGTAAGACTCATAGTCTTTGAAAATCAAATCATTTATTCATTTTCAATTTTTCACTTTCTTTGCAAATCCATTTTCACTTTCTTTACAAATCCTTTTTCACTTTCTTTGCAAATCCTTAAAATCATCATTGCTATTTTCATATAAATCTCATGTTTAGTTAAACACTTAGAAACTTTTTACACAAAATAAATTAATAAAAATCCTTCTAAAAACCGTGTTCTTGTTCTCTTGAAAAACAAACCCTTTGTTTATTTTCCAAATTCTTCAAATCATCTATTTTCATCATTCAAGAAAATCTTAAGTTATAAACACCTATGTTGAGGTGTCTTGTTCGAAATCCACCATGTTCTAAGTACTCAAAAATCAATTCTTTTATTCTTGAAAATTTTCAACATGAACCCTAATCAAGGGCATCAAAACCGTAGCTCTTCCTTGGCTATTGGAGCCAAAAATCAATTTCCTTTCCACCATCAAGTCATGGCATATACATATATATTTCATCATAAATAATATAAGCATACCATCAAAGCCATAAAAGCATGTATAGATATTAAGCATATCATCAAAGCTATAAAATCATGCAAAGCATATCAAGCATAGAAAATTAATCAAAGCTCATAAACACCCACAAATTAATTACATGACCATGGATATGAATCCTCACATGGATTCCACATCCATCAAATAAAATACCATCTCTCACCACCATGCTTGGTTGGTGAGATGGATCTCCTCTTACTCTTGAAGATCCTCCAAAGCTTCTTGATTTGTTTCTTTTCCAAGTCCTTCACCACCAATGGCTTCTCAAATACAAAACAAAACACAAGTTAATTAACATATCAAGCTTGATTAAGAGGAACCATGGATCAAACATGGCTTAGATCATGAAAAAGAGAGAAGAAAATGAAGTTTCCTTATACTTCACCTCAAAAACCCAATAACTTTGATCTTGAAGAAACTCCTTGAAGATGAATGATTTAGAAGAAATCTTCAACATGAAAGTTGCTTAGAATATCATGGAGATTCAAGATCTAAGGTTGGATGAAATTAAAAGAGATTGAATGGTGATTTTAGGTAGTATGACCGAATGGTGTATTTTGAAGAACAAAGATGAAATTTTTGATTTTTGATAGAAACTTGAAGCTTGGATTTGAAGATCAAGATGAATGATTTTGGAAAAACTCATAACTAGAGATGTTCTTAGAATGGTGTTTAGGTTTAGAAAATCAAGTTGGATGAAATTTTTGAGTGATGGAGGGTGTTCTTGATGGTCATGGCCAAAACTTGCTTAGAGGAGAGGTGGAGAGAAAAGTTTGATGAGTTTTTGCTTTTGGAGAGACAAAGATGATCAAGAATGATCAATAATGACCAAGATAGCTAATAATGGTCTTCAAAGCTCTCAAAATCAGACCAAAACCGTGCCCCCCTTCTTGCATTCTTCTTGAGTGCAAAAATCAAAAGTAAGCCATTATGATGTCTAACTTGACCAAGACATGCAAAAATGACATAAAGCTTGTCTCTTTGTCTTCTAAACACTCCAAAACCATCACCTTCTCTTCATAATGCATTCAATAAAGTTATCTTCATTATTTGCCACCATTTGAAGCATTTCTAGCCATTGATTAATTCAATGGTTAAGATTTTAGTAGATTTTTAATTTTAGAAGACTAAATCTAGGTCATTGGATTTTTCTCCTTTAAATTCTAACCATTAGATGTGTCTCCAAAATTAATGGTTAAGATTACTCCTTCAAACTTTAAATCCAAGGGTCCTAATTAGTCTTTTTACATTTTAGAAGACCAAATCTCTACCCTTGATTAATTCTTCATCCAATTGGCCATAAATGTCTTTGTTACTTTTTAAGATTAAATATCCACCCTTGATTTAATCTAAATCCAATGGTTATAAATGGTCTTTGTCATTTTTCAAGACCAATTCTACACCTTTGATTACATCTATGGTTGATATCAAAGCCTTCCTAACTAAGCTTATTCTCACACCATTGATTAAATCAATGGTTATTATCCAAGCGCTTTATTAAGTTTGTTTCTTAACCTTTGATTAAATCAATGGTTAATATTCAAACTAAGTATTCTCATCCAAAGATATAATTCAAGTCAAGCTCTCTTTGTTGACTACGCAGTATAATATTTATTCTTGTATTCTACAAATAATATTTTTACTGTATTTTTATCATCCGATAATTAAATACAGTATAAAATACTGAAGACAAGAAATTTTCTAAAGCTGTTTCCGGATTCAGGTTTAGTAAGATCCCCTGTCTCCGTCTAAACAAGACAAATTTTTCTACGTAGAAAAATTTTCACTTTGTGGGACCCACCTGGGCCCACGATATGGCCACCAGGGGCCACATACTTTTACGGGCCCACAGACAGGAAAAATTTCAAAATCATCCATAAAATCACAAAAATTATAAAAATGCACAAATATCAAATCGACACGTAAAATAATTACCTAACGGTAAAAATTAAATTACGTAAAGTTTTCTCCTCCTACCGAAAATTTTTATTTTCCTGACACGGAGGAAATCACTCAAAACGATCAAATACGCTAACGGAATAAACAAAATAATTTTACAGTGCACAGAAATTACTAAACAGTAAAATTCTGTTAACTGTCAAAATTATTGTTTAAGAGATACGGAAATTTGGGGTGTTACATGTTACACCAATGACCCCCTGGAGTTTGGTTCAAAAATGGAGACATGATGTAAGGATGGCCATGGTTAGGAGTAACAATTTGATCTTCTATTCATCTTACCAGAGGATTAGTTGGCAGTCTCCTTCGCACCAATGGGTTTGCTTAAATACTGATGTAGCTTCCAAAATTGGTGTTACAACTTGGTGTGGTGGCTTGCTTCGTATTTGGACTGGTCATTGGGTGGGTGGTTTCATGCGAAACCTTGGATACACAACTGCATATATTGCTGAATTATATAGGGAGTGATTGAAGGGCTTAACTTTGCTTGGAACGTGGGATTCAAAAAAGGTTGTAGTGTGAATTCTGCAATGGTGTAAGCTGTATTTATGTAGATAGTCATGGCAGTATAAGTGGTCGAAGCCTAGACCAGAGAATTGTTGGATTACTCCACCAGGATTGGAAGATTTCCGTGCATCAAATTTATCAAGAAGCTAATAAGTGTGCATATCATCTTGTAAATCTCAGCTGCAAATTGGAACCTGGTTTGATCATTCTTCAAGATCGCTCTTTGGATCTTTGTAGTTGTTAATTTCTGATGTAATAGGAGTGCCAACTCTTAGAATTGGGAAGTTTGTCGTTTCCTTTTTGTTGTGGGCCTCTGGCCCCGTTTATTTACCAAAAAAAATAATGGGGTCACTGCCACAATAGCAAGAATCAACCCAAATTGGTAAATAGTTTTGAAAAATCACCATTTTGGTAAATTATTTGTATAGTGGCACCAATTTGATCATTTACCCCTTACATATGACCTATTAATGAATATGGATGGATCATAGTTATGGTTGAGAGGGCTATAGGCCCCATTTATTTTTTTGGAAATAATAATTTACATGTATTTTGTTTTTTAAAAAAATAAGAAAACCTTTAAAAGCCTTTAACTTTGCCTCCCCCTTGATGTGTTTGTTCTTCTTGGCCCCCTAAGAAAAAATCCCTAACTCTACCACCATTAATGAAGAGCTACCAATAACAATCGCGTCCAAGACCTTTTTGTTGAAGTTATTCAATCTTATTAGTTGAACAGACCTTCATTGACATACTAGCATATATTTGAATTTGCTTGATTTTTACACATACAGTTTTTTAGGCAAAAGCTATCTCTACATTATTTTACTTAAAACTTTTTAAAACACAAAAATAAGCCAATTCAGACAAGCAAATCACTACATTACACATGCTTACCTCAAGAAGCCAAGGACCAAATATAGACGCCAAGAAATGGGTTCTCTTACAAGGAACAGAAGGTGCAAATGAGTCGAGTCAAGCTAAAGCACATGAAGTTTAGGCTTAGTAAAAAAAAAGAATACTTAAGCTTATTTTGACGAGTCACATTTAAAGCTTAAATTCGGCTTGTTCAAAAATATGAAGCTTGAATTTAGTTTATTTAATTCATTTATAATTTGATTATTTTTTCTTTTATCAATTCTCTCCTTAAAGCACAATTTTCTCTAGATTAAATTACAATTTATTAAATAATAACAACAAATAAATTATAAATTTAATTTTGATGCATTGTCAATGTAAAAAAGTTTACACTTACATCCAATGATATGTTGCCATATCGTTTAGCGAATTTGATATATCATGTAGTTGTTAATGTAGCCAAACTCATTAAATGAAGTGTCAATATTAAATTAAACAACAATATAAAAACATTTTACAAGGATAATACATCAAAATTAAACTCAAATTATTATTATTATTATTTTTTGTGGTTGAGTTTTCACTATTTATGTAGAATGAGTAATATATATATATATATATATATATATATATATATATATATATATATATATATATATATATATATATATATATATAGAGAGAGAGAGAGAGAGAGAGAGACGAGTTATTGATGAGCTTTTAATGTTAATCCTACTTTTGGCATGTCTTTAAATTTCAAGAATAAAATTTAAGGGAGTAAAAATTGATCTCCCTAAAAGATTAATTGTGGTTGGTTCACAAATGAAAATTGGCAATGAAAAATGTTATGTTTTCAAGCATTCTCTCAAAGCTTTTATCAAACATGTGGATTGTTGAGAATAAGAACAAGAAATTGCTAAGAGAATACTAACAAATTGAGGATCTCAACAATCTATCGACACCAACAGATTGAGGATCTCTAAGTAAGAGCAAGAAAGTGAGAAATAAATGTGGAAAAGTATGAGAAGTTACTAGGAGTAATTTTTGGTGAGATTACACAAGAAAATTTGGTCTCCAATCATGCTCGCCATGTCTGCGATGCTACTCCCAGCTCAATGTGAGGTGGAGAATTGGTGAGAGTGACCAATAATTACTCTGGTCGAGAGAGAGAATGAGACATTGTCGAGGGTAGAGAGGAAGAGAGAATGGTAGAGAAAGAGCTAGAAGAATATATCTGTTCGTATAGAGAGTGAGAGCTAGTTTTAAAAGAAGTGAAAAGAGAAGGAGAGAGGAAAATTTAGTCCACCCTCACTATAGGTAAAATTTAACGCAAAAGAGAGAAAAAATTCACACCCCAAATTTTTTTATCGTTCTTTTAATTATCAACCAAACATACTTAAATTACTAGAAGTTTACTCCCTTAAACTTTTTCCTTTTATCCCCAAACCAAAATGTACCCTAAGCATATAAAACTTAAACTTATTTATATAATAGAGTTTAAAAAATTCAAACGTAAACTTGCTTATTTAGTTAAACAAATGAATTTAATTGAACATTTAACAAATCAAACTCAAATAATTTATAAATAACTCAACTAATTTACGTCCCTACAAAGTACCTCAGTGCCATGACAGTCAACATTGGCATATTACAAAATTAAAAATTCCACTACACTGGTATTGTATTAGTATTACAATGCAGATAGACATCCTCTTAATATAACCCTAAGGTTGTGTTTGGATAAATCATTTTAAACGTGGAATGTAAATTTTTTAGGATAATTAAAATGTTGTACCTTAAAATGCTTTGTTTGGATATTAAGTGAGAATTTTGGAATTTCCAGGGATTTGCATCGTGTATTTTTTTTGTCTCAAAATGTAGAATTTGAAATACCTGCTAAAAAGGTGGAATTTTTGGAATCCCTCAACTCTCTCTTCTCCTCAATTATTTCTTTTAGAAATATGACATCTCTTTCAGAAATATGAGCTCGTGGGTTGCCGATAGCTTGACGGCAGAGTGGGTGACCAAGGTGCAGATCAGAGGTGGCCACAGGAACGCGACGACAAGGACGAGGGAGTGCGTGGTGGCCATGGTGCGACGGAGGAGCGCGCAACGTGGTGGCTGGTTGGTCGCACGCGAACAGATGACGATGGCTACGGGGATGACTGATCTGCGACTTGAAGAGGACAAGCTCCGGTGCAAACTTGAGTCATCACGAACTCGCGAATCTGGGTGTTTGGGGTTCTGCCATGGAAGGTGAACGGTGACGGCGAATCTAGTGACAAATTAGGCGTGGACAACAGTGGACCTGGGTTCTCGTTGGGTGGCGCGCAGTGGTCATGAAGAAGATGTGGTCTAGGCTTATCGACAGTAGTTTGTGCGATGGCGATAGAAGGGTTTGGTGGCTTAACGTGATGAGGTGGGCACGGTGGAGGGTCATTGGTGGAGTGGTTCATGGTGTTTTGTAAAATTTATATGATGTTTATTTTGTTTTATAAAATTTTGTATTAAAATCCCAATTTTACAAAAATATCTTAAAAAGAAATTTTACAAAAGAAAACAATTGAATTGTTTCATCTAAATAAGAAATTTGAAATTCAATGGAATTTACTTGCTTTATTTAAACAAAATATTTTGCAAATAAAGTAGATTGAATTGATGCAATTAAAATTCTTTGAATTTCAAATACCTTAAAATTTCAAAATACCTTATCCAAACACACCCTAAGTTTTCAAAAAGGGTGAAATGTCTGTTCCACATATCCAAGCAATGGGGGCAACGTAAACACACAAACAATTTTAAGAACCTTATATGCTATCGGGAATGCTCAGAATTAGCCATCTGAAGTATAAATTTGATATTCATTCATATAAATAGTTGGAAGACCATAAATATGCGAAAATGCTACATAAAATTGGCATATTTCCCACAAATATTTCATACATTAATATAAATGATCAAATATGGCCAAACAAAAATATAAATCATGAAGACCATTAAGCTCTAAGCATGGGAAAACTAAGGATGAATACACCCAATTAAAGCTAAAAGTAGCTCCGAAATTTGACTTACTGACCTGAAAAAAGGAATAAAACAAGAAGAAATGGTTTTAATGAGGAAAAGTGACCCTGGGATGCCAATAAGGAATCCCAAACACACCATACTAACCTTTAAATTGCCACTTGATAAGTGCATGTCACAGAGTTTAAGCAGTCATAGCACATAACCCAAAGTAATGATGAAGAATTTTCAGATAAAAAAGCCAATCAGCTGATAAAAACATCAGGTAACCATGGAAATCTGCTTCAAGGTTGATATTATTTACAAAATTGATCAAACACAAACTATAATTCAGACATTTCGATATGCCCCTCTGTATGAGATAGCATGGAACTGACTATCTACCTAAACTGTTATGCTATAGGTATCTAACCAAAGCTGTCACAATAAGTTGTGCACAAGAAGTACATAACAGAACATCCTGAAAAGCCTCAATGATATAAATACAAATTTGATTTTCAAAGCATGTCATATTGTTCACTATTCTTGTAAGTGTTCATTAAGTGAAATTGCAATGCAGGCTTTTTTCCCCACTGGTTGCAATGAAACTAGACCTTTAGAAAAGACAGGTTTTCTACTAGGAGACAAACCTCCCAGCATCTAATCACTCAAATTCAATAAGCTTACATGAAACAACTTGGGAATATGAAATTGATAAAAATTGGCCAAAGCAGCTACAGCAACTTTGCTGTTTTTTCAAATTCTTCATAGTTTCCACTCTTCTTCAAAAGTAAGTGCATTTTAATCCCAACTGGTGAGATGTAGCAGATGTTTTTCAAGTTTCAATGTCTGCTTGGAAGCCAGGTATATTAGTAATCGGTCAACAAGCATCTTTCCATGCATATCATTACTACAACAAGCATATTTAATTTAGCTATAATTCTTTACGAACCCAGACAGACACTGAAGTGCATAAATTTTAACTAGAGCTGCTTTGAAAGTCAATAACTCGAGCAACATTTAGGCTCCAAGCATTTTCCAACTTCATCATAATCAAATTGATTATATGACATCTGCTAATGATGCTACTTGGAAAACCATATAAGTACTGTTTCAACTAATGAACTCTATTACATCTAGGCTAAAGAATGATAGTTAACTTTTGATAGAACCTCTCATGTTAACGTAGGCCCAAATAGCCCAGCAACACAGCAGCTGACCAAGCCCACAACTTGGAGAGTTTATGTCAGGAAAAATAGGAAGGGATAGGGAATGAATGCTGAGGTGGCAGAGAGAGAGAGAGGAGAGCAGGGCATGTGATGTGGGAATTCGGTTATAGTAGGCACGTAGAGGAGGGGGTGGGGGATCATGAAGAATTTTAGTTAGTTATTGGGCAGAGAACTTGTTCTCTGAAGGAGCTTGGCTCTGGGCAAGGGAACCTTGATTCCTTTGTATTTTCTTCTTCCTCTAAATAATACAGTAACCTCTCCCAGTATTTTACTTGATTTCTAGTTTGTTTTCCTACTATCTGCTATTGGTTTCTATCAAACTGGTCCGACCTGCCGGATCCGTAGGGAAGACGAACTTTGTTTTTTTTAGTAAGGGACCAGTGTGGAGGAGAATCGGATGCCACCGAAGAAGATGGAGGCAAAGGTTGCAGCTTTGGAAAATGAAGTCGCCAATCTCCGAAACACTCTCGTAACAATGCAGTCCAAAGCAGATGAGAATCAGGCGAAGCTTATCGCCATGCTTGCTCAGAGTTTGGAGACGAGTAGTATCGGAGGATCGGGAGTGAAGAAATTGCAGGGAGATTCTTTAGATGAGTTTCGTCAATCCGTGAAGAAGGTGGAGTTGCCTATGTTTAATGGCGATGACCCGACAGGATGGATTGCGAGGGCGGAGATTTATTTTCTAATCCAGGAGACGAGCCTAGAGATACGAGTGAGCTTGGTCCAGCTATGTATAGGGGGGCCAACGATCCACTTCTTCAAATCGTTGCTCGACGATGAAGTGGAACTCACTTGGGAACAACTCAAAGCAGAGCTATTAGAGCGATACGGCGAAAGGAATATTTACGAGCAGCTGGCAACGCTCCAACAAGTAGGAGGTGTGGAGGAGTACATACGAGAGTTCGAGAAACTGATTGCCCAGAATCCGCATCTTCCGGATGAGCAATATTGCGGGTATTTCATTCATGGGTTGAAGGAAGGTATAAAGGGGAGAGTACGAAGCATGAAGACATTGGGTCCTCCACGTTCACGGCTACTGAACTAGACGAGAGTAGTGGAGCAGGAATTGTTGGAGAAGAAAGGTGGGTACGTACAACGGGCTACCGGGTTTCGGGGCAGTTTCGGTTCGGGTTCCAATTATTAGCCCAACCTGAACGCTCTGCCTGGCTCAATGGGTTCGGGTCGCACACCTGGGAATGATTAGGTGTATGTGCATGGCAGTAAGGAGGTGAGGGAGAATGGGCATAATGGACCAGGGCCTCCTAAAGATCCAATACGGGACCAGAATCATACTCAGCAGAGGGATCGGGGCGTCAAACATCTCCCCTATCACGAATTGATGGACCGAAAACAGAAGGGGCTGTGCTATCGATGTGGCGGAGCTTTCCACCCTCGCCATCAATGCCCTAATCGTCAACTAAGAATCATGGTGATAGACGATGAGGAGGAGGGGGACGGTGAAGCCCAAGTTTTGGCCGTAGAGGAGGAGGAGGAAGTAGATGTTGATGGAGAGTGTAGTGTGATGAATTTGGAGAGTCTACTTGCTAAAAAAGGAGGAATACCGCAAACTATGAAGCTGAGGGGTGTAGTGAAGGGAGTGCCCATTCTTATCTTGATCGATAGTGGAGCTACCCATAATTTCATTTCTAAGAAGTTAGTGACAGCGATGGGGTTGCCCATAAAAGAGACCAAACCAATGAGAATCAAGTTGGGAGATGGGTATAAGGCCATAGCACAAGGGGTGTGTAAGAACGTTGAGCTAGAATTAGGGACTAGCAAGATGACAGTTGATACTTTACTCTTTGATTTGGAGGGAATGGATGTCATTCTTGGAATGTCTTGGTTGGTTTCTCTTGGGGAAATGTGGATCGATTGGGGGAAATAGAACATAAAATTCCAGTTGAATGATCATTGGGTAGAGCTGAAGGGAGAGAGCAAGGGAGTTTCAGGTCAAGTGGCACTACAAAGTTTTTTTGGGAAGTCTTAACAGTGGATAGAAGGGCTGTTTTTTGCTAAAGAATTGCAGGTCAGGTCTGTTATGGGAAATGAAACAAGTACAACAGAGGTTATGCCCCAACAGAAGCTTGAAATTGAAAACTTATTGTCCAGATTCCAAGAGGTTTTTAAGAAGCCAAAAGGACTGCCACCTAAGAGATGTAAGGAACATGCCATTAACCTTATAGAGGGTCAAGGACCTGTGAATGTGAGGCCTTACCGCTACCCGCATCATCATAAGAACAAGATTGAAAAACAAGTGAGGGAGCTGCTCGATTCAGGTATGATACGCCACAGCCAAGGTGCTTTTTCTAGTCCAGTAATGTTGGTAAAAAAGAAGGATGAGATATGAAAAATGTGTGTTGATTACAGAGCTTTAAATAAGGTTACTGTACCGGATAAATTTCCAATACCTGTGATAGATGAATTATTGAATGAGTTGTATGGGGCTAAGTTCTTTTCGAAGTTGGATCTTAAGTCAGGTTACCATCAAGTGAGGGTAAAAAATGAAGATGTCCACAAAACAACATTCAGAACTCACGAAGGGCATTATGAATACTTATGAATACTTAGTAATGCCGTTCGGGTTAATGAATGTGCCATCTACATTTCAAGCTTTAATGAATGAAGTTGAAAGAAATTTGACTAAATCAGCTTATGAAAAAGAACTCATGGCTGTAGCTTTGGCCATTCAACATTGGAGACCATATCTAATTGGCCGAAAATTCACTGTGTACTGATCAAAAGAGTTTGAAGCAGCTTTTGATGCAAAGAGCCACAACAATGGACCAACAAAACTGGGTGGCTAAACTCCTCGGGTACAGATTTGATATTGTTTACAAGCCTGGTTTGGAAAATAGGGGGGCCAATGCTCTATCATGGATGTATGGCGAGGGAGAGTTCGCTGCCCTCATTCATTATCCCAATTGGTCAGAAGGTAAGAATGTGGTAGAGGAAGTGCATCGGGATGAAGAACTAAAGAGCATCATTGCTGATTTACAGCAGAACAGAGAGGCTAGGAAGGGTTTTTCTTACCATAACGGGACCTTATTCTATGAGGGGCGGCTGGTAATTTCAGCCAAGTCATCATGGATCCCGACCTTGCTCAAAAAGTTCCATTCCACTCCACAAGGAGGGCATTCTGGGTTCTATCGTACATACAGACGCGTGGCAGCTAACTTATACTGGATTGGCATGAAACACTCCATACAACAGTTTGTTAGAGAGTGTGATGCTTGTCAAAGGCAGAAATACTTAGCTGCAGCCCTGGGAGGTTTGTTACAACCTCTAAACATTCCTAATCAGGTTTGGGAGGAAATTTCTATGGATTTCATCACAGGACTTCCAAAATCCAAGGGCTTTACAGCAATACTCGTGGTAGTGGACCACCTCTCTAAGTACAGCCACTTTATTCCATTGAAGCATCCTTACACGGCTAAGTTAGTGGCTGAAATTTTCATCAAAGAGATCGTGCGGTTGCATGGTGTTCCAGCCTCTATCTTGAGTGATAGGGATCCTATTTTTGTTAGTGGATTCTGGAGAGAATTGTTCAAGTTGCAAGGTACTTATTTGAAAATGAGCACCGCCTATCACCCACAAACAGATGGGCAAACGGAGGTTGTCAATCGGTGTCTTGAGACTTTTCTCCGATGTTTCATAGCTGACCAGCCAAAGACTTGGGTGGTGTGGCTGCCATGGGCTGAATATTGGTACAATACTACTTTCCATGTGTCAACGGGTACCACACCTTTCGAAGCCGTGTATGGGAGGCCACCTCCAGTTGTGACTCGATTCCTAGCAGGGGAAACCAAGGTTGAAGCTGTCCAAAGAGAACTGTTGGATCGTGATGAGGCCTTGCGCCAACTGAAACATCATTTGTTAAGAGCTCGGGGAAGAATGAAGGCTCAGGCTGATCTTCACAGGAAAGAGAGGTGCTTTGAGATAGGAGATTGGGTTTTTCTAAAGCTACGCCCTCATGGGCAGCAAACAGTAGGAGCCAGAATCTGTCCCAAGCTGTCTCTTAGGTACTACGGTCCGTTTCAGGTGCTGGAAAAAATAGGAGCCGTAGCCTACAAGATTCAGTTACCAGAATCAGCCCGGATTCACCCTATGTTCCATGTCTCGCTGTTAAAAAAAGCTATTGGTGACTATAAGGTAGAAGAGGATCTTCCTCAGGACATGGAGAGTGATACAGCAACTTCCCTTGTACCTGTGGCAGTGCTGGCAGCTCGTAAAGTCACCATGGGAGGACACTTGGTTCGGCAGTTACTGGTGCAGTGGAAAGGGAGAGCTGTCGAAGAGGCTACATGGGAGGATGAACTCAATATTCGTAGCCAATTCCCATATCTCAGACTTGAGGACAAGTCTGTTCTTCAAGAGGAGGGCAATGATAGAACCTCTCATGTTAACGTAGGCCCAAATAGCCCAGTAACACAGTAGCTGACTAAGCCCACAACTTGGAGAGTTTATGGGAATGTGAGGTGGCAGAGAGAGAGAGAGGAGAGCAGGGCGTGTGATGTGGGAATTCGGTTATAGTAGGCACGTAGAGGAGGGGGTGGGGGATCATGAAGAATTTTAGTTAGTTATTGGGCAGAGAACTTGTTCTCTGAAGGAGCTTGGCTCTGGGCAAGGGAACCTTGATTCCTTTGTATTTTCTTCTTCCTCTAAATAATACAGTAACCTCTCCCAGTATTTTACTTGATTTCTAGTTTGTTTTCCTACTATCTGCTATTGGTTTCTATCACCTTTTCCCTCAATTGCAGTCACAAAGTCATTCCAAAAAGAAATCACCGAAATGAAGAACATAAAATGGGTTGTGTTAGATGGGCATCACAGCATATCATGGAATAACCTACAAGAGAAAATAACCAGAAGGCTTGACAGAAAACCTTCCTTAAGAGAAGCAGATCTTTAGAATTAGCATGATCTAATTAAATGGTGAGAATGATGGGAAGATTTCTAGGGCATCTAGAAAGTTTGGTCATAGTTGGTACCACATTACAACTAGCTTTAAATGGCACAGTAAAACATAGGCAGAATGCCAGTTTTGTCATGTCTCTAGTTGTCTTGGAATTGCAATAACCAGTATGAAGCATGTGTGATATTGAAAAAATCTTAAGGAGGAAATTTTCATCATTCCTCATTAATAACTGTGATATAAAGACAAATGCAGAATGACTTTATTTTTTTGGGTACATTGGGAGGTGCAAGCACCAGCCACCAGCATAGGGGAGGAGACTAGGTGGCCTAACAGAGGATAAAACCGCTGACAGCATCAACACACCCCAGTCATAGAAACTGGGGCTGAAGCCATTTGAGTTATAAGCTCGTTGGCTCTAGAATAACTTTTTATCTTTAGCACAAGCACAAGATACATAGAAAAATAACAGATAAGATCAACTACTAATAACTTCCAGTTCCAATGAAATATATTGTTAGAGATATAAATCATTCCCGTGAATGCACCTAAGTACCTAACAGCTTAAGCTTTTGCAATGAATTGGTTCTTGAGAGACATATTTACTGCTAAGGTCTGAAACTTTATCATAGGTTCCTAGAATCTATAGGACTATTTTATAAAAATGAAGATTTACAGTAATGACAGAGAAGATAAAAGTGTTAGTTTAACACTCTTCCTTAAAAGTGATAATCTGCTGGTAATTTTGCTTCTAGTCTTTCATTCATCCTAAGAGATTTTCTCCCTAACAAGGTTATAATATAAAAAAGAAAGAAAATGCAGCATATACATACATGTTAAAGTCGATTGGTGTGCAATAAAGGAAAATGCAGGTATTATGCTTTTGGCCTTTTGCAGTTAGCAACAATAAACACTATTGTAGTAAATGATTTTCTCATAGGGCTGAACCAAAAAGGCAAAAACACAGAAGAAAAAACTAATACTGTAAAGATATTACTTGCATTATAACAAACTAATGTCAAAAACTAACTTACACTCAAGCGGTTGAGCTGAGTGGAGATTTTTGGGTAAAAATATTAGATTCAAGTGGTGGCAAAGACTTCCAATGCAACAAGAAATAGAATAATTAACTCGCAGCATGGCATACAACTAATTTTGTAATTTTTCTTTTCTTTTTTGTGATAGAAAGCAACCAGAGTTAATTTTGATCATTATATTTCACATTATGCAGGAAAATCCACCAGGACCACCATGTAATTCTAAATTTGTAAAATAGGTACAGTCCTTCTAAGGAGCCATGCAATACAAATTGAATGCTTAGAGTGGAAACAACTCTGCATTGGAGAACAATTCAATTATTGCAAAGTGAGTTTCAAGCTAGCCTTTGTTAAAAAACTAAGTAGTGATAGTGGCAAGGACAAAATTTCAAAGAGAAAAGATAGGGGGAAAAAAAAAAAAGAGAGACGAAAACCTTCAGATTTCTTGACTAATCTTCGTCCTCTTGGAAGACCCAAATGCCCTCCCAATCGTATCAACAATCCTCCGCTGTGATTCGAGGATCATCTCAATCCGCTTCCTCTCCATCTCCAACCTACACCTCTCAGTTTCCTTCATCATCTCCATCTTCAAATTCTCCACCCCAATAAACCTCTCAGCAAAAGCTTTTATCTCTGCTGTCAACCCGGAAACCAACCCCTTCTCATTCACCACCAATCTTTCCTCCTCCTCCTCCTCCTCCTCGTCATTATCATCCCTCCACATCCCTTTTGCAAAATGCTCCCTTGAAAACCCTGGAACTCCTCCGTATTTGTTAGTTTTGGGTTTCTGACTAAGAATAAAATTAATACTCCTTGACTTTATGTTGTTCTCCCTCTCATCATCATCATTATCATCGTCATCATCATCACCGGAAGGCAGAAAAGACACCAGGGGTCGAGCTGAAATAGGCAGAGGACCGCGTTCCAGCTCGTCCATGAGGCCAAAGTATTGCCAGGCGCGAGCCCCAGTGCTGCCAGCAAGGCGGTGCTTCTCCGCGCGGTGACGCTGGCGGAGCTTCTCCATCTTGTGACGGCACTGGACGGCGGACTTGGAAGGGTGGTTGAAGTCGTAGCCGCAGCGGGCGGCGACTACGACGGCCACCTCTTCCCACTGGCTGGACCGGAGCGGGCCCCGCTTGAGGGAGTACCACTTCTCTTGGTAGGCCCTGATGAGGTTCACCGTTTCTTGGTGGGTCCAAGGGATCGGTTGGGATCTCTTGGTGGGTGAAGCAGCGTCGTTTGTGGTGGCGGTGGTGATCGGGGAAATGAGTTTTGGTGAGGAGGGGGTGGCCATTGAAGATGGACTAGGGTATGTGGCGTTTCTTTTTGTTTGGAATTGTTACTGTGGTGTTTTTATGTGATTGGGGTGGGAGGTTTTGGGTTTGGTTGACATTTGGCGGTGGCGGTTAGTGTGGTGATGGCTGCGGTGGCGGTCAGTGTGGTGGTGGTGGGGTGGTGGTGGACAGTGACAGCATATTGAGAAGGGAACATAGTGGGCTCAGCCGCTCAGACACTGTGTAAGTGCGCCAGCCTGTGCTGAGATCACTCATCAGATTAGTATATATATGAATTAATTGATGTTATATTTAAAATAGTTTATAATTAAAATTTTATTAATTTTTTTAAAAAAATTAGCAATTGTTTTTTTAAAATAAAATAAACTGAATCAAATATACTATTACTTCTATATTTTCATATTTTGATGGTTACAATTTGGGATACAAGTTCTAATTCTAAGGCCGTAGATTATAGTATGACACCCAAAAAAAAAAAAAAAAAACAAAGAGGCAATAATCGAAAATGCTTCACGTCCCACAAAATGTAGCTACCATATCTCCCTCGTATGCTAGGTTGGACAAGAAAGGTGAGTCATCCCGTATGTTTCGTTGGCATCAATGCTAATTGGTGAAATGCAGAATGTTTCTCCTCTTTTTTTTTTTTTTTGTTTCCCGCTATTGATTTTGGGTGCTCTAAAGGTTAAAGCATTCAACGTGTTCTCTCTTTGTTCCGGGTCTCACCTTCCTATTTCTGCTAGCTTGAATTCCACCTATGTATTTACATTATCTAAGGTACAAGTTGGGTGCTTCAAAAGCTTGAATTCCAGTTTCTGCTAGCTTATCCAAGTGGTCCGTCTCTCAACCTCTCAGTCCTGTTGCCTGCACACTGTTGCCTGCACACTGTTGCCTGCACACTATTGCTTGACTTTGTTGTGATAACACTATTGAAGTTTACTTGTCCAAGCTTCCATTCAGTAGTGTATTGTAGTAACATTTATTACTACATGTTTGTAACAATGTTGGTGTTGTTGATAATTGCTAGAAAACAAAGCATGTTTTGAACACCTGCGAGAAGGCAAGGATCCGATAAGTCCATTAAACAGACTTGTATTGTCAGGTCTACCGTAGAGTCAAAATTTATAACCTTCAAGGTAGGATCCGAGGCAGAGTGATTAAAGAATTTGTTGATAGACATATCTTTATGGAATATAACATAAACATGGTTTTTTTATCAATCTTTCTTTAGTAATAAAATTATTTACTAAATTATTATTATTTCTAAACTATTTATCAAATTGTCATAATTTTGATCATACTAATTTTTTTTTTATTTTACGTTTTACATAAATAGCACTAAAGGAAATGAAGTTTCCAATAGAGAAACGCCAACCACATTGACGTTTTCCTACACAGCCAAAAGGAGTATAAAAAGTTACACGTAAAAAGTCTTATTTAAGTTACACGTGATTAACCATGAATCTATACTTCATTAACCAATATAAAAAATAATGTAAAAAAGAACGTAAGATTTTTGGTGTGAGATAATTATTATTATATAAAGAAAAATACATTTTCGTGTGTTACCACTTATATGAAATTCAGATTTAAAAATTAACAACGGCAATACAGTGTGATAATTGATTAACAACTTTGTGTCAGGAGAGAACATGAGAGAAGTATGAAAAATAAGATAAGGATATTATTCACTATTTATGGTAATTATTCTTAATATATATCTTAATTTTAATAAAAGGGTGAAGATTGTAATTAATAATATTAAATTAGAATATAATGTACTCAATTATATAAATGAAGGTGAAAAATACAATGAAGCTAATAAATTAGAGGTTAAGTGCATTTGACCAATAAACAGAAAAGCCTTTGATCCCCATTCCCTAGGGTGCAAAGTTGCAAGTTATCCTTAAAACCAGGGTCACGATCGGTTCATGGGCTAGAATACCAGCCTAGTAAGCTTATGAAAATCAATTAACCTTAATAGTTCTAACATTCTGATTTTATGAAAAAATTAACAGAATATCTCCTAAAAATTGGACGTTCTCAAAAGTCTAGAGAGAATGTGAAAATTCGAGAAATGAAGGAAATGACCGTGAGAAGGAGAAGAGAGTTGCTTAAATAGTCCCTGCCAATAAGGAAACGATGTAATGCCCATACTATTATTGCTATTCATGTTTGCGGAATTATACTATAGCAATAATAGTAAGCACATCACTTAAGATAATTATTAAAAATTTCAAATTTGTACTTTACATTATTATACAAAAGTATGAGTCTAGTCAAGGTATAAAATAATATACATATACTAAAGGAGTTTATACAAGTGTATATAATAATACAAATACATATCCCATGCCTTATAGCCATTTTTCATACATCTATTATACAAAGATTCTAATACAAAAGAAACAAAATAAATATCATCTTCAGCTCATACCATGATGCTACTAGTACTGAACCTGGAATTATCATGGAATACATAATAATAATGGAGTGAGAATACTAATTCTCAGTATATTTTATATGAAAAAGAGTGTCATCACAATAATTCTAGCTGTTTCGGAGAAAATCATATTCTTTTAAAATTAAATAAATACACTCTTGTATATATAACTAGGAAGGTGGCAAATTGCCAAATCTAGTTTTTCCTCTTCCCAAAACAGAATTCCATTTAATAGATTTCGAAAATATCCATCATCAATAGTATATACTACATTCACAAATAATTTCTAGAAAACATTTTCAATCACAATACCATAATGTCATATTCATCCAGATACTCAAACACACGTTTAATTCATAATCATAATATACTAATTCAATTCAATGTTCAGTGCTCATTCAAATTCTTGCTTATCCCACAGAACTCATATCTCTTGCATCACAAGGATGAGAGCTACCTCATATAGCTCGGGTTCTATATTCTTATGGTAGGGAGTGATTCAGGGCATCACACTACCACTAGTATCATATGAGAGAATTAATACGTGAGGAGTATACTAATATTATGAGGAATTTATTCAAGAAAACAATATTCCTCTTCCTCACAAGAGGTTGTCTCCATAGTTCAAATGGAATTTCGAATACTCTGCCCTCATACAGGATTGTGTCTGAAATCCGCTATACAAAAGTGAAACATAATTTACATAAATACAAAGGATACTAAGTGGGAAAACTGGGACTAATTACCTTTCCATTCAAGGATAATTGTCCAATTCTTATTCTTATTTAAAATTCAATTATAAGAGAACTGATTATTTTATTACACATTCAAGCTCAACCTCATGAATTAAAGAAATTATATTCAATGAAAAACCTAGTTCAACTTGAATAATCAAGGAGCATTATAACAAATTCCATCATCACATTTCACAACTCTCAACAAGTATACAATGTGAAACTCATTTGATTCACGATCAAATATTCAATTATTCTTCAAATAAATACAATCCAAAACATTTTATCTTCCTACACCTAAAATTCATTCTCATGGATAAGAGACTAAAACAAGTCTCATAGACATGATTCCACTTGATGACAATCATGTTAGTTTTTTTTTTAAAATCTATTATCATTCTTAATGGTTCATTTAGCATACATAGAAAAAACTAGTGCAATTCTTGACATTTTCAATCAATATTTTGCATTTATACATGAAACAATTGCAGAGTAATTAAGATAAACAACAAGACATCAACTTATTCTAAATATTTCAGCTCAAGAACACATTGAAAAATTATTTTTCTCATGAAGTTCAAGTCAATCAACAATAATACAACAACAAAAACAGTATACAACATCAACTATTCATAACAGAAACAACATACAACAACTATAATTCACAGCAGAAATAGCAAAATAGCAAAAACAATTACAACAAAATTTGTTTATAGCAGAACAGCAGAATAGCAGAAACAATTATAGCAAAATAGCAGAACAACAAAAACAATTATAGCAGAAATAGTTTACAGCAGAAATAGAATACAAAGAAATAGAATACAACATAAATAGAATACAACAAAAACAAAATATAGCAAAAACATAATACAGCAAAAATAGCTTACAGTAAAAACAAAATACAGCAAAAACAGAATACAACAAAAATAGCTTACAACATAAACATAATATATGCAGAAATAATAGCAAAAATAGTAGCAAATAATAGCCAAAAATAACAACAAACAGCAACAAAAATAACAGTAAACAACATAAAAAATAATAGCCAACAGCCTCTACCTCAAGCCTTTTAGCTTGTCACCACTTCCTTCCATTTCTTGCCCTTAGTTCCTTGTTCTTGTCTCTTGATTTCTTCTTGATTTTCCTTGTATTTTTGCTTCTTTGTTGGGGCTGTTATGGGTGTTCAAAAAAACAGAGAAGAATGGGAGAGGGTGAGATGAAATTGTGTAGAAAAAAGATGAAGGAAAAGTATAGATTTATCTAGAACTTGGACG
Organism: Ormosia emarginata; assembly: GCA_029884605.1. Taxonomy (NCBI): domain Eukaryota; kingdom Viridiplantae; phylum Streptophyta; class Magnoliopsida; order Fabales; family Fabaceae; genus Ormosia; species Ormosia emarginata. The sequence continues at coordinate 44,590,630 of JAQQTP010000088.1, forward strand.
GCAAAAAATTAGACCAAGTTTAAGACTTAATTTTTGATGCTGGAACTTTTGTATTTGTTAAGCATTCTTTAATTTTCCAATATCAAGATTTCAAGTTATCATAGGTATTAGGAAAAATTTTAGGACTCAACCTAGTCTTTTGATTTATATTTTCACAATTCTCCATATACCGCTATTTTCAATTAAGCTTTATTACTCGGTCTCAAGTTAAATTAAACCATGGATTGAGTAATTATGCTTACTAATACTTATCTTAGTTGGTATTTTATACCAACATATTCCCCATATTTTACTTATCATTTCTATTAAATTTCATAATTTTTTGAGATACTTAATTGTTCCATTAATTTCTTATTAGTATCCTTAAAAATAACAAACTTGTTCTGTTGTTTCTCCAAAATTTTCTACAACTCTTATTAATGTTCTTTAGCTAGGAAATAAATTTTCCATATTTATTTCCATCATGTCAACTGATTCAGCAGATACTTTAATTATTCTCTTGTATTAAGTATTATAGAATTGCGCTCAAACTAGTTCAAAAAATTATCTGAATTAACAGATAACTCTTACCAGCCATACTGAGCTTATATAATTCTGATTAGAATTATTAGGTTAAGGGGAATGTTACAATTCTCCCCCTCTTTTATAAATTTTGTCCTTAAAATTTTACTTACCTCATTCGAAATGTCCTGGATAATTCTGCACCATGTTGGATTCTAGTTCCGAGGTGGCTTTGTCTGAGTCACCACCATCCCATAGTACCTTCACCAAAGGATTTTATTTCCCTCTGAGCTCTTTAATTGCTCTATCCACAATCCTCACAGGTTTCACTACATAAGTTAAATCATCTTTCAACTGTATTGATTCATTTTTTATGATATGTAAAGGATCCAGATTATACTTTCAAAGTTGGGAAACATGAAAAACATTATAAAGGTTTGACAAGCTTGGTGGTAAAGCAATCTGGTAAGCAACAGGTCCAATTCTTTTTAGGTTTGAAAAGGACCAAGAAACCAAGGATTCAACTTTTTGGCTTTAATGACTTTACCAACTCCCGTAATAGGAGTGACTCTAAGGAATACATGTTCTCCTTCTTAGAATTCCAAAGGTCTTCTTTTCTCATCCGCATAACACTTTTGCATACTTTGGGTAACTAACAACTTATCCCTAATCCTTTCTAATTTGCTCAGTAGTCTGTTATACTATTTCTGGACCTAGGATGGTTTGTTCTCCTGTTTCATACCGACATAGAGACGACCTACACTTTCTACCATACAAGGCTTCATATGGTGTCATACCTATACTAGAATGATAACTATTGTTGTAGGCAAATTCTACTAAAGGTAAGAACCTATCTCAACTACCTTGTTGTTCTAACACAAAACATCTAAGCATGTCTTCAAGGGTCTAGATAGTTCTCTCAATTTGTCCATCTATTTGTGGATGCTACGCTGTACTGAAATTTAGTTTAGTTCCGAATTCTTTTTGCAGGGCTTCCTAAAATCTAGATGTGAATCTAGGATCCCTATCAAATATTATACTCGAGGGAACACCATGCAGTCTCACTATCTCTTGGATGTACAATTGAGTCAACTTGTCTAATGAATAATTAACTCTTATTAGCAGAAATGGCACAAACTTCGTTAACCTGCCCACTATAACCCAAATCGCATTATGACCTAACTAGGTTCTAGGAAAACCTGTTACAAAGTCCATTGAAATACTTTCCCACTTCCATTTTGGAATTTCTAAGGGTTGCAAAAGACCAGAAGGTCTTTGATGCTCTATCTTGACCTTTTGGCACACTAAATATCTGGACACATATTCTGTTATATTTTTCTTCATACTTGGCCACCAAAATATTTTCTTGAGGTCTTGATACATTTTGGTTGTTCTAGGGTGGAAGGTGTACTTGCTTTTATGTACTTCCTCTAAGATCTTTTCTTTAATTTCAACTTTTCTTGGCACATACATTCTATCTCTAAACATAATCATTCCATCTTGAGTCTTTCTAAATTCCTTTTTCTTTCCTAACAAAATTTGTTCACTAACTTCTTTCAATTCATCATGTTCCTTTTGTGCAGCTTTAGTTTGGTTTCTTAATTCATTTTGGATATCTAATCTATTCAAACAGAGACTTTGTGGTAACATAGTCACCACCAAACTCAAGTTTCTAAAACTCTATCAATTCCATTTCTTGTATCATCATATGAGACACATGCAGAAGTTTTCTACTTAGTGCATCAGCTGCCACATTAGCCTTACCCAGATGATATCTCAATTCAAAGTCATAATCTTTCAAAAATTCCATCCACTTTCTTTGCCTTATGTTTAATTGTTTCTGATCAAACAAGTATTTCAAACTCTTATAATCACTAAAGACCTCAAATTTTACACCATACAAATAGTGTCCCCAAATCTTTAGAGCAAAAACAACTGCTGCTAATTCCAAATTATGGGTTGGATAGTTTTCTTCATAGGGTCTCAATTGCCTAGAAGCATATGTAACTACCCTACCATTTTGCATTAAAACACATCCTAACCCCTTTCTTGAGGCATCACAATATATCTCAATTTTCCTCTGGATTTGGAATTACTAAAACAGGAGTGATGGTCAACTTCTCTTTTAATTCCTGGAAACTGTTTTCACATTCTTGTGTCCATTCAAAAGTACTTCCTTTTCAGGTCAACCTGGTCAATGGTAAATCTATTTGGGAAAAGCCCTTAATAAATCTTCTATAATATCCTACCAAACCCAAAAAACTTCTAATTTCGGTTATAGTGGATGATCTTTCCCATTGTAGAACTGCCTCTACTTTGCTAGGATCCATTGATATTCCTGCACTGGATATCACATATTCTAGAAATTGCACCTATTTCATCCAAAATTCACATTTTGATAACTTAGCATACAATTTATTTTCTTTTAGAATTTCTAGAACTAACCTAAAATGTGCCTCATGTTCTTCTATTGTCTTTGAATAAATAAGAATTTCATCTATAAAGACAATAACAAATTTATCAAGGTATGGTCTAAAAATCTTATTCATATAATCCATAAATACTATGGGTGTATTTGTTAAACTAAGGGACATTACAAGATATTCATAATGCTCATATCTAGTTCTAAAGGCAGTCTTAGGGATATCTTCTTCTCTGACTCAGATTTGATGGTATCCAAATCTTAAATCGATATTGGAAAACACAGTTGCACCTCTTACCTGTTCCATCAAATCATCAATTCTAAGCAGTGGGTATTTATTCTTAATGGTAACTTTATTTAGTTGCCTATAGTCTACACACAATCTCATACTGCCATCCTTCTTTTTCACCAGGAGCACAGGGGCTCCCCATGGTGACATACTGTGTCTGATAAACTTTTTTATCCAACAATTCTTCAATTTGCTTCTAAAATTCAGCTAATTCTAGAGGGAACATTCTATAAGGTGCCATAGAAATTGGCCCTATTCTTGGCACCAAGTCTATGGTAAATTCTATCTCCCTCTCAGGTGGTAATTCACCAACTTCATTAGGAAACACTTCCGGGTATTCTCTCACTACAGGTATGGTTTCTAAACTTTGTTGACTTTTGGAATTCAAAAAAAAGAGGAGAACATAGCCTTGAGCTCCTTCTACTAAGTGGTTGATAACTTGGTTGGCATTCAAGTATATAGATTTAGGTGACGAGTTCATGGAAGAAGTACCAAACAAAAAGACTAAGATTTTATTTTAATAGTCTAAGACAACATGGTTTGAAGATAACCAGTCCATACCAAGAATGATGCCTATATCAACAAGGGGTAGACATATGAGGTTTACAACGAAATCTTTATTTTCAATGGTTACATAACAATTTAGACATACTTTAGAAGTGGATACCGATTTTTCAGTGGGAGAAGAAAATATAGGTCATAAAGAAGTTCAGAAACAGACAAATCTAGTATCCTTACACATTCATAAGAAATGAAAGAATGAGAAGCTCCCGAATCAAACAACACAGTTAAAAGATTACCTTTAACTATGCACTTACCCTAAATCAGATCAGAAGATTGAGCTGCTTCTTTGCCACTCAGAGTAAAAACCCTTCATCTGGTTTAAGGCCTGGGAGGAGGTGGTAGTGCAGCTTGCTTCTGGGGGTAGCTCCTTGCATAATGTCCCTTCTGTCCACAAGTGTAACACTCCGCCTGATCTGCCCACGAAGATCCAAAAGATTTTGTCTGAGCTTGCTTCCCTATTTCTTATTGATTCTTTGACTGTTGACCATTCTTCTTAAACTTGTCATCTCCCTGCTTTCTCTTTTACCACCCTTGCTATTTATATTCTTGTTGTGGTTTTAGACCAACTGACTCTATAATTCTGCACCTGTCCATTAGTGTCTGAAAGTCTCTAATCACCAATGGCTTCACCATTCCCTTGATTCCATATCTCAATCCATATTCAAATTTGATGCATTTCTAATTTTCATCCAGATTATACCAAAAATAAGAAGAAAATTTTAATAGTTCCTCAAACCTTGCAACATATTCTCCTACAGACATATTTCCTTGCTCCAATTTAAAGAACTCCAATTCTTTTGCTTCTTGTAAATTCCTCGGAAAGTACTTATCCAAGAAAGTTGTTCTGATTACTTCCCAGGCCACCTACACTCCAGCTGCTTCCTTTGACCTTCTCACATCATTCCACCATAATTCAGCTTCTCCTATTAACATGTAGGAGGCGAAGGACACTTTTTGATCATCCAGACATCTTAATACTGCAAAGATCTTTTTTAACTGCCTCAATTATGCTTCTACTTTTACTGGATCATATTCACCCTTAAACGACGAAGGATTTGCCTTTCTGAATTATGATAAATCATGAAAGTCCTGATTTTTTTTGCTAAAACCACATTCTGCACTAGAGCTGGTTGAGCATTAGCCCGTATCTCTGCTAATATCTTGTTAGTCATAGCTACTTGTTCTCTAACTGCAGCAGCTATATCTCTAGTAGCCTCTGATATATTTGGAGTATCACCTCTATCTCCAGTAGGAATTGTACCTCGACCACTGGCTTGCCTGGTCGATGTCATAGCTTCCAGCACACATAGTACATTATATATTGAGTTGATCAGGCTCAATAATATGTAATAGTGCGACAGTTAACTATAAACAAACAAACTCAAGGAAGTTATGCAATTCTACCTATACATCTTATCATTAAGACAAGACATATGCATAACATTATGCTTTAAGCATAGCTAGTCCATACCCCAGCTTAACAAGATGAACTGCTCTGATACCAAAATGTAATGCCCATAATATTATTGTTATTCATGTTTTCAGAATTACACTATAGCAATAATAGTAAGCACATCACTTAAGATATTTATTAAAAATTTCAAATTTATACTTTACATTATTATACAAAAGTATGAGCATGATCAAGGTATATACATATACTGAAGGAGTTTATACAAGTGTACATAATAATACAAATACATATCCCATGCCTTATAGGCATTTTTCATACATCTATTATACAAAGATTCAAGTCCAAAAGAAACAACATAAATATCCTCTTTAACTCGTACCATGATGTTGCTAGTACTGAACCTGGAATTATCATGGAATACATAATAATAATGGGGTGAGAATACTAATTTTTAGTATATTCTATTATGAAAAAGGGTGTCATCACAATAATTCTAGTTGTTTTAAAAAAAATCACATTATTTTAAAATTAAATAAACACATTCTTATATATATAACTAGGAAGGTGACAAACTGCCAAATCTAGTTCTTCCTCTTCCCAAAACAGAATTCCATTTAATAGATTTCGAAAATATCCATCATCAATAGTATATACTACATTCACAAATAATTTCTAGAAAATATTTTCAATCACAATACCATAATGTCATATTCATCCAAATACTCAAACACATGTTTAATTCATAATCATAATATACTAATTCAATTCAATGTTTAGTGCTCATTCAAATTCTTGCTTATCCCACTAAACCCATATCTCAAGCATCACAAGAATGGGAACCGCCTCATATAGCTCGGGTTCTATATTCTCATGGTAGGGAGTGATTCAGGGCCTCATACTACCACTAGTATCCTATGAGGGAATTAATACGTTAGGATTATACTGATATTATGAGGAATTTGTTCAAGAATACATGATCCCCCTTCCTCACAAGAGGTCATCTCCATGGTTCAAATGGAATTCCGAATACCCTGCCCTCATATAGGATTGTCTCCAAAATCTGTTATACTAAAGTGAAACACAGTTTACATAAATAGAAACGATGCTAAGTGGGAAAGCTGGGACTAATTACCTTCCTATTCAAGGATAATTGTCCAATTCTTATTCTTATTTAAAATTCAATTCTAAGAGAACTGATTAGTTTATTACACATTCAAGCTCAACCTCATGAATTAAAGAAAGCATATTCAATGAAAAACCTATCTCAACTTGAATAATCAAGGAGCATTATAACAAATTCCATCATCACATTTCACAACTCTCAACAAGTATACAATGTCAAACTCATTTGTTTCATGATCAAATATTCAATTATTCTTCAAATAAATACAATCCAAAACATTTTATCTTCCTACACCTAAAATTCATTCTCAAGGATAAGAGACTAAAACAAGTCTCACAGACATGATTCCATTTGATGACTGTCTTGTAAGTTTTTTTTTTTAATCTATTATGATTCTTAATGGTTCATTTAGCATACATAGAAAAAATAGTGTAATTCTTGACATTTTCAATTAATATTTTGCATTTATACATGAAACAATTGCGTAGTAATTAAGATAAAAAAAAATAGGATAACAACTTATTCTAAATATTTCAGCTCAAGAACACATTGAAAACTTATTTTTCTCATCAAATTCAAGTCAATCAACAATAACACAATAGCAAAAACAATATACAACAACAACTATTCACAACAAAAACAACATACAGTAACTATAATTCACAACAAAATTGTAATTCCCTAATTTTCTTGTTTTCAGTTATTTGTGATTTTTATGATTTTTTTGTGAATTATTTGGCTTATTTTGATTATTTTAATATTTATTTCAGAAAATTTTGGACTGTTGAATCGAGGCCGGGGGAGCTACTAAACTTGAGACCGGAGACAGTTTTCGAAGTTTTCATTATCTGAGATTTTACCTGACAAATAAAATTTAGGTACGTTCTATTATCCATTGAACAATAAATGCTAGTTTTGTTAACTGTAACTGATGATCACATATTTTATACATTAATAAACCCTCATTTTTAGTCATTTACACTCTCCATGTACTTAATTGATTAAGCCTAGTTATGTTTTGTAAGTTTGGACTCAAATTAGACTTAATTGATTTTTTCAGCACTATTTTGGTCTTACACTGTTTCTATATTTCGGCCATATCTTGAGTTCTAAATGTCTGATAATTATGAATTTTACCTTGTACGAAAGATAAGAGAGAGCTCTACAACTTTGATGAAGAGCTCAAAGTCTCAATCAGATATCTAGTAGAGCTAATTGGGCTTGGAAGACAGAACACGAGTTTTGTGTTTGAAACCTGAACAGTATATAGTAATCAGAGCATAATTCGAGTTTGGACTTATAAAATGGGCTGAAAATTTGGAATCTGAAAGTTAAGACCTATATCTACAACTTTCATGTTGAACACAAAACTTGATTCGGGCTCCTTGATGGTGATATTGGGTCTGAAAGTCAAAACAGAGGTGCTGAAACTGGGCCTGAACAGTCTATAGTAATTGAGTCATATCTTGGGCTGTAGGACGAATTTTTGGGTGATTCCAGAGCCATTTGAAAGCTTAGACAATTTCCTAGAACTTTCATGAAGACCACTTGACTCAAAAATGACGGAATCAATGAGTTAAGCAATGAATGATTTCGGAGACAAAGAATCTCAATAATCCAACCACCTAACCAATCATCCAACCACTCCACCCACTAATCCACCTACTCTTAATCATTCTCCTTGTCATTTTGTATCCCTACTCTTCTATAAAAGGCACTCTAGTATTAGGCACTTGGGGTGAGGCTTAGTTTGTATAAGTTAAGGTTATGCTTGTTTATTGTTTTCCTTTGTTGTAATTTTCTCTTGTTCTAAATTGAAGTTATGTTCATCTTTTTCTTCTTCTCTCTTTCTTTCTTCTTATCCATGAGTAACTAAATCTTCATCTTGCTTGGGTGAAAGAGTGAAGCTCTTGGTAATGAAATAAGGTTAGATTATTTTATTTCTTATGCTTAAATGATATATTATTAAATGAACATTATATGTGTTGTATTTTGTTTCCAATCAATTTAGAAACCTTCTTTGTTAATGGAGATCTTGATTTATTGTAGACAATAGGATTGGCACAGTTGAATGCTTGAACTCATTTACAAATGTTGGTAGATAATTAAAGGAATCATAATATGATTACATATATAATTGAACTTTGAATGTTATATTTTCTGATTGGAACCTCCGTTGTGTCTGGATTTCAATTGAGTTAAAAGAGAAATAATCTTACCTTTAATTTATTACCAAGAGTGGATCTCCTAACCCAAGCAAGCCCTTAAATTCATTTGTGAACTTGTTTTATTACTTTTGGTGTTGTGACAAATCTTCTTCTTACCTCAATTAATTTTTCTTCATTAATTCCCTGTGGATCGACCTCGGACTCCCGAGAAATTTACTACTTGAACCTGCACTTGGGTTTGCATCCTTAAATCCGATCAAGTTTTTAGCGTCGTTGCCAGGGACTTGATTTGAAGTTTTGATTTATTGAGGTTCGTTTTCTTTAATAAAATCTATTCTCTCTTCTCCCTCACCGGAGCAAAAGATCGGCTTACTGATCATTCGGTTTCTTTACTAACTCTCTAACTTTCTAACTATCTAACTCTAACTTACTAACTTGCTAACATACTAACTTTTATATTTATGTCATTTATTTTTAATTTTTAATTTTATTTATTTTTGTCATTTTTTTTCGTCAGTGGGGGTAACTCTCCCTTTTATTTTTACGCACAAACTTAGTGGGGGAAACTCTCCCTTTTACTTTTCTCGCTATTTATTTTTCCGCAATCTAACTTAATGAAATAATAATTCTTCTTCTCTTCTCTTTCGCTTGACTCTGTGGGGCTCTGTCACTCTTCTTTCATATTTAAATTTACTTTCTGCACTTTAATTTTTGTATTTTAATTTCCGCACTTTATTTTTTATTTTATTTTTATTTTTATTTTTTGGGTGGTTGGTTTATTACCCCACCTTTGTTTTTTATATATATATATATTTGGTGGTTAGTTTCTACCACACTATTTTTTTTAAATTTTTATTGGGTGGGTGGTTTATACCACTTCCTTGTTAATATTTAATGGTGGGTGACACCGCCAGCTTGTACATTATTTTTTATTTATTTATTTTTAGTTATTTATGTATTTATGCTTAATTGGTATCGTGATTTAAATTCTGGTCGTTTAGTTAAAATTAATTCTGGTACTTTATATATTGACTTGTTTGAATCACAATCACACACAATTGACACAATGGCTAACAATGAAAGTGTACATGATGAACGTGAAAATCAACCGTTGCGAACCATGCGTGAATATTTGCAACCACCTCGAAATTCTAGCCCATCATGTTTTATCTTTCCACTCAATGCTAACAAATTTAGATTTAAACCAGGTATGGTTTCTTTACTTCATAATTTTCTTGGTTTAGAATCTGAAAGTCCATATTTACATCTGAAAGAATTTGAGGAAGTATGTATTGCCTTCAATGATCAAAATTGCACTGAAAAGATTATTAAGCTTAAATTATTTCCTTTTTCTTTAAAAGATAAAGCAAAATCTTAGCTTAACACTTTGAAACCAAGTTCAATTGGCACATGGTAAGAAATGCAAGGTGAGTTCTTAAAGAAATTTTTTCCAACACATAAAACCAATGCTATGAAAAGACAAATCCACAATTTTTTCCAAAATTCAAATGAAGCATATTTTCAATGTTAGGAACGATTTAAAGATTTGTTAAATTCTTGCCCATATCATGGTTTTGAAAAATGGCGCACTATAAGTTTCTTTTATGAAGGTTTAACTCCTGAAACTAAACAATTTGTGGAAATAATGTGCAATGGTGAGTTTCTTGATAAAGAACCTGATGAAGCTTTAGGCTATTTGAACCAGTTGGCTGAAAATTCTCAATCTTGGCATAGTACTAACACTTCTGAAAATTCAATTAGATCTAATCTTGCAAGTGTTAATAAAGGAAAATATCACCTTAGTCAAGAGGAAGATCTAAATGCCAGGTTTGCTAGTTTGGCTAGAAAGGTTGAAGCCATGGAATTAAGAAAAGCAAAAGAAATCAATTCTGTGCAAAAAGAAGAAATTTGTGGCATTTGTGATGACTTAGGACACTCAACACACGAATGTCCTAAAATTCCTGTTTTTAAAGAAGTTGTATATGAGCAAGTAAATGCAATGAATAATTTTAACAAGCCATTTACTTCTTCTTTTTCAGATACATACAATCCGGGATGGAGAAATCACCTGAACTTCAGCTGGAGGAATAATACTTAGTCACAATTCGTGCAACCACCACCTCCTCAGGCACAACAGGACTCTCAAAATTTTCAAGGATATGCACCTTATTCCCACCATATAGGAAAAACCTTGAAGAAACACTGCATGCATTCATAGAAAAGCAAGAGGCCATCAATAAACAAAACAATCAAACCATGATTGACATAAAAGAAACTCTTGCCAAACTTACTTCTGCTCTCACCATTCATGAGAAAGGAAAATTTCTTTCTCAACCTCAACCAAATCCCAAGGGTTAGTACAGTCTAAATGAGGGGAGTTCAGAAAACCAACAAATGGACCAAGTCAAGTCAGTGATAACTCTTAGGAGTGGAAAGGTTGTTGAAAAATAAATCCCCGAATCTTGTGAGAAAGAAGATGAACCAATTTTCCAAAAAAATGAAGAAGTTGACCAAAAGGCGACCAAACTCTCACCTTCACCCCCATTTCCTCAAGCATTGAATAATCCAAAGAAATTGGACCATAACACTGGAATTTTTGAAATTTTGAAACAAGTGAAAGTCAATATTCCTTTGTTAGATGCTATCAAACAAATTCCTTCTAATGCCAAATATTTGAAGGACTTGTGCACTGTTAAAAGGAAATTAAATGTGAAAAAGAAAACATTTTTGGCTGAACAGGTAAGCTCCATTCTTCAGAATAATAATACGTTGAAATATAAAGACCCTGGTTGTCCTACAGTTTCATGCATTATTGGAGAACATAAAATTGAAAAAGCTTTACTTGATCTTGGTGCTAGTGTCAATTTGCTTCCATATTCAGTTTATCAGCAACTCAACTTGGGTGAGTTAAAACCAACTTCTGTAACTCTTCTACTTGCCGATAGATCAATTAAAATTCCAAGAGGAATAGTGGAAGATGTGTTAGTTCAAGTTGATAAATTCATATATCCTGTGGATTTCATTGTCTTGGATACTGAACCTCTGGTTGATAGTTGCAAGTCAATTCCTATTATTTTAGGCCGTCCATTTTTAGCAACGTCTAATGCTTTGATAAATTGCAGAAATGGAGTGGTGAAGCTAACATTTGGAAACATGACACTGGATCTCAATGTTTTTAACATATGCAAGCAACCACAGGAAGTCCTTGTTGAAAAGGAGGAAGTTGAAGTAATTGAAGCCATTATAGATGATCATCTTCAAAAAGGGAGTTCTTCTGACCCATTAGAAGTTTGTTTAATTAATTCATTTGATTTGCTTGATTGTACAGAGGAAATAGAATACAAAGGAAGAAAGCCAAAATTCGAAGAGCTAAAACCCATGAATGATAATGCCCATGAAGAAGTACCCACACCGGAACTAAAGTCATTTCCTGCTGGGTTGAAGTACACATTTTTGGGAGAAAAGCAAAGCTTTCCTGTAGTAATTTCCTCAACTCTTACTGGAAACAAGAAGGAAAGATGCCGCCTCAATGGATGCACCAAGATAGAAAGAAATTTTTGACAAAGGTGAAAAATTTTTATTGGGATGACTCATACTTGTTCGGATATTATGCGGACCAAATCTTTTGAAGATGTGTGCCCGACAGTGAGTTCTTTGTGTTGCTGGTTAAGTGGCGGATACGGTACTCCGTGACTCTCAAGTCGATTTGTTTTTCAGTTTCCCAAAATAACTGAATCCTTCTTCTCCCTTAAAATGGATGCCATTCTTTCAAACCTGAGAAAACATTTTCCTTCTCTCCCTCAAAATGCTTTGAAAAAAATCTACAAAGTTCGATGTGAAAGATTGAGACTGTTAATGCACAAAGGTATGCCAGAAGATGTACACTGGATAATTGAAGCAAAGGTCCCACTAGCAGGTGAGTCTTCAATTTCATTTGACTCATACATGCCAGGTCTTGGAAGAAGTTCATATTCTAAAAGGAGAAGAGCAAAAAGGTTACAAGTCTGTTACAAATGTGGATGATGGAATTGTAACAAGCGATGTTGTACTTTGGGGATAGTTTCCGCAAACAGAGAAGATAAAATTTTCTTCATTAAGAATGGACTGAGTAAGGAGTCATTAGATGATATCTTATTGACTCTTGAGACGCATTCTTGTGAATTGGTGCATCGTGAACTTCTTAATTTGTGGAATATCTTCAAGGATGAAGAAAAACGCTACAGTCTTGGGAATCTGACTCTAAAAGACCCCGTTTGCCAATTTATAAGAAAATTGGATGGGAAGCTTATCCTCGATTCATAGAAGGCGTTTAAGCCGTTACTAGACGTTAAACCAGAGGCAGATGTGAGCCATATCCACAACAATCTGTACATATCATCTTCTTCTTCTCCATGTCATCTTTCAAAAAAAAATTCAAAAAAAAAAAAGAAAAAAAAAAAAAAAAAAAATGTTTGAACAAGGGCGATCCGGAAGGAGTACCATGGCTTTAATTAGTTGTGGAGCCCAGCCTTTGGTCGACCGTCATTGACTCGGGTGGACCTTTGCACGCTGGTCCTTAAAAAAATTCGTGAGTGTCTACTGCACTGGTGACACGCAGTATAAAGATATGCCACTACTGCACTCATGACGCGCAGTATAAAGATACGCCATGAAAGCTGTACATACATGTATGTCATCATTTGCTATTATATTTCTTTTATCTTTGTATGATTTTGCTATATTTTGGTTTTAGACAGACGATCCTTTGAGCAGGGTCCTTCAGGGGTTTCTAGACTTCTTTACCCTGATGGTTTTCTTGAAGTCACAAAAAAAAAAATTTCCTTTACCTTTGATCTTTGATCCTGATCCAGCAATAGCTCAGATAGATTGGTCAGCAGGAGGCAGTGAAGGAAGTAGGATGAAAAGACAGCCAAATTTGACACTTCGTTTAAAGCTTTCCTTTACTTTGGATTTATCATACTTTGTTTTTGTTTAAATTTGTGTCAGTTTTCTCTAACAGGTAATATCTTCTATCCTTTACTCATCTATATTTTAACATTGAGGACAATGTTGTGATCTAGTTGGGGGGGAAGGATAGTTGACCTAAAAAAAAATTTTTGTTTTGTTTGGGAAATATGATATGATTGTCATGGACTTACTAAACTAATTAGTGATGGCAGAGTAAGGAGTAATTTTACCATTGAGACGCATCTTAATTGGTGGCAGAGTAAGGAGTTTTTTTTTTAGATAGTAATTAATTAGTATTGACTTGTGAAAGTAACAAAGTTTTTTTTTTCTTTTGATTTCCTTTGAAAGATTCAAGCGAATGCACTATCACATCCTTAGAAGCAATTGAAATTCAAGAATCATAGCATGATTGAATAAATTATCTTCTTTCTTAAATTTCACATGCTTGGTTATGGATGTTGAATTGGTGGGTAGAGAATGATAGAAATATGCCTTGTGAGATTTTGAGCCTATTGATGAATGGATTGAATATCTGTACCATTCTCTTCTTTCTTGTGTGATTTTCACTCATGGAATTGTTACTCTAAAACTTGCTTTGATTCTTTTTGAGGCTACATTTTCACATGCATACATTAATATGATTGAGGCATTTTGAAATAGCTACTTTGACCAAATAGCCATCCTTGTATATTTTCCATTGTGTAACCCCTTTGAACTTGTTTGACCATTCCTTGTTTTAAGCTCATTTCATCCTCTAAAAAAAAAATAAAAAAAAATATTTTTACCCAACCTTAGGGAATAAGAGAGCATTGACCTTGTTCTTGAACAAGTGTGAGAGTGTGTGTGCAAAATAATCAAAAAAAAAAATTATTGACCACCGTTGCAATCAAAAGATTATCAGAATAAAGGTGGATGCTTGGAAACAACAGGAAGAAAAGGAGAATGTTCAAGTCTAACAATGAATTCAATTCACCAATTTGGGATTGATCTTCAACAAAACATTAGTCAAATATTGGTGATTATCTTTTATGACGAATGTTCTCAAACATTTTCTCCACTCTAACTGTACCATAATGCTATTTTATTCTCTTTGGTATTTATCTTTTCATTTCCATATTATCCCCTCTCCTTTATCATGACTCAATTACAACCTTGAATAAAGTCCTCTTGATTTTTGTATGCATGTGTTGTGAGTAGCGGAGAAGTAGAAGATAAGCAAGCTTATGGTAGTGCAATTGTTCATGGGTTGAATAGAGTGAAATACTTACCTTTTAAACACTTGAGAGATTGAGAGTGAAATTCTATGAGGATCTATCATTCTTGATTCATTCTTTTCAACTGAAGATTCCTTGCTTGTTAGTTTGAGATGTGAAGAAATGTTACCTCATTTATGCTTTGATCCCTTGAATTTCTTGTTGCTCTTCTTGCTTCATTGAGTCTTTTAGAGTTTTTAGCTTTTAAGTCTGTGTCATTTTTCTTTGTCTCCTAACTTTGGTCTTATGTGTTTTACCCAGGAGTGCAAAAAGCTAAGTGTGGGGGAATTTGATGATCACATATTTTATACATTAATAAACCCTCATTTTTAGTCATTTACACTCTCCATGTACTTAATTGATTAAATCTAGTTATGTTTTGTAAGTTTGGACTCAAATTGGACTTAATTGATTTTTTCAGCACTATTTTGGTCTTACACTGTTTCTGTATTTTGGCCATATCTTGAGATCTAAATGTCTGATAATTATGAATTTTACCTTGTAGGAAAGATAAGAGAGAGCTCTACAACTTTGATGAAGAGCTCAAAGTCTCGATCAAACATCTAGTAGAGCTAATTGGGCTTGGAAGACAGAACACGAGTTTTGTGTCCGAAACCGAAGCGAGTGTACGAATCGAGCATAATTCGAGTTTGGGCTTATAAAATGGGCTGAAAATTTGGAATCTGAAAGTTAAGACCCATATCTACAACTTTCATGTTGAACACAAAACTTGATTCTGTAACATCCCGAAAAATACCTGTTTAATTAAAGATCATCATTTTATAATATTATTGATTTTTAAGAATTTTTTGGAAACGTTGAATATTTTGATATATTTCTCATTTTACGTGCACACTGAGCAGAGAATTGCTGAGGTCAGTGTAACGCCCCATAAATTATTTATTTCACCGCAAATAGTCATTTTATAATATTTGTGATTTATGTGATTTTTTCTAGAATTTTTCAGAAACGATGAATATTTTAATATATTTTTCGTTTTGCACGAATATTGAGCAGAGTCAGGAAAACGACTGTAGCGCTTCAAGAATTGGAAAATTATATGACGAATGGTCGTTTTATAATATTTGCAATTTTTGAGAATTTTTTGGGAATTTTCCGGAAACGTCGAATATTTTAGTATATTTCTCGTTTTGCATGCACACTGAGCAGAACCAGAGAAACGCGATATTTTCTCTGAGAACCTTGGACTATGGACATGTCGACGGGGGATCTTACTAAACCCGAGACTTGACACAGTTTACGAAATTTCATGATTTTCGAGAAAATTCTAACAGACAAAACAAAACAATACTGCGAAAAATTGATCTGTCAGATTAATTAAATACTGACTTCTGTCAACTGTAACTATTATCCATTGGATAATAGTGTGTAATAAAAATCCTATCACATTATCCAAATGAAATTCGCTTTATGTCTAATCAATCCACTTTAATTCAAATTTAATGTTAAATAATCAAAGCTTCTTTGAGAAGCTTTGACCAAACATTGACTCAAATGCCCTTGGCTTCTCTTGGAAGCCAACTCTCCCTCTCTCCCTCTCTCTCTTCTCTCTCTACACGGCTGGAAGCAGCCCTTGGGCAAGGGAAATTGTTTCAATTCATTAATTCCATTTATCTCACAAATTCCATAATTAACCAAAAACACTTTCTCTCTCATCTTTTCTTCTTCTTCTTCTTCTTCACTTTGAGTTTTCTCTCCCTTCTCTCTACATGCTCTACGGCCAACAGCCCCTTCCCCTACCCAATCTTCACAAAAATTTAAACTAAACACATTTTCTTAATCATCTCACCATTCTAAGCATCTTTTATTCTTGGAGTTTCTTGAAATTCCTTCATTTTCACCATCTTCTCCAAGCTCCAAGCTTTGAGCTTTTTGGGTAAATTTCAAGACTCCTCTTCTTTCTCCTCCATTTTCGTGGTCATGGTCTTCATGTTGGCCATCCATGCTTCATTTTCCAAGCCATTATGCTATTCTAACAAAGTCACCATTTTTAGGGTTTTTGGAGGTCAAATCCGAAAATTACAAGAAGCTTTCTTGGAGTTCTCTTGATTTCTTCATTTGGGTAAGAGAAAGACACTCCTCCTCAACCTCTATTAGCATCTAGGAACCTTGGTTGTGTTGTTGGTGGAAGAACCCTAATGAGGGTTATTCTTTGATTTTGTGATTAATGTGCTAGTGTAGTGATTTTAATTGATTTATGCTATTGGATTGAATTGTTGTATACAATGTCATATTGGATTGGATTATGTGATTGGAAATGCAAGAAAAACCTTTGAGAACTCCTCTTGGTGGTCACAATTTTTAGGCTAGAAATTGGGTGAAATTGTGATTGAGTTGTAACTAACATAAGACTTAAATTAATTAATGGATAAAAATGGAATTTTATGGAAGAGAAATTGGGAATGGAAATTCCTATGAGGGCTACGGTTTTGGGGCCAAGTAATTGGGATTCTTGGTGAGCTAATTTAACAAGTGAACAATTTAAAGAACAAAGGTAATGACATGTAGTATGATGACTTAAAGAAAATTTGGAATTTGTAGCCATTGTGAGGCCACGGCCTCTAGGGTATTTTTAGGTAAGTATGAGATTTTGATAATTTAGAAGTATAAGCAACTAGGTAATTAGGAGCCTATGTAATGAAATGGATGATTAATAAATTGGAAGGATTTAATATAATCAAGACTTCATAAATTTTAAAGGACTAAGGGTGAGATTATCCTACGACTTAAGGTAATTCTAAGTGAATGAAGAACAAGAGAGTGTGAGGCCTAAGAGCTCAAATCAATTACAAGCTATGAGAAATTAAATTGCCTTGGAAGATTAATTAATTGCAAGAATTGGATTGGATGTGAACCTTAAAAAGGGAAACAAATTTCTAAGTTAGGATTCATAATGGACCTAAAAATGTACAAACTGACTTGATCCTTATATTGTGATGTTATGAGTCCATGTGAGTGATCATTTGTATATTGATGCTTATATTGGCCTATTGTGGCGTGTTATGTAATTGTATGAGATTGTGAATCATACATGTCCATGCATAGTGTCATATGCATTGTGAATGTCCTTGTGGACTGTTGTAAGGCCTAGTTGCTTAGGAGATTGAACACACCTTTGTGCGGGTGCGAGTAGACAAGTGTGGGTCTTGTTATGACCTCAGGGGCGTCGGGGTGCGGGTCCTCTACAATGGGTAGTTGGTAGCTCCTCTGCCTGTGGGGCAAACCGATGCAAGCGCACCGACGATCCGGACTTGACACTGTCCTATATCGTGATCGAGCGTGGACTGTCCGTACAATGCCTAATGTGCACGTGAAAATTGTTGATGAATAGCACTTTGGCCGCGGCAGCCGAGTTGCGGACACGTCTCCTGATCTTTCTCTCCGACTGTATGAGTCTAGCTCCATGGAGTAGGAACTTGGGAAAGCATGCATGTGTGTCGTGATATATTCTGTCATCATAAATCATTATTTTCCATAACGATGACCTGTTTGACTATTACTGTACTGAATGTCTGCCTGGAAATTGCTTACCTGGTTACTGCTGAATTTATTGTTTATTACTTGGATATGCTGTTTCTGAATTGCTACTTGGGCGCATTGCGCCGTTTGTTTCTAGCTGCTATAATTGGTAATGATGGTAGGATGCCTTACCTCTTTCTGTGTTTCTATTATTTGCTACCTATGTGTGCACTGTATTGGTCGGAGACGACAGTAAGGAGGCGGAAGATCCCGAGTTTCCCGGCTTCTGGCCCGAACAAGACTAGCTTCTACTGAGACGATGGCGGCACGTATGCGCGGATTTCTGGGTGATGTGCGTCTGACCTTCCTCGGAGGGCCGGAGTATTGGCACATGAACTTGAATTCCGATCGCTGCGTCTACTTGGGAGATGTGTCGATTGCCCTAGCCTGGAGACGTCATGAGGCGCATATCCTCACCTGCCATGTCAGCCTGCGGCTGGAGTTTCTACCTACCCATCAGAGAGATGTGGGGTGATCGTTACTACACCCCTTGGGAGGACTCCTTTGATTCTACTGCTCGGGCTCCTGCCTGTGGTTCTGTGGTTCCCATGAAGGTTTCCTCTGAAGAGGAGGATCCTGCTGAGGACCCGGATACGGTCCCTCCTCATCTGAGAGACTGAGTTTACTGGTAGCTACTGATGGCTACCGGTGTTTTATCTTGGGGCCCGATGTATTTTTTTTTTTTTGTGGAAATTTGTATATTTTGGTATCTCGGGGCATATTTGTATAATCCTTTGGGGCAAGTATAGTTTTGCTTTTTGGGTAATTCAGGCTTGTATCTAAGTATAAATGATGTCAGCACATTTTATATATATATATATATATATATATCTATATGCATGTTATTCAGATGTGAATTTTGTCTACTATTTTATTCTTCACCGTCATTTATATTCCGCATGGTTAAAATGATTATCAAAACAAAAAAAAAATATTTCTGCTATTTTGCTCGCGTATTTAAGAATTGAACAAGTTAAACTTAAACGAATGAACCGGGTCTTGAAATGTTAAAACTTTACTTTTTCGCATTTTCTTTTATTTGACAATGTGACGTTCCTTCCCAAAAAGGGGCGTTACATTAAGTTGGTATCAGAGCCCCGGTTTATGTTTTCTTTGGGTCTTGTGTGTGAGTCTGTCTTGTTTGTGCTGTGTGAAATCTCTGTGGTTTGTGTTTTGAAATGAATCCCTCTAACTTACCTTATGGTTTTCAGTCAACCTGATTTGAGAAAGAGTAACATGGCGAGAAGTGGAGAAATTGCAGCTGCCATAATGGCAATGCAGCGGATGGCAGAAGTCATCGCGCAGCAAAATGAGCGTGCGGCTCAACAACAGGAAAGAGCTGCTCAACAGCTCGAGGCGACTACCGATGCCCAGAACTTAGCAGAATTTCGTCGCCACAACCCTCCGCAGTTCAAGGGAGAATTTGATCCAGACAAGGCTAGTCTATGGATCAAGGAATTAGAGAAAGTCTTTCGTGGCATGAACTGTGCCGAAGACAAGAAGGTGAATTATGCTACTTTCATGCTTGTGGGCAATGCCTAGGACTGGTGGAACAGAGCTCAGAGAACATTGGAAGTTGAAGGAACTGACATCACATGGGATGTGTTCAAGAATAAGTTCTTAGACAAATATTTTCCTGCTAATACGAGACATGCAAAAGAGATGGAGTTCCTCAACTTGAGATAGGGGAACATGACCGTCAGTGAGTATGCAACCAAATTTGAGAACCTGGAGAAGTTCTCAACACACTACCAGCATCAGACTGATGAAGCCTGGAAATGTTGGAAGTTCACCGAAGGATTGAGGTATGAGGTGAAGAAGGCTGTGATCACCCTGAAGATGAAGGTATTCTCAAAACTATTAGACACTTGCTATGAAATTGAAGCCTTGGAACAAGCTAGAGACTCGAGAAACAGGAGCTTTGGGCCTGTACGGTCCCAAAGAGGTGGAGGCAGTGGTTCAAACCACTTCCAAAAGAAGCCTTATTCCCGACCAGCGGGAAGTCAGCAGCAAACTGGTGGAAGTTCTGGTGGAGGATCTTCTAGGAACCAGACTGGCCAGAATGCGACATACCCTTCTAAATGCCTGAAATGTGGGAAAGATCATCTCACGAGGGATTGCACAATCAAGGGAATCATCTGCTTCAGGTGTGGCAAACCGGGCCACATGTCCAGAGACTGCAATCAAGCAAAGGCTGAACCTTCAGTCAATGCGACTCGAGCCAAGAAATCGCAAGCTGGAGGTCGAGTTTACACTATGAGCAGAGCTGAAGCCTCCGAATCCGAAGACTTGATTCAAGGAGAAGGCACCATAGAAGGTAATCTTTTAAAAGTACTGTATGACTCTGGGGCAACCCATTCTTTCATATCATATGACTGTGTGCTACGACTTGGTTTACCTGTGTCTGAACTACCTTTTGAATTGACTGTTTCAACCCCCACTGATAAACCGGTAGTTACTACCAAAGTCTGTTTGAAGTGTCCCTTAATTGTTGAAGGTCGAATCTTTTCTGTCGATTTGATCTGTTTGCCTCTTTCATAGTTAGATATAATCCTAGGGATGGACTGGTTATCTTCCAACCATGTTCTATTAGATTGTTCTAGAAAAACCATAGTTTTCCCAGTGGATGAGAATTCTAGATACTTGACGGCCAACCAAGCACGAGCTTTCTTGAAAGAAGGAGCTCAGGGATACATGCTGCTATCTTCTTTGAAAATCGAGAGCGAGGCTGATCTGGACACTATTCCGGTAGTGAGAGAGTTCTCTGAAGTTTTTCCAGAAGAAGTACCTGGTTTACCACCAACACGTGAGATCGAGTTTGCTATTGATCTGATACCGGGAGCTGGTCCCGTGTCTATAGCACCTTATCGGATGTCGCCAACGGAATTGGCAGAACTCAAGAAACAACTAGAAGAGCTTTTCGAGAAACAGTTCGTTAGACCGAGTGTGTCACCGTGGGGAGCACCAGTGCTGTTAGTTCGAAAAAAAGACGGTACCTCAAGATTGTGTGTGGACTATAGGCAGTTGAACAAGTTGACAATCAAGAACAAGTATCCACTCCCAAGAATTGATGATTTGATGGACCAACTAAAGGGAGCAACAGTGTTTTCAAAGACCGATTTGAGATCTAGGTACCATCAGATAAAAGTGAAAACGGAGGATGTGCCCAAGACTGCTTTTCGTACCCGATACGATCATTACGAGTACCTTGTAATGCCATTTGGTGTCACGAATGCATGATAATCATATATTTTATACATTAATAAACCCTCATTATTAGTCATTTACACTCTTCATGTACTTAATTGACTGAATTTGATTATGTTTTGTAAGTTTGAACTCGAATCGGACTTAATTGATTTTTTCAGCATTATTCGGGTCTTACACTATTTCTGTATTTTAGCCATATCTTGAGTTCTAAATGTCTGATAATTATGAATTTTACCTTGTAGGAAAGATAAGAGAGAGCTCTACAACTTTGATGAAGAGCTCAAAGTCAATTTCAGACATCTAGTGGAGCTAATTGGGCATGGAAATCAGAATACGAGATTTGTGACTGGAACCCGAATAGTGTGTAGTAACCAGAACATAATTCGAGTTTGGGCATATAAAATGGGCTGAAAATTTGTAATCTGAAAGTTAAGACCCATATGTACAACTTTCATGTCAAGCACAAAACTTGATTCGGGCTCCTTGATGGAGATATTGGGTCTGAAAGTCAAAACAGATGTGCTGAAACTGGTCCTGAACAGTCTATAGTAATTGAGTCACATCTTGGGCTGTAGGACGAATTTTTGGGTGTTTCCAGAGCCATTGGAAAGCTTAGACAATTTCCTAGAACTTTCATGAAGACCACTTGGCTCAGAAATGACGAAATCAATGAGTTCAGCAATAAAGAATTTCGGAGACAAGGTAGCTCACCTACTCACCCACCTACTCATCCACCTACTCATCCACCTACTAATCCCATCTACCCATCTACTACTACTCCGAATCCTCTATAAAAGGAAGCATGTGGAGAGCTCTAGGAAAAACACACACTTGGTGTTAGAGATTGTGGTTTGGATTCTTGAGACCTTGGTTTATGTAATGTATTTGATTTATATTTGGATTCTTCTTCTCTTCTTCTTCTTCTTCTGTTTTCTTGATCTTGAATGCATGAATGGTAATTCTGTTTATGTTTATTTTAAGATTAAGTATTGTGATTAAACTTAGAGCTGATTGATCTGAATTAATCATATAACTGAAGATTGAGATTTGTGATGAAACTTAGAACTGATTGATCTAAACTAATCATGTAATTGAAGAGGTTAGGTTACTGATTTGTGCCTAAGTTAATTGAATTCGGTGCTTAAATTGACATATATTTACATGAATGGTGCGATTGCAGATTTGTGTTTATCACTTGTCAATTAAATTCTGGACGATTGTCTAGTATGAATTCTGGATCTGATGCAGAGATCTCGGTTAGATCCAAGTTAATCATTCAAATGTATTTCAAGTGTTTGTTGAAAGGTCTATGATTGAATCCACCCAATCTCGGATAGATTTCTGAATTGACTGTTCTTTTAATTGTTATTTTTCTTCAGATCTTGTCATTGTAATCCTTGAACAATCAAAACCCCCCTTTCTAACTTAACTTAATTTGATAAAATTGCATTTACGATCCTTGAGGAGACGATCCGGTGTTGTTCACTATACTGCAAACTTAGTTAATAACTTCGGTTATAATTTTGATTGAGTTCGGCACTCGTCAATGCACCTGCTATCTTCATGGACTACATGAACAGGATCTTTCGTCCTTACCTGGACAAGTTTGTTGTCGTCTTCATTGACGATATCCTGATATATTCCCAGAATCAGGAGGATTATGTTGAACACCTCAGCATAGTCCTTCAGATTCTAAAGGAGAAAGAACTATATGCCAAACTGTCGAAGTGTGAGTTCTGGCTTGATGAGGTGAAGTTTTTAGGCCATGTGATCTCGAAGGAAGGGATTGCAGTGGATCCGTCAAAAGTAGAGGCAGTATTACAGTGGGAACAACTGAAGTCAGTGACAGAAGTTCGTAGCTTCGTGGGTTTAGCCGGATACTACAGAAGATTCATAGAAGGGTTTTCCAAGATTGCTGGACCGCTCACTCAGCTGACGAGGAAGAATCAAGCTTTTGAATGGACTGATAGCTGCGAGCAGAGTTTCCAAGAGTTGAAGAAACGGCTGACTACCTCACCCGTATTGGTGTTACCTGATCCGAATGAGCTATTCGAGGTGTACTGTGACGCTTCGTATCAAGGATTGGGATCTGTTCTTATGCAACACCGAAGAGTGGTAGCTTATGCTTCGTGACAGTTGCGAGTACATGAAAAGAACTACCCTACACATGATTTGGAACTTACAGCCATGGTCTTTGCTCTAAAGATATGGAGGCATTTTCTCTATGGAGCAACATTCAATATCATCAGCGACCACAAGAGCTTGAAGTATTTGTATGACCAGAAAGAGCTGAACATGAGGCAGTGGAGATGGCTGAAATTCCTGAAGGATTATGATTTCCAACTATTGTACCACCCTGGTAAGGCGAACGTCGTGGCTGATGCCTTGAGCAGAAAGACTATCAGTGCTTCTGCCCTGATGATCAAGGAAAGAGACCTCATAGAATAGTTTAGAGATGTATGGTCGTTTGTTAAGTTGAAACCCGGAAGGATTTGTATGAATATGGTCACCATCTCAAGTGAACTAATGGATGACATACGGGAAAAGTAGAAAGCCGATGAATTCTTGCAAGAGGCGAGAGAATTAATAAGGCAAGGCAAAGAAACGGAATTTGAAGAAGGAACAGATGGAATTCTGAGATTCCAAGGTAGAGTTTGTATTCCCCGTGACCAAGAGCTTAGGCGATATACTGTAGAACATGCTCACACCAGCAAGCTGAGTATGCATCCAGGCATAACTAAGATGTACCAAGATCTGAAGAAATTGTTCTGGTGGCATGGAATGAAGAGTGACGTCACTAGATATGTATTAACTTGTTTAGTTTGTCAAAAAGCTAAAGTGGAACATCAAAGACCAGCAGGATTACTACAACCATTGTCTATTCCTAAATGGAAATGGGACAGCATTTGCGATGGATTTTGTTGTGGGTTTGCCGAGGACAAAGAAAGGACACGACTCGATATGGGTAATAGTGGATCGACTCACGAAGTCAACCCATTTTCTTCCGATCAACATAAGGTACAGTCTGGAGAAGCTGACTCGACTGTATATTGGAGAGATTGTCAGACTGCATGGTGTGCCTACGAGTATTGTTTCGGATAGGGATCCGAGATTTACTTCAAAATTTTGGCAGAGTTTGCAAGCATCGTTGGGAACGAAATTACGTCTGAGTTCAGCATACCATCCACAAACCGATGGTCAATCAGAAAGGACGATCCAATCTTTAGAAGATTTGCTTAGAGCTTGTTCTATGGAACAGACTGGATGTTGGGATGAAGTTCTACCACTAATAGAGTTCACCTATAACAACAGTTATCATTCGAGTATAGGGATGACACCCTATGAAGCTCTGTATGGACGACGGTGTCGAACACCCTTGTGTTGGTACCAAGACGGTGAGCGTCTTACGATTGGACCAGATATCATTCAGTAGACAACTGAGAAGGTCAAGATGATTCAAGAGAAGATGAGAACTGCTCAGAGCCGGCAAAAGAGTTATGCAGATAAGAGGAGAAAGCCTCTTGAGTTTGAGGAAGGTGAGCATGTATTCTTGAAAGTCACACCCACGACTGGGGTCGGCCGGGCTTTGAAATCTAGAAAACTCACTCCAAAATTTCTTGGACCCTACCAAATTCTTCGCCGGATAGGTCCATTAGCCTACCAGATAGCCTTACCCCCTTTTCTTTCCAACATACATAATGTCTTCCATGTGTCACAACTTCGTAAGTACTTACCTGATCCAAGTCATGTCATAGCACCAGACACAGTACAGTTAAAAGAGAACCTAACCTATGAAACGTCTCCTGCGAGAATCGAGGATCGACGGATAAAGCAACTAAGAGGCAAGGAGATTCCATTAGTAAAGGTGATTTGGAATGAGACGAGTGGTGATGCAACTTGGGAACTGGAAGACAAGATAAAGGAGCAACACCCAGAACTATTTTAAGGTATGTAAATTTCGAGGACGAAATTCCTTTTTAGTAGGGGAGTGTTGTAACATCCCGAAAAATACCTGTTTAATCATAGATCATCATTTTATAATATTCTTGATTTTTAGGAATTTTTCTGAAATGTTGAATATTTTAATATATTTTTCATTTTGCGTGCACACTGAGTAGAGAATTGCTGAGGTCAGTGTAACGCTCCAGAAATTGTTTATTTCACCACAAATAGTCATTTTCTAATATTTGTGATTTATGTGAATTTTTCTAGAATTTTTCGGAAACGATGAATATTTTAATATATTTCTCGTTTTGCGTAAATATTGAGCAGAGTCGGGAAAACGACTGTAGCGCTTCAAGAATTGGAAAATTATATGACGAATGGTCATTTTATAATATTTTCAATTTTTGAGAATTTTTTGAGAATTTTTCGGAAACGTCGAATATTTTAGTATATTCCTCGTTTTGCATCCGCATTGAGTAGAACCAGAGAAACGCGATATTTTCTCTAAGAACCTTGGACTATGGACATGTCGACGGGGGATCTTACTAAACCCGAGACTTGACACAGTTTACGAGATTTCACAATTTTCGAGAAAATTCTAACAGACAAAACAAAACAATACTGCGAAAAATTTATCTGTCAGATTAATTAAATACTGACTTCTGTCAACTGTAACTATTATCCATTGGATAATAGTGTGTAATAAAAATCCTATCACATTATCCAAATGAAATCCGCTTTATGTCTAATCAATCCACTTTAATTCAAATTTAATGTTAAATAATCAAAGCTTCTTTGAGAAGCTTTGACTAAACATTGACTCAAATGCCCTTGGCATCTCTTGGAAGCCAACTCTCCCTCTCTCTCTTCTCTCTCTACATGGCTGGAAGCAGCCCTTGGGCAAGGGAAATTGTTTCAATTCATTAATTCCATTTATCTCACAAATTCCATAATTAACCAAAAACACTTTCTCTCTCATCTTTTCTTCTTCTTCTTCTTCACTTTGAGTTTTCTCTCCCTTCTCTCTACATGCTCTACAGCCAGCAGCCCCTTCCCCTACCCAATCTTCACAAAAATTTAAACTAAACACATTTTCTTAATCATCTCACCATTCTAAGCATCTTTTATTCTTGGAGTTTCTTGAAATTCCTTCATTTTCACCATCTTCTCCAAGCTCCAAGCTTTGAGCTTTTTGGGTAAGTTTCAAGACTCCTCTTCTTTCTCCTCCATTTTCGTGGTCATGGTTTTCATGTTGGCCATCCATGCTTCATTTTCCAAGCCATTATGCTATTCTAACAAAGTTACCATTTTTAGGGTTTTTGGAGGTCAAATCCAAAAATTGCAAGAAGCTTTCTTGGAGTTCTCTTGATTTCTTCATTTGGGTAAGAGGAAGACACTCCTCCTCAACCTCTATTAGCATCTAGGAACCTTGGTTGTGTTGTTGGTGGAAGAACCCTAATGAGGGTTATTATTTGATTTTGTGATTAATGTGCTAGTGTAGTGATTTTAATTGATTTATGCTATTGGATTGAATTGTTGTATACAATGTTATATTGGATTGGATTATGTGATTGGAAATGCAAGAAAAACCTTTGAGAACTCCTCTTGGTGGTCACGGTTTTTAGGCTAGAAATTGGGTGAAATTGTGATTGAGTTGTAACTAACATAAGACTTAAATTAATTAATGGATAAAAATGGAATTTTATGGAAGAGAAATTGGGAATGGAAATTCCTATGAGGGCTACGGTTTTGGGGCCAAGTAATTGGGATTCTTGGTGAGCTAATTTAACAAGTGAACAATTTAAAGAACAAAGGGAATGACATGTAGTATGATGACTTAAAGAAAATTTGGAATTTGTAGCCATTGTGAGGCCACGGCCTCTAGGGTATTTTTAGGTAAGTATGAGATTTTGATAATTTAGAAGTATAAGCAACTAGGTAATTAGGAGCCTATGTAATGAAATGGATGATTAATAAATTGGAAGGATTTAATATAATCAAGACTTCATAAATTTTAAAGGACTAAGGGTGAGATTATCCTACGACTTAAGGTAATTCTAAGTGAATGAAGAACAAGAGAGTGTGAGGCCTAAGAGCTCAAATCAATTACAAGCTATGAGAAATTAAATTGCCTTGGAAGATTAATTAATTGCAAGAATTGGATTGGATGTGAACCTTAAAAAGGGAAACAAATTTCTAAGTTAGGATTCATAATGGACCTAAAAATGTACAAACTGACTTGATCCTTATATTGTGATGTTATGAGTCCATGTGAGTGACCATTTGTATATTGATGCTTATATTGGCCTATTGTGGCATGTTATGTAATTGTATGAGATTGTGAATCATACATGTCCATGCATAGTGTCATATGCATTGTGAATGTCCTTGTGGACTGTTGTAAGGCCTAGTTGCCTAGGAGATTGAACACACCTTTGTGCGGGTGCGAGTAGACAAGTGTGTGTCTTGTTATGACCTCAGGGGCGTCGGGGTGCGGGTCCTCCACAATGGGTAGTTGGTAGCTCCTCTGCCTGTGGGGCAAACCGATGCAAGCGCACCGACGATCCAGACTTGACACTATCCTATATCGTGATCGAGCGTGGACTGTCCGTACAATGCCTGATGTGCACGTGAAAATTGTTGATGAATAGCACTTTGGCCGCGGCAGCCGAGTTGCGGACAAGTCTCCTGATCTTTCTCTCCGACTGTTTGAGTCTAGCTCCATGGAGTAGGAACTTGGGAAAGCATGCATGTGTGTCGTGATATATTCTGTCATCATAAATCATTATTTCCCATAACGGTGACCTGTTTGACTATTACTGTACTGAATGTCTGCTTGGAAATTGCTTACCTAGTTACTGCTGAATTTACTGTTTATTACTTGGATATGCTATTTCTGAATTGCTACTTGGGCGCGTTGCGTCGTTTGTTTCTAGCTGCTATAATTGGTAATGATGGTAGGATGTCTTACCTCTTTCTGTGTTTCTATTATTTGCTACCTGTGTGTGCACTATATTGGTCGAAGACGACGGTAAGGAGGCGAAAGATCCCAAGTTTCTCGGCTTCTGGCCCAAACAAGACTAGCTTCTACTGAGATGATGGCGGCACGTATGCACAGATTTCTGGGTGATGTGCGTCTGACCTTCCTTGGAGGGCCGGAGTGCTGGCACATTAACTTGAATTCCGATCGCTGCGGCTACTTGGGAGATGTGTCGATTGCCCTAGCCTGGAAACGTCATGAGGCACCTGTCCTCACCTGCCATGTCAGCCTGCGGCTGGAGTTCTACCTACCCATCAGAGAGATGTGGGATGACCGTTACTACACCCCTTGGGAGGACTCCTTTGATTTTACTGCTCGGGCTCCTGCCCGTGGTTCTGTGGTTCCCATGGTGGTTCCCTCTGAAGAGGAGGATCCTGCTGAGGACCCGGATATGGTCCCTCCTCATCTAAGAGACTGAGTTTACTGGTAGCTACTGATGGCTACTAGTGTTTTATCTTGGGGCCTGATGTATTTTTTTGTGGGCTGTATATTTTGGTATCTCTGGGGCATATTTGTATAATCTTTTGGGGCAGGTATAGTTTTGCTTTTTGGGTAATTCAGCTTGTATCTAAGTATAAATGATGTTAGCACATATTTTTTATATATATATATATATATCTATATGCATGTTATTCAGATGTGAATTTTGTCTGCTATTTTATTCTTCACTGTCATTTATATTCCGCATGGTTAAAATGATTATCAAAACAAAAAAAAAATATTTCTGCTATTTTGCTCGCGCATTTAAGAATTGAATAAGTTAAACTTAAACGAATGAACCAGGTCTTGAAATGTTAAAACTTTACTTTTCTGCATTTTCTTTTATTTGACAATGTGACGTTCCCTCCCAAAAAGGGGCGTTACAGATTCGGGCTCCTTGATGGTGATATTGGGTCTGAAAGTCAAAACAGAGGTGCTGAAACTGGGCCTGAATAGTCTGTAGTAATTGAGTCATATCTTGGGCTATAGGACGAATTTTTAGGTGATTCCAGAGCCATTGGAAAGCTTAGACAATTTCCTAGAACTTTCATGAAGACCACTTGGCTCAAAAATGATGGAATCAATGAGTTAAGCAATGAATGATTTCGGAGACAAAGAATCTCAATAATCCAACCACTAATTCAATAATCCAACCACCTAACCAATCATCCAACCACTCCACCCACTAATTCACCTACTCTTAATCATTCTCCTTGTCATTTTGTATCCCTACTCTTCTATAAAAGGCACTCTAGTGTTAGGCACTTGGGGTGAGGCTTAGTTTGTACAAGTTAAGGTTATGCTTGTTTATTGTTTTCCTTTGTTGTAATTTTCTCTTGTTCTAAATTGAAGTTATGTTCATCTTTTTCTTCTTCTCTCTTTCTTTCTTCTTATCCATGAGTAACTAAATCTTCATCTTGCTTGGGTGAAAGAGTGAAGCTCTTGGTAATGAAATAAGGTTAGATTATTTTATTTCTTGTGCTTAAATGATATATTATTAAATGAACATTATATGTGTTGTATTTTGTTTCCAATCAATTTAGAAACCTTCTTTGTTAATGGAGATCTTGATTTATTGTAGACAATAGGATTAAGCACAGTGAATGCTTGAACTCATTTACAAATGTTGGTAGATAATTAAAGGAATCATAATATGATTACATATATAATTGAACTTTGAATGTTATATTTTCCGATTGGAACCTCCGTTGTGTGTGGATTTCAATTGAGTTAAAAAGAGAAATAATCTTACCTTTAATTTATTACCAAGAGTGGATCTCCTAACCCAAGCAAGCCCTTAAATTCATTTGTGAACTTGTTTTATTACTTTTGGTGTTGTGACAAATCCTCTTCTTACCTCAATTAATTTTTCTTCATTAATTCCCTGTGGATCGACCTCGGACTCCCGAGAAATTTACTACTTGAGACAACCTGCACTTGGGTTTGCATCCTTAAATCCCGCAGTTAGTAACTTTTGTCTATTGGATAATAGCTTTTAGTAAAGATCTTATGTATGGTTCTAGATATAAGCTTAGTCATCTTTTTCTAGAGGTTTCTCTTGATGACATCTGTAACATCCCAAAATTTCCAATCTCTTAAGCAGTAATTTTGACAGTTAACAAAATTTTACTGTTTAGTAATTTCTGGATACTGTAAAATTATTTTGATTATTCCGTCAGCATATTTGATCGTTTTGAGTGATTTACTCCGTGTCAGGAAAATAATAATATTTGGGCCGGGGAAAACTTTACGTAATTTAATTTTTACCATTAGGTAATTATTTTACGTAATCTGATTTGATATTTATGTGTTTTCTAATATTTGTGATTTTTGTGAATGATTATGAAATTTTTTTACTATTTGTGGGCCCAGGGGGTGTATGTGGGCCCAGGTGGCCATATGTGGGCCCAAGTGGTCCCGTAAAGTGAAAATTTTTCTATGCATAGAAAAAATTGTACTGTTTAGGCAGAGACAGGGGATCTTACTAAACCTGAATCCGGAAACAGTTTTAGAAATTTTTTTGTACTGTGTTTTGTACTGTATTTAATTTATCAGATGATAAAAAAATACAGTAAATATAATTTTGTGGGGTTTTAGCATATAAAAATAGAAATTATATTGCTAAGTCAACATTAGTGATTGTGACAATTTTTTTGGTAGACCAATAGGAAATAAATCTAAGATTTGAAGACTTTAATATCAACCACCGATTTAATCAACGGTAAAGACTTGATCTTGATTTAATCAACGGTGGAGATGAATCAATTATGACCATTGGATATGGATTTAATCAATGGTAGAGATTTGGTTTCAAAAAGTGACAAAGACCATTTATGACCATTGGATGAATAATTAATCAAGGGTGGAGATTTGGTCTCTGTAAAGTAAAAAGACCATTTATAACCATTGGATGTTAATTTAATCTATGGTGGAGATTTAGTCTTAAAAAGTGACAAAGACTAATTATGACCCTTGGATTAAAAGTAAGAAGGAGCAATCATGACCCTTAATTTTGGAGATACATCTAATGGCTAGAATTTAAAGGAGAAAGATCCCACTACTATATTAAGTCTTCTACCTAAAGCTAGATCTAAAACCTACCTAAATCCTAACCATTGAATTAATCAATGGCTAGAAAGGCTTCAAATAATGGCTTGAAAAAGATGACAACTACATGAATGCATTAGGAAGAGGGGGGACGGTTTTGAGCTTCATTTTGGAGCTAAAGGAAAACTTTATGTCATTCTTTGAGGTCTTGGTCAATTTATACATCATTATTGACTATTATTGAGTACTTTGCACTCTTAGGAGAATGCATGAAGGGGGGCACGGTTTGGGTCTGAATTTAGGGGCTTTGAAGACCATTATTAGCTATCTTGGTCATTATTGATCATTCTTAATCATCTTTGTCTCCTCCAAAAGCAAAAACCCATCAAACTTTTCTCTCCACCTCTCCTCCAAGCAAGTTTCGGTCATGACCATCAAGAACACCTTCCATCACTTTTTAATTTCATCCAACTTGATTTTCTAAACCTAAAATACATTCTAAGAACATCTCTAGTTATGAGTTTTTCCAAAATCATTCATCTTGGGCTTCAAATCCAAGCTTCAAGTTTCTATCAAAAAATCAAAAATTCCATCTTTGTGCTTCAAGAGAAACCATTCGGTCAAGACACTCAAAACCACCATCCAATCTCTTTTAATGTCATCCAACCATAGATCTTGAATCTACATGATGTTCTAAGCAACTTTCATGTTGGAGACTTTCTCTAAATCATTCATCTTCAAGGAGTTTCTTCAAGATCAAAGTTATTGGGTTTTTGAGGTGAAGTGTAAGGAAACTTCATTTCTTCTCTCTTTTTCATGATCTAAACTATGTTTGATCCATGGTTCCTCTTAATCAAGCTTAGTATACTAATTTTTATGTATTTTGTTTTGTATTTGAGAAGCCTTTGGTGGTGAACGACTTGGAAAAAGAAGCAAAACAAAGAGCTTTTGAGGATCTTCAAGAGGTAAGAGGGAGATCCATCTCACCAACCAAGCATGGTGGTGAGAGATGGTTATATATTTGATGGATGTTGAATCCATGTGAGGATTCATATCCATGGTCATGTAATTAATTTGTGGGTGTTTATGAGCTTAAATTAATTGCCTATGCTTAATATGCTTTGCATGAGTTTATGATTTTGATGGTATGCTTATACTATGCATGATGATAATATGGCATGCTTTTGATATATATATATATATATATATATATATATATATATATATGATGTGTATGTATGTGTATGCCATGATTTGATGATGGAAAGAAAATTAATTTTGGTCCCAATGGCCAAGGAAGAGCTACGGTTTTGATGCCCTTGATTAGGGTTCATGTTGAAAATTTTCAAGAACAAGGGAATTGATTTTTGGGTCCCTAGAACTTAGTGAATTTCGGTCAAGACACCTCAACATAGGTGTTTACAAATTAATATTTTCATGGAAGAATAAAATTGGATTGATTTGAAGAGTATGGAAAATAAACAAAGGGTTTGTTTTTCAAGAGAACATGAACATAGTTTTTGGAAGGATTTTTATTAATTTATTTTGTGTAAAAAGATCCTAAGTGTTTTTCTAAACATGAGTTTTGAATGAAACGGGCAAACGTTGATTTTAAGGATTTGCAAAGAAAGTGAAAAAGGATTTGTAAAGGAAGTGAAAATGGATTTGCAAAGAAAGTGAAAAATGAAAATGAACAAATGATTTTTAAAGACTATGAGTCTTACGTTTTTGTAAAGGATTTTTAATGGTTTTGTTTGTGTAAAATCATATCAATTTAAAAGGAAAAATATTTGATGGTTTCAATAGTCATGTCCACGTTTTTTTAAAGACTTGTAATGTCTTGATTTTTATGAACAAAGTGATTTTCAAAGTCAAAACGTAACTTGATTTAATACAAGGAATTTGGAAAGGGAATCAGAGTATTTTTATCACTTGAGAGAATTTTGTAAACGAAAGACAAAGAGAGGTTGAACATGTTTGAACTCTAATTTATTTTGAAGAATGATTTTGGAAGTGATTTGAGAAAAATGAAGAATATAATGATGATTTGAAAAGTTACTAACGTATAACTTATTTTTGAGTTTTGAAATACGTTAGAAAATGTTAAGTTTTGAAATGTTGATTTATATCAATGGAAAAGTGATTTTTGTGGATTATATTTTGGAAAAGGATTTCTTGAGTAAAGAAATGTGGAAAAAGATTTTTTTGAGTAAGAAAATATATTACATGAAGTATAAAGTTATATTATTTTAAGAAAAGTTGAAAAATGAATATTTGAAGGTTGAGAAATATTTTCTGTAATGAAATTGTGGTGGAAAAATTATTTACGTATCTTAAAAATGTAATTTTAAAGTACGTGGTTTGAAATACAGTAAAATATTTCTAAGTGTTTGGAAATACAGTAAAATATTTCTATGCGATTTTAAATACGTTGAAATATTTCTACGCGATTTGAATTACGTTTAAATATTTTACGTAATTTGAATTACTATTGAAAAATCACTATGTGATGGAAAAGTGATGAATTATTTTTACGTGATTGTGAAAATAGTGGAAAATCATTATGTGATTTGAAAAGTGTTTTAAATATTTTGAAAATGAAAGAAAATGATTTATGCGACTTAAAAGGATGATTTTTAAAGTTACGCGATTTTGAAACAGTGGAAAAATATTATGGGATTTGAGAAACGTATATTTTTACGCGATTGAGAAAAACGTTGAAAAATTAGTACGTGATTTAAAAGTGCAACAGAAAGTTGCGGCATTTTGAAAACGTAACAGAAGTGTTACGATATTTTGAAAATGTAACAAAAATGTTTTGAAATTGTAACGGAAATGTTGCACAATTTTGTGAAAACACGACAACAGTGTTTTATAACTATGAAAACATGATAAGATGATTTTGTTATTGAAAGATACAATATGATTACTGTTGAACCAGTGTCCATACACTATTTGTGAAAACAACAAGTTTTGCCTGTTATTGGCACGTGGTGCATTTTAGATGCATTGGAAATATATATATATATATATATATATATATATATATATATATATATATATATATATATATATATATCTGTGTGTGTGTGTGTGTGTTGAGGTATATGATTTAATTTAACAAACGAATTTGGAAAGAATGGCCTTGTGATTGGACTTGCACTGATATGTTCGTGCATTGTATAAACTATATCTGAGAATTTATGAGATATACCTGTGATTGGTATTTGGTGCATTATACATGCATTGGAATGGTCCGATGAGGATTGGATATGGCTGATTGCCTAGGAGAAACACACCTCTTGAGTGGGTGCGATATGCGTAGTGTAAGTCACTTGTTGACATTGGGGGCATCGGGGTGCGGGTTGCCTACACGGGTGGTTGGCCGCGCTTCTTCCCGTAGGTTAGACCGGTGCAACACACCGATGATCCTGACCGAGACACTATTCTTAATCAAGATCTGATAAAGACTGTCATGTATGTGCTAGATGTGCAAAAATTGAAATGAGAATTAAAGCACGTGGTCTGAGGCACATGGTACCAACAGGTCTTTTCGATCATTTCTCCGACCTAAGTTTTAGCTCCATGGAGTAGGAAATCGAGTCTTGTGTACATGCATAATCTGAACATTTATATTTGTGTGATATATTAATTGAGGAATATTGGCTATGACAATTGTTTTGGATACTTGGATGATGATGATGATAATCATGTTGATGACATTATTGTGATTATTGTGTGATGATAATAATGTTAATGGTATGATGATGATAGTTGATTAATGTTGAGTGCATTATTAGAATTCTGGTATGATATATCTGTATGATATATCTGTATGATATGTTGTTTGTGTTATCTCTGTGCTGCCATGTTGGTATTGGTGTAGGTGATCTCACTTCTTTATTATGTTATTTTACTGTGTCTGTACTGTTAAAATTAAATAATAAAAGGATCGAGTTGTCTTAGACATAACAGGCAATGAATACCCTGAGATGGGTGACAACAATAAGGAGTTGACATTCAGGACTCGAAGGTGTGCAGTGTTGACAAAGAACAGATGTAGAACAGATATTTGATGCAATAAGATGGATACACAACAGAATAAGTATGTTAAGTTTTAACGTTAGTGTTATATCGTGCTATTAAGTAGAACCTATCATAGGGTTACTACTGTTAGAAAAAAAAAGAGTCTGTAAGTTTTATATTTCTTGAATAATTGTTAAATATTAAGTGATGTTTGTTATATGATTTTAAATTAGTTAAATCTATTTTTCTGTATTATTTATAAATTTCAGTAAGTTTATGTTTAAAAAAAAAAGAAATTTTAAAACCCATCTTTTATAAGTCAAACTTTGTGCGAACTTCTTTTCAGATTTTGAGTTGGGAGTCAGACATGTGATACCCTAGGGAGGGTGTTACAACATCACCTATGTGACCACACTTTTATGACATCACCATAGCCCACCTCTCTTTTTGGACTAATAGGAAGCAAACTTCCTTAGCAAGTTTGGAGGAAGCTTGTCTCCCTCTCTCCTAGAGAAACCCAAGACCAAGGACACCAAAAAAGGGCTTCTAGAGTAAGCTTCCACTTAATTCATTTCTATCACTTTCTATCAAGAACCAAAACACAAAAGCTCTCACTTTTTCTCTCCACCAAGCTCACGGCTACACCACCAAAACCCACCCTCCAATCTTCTTTAAGTTTAACCATCTATATTTCTTGAATCCAAACCTCATTTGAAAACACATTGGTGCTGTGCTCTTAATCTAGTTCCTCCATCTTCAAGTACTTCTTCAAGTTAGGGTTTTGAAAGCTTTTAAGGTGAAATTTCTCCATCTTCATCTTCTCTTTTCATTTTCAATTTCTAAGACTAAGGTTTTGATCCTTGGTCATTCTCCTTCCAAGCCTTTGATGTTGATTCTTTTGTATGTTATTTTCATTTTCAAGAGCATCTTGGAGGAGGAAGTTTGATTCAAAAAAGCACCCAAGAAGTTGTTGGTCATCATCCAAGGTAAGAGGGAGATTAACCTTATCAACCTATCATGGTGGTGAAGAATGAAATTTGCATGTTGAAAGTGAAGAATCCATGTGAGGGTTATTCACTTGGTTGTATGTATTTTTGGTGATTTTTGTGGTTTTGCCCTATATGATTTTATGGCTTAATATTATACATATGGGTTGAGTATAAATTTTGATGATTAAAGTATGTTGTGTGCTTGGAATCTTGTTGTTGAGGATAAAAATTTGGAGGTCCAAGGACCCTAGGACTCACGACCAAGTGGCCATAAATAGGGTATCCAAGACAAACTTTTTGTGTTGATTTGGAACTTAGATGCTTAGGTGAAAAAGAATTGAATTAAAAATTTATTAAAATGAAAGAGAGATAGAATAAGATTTTGTCATTTAACAGGAGAGGGATTTAGGCCATTGAGTGGAAAAATAAGCTTGAAAGGGGAATTGAAAACTTAAGGCATTTTTTTATATGTAAAAGTAAGGGAAACGGATTTATTAAATTAATATAATGTGAATTCATTTTGTTCTTTGTGAAACAATGTTTTACGTAATTTGAGAATGTTGATTTTTGAATTACGCGATAATGAGGCTTCGTGATTGAAAATAACAACAGTGTGTTATCGGGCTCTCAGATGGGGACCCGGAGATGTGAATGACTGTTTTGGCTCAAGAGTAGCTTATATTATGGAAAGTCATGATATTGATATATGTGTATGCATTGATCATGCATTTTACCGGCAGTGTCGGTTGAGGTTGTATGCCTAGGAGTTGAATCACACCTTAGTCTAGGTGCGATGGGCATAGTGTAGGTCACTTGTTGACCTTGGGGGCGTCGGGGCGCGGGTTTTCCATAATGGCCAGTTGGTAGCTCCACTATGTTGTGGATTAGACCAATGCAATGCACTAACGATCCAGACCGAGACACTATTCCTAATCACCATCTAGTGTAGACTGTCTTGTATAAAGCCATGATGCGCAAATGAGAAATTACAGCACTTGACTTGAGGCTGGCGAGATACAGACAATGTCTTCTAGATCATTCTCTCTGAAATTATGCTTAGCTCCATGGAGTAGGAAATTGGCTCATTGTACACATGCATAGTTTGTTTACATATCATTGTGTTATTTTACATTTGCTAAATTATCTGATATTTAATGCCATAACTGAAATTTGTGTTCCTTATATATGAATGATATTACTGCTCTTTATTGTTTCTGTGTTGCCATGTCAGTATTGATGTAGGTAATCTCACCTCTCTGTTATGTTATTCAGTTTTATGTGTTTATGGTTGATAAAGACTAAGAGAAATACAAAGAAGATCGTATCTTTTTGCTGTTTTGTTTTCTGCGATGGTGTCCAGAAGAGAGTTTGTTGGTTTTGTCAGAGTTCAATTCAATGGCAGTACGAGTACTTGGTGTATCGACTGTGCTATTGAACGTGTTAGATATGTAGGGGATATATATGTATCTGTATGTAGGACCTGCGATGGGGATCATTTCTTTACTCTTGACGTTTCGGTATATTTAGAGTTTGTTATGCCGATTAGGGAGTTGTGAGGTGATTTGCGTTACACCCCTAGGGAGGATCCGGGCCCTGAGGTGTCATCTGCTAGGACACCTGCCCGTGAGATCTCATCCCAGCTAAGGGTTTTGTCCGATGGGGAATCTGAGGAGGAGGACCCCACTCCCTAGGTCTATAAACTTGGGGTAGTTTGTGTTTTGTTAAACAGTTTGTATATGTCTTTTTGGAGTATAAACTTTATTTTTTTGGGTGGACTATGATCCATGCCATCTGTTGTATATTTTAATGTGTAATTATTTAATATTACGTCCTTTTTTTGTTATATTTAAATTTATGTTTTCGATAAAGAAAATTAAAAATCCATATTTCATCATATTAAACCTTTTACACGTTTTATTAAATTTTCAAGTTTTAGTCATAAATGTTACATTAGTTGGTATCAGAGCCCAAGTTTGAGTCTTTTGGGGGTTTGTGGTGAGGTTTGTCTTGCTTGTGTTATGTGATTCTCTGTGTTTGGTTTTCAAAAGGTTACATCTGACTTTTATTGTGTATTGTTCAGTTTGACCTCAAAGGAACGCGATGGCTGTAGCGGAGGCGTACGTACCAACGCTGAACGAGACAACGAGAGTATGGCTGCAGCAGCTGAAGCTATACAGATGATGACAAAGGTTATAGTACAACAGAACCAGAGAGTTTCCCAATAGCAAGAAGCGACCGCTGAGACTCATAATTTATCAGAGTTTTATGCAACAATCCGCCACAATTCAAAGGGGAGTTCGATCTGGAGAAAGTAAGTCTTTGGATCAAAGAGTTAGAGAAGATATTCAGAGGAATGAGATGTACCGATGCTCAGAAAGTGACTTATGTTACCTTTATGCTTGTTGGAGATACCGAAGATTGGTGGACAAGAGCCCAACGATTGAAGGAAGAGCAATCACCTGGGAAGTTTTCAAGAACAGATTCCTGGAGAAATACTTTCCAATCAGTGCGAGGCATGCGAAAGAAATGAAGTTTCTAGGTCTAAAGCAAGGGAACATGACAGTCAGTGAATATACTGCTTGTAACACCCTAAATTTTACTAATTTTACAGTAATATGTGAAATGTACTATTTTGTATTTTCTGTGTGCTATAAAATTATTTTGACTGTTTCATGATTGTATTTGATTGTGATGTGTGATTTACTCCGAGTCAAGAAAATAATAATTTTTGGGCCAGAGAAAATCTTTATCTGATTATTCAGAGCTGGGGGATCTTACTAAACGCAATTCCGAGTGATACGTGTATCAATCTTTTAACTTTTAGAATTTATCTGTGAAATAAAAATATTTTATATTTTAATATTATTTTATTATTCGGTGGATAGTACCTACTGACTTAAGAGCAGTAACTTATGTCCAGTGGATAATAGGAACCGAAAAAGTCTTTGTGACTTACAATTCGGTGAACCAATAGAAATTGGTCAATGATATTGGCTTGAATTTTCTAAGCCAATAGGAAGTAGTCAACAATAATGGTTGGATTGTTTAGTTAGTAACTAGAAAACCTAACTAAGTTAGCTTAAACTTAACTAAGTTAATCTAGAAAGCCTAAGTAGTAACTAAATGGAACAAACCTAGTTAGCTACTCAATAGAGCCTTAGTTACAAGAATGTTCTAGTATGATCAAGAAGGTGATTAGTCATATTTAGGTAACTAGATGGTTGGTAATGTAACTAAGTAATCTAACTAAGTTGGCTTAAATTAGTTGGGAATCAAAGGAAATCAAAAACTTGGTTAGCTTCTCTTTAAGCCCACGGTTATGGAGCCTTCAAGCACCACCTTGAAGCATGGTGATTCACCTACTTGACTAATGCATGATCAACTTGTGACAAGAGCCATGTGCTCTTCATAATTGCTAGCCAAAAACTTTGACTCCTTCTTCCTATACACTCCACAGCAAGCACAAGGGGAGGAGAGCATTTTCATTTCATCTTCATCCTTTCTATCACACAAAAGCTATTCTCTCCTTTCTCTCTCTTCCAAGAATCAAAAACACCATTGCTTCCCTTTGTGAAGCTCACGGCCATCACACCATAACCATACCTCCACTCTTCTAAAATTTTATCCAACACCACTTCTTAAACCTAAACACCATTCTAAATACTTTTCATGTTATAAGTTTCTTCAAAATCATCCATCTAATGCGTCGAAAACAAGCTTGAAGTTTCTTCCATACAAGGTAAAAGTCCTTGTTTCTTATTTCTAAATTGATTCTTAAAGTCTTAAGCCATGATTGATCCATGGTTTTTCTTTTTCAACCTTAGTTTATGACTTTATAAATTGTTTAAGTTTGCTAGGGTTTTATTTGGAGCTACACGAAATCCATAGGATCAAGCTAGAAGGAGATTTGTCTCATCAACCATGTATTGGTGGTGAGAAAGTGGATGTGTTTGTGGTGAAGAATCCATAAGGATTCATTCACTTGGTTGTTTAAAGTTTTTCCTATTTGTGATGATTTTTTATGCAAGCATGTCTATAGCTTTGATATATATTTTTAATATGTGTTTATGAAGGCATAATAGTTATTGTATGCAATAGGATGTGAATAACATGTTGAGGAACTGTATGAGTGTTCCAAAGAACACATGAAGCTCACAACTTCACCACCATAAAGAGAACCAAGATGTTCTCAATTATTTTTTAAATCATGGATTAATTAATTTAATTGGATTAATGATTTTTACAAGGACTTGGATAATAGAAAATAATTTAAAGATGATTTATAGAGAACATAGTGAATTTTGGCCAACATGCCATTTATGATATCTTTGATCCAAAAATCATTTTCTAAGTGTGGGCTATGTAATTAAATTAAAAGAGAACTCAATTCAATGGATTTTAGAGAATAAAATGAAGAAATTATTTTAGAAGCTTAATTAGAGAAATTATGTAAGGATGATAAATAAAATAAACACTTGAAAAGTACTAACGTATAGCTCACTCATTGGGTTTTGAAGCGCATTAGCAAGTTTCGAGTTGTAAATATTGGTTAAGTCTAAGAAAGGTAATTTTTAAAGGAAATAATAGAAAATATTACTTAAAGGATTTTCAAAAAGGAAATGTCGTAAATAAAGTTAAAAATAAATATATATGGAGAAAGTTTCAAAATATAATTTAGAAAGTAAAGAAATATTTTACGTAGTTGAAAAATATTATAAATATCTTACGCGTATTCAAAATAATGATTTTAAAACTACGCAATTGAGAAAACGATTTAAAAACGTTACACGATTGAGAAAGTGATTTAAAAACACTATGCGATTTCAAAAACATCAAAAAATATTTACGCGATTTGAAAATGTTGGAAAAAGGTGACGCAGTTGTGAAAATGCAATAAATTATTTACGCGATTGAGAATAATAGCAGTTTGCTGTTAGGTTAAAATGGTGGACCCGGATATGTTAAAAAATGGTACTGCCAAGTAGTGGCATACTATTATGAAAAATAATGATAACGTTGTTATTTATGTATTTTGGCTCATGTACATGCATAGAGAATTGTGTCAATTTGGTTGAAATTGGCAAGTTATTGATAAGATGAATTACACCACAGTGCAGATGCGATTGGCGTAATGTGTTTCATTGAGTGAACATGGAGGCGTTAGTGTGCGGAGGATTCCACATGTGGACAGTTGGTAGCTCCTTTGGGCCATGGTAACGGGCAACGCACTAGCGATATCGACAAGCACTATTCTTAATCACGATCTAGTTTTGGAATAATGCCTGTTGTACACGAATAGACTATATAATATTTGGTCAGGCCAGCCGGAGCTACAGGTAGATCTACTAGGTCATTCTCTCTGATATTTATGTTTAGCTCCATGGAGTAGTGTAACACCCACCGTAGGGTGCCACATTTATGTTACTTAATTACCCAAATACCCTCAAGATCATAAAAAGTGATGTTATGATAAAAATACGAATTGTAAATTTTTTTTTCTTTCTTCTTTAATGATAATAAAATAAACTTAGCGGAAATTAAAAATATTATACATCATCACACATAATTTACATCATTATACATAACGGAAGTTTTGTCAGGATTATTTATATACAGACCAAGTTCTCAAAGTAATTAAACATAATTTAAGACTCATATAATTGCCCAAGTCTGACTAAACAGCAGAACCCTCAGATGGGTCCTCCTTAGATTCCTCAGCAAATAGGAATCCGTTATTACGTGAAGCTCTACGGAC
Organism: Ormosia emarginata; assembly: GCA_029884605.1. NCBI lineage: Eukaryota > Viridiplantae > Streptophyta > Magnoliopsida > Fabales > Fabaceae > Ormosia > Ormosia emarginata. The sequence continues at coordinate 44,632,843 of JAQQTP010000088.1, forward strand.
AGGTGTCTGCGCAGATGATACGATACTTATCGCACTAGGAGTACGATAGTAAGCTCCCTAGTACTGTCTAATGGATAGTGGAAACTCTAACTGTACATAAATATTGACACTAAAGTAGGGGTTCCCTTGATAAAGCCTACTGTAAGTAATGTTCAGGTCTCCTATATAAAATATACACTGTCGATCCAAATGGACATGCCACGCCTCCGAACCTCCACGAAACTGTAACGTCACATATCCTAGAAAGCTGGGTATCTCCATCTTCTCAAAATTCTGCGTTCCCAGACGTGAGAAGTAGTTCTTCTTCTCTTTCTTGTACTGTTTCTTTCTCAACGTCTTCAGCCAATTATAAATACAATATACAAATATACATACAAAGAGGTGAGATCACCTACGCCAATACCAACATGTTAGCACAGAGATAACATAATAGCATGCCATAAACACATCATATTACAATATGGCATCAACATATTATTGATCAAAATTAACATTTAATAATTCCAGGAAATGCCATCTACACTAAGTAGATATTTTAAAAAGTACAATTGTCATAATCAATATTTCACAGATGTGGGCATTTATGTTAATGCATGAACACATAGACTCGATTTCCTACTCCATGGAGCTAAATTCAGGTCGGAGAAATTGATCAAAAAGATCTGCCGGTACCACGTGCCTCAGACCAAGTGCTATAATTATATCTTGCACATCTAGCACATACACGATAGTCTTTATCAGATCTCGATTAAGAATAGTGTCTACGTCCGGATCATCGGTGTGTTGCATCGGTCTAACCCACGGTACAGAAGAGCTACCAACTGTCCATTGCGAGCAACCCGCACCTCGATGCCCCCAAGGTCAATAAGTGACCTACACTATGCGTATCGCACCCACTCAAGAGGTGTACATTTCTCCTAGGCAATTAGCCATATACAGTCCATCGGACCATTTTCAATGCATGTGTAATGCACCAATTACCAACCAAAGGTAAATCACATAATTTCTCATACTAGGTTCAAATACTGTTTTACGTTCGTGTATTAACGCCAATTATAGGCAAACTTCTCAATTTCTTGTATAGTATTCATATACTAATTTTAACTGTAAAGTTTACTATATAATTAACAGCAAAATCACATTACCGTGTTTTTCTCATTCACAAAATATTTTTATCACGCTTTCACAGTCACGTAATATTTTGTTACGTAAACAATGATTTGTAACATTTTTTGTTACGTTTAAAAATTGCATAATTATTTTCTACTGTGTTCTAAATTGCGTAAAAATATTCTTTTATTTTTAAATCGCATAGCGATTTTTCTACAACATTTCGATCGTGTAAAATATTTAAACGCTTTGAAAATCGCGTAGAAATATTTTAACGTTTTTCAAGTCACGTAACTTAAAAATTACGTTTTTGAGTTACGTAAATCGTTTCTCACCATTTTTACCCTTCGTAAAATATTTCTTAACTTTAAAAAATATTATTTTGGACTTTTCTTACAATAATATAATTTCTTAATTTATTCTCTTCCTATTCTTAGTCAAAAAAATTTTCCGTAATATATTTTCTCAAAATCACTTTTTTATTGATTTAATCTTACAAAATCACATTTAGTTGATTTAATTACTGTTTCTAACTTTAAATTTCCTAAACGTTTTCCAAAACCCAATAAATAAATTCTACGTTAGTAAATTTAAGTTACAAACGTTTTCTTTTATATTTCTAAATCACTTCTAAAAATTAATTCTCTTTAAAATAATTTGAAGTTCAACACTTTCAATCTCCTTTTTCTTTTATTTATGAAAATTCTGCTTCACTTATTTGATAACACTTCAATTCCCCTTTCCAAAATCCTTATTTGAAAATTCTTGTATTTTATAACATTAAAACATTTTTCTAAATTATCAAAACCTTATAAATGGCCATTGAAACCATGAAATATTTTTCTTCTAACTTAAATAAATTCCATTCTTGTTTCTACACAAAATAAATTCATGAAAACACAACTCAAAACCGTGTGCATTCTTTTTGCAAAACAAACCCTTTTGTTTATTTTCTTTACTTCTCAAATCATTTAATTTTATCATTCATGAAAATATAATTTTGTGAACACCAAATTGGTTGGTGTCTTGGCTGAAAATTTGCTTAAGTTTGAGGACTAAAAATTAACTCCATTGTTCTTGAAAAATTTCAATAAAAACCCTAGTTTTGGAAGCCAAAAACCGTAACCTTCTCTATGGCCTTTGGAGCCAAAATTTGTTTATTTCAACATACATCCATCATAATATATTCAACATATATCATCATGCATATTATAAGCAAATAAGAATCATACTAAGCATGCATACACAAGTAAATCATGCAAAACATATCAAGCATAGGCAAAAATAATCAAAGCACATAACACACACAAATTATTACATGACCATGGATATGAATCCTCACATGGATTCACCATCTATCAAATATAAAACCATCTCTCACCACCATGCTTGGTTGGTGAGATGGATCTCCCTCTTACCTCTTGAAGATCCTCTAAAGCTCTTTGCTTTGTATTTTGAACAAGATCTCCACCAACACAAATTTCTTAAACATGAAACAAACACAAGAAATTAGTATATCAAGCTTGAAAAAGAGGAACCATGGATCAAACATGGTTTAGAACATGAAAAAGAAAAGAATAAAATGAAGTTTCCTTACACTTCACTAACAAAAACTCTATAACTTGATCTTAGTAAAAGTCCTTCAAGATGGAAGATTTAGAGAAAGTCTTCAACATGAAAGTTGCTTAGAATAAGGTAAGGATTCAAGAAACTAGGTTGTATGAAATTAAAGAGTGATGGAGGAGGGATTTAGGATGCTTGGCCGAATGGTCTTCTTAGGGAGAGAAAATGGAGTTTTCTTTGGTTTGTTTCTTGAAACTTAAGTGAAAAGGTGAAGATGTGATAATGTGAAGTGTAGAAATGAATTATTTGGTCTTCAAAGCTTTGCATGGCCGTAGCTTGCATTGGAGAAAGGTGGAAAGTGAAGTTTGAAAAACTATAGCCTTTTGGAATGATCATTAATGATCAATAGGAAAAATACTTAGTGGTCTTGAAACTTGGCCATTGCCTTAAGCCTCCAAAACCGTCCCCCCTCTTCATGCACTCCAAAATGTGACAAATTTCATAGCCATCATTTTAGGCAATCTTAACCTTTAATTAAAAGAATGGTGTGGATTAAAAATAGCTACTAGGTTTAGGTTATAGATGGAAGACTTTATTTGAGCCATTGGATCATTTTTGGCTTGCAATCCTAACAATTGAATGTGTCTCCAAAATGAACGGTCAAGATTACACCTTCAAACTTTACATCCAAGGGTCCAAAATAGTTGTAGTCATTTTTGATGACCAATTCTCCACCATTGATCTAAAACCAAATCCAGTGGTCATTAATGATCCATCTCCACCATTGATTAATTCTACATCCAAGGGTTGATAATGGTCATAGCCATTTATAAGACTAAATCTCCACCCTTAATTTAATTTCCATCCAACGGTTATAATTGATCCTATTCACTTTTAAGATCAAATCTCCACCGTTGATTAAATCAAGATTAAATCGATGGTGGATATCCAAACCACCAATGTTGACTTAATAGTATAGAATTTTATTTTTATTTGTTATAACCTCACTAAAGAATATATTTACTATATTTTTTTATCGTCCGATAATTAAATACAGTATAAAACACTATAAAAGAAATTTTCTAAAACTGTTTTCGGATTCAGGTTTAGTAAGATTCCTTGTCTTCGTCTAAACAGTACAAAATTTTCTATGCGTAAAATTTTTTTCACTTTGCGGGACCCACCTGGGCCCACATACACCCCCTGGGGCCCACAAACAGTAAAAATTTCATAATCATCCATAAAATCATAAAAATTAAAAAATTCATAAATATCAAATCAGATTACGTAAAATAATTAAGACTTTTCAGTAATAATTAAATTATGTAAAATTTTTCCTGCTCGAAAATTATTATTTCCCTGACACGGAGCAAATTACTCAAAACGATCAAATATACAAACGGAATATTCAAAATAATTTTACAGCACACAAAAATCACTAAACAGTAGAATTCTGTTAACTGTCAAAATTATTATTTCTAAGATAGAAAGTTCGGGGTGTTACAAGTAGGAACAAGTCTGTATACATCTGCATATGTGATCTGCATCATGATGTGATATTTATATTTGGTTTGAAATATTATGTATGATGTGATAATATGATTTGATGTATACAATGTTATATCTGTATGTATTATCGTTTTCTATACTGCCATGATGGTAGTGATATAGATTGTCTCACCTCTTTGTATGCATTTTTGTATTATTATTTATGTCGGTAAAGATTGTGAAGAAGAAGAAGGGGAACAACCTCCTTATTATCAGTACGAGGAAGAACAACATCCGAGTGATCAGTGCGAAGAAGGCGAGCCTCTAGATCATTCTTATCATTTGGATTGATTTTGACGCAGTATGACGCTACCGAGTTTTCTAGGGTTCGTGAAACTGCAGTTTCACGGGGGTTCTAAAGCCTGGCGTCTTCAAGCTGATAGAGAGAGTGTTACTTAAGTGGGATGAGTGACTCTGTCCCTTAGTAGAGAATATGAGGGTGTTCCGATGTTCTCTACTACTGTATATGTGCATTTAGAGTTACCCTTATTTATTAGGCGCTATTGGGGTGGTCATTTCCATGCCTCGAGTGAGCTTAGTAGTATGTCAACAGCCTAAACTCCTGTCCATAGAGCTTTGCGAGATCTGGGATTTCTGTCTTCCAATGATCTCCCAGAGGAGGATCCTTCGGAGGATTAGAATTTTTAGTTCTGTACTTGGGCTAGTTACAGTTTGTTTTAAGTTAAACAGTTTACAACTTTATAACATAGTTTGTGGTATATAAATGTTTGTATCTTTAAGACAAGATCATATTGATCAGCGATGTCGCACTCGCCTCAAAATAGACTAGGATTCATGGAATGTAGCATAATGCATAACCTAGGTCATCTCCCAAGGACCAATTCGGATTTCTCAAGCATATTAGAAATTATCAATAAGTAGGGGGTTTTGTTCATTGCAATAACAGAAAACGAATTTAAATTGAGAAAATTCAATTAAGGAAACACCAACCCAAGGTCTTCAATTCAAGTGGCAGAATCAATCATTGTTCAAGAGAATTTCTGTTGTTTACACCTCTGTTAATCCGAAATCAACTAGATAATCACCCAGCAATTTATCAATTCAAACAGAATCACAATCGCAATTCTTGATTAAGATTGATTTAGGAACAAATTTAGATTAACATAGATTATCAATCGATGATCTATTCTCCCTTAGATTCAGATTAATCAACCCTAATACTAACTTCAATTTCGAAATTCCAATCAGAATTCAATTGAAGAAGGAGAAGAAGGGAAGAACACAACATAATTTATAATCAAACAAGAGAACTCAAAATTCTAACCACCATCATTGAATTCCTTGGATTGATTGGAGCTTTAGCCTTCCATGGCCATCACGAAAATTGCAGAGAAGAAAGTAAAACGAAAAATAGAGAGAAGATGAAAAGAGAAAGGGGTTTCTGCTCAATCTGTTAAAACTGAATCACAACCAAAAAGCTCAATTCGAAATCTGACTAAACCTATTTGTAACTGAAAGTTATTCTGTAATTCCTAATCTACCCCTAGCCCAAACTGTAGCCCTCTGAATAAGCTTTTCAGAGACATATCATTTGCCTTAATTGGGCTTAAATTGAGAGAGATAGGCCCAAATCATTGAGGAAAGGTCCAAGCATTGTGACAGCAACAACATCCTGACTTTGAGGCCCAATTTCGCCTTGAATCCAGCTGAATTAGAAAAATTGCATTAGACACCAGATTGTAGATCTTCATCTCAGCTTTCAGGGGACTCCAAGATCATCCAAATACGATATTTGTAGCCCAAGTTATGGCCTGTACAAGACAGAAAGGTCAAAATGAGTTAAAATCCGAAAATTAATGAAGTTTTTACAATTAAGCTCAATGAAGACCAATCATCTAAAACTCATCTACAAACATAATATTGGACACAATTAACATCAATTAGGCCAAATATGAAGCAATAATGAATGGCTCAAAATTGATTGATCAAAATCCCCCACACTTGAACCTTTGCACTCCTGGGCAACATTCAAAATTTGAACCAATGAATTGCAAGAATGCAAGGTAGTGATCAAGATTCAAACATCCAAAGTATCAAGGAATCAAGACAAACATGAATATATCTCTCAACATCTCAAGCAAGCAAGAAGACAACTCGAATCAAATGATGAACCAAAAGTGATAAGATCCTCACTAGGCATACTCTACTCTCAAGTGTCTAGGATTGTATTTACACTCAAGGCACCCATGAAAGCAAGTACTACCATAAGCTTGACAAGTCTCTAATTTCCACCACTTGAAACACATGCAAATAAAGATCAAAAGGACTTTATTCAAGGTTGTAATGGGGCCAAGGTAAGGGAAGGAACAATATGGATATGACAAGTTAAGCACCCAAGAGAATAAAAGAGCAATGATGAGGAACTCAAATGACAAGTAATGCACATTCTCTTATTTTGATCACCTTTATCACCTTTCCTTTTGCTTTTACAACCTTTCTTGAACATTTTTTTTTTTTTTTTTTTTTTTTTTTTTTTTTTTTTTTTTTTTCTTCTTTTTTTATTTCAATTTTTTTTTAATAATAATAACCTTGCATACATACACATCAATTTGTATAACCACACCACTCAAACTATCAACTGCCCACAAGGCAAAAGAGCTCCTCAAATGAAATAAACCAATGCTCTCCCATTCCCTAAGGTACGGTAAAATCATGGTTTTTCACAAAGGCATAAAATGAGCTAAAGCAAAGAATAGGCAATTAGGCTCAAGGGGGTAATCAAAGGAAAATGATGCAAGGTTGGCTATTTGGCCAAAGTAGCTAAACAAAGAAAGAAGGCCTCAATCATCTCAATACATGCATGTGAACAAGAAGCTTCAAAAAGAATCAAGTCAAGTTCTAGAGCACCAACAATCATGAGTGAAATCACACAAGAAAGAAAAGAGAATGGCATAATGCAATCCATCCATGTATAAGGTCCAAAATCTCACCAAGGACAAGCCTATCACAATTGATGCAACACTTTAATTCTCAATGCCAGCTTGCTAAACCAAAAATGCAAGAAAAGTATTCACATCATGTCATGAAACCTCTAACTAAGAATGATGAAATGATTCACAACCTGTACAAACCAAGATATTCAATGAAAGGCATGCAAAATATCAAAATGGAAACAAAAAATAGAATTAAAACAGAATTAAAAAGAAAAAAAAAAGAAGCGTAAAAACAGTAAAATCAAAGCAAAACAAAGAAAATTATGCAGAAATTCCCCCCCACACTTAAATCATACATTGTCCTCAATGAAACACAAAGCAAAAGACAAGAAGACATGTGTAATAAAAGAGTAAGAAGAGAACACCCTCATCATGGTGGGAAAATTTGCACTTGGGGAAAGGTGGGCTTTGCCAAGGAGAGCTCCTCTACGATCTTTGGGCTTGCGGGGCTTGTGGGGCTCTCAAGAAAGGGCTTAAGACGGTGGCCATTAACCTTGAAACTCTTGTTGGTGGCTTCATTCGAAATCTCCACTGCACCATAAGGAAAGATGCTAGTGACAACAAAAGGACCATCCCACCTAGAACGGAGCTTACCGGGCATGAGTTTAAGGCGAGAGTTGAACAAAAGCACCTTTTGGCCAATGGAGAACTCCTTTCTAGAAATCATCTTATCATGGAAATGCTTGGTCTTTTCCTTATAGATCTTGGAATTCTCATAAGCTTCTAAGCGAAGTTCTTCCAGCTGTTGCAATTGAAGCTTCCTCTCTGAACTTGCTTGGTCAAATGCTAAGTTACAACTTTTCACTGCCCAGTATGCACGATGCTCTATCTCCACCGGAAGGTGACATGGTTTACCAAAGACAACTCTGAAAGGAGACATCCCTATAGGTGTCTTGTAAGCGGTACGATGAGCCCAAAGAGCATCTTCTAACCGGTGGCTCCAATCCTTCCTATTTGGCTGCACCATCTTCTCCAACTGCTTGATCTCTCTGTTAGAAATCTCGCCGCCCATTAGTTTGGGGATGATATGCAGGAGACACTCTATGTACAACCCCATACTTCCGAAACAAACCATCCAAAGTCCGGTTACAGAAATGAGTCCCTTGGTCACTAATGATAGCTCGGGGCACTCCAAACCTGCAAAATATATTAGACCTGACAAAATCCACAACAACTCGAGCATCATTAGTCCTGGTGGCCTTAGCTTCCACCCACTTAGAAACATAATCAACTGCAAGTACAATATATGAAAAACCAAAAGAAACAGGGAAAGGGCCCATAAAATCGATACCCCAAACATCAAAAACCTCGCAAAACAGAATGGGCTGCTGGGGCATCTCCTGTCTCCGAGTAATGGCCACTCCTGCTCTCTGGCACTGCTCACAAGTACTGAAAACCTGATATGCATCCCTGAAAATGGTAGGCCAATAGAATCCAGAATCCAGCACCTTCCTAGCTGTCCATTTGTGGTCCAAAGTGTCCTCCTACCGGAGAGGCATGATGAAGTGAAGAACCGATCGAATCTCATGGTCGTATGCATCCGCGAATCACCCTGGTCACTACAAAATTTCCACAAATATGGATCATCCCACACATAATAATTAGCATCACTCCTAAGTTTAGCTTGCTTGTGATCTAGATGCATGAGGAGGAAAAACAGATGCAACTATGAAATTAACTAGATCAGCAAACCAAGGAGAAAGTGTGGTATCATGCAGCTGCATGAGCTGCTCATCTGGGAAGTCATCTCTGATGGGAGAAGGGTCAACAACTCCTTCTATTCTGCTCAAATGATCCGCCACCAAATTCTCTGTGCCACTCCTATCTCTAATCTCCAAATCAAACTCCTGGAGAAGCAGATCCATCTAATCAATCTCGGCTTCGATTCTGCCTTTTTCAACAAGAATTTTAATGCTGCATGATCAGTAAAGACAACCACTCTAGAGCCAAGTAGATATGATCTAAACTTATCAAGTGCAAATACAATAGCAAGCAACTCTTTCTCAGTGGTAGTATAGTTAGCCTGTGCAGCATCTAAAGTCCGAGAAGCATATGAAATGACATGAGGTTGTCTGCCAACTCTCTGTGCAAGGATAGCCCCCAATGCATAGTTAGATGCGTCACACATAAGTTCAAAAGGAAGTGTCCACTCTGGTGGCTGAATGATGGGAGTGGTGGTCAAAGCTCCTTTGAGGCAATCAAAAGCCTTTCTGCACCTGTCATCAAAATCAAAAACAACTTCTTTCTGCAACAAGTTGGACAGTGGAAGGGCCTTTTTGCTAAAGTCTTTAATGAACCGCCTGTAGAAACCTGCATGGCCAAGAAAAGAACGAACCTCTCGCACGCAAGAGGGGTAAGGTAACTGGGAAATAACATTAATTTTAGCAGGATCTACTTCTATACCCTTCGAGAGATGATATGACCTAAGACTATGCCTTGTTCTACCATAAAATGACATTTTTCATAATTAAGAACAAGGTTAGTCTCAATGCACCTATGCAAAACTCTATCCAAACTGTCCAAGCATGCATCAAAAGAGGAACCATAAACAAGTAAAATCATCCATAAACACCTCAATGCAATCCTCTAAAAAATCTGTAAAGATACTCACCATGCATCGCTGGAAGGTACCAGGAGCATTGCACAAGCCGAAAGGCATCCTCCTGTAGGCAAAAGTGCCAAAAGGGCAAGTGAAGGTGGTCTTCTCCTGGTCCTCTCGGTGCTATATGGATCCTGGAAGTATCCAGAAAAGCCATCAAGAAAGCAATAGAAAGACTTTCCAGCCAGGCGCTCAAGCATCTGATCGATAAAGGGCAGAGGAAAATGGTCCTTCCTTGTCGCTTGGTTCAGCCGCCTGTAATCGATACAAACTCTCCAGCTACTCTGCACTCTAGTAGGAATCACTCATCTTGATCATTCTTCACTACTGTGATTCCCGATTTTTTGGAACCACTTGAACTGGACTAACCCAAGCACTATCCGAGATAGGATAGATGATGCCCGCTTGCAAAAGCTTGGTCACCTCTTTCTTCACCACATCCAGGATCAAGGGGTTGAGTCGCCCCGTGGTTGTCTCACCGGTTTAGCACCATCCTCAAGTAGTATCCCGTGCATGCACATAGAAGGACTAATGCCGGGAAGGTCACCAAGGTCCACCAATAGCTTTCTTATGCTTCCTCGCATTTGCAAAGCAGCCTTCTCCTCCCGGTCGCATGGAGGGCAAGTGGAAATGATAACCGGAAGCTTCGATCCTCCTCTAAGTATGCATACTTAAGGTGCTCTCGGGAGTGGCTTAAGCTCCGGTGTAGGTGGTTGCACTACGGATGGGAGTATTCGGTGGAAGTAGCCGTGTTATACGACCGAAATTCAACGAAATCCGAGTCGAGGTATTTGTCGTAATCAAACCGCTACATTCGACTTCCTCAAATTTTCACCGCAACACCATTTAACTGTTCGACTCCACACAATCAGATCGAATCACCATGTAAACAAGATGCAATCTCAAGACAAACACTACACATTTCGTAACAAGACAAGCATCACATGTGTAGGTATCAACAAAATCGAAAAGAATGGAAGATCTTCAAAGAAAGAGCTCGAAAAGCTATCATCAACTATATCGCCCAACAAATCTATATGGAAGACCGAATGTTCTTCCATGGGGTGCTTCATGGCATCCAAGATATTAAATCGAACCACATTATCTCCAAACTCCATGGAAAGAGTGCCTCGCATGGACATCAATTTTGGTTCGGCAGCTTTGAGGAATGGTCTCCCAAGAATGATGGGGCTCTACAGATTCGGATTCTCCATCCATATCCGAATGTAGAAGTCTCAGCAGGGAAGATCGTGTCATTAACTCTAACAAGAACATCCTCAATGAGTCCAAGCAGGTATGCATTACTCCTATTTGCCAACCGAATGATGACTCCTCGTATTCTCGTAGAGGTCCAAGGGCAAGAGATTGAAACACGTACATAGGCATAACATTGATTGAAGCACCTAAATCCAACATGGCATTTTCGAATTTGCTACGCCTATGGTGCATGGAATAGTAAAAATTCTCGGATCCTTGCATTTTTGAGGCATTGTAGGTCGTATAAGTGCGTACACGTTTCTTCCCATGCTGATCTTCTCATTTCCCTTGAGTCTCCTTCTATGAGTACACAAATCCTTAAGAAACTTGGCATATCTTGGAATTTGCTTGATTGCTTCAATGAGAGGAATGTTCACCTCAACCTTCCTAAATGTCTCCAAGATCTCCCTATCGTATCGTCTCATGAGTCTTCTTAAGCCGCACAACTCTCTCGAGGGAATGGTAGTGGAATGGACCGCTCAAGAAGAACTACAGGATGGGAGCAGGATCGTTTTTTCTTATCTTTGCTTGCTACATGGAATTTCTCGGTATGGCTTGCTTCTCCTTATCTAATTCTTCAACAGTCTTACCAGATCTTAGAGTGATGGCACTCACATTTCTTGGATTCACCACAGTTTGTGCAGGAAGCTTATCAGAATCTTGGGACTGTAATTGGTTCATAGAACTTGCAAGTTGTCCAATCTCGATTCTCCAAATTCGAATGGTAGCTTCGTCCTCTCGCTGGAACTGCGGTTGTTCACTGCCATCTGTTTCATCAATTCCTCCAAGGTTGGCTCGGATTTAGGAGGAGGGGCATTATTTTGCTGCTGCATGAAAGGTGGCTGGTATGGTCTGCTGGGTCCTGTAGTGGACTGGAAGGGAGGCTGCTGCTGCTGGAAGGGAAACTGCTGCTGCTGCTGCCTAAATTGAGTAGGGGCAGGCTGTGTAGAGTTATTCCCCCACCTCAGATTTGGATGATTTCTCCAGCCTGGGTTATATCTGTTGGAAGACAGATCATAACTCTGTTGTTGTTGCTGCTGAGGCCTATTATTGTAGATGTTTGCTGCATAGGCCTGGGGGGTGCCATCAGTATCAACCTCTTGCAGTGTAGGACAGGAATCTGTGGAATGATCAGCAGAAATACAAATGCCACACACTCTGGCAGGAGCTACTGCAGCAGGTTGTTGATGTTGAGTCACAGCCAATTGCCTCACCAAGGAAGCAAGGTCATCAATTTTGCTTTCCAATTTCCCGTGATCCGCACAGCATAAGTTGCCTCAATTTCGTGGACACCTCTACTTAATGCCACTGAGTTACTTCTGGTACCAAACTGTTGGGAGTTAGTGGCCATATTCTCAATCAGTGCCCTTGCAGCCATAGGAGTCTTGTCTACCAATGCTCCTCCACTAGCAGCATCAATCATGCTCCTATCCATGGGCAGCAAACCTTCATAAAAATACTGGATTAGTAGCTGATCACTAATCTGATGGTGAGGACAGCTAGCACACATCTTCTTGAATCTTTCCCAGTATTCAGACAATGGTTCTCTGTCAAACTGCCTGATGCCACATATCTCTTTTCGGATTGAGGCAGCCCTTGATGCAGGAAAGAATTTCTCCAAAAATAGCCTCTTAAGATCATTCCAACTATTCACAGATCTCGGATGCAGGTAGTACACCAATCCTTAGCAGCATCCTGTAATGAGAAAGGGAATGCTCTAAGTTTGATATGATCCTCTGAAATGCCTTGAGGCGTCATGGTAGAACACACAATGTGGAACTCCTTGAGGTGCTTATGAGGATCTTCTCCTGCATGACCACTGAACTTAGGCAACAAATGAATCAATCCAGATTTAAGTTCAAATGGAACATCAACATCAGGATATTGAATGCATAAAGACTGGTATGTAACATCAGGAGCAGCTAGCTCCTTCAAGGTTCTGTTATCCATAATCTCAGTATGATCAGCAGAATCAGAATTGAAAGATGGATCAGAATCAGAAAATTCAGAAGCAGAATCACTAGTATGGTAACTAAGTGAAGAACCTCTACTTCCTATATGCTCAGCAGTTACAGAATCAACTCTATTGAACCTATGCAAGGTATGAAAAGTCCTATCTATCTCAGGATCAAATTGATGCAAAGAACCAGGATTGGACCTAGTCATATAACATGCAAAACTCAAAAATAGCAAAACAGCAAAATGGAGTATCCAACACTAGAAATGCACCAAAATAAATCTATTTGACCTACCAAATGATTTTGAAAAAATATGGGACCACCACACACTTAAAACTACACTAAAATGGAACTCAAAAATGCAATGAAAAATCTTCAAAAAATGAAAAAGTGGCCTAAATGAAGGAATTAGGGCAGGAGAGGGTGTTGCTCACGGCATAGCCGTGAGCCTTGTGGAGAAAGCCATTTTCCTTCAACCCACCAATTTTCAGCTCATTCTGAGCATGTTTGGTCACCCAAAAATTACAAAAATGCCATTATCTCACCTAAATTTGCTCAAAACCCTTACCAAACGATGGAATTTGGCCAAATTATGCAGGAATAATCCTTTTAGGATCTCTTTGCTTAGAATGATGGTTTACCTTTGGCGGCCAAGTTTCAGGTCAAGACTCCATCGCAAGTACAATTCCTGTCTACTAGTGCCTTTTTGGATTCATAAAAATGAGAGCAAAGTGAAACTCAAAAGTGAAAGTGGAGGTGAAACTCAAAAATGAAAATCAAAACTTCCAATTATCAATAATGAAGTATATGGATGGTCAAATGCAGCAAGATTACATACAAAAGCTGAATGTGGTGCAAGGAAACCAATGGAACAAGAATCACAGTAGTAATTGTGCGTAAATCAAAGCTATCACTCAATTAGATTATGCAGAATTTTTGCAAGCAAATGAATGTGTTATTTGTGCAATGAAGTATCAACTGTGTTGAGTGAAGCAATGCACATGCACAGGACTCATCAATTGCAGCAAAACTCAATGGAACAGTAATGAATCCAATGGAACAGTGAAAACGAAAAATCCAATGAACTGCAGAATGGAGAGCACAGATTTATACCAGAATTGATCAATGATATATTGCAGTGGAAAAACACAATGGAACAACAAAGCAGCAAGATTTGTGCATCACAACCGACTGCGACTGTAATTATGCGAAGAAATGAAAAATGAAATCTCAAGATGACAGCTGTAATGAAGTGCAAGTGAAGTGAAGTGAATTATGTAGCCAATGGAACAGTAACTGGTGTAATGTGAAGCAGAATTCAGCAACCAGAATGCAGCAAGATCAGTAGCAGAATCAGGACATTAGCAGAAAAAATAGCAAAATGCACTTAAGGACTTTCAGCAAAGTTGATCACGAAAATAGGAACTCCTAATAAACTTAAGAAACCGAAAATAGATCCCCGGCAACGGCGCCAAATTTTGATCAGCGATGTCGCACTCGCCTCAAAATAGACTAGGATTCATGGAATGTAGCATAATGCATAACCTAGGTCATCTCCCAAGGACCAATTCGGATTTCTCAAGCATATTAGAAATTATCAATAAGTAGGGGGTTTTGTTCATTGCAATAACAGAAAACGAATTTAAATTGAGAAAATTCAATTAAGGAAACACCAACCCAAGGTTTTCAATTCAAGTGGCAGAATCAATCATTGTTCAAGAGAATTTCTGTTGTTTACACCTCTGTTAATCCGAAATCAACTAGATAATCACCCAAAGAATTTATCAATTCAAACAGTAATCACAATCGCAATTCTTGATTAAGATTGATTTAGGAACAAATTTAGATTAACATAGATTATCAATCGATGATCTATTCTCCCTTAGATTCAGATTAATCAACCCTAATACTAACTTCAATTTCGAAATTCCAATCAGAATTCAATTGAAGAAGGAGAAGAGGGAAGAACACAACAGAATTTATAATCAAACAAGAGAACTCAAAATTCTAACCACCATCATTGAATTCCTTGGATTGATTGGAGCTTTAGCCTTCCATGGCCATCACGAAAATTGCAGAGAAGAAAGTAAAACGAAAAATAGAGAGAAGATGAAAAGAGAAAGGGGTTTCTGCTCAATCTGTTAAAACTGAATCACAACCAAAAAGCTCAATTCGAAATCTGACTAAACCTATTTGTAACTGAAAGTTATTCTGTAATTCCTAATCTACCCCTAGCCCAAACTGTAGCCCTCTGAATAAGCTTTTCAGAGACATATCATTTGCCTTAATTGGGCTTAAATTGAGAGAGATAGGCCCAAATCATTGAGGAAAGGTCCAAGCATTGTGACAGCAACAGAATCCTGGCTTTGAGGCCCAATTTCGCCTTGAATCCAGCTGAATTAGAAAAATTGCATTAGACACCAGATTGTAGATCTTCATCTCAGCTTTCAGGGGACTCCAAGATCATCCAAATACGATATTTGTAGCCCAAGTTATGGCCTGTACAAGACAGAAAGGTCAAAATGAGTTAAAATCCGAAAATTAATGAAGTTTTTACAATTAAGCTCAATGAAGACCAATCATCTAAAACTCATCTACAAACATAATATTGGACACAATTAACATCAATTAGGCCAAATATGAAGCAATAATGAATGGCTCAAAATTGATTGATCACATATGTATAATTATGGTGTGTATTTAATAGTTTGTTATATTTCATGTTCTGTTTATTTTATTTAATGATATAATGTACAAAAACAAAATTTTTACAACTTATATTATTATATGTTAAGAAACGTTTATAACTTGGGTAAGGTTTTATTTTAATTTGTCATAAATGTGACATCCTAAGGAGGGTGTTACATTAGTTGGTATTAGAGCCCAAGTTAGAGTCTTTTGGGGTTTATGGTTGGGTTTGTTTTTGCTTGTGTTGTGTGATTCTCTGTGATTTGTTTCTGAAAGGTTACATATGACTTTGTTTTGTCTTGTTTAATTGATTGAAGAAAGAAATGTCTAGTGCTAGAAGAACGCGTCCAAATGTGGAATGTAATGCTGATCTAATAACTGTAGCTACTGAGGCCATGCAATGTATGGCAGAAGTAATTACGCAACAGATTCAATGAGCAGCCCAACAACAAGAGGCGACTGCTAATGCTCTGAATTTATCTGAGTTTAGACGTAATAACCCGCCGTAGTTTAAGGGTGAATTTGATCTTGAGAAGGCGAGTCTTTGGATTCAAGAACTAGAAAAGATTTTTGAAGGAATCGGATGTGCTGATGATCGAAAGGTGACATATGCTACGTTTATGCTAATGGGGGAGGGTGAGAACTGGTGGAGAGGAACTCGACGATTACTACAAGCTGAGGGAACAGAAATTACCTGGGAGGTGTTCTGCGAAGTATTTCTGGAGAAGTACTTTCCTGCCAGTGTCCGACATGCCAAAGAAATAGAATTTCTCGGCTTACGACAAGGTAACATGACTGTCGGTGTTTATACCACAAAATTTGAGAGCTTGTCACAGTTCTCAAGGTATTTACAAATCCAGCCTGACAAGGAGTGGAAATGCCACAAGTTTGAAGAAGGACTGAGGGTAGAACTGAAAAAAGGAGTGCTGCCCATGAGGATGAATCAATTTCCTACCCTGATGGATACGTGTTGATGACTTGAGGAAGTGGAGCATCACGAGACCCAAGGAATCGCAACTTTGGACAGACTAGGTTCCAAAGAGGGGGCAACAACAATAACAACTGGTTTCAGCACAAACCATACTCGAGACCACTGAGGAACCAACCCCAACATCCATCTTTTGGGGGAAGTTCTAGTGGCAACAAAGCTGGCCAAAACGTGGCGTTTATGCCGAGGTGCTTTAAATGTGGAAAAAGTGGCCATATATCCAGGGATTGTTTAATCAAGGGAACGATCTGTTTTAAATATGGAATACCTGGACATGTTTCTAGGGAATGCAACCAGCCAAAAAGGGAGCAATCTGTGAGTAATGTTCGTGCTACTCAACCGCGATCTGGAGGGTGAGTATACACGATGAACAGAGCTGAAGCTTCCCAGTCCGAAGATCTTATTTAGGGAGAAGGTGACGTAGAAGGTAATCTTTTGACTATACTATATGATTTGGGTGCAACGTATTCATTTATTGCGTATGACTGTGTGGATCGGTTGAAATTGCTTGTGTATTCTCTGAGTTTTCAATTGATTGTTTCTACACCAATTGCTAAGCCTGTTGTTACATCTAAAGTATGTTTGAATTGCCCTATTACCATTCATGATCGAGTCTTTTCTTACCCCTCGTTGAAATAGATATAATCTTAGAATGGATTAGTTATCTTCTAACCATATCTTGTTAGATTGTGCAAATAAAATCGTAGTTTTTCCTAAGGATGAGAATTTTAGATTTTTAACTGCCGCTAAAGTCGAATCGTTGTTGAGGGATGGAGCTCAAAGATACATGTTGCTGTCTTCTTTAGAAGTCAAGAGTGAGAAAGACGTGAACGTTATTTCTGTCGTTAACAAGTTTCCCGACGTTTTTCCTAATGAGGTACCCAATTTACCACCGGAGAGAGAGATAGAGTTTTCTATTGATCTGGTACCAGGAGCAGGTCCTATTTCGATTGCACCATATCAGATGTCGCCATTGGAATTAATAGAGTTAAAAAAGCAATTGGAGGAACTGTTGGAAAAACAATTTGTACGACCGAGTGTTTCACCATGGGGAGCACCAGTACTACTAGTTAAAAAGAAGGATGGAACGTCTCGTCTTTGTGTGAACTACCGTCAACTGAACAAGGTCACGATAAAGAATAAGTATCCATTTCCAAGGATTGACGATTTGATGGACCAACTGAAAGGAGCAGTTGTTTTCTCTAAGATAGATCTGCGATCAGGTTATCATCAAATTCGTGTCAAGGTAGAGGATATACCTAAGACAACTTTCCGAACTCGTTACAGGTATTATGAGTATCAAGTGATTCTGTTCAGAGTGACAAATGCTCCTACAATATTCATGGATTACATGAATAGGATCTTTTGTCCATACCTAGATAGATTTGTCATTGTTTTTATCGATGACATTTTGTTCTACTCTCAAAATTCGGAAGAGCATGCTGAGCATCTCAGCATAGTTCTCCAAATTTTAAAAGAAAAGAAGCTGTATGCAAAGTTGGCGAAATGTGAATTTTGGTTGGAATAAGTTCAGTTTTTGGGTCATGTGATTTCTAAGGAAGGTATTGCGGTGGACCCATCGAAAGTGGAAAGCATTCTGCAATAGGAAAGGCCAAAGACAGTGACAAAAATCTGGAGTTTTGTTGGATAGGTCGGATATTACCGAAGGTTCATTGAAGGTTTCTCCAAGATAGCAGGACCTCTTACACAACTCACGAGGAAGAGTCAAGCTTTTGTTTGGATAGAAGAATGCGAATAAAGTTTCCAGGAGTTAAAGAAAAGATTGACGACCGCCCCAGTACTGATTTTACCTAATCCAAGCAAGACTTTTGAAGTGTATTGTGACGTTTCTTACCAGGGATTAGGATGTGTGTTGATGCAAAATAGAAATGTGGTAGCCTATGCTTCAAGATAGCTGAAGGTACACGACAGGAACTACCCAACGCATGATTTGGAACTAGCCGCAGTGGTTTTTGCGTTAAAAGTGTGGAGACATTTTCTGTATGGG
This sequence comes from Ormosia emarginata, assembly GCA_029884605.1. Lineage (NCBI taxonomy): Eukaryota > Viridiplantae > Streptophyta > Magnoliopsida > Fabales > Fabaceae > Ormosia > Ormosia emarginata. The sequence continues at coordinate 44,651,516 of JAQQTP010000088.1, forward strand.
GCCACGTTCAATGTCTTCAGTGATCATAAAAGTTTGAAGTACTTGTTTGATCAAAAGGAGTTAAATATGAGGCAGAGGCAGTGGCTAGAGTTTTTGAAGGATTATGATTTTCAACTTCAATACCATCTAGGAAAGGCGAACGTGGTGGCAGATGCCTTAAGTAGGAAGGTGATCAGTGTCTCTACAATGATGATAAAGGAGGAAGAATTGATCAATCAGTTTAGAGATTTATGGTTGTTTGTGGAATTGGCACCAGGAAGGATTTATTCTAAATAGAGTTACTGTTTTGAATGACTTGTTGGAAGAAATCTGAGAAAAATAGGAAGATGATCCGTTTTTACATAATGAGAAAGAATTTTTGAAGCAAGGTCATAAGGCAACAGTTGAGGAAGGATCTGATGGTGTCTTAAGATTCGAAAGAAGGATTTGTATACCTAATGATCCCGATCTTAAGCAAGCAATTCTTGATGAAGCTCATACTAGTAGATTGAGTATGCATCTGGGAGTGACTAAGATGTATCAAGATCTAAAGCGGATGTTTTGGTGGCCAAGAATGAAGAGAGATGTTGCGAAATGTGTGACGTCTTACCTTGTTTGTCAAAAGGCAAAAGTTGAACATCAAAGACCTGTTAGTATGTTACAACACTTAACTATTCCAGAATGGAAATGTGATAGTATCGCAATGGATTTTGTTATCGGATTGCCGAAAACTAGGAAGGGTCATGATTCTATATGGGTTATAGTTGATAGGCTTATGAAGTCAGCGCACTTCTTGCTGATCAATATAAAGTATTCGTTGGAACGATTGACCCAGGTGTACATTAGTGAAATTGTTAGACTTCACGGTGTACCCTCTAGTATAGTTTCTAATAGAGATCCAAGGTTTACATCGAGATTTTGGCGAAGCTTACAAGAAGCCATGGGGACTAAGCTACGTCTGAGTTATGCTTATCATCTGCAGACTGATGGTCAAACAGAGAGAACTATCCAGTCATTGGAGGACCTGTTACGTGCTTGTGTGTTGGAACAAAAAGGGAGTTGAGATGAATTCTTATCTCTGATAGAATTCACCTACAACAATAGTTTTCACTCAAGTATAGGGATGGCACCTTATGAAGCACTATATGGGCGACGATGCCGAACACCTTTGTGTTGGTATCAAGATGGGGAAAGTATGACCATAGAACCTGATCTTGTACAACAAACTACAGAAAAGATGAAAATGATTCAGGAGAAAATGAGGATGACTCAGAGCCGATAGAAAAGTTATGCATACAAGCAAAGGAGACCTCTTGAATTTGAGGAAGGTGAGCATGTGTTCTTGCGAGTGACACCTACGACTAGTGTCAGAAGGGTTATCAAATCCAGAAAACTCACTGCTACATTCACTGGACCTTATCAAATCATTCGTCGGATAGGTCCAGTAGCTTACCAAATAGCTTTACCACATTTTCTTTCCAATCTCCATAATGTATTCCATGTGTCTCAATTGAGAAAATATATTCTCGATCCAACACATGTTATTCAGACTGATGAAGTTCAACTGAAAGATAATTTGACGTATGAGACGCTTCCTGTTAAGATCGAGGACAAGAGAGTGAAATAACTTCGAGGGAAGATAATTGTATTGGTAAAGGTAATATGGAATGAGGTAACGGGAGATGCTACCTGGGAGCTGGAGGATAAAATGAGGGAGCAGTACCTATATCTTTTCTAAGGTATGATAAATTTCGGGGACGAAATTTTTTGTAATAGGGGAGAGTTGTAACACCCCAAATTTTACTAATTTTACAATAATGTCTGAAATGTATTGTTTTATGTTTTTTGTGTGTTGTAAAATTATTTTGACTGTTTCATGATTGTATTTGATTATTGTGTGTGATTTACTCCGAGTCAGAAAAATAATAATTTTTGGGTCGGGGAAAATCTTTATCTGATTATTCGGAGCTGGGGGATCTTACTAAACCCAATTCCGAGTGATACGTGTATCAATCTTTTAACTTTTAGAATTTATTTATGAAGTAAAAATATTTTATATTTTAATATTATTTTATTATCCGGTGGATAGTATCTACTGACTTAAGAGCAGTAACTTCTGTCCAGTGGACAATAGGAATCAAAAAAGTCTTTGTGACTTACAATTTGGTGAACCAATAGAAATTGGTCAATGATATTGGCTTGAATTTTCTAAGCCAATAGGAAGTAGTCAACAATAATGGTTGGACTGTTTAGTTAGTAACTAGAAAACCTAACTAAGTTAGCTTAAACTTAACTAAGTTAATCTAGAAAGCCTAAGTAGTAACTAAATGGAACAAACCTAGTTAGCTACTCATTAGAGCCTTAGTTACAAGAATGTTCTAGTATGATCAAGAAGGTGATTAGTCATATTTAGGTAACTAGATGGTTGGTAATGTAACTAAGTAATCTAACTAAGTTGGCTTAAATTAGTTAGGAATCAAAGGAAATCAAAAACTTGGTTAGCTTCTCTTTAAGCTCACGGTTATGGAGCCTTCAAGCACCATCTAGAAGCTTGGTGATTCACCTATATGACCAATGCATGATCAACTTGTGACAAGAACCATGTGCTCTTCATAATTGCTAGCCAATAACTTTGACTCCTTCTTCCTATACACTCCACAGCAAGAACAAGGGGACGAGAACATTTTCATTTCATCTTCATCCTTTCTATCACACAAAAGCTATTCTCTCCTTTCTCTCTCTTCCAAGAACCAAAAACACCATTGCTTCCTTTTGTGAAGCTCACGGCCATCACACCATAACCATACCTCCACTCTTCTAAAATTTTATCCAACACCACTTCTTAAACCTAAACACCATTCTAAATACTTTTCATGTTATAAGTTTCTTCAAAATCATCCATCTAATGCGTCGAAAACAAGCTTGAAGTTTCTTCCATACAAGGTAAAAGTCCTTGTTTCTTATTTCTAAATTGATTCTTAAAGTCTTAAGCCATGATTGATCCATGTTTTTTCTTTTTCAACCTTAGTTTATGACTTTATAAATTGTTTAAGTTTGCTAGGGTTTTATTTGGAGCTACACGAAATCCATAGGATCAAGCTAGAAGGAGATTTGTCTCATCAACCATGTATTGGTGGTGAGAAAGTGGATGTGTTTGTGGTGAAGAATCCATAAGGATTCATTCACTTGGTTGTTTAAAGTTTTTCCTATTTGTGATGATTTTTTATGCAAGCATGTCTATAGCTTTGATATATGTTTTTAATATGTGTTTATGAAGGCATAATAGTTATTGTATGCAATAGGATGTGAATAACATGTTGAGGAACTGTATGAGTGTTCCAAAGAACACATGAAGCTCATAGCTTCACCACCATAAAGAGAACCAAGATGTTCTCAATTATTTTTTAAATCATGGATTAATTAATTTAATTGGATTAATGATTTTTACAAGGACTTGGATAATAGAAAATAATTTAAAGATGATTTATAGAGAACATAGTGAATTTCGGCCAACATGCCATTTATGATATCTTTGATCCAAAAATCATTTCCTAAGTGTGGACTATGTAATTAAATTAAAAGAGAACTCAATTCAATGGATTTTAGGGAATAAAATGAATGAAATTATTTTAGAAGCTTAATTAGAGAAATTAAGTAAGGGTGAGAAATAAATAAACACTTGAAAAGTACTAACGTATAGCTCACCCTTTGAGTTTTGAAGCGCGTTAGCAAGTTTCGAGCTGTAAATATTAGTTAAGTCCAAGAAGGGTAATTTTTAAAGGAAACAGTATAAAATATTACTTAAAGGATTTTCAAAAAGGAAATGTTGTAAAAAAGTTAAAAATAAATATATATTGGAGAAAGTTTCAAAAATATAATTTAGAAAGTAAAGAAATATTTTACGTAGCTGAAAAATATTAGAAATACCTTACGTGTATTCAAAATAATGATGTTTAATTTACGCGATTGAGAAAACGATTTAAAAATGTTACGCGATTGAGAAAATGATTTAAAAATACTATGCGATTTCAAAAACGTCAAAAAATATTTACACGATTTGAAAACGTTGGAAAAAGGTGATGCGATTGTAGAAACGCAATAAAATATTTACGCGATTGATAATAACAACAGTTTGCTGTCGAGTTAAAGTGGTGGACCCGGATATGTTGAAAAATGGTACTGCTTAGTGGTGGCATACTATTATGAAAATAATGATAATGTTGTTATTTATGTATTTTGGCTCATGTACATGCATAGAGAAATGTGTCAATTTGGTTGAAATTGATAAGTTGCTGATAAGATGAATTGCACCATAGTGCGAGTGCGATAGGCGTAGTGTGTTTCATTGAGTGAACATGGAGGCGTTAGTGTGCGGAGGATTCCACATGTGGACAGTTGGTAGATCCTCTGGGTCGTGGTAACGGGCAACGCACTAGCGATATCGACAAGCACTATTCTTAATCACAATCTAGTTAGATTGTTTGGAATAATGCCTGTTGTACACGACGAATAGACTATGTAATATTTGGCTGGGGCAGCCGGAGCTATAGGCAGATCTACTAGGTCATTCTTTCTAATGTTTGCGTTTAGCTCCACGGATTAGAAATGAGTCTGTGTACATCTGCATATATGATCTGCATCATGATGTGATATTTATATTTGGTCTAAGATATTATGTATGATGTGATAATATGATTTGATATATACAATGTTTTATCTGTATGTATTATCATTTTCTATACTGCCATACTGGTAGTGATGTAGATTATCTCACCTCTTTGTATGCATTTCTGTATTATTATTTATGTCGGTAAAGATTGTGAAGAAGAAGAAGAGGAGCAACCTCCTTATTGTCAGTACGAGGAAGAATAACATCCGAGTGATCAGTGCGAAGAGGGCGAGCCTCTAGATCATCCTTATCATTTGGATTGATTTTGACGCGGTATGACGCTATCGAGTTTTTTGGGGTTCGTGAAACTGTAGTTTCACGGGGGTTCTAAAGCTTGGCGTCTTCAAGCTGATAGAGAGAGTGTTGGTTATGTGGGACGAGTGACTCTGTCCCTTAGTAGAGAATATGAGGGTGTTCCAATGTTCTCTACTACTGTATATGTGCATCTAGAGTTACCCTTATCTATTAGGCGCTATTGGGGTGGTCGTTTCCATTCCCCGAGTGAGCTTAGTAGTGTGTCGACAGCCTGGACTCCTATCTGTAGAGCTTTGCGACATCTGGGGTTTCTGTCTTCCGATGATCTCCCAGAGGAGGATCTTTCGGAAGATCAGAACTTTTAGTTCTATACTTAGGCTAGTTAGAGTTTGTTTTAAGTTAAACAATTTACAGCTTTATAAAATAGTTTGTGGTATATAAATATTTGCATCTTTAAGACAAGATCATATGTATAATTATGGTGTGTATTTAATAGTTTGTTGTATTTCATGTTCTGTTTATTTTATTTAATGATATAATGTACAAAAACAAAAATTTTACAACTTATATTATTATATGTTAAGAAACGTTTATAACTTGGGTAAGGTTTTACTTTAATTTGTCATAAATGTGACATCCTAAGGAGGGTGTTACACTAGTAAGTTTGAAAGCTTGTCGAAGTTCTCAAGGTATTTCCAACTATAGCCTGATGAGGAGTGGAAGTGCCGCAAGTTCGAAGAAGGATTGAGGCATGACTTGAAAAGAGTGGTATTGCCTTTGGGAATTGAGGAGTTCCCAGCTCTTTTGGACAAGTGTCGCAGGATTGAGGAGTTGGACCAATCATGAGACACAAGGGCCTGTAACTTTGGACCTTCTCGGTTCCAAAGGGGAAGGAATGGCAGTGGCAATCGTTTTAAGCCAAATCCGTATTTGAGGCTACCAAGGAATCAATCTCAACAACAATCACATAGAGGAGGTTCTGGTAGCAACAAGTTTGACCAGACCATGGCGTCTTCGTCAAGATGCTTCAAGTGTGGAAAAGACCACTTAACGAAGGATTATACGATTAAGGGGATCATTTGTTTCAGATGCAGGATGTAACACCCCAAATTTTATTTATTTTGTGATAAATATTCATTTTCTAATATTTGTGATTTTTGAAAATTTTTCTGAATTTTTCTAAGAACGCAAAATATTTTAATATTATTTCTCATTTTACGTGTAAATTGAGCGGAGCTGAGAAAATGAGATATTTTTTCCGAAAACCTTGATATGTGGAAACGTCGACGGGGGATCTTACTAAACCCGAGGCTGGACATGGTTTACGAGATTTCATGTTTTTCAAAAAAATTTAATAGATAAAGTAATAAACGCTGTGTAAATTTTATTTGTCAGATAAAATTTATACTGACTTTTGTCAACTGTAACAATTGTCTCTTAATTAATAACATGTAATAAAATCCTATCACATTATCCTAATGCAATCTACTTTAAGTCTAATCAAACCTACTTTAAATCAAATTTATAGTATTATAATCAAAACTTCTTTGAGAAGCTTTGACTAACTAAAGACCATGATGCCCTTGGCTTGTTGGGGAAGCCAAAATCTCCCCCCTCTCTCCTCTTGTTGCCACGGCAATGTCCTCCAAGGGAGGCAAAATTTTGCTTTCCAACTTAGTCAACACTCACCCAAAATTTCACTCTTCATACAACACTTTCTCTCTCCAACTTCATCTTCTTCACATTTCCTCTTCCTTCTCTCTTCTTCTTCCCTCTTCACACGAAAATTGCAGCCCCCATTGTGACCATTTTTCTTCACTTTTCTCTTCACCAAGCTTATTTCTACACTCACCTTCACCTTCTCTACATCTTTCATTTAGAAAGTTTCTCCAAAATTCAACTTTTCCTCCATTGTCTTCCAAGGTAAAGCTTCTTACTTTGAGGTAAAGTTTTTATTTTTCTTCTCTTTTCTCTTCATTTTTGTGCTCCATGGTCTCTTTGATGACCATGGATCCATTCTTTTTCAACCATTAATGTTGATTCATTGTCTTGAAATTTCTAGGATTTTTGGACCCCAAAACTGAAACTACCAAGAAGCAAGGAGGAGATCCTTTTTATGTTCTTCCTTTAGGTAAGAGGGAGACTACTCACTTCAACTATTTTGGTGGTGAGGGAACCCTTGTTTGTTCACTTTGTTTGGTGATTTTGTGTGTTATGTATTCTTGAAATTTGATTTATGCTTAATGGATGATCTTGAATGTGTTGGATGTGTTGGAAATGCTTGATGGTGTTAGGGTTGTTAAATGGAAAATTTGGCATTTCCTACCCTAATGCTATGTCACGGTTTTTGAATAGAAATTAGGGATTTAAATTGGTGTTTGTACAAAATGAAATAAAGCTTATGTGATTAAAGATTGAATGACGACATTAATACAAATGAATGGAAAATTTTAAGGGTTTAATACCCTAGGGGGAGGCCACGGTTTTGACCTTGAGAATTGAGAGATTGAATTGGTTGTGTAAAATAAAATTTAAGTGATTAGATGTTAATTGGTTAAAGCATAAAATAGAAAGAAATTGGAACCTTGGTAGCTCAGGGAGGTCACAGTTTTAAAGAGAAAATTGAAGTAAAATGATACTTAATGCATCTTTGGAGATTGAAGAATTTAGAGACATGCATAATCCATAATCAAGTGGAAGAATTAAATTGGATAACAATACTTAAGAGGACCACGGTTTTGAAGGGTTGTATAACCTAAAACTTTCATAATTGACCAAAGCTTAAGACTTTGAAATGTGAGGATCCATAATATGAACTTATGGTAATTAATGAACCATAGATATAAATTGATGTGGACAATTGATTTGATGTTATTGTGGACCCTATGTGGGCTAAGTACTTGTTGACTATGTACTTGAGAAATGATTATATATGCCATTATGATATGCTCACGATGAATGCATCATTGATGAACATGTGTGATGTACATGGTGTCGTCATGCATATGTGTTGTCCGTTGGACATTGTTGGAAATGCCATGTTACCTAGGAGTTTGAATAACGCCTATGTGCGGGTGTGAATAGACTAGCGTAGGGTCATAGTGGTTGGCCCTGGGGGCGTCGGGGTGCGGGTTTCTCACAATGGACAGTGGTAGCTCCACTAAGTCTGTGGGATAGACCGATACAAATGCACTGACGATCCGAACTGAGAAACTATCCTATATCACGATCAACTGTTGAGGTGCCATGTATGAGCCATTTTGCACAATATTTTTATGAGATGAGCATACTATTTTAAGGCTGACATTATACTGGCATTACTCCTTGATCATTCACTCCGAAAATGTTTATGTCTAGCTCCATGGAGTAGGAATTTTGGTACCATTTGCATTGTGAACTGTCAGTTTCATAATTCATTGAGCATGAACATTTATAATTATGAAATAATATCAGTTCTTATTACTATAATAATTACTTGGCTTATTTCTTGTTGATGATTCTTACTGCTGTTTAATATTATTTGCTTTTACTGTTAATTTTAATTATCGCCGTGTTTATATGTGGGCGTCCAGTGCCGTTCTGTTTTCTTACTGCCATTTTGGTACTAAAAGCTGGGTGTCTCTCCGCTTTCTGTATTTTCTCTATTTTTTTTGTATTTCTGTCGAATTGTGTACTTCTGAGAAGACGTTCGTGAGGAAGACAAGGAAACCCCTGAGTTTCCGGGTTTCAGGCCGCATTATGACTAGAGCTGTTGAGGAAGTCGTCACGCCCACGCTGCTTTTTGGGATACATGAAGTTGACCTTCCATGGAGGACCAGACTACTGGCACTTACATGTGGAGACGGACCGCTGTGTCTACCGCGGGGAGCTGATGGTGTCCTTATCTTGGGGTCGTTACGATGCCCTTGTGTTTGATTTTTCTGCTTTTGTTATTTTGGAGTTTCACCTCCTCGTGAGGGATATGTAGACTGATATGTTCTACACCCCTCAAGAGGATTCTTTCCTCTCCACTGCTCGGGCTTCCGCCCGAAACTCGGTCGCTTTGATGGCAATTTCGTCGGATGATGAGGACCCTAAGGAGGACCCGGCTATGGTCCCTTCTCGTCAGTCGTAGGGGCTAATACTGTTGGTAGCTACTGATGGCTACCCGTTTATTTTTTTGGGGAAGCCTGATGTTTTGCTGTTTAAGGGGTGTATATTTGTATCTCTTTGGGTAGGTACATATTTTGCTTTTTGTATAATTTATATTATAATTAAACAGGCTGATGCATATAAAATATATATTTATATTGTGAATGTATAATGCTCAATACTGTGTCGATTTTATTGCATTTGTAATTATTGCTATTTTTTTATCGTTATTTAATAAAAAAATGTACACATAATTCGATATTTGATCACTTTACAATCCAAGAATGCAAATTATTTAATTAAGTATAATTAACGAACCGGGTCTAAATTAATCAAAGTAATTATTATTTCTGTAAATTTTTATTTCGTTTCTTTACATTATGGTGCGACGTCCTTTCTTCTCAGCATTAAGAAAAAGGGGCGTTACACTGTCTTGGTATCAGAGCTCCGGTTTAAGTTTTCTTTTGGATCATGTGGTTTTGGACTGTCTTGTTTGTACTGTGTGACTCTCTGTGTTTGGTATTCCGCAAGAATACATCTGATTTTTCTCTGTGTTTCGTATAGCTTGACTTGAAAGGAGAATTATGGCTCATAGAGGAGACATGACTGCTACGATTGAAGTAATCCAGAAGATGGCTGAAGCCATGCTGCAACAAAACTAGCAAACAACTCAACAACAAGCGAGGACTGTACAATAATTGGAGGCAACTGCTGATGCTTAGAATTTGGCAGAGTTTCGTTGCACTAACCCTTTGCAATTTAAGGGATAGTATGATCATGAGAAGGCTACACTGTGGATCAAGGAATTGGAGAAGATATTCATGGGTATGAACTGTGCCGACGACAGGAAAGTGACTTATGCTGCATTCATGCTAATTGGGGACGCAGAGGATTGGTGGACCGGAGAGCAAAGGGTATTGGAGGCTAAGAATAGAGCGATCAATTGGGAGGTGTTTAAGGAGAGATTCCTAAACAAATATTTCCCGGAAAGCACTAGGCATGCTAAGGAGATGGAATTCCTTAGCTTGAGGCAAGGTAATATGATTGTGAGTGAATATGCTGCCAAGTTTGAGAGTTTGTCCAAATTCTCAACCTATTTTCAACACCAACCAAATGAAGCATGGAAATGTCAGAAGTTTGAGGAAGGTCTGAGACATAACGCGAAGAGAGCTGTCATAACCTTAAAGATTACTCAGTTCTCGGAATTACTCGATACATGTTGCCGGGTGGAAGACTTAGACCAGGCACGTGATGCAAGAAACAGAAACTTTGGACCTTTTCGGTCCTAAAAAGGAGGAAGCAGTAGCGTTAACTGTTACCAAAAGAAACCATATTCCAAACCACCTGGAAATCAACAACAGAAACCGCAGGGAGGAAGTCCTGGAGGAAGTCCAGGCATAATTGGTCAAACAACGACATCTGCGCCGAAATGCTTGAAGTGCGGGAAGGATCACTACATGAGGTGTTGGGAATTGCGGATCAAAAGTCTCGCAGCGGAATAATAGAATTCCCTCACAGGATCCATGTGAAAAATCCATAATCCGAGTCTTTAAAAATTTACCTCTTGAAGCGTGATAATCACAAGCGAGGTGAATCACCAACAGCGTAATAGTGACGATGTCTCTGCGGTATCCACATGAATAGACTTACAAAAAGGAGTCACGCCTCTGTTTCGTAGTGCTAGCTGCGAAGAGAGGAGAAGAAGAACTCACTATCTCTCACTCACTTTCTGTAGGTGCGGCTAGGGTTGTGATGTAACCTAGTAGCAGCCCCCTTAGCAGTATTATTTATAACAGTGGCTGCCTTAAGTGAATGTGAGCAGTAGCAAGGTAAGTGGTGCAACCCTAAACCCATCTGTCATGAGTTAGGCCCACAATTGAATCCGAGTCCAACTTGGATTCTGATTACTCCAATTTAGTCTGTTCTAAGTGTGCGACCCTGCAGGTTCTCATAACGTTGGTAGTAATATTAAAATCTCATTTTAATATTACAAACAGTGAGCGGTATCTAGCAACACATCACTGCTACCCAAGTAATGAGAATGTCAGTAATTTGACATAACCTATCCGTGACCAATGTTTCCGTGTAGTTTAGTCCCTTTGTCCAGATATCCAGATTGAACACAAGGCATGGAATGTGTCACCCTTGTTTAGTTCAATCTTCAGTTTCCTGATTCCCGAGTAGATATAGTAATAACAAATGAGATCAATATCTCATATTGACTCATTTAAGCATGGCCATGCATTTCGTAGTCTCACTCAATCAGGGGGCCCGAAGATATCACTCCTGTTATGTAGGAGGGACAAATCCCATCTAGGTCACTCACATCCCTCCACATGTATCGCGGTATGTCTAATAACCAACTTTATAATCATCTTGTTACAGATGACATTTGATGGCATTAAAACACACAACTCCTCATGTAGGAATCGTAGTGATTTCAGGTCAAAGGACCACATACACCATTATCACTATGAGAATCGCTTATGACATTCACGTAACGATCCACATAGCGTTCTCATGGCGGGTCTGTCTAATACATCATTACTCTAATATGTATCCATGTGTAGACTTGATATCTCATATTTATGACTCGTGAGATGTGGTCATCAGTCTACGCACATACTAGTCTTAATGCATTATTGTTGTCCTAATTAACAATAATACTTGACTAGGGACATTTAAGAATAGTGTTTTATCCAATAGGATCTCACGATCAAGTTATCCACTTGATGTCCTATGGTATCAAACTTACTATTCTAAGGACTTTATTATGTCTACCAAAAAGAACACAATAAATGAAATGCCTCATATAAAATAACATAATATAATGTATGTAAATACAAACAAAATGTATTGGCCACTAGGGCATACACCAACAATCTCCCACTTGCACTAGAGCCAATCAGGCATATTTCTAATGCCTAAAGACCTAGTGTGACCCTCATGCTTCTGCTGTGCAAGAGGCTTCGTCAGTGGATCAGCAATGTTATCATCTGTTGGTACTCTGCATATCTTCACATCTCCTCTATCGATGATTTCTCGAATGAGATGGAAAAGCCTAAGTATATGTTTGGATCGCTGGTGAGATCTGGGCTCCTTAGCTTGTGCAATGGCTCCATTATTATCACAATAGAGGTCCACTGGGTCCACAATGCTAGGAACTACACCAAGCTCAATAATGAACTTTCTAATCCAAACGGCCTCCTTTCTTTGCATTAGAGGCAACAATATACTAAACCTATGTGGTAGAATCAACGACTGTCTCCTGCTTTGAACTCTTCCAGCTCACAGCCCCACCATTCAGGCAATAAACAAAACCCGATTGCGATCTGGAGTCGTCCTTATCGGTTTGGAAGCTAGCATCAGTGTAACCCTTTACTACTAGTTCCTCTTCGGCTCCATATACCAAAAACGAATCCTTAGTTCTTCTCAAGTACTTAAGGATGTTCTTGACAGCACTCCAGTGACTCTCACCAGGATCAGACTGGTACCTGCTCGTCATGCTCAAAGCATACGAGATGTCTGGTCGAGTACATAACATGGCATACATGATAGATCCAATTGCAGATGCATATGGAATCTTACTCATGCGATCCCTCTCATCCTGGGTGGAAGGGGATTGAGCCTTAGATAGGCTTATACCATATGATATAGGCAAGAGTCTTTTCTTGGATTCATGCATGTTAAATCGTCTTAACACTTTGTCTATGTATGTACTCTGACTTAGGCCAAGCAATCTCTGCGACCTATCTCTATAGATCCTGATACCTAATACATAGGTGGCTTCGCCTAAGTCCTTCATAGAAAAGCACTTCCCTAACCAAGTCTTTACAGACTGTAGGGTAGGGATGTCATTTCTAATTAGTAGTATGTCATCTACATACAATACTAGAAAGACAACTGTGCTCCCACTAACCTTCTTGTAGACACAAGATTCTTCTTCATTTTTGATGAAACCAAACTGTTTGATTGTATCATCAAAATGAAGATTCCAGCTTCTGGAAGCTTTCTTCAATCCATAAATAGATTGTTGCAACTTGCATACCTTTGTAGCATCCTGTGAAGTGGCAAAACCCTCAGGTTGTGTCATGTACACATCCTTGAGAAGATTTCCATTAAGGAAAGCAGTTTTGACATCCATTTGCCAGATTTCATAATCATGGTATGCTGCAATAGCAAGCAAGATCCGAACAGATTTAAGCATCGCAACTGGGGAAAAAGTCTCATCATAGTCTACACCATGAATTTGCTTGAAACCTTTAGCCACCAATCGCGCCTTAAAGGTATGCACATTACCATCCATGTCGGTTTTCTTCTTAAAAACCCACTTGCACCCAATGGGTTTTACCCCTTCAGGTGGGTCAACCAAGGTCCATACCTGGTTGGCATACATGGATTCCATTTCAGATCTCTTGGCCTCAAGCCATTTTTTAGATTCTGGGCCAATAATGGCTTCCTGGTAAGTCACAGGCTCATCTTGATCCATGAGCAATACGTCACCTTGCTGAGTCATGAGAAATCCATATCTCTCTGGTTGATGACGTATCTGTTAGACCTACGCGGGTCTTGTGCTACTAGAGCGATTGTGGTTCCACAACGACTTGTGGGAGGCTGCTCTATTTCCACCATTGGTTCGCTGCTACTTTGTGAACTTTGAATTTCTTCAAGTTCTACTTTCCTCCCACTGATTCCTTTGGAGATAAACTCCTTTTCTAAGAATACGGCAGTCCGTGCGACAAACACTTTGCTCTCGGTAGGATTATTAAAATAATATCCCTTGGTTTCCTTGGGATACCCCACAAAGAAGCATTTATCTGATTTTGGGCCAAGCTTGTCAGAAACTTGACGTTTCACATAAGCTTCGCAACCCCAAATCTTTGTAAAAGACATACTGGGTCGTCTCCCAGTCCACATCTCATATGGTGTCTGTTGAACCGTCTTAGATGGAACACGGTTAAGTGTGAAAGCTTCATTAATGAGCATGTCCCCAGAAGGAGCCTGGAAGGTCTGCATGACTCATCATAGATCGAACCATGTCCAACAAGGTCCGGTTCCTCGTTTCAGTAACACCATTCCATTGTGGTGTTCCAGGAGGAGTGAGTTGAGATATTATCCCACACTCTTTCAGATGATCATCAAACTGTTGGCTTAAGTATTCACCTCCTCGATCTGATCGAAGGATTTTAATACTCTTGCCAAGTTAGTTTTGTACTTCATTCTTGAACTCTTTGAACTTTTCAAAGGATTCTGATTTGTGCTTCATAAGATATACAAATCCATATCTACTGAAATCATCAGTAAATGTAATGAAATACTGAAAATCGCCTCTAGCTTGTGTGTTTAGTGGCCCACAGACATCACTATGTATGAGGCCTAAAAGATTACTAGCCCTTTCACCTTGTCCAGTGAATGGGGCCTTAGTCATCTTTCCCAATAAACAAGATTCACATGTCTCATATGATTCGTAATCAAACGAGTCCAAGAATCCATCTTTATGGAGTTTGGAAATGCGTTTCTCATTTATATGGCCTAAACGACAATGCCAGAGATAAGTCGGGTTCATATCATTTGACTTGAACCTCTTTGTATTTACGTTATAAATGGGCGTTTCGAGATCAAGGACATAAAGTCCATTACTCAAATGTGCACTACCATAGAAAATATCATTCAAATAAAGAGAACAACTTTTGTTCTTAATTATAAAAGTAAAACCCTTCTTGTCCAAACAAGAAACAGAAATGATATTCCCGCTAATAGCAGGCACAAAATAACAATTATCCAATTCAATTACAAGCCTAATTGGCAAAGCTAATAAATAAGTCCCTACGGCTAGTGCAGCAACCTTTGCTCCATTTCCCACTCGTAGGTCGACTTCGCCCTTAGTCAATGGTCTACTGCTCTTTAGATCCTGCACATTTACACAAATGTGAGATCCACATCCAGTATCTAATACCCATGATGCAGAAGTAGATAAATTGACTTCTATAACAAAAATACCTGAAGTGGAAGTCTCACTTCCCTTCTTCTTCTTGAGCTCCTCTAGGTACTTGGCACAGTTCCTCTTCCAATGTCCGGTCTGACCGCAGTGGAAGCATGTACCTTCCTTAGCCACTCCACCCACTGGTTTCAAGCTAGAAGTGCTAGGCTTGGACTTTTCCTTGCCCTTACCCTTCCACTTGTCCTGGGGCTTTTTTTGCTATTTCTTGCCCTTATTCTTATGGACCATCATTATGGCCTTTCCTTTGCCTTTGTTTATGTTCTGCTCAGCAGTTCTCAACATGCTTAGTAGCTCTGGTAGTGATTTGTCAATTTCATTCATGTTGTAGTTCATGACAAATTGACTAAAACTCTCCGGCAACGATTGCAGGACTAAGTCAGTGGCCAACTCTTGGCCCATAGGAAAATCGAGTCTCTCAAGGTTTTCAATGTACCTAATCATCTTGAGTACATGAGCACCAACAGGGCTTCCCTCTACCAGCTTACACTGAAAGAGTGCTTTTGAGACCTCATATCTCTCATGTCTAGCCTACTCTTGATAAAGCTTTTTGAGGTGTACGATCATATCGTAGGCTTCCATGTTCTCGTGTTGCTTTTGGAGCTCAGAGTTCATGGTGGCTAGCATTAGACATCCAATGTCCAAGGCATCATCTTGATGCTTCTTATAAGCATCTCTTTCAGCTCTAGGGGCATTAGCAGCAGGTGGCTCAGGAATAGGTTGTTCTAAAACATACAACTTTTTCTCTTGCTTGAGGACAATCCTCAAGTTCCTGTACTAGTCTAGCAAATTTGTCCCAGACAACTTGTCCTTCTCAAGGACCGATCGCAATGATAAGTTACTTGATGTGTTTGTTGCCATGGTAATCTATCAACAGAAATATACAAAATATAAGTATTATGATATAAACATATTTAACAAGGTCTTTTAATTAAATACGCCTCCCACTATTTTATTCAAATCAACGACCCTCAGCATTGACTCAGAAAATCCCATTGAAAGATTTCCTAGTGGGCCAAGATCCATATTTCACCTAGTTTTGAGTCAGCTTTGGCTGATCGCCCAAAATTTAGTTATTTAGGTAGGAAACTCTTTCCAATTACATCACATGCAACTCTTGGATAGTTGGGTGAATAACACTTATTCTAATCCATCTAATGGACTAAAGCCCAACTTCATGCCTCTAAGCCTTCAATCCTATTGAAATGACCTAGTTAAGTCAGACCTAATGGTTGGCATTTGGATATTACTCTTATCCCATCGCATCTTACTAATATAGATAAAGGCACCCTGCTTTGGCAGACCTACGCTTAATCGATATTAGTCTTGATGAGTGCCACGCATTGGAAGGCATCACATAATGACTTAATATTTTCTTTGAGGGAATTTTATTATTAGATCTCACCATTTATTAAACTTGTTTGACATACCATAAATATCATCCATGCATCTCATACATATAAAGCATATAATAAACGTGACATGGTTATGGCCTTTAAGAGAGTAGCATTAATTAATGCTAGCTTCACCAAGCGTCTCCCACCAACGACCTCACTTGATGTCGTCTCCTTGTCTCCACATGAAGATTACATTATAGAAACCTCTTTTACATTCGAGGGGAGTTAGATGAGAAGAGAATGTACAATAAGAATGTAGAGAGAAAGGCACGACACGCAGGTCATATTTAAAATAACCAAAATAGCATAAAATAAAGACTAAGGCCATAACCATGCACCATACATCTCTAAGAATACATAAACACAAAGCAATAACACATTATTATTTTGTGAATTATAAAAACAGTTTTGAATATTGCACTTTCGAATATCACACACCACGAAACAATTTTTTCATTCATATACCACCATTGGTTACTTGAACAAAAATTCGAGTCGGACCCCTTCTGCCTCTATGACGGCTAGGGCAACAACACTTGAACCCTAAGGCCTGCAAACACGTGAACGCTTCATGTGCCGCAGGGGTTCCTCACAGCCGTCATCACCTATCCAGAAACAAGGTTTCCATAATGCGTGAAGACATGAACACTTCATGTCATGAGGAAGCTTCATAGCCGCCACAAAACGGAAACAAGGTTTCCAAAACCTTGTGTAGCGCTGTTGTGTATATCGCATTCATATAGAAAATGTGCAGAAACAGAAAGCATTCAAAATAGTTTTCGCAGAATCATATATATCACATATGTTTATACCAGAAAAACACAAAAATAGAAAACTTTCAAAATAGTTTTCACAAAAATATATGAACATCTTCATGGTTTCAGAAACATCAACATGTTTCGTAAACAACAAATAAAACAGAACACGGTTTCATACATCATTATTTCGATTTCAGAAATAACATATAAAGATCATATCTTTTATCAAAAGAAAGCAACGAATCATGTTATCGCATATAACAAGAAAAGCAGAAAACTGAATCATGGTTTCGCAAGTGGCTCTGATACCACTGTTGGGAATTACAGATCAAAAGTCTCGCAACGGAATAATAGAATTCCCTCACAGGATCCATGCGAAAAATCCATAATCCGAGTCTTTAAAAATTTACCTCTTGAAGCGTGATAATCACAAGCGAGGTGAATCACCAACAGCGTAATAGTGACGATGTCTCTGCGGTATCCACACGAACAGACTTGCAAAAGGGAGTCACGCCTCTGTTTCGTAGTGCTAGCTGCGAAGAGAGGAGAAGAAGACCTCACTATCTCTCACTCACTTTCTGTAGGTGCGGCTAGGGTTGTGATGTAACCTAGTAGCAGCCCCCTTAGCAGTATTATTTATAACAGTGGCTGCCTTAAGTGAATGTGAGCAGTAGCAAGGTAAGTGGTGCAACCCTAAACCCATCTGTCATGAGTTAGGCCCACAATTGAATCGGGTCCAACTTGGATTCGATTACTCCAATTTAGTCTGTTCTAAGTGTGCGACCCCTGCAGGTTCTTATGACGTTGGTAGTAATATTAAAATCTCATTTTAATATTACAAACGATGAGTGTATCTAGCAACACATCACGCTACCCAAGTAATGAGAATGTCAGTGATTTGACATAACCTATCCGTGACCAATGTTTCCGTGTAGTTTAGTCCCTTTGTCCAGATATCCAGATTGAACACAAGGCATGGAATGTGTCACCCTTGTTTAGTTCAATCTTCGGTTTCCGATTCCCGAGTAGACATAGTAATAACAAATGAGATCAATATCTCATATTGACTCATTTAAGCATGGCCATGCATTTCGTAGTCTCACTCAATCGGGGGCCCGAAGATATCACTCCCTGTTATGTAGGAGGGACAAATCCCATCTAGGTCACTCACATCCCTCCACATGTATCGCGGTATGTCTAATAACCAACTTTATAATCATCTTGTTACGAGATGACGTTTGATGGCATTAAAACACACAACTCCTCATGTAGGAATCGTAGTGATTTCGTGTCAAAGGACCACATACACCATTATCACTATGAGAATCGCTTATGACACTCACGTAACGATCCACGTAGAGTTCTCATGGCGGGTCTGTCCAATACATCATTACTCTAATATGTATCCATGTGTAGACTTGATATCTCATATCCATGACCCGTGAGATGTGGTCATCAGTCTATGCACATACTAGTCTCAATGCATTATTGTTGTCCTAATTAACAATAATACTTGACTAGGGACATTTAAGAATAGTGTTTTATCCAATAGAATCTCACGATCAAGTTATCCACTTGATGTCCTATGGTATCAAACTTACTATTCTAAGGACTTTATTATGTCTACCAAAAAGAACACAATAAATGAAATGCCTCATATAAAATAACATAATATAATGTATGTAAATACAAATAAAATGTATTGGCCACTAGGGCATACACCAACACGAGGGACTGCACTATTAAGGGAATGATCTGCTTCAGATGCGGGAGACCTGGACACATTTCTCGTGACTGCAATCAACCCAAGGCGGAACCTTCCGTCAATGCTGCTAGAACTACTAAACTACAGGCTGGAGGTCGGGTTTACACTCTGAGTGGTGCTGAAGCCTCTCAATCCGAAGATCTTATACAAGGGGAAGGTCTCATTGAAGGTAATCTTTTAAATGTACAGTATGACTCTGGTGCAACACATTCTTTCATTTCCTATGACTGTATGAAAAGACTTGGTTTACCTGTGTCTTCTTTACCTTTTGATTTGACTGTCTCCACTCCCACTGCTAAACTTGTTCTTACCACCAAAGTCTGTTTAAATTGTCCGTTGATTGTTGAAGATCGAATCTTTGCTATTGATTTGATCTGTTTGCCACTATCTCAATTAGATGTGATATTAGGAATGGATTAGTTATCTGCTAACCATGTCCTATTAGATTGTTATAGAAAAACCATAGTTTTCCCTTTGGATGAGAATTCTAGATTTTTTACGGCCAATCAAGTGAAAGCTTTCTTGAAAGAAGGAGCTTGAGGATACATGCTGTTATCTTCCTTGAAAGTCGAGAATGAGGTAGATATGGATGCAATCTCGGTGGTTCGAGAGTTCCCTGAAGTTTATCCTGAAGATGTACCTAGTTTGCCACTGGAGCGGGAATCAAATTTACTATTGATCTTGTACCAAAGGCTGGTCCTATTTCCATAGCGCCTTACCGAATGTCACCTGCTGAGCTAGCAGAGCTCAAGAAGCAACTGGAAGAGCTTTTGGAGAAGCAATTCATGAGACCTAGTATATCACCATGGGGAGCACCGGTATTGTTAGTTAGGAAAAAAGACGGTACTTCGAGATTGTGCGTGGATTATCGTCAGTTAAACAAAGTCACG
Source organism: Ormosia emarginata (assembly GCA_029884605.1). NCBI lineage: Eukaryota > Viridiplantae > Streptophyta > Magnoliopsida > Fabales > Fabaceae > Ormosia > Ormosia emarginata. The sequence goes on from JAQQTP010000088.1 coordinate 44,671,358, forward strand.
ATCAAGAACAAATATCCATTGCCGAGGATAGATGACCTGATGGATCAATTAAATGGAGTAGCTGTGTTTTCAAAGATCGATTTGTGATCGGGCTACCATCAAATCATAGTGAAAGTGGAAGACATTCCTGAAACAGCTTTTCGTACTCGTTATGGACGTTACGAGTACTTGGTGATGCCTTTTGGTGTGACCAATGCATCTGCTATCTTCATGGATTATATGAATAGAATCTTCCATCCTTATTTGGACCGATTCATCGTTGTTTTCATCAACGATATCTTGATCTATTTGACAAATCAGGAGGATCATACCAAGCATCTCAGTATAGTTCTTCAGACTTTGAAGGAGAAAGAGCTGTATGCCAAGTTGTCGAAGTGTGAGTTTTGGTTGGATGAAGTTAAATTCTTGGGTCATATGATTTCAAGGAAGGAATTGTTGTAGATCCTTCGAAGGTAGAAGCTATTCTTCAATGGGAAAGACTAAAGACGGTGACAGAAATCCAAAGCTTTATTGGATTAGCAGGCTATTACCGGAGGTTCATTGAAGGATTTTCTAAGATTGCTGGACCCTTCACTCAACTCATAAGGAAGAACCAAGCTTTTGAATGGACGGACGCTTGTGAAAAGAGTTTCCAAGAATTGAAAAGAAGGCTAACTACTTCACCAGTGTTAGTTTTACCAGATTCAAATGAACCGTTTGAAGTGTACTGTGACGCTTCATACCAAGGATTGGGCTGTGTCCTTATGCAAGGCAGAAAAGTGGTGGCGTATGCCTCAAGACAATTGCGAATACATGAAAAGAACTACCCAACACATGATTTGAAGTTAGCCGCTGTTGTATTTGCCTTGAAGATATGGAGACATTATCTTTATGGAGCAACATTCAACGTCTTCAGTGATCACAAGAGCTTGAAATACCTATATGATCAAAAAGAGTTGAACATGAGACAGTGAAGATGGTTAGAATTCCTGAAAGACTACGATTTCGAACTTCAATATCACCCTGGAAAGGCAAATGTTGTAGCTAATGCCTTAAGCAGGAAAACGATCAGTGTTTCTGCCATGATGATTAGAGAGAAAGATTTAATAGAGTACTTCAGAGACGTATGATCTTTTGTGGAGCTAATTCCAGGAAAGATCTGCATGAATATGGTCACTATCTCGAATGATTTAATGGATGATATCTGAGAGAAGCAGAAGGTTGACAAGTTCTTACAAGAAGAAAGAGAGTTGATAAGGCAGGGTGGTGTGTCAACACTAGAAGAAGGAAGTGATGGAATTTTGAGATTCCAAGGTAGAGTCTGTGTGCCTAAAGATGAGGAACTCAAGAAGTACATTCTTGAACATGCTCATTTGAGTCAGTTGAGTATGCATCCTGGAATGACCAAAATGTATCAAGATTTGAAAAAGTTATTTTGGTGGCATGGGATGAAAAGAGATATTGCTAGATGCGTATCTTCTTGTTTATTTTGCCAGAAAACAAAGATTGAACATCAAAGGCCATCTAGACTGTTACAACCTTTGACTATTCCCGAATAGAAATGGGATAGTATTGCCATAGACTTTGTTGTCGGATTGCCAAAGACTAGAAGAGGATATAACTCAATATGGGTAATTATGGATTGACTTACGAAGTCAGTGCATTTCTTGCCGATCAACATTAGATATCCTTTGGAGAAGTTGACTCAGCTATATATTAGTGAAATTGTTAGACTACATGGTGTGCCTACTAGTATCATTTCTGACAGAGACCCGGGATTTACATCGAAATTTTGGCAAAGTCTTCAAGAAGTAATTGGGATAAAGCTACGACTGAGTTTTGCTTACCATCCGTAGACTGATGGCCAATCAGAAAGAACAATTCAATCGTTGGAAGATTTGTTGAGAGCTTGTGCTATAGAGCAAACTAGAAGTTAGGATGAGATTTTACCATTGGTAGAATTTACCTACAATAATAGTTACTATTCAAGCATAGGGATGGCACCGTATGAGGCTCTATATGGATCAAGGTGCCGAACACCACTATATTGGTATCAAGATGGAGAGTGACTTACAGTCAAACCTGATCTCATTCAACAGACAACTGAGAAGGTTAAGATGATTCAAGAAAAGATGAGAACGACTCAGAGTCGATAAAAGAGTTATGCTAACATAAGAAGGAAACCTCTTGAATTTGAGGAAGGAGAGCATGTGTTCTTGAAAGTCACGGCTACGACTGGGGTCGGTCCGGTTCTAAAATCTAGAAAGCTCACTCTAAAATTCCTTGGACCTTATCAAATTCTTCATCGGATAGGTCCCGTTGCTTACCAAATAGCTTTACCACCTTTTCTTTCAAACCTTCACAATGTCTTTCAGGTGTCACAACTTCGAAAATACATTTCGAGTCCTGATCATGTCATTACACCCGATTCAGTACAATTAAAGGAAAACTTGACTTATGAAACAACTCCTGTAAGGATTGAGGATAGGAGAATGAAGCAACTCAGAAGGAAGGACATTTCATTAGTGAAAGTAATCTGGAATGAAGCAACTGGAGATGCGATATGGGAGCTGAAGGACAAGATGAAGAAGCAATACCCAAAACTATTTTAAGGTATGAAAAATTTCGAGGACAAAATTCTTATTTGTTGGGGAGAGTTGTAAGACCCCAAATTTTATTTATTTTGTGATAAATATTCGTTTTCTAATATTTATGATTTTTGAAAATTTTTCTGAGAATGCAAAATATTTTAATATTATTCTTCATTTTGCGTGTAAACTGAACAGAGCCGGGAAAATGAAATATTTTTCCTGAGAACCTTGATCTGTCAGGTAAAATTTATACTGACTTCTATCAATTGTAACAATTGTCTCTTAATCAATAACATGTAATAAAAATCCTATCACATTATCCTAATGCAATCTACTTTAAGTCTAATCAAATCTACTTTAATTCAAATTTATAGTATTATAATCAAAACTTCTTTAAGAAGCTTTAACCAACTAAAGACCGTGATGCCCTTAGGTTGTTGGGGAAGCCAAAATCTCCCCCCTCTCTCCTCTTGTTGCCACGGCAATTCCTTCCAAGGGAGGCAAAATTTTGCTTCCCAACTTAGTCAACACTCACCCAAAAATTTCACTCTTCATACAACACTTTCTCTCTCTAACTTCATCTTCTTCACATTTCCTTTTCCTTCTTTCTTCTTCTTCCCTCTTCACATGAAAATTGCAGCCCCCATTGTGACCATTTTTCTTCACTTTTCTCTTCACCAAGCTTATTTCTACACTCACCTTCACCTTCTCTACATCTTTCATTTAGAAAGTTTCTCCAAAATCTAACCTTTCCTCCATTGTCTTCCAAGGCAAAGCTTCTTACTTTGAGGTAAAGTTTTTATTTTTCTTCTCTTTTCTCTTCATTTTCGTGCTCCATGGTCTCTTTGATGACCATGGATCCATTCTTTTTCAACCATTAATGTTGATTCATTGTCTTGAAATTTCTAGGGTTTTTGGACCCCAAAATCGAAACTACCAAGAAGCAAGGAGGAGATCCTTTTTGTGTTCTTCCTTTAGGTAAGAGGGAGACTACTCACTTCAACCATTTTGGTGGTGAGGGAACCCTTGTTTGTTCACTTTGTTTGGTGATTTTGTGTGTTATGTATTCTTGAAATTTGATTTATACTTAATAGATGATCTTGAATGTGTTGGATGTATTGGAAATGCTTGATGGTGTTAGGGTTGTTAAATGGAAAATTTGGCGTTTCCTACCCTAATGCTATGTCACAGTTTTTGAATAGAAATTAGGGATTTAAATTGGTGTTTGTACAAAATGAAATAAAGCTTATGTGATTAAAGATTGAATAATAACATTAATACAAATGAATGGAAAATTTTAAGGGTTTAATACCCTAGGGGGAGGCCACGGTTTTGACCTTGAGAATTGAGAGATTGAATTGGTTGTGTAAAATAGAATTTAAGTGATTAGATGTTGATGGGTTAAAGCATAAAATAGAAAGAAATTGGAACCTTGGTGGCTTAGGGAGGTCACGGTTTTAAAGAGAAAATTTTGAGGTAAAATGATGCTTAATGCATCTTTGGATATTGAAGAATTTAGAGACATGCATAATCCATAATCAAGTGGAAGAATTAAATTGGATAACAACACTTAAGAGGACCACGGTTTTGAAGGGTTGTATAACCTAAAACTTTCATAATTGACCAAAGCTTAAGACTTTGAAATGTGAGGATCCATAATATGAAGTTATGGTAATTGATGAACCATAGATATAAATTGATATGGGCAATTGATTTGATGTTATTGTGGACCCTATGTAGGCTAAGTACTTGTTGATTGTGTACTTGAGAAATGATTATATATGCCATTATGGTATGCTCATGATGAATACATCATTGATGAACATATGTGATATACATGGTGTCGTCATGCATATGTGTTGTTCGTTGGACATTGTTGGAAAGGCCATGTTGCCTAGGAGTTTGAATAACACCTATGTGCAGGTGCGAATAGACTAGCGTAGGGTCATAGTGGTTGGCCCTGGGGGCGTCGAGGTGCAGGTTTCTCACAATGGACAGTGGTAACTCCACTGAGTCTGTGGGATAAACCGATGCAAACGCACCAACGATCCAGACCGAGACACTGTCCTATATCACGATCAACTATTGAGGTGCCATGTATGAGCCATTTTGCGCAATATTTTTATGAGATGAGCACACTATTTTAAGATCGACGGTATACTGGCATTACTCTTTGATCATTCACTCCGAAAATGTTTATGCCTAGCTCCATGGAGTAGGAATTTTGGTACCATTTGCATTGTGAACTGTCAGTCTTATAATTTATTGAGCATGAGCATTTATAACTATGAAATAATATCGGTTCTTATTACTGTAATAATTACTTGGCTTATTTATTGTTGATGATTCTTACTGCTGCTTAATATTATTTACTTTTACTGTTAATTTTAATTATCACTGTGCTTATATGTGGGCGTCCAGGGCCGTTCTATTTTCTTACTGCCATTTTGGTACTGAAAGCTAGGTGTCTCACCTCTTTCTATATTTTCTCTATTTTTTTGTATTTCTGTCGGATTGTGTACTTCTGAGAAGACGTTCGTGAGGAAGACAAGGAAACCCCTGAGTTTCTGGGTTTCTGGCCGCATTACGACTAGAGCTGTTGAGGATGTCGTCACGCCCATACCGCTTTTTGGGATATGTGAAGTTGACCTTCTATGGAGGACCAGACTGCTGGCACTTATATGTGGAGATGGACCGTTGTGTCTACCACGGGGAGCTGACGGTGTCCTTGTCTTGGGGTCGTTACGTCGACCCTGTGTTTGATTTTTCTGCTTTTGTTATTTTGGAGTTTCACCTACCCGTGAGGGATATGTGAACCGATATGTTCTACACCCCTCAAGGGGATTCTTTCCTCTCCACTGCTCGGGCTTCCGCTTGAAACTCGGTCGCTCCGATGGCAATTTCGTCAGATGATGAGGACCCTCAGGAGGACCCGGCTACGGTCCCTTCTCGTCAGTCGTAGGGGCTGATACTGTTGATGGTTACTGATGGCTATCCGTTTATCTTTTTAGGGAAGCCTGATGTTTTACTGTTTAAGGGGTGTATATTTATATCTCTTTGGGTGGGTACACATTTTACTTTTTGTATAATTTATATTATAATTAAATAGGCTAATGCATATAAAATATATATTTATATTGTGAATGTATGATGCTCAATACTGTGTCGATTTTATTGCATTTGTAATTATTGCTATTTTTTACTGTTATTTAATAAAAAAAATGTACACATAATTCGATATTTGATCACTTTGTAATCTAAGAACGCAAATTATTTAATTAAGTATAATTGACGAACTGGGTCTAAATTAATCAAAGTAATTATTATTTCCACAAATTTTTATTTCGTTTCTTTACATTATGGTGCAACGTCCCTTCTTCGCGACATTAAGAAAAAGGGGCGTTACACAGGAAGCCGAAATACATCTCAAGGGATTGCAGTCAACCCAAGGCGAAGCCCTCTGTTAGCAATGTGTGTGCTGCAAGACCTCAAGTAGGAGGAAGAGTTTACACTATGAGTGGAGCGAAGCCTCCCAATTCGAAGATCTGATTCAAGGAGATTGTGCTATAGGAGGTAATCTTTTGACTATACTGTATGACTCAAGGGCAACCCATTCTTTTATTGCCTATGACTGTGTGCACCGATTAGGATTGTCTGTGTCTTCCTTAGTTTTTGATTTGATTATTTCTATTCCTACTGCTAAACCCGTTGTTACTGCTCAAGTTTGTTTGAACTGTCCTATTTTCATGGAAAATCAAACCTTTTCTGTCGATTTGATTTGTTTGCCTCTTTCTCAAATAGATGTGATTCTACGAATGGATTGGTTATCTTCTAACCATATCCTATTAGATTGTTCCAATAAAACCTTAGTATTCCCTAATTCTGAGATTTCTGGATTTGTAACTGCCAACCAAGCCAAAACTTTCTTGAGGGAAGGAGCTCAAGGATACATGCTTCTGTCTTCCTTGGAGGTCAAGAGTGAGAACGATGTGAATGCTATTCTTGTGGTCAATGAATTTCTTGAAGTATTTTTTGATGATATACCTGGATTACCACTAGAAAGATCGGTAGAGTTTTCTATCAATCTTGTACCGAGATTTGGTCCTATATCCGTAGCACCATATCAGATGTCACCATCAGAGTTAGCCGAACTCAAGAAGCAGTTAGAGGAACTATTAGGGAAGCAATTTGTGAGACCTAGTTTTTCACCGTGGGGAGCTCCAATGCTGTTGGTTAAGAAGAAGGATGAAATTTTTTAATTATGTGTGGACTATCTCCAGTTGAATAAGATTACAATCAAGAACAAGTATCCACTTTCGAGTATAGGTGATTTGATGGATCTGAAAGGAGCCATTTTTTCTCCAAGATTGATCTATGTTCTGGCTATCATTAGATTCATGTGAAGGTAGAAGATGTTCCCAAGATAACTTTTCAGACACGCTATGGGCATTATGAGTATCTTGTGATGCCGTTCGGAGTAACCAATGCTCTTGCTATCTTTATGGATTATATGAATCAAATCTTTCATCCTTATCTAGATAGATTTGTTGTTGTTTTTATTGATAGCATTTTGATCTATTCTCGAAGTAAGGAGGAACATGTCAAGCATCTCAGTGTGGGTCTTCAGATTCTAAAGGAGAAGGACCTATGTGCTAAGCTGTCAAAATATGAGTTTTGGATAGGGGAGGTTCAGTTTCTGGGTCACGTGATTTCAAAGGAAGGAATTGTAGTTGATCCATTGAAAGTGGAGGCAGTTCTTCAGTGGGAAAGACCAAAGACCGTAACAAAGATTCGTAGCTTTGTGGGATTAGTTGGTTATTATCGAAGATTTATTGAGGGATTCTCCAAGATAGCAAGACCTCTCACCCAGCTTACAACAAAGAATCAAGTTTTCGCATGGACAGATGCATGTGAAGAGAGTTTTCAAGAGTTAAAGAGATAATTGACTACTTCACCAGTGTTTATTTTGCCCAATCCCAATGAACCTTTTGAGGTGTACTGTGATGCTTCATATCAGGGTTTAGGATGTGTCCTTATGTAGAATAGAAGAGTAGTAGTGTATGCTTCGAGGCAACTGAGAGTACATGAAAAGAACTACCCTACGCATGACTTGGAATTAGCCGCTATCGTGTTTGCATTGAAGATCTAGAGGCATTTTCTTTATGGAGCAACATTCAACGTCTACAATGATCATAAGAGTCTAAAATACCTGTTTGATCATAAGGAGTTGAATATGAGGCAAAGACGGTGGTTAGAGTTTTTGAAAGACTATGATTTCCAACTTCAATATCATCCCAGAAAGGCGAACGTTGTGGCAGATGCCTTGAGTAGGAAGATGCTTAGTGTTTCTGCTACGATGCTCAAAGAAAGTGAGTTAATAGAACAGTTCAGGGATATGTGGTTGTCTGTGGAGTTGACACCAGAGAGAATGTGCTTGAAGATGATCACTGTTTCGAGTGAATTAATGGAAGAAATTCGAGAGAAGTAAGGAAGTGACTCATACTTACAGAATGAGAAAGAACTGGTAAAGCAAGGCACTGTATCAGAATTCAGAGAAGGGTTGGATGGGATCCTAAGATTCAGAGATAGGATTTGTGTATCAAGTGACCCTGAGTTGAGAAAGTTGATTCTTGATGAAGCCCATAGGAGCAAGTTGAGTATGCACCCAGGAACTACTAAGATGTACCAGGATCCGAAACAATTATATTGGTGGCAAGGAATGAAGAGGGATGTTACCAAGTATGTGTCGTTTTGTTTAGTTTGTCAAAAAGCTAAAATGGAACACCAAAAGCCTTCAGGAATGCTACAACCTCTAGCTATTCTAGAATGGAAATGGGATAGCATTGCAATAGACTTCGTGGTTAGACTACCAAAGACTAGGAATGGGTATGATTCAATATGGGTAATTGTTGATCAACTTACGAAGTCAGCGTACTTCTTGCTAATTAACATCAGGTGTTCAATGGAGAAATTAACTCAAGTGTATATTGGTGAGATTGTTAGACTACATGGTGTACCCTCGAGTATTGTTTCTGATAGAGACCCAAGGTTTACATTAAGATTTTGGCAGAGTTTGCAAGAAGCAATGGGAACGAAGCTTCATCTAAGTTTTGCATATCATCCATAAACAAATGGTCAGTTAGAGAGGACAATCCAATCATTGGAAGATCTGTTAAGAGCTTATGTCTTGGAACAAACGGGGAGTTGGGACGAATTCTTACCTTTGATAGAGTTCACCTATAATAATAGTTTCCACGCAAGCATTGGGATGACACCATATGAGGCATTGTATGGGCGACGATGTTGAACACCATTGTGTTGGTACCAAGATGGCGAAAGTTTTGCGACAGGGCCTGAGCTTGTACAACAGACAATTGAAAAAGATGGAAACCTCTTGAATTCGAGGAAGGTGAACATGTGTTTTTGAGAGTTACACCCACGACTGATGTCGGAAGGGTTATTAAATCCAGAAAACTCACTCCAAAATTCATCGGACCTTATCAAATTCTTCATCGGATAGGTTCGGTAGCCTACCAAATAGCTTTACCACCTTTTCTTTCCAACCCTCATAATGTCTTCCATGTGTCACAATTGCGAAAGTATATTCCTGATCCATCCCATGTCATAGAACCAGATACAGCACAACTAAAAGAGAACTTGATCTATGAAACACTTCCTGTTAAGATTGAGGATAAGAGAGTGAAGCAACTCAGAGGCAAGGAAATTGCATTGGTAAAAATGATTTGTAATGATGTGACTGGAGATGCAACATGGGAGCTAGAGGACAAAATGAAAGAGCAATATCTGTATTTGTTCTAAGGTAAGATGAATTTCGAGGACGAAATTCTTTTTAGAAGGGGAGAATTGTAACGCTCCAATTTTCTTGTTTTTCGGTTATTTGTGATTTTTGTGATTTTTTTTTGTGAATTATTTGGCTTATTTTGATTATTTTAATATTATTTTCAGAAAATTTTGGATTGTTGAATCGGGGGAGCTTACAAAACCCGAAACCGGAGATAATTTTTGAAATTTTCATTATCTGAGATTTTATCTGACAAATAAAATCTAGGTATATTCTATTATCCATTGCACAATAAATACTGATTTTGTCAACTGTAACTTTTGTCCATTGGATAATAACTTTTAGTAAAGATCTTGTGTATGGTTCTAGATATAAGCTTAGTCACCTTTTTCTAGAGGTTTCTCTTGATGACATCACATATGTGACCACACCTTTATGACATCACCATGACCCACCTCTCTTTTTGGACCAATAGGAAGCAAGGTTCATAAGCAAGTTTGGAGGAAGCTTGTTGGAGAAGCTTGTCTCCCTCTCTCCTAGAGAAACCCACGGCTAAGGACACTAAAAAGGGGCTTCTAGAGTAAGGTTCCACTTAATTCATTTCTATAACTTTCTATCAAGAACTAAAACACAAAAGCTCTCACCTTTTCTCTCCACTAAGCTCACAGCTACACCACCAAAACCCACCTTCCAATCTTCTTTAATTTCAACCATCTATATTTCTTGAATCCAAATCTTATTTGAAAATACTTTGGTGTTGTGCTCTTGATCTAGTTCCTCCATCTTCAAGTACTTCTTCAAGTTAGGGTTTTGAAAGCTTTTAAGGTGAAATTTCTTCATCTTCATCTTCTCTTTTCATTTTCAATTTCTAAGACCAAGGTTTTGATCCATGGTCATTCTCCATCCAAGCCTTTGATGTTAATTCTTTTGTATGTTATTTTCTTTTTCAAGAGTATCTTGGAGGAGGAAGTTTCATTCAAGAAAACACCCAAGTTATTGGTCATCATCCAAGGTAAGAGGGAGATTAATATCATCAACCTATCGTGGTGGTGAGGAACGAAATTTGCATGTTGAAAGTGAAGAATCCATGTAAGGGTTATTCACTTGGTTGTATGTATTTTTGGTGATTTTTGTGGTTTTACCCTATGTGATTTTATGACGTAATATTATGCATAACCTTGGTTGAGTAGAAATTTTGATGATTAAAGTATGTTATGTGCTTGGAATCTTGTTGTTGAGGATAACAATTTGGAGCTCCAAGGACCCTGGGATTCATGGCCAAGTGGCCATAAATAGGGTATCCAAGACAAACTTTTTGTGTTGATTTGGAACATAGATGCTTAGGTGAAAAAGAATTGGATTAAAAATTTATAAAAATGAAAGGGAGATAAAATAAGATTTTGTCATTTAATAAGAGAGGGAATAGGCCATTGAGTGGAAAAATAAGCTTGAAAGGGGAATTGAAAACTTAAGGCATTTTTTTTTAATGTAAAGGCAAGGGAAAATGATTTATTAAATTAATATAATGTGGATTCTTTTTGTTCTTTGTGAACAATGTTTTACGTAATTTGAGAATGATGATTTTTGAATTGCGCAATAATGAGGCTTCGTGATTGAAAATAATAGCAGTGTGTTGTCAGGTTCTCAGATAGGGACTCGGAGATGTTAACAACTGTTTTGGCTCAAGAGTAGCTTATATTATGGAAAGTCATGATATTGATATATGTGTATGCATTGATCATGCATTTTACTGGCAGTGTCGGTTGAGGCTGTATGCCTAGGAGTTGAATCACACCTTAGTGTGGGTGCAAAGGGCATAGTGTAGGTCACTTGTTGACCTTGGGGGCGTTGGGGCATGGATTTTCCGCAATGGCCAGTTGGTAGCTCCACTGTGCCGTGGATCAGACAGATGCAACGCACCGAGAATCCGGATCGAAATACTATTCCTAATCACGATCTGGTATAGACTGTCTTGTATAAAGTCATGATGCACAATTGAGAAATTACAACATTTGACTTGAGGTTGATGAGATACAAACAATGTCTTCTAGATCATTCTCTCCAAAATTGTGTTTAGCTCCATAGAGTAGGAAATTGGTTCATTGTACATATGCATAGTCTGTCTACATATCATTGTGTTATTTTACATCTGCTAAATTATCTGATATTTGATGCTATAACTGAAATTTGTGTTCCTTGTATATGAATAATAATACTGCTCTTTATTATTTCTGTGCTGCCATGTTGGTATTAATGTAGAGAATCTCACCTTTCTGTTATGTTATTCAGTTTTATGTGTTTATGGTTGATAAAGACTAAGAGAAAGACAAAGAATCACATCTTTTTGCTATTTTGTTTTCTGCGATGGCGGCTAGAAGAGTTTGTTAGTTTTGTCAAAGTTCAGTTCAATGGCGGTACGAGTACTTGGGGTATTGATTGGGCTACTGAACGTGTTAAATATGTAGGGGATATATCTGTATCTGTACGTAGGACCCGCGATGGGGATCCTTTCTTTACTCTTGATGTTTCATAATATTTAGAGTTTGTTATACTGATTAGGGAATTGTGGGGTGATTTGCATTACACCCCTAGGGAGGATCTCGACCTTGAGATGTCATCCGCTAGGACACCTACCTGTGGGATCTCACCCCGGCTAAGGGTTTTGTTCGATGGGGAATCCGAGGAGGAAGACCCCATTCCCTAGGTCTATGGACTTGGACTAGTTTGTGTTTTGTTAAACAATTTGTATATGTCTTTTTGGAGTACAAACTTTATGTTTTTTTGGGTGGACTGTGATCCATGCCATCTATTGTATATTTTCATGTGTAATTATTTAATATTACGTCATGTGTTGTTTTTGTTATATTTAAATTTATGTTTTTGAGGAAGAAAATTAAAAATCTGTATTTCATCATATTAAACCTTTTACACATTTTATTAAATTTTCAAGTTTTAGTCCTAAATATGATACCCTAGGGAGGGTGTTACAAAAATAGCAGAATAGCAGAAACAGTTACAGCAAAATCTATTTATAGCAGAACATCAAAACAACAGAAACAATTATAGCAAAATAGCAAAAACAATTATAGTAGAAATACTTTACAACAAAAATAGAATATAGCAAAAATAGAATATAGCAGAAATAGAATACAACAAAAACAAAATACAGTAAAAAAATAATACAACAAAAATAGATTACGGTAGCAATAGAATACAACAAAAATAGCTTATAGCAAAAATAACATGCAGTAGAAATCGTAGTAAAAATAGTAGCAAATAGCATAAAAAAATAGCAACAAACAACAACAAAAATAGTATTAAATAGTAGCAAAAATAACAGCCAACAACCCCTATCTCAAGCCTTTTAGCTTGTCATCACTTCCTTCCCTTTCTTGCCCTTAGTTCCTTGTTCTTGTCTCTTGATTTCTTCTTGATTTTCCTTGTGTTTTTGCTTCTTTGTTGGGGCTGTTATGGGTGTTCAGAAAAATAGAGAAGAATGGGAGAGGGTGAGACGAAATTGTGTGGAGAAACGATGAAGGAAAAGTATAGATTTATCTAGAACTTGGACGACAAAAAATTGGACCAAGTTTAAGACTTAATTTTTTATGCCGGAACTTTTGTATCTATTAAGCATTCTTTAATTTTCCAATACCAAGATTTTAAGTTATGATAGGTATTAGGAAAAATTTTAGGACTCAACCTAGTCATTAGAATTATTTTTTCATAATTCTCCATATACCACTATTTATCAGTTAAGCTTTATTACTCGGACTCAAGTTAAATTAAACCGCATATTGAGTAATTATGTTTATTGATACTTATCTTAGTTGGTGTTTTATACCAACATATTCTTCATATTTTACTTGTCATTTTCATGAAAATTCATAATTTTCTGAGATACTTAACTATTTCATTAATTTCTTATTGATATCATTAAAAATACCAAACTTGTTCTGTTGTTTCTCCAAAATTTTCTATAACTCTTATTAATGTTCTTTAGCTAGGAAATAAATTTTTCATATTTATTTCCATCATATCAACTAATTCAGCAGATACTTTAATTATTCTCTTGTATTTAGTGTTATAAAATTATGCTCAAACTAGTTCAAAAAATTATTTGAATTAACAGATAACTCTTACTAGCCATACTAAGCTTCTATAACCCTGATTAGAATTATTAGGTTAAGGGAAACGTTACAAACGCCATCACAGTTAGTGCAACCCACGTGTACGCCTGGCGTTTTTCACGTGGTAATGTCATCACGTGTAGGGCTACCATGTGGAAAATGCCAGGCGTGTTGGCGTATCCTGTAACACCCCAGGCTGACCCCAGACACGTCACCATCTATTCAGGTATGTCTGACATTGGGCATGACATTCATTCCTACCCTCAGGTCTGTAGCCCCTTCCTAGGAATCGAACCCGTAACACCAAGCCTTTTGTTCCACTCAAGGTGGATGCCTCTCACAAGTTGAAGTTACAAGTTTCGTAACACCCTCCTTTGGATGTCATATTTCTAACTTACTAAGAATTAATACATTTAATGTTATAAAATATGAGTTATGAAATTTCTTTCATCTATAACTTAAACTTACCAATGATGTCGGCAATATAAAAACATCTTGAACTGATTAATATACATTACGTACATCACATAGTATTTAACAACATTCAAAACATAAAACTTATAGACTCAAAGAGAAACAGTAGTAACCCTATGATAGGTCCCACTCAATAGCACGGTAACAAACTTGACACAGTTCAAAACGTCTGCATCCAGATGGACATATCGTATGACGATACCTTATCGTACTGCGTCTCTCAAAACCAAGGAAGATCTCCACTTCACCACCATGATGAACTTTACAAAACATAAATATATAAACAGAACAAGATAATAAAGAGGTGAGATCCCCTACATCAATACCAGCATGGCAGCGTAGAAACAATACGAATGACAATAATGCCATTCAAACACAGTGTAACAAGTATATTCATGTTACCAAGTAACAAATAATTTAATACAAATAATTGAACATATAATATAAATATCACAGAAATCACATATATAGTCCTACTATCAATTAATAAATAACTTCCATAAACACACATCACAACAATATGGATGTCAAAATTACTTCAAATATAAATGTCAATGATATGTGTACTGACCATGCATATGTACAATGCACCAGTCCCTACTCCATGGAGCTAAACTCAATTTCAGAGATGAACGTTCCAGAAGACTTGCCAACCTAAATGACAGTCTATGTTGGATCACGAAAGGAATAATGTTTATCGGGTTATGTCAGTGTGTTGCAACGGTTCATCATGGCCAGAGGAATATAAGGTGAATGATTATCACTATGAATCACCATGCCCTGACGACCCCAAGACTCATTGTACGATATGCACTATTCAATTCTCATTCACTCTTAGGCAACAAAAGCCATATTTAATGCATGATAACTCAATGCATAATACAGACCTCCATTGCACTATTCCTAATGATATTAGAACAACCGCCTATACAGTTGTCTAATGCCATTAGTATCAATGGTATTCGATAACCGTCGATACAATTACATAATACCACTGATCCATCTAGGTCCAGTACATTAGTCTTACAGCCACTACTGTCATTCTCAATTACTTAATACTTTTATTGTGTTTTCGCCATTGCGTAACACATCGCGTAAAGATATTTAAATGTTTTCCAAATCGTGTGGCGATTTTTCAATGTTTTTGAAATCACGTAGCTTAAAAATTACATTTTTAAGTCACATAGAGTATTTTTCATCATTTTTCAACTGTGTAAAATATTTCTTAATATTCTAAACATCATTTTTCAACTGAGTAAAGTTGTAGTAGCCACTAAGGTAATTAAATTGGTAATAATCACTATGGTAATTAAAAGTGTACTTAACCACTAATAAGACACTAATAAGGCATAAGTTATATAAACTACTTATGCATGTTAATTATTATTAATGGGTCATTGCCCTATTATTTAAAAATGTAAAGGAAACTAATGGTAATATTAACGAGTAGTTGTCTCTTGCTCCGTGAAAGTATAAGGAATAAAGGTAAAAGTACTCCTAGGAGTATATAAGTTAATTGTTTAAATAAGAGATGTGTTATGCAATGTAGGTATCAGTATTTTATATATATTTGTAATTAAATGAACAGTCTACCTCAGAAATAAAAAGACTACATTTTGCATTATGCCACTTTTCTATTTATTATTTATGTAACTTGTTTTAACCATAATAGCTTGATTTATTATGATATCAATAAATTTACTACTGAGAATTATAAATTCTCACCCTAGTTCTTTTTATGTTTCCATGATAAATCTAGAGGTAGACCACAACAGGAGCAAAGGAAACGCTAAAGACTAAGTTTAGATTTATATAATTCTATATATTTTCTTAGTTTGTATTAAGTTCTATATTTATATTAATGGTTATGTAATTAAGTGTTTGTAATCAATTTTGTAAAAGGTTGTAATCTCAGACATATTAGATAGTTTCGTGGTAAAGAGCAAGATGCCAGATGTGTAAAATGTCTTGCTCTCTTACTTTGTCGAGGCTCTATATGTGTATGTGTTGTTAGTTATTATACAAGTGATGTTTAAGTTTAATTTTAAAAGTGACACCCTTGATTCTATTTACTTGAGTATATTAACAATATACTACAGTATCTAGAATTAGGGTGTTACTGGAACCTCTTAAGTATCCCAGAGTCCACCTTGTTGTGATACTGATAATCGGCAGGATCAGAACTAGGACGTTCCATTTGAAGATAACGATGACCGTCGTGCTCAGCCCAACCGAACCATCAACACTATTGTAGGTGGGTTCGCCAGCGGTGGATCATCTAACGATGCTTAGAAGAAAGTGCTTAGGATGGCAGTGTTAAGCATCTCCTACTTCACACCCAAGTCACGGGCCGGAGATCAGAAGGTGCCTCCATCTCCTTTTCAGACGAAGACTATAGAGGAATTATCCCAGATCATGATGACCTGCTAATTATCTTGGGAATAATTTCCAATGCTAAGGTATGACGCATCTTTGTAGACTAAAGGAGTTCTGCAGATATTTTGTTTATGGAACTGTACCAAAAGCTGGAAGTTTCGTGCTCAAAGTTGACTCTCTATGATGGCGAGCTTTCCGGGTTCACTAGAGAAAAGATCACTCTGGCAATATATTTTGAGACTCACCTGACCCTGGGAAGCAGTAAACTCTTCAGAACTGTTAAGGTCAGGTTTCTGGTCGTGGACTGCCCCTTAGCATATAACATCATCTTAGGTCGTCCTGCTCTGAATGTCCTTGGCGACGTGGTATCCATTCCCACTTGGCCATGAAGTTCCTCAGCAAGAATAATGAGGTCATCACAATCAAGGGAGATCAAATCATGGCGTGTAAATGCTACAACAAAAGCCTCAAGATTGGTCGGACGACCAAGAAAGCAAAAACTATCACATCTACCCTAGTTTTAGACCAAGTCAATACCCTCATGACCAAGCTTGATGTTCACGAAGAAATATGGGGTACAAGACCCCATCCGAGAGTAGAACTACTGCCTCTCCAACTTGGTGCCAAGCCAGATCAAGTCACCAAGATTGCAGCAAATTTGGAAGAAGAAGAGAGGCCCCAGTTAATTGAGTTCCTACAGGAAAATAAAGACCTCTTCGCTTGGACATCCTTTCACATGCCTGGGTTTGACCCCGCCTTTATCTGTAATTGCCTTTCCATAAAGAAAGATGCTAAGTCGGTCTCCCAGAAGAAGAGACAAGTTGGCCCGGAAAGGCAGTAGGTCATCAAAGAACATGTTAAGGAGTTGCTCAATACTGACTTCATCAGGGAAGTAGCCTACACAAATTGCATATCTAACATTGTCCTGGTGAAGAAGTCCAACAGAAAGTGGAGGATGTTCGTGGACTACACAAATCTAAACAAGGCATATCTTAAAGATTTGTACCCACTTCCCAATATGGATAAATTAGTTGACAACTCCTCTGGATTTCATTTGCAATCATTCATAGATACATACTCTAAGTACAATCAAATCTCAATGTACCCTAGAGATGAGGACAAAATTGCTTTCATCACTGAGAGGATGAGCTACTACTACAAGGTTATGCCATTTGGTTTGAAAAATGTAGGAGCCACCTACTAGAGAATGATGAATAAGGTCTTTAAGGGCCAAGTGGGGAAAATGCTAGAGGTGTACATTGATGACATGATAATGAAGAGCTCCAAGGCCGGATCACACATTGCAGACCTTGAAGAAGTGTTTGCATAACTCTGGAAGCATATCATGAGGCTTAACCTGGAGAAGTGTGCCTTCGGGGTCCTAGCAGATAAATTCCTGGGCTTCATGTTGACTCACTGAGGGATTGAGGCAAATCCAGACAAGTGTCAAGTGGTGCTCAACATACACAGCCCACGAAGTGTTAAGGAAGTGTAGCAGCTGACAAGCCGGATTATGGTCCTCACATATTTCCTTACTAAAGCTGCTCATAAATCTCTTCCCTTCTTCAAACTGCTCAAAAATAGCAAAGATTTTGAGTGGACTCAAGAGTGTGAGGATGCCTTTGTATCTCTAAAGAATCTCCTGTCCTCTCCCCCCATTTTGATAAGACTGAAACCAAGTAAGGCATTGTACTTGTACTTTTCAGTTCACGAAGAGGCCGTAAGTTTAGTACTGATCCAGGAGACGACAGAAGAGTAGAAGTAGGTCTGCTTCGTAAGCAAGGTGTTGCAGGGCCCAGAGCTCCACTACTAGAAAATTGAAAAGGTTTCCTTCGCACTTATCACTACGGCCATAAGATTAAGACAATACTTACAATGCCACCTCGTGGAGGTCAGGACAGACTAACTTGTCTATCAGATACTGCACAAGCCAATTTTATGTAGAAAAATGATTACTTAGTCCATCAAACTTTCAGAGTTTGGGATTGTATAGGAGCCCCAGTTAGCGATTAAGGCATATGTGCTATCAGACTTCCTAGCAGAACTCACATTGGACCCCAGCGACCCTAAGAGAATTTCTTGGACCATATTTTTCAATGGCTCCTTGAACCCCAAGGGAAGTGGTGCCGAGGTGATTTTGAAAAATTCTGAAAGGGTAACAATTGAGAATTCCCTGAAGTTCAAATTTCCCACCTCAAACAACCAAGCGGAGTACAAAGCGTGCACCATCAGACTGGTAGTAGCCAAGGATATGGAAACGACTAAGATCACACTTTGTAGTGACTCTCAACTTGTGACCTCCCAGATTCAAGGTGATTACCAAGTTAAGGAGCCCTTCTTTTAGAAGTACTTAGCCAAAGTTCAAGGGCTTCTCAAACATTTCTAGGCAGTTAAAGTAGAGCATATACCTAAGGAGTAGAACTCCAGGGTGGACCTTCTGTCCAAATTGGCCAGCACAAAGAACCCAGGCAACAATTACTCTGTGATCCAAGAAACCTTCTCTCAACCTTCCATCACGAACACATCCATTTTTTAGGTGGAAAAAAAGCAACATACTTGGATCACCCCAATTATGGAGTATCCAAATAAGCTTGAATAGTTCACAAATAGCTTAGCTCATTTACACCCCTACCTCCTATAACTCCTCATCTTCTTCCTTAGAATGGCCAAAACTGCGGCCACCATTCCACATTGCCACCTTGGCAACTCAAGTCCCCAACCTCAAAGAAGCCTCCACCAAGACTCAAATAACCACCATATACAATTAAAAGAGGAAGATGAGAAAGTGAGGAACCACTATCACTCGCCAAGCTTATAGTTGAAGGAAGGAAGAGGAAGATGAAGTTGCATAGTTGAAAGATATAGTGAATGTATGATGAATGGCTTGAGGTAGTGATCAAAATTGCTAACTGGAGTAAGGTGCAATGGTGTCTCCAAGGCTATCATGCACAGTTTGGAAGCTACAGTCGTGATGGTGTTTGTCTCTTTCTCCACCTCCTCCCTTCTCTAGCTTTCTCTACTTCTATCTAATTGAAGTGTGAGTGTGTATGTGTTTTACCATGTAATTGAGTGATGAGTTCTATGAGGGAGAGTTAAATGGATGAGTGGAAGGTGAGTTGAAGTTAAGGGGTAGGGATTTAGGTAGGGTTTAGCCACTTTATGTTATGCAACTATCATATATGCATAGCCAAAATCATATTAGGGTTCATTTAAAATCTAATGCAAACCCTATTAAAAATCCAATGTAAACCCTATAATCATTATGTCTTAACACTAACCACTAGAACTTCACTTTAGTGCTTTACCCTTTCTTATAGGGCTGCACATGGGTCCAAACCGACCTGATGACCCGATCAACTCGATCTAACCCAATACAAAATATTCGGGTTAGTTCGGGTCATTAGGTCAGTTCGGGTTCAACTCGAACAACCCATTCATTCATTGGTTCAGGTGCCAGGTTCAAGAATCCAACCAGATGGCTCGACCCGATGACCCGACTACCAAAGAAATGACGTCGTTTTGCCTAAATATTTCCTTCATTTCTTCACTTCTTCCTTACCTGAGCACTCATTTTTGCAATTTCTCGTATTTCCTTCCTTTCTCAGTTTCTTTCCCAAATTGAAACCCTAAGCCCCACATCTACTCATGCTCGCTACTGCTGGTCAATCCTCTCAGTCCTCTCTCACTAGAATCCTCCTCTTCTCTCGGCATAGCCACCACCGGCGATGACGTTAGAGGTTAGCCATTATTGTTTCTCATTTTCTCTCATTTTGATTGTTTCTTATCATTTTTTCCTCTCTTTTTCAATCTCCCACAAATCTAAGCTAAGCCTTGTCCATATTTTCATTTTTCCACCTAAATCAATTGTCCTTCCCGTTTGTGTTAGGATGTGGTTCATTCAAATCTAAAATATTTTTGTTTTTTTTTCTAGTCATTTTCCACGACTTGCTGAGTTGTTGTTTCCGTGATATTTCTTCTTTGTGTTTCCGTGATTAACATTTAAATGTTGTTCCAAAAAGAAGCGAAAGGAAAGGAGAGTGGCCATTGTCAATGAGCTTGGTGGCCAATACAAGGACACTTTTGATGATGTTAAAATGATAACATAATCAAGTTGTGAAAACAATATTCAAACTAATTAATTTTTGAAATATGCATTTTTATTCTGGTTTTTTGTTTTATTATGGTTAGTGTCTCCTTTACTTTAGCATTGCTCTGTTTTACTGTTTGGACATAGGTTAAAGTTACTTTGTCCTTCAAGGAGTCTCTGCTTATAACATGTTCCAAGAGATTCTAGTTAGTAGCTAGACCTTTTAGACATTGCATCTTTAAGAAAAATGTCATTTATTAGAGAATTATAAGTTGTAGCTTACAGTAGGAGTCTTTAAAAGCTTTAAAATCATTGCTACTTCTGTGAAAAAATTAACCATCTACTCCAATTCTACAATGAGTTCCTTCTCTTGATTAAAAAGAGGTACCTAAAAGAGTATTAGATATATAATTATAAAGGTTTCAAAATATATGTAATAAACGTGACAGTTACCTTCTGAATTTTCTCAATTTTAATCTTTCCAGGTTTTGCCATTATATATATGTGTTTATTTTCTCAAAATGCTGCTTTGAAATTTTCTCCACTAGAAAGATTAGATCTACTTCCTCTTAAGTATTCTTAGTAATGTTAACATAAGCTACTATAAATCTAGGAGCCTGATATAATAGTCAATAAATGATTATTTCATTCTGTAGTCCATTGTAACGGAGCAATTTGAAATTAACAACTCATGCAAGAAGTAGTACTACAAGGCCAACTTGCATTCTTAAATAAGAAAAAGATCATTTTCAAGAATTATGAGGCTTTTATATTAAATGAGAATATGGACTTTTAACATATCTCCCACTGACCTTCACTAATCTTCTGCTACTATATGAATACAATAAGTGTTGTTAGCAATTCTAATTAACCTCATCTTTAGATACAACAAATGCTCAACTATTTCACGTACAAGGTTGTGAGGACTGTTCTTCAGTAGTTGTATGAGACGAATCCACCTCAGTATACGTGGTTCTATAAGTAAGTGAAATTTTTGTTGTAGGAAGAATGTTTCAACCAAAACTTTTATGCCTTTGTAATCATTTTCAATGTTGTTCTAATTTTCATTGGCTTTATTGCTTAATTTTAAGTTGGGTGGTTTATTCTTCAATCTTTCAGTATTTGTGTTCTCTATTTTATGTGTGTGGTGTATAAAGTCTTGTGCTCTTTCCAAGCTTGTGAGTCAATTGTAAGTCTTTATATTGTTGTTTAAGATATTGACTAGCAAGAAGGCAATGCCTAGCCGTCTAGCTTTAGAAATTTTACAGTTTACCCTATACTAATACTCTCAGTATCAACTCATTACTCTAGTTGTTATGTTATCATAAGCATTTAGATAAGGTACTAGTGGCAGAAATGTTATTGTAGGTTCTTCTTTCTAGTTTTCTTTTGGTTCTTAACTATTTTTTAAGTATCTTTATAATCATGGGTATGAATGAGATTTACAGTGGCTAACAGTAATTGTGTGCTACCTAGATTTACAGTGGCTGGCTGTGGATGTATTTTTTTTTTATGGAAGAAGGATATATTAATCACTTCATAGCAAGATTAATTGCCTTTTTCTATAAATGTTATGCCCCACTGGACCCTTTCAATAATTCTCCATCCTTTATATGATCTATTGCAGATTATTAACTTGTTTGTGGCATATTGGCGTGCTGGCATGCCAAAATTAAATTCACCAGAATATAGGTGCTTTAAATTTTTTTTTGAATTGAATAACTCGACTACCCGACTCGAACCAACTCAATTGTAATCGAGTTGGTTTAGTTCGGGTTACTCAGAAATTTTTTCCCAAAATCGATCCAACCCAACTCGACCTCAATTAATTGGTTTAGTTTTTTTTTCCCTAAACCTGAACCAACCCGACTCGTGTGCAGTCCTACTTTCTTGCATGAAATCTAATTGGTTTAGGGTCAACTCATCATTTAATTCAACCTAATAAACTTTATAACTATTTGTATTTTTAAGACAATAGGAATTAGCTTAAGTGCTACTTTAGTTTGCATGTCATTTAATGGGCCTATTTTAATGATTTCTTTTATTTTATAATCCAATTGATCATTAGATAATTAATTAGACCCATCTACATGCATTCTTTGACTCTAATTAATTATAAAAATTACTAGATGTATTGACTTATATAAAGTATTTACACATTTAATCACTCACATACATTAAACACATAATTTTATTATTTAAAATTAATATACTTCCTAAATTCATAGATCCTATAATTTAATTAATATCGTTAAAATGATAACTTGCTTACTAAGTTAAATAAAATAAAAATAACATATACATATAGTTATTACAAATGCCATACTACTCATTGTTTTAGTAGCTATATAGCTAAGCTAGAAGAATGGATGTTATATGCCCCACCCCCATATTAAAAGCTATGGACCTATTAAGGCTAAAGTTCAACCTGTCACACCAACTGTAGTGGTACTGTCATATCACATATAGAGGGACTCATCACCAATCATCTTATATGAATGATGGAACACATATATAGGCGAAAGTACCCTTTCCATTGAGACTCATGTGACTACATTTACCACGTTGAACCACCTTCATGGGATCTATAATCATAATGGTTGGGAGTCCATTATATCGCCTCACTTATGGGCATAAGTTCCATTCCCCTCGATGTTTCACTAACTAGTGTCCTAGCAAGTAGTTTTATTAGAGGATCAACCAAGTTCTTCTCTGACCTCACATAACTCATAGATATCACATTATTCTCAACCAACTGCCTCAAAATTTATGTCTCAATTTTATATGTTGACTTTTTCCATTACAGATTATGTTCTTTGATCGAGTAATGGCAGTCAAACAATCACAATGAATAGACACATGTCTATGGGCTTTTTGAGTAATCTATCCTTAGTGGCAAAATTATTTACCATATTGCCATAATTTCTAAATTATTTATCAAACTGCCACAGTTTTGGCTATGCTGAATTTTTTTTTATTTTACGTTCTACGTAAATAGCACCAAAGGAGATGGAATTTCCAATAAGGAAATGCCAACATGGTTGGTGCAACCCACGTAGATATGTAACACCTCGGGCTGACCCTGGAGGCATTAACACTATACTCGGTGTTGTACACCCAAGGGGCGACCATTCGATCCTACCTTCACGCTGCAGCGCTTCCTAGGATCGAACCCATGACACTAAGGGTCTTTACATTCCAGAAGGAATCACCTCTCACCAGTTGAGTTGCAGCGTGAAGGTAGGATCGATCCTAGGAATGTAAAGACCCTTAGTGTCATAGGTTCGATCCTAGGAAACGCTGCAGTGTGAAGGTGGGATCGAATGGCCGCCCATTGGGTGTACAATACTGAGTATAGTGTTAATGCCTCTAGGGTCAGCCCGAGGTGTTACATTAAAAAGGAGCCTTTTCAGTTCCCTGGCTCTAATAGTATTGTATGACCAGGGCCCTGGAATTCAATCCCACCTTTAGGCTACAGGCCTTCCTGGAATCGAACTTGTGACCAAGGCCTTTTATTAGTCCTAGGACAACACCTCTCACCAGTTAAGCTACAACTCAACTGGTGAGAGACGATTCCTTTAGGAATGTAAAGACCCTTGGTGTCACGGGTTCGATCCTAGGAAGCACTGCAGTGTGAAGATGGGATCGAATAGTCACCAATTGGGTGTACAATACCGAGTATAGTGTTACATTAAAAAGGTGCCTTTTTTTATGTAACACCCCAAGCTGACCTCGGAGGCGTTAACACTATACTCGGTATTGTACACCCAAGGGATGACCATTCGATCCCACCTTCACTCTACAGCGCTTCCTAGGATCGAACTTGTGACACTAAGGGTCTTTACATTCTCGAAGGAATTGCCTCTCACCAGTTGAGCTACAGCTCAATTGGTGAGAGGCGTCCACCTTAAGTGGAACAAAATGCTTGGTGTCACGAGTTCAATTCCTAGGAAGGGGCTATAGACTTGAAGGTGGGAATAAATGTCGTGCTCAATGCTAGACAATACTTGAGTAGATGGTGACACTTTCGGGGTCAGCCCGGGGTGTTACAGTAATTGATTACCACAAGTTGGTAATCAATTACTAAGCTTCTGGAGTTGCGAAATGAGTTTCTGGGCAGCTGGTCAAGCTTCTGGATGAGTGGTAATCGATTACCACTTCTTGGTAATCGATTACTAGGCCTCTATTTTGAGGTTTGTGATATAAAAATGAAGAAATAAAGTTCTTTATCCCATGTAACCTAAATACAAACCCTAAACCCTAGATTGAAAGGTTATGATTCAATTAAATGTCATATGATTATGTATCCAAACAAATTGAGAAATGATTTTTATGGTTTTATTGCATCAAATAAGATTTAATGATGGATTTGATTATCGATGATAAGAAAGATCTTCATATGCTTATCATTGCCTGAGGAGACTTAGAAATGGTGGTTGAGGATGAATATTCACTTACCACCTCAGTTATTGAGGTTGACGACAGATAATTCCCTCCCTCTTTACCTAAGTTCTCCTTGGATAAAATGTAGTTGAGGATAAGATAATCCCTTCTCTACTTGAGGTATTCCTAAATTAGAGATAGTGTGAGGAAGGATGATACCCTCTCTATATCAAAGTAGTTAAGGAAAGATAATTCCCTCTCTACTCACAACTCTGTATGAGGATGGATAATTCCCTCATTTGTTGTGGATTGATTGATGTAAGTTACTCGTAGTAGCTCTGTGTGGCAAATAGATCATCATAAATAGGTTGAAGTGCACCAACCAGAAAGTAGGCTACTACTGTAACACCCCAAGAATTAATAATTTTATAATAAATGGTTGTTTTATAATATTTGTGATTTTTGTGAATTTTTCTATATTTTTTTGTGAATGTAAAATATTTTAATATTATTCTTCATTTTGCGTGCGCACTGAGTGGAGCTGGAAAAATGAGATATTTTTCCCGAGAACCTTGAACTGTGGAAACGTCGATAGGGGATCTTACTAAACCCGAGGCCAGACATGGTTTACGAGGTTTCATATTTTTTGAGATTTTTATCTGATAAATAAATATCACAGAATAATTTTATTATCCGTTAGACAATAAATATCAGTTTTTGTTAACTATAATTTCTGTCCACTGATAATAAATCTGATACAGTGTTAGTCATATATTAGAGAACACTTTAATGACATCACCATGGTGACATCATCACCATGACATCACTTTGACTTTTCAAAGGGAGGAAGCTTCCTAGCACCTTCTTTTTGGCTTGTTGGAGAAGCTTGGAGAAAGCTTCCTTGCACTTTCCTATTGGCTTCTTCAAGAAGCCACATTTCTTCTCTCCTCCTCTCCACCACACATTTTTTAGGGCTCTTTGTGGCCACACATTTTAATTCCATACACTTACACAAAAAACACCTAATTACACATTTTATTTCATTTCACTTTGCTATCACTTTCTCTCTCTCTACACTTTTCTCTCAACCATTTTTCTCCTCCTTCTCTCTAACTCCACGACAATACCCATTTTGAGAGCCAAAATTTGTGCTTCTCACTTTACCATCTTCATTCCAATTTCAAACACACAAAAGCTACTACTTTCTCTCTCTATTTTCTCTCTTCATCTTTTTATCTTCTTCTCTTCTTCCCTTCCCTCTCCATTCCTAAGGCCATGGAGGCTTGAAGGTGGCTAAATTCTTCACCTCACTTCATTCTACTACTCATTTGTTCATCTCATCATTCCTATCAAAGAGATTAAGCAAAAAGCTCTCACCTTTCTCCTTAGAGGCTCACGACCTCATCCCTCAAATACACCCATCCATCTTCTTTAATTCCAACCAACCCTTGATCTTGAATCTAGACACCATTCTAAGCAACTTTCATGATGTGACCATCACCAAAATCTACCATTTTCATTTTGTTCCATCAAGCTTCAAAGTTGGAGACTTTAAGGTAAAGTTCATAGCTTTTCCACCTTTTCTCCTTATTTTTGTAATCCTTGATCTCTTAGGTGATCAAGGGTTCCTTTTCTAAGCTTTGATGATGATTTTGGTGAGTTTTGATGTCCTTAGGATTTTCTTGAAGGTGTAGTACGAAAATCTCTACAAGGGACCAAGAGGCTTGCTTTCTTGTGTTGTCTTCAAGAGGTAAGAGGGAGATAATCCTCTTCAACCTATCTTGGTAGTGAGGAAATGTTTTCTTTATGTTGTTGATGAGGAATCCATGTGGGATTACTCACTTGGTTGTGATGTTCTTCATGATTTTGTGCTATTTTGACTTGTATGATTTATTGATTGTTATTATATGTCTTGATGACTATGTAAAATATATTGGATTGTTATGTGAAGAGATTTTGGGTTCTTTGCCCTTTTGGATTCACGGCCAAGAGGCCACATTTTTGGGTGTTCAAGGTGTGGTTTAGTAAAGATTAGAACTTAGGTGATGAAGAGTTAAAAGGCAAATGAATAAAATGGAAAACTTTGGGTTCCTACCCATTGGGAGGCCCACGGCCTCTTGAATAATTGCTAGGGTTCAAGACTTAAATTTGTAGCAACTTTGGAACTTAAGTAATTTAATGAAAGTAACTAATAATGTGGTGGAAAGATTGGTTAGATTCATACCATTGGGAGGCTCATGGCCTCTAGGAGATTTATTGGGTTAAGTTGTGATCTTTGTGCAACCTTGGATCTTGAGTGATTAAATGATAAGTGATCAACATTATGGTGAATGAAAAAGAGTTAGACTTTGTTATAATAAGGCTCACGAATTCTTAAGGCAAAATGTCACAAAATGTAGTGCTAAGATGGAGACGTAGATGATTAGAGAATTCTAAATTTGTTAAGAATTCATAAAATGGAAAGAACAAAGAATAAGACTTTATATTATGACTTAGAATGATTTTGGGCATACAGGAAGAACAAAAGAGTTTGTGAGACTTGCACAACCTTAGAGTAATTTTTAAGTGAGCATAATTGATTAGATTAAGGAACTTGATCAATCTAAAGGAATAAAAATTGAATAAGGACTTCAAGGGACTCCTTCTAGAAAATGAATTCATAAGAAATGTTAGTTTAAATGTGTTGTCACTCTTAAGGATATTGATACTATGTTATTGTGGGTCCGTTTTTGGGACTCGAATTCTGTTGATGCTTATTTGGCCAAATTGTGGCATGTTATAGAAAGTATACCATTATTGTTGAATATACATGATTGTACATGGAGTCAACATGCATTGAACATTTGCTCAGTCGATGACTGTTAAAAGGCTGGATGAGCCTATGAGTATGCATTGAGTTAACATGCATTGAATATTTGCTCAGTCGATGACTGTTAAAAGGCTGTACGAGCCTATGAATGAGAATTGAATAAGTGAGATTGATAATCACATATTTTATTCATTAAGAAACCCTTATGTTTAGTTATTTACACTCTTCATGTACTTAATTGACTGAATTTGATTATGTTTTGTAAGTTTGAACTCGAATCGGACTTAATTAATTTTTTCAGCATTATTCGGGTCTTACACTGTTTCTGTATTTTAGCCATATCTTGAGTTCTAAATGTATGATAATTATGAATTTTACCTTGTAGGAAAGATAAGAGAGAGCTCTACAACTTTGATGAAGAGCTCAAAGTCAATTTCAGACATCTAGTGGAGCTAATTGGGCATGGAAATCAGAATACGGGATTTGTGACTGGAACCCGAACAGTGTGTAGTAACCAGAACATAATTCGAGTTTGGGCATATAAAATGGGATGAAAATTTGTAATCTGAAAGTTAAGACCCAGATGTACAACTTTCATGTCAAGCACAAAACTTGATTCGGGCTCCTTGATGGAGATATTGGGTCTGAAAGTCAAAACAGAGGTGCTGAAACTGGTCCTGAACAGTCTGTAGTAATTGGGTCATATCTTGGGCTATAGGACGAATTTTTGGGTGCTTCCAAAGCCATTGGAAAGCTTAGACAATTTCCTAGAACTTTCATGAAGACCACTTGGCTCAGAAATGACGAAATCAATGAGTTCAGCAATGAATACTTTCGGAGACAAGGAAGCTCACCTACCAATCTCACCTACCAAGCTTACCTACCAATCTCACCTACCAAGCTCACCTACTAATTCCACCTACTAATCTCATCTACCCATCTACTACTACTCTAAATCCTCTATAAAAGGAAGCATGTGGAGTGTAACATCCCAACTTTTGGGTAAAAGACCGTTGTGTCCCTATTTTACTGTTTCTTGTTTTTCTGTATGAAATACAGAAAAATAATACTGTTTGTTATTTTATTTGGTAGTTTTACATAATTTGTTTTGATACAGTAAAATAAAAATTTTATCAAATTACTGTTTTAAATTTTTCTGTATCAAAAACAGATGTATAATACTGTCTAGTATTTTATATAATCGTTTTACGTATTTTTCTTCAAGACAGTGAAATAAAATTTTTCTTGAGTCTGCTGTTTTAATTTTTCTGAAAGATATACAGCTATATAATACTGCTGGATATTTTATTTGAACGTTTTGGACGATTACCTACGTTGTGGGAAAAAATGGAAAAATGATCGTTACGTCCCGAACGCATGTTTTTTTTGCTTTTTTTTGTTTTTAATTGTTTTCTTCTTGATTTAATGTCCGATAATACTTGTCTGTGATTTTATATGGACTTTTTGTGTGATTTTCTCGGGGTAGGAAAATAATATTTTTTCGGACCGGGAAAATCTGTTTTTAATTATTCAGAGGCGGGAATCTTACTAAACCCAATTGAATGAGCCTAAAATTAATCTTTTAATTTTTAGGATTTAACTTGTCAAATAAAATAATTTTATATTATTATAATATTATTTTATTAGTCAGTATAAATAAGTAACGACGGACCCGAAAATATTTTGCGGGACCCACGTTTAGTCATTGAGTGCTGTACACGTGGACCAATGAGGAGCTGGTCAAAATTGGTGGCTATGACTCATCGCAACGGGCCAATAGGATGATGACACGTGGCGTGACACCTCAGATCATGACTCGCCAGAGCTTCTAGAAGGTTCCAGAAACGCTGACTCGGCCTGTGACTCACCGCAGTGACTCGCCAGTTCCAGAAGTTTCTCTGATGACTCAGCGCTGTGACTCGCCATTGATGACGCAGCCGATGATGCAGTCAGTGACTCAGCATGCTGACTCGCCATGCTGACTCACCTGTTTTGGAAAATATCTATGCTGACTCATCTGCTCTAGAAAATATCTACGCTGACTCGCCATGCTGACTCACCCGTTCTAGAAAACTCCACGATGACTCATCATACTGACTCATTGTAGTGAGTCAGCTATTCTAGAAATTTCTCTGTGATGACTCGCTTTATGACTCATCAAGGGTAATCAGTAGTAGAAAAATAATTAATAATAATTTCTACTCTGTTAATATAAAATAAAAATCTATATATATTCTATTACCCATTGGACAATATATATCTTGACTTTATAAACAAGTAATTATTGTATAATTATTGTTTATTGGTTAAAGTATGTTAGAAAATATATAGTGTGCACCAATAGGAATTAGTCAACAAAAATAGCAACCAATAAGAATTAAGTTAGTAAATAATTAACCAATGAAAATTAGTCAAGGTTAATGGTTTGAATTTTAAGAACCAATAGAAAATAAGTTATCAAATAATGTTGGACTTCTTGAAATGTAATGGTTCTACGTAAAGGAGGAATGAGCAATTTGCTCTAATAGCCTAATTCACCAAAGTGAATTTACGTAGAAAGCTTTAGACAATTCATTTGGAAAGCCAAATTAACCAAATAAAGACTAGTCAAATTTAGTGGCTTTTCTTTGTTGTTTCTACGGCAATTGCAAATTTTTGCAAAGCCAATATCACATTTCTATCTTTCCTATCTTTCAACTAGTTAACCAAGTCAACATTGGTGGCTTCTCTTTGAATTCATTCTACGGTAAAGCCATTTTGTGTGAAGCTAATATTTCCATTCAATTCTTTCTATCTTACATTTAATTACCCAAGTATAACAAAGTCAATTTTGGTGGCTTCTCTTCACTTGTGTCTACAACAATTGCATGCTTTGGAAAAGCAAATATTGCATTTCAATTCATTTTTCTCTTCATGCTTCTACGGCAATTGAATGCCTTAAGAAAGGCAATATTCAATAATTCATTTCATGCTTATTTCCTATGCAATTGTGACCATGCATTTGGAAGAAGCAAAACAAATATCTCTCACTTTCTCTCAAGGCCATTTACGGCCATGCATTCTAAAATAGGAGACTTTGCTTTTGTTTAACCTAAAGTCTTCATCCTTCTTAAAAGCTATCAAGCCAACCTCTCAAATATTCTTCCTTCTTTTCTCTCCTTGTGTTCACGGCCAAAGCTCCTAAATGGAGACAATCTTCATCAATTTATTTCATTTGTTCTCTTCTATATCTTTTTCTTCAAAGAACCAAGATCAAGCAACCAAATTTCTTTCCTTTTCTCTTCCTCTTGAATTCGGCCAATCACCAAAAATCCTCTTCCAAGCTTCTAAAAATTTAAATGACCATAGATCTTGAATCTCCATACCATTCTAAGGAACTTTCATGTTGGAAGTTTTTCCTAAATCTTCCATTTTCTACCTTGTTCTTCAAAGCTCAAGTTTGAAACCATGAAGGTGAAATTCTTTAATCTTCATGTTTCTATCTATTTTAAAGTTTTAATCATGATTTTAATCCATGATTATTGTAGTTAGAGCCTTAGGTATTAATATTGTATGTTTTCTTTGATTTTCAAGAGGCTCTTGGTGAAGAAGATTGGCTTGAAGGAGACATACAAGGAGCTTGGAGGTTCTTCAAGAGGTAAGAGGGAGATTACCCTCATCAACCATGTGTTGGTGGTGAGGAATGTTTGTGGTTGTGGTGAAGAATCCATAAGGATTCATTCACTTGATTGTTTATAGTTTTTCCTAATTGTGATTGATTATGTGTGTAAATGATTTATGTGTTTATTACTTGTGTGTTTGTTAATTTTTGTGTTTGTTAGTAGGTTGTTGTGTATTTGTTAGTAGCCTTCTTATTTGATGTTGTAATAATTTGCATGTCTACAAGCTTTAATTTGCATGTCTACAAGCTTTGATAATATTGCATGTGTTAGAAATGCATGATAAAATATAGAATGTGAATAATATGTCAAGGATTGTATGAGTGTTCCAAAGAACACACTAACAAGGGTCACGGCCATGATCCAAATGGGGAACCAAAATGTTCTCTTAATTTTCTTAAAAGGTGACCTAATTAACCTAAGAGAATTGGTAAGATATCCATTTGTTTAGATTAAGAAAAATGAATTTGGAAATTAAATGACATAACCTTACATTTTCATCCAACATGTCTAACTTCAACACTTTGATTTTTAAAACTATTTTCTAGGGTAAGGATTAAATCAATGTAGACAATACAAGAGATTAAATATGTATTTAAAAGGTGAAAAATAATTTGGAAATCAAATGCAAAGTTTTTATCAAATTCGGCCAACATGCCAAATTAGACATTCATGATTTCTAAAAATTAATTCCAAGCTATTTTTAATCAAGAAGAAGCAATACAAGTTAAAGTAAATTTTTTTACAATGAGCTTTAAAGAAATAAAGTAGTTAGAATTAAGTTTAAGAGGTTAATACTAATGGTTTTTACTGTAAGAAGAAATACAGTAGCTCTATAAAATTTCTAACGTATGGCTCATCGTGTGTTTTGAAGCACGTTAGGAATTTTCTAAAAGTATAATTATTTGGTATTAATAAAAATGAAAAGGACTTTTAAATGGTAAATTTAGGAAACCATTATTATAGTTTATTAAACAAAATACTGTCAATTTTTTTAGTAAAAACGGATAAGTAAAATAGAAAAGATGTCCAAAAGACAGTATACGCTATGGAAAATTATTCTACGTAATTTAAAAGTACTAAATATTATTTCTGTCTGTTTTAAACAGTTATTTTAA
This sequence comes from Ormosia emarginata, assembly GCA_029884605.1. Taxonomy (NCBI): domain Eukaryota; kingdom Viridiplantae; phylum Streptophyta; class Magnoliopsida; order Fabales; family Fabaceae; genus Ormosia; species Ormosia emarginata. Next base: position 44,703,763 of record JAQQTP010000088.1, read on the forward strand.
GGAAGTTGGACAAGAAAACGATTTAAAAATCTTACGCGATTGAGAAAACGTATTAAAAATTCTACGCGATTTTGAAAACAGTAAAATATATTTACGCGATTTATAAATGTTTGTAAAAACGATGGAATTGTAAAAATGCGATAAAATTTCTACGCGATTGAACGTTACTGTATTTTTCGCTGTCGGGAAAGTGTGAACCCGCATGTGTTTTCTTTTTATATATATATATATTTATTTGTCGGGAAAATGTGAACCCGTATAGGTTTTCTTTATGTATATATTTGTTGCCAATGAGGGCAAGCTTTTATCTGTCGGGAAAATGTGAACCCGTACATGCTTTGTATATATTTTCGCTGTCGGGCTATGAGGTGAACCCGTACAGGCTTTGGTTTGATTGATGAGGTGAATAACATCGTATTGTCGGTGTGATAAGCGTAGTGTGGTTCGACCTTGAATGGACTTGGAGACGTTAGTGTGCATGATTCCATATGTGGACAGTTGGTTGCTCTTCTGGGCCGTGGTAATTGGCAACACACTAACGGACTCGACACACACTATACTTAATCGAGATCTTGTAAAGTCTAATAGTACATTGCCTGTAGTGTCACAACGTGAGACCGTGAACTACACCACACCTGGATGGTGGATTCCCAGTGTCGTGGGGCTATAGACGCAACGTGTGACAGCGCAATAGTTTGGTTGGGCAGCCGTGGTACTAATAGATTTTGCGGATCATTCGCTCTCTGATGTCTGTTTGTTTTTAGCTCCATGGAGTAGGATTGTGTCATCTTGCATATGTTTATATGCTGTACATTATGATTTTTATCTATGATTTTTATCTATGATCTTTTATCTATGATTTTTATCTATGATCTTTTATCTATGATTTTTATCTATGATCTTTTATCTATGATCTTTTATTCTATGATCTTTTATTTGTGATCTTTTATCTGTGATATTATATGTTTATATGTTATAATTTTGTCTGTACATGGTTATCTTTTATTTGTGATATTATATGTTGTTGGTATCTTTAATCTTCCTTTTATATTGTTATGATATTTTATATGGTATGAATTGTTATATCTATCCTGATAATGTTATTGCTGTTTATTTTATTAGGTTATATGCATATTAGAAATATTTGTAAATTGATAACATGACTAATTGTGATATCTGTGTGTATGGAATGACTTTGTCATTCGAATCATTCTTTGCTACCGTACTGGTACTGGTGAAAGGGGATCTCACCTCTTTCCTGTATTGTTTTTGTTGTGTTGTCTTGTGTTGTTAAAATCGTATAGTAGGCGGAGTGAACCTATTGGAGACCATATTCTGAAGACGGTGACAGCGTCATTGAGTGGACTTTCAAGTTTCAACAAGATGCAGTTGGTGAAGAAACAGACTATGTAGGTTGAAATTTTTTTCGTTAGTGTTATTACCGTGCTATTAGTAGTAACCTTCATTAGGTTTGCTACTGTTTCTCTGAGTCTGTAAATATTACGTTTTAACTTATATGAAATGATTGGTGATGTGTATGTTAATCTGTTAAATTTAATTTCCATTTTTCTTAAAATTTTTGGTAAGTTTGTATTTCCGCGACAAGAAATTTTAAAATCCATATTTTGAAACTCAAAGCTTTAATAAAATAATTTTAATTAGTTTTAAGATTTATTTATTTTATTTAAAGTGTGACGCCCTACGGAGGGTGTTACATGGAGAGCTCTAAACACAACACACACTTGGTGTTAGAAATAGCTTTTCATAGTTCTTGTATATTTTTCCTTCATTGTAATGGAGAGCTAAGTCACTTCTAGTCAATTCGGGACTCTTGAAGAGATTGTGGCTGGATTCTTGAGACCTTGGTTATGTAATGTATTTGATTTATATTTGAATTCCTCTTTCTCTTCTTCTTCGTTCTCTTGATCTTGAATGCATGAATGGTGATTCTGTTTATGTTTGATCCGATTTGATCTTGGTTTAAGATTAAGTATTGTGATGAAATTTAGAACTGATTGATCTAAACTAATCACGTAATTGAAGAGGTTAGGTTACCTTGATTTGTGCCTAGGTTAATTGAATTCGGTGCTTAAATTGACATATATTTACATGAATGGTGCGATTGCAGATTTATGTTTATCACTTGTCAATTGAATTCGGATGATTGTCTAGTATGAATTCGGATCGATGCGAGAGATCTCGGTTAGATCCAAGTTAACCATTCAAATGTATTTCAGGTGTTTGTTGAAAGGTCTATGATTGAATCCACCCAATCTCGGATAGATTTTTGAATTGACTGTTCTTTTAATTGTTATTTCTCTTTAAATCCTGTCATTGCGATCCTTGAACCATCAAAACCCCCCTTTTTCTAACTTTCACTTGATTTGATCAAATTGCATCACGATCCTTGAGGAGACGATCCGGTGTTGTTCACTATACTACAAGTTTAGGTAATAACTTCGGTTATAATTTTGACTGAGTTCGGCGCTCGTCAAAATTTTGGCGCCGTTGCCGGGGAACTTGTAGGTGTAATCTTTTCATTTTGAGTAACCTTACTAATTTTTGTTCTTTCTTACCTATTCTAACAGTTATTTTTCATTTACTAACATTGTTCATACCATACTAACATTTTTATCTTAGCTTTTGAATTTTTCTGATTTAGGAAAGACGGAAAACAGGTGATTACGGGTAACTATTGCAATTTTGGAACTGAAACATGCCCAGAATGAGCTGAAACTTGGTCGGTTGAAGGAAAACAGCCTGATAAACAAGACTCACAGTGAACTGTGAGGTCACCCCTGGTTTTTCAAAATTCTATCATTTAGACCACTTTTTCAATTTTTTATTATTTTTATTGCATTTTCTAGTTTCATTTTTATGTAGATTTTGTTCTGTGTTGATTCCATAATTTTTAAAAATGTTTAGACATATTAACTAGATTTATTTTTGCATATTTTGAGTGTTGTTTAGTGTATTTTGCTTAGTTGCGCTTTTGTGTTTTTGTGCTTTAGTTGATGCATGACTAGGTCCAATCCCGATATCTTGCTTGATCTTGATCCCGAGATTGATAGGACCTTGCATAGATTAATTAGATCTCGTGTGATAAATTCCGAGTTAATTTGAACCTAATTTTGGGAGTGAACACGATAACTTAAGTAATCCCGAAATCATGGTTGATAACATGCATAATAGAACCCTTAAGGAACTTCTCGCTCCCGATGTATCTTACCAATCTTTGTGCATTCAATATCCGATCTTGATGCAGATTTTGAGTTGAAATCTGGTTTGATACACTTATTACCAAAGTTTCATGGTCTTGCGGGTGAAGATCCTCATAAGCACCTGAAAGAGTTCCATGTTGTGTGTTCAACCATGAAGCCACAAGGCATCTCTGAGGAACACATCAAGTTAAGGGCATTTCCCTTCTCACTTGTCGATGCGACCAAAGATTGGTTGTTTTATCTTTCACCAGGTTCGGTCGAAGTTGGAATGACATGAAGAGGTTGTTCCTGGAGAGATTCTTCCCCGCCTCGAGAGCCGCCGCAATTAGGAAGGATATATGTGGCATCATACAGATGTCTGGTGAGACTTTGCATGACTACTGGGAGAGATTCAAGAAGTTGTGTTCGAGCTGCCCTCATCACCAAATTAGTGACCAACTCTTGATTCAATACTTTTATGAGGGCTTGCTGCCAAATGATAGAAGCATGATCGATGCTGCCTCTGGAGGAGCCTTAGTAGACAAGACTCCTACCGCCGCAAGAGATCTGATAGCAAACATGGCAGCCAATACCCAACAGTTTGGCTCGCGGATCATCACCGCAACCAGAGGAGTTAATGAAATTCAAGCATCTCATATGGACCAACAAAGAATGGAACATAGACTAGATGAATTGACTTCTTTGGTAAGACAGATAGTAGTGGGTCAACAACCACCCATGCAGATGACTGCATCAGTGTGTGGAATTTGCTCTAATTCATCTCATCCTACTGATTCATGCCCTACACTTCAGGAAGATGGTTCCGCTTTTCCAGATCAATGTGTTGCTGCAGCTGGTGTTTTTCCTAGTAGACCCCAATATCAGCAACAACAGCAACAATCTAGATATGATCCATTTTCTAGCACTTATAATCCTGGTTGGCGAGACCATCCCAATTTGAGATATGGGAATCCTAGCCAGAACAACAATGCCCCACCAAGAAGAACAACAATACCCCCACCAAGGCAACAACAATTTAGATACCAAGTGCAGGTCCAAGCAACAAATACCAACAAATACCCCCGCATTCGAGACAACAAAGAACTGTTCAAATAGTCTGTCAATCCACTCCAGCTGAGCCATCATTGGAAGACCTGATGAAACAAATGGCCACAAATAACATTCAGTTCCAGCAGAACGTCAGTGCCAACATTCAGAATTTACAAACTTAAATCGAGCAGCTGGCAACCACTGTGAGCAAGCTAAAGAGTCAAGGTTCTAGCCAATTGCCTTCACAAACAGTCAATAATCCAAGAGGCAACGTAAGTGCAATTACCTTGAGAAGTGGCAAAGAAGTTGATGTTCCAACCTTACAAAGAATCGAAATTGACCAAAAACGGCAGGAAATGGATAATTCGGTCCGTAAACGTGCCATTGAAGAAAATTGCAGAGAATTCAGATGTTACCATTCCATTACCTTTTCCAAATAGGATCACACAATCCAAGAGAACAATGCAAGCAGAAATGGAAAAAGAAGTCATGGAAACATTCAGGAAAGTGGAAATCAATATTCCCCTCCTAGATGCAATCAAGCAAATTCCAAAATATGCTAAATTTCTCAATGAGTTGTGCACTCATAAGAGAAGGTTGAAAGGGGATGAGAAGATCAGCATGGGAAGAAATGTTTCTGCAATGATTCTGCCAAGCATGCCACAAAAATGCAAAGATCCTGGAACTTTCACAATTTCTTGCACAATTGGCAACTCTAGATTTGAGCATGCAATGCTAGATTTGGGTGCTTCGATCAATGTCATGCCCATGTCAGTGTATAAGTGTTTAAACATTGGTACTTTGCAACCCACTGGTATCGTGATTCAATTGGCAAATAGAGCCACTGCTCATCCTGCAGGTGTGCTGGAAGATGTGTTAGTTTGGGTGAATGAGTTGATTTTTCCAGCAGATTTCTACATTCTGGACATGGAAGAAGAGTCTCCAACAAACCATGCTCCATTGATTCTAGGCAGACCATTCCTCAAGACCGCCAAGACCAAGATAGACGTGCATGCCGGCACCCTTTCTATGGAGTTTGGCGACGATTTGGTACAATTTAACATTTTTGATGCCATGAGACACCCCTAGAGGAGCATTCTGTTTTCCATGTTGATATGATTGAGATTTGGTTGATGATGTCTATACTGATTTATATGCTTTGAATTCCCCGATATTGTTGACTATCTTGGTTCTGTTTCTTGTGATACATGTGCCACTTGTGATGTTGAACCATGTGCTGCATGTGCTGAGATTTATTCTGTTATGAGTAATAATACAGCTGCTGATGATGCAACAATTGAGAATGAGAGTCAGTACCATGTTGAAATTAATGTTGCTGAGTTAGCTGTTTCAGATCACTTGTTACCTTCCATTGTACAACCTCCATCCTTGGAGTTGAAGACTTTACTAGACCATCTTAAATATGCATATTTGGGAGATGGTGAGACACTTCTGGTGATCATTGCTAAAAACCTACAACCTGATCAAGAAGAAAAATTACTGCAGATTTTGAGGCAGAATAGGCAAGCTATCGGATGGACTCTTGCAGATATTCCTGGTATTAGTCCCTCCACATGCATGCATAAGATTTTATTGGAAGAAGGGATCAAACCAGTTAGACAACCCCAAAGGAGACTAAATCCCCTGATTCTAGATGTGGTGAAGAAGGAAGTTACAAAGCTACTTCAAGCTGGCATTATTTATCCCATATCCGATACCAATGGGTGAGCCCCGTGCAAGTGGTTCCCAAGAAATGCGGGGTCACGGTGGTTGCGAATCGAACAATGAGCTTGTGCCCACACGAGTTCAAAACGGTTGGCGAGTTTGCATTGATTATAGGCGCTCAACCAGGCTACCATAAAGGATCATTCCCGCTGCCCTTCATTGATCAAATGTTGGAGCGGTTAGCTGGCAAGTCACATTATTGTTTCCTGGATGGATATTCGGGCTATTTTCAGATTCATATAGCCCCAGAAGACCAAGAGAAGACTACTTTCACTTGTCCATTTGGCACATTTGCATACAGGAGGATGCCCTTTGGTCTATGCAATGCTCCAGGCACCTTTCAGAGGTGTATGGTAAGTATCTTTTCTGATTTTTTAGAAAATTGCATGGACGTATTCATGGATGATTTTACTGTCTATGGATCTTCCTTTGATGCATGTTTAGATAGTCTGGCTCAGGTCTTGCATAGATGCATTAAGACTAACCTCGTTCTAAATTTTGAGAAATGTCATTTCATGGTAGAACAAGGTATAGTCTTAGGGCATGTGATATCTCGTGAGGGTATTGAGGTAGATCCTGCAAAAATAGATGTTATTTCATGCCTATCTTACCCCACATGCGTGCGGGAGATTCGTTCTTTCCTTGGTCATGCAGGTTTCTATCAGCGGTTCATAAAGGATTTCAGCAAAATTGCACTTCCGCTATCCAACTTACTGCAAAAAGATGTGGAGTTTCACTTTGACAAGAAGTGCCAGGATGCATTCAATCAATTGAAGCAGGCATTGACCAGTACACCTATTATCCAACCGCCGGATTGGACACTTCCATTTGAACTAATGTGTGATGCCTCTAATTATGCATTGGGAGTTGTTCTTGCATAAAGGGTCGGTAAAGTATCTCATGTCATTTCCTATGCTTCGAGAACTTTAGATCCTGCACAAATCAACTACACCACAACTGAAAAGGAACTTTTAGCAATTGTTTTTGCTTTAGATAAATTTCGATCATATTTGCTTGGTTCCAGAGTGGTTGTGTTTTCAGATCATGCAGCATTGAAGTTTCTCCTGAAGAAGCCCAATGCCAAGCCCCGATTGATTAGGTGGATGTTGCTCCTCCAGGAGTTTGATATTGAGATCCATGACAAGAGTGGAGCGGAGAATTTGGTGGTATCACTTGAGTCGAATTGAAAGGGAGGCAGATGTTTTTCCCATCCATGATGTTTTCCCTGATGAGCAGCTTTTCAAGCTGCAAGGCAACATCCCTTGGTTTGCTGATTTGATTAATTTCTTGGTTGCTAACGCAATACCTGCACATTTCACTAAGGCTAAGATTGATAAATTGAAAAGTGATCAAAGTATTATGTATGGGATGATCCGTACTTATGGAGATTTTGCAGTGACCAAGTAATTAAGAGGTGTGTGCCTGATGATGAATTCCATTCCATTCTTAGCTTTTGTCATAAACTTGCATGTGGCGGCCACTTCGGTCCTCAATGGACTGCTAGGAAAGTTTTAGACTCTGGATTATATTGGCCCACTCTATTTCATGATGCATATATGTTTTGCAAATCTTGTGATCAATGCCAGAGAACAGGGAATCCTTCTCGTAGGAATGAAATGCCCCAGAAACCCTTATTATTCTGTGAGATTTTTGATGTTTGGGGTATTGACTTTATGGGTCCTTTTCTGTATCATTTGGTTTTGTTTACATTATGCTTTGTGGATTATGTATCTAAATGGGTGGAGGCTAAGGCCACTCTGACTGATGATTCTAAAGTTGTTGTGGATTTTATTAGATCACGATTTTCTGTAAGTTTGGAGTCCCGAGAGCCATCATTAGTGATCAAGGTTCACATTTTTGCAATCGAAGCATGGAGGCTTTGATGAAGAAGTATGGAGTCCAACACAAGGTTTCTACACCCTACCACCCCCAAACCAATGGGCAAGCCGAGGTCTCCAACAGAGAAATTAAGCAGATACTCCAGAAGACAGTTCAACCTAACAGAAAGGACTGGAGCAAGAGGCTTGAGGATGCTTTATGGGCTTACCGGACTGCTTATAAGACACCAATCGGGATGTCTCCATATCGAATTATTTTTGGAAAAGCATGCCACCTGCCGGTGGAAATTGAGCATCGAGCATTCTGGGCGGTGAAAAGGTGCAACTTGGACCTAGATCAAGCAGGTATGGAGAGGAAGCTGCAGCTGCAGCAATTGGAGGAGATCCGCTTGGAGGCTTATGAAAGTTCCAAACTTTATAAGGAGAAGACCAAAGCGTTCCGTGATAAGTTGATTCTGAGGAAAACATTTGAGATTGGTCAAAAAGTTCTCCTCTATAACTCCCGCCTCCGACTCATGCCTGGCAAATTAAGGTCTAGATGGGATGGACCATTTATTGTTACTAATGTTTTTCCTTCTGGTGCTGTTCAGATTAAAAGTGAGGTCACTGCCAAAGCTTTCATCGTAAATGGACATCGCCTCAAACAGTATCATGAACTTCCAGAGAATGCAGAAGTGGAGGTGATGAACCTTCTCCATCCGCATTATGAATAAAAAAAAGAAAAAAAAAGAAAAAAAATGTGTGCCCGACAATGAGGTAGGTAGTGTCGCTCAGAAGCATGTGGAGGTCATTTTTTCTTCAACGACAACAACTGCGAAAATCTTGCAGTATGGATTTTATTGGCCTACTTTATTAAAGGTCTGTTACACCTTTTGCAAAAGTGCGGAAATTGGTCAAAAAGTTCGCTTTGAGATTATCGTCTGCACCTACTCTGGGGACGTAGATATTGAGGATCCTAGGAATGGTACTGCGCTTAAGTTAATGGACAAAGACTCAACCATTCCTGGAAAACCAAGTTCTTGAGTTCTTTGTGTTGCCGGTTAAGTGGCGGATACGGACTCGTGACTCTTGAGTCGGTTTATTCTTCAGTTTCCCAAAATAACTGAACCCTTCTTCTCCTTCAAAATGGATGTCATTCTTTCAAACCTGAGAAAAGATTTTCCTTCTCTTCCTCAAAATGCTCTGAGAAAAATCTACAAAGTTCGATGTGAGAGATTGAGAATGTTAATACACAAGGGTATGCCAGAAGATGTACGCTGGATAATTGAAGCAAAGGTCCGATTAGCAGGTGAGTCCTCAATTTCATTTGACTCATATATGCCCGGTCTTGGAAGAAGTTCATATTCTAAAAGAAGAAGAGCAAAAAGGTTACAAGTCTGTCACAAATGTGGACGATGGAACTGTAACAAGCGATGTCGTACTAAGGGGATGGTTTCCGCAAATAGAGAAGATAAAATTTTCTTCATTAAGAATGGACTGAGTAAGGAGTCATTAGATGATATCTTATTGACTCTTGAGACGCATTCTTGTGGATTGGTGCATCGTGAAATTCTTAAATTGTGGAATCTCTTCAAGGATGAAGAACAACGCTACAGTCTTGGGAATCTGACTCTAAAAGACCCTGTTTGCCAATTTATAAGAAAATTGGATGGGAAGCTTATCCTCGACTCATAAAAGACGTTTAAGCCGTTTCTGGACGTTAAACCAGAGGCAGATGTGAGCCATATCCACAAACAATCTGTACATATCATCCTCTTCTTCTTCATGTCATTTTTCAAAAAAAAAAAAAGGACGTGATGTCTACTGCACTCATGACGCGCAGTATAAAGATACGCCATGGAGAGTGTACATACAGGTATGTCATCATTTTCTATTTCTTTTATCTTTGTATCATTTTGTTGTATTTTGATTTTTGTACAGACGATCCTTTGAGCAGGGTCCTTCAGGGGTTTCTAGACTTCTTTACCTTGATGGTTTTCTTGAAGTAAAAAAAAAAAAAAAAAAAGATTCTCGTGTCTCTTAATTTCAACCTTTTTTCGACAACAAACCAACCTACCCTTATAGGTGCAATTATTTCCCTTTCCATTCTTTTTCTTATTTAAACACTCCATTTTCTCCATTTTCCTTCACACTCAGAAACACTCAAAGGGAGGAAGAGTATAGAATGGGGCCTTCTATTCGTAACCTAAAAAATATCGTGTTTTTTGTGGGTCGAGTTATGGGAAGGGATTAGAGTTTGTAAACGCAGCCTAGCACTCTTGGTCGATCACTTGCTGCGAGGAATATTCATCTTGTATATGGGGAGGTTGTCGTGGGTTAATGGCTGTATCACTTCTTTGCCTTTATAAGAGGCAATCGGTTTTAGGTGTCATTCCCGAAACTTTAGCTCAAGAACATCAATGGAAAGACAATTGGGGAGGAACTTAAAGTATCATCAATGCATGAACGCATGAAGATAATGCTTGAAAACTCGATGCATTCATTGCCTTACCAGGTGGTTTTGGTACTTTGGAAGAAATTTTTCAAATTGTCTCTTGGGCGAACCGAACATCCACCATAAACCCATTGGTTTGTTGAATGTTAATAATTTCTTTGATCTTTTGTTATTTTTTCTTGACAAAGTCGTGGAACAGTAAATTTATCACTCCTTCTAAGCAAGACAACTTCTTATCTCTCGCCTCCACTATTGATGAGCTCATTGATAAATTAGAAGCTTTTGAGTATGTACTGATCGTATTAGCTCGAGATAGATTGGTCAACAGAAGGAAGCAGCGAAGGAAGTAACAAGAAACAAGAGCCCGATCTGAAACTTTCTCTTTAATGGGTTTGATAAAAAAAAAATTGTTGTTGTTTTGTTTAGTATGATATGATTGTCATGGACTTATTAAACCAATTAGTGATGGCAGAGTAAGGAATAATTTTACTCTTGAGACGCATCTTAATTGGTGGCAGAGTAAGGAGTTTTTTAGGTAGTAATTAATTAGTATTGAATTGTGGAAGTACTAACGTTTTCTTGTTTGATTTCTTTTCAGGGTTTGATGCGGTACTGACAGTGTGTTTCTTTTTAGCGTTGATTCACTTCTTATCAGGTTGTGTTGCTCTTTTCTATCTCTTTCTTTCACATTGAGGACAATGTTATATTAAGTGTGGGGGAGAGATTTTAGCATGTTTTTGTTTCTTTTCGTTTGTTAAAAAAAAATTCTAAAAAAAAAAAGGAGGTTCATTGCATGATTGAATAATTTTTCTCCCTTCTTGAACTGATATGCTTGGTGATGGATGATTGAATTGATGAATTGAGTTTGATGGATGCATACCTTATGAGATTTTGAGCCTAATGGATGGATTCAACATTTATGTCATTCTCTTCTTTCTTGTGTGATTTTCACTCATGTTAATGACCACTCTAGAACTTGCTTTGATTCTTTTTGAGGCTACATTTCACTTGCATGCATGAACATGATTGAGGCCCTCTTTCTTAGCTAGTTTAACCAAATAGCCAACCTTGTTTTCAATATGATATCAAGCACTCTTTTGACCTCTCGAAAATTCTCTGATTCCTGCCAACCTTGTATATTTTCCTTTGCTTAACCCCTTTGAGCTTATTTGACCATTCCTTGTTTCTAGCTCATTATGTGCCTTAAATGAAAAATCGTGTTCTTACTTTACCTTAGGGAATAAAAGAACATTAGCCTGGTTAATGGATGAGTTTTTGAACAAGTGTGGGGGTGTGTGTACAAAATGGTTGTTGAAAAAAAAAAGAAAAAAAAAAAAAAAAAAGAAAAGAAAGAGTGCCTAGAAAAAAGAAAAAAGAAAAATGTATGTATATAGTTATGTTCATATATATAAAAAAAAAGAGAGAGAAAAGGATTGGGAAATGAATATGTAAAGGGATATACATTAGAGTTGAGATGAACTTTTATGCTTGTTATTTGAACTCAGCTCTCATTTGCTTTTATTCTCTTTGGTATTTATCTTCTCATATCCATTTTATCCTCTTCTGTTACCTTGACCTCACTACAACCTTGAATAAAGTCCTCATGATTTGTGTGTGCATGTGTTTTGAGTAGTGGAGAAGTAGAAGATAAGCAAGCTTATGGTAGTGCAATTTTCATGGGTTGAATTGAGTGAAATACCTACCTTTTAAACACTTGAGAGATTGAGAGGGAATCTTGAGAAGATCCATCATTCTTAATTCATTCTTTTCAACGGAAGTTTCCTTGCTTGTTGGTTTCAGATGTGAAGAAATCTTACCTCATTTATGCTTTGATCCCTTGAATTTCTTGTTGCTCTTCTTGCTTCATTGAGTCCTTTAGAGTTTTTAGCTTTTAAGTTTGTGTCGTTTGTCTTTGTCTTCTAACTTTAGTTTTATATGTTTTGCCTAGGAGTGCAAAAAGCTAAGTGTGGGGGAATTTGATAATCACATATTTTATTCATTAAGAAACCCTTATGTTTAGTTATTTACACTCTTCATGTACTTAATTGACTGAATTTGATTATGTTTTGTAAGTTTGAACTCGAATCGGACTTAATTAATTTTTTCAGCATTATTCGGGTCTTACACTATTTCTGTATTTTAGCCATATCTTGAGTTCTAAATGTCTGATAATTATGAATTTTACCTTGTAGGAAAGATAAGAGAGAGCTCTACAACTTTGATGAAGAGCTCAAAGTCAATTTCAGACATCTAGTGGAGCTAATTGGGCATGGAAATCAGAATACGGGATTTGTGACTGGAACCCGAACAGTGTGTAGTAACCAGAACATAATTCGAGTTTGGGCATATAAAATGGGCTGAAAATTTGTAATCTGAAAGTTAAGACCCAGATGTACAACTTTCATGTCAAGCACAAAACTTGATTCGGGCTCCTTGATGGAGATATTGGGTCTGAAAGTCAAAACAGAGGTGCTGAAACTGGTCCTGAACAGTCTGTAGTAATTGGGTCATATCTTGGGCTGTAGGACAAATTTTTAGGTGCTTCCAAAGCCATTGGAAAGCTTAGACAATTTCCTAGAACTTTCATGAAGACCACTTGGCTCAGAAATGACGAAATCAATGAGTTCAGCAATGAATACTTTCGGAGACAAGGAAGCTCACCTACCAATCTCACCTACCAAGCTCACCTACCAATCTCACCTACCAAGCTCACCTACCAATCTCACCTACCAAGCTCACCTACTAATTCCACCTACTAATCTCATCTACCCATCTACTACTACTCTGAATCCTCTATAAAAGGAAGTATGTGGAGAGCTCTAAACACAACACACACTTGGTGTTAGAAATAGCTTTTCATAGTTCTCGTATATTTTTCCTTCATTGTAATGGAGAGCTAAGTCACTTCTAGTCAATTCGGGACTCTTGAAGAGATTGTGGCTTGGATTCTTGAGACCTTGGTTATGTAATGTATTTGATTTATATTTGAATTCCTCTTCTTCTTCTTCTTTCGTTCTCTTGATCTTGAATGCATGAATGGTGATTCTGTTTATGTTTGATCCGATTTGATCTTGGTTTAAGATTAAGTATTGTGATGAAATTTAGAACTGATTGATCTAAACTAATCACGTAATTGAAGAGGTTAGGTTTGATTTGTGCCTAGGTTAATTGAATTCGGTGCTTAAATTGACATATATTTACATGTTAGATTTATGTTTATCACTTGTCAATTGAATTCTCGGACGATTGTCTAGTATGAATTGATGCAGAGATCTTGGTTAGATCCAAGTTAACCATTCAAATGTATTTTGTGTTTGTTGAAAGGTCTATGATTGAATCCACTCAATCTCGGATAGATTTGAATTGATCTGTTCTTTTAATTGTTATTTCTCTTTAAATCCTGTCACAACCCCCTTTTTCTAACTTTCACTTGATTTGATCAAATTGCATCACGATTACGATTCGGTGTTGTTCACTATACTATAAGTTTAGGTAATAAGGTTATAATTTTATCGAGTTCTATTCGTCGAGATGTGGAAGGATCTATGGGGGCGTAACGCACGGTGTATACCGATTGCACGCATTACGAGCTGATAAATCACTATTCTTTACTCGGTGAATAAATGAGAATTAATAATGTGATATGTGATGGATCTATGGTGTAACACCCCAAATTTCCTAAACAATTGACAGTAATTTTGACAGTTAACAGAAATTTTACTATTTAGTGATTTCTGTGTACTGTATATTTTGAGTATTCTGTCAGCGTATTTGATCGTTTTGAGTGATTTACTCCGTGTCAGGAAAATAATAATTTTCGGGCCGAAAAAATTTTACGTAATTTAATTATTACTGAAAAGTCTTAATTATTTTACGTAATCTGATTTGATATTTGTGAATTTTCTAATTTTTATGATTTTGTGGATGATTATGAAATTTTTTTACTGTTTGTGGGCCCAGGGGGTGTATGTGGGCCCAGGTGGCCATACGTGGGCCCAGGTGGGTCCCGCAAAGTGAAAATTTTTCTACGCATAGAAAAATTTGTACTGTTTAGATGGAGACAAGGGATCTTACTAAACCTGAATCCGGAAACAGTTTTTAAAATTTTATTTTTCTGTGTTTTGTACTGTATTTAATTATCGGGTGATAAAAATACAGTAAAAATATTATTCAGAAGGTAATAGCAGATAGAAAAATAAATAAATATTATATTGCTTAAGTCAACATTGGTGGTTTGGATATCCACCATTGATTTAATCAATGATGGAGACTTGATCTTGATTTAATCAACGGTGGAGATTTGATCTTAAAAGTGAATAAGATCATTTATAACCGTTAGATGGAGATTAAATAAAGGGTAGAGATTTAGTCTTAAAAAGTGACAAAGACCATTTATGACCCTTGGATGTAAAGTTTGAAGGAGTAATCTTAACCCTTCATTTTGGAGACACATCTAATGACTAGAATTTAAAGAAGAAAGATCCAATGGCCTAAATTAAGTCTTCTATCTAAAGCTACACCTAAAGTCTATCTTAATCCTAATGATTGAATTAATCAATGGCTAAGAATGCATAAATAAAGGTGGCTTGGAGATTAGTCACATTTTGAAGAAGCAAGGAGGGGGGACGGTTTTGTGATAAATTTTGGAGTTGAAGAAAAACTTTATGACCATTATTACTTGTCTTAGTCAATGTTGCATCATTCTTGATCATTATTGTTTTGTTTGCATCCTTAGGAGATTGCTTGGAGGGGGGACGGTTTTGGTGTTGCTTAAGGCCATAGGAAAAAGTTTGAAGGCCATTATGAGTTATCTTGATTTGTTTTTATCATTCATTGATTTTCCTAAAGCAAGACTTAGCAAAAATATTCTCTTCTTTCTCTCCAAGTGAAGCTACGGCCATGCACCCTAAAGGGGACCAAAGAATTCATTTCTATACTCCATATTATTACATCTGCATCTTTTCATTCAAGTATCAAGAAGCAAAACAAAAGAAAACTCCATTTTTCTCCCTAAACACACCATTCAGCCATATCACTCAAAACCACCATCCAATCTCTTTTAATTTCATCCAACCATAGATCTTGAATCTACATGATATTCTAAGCAATTTTTATGTTGGAGACTTTCTCTAAATCATTCATTTTCAACCTTATTCTTCAAGCTTAAGATTGAAGCTCTAATGGTGAAGTTTACTAATCTTCACTTTTCTTTTGATTTTCAAAGTTCAAACCATGATTCTAATCCATGGTTTTCTTATTCAAGTCTTGTATGTAATAATTATGTGTGCTTTGTTTTGTATTTAAGAAACCTTTGGTGGTGAAGGACTTGGAAAGAGAAGCAAAACAAGGAGCTTTTGAGGATCTTCAAGAGGTAAGAGGGAGATCCATCTCACCAACCAAGTATGGTGGTGAGAGATGGTTTTATATTTGGTGGATGGTGAATCCATGTGAGGATTCATATCCATGGTCTTGTAATTTATTTGTGATTGTTTATGTGTTTTAATTATTTGCCTATGCTTGATATGCTTTGCATGATTTTATGACTTTGATAGTATGCTTATATTATGCATGATGAGTATATGGCATGCTTGTAGTATTTATGATGAAATATGTATGTGTATGCCATAATATGTTGATGGAAAAGAAATCAATTTTTGGCTCCAATGACCAAGGGAAAAAGGCTATGGCTTTGATGCCCTTGATTAGGGTTCATGTTGAAATTTTTTTAAGAACAAGGGAATTAATTTTTTTGTGTCCCTAGAACATAGTGAATTTCGGCCAAGACACCTCGAAATAGGTGTTCACAAATTAATATTTTCATGAAGGATGAAAATAGATGATTTGAAGAGTATGGAAAATAAACAAAGGGTTTGTTTTTCAAGAGAACAAGAACACGATTTTTGAGGAATTTTTATTGATTTATTTTGTGTACAAAGATCCTAAGTATTTTTCTAAACATGAGTTTTAGACGAAATGGGCAATGTTGTTTCTAAGTGTTTATTAAACTTAATTTCAAAAAATGAAACGGGCAATGTTGATTTTAAGGATTTGCGAAGAAAGTGAAAAAGGATCTGCAAAGAAAGTGAAAAAGGATTTGCAAAGAAAATGAACAAGGATTTGCAAAGAAAGTAAAAATGAATTTGAACAAATGGGTTTGGTTTTATAACCATCGGTATTTCGATTTTGAAAACAAAATTTTAATGGTTTTGTTTGTGTAAAAACAGAAATGATAAATAGTTGATTTAGAAGGAAAAATATTTGATGGCTACAATGGCCAAATACCCTACGGTTTTTGAAAAGCTTGTGATACTTCAATTTTATGAAACAAAGGGATATTTGATAAAACAAAGTGTCATGTCACTCGAAAGATTTGATAATCTTCAATGGTCATGTCCACGATTTTTGAAAGCTTATGGATGCATTGATTTTATAACAAAACGATTTTCGCACAAGAATTTGGAAAGAGAATCAGAACGTTTTAATCACTTGAGAAATTGAGTTTTGTAAACGAAAAACAAGGAAAAGTTAAAAATGTTTTCGAACTTCAATTTATTTTGAAGAAGGTTGTGTTTGGAAATGATTTGGGAAAAATGAAGAATATAAGGGTGTTTTGAAAATTTATTAACGTATAACTTATTTCACGTTTTGGAGTACGTTAGGAAATTTTTAAAGTTTGAAACATTGATTTAAATCAATGGAAAAGTGATTTTGTGGGTTATATTTGAAAAAGAATTTCTTGAGTAAAGAACTGTGGAAAAAGATTTTCTTGAGTAAGAAAATATATTAAATGAAGTATAAAGTTATATTATTTTGAGAAAAGTTGAAAATAAATTTTTAAAGGTTAAGAAATATTTTCTGTAATGAAATTGTGGTGAAAAATTATTTGCGTAGCTTAAAAACGATTTGAAATACAGTAAAATATTTCTACGCGATTTGAATTACGTTTAAATATTTTATGTGATTTGAACTACTGTTGAAAAATCACTACGTGATTGAAAAGTAATGGAATATTTTTACGCGATTGAGAAAACGTTAAAAAATTAATACGTGATTTGAAAATGCAACTGAAGTGTTGCGGAATTGTGAAAACGTAACAGAAATGTTGTGCGATTGTGAAAACACGACGAAAGTGTTTTGTGACTATGAAAATGTGATAACATGATTTCACTATTGAAAATACAGTATGATTACTGTTGAACCAATATATGGACACTGTATGAGAAAATGACAAGTTTTGCCTGTGATTGGCATTTGGTGCATTTTACATGCATTAGAAAGATATGCCTGTGATTGGCATTGGCGCATTATACATGCATTCGAAAAATATGCATTGAGGCATATGATTAAATTGAACAAATGAAATTGAAAAGATTTGGCCCTTGTGGTTGGACTTGCACTAATATATTCGTGCATTGTATAAAGTATAGCTAATAGCTATTTTGGCCCTTGTGGTTGAAGAGGAAATGAGAATTGATAGTGAGATCTATGATGGATCTTGGGGGCGTCAAGGCGCGACGGTCGACCAGTGGATATCTGTCTGTGGGCTAAGGCTGGACCATATGCCACTTGGCGATGTAGTCCGTTGCAACGCATTGACGATACCCGACAAGAACACGATTCTTTTCAACGATTGGAAGATTGTCTTTGGGCTAAGGCTGACAATTAACAGAGCATTCTTCTCGAAATTGTGAAAACCTCCATGGAGTTGTTTTTGAAAAACTGAGTCTATGTGCACATGCATGAATCTGAGCATTTATATCTGTTTGATATATTAATTGAGGAATATTGGCTATGACAATTGTTTTGAATACTTAGATGATGATGATGATGATAATTAGACAATGTTGAGGGCATTATCGTAATTGTTGTTTATGATAATTGAACTGATGAATAATTGGATGATGATAGTTGATTAATGTTGATGGCATGATCATAATTCTGGTATGATCTATCTGTATGATATGCTGTTTGTGTTATCTCTGTGCTACCATATTGGTAGTGGTGTAGGTGATCTCACCTCTTTGTTATGTTGTCTTGTTGTGTCTGTATTGTTAAAATTATACAATAGAAGGAATGAGTTATCTTAGACATAACGGGTGATAGACATTCTGAGATTGGTGACAACATGGAGGAGTGGACATTCAGGACTTGTTGGTGTGCAGTGTTAACAAGGAACAGATGTCTGATGCATCAAGATGGATACAAGAAGGAATAAGTATGTTAAGTTTTCTCGTTAGTGTTGTACCGTGCTATTAAGTAGGACCCGTGATGGGTTTGCTACTGTTAAAAAAAAAAGAGTCTGTTAGTTTTATATTTCTCTTTAAATTGTTAAATATTAATTGGTGTCAATATTGTATATTACTCAGTAAATATATTTTCAGTAATACTTATGAATTTCAGTAAGTTTATGTTTCTGTAATAAGAAATTTTAAAACCACGTTTATAACTCAAACCTTTTATGAACTTCTTTTCAGATTATGAATTGGGAGTCGAACATGTGATGCCCTAAGGAGGGTGTTACATATGGGGGGCGTAAGGCGTGGTGAAAACCGATTGCACGCATTATGGGCCTGACAAATCACTATCCTTTTGTGGTGAATGAATGAGAATTGAATAGTGTGATCCAGTGGAAGGATCTGATTGAGGACCGTGAGGCGCGGTGGTTCATTTCGTGATGATGTTATCACTTTATATACCCCTGGCCATGATAAACCGATTGCAATGCATCACGCGCCTGACAAGCACTATTCTCTTCAAGGTCCGACATAGACTGTCATTGAGGGGGACAGATCTTCCAGAACGTTCATCTTTGAAATGGAATAGAAAATATTGGTACCAAGTGCACATGCATTGTGAGTCGACATTGTGAGTCAGCATATCATTTGACACTCATTTATATGATGACTATACTATTGTTTTATTGATGTCATGATTATCTGAAATGTTTTAATTGTTAATTATTTGAGACTCTGTTCTAGTTCTTTTACCGTATCTGATTATTACCGTTTAACATTGTTGATCTGCTATGTGGGCGCCCTGCGCCGTTATGTTTCTTTGCTGCCATAATTGGTAATGTAAGTAGGATATCTCACCTCTTTCTTGTATCCTTGTATTTCTATTATATATATATTTATTAAAAGATCGTGAGGAAGAAGACGAGAGACCACACCCTTACTGATTAGATTGGGCTGATTCACTATTTTCAATATGGTGTCAGGACGAGATTTCTTCGGTTACATACGGGTGCAACTCCATGGGGGCATTGGTGCCTGCCGTGTCGACTGGGACACTGAGCGCCATATATATATATGGACTGGTGGCTTTGTCTGCTAGTAGTACCTATCCCAGGGTTACTACTTTTCCTTTTTGTACTTTTGTACCCGTTACCTTGTATTTGAATATGTAAGTACTATATTTCATGTTATCAGTACTTTGTGTTAAAGACGAAAATATTATATATGGAGTATGTTGTTCTTAAAGTGGTTGTGTTTTAAAATAGTTGGGTACTAAATATGCATTCATTCGGGGCTTATATTTTCCATCTATGCATAAATGAAATATTTATTTTGAAAAGATTATTGTTGAGACTGTGGCATGCCTAGATTTAGTGACTGTAGTGTAATGACGATTGTGCCGTAGTTATTAAATCTAAGGGTGTTACAACTACCAAGTGAACGGTATTATGAGGATGAATAATTCCCTCCATACTATTGTGATAAGAGATGAACTATGATTATTGATGATTTATAACTGATGATTCTTGATGGATGATTATTACAAGATAACTTGTTGCATAAATTAATCTTGAATGGATTTCTGAATATGATTTTGAGAATTTGATAAGATTTGATGATTGACTTGATTATCCAAAAGATTTTTGATACTTAATGTAAATTGAATCTTTGTTTTGAGAAGAGAAATGACTTGTTTTGGCTTTAGCCAGCTTTCTCCTGATTATATAATAATGATTTAAAATGATTTTTTTTCCAAAACAACTGAAATGATTATGATGACACGATTTTAAGATGATTATTGAGAATTATGAGATTCTCACCCCATTTCTATGATTTCTATAATGATTCCAAGAAGTCCTCATACAAACTATGGAGGCGAAGAATAACCTGATCTTCTAGATCTTTTACTTCTTTTTTATTTGATTAACATAGATAGTTGTACACCATTTTTTTTTGTGCCTTATAGGCATATGATGTATTTGAAATATTTTGATGTACAGTTCTATTGTTATGTAATATGTACTTCCGCTTTAGGCTCATATTTTGTATATTAAAATAATATTTCTTTAGAAAAATTTGATATTGATCTAAGTGACATTCTTTAATATAATTGCTAATGCATAATTCCAGATATGTCATTAGTAGTAGTATTAAGATGTTACAAAGCCCATAAAGCTTAAGCTTAACTCATTTATATAATCAAGCTTAAATTAAAATTTGGATTCGTTTGTTTATATATATATATATATATATATATATATATATATATATATATAGGGGACATATCTAGTGAGAAGAAATTTTATTGTGAGAGGATAAGAGGAGTAAATCTTGACCATTCAACTATACATGGATGGTCAAGATTAAAAGTTACTTAAAGGTCATGTGACCACTTTAAAAAGTCACATGCATTTATATTCTAATCTTGACTATTCATGTAAGATCCAATGGTCAACATTTACTCCTCTCACCAGAGTAAGATCCTATATTATATATATATATATAATATAATGTAGGCAAAAATTACTGTAAATGAGAAAATAAAAATAGTAGGATTGCTAGTTATTTATCTTATTAAGTATTTAAAAAAGGTTAACAACAAGTATATACAATTGTCAACGAGCTTTATCTCTGGACACAAAGGAAGAAGACCATTTCATTGTGGAAATATGTTGAACATTTTTAAGTGTTAAAGTTTTTTTTTTAAAATTTATTTTTGTAATGATGGAAGACTATGAACTTTTTATCATTTTATGCAATGAATTATGGAAAAAAAGTCTTTATTTTTATTTTTAATTCATCTTTTAGTATAAAGATGTTTACTAATTATTAGCTTAATAAATTTTAAAAAAATAAAAATACTTTAAGGAGATATTTGATTAAAGGAAAGAAAATAATCAAGTCATAAACAAGCCAAATGAGTTGAGCCCAAACTTTCATATTTTTAAACAAGCCGAGCTCAAATTTTAAGTTTGACTTGTTTAAATAAATAAGCCAAACTTGAGCAGCCTATTTTTTTTCACAAGTCAAGCCTAAGCATCAAGTGCTCAACTTGACTTGACTCATTTACACCCCTAATTGGAAGGTTCATCCTCCTATGGTGGTGGCCGCCAACTTGGCAACCTAGAGATGGAGGGAGTGATGGAGTTATGGCTGCTAGTTTGGGCATGATAAGGAGGAGAATATGGGTGGAAATAGGCCAGGCTGCCTGTCAGGGGCCTATGACCTGACCTGTCTGAAGCCTGGTCTAACTTGACTTGTTTACTAAACAAGGTAGGCCGAAACTTTTTTAAAAGTCTGTTTAACTAAAATGGTCAGACTTTAGGACATCTAATAGGCCTTTTAAGCTTGGCGGTGTCACTGACTGCTTAACTATATATAATATAATATATATTATTATAATAATTATAATTATAATTATAAATTTATTATAATATATTAATATATATTTTAATTAGATTTTAATAAAAATTAGTAACTAAAACTTAAGTTAGTAAGTTAGAATAGAAATAACATATTTATCAATATATTTATTAGAATGCAAATAATAAGTTAACACTCACCTCCTACTTTTATAGATGCTCACTACTTTCTTGCTCTGATCTTTGGTCGATGTGGGACTTGGAGATATACCAAGTTACAAAATTTTGTAACTTGGTATATCTCCAAGTCCCACATTGACCAAAGACTAGAGTAAGAAAGTAGTTGTAACACCCCTAGATTTAATAACCATGACACAATCATCATTATGCCACAGTCACTAAATTTAGGCGTGCTACAACTCAACAACAAGTTTACAAATTTAATCATTATGCATATATATAGAAAATAAGAGTCACAAATGAAGTATATTTATTACACAACCATGAACATCCTCCAAAGGGAATTAAATTATATATATATATATATAGCATAATATAGTAGCACATACACAATATAAAATATACTTGTTCAAAGATATATATGCATCTACCACAATCAAGCCCATACTGACCCAAACGATGAGGTAGAAACCCATAACAGGTCCTATTCAAAGGCAGGGTAACGTTCCCAACGTACCTAACATGCTCTAACTCCAAGGGTGTAAACTATACGTCGGCACCTCTAAGAAAACTGGATCTCCACGAACCCACAAGATTTTGCCTTGCCACTATTTCAGTCTTCATTGGTCGTAAATATAAAATAGAATGAGACAAGAAAGAGGTGAGATCCCCTACATCAAATCCAATATGGTAACAAAAAAATGATACGAATGACAAAGCCATTCCATACATACAGATATTGCAGAAATATTCAAGTTATCAATTTCATAAATATCATCAGAAAGCATATCCTACAATAATATAAACATTGACAACACTATAACAACAAATATCCATAATAGGTATATAATGATTATGCCACCACAATATGTATGTTGACCATGCCACGACCATATATGTACTGACCATGTGTATGGATACTGAACCAGTTCCTACTCCATGGAGCTAATGCTCAATTTCAGATATGAATGACCCAAAAGATCTGTCACCCTCAATGACAGTCTATGCTGAACGTGAAAAGAAATAGTGCTTATCGGTTCCTCATCAGTGCGTTGCAACGATTCTTCATGGCCAGAGGTATATACTGTGACAACTAGGTCATAAGGTGAATCACCTCGCCCTGACGCACCCTGAGATCCTTCCCTTGGATCACACTACTCAATTCTCATTCACTCCTATGCAACAAAAGCCATATAGACACTAACTGTATGATGTTTAATGCATGATAACTCAATGCATTACTTAAGCCACCATTGTACCGTTCCCAATGATATTAAAACAACTGCCCATACAATTGTCTAATACCATTAGTATCAATGATATTATATAATCGCCCATACAATTATATAATAACACTAATCCACCCAGGTCCAGCACATCGGCACAACAACAAAATAGTGTATAATGTTCAATGCATGATAATCCAATGCATAATCTAAGCCACCACGGGCCATAAATCATATTTTAACAAAACTGGGTCTAGTACGTCGGCCCGATAGCAAATTGCTATTTTCGTAATCGTGTAAACGTTTTCCAATGTTTTCCCAAAATCCACATTATATTACTTTATTGAAAACTACTCCCATTACCTTTGCTAAAATCCTTTTAAACAGAATGTCTTGAGTTCCAAATCACCTTTAAAACTTATCCTCCATTATCTTAATCAAAATTACTGTTATCTAATAATAAAACTTTGTTCCATTCTTCTTAAATAAAATACTTTAGATCTTAACTCACTATTAAAACTTCTTTTCTATTTCTTATAAAAATCATTATTTACCTAATAAAAACTATACGTTTTCCATATTCCTCTTAAAAAAAATCTTTTTATACCAAAGCACTTCAAACTTAACATCCTTTTCCAAATTCACTCTTTATGATCTTTGTTAAAAATCTCTTCTTTCCAATTTATAAAATCTTATACCTTTCCTTTCCAAGTATTAAAAATCTTACATTCATATTTCTTATTACTTAATCACTAAATCCACAATTTATAATGTATCCTTGACTTGATTACTCCTATTTCAAATAGAGTGGCCGTGAGCCATAAAGATTCTTGGACTTAAAATCCCTTTCCTCTTACATATATTCATAGCATACAACGTATCAAATCCCATCATAACGAATTTATGCATACTTTCACGCCACAAAGATAACATAGGCAATCAAATACAAAAATATCTAATTCATATAATCAAGTAGATAAATTAACATAGCAATTAAACAACCATATAACTTTCATGCATAGTATCAACTTCATATAAAGCAAACATAATCAATCAAGCACAAGTAGTCATTGCCACACAATCAAGTGAATGAATCCTCACATGGATTCTTCACTTACAAACACAACATTTCTATTTTCTCACCACCATGTTTGGTCGATGATGTTAATCTCCCTCTTACCTCAAGAGAAGATAAAAAAGAAGGCTCCTTGATGTCTCCTTGAATTTCGTCCACCACCTCCAACATAACCCTAAGACAACAAGCATACCAGCATTAGATCTAAAGCTTGATAGAAGACAACCATGGATCAAGATTATGGTTTAACACTTTCGAAATAAGATTAGAAGTGAAGATTCAAAACTTCACCTAAAAACCCTTGATCTTGAGCTTGAAGAACAAGGTTGAAGATGAATGATTTTGACTAAGATTTCAACATGAAAGTGTCTCAGATTTGTGTCTAGATTCAAGATCTATGGTTGGATGGAATTAAAGAAGATGGATGGGTGGTTTTTGAGGTGTTGGCCGAAAATCCTATGGAGAGAAAATGAGAGAACTTTTTGGGCTTTCACCTTTATGGAAGTGAAATGAGGGTGGATAATGAAGAACTAGGCTTAGGACTCACCAATGTGTGTGGTTAATTTAGGATAAACAAAAGTGAATAGTGTTCTTGGGTGCTTTGGCCGTAGCTCACAAAGGGGGAGAAAAAGGGAGGGTTTTGTGTGTAGTTTTCTTGAAAGTGAAAGAAATGGATTTAGAAAAGATAAAAAATATTTTTAGTCATCTAAAGCTTGAAAAGAGAAGACTAATGGTCATGGTGATGACCATGAACACGAAAAGAAAAAGAGGAAATGAAGATCAAGATTTTTACCTCAAAATCCCCAAGCCAGGGCTTGAAGGAAGATGATGAAGATGTGAGCTTTTGAAGATGGTTCCAACAAGGAAAAGCCTTCAAGTGAGGTGTAGATTCAAGAAGAGTATTTGGTTGAAATTAAACAACCATGGAAGGTGGAGGAAGAGTGCATGGCCGTGGAGCATGAAGAGAAGAGAAAGAAGAGAAAATGTGATAGAAAAGTGAAAAGGAAAGATAGAAACTTTTGAGTGAAAATGAAATGTGATGTGTGGTTGAGAGAAAAGATGACAAATGGTCATCTTTTTCCTTCCTCCAACCGTAGCCACACAACAGGAGGAGAGAGGAATTGGCTTCTCCAACAAGCGAAAAATGAGCTTGCTTAGGAAGCTTCATACAAAGCTTCTTCAAGAAGCCAATTTTTACCTTTTTGAAAAGTCAACGATGATGTCATCCAAGTGGTATCATCAAAGTGTTGTCACATAAAGTGAACCTTCTAGAAAAGATGACTAGCATTTTACTAAAAGCTATTATCCAATGGATAAATGTTACAGTTAACAAAACTAATATTTATTGTCCAACGGATAATAAAGTGTACCGCGATTTTATTTATTAGATAAAATCTCAAAAAATGAAAACTTTGTAAACTGTGTCTGGCTTCGGGTTTAGTAAGATCTCCCGACCCCGTTTCACAGTATAAAATTTTTTGGCCTCAAAAAAATATTATTTTTCCTGCCTCGCTTAACGTGCATACAAATCGAGGAATATAATAAAATAATCAAAGTCACCGAAATAATTCACAAAAATTCATAAAAATCACAAATATTATAAAATAAATATAAATCTTGAAACAAGCAATTTTTGGGGTGTTACAGTAGTGAGCATCTATAAAATTAGAAGGTGAGTGTTAAGTTATAACAAAGGCTTATTGGCCTTGAATAGGCTCATTAACTTAATTCAAGGCTTAGGCTTGTTAGCTTATGTAAAAGCATGTTGACCTATTTAAAGGTAGGTCTATTAGCCTATGTAAAGACATGTTGGCCTATTTAAAGGTAGACTTGTTAGTCTATATAAAGGCCTGTTAGCCTATTTAAAGGTAGGTCTGTTAGCCTATTTAAAAGCCTCATTGCAAAGTAAGCCTTTAAATAGGATTTCTAGCCAAGCCAGACTTTTAAAAAGGTCAGGCCAGGCCTTAAAATTTGGCCTATTACAGGCTCATAGGCTAGGCTCAGGCCTTATAATTGGGATACAGTCCAGGCCTGCTTAAGGCAAAGCCTGGCCTGACATGTCCTGTTTCCAGCCCTAGAGGAGAATAAGGGTTCTTGGAGAATTCTCTCTGGCCTTGATTGTAATATTCCTGCTAGATTAAATTTCTATATATTTAATTCAATTATTCAGTATTTTATTTGTGTTTTATATCAATGGGACATGTGAAAATTAATTTTATGAGTAAGGAGAGATGTATATGAAATTAAAAATTTATGTATACAAATTGAATTATTTTTATACATTGAATCTGAAGGACTGACAGAAAATTTTCTAGAACGTTGAAAATTGTGAAAAATATTTATAAGATATGTTAAATGGAAATTTAGAAAAAAATGAGAAACTAGACCCAAAAACCCTAAATAATTATGCTAATTAGTTTGGTTAGTTCATGTAACTAGATTGTTAACTTAGTTAAGTTAGGTTAGTTAGAGTAACTAAGTAATCATGATCTAGTTAGGAAAAACTATTTAAATAATCAATGACCAATAGAAACTAACCACTTAGTTAGACAAGAATTAGCTTCTAATTGGTTAGTTTAGCCACTCATTGAAATCTAATTGGATGGCTAGAAAATACAAAAGGAAAAATAATAGAAAAGAAAAAAGATGAACCCTCCCAAAGAGACTAGAGAGTTTGGCCAAGCAAGGAGAAATGAAGGAGAGGAGAAGAAAAATAAGAGAAAAAAAAGGAGAAAAGCCAAGAACAAGAAGGATCCATAGTTTTTCCTTGAGTTCTTCTTCTTATAGAAGTGCTCTACTATAGTTAAGAAGCATGATTTTAATCCATAGAAACTTTGTTGAGGCTTGTATTGATAATTTTAAACCCTAGGTTAGTAAGACCATACTTTGTGTTCTTGATGGTTTGATGAATTTCAATGGAAGTTTAGTGAGGGTTAAGGTTGTTAATGATTTAAGAATCATAGAAATGGTTTTAGTTTGAGAAGTTAGATGAATTGGAATTGATTCAAGAATTAGGGTTTTTGTTCTTACTAAATAGGGGATTTAGTTTAATCTTTGTGTTTAAAGTGAAATTAATGGTATAATTTTATTGTTGATAAAGTTAAAAGCATGGATTAAATTTTGATTTTGAAGTATCGTGGTCAATTCATGAAGATTGAAAAAAAAAGGGTTCTTGATCTTATACAATTGTGGATTTTGTCTAACATAGTATTTAAAATGAAATTGAAAGTAGAATTGGAAGCTAGAGGCCTAAATATGACTAGAATTAAATGATAGAATTAAATGAATAAAAAGGAAATAACTTGATGCCACTAGAGTTATAAATTTGGCCTAGTAGGTACTATGGTCTATAATTAGTGTTGATCCTTGGATTTATGATGTAAATATGTTAAGGCTTTTGATTAAATTAGATATCCTAAGTAGTATTTGATGGATTATGTTAACGTCATAAGTTATGATCAAGGAAAATAATTTATGATAAAATGATTTGTGATAAAATGATTTATTATGAAATGGTTAATGATAAAATGATTTATGATGGATATGATCAATGATGGAAATGATATGATTAATGATCAAATGATATGATCTATGATGGAAATGATATGATCTGTGATGAAGCTGAAATGGTTTAAGACATTAAAAGGAAGTCTTACATGGGTCACTTTATTGGGTTCCATAACTCCCCTCCAAGGGCATATGGAATAACCACCTTTATTAGGTTCCTTGATTGGAATGACCACCATGCTAGGGGTGACAGTTGTCGAGACTATCAAATTAAATCAATTTATAAACTGATTCACCAAAATACTTGTAGTATAAGGCACAACCAAGTAGAGCCATTGGATCACTCTAATTAAGCAATCAGATTAAGAAGTTAACTGACCGAGCACTGAACTCAATCAAAATTGTAACTGAGTTATACCTATAGCTTGTAGTATAGGAAACAACATTGAATCGTCTCTCAAGAATTTTAAATGTAATTTGATTAAATTAAGCCAAAATTGGGGGAGAGGAATCTGAGAACTCAAAATATGTAAAATAACATAATTAAAGTGAGAAATCTAATTAAAAGAATAATCAATTCAGAAGCCTATCCGAAATTGAGTTGATTCTATCATGGATCATTCATCGAACATTTGACGTGCATTTGAATGGTTAATTTAGATTTAACTGAAATCTCTACATCAAATCCAGAATTCATACTAGATAATCATCTAGAATTCAATTAGCAATTGACACACAAATTTGCAATTGCACAATTCATGTTAGATCTATGTTAATTTGATCTTTGAATTCAATTAACCTAGGCACAAATCAGTAACTTAACCTCTACAAATTTGTGATTGATTCAGATCAATCAATCTTAAATCCATCACAATTCTCAATCTTAATTCAAGACCCAATCAGATCAAACATAAACAGAATCACCATTCATGCATTCAAGATCAAGAGGAAGAAGAAGAAGAGGAATCCAAATGCAATTCAAACATAAAAAATAGAACCAAGATCTTAAGAATCCAAACCATAATCTCTTTAAGAATCTCTTAATTGATTACAGAAGTTTAGCTCTCCATAGTTATTGTAACATCCCAATTCTTTCCTTCTTTTCTTGTTTTTTGGTTATCTGTGATTTTTGTGATTTTTATGATTTTAGTGAATTATTTGGCTTATTTTGATTATTTTAATATTATTTTTAGAAAATTCTGGACTGTTGAATCGAGGCCGGGGAAGCTTACTAAACCCGAAACCGGAGACAGTTTTCAAAGTTTTCATTATCTGAGATTTTATTTGACAAATAAAATTGAGGTACATTCTATTACCCATTGGATAATAAATATTAGTTTTGTTAACTGTAGCTTTTGTCCATTAGATAATAGCTTTTAGTGGATGGTTCTAGATATAAGTCTAGTCACATTTTCCTAAAGGTTTATCTTGATGACATCACCCATGTGACCTCACCTTTTGTGATATCACAATGGCCCACCTCTCTTTTTGAACCAATAGGAAGAAAGCTTCCTAAGGAAGCTTTATGACAAACTTGTTAGAGAAGCTTGTCTCCCTCTCTCCTAGAGAACCCACGACCAAGGCACCAAAGGGAGCTTCTAGAGTAAGTTTCCACTTAACTTAATTCATTTTCTATCATTTTCATTTAACCTTTGAACCAAAAAGCTTTCACCTTTCTCTCTCACTTCTTCCTCTCATTTTCTCTCCACCTAGCTCATGGCCACCACCTATAAACCCACTCTCCACTCTTCTTTAATTTCAACTAGCCACATTTCTTGAATCCAAACCTTATTTGAAAACACTTTGGTATTGTGATCTTGACCTTGTTTATCTTTTTTCAAGCATTTCTCCAAGATAGGGTTTTGAAAACTCTTAAGGTGAAATTCCTCCATCTTCTTCTTTTCTTTTCATTTTCAATTTCTAAGACCATGATTTTGATTCATTGTCATTCTCTTTCCAAGCCTTGGATGTTGATTCTTTTTGTATGTCATTTTTGTTTTTCAAGAGCACTTTGGAAGAGGAAGTTGATTCAAGAAGGCACCCAAGGAGTCATTGGTCATCATCTAAGGTAAGAGGGAGATTACTCTCATCAACCTATCATGTTGGTGAGGAGCGAAATTGCATGTTGTAGTGAAGAATCCATGTGTGGGTTATTCACTTGGTTGTATGTATTTTTGATGAGTTTGGTTGTGTGTATTTTTGGTGATTTTTGTGGTTTTTGCCTTATATGATTTTATGGCTTAATGTTTTGCATAATATTGGTTGAGTAAAAATTTTGATGATTGAAGTATGTTGGAATCTTGTTGATGAGAATGAGAATTTTGAGGTCCAAGGACCCTAGGGCTCATGGCCAAGTGGCCATAAATAGGATATCCAAGACAAAGTTGTTATGTTGAGTTGGAACCTAGATAGATAAAAAGGAATTGGATTAAGGATATATAATAATTGAAGAGTGATTTATTAAAGACAAAGGAAAAAGGATTTATTAAATTAATATGATGTGAATTCCTTTTTGGGTTCTTTATGAACATTATTAGGAATCATTTCGTAGAGGAGCCTAGTTAAATAAATATTGGAACTAAAGTTAATTTCTATCTTAATCTTTGAAAGTTTCAAAATTAAGCTTAAAAAGTGTAATAAAAGTTTTACGTAATTTAAGAAAGATGATTTCTGAGTTATACGATAGAGATGCTTTGTGATTGGAAATAACAATAGTGTGCTGTCAGGCTCTTGAGTGGAACTCGGAGATATTGATGACTGACTTGACTCATGAGTAGCTTATAGGTAAGGAAAATTATAATACTAATATATGAGTATGCATTGAGTCTTTGATCATGCATTATTACCGGTGGTGTCGGTTGAGGTTGTATGCCTAGGAGATGAATTACACCTTAGTACGGGTGTGATGGGCATAATGTAGGTCATTTGTTGACCTTGGGGGCGTTGGGGCGTGGGTTTTCCACAATAGTCAGTTGGTAGCTCCACTGTGTTGTGGATCAGACCATTACAATGCATCGACGATCTGGACCGAGATACTATTCCTAATCACGATATAGTGTAGACTGTCTTGTATAAAGCCATGATGCGCAATTGAGAAATTACAACACTTGAGTTGAGGCTGACGAGATACAAATAATGTCTTTTAGATCATTCTCTCCGAATTTGTGTTTAACTCCATGGAGTAGGAAATTAGTTCATTGTGCACATGCATGGTCGGTCCATATATCATTGTATTATTTCATATCTACTACATTATCTGATATTTAATGCCATAACTGAAATTTGTGTCCCTTGTGTATGAATGATATTACTGCTCTTTATTGTTTCTGTGCTGCTATGTTGGTGTTAATATAGGGAATCTCACCTCTTTATTATTTTATTTTGTTCTATGTATATGGTTGTTAAAGATTAAGAGGAAGACAAAGAAGATCGTATCTTTTGCTATTTTGCTTTCTGTGATGGCGGTTAGGAGAGATTTTGCTAGTTTTGTAAAAGTTCAGTTCAATGGCGGTACGAGTGCTTGGCGTATCGACTGGGCTACAGAACGTGTTAGATATATAGGAGATGTAACTCTGTCTGTACGTAGGACCCGTGATGGGGATCCTTTCTTTATGCTTGACATCACAGTGCATTTAGAGTTTATTATGCCTATTAAGGAGTTGTGGGGTGATTTGTATTACACCCTGAGGGAGGAGTCGGACCCTGAGGTGTCATCTACTAGGACACCTGCCCATGAGATCTCTCCCCGGCTGAGGGTTTTGTCCGATGAAGACTCCAAAGAGGAGGATCCAATAGAGGACCCTACTCCCTAGGTTTTCTTTAGACTTGGGCTAGTTTGTATCTATCTACATGTATCTTTTTAGAGTGCAAGTCTTATGTATTTTCAATGGACTATGATCCATGCCATCGTTTGTATATATTCTTTTTTATGTGTAATTATTAAATATTGCATCCCGTGCTGTTTACGCCTCATTTAAATTTATGTTTTCACAAAAGTAAATTTGAAATCCGTATTTTATTATATTAAACCTTTTACAGAATTTATTAAATTTACAAGTTTTAGCCATAAATGTGATACCCTAGGGAGGGTGTTACAGTTATCACCATGAAGAAGCTTGAGGAAGAAAAGAGAAGAAGAGAGAAAAATCTAGAAAGAGGGTGAGAAGTGTAGAATGAAATATGCCTCAGATTTCACCCCTCTCTCCCTATAACTAACCCCTAATTTGGCCTTTCCTTATTAAAAATTTGATGGGTACAAAGCTGGGTCATTTATGAGCAATTGGGCCCAAACCTCATGTTAATTGGAGGTCTACAACTCAAGTTATGGACAAATCATTCTCAAAGGGTCTTTGATTCCGTTAGCTAATTTCAAGGGATAAAAACTCTATCAAAACGTTGTAATTTGGAAAAGTAGTCTTCATATGAAGATATATGTCTTAGCTTTCATTTGCCACCAGTTTCAGGCCCATATCACATTTACAACCTAAGTTATGCCCTAATTAGTGCACACTGCTCGGATTCCATTAATAGAACCCGCGTTCTAACTTCGAGGCCCAATTAGCTCCATTAGATGTCCGATTTAGCCTTGGAGCTCTCATGAAAGTTGTAGAGCTCTCTCTCATCTTTCCTACACGGTAAGATACATAATTTTTAAACATCTAGAACTCAAGATATGACCGAAATACAGAAATAGTGTAAAATCTCAATGATGCTGGAAAAGATCAATTAAGCCCAATTTGAGCCAAAACTTACAAAATATGACCAAACTCAATCAATTAAGTGCATGGAGAGTGTAAATGACTGAAAAAGAGAGTTTATTAATATATAAAATATGTTATTATCATTAACTAAAAGGGGGAAAAAGGTTGCAGAATTATTTAATAGAAAGTAATTAAAAATTGTAAACATAATTAAGTAAATAATCAATCTGAGGAAATCAACTATTCTTGAGTTTAATCCATCCTTGATCACTAAGAATCTATTCAATTGTTAACTAAGTTCTTGACTTTAGATCACATCAAGAAGCCTAAAGATGATTAATGAATTATCTACTAGATAAGCATCTAGAATTTAATTAATCAAGATTAAATGAATCAAATGCCCATCTAATCCTAAATTAACTTAAAATCCATAATTCAACCAAGCTAAACAATCCATCAAGCACCTTTGATGCGTTGTTTAGTCTCTTCCATTGAATTCTTAATTAGACTCTTGGTCTTAGATCACATCAAGAAGCCTTAAGATGATCCATGAGTTCTCTACTAGATAAGCATCCAGAATTTAATTAATCAAGGTTAAATGAATCATACGCCCATCTAATCCTAAATTAATCTAAAACCCAGAATTCAAACAAGCTTAATAAACAACATCCAAGAGGCCTTTGATGCGTTGTTTAGTTTTTGTAAACACATGATAGTTAAGCAACTATCACATGAACACCCAAACTGAGTTAAGCACTCAATGAAGATGCAACAGAATCAAGAGAATGAGGAGAGAAATTTGATTAACAATAAGAATGTAAACATTAATCATAAGATCTCAAAATTAAACATCAAGAATGTTTCAATCCCTAGGATTGATTTAAAGGTTCTTCCCTCTTATCCATGAGGATGAGAGGGAAGAGAAACATAAAAGAAAAGAAACCTAGAGAGAAGAGAGAAGAAGAAAGATGAAGAGAGAAAGTGCACGTAAGAGCAACTAGGAGAAAATTCAGTCCCCCCATTTCATGGTGGCTAATGCTCCTTAAATAACTTTTTTGTGGTAGTTGATGTTGCTTCTGTTGCAGCTTAAGGTTAATCCTCTTCCTCTTAGCTTTAATTGGACACCTAATTTGTATAAATTAGGCTTAAAATGAGAGAATTATGTCAAAAACATTCTTAACAACTCTCTGAACCTGTTAGCCGACTTCAAAGGGTGAAAACACTATCAAAACATCATAGTTTTGATAAGTGATCTTCATAAGAATTGAATATC
This sequence comes from Ormosia emarginata, assembly GCA_029884605.1. Taxonomy (NCBI): domain Eukaryota; kingdom Viridiplantae; phylum Streptophyta; class Magnoliopsida; order Fabales; family Fabaceae; genus Ormosia; species Ormosia emarginata. Next base: position 44,737,567 of record JAQQTP010000088.1, read on the forward strand.
TATGTCTTAGATTTCAAATGGAACAAGTTTCAACTCCAAATGACACTTGCAACCCAAGCTTCGACTCAATCTTTGCACACTGCTCAGGTTCCATTAACAGCACTTCTGTTTTGACTTCCAGGCTCAATATGACTTACTAGACATCCGATTCAGCTCTGAAGCTCTCATCAAAGTTGTAAAGATTCTTCTCAGTTTTCCTAAAAGGTAAAATTCATAATTTTTAGATGTCTACAACTCAAGTTATACCTAAAATACAGAAATAGTGTAAAATTTTCAATAATGCTGAAAAATACAATAAGTCCAAATTGAATCCAAACTTATAAAATGTGGCCAAAACTAATCAATTAAGCATATAAGAGGTCCAAGAGACTAAATTTAAGGGATTACTAATATAGAAAAATGGTGTCTATAAAGGGGACACCTTAGAATGTTCGAGATCTCGATTATGTTATATTATGTTATTGGTCATGTAAGCAAAATATAAAGAAATGTTAAAATGTTTTATAAAATAGTATTATTTAGCATGTATTTTATTGATATGAAAGTAATGTTATGTAGTACTTTGTTTGAAATTTATTTTCTGTAGTGAATGCAATTGAACATGTCATAGTTCAAATGATATTGATTTTATAACTGTATGATTTGCTCTACTGGGAATGTAAATTCTCACCCTTATCTGATATGTTCAGAGAATCAGGATGGTTCGCATTACCCTGTTAATTGATCTTGATGCTTGTTCTAAAGTGGATTCAGAGGGGTACCTGAGATAGGCACGTTATGATGGTTTCCTCCTTGCGCAGTTGTAGCCGAGCGTATTGAACCTGTAACATCCTCTAAAATATGTTGATGATCACATATTTTGTACATTAATAAACCCTCATTTTTAGTCATTTACACTCTCCATGTACTTAATTGATTAAGCCTGGTTATGTTTTGTAAGTTTGGACTCAAATTGGACTTAATTGATTTTTCCAGCATTATTTGGGTCTTACACTGTTTCTATATTTCTGTCATATCTTGAGTTCTAGATGTGTAAAAATTATGTATCTTACCTTGTAGGAAAGATAAGAGAGAGCTCTACAACTTTCACGAGAGCTCCAGGTAAAATATAGACATCTAGAGGAGCTAAATAGGCTTGGAAATCAGAACACAGGTTTTGTGACTGGAACCTAAATAGTGTGCAGTAATCAGAGTATGACTCGGGCTGTAGGAATTATCTTGGACTGAAATTTAGACATTTGAAAGTTAAGACCCATATCTACAATTTCATGAAGAACACAAGAGCTCATTCGGACATCTTGGAGGTGATATTGGGTCTGGAAGTCAAAACAGAGGTTTTGAAACTGGGCCTGAACAATCTGCAGTAATTGGGTCATATCTTTGGCTGTAGGACGAATTTTTAGATGGTCTTGGTGGCATTGGAAATCTGAGACAAAATGCTACAACTTTTATGAAGACCACATTGCTTCATTCTGATGGCATCCATGAGATCAGCACTGAATGATTTCAGAGACAAAGAATCTCAATAATTTTCCACTCACTAACTCATCATTTGGCATTTTTCACTCATCCACCTACTCCTCATCTACTCTTAATCAGTGTAACACCCCTTTGGAGGATGTCACACATAAAAGAAAATAAAATAAATAGAAATAAAATCTACCCAAGTTGCGGAACATTTGTTAAATATTATTACGGGTTGTAAAATAATTCCTGATAGACAGAAATATGTAATAAAAAGATAATGCGAAAAATACGAAATAAAAAAAAACATCATCACTAATAATATACATATGGTTAAGTTATAAACTGTACAAATAATTTACAACTAAGACTACAACTATTTAAACAAAAACAGTAAAGAAAGCAATAAAAGAGTTAATATATACAGACATACGCTGACGCGCCCAAAAAAAACATCATGGTTATCTAATCCTCGATGGATCACTCTACACGAAAATGATCATCGGGAGATAGATATCCGGATGTCTCGACACACGGCGATAACGGGATCGCGCAAGTCGATACAATGCTTATCTCACTAGGCTCGGGGTTTTCAAAGACCCCAATAACGCCTAATGGATAAGGGTAAGTCTAAGTGCATAAATAACGTCGTAGTCATAATGGGCTCTCCATCAAACTGATGACGTAAAATCACGGCCATACGTCCCGCATATGTAATGAAGCACGATCTCCTCGTAAATGCCAAGCCAAATCACCTCCATGAAATACCAGCTCTATGAATCCCAAAAATGTCAAGGCGTCGCCATCCCACACAATCAATCCAGAGGATATGGATGATCGGATGGTTCTTGATCGTAAAACTGATCGTCTGCTTGCTGACCTTCCTCTTCCTCAGGGTACACGATCTCAAGAGGCTGTTCCTCTTCTTCCTCTTCAAACTCTTTACCGCATAAAATAAACAGACAAGAGACACATACAATAAAGAGGTAAGACAACATAAAATCATCACAACATGGCCAATAAGAAGACGACAATTAACAACTATACAGTTCATACAATACGAAAAAAAAACTATAACAGTAATAATAAATGAAATAGAGTACATATTAGATATCCTAGTGTTTCAGAACATCACAGATATAACACAAATAAAGAAAACCACATAGATAAATCAATCTCACAGATAAAATAAGATAAGAAATGGACAACTAACATAAGAATTATCAGATAAATATAAATAGAGAAAATGTAAAAACATCCAAGATATTACCAGATAAAGATAAATAGAGAAAATGGAATATTATCCAAGATATAATCAAATACACCAAAACACAACCCTACTCCATGGAGCTAAACCCAAACAGATATCAGAGAGAATGACTTGCAAAATCTATTAGTACCACGGCTGCCCAACCAACTATTACGCGGTCACACGTTGCGTCAATAGCCTACGACACTGGGAATCCACCATCCAGGCGTAGTATAGTTCACGGTCTCCCGTTGTGGCACTATAGGCAATGTACTACTAGACTTTACAAACCTCGATTAAATATAGTGAATGTCGAGTACATTAGTGTGCTATCGGTTTACCACGGCCCAGCGGAGCTACCAACTGTCCACATATGGAATCCCGTACACTAAAGTCTCCAAGTTCATTAAAACAATGAACCACACTACGTTTATCGCATCGACAACACGATGTGATTCGTCTCGTCAACCAAAACACCAAAAATTGGTATAAAGACAAAACATAATTCCAAATATATGAAATTATGAAAATGCCCTCAAGATAAAAATATGCCCTCAATGGCAAAAAGCTCATGACGGGTTCACTTTTTCCCGACAGCGAAATAACCTCAAAAGCCTGTACGGGTTCACATTTTCCCGACAGCGAAAAATAAATATGGTAACGGTCAATCGCGTAGAAATTTTATCGCGTTTTTGAAATCTCGTCATTTTTACAAACGTTTAAAAATCGGGTAAAGATATTTTTCTGTTTTTAAAATCGCGTAGCATTTTTAATACGTTTTCTCAATCGCGTAGGATTTTTAAATCATTTTCTTATTCAAATGCCTTTAAAATTACTGTTTAAACAAACAGAAATAGTACTTAGTACATTTAAACTACGTAGAATAATTTTTCTTACCGCATACTGTCTTTTAGATATTTTTGCTATCTTATTGGTTCATTTTTACTAAAAATTGACAGTATTTTGTTTAGAATATCATAATAATGGTTTCCTAATTTATCCATAAAATTTCCATTTACCTAATTTTTTAACCATTTCATTTAATTCTTTTTGAAATCTCTAACATGCTTCAAAACCAAAAGTGAGGTATATGTTAGAAAATTTCTTAACATTACTGTATTTCCTTTCTAATGATAAAATTATGAACTTTTAATCCTTTAGACTTACTTCTAATCAATTGGTCCCTTCAAAAATCATTATAGAAAATTTCTTCTTAACTTGTATTGTTTCTTTTTAATTGAAAAAGGTTTAGAATCAAGTTTTAGAAATCATGATTACCTATAGTGGCATGTTGGCCGAATTTTGTAAAACTTTTTCATTTGATTTCTAAATCATGTCAAAGGTATTATCTTATCTAAGTTCATTAAATCATGTTATAAAGTAATGATTTTAAATCAAATAAATCCTTTAGGCATGTTGGCCCAAAATTTACTAAATCTTTACCATTTGATTTCTAAATTCCTTTTCTTTGATCAAAACAATTTGAAACCTTCTTATTTCTCCTAATTAATTAAGTTGCACTTTAGGAAAAATGAAGAGAACATTTTGGTCCTCACACTTTGTCATTGCCGTGAGCTATTGGATGTGTTCTTTGGAACACTCATGCAAATTTACACATGTTATTCACATCCTATACTTTATCATACAATTCTAACACATGCATTATATTTCTAACACATGCAAAAATATTTTCTAACACATACAACCTAAATTAAAGCTTGTAGACATGCTTTCAAAAGCTAATAGACATGCAAAATTATTACAATCATCAAACAAGAAAGCTAATAACAATTACCACATAAACTACTAGCAACCACAAAAATTAACAAATACACACATAATTAACACATGACCACCGAATCCTTATGGATTCTACAAACATCACAAATGGCTCCATCTTCTTACCACCATCAAGAGATGATAAGAATTGTCTTCCTCTTACCTTAAATGAAGACAAAAGGCTTGCTTTCACACCTCCTAGGTCACGGTTTTCACCACCAAAAATACCTAGAAATCTCAAACAAAATCTACATGTTACTAACCATGAAAAAGAAGCTAAACCATGGAAAAATCATGGCTTAGAACTTTGAAAAAGAAGAGAGAAAAGAAAAGCATGAAAGTTCACCTTCTAGGTAAAACTTTCAAGGTTGGTTTCCAAGCCCTAGATGGAAGAATTTGAAGAAACTCCCAACTACAAAGGTTCTTAGAATAGTGTTTAGGTTAAGGAAACTTGGTTAGAAAAATTTTTGGATGGTTGGATGGTATAGTTAGTGTCTTGGCCGAAAATGGTGAAGAAAATGGACAAGAATGGTGGCTAGGGTTTTGATGAGAGAGAAGAGAGAAAAGTGATGAAGGAGAAAGTGATTTTAGGTCTCCAAAGGCCTCTTGGCCGTGGACTTCAAGTGAGGTGCAAGGTGGGCACCTTGCTTGGCTTCATCCAAGCCATTGGATGAATCAAAGGCCAAGATCAAGCCTTGGTGAGCAAGCTTGATTCCCATTGGTTGGTTCCTGACTCACATGCCGAGTCACACAACGTATTAAATGCTCACTGAGTCACTAAGTGAGTCACTGCTCGGAAAGTTCTACAAATTTACTACGGTGATTAATTAAGCTACCCCGATCCAACCGTTTCGCTAATTGTGGGTCCCGCAAAATATTTCCTAGGGTCCATCTTTGTCACTAAATTATACCGACTAATAAAATAATATTATAATAATATAAAATTATTTTATTTTGACGCTTAAATCCTAAAAATTAAAAGATTATTTTTAGTCTCATTCAGAATCGGGTTAAGTAAGATCCCCCAATTCTAAATAATAAAATAAGATTTTCCCGGCCCGAAAAATATTATTTTCCCGCTCGAGCAAATCACACAAAAAGTCCATATAAAATCACAGACAATATTTTCGTGCATTAAATCAAGAAGAAAACAATTAAAAATAGAAAAAAATAAAACAAGACGTTCGGGACGTAACGGTCATTTTCCCATTTTTTCCCACAACGTAGGTAATCATCCAAAACGTTCAAATAAAATATCCAAAGAAGATTATTTAGTCTGTATATCTTTCGAGAAAAATTAATACAAGAGCTCGAGAAAAATTTTTATTTTACCGTCTCGAAGCAAACTACGTAAAACGATCAAATAAAATTTGAACTCAGTATTATCGTAATTGTTTTCATACAAAAATCGAGAAACAAAAAATAGGGACACAGTAGTCATTCATACAAAAACATGAAAAAGTAAAACAAGACATTCAGAATATTTTCTAAAAATTGGGGCGTTACAACACTCCCCAACAAATAAAAATTTCGTCCTCGAAATTTGATGTTCATCCAAACAAATGAGGATACTGATCCTTCATTTTATCTTCCAGTTCCCAAGTAGCTTCACCCGTCATATCATTCCATATGACTTTCACTAGCTCGATCATCTTCCCTCGAAGCTGCTTTACCTTTCTGTCATCTATCCTGACAGGTAAAGTTTCGTAAGTCAAATTCTCCTTTAACTGCACGTCATCTGACTGTATAACATGTGTCGGATCTAGTATATACTTCCGTAACTGAGACACATGAAACACGTCGTGTAAATTGGATAGAAAAGGCGGCAAAGCAATCTGATATGCTACAGGACCTATACGTCGGATAATCTGATATGGTCCAATGAATTTAGGAGTAAGCTTTTTCGACTTAATCACTCTTTCGACACCAGTCGTAGGAGTAACTCTTAAAAACACATGCTCACCCTCCTCAAACTCAAGAGGTCGTCTTCGTTTATCCGCGTAACTCTTTTGTCTGCTTTGCGCCGTCCTCATCTTCTCTTGTATCATCTTGACTTTATCCGTAGTCTGTTGTACAAGTTCCGGTCCAACATCATACTTTCCCCATCCTGATACCAAAGATAGCGGCGTTCGGCATCGTCTTCCATACAATGCTTCATAAGGTGCCATTCCGATGCTTGCGTGAAAACTATTGTTGTAGGTGAATTCTATCAAAGATAAAAATTCATCCCAACTTCCCCGTTGTTCCAAAACACAAGCCCACAATAAATCCTCTAAGGACTGTATAGTTCTCTCTATCTGACCGTCAGTCTGCGGATGATACGCTGAACTCAGTCGTAACTTGGTTCCCATAGCTTCTTGCAGACTTCGCCAAAATCTTGACGTAAACCTTGGATCTCTGTCAGAAACTATACATGTAGGCACTCCATGTAATCTGACAATCTCGCTGATGTACAACTGGGTTAATCTTTCCAATGAATATTTAATATTGATAGGTAAGAAATGAGCCGATTTCGTAAGTCTATCAACTATAACCCATATTGCATCATGACCTTTCTTTGTCTTTGGCAAACCAGTAACGAAATCCATAGAAATGCTGTCCCATTTCCATTCTGGAATCGATAATGGTTGCAACATCCCAGCTGGTCTTTGGTGTTCAACTTTCGATTTTTGACAAACTAGGCAAGTTGACACGCATCTAACCACATCACCCTTCATTCCATGCCACCGAATAACTTTTTCAAGTCTTGATACATCTTTGTTATACCCCGGATGCATACTCAATAGACTAGTATGGGCATGTTTCACAATATATCTTCTCGGTTCTCGGTTACGAGGAACACAGACTCTACCCCGAAATCTCGTAATTCCATCGTTCCTTCTTTGAACTCTAGTGTCTCGCCTTGTTTCATTTGCTCCTTTATTCCTTGCAAAAATTTATCGGCATTTTGCTTTTCCTTTATGTCTTCCATCGCCTCGCTCGAGATAGTAACCATGCTAATACAGATCTTCCCGGTTTCAACTCAACAAATGACCACTCATCTCTAAACTGTTCAATGAGCTCCTTTTCTTTAATCATTAGCGCAGTAAACACTAATAATCTTCCCGCTCAAGGCATCGGCCACGACATTCGCCTTACCAGTGGTGGTACAAAAGCCGAAAATCGTAATCGTTCGAAATTCTAACCATCTTCGCTGCCTCATATTCAGCTCCTTCTGGTCGTACAAGTACTTCAAACTCTTGTGATCACTGAAGATGTTGAACGTTGCTCCATAGAGAAAGTGTCTCCATATCTTCAAAGCAAAAACTACCGCAGCCAATTCCAAATCATGCGTAGGATAATTCTTTTCATGAACCTTCAATTGTCGAGAAGCATATGCCACCACGTTCCGATCTTGCATCAACACGCATCCTAGTCCTTGATAAGAAGCGTCACAATACACATCGAAAGATTTCGTCGAACCGGTAGGATCAACACCGTGCAGCTTGTTAACCTCTTCTTCAACTCTTGAAAACCGGCTTCACGCTCTTCCGTCCATTCAAAAGCTTGACTTTTCCTCGTCGCTGTGTAAGCGGTCCAAAGCAATCTTGGAAAAACTTTCGATAAATCTCCGATAATAACCAAGAAGTCCAACAAAACTTGAACTTCACATTATCGTCTTAGGTCTCTCCCATCGTAAAACAGTCTCCACTTTCGATGGGTCCACCGCAATACCTTCTTTAGAAATTACGTGACCAAGAAATTGAACTTCTTCCAACCGAACTCACACTTAGCCAATTTCGCATACAGCTGCTTCTCCCTCAAAATCTGAAGAACAACTTTCAGATGTTCAGTATGCTCTTCCCTCGATCTAGAATAGATCAGAATGTCATCGATAAAGACAACGACAAATCTGTCTAGATACGGACGAAATATCCCTATTCATATAATCCATAAATATGGCAGGAGCATTTGTCACCCCGAATGGCATTACTTGATACTCATAATGTCCATAACGAGTTCGAAAAGCAGTTTTCGGCACGTCTTCCCCTCTTACACGAATCTGGTGATAACCCGATCGCAGATCTATCTTGGAAAATATCACAGCTCCTCTCAATTGATCCATCAAATCGTCGATTCTTGGAAGCGGATATTTATTCTTGATAGTCACCTTGTTCAACTGCCGATAGTCCACACAAAGTCGTGACGTTCCATCCTTCTTCTTGACCAAAAGTACTGGTGCACCCCATGGGGAAACGCTAGGTCGTACAAATTCTTTCTCTAACAGTTCCACCAATTGCTTTTTCAACTCCTCCAACTCTACTGGCGACATACGATATGGTGCAATTGAGATAGGACCTGTTCCCGGTACTAAATCAATTGAGAACTCGATCTCCCGCTCAGGCGGTAAACCAGGTACATCTTCAGGAAAAACATCCGAAAAATCGTTGACAACAGGAATAGTATTCACATCCTTCTCATTCTTAACTTCTAGAGAAGACAATACCAGATATCCCTGCGCTCCATTTCTCAACAAAGACTTGACCTTAACAGCAGTTAAGAATCCAGACTCTTCTTCCTTAGGAAAAACTATAGTTTTCTTTGCACAATCTATGAGGATATGGTTAGAACATAACCAGTCCATCCCTAAGATTACATCTATCTCAATGAGAGGCAAACAAATCAAATCGACCAAAACAAACGGCCCTTCACAACAATAGGACAATCCAAACAGATCTTAGAAGTAACTACAGGTTTAGCAGTTGGCGTAGATACATTCAACATAACATTCAGAGAAGACATAGGCAACTTCAACCTTTCTACACAATCATATGCAATAAAGGAATGTGTAGCTCCAGAATCATACAATACAGTCAGAAGATTACCTCCAATGTCTCCTTCTCCCGAATAAGATCATCGACTTAGAAATCTCAGATCCCATCATTGTATACACTCGTCCTCCGGATCTCGGTTGAGTACTTCCAGATTTCTGCTGATTAGCTTTAACATACCGAACAGCAGGTTTTCTCTCCGGCTGTGGACAATCCTTTGATATGTGCCCAGGTTGCTTACAATTGAAACAAATTGTACCTTTAACTGTACACTCGCGAGAAATATGACCTTTCTTCCCGCACTTAAAACATGTTGGCGTAAACGCCACCCTCTGTCCAGCTCCACTACCACTTGCACTTCCACTAACAGATGGTCGTTGAGATTGACTTCCTGTTGGCCTGGTATATGGCTTACGCTGAAACCGATTTGCATTACTACCTCCACCTCTCTGGAACCTTGTCGGTCCAAAATTCCGATTCCTCTGATCTCTAGATGGCTCCAACTCCTCAAGTCGAGCACACGCATCCACCAAAGCATGAAACTGAGTCATCCTCAAAGATACCACTCCTCGTTTCAGTTCCACCCTTAAACCCGATTCAAACTTCCCGCATCTCCACACATCATCTTGTCGTGTCCGAGCATAATCCGAGAATTGAGACAAATTCTCAAATTTTGTGGCATACTCATTCACCGTCATATTCCCCTCGTCGCAAACCAAGAAATTCCATTTCCTTGGCATGCCTAGCACTTGCAGAAAATATTTATCCAGAAAAGTATTAGAAAACACTTCCTATGTAATCTCAGTCCCTTCACTTGCAACACTCGGCGGATTCCTCTCCACCAATGTTCTGCATCTCCTCTCAGCATGAAGACAGCATAAGTTACTTTCTTTTCATCTGTGCATCTCATCCCCTCAAAGATTCTCTCGAAATCTTGCATCCACTGACTCGCTTTCTCCGGATCCACCTCGCCTCTAAATTGTGGCGGATTATGGCGCCTAAATTCAAATAAATTTAGGGCATCAGCTGTAGCATCTTGCTGTTGAGCTGCTCTCAAATTTTGCTGAGTAATCACTTCAGCCATCTGCCGCATAGCCTCAGCAGCAACCAACATCGTGTCCTCATCACGATTTACGTTAGCACGTCCTCTGCCTCTACCAGCCATCTTCTTTCTTCAAACATAACAAAACAAAGTTAAATACATCCTTCTAGATATTTCCGAAAGGATATAAATCACAAAGATCACAGAGAATCACACAAAGACAAACAAAAACAGACCCAACCACAACCCCAAAAGACTCTAACTTGGGCTCGATACCAACTAATGTAACACCCCTTTGGAGGATGTCACACATAAAAGAAAATAAAATAAATAGAAATAAAATCTACCCAAGTTGCGGAACATTTGTTAAATATTATTACGGGTTGTAAAATAATTCCCGATAGACGTAAATATGTAATAAAAAGATAATGCGAAAAATACGAAATAAAAAAAAAACATCATCACTAATAATATACATATGGTTAAGTTATAAAACTGTACAAATAATTTACAACTAAGACTACAACTATTTAAACAAAAACAAGAAAGAAAGCAATAAAAGAGTTAATATATACGGACACATACTGCCGACGCGCCCAAAAAAAAAAAAAACATCATGGTTATCTAATCCTCGATGGATCACTCTCGGCACTCGAAAATGATCATCTGGGAGATAGATATCCGGATGTCTCGACACACGGCGATAACGGGATCGCGCAGTCGATACGATGCTTATCTCACTAGGCTCAGGGTTTTCAGCACCCCAATAACGCCTAATGGATAAGGGTAACTCTAAGTGCAGAAATAACGTCGTAGTCATAATGGGCTCTCCATCAAACTGATGACGTAAAATCACGGTCATACGTCCTGCATATGTAACAGAAGCACGATCTCCTCGTAAATGCCAAGCCAGATCACCTCCATGAAATACCAGCTCTATGAATCCCAAAAATGCTGGCGTCGCCATCCCACACAATCAATCCAGAGGATATGGATGATCGGATGGTTCTTGATCGTAAAACTGATCGTCTGCTTGCTGACCTTCCTCTTCCTCAGGGTACACGATCTCAAGAGGCTGTTCCTCTTCTTCCTCTTCAAACTCTTTACCGCATAAAATAAACAGACAAGAGACACATACAATAAAGAGGTAAGACAACATAAAATCATCACAACATGGCCAATAAGAAGACGACAATTAACAACTATACAGTTCATACAATACGAAAAAAAAACTATAACAGTAATAATAAATGAAATAGAGTACATATTAGATATCCTAGTGTTTCAGAACATCACAGATATAACACAAATAAAGAAAACCACATAGATAAATCAATCTCACAGATAAAATAAGATAAGAAATGGACAACTAACATAAGAATTATCAGATAAATATAAATAGAGAAAATGTAAAAACATCCAAGATATTACCAGATAAAGATAAATAGAGAAAATGGAATATTATCCAAGATATAATCAAATACACCAAAACACAACCCTACTCCATGGAGCTAAACCCAAACAGATATCAGAGAGAATGACTTGCAAAATCTATTAGTACCACGGCTGCCCAACCAACTATTACGCGGTCACACGTTGCGTCAATAGCCTACGACAGACGGGAATCCACCATCCAGGCGTAGTATAGTTCACGGTCTCCCGTTGTGGCACTATAGGCAATGTACTACTAGACTTTACAAACCTCGATTAAATATAGTGAATGTCGAGTACATTAGTGTGCTATCGGTTTACCACGGCCCAACGGAGCTACCAACTGTCCACATATGGAATCCCGTACACTAAAGTCTCCAAGTTCATTAGAACAATGAACCACACTACGTTTATCGCATCGACAACACGATGTGATTCGTCTCGTCAACCAAAACACCAAAAATTGGTATAAAGACAAAACATAATTCCAAATATATGAAATTATGAAAATGCCCTCAAGATAAAAATATGCCCTCAATGGCAAAAAGCCTGTACGGGTTCACTTTTTCCCGACAGCGAAATAACCTCAAAAGCCTCGTAGACGGGTTCACATTTTCCCGACAAATGAAAAATAAATATGGTAACGGTCAATCGCGTAGAAATTTTATCGCGTTTTTGAAATCTCGTCATTTTTACAAACGTTTAAAAATCGGGTAAAGATATTTTTCTGTTTTTAAAATCGCGTAGCATTTTTAATACGTTTTCTCAATCGCGTAGGATTTTTAAATCATTTTCTTATTCAAATGCCTTTAAAATTACTATTTAAACAAACAGAAATAGTACTTAGTACATTTAAACTACGTAGAATAATTTTTCTTACCGCATACTTGTCTTTTAGATATTTTTGCTATCTTATTGGTTCATTTTTACTAAAAATTGACAAGATATTTTGTTTAGAATATCATAATAATGGTTTCCTAATTTATCCATAAAATTTCCATTTACCTAATTTTTTAACCATTTCATTTAATTCTTTTTGAAATCTCTAACATGCTTCAAAACCAAAAGTGAGGTATATGTTAGAAAATTTCTTAACATTACTGTATTTCCTTTCTAATGATAAAATTATGAACTTTTAATCCTTTAGACTTACTTCTAATCAATTGGTCCCTTCAAAAATCATTATAGAAAATTTCTTCTTAACTTGTATTGTTTCTTTTTAATTGAAAAAGGTTTAGAATCAAGTTTTAGAAATCATGATTACCTATAGTGGCATGTTGGCCGAATTTTGTAAAACTTTTTCATTTGATTTCTAAATCATGTCAAAGGTATTATCTTATCTAAGTTCATTAAATCATGTTATAAAGTAATGATTTTAAATCAAATAAATCCTTTAGGCATGTTGGCCCAAAATTTACTAAATCTTTACCATTTGATTTCTAAATTCCTTTTCTTTGATCAAAACAATTTGAAACCTTCTTATTTCTCCTAATTAATTAAGTTGCACTTTAGGAAAAATGAAGAGAACATTTTGGTCCTCACACTTTGTCATTGCCGTGAGCTATTGGATGTGTTCTTTGGAACACTCATGCAAATTTACACATGTTATTCACATCCTATACTTTATCATACAATTCTAACACATGCATTATATTTCTAACACATGCAAAAATATTTTCTAACACATACAACCTAAATTAAAGCTTGTAGACATGCTTTCAAAAGCTAATAGACATGCAAAATTATTACAATCATCAAACAAGAAAGCTAATAACAATTACCACATAAACTACTAGCAACCACAAAAATTAACAAATACACACATAATTAACACATGACCACCGAATCCTTATGGATTCTACAAACATCACAAATGGCTCCATCTTCTTACCACCATCAAGAGATGATAAGAATTGTCTTCCTCTTACCTTAAATGAAGACAAAAGGCTTGCTTTCACACCTCCTAGGTCACGGTTTTCACCACCAAAAATACCTAGAAATCTCAAACAAAATCTACATGTTACTAACCATGAAAAAGAAGCTAAACCATGGAAAAATCATGGCTTAGAACTTTGAAAAAGAAGAGAGAAAAGAAAAGCATGAAAGTTCACCTTCTAGGTAAAACTTTCAAGGTTGGTTTCCAAGCCCTAGATGGAAGAATTTGAAGAAACTCCCAACTACAAAGGTTCTTAGAATAGTGTTTAGGTTAAGGAAACTTGGTTAGAAAAATTTTGGATGGTTGGATGGTATAGTTAGTGTCTTGGCCGAAAATGGTGAAGAAAATGGACAAGAATGGTGGCTAGGGTTTTGATGAGAGAGAAGAGAGAAAAGTGATGAAGGAGAAAGTGATTTTAGGTCTCCAAAGGCCTCTTGGCCGTGGACTTCAAGTGAGGTGCAAGGTGGGCACCTTGCTTGGCTTCATCCAAGCCATTGGATGAATCAAAGGCCAAGATCAAGCCTTGGTGAGCAAGCTTGATTCCCATTGGTTGGTTCCCAGTGACTCACATGCTGAGTCACACAGCGTATTAAATGCTCTGCTGAGTCAGCTAGCTGAGTCAGCCTGTTCTGGAAAGTTCTACAACTTACGGTGATTAATTAAGCTACCGATCCAACCGTTTTGCTAATTGTGGGTCCCGCAAAATATTTTCGGGTCCTTGTCACTAAATTATCTTGACTAATAAAATAATATTATAATAATATAAAATTATTTTATTTGTCGCTTAAATCCTAAAAATTAAAAGATTATTTTTAGTCTCATTCAGAATCGGGTTAAGTAAGATCCCCAATTCTAAATAATAAAATAAGATTTTCCCCGCCCAGGAAAATATTATTTTCCGCCTCGAGCAAATCACACAAAAAGTCCATATAAAATCACAGACAATATTTTCGGGCATTAAATCAAGAAGAAAACAATTAAAATGCAGACAAAAACAATAAAACAGTACGTTCAGGACGTAACGGTCATTTTCCTGTTTTTTCCCACAACGTATTTAATCATCCAAAACATTCAAATAAAATATCCAGCAGTATTATTTAGCTGTATATCTTTCAGAAAAATTAATACAGTAGCTCAGAAAAATTTTTATTTTACCGTCTCGAAGCAAACTACGTAAAACGATCAAATAAAATTTGAACCTGTATTATCGTAATTGTTTTCATACAAAAATCGAGAACAGAAAAATAGGGACACAGTCGTCATTCATACAAAAACATGAAAAACAGAAAACAGTACATTCAGAATATTTTCTAAAAATTGGGGCGTTACAATCAGCTCCCTTGTCATTTTGTATCCCTAATCCTCTATAAAAGGCACCATTGGCTGATCATTTGGTGCTCTTGGTGTTAGGCTTAGTTTTTAGAAGTTATGGTTATGCTTGTTTAGTGTTTTCCTTTGTTGTAATTTTCTCTTGCTCTAAATTGAAGCTATGTTCATTTTTCTCTTCTTCTCTCTTTTTTTCTTCTTATCTATGAGTAACTAAATCTTCATCTTGCTTGGGTGAAAGAGTGAAGCTCTTGGTAATGAAATAAGGTTAGATTATTCTATGTCCTGTGCTTAAATGATATATTATCAAATGGACATTATATGTGTTGTATTTCGTTTCCAATCAATTTAGAAACCTTCTTTGTGTAATGGAGATCTTGATTTATTATAGACAATATGATTGACACAGTGAATGCTTGAACTCATTTACAAATGTTGGTAGATAATTAAAGGAATCATAATATGATTGCATATATAATTGAACTATGAATGTTATATTTTCTGATTGGAACCTCCGTTGTGTGTGGATTTCAATTGAGTTATAAAGAGAAATAATTTTGCCTTTAATTTATTACCAAGAGTGGATCTCCTAACCCAAGCAAGTTCTTAAATTTATTTGTGAACATCTTTTATTACTTTTGGTGTTGTGACAAATCCTTTTCTTACCTTAATTAATTTTTCTTCATCAATTCCCTATGGATCGACCTCAGACTCCCGAGAAATTTATTACTTGAGACAACCTGCACTTGGGTTTGCATCCTTAAATCCCGCAGTCACATGTTAGACTTGTAAACGGTTATAGAAGTAGCTTAATACTTGCTTACCATGTATGTTTAAACTTTGTGACAATATGAGTTAGTTTAGGCACTTTGCTGTAGCCCGAAAGGTGAAAACTTGCTTACAATGACCCAAATATTAGCTTAAATGGCTTAGCTAATGGAAATAAATGTGGATAATTTATTTCTAAGTCACAAATATGTATTTTGTGATATGATTAAAGTTTGAGAATAATTAGAGTCAGTTTGGTATTTTTAGGCATACTAGTTGTGTGTGTTAATGCCAGATTGACTGGTCACAGATAGGAAAAATTATGATACTAGTGAAATGACTTTTTTAATAAATCTTAGTATTTATTTTAAAATTGTTGGAACTTGGAAAACTTGATTTAGCTAAATTTGAGTGTTTTTAACATATCGCGAAGTATCAATGAGGCAACTTAAGGTCATAAGCCTTCCACGGTTACCAGCCTCTTTTGTAGACTTTTCTTTCATGATATAAGATGTTTTTCACTTGTTTCTCACTCACTCTTCATGGTTGGAAAACAGAACCAGTGGCAGCAAGAGAGAAAGGAGAAAAAGAGGAAGCACATAGGAGAAAGAAGAGGAGATCAAAAGGGAAATCCCAGGTTCTAGTTTGAGGCATAATCTGCATCATCATAGCAGCTTGAGGTAGGGGTTCTTGAACTTGAAACTTCATTCCTTCTCATTTTTCATGTTTGGCTTGTTTGAGGTTTAATATGCCAAAATGAGATTTTGTGGTGCTTTGAGTGATTTTCTTGCTTGGATAAGTTTAAATGTAGTTTATGACTTGTTCATACTAAGAGTTTGGATTAGGAACTTAAAATCCTCCAATTGGACCTAAAATGTTCAAAGTGTAGATTTTTGAGGTTTGGATGAGTGATTTGGTTTATGAATCCAAATTTGGTGAAGCGATTTAGTATTTTATGTTTCTTTCATATTAGTGATCTTGTTAGGGACTTAAAATTACCTAGAAACCAAATTGAAGTGTGTGAATTTTGTTTTGTGCACCAATGGAATAATGCACGAATTTGCAAAATTTTGCAGATTCTGTTTTGGTGTTTCAGCGCCTAAGCGCTAGTATTTGGGTGCCTGAGTGCCCAATGTCCAGAAAGTTTACATGTGTTCCTAAGTGGCCAACGCCTAAGCGCACGTTGAGCGCCTAAGCGCTATGGTTTTGAACACTCAAGTGTTGAGATAGGGCACAATCATGTTTTTAGCATTGTGATGCTAATTTAATTTCCTACTTGATGAGATCATTTGTGCAAGTCCTTTAGGGTATAATGAGACACTTTTGGGAATATTTCTTGGAGAGAATTATCAATTTGCATATATGAAAAGTATGGGGAATTCTTAGACATTTAAAGTGTGATAGAAAGTCTAGGTTAATGTTTAGAACTTTGGTCAATGTGAGGTTGATTTCTAAATCACTTGTGAGTGATTGGGTGATGTTCTAGATGTTGTTTTGCTAGAGATATGAATCTTGCTACCTTGTTGGATAGGTGAGGCTAAGATTCCTATGGGCTAGTGTTTAAAATGTGGCTTGGATAATTGGTTTTCAAGCTTGGTATTTGCTAATTTCCTATGTATTGTGACCTTAGATGGTGTGCATAATAATATGACCTAAGGATGAGGTGTTGGATCCTAGATTCTCGTAGTATGTGATACTATTATGGTCAAGGTTATCGGTATGGAGGTGCTAGCGGTACTCTTACTTTGTGAGGGGAAGGAATCCACTTATTACTAGGCAGTGTGATGGCTCTTTTGCCTAACCTACTGAGACAAATACAAGGGAACAAAGGTTCTTGGGAAATAAGTAAGTGATATGTATTTTCAAAATTTAAAACTTGCATTAAGATTGCATAATCATTCTATTAGAAACCTGTTTGAGCATAATCACACCTCATTATATCATTGCATTGTTGTCAATTGTATAAGCAGTTGTCTTGCTTGACCGACTGATTGATTGGTGGCTTATTCGATAGTATCTTAGGATTGTATAGGTGATTCTTTGATGTTATTGATATTTGGATATTTTATCAAATAGAATGTTTATATATGTTCAGTTGATTTATTTGTGGTAAATGATTAACTGCTAGTCTTGGTATGCAAATATTGAGAAATTGTGATTTCTCACCTCTGTGTGTTCCATATAAATCCAGGTAAAGACCCTCCAAAGGAAAATGGCAAGAAAAAGTGTAACACCCTTATGGGGATGTCACATTTATGAAATAAAATAAAATAAAGATAAATAAAATCTACCCAAGTTGTAAAACATTTGTTACATAGTAATACGGGTTGTAAAATTTTTCCGGTTAAACAGAATATTACGAAATAAAATAACATGAAACATAAAATAAACAAACTATCATCACACATAATATACATATGGTTTTGTTTTAAGTAGTACAAATAATTTATAGCTATAATTATTTAAACCAAAACAGTAAACAAAGCATTAAAAAGTCTATATATACAAACGCAGACGCGCCCAAGTATGCATCATAAATATCTAACCCTCTGAAGGATCACTCTCAGATGAAACTTCAGGTAATAAGTATCCAGGATGCCTCGACCCTATACGGACTCTAGTCTGTGCTGTGGACACGCTGCTGATCTCACTAGGCGCATCAAACATACCACCCCAATGACGCCTAAGAGATAACGGTAACTCCACATGTAAATACAATACAGTAGAAAAGATAGGCATTCCATCAAACTCCGTACGTATGGTCACAGTCAGACGCCCTACGTATGTAACCGAATCTCTGTCCTCTCGTAGTCTCCAGGCTTCAGAGCCTCCGTGAAAATCCAACCTCACGAAACCAAAGAATCCTGGTAGCGTCATACTTATACAATCAATCCAATGGGTATGGATGATCGGATGGTTCTTGATCGTCAAACTGATCCTCGGCTTGTTGCTACTCCTCGTCCTCGGGGTATACACACTCAAAAGGTTGTTCTTCTTCCTCAAACTCTTCTTTTAAAGACATAATTTAAAATACAGGAACACATACAATAAAGAGGTAAGACAATCTATATCACCACAAACATGGGAAATAAGAAAACGACAATACAACAGATATAGCAATTCATACAATATAACATACCATAACAGCATAAATAGTAACAGAAATTAAAAGTAACAGCATCACATAATGTCATATATAAAATGATACAGATGAAATGGTACAGATAAACTAGTACAGATAATAATATTATAATGCACAACACATAAATCATATGTAATGCGACTCAACCCTACTCCATATAGCTACAGCCACAGACATCAGAGAGAATGATTCGTAAAATCTATTAGTACCCCAGGCTGCCCAACCAAACTATTCCGCTGTCTCACGTTGCGTCTATAGCCCACTGTCAAACGTCGTGTAGTAGCATACAGTCTCACGTCGTATACTACAGGCATTGCACTATCATAGATTTTACAAGATCTCGATTAGGTATAGTGCGTGTCGAGACCATTAGTGTGTTACCAGTTACCACGGCCCAAAGGAGTGACCAACTGTCCACAAATGGAATAATCCGCACACTAATGCCTCCAAGTCCATACAAAAATGAACCACACTACGCTTATCGCACCGACAACACAATGTTATTCATCTCGTCAATCAAATCACCAATGATCAACCACATTGGCACAACTCAAATGTATGAATCAAAATTACTAAAATACCCTCAATGGTATCAGTATCCATTTTTATGGAAATGCCCTCAATTACAAAATTACAAAAATGTCCTCAATGGCAGAAATTACGAAAATGCCCTCAATGGCAAAATTTCGAAAATACAGTATGTCCCACCTGACAATACTGTTCCACAACTGTCCGGGTCCACCACTTTGGCCCGATAGTAAAACTTACTGTTTTCATCAATCGCGTAGAAATTTTATCACGTTTTCACAATTTTATCGTTTTTACAAATGTTTTTAAATCGCGTAAATATATTTTACTATTTTTGAAATCGCATATTGTTTTTCAAACATTTTCTCAATCGCGTAAGATTTTTAAATTATTTTCTTATCCGATTTTCTTAAAAATTACTATTTAAATAAACAAAAATAATATTTAATACGTTTAAACTACGTAGGCTATTTTTCATACCGCATAAAGTATATTGGATATCTTTTCTATCTTATTTGTCTGTTTTTAGCAAAAATTGATAGTATTTTGCTTAGAAAATGTATAATAATGGTTTTCTAAGTTTTCTGAAAAAAATCCTTTTTATATTACAACCATTTAATTATACTTTTGAAAACTACTAACGTGCTTCAAAACATAAAATGAGCTCTACGTTAGAAATTTTACAAAAGCTACTGTATTTTCTTCTAAACATTAAAATCATTAGTTTTAACTTCCTAAACTTAAATCTAATCATTTTTATACCTCTAAACTCGTTGTAATAAAATTCCTTTTAGTATTTGTTACTTCTCTTTGTTTAAAAACAATTTTAGAAATCATAAACACTTGGCTTTGGCATGTTGGCCGAATTACACAAATTTTGTCATTTGATCTTTAAATTCATTTTTTTCTTGCTCTAAATCAATTTTGTATCTTATCAATTCACCTAAGTTAGTTAAATCACTATTTTGGAAAATTGTTGAGAACATTTTGGTTCTCATTTTATATTGAGGGCGTGAGCCTTAAATGTGTGTTCTTTGGAACACTCATGCAAACCTTGCATATTATTCACATCCTACTATTTGTTCATGCATTTTCTAACACATACAATATTTTAAAGCTTGTAGACATGCATATTAATACAAATCACAAATAAGAAAGCTATTAAACAAACAACACAAATGAATCCTTATGGATTCTACAATCACAAACAATTCCATTTTCCTATCACCACCCAAGGATGATAAGATTTAAGTCTTCCTCTTACCTTAAGTGAAGACAAACTCTCTTTCACTCCTTTCTATGGTTTCGGTTTCACCCTCCAAAATCACCTATCAAGCTTAAACAATTTCTACAAGTTACTAACATTGAAAGAAAGCTTAAACCATGGATCAATCATGGCTTAGAACCTTGAAAAAGAGTTTAGAAATGAAAAACAAGAAATTTCACCTTCAAGGTAGAATCTCCAAAGTAGTTTTTCAAGCTTTAGATGATTGATTTTGCAAGAACTCTCAACTAGAGATGTTCTTAGAATTGTGCTTAGGTTTAGAAAAGTAGGTTAGAAGAAATTTTGGGTGAATGGATGGTGAAAACAAGCACTTGGCCGAATGGACCTTCAAGGTGCATCTATGGTGTTTTCTTGTTTTTGGAAGAGAGAGAAGAGAGAAAAGCTTAAGTTAAAGATAGGAAATGAAATGATAATTGCCTTCCAAAGAGCACTTGGCCGTGGAGTTCAATTGCAAAGGAGGTGTCCATTTGGTTGGCTTCATCCAAGCCTTAGAAATGATCAAAGGTCAAGATGAAGCCTTGGTCTCCAAGCTTAGCTTTCATTGGCTAATCCAATCCTTGTCATTAAGCCTAGTCATTAAGTCTTTAGATATTTCACCACTAATGATGTTTAATTAAGCTACTAATGTTGACTACTTTTACTAAACATGGGTCCCGCAATCATTTAGAGTCCACTGTCATTTATTTATATTGACTAATAAAATAATATTATAATAATATAAAATTATTTTATTTTACAGTTAAATCCTAAAAATTAAAAGATTAATAACAGTATCATTCAGAATTAGGTTTAGTAAGATCCCCCAGCTCCGAATAATTAAAATAAGATTTCCCCGGCCCAGAAATTATTATTTTCCTGACCCGGAGCAAATCACACAAAAAGTTTAAATAAAATCACAGACAGTAAAATAAAATAGTATTTCATACAGAAAAATAACAAACAGTACAAAAAAGACATAACGGTAATTTATCCTAAAGTTGAAAAACAGAAAATAGTACATTCGGGACACAACGATCATTCACCAAAAGTTTAGGGTGTTACAACTCTCCCCAATAAACAAAAATTTCATCCTCGAAATTTGTTATACCTTAGAACAAATGAGGATACTGCTCCCTCATTTTATTTTCTAGCTCCCAGGTAGCATCACCTGTCACATTATTCCATATGACCTTCACCAGCTCGATCATCTTCCCTCGAAGCTGCTTTCACCTTTCTGTCCTCTATTCTGACAAGTAAAGTCTCGTAAGTCAAATTATCCTTCAACTGTACCTCGTCTGGTTGTATTACATGTGTTGGATCAGGAATATACTTCCTTAACTGAGACATAGGAAATACATTATGCAGATTAGATAGAAAAGGCAGCAAAGCAATCTGATATGCTACAGGACCTATTCAATGGACAATCTGATACGGTCCAATGAACTTAGGAGTAAGCTTCTTAGATTTAATAACTCTTCCGACACCGGTCGTAGGAGTCACTCTTAAGAATACATGCTCACCCTCCTCAAACTCAAGAGGTCTTCTTCGCTTATCAGTATAACTCTTTTGTTTGCTTTGCGTCGTCTTCATCTTTTCTTGTATCATCTTTACCTTCTCTGTAGTCTGTTGTACAAGATCTGGTCCAATAGTCATACTCTCCCCATCTTGATACCAACACAGAGGTGTTTGACATCGTCTTCCATATAACGCCTCATAGGGTACCATCCCTATACTCAAGTGAAAACTATTGTTGTAGGTGAATTCTATCAAAGATAAAAATTCATCCCAACTTCCACGTCGTTCTAACACACAGGCATGCAACAGATCTTCCAAAGATTGTATAGTCTTCTCCGTTTGACCATCAGTTTGCGGATGATAAGCCGAACTCAACCGCAATTTAGTTCCAATGGCTTCTTGTAAACTTCGCCAGAACCTTGATGTAAACCTTGGATCTCGGTTAGAAACTATATATGTGGGCACACCATGTAACCTTACAATCTCACTGATATACATCTGGGTTAATCTCTCTAATGAATACCTAATATTGATGGGCAAGAAATGCGCCGATTTCGTAAGCCTGTCAACTATAACCCATATTGAATCATGACCTTTCCTTGTCTTCGGTAATCCAGTAACAAAATCCATAGAGATACTATCCCACTTCCACTCTGGAATAGCTAACGGTTGTAACATACCGGCTGGCCTCTGATGTTCTACCTTTGCTTCTGACAAACCAGATAAGACGCCACATGTTCCGCTATGTCTCTTTTCATCCTTGGCCACCAAAACAACCTTTTCAAGTCTTGGTACATCTTGGTCATCCCCAGATGCAAACTCAAATCACTAGTATGAGCTTCATCTAGAATTCCCTTCTTAAGTTCAGAATCATCGGGTATACAAATTCTCCCCATGAATCTCAAGAGTCCATTTGCTCCTTCTTCTATCGTCGCCTTATGACCTTGCTTCAACAATTCCCTTTCATTTTGTAAAAACCCATCTTCCCCTTGTTTATCTCGAACTATATCAAGCAATTCATTTATGATCACGACTTTACATAGGCAAATTCTTCCAGGAACAAACTCCACTAACAACCACAGATCTCAGAATTTGTTAATCAATTCCTCCTCCTTTATCATCATCGCCGAAACAGTAATTACCTTTCTACTCAAGGCATCAGCTACTACATTAGCTTTTCCTGGATGGTATTGGAGTTGAAAATCATAATCCTTCAAGAATTCCAACCATCGCCTCTGCCTCATATTCAATTCTTTTTTATCAAACAAATACTTTAAACTCTTGTGATCACTAAAGACATTGAACATTGCTCCATACAGAAAATGCCTCCACACCTTCAATGCAAAAATCACAGCAGCTAATTCCAAGTCATGTGTTGGATAATTCCTCTCATGAACCTTTAATTGTCTAGAAGCATAAGCCACCACATTCCAGTTTTGCATCAATACACATCCCAGTCCTTGGTAGCGTCACAATACACATTAAGAAGCGTCACAATACACATTAAAAGTTCCGTTAGAATCCGGAAGAACCAACACTGGTGCAGTTGTTAACCTCTTCTTCAATTCTTGGAAACTTGCTTCACGTTCCTCCGTCCATTCAAAAACTTGATTTTTCCTTGTGAGCTGT
Source organism: Ormosia emarginata (assembly GCA_029884605.1). Classification (NCBI taxonomy): domain Eukaryota; kingdom Viridiplantae; phylum Streptophyta; class Magnoliopsida; order Fabales; family Fabaceae; genus Ormosia; species Ormosia emarginata. The sequence continues at coordinate 44,761,451 of JAQQTP010000088.1, forward strand.
GTAAGCGGTCCAGCTATCTTAGAAAAACCTTAGATAAACCTCTGGTAATATCCAGCAAGTCCAACAAAACTTCGAACTTCTGTCACCATCTTAGGCTTTTCCCATTGCAAAATAGTCTCCACCTTCGATGGGTCTACCGCAATACCTTCCTTGGAAATCACGTGACCTAAAAATTGAACCGTTTCCAACCAAAACTCACACTTCGCCAATTTTGCATATAGCTTCTTTTCTTTCAGAATCTAAAGAACTATACCGAGATGTTCAACATGCTCTTCTTTAGTCTGAGAATAGATCAGAAGGTCATCGATAAAGACAATGACAAATCTATCTAAGTATGGACGAAAAATCCTATTCATATAGTCCATAAAGATAGCAGGAGCATTCGTCACTCCAAATGGCATTACCTGACACTCATAATGTCCATATCGAGTTCGAAAAGCTGTTTTAGGTACAATTTCCACCTTCACACGAATCTGATGATATCCCGATCTCAGATCTATTTTAGAAAATACCACTGCTCCTCTCAACTGATCCATCAAATCGTCAATTCTCGGAAGTGGATATTTATTCTTTATAGTCACCTTGTTCAGCTGACGATAGTCCACACAAAGTCGAGAAGTTCCGTCCTTCTTCTTAACTAAAAGCACTGGTGCTCCCCATGTAACGCCCCTTTTTGGGAGGGAACGTCACATTGTTGAATAAAAGAAAATGTGAAAAATAAAATTTTAACAAATCAAGACCCGGTTCATTAGTTTAAGTTTAACCTGTTCGATGCTTAAATACGTGGGTAAAAATAGATATATATATATATATATATATATATATATATATATATATATATATATATATTTTAATGGTTAAATCATTTTAACAATGCGGAATGTAAATGACGGTAAAGAATAAGATAGTAGACAACATTCACATCTGAATAACATGCATATTGATATATATATATATAATGTGCTGATATCAATTGTACTTAGATACAAGCCTGAAATATCCAAAAAGCAAAACTATACCTGCCCCAAAGGATTATACAAATATACCCTAGAGATATCAAAATATACAGCCCACCAAAAATAATACATCAGGCCCCCAAAATAAAACACTGGTAGCCATCAGTAGCTACCAGTAAAATCAGTCTCTCGAAGGAGGAGGGACCGTTTCCGAGTCCTCAGCAGGATCCTATTCTTCAGAGGAAACATCCATGGGAACCGCAAAACCATGGGCAGGAGCTCGAGCAGTAGAATCAAAAGAGTCCTCCCAAGGGGTGTAGTAACGATCACCCCACATCTCTCGGATGGGTAGGTAGAACTCCAGCCGCAGGCTGACATGGCAGGTAAGGACATGCGCCTCATGACGTCTCCAGGCTAGGGCAATCGACACATCTCCCAGGTAGATGCAGCGATCGGAATTCAAGTTGATATGCCAGCACTCTAGCCCTCCGAGGAAGGTCAGACGCACATCATCTAGAAATCCGCGCATACGTGCCGCCATCGTCTCAGTAGAAGCTAATCTTGTTCGGGCCAGAAGCCAGGAAACTCGGGATCTTCCGTCTCCTTGCTGTCGTCTTCAATCAATACAGTACACACACATACAGCAAGTAATGGAGATACAAGAAATAGGTAAGACATCCTACCATCATTACCAATTATAGCAACTAGAAACAAAACGGCGCAACGCGCCCAAGTAGCAATTCAAGAACAGTATATCCAAATAATAAACAGTAAATTCAACAGTAATCAGATAAGCAATTCCAGGCAGACATTCATTACAGTAATGATCAAACAAGTCATAGTTATGGAAAATAATGATTTATAATGACAGAATATATCATGATACACATGCATGCTTTCCCAAATTCCTACTCCATGGAGCTAGACTCAAACAGTCAGAGAGAAAGATCAGGAGACGTGCCTGTAACTCGGCTGCCGCGACCAAAGTGCTATTCATCAATAATTTTCATGTGGACATCAGGCATTGTACAGACAGTCCGCGCTCGATCACGATATAGGATAGTGTCAAGTCCGGATCGTCAGTGCGTTTGCATCGGTTTGCCCCACAGGCAGAGGAGCTACCAACTGCCCATTGTGAAGGACCCGCACCCCGACGCCCCCAAGGTCATAACACGACCCATACTAGTCTACTCACACCCGCACCAAGGTGTGTTCAATCTCCTAGGCAACTTGGCCTTACAAAAATCCATAGGACATTCACAATGCATAAGACTCTCTGCATGAACATGTATGCTTCACGATTTCATACAATTCCATAATATGCCACAATTGGCCAAGATAAGCATCAATATACAAATGGTCACTCACATGGACCCATAACATCATAATGTAAAAATCAAATCCTTTGGTACGCTCTTAGGTCCATTATGAATCCTAACTTAGAATTTATTTCCTCTTTCAAGGTTCATGTCCAATCCAATTCTTACAATTATTTTAAATCTTCCAAGGTAATTTAATTCCATACGATTTGTAAATTATCCAAGTCCTTAGGCCTCACACTCTCTTGTTCTCCACTCATTTATAATTGCTTTAAGTCTTATGACAATCTCACTCTTAGTCCTTCAAGATTTATGTAATCTCTAATTCTATTAAATTCTTCCAATTTGTTGATTATCCAACTCATTACATAGGTTTCTAATTACCTAATTACTCATGCTTCCAAATTACCAAAGTTTCATAATTAAGTCTCAAAAGGCCTTAGAGGTCGTCGCCTCTCTAGGAATTTAATTCCTAATTCTTTCCAATTCATCACATTATAGGTTATACTCTAAATTCACTTAATCTTTACTTGTTACATTAGCTCACCAATAGCCCCAATTATGGGCTCAAAACCGTGGCCACCCCAAGAGTTCCAATCTCAAGTTTTCTTCCATTAATTCCATTTTATTTCTTGATTCATTCAAGTCTTATGCTTGTTACAATTTGTTCACAATTTACACCATTTTCTAAGCCTAAAACCGTGGCCACCAAGAGGGGTTCTCAAATGATTTTCTTGCATTATCAATCACATAATCCAATCCAATATATCATTATATACAACAAATCAATCCAATAGCATTAACAACATAAAGTCAATACACAAGCATTCTAATTACTAAATCAAAGAATAACCCTCTTTAGGGTTTTTCCACAACCAACACAATCAAGGTTCCTAGATGCTAAGAGAGGTTGAGGAGGAGTGTCTTCCTCTTACCCAAATGAAGAGAACAAAAGAAACACCAAGGAATCTTCTTGTAGATTTTCGGATTTGAGCTCCACCAAGCCCTAGAAATTTTCAACTTTGTTAAATCAACACCAATGCTTGAAAATAAGCCATGGATGGTCACCAAAGAGACCATGACCACGAAAATGAAGAGATAGGAAGAGAGGTCTTGAAACTTACCTAAAAAGCTCAAGACTTGAAGCTTGGAGAAAGTGTTGAAGATGATGGATGTTCAAGAAACTCCAAGAAGAAAAAGTGTTTAGAATGATGAGAGGATTTAGGAAATGTATTTAGATGTAAATTTTGTGAAGATTGAGTGGGGAGAGGGAGAGGCTGCCGTAGCAATGGGTAGAGAGAAGGAAGAGAAGAAGAAAAATGGAGAAGAAGAAGAAAGGGTAGAGAGAGAAAGTGTCTTGAGAAATTATGAATTAAAGTGTGGTAAATTGATTAAATGAAAGCAAATAATTTTCCCCTTTGAGTGGGCTGCTGCCGAGCTTGAGAGAGAGAGGAGGGAGAGGAATTTTTGGCTTCCCTTGGAAGCTAAGGGCGTTTGAGTCATTGTTTGGTCAAAGCTTCTCAAAGAAGCTTTGATTATTTAATATTAAATTTGAATTAAAGTGGATTGATTAGACATAAAGTGGATTTCAATTAGATAATGTGATAGGATTTTTATTACATGCTATTATCCAATGGATAATAGTTACAGTTGACAGAAATCAGTATTTAATTAATCTAACAGATAAATTTTTCACAGTATTATTTTATTTTATCTGTTAGAATTTCTCGAAAAACATAGAACCTCGTAAATTGTGTCCAGTCTCAGGTTTAGTAAGATCCCCCGTCGACATGTCCATAGTCCAAGGTTCGTGGAGAAAACATTGCGTTTCTCTGGTTCTGCTCAGTGCGCACGCAAAACGAGAAATATACTAAAATATTCGACGTTTCCGAAAAATTCCCAGAAAATTCTCAAAAATTGCAAATATTATAAAACGACTATTCGTCATATAATTTTCCAATTTTTGAAGCATTATAGTCGTTTTCCCTACTCCGCTCAATATTCGCGCAAAACGAAGAATATATTAAAATATTCATCATTTCCGAAAAATTCCAAAAAAATTCACATAAATCACAAATATTAGAAAATGACTATTTGTGGTGAAATAACTAATTTCTGGAGCGTTACACTGACCTCAGCAATTCTCAGTTCAGTGTGTACGTAAAATGAGAAATATATTAAAATATTCATCGTTTCCGAAAAATTCCAGAAAAATTCCTAAAAATCAAGAATATTATAAAATGAGTATTTATAATTAAACGGGTACTTTTCGGGATGTTACAACACTCCCCTACTAAAAGGAATTTCGTCCTCAAAATTTACATACCTCAGAATAGTTATGGATGTTGCTCTCTCATCTTGTCTTCTGGCTCACAAGTTGCGTCACTAGTCATCTCGTTCCAAATCACCTTTACCAATGGGATTTCCTTGCCTCTAAGTTGCTTTATTCGTCGGTCCTCGATTCTTACAAGAGGCGCCTCATAGGTTAAGTTCTCTTTCAACTGTACTGTGTCCGGTGCTATGACATGACTTGGGTCAGGCATGTATTTACGAAGTTGTGACACATGGAAGACATTGTGTAAGTTTGAAAGAAAAGCGGGTAAGGCTATCTGGTAGGCTACTGGACCTATCTGGCGAAGAATTTGGTAAGGCCCAAAGAATTTTGGAGTGAGTTTTCTAGATTTCAAAGCCCGGCCGACCCCAGTCGTGGGCGTGACTTTCAAGAACACATGCTCACCTTCTTCAAACTCAAGAGGCTTTCTCCTCTTGTCTGCATAGCTCTTTTACCGGCTCTGAGCAGTCTTCATCTTTTCTTGAATCATCTTGACCTTTTCAATTGTCTGCTGAATGATATCTGGTCCAATCATGAGACGCTCATCGTCTTGGTACCAACATAATGGTGTTCGACACCGTCGTCCATACAGGGCTTCATAGGGTGCCATCCCTATACTCGAATGGTAACTGTTATTATAAGTGAACTCTATCAATGGCAAGATTTGATCCCAACTTCCAGTCTGCTCTATAGTACAAGCTCTAAGCAGATCTTTTAGAGATTGAATCATCCTTTCAGATTGTCCATCGGTTTGTGGGTGATATGCTGAACTCAGATGTAACTTTGTTCCCAACGATGCCTGTAGACTCTGCCAAAATTTTGAAGTAAACCTCGGATCCCTATCCGAAACAATACTCGTAGGCACACCATGCAGTCTGACAATGTCTCCAATATACAGTCGGGTCAGCTTCTCCAGACTGTACCTTATGTTGATCGGGAGGAAATAAGTTGATTTTGTGAGTCGATCAACTATTACCCAAATCGAGTCATGTCTTATTCTTGTCCTTCTCAAAGAAGCTTTGATTATTTAACATTAAATTTGAATTAAAGTGGATTGATTAGACATAAAGTGGATTTCATTTAGATAATGTGATGGGATTTTTATTACATGCTATTATCCAATGGATAATAGTTACAGTTGACAGAAGTCAGTATTTAATTAATCTGATAGGTAAATTTTTCACAGTATTATTTTATTTTATCTGTTAGAATTTCTCAAAAAACGTGGAACCTCATAAACTGTGTCCAGTCTCGGGTTTAGTAAGATCCCCCGTCGACATGTCCATAGTCCAAGGTTCGCGGAGGAAACATTGCGTTTCTCCGGTTCTGCTTAGTGCGCATGCAAAACAAGGAATATACTAAAATATTTGACGTTTCCAGAAAATTCCCAAAAAATTCTCAAAAATTGCAAATATTATAAAACGACTATTCGTCATATAATTTTCCAATTTTTGAAGCATTACAGTCGTTTTCCCTACTCTGCTCAATATTTGCACAAAACGAAGAATATATTAAAATATTCATCGTTTCCGAAAAATTCCAGAAAAATTCACATCAATCACAAATATTAGAAAATGACTATTTGTGGTGAAATAACTAATTTCCGGAGCGTTACACTGACCTCAGCAATTCTCAGTTCAGTGTGCACATAAAACGAGAAATATATTAAAATATTCATCATTTCCGAAAAATTTCAGAAAAATTCCTAAAAATCAAGAATATTATAAAATGAGTATTTATAATTAAATGGGTACTTTTCGGGATGTTACACCCCATGGTGAAACACTAGGTCGCACAAACTGCTTCTCCAACAGCTCCTCCAATTGCTTCTTTAACTCCACCAACTCTGCTGGTGACATCCGATACGGTGCAATTGAGATAGGACCTGTTCCTGGTACTAAATCAATTGAAAATTCGATCTCCCTCTCTGGTGGTAAACCAGGTACGTCATCAAGAAAAATCTCTGGAAATTCATTGACGACAGGAATAGTATTCACATCTTTCTCATTCTTGACATCTAGAGAAGATAATAACATATATCCCTGTGCTCCCTCTCTCAACAACGACTTGACTTTAACAGCAATCAAGAATCCAGACTTTTCTTCCTTAGGAAAGACTAGGGTTTTGTTTGCACAGTCTATAAGGATATGGTTAGAAGATAACCAGTCCATTCCTAGTATTACATCTAACCCAACAAGAGGCAAACAAATCAAGCTAACAGAAAACACACAGTCCTTTATAACAACAGGACAATCCAAACATATCTTAGACGTAATTACAGGTTTAGCAGTTGGTGTAGATATAATCAGTTTAACATTTAGAGAAGACACAGGCAACTTCAATCTTTCCACACAATCATATGCAATAAATGAATGTGTTGCACCAGAATCATATAATACAGTCAGAAGATTACCATCAATGACACCTTCCCCTTGAATAAGGTCATCAAACTGAGAAACTTCTGTTCCCGTCATATTATATACTCAACCTCCTGACCTCGGTTGAGTACTCCCTGACCTTGGCTGATTCGCACGAACATACTGTACAGCAGGTTTCTTTTCCGGCTGAGTACAATCCTTAGATATATGCCCAGGCTGTTTGCAATTAAAACAAATTGTTCCTCGGATGGAGCATTCAGTAGAAAGATGGCCTTTCTTTCCGCACTTAAAACATGTTGGCGTGAACGCCACTCTCTAACCAGCTCCACTACCACTTGCACTTCCCCCAACTGGCGGTCGTTAAGATTGATTCCCTGGTGGTCTAGAATACGGCTTGCGCTGAAACCGACTGTTATTACTGCCACCACCCCTCTGAAATCTTGTTGGTCCAAAATTATGGTTTTTCTGATCCCGTGACGGCTCTAATTCCTCGAGTCGTGCACAAGTATCCACCAACGCATGAAATTGATTCATTCTCAAGGATACCACTCCTCTTTTCAATTCCACTCTCAACCCTGCTTCAAACTTTCGACATCTCCACACATCATCTGGTCGAGTTTGAGCATAATCTGATAATCGTGACAAGCTCTCAAATTTAGAAGCATACTCATTTACCGTCATGTTACCCTGACGTAAACCAAGAAATTCCATCTCCTTGGCATGTCTAGCACTCGCAGGAAAATACTTCTCCAAAAATACATCCGAAAATACCTCCTATGTAATTTCTGTTCCTTCAGCCTGCAACAACTGGTGGGTTCCTCTCCACCAATGTTCACCGTCTCCTCTCAGCATGAAAGTTGCATACATCACCTTCTTATCATCTGTGCATCTCATCCCTTTAAATATCTTCTCCAAATCTTGTATCCATTGACTTGCCTTCTCAGGATCAATCTCGCCTCTAAACTGTGGCGGATTGCTACGCCTAAATTCAGATAAATTTAGGGCATCAGTAGTAGCATCTTCTTTGTTGAGTCGCTTCTCTCGATTCTGCTGAGTAATTACTTTTGCCATTCGCTGCATAGCTTCTGCAGCTGCAATCATTGGATCCACAGCACGATTCACATTCGCACGTCCTCCTCTTCCGCCAGACATCTTCTTTCTTCAATCATAACAAAACAAAGTTAGATATATCCTTTCGGAAGTAAGTCACAGAGAATCACACAACACAAGCAAAAACAGACCCAACGACAACCCCAAAAGACTCTAACTTGGGCTCTGATACCAACTAATGTAACACCCTTATGGGTATGTCACATTTATGAAATAAAATAAAATAAAGATAAATAAAATCTAACTAACTTGTAAAACATTTGTTACATAGTAATACAGGTTGTAAAATTTTTCCGGTTAAACAGAATATTACGAAATAAAATAATATGGAACATAAAATAAACAAACTATCATCACATATAATATACATATGGTTTTGTTTTAAGTAGTACAAATAATTTATAGCTATAATTATTTAAATCAAAACAGTAAACAAAGCAGTAAAAAGTCTATGTGCCCAAGTACGCATCATAAATATCTAACCCTCTGAAGGATCACTCTCAGATGAAACTTCAGATGATAAGTATCCAGGATGCCTCGACCCTCTACGGACTCTAGTCCGTCCTGTCGACGCGCTACTGTTCTCACTAGGTGTATCAAACATACCACCCCAATGACGCCTAGGAGATAGCGGTAACTCCACATGTAAATACAATACAGTAGAAAAGATAGGCACTCCATCAAACTCCGTACGTATGATCACAGTCAGACGCCCAACGTATGTAACCGAATCTCTGTCCTCTCGCAATCTCCAGGCTTCAGAGCCTCCGTGAAAATCCAACCTCACGAAACCAAAGAATCCTGGTAGCGTCATACTCATACAATCAATCCAATGGGTATGGATGATCGGATGGTTCTTGATCGTCAAACTGATCCTCGGCTTGTTGCTGCTCCTCGTCCTCGGGGTATACACACTCAAGAGGCTGTTCCTCTTCCTCAAACTCTTCTTTTAAAGACATAATTTAAAATACAGAAACACATACAATAAAGAGGTAAGACAATCTATATCACCACAAAACATGGGAAATAAGAAAACGACAATACAAGAGATATAGCAATTCATACAATATAACATACCATAATGACAAAGATAAATAGTAAATGTAAATTAAAAGTAACAAGATCACATAATATCATATATAAAATGATACGAGATAAAATGGTACGAGATAAACTAGTACGATAATAATATTATAATGCACAACACATAAATCATATGTAATGCGACTCAACCCTACTCCATGGAGCTACGACCCACGACATCGAGAGAGAATGATCCGTAAAATCTATTAGTACCCCTGTGCTGCCCAACCAAACTATTCTGCTGTTTCACGTTGCGTCTATAGCCCACTGTCAAACGTCGTGTAGTAGCATACAGTCTCACGTCGTATACTACAGGCATTGCACTATCATAGATTTTACAAGATCTCGATTAAGTATAGTGCGTGTCGAGACCATTAGTGTGTTACCAGTTACCACGGCCCAGAAGAGTGACCAACTGTCCACAAATGGAAAAATCCGCACACTAATGCCTCCAAGTCCATACAAAAATGAACCACACTACGCTTATCACACCGACAACACGATGTTATTCATCTCGTCAATCAAATCACCAATGATCAACCACATTGGCACAACTCAAATGTATGAATCAAAATTACTAAAATACCCTCAATGGTATCAGTATCCATTTTTATGGAAATACCCTCAATTGCAAAATTACAAAAATGCCCTCAATGGCAGAAATTACGAAAATGCCCTCAATGGCAAAATTTTGAAAATACAGTATGTCCCACCTGACAATACTGTTCCACAACTGTCCGGGTCCACCACTTTGGCCTGATAGTAAAACTTACTGTTTTCATCAATCGCGTAGAAATTTTATCGCGTTTTCACAATTTTGTCATTTTTACAAATGTTTTTAAATCGCATAAATATATTTTACTGTTTTTGAAATCGCGTATTGTTTTTCAAACATTTTCTCAATCGCGTAAGATTTTTAAATTATTTTCTTATCCGATTTCCTTAAAAATTACTATTTAAATAAACAAAAATAATATTTAATACGTTTAAACTACGTAGGCTATTTTTCATACCATATAAAGTATATTGGATATCTTTTCTATCTTATTTGTCTATTTTTAGCAAAAATTGACAGTATTTTGCTTAGAAAATGTATAACAATGGTTTTCTAAGTTTTCTGAAAAAAATCCTTTTTATATTACAACCTTTTTAATTATACTTTTGAAAACTACTAACGTGCTTCAAAACATAAAATGAGCTCTACGTTAGAAATTTTACAAAAGCTACTGTATTTTCTTCTAAACATTAAAATCATTAGTTTTAACTTCCTAAACTTAAATCTAATCATTTTTATACCTCTAAACTCGTTGTAATAAAATTTCTTTTAGTATTTGTTACTTCTCTTTGTTTAAAAACAATTTTAGAAATCATAAACACTTGGCTTTGGCATGTTGGCCGAATTACACAAATTTTGTCATTTGATCTTTAAATTCATTTTTTCTTGCTCTAAATCAATTTTGTATCTTATCAATTCACCTAAGTTAGTTAAATCACTATTTTGGAAAATTGTTGAGAACATTTTGGTTCTCATTTTATATTGAGGCCGTGAGCCTTAAATGTGTGTTCTTTGGAGCACTCGTGCAAACGTTGCATATTATTCACATCCTACTAATTATTCATGCATTTCTAACACATACAATATTTTAAAGCTTGTAGACATGCATATAAATACAAATCACAAATAAGAAAGCTATTAAACAAACAACACAAATGAATCCTTATGGATTCTACAATCACAAACAATTCTATTTTCCTATCACCATCCAAGGATGATAAGATTTAAGTCTTCCTCTTACCTTAAGTGAAGACAAACTCTCTTTCACTCCTTTCTATGGTTTTGGTTTCACCCTCCAAAATCACCTATCAAGCTTAAACAATTTCTACAAGTTACTAACATTGAAAGAAAGCTTAAACCATGGATCAATCATGGCTTAGAACCTTGAAAAAGAGTTTAGAAATGAAAAACAAGAAATTTCACCTTCAAGGTAGAATCTCCAAAGTAGTTTTTCAAGCTTTAGATGATTGATTTTGCAAGAAATCTCAACTAGAGATGTTCTTAGAATTGTGTTTAGGTTTAGAAAAGTAGGTTAAAAGAAATTTTGGGTGAATGGATGGTGAAAACAAGCACTTGGCCGAATGGACCTTCAAGGTGCATCTATGGTGTTTTCTTGTTTTTGGAAGAGAGAGAAGAGCTCAAGTTAAAGATAGGAAATGAAATGATAATTGCCTTCCAAAGAGCACTTGGCCGTGGAGTTCAATTGCAAAGGAGGTGTCCATTTGGTTGGCTTCATCCAAGCCTTAGAAATGATCAAAGGTCAAGATGAAGCCTTGGTCTCCAAGCTTAGCTTTCATTGGCTAATCCAAGCCTTGTCATTAAGCCTAGTCATTAAGCCTTTAGATATTTCACCACTAATGAGGTTTAATTAAGCTACTAATGTTGACTACTTTTACTAAACGTGGGTCTCGCAATCATTTCCGAGTCCACTGTCATTTATTTATATTGACTAATAAAATAATATTATAATAATATAAAATTATTTTATTTTACAGTTAAATCCTAAAAATTAAAAGATTAATAACAGTATCATTCAGAATTGGGTTTAGTAAGATCCCCCAGCTCCGAATAATTAAAATAAGATTTTCCCGCCCCAGAAATTATTATTTTCCTGACTCGGAGCAAATCACACAAAAAGTTCAAATAAAATCACAGACAGTAAAATAAAAAAGTATTTCATACAGAAAAACAACAAACAGTACAAAAAGGACATAACGATCATTTATCCTAAAGTTGAAAAACAGAAAACAGTACATTCGGGACACAACGGTCATTCACCAAAAGTTTAGGGTGTTACAAAAAGAAGAAGCAGAAGACTTAGTTTAGTAGTTTTTCTTTCTTTTTGAATCAAATTGAATTTTTGTACTCTTCTGGTTGTTTGTAAAAGTTTATGTATACAGTATGGCTTGTTAGCCAGTGATGTATGTATATATGATCTTTTTATCATTCGTAGCTCTCTATAATAACTATACAAGTTATTATGGGTTTTTATTTTATGCATTTTTAGAAGTGCCATGCTAATGCGATTTATTTTGAAATACTTCCGTTTATTTTACGATAATTGTATTAGGGTGTTATATTATAGTATCAGAGTCGTTCATCCTGTTGAGCCGGGGTATGGACTAGCTATGCTTAGACATGTTTAAGAGTTCCTCTTTGTGTTGTGCATTTCTTTGTTCCTTGTGTGAGATGTTTGATTGAGTTGTATGACCTGCCCTAGGTATGACTACTTTTAGCTATTATTGTATGGTTACATGATATTGGGATTAGCTACCTCAATATGTATTGTTTTGTGTTTATAGGAAACTATGGCGTCACAAGGGCAACCCCGTGGGAGTAGGAACTCTGAGAATGAAGGCCTTGACATGGTTAGAGCCTTTATGGCAATGGCTGAGGCAATGAGGGACCAAACAACTGCTACTACCAATGCTATGCGAGAGCAAATAGCCGCAACAACTGAAGCTATCAGAAAGCAAGCAGCTGTGACAACAAGGATGTTTGAGAGATGAGCACAACTCAACATCAACCACCTACACCACCACCACACCACTAAGGGCAACCAAACTAAGAGGTAGTTAGGATGAATCAGACTTTCCAGGACCTCTCAGAGTTCCAAAAATCTAATCCATCTTCCTTCAAGAGGGAGTACGACCCAGTCAGAGCTGAGGGTTGGCTCAAAGAGATGGAGAAGATTTTCACTGTCATGGCTTGATCATATAAGCAAAAGGTGCTCTTTGCTTCGTACATGCTAGAAGGTGAGGCAGAGGATTGGTGGGTGGACACCAAGAGGGCTTTTGTGGTGTCAAGGACTCATGTGACATGGGAAATCTTTAAGAATTCATTTTTGAAAAAGTTCTTTCCACAAAACCTTTATAATGCCAAAGAGATGGAATTTCTTAAGTTGGAATAAGGGGACATGTTTGTTGGCCTGTACGTGGTCAAATTCAATGAATTGTCTAAGTACTCGTCTTGCATCAAACTTAACCCTAATGAGTCATGGAAGTGTGTTAAGTTTGAGGAAGGATTGAAGGAAGATATTCAAAATGCCATCCAACTGTTTAAAATTCGAGACTTTGAAACTTTGATTAACAAATGTCGGATAATCAAAGGGCGTTCTAAAAATCTTTCAGTGGAGCCTAAGTCACAAGACCTTCAAAAAAGAAAGCGGGGTGACTATAAGTTCAAGAAGGAATCTTCTAAATCTAGTTTTACTTAGGACAAGGGTAAGTAGATTCAGAAGTAGATTGTGGGATCTAAGTTTCCAAGTGTGGGAAATAGCACGGAGACCGACCTTGCTCGGTGTGCTTTGTTTGTGGGTAACCTGGACATTTTGCTAGGGAGTGTCCATCAAGGAAGGAAACTAAGCCTACCCAGAAACCACTAGCCGGAGGGAGAGTTTATACTCTAGGTGATGAAGCGGTGACTCAATCTTCCAATCTAATCGAAGGTAAATGCATAATTCACAATCATCTTTTTTCTGTGTTGTATGATTCGGGAGTATCCCACTCCTTTGTTTTGAATGATTATGTGAATGAGCTAGATTTACCTGTGTCTGAACTTTCATATGACTTATTTGTATCTACTGCTACTGGTAAACCAGTTACAACATCTAGAGTGTGCCTAGATTGTTGTGTAAAGATAGAAGATATGACTTTTCTTATAAACCTTATTTGTTTGCCTCTTGTAGATATTGATGTCATCCTTGGCATGGATTGGTTGTCCGCCAACCATGTAGTGTTGAATTGTTGAGATAAATCCCTAGTTTTCTTATCAGATATACCTACTAGAGTCATTGCATCTAAGTATGTGTATCTCAATGCGAATCAGGTTAATCTCTGTTTAGAGGATGGATCTCTAGGATATATTCTCTTGTTCTCACTAAGTGCTAAGGTTGAGCAAAGCCTAGGTGAAATACCTATGATGAATGGATGTCCTGAAGTTTTTCCAAGTGATATAGTGGAGTTGCCACTCGAGCGGCAAATAGAGTTTACTATAGACTTAGTGCGTAGGAGCAGACCTATCTCTATAGCACCCTATAGGATGGTGCCACTAGAATTAGTGGAACTCAAGAAGCAAATCAAAGATTTGTTGGATAAACAATTCATTAGGCCAAGTATTTCCCCGTGGGGAGCACTTGTGTTACTAGTGAAGAAAAAGGATGGTACCATGAGGCTCTGTGTGGATTATAAACAGCTGAATAAGGTGACCATTAAAAACAAGTATCTGTTGCCTAGGATAGATGATCTAATGGATCAACTGAGAAGAGATGTGGTGTTCTCAAAGATTGATCTTAGGTCTGGGTATCATCAAATACGGATTATGGAAGAAGATATCCCTAAGACAACTTTTAGAACTAGGTGTGGACATTATGAGTACCTCGTGATGTCCTTTGGGTTGACGAATGCAACGACAATGTTTATGGATTATATGAACAGGATCTTTAGACCCTACCTGGATTAGTTTGTTGTGGTATTTATCAATGATATTTTGATCTATTCTAACACAGTGGAGGAGCATGAACAACATCTGAGGATAGTGTTGGAAACCCTTAAGGAGAATAGGTTGTTTGCCAAGCTATCTGAGTGTGAGTTCTGGCTTTCACAAGTGCAGTTTTTGGGACATATGATATCTAAGGGTGGGATTGCTGTAGACCTAAGCAAGGTTGATGTAGTGTTGTAGTGAGAGAGACCTACCACTATGACCAAGATCAAAAGCTTCATAAGCCTAGGGGGTACTATAGAAGATTCATAAAGGGTTTTTTACAATTAGCACTACCCTTGACTAGATTGACCGGGAAAGATAGATCTTTTGAATGGACTCAGGATTGTGAGGACAATTTCCAAGAGTTAAAGTTAAGGTTGACTACTACACTAGTGTTGGTAATTCTAGATCCTTTGGAGAACTTTGAGGTATACTGTGATGCTTCAAAAATGGGTTTGAGTTGTGTTTTGATGCAACATAGGAAAGTTATTGCATATGCATCAAGGCAATTGAGGCCTCATGAGAAGAACTGCCCTACTCATGATCTGGAGTTAGCTGCAGTAGTGTTTGCCTTAAAAGTTTGGAGACATTACTTGTATGGAGTTCAGTTTGAGGTGTTTAGTGATCATAAGAGTTTGAAGTAGTTGTTTGATCAGAAAGAGCCGAACATGAGACAATGGAGATGGATGGAGTTTTTGAAAGACTACAACTTTGAGTTAAGGTATCATCCGGGCAAAGCCAATGTGGTGGCTGATGCACTGAGTAGGAAATCCCTACATGTGTCCCAAATGATGATCCAAGAGAGTGAACTTCTTGAGAATTTAAGAGACATGAGCCTTTTAGTAACTATGCTGCCACGTAGTCTTAGTGTGACTCGAGTGGACATAGTGAGTGACTTGAGGACTCAAATTATGGAAGCTCAATAGGAAGATAAGACTCTTAGTGATGTAAGTGAGCAGATCTTTTTAGGAAATCCTAGAGAGTTTGATATATGGGATGATGGGATGATTAAGTTTAGAGGTAGACTTTGCATTCCTCATAAATCCGAAATCAAGGAAAGCATCCTTGAAGAAGATCACTATAGTCAGTACTCTATACATCCCGAGGCTACTAAGGTGTATCAAGACTTGAAGAAGTTGTTTTGGTGGTTTGGTATGAAGAGGGACATAATTGAGTTTGTGTCTAGGTGCCTAACTTGTCAGAAGGTCAAGATAGAACACTAAAAACCCTCTGGACCTCTTTAATCTTTGGGAATCCCTGAGTGAAAATGGGATAACATCACAATGGATTTCGTGATAGGCTTACCCAAGACTCAGTTAGGATTTGATGCAATATGGGTTATAGTGAATAGACTAACCAAGTCTGCCCATTCTATACCTATTAAAGCTAATTACTCTATAGATAGACTTGCTTAGTTATACCTTTAGGAGATAGTTGGGATGCATGGTATACTCATTTCTATAGTTTCAGATAGAGACCCTAGATTTACATCTAGATTTTGGGGAGCCTTGTAGAAAGCTTTTGGGACAAAGCTTAGTTTAAGTACAACATATCATCCAAAGACTGATGGTCAGTCGAAAAGGACTATTCAAACTCTTGAGGATATGCTAAGAGCATATGTGCTAGAGCAGAAATGGAGTTGGGATAAGTTTTTATCCTTAGTGGAGTTTTCCTACAAAAACATTTTTCATACTAGCATAGGTATCGTACCATATGAAGCACTTTATGGTAGAAAGTGTAGGTCCCCTTTGTATTGGTATAAGGTTAGTATGAGGTTGGAGAGAGAATCATCCTAGGACTTGAGCTGGTACAGCACACCACTAATCAGATTAAAATGATCTGGGATAGGTTGGTTATAGCTTAGAGTAGGCAGAAGAGCTATGCTGATAAGAGGAGAAGATCTCTAGAGTTCAATGAGGGAGATCATGTATTCTTGAGAGTCACTCCTACTACAGGAATTGGTAGAGCTTTGAGAACATAGAAATTGAACCATCGTTTCATTGGTCCCTACCAGATCCTAAAGAGAATTGGACCAGTAGCTTACCAAATTGCCCTTCCACCTAGTTTGTCTAACCTTCATGATATCTTCCATATGTCACAACTTAGGAAGTACAATCTAGATCCTTCACATGTCTCAAGAAATGAATCTGTGCAATTAAGAGAGGATTTGTCTTATGCTATGCGGCTGATGAGGATTATGGACATAGGGGTCAAAAGCTTAGAAGTAAGCGGATTCCTCTGGTGAAGGTTCTTTGGGATGGTGCTAGTTTTGAGGAGGTAACTTGGGAGTTGGAGTTCCACATGCAGTAAGACTACCTACAGTTGTTTATTTGAGGTAAGCAATTTTGGAGACAAAATTTTGAAAAAAGGAGGGGAGAAATGTAACATCGTATAAAACATGTTAGATTTGTAAATGGTTACAGAAGTAGCTTAATACTTGGTTAACATTCTTGTTTAAACTTTTGTGACAATATGAGTTAGTTTAGGCACTTTGCTACAGTTCGAAAGGTGAAAACTTACTTAAAATGACTCAAATATTAGCTTAAATGGATTACCTAATGGAAATAGATGTGGATAATTTATTTCTAAGTCACAAATATGTATTCTGTGATGTGGTTAAAGTTTGAGAATAATCAGAATCAGTTTGGTATTTTTAGGCATGCTGGTTGTGTATTTTAATAGCGGATTGACTAGTTACAGATATGGAAAATTATGATACTGGTGAAATGACTTTTTTTTAATGAATCTTAATATTTATTTTAAAGTTTTTAGAACTCGAAAACTTGATTTAGCTAAATCTGAGTGTTTTTAGCAGATTAGGAAGTATCAATGTGGTAACTTAAGGTCATAAGCCTTCCACGGTTACCAGCCTCTTTTGTGGACTTTTCTTTCATGATATAAGATGTTTTTCACTAATTTCTCACTCATTCTTCACGACTGGAAAACAGAACTAGTGGCAGCAAGAGAGAAATGAGAAAAAGGGGAAGCACAAGGGAGAAAGATGAAGAGATCAAAAGGGAAATCCAAGGTTCTAGTTTGAGGCACATAATATGTGTTTTTGAGTTTACCTTTTGAAGTGAGATAAAAACAGACGACATGAATCACCAATAGCGTAACTGCGATGATCTCTATGGTATCCACATGAACAGACTCACGAATGTCCAACGTCCGTAAAAAGGAGTCCCACATCTCTAACACAATGCTAGCTGTGAAGAGAACAAAAACCTGTCACTCTCTTACTCATTATTTCTGTAGGTGCGGTTATGGTTCTATTATGCATACTTAGCAGCCCCTTTAACAGTACTATTTATATTAGTGACTGCCTTAAGGGAGTGTGAGCAGTAACTGGGTTAGCTATGTAGCTTTTGGACTAATTTGTTATGAGTTAAGCCCACAATGGAATCCAAGTCCAACTTGGATTCTCATTGCTCCAATTTAGTCTGCTCTATGTGTGTTGTAATACCCTCAATAACATGTTAGGCTTGTGAATGGTTACAGATGTAGCCTAATACTTGCTTAACATATCAGTTAAGTTTTGTGACAAACTAAGTCAATTTAGGCACTTTGTTGTAACATAGAAGTTGAAAAGTAACCTAAAATGACTCAAATAACAGCATAAATTGCTAAGTTGAAGGAAAAGAGTATGGATAACTTGTTTTTAAGTCACAAATGTGTTAAATAAGGTATAGTTAAAATTTGAGAATAATCGGAGTCAGTTTGGTATTTTTAGACATACTGGTTGTGCTTTTAATGTCCGATTGACCCCTAACAAATATGAAAAAATAGAATAAATGTGAAACAACAATATAGATGAATTCTAATATTTATTCTAAAGTTGTTGGAAGCTGAAAAACTTGAATTAGCATAATTTAAGTGTCCTTAATAGATATAAGTTTCAGTACAGAAACTTAAGTCAGATTTTTTTTAAATTTCCTCTATGTCCCTATCTTATTTTCTCTCCCTCTCCCTGGCCAAAAACAAAAAAGAAGAAAGAGAGAAAAAGGAGAAAGAGAGAAAGGAGAAGAAAGAAAGGAAGGGAAGAAGAAGAGAAGAAGAGAACCCAAGGGAGATCAAGAGCAAGATCAAGAGACTCAAAGATTGGTCATCACCACAAGGTAGGAGATTTCTATTCACATTTTTCCATCTTTGTTCATCTTGAATAATCAAGGGTTTTCATGGATAGAAAAGGGGTTTGGATAGCCAAATCTATGCCCTTAGCTTAATTCTTGATTCTAAGGATTAAGTTTGGATAGTTTTAACTTATTGAATGCTAGATGGCCATTTATGGCTTTAGTTAATCCATTTTTGGTTCATGAGAAACTTGAGAAATGAATTGGAGTTAAGGTGATTTTTTAACCTAAATCTATGCCTAAGTGAATCAATAGGATGTAAAAGAGTTAAAAAAAGTTTACAAGGCTAGATTGATGTTAGAAATCACATAGAAACTTATCTTGAATGATTGGAAATGAGAATTGTTCTAAAGGAACCATTCTCAGATTTTGCAAAATTCTGCAAAATCCAGTGAGTAGTCAGTGATGTTTGTTGCATAACTTGAGCTACCAACATCGTATTGACCTGATTCCAGTTCCATTTGAAAGCTAAGACAAAATGCTTCATGTAGTAAAATTTTAAAATTTCCTAGCAATTCAATCAGTACCAGATTCAGTTTGAATTCGAGATAGATTCTGCAGAAAATGCATTCTGGCAGCTAGTAAACCAGATTGCATAATTTCTTGTTCTGATTTTGTATTGACATGAAACCAATGCCATTTTGAACCTAACATGTAACACTTCTTGATTGTAAAATTGCAGAATTTCCTTATTTTTACTTTGTTCCCAATTTCAGTTTAAAGTCAAGATAGAGTTAGGTAAATCAGAGAATGTCCTGTTTTGGCCTCTGCAAAATGTCGCCTAACTTTGGCTACACTTACCCAAATGAGGCAAGGTTTATGACATTGGAAAGATATGAGAGAAATCTATATGCTCATAAAATTTAAGAATTTCTAAAGTTATGATGTACATTTGGTGCAATCTTGAAAATTAGCCTTTTTAGGCAAAATTTGAGGACCATAAGGCCTAGTTGGCAAGAGTTGAGTGTCATAGGGCCTAGTTGGCAAGAGTTGAGTGCCATAAGGTCTAGTTGGCAATAGTTGAGTGTCATAGGACCTAGTTAGCAAGAGTTTGTTCCTTTATTTAAAAATGATTAGTTATCCAAGTAATGGACATTGCCTAGTAAGTTATCTAAGTAGTTATCTAGGTGACACCGGAGTGTTTTATGAAACGATTAGTTATCTAATAGTGAACATTGTTGGGTAAGCCTAGTAAAGTGATGACACCAGAGTGTTTCATGAAAGGATTAATTATCTAAGTAGTAAATATTGCTGGGTAAGGCTAGTAAAGTGGTGACACCGAAATGTTTCATGAAAGGATTAGTTATATCCAAGGCTAGGCCAAGGATGTTATATCCAAGGCTAGGCTAAGGATTAGTTATATCCTATGCTAGGCTGTGGATGAGAAATCCTATGCTAGGCCGTGAAAATCAGTATATCATATGTTAGGCTGTGGATGA
Source organism: Ormosia emarginata (assembly GCA_029884605.1). NCBI lineage: Eukaryota > Viridiplantae > Streptophyta > Magnoliopsida > Fabales > Fabaceae > Ormosia > Ormosia emarginata. Next base: position 44,781,734 of record JAQQTP010000088.1, read on the forward strand.
GAAATCCTATGCCAGGTTATGGATCAGTATATCCTACACTAAGCTATGGATGAGAAATCTTATGCCAGACTGTGGATCAATATATCCTATGCTAGACTGTGGATAAGAAATCCTATGCCAAGCTATGGATTAGTATATCCTATGCTAGACTAAGGATGAACATATCCTAGAACAAGCTAAGGATAAGTAGGCTTAATGCCAAATGAAGGAATACAATTCCTTAGTATAATTAAGTTACATATACGAGTTTTAGTTTAGAAATATATCTTTGTGTATATTTAGTTTTAATACGTTGAGATATATGCTTTTACTGAGAATTTTATATTCTCACCCTGTTATGTTTCGTGGTTGGCAGGTCAAGACCCCTACAAAAGGGTAAGAAAATAAAGAAAACAGAAGAATTAGAAGAGTTTAGTTTATGTTTTTAGTTTAAAGCTTATGTAATTATTTATATTTGCTTTGAGAATGTAAAAGTTGTATATTTATGTATGACTTTTAGATATGGCTCTCCATAATGATTTGTGTAAATATTATGAATTAGTTAATGTTTCGTTAGAAGTAGTAGAATTGATACTATTTATCCAGGTATATGTCAGATATATTAGGGTACAAATATTAGGCAGTTACATGTGTGACCTTGCAGGTTCTCATGACATTGGAAGTAATATTAAAATGAGATTTTAATATTTCAAGCAATGAGTGGTATCTAGCAACACATCATTGCTACCTAAGTAATGAGAATGTTAGTAGTTTGACATAACCTTTCCGTGATCAATGTTACCGTGTAGTTTAGTCCCTTTGTCTAGATATCTAGATTGAACACAAGGCATGGAACATGTCACCATTGTATAGTTCAATCTTCTGTTTCCTGATACTCGAGTAGACGTAGTAATAACAAATGAGATCAATACCTCATATTGACTCATTTGAGCATGACCATGCATTTCGTAGTCTCACTCAAACAGGGCCCCCGAAGATATCACTCATGTTATGTAGGAGGTACAAATCCCATCTAAGTCACTCACATCCCTCCACATGATTCGTGATATGTCCAATAACTAACTTTATAATCACTTTGTTACATATAATGTTTGATGGCATTAAAACATACAACTCCCCATGTAGGAATCGTAGTGATTTTAGGTCAAAGGACCACATACACCATTATCACTATGAGAATTGCTTATGACACTCATATAACGATCCACGTAGCGTTCTCATAGTGGGTTAGTCCAATACATTATTACTCTAATATGTATCCATATGAAGACTCAATATCTCATATTCATGACCTATGAGATGTGGTCATCAGTTTACGCACATACTAATCTCAATGCATTATTGTCATCCTGATTAATAATAATACTTGCATAGAGACATTTATGAATAGTATTTTATTTCTATCCAATAGGATCTCGCGATCAAGTCATCCACTTGATGTTCTATGGCATAAAACTTATTATTCTAAGGACTTTATTATGTTTATCATAAATAACACACAATAAATGAAATACCTCATATATTAAATAAATAGCATAGTACAATGTAAGCTAGTATGGTCAAAATAAATTGGCCTCTAGGGCAAACACCAACAATCTCCCACTTGCACTAGAGCCAATTAGGCATATGTCTAATGCCTAAAGATCTAAAGTGACCCTCACGCTTTTATTGCGCAAGAGGCTTTGTCAATGGATCTGCGATGTTATCATCTGTTGGTACTCTGCATATCTTCACATCTCCTCTATCGATGATCTCATGAATGAGATGGAAACGCGTAAGTATATGTTTAGATCGCTGGTGAGATCTAGGCTCCTTAGCTTGTGTAGTGGCTTCATTATTATCATAATAGAGGTCCATTGGGTCCACAATGCTAGGAACTACACCAAGCTCAGTAATTAACTTCATGATCCAAACGGCCTCCTTTGCTGCATTGGAGGCTGCAATATACTCAGCCTCTGTGGTAGAATTGGTGACTGTCTCCTGCTTTGAGCTCTTCCAGCTCACAGCCCCACCATTAAGGCAATAAACAAAACTTGATTGCGATCTGGAGTTGTCCTTATCAGTCTGGAAGCTAGCATCAGTGTAACCCTTTACAACTAGATTTTCCTCGGCTCCATATGCCAAGAATGAATCCTTAGTCCTTCTCAAGTACTCAAGGATGTTCTTGATAGCAGTCCAGTGACTCTCACTGGGATCATACTAGTACCTACTCGTCATGCTCAAAGCATACGAGATGTCTGGTGTAACACCCCAAATTTCCTATCTCTTAAACAGTAATTTTGACAGTTAACAGAATTTTACTGTTTAGTAATTTCTAGATACTGTAAAATTATTTTGATTTTTCCGTCAACATATTTGATCGTTTTGAGTGATTTACTCCGTGTCAGGAAAATAAAAATTTTCGGGCAGGGAAAAACTTTACGTAATTTAATTTTTACCGTTAGGTAATTATTTTACGTAGTCTGATTTGATATTTGTGCGTTTTCTAATATTTGTGATTTTTGTGGATGATTATGAAATTTTTATTGTTTATGGGCCCAGGGGGGTGTATGTGGGCCTAGGTGGCCATACGTGGGCCCAAGTGGGTCCCGCAAAGCAAAAAATTTTCTACGCATAGAAAAATTTGTACTGTTTAGACGGAGACAGGGGATCTTACAAAACTTGAATCTGGAAACAGTTTTAGAAATTTTATTGTACTGTGTTTTGTACTGTATTTATTTATCGGGTGATAAAATAACAGTAAATATATTCTTTCATGGGGTTTTAGCAGATAAAAATAGAAATTATATTGCTTAAGTCAACCTTGGTGGTTTGGATATCCACCATTGATTTAATTAATGATGGAGACTTGATCTTGATTTAATCAACGGAGGAGATTTGATCTTAAAAGTAAATAGGATTATTTATAACCGTTAGATGGAGATTAAATCAAGGGTAGAGATTTGGTCTCAAAAAGTGACAAAGACCATTTATAACTATTGGATTTAGAAGTAATCAAGGGTGGAGATTTGGTCTTGTAAAGTAACAAGGACCATTTATGACCATTGGATGAAGATTTAATTAATGGTGAAGATTTAGTCTTAAAAAGTGACAAAGACTAATTATGATCCTTGGATTAAAAGTTTGAAGGAGCAATCTTGACCCTTTATTTTGGAGACATATCTAATGGTTAGAATTTAAAGGAGAAAAATCCAATGACCTAGATTAAGTCTTCTAAAATCAAAAGTCTATCTAAATCCTAACCATTGATCTAATCAATGGCTTAAATGGCTTCAAATAATGGTTAGTAAAATTTGTCACATTTTAAAGAAGCAAGAGAAAGTGGGGGACGGTTTTGAAGACTACTTGAAGGAGGAGACATTTTTGAGTAGGATTTTTAGGCCAAAGAAAAAGTTTTATGTCATTATTATTGGTCTTAGTCAATGTTTCATCATAATTGATCATTATTGATCAATTAGCACTCAAAGAGAATGCATTGGAGGGGGGCTACGGTTTTGAGAGACTTTTGGACATAGGAAAAAGTTTGAAGACCATTATTAGTGGTCTTGGTCATTCTTGGCCATTATTGTTCATTTTCAAGAAGCAAAATTTTCTCTCCTTTCTCTTCTCCTCTAGATTTCGGCCAAGCACTCCAAGAACACCCTCTATCACTCAAAAATTTCATCCAACCTAGTTTCTTAAATCCTTACCTTATTCTAAACAACTTTCATGTTGAAGATTTCTTCAAAATCCAACATCTAGTACTTCAAATCCAAGTTTCAAGATTCTACCAAAAATGGTAAATTTCATATTTCTTCTTCTAATCTTCTAGCTTTGATTTTCTAAGCCATGATTGAACCATGGTTTACCTATTTCTACACTTGTTATTGATTTTAACATTTCTTTGTAATTTTTTTAGGAATTTTCCATGGAGATCCATGAAATTGGTGGAAGGAAAACTAAGTGTTTTCACTTCATCCTTTGTCTTAACCAAATCTAAGAAGCTTTTCTCTCACAAAAATCAAAAATTCCATCTTTGTTTTTCAAGAGGAATTTCGGCCATAGCACCTAAAACAACTCTCCAATCTCTTTTATTTTCATCCAACCATAGATCTTGAATCCACATGATATTCTAAGCAACTTTCATGTTGAAGATTTCCTCTAAATCATTCATCTTCATGGACTTTCTTCAAGATCCATGTTATGGAGTAATTATGGTGAGGTGTAAGGAAACTTCATTTCTTCTTTTCTTTTTCATGATATAAACCATGTTTGATCCATGGTTCCTCTTAATCAAGCTTAGTATACTAATTTTTATGTATTTTGTTTTGTATTTGAGAAGCTCTTGGTGGTGAAGGACTTGGAAAAAGAAGCAAAACAAAAATTTTTGAGGATCTTCAAGAGGTAAGAGGGAGATCCATCTCACCAACCAAGCATGGTGGTGAGAGATGGTCTTATATTTGATGGATGTTGAATCCATGTGAGGATTCATATCCATGGTCATGTAATAATTTATATGTGTTTATGAGCTTTGGTTAATTGCCTATGCTTAATATGCTTTGCATGAGTTTATGATTTTGATGGTATGCTTATACTAAGCATGATGATAATATGGCATGCTTTTTTATATATATATATATATATATATATATATATATATATATATATATATATATATATGATGTGTATGTATGTGTATGCCATGATTTGATGATGGAAAGAAAATTAATTTTGGTCTCAATGGCCAAGGAAGAACTACGGTTTTGATGCCCTTGATTAGGGTTCATGTTGAAAATTTTCAAGAACAATGGAATTGATTTTTTTGGGTTCCTAGAACTTAGTGAATTTCGGTCAAGACACCTCAACATAGGTGTTTACAAATTAATATTTTCATGGAAGAATAAAATTGGATTGATTTGAAAAGCATGCAAAATGAACAAAGGATATGTTTTTCAAAGAGTACAAGAACATGGTTCTTGAGGAATTTTTATTGATTTATTTTGTGTAAAAAGTTTCTAAGTGTTTTACAAAACATGAGATTTAAGTGAAAATAGCAATGATGAGTTTAAGGATTTGCAAAGAAAGTGAAAAAGGATTTGTAAAGAAAGTGAAAAAAGATTTGCAAAGAAAGTGAAAATGAATTTGAACAAATGGGTTTGGTTTTCATAACCATAAGTCTTATGTTTTTTGAAAACAAAATTTTAATGGTTTTGTTTATGTAAAACCATATCAATTTAGAAGGAAAAATATTTGATGGCTTTAATGGCCAAAGACTCTGCGGTTTTTGGAGGTTGGAATAATTTTGGTTTTATGAAACAAAGTAATTTTAAAGTGGAAACAAAATGTTTGAATAAAATGTTTTAGTACAAGGATTTTGGAAAGGGAAACAGAGTATTTTATCACTTGAGAAAATTTTGTAAACGAAAGACAAAAAGAGGTTGAAAATGTTTTTACTTCAATTTATTTTGAACAGAATTGATTTTTAAAATTGATTTGAGAAAAATGGAGAATATAATGGTGATTTGAAAAGTTACTAACGTATAACTTATTTTTTGAGTTTTGAAAGTACGTAAGAAAATGTTAAGTTTTGAAACGTTGATTTATATCAATGGAAAAGTGATTTTATGAATTATATTTTGGAAAAGGATTTCTTGAGTAAAGAAATGTGGAAAAAGATTTTCTTGAGTAAGAAAATGTATTACATGAAGTATAAAGTTATATTATTTTAAGAAAAGTTGAAAAAGGAATATTTGAAGGTTGAGAAATATTTTACGTAATGAAATTGTGGTGAAAAAATTATTTATTTATCTTAAAAACGTAATTTTAAAGTACGTGGTTTGAAATACTGATAAAATATTTCTAAGTGTTTGGAAATATAGTATAATATTTTTACGTGATTTTAAATACGTTGAAATATTTCTACGCGATTTGAATTATGTTTAAATATTTTACGTAATTTGAATTACTATTGAAAAATCACTATGTGATGGAAAAGTGATGAATTATTTTTATGTGATTTGAAAAGTGTTTTAAATATTTTGAAAATGAAAGAAAATGATTTACGCGACTTAAAAGGATGATTTTTAAGTTACGCGATTTTGAAACAGTGGAAAAATATTATGGGATTTAAGGAACGTATATCTTTATGCGATTGAGAAAAACGTTGAAAAACTAGTACGTGATTTAAAAGTGCAACAAAAGAGTTGCGGCATTTTGAAAACGTAACAGAAGTGTTACGGTATTTTGAAAACGCAAGAAAAGTGTTGTGGAATTGTGAAAACGTAACGGGAATATTGCGCAATTTTGTGAAAACACGACAACAGTGTTTTATAACTATGAAAATATGATAAGATGATTTTGTTATTGAAAAATACAGTATGATTACTGTTGAACCAGTGTCCATACACTGTTTGTGAAAACAACGAGTTTTGCCTGTTATTGGCACGTGGTGCATTTTATATGCATTGGAAAAATATATATATATATGCGTTGAGGTATATGATTGAACAAACGAATTTGAAAAGAATGGCCCTTGTGGTTAGACTTGCACTAATATATTTGTGCATTGTATAAACTATATCTGAGAAATTATGAGATATACCTGTGATTAGTATTATACCTGTGATTGGTATTTGGTGCATTATACATGCATTGGAATGGTCCGATGAGGACTGGATATGGCTGATTGCCTAGGAGAAACACACCTCTTGAGTGGGTGCGATATGCGTAGTGTAAGTCACTTATTGACCTTGGGGGCATCGGGGTGCAGGTTGCCTACACGGGTGGTTGGTTGCGCTTCTTCCCGTAGGTTAGACCGATGCAACACACCGATGATCCTGACCGAGACACTATTCTTATTCAAGATCTGATAAAGACTGTCGTGTATATGCTAGATGTGCAAAATCAAAATGAAGATTATAGCACGTGGTCTGAGGCATGTGGTACCGACAGATCTTTTCGATCATTTCTCCGACCTGAGTTTAGCTCCATGGAGTAGGAAATCGAGTCTTGGTACATGCATAATCTGAACATTTATATCTGTGTGATATATTAATTGAGGAATATTGGCTATGGCAATTGTTTTGAATACTTGGATGATGATGATGATAATAATGTTGACGACATTATTGTGATTATTGTGTGATGCTAATAATGTTAATGGTATGATGATGATAGTTGATTAATGTTGAGTGCATTATTAGAATTCTGGTATGATATATCTGTATGATATGTTATTTGTGTTACCTCTGTGCTGCCATATTAGTATTGGCGTAAGTGATCTCACCTCTTTGTTATGTTGTTTTGCTGTGTCTGTACTGTTAAAATCAAATAATAGAAGGATCGAGTTGTCTTAGACATAACAGGCAATGAATACTCTGAGATGGGTGACAATAATAAGGAGTGGACATTCAGGACTCGAAGGTGTGCAGTGTTGACAAAAAATAGATGTAGAACAGATGTCTAATACAACAAGATGGATACACAACAGAATAAGTATGTTAAGTTTTAACGTTAGTGTTGTATCGTGCTATTAAGTAGGACCCGTCATGGGGTTTGCTACTATTAAAAAAAAGAGTTTGTTAGTTTTATATTTCTCTTTAAATTGTAAAATATTAATTAGTGTCAATATTGTATATGAATCTGTTTCAATATATATTTTCAGTAATACTTATGAATTTCAGTAAGTTTATGTTTTCAGTAAAGAAAGAAATTTTAAAACCCATCCTTTTATAACTCAAACCTTGTGTGAACTTCTTTACAGATTTTGAGTCGGGAGTCAGACATGTGATACACTAGGGAGGGTGTTACATCTGGTCGAGTATATAGCATGACATACATGATAGATCTAATTGCAGATGTATATGGAATCTTGCTCATGCGATCCATCTCGTCCTAGGTGGAAAGGGATTGAGCCTTAGATAAGCTTACACCATGTGACATGGGCAAGAGTCCTTTCTTGAATTCATGCATGTTAAATGGTCTTAACACTTTGTCTATATATGTACTATGACTTAGGCCAAACAGTCTCTGTTATCTATCTCTATAGATCCTGATACCTAACATATAGGTGGCTTCGCCTCAGTCCTTCATAGAAAAGCATTTCCCTAAACAATCCCTAACCAAGTCTTTATAGACTGTAGGGTAGGGATGTCATTTTCGATGAGTAGTATGTCATCCATATGCAACACTAGAAAGATAATCTTCTTCATTCTTGATGACACTAAATTGTTTTATTTTATCATCAAAACAAAGATTCCAGCTTCTGGAAGCTTGCTTCAATCTATAAATAGATCGTTGCAACTTACACACCTTTCCAGCATCTTGTGGAGTGACAAAACCCTTAGGTTATGTAATGTACACATTCTCGAGGAGATTTCCATTAAGGAAAACAGTTTTGACATCTATTTGCTAGATTTCATAATCGTGGCCTATGTCTAGTCCTCAAGTAAACCACCCGAGATTTTCCACTATCACTTCAAGCTTGAATAGGTGCTTGAAACCTTTACAAACTACAACACTCTTCACACCTTGGGATGCCTCACCCTTGTGCTTGAGCCTCGACAGTCAGGGATACCTCACCCTTACAATTCTTTGAGGGATGCTTTACCCTCTTTATAACAAATCAGAGTGTATAGAAAAGAGAAACTCTCACAAGAGTATATAATACAATTTGAAGTTCTGTGAAGCTCTTTAAGATATCTCAAATTTTGGCGAAAACAGAGCACAAGAGATTAAAAAGGATGAATCACGAATCAAAACATAAAAGATGTGTTTCAGGTTGTTGGGTATGTGTAAAAGATGACCCAAAAACATGTATTTATAGAGTTCCAAGAAAAAGAGTTGTTGGGTATTAATTTCATTCAATAAAAGCTCAAGAAAATAGTCGTTATGTGATTTCAGGGCGTGTTTATTCGAATAAACAAAGTTTTATTTGAATAAACTACTTATAGCACACTAGGAAATATTTTCTAGAACTTGTTATTTAAATAAACATTTAGTTATTTGAATAAATCTTTAAAAACACGTTTTGGAACATTTTTTTGGGGTATTTTATTCAAATAAATATGTGTTTATTCGAATAAACCACTCTAGTTTTGAAATCTGAATTTAAATTGTTATAACTTCTTCATTTCTCATCTGTTTAAAGCAAATGACCACTCATTGGAAAGATCTTTGAGTCTATTTTCAAAAGAAATAAGTTTAAGAACAAAACTCAAACTATTTTAAAAGTTATGATCAAAATAGTAACCAAAGGTCAGTTTTTCAAAACTCAAACTTGACTATTTTTCATAGTTTGGAATTACCACCATAACTAGCTTTTCCAAACTTGTTTATTGGGAATTTTAGTATGTGAAAATCATTTGTAAAGATTTGAAAATATATTTGAAATATCCAGAAGGCTTCTCACATAAAGACCCTAAGTCCTATAAGTTATACCATTTGATCTTTCTTTGGAGTTGGTCTTTGACTTAGCTTTGTTATCAAAACCTTCATGAAATAGGCATTTGCATTCTCCTTTAGTTGAGCATAATTGAGATCTTTTGCTTTCTTGTTGCAATGCTCACTCTTGGTATTTGGACTATTCTTCAAAGTATTGCTCACTTAAAACATAGTTAGTCCAAACTCATAATTTAATATCTTCATATAATCTATTAAGTGCATCTATGTAGCATAAGTATCATTCTTTTTGTCTTGTATTTATCATCATTAAAATTTAACATATTAAATCATTGGGGCAAACTTATTTCCACAATCTCCCCTGTTTTTATGATGACAAATTACCAAAGAAAAATATATTGAGTAATATAAGCATATCAAACAATAAGCACAAGAACATATTTTTCTTTCTAATTCTCACTCCCCTATTTGACATCAACAAAAAGGTTTAGGAAGAAAAGATAATATTTTTTCTTTCCCTATAGAGAAAACTCATGTTGACAAAAAGAGAGTAGGACCATCAAAACCAAAAACTTTAATTTATTCAAAACATAACTATCTCTCCTTATTTGATTCTATATATGATTCAATAATAGAGAGATGAAATAAGCATGCTTTCAAGAGATAAAAGATTATGCATGCAACGCTTGACATATTTTGGTATATCAACATTTAGCATATGATAGCAATAAAACAATTGATGTAAACAAACAAGGATGTAAGCCAAGAGATATAAACAACTTAAGAGCTAGGCTCCCCCTTATTGAAGCACAAGATGGATACAGTGAAATATGTATGCCAAGACCATGTAAGCACATTATCATAAAGTAAAGTAAGACAAAAGATACTTATTTTTAATCCATCAATCAAAAACCATTTTAAAACTTCTCCTCCTTTCAAAAAGAATTTTATAAGAGCACATTACATTTTCAAAGGCATTTTAAGGCATGGTTCAAGTTTAGCAAGAAACATATGATCATCATCAAAACTTATATAGGAATTTTGGGCAAACAATGATCATGTTAAGTGACGAGCGCCGAACTCAGTCAAAATTATAACCGAAGTTATTACCTAAGCTTGTAGCACAGTGACAACACCGGATCGTCTCCTTAAGGATCGTAAATGCAATTCGATCAAATCAAGTGAAAGTTAGCAAAGGGGGGTTTGACAGTTTAAGATCGTACTTAACAAAATTAACGGAAGAAATGATAATTAAAGAGTAGTCAATTTAGAAACCTATCCAAGATTGGGTGGATTCAATCATAGACCCTCCATAAAACACTTGAAGCGCAATTGAATTATTAATTTGGATCTAACCGAGATCTCTGCATCAAATCCAAAATTCATACTAGACGATCGTCTAGAATTCAATTAACAAGTGATAAACACAAATCCGCAATCGCACCATTCATGAAAATCTATGTTAATTTCAAGTACCGAATTCAATTAACTTAGGCACAAATCAAGTAACCTAACCTCTTCAATTCGTGATTAATTTAGATCAATCAGTTCTAAGTTTCATCACAAATCTCAATCTTCATTTATGTGATTAGTTTTGATCAATTAGTTCTAAGTTTCATCACAAATCTCAATCTTAAACCAAGATCAAATCAGATCAACATAAATAGAATCACCATTCATGCATTCAAGATCAAGAAGAAGAAGAAAAGAAGAAGAAAAGAGGAATTCAATTACAAATCAAATACAATGCATAACCAAGGTCTCAAGAATCCAAACCACAATCTCTTCAAGAGTTCTAAATTGACCCAAAGTAGCTTAGCCCTCCATTACCATGAAGGGGAGCATCAAAATATACAAAACTATGAGAAACTATGAAGAAGCAAGAAGAAACTTAGAGAGAAATGAAGGATAATTACATGTTGTTCATGATAAATGGTGGCTTTTATAGAAGTCTAAGGTAACAAAATGACAAAGGGAAGTGGGTGGATGAGTGGATGAGTGAGTGGAGTGTTTGAGTGGATGGATTAGTGGGTTGGTTTAGTGGATTGGTTTAGTGGATGAGTGAGTGAAATGGTTGAGTGGTTGAATTAGTGAAAAATGCCAAAGGACTTTTGGTGAGTGGGAAATTATGGACATGAATGGGTGAGTGGATGGATTAGTGGATGAGTGGGTGGAGTGGTTAAATGGTTGGATTAGTGTATGAGTGGATGAGTGGGTGAGTTAGTGGATGAGTGGATTAGTGGATGGATGAGTAGGTGGTTGAGGACGAAAATTTTGTGTCTGACTTGGAAGCCAAAAACGACCCACTATACTTCAGAACCACGAAAAGTGTTCTTCATGAAAGTTGTAGATCCTTGTATTGGCTATAAAATGGATAGCTGGTTCGTCCAATTTGGATTCCTTAAGCCCAAGATATGTCCCAAATACCGTAGGTTGCTCAAACCCAACTTCAGCTCCTCTGTTCCGACTTGCAAGCTCAAAATGACCTACTAGACTTCTTTTTCTCAAAATGTGTTCTTCATGAAAGTTGTTTATTTGGATATTTAATATCCACTGTACAAATTTCAGCCCATTTCCAGTATTACATCTTGAGATATGATTTTATGAGTGCACACTGTTTGGATTCTACTGACAGAACCCGTATTCTGACTTCCATGTAAACTTAGGTCCCTTAGACATCTGAATCGGACTTCGAGCTCTTCATCAAAGTTGTAGAGCTTCCTCTTAGCTTTCCTACAAGGTAAAATTAATGTTCATCAGATATTAGGAACTCAAGTTATGGCCAAAATACAGAAACAGTGTCAAATCTCAATAATGCTGAAAATATTCAATTAGGACCAATTTGAGCTCAAACTCACAAAATCATACCAAACTCAATCAATTAAGAATATGGAGAGTGTAAATGACTAAACATAAGGGTTTCTTAATGAATAAAATATGTGATTATCAAATTCCCCACACTTAGCTTTTTGCACTCTGGGCAAGACTCAAGACCAAAACAAGGACATAAGAGATTAACAAAAATTTAAATTCCAACGACATTCAAGAACCCAAAATTTTACAATCAAGAAGAACAACCAAAGGTTCAAGGGATCAAAACATTCATGAGTTAACAATTCTCCACATCTCAAACCAACAAGCAAGGTATCTTCAACATGAATCGAGAATGATAGATCTTCACAAGATCCCCTCTCAATCTCTCAAGTGTTTAAAAGGTAGGTATTTCACTCAATTCAACCCATGAAAATTGCACTACCATAAGCTTGCTTATATTCTATTTCTCCACTACTCAAAACACATGCACACACAAATCATGAGGACTTTATTCAAGGTTGTAATGAGGTCAAGGTAACAAGAGAGGATAAAATGGATATGAGAAGATAAATACCAAAGAGAATAAAAGCAAATGAGAGCTGAGTTCAAATAACAAGCATAAAAGTTCATCCCAACTCTAGTGTGCATCCCTTTACATATTCATTTCCCAATCCTTTTCTCTTTTTTTTTTTTTTTTTTTTTTTTTTTTTAATTTTATTTTTTTATTTTTTTTATTTTTTTAAGCACTCTTTCCTTTTTCAACAACCATTTTGTACACACACCCCCACACTTGTTCAAAAACTCATCCATTAACTAAGCTAATGTTCTTTTATTCCCTAAGGTAAAGTAAGAACACGATTTTTCATTTAAGGCACATAATGAGCTAGAAACAAGGAATGGTCAAATAAGCTCAAAGGGGTTAAGCAAAGGAAAATATACAAGGTTGGCAGGAATCAGAGAATTTTCAAGAAGTCAAAAGAGTGCTTGATATCATATTGAAGACAAGGTTGGCTATTTGGTTAAACTAGCTAATTAAGAAAGAGGGCCTCAATCATGTTTATGCATGCAAGTGAAATGTAGCCTCAAAAAGAATCAAAGCAAGTTCTAGAGTAGTCATTAACATGAGTGAAAATCACACAAGAAAGAAGAGAATAGCACAAATGTTGAATCCATCCATTGGGCTCAAAATCTCACAAGGTATGCATCCATCAAACTCAATTCATCAATTCAATCATCCATCACCAAGCATATCAGTTCAAGAGGGGAGAAAAGTTATTCAATCATACAATGAACCCCTTTTTTATTTTTTTTAACAAAAAAGAAACATGCTAAAATCTCTCCCCCACACTTAATATAGACATTGTCCTCAATGTGAAAGTGATAAATAAAACGGAAAGAAAAGAGCAACACAACCTGATGAGGGGCGAGATAATGGCAAGCGTAAAAGATGCGTAAGTATCAAAGCTGCAATGAGAACCACGAAAACTCACAAAACAAATGAGTAAAATGTAAAACCAAAATAACATGACTGGAATAATATAAAATTAAAGAGGAAATGCGGGTCTTTTAGAGTCAGATTCCCAAGACTGTAACACTTCTGTTCATCTCTGAAGAGATTCCACAATTAAGAAGTTCATGATGTACCAGGGCACAAGAATGCGTTTCAAGAGTCAACAAGGTATAACTTACTGACTCTTTACTCAGCCATTTAAAGTGAAGTATGTTTTTATCTTCTCAGATTGCGAAAACCATCCCCAAAGATCTTGAAAACAAACCTAGTTGGGTTGCCTCCCAATAAGCGCTTGTTTAACGCCGTTAGCTCGACGTTGGGACACTTCTTAGTGATCTTTATAATGTGGATGATAATAGCCCATCACTTTCACTTCCACATTTTTTGGTTTGAGATGGTGTCCATTAGTCTTATTAAGTGAGGTTGGTGAAAAGACTCTACCAGGATCCCATTGGTTGAAACGTGATGACCAAGTTATGGTTGACACAACATGATAGCTTTTACTAGGGTCCCATTGGTTGAAGTGTAATGACCAAGTTAAGCTTGCAGCATGAGGGCTCCCATTGGGGTCCCATTGGTCTTTCTTAATTTCCTTGACTTCACCAATGGCATGCAACACGTGTAATTTGGCAATTCTCGCTTTCATTGATTATATTGGACCATGGCCCAAAAACAAAATCCACTTCATGATTCTTGTCATATGTTGTCTTTCCTCCTTCTTTGAAAATTCCTCAATGGCCTTCAACTCCTCCTCCCTATGTGTTTCAGAAATACTTGCATTGTTGATAGACCCTTCAATATCATTAGATCTTTGCGTAAAACAGAATCATCACTTTCAAATATGCAGAAATCTCAAGACACATAACACATTTTATATCACCGTCACAATCGGTACATGAGTTGCAATTGATAGAATCATCAAAACCAATTAAATCGGGAAATTCAAAGACACAACTCATCATGAGTTTCCTCAACTAAATCTGCGGGTAAATCAATATGACAATTAGAATGCGAGGAGTTGGGAATTGTTTGGGAAGAGAGTTGGTCGACTCTTGACTTCTCGGTTCATTAATAGTGGTTGTCATCGCTCAATTTGGGTTGTTAAATCCTGAATAGTGGCAAAGTGAAACTCTGCTTGGAACTCAATTTGGGTTTTCATCAAGTCCTCCCATGAAGGCTCAAGTTTTGTGGTTGATGGACTTGTTATCTGTTGGAATGGCTGCTCATATTGAAATGATTGTTGCTGTAGTGATGTCGTATTGCCATATCCCAGATCCGGATAGTATTCCCAGCTAGGGTTGTATGTGTTGAAGAAGGGGTCATAACTCTGTTGTCTTCTTCTTTGGAGTGTGGTTCATCAGGAAAATAACCAGCTGCTGCAACAAATTGATCTGGAAAAACAGAACTACCATACTGAAGTGTAGGGCATGCATATGTGGGGTGAGATGAACAAAAACAAATGTTACACACAAGTGTAGCTTCCTGCACAGGTAATTGTTGTCTCACTACTATATGTCTTACCAAAGAAGTCAATTCCTCAAGTTTTGACTCCATTATGCATGGTCCATTGTTAGAAAAGTTAATAAAAAGCAAAGGTTAGTAAAAACACTTAAAATGAAAAGATTACACTTACTAATCCCCAAACAACGGCGCCAAAATTTTGATGACGCCGAACTCGATCAAAATTATAACCGAAGTTATTACCTAAGCTTGTAGTACAGTGACAACACTGGATTGTCTCCTTAAGGATCGTAAATGCAATTCGATCAAATCAAGTGAAAGTTAGCAAAGGGGGGTTTGACAGTTTAAGATCGTACTTAACAAAATTAACAGAAGAAATGACAATTAAAGAGTAGTCAATTTAGAAACCTATCCAAGATTGGGTGGATTCAATCATAGACCCTCCATAAAACACTTGAAGCGCAATTGAATTGTTAATTTGGATCTAACCGAGATCTCTGCATCAAATCCAAAATTCATACTAGACGATCGTCTAGAATTCAATTAACAAGTGATAAACACAAATCCGCAATCGCACCATTCATGAAAATCTATGTTAATTTCAAGTACCGAATTCAATTAACTTAGGCACAAATCAGTAACCTAACCTCTTCAATTTTGTGATTAATTTAGATCAATCAGTTCTAAGTTTCATCACAAATCTCAATCTTTATTTATGTGATTAGTTTAGATCAATTAGTTCTAAGTTTCATTACAAATCTCAATCTTAAACCAAGATCAAATCAGATCAACATAAATAGAATCACCATTCATGCATTCAAGATCAAGAAGAAGAAGAAAGAAGAAGAAAAGAGGAATTCAATTACAAATCAAATACAATGCATAACCAAGGTCTCAAGAATCCAAACCACAATCTCTTCAAGAGTTCTAAATTGACCCAAAGTAGCTTAGCCCTCCATTACCATGAAGGGGAGCATCAAAATATACAAAACTATGAGAAACTATGAAGAAGCAAGAAGAAACTTAGAGAGAAATGAAGGATAATTACATGTTGTTCATGATAAATGGTGGCTTTTATAGAAGTCTAAGGTAACAAAATGACAAAGGGAAGTGGGTGGATGAGTGGATGAGTGAGTGGAGTGTTTGAGTGGATGGATTAGTGGGTTGGTTTAGTGGATTGGTTTAGTGGATGAGTGAGTGGAATGGTTGAGTGGTTGAATTAGTGAAAAATGCCAAAGGACTTTTGGTGAGTGGGAAATTATGGACATGAATGGGTGAGTGGATGGATTAGTGGATGGATTAGTGGATGAGTGGGTGGAGTGGTTAAATGGTTGGATTAGTGTATGAGTGGATGAGTGGGTGAGTTAGTGGATGAGTGGATTAGTGGATGGATGAGTAGGTGGTTGAGGACGAAAATTTCGTGTCTGACTTGGAAGCCAAAAACGACCCACTATACTTCAGAACCACGAAAAGTGTTCTTCATGAAAGTTGTAGATCCTTGTCTTGGCTATAAAATGGATAGCTGGTTCGTCCAATTTGGATTCCTTAAGCCCAAGATATGTCCCAAATACCGTAGGTTGCTCAAACCTAACTTCAGCTCCTCTGTTCCGACTTGCAAGCTCAAAATGACCTACTAGACTTCTTTTTCTCAAAATGTGTTCTTCATGAAAGTTGTTTATTTGGATATTTAATATCCACTGTCCAAATTTCAGCCCATTTCCATTATTACATCTTGAGATATGATTTTATGAGTGCACACTGTTTGGATTCTACTGACAGAACCCGTATTCTGACTTCCATGTAAACTTAGGTCCCTTAGACATCTGAATCGGACTTCGAGCTCTTCATCAAAGTTGTAGAGCTTCCTCTTAGCTTTCCTACAAGGTAAAATTAATGTTCATCAGATATTAGGAACTCAAGTTATGGCCAAAATACAGAAACAGTGTCAAATCTCAATAATGCTGAAAATATTCAATTAGGACCAATTTGAGCTCAAACTCACAAAATCATACCAAACTCAATCAATTAAGAATATGGAGAGTGTAAATGACTAAACATAAGGGTTTCTTAATGAATAAAATATGTGATTATCATTAAGCATGTTAAGGCATAACACAACTCTCTATTTCTCCAAATATCACATGATATTCAATTTAAAGCAAAAATAATGGATAAGAGATTGATGTCACAAAAAATGTACTATGAGTTTTTGTAGGTAACTTCAACTTCCCAGCCTCAAGGCTCCTTGAGAATGTTGTTGTTGTCTATGCCATTCTTTTTATGTTTTCATCACTCTTGGAGAACTTGTACCATTTCAAATTTTTTGAATCTCAAGTAGCATAGTTGTATTTTATTTCAATGCATGCTTGAGCTAATAGTTACCCTACAACACAATTCAAAGTACTTTTTTTAGTATCCACCAATTTTGGATCCATAGAGGTTAGTCATTGATTATATTCATTTAAGTTCAGCAATAATTCAACAGAAATTCAGCAAGGTCAGTCATTATGCCAAACTCATAAACAAATAAACATTCAAAATAGTAAGGCAAACCAACAAATGAGTTCACAAGCGCAAAAGATATTTCATTTCATTGATCGATTTAGCCAAGTGCATATATTCATCAAAAGCATAACTAATTACATTTGGTTAAGCATTTGCATTTTTAGTTCAAATACAAAGAATTCAACATATACAACAATTTTTTTAGAAATAAAGGGGAAAAGCAGCATAACCTTTTATATAGATCGTGTTTATTCGAATATGAGGTTCTTTATTCGAATAAACTTGTGGAAAACAACCAGTCTTGACTTTTGGTTAAACATTATTCAAATAATAGTGTTGTTATTCAAATAACACAACAAAGATGAGGCTTTGGCAATGCTTCTGTCAAGTGTTATTCGAATAAGGTATGCCTTATTCGAATAAAACAAACAAGAAAAATAGATTTAATAGCTACTGTAACCCATTATTCAAATAAAACTCCATTTTTTTGAATAAGATCCATTTAAATGTATAGCTACTGGAGACTATTATTCGAATAAGCAACACTTTATTTGAAAAAAACTACTTGAAATACACCAGATTGTTAGCAGAAAATCTTTAACCAAGCAACTTGTGATATGAAATCTTATCCAATGTTAGTGTACCTATAAAATAAATTTTGGGAAACCTTCAACGCTCAAGTCAGTAATGATTCAAAGGAAATAATTCAATAATAAAACAATAATCACAAGCATTCATTTTATTTTAGAATCATTTTATTCAAATAAAACTTGCCATATGGATGATTGATCAAAATCTCAAGCTCAAGGACATTATCATCGAACATTTCATTTTAAACAATCAGTATACTTTATCTAGCATATTAACATGTAGAATCATTTTTAAGACACAAAGCTAGAAAAGCATAACACAAGTTTTCACTTATCCAAAGATTGCAAGTCCAAGCTTCGTGGAGACAAGGAAGAGAGGTTGAAATTATTTTTGGTCTTTGTGCTTGGAGCAGCTACTTTCAAAATGTCAAAGTCGGCTCTTGGCCTTCAAGCACACCTACAACGCACTTCAATTTTTGACTTTTGGTACCCAAATTTTCTTAGATCATTGTGTGTTAGTTTTTTATTATTGATCCATTATGCTCTCATACATATTAATTTTTTTTCATAGTATTTAAATTGAGCACAACAAGTTAAATAATCAATTATCATTAAGCACATAATCAATAGTATGCTTACTTTCATGTTATATATAGATAATTCAAAACATAGCAAGCATCCCTTGGCATTGTAGAATCTTAAGTACCAAGACATATAACAAATTAATGAGCTATGGTACAAAAAGAATGAACATAATCATGTGTTAAACATAATATTCAAATTTTACCAAGTACACATGATTCTATCATCACCTAAGGCCTACAAGGTATATACCTCATATTCATTATCTTTTTAAGTGAATGTACATAAGAGGTAAAAACTTTTGATACCTTGGCTTTGGTAATCAAGGAAATACTTTTTCTTACTCATTACTTCTTTTTTGGAGTCTTGAACTTTAGAAGTTCTGGATTTTATACTTGAGAAGCTTTGGTTGAAGTCATCTTCCTTCTTTAACCAAAGTTTCTACCATTGGGCTTTGAGAGTATTTTCCTTGATGATTCCTTTTTCCTTTGACCAATTAGTTCATCCTTTCAAGAAGTTTTCTGCATAATTGAAACACTAGGAGAACATTTTGGTACCCACTTCATCTTGGGTCGTTGAATGTTAGTACTAGGGCCTTTAAGATCTTTAGGAACCCAACTCATATTATTCCTCATCAAGAAAAACATATTCATTTTTTCAAAGTCTCAATTTCACTTTCAATGGAGGAAATGTTTTCCAAACAAAATAAGTTTTTCTTTTCTAAATTTAATAAACCATCATATAATTCATTATATCACATTGTAGCTCATAATAGGAAGGATTATAATTTAGTTTAGCATTATTTACCTTAAAGTCATTTTTAGACATATAGGAAGTAGTCTCAATTTCTAGCATACTTAACTCTTTAATGGAATCATCATCTTCCTCATTGTTGTCCATCAAGGATTCAAGAACATCTTCCTTCTCAATTTTATTTTGCGTTGACTCTTCTTCAAATTGAGCATCATAATCACTAAGAGGCATTTGGCTCCCTTCAGTAGTTTGCATATATTTTTTAGGATATTTTTTATGACAAGCTTCCTTCAATGGCTTTTGCTCTTCTTGCATTCTATATACAACTTTATACACAAAATCATTGTTAGCAATATAAATAGCATCAAGAGCATCACATATATATTTAACACTAGAGCAACTCTTAATTTTAGCATAAGCCTCGTCATTCAAATAACTTCTCAAAATTTGCATAGCTCTAATGTTCAAAGAAAAATATTTCTTGTCATAAGCATTCCAATCTTGTTTTGGTTTAGGAGAAAATCCATCAATCACAACATCCCATAAATCAAGATCAATATATTGCATATAAAATTCTATTCTAGCTTTCCAATAAATAAAATGCACACTATCAAAGAATGATGGTTTATCAATTTCAAAACTTTCCATTTTGAAAAACTTTCAATGGTTACTAACAAATAAGGATCTTTACCTCTAAGCGATTAAGCTTTCAATAGAGCACGAAGCTCTGATACCACTTGTTAGCCATGATAACCATCATCCAAGAGGGGCATGAATTGGGTGATTACAAATTTTTAAAACATCATTAAGAAATTAAGCATTTTGAAACCAAGATGAATAATATTTAGGCAAGCTTATAAAATTAAAGTACATGAAATAAAGAAGTTTAAGTTAAGAAGAGCAAACACAATATTTAACATGCTTCAATCACCAACCACTTGTGACCTATGTCCAGTCCTCAAGTAAATTGTAACGGCCAGATTTTTCACATTTCTCAGTAAATGTGATTTTTGTGATTTTTATGAATTGTTTGATTTTTTTTTATTTTTTTTTTGTTTCTATTTTTGAGCTTTCTGCATATTTGATACCAGGCCAGAAAAATAAAAAAAAAATTGGGGCCGGGAAAATTTTAGACTGTTAATTCGGGGCCGGGGGAGCTTACTAAATCCGAAATCGAAAATAGTTTTCAAAGTTTTTCATTTTCTGAGATTTTATCTTATAAATAAAATTCAGGTATGTTCTATACCCATTGGACGATAAAATGTAGTAGCTTCTATCCATTGGGTAATAGCTACCAAAAAATATCTAGATGGATAGTTATTTATAAGCTTAAATATCTTGGAGCTCATCATGAGCAATCATGACAAGCTTTTGTGTGCACCTATGGGAGAGCTTGCTTGCTTAGCAAGTTTGTTGGAAAAGTCAAGGATGGTGGCTTGCTCAAAGATGGACCAATGGAGGGATTTCTTGCTAGCTAAGATTGAAGGCTTGGAAGGAAAAGTTGAACACTCCAAGGTGGAGGATGACTCGCAGCCATGAAGGTTCAAAAGGGCTCTAGGAGCTTCAAGGAGGTTCCAGGGTGTTCTAGTGTGTGCTTGAAAATATCTTGCTTAAATATCTTGGTTAGATATTTTAGTTAAGAAAATATCTTAGTTTAACAAATATCTAAAGCTAATCAAGTCATCTTTTTCATAAAGCTATAAATAGGAGGGCTTTGGTTCTATCTTGTTCTTTTCCATTGTGCTCTTGCATCAAAGCTCTCACATTTCCTCTTCTAAAACTCATGGCCAAGCTAGTCTTTGGAGGGCTAAGTTTCTAACTTAGTCATCTTTCTTATCATTCCATCATAAAGCCAAAAGCTATATATAAAAATCTCTCACCCTTTCCTTTTGGTAGCGTATGGCCAAGTGCCTATATATCACATCCAATCTTCTATAATTCAATCCAACCATAGATCTTGAATCTAGACACCAATCCAAGACACTTTCGTGTTGAGATCATTTTCGAAATCATCCATCTTCAATTATTTTTTCTAAGCTAAAGTTTGAAAGGTTTTAGGTGAAGTTCTTGATCTTCACTCCTAATCTTATTCTCAAAGTTCAAGACCATCATCTTGAACAACGGTCATCTTGTTTCAAGCCTTAGATGTTAATATTTGTGTGTTTGTTTTGTTTTAAGGAGCAACTTGGTGGTGGAAGTTCACTCTAGGGAGGCAAACAAGGAGTTTTGAGGAATCATCTAAGGTAAGAGGGAGATTAACCTCATCAACTAAACATGGTGGTGAGGAATGGAAATTGTGTTTGTAAGTGAAGAATCCATGTGAGGGTTCATTCACTTGATTGTGTAATTTTGATTACTTGTGTTTGTCTAGATATGTATGATAATATGATGTTAAATAGTATGCATGAAATCGCTATGTTTATTTATTTTGCTATATAGGTTTATTTACTTGATTGTATAAGTTAAGTAGTTTGTACTTATTTGATTTGTATGATGTTATAGCTTTGATGATATGCATAAACTTGTATGGTAGAATTTTGATATGTTGCATGCCATGAAATATATATAAAAAGAAAGAATTTTTGGTTCCAAGGACAACTTTGGCTCACGGCCATCTATCCAAAATAGGGGTAATCAAGTCAAAAATATTTTATTAATTGTGGATTTAGTTGATTAGGTAGTAAGAAAATGAATTAAAGATTTTTAAGTTTAGAAAGGAAATGAATATGATTTTATTATTTGGAGGAAATGGATTTTTGGTGATAATCATAAAGAATGAGTTTAAAGGATGGTATGAAATTTAAAGTATTTTATTTAAAAAGGATTTTTTAAGAGGAATATGGAAACGTATGGATTTTATTGAATAGAGAATTATTTTTGGCAATAGAAATGGAAAAGGAGTTTTTAAAGGTGATTTTCTTATCACACCTCTGGCCGTGAAAAACCGTTGCAGCGCATTGACGAAACCCGACAAACATTATTCCTTTTGCGGTCCAGCGTAGACTGTCATTGAGGCTAACAGATCTTCTAGGTCATTCATATCTGAATTTGAGTTTAGCTCCATAGAGTAGGAACTGGTTCATTATGCATATACATGGTTAGTACACATATTATTGTGGCATGGTCAATATAAATATTATGGTGGCATAGTCATTATATATATTATTGATATATATTGTTACATTACTGTTAATGTTTATATTATTGTGAGATATGTTTACTAAAGATATTTATGAATTGATAACATTAATATACTTGTAATATCTGTATGTATGGAATGACCTTGTTGTTCGTATCATTTCTTTACTGCCATATTGGATTTGATATAGGGGATCTTACCTCTTTGCTGTATTGTTTTGCTTTGTGTTTATATTTGTTAAAATATGTAAAGTAGACGAGGCGAGTTTTCTTGGGTTTGGTTTGAGGTAATCTTCTGAGTTCGATGATGGCATTGAGAGGTAATCTTTCCAGTTTCATCAAAGTGCAATTTCACGGAGGAACGAATGCATGATGTGTTGAGATGGATACGGGACGTGTTCAATATGTTGGGAATATATCTCTGTTTGTGAGTAGGACCCACCACGGGGTTGCTACTTTGTCTTTTCATGCCGCTGTTCCATAGTAAGGATTCTGTAGAGTCGACAGACAGCTCAGACTCTTGTTGGTGGTGACATGTCCCAATTGGGGAATTTGTCTGTTGGAGTTTTTGGAGTGGATTCGGAGGAGGATCAGGTGCAGGACCTTTGTCTTCAGGTGCTCGGACTTGGGTCTGGTTCTGTTTGGATATGGTAGACGTATGTTTTTTTTTTTAAGAAAGTAAATTCTTATTTATTTATTTTTTTCATTGTTAGAATTTCCTATAAACATATTATGTATATTATTTCAGTTTGAAAATTTGGTTAAGTTTAAGTTATAAGTGAAAAGAATTTTAAAAGCTGTGCTTTATAATAATCAAATCTTTTATAGCTTGTTTTCAGTTTTAAAGTTTATCCAAAAATGTGACTCCCGAAGGAAGGTGTTTCAATAGTTGGTATCAAAGCACAGTTAGAGTCTTTTGGGGTTTTGTGGTTAGGTTTGTCTTGTTTGTATTATGTGTTTCTCTGTGTTTGGTTTCCGAAAGGAGACAAAAATTGTTTGAAATGGTTACTTTGGTATCCATTGTATTTTGATTTTTCAGTCTTTGAAGAAAGGAAATGGTTCGCGGTAGACGTTGGCGTATAGAAGCAAGACGTAACACTAACAATATGACTGGAACTGTGGAAGCAATATGGAGGATGACTAATGTGATTGTACAACAAAATCAGAGGCTTATTCAACAATAGGAATTGATAGTCGAGGTTCAGAATTTGATAGAGGAGAATCAGTCTTGGAATACAAGATCCTGTAACTTTGGACTACCTAGGTTCCAAAGGAGGAATAACAGAAAGGTTAATCGGTTTAAATGGAAAATGTATTCGTAATCACCTAGAAGTCAACAACAGCAGTAACCATGTGGACGAAGTGCTAGTAGTAGTAAACCTAGTCAGATGGTGGCACCCTTACAAATATGTAAGAAGTGTACAAATGGTCACGCAACAAAGAACTGTACGATCAAGGGAAAAGTTTGCTTCATGTACGGGAAACCCAGACACGTTTTCAGGAATTGTATTTCACCAACGACGAAGCCTTCTGTTAGTAATAAACGTGCTTCAAAATCTCAAGTAGAAGGGAGAGTCGATTCTCCAAGTAGAGCAAAAGCATCTCAAACTGAAGACCTAAATAAGGGAGACTGTGCCACAGGAGGTGATCCTTTAACTATACTATATAATTATGGGGGCAACCCATTCCTTTATGGCATATGACTGCATGGATCAATTAGAATTATCTATGTTTTCATTATCTTTTAACCTGGTTATTTCTTCTTCTATTACTAAACCTATTGTTATTGTAACATCCCAAATTTCCTATCTCTTAAACAGAAATTTTGACAATTAACAGAATTTTACTGTTTAGTAATTTCTGTGCACTGTAAAATTATTTTGTTTATTCCGTCAGCGTATTTGATCGTTTTGAGTGATTTACTCCGTGTCGGGAAAATAAAAATTTTTCGGTAGGGAAAACTTTACGTAATTTAATTTTTACCGTTAGGTAATTATTTTACGTAATCGATTTGATATTTGTGCGTTTTCTAATATTTGTGATTTTTGTGAATGATTTATGAATTTTTTTACTGTATGTGGGCCCAGGTGGTCCTATGTGGGCCCAGGTGACCTTATGTGGGCCAGTGTGGGTCAAGAAAGCAAAAATTTTTCTACGCATAGAAAAATTTGTACTGTTTAGACAGAGACAGGGGATCTTACTAAACCTGAATCCGAAAACAGTTTTAGAAAATTTTATTGTACTGTGTTTTGTACTGTATTTAATTATCGGATGATAAAAATATAGTAAAAATATTATTTGTAGGATACAAGAATAAATATTATACTGCGTAGTCAACAAAGAGAGCTTGACTTTATTTATACCCTTGGATGAGAATACTTAGTTTGAATATTAACCATTGATTTAATCAAAGGTTAAGAAACAAACTTAATAAAGAAGCCTTGGATAATAACCATTGATTTAATCAATGGTGTGAGAATAAGCTTAGTTAGGAAGGCTTTGATATCAACTATAGATGTAATCAAAGGTGTAGAATTGGTCTTGAAAAATGACAAAGACCATTTATAACTATTGGATTTAGATTAAATCAAGGGTGGAGATTTAATCTTAAAAAGTAACAAAGGCCATTTATGACCATTAGATGAAGAATCAATCAATGGTGGAGATTTGGTCTTCTAAAGTAGCAAAGACTAATTAGGACCCTTGGATTTAAAATTTGAAGAAGCAATCTTGACCCTTAATTTTGGAGACATATCTAAGGGCTAGAATTTAAAGGAGAAAAATCCAATGGCCTAGATTTAGTCTTCTAAAATTAAAAATCTACCTAAATCCTAACCATTGAATTAATCAATGGCTAGAATGCTTAAGATTGTGACTTGTGAAATTAGTCACACTTTGAAGAAGCTAGAGAAGGGGGGACGGTTTTGTAGTGAATTAGAGCTAAAGGAGACTTTATGACCATTATTACATGTCATGGTCAATATTACATCATCCTTGATTATGATTTCTTTGTTTGCATCCTTAGGAAATTTTTTGGAGGGAGGCCAAAATTATTTCATTGTATTACCAACTTTTTTTTCAATTATTTTAGTAACTTGACTATCACTCAAATAAATAAATAATTCACTCTTCACTTTCCAATTAAGGCTACGACCATACAAAGAAGAAGGGGAGCCAATTTGATTCAATCAATTCCAATAATTCATGTTCCATTATTTATATTATACAACAAAGCAAGCTAGTCAATTATGGTGACTCTCCATTTTGTTTCTACGGCCATGCATGTTTGGTAAAAGAAAAACATGCTATCTTTCATTCATTATCACTTTTGTTTTTATTTCAAGATGGCTCACGGCCAAGGAGGCATTAGAAAGCCAAAAATCATTTCATATCTCACTTATTCACCTTTTCTCTCAAATGAGTCAATACCAATTATTTGATCAAATAATACATTTTTTTTCTCTCTTCACTCTACGACAATCACCAAAGGAGGAGGGGTGTTTATATTCATTTTATCTCACTTGAACTCCTAAGTCTTCTATCCATTCTCTTTCTCCTTCTCTCCAAATTGAAGCTCACGGTTAGCTCATCAAGAACCATCATCCAATTTTTTTTAATTTCATCCAACCATAGATCTTGAATTTACATGATATTCTAAGCAATTTTCATGTTGAAGACTTTCTCTAAATCACTCATCTTCAACCTTATTCTTCAAGCTAAAGATTGAAGCTCTTAGATAATTTTCTCTCTTTTCTCTCCTTGGTGGATTCGGTCATGACTCCTAAGTATGGCTTCCATCACTCTTAATTTCAACCAACCATATTTCTTGAATCCTTACCTTATTCTAAGCAACTTTCATGTTGGAGACTTTCTCTAAATCATTCATTTTCAAGAAGTTTTTCCAAGAGCAAGTTCTAAGGTTTTTGAGGTGAAGTATAAGGAAACTTCATTTTCTTCTCTTCTTTTTCATAATCTAAACCATGTTTGATCCGTGGTTCCTCTTAATCAAGCTTAGTATACTAATTTTTATGTATTTTGTTTTGTATTTGAGAAGCTCTTGGTGATGAAGGACTTGGAAAAAGAAGTAAAACAAGGAGTTTTTGAGGATCTTCAAGAGGTAAGAGGGGGATCCATCTCACCAACCAAGCATGGTGGTGAGAGATGGTATTTTATTTGATGGATGTGGAATCCATGTGAGGATTCATATCCATGGTCATGTAATTAATTTGTGGGTGTTTATGAGCTTTGATTAATTTTCTATGCTTGATATGCTTTGCATGATTTTATAGCTTTGATGATATGCTTGATATGCTATACATGCTTTTATGGCTTTGATGGTATGCTTATATTATTTATGATGAAATATATATGTATATGCCATGACTTGATGGTGGAAAGGAAATTGATTTTTGGCTCCAATAGCCAAGGAAGAGCTACGGTTTTGATGCCCTTGATTAGGGTTCATGTTGAAAATTTTCACGAATAAAAGAATTGATTTTTTAGTACTTAGAACATGGTGGATTTCGAACAAGACACCTCAAAATAGGTGTTCACAAATTAATATTTTCATGAAAGATGAAAATGGATGATTTGAAGAGTATGGAAAATAAACAAAGGATTTGTTTTCCAAGAGAACAAGAATATAATTTTTGGAGGAATTTTTATTAATTTATTTTGTGTAAAAAGATGCTAAGTGTTTTTCTAAATATGAGTTTTTGAATGAAACAGACAAATGTTGATTTTAAGGATTTGCAAAGAAAGTGAAAAAGGATTTGCAAAGAAAGTGAAAAAGGATTTGTAAAGAAAGTAAAAACGAATTTGAACAAATGGCTTTGGTTTTTATGACCATAAGACTTACGATTTTGAAAACAAAATTTTAATGGTTTTGTTTGTGTAAAATCCTATCAACTTAGAAAGAAAGAATGTTTTCATGATTTCAATAGTCATGCCCATATTTTTGAAGGTTTGTAATGTCTTGATTCTATGAACAAGTTTCCAAAATGAAACAAAAGAGAATTTCAAAGTAATTTGATACAACAAATTTGGAAAGGGAATCAGAGCATTTTAATGCTTGAGGGAATTTTTGAGAAAAATGGAGAATATGATTTTCCTAACGTGTAAATCATACTTTGGGTTTTGAAGAGTGATTTTTAAAGTTAAAAACATTGATTTAATTCAATGGAAAAGTGATTTTGTGAATTATATTTTGGGAAAAGGATTTTTGGGAAAAGAAATGTGGAAAAAGATTTTCCTGAGTAAGAAAACATGAAAAATGAAATATAAAGTTATATTATTTTGAGAAAAGTTGAAAAGGAATTTTTGAAGGTTAAGAAATATTTTCTGTAATGAAATTGTGATGAAAAATGTTTTACGTATCTTAAAAACGTGATTTTTAAGCTACGCAATTTTGAACAATGTGTTAAAAATGATATTGATTTATTTAAGTCCAAAATAATGTTTGGAATATTGTGGAATATTTTATGTGATTGAAAAATGTTGAAAAATACTTTACATACCTTAAAAATAATTTGAAATACAGTAAAATATTTCTACGCGATTTTAAATACGTTGAAATATTTCTACGCGATTTGAATTATGTTTAAATATTTTACGTAATTTGAACTACTATTGAAAAATCACTACGTGATTGAAAAGTGATGAATTATTTTTACATGATTATGAAAATGAAGGAAAATCGTTATGTGATTTGGAAAGTGTTTTAAATATTTTGAGAATGATGAAAAATGATTTACGTGACGTAAAAGAATGATTTTTAAGTTACGCGATTTTGAAAACGGTGGAAAATCATTACGCGATTTGAGAAACGTATATTTTTATGCGATTGAGAGAAATGTTAAAAAATTAAATACGTGATTTAAAAGTGCATTAGAAGAGTTGCAACATTTTGAAAGCGTAAAAGAAATGTTACAAAATTTTGTAAACGTAACAGTAGTGTTACGGTATTGTGAAAACATAATAAAAATGTTTTGGAATTTAAAAAAAAAAAACATGACAAAAGTGTTACTGTATTTTGAAAAACGCAACAGAAGTGTTGTGGAATTGTGAAAACGTAACGGGAATATTGCGTAATTTTGTGAAAACACGACAACAGTGTTTTATAACTATGAAAACATGATAAGATGATTTTGTTATAGAAAAATACAGTATGATTGCTGTTGAACCAGTGTCCATACACTGTTTGTGAAAACAACGAGTTTTGCCTGTTATTAGCACGTGGTGCATTTTAGATGCATTGGAAAATATATATATATATATATATACATTGAGGTATATGATTTAATTGAACAAATGAATTTGAAAAGAATGGCCCTTGTGGTTGGACTTGCACTGATATATTCATGCATTGTATAAACTATATCTGAGAAATTATGAGATATACCTGTGATTGGTATTATACCTGTGATTGGTATTTGGTACATTATACATGCATTGGAATGGTCCGATAAGGACTGGATATGGCTGATTGCCTAGGAGAAATACACCTCTTGTGTGGGTGCGATATGTGTAGTGTAGGTCACTTGTTGACCTTGGGGACATCGGGGTGCGGGTTGCTTACACGGGTGGTTGGTCGCGCTTCTTCCCGTAGGTTAGACCGATGCAACACACCGATGATCCTGACCGAGATACTATTCTTATTCAAGATCTGATAAAGACTGTCGTGTATATGCTAGATGTGCAAAATCAAAATGAGGATTATAGCACGTGGTCTGAGGCATGTGGTACAGACAGATCTTTTCGATCATTCTCCGACCTGAGTTTAGCTCCATGAAGTAGGAAATCGAGTCTTGTGTACATGCATAATCTGAACATTTATATCTGTGTGATATATTAATTAAGGAATATTGGCTATGACAATTGTTTTGAATACTTGGATTGATATATGATTGGATGATGATAGTTGATTAATATTGAATATATTATTGGAAGTTTGATATGATATCCCCGTATAATATTGTCTTGCTTGTGTTATCTCTGTGTTGCCATGTTGGTATTGGCGTAGGTGATCTCACTTCTTTGTTATGTTGTTTCTTTGTGTTTCAGACTTGTTAAAATCAAATAATAGAAAGATCGAGTTATCTTAGACATAACGGGCGATGGATACTCTGAGATTGGTGACAACAATAAGGAGTGGACATTCAGGACTCGAAGGTGTGCAGTGTTGACAAAGAATAGATATAGAACAGATGTCTGATGCAACAAGATGGATACACAACAAAATAAGTATGTTAAGTTTTAACGTTAGTGTTGTACCGTGCTATTAAGTAGGACCCGTCATGGGGTTTGCTACTGTTAAAAAAAAAGAGTCTGTTAATTTTATATTTCTCTTTAAATTGTGAAATATTAATTGGTGTCAATATTGTATATTAATCAGTTTAAATATATTTTCAGTAATACTTATGAATTTCAATAAGTTTATGTTTCAGTAAAGAAAGAAATTTTAAAACCCATCTTTTTATAACTCAAACCTTGTGTGAACTTCTTTACAGATTTTGAGTCGGGAGTCAGACATGTGATACCCTTGGGAGGGTGTTACATTAGTTGGTATCAGAGCTTAAGGTTTAAGTGTCAGAGCACGGTTTGAGTCTTTTGGGGTTTGTTGTTAGGTCTGTTTTGCTTGTGTTGTGTTCTTTGTGTTATTGTTTTCCGAAAGGAAACAATGTTGTTTATAATGGATATCAGATCCATTGTATTTCAATCCGCACGCCTCGAGAAAAAAAAAAGGAAATGGCTCGGGATAGTTGTACTTGTGTGGAAGTGGAACATGTTACTAGTAATGCAGCTGCAACTGCAGGAACTAAGGGAGCGTAATGTAGTTGCAAGAGTTACGAGAGCAACGGGAGCAACGTGGAAGGATGACTGCAGGAACAAAGGACCACTGTTCAATGGGGAAGAAATGAAAGTTGAAGTTCAAGATCTGATAGAAGAGAATCAGTCTAGGAATATAAGATTTCGTAATTTTGGAACCCGATATTTTTAGGGATATTGGGAAAGTGATTGATTTCAACAAAAGATGTATACAACCATTGAGGAAACCAAAGGCAGTAACTGATGTGAAAGAAGGTACTTAATGAAGGAATGTACGTCAAGAAAACAAACGTTTATTTGAAATGGTTACATCTGGTTTCCATTTTATTTTGATTCCTCCATTTTTGAAGAAAAGAAATGACTCGTGATAGACGTACGCGTGTGGAAGCTGATGAGTGTGAAACAACATCATATTTTGTTCATGTGTTTGCATGCATTTTTATACATTCTAGGCATTTTAGTTTCCCTTTTTGTTTGTTTTTCCCTTTAGTTCGGATAACTGCGGTGTTTTTGGTGTTGTTATGCAGGATTGGTGCTTAATTGGCTTTGAAATGGATGGAAAGCTTGCACAATTGAAGTTGGAGCTTAAAGGGTAGCAATTTGGGACAAAAAGCTCATTCCAGAGAGTTCCATGGCCTGCCCGTGGCCTGAACCACGGCCATGGATCGAGCAGCTACGTGAAAAAGCAAAAGGGGAAGTCCAGAGACAACCACGGCCTGGCCGTGGTGGCCACCACGGCCGTGGTTGAGAGTCTGGTTGAAATGTCTAAGTCCAGAACTGACCACGGCCTGGCCGTGGTCCCCACCACGACCATGGTTCGGGATACGTGTCAGATTTTTAAGCCCGTTTTTCTCTTTTCTGATGGGCTTGAACTAGTTTTAAACCATGGGGTATATATAGATGTTCTGAAGACAACATTAGGGTTCGAATTTGGTTTGGAAGGAGGCACATTGGAGGCTCTTGATCTTCATCTTCCTCTCTTCTCTCTAGGATTACGGGTTTGGATGTTCTTGGAACTTGATTTCTGGTTTCTTCTTCTCCATGTCTGAGTAGTTCCTTTTGTTTCTAGGATTGGGCAATGCCCTTTGATACATTGATGATGATTAATTGATATTGTTTACCCCTTTTATTAATCTTGAATGTTGTTGATTCAATCCTTATTACGATTATTCATGTGAATTTGCTGGCCACTTATTTGCATCTCATAGATATCTAGGGACGTACTGAAAGGTGAACCTAGGTGTTGGAACTATAAGAATTGAACTTAAGGTTTAAATCACGAGAGTAGGTTTAGCCTTTCGAGGATTAATGAATTACCAAAAATCATAATGGGTTCAATTTAGATTCAATTACCACGAGAGTAGGAATTGGTTTAATTGGGCACGGTTCTTGTATCTTGAAAGGGAACATTAACTAATTTAGGGTAATTCACCTTCAATTGAATATCAAGTGTTAATAAGAGGATTGTCAATTAGGAGTCTTGTATCATTGTGGTTAACCCCAATCCTGGAAGCTTTCTTGAATCTGAAATCTTTTCCTTAACAATTTCTGTTTTTGATCTCAACCTTGCATTTTAATTTTTATTTATTTAACTGTTTGGTTACTACGTTCTTATCACTCCACAATTACATTCCTTTTGTTTAATTTAATTGAATTAATTAATTAATTGGTATTCATAGACATAGTCCCTGTGGATTCGATCTTTTTATTACTTGACGACGAAACCGTACACTTGCGAATTTCACCCCAATCAAGTTTTTGGCGCCGTTGCCGGGGACTGTGTTCTTCTTGAATATCAGTTAAATTTTTTATTTAATTATTTTAAACCTTTTTACTACTTTCTTGTTTTCTCTTTGAGTGTCTATAGGTAATTCTCTTGTTTATGCGAAGAACTAGATGTTTTAGGACTCTTGAAGAAGCTGATCCTGAAATTGAAAGAACCCTTCGCAGAAGGAGAAGACAACAAAGCCAAAGAGCAAGAGATAGACTTGAGCCAACGCTTGTCATGGCTACACCTGCTGATAATAGACCTCTTAAAGAGTATGCAGCCCCTAATGCTCGGGGTTTGCGTTCTGGAATTGCTCGGCCAGACATTAAAGCTAGACAGTTCACCATACCACCTGCTTTACTCACCATGATAAGGCAGAACCAGTTTGGAGGATTGCCATCAGAGGACCCAAACGATCATGTGGATATGTTCTTGGAATTCTGTGAGACCCTCAAGATTGAAGGTGCCTCTGTTGATGCTATTCGCCTTCGCCTATTTCCATTATCATTGAGAGATAGAGATAGAGCTAGAGCTTGGTTGAGGTCAATTCCCGCTGAGACCATCACTTCTTGGGACCAACTGGAGCAAACTTTCTTGAACAAATTCTTTCCACCATCCAAGACTGCTCATCTGAGGACCCAAATCACAAGCTTTGTTTAGAAAGATGGTGAATCATTGTCGGAAGCTTGGGACAGATATAAGGCTTTGCTGGAAGCCTGCCCACACCATGGGTTAGAAAAATGGTTGATCGTCCACACCTTCTATAATGGGCTAGAATATTCTTCGAAGGTGTCTCTAGACTCCGCAGCTGGTGGAGCTTTGATGAATAGAAGACTGACAGAAGCCTATGAGATCATTGAGAGTGTTGCCACAAATCATCACCAATGGGCAAATGAAAGAGGTAATAACCCGAGAAAACTCTTGGGAGGTAAGTTTGAGGTAGACGAAGTTGATTTAATTATGTCAAAATTTGATTCTTTGAATAAACGTTTTGACATGCTTGAAAAGGCTCATGTAAATGCCATAGGTGCCTCTAACAATTTTTGTGAGATTTGTGGAGCACAGGGACACATAGGTGTTGAATGCCAAGTTGGAATTGACTCCTCACAAGGTGCATCGATGGAGCAAGTGGAATCATGTCACAATTTCCATGACTTCAACCAAAAGGGGAGGAATGATCCATATTCTCAAACTTACAACCCCGGTTGGAAGTCACATCCCAACTTCTCCTACCGGAATAGTCAACACCAAGCAGGGCAAGGTAGTGGTAAACCCTCTTCTGGACTCCAATAGGTACAAAACTCTAAACTTGAGTCTCTTCTTGAGAATTTTGTTGAGAGTCAAGCTAAGCAAAATGAGGAGTTTAGGCAACATGGGCAAGTTGTGACTGAGGCCATTAGAGAGTTGTCATCTAAAGTTGAAAATTTGGCCATTCATAATAAATTGTTAGAAACTCAGATTACCCAACTTGCAGGCACTTCACATAGGCAACAAGGTAAATTTCCTGGTCAGCCTGAAATGAATCCAGGTAATGAACACTGCATGTCTGTTAGTTTGAGAAGTGGTAAGAACCTAGAGAATCCCAAGGATAAGGAGGTTAGTGACAAAGATGAGGAGAATGAGGAAAAAGACACTAAGACACAACCCTTAGAGGAAGAGGAAATTAATGAAAAGGTGTCTAAGTATGTACCCCCTGAACCATACCAACCCCCAGTGCCATTCCCTCAAAGATTGGCTAAGGCCAAGCTAGATATGCATTTTGGGAAGTTCCTAGAGGTCCTTAAGAAATTGTACATTAATGTACCCTTCACTGAGGCGTTGAAACAAATGCCTACCTATGCTAAGTTTCTTAAGGACATTTTGTCTAATAAGAGAAAGCTTGATGAATATGAGACCGTAGCTTTAACTGAGGAGTGTAGTGCTTTAATTCAAAATAAATTGCCTCCTAAGCTAAAAGATCCAGGTAGCTTCTCTATTCCTTGCTTGATTGGTAACACAAATTTTGATAAAGCTCTGTGTGACTTAGGGGCTAGTGTCAGTCTTATGCCCCTTTTTGTGTGCAAGAAGTTAGAGGTGGGTGAGCTGAAACCCACAACTATTTCACTCTAGTTGGCGGATCGGTCTGTCAAGTACCCCGTTGGCATCTTGGAAGTGTTCCTATTAGAGTGGGTAACTTTTTTTTATCTGTTGATTTTGTTGTACTTGACATGGAAGAAGATGCTAAAATGTCGCTCATACTTGGGCGACCATTCCTCGCCACTGGAAGGGCAATTATTGATGTCCATGAAGGGAAATTGACTTTGCGATTGAATAATGAGGAAGTAGTTTTTTAATGTTTTCAATTCTGAAAAAAATCTTAATTCCTCTAATTCATGTAATCGCATAGATGCTACTGATGATGTGGACAGAGTTGTACTTTCAGATAAGCAGGGATCTGTGACTCATGCTGTATTAAAGGAGACCTTGCCTAAGGTTGCTTCCAAGTTCGAGAAGGTCAAGCCCTGCAAGAAAGGACCAAAGAAGCGGGATGACAAATGTGTCAAGAAGCGTGAATTTAAACCAGGGGATAAAGTTCTTGTTGATAACTCGCTTCTACACTTCTGTCCAGGTAAGTTTTGGTCGATATGGTCTGGACCATATGAGATTGTTCGAGTCTTATCCTGTGGTGTGCTTGAGGTGAAGATAGAAGGCCAGAAGACATTTCTAATAAACGGCCAGAGAGTGCAACACTATGAAGATGGAGTGGGGACTGATTACCACTCTATTGACATCACCTGAGCATAGAACAAACTCACAGTCAAGCTAATGACTATAACTTAGCGCTTCTTGGGAGGCAACCCAACATTCTATCTCTTTTCCTTTATTTTCTTATTTTTATTGATTAACACTTTTTTATTTTTGTTTCTTAGTTAGCTATTGTTGAGTCGGCTTTGGTGCCTCCCTGAGTTCGGAGCCTTTGTAGGGGGATGTATATAGCTGTCGGCCATAAAAAAAAAATGGAGTTTTAGACCGGATGTTCGAGTTCATGGCTACACGTCTCCTTTTTCCACCACCGCAGTGAGTTCTTTTCATTTATTCCTTCCATAGTTTTAGATTTTTACATTGGGGACAATGTAAGGTCTAAGCTTGGGGGTATTTATTTTTCATTATCATGCATTCCCATATCTCATTTTGCATTGCATTTTCTTGTTGCATTTTCACACCATCTTATATTTCTGCTTTTTGGTTGAACCATATCCCCCTCCCTTTTAGGGATTTTGAGATGATAATTGATTTGGAACCCAATTTATTGATTCTTGTGGTAGGCAACAGGCATTGTCTTTAATTGATAGTGGAGGTGATTTCTTGATAGTTGATAATTAGCATATGTTCTCTGAATTTGTGCTTCTCATTGATTTTTGAACCTCTAAAAGTGAGTTTTGAGCTTGTATGGGATTTATTCACTATATGATTTTTCATCCCATTCTTTGTGTTGAGTGGTCATTCCTCATTGATTTTGTGCTCTAGAACTTGATTTGAAACCATTTTGAGGCGAAATCTTGGTTTGCATGCTTGAATGTGATTAAGGCATCTTAGGTATTTTTCTGGCCTTCTGAATTTGTTACACTTTCATCCTCTAGTTGCCCATTTTGAGCTTATTGTATAATTGTTTTCTTGATGCCTATGATGATACATTGTCGGTGATCATTTAGAATATTGAATGGAGCAATCTGAGTTTGAATGTTGTATTGGGAATCATGTGTTTTGAAAATGAGGTCTCTCCCCTCTAAAAAAATGAGGAAAAAGGGAAAATAAAATAAAAGAAAAGCTTGAGATGAAAGTTTGAAAAGAAAGGGAGAAAATGTGGAATTATGCCTTGATTGAAAACTGTCTTTGCTCCATGTATGTTCTATTGGGTTTCTTGTGCTTGTTGAAAATGTTGTTAGCCCTTTGTGCATACCCTCCTTTCTTTATCCTTCCTGACATCATTCCCATGGCCCCATTATATCCCTTGAAAGACCTTTTGATTCTTGCATCCATGCTGATTATTAGTGGAAATTTGGTTTCTTATCAAGCTTATGGAAGTGCATTTTCTTTGAGAAATATTGAGCGCATTGTCTTCATCCTTAAACACTTTGAGTGTGTTAGTTGAGTGATCCTAATTTAGTGAGGAGCATGATTTCTGAGAACTTTAGCCTCTAATTGGACTTGATTTTGATTACCTCTCTAATTCTTGGTTTGTCTTTGCCTATTGCTTGGTTAGATGTTTTCTTGGGTTCCTCATTCATTATTGTCTCATAATCCCATTTCTTAGTTGGTCTTAGTTATTGCTTGGGGACAAGCAAAATCTTAAGCTTGGGGGTATTTTGATGTGTGTGAAACAACATCATATTTTGTTCATGTGTTTGCATGCATTTTTATACATTCTAGGCATTTTAGTTTCCCTTTTTGTTTGTTTTTCCCTTTAGTTCGGATAATTGCAGTGTTTTTGGTGTTGTTGTGCAGGATTGGTGCTTAATTGGCCTTGAAATGGATGGAAAGCTTGCACAATTGAAGTTGGAGCTTAAAGGATAGCAATTTGGGACAAAAAGCTCATTCCAGAGAGTTCCACGGCCTGCCCGTGGCCTGAACCACGGCCATGGATCGAGCAGCTACGTGAAAAAGCAAAAGGGGAAGTCCAGAGAAAACCACGGCCTGGCCGTGGTGGCCACAACGGCCGTGGTTGAGAGTCTGGTTGAAATGTCTAAGTCCAGAACTGACCACGGCCTGGCCGTGGTCCCCACCACGACCATGGTTCGGGATACGTGTCAGATTTTTAAGCCCGTTTTTCTCTTTTCTGATGGGCTTGAACCAGTTTTAAACCATGGGGTATATATAGATGTTCTAAAGACAACATTAGGGTTCTAATTTGGTTTGGAAGGAGGCACATTGGAGGCTCTTGATCTTCATCTTCCTCTCTTCTCTCTAGGATTACGGGTTTAGATGTTCTTGGAACTTGATTTCTAGTTTCTTCTTCTCCATGTCTGAGTAGTTCCTTTTGTTTCTAGGATTGGGCAATGCCCTTTGATACATTGATGATGATTAATTGATATTGTTTATCCCTTTTATTAATCTTGAATGTTGTTGATTCAATCCTTATTACGATTATTCATGTGAATTTGCTGGCCACTTATTTGCATCTCATAGATATCTAGGGACGTACTGAAAGGTGAACCTAGGTGTTGGAACTATAAGAATTGAACTTAAGGTTTAAATCACGAGAGTAAGTTTAGCCTTTCGAGGATTAATGAATTACCAAAAATCGTAATGGGTTCAATTTAGATTCAATTACCACGAGAGTAGGAATTAGTTTAATTGGGCACAGTTCTTGTATCTTGAAAGGGAACATTAACTAATTTAGGGTAATTCACCTTCAATTGAATTTCAAGTGTTAATAAGAGGATTGTCAATTAGGAGTCTTGTATCATTGTGGTTAACCCCAATCCTGGAAGCTTTCTTGAATCTGAAATCTTTTCCTTAACAATTTCTGTTTTTGATCTCAACCTTGCATTTTAATTTTTATTTATTTAACTATTTGGTTACTACGTTCTTATCACTCCACAATTACATTCCTTTTGTTTAATTTAATTGAATTAATTAATTAATTAGTATTCATAGACATAGTCCATGTGGATTCGATCTTTTTATTACTTGACGACGAAACCGTACACTTGCGGATTTCACCCCAATCAGAAGCGAGACATAATGGTGGTGATATGACTGCAACTTTGGAAGTAATACAAACAGTGGCTGAAGCAATTATACAGCAAACTCAGAAGATTGTTCCGCAGCAAGAATTGATTTCTTAAGCTAAGATTTTGTTAGAGTTAAATCAATCTCAGGATGAGAGACCCTGTAACGTTGAATTATATTGGTTACAAAAAAGGGGAAATCGTAAGGTCAAGCGATTCCAACAGAAAACGTACTTGCAATCTCCAGGAAGTCAACAACAACAACAATCTTGTGGAGAAAGTACTAGTAATGACATGTTTAGTTTGACTGTGACATCTGCACCGAAATGTAAGAAGTGTGGAAAGGGGCACTTAACGAAAGATTGTACATCCAAGGAAATAATTTGTTTTAAGTGCGAGAAGTTTGGAACACAATCTTTGAAAATAAAGTTCCAATGAAAACAGAGTTTTCTGTTAGTAAAATCTCAGGTACTAGGAAGTGTTCGGAGCAGAAGATTTAGACAATGAAGATTGTGTCATTGGAGCTAATCCTGTAAACCATACTGAATATTTCTGTGAATAACCTATTCCTTATGGCATATGATTGAGTAGATCAATTATATGTTAGAGTTATTTGTAATCATCTAATTTGTTTACTTCTGTTTCTATTCTTAGCCGATCGAGCTACTCAAGTTATTCAAATCATTGTTGCAGATCAAATCTTTGTGTTAGTTTGATCTGTCATTCAAAATTTTGTGTTAGTTTGATCTGTTTCATAAACAGATATGATTTTTGAAAATGGATTGGTTATTTTCCAACCATATCCTATGAGATTGTCTCAATATAGTGTTAGTATTTCAGAAAAACTCATTCCTAAAAATCAGGCAAAATCAAATTCTTGTTGAATATGTTTGGTAACATATTAGATCATTCCGCTACCTTTTCTTCCTAAACCTCTATAATGTTCTTTCATATATTGCATTTGCAAGAAAGAATATTTTGCAAGAAAGAATATTTTACAAGAAAGGATATTCCTATTTAAAATCTATGTCATAGTATCTGGTGTAAAATGCGGTTGAAAGGAGAATTCGGCTAGTGAGACATTTCCTGGTAAGAGCTAAAGCTGGAGAATAAAGTAATATGAGGATAAGAAAATTTTAAGTAATACATTACATTAGTTGAAAGTTATCTGAGAAAAACTATTCTAGGCATGAATGAAGGTTGGTAGCTGCTATATTGATATCAGAGAATTCATTCTTGAAGATCGAGTTACATCCAATTCTTTGCTGGATATGTTCGATAATATATTCGATTCGTTTTGTTCTTTTTCATGATGTTTTCTTTCATTTACTGCAATTGAAGGAATATTTTGCAAGAGAGAATATTCCTATTTATATCAAGGTCAGAGTATCAAAGTGGCGCAGCGGAAGCGTGGTGGATTCTTCAAAAATTGAAGAAGTATGTCTATGGGAAAAGTTAAGACAGTAATGGAAAATTGAAAAAAAAAATATTAAGATATTTGTTTGATCAGGAGAAGTGAACAAGAGATAAAGAACTTTTAATGGTTTAAAATCGTTTGGAATAACGTAAGAGGTGAAACTACATGGGAACTGAAGAAAAGATAAACGAATAATGTCATTATTTATTCTGAGGGTGTGAAATCATGGTCATGAAATTTCGAGGACGAAATTTCTATAAAGAGGGGGAGTATTGTAACATCCCAAATTTCCTATCTCTTAAATAGTAATTTTGTGATTATTTTTTCTTGTTTAGTAATTTTCGTACCTTTGTAAAATTATTTTGTTTATTAAAATCGTATTTGATCGTTTTGAGTGATTTACTCCGTGTCGGAAAATAAAAATTTTTGGTAGGAGAAAACTTTACGTAATTTAATTTTTACCGTTAGGTAATTATTTTACGTAATCTGATTTGATATTTGTGCGTTTTCTAATATTTGTGATTTTTGTGGATGATTATGAATTTTTTTACTGTATGTGGGCCCAAGTGGTCCTATGTGGGCCCAGGTGACCTTACGTGGGCCCAGGTGGGTCCCGCAAAGCAAAAAATTTTTTACGCATAGAAAAATTTGTATTGTTTAGACGGAGACAGGGGATCTTACTAAACCCGAATCCGAAACAGATTTTAGAAAATTTCAGATCTTGTGTTTTGTCTTGTATTTAATTATCGGATGATAAAAATATAGTAAAAATATTATTTGTAGGATACAAGAATAAATATTATACTGCGTAGTCAACAAAGAGAGCTTGACTTGATTTATACCCTTGGATGAGAATACTTAGTTTG
Organism: Ormosia emarginata; assembly: GCA_029884605.1. NCBI lineage: Eukaryota > Viridiplantae > Streptophyta > Magnoliopsida > Fabales > Fabaceae > Ormosia > Ormosia emarginata. The sequence continues at coordinate 44,822,054 of JAQQTP010000088.1, forward strand.
AATATTAACCATTGATTTAATCAAAGGTTAAGAAACAAACTTAATAAAGAAGCATTGGATAATAACCATTGATTTAATTAATGGTGTGAGAATAAGCTTAGTTAGGAAGGCTTTGATATCAACTATAAATGTAATCAAAGGTGTAGAATTGGTCTTGAAAAATGACAAAGACCATTTATAACCATTGGATTTAGATTAAATCAAGGGTGGAGATTTAATCTTAAAAAGTAACAAAGACCATTTATGACCATTAGATGAAGAATCAATCAATGGTGGAGATTTGGTCTTCTAAAAAGCAAAGACTAATTAGGACCCTTGGATTTAAAATTGAAGAAGAAGCAACCTTGACCCTTAATTTTGGAGACACATCTAAAGTTTAGAATTTAAAGGAGAAAAATCCAAATGGCTAGATTTAGTCTTCTAAAATTAAAAATCTACCTAAATCCTAACCATTGAATTAATCAATGGCTAGAATGCTTAAGATGGTGACTTGTGAAATTAGTCACACTTTGAAGAAGCTAGAGAAGGGGGGGACGGTTTTTGTAGTGAATTAAGAGCTAAAGGAGACTTTATGACCATTATTACATGTCATGGTCAATATTACATCATCCTTGATTATGATTTCTTTGTTTGCATCCTTAGGAAATTTCTTGGAGGGAGGCCAAAATTTTCATTGTATTACCAACTTTTCTTTCAATTATTTTAGTAACTTGACTATCACTCAAATAAATAAATAATTCACTCTTCACTTTCCAATTAAGGCTACGGCTATACAAAGAAGAAGGGGAACCAATTTGATTCAATCAATTCCAATAATTCATGTTCCAGTATTTATATTATACAACAAAGCAAGCTAGTCAATTATGGTGACTCTCCATTTTGTTTCTACGGCCATGCATGTTTGGTAAAAGAAAAACATGCTATCTTTCATTCATTATCACTTTTGTTTTTATTTCAAGATGGCTCACGGCCAAGGAGGCATTAGAAAGCCAAAAATCATTTCATATTTCACTTATTCACCTTTTCTCTCAAATGAGTCAATACTAATTATTTGATCAAATAATACATTTTTTTTCTCCCTTCACTCTACGGCAATCACCAAAGGAGAAGGGGTGTTTATGTTCATTTTATCTCACTTGAACTCCTAAGTCTTCTATCCATTCTCTTTCTCCTTCTCTCCAAATTGAAGCTCACGGTTAGCTCATCAAGAACCATCATCCAAATTTTTTTAATTTCATCCAACCATAGTTCTTGAATTTACATGATATTTTAAGCAATTTTCATGTTGAAGACTTTCTCTAAATCACTCATCTTCAACCTTATTCTTCAAGCTAAAGATTGAAGCTCTTAGATAATTTTCTCTCTTTTCTCTCCTTGGTGGATTCAGTCATGACTCCTAAGTATGGCTTTCATCACTCTTAATTTCAACCAACCATATTTCTTGAATCATTACCTTATTCTAAGCAACTTTCATGTTGGAGACTTTCTCTAAATCATTCATTTTCAAGAAGTTTTTCTAAGAGCAAGTTCTAAGGTTTTTGAGGTGAAGTATAAGGAAACTTCATTTTCTTCTCTTCTTTTTCATAATCTAAACCATGTTTGATCCGTGGTTCCTCTTAATCAAGCTTAGTATACTAATTTTTATGTATTTTGTTTTGTATTTGAGAAGCTCTTGGTGATGAAGGACTTGGAAAAAGAAGCAAAACAAGGAGTTTTTGAGGATCTTCGAGAGGTAAGAGGGGGATCCATCTCACCAACCAAGCATGGTGGTGAGAGATGGTATTTTATTTGATGGATGTGGAATCCATGTGAGGATTCATATCCATGGTCATGTAATTAATTTGTGGGTGTTTATGAGCTTTGATTAATTTTTTATGCTTGATATGCTTTGCATGATTTTATAGCTTTGATGATATGCTTGATATGCTATACATGCTTTTATGGCTTTGATGGTATGCTTATATATTATTTATGATGAAATATATATGTATATGCCATGACTTGATGGTGGAAAGGAAATTGATTTTTGGCTCCAATAGCCAAGGAAGAGCTACGGTTTTGATGCCCTTGATTAGGGTTCATGTTGAAAATTTTCAAGAACAAAAGAATTGATTTTTGAGTACTTAGAACATGGTGGATTTCGAACAAGACACCTCAAAATAAGTGTTCACAAATTAATATTTTCATGAAAGATGAAAATGGATGATTTGAAGAGTATGGAAAATAAACAAAGGATTTGTTTTCCAAGAGAACAAGAATATAATTTTTGGAAGAATTTTTATTAATTTATTTTGTGTAAAAAGATGCTAAGTGTTTTTCTAAATATGAGTTTTTGAATGAAACGGACAAATGTTGATTTTAAGGATTTGTAAAGAAAGTGAAAAAAGATTTGCAAAGAAAGTGAAAAAGGATTTGTAAAGAAAGTAAAAACGAATTTGAACAAATGGCTTTGGTTTTTATGACCATAAGACTTACGGTTTTGAAAACAAAATTTTAATGGTTTTTTTTGTGTAAAATCCTATCAACTTAGAAAGAAAGAATGTTTTCATGATTTCAATAGTCATGCCCACGTTTTTGAAGGCTTGTAATGTCTTGATTTTATGAACAAGTTTCCAAAATGAAACAAAAGAGAATTTCAAAGTAATTTGATACAACAAATTTGGAAAGGGAATCAGAGCATTTTAATGCTTGAGGGAATTTTTGAGAAAAATGGAGAATATGATTTTCCTAACGTGTAAATCATACTTTGGGTTTTGAAGAGTGATTTTTAAAGTTAAAAACATTGATTTAATTCAATGGAAAAGTGATTTTGTGAATTATATTTTGGGAAAAGGATTTTTTGGGAAAAGAAATGTGGAAAAGATTTTCTTGAGTAAGAAAACATGAAAAATGAAATATAAAGTTATATTATTTTGAGAAAAGTTGAAAAGGAATTTTTGAAGGTTAAGAAATATTTTCTGTAATGAAATTGTGATGAAAAACGTTTTACGTATCTTAAAAACGTGATTTTTAAGCTACGCAATTTTGAACAATGTGTTAAAAATGATATTGATTTATTTAAGTCCAAAATAATGTTTGGAATATTGTGGAATATTTTATGTGATTGAAAAATGTTGAAAAATATTTTACGTATCTTAAAAACAATTTGAAATACAGTAAAATATTTCTACGCGATTTTAACCAAGTGCCCAAGATTCAATGCCAAAACCGTGGCTTCATGATGTCCATTATCCAATTTTTCTTTCCACTTTTATGCATTAGTTTTCTAAACACTAATTCACTTAAATTTAGTTCATAAAGATTAATCAATTTGTCTCTTTACCAAGACCAAAACCATGGCACCCCTCTTGGGTATTAAACTCTCAAGGTCCTCCATTCATTTGTGTTAATACTATCATTCAACCTTTGATTACATAAGTCTTATTTCACTTGTATACAAAACCAATTTTCACCCCTAACTTCTAGTCAAAACCGTGGCACCATGTTGAGGTAGTAAACTCCAAATTTTCCATTTAGCAACCCCAACATGATCAAGCACAATTAATATATCAAACATATTCAAGAATACTAAATCATACAAAATTTATAATTCAAGCAAGCATACAAAGAGCATACAAGGATGGATTTCTCCATCAACACACATACAAAGTCTCCTCACCACCATAAGTGGTTGAAGTGAGTAGTCTCCCTCTTACCTAGAGGAGACAATGCAAGAAAACAACTCCTTGGTTCCTTGATTTGTAAATTTCGGATTCCACCTTCAAGAGAACCATAAAGTGGTCAAATTCTCATATTTACAAACTAAAGCTTGAAAAGTGTAACATCCTGAAAAGTGTTTATTTAGTTACAAGTAATCATTTTATAATATTCTAGATTTTTGAGAATTTTTCTGAAATTTTCTGAAAATGTCAAATATTTTAATATATTCCTTGTTTTGCGTGTTCACTGTGCAGACCCGGGAAGATGCGATGTCTTCCCTGTGGCTGGTAAACTCTAAATTGTGGACTTGTCGACGGGGGATCTTACTAAACCCGAGGCCGAGCACAATTTACGAAGTTTACGTTTTACGAGGTTTTACCCGATGAATGAAATCGCGGTATTGTAAAATCATCTGATGAATAATGAAATATTATTTTCATCATCAGTAACTCTTCTACACTGGAGGAAAAATAATACTGACAGTGTAAATATTCATCTGTGTTAGTGTGCCGATTAGGAAACAACTTTCCTTTCACTTTATCGAGAAACGTGCGAAGCTTCTGATGGAAGCTTGGAAGAAGCTTCTTGGAAATTTCCTCTTCCTCCTTCCCCATGCAAAAACAGCCCATTCCCTCCTCTCTCTCCTTCATGCACGGCTGGACAACATCTTTGGGGGGGGGGAATTGATTTTATTTCCTAAAGCATTTCCTTTACTTCTTTCTTCTACTTCTTTCTTCTTCTTCCTCATGATATTTTCTCCTCCCTCTCTCCAGAAATCCCACGGCACCAGCAGCCTTTTTCCCCCTCATTCATCACCAAATTTTCTTCCAACCACACTCTCTTAACCCTCTTCCTCTCCTGGACATCCTTCTTGTTTGGAGCATCTTGAGATTCCACCATTTTCACCATTTTCTCCAAGCTCCAAGCTTTGAGCTTTTGGGTAATATTCAAGACTTCTTTTCTTTCTCTTCCATTTTCGTGGTTATGGTTTTCATGTTGGCCATCCATGGCTTATTTTTCAAGCCTTGGTATTGATTCTAACAAAGTCACCATTTTTAGGGTTCTTGGAGCTCAAATCCGAAATTCAAAGGAGGTTCTTGGTGTTCTTCTTTTGTTCTCTTCACTTGGGTAAGAGGAAGACACTCCTCCTCAACCTCTCTTAGCATCTAGGAACCTTGATTGTGTTTTTGGTGAAAACCCTAATGAGGGTTATCCTTTGATTTTGTGATTAGTATGTCTATGGGTTGATTTTAATTGATTTTTGAATCCATGTATAAAGTTCTCTCATTTTTATATTGTTCTTCATGATAGTGCATTTTGTTGGGTTTGTATGATTGATTGATGCCTCTTGCATGATTTGAAGGTATATTTGAGTAACTTGTTGATTAAATATGATAATGATTGGTTTGGTTTGAGTTAGAGGACCTGGAGAACTCTGTTTTCTGCAAGATTACGCGTGGCAATCGATTACACGAGGCTTGTAATCGATTACCAAGCTCTTAAGGGTACGAAATCGTGATTCTGGAAATCTGGTAATCGATTACATCTTGTGTGTAATCGATTACAGAGATTCTATCTAGCTTGTAATGATTACAAGAGTGGTGTAATCGATTACCAAGCCTCTGATGTCACGAAATGATGCTTCTGGGAATCGCGTAATCGATTACAACTTGTGGGTAATCGATTACGGAGGTTCTGTCCAATTGGTAATCGATTACCACGGCTATGTAATCGATTACCAGGTCCTTGAAGTTACGAATCGTAGTTCTGGAAATCATGTAATCGATTACAATGAGATTGTAATCGATTACAGGGATTCTGTTTCACTGGTAATCGATTACCAGGGTGATGTAATCGATTACCAAGACCCAAAATTGAGATTTTTGAGCTGGAAATGATTGAGATTATGGTTCTTTGTCCTTTGTAACTCAAACATAACCTAAAAACCCTAGATTCAAGGATTTTACTTTACTTAGATGTGATAGGAATGTGTATTCATACCGATAGGGAAGAAATGATTTTGAAAATGGAATTCTTGGATCCATGACATGGAAATTGTGGTATGTGTGTGATAAGGAACATATATTGATGCTTATATTGGCCTATTGTGGCATGTTATGTAATGGTATGAGATTGTGAATCATACATGTCCATGCATAGTGTCATATGCATTGTGAATGTCCTTGTGGACTGTTGTAAGGCCAAGTTGCCTAGGAGATTGAGCACACCTTAGTGCGGGTGCGAGTAGACAAGTGTGGGTTATGTGATGACCTTGGGGGCGTCGGGGTGCGGGTCCCTCACAAGGGGCAGTTGGTAGCTCCTCTGCCTGTGGGGCAAACCGATGCAAACGCACCGACGATCCAGACTTGGCACTGTCCTATATCGTGATCTAGTGTAGAATGTTTGTACAATGCCATGATTGTGCATGAGAAAAATTATTGATAGCACTGGCCTCGGCAGCCGAGTTACAGACATGTCTCCTGATCTTTCTCTCTGACTGTTTGAGTCTAGCTCCATGGAGTAGGAATTTGGGAAAGCATGCATGTGAGTCATGATATACATTGTCATTGTTAATATTTATTTTTCCATATAGATGACTGATTTGGTTATTACTGAGATGACTATCAGCCTGGAATTGTTTATTTGCTTATTGTTGGAATTACTGCTTATTAGTTGAATATGATATTCTAAATTGCTATTTGGGCGCGTGGTGCCGTACTGTTTTTAGCTGCTATAATTGGTAATGATGGTAGGATGTCTTACCTCTTTCTTGTATCTCTGTTACTTGCTATATGTGTGTATATTGTGTTGATCGAAGATGACGGTAAGGAGGCGAAAGATCCCGAGTTTCTCGGCTTCTGGCCCGAACGAGACTAGCTTCTACTAAGACGATGGCGGCACGTATGCGCGGATTTCTTGGTGATGTGTGTCTGACCTTCCTTGGAGGGCCGAATTGTTGGCATATCAACTTGAATTTCGATCGCTGCGTCTACTTGGGAGATGTGTCGATCGCCCTAGCCTGGAGACGTCATGAGGCACCTGTCCTCACCTGCCACATCAGCCTGCGACTGGAGTTTTACTTGCCCATCTGTGAGATGTGGGGTGATCATTATTACACCCCTTGGGAGGACTCTTTTGATTCTACTGCTCGGGCTCCTGCCCGTGGATCTGTGGTTCCCATGGAGGTTTCCTCTGAAAAGGAGGATCCTGCTGAGGACCCGGACACGGTCCCTCCTCATCCGAGGCGAGTTTCTTGGTAGCTACTGATGGCTACCAGTGTTTTATTTTGGGGCACGATGTATATTTTTGTGAATTTGTATATTTTGTTATCTACGGGGCATATTTGTATAATCCTTTGGGGCGGTATAGTTTTGCTTTTTGGGTAATTCATGCTTGTATCTAAGTATAAATGGTGATAGTACATTATATATATATATATATATATATATATATATATATATATATATATATATATAAATGCATGTCATTCAGATGAGAATTTGTCTACTATTTTATCCTTCACCGTCATTTATATTCCGCATGGTTAAAATGATTATCAAACAAAAAAGTATATATATTTATGCTATTTTGCTCACGTATTTAAGAATTGAACAAGTTAAACTTAAACGAATGAACCGGGTCTTGAAATGTTAAAACTTTACTTTTTCGCATTTTCTTTTATTTGACAATGTGACGTTCCTTCCCAAAAAGGGGTGTTACATTAAGTTAGTATTAGAGCCCCGATTTATGTTTTCTTTGGGTCTTGTGTGTGAGTCTGTCTTGTTTGTGTTGTGTAAAATCTCTGTGGTTTGTGTTTTGAAATGAAGTCCTCTAACTTACCTTGTGGTTTTCAGCTAACCTGATTTGAGAAAGAGTAAGATGGCGAGAAGTAGAGAAATTGCAGTTCCTGTTGAGGCAATGCAGCGGATGGCAGATGTCATCGCGCAGCAAAATGAGTGTGCGGCTCAACAACAAGAGAGAGCTGCTCAACAGCTCGAGGTGACTGCCGATGCCCAGAACTTAGCAGAGTTCCGTGGCATGAACTGTGCCGAAGACAAAAAGGTGAACTATGCTACCTTCATGCTTGTGGGCAACGCCGAAGACTGGTGGAACGGAGCTCAGAGAGCATTGGAAGCCGAAGGAACTGACATCACATGGGATGTGTTCAAGAACAAGTTCTTGGACAAATATTTTCCTGCTAATGCGAGACATGCGAAAGAGCTGGAGTTCCTCAACTTGAGACAGGGGAACATGACCGTCAGTGAGTATGCAGCTAAATTTGAGAACCTGGAGAAGTTCTCAACACACTACCAACACCAAACCGATGAAGCCTGGAAGTGTTGGAAGTTCACCGAGGGATTGAGGTATGAGGTGAAGAAAGCTGTGATCACCCTGAAGATGAAGGTATTCTCGGAATTGTTAGACACTTCTGAGAAGTTGAAGCCTTGGAACAGGCTAGAGACTCGAGAAATAGGAGCTTTGGGCTGTGCGGTCCCAAAGAGGTGGAGGCAGTGGTTCAAACCGCTTCCAAAAGAAGCCTTATTCCCGACCAGCGGGAAGTCAACAGCAAACCGGTGGAAGTTCTGGTAGAGGTTCCTCTGGGAACCGAACTGGGCAGAATGTGACCTACCCGTCCAGATGCCTAAAGTGTGGAAAAGATCATCTCACGAGGGATTGCACGATCAAGGGAATCATCTGCTTCAGATGTGGCAAACCGGGCCACATGTCTAGAGACTGCAATCAAGCAAAGGCTGAACCTTCAGTCAACGCGACTCGAGCCAAGAAACCACAAGCCGAAGGTCGAGTTTACACTATGAGCGGAGCTGAAGCCTCCGAATCCGAAGACTTGATTCAAGGAGAAGGCACCATAGAGGGTAATCTTTTAAAAGTACTGTATGACTCTGGGGCAACCCATTCTTTCATATCATATGACTGTGTGCTACGACTTAGCTTACCTGTGTCTGAACTACCTTTTGAATTGACTGTTTCAACCCCCACTGATAAACAGGTAGTCACTACCAAAGTCTGTTTGAAGTGTCCCTTAATTGTTGAAAGTCGAATCTTTTCTGTCGATTTGATCTGTTTGCCTCTTTCACAGTTAGATATAATCCTAGGGATGGACTGGTTATCTTCCAACTATGTTCTATTGGATTGTTCCAGAAAAACTATAGTTTTCCCTGTGGATGAGAATTCTAGGTACTTGACGGCCAACCAAGCACGAGCTTTCTTGAAAGAAGGAGCTCAGGGGTACATGCTACTATCTTCTTTGAAAATCGAGAGTGAGGCTGACCTGGACACTATTCCGGTGGTGAGAAAGTTCTCTGAAGTTTTTCCAGAAGAAGTACCTGGTTTACCACCGACACGTGAGATCGAGTTTGCCATTGATCTGGTACCGGGAGTTGGTCCGGTGTCTATAGCACCTTATCGTATGTCGCCAATGGAATTGGCCGAGCTCAAGAAACAGCTAGAGGAGCTTTTGGAGAGATAGTTTGTTAGACCGAGTGTGTCACCGTGGGGAGCACCAGTACTGTTAGTTCAGAAAAAGGACGGTACCTCAAGATTGTGCGTGGACTATAGGCAATTGAACAAGCTGACGATCAAGAACAAGTATCCACTCCCAAGAATTGATGATTTGATGGACCAACTGAAGGGAGCAACAGTGTTTTCAAAGATTGATTTGAGATCTGGGTACCATCAGATAAGAGTGAAAACGGAGGATGTGCCCAAGGCGCACCGTACCGATACGGTCATTATGAGTACCTTGTAATGTCGTTTGGTGTTACGAATGCACCTGCTATCTTCATGGACTACATGAATAGGATCTTTCGTCCTTACTTGGACAAGTTTGTTGTCCTCTTCATTGACGATATCCTTATATATTCCCAGAATCAAGAGGATCATGCTGAACACCTCAGCATAGTTCTCCAGATTTTGAAGGAGAAAGAACTGTATGCCAAGCTGTCGAAATGTGAGTTTTGGCTTGATGAGGTGAAGTTTTTAGGCCATGTGATCTCGAAGGAAGGGATTGCAGTGGATCTGTCGAAAGTAGAAGCAGTATTATGGTGGGAGCAACCAAAGTCAGTGACGGAAGTTCGTAGCTTTGTGGGTTTAGCCAGATATTACAGAAGATTTATAGAAGGGTTTTCCAAGATTGTTGGACCGCTCACTCAGTTGACAAGAAAGAACCAAGCTTTTGAATGGACTGATAGCTATGAGCAAAGTTTTCAAGAGTTGAAGAAATGGCTGACTACCTCACCCGTATTAATGTTACCTGGTCTGAATGAGCCATTCGAGGTGTACTGTGACGCTTCGTTTCAAGGATTGGGATGTGTTCTTATGCAACATAGAAGAGTTGTAGCCTATGCTTCGCGACAGTTGCGAGTACATGAAAAGAACTACCCTACACATGATTTGGAACTTGCGGCTGTGGTCTTTGCTCTAAAGATATGGAGACATTTTCTCTATGGAGCAACATTCAACATCTTCAGTGACCACAAGAGCTTGAAATATTTGTATGATCAGAAAGAGCTGAATATGAGGCAGCGGAGATGGCTAGAATTCCTGAAGGACTATGATTTCCAGTTGTTGTACCACCCAGGCAAGGCGAACGTCGTGGCTGATGCCTTGAGCAGAAAGACTATCAGTACTTCTGCTTTGATGATCAAGGAAAGAGACCTCATAGAACAGTTTAGGGATGTATGGTCGTTTGTTAAGTTGGAACCCGGAAGGATTTGTATGAATATGGTCACCATCTCAAGTGAACTAATGGATGACATACGGGAAAAGCAGAAAGCCGATGAATTCTTGCAAGAAGCAAGAGAATTGATAAGGCAAGGCAAATAGATAGAATTTGAAGAAGGAACGGATGGAATTCTGAGATTTCGAGGTAGAGTTTGTATCCCCCGTGACCAAGAGCTTAGGCGATATATTATGGAACATGCTCACACCAGCAAGCTGAGTATACACCCAGGCATAACTAAGATGTACCAAGATCTGAAGAAATTGTTCTGGTGGCATGGAATGAAGAGCGACATCACTAGATGTGTGTCGACTTGTTTAGTTTGTCAAAAAGCTAAAGTGGAACATCAAAGACCAGCGGGATTACTACAACCATTATCTATTCCTGAATGGAAATGGGACAGCATTGCGATGGATTTTGTTGTGGGTTTGCCGAGGACAAAGAAAGGACACGACTCGATATGGGTAATAGTAGATCGACTCACGAAGTCAACCCATTTTCTCCCGATCAACATGAGGTACAGTTTGGAGAAATTGACCCAGTTATATATTGGTGAGATCGTTAGGCTACATGGTGTGCCTACGAGTATTGTTTCGGATAGGGATCCGAGATTTACTTCAAAATTTTGGCAGAGTTTACAAGCATCGTTGGGAACGAAGTTACGTCTGAGTTCAACATACCATCCACAAACCGATGGTCAATCGGAAAGGACAATCCAATCTTTAGAAGATTTGCTTAGAGCTTGCACTATGGAACAAACTGGATGTTAGGATGAAGTTCTGCCACTGATAGAGTTCACCTACAACAACAATTATCATTCGAGTATAGGGATGGCACCCTATGAAGCTCTGTATGGACAACGATGTCGAACACCATTATGTTGGTACCAAGACGGAGAGTGTAACACCCCAAATTTTTGTATCTCTTAAATAGTAATTTTGACAGTTAACAGAATTTTACTGTTTAGTAATTTCTGTGCACTGTAAAATTATTTTGTTTATTCCGTCAGCGTATTTGATCGTTTTGAGTGATTTACTCCGTATCAGGAAAATAAAAATTTTCAGGCCGGGGAAAACTTTACGTAATTTAATTTTTACTGTTAGGTAATTATTTTACGTAATCTGATTTGATATTTGTGCATTTTATAATTTTTGTGATTTTATGGATGATTTTGAAATTTTTCCTGTCTGTGGGTCCCGCAAGGGTATGTGGGCCCAGGTGGCCATATGTGGGCCCAGGTGGGTCCCACAAAGTGAAAAAATTTTCTACGCATAGAAAAATTTGTACTGTTTAGACGGAGACAGGGGATCTTACTAAACCTGAATCCAGAAACAATTTTAGAAAATTTCTTGTACTGTATTTAATTATCGGATGATAAAAATACAGTAAAAATATTATTTGTAGGATACAAGAATAAATATTATACTGCGTAGTCAACAAAGAGAGCTTGACTTGATTTATACCCTTGGATGAGAATACTTAGTTTGAATATTAACCATTGATTTAATCAAAGGTTAAGAAACAAACTTAATAAAGAAGCCTTGGATATTAACCATTGATTTAATCAATGGTGTGAGAATAAGCTTAGTTAGGAAGGCTTTGATATCAACCATAGATGTAATCAAAGGTGTAGAATTGGTCTTGAAAAATGACAAAGACCATGTATAACCATTGGATTTAGATTAAATTAAGGGTGGAGATTTAATCTTAAAAAGTAACAAAGACCATTTATGACCATTGGATGAAGAATCAATCAATGGTGGAGATTTGGTCTTCTAAAATGGCAAAGACTAATTATGACCCTTGGATTTAAAGTTTGAAGAAGCAATCTTGACCATTAATTTTGGAGACACATCTAAGGGCTAGAATTTAAAGAAGAAAAATCCAATGGCCTAGATTTAGTCTTCTAAAATTAAAAATCTACCTAAATCCTAACCATTGAATTAATCAATTGCTAGAAATGCTTCAAATGGTGGCAAATAATGAAGACAACTTTATTGAATGCATTATGAAGAGAAGGTGATGGTTTTGGAGTGTTTAGAAGACAAAGAGCAATGCTTTATGTCATTTTTGATGTCTTGGTCAAGTTAGACATCATAATGGCTTACTTTTGATTTTTGCACTCCAAGGAGAATGCTTGAAGGGGGGGCACGGTTTTGGTGCTGCATGAAGGAGTTTGGAAGACCATAATTTCATGCTTTAGTCATTATTGTCTTCCTTGGTCTTCATTGATTCATTTTCAAGAAGGAAACTTAGAAAATTTTCTCTCCATCTCCTTTCTTCTCTAGGTTTCGGCCAAGCCCTCCAAGAGCACCTCCCATCACTCAAAAATTTCATCCAACTTGATTTTCTAAACCTAAACCTCATTCTAAGAACATCTCTAGTTATGAGTTTTTCCAAAATCATTATTCTTGATCTTCAAATTCAAGCTTCAAGTTTCTATCAAAAATAAAAAATTTCATCTTTGTGCTTCAAGAGAAACCATTCGGTTATCTACCCTAAAATCACCATCCAAGCTCTTTTAATTTCATCCAACCTTAGATCTTGAATCTACATGATGTTCTAAGCAACTTTCATGTTGAAGATTTTCTCTAAATCATTCATCTTCAAGGAGTTTCTTCAAGATCAAAGTTATTGGGTTTTTGAGGTGAAGTATAAGGAAACTTCATTTTCTTCTCTCTTTTTCATGATCTAAACATGTTTGATCCATGGTTCCTCTTACTCAAGCTTAGTATACTAATTTTTATGTATTTTGTTTTGTATTTGAGAAGCCCTTGGTGATGAAGGACTTGGAAAAAGAAGCAAAACAAGGAATTTTTGAGGATCTTCAAGAGGTAAGAAGGAGATCCATCTCACCAACCAAGCATGGTAGTGAGAGATGGTATTTTATTTGATGGATGTGGAATCCATGTGAGGATTCATATCCATGGTCATGTAATTAATTTGTGGGTGTTTATGAGCTTTGATTAATTTTCTATGCTTGATATGCTTTGCATGATTTTATAGCTTTGATGATATGCTTGATATGCTATACATGCTTTTATGGCTTTGATGGTATGCTTATATTATTTATGATGAAATATATATGTATATGCCATGATTTGATGATGGAAAGAAAATTAATTCTTGACTCCAATGGCCAAAGAATGACTACGGTTTTGGCACCCAAGGTTAGGGTTCTATGTTGAAATTTTTCAAGAACAAGGAAATTAATTTTTAATCCCTAGAACATGGTGAATTTTGGTCAAGACACCTCAAGATAGGTGTTCACAAAATTAATATTTTCTTGAATGATGAAAATGGATATTTAGAAAAGTAAGGAAAATAAACAAAGAATTTATTTTTCAAAAAGTACATGAATACGGTTTTAAAAGGATTTTTATTGATTTATTTTGTGTAAAAAGTTTCTAAGTGTTTTACTAAACATGAGATTTAAATGAAAATAACAATGATAATTTTAAGGATTTGCAAAGAAAGTGAAAAAGGATTTGTAAGGAAAATAAAAATGAATTTGAACAAATGGGTTTGGTTTTTATGACCATCGGTATTTCGGTTTTGAAAATAAAGAATTTTTAATGGTTTTGTTTGTGTAAAACCATATCAATTTAGAAGGAAAATATTTGATGGCTTCAATGGCCAAAGACTCTACGATTTTTGGAGGATTGGAATAATTTTGGTTTTTATGGAACAAAGTAATTTTAAAGTGGAAACAAAATGTTTGAACAAAATGTTTTAGTATAAGGATTTTGGAAAGGGAAATCAAAGTATTTTATCACTTGAGAAATGAACTTTCATATGAAAATGAAAAAGAAAAGTTGCAAGGGTTTGAATCTTAATTTGTTTTGAAGAGAATTTATTTTAGAATTGATTTGGGAAAAATGGAGAATATAATAGTGTTTTGAAAATTTACTAACGTATAACTTATTTTCAATTTTTGAAATACGTTAGAAAATGTTAAGTTTTGAAACGTTGATTTACATCAATGGAAAAGTGATTTTGTGAATTATATTTTGAAAAAGAATTTCTTGAGTAAAGAACTATGGAAAAATATTTTCTTGAGTAAGAAAATATATTAAATAAAGTGTAAAGTTATATTATTTTGAGAAAAGTTAAAAAGGAATTTTTAAAGGTCAAGAAATATTTTTACGTAATGAAATTGTGGTGAAAAATTATTTACGTATCTTAAAAATGTGATTTTTAAGTTACGTAATATGGAAAAATATTTCACGCGATTTTAAATACGTTAAAATATTTCTACGCGATTTGAATTACGTTTAAATATTTTACGTAATCTGAATTACTATTGAAAAATCACTACGGGATGGAAAAGTGATGAATTATTTTTACGTGATTGTGAAAATAGCGGAAAATCGTTATGTGATTTGAAAAGTGTTTTAAATATTTTGAGAATGACGAAAAATGATTTATGCGACTTAAAAGAATAATTTTTAAGTTACGCGATTTTAAAACAGTGAAAAAATACTATGCGATTTTGAGAAACGTATATTTTTACGCGATTAAGAAAAACATTAAAAAAATTAGTACGTGTTTTAAAAGTGCAACAGAAGAGTTGCGGTATTTTGAAAATGTAACAGAAATGTTACTGTATTGTGAAAACATAACAGAAGTGTCACGGTATTGTGAAAATATAACAGAAACGTTTCAGAATTTTGAAAACGTAACATAAGTGTTACGATATTTTGAAAACGTAATATAAACATTTTGGAATTGTGAAAACGTAACAGAAACGTTTTGGAATTGTGAAAATGAAATGGAAATATTACACAATTTTGAAAACACGACGAAAGTGTTTTATAACTATGAAAATGTGATAACATGATTTTTGCTGTTGAAAATACAGTATAATTTGGTGCATTTTATATGCATTGGAAAGAGATGCTTGTGATTGGATTTGGTGCATTATACATGCATTAGGAAAAAATATGCATTGAGGCATATGATACGTTGAACAAATGAAATTGAAAAGATTTGGCCCTTTGGGGTTGGACTTGCACGGATATATTCGTGCATTGTATATGACCCTTGTGGTCGAAGAGGGAATGAGAATTGATAGTGAGGTCTATGATGGATCTTGGGGGCATCGAGGCGCGGCGGTCGACCAGTGGACAGCTGGCGAGTACCCTGTACCACTTGGCGATGCAGTCCGTTGCAACGCATTGACGATACCCGACAAGAACACGATTCTTTTCAACAACTGGAAGATTGTCTTTGGGCTAAGTGCTGACAATTGTGATGTGAGCATTCTCCTCGAAATTGTGAAAACCTCCATGGAGTTGTTTTTGAAAAATTAAGTCTTCGTGCACATGCATAATCTGACATTTATACCTGTATGATATATTAATTGAAGAATATTGGCTATGACAATTGTTTTGAATACTTGGATGATGATGATGATAATCATGTTGATGGCATTTTTATGATTATTGTGTGATGATAATAATGTTAATAGTATGATGATGATAGTTGATTAATGTTGAGTGCATTATTGAAATTCTGGTATGACATATCTGTATGATATTGCTGTTTGTGTTATCTCTATGCTACCATGTTGGTATTGGCGTAGGTGATCTCACCTCTTTGTTATGTTGTTTTGCTGTGTCTGTACTGTTAAAATTAAATAATAGAAGGATCGAGTTGTCTTAGACATAACGGACAATGAATACTCTGAGATGGGTGACAACAATAAGGAGTGGACATTCAGGACTCAAAGGTGTGCAATGTTGACAAAGAACAGATGTAGAACAAATGTCTGATGCAACAAGATGGATACACAACAGAATAAGTATGTTAAGTTTTAACGTTAGTGTTGTACCGTGCTATTAAGTAGGACCCGTCATGGGGTTTGCTACTGTTAAAAAAAAAGAAGAGTCTGTTAGTTTTATATTTCTCTTCAAATTGTTAAATATTAATTGGTGTCAATGTTGTATATGAATCAGTTTAAATATATTTTCAGTAATATTTATGGATTACAGTAAGTTTATGTTTCAGTAAAGAAGAAATTTTAAAACCCACTTTTTATAACTCAAACCTTGTGTGAACTTCTTTACAAATTTTGAGTCGGGAATCAGACATGTGATACCCTAGGGAGGGTGTTACAGAGAGCATCTTACGATTGGACCAGATATCATTCAGCAGACAACTGAGAAGGTCAAGATGATTCAAGAAAAGATGAGAACTGTTCAGAGCCGACAAAAGAGTTATGCAGATAGGAGAAGGAAGCCTCTTGAATTTGAGGAAGGTGAGCATATATTCTTGAAAGTCACACCCACGACTGGGGTCGGCCGGGCTTTGAAATCTAGAAAACTCACTCCAAAATTTCTTAGACCTTACCAAATCCTTCGCCGGATAGGTCCAGTAGCCTACCAGATAGCCTTACCCCCTTTTCTTTCCAACATACACGATGTCTTCCATGTGTCACAACTTCGTAAGTATTTGCCTGATCCAAGTCATGTCATAGCACCGGACACAGTACAATTAAAAGAGAACTTGACCTATGAGGCGCCTCCTGCGAGAATCGAGGACCAACGGATAAAACAACTTAGAGGAAAGGAGATCTCATTGGTAAAGGTGATTTGGAACGAGACGACTGGTGATGCAACTTGGGAACTGGAAGACAAGATGAGGGAGCCACATCCGAAACTATTTTGAGGTATGTAAATTTCGAGGACGAAATTCCTTTTAGTAGGAGAGTGTTGTAACATCCTGAAAAGTGTTTATTTAGTTACAAGTAATCATTTTATAATATTCTAGATTTTTGAGAATTTTTCTGGAATTTTCTGAAAACGTCAAATATTTTAATATATTCCTCATTTTGCGTGTTTACTATGCAGACCCGGGAAGATGCGATGTCTTCCCTGTGACTGGTAAACTCTAAATTATGGACTTGTCGACGGGAGATCTTACTAAACCCGAGGCCGGGCACAATTTACGAAGTTTACGTTTTACGAGGTTTTACCCGATGAATGAAATCACGGTATTGTAAAATCATCTGATGAATAATGAAATATTATTTTCATCATCAGTAACTCTTCTACACTGGAGGAAAAATAATACTGATAGTGTAAATATTCATCTGTGTTAGTGTGTCGATTAGGAAACAACTTTACTTTCACTTTATCGAGAAACGTGCGAAGCTTCTCATGGAAGCTTGGAAGAAGCTTCTTGGAAATTTCCTCTTCCTCCTTCCCCATGCAAAAGCAGCCCATTCCCTCCTCTCTCTCCTTCATGCATGGCTGGACAACATCTTTGGGGGGGAATTGATTTTATTTCCTAAAGCATTTCTTTTACTTCTTCTTTCTTCTACTTCTTTCTTCTTCTTCCTCATGATATTTTCTCCTCCCTCTCTCCAGAAATCCCACGGCACCAGCAGCCTTTTTCCCCCTCATTCATCACCAAATTTTCTTCCAACCACACTCTCTTAACCCTCTTCCTCTCCTGGACATCCTTCTTGTTTGGAGCATCTTGAGATTCCACCATTTTCTCCAAGCTCCAAGCTTTGAGCTTTTGGGTAATATTCAAGACTTCTCTTCTTTCTCTTCCATTTTCGTGGTTATGGTTTTCATGTTGGCCATCCATGGCTTATTTTTCAAGCCTTGGTATTGATTCTAACAAAGTCACCATTTTTAGGGTTCTTGGAGCTCAAATCCGAAATTCAAAGGAGGTTCTTGGTGTTCTTCTTTTGTTCTCTTCACTTGGGTAAGAGGAAGACACTCCTCCTCAACCTCTCTTAGCATCTAGGAACCTTGATTGTGTTGTTGGTAGAAAAACCCTAATGAGGGTTATCCTTTGATTTTGTGATTAGTATGTCTATGTGTTGATTTTAATTGATTTTTGAATCCATGTATAAAGTTCTCTCATTTTTATATTGTTCTTCATGATAATGCATTTTGTTGGGTTTGTATGATTGATTGATGCCTCTTGCATGATTTGAAGGTATATTTGAGTAACTTGTTGATTAAATATGATAATGATTAGTTTGGTTTGAGTTAGAGGACCTCGAGAACTCTGTTTTCTGCAAGATTACGCGTGGTAATCGATTACACGAGGCTTGTAATCGATTACTAAGCTCTTAAGGGTACGAAATCATGATTCTGGAAATCTGGTAATCAATTACATCTTATGTGTAATCAATTACAGAGATTCTGTCTAGCTTGTAATCGATTACAAGAGTGGTGTAATTGATTACCAAGCCTCTGATGTCACGAAATGATGCTTTTGGGAATCGCGTAATCGATTACAACTTGTTGGTAATCGATTACAGAGGTTCTGTCCGATTGGTAATCGATTACCACGGCTGTGTAATCAATTAGCAGGTCCTTGAAGTTACGAATCGTAGTTCTGGAAATCATGTAATCGATTACAATGAGATTGTAATCGATTACAGGGATTCTGTTTCGCTGGTAATCGATTACATCACCCTGGTAATCGATTACCAAGACCCAAAAATGAGATTTTTGAGCTGGAAATGATTGAGATTATGGTTCTTTGTCCTTTGTAACTCAAACATAACCTAAAAACCCTGGATTCAAGGATTTTTCTTTACTTAGATGTGATAGGAATATGTATTCATACCGATAGGGAAGAAATGATTTTGAAAATG
Organism: Ormosia emarginata; assembly: GCA_029884605.1. NCBI lineage: Eukaryota > Viridiplantae > Streptophyta > Magnoliopsida > Fabales > Fabaceae > Ormosia > Ormosia emarginata. Next base: position 44,841,112 of record JAQQTP010000088.1, read on the forward strand.
GAATTCTTGGATCCATGACATGGAAATTGCGGTATGTGTGTGATAAGGAACATATATTGATGCTTATATTGGCCTATTGTGGCATGTTATGTAATGGTATGAGATTGTGAATCATACATGTCCATGCATAGTGTCATATGCATTGTGAATGTCCTTGTGGACTGTTGTAAGGCCAAGTTGCCTAGGAGATTGAACACACCTTAGTGTGGGTGCGAGTAGACAAGTGTGGGTTATGTGATGACCTTGGGGGCATCGGGGTGCGGGTCCCTCACAAGGGGCAGTTGGTAGCTCCTCTGCCTGTGGGGCAAACTGATGCAAATGCACCGACGATCCGGACTTGGCACTGTCCTATATCGTGATCTAGTGTAGAATGTCTGTACAATGCCATGATTGTGCACGAGAAAAATTATTGATAGCACTGGCCTCGGCAGTAGGAGTTCTACGACATGTCTCCTGATCTTTCTCTCCTACTGTTTGAGTCTAGCTCCATGGAGTAAGAATTTGGGAAAGCATGCATGTGAGTCATGATATACATTATCATTGTTAATATTTATTTTTCCATATTGATGACTGATTTGGTTATTACTAAGATGACTATCTGCCTGGAATTGTTTATTTGCTTACTGTTGGAATTACTGCTTATTAGTTGAATATGATATTCTGAATTGCTATTTGGGCGCATGGCGCCGTACTGTTTTTAGCTGCTATAATTGGTAATGATGGTAGGATATCTTACCTCTTTCTTGTATCTCTATTACTTGCTATATGTGTGTATACTGTGTTGATCGAAGACGACGGTAAGGAGGCGGAAGATCCCGAGTTTCCCGGCTTCTGGCCCGAACGAGACTAGCTTCTACTGAGACGATGGCGGAACGTATGCGCGGATTTTTTGGTGATGTGTGTCTGACCTTCCTCGGAGGGCCGGAGTGTTGGCATATCAACTTGAATTCCGATCGCTGCGTCTATTTGGGAGATATGTCGATCGCCCTAGCCTGGTGATGTTATGAGGCACCTGTCCTCACCTGCCACATCAGCCTGCGACTAGAGTTTTACTTGCCCATCCGTGAGATGTGGGGTGATCGTTATTACACCCCTTGGGAGGACTCTTTTGATTCTACTGCTCGGGCTCCTGCCCGTGGTTCTGTGGTTCCCATGGAGGTTTCCTCTGAAGAGGAGGATCCTGCTGAGGACCCAGATACGGTCCCTCCTCATCTGAGAGACTGAGTTTACTGGTAGCTACTGATGGCTACCAGTGTTTTATTTTGGGGCCTGATGTATATTTTTGTGGGCTGTATATTTTGTTATCTCGGGGCATATTTGTATAATCCTTTCAAAGGTATAGTTTTACTTTTTGGGTAATTCAGGCTTATATCTAAGTATAAATGGTGACAGTACATTTTATATATATATATATATATATATATATATATATATATATGCATGTCATTCAGATGAGAATTTTGTTTACTATTTTTTCCTTCACCGTCATTTATATTCCGCATGGTTAAAATGATTATCAAACAAAAAAATATATATTTCTGCTATTTTGCTCGTGTATTTAAGAATTGAACAAGTTAAACTTAAACGAATGAACCGAGTCTTCAAATGTTAAAACTTTACTTTTCCGCATTTTCTTTTATTTGACAATGTGACGTTCCCTCCCAAAAAGGGACATTACAAAAAGAATGATCCTTGGTCACATAGGTAACCAAGGAAAACGAAATTGAGAGGTGAATTGGAAGAACTTTACCTAAAGCCTTAAGCTTGAACTCCTTGAGATTCCTTTTTGGTGATTTTCGGATTCCACTCTCCCAAGAACCCTAGAGTGTTCAAAATCACTCAAATCACACATCAATGCTCAAAAAGAGAAGCCCTTGGTCACATAGCAACCAAGGAAAACGAAAATGAGAAGAAAATGGAGAGAAATCAAGAATCTTTACCTTGGAAGACAATGGAGACAAGGTTGGATTTTGGGCAAACCTTCTAAATGAAACTTGTAGAGAAGATGAAGATGAGTGTATAAATGTGTTTAGTGAAGAGAAAAATCAAAAAGCTTGGTCATCCATGGAAGGGTGATTTTCGGATTTGAAGAAGGAGGGGTAGAAAGGATGGATTTTTGAAGAGATTTTCTAAAGAGAAAGTGTAGAGGAGGTTGAGAGAAGTATAGAAATGGTGTTTATGGAGAGAAAAGTGAAGAGAAACAATGGTGGTGGTGGCTGCCATTTTCGGATTCAGGAGAAGGAAGAAGAGAATAGGTGGAGAGAAAATGGAGGTAGAAATGGAAAATGGAAAAACTTTCTACACAAAGAAGGTAGAGGAGTTGAAGGCAAGTGTAGAAATGGGCTTAGAGAGGAGAAAAGATGAGCAAAAATAGAGGAGGAGGGGCTACCATTTTCGTGCTCATGGTGGAGGTAGAGAGAAGGAGGAGAAAAGATGAAGAAGATGAAGTGAAGAGAGAGAAAGTGATAGGTAAAGTGAATTAGGTTTTGGTGGGTTTAGGTTAAGTGTGGATGAGTTACATTTTTGCCCTCCTTGGCATGAGTGGGCTGCTGAATAGAGGAGAGAGTGAGGGGAAAAATTTGGCTTCTCATGCAAGCCAAGGGTAATTGGGTCATTTGGTAGTCAAAGCTTTTCAAAGAAGCTTTGAAAAAGCACACAAATTTGAATTAAAATAGATTTGATTTGACATAAAGTGGATTGCATTAGGATAAGGTGATAGGATTTCTAATGCATGCTATTATCCAATGGATAATAGTTACAGTCGACAGAAGTCAGTATTAATGTATCTGACAGATGAAATTTACACAGCGTTTTATTATTCCGACTGCTAAATTTCTCGAAAAATGTGAAACTTCGTAAACTGTGTCCAACCTCGGGTTTAGTAAGATCCCCCGTCGACATGTCCATAGTTCAAGATTCTCGGAGAAAACATCTCGTTTCTCCGGCTTCGCTTAGTGCGCACGCAAAATGAGAAATATATTAAAATATTCAACGTTTCCGGAAAAATCTCAGAAAATTCTAAAAAATTGCAAATATTATAAAACGACTATTCGTCTTATCATTTTCCAATTTTTGAAGCATTATAGTCATTTTCCAGACTCTGCTCAATCCGAACGTAAAACGAAGAATATATTAAAATATTCGTCATTTCCGAAAAATTCTGAAAGAATTCACATAAATCACAAATATTAAAAAATAACTATTCGTCATAAAATTTTTCCAACTTCGGGAGCATTACAGTCGTTTTGCCAACTCTGCCCAGTGTGCATGCAAAACGAGGAATAATATTAAAATATTCTGCGTTCTCAAAAAAATCCAAAAAAATTTCAGAAAATCCCAAATATTGTAAAATGATCATTTATCCTAAAATTATTAATTTTCGGGATGTTACAAGTACAATCTCTGAAAACGTGTCCAGACTTCTTGCACTTGAAACAGACCATTCCCTTAATCACACATTCCTTTGTTATGTGGCCTTTTCCACACTTCAAACATTTTGGCACAAATGCCACAGTTTGACTGAATCTATCGCTATTAGAACTTCCCCCGACAGATTGTTGTTGTTGTTCCTGATGATTCCCCTGTGGTCGGGAATACGGCTTCTGCTGGAACTGATTACCATTGCCATTACCTTCCCTTTGAAATCGAGATGGTCCAAAGTTACAGGATCTCGTGTCTCGAGATTGGTCCAACTCCTCAATTTGATGACACTTATCTAACAAGGCTAGGAACTAATCAATTCCCAAAGGTAACACTACACGCTTTAGGTCATGCCTCAAACCTCCTTCAAACTTTCGACACTTCCACTCCTCATCCAGCTGAAGTTGAAAGTACTTTGAGAATTTTGATAAGTTTTCAAACTTAACAGCATACTCACTTACCGTCATTCCTCCTTGTCTCAAACCAAGGAATTCTATTTCCTTAGCATGCCTTGTACTGGCTGGAAAATATTTTTCCAGAAATTTGTTCTTAAAAACCTCCCATGTAATCATCCTCCCTTCAGCCTCCAACAATTGTTGAGCTCCTGCCCATCAGTCTTTGCCATCTCTGACGAGCATAAAGGTAGCGTAAGTTACCTTTCTCTCATCGGTACATCTCATTCCTTTAAATATCTTCTCCAATTCCTTGATCTACAGACTAGCCTTCTCCGAATCAAATTCCCATCTGAACTGTGGTGGATTGTTGCAACGAAACTTTGATAGACTCTGAGCTTCTACAGTTGCTTCCTGCTGTTGATTAGCTCTCTGACTTTGTTGTATCATAACTTTTGCCATTCTTTGCATCGCTTCAGCAGCTGCAGTCATACTTTTGTTGTCACGTCCAGTATTCACACGTCCACCTCTACCACCAGCCATCATTTTTCTTCAAAATTAAACTAAACAAAACACAATGAAAGTCAAGTACAATCTTCTCAAACAATATTGATTCCTTTAGGAAACCAAACATAGAGAATCAAATAAGACAGACCTAACCACAAACCCAAAAGACTCAAACTGTGCTCTGATACTAACTAATGTAACACCCTCCGTAGGGCATTACAATTTAGACTACAAACTTACCAAACTATAATTAAATTGTAAAATGTTTAATGTTATAAAATATGGGTTATAAAATTTCATTTCGCTGTAAACTTAAACTTACTAAAGATATAGGTAATATAAAAACATATTAAACTGATTAATACCCATTACATACACTACATAGTATCCAACAACATTAATAACATAAAACTTACATACTGAAAGAGAAATAGTAGCAACCCTATGACGGTTCCTACTCAAAAGCATGGTAACAAACTTAACAAAACTAAAAACGCCAGCATCCAGATGGACACAACATACCACGATACCTCCACAGCACTACGTCTTCTCAAAACCAAGGAAGATCTCCGCTTCACCACCACGACGGACTTTACAAAACATAAACATAAACATATAAACAAAATAAGACAATAAATATGTGAGATCCCCTGCATCAATACCAGCATAGCAACATAGAAACAGTAAGAACAACAATATCATTCAATACAAAATAAATAACACATACAGTCATTGTATCAAACATTAGATAATTCAATATATATAATTAATAGATAATTTAATAGATATATAAATATCACAATGAGATGTCAACTGACTATGCATATGCACAATAGATCAAACCCTACTCCATGGAGCTAACACAATTTCAGTAGTGAAGGATCCAAAAGACATGTCAGCCTCAATTCAAGAGCTATACAAGACAGTCTACACTGGATCTCGAAAAGAATAGTGTTTGTCGGGTATCGTTGATGTGTTGCAACGAATAAACCGCATCCCGACGCCCCTAAGACTCTTTGTATGATCTGCACTTAGCAATTCTAGTTCACTTCTAGGCAACAAAAAGCCTTAACAACCACCAACTGTACAATGTTCAATGCATGATAAATGACTCAATGCACAAACACAAGCCACTATCGGCCATAATCCGTATACCAACAAACCTGGGTCCAGTATGTCGACTTGATAGCAAACTTGTCGTATTCTCAGTCGCGTAATACCTTTATCACATTTTCACAATCGCATAACAATTTTGTTATGTTTTCAAGTCGCGTAACCATTTTGAAACATTTTCTCAATCGCGTAGGTTAAAAATCAATATTTTTGAATCGCGTAAGGTTCTATCACTATTTTTCAATTGCATAAAGCATTTCTTTACTTTCTAAACTTTATTTTTGAAACTTTCCAATCTTAATATAAAACTTGAGCCTTAAATCCAATTTTTCTCACTAAAACCTCTTTAAATAATATTCTTTGACATTTCATTTCAAAATCTGTATTGCTTTTGATTTACTAAACATCCTTTTAAAAATACTGTAAGTATCAAAATACTGTTCAAAAACTCCTTCTCCATTTCCATGACCGAAAATCACTCTTTGTCCAATAATAAAATTATTCGTTTTCATTTTCATTTTATAAATCTTTAACCCAATGTTTCCTTATCAAATCTCCTCTAAATAATATTTTCCAATGTTCACAAAAACTTCGTTATCTTTTATTAAATCATTCCTTTCGAAAATCATTCTCTGTTTACCGTCACTCAAACATATAACTCCCCGAAAATTGTTTGTTTCATGATAAATAGTCATTTTATAATATTTGTGAATTTTATAAATTTTTGTGAATTTTTCTAGAAATGTTGATTATTTTAATATATTTCTAGATTTGTGTGCGTACTGAGCTGAACCGGAAAAATAAAATATTTTCCCCGAGCTAGAAAAACCTTGGATTGTGAAAATGTCAACAAGGGATCTTACTAAACCCAACGTCGAGCATAGTTTACGTGGTTTGCATTTTTTGGGATTTTATCTGATAAATAAAATCGCAGTACATTCTATTATCCATTGGACGATAGATACTAGTTTTGTTAACTGTGACTTTTATCTATTGGATAATAGCTTGCAGTAAAATGCTTATCATCTTTTCTATAATATCCACTTTATGTCACATTACTTTGACTTTTTCAAAAAAAGTGAATAATTGGCTTCTTGAAGAAGCTTTGTTTTTGGCTTGTTGGAGAAGCCAATTCCACCAAGCTTGCAAAGGAAGCTTCTCCCTCTCCCTTTGTGTGTGTGTGTGCCGCGGCCTAGGGGGAAAAAGGGGGCAAAAATATTAACTTTATTTTACTATTCACATCACATTTCAATTCAAAAGTCTCCAACTTTTCACTCATCATTTTCTCTCTCACTTTCTATCACATTTTCTCTTCTTCTCTTTCTCTCCCACCTCACGGCCGAGCCCTACTACATCACCCGTCACCTTTGTTTGCTTATCTTCCATCTTAGTTCTTGAATCTACTCTTGATTTGGAAGCCTTTCCTTGTTGAGATCATCTTCCATTTCTCACATCTTCATCATTTTCTTTTCAAACCATAGCTTGAAGCATTTGAGGTAATATTCTTGTTCCTCATTCTCTCTTCTTATTTTTGTGTTTAAGACCATCATTATGGTCATTGATCTACTTTTTTCAAGCCTTGGATATTAACATTTTGAGTTGAAATTTCTAGGGTTTTTGGGTGGTGGAGGCCGAAACCTACAAGGAGCATAAAGGAAGTTACTTTTCTTTGTTTATCTCTTTTGGTAAGAGGGAGATCATTTACTTTAACCTATCTTAGTAGTGAGGAGCTTGTTTATGTGTTGGTTGTGAGGAACCCATGTTAGGGTTACTCTCTGTGATGTATGATTTTGATGATTTTGTATTGATTTTATCTTATATGATTTTATTGGTTATATTTGTATATCTTGATGACTTTGGATTGATCTTGATGGATTGGAAATATTGATGGAAAGTAAGGGTTTCTTACCCTTTTGCTTGGAGGCTCATGGCCAAATAGCCCAAAAAAGGGTCCATAATGAAAACTTGTGTAACAATATGGGAATTAAGACTTTTGATGATGAGTAAGTGGTGAGGTGAGGAAAAATTGTGGAATTTCTTATTCCCTAGAGCCCATGGCCTCTTAGGGAAAATATTGACAAAATTTTGTGTTAAAGTGGGAACTTAGTTAAATAGACAATTAGAGGTTAATTAGGAATTTATAAAATGGAAAGAACAAAGACTAGAATTTTATTCTATAACTTAGAGAAATTTTTGGCTAAGGAAGGAACATGAGTGTAAGTGAGGTGTTGAGTGTAACGCCCCTTTTTCTTAATACCGCGAAGAAGGAACGTCACACCATAATACAAAATAAACGAAATAAAATGCGAAAAATAATAGTTTGTATGATCAATTAAGACCCGATTCATTATTAACATAAGATTAAATAGTTTTTCTTCTTGGATGATAAAATAATCGAGTATTAAAATATCTGTACACATTTTTTTTTACATAACAAAAGGAGATAATAATAAGTATAAATACAATAGAGTCGAAACATAATTTAAAATCATACATTCACAATATATATATATAAATATATATTATATGCATCAGCCTATTTAGTTACATCACAAAATATACAAAAAGTAAAGGCTTTTTACCCACCCAAGATAGTTACAAATTTACACCCATAAACTAGCAAAACATCAGGCTTCCCCAAGAAGATAAACGGTTAGCCATCAGTAGCCACATAAAGTATCAGCCCCTAAGATTGACGAGAAGGGACCATAGCCGGGTCCTCCTCAGGGTCCTCTTCATCCGATGAAATCACCATCGGAGCGACCGAATTTCGGGCAGAAGCCCGAGCAGTGGAGAGGAAAGAGTCCTCTTGTGGGGTGTAGAACATATCAGTTCACATATCCCTCACAGGTAGGTAAAATTCTAAAATAACAAAAGCAGAAAAATCAAAAACATGAGGGTCATAACGACCCCAGACTAAAAACACCGTCAGCTCCCCGCAGTAGACGCATCGATCTGTCTGCACATGTAAGTGCCATCAATCAGGTCCTCCATGAAAGGTCAACTTCACGTACCCCAAAAAATGACGTGGGCACGACGACATCCTCAGTAGCTCTAGTCGTAGTGTGGCCAGAAACCCAGAAACTCAGTTGTTTCCTTCTCTTCCTCACGAGCGTCTTCTCAGAAACACAGTCCGACAAAATACAGAAAATACAGAAAGAGGTGAGACACCCAGCTTTTAGTACCAAAATGGTAGCGAGAAAACGAATAGTGTTGGACGCCCACATATAAACACAATTCATACATCCAATTGCAGTAATAATTAAAATTAATAATAAGGGCGGAACAACAATAAATAGCAGTAAGTATCATCAATAACAGGCAGACAGCATCAACATTTCCAACATTCAACAGTCCAACCAATCACATAATTATTGCAGTAATAATAATAGATACTTTTCACCATTATAAATGCTCATGCTCAATGAATTATGAGACTAACAGTTCACAATGCAAATGGTACCAAAATTCCTACTCCATGGAGCTAGACATAAACATTTTCGGAGTGAATGATCAAGGAGTAATGCCAGTATCTCGTTAGCCTTTAAAAATAGTACGCTCATCTCATAAAAATAGTTGCACAATACGGCTTATACATGGCACCTCAATAGTTGATCGCGATATAGGATAGCGTCTCAGTTCGGATCGTCGGTGTGTTTGCATCGGTCTATCCCACGGCCCCAATGGAGCTACCACTGTCCATTGTGAGACACGCGCACCCCGACGCCCCCAGGGCTAACCACTATGACCCTACGCTTAGTCTACTCGCACCCGCACATAGGTGTTATTCAAATTCCTAGGCATACACCGTCTTTTCAACAATGTCCAATGGACAACACATATGCATGACGACACAATGTACATCATACATGTTTATTAATGATGCATTCATCATAAGCATACCACAATGGCATATATATTCATTTCTTAACATCAATATGTCATAATTTCCTCAAGTACACAGTCAACAAGTACTTAGCCCACATAAGGGTCCACAATAACATAGAATCAATTCCCCACATCAATATATATTTAGGGTTCATCAATTATCACTAGTCCACATTATGGATCCTCATTTTCAAAGTCTTATGCTTTGATCAATTATGAAAATTTTAAGTTGAATAACCCTTCAATACTGTGGCACTCTCAAGAGTTATTACTCAATTTAATTCTTCCACTTGATTATGGATTATGCATGTCTCTAAATTCTCAATCTCCAAAGATGCATTCAAGGCATCATTTAACCCCTAATTTTTCTCTAAAAACCGTGGCCTTACTAGGTCATCAAGGTTCCAATTTCTTTCCATTTTTATGCATTTGTTACTTGATACCTAATTACTTAGATTTTATTTCACACCAAATCAATCCATTCCCTTAGGATCCAAGGCCAAAACCGTGGTCTCACTTTGGGGTATTAAACCCTTAAAATTTTCTATTCATTAATTTTAATATTATCATTCAACATTTAATCACATAAGCTTCATTTTATTTGTATACAAAAACTAATTTATATCCCTAAATTCTAGTTAAAACCGTGGCCTCACATTAGGGTAGGAAACTCCAAATTTTTCATTTAACAACCCTAACATGATCAAGCATTTTTAACACATCCAATACATTCAAGATCATAAAGCAAGCATTAATCGAATTTCAAGAGTACATAAACATACAAAATCACCAAACAAAGTGAGCATACAAAGGTTCCCTCATCACCAATAATGGTTGAAGTGAGTAATCTCCCTCTTACCTAAAGGAAGAACACAAAAATGGTCACCTATATGCTTCTTGGTGGTTTCGGTTTTGAGCTTCCAAAACTCTCAGAATTTCAAGACAAGGAATCAACATCAATGGTTGAAAAAGAAGAGATCCATGGCCATCAAAGAGACCATGGAACATGAAAATGAAGAGAAAGAAGAAGAAAAATGAAAACTTTACCTTAAAGCTTAAAGCTTTGTCATGAAAGACAATGGAGGTGAAGATGGATTTTGGAGAAAATCTCTAAATAGAAAGTGTGGAGGAGGTTGAGGTGAGTATAGAAATGATCTTGGTGAAGAGAAAAACAAAGAAAATGGTCTCTAATGAGGCTGCAATTTTTGTAAGGAAGAAGGAGAAGAAGAGAGAAGGTGGAGAGAAAATGAAGAAGAAGAAGTTAGAGAGAGAAAGTGTTATGGTAAAATGAGGTAATTTGAGTGTTATGCATTAAGTGAGGAGGCAAAAATTTGCCTCCTTTGGCCAAGCATTGCGCAACAATGGAGAGAGAGAATGGGGAGATTTTTGGCTTCCCCAACAAGCCAAGGGCATTCTTGTCCTTTGGTGGTCAAAGCTTCTCAAAGAAGCTTTGATTAACATACAATAAATTTGAATGAAAGTGAGTTTGATTAGACATAAACTAGATTACATTAGGATAATGTTATAGGGTTCTTAATACATGTTATTATCCAATAGACAATTGTTACAGTTGACAGAAGTCAATATTAATTATCCGGCAGATAAAATTTGACACAATGATTTATTATTTTATCTATTAAAATTTCTCAAAAAACGTAAAACCTCATAAATCGTGTCCAGTCTTGAGTTTGGTAAGATCCCTCGTTAACGTTTCCACAAATCAAGGTTCTCGGGAAAAATATCTCATTTTCCCGGGCCTGCTCAGTTTGTACGCAAAATGAGGAATAATATTAAAATATTTTACGTTCTCAGAAAAATCCAAAAAATTTGCCAAAAATCACAAATATTAGAAAATGAATATTTATCATAAAATAAATAAAATTTGGGGTGTTGCAACTCTCCACAACAAATAAGAATTTCGTCCTTGAAATTTTTGTACCTTAAAACAATTATGAGTATTGCTCCTTCATCTTGTCCTCCAATTCCCATGTCGCATCTCCAATGGCTTTGTTCCAGATCACTTTCACCAATGAAATGTCTTTCCCTCTGAGTTGCTTCATTCTCCTATCCTCAATCCTTACAGGAGTTGTTTCATAAGTCATGTTTTCCATTAATTGTACTGAATCGGATTCTATGACATGATCAGGACTAGGAATGTATTTTCAAAGTTGTGATACATGAAAGACATTGTGAAGATTTGAAAGAAAAGGTGGTAAAGCTGTTTGGTAAGCAACAAGACCTATTCAACGAAGAATTTGATAAGGTCCAAGGAATTTTGGAGTGAGCGTTCTAAATTTGAGAACCCGATCGACCCCAGTCGTAGGCGTGACTTTCAAGAACATATGTTCTCCTTCCTCAAATTCAAGAGGTTTTCTTCTTCTATCTGCATAACTCTTTTATCGACTCTGAGCCGTTCTCATCTTTTCTTGAATCATTTTAACCTTCTCAGTCATCTATTGAATAAGATCAGGTCCGACTGTAAGTCGCTCTCCATCTTAATACCAACATAAAGGTGTTCGGCATCTTCGTCCATACAGAGCCTCATAAGATGTCATCCCTATGCTCGAATGGTAACTGCTATTGTAGGTAAATTCTACCAATGGTAAAATTTCGTACCAACTTCCAGTCTGCTCTATGGCATAAGCTCTCAACAAATCTTCCAATGATTGAATTGTTCTTTCTGATTGACCATCCGTCTGAGGATGATATGCAGAACTCAATCGTAGCTTTGTCCCCATTGCTTCTTGAAGACTTTGCTAAAATTTTGATGTAAATCTCGGATCTCTATCAGAAATGATACTCGTAGGCATACCATGTAGTCTGACAATTTCACCGATGTACAACTGAGTCAACTTCTCCAATGGATACCTTATGTTGATCGGCAAGAAGTCTGCTGACTTCGTAAGTCAATCCACAATTACCCATATTGAATCATATCCTCTTCTGGTCTTTGGAAAACTGACAACAAAGTCCATGGCAATACTATCCCATTTCCATTCGGGAATAGTCAAAGGTTGTAACATTCCAGATGGTCTTTGATGCTCGATCTTTGTTTTCTGACAAACTAAACAAGAAGATACACATCTAGCAATATCTCTTTTTATCCCATGCCACCAAAATAATTTCTTCAAATCTTGATGCATTTTGGTCATTCCATGATGCATAATTAACTTGCTGGTATGAGCATGTTCAAGGATGTACTTCCTGAGTCCTTCATCTTTAGGCACACAAACTCTACCTTGGAATCTTAAAATTCCATCGCTTCCTTCTTCTAATGTTGACACACCACTTTGCTTCATCAGCTCTCTTTCCTCTTGCAAGAACTTGTCAACCTTCTGCTTCTCTCGAATGTCATCCAGTAAATCACTCGAAATGGTGACCATGTTCATGCAGATCTTGCCCGTTATTAACTCCACAAAAGACCATATGTCTCTGAATTGTTCTATTAAATCTTTCTCTCTGATCATCATGGCAGAAACACTGATCGTTTTCCTACTTAAGGCATCAGCCACAACATTTGCCTTTCCAGGGTGATGCTGAAGTTAGAAATCGTAGTCTTTCAGAAATTCTAACCATCTTCGCTGCCTCATGTTCAGCTCTTTTTGATCATATAAATACCTCAAGCTCTTATGTTCACTAAAGACGTTGAACGTCGCTCTATAGAGATAATGTCTCCATATCTTCAAAGCAAATACAACAGCAGCTAACTCCAAGTCATGTGTTGGGTAGTTCTTTTCATGCACTCATAATTGTCTTGAGGCATAAGCCACCACTTTTCTGCCTTGCATAAGGACATAGCCCAATCCTTGGTATGAAGCGTCACAGTACACCTCGAATGGTTCACTCGGATCAGGTAGAACTAACACTGGTGAAGTAGTTAGTCTCATTTTCAACTATTGAAAACTCTCTTCACAAGCATCCGTCCACTCAAAAGCTTGATTCTTCCTTGTGAGTTGAGTAAGAGGTCCAGCAATCTTAGAGAATCCTTCGATAAACCTCCTATAATATCCGGCTAATCTAATAAAGTTTCGGATTTCAGTCATCGTCTTTGGCCTTTCCCATTATAGCACAACTTCAACCTTTGATGGGTCTACGACAATTCCTTCCTTTGAAATCACATGGCCCAAAAATTTAACTTCGTCCAACCAAAACTCATACTTCGACAACTTGACATATAACTCTTTCTCCTTCAAAGTCTGAAGAACTATACTGAGATGCTCTGCATGATCTTCTTGGTTTTTCGAATAGATCAAGATATCGTTGATGAAAACAACGATGAATCTGTCCAAATAAGAACGGAAGCTTCTATTCATATAATCCATGAAAATAACAGGTGCATTAGTCACACCAAAAGGCATCACTAGGTATTCGTAATGTCCATAATGAGTACAAAAAGCCGTTTTAGGAATGTCTTCCACTTTCACTCTGATCTGATGGTAGCCCGATCGTAAATTGATCTTAGAAAACACCGCTGCTCCTTTCAACTGATCCATCAGGTCATCTATCCTCGGCAATGGATACTTGTTCTTGATCGTGACCTTGTTTAACTGACGATAATCGACGCATAATCTCGAAGTACCATCTTTCTTCTTCACTAGCAATACCGGTGCTCCCCAAGGTGATACACTGGGTCTCATGAATTGCTTCTCCAAAAGCTCTTCCAGTTGCTTCTTGAGCTCAACTAGCTCTACAGGAAACATTCGGTAAGGCACTATGGAAATAGGGCCAACTCCAAGTACAAGATCAATGGCAAACTCGATCTCCCACTCCGGTAGCAAACCAGGTACATCTTCAGGAAAAACTTCAGGAAATTCTTGAACCACCGAGATTGCGTCTACATCAACCTCATTCTCTACTTTCAAAGAAGACAACAGCATGTATCCTCGAGCTCCTTCTTTCAAGAAAGCTTTCACTTGGTTAGCTGTAAAAAATATAGAATTCTCATCCAGAGGGAAAACTATGGTTTTTCTAGAACAATCTAATAGGACATGGTTAGAAGATAACTAATCCATTCCTAAGATCACATCTAATTAAGATAGTGGCAAACAGATCAAATCAACATAAAAGATTCGACCTTCAACAATCAATGGACAATCCAAATAGACTTTGGTAGTGACAACAGGCTTAGCAGTTGGAGTTGAAACAGTCAAATCGAAAGGTAAAGAAGACACAGGTAAACCAAGTCTTTTCACACAGTCATAGGAAATGAAAGAATGAGTTGCACCAGAGTCATACAGTACAGTTAAAAGATTACCTTCTATGAGACCTTCCCCTTGTATAAGATCTTCAAATTGAGAGGCTTCAGCACCACTTAGAGTGTAAACCCGACCTCTAGCCTGCAGTCTAATAGTTCTAGTAGCTTTGACGGAAGGTTCTGCCTTAGGTTGATTACAATCACGAGAAATGTGTCCTAGTTTCTCGCATCTGTAGCAGATCATTCCTTTAATAGTGCAGTATCTCGTATAGTGCTCCTTCCCGCACTTCATGCATCATGACGGAGACGCCGTTGTTTGACCAGTTGTGCCCGGACTTCCACCTAGTGGCTTCTGTTGTTGATTTCTAGGTGGTCTGGAATAAGACTTTTTCTGGTAACGGTTAGAATTATTGCTTCCTCTTCTTTGGGACCGAAAAGGCCCAAAGTTTCTGTTTCTTGCATCACGCGCCTGGTCCAAGTCTTCCATTCAGCGACACGTATCAAATAGTTCCGAGAACTGAGTAATCTTCAAGGTTATGACGGGCCTCTTCACGTCATGCCTTAGACCTTCCTCGAACTTCCGACACTTCCATGCCTCGTTTGGTTGATGTTGAAAGTAGGTTGAGAATTTGGATAAACTCTCAAACTTGGCAGCATATTCACTCACAGTCATATTCCCTTGCCTCAAGCCAAGGAATTCCATCTCCTTAGCATACTGATCAATCAATTTTGAGCCATCCATTATTGCTTTATATTTGGCCTACTTGATGATAATTGTGTCCAATATTATGTTTGTAGATGAGTTTTAGATGATTGGTCTTCATTGAGCTTAATTGTAAAAACTTCATTAATTTTCGGATTTTAACACATTTTGACCTTTCTGTCTTGTACAAGCCATAACTTGGGCTACAAATATCATATTTGGATGATCTTGGAGTCCCCTGAAAGCTAAGGCGACGATCTACAATATTGTGTCTAATGTAATTTTTTTAATTCAGCTGGATTCAAGGCAAAATTAGGCCTCAAAGTTAGGACGCTGTTGCTGTCACAAAGCTTGGACCTTCCCTCACTAATTTGGGCCTAACTCTCTCAATCTAAGCCCAAATAAGGCAAATGATATGTCTCTGAAAAGCTTATTCAGAGGGCTACAGTTTGGGCCAGAAGTAGATTAAGAATTACATAAGAATTTTCAGTTACAAATAGGGTAAGGCAGATTTCGAATTTACCTTTTGATTTGTTATTGTTCAGTTTTAACAAATTTGAGCAGAAACCTTTTCTCTTTTTCCATCTTCTCTATTTTCGTTTTTCCCTCTTCTCTGCATTTTCGTAATGGCCATGGAAGGCTAAAGCTCCAATCAATCCAAGGAATTCAATGATTGTGGTTAGAGTTTTGAGTTCTCTTGTTCAATTGTAAATTCTGTTTGTGTTCTTCCCTCTTCTCCTTCTTCAATTGATTTCTGATTATGAATTCGAAATTGAAGTTAGAATTAGGGTTGATTAATCTGAATCTAATGGAGAATAGATCATCGATTGATAATCTATGTTAATCCAAATTTGTTCCTAATTCAATCTTAATCAAGAATTGCGATTGTGATTCTGTTTTAGTTGATGAAATTCTAGGTGATTATCTAGTTGAATTCGAATTAACAGAGGTGTAAGCAACAAAATTTGGTGAGTGCACATATCTAGGTGATCATAAGGATTTGTGTACTCATAGAAGGAGACTAAAGGGAAATGAGAAGATCAGCATGGGAAGAAATGTGTCTGCACTTATACAGCCTACAATGCCCCAAAAATGCAAGGATCCTGGAATTTTTACTATTCCATGCACCATAGGCAATAGCAAATTCAAAAATGCCATGTTGGATTTAGGTGCTTCAATTAATGTTATGCCTATGTCTGTGTTTCAATCTCTTACTCTTGGACCCTTGCAGAATACAGGAGTCATCATTCAGTTAGCAAATAGGAGTAATGCATACCCTGCTGGACTCATTGAGGATGTCGTTGTTAGAGTAAATGATTTGATTTTTCCTGCAGATTTCTACATTCTGGATATGGATGGAGAATTCGAATCCAGCAAGGCTCCCATCATTCTTGGTAGACCTTTCCTCAAAATTGCCAGAACCAAAATTGATGTCCATGCAGGCACTCTCTCCATGGAGTTTGGAGATAATGTGGTTCGATTTAACATCTTGGATGCCATGAAGCACCCCATAGAAGAACATTCAGTTTTCCATATAGATTTGCTGGCTGATATAGTAGATGATAGCTTTTCTGAGCTCTTTGCTGATGATTTTCCATTCTTTTCTAATTTTGTTGATACCTACACATGTGATGCTTGTACTGTTTCAGAAATGTGCAGTGTTTGTACTGAGATTGCATCCTGTTTACATGGTGATTTTGATATAGATTGTGTGAAGTCTGAACAGCTAAATGGTGGTGCAGCTGAAAATTTAAGGAAGTCATAATGCAGTAATTTGATTACAGCAAGTACATATGAATCTGATTTCGTTGGATTGCAGGTTGTAAACACAGCTCCTATCACCAGGATCCTTCCATCTGTAGTGCAACCACCTACACTAGAACTTAAGCCACTCCCAAAGCACCTTAAGTATGCATACTTAAAGGAGGATAAGAAGCTGCCAATGATCATTTCTACTGCCCTCCATGCTGATCAGGAGGAGAGGCTGCTGCAAATACTGAGGAAGCATAAGAAAGCTATAGGTTGGACCTTAGCTGACCTTCCTGGCAGTAGTCCTTCCATGTGCATGCACAGAATACTACTTGAGGATGGTGCTAAACCAGTGAGACAACCACAAAGGCGACTCAACCCTTTGATTCTGGATGTGGTAAAGAAAGAGGTGACCAAGCTTCTGCAAGCAGGCATCATCTATCCTATCTCAGATAGTGCTTGGGTGAGTCCAGTTCAAGTGGTTCCAAAGAAATCAGGAATCACAGTAGTGAAGAATGATCGTGATGAGCTGATTCTTACTAGAGTGCAGAGTAGCTGGAGAGTTTGTATTGATTACAGGCGGCTCAACCAAGCGACAAGAAAGGATCATTTTCCTTTGCCATTTATCGATCAGATGCTTAAGCGCTTGGCTGGAAAGTCTTTCTACTGCTTTCTTGATGGCTTTTCGGGGTACTTCCAGATCCATATAGCACCAGAGGACCAAGAGAAGACCACCTTCACCTGCCCTTTTTGCACTTTTGCCTACCGGAGGATGCCTTTTGGCCTATGTAATGCTCCTGGCACTTTCCAGCGATGCATGGTGAATATCTTTACAGATTTTTTAGAGGATTGCATTGAGGTGTTTATGGATGATTTTACTGTTTATGGTTCTTCCTTTGATGCATGTTTGGACAGTTTGGATAGAGTTTTGCATAGGTGCATTAAGACTAACCTTGTTCTTAATTATGAGAAATGTCATTTTATGGTAGAACAAGGCATAGTCTTAGGCCATATCATCTCTCAGAAGGGTATAGAAGTAGATCATGCTAAAATTGATGTTATTTCCCAGTTACCTTACCCCTCTTGCGTGCGAGAGGTTCGTTCTTTTCTTGGCCATGCAAGTTTCTACAGGCGGTTCATTCCAGATTTCAGTAAAAAGGCCCTTCCACTGTCCAACTTGTTACAGAAAGATGTTGTTTTTTATTTTGATGGCAAGTGCAGAGACGCTTTTGATTGCCTCAAAGGAGCTTTGACCACCACTCCCATCATTCAGCCACCAGAGTGGACACTTCCTTTTGAACTCATGTGTGATGCATCTAACTATGCATTGGGAGCTATCCTTGCACAGAGAGTTAGCAGACTTCCTCATGTCATTTCATATGCTTCTCGGACTTTAGATGCTGCACAGGCTAACTATACAACCACTGAGAAAGAGTTGATTGCCATTGTATTTGTACTTGATAAGTTTAGATCATATTTGCTTGGCTCTAGAGTGGTTGTTTTTACTGATCATGCCGCATTAAAATTCTTGTTGAAGAAGGCAGAATCGAAGCCGAGATTGATTAGATGGATACAGCTTCTCCAGGAGTTTGACTTGGAGATTAGAGATAGGAGTGGCACAGAGAATTTGGTGGCGGATCATTTGAGCAGGATAGAAGGAGTTGTTGACCCTTCACCTATCAGAGATGACTTCCCAGATGAGCAGCTCATGCAACTGCATAATATCCCACTTTCTCCTTGGTTTGCTGATTTAGTTAATTGCTTGGTTGCATATGTTTTTCCTCCTCATGCATCTAGATCACAGAAAGCTACACTTAAGAGTGATGCTAAATATTATGTGTGGGATGATCCATATTTGTGGAAATTTTGTAGTGACCAGGTGATTCGCAGATGCATACCTAACCATGAGATCCAGTCTGTTCTTCATTTCTGTCATGCCTCTCCTGTTGGAGGTCACTTTGGACCACAGCGAACTACTAGGAAGGTGCTGGATTCTGGATTCTACTGGCCTACCATTTTCAGATATGCTTATCAGGTTTTCAGTACTTGTGAGCTGTGCCAGAGAGCAGGAGTGGCTATCACTCGTCGACAGGAGATGCCCCAGTAGCCCATTCTGTTCTGCGAGGTTTTTGATGTTTGGGGTATTGATTTTATGGGCCCTTTCCCTGTTTCTTTTGGTTTCTCTTATATTGTGCTTGCAGTTGATTATGTTTCTAAATGGGTGGAAGCTAAGGCCACCAGGACTAATGATGCTCGAGTTGTTGTGGATTTTGTCAGGTCTAACATATTTTGCAGGTTTGGAGTGCCCCGAGCTATCATTAGTGACCAAGGGACTCATTTCTGTAACCAGACTTTGGAGGCTTTGTTTCAGAAGTATGGGGTCGTGCATAGAGTGTCTACTGCATATCATCCCTAAACTAATGGGCAGGTTAAGATTTCTAACAAAGAGATCAAGCAGATTTTGGAGAAGATGGTGCAGCCAAATAGGAAAGATTAGAGCCATCAGTTAGAAGATGCTCTTTGGGCTCATCGTACCGCTTACAAGACACCTATAGGGATGTCTCCTTTCAGGGTTGTCTTTGGTAAACCCTGTCACCTTCCAGTGGAGATAGAGCATCGTGCATACTGGGCAGTGAAGAGTTGTAACTTAGCAGTTGACCAAGCAAGTTCAGAGAGGAAGCTTCAATTGCAACAACTGGAAGAACTCCGCTTGGAGGCTTATGAGAATTCAAGGATCTATAAGGAAAAGACTAAGCATTTCCATGATAAGATGATTTCTAGAAAGGAGTTCTCCATTGGCCAAAAGGTGCTTTTGTTCAACTCTCGCCTTAAACTCATGTCCGGTAAGCTCCGTTCTAGGTGGGATGGTCCTTTTGTTGTCACTAGCATCTTTCCTTATGGTGCAGTGGAGATTTTGAATGAAGCCACCAATAAGAGTTTCAAGGTTAATGGCCACCGTCTTAAGCCTTTTCTTGAGAGCCCCGCAAGCCCTGCAAGCCCAGCACCTGTAGAGGAACTCTCCTTGGCAAAGCCCACCTTTCCCCAAGTGCAAATCTTCCCACCATGATAAGGGTGTTTTCTTCCCTTGCTCTTTTATTTCACATGTATACTTGTCTTTTGCTTTTGCTTTATGTTTCCATTGAGGACAATGTGTGATTTAAGTGTGGAGGAGGGAATGTTTCTGTTTCTATTTTTCTTCTGTTTCTATTTTTCTCTTTGTTTCTGTTTCTATTTTTCTATTGTTTCTATTTTTCTATTGTTTTTATTTTTTTTTGCTTTTCTGTTTTGCTGGATTTTGCTGTTTCTAATTCTGTTTGTTTGTTTTAATTCTGTTTTGATCCATTTTGCGTGCCTTTCATTGAATATCTTGGCTTGTACAGGTTGTGAATAATTTCATCATTCTTAGTTAGAGGTTTCTTGACATGATATAAATATTTTTCTTGCATTTTTGGTTTAGCAAGTTGGCATTGAGAATTAAAGTGTTGCATCATTTGTGATAGGCTTGTCCTTGGTGAGATTTTGGACCCTATACATAGATGGATTGCATTATGTCATTCTCTTTGCTTTCTTGTGTGATCTCACTTATGATTGTTGGTGCTCTAGAACTTGACATGATTCTTTTTGAAGCTCCTTGTTCACATGCATGTATTGAGATGATTGAGGCCTTCTTTCTTTGTTTAACTACTTTGGCCAAATAGCCAACCTTGCATCATTTCCCTTTGATTACCCCCCTTGAGCCTAATTGCTTATTCTTTGCTTTAGCTCATTTTATGCCTTTGTGAAAAACCATGATTTTACCTTACCTTAGGGAATGGGAGAGCATTGGTTCATTTCATTTGAGGAGCTCTTTTGCTTGTAGGCAGTTGATAGTTCAAGTGTGGTGGTTATACAAATTGATGTATAATATGCATGCAAGGTTATTATTATTAAAAAAACAAAAAATAATAAATAAAAAGAAGAAAAAGAAAAGGAAGGATGAAATAAAAAAAATTAAATTAAAAAAAAATAATAGTTTAAGAAAGGTTGTGAAAGCAAAAGGAAAGGTGATCAAAGTAAGAGAATGTGCATTACTTGTCATTTGAGTTCCTCCTCATTGCTCTTTTATTCTCTTGGGTGCTTAACTTGCCATATCCATATTGTTCCTTCCCTTACCTTGGCCCCATTACAACCTTGAATAAAGTCCTTTTGATCTTTATTTGCATGTGTTTCAAGGGGTGAAAATTAGAGACTTGTCAAGCTTATGGTAGTACTTGCTTTCATGGGTGCCTTGAGTGTAAATACAATCCTAAACACTTGAAAGTAGAGTATGCCTAGTGAGGATCTTATCACTTTTGGTTCATCATTTGATTCGATTTGTCTTCTTGCTTGATTGAGATGTTGAGAGATATATTCATGTTTGTCTTGATTCCTTGAAACTTTGGATGTTTGAATCTTGATCACTACCTTGTATTCTTGCAATTCATTGGAAGGTATGTTGATTTTGTGTTCTTGTGATGAAACCCCTTTTGATCCAATTTTGAATTTTACCCAGGAGTGCAAAGGTTCAAGTGTGGGGGATTTTGATCAATCAATTTTGAGTCATTCATTATTGCTTTATATTTAGCCTAATTGATGATAATTGTGTCCAATATTATGTTTGTAGATGAGTTTTAGATGATTAGTCTTCATTGAGCTTAATTGTAAAAACTTCATTAATTTTTCGGATTTTAACTCATTTTGACCTTTCTGTCTTGTACAGACCATAACTTGGGCTACAAATATCATATTTAGATGATCTTGGAGTCCCCTGGAAGCTGAGGTGACGATCTACAATTGTGTCTAATGCAATTTTTCTAATTCAGCTGGATTCAAGGCAAAATTGGGCCTCAAAGTTAGGATGCTATTGCTGTCACAAAGCTTGGACCTTCCCTCACTAATTTGGGCCTAACTCTCTCAATTTAAGCCCAAATAAGGCAAATGATATGTCTCTGAAAAGCTTATTCAAAGGGCTACAGTTTGGGCCAGGGGTAGATTAGGAATTACACAATAATTTTCAGTTACAAATAGGGTAAGGCAGATTTCGAATTTACCTTTTGATTTGTTGTTGTTCAGTTTTAACAGATTTGAGCAGAAACTTTTTCTCTCTTTTCATCTTCTCTATTTTCATTTTTCCCTCTTCTCTGCATTTTCGTAATGGCCATGGAAGGCTAAAGCTCCAATCAATCCAAGGAATTCAATGATTGTGGTTAGAATTTTGAGTTCTCTTGTTCAATTGTAAATTCTATTTGTGTTCTTCCCTCTTCTCCTTCTTCAATTGATTTCTAATTATGAATTCGAAATTGAAGTTAGAATTAGGGTTGATTAATCTGAATCTAATGGAGAATAGATCATCGATTGATAATCTATGTTAATCCGAATTTGTTCCTAATTCAATCTTAATCAAGAATTGCGATTGTGATTCTGTTTTAGTTGATGAAATTCTAGGTGATTATCTAGTTGAATTCGAATTAACAGAGGTGTAAGCAACAGAATTCCATTCTCTTTGAACAATGATTAATTCTGCCACTTAAATTGAAGACCTTGGATTGGTGTTTCCTTAATTAAATTTTCTTAAAATTTGAATTCGTTTTTTGTTATTATAATGAACAAAACCCCCTACTTATTGATAACTTCTAACATGCTTGAGAAATCCGAATTGGTCCTTGGGAGATGACCTAGGTTATACACTATGCTATATTCCATTGTAAATCCTAGTCTATTTTGAGGCGAGTGCGACATCGCCGATCACATACCTAGCACTTTCTGGGAAATACTTATTCAAGAATCTCTCCTTAAACAATTCCTAATTGATTGCTCGATTTTCTGCCTCCAATAACCTCTGCTCTTCGGTCCACTAATCCTCTGCGTCCCCAATCAGCATGAACGCAGCATAAATCACTTTCCTATCATTGGCACAGTTCATGCCCATTAATATCTTTTCCAGCTCTTTGATCCACAGAGTAGCCTTCTTAGGATCATACTCTCCCTTAAATTGTGAAGGGTTAGTGCGATGAAACTCTGCCAGATTCTGGGCATCAGCAGTAGCCTCCAATTATTGTGCAGTCCTCGCTTGCTGTTGAGCCGTTTGCTGGTTTTGTTGCAGCATAGCTTCAGCCATCTTCTAAATTGCTTCGATTGCAGCAGTCATGCCTCCTTTACGAGCCATAATTCTTCTCAGATCAAGCTATACAAAACACAGAGAAAGTCAGATGTATCCTTGCAGAATACCAAACATAGAGAGTCACACAACACAAACAAGACAGTCCAAAACTATAAGACCCAAAAGAAAACTTTAAACCGGGGCTCTGATACCAAGACAGTATAACGCCCCTTTTTCTTAATACTGCAAAGAAGGAACGTCACACCATAATACAAAGAAAACGAAATAAAATGCGAAAAATAATAGTTTGTATGATTAATTAAGACTCGGTTCATTATTAACATAAGATTAAATAGTTTTTCTTCTTGGATGATAAAATAATCAAGTATTAAAATATCTGTACGTATTTTTTTTTTTGACATAACAGTAAGGAGATAATAATAATTATAAATACAATAGAGTCGAAACAATTTAAAATCATACATTCACAATATATATATATATATATATATATATATATATATATATATATATATATATATATATTATATGCATCACTGTTTAGTTACATCCCAAAATATACAAAAAGTAAAGGCTTTTTACCCACCCAAGATAGTTACAAATTTACACCTATAAACAAGCAAAACATCAGGCTTCCCCAAACAAATAAATGGTTAGCCATCAGTAACCACTAATAGTATCAGCCCCTAAGACTGACGAGAAGGGACTGTAGCCGGGTCCTCCTCAGGGTCCTCTTCATCCGACGAAATCACCATCGGAGTGACCGAATTTCAGGCAAAAGCCCGAGCAGTGGAGAGGAAAGAGTCCTCTTGTGGGGTGTAGAACATATCAGTCCACATATCCCTCACGGGTAGGTAAAATTCTAAAATAACAAAAGTAGAAAAATCAAAAACAGGAGGGTCATAGTGATCCCAGGCTAAAAACACCATCAGCTCCCCGCAGTAGACGCATCGATCCGTCTGCACATGTAAGTGCCAGCAATCGGGTCCTCCATGAAAGGTCAACTTCACGTACCCCAAAAAGCGGCGTAGGCACGACGACATCCTCAGCAGCTCTAGTCGTAGTGTGGCCAGAAACTCGAAAACTCAGTTGTTTCCTTCTCTTCCCCACGAGCGTCTTCTCAAAAGCACAGTTCGACAAAATACAGAAAATACAGAAAAAGGTGAGACACCCAGCTTTCAGTACCAAAATGGCAGCGAGAAAACGAACGGCATTGGACGCCCATATATAAACACAATTCATACATCCAATTGCAGTAATAATTAAAATTAACAATAAGGGTGGAACAACAATAAATAGCAGCAAGTATCATCAATAACATGCAGACAACATCAACATTTCTAACATTCAACAGTCAAGCAATCAAATAATTATTACAATAATAATAACAGATACTTTTCACCATTATAAATGCTCATGCTCAATGAATTATAAGACTGTCAGTTCACAATGCAAATGGTACCAAAATTCCTACTCCATGGAGCTAGACATAAACATTTTCGGAGTGAATGATCTAGGAGTAATACCAGTATCTCGTTAGCCTTTAAAAATAGTGTGCTCATCTCATAAAAATAGTTGCGTAATACGGCTTATACATGACACCTCAACAGTTGATCACGATATAGGACAACGTCTCAGTCTGGATCATCGGTGTGTTTGCATCGGTCTATCCCACGGCCCCAGTGGAGGTACCATTGTCCATTGTGAGACACCCGCACCCCAACGCCCCTAAGGTCAACCACTATGACCCTACGCTTAGTCTCCTCGCACCCGCACATAGGTGTTATTCAAACTCCTAGGCATACATCGCCTTTTCAACAATGTCCAATAGACAACACATATGCATGACGACACAATGTACATCCTACATGTTTATCAATGATGCATTCATCATAAGCATACCACAATGGCATATATATTCATTTCTCAACATCAATATGTCATAATTTCCTCAAGTACATAGTCAACAAGTACTTAGCCCACATAGGGGTCCACAATAACATAGAATCAATTCCCCACATCAATATATATTTAGGGTTCATCAATTATCACTAGTCCACATTATGAATCCACATTTTCAAAGTCTTATGCTTTGATCAATTATGAAAATTTTAAGTTGAATAACCCTTCAATACCGTGGCACTCTCAAGAGTTATTATTCAATTTATTTCTTCCACTTGATTATGGAATATGCATGTCTCTAAATTCTCAATCTCCAAAGATGCATTCAAGGCATCATTTAACCCCTAATTTTTCTCTAAAAACCGTGGCTCACTAGGTCATCAAGGTTCCAATTTCTTTCCATTTTTATGTATTTGTTACTTGATACCTATTTACTTAGATTTTATTTCACACCAAATCAATCCATTCCCTTAGGATCCAAGGCCAAAATCGCGGTCTCACTTTGGGGTATTAAACCCTTAAAATTTTCCATTCATTAATTTTAATATTATCATTTAACATTTAATCACATAGGCTTCATTTTATTTATATACAAAAACCAATTTATATCCCTAAATTCTAGTCAAAACCGTGGCCTCACATTAGGGTAGGAAACTCCAAATTTTTCATTTAACAACCCTAACATGATCAAGCATTTTTAACACATCCAATACATTCAAGATCATCAATCAAGCATTAATCCAATTTCAAGAATACATAAACATACAAAATCACCAAACAAAGTGAGCATACAAAGGTTCCCTCACCACCAATAATGGTTGAAGTGAGTAATCTCCCTCTTACCTAAAGAAAGAACACAAAAATGGCCACTTATATGCTTCTTGGTGGTTTCGGTTTTGACCTTCCAAAACCCTAAGAATTTCAAGACAAGGAATCAACATCAATGGTTGAAAAAGAAGAGATCCATGGTCATCAAAGAGACCATGGAACACGAAAATGAAGAGAAAGAAGAAGAAAAATGAAAACTTTACCTTAAAGCTTGAAGCTTTGTCTTGGAAGACAATGGAGGTGAAGATGGATTTTGGAGAAAAACTCTAAATAGAAAGTGTGGAGGAGGTTGAGGTGAGTATAGAAATGATCTTAGTGAAGAGAAAAATCAAATAAAATGGTCTCTAATGGGGCTGCAATTTTTGTAAGGAAGAAGGAGAAGAAGAGAGAAGGTGGAGAGAAAATGAAGAAGAAGAAGCTAGAGAAAGAAAGTGTTATGGTAAAATAAGGTAGTTTGAGTGTTATGCATTAAGTGAGGAGGCAAAAATTTGCCTCTTTTGGCCAAGCATTACTGCGGCAATGGAGAGAGAGAAGGGGGAGATTTTTGGCCTCCCCAACAAGCCAAGGGCATTCTTGTCCTTTGGTGGTCAAAGCTTCTCAAAGAAGCTTTGATTAAAATACAATAAATTTGAATTAAAGTGAGTTTGATTAGACATAAAGTAGATTACATTAGGATAATGTGATAGGGCTTTTAATACATATTATTATCTAATAGACAATTGTTACAGTTGACATAAGTCAGTATTAAATGTCCGGTCGATAAAATTTGACACAGTGATTTATTATTTTATCTGTTAAAATTTTTTGAAAAATGTGAAACCTCGTAAACCATGTCCAGTCTCAGGTTTAGTAAGATCCCCCGTCAACGTTTCCACAGATGAAGATTCTCAGGAAAAATATCTCATTTTCCCTGGCCTACTCAGTTTGTACGCAAAACGAGAAATAATATTAAAAGTATTCCGCGTTCTCAGAAAAATCCAAAAAAATTCTCAAAAATCAAAAATATTAGAAAATGAATATTTATCATAAAATAAATAAAATTTGGGGTGTTACATTAAGAAACTTAAATTAAATTACCCTAAGTAAATTAGGTTTAGAATTAAGTGATGAACTTGTTTAATTTGAGCAATAAAGATTAGGTGAAAAATGCAAGAGAATTCCCCTATAGAGACTTAATAGGAAAAACGTAGAAGTTAAGGTATGATTTCATAATAAACCCTAAAGGTATGTTCACACAATTGAGAGCTTGATAATGTGTTGTTGTGGGTCCATAAGTAGGAGCAAGAATCTGTTGATAATGAAATTGGTCACTCATGGCGTGATTATGGAAAAGTATATGATTGTTGAATATACATGAATATGCATTGAGTCATCATACATTGTGAAAGTCCGGTGGACTTTGTTGTAAGGTTGTATGCTTAAGAGATGAATCACACCTTAGTGTAGGTGCGAATAGACTAGTGTAGGTCACTCGTTGACCTTGGGGGCATCAGGGTGCGAGTATCTTGCAATGGGTAGTTGGTAGCTCCTCTATACCGTGAGATAGATCGATGCAAACACACCGACTATCCTAACCAAGACACTATCCTATATCGCGATCTTGAGAAGAATGTCTTGTATAAGTCATGTTGCGCAATTTGTTGATATTGAAGCACTTGATTTAAGGCTGATGAGATACAGACATGTCTCCTTGATCATTCTCTCCGAATGTTGTGTTTAGCTCTATGGAGTAGGGTTTTGGTACTTTGTGCATATATTGGTCAGTCATCATATTTTACTTGGCTTATATTTATATGTTTATGAAACTATTTCTTTTATTGATGCTATGACTGCCTAGATTATTAAATTGTTTATTGTTTGATCTTGATACTGTTTACTATTTTACTGCACTGTTTGGCGTTATGCGTCGTTTATGTTTCTTTACTACCATAACTGGTAATGATGTTGGATATCTCACTTCTTTACTTTGTTATTCTATTTTTATATCTGTATTTCTGTAAAGACCGAGGAGTGGACAAGCCTGCGTTTCCTGGTTTCTGGTCAAATTAGTTTTCTGTTTTGTGATGGTGGCGAGCCAAAGCTTTTTGGGTTATGTCAGTGTTTTGTTTTATCGCGGGTTGGATGCTTGGAAGATCAACTAGAATTCGGAGCACATTCGTTATGATGGAGATGTGTCTGTAATCATTCGTAGGAGTAGGGATGATGTTCCCTTCTTTTCTTTGAACACTACTATGTACTTGGAGTTTTTCATGCCTGTCAGGGAGCTTTGGGGTGTCCTCAACTATACCCTTCATGAGGACAGTGAGGTGTCCTCTGCACAGACTCCTGTTCGTCAGAGAGTGCCTCCTCCGGTGGTCTTATCTTCCGATGAGACGGAGGAAGACCCATCGGAAGGTCCTCTCCCATAGTTATGGGACTCTGGCTTGTAATGTTTAGCTTTTTGGGAGCCTGATGTTTTGTATCTTTTTGGAGGGCTTTTGTATATAACATCTTTTTGGGCATGTGTAACTCTTGTTTATATTTCTCAAGATCTTTGATGTATATAAGAACATATGATGTCTATATATATGTATTCTGGTTGGATTAATGTAATGTTCTTCTCGTTATTTATCTTCCGCTAAGTTTATGTTTTCCGTTACAAAATAAAAATATGCGTTTAATTAAAAGAGAATTGACAATTTACTATATGTTTTATGAATGAATAAGTCACTATTTATATGTGTATATAACTGGGTCTTAGTGTTATCTTTTGATCTTTCGTTCGAGTTTGGTGTGACTGTCCCTCTCCAAAAAGGGGGCGTTATGTAACACCCCAACTTTAGGATAAATGACCATTATGTCCTGATTGTACTGTTTTATGATTTTTTGTATGATATAAAATTTATTTGACTGTTCCGTGTTCATATTTGAGTGTTTTGTGTGATTTGCTTCGAGTCAGGAAAATAATAATTTCTGGACCGGGGAAATTTTATTTTAATTATTCAGAGCTAGGGGATCTTACTAAACCCAATTCTAAGTGATATGGTTGTTAATCTTTTAATTTTTAGGATTTAACTGTGCAATAAAATAACTTTATATTATTATAATATTATTTTATTAGTCAATACAAATAAAACGGTAATGGACCCGAAAATGTTTGTGGGACCCACTTTTGGTTTGTAGGACCCACAATTGATTTGCGGGATCCACGTTTAGAGAAAGTAGTCAACGTTAGTGGCTTGATTTATTTTAAGCCAATAAGAATTAAGTCAACAAAGAGGGTTTGACTTGATTTACACCGTTGGATGAGAAGGTTGAGTTTTGAATATCAACCGTTGAACTAATCTATGGTTGTAAAGAATGAGCTTGGTGAGGAAGGCTTGGATATCAACCATTGATTTAATTGACGGTAGAGATTGGTCTCACAAATATGGTTAGAAGCATTTGTGACCATTGGATGAGAAGAATGTAGAGAAGATCTTGACCTTTTATCTTTAAAGATGAATCTAATGGCTAGAATTTCATGAAGATCTAATGGCTTAGATTTGATCATATCACTATCTAATATCAACCGTTGATATGATCAATGGCTCTTGAAGCTTGGTTTATAAGACTGCTAATTAATTAGTAATGTAACTAATTAACCTAACTAAACTAGATTAAGTGTGCATAGAAACTTAATGAGATTAGTAGCTTAATTAGTGATCATCATTAAGGAAGAACATTCAAGAACAAGTGACTAGGCTTATGACAAGGCTTGGATTAGCCAATGGAAGACAAGCTTGGTGATCAAGTTTTGATCTCAACCTTTGATCACATCTAAGGCTAGGATGGAGTCTTGGAAGGTCAAACAAAGTGGCCACTTTTCTCTCTATGGAGTTACACGGCCATGCACCACTTTGGAGAGCAAAATTCACTTCATTCTCTAACACTTTACTACACATTCTCTCTTCCAAAAATACAAATCACCATTGTTGCTTTTCTCCAAGCAATTCGGCCAAGAACCCTAAACTACCATCCATCCATCTAAAATTTTATCCAACCAACTTTTCTAAACCTAAACACTATTCCAAGAACATCTCTAGTTGAGAGTTCTTCCAAAATCTATCATCTTAAGCTTGGAAAATCACTTTGGAGATTTTTCCTAGAAGGTGAAAATCCTTATTCTTCATTTCTAACTTCTTTTTCAAGGTTCTAAGCCACGATTTATCCATGGTTTATGATTTTCTTCTATAGTTATAACTCTTTAAAATTTTGTTTAAGATCTTTTAGGTTTTTGAAGGAGATCACGAAATCCATAGGAAGGAGAGTTGTAGATTTTGTCTTCCTTTAAGGTAAGAGGGAGATTTAATCTCATCAACCATGTGTGGTGATGAGAAAATGGACTTTTATGCGTGTGAAGAATCCAAAAGGATTCACTTGTGTTTGATTGTTTAAATGCTTTCTTACTTGTGTATGATATTGTTTGTATGCATGTCTACAAGCTTTGAAATATATTGCATGTGTGATATATGCGTGAATATTACTTAGGATGTGATTAATATGTAGCGTTTGCATGAGTGTTCCAAAGAACACAAGAAGAGGCTCACGGCCTCAACCAAGAAAAGAGAACCAAAATGTTCTCAATCATTTTCTAAAGGAAGGACTTAATGGAATTAGGTTAATGAATGAATTACAAAATGATTTAGAAGATAGAAAATGATCCAAAGATCAAATGCCATGGTTTTATCAATTTTGGCCATTATGTATTTCAAAGGTGAAATCAATCCAAAACTTGTTTTCTAAAGTGTAGGTTTGATGTTTAACTTAAAAAGAATGCTTTTGTAATAAATTTTCAAGAAACAAAGAAATAAACCAATTTTTATTAGAAAAGTGATATAGTAGAATAATGAACAAAACCTTTGAAAAATACTTACTTTTAGATTTTAAAGTATAGTAACAATTTCTAAAGTGGATTTTATAATTATAAAATAAAATAAAAGAAATGTTAAAGGAAAGACGTAGAAAGCACATTTTTAATAGAATTTATAGACAAAATGCTGTCAAAATTTATTAAAAATAGTCAAATAACAGTCAAATAAAAGAAAACGTTTTATAATATATTTATAACGTAAGGAAAATTATTCTACGTAGTTTTAAAATAGTGAAAATAGCTTACGTAATTTTAAAACAGAGATTTTAAAGTTTTTCGATTAAGAAAACGATTTAAAAATCTTACGCGATTGAGAAAACGATTTAAAAATAGTACGTAATTTTAAAAATAGCAAAATATATTTACGCAATTTAAAAACGTTTGTAAAAACGATGAGATTGTGAAAACGTGATAAAATTTCTATGTGATTCATTGGAACAACGAGTTTTTACTGTCGGGCCAAAGTGGTGGACTCGGACATGTTGAGATACCGGTACTGTCAAGTGGGACGTACTGTATATTTGAGATTTTTGCCATTGAGGGCATTTGCATAAATATGGGTAATAGTGTCATTGAGGGCATTTTTGTAAATATAGAAATATTTTTAGACTAAGGGTAAATTGGTAATTATTATTTTTATTCATGCATTGAGTTGTGCCAATTTGGTTGATAATTGGTGATTTGATTGACGAGGCGAATTACATCGTGTTGTCAGCGTGATAAGCGTAGTGTGGTTCATTTCTTTGTATGGACTTGGAGGCATTAGTGTGCGGAGTATTCCACATGTGGATAGTTGGTCGCTCCTCTGGGCCGTGGTAACTGGCAACACACTAGTGATCTCGACACGCACTATACTTAATCAAGATCTTGTAAAGACTATTTTAGTACAATGCCTGTAGTTACACAATGTTTGGACTGTGTGCTACTACACAATGATTGGACAGTGAGCTATAGACACAACGTAAGACAGTGCAATAGTTTGGTTGGGCAGCCTGAGGTACTTATAGTTCTTTACGGGTCACTCTCTCTAATATCTGTATCTAGCTCCATAGAGTAGGAACGAGTCGTATTGAATTTGCATTTGTGTCATGTATCATAACATTTTTATCTGTGATATTATTTGATACTGTTGTATTAAAATTGCTGTATTAAATTGTATTATTATTTATAATGCTATAGTATGCTTCATTGTATAAACTGTCATATCTGTTGTATTTGGCGTTTTCTTATTTGCCTTGCTGGTATTGATGTATGATTATCTCACCTCTCTATATGTATTGTTTCGATATTATTATTTATGTTATAAAAGAGTTTGAGGAAGAGGAACAACCTCTAGATTGTGAGTATCTTGAAGAGGAAGAGCAGCAGCAGACGGGGGATCAGTTCAACGACTGCGAACCATCTGATCATCCATACCCGCTAGATTGACTTTGAGGATGATGCTGCCGAGATTCTTCGGTTTTGTGAAACTTGAGTTTCACGGAGGCTCGGAAGCTTGGCTATTGCGGGAGGACAGAGATTCAGTTGTCTATGTAGGGCGTCTGACTGTGACCCTATGTAGAGAGTTTGATGGAGAGCCTATCTTTACTATTACTCTATATTTGCATTTGGAGTTACCGCTGTCTCTTAGGCGTTATTGGGGAAGGATGTTCTATGCGCCTAGTGAGATTAGCAGTATGTCGACAGCACGGACTCGTGTCCGCAGAGCTTCGAGACATCCTGGATACCTATCTCCTGAAGTTTCATCTGAGAGTGATCCTTCAGAGGGTTATATATCTATGATGTACACTTGGGCACTTTTTGATGTAGTATTGTCTATTAGCTCTTTATAGCTTTGTTTAAATATTTTGTAGTTGTATATTATTTGTACTACTCAAAACAAAATCCTAGGTATATTATGTGCGATGATAGTTTGTTTTATTTTATGTTCCGTGTTATTTTATTTAGTAATATTCTGTATAAAAGGAAAAAAATTTTACAACTCATATTATTTATGTAACAAATGTTTTACAACTTGGGTAATATTTATTTATTTTATTTTATTGCATCATAAATGTGACATTCCCACAAGGGTGTTACATTAGTTGGTATCAGAGCCCAAGTTAGAGTCTTTTGGGGTTGTGGTTGGGTCAGTTTTTGCTTGTGTTGTGTGATTCTCTGTGATTTACTTCCGAAAAGATATATCTAATTTTGTTTTGTTATGATTGAAGAAAGAAGATGTCTGGCGGAAGAGGAACACGTGCGAACGTGAACTGTAATGTGGATCCAATGATTGCAGTTGCGGAAGCTATGCAGCAGATGGCTGAAGTGATAACTCAACAAAATGAGAGAGCAGCTCAACAGCAAGATGTTATTGCTAATGCCCTAAATTTATCTGAGTTTAGGCGTAATAACCTGCCACAGTTCAGAGGCGAGTTTAATCCTGAGAAGGTGAGTCTATGGATACAGGACTTGGAAAAGATATTCGAAGGAATGGGATGTACAGATGATAAGAAGGTGACGTATGCTACTTTTATGCTGAGAGGAGATTGTGAACATTGGTGGAAAGGAATCCGCCGATTATTACAGGCTGAAGGAACTGAAATTACTTGGGAGGTATTTTCTGAAGTATTTCTGGATAAGTATTTTCCTGCCAGTGCTAGACATGCCAAGGAAATGGAATTTCTTGGTTTACGGCAAGGCAATATGACTGTTAATGAGTATGCTTCTAAGTTTGAGAGTTTGTCTCAGTTTTCGGATTATGCTCAAACCCGACCGAATGATGGGTGGAGATGTCAGAAATTTGAGGAAGGATTGAGGGTGGAATTATGACGAGGAGTGCTACCTTTGAAGATGAATCAATTTCATGCTTTGGTGGATACTTGTGCACGACTTGAGGAGTTGGAGTCATCACGGGATCCAAGGAATCGTAATTTTGGACCAATGAGGTTTCAGAGAGGAGGTAACAGTAATAATAGTCGGTTTCAGTGCAAGCCGTATTCGAGACCACCAGGAAGTCAATCTCAACGACCATCTGTTGAGGGAAGTGCTAGTGGTAATAGAGCTGGTCAGAAAGTGGCATTTACGCCGACGTGTTTCAAGTGTGGAAAGAGTGGTCATATTTCTATGGAGTGCTCAGTTAAAGGGACAATCTGTTTTAATTGCAAACAACCTGGACATGTATCTAGGGATTGTACTCAGCCAGAAAGGAAACCTGCTGTGAGACATGTTCGTGCTAATCAGCCGAGGTTAGGAGGGCGAGTATATACCATTACTGGAACTGAAGCTTCACAGTCCGAGGATCTTATTCAGGGGGAAGGTGTCATTGAAGGTAATCTTCTGACTGTGTTATATGATTCAGGTGCAACACATTCATTTATTGCATATGATTGTGTGGAAAGATTGAAACTTCCTGTGACTTCTCTGAGTTTTCAATTGGTTGTGTCTACACCAACTGCTAAGCCTATAGTTACATCTAAGATATGTCTGAATTGTCCTGTTTGTTATAAAGGATCGTATGTTTTCGGTCAATTTGATTTGTTTGCCTCTTGTGGAGATAGATGTAATATTAGGAATGGATTGGTTATCTTCTAACCATGTCCTTATAGATTGTGCAAATAAAACCATAATTTTTCCTAAGGAATAAAGTTTTGGATTTTTGACTGCTGTTAAAGTCAATTCATTGTTGAGAGGCGGAGCGCAGGGATATATGTTATTATCTTCTCTAGAAGTCAAGAGTGAGAAAGATGTGAAAGCTATTCCTGTCGTCAATGAATTTCCAGAGGTTTTTCCTGATGATGTACCTGGTTTGCCACCGGAGAGGGAAATCGAGTTTTCTATCGATTTAGTACCAAGAGCAGGTCCTATCTCAATTGCACCATATCGGATGTCGCCAGCGGAGTTGGTGGAGTTAAAGAAGCAATTGGAGGAGCTGTTGGAGAAACAGTTTATGCGACCTAGTGTTTCACCATGGGGAGCACCAGTGCTTCTAGTCAAGAAGAAGGATGGAACTTCTCGACTTTGCGTAGATTATCGCCAGCTGAACAAGGTGACTATAAAGAATAAATACCACTTCCGAGAATTGACGACTTGATGGATCAGTTGAAAGGAGCAGTGGTATTTTCTAAGATAGATCTGAGATCAGGTTATCATCAGATTCGTGTCAAGGTTGATGATGTTCCTAAAACAGCTTTCTGAACTCGTTATGGACATTAAGAGTATCAGGTGATGCCGTTCAGAGTAACGAATGCTCCTGCAATATTCATGGACTATATGAATAGGATTTTTCATCCGTATTTAGACAGATTTGTCGTTGTCTTTATTGATGACATTCTGATCTATTCTCAATCTAAGGAAGAGCATGCTGAACATCTCGATATAGTTCTTCAGATTTTGAAGGAAAAGAAGCTATATGCAAAGTTGGCAAAATGTCAATTTTGGCTGGAGAAAGTTCAATTTTTAGGTCATGTGATTTCCAAGGAAGGTATTGCAGTAGATCCATCGAAAGTGGAGACTATTTTGCAATGGGAAAGGCCTAAGACAATGACGAAAGTCCGAAGTTTTGTTGGAATGGTCGGATATTATCGGAGGTTCATAGAAGGTTTTTCCAAGATAGCTGGACCGCTTACACAACTTACAAGGAAAAGCCAAGCTTTTGACTGGATGGAGGAACGTGAAGCGAGTTTCCAAGAATTGAAGAAAAGGCTAACGACTGCACCAGTGCTAATTTTACCAGATCCTAACAAATCCTTTGAAGTGTATCGTGACGCTTCTTACCAGGGGTTAGGGTGCGTATTGATGCAAAATCAGAATATGGTGGCTTATGCTTCTAGACAACTAAAGGTTCATGAGAGGAACTATCCAACACATGATTTGGAATTAGCCGCAGTGGTTTTTGCATTGAAGGTGTGGAGGCATTTTCTGTATGGAGCTATGTTCAATGTCTTTAGTGATCACAAAAGTTTAAAGTACTTGTTCGATCAAAAAGAATTGAATATGAGGCAGAGACGATGGTTAGAATTCTTGAAGGATTATGATTTTCAACTCCAATACCATCCGGGAAAAGCTAATGTGGTAGCTGATGCTCTGAGTAGAAAGGTGATTAGTGTTTCTGCAATGATGATAAAGGAGGAAGAATTAATTAACAAGTTTAGAGATTCGTGGATGTCAGTGGAATTGGAGCCTGGAAAGATTTGCTTAGGTAGGGTTGTGATCTTGAATGAAGTACTTGATATAATTTGAGATAAACAGGAGGAGGATGCGTTTTTGCAAAATGAAAGGGAATTCTTGAAGCAAGGTCATAAAGCAACAGTGGAGGAAGGATCAGATGGAATTTTAAAATTTAAGGGAAGAATTTGTATACCTGATGACCCAGAACTTAAGAAAGCAATTATGGATGAAGCCCATACTAGTGATTTGAGTATGCATCCGGGGATGACCAAGATGTACCAAGACTTGAAAAGGTTGTTTTGGTGGCCAAGGATGAAATGAGATGTAGCGGAACGTATGGCGTCTTGTCTGGTTTGTCAAAAGGCAAAGGTGGAACATCAGAGGCCAGTCGGTATGTTACAACCGTTAGCTATTCCAGAGTGGAAGTGGGATAGTATCTCGATGGATTTTGTTACCGGATTGCCGAGAACAAGGAAGGGGCATGATTCGATATGGGTTATAGTTGATAGGCTTACAAAGTCAGCACACTTCTTGCCGATCAATATTAAGTATTCATTGGAAAGATTAACCCAGATATACATCAACGAGATTGTTAGACTACATGGTGTACCTACATGTATAGTTTCTGATAGAGATCCGAGGTTTACATCGAGGTTCTAGCGAAGTTTGCAGGAAGCCATGGGGACTAAGCTACGATTGAGTTCTGCTTATCATCCGCAGACTGATGGTCAGACAAAGAGGACAATACAGTCTTTAGAAGATCTGTTGCACGCTTGTGTACTGGAACAACGAGGAAGTTGAGATGAATTTTTATCTTTGATAGAATTCACCTACAACAATAGTTTTCATGCAAGTATAGGTATGGCACCTTATGTAGCGCTGTATGGAAGACGGTGTCGAACACCTTTGTGTTGGTATCAAGATGGGGAGAGTATGACTATAGGGCCAAATCTTGTGCAGCAGACTATGGAAAAGGTAAAGATAATACAAGAAAAGATGAAGACGACCCAAAGCAGACAAAAGAGCTATGCTGATAAGTGAAGGCGACCTTTAGAATTTGAGGAGGGTGAGCATGTATTTTTGGGAGTAACTCCTACGAATGGTGTCGGAAGGGTTATCAAATCCAAAAAGCTTACTCCTAAGTTTATTGGGCCTTATCAGATTCTTCGACGGATAGGTCATGTAGCATACCAAATTGCTTTACCGCCTTTTCTATCCAATCTGCATGATGTATTCCATGTGTCTCAATTAAGGAAGTATATTCCCGATCCGATGCATGTTATACAGCTTGACGAAGTGCAACTAAAGGACAACTTGATGTATGAGACACTTCCTGTTAGAATTAAAGACAGGAAAGTGAAGCAGCTTCGAGGGAAGATGATCGAGCTAGTGAAGGTGATATGGAATGACGTAACAGGTGATGCTACATGGGAGTTAGAAGATAAAATGAGGGAGCAATACCCTCAGTTACTTTGATGTATGATAAATTTCCAAGACGAAATTTTTGTTTATAAGGGAGAGTTGTAACACCCCAACTTTAGGATAAATGATCGTTATGTCTTGATTGTACTGTTTTATGATTTTCTGTATGAAATAAAATTTATTTGACTGTTCCGTGTTCATATTTGAGTGTTTTGTGTGATTTGTTTCGAGTCAGGAAAATAATAATTTCTGGACCGGAGAAATCTTATTTTAATTATTCAGAACTGGGGGATCTTACTAAACCCAATTCTGAGTGATATGGTTGTTAATCTTTTAATTTTTAGGATTTAACTGTGCAATAAAATAATTTTATATTATTATAATATTATTTTATTAGTAAGTACAAATAAAATGGTAATAGACCCAGAAATGTCTGTGGGACCTACTTTTGGTTTGTAGGACTCACAATTGATTTGCGGGACCTACGTTTAGAGAAAGTAGTCAACGTTAGTGGCTTGATTTATTTTAAGCCAATAAGAATTAAGTCAACAAAGAGGGTTTGACTTGATTTACACCGTTGGATGAGAAGGTTGAGTTTTGAATATCAACCGTTGAACTAATCTATGGTTGTAAAGAATGAGCTTGGTGAGGAAGGCTTGGATATCAACCATTGATTTAATGGACGGTGGAGATTGGTCTCACAAATATGGTTAGAAGCATTTGTGACCATTGGATGAGAAGAATGTAGAGAAGATCTTGACCCTTTATCTTTAAAGATGAATCTAATGGCTAGAATTTCATGGGGATAAGATCTAATGGCTTAGATTTGATCATATCACTATCTAATATCAACCGTTGATATGATCAATGGCTCATGAAGCTTGGTTTATAAGAATGCTAATTAATTAGTAATGTAACTAATTAACCTAACTAAACTAGATTAAGTGTGCATAGAAACTTAATGAGATTAGTAGCTTAATTAGTGATCATCATTAAGGAAGAACATTCAAGAACAAGTGACTAGGCTTATGACAAGGCTTGGATTAGCCAATGGAAGACAAGCTTGGTGATCAAGTTTTGATCTCAACCTTTGATCACATCAAAGGCTAGGATGGAGTCTTGGAAGGTCAAACAAAGTGGCCACCTTTCTCTCTATGGAGTTACATGGCCATGCACCACTTTGGAGAGCAAATTTCACTTCATTCTCTAACACTTTACTACTTATTCTCTCTTCCAAAAACACAAATCACCATTGTTGCTTTTCTCCAAGCAATTCGGCCAAGAACCCCAAACTATCATCCATCCATCTAAAATTTTATCCAACCTACTTTTATAAACCTAAACACTATTCTAAGAACATCTCTAGTTGAGAGTTCTTCCAAAATCTATCATCTTAAGCTTGGAAAATCACTTTGGAGATTTTCCCTAGAAGGTGAAAATCCTTATTCTTCATTTCTAAATTCTTTTTCAAGGTTCTACGCCATGATTTATCCATGGTTTATGATTTTCTCCTATAGTTATAACTCTTTAAATTTTTGTTTAAGATCTTTTAGGTTTTTGAAGGAGATCACGAAATCCATAGGAAGGAGAGTAGTAGATTTTGTCTTCCTTTAAGGTAAGAGGGAGATTTAATCTCATCAACCATGTGTGGTGATGAGAAAATGGACTTGTATGTGTGTGAAGAATCCATAAGGATTCACTTGTGCTTGATTGTTTAAATGCTTTCTTACTTGTGTATGATATTGTTTGTATGCATATCTACAAGCTTTGAAATATATTGCATGTGTGATATATGCATGAATATTACTTAGGATGTGATTAATATGTAAGGTTTGCATGAGTGTTCCAAAGAACACAAGAAGAGGCTCACGGCCTCAACCAAGAAAAGAGAACCAAAATGTTCTCAATCATTTTCTAAAGGAAGGACTTAATGGAATTAGGTTAATGAATGAATTACAAAATTATTTAGAAGATAGAAAATGATCCAAAGATCAAATGCCATGGTTTTATCAATTTCGGCCATTAAGTATTTCAAAGGTGAAATCAATCCAAAACTTGTTTTCTAAAGTGTAGGTTTGATGTTTAACTTAAAAAGAATGCTTTTGTAATAAATTTTCAAGAAACAAAGAAATAAACCAATTTTTATTAGAAAAGTGATATAGTAGAATAATGAACAAAACCTTTGAAAAATACTTACTTTTAGATTTTAAAGTATAGTAACAATTTCTAAAGTGGATTTTATAATTATAAAATAAAATAAAAGAAATTTTAAAGGAAAGACGTAGAAAGCACATTTTTAATAGAATTTACAGATAAAATGCTATCAAAATTTATTAAAAATAGTCAAATAACAGATCAAATAAAAGAAAACATTTTATAATATATTTATAACGTAAGAAAAATTATTCTACGTAGTTTTAAAATAGTGAAAATAGCTTATGTAATTTTAAAACAGAGATTTTAAAGCTTTTCGATTAAGAAAATGATTTAAAAATCTTACGCGATTGAGAAAACGATTTAAAAACAGTACACGATTTTAAAAATAGCAAAATATAT
Source organism: Ormosia emarginata (assembly GCA_029884605.1). Classification (NCBI taxonomy): domain Eukaryota; kingdom Viridiplantae; phylum Streptophyta; class Magnoliopsida; order Fabales; family Fabaceae; genus Ormosia; species Ormosia emarginata. The sequence continues at coordinate 44,880,964 of JAQQTP010000088.1, forward strand.
TTACGCGATTTAAAAACTTTTGTAAAAACGACGAGATTGTGAAAACATGATAAAATTTCTATGCGATTAATTGGAACAATGAGTTTTTACTGTTGGGTCAAAGTGGTTGACCTGGACATGTTGAGATACAGATACTGTCAAGTGGGACGTACTGTATATTTGAGATTTTTGCCATTGAGGGCATTTGCGTAAATATGGGTAATAATGCCATTGAGGGCATTTTTGTAAATATGAAAAAAATTTAGACTAAGGGTAAATTGGTAATTATTATTTTTATTCATTCATTGAGTTGTGCCAATTTGGTTGATAATTGGTGATTTGATTGACGAGGCGAATTACACCGTGTTGTCGACGTGATAAGCGTAGTGTGGTTCATTTCTTTGTATGGACTTGGAGGCATTAGTGTGCGGAGTATTCCACATGTGAACAGTTGGTTGCTCCTCTGGGCCGTGGTAACTGGCAACACATTAGTGATCTCGACACGCACTATACTTAATCAAGATCTTGTAAAGACTATTTTAGTACAATGCCTGTAGTTACACGATGTTTGGACTGTGTGCTACTACACGATGATTGGACAGTGGGCTATAGACACAACGTAAGACAGTGCAATAGTTTGGTTGGGCAGCCTGAGGTACTTATAGTTCTTTACGGGTCACTCTCTCTAATATTTGTGTCTAGCTCCATGGAGTAGGAACGAGTCGTATTGCATTTGCATTTGTGTCATGTATCATAACATTTTTATCTGTGATATTATTTGATACTGTTGTATTAAAATTACTGTATTAAATTGTATTATTATTTATAATGCTATAGTATGCTTTATTGTATACACTGTTATATTTGTTGTATTTGGCATTTTCTTATTTGCCATGCTGGTATTGATGTATGATTATCTCACCTCTCTATATGTATTGTTTTGGTATTATTATTTATGTTATAAAAGAGTTTGGGGAAGAGGAACAACCTCTAGATTGTGAGTATCTTGAAGAGGAAGAGCAGCAGCAGACGGGAGATCAGTTCGACGACTGTGAACCATCCGATCATCCATACTCGCTAGATTGACTTTGAGGATGACGCTGTCGGGATTCTTCGGTTTTGTGAAACTTGAGTTTCACGGAGGCTCGGAAGCTTGGCGATTGCGGGAGGATAGAGATTCGGTTGTCTATGTATGGCGTCTGACTGTGACCCTATGTAGAGAGTTTGACGGAGAGCCCATCTTTACTTCTACTCTATATTTGCATTTGGAGTTGCCGCTGTCTCTTAGGCGTTATTGGGGAGGAATGTTCCATGTGCCTAGTGAGATTAGCATTGTGTCGACAGCATGGACTCGTGTCCGTAGAGCTTCAAGACATCCTGGATACCTATCTCCTGAAGTTTCATCTGAGAGTGATCCTTCAGAGGGTTAGATATCTATGATGTGCACTTGGGCACTTTTTGATGTAGTATTGTCTATTAGCTCTTTATAGCTTTGTTTAAATATTTTGTAGTTGTATATTATTTATACTACTCAAAACAAAATCTTAGGTATATTATGTGTGATGATAGTTTGTTTTATTTTATGTTCCGTGTTATTTTAATTAGTAATATTCTGTATAAAAAGAAAAAAATTTTACAACCCATATTATTTATGTAACAAATGTTTTACAACTTGGGTAATATTTTTTTATTTTATTTTATTGCATCATAAATGTGACATCCCCACAAGGGTGTTACACGTTACAAAACACTTCTAAACAAAATACTTAATATTCCAAATCCTCTTTTCAACTCATTTCCTTTTACTAATAACTCTTCTAAATAATGTTTTCTAGCATTCTTCACAAAAACCTTTATTATCTTATTTATATAAAACCTTTTTCCATTACTCTTACTAAAATCTACTTAAGTAAAAATACTTTAAGTTCCATTTTCACTTTCCAAATTTATTTTTCCTCATCTTGGCCAAAATCCATTTTGTTTTTTATCATAAATCTTTATTACTTTCCTTTACCATTTCCTTTGTAAAATCCTTAATCCAATTTCTTATCACCTAAATTTGGTTCACCCCAAAATAACAATGAAGGCCATGAGCCTCTTAAGATCCTTAGGACCAAAAAAATTCTTCTTTTTCACGTGATTCACAATCATACCACATATATCCATCATCATATTTCTATTCTAACAAGTTCATGCATATAATTAAAGCAATAAAATCAAATAGAGCAATTAATCACAAAACATTAAACTTATACATACAAGTGAACAAATCCATACATAGGTTGTTCAAACACAATCAATTTTGTTTCTCACTACCATGGATGGTTGATAAGGTTAATCTCTTTCTTACCTTGGTGCAACTAAAGGTGTCATAACATGTACCACAAAAATGGAATGTCCTAGAGCAAGTTCCTTGCTCTCCTAGCCGTGAAACTCCAAGGGGAAAAGCTAAGCAAGCTTCTCCTACAAGCTTACCTCCATCAAGCATAAGAAGCTTCCTTCCCAAAGGGTCAAAGTTGAAAGGGTCATAGTCATTATTGTTGACTAACTCTCATTAGTTCATTATAAAGAGATTAGTTTCTAATTGGTTCATTAAAAGAAGACTAGGTTTCTATTGGTTGGGTGGCTAACTACTTACTTCCTATTGGTTGTCAATGTTGAGGCAAAACTTCATCACTAGGCTTCCTTTCTATTGGTCCTTCATAAAGGTGAGTCAAAACTTCACCATTAAGCTAGCTTTCCACTAGTTCTAAGGTGTGAGTCATGGACTACTATTTTTGACTAAGCTTATGTATAGAATTTTCTACCTAGATCTCTATTGGAAGCTATTACCCAATGGACAGAAGCTACTATTGACAAAAGTAGTAGTTATCGTCCATTAGATAATAAAACGCACTCAGATTTTTTTTATCAGATAAAATCTCAGAAAAATAAAATTTTGTAAACTGTTTTCAGATTTGGTTTTAGTAAGTTCCCCCGGCCGCGTATTAATAGTCCAAAATTTTCTGATCCTAAAATTTTTTTATTTTTCTAGGCCTACCTCGGGCCCACATATAGTCCAAAGTAATATTAAAATAATAAAAATTTTAGAAAAATCTACAAAAATCATAAATATTATAAAACTCATATATATTCAGAAAAAAAATGAAATTTGGGGTGTTACATGGTCAATCTTGCCCCACAATAGTGAGGTTACCATTTACCTTTCCACTATACTAGGTGTGAGCACCCACAGCCCTGGCACTAAGAGCACCTTTAGCTCAAGCCATAGGGCCATTCATACAAGGAAATAACAGGTGACAAATTTAAAAACAAAACATGTAACAATATTTTAAAACCTTTCCTTCATTCACTTTTCACATAACCTTGTTTTTCTTTGAATAATAAAGAGGCATAACCTTAGTCATAAAGCTTTTCATTCATGCAGTTCATTGTATATATATATATATTATTCAATCCTTTTATTTATATTCAAGTAGAGAGGGAGTGACTCACTCAACCTCAGTCTACCCTCATCCTTTCATTTTTATGCCTCTCAACACCATGCTTGTCAACATTATTCATTAACATGCATATATCAATATGCTCCTCAAAATCATTCATATATATCATTCATCCCATACAAAGTAATGATTCATATCATAAGTAATTCAATTCATCATATTCATATATCAAATATCATGCATTCATTTCATTTTAATACTCTATAAAAGAGCATTTAGTTCAAGTTTAACCCATAAAGGAACAAACACATTTCTACTACACTTTCATAACTCAACTTTAACTATTAAAAAAACTTTTAAAGTTTCTAGGACTCAAACCATCAAAATAATACCTCAATTTTTGCCTAAAAAGGCATATTTTCATGAATGCACCAAATGTGAATCATAACTTCAAAAATTTTAAAATTTTATGTGCAAATAGCCTCCTTTCATATCTTTCAAATTTCACAAACCTTACTTCATTTAGCTAAGTATAGCCAAAATTATGCAACAAAATGCATAAGCTGAAATAGGGCATTAACTATTTTACCCGATCCAAACTTAACTTTGAATTGAAACTGGGAACAAAGTAAGAGTGAAAAAGTTCTAAAATTTTTACTTCTTATTACCTTATATGTTAGAAGAAAAAAGAGAAATAAAGATGAAGATGTAGAGTAAAAATCCCCCTACCTCACTTGATGATGAACCACTAAACTTGCCTTTATTTTTTTCTTCTTTCCTTCCTCCTTTTACTTGCTTCTCTTCTTTGTTTTCAGTCCTTTCTTTTGCTTCATTTCTTTCTCTATTTTCTTTGCTTCAAAATCAATGGGAGATGAGAGAAAAGTGAATGGAAACTCTCTTTAAAGATAAGCATTAAACTAGGGGTAGTTTGATCATTTTGCTTGACTTCGTATCTGTTAAGAACACTTTGATTTTACTAAATCAAGTTTCCTGACTTCCAACAACATTAGAATAAATCTTAGTATTCATCTAAATTCTTGTTTCATCATTTTCACAGTTTTCCATATCTGCTACATGTAACACCCCTACTACAGATATCTGGATATATCGGATTATACCGAGATAAATAGTACTAGCTGCGTCACTTACTACATAACTAACTGTAACACCCCAAAATTTTCATATCTCTTAAACAATAATTTTGACAGTTAACAAAATTCTACTATTTAGTAATTTCTGAGCGCTGTAAAATTATTTTGATTATTCCGTCAGCGTATTTGATCGTTTTGAGTAATTTACTCCATGTCAAGAAAATAAAAATTTTCGGGCTGGGGAAAACTTTACGTAATTTAATTTTTACCGTTAGGTTTTAATTATTTTACATAATCTGATTTGATATTTGTGCGTTTTCTAATATTTGTGATTTTTGTGGATGATTATGAATTTTTTACTATATGTGGGCCCAGGTGGTCTTATGTGGGCCCAGGTGGTCCTATGTGGGCCCAGGTGGTCCTATGTGGGCCCAGGTGGTCCTATGTGGACCCAGGTAGCCATACGTAGGCCCAAGTGGGTCCCGTAAAGTGAAAAAATTTTTACACATAGAAAAATTTATACTGTTTAGACGGAGACAGGGAATCTTACTAAACCTGAATCCGGAAACAGTTTTAGAAATTTTCTTGTACTGTGTTTTGTACTGTATTTAATTATCGGACGATAAAAATATAGTAAAAATATTATTAGTAGGGTTATAATGAGATATAAAAATAAATATTATCTTTGCTAGTCAACATTAATGGCCTGGACATCCATTATTGATTTAATCAACGATTAAGAAATAAACTTAATGAAGAAGCATTGGATATTAACCATCGATCTAATCAATGGTAGAGATTTAATCTAGACAAGCTTAATAAGGAAGGCTTCAATATCAACCGTAGATTTAATCGACGGTGTAGAATTGGTCATATAAAGTGGCTATGACCATTTATAACCATTGGATTTAGAATAGATCAAGGGTGGAGATTTAGTCTTAAAAAGTGACAAAGACCATTTATGACCATTGGATGAAGAATTAATCAAGGGTGGAGATTTGGTCTTCTAAAATGGTTAAGACTAATTAGGACCCTTGGATTTAAAGTTTGAAGGAGCAATCTTGACCCTTAATTTTGGAGACACATCTAATGGCTAGAATTTAAAGGAGAAAGATCCAATGGCCTAGATTAAGTCTTCTAATCAAAAGTCTACCTAAATCCTAACCATTGAATTAATCAATGGCTAGAAATGCTCTAGATGGTGGCTAATAATGATGACAACATTATTGAATGCATTATGAAGGGAGGGACGATTTTTTGATGTTTTATTGTGTAGGAAAATTTGAAGACACCATTATTGCTATTATTGATGAATTTGCACTCAAGGAGAATGCATTGGAGGGGGGGCTACAGTTTTGAGAAACTTTAGGACATAGGAAAAAGTTTGAAGACCATTATTAGTGGTCTTGGTCATTCTTGGCCATTATTGTTCATTTTCAAGAAGCAAAATTTTCTCTCCTTTCTCTTCTCCTCTATGTTTCGGCCATGACCATCAAGAACACCTTCCATCACTCAAAAATTTCATCCAATCTAGTTTCTTGAATCCTTACCTTATTCTAAGAACATCTCTAGTTATGAGTTTTCTCTAAATCATTCATCTTGATCTTCAAATCAAAGCTTCAAGTTTCTACCAAAAATGGTAAAGTTCATATTTCTTCATCTAATCTTTTAGTTTTAATTTTCTAAGTCATGTTTGAACCATGGTTTACCTATTCTTTTACTTGTTATTGATCTTAAGATTTGTTTATGTTTTTTTTTAGGGATTTTCCAAGGAGATCCACGAAATTGGTGGGAGGAAAACCAAGTGTTTTCACTTCATTCTTTACCTTAACCAAGTTTAAGAAACCTTTCTCTCACAAAAATAAAAAATTCCATCTTTGTTCTTCAAGAGGAATTTCGGCCATAGCACCTAAAACCACTCTCCAATCTCTTTTATTTTCATCCAACCATAGATCTTGAATCTACATGATATTCTAAGCAACTTTCATGTTGGAGACTTTCTCTAAATCATTCATCTTCATGGACTTTCTTCAAGATCCATGTTATGGAGTATTTATGGTGAAGTGTAAGGAAACTTCATTTCTTCTCTCTTTTTCATGATCTAAGCCATGTTTGATCCATGGTTCCTCTTAATCAAACTTAGTATACTAATTTTTATGTATTTTGTTTTGTATTTGAGAAACCCTTGGTGGTGAAGGACTTGGAAAGAGAAGCAAATCAATAAGCTTTTGAGGATCTTCAAGAGGTAAGAGGGAGATCCATCTCACCAACCAAGTATGGTGGTGAAAGATGGTCTTATATTTGATGGATAGTGAATCCATGTGAGGATTCATATCTATGGTCATGTAAATTATTTGTGTGTGTTTATGAACTTTGATTATTTGCTTATGCTTGATATGCTTTGCATGATTTTATGGCTTATAGGGTAAGCTTATAATATGCATGATGAGAATATGCTGAAATTATGTATATGTATGCCATGATGTGATGATGGAAAGAAAATTAATTTTTGGCTTCAATAGCCAAAGGAAAGGAAATACGGTTTTGATACCCATGAAGAGGGTTTATGTTGAAAAATTTTAAGAACAAGGGAATTAATTTTTGGGTCCCTAGAACATTGAGAATTTCGGCCAAGACACCTCAACATAGGTGGCTATAACTTAATATCTTCATGAAAGAATAAAATTGGATTGATTTGAAAAGCATGGAAAATGAACAAAGGATATGTTTTTCAAGAGAACAAGAACATGGTTTTGAAGGATTTTTATTGATTTATTTTGTGTAAAAAGATCCTAAGTGTTTTTCTAAACATGAGTTTTGAAAGAAACAGGCAAACGTTGATTTTAAGGATTTGTAAAGAAAGTGAAAAAGGATTTGCAAAGAAAGTGAAAATGAATTTGAACAAATGGGTTTGGTTTTTATGACCATAATTTTTACGGTTTTGAAAGCAAAATTTTAATGGTTTTGTTTGTGTAAAACCATATTGACTTAGAAGGAAAAATGTTTTGATAATTTTCAATAGTCATGTCCACGTTTTTGAAGGCTTGTAATACCTTGATTTTGATGAAACAAAGTAATTTTCTAAGTGGAAATATAATTAATTTAATACAAGAATTTGGAAAGGGAATTAGAGCATTTTATCACTTGAGAGAATAGAAACTTTCGTAACGGAAAAGAAGGAGAGGTTGAAAACGTTTGAGTTTCAATTTATTTTGAGGAAGGTTGATTTTGGAAATGATTTAGAAAAATGGAGAATATAATGGTATTTTGAAAATTTACTAACGTATAACTGATTTTCGAGTTTGGAAGTACGTTAAGAAATTCTTAAAGTTTGAAACATTGATTTAAATTAATTGAAAAGTGATTTTGTGGGGTATATTTGAAAAAGAATTTCTTGAGTAAAGAACTGTGGAAAAAGATTTTCTTAAGTAAGAAAATATATTAAATGAAGTATAAAGTTATATTATTTTGAAAAAAGTTGAAAAGGAATTTTTGAAGGTTAAGAAATATTTTCCGTAATGAAATTGTGGTGAAAAATTATTTGCATAGCTTAAAAACAATTTGAAATGCAGTAAAATATTTTTACGCAATTTAAAAAATGTGTTGAAAATGATATTGATTTATTTAAGTCCAAAAATAATGTTTGGAATATTGAGGAATATTTTACGTGATTGTAAAATGTTGAAAAATATTTTACGTATCTTAAAAATGATTTGGAATACGTTAAAATATTTCTATGCGATTTGAATTATATTGAAATATTTTACGTAATTTGAACTACTATTGAAAAATTAATATGTGATTTAAAAGTGATATAATATTTTTATGTGATTATAAAAATGACGGAAAATCGTTATGTGATTTGGAAAGTGTTTTAAATATTTTGAGAATGATGGAAAATGATTTACGCGACTTAAAAGAATGATTTTTAAGTTACGCGATTTTGAAACAATGGAAAAATACTATGCGATTTGAGAAACGTATTTTTTTTACGCGATTGAGAAAAACTTTGAAAAATTAGTATGTGGTTTAAAAGTGCAACAGAAGAGTTGCAATATTTTGAAAACGTAACAGAAATGTTACGAAATTTTGTAAACGTAACAGTAATGTTATGGTATTGTGAAAAAGTAATAAACACGTTTTGAAATTTTAAAAACGTAACAAAAGTGTTACGGTATTTTGAAAATGCAACAGAAGTGTTGTGGAATTGTGAAAACATAACGGGAATGTTGTGCAATTTTGTGAAAACACGACGAAAGTGTTTTATAACTATGAAAATGTGATAACATGATTTTCGCTGTTGAAAGTACAGTATGATTACTGTTGAACCAGTGTCCATACACTGTTTGTGAAAATAACAAGTTTTGCCTGTGATTGGCATTTGGTGCATTTTACATGTATTGGAAAAATATGCATTGAGGCATATGATTACATTGAACAAATGAAATTGAAAAGATTTGGCCCTTGTGGTTGGACTTGCACTAATATATTCGTGCATTGTATAAAGTATAGCTAATAAGCTATTTTGGCCCTTGTGGTTGAAGAGGGAATGAGAATTGATAGTGAGATCTATGATAGATCTTGGGGTGCGTCAAGGCGCGACAGTCGACCAGTGGATATCTGTTTGTGGGCTAAGGCTAGACCATATGCTACTTGGCGATGCAGTCCGTGGCAACGCATTGACGATACCCGACAAGAACACGATTCTTTTCTACGGCTGGGAGATTGTCTTTGGGCTAAGGCTGACAATTAACCAGAGCATTCTCCTCGAAATTGTGAAAACCTCCATGGAGTTGTTTTTGAAAAACTGAGTCTTTGTGCACATGCATAAATCTGAGCATTTATATCTGTTTGATATATTAATTGAGGAATATTGGCTATGACAATTGTTTTGAATACTTGGATGATGATGATGATAAATGATGTTGACAAAATTATTGTGTATATTGAACAATGTTTGGATTGATATATGATTGGATGATGATAGTTGATTAATATTGAATATATTATTGGAAGTCTGGTATGATATCCCTGTATAATATTGTTGTGTGTGTTATCTCTGTGCTGCCATGTTGGTATTGGTGTAGGTGATCTCACCTCTTTGTTATGTTGTTTTGCTGTGTTTGTACTGTTAAAATCAAAAAAATAGAAGGATCGAGTTGTCTTAGACATAACGGGCGATGGATACTCTGAGATTGGTGACAACAATAAGGAGTGGACATTCAAGACTCGAAGGTGTGTAGTGTTGACAAAGGAATAGATGTCTGATGCATCAAGATGGACAGAAAAAGGAATAAGTATGTTAAAGTTTCTCGTTAGTGCTGTACCGTGCTATTAAGTAGGACCCGTTATAGGGTTTGCTACTGTTAAAAAAAAAAGAGTCTGTTAATTTTATATTTCTCTTTAAATTGTGAAATATTAATTGGTGTCAATATTGCATAATGACTAGTTGAAATATGATTTTCAATATTACATAATATTTTCAGTAAATTTACGTTTCAGTAAAGAAGAGATTTTGAAACTCATATTTTCATAACTCAAACCTTTTACGAATTGATTTTCAGATTATGAGTCGGGAGTCGGAAATGTGATGCCCTAAGGAGGGTGTTACACTAACTAATAATATATATCTATAATCATAAGCAAGCAATTATAGAGAGCCTCGAGAGAATGCGGAAAACATAAACTCACACAAATATATATACAACCTCAGCCAACAAAGGCATATTGTAATACATATTCATAATACATATAAAACAAATGTAAATTATATACATAAGTTCTTGCTAGAAAAGCATATAAAACTATACTAGTCTTCAAGCTTCACTTTTTTTCCCTTAGCAGGTCCTTTACCTAGATTTAAATGAAAACACAATTGGGGTGAGAATTACAATTCTCAGTAAAAGCAATTCCAATACCAGTTAGTTATGACATTGTATAAAAAATCTCTAATAACTAACAAAGGAGTTTTCTCTGCTTTTACTCATAATTGCACATTACCAAGTAGTGTGATCTAAACTAATAGTCTACATACCATTGAATATAGACAACTGCCCATACAACTGTAAATACCAACAACAACAAACAATGCCCATACAATTGTCTGTAATGCAATGAGGATGATATGCCATATGATTATGCCTAAGAAAGATCCTAAAGATATGCTTGTGCAATGTTTTGTTTTGAAATACGTGAAGAGTTCTATTTTGAAAACAAAGAACACTTACTCATTACGGGAACCTGAATGTTCCATGTATTTCTGCTATGGTACAAAGGAAGAATTCATCCTTACTCTACTTGTAACCTTTGGCTCTCTGAGCATTTAGTACTAGTCCTTACCCGAAGGGACTTTTACACTTTCCTATTACCTCCTTTAGCCAATGATGATGCATATCATTTAGGTCACGATATAGTGGAAGGGCAAGCAAATATTATACATACATACTTAGCTCAATTAAGAACTAAGATGTTTACTAGGTACTGGTTTAGTACATTGTCCTGTGGTAAATAAAGGAAAAGTTCATCCTCACATTACATGTACCCTGACCCTATTGAGAAGTTAGGGCATGAATCCAAGTTCAAAATAACCTTTACAGACTTCCCAATTATCTCCCTTAGCCTTCGCACTATCGAGATGTTAAGACTGAATCCTTGTTCAAAGAACCTTATGAACTTCCATTTATCTCCCTTAGCCTATATAACATTCTACTCAACCTAATGATACTAATCGGTATTACAGTAGCTCAATAAATTTAGTACAAACTACCTGAGTGTTTAGGTAAATGTTTGGAGTTAATTGAGCATAAATCTATAACACTGAGATAGTGTTTAAAGACCAAATTAGTCTAATAAATATATACGAAACACATAGGGATATGAGCAAAATAAACTAAAATAAAATAAAATAGAGGATGACAATTAAATTGAGAAATGGAAATAGATTGAGATGGATACTTGAAAGCTTCATAATTCAGTTCCATTGGTTTAATTTAACTAGGAAAAGAATAATGAAGCCTAGAGACTGGCAACACAATAAAAAAATAATGGGATAACAATATGGAAAATAATATGAATCTTAAAATTTTTTCTAATACTTATGGAGATTTGAAAATTTATTTTATTGAGAAATTAAAGTGTCTTTAACAAATAAAATTTTATTTGATAAATTTTATTTTTTTCTCAACTTACGTTTTACCCCCTAGTAATTATCTTGAGAGATATTTTTGTCTCTCCTCCTTCCTTCACTCTCTCGGCGGTCATATTAGAAAGAAACAAAGAAAGAAAATGAAAAGAAAAGAAAGACAGATTAGGACAGAGACGAGAGGAGTGTACAAAAGAGAGAAAATAGGATAAGAAAAGAAGAGGGGGATGTGAGATGGAGAAACAAGCAGAAAAATGAAGAGAGATCTCTCTCGTTTGTTCTCCATGTTACTGGTTCGCTCTCTGTTCATCCTCATTCGTTCGTGTTCTCTGCTCCCACTCGCTCGTTCGCTCACTCACGGTGCTATTCTCTCTCTCGGTCGTCTTTCTCCCTGGTTCGTTCACTCACGTCGTCGTTGTTACGGTGTTTTCTGGTTAGCACGCGATGCTCAACTGATCTAATCTTTCTTTACTATTTTGTTGATTTTCATTCTTTTTCTCTCTCGTTTCTGATTGTATTCGAAAATGGAGAGCTTAGGGCAAGAGGAAAATAGAGGGAAGAAAGAGGAAGAGTATGGAGCCGTGGATATGAGGTAGGGGTTTTCTTCACTCCTTCCTTCTCTTCATCTTCTGCTTGCTTCTATGGGTTGAATGCATGTGGTTTTACTTGAAAAAATTTGATGATGTTGAGAAGGGTAAGTCTCGGGTTCCATGTGGATTTGGGTGTTCATGGATTTGTTGACACTTAGAGCTTGAAATTATGATGTGAACCTTGGTCGTGAACTTGGAGATATGATAGTTTGTCTTGAATTAATTGTATCTCTTCCCTTTGGCTGAACTCTTTCCTCGGGTTCAATGGAGAATTTTATGTTAATTGAATTCGTGTGCATGCTTTATGTGAGTTCATGCATGATTGTGTTGAAATTCATGGACTGTAAATGAAAATTAAAGTTAGAGTTGAATTGGAGAGAATGACATTTTCGGGTTCCATAGTGTAATTGGTACTAGGTTGATTTGTATGGCTATCTTTAATTGAAATGGACCATAATCAACCTAAAGTTAGCTTAATTGATTGATTAGGCATGAATAGAGAACTAATTTGATAAGTTTGATCCTTGTAGGTCTTGACTAAATTGATTTAGAAGCTCATGATATGGTTTGGGATCAATTGACAGTAATTTTAACTTGATTTGGCTTGGTTTATTATTGTTAATTGATACTTAGTGATTGTTGAATGAAATTTAAACTAGAAATTGATGGTGTTGATGGTTGTTCATATTTTGGGCCATGAAAACAGGCCAAGAGATTGAGATTGGTTTTTGGCTAAAATTAGAAATTTAATTATGCTAATCTCAAATCCAAATGTTAATAATGTTATTAAATGTTGATTTGAGCTTAGTTTTGATAGGTGAGGTTATTCAAGTACAAGTGATGTTAAATTAAGAAATTCTATGGTTTGAATTATGTTTTAACTTCTATTATTATGTTTTTTTTTATGAATTTTGAATTTAATTTGATGTATAAAGAGTTCACAATCAAGACTATGATATTATAAACCCTTTGTTGACTTTAAATGTATTGATTATTATTGACTTTAGAATATGTTACTTTGAACTTGATGTTACTATCAAGCCTAGAGAAGATAGAAAACTTGATGTGTGAATATACTTGGGTAATTATTCATCTTGTTGACTTGGGTGTCTTATTTTCAAAACTGGGCCATGAGCTTTAATTGTTGAGTTTCAACATACTTTAGCCCTTTTATGTATCTTTATGTCTTGTTTTACACGACTAGGTTGAAATTGTGTATGTTCTTGTATTCCATGTATGAATTTATAAAAGGGTTGCAGCTGCTCATACGGTTTTTTTTATATAGTATGTTCACACTTTTGTTGTTAAAGTAGTGTGATTTTAAGTATTAAAAGGGAAGAAACCTTATGGATGAAATTGTTGAAAAGTAAAGTTTGATTTGATGATAACTTAAAACAAATGCAGTGTGCTGCCCTATTCTTAATCTGAGAATGAAGGTTTTAATGTGTAAAGTTATAAATTAATTTATGTAAAGTCATGACAGAGTTGGTTTTGTTTAACACCATAAATTTTTAATGTGCTTTTGTATAAAAATTGAATTTTGAAGGGTGGTAGTAGCCACTGAGGTATTTTAATGGTGGTTGTATCCACTAAGGTAATTAATGGTGGTTGTAGCCACTAAGGTACTTAATGACGGTTGTATCCATTTTTCTATTTATTATTTATGTGACTTGTTTTTACCATATTAGCTGAATTTATTATGATATCATGTTTTATAATCTTACTACTGAGAATTTTAAGTTCTCACCCTAATTTCTTATTTTTCGTGGTAAATCCAGTAAGTGATCCAAGCAGGAGCAAAAGAAGACATTGAAGACTTGACATAGTTATTTTGTATCTATACATATATATTACTTATGTAATTAATTTACTAGTTTTATGTTTACACCCTTGTAGCTTGTTTTAGTTCTTCTATGTATATTTGGCATATGTTGTAATTTAGTAGTAATAAGCAAGTTGCCAGTGGTGTAAAATTATCTAGTTCTCTTTATTATTTGTCGAAGGCTCTATATATTTATGCGTGGTTAGTTATTATATAGGTAATGTTTAAGTTTAATTTTATAAGTGACACCCTTAATTCTATTTACTTGAGTATATTAACAATATACTACAGTATCTAAAATTTGGGTGTTACTGCCTACATGATGGTGCACAACATCAAAGTATACTCACACACACTAACACTACTAGACCATTTGTGTGATTGACTATGCAACATTGAAGAATAGTTTTTGATGATAACAAACATGAACATAATAGAAAGACTAAGTCCAAGATCTTCAAGAATAGTTTTAGAACTTAGAGTCTTTGTACGGAGCTCTTAAGAAATCTCATTGGTTTTAGAAGAAAAAATAAAAATGTTTTCTTAATAAAACCAATATTTTAAAATGACCTTTGAAAATTATCAAAAGGTTTTTTGGGAAATTTGAAAACAAATCATCAAACTTCAAAAAAATGTTTATAAGATGATTTAAACAACTTTATTTGGATAAAGCTTTATTTATTCGAATAAACCATTCATTTTTGACTTGTTTTCATACGAGCTTATTTGAATAACTAAGAAGTTATTTGAATAACAATTTAAATTTTGGCTGCGCGCTATTGTTATTAAAATGGTTATTCGAATAACACCATTGTAGTTTGAATAGAGGCTTTTTCAGAATGCTTGTTTTTAATTGAGTTATTCAAATAACTCATTAGTTATTCGAATAAGACTTGTTTTTTAGAAAACTCTTTTTAATAGAGTTATTCAAAAAATATCTATGTTATTTGAATAACACATATCAGATTTGGTTTTCACGTATAATTCAAAAACGTGTTATTCGAATAGAGGATTGGTTATTCAAATAAACACATGATTCTGAAATGGAAACAAATGATTATATTTGCATTTATTTCATGAATTAATTATACCCAATGGTTCTTTTCTTCAAAGCTTTATAAATAGAGACCTTGGGTCATTTTTGAATAGTGTCTAACCCTTTGGAAAATTTATAAATTGCTTTAATATGTGATTTTCATTTTTACTCAACTTCTACGCTCTTTTTCTGCTAAAACTTTGAGATATTCAGAGAGAGTTTCATTGGCACTTCAAGTTGTATTATTTGCTCTTCAAGAGAGTCTCTATTCTTCTATTCTGCTCTGCTATAAAGAGGGTGAGGTATCCCTCTAAGGTTTGTGTAAGGGTGAGGTATCCATGAGATTTTAAGGCTTTAGCACGAGGGTTCAGTTTCCTTGTGTGTGAAAAGTACTCTTGGTTATAACGGTTGCAAGCATCTGTTTAAGCTTGTTTTGATAGTAAAAAATCTCGAATAGTTTTTACGAGGACTGGATGTAGGCCATAAGTGGTTGGTGGTTGAACCAGGATAAATATTGTGCCTACTCCTCTTACCTTATATCTTTAGCTTTTGCAATTTATTTATTTATCGTTATTAACTGCTTATTCTTTTTGTGTTCTTGCTTTTAATCCTCTCATTAATTCACCTCTTTAACAAATAGCTTCTACATAATTTGTTTTAAAAAGAATTTGCAAAACGTTTTATATACTCAATTCACCCCCCTCTTGAGTATTGGAAGCCACTTGGTAACAAGTGGTATCAGAGTAAGACTTTTGTATAAAGAACTTAGCAGCTTCAAGAGAATATGACTTCTTCAAATGGTTTTTCAAAAGGATCTTCCATAAATCGACCACCCTTTTTCAATGGGAATGGTTATGCATATTGGAAGGAAAGAATGAAAATTTCCATCGAAGCTATTGATCTAGATGTGTGGGATGCTATCTAAAATGACACATTTATACCTACACGTGAGGTAAATGGTGTAAAGACTGAAACACCAAGGAGTGAATGGTTTGATAAGGATAAAAGAAAAGTTCAACATAACTTGAAAGCCAAAATCATCATTACCACTGCTTTGGGGTATGATGAATTTTTTAGAATTTCAAATCGCAAAACTGCTAAAGAAATGTGGGACACTTTACAAGTTACCCATGATGGTACTAGTGAAGTAAAGAGGTCGAGAATTAATTCTCTTACTCGCAAATATGAATTATTTAGAATGAACCAAGGAGAAAGCATGTAGGAAATGTAAAAGAGATTCACTCACATTGTAAATCATCTTGCATCATTAGGAAAAAAAATTTCTAATGAAGATTTGATTAACAAAGTTTTGAGATGTCTAAGAAGGATTTGGCAACCCAAGGTTACAGCCATATCAGAATCGAGGGATTTGTCAATAATGACACTAGCTACCCTCTTTGGGAAACTCCAGGAACATGAATTGGAGCTGAGCAGACTAAGTCAAAGTGAAGAGCACGCCAAGAAGAAAAAAGGAATAGCGCTCAAAGTCACTTCCTCAACAATTGACAACGATGATGACGAGGATGGAGAAGGCACAAAAAAACATCGAGATGAATGAAGAAAATCTCAGTCTTTTGGTAAGAAAATTTAGAAAATTTCTCAAGAAAAAAGGAACACAAAGAAGACCTCCTTTTCCTCCAAAGAAAACCCATCATAAAGGAGAAGGAGTATCATCAACTCCAACTTGCTACGAGTGTGGAAAACCGGGACACATGAAGATAGGGTGCCTAGTTTACTAAAAGAAGATGGAGAAATTTGAAAAGAAACCCTTTAAGGAAAGAAAAAGAATAATAGCCTACATAGCATGGGACGACAACAACATGAACTCAACTGATAGCTTAGATAGCGAGGAAGTCCATCTATGTCTTATGGCCAAAGGAGAAGAAGAAGAAGAAAGGGAAAATGAGGTAAGTTCTAATCCTAATTTATTACCTTCTTATGATGAATTACAACATGCATTTGAAGAACTGCATGATGAATCACTAAGGCTCACAAAATTAATTTCTTCATCTAAGAAAATAATTTCTTCTTTAGAAAACTAAATTCTTATTTTGAATAAAGAAATTGAAGAATTAAAATTGAAAATGAGACATTAGGATTAATTGATGCATGCACAACTTGTTCTTCACATGCTTCTACATCTTCATCTTGTTCTTAAAGTCATATGCTTGAAAAAGAAATTGAAGATTTAAAGAACACCCTTTCTAAATTCACTTTTGGAAGAGATAATTTAAATATTTTGTTAGGAAAATAAAGACTTGTTTTTCAAAAAGCTGGGATAGGTTATAACCCGAAAAATCAGCAAAAATCTTATAAAAATTTCTTTGTTCATTCAAGTACTTCTAGTAGCCCATTTATAAAATGTTTTTATTGTGAGAAGAAATGATACAGTGCATCAACATGCAATGCAAGGAATAATATTAACACAAAGATTAAGACAAAAATGGTTTGGGTTCCAAAGGGTACTATACCCAAAACTGACATTCTGAGAAAATTTGGGTACCAAAAGTAAAAAATTAAATTTGTGTTGTAGGTGTGCTTGAAGGTAAAGAGCTCAAATTGGTACCTTGATAGTGAATACTCCAAGCACATAACCGGAGACAACTCCAAATTTTCATTCCTTGTTCCCAAGACTCACGGTCACGTAACATATGGAGACAACAACAAAGGAAAAATTATTGGAGTCGGCAAAATCGGTAAAAATCCTAACTCCTCTATTGATAATGTATTGCTTGTTGAAGGTTTGAAACATAACTTGCTTAGTATTAGCCAATTATGTGACAAAGGTAATAGAGTATGCAACACCCTCTGTTGGGTGTCACATTTTTTTGACTACTAACTTACCAAAAATATGATTAAATTGTAAAATATTTAATATGATAAAATATGGGTTATAAATTTCTTTTCGCTATAAACATAAACTTACCAAAGATATAGGTAATACAAAAACATATTGGATTGATCAATACATATTACATACATCACATAATATTCAACAACATTCATAACATAAAAACTTACAGACTAAAAAAGAAACAATAGCAACTCTATGACGGTTCCTACTCAAAAGCACGATAACAGACTAAACAAAATACTAAAAAAAAAGTGCCAACATCAAGATGGACACGCCATACGATGATACCTCCACAGCACTGCGTCTTCTCGTAGTCAAATAAGATCTTCGTTTCACCACCATGACGGACTTTACAAAACATAAACATATAAATAGAATAAGGCAATAAAGAGGTGAGATCCCCTACATCAATACCAACATGGCAACATAGAAACAATAAGAACGACAAAGTCATTCCATACACAATAAATAACATATACAGTCAATATATCAAAACACTAGATAATTCAACAAATATAATTAACAGATAATTTAACAGATATATTTGATAGATGATTTAATAGATATAATTAAAAGATAATTTAACAGATATAATTGATAGATGATTTAACAGATATTTATAATATCACAATGAGATGTCGACTGACTATGCATATGCACAATGCATCAAACCCTACTCTATAGAGCTAACACAATTTCGGAGATGAAAGGTCCAGAAGACCTATCAGTCTCAATGACAGTCTACGCCGAAATGCGAAGAGTATGGTGTTTGTCGGGTTACGTCAGTGCGTTGCAACGATTTATCATGACCAGAGGTATATAATGTGATAACAAGATCACTAGACGAATCACCACGCCCTGACGACCCCAAGACTCATTGTACGATCTGCACTATTCAATTCTAATTTACTCCTAGGCAACAAAAGCCATAACAGTCACCGACTGTATAATGTTCAATGCATGATAACTCAATGCATAACACAAGCCACCACAGGCCATAATCCATAAACCAATAAGTATAATGTTTAATGCATGATAACTCAGTACATAACACAAGCTACCATAGGCCATAATCCATAAACCAATAAGAATAATGTTTAATGCATGATACCACCATGGGCCATAATCCATAAACCAATAAGTATAATGTTCAATGCATGATAACTCAATGCATAACACAAGCCACCATGGGCCATAATCCATAAACCAATAAACTTGGGTTCAGTACGTCGGCCTGACAACAAACCTGTTGTATTCTCATTTTCACTGTATAAAATATTTCTCATTAAAATACCTCTAAGTAATATTTTCTTATGTTTTTATCAAAAATCTGTATTATTGTAATTTAATCAACATTAAGATATTTCCATCTCCTTCACTAAAAGTATTTTAAACTTTAAACAAAATACTCTAAATCTCAAACCCTCATTCTAACTCATTATCCATGATCAAAAAATCCTTTTTTCCCAATAATAAAAACTTTGCTCCAGTCTTCTTAAATAAAATACTTTAAATCTTCAAATCACTTTTAAAACTCCATTTCCATTCCTATTGCTAAAATACATTTCCACAATTCTTCTTAAATAAAATACTTTAAATCTTCAAATCACTTTTATAACTCCATTTCCACATCCCTCTCAAAAATCCTTTTTAATTAATTCCTTATCAAATTTCCTATAAATAATATCTTCTAATGTTTGTTCACAAAACTTCATTATCTTCATTAAATTATCCCTTTCGAAATTCATTCTCCAGTTACCATCACTTAAGCACTTCTAAACAAAATACTTAATATATTTTCAAATCCTCTTTTCAACTCATTTCCTTGCTCATGATCAAAAGAATCAATCCTTTTTCCAATAATAAAACTTTGCTCACTTCCTTTATCCACTTGTAAAACCTTAATCCATATCCTTATTATAAAATCAACCAAATCCATGATTAATAAAATATTTTCACTTGGTTCACCCCAAAATCACAATGAAGGCCGTGAGCCTCTCAAGGTCTTTGGTCCAAAAATCCTTTCTTTTAACGTGATTCACAATCATACCACATATATCCATCATCATATTTCTATTCTAACAAGTTCATGCATATAATTAAAGCAATAAAATCAAATAGAGCAATTAATCACAAAATATCAAACTTATACACACAAGTGAACAAATCCACACATAGATTGTTCAAACACAATCAATTTCGTTCCTCACAACCATGGATGGTTAATAAGGTTAATCTCCCTCTTACCTAGGTGATGACTAAAAAGAAGCTCCTTGATGTCTCTTGATGATTTCATCCACCACCAAGAACCAACCCTTTAGAACAAAACAAGCATAGAAAGTTAACTTCCAAGGCTTGAAAGAGAAAGAACCATTGATCAAGATGATGGTTTTAGGACATGAAAAAGAAAGATGGAAAGAAAGATTCAAAAATCTTACCTTTGAGCTTCCAAACTAAGGCTTGGAAAAAGTAGATGAAGATGGATGAATGGGAAAAAGTCTACAACAAAGAAAAGTCTCCAAAAGAGGTGTAGATCAAGGATGTGTGGTTAAGTAGAATCAAACAAACATGAAGGGTGGATTATGGGGATGAGGTCGTGAGCTTCATATAGAGGGAAATGAGAGAACTTTTGCACATTCACTTCCATAAAAGTGAAATAAGGATGAACTAGTGAAGAATTAAGCTTAGGACTCTCCAAGATATGTGGTTGATTTAGATTGAACAAAGGTGAAGGGTATTTTGGAGGGTATGGCCGTGAGGTTGGGAGAGAAGGTGAGAGGAGAGAAAAAGAGGGAGAAAGGAGAAAACTTTTGAGAGAAAAGATGAAATGGAAGCTTAAAAGAAAAGATGACAACCTAGTCATCTTTTCCTCCCCCCAAACCGTGGGGCCTTTCCAATGGGAGAGAGAAAAATTTGTATGAACATGATCACAATCTCAAATGACTTAATGGAAGATATTCGAGAAAGGTAGAAAGTTGACAAGTTCTTACAAGAAGAAAGGGAGCTGATGAAGCAAGGCGGTGCGACAACATTAGAGGATGGAACAGATGGAATCCTAAGGTTTAGAGGCAGAGCCTGTGTACCCAAGGATCAAGAACTCAGGAAGTATATACTCGAACATGCTCACACGAGTCAGTTGAGTATGCACTTAAGATGTACCAAGATTTAAAGAAGCTATTTTGGTGGCACGGAATGAAAAGAGATATTGCTAGATGTGTGTTTTCCTGTCTAGTTTGTCAAAAAGAGAAGGTTGAACAACAGAGACCGTCTATAATGTTACAACCCCTAACCATTCCCGAATAGAAGTAGGATAGTATTGCAATGGACTTTGTGGTTGGATTGCCGAAGACCAGAAAGGGTTATGATTCAATATGGGTAATTGTGGATCAACTCACGAAGTCAGCATATTTCTTACCAATCAACATAAGGTATTCATTGGAGAAGTGGTGTGGTGTGGATTATGATTAAAATTTGGAATGAAAATCAGTTGCCAAGTTCCACCAAAAAGAAAAACCTTGCAACCAGTTGTAGTTAGCAAGGGTCGATCCACAGAGAACTAATTCAATTAACACTATAATTTGAATCCTAATTTAAAGACTCAAAAATAGTAAACAATAAAACAGAGGTTTTGTTTGTTAAAATTAGAAACAGAAATTGAATCCAAGACAAAAATAGTAAATATAATCTGAAAAATCAATTAAAAGACAATGGTTAAGAGATGGAATCCACCACTAGATTTATATGATTATGCTAGCCCACATATCCTTTATACCAACATGATCAATTATGTTTTTATGTAATTGTGAGATTAATTCTCTATTTTCCTTAAGTTTTGGTTAATTTAGCAACCGCTCAAATCAATCCCTAATAAATAGTTATTTGTAAAGCAACCGCTCTTACACCTATTTATTGATTGTATTAAGATTTAGAAAACCAATCACACTAAGATCCAATCTCACATCGGGATTAAATTACTTAGATCATATGTCTCACTAGTCCTACCACCGCAACCGCGCATAGCAATCCTAGTTTTACCACTTTCGAAATTAGCAAAGAGTATAAAAACCTTTATACCAAATTAAGAATAGAAACATATGAATAAAAACACAATTGTATTGATATAAAGAAATATGCAAGAATCACATAATCAAAACTAGGGTTTCATCTTCCCTTAACCATATAAGAAAACTAGCACATATGGCAAATTCAAAACCAAAAGAATAACAGAAGAAAAACATTGTCAAGAATAGAAGTGCAGAAGAAAACTAAAGATCAAACTAGTTTCCAAAGGTTGGGGATGATTGATCTCTGATTGCTCGAATCCGAGACTCCAATCTTCAATCCAATCTCCTTCTCCCTTGTTCTTGGTCTTCTTCTCAGCCTCCTAGCAGTTCCCCAGTCCAGACTCTCTTTTTAGGACCCTAGGCAACCCTATTTATATTTTTGGATACCTAACACATCATTAGAATTCGAATCTAATGTTCTGATGCGATGATACGGGCCGTGTCATTTGACATGGCCTACCCCGTGTCAGGTTCTGGTAACACAAATTCAAGTGTTTTACAAGTCAGAGGAAGACACAGCCTACCCCGTGTCATTTGACACGGGCCGTGTTAATCCAAAAATAGTATTTGACCCAGTCTTCAAATAGTCAGAGGAGTGCACGGCTTTTCCCGTGTCATTTAACACGGGCTGTGTTGACCACTTTCTTCAAATATAACCTTGAATCTTCATAACTGCTCTTCTTCCTTTGCTTCTAGGGGTGATATTGATCTCCTGAAAAACACAATACAATTATGAGTGCTTATAAACATACTTAAGCATAGTTTCACAATAAAAATCCGATTAAACTTCATATCCAAAAACTTAGCTAAAAGTTAACAATTAAACATATATGAAGTCCAATTAGATCAAACATATGACACTCAAGATATGAAAATAATCGACAGATCAAGAAGCTAACCCAACTTTATATTGGTGAAATTGTCAGACTACATGGTATGCCTACCAGTATCATTTCTGATAGAGATCCAAGGTTCACGTCAAAGTTTTGGCAAAGTCTTCAAAAAGCGATGGGAATGAAACTACGTTTAAGTTTTGCATATCATCCCCAAACCGATGGTCAATCGGAGAGAACGATTCAATCATTGGAAGATTTGCTTAGAGCTTGTGCTTTGGAACAAACTGGAAGTTGGGATGAAGTTTTACCATTGGTTGAGTTCACCTACAACAACAGTTATCATTCGAGTATAGGGATGGCACCCTATGAGGCTCTATATGGGTGAAGGTGCAAAACACCTTTGTGTTAGTACCAGGATGGAAAGCGACTTACTGTTGGACCTGATCTTATACAACAAACAACTGAAAAGGTTAAGATGATTCAGGAGAAGATGAGGACGGCTCAGAGTCGACAAAAGAGCTATGACGACAAAAGGAGAAAGCCTCTTGAATTTGAAGAAGGCGAACATGTGTTTTTGAAAGTCACACCTACGACTGGGGTCGGTTGAGTTCTTAAGTCTGGAAAGCTTACTCCTAAATTCCTTAGACCTTACCAAATTCTTCATTGGATAAGTCCAATTGCTTACCAAATAGCCTTATCACCTTTTCTTTCTAATCTCCACAATGTCTTTCATGTGTCACAACTTCAAAAATATATTCCTAGCCCTGATCATGTCATAGCACCTGACACGGTACAATTGAAAGAAAACTTAACTTATGAGACAACTCCTGTAAGGATTGAAGATAGGAGGGTGAAGCGACTCAAAGGGAAAGACTTCCCATTGGTAAAAGTGATCTGGAATGAAATAACCGGAGATGCAACGTGGGAGTTAGAAGACAAGATAAAGGAGCAATACCCACAACTATTCTAAGGTATGAAAATTTCGAGAACGAAATTCTTATTTGAAGGGGAGAGTTGTAACACCCTGAAAATTTATAATTTCATGATAAATAGCTTTGACCAAAATTAACCAAAATTGCCCAAAACTTACATGAGAAGCCAATCTCTCCCTCTCTTTCTCTCTTGTGTGCCGCAGCTTTGGAGCCTTTGGGGAGCCAAAATTTGGCTTTTTGCCTTATTATTCCTTACTCCAAAATTTTAAATCACAAAAAGCTATTACCATTTTTCTCTTCATTTTGTCTTCATCTTTTCTCTCTTCTTCTCCCTCTCTTCCTCTCCACTGTCCACGGTGGCAGCCCCTCTATGTGGCCATCTCCATTTGCTTGCTTCACTACTACCATTTCTACATTCTTGTTCTCATCCTAAACCTTTCCTCTTTAGTGATCATCTTCTAAACCCATCATTTTCATCACTTTTCTTCAAGAACAAAGCTTGAAGGTTTTGAGGTAAATTTTTGATTTCTTACCTTCTCTTTTTCTTTTTCTTTTTCTTTTTCGTTTCTATGGTCATTTTCATGGCCATAGATCCTTTCTTTTCAAGCCATTGGTGTTGATTCCTTGAGTTTGATTTCTTAGGGTTTTGGTGAGTGATAATCACATATTTTATTCATTAAGAAACCCTTATGTTTAGTTATTTACACTCTTCATGTACTTAATTGACTGAATTTGATTGTGTTTTGTAAGTTTGAACTCGAATCGGACTTAATTGATTTTTTTCAGCATTATTCGAGTCTTACACTGTTTCTGTATTTTAGCCATATCTTGAGTTCTAAATGTCTGATAATTATGAATTTTACCTTGTAGGAAAGATAAGAGAGAGCTCTACAACTTTGATGAAGAACTCAAAGTCAATTTCAGACATCTAGTGGAGCTAATTGGGCATGGAAATCAGAATACGGGATTTGTGACTGGAACCCGAACAGTGTGTAGTAACCAGAACATAATTCGAGTTTGAGTTTATAGAATGAGCTGAAAATTTGTAATCTGAAAGTTAAGACCCATATGTACAACTTTCATGACAAACACAAAACTTGATTCGGGCTCCTTGATGGAGATATTGGGTTTGAAAGTCAAAATAGAGGTGCTGAAACTGGTCCTAAACAGTCTGTAGTAATTGGGTCATATCTTAGGCTGTAGGACGAATTTTTGGGTGCTTCCAGAGCCATTGGAAAGCTTAGACAATTTCCTAGAACTTTCATGAAGACCACTTGGCTCAGAAATGACGAAATCAATGAGTTCAGCAATGAATACTTTCGGAGACAAGGAAGCTCACCTACCAAGCTCACCTACCAATCTCACCTACCAAGCTCACCTACTAATTCCACCTACTAATCTCATCTACCCATCTACTACTACTCTGAATCCTCTATAAAAGGAAGCATGTGGAGAGCTCTAAACACAACACACACTTGGTGTTAGAAATAGCTTTTCATAGTTCTTGTATATTTTTCCTTCATTGTAATGGAGAGCTAAGTTACTTCTAGTCAATTCGAGACTCTTGAAGAGATCGTGGCTTGGATTCTTGAGACCTTGGTTATGTAATGTATTTGATTTATATTTGAATTCCTCTTCTCTTCTTCTTCTGTTCTCTTGATCTTGAATGCATGAATGGTGATTCTGTTTATGTTTGATCTGATTTAATCTTGGTTTAAGATTAAGTATTGTGATGAAACTTAGAACTGATTGATCTAAACTAATCACGTAATTGAAGAGGTTAGGTTACTGATTTGTGCTTAGGTTAATTGAATTCGGTGCTTAAATTGACATATATTTACATGAATGGTGCGATTGCAGATTTGTGTTTATCACTTGTCAATTGAATTCTGGACGATTGTCTAGTATGAATTCGGATCGATGCGAGAGATCTCGGTTAGATCCAAGTTAACAATTCAAATGTATTTCAGGTGTTTGTTGAAAGGTCTATGATTGAATCCACCCAATCTCGGATAGATTTCTGAATTGACTGTTCTTTTAATTGTTATTTCTCTTTAAATCCTGTCACTACGATCCTTGAACCATCAAAACCCCATTTTTTCTAACTTTCACTTGATTTGATCAAATTGCATCTACAATCCTTGAGGAGACGATCCGGTGTTGTTCACTATACTACAAGTTTAGGTAATAACTTCGGTTATAATTTTGACTGAGTTCGGCGCTCGTCAAAATTTTGGTTGATTCTTGGGAACTCGTAGGTGTAATCTTTTCATTTTGAGTAACCTTACTAATTTTTGTTCTTTCTTACCTATTCTAACAGTTATTTTTCATTTACTAACATTGTTCATACCATACTAACATTTTTATCTTAGCTTTTGAATTTTTCTGATTTAGGAAAGACGGAAAACAGGTGATTACGGGTAACTATTGCAATTTTCGAACCGAAACATGCCCAGAATGAGTGAAACTTGGTCGGTTGAAGGAAAACATGCCTGATAAACAAGACTCAATAATTGTGAGGTCACCCTGGTTTTTCGAAATTCTATCATTTAGACCACTTTTTCAATTTTTTAATATTTTTTATTGCATTTTCTAGTTTCATTTTTATGTAGATTTTGTTACGTGTTGATTCTATAATTTTTAAAAATGTTTAGACATATTAACTAGATTTATTTTTGCATATTTTGAGTGTTGTTTAGTGTATTTTGCTTAGTTGCTTAGTTTGTGTTTTTGTGCTTTAGTTGATGCATGACTAGGTCCAATCGATATCTTGCTTGATCTTGATCCCGAGATTGATAGGACCTTGCATAGATTAATTAGAGCTCGTGTGATAAATTCGAGTTAATTGAACCTAATTTTGGGAGTGAACACGATAACTTAAGTAATCACGAAATCATGGTGCGATAACATGCATAATAGAACCCTTAAGGAACTTCTTTGCTCCCGATGTATCTTACCAATCTTTGTGCATTCAATATCCACGATCTTGATGCAGATTTTGAGTTAAAATCTAGTTTGATACACTTGTTACCAAAATTTCATGGTCTTGTGGGTGAAGATCCTCATAAGCACACTGAAAGAGTTCCATGTTGTGTGTTCAACCATGAAGCCACAAGGCATCTCGAGGAACACATCAAGTTAAGGGCATTTCCCTTCTCACTTGTCGATGCGACCAAAGATTGGTTGTTTTATCTTTCACCAGGTTCGGTCGAAGTTGGAATGACATGAAGAGGTTGTTCCTGGAGAGATTCTTCCCTGCCTCGAGAGCCTTTGCAATTAGGAAGGATATATATGGCATCAGACAGATGTCTGGTGAGACTTTGCATGAATATTGGGAGAGATTCAAGAAGTTGTGTTCGAGCTGCCCTCATAACCAAATTAATGACCAGCTCTTGATTCAATACTTTTATGAGGACTTGCTGCCAAATGATAGAAGCATGATCGATGCTGCCTCTGGAGGAGCCTTAGTAGACAAAACTCCTACCGCCGCAAGAGATCTGATAGCAAACATGGCGGCCAATACCCAACAGTTTGGCTCACGGATCATCACCGCAACGAGAGGAGTTAATGAAATTCAAGCATCTCATATGGACCAACAAAGAATGGAACACGAGACTAGATGAATTGACTTCTTTGGTAAGACGGATAGCGGTGGGTCAACAACCACCCATGCGGATGTTTGCATCGGTGTGTGGAATTTGCTCTAATTCATCTCATCCTCTTGATTCATGCCCTACACTCGGGAAGATGGTTCCGCTTTTCCCGGATCAATGTGTTGTTGCGGTGGTGTTTTTCCTGGTAGACCCCAATATCAGCAACAACAGCAACAATCTAGATATGATCCACTTTCTAGCACTTATAATCCTGGTTGGCGAGACCATCCCAATTTGAGATATGGGAATCCTAGCCAGCAACAACGGCCCCACCAAGAAGCAACAAACAAATTTCCCCACCAAAGAAGCAACAACAATTTAGATACCAAGTGCAGGTCCAAGCAACAAATACCAACAAATACCCCCGCATTCGGACAACAAGCAACCTATTCAAATAGTCTGTCCAATCCACTCCGGTGAGCCATCATTGGAAGACTGATGAAACAAATGGCCACAAATAACATTCGGTTCCAACGAACGTCGGTGCCAACATTCGGAATTTACAAACTCAAACTCAAATCGGGCGGTGGCCACCAACGTGAGCGAGCTAAAGAGTCAAGGTTCTAGCCAATTGCCTTCACAAACAGTCAACAATCCAAGAGGCAACGTAAGTGCAATTACCTTGAGAAGTGGCAAAGAAGTTGATGTTCCAACCTTACAGCAATCAGAAATTGACCAAAAACGGCAGGAAATGGATAATTCAGTCCAGAAAACTGTGCCACTGAAGAAAATTGCAGAGAATTCAGATGTTGCCATTCCATTACCTTTTCCAAATAGGATCACACAATCCAAGAGAACAATGCAAGCAGAAATGGAAAAAGAAGTCATGGAGACATTCAAGAAAGTGGAAATCAATATTCCCCTCCTAGATGCAATCAAGCAAATTCCAAAATATGCTAAATTTCTCAAGGAGTTGTGCACTCATAAGAGAAGGTTGAAAGGGGATGAGAAGATCAGCATGGGAAGAAATGTTTTTGCAATGATTCTGCCAAGCATGCCACAGAAATGCAAAGATCCTAGAACTTTCACAATTTCTTGCACAATTGGCAACTCTAGATTTGAGCATGCAATGCTAGATTTGGGTGCTTCGATCAATGTCATGCCATGTCAGTGTATAAGTGTTTAAACATTGGTACTTTGCAACCCCTGGTATCGTGATTCGGTTGGCAAATAGAGCCCTTTGCTCATCCTGCAGGTGTCTTTGGAAGATGTGTTAGTTCGGGTGAATGAGTTGATTTTTCCAGTGATTTCTACATTATGGACATGGAAGATGAGTCTCCAACAAACCATGCTCCATTGATTCTAGGCAGACCATTCCTCAAGACTGCCAAGACCAAGATAGACGTGCATGCTGGCACCCTTTCTATGGAGTTTGGCGATGATTTGGTACAATTTAACATTTTTGATGCCATGAGACACCCCTTAGAGGAGCATTCTGTTTTCCATGTTGATATGATTGAGATCTTGGTTGATGATGTCTATATTGATTTATATCTTTGAATTCCACGATATTGTTGACTATCTTGGTTCTATTTCTTGTGATACATGTGCCACTTGTGATGTTGAACCATGTCTTTGCATGTCTTTGAGATTTATTCTGTTATGAGTAATGATACAAGCGCGATGATGCAACAATTGAGAATGAGAGTCGGTACCATCTTTGAAATTAATGTTCTTTGAGATAGTTGTTTGAGATCACTTGTTACCTTCCATTGTGCAACCTCCATCCTTGGAGTTGAAGACTTTACCGAGACCATCTTAAATATGCATATTTGGGAGATGGTGAGACAACTAGGTGATCATTGCTAAAAACCTACAACACGATCAAGAAGAAAAATTACTTTTGCAGATTTTGAGGCGAGAATAGGCAAGCCATCGGATGGACTCTTGCGAGATATTCTGGTATTAGTCCTTCCACATGCATGCATAAGATTTTATTGGAAGAAGGGATCAAACCAGTTAGACAGCCCCAAAGGAGACTAAATCCCCTGATCCTAGATGTGGTGAAGAAGGAAGTTACAAAGCTGCTTCAAGTTGGCATTATTTATCCCATATCTGACAGTCAATGGGTGAGCCCCGTGCAAGTGGTTCCCAAGAAATCTGGGGTCACAGTGGTTGCGATTCAGAACAATGAGCTTGTGCCCACACGAGTTCAAAGCACGGTTAGCGAGTTTGCATTGATTATAGGCGGCTTAACCAGGCTACCGAGAAAGGATCATTTCCGCTGCCCTTCATTGATCGGATGTTGGAGCGGTTAGGCGGCAAGTCACATTATTGTTTCTGGATGGATATTCGGGCTATTTTCAGATTCATATAGCCCCGAGAAGACCAAGAGAAGACTACTTTCACTTGTCCATTTGGCACATTTGCATACGAGGAGGATGCCCTTTGGTCGTCGTGCAATGCTCCGGGCACCTTTTAGAGGTGTATGGTAAGTATCTTTTCGATTTTTAGAAAATTGCATGGACGTATTCATGGATGATTTTCTTGTCTATGGATCTTCCTTTGATGCATGTTTAGATAGTCGGCTCGGGTCTTGCATAGATGCATTAAGACTAACCTCGTTCTAAATTTTGAGAAATGTCATTTCATGGTAGAACAAGGTATAGTCTTAGGGCATGTGATATCTCGTGAGGGTATTGAGGTAGATCCTGCAAAAATAGATGTTATTTCATGCCTATCTTACCCCACATGCGTGCGGGAGATTCGTTCTTTCCTTGGTCATGCAGGTTTCTATCGGCGGTTCATAAAGGATTTCAGCAAAATTGCACTTCCGCTATCCAACTTACTGCAAAAAGATGTGGAGTTTCACTTTGACAAGAAGTGTCAGGATGCCTTCAATCACTTGAAGCAGGCATTGACCAGTACACCTATCATCCAACCGCCGGATTGGACACTTCCATTTGAACTGATGTGTGATGCCTCTAATTATGCATTGGGAGCTGTTCTTGCACAAAGGGTCGGTAAAGTATCTCATGTCATTTCCTATGCTTCGAGAACTTTAGATCCTGCACAAATCAACTACACCACAACTGAAAAGGAACTTTTAGCAATTGTTTTTGCTTTAGATAAATTTCGATCATATTTGCTTGGTTCTAGAGTGGTTGTGTTTTCAGATCATGCAGCATTGAAGTTTCTCCTGAAGAAGCCCAATGCCAAGCCCCGGTTGATTAGGTGGATGTTGCTCCTCCAGGAGTTTGATATTGAGATCCGTGACAAGAGTGGAGCGGAGAATTTGGTGGCCGATCACTTGAGTCGAATTGAAAGGGAGGCGAGATGTTTTTCCCATCCATGATGTTTTCCACGATGAGCGACTTTTCAAGGCGCAAGGCAACATCCCTTGGTTTCTTGATTTGATTAATTTCTTGGTTGCTAACGCAATACTGCACATTTCACTAAGGCTAAGATTGATAAATTGAAAAGTGAGTCAAAGTATTATGTGTGGGATGATCCTTACTTATGGAGATTTTGCGGTGACCAAGTAATTAGGAGATGTGTGTGCGATGATGAATTCCATTCCATTCTTAGCTTTTGTCATAAACTTGCATGTGGCGGCCACTTCGGTCCTCAACGGATTTGCTAGGAAAGTTTTAGACTCGGATTATATTGGCCCACTCTATTTCATGATGCATATATATTTTGCAAATCTTGTGATCAATGCCGGAGAACAGGGAATACTTCTCGTAGGAATGAAATGCCCCGAAACCCTTATTATTACGTGAGATTTTTGATGTTTGGGGTATTGACTTTATGGGTCCTTTTCTGTATCATTTGGTTTTGTTTACATTACGCTTGCTTTGTGGATTATGTATCTAAATGGGTGGAGGCTAAGGCCACTCGGTGATGATTCTAAAGTTGTTGTGGATTTTATTAGACCATGATTTTTACGTAGGTTTGGAGTCCCGAGAGCCATCATTAGTGATCAAGGTTCACATTTTTGCAATCGAAGCATGGAGGCTTTGATGAAGAAGTATGGAGTCCAACACAAGGTTTCTACACCCTACCACCCCCAAACCAATGGGCAAGCCGAGGTCTCCAACAGAGAAATTAAGTAGATACTCCAGAAGACAGTTCAACCTAACAGAAAGGACTGGAGCAAGAGGCTTGAGGATGCTTTATGGGCTTACCGGACTGCTTATAAGACACCAATCGGGATGTCTCCATATCGAATTGTTTTTGGAAAAGCATGCCACCTGCCGGTGGAAATTGAGCATCGAGCATTCGCGGCGGTGAAAAGGTGCAACTTGGACCTAGATCAGCGCGGTATGGAGAGGAAGCTGCGGTGCGACAATTGGAGGAGATCCGCTTGGAGGCTTATGAAAGTTCCAAACTTTATAAGGAGAAGACCAAAGCCTTCCATGATAAGTTGATTCGAGGAAAACATTTGAGATTGGTCAAAAAGTTCTCCTCTATAACTCCCCTCCGACTCATGCACGGCAAATTAAGGTCTAGATGGGATGGACCATTTATTGTTACTAATGTTTTTCCTTACAGTCTTTGTTCGGATTAAAAGTGAGGTCACCGCCAAGGCTTTCATCGTAAATGGACACCGCCTCAAACAAGTATCATGAACTTCAGAGAATGCGAAGTGGAGGTGATGAACCTTCTCCATCCGCATTATGAATAAAAAAAAAAAAAAAAAAAAAAAAAAAAAAAAAAAAAAAAAAAAAAAAAAAAAAAAAAAAAAAAAAATGTGTGCCCGACAATGAGGTAGGTAGTGTCGCTCAGAAGCATGTGGAGGTAATTTTTTCTTCAGCGACAACAACTGTGAAAATCTTGCAGTATGGATTTTATTGGCCTACTTTATTAAAGGTTTGTTACACCTTTTGCAAAAGCTGCGAAAATTGGTCAAAAAGTTCTGCTTTGAGATTATCGTCTGCACCTACTCTGGGGACGTAGATATTGAGGATCCTAGGAATGGTACTGCGCTTAAGTTAATGGACAAAGACTCAACCATTCCTGGAAAACCAAGTTCTTGAGTTCTTTGTGTTCTTAGGTTAAGTGGCGGATACGGTACTCGTGACTCTTGAGTCGGTTTATTCTTCGATTTCCCAAAATAACTAAACCCTTCTTCTCCTTCAAAATGGATGTCATTCTTTCAAAACACGAGAAAACATTTTCCTTCTCTTCCTCAAAATGCTCGAGAAAAATCTACAAAGTTCGATGTGAGAGATTGAGAATGTTAATGCACAAAGGTATGCCAGAAGATGTACGCTGGATAATTGAAGCAAAGGTCCGATTAGCGGTGAGTCCTCAATTTCATTTGACTCATATATGCCCTAGGTCTTAGAAGAAGTTCATATTCTAAAAGGAGAAGAGCAAAAAGGTTACAAGTCTGTCACAAATGTGGACGATGGAGCCGTAACAAGCGATGTCGTACTAAGGGGATGGTTTCGCAAATAGAGAAGATAAACTTTTCTTCATTAAGAATGGGTGAGTAAGGAGTCATTAGATGATATCTTATTGACTCTTGAGACGCATTCTTGTGGATTGGTGCATCGTGAAATTCTTAAATTGTGGAATCTCTTCAAGGATGAAGAACAACGCTACAGTCTTGGGAATCTGACTCTAAAAGACCCTGTTTGCCAATTTATAAGAAAATTGGATGGGAAGCTTATTCTCGACTCATAGAAGACGTTTAAGCCGTTTCTGGACGTTAAACCAGAGGCAGATGTGAGCCATATCCACAAATAATCTGTACATATCATCCTCTTCTTCTTCTTCATGTCATTTTTCAAAAAAAAAAAAAAAACAAACAAACAAACAAAAAAAAAAAAAAAAAAAAATGAAAAAAAAAGTCTACTTCTTAGGGTTGGCTTTGGTAACACAAACCGTGAATGGGGAAATGCATGCATCTGATCCAGCCTTCTTAATTGAAAAACAAAGAAGGTAGATTGTATCCACATGTGAGGCGGCCGGTCGTATTATGGCCACTTGTCCCTTTTGGGAGCCCTATGTTCTTATTTGGTCTTGAATGGGTCGAATCTTGGTCAACAATGCTTTGGCACAAAGCCGAAAAAGCAGACTACCTCCATCCCAATTTTAAGTAAGTATACACTCATCTTTCATCAAGTTTTTCTAACAATTTCAAAAAAAAAGGACGTGATGTCTCTTTTGCACTCATGACGCGCAATATAAAGATACGCCATGGAGGCTGTACATACGGGTATGTCATCATTTTCTATTTCTTTTATCTTTGTATCATTTTGTTGTATTTTGATTTTTGTACGAGACGATCCTTTGAGCGGGGTCCTTGGGGTTTCTAGACTTCTTTACCTTGATGGTTTTCTTGAAGTCAAAAAAAAAAAAAAAAAAAGATTCTGTGTCTCTTAATTTCAACCTTTTCGACAATGACCAACCTACCCTTATAGGTGCAATTATTTCCCTTTCCATTCTTTTTCTTATTTAAACACTCCATTTTCTCCATTTTCCTTCACACTCGAAACACTCAAAGGGAGGAAGAGTATAGAATGGGGCCTTCTATTTGTAACCTCAAAAATGTCTGTGTTTTTGTGGGTCGAGTTATGGGAAGGGATTAGAGTTTGTAAACGCAGCTAGCACTCTTGGTCGATCACTGCTGCGAGGAATATTCATCTTGTATATGGGGGAGGTTGTCGTGGGTTAATGGGGGCTGTATCACTTCTTTGCCTTTATAAGAGACATCGAGTTTTAGGTGTCATTCTGAAACTTTAGCTCAACAGAACATCAATGGAAAGACAATTGGGGAGGAACTTAAAGTATCATCAATCATGGCATGAAGATAATGCTTGAAAACTCTGATGCATTCATTGCCTTACCAGGTGGTTTTGGTACTTTGGAAGAAATTTTTCAAATTGTCTCTTGGGCCGAACTGAACATCCACCATAAACCCATTGGTTTGTTGAATGTTAATAATTTCTTTGATCTTTTGTTATTTTTTCTTGACAAAGCTGTGGAACAGAAATTTATCACTCCTTCGGCAAGACAACTTCTTATCTCTGCCTCCACTATTGATGAGCTCATTGATAAATTAGAAACTTTTGAGTATGTACCTGATCAGGTATTAGCTCAGATAGATTGGTCAACAGGAAGTAGCGAAGGAAGTAACAAGAAACAAGAGCCCGATCTGAAACTTTCTCTTTAATGGGTTTGATTTAAAAAAAAAAAAAAAATTGTTGTTGTTTTGTTTAGTATGATATGATTGTCATGGACTTATTAAACTAATTAGTGATGGCGAGTAAGGAGTAATTTTACTCTTGAGACGCATCTTAATTGGTGGCGAGTAAGGAGTTTTTAGGTAGTAATTAATTAGTATTGAATTGTGGAAGTACTAACGTTTTCTTGTTTGATTTCTTTTCAGGGTCTGATGCGGTACTAACAGTGTGTTTCATTTCTGCTTAGCGTTGATTCACTTCTTATCAGGTTGTGTTGCTCTTTTCTATCTCTTTCTTTCACATTGAGGACAATGTTATATTAAGTGTGGGGGAGAGATTTTAGCATGTTTCTGTTTCTTTTCGTTTGTTAAAAAAAAAATTCAAAAAAAAAATTTCAAAAAAAAAAGAGGTTCATTGCATGAATGAATAATTTTTCTCCCTTCTTGATCTGATATGCTTGGTGATAAATGATTGAACTGATGAATTGAGTTTGATGGATGCATACCTTGTGAGATTTTGAGCCTAATGGATGGATTCAACATTTATGCCATTCTCTTCTTTCTTGTGTGATTTTCACTCATGTTAATAACCACTCTAGAACTTGCTTTGATTCTTTTTGAAGCTACATTTCACTTGCATGCATAAACATGATTGAGGCCCTCTTTCTTAATTAGCTAGTTTAACCAAATAGCCAACCTTCCTTTCAATATGATATCAAGCACTCTTTTGACTTCTTGAAAATTCTCTGATTCCTGCCAACCTTGTATATTTTCCTTTGCTTAACCCCTTTGAGCTTATTTGACCATTCCTTGTTTCTAGCTCATTATGTGCCTTAAATGAAAAATCGTGTTCTTACTTTACCCTAGGGAATAAAAGAACATTAGCCTGGTTAATGGATGAGTTTTTGAACAAGTGTGGGGGTGTGTGTACAAAATAGTTGTTGAAAAAGGAAAGAGTGCCTAAAAAAAAAAAGAGAAAAGGATTGGGAAATGAATATGTAAAGGGATATACATTAGAGTTGAGATGAATTTTTATGCTTGTTATTTGAACTCAGCTCTCGTTTGCTTTTATTCTCTTTGGTATTTATCTTCTCATATCCATTTTATCCTCTTCTGTTACCTTGACCTCACTATAACCTTAAATAAAGTCCTCATGATTTGTGTGTGCATGTGTTTTGAGTAGTGGAGAAGTAGAAGATAAGCAAGCTTATGGTAGTGCAATTTTCATGGGTTGAATTGAGTGAAATACCTACCTTTTAAACACTTGAGAGATTGAGAGGGAATCTTGTGAAGATCCATCATTCTTAATTCATTCTTTTCAACGGAAGTTTCCTTGCTTGTTGGTTTGAGATGTGAAGAAATGTTACCTCATTTATGCTTTGATCCCTTGAATTTCTTGTTGCTCTTCTTGCTTTATTAAGTCCTTTAGAGTTTTTAGCTTTTAAGTCTGTGTCGTTTGTCTTTGTCTTCTAACTTTAGTTTTATATGTTTTGCCCAGGAGTGTAAAAAGGTAAGTGTGGGAGAATTTGATAATCACATATTTTATTCATTAAGAAACCTTTATGTTTAGTTATTTACACTCTTCATGTACTTAATTGACTGAATTTGATTATGTTTTGTAAGTTTGAACTCGAATCGGACTTAATTGATTTTTTTCAGCATTATTCGAGTCTTACACTGTTTCTGTATTTTAGCCATATCTTGAGTTCTAAATGTCTGATAATTATGAATTTTACCTTGTAGGAAAGATAAGAGAGAGCTCTACAACTTTGATGAAGAGCTCAAGGTCAATTTCAGACATCTAGTGGAGCTAATTGGGCATGGAAATCAGAATACGGGATTTGTGATTTGGAACCCGAACAGTGTGTAGTAACCAGAACATAATTCGAGTTTGAGTTTATAGAATGGGCTGAAAATTTGTAATCTGAAAGTTAAGACCCATATGTACAACTTTCATGACAAACACAAAACTTGATTCGGGCTCCTTGATGGAGATATTGGGTCTGAAAGTCAAAATAGAGGTGCTGAAACTGGTCCTGAACAGTCTGTA
Organism: Ormosia emarginata; assembly: GCA_029884605.1. NCBI lineage: Eukaryota > Viridiplantae > Streptophyta > Magnoliopsida > Fabales > Fabaceae > Ormosia > Ormosia emarginata. The sequence continues at coordinate 44,917,587 of JAQQTP010000088.1, forward strand.
GTAATTGGGTCATATCTTGGGCTGTAGGACGAATTTTTGGGTGCTTCTAGAGCCATTGGAAAGCTTAGACAATTTCCTAGAACTTTCATGAAGACCACTTGGCTCAGAAATGACGAAATCAATGAGTTTAGCAATGAATACTTTCGGAGACAAGGAAGCTCACGTACCAAGCTCACCTACCAATCTCACCTACCAAGCTCACCTACTAATTCCACCTACTAATCTCATCTACCCATCTACTACTACTCTGAATCCTCTATAAAAGGAAGCATGTGGAGAGCTCTAAACACAACACACACTTGGTGTTAGAAATAGCTTTTCATAGTTCTTGTATATTTTTCCTTCATTGTAATGGAGAGCTAAGTCACTTCTAGTCAATTTGGGACTCTTGAAGAGATTGTGGCTGGGATTCTTGAGACCTTGGTTATGTAATGTATTTGATTTATTTTTGAATTCCTCTTCTCTTCTTCTTCTGTTCTCTTGATCTTGAATGCATGAAAGGTGATTCTGTTTATGTTTGATCTGATTTAATCTTGGTTTAAGATTAAGTATTGTGATGAAACTTAGAACTGATTGATCTAAACTAATCACGTAATTGAAGAGGTTAGGTTACTGATTTGTGCCTAGGTTAATTGAATTCGGTGCTTAAATTGACATATATTTACATGAATGGTGCGATTGCAGATTTGTGTTTATCACTTGTCAATTGAATTACAGACGATTGTCTAGTATGAATTACGGATCGATGCGAGAGATCTCGGTTAGATCCAAGTTAACAATTCAAATGTATTTCAGGTGTTTGTTGAAAGGTCTATGATTGAATCCACCCAATCTCGGATAGATTTCGAATTATTTGTTCTTTTAATTGTTATTTCTCTCTTTAAATCACATCCTTTGCGATCCTTGAACCATCAAAACCCCCTTTTTCTAACTTTCACTTGATTTGATCAAATTGCATCTACAATCCTTGAGGAGACGATCCGGTGTTGTTCACTATACTACAAGTTTAGGTAATAACTTCGGTTATAATTTTGACTGAGTTCGGCGCTCGTCAGTGAGCTCTTGATCGAATCTCATAAGCACATCAAGGAAGTGATTTTCGTGTTCTTCCCTTAGGTAAGATGTAGATTTACTTACTTTAACCTTTATTGGTGGTGAGGGAACTTTTGAGTGGTTGTTGATGAAGGAATCCATAATGGATTGCTCACTTTGTATGCTTGTTTTTCATGCTTTTGTGTATACTTGATTTATATGAAAATCTTGGTTGTTTTGAATGCCTTGTTGATGTCGGATTGCTTGGATTGGATGAATGGAAAAATGTGTATACTTGATTTATATGAAAATCTTGGTTGTTTTGAATGCCTTGTTGATGTCGGATTGCTTGGATTGGATGAATGGAAAAATGTAGGGTTTCCTACCCTTTTGGGGAGGTCATGGCCTTGGGCTATATTTTAGGGGTTTGAATTTGATTTTTGTATGAATTGAAACTTAGGTGATTAGGTGTTAAAGGATTTGATGCATGTAATGGAAAAATTGGGTTTTCACACTCTTGGGAGGCTCACGGCCTCTAGGGAGTTTTTGGGGTCCAAGCGGTGCTTTTGTGCAACCTTGTGACTTAAGCAATTTAGTGTTACGAAATCAATAATGTGATGAAAGAAAAATGTTTGGATCTTGTCTTTGAGGGGCCACGACTTCAAGGGTCTATTTGACCTAGACTTATGTAATTAATCAAGACTTAGGTGATTAGGAATTTTAGATTCATAAAATGAAATTGTGGTTTGTGTTGAACCTTATAAATGTATGTTGTTATTGAGAATTGATTATGTGCAATTGTGAGTCCATGTATGGGACCAAAGACTTGTTGATGTTTCATTTGACCAAATTATAGTATATTTCATAAGAAGTATATTATTGATGAATATACATGATATGCATTAAGTCATCATGCATTTGTGAAAGTCCAATGGACTTTGTTGTTAAGGTTGTGTATACCTAGGAGATTGAATCACACCTTAGTGTGGGTGCGAGTAGACTAAGTGTAGGTCATATTGTTGGCCTTGGGGGTGTCAAGGTGCGGGTGTCTCACAATAGATAGTGGTAGCTTCACTGGGGCCGTAGGATAGACCGATGCAAACACTCTAACAATCCGGACCGAGACATTATCCTATATCGCGATCTTGTTGAGAGTGCCATGTATAAGCCATGTTACGCAAAAAATTATTTTTCTGATAAGCACTTTATTTTTAGGCTAACGAGATACTGGCATAACTCCCTATTCATTCTCTCTGAATGTTTATGTCTAACTCCATGGAGTAGGATTTTGGTACCTCATGCATTATGCATTGTCTGTCTCATATTTCTTTTGGCATGAGTGTCTATAACTATTAAATCATCTCTTTTAATGTTATAATAATTATCGAACTGAATGAACTGCTTACTGCTTGAGATATTATTGTTGTTTCCCTTTTATTGCTTATTTTATTATTACTGTTGATATTTATATATGTGTTGTGATGTTATGTGGGCATCCTCCGTTGTTCTATTTTCTTACTGCCATATTGGTATTGAATGCTTGGTGTCTCACCTCTTTCCTGTATCCCTGTATTTCTGTTTTATTTATGTGCTTCTGAGAAGACATCCATGAAGAAGGGGAAGCGCTTGAGTTCCCTAGTTTCTGGCCTGACTACGACTAGTGCTTGTTCGAAGATGTCGTCTCGTCCGTGTAGATTTCTAGGATATACGAGGATGACTTTCCATGGAGGTCCTGATTGTTGGCATATAAATATGTGCACGGACCGTTTTATTTATCATAGGGACTTGACGGTGTCACTAGCTTGCAGTCGCTATGACCCTCCTGTTTTTAACTTTACTGCTTTTGTTCATCTAGAGTTTTACCTACCTATCCGTGATTTGTGGGATGATCTCTATTATACCCCACAAGCGGATTCATTCCTATCTACTGCACGAGCCTTTGCTCGAAATTCGATTTCTTTGATGATGATTTCATTTGACGAGGAATACCCAGAGGAGGATCCTGCTACGGTTCCTTCTCGTCAGTCTTAGGGGACTGGTACTATTGGTGGCTACTGATGGCTATCCGTATATCTTTTTAGGAAGCCTGATGTTTTGCTATTTTGATGGGCTGTATATTTGTAAACATCTTGGGAGTGGGTAAAACTTTTGGTTTTTGTATACTTGATGAAGTAACTAAGCAGGCTTAACGCAAATATATATATATATATATATATATATATATATATATATATATATATATATATATATAAAATACGTGGATGTATGGTTTTCTTTCTTGTCGATTTTTACTGTAACTATATTTTATTATTCTCCCACTACAAAAAAAAGGAATATTCAAAACCCAATTACAATACTTTTAAAATTGAAGATGTTTATTCATATATTAAATGAACCGGGTCTTAATTTACGATTTATTTATTTTTCTGCATTTGATTTTGTTGTGACGTTCCCTGTTCTTCTAGAAAAAGGGGCGTTACACTAGTTTTTGGTATCAGAGCCCCAGTTTAAGTTTTCTTTTGGGTCTTGTGGGTTGGATTGTCTTGTTTGTGCTGTGTGATTCTCTGTGTTTGGTATTTCAAAAGGATTCTGTTTTGTATAGTTTGACTTGAAAAGAGATATGGCTCGTAAAGGGGATATAGCTGCAGCGATCAAGGCGATTTAAAAGATGGCTGAGGCAATGCTGCAGCAGAACCAATAGACTGCTCAACAACAAGAGAGAGCTGCACAACAGTTAAAAGCTACTGCTGATGCTCAAAACTTATCTGAATTTCGTCGCAACAACCCTCCTCAATTCAAGGGAGAATTTGATCCGGAGAAGGCTACTCTTTGGATCAAGGAGTTGGAAAAAGTCTTTAGAGGCATGAACTGTGCCGATGATAAGAAGGTGACTTATGCTGCGTTTATGTTGGTTGGAGACATAGAAGAATGGTGGACTGGAGAATAGAGATTGCTGGAAACTAAAGGTCGAGCAATGACTTGGGAGGTATTCAAGGAGAAATTCTTGGAGAAATATTTCCCTACAAGCACCAGACATGCTAAAGAGATGGAGTTTCTTAGCCTGAGACAAGGGAACATGACGGTCAGTGAGTACACCGCGAAGTTTGAAAGCTTGTCTAAATTCTCAACTTATTTCCAACACCAGCCGAATGAGGTGTGGAAATGTCGAAAATTCAAAGAAGGTTTGAGGCACGATGTGAAGAGGGTAGTTATAACTTTGAAGATCAACCAATTTTTGGAGCTGCTAGATACGTGTCGCCGAGTAGAAGACCTAGACCAATCACAGGACACAAGGAACCATAACTTTGCGCCTTTTTTGTCCTAAAGGGGAGGAAGCAGCAGTACTAATCGCTATCAAAGAAAACCTTATTCAAGACCACTTGGAAATCAGCAACAACACTCGCAAGGTGGCAGTCCTGGTAGAATTGGTCAGACTACGACGTCTACGCCAAGATGTTTGAAGTGTGGAAAGGAGCACTTCACGAGGGATTGCACAATTAAAGGAGTCATTTGCTTTAGATGTGGGAAGTCTGGACAAGTTTCCCGCGACTGCAACCAAGCCAAGGCAAAGCCTTCAGTCAATACTGCGAGAGCTACGAAACCATAGGCAGGAGGTAGAGTTTATATCCTGAGTGGAGTTGAGGCCTCTAAATCCAAAGATCTAATACAAGGAGAAGGTATCATAGAGGGTAATCTTTTGACTGTATTGTATGACTCTGGGGCAACCCATTCTTTCATTTCCTATGACTGTGTGAAATGACTTAGTTTACCTGTGTCTTCTTTACATTTTGACTTGACTGTTTCAACCCCTACTGCTAAACCTATTGTTACCACCAAAGTCTGTTTAAATTGTCCTTTTATTATTGAAGGTCGAATCTTTTCTATTGATTTGATCTATTTACCTCTTTCCCAATTAGACATAATCTTAGGAATGGATTGGTTATCTTCTAGCCATGTCTTGTTAGATTGTTCTAGTAAAACCATAGTTTTCCCTATGGATGAGGATTCTAGATTTTTGACGGCCAACTAAGTGAAAGCTTTCTTAAAAGAAGGAGCTCATGGATACATGTTATTGTCTTCTTTAAAAGTCGAGAATGAGGAAGATGTGAATGCAATTCCAGTGGTTAGAGAGTTTCCCGAAATCTTTCCTAAAGATGTACCTGGTTTACCGCTGGAGCGGGAGATCGAGTTCACCATTGACCTTGTACCTGGATCTGGTCCTGTTTCTATAGCGCCCTACAGAATGTCACCAGTAGAACTAGTTGAACTCAAGAAGCAATTGGAAGAACTCCTGGAGAAGCAGTTTGTTAGACCCAATGTGTCGCTTTGGGGAGCGCCGGTATTGCTAGTCAAGAAGAAGGATGGTACTTCACGATTGTGTGTGGACTATCGCCAATTGAATAAAGTCACGATCAAGAATAAGTATCCACTTCCATAGATAGATGACTTGATGGATCAACTGAAAGGAGCAACGGTGTTTTGTAAGATCGATCTGTGATTGGGCTATCATTAGATTAGAGTAAAGATGGAGGATATTCCCAAAACAACTTTTCGTACTCGTTATGGTCATTACGAGTATCGGGTGATGCCTTTTGGTGTGACGAGTGTACCTTCCATATTCATGGATTATATGAACAAAATCTTTCACCCTTATTTGGACAGATTCGTTGTTGTCTTCATTGACGACATTCTAATCTACTCTCAAAATCAAGAGGATCATGCTTAACACCTCGGTATAGTTCTTCAGATTCTGAAGGAAAAGAGGTTGTACGCCAAATTGTCAAAGTGTGACAAATGCTTGCAAAGAAAGTTTTCAAGAACTGAAGAGGCGACTAACTACTTCACCAGTGTTAGTTCTACCTGACCCAAGTGAACCCTTCGAAGTGTATTGTGATGCTTCATATCAAGGATTAGGATGTGTGCTTATGCAAAGCAAAAAAGTGGAGGCATTTTCTTTATAGAGCGACGTTCAACATTTTTAGCGACCACAAGAGCTTGAAGTATTTGTATGACCAGAAAGAGTTGAATATGAGATAGCGAAGGTGGTTAGAATTCCTAAAAGATTGTGATTTTCAACTTTAGTATCACCCTGGAAAGGCAAATGTTGTGGTAGACGCCTTAAGTAGGAAAATGATCAGTGTTTCTGCTATGATGATCAAAGAAAAGGATTTGATAGAGCAATTCAGAGATATATGGTCCTTTGTGGAATTGACACCGGGAAAAAATTGTATGAACATGGTCACAATCTCAAATGACTTAATGGAAGATATTCGAGAAAAGCAGAAAGTTGACAAGTTCTTACAAGAAAAAAAGGGAGCTGATGAAGCAAGGTAGTGCGACAACATTAAATGAAGGAACAAATGGAATCCTAAGGTTTAGAGGTAGAGTCTGTGTACCCAAGGATCAAGAACTTAGGAAGTATATACTCGAACATGCTTACACGAGTCAGTTGGAATGAAGAGAGATATTGCTAGATGTGTATTTTCCTGTCTAGTTTGTCAAAAAACGAAGGTCGAACACCATAGACCGTCTGGAATGTTACAACCCCTAGCTATTCCCGAATGGAAGTAGGATAGTATTGCAATGGACTTTGTGGTTGGATTGCCGAAGACCAGAAATGGTTATGATTCAATATGAGTAATTGTGGATCGACACACGAAGTCAGCACATTTCTAACCAACCAACATAAGGTATTCATTGGAGAAGCTAGCCCAACTGTATATTGGTGAAATTGTCAGACTGCATGGTGTGCCTACCAATATTATTTCTGATAGAGATCCAAGGTTCACATCAAAGTTTTGGCAAAGTCTTCAAGAAACGATGGGAACGAAACTACGTTTAAGTTCTGCATATCATCCCCAAACCGATAGTCAATCGGAGAGAACAATTCAATCATTAGAAGATTTGCTTAGAGCTTGTGCTTTGGAACCAACTAGAAGTTGGGATGAAGTTTTACCATTGGTGGAGTTCACCTACAACAACAATTATCATTCGAGCATAGGGATGGCACCCTATGAGGCTCTATATGGGCGAAGGTGCAGAACACCTTTGTATTGGTACCAGGATAGAGAGCGACTTACTATTGGACTTGATCTTATACAGCAAACAACTAAAAAGGTCAAGATGATTCAGGAGAAGATGAGGAAGGCTCAGAGTCGACAAAAGAACTATGCTGACAAAAGGAGAAAGCCTATTGAATTTGAAGAAGGCGAGCATGTGTTTGTGAAAGTCAGCCGAGTTCTTAAGTTTAGAAAGCTTACTTCTAAATTCCTTAGACCTTACCAAATTTTTCGTCGGATAGGTCCAGTTGCTTACCAAATAGCCTTACCACATTTTCTTTCTAATATTCATAATGCCTTTCATATGTCACAACTTCAAAAATATATTCCTTGCCCTGATCATGTCATAGCACCTGACACGGTACAATTGAAAGAAAACTTAACTTATGAAATAACTCCTGTAGGGATTGAGGATAAGAGGGTGAAGCGACTCAGAGGGAAAGACATCCCATTAGTAAAAGTGATCTGGAATGAAATAACCGATGTAACACGCCAAACTTCCTAAATATTTGACAGTAATTTTGACAGTTAATAGAATTCTACTGTTCAGTGATTTTTGTGTGCTATAAAATTATTTTGAATATTCCGTCAGTACATTTGATCGTTGTGTGTGATTTACTCCGTGTCAGGAAAATAATAATTTTTGGGCCGGAGAAAATTTTATGTAATTTAATTATTACTGTTAAGTTTTAATTATTTTATGTAATCTGATTTGATATTTGTGCATTTTCTAATTTTTGTAATTTTGTGTGTGATTATGAAATTTTTATATTACTCTGTTTATTTTAGCGTTATCCATGGTGTAACACCCCAACTTTAGGATAAATGGCCATTATGTTCTAATTATACTGTTTTATGATTTTCTGTATGATATAAAATTTATTTGACTGTTTCATGTTCATATTTGAGTGTTTTGTGTGATTTGCTTTGAGTCAGGAAAATAATAATTTTCGGACCGGGAAAATCTCATTTTAATTATTCGGAGTTGGGGGATCTTCCTAAACCCAATTCTGAGTGATATGGTTGTTAATCTTTTAATTTTTAGGATTTAACTGTGCAATAAAATAATTTTATATTATTATAATATTATTTTATTAGTCAGTACAAATAAAACGGTAATGGACCCAGAAATGTCTGTGGGACCCACTTTTGGTTTGTAGGACCCACAATTGATTTGCGGGACCCACGTTTAGAGAAAGTAGTCAACGTTAGTGGCTTGATTTATTTTAAGCCAATAGGAATTAAGTCAACAAAGAGGGCTTGACTTGATTTACACCGTTGGATGAGAAGGTTGAGTTTTGAATATCAACTGTTGATTTAATCTATGGTTGTAAAGAATGAGCTTGGTGAGGAAGGCTTGGATATCAACCATTGATTTAATGGACGGTGGAGATTGGTCTCACAAATATGGTTAGAAGCATTTGTGACCATTGGATGAGAAGAATGTAGAGAAGATCTTGACCCTTTATCTTTAAAGATGAACCTAATGGCTAGAATTTCATGGAAATAAGATCTAATGGCTTAGATTTGATCATATCACTATCTAATATTAACCATTGTTATGATCAATGGCTCTTGAAGCTTGGTTTATAAGAATGCTAATTAATTAGTAATGTAACTAATTAACCTAATTAAAGTAGATTAAGTGTGCATAGAAACTTAATGAGATTAGTAGCTTAATTAGTGATCATCATTAAGGAAGAACATTCAAGAACAAGTGACTAGGCTTATGACAAGGCTTGGATTAGCCAATGGAAGACAAGCTTGGTGATCAAGTTTTGATCTCAACCTTTGATCACATCTAAGGCTAGGATGGAGTCTTGGAAGGTCAAACAAAGTGGCCACCTTTCTCTCTATGGAGTTACACGGCCATGCACCACTTTGGAGAGCAAATTTCACTTCATTCTCTAACACTTTACTACACATTCTCTCTTCCAAAAATACAAATCACCATTGTTGCTTTTCTCCAAGCAATTCGGCCAAGAACCCTAAACTACCATCCATCCATCTAAAATTTTATCTAACCTACCTTTCTAAACCTAAACACTATTCTAAGAACATCTCTAGTTGAGAGTTCTTCCAAAATCTATCATCTTAAGCTTGTAAAATCACTTTGGAGATTTTTCCTAGAAGGTGAAAATCCTTATTCTTCATTTCTAACTTCTTTTTCAAGGTTCTAAGCCATGATTTATCCATGGTTTATGATTTTCTCCTATAGTTATAACTCTTTAAATTTTGTTTAAGATCTTTTAGGTTCTTGAAGGAGATCATGAAATCCATAGGAAGGAGAGTAGTAGATTTTGTTTTCCTTTAAGGTAAGAGGGAGATTTAATCTCATCAACCATGTGTGGTGATGAGAAAATGGACTTGTATGTGTGTGAAGAATCCATAAGGATTCACTTGTGTTTGATTGTTTAAATGCTTTCTTACTTGTGTATGATATTGTTTGTATGCATGTCTACAAGCTTTGAAATATATTGCATGTGTGCACTTTTTGATGTAGTATTGTCTATTAGCTCTTTATAGCTGTATTTAAATATTTTGTAGTTGTATATTATTTGTACTACTCAAAACAAAATCCTAGGTATATTATGTGTGATGACAGTTTGTTTTATTTTATGTTCCGTGTTATTTTATTTAGTAATATTCTATATAAAAGGAAAAATTTTTACAACCCATATTATTTATGTAACAAATGTTTTACAACTTGAATAATATTTATTTATTTTATTTTATTGCATCATAAATGTGACATCCCCACAAGGGTGTTACACGTGGGTCATCTGTGGGCCCAGGGGGGTCGTATATGGGCCCCGCATAGGTCCAGAAAGGTAAAAATTTTTTTATAATCAGAAAAATTCGTACTTTTGAGACAGAGACAAATGATCTTACTAAACCTAAATTCGAAAACAGTTTTTAAAATTTTCTTTTACTGTGTTTTACACTATATTTAATTATCGGGTGATAAAAATACACTAAAAATATTATTCGAATGGCAATAGCAGATACAAAAATAAATATTGTACTGCGAAGTCAACATTAGTGGCTTGGATATCTACCATTGATGTAATCAACGGTGGAGACTTGATCTTGATTTAATCAACGGTTGAGATTTAGTCTTATAAAGTGGCTAGGACCATTTATAGCCCTTGGATGTAAAGTTTGAAGGAGTAATCTTGACCCTTCATTTTGGAGACACATCTAATGGCTAGGATTTCAAGGAGAAAAGATCCAATGGCCTAAATTAAGTCTTCTATCTAAGCCTAAACCTAGAAGCTACATTAAATCCTAACCATTGATCTAATCAATGGTTACGATGACCTAAAATGATGGCTAGGAAATTTGTTGCATTTTGAAGAGTGCATGGAGGAGGGGGGACGGTTTGGTGCTACATTTAGAAGCTAAAACAACAAGTTGAAGACCATAATTGATCACTTTAGTCATTATTGATCACCTTGGTCTTCATTGAACATTTTCAAGAAACAAAGTTATCAAAATTTCTCTTAATCTCTCTTCTTCTCTAAGCTCACGGCCAAGCACTCCAAAACAGCCTTCCATCACTTTTTAATTTCAAACAACCATATCTCTTGAATCCTTACCTATTTCTAAGACACTTTGTAGTTTACACCAAGTCCTAAATTTTTTATCTTCAAGGAGTTTTTCCAAGAGCAAGTTCTAGGGTTCTTAAGGTGAAGTTATGGAAAACTTCATTTCTTCTTTTCTTTTTCATGTTCTAAACCATGTTTGATCCATGGTTCCTCTTAGTCAGGCTTGATATACTAATTTCTTTGTGTTTGTTTTATGTTCAAGAGACTTTTGTTGGTGGAGACCTTGTTTAAAATACAAAGCAAGAAGCTTTTTGGTGGTTCTTCAAGAGGTAAGAGGGAGATCCATCTCACCAACCAAGTATGGTGGTGAGAGATGGTTTATTTATTTGATGGATGTTGAATCCATGTGAGGATTCATATCCATGGTCATGTAATAATTTGTGTGTGTTTATGTGCTTTGATTATTTGTCTATGTTTGATATGATTTGCATGATTTTGCATGATTTTATTGCTTATATGGTATGCTTATAATATGCATGATGAAAACATGTTGAATATATTATGGTGGATGTATGTTGAAACAAGCAATTTTGCCTCCAAAGGCCAAGGGGGAGGCTATAGTTTTGAGCTCTCAAAATTAGGGTTCATGTTGAAATTTTTTAAGAACAAGGGAATTAATTTTTGGTCACTAAACTAAGTTGAATTTCGGCCAAGACACCTCAAATTAGGTGTTCACAAATTTATATTTTCATGAATGATAAAATTGAATGCTCAGAGTGTTTTTATCACTTGAGAGAATTTTGTAAACGAAAGACAAAGTGAGGTTGAACATGTTTGAACTTTAATTTATTTTGAAGAATGATTTTGGAAGTGATTTGAGAAAAATGGAGAATATAATGGTGATTTGAAAAGTTACTAACGTATAACTTATTTTTGAGTTTTGGAAGTACGTTAGAAAATGTTAAGTTTTGAAACGGTGATTTTATGAATTATATTTTGGAAAAGGATTTCTTGAGTAAAGAAATGTGGAAAAAAAATTTCTTGAGTAAGAAAATATATTACATGAAGTATAAAGTTATATTATTTTAAGAAAAGTTGAAAAAAGAATATTTGAAGGTTGAGAAATATTTTACGTAATGAAATTGTGGTGAAAAAAAAATTATGTACATATCTTAAAAACGTAATTTTAAAGTATGTGGTTTGAAATACAGAAAAATATTTCTAAGTGTTTGGAAATACAGTAAAATATTTTTATGCGATTTTAAATATGTTGAAATATTTCTACGCGATTTGAATTACATTTAAATATTTTACGTAATTTGAATTACTATTGAAAAATCACTATGTGATGGAAAAGTGTTTTAAATATTTTGAAAATGAAAGAAAATGATTTACGCGACTTAAAAGGATGATTTTTAAGTTACGCGATTTTGAAACAGTGAAAAAATATTATGGGATTTGAGAAACGTATATCTTTACGCGATTGAGAAAAACGTTGAAAAATTAGTACGTGATTTAAAAGTGCAACAGAAGAGTTGCAACATTTTGAAAACGTAACAGAAGTGTTACGATATTTTGAAAACGTAACAAAAACGTTTTGGAATTGTGAAAACATAACGGAAATGTTGCGCAATTTTGTGGAAATACGACGAAAGTGTTTTATAACTATGAAAATGTGATAACATGATTTTGCTGTTGAAAATACAGTATAATTTGGTACAATGTATATGCATTGGAAAGAGATGCCTGTGATTAGATTTGGTGCATTATACATGCATTGGAAAAACATGCGTTGAGGCATATGATACATTGAACTAATGAAATTGAAAAGATTTGGCCCTTTGGGGTTGGACTTGCACTGATATATTCGTGCATTGTATATGGCCCTTGTGGTTGAAGAGGGAATGAGAATTGATAGTGAGGTCTATGATGGATCTTGGGGGCGTCGAGGCGCGGCGGTCGACCAGTGGACAGCTGGCGAGTACCCTGTGCCACTTGGCGATGTAGTCCGTTGCAACGCATTGACGATACCTGACAAGAACACGATTCTTTTCAACAACTGGAAGATTGTCTTTGGGCTAAGGCTGGCAATTGACAGAGCATTCTCCTCGAAATTGTGAAAACCTCCATGGAGTTGTTTTTGAAAAACTGAGTCTTTGTGCACATGCATAATCTGACATTTATATCTGTGTGATATATTAATTGAGGAATATTGGCTATGACAATTGTTTTGAATACTTGGATGATGATGATGATAATTAGACAATGTTGAGGGCATTATCGTAATTGTTGCTTATGATAATTGAACTGATAAATGATTAGATGATGATAGTTGATTAATGTTGATGGCATGGTCATAATTGTGATATGATCTATCTGTATGATATGCTGCTTGTGTTATCTCTGTGCTGCCATGTTGGTATTGGTGTAGGTGATCTCACCTCTTTGTTATGTTGTTTTGCTGTGTCTGTACTGTTAAAATCAAATAATAGAAGGATCGAGTTGTCTTAGACATAACGGGCAATGAATACTCTGAGATGGGTGACAACAATAAGGAGTGGACATTCAGGACTCGAAGGTGTGCAGTGTTGACAAAGAATAGATGTAGAACAGATGTCTGATGCAACAAGATGGATACACAACAGAATAAGTATGTTAAGTTTTTTCATTAGTGTTGTACCATGCTATTAAGTAGGACCCGTCATAGGGTTTGCTACTGTTAAAAAAAAAAGAGTCTGTTAGTTTTATATTTCTCTTTAAATTGTGAAATATTAATTGGTGTCAATATTGCATAATGAATAAGTTGAAATATGATTTTCAATATTACCTAATATTTTTAGTAAATTTACGTTTCAATAAAGAAGAAATTTTGAAACCCATATTTTCATAAACTCAAACCTTTTACGAATTGATTTTTAGATTATGAGTCAGGAGTCGGAAATGTGATGCTCTAAGGAGGGTGTTACATTAGTTGGTATCAGAGCACGGTTTGAGTCTTTTGGGGTTTGTGGTTAGGTCTGTTTTGCTTGTGTTGTGTTCTCTGTGTTATTGATTTCCGAAAGGAAACAATGTTGTTTATAATGGATATCAGATCCATTGTATTTCGATCCGCATGCCTCGAGAGAAAAAAAAAGGAAATGGCTTGGGATAGTTGTACTTGTGTGGAAGTGGAACATGTTACTAGTAATGCAGTTGCAGCTACGGCAGCAATGGGAGCAAGGTGGAAAGACGACTACACGAATAGAGGATCGCTGAACAGCGAAAAGAAATGAAAGTTGAGGTTCAGGATCTAATGGAAGAGAATTAGTCTTAGAATATAAGACTACGTAATTTTGGAACCCGATATTTTTAAGGATATTTGGAAAGTGATTGATTTCGACGGAAGATGTATTTACAACCATTGAGGAAACCAAAGGCAGGAACTGATGTGAAAGAAGGTACTTAATGAAGGAATGTACGTCAAGAAAACAAACGTTTATTTGAAATGGTTGCATCTGGTTTCCATTTTATTTTGATTCGTCCATCTTTGAAGAAAAGAAATGACTCGTGATAGACATACGCGTGTGGAAGCAAGACATAATGGTGGTGATATGACTACAACTTTAGAAGTAATACAAACAGTGGCTGAAGTAATTATACAGCAAACTCAGAAGATTGTTTCGCAGTAAGAATTGATTTCATAAGCTAAAATTTTGTTAGAGTTAAATCAATCTCAGGATGAGAGACCCTGTAACATTGGATCATATTGGTTACGAAAAAGGGGAAATCGTAAGGTCAAGCGATTCCAGCAGAAAACATATTTGTAATCTCCAAGAAGTTAACAACAACAACAATCTTGCGGAGAAAGTACTAGTAATGTCAGGTTTAGTTGGACTGTGATATCTGCACCGGAATGTAAGAAGTGTGGAAAGGGGCACTTAACGAAAGATTGTACGTTCAAGGAAATAATTTGTTTCAAGTGCAGAGAGCCTGGACACATTTCTAAAGATTGTGTTCCAATGAAAACAGAGTTTTCTGTTAGTAAAATCTCAGGTAGTAGGAAGTGTTCGGAGCGGAAGATTTAAATAATGGAGATTGTGTCATTGGAGCTAATCCTATAAACCATACTGAATATTTCTGTGAGCACCTTATTCTGTGTGGCATATGATTGAGTAGATCAATTATATGTTAGAGTTATTCGTTATCCTCTAATTTGTTTAATTCTATTTCTATTCTTAGCCGATCGAGCTACTCAAGTTATTCAAATTGTTGTTATGGATCAAATCTTTGTATTAGTTTGATCTGTTTTATAAATAGATGTGATCTTTGAAAACGGATTGGTTATTTTTCAACTATATCCTATGAGATTATTTCAGTAAAGTGTTAGTATTCCAGAAAAAATTCATTCCTGAAAATCAGGCAAAATCAAATTCTTGTTGAATATGTTTGGTAACATATCAGATCATTTCGCTACCTTTTCTTCCTAAACCTCTATAATGTTCTTTCATATATTGCATTTGCAAGAAAGAATATTTTGCAAGAAAGGATATTCCTATCTATATCCATGTCATCGTATCAGAGTGACGCAACGGAAGCGTGGTAGATCCTTCAAAGTTTGAAAACAGTTTTTCAGTGGGAAAGTCAAAAAGACAGTAATGGAAATCCTGGAAAATTTTTGGATCATAGGACTTCTCACCCAGCTTATCAGAAAGGATTAAGTGTTCGTATAGACTGATGCATATAAGAAAAATTTTTAGGAATTGAAATATGTTTGAAGTACTTCTCTAGTATTAGTTTTATCTAATCCTAGTGAACCATTAGAGGTGAACAGTGACGTATTACATCGGAGCTTAAGATATGTGCTTATACAAAATAAAAGAAGTTGTAGGGTATGATTTTAGGAAATTGAAGTCATTTGAGAAAAACTATTCTAGGCATGAATGAAGGTTAGTAGCCGCTGTATTGGTATCAGAGATATGGAGATACTTTCTTTCTGGAGTAACATTCAATATCTTCAGTAACTAGGAGTTTGAGACATCTGTCTGATCAGGAGGAGTTGAATGAGAAACAAAGAGATTTCATTGGTTAAAATTGTTTGGAATGACGTAAGAGGTGAAATTATGAGGGAACTGGAAGAAAAGATGGAAGAGGAATAGTTGTATTTATTCCAAGGATGTGAAATCATGACTACCAAAATTTCGAGGACGAAATTTCTTTTTAGAGAGGGAGTATTGTAACACCCTGAATTCCGTATCTCTTAAACAATAATTTTGACAGTTAACAGAATTTTACTGTTTAGTAATTTCTGTGCAATGTAAAATTATTTTGATTATTCCGTCAGCGTATTTGATCGTTTTGAGTGATTTACTCCGTGTCAGGAAAATAATAATTTTCGGGCCGGGGAAAACTTTACGTAATTTAATTTTTACCGTTAGGTTTTAATTATTTTATGTAATTTAATTTGATATTTGTGCATTTTATAATTTTTGTGATTTTTGTGGATGATTATGAATTTTTTTTACTGATTGTGGGCCCAAGGGGTGTATGTGGGCCCAGGTAGCCATACGTGGGCCCAGGTGGGTCCCTCTAAGTGAAAATTTTTCTATACATAGAAAAATTTGTACTGTTTAGACGGAGACAGAGGATCTTACTAAACCTGAATCCGGAAACAGTTTTAAAAATTTTAATGTACTGTGTTTTGTACTGTATTTAATTTATCTAGGCGATAAAAAATACATAAATATATTCTTTTTGTGGGGTTTTAGCAGATAAAAATATAAATTAAATTGCTTAAGTCAACCTTGGTGGTTTGGATATCCACCATTGATTTAATTAACGATGGAGACTTGATCTTGATTTAATCAACGGTGGAGATTTGATCTTAAAAGTGAATAAGATCATTTATAACCATTAGATGGAGATTAAATCAAGGGTAGAGATTTGATCATATAAAGTGACTATGACCATTTGTAACCATTGGATATAAAATTGATTAAGGGTGGAGATTTGGTCTTGTAAAGTAACAAGGACCATTTATGACCATTGGATTTAGATTTAATCAATGGTGAAGATTTAGTCTTAAAAAGTGACAAAGACTAATTATGACCCTTGGATTAAAAGTAAGAAGGAGTAATCTTGACCTTTAATTTTGAAGACACATCCAATGACTAGAATTTAAAGGAGAAAGATTCAATGGCCTAGATTAAGTCTTCTAAATCAAAAGTCTACCTAAATCCTAACCATTGAATTAATCAATGACTTAGAATGCTCTAAATGATGGCTAGAAAAGTTGACAAATTATTAAATGCATCATGAAGGAGAGGGGACGGTTTTTGTGAAGTATTTTGGAGCTAAAGAAAACTTTATGTCATTATTAAGTGGTCTTGGTCAATTATGCATCATTGTTGCATTAATTGCACTTTTTGAAGAAGCACCTACGGCCATGCAAAGTTAAAAGGGACAAATTTGATTCAATTAATTCATTTGGCTATTGTCTTTATACCTACAAGAAGCTAAATAAAAGTAAGTCAATTTTTGATGACTTAGCACATATATCATATGGCCATGTACTACTTTTTGGAGACAAACTACTCATAATTGATTTATTAGCATCCTTAGGAGATGACTTGAAGGGGGTGCACGGTTTTGAAAGGCCTTAAGGCCATAGAAAAAGTTTGAAGACCATTATTGCAATCCTTGGTCATCATTAAACATTTTCAAGAAGCTAAGTTACCAAGTTTTCTCTCCATTTCTCTTCTCCAAGCAAGTTTCGGTCAAGCACCTTAGAACCGTCATCCAAATTTCTATCATTTCATCCAACTTGATTTTCTAAACCTAAACATCATTCTAAGAACATCTTTAGTTATGAGTTTTTCCAAAATCATTCATCTTGGGCTTCAAATCCAAGCTTCAAGTTTCTATCAAAAATAAAAAATTCTATCTTTGTGTTTCAAGAGAAACCATTCGGTCAAGACACTCAAAACCACCATCCAATCTCTTTTAATTTCATCCAACCATAGATCTTGAATCTACATGATATTCTAAGCAAGTTTCATGTTGGAGATTTTCTCTAAATCATTCATCTTCATGGATTTTCTTCAAGATCAAAGTTATTGGGTTTTTGAGGTGAAGTGTAAGGAAACTTCATTTCTTCTTTCTTTTTCATGATCTAAACCATGTTTGATCCATGGTTCCTCTTAATCAAGCTTAGTATACTAATTTTTATGTATTTTGTTTTGTATTTGAGAAGCCCTTGGTGATGAAGGACTTGGAAAAAGAAGCAAAATAAGGAGTTTTTGAGGATCTTCAAGAGGTAAGAGGGAGATCCATCTCACCAACCAAGCATGGTGGTGAGAGATGGTCTTATATTTGATGGGTGTTGAATCCATGTAAGGATTCATATCCATGGTCATGTAATAATTTATATGTGTTTATGAGTTTTGATTAATTGCCTATGCTTGATATGCTTTTCATGAGTTTATGATTTTGATGGTATGCTTATACTATGCATGATGATAATATGGCATGCTTTTGATAAATATATATATTGTGTATGTATGTGTATGCCATGATTTGATGATGGAAAGAAAATTAATTTTGGTCCCAATGGCCAAGGAAGAGCTACGGTTTTGATGCCCTTGATTAAGGTTCATGTTGAAATTTTTCAAGAACAAGGGAATTAATTTTTGATCCCTAGAACATGGTGAATTTCGGTTAAGACACCTCAAGATAGGTGTTCACAAAATTAATATTTTCTTGAATGATGAAAATGGATGCTTAGAAAAAGCAAGGAAAATAAATAAAGAGTTTATTTTTCAAAGAGTACATGAACACAGTTTTAGAAGGATTTTTATTGATTTATTTTGTGTAAAAAGTTTCTAAGTGTTTTACTAAACATGAGCTTTAAATGAAAATAGCAATGATGATTTTAAGGATTTGCAAACAAAGTGAAAAAGAATTTGTAAAGAAAGTGAAAAATGGAAATGAACAAATGATTTGATTTTCAAAGACTATGAGTCTTACGTTTTTGTAAAGGATTTTTAATGGTTTTGTTTGTGTAAAACCATATTAATTTAAAAGGAAAAATATTTGATGGTTTCAATAGTCACGTCCACATTTTTTTTAAAGGCTTGTAATGTCTTGATTTTTATGAACAAAGTGATTTTCAAAGTGAAAACGTAACTTGATTTAATATAAGGAATTTGAAAAGGGAATCAGAGTATTTTTATCACTTGAGAGAATTTTGTAAACGAAAGACAAAGAGAGGTTGAACATGTTTGAACTCTAATTTATTTTGAAGAATGATTTTGGAAGTGATTTGAGAAAAATGGAGAATATAATGGTGATTTGAAAAGTTACTAACATATCACTTATTTTTGAGTTTTGGAAGTACGTTAGAAAATGTTAAGTTTTGAAACGTTGATTTATATCAATGGAAAAGTGATTTTATGAATTATATTTTGGAAAAGGATTTCTTGAGTAAAGAAATGTGGAAAAAGATTTTCTTGAGTAAGAAAATATATTACATGAAGTATAAAGTTATATTATTTTAAGAAAAGTTGAAAAAGGAATATTTGAAGGTTGAGAAATATTTTTCGTAATGAAATTGTGGTGAAAAAAAAATTATGTACGTATCTTAAAAACGTAATTTTAAAGTACGTGATTTGAAATACAAAGCAAAATATTTCTAAGTGTTTGGAAATATAGTAAAATATTTCTACACGATTTTAAATACGTTGAAATATTTCTACGCGATTTGAATTATGTTTAAATATTTTATGTAATTTGAATTACTATTGAAAAATCACTATGTGATGGAAAAGTGTTTTAAATATTTTGAAAATGAAAGAAAATGATTTACGCGACTTAAAAGGATGATTTTTAAGTTACGCGATTTTGAAACAGTGAAAAAATATTATGGGATTTGAGAAACGTATATCTTTACGCGATTGAGAAAAACGTTGAAAAATTAGTACGTGATTTAAAAGTGCAACAGAAGAGTTGCGGCATTTTGAAAACGTAACAGAAGTGTTACGATATTTTGAAAAGTAACAAAAACGTTTTGGAATTGTGAAAACATAACGGAAATGTTGCGCAATTTTGTGGAAACACGACGAAAGTGTTTTGTAACTATGAAAATGTGATAACATGATTTTGCTGTTGAAAATACAGTATAATTTGGTACAATTTATATGCATTGGAAAGAGATGCCTGTGATTAGATTTGGTGCATTATACATGCATTGGAAAAACATGCGTTGAGGCATATGATACATTGAACTAATGAAATTGAAAAGATTTGGCCCTTTGGGGTTGGACTTGCATTGATATATTCGTGCATTGTATATGGCCCTTGTGGTTGAAGAGGGAATGAGAATTGATAGTGAGGTCTATGATGGATCTTGGGGGCGTCGAGGCGCGGTGGTCGACCAGTGGACAACGGTGGCGAGTACCCCTGTGCCACTTGGCGATGCAGTCTGTTGCAACGCATTGACGATACCCGACAAGAGCACGATTCTTTTCAACAACTGGAAGATTGTCTTTGGGCTAAGGCTGACAATTGACAGAGCATTCTCCTCGAAATTGTGAAAACCTCCATGGAGTTGTGTTTTGAAAAACTGAGTCTTTGTGCACATGCATAATCTGACATTTATATCTGTATGATATATTAATTGAGGAATATGGGCTTTGACAATTGTTTTGAATACTTGGATGATGATGATGATAATTAGACAATGTTGAGGGCATTATCGTAATTGTTGCTTATGATAATTGAACTGATAAATGATTGGATGATGATAGTTGATTAATGTTGATGGCATGGTCATAATTGTGATATGATCTATCTGTATGATATGCTGCTTGTGTTATCTCTGTGCTGCCATGTTGGTATTGATGTAGGTGATCTCACCTCTTTGTTATGTTGTTTTACTGTGTCTGTACTGTTAAAATCATATAATAGAAGGATCGAGCTGTCTTAGACATAACGGGCAATGAATACTCTGAGATGGGTGACAACAATAAGGAGTGGACATTCAGGACTCGAAGGTGTGTAGTGTTGACAAAGAATAGATGTAGAACAGATGTCTAATGCAACAAGATGGATACACAATAGAATAAGTATGTTAAGTTTTCTCGTTAGTGTTGTACCGTGCTATTAAGTAGGACCCGTCATAGGGCTTGCTACTACTAAAAAAAAAGAGTCTATTAGTTTTATATTTCTCTTTAAATTGTGAAATATTAATTGGTGTCAATATTGCATAATGAATAAGTTGAAATATGATTTTCAATATTACCTAATATTTTCAATAAATTTACGTTTCAGTAAAGAAGAAATTTTGAAACCCATATTTTCATAAACTCAAACCTTTTACGAATTGATTTTCAGATTATGAGTCGGGAGTCAGAAATGTGATGCTCTCAGGAGGGTGTTACACAAGGAAAATAAACAAAATGTTTGATTTTCAAGAAACAATGTACACGGTTTTGGAGAAGTATTTTTATTAATTTATTTTGTGTAAAAACAAGAATGGAACTTAGTTGATTTAGAAGGAAAAATACAAGAATGATTTCAATGGTCATGTCCACGATTTTGAAGGCTTGTAATGTCTTGATTTTTATGAACAAAGTGATTTTCAAAGTGAAAATATAACTTGATTTAATACAAGGATTTTGGAAAGGGAATTAGAGTGTTTTAACACTTAAGAATTGGAATTTTCATACGTGAATGGAAAAGAGAGGTTGAAAGTGTTTGAACCTCAATTTATTTTAAAGAGGATTGATTTTTAGAATTGATTTGGAATTATAAAGAATACGTTGGTAACTTGGGATTTTCTAACGTGTAACTCATTCTTTGAGTTTTGGAGAGCGTTAGTAAATTTTAAAGTTAAAAACATTGATTTAATTCAATGAAATGATGATTTTATGGAATAAATTACAAAAAGTATTTTCTTGAGTAAGGAATGTGTAAAATAATGTGAGAAGTCATATTATTTTGAAAAATGTTGAAAAGAAATTTTTAATGGTTGAGAAATATTTTACGAAGTTGAAAAATAGTGAAAAATGATTTATGTAACTTAAAAACGTGATTTTTAAGCTACGCAATTGGAAAAACGTTTAAATATTTCCACGCGATTTGAAAAATGTTGAAATATTTCTACGCAATTTGGAAAGCGTTTAAATATTTTTACGTGATTGAAATATTGTTGAAAAATCATTACGTGATTTAAAAATGGTGGAATATTTTTACGTAATTAATGAAAACGTTGAAAAAATCAATATGTGATTTGAAAACGTACCAGAAATGTTGCAAAATTGGGAAAATGTGACAAAAATGGTGCGTGACTATAAAAATGTGATAATATGATTTTCACGATTAAATATACAGTAGGATTACTGTTGAACCAATGGATGAACACTGTATGAAAAAATACTAAAGTTTGCCTGTGATTGGCATTAGAGCATTTTATATGCATGAACTGGTGTATGAACACTGTATATGAATTTTGCCTATGATTGGCATTGGTGCATTGAACATGCATTGGAAAGGTCCGAGGGACTGTATGAGGCTATTTGCCTAGGAGAGACGTACACCTCTTGAGTGGGTGCGATATGCGTAGTGTAAGTCACTTGTTGACCTAGGGGGCATCGGGGTACGGGTTGCTTACATGGGTGGTTGGTAGCTCTTCTTCCCGTAAGTTAGACCGATGCAACACACTTATGATCCTGACCGAGACATTATTCTTAATCGAGATCTCATAAAGACTATCGTGTATATGCTAGATGTGCAAATACAAATGAGAATTGTAGCACTTGGTCTAAGACATTTTGGTACAGACAAATCTTTTGGATCAACTTCTCCGAACTGAGTATTAGCTCCATGGAGTAGGACATTGAGTCTATGAACGCATACATGAAACTGAGCATTTATATCTATGTGATATATATTAATTGAGGAATATTGGCTATGACAATTGTTCTGTTGAGAAAATACTTGGATGATGATGATGATAATACTGTTAATGGCATGATGGTAAATGTTATTTATTGTATCGTTATTTAATACATTATGATGATGTCATAATTGTTATTATAGTATGATAAATCTGTATGGTATACTGTATGTATTATCTCTGTGCTACCATATTGGTATTGGCGTAGGTGATCTCACCTCTTTGTATGTTTATTTGGTACTGTAAATATATTTGTAAAGATACTGAGCAAAGGGTTGAATAAGAGGGTGAAGAAGAGCAGGCTCCAGAGGAAGCTGAGTTTTGATCGGATGGCATCCCGATCAAGTTTCTTTGGTTACGTGAGATTGCAGTTCTACGGTGGAGCTGGAGCGTGGAGGACTAGTCCCAATGAGAGGGGACAAATTTATGAGGGACACCTGACAGTAAACTTTAGCAGGATATTTTATGGGGATCTGTTTTTCTTTATAACTATTTTTGTGCATGTGGAATTTCCATTGTCTATTAGGCGGCATTGGGATACTAGAAACTATGTCCCAATGGAAATTAGTATTGTGTCGTAGCCCGGACACTTGTCCATAGGGCTACGCGTCAAATTGGATTCCTACTTGCTGAGGAGTCTGAGGAGGACCCGTCTGAGGGTTCTGCTGCTTAGTTAGACTTGGGCGAGTCTAAACTCTGTTACAAACTATGTCTGTATATATTTAAGTGTGTTATCTAGTTTTAGATAAATGGTCTGTATATAAATAATCTTGACAGTACGTTTGTAATGTATGATGATGTAAATTATGTGTGATGATGTATAATATTTTATTTTCCGCTAAGGTTATTTTATAGTTATCAAAGAAGAAAGAAAAAAAAATTTACAACTCATATTTTCATCACAACGTCACATATTATAACTTGGGGGTAATTTGGTAATTAAGTAACATAAATGTGGCACCCTACGGTAGGTGTTACAACCGAAGATGTAACGTGGGAGTTAGAAGACAAGATGAAGGAGCGATACCCACAACTATTCTAAGGTATGAAAATTTTGAGGACGAAATTCCTATTTGAAGGGGAGAGTTGTAACACCCCAAAAATTTATAATTTCATGATAAATAGTTGTTTTATAATATTTGTGATTTTTGTGAATTTTTCTGATTTTTTTTAGAATGTGGAATATTTTAATATTATTCCTCGTTTTGAATGCACACTGTGTCGAGCTGGGGAAATGACATATTTTCCCTGAGGACCTTGATCTGTGGAAACGTCGACGGGAGATCTAACTAAACACGAGGCTGGACACGATTTACGAAATTTTATGTTTTTTGAGATTTTTATTTGATAAATAAAAATTACTATACATTTTATTATCCATTGGACAATTAACACTGACTTCTATCAACTGTAACAATTGTCATTGGATAATAGCTTGTAGTAGAAATCTTATCTTATCCAAAGGAAATTCACTTTATGTCAAATCAAATCACCTTTAATTCAAAAAGAAATGTATTTTAATCAAAGCTTCTCAAGGAAGCTTTGACAAAAAATGACCAAATTGCCCAAAACTTACATGAGAAGCCAATCTCTCCCTCTCTTTCTCTCTTGTGTGTCGCGGCTTTGGAGCCTTTGCGGAGCCAAAATTTGGCATTTTGCCTTATTGTTCCTTACTCCAAAATTCTAAATCACAAAAAGCTATTACCCTTTTTCTCTTCATTTCCTCTTCATCTTTTCTCTCTTCTTCTTCCTTTCTTCCTCTCCACTCTTCACAGCAACAGCCCCTCCATGTGGCCATCTCCATTTGCTTGCTTCACTACTACCATTTCTATATTCCTCTTCTCATCCTAAACATTTCCTCTTCGGTGATCATCTTCCAAACCCATCATGTTCATCACTTTTCTTCAAGGACAAAGGTTGAAGCTTTTGAGGTAAATTTTTTATTTCTTACCTTCTCTTCTTCTTTTTCATTTTTATGGTCATTTCCATGGCCATAGATCCTTTCTTTTCAAGCCATTGGTGTTGATTCCTTGAGTTTCATTTCCTAGGGTTTTGGTGAGCTCTTGGCCGAATCTCTTAAGCACATCAAGGAAGTGATTTTCATGTTCTTCCCTTAGGTAAGAGGGAGATTTACTCACTTCAACCTTTATTGGTGGTGAGGGAACTTTTGAGTGGTTGTTGATGAAGGAATCCATAATGGATTGCTTACTTTGTATGCTTGTTTTTCATGCTTTTGTGTGTACTTGATTTATATGAAAATGTTAGTTATTTTGAATGCCTTGATGATGTTGGATTGCTTAGATTGGATGAATGGAAAAATGTAGGGTTTCCTACCCTTTTGGGGAGGTCACGACCTTGGGCCATATTATAGGGGTTTGAATTTGATTTTTGCATGAATTAAAACTTAGGTGATTAGGTGTTAAAGGATTTGATGCATATAATGGAAAAATTTGGTTTTCACACTCTTGGGAGGCTCATGGCCTCTAGGGAGATTTTAGGGCCCAAGCGGTGCTTTTGTGCAACCTTGTGACTTAATCAATTTAGTGTTATGAAATCGATAATGTGATGAAAGAAAAATGTTTGGATCTTGTCTTTGAGGGGCCACGGCCTCAAGGGTCTATTTGACGTAGACTTGTTTAATTAATCAAGACTTAGGTAATTAGGAATTTTGGATTCATAAAATGAAATTGTGGTTTGTGTTGA
Source organism: Ormosia emarginata (assembly GCA_029884605.1). Taxonomy (NCBI): domain Eukaryota; kingdom Viridiplantae; phylum Streptophyta; class Magnoliopsida; order Fabales; family Fabaceae; genus Ormosia; species Ormosia emarginata. The sequence goes on from JAQQTP010000088.1 coordinate 44,942,858, forward strand.
ACCTTATAAATGTATGTTGTTATTGAGAAATGATTATGTGCAATTGTGAGTCCATGTGTGGGACCAAAGACTTGTTGATGTTTAATTTGACCAAATTATGGTATATTTCATAAGAAGTATATTATTGATGAATATACATGATATGCATTGAGTCATCATGCATTTGTGAAAGTCCAATGGACTCTGTTGTTAAGGCTGTGTATGCCTAGGAGATTGAATGACACCTTAGTGTGGGTGCGAGTAGACTAAGTGTAGGTCATATTGTTGGCCTTAGGGGTGTTAGGGTGCGAGTGTCTCACAATAGACAGTTAGCTCCACTAGGGCCATGAGATAGACCAATGCAAACACACCGACGATCCGGACCGAGATATTGTCCTATATCGCGATCTTGTTGAGAGTGCCATGTATAAGTCATGTTGTGCAAAATATTATTTTCCTGATAAGCACTTTATTTTTAGGCTGACGGGATACTAACATGACTCCCTGACCATTCTCTCTGAATGTTTATGTCTAACTCCATGGAGTAGGATTTTGGTACCTCATGCATTATGCATTGTCTGTCTCATATTTCTTTTGGCATGAGTGTCTATAACTATTAAATCATCTCTTTTAATGTTGTAATAATTATCAGACTGAATGAACTACTTACTGCCTGAGATATTATTGTTGTTTCCCTTTTATTGCTTATTTTATTATCACTATTGATATTTATATATGTGCTGTGATGTTATGTGGGCGTCCTACGCCATTCTGTTTTCTTACTACTATATTGGTATTGAATGCTAGGTGTCTCACCTCTTTCCTGTATCCCTGTATTTTTGTTTTATTTATGTGCTTCTGAGAAGACATCCGTGAAGAAGGGGAAACGCCTGAGTTCCCTGGTTTCTAGCCTGACTACGACAAGTGCTTGTTCGAAGATGTCGTCTTGTCCGCGTAGATTTCTGGGATATGCGAGGATGACTTTCCACGGAGGTCCTGATTGTTAGCATATAAACTTGCGCACGGACCGTTGTATTTATCATGGGGACTTAACAGTGTCGCTAGCTTGGGGTCGCTATGACCCCCTGTTTTTAACTTTACTACTTTCGTTCATCTAGAGTTTTACCTACCTATCCGTGATTTGTGGGATGATCTCTATTACACCCCATAAGAGGATTCATTCCTATCTACTGCACGATTTGTGGGATTTGTAGGATCCTGCTATGGTTCCTTGTCGTCAGTCTTGGGGGGCTAGTACTATCGATGGCTATTGATAGCTATCTGTATATCTTTTTGGGAAGCCTGATGTTTTGCTATTTTGATGGGCTGTATATTTGTAAACATCTTGAGGGTGGGTAAAGCTTTTGCTTTTTGTATACTTGATGATGTAACTAAACAGGCTTAATGCAAGTATATATATATATATATATATATATATATATATATATATAATACATGGATGTATAGTTTTCTTTCATGCCGATTTTTACTGTAACTATATTTTATTATTCTCCTACTACAAAAAAAAGGAATATTCTGTACCCGATTATTACACCTTTAAGATTGAAGATGTTTATTCATATATTAACTGAACCGGATCTTAATTTATGATTTGTTTATTTTTCCGCATTTGATTTTGGTGAGGTGTTCCCTCTTCCTCTAGAAAATAGGGCATTACACTTCTACAAGTTGTATTCAAAGCTTGTTAAGGAAGCTTGGTTTTACCTTTTTGAAAGTCAATAAGATGATGTCAGGTCACATGGATGATGTCACATAAAGAGAACACTCTAGAAAAGATGACTAGAACTTTACTAACAACTATTATCCAATGAATGAAAGTTACTATAACACCCCAAATTTTATAGCTATTTGACAGTAATAACAGAATTCTAGTGTTTAGTGATTTCTGTGTACTGTAAAATTATTTTGGCTATTCCGTGAATGCATTTGATCATTTTGTGTGATTTACTCTGTGTTAGGAAAATAATAATTTTCGGGCTAAGAAAAATCTTACGTAATTTAATTATTCCTGTTGATTCTGAATTATTTTTTTAAAATTGATTTGATTTCCATGAATTTTATAATTTTTATGATTTTGTGAATTATTTTGAGATTTTATATTTTTTTTATTATTTTAATATTATTCTTGGGTTGTTTGTGGGCCCAGGGGGCTGTTTGTGGGCTTAGGAGGACCTGAAAAAGTAAAAAAAAAATCAGAGCTAGAAAATTTTGTACTGTTGAGACAGAGACGGAGGATCTTACTAAACCCAAAATCGAAAATAGTTTTTGAGATTTTCTTATACTGTGTTTTGTACTGTATTATTTATCCAGTAATAAAAATACAATAAATATTGTCTGTAGGAGAATAGCAACTAGAGAAATATTATACTGGTTGGTCAAATTTAGTTGTTATGACAACTTGATAAAGGACCAATAGGAAGCAAGCTTGGTGAGGAAGGCTTTGGATATCCACCATTGATTTAATCTATGGTAGAGATTAGTCTCACAAAGTGGCAAGGACCTTTTGTGACCATTGGATGAAAAGTATGAAGAGTAAATCTTGACCATTCATTTTGGAGATATATCTAATGGCTAGGATTTCATGGAGGAAAGATCTAATGGCTTAGATTTGATCATATCACTTGGAAGCTTCTACTAAAGATCAACCATTGATTTAATCAATGGCTATTAATGTCTAAAATAGTGGCTAATGAATTTGGACATAACCCTAGTGATCAAGGGGGGGTTCGGTTTTGGAAGGCTTAAATGGCATAGCAAAATTTCAAGACACATTTCATTACTCATCTTTATCACTTCCAAAAAGCTAAGCTTGCAAAACTTTTCTCTCCTTTTCTCTTCACTCAAGCTCACGGCCAAGAGGCCAAGATCATACCTTCATTCTTCAAAAATTTCAACCAACCTTATTTCTTGAATCTATACCTAAATCCAAGACACTTTGTAGTTAAGGCCAAGTTTTAAATCATTCATCTTCAATGACTTTCTTCAAGATCAAGTTCTAGGGTTTTTAAGGTGAAGTTATGGAAACTTTGCTACTTGTCTCATTTTCATGTTCTAGGCCATGTTTTGATCCATGGTCTTTCTTGTTCAAGCTTTAGATGCTAATAAACTTGTGTTTGTTTTGTGTTTAAGAAGCTCTTGGTGGTGAATGATTTATACTAGAAACAAAACAAGGAGCTTTGGAGGTTTCTCCAAGTGGTAAGAGGGAGATCTATCTCACTAATCAAGTATGGTGATGAGAGATGAACTTGTATTTAATGGATGGTGAATCCATGTAAGGGTTCATTATTCATAGTTGTGTAATTATTTTTAAGTGTTTATGTGTTTTGATTTATTTGTTTATGCCTTGTATGCTTTGCATGGTTTATTGTTTTTGTGGTATGCTTATGATATGTATGATGTGAATATATTATATATGCCATGATGGAAGTGAACAAGGAAAATAATTTTTGGTTCCAATGACCAAGAGGCTCACGGCCTCAACACCTAAAAATAGGTGTTTCTAAATTAAGATTTTTATGAATGGTAAAATTGAATGTTTAGAAAGGAAAGGAAAAAGAAAAGATGTGTTGGTTTCAAAGACCAAGTGCTCACAGTTTTGAAGGTTTGAAATGAGGAAATTTTGTATGAAATTATGATTTAGAAATGGAAAGTAATTAATTTAAAGAAAATGAGAATAAGGATTTTAGAAATGGAAACAAAGTGTTTTGTCACTTGAAAAATAGAAATTTCGTTTATGAAAGAAAAAGAGAGGTTAAAAGTGTTTGAACCTCAACTTTATTTTAAAGAGAAATGAATTTTAGAATTGATTTAGAATTATGGAGAATACGTTGGTGACTTGAAATTTACTAACGTGTAGCTCACTCATTGGGTTTTTGAGCGCGTTAGGAAATTTTAAATTAGAAAGTATGGAAAAATAGAGTAAGATATGGTAAAATTTTTGAAAGGCCAAAATAAGGTTTGGAAGGTTGAGAAATATTTTACTTAGTGAAAAAATGGTGAAAAACGCCTTTCGTAACTTAAAAATGTGATTTTTAAGATACGCGATTTCAAAAATGATGAAAAATCGCTATTCGATTTGAAAAAATATTTAAATATTTTTACGTGATTTGAAAAGCGTTTAAATATTTTTATGCGATTAAGAAAACATTGAAAAATTAATACGTGATTTGAAAACATGACAAAAATGTTGCGCGGTTGAGAAAACGCAGTAAAATACTTACACAATTAAAGATACAGTAAGATTACTATTGGATCAATGAATGGACTCTGTATGAGAAATAATAAGTTTTGCCTGTGATTGACTTTGGTGCATTAAACATGCATTGGAAAGGTCCAATGGACTAGATAAGGCTATTTACCTAGGAGAGGATACACCTCTTGAGTAGGTGCGATATGTGTAGTGTAAGTCACTGGTTGACTTTGGGGGCATCGGGGTGTGGGTTGCTCACAATGGGCAGTTGGCAGCTCTTCTTTACCGTGGGTTAAACCGATGCAACACACCGATGATCCAGACTGAGACACTATTCTTAATCAAGATCTGTTAAAGATTGTCATGTATATGCTAGATGTGCAAACACTAATGAGAATGGTGGCACGTGGTCTGAGGCATGTTGGTACAGACAGATCTTTCGAATCAATCTCTTCGACCTGAGTTTAGCTCCGTGGAGTAGGAAAATAAGTCAGCGAGCATATGCATAACTTGGACATGTCTGAATATTTAATGATATATCATTTGTTAAATGTTGATAAATAATGGAATGAAATGATGATGTTTACAGCTTATTATATCTGTATCACTGTATGATATATCTGTATGATGTGTTGTTTGTATTATCTCTATGCTACCATGTTAGTATTGGCGTAGATAATCTCACCTCTTTGTATATTATTTTGTATTGTATTTATGTTTTGGTAAAGACATTGAGCGAGGTACTGAGCAAGAAGGTGAAGAGGAACAGATTCCTATTAAAGAAGATGAGTTTCGAGAAGATGGCAACCCAGTCGAGTTTCTTTGGATACGTGAGACTATAGTTCCATAGAGGAGCTGGCGCTTGGAGGATTAGTCCCAATGAGGAGGGACTAATATATCAGGGACATTTGACGGTCAACATGAGCAGGATATTTCATGGAGATCCGTTCTTTTCTGTCACTATTTATGTACATGTTGAATTTCTGCAACGATTAGGTAGTATTGGGGTGGTAGGTATCACATCCCAACGGAGATCAGTATAGTGTCGCTTGCGCGGACACCGATCTATAGGACTTCTCGTCAAGTTGAATTCCTACCTGCTAAGGAATCTGAGGAGGACTCGTCTAAGGTTTCTATTGTCTAGTATACTTGGGCAAGTATGTTAGTTTTAAATAATGTTCAAATACTTTTGAGAACTATATCTGTAAATATTTAAGTATGTCAGTACTGAAACTTATGTATATGATGTAAACTATTTGTGATGTTGTTTAGGATTTTATATTTTGCTAAGTTTATTTTATCAATATTAAGAAATTTTATAACTCATTTACATTACAAATCATATTTGATAATCAAAGGGGTAATTTGGTAATTAAGTAACATAAATGTGATACCCTACGGTGGGTGTTACATTAGTTAGTATCAGAGCCCAAGTTAGAGTCTTTTGGGTTTATGGTTAGGTCTGTCTTGTTTGTGTTGTGTGATTCTCTGTGATTGATTTCCAAAATGAAACAATATTGTTTGAAAGATTGACCTTAACTCTTCTTTGTGTTATCCAGTTTAAATAAGAGAAAACATAATGGCTGGAAATGTTGGCGACGACAACCAAAACATGGTTGCAGCAGTAGCAGCAATGCAATAGATGGTTGATGTCGTTGTGCAGCAAAACCAAAGAGCGAATGAGGACTCTCAAAGTTTGTCGAAATTTCGTAGAAATAATCCACCAAAGTTTCATGGAGAATTTGACCCAGAGAAAGCTGATCTGTGGATCAAAGAACTAGAAAAGATATTTGAAGGTATGAGTTGTACCGATGAACGAAAGCTTACTTTTGTAACTTTTGTGCTAGTAGGAGATGGGAAAACTGGTGGGCAGGAGCCCGAAGATTGATACAAGCTGAGGGAAGAGCTGTGACGTGGCAGCTCTTTAAGTAGAAATTTATGGGGAAGTATTTCCCAGCTAGTGTTCGTCATGCTAAGGAGATAGAATTCCTTAGTTTGAGATAAGGGGTGATGTCCATAAGTGAATATGCTGCAAAATTCGAAAGCTTGTCTAAGTTTTCGAGGTATTTTCAGATGCACCCGGACGAGGAATGGAAGTGCTGAAAATTTGAAGAAGGATTGAAACTTGATATTAAGCGAGCTGTAGCAACCCTGGAAATTGATCAATTTCCATCATTGTTAGGCAAATGTCAAAAGGTTGAGGAGATTGATAATCAACGTGAGGCGAGGAACTTTGGACTTACACAGTTCCAAAGAGGAAAGGGTAGCGGTGGCACCCGTTATCAGCAGAAGCCGTATGCGAGACCGGCAGGAGGTCAGAACTGGCAGTAATCTTTTGGGGGAAGTTCTGGTGGTAGCAAAACAGGTCAAGCTGGAACTTTTACACTCAAATGCTTTAAGTGTGGAAAAGACCATCTAACTAAAGATTGTCAACACGAAGGAGTCATCTGTTATAGATGTGGGAAGCCTAGACATTTCTCCAGAGAATGTGATCAAATGAAGGCAGAACCCTGGTGGGGAATGTCCGTACTGCAAGGCCACAGGTGGGTGGTTGTGTTATACCATAAGCAGGGAAGAAGTCGCGAAGTCAGAGGACTTGATTATGGAGGAGTTTGCCATCGAAGGTAATGCTTTAACCGTATTGTATGATTCGGGAGCAACACATTCTTTCATTGCATGTAATTGTGTGGAGTGTTTGGGATTGACTGTGACTACATTGCCTTATGACTTGAGTGTTGCTACTCCTACTAATAAGTCTGTGATTACTACAAAAGTATGCTTGAATTGCCTTGTCTATGTTAGGGATAGAATTTTTTATGTGGACTTGATATGTTTGCCTCTTTCCAAGATTAATGTAATCTTAGGAATGGATTGGTTGTCTTCTAATCATATCCTAATAGATTGTTCTAGTAAGACACTAGTTTTTCCTGAAGCTAAGGATTCTAGATTCCTAACGGCTACTCAAGTAGAAGCTTGTTTGAAAGAAGGGGATCAAGGGTATTTATTGATGTCTTCTTTGGAGGTTCAATGTGAAGATGTCTTGAAAGATATTTTCGTAGTCAATGAATTCCCTGAAGTGTTTCCTGAGGATATACCTGGACTACCTCCAGAAAGAGAAATCAAGTTTGCTATTGATTTAGTACTTGGAGCTATACCTATATCTATGGCGCCTTACACGATGTCACCAGTAGAGTTGGCAGAGCTTAAGAAATAGCTGGAGGAATTGTTGGCGAAATAATTCGTGAGACCTAGTGCGTCACCATGGGGAGCTCCAGTATTGTTGGTAAAGAAGAAGGATGGAACTTCTCGTCTATGTGTAGTGTAACATCCTAAAGACTAACACTAATAACGTATCCGATTTACATATTAGTAATTAGAATTTGGTACATTACTTATGAATATCCACAGATTTTCAAATAAATAGTTTAATAATATACAAAATATGAGCCTTTAGCGGAAGCATATTACACGTATAATATGAAATAAATATTTATACAAAGAATACATCGCTGAATAATATACCTATATCAATCTATTATACAAAATCTGATCAAACTACTAAAACATCTCTTCATCCATAAGCTCTGTCTTGCTTCATCTTGCTTGTCATTATAGGTATCCTGGAATTATCATGGAAATCAAAGGTGTAGGGGGGGTGAGCATCAAAACTCCCAGTAATTATAAAAATCGTGTCATCACAATAATTTCAGTTGTTTCGGGGAAAATTATTTCAAATCATTATTATGTAATTCATAGGAAGGCGGTTAAAGCTAAATCGGGTCCTTCCCCTTCTCGAAACAGAGTTTCATTTAATTATGAAAATCATTTATAATCATAAAAAATCTATTATTCAAAATTCCTCATATTCAGTGTCATTGAGACTCAAAACAATTACATCAGAAATAATATCTCCAAATCTCATATATGTTCCATTCTCAAGAAATATCAAGAAATTCTCATGAAATCTCGTATCTTAAATGGTAGTTCAAATCATCAAGTCACGAGTTGTCGAATCATAAATCATTTATCAAATCTCAATGGAATCTCATCTTTCAAGATTCATATCTCAAATCATCAGGAAAATCTCATTCGATGGAAATCATGTCTCAAAACATGTTACAATTCATCAAATCATCAAGACACATGTGTCTTCTCAAATCTAATGGCATGGAGGGAATGTCCATCCTCACAATACCAAATCACTTGGTAGTAGCCTGCTTTCGGGTTGGTGCACTTCAACCTATTTATAGCTTTCGCTACATAGGACTACTCTGGGTAACGAGACCAATGTTGATCAACCACAACAATAAGGGAAGGTCCGTCCTTATTTCAAGTGGTAAGTAGAGAGAGAATGTCCATCCTCAACTACTTTTGATAGGGAGGGAATGTCCATCCTCACACTATCGATCATTAGAGATAAGGGAAGTTTAATCTGCTCCCTGCAATCTGGGGGTTTAGAATAGCCCCGAGTAAAGAGGTCTTCCTCTAATACTTGATGTCTAGGGAAGCATGGGTAAAGAGGGAGGTCTTCCTCAACCTCAATTACTCTGGTGTAGAGAGATTCTTGAATTCTCTCTTACCATTATCCAAAACTTACCCTAGTACAAGGCATATCCAAAACCTCACTCGGTCTAGTTCCACAAAGGGATACCTATGAAAATCAAATCATTTTTGTTCATTACATCATCACAATTACAATATAATGCATAATTCAATCATTCTTATCATGGGTATTCAAATTCATCAATCACATATCACGGTATCATACATTGATATCTCATCAATAAATCTCTATTCATAGCATAACACATTGATTTTTGATTCATCATTGTCATATCACATTCTCATGCAAAATGATCAATTCATTTATACTCATGACACATACTCCATCAATTTCAAATCATGGCACAAGGCCTCACATTTCATCATCAAGCAATAATATGCACAATATAGTAGTCTCATCATGAGTGTTCAAATTTATCATTCAATCTCTTGTCACATTATCATCAAAGTGTTTTTCCTAAGTAATTTGGTTGCATAATCATTCAATATTTAAGATTTAAGGTTTGTATTTAGGTCCCATGGGTTAAGAACTCTATTTCCATCAATTTTGGATCAAAAACTCTTATTTGGGGCCCTGGTAATCAATTACATGGCTAATGTAATCGATTACATCTCACCCAGAAGCTCTGTAATCGATTATATCCAGGATGTAATCGATTACATCTCAACTAGAGGCTCTATAATCGATTACATCCAGGATGTAATCGATTACGTCCAGCCCAGAAACTATTTTCGCAGCTCCCGAAGCATTATAATCGATTATAAGGGTTATGTAATCGATTACAAGCTCGTATTATGCAGAAATCAGAGTTCTTAAACCATTCCAACCCAAACCAAACCATCAAACATCAACAACAACATTTAGTCATCACAAATGTGCATCCAAATCACTCATAAAACATCAAATCTCCAAATGGGTATGAAACCCATTTTTTTCCCAAATCTTAAAACCCATCAAGAGTGAAATCAAGAAATCCAGTTCTCAAATCATAAACATCACATAATCATCTTTTCCATTTCAAAATCATCATCCAAATCTCAAGTTTCCAAGACTTTAGAAAATAAAGAAATAGTAGAAAAGATGAAAGAAAAACCCCCTACCTAGTTTCCATGGTGTCTTGATCTTGTTCATAGCTCCTCTCTTTACTTGGTCTTCATTTCTTCCCCTTCCATGGTTCCTTGCTCTAGCTTCTACCTTGGGTGTCTTATTTCTTCTTTCTTTTTCTCCATTTTCAACTTTCTCTCACGTCTCCCTCTTTCTCTGCTCTGCCTTCTTTTCTCCTTTCTCTCATCTTTCTTTTATCTCTTTTCTTTATTTCTTTTTGTTTCTTGATGGCTTATCATGGATGAGGGGGAGAAAAGAGAGAAAAAATATCTTTCAATAGCAATAATGAGGGGGAGACGTGAGGGAGAGAAAAATAGGAGGGAAAAAATGAAATACAGCGGACAAATTTTTATCTGTTAAAGACACTTTAATCTTTCAGAAATGGATTTTTCCAACCTCCATAGGCATTATGAAAAATTCTAGGATTTCACGCATTTCTCAGTTTTATTTTTCCACAATCATTTGTATACACCTTTATCAGACACTAAGCTTCACTATTCATCCTTGGGTTAAATTAAACTTAAGGAACTGAATTTAGAAGCTTCCAAGTGTCCATTTCAACTTGTTTCTACTCTCAAATTAATCTTCATTCTTCTATATTACACTTGCTTATACCCTACGGGTTTCTAATCCATTTATCCGATTAGTTTGGTCTTTAAACACTATCGCTGTGTCATTAAAAATGCCAAACTAACTTATCTGATTTTCCAAAATTCCATATAGCTCATTCTAGCCCTTAATGACTTCAAAATAACTTTACAACATTTATTCCCATACTTTTAGCTATTTAAGCTAAATTCTGAACTATTTTTAACTATTTCTCGTGTTCAGTGTTATAGATTTATGCTCAATTCAGCCCAAATAATTACCAAAATCATCAGGTAACTTATACCAGACTTATTAAGCTACTATGACCCTAATTAATATCATTAAGTCAGAGAGGATATTACATTTCTCCCCTCCTTTTTATAAATTTTGTCCTCAAAATTTAGTCATTCTCATGCTTTTATCTAGGGTTGAGATGGAGTACCACCGTAAAATTACCTATATCAGGAAGCTCATCAAGAAAATCTCCTATATCATAGGGAAGTATCTTGCTCGTCATCTCACGCAAATCTTGTATAATAATCACTCTCTCCTTTAGAGTCTGTATCTTTCTACAAAGTGTTGTCAACCAAATCTAAGATGCTTCGCATTCCAGGAGTATATATTCTACTCACGAATGGCTTGACAACAAGTCTAGATGTCTTTGACGTTTAAACTTTGGCCATACAAGATTTACGATATCACACACTTTCTTGTCATCATTCTAACTTTGAGTTCCTGGTAATACAACTCCTCTAAATGTTTGTACTTTGGCAAGGAACTGTACTGTATCATTATTTCATCTCTTGGAGTGTGTCTTCCATCTAATAAAAATCGAAGAAATCTTAAGTCATTTCTCTAGGCAAGGTGATGATAAATTGCTAGTTCCATTCTCACAAACAATTATAAAGAACTATCTATGCCCCAAGAAAAGAATACTCTTCTATTTCACCCACTGTGTCAACACTCCTAGTGGTTATGAGTTGCTAGTTGTTTCCACAGTGTAGCAGTTTTAAAATGGCATATTGCAACACCCACCGTAGGGTATCACATTTAAGACTAATTCTACTATAACTTACCCAAGTTGTAAAAGAATTAATCTTGTAAAAACACTGATTTTAAATTTTTTTTTGTGGAATAACAGATAATAAATAAAAACTTTAAACATAAAACGTAATTAAAACTAACACACCTTATATTACATATTACAAACCTTGTTCACAAATAATTTACATAATTACACCCCCAAAAGTTATATACACAATACACACCAAAATAAAACTACTAAACTAGTACTCCATCAAACTAAAGGTTCAGACTCTCATTGGGATCTTCCTCCTCCTCCTTCTCCTCAGTGTTGTTATCAAAGAAACCTGGTGGATACAACACACGCCTGGTTGGTGTCCTAGCAGTTGACATCATGGATTCCTCGTTTGGAGTATAAGTATTATTATTCCTACTCCAAATCTCACGTATAGGCATATAAAACTCTAAACGCACAGACACATGTTGTGTCATGATAGGAGTACCATCCCTAGTACCTCTTAAAGTCAGAGTCAGATCCCCGGTATACACAAACCTTTCCCTATCTAAGTTAACTCGCCAAGCATCAATTCCACCGTGGAATTGAACTGTGACAAACCCTAAAACTTGACGCCTCGCCACCATACTAAGCAAATACAGAAAACCAGCTACTGATAGTAAAAAGACTTATCAGCCTCCTCGCCTCCTCGGTCTTCATCAAATACATACAATACACAAATACAATATAATAAAGAGGTGAGATCCCCTTTCATCAATACCAATGAGACAATATAGAAAATGACAGTAAAAGATACAGATACAAAATTTCTCATACAGTCATATCATATCATATCATAGAAAATAGATAAAATAGGCATAATTATAACACCAATATGCTGACTCATTATGCATGTGTACAACCACCAAATTCCTACTCCATGGAGCTAAACACAATTTCGGAGAGAATGATAGAGAGTACATGTCTGCATATCGTTAGCCTTAAATCATGTGCTAATATATCATATCATGGTGCGCAACCTGGCCGATACAGACACTCTCAACCAATCACGAAAAGAGTAGTAACTCCGTTGAGACCGTTAGTGTGTTTGCAAAGGATACCACAACACAATGGTGCTACTCACTAGCCACATATGACATTCCACACCCCGACGTCCCCAAGATCATTGAAGATCGTAACTACGCAATTCTCACCCGCATGAAGGTGTAATTTCCATCTCCTAGGCCAATTGCCTTACTTGACATGCTTTTCCATGCATGATGTATGATTCAAAAATACATACAACCATTATTTTATGATATTTCACAAATACGCGTCATTTCTCAACAGTATCACTTTTCAATATAACGGGGCCCACCATGACAGCCCGACAGCCAACTGCTATAATTTTCTATCACGCAAATATTTTATCGCATTTTTCAAACAGCGTGATGTTTTTCTTATGTTTTCAAATAACGTAATTATTTTTAATGTTTTCGCAAATACATAATTAATTTGCAATGTTTTTAAATTACATAAATATTTTTAAACATTTTCTAAATCACATAAATAATTTCAAACGTTTCCTAAATCGCGTAAATATTTTCAAATGTTTTTAAATCGCGTAGAGGTTTTTAAACGTTTTCTCAATCGCGTAATAATTTAAAATCATTTTCCCAATCGCGTAACGTAAAATCAATCGTGTAGCTTAAAAATAATAATTTCTAGCATTTTTCACTTACATAAAATATTTTCTCAACTTTCTAAATTTATTTGATAAAATCCTTATATATATATATATATATATATATATATATATAGATACATTTTGGCCTTCTTGGAAATATTTTTATTCTAAAAATCCTTTATGTATTATTTTCTTTGGTTCTTTCCAAAAATTTAATTTCTTTGATTTAATTAAATACTATAACTTTAATAAATACTAATCTACTACTAACCCTTAAATCTAGTTTTCTATTTCAATTAAAAATTCCTTAAACTCAATTCTTGTTAACTAATTAACAAAATCCACACTTAGTAAAATAATTTAGGATTTAAAATAACACACTTTGGTGTGTTGACCAAATTTAGGTTTAGGTTCCATATTCAAACTTAACCATTTTTCATCATCAAAATCCTTTAATCCAATTTTTATCCTTAAGATCATTAATCCATAACTTAGGAATTAATTTAAATCATCTTGTTTCCTTTGTAGTAGTCAAAACTGTGAGCCTCCCCTAGGTTATTTGGAACCTTCAAACAATTTTTCTCATCATACAACTCATATTCTACTTTACACCATATTCATCATGCTACCATAAGCATATAAACAAGCATATAAGCATATAATCTACTTAAACAAGCATATAATCAAAGCTTAAAATAAACCAACCATAAGTAAAGCAAGCTTAAACCATACAAGTGAATAAATCCTTATGGATTTTTCACCACAAACAAGGTCATCTCCTCATCACCAACAAATGGTTGATGAGGGTAATCTCCCTCTTACCTTAATGAAGACAAAACTCCTTCTTGCTTGATTTTTTATGAATTTCGTGTGGCTCCAAAGGAAAACCCTAACATACTTAAACCAACCAAAGTCATAAACAAAGCTTGAAGAAGAGAAACCATGGAACAATCATGGTTTAGAAACTCAAAAACCAAATTAGAAACAAAGAAGAAGAACTTTTACCTTGAAATCTCAAGAACACTAACTTGTAGAAAAGGCAGTAGATGAAGGATTTTGCTTAAGTCTTCAACATAGAAGTGTCTTAGAATGATGTTTAGATGTAGAAAATAAGGTTAGATGAAATTTTGAAAGCTTGAATGGTTGTCTTTGGGTGTTGGCCGAATGGTGTCTTTGGAGGAGAGAAATGAAGTTTTGGCTAAGTGTAGAAAATGAAGAAATGAAGAGAATAGCTTAGGCGACAAAGGTGATATAATTGTGATAGTCTATCCTAGAGCTCCTTGCCATGGAGTGCTAGTGCTAGTATGGGAAAATTATTTGCATGGTCAATCAAGGTGCAAAATCAAACACATAGCACCAAGTCTTGCTTTTGGTCAACATTTGATGATTCATTGGCTTTTTGAATGTCCTAGAAAGCCCCTTCATGGCCGTGTGACATCCTTGCTAATTACTACCAATTATTGTTTCAATTTGTGACCATTTAAGCTTAGATTAGTTTACTAATTCATCTAGTTTAGTAATTAATTTAAACAAGTCATTTTTGTTGACTTATTACCATTGGTTAATTTTTATGACTAGCCACCAAATTTGACTTCTACTATCAAGTGACACATGGCCATCACATGACTAGTACCTAGCTAAAGCTATAAAAATTTATTACTTACAGAATAAAATTACGGCTCACAAATCGGTAATTATTATACAGTGAAAAATAAATTCACAGTATAAGAAAAATTAGTAACTGTATCCGGTTTCGGGTTTAGTAGGATCCCTCGGCCCCGCATCAATAGTACAAAATTTTTTGGCCAATAAAAAATTTTTAGTGTTTCCGGGCCCACCATGGGCCCCACATACGGCACAAAATATTACTAAAATATTTTTATTCTCAGAAAAATCCAGAAAAATTCTCAAAAATCACAAAAATTAGAAAATTAATATTTATACAGAAAAAACAAAAATCGAGATGTTACAACTCTCCCCTACTAAAAAAAAAATTCATCCTCGAAATTTACCATACCTCAGAACAATTAAGGATATTGTTCCTTCATTTTGTCTTCTAGCTTCCATGTAGCATCTCCCGTTGATTCATTCTAGATCACTTTTACTCATGGAATATCTTTCCCTCTGAGTTGCTTCATCCTCCTATCTTCAATCTTAACAGGAAGTGTCTCATATGTCAAATTTTCTTTCAATTGTACCTCATCGGGTTGAATAACATGAGTTGGATCGGGAATATACTTTCTCAATTGAGATACATGGAAAACATTATGTAAATTGGAAAGAAAAGGCGGCAAAGCAATTTGGTATGCGACTGGACCTATCCGACGAAGAATTTGATAAGGTCCAATAAACTTAGGAGTGAGTTTTCTGGATTTTATAACCCTTCCAACACCAATTGTAGGTGTAACTCGTAAAAACACATGCTCATCTTCCTCAAATTCAAGAGGTCTTCTTCTTTTATCAGCATAATTTTCTGTCTACTTTGAGTCACCTTCATTTTCTCTTGGATCATCTTCACCTTTTCAGTTGTTTGTTGTATCATTTCAGGTCCGATGGTTATACTTTCACCATCCTGATACCAACACAAAGGTATTCGGCATCGTCGTCCATAAAGCGCTTCATAGGGTGTCATCCCTATACTTGAGTGAAAACTATTGTTATAGGTGAATTCTACCAAAGGTAAAAATTCATCCCAACTCCCTTTTTGTTCTAACACACATGCTCTTAACAGATCTTCCAGTGATTGTATTGTCCTTTCCGTTTGACCATCCGTCTACGGATGATAAGCAGAACTCAGATGAATTTTAGTCCCTATAGCTTCCTGTAGGCTTCGCCAAAACATTGATGTAAATCTTGGATCCCTATCAGAAATGATACTAGTGGGTACACCATGAAGTCTTACGATTTCACCAATGTACACCTGGGTCAAGTTTTCCAACGAAGACCTGATATTGATTGGCAAGAAGTGAACTGACTTTGTAAGCCTATCAACAATGACCCATATAGAATCATATCCTTTTCTGGTCTTTGGCAAACCTGTAACAAAATCCATTACTATACTATCCCATTTCCATTCTGGAATAGTTAGAGGTTGTAGCATACCTGCTGGCCTTTGATGTTCAACCTTCACTTTCTGACACACGAGACATGATGACACATGTTCAACAACATCTTTCTTCATTCCAGGCCACCAAAATAATTGCTTCAGATCATGATACATTTTGGTCATTCCTGGATGTATACTTAATTTGCTGGTATGAGCTTCATCTAGAATAGCCTTTCCAAGATCAGGATCATTAGGTATACAGATTCTGCCTTTAAACTTTAGGATCCCATCAGATCCTGCTTCAACCGTTGCAACTCCACCATGTTTCAATCGCTCTCTTTCTTCCTGTAAAAATTCATCATCATATTGTTTTTCTCGAATTTCTTCAAGTAAATCATTTAGAATAGTAACCTTATTCAAACGCATCCTTCCTGGAACTAACTCTACCGACAACCCCAAATCTCTGAACTACTCAATCAGTTGTTTCTCTTTGATCATCATAGTAGAAACACTGAGCATCTTCCTACTCAAAGCATTTGCCACAACATTAGCTTTTCCAGGATGATATTGAAGTTGAAAATCATAATCTTTCAAGAATTCTAACCACCTTCTCTGCCTTATGTTCAACTCCTTCTGATCAAACAAATACTTCAGACTCTTATGATCACTAAAGACGTTGAACATAGCTCCATATAGAAAATGTCTCCAAATTTTCAATGCAAAGACAACTGCAGCTAATTCCAAATCATGTGCTGGATAATTCCTCTCATGGACCTTTAGTTGTCTTGAAGCATATGCTACCACTTTTCTATTTTGCATCAAAACACATCCTAACCCTTGATATGAAGCATCACAATATACTTCAAAAGACTCGTTCGAATCTGGTAAAATCAACACCGGTGTAGTAGTCAACTTTTTCTGTAGTTCTTGAAAACTTTCCTCACACTTTTCTGTCTAGACAAACGCCTGGTTCTTCTTGGTGAGTTATGTAAGAGGTCTGACTATCTTGGAAAAACCTTCAATAAATCTTCGATAATATCCAGCTAAACAAAACTTCGGATCTCAGTCACTGCAGTTGGCCTTTCCCACTGAAGAACCATCTCCACCTTTGCTGGATCCACTGCAATTCCATCTTTGGAAATTACATGACCCAAAAATTGAACCTCGTCCAACCAAAATTCACATTTAGACAACTTTGCGTACAACTTCTTCTCCTTTAAAATCTGAAGAACTATACTGAGATAATCAACATGCTCTTCCTGATTTTGAGAATAGATCATAATGTAATCAATAAAAACAATAACAAATCTGTCTAGATATGGATGAAAAATCCTCTTCATGTAATCCATGAATATAGCAGGAGCATTCGTCACCCCAAATGGCATTACAAGATACTCATAATGATCGTAACGCGTTCGAAAAGCTATCTTAGGTATATCCTCTACCTTGACATGAATTTGATGATAATCCGATCGTAAATCTATCTTAGAGAAAACAACTGCTTCTTTCATCTGGTCCATCAAATCATCAATCCTTGGAAGAGGATATTTGTTCTTGATTGTGACTTTGTTCAACTGGCGGTAATCCACACACAAGCGCGAAGATCCATCCTTCTTTTTGACTAGCAGCACTGGAGCTCCCCAAGGTGAAACACTAGGTTGCACAAACTATTTTTCCAACAGTTCCTCAAATTGCCTCTTTAGCTCTACTTACTCAGATGGTGACATCCGATACGGTGCAATCGAAATTGGACCCGCTCCTGGTACAAGATCGATAGAAAACTCTATCTCTCTTTTTGCTGGTAGTCTAGGTACATCGTCAGGGAAAGCTTCAGGAAACTCGTTTACAACAGGAATAACATTTATATCTTTTTCACTCTTGACTTTCAAAGAAGATAACAGCATGTATCCTCGTGCTTCATCCCTCAATAAAGATTTGACTTGATTGGTAGTTTAAAATCTAGAAATCTCATCCTCAGGAAATACTAAGGTCTTTTTAGAACAATATAACAAAATATGGTTAGAAGATAACCAATCCATTCCTAAGATTATAACAATATCGGTAAGAGGCAAACAAATTAAATCAACAAAAAAGACTCGATTTTTTATAGTAATAGGACAATTTAGACAAACCTTAGAATTACTAATAGGTTTGGCAGTAGGTGTAGAAACAATCAATTGGAAGTTCAAAGAAGACACAGGCAATTCCAAATGATCCACATAGTCATTTGCAATAAACGAATGAGTTACATCCGAATTATATAGTACAGTTAAAAGATTACCTGATATGACATCTTCTCCCTTGATAAGATCATCAGACTGAGAGGCCTCGGTTCCACTCATCGTATAAACTTGTCCTACAGCTTGAGACTTGTCAGCACGAACATTGCTTACTGAAGGCTCGACCTTCACTTGATTACAATCCCTTGCAAAATGACCAGGTTTTCCACATCTAAAGCAAATGATTCCTCTGACCGTACAGTCCTTCGTTGCATGACCCTTTCCACACTTCAAGCATCTTGTTGGCAGTGCCGCATTCTGACCAAAACGATTGTTATTGCTACCTCCACCACGAGACTACTGTTGTTGTTGTTGACTTCCCGATGGTCTTGAGTATGGTTTGCGCTGAAACCGATTGTTGTTACTGTTTCCTCCCCTTTGGAACCTTGATGGTCCAAAGTTACAGTTCCTGTTATCTCGCGATGGCTCCAACTCTTCAAGTCTGCAACACATGTCCATCAGTGCTGAAAACTGGTTCATTTTCATTGGTATTACTCCCTTCTTCAGTTCAACCCTTAATCCTTCCTCAAACTTGCGACATTTCCAATTCTCATCGGACTGAATCTGAAGATAATGTAAGAATTTAGACAAACTCTCAAACCTTGCTGCATACTCATTCATTGTCATTCCTCCTTGTCTTAATCAAAGAAATTCCATCTCCTTTGCATGCCTTGCTTCCTCCGGGAAATATTTGTCCAGAAACGCTTCACGAAATACCTCTCACGTAATTGCCCTTCGTTGTTCTTGTAACACTCTACGAGTAGCCTTCCACCAATTTTCAACATCTCCTAACAACATGAAAGTGGAATAAGTCAGCTTGCGATCATCTGCACACCTCATTCCTTCAAAAATCTTTTCCAGCTCTTCTATCCACAGACTTGCCTTTTCCGGATTAAACTCGCCTCGAAATTGTGGTGGATTGTTTCAACGAAATTCTGACAAATTCTGAACATCAGCATTCGCTTCATGTGGTTGTGCAGTTTGTTGATTTTGTTGCACAATCACTTCTGCCATACGTTGTATTGCCGTTGCAGCCACTGTCATTAGATCATCATTGCATCCCACGTTCGTACGTGCACCTCTGTTACGAGACATAGCTTTCTTCACCACAACCAAAACACAAAAATAGTCATGTATCCTTTTGGAAACCAAACACAAAGATTCACACAACTTAAGCAAAACAGACCTAACCACAAAACCCAAAAGACTCTAACTGGGATGCTCTGATACCAACTAATGCAACACCCACTGTAGGGTATCACATTTAAGACTAATCCTAATATAACTTACCCAAGTTGTAAAAGAATTAATTTTGTAAAAACACTGATTTTAAAATTTCTTTTGCGGAATAACAGATAATAAATAAAAACTTTAAACATAAAACGTAATTAAAACTAACACACCTTATATTACATATTACAAGCCTTGTTCACAAATAATTTACATAATTACACCCCCAAAAGTTATATACACAATACACACCAAAATAAAACTACTAAACTAGTACTCCATCAAACTAAAGGTTCAGACCCTCATTGGGATCCTCCTCCTCCTCAATGTTGTCATCAAAGAAACCTGGCGGATACAGCACATGCCTGGTTGGTGTCCTAGCAGTTGACATCATGGATTCCTCGTTTGGAGTATAAGTATTATTATTCCTACTCCAAATCTCACGTATAGGCATATAAAACTCTAAACGCACAGACACGTGTTGTGTCATGACAGGAGTACCATCCCTAGTGCCTCTTAGAGTCAGAGTCAGATCCTCGGTATACACAAACCTTTCCCTATCTAAGTTAACTAGCCAAGCATCAATTTCACTGTGGAATTGAACTGTAACAAACCCTAAAACTTGATGCCTTGCTGCCATACTAAGCAAATACAAAAAACCAACTACCGATAGTAAAAAGACTTATCAGCCTCCTCGCCTCCTTAGTCTTCATCAAATACATACAATACACAAATACAATATAATAAAGAGGTGAGATCCCCTTTCATCAATACCAATGAGGCAGAATAGAAAATGACAGTAAAAGATATAGATACAAAATTTCTCATACAGTCGTATCATATCAAGATACAGATACAAAATTTCTCATACAGTCATATCATATCATATCATAGAAAACAGATAAAATAGGCATAATTATCACACCAATATGCTGACTCGTTATGCATGTGTACAACCACCCAATTCCTACTCCATGGAGCTAAACACAATTTCGGAGAGAATGATAGGGAGTACATGTCTGTATATCGTCAACCTTAAATCATGTGCTAATATATCATATCATGGTGCGCAACCTGGCCGATACAGACACTCTCAACCAAACACGAAAAGAGTAGTAACTCCATCGAGACTGTCGGTGTGTTTGCAAAGGATACCACGACGCAATGGTACTACCCACTGGCCACATATGACATTCCACTCCCCGACGTCCCCAAGATCACTGAAGATCGTAACTACGCAATTCTCACCCACACGAAGGTGTAATTTCCATCTCCTAGGCCAATTGCCATACTTGACATGCTTTTCCATGCATGATGTATGATTCAAAAATACATACAAATATTATTTTACGGTATTTCACAAATACGTATCATTTCTCAACAGTATCACTTTTCAATATAACGGGGCCCACCATGACAGCCCGACAGCCAACAACTGTAATTTCCTATCGCATAAATATTTTATCGCATTTTTGAAACAACGTGACGTTTTTCTTACGTTTTCAAATAACCTAATTATTTTTTAATGTTTTCGCAAACGCGTAATTAATTTCCAATGTTTTTAAATTACATAAATATTTTTAAACGTTTTCTAAATCACATAAATGATTTCAAACGTTTCCTAAATTCCATAAATATTTTCAGACGTTTTTAAATCACGTAGAGGTTTTTAAATGTTTTCTCAATCGCATAATAATTTAAAATCATTTTCTCAATTGCGTAACGTGAAATCAATCGTGTAGCTTAAAAATAATAATTTCTAGCATTTTTCACTTACATACAATATTTTCTCAACTTTCTAAATTTATTTGATAAAATCCTTATATATATGTATACATTTTGGCCTTCTTGAAAATATTTTTATTCTAAAAATCCTTTATGCATTATTTTCTTTGGTTCTTTCCAAAAATTTAATTTCTTTGAATTAATTAAATACTATAACTTTAATAAATACTAATCTACTACTAACCCTTAAATCTAGTTTTCTATTTCAATTAAAAATTCCTTAAACTCAATTCTTGTTAACTAATTAACAAAATCCACACTTAGTAAAATAATTTAGAATTTAAAATAACACACTTTGGTGTGTTGGCCGAATTTAGGTTTAGGTTCCATATTCAAACTTAACCATTTTTCATCATCAAAATCATTTAATCTAATTTTTATCCTTAAGATCGTTAATCCATAACTTAGGAATTAATTTAAATCATCTTGTTTCCTTTGTAGTAGTCAAAACCGTGAGCCTCCTCTTGGTTCTTTGGATCCTTCATACAATTTTCCTCATCATACAACTCATATTCTACTTTACACCATATTCATCATACTACCATAAGCATATAAACATGCATATAAGCATATAATCTACTTAAACAAGCATATAATCAAAGCTTAAAATAAACCAACCATAAGTAAAGCAAGCTTAAACCATACAAGTGAATAAATTCTTATGGATTTTTCACCACAGACAAGGTCATCTCCTCACCACCAACATATGGTTGATGAGGCTAATTTCCCTTTTACCTTAAGGAAGACAAACTCCTTCTTGCTTGATTTTCTATGAATTTCGTGTGGCTCCAAAGGAAAACCCTAACAAACTTAAACCAACCAAAGTCACAAACAAAGCTTGAAGAAGAGAAACCATGGAACAATCATGGTTTAGAAACTCAAAAACCAAATTAGAAACAAAGAAGAAGAACTTTTACCTTGAAATCTCAAGAACACTAACTTGTAGAAAAGGTAGTATATGAAGGATTTTGCTTAAGTCTTCAACATAGAAGTGTCTTAGAATGATGTTTAGATGTAGAAAATAAGGTTAGATGAAATTTTGAAAGCTTGGATGGTTGTCTTTGGGTGTTGGCCGAATGGTGTCTTTGGAGGAGAGAAATGAAGTTTTGGCTAAGTGTAGAAAATGAAGAAATGAAGAGAATAGCTTAGGCGACAAAGGTGATATAATTGTGATAGTCTATCCTAGAGCTCCTTGCCGTGGAGTGCTAGTGCTAGCATGGGAAAATTATTTGCATGGTCAATCAAGGTGCAAAATCAAACACATGGCATCAAGTCTTGCTTTTGGTCAACATTTGATGATTCATTGGCTTTTTGAATGTCCTAGAAAGCCCCTTCATGGCCGTGTGACATCCTTGCTAATTACTACCAATTATTGCTTCAATTTGTGACCATTTAAGCTTAGATTAGTTTACTAATTCATCTAGCTTAGTAATTAATTTAAACAAGTCATTTTTGTTGACTTATTACCATCGGTTAATTTTTATGACTAGCCACCAAATTTGACTTCTACTATCAAGTGACACATGGCCATCACATGACTAGTACCTAGCTAAAGCTATAAAAATTTATTACTCACAGAATAAAATTACGACTCACAAATCGGTAATTATTATACAGTGAATAATAAATTCATAGTATAAGAAAAATTAGTAACTGTATCCGATTTTGAGTTTAGTAAGATCCCTCGGCCCCGTATCAACAGTACAAAATTTTATGGCCAATAAAAATTTTTAGTGTTTCCGGGCCCACTGTGGGCCTCACAGACGCCCCAAAATGTTACTAAAATATTTTTATTCTCAAAAAAATCCAGAAAAATTCTCAAAAATCACAAAAATTAGAAAATTAATATTTGTGCAAAAAAAACAAAAATCGGGATGTTACACATATGTTCAACTTTCCATAGCTGAAACCCTTTCCAAGTCGATATTATCCCCTTAGGAAGCACCACTAAAGGTCTACTATTAGGACGCTTACCAATAAAACTCTACATAAGTCAAACGATCATGAATTTCTTCTTAGCGCTTGGAATCATAAGGCAAGATGCAATTCCCCAAGATACTCACCCACAAAGTCTCTAATCAAGAAAAATTGAATCCTTTGACTTGATGAGGTTTCATCTGCTTTGGGTGCACAGGGGTTTCAGTTACCCTGAAATCATCTTCAGCAATCTTAATTCCATATACATATATTTTCTTTTGACGTTCCATGAATCCTTCACGTAAGCCCTTATACTTTTTTTTTTCAAATTTATATTGAAACTCAAATATGGTTTCAATTCCTCTGTTAAATACTTCACAATTGCAACCACATAACCAAGATCTTCTCTTGAAACCAAAGGATGGTTACAATTCTCAATTCTTTATAAGGTAGAGGACTCATAAGAACATCTTATTGCTTTTGGAATAGTTCTCATCTCCATTCAGGGATTCCTAAGGAGTGTAGAATTTAAGAGGATTTCTAATACTCAATCTTCCCTTTTTGTCAACACTTCATTCAGACGCATCAAGTAATGTCGGCTTTTATGAGGCTTCTAATTATCTCTTTAATCATATATTATCTTGGGACACAAGGTCTCTCTCTAATTATCATCGTCCCGTCACTTCAAGATTTCACTTTCTTTTTTAGTATCCCTGACTTGAGCCCTCACATCATCATGAAGTTCTAATCTATCCAAGCAAGGACTATATGACAACACAGTCACTATCAAGCTCAAGTTCTGGAAACTTACTAAGGTTTCATCTCTCATACCATCATATAGGATATATGTAGAAATCTTCTACTCAATTCCTCAGCTAATTCAGTGGCCTTACTCAGATAGTACTTTAACTCAAGGTTATAATCTTCAAGAACTCCACCTATCGTCTTTGTCTTATATATTTAATTGTTTCTGATCAGATAGGTGTTTCAAACTCTTATGGTCATTTAAGACCTTAAACTTAACTCTATACACCTAGTGTCTCCGAATCTTCAAGGCAAACACCACATCTATCACTCTTAGGTTATGGGTTGGATAGTTATCCTCAGGCAATCTCAATGGCCTAAAGGTGTAAGCAATTACCCGCCCAACTAGTATCATAGTCATCTTACCTCTTTCCTTGAGGCATCAGAGTATATCTCAAAGTTTCCTTGAGGATTCGAGACCACTAGAATCAGTATGGTAGGTAATCTCTTTTTGTTATCGAGTTCATTCTTACTTAGGCTTATAATTATCCTTTCTCTAGAAATTACATTTTCTAATCATTACACCTTGCCAACATACAGTTGCTTCTTTCTCAGAATTTCTAAAACCTTCCTGAGGTGATCTACATGTTCTTTAAATGTCTTTAAATAGATGAAAATATCATCTACAAGGACCATGACCATCTTGTCTAGATATGGTCTAGAAAATATGCTTGTCTAGTCCATGAGTATTGTAGATGCTCGGTGTTCACATTTGATTCTAAGGACAATCTTCAAAATATTTTCTCTCAAACTTAAGTCATCCTTTAAGAGCACTATTGTTCCTTCTTTTATCTGGTTTATCAAATCATTCATCCCAGGATATGACCTAAAAAAAAACAACTTTAATCATTTTAGGCTTCTGCGATTACTAGCAACCTCTTGATATTTCATTCGACCATCTTTTAGCCTTTCAAACTAACATTTTCAAAGCCACAGTCTACAGTTGATCACACTGCAATTGAAGGAATACCAGACTGTCTTG
This sequence comes from Ormosia emarginata, assembly GCA_029884605.1. Classification (NCBI taxonomy): domain Eukaryota; kingdom Viridiplantae; phylum Streptophyta; class Magnoliopsida; order Fabales; family Fabaceae; genus Ormosia; species Ormosia emarginata. The sequence continues at coordinate 44,968,051 of JAQQTP010000088.1, forward strand.
GTGAATCATGTGACACTTCTATACCTATAATAGGGGTAGAAACTCTAGAAACAACAAGAAGCGGAAGAGAATATTCAAAGCCTAACAACGAATTCAACCCACCAAGGTTGGCATTAATTTTCAACTAAACATTAGTCAGATATTGGTCATTGACCCTTGTAGGAGCTATGCACTGAGTAATGATTTCATACTCAACAAGATTCTACTTCTTTCACGGACCATGAATGTCACAGTCTTTCCAATCTGGAAGCAGGCAAGGGAGGAATTGGAAAGCTTCAAGAAGTTTAGACTGGATGTTCTCAAATATCTTCTCCGTTTTAATCATAGGTGAGGCACACCTAAACTGAGCACCCTCTTCAACATATCAAACAAGGAATCTATCAGAATTCCTTTCGTCTCTTCCACTTCCTTAACCAGTTCTCAACCTTAGCAATATCATTCCTTCTTCGAATTGATGGAAGGTTAGTCTTCCTGATCCCTGAATGATCATGAAATCCCAGGTTTCTCTCGACTGCTACTACATCCTTTTGTTGTGGATGTGGGTTATTACCCATTCTTTCCAAAACTCTGTTTACTACAGTCATTAATTCGCTTATGGCTATGACCATCTCTACTTACTTTCTTTTAACGGCTGTCATCTCTCTTATCAATCCCATCATATCTGTCGTTCTATCATTGATAGATGCTCTATCTCATCGCGTACGCTTGGATGATACCATAGTCTACTGTACACATTGAACATTACATATTAAGTTGATTAGGCTCAATATTCATGTAACAGTGTGATAGTTAACTATACATTCAATCCCAAGGCAGTTATGCAGCTCTACCTATGCATCTTATCACTAGGATAAGACAAATGCATAACAAAACATAGCTAGTCCATACCCCGGCTCAACATGATGAACTGCTCTGATACTATAATGTAACATCGCAAAGACTAACACTAATTACGTATCTGGTTTAAGTATCAGTAATTAGAATTTGGTACATTACTTATGAATATCCACAGATTTTCAAATAAATAGTTTAATAATATACAAAATATGAGCCTTTAGCGGAAGCATATTACACGTATAATATGAAATAAATTTTTATACAAAGAATACATTGCTAAATAATATACCTATATTGATCTATTATACAAAATCTGATCAAACAACTAAAACATCTCTTCATCTATAAGCTCTGTCTTGCTTCATCTTGCTTGTCATTGTAGGTATCTTGGAATTATCATGGAAATCAAAGGTACAGGGGGGTGAGCATCAAAACACCCAGTAATTATAAAAATCATGTCATCACAATAATTTCAGCTGTTTCGGGGAAAATTATTTCAAATCATTATTATGTAATTCGTAGGAAGGTGGCTAAAGCCAAATCGGGTCCTTCCCCCTCCCGAAACAGAGTTTCATTTAATTATGAAAATCATTTATAATCATCAAAAATCTATTATTAGAAATTCCTCATATTCAGTGTCATTAAGACTCAAAACAATTACATCAGAAATAATATCTCCAAATCTCATATATGTTCCATTCTCAAGAAATATCAAGAAATTCTCATGAAATCTCATAACTTAAATGGTAATTCAAATCATCAAGTCTCAAGTTGTCAAATCATAAATCATTTATCAAATCTCAATAGAATCTTATCTTTCAAGATTCATATCTCAAATCATCAGAAAAATCTCATTCAATGGAAATCATGTCTCAAAACATGTTACAATTCATCAAATCATCAGGACACATGTGTCTTCTCAAATCTAATGGTATGGAGGGAATGTCCATCCTCACAATACCAAATCACTTGGTAGTAGCTTGCTTCGGGTTGGTGCACTTCAACCTATTTATAGCTTTCGCTACACTGGACTACTCTGGGTAACTAGACCAATGTCGATCAACCACTTCAAATCATGGCACAAGGCCTCGCATTTCATCATCAAGCAATAATATGCACAATATAGTAGTCTCATCATAAGTGTTCAAATTTATCATTCAATCTCTTGTCACATTATCATCAAAGTGTTTTTCCCAAGTAATTTGGTTGCATAATCATTCAATATTTAAGGTTTAAGGTTTATATTTAGATCCTATGGGGTTAAGAACTCTATTTCCATCAATTTTGGATCAAAAACTCTTATTTGGGGCCCTGGTAATCGATTACATGGCTAATATAATTGATTACATCTCACCCAGAAGCTCTGTAATCGATTACATCTAGGATGTAATCGATTACGTCTCAACCAGAGGCTCTGTAATCGATTACATCCAGGATGTAATCGATTACATCTAGCCCAGAAACCATTTTTGCAGCTCCAGAAGCATTGTAATTGATTACAAGGGTTATGTAATCAATTACAAGCTCGTATTATGTAGAAATCAAAGTTCTTAAACCATTACAACCCAAACCAAACCATCAAACATCAACAACAACATTTAATCATCACAAATGTGCATCCAAATCATTCATAAAACATCAAATCTCCAAATGGGTATGAAACCCATTTTTTTCCCAAATCTTAAAACCCATCAAGAGTGAAATCAAGAAATCCAGTTCTCAAATCATAAACATCACATAATCATCTTTTCCATTTCAAAATCATCATTCAAATCTCAAGTTTTCAAGACTTTGGAAAATAAAGAAATAATAGAAAAGATGAAAGAAAAACCCGCTACCTAGTTTCCATGGTGTCTTGATGTTGTTCCTGTAACACCCCAGGACTGCCTGCAGGATTGATGAGTGTCTCCACAAACCAACACGGGTCTTTTCAGCATATTTTGTCCTCACTCACACGCATCCTAGGAAACTTCCCAGGAGGTCACCCATCCCACAATTGCTCAAGGTCAAACACGCTTAGCCATGGAGTTCTTACGTTCTAGGCTCCTGAAAAGAAGTTGCAACTTGTTGATATGGCTACGCCAAATCAATTCCTTTAAGTCATCCTTAACTATGCAGTTCCATACCTGCACAGTCTCTGAATCCCTCTCATTTTGGTGTGTATTCAGTTCATTCATGGAACCTTATGCCTAGAAGCCTACTAGGAGACGCTTATTGATGCTTTCAATTAGCACCGGCGACCACTCCCCGCCCTCGTCGGCCCCGGGACACCACATGCCCACCAACTTTCGCTTCGTTCGTCCCCGAACCATACCATACTGGGAGAGGTCCTAGCTTTGATACCATCTGTAACGCTACAAAACTGCCTGCAGGATTGATGAGTGTCTCCACAAACCAATACATGTCTTTTCAGCGTGCTTTGTCCTCACTCACACGCATCCTAGGAAACTTCCTAGGAGGTCATCTATCCCACAATTGCTCCAGGTCAAGCACGTTTAACCATGGAGTTCTTATATTCTAGGCTCCTGAAAAGAAGTTGCAACTTGTTAATATGGCTATGCCAAGTCAATTCCTTTAAGCCATCCTCAATTATGCAGTCCCATACATACACAGTCTCTGAATCCCTCTCATTCTGGTGCGTATTCAGTTCCTTCATGGGACCCTTCGCCTAGAAGCCTACCAGGAGACGCTTATTGATGCTTCCAATTAGCACCGACGACCACTCCCCGCCCTCGTCGGCCCCGAAACACCACAGTGTGTATTTTGTTTATTGAAAAGCTAGAATGAAATTTTATATGCAATCTATTGATCTTCATTTGTGGGATATTGTACTTGATGGATTTACTTGCAAATCAAAACAAACTTGGAATGGTTATGACAAGAAATATTTTTTCTTGAACATTAGAACAATGCAAATCTTGAGAAGTAGTTTGAATGATGATGCTTATGCTAGAATTAAGAATTGCTCTAGTGCCAAAGAAATTTTGGACACCCTTGATGTTCTTTATATTGCTAATAATGATTTTGTGTATAAAGTTATATATAGAAAGCAAGAAGAGCAAAAGCCATTGAAGGAAGCTTGTCATGAAAAACATCCTCAAAAAGATGTTCAAACTATTGAAGGGAGTCAAATGCCTCTTGGTGATGATGGTGCTCAATTTGAAGAAGAGGCAAAACAAAACAAAATTGATGAGGAAGAAGGTGATTCCCTTAAAAGGCCAAGTATGCTAAAATTAAGACTACTTCCTATATGGCTAAAAAGGACTTTGAGGTAAATAATGTTAAACTAGATTATAGTCCTACCTATTATGAGCTACAATGTGCATATAATGAATTGTATGATGATTTGTTGAATTTAGAAAAGAAAAACTTATCTTGTTTGGAAAACATTTCCTCCATTGAAAATGAAATTGAGACTTTGAAAAATGAATATGCTTTTCTTGATGAGGAAATGTTTTTGAAATATAAAACCTCAACTTCTTGTTAAAATTGCATTGATTTAGAAAATCAAGTTGAGGACTTATATTCTGAATTTGCTAAAGCTAATGATTTTAATTGCTTACATTTCATGCTTATTAATGAGAATAAAATTAATGTTCCACATAAAAATTCAAGCAAGGCTTATGGCAAAAATAGTATAGAATGTAATAACAACAAAAGGCTTAAGTTTTCTAAAGATGATCTTCAAAGGACCAAGCCATTATTAAATTCAATTGTTTGTGATTTTTGTTATCATTTAGGACATATTTCTCATTTATGCAATTATAGAAGAAATCCTTATATGAGAAATTGTATGATATGGGTACCTAAAGATCATAAAGGCTCTAGTACTGATATTCAAGGACCTAAGATGATGTGGGTACCAAAATGTCCTCCTAGTGTTTCAATTACGCAGAAAATTTCTCAAAAGGATGGACTAATTGGTCAAAAGAACGAGGAATCATCAACGAGAATGTTTCCAAAGCCCAATGGTAAAAGTTTTGGTCAAAGAAGGAAGATGACTTCAACCAAAGCTTCCCAAGTACAAAATGTAGAACTTGTACAGTTCAAGACTCCAAAAGGGAAGCAATGAGTAAGAAAAAATATTTCCTTGATTACCAATGCCAAGGTATGAAAAGATTTTATCTCTTATGCACATTCACTTGTAAAGTCAATGAGTTTGAGGTATATTCCTTTGTAGGTCTTAAGTTATTATAGAATCATGTGCATTTGATAAAATTTGAATATTATATTTAACACATGATTATGTTCATTCTTATTGTACCATAGCTCCTTAATTTGTTATATATCTTTGGTATATAAGATTCTACGGTGCCTAGGTATGCTTGTTATGTTTTGAATTATCTGTATATATCATGAAAGTAAGCATGTTATTTCATTTGTTGTGCTCAATTTACATACTAGGGAAAAATTAATCTTTATGAGAGCATAATGGATTAATAATCGATGACTAACCTCTATGGATCCAAAATTAGTAGATACCAAAGAAAGTTGTAACAACCTCCTACGCTAATGATCCTAAATAAAGTTATAGAAGCACAACAATCTTGGTAAGAATTATCTGTTAATTCGGGTAATTTTCTGAACTAATTTGAACGTAATTATACAACAATTAATACAATGAAATAACCCAAAGTATCTACGAAAACAGCTAATATAGTAGAAATAAATATGAAAAATTGATTTCCTAACTACAAACAATTAATATGAGTTGTGGTAAATTTTGGAGAATTAACTGAATTAATTTACTATTTTTAAGAACACTGACAGGGGATAAGTGAATAGTAAAGTAAACAACAAACTAACTCATAAAATTATGAAATTTCATGGATATGACAAATAAGATATGGAGAATAATTTAGTATAAAATACCAACTATAATAAGTATTAGTAAGATTATTACTTAATTCATCGGTTTAATTCAACTTCGGACCGATTAATAAAACTACACTGATAAATAAAGGTATAAGGAAAATTGTGGAAAAATAGATCCAAGGACTAGGTTGAATCCTAAAATTTTTCATAACACTTATGAATACTTAGAAACTCATTTTTGAAATATTAAAATGTACGTAATAGATTCAAAAGCTTCATCAAGAAATTTTAGTCATCCTTTGACTATTTAATCGCCAATCACACCTTCAAGTTTCTACACAATTATTGATCTTTCTTTGTTGAATTTTAGCTCCCTTTCTACGTAAAAGATAGCAGCACCTTTCTCCATTTCACCTTCCATCTTTTTCTATTTCCAACTATAATTATGGTCACTTTTGACCAAGTAATCACCGTCCTTTTAAGTCTAGTTTTATCTAGCATTTCTAAAACTTTTCTTCACCATTTACACAGCAAAACAGGGCACAAAAACAGACCCAATGAGCAGCTGCAGCTACGTGAAGAAGGAGAAGAAAAAAGGAAGGGAAAAAGGAAGGAAAAACAAGAGAAAAAGTAAGAAAACTCAAGGGAGCAAAGCTATGAGTGAGGTAGGGGTTCTTTACCATTTTCTTATTTCTCTTTTCTATTGTTTTTATGTCATAAATCTGGACACTTTGAGCTTGTAAAGCTCACGGCCAGCCCTAAGAAAATAGCCTAAGTTTTTATCATTTTGTGCTTTTATTCTCACCTTGTTCTAGTTCTATTTCCTATAGGAATTCTTGAGTGAAAGTGAGTGAAATTACTTGATACTTTGCTGCCCTAGTATCACAGCTATGATAGAATTTTAAAGGTGTTTGTATTCTTTCATTTATTCATTTACTTCTATTGCCTATTGTATTGGGTTGTGATGTTGTACTGATGAGAAAATATTTGAATTTTGTTGGTCAATGGTTATGGCTGTATAATACAGATTGTAAGGCAGAAATTGTGATATATTTGTGTCATATTTTGTGACTTGAATCATGTTAGAAGATATGGTAAAGTGTTGCCTTTTTGTGGTGGAATTATATTGTCTTTTGTGCTTGAATTGGACCTTTGAACAAAGATTAATGACAAGGGCAACAAGCTACCTTATTTTGGATTTATTTGTGGAAGATTTTAATGTGTGAAATCATGACTTGAATGGTATTGAATGGTTATGGCATTGTTGGTTCTAATTGTTATTAAATTTTGATGTGTGTTTATATGAATATTGTGCCTTGAATGGCTCTTCAGGTCACGACAATGTGGCTGTTCCATGTGAACAAGAATAGTGTTATTTGAGTATGATATTATGATATATTTGGCTGCTAAATATCATGGCACAAAGTTGCCCTTGAGGCCGAAATTTTGGTGTTGATAAGTTTGAAATTATGCATTGAAAATATGACTTTGAGATTAAATGGTAACTATAATTAAATTTGTCATAATAAAGAATTTGTTGATTAATTGAGTAACCATGGAAATGATCCCATCATTAGAGGTAATGGAAGTGTGAGGATGGACATTCCCTCACTCTTTGTTCAATTCTTTCTAAATTGATGGAGGTGATTTTAGTTTGTGGATAGTGTGAGGATGAACATTCCCTCCCTATTTTATTAGTTGAGGATGGACATTCCCTCTCTACTCACAACTCTAAGTTGAAGATAGACATTCCCTCACTAGAGGTCTTTGGGTTACTCATTTCCCGAAGTAGTTCTGTGTGACTAGCGAATCGTCATAAATAGGTTGAAGTGCACCAACCTGAAAGCAGATTACTGCCAAGTAAAATAAATAGAAATTAAGAAGAAATTGAGTTTATTTCGCTATGTGTGATGCTTGTATAATGTTGTATTTCTAAATTTATTGTGGATATTAAATTGATGTTTGATCATAAACATTTTTAGAAAACTAGAAATAATTGAATTTTCTGTTTTGGGAAGAGATATGATCTGATTTGGCTTTAGCCACCTTCCTATGAAATATATACATATATTACTGATTTGAAATATTTTTTTCCGAACCAGCTGAAAGTATTATGACATCACTGATTTTAATAGTATTATTGGGAATTCATTGAATTCTCACCCCTTTTTGTTCTTGTTTCCGTAATATTTCCAGGGTCGAGATTTTCAACAAGGAGGCAAAAGTTGGAGACTTAGTGTAGTTTGTAGTTATTTGTATTATGTTTTGTATAAATAATACTTTTTAATAGTTTATGTAAATTATTGTATTGTAGAACGTACTATACATTATACTTTTAATATATGCACGTTATAATATTCCCTAACAGGCTCATATTTTATGTATATCAACTAAATATAATTCAATTTTTATCTGATTAATTTTAGTGACAAACTTAATTTTATTTGCTAATACATAAATCTGGATATGTAATTAGTAATGTAATTAATGACGTTACATTTTGGTATCAGAGCAGTTCATCCTATTGAGTCTGATATGGACTAGCTATGCTTTGTTATGCATTTTTCTTGTCTTAATGATGAGATGCATAGGTAGAATTGCATAATTGCCTTGAGATTGAATGTGTATAGTTAACTGTTACATGATATTAAGACTGATCAACTCAATATTCGTTGTTCTGTGTGTACAGGAGACTATGACATCAACCAAACGTACCCTGTAACACCCCAACTTTTGAGTTAAGTATGATATTGTCCTAAATGTGCTGTTTTATGTTTTCTGTGAGTTATAAATAGAATTTGACTGTTTCGTGACTGTATTTGATCATTGTGTGTGATTTACTCCGAGTTAAGAAAATAATAATTTTCTGGCCGAAAAAATCTTAATTTAATCATTTGGAGCTGGGGGATCTTACTTAACCCAATTCTAAATGATATGTGTATTAATCTTTTAATTTTTAGAATTTAACTGTGTCATAAAAGTATTTTATATTATTATAATATTATTCTAATGTACAGTACCTATTGTCTCAAAAATAGTAGAATTCTGCTACAAAATGGACCATTGACCCAAAAAAGTCTGTGGGGCCCACAGTTGGAGAAACAGTCAACGTTTCTGGCTTGATTTATTTCTAAGCCAATGAGATGTGGTCAACAATAGTGGCTTGAAAGTTTCTAGACCAATAGGATTTTAGTCCACAAAAGTGGTTGGACTTGTTAAGATTAAACTAGAAAGCTTAACCAAGTTAGCTTAAACCTAACTAAGTTAGTGTAGGAAGCTTATGTAGTAACTAAATGAAGTAAACCTAGTTAGCTATTCAATTAAGTTCTAGTTAGAGAAGGTTCTAGAAGAATCAAGAAAATGGTTAGTCATCCTAGCTAACTAAATGGCTAACTAAGTAACTAAGAAACCTAACTAAATTTACCTAAACCTAACTAGGAAACCAATTGAACTAAAACCTAGTTTGCTTCTCCTAAGGTCATTCGGTTATGGCACCTTCAAGAAGGCTTAGTCACTTGATGACTTGGTTATGGCACCTTCAAGAAGGCTTAGTCACTTGATGACTTGGTTTTTCTACACCAATTAGAAGCAAGCTTGGAGATAAAGCCTTTGATATCATCCATTGATCTAATCTAAGACCATTAGGAGTCCTTAAGGGTCAACAATGATGGCCACCTCCTTTGGAGCTCCACGGCCAAATGCCCAGAGTTAGGAGACCATTTTCATTTCATCTTCATTCTAATATCACTCAAAACCTCTGTTCTCTCTCTTCAAAAACACCAAGAAAAATTCCTAAGTCTTTCTCCCAGAGCCATTCGGCCAACACCTACAACCAACACCTCCACTCTTCTAAATTTTCATCTAACCCTACTTCTCAAATCTAAACATCATTCTAAGAACTTCTCTAGTTGAAAGTTTCTTCAAAAAAATTCATCTTGAGCTTGGAAAACCACTTTGAAGATTTTTCCTACAAGGTGAAGATCTTTGTTTCTTACTTCTAACTTGATTTTTGATGTTCTAAGCCATGATTGATCCATGGTTTATATTTTTCTCCTATAGTTATGACTCTTTAAAATTTGTTTGAGTTTGTTAGGGATTATTTGAAGGTCACATGAAAAACACTAGGAAGAGTTAGAAGGAGTTTGTCTTCTCTTAAGGTAAGAGGGAGATTTAATCTCATCAACCTTGTGTGGTGATGAGAAAATGGATTGTATTTGTAGTGAAGAATCCATAAGGATTCATTCACTTGGTTGTTTAATGCTTTTCTATTTGTGGTTGATTTTATTTGTAAGCATGTCTATAGCTTTAAAATATATTGCATGTGTTTATAGATGTATAATTATTATTGTAGGATGTGAATAATATGTAAAGATTGCATGAGTGTTCCAAAGAACACAAAAGGGAGCTCACGGCTTCACCAAGAAAAAAAAGAGAACCAAGATGTTCTCAACCATTTTCTAAAAGAATGACTCAATTGATTTAAGTAAATTAATGAATTTGAAAATGGTTTAGAAGATGGAAAATGATTTAAAGACCATTTGTAAAGAATATGTTGAATTCGGCCAAAATGCCATTCAATATATATTTGATTTCCAAAATTATTTTCTAAGGTAGAATAAGTAGTTAATTACAAAAGAATTCAATTTCAATGAATTTTTGGGGAATAAAATGAATGAACTTAGTTTTAGAAACCTAAATTAGAGGAATTTATTATAAGTAAGAAATAAAGTGAACACTTGAAAAATACTAACGTAGAGCTCACTCTTTGGGTTTTGAAGCACGTTAGCAAGTTTCAAGGTGTAAATAATGGTTAAGGTTAAAATATGTAGTCTTTAAAGGAAAACGTAAAAAATATCATTTAATGAATTTTCTAGACAAAATGTTGTCAAAATTAATTAGAAGTGGACAAATAATGGGGAAAGTTTCAAAGTATAATTAGAACGTAAAGAAAATATTATACATAGTTGAAAAATACTAGAAATAGCTTACGCGTATTTAAAATGATGATTTTTAAGCTATGCGATTGAGAAAACGATTTAAAAATCTTACACGATTGAGAAAATGATTTAAAAATATTGCGCGATATTTAAAAACATCAAAATATATTTACACGATTTGAAAACGTTTGAAAAAGGTGACGCGATTGTGAAAACGCGATAAAATCTTTACGCGACTAAAAGGAACAGTGAGTTTTACTGTCGGGCCAAAGTGGTGGACTCGGACATGTTGAGAAATAGTACTGTCAAGTGGAGACATACTATATTTGGTTAATACTAATACTGACGGTATTGTTGTAATTATGGCTTATAGTGATGATGAGGGTATTTGTGTAATTTTGGTTTATGTTCATATGTTGAGAGTTGTGTCAATTTTGTTGAAATTGGCGATTGGCTAACGAAATGAATTACACCGTGTTGTGGGTGTGATAGGCGTAGTGTGGTTCATTGATTGAACTTGGAGGCGTTAGTGTGCGGAGGATTCCACATGTGGACAGTTGGTAACTCCTCTGGGTCGTGGTAACGGACAATACACTAATGATCTCGACAAGCACTATTCTTAATCAAGATCTTGTGGAGATTTTCTGGTACGATGCTTGTGGTGCACGACATATTTAACTGTGTACTACTTACACGATGTTTTGACTGTGGGCTATTTACACGACGTTTGACAGTGTAATAGTTGGTTGGGGCAGCCTGAGGTACAAATAGTTCTTCCGAGTCATTCTCTCTGATGTCTGTGTTTAGCTCCATAGAGTAGGAACGAGTCTGTATACATTTGCATTTATGGTCTGCATCTTAATATGGTTGGTTACCATAATTTATGATATTATGTTTGATGTGTTAATTTGAGATATTGTATATGATGTGATGGTATGTATTATTGTATTAAATTGTGATATATGTTTGTATTGTCGTTTTCTTTGTTGTCATGCTGGTAATGATGTAGATTGTCTCACCTCTTTGTATGTGTTTCTATATTATTATTATATTCTGTAAAGAGTTTGAGGAAGAGGTAGAGGAGCAGCCTCTTGATATTCAGTACCCAGAGGAACAATAACCGAGCGACCAGTTCGAGGAATGCGAGCCATTAGATCACCCTTATCATTTGGATTGATCTTGTGGTGATGGCATTGCCAGAGTTTCTGGGATTCGTGAGACTTGAGTTTCATAGAGGTTCTGAAACCTGGAGACTGCGTGAAGATAGAGGATCAGTGGTTTATGTGGGTCGTCTGAATGTGACCCTACATAGAGAGTTTGATGGAGCACCGATATTTACTACTACTCTGTATTTACATCTTGAGTAGCCTTTGACTCTTAGGCGTTACTGGGGAGGACGTTTTCATGCACCTAGTGAGATCAGTAGTATGTCGATAGCACAGACTCCTGTCCGTAGAGTTGCGAGACATCTAGGATTTCTGTCATCCGATGATCCATCTGAGGATGATCCTTCGGAGGGTTAGAAATCTTTGATGTGCACTTGGGCATATTTATATCTTAGTGTGGTATCGAACTTTTACTGCTTTATTTAATATTTGTAGTTGTAAATTATTTGGGTACTTGAAACAAAATCATATGTATATTATGGTGTGTAATAATAGTTTGTTTTGTTTTGTGATTCGTTTTATTTTATTTAATGATATCTGGTATAAAAAGAAAAAAAATTTTATAACTCATATTATTTATGTATTAAACGTTTTATAACTTGGGTAAGGTTTTATTTTATTGCATCAAAAACGTGACATCCTCATTGGGGTGTTACATACTCGAGGTCAAGGTAGTGACCAAGATAATAGAGCCCCCGCTAGTGATGCACTAGACTAGTCAGAGGCTTTTAGAAATATTGCTGATGCAGTAAGAGAATAAGCTGCAATAACTAGAGAGTAAGTTGTTGTAACTACGAGGATATTGGAGGAAATGTGGGCTAATGCTCAACCCGCACCAGTGAATAATGTAGCTTTGGTGGGAAATCCCGACTTTCATGACTTGTTTGAATTCAGAAAAGGTAATCCTCCCTCGTTCAAAGGAAAGTATGATCCGATAAAGGCAGAAGAATGGTTGAGGGAGTTAGAAAAGATTTTTATAGTCATGAGATGCAGAGATGACCAAAAGTTGTCGTTTGCTACATATATGTTAAAGGGGGAAGCTGAACACTGGTGGAATGCTACTAGAAGATCAAAAGAAGCTGTTGGGGTTCAGATAACTTGGGAAGTATTTAGAGATGCTTTCTTGGATAAATATTTTCTAAGAAACCTACAGGAGGAGAAAGAAATGGAATTTCTAAAGCTTAAACAAGGAAATATGACATTTAGTCAATATTTGGCAAAATTTGATGGACTATCAAAGTTTTCATCATACTTCCGAGATAATATGGATGAAAATTAGAAGTGTGTGAAATTTGAGATTGGGTTGAAAGATGAAATTAGAAAAAATGGTGAGACCTCTGGTGATTAGAGATTTCTCTACTCTTATAGACAAATGCAGGATCGTGAAGTCTAAAACCTCCAAACTTCAGTCAGAGTTTAAACCACAAGGTTTTCAAAAAAAAAAAGAGGGGTGATGATAAGGTTAAGAAAAATGTTCAATGGTTAACTAATCAACAATGAAAAGGAAAACATATTCAGAAGGAGGATAGAGGGCCTAAATGTCCAAAATGTGGTAGATTCCATGGTAACAGGGCTTGTCAACTGGAACAGATAGAGTGTTTCGTCTGTGGCAAGAAAGGGCATTATGCCAGAGATTGTCCCCAGCGGCAAGGAACAACCACTTCTAGTTATCAGCAACGTGGAGTTACCACTCCTAGACCCCAAACCAGAGGAAGGTTGTTCACTTTGAGCGGCAAAGAAGCGACTTAATCCTCTGATTTGATACAGGGTAAGTGCATAGTTAAAAATAATTTTTGAACTGTATTATTTGATTCTAGAGCATCACACTCTTTTATTTCTTATGATTGTGTAAGGATTTTGGATTTACTTGTGTCAGACCTACCTTATGATCTAATAGTTTCCACTCCTATAGGAAAACTAGTAACCACTTCTAAAATATGTCCAAATTATTGCGTACTATTGAAAACAGAGACTTTCCTGTAAATCTAATTTGTCTACCCCTTACGGATATAGACATTATTTTGGGTATGGACTGGTTATCAATGAATCATGTTGTTTTAAATTGTTCAGATAAAACTTTGGTGTTTTTATATAATATTCCTTCTGTAAATACTTCTTCTGAGTCTATTTACCTAAATGCCAATCAAATTACTAACTGCTTAGTAGAGGGAGATCAAGGTTATGTTCTCTTGTTTTCTTTGACTTCTGAGAATGTGTAGAGTTTAGAAAGTATTCCTGCAGTGAGAGAATATTCAGCAGTATTTCTAGATGAAATTAATGAGTTACCTCCTAAAAGAGAAATAGAATTTACTACAGAGTTAGTGCCAGGAATAGGGCCTATCTCTATAACACCATACAGAATGTCTCCTTTAGAGCTCTCTGAACTTAAGAAACAAATAGAGGAATTATTGGATAAAAAGTTCATTAGACCTAGTGTCTCACCTTGGGGAGCTTCAATACTTTTGGTGAAAAAGAAGGATGGAAGCATAAGATTATGTGTAGATTATAGGCAATTGAATAAGGTAACAATTAAAAAATAAATATCCATTTCCTAGGATTGATGACTTGATGGACCAGTTAAGAGATGTTATTATATTTTCAAAGATTGATTTAAGATCAAGGTACCACCAAATTAAGGTTCAAGAAGAAGACATTCCTAAAACTGTCTTTAGGACCAGATATGAACATTATGAATATCTTGTAATGTCCTTTGGTTTGACAAATGCACCTGTTGTTTTTATGTATTATATGAATAGGATTTTTAGACCTTACCTAGATAAATTTTTGGTTGTCTTTATAGATGATATTCTCATTTATTCAAAGATAACTGAAGAACATGAGGAACATCTTAGGTTGGTTCTAGAAATCTTAAAAGAAAATAAATTGTATGCTAAACTGTCAAAATAGGAATTTTGGATGAAACAGGTGCAATTTCTAGGACATGTGATATCAGAAGAAGGTATATCCATAGATCCTAGTAAACTAGAGGCAATTTTACAATGGGAAAGACCTATAATTGTAACGAAGATCAGGAGTTTCTTAGGTCTAGCTAGATACTACAGGAGATTTATAAATAATTTTTCTCAAATAGCCTTACCTTTGATCAAACTAACCAGAAAGGGTAGCACTTTTGAATGGACACAAGAGTGTGAGTGAAACGCCCTTTTTTGAGGAAGGAACGTCACACCAAAAAGGACAATGTGGAAAATAGAACATAAATTAAGATCCGATTCATTTATATATCGATAAACATGTTTAGTGGTAAATTATATAAGTAATTTGGCGAATTCTTTTTTTTTTGTCATAAGAAAATGATAAAACATAATTATAGCCGAATCAACATGAGAAATAAGCATATATATATATATATATATATACATCAACAGATATACAAAATAAGCAAAAGCTTTACCCGCCCCAAAAGAATTACACATGAACAACCCACCAAAAGACAAAATATTAGGCCTTCAAAAAGATTTACAGATAACCATCAGTGGCTATCAACGGCATCAGCCCCTAAAACTAACGAGAAGGAACGTGGTTGGATCCTCCTTAGGATCTTCATCGTCAGAGGAAATTCTCATCGGAGTAACCGAGTTACAAGCGGGGGCTCATGCAGAGGATAAAAATGAATTCTCACGTGGAGTGTAGTAAAGATCACTCCACATATCACGAATGGGTAAGTAAAACTCTAAATGAACATTTGCAGTAAAAGTAAAAATAGGTGGATCATAACGACCCTAAGCTAGTGACACTGTCACATCTCCATGGTAGACGCAGTGATCCATACGCAGGTTGATATGCCAACAGTCTAGACCTCCATGAAAAGTCAGCTTAACATAACCCAAAAAGCCACGTGGACGGGACGTCATGCTCCAACAAGTACTAGTCAAAATCAGGCCAAAAGCCAGGGAACTCGTGCACTTCCCCTTCTTCACCAACATCTTCGAAGAAACATATAATTATACATAATAGCAGAAATACAGAAAAGAGGTGAGACATCCTACATTTAATACCAATTATGGCAGTAAAGAAACAGAACGGCGTAGGACGCCCACTTAGCATAGCAGAAATAATAATTAGCATCAAGATTCACATAATAAACAAATTAGCAATTCTAGGCAGTTATACATCAATAAATAACAGTTCCATCAACATATGAATAAATAAATGTCAAATGATATGTTGACTCACTATGCACATGTATATGGTATCAAAATCCAACATTCAGTACTACAATTCCTACTCTATGGAGCTAAACACAAACATCAGAGAGAATGATCAAGGAAACATGTCAGTATCTCGCCAGCTATAAAATCAAGTGCTTTTCTAGAAAATTCATAATTTACCCATCAAGGCTTTATACATCGGCATTTTCACAGGATCGCGATATAGGACAGTATCTCAGTTCGGATCATCGGTGCGTTTACATAGGTCTATCCTACGGCCAGAGGAGCTACCAACTATTCGTTCGTGGAACACCTGCACCCCAACGCTCCCAAGGTCAACGATATGACCTACACTTAGTCTATTCGCACCCGCATTAAGGTGTGATTCAATCTCCTATGCATACAGCCTTACAACAGAGTCCATCGGACTTTCACAATGCATGATGACTTAATGCATATTCATGTATATTCAACAAATGGTATACTCATCCATAACATATCACAATTGGGTCAAGTTAAACATCAATAATTCCTTGGTCGCACTCATGGACCCACAATAACATAGCATTAAGTTCTCAAAAGTGGTAAAACACTCCTTAAGGTTCATTGTGAAATTTCACTTTAGCTTAACAATTCTTATGAAATCTTTCTCTAGAGGAATTCTCTTAATTAGTCAAGTTCTTTGCTTTAGTTTAAGTGTAACATCCTCATACTAGAGTCCTAGTATTATCTTACATATACCTGGCTGATTTTGCTCTGGGCCTAGGCGCCATATCTTCAGCGCTTGAGCGCTCACCGAGCTATGTTACAGGAAAATTTTCTGGGCATTGAGCGCTTAGGCGTCTAAGCTCCAACACCTAAGCATTGGTTTAGTGCCTGGGCGCTCTATACATAGCGCCTGAGCGTTAATGCATCAGCTAGAATTCTACAGAACTCATTTTCTGCAAAATCTTGATCCTCATTTCAAGGTTTCTCATCAATCTCAAGCAATCCAATACATGGTTCATAGTCATCAAGATAGACAATGAAAGTCGATAGATTCATACAAATCGAAATAGCAACAAATCATGAAAAATAATACAACAAAAAGAGTAACCCCACGTGGATTCCCTCATCAACAACACCAAACAAACGTTTCCTTACCACCAAGATAGGTTGAAGAGGATTATCTCCCTCTTACCTAGAGAAATAACAAGGAAAGCAAGCTCATTTTCCTTTGGGAATTTTGTCCTCCACCTTCAAGAAAACTTTAGGGTGAGCAACTTTCAAAATGTTCACTCAAACCATGAAAAGAGGAGTCCTTGGTCACATAGGTGACCAAGAAAAATGAAAAAGAGAAGATAAGAGAAGAAAGTTAAGAACTTTACCTCAAAAGCTTCAAGCTTAGGCTTTAGTGGTGGAAAATAGAAAAGGAAAAACTAGTGGATGACCACCAAGGAGAAATGTCTTAGGATGATGAGAGGATGCAAGAAATGGAAGTAGTTTGGCAAGCTAGTGGAGATGGCCCTTCCATGGTGTGGGTGCCATGGAAGAAGAAGAAGAGAAGAGGAAGAGAAGAGCTTAAGAGAAAATGAGAGAAGGGAATTGGTAAAGAGAGAAAGTAATAATTTTTTGTGTTTTGAAATTAGAAATGAAGGTGATAAAGTGAGAAGCATATTTTGGTTCCCCAAAATTGGTCCTTGCCATGGACAGGGAGAGAGGGAGAGAGAGAATTGGCTTAATGCATTGCTTGGGAAATTTCTAGGAAACTTCCTTGAAAAGCTTTGGTTAGATTTTGCAAAAGTCAACTTGATTAGACATAAAGTAGATTTCTAGATAAGGTGATAAAGATTTGGCGGATGCTCTGGTGCCTCTAAAAAGTTGATGGCACCGGTGGCATCAATACTATCTAATATGAAATAGTACATAGGAAAAGAAAAAGCGGAATGAAGCGTATTTGTTTCTTGTCTCGCTGAGTTACTTTAAATTGAGAGTAATTAATATTTGTGACACGAGGTGTACGGAATACAGATTCCGTCAGAATCAGTTGATTTTTTTATTTAAATTAAAATAATTTTTTTTATAAGTATGATGCAACACTAAACTAATAAAATTAAGATATTTATTACATTAATTATAATACTTAATTATTAGCTATAATGTTCCAAAAAATTATTGATATAATACAGTTTTAAAAGTTTATATGGCTTTATGCAAATATTTATCTAGATTAAATATATTGATTAGGGGTTCCAATAAGAGTTATTTGCTGGATAATAAATCTTGGAAGTTGAAAATTTATGTACCAGCTCCCAATCTCAAGCGCCGCCTACGTAGCACGATAACCGATTATTTTATAACTTTTGTTCGGTCAATCATTTGACTTTTTCCTTACGTGTTAATAATATATTGAATAATATCATGATGCCACCGGTGCCATCAACATTTTAGAAGCACCAGAGCATCCACCTAAAGATTTTTATTACAAGCTATTATTCAATAGACAATTGTTACAGTTAACAGCACCAACATTTATTGTCCAACGGATAATAAATTGTACAACGATTTTTATTTATCAGATAAAAATCTTGAAAAACATAAACCTCATAAACAGTGTCCGACCTCGGGTTTAGTAAGATCCCTCGTCGACGTTTTCACAGTTCATGGTTTACCAGCCTCAGGGAAAATATTTCATTTTCCCGGCTCCGCTCAGTTTGTATGCAAAATGAGAAATATATTAAAATATTCAACATTTTCAGAAAAATCCACAAAAATTCACAAAAATCACAAATATTATAAAATGATTATTTATCACAAAATTATCATTTTTCATGGTGTTACAGTGAGAATAGTTTTCAAGAATTAAAAAGAAAATTGACCACCACATATGTTCTAGTAATTCTATATTCATAAGGCAATTTTGAAGTTTATTGTGATGCTTCGAGGAAAGGGTTATGATGTGTTTTAATGCAAGATGGGGAAGTAGTTGTTTATGCTTCTAGGCAACTGAGACCCCACGAAGAAAATATCCAATCCATGTTTTGGAACTAGCAGCAGTTGTTTTTGCCTTAAAAATCTAGAGACACTATTTATATGGAGTTAAATTTGAAGTCTTTAGTAATCATAAAAGTTTAAAATATTTGTTTGATCAGAAAGAATTGAACTTGAGACAAAGAAGGTGGATGGAATTCCTAAAGGATTATGACTTTGAATTGAAGCATCATCTGGGTAAGGCCAATGTGGTGGCTGATGCACTGAGCAGAAAACTTATGCATGTATCCCATATACTGATACAAGAAATAGAACTCTTAAAGAGTTTTAGAAATCTGAGGTTGGCAGTGACTGTATTACCTCATAGTCTCTGTTTAAACAAATTGGAAATTCATAATGATTTGAGAACTCAAATTAAAGAAGCTCAAAAAGAAGATAAAAACTTAAAAGAAATATATGAACAAATTTTACTAGGAAAGAAAGAGGATTTTAGAAGGGCTGAGGATGGAATAATAATGTTTAGAGATAGATTATGTGTTCCCAGAGAATTTGAACTAAAAGAAAAGATTTTGGAAGAAGCCCACAAAAGTAAATACACCATCTATCCTGGAACAACCAAGATGTATCAAGACCTCAAAAAGATGTTTTGGTGGCCAAGTATGAAAAAAGATATTGCAGAATATGTGTCCAAATGTCTGGTCTATCAAAAAGTCAAAATTGAACATCAAAGACTTTTTGGAACCTTACAACCCTTAGAAATCCCAGAATGGAAGTGGGAAAACATCTCAATAGATTTTGTTATGCGGCTGCCAAAGACTCAATCAGGTCATGATGCCATTTGGGTTATAGTAGACATATTAACCAATTTGCACACTTTCTATCTATAAAAGCTAATTGGTCATTGGATAGGTTAGCTCAACTATATCTTCAAGAAATAGTTACGCTACATGGAATTCCCTCCAGCATAGTATCTAATAAACATCCCAGGTTCACTTCTAGATTTTGGAGAGCTCTACAAACCGCCTTTAGAACTAAATTGAATTTCAATACAACTTATCATCCACCAATTGATGGCCAAACTGAAAGAAGCATCTAAACCTTGGAAGATATACTTAGAGCCTGTGTGCTGGATTATCAGAGTAGTTGGGATAGGTTCTTACCTTTGATAGAATTTGCCTACAACAATAGTTATCATGCCAACATAGGAATGGCACCTTATGAAGCCTTGTATGGTAGGAAATGTAGGTCACCATTGTGTTGGTATGAAATTGGGGAACAAACTATCCTAGGTCCTGAACTAGTACAGCAAACCACAAAGCAAAAGAGTTATGCGGATGAGAGAAGAAGACCTCTGGAATTCAAAGAAGGAGAAAACATGAGTTCCTCAGAGTCACTCCTACTACAGGCATTGGTAGGGCTATAAAGACCAAAAAGTTGAACCCTAGATTTCTCGATCCTTTCCAAATTTTAAAAAGATTTGGACCAGTTGCTTACCAAATTACTTTACCACCCAACTTCTCAAACCTTCACGATAAAAGTATAATCTGGATCCTTCACATATCATAGAAACTGAATTAGTACAGTTAAAAGATGATTTAACTTATGTAGTTAAACCAGTAAGGATCTTGGATAGAGCAGTGAAAGAGTTCAGAGGGAAACAAATTGCTCTAGTGAAGGTGTTATGGCAAGGTGGTGACTCAGAGGAAGCTACTTGGGAGCTTAAGTCAAATATGATGTAGAACTATCCAGAACTTTCTGAATGAGGTAAGCAAATTTTGAGGACAAAATTTATAAAAAAAAAAGGGGCGGAGAAATTTAACAACCTCCTACCCTAATGATTCTAAATAGAGTTGTAGAAGCTTAGTAATACTGGTAAGAATTATCTGTTAATTCTGGTAATTTTTTGAACTAATTTGAGTGTGATTCTATAGCAATGAATACAATGAAATAACCCAAAGTATCTACGAAAACAGCTAATATAGTGGAAATAAATATGAAAAATTGATTTCCTAGCTACAAACAATTAATATGAGTTGTGATAAATTTTGGAGAATTAACTGAGTTAGTTTAGTATTTTTAAGAACACTGATAGGGGATAAGTGAATAGTAAAGAAAACAACTAACTAACTCAGAAAATTATGAAATTTCATAGAGATGACAAATAAGACATGGAGAATAATTTGGTATAAAATACCAACTACAATAAGTATTAGTAAGATTATTACTTAATCCATCAGTTTAATTCAACTAGAGACTTAGTAATAAAACTTAACTGATAAATAGTGATATAAGGAAAATTATGAAAAAATAGATTTAAGAACTAGGTTGAGTTCTAAAATTTTTTATAACATTTATGAATACTTAAAAACTCAATTTTAAAATATTAAAATATACGTAATAGATCTAAAAGCTTCAACAAGAATTTTAGTCATCCTTTAACTATTTCACCGCCAGTCACACCTTCAAGTTTCTACACAATTATTCATCTTTCTTTGTTGAATTTTAGCGCCCTATCTACGTAAAAGACAGCAGCACCTTTCTCCGTTTCACCTTCCATCTTTCTCTATTTCCAACTATAATTATGGTCACTTTTGACCAAGTGATCACCGTCCTTTTAAGTCTAGTTTTATTATCAAGACATTTCTAAAACTTTTCTTCACCATCTGCACGGCAAAACAGGGCACAAAAACAGACCCAAAGAGCAACTGCAGCTACGTGAAGAAGGAGAAGAAAAAAGGAAGGGAAAAAGGAAAGAAAAACAAGAGAAAAAGCAAGAAAACACAAGGGAGCAAAGCTATGAGTGAGGTAGGGGTTCTTTACCATTTTCTTATTTCTCTTTTCCATTGTTTTTATGTCATAAATCTGGACACTTTGAGCTTGTAAAGCTCACGACCAGCCCTAAGAAAACAGCCCAAGTTTTGATCATTTTGTGCTTTTATTCTCACCTTGTTCTAGTTCTATTTCCTATAGGAATTCTTGAGTGAAAGTGTATGAAATTACTTGATACTTTGCTGCCCTAGTATCACGGCTATGATAGAATTTTAAAGGTGTTTGTATTCTTTCATTTATTCATTTACTTCTATTGATGATTGTATTGGGTTATGATGTTATATTGATGAGAAAATGTTTGAATTTTGTTGGTTAATGGTTATGGCTGTATAATACAGATTGTGAGACAGAAATTGTGATATTTTTGTGTCATGTTTTGTGACTTGAATCATGTTAGAAGATCATGGTAAAGTGTTGCCTTTTGTGGTGGAATTATATTGTCTTTTGTGCTTGAATTAGACCTTTGAACAAAGATTAATGACAAGGGCAGTAAACTACCCTGTTTTGGATTTATTTGTGGAAGTTTTTAATGTGCAAAATCATGATTTGAATGGTATTGAATAGTTATGGCATTGTTGGTTCTAATTGTGATTAAAATTTTGATGTGTGTTTATATGAATATTGTGCCTTGAATGGCTCTTTAGGTCACGGCAATGTGGCTATTCCCTGTGAACAAGAATAGTGTTATTTGAGTATGATATTATGACATATTTGACGGGTTAATATCATGGCACAAAGTTACCCTTGAGGCCGAAATTTTGGTGTTGATAAGTTTGAAATTATGGATTGTAAATGTGACTTTGAGATTAAATAGTAACTATAATCAAATTTGTCATAATAAAGAATTTGTTAATTAATTGAGTAACCATGGAAATGATCCCCATCATTAGAGGGAATGGAAGTGTGAGGATGGACATTCCCTTACTCTTTGTTCAATTCTTTCTAAATTGATGGAAGTGATTTTAGTTTGTGGATAGTGTGAGGATAGACATTCCCTCCCTATTTTAGTAGTTGAGGACGAACATTCTCTCTCTACTCACAACTCTAAGTTGAGGATGGACATTCCCTCACTAGAGGTCTTTGGGTTACTCATTTCCCGGAGTAGTTCTGTGTGACTGGCAAATGGTCATAAATAGGTTGAAGTGCACTAACCTGAAAGCAGACTACTGCCAAGTAAAATAAATAGAAAATAAGAGGAAATTGAGTATATTTTGCTATGTGTGATGCTTGTATAATGCTGTATTTCTAAATTTATTGCGGATATTAAATTGATGTTTGATCATAAACATTTTTAGAAAACTAAAAATAATTGAATTTTCTGTTTCGGGAAGAGGAAGGATCTGATTTAGCATTAGCCACCTTCCTACGAAATATATACATATATTACTGATTTGAAATAATTTTTCCCGAAGCAGTTGAAAATATTATGACGTCACTGATTTTAGTAGTATTACTGGGAATTCATTAAATTCTCACCCATTTCTGTTCTGGTTTCCGTAATATTTCTAGGGTCAAGATTTTCAACAAGGAGGCAAAAGTTGGAGACTTATTGTAGTTTGTAGTTATTTGTATTATGTTTTGTATAAATAATACTTTGTAATAGTTTATGTAAATTATTGTATTGTAGAACATACTGTACATTATACTTTTAATATATGCACATTATAATATTCCCTAACAAGCTCAAATTTTATGTATATCAACTAAATATAATTCAATTTTTATCTGATTAATTTTAGTGACGTACTTAATTTTATTTGCTAATATGTAAATCTGGATATGTAATTAGTAATGTAATTAAGGACATTACAAAAGTACTTTGAATGGTGTTGTAGGGTGACTATTAGCTAATGCATGCATTGAAGTAAAATACATTTATTCTACTTGAGGTTGAAAAAATTTGAAATGGTCCTAGTTCTCTAAAAGTGAGGAAAATATAAAAAGAATGACATGGAGAATCACAATATTCTCAAGGAGCCTTGAGGCATGGAAGTTGGAGTCTCCTATAAAAACTCAAAGAGTACACTTTTGGTGACATCAATCTCTTATCTTTATTTATGCTTTAATCGAATATCATCTGATATTTGGAGAAGTAGAGAGTTATTTTTATGCCTTAACATGTCTTAATTTGTGCTTTTTTAGCATTGTGTCTTGAAAGTGTCTTTACATATGCTAAAATGCTCGATATGTACACACTTTGTTTGGAATGGCATGTTTTATGGTAATATTTTTGTTCTTGAGCTTATGACTAATTCTCTTTGTTCAAATGTAAAGATTCACATGCTCATAAATAGTTCTAATCCTTTCTCTTTGATGCTTAATTGTCTTATATACTTACTTGGAGATTGAAAAGTTAAAAGTTATATATCTTTTTGTTTGAAATTGTTTGATATGTTCATATCTTGAAAACAAGAAGTAAATGATTCATTTTGTATCTTGAACTTGTCTTTGAACTACAATGGTTTTCATATTGAAGTATATCTTGAAATGAATCATAAATGGTTTCAAAAGTTATAGTTCCATAGTTTTTCAATTTTTGCATTACAATAATGGACTTTTTTTTCTTGATTGGCATGTGTGCATACTAGGATTGCTTACTTGATATTACATGTCTTACATGATCATTGTTTGCCCCCAAAATGCTTATATATGTTTTGATAATGATCAAGTTTTTTCTTGATAAACTTGAATCTTGCTTTGAAAATGATTAAATTATGCTGTTGGATTCAAGTGCATATGTCCTTCTTTTGTTCTTGTTAGAGCTAACATTACATGGTTGATAATGTGGTACATGTTTTACATTATATATCAACCTAAATTATGCTTAAAAATAGGCTTAAATGATATTTGATGATAGCTTATGATTTAGAGAACTTTTGAAGTTAGCTTTGCAAGTCTCTCAATGTGTTTCAAATATAGCCATCAAATATTGAAATGTCAAGTATAAATGGATAAAGAGAAAAGTTGAATGAAGAAGGACATGAGAAGACTTTCTTCAAGTGCAATAGAATGGAATACGCAATAGAAGAAATTTCTAACTCAAAGGACCAATAAATGAAGAACATTCTAAAGAAGCATCACTCTCTCAATAAGTATCTCTATCCCTAAGCTATTGTAGTATTCTATATGCTATGAATTGTATGATACTTGTTGATAAATTGATCTTAAATAATTAAATGTTTTCCTTACATGAGAAGTTTGCTTAGCATTGACAAAGTGTCTAATTGGAAATTAGCTTGCTAATTTTTGTCATTGCATATAAGGTGTATGATATTAGTTCTATACATACTTTGATCCCTATAGCATATCTCATCAAGGTGAACGTTTGATATCTTTGATTCTCTTAATCTATGGTTTCTTAGTGGTATAACACCTATAAGAATCATACTCTTGTTAAAGAGTTTATGGTTTGATTAAAAAGTTTTTTTTTTAAAGCAAAATCCCTTATCTTTTTTTAAAAAAGCTTTTCAAGTTTCATATCCTTAAGAATCTTGTAACTTGTCTTAAGACCTTGAAAGAATTTTTCACCTCCTAATTGTCTTAAAAATTTGGAAATCATTGGATATGTGCTATAAATATAGTACTCTCTTCATTTGCTTTGAAAAGTTTTATTAAATCTTTAGAGAATGTTTAAGAAAGCTTCCGAATAAATCTTTTGAAATGTTCTATAGAGTTCATCTTGATATTTCAAAAGATAAGCCTTGTTCTTCAAAGTGTTTTATTTTCTCAAGGCTCTTGTTCAATGAGAAAGAAAGGAGATGTACTTTCAAATGTTCCTTTGACTTGGGTTTGATCACTCTCAAGGAATATGTGGTTTTAATATAAAACCTCTATACCCTTCGAAAATGCTTTTGAAAATGTAATGTGTTCTTATAAAATTCTTTTTTGAAAGGAGAAGTCTTAAAATAGTTTTTGATTGATGGATTAAGAATAAGTATCTTTTAAAAAGCTGACCTTTGGTTACTATTTTGATCATAACTTTTAAAATACTTTGCGTTTTGATATGAAACTTGTTTCATATGAAAATAATCTCAAAGATCTTTCCAATGAGCGGTCATTTGCTTAAAACAGATGATAAATGAAGAAGTTATAGGTGTTTAAAGTCATTTTTCAAGCATCAGAATGTTGTAATCGATTACACAAGCCTTGTAATCGATTACAACTCTGACGGAGGCCATGTAATCAATTACAACAACCATGTAATTGATTACCATGAGCCCAAAAGCGCTTCCAACGGCTATAAATGGCTAGTTTTTATAAACAAAAAATCATTTCTAAACACTATCAATGTAATACCCCTAGATCTAATAACTACAGCACAATCGTCATTAATACCATAGTCACTAAATCCAGGCGTGTCACAGTCTCAACAACAATCTTTTCAAAAATTTCCATTATACATAGATAGAAAATATGAGTCCCGAATGAAACATATTTAGTACATAACCATTTAAAATACAACCACTAAAGGAAAAACATATTCCTTATATATAAATATATTCATCATTGACACGAAGCACTGGTAACACGAAACATAATACTTACATGTTCAAATAAAATATGGCAGTTACAAAAGCACTAAAGGGAAAAATAGTAACCCTGGGATAGGTACTACTAGCAAACAAAGCCGCAACCCCTATATAGGTGACGCTCGGTGTTCTAGTCGACACGTCAGGCATCAATGCCCCTATGAAGTTGCACCCGTACGTAACAAGAGAAATCTTGTCCAAACGCCATATTGAAAGTAATGAATCAGCCCAATCCAATCAGTGAGGGTGTGGTCTCTCTTCTTCTTCCTCAGGATCTTTTATCAAATATAAATATAAAACGAAAATACAGGGATATAGGAAAGAGGTGAGACATCCTACTTACATTACCAATTATGGCAGTAAAGAAACATGACGACGCAGGACGCCCACATAACAGAGTAACAACATTTAAGCAACAGTAATCACATACGATAAAAGAAACAACAACAGAGTCTCAGATAATAAACAATAAAATAGTTCAAATAATCATAACATTATTTAAAGCAATAGTTCAATCATCATATAATGAGTGCCAAATGATATGATATAAATGAGTGCCAAATGATATGTTGAGCCACTATGCTGACTCATAATGCATGTGTACTTGGTACCAAGAATTTCTACTCTATGGAGATATATCAATATCAAAAATGAGCGTTCCAGAAGATCTGTCCCCCCTCAATGACTGTCTACGCCAGACCACAAAGAGAATAGTGCTTGTCGGTTCCTCGTCAGTGCGTTGCAATCAGTTTTCTGGCCAAGGGTATATAAGGTGATAACATCATCACTAGAGGGATCACCGCGCCCTGACGCACCCAGAGATCCATCAGGGATCACACTATCCAATTCTCGTTCATTCACCACAAAAAGAATAGTGATTTGTCGGGCCCGTAATGCGTGCGATCGACTTTCACTGCGCCTTACGCCCCCCATAGATCCATCATAGATCATACTATTCAATTCTCATTCTTTTCACTGCGTAAAGAATAGTGATTTGTCGGGCTCGTAATGCATGCAATCGATTTACGTCACTCCTTACACTCCCCCATAGATCCTTCCATTGGATCACACTTATTCAATTCTCATTCATAGGCTCATTCAATGCATGTTGACTCAATGCATCATCATGGCTCATACAACCTTTTAACAGTTATAGACTGAGCAATTGTTCAATGCATGTTACTTAATTCATAGTCATATATATTCAACAATGATGATACACTTTCCAAAGCATGCCACAATTAGGCCAAGTTAAACATCAATAGAATTTTTGTCCCAAACACGGACCCACAATAGCATAGTATCAAGTTCTCAAAAGTGATAAAACACTCCTCATGGTTCGTTATGGAATTTCACTTTAGCTTGACGATTCTTATACAATCTCTCTCTTTAGAGGAATTCTCTTAATAAATCAAGTTATTTACTTTAGTTTAATTATAACGTGTCAGTTATTGGAGTCATAGTTATCTTCTCACAGCATTTTGGTCAATTCTGCCCTGAGTGCCTGAGCTCCATGTCTCCATCGCCTAAGCGTTGGTTGAGTGCCTGAGCGCTCAACACGCAGCACCTGAGCGCTCACTGAGCTACGTTTTTGGAAATCATTCTGGAAGTTGGGCGCTTGAGCATCCAAGCTCCAACGCCTGAGCACTGATTGAGCTCCTGGACGCTCACTGCACAACGCCTAAGCGCTCGTGCATCAACAAGGATTCTGTAGAATTCGTTTCTACAAAACCTTGTCTCATTCACTTTCAAAGCTCCTCATTCATTTTCCAATAATCCAAAACATGGTTCATGGTCATCAAGGTATAAAATAACAATCAACAGATGCATAGTCATCAGAACACACAATGTAAGACCATAGATTCATACAAATCAAATAACCACAAAATCATAAAAATAATACAATATAACAAAGAGAGTAATCCCACATGGATTCCCTCATCAACAACAACACATAAGACATCTCCTTACTACCAAGATTGGTTGAAGAGGATTATCTTCCTCTTACCTATTGAAGACAACACAAGGATGCAAGCCCCTCTTGTTCTTGATTTTTGTTTTCCACCTTCAAGAAAATCCTAGGGTGAGCAACTTTCAAAAAGGTTCACTTAAACCATGGAAAGATGAGTTCTTGGTCACATAGGTGACCAAGGAAAACGAAAATGAGAAGAAAAGAGAAGAAAGTTGAGGACTTTACCTCAAAAGCTTCAAGCTTTAGCTTCAATGGTGGAAAATGGAAGAGGAAGAACTAATGGATGACCATCAAAGAGAAGAGCCTTGGAATGATGGAAGGAAGCTAGAAATGTGATTTATTTAGCAAACAAATGGAGATGGTCTCCAATATGTGGGTGTGCCGTGGAGGTGGAAGAAGAGAAGAAGAGAGAAATGCTTGAAGAAAATGAGAAGAAAGAAAAGAAAGAAAAGGTGTTGTGTTTAGAAATTTGGAAATGAGATGATAAAATTGAGAAGCATTTCTTTGCTTCCCAAATGAGCTTCTGCCGTGAAGAGAGTGGGGATGGAAGAGGGATAAAAATTGTGTATCATTAGGGAAATTTCTAGGAAGTTTCCCTTAAAAATCTTTGATTAAATTAATTTTTCTTTTGAAATAAAGTTAAAGGATGTGACACCAAGTAAATTTTAGATAAGGTGATAAAGATTTTTACTACAAGATATTATCCAATGGACAA
Organism: Ormosia emarginata; assembly: GCA_029884605.1. Classification (NCBI taxonomy): domain Eukaryota; kingdom Viridiplantae; phylum Streptophyta; class Magnoliopsida; order Fabales; family Fabaceae; genus Ormosia; species Ormosia emarginata. The sequence goes on from JAQQTP010000088.1 coordinate 44,996,990, forward strand.
TGGTCATAGTTAACAAAGGTCAGTGCTAATTGTCCAATAGATGTTAAAATACACAGCAATTTTTATTTATCAGATAAAAATCTCTAAAAACATGAAACCTCGTAAATCGTATCTAGCCTCAGGTTTAGTAAGATCCCTCATCAACGTTTCCACAGTTCAAGGTTCTCGGGGAAAATATCTTTTTTCCCCGACTCCGTTCAGTGTGCACGTAAAATGAAAAATAATATTAAAATATTTCATATTCTCAAAAAAATTCAAAAAAATTCACAAAAGTTACAAATATTATAAAACGACTATTTATCATGAAATTATTAATTTTCGAGGTGTTATAATTAATGGCTATTTTATCACTTGGGCTGTATAAATAAGTGTAGATTGAAGCATTTACATCTTTAGAAACTCTAGAACACTTGGTTTGATCCTTGAATCATGAAAATCATATTTTGGCTCTTTATTTCAAAATCCTTCTATTCCTTTGTTCTTCAAGTTGTATATCTACTCTTGTGAGAGTTTATAATCTTTCTCTTCATATCAAAATCATTGTAAGAGGGTGAGGTATCCCTCAAGAGAGAAAAGGATGAGGTATCCTTTGTAGTGAGGCTTAAACACAAAGGGTGAGGTATCCCAAAGGTGTTGTGAGTGCCATTGAATGTAAAGGTTTTTCAAGCACCTATGAAGCTTGAAGAGTTAGAGGCTCTAGCACAAGGGTGAGATATCCCAAGGTGTGAGTAGTGCTCTTGCTTATAAAATAGTTTTCATAGCACTTTGAAGTCTAGGAGATAGTGAAGAAAATCTCAAGTTAAGCCTGGGTATTAGATGTAGGTCACAAGTGGTTGGTAGCTGAACCAGGATAAATCTTTGTGTTTGCTATTCTTAACTCTATCTCCTTTACATTTGTTCTTTAATTATATATGCTTGAGTTGAACTTGATATTTAGCTTATTTACTTGATTCACTACTAGAAAAATCTAATTTAGAGACAAAATTTAGAGACGGAAATAATTTTATCTCTAATAGAGACAAAAATAGAGACAAATTTGATGATTTAGAGAGGGAAAATAAAATTTAAAACTTAGAGACAAAATTTAGAGATGGAATTTATCCGTCTCAGAATTTTTCATCTTTAATTATGTCTCTATTTGGTCAATTTAAAGTCAAATATACTTAGAGACGGAATTTATCTATTTCATATTTTTTCATCTCTATTCAGTCAATGTGATGTTTTAAAAAATCAAATATATTTAGAGACGAAATTTAGAAATAGAATTTATCCGTCTCTAAAATTTTTGTCTCTAATTCTATCTCTATTTAGTTAAATAAGTGTTTTAAAAAATCAAATATATATTAGAGACAGATATGTTCCACCTCTAATATATATATAAAATTTAATTAATATTTTTTTAAAGATAGAAACAAAGTGTTTCTGTGCCTAATTTTTCTACCTAAATCCCTAATTCCCAACTCAGAAACCCAATTCTCTTGCTCCCTATCTCAACCCTTGATCTCTTATTGCCATGGAACTTGTTCGCGGCGGTGAGTTTTTCAACAAGATCGCCAAAGGATGCTTGAGAGAAGACGTAGCCAGAGTCTATTTTCAACAGTTGATTTCTGCCATCGATTTCTACCACAACCATAACATTTACCACCGTGACCTCAAGCTAGAAAACATGCTTCTCGACGAAGACGAGAATCTCAAAGTCTCTGATTTTGGCCTCAGCGCCTTCTCGGAGGAGCACTTGAGGCAAGACGGGTTGTTGCAAACCACATGTGGAACTCTAGCATACGTGTCACCGGAGGTGATTGCGGAGAAAGCGTACGACAGTGCCAAGGCTGACATATGGTCTTATGGGGTCATCTTCTACGTGCTTCTCGCAGGGTTCTTACCTTTTCAAGTTGACAATTTGGTAGCTATATACAAGAAGATTTACAGGGGTGACTTCAAGTGTCCACATTGGTTCTCTTTGGAAGCTCGAAGGCTTGTCACCAAACTCCTCGACCCGAACCCCAATACGCGGATCTCCATCTCCAAGATCTGGTGGTGGAGGTCAAGAAGGACAATGGTGATACCTTGGAGTACAACTAGTTCTGCAGCAAGGAGCTTCATCCTACTCTCAAAGATACTTAAACCTTTCAAATGGTTGTTAGAGCCATCTCTAATCTTTGTGGCAATGGTAAATTATTGTTCTTATTCTATTTTTGAAATTGTTTTTATCGTTTGCACTGTAGAGGGATTTTACTGCAATGTTGATAATGCATTCAATCTTAGAGACTCATTCTTGATAAAAGATCCTTCTGGTGATATGTGGGACAGTAGGATAGAAACCGTGGACAACAAACTTGTTGAGCCACCTGTTTTACTGTATGTTTCCTTCTGTTCTATTTTGGATGAGTAATACAAGAAGATATAGATAGATTCATTTTCCTTTTCGAGCTATAGTAATATTCAATCATACTTCATTGTTGGTTACTTCTGGTAAAAAAATTTAATCTTCTGCTCCTCTTGTTGTTAGTTGAAATTCCCATTTTTGAAAGGATTGAAATTCCTATTTTTGAAAGGATTATGAAGCCATCTTTTGTATTTTTGCCCTTGTTGTGCCTAGTGAATGCTCAAAAAAATTTCATGTTGAAGAGTATAGGAAAAATTTCATGTATTTTAAACTTATATATATATAGGAAAAATATATATATATATTATATATATATATATATATATATATATATATATATATATATATCCTATGTTGAAAGTGTCAAGCATTTGCTTGAGGGGTCTCATGGGGCTATGTTGCACATAGTAAAGTAAATTGATCTGTGGACTGAGAGTAATTCAAGTCTAGACATCATGTACCAAGTTGATTCTCTTGAAATAAAATAACTTGCTGCCACAAACAAGCTTCGTGTTCCTGCATCTAGATAAGCTACAAACAAAACTAAGGGGGGCGAATGTGGTATCAAGGTACTGTTGGGAATGGTTAGATGAATACATCCTAGTGTACATGCACAGGTTGCTCGTGGAATAGCAAACTTTGCAAAGTGTGAGTCAAGAACATCTAGTCAATGTAACTTATATAAGAAGCTCTGTAACACCCTCCTTCGGGTGCCACCTTTTCTGACTCAACAAAAGAAAACTAAGGTAAATTATAAAAGATTTAATTATTTAAAATGAGGGTTAAAAACTTCTTTCTTGTTCAAAATATAAATTTACCGAAGTTATAGGTACTATTTAAAAATATAGTGAACCGATTAAGACTTATATAATAGACACCACATAATATTTAACAATTATTCAGGAAACATAAAACTTACAGACTCAATTTTAAATAGTAGCAAACCCCATGACGGGTCCTACTTAATAGCATGGTAAAACACTAACGAGAAAAAATTAACATACTTATTCCGTCTTGTATCTATCTTAATGCGTCATATATCTGTTCCTCCTCAAAAATTGCATACCAACGAATCCGGGATGGCCACTCCTCGATGTTGTCACCGAACTCAGAATATTTGCCTCCAGTTAAGTCTAAGAAACTCGTTCCATCTACTATACAAATTTTAACAATACAAGCACAATAAAATAATACAACAAAGAGGTGAGATTCCCTTTTCATCAATACCAGTGTGGTAGCAAGGAATGATACGAATGACAAAGTCATTCCATACACACAAATATCACAATTATATTCATGTCATCATTTCATATATAATTTCCATAACCATATATCATAGTATAATAACCAGTACCAATTTCATCATAATAAATACCATCAATATATATGAAATAATGATGTCACACCATATGAACATTTACCATGCCACAACAATATGTGTACTGACCATGTGTATGCATACTAAACTAATTTCCCACTCCATGGAGGTTTTCACAATTTCAAGATGAATGGTCTGGAATAAATGTCAGCCTTAGCCCAACGACATTACCAGTCCACGAAAGGAATCGTGTTATTGTCAGGTATCGTCAATGCGTTGCAATGAACTGCATCACCAAGTGGCACATGGTACTTGCCAACTGTCCACTGGTTGACTGCCACACCTCGACGCCCCCAAGATCCATCATAGATCTCACTTTTCAATTCTCATTCACTGTTCAACCACAAGGGTCATAATAGCTTTCAACTATATTCCGTTCAATGCACGAATACCTCAATGCAATTCTGTTCAATGCACGAATACCTCAATGCATGTCTCAATTTCATCACATGCCTCAATGTATATCTTAATTTAATCATTAAAAGGGTTCCCAAATGAGATTAGCACAACCGCCTATACAGTTGTCTAATATCATAAGATCAATGGATATTATATAATCGCTCATACAATTACATAATATCATTGATACATTCAGGTCCAGTACATCAGTTCTTACAGTATCTTTACTATATTTTCAATCGTGTGTCATTTTTAATGCGTTTTCACAATTGTGTAACACTTTTGTTACGTTTTCAAATCGCGTAATCATTTTTTGACATTTTCTCAATCGCGTAAAAATATTTACATGTTTTCCAAATTGCGTAGCAATTTTTTAACATTTTCAAAATCGCGTAGTTTAAAAATTATATTTTCAAGTCGCATAAATCATTTTTCATCATTTCTCAACTACATAAAACATTTCTCTATATTTCAAACATCATTTTGGATTTTCCAAAATCAATGTCATTTTCAACTTCATTTTCCATGTTTTTTTCACTTAAAAATCCTCTACATAATATTTTTCATTATTTCCCTAAAACTAATATTCCTTCAAATCAATTATTCCAACTTAAAATTTCCTAACGCGCCTCAAAACCCAATGGGTGAGCTATACATCAGTAAACTTCAAGTCAACAATTTATTTCTCTTTATAAACCGATCCTACCAATTTCATAGTTTCCAAAAATAATTATCACTTACTTTAAAAATCTCAAAATTCATTACTTTAAATCCTTTACAAATAATTATCTAAGATTACTCTTAAAATCATTTTTTTTACCTAATTTACCAATCCTTGGCATATTAGCCGAAAATCACAAATAGTTTCATCATAAAATCTTTATTTATTTTCATGTCCACTTTCTTTGCAAATCCTTAAAATCATTATTTTATTATCCTTTTTATCAAAAACTCATGATTAGTAAAATACTTGGAATCTTTTACTCCCAAAATAACTTTGAGGCCGTGTGCCTCCATGGTTCTTTGGAACCAACATACTTTCCTTTGTCATGTAAATCACATCTTATTACATACACAAATCATCATGCATCAGAAACACATACTAAAGCATATTATCAAAGCAATAAACATATCAATCACCAAACAGTCATAAATATGGAAAACTCTTAAACAAATAAGTGAATAAATCCTTATGGATTCTTCACCACACACACATCCATTCTTTACCACCAACACATGGTTAATTAGGGTAATCTCCTTCTTACCTTTTGGTGATTTCCTCCAAAGCTCCTTGCTTGTCCTCTTGAAATAGATCTACTCCACCAAATAGCACTTAAAAATAAAGAAACACATACAATATTAATATTCAAGGATATCAAAGATGACCATAAGCCAAAATAAGTAGCACTTAAAAACAAAGAAACACATACAATATTAATATTCAAGGATATTAAAGATGACCATAAGCCAAAATATGGTCCTAGAGACTTACCAAAGAAAAGAAAGATGAAGAACACAAATCTTCACCCAAAGGTTCTTGATCTTGAACTTGAAGGTCAAGGTTGAATATGGATGATTTAGAGAAAGTCTCCAACATGAAAGTTTCTTAGAATATCATGTAGATCTAGGAAACTAGGTTAGATGAAATTAAAAGAGATTGGAGGTGATTTCTATACCCTTGGCCATGAGGTATAGGGAAAGGAAAAGATGAGAGTTTTTGTGTGTAGTTTTTGGCTTTTGAAAGAACTCCTTGAAGATGGATGATTTTAATCAAAGCTTCAACTACAAAGATGCTTGGATTGATGTAAGGATTCAAGAAATGATGTTGGTAGAAATTATTAAAGATGGGAGAAGGGTTTTCTCTTGCTTGGCCGAAACTATGGAGAAGATGAAGTAAGAGGATTTGTGAAATTTGCTTTAGGAAAATGAAGATGAGATCAAATGAATTAGAAGCTTTCCTATAGTCTTCCTAATGCTCTCAAAACCGTGAGCCCCCCTTGGACACCAAAGGAGTGTCCAAGTTCATCTAGCCACTTTGTGAGACTTCTAATAGCCTTAGATTAGATTAATGGTTATCATTCAAAGCCTTCATCCTTAAGCTTGTTTCCTATAGGCTTAGATAAAGTAGCCAACTAGTTCTTGAAGTTTCCTAACTAGAAAGTCAATAGGAAACTAACCAAGTTTCCTAATTCCATTACTTTCTAACTTATTTAAGCTAACTTGGTTAAGTTTCTTAACTTCTTCACTAAATATCTAGTTACTTGAATGTAACATCACAAGTTTTCTAGAAACTCCTAGAGCTCTCCAAAATCGTGTAGCCTAATGGGAAGCAAACTAGATTTTGTTTCATTTAGTTACTACTTAGATTTTATACTAACTTAGTTTAAGTTTTCTAATTCCATTTAGTTGCATAGTTAACTAGTCTAACCACTATTCTTGACTAATTTCTATTGGTTGGATGTTTACTAACTTGATTCCTATTGGTTGTCATTTTGGTTGACCAAATTCTATTAGTTGCTCTTGAAAAGTCTGTCACAAATGTTGACTTAATGTTATTGGTTAATCTTATTTCTATAGCTTTCCTATTGGTTCATCAAAGATGACTACTTCTAATTAGTTTATCAAATGAAGACTAGATTCTAATTGGTTTATCAAGGAAGACTAAATTCCTATTGGTTCAATATATAACCATCAAACTTGACCAATTCTTATTGGGTTATTTCAAAGAGACTAGTTTTCTATTAGCTTAGAGAATTCAAGCCACTATCGTTGACTTTTCCAAAACTTAGCAAGCAAGCTACGCTCTCCTATTGGTTGATCATAAAGATTGTCATGATTAATTTTCAAGATATTTAGGTTTATGGATAACTATCCATTAGATATTTTTAGAAACTATTATCCAATGGACAATAGTTACAGAAATTATTACACAATGGATAGAACATACTACTTATAAGTCAGTAAGTATTTGTCCGTTGTATAAATAAAAATATAATATATTTTTATTTCACAGATAATTTCTAAAAATTAAAAGATTATGACGCGTATCGCTCAGAATTGGGTTTAGTAAGATTCTCTGGCTCCGAATAAATACGTAAAGATTTTTCCCGGCTCGAAAATTATTATTTTTCAGACTCAGAGTAAATCACACAAAACGATCAAATACAGTCATGGAACAGTTAAAATATTTTTATAGCATATAGAAATTGCAAAACAGTACAATTTTGTCATTACTGTCAAATAGCTAAATTTTGGGGTGTTACAAGCTCCCTCACAATATGTTCATAACACCTACTATCATATAACTATCAAATGCAACATTATCAAAGTGTACTCTAAACTATTTTTAATACTTGCCAAACCTTTTTATTTTTTTCCCACTAAAATTTTTGAGTGACTATTTTGCAAAACCTTTCAAAATTAAGAAACATTCCTCAATTCTCTCTATGCCCTTTGCCAATCCTCATCTTTATTCTCTTATTCCTCAATTCAGTGACTCCCTCTATTTTCTCCGCCACTCCCTCCATTTCACTGTCTGCTGCATGTCATTGTTCTGTTGTGTGTAGTTGTTCCGCTACATGCCACTATTCTTCAAGTACCAATTTGTTCTCTCTAATGTTTTCTCAGTTCTCTCCATAATGGAATTTGCTCTGTAAACCAATTAAAATACATGTCTGCTGTCAGGGTTGAAATTGTTTTAATTTTTATTTTTAATATCCCAATTCTTTTGAGTTGCTTAATACTTTTATATGATTTAGCCAATTAATTTTGCTTATTTTTTCATTCTTTTAAATCAATGCAACTCTCCTTTGTCTTGTTATTTAATTCCATTGTGATTGTGTTTTTCCTAGTGGTCTTGAGCTAATCTCTAATAAACTAAATTTTTAGGCTACTGCTACAAGTGAATATTCGGGCAATGCTACCTCCACCAAGAGGTGCAAAAGGAAAAAGGTAAAGCCACCTTACATGTATCTTCTACTTTATTAATAGTTTTAAAATTTCTATGCATACATCATGGTCTAGTCTCTGGGTTAAGACGCTAATGGTCAATGTATCTTTTACTTTAAATCTATGCATATATCATGTGTGTTAATTATGATTCTCTTTTGCCATCTTCTAGACCTTTGTTGAGCTTGTGTAAGAGGAAAGCTCCTTGCTTAAGTAAATGATATATTTGAGAAAGGTATCAATGCAGTTTTCTTTTTCATATTAAAAATATGTAATTTTGCGCTCCCCCTCTCCTTCCCTCTTCAAATTTATGTGACTCATTTTATATCTAGGTATGCATAGTTACTAATATTACTCTTAATTTGTAGGAGATTGCAAATAAAAATGCAACTTTTAAGACAGAGAGCTAGGATGGTTGTAGTCCTCTTGCTTTTCTCCTTTTCTTTTATTGGCCAAATGTTTGTTGTTTACTGACATAGATCTCAAAACTAGGCAATTCAATTCCAAATCTCATGCTAAGGGTCTTATAAAGTTTACTGAATAATACTTTTACCTTACCAATTTAAACTTTTGGTCAGAATCATATGTTTTGACTATGCATGTCTAGTTGCTAAATGAAGTTTTGCATTGTGTAGAACATGCTTAGATGGTGTTTTGCTGACACTAAAATCTATGTATAGTATACTTTCCTCTGTTTAATAGATTTTGTATTGTACTATATCTATGTAAATAAAAATCTAGAAAAATGTTTGACAATATATTGATTTCTTTCACTACATATAGTATACTTTTCTTTTACTTTTTACAATTCTTTAGGCATTTCCAATGCATTTTCTTTAGTGTTTGATGAAAGGCCTAATTCTGCTAGCATAGGGAGATAACTAGGGAGCAATTTGATTAAAGCATTCTGTTTGACTTACCACTCTACAACCAATTAAAAGCTTAAAATGCTTTTTCATTTTGTTTTAAAGATGAAGAGCACTTTTGTTAGATATAAAAAAAATTGTGAAAATGTAACATCCACCGTAGGGCATCATATTTTCGATTAATTATTATTAAACTATACCCAAGTTATAAATAATTTATTATTTATAATAATACGAGTTGTAAAATTTCTTTTCGCTGATAATATAAACTTACCAGAATATCAAAATACTAGACAATATCGCTGAATAATATGCATTATGTACATAATATAAGTTAGTGACAAACTTTAATACATAGGACTGAAGTTCTCAAAATAAATACTACTACTACAACAACTATAGACTAGCCCAAGTCTACCATATCTGTGGAGTAAGATCCTCAGATGGATCTTCCTCCTCCTCCTCCTCAGACAAAGTCCCCAGTCGGGGTATGTCCCTACAAATAGGAGTTTGGGCAGAAGATACCACAGAGTCCTCCCTAAGAGTAAAATGGAAATCAGCCCTAATTTCTCTAACAGGCATATTAAACTTTATACGTATATTAGCGCTAAAATTAAAAATAGCAACCCCATGTCGGGTCCTACTAACAGACACAGAAACCTCCCCACGGTACACCACGCGCTCCATGTCCAAGCTACTGCGCCACGCATCTGTACATCCGTGAAAGTGCACCGTGACATAACCGATAAGTTCTTGTCCCGATGTCATTCAAAACTCAAAAATCAACGCAAACAAAATGGATGTTGCTCTTCTTCACCTTCCTCACCGTCTTTACCAAACATAAATATGACACAGAAATAACATATAGAGAGGTGAGATCACCTATATCAATACCAACATGGAAGCACAAAAAAAATGACAGTAATGTCATGCAGATATAATGAACAATAAATATAGTCATGGCATCAAGTATCAATCAATTCTAACAGATATGAAATATCACAATGATATGTAGATATACTATGCACATGCATAATGAACCAGTTTCCTACTCCATGGAGCTAAACACAAGTTGGAGAGAATGATCTAGAAGATCTATATATATCTCGACTGCCTCAGACCAAGTGCTTTAATTTTATCAACATGCACATCAGGCATTATACAAGATAGTCTATGTCATATCGTGATTAAGAATAGTTCTCGGTCCGGATCGTCGGTGTGTTGCATTGTTCTGATCCATGGCACAGTGGGACTATCAACTGTCCATTGTGGAAAACTCGCACCCCGACGCCCCCAAGGTCAACAAGTGACCTATATTATGCCTATCACACCCGCACTAAGGTGTAATTCAACTCCTAGGCCACCGACCTTCACATAGTCCACCGGACTTTCACAATGTATGATCAATGATCCTATGCATAAAACAAGCCAATTACATGCCAAAGTCAAAACTTTATATTTCCGGGTCCAATACATTGGGCCGACAGTAACCCTACTGTATTCTCAATAGAATAGTACTTTTACTGCATTTTCACAATCGCGCAATACTTTTGTCGCGTTTTCAAGTTGTGTAAATATTTTTGACATTTTCTCAATTGCATAAAAATATTTAATCATTTTCTAAATCGTGTAACTCAAAAATCCACGTTTTTGAAATGCGTAAGGTTCTTCTACTATTTTTCACTATATAAAATATTTCTTGACATTTTAAATTCAATTTTGAAACTTTCTAAGTTTTAAAATATAATTTGGACTTCAAATTCCCATTTTTCTCAATAAAACACATCTAATTAATATTTTCTGACATTTTTCTCAAAATCAGTATTACTTTAATTTAATAAAATCTTTTCCAACTATTTTAATAAATATTCACTTAAATAAAATACCTTAAAAATTTCCTTTCATCTTCCAAAATTATTTTTCCTTATCATGACCGAAATCCACTTAGTATCTAATTATCAAATCCTTGTCCGTTTCCTTTTCCATTTTCTTTGTAAATCCTTAATCAAATCTATTATCACCTAATCTTCTAATTCCATGATTTATAAAACATATTTGCTTGGATTATCCAAAAAATAAGTATGATGGCCGTGAGCCTTAAGTAACACCCCAACAATTCGTATTTTAATTATTTTTGTTGATTCTTAATTATTTCTATTAATCTGACTTGATTTTCATGAATTTTTTAATTTTTGTGATTTTTAAGAATTTTTGAGAGTTTTTACGTTTTTGATTATTTTAATATTATTTTAGGGCTGTATATGAGCCTTCATATTTTATTTATTTCTGTCAATTCTTGATTATTTTTTCTAATTCAATTTGATTTTCATGAATTTCATAATTATTATGATTTTTGTGAATTCTTGTGTGTTTTTATATTTTGGATTATTTTAATAGTATTCTCAGGCTGTATGTGGGCCCGGGACGGGTCTGGAAAAATAAAATTTTATTTTTTGCCAAAAAATTCAGGATTGTTTATGTGGGGTTGAAGGAGCTTACTAAACTCGAAACTGAAAATTGTTTTTGAAATTTTCATTTACAGAAGATTTATTTTATGTTACTATCCATTGGGCAAAGTTATTACCCACTAGATAGAAATATTATCCATTGGGCAATAGACACTGGTTTTTATGCAGTATCTTTTATCCATTGGGTAATATCTACTAGAAAATATCTTGTGTGCACCAATAGAAAGAAAACTTACAAGCTAAGTAAAGTGTGGTCAACAATGACGGCTTGTTTACACTAATGGGAGGAAAGCTTCAAGGTCAAGTAATGTGGTAGTCAACCATTGCGGCTTGGACTCAAAGTGAAGAACCAATGGGAAGCTTGCTTACTAGCTAAGTAAGGTGTTGAAGCAATAGGAAGGCTAGTAAACTATGATGGTTATGACAACTTTAGGATTGAACCAATAGAAACCAAGTCTTCCTTTGATGAACCAATAGAAAATAAGAAGCTAGCCACCCAACCAATAAAAATGCTAGTCTACTTTGATGGTTATGACAACCTTTGAAGAACCAATAGGAAACAAGCTTAGAGGTGAAGGCTTTGATTATCCACCCTTGATTTAATCAATGGTTAAGGCACCTTTAGGAAGGACCAATAGAAAGGAAGCTTACTAATTAAACAAGAAGGAGTCAACAATAGTGGCATAGGCTTTTGTTTGCACCCTTGGGTGGCAAGACTTAGAGGAGAAGGATTTGATTTCAACCCTTGATGGAATCAATGGTGGTGGTAAGTCTCACAAAGTGGCTAAGAGCCTTGATAACCAATGGATGGAAAACTTGAAAATCAAGCATAATGACTTGAAATGAACTTGGACACTCCTTGGACCAAGGGGGCTCACGGCCATGGCTCCTTTAGGAGGCCAAAAAATGTGACTTAATTCATTAAATGCATTCCTATCATTTTTCCTAAAGCCATCAATAAAGTAAAGCTCTCAAATTTTCTCTTCTAAGTCCCACGGCTAAACCACCTTGCACCACCCTCCACTCTTCTATAATTTCAAACAACCTTACATCTAGTATCCTTACATCATCCTAATATACTTTGTAGTTGAAGCCTTGATCAAAATCATTCATCTCCAAGGAGTTCTCTCTAAGCCTAAGTTCTAAGGTTCTAAGGTGAAGTTCAAGGGATTTTCACCATTGATTTTATTTTCTTCTTCTAAACCATGTTTTGATCCATGGTTTTCTTATTCAAGCCTTAGATGTTGATTATGTGTGTTTACGTTGATTTTTTAAGAAGCTCTTGGTGGAGACAAGTGGATTCAAGAAGGACATACAAGGAGCTTTGGTGGATTATCCAAGGTAAGAGGGAGATTAACCTCATCAACCATGTGTTGGTGGTGAGGAATGGATGTGTGTGTGGTGAAAAATCCATAAGGATTTATTCACTTGTTTGTTTAAGGCTTTCCATATTTATGATTGTTTAGTGATTGATATACTTATTGCTTTGATAAGTATGCATGATTTTATTGATTGATTATTATGTGAGATGTTATGATTTTGATTAAATTGTGATTAATTGCTTAATATGATTTTATCATTTTCATAGTAAGCATGAACATGTGAAGGTGGAAATATCATGAGTGATATGTTATATGATGAGAATTATGGGGAAAGGAAAACTGTTTTGGTTCCAAAGAACCTTGAAGCTCATGGCTTTTTGCTTGATATGGAACAAAGCATTTCAAATTATTTTACTAATCATGAGTTTTAGATGAGTAGGTAATAAGTTAATGATTTAAGGATTTGTAATGAAAGTGGACATGAAAATGAACAAAGATTTTATGATGAAGTTATTTGTGATTTTCGGTCAATATGCCAAGAATTAGTAGATTAGAACAAACAATATTTTTAAACATAATATTGAATGGATTAAAATAGCAAAGGATTTAAATTAAGGGATTTTGAGATATAAAAGTAAGAAAAACTTATTTTTGGAATAAATTAAATTAGTGGATTTAGTTTATAAAAGAGAAATAAATTGGTCACTTGAAGTTTACTGACGTATAGCTCACCCGTTGGGTTTTGAGGCGTGTTAGGAAATTTTGAGTTAGAACAATTGATTTAAAACAATGAGAAAGCAATTTTGTGGAAAATAGTAGAAAATTTATGGAAAGGATTTCTTAATTGAGAAAACGTGGAAAATGAAGTTAGAAAATGTATTGATTTTTTGGAAAGTCCAAAATGATGTTTGAAATATCGAGAAATATTTTACGTAGTTGAAAAATGATGAAAAATGATTTACGCGACTTAAAAATATGATTTTTAAGCTACACGATTTTGAAAACGTTGAAATATTTTACATGAATGAGAAAACGTCAGAAAATGGTTATGCGATTTGAAAACGTAACAAAAGTGTTACACGATTGTGAAAATGCATTAAAAATGATACGCAATTGAAAATACGGTAAAGTTACTGTAAGAACTGACGTACTGGACCCTGATGTATCAGTGATATTATATAATTGTATGGGCGATTATATAATATTCATTGATCTTATGATATTAGACAATTGTATGGGTGATTTTTCTAATCTCATTAGGGAATTGTCTAAAGATGAAATTGAGATATGCATTGACGTATCATGAATTGAACAGAATATAGCTGATGGCTATTATGACTTTTTGTTGCCTAAGAGTGAATAAGAATTGAATAGTGAGGTCTATGATGGATCTTGGGGGCATCGAGGTGCGGTGAGCAACAATGTGGACAGTTGGCAAGTACCATGTACCACTTGATTGTGTAATTCTGTTGCAACGCATCGACGAGACTCGCAATCACTATTTCCTTTTGTGGAGTGATATTGTCTTTAGGCTAAGGCTGACATGTGTTCCAGATCCGTTCATCTTTGAAATTATGATTAGCTCCATGGAGTAAGAATTGGTTCAGTATGCATACACATGATCAATACACATATTGTTGTTGCATGGTCAATGTTCAAGTAGTGTGACATAATCATTTCATATATATTGATGATATATGTTATGATAAAATTGTTATTGTTTATTTTATTGTGATATATGGTTATTGGAATTGTTTATGAAATGATGACATGAATATAATTGTGATATATGTATGTATGGAATGACTTCGTCATTCGTATCATTCTTTGCTACCATACTAGTATTGATGAAAGGGGATCTCACCTCTTTGTTGTACTGTTTGTTTGTGTTTGTATTATTAAAAAATTTGTATAGTAGACAAAGCGAACTTCTTAGATTTAACTGGAGGCAATATTTTGAGTTTGGGGACAATAGCAAGGAATGATCTTCCCAGTTTTGACAATGTGCAGTTTTGTGGAGGAACAAATATCTGATGCGTCGAGATGGATGCGAAACAGAATAAGTATGTTGAGTTTTCTCGTTAGTGTTATTACAGTGCTATTAAGTAGGACCCATCATGAGGTTTGCTACTGTTTACTTGAGTCTGGAAGTTTTATGTTCTAAGTACTGTTAAATGTTATGTGGTGTTTGTGATGTATATTAATCAGTTTAAATCTATTTTTAGTATTATGTATAAATTTTGGTAAGTTTATGTTTCCGCAAAAATAAATTTTAAAACACATGTTTTATAACTCAAATCTTTTTATGAAATGATTTTCAGATTATAAGTTTGTAGTTGGAAAAGTAATGCCCTACGGAGGGTGTTATACCTCAAATGTCTTTGGGACAAAAAATCATTTCCTTTCTTCCTAATCATTTAACTTTATTATTCATAAAATAATTTTAACTTGGAATACCTATGTTGGGGTATGGAGGCCGTGAGCCTCATAGTCCATTGGGGACCAAAATCATTTCCTTTTCAATATGATTCACATCATATAACATACATCAATCATCATAAATTTATTCTAACAAGTTCATGCATAATATCAAATCTATAAAAGCATATAAGGTAAATACACACAAGACACTAAATTTATACAAACAAGTGAACAACCCTCACATGGATTCTTCACTTCACAAACACAAATTCGTTCCTCACCACCATACTTGGTTGATGAGGTTAAATCTCCCTCTTACCTTGGATGATCCTCCAAAGCTCTTTGTTGTCCTTCTTGAAGTAGACTTTCTCCACCAAGTGGAACTTAAAAACAAAGAAAACATACAATATTAACATCCAAGATTTTAAACTAAGATAACCATGGCTCAAAATCATGGTTAGAACTTTGAAACAATATTAAAAATGAAGATCAAGGACTTCACCTCAAAAACCTTCAAACTTTAAGCTTAAGAAAAGATAGAAGATGATGAGACTAGATGTTGATCACAACTACAAAGTGTCTTAGAATAGTATAAGGATTCAAGAAGTGGGATTGGTTAGAATTATTGAAGGTTGGATGGTGCTCCAAGGGTGCTTGGTCGTGAGCTAAGGAAGAGAGAAAATGAGAGAGTTTTGGCTTAGCTTTTGTTTCATAAAAGAGAAGATGAAGATAGAAATGAAACTAAGTGTAGCATAGCCCTCCAAAATGGCCTTGGTCATGGGCTTCATGAAGCTGTGAGGGTCAAAGCTTAGCCTCCAAGCTTCCTTCCTATTGGTTGGGTGGCTAACTTCTCCTACAAGCTTGCTTCTTATTGGTTGGGTGGCTAGCTTCTTGTTTCTATTGGTCACCAAGAATTAGTCAAGGCCACTAAGTGAAACTAGATCTCATTGGCTCACCATAAACATGTCATAACCATCAAACTTGACTACCACCTTGCTTAGCCTTGAAGTTTTCTTCCTATTGGTGCAAACAAGATATTTTCGGTAGATATTGACCAATGGATAATAACTTTACCCAATGGATAATAACATTGTCCAATGGATAATAAATAACATAAAATCACTGTAAAAAAAATTAAAAATTGTTTCTGGTTTCGGGTTTAGTAAGCTCCCTTAACCCCGAATCAATAATTCAAAATTTTCTGGCCCCGAAAAATTTTTATTTTTCTGGGCCTGCCCTAGGCCTACATATAACCTGAAATAATATTAAAATAATCAAAAACTCAGAAAAATTCACAAAAATTCACATAAATCATTAAAATTATAAAACTCATATATTTAGAAAAAATGAAATTTGGGGTGTTACAAAAAAAGCTACACATACTGTAAGTTCTGTTTATAAAAATCGAAGAGAAAATGGACAAAAAGAAAATGATAAAACCTTCTTGTGGAGGGTGAAAGGAGGGTAACTAGTAAAGAACTTCATTAACTCATGAAGAGAATATCCACATAATTGGCTAAATGCCTTACCAAATGCCATCAAAGAATCAAATAGGGATATCATTGATTCTGTAGTATAGAGAAAAGCTACCTAACATTAACTATACACTTTCTGAGGTATAGTAGATGGAACAAGTTTAAATATGTGATTCTCCATGTTCAATTGGCGTTGAGTGGTCCCCTATGGCTGTGGGATAAAGGATATACATTAATATACACCTAAAACAAACTTATGCAAATTTGTCCTAAAATCCCACATCATTATTCCTAATGCCTATTATGCATTAGTTGATTTGGCTACACTCACACAACCAACAAATTGGCAGCATTGGTGGTTGTAAAGGAGTTAATTGGATCAACCTGCAATGCAGATACTGAAAGCCTAGTTTGCACACATCATATTTCATGCATTGAACATGAAAAGGAGACTAAGATGGACTATATTCATCATGTTCAATGATAAACAATTAAGCCAAAGAAGAATTTACTGTGATCAATATTGTAGAAATGAATTATATGAAAATCATGTCATGCCAAGTATTCAAGTTAAAGACATATATTCACTTTTCTAGTTTCAGTCATCCATTAATTTCTTTTCAAGAAAATAGACTTATCATTTGAGCTCAGTATGTAATGTGGTGAATTATTGCTTTATACCACTTGGAAAGAGTGAGATAGGGTTGTTTCTCTCTTATCGTTTGAGGGTACCTCTTCTATCCCCCCTCATTTTCCTTACATTTTTTACAGTCATCTGTGCTCTTGGGTTTCTTACTTGTTATTTTTGTATAGTCTAAGACTGTCTTTCTTCCTTGACTTGTAATTTCAATTGCAACAATGTCTTGTTTTGACTTTATGTTATGCTCTCTTGCACATGCACATATATATTCAAGAACTATATGTGGTGATGACTTGTATTTAGCAACATCTTTTGTATTTCTTATCTTTTATTTGGTTTTTATTATGGATGATTGTCAATTCATGAGCACTATAAGGAAAACAATATTCTCATCATTTTTCATGCTCCTTCTAGATTAATGGATCAGTTGCAAGGAAGGCTATAAGAGAATTGATGGCTAGAGGTTCAATCAGGATGGTGTCTGCCCACGCAACTCAGCAGATTTACACTAGGGCTACAAACACCTAGATGTAGTATTGGTCATAGTTTATGTAGTATTGATGGGATTGGTTTATGTAGTACTGGTCATTTACAATGATTAGTTTTATTTTTATTTTTTCATTGACAATTTAAATATTTCTAGTTATTATTTAAATATTTATAATGATAATTAATTATTACTTTGTATTTTGGTGCAAAAATTTGTGATAGTATTAAGAAATTGTGATTTCTTATGCTATATGACTTATTGTGATGATTAATTGTATCAGGGATAGTTATAAAATTAAAGGTATATTAAAAGATAATTCTGAAAAATTAGAGATGTCCATTTTTCGTCTCTAATTTTAGAGATGGAATTAGAGACGAAACATGTTCGTCTCTACTTTTTTTATGAAATTTTTTTGATAATTGAAATTTTAATTATTTAGAGACGAAAATTTTAATATTAGAGACGAAATAGTATTGTCTCTAATTTAATCATTATTATATATTTTTTTAAAAATGATAAAATCCGTCTCTAATTAGAGACAAATTTTTTAATTTAGAAATGAAAAATTTTCATCTCTAATTTAGAGACGGAATTAATTTTTCTGTCTCTAACAATCAGAGACGCCGTTTTTAGCGACGGATTAATTTTTGTCTTTAATTCCGTCTCTAAATATTTAGAGATGAAATTTTGCACATTTAGAGATAGAATTCCGTCTCTAAATCAGAAATTTCTAGTAGTGATTTATCTTATAACCTAAGTCGTATTTGAGTAATCTCTAATAGTTGTATCTTTGTTAGATTTATTCAGTAGTATGTGTTGATTGAGTATATCAAAATGTTTAATTTTTCAAAATTGTTTTAAAAATTTATAATTATTAAATTCACCCCATTCTTAAGTGATGGTTGCCGTGGACAAATTTTAGATACATGTTTCTCACACTTTCTCTCTTGTTGTACGTTACCTCTTGCCGGAAAACACCAAGCAATTTTTTTAAATTTTTTCTTTTAATTGTTCCACTACTTTAAATCCTCATGTTATAGATTTAATAGCCCGACATTTTCTCCCTTCCATACGTTGGCTGCTTAGCCTTTTCACTCAAGAAAATTTTCTTTACTTTGCCTCATTAATAGTCCATTTTCACTAGGTGCCTTCATAAGCTTTTATTTTGGTTTAATTTCCACCTTATGCTATCAAATTCAATTTCATTTCCTCTTTCCCTATGGTTGTACGTTGGCTCCCATGAGCTCTAGGAATCAAAAATATATTTCATATTCCTTTATGCTCTAAGAGCATCTAATTAATCTAGTTCCTAGTAATTAATCTAGAGAAACTATAAAAAATTTATTTCCTTTCTCCATGTCATGTGCGCCTAGTATGGCTGCCTCATGTTCTATTATTTATTTATTTTATCATAAAAAATTAATTTCTAAGCTAGGAATAAAAATCCAAGGTCTTAAATCTCTAATTACATACTGTAGTAGATACACATGGATATAAATGCAAACCTAGGTATGCCTATTATAAATAAAATAAAACAAATGGATCGACAATCACATTTCTAATTAAGTCTAATAGAGGATGGGATGTTACAAAATGAATCTAACAATGGAATGGTAATAAAAAATTTGGACAGTGATCTAGAAGGCAAACAACCTTGCTCACCAAGATGAGTTACAATTTTCTCAATAGGATTGGATAAGAAATAAACATGAAATACTATGTTATGAGGTAAAAGTCTATTCTAGACTTTGAATAAAAGGAAAAGGGATAGTGTCATGTGGCAGGCCTAGGCGTAACTACTTCAATATAAGCCTGAGTATTGTGGAATAATTATACCTGGGGCGTTGCACAATAGATATAGCAGCAAATACTATAAGTATATTTAGACTACTTTATTTTTCACTTAAAAAATTTTTGTTATGTATTTTTTTTTTTCAAAAAACTCAAAACAAGTCAACTTAAACACATACAAGATATTTGTTTATTAAATAAAAAATTTATAGTCACAAATATAAAATTTAAAACAACTCATACAACGCACGAAAAAATAACTTGTTTTTATAAGCTTTTAATATTCTTTTTTTTTTTTTTAAATTTGTGAGAATTTACTTCTTTAACTTCATTTTTTTAAACTATGAATAAATAGTTATTTACTTTTCCTTGTTCAAATGCTCAATTTTAGTGTCTTAAGATATTCTTTGAAATCTACTTAGCTTGCACACATATAATAGTCAAATTTATAATCCAATATTTTAATTATACACTGAAGCAATTAATTAAATATTAATTAATTAAATATTGTAAAAGTAATAGCTATATGTGCTATAAAACAAATATAAATCATAGAGGAAATCTTTTAAAAAAGAGTGAAATTTAAAATAATTTTTGAATAATTTTCTAAAATTATTTCATATTTTGTTTAGTCACGCATTATCTTTATTGGTTAACATATTCACACAAATTGAAGAAGTTAATATATTACAAGGTGTGACTATTCAAACTCTTAATTTTCTATTAATACTCTTTACTAATTATATTTAATTAAAATTTTAAACATTCCCTCAATTACATATTTTTTAAATAAAATAATAATGAACTATATTCTTATTTTTCTGTTAACATTTAATTGAGGATAAATTACAATTAAAAATAATTAGTAGAAAGTCCAAATAAACAATTAAGTATAATTGTTGTCCCTCTTATTATAAACATTTGCTTCTTAAAATGTTTTGAATAAAAATTTATTAGCTAAACATAACAATCGTAAAAGTGATTTTTGAACTGGTATCTAGTACAAGAACCAAGTCATTTACATCATCATGGTTTAGTAACTTTGTTAGTATTTATTGTTTTTCTCCACAGATATATTATTCTAGCAATTAATTATGATTCTGTATAGTTAAAAAATGTGCATATTGCTGTATGTTAGCCAACTTGTATGTGCACAACACTGCAATATGGTCAGTGGATAACCCCCATATGGTTTTTTTTTTATAGGCAAAAAAAAATATTAAAAAAAGAGTATAAGGGATACTCCAACCCTTACATCATAAGCAATGCAGTCCTATTTAAGGGCATGAAAACATCCCATTGGATTTACACACCAATCTGCAAAAGAAAGGCTTAATTTTCTGCCTTCCCTATACATAAATCACCCCCATGAGACAGTCTTGATTTGAGCAACAACACCAGAACAATCTACAACATCCCATTGGAAAACAACTTTATTTCACAACAACCATAAACTCCAAATTACTGCACACCAAACAAGATATCTAACTTCCCGAACTTGCTTGCCTCTTATAAACACACCGTGCTGCAAAAAATGGTTAACTCCATCTCTATGAAAAACATCATCAAAACCCAACCAAGCATATAGTAAGGACCAAACTTTATAAGAGAACGAACAAGAGAAGAACAAGTGGCTAACAGATTCACAATGAGAAAAACAGAATACACAACACTGTCCACGAGGATCCGGAATTATGCCCCTGCGATGCAGCAACTCTCTTGTAGGCAAACGCTCCAAAATTAATCGCCAAACAAAACCAGTCACCTTAGATGGGATTGCACCCAACCACAGCTCCTTATAAAGCTTAATTAAATTATGGTCCAAAGTGAAAGAACAATGAGAATTCACTAAGTGAAGGTATGTTGTCTTAACACTAAAAGATTTTGAGTTATCCAACAACTAAACCCATTTATCTCTACCGTCCTTTTGGGGTGCAACAACATACACTAAATTTTGAAGATCACCCAGAAGTTCTTCCTTCCGCACAAACAGCGGCCGCCTCCACTGCCAATGCTAAACCCACCTGTCATCTCTCCAAATGCCAGAATCAGCCACTAAAACATTGGGGTTTTCAACAACCTGAAAAAGTCTAGGAAAATAATCTTTTAAAGAAGATACGCATAACCATTTATCATTCCAAAAACTTATATCAGTACCCGTTCCGAGTTTAAGGCGGACCACATCCGAAAACCAAAAAGGCTTAGTGTTCCCGCCCACATCCAAAGAGATTAAGTCCTTCCACCACAAGGAAGAATGCTGGAAAAGCGGTGATGTCTCAATGATTCCCTGAGATAAATGGTCGTATTTATAAGTAAGCAATTTATACTAAATAGCATTATGATCAACCAAGCAGCGCCATTTCCACTTAGTCAAGAGACTAACATTAAACAATTCAAGATTCTTTACCCCTAAACCACCAAGCTTCTTAGGCAAACATACTTTATCCCAGCTGACCCAATGTACTTTTTGTGTTTCACTACACCCTGCCCATAGAAAATTCCTTTGAATACTAATCAGAGTGTTCAAAACTTTCTTTGGTGCTTTATAAAATGAGAAAAAATAAAGGGACATACTAGTCAATGCAGAGTTAATTAAAGTAATTCTAACTCCCATTGAAAGATAATGTCTTTTCCACGAGGATAACCGCTTCTTCATAGATTCCACCACCGGGGATCAAGTAGAGCTTCTCCTTGGATTTGCTCCGATCGGAAAGCCTAGGAATTTAAATGGAAGGCTCCCAACGCAGCAAGATAAAAAATTAGAAGCGGCAGTTATAAAATAATCACCTACATTCAAGCCAAAGAGATTGCTTTTGGAAAAATTCACCCTTAGACCGGATACAAGTTCAAAACTTCTCAAAATCATTTTAATGCTCCACAAAATATCCCAAGAGGCCTCACATATCAAGATGGTATCGTCCGCAAATTGGAAAATAGAAAAAGATAACTCTTGGCTTACTTTATACCCCTGAAAACAGCCCAGTTCAACAGCTTTTCCAACCAGTCCCGACAACCCCTCAACTGCAATAAGAAAAAGAAAAAGGGCTAATGGGTCTCCTTATCTAAGACCCTTCTTAACTTCAAAATCATCTGTGGGACTCCCATTCACAATAACCGAAACTGAACTAGAAAAAGGGCATGCCTTTAACCACCTTCTCCACTTAACACTAAACCCCAACTGCACCAACATGTAGTCCAAAAACTTCCAGCTAACCGAATCATATACTTTTTCTAAATCAACCTTCAAAAGAAGACAACAATCTTTCCTCCTCTTTGCCAAGTCAATAATCTCGTTAACAGTCAAAACCCCATCAAGAATGTACTTATTAGGAAGGAAAACAGATTGACAATGTGAAATAACCTTTCCCAAAACTCTTTTCAATATTGACGCCAACAACTTTGTAATTATTTTATATAAACAACCAATAAGGGAAATGGACCTATACTCAAGTAAAGATTGTGGATGGTCCTTTTTGGGAATAAGGGCAAAAAAAGATGCAGTTATAACTTTTGGCAAGTGAGCATTTAAATAGAATTCCTGAATACAAGCGTACACCTCATCCTTCAACTGATCCTAACAGGATTTAATGAAATTAAAGTTAAAGCCATCAGGCTCGGGACTTTTGTTTCCATCACAACTCCACACTGCCTCTTTAATCTCTTCATATGTAAACGGGGCGGTGAGATCACTATTATCCTCGTCTGAAATCTACAAGAAAGAAATACCATCCAAAACAGGTCTACTGAAGTTAAGTTCAGAAAAAGTATGATGAAAATGTCTCTTAACTTCAGCTTTGACCCCCTCCACATCGTCAATCCAAACGTCACCCATTTTTAGAGCAGTCAATTGATTTTTTCTCCTTTTCGCATTTAAGCATACATGAAAATACTTCCTATTGGAATCTCCCTCCAAAACCCAATTAGCTCTAGATTTTTGCAAAATCAAGCTCTCTTTAGCTTGCAATTGCTGCCAAAATTGAGTTGTTAACAACTTTCTACTATCTGAATCAATGAAACCACCCTCTGTAGCAACTTCATCCAGTTTGTTAATTTCTTACACTGTTTTATCAATTTTTAAATCCACTATACCAAATACCTCCTTATTCCACCATTTCAACTTCTCCTTTAAAAGCTTCAATTTTTCCTTGAGAGCATAACCCTTCCATTCATCCACCTTAAAATTATTCCAGCAATTTTCCACAAATGGTTTAAACTCCTTATGTTCTAGCTAGCAGTTGTTGAAACGAAAGGGTTTGGGTCCCCAATTAAGGCCAGAGACTTTCAACCAAATTGGACAGTGATCAGAAATATCTTTGTCACCAACCCATTGAGCTGAAACATTCCATTCAGCAATGAGGCCCTCAGATAATAAAAATCTATCAATTATGCTCATAGAGGCACCATCTGCACTGATCTAAGTAAATTTCTTCCCTAATAATGGAATATCAATTACCTCCATATTTTCAATAAATGACCTGAACTCTACTATTTCATTCTGATTAACCTGTACATCCAGCCCCTTTCTTTCCCTTCTAGATACTATGGCATTAAAGTCCTCTGCTATACACCATACCCCTTTAGCAAAGCCCCTTTTAGACATGCACAAATCATTCCACAGTTTACGTTTACCCGCCATTGTATAGGGAGAGTACACATTAACTATGTAATACAGGGAATTAGAATTCTTCACAGAGAGACAAACACCAAGAAATCCAGCACCAGAGAAATGAAAATTAACAGCAAACAATCCAGATTTCCACATAGATATTAAACCACTAGAGAACCCTTTAGTAGGCTTGGAAACCCAATTAACTTCGGTCCCACCCCATATGCTTTCAATCAAATTATTGTCAACCATAGAGCATTTAGATTTCTGAAGCAAGCAACAGTCAAAATTACCTGAATGTAAAAAGGATCGAATTCTTCTCCTCTTTGCTCGATCCCGTAGCCCCCTCATGTTTAAAGAAACAATCTTCATGAAAGCACTGTTTTTGCCTCCCTCTGTTCCTTGGCCGAGCGATCTCTAACCTCTATTTCCCTAATCATGCCAACATAAGTCTCATCCCCCTCCTTTCCAGATACATCCATTTGCTTTGCGAACTTCTAGACTTTAGTAGCAACTCCACACTCATGATTGTCCCAAAACTTAACATTACAGTGATGAATGTCAGACTTTGTTATAGATCCATCATATAAAATAGATCCACTAGAGAACTTAGTACTTCCTAAGGAGGAAGATTCACAATCTGTCATCCGGAGGGAAAATATTTGCTGTTTGAGATGGGGGAATTATCTTTCTCACCTTCTAGAAACCCATTTAATTGTCCATCACGCCCCTCTACTCGGCCATCATTTGATAATCCCACATCATTCGTTTTTCCTATGTTTGACTCCTTGACCTGGGCCACTCCATGTTCATTAGATACTTCTAGTGTTGGACTAGGCTGGATCGCCAGCTCTTTACACCCCTCTATACCAAGGCCTGGCCCAATAGATGAATTGTCCAAAGGGGAAGTGGACTCATGTTGCCTCTCCATGCTTCCCACTTTGCCACTTATTAAAGAATTGTCAGGAAAAATTAGACTGATAGGCTCCACTTGAGAAAAAGTCTGTTCCTTATTGACCCCAATTATTTGCTTTAAATGTCCATTACTACTAGCGCCTCCACTTCCAAGATTTGCTCTCTCCAAACACTGAACCTGCCTATTCCTCTGACCTTCCATTTCATTGTTCACATGGAAATTCTCATTAAAATATAGGGCCTTAAATGTATCATTATTGTTAGAATTACAGCTGTCCCCTTCATCGAAAAATGGTTGGTTTAAACTAAATACAGATGGGTCTCTTGTCCAACAAGGTATTAGTGCGGCTTGCGGGGGACTCATTCGAGATGCTAGTGGCAGTTACCTAACTGGCTTCTCATGCAACATTGGTATATGTTCCATTACGCATGTTGAACTATGGGGATGCTTAGCATGATTTACATCTTGCAAGATATGTTAGGCTTACTCATGTCATCCTTGAAATGGATTCAAAGTGTACTCTCCACTTTCTTCAGCATGGCTGCTATTATAGCTAGCCCTGTGCTCAGGGAATTCACAAAATCAATTCAGATAGCTAGGACGTTCGACTAATTCACACCTTGAAAGGAGGGAACTCGTGTGCAGATGCCTTCGCAAAGAATGATCATTCTCTTGGCTTTGGTTCCATGGTTTATGATCAAGCTCCTTCGTTTGTTCCTTGTGTTTACTCTCAGATTTGGATGGGTATTGGATCCCTATACCTGTTTCATGTAGTTTGTTTCCAGTCTGTTTGGGTTTTTGACCTTGTTTATTTACCAAAATTAAAAAAGATAGGCAGTGGAGAAAATATAGAAGAATTTAATAAATATGAAACTCAAGAAGGCTTATAATTAACTTTCTTCCCGTTCTAGTTCTCACTTGATACAATTATGAGCAACTGCCATCATTCAATTGTTACATATTACGCTTTAAAATGGATAGCATATCACAATTCCTTTTCTTGTCATTTTTCTTAGTATCACTACTCAAGGCAGGCCTTAAATCACATATATATCAGTGGACTTCTTCCCTTGGGACTTTGTCCCCTGTCTACCATAAAAGCTTGGGATGCCTAATTATGTCTCTCATTTAGGTTATCTCACTATGATCTAATTATCTCATGGATGCATGGCCCTCCAGCTCCTACAATATTGCCTCAATCAGAATTACTTGCCATGGTATGTACGCACATTCAACTAAACGTATACTATCACTTGCATTTGATTCTGATATTATATAAGACCATGCTTGCAATCCATTAAGAGTCAAGACTTCCCACCAAAGGTTAAAGGCGTTTCACTTTCTCTAGACTCAACCATTACCAACGATGGCATTGCTTTTTCTTCCTTCGACTCATGGTGCTGTAACTTCTCAGCAAAATCTTCATGGCGGTGTTCTTGGCCACCACCACCAAATCCTTCCCCCATCTCGACAACAACTTCGAAATGAACACGACGTTCTCCACCTGCAGGGGAATGAACAGGGGATTTTGCACCAAAAGGGCTAGCAACAGTAGTTGTTAGTGTAGACTTTGGTGTCCCTGTACCTTTATCATGATTTTGGCGCTCACCAAATTGGACATCCATGGGTCTAAAGCATCTATATAAATAGATGAGAAACCAAAACACCCATGGGATTGCAACCAAGGTCATGCCTGCAGTGGTATACCATGGTGTAGATTCTGAATCTGGCTGGACTACGTACAAGCAAAGAAAGACTCCCCCGCCAATGGTGCATGTCAAGAAGAGCCCATAGATGAGATATATTCTAGCATCTCCTTCTCTATCTCCCATTGAAGAGGAAGACCGGGATGATGGGGGAAGATCAATACGGACCTCTCTCTCTCTCTCTCTCTATACTCCCTTTGATCGATCTCTCTCTCTTGTTTTGTTTTGTCGGAGGATTTTGCAGAAACTCAATAATGGTTTGTTGAGAATCAAACGTTAGACGGTTTCAAACAAGGAACAAAATGAAGCGTTCAAATCGGTAGTTTGTTGGTCAAGAAAATATTACGTTTGAGGCTGATTATGTTTTATTTTATATTGAAAGAAAAATGAATAAGCCCAAATGTTTAATTTCACAATTAACTTATCATAATTTGTTAAATCAAAAACACACATCACATGCTTATTTGCTCTCAAACCTTTTGAAACTTTTTTTTTTTGTTTACACTTCATATTTAAAATAGTGCATTGATGAGTGAACATTTTTGCGTATTTATCTTTTTAAGCTCGCCAACAATCTTGGCCACTTGCACACTTTCATACTTCTATAAACTTTGTTATGTATATTAAATTAGTAAAATTACCAAACCCTTCCTATGAGAACTAATATGTCTTTAAAATTTAGATTCTTTGTATCTAGAAAAATAAAAATTTTAGGGGTTTTAATGCATTATTACTTGTTCTTACAAGGTATTAAGCCTTTGAATCAATAAATCAAGTTCAATTGCAAGAAGTGAATGAAATGATTAAAATCCTTTAGAAGAGTGTAGTCATTTATTTCAATAAAAAAATTACTCTTTTCTTATATTTATTTAGAATTAAATATTTGAAAAAGAAATTTCTTACATATTAATATTAAAAGTGTTTTTATTAGTTTATAAGCTGATTTGAGGAGGGAGACACTATGCTAAAGTACAAGTAAATTGACATGATTAGGATTCAACATGGAAAAGCGGCTTCGTTGTGATTCCACTCGAAATTAAGTATGTTTTAGAAGGACTTAGTGTCACTTCGGATAAGACTCTTGAATAAATATTTAAATATTTTAATCTAAAGATATAATACTATTGAGGATTTTCAACACATTATACCATCAAGTAAATCATTTTAAATATAAAAATTCCAAAGGGTTGATTTAGCAGTGGACGGGCATGCTATGCAATGTTTGCTGAACCGGTCTGGTCCTTAAACTGGTAGGGGGAGAGTTTTAAGTTTTTGAGGTTTGTGAAGAAACAAGTTAAGAGAGAATCTGAGTTTCTCAACATGGTGAATCAGGCAGTCAGATTAATCAAGAGTTTACTTGAACTATATATACAAGGATTAACCAGCTAGTTTAGAAGCTAATCAATATGATTAGTTACACTAATAAAACTAAGTATAATTGCCACTACAACAACTATGCCAGGTCAGCAACTACAATAACTAACTAGTCCTAGTCAGCAAGTTCTAGCAAGTTCTAGTGAGCTCTAGTAGATCATAGAGCTTCTGATCAGCTTGGATTGGACTTGTGTAACACCCACCACCCCACAAGCTGGGCTATGTATATCAAGCATACCAAGCTTGGAATGAAGAAATTGGAAAGGACCTGGTGCTAGGGGCTTAGTTAGAATATTAGCAACTTGACAAGTAGTAGAAACTAGTAGAAGATGTGTAAGGCCTGACTAAACTTTGTCTCTAACTGTATGGTAATTCATTTCGATATGTTTTGTTTTTTCATGAAATACAGGATTAGATGCTATGTAAATAGCAGATTGGTTATCACAAAACGGGATAACTGGTTGTAAAGATTGAACCAAAAAATCCTATGAGAGATAAACCAACCATTGGGCTTCAGATGTAGCATTAGCCAAAACCTGTACTCTGCTTCTGAAGATGATCTGGCCATAGTTGTTTGTTTCTTGCTTTTCCATGAGATCAAAGCTGATTCAAGAAAGAAACATAAACTAGAAATCGATCTTTGAGTATACAAACATGATCCCCAATCAGCATCAGCAAAACCTTTAAGATTAGGATCAACAGGAAAAAGTAGACTTGTGGCTGGAGAATTATTAAGATAACTTAAAACCCTTAAAGCTACCTGATGATGTTGTATCATAGGACAATCTAAGTATTGGCTTAATTGGCTAATTACAAAAGAAATATCAGGTCTGGTTGTTGTGAGATACAACAAACGACCTACAAGTCTCCAATAAGCTTATACATCTGTGAAAGGAGTTCCGGTGTTCTTGTGCAACTTTAAAGAACAGTCCATGGGTGTACTTACTAGTTTAGCTCCTAGGAGTCCAGAATCATGAAGTAGTTCAAGAGCATACTTTCTTTGATATAGTAAAATACTTTGATGAGATCTTGCAACTTCCATACCTACGAAATATTTGACATTTCCTAGGTCTTTGATCTTAAATTGTTCACCAAGAAGTTGCTTAATGGTATGAATTTCAGTGACGTCATCTCCTGCCAACAGCAAATCATCCACATACACTAAAATGGCTATGAAATGAGTAGGCCTTCTCTTGGTGTACAAGGAATACTCAGTTTTATACTGAACATATCCAGACGCTAGTAAAAAGACTGACAACTTTGTATTCTATTGCCTACTTGCTTGCTTTAAACCATACAAGGATTTCTATAGCTTACAAACCTGATTAGGCTTAGCATTATTTAAAACAGGTGGAACTTTCATGTAGAGATCACCAAGAAAAAATGCAGTGTTAACGTTAAACTGTTGAAGATGCCATCATTTGGCAGATGCTAAGGCTAACAAGATTTTGATAGTAGTCATTTTTACCATTGGACTAAAAGTTTCTAGGTCATCTATGCCAGTTATTTGGGCATAACCCTTAGCCACCAACCTAGCCTTGTGCCTTTCAACTGATCCATCTACATTATACTTGATTTTAAACTCCCATTTGCAGCTTATGGATTACTTTCCAGCAGGTATATCAATTAATATCCAAGTCTTATTCTGTTCCAGTGCTAACAATTCAGCATGCATGGCTTTCCTACAACATTCTTGACTAACAGCTTGTTGGTGGGTGGAAGGTTTAGTTTGTGAAGTTATGGACAAGGAATTTTTTTTTCTGATTTGATGAAAGATATTCATAACTCAAAAAATCTGATAAAGGATACTGCACACTAGAAGCATTGGTATTACTACTCAGATGCCAGACCGCAATGGTAATCCTGCAAATAGGAAGGTTGTTTTTTGCACCTAGTGGATCGCCTAGGTGGTGGATTGGACTTGTTGGACACAATCTGCGTCAGGAGGATCAGGAATAGGTAAACCAAAAGGGAACAAATAATGGTCAGAAAGAAATGGAATAGGATTTGAGATAAAATATGGTTATGAAATGGATGTAGAAGAAATGGAGTTTTAGGAATTTGACTGAAAAGGAAAAATATGCTCATAGAAATGAACATTTCTGGAAATAAAAGTCTCTCTGGATTTGGTGTCAAACAAGATCAAACCTTTGGTTCCATGTTTATAACCAAGAAAAACACACCTTCATTCTCTAGGATCTAACTTTTTTCCTATGAGCTGTTAAGGTAGAGGCATAAGCCAAACAACCAAAAACCTTGAAATTTGACAAATCAAGAACTGTGTTAAACAAAATCTCAAAAGGACTTTTGTTTGACAAATAAGGAGAGTAACAGGAACAATTGGTTTGCCATACCTGGCGCCTAACACTTCTGTGATAGGTGTTAGTGCACAGTTGGCCGCAACTGGGGCACCATTTTCTCGGCTACTCAGGGTCCTCCCAGGTATATTCCTGATTATGTGGGAGAGTTACCCTGGTCCAACATCCCACCTACTCCAGTTGGTACCCCTGAGGGGTTTCCTTATGGGCAATCTGTTCCTGTTAGGATTGATCAGCCATGGGTTAATGTACCTCAGGTGGCCCCAATTCAGCTGATTGCTCAGTCATGGGCGAATAATCCTCCACATCCAGGCTATAACCAGGGGGCAATTCCCATCCAGGATCAGCAATATCAGGTGGCCCATCAACTAGGGGGTGCTCCTGCTAGGCCAGTAAGGCCTGTTCAGCCACCAGCGCCAAATTATTCGGGTGACAGAGCTCCTCAGCTGATAGACCCAGAGATGATAGCTGAGACCATAAGGAGGCATTTTGGAATCCAACTGAGATTGTTGGATAGGCCCGTGTATAAAAAGCCTTATCCTGAGTGGGTAGATAGAATGACGCCTTTGCCTAGAGAATTTAAGACTCTTGACTTTACTACTTTCTCAGGGGAGGATGGTAAATATACTATGTAACACATCAACAGGTTCACTGCTCAATGCGGGGAAGCAAACTAGAATGAGTTCTATAGGCTCCAGTTGTTCCCTTTGTCTTTGACTGGGGCGGCCTTTACTTAGTATTCTTCCTTAGCCCCTAACTCCATACAAAACTGGACTGACATGGAGCGTTGCTTTCATGATAGATTCTATATGCCTCAGCCAGATCTGACTGTGGCTGCCATGATGAATCTGAGGCAATTAGTGGATGAACCAGTAGCTGATTTCTTGGAGAGATTCAGGAAGTTAAGAAGCAAGTGTGTCGTGCAGTTGCCTGAGGCTGAATATTCTTCCATGGCTGTTAGTAACATGCACCCTCAGCTCAGGGAGAAGTTAGTAGGGCAAGATTGCAATGACCTAAGTCAGTTGGCTTCTAGGGCTTCCAGAATTGAACAGTACATCCTAGAAAAAGAAAGAAGGAGGTCTAGCAAGAACATGGGGCCTCATCTAATCAATGTAATTGATGTTGAAGATCTAGACTATCTGTCAGATGAGTTAGCCGAGCAATCGATAGATATCATGGCTGCAGAGATAGTGAAAGGAAAACCATATTCATGCCCAGCTTTAAGACCCCCCAAAGGAAAGGAAGTCCAAACTCCATAGAGTAGGGTCGACTATTAATTTGACATTTCCAAGGCAGACCAAATATTTGATTATCTCCTGAAATATCAACAGATTAGATTGAATGAAGGACACCAAATTCCCCCAACCGAGGAGTTGAAGGGAAAGAAATATTGTAAGTGGTATAATTCTTATACTCATGCTACCGTTAACTGTATAGTGTTCAGAAAGGCTATACAAAAAGCCATGAAAGAAGGAAGGTTTAAACTAACCGAAAAAGAGATGACTGTCATTACAGATCTATTTCCTTTAGCTGGAGTTAATATGGTTTCCTTCTGTGGGGAGACGGTATCTGGTTCACCATCTAAAAGATGGAAACAACCGATACGTCCCTAATGGAGACAAAGGGGAGTGTATGGTGAACCAAATGGGCTGGGAGAGCTCTAGTTGTGTCTGATCAGTCCAAAACAATAGATCAGAAACCATCTGTGTTCAACAGACTAAAGAGACCCCAGGTAAAGAATGAATATGTCAAGAAAAATACACCGGCCAAATACAATAGGCCCACGGTGTTCGGCAGGTTAGAGAGGAATCAGCCGAGGAGACAGACTGAAGTCAAACAGCATTCGGCAGATTGTGATGTATACAGAGGCCCGAATAGGAAGACTATTCTAGTCCCTAGATATAGAATGGATGAGGTTAAGCCTGGGGTTTTTAGTAGATTGAATTTTTCAGGCATAAGAAGGGATTTAGGGACAAGAAAGCCTGCAATCAAGTCTGGGGAAACAACAAAGAAGGTTCCACGAAGAAACATAGGAAGAAATATAACCGGTAAGTATTATGATACTTTAGCCGATGCAAGGCTACCCATGATGGACGAGACTCCTATACCAGACAAGGGAAAAAGAGTAGCTCGTTTCGATGTGGAAAAGGGCATGACCACATTAAAGATTACTGTAAAGAATGAGGAAGTTATCAGGTCCCAACGTATGGTTAATGTAACACCCTCCCTAGGATATTACATGTCTGACTCCCGACTTATAATCAAAAAGAAGTTCGTAAAAGGTTTGAGTTATAAAAAGATGGGTTTTAAAATTTCTTATTACAGAAACATAAACTTACTGAAATTCATAAGTATTACTGAAAATATATTTAGTATACAATATTGACACCAATTAATATTTAACAATTTAAAGAGAAATATAAAACTAACAGACTCTTTTTTTTTTAACAGTAGCAAACCCATCACGGGTCCTACTTAATAGCACGATACAATACTAACGAGAAAACTTAACATACTTATTCCTTCTTGTATCCATCTTGATGCATCAGACATCTGTTCCTTGTTAACACTGCACACCAACAAGTCCTGAATGTTCACTCCTCCATGTTGTCACCAATCTCAGAATGTCTACCACCCGTTATGTCTAAGACAACTCATTTCTTCTACTGTATAATTTTAACAATACAGACACAGCAAGACCACATAGCAAAGAGGTGAGATCACCTACACCAATACTAACATGGTAGCACAGAGATAACACAAACAGCATATCATACAGATAGATGATATCAGAATTATGATCATGCCATCAACATTAATTAACTATCATCATCCAATCATTCATCAGTTCAATTATCATAAACAACAATTATGATAATGCCCTCAACATTGTCTAATTATCATCATCATCATCCAAGTATTCAAAACAATTGTCATAGCCAATATTCCTCAATTAATATATCATACAGATATAAATGTTCAGATTCATGCATGTGCACATAGACTCAGTTTTTCAAAAACAACTCCATGGAGGTTTTCACAAATTTCGAGGAGAATGCTCTGTTAATTGTCAGCCTTAGCCCAAAGACAATCTTCCAGTCGTTGAAAAGAATCGTGTTCTTGTCGGGTATCGTCAATGCGTTGCAATGGACTGCATTGCCAAGTGGCATATGGTCCAGCCTTAGCCCACAGACAGATATCCACTGGTCGACCGCCGCGCCTTGACGCCCCCAAGATCCATCATAGACCTCACTATCAATTCTCATTCCCTCTTCAACCACAAGGGCCAAAATAGCTGCTAGCTATACTTTATACAATGCACGAATATATTAGTGCAAGTTCAACCACAAGGGCCAAATCTTTTCAATTTCATTTGTTCAGTTTAATCATATGCCTCAACGCATATTTTTCCAATGCATGTATAATGCACCAATGCCAATCACAGGCATATCTTTCCAATGCATGTAAAATGCACCAAACGCCAATCACAGGCAAAACTTGTTATTTCCTCATACAGTGTCTATACACTGGTTCAACAACAATTATACTGTATATTCAATAGCAAAATCATGTTATCACATTTTTATAGCCATAAAACACTTTCGTCGTGTTTTCACAAAATTGCGCAATTAAAGGTTGAATGCTTGACAAGGGGAGTGGTTTGCAAGATTCGACCTAGAGAGATCCGAGTCGAACAAGAAGAAGTAAAATTCTTATGAGATAGGGGTATGGATTCTGGAAAATAAAGGGTTATTCAGAGCTGAAGAAACCAGAGAGGCCCTGCCACATTATCCGGTTTCTCATTGTTTTGGAGTCTAGTAACCATGGTAAAAAGGCTCTTATACAAAGAGGAAAGGAAAAGGGTATCTAAGGCCAAAGGTTTGCCAGAAGTAACTAAAGAAAGAAGGTGGGATATCTCAAGGACCACTGCGACTGAGCTAGAGTAAATAAAATATTTGCAAAACCAGTAAAGAAAGAAGGCTTGATGTTCCCCATCAGATACTTGGTGAGAGGCCTTGGCATTAGCAGCCAAGAAATTGGAGTTGGAAGAGGTGTTTTTAGAAAAATTTACTTTTAATGCTAGATAGGAAAGTTTAAAAAGCGAGTTCACATCTTCACCAATTATTGGAAGGCCGGTGATAGCTGTCACATCTAACAAGGTAGGGCTTATGATGCCTGAAGGAAGGATGAATCCGTTCACAGAGGTAGACCAAAACCCTAAGAAGCTAAACAGAAAGTCAAGATGTAGGGGAATCTCATGTTGAGAAAGCATAATGATGTCATAAATTCCCTATGCCTTCCAATCTTCTCCTTGGCTAGTCGAAACCCATTTCAGCCAATCGGCATACTGAGGAGCAAGGCGAGGCTAGGTTCGGATATCATTTGGGCATTTATTGATGGAGTACAAGTTGGCAGTGATAGGAAGCTCAAAATGCTTGGGATATAGGTGATAATCAAGAAAAATCTTGCCCTCATAGATATTAGAGGAACATGGGGTAATGGTAAAGGAATTCAAAAGTGGAACAAGAACGCGGAAGCCAGCATCTTGTTCTTGGTTCAATGGTTGCTGGGTGTTGAAAGCCGAATCAGATGAGAATGATAAGGAATCATCATCCCCGTAAGAGTAGGTTCTTGGTTCAATGGTTGCTAGGTGCTTTGAGGAAGAAATGGCAAAAGTGAGTCAAGTAAAGAAGGTTTCAGCTGAATTTATAATGGCTCTGTAGATGAATTTTTGACCGTTTGATTTTTCGGCTGAGTATCTCTTATATTGAAGGATAAAGTGGATATTAAATTGGACACGACGCTTGAGAAAACTTAATTACATTTATTCAGCTTTTTTGAATCAGCTGAAAAATGTAAAGGGGCAGTTGTTATCACTCAAAAAATAAATTCAAAAGAGTAAGCTAATGCAACGGCTAGTTGAAGGTAATTAGCCGAAGAAAGAGCTGATAAAGTAGAGGAGCACTCGGTTAATGGTAAGCTGGACCTTGCCGTTAGTGGACTAGGAATGAAATAAAAAAAAAAAGCTGAAGCATAACGAACTGTAGGTTAATGGAAGGTTAAGAACTGAAGCTGTTACCAACGGATGCAACAAAACATGCCGAGAAAATAGGAGTTGAGCTGTTGAGGGGTAGCCATTGTGGCCAAAACAGTTAAGAGGCGTGGGTAGGCTAGTTGTGGGATAGTCGTTTGTCGTTAGGAGTTCTAGCCAGCAAGGTTGGCTATGATGGGGGTTGGATTTTATCTATAAATACCATTTGTATCAATTGAAATAGGACAGATCACAATCAATACAACTTTTAAGATTTGCTTATTTTGCTTAAATTTTCATGCCTTTTACTATATTGCTTTTTTTTATGCAATTTACTATCCGCAAGCTTATTTCCTAGCTGATTACAGTTTTAACATCAAATTCTTAGACTTCTTAAGTTCACCTTAATACCAAAACGCTTTCTTTAGTGAGTTTGGAAACCTTTGCTAAAGGTTGGATTTTTCCTTTAGTTCAAATCGCTTGTTACTTATCAAAATCCATATGTGTTCATCGGCTGAATTCTTATTCAGCTGATAAAATTCTTTCACACGTAAACACACTACCTCTAGGTCTAGAATTAGGAGGACAACTATGCCTTTTGTAGCATATGTCCACTGTATGCCCTTGTCTGCCACAATGGACACAGAATTTGGTAGCCCTAATTCCATTCACTGTAGTATACCCTACGTATATTAAGTAAATAGAATAGTATGTCACTTTCTAACTTAAGCATAATTTATAACCTGTTTAATAGCTATATAATGAATAAATATATAGAGCCTTTATAGAAGTAAGAGAGCAAGACATTTTTCACCTCAGGAAACTTGCTCGTTACTAGAAATCTATCTGATATGTCTGAGATTACAAATCTTCACAAATTAATTACATACATTTAATTACAGAACTATTAATATAATTACAGAACCAAAATAATTGCATTAATAGCTTAACTAAGCTTTCATCGCCTTGCCTTGCGCTTGCTTGGATCCTCCTCTGGATTTATCATGGAAAACATAAAATATCTGGAGTGAGAATTAAATTCTCAGTAGTAAGTTTGAAATCATAACATCAAGGTAAATCTAGCTACTTTGGATAAAACACAAATTGTATTTAGTCGTTTAGAAAGGTGGCATAGCCAAAACTCAGTCCTTTCCTTTCCCAAAGCAGACAGTTTATTCAATTACAAAATAATTCATTTATATCATAACAAATCAATTCAAACATCACAACTTAAATGGCATGTGCCGTAAACATTTATCATCATATTATAAACAACACTTAATTCACTTTAAATACTAATATCAACCTTTTATAATAAGCTTTTAACTTTAGCCTTCACATTGAATCAAAACAAGATGATTGTCCATACAATCGTCAATTTTTATGTAATGCATGATAATGTATGATTATGTCTAATGAGGATCCTAAAGTATGCTCATGTAATGATTCTTTGAAATGATTTTATTTTAGAAAACTCATGTTATTTGAATATTTCTAGGAAGCCCTTTTGTTCCAGGAAGCATCTTTTAATGTAACACCCCCAGCCAGAGCTCCAACTCTAGGGAAGCTGTGTTAAACTACTCCGTATTATTCACATGGCTTGGTATTAAATCCCCTCCTTCAGACTACAACCCTTCATTGGGATTATTGAATCCCCTCCTTCAGGTTATAGCCCTTCATTGGGACTAAACCTAGGACCATGCCTTTTGTTTTTCCCGGAGGAGAACGCTTCCTTGTATTGTTTTCTGGGTAGGCAGGACATCTTTTTTGTTCCTTGCACTACCAAACATTCATAACTTTGGCATTTAGAGCCCTTTTGTCCAAACTACTTGGAGCCTTTTTGTCCAAGCATAAATTTACAATACATGGAAACATCAAATAACAAGTTTGAAAACAAAACATGCAAAAGTATTAAAATCTTTCCTTTCTTCACTTTTTACAAAATCATACTTTTCCATATACAAGGGAGAAGCAATATCGTAATCATTAAACTTTTCTTAATATATTATCATACATGCTAGTAGAGAGGGATTCATTCTGTAACACCCACCATAGGGTATCACATTTCAGACCAAGTCCCTTATTTGTCTTTACCCAAGTTATAAAATGATTAAATATTATTTAAAATATTAGTTTCAAAATTTCTTTTTCGCAGATAACATAAACTTTACTGAATTAGAAAAACACAAGATATAAAGACAGAATAAAATACATTTCTTGTACATAACATAGATTCGTAATATCTTTATTATACAAACCATATAAAACTCTACCTGGCCCAAGTTTACAATCTCTAAAGACAAAAGTCCTTCTCAAAAGACAGATTCCCAAGCTGGGAATGTTTCGCTACTTATGCAAACTTAAAATAAGAAATAATGACCCCTTGGCGGGTCTTACTTACAGATAGAGTAATACCACCACAATACTCTATATACTCAGAGTCCCAATGAACACACCAAGTAGCAGCGCCTTCAAGAAACTATAGTATAAAGAAACCTAACTGATCCCTACTTGTCGCCATCGCAGTCTTCACAGACATAGGCATAAAATAGAAACAGACAGAACAATATAGCAAAGAGGTGAGATCCCCTACATCGCATACCAATATAGCAGCAAGGCAACGACAAACATGCCAACACAGTTCAACATACATTCTATACAATAACATAAAATCAATAAATATTTTCATGATATTTAATAAGTAAATAATTCGCCAAACTTGTATCACCATATCAGGCATAATGACAACACCACAATAACATTATATCACAACAGTGTAAATGCTAATGATGCATATGCATGATGTGTATGTTAACCATCCTTATGCACAATGTAACCAGTTCCTACTATTCCATGGAACTGTACTCAAATTCAGAGATAAATGCTCCAAAAGATTTGTCCCCCCTAAAAAGACAGTCTATGGACCATGAAAAGCAATAGTGTCATCGAGGCTGTCAGTGCGTTGCAAACGGTTTATATCGCGGCCAGGGGTATATATATATATATATATATATGGTGCTCAATTAGCACTCGTGATACCATCGTACCACAAAGTGAATCACCGCGCCTTGACCTCACCCCAGGATCTATTAAGATCCCACTATCCTGTAAGTTCCTGTCTACTCTTTAGGCATAAAACGCCATAACAACCATCAACTGTACAATGCTTTTCCATGCATGATGTATGATTCAACACATACAAATCATATTTCACCGTATTTTACATATACCCACCACATTCTTGGCAGCATCATTTTGCAACATAATGGGGCCCACCACGACAGCCCGACAGCCGACTGCTGTAATTACCAATCGCATAAACATTTTATCACATTTTTTAAATCGCGTAACTTTTTTTCAAAAGTTTTCAAATTACGTAAAATTTTTCAACGTTTTCGCAATCGGGTAAATATTTTCAAACGTTTTGCGTAAATATTTTCAAACATTTTTAAATCATTTTCTCAATCGCGTAAAAATATTTAAACGTTTTCAAAATCGCGTAGCTCAAAAATCGTTATTTTTCAAACGTGTAAGGTTTTTTAACTATTTTTCACTGTATAAAATATTTCTTGACGTTCTAAATTAAATTCTAAAACTTTACAAACTAAAAATATTATTTGTACATCATTTTCCAATTTTCTTATAAAAACTACTCTAAGTAATAATTTCTTATATTTTTCTCAAAATTTGCATTATTCAATTTTAATAAAATCTTCTACTATTACCTTTACTAAAATTCTTTTCATTAAATTACTTTGAGCTCTAAATCACTTTCAAGACTTATCCTCCATTGTCATGAATAAAAATCACTTTGATCTAATAAAAACTTTATTCACTAAATTGAGTTCTTATTAGTAAATCCTTCAAAACTACCCTTAAGAAAATATTTTTGATCTAAAACACCAATTCTTGGCATATTGGCCTAAAATCAATTTATTTTCCATAACCAAATATTTATTCATTTCTTATCTCATTTTCCTTTGTAAAAATCTTTAATCTCATTACTTGTTACTTAATCATCTAGAATCCATACTTACTAAAATATTTCAAATGATTTGTTCCAAAATCCTCATGGAAACCGTGTACCACTTAGTTCTTAGAAAACAACATAGTTTTCCTTTCCACGTGATTCTTATCATATGCCACATGATTTTCACATATTCATGCTTTCATGCTTGCTATTAAAGTAATAAAATCATATTAAACATCCAATAACAATCTAATAAAATCATACCATCCCACATATAAATCATACTTAATTATCAAAGTAATAGAATCACATATAATCAAAAAGCAACCATGGCAATTCATGCATACAATCAACATCATATAGTTATACACAATCAAACACACAAACACCAATAATCACACAATTCGAATGAATAAATCCTCACATGGATTTTCCACTCACAAAAACAAACAAATCCATTCCCTCACCACCACATATGGCCGATGAGATTAATCTCCCTTTTACCTTGATTGATGCCTCCTAGCTCCTTGTAAAACTCTCTCTTTGTATCAAATTTTCACCACCAAGTAGATCTTAGAATCAAAACAAATACATAAAAATTAGTATCTAAGGCTTGATTAAGATGACCATAGATCAAACATGGTCTTAGGATATCCAAAAGTCAAGTAAGAAATCAAGTTTCAAGATCTTTACCTTGAAAACCTAGAACTTAAATCCAAGAATCAAGCTTAAAGATGATAGAATTAGGTCTTGATCACAACATGAAAGCTGCTTAGAATGAAGTTTAGGATCAAGTGATGTGGTTAGATGGAATTATGAGTGTTTGGAAGGCTATTTTAGAAAGTGAGGCCGTAAGCAACACAAGGAGAAAAATGTAAGAGCTTTTGTGTTCTTTGCTTGATAAGAAGGTGAAGATGAATGAATCTTGAGAAGTTCACAACATGAAAGTGTCTTGGATTAATGAGAGGATTCAAGATATATGGTTGGTGTAAATTATTGAAGGTTGGTGAGTGATATAAGGTAGAGAGTCCGTAAGCTTTGGGAGAGGAAATGGAGAGAATTTCTTTGTATTAAACTTTGCAAGAGAAGGTGAAAACTTTGAAATGTGATAGAAAATTCAACTTTAGCCATCTTGAAGACTTAATGGCCATAGGACATTTTGAGAGAAAATGAGAGAGAATTATTTTATTTGATAGCTTTGTGATAGCCTTTGCTTTTCTTTGATAAGAATGAAAGAAAAATTGATAGGAAAGATTAAGTGTAGAATTCAATGCATGGCCGTAGGTTACATGTGCAAAGCCACCAAAATTGACTAAACTTTGCATTAAAAGATGATAACTTTAAGATGTGATAGAAATGAAGTGAAATGTCTTCTTTCACAAATGCATGGCTGTGTAGTGCATAAGAAAGAAGCTTAAGGCTTGTTAGACAAAATAGAAACATTTGCACATGGCTTCACATGGTCTCATATGGCCTTGGTCATCAAATAGTCATTCTTTAATCAATAGAAAATTCAAGAACATGGTAGAATTAGCATAGGTCTTCAACATACAAAAGTCTTAGAATGATATATAGGCTTAGGAAATAAGATTAGATAAAATTTTAGAAGCTTGAATGATGGTCTTAGGTGTGTTGGCTGAATGCTTCATGAAATGGAGAAATGGAATTGTTGGTTAAGTGAAGAAAAAGAAAATAGAGAGAATGACTTAAGAGACAAAGTTTGATAGAAATGTGATAGCTAGCCTTCACAAAAGTGTGATAGCCGTGGAGTGCATGCATGTGGGGAAATTAATACTTGATCAAACAAGATAGAAATCAAGCACATGGTTAAAGTCATCAAGTGGCCATGCTTTGGTCACCTTGATGAATCATAAGCTCTTGAATATCCTAGAAAACTCTACATGGCCGTGGAACACCATTGAGACAGCTAACCAAATTTTGTTTCATTTAATTACCACTTAAACTTAAATTAACTTTGTTAATTCATCTAGTTTTGGAACTAATTAAACTAGCCATTTTTGTTGACTTAATGCTATTGGTTAATAATCATGTCAAGCCACTAATTTTGACTTCTATTAACTAGTAGCACATGGCTACCACATGGCTTAAGCTATAAGAAATTATTACTCAGAATAAAAATTACTGCTCACAAACCAATAATTATTGTACAGTGAATAATAATAGAACAACAGTAAAAGAAAATTTAGTAACTGTATCTGGTTTTGGGTTTAATAGGATCCCCCGGCCCTGCATTAGTAGTACAAAATTTTCTGCCGCATAAAATTTTTTACTTTTTTCCCAGCCCACCTAGGCCCACAGACGGCCCAAAATAATATTAAAACAATTACAATCTCAGAAAAATCCATAAAAATTCTCAAAAATCATAAAAATTATAAAATTAATATTTATGCAGAAAAAATGAAATTCCGAATGTTTCAACTCTCCCCTGCTAAAAAAAAAATTCGTCCTCGAAATTTACCATACCTCAGAATAATTGAGGATATTGTTCCCTCATCTTGTGTTCCAGCTCCCATGCAGTATCTCCTATCGTTTCATTCCAGATCACTTTTTGCTTCTCTTGAATTTCCTTTATCAAACTATTTGAAACAATAATCATAATCAAACAATCTCTTTACCCGTTGTAGCAGATATGCTAAACACATTTCTACTTAATACATTCGCCACGACATTCACCTTTCCCGAAATGATACCAAAATTAAAAATCGCAGTCTTTCAAGAACTTTAGCAAACGTGTCTGTCTCTGGTCAAACTCCTTCTGATCAAATAGGTACTCCAAGCACCTATAATCACTGTAGACATCGTACGTTGATCCATAAAGAAAACGTCTCCAAATTTTTCAACGTAAAATTGAATATCACAAAATGCCTAAAAATGCGTCGGACAATGCTTCTCCCATATTTTTAACTACTTTGAAGCACATGACACAACCTTTCTATTTTGTATCAGCACACAACCTATACCCAAAAGTTGAACTTTCTCTAACCAAATTTCACACTTGAACAGCTTCGCGTATAACTTCTTCTCCTCCTTTAGAAATTGAAGAACCGCACCGAGATGTTCAGCATGTTCTTTCGGATTGCGAGAATAGATCAGAATGTCGTCAATAAAGACAATGACAAATCTGTCTAAATAAGAAAGAAAGATCTGATTTATATAATTTGAGAACATCACAGAAACATTTGTTACTTCAAATGGTGTTACTAAATACCCGTAGTGCCTATAACGCATCTGAAAAACTGTCTTAAAATATCTTCTACTTTCACACGAATATGATGATACCCTGAACGCAAATTGATCTCGGAGAAAACAATGACTCCCTTTGTTTGGTCTTCTAGTTTCCACGGTGTATCTTCCGTCACATTACCTTCACCAAGGTAAGTTGTTTTACTCATTTATCCCTAATCTTAACAGAAAATGTCTTATAGATCAAGTTCTCTTTCTAATTGTACTGTATTTGATACCATGACATTGGTTGAATCAAGAATATATCTTCTCAATTAAGATACATAGAAGATACTATGATGATTAGAAAGAAAAATGACAAGGCTATTGGGTAGATTACCAGATTTATCCAACAAAAAAAATTTAATATGGTTTACTAGATTTAGAAATGAACATGCTCCAATAAATTTAGAAATGAACTTTCTAAATTCAAATCCAAAAATCTCAGTCTAAGGAAACACTAAAGTTTCATTGATAACAAGATAACAGTATAAATATAAAAAGATATGGTTGGAAGATAACCAATCCATTCATGAACTCAAATAGATATGATTTTAGATAAGCAATTTAAATCAACAAAAGAGATTTGATCTTTAATAAACATAGGACATAGTTAGAAAACTTGAGTATAAATAACAAGTTTAACAAGAAAAGTAGAAATACCCTAATCAAAAGATAACAAAGACATAGATAACCCAAATGGTTCACACAGTCATTGACCACAAAAGAATGGGTTACCTAGTGAATTATACAGTACAATTTTAGGATTACTTTCTATAGCACAACTTCTTTGTTTCTTAAGTCTTTATATTTGAACGTTCCCATTTCACTTTTTGTATTGACTTCTTCTTCTACGTGAGATCTT
This sequence comes from Ormosia emarginata, assembly GCA_029884605.1. Taxonomy (NCBI): domain Eukaryota; kingdom Viridiplantae; phylum Streptophyta; class Magnoliopsida; order Fabales; family Fabaceae; genus Ormosia; species Ormosia emarginata. Next base: position 45,040,604 of record JAQQTP010000088.1, read on the forward strand.
GAAACACCGACATTACAAATGGAAGGTTCCGTCTCCAGTTGCGTACAGACTCTAGAAAAGTGTTCGGGCTTCCCGCATCTGAAACAAATAATTCCTTTGATCGTACATTCCTTGGTCAAATGAGCCTCTCCACACTTCTAACATTTCGATGCTTATGCTACAATCTTACAAACTTCGTTGCCATTAGTTCTTCCTTCATTTGTTCGTTGTTGCTTCCTCGATGGTCGTATATATGACTTTTGTTAAAATCGATTGATCTTACATTTCCTCCCCTTTTGAATCATTGACGATTCAAAGTCACTACTTCTTACATCCTGAGACTGATTCGATTCTAACAAGTTCTGAAGTTCGGTTATTAGTTCCTATTACTGAGCGATCTTCTGAGTCTGTTGTACCATTGCGTCAATCATCCTCTGCATTATACTTCTAGCTGCGACCATACGATCATCATCATGTCTCGCATCCACATCTTTACGTCTACTACGATCCATTGTCTTTCTTCAAAGACAAATAAACCAAAACACAGTGAAACCAAACGTAACCACTTCAAACAACATTGTCTCCTTTCGGAAACCAAACAATATATCTCTGTGTTCAATGTCAGAGAAACACACAGCACAAACAAGACAAACCTACCCACAAACCCAAAAGACTCTAACTTGGGCTCTGAGAAACACACAACACAAACAAGACAAACCTACCCACAACCCAAAAGACTCTAACTTAGGCTTTGATACCAACTAATGTAACACCCACCATAGGGTATCACATTTCAGACCAAGTCCCTTATTTGTCTTTACCCAAGTTATAAAATGATTAAATATTATTTAAAATATTAGTTTCAAAATTTCTTTTTCGTGGATAACATAAACTTTACTGAATTAGAAAAACACAAGATATAAAGACAGAATAAAATACATTTCTTGTACATAATATGGATTCGTAATATCTTTATTATACAAACCATATAAAACTCTACCTAGCCCAAGTTTACAATCTCTAAAGACAAAAGTCCTTCTCAAAAGACAGATTCCCAAGCCGGGAATGTTTCGCTACTTATGCAACCTTAAAATAAGAAGTAATGACCCCTTGGCGGGTCTTACTTACAGACAGAGTAATATCACCACAATACTCTATATACTCAGAGTCCCAATGAACACACCAAGTAGCAGCGCCTTCAAGAAACTGTAGTATAAAGAAACCTAGCTGATCCCTACTTGTCGCCATCACAGTCTTCACAGACATAGGCATAAAATAGAAACAGACAGAACAATACAGCAAAGAAGTGAGATCCCCTACATCGCATACCAATATAGCAGCAAGGCAACGACAAACATGCCAACACAGTTCAACATGCATTCTATACAATAACATAAAATCAGTAAATATTTTCATGATATTTAATAAGTAAATAATTCACCAAACTTGTATCACCATATCAGGCATAATGACAACACCACAATAACATTATATCACAACAGTGTAAATGCTAATGATGCATATGTACGATGTGTATGTTAACCATCCTTATGCACAATGTAACCAGTTCCTACTATTCCATGGATCTATACTCAAATTCAGAGATGAACGCTCCAAAAGATCTGTCCCCCCTAGAAAGACAGTCTATGGACCATGAAAAGTAATAGTGTCGTCGGGGCTGTCAGTGCGTTGCAAACAGTTTATATCGCGGCCAGGGGTGTATATATATATATATATATATATATATATATGGTGCTCAATCAGCACTTGTGATACCATCGTACCACCAAGTGAATCACCGCGCCCTGACCTATCCCCAGGATCTATTAAGATCCCACTATCCTGTAAGTTCCCATCCACTCTTTAGGCATAAAACGCCACAACAACCATCAACTGTACAATGCTTTTTGTAACATCCCGAAAAATATTTGTTTAAGTATAAATGATCATTTTATATTATTCTTGATTTTTAGGAATTTTTCGGAAATGACAAATATTTTAATATATTCCTCATTTTGTGTGCACACTCAGTTGAGAATTGTTGAGGTCAGTGTAACACTTTGAAAATTAATTATTTCACCACCAATAGTCATTTTCTAATATTTTTGATTTATGTGAATTTTTCTGGAATTTTTCGGGAACGATGAATATTTTAATATATTCTTCGTTTTACGCAAAATTGGAGCAGAGTCTGGAAAACGACTGTAACGCTTCAAAAAATTAGAAAATTATATGACGAATAGTCGTTTTATAATATTTTCAATTTTTGAGAATTTTCTAGGATTTTTCCAGAAACGTCGAATATTTTAATATATTCATTGTTTTGCGTGCGCACTGAGTAGAACCGGAGAAACGCGATGTTTCCTCCGCAAACCTTGAACTATGGACATGTCGACGGGGGATCTTACTAAACCCGAGACTTGACACAGTTTACGAGGTTTTACAATTTTCAAGAAATCTTAACAGATAAAATAAATCAATACTGCGAAAAATTTATCTGTCAGATTAATTAAATATTGATTTCTGTCAACTGTAACTATTATCCATTGGATAATAGTGTGTAGTAAAAATCCTATCACATTATCCAAATGAAATTCACTTTATGTCTAATCAATCCACTTTAATTCAAATTTAATGTTAAATAATCAAAGCTTCTTTGAGAAGCTTTGACCAAACATTGACTCAAATGCCCTTGGCTTCCCATGGAAGCCAACTCTCCCCCTCTCTCTTCTCTCTCTTCAACTCGGCAGCAGCCCTTGGTGGGAGGGGAAAATTTGGTTTCAATAATTCAATTTATCTCACAATTTCCATAATTAACCAAAACACTTTCTCTCTCTGCCCTTTCTTCTTCTTCTTCTTCATTTTGAGTTTTCTCTCCCTTCTCTCTACATGCTCCACGGCCAGCCCCTCTTCTTCTCCCTCAACCATCACAAAAATTACATCTAAACACATTTCCTTAATCCTCTCACCATTCTAAGCATCTTTTCTTCTTGGAGTTTCTTGAAATTCCTCCATCTTCACCATCTTCTCCAAGCTCCAAGCTTTGAGCTTTTTGGGTAAGTTTCAAGACTCCTCTTCTTTCTCCTCCATTTTCGTGGTCATGGTCTTCATGTTGGCCATCCATGCTTCATTTTCCAAGCCATTATGCTATTCTAACAAAGTCACCATTTTTAGGGTTTTTGGAGGTCAAATCCGAAAATTGCAAGAAGCTTTCTTGGAGTTCTCTTGATTTCTTCATTTGGGTAAGAGGAAGACACTCCTCCTCAACCTTTCTTAGCATCTAGGAACTTTGATTGTGTTGTTTGTGAAAAAACCCTAATGAGGGTTATTCATTGATTTTGTGATTAGTGTGCTTATGTGTTGATTTTATTTGATTTATGCTATTGAATTGATTTGTTATATATATTGATATGTTGGAGTGGATTTGGTGATTGAAAATGGGAGAAAAACATTTGAGAAACCTTCTTGGAGGGTCACAGTTTTAGGCTAGGAATTTAGGTAAATTGGTGATTAAATTGTAACTTGCATAAGACTTAAATTAATCAATGGATAACATAGAATTTAGTGGAAGAAAAATTTGGAATGGAAACTCCTATGAGGGCCACGGTTTTGAGCCCAAAATTGGGGCTATTGGTAAGCTAATGTAACAAGTAAAGATTAAGTGAATTTAGAATGTAACCTATAATGTGATGAATTGGAAAGAATTAGGAATTGAATTCCTAGAGAGGCCACGGCCTCTAAGGCCCTTTGGGACCTAATTATGTAACTTTGGCAAATTGGGAAGTATGAGTGACTAGGTAATTAGAAACCTATGCAATGAGTGGATAATTGATAAATTGGAAGGATTTAGTAGAATTAGAGATTTCATGAATCTTAAAGGACTAAGAGTGAGATTGTCATAAGACTTGAAGTAATTATAAGTAAGTGAAGAACAAGAGAGTGTGAGACCTAAGAACTTGAACAATTTACAAATTGTATGAAAATTGAATTACCTTGGAAGATTTGTTTAATTGTAAGAATTGGATTTGACATGAACCTTGAAAGGAAAATAAATTCTAAGTTAGGATTCATAATGAACCTAAAAATGTACAAGTTGACTTGATCCTTATATTATGATGTTATGGGTCCATGTGAGTGACCATTTACATATTGATGCTTATCTTGGCCAATTGTGGCTTATTATGGAATTGTATGAAATGGTGAATCATACATGTTCATGCATAGTATCTTATGCATTGTGAATGTCCTTGTGGACTGTTGTAAGGCCAAGTTGCCTAGGAGATTGAACACACCTTAGTGCGGGTGCGAGTAGACAAGTGTAGGTTATGTTATGACCTTGGGGGCGTCGGGGTGCGGGTCCTTCACAAGGGGCAGTTGGTAGCTCCTCTGCCTGTGGGGCAAACCGATGCAAACGCACCGACGATCCGGACTTGACACTGTCCTATTTCGTGATCTAGTGTAGAATGTCTGTACAATGCCATGATTGTGCACGAGAAAATTTATTGATAGCACTGGCCTCAGCAGCCGAGTTACAGACATGTCTCCTGATCTTTCTCTCCGACTGTTTGGGTCTAGCTCCATGGAGTAGGAATTCGGGAAAGCATGCATGTGAGTCATAATATACATTGTCATTGTTAATATTTATTTTTCCATATCTATGACTGATTTGGTTATTACTGTGATGACTATATGCCTGGAACTGCTTATTAGTTGAACATGATATTCTGAATTGCTATTTGGGTGCGTGGCGCCGTGCTGTTTCTAGCTGCTATAATTGGTAATGATGGTAGGATGTCTTACCTCTTTCTTGTATCTCTATTACTTGTTGTATGTGTGTATACTGTATTGATCAAAGACGACGGTAAGGAGGCGGAAGATCCCGATTTTCTCGGCTTCTGGCCTGAACAAGATTAACTTCTACTGAGACGATAGCGGCACGTATGCGCGGATTTCTTGGTGATGTGCGTCTGACCTTCCTCGGAGGGCCGGAGTGCTGGCACATTAACTTGAATTCCGATCGCTGCGTCTACTTGGGAGATGTGTCGATTGCCCTAGCCTGGAGACATCATGAGGCACCTGTCCTCACCTGCCACATCAGCTTGCGACTGGAGTTTTACTTGCCCATCCGTGAGATGTGGGGCGATCGTTACTATACCCCATGGGAGGACTCCTTTGATTCCACCGCTCGGGCTCCGTCCCGTGCTTCTATGGTTCCCATGGAGGTTTCCTCGGAAGAGGAGGATCTTGCTGAGGATCCTGATACAGTCCCTCCTCATCTGAGAGACTGAGTCTACTGGTAGCTACTGATGGCTACCAGTGTTTTATTTTTGGAGCCTGATGTATTTTTTTTGTGGGCTGTATATTTTGGTATCTCTGGGGCATATTTGTATAAATCCTTTGGGGCAGGTATAGTTTTGCTTTTTGGATAATTCAGGCTTGTATCTAAGTATAAATGATGTCAGCACATTTTATATATATATATATATATATATATATATATATATATATATATATATATATATATATATATAGATATATATCTATAAGCATGTTATTCAGATGTGAATTTTGTCTACTATTTTATTCTTCACCGTCATTTATATTCCGCATGGTTAAAATGATTATAAAAAAAAAATATTTCTGCTATTTTGCTCGCGTATTTAAGAATTGAACAAGTTAAACTTAAATGAATGAACTGGGTCTTGAAATGTTAAAACTTTACTTTTCCGCATTTTCTTTTATTTGACAATGTGACGTTCCCTCCCAAAAAGGGGCGTTACACTTTTCCATGCATGATGTATGATTCAACACACACAAATCATTGTATGATCTAACACATACAAATCATATTTCACCGTATTTTATTTATACCTACCACATTCTTGGTGGTATCATTTTCCAACATAATGGGGCCCACCATGACAGGCCGACAGCCAACTACTGTAATTTCCAATCGCATAAACATTTTATAACATTTTTGAAATCGCGTAACATTTTTCAAACATTTTCAAATTACGTAAATATTTTCCAACATTTTTGCAATCGCATAAATATTTTCAAACGTTTTCTAAATTGCATAAATATTTTTAAATCATTTTCTCAATCGCGTAAAAATATTTAAATGTTTTCAAAATCGCGTAGCTCAAAAATCATTATTTTTGAAATGTGTAAGGTTTTTCTACTATTTTTTGCTGTATAAAATATTTCTTGACGTTCTAAATTAAATTCTGAAACTTTCCAAACTAAAAATATTATTTGTACATCATTTTCTAATTTTCTTATAAAAACTATTCTAAGTAATAATTTCTGATGTTTTTCTCAAAATTTGCATTATTCGATTTTAATAAAATTTTCTACTATTACCTTTACTAAAATTCTTTTCGTTAAAATACTTTGAGCTCTAAATCACTTTCAAGACTTATCCTCCATTGTCATGAATAAAAATTACTTTTATCTAATAAAAACTTTATTTCATAAAATATTTGAATTCTCAAATCGCCTTTAAAAACTCCTTTTTCATTTCAAAATTCACTAAATTGAGTTCTTATTAGTAAATCCTTCAAAACTACCCTTAAGAAAATATTTTTGATCTAAAACACCAATTCTTGGCATGTTGGCCGAAAATCAATTCATTTTCCATAACCAAATATTTATTCATTTCCTATCTCATTTTCCTTTGTAAAAATCTTTAATCCCATTACTTGTTACTTAATCATCAAGAATCTATACTTACTAAAATATTTCAAATGATTTGTTCCAAAATCCTCATGGAAACTGTGTACCTCTTAGTTTTTAGAAAAGAACATAGTTTTCCTTTCCACGTGATTCTTATCATATGCCACATGATTTTCACATATTCATGCTTTCATGCTTGCTATTAAAGTAATAAAATCATGTTAAACATCCAATAACAATCTAATCAAAATCATACCATCCCACATATAAATCATACTTAATTATCAAAGTAATAGAATCACATATAATCAAAAAGCAACCATGGCAATTTCATGTATACAATCAACATCATATAGTTATACACAATTAAACACACAAACACCAATAACCACACAATTCGAATGAATAAATCCTCACATGGATTTTCCACTCACAAACATAAACAAATCCATTCCCTCACCACCACATATGGCCAATGAGGTTAATCTCCCTCTTACCTTGATTGATGTCTCCTAGCTCCTTGTAGAACTCTCTCTTTGTATCAAATTTTCACCACCAAGTAGATCTTAGAATCAAAACAAACACATAAAAATTAGTATCTAAGGCTTGATTAAGATGACCATAGATCAAACATGGTCTTAGGATTTCCAAAAGTCAAGTAAGAAATCAAGTTTCAAGATCTTTACCTTGAAAACCTAGAACTTAAATCCAAGAATCAAGCTTAAAGATGATAGAATTAGGTCTTGATCACAACATGAAAGTTTCTTAGAATCAAGTTTAGGATCAAGTGATGTGATTAGATGGAATTATGAGTGTTTGGAAGGCTATTTTAGAGAGTGAGGCCGTGAACAACACAAGGAGAAAAAGGTAAGAGCTTTTGTGTTCTTTGCTTGATAGGAAGGTGAAGATAAATGAATCTTGAGAAGTTCACAACATGAAAATGTCTTGGATTAATGAGAGGATTCAAGTTATATGGTTGGTGTAAATTATTGAAGGTTGGTGAGTGATATAAGGTAGAGAGTCCGTAAGCTTTGGGAGAGGAAATGGAGAGAATTTCCTTGTATTAAACTTTGCAAGAGAAGGTGAAAACTTTGAAATGTGATAGAAAATTCAACTTTAGCCATCGTGAAGACTTAATGGTCGTAGGACATGTAGAGTGAAAATGAGAGAAAATTATTTTATTTGATAGCTTTGTGATAGCCTTTGCTTTTCTTTGATAAGAATGAAAGAAAAATTGATAGGAAAGATTAAGTGTAGAAATTCATTGCATGGCCATAGGTTACATGTGCAAAGCCACCAAAATTGACTAAACTTTGCATTAAAAGATGATAACTTTAAGATGTGATAGAAATGAAGTGAAATGTCTTCTTTCACAAATGCATGGCTTAGTAGTGCATAAGAAAGAAGCTTAAGGCTTGTTAGACAAAATAGAAACATTTGCACATGGCTTCACATGGTCTCACATGGCCTTGGTCATCAAATAGTCATTCTTTAATCAATAGAAAATTCAAGAACATGGTAGAATTAGAATAGGTCTTCAACATACAAAAGTCTTAGAATGATATATAGGCTTAGGAAATAAGATTAGATAAAATTTTAGAAGCTTGAATGATGGTCTTAGGTGTGTTGGCCAAATGCTTCATGAAATGGAGAAATGAAATTTTTGGTTAAGTGAAGAAAAAGAAAATAGAGAGAACGACTTAAGAGACAAAGTGTGATAGAAATGTGATAGCTAGCCTTCACAAAAGTGTGATAGCCATGGAGTGCATGCATGTGGGGAAATTAATGCTTGATCAAACAAGATAGAAATCAAGCACATGGTTAAAGTCATCAAGTGGTCATGCTTTGGTCACCTTGATGAATCATAAGCTCTTGAATATCCTAGAAAACTCTACATGGCCGTGGAACACCATTGAGATAGCTAACCAAATTTTGCTTCATTTAATTACCACTTAAACTTAAATTAACTTAGTTAATTCATCTAGTTTAGGAATTAATTAAACTAGCTATTTTTGTTGACTTGCTATTGGTTAATAATCATGTCAAGCCACTAATTTTGACTTCTATTAACTAGTAGCACATGGCCACCACATGGCTTAAGCTGTAACACCCTCCGTTGGGCATTACATTTCCGACTAAAAACTTAAAATCTAACAATCATTTCATAAAAGCTTTGAGTTATAAAATATAGATTATAAAATTTTCTTTTTGCTGACAATATAAACTTACCGAATATATAAGTAATATCGAAAATAAACTAAACTGATTAATTCATATTTTACTTACATCAAATAATATTCAACAACATTGAAAACATAACATACAGACTCAAGAAACAGTAGCAAACCCAATGACGGGTCCTACTTAATAGCACAGTAATAACACTAACGAAATAAACTCCACGTACATGTTCTGTTCCTCCACCAAACTGCATATTGTCGAAACTTAGAAGATCACTCCTCGTCGCCGTCACCGACCTCAAAACATTACCTCCAGTTAAGTTTAAGAAACTCATTTCGCCTAGTTAAGTTTAAGAAACTCGTTTCGCCTATTATACAAATTTTAACAATACAAATACAACAAAACAATACAGTAAAGAGGTGAGACAATCTACACCATTACCAGTATGGCAGTATAGAAAACGACAATACAAATAGATATAATAGTTGATAAAATAATTCATACTATCACATCATACATAATATTTCATAATCAAATATACATAATCACATCATACACAATATCTCAAAAATCAAATATAAATAATCACATCATATATAATATCTCATAATCAAATATAAATAATCATATTATGATGCAGACCACATATGCAATGTGCACAGACTCATTCCTACTCCTTGGAGCTAAACACAAATATCAGAGAGAATGATTCGGTAGACCTATCCGCACATCAGGCTACCTCAACCAAGCCTTACACAGTCAAATACATCATGTAAACGGCACACAGTCAAATACGTCGTGTGGAAGGTACACAGTCAAATATGTTATGTATGACCAGGCAATTGTATCAGACAGTCCCCAATAGATCTTGATTAAGATTAGTGTTTTGTCGAGATCGTTAGTGCGTGTTCCAGTTACCACGACCTAGAGGAGTGACCAACTATCCACATGTGGAATCTACCGCACACTAACGCCTCCAAGTTCACTCAAAGAACACACTACGCCTATCACACCCGCAACATGGTGTAATTCATCTTATCAATCAATCGCCAATTTCAACCAAATTGACATACCACTCAATGTATGAAATGAACCGTAGTTACAAAAATACCCTCATTATCACCATGAACCATAATTACCAAAATACCCTTAGTATCAATATTTCCAAATATAATATGTTTCCACTTGACAATACTATTTCTCAACATGTCTGGGTCCACCACTTTGGCCTGACAGTAAACTCACTGTTCCCATTAGTCACGTAAACATTTTAATGTGTTTTCACAATTGCTTCACCTTTTTCAAACGTTTTCAAATCGCGTAAATATTTTTCAATATTTTTAAAATCGCGTAGTATTTTTAAATCTTTTTCTCAATCACGTAACGTTTTTAAATCATTTTCTCAATCGCGTAGTTTAAAAATCACTATTTTAAATACGCGTAAGCTATTTCTAGTATTTTTCAACTACGTAAAATATTTCCTTTCTTTCTAAATTTTATTTTGAAACCTTCTTCATTATTTGATCATTTTAAATTAATTTTGACAGCATTTCGTCCAGAAAATCTATTAAGTGATATTTTCTACGTTTTCCTTTAAAAATTCTCTTTTTTAGTCATAACCATTAAATACACCTTGAAACTTGCTAACATACTTTAAACCCAAAGGTAAGCTCTATGTTAGTATTTTTCAAGTGTTCAATTTATTTCTTATCCAAACTTAATTTCTCTATTTAAGTTTCTAAAATAAGTTTATTTACTTTCTTCTCTAAAATTCATTAAAATCCATACTTAGTGAATAACTTTAATTTAGAAACATCATAAGTAGGCATGTTGGCCCAAAATCATTCTATGCTTTATAATTCATCCCTAATTATTTTCATGCATTTAATCTCTTGTAAAACTCTTAATCTAATTTATTTTTATTAGATCATCTAGTCCATAGTTAGAAAATAATTTTGGATCAAAGTATATGGCATGTTGGCTGAAATTCTACATGTCCTTATAATTCATCTTAAAATTATTTTCCATCCTCTAAATCATTGAAAAATCCATTAATCCAATTAAATCAATTAGGTCATTCTTTTAGAAAATGGTTGAGAACATTTTGGCCCTCTTTGGTGTTGATGGAACTGTGAGCTTCCTTGTGTTTTTTGGAACACTCATGTAAATCCTCACATGTTATTCACATCCTACAATAATTATCATGCATCTATGAACATATACCATATATTAAAGCAATCATAAAACACATACCAAAAATATTAAAGCTATAGACATGCTTGCAAACAAAATCAAACACAAATAGGAAAGACATTAAACATGCACACATAATCAATCACAAATAGAAAAAAAAAGCATTAAACAACCAAGTGAATGAATCCTTATGGATTCTTCACCACAAATACATCCATTTTCTCACCACCACATAAGGTTGATGAGATTAAATCTCCCTCTTACCTTAAAGGAAGACAAACTCCTCCTAGACTCCTCCTAGTGATTTTCGTGTAGCCTCCAAAGGATCCCTAACAAACTCAAATAAATTTTAAAGAGTCATAACTATGAGTGAAAAAGATAAACCATGAATCAATCATGGCTTAGGACCTAGGAAATCAACTTAGAAATAAGAAACAAGGGTTTTCACCTTGTAGGAAAGAATCTTCAAGGTGGTTTTCCAAGCTCAAGATGGATGATTTTGTGAAAACTCACAACTAGAGATGTTCTTAGAATATGGTTTAGGTTTAGGAAATAGTGTTGGATGAAATTTTAGAAGAGTGGAGGTCGGAGAAGTGGGTGATGGCCGAATGGTGCAAGGAGAGAAGCTATGGAGTTTTTCTTGGTGTTCTTGGAAGAAAGAGAAAGGAGAGAATAAGTTAGAGTGATAGAAATGATGATGATGAAGTGAAAATGGTGTCCTCCCCTATGCATGTCCGTGAGCTTCACCAAAAGGAGGTGGCCACTTTAGTTGACTCCTAAGACTCCATCCTAGCCTTAGCTTGCATCAAGGGTTGATATCAAAGGCTTTGTCTCCAAGCTTGCCTCTAATTGGCTTATTCAAGTCTTAGTCACATGTTCTTGAAGGTTCTAACCTAATGGTGATCATAGGATACTAATTAAGTTACTAATTGTAACATCCCGAAAATTTATAATTTTAGAATAAATGATCATTTTACAATATTTGGGATTTTTAAGAATTTTTCTGGATTTTTCGGAGAATGCGGAATATTTTAATATTATTCCTCGTATTACATGCATATTGAGCAGAGTCGGGAAAATGAAATATTTTTCCCGAGAACCTTGAACTATGGAAACGTCAACGGGGGATCTTACTAAACTCGAGGCCGGACACAGTTTACAAGGTTTCACGTCCTTCGAGAAATTTTTAACAGATAAAATAATAAAACATTGCGAAGAAACTACCTGTCAGATTTGTTAATGCTGACTTCTGCCAACTGTAACTATTGTCTAATAAATAATGACATGTAATAAAAAATTTATCACATTATCCAAATAATTACCTTGTGTCAAACTCCTTTAGCCTTATTTTCAAAATAAAAAAATAGAGTTAATTAAAAGCCCATTGTAGGAAGCTTCCAAGAAGTTTCCTTGTGGACACATTTTTATCTCTCTTCCCTCCTCACCCTTCTACACGGCAGAGGCCCCTTTTTGGGAGCCAATAATCACATTTTCTTCTTCTCCTCTTCTTCTTCTCTTCTCCTTCCTCTCCACCGTACACACACACCCACACATTGGAGACCAACTCCATTATTTGCTAAACAAATCACATTTTACTTGTTTTCTTCCATCATTCCAAGACCATTTTCCTAGTGGCCATCCTTGGTTCTTCTTCTTCCTCTATTCTTCATCATTAAAGCTAAAGCTTTGAGCTTGGAGGTAAAGTCTTAACCTTTCTTTCACTTTCTTCTCATTTTCGTTTTTCTTGGTCACCTATGTGATCAAGAACTCATTTTTCCATGGTTTGAGTGGACATTATGGAAATCACTCACATTAGTGTTCTTCTTGAAGGGAAAACGAAAATCTAGGGCAAGAAGAGGTAACACCTTGTGCTGTCTTCCAAATAGGTAAGAGGGAGATGATCCTCTTCAACCAATCTTGGTAGTAAGGGAATGTCTTGTATGTGTGTTGTTGTTGATTTCTGAGTCCATGTATAAAGTTCTCTCATTTTTTATGTTGTTCTTCATGATAGTGCATTTTGTTTGGGTTTGTATGATTTGTTGATGCCTCTTGTATGATTTGAAGGTATATTGAGTAACTTGTTGATTAAATATGATAAGGATTGGTTTGGTTTGAGTTAGAGGACCTGGAGAACTTTGTTTTCTGCAAGTTTACGCGTGGTAATCGATTACACGGGGCTTGTAATCGATTACCAAGCTCTTAAGGGTACCAAATCGTGATTCTGGAAATCTGGTGATCGATTACATCTTGTGTGTAATCGATTACAGAGATTCTGTCTAGCTTGTAATCGATTACAAGAGTGGTGTAATCAATTACCAAGCCTCTGATGTCACGAAATGATGCTTCTGGGAATCACGTAATCGATTACAACTTGTGGGTAATCGACATCGAGGTTGTTCGATTGGTAATCGATTACCACGGCTGTGTAATCGATTACCAGGTCCTTGAAGTTACAAATCGTAGTTCTGGGAATCATGTAATCGATTATAATGAGATTGTAATCGATTACAGGGATTCTGTTTCGCTGGTAATCGATTACCAGGGTGATGTAATCGATTACCAAGACCCAAAATGAGATTTTTGAGCTGGAAATGATTGAGATTATGGTTCTTTGTCCTTTGTAACTCAAACATAACCTAAAAACCCTGGATTCAAGGATTTTACTTTACTTAAATGTGATAGGAATGTGTATTCATACCGATAGAGAAGAAATGATTTTGAAAATGGAATTCTTGGATCCATGACATGGAAATTGTGGTATGTGTGTGATAAGGAATATATATTGATGCTTATATTGGCCTATTGTGGCATGGTATGTAATGGTATGAGATTGTGAATCATACATGTCCATGCATAGTGTCATATGCATTGTGAATGTCCTTGTGGACTGTTGCAAGGCCAAGTTGCCTAGGAGATTGAACACACCTTAGTGCGGGTGCGAGTAGACAAGTGTGGGTTATGTGAAGACCTTGGGGGCGTCGGGGTGCGGGTCCCTCGCATGGACAGTTTAGAGCTCCTCTGTGCCGTGGGGCAAACCGATGCAAACACACCGACGATCCGGACTTGACACTGTCCTATATCGTGATCTAGTGTAGAATGTCTGTACAATGCCATGATTGTGCACGAGAAAATTTATTGATAGCACTAGCCTCGGCAGCCGAGTTACAGACATGTCTCTTGATCTTTCTCTCCGCTTGTTTGAGTCTAGCTCCATGGAGTAGGAATTAGGAAAGCATGCATTGTGCATTATTCATTATTGGTCTTATAAACTGTTAAGCATGAACACCTGTGAATATGAAGATAACTGTTGTACTTCTGTAAATGGCTATCTGATTATTGTGCTGACTCTTGGAAAAACTATTGTGATCTGCCTGCTATTGCTTACTGTAGTTCTACCTTTACTATAAATATCACTGTTGTTATTGACTCTGATTATTGCTTAGAATTGAATTACTTTTATTATAATTTCCGCTGTTGCTATTGATAAATATATGAACTGTGTATTGCTCGGTGGGCGCTTTGCGCCGTGCTATTTTCTTGCTGCCAATAGTAGTAATGAAAGACGAGTGTCTCACCTCTTTCCTATATTTCTGTATTGTTGTTTTATATTCATATTTGATAAAAGGCCGGGAAGAGGATGATGGGGAACCACACCTTGCCGATGGGGTTGGGAACCTGGCAAGATTTCTTCGATTTCGTAGGAGTGCAGCTGCGTGGAGGCATTGATGCCTGTTGTGTCAACTGGGACGCCGAGTGTCGTATGCATATGGGGTTGCGACCTTGTCTGCTGGTAGTACCCATCCCTGGGTTATTACTTCTCCCCTTTTTTGTGTTTTATTCCTGCTGTATTTTATTTGACTCTGTAATTATTACATTCTATGTTATCGGTGCTTTGTGTAAATTGACTATAAAATATATAAGGAATATGATTCTATTTTGTGGTTGTATTATGGGTTGAATATATTTATATTTCATTCGAGGCTCGTATTTTCTACTTATGCATATTGTCAAAAATATATATATATAGACTCCTGAGAATTTGAATAACTGTTATCATGACTGTGACACACTTAGATTTAGTAACTGTGGTTTAATGACGATTGCGCTCTGGTTGCTACATCAAGGGGTGTTACACTAATCCCATTAAGTTTCTATGCACACTTAATCTAACTTAATTAGGAAAATTAGTTACATTACTAACTACATAGTTTTCTATGCTTGAATCAAATATTCTAGATTACTCTACACTCCACCAAAACCGTATGGCATTTAGAAAATTAACTAGGTTTATTTCCATTTAATTACTTCCTACACTTCTTAGAATAACCAGGTTAGATTTAGGCTAATTTAGTAAATTTTCTAGTTACATTACTAATTAATTAGTATTCTTGTAACTAAGCTTCAAGAGCCAATGATTAAATCAATGGTTGATATTAGGTAGAAGCTTCCAAATGATATGATCAAATCTAAGCCACTGGATCTCTTCTCCATGAAATCCTAGCCATTAGATGCATCTTCAAAAATGGAGGGTCAAGATCTTCTCTACATACTTTCCATCCAATGGTCACAAATGATCCTAGTCACTTTGTGAGACCGATCTCCACTGTACGTTAAATCAACGGTGGATATCCAAAGCCTTCCTTATTAAGTTTACTCACACACCATTGATTAAATCAATGGTGATCATCCAAAGCTTCTTCATTAAGTTTGTTTCTCAACCGTTGATTAGATCAATGGTTGATATTCAAAACTAAACCTTCTCATCCAATGGTGCAAATTAAGTCAAGCCCTCTTCGTTGACTAATTCCTATTGGCTTAGAAATAATTCAAGCCATTAACGTTGACTGCTTTTCTAAACATGGGTCTTGCAAACCAATTATGGGTCCCACAAACCAAAGTGGGTTCCACAGACTTTTCCGGGTTCATGGTCGTTTTATTTGTATTGACTAATAAAATAATATTATAAAAATATAAAATTATTTTATTATACAGATAAATTCTAAAAATTAAAAGATCGATACACGTATTATTTAGAATTAGGTTTAGTAAGATCCCCCAGCTCCAAATAATCAAACAACGATTTTTCCCAGGCCCAAAAATTATTATTTTCCTGACTCGGAACAAATCACACAAAACAATCAAATACAGTTACGAAACAGTCAAATTAATTTTATAACACACAGAAAACAAAAAATAGCACAATTGGGGCAAAATCATAATTTAGCCAAAAGTTAGGGTGTTACATAAGCTACAAGAAATTATTACTCACAGAATAAAAATTACTGCTCACAAACCAGCAATTATTGTACAGTGAATAATAAAAGAATAACAGTAAAAGAAAATTTAGTAACTGTATCCGGTTTCGGGTTTAGTAAGATCCCTCGCCCCCGCATTAACAGTACAAAATTTTCTGGCCCATAAAAAATTTTACTTTTTTTCGGGCCCACCCGGGCCCATAGACGGCCCAAAACAATATTAAAATAATCACAATCTCAGAAAAATTCATAAAAATTCTCAAAAATCATAAAAATTATAAAATTAATATTTATGTTGCTTCCTAGTATCATGCATACATTTCATTTTAAGCTCAATAAAGGAGCATTTAATTCAAGCTTAACCCATAAAGGAGCAAACATATTTCTACTACACTTTTATAATTCAACTTTAACTATTAAAGAAGCTACTAAAGTTTCTAGGTTCCAAACTTAAAAACCCCTCAATTTTTGCCTAAAAAGGCTATTTTTCATGAGTGCACCAAATGCACATACTAACTTCAATAATTATGAGATTTTACAGTTATATAGCCTTCCCTCATATCTTTCAAATGTTATAAACCTCATCTCATTTGGATAAATGTAGCCAAAGTTATGCAACATTATGCAGAAGCTAAAACATGACATTTTCTGTTTTACCCGAAAATGACCTGACTTTGAAATGAAACTGAGAACAAACTAAGAACTCAAAAATTCTGAAATTTAGCAGTCAAATAGCCTTATGTGTTAGCTTTCAAATGACACTGGTTTCATGTAAATACGACATCGGAGCAAGAAATTATGTAATCTGGTTTAACAGGTGCCAGATTGGCTTTTCTGCAGAATTTGGCTTGGTTTCAAATCAAAACTAGGACTAATTGGATACTCAAAAATTCTGAAATTTTTACTACATAAAGCCTTATGTCTTAGCTTTCACATGGCTTTGGAATCAAGTAATTTCGATGTCTATAGCTCAAGTTATGCAACAAACATCACAGACTACTCAATGCTGTCTTGTTTTCTGCATAATTCAGGTTATGCATGATTTTGGTTTCTAACCAAGTTCTAATCCTCAAATCATGGATTCTAAGTATTTCTCAACCCTAATCATGGTCTCTAATCATGTTAGGATCATTAAACACTAAATTCAACTCATCAATCATAGATTTAAACTCAATTAAGTAAGGAAATATCCTTTTTCTCACTTTGTGCATCAAAGGTCCAAATGGAGAGTTTCAAGTTTCTAACTCAAACTCAAAATACATTGTAATATTAGACATTTTTTCCATGTCAATACTACATACATCTTTGTCTTCTTTTAATTCTTATTCACAACCTTTAATCTTTACATATAACTCTTGTGTAACTTTTATTTAGTTGTGCATCATTCATGCTTATTTTCATCTAATATAGCATACAGTAGCCTTGTATTGCATTTCATAATAAGTCTTATGCATAATCACACTAAACCATACTTTGCAACCTCATTTATACACACACACACACACACACACACACACACACACACACACACACACACACACACACACACACATATATATATATATATATATATATATATATATATATATATATGTCATTCAATCCTTATCAATAACATACAATGATTCACTTCATAAATACTTCAAGTCATTACATTCAAGCATTGAATATCATGCATTCATTCTATTTCAACACTCATTAATTAAACATTCTTTCTCAATCCATAATCTTTACAAATAATATTATGTATAAGTCATACTTTACTTCAATCATTCATGCTTGTCCTCAATTAAAATAGCACTACAAAACACTTAAAATAGCATTACAAAAGCATTATGACTCTCTTGGACAGCAACCAGAATTTTTTTCTCGGATCTTTGGGTAGTCGTCAACAAGAAACAATGCCAATGACACATTTTTTGTTCTTCCTCTCTTCTCCTTTTTCAATCAAATTTCTTACTTCCAAAATCATGGTTTTAGCAACACAACCAGTCAATAACCTCTAAACACCCATTTAAACCATATAACTCGGATCAAAATTCCAACAATAATCAATATCCAAGAGGACTTCTCTATTTTTAATCACTCAAAACCAATAAAATCAAAAGCACAATCATGCCCCAAACTTCATTCACAACCAAACCAAACCATTAACAAGCTCAAAAGGAAGAGAAATAAACATAGAAACCATGAATAACCCATGGATCCCCTTTCCATTTTTGCTCAATACCACGCAACAATAGGAGAGAAAAATAAAGATAAGAGTAGGAAACTAATCCCCCACCTCAAACTTCAACTTTCCTTCTTGGTTCCCTTGATTTCCTCCTCTCCTTCCCTTTCATTTTCCTCTTCATTTCTGCCTTGTTTTTCTTTCTCCATTCTGCAGCTGGAGTGCGTACGAGAGAGATGAGAAAGTGAGATGAAATCTCACTTTTAAAACAAGTAACATTAAGGGCATTTTTGTCATTTTACTAAACTTTCTATCTTTTAGGAATACTTTGATCTTATTATTTTAAGTTTTCTAACCTCCATAAATATTAAAATAAATTCTAAGATTTACCTTAATACTTATTTTATAGTTTCCTTAATTTTTCATATCTGCGCTGAGTCCATTCAGTATCAAAACACGTACTTAGTGTACTTAAAAATACCAAACAAACTCAGTTTACCTTCAAATTTTAATTACAACTTTCTTAACTCATTTATGATTTAAAAATAACTTATCAATAATTATTTCTCTTATCTACGCAATTTATGTCATTTTTTGGATCATTTTAGGCCACTTTCCACATTCTACGTTGCGACAAAATGCCTAAACTAGCTTAGTTTGTTATAAAAATTTACAGACATGTTAAACTAGTATTAGACTACTTTGGTAACCCTTTACAAGCCTTACATGTTATCGGGGATGTTACAGAATTACCTCTTCTATCATAGTTTATGCCTGAAGAAGATGGGAAACCTCCTCTACCATTGAAACCTCTTCCTCTAGATCTACCTCTTCCATTAAAAAATCTAGTTTCAAAAGTGCTTGACAAAGCCTTAGGCTCCTTAAATTCCACATCTAATTGTCCTTCTTGCTGAAGCAACAAAGAAAAGACCTTATTTATACTAGGTAATGGATCTATGAGCATAATTTGTGATCTAAAACTAGAATACTGTTCATTTAGACCATTAAGAAAATGAATCACATGATCATTTAGCCTATAAGCTCGAATTGTGGGAATTACATTGCACAAACAAGGTATATGACACATGCAAGAAGGTATATGTAGAAAATTATCAAGTTCTTCCCAGATACTCTTCAACTGAGTGAAATAATCAAATATAGATAAATCACCTTGTTTGAATGCATAAAGTTCCTCTTGCAATTTTGAAATCCAAAACGTGTCACCTCAATAATACCTTTCGCGAAGATCTTTCCAAACGCCTAAAGCAGAATCCATCCACATAACTCTCTGAGCAATTAAAGGACTCAGAGAATGTGTGATCCAGGCAAGAACTAATGTGTTGCAATGATCCCAAGCTACATAATTTGGATCTGAAGAATGAGGCTTCAAGATCGTTCCATCAATGAACTGATCCCTGTTCTTCAGGCGCAGTGCCATTTTCATTGATCGCGCCCAAATATGATAGTTGCCTTTAGTTAACAAAGCAGAAACAAGAGTTGTTCCTGGATTCTCATTTGGATGAATGAAGTAAGAACTTGAAGGATCCATAGAAAAATTTGTGGAATTTGCCATGGAACAAGAGAATCAGCAATTATGTTTCATAAAAAAATGATGAAGAAAAAGTGTTCAATCATAAGACCAGATCATTGAGAAATCGTGAAAAAGAAGCAATCACTTATACCGATCGATTCAATCAAGATGCGTAGCAAAGCTCCAAGGTAGAGCTCTGATACCATGTGAAGAAACAAGTTCAGAGAGAATCTGAGTTTATGAACTTGGTGAATGAATTAATCTGATTAATCAAGAGTTCACTTGAACTGTATATACAAGGATTAACCAGCTAGCTTATAATCTAATCAAAATGTTTAGTTATAGTAATAAAACTTAGTAGAACCGCTATTACAACTATGCTAGGTCAGCAACTACAATAACTAACTAGTCCTAGTTAGCAAGTTCTAGCAGGTTCTAGTGAGCTCTAGCAATGCATAGAGCTTATGATGAGCTTGGATTGGACTTGTGTAACAAGGATGAGGCAAAGTTTTGTACATGTTTATATATTCTATAAATATATGAAAATATATAAAAAAGATATGACATATATATGTTAAGTATACAAGTAAAATTATAAAACAAAACATTGAAATATATCCATATTCTGATGAAAGTAATTCGTAACACATATAATATAAGTCAACTCATTAAAGAAACATAATAAATAAATCTTATATTATATAATATATGTTATGCCCAAATCTCAATAGGATGCGGAAGAAAATTATGAAAATGAGGTTACTGACTTTTTTGGGAAGTTACATGTTGAAGATTATTTATATTGGGAGGCTAGTTTAGAGAATTATTTTGATAGGAAACTAATGGCAGAAACTAGAAAGGTGTTGTTTGTGAAACTCAAACTAAAGGGGACTGCACTTCAATGGTGCAAGAGAGTTGAAGAGCAGCGAGCACGACAAGGAAAGGTAAAAATCAACACATGGGAGCACATGAAAGCCAAAATGTGGAAACAATTTTTGTCCGCTGATTATGCAATGGAGCCATATGAGAAATTCCACTCTTTGAAGCAACATAGTAGGATAGTGGAAGAGTATACTGTTGAGTTTAATAATTTTTCCATAAGGGTTAGTTTAAATGAGATGAAGGAATAATTGACAGCCTGATATCTTGCTAGTTCGAACTAATCTGTTAGGGATGAGATGGGAGTAGTTTGTTTGTTTAACCTTGAAGATAGTTGACAATATGCCTTGATGGCTAAAAAACGGGTGTTACGTTATGCTGCTAGGAGGCATATGTTTGGCAGAACCAGTGGCATCTCACAAAGTGCTATTGATACTGTTCGGGGATCTCGTCTTGATCAAACATCCTTGAGAAGTGGATGAGAAGGTTGTTCACAAGGCACAAGAAGCAAAAGGAGTGTAGCTCAACTTGAAAGAAATGACAAAGGAAGAAATATTGTCAGATTTTGACAACAAAATAGTGCTAGATCAGGCACTCCAACATTAGGCAGCAGGTTAGATTTCGACAGCAAAATAGTGCTAGATCTGACACTCCTCTGCCTATGGGTTCTTCGGCTCAAGATCTAGTATCTTCCTCATTTGACCTTGATCTTCCTATTGCTCTTCGGAAAGGTAAACGGTCTTGTCATTACGCCATATCTTCTTTTGTCCAGTATAATGCCTTGTCCCTTTCTTCCAAATGCTTTGTTGCATCTTTATACAGTGTTGTTGTGCCTAAAATTATTGCTGAAGCGTGCTCTCATTCTAGTTGGCATGTTGCCATGGAAGAGGAGATGAGTGCTTTTGAGCATAATCACACATAGGACTTAGTTTCCTTGCCTCCGGGGAAGAAGGCCATTGGTTATAAGTGGGTGTTTGTTGTCAAAATACATCCAGATGGTTCCATTGCTCGATTAAAAGCATGATTGGTTGCTAAGGGCTATGCCCAAGTCTATGGTATGGTTTGCTCAGAAACCTTCTCTCCTGTTACTAAACTCACATACGTATAGTTGTTTATTTCTTTGGCTGCTTCTAATGGTTGGCATCTTCATCAACTTGATGTTAAGAATGCATTCTTGCATGGTGATCTTCAAGAGGAGGTGTATATGGAGCAACCACTTGGGTTTGTTGCTTAGGGGGAGTCAAGTGCGGTGTGTAGGATGCGTAAATCCTTGTATAGGCTGGAACAATCCTTGAGAGCTTGGTCTGGGAGATTTAGTGAAGTGGTCATCAAATTTGGGTTACAAAGGAGTACATATAATCATTTTGTATTTTTCAGATAAACTAGTTCTGGGTGCATCCTTCTAGTAGTCTATGTTGATGATATTGTCATTATTGGCAATGATGATGTGGGAATTACTACACTCAAGAACTTCCTTTAGAGTAAGTTCCAAACAAAAGACTTGGGTCTCTTAAGTAGTTCTTTGGGATTGAAGTCCTGAGAAACAACAAGAGGATTTTTCTATCTCAGACAAAACATGTTCTTGACTTGTTAGAAGAAACTGGGTTGTTGGCAGCAAAGTCATGTGACACTCCACTAATGCCAAACATAAAGTTAACTATAGATGATGGAGAATTATTAATAGAGCCCAAGAGGTATAGAAGAATTATTGGGAAACTCAATTATCTTATAGTGACAAGGCCAGATATTGCATTCTCAGTCAGTATTGTTAGTCAGTTTATGTCTTCACCTAGAAATGTTCATTGGGATGTTGTTATTCACTTCCCGAAGTATCTAAATGGTTCACCTGGGTGTGGGATTCGGTACCAAAATCATGGGCATTGTAGGGTGGAAGCCTTTTTAGATGTTGATTAGACATGTTCTCCAGATGATAGGAAATCTACTACTGGGTACTGTGTCTTTGTTGGGGGAAATTTGATTGCATGGAAAAACAAAAAACAAGGTGTAGTGGCTCAATCTAGTGCTAAGTCTGAGTACAGAGAAATGGCACAAGTTACAAGTGAACTTACATGGGTTTATCATCTTCTAGGAGAAATTGGTATGACTAGCCCGTGCCCTGTGCAATTATGGTGTGATAACCAAGCAGCAATACACATTGCTAATAACCCAGTCTTCCATGAGCGCACAAAAAATATAGATGTTGGTTATCATTTTGTTCGGGAGAAACTTCAGCAAAAGTTAATCTCATTAAAGCATGTCTGAACTGGAGAACAACTAGCTGATGTGTTCACCAAAGCCCTGCCTGGCAATAAGGTCACACAAATTTATAACAAGATGGGCATGATTGACATCTATGCTTTATCTTGAGCGGGAGTGTTACAGATAGATATTAGGGTATCATTTAGGATAGAATATTCTGTCATTAAGTTAGAATAGTGGGCTGATATTTAGTTTCCTTATTTAGCTATTAATTGCCTATAATCACTTTTGTATTGTCTCCTCTCTATAAATATATATACATGTGCCTGACCATGTTATGGTTATGGCTTTAGCACATTCTCTTTCCTTACCTCATAACATATTTCATCTTCTCTTGGAACACATAGTCTATTTCTAAACATAAGTGTTCCATTATAAGCCTTCTCGAAATTCCTTTTTCTTTCCTGATTAGATCTATTCATCTATTAGCTTTAAAGCTTCATCTTCCTCTTGAGCTTCTCCAATTTGAGCCCTCAAATCATTCTAAATCTCTAATCTTTTCAAACAAAGACCATGTGGTGACATAGTCGTTGCTAGACTCATATTTCTAAAGCTCTCAAGGAGTTTCATCTCTTGTACCATCGTATAGGACACATGCAAAAATTTTCTACTAAGTATATCGGCCACAACATTGTCCTTACTCAGATTATACTTTAACTCAAAATCATAATCTTTGAGAAATTCCATCCACCTTCATTGCCTCATATTCAACTCTTTTTTATCAACAAGTATTTCAAACTTTTGTGATCCCTAAAGACCTCAAACTTAACCCTATACAGATAGTGCTTCCAAATCTTTAAAGCAATCACAACTACTGCTAGTTCTTGTTGGGAATTGCGGATCAAAATATCTCGCAATGGAATAATAGAATTCCTTCACAAGATCCATGCGAAAAGTCCATAATCCGAGTTTTAAAAGTTTACCTCTTGAAGCGTGATGAACGCAAGCGAGGTGAATCACCAACACCGTAATAGCAACGATGTTTCTGCGGTATCCACACGAACAGACTTGCAAAAGGAGTCACGCCTCTGTTTCGCGGTGCTAGCTGCGAATAGAAGAGAAGAACCTTTCACTATCTCTCACTCACTTTCTTAGGTGCGGCTAGGGTTATGATGTAACGTATGTAGTAGCCCCCTTAGCAGTACTAATTATAATAGTGGCTGCCTTAAGTGAGTGTGAGCAGTAGCAAGGTAGGCTGTGCAACCCTAAACCCATCTGTCATGAGTTAGGCCCACAATTGAATCTGAGTCCAACTTGGATCCTTATTGCTCCAATTTAGTTTGTTCTAAGTGTGCAACCCTGCAAGTTCTCATGACGTTGGTAATAACATTAAAATCTCATTTTAATATTACAAACAGTGAGCGGTATCTAGCAACACATTACCCAAGTAATGAGAATGTCAGTGATTTGACATAACCTATCCGTGGTCAATGTTTTTGTGTAGTTTAGTCCCTTTGTCCAGATATCCAGATTGAACATAAGGCATGGAACGTGTCACCCTTGTTTAGTTCAATCTCCAGTTTCCTGATTCCCGAGTAGACATAGTAATAACAAATGAGATCAATATCTTATATTGACTCATTTGAGCATGGCCATGCATTTCGTAGTCTCACTCAATCAGGGGGCCCGAAGATATCACTCCTGTTATGTAGGAGGGACAAATTCCATCTAGGTCACTCACATCCCTCCACATGTATCGCAGTATGTCTAATAACCAACTTTATAATCATCTTCTTATAGATGACGTTTGATGGCATTAAAACACACAACTCCTCATGTAGGAATCGTAGTGATTTCAGGTCAAAGGACCACATACACCATTATCACTATGAGAATCGCTTATGACACTCACGTAACGAACCACGTAGCGTTCTCATGGCGAGTCTGTCCAATACATCATTACTCTAATATGTATCTATGTGTAGACTTGATATATCATATCCATGACCCGTGAGATATGGTCATCAGTCTACGCACATACTAGTCTCAATGCATTATTGTTGTCCTAATTAACAATAATACTTGAATAGGGACATTTAAGAATAGTGTTTTATCCAATAGGATCTCACGATCAAGTTATTCACTTGATGTCCTATGGTATCAAACTTACTATTCTAAGGACTTTATTATGTCTACCAAAAAAGAATACAATAAATGAAATGCCTCATATATCAAAAATAGCATAATATAATGTATGTAAATACAAACAAAATGTATTGGCCACTAGGGCATACACCAACAGTTCTAGGTTGTAACACCCCAAAAATTTATAATTTCATGATAAATAGTCGTTTTATAATATTTGTGAGTTTTGTAAATTTTTTTAGATTTTTATGAGAATGTAGAATATTTTAATATTATTTCTCGTTTTGCGTACACACTATGTGGAGCCAAGGAAATGACATATTTTCCCCGAGGACCTTGATCTATGGAAACGTCGATGGAAGATCTTACTAAACCCGAGGTTGGACACGATTTACAAGGTTTCATGTTTTTTGAGATTTTTATCTGACAAATAAAAATTACTATGTATTTTATTATCCGTTGGACAATTAACACTGACTTCTGTCAACTGTAATAATTATCCATTGGATAATAACTTGTAGTAGAAATCTTATCTTATCCTAAGAAAATTCACTTTATGTCAAATCAAATCACCTTTAATTCAAAAAGAAATGTATTTTAATTAAAGCTTCTCAAGGAAGCTTTAACCAAAAATGACCAAATTGCCCAAAACTTACATAAGAAGCCAATCTCTCCCTCTCTTTCTCTCTTGTGTGTTGCAGGTTTGGAGCCTTTGGGGAGCCAAAATTTGGCTTTTTGCCTTATTATTCCTTACTCCAAAATTCTAAATCACAAAAAGCTATTACCCTTTTTCTCTTCATTTCCTCTTCATCTTTTCTCTCTTCTTCTTCCTCTCTTCCTCTTCACTCTCCGCGGCAGTAGCCCCTCCATATGGCCATCTCCATTTGCTTGCTTCACTACTACTATTTCTAAATTCCCCTTCTCATCCTAAACTTTTCCTCTTTGGTGATCATCTTCCAAACCCATCATTTTAATCACTTTTCTTCAAGAACAAAGCTTGAAGCTTTTGAGGTAAATTTTTTATTTCTTACCTTCTCTTCTTCTTTTTTCATTTCTATGGTCATTTTCATGCCCATAGATCCTTTCTTTTCAAGCCATTAGTGTTGATTCCTTGAGTTTGATTTCCTAGGGTTTTGGTGAGCTATTGGCCGAATCTCACAAGCACATCAAGGAAGTGATTTTCGTGTTCTTCCCTTAGGTAAGAGGGAGATTTACTCACTTCAACTTTTATTGGTGGTGAGGGAACTTTTGAGTGGTTGTTGATGAAGGAATCCATAATGGATTGCTTACTTTGTATGCTCGTTTTTCATGCTTTTGTGTATACTTGATTTATATGAAAATGTTGGTTGTTTTGAAAGCCTTAATGATGTTGGATTGCATGGATTGGATGAATGGAAAAATGTAGGGTTTCCTACCCTTTTGGGGAGGTCATGACCTTGGGCCATATTTTAGGAGTTTGAATTTGATTTTTGTATGAATTGAAACTTAGGTGATTAGGAGTTAAAGGATTTGATGCATATAATGGAAAAAATGCATTTTCACACTCTTGGGAGGCTCACGGCATCTAGGGAGTTTTTGGGGTCCAAGTGGTGCTTTTGTGCAACCTTGTGACTTAACCAATTTAGTGTTATGAAATAAAAAATGTGATGAAAGAAAAATGTTTGGATCTTGTCTTTGAGGGGCCATGGCCTCAAGGGTCTATTTGACCTAGACTTGTGTAATTAATCAAGACTTAGGTAATTAGGAATTTTGGATTCATAAAATGAAATTATGGTTTATGTTAAACCTTATAAATGTATGTTGTTATTGAGAATTGATTATATGCTATTGTAAGTCCATGTGTGGGACCAAAGACTTGTTGGTGTTTAATTTGACCAAATTGTGGTATGTTTCATGAGAAGTATATTATTGATGAATATACATGATATGCATTGAGTCATCATGCATTTGTGAAAGTCTATTGGACTCTATTGTTAAGGTTGTGTATGCCTAGGAGATTGAATCACACCTTAGTGCGAGTACGAGTAGACTAAGTGTAAGTCATATTGTTGGCCTTAGAGGCATCGGGGTGCGGGTGTCTCACAATAGATAGTGGTAGCTCCACTAAGGCCGTGGGATAGACCGATGCAAACACACCAACGATCCAGACTGAGACACTGTCCTATATCGCAATCTTGTTGAGAGTGCCATGTATAAGCCATGTTGCATAAAAGATTATTTTTCTGATAAGCACTTTATTTTTAGGATAACGAGATACTGACATGACTCCTTGATCATTCTCTCCGATTGTTTATGTCTAGCTCCATGGAGTAGGATTTTGGTACCTCATGCATTATGCATTGTCTGTCTCATATTTCTTTTGGCATGAGTGTCTATAACTATTAAATCATCTTTTTTAATGTTGTAATAATTATCAGACTGAATGAACTGCTTAAAGCCTGAGATATTATTGTTGTTTCCCTTTTATTGCATTTTTTGTTATTATTGTTGATATTTATATATGTGTTGTGATGTTATATGGGCGTCCTGCACTGTTCTGTTTTCATATTGTCATATTGGTGTTGAATACTGGGTGTCTCACCTCTTTCCTATATCCCTGTATTTCTGTTTTATTTATATGCTTCTGAAAAGACATCTGTGAAGTAGGGGAAGTATATGATTTCCTTGGTTTCTAGACTGACTACGACTAGTGCTTGTTCGAAGATGTCGTCTCGTCCGCGTAAATTTCTGGGATATGCGTGGATGACTTTCCATGGAGGTCCTGATTGTTGGCATATAGACCTGCGCACGGACCATTGTATTTATCATGGGGACTTGACGGTGTCGCTAGCTTGGGGTCGCTATGACCCCCTTATTTTTAACTTTACTGCTTTCGTTCATCTAGAGTTTTACCTACCTGTCCGTGATTTGTGGAAAAATCTCTATTACACCCCACAAGAGGATTCATTCCTATCTACTGCACGAGCCTCTGCTCGAAATTCGGTCGCTCCGATGATGATTTCATCTAACGAGGAAGAATTAGAGGAGGATCCTACTACGATTCCTTCTCGTCAGTTGACTGCGGGATTTAAGGATGCAAACCCAAGTGCAGGTTGTCTCAAGTAGTAAATTTCTCAGGAGTCTGGGGTCGATCCACAGGGAATTGATGAAGAAAAATTAATTGAGGTAAGAAGAGGATTTGTCACAACACCAAAAGTAATAAAACAAGTTCACAAATGAATTTAAGGACTTGCTTGGGTTAGGAGATCCACTCTTGGTAATAAATTAAAGGTAAGATTATTTCTCTTTATAACTCAATTGAAATCCACACACAACGGAGGTTCCAATCGGAAAATGTAACATTCAAAGTTCAATTATATATGCAATCATATTATGATTCCTTTAATTATCAACCAACATTTGTAAATGAGTTCAAGCATTCACTGTGCCAATCCTATTGTCTACAATAAATCAAGATCTCCATTAACAAAGAAGGTTTCTAAATTGATTGGAAACAAAATACAACACATATAATGTTTATTTAATAATATATCATTTAAGCACAAGAAATAAAATAATCTAACCTTATTTCATTACCAAGAGCTTCACTCTTTCACCCAAGCAAGATGAAGATTTAGTTACTCATGGATAAGAAGAAAGAAAGAGAGAAGAAGAGAAAGATGAACATAACTTCAATTTAGAACAAGAGAAAATTACAACAAAGGAAAATAATAAACAAGCATAACCTTAACTTGTACAAACTAAGCCTAACACCAGGTGCTCCAAATGGTCAGCCAATGGTGCCTTTTATAGAGGATTAGGGATACAAAATGACAAATGGGCTGATTAGGGGTAGGTGGGATGAGTGGATGAATGAGTGGAGAATGCCAAATGGTGAGGATAAGAGTGAAAAATCATTGAGATTTCTTGTCTCCGAAATCATTCATTGCTTAAGTCATTGATTTCGTCATTTTCGAGCCAAGTGGTCTTCATGAAAGTTCTAGCAGATTGTCTAAGCTTTCCAATGGCTTTGAAATCACCCAAAAATTCGTCCTACAACCCAAGATATGACCCAATTACTACAAACTATTCAGACCCATTTTCAGCACCTCTGTTTTGACTTTCAGACCCAATATCACCATCAAGGAGCCCAAATCAAGTTTTGTGTTTAACATGAAAGTTTTAGATCTGGGTCTTAACTTTCAAATATCCAAATTTCAGCTCAAGATAATTCTTGCAGCCCGAGTTATGCTCTGATTACTGTACACTATTCAAGTTTCAGACACAAAACTCGTGTTCTATCTTCCAAGCCCAATTAGCTCTACTAGATGTCTAATTGAGACTTTGAGCTCTTCATCAAAGTTGTAGAGATCTCTCTTATCTTTCCTACAA
This sequence comes from Ormosia emarginata, assembly GCA_029884605.1. NCBI lineage: Eukaryota > Viridiplantae > Streptophyta > Magnoliopsida > Fabales > Fabaceae > Ormosia > Ormosia emarginata. The sequence continues at coordinate 45,070,182 of JAQQTP010000088.1, forward strand.
GGTAAAATTCATAATTATCAGACATTTAGAACTCAAGATATGACCGAAATACAGAAATAGCGTAAGACCAAAATAGTGTTGAAAAAATCAATTAAGTCCAATTTGAGTCCAATATTACAAAACATAACCAGACTTAATCAATTAAGTACATGCAGAGTGTAAATGACTAAAAATGAGGGTTTATTAATGTATAAAATATATGATTATCAAATTCCCCCACACTTAGCTTTTTGCACTCCTGGGCAAAACACAAAAGACCAAAGTTAGGAGATAAAGAAAAATGACACAGACTGAAAAGCTAAAAACTCTAAAAGACTTGATGAAGCAAGAAGAGCAACAAGAAATTCAAGGGATCAAAGCATGAATGAGGTAACATTTCTTCACATCTCAAACCAACAAGCAAGGAAACTTCAGTTGAAAAGAATGAATCAAGAATGATAGATCCTCACAGAATTCACTCTCAATCTCTCAAGTGTTTAAAAGGTAAGTATTTCACTCTATTCAACCCATGAACAATTGCACTACCATAAGCTTGCTTATCTTCTACTTCTCCTCTACTTAAAACACATGCATACAAAAATCAAGAGGACTTTATTCAAGGTTGTAATGGGGTCATGGTAAAGGAGAGGGGATAATATGGATATGAAAAGATAAATACTAAAGAGAATAAAAGAGCATTATGGTACAGTTAGAGTGGAGAAAATGTTTAAGAACATTCATCATAAAGGACAATCACCAATATTTGACTAATGTTTTGTTGAAGATCAATCCCAAATTGACGAATTGAATTCATTGTTAGACTTGAACATTCTCCTTTTCTTCTTGTTGTTTCCAAGCATCCACCTTTATTATGATAATCCTTTGATTGCAACGGTGGTCAATTTTTTTTTTGATTATTTTGCACACACACCCCCACACTTGTTCAAGAACAAGGTCAATGCTCTCTTATTTCCTAAGGTTGGGTAAAAACATGTTTTTTTTTTTTAAAAAAAATTTCTCTTTTTTTTTTGAAGGATGAAATGAGCTTAAAACAAGGAATGGTCAAACAAGTTCAAAGGGGTTACACAATGGAAAATATACAAGGATGGCTATTTGGTCAAAGTAGCTATTTTAAAATACCTCAATCATATTAATGTATGCATGTGAAAATGTAGCCTAAAAAAGAATCAAAGCAAGTTCTTGAGTAACAATTCCATGAGTGAAAATCACACAAGAAAGAAGAGAATGGTACAAATATTCAATCCATTCATCAATAGGCTCAAAATCTCACAAGGCATATTTCTATCATTCTCTATCCACCAATTCAACATCCATAACCAAGCATGTGAAATTTAAGAAAGAAGATAATTTATTCAATCATGCTATGATTCCTGAATTTTAATTGCTTCCAAAGATGTGAGAGTGCATTCGCTTGAATCTTTCAAAGGAAATCAAAAGACAAAAACTTTGTTACTTCCACAAATCAATACTAATTAATTACTACCCCAACTAAGATGCGTCTCAATAGTAATAAATTGTTTCCAAAATTTACTCCTTACTCTGTCATCACTAATTAGTTTTACTAAGAATAGGTTTCTGATAGTCATATCACTAAACATACTTCCCAATTTAGATGCGTCTCAAAAGTAAAATTACTCCTTACTCTGCCATCATTCATTGGTTTAATAAGTCCATGACAATCATATCATACTTCCTAAAAAATAGAACAAAAAAAAAATTGGTCAACTATCCTTCCCCCCCAACTAGATCACATCATTGTCCTCAATGTTAAAATATAGATGAGTAAAGGATAGAAGATATTACCTGTTGGAGAGATTTGACATAAATTTAAATAGAAACAAAGTATAATAAATAAAATCAAAGGTATTAAAGATGAAGTGTCAGATCTGGCTTTCTTTTCTTGCTGCTTCCCTCGCTGCTTCCTGTTGACCAATCTATCTGAGCTAATACCATATCAGGTACATACTCAAAAGCTTCTAATTTATCAATAAGCTCATTAATAGTGGAAGCAGAGATAAGAAGTTTTCTTGCTGAAGGAGTGATAAATTTCTGTTCCACAGCATAGTCAAGAAAAAGTAACAAACTATCAAAGTAATTATTAACATTCAACAAACCAATGGGTTTATGGTGGATGTTCAGTTCGGCCCAAGAGACTATTTGGAAAATTTCTTCCAAAGTACCAAAACCACCTAGTAAGGCAATGAATGCATTAGAGTTGTCAAGCATTTTTTTCATTCGTCTATGCATAGATGTTACCTGAATTTCTTCTCCAACCGTCTTTCCAGTGATGTTCTGTTGAGCTAAAGGTCCAGGAATGACTCCTAAAACCTAACTATCTCCTATATATGCAGCAAGTGATACAGCCCCCATTAACCCACGGCAACCTGCCTCATATACAAGATGAATATTCCTCGCAGCAAGTGATCGACCAAGAGTGCTAGCTGCGTTTACAAACTCTAAACCCTTCCCATAATTTGACCCACAAAAAACACAGACATTTTTAAGGTTACGAATAGAAGGCCCCATTTCTATACTCTTCCTCCCTTTGAATGCTTCTGAGTTGAAGGAAAGTGGAGAAAATGGAATGTTTAAATAGGAAAAAGAATGGAAAGGGTAATAATTGCACCTATAAGGGTAGGTTGGCTATTGTCAGAAAAGTTTGAAATTAAGGAACACAAAATCTTTTTTTTTTTTTTTTTTTTTTTTTTTTTTTTTTTTACTTCAAGAAAACCATCAGGGTAAAGAAGTCTAGAAACCCCTGAAGGACCCTGCTCAAAGGATCGTCTGTCCAAAATCGAAATACAGCAAAATCATACAAAGATAAAAGAAATATAATAACAAATGATGACATACCTGTATGTACAGCTTTCATGGCGTATCTTTATACTGCGCGTCATGAAAGTAGTGGCATATCTTTATACTGCGTGTCACCAGTGCAGTAGACACTCACGTCCGTTTATTCGAAGAAAGGAGAAAGAAGAAACCATCGTGGGTTTCCATCCTGGGTCTGGAACCTGGAGCGCTCACACTTGGGCTCGTAACATCAACAAAGATGCTAAAATCTGAAACCCGTAATGTCCAAGATCCAAAACATCCTATCCCAGGGCACTGAGAGCCCCTTCTAATAAAAAAGAGGATCAAGCTCAGATGCCTCATACGTTTCGGCCGCCGCGGGTTACTCCTCACTAATAACCAGAGTGGGACGCTTCTGCCTATCCATCAACTCCACAGTGCCTAGATGGTAAACATTGGGTTATGGAGTGCGGCTCTCTACAGAGCATGGTACACGAACTTTTTTAAGGACCAGCGTGCAAAGGTCCACCCGAGTCAATGACGGGTCAGCCAAAGGCTGGGGCTCTACAACTAATTAAAGCCATGGTACTCCTTCCGGATCGCCCTTGTTCAGACTCTTTTTTTTCATTTTTTTTTTCATTTTTTTCATTTTTTTTCATTTTTTTTTCAAAAAGAAAATATGAAGAAGAAGATAATATGTACAGATTGTTGTGGATATGGCTTACATCTGCCTCTGGCTTCACGTCCAGTAACGGCTTAAACGCCTTCTATGAGTCGAGGATAAGCTTCCCATCCAATTTTCTTGTAAATTGGCAAACAGGGTCTTTTAGAGTTAGATTCCCAAGACTGTAGCATTTTTCTTCATCCTTGAAGAGATTCCACAAATTAAGAATTTCATGATGCACCAATCCACAAGAATGCGTCTCAAGAGTCAATAAGATATCATCGAATAACTCCTTACTCAGTCCATTCTTAATGAAGAAAATTTTATCTTCTCTGTTTGCGAAAACCATCCCCAAAGTACAACATCGTTTGTTACAATTCCATCGTCCACATTTGTAACAGACTTGTAACCTTTTTTGTAACACCCTCTCTAGGGCATCACATTTTCCGACTCCCGACTCATAATCTGAAAAGAAGTTCACACAAGTTTGAATTATAAAAATATGGTTTTAAAAATTTCTTTCTTTCTTTACCGACACGTAAATTTCTTGAAAATATTAGGTAATCATATTTCAACTACTCATTATTCAATATTGACACACAATTTAAAGAGAAATATAAATAATGAGACTCTTTTGTTCTTTCTTTTTCCACAGTAGCAAACCCATTACGGTTCCTACTTAATAGCACGGTGTAACACTAACAATGAAAACTTAACATACTTGTTCCTTCTCCGTATCAAACTTGATACATCGAACTCTACTCCTTGTCAACACTTGCTCTCCAACAAGTCATGAATGTCCACTCCTTATTGTTGTCCCCAATCTCGAGTGTCCATCGGAATGTCCATCTTGAAGCATCAGACATTTGTTCTATGTCTGTTCCTTGTCCTCAAACATCTTTTCCATTTCAACACCGTCGGCAAGGTCATTCTCGATGTTGTCTCCAAACGTAGAGGTATTTGTCACCCGCTATGTCTAAGACAACTCGTTCCTTCTCTTGTATAATTTTAATAATACGAGACATAGCAAAAACAACATAACAAAGAGGTGAGATCACCTACACCGGTACCAACACAGCGGCACGAGAGATAACACAAACAACAATATCATACGGTTATCATAATTACAATCATGCTATCATCATTATGGTTACTACACGGATACAATATTAAAATCATGCTATCAACATTAATCAACTATCATCATCCAATCGAGATATCAATTCAATTATCATAAACAACAATTATGATAATGCCTTCAGCATTATCATCATCATCATCCAAGTATTCAAAATAATTGTCATAGCCAATATTCCTCAATTAATATATTTCACACTAGATATAAATGTTCAGTTTATGCATGTACACAAGACTCGATTTCCTACTCCATGGAGCTAAACTCGTGTCGGAGAAATGATCGAAAAGAATCTGTCGGTACCTCATGCCTCGGACCACGTGCTATAATCCTCATTTTGATTTTTGCACATCTAGCATATACACGACGGTCTTTATCGAGATCTTGATTAAGAATAGTGTCTCGGTCGGGATCATCGGTGTGTCGCGTCGGTCTAACCTACGGTTACTGAGAGAGCGACTCACTTTGTCCATTGTAGGCAACCCGCACCCCGATGCCCCCAAGGTCAACCGGTGACCTACACTACGCATATCGCACCCACTCAAGAGGTGTGTTTCTCCTAGGCAATCAGCCATATCCGGTCCTCATCGGACCATTCCAATGCATGTATAATGCACCAATTACCAATCACAGGTATAATACCAATCACAAGCTTCAACGGTAATCATGTATTTTCAATGATGAAATCATGTTATCACATTTTCATAGTTATAAAATACTTTCGCCGTGTCTTTACAAAATTAGCAACATTTAGTTACGTTTTCACAATTTCAAAAAAATGTATTTGTTACGTTTTCAAATATCGTAACACTTACATTACGTTCAAAATTCTAAAGCGTTTTTGTTATATTTTCACAATACCGTAACACTTACATTACGTTTTCAAAATCTTTGCAACTCTTACATTTGCACTTTTAAATCACGTACTAATTTTTCAACGTTTTTCTTAAACACGTAAAAATATACGTTTATCAAATCCCATAATATTTTTCCCTTTGTTTCAAAATTACGTAACTTAAAAATCTTTCTTTTACGTCACGTGTCACGTAAATCATTTTCTTTCATTTTCAAAATATTTAAAACACTTTTCAAATCACATAATGATTTTTCGTTATTTTCACAATCACGTAAAAATATTCTATTGTTGTTCAATCACGTAGTGATTTTCAATGATATTTCAAATCACGTAAAATATTTAAACATACACCAACTCACGTAGAAATATTAAAACATTTTTTTTAAGTCACGTAGGAATACTTAAACATTTTTCAAATCGTGTAGCTTAAAAATCACGTTACGTTTTTCACCATAATTTCATTATTTTTCCAATACGCAAAACATTCTTTAATATTCCAAACGTCATTTTGAAAACTACGTAAAATATACCTCAATATTCCAAATATTATTTTGGACTTTCAAAAACTCAATATCGTTTCCAATGTCATTTTTCACATTTTCTCTTTTAAGAAAACCTTTCCAAAATATATTTCACAAAATCACTCTCCAAAATCCCAAAGAATGATTCATATGTTATAAGGCGTTAAATTATTATATTTTTTTCATTTTTTTCCAAATCAATTCTAAACACAACCTTCTTCAAAATAAATTGAAGTTTGAAAACATTTTTGTTTACAAAAACTTGATTTTCTCAAGTGATAAACACTCGATTCCCTTTCCAAATTTATTGTATCAAATTACTTTGAAATTCTCTTTTGTTTCATTTTGGAAACTTGTTCATAAAATCAAGACATTACAAACCTTCAAAAACGTGGGCATGACTATTGAAATCATGAAAACATTCTTTCTTTCTAAGTTGATAGGATTTTACACAAACAAAACCATTAAAATTTTGTTTTCAAAACCGTAAGTCTTATGGTCATAAAAACCAAACCCATTTGTTCAAATTCGTTTTTACTTTCTTTACAAATCCTTTTTCACTTTCTTTGCAAATCCTTCAAATCAACGTTCGTCGTTTCATTTCAAAACTCATGTTTAGAAAAATACTTAGGATCTTTTTACACAAAATAAATCAATAAAAATTCTTCAAAAATCGTATTCTTGTTCTCTTGAAAAACAATTCCTTTGTTTATTTTCCATACTCTTCAAATCAATCCAATTTTATTCTTCCATGAAAATATTAATTTGTAAACACCTATTTTGAGGTGTCTTGTTCGAAATCCACCATGTTCTAAGTACTCAAAAATCAATTCTTTTGTTCTTGAAATTTTTCAACATGAACCCTAATCAAGGGCATCAAAACCGTAGCTCTTCCTTGGCTATTGGAGCCAAAAACCAATTTCCTTTTCACCATCAAGTCATGGCATATACATATATATTTCATCATAAATAATATAAGCATACCATCAAAACCATAAAAGCATGTATAGCATATCAAGCATATCATCAAAGCTATAAAATCATGCAAAGCATATCAAGCATAGAAAATTAATCAAAGCTCATAAACACCCACAAATTAATTACATGACCATGGATATGAATCCTCACATGGATTCCACATCCATCAAATAAAATACCATCTCTCACCACCATGCTTGGTTGGTGAGATGGATCTCCTCTTACCTCTTGAAGATCCTCCAAAGGTTCTTGATCTGCTTCTTTTTCCAAGTCCTTCACCACCAAGGGCTTCTCAAATACAAAATAAAACACACAAATAATTAATATACAAGACTTGAATAAGAAAACCATGGATTAGAATCATGGTTAGAACCTTGAAAATCAAAAGAAAAGTGAAGAGTACCAAATTTCACCATTAAAGCTTCAATCTTTAGCTTGAAGAACAAGGTTGAAGATGAATGATTTAGAGAGAAAATCTCCAACATGAAAGTTGCTTAGAATATCATGGAGATTCAAGATCTAAAGTTGGATGAAATTAAAAGAGATTGGATGGTGATTTTAGGGTAGATAACCGAATGGTTTCTCTTGAAGCACAAAGATGAAATTTTTGATTTTTGATAGAAACTTGAAGCTTGAATTTGAAGATCAAGATGAATGATTTTGGAAAAACTCATAACTAGAGATGTTCTTAGAATGATGTTTAGGTTTAGAAAATCAAGTTGGATGAAATTTTTGAGTGATGGAAGGTGCTCTTGGAGGGCTTGGCCAAAATCTAGAGAAGAAAGGAGATGGAGAGAAAATTTTCTAAGTTTCCTTCTTGAAAATGAATCAATGAAGACCAAGGAAACAATAATGACTAAAGCATGCAATTATGGTCTTCCAAACTCCTTCATGCAGCACCAAATTCGTAGTCCCCCTTCTTGCATTCTTCTTGAGTGCAAAAAAATCAAAAGTAAGCCATTATGATGTCTAACTTGACCAAGACATGCAAAAATGACATAAAGCTTGTCTCTTTGTCTTCTAAACACTCCAAAACCATCACCTTCTCTTCATAATGCATTCAATAAAGTTGTCTTCATTATTTGCCACCATTTGAAGCATTTCTAGCCATTGATTAATTCAATGGTTAGGATTTAGGTAGATTTAGGTAGGTTAGAAGACTTAATCTAAAGCCATTGGATTTTTCTCCTTTAAATTCTAACCATTAGATGTGTTTCCAAAATTAATGGTCAAGATTGCTTCTTCAACTTTAAATCCAAGGGTTCTAATTAGTCTTTGCTACTTTAGAAGACCAAATTTCCACCATTGATTAATTCTTCATCCAATGGTCATAAATGGTCTTTGTTACTTTTTAAGATTAAATCTCCACCCTTGATTTAATCTAAATCCAATGGTTATAAATGGTCTTTGTCATTTTTCAAGACCAATTCTACACCTTTGATTACATCTATGGTTGATATCAAAGCCTTCCTAACTAAGCTTATTCTCACACCATTGATTAAATCAATGGTTATTATCCAAGGCTTCTTTATTAAGTTTGTTTCTTAACCTTTGATTAAATCAATGGTTAATATTCAAACTAAGTATTCTCATCCAAGGGTATAAATCAAGTCAAGCTCTCTTTGTTGACTACGCAATATAATATTTAGTCTTGTATTCTACAAATAATATTTTTACTGTATTTTTATCATCCGATAATTAAATACAGTACAAAACACAGCACAATAAAATTTTCTAAAACTGTTTCCGGATTCAGGTTTAGTAAGATCCCCTGTCTCCGTCTAAACAGTACAAATTTTTCTATGCGTAGAAAAATTTTTCACTTTGTGGGACCCACCTGGGCCCACGTATGGCTACCTGGGCCCACATAGGACCACCTGGGCCCACATACAGTAAAAAAAATTCATAATCATCCACAAAAATCACAAAAATTATAAAATGCACAAATATCAAATCAGATTACGTAAATTAATTACCTAACGGTAAAAATTAAATTACGTAACGTTTTTCCCAGCCCGAAAATTTTTATTTTCCTGACACGGAGTAAATCACTCAAAACGATCAAATTTATTTGACGGAATAAACAAAATAATTTTACGGTGCGAGAAATTACTAAACAAGAAAATTAATTATTTCGAATTACTATTTAAGAGATTAGAAATTTTGGGGTGTTACATTACTCCCTCTAAAAAGAAATTTCGTCCTCGAAATTTGATGAACGTGATTTCACATCTAACGATGTGAACATTACTCTTTTAGCTTTTCTCCAGTCCTCATGTTGCATCTTCCTTAACGTCTTTACATACTATTCTAGCCAACAAAACTTTTTTTTTTTTTTTGCTTGACGTTCAACTTCTCCAGTTCAAATGGATATCTCAAATTCTTAGTTGCTAAAGATGTTGAATGTTACTCCAAAAAGAAAGTATTTTCCATATTTCTGATACCAATACAGCGGTTATCAATCTTCATTCATGCCTAGAATAGTTTTTCTTAGATAATTTCCAACTAATATATTTTCCAACTAATGTAATGTCTTACTTAAAATTTTCTTATTCTCGTATCACTATATATATTCTAGATTTTGCTTGTAACGAGGAAATGTCTCTCTAGTGAATTCTCCTTTCAACCAACTAATTCTTAATCCAACAGTCTGCTTACTAACTAATGTAACCAACTAATGTAACGCACTAATATAACGCATCACAGTACTATGGATTTCCGTTACTGTTTTTGATTTTTTTTCCTTGAAGAAATAGTTTCAACTTTCGAAGAATCCACCACGCTTCCGCTGCACCATTCTGATACTACGACACGGTTATAGATAGGAATATCCTTTCTTGCAATATATTCCTTCTTTCTTTTCCTGTCTTACAATTGCAATACATGAAAGGAAATTATGGAGGTTCGAGAAAGAAAAGGTAGCGAAATTATACGATATGTTACTAGACATATCCAACAAGAATTTGATTTTGCACGATATGAGTTTTTCTCGGAATACTAGCATTTTACTGAGATAATCTCATAAGATATGGTTGGAAAATAACCAATCCATTTTCAAAGATCACATCTATTTATGAAAGAGGTAAACAGATCAAATTCACACAAATATTTGACCCACAACAACAATTTTGAATAATTTGAATAGCTCGATCGGCTAAGAATAGGTACAGAAGTAAACAAATCAGAGGTTTGCGAATAACTCTAACATATAATTGATCTACTCAATCATATGCCATAAAGATTAGGTTATTCATAGAAATATTCAGTATAGTCTATAGGATTAGCTCCAATAACAAAATCTCCCTTGTTTAAATCCTTCGTTCAGAACATTCTCGTTCCATTCAACGTCTCAATTCTCTCTACTATCCAAGATTTTACTAACAGAAAATTCTATTTTCAATGGAATATAATTTATGGAAATGTGTCCAAACTTTCCACACTTAAAACAAAGTGTTTCCTTGAACATCCAATCTTTCATTAAGTGCCCCTTTCCACTTCACTTCTGGTTCGGTTTCTCAATGGTCGTAATTTCATTTCCCATTGAAATCAATTACTTTCCCAATATCCCTAAGAAAATACCAGGTTCCAAAATTACAAAATCTTATATTCCAAGACTGATTCTCTTTCATCGATCCCGAACTTCAACTTCTAGTTTCCACCGAACAACGATCCTTTGTTCATGCGTCGTCTTTCCACATTGCTCCCGTTGCTCCGTAGCTCCCGCAACTACATTACGCTCCCTTAGTTCCTGCAGTTAATTGCATTACTAGTAACATGTTCCACTTCCACATACGTATAACTATCCCGAGCCATTCCTCTATTCTCTGTACTTGTCACTTGAGTTGTCTTTCGCTTTGTTTCTATAGCATTTGTAACCACATTATTATATCACATTTTGCTTCCACACATGTACATCCACTATGAGATTGTTGTTGTTGTTGGCTTCCTGGAGATTGCAAGTACGTTTTCTGTTGGAATCGCTTGACCTTACAATTTCTCCTTTTTCGTAACCAAAAAGGTCCAACGTTACTGAGGTCTCTTATTTCGAGATTGATTCAACTCTAACAAAATCTTAGCTTGAGCTATCAATTCTTCTTCTTTGAACAATCTTCTGAGTTTGCTGTATAATTGCTTCAGCCACTATTTATTTTACTTCCAAAGTTGTAGTCATATCACCACCATTGCTTTTCGCTTCCAGACGCGTACATCTATTACGAGTCATTGTCCTTCCTTCAACGATGGACGAATCAAAATAAATGGATCTGATATCCATTTTATACAACTTATTTTGTTTCCTTTCTTTAAACGAATAAATTAAACTAAAATGGATCGATATCCATTTTATACAATTTTATTTTGTTTTCCTTTCGGAAAACAAACACACAGAAGAACACAACACAAGCAAAACAGACCTAACCACAAACCCCAAAAGACTCAAACCGTGCTCGACACTTAAACCTTAAGCTCGATACCAACTAATGTAACACCCTCTCTAGGGCATCACATTTTCCGACTCCCGACTCATAATCGAAAAGAAGTTCACACAAGTTTGAATTATAAAAATATGGTTTTAAAAATTTCTTTCTTTCCGACACGTAAATTTTGAAAATATTAGGTAATCATATTTCAACTACTCATTATTCAATATTGACACACAATTTAAAGAGAAATATAAATTTGAGACTCTTTTGTTCTTTCTTTTTCCACAGTAGCAAACCCATTACGGTTCCTACTTAATAGCACGGTGTAACACTAACAATGAAAACTTAACATACTTGTTCCTTCTCCCGTATCAAACTTGATACATCAGAACTCTACTCCTTGTCAACACTGCTCTCCAACAAGTCATGAATGTCCACTCCTTATTGTTGTCCCCAATCTCAGAGTGTCCATCGGAATGTCCATCTTGAAGCATCAGACATTTGTTCTATGTCTGTTCCTTGTCCTCAAACATCTTTTCCATTTCAACACTGTCGGCAAGGTCATTCTCTGATGTTGTCTCCAAACGTAGAGGTATTTGTCACCCGCTATGTCTAAGACAACTCGTTCCTTCTACTGTATAATTTTAATAATACAGACATAGCAAAAACAACATAACAAAGAGGTGAGATCACCTACACCAGTACCAACCTGGCAGCACAGAGATAACACAAACAACAATATCATACAGTTATCATAATTACAATCATGCTATCATCATTATGGTTACTACACAGATACAATATTAAAATCATGCTATCAACATTAATCAACTATCATCATCCAATCAGATATCAATTCAATTATCATAAACAACAATTATGATAATGCCTTCAGCATTATCATCATCATCATCCAAGTATTCAAAATAATTGTCATAGCCAATATTCCTCAATTAATATATTTCACACAGATATAAATGTTCAGTTTATGCATGTACACAAGACTCGATTTCCTACTCCATGGAGCTAAACTCAGGTCGGAGAAATGATCGAAAAGAATCTGTCGGTACCTCATGCCTCAGACCACGTGCTATAATCCTCATTTTGATTTTTGCACATCTAGCATATACACGACAGTCTTTATCAGATCTTGATTAAGAATAGTGTCTCGGTCGAGATCATCGGTGTGTCGCGTCGGTCTAACCTACGGTTACAGAGAGCGACTCACTTTGTCCATTGTAGGCAACCCGCACCCCGATGCCCCCAAGGTCAACCAGTGACCTACACTACGCATATCGCACCCACTCAAGAGGTGTGTTTCTCCTAGGCAATCAGCCATATCCAGTCCTCATCGGACCATTCCAATGCATGTATAATGCACCAATTACCAATCACGGGTATAATACCAATCACAAGCTTCAACAAGTAATCATCTTTGTATTTTCAATAGTGAAATCATGTTATCACATTTTCATAGTTATAAAATACTTTCGCCGTGTCTTTACAAAATTGCGCAACATTTCCGTTACGTTTTCACAATTTCAAAAAAATGTATTTGTTACGTTTTTCAAATATCGTAACACTTATATTACGTTTTCAAAATTCTAAAACGTTTTTGTTATATTTTCACAATACCGTAACAACATTACGTTTTCAAAATCTTTATGCAACTCTTACATTTGCACTTTTAAATCACGTACTAATTTTTCAACGTTTTTCTTAAACACGTAAAAATATACGTTTATCAAATCCCATAATATTTTTCCACTTGTTTCAAAATTACGTAACTTAAAAATCTTTCTTTTACGTCACGTGTCACGTAAATCATTTTCTTTCATTTTCAAAATATTTAAAACACTTTTCAAATCACATAATGATTTTTCGTTATTTTCACAATCACGTAAAAATATTCTATTGTTGTTCAATCACGTAGTGATTTTCAACGTATTTCAAATCACGTAAAATATTTAAACATACACCAACTCACGTAGAAATATTAAAACATTTTTTTTAAGTCACGTAGGAATACTTAAACATTTTTCAAATCGTGTAGCTTAAAAATCACGCGTTTACGTTTTTCACCATAATTTCATTATTTTTCCAATACGCAAAACATTCTTTAATATTCCAAACGTCATTTTGAAAACTACGTAAAATATACCTCAATATTCCAAATATTATTTTGGACTTTCAAAAACTCAATATCGTTTCCAATGTCATTTTTCACATTTTCTCTTTTAAGAAAACCTTTCCAAAATATATTTCACAAAATCACTCTCCAAAATCCCAAAGAATGATTCATATGTTATAAGGCGTTAAATTATTATATTTTTTTCATTTTTTTCCAAATCAATTCTAAACACAACCTTCTTCAAAATAAATTGAAGTTTGAAAACATTTTTGTTTACAAAAACTTGATTTTCTCAAGTGATAAACACTCTGATTCCCTTTCCAAATTTATTGTATCAAATTACTTTGAAATTCTCTTTTGTTTCATTTTGGAAACTTGTTCATAAAATCAAGACATTACAAACCTTCAAAAACGTGGGCTGACTATTGAAATCATGAAAACATTCTTTCTTTCTAAGTTGATAGGATTTTACACAAACAAAACCATTAAAATTTTGTTTTCAAAACCGTAAGTCTTATGGTCATAAAAACCAAACCCATTTGTTCAAATTCGTTTTTACTTTCTTTACAAATCCTTTTTCACTTTCTTTGCAAATCCTTCAAATCAACGTTCGTCGTTTCATTTCAAAACTCATGTTTAGAAAAATACTTAGGATCTTTTTACACAAAATAAATCAATAAAAATTCTTCAAAAATCGTATTCTTGTTCTCTTGAAAAACAATTCCTTTGTTTATTTTCCATACTCTTCAAATCAATCCAATTTTATTCTTCCATGAAAATATTAATTTGTAAACACCTATTTTGAGGTGTCTTGTTCAAATCCACCATGTTCTAAGTACTCAAAAATCAATTCTTTTGTTCTTGAAATTTTTCAACATGAACCCTAATCAAGGGCATCAAACCGTAGCTCTTCCTTGGCTATTGGAGCCAAAAACCAATTTCCTTTTCACCATCAAGTCATGGCATATACATATATATTTCATCATAAATAATATAAGCATACCATCAAAACCATAAAAGCATGTATAGCATATCAAGCATATCATCAAAGCTATAAAATCATGCAAAGCATATCAAGCATAGAAAATTAATCAAAGCTCATAAACACCCACAAATTAATTACATGACCATGGATATGAATCCTCACATGGATTCCACATCCATCAAATAAAATACCATCTCTCACCACCATGCTTGGTTGGTGAGATGGATCTCCTCTTACCTCTTGAAGATCCTCCAAAGGTTCTTGATCTGCTTCTTTTTTTCCAAGTCCTTCACCACCAAGGGCTTCTCAAATACAAAATAAAACACACAAATAATTAATATACAAGACTTGAATAAGAAAACCATGGATTAGAATCATGGTTAGAACCTTGAAAATCAAAAGAAAAGTGAAGAGTACCAAATTTCACCATTAAAGCTTCAATCTTTAGCTTGAAGAACAAGGTTGAAGATGAATGATTTAGAGAAAATCTCCAACATGAAAGTTGCTTAGAATATCATGGAGATTCAAGATCTAAAGTTGGATGAAATTAAAAGAGATTGGATGGTGATTTTAGGGTAGATAACCGAATGGTTTCTCTTGAAGCACAAAGATGAAATTTTTGATTTTTGATAGAAACTTGAAGCTTGAATTTGAAGATCAAGATGAATGATTTTGGAAAAACTCATAACTAGAGATGTTCTTAGAATGATGTTTAGGTTTAGAAAATCAAGTTGGATGAAATTTTTGAGTGATGGAAGGTGCTCTTGGAGGGCTTGGCCAAAATCTAGAGAAGAAAGGAGATGGAGAGAAAATTTTCTAAGTTTCCTTCTTGAAAATGAATCAATGAAGACCAAGGAAGACAATAATGACTAAAGCATGCAATTATGGTCTTCCAAACTCCTTCATGCAGCACCAAATTCGTAGTCCCCCCTTCTTGCATTCTTCTTGAGTGCAAAAAAATCAAAAGTAAGCCATTATGATGTCTAACTTGACCAAGACATGCAAAAATGACATAAAGCTTGTCTCTTTGTCTTCTAAACACTCCAAAACCATCACCTTCTCTTCATAATGCATTCAATAAAGTTGTCTTCATTATTTGCCACCATTTGAAGCATTTCTAGCCATTGATTAATTCAATGGTTAGGATTTAGGTAGATTTAGGTAGGTTAGAAGACTTAATCTAGGCCATTGGATTTTTCTCCTTTAAATTCTAACCATTAGATGTGTTTCCAAAATTAATGGTCAAGATTGCTTCTTCAACTTTAAATCCAAGGGTTCTAATTAGTCTTTGCTACTTTAGAAGACCAAATTTCCACCATTGATTAATTCTTCATCCAATGGTCATAAATGGTCTTTGTTACTTTTTAAGATTAAATCTCCACCCTTGATTTAATCTAAATCCAATGGTTATAAATGGTCTTTGTCATTTTTCAAGACCAATTCTACACCTTTGATTACATCTATGGTTGATATCAAAGCCTTCCTAACTAAGCTTATTCTCACACCATTGATTAAATCAATGGTTATTATCCAAGGCTTCTTTATTAAGTTTGTTTCTTAACCTTTGATTAAATCAATGGTTAATATTCAAACTAAGTATTCTCATCCAAGGGTATAAATCAAGTCAAGCTCTCTTTGTTGACTACGCAGTATAATATTTAGTCTTGTATCCTACAAATAATATTTTTACTGTATTTTTATCATCCGATAATTAAATACAGTACAAAACACAGCACAATAAAATTTTCTAAAACTGTTTCCGGATTCAGGTTTAGTAAGATCCCCTGTCTCCGTCTAAACAGTACAAATTTTTCTATGCGTAGAAAATTTTTCACTTTGCGGGACCCACCTGGGCCCACGTATGGCTACTGGGCCCACATAGGACCATCTCGAGCCCACATACAAAAAAAAATTCATAATCATCCACAAAAATCACAAAAATTATAAAATGCACAAATATCAAATCAGATTACGTAAATTAATTACCTAACGGTAAAAATTAAATTACGTAACGTTTTTCCCAGCCCGAAAATTTTTATTTTCCTGACACGGAGTAAATCACTCAAAACGATCAAATACGCTGACGGAATAAACAAAATAATTTTACAGTGCACAGAAATTACTAAACAGTAAAATTCTGTTAACTGTCAGAATTACTATTTAAGAGATTAGAAATTTTGGGGTGTTACATTTTTGCTCTTCTCCTTTTAGAATACGAACTTCTTCTAATACCTGGCATGTATGAGTCAAATGAAATTGAAGACTCACCTGCTAGTCAGACCTTTACTTCAATTATCCAGCGCACAACTTCTGGCATACCTTTGTGCATTAACAATCTCAATCTTTCACATCGAACTTTGTAGATTTTTTTCAGAGCATTTTGAGGGAGAGAAGGAAAATGTTTTCTCAGGTTTGAAAGAATGACATCCATTTTAAAGGAGAAGAATGATTCAGTTATTTTGGGAAACTGAAAAACAAACTGACTTGAGAGTCACGGAGTACCGTATCCGCCACTTAACCGGCAACACAAAGAACTGCAAAAACAAGGCAACAAAATTAGAGTGCATTTTATTCATAATAAGGATAAAAAAAAGAGATGAATTCTACCTCATTAACTTAGTTTTCCAGAAATGGTTTGAGCCTTTGTCCATTAACTTTAAACACATTACCATTCCTAGGATTCTCAATATCTACGGCTCTATGAGGATACACGTGTTTGACAACAAAAGGACCACTCCACCTAGATCTCAATTTTCCAGGGAATAGGTGTAGACGAGAATTATAAAGCAGAACTTTTTGACCAATTTCAAAAGATTTTCTCAAAATTGTCTTATCATGAAAAGCTTTTGTTCTGGCTTTATAAATCTTTGAGTTCTCATATGCATCATTTTTCAATTCCTCAAGTTCATTCAATTGCAATTTGCGTATCTGGCAAGCATCATCAAGATTTAGATTGAAAGCTTTAATGGCCCAAAATGCTTTATGTTCCAATTCTACAGGCAAGTGACAAGATTTTCCATAGACTAACCGATAGGGTGACATGCCCAAAGTTGTTTTGAAAGCAGTACGGTAAGCCCAAAGTGCATCGTTTAGTCTTAAAGATCAATCTTTACGATTTGGGTTAACCATTTTTTCTAAAATATGTTTAATCTCCCTATTTGCCAATTCAACTTGTCCACTTGTCTGAAGGTGATAAGGGGTGGCAATTTTGTGTGTAATATCATATTTCTTCATTAAAGATTCAAATGGTTTATTGCAAAAATGTGTTCCCCCATCACTTATGATAGCTCGAGGGATTCCAAATCGACACAAGATATTTTCTTTTAAAAATTTGAGAACAGTTTTATGATCATTGTGTCGGCATGGAATCACCTCAATCCATTTTGAAACATAATCAACTGCAACCAAGATATACACAAATCCAAATGAAGATGGAAATGGACCCACGAAATCAATTCCCCAACAATAAAAAATTTCAATGACAAGGATGGGGTTCAGAGACATCATGTTTCTTTTTGAAATTAAGCTCAACTTTTAACAATTTTCACAACTTTTGCAAAAAGTATAGCAGTCTTTAAATAAAGTGGGCCAATAGAATCCGCACTGTAAGATTTTCGCAGCTATTTTCTTTGAAGAGAAGTGACCTCCACATGCTTCCAAGTGACAAAATTTAATGACATTACCTACCTCACTGTCGGGCACACATCTCCGAAAGATTTGATCAGCACAATATTTGAACAAGTATAGGTCATCCCAATAAAATATTTTCACCTCTGTCAAAAATTTCCTTCTATCTTGGTGCGCCCATTGAGGCAGCATCTTTCCTGTTACAAGAAAGTTGACTATGTTAGCAAACCAACGCATGGAATTGATAGAAAATAAAAATTCATCAGGAAAAGAATCATTGATAGGTGTGCTATCAAAAGGTGAGCCTATTGTAAGTCTGGACAAATGATCAGCGACAACAATTCCGGCTCCTTTCTTATTTTTTATTGTGATGTTGAATTCTTGAAGCAACAAGATCCACCATATCAATCTTGGTTTAGCATCCTGCTTAGACATCAAATATCTAATAGCAGAATGATCAGTGAAAATCACAATAGAAGAGCCAATTAAGTAAGATCGAAATTTGTCCAGTGCAAAAATTACAGAGAGTAGTTCTTTTTCAGTAGTGGTGTAATTCATTTGTGCACTGTTTAAAGTTCTACTTGCGTAACAAATCACATGAGGCTTACCTTCCTTTCTTTGGCCTAAAACAGCACCCACAACAAAATTACTAGCATCACACATTAACTCAAAAGGTAAAGACCAGTCAGGAGATTGCGTGATAGGAGCATATGTCAGAAGACTAATTAATTTTTCAAAAGATTTTTGACATTCTTGAGTCCAATCAAATGGTGCATCTTTCAACAGAAGATTACATAATGGTCTAGATATGACACTAAAGTCCTTAATGAATCTTCTGTAAAATCCTACATGTCCTAAAAAGGAACGAACTTCTCTGAATGTTTTTGGGGAAGGCAAATGAGCAATTAATTCAACTTTGGTCTTATCAACTTCAATTCTTTTAGAAGAAATCACATGACCTAACACTATTCCTGAGGTAACCATGTAATGACATTTTTTCCAGTTTAGCACAAATCCTTTTTCTTCGCATCTTTTGAGAACTTTTTCCAAATTATCAAGATAATTTTCAAAAGAATTTCTAAAAACTGTCAAATCATCCATGAAAACCTCTAAATAATGCTCAATCATGTCATTAAAAATGCTTAACATGCATCTTTGAAATATTGCCGAAGCATTACAAAGGCCAAAAGGCATTCTTCTATATACAAAAGTACCAAAGGGACATGTAAAAGTGGTCTTTTCTTGATCTTCTAATGCAATTGGTATTTGATTATAACCTGAAAAATCATCAAGAAAACAATAGTATGGATGTCCTACTACCCTTTCCAGAATTTGATCAAGAAATGACAAGGAAAAATGATCTTTCCTAGTAGCAACATTTAATTTTCTAAAATTAATACACATACGCCAACTAGATGAGACTCGCGTAGGTATTAATTCTCCCTTATCATTTTCAACCACTGTTATTCCAGATTTCTTAGGCACAACTTGTGTAGGACTTACCCATTGACTATCAGAGATAGGATAGATAATTCCAACATCAAGCAATTTAAGGACTTCAGCTCTAACTACCTCTTTCATGTGTGGATTTAATCTTCTTTGAGGTTGTTGAGAAGTTTTAGCATTATCCTCTAAATGTATTCTATGTGTACAAATCAATGGATTAATGCCTTTTATGTCCTTTAATGTCCATCCAATTGCATTTTTATGCCTTTTAAGTACTTCTGTTAACATACCTTCTTGTTCTTCAGTAAGAGACGAGGAAATTACCACTGGAAAGTTTTGCTTTTCTCCCAAAAATATGTACTTCAACCCAGCAGGTAATGGCTTTAGTTCCAGTGTGGGTACTTCTTCATGGGCATTATCATTCATGGGTTTTAGCTCTTCAAATCTTGGTTTCCATCCCTTGTACTCCATTGCTTGTGTACAATCAAGCAAAGAACATATTTCAGAGATATCATCTTCTAATTGTATGCCTGAATCCAATGAATTGACTAAACAAATTTCTAATGGGTCAGAAGAACTCTTTGTTTGAAGATGATCATCTATAATGGCTTCAATTCCTTCAACTTCCTCTTTTTCATCAAGAACTTCCTGTGGTTGCTTGCACATGTTAGAAACATTAAGCTCTAGTGTTATGTTTCCAAATGTTAGCTTCACCACTCCATTTCTGCAAATTATCAAAGCATTAGATGTTGATAAAAATGGATGGCCTAAAATAACAGGAATTGACTTGCAACTATCAACCATAGGTTCAGTATCCAAGACAATAAAATCCACAGGATATATGAATTTATCAACTTGAACCAACAAATCTTCCACTATTCCTCTTGGAATTTTGATTAATCTATCTGCAAGTAAAAGAGTTACAGAAGTTGGTTTTAACTCACCTAAGTTGAGTTGCTGATAAACTGAATATGGAAGCAAATTGACACTAGCACCAAGATCAAGTAAAGCTTTTTCAATTTTATGTTCTCCAATAATGCATGAAACTGTAGGACAACCAGGGTCTTTATATTTCAACGCATTATTATTCTGAAGAATGGAGCTTACCTGTTCAGTCAAAAATGCTTTCTTTTTCATGTTTAATTTCTTTTTAACAGTGCACAAGTCCTTCAAATATTTAGCATAACAAAGAATCTGTTTGATAGCATCTAACAAAGGAATATTGATCTTCACTTGTTTCAAAATTTCAAAAATTCCAGTATTATGATCCAATTTCTTTGGATTATTTAATGCTTGAGGAAATGGGGGTGAAGGCGAGAGTTTAGTCTCCTTTTGGTCAACTTCTTCATTTTCTTGGGGAATTGGTTCATCTTCTTTCTCACAAGATTCAGGGATTTATTTTTCAACAACCTTTCCACTCCTAAGAGTTATTACTGACTGGACTTAGTCCATTTGTTAGTTTTCTGAACTCCCCTCATTTAGACTGTACTGACCTTTGGGATTTGGTTGAGGTTGAGAAGGAAATTTTCCTTTCTCATGAATGGTGAGAGCAGAAGTAAGTTTGCCAAGAGTTTCTTTTATGTCAATCATGGTTTGATTGTTTTATTTATTAATGACCTCTTGCTTTTCTATGAATGCATGCAGTGTTTCTTCAAGGTTTTTCCTATATGGTGGGACATAAGGTGCATATCCTTGAGAATTTTGAGAGTCTTGTTGTGCCTGAGGTGGTGGAGGTTGCACGAATTGTGATTGAGTATTATTCCTCCAACTGAAGTTCGGGTGATTTCTCCATCCCGGATTGTATGTATATGAAAAAGAAGAAGTAAATGGCTTGTTAAAATTATTCATTGCATTTACTTGCTCATGTACAACTTCTTTAAAAACAGGAATCTTAGGACATTCATGTGTTGAGTGTCCTAAGTAATCACAAATGCCACAAATTTCTTCATTTTGCACAGATTTGATTTCTTTTGCTTTTCTTAATTCCATGGCTTCCACCTTTCTAGCCAAACTGGCAAATCTAGCATTTAGATCTTCCTCTTGACTAAGGTGATATTTTCCTTTATTAGCACTTGTAAGATTAGATCCAATTGAATTTTCAGAAGTGTTAGTACTATGCCAAGATTGAGAATTTTTAGCCAACTGGTTCAAATAGTCTAAAGCTTCATCAGGTTCTTTATCAAGAAACTCACTATTGCACATTGTTTCCACAAATTGTTTAGTTTCAGGTGTTAAACCTTCATAAAAGAAGCTTATAATGCGCCATTTTTCAAAACCATGATGTGGGCAAGAATTTAACAAATCTTTAAACCGTTCCCAACATTGAAAATATGCTTCATTTGAATTTTGGGAAAAATTTTGGATTTGTCTTTTCATAGCATTAGTTTTATGTGTTGGAAAAAATTTCTTCAATAACTCACCTTGCATTTCTTGCCATGTGCCAATTGATCTTGGTTTCAAAGTGTTAAGCCAGGATTTTGCTTTATCTTTTAAAGAAAAAGGAAACAATTTAAGCTTAACAATCTCTTCAGTGCAATTTTGATCATTGAAGGCAATACATACTTCCTCAAATTCTTTTAGATGTAAACATGGACTTTTAGATTCTAAATCATAAAAATTAGGAACTAAAGAAATCATACCTGGTTTGAATCTAAAATTATTGGCATTGAGTGGAAAGATAAAACATGATGGACTAGAATTTCGAGGTGGTTGCAAATATTCACGCATGGTTCGCAACGGTTGATTTTTCGGTTCATCATGTACACTTTCATTGTCAGCCATTGTGTCAATTGTGTGTGATTGTGATTCAAACAAGTCAATATATAAAGTACCAGAATTAATTTTAACTAAACGACCAGAATTTAAATCACGATACCAATTAAGCATAAATACATAAATAACTTAAAATAAATAAACAAAAAATAATGTACAAGCTAGCGGTGTCACCTACCATTAAATATTAACAGGGATGTGGTATAAACCAACCACCCAAAAATAAAAATAAAAATAAAGTGCGAAAAATTAAAATACAGAAAATAAAGTGCAGAAAGTAAATTTAAATATGAAAGCCGGAGAGTGACAGAGCCCCACAAAGCCAGCGAAAGATAAGAGAAGAAGAAATATTATTTCATTAAGTTAGATTATGAAAAAATAAATAATAGAAAAGTAAAAGGGAGAGTTTCCCCCACTAAGTTAGTGCGTAAAATAAAAGGGAGAGTTACCCCCACTGACGAAAAAAAATGATGAAAATAAATAAATAAAATTAAAAACAAAAATAAATGACATAAATATAAAAGTTAGAAAGTTAGTATGTTAGCAAGTTAGTAAGTTAGAGTTAGATAGTTAAAAAGTTAGAGAGTTAGTAAAGAAACCGAAGGATCGGCAAGCCGATCTTTTGCTCTGGTGAGGGAGAAGAGAGAACAAATTTTATTAAAGAAAACGAACCTCAATAAATCAAAACATCAAATCAAGTCCCCGGCAACGGCGCCAAAAACTTGACTGCGGGATTTAAGGATGCAAACCCAAGTGCAGGTTGTCTCAAGTAGTAAATTTCTCGGGAGTCCGAGGTCGATCCACAGGGAATTGATGAAGAAAAATTAATTGAGGTAAGAAGAGGATTTGTCACAACACCAAAAGTAATAAAACAAGTTCACAAATGAATTTCAGGGCTTGCTTGGGTTAGGAGATCCACTCTTGGTAATAAATTAAAGGTAAGATTATTTCTCTTTATAACTCAATTGAAATCCACACACAACGGAGGTTCCAATCGGAAAATGTAACATTCAAAGTTCAATTATATATGCAATCATATTATGATTCCTTTAATTATCTACCAACATTTGTAAATGAGTTCAAGCATTCACTGTGCCAATCCTATTGTCTACAATAAATCAAGATCTCCATTAACAAAGAAGGTTTCTAAATTGATTGGAAACAAAATACAACACATATAATGTTTATTTAATAATATATCATTTAAGCACAAGAAATAAAATAATCTAACCTTATTTCATTACCAAGAGCTTCACTCTTTCACCCAAGCAAGATGAAGATTTAGTTACTCGTGGATAAGAAGAAAGAAAGAGAGAAGAAGAGAAAGATGAACATAACTTCAATTTAGAACAAGAGAATATTACAACAAAGGAAAACAATAAACAAGTATAACCTTAACTTGTACAAACTAAGCCTAATACCAAGTGCTCCAAATGGTCAGCCAATGGTGCCTTTTATAGAGGATTAGGGATACAAAATGACAAAGGGGCTGATTAGGGGTAGGTGGGATGAGTGGATGAATGAGTGGAGAATGCCAAATGGTGAGGATAAGAGTGAAAAATCATTGAGATTTCTTGTCTCTGAAATCATTCATTGCTTAAGTCATTGATTTCGTCATTTTCGAGCCAAGTGGTCTTCATGAAAGTTCTAGGAGATTGTCTAAGCTTTCCAATGGCTTTAGAATCACCTAAAAATTCGTCCTACAGCCCAAGATATGACCCAATTACTACAAACTATTCAGGCCCAGTTTTAGCACCTCTTTTTTGACTTTCAGACCCAATATCACCATCAAGGAGCCCGAATCAAGTTTTGTGTTCAACATGAAAGTTTTAGATCTGGGTCTTAACTTTCAAATGTCTAAATTTCAGCCCAAGATAATTCTTGCAGCCCGAGTTATGCTCTGATTACTATACACTGTTCAGGTTTCAGACTCAAAACTCGTGTTCTGTCTTCCAAGCCCAATTACCTCTGCTAGATGTCTGATTGAGACTTTGAGCTCTTCATCAAAGTTGTATAGCTCTCTCTTATCTTTCCTACAAGGTAAAATTCATAATTATCAGACATTTAGAACTCAAGATATGGCCGAAATACAGAAACAGCGTAAGACTAAAATAGTGCTAAAAAAATCAATTAAGTCCAATTTGAGTCCAATCTTACAAAACATAACCAGACTTAATCAATTAAGTACATGAAGAGTGTAAATGACTAAAAATGAGGGTTTATTAATGTATAAAATATATGATTATCATCAGTCTTAGGGAGCTGGTACTATCGGTGGCTACTAATGGCTATCCGTATATCTTTTTAGGAAGCTTGATGTTTTGCTATTTTGATGGGCTGTATATTTGTAAACATCTTAGGGGTGGGTAAAGCTTTTGCTTTTTGTATACTTGA
This sequence comes from Ormosia emarginata, assembly GCA_029884605.1. Lineage (NCBI taxonomy): Eukaryota > Viridiplantae > Streptophyta > Magnoliopsida > Fabales > Fabaceae > Ormosia > Ormosia emarginata. The sequence continues at coordinate 45,094,905 of JAQQTP010000088.1, forward strand.
TAATGTAACTAAACAGGCTTAATGCAAATATAGATATATATATAATACCTGGATGTATGGTTTTCTTTCATGTCGATTTTTACTGTAATTATATTTTATTATTCTCCCACTACAAAAAAAGAGAATATTCAGTACCCGATTACTATACCTTTAAGATTGAAGATGTTTATTCATATATTAAATGAACTGGGTCTTAATTTATGATTTATTCATTTTTTCACATTTGATTTTGGTGTGACGTTCCCTCTTCCTCCAGAAAAAAAGGGCATTACATAGGTCATGGGTTGGGTTGTTTTCTTCATGAAGTCTTAGCTACCATAAGTATAAGCAACTACTCATCCTTTTTCACATTAATACACAACCTAACCCATTTCTCGAGGCCTCACACTAAACCTCAAAGTTTTCCTTGTGGGTCTGGGATCTCTAGCATAGGTGTGATGGTCAATCTCTCTTTCAACTCTTAGAAGGCATTTTCATATTTCTGTGTCCACTCATGGGTGTTACTCTTTCTAGTCAACCTAGTTAAAGGTAACACTATCTAGGAAAACCCCCTTCATGAACTTTTGGTAATACCTATCTAATCCCAAGAAACTCTTAACTTCAGTTACGGTGGTGGATCTCTCCCATCGTAACATTGCCTCTATCTTACTAGGATCCATAGATATCCTATTTGTAGATATCATATGTCCCAAAATTGTACCTCGCTCATCCAAAACTCACATTTTGATTGTTTGACAAATAATTTCCTTTATTTTAGGATCTCTAGAACTACCCTAAGATGTTCCTCGTGTTCCTCAATTGTCTTTGGATAAATGAGAATATAATCTATAAAGACAACAATAAATTTATCAAGGTATGGTCTAAAAAACTTGTCCATGTAATCTATAAAAATGGCAGGTGCATATATCATACCAAAGGACATGATAAGGTACTCATAACATCCTTACCTGGTCCAAAAGGCAGTCTCAGGAATATCTTCTTTTCTGACCCTGATTCAATGGTATCCAAACCTCAAATCTATCTTTAAAAACTTTGTAGCTCTTCTCAACTGGTTCATCAAATCATCTATCCTAGGCAGTGGGTATTGACTATACTCCACAGATGATTTTATACTACTATCCTTCTCTTCACCAAGAGCACAAGGCTCCCTAAGGTGAAACTCTAGGTCGAATAAACTTTTTAGTCAACCACTCTTTTATTTGTTTCTTAAGCTCACTTAAAGTTAAATCTGAATATTTCTCTTTGTCTATTATTGTAATATAAGACTACAATATATATACACTTGACTACAAGATAGAACATTAATTATCTATGCTAAGTCCTTGAAGTGTAAATACAATGAATATATAGATACAATGAATAGAACTCCACCGTCCACTGATTATAATCAACAATCCCCCTCAAGTTGAAGCATATATGTCTAATGCAACCAGATTGTCACATATATATGCTATCCTAGGACCCCGTAAAGACTTAGTCATCATGTCTGCTAGTTGATCTTTAGTACTCACAAAAGAAGTCTTAATGATGCCTGAGAAGATCTTTTCTCTAATGAAGTGACAATCAACTTCTATATGTTTAGTCCTTGCATGAAAAATTGGATTTGAAAAGAGATACAAGGCTGATTAGTTATCACAAGCAAGTTCCATAGGACCTATCTCACAAAACTTCAACTCTTGGAGCAAATATTTTAGCCACAAGAGTTGGCAAGTAGCATTAGCCATAGCACGATACTCTACTTCTGTGCTTGATCTTGCAACAATAGTCTACTTCTTGCTTTTCTATGAAATCAAGTTACCTCCAATAAGCACACAATAACCTGAAGTAGACCTCCTATCACTAGCATTATAACATCCTCTTTTTATATATGTTAGGCTTGTATAAGGTTACAGAGGTAGCTTAATACTTGTTTAACATGTCTGCTAAATTTTGTGATGTTTCGAGTTTATTTAGGCACTTTGCCACAACACAGAATGTGTAAAATGACTATTTTAACTCATAAAAATAATATTAATATGTAATTAAAGGAAACAAATGTGGAAAGTTTATTTTTAGGTCACAAATGTGTGGAAGAGGATGTGGTTAAATTTTTAGGGCAAACAGAGTCAGTTTGGTATTTTTAAGGATACTGAGTGAGTATTTAAGTATCGAATTGAGGCACAGCAGATATAGAAAATTATGGAGATGATGAAACAAGAAATTAGATAGATCTTATAATTTATTTTAAGGTTGTTGGAAAGCAGGAAACTTGATTTAGTTAAATCAAAGTGTTTTTAGCATACACGAAATTAGTAAAAGGACAAAATTGCCTTCAATATCATCCTTTTAAAAAGATGAAAATTGTAACACCCCAAATTTTATTTATTTTATGATAAATATTCATTTTGTAATATTTGTGATTTTTGAAAATTTTTCTGGATTTTTATGAGAACGCGGAATATTTTAATATTATTCTTCGATTTACGTACAAATTGAGCGGAGTCGGGAAAATGAAATATTTTTCCTGAGAACCTTGATCTGTGGAAACGTTGACGGGAGATCTTACTAAACCCGAGACTGGACACGGTTTACAAGGTTTCATGTTTTTTAAGAAATTTTAACAGATAAAATAATAAAACGCTGTGTAAATTTCATCTGTCAAATAAATTAATACTGACTTCTATCGACTGTGGTAATTGTCCATTGGACAATAACATGTATCAAAAACCCTATCACATAATCCTAAGGTAATCTAATTTATGTCTAATCAATCTCACTTTAATTCAAATTAGTGTACCTTAATTAAAAAGCTTCTTTGAGAAGCTTTGGCCAAATGACAACCTTGCCCTTGGCTTGTTGGGGAAGCCAAAAACTTTCCCCTCTCTCCTCCTTGTTGCCGTGGCAATGCCCTCCAATTTTTTCCTCCTCACTTAACCTAACCCACTCAAAATATCTCCACTTTTACAACACTTTCTCTCTCTAACTTCTTCTTCTTCAATTTCTCTCCACCTCTCTCTCTACTCCTCCTCCTTCACTACGAAATTGCATCCCTATTAGAGACCACCATTCTTCATTTTTTTTCTTCACTAAGCTCATTTCTACACTCACCTTCACCTTCTCTACATCTTTCATTTAGAAAGTTTCTTCAAAATCCAACCTTTCCTCCATTGTCTTCCAAGGTAAAGCTCCTAACTTTGAAGTAAAGTTTTCATTTTTCTTCTCTTTTCTCTTCATTTTCGTGCTCCATGGTCTCTTTGAAGACCATGGATCTATTCTTTTTCAACCATTGGTGTTGATTCATTGTCTTAAAAATCCTAAGGTTTTGAAGGCTCAAAACCGAAATCACCAAGGAGCTAGAAGGAGACCATTTTCGTGATTCTTCCTTAGGTAAGAGGGAGATTGTAACACCCCTTTGGAGGATGTCACACATAAAAGAAAATAAAAGAAATAGAAATAAAATCTACCCCAAGTTGTGAAACGTTTATTACATACTATTACGGGTTGTAAAATAATTCTTGATAAACAGAAATATGATATAGAAAGATAATGCGGAAATACGAAATAAAAAAAACATCATTACTGATAATATACATATGATTTAAGTTATAAGCTGTACAAGTAATTCAAAACTAAGACTACAAATATTTAAACAAAAACAGCAAGGAAAGCGATAAAGAGTTAATATATACAGACATACGCTGAAGCGCCCAAAAAAAATATCATGGTTATCTAATCCTCTGATGGATCACTCTCAGCCTGAAAATGATCATCAGGAGACAAATATCCCGGATGTCTCGACACACGGCGATAACGGGATCGCGCAATCGATACGATGCTTATCTCACTAGGCTCAGGGTTTTCAGCACCCCAGTGACGCCTAATGGATAAGGGTAACTCTAAATGCAGAAAAAGTGTTGTGGTCATGACAGGCTCTCCATCAAAACGTTGACGTAGAATCACGGTCACACGTCCTGCATACGTCACAGATTCACGATCACCTCGTAGATGCCAAGCTAGCGAACTCCCATGAAGTACTAGCTCTACGAACCCCAAAAACTCTGGTGCTGCCATCCCACACAATCAATCCAAAGGGTATGGATGATCGGATGGTTCTTGACTTTTCCTCGTCAGTTGCGTAAGTGGTCCAGCAATCTTCGAAAAGCCTTCGATAGATCTCCGATAATAACCAGCAAGTCCAACAAAACTTCGAACTTCTGTTACTGTCTTAGGTCTTTCCCACTGTAAAACAGTCTCCACTTTCGATGGGTCCACCGCAATACCTTCTTTAGAAATTACGTGACCATGAAATTGGACTTCTTCCAACCAGAACTCACACTTAGCCAATTTCGCATACAGCTGTTTCTCCCTCAAAATCTGAAGAACAACATTCAGATGTTCAGCATGCTCTTCCTTCGATCGAGAATAGATCAGAATGTCATCGATAAAGACAATGACAAATCTGTCTAGATATGGACGAAATATCCTGTTCATATAATCCATAAATATGGCAGGAGCATTCGTCACCCCGAATGGCATTACCTGATACTCATAATGTCCATAACGAGTTCGAAAAGCAGTCTTCGGCACATCTTCCCCTCTTACACGAATCTGGTGATAACCCGATCGCAGATCTATCTTGGAAAATATCACAGCTCCTCTCAATTGATCCATCAAATCGTCGATTCTTGGAAGCGGATATTTATTCTTGATAGTCACCTTGTTCAACTGCCGATAGTCCACACAAAGTCGTGAAGTTCCATCCTTCTTCTTAACCAAAAGCACTGGCGCACCCCATGGGGAAACGCTAGGTCGTACAAATTCTTTCTCCAATAGTTCCACCAATTGCTTTTTCAGCTCCCCCAACTCTACTGGCGACATACGGTACGGTGCAATTGAGATAGGACCTGTTCCCGGTACTAAATCAATTGAGAACTCGATCTCCCGCTCAGGCGGTAAACCAGGTACATCGTCAGGAAAAACATCAGGAAACTTGTTGACAACAGGAATAGTATTCACATCCTTCTCATTCTTAACTTCTAGAGAAGACAATACCATATATCCTGCGCTCCATCTCTCAATAAAGACTTGACCTTAACAAATAGGTTAAGAATCCAGACTCTTCTTCCTTAGGAAAAACTATAGTTTTCTTTGCACAATCTATAAGGATATGGTTAGAACATAACCAGTCCATCCCTAAGATTACATCTATCTCAATAAGAGGCAAACAAATCAGATTGACCAAAAAAACAAACGGCCTTTCACAACAATAGGACAATCCAAACAGATCTTAGAAGTAACTACAGGTTTAGCGGTTGGCGTAGATACACTCAACTTAACATTCAGAGAAGACACGGACAACTTCGGTCTTTCCACACAATCATAGGCAATAAACGAGTGTGTAGCACCCGAGTCATACAATACAGTCAGAAGGTTACCTCCAATGTCACCTTCTCCTTGAATAAGGTCATCAGATTGAGAAACTTCAGATCCCATCATTGTATACACTCGCCCTCCGATCTCGGTTGAGTATTTCTAGATTTTTGCTGATTAGCTCTAACATGACGAACAATGAGGTTTCTTCTCTGGTCGAGTACAATCCTTCGACATATGTCCAGGCTGTCCACAGTTAAAACAGACAGTTCCCTTGATTGTACAATCTGGAGATATATGGCCCTTCTTACCACATTTAAAACACGTCGACGTAAACACCACTCTCTGTCCCTGCTCCACCACTAGGTACACTCCCTCCAACTGGCGGTCGCTGAGTCGACTTCCTTGTGGTCTAGAATACGGACTTACGCAGAAACCGATTTGTATTGCTACCTCCACCTCTTTGAAACCTTGTCGGCCCAAAGTTCCGATTCCTCTGATCTCGCGATGGTTCAAGCTCCTCAAGTCGTGCACATGCGTCTACCAAAGTATGAAAATGATTCATATTCAGAGATATTACTCCTCGCTTCAATTCCACTCTCAATCCGGACTCAAACTTCCGACATTTCCATACCTCATCTTGTCGATTTTGAGCATAATCCGAAAATTGAGACAAACTTTCAAATTTTGTGGCGTACTCATTCACTGTCATATTTCCCTGTCGCAACCCAAGAAATTCCATCTCCTTGGCATGCCTAGCACTTGCAGGAAAATATTTATCCAGAAAAGTATTAGAAAACACTTCCCAGGTGATCTCAGTCCCTTCAGCTTGCAACACTCGGCGGATTCCTCTCCACCAATGTTCTGCATCTCCTCTCAGCATGAAGACAGCATAAGTTACTTTCTTTTCATCTGTGCATCTCATCCCCTCAAAGATTCTCTCTAAATCTTGCATCCACTGACTCGCTTTCTCCGGATCCACCTCGCCTCTAAAGTGTGGCGGATTATGGCTCCTAAATTCGATAAATTTAGGGCATCAGCCGTAGCATCTTCTTTGTTGAGTCGCTCTCAAATTTTGTCGAGTAATCACTTCACCATCATCGCATAGCTTCAAGAAGAACCAACATCGGGTCCTCAACACGATTCACGTTAGCACGTCCCTCTGCTCTACCAGCCATCTTCTTTCTTCAAACATAACAAAACAAAGTTAGATACATCCTTCTAGATATTTCCGAAAGGATATAAATCACAAAGATCACAGAGGATCACACAGCACAAACAAAAACAGACCCAACCACAACCCCAAAAGACTCTAACTTGGGCTCTGATACCAACTAATGTAACACCCCTTTGGAGGATGTCACACATAAAAGAAAATAAAAGAAATAGAAATAAAATCTACCCCAAGTTGTGAAACGTTTATTACATACTATTACGGGTTGTAAAATAATTCTTGATAAACAGAAATATGATATAGAAAGATAATGCGGAAATACGAAATAAAAAAAAACATCATCACTAATAATATACATATGATTTAAGTTATAAGCTGTACAAGTAATTCACAACTAAGACTACAAATATTTAAACAAAAATAGCAAGGAAAGCGATAAAAGAGTTAATATATACAGACATACGCTGAAGCGCCCAAAAAAAACATCATGGTTATCTAATCCTCTGATGGATCACTCTCAGCCTGAAAATGATCATCAGGAGACAAATATCCCGGATATCTCGACACACGGCGATAACGGGATCGTGCGATCGATACGATGCTTATCTCACTAGGCTCGTGGTTTTCAAAGCACCCCGGTGACGCCTAATGGATAAGGGTAACTCTAAATGCGAGAAAAAGTGTTGTGGTCATGACAGAAGCTCTCCATCAAAACGTTGACGTAGAATCACGGTCACACGTCCTGCATACGTCACAGATTCACGATCACCTCGTAGATGCCAAGCTAGCGAACTCCCATGAAGTACTAGCTCTACGAACCCCAAAAACTCTGGTGCTGCCATCCCACACAATCAATCCAAAGGGTATGGATGATCGGATGGTTCTTGATCGTAAACCGGTCGTCGCTCGCCGATCTTCCTCCTCCTGGGTACAAGATCTCAATAGGCTGATCCTCTTCCTCGAAGTCTTTACCGCGTAAAATAAATAAACAGAAAATACATATAACAAAGAGGTAAGACAACATAAAATCATCACAACATGGCCAATAAGAAGACGACAAACAACATATATACAGTTCACGCAATACAAAATACTATAAATGTAAAGAATAACAAATTAGAGTAAGATTTAGATATCATAACAATATATCACATCACATATAAAACATCACAGATAAAATAAGAAAGATAAGAATAAACAGATAAGATATAATAACCAAATATAGTAACAGTAACCAGATAAAATAAACAAATAAAATACAGATAAACAATAAATAGATAAGATGGAAATAAATAGACATAGAGATAAATAAATAATATGACAAAACCCTACTCCATGGAGCTAAAGAAAACACAAGTATCAGAGAGCGAAATGACTCGTAAAATCTATTAGTACCACGGCTGCCCAACCAACTATTGCGCGGTCACACGTTGCGTTTATAGCCCCACGACACAGGAATCCATCATCCAGGCGTGGTGTAGTTCACGGTCTCACGTTGTGGCACTACAGGCAAATGTACTACTAGATTTCACAAATCTCGATTCAATATAGTGCGTGTCGAGTACCATAGTGTGCTATCGGTTTACCACGGCCCAACGGAGCTACCAACTGTCCACATGTGGGATCCCGTACACTAAAGTCTCCAAGTTCATTAGAACAATGAACCACACTACGTTTATCGCATCGACAACACGATGTGATTCGTCTCGTCAACCAATCCACCAAAAACTTGGCACACATAAATAGAAAGCCCATGTACGGGTTCACATTTTCCCGACGGCCAGATAAACTCTCAAAAGCACATGACGGGTTCACATTTTCCCGACAAAGCGAAAGATCCTCAAAATAATCAGACGGGTTCACATTTTCCCGACAAATAAAGATTCTCAAAAATAATGCATGACGGGTTCACATTTTCCCGACAAATAAAGATCCTCAAAAATAATCAGACGAGTTCACATTTTCCCGACAAATGAAAAGATTCTCAAAAATAATCATGACGGGTTCACATTTTCCCGACAAAGATAAAATAAATATAGTAACGGTCAATCACGTAGAAATTTTATCGCGTTTTCATAATTCCGTCGTTTTTACAAACGTTTTTAAATCGCGTAAAGATATTTTTCTATTTTTAAAATCGCGTAGCATTTTTAATACGTTTTCTCAATCGCGTAGGATTTTCAAATCATTTTCTTATTCGAATGCCTTTAAAATTACTTTAAACAAATGTAAATAGTACTTAGTACATTTAAACTACGTAGAATAATTTTTCATACCGCATACTTGTCTTTTGAATATTTTTGCTATCTTATTAGTTCATTTTTACTAAAAATTGACAGTATTTTGTTTAAAAATCATAATAATGGTTTACTAAATTTTTCCATAAAATTTCCATTTACCTAATTTTTTTAACCATATCATTTAATTCTCTTTGAAATCTCTAACATGCTTCAAAACCTAAAGTGAGCTATATGTTAGAAAATTTCTCAAAATTCTTGTATTTTACTTCCTAATGATAAAATTATTAGTTTTAATCCTTTAAGCTTAATTCTACTCAATTTGTTTCTTCAAAAACCATTATAGAAAATTTCTTCTTAACTTGTATTGTCTCTTTTGATTGAAAAAGGTTTGGAATCAAGTTTTAGAAATCATGATTACCTATAGTGGCATGTTGGCCAAATTTCAGTAAAACCCTTTCATTTGATTTCTAAAATGTCTTTCACACCTTTCAAATCATATCAAATGTATTATATTGTCTAAGTTCATTAAATCATATTAGAAAATAGTTAGCAAGAATCAATTTAATCCTTTAGGCATGTTGGCCCAAAATACTAAGTCTTTATCATTTGATTTCTAAATTCATTTTCTTTGATCAAATCAATTTGAAACCTTCTTAATTCTCCTAGGTTAATTAAGTTACACTTTAGGAAAAATCAAGAGAACATTTTGGTCCTCCACATTTGTCATTGCCGTGAGCTATTGGATGTGTTCTTTGGAACACTCATGCAAATTTAAACATGTTATTCACATCCTATACCTTATCATACAATTCTAACACATGCATTATATTTCTAACACATGCAATATATTTTCTAACACATATAACCTAAATTAAAGCTTGTAGACATGCACCTAAAAACTAATAGACATGCAAAATTATTACAATCATCAAACAAGAAAGCTACTAACAATTACCACATAAACTACTAGCAAACATAAAAATTAACACATACACACCAAACAAAGACAACACCACCGAATCCTTATGGACTCTTCAAACATTACAAATCATTCCATCTTCTTACCACCACCAAGGGATGATAAGAATTGTCTTCCTCTTACCTTAAATGAAGACAAATGATATGCTTTCACACCTCCTAGGGTTCGGTTTTCACCTTCAAAAATACCTAGAAATCTCAAACAAAATTTACATGTTACTAACCATGAAAAAGAAGCTAAACCATGGAGAAATCATGGCTTAGAACTTTGAAAAAGAAGAGAGAAAGGAAAAACATGATATTTCACCTTCTAGGTAAAATTTTCAAGGTTGGTTTCCAAGCCCTAAATGGAAGATTTTGAAGAAACTCCCAACTAGAAAGGTTCTTAGAATAGTGTTTAGGTTAAGAAAACTTGGTTAGAAAAATTTTTGGATGGTTGGATGGTGTAGTATTGGTCTTGGCCGAATGGTAGGAGAAAAGAACAACAATGGTGGCTAGGGTTCTTGGAAGAGAGAGAAGAGAGAAAAGTGATGAAGATGAAGTGTTATTTTGGCCTTCTCACTCCTCTTGGCCGTAGCCATCAAGTGGCAAGGGATGTGCATGGATTTGGCTTCATCCAAGCCATAGATTGCATCAAAGGCTAGGATTAAATCTTGCTTAACAAGCTTGATTCCTATTGGTTCTCCTTGATGACTCACACGCTGAGTCACACAGTGCATTTAATTCTCTGCTGAGTCAGCTAGCTGAGTCAGCCTGTTCTGGAAAGTTCTACTGCTAACGGTGATTAATTAAGCTACCGATCTAACCGTTCTGCTAATTGTGGGTCCCGCAAAATATTTTAGGGTCCATGTCACTAAATTATATTGACTAATAAAATAATATTATAATAATATAAAATTATTTTATTTGAGCTTAAATCCTAAAAATTAAAAGATTATTTTTAGTCTCATTCAGAATCGGGTTAAGTAAGATCCCCCAATTCTAAATAATAAAATAAGATTTTCCCTACCGGAAAATATTATTTTCCCGCTCGAGCAAATCACCCAAAAAGTCCATATAAAATCACAGACAAGTATTATCGGACATTAAATCAAGAAGAAAACAATTAAAAACAAAGAAAAAAAAAAAAAAAGACGTTCGGGACGTAACGGTCATTTTCCCATTTTTTCCCACAACGTAGGTAATCGTCCAAAACGTTCAAATAAAATATCCAGCAGTATTATATAGCTGTATATCTTTCAGAAAAATTAAAACAGTAACTCCGAAAAAAATTTTATTTTACTGTCTCGAAGCAAATTACGTAAAACGATCAAATAAAATTTGAGCCTGTATTATCGTAATTGTTTTCATACAGAAATCGAGAACAGTAAAATAGGGACACAACGGTCATTCACACAAAAGCATGAAAAACAGCAAACAGTACATTCAGAATATTTTCTAAAAATTGGGGCGTTACAACTCTCCCCAACAAATAAAAATTTCATCCTCGAAATTCGATGTTCATCCAAAAAAATGAGGATACTGATCCTTCATTTTATCTTCCACTCCCAGTAGCCTCACCCGTCACATCATTCCATATGACTTTCACTAGCTCGATCATCTTCCCTCGAAGTTGCTTTACCTTTTGTGCTCTATTCTGACAGGTAAAGTTTCGTAAGTCGATTCTCCTTCAATCGTACGTCATCATCGGGTTTGTATAACATGTGTCGGATCTGGTATATACTTCCGTAACTGAGACACATGAAACACGTCATGCAAATTCGATAGAAAAGGCGGCAAAGCAATCTGATATGCTACAGGACCTATACGTCGGATAATCTGATATGGTCCAATGAATTTAGGAGTAAGCTTCTTAGACTTAATCACTCTTCCGACACCAGTCGTAGGAGTAACTCTTAGAAATACATGCTCACCCTCCTTAAACTCAAGAGGTCGTCTTCGTTTGTCCGCGTAATTCTTTTGTCTGCTTTGCGCCGTCCTCATCTTTTTTCTGTATCATCTTGACTTATCCGTAGTCTGTTGTACAAGTTCCGGTCCAATACCATACTCTCCCCATCTTGATACCAACACAACGGTGTTCGACATCGCCTTCCATACAATGCTTCATAAGGTGCCATTCCGATGCTTGCGTGAAAACTATTGTTGTAGGTGAATTCTATCAAAGATAAAAATTCATCCCAACTTCCTCGTTGTTCCAAAACACAAGCACGCAATAAATCCTCCAAAGACTGTATAGTTCTCTCTGTTTGACCATATGTCTCACGGATGATATGCTGAACTCAATCGTAACTTGGTTCCCATAGCTTCTTGCAGACTTCGCCAAAATCTTGACGTAAACCTCGGATCTCTGTCAGAAACTATACATGTAGGCACACCATGTAGTTTGACAATCTCACCGATGTACAATCGGGTTAATCTTTCCAATGAATATTTAATATTGATTGGTAAGAAATGAGCCGATTTCGTAAGTCTATCGACTATAACCCATATCGAATCATGACCTTTCCTTGTCTTTGGCAAACCAGTAACGAAATCCATAGAAATGTTGTCCCATTTCCATTCGGGAATCGATAATGGTTGCAACATCCCAAACTGGTCTTTGGTGTTCAACTTTCGATTTTTGACAAACTAGGCAAGTTGACACGCATCTAACCACATCACCCTTCATTCCATGCCACCAGAATAACTTCTTCAAGTCTTGGTACATCTTTGTTATGCCTGGATGCATACTTAATAGACTAGTATGGGCATGTTCCACAATATATTGCCTCAGTTCTCGGTCACGAGGAATACAGATTCTACCCCGAAACCTCAAAATTTCATCAGTTCCTTCTTTGAACTCTACTGTCTCGTCTTGCTTCATTTGCTCCCTTATTCCTTGCAAAAATTTATCGGCATTTTGCTTTTCCCTTATGTCTTCCATCAACTCGCTTGAGATAGTAACCATATTCATACGATCTTTCCGGTTTCAACTCAACAAATGACCACTCATCTCTAAATTATTCAATGAGCTCCTTTTCTTTGATCATCAGCGCAGAAACACTGATAATCTTTCTACTCAAGGCATCGGCCATGACATTCGCCTTACCAGGGTGGTACAAAAGTTGAAAATCGTAATCGTTCGAAATTCTAACCATCTTCGCTGCCTCATATTCAGCTCCTTCTGGTCGTACAAGTACTTCAAACTCTTGTGATCACTGAAGATGTTGAACGTTGCTCCATAGAGAAAATGTCTCCATATCTTCAAAGCAAAAACCACCGCGGCCAATTCCAAATCATGCGTAGGATAATTCTTCTCATGAACCTTCAATTGTCGAGAAGCATATGCCACCACATTCCGGTCTTGCATCAACACGCATCCTAGTCCTTGATAAGAAGCGTCACAATACACATCGAAAGATTTCTTCGAATCTGGTAGGATCAACACCGGTGCAGTTGTTAACCTCTTTTTCAACTCTTGAAAACTGGCTTCACGCTCTTCCGTCCATTCAAAAACTTGACTTTTCCTCGTCAGTTGCGTAAGTGGTCCAGCAATCTTCGAAAAGCCTTCGATAAATCTCCGATAATAACCAGCAAGTCCAACAAAACTTCGAACTTCTGTTACTGTCTTAGGTCTTTCCCACTGTAAAACAGTCTCCACTTTCAATGGGTCCACCGCAATACCTTCTTTAGAAATTACGTGACCAAGAAATTGGACTTCTTCCAACCAGAACTCACACTTAGCCAATTCCGCATACAGCTGCTTCTCCCTCAAAATCTGAAGAACAACATTCAGATGTTCAGCATGCTCTTCCTTCGATCGAGAATAGATCAGAATGTCATCGATTAAGACAACGACAAATCTGTCTAGATATGGACGAATTATCCTGTTCATATAATCCATAAATATGGCAGGAGCATTCGTCACCCCGAATGGCATTACCTGATACTCATAATGTCCATAACGAGTTCGAAAAGCAGTCTTCGGCACATCTTCCCCTCTTACACGAATCTGGTGATAACCCGATCGCAGATCTATCTTGGAAAATATCACAGCTCCTCTCAATTGATCCATCAAATCGTCGATTCTTGGAAGCGGATATTTATTCTTGATAGTCACCTTGTTCAACTGCCGATAGTCCACACAAAGTCGTGAAGTTCCATCCTTCTTCTTAACCAAAAGCACTGGCGCACCCCATGGGGAAACGCTAGGTCGTACAAATTCTTTCTCCAACAGTTCCACCAATTGCTTTTTCAGCTCCCCCAACTCTACTGGCGACATACGGTACGGTGCAATTGAGATAGGACCTGTTCCCGGTACTAAATCAATTGAGAACTCGATCTCCCGCTCAGGCGGTAAACCAGGTACATCGTCAGGAAAAACATCAGGAAACTTGTTGACAACAGGAATAGTATTCACATCCTTCTCATTCTTAACTTCTAGAGAAGACAATACCAGATATCCCTGCGCTCCATCTCTCAACAAAGACTTGACCTTAACAGCAGTTAAGAATCCAGACTCTTCTTCCTTAGGAAAAACTATAGTTTTCTTTGCACAATCTATAAGGATATGGTTAGAACATAACCAGTCCATCCCTAAGATTACATCTATCTCAATAAGAGGCAAACAAATCAAATTGACCAAAAACAAACGGCCCTTCACAACAATAGGACAATCCAAACAGATCTTAGAAGTAACTACAGGTTTAGCAGTTGGCGTAGATACACTCAACTTAACATTCAGAGAAGACACAGACAACTTCAGTCTTTCCACACAATCATAGGCAATAAACGAGTGTGTAGCACCCGAGTCATACAATACAGTCAGAAGGTTACCTCCAATGTCACCTTCTCCTTGAATAAGGTCATCAGATTGAGAAACTTCAGATCCCATCATTGTATACACTCGCCCTCCAGATCTCGGTTGAGTATTTCCAGATTTTTGCTGATTAGCTCTAACATGACGAACAACAAGTTTCTTCTCTGGTCGAGTACAATCCTTCGACATATGTCCAGGCTGTCCACAGTTAAAACAGACAGTTCCCTTGACTGTACAATCTAGAGATATATGACCCTTCTTACCACATTTAAAACACGTCGGCGTAAACACCATTCTCTGTCCTGCTCCACCACTAGGTACACTCCCTCCAACTGGCGGTCGCTGAGTCTGACTTCCTTGTGGTCTAGAATACGGCTTACGCAGAAACCGATTTGTATTGCTACCTCCACCTCTTTGAAACCTTGTCGGCCCAAAGTTCCGATTCCTCTGATCTCGCGACGGTTCAAGCTCCTCAAGTCGCGCACATGCGTCTACCAAAGTATGAAAATGATTCATATTCAGAGATATTACTCCTCGCTTCAATTCCACTCTCAATCCGGACTCAAACTTCCGACATTTCCATACCTCATCTTGTCGATTTTGAGCATAATCCGAAAATTGAGACAAACTTTCAAATTTTGTGGCGTACTCATTCACTGTCATATTTCCCTGTCGCAACCCAAGAAATTCCATCTCCTTGGCATGCCTAGCACTTGCAGGAAAATATTTATCCAGAAAAGTATTAGAAAACACTTCCCAGGTGATCTCAGTCCCTTCAGCTTGCAACACTCGGCGGATTCCTCTCCACCAATGTTCTGCATCTCCTCTCGGCAATGATGAAGACAGCATAAGTTACTTTATTTTCATCTGTGCATCTCATCCCCTCAAAGATTCTCTCTAAATCTTGCATCCACTGACTCGCTTTCTCCGGATCCACCTCGCCTCTAAACTGTGGCGGATTATGGCTCCTAAATTCAGATAAATTTAGGGCATCAGCCGTAGCATCTTGCTGTTGAGCTGCTCTCAAATTTTGCTGAGTAATCACTTCAGCCATCTGCCGCATAGCTTCAAAGAAGAACCAACATCGGGTCCTCAACACG
The DNA here is from genome assembly GCA_029884605.1 of Ormosia emarginata. Lineage (NCBI taxonomy): Eukaryota > Viridiplantae > Streptophyta > Magnoliopsida > Fabales > Fabaceae > Ormosia > Ormosia emarginata. Next base: position 45,110,544 of record JAQQTP010000088.1, read on the forward strand.
ATTCACGTTACCACGTCCCTCCGCCTCTACCAGCCATCTTCTTTCTTCAAACATAACAAAACAAAGTTAGATACATCCTTCTAGATATTTCCGAAAGGATATAAATCACAAAGATCACAGAGGATCACACAAAGACAAACAAAAACAGACCCAACCACAACCCCAAAAGACTCTAACTGGGCTCGATACCAACTAATGTAACACCCCTTTGGAGGATGTCACACATAAAAGAAAATAAAAGAAATAGAAATAAAATCTACCCCAAGTTGTGAAACGTTTATTACATACTATTACGGGTTGTAAAATAATTCTTGATAAAAGAAATATGATATAGAAAGATAATGCGGAAATACAAAATAAAAAAAAAACATCATCACTAATAATATACATATGATTTAAGTTATAAGCTGTACAAGTAATTCACAACTAAGACTACAAATATTTAAACAAAAACATCAAGGAAAGCGATAAAAGAGTTAATATATATAGACATACGCTGACGCGCCCAAAAAAAACATCATGGTTATCTAATCCTCTGATGGATCACTCTCAGCCTGAAAATGATCATCAGGAGACAAATATCCCGGATGTCTCGACACACGGCGATAACGGGATCGCGCAGTCGATACGATGCTTATCTAACTAGGCTTAGGGTTTTCAGCACCCCAGTGACACCTAATGGATAAGGGTAACTCTAAATGCAGAAAAAGTGTTGTGGTCATGACAGGCTCTCCATCAAAACGTTGACGTAGAATCACGGTCACACGTCCTGCATACGTCAAAGATTCACGATCACCTCGTAGATGCCAAGCTAGCGAACTCCCATGAAGTACTAGCTCTACGAACCCCAAAAACTCTGGTGCTGCCATCCCACACAATCAATCCAAAGGGTATGGATGATCGGATGGTTCTTGATCGTAAAGCGGTCGTCCGCTCGCTGATCTTCCTCCTCCTCGGGGTACAAGATCTCAATAGGCTGATCCTCTTCCTCGAAGTCTTTACCGCGTAAAATAAATAAACAGAAAATACATATAACAAAGAGGTAATACAACATAAAATCATCACAACATGGCCAATAAGAAGACGACAAACAACATATATACAGTTCACGCAATACAAAATACTGTAACAGAAAGAATAACAAATTAGAGTAAGATTTAGATATCATAACAATATATCACATCACAGATAAAACATCACAGATAAAATAAGAAAGATAAGAATAAACAGATAAGATATAATAACCTAATATAGTAACGGTAACCGGATAAAATAAACAAATAAAATACGATAAACAATAAATAGATAAGATGGAAATAAATAGACATAGAGATAAATAAATAATATGACAAAACCCTACTCCATGGAGCTAAAGAAAACACAAGTATCAGAGAGCGAAATGACTCGTAAAATCTATTAGTACCACGGCTGCCCAACCAACTATTGCGCGGTCACACGTTGCGTCTATAGCCCCACGACACAGGAATCCATCATCCAGGCGTGGTGTAGTTCACGGTCTCACGTTGTGGCACTACAGGCAAATGTACTACTAGATTTCACAAATCTCGATTAAATATAGTGCGTGTCGAGTACCATATTGTGCTATCGGTTTACCACGGCCCAAACGGAGCTACCAACTGTCCACATGTGGGATCCCGTACACTAAAGTCTCCAAGTTCATTAGAACAATGAACCACACTACGTTTATCGCATCGACAACACGATGTGATTCGTCTCGTCAACCAATCCACCAAAAACTTGGCACACATAAATAGAAAGCCTGTACGGGTTCACATTTTCCCGACAGCAGATAAACTCTCAAAGCAGATAAACTCTCAAAGCTCACATGCGGGTTCACATTTTCCCGACAGCCGAAAGATCCTCAAAATAATCAGACGGGTTCACATTTTCCGACAGGTTCTCAAAAATAATCAGACGGGTTCACATTTTCCCGACAAATAAAGATCTCAAAAAATAATCAGACGGGTTCACATTTTCCCGACAACATAAAATAAATATAGTAACGGTCAATCACGTAGAAATTTTATCGCGTTTTCATAATTCCGTCGTTTTTACAAACGTTTTTAAATCGCGTAAAGATATTTTTCTATTTTTAAAATCGCGTAGCATTTTTAATACGTTTTCTCAATCGCGTAGGATTTTCAAATCATTTTCTTATTCGAATGCCTTTAAAATTACTGTTTAAACAAACAGAAATAGTACTTAGTACATTTAAACTACGTAGAATAATTTTTCATACCGCATACTGTCTTTTGAATATTTTTGCTATCTTATTAGTTCATTTTTACTAAAAATTGACAGTATTTTGTTTAAAAATCATAATAATGGTTTACTAAATTTTTCCATAAAATTTCCATTTACCTAATTTTTTTAACCATATCATTTAATTCTCTTTGAAATCTCTAACATGCTTCAAAACCTAAAGTGAGCTATATGTTAGAAAATTTCTCAAAATTACTGTATTTTACTTCCTAATGATAAAATTATTAGTTTTAATCCTTTAAGCTTAATTCTACTCAATTTGTTTCTTCAAAAACCATTATAGAAAATTTCTTCTTAACTTGTATTGTCTCTTTTGATTGAAAAAGGTTTGGAATCAAGTTTTAGAAATCATGATTACCTATAGTGGCATGTTGGCCAAATTTCGTAAAACCCTTTCATTTGATTTCTAAAATGTCTTTCACCTTTCAAATCATATCAAATGTATTATATTGTCTAAGTTCATTAAATCATATTAGAAAATAGTTAGCAAGAATCAATTTAATCCTTTAGGCATGTTGGCCCAAAATACTAAGTCTTTATCATTTGATTTCTAAATTCATTTTCTTTGATCAAATCAATTTGAAACCTTCTTAATTCTCCTAGGTTAATTAAGTTACACTTTAGGAAAAATCAAGAGAACATTTTGGTCCTCCACATTTGTCATTGCCGTGAGCTATTGGATGTGTTCTTTGGAACACTCATGCAAATTTAAACATGTTATTCACATCCTATACCTTATCATACAATTCTAACACATGCATTATATTTCTAACACATGCAATATATTTTCTAACACATATAACCTAAATTAAAGCTTGTAGACATGCACCTAAAAACTAATAGACATGCAAAATTATTACAATCATCAAACAAGAAAGCTACTAACAATTACCACATAAACTACTAGCAAACATAAAAATTAACACATACACACCAAACAAAGACAACACCACCGAATCCTTATGGACTCTTCAAACATTACAAATCATTCCATCTTCTTACCACCACCAAGGGATGATAAGAATTGTCTTCCTCTTACCTTAAATGAAGACAAATGATATGCTTTCACACCTCCTAGGGTTCGGTTTTCACCTTCAAAAATACCTAGAAATCTCAAACAAAATTTACATGTTACTAACCATGAAAAGAAGCTAAACCATGGAGAAATCATGGCTTAGAACTTTGAAAAAGAAGAGAGAAAGGAAAAACATGATATTTCACCTTCTAGGTAAAATTTTCAAGGTTGGTTTCCAAGCCCTAAATGGAAGATTTTGAAGAAACTCCCAACTAGAAAGGTTCTTAGAATAGTGTTTAGGTTAAGAAAACTTGGTTAGAAAAATTTTTGGATGGTTGGATGGTGTAGTATTGGTCTTGGCCGAATGGTAGGAGAAAAGAACAACAATGGTGGCTAGGGTTCTTGGAAGAGAGAGAAGAGAGAAAAGTGATGAAGATGAAGTGTTATTTTGGCCTTCTCACTCCTCTTGGCCGTAGCCATCAAGTGGCAAGGGATGTGCATGGATTTGGCTTCATCCAAGCCATAGATTGCATCAAAGGCTAGGATTAAATCTTGCTTAACAAGCTTGATTCCTATTGGTTCTCCTTGATGACTCACACGCTTGAGTCACACAAAGGCATTTAATTCTCTGTGAGTCACTATTGAGTCACTGTTTCTGGAAAGTTCTATCGCTAACTGTGATTAATTAAGCTACCGATCTAACTGTTTCGCTAATTGTGGGTCCCGCAAAATATTTAGGTCCATTGTCACTAAATTATATCGACTAATAAAATAATATTATAATAATATAAAATTATTTTATTTGAAAGTTAAATCCTAAAAATTAAAAGATTATTTTTAAGTCTCATTCAGAATCGGGTTAAGTAAGATCCCCCAATTCTAAATAATAAAATAAGATTTTCCTACGGCCGGAAAATATTATTTTCTGCCTCGGAGCAAATCACCCAAAAAGTCCATATAAAATCACAGACAGAGTATTATCGGACATTAAATCAAGAAGAAAACAATTAAAAACAAAGAAAAAAAAAAGCGAAGACGTTCGGGACGTAACGGTCATTTTCCCATTTTTTCCCACAACGTAGGTAATCGTCCAAAACGTTCAAATAAAATATCCAAAGAAGTATTATATAGCTGTATATCTTTCAGAAAAATTAAAACAAGAACTCTCGAAAAAAAATTTTATTTTATCGTCTCGAAGCAAATTACGTAAAACGATCAAATAAAATTTGAGCCTCAGATTATCGTAATTGTTTTCATACGTAAATCGAGAACAAGTAAAATAGGGACACAACGGTCATTCACACAAAAGCATGAAAAACAAAGAAACAAGACATTCAGAATATTTTCTAAAAATTGGGGCGTTACAACTCTCCCCAACAAATAAAAATTTCATCCTCGAAATTCGATGTTCATCCAAACAAATGAGGATACTGATCCTTCATTTTATCTTCCAGCTCCCAGGTAGCCTCACCCGTCACATCATTCCATATGACTTTCACTAGCTCGATCATCTTCCCTCGAAGTTGCTTTACCTTTCTGTCCTCTATTCTGACAGGTAAAGTTTCGTAAGTCAGATTCTCCTTCAACTGTACGTCATCTGGCTGTATAACATGTGTCGGATCTGGTATATACTTCCGTAACTGAGACACATGAAACACGTCATGCAAATTCGATAGAAAAGGCGGCAAAGCAATCTGATATGCTACAGGACCTATACGTCGGATAATCTGATATGGTCCAATGAATTTAGGAGTAAGCTTCTTAGACTTAATCACTCTTCCGACACCAGTCGTAGGAGTAACTCTTAGAAATACATGCTCACCCTCCTTAAACTCAAGAGGTCGTCTTCGTTTGTCCGCGTAATTCTTTTGTCAGCTTTGCGCCGTCCTCATCTTTTCCTGTATCATCTTGACCTTATCCGTAGTCTGTTGTACAAGTTCCGGTCCAACAGTCATACTCTCCCCATCTTGATACCAACACAACGGTGTTCGACATCGCCTTCCATACAATGCTTCATAAGGTGCCATTCCGATGCTTGCGTGAAAACTATTGTTGTAGGTGAATTCTATCAAAGATAAAAATTCATCCCAACTTCCTCGTTGTTCCAAAACACAAGCACGCAATAAATCCTCCAAAGACTGTATAGTTCTCTCTGTCTGACCATCTGTCTGCGGATGATATGCCGAACTCAATCGTAACTTGGTTCCCATAGCTTCTTGCAGACTTCGCCAAAATCTTGACGTAAACCTCAGATCTCTGTCTGAAACTATACATGTAGGCACTCCATGTAATCTGACAATTTCGCTGATGTACAACTCGGGTTAATCTTTCCAATGAATATTTAATATTGATTGGTAAGAAATGAGCCGATTTCGTAAGTCTATCGACTATAACCCATATCGAATCATGACCTTTCCTTGTCTTTGGCAAACCAGTAACGAAATCCATAGAAATGTTGTCCCATTTCCATTCTCGGAATCGATAATGGTTGCAACATCCCACTGGTCTTTGGTGTTCAACTTTCGATTTTTGACAAACTAGGCAAGTTGACACGCATCTAACCACATCACCCTTCATTCCATGCCACCGAATAACTTCTTCAAGTCTTGGTACATCTTTGTTATGCCTGGATGCATACTTAATAGACTAGTATGGGCATGTTCCACAATATATTGCCTCGGTTCTCGGTCACGAGGAATACGATTCTACCCCGAAACCTCAAAATTCCATCGTTCCTTCTTTGAACTCTACTTGTCTCGTCTTGCTTCATTTGCTCCCTTATTCCTTGCAAAAATTTATCGGCATTTTGCTTTTCCCTTATGTCTTCCATCGCTCGCTTGAGATAGTAACCATATTCATACGGATCTTTCCGGTTTCAACTCAACAAATGACCACTCATCTCTAAATTGTTCAATGAGCTCCTTTTCTTTGATCATCAGTAAACACCGATAATCTTTCTACTCAAGGCATCGGCCACGACATTCGCCTTACCAGGGTGGTACAAAAGTTGAAAATCGTAATCGTTCAGAAATTCTAACCATCTTCGCTGCCTCATATTCAGCTCCTTCTGGTCGTACAAGTACTTCAAACTCTTGCGATCACTGAAGATGTTGAACGTTGCTCCATAGAGAAAATGTCTCCATATCTTTAAAGCAAAAACCACCGCGGCCAATTCCAAATCATGCATAGGATAATTCTTCTCATGAACCTTCAATTGTCGAGAAGCATATGCCACCACATCCCGGTCTTGCATCAACACGCATCCTAGTCCTTGATAAGAAGCGTCACAATACACATCGAAAGATTTCTTCGAATCTGGTAGGATCAACACCGGTGCAGTTGTTAACCTCTTTTTCAACTCTTGAAAACTGGCTTCACGCTCTTCCGTCCATTCAAAAACTTGACTTTTCCTCGTTAGTTGCGTAAGTGGTCCAGCAATCTTCGAAAAGCCTTCAATAAATCTCTGATAATAACCAGCAAGTCCAACAAAACTTCGAACTTCTGTTACTGTCTTAAGTCTTTCCCACGGTAAAACAGTCTCCATTTTCGATGGGTCCACCGCAATACCTTCTTTAGAAATTACGTGACCAAGAAATTGGACTTCTTCTAACCAGAACTCACACTTAGCCAATTTCGCATACAGCTGCTTCTCCCTCAAAATCTGAAGAACAACATTCAGATGTTCAGCATGCTCTTCCTTCGATCGAGAATAGATCAGAATGTCATCAATAAAGACAACGACAAATCTGTCTAGATATGGATGAAATATCCTGTTCATATAATCCATAAATATGGCAGGAGCATTCGTCACCCCGAATGGCATTACCTGATACTCATAATGTCCATAACGAGTTCAAAAGCGTCTTCGGCACATCTTCCCCTCTTACACGAATCTGGGGTAAACCCATCGCAAATCCATCTTGGGAAATATCACAGGCTCCTCTCAATTGATCCATCAAATCGTCGATTCTTGGAAGCGGATATTTATTCTTGATAGTCACCTTGTTCAACTGCCGATAGTCCACACAAAGTCGTGAAGTTCCATCCTTCTTCTTAACCAAAAGCACTGGCGCACCCCATGGGGAAACGCTAGGTCGTACAAATTCTTTCTCCAACAGTTCCACCAATTGCTTTTTCAGCTCCCCCAACTCTACTGGCGACATACGGTACGGTGCAATTGAGATAGGACCTGTTCCCGGTACTAAATCAATTGAGAACTCGATCTCCCGCTCAGGCGGTAAACCAGGTACATCGTCAGGAAAAACATCAGGAAACTTGTTGACAATAGGAATAGTATTCACATCCTTCTCATTCTTAACTTCTAGAGAAGACAATACCAGATATCCTCGCGCTCCATCTCTCAACAAAGATTGACCTTAACAGCAGTTAAGAATCCAGACTCTTCTTCCTTAGGAAAAACTATAGTTTTCTTTGCACAATCTATAAGGATATGGTTAGAACATAACCAGTCCATCCCTAAGATTACATCTATCTCAATAAGAGGCAAACAAATCAGATTGACCAAAAACAAACGGCCCTTCACAACAATAGGACAATCCAAACAGATCTTAGAAGTAACTACAGGTTTAGCAGTTGGCGTAGATACACTCAACTTAACATTCAGAGAAGACACAGGCAACTTCAGTCTTTCCACACAATCATAGGCAATAAACGAGTGCGTAGCACCCGAGTCATACAATACAGTCAGAAGGTTACCTCCAATGTCACCTTCTCCTTGAATAAGGTCATCAGATTGAGAAACTTCAGATCCCATCATTGTATACACTCGCCCTTCAGATCTCGGTTGAGTATTTCCAGATTTTTGCTGATTAGCTCTAACATGACGAACAGCAAGTTTCTTCTCTGGTCGAGTACAATCCTTCGACATATGTCCAGCCGTCACGTTAAAACAGATGCAGTTCCCTTGACTGTACAACGGAGATATATAACCCTTCTTACCACATTTAAAACACGTCGGCGTAAACACCACTCTCTGTCGTCCTGCTCCACCACTAGGTACACTCCCTCCAACTGGCGGTCGCTGAGTCTGACTTCCTTGTGGTCTAGAATACAGCTTACGCAGAAACCGATTTCTATTGCTACCTCCACCTCTTTGAAACCTTGTCGGCCCAAAGTTCCGATTCCTCTGATCTCGCGACGGTTCAAGCTCCTCAAGTCGCGCACATGCGTCTACCAAAGTATGAAAATGATTCATATTCAGAGATATTACTCCTCGCTTCAATTCCACTCTCAATCCGGACTCAAACTTCCGACATTTCCATACCTCATCTTGTCGATTTTGAGCATAATCCGAAAATTGAGACAAACTTTCAAATTTTGTGGCGTACTCATTCACTGTCATATTTCCCTGTCGCAGCCCAAGAAATTCCGTCTCCTTGGCATGCCTAGCACTTGCAGGAAAATATTTATCCAGAAAAGTATTAGAAAACACTTCCCCGGTGATCTCAGTCCCTTCAGCTTGCAACACTCGGCGGATTCCTCTCCACCAATGTTCTGCATCTCCTCTCAGCATGAAGACAACATAAGTTACTTTATTTTCATCTGTGCATCTCATCCCCTCAAAGATTCTCTCTAAATCTTGCATCCACTGACTCGCTTTCTTCGGATCCACCTCGCCTCTAAACTGTGGCGGATTATGGCTCCTAAATTCAGATAAATTTAGGGCATCAGCCGTAGCATCTTGCTGTTGAGCTGCTCTCAAATTTTTTCGAGTAATCACTTGACCATCGCCGCATAGCTTCAAGAAGAACCAACATCGGGTCCTCAACACGATTCACGTTAGCACGTCCTCTGCCTCTACCAGCCATCTTCTTTCTTCAAACATAACAAAACAAAGTTAGATACATCCTTCTAGATATTTCTGAAAGGATATAAATCACAAAGATGACAGAGGATCACACAGCACAAACAAAAACAGACCCAACCACAACCCCAAAAGACTCTAACTTGGGCTTTGATACCAACTAATGTAACACCCCTTTGGAGGATGTCACACATAAAAGAAAATAAAAGAAATAGAAATAAAATCTACCCCAAGTTGTGAAACGTTTATTACATACTATTACGGGTTGTAAAATAATTCTTGATAAATAGAAATATGATATAGAAAGATAATGCGGAAATACGAAATAAAAAAAAAACATCATCACTAATAATATACATATGATTTAAGTTATAAGCCGTACGAGTAATTCACAACTAAGACTACAAATATTTAAACAAAAACAGCAAGGAAAGCGATAAAAGAGTTAATATATACAGACATATGCTGACGCGCCCAAAAAAAACATCATGGTTATCTAATCCTCTGATGGATCACTCTCAGCCTGAAAATGATCATCAGGAGACAAATATCCCGGATGTCTCGACACACGGCGATAACGGGATCGCGCGGTCGATACGATGCTTATCTCACTAGGCTCGGGTTTTCAAGACCCCAGTGACGCCTAATGGATAAGGGTAACTCTAAATGCAGAAAAAGTGTTGTGGTCATGACAGGCTCTCCATCAAAACGTTGACGTAGAATCACGGTCACATGTCCTGCATACGTCACAGATTCACGATCACCTCGTAGATGCCAAGCTAGCGAACTCCCATGAAGTACTAGCTCTACGAACCCCAAAAACTCTGGTGCTGCCATCCCACACAATCAATCCAAAGGGTATGGATGATCGGATGGTTCTTAATCGTAAACTGGTCGTGCCTGCCGCCGATCTTCCTCCTCCTCGGGGTACAAGATCTCAATAGGCTGATCCTCTTCCTCGAAGTCTTTACCGCGTAAAATAAATAAACAGAATATACATATAACAAAGAGGTAAGACAACATAAAATCATCACAACATGGCCAATAAGAAGACGACAAACAACATATATACAGTTCACGCAATACAAAATACTATAACAGAAAGAATAACAGATTAGAGTAAGATTTAGATATCATAACAATATATCACATCACAGATAAAACATCATAGATAAAATAAGAAAGATAAGAATAAAACAGATAAGATATAATAACCAAATATAGTAACAAGAACAGATAAAATAAACAAATAAAATACAGATAAACAATAAATAGATAAGATGGAAATAAATAGACATAGAGATAAATAAATAATATGACAAAACCCTACTCCATGGAGCTAAAGAAAACACAAGTATCAGAGAGCGAAATGACTCGTAAAATCTATTAGTACCACGGCTGCCCAACCAACTATTGTGCGGTCACACATTGCGTCTATAGCCCCACGACACAGGAATCCATCATCTAGGCGTGGTGTAGTTCACGGTCTCACGTTGTGGCACTACAGGCAAATGTACTACTAGATTTCACAAATCTCGATTAAATATAGTGTGTGTCGAGTACCATAGTGTGCTATCGGTTTACCACGGCCCAGCGGAGCTACCAACTGTCCACATGTGGGATCCCGTACACTAAAGTCTCCAAGTTCATTAGAACAATGAACCACACTACGTTTATCGCATCGACAACACGATGTGATTTGTCTCGTCAACCAATCCACCAAAAACTTGGCACACATAAATAGAAAGCCTGTACGGGTTCACATTTTCCCGATAGCAGATAAACTCTCAAAAGCCTGTACGGGTTCACATTTTCCCGACTGCGAAAGATCCACAAAATAATCTGTACGGGTTCACATTTTCTCGACAGCGAAAGATTCTCAAAAATAATCTGTACGGGTTCACATTTTCCCGACAGCGAAAGATCCTCAAAAATAATCTGTACGAGTTCACATTTTCCCGACAGCGAAAGATTCTCAAAAATAATTTGTACGGGTTCACATTTTCCCGACAGCATAAAATAAATATAGTAACGGTCAATCACGTAGAAATTTTATCGCGTTTTCATAATTTCGTCGTTTTTACAAACGTTTTTAAATCGCGTAAAGATATTTTTCTATTTTTAAAATCGCGTAGCATTTTTAATACGTTTTCTCAATTGCGTAGGATTTTCAAATCATTTTCTTATTCGAATGCCTTTAAAATTACTGTTTAAACAAACAGAAATAGTACTTAGTACATTTAAACTACGTAGAATAATTTTTCATACCGCATACTGTCTTTTGAATATTTTTGCTATCTTATTAGTTCATTTTTACTAAAAATTGACAAGATTTTGTTTAAAAATCATAATAATGGTTTACTAAATTTTTCCATAAAATTTCCATTTACCTAATTTTTTTAACCATATCATTTAATTCTCTTTGAAATCTCTAACATGCTTCAAAACCTAAAGTGAGCTATATGTTAGAAAATTTCTCAAAATTACTTGTATTTTACTTCCTAATGATAAAATTATTAGTTTTAATCCTTTAAGCTTAATTCTACTCAATTTGTTTCTTCAAAAACCATTATAGAAAATTTCTTCTTAACTTGTATTGTCTCTTTTTGATTGAAAAAGGTTTGGAATCAAGTTTTAGAAATCATGATTACCTATAGTGGCATGTTGGCCAAATTTCGTAAAACCCTTTCATTTGATTTCTAAAATGTCTTTCACCTTTCAAATCATATCAAATGTATTATATTGTCTAAGTTCATTAAATCATATTAGAAAATAGTTAGCAAGAATCAATTTAATCCTTTAGGCATGTTGGCCCAAAATACTAAGTCTTTACCATTTGATTTCTAAATTCATTTTCTGTGATCAAATCAATTTGAAACCTTCTTAATTCTCCTAGGTTAATTAAGTTACACTTTAGGAAAAATCAAGAGAACATTTTGGTCCTCCACATTTGTCATTGCCGTGAGCTATTGGATGTGTTCTTTGGAACACTCATGCAAATTTAAACATGTTATTCACATCCTATACCTTATCATACAATTCTAACACATGCATTATATTTCTAACAAATGCAATATATTTTCTAACACATATAACCTAAATTAAAGCTTGTAGACATGCACCTAAAAACTAATAGACATGCAAAATTATTACAATCATCAAACAAGAAAGCTACTAACAATTACCACATAAACTACTAGCAAACATAAAAATTAACACATACACACCAAACAAAGACAACACCACCGAATCCTTATGGACTCTTCAAACATTACAAATCATTCCATCTTCTTACCACCACCAAGGGATGATAAGAATTGTCTTCCTCTTACCTTAAATGAAGACAAATGATATGCTTTCACACCTCCTAGGGTTCGGTTTTCACCTTCAAAAATACCTAGAAATCTCAAACAAAATTTACATGTTACTAACCATGAAAAAGAAGCTAAACCATGGAGAAATCATGGCTTAGAACTTTGAAAAAGAAGAGAGAAAGGAAAAACATGATATTTCACCTTCTAGGTAAAATTTTCAAGGTTGGTTTCCAAGCCCTAAATGGAAGATTTTGAAGAAACTCCCAACTAGAAAGGTTCTTAGAATAGTGTTTAGGTTAAGAAAACTTGGTTAGAAAAATTTTTGGATGGTTGGATGGTGTAGTATTGGTCTTGGCCAAATGGTAGGAGAAAAGAACAACAATGGTGGCTAGGGTTCTTGGAAGAGAGAGAAGAGAGAAAAGTGATGAAGATGAAGTTTTATTTTGGCCTTCTCACTCCTCTTGGCCGTAGCCATCAAGTGGCAAGGGATGTGCATGGATTTGGCTTCATCCAAGCCATAGATTGCATCAAAGGCTAGGATTAAATCTTGCTTAACAAGCTTGATTCCTATTGGTTCTCCTTGATGACTCACACGCTGAGTCACACAGTGCATTTAATTCTCTGCTGAATCAGCTAGCTGAGTCAGCCTGTTCTGGAAAGTTCTACTGCTAACGGTGATTAATTAAGCTACCGATCTAACCGTTCTGCTAATTATGGGTCCCGCAAAATATTTTCGGGTTCACTGTCACTAAATTATACTGACTAATAAAATAATATTATAATAATATAAAATTATTTTATTTGACAGTTAAATCCTAAAAATCAAAAGATTATTTTTAGTCTCATTCAAAATCGGGTTAAGTAAGATCCCCCAATTCTAAATAATAAAATAAGATTTTCCCCGGTCCAGAAAATATTATTTTCCTGCCTCGGAGCAAATCACCCAAAAAGTCCATATAAAATCACAGACAGTATTATCGGACATTAAATCAAGAAGAAAACAATTAAAAACAGCAAAACAGTACATTCGGGACGTAACGGTCATTTTCCCATTTTTTCCCACAACGTAGGTAATCGTCCAAAACGTTCAAATAAAATATCCAGCAGTATTATATAGCTGTATATCTTTCAGAAAAATTAAAACAGTAACTTCGAAAAAAATTTTATTTTACCGTCTCGAAGCAAATTACGTAAAACGATCAAATAAAATTTGAGCCTGTATTATCGTAATTGTTTTCATACAGAAATCGAGAACAGTAAAATAGGGACACAGCGGTCATTCACACAAAAGCATGAAAAACAGCAAACTGTACATTCAGAATATTTTCTAAAAATTGGGGCGTTACAGAGATTACTCATTTCAACCAATTTTTGGTGGTGAGGGAACCTTGTATGCTTGTTGATGGAGAAATCCATCATTGTATACTCACTTTATTTAGTGATTTTGCATGTTTATATATTCTTGAATAGAATTGATGCTTGATTGGAAATCTTGAATATATTGGATGTGTTGAATATGCTTGATCATGTTAGGGTTGCTAAATGGAAAATTTGGAGTTTCCTACCCTAATATGGTGCCACGGTTTTGACTAGAATTTAGTGGTGTAAAATTGTTTTTGTACACAAGTAAATAAAGCTTATGTAATTAAATGTTGAATGATAACATTGAAGTTAATGAATGGAAAGTTTTAAGGGTTTAATACCCTAAAGGGAGATAACGGTTTTGGCTTGGAACATAAAAGATTAGATTGATTTTGGTGAACTAAAATTTAAATGATTGGATATCAAGGAACTAAGGCATAAAATGGAAGAAAATTTGGAACTTGGAAACCTAGTGAGGCTACGGTTTTAGAGGGAAGACCTTGAGGCTAAATGATGCCTTGGTGCATCTTTTGAGACTAAGAATTAGAGACATGCATAATCCTTAATGAAGTGGAAGAATTAAAATTGAATAATGACATTTTAGAAAGTCACGGTTTTGAAGGGACATTACCCTAAAATTTTCATAATTGACCTAAGTGTAAGACTTTGCAAATGTGGATCCATAATGTGCACATGTGTTAATTGATGAATCATGATAACATGTTGATGTTGAAAAATGAATATATATGCCATGGTGGTATGCTTATGATGAATGCATCATCGATAAACATACATGATATACATTGAGTCATCATGCATATGTGTTGTCCGTTGGACATTATTTGTAGGGCGGTGTATGCCTAAGAGTTGAATAACACCTATGTGCGAGTGCGAATAGACTAAGCGTAGGGTCATAGTGGTTGGCCCTGGGGGCGTCGGGGTACGGGTGTCTCACAATAAACAGTGGTAGCTCCACTGGGGCCGTGGGATAGACCGATGCAAACACACCGACGATCCGGACTGAGACGCTATCCTATATCGCGATCAACTATTGAGGTGCCATGTATAATCCATTTGCGCAACTATTTTATGAGATGAAGCACACTGTTTTTTTAGGCTAACGATATACTGGCATTACTCCTTGATCATTCACTCTGAAAAAGTTAATGTCTAGCTCCATGGAGTAGGATTATTGGTACCTTATGTATTATGGATTGTCAGTCTCATAATCCATTGAGCATGAGCATTTATAACTGTTCTTATTATTTCAATAATTGTCCGATTATTTGAATTATTGACTGCCGAGAATTTCACTGTTGTTTGCCTATTACCGCAATTATTACAATTAATTATTGTTATTATGCTTTTACTGTTAATTTTAATATTGTTGTGATTAGATATATATATTGTGTTATATGTGGGTGTCCAGCGCCGTTTTGTTTTCTTACTGCCTTATTGGTAAAGAACGCTGGGTGTCTCACCTCTTTTTGTATTTTTGTGTTTCCGTATGTTGTCGGTTTGTTTACTTTTGAGAAGACAAGCGTAAGGAAGAGGAAGCTCTTGAGTTTCTGGGTTTCTGGCCATATTACGACTGAAGCTTATCAAGGATGACGTCGCACCCTCGTGGATTTTTGGATTACACACGGATCACTTTTCACGGAGGTCCCGACTGCTGGCACATTAATGTGCAGACGGACCATTGCGTGTACCATGGAGAGCTGACAGTGTCCTTGGCATGGGGTCGTTATGATGCCCCTATTTTTGATTTTCATGCTTTTGTCTGGTTAGAGTTTTATCTGCCTGTTAGGGATATGTGGGCTGACATGTACTACACCCCACGTGATGACTCTTTTCTGTCCACTGCTCGGGCTCCTACCTGTTGCTTTGTCGCTCCGATGGGTGTTTCATCGAATGAAGAGGACCCTGAGGAGGACCCGACTACGGTCCTTTCTTGTCAGTCTTAGGGGCTGATACTATTGGTAGCTACTGATGGCTAACCGTTTATCTTTTTGGGAAGCCTCACGTTTTGCTGTATATGATTGGGGTATATTTGTATCACTTTGGGTGTGTACATCTTTTGTTTTTTTTTTGTATATTCTGGAATGTAACTAAACAGGTTGATGCATATAATATATATTGTGTATGTATGAATTTCAATACTGTGTCAATTTTACCGCATTTGTAATTATTGCTATCTTTTACCGTTATTTAAAGGAAAAAAAAAATATGTGCACATATCTCAATATTCGATCATTTTACAATCCAAGAATGCAAATTATTTAATCAAGCATTAATTAATGAACCAGGTCTAAATTAATCAAAGTAATTATTATCTCCGCAATACAAATTTTTATTTTGTTTCTTTATGTTATGGTGCGACATCCCTTCTTCGCGGCACTAAGAAAAAGGGGCGTTACAAGAATTATCTCATCTTTCTCTCTATCTCTCACGCTAGTTTTAGCAGAAAACGAAAGAAAGAGAATAGGGGAAGAAAGGGGGAAACAATGGAGGAGGAAATGGTGGAGAAAAAGGAAGAAGAACTTAGAGAGTTTGGAGCCTCCATGGCCATCTTCAAGACCTTGAGGTAGGGGTTTCTTGCCTTCAAAACATTCCTTTTCCTTACTATTTTTCTTTGTTAAAATCTTATTCATGTTGCATTGGAGAATCCACAGCTAAGCTAAGAAAATAAAGGCATGAATTTCTTTGTATTTAGTAGTCATAATTCTTGCTTGTTGTTAGTTCTTTCTTTGATAAACTATTGAATGAAAAACTTAAGAATTTGATTGTGTATTACTTGAATCAATCCCACGGCCAAGCCTAAGTTTGAACTCTCTAAATTATGTTTCATATTCTAATGAATGTTGTGTTAACTTGGTGATCTTGCTAATGAAGTTTATGGCCAAACTTTGCTTGGATAAAGGCCACGGTAAGCTGTCCTGTTTTGGGACAGAATTTTGGATGTTTAATGGATTGAGATAATGGTTAGAATTGTGGTAAAAAGGGAAAGTAGAATGCTGCCCTATTTGTAGTTAAATTTTGAATGCATTTGTGCTTGAAATGTAGCTTGGGAATGGTTAATTTGGGCTGCACATTTTAAAACAGTTTACTACCTAGTCTTTAAGAATAATTTATATTGCTTTTAAGCTTTAAATTATGACCTGAATTGTGTTAGAAACTTGAGACTCTCCATTTAGACCTTTGATGCATTTAGTTCCAAAAATCATGCTTAGTTGAGGTATAATAGGTCAAAATGGAATTTTGAGGTATTTTAAGTGTTTTCTTACTTGAATGTGCTTTCAATGGTTATTTATGACTTGTTCATTATGGTTATTTAACCTTTGATGCACAAAGTGAGAAAAAGGATATTTCCTTACTTGATTGAGTTTAAATCCATGATTGATGAGTTGAATTTAGTGTTTAATGATCTTAACATGATTAGAGACCAATATTAGGGTTGAGAAACACTTAGAATCCATGATTTGAGGATTAGAATTTGTTTAGAAACCAAAATCATGCATAACTCGAATTATGCAGAAAATAGGATAACATCGAGTAATCTGTGATGTTTGTTGCATAACTTGAGCTACAGACATCGTATAGACTTGATTTTGGAGTCATTTGAAAGCTAAGACATAAGACTTCATTTAGTAAAAATTTCAGAATTATTGAGCAACCAAATTAGTCCCAGTTTTGATTTGAAGCCGAGTCAAATTCTGCAAAAAAAGCAATCTGGCACCTGTTAAACCGATTGCATAATTTTTTGTTCTGATGTCGTATTTACATGAAACCAATGTCATTTGAAATATGACACATAATACTATATGATTGTTAAATTTCAGAATTATTGAGTTCTTAGTTTGTTCCCAGTTTTATTACAAAGTCAGGTCATTTTCGGGTAAAACAGAAAATTTCTTGTTTTAGCTTCTACATAATGTTGCATAACTTTGGCTACATTTATCCAAATGATGTGAGGTTTGTGGCATTTGAAAGATATGAGGAAATCTATATGACTGTAAAATCTCAGAATTATTGAAGTTAGTGTGTGCATTTGGTGCAGTCATGAAAAATAGCCTTTTTAGGCAAAAATTGAGGGGTTTTTGAGAAAGTTTAGACCCTAGAAACTTTAGTAGCTTCTTTTATAGTTAAAGTTGAATTATGAAAGTGTAGTAGAAATATGTTTGCTCTTTTATGGGTTAAACTTGAATTAAATGCTTCTTTATTGAGCTTGAAATGAAATGTATGCATGATACTGGGAAGCAATATAAAGGAATGATGAAGGTAGATGAGGTTGAATAAGTCCCTCTATACTAGCATGTATGATAATGTATTAAGAAAAGTTTAATGATTACAATATTGCTTCTCCCTTGTATATGGAAAAGTATGATTATGTAAAAAGTGAAGAAAGGAAAGGTTTTTAATACTCTTGCATGTTTTGTTTTCAAACTTGTTATTTGATGCTTTCATGTATTGTAAACTTATGCTTGGACAAAAGGGCTCCAAGTGGCTTGGACAAAAGGACTCCAAATACCAAAGCTATGAATGTTTGGTAGTGCAAGGAACAAAATGGTGTCCTGTCTACACAGAAACAATACAAGGAACAAAAGGGCTTCCTGGAACAAAAGGGCTTCTTGAAAATAATCAAATAACATGTGTTTTCTAAAACAAAATTTTTTAAAAAATCATTGTATGAGCTTACTTTAGGATTTTCATTAGGCATAATCATACATCACCATGCATTGCATAAAATTAGCAATTGTATGGGCAATTGCTTTATTTTCTATAATTACAAAGATTAAGGACAAAAGTTCACAAGAATGGCTAGGAATGGTACATGAAGTAGACTTGTTATTATTCCTGGTATACTTGTGAATATTTCAGCGTATGTTTGTTCAATTGAATTGATATATAATAGTTAAATTATTTTCATAATTAAATGAACTGTCTCCTTTGGGAAGGGAAATGACTGAGTTTTGACTTATGCCACCTTTCCAAATGATTAAGTACAATTTACATTTTATCCCGAAGTAGTTGGATTTACCATGATGTTACGATTTCAGACTTACTATGGAGAATTATTAATTCTCACCCCAATCTTTTTATGTGTTCCATGATAAATCCAGAGGAGGATTCAAGCAGGTGCAAGACAAGGAGATGAAGATTTATTTATATTGTTTATCTAATAGTTTTGGGTATATAATTATATTTATAGCTTGTAAATAAATTTATGTAATTAGTTTTGTAAGGTTTGTAGTCTCAGACATATCAGATACATTTCTAGTAAATAGCAAGTTTTCAGAGGTGTAAAATGTCTTGCTCTCTTGCTTTCTTAAAGGCTCTATATATTTATTCGTTAAATAGATATTGAACAAGTTGTTTATTATGCTAAAGTTAGAAAGTGGCATACTAATTCTATTTACTTAGTATACATAAGTTATAATACAATATTTAGAATTAGGGTGTAACAAGCATCACCTGCCCAATCTGTATCTGTATATGCAATGATATTAGTATGACCCTTGTCCATATAAACAAGCCCTTTACTAGGCGATCCCTTGATGTATCTTAGGATTCGAACAATTGCATTCAAATGACTATCACATGGTGATTTGAGAAACTGATTCACAACACTGACAGGAAAAGCATGGTCTGGTCAAGTCATGGTGAGATAATTTAACTTCCCAACTAATTTTCTATATTTGCTTGGGTCAGGATAGGACTCCCCCTGATTAGGTAGAAGCTTCACATTTAGGTCTATAGGAGTATCAATAGGTTTACAATCAAAGATCTCTGTTTCTTCCAAAAAATTAAGGGCATACTTCCTTTGAGAAATAGCAATACCTGTTCTTGATTAGGCTACTTCAATCTCAAGAAAGTATTGCAATTGGACAAGATCTTTAGTTTGAAAATATTTCAATAGGTGTTGCTTCAATTACTTATTGCTTGCTTGGTCATCACTTGTAATGACAATATGTTAGGCCCATAACTCAAGTCTATTCTAGAAGGAGGCAACAAAGGAATGAGCAAAGGAAGGATAACAAGCAAATTGAAGAATCAGTTATAATAAGGGCTGAAAATAATAGGGATGTTGAGCTGGATGAGGGAGAACAAGGGATTCATAACAGAAGTGGGGAGGTGAAGTGTCATAACAGAATTGGGGGAGGGGAAGGAAATCAGATATTTAAAGATTTGAATGTGGGGAGTGGGGGTAGGCAATTTGTAATGGAGTTTTGGAAAGGGGTTAGCCATCCAAAGGCTTGTGGGTTAGCTGTCCTAAAGCTTCTTAGTTTTCTTTCCTTCTTTCTTCAATTTCTATTTTTTTTCTATATTCCCAGAAATTCCGGAACCAATTTTAGGTGTAAGAGATTGGCTCCCTCTTCTTTCTTAAGTGATCAAATACAATATCTATCAACTTGGTACCAGAGTTCTCGGTCTTGGGAGCTTGTATGGTGTCGACACGAATGGAAGGAAGAGTTGAGTTAGTGGAGAGGAGGTTGGATGAGAACAATAAACATATTCAGAGAATCAAAGAAATGCTGGCTGAACTACTGAGACAAGGAAGGTCCTGAGAGGACAGAGACCATCACGCTGAGGCAGAGGGTAGTAATGACGACTGCGTATAGGGGAGGAACAGAGGAGGCAGAGGGGATGATCGGTTTAGGAGGATGGAGGTCCCATATTTTACTGGTGAGGACCCTTATGGGTGGATTTATCGGGTGGAGAGATATTTTCACATCAACCGAATACTAGAAGTGGAGAGGGTAACTGTCGCTGCTATCTACTTGGAAGGAGGGGCTCTCAATTGGTTCTAGTGGTGGGAAGCTCAAACAGAGAACATTTCGTGGGGGACTTTCTGAGCTGCTCTGTAACACCCCTAGATCTAATAACTACGACACAAATGTCATTACACCACAGTCATTAAATCCAGGCGTGTCATAGTCTCGACAACAATCTTTTCAAAAATCTCGATTATACTTAAATAGAAAATATGAGCCCCGAATGAAACATACTTAGTACCCAACCATAATAATACAACCAACAGAAGAAAAAGCATATTTCATAAATAATATATTCGTCCTTAACACAAAGCACTATAACACGAAATATAGTACTTACATACTCAAATAAAAGGTAACGGGTACAAAATCACTAAAGGGGGAAAGTAGTAACCCTGGAATAGGTACTGCTAGCAGACAAAGCCGCAACCCCATATATATATGTGACGCTCGAAGTCTTAGTCGACAGGTCAGGCATCAATGCCCCCATGAAGTTGCACCCGTACGTAATCGAAAATCATCTTGTCTAGACGCCATATCGAAAATATGAATAGATCGAGTCCAATTAGCAAGGGTGTGGTCCCTTTTCATCTTCTTCACGATATTTTATCAAATATAAATATAAAACAGAAATATAGGGATACAGGAAAAATGTGAGACACCCAGCATTTAATACCAACACGATAGTAAGAAAACAGAACGGCGCAGAACGCCCACATAGCAAGGCAACAATATTAAACAAGAATAGTGACATACAATAAAAGAAACAGTCACAGAGTCTCAGATAATAAACAACAAGACAGTTCAAATAATCATAACCTCATTTAAAGCAATAGTCCAATCATCATATAAATGAACAACAATTTCATCATCATGAAAATGGGTAAATGTGTAAATGCCAGATGATATGCTGACTCATTATGCACGTGCACATGGTACCAAAATCCTACTCCATGGAGCTAGACATAAACATTTCAGAGAGAATGATCGAGGAGTACATGCCAGTATCTCGTTAGCCTTAAAAATAAGGTGCTCATCATCTTAAAAATAATCTTTTGCGCAACATGGCTTATACGTGGCACTCTTAACAAGATTGCGATATAGGACAATGTCTTGATTCAGATCGTCGGTGTGTTTGCATCGGTTTATCTCACGGCACAGAGGAGCTCATAACTGTCCATGTGGAACACTCACACCCTGACGCCCCCAAGGTCAACCACTATGACCTACGCTTAGTCTACTCGCACCCGCACTAAGGTGTAATTCAATCTCCTAGGCATGCACAACCTTTCCAACAAAGTCCAACAGACATTCACATATGCATGATGACTCAATTTATATCATGTATGTTCATCAACTGTATGTTCCTCATAACGCAATGCATATCATGCATATTCATTAACAATATATATTTCTCATGGAACATACCACAACGACATATAATCAATCCTTAATAACTTCATGCCACAATTTAGTCAAGTTAAATATCAACATATTCATGTATATTTCACAGTGATATGCTTTCTCATAATCATACCATAACTGGCCAATGTAATTATCAACAATATAACATATTTGAATCTTCAACAATAACATATAGTTATTAAAATTCAATCCTAGGTTACGTTTTCATTTCAAGACTTTCATCACTAATCCTCTCTAGGGGAATCCTCTTGTAAATCCCATTAAATCTTTACTACTCTCAATTAGCCAAGTTCTTTACTTTGAATTTAATCACACTCACTTAGAATATTATTCTAAGGCTTTTCAAGTTTCACTCATACTCTTATTCTTTTCTCAAGTCTAAAATCACTCTAAGTTATCAAGTAAATCTCTTTCCTTCATTTTTTCATCTTATGAATCCGTAATAGCTTATTAAATTACCTATTCTTCTAAATTTCATCTTGATACATAAATCTTAGCCAATAAGCCCTAGAGGCCGTGAGTCTCCCAAGGACAAGAATCCAATCAATTTCTCCATCTCATTGTTAGCATGAACCTTAAGGATCATTGAACCCAAAGGTTTACATCTTGTTTCATCATTGTTTACCCTTAGTCAATTCTTCTTAACCTAAGCTTCTAAATTTCAAATCACCACAAAACTTGTCTTGAATGTCCCATTTTCTTTCCTCTTAACCGAGACCTCTCCAAAAGTTTCTAGTCCCAAAATTTATCATTATTTCATCAATTATCTATCACTTAATTGCTTAAGTTCCAAATTAGTACACAAATTCCATCATGGACCCATCATTGGGCCACTTGGCCGTGGGCCACTTGGCCGTGAGCCTCCAAGGTGAGAAGTCCCAAAGTTTTTCCATTATAATCATCAATTCTTTAACATCTAATCACCTAAATTTCAATTCCCACAAAATCAATCTCAAACTCCCAAAATGTGGTCCAAAACCGTGACCTCCCTAAAGGGTAGGAAACCCTACATTTTTCCATTCATCAAATCCAAACAATTCATCATCATTAAGACATTCAAAACAACTAACACTTTCATATAAGTCAAGTAAACACATAACATGAAAAATAAGCATACAACGAGAGTAATCCATTGAGGATTCCTCCATCAACAACACACAAAGGTTCCCTCACTACCAATAAAGGTTGAAGTGAGTAAATCTCCCTCTTACCTATGGAAGACAACTCAAGAAGGTAAACTCCTTTGTTCTTGATTTTCATTTTCCACCTTCAAGAAAACCTTAAGGACATCAAAACTCACCAAAATCATCATCAAAGCTTAGAAAAGGAACCTTTGATCACTAAGAGATCAAGAATCACGAAAATGGGGAGGAAAGGTGAAAAAGCTATGAACTTTACCTTAAAGTCTCCAACTTTGAAGCTTGATGGACCAAAATGAAAATGATAGATTTTGGTGATGGTCACAACATGAAAGTTGCTTAGAATAGTATCTAGATTCAAGATCAAGAGTTGGTTGGAATTAAAGAAGATGAATGAGTGGTTTAGAGGGGTGAGGCCGTGGAGATGGTGAGAGAATGGAGAAGAAAATTGAGTTCCTTGTAGGTGATTTCAACAAGAAAGAAAGATCCTCAATGGAAGTGTAGATTCAAGCATGGTTGAAGCTTGAAATCAAGCATCCATGGGAGGGAAATAGAGGGTGTAGCTGTGGAAAAGAGGAGGAAGAAGGAAGAAGAAAATGTGAGATAAAAAGTGAGAGGAGACAAAGGTAGAGAAAGAAAGTGATAGCAAAATTTGAAATGAAATGAAATGTTGCTTAAGTGTATTTTGTGTAAATGCATGGAATAAAATGAGTGGCCATAAAGAGCCCCCAAAATTGGGTGGTGGAGAGGAGGAGAAAGGAAAATATGGCTTCTCCTACAAGCCATGAGGAAATTGCTAGGAAGCTTCCTCCAAGCTTCTCCAACAAGCTAAGCTTCCACCTTTTGAAAAGTCAAAGTGGTGTCATGGTGATGATGTAACCATTTTGATGTCATTAAAGTATTCTCTAAAATATGACTAACACTGTATCAGATTTATTATCAGTGGACAGAAATTACAGTTAACAAAACTGATATTTATTGTCCAACGGATAATAAAATTATTCTGTGATTTTTATTTATCAGATAAAAATCTCAAAAAACGTGAAACCTCGTAAATTGTGTCTAGCCTCGGGTTTAGTAAGATCCCCCGTCGACGTTTTCACAGCTCAAGGTTCTTGAGAAAAATATCTCACTTTCCCGGTTCTGCTTAGTGCGCACGTAAAATGAAGAATAATATTAAAATATTTCATGTCTCTGAAAAAATCCAAAAAAATTTACAAAAATCACAAATATTATAAACTATCTATCACAAAATTATCAATTTTCGGGCTATTACATGCTCTATTATAGAGGTTCTAAGATGAAGCATCCACCAACCCGTATGAGATCCTCAAGAGTCTCTGACAACTAGGAAGTGTGGGTGAGTACCGTGAAAGCTTCGAGCTACTGTCTGTACCATTTCGTCATACGGATGAAGAGGTGTTGAAGGCAACGTCCATGAACGACCTTCGAGATGAGATCAAGGCAAAGGTAAGGCTGCACCAAACGGTCAAGCTAGGCGAAGTGATTTCGCTGGCACAGAGGATCAAAGAAAGAGATCGTATGTTGGGCCGAGTGGTGGAGCTAGTGTCAGGTCTGGCCGGGCCTAATGTTAACAAGCCAGCTTTGACGAATAGAGGGAGTAGACTTGGCAGAATGGGCCCAGTGTTGGATGGCAACCCAACATCGAAGGCACCTAGAGCCTCTGTCTCTTCTACACCAAACACAAATGGGAGAACGTCTCAGCCCTCAGCCATGGGTTCCAGAGCAGAGTCGATTGGAATGTATAATGGGATGGGGGTGGGCGGGAATGGCTGGCGAGGGGTTGGGTTTCACCGCCTGACTGACAACGAAGTGCAAGACTGATGACAGTAGGGACTCTGCTTTAGCTGCGGTGAGCACTTCAGACCAGGACATGTTTTATTGAACCGTCAGCTCAATTTGCTTATACTGGGACCTGACGGGGGGAAAGAAGGACGAGAAGGAGAGGTGGAAACAGGGGATGACAAATCTGAAAATGCAATTATGCAGCTAAGCACGAGGAGTATGACGGGGATGACTTCTAAGAAGTCATTGAAGCTATGGGGAATGATTAACGATAAGAGAGTCATTGTGTTAATTAATTTAGGAGCTTCTCATAATTTTATTGGCCGAGATTTGGTAGGGGAATTGCAATTACAGCCGGTGGAGACTAAGGGATATTCCGTCGAAGTTGGGAATAACCAGTGCATTAGAAGCCACGGGGTGTGTCGAGGGGTTCAAATGAACCTTCCAGAAGCAGTGATAATACAAGACTTCTTCCTATTTGACATAGCAGGAGCAGATGTGGTGCTAGGATTTGAATGGCTTGAAGGGTTAGGTGAAATCAAGGCCAACTTCAAGGAATTAGTCATCAAGGCAACAGTAGATGAATGTCCAATTGAAATTAGAGGAGACCCTGCATTATCAAGAACTATGATGTCATTGAAAGCCATGATGAAAGCACTAAGAAATGAAGGAGAAGAGTATTATGTGGAAGTAGAGTTGCATCGTATAACCTTGGTGCCGGAAGAACAACAACATGAGGAAAAGGAAATTAGTGAGGTGCTGCTAGAATTTGCTGATCTCTTTACAGAACCAACTAACTTACCCTCTTCCTGGCAACAAGACCACGCCATTAACCTTAAAGAGGGCTCTCAGATTCTTAATATTTGACCATATCGATATCCTCACTATCAAAAAGAGGAGATTGAACAGTTTGTCAAGGAAATGTTGGCATCAGGAATGATTCAGCCAAGCACCAGTCCCTTTTCAAGCCCACTGATCTTGGTGAAAAAGAAGGATGGAAGTTGGAGGTTCTGTGTTGATTATCGAGCCCTGAACAGTATCACTATTTTAGATAAGTTTCTTATTATGGTGATTGAGGAATTATTGGATGAGTTGGGTAGGGCTACCATTTTTTCCAAGTTAGATCTCAAATTCGATTACCACCAAATTCGAATGAAAGAAGAAGACATCATGAAGACTACTTTCTGTACACACGAGGGCCACTATGAATATGTGGTAATGCCCTTCGGGTTAACCAATGCGCCATCAACGTTTCAAGCCCTTATGAATGAGATTTTTAAACCTTATCTCCGGAGGTTCATCTTGGTATTTTTTGATGATATCTTGGTATACAATAAGGATTAAGTCATCCATATCCAGCATCTTAAGTTAACGCTTGAGGTGTTGCAGCACCATGCTCTACTAGTGAATTACAAGAAATGCAGCTTCGGATAGCCCTAGTTGGAGTATTTGGGGCACATAATTTCTGGCCAGGGAGTAGCAGCCAATCTAGCCAAGGTGGAATTCATAAGGCAGTGGCCCATTCCCAAAGATATTTAGAGTTTAAGGGGTTTCCTTAGGTTGATAAGCTATTATCATAGATTTGTGAAAGATTATGGTAAAATTACTCACCCTTTGGCCAAATTACTTAAGAAGGATAATTTTATGTGGGATGAGGAAACTACTCGAGCATTCCACAACCTTAAGGAGGCATTGACCAACCTTCCTATCTTAGTGATGCCAGACTTTGACCTTTTGTTTGAAGTAGAAACTGATGCTTAGGGATCTGGTTTAGGAGTTGTTCTAATGCAGAAAGGGAAGCCGCTGGCATTCATCAGTCAAGCATTATCAGAAAGGTCCAAGTCGAAATCAGTCTATGAATGAGAGCTCATGGAAATCGTCTTTGTGGTGCAAAAATGGAGGCACTACTTGCTGGGATGTCACTTTATCATTTGAATAGACCAAAAGAGTTTAAAATTTCTTATGGAGCAAAGGCTTATGGCAGAGGAGCAGCAAAAATGGGTCACAAAGTTCTTAGGTTACAATTTTGAAATTTAGTACAAACCTGGAGCAGAAAATAGAACAGCTGATGCCTTATCTAGGGTAAAGGACTATCACTCAATTTGCTCCTCTTGGATTATGATATGTAAACTTGGTCCGAAGAGGTTTTGCAAGATGCACATCTAAAGAAGGTGTTTCAGGACTTGATGCTTGACCCCGACTCTCATCTCGATTTTTTGGTGGCTGGGGGATGTTTGTGGTACAAGGACCAATTGGTGTTGCTTCAAAAATCACCACGGATTCCCATCTTACTGGCTGAGTTTCACTCATCCCCTTGCGGAGGACATTCTGGGGTGGTTAGGACCTACAAACGGGTAGTTTTGGTATTGTATTGGAATGTAATGAAGATGGATATTCAAGATTTTGTGAATGGCTATTCTGTTTGCCAACAGAATAAATATTAGTCCTTGAGTCCCGCAGGGTTACTGCAACCCTTCCCTATTCCTTTACAAGTTTAGGATGATATTTCTATGGACTTCATTTAAGGGTCGCTGAAATCAAAGGGAGCTGATTCTTTCATGGTGGTGGTAGACCATTTGACAAAATATACACACTTCATTCTTATGCTTCACCCATGGACAACAAAGGATATAACTGTTGCTTTTGTTAGGGAGGTAGTTTGGCTTCATAGTTTTCCTAAGACTATTGTTTCAGATATGGATCATGTTTTTATTAGCCAGTTTTGGAAGGAGCTCTTTCTTTTGTCAGGGACCAAATTACACCTCAGTTCAGCATACCATCCTCAAACGGATGGCCAGACAAAGGAGACCAACCGAACCATTGAAACTTATTTGTGTTGTTTTATGTCTTATCATCCTCAAGAGTGGATAAAGTGGATTCCTTGGGCTGAGTTTTGGTTTAATACTACCTACAATGCTTCCACTAAGATGACTCCTTTTAAAGCTCTCTATGGGCGTGATTGCCCTTCCATGTGCGCTACACTCATGATGCCTCTGCCATTAATGCAATTGGTCAGTTGTTGTTATAGCGTGATAGCATTCTGGAAGAATTGAGGCAAAATTTATTACGAGCACAACAGCGTATGAAGGACCAAGTCGATAAACACATAAGGGAGGTTGAATTCTCTTTAGGATAGCAAGTTTATGTGAGGTTGCAGCCTTATAGGCACAAATCTTTGGCTGCTAAGCTGCATGAGAAGCTAAGTCCTCGGTTTTATGGACCTTATGAAATCCTAGACAAGGTTGGGCATGTTACTTACAAATTGAAACTGCCAACTGCTGCACACATCCATCCCGTCTTCCATGTCTCTCAGCTAAAAAAGGTTATTCCCTCGGGCACACCCACGCAACAACTTCCTCCTTTTTTAATGGAGGATTTAGAACTGCAGGTGCAACCTGCAGTTGTATTGGCTACTCACAAGCTGCTGGATGGGTTGATGGAGGTCCTTATACAGTGGTCAAATCCCCCTGAGTTTAAGAACTCTTGGGAGTCATTCAAGACCATTTGAGAATAGTTCCCGAATTTCCACTTTAAGGACAAGGTGGCCCTTGTTGATAAGGTATTGTTAGGCCCATAACTCAAGTCTATTCTAGAAGGAGGCAACAAAGGAATAAGCAAAGGAAGGATAACAGGAAAAATTGAAGAGTCAGTTACAATAAGGGCTGAAAATATGGGGATGTTGAGCTAGATAAGGGAGAACAAGGGATTCATAATAGAAGTGGGAAGGTGATGTAACGTCCTAGGACAGATATCTTGATATATTTGATTATATCAAGATAAACAATACTAGCCACGTCACTTCTACATAACTAACTACTAATATATCTATAACAACATTATAAGTCATTATAGAAAGCCTTGAGAGAATGCGGAAAAACTTAAATTTATACATACATATATATACAACCTTAGCCACAGAAGGGCTTATTATAATACATGCCTCTGAATATAACTACAAAGCAAATATAACAATATACATAAGCTTTGTCTAAGATAAGAAACAAATAAAACTATACTACACTAGTTCTTCTGTTTCTTGAACTTTTTACTCTATAGCGATCCTTGACCTGCTTCTAACATAAAAACACAAAAAGGGGTGAGAACATAAAAATTCTCAGTAATAAACATATAATTTGTAACATCCCGGAATCCTAGTACCTTAATTTGTGATTCTACGAAATCTTAGATTTTTAGTTAAGATTAAAATTTAGTATCTTGTAAGCCAAAAAAGATTAAATTGAGGACTTTGATTCAATTAGAATTCCTTAAAGAAATGCTAGGCAAGTTCACGGCTAAGACTAAGTAGGAGTCAACTTGATTTTAGAAAATTCTATTTAGACTTAGTGTTAATTCTAATACAAGAAAATGATCTATTCAAAGTTAAATATCAAGGATTAATCATAACTTAGTATGTGATGCATTAAAATTTGTCAAGTGATAAACACTTGAGTGTCACGACTATCTCATCATGGTATTCCATGAATTGGCCACAAAATGGAAGAAGAAATCATGCAAGCCAATAAGTGACCACTAACATGTTATTATTCTAAAAACTAGTATTACTGACCAACTTCTAAGGCACGGCTGTAAAGGTGAATAAAGGATGACATTTGTAGTCATGCACAAACTTGTCAAGGAAAGAAAAAAGAAGTAGATTCCCTCAATTTTTTAGAACAGCCATAGCAATAAGGCAGCTGCACATGTATGATTTCAAGTGAAACAACAATTAAGAATGCCTATACAAGTGTCAAGCACACCCACCCCTTTGTCATGCAAGTAACCATGACAATGAACACATGGAGGGCTACATGTAAAACATGACACACACCCACGACTTAGACAAGGATGAGCAGCATGTGAAATGGTCTAATTCCACTCATGAATTCAAGCTAAACACGACTGGAAACAAGTGGCAAGCTGCATGACTTGCTAGCCATGCAAAGTGACATTTCAAAATGATATGATTCCTTGACATTCTAAGACAAACACGACTGGAAGCTTTTGGTCTACTGCACGACTTCAATCAAAACTCACTTGACACCTCTCAAACTCTTAATTCACCCCGAGACAAGTGTGCAAACCAAGCACACCATTATCATCATGAATTGACATGGCTAACATAGAGATTCCAAGACAAACTTTTCATTCAACCAGCTATGTACAACATGTTCAGCTGCAAGGAACACAATGCATGACACTTCACCTTAAGCATCTCAAACTGTGAGACACTTGATTTATATGCCATTCACTTCTTCATGCAAATGACACTTCTCAAGACTAGGAAACTACTTGATTCATGATGAGCATAGGAGGGTAGTAGAAACCTCACATCTTTCACCTTATCTTTTCTCCATTTCATTTCAAATCTACACTCTTTGAGTTTTCAATGTGATGTCCTCTCCAAGTACCCAACAAAGACACTCTTCCATTGATGGAAATTGCCACCAAGATATCCCTAGACCTAGCCTAGTCATGAAGGCAATGATGACAATTTTATTTCTGCCCCAGAAAACCATGGATAGCATTTTAAGAAGCCTTAAGTTTTTGAAGCTCTCCTTGGACAACACACCTTATTCACTTCTTTCCTTACTTAGCCGTGAACCTCCTAATTCACTCTCCAATTCACCCTATCCACAAACACTCTATATTCTTGTCTTCATCAACCGTGGACATTTGAAGAAGCATCATCCACCTTTCTTTCTATTAGGGAAGTGGTCAAGGTAGGAAAAATAAAGGGGAGCTCACTTCTCTACAATCTCTTCTTCATGAAATTCTATATATCATCTTCTTAAACCTCCATTCTTCTATTCTTTTCTAACAAGAACACATTTTGTTTTTCAACTTTTAATTTATGAAGAAGGACTCTAAATTAAATGAATTGTAGTACTAACAATTTTTTATAACCCTTGTTAAGAGAATGTTGCTGTTTTAGATTTAAATCACTACTTTGTGATTCTAAACGTTATGTTGTCCACAATTGATCTTTAACTTTTTTTTTTATCTTGGAAGGTAAATTGTTTACTTAAGTGGATAGCCGTGCTTCAATGATTATTGGAATGGTAATATTGATTATGATTATAGAATACATACTTGTTTGGAATTGCTTGACATAAAAGGCTTGAGTTATTATACTTTTACTTGATTAATATTATTGGTTTGGCATAGTCTTGATTATTTTACTATGTTGTTTGGAATATATTGAATTGTATAAAGTGATCATACACCTATGCTCATGAGGAATTTGTAACTTGAAATTAGATGTTGGAACTTGGTGGATGGTCGTGAGCCTTGAATTTGTATCATTGGAATCTATTTTAATGAGTTCCATTTTAATGACACCGTGAGCTTTCAAATTGAGAAATATGTAATTATAATAAAAGTGGAAAGACAAGGATTCCTTGGGATTAGCCTACACGATGATATGTGAAGAGTAGATTGGGGGGGTGGTGAAACCCTTGGGAGTAATGCTATTATGACCACACGTATGTTTAGGGTAGAACAAGTCCTGGTTAGACTGTGATTTTGTTTATCGTGGGGGTCGCTTCCGGAGGTGGCATTACTTTGACATGCCCTTTTTCTCTAGGATGATGGAGAGCATACAGTGGGAGGTATGTGTACTCTTGTCCATCCGCTATCCCAAAGGAGCACTCCATGGAGTTGGTTTTAATAAAAGACACTTAAATCACTTTTATGATTATTCTATCCTGTGTATCTCTTAATTGCGATCTGTATAAATATTTTATTAAATTGTTGTGTTACTTATGATTAGCATTCTAGAGCCGTAACTATTATTTTGGATGTGTGAATGTTTCTGTCCTCCACTAATGCAATTTTATATTATTGTCTGTAATATTATTTCTCATCACTTAAGCTTCTAACATCTATTTAATTTTATAGAGAATACATTTCTAAAAGGTAAAAACGTTTTGGGAATCAGAGGTTTTCTTAAGCAAAATTAATTACTATCATAAACATTTTACTTAAAAATCGATTCCCCTGGAACGCTATTAGTTTTGTTTTTTTTTAAGTCTTTTTCCTATTGAGAAATCTTTTCTCACCCCCTGTGATTTCTATAGTGGTATTCTAGACCCGCAAATATGAGCACTATTATTGTTTGGTTGGGTGAAGGAAATCAGTCCTATGACTTGGAGACTAAACTGTTCACATTTACAGGACATATCACAATTCAAGTTTCATCCATAGCTCATCCAGAATTTGGAACCATAACAATTTCTGGCCACTTTACCTTTCAAGTAGTTCTTCCTCCTTGGTGACCATGTTGTAGCATGTCCCAGCTATGCTGACTGTTGACCACTGTTTATTTCTCCTCCACATACTACTTGAATAGAGGAGAAAAGTGTTGATGTTTTATCTTATTTCATGCTGTTTTTTAACTATCGGCCTGTATATGACCTAACATAGGTCAAATTTTGTGATTTCCTTCTGAACATGTGTTTGGCAATTTGAATTATGATGTTTGTGCTTAGAAAATTCCACTCGTTAAAATTTAAGTTATTATTTTCATGTTTGAAAAATTTACGAAAACGTTATCTTGTTAATCTTGTTTAGTTAAAAATCGCGATAATTAAAATAACTTTATCAACAAAGTAGAGAAGTATTATTTTAGGTTGTTACATAATTCATAGCATAATAACTATGTAAACTACATACATAATTAAACTAAACTCAATATTATACGATCGTCTATACAATCATATGACATTACTTGTAATTACTATTATAGGAGTTTCCTCCTCTATAACTGATAATTTCTTAATACCTCATAGTATAGCCAAACTGATAGCTTACATACCGTTAACATAAGCAACTGCCCATACAATTGCTTATGTCAAGAGCCACAGACAGTTGCCCATACAACTGAACTATAACTGCAAGACTAACGATTTAACACTACCTCAACTTGTTCTTTCTAGGATACTCTGGTTCCACAAACTCTTGTTAAGATAAGGAGTGGACTTATTACATACTAGCCCTACCTGAGATAAAGGAAAATTGTATTCCTTACTAACTGTACTTATCTCATTATTGCACTACCTGTAGTGATCTGTGCCACAGTTAAGTGCTCAAGGTTTCAAATACCTATTTTAGGTAACTCATAACTATTGGAATTCCTAACTGTTTGATCTTCCAAACTTATTTAGTATTCAAGGAAGTATCTTTCTTCCCACATATATCTTTAATTCAGCTATCTAAGTTTTTATCTTCAACTAATGCTATGAACAAGTCGTAAATGACCAAAGGAACACATTCATTCAAGCCAAACACATCAAACACCTCTAGAACTCAATTTGATCCTTTAAGCACCATAAGTGCAACCATGGTGAAAATGAGAGAAATAGATGGAGATGAGCATAGAACCCCTACCTCTAGTATGGATGAGATGATCCTCAAGCTTGAACTTGGCTCTTGGAGCTTTGATCTTTGATCCTCTTGCTTCTTCCCCCATTTCCCCTATTCTCCTTCTCCTTCTTCTTCTTTCTCCCTTCTCCCCTTTCTCTCTCTTTTTTTTTTCTTTCTTTTCTATTTTCTATAGAGGTTTTCGTGAGGGGGAGAGAAAATAAGGGGTTAGGACATAGAAGGAATTTAAGAAAAAGTCTAACTTAAGTTTCTATACTGAAACTTATATATGCTAAGGATACTTGAATTTAGCTAAATCAAGTTTTTAACTTCCAACAACTTTGAAATAAATACTAAGATTCATCAAAATTATTGTTTCATTGATATCTTATTTTTCTATATCTGCTGGGTGTCAATCAGGCGTTAAAAGTACAACCAGTATGCCTAAAAATACCAAATTGACTCCAATTGTTCTCAAACATTAACTACACCTTAATTAACTTATTTGTGACTTAGAAACAAACTCTCTAGGTTTATTTCCCTCAACTTAGCAATTCATGCTACTATCTGAGTCATTTTAAGCTATTTTTCAACTTTCGGGTTGCAACTAAGTACATAAACAGACTCAGTTTGTCACAAAACTTAACTGACATGTTATACAAGTATAATAGTACCTTTGAGACCATATACAAGCCTAACATGTTTTCTCGGGATGTTACATTCTCCCCTCATTTTTAAAATTTTGTCTCCAAAATTGCTCACCTCGTGCAAACAACTCTGAGTAAACTCATTTTACATGGTATACCAACTCCCAAGTAGTCCTTTCAGTACCGACTTCTCCCTATCATACTCTCACCAAAGGAAATCTGCTTACCTCAGCTCTTGGATTCCTCTGCCTATGGAGGGTAAGTTGTACTGAAATTTAACTTAGTTTTGAACTTCTATTGCAAGGCTTCCCAAAACTGAGTGTGAACCTATTATCTCTATCAAATACTACATTCACTGAAACTCCCTACAATTTATCTATCTCTTTCAAAAGTAGTTAGACTACTTAATCCAGAAGATAGCTAATTCTACTTGGTGAAATGTAGATAGATTACTTAATCTTTTCACTATTACGTAAAACACAACATATTCTATTATGTCCTCTATTATACTAGGCCATCAAAATATCTTCCTTAACTTTTGAAGAACCTTAGTAACATCTAGATAGATGGTATACTTACTCTTGTGAAGTTTGTAACACCCTACTGGGGATGTCACATTTCCAAACAATAATAATAAAACCTTTACCCAAGTTATAAGTTATTTCGTAATATATAATAATATAGGTTGTAAAAATATATATTTTTTAACATTATATTATAAAATAAAATAAACAGAACATAAAATAAAATAAACTATTGCAATACACACCATAATTATACATATGATTTTGTTTTTAATAGGTACAAATAATTTATATATTACAAACTATTTAATTAAAAACAGTAAACTGTCTAATTTAAAGCAAACCATAAACTAGCCCAAGCATAACACTAAAAGTTCTGATCCTCCAAAGAATCCTCCTCGGGAAGATCATCGGAAGACAGAAATACTCTGGTAACACCATACCACGCTGCAATCAATCCATATGATATGGATGATCTCGAGGTTCGCCTTCCTCGAATTGGTCACTCGGTTGCTGCTCCTCGTTGTATTGATAATCCAACAGTTGCTCCTCTTCTACTTCCTCAACGACTTTACGAAACATAAATAATAACACAGAAAATATATACAAAGAGGTGAGACAATTTACATCATTACCAGCATAGCAGTAAAGAAAACGACAATACAAACAAATATAATAGTTAATATAACAATTCATATTATCACATATGTAAAATATCATAAATCAAATTATAACTATTCACACAGTGATGCAGATTAAATATGCCATGTACTCAGACTCGTTCCTACTCCATGGAGCTAAACACAAACATCAGAGAGAATAATCCGGTAAACATGTCCGCACATCAGGCTGCCTCAACCAACTGTTACACAGTCAAATACGTCGTGTAAACAGCACACAGTCAAATACGTCGTGTGAATGGTACACAGTCAAATACGTCATGTACGACCAGACATAGTACCAGACAGTCCCCAATAGATCATGATTAAGAATAGTATTTGTCGAGATCGCTAGTGTGTGTTATCAGTTACCACGGCCCAGAGGAGCTACCAACCATCCACATATGGAATCTACTGCACACTAACGCCTCCAAGTTCTCCACATGAACACACTACGCCTATCACACCCGCAACACAGTGTAATTCATCTCGTCAGTCAATCGTCAATTTTAACCAAATTGACATACCACTCTATGTATGTAATGATCCATAATTACAAAAATACCCTCACTATCACCATGAATCATAATTACATAAATATTCTCATCGTCACCATAATTACAAAAATACTCTTAGTATCAATAATTCTAAAAACAGTATATCTCCACTTGACAGTACTATTTCCCAATATGTCCGGGTCCACCACTTTGGCCCGACAGTAAAATTTGCTATTCATATTAGTTGTGTAAACATTTTATCGCATTTTTCAATCGCATAAATATTTTTCAATGTTTTCTCAATCGCGTAGTTTAAAATCCACTATTTTAAATACGCGTAAGCTATTTATACTATTTTTTACTGTATAAAATATTTCTTGACGTTTCAAATTACATTTTTAAACTTTCCAAAACTAAAAATATTATTTGGACATCATTTTTCATTTTTCTTACAAAAATTACTCTAAGTAATAATTTCTGACGTTTTTCTCAAAAATTCAATTTTAATAAATTCTTCTATAGTTAATTTTATTCTTTAACTACGTAAAATATTTCCTTACTATCTAAATGCCATTTTGAAACGTTCTTCAATACTTGCTCATTTTTAACCAATTTTGATAGCATTTCGTTTAGAAAATCCACTAAGTGATATTTTCTACATTTTCCTTTTTAAAAATTCCTTTATTTAACTATAACCATAAAATACACTTTGAAAATTGCTAACATACTTTAAAAACTCAAAGGGCAAGTATTTTTCAAGTGTCTAAAATTTTATTTCTTTTCTATACTAGACTTCTAATTAAAATTTGTTTACTTATTTGGTTCTTAAAAATCCATTGTAAATGAATTCTTTTTAGGTTAACTAACTAGTCTACACATAGAAAATAAATTTTGGAGTAATTATACATTAAAAAGCATTTTTGACCGAATTCCTCCATTCTTTATACAAATCATTTTTTTAAAATTATTTTCCATCCTCTAAATTATTGTAAAATCCATTAACTTAATCAAATCAATTAAGTCATCCTTTCAAAAATGGTTGAGAACATTTTGGTTCTCTTTTTTCATAGTAAAAACCGTGAGCTCTTCATTATGTGTTCTTTGGAACACTTATGCAAATCTCAACATATTATTCATATATCACAATAGATATCATATATGTATGAACACATACCATATATTAAAGCAATCATAAAACATATACCAAAATATCAAAGGTATACACATGCTTGCATGCATAATAAATCACAAATAGAAAAGGCAATAAACATGCACACAACATTAATCACAAATAGAAAAGACAACAAACAACCAAGTGAATGAATCCTTATGGATTCTTCACCACAATTACATCCATTTTCTCACCACCACACATGGTTGATGAGATTAAATCTCCCTCTTACATATAAGGAAGACAAGATCTCCTTGGACTCCTCTTTAGAAATTTTGTGTAGCTTCAACAAAAATCCTAACAAGCTTAAACAAATTATAAAGTCATAAACTATGGTTGAAAAAGATAAACCATGGATCAATCATGACTTAGAACATCAAAAATCAAATTAGAAACAAGAAACAAGAATTTTCACCTTATAGGAAAGAAACTTCAAAGTGATTTTCCTAGCTTCAAATGAATGATTTAGCAAAAACTCACAACTAGAGATGTTCTTAGAATATGGTTTAGGTTTAGGAAAAGAAGTTGGATGAAATTTTTGATGAGTGGAAGTGTTAGAGAAGCTTGATGGCTGAATGGTGCTAATAGAAGAGCTTTGGAGTTTTTCTTTGAGTTCTTGGTAGGAAGAGAAATGGATGAAGGTTTAGAATCATAGGATGAATGATAAAGGAGGTGAATGATTACCTAAATCTATCATGCATAACCGTAGGCTTCCAAACAAGTGCAGCCCCTTTTGTTGACAAATTAGCTTCATAATGACCTTTGATGGATTGAATGGTGGATGGCTAAGCTCTAGAATTCCATGATTGCTTCATGATTGCATTTTGAGAGCATAATGCATGCATAAGGCTGAAAATGTTATAGGAATTCTAATCAAAATTTGATTGATTTTAATAACTTAATTATGCTTAAGTCCTCCTAGTTAGGTTTAATTAAAAGTTAGTTAGATTCCTTTGTATTTTAGTTAATCATTTATTTACTTAGAGTCCCTAATCTTCTACTTAATTATACTAGTACATTACCTAACTAAAATTTGATGAAAAATTAATTAGGTTTAATCCATTTAATTATCACTTAAACTCTTTAGATTAACTTAATTAGGTTTTAGACTAATTATTCCATTAAGTTAGGTTTTAAACTAACTAATCTACTAAATCTAACCATTTTTATGGATTTTCAACCTTTTGGTTTAGAATTTTACAAGCCAATTACGTTGGTAAACTTTTCCTAAAAGTGGATCCCACAAACCCAAACGTGGGTCCCACAAAACAAATGTGGATCCCACAAGCCAAACGTGGGTCCTATAGACTTTTCCTGCATGATAAATATTTTTATTATACAGAAAAATCCTAAAAATTAAAATATTGATATACGTATTATTCAGAATTGGGTTTAGTAAGATCCCCCAGCTCCAAATAATCAAACAAGATTTTTTTCGGTCCGAAAATTATTATTTTCTTGACTCGGAGTAAATCACACAAAATAATCAAATACCGTTACGAAACAGTCAAATTAATTTTATAACACACAGAAAACAGAAAACAGTACAATTAGGACAAAAATGTAATTTAGCCAAAAGTTGGGGTGTTACAACTCTCCCCCACTAACAGAAATTTTGTCCCCAAAATTTATCGTACCTTAGAAAAGATGTGGATACTGTTCCTTCATTTTGTCTTCCAGCTCCCAAGTAGCATCTCCCGTTACCTCATTCCATATTACCTTTACCAATACAATCATCTTCCCTCGAAGCTACTTCACTCTTCTATCCTCAATCTTAACAGGAAGTGTCTCATACGTCAAATTATCTTTCAGTTGTACTTCATCAAGTTGAATGACATGTGTTGGATCAGGAATATATTTTCTCAACTGAGACACATGGAATACATTATGGAGATTGGATAGAAAAGGTGGTAAAGCTATCTAGTAGGCTACAGGACCTATTCGACGAATGATTTGATAAGGTCCAATGAATTTAGGAGTGAGTTTTCTGGATTTGATAACCCTTCAGACACCAGTCGTAGGTGTTACTCGCAAAAACACATGCTCACCTTCCTCAAATTCAAGAGGTCTCCTCTGCTTATCAGCATAGCTTTTCTGTTGGCTCTGAGTTGTCCTCATTTTCTCTTGAATCATTTTCACCTTTTTCGTAGTTTGTTGCACAAGATCAGGTCCAATGGTCATACTTTCCCATCTTGATACCAACACAAAGGGGTTCGACATCGTTGCCTATAAAGTGCTTCATAGGGTGCCATCCCTATACTTAAATGAAAACTATTGTTGTAGGTGAATTCTATCAAAGACAAAAATTCATCCTAACTCCCTTGTTGTTCCAACACACAAGCACGCAACAGATCTTCCAGTGATTGAATAGTCCTCTCTATTTGACCATCAGTCTGCGGATGATAAGTAGAACTTAGACGTAACTTAGTCCCCATGGCTTCTTGTAGGCTTTGCCAAAACCTTGACGTAAACCTCGGGTCTCTATCAGAAACTATACTTGAGGGTACACCGTGAAGTCTAACAATTTCACTAATGTACACTTGGGTTAATCGTTACAACGAATACTTGATATTGATCGGCAAGAAGTGCGCTGACTTTGTAAGCCTATCAACTATAACCCATATAGAATCATGACCCTTCTTCATTCTTGGCAATCCGGTAACAAAATTCATTGAGATACTATCCCATTTCCACTCAGGAATAGTTAAAGGTTGTAACATACCGGCTGGTCTTTGATGTTTAACTTTTGCCTTTTGATAAACCAGACAAGACGCCACACGCTCCGTAACATCTCTCTTCATTCTTGGCCACCAAAACATCCGCTTTAAATCTTGATACATCTTTATCATCCCCGGATGCATACTCAACCTACTAGTATGAGCTTCGTCCAGAGTTGCTTGTTTAAGATCGGGATCATCAGGTATACAAATCCTTCCTTTAAACTTTAAAACTCCATCAGATCCTTCCTCAATCGTTGCCTTATGACCTTGCTTCAAAAATTCTTTCTCATTCAGTAAATATAGATCCTTATCCTGTTTTTCCTTGATTTCTGCCAGCAAGTCATTCAAAATAATAACTTTACTTAGACGAATTCTTCCTAGTGCCAATTCCACTAACAATCTTAAATCTCTAAACTAATTGATCAATTCTTTCTCCTTTATCATCATGGTAGAAACACTGATCACTTTTCTACTTAAGGCATCCGCTACCACATTCGCTTTTCCTGGATGGTATTGGAGTTGGAAATCATAGTCCTTCAAGAACTCTAACCATCGCCTCTGCCTCATGTTCAATTCCTTTTGATTGAACAGGTATTTTAAACTCTTGTGATCACTGAAGACATTAAACACAGCTCCATATAGAAAATGTCTCCACACTTTCAACGCAAAAAACCACTGCAGCGAGTTCTAAATCATGCGTTGGGTAGTTCCTCTCATGAACCTTCAACTGTCTTGAAGCATAGGCTACCACATTTCTGTTCTGCATCAACACGCATCCTAACCCTTGGTAAGAAGCGTCACAATACACCTTAAAAGCCTCATTAGGATCCGATAAAATCAGCATTGGTGCAGTAGTCAATCTCTTCTTCAACTCTTGAAAACTTGCCTCACATTCTTTCGTCCAATCAAAAGCTTGACTCTTCCTTGTGAGTTGCGTAAGAGGTCCGGCTATCTTAGAAAAACCTTTAATGAATCTCCGATAATATCCAGCCAATCCAACAAAACTTCAGATTTCGGTTACCGTCTTTGGCCTCTCCCATTGCAAAATAGTTTCTATTTTTGATGGGTCCACCGCAATACCTTCCTTGGAAATTACGTGACCCAGAAATTGAACTTCTTCTAACCAAAACTCATACTTTGCCAATTTTGCATACAACTTCTTGTCCTTCAAAATTTGGAGAACTATACTGAGATGTTTAGCATGCTCTTCCTTATTTTGGGAGTAGATCAGAATGTCATCGATAAAGACAACGACAAACCTGTTTAGATACGGATGAAAAATCCTATTCATATAGTCCATGAATATTGCAGGAGTATTCGTCTCTCCGAACAGCATCACCTGCTACTCATAATGCCCGTAACGAGTTCAGAAAGTTGTTTTAGGCACATCATCAACTTTGACACGAATCTGATGATAACCTGATCACAGATCAATTTTAGAGAAAATAACTGCTCCTTTCAACTGGTCCATCAAATCATCGATTCTTGGAAGTGGATATTTGTTCTTTATTGTGACCTTGTTTAGCTGACAATAGTCTACGCAAAGACGAGAAGTTCCATCCTTCTTCTTGACTAGTAGTACTGGCGCTCCCCACGGTGAAATACTCGGTCGCACAAACTGTTTTTCTAACAATTCCTCCAATTGCTTCTTCAACTCCACCAATTCCGATGGTGACATCCTATATGGTGCAATCGAAATAGGACCTGCTCTTGGTACTAAATCAATGGCAAATTCGATATCTCTTTTCGGTGGTAAGCCAGGTACATCATAAGGAAAAACTTCCAGAAACTTATTCACGATTGGAATAACATTCACATATTTTTCATTCTTGACCTCCAAAGAAGACAGCAGCATGTATCCTTGAGCTCCGTCCCTCAATAAAGATTTGACTTTGATGGCAGTTAAAAATCCAGAATCCTCATCCTTAGGAAAAACTATGGTTTTCTTGGCATAGTCTAACAGGATATGATTAGAAGATAACCAATCCATTCTTAAGATTATATCTATTTCAACAAGAGGTAAACAAATTAAGTTAACAGAAAAGACTCGCTCATTTACGGTAATAGGGCAATTCAAGCATATTTTAGATGTAACCACAGGTTTGGCAGTTGGTGTAGAAACAATCAATTGAAAACTCAGAGAAGACACAGGCAATTTCAACCGATCCACACAGTCATACGCAATAAATGAATATGTCGCACCTGAATCATATAGTACAGTCAAAAGATTACCTACTACGACACCTTCCCCCTGAATAAGATCTTCAGACTGAGAAGCCTCAGCCCTGCTCATCGTGTACACTTGCCCTCCAGAGCGCGGCTGAGTAGCACGAACATTGCTCATATCTGGCTTCCTTTCTGACTGGTTACATTCTCTAGAAACATGCCCAGGCCTTACCACCATCCAATTTTATCCTTGATGAAAATATTAATTTATGAACACCTATTTTAAGGTGTCTTGGCCGAAATCCTCTTGGTCTTTGGAGCCAAAAATCAATTTCCTTTCTATCATCAAATCATGACATACAAATACATATTCAACATATATATCTCAAGCATGCCATAATCAAAGCAATAAATCATGCAAATCATACAAAGCATGAACAAATAAATCAAACACATAAACACCCACAAATAATTACATGACCATTGATATGAATCCTAACATGGATTCCTCATCCATCAAATACACAACCATTTCTCACCACCATACTTTTCCTTTCATAGAGGTTTCGGCCAAGACCCCTAGATTTACCTTCCATCACTCAAAAATTTTATCCAACCTAGTTTCTTGAATCCTTACCTCATTCTAAGAACATCTCTAGTTATGAGTTTTCACCAAATCATTCATTTTGAGCTTCAAATCCAAGCTTCAAGTTTCTAGCAAAAAGGGTAAAGTTCATATTTCTTCACCCAATCTTTTAGTTTTGATTTTCTAAGCCATGCTTGAACCATAGTTTACCTATTCTTTTACTTGTTATTGATTTCAAGATTTGTTTATGATTTTTAGGGATTTTTCCATGGAGCTCTACGAAATTGGTGGAAGGAAAACTAAGTGTTTTCACTTCATTCTTTATCTTAACCAAGTCTAAGAAGCTTTCTTTCACAAAAATCAAAAACTTCATCCTTGTTCTTCAAGAGGAATTTCGGCCATACCACCTAAAATCACCATCCAATCTCTTTTAATTTCATCTAACCATAGATCTTGAATCTACATGATATTCTAAGCAACTTTCATATTGGAGACTTTCTCTAAATCATCCATCTTCAACCTTGTTCTTCAAGCTAAAGATTGAAGCTTTATTGGTGAAGTTTGTTAATCTTCACTTTTCTTTTGATTTTCAAGGTTCTAAGCCATGTTTGATCCATGGTTTATCTTGTTTAAGCTTGATTTACTAATAAATATAAGTTTTGTTTTGTATTTGAGAAGCCCTTGGTGGTGAAGGACTTGGAAAAAGAAGCAAAACAAAGAGCTTTTGAGGATCTTCAAGAGGTAAGAAGGAGATTCATCTCACCAACCAAGTATGGTAGTGAGAGATGGTTGTTTATTTGATGGATGGTGAATCCATGTGAGGATTCATATCCATGGTCATGCAATTATTTGTGGGTGTTTATGTGTTTATGTGGTTTATATGCTTAGCATGGTTTATTTGTGTTTGCATGCTTAGTATGATTTATTGTCTTAACTATGGCATGCTTGTGGTATTTATGATGAAATATATATATATATATATGTCATGATTTGATGATGAAAAGGAAAACAATTTTTGGTTCTAAAGAACCATAGAGGCACACGGCCTCAAGGGTGATTTTTGAGTAAAAAGATTCTAAGTATTTTATTAATCATGAGTTTTAAATGAAAAGAGCAATGAGTTGATGATTTTAAGGATTTGCAAAGAAAGTGAAAAATAAAAATGAACAAATGATTTGCTTTCAAAGACCAAGTGTTCACGGTTTTTGTTAAGGAAATTTTAATTGTTTTGTTTGTGTAAAACCATATCAATTTAGAAGGAAAAATATTTGATGGCCATTTGAAAACAAGTACCACGATTTTGAAGGTTTGTGAATACCTTGATTTTATAAAGGGAAAGTATTTGATGGCTTCAATGGCCAAAGACTCCACGGTTTTTGGGTGATTGGAATAGTTTTGGTTTTATGAAACAAAGTGATTTCAAAGTGGAAACAAAGTGTTTGAACAAAGTGTTCTAGTACAAGTTTTAAAGAAAATGGAAACAAGGTGTTTTGTTACTTGCAAAATTGAATTTCGTTTACGAAAGACAAAGAGAGGTTGAAAGTGTTTGAACCTCAATTTATTTTGCAGAAAATTGATTTTGGAATTGATTTGAGAAAAATGGAGAATATAAGAGTGATTTGATATTTTCTAACGTGTAACTCATCCTTTGGGTTTTGGAGAGTGTTAGTAATTTTTAAAGTGAGAAACATTGATTTAATTCAATGAAATTGTGAATTTATGGAATAAATTGCGAAAAGAATTTTCTTGAGTAAGAAAATGTGGAAAATAATGTGAGTAGTCATATTATTTTGAGAAAGGTTGAAATGAAATTTTTGAAGGTTGAGAAATATTTTTCGTAATGAAATTATGGTGAAAAATGATTTACGTAACTTAAAAACGTGATTTTTAAGCTACGCAATTTGAAAAATGTTTAAATATTTCCACGCGATTTGAGGAACGTTGAAATATTTCTACGCAATTTAAAAAGTGTTTAAATATTTTACGCGTTTGAGATATTGTGAAAAAATCGCTACGCGATTTAAAAATGGTAGAATATTTTTACGTGATTGATGAAAACGTTAAGAAATCAATATGAAATTTGAAAACGTAACAAAAGTGTTGTGAAATTGTGAAAACGTAACAGAAATGTTGCGCGATTGTGAAAACACGATGAAAGTGTAAATGGTGAATTTTGCCTGTGATTGACATTGGTGCATTTTATATGCATGAACTAGTGTATGGACACTGTATGAGAAAATGATAAATTTTGCTTATGATTGGCATTGGTGCATTGAACATGCATTAGAAAGGTCCGATGGACTGTATGAGGCTTTTTACCTAGGAGAGACGTACACCTCTTGAGTGGGTGCGATATGCATAGTGTAAGTCACTTGTTGACCTTGGGGGCATC
The DNA here is from genome assembly GCA_029884605.1 of Ormosia emarginata. Classification (NCBI taxonomy): domain Eukaryota; kingdom Viridiplantae; phylum Streptophyta; class Magnoliopsida; order Fabales; family Fabaceae; genus Ormosia; species Ormosia emarginata. The sequence goes on from JAQQTP010000088.1 coordinate 45,155,205, forward strand.
GGGGTGCGGGTTGTTTACATGGGTGGTTGCCAGCATTTTGGTTACATTGATTATAGTCACAAAACACTTTCATCGTGTTTTCACAATCGCGCAACATTTTTGTTACGTTTTCACAATTCCACAACACTTCTGTTACGTTTTCAAATTTCCTTTTGATTTTTCAACGTTTTCATCAATCACGTAAAAATATTCCACCATTTTTAAATCGCATAGCGATTTTTCCATAATATCTCAAACGCGTAAAATATTTAAACGCTTTCTAAATTGCGTAGAAATATTTCAACGTTTTTCAAATCGCGTGAAAATATTTAAACATTTTTCAAATCGCATAGCTTAAAAATCACGTTTTTAAGTTATGTAAAACATTTTTCATCATTTTACAATCACGTAAAATATTCCTCAATATTCCAAACATTATTTTGGACTTCCAAAACAAATCAATATCATTTCCAACATCATTTTTCACATTTCACCTTTCAGAAATTCTTTACTCAAAATAATATGACTTTTCACATTATTTTCCACATTTTCTTACTCAAGAAAATCCTTTTTCGCAATTTATTCCATGAATTCACAATTCCATTGAATTAAATCAATGTTTCTAACTTTAAAAATTACTAACGCTCTGCAAAACCCAAAGGATGAGTTACACGTTAGAAAATATCAAATCACTATTATATTCTCCATTTTTCTCAAATAAATTCTAAAATCAATTCTCTTCAAAATAAATTGAGGTTCAAACACTTTTAACCTCTCTTTTCTATTCATATACAAAAATCTCATTTTCTCAAGTGATAAAACACTCTGATTCCCTTTCCAAATTCCTTATACTAAATCAATTATATTTCCATTTTGTTTCCATAAAATCAAGGCATTACAAGCCTTCAAAAACGTGGACATGACTATTTAAACCATCAAATATTTTTCCTTCTAAGTCAATATGGTTTTACACAAACAAAACCATTAAAAATCTTTTACAAAAACCGTGAGAACTTGGTCTTTGAAATCAAATCATTTGTTCATTTTTTATTTTCACTTTCTTTATAAATCCATTTTCACTTTCTTTGCAAATAAATTTTTACTTTCTTTGCAAATCCTTAAAATCAACATTGCCCTTTTTATTTAAAACTCATGTTTAGTAAAATGCTTAGAAACTTTTTACACAAAATAAATCAATAAAAATCCTTCTCAAAACCGTGAACACTACTTCTTGAAAAACAAACCCTTTGTTTATTTTCCTTATTTTTCTAATCATCCAATTTTATCCTTCATGAAAATATTAATTTATGAACATCTATTTTGAGGTGTCTTGGCCGAAATCCTCTTGGTCTTTGGAGCCAAAAATCAATTTCCTTTCCATCATCAAATCATGACATACAAATGCATATTCAACATATATATCTCAAGCATGCCACAATCAAAGCAATAAATCATGCAAATCATACAAAGCATGAACAAATAAATCAAACACATAAATACCCACAAATAATTACATGACCATGTATATGAATTCTCACATGGATTCATCATCCATCAAATATAAGACCATATCTCACCACCATACTTGGTTGGTGAGATGAATCTCCCTCTTACCTCTTGAAGATCCTCAAAAGCTCCTTGTTTTGCTTCTTTTTCCAAGTCCTTCACCACCAAGGGCTTCTCAAATACAAAACAACACAAGTTAATTAACATATCAAGCTTGAACAAGATAAACCATGGATCAAACATGGCTTAGAACATGAAGAAGAGAGAAGAAATGAAGTTTCCTTACACTTCACCACAAAAATCCTATAACTTTGATCTTGAAGAAAGTCCGTGAAGATGAATGATTTAGAGAAAGTCTCCAACATGAAAGTTGCTTAGAATAAGGTAAGGATTCAAGAAACTAGGTTGGATAAAATTTTTGAGTGATGGAAGGTAGGTTTAGTGATCATGGCCGAACCATGCTTGATGGAGAAGGAGAGAAAATTTTCTAAAAGCTTTAGGTTTTTGGAAATGATCAATAATGATCAAGATGGAGTAATAATGGTCTTGAAACCATTCTATGCTCTTAAGCATGCACCAAAACCGTCCCCCCTCCATGCATTCTTCTAAGAGTGCAAAATGAATCAATAATGATTCATAAAGACCAAGACCTCTAATAATGGTCTTCAAACTTTCCTTTAACTCCTAAAACAAACACAAAACCGTCCCCCCTCCATCCATGCATTCAACAAAGTTGTCATCTCACCAACCAAGTATGGTGGTAAGAGATGGTTGTGTATTTGATGGATGGTGAATCCATGTGAGGATTCATATCCATGGTCATGTAATTATTTGTAGGTGTTTATGTGTTTATGTGGTTTATATGCTTAGCATGGTTTATTTGTGCTTGCATGCTTAGTATAATTTATTGTCTTAATTATGGCATGCTTGTGGTATTTATGATGAAATATGTATATTTATGTCATGATTTGATGATGAAAAGGAAAACAATTTTTGGTTCCAAAGAACCATAGAGGCACACGGCCTCAAGGGTGATTTTTGAGTAAAAAGATTCTAAGTATTTTATTAATCATGAGTTTTAAATGAAAAGAGCAATAAGTTGATGATTTTAAGGATTTGCAAAGAAAGTGAAAAATGAAAAAGAACAAATGATTTGATTTCAAAGACCAAGTGCTCACGGTTTTTGTTAAGGAATTTTTAATGGTTTTGTTTGTGTAAAACCATATCAATTTAGAAGGAAAAATATTTGATGGCCATTTGAAAACAAGTACCACGGTTTTGAAGGTTTGTGAATACCTTGATTTTATAAAAGAAAAGTATTTGATGGCTTCAATGGCCAAAGACTCCACGATTTTTGGGATATTAGAATAGTTTTGGTTTTATGAAACAAAGTGATTTCAAAGTGGAAACAAAGTGTTTGAACAAAGTGTTTTAGTACAATGATTAAAGAAAATGGAAACAAGGTGTTTTGTTACTTGCAAAATGGAATTTCATTTACGAAAGACAAAGAGAGGTTGAAAGTGTTTGAACCTCAATTTATTTTGAAGAAAATTGATTTGAGAAAAATGAAGAATATAAGAGTGATTTGATGTTTTCTGACGTGTAACTCATCATTTGGGTTTTGGAGAGCGTTAGTAATTTTTAAAGTGAGAAACATTGATTTAATTCAATGAAATTGTGAATTTGTGGAATAAATTGCGAAAAGGATTTTCTTGAATAAGAAAATGTGGAAAATAATGTGAGTAGTCATATTATTTTAAGAAAGGTTGAAATAGAATTTTTGAAGGTTGAGAAATATTTTTCGTAATGAAATTATGGTGAAAAATGATTTACGTAACTTAAAAACGTGATTTTTAAGCTACGCAATTTGAAAAATGTTTAAATATTTCCACACGATTTGAGGAACGTTGAAATATTTCTACGTAATTTAGAAAGCGTTTAAATATTTTACGCGTTTGAGATATTGTGGAAAAATCACTACGCGATTTAAAAACGTTGGAATATTTTTACGTGATTGATGAAAATGTTGAAAAATCAATACGAAATTTGAAAACGTAACCGAAGTGTTACGGAATTGTGAAAACGGAACAGAAATGTTGCGCAATTGTGAAAACACGATGAAAGTGTTTTGTGACTATAAAAACGCGATAATATGATTTCGCTGTTGAAAATATAGAATTATTACTGTTGCCCAGTGTGTGGACCCTGATTATGAGATTATGAAATTAAACTAAGAATGGGCCAATGTGTGGACCCTGAATATGAAATGGTGAATTTTGCCTGTGATTGGCATTGGTGCATTGAACATGCATTATAAATGGTGAATTTTGCCCGTGATTGGCATTAGTGCATTTTATATGCATGAACTAGTGTATGGACACTGTATGAGAAAATGATAAATTTTGCCTATGATTGGCATTGGTGCATTGAACATGCATTGGAAAGGTCCGATAGACTGTATGAGACTATTTGCCTAGGAGAGACGTACACCTCTTGAGTGGGTGCGATATGCGTAGTGTAAGTCACTTGTTGAGTGGGTGTTTTGTCATCTTTTCACTTTCAAATCATTTGTTCATTTTTCATTTTCATTTTCATTTTTTTTGCAAATCCATTTTCACTTTCTTTGCAAATCCTTAAAATCAACATTGCCCTTTTTATTTAAAACTCATGTTTAGTAAAATGCTTAGAAACTTTTTACACAAAATAATTCAATAAAAATCCTTCTCAAAACTGTGAACACTACTTCTTGAAAAACAAACCCTTTGTTTATTTTCCTTATTTTTCTAATCATCCAATTTTATCCTTCATGAAAATATTAATTTATGAACACCTATTTTGAGGTGTCTTGGCCAAAATCCTCTTGGTCTTTAGAGCCAAAAATCAATTTCCTTTTCATCATCAAATCATGACATACAAATGCATATTCAACATATATATCTCAAGCATGCCATAATCAAAGCAATAAATCATGCAAATCATACAAAGCATGAACAAATAAATCAAACACATAAACACCCACAAATAATTACATGACCATTGATATGAATCCTTACATGGATTCATCATCCATCAAATACACAACCATTTCTCACCACCATACTTTTCCTTTCATAGAGGTTTCGGCCAAGACCCCTAGATCTACCTTCCATCACTCAAAAATTTTATCCAACCTAGTTTCTTGAATCCTTACCTCATTCTAAGAACATCTCTAGTTATGAGTTTTCACCAAATCATTCATTTTGAGCTTCAAATCCAAGCTTCAAGTTTCTAGCCAAAAGGGTAAAGTTCATATTTCTTCACCCAATTTTTAGTTTTGATTTTCTAAGCCATGCTTAAACCATGGTTTACCTATTCTTTTACTTGTTATTGATTTTAAGATTTGTTTATGATTTTTAGGGATTTTTCCATGGAGCTCTACGAAATTGGTGGAAGGAAAACTAAGTGTTTTCACTTCATTCTTTATCTTAACCAAGTCTAAGAAGCTTTCTTTCACAAAAATAAAAAACTTCATCCTTGTTCTTCAAGAGGAATTTTGGCCATACCACCTAAAGTCACCATCCAATCTCTTTTAATTTCATCTAACCATAGATCTTGAATCTACATGATATTCTAAGCAACTTTCATGTTGGAGACTTTCTCTAAATCATCCATCTTCAACCTTGTTCTTCAAGCTAAAGATTGAAGCTTTATTGGTGAAGTTTGTTAATCTTCACTTTTCTTTTGATTTTCAAGGTTCTAAGCTATGTTTGATTCATGGTTTATCTTCACTATTATATTCTCCATTTTTCTCAAATTAATTCCAAAATCACTTTTCTTCAAAATAAATTGAGGTTCAAACACTTTCAACCTCTATTTGTCTTTCGTAAACGAAATTCCATTTTGCAAGTAACAAAACACGTTGTTTCTATTTTCTTTAATCCTTGTACTAAAACACTTTGTTCAAACACTTTGTTTCCACTTTCAAATCACTTTGTTTCATAAAACCAAAACTAGTCCAATCTCCCAAAAACCATGGAGAAAGACAACTTTGGAAGGGTCCCATGAATGAACTGAATACACACCGGAATGAGAGGGATTCAGAGACTATGCAGGTATGGGACTGCATAGTTGAGGATGGATTAAAGGAATTGATTAGGCATAGCCATATTAACAAGTTGCAACTTTTTTTCGGGAGCTTAGAACATAAGAACTCCATGGTTAAACGTGCTTGACCTGGAGCAATTGTGGGATAGGTGACCTCCTGGGAAGTTTCCTAAGATGCATGTGAGTGAGAACAAAGCACGCTGAAAAGACCCGTGTTGGTTTGTGGAGACACTCATCAATCCTACAGGCAGTCCCAGGATGTTACAGATGGTATCAGAGACTGGACCTCTCCCAGTACAATGTGGTTCAGGGACGAACTAAGCGGAAGTTGGTGGGCATATGGTGTCCCGGGGCCGACGAGGGCGGGGAGTGGACGCCAGTATAAGAGAAGCACGTACAAGGAGTGGCTCCTGGCAGGCTTCTAGGTGAAGGGTCCCATGAATGAACTGAATGCACACCGGAATGAGAGGGATTCAGAGACAGTGCAGGTATGAGACTGCATAGTTGAGGATGACTTAAAGGAATTGATTAGGCATAGCCATATTAGCAAGTTGTAACTTTTTTTCGGGAGCCTAGAACATAAGAACTCGATGGTTAAACGTGCTTAACCTGGAGCAATTGTGGGATGGGTGACCTCCTGGGAAGTTTCCTAGGATGCGTGTGAGTGAGGACAAAGCACGCTGAAAAGACCCGTGTTGGTTTGTGGAGACACTCATCAATCCTACAGGCAGTCCCGGGATGTTACAAAGTTCTCCTAGAAACCCCTTTTTGATTTCCTAACTCTCTTAGAATACAAAGTCTGTCTCTAAACCTCGTCATTCCATCTATTGTCATACAAAAATCCTATTGGGTCTCTAAGAAGATCTACTCACTAACGTCCCTTGGAGCTTACTTCTCCTTTTGAGCTTCAAAGAAAACTGAGTCCTTAGGCCTCTTACTATGTCCACCTTGCTCATTGTGAGACTATCTGGAATCATGATCACCATTAGACTCATTCTTGAAACTCTCAAGAATTTCATTCTGTCTTGGACTATCACCTGGGACACCTGTAGGACTCTACTACTTAGTGCATCGAGCACTACATTGGCCTTACCCATATGATACTATAACTCAAGGTTTTAAGACTTTAAGAATTCCATCTATCTCTTCTACCACATATTCAGCTACCTCTGATCAAACAAGTATCTTATACTATTATGATCACTAAACACTTCTTCTAGACTCCTTATGAGTAATGTCTTCTAAACTGCAAGGTAATACCACAATTATTAATTCCAAATCATAGATAGGGTAGTCCTTCTAGTGCAGATCTATATGCTTCGATGCATAGGCATCTACTTACCCTTGTTGCATCAGAACAAACCCTAGTCCCATCTTCGAAGCATCATTAACTACCTCAAAGTTCTCATAAGGATCTGGAATTACCAACACTGACGTAGTAGTCAATCTTTTCTTTAACTCTTGGAAACTATACTCGCAAGCTAGATTCCACTAAAACTACTACCTCATCTAGCTGACCTAGTCAGGGTAGCACTAATTGAGAAAATCTATTGATAAACTTTCTAACCTCGATCACACTGGTTGGTCTTTGCCATTGTACCACTGCTCAAACTTTGCTAGGGTTCTCTGTAATTTTTCCTTAAGAAATTAAATGACACCTTAAACTGTACTACTTGTAACCAAAACTGACTCTTAGCTAACTTGGTACACTAAAACCTTTCTCTAAAAGTTTCCAAAACTACAGTAACATACTGACTATGTTCTTCCATAATCCTAGAAACAATTTTAGAGATAATCTCTTTATATTTATGATTCTAAGACAACTAGATCTTATATCAACTATACTTGGCAAACTACTTAACTTATCTTTTTGCATAACTTAGGACTTAGTTTATCCTATTATTCTTTGTAGTAAGTTGGCCCTATTTTACTACACTTGCACAAGGGCTTATCTCACTCCTTAGCGTGCATAGAACTTAAATCATTCCATTACCCTTGATAGTAAACTTTTTTTCGCTTTACTATCCTGGGTAGAGAGCTTAACTCACTCTTACCTAAGACCCTTTGGTAGGGAGTTTAACTCACTCTTACTACCTCTTACACAAGTACTTTTCTTATTCCTCATGTTTCTAGATAAAGAACTTAACTCACTACTTTGTCCTTAGTCGAGTGTTTACCTCACTTCTTTACCATACATGGCAAGATTTATTTGGTCTCACTACTTGCCTGATGTGGAAGGATTGGAGGGCTACTTCCTCTGCACATCTGGTAAAGTATTTTACTCACATCTTTACCCTCACAAGTTGCTTTTCTCACTACCTTGTGTCACAACTCCATCCTTAGCAAAGAGCTTTGCTCACAACTTTGCAAGGTCAAGGGGTTTAACTCACACCCTTAATTAGGATAATTATGCTATGGTTCAACTTTAACTATTAAAGGAATCATCTCTAGATTAATGCTTCATCACAACACCACTCAATAAGAGAAAAGAGCATTAATCAAAACTTACATGTTTAACCCCACGTTTACTACAAGAGGGTAAACTATACCTCTATGATAAGGTTAACTCTCTTATCAAACTTGTATCTAACTTATCTTACTATCACACCTCAAGTGGTATTCTAAGTCACCTTATTGTGTTTAAGGTCCTAGACGCCTCTTTTAAACAATTCTTAACTTTTAGAATGCTTAAAAGTTATAACTTGTACATATATGCTAGGTGGTGATTTCAACCGTGAAATACCTCTATGAGCGTCTTAACTCTCTCTAGGGAACATATATGTAAAATCCCAACTGATAGGGAACTGAAATTCCATAAGATAAAAATCCTAGAATTTGTTATCCATGGACACTTAATCGCCCACTTTCTCAGTACTTAAACTTGGACCTCCAGTACCAAACTACGTGGTTTCTAGACTTTTCTACTTCTATAACACTTCTAATACTTTCTCTAAGTCCAACTTCAAATCTTACACATTTTCAGCTTTCATCTGGACTACTCATAAAATGAGAAGAAAACTTAGAACATTCTTCGAGTTGCTTCTCATACTAATCCACAGTAATATCCCCCTTACTCAAGCCCAAGAAATTTTGATTCCTTTGCTCTCTGCAACTCTAGGGAATACTACTTTTCTAATAAAGTAACTCTAAACACCTCTCAGGTGATTTGAATACTTAATATTTCTAGTAACCTCGTAGCTTGACCCACCAACTTTTGGCCTCTCGCCCCAGTGTCACCACTCCTAGGGCTGACCTCTGGCAAAGGCTTGCCTGGCCACTATCCCCAGGGTTAACCCCCAGGCTAGACTCTACTCAGTATTCTCATATCCCACCAGGTTTAGGGCTGACTCCCTACTAAGGTGTTTTGGTGGCAAATTCATTCCTTTAAGCAGTCTGCATCTCACATGAGAATCGAACCCACCAACAAAAGTCCTTTACATTCCCGAAGGACACTCGTTGTTCATTGGTGCATGCATGACTACAAAGATCTCTACTATTTCTCGAAGCCATATATCAGCCCTAACTGAACTATACTCTCCATTGAAAATAAAGTAGTAACTATATTGAACCATGAGGAATCTTGATTCCTCTTTAGTTCCTTATTGTCCATCAACTTCCCTAGCGAGTCCTTTTCTAACTTTTCTAATGGTCTTCTACTAATAGCAGTCTACTCTCTTATTGTAGCAACCATTTCTCTAAGAGCTCTGGTCTTTACTAGTCTCCTAGTCTTATGGGTTCACCTGGTAGTTGCCATAGTTTCCAATTCACACAGATAACCATAAGCATCCAAACCTATGGCAAGTCATACAATTCCATTCACATATCTCACTATGAGATAAAAGAATACACAACACCTTACTAAAGTACTACTTATGCCTAAGCATAGTCAGTCCATACTCCGGCTCAACAAGATGAATTGCTCTAATACTATAATATAATGCCCTAGGACATATCTCTTGATATATTTGATTATATCAAGATAAACAGTACTAGCCACGTCACTTCTACATAACTAACTACTAATATATCTATAACAACATTATAAGTCATTATAGAAAGACTTGAGAGAATGCGAAAAAACTTAAATTTATACATACATATATATACAACCTTAGCCACAGAAGGACTTATTGTAATACATGCCTCTGAATATAACTACAAAACAAATATAACAATATACATAAGTTTTGTCTAAGACAAGAAACAAATAAAACTATACTATACTAGTTCTTCTGTTTCTTGAACTTCTTACTCTATAGCGATCCTTGACCTGCTTCTACCATAAAAACACAGAAAAGGGTGAGAACATAAAAATTCTAAGTAATAAACATATAAATCATGACATAATAATTATGTAAACTGCATACATGATTAAACTAAACTCAATATTATACGATCGCCCATACAATCGTTTGACATTACTTATAATTACTATTATAGGAGTTTCCTCCTCTATAACTGATAATTTCTTAATACCTCGTAGTATAGCCAAATCGATAGCTTACATACCGTTAACATAAGCAACCGCCCATGTAATTGCTTATGTCAAGAGCCACTGACACCCATACAACTGAACTGTAATTGCAAGACTAACGATTTAACCTTACCTCTACTTGTTCCTTCTAAGAAACTCTAATTTCACGAACTCTTGTTAAGATAGGGAGTGAACTTATCATATACTGGTCCTACCTGAGATAAAGGAAAACTATATTCTTTATTAATTGTACTTATCTCATTTGTATCTGGCTTTCCTTGCTATTACACTACCTGTAGTGACCTGTGCCACACTTGAGTGCTCAAGGTTCCAAATACCTGTTTTAGGTAACTCATAACTATTAGAATTCCTAGCTACTTGATCTTCCAAACTTACTTAGTATTCAAGGAAGTAACTTTCTTCCCACATAAATCTTTAACTCAACTATACTGTTAGAAGAGTTATGCACGTTTCTACTACACTTAATGAATATGACAAACTTTCAAGTCATAGTTCATCCTATTGTGTATTAAACAATGCACAAGATCTCGCTTAACTAGAGAACTTAGTACATAATCATCCCTGCTTGGGAACTAAACACACACCTTGACTCCACTCGAGTGAAACTAATACAAGAGTGGTTAGTACTTGTAACACTTTGTTGCTTAATATTCTAGGTACTCTACCAAGGTAATCCACTATTCTTGTATATCTTAAGGCTTATACCTTACCAACTAACTAAAGTGAATGCTACTAATTCATTCTAGTATACTTGTATCTATTACACCAACTCATCACATCATGTGTGATATCTAATGCAACACTAAGTGCCTAGGGTGTTAGATACTTACCTATGGTAATCCTTAACTATTGGATGCACAAAGGTCTAAGACTTCTCATCTATACTAAGGGTTGTTTCCTCTTTAAAATATCCTTAAAAGTGTCTTAATACACTTAAGAAAACATATAAGAATGATCCCAACTAGCAAGGAACTTCAAAACATCAAGATTAACATTCTTGAAAAATCATGGAACTCACGCCTAGGCGTGACTTCCCCATGCCTAGGCGTGGCTGGTGTCTTGTCTCACGCCTAGGCTTGGTTTTACCACGCCTAGGTGCTCTCTACCTAATCAGTATGCAATACTAACCACCCCACGCCTAGGTGTGGTTTAGTCACGCCTAGGCGTGACCCTATGACAGAAACTTCTGCATAAGTGGTTACTATTTCATTGGTTCAAATAATGGATTTTGGCCACTCCAATGCCGTTCCTAGGTGATTTAAGGTCCCTAACAAGTTTACTAACACATAGGAATCATTAATCACCAACAAAAACCTCCAATTTTGATCCAAAAATCCAAATCACACTTAGATTCACCTAAACCCCTCTTTTGGGCATCAATGGTCTAAATGAGATGTTCTAAGTTTCTATCTTCAACTTATGCTATGAACAAGTCATAAATGACAAAAGGAACACATTCATTCAAGCCAAACACACCAAACACCTCTAGAACTCAATTTGACCCTTTAAGCACCATAAGTGCAACTATGGTGAAAATAAGAGAAGTAGATGGAGATGAGCATAGAACCCCTACCTCTAGTATGGATGAGATGATCCTCAAGCTTGAACTTGGCTCTTGGAGCTTTGATCTTTGATCCTCTTGCTTCTTCCTCCATTTCCCCTCTTCTCTTTCTCCTCCTTCTTCTTTCTCCCTTCTCCTCTTTCTCTCTTTTCTTTCTTTCTTTTCTGTTTTCTGGAGTGGTTTTCGTGAGGGGGAGAGAAAATAAGGGGTTGGGACATGAAGGAAATTTAGGAAAAAGTCTAACTTAAATTTTTATACTGAAACTTATATCTGCTAAAGACACTTGAATTTAGCTAAATCAAGTTTTTCAACTTCCAACAACTTTGAAATAAATACTAAGATTCATCAAAATTATTGTTTCATTGATATCTTTTTTTCCATATCTGCTGGGAGTCAATTGGGCACTAAAAACATAACCAGTATACCTAAAAATACCAAACTGACTCTGATTATTCTCAAACTTTAACTACACCTTAATTAACTTAGTTGTGACTTAGAAACAAACTCTCTAGGTTTATTTCCATCAACTTAGCAATTTATGCTACTGTTTAAGTCATTTTAAGCTATTTTTCAACTTTCGGGTTGTAACTAAGTGCTTAAACGAACTCAGTTTGTCACAAAACTTAACTGACATGTTATACAAGTATAATAGTACCTTTGAGACCATATACAAACGTAACATGCTTTCACGGGATGTTACAGGTGAAGGATCATAACAGAATTGGAGGAAGGGAAGGAAATCATATATTTAAAGACGTGAATGTGGGGAGTGAGGGGTAGGCAATTTGTAATGGAGTTTTGGAAAGGGGTTAGCCGTCCAAAAGCTTGTGGGTTAGTTGTCCTAAAGCTTCTAAGTTTTCTTTCTTTCTTTCTTCAATTTCTATTTTTTTTCTGCATTCCTAGAAATTCTAGAACCAGTTTTGGGTGTAAGAGCTTGGCTCCCCCTTGTTTCTTAAGTCATCGAATATAGTATCTGATAACTCCATAGAATGTAGTTATTTGTGCCTTATCTTGGTGCATTATTGATGGCTTTGTCCTTGTTGTTATGCATTGTTAGAAGACTTTAGCCCTATTTTCATGTGAAATCCATGTTGAGGTCTTCCTCTCTTATCTTGATTACATTTGTATTTGACTAGGGTGATTTCTCAACTGCAGGTTAACCCCAAAAGAACTAACTTGAAGCAAGCAAAGGCGATGCATTGAAAGAAGAATCATAAGACAAGCTCCAATATATCACGTTGCGACGTTGGAATGCTTACACCGCGACGTCCTGCTCTCTGCCGGTGCACCCTGTCAACCCGAGGCTTTTAAGCCTTGGCACTAGGAAGTGAACGTCGTGGTGTTGGTGCTCTAATTTTTGCACACTGCGACGCGTGTTGTGTCATGCCGCGGCATGAAGAGTGAAATCTGTTGGCCTATAATACCTTTTACACATATTTTAGCTCTCTTTCTCTAACTCTCTGAGTTTTCTCTCTCTTCTTAGAGAACCCAACATCTAGTTCTTCATTTGTGGGTTGAAAGCGAGTTGAAGGAGCCAAGATCGGAGGTTCTCTTCATCTTGGAAGGAGATTCAAGCGTCATGGCTCACCCTATTGGGCTTCATCTTCCATTCTTTCTTCTTTCTCTCTTCATGTTATCTTGAATATGAATTTTTGTGACATATTTTCGTATTCAATGAGTAGCTAAGCTGTGTATAGGGTATTCTTTGGATCCCCCTATGAATATTGATTGATTTGTACTCTTTTGAGCTTATATGAATGATTTGAGTTTTGTTTTATCATAGTGTGCTTAATGCTTTTACTTGTTTGATCAACATTTAGGTGATTTGATGAAATCTAATGAGCCTATACATAGGACTTTGGGTTTTAGATCATATATATGGTAAATGTATGTTCAATTTCACTCCAATGGCAAGGTAGATTGATTCGCTAATAGGATAGACATATACCTCTTAGCCATGTATAATCATAGTTAAGAATCAATCTTAATGCTTGTTATTTGCTCTGGTTCTCATAGACGCATAGTGAGCTAGGTGAATGACATAGGGTTAATTGACCTAGACATAGACTTTTAACTAAGTTAATTTCTCAGGCTAACCTAATCTAATCGTTTGTATTGCTTGAATGGTTTGCAAGTTATCAATTAAAGTAGGGGGTGAAAAAGGATTCCCTATTCTCTCAACTATATTTTTTTCTTTTCTTTATGCTTTGTAGTTTAATTACTCAAACCATTTTCTATTTTATGTTTGCTTGAATAGAATTATTTAAGTTGTAGGTCAATATTTAGCATTAGAAAGTAACCATATTCCTCGTGGGAATGATCTCTACTCATCATTTTTATTATTTGAGCGACTCGTGCATTTGCGGTTAGAAAAAGAGCGGAAATCGACGTGGTTAGTTTTCGCCCAACAAGTTTTTGGTGCCGGGGATTATGACTAATTTCTGTATTGCTAATATTAATATTGAGCTTTGTTAGTTCTAATTTAAGTCTTTTCTTTAATTACATTTTGATTTAATATTCCATTCTTTTGTGAATAAGGTACCATCAATGGCAGAAAATAATGATCATACGAGGCCTCTGAGGGAGTTTGCTAATTTTCAAATGTAAAATCTCCAATCAAGTATCAGACAGCCTCCCATCCTACGAATAATTTTGAGATCAAACTAGCCATTATCCAAATGATTCAGACATCTATACAATTTGACGGTTTACTGAATGAAGATCCCAATGCACATTTGTCAAACTTTTTGGAGATCTGTGACACCTTCAGGCACAATGGAGTCTTAGAAGATGTCATTTGCCTCAGGCTCTTTCCTTTCTCTCTCCGAGATTGAGCTAAGAATTGGTTACAGTCTCTACCTGTGAGATCTATAACTACATGGGCGGATATATGCAAAAAATTCCTCAACAAATACTTTCCTCCGGCTAAGACTACTGGGTTAGTGAATGACATTACTTCATTCACGCAATCTAAATCTAAATCCTTGTATGAAGCCTGAGAGAGGTACAAGGATCTGCTTAGAAGGTGCCTACACCATGAAATTCCTCCGTAACACCAGATTTACTTCTTTCATAATGGACTACTACCTCACCATCGTCCATTTGTGGATGCGGCTGTAGGTGGTTCATTGTTGAGTAAATCTTTCGATGAAGTATATCAACTGTTGGAAGAACTAGCAGCCAATAGCTACTAATAGCCTTTAGCAAGGAACACTCAAAGGAAGGTAGCTGGAGTTCATGACATTGATGCACTCATATCTTTGTCTACTCAGGTGGCATCATTAGCAAACAAGTTCGACAGCCTGGGTACAGGCCCTAATCAAAGCCCCTTCGTGCTGTGTGACTGGTGTGGGAATAATCCTGCCAACGATAGTTGTCCTTCCACGTTGGAGAGTGTTCAATATGCGAGAAACTATCGGCCAACTTAGAACAACTCGTACTCACAGCAATATAATCCTGGGTGGAGAAACCACCCCAATTTTTCATGGAGGGATAGCCAAGAGCCAACATCTTCATCTACTGGCAATGAGAGACCACCGTATCCTCCTGGTTTCTCATCGCAAGCAAGGCCCCTATGCAAGAAAGGAAGCTAGCATTAGAAGACATGTTCATGCAATTCATGGTAAAACTAATTCGTATATGACTAAAACTAATGCTCATCTGGCCAAAAATGATTCTCTTCTTTAAAGCCAAACGTCATCAATCAGGGCTCTTGAAACTCAAGTGGGGTAGCTAGCTAATGCCATGAACAATAGGCCCCCGGGGACATCTTCAAGTGATGATAGGGAGACCTCTCTCAAGCATGCTCCCCCAAGTTAAAGAAGCAGAAACAATCCTGCCTGGACTATAAAGAAGACACCTTTTTGGATGTATCCACCTATATGTGTATAATTCTTATGTTGTGAGTCTAGCGAGTAATGTTTTTTATTTGCTAAATTCATGTTATTTTGTTGATGCATGCTTATGTTAAATCTGCTAGACAGTTTTTATAAGTGGTTGAGGCCTCATTGAGGCATTTTTAGGTAATGTGTAATGTTTGCTGCAGAATTTTGTAGACGGACCTCTCACGCTGCGGCACTCGCTTTGTTGTGCCGCGGCGTTCTGGTCTCTGCCCCTATCAAGGTTTTGAGACAAAAAGCATAGCGATGCGGCGTGGGTTTGTGCACACAGCGACTTCCTGTTGTATTAAGTATAAAAAAATATATTTGAAAAATGAAAAGTTTGTTCGCAGACGCACGCCGTGGCATTGGTTAATTCACGCCTCAACATTCTGATCGTATTTTGCTTAAATAAATAGCAAGGTTTGCACCGCAACACAAACCCTTCACCTTCCCCCTCTCTGCATTTGCTCCCTAAATTTTCCCCTCACTCTCTCTTCCCCCACAATCTTCCATCTCTATTTTTACGCATCCTAGTGCATCTCATTTCACTCTCCATTTTACGGGTTTGTGATTTTCTTCCATTTTCTCCTTTTTATTTTTGTATCTTTACTTTTGTTTTAGTTATTGTTTAGTTTTAGGTCCTTTTTGGTTAGTTTTTATCTTAGTCAATAGGTATTTTCTTTAGTTTTATGTTTGCTTTGGTGGTTATGGTGTTGCATTATGGGTTGTGGGACTGTTTGGGGTAATTTTGTATTCTGTATGTTCGTGAGCGCAGCGGCGCTGTGTAGCTTACACTGTGGTATTGATACGAACTTCTTTGAATGTCGCGGCGTGGTAACTTCATGCCACGATGTGGGTTTGAATGAGTTTGAATGCCGCGGTGTTGACATTAATGCCTCGACGTTGAACCCCTATTTTTCTAAAAATTGACTGTTTTCACTATCGTATTAATTTTATTGTCAATTCTGGCCATCTCATGTCTTTTTCAAGTCTATATATTATCAACATGGCTCCAAAAAGGGTCAGAGGCGAGACTAGTGGACAACGCAGGGAGCCATCTCCTCCCCAAGAGTATTACAGAACCAGATTTATATCTGCTGAGGCACAAGAGTGCTTTGGGACTTTGGTCTCGAAGAATGTCATAGTTGAGAAAGGCTTCACTTTTAAGGAATCCATACAGCCTGACATAGAGGCTACCATTCGGCACTACAGGTGGGGGGAGTTTGCTAAAAACCCCAGTAGGACCCCAGTTCCCCTGGTTCGCTAGTTTTACGTGAACCTCACATTCACGCACCAGGACTCCACCACCGTTGGCGTGCGGAGGCGCCAAGTGTCCTTTTCTCTTGAGTCCATCTGAGTGGCTCTAACCTTGCCCCCCCTTCATTGCATTGTGATTATCAAGAGTTCATTTAATGGAAGCCGGTGGAGGGGATCAACCTACAGATCGTCACTACTCGCATCGGCACTGTTGAGTCTCAATCGATCGCTTAGACCATGTCTCAACAGGGCCGAGTGCTCTACTTCTCCCATTCCTGCTTGGCTTCCGAGGCCAAGGCCTGGTACCACTTCATTTGTAATATGATTCTACCCACCGATAACCTATTAAAGGTCACGCGCAACAGGGCCATCATGATCTACTCCATTCTAGAGCGGCGATTGATTGATGTTGCCGAGGTTCTTTACATGTAGCTGCGGAGATCAACTATGGAGCCACGCAATCTTTTCTTCCCCCCTCATCAACAAGCTATGCTAGAGGCGCAGTGTGCCCACCGATCCCCAAGAGGAGCTCACTAACATCAACTAGCCTCTTAATGAGTTCTTCATTGGGAGGGTTGGTGTAACCCCAGCAGCAGCATCAGTGCCTCGCAAAGCCTCGAGGCAGGCTCAAAGAGCAGCCCTTGAGGCTTAGCCTCCCCACGAGGTAGATGACGTGCGTGCTGAGCTTCACCAGATCGTCGCCATACAGACATACACTGTAGAGACCATCAGATGACTGGCAGAGCGCCTCAAGTTCTCCACCCATAACTAACCCATACCACCATACCCACCCTTTGATGGTGCGATCCCTTCTCATCAGCATCAGGATCTAGCGATTCCAGATGATGACAGTGGAGGCAATGCTGAGGTCCTTCCTGAGGTCCTTTCTTTCATGAAGCATTTTAATTGTTTGGCTTTATTTGTTTTTCATTACCATTGTGTTTGTTACCATGTTAACCATTCTAATGCATGTGAAAGCATTGCATTTTGTTCCAACCATCAATGTATGTTGAGTGCATGATATGTTATTTCTTGAAGTCAGTTCAGTGATTAGGGGTATTAATATTTTCAAATACAAAAATGAGCCTGAAGGAACCAAAAACAATAAAAGAAAGAGAAAAAGATTGCTTTGTATAAGTATAAAAGAGGAAAAAGAGAAAAGAGAAAAACAAAGCAAACAAAAAAAAGAAGAAAAGTTAAAAAAAAGAATTAAAAGCATTGCATGGTTCTGTCGAGTTTTGATCTTTTACTATTGAATATCCTGTTATTTTCACTTGTTCTCAAGTCTTGAAATCGCATATTCTTGTTTCTCAATGTTTGTTTGTTATCATTTCCCCTTTCTTCTTCACCCTATAACCAAGGCCTTATATTACAAGCTGATAAAAACCCTTTTGATCCTCATTTATGTGTGATTTACATTAGTGGAGAGAGAGTTGCATTACAATTTTATGGATTCTTTGATTTATATCCATATGTTTGCTCATACATTTATCTAGTTGAGTATGATTTGAAAATGAAGAGGTTTGACTTGTATGTTTGTGGGAAATAAACCATGTATGATTTGAAGCTTTGATTATTAGCATGATAAGGATTGTGCATGTGTGAACTAGATTTTGAGGTATGCGTATTCTTTGAGGTTTAATGCGATCATCATACACTAATGTTGAAGTTGAAGTTGAGCTTGTCTTTACAAGTGTAGTCTGGCTTTGTTTTGCTCGAGGACAAGCAAATATTTAAGTTTGGGGGTGTGATAACACTATAGAATGTAGTTATTTGTGCCCTATCTTTGAGTTATTGATGGCTTTGTCCTTGTTGTTATGCATTGTTAGAAGACTTTAGCCTCATTTTCATGTGAAATCCATGTTAAGGTCTTCCTCTCTAATCTTACCAAAATTCTTCCTAATCTTTGATTTGATTGAGTTTGATTACATTTGTATTTGACTAGGGTGATTTCATAACTATAGGTTAACCCCAAAAGAACCAACTTGAACCAAGCAAAGACCCTACATTGAAAGAGGAATCATAAGACAAGCTCTTGTACATCACGTCGTGGCGTTGGAATGCTTACGCTACGGCATCCTGCTCTCTGCTTGTGCACCCTGTCAACCTGAGGCTTTCATGCCGCAGAGCTAAGAAGTGAACGTCGCGGCGCTAGTGCCCTAATTTTTGCGCGCCGTGACACGTGTTGTGTTACGTCGCGGCGTGAAGAGTGAAATCTGTAGGCCTATAAATACCTTTTACACAAATTTTAGCTCTCTCTGTCTAACTCTCTGAGTTTTCTCTCTCTTCTTGGAGAACCTAACAGCTAGATCTTTATTTGTGGGTTGAAAAAGAGTTGAAGGAGCCAAGATCAGAGGTTCTCTTCATCTTGGAAGGAGATTCAAGTTTCAAGGCTTACCCCATTGGGCTTCATCTTCCGTTCTTTCTTCTTTGATCAGTATTTAGGTGATTTGATGAAATCTAATGTGCCTATACATAGGACTTTGGGTTTTAAATCATACATATGGTAAATGCATGTTCGATTTCACTCCAATGGCGGGGTAGATTGATTCGCTAATAGGATAGACATATGCCTCTTAGACATGTATAGTCATAGTTGAGAATCGATCTTAATGCTTGTTGTTTGCTCTAGTTCTCATGGATGCATAGTGAGCTAGGTAGATGACATAGGGTTAATCGACCTAGACATAGGCTTTTAACTAAGTTAGTTTCTCAGGCTAACCTAATCTAATAATTTGTATTGGTTGAATGGTTTGCAAGTTATCAATTGAAGTAGGGGGTGAAAAAGGATTCCCTTTTCTCTCAACCATATCTTTATATTTTCTTTATGCTTTGTAGTTTAATTACTCAAACCCTTTTCTAATTTACGTTTGCTTGAATAGAATTAGTTATGTTGTAGGTCAATATTTAGCGTTAGAAAGTAACCATATTCTTTGTGGGAACAATCTCTGCTCTTCATTTTTATTACTTAAGCGACCCGCAAGTGAGCAGAAATCGATGCGGTTGGTTGTTGTCCAACAATATCTATCACAATATCATCCACATACACCACAAGAGAAATAAGTTTATTCAATAGTGAGCATTGAAAGAATACAAAATGGATTGCCTCGCAATGAATCATGCCAAACTGCTAAATAACTTTACTAAACTTCCCAAACCAACTGCGATGTGACTGTTTTAAGCCATATAAAGACTTTTGTAGCTGACAAACAATATTTGACTCCCCCTGAGCAACAAACCTAGGTGGTTGCTCCATATAGATCTCCTCTTCCAGATCACCATGTAAGAAGGCATTTTTAATATCTAGCTGATACAAGGGCCAGTATCTCATGGCAACCATAGACAAGAACAAACGTACAAATGCTATCTTAGCAATAGGAGAAATATATCATTGTAATCCAAACCATAGATCTCAGTGTATCCCTTTGCTACCATCCGGGCTTTCAATTGGTCTACCTGTCCATCAGGGCCAACTTTAATAGTAAATACCCATTGACAGCCAACTGTGGATTTTCTAGGAGGAGGTGAAACAAGTGTCCATGTATTATTAGATTCCAAAGCAGTCATCTCATCAATCATTGCTTATTGCCATCCTGGATGAGATAGTGCTTCTTGAACATTCTTAAGAATGGTAACAGATGACAAAGCAGACACAAAGGCACAATTAGAAGAAGATAATCAATGGTAACTTAGAAAATTATAAATCGGATGAGGATTGACAGTTGAGCATTTACCTTTTCAGAGTGCAATAGGTAGTTCAGTGGAAGTGTCAGGTGGGACTGCAGTGGAAGAAGCGATTGGAGCGGGAGCTAAATCATGAGGATTAATAATAGATGTGATATTGGGAACTTCAGGATTTTGGCGCTCATAAGTAATACCAAATCAACATAATGGACGGTCATCCTGTGACTGTGGAGCTTAAGGATTAGAGACAGGTGTTGCAAAAAGATGAATGGGTAGTACCTGAGATGGAGTAGGGTCGGATGTTGTTGATGTGACAAAAAAAGAGGTATCCTCAAAGAATGTAACATCTGCAGATACATAAAAGCGATGTGTAGAGGGAGAATAACATCGATATCCCTTCTAAACACGAGAATACTCAAGAAAGATACATTTAATAGCCCAAGCAGACAATTTATCATGGCCAGGAGAGAGATCATGAACAAAACATGTGGAACCAAACACACGAGGGAGAGCAGCATAAATAGGATCTTTAAGAAATAAAAGAGAGTGAGGAATTTTATTACCCAAAACAGAAGATGGCATTCGATTTACCAAATAACAAGCTGTAAGAACAGCGTCACCCTAAAACTTCAAAGGTGCATTAGCATTTATTAAGAGAGTATGAGTTGTATCAATAAGATGACGATGTTTGCATTTAGCCACACCATTTTGTTGTGGTGTGTGAGGACAATTGGATTGATGTACGATGTCATGACAACTCAGAAAGGATTTAAAAGACGCAAAAAAATATTCTTTTGTATTATCGCTGCGCAAAACATGAATTGTTTTCCTAAACTAATTCTTTATTTTGGAACAAAAGATTTGAAAAGTATCAAATAACTCAGAACGATCTTTCATTAAAAATAGCCAAGTACATCTTGAAAAATCATCAATAAAAGTAAAAGTAACATAACACCTATATCCTGAAACAGAAGGAACACGACTGGGACCCCAAACATCAGAATGAATAAGATCAAAAGGAGACATAGTTTGACTATTGACACTACTAGGAAAAGATACTCTAACTTGTTTTCCAAATTAACAAGATTCACAGTTCAAGGTCTTCAAATGTGAAAGATAAGGGACCATCTATTTTAACTTGTCCAAACTTAGATGACCAAGACGATGATGTAGGAGATCAGTAGACTCTGAAATAGCACATATGGTGGAAGAGGAAGGTTGAAGGTAGTAGAGACCTCGTGATTTAGATCCAGCTCTAATCGTCTGTCATGTACTCTTGTCTTGTATAAGAAAGGAATTAGAATTAAAGGTTATGGAACAATTTAAAGTATGAGTAATTTGGTTGATTGAAATTAAATTAAAAGGACATCTAGGTACAAACAAGACTGAATTTAAAGGTAAGGATGGAAGAGGTGAAACTTGACCAATACCAGCGGCCTGTGCCTTAGGCCCATCGACAAGAGTAATATTGTGAGATGTTTTAGGGTGCAACAATTTAGAGAAAAGAGAAGGATTACTAGCTAAGTGATCAGAAGCACCAAAGTCTAAAATCCATGATCCAACAAATGCATATTGAGAGAGACAAACTATAGAATTACCAGTGTGAGCAACAATGGGCGAAGAAGAAGAAGCCAATTGAGTGGCTTGAAACTGAAGATACTCCTTATACTCATTGGCAGAAAATAGATGATCTTTTTTGGACTCGATCTTGTGCTCAACAACTAGTTCAAGAGACTGAGCTACATCGGTAGTTTTATTATGGAATCCATGTAGGGAATACACTGATCTTGAGCATGTCCATCTCGCTTACAGTAAAATAGATTACCTCTACCAGCCCTGCCACGACCACTACCTTTACGACCACAACTTCGGCCTCCTCGGTCAGTTGAGTTTGAGACAAAAACTAAAGACTCGGATGCTGTTTGAGAATCAACATCAATGGAAGCTATTGGAGAAAGAACTCGAAGCAAACGATCAATTTGTACCTCCACCGTAGGAATATTAGGATTTGTCAAAGTTTGATTCTGAATAAATTCAAAGTCTTTGTGGAGGCCATGAAGAACAAATACCATAAGCATGTTATTAAGCTTACCTAACATCTTTTGTGCATCATCATTAACCAGCATCAATTTAATCTCTTCACAAATAGATTGTGCTTTATTCAGATAGGAGGGCAAGTCAAGATCAGTTATCTACATTGTCTCCAAACTATGAATCATCTCTTATTGTCATTGTATATTATTAGCATAAACAATTTAAGTCTTCATCCAAATTTCGCAAAATGTCTTGTAAGGACAGAAATGCACCATTAATCTTAGTTCAATAGACTACCACAACAACGATACAAGCTGATAATCTGCCCGTTGCCACTCATCCTTCTCAGATTTAGCAATGTTAGTAGCCGTTTTAGTGAGATGGTCAGACAGTCCTTGACCCAGAAACCATATCTCTATAACATTACGCCTATTCAAATAATTTCTACCATTCCACTTCTTGGTAGTAAGGACCAGGAAAATGCAAAAGAAATCAGACTCTTTTTAGTAAATTCAGCCATAGAAGAAGTTCAGAAGAAAAAAAAAGAAAATGTACCTAGAAACCAGAAACCAAACCAAACAGGGGCCGTACACAACGATGAAGAGGGGATTCAATGATAGACCCAGAAACCAAACAGGGGCAAAACAGAACTAGGAGGAGACAACGAACACAATGGAAGAAGCGACAACGTCAACGGCGACTGAGAGGGTGGCACATGGATCACACGTCCTGGAGAATGAAGTTGTTGAAGATGGCGCGTGAGAGCGCTTGACGACAGTGCTTGGACAGACTGTCATCAGCTACATCTGAGGTGAACCTTGGTGTCACTTTGGGCACCGGATGACTACAGGTAATAGATCAGTGCTGACAACAGCTGAAACCTAAAAAAAGATAATAGGAACAAACCTTTCTGATACGTAATTAAAGTTTAATCTGAATATTTCTCTCTACCTATTATCGCAATATGAGACTGCAATATATATACACTTGACTACAAGAATACGAGATAGAACATTAATTATCTATGCTAAGTCCTAGAAGTGTAAATATAATGAATACATAGATACAATGAATAGAACTCCACCGTCCACTGATTATAATCAACAAGCTCAAAGAGTTCTAGAGGGGACATCCTATAGAGTGCTATGGAGATAGGCCTTATTTCTAGAACTAGGTCTATAGAAACTCAAACTTTCTCCCAGATGGTAGTTTACTAATTCCATCTGAGAATACCTCTGGATATTCTCTCACGTTGGACATTGTGGTCCATTGTTACCTATCTTTAATTATTTCCTTTTTCCTTATTGATTCTTCAACTTTGAGAACTTCTTCTTAGAGTCATCATCTATTTTCTCTCTCTTTTGAAGGCTTTGAGGCTTTTGCTTCTATTGAGGTTGTGGTGGTCTCGAACTTTCCGATTCCATTATTCTATATTTGTTCACAAAAGTGTGAAAGTCCCTGATCTCAAGGGCCTCACTGTAAAACCCCAAAATTTCATGTTTCTCAGTAATATGGGATTTTACTGTTTTGTGTTTTTTGTGCCCTGTTTAATTTATTTTGATTGTTCTGTGATTGTTTTTGGACTTTTTGTGTGTTTTACTCGGTACCAGGAAAATAAAATTTTTTGGGCTGGGAAAAATCTTTGATAATTTATTCGAGGCTAGGGGAAGCTTACTAAACTCGAAACTGAAAGACACAGTTCTCAATTTTATAATTTTTTAGAATTTATCTTTCAAATAAAATTTTTGTGTTTTATTATTCATTGGACAATAACTACTGGTTCATGAGCAGTAGCTTCTATCCATTTGGTAATAACCTTAGTAACTTCTGTCCATTGGATAATAGTCTCTGAAAAAGTCTTGGTCAATTTTCTAGAGCATTATTGATGACTCACTTTGGTGAGCCAATTAGAAAGCTAGTTACTTAAGAGTAACTAATGAAAACTAGACAAAATAAATGGTTAGACTTGTCTTGAACTAATAGGAAACTAACTAGTTAAACTAAGTGATTTTGTGAACAAACTTGGTTAGCTTGTTGCTTAGTGTTCCATGGCCAAGAGGAGTCTAGGACCTTCACCATTTTGTGATTTATGCAATGACTCTTAAGCTTGAACCAATAGGAACCAAGGTGACCAAATCATGACATGCTAATGACCAACACCAAGAGATATTTCCTAAACTTGATGATCAAGTCTTTGACTCCCCATATGCATACACTCCACGGCTAAGGGGGGGATTCTAGGAGTTCATTTCATTTCTATCTTTATCTTCTCTTTCTATCAAAGACAGCTAAGCTAAAATTTCTCTCTCACTTTCTCTTCACCATAGCTCACAGCCAAACCCCTCCAAACCATCATCCAATCTCTCTTAATTTCATCTAACCTTGTTTTCTAAGCCTACATGTTATTCTAAGACTCCTTCATGTTAAAAGCATAAGCTAGACCATCCATCTTCTACCTTTACTACAAGCTAGGGTTCTTAAGCTTTCAAGGTAAAGTTCTTGATTTTTGTCTCTAAGTTTGATTTTAAAAATTCTAAACCATGTTTGATCCATGATTTTCTCGTTTTCAAGTCTTGTTTGTAACTTAGTATAGTTTAAAGATTTCTATGGTTTGAGTTCTTGGTGTACGAAATCTTCAAGAGGACAAGCAAGGACTTGATTGATCTTCCCTTAAGGTAAGAGGGAGATTAACCTCATCAACCATGTGCAGTGGTGAGGGATGAAATTGGTTGTTAGTGAAAAATCCATATAAGGATTTATTCACTTTTATGTATAAGTTTTCATACTTTGTGATTGTTTTGATTAATATGCTTGTATTGTTTTACTAGTATGTATGGATATGTGATAGTTGAAGCATGATAATTTATGTGTAATATAGGATGTGAATCACATGAAATGGAAAGAGATGTTGGTTCTAAAGAACCTAGAGGCTCACGGCCTCCACACTTATTTTGGAGCAAATCAATTAAAAATATTGTATCAAGTTTGGATTTGGAGGATTGGGTAATAAGTAAATGAATTAAGGGTTTTTCAAAGAAAAAGAAATAGGAAATGAATAAATATTTTGTGACGAAATATTACTTGATTTTCAGCCAACATGCCAAGAATTGGAAATCTAGACCAAAAATAATTTCTTAAGTGTAGTCATGAAAGATTAAGTAACAAGAATTTAAATTAGTGGATTTTGAGGCATCAAAATGATTTAAAATTACTACGCGATTGAGAAAATGATTTAAAATTACTACCTAATTAAGAAAATGTTCAAAAATCTTTACACGATTTTGAAAACATTGAAAAATACTTACACGATTTGAAAATGTAAGAAAAATGTTACGTGATTATGAAAATGCGATAAAAGTATTAGGAGATTAAAAATAACAAGAGTTTGCTGTCGGGTCAACGTAATGGACCCAGATATGTTGGAAAATATTTCGCCAAGTGATGGGTAGTTTTTATGAAAAATTGTGATATCAATGTATGTATGTATAATGGATCATAAATCATGCATTGAAAAATGTTTCAGCCTTATTGGTAAAGGCGAGTTGCTTAGGAGATGAAATACATCTTAGTGCGGGTGCGATATGTGTAGTGTTGATCACTGGTTGATCAATGGAGGCATCGGGGCGATGATTCCATAAGTGGACAGATGGTAGCACCACTGAGCCATGGTGTATTGTGCAACGCACCGATGATCTCGACAAAACACTATCCATCTGGCATAGACTATCTTGTATAAGCCATGTTGCGTATGCTGAAATTCTGTTTTAGCACTTCATTTGAGGCTAACGAGATATAGACAAATCTTCTGGATCATTCTATCTGAAATTGTGTTTAGCTCCATGGAGTAGAATTGGTCTGTATACATATGCATAGTGGGTCAGCTTAATGATATGACAAAATATTTATCTATTATTTTATTTGTGATATGATAACATGATTTTACCTATTAATGTTATATCTGTATGTTTATGGTTATTCATATATTGTCGTACTGGTATTGATGTAGGGGATCTCACCTCTTCATGTTATGTTTGTTATGTTGTATGTTTATATTAAATAAAGACGGTGTATGGTGTGTAAAAATCGGCAAGTGCACCAAATCGCAACAAATAATAAAGTAGTGAAAAGATTATCGTCCCACGGGGATTATATTGCCAATTACCAATTTCGTTAAATTAACTCTATTTAGGGTACTTCAAAAAGCAAGAGTTGGCAATAGCAAAATTAAAAAGAAAACAATTAAAAGAAGGAAAACAAAATTAAACAAAGCAAATTCAAGAAATCAAACACAAGATGAAAACAATAATAAGAAAGTGTTAGGGTTCAGATTTCACTTGAACTTATTAAATGCACATCCAAATATAGGTTCAAACATGTTCTAATTCAATGATTTATGGTCAATTCCCAAAATTAATCAATAACCAATCCCTTGGTAAATTAATCCTCTTAAACTATTTGGAATTAACTAATCCCTTAGTCTAACCCCAAATAGAAAGGCATTATCAAGAAAAAGGAATTAAAAGAAAGACCACATAACCCACAACGTCTATTCCTAGTTATTGTAGAAATTATGGTGTTTATCACAAGATCAAGGTTCATGCAAATTTTCTCAAATCATACATCAACCCAAAAGATCATTCCTAAATTGGCCAGATTCAAAAAAGTATTAAGAATAGAGATAAACACATAAATCATGAAATAGAAACATGCATTAAACCGATAAAAGATGTTACATTATCCAAGTATTAAGATCCATCGTCCCCTTAACGAGGGGAAGTTAGTTACACATAGTAAAAGAGTAAAACAAAGGAAGAAATATGACAAACTCCATTGCTAATTAGTGGAAAGGTTGAAGAAAATCCCTATTCTTCAAGCCTTGATGCTCCCACACCAAATTAGGATTGAGTTGTCTTGATGGCTACTACAGTGTGTGTTGCAAATTAGCGTAACTTTCTATTTATACTTTTAGAAATCAATTTAGTTACGCATCTAGTGCTTGAACGCTGGCTTTCCAGTGCTGAGTTACCAGAAGCTAAATTTTACCTTGATGCCAGTGCTTAAGCGCTGCCTCCCCAGTGCTTAAGGCGCTGGGCCATCAGAATTAACAACATTCTGTCATTTGCGTGCTTGAGCACTGGGGTAACAAAGAAACTCCACATTCTGCTTAGCCAGCGCTTAAGCGTTGGCTCTTGAGCGCTTGAGTGCTGAGTATCCAGAGGGCTTTTCCAGCAGGTCTTCCATGTAATCACCTTCATTCTTCTATCCTTTGCATTTACTTATCAAAATACAAGAAAATAAGAAATAAGAAAAATAATTTAAATAAAATAAAAAATTATTAAAACTTAAGGACAAAACTAAATTAAACAGATTAAAAAAGAATGAAAAACTTAAAATAATGAACCATAAAAATATGAATTTTTGTAGGTTCATTAGTGTAGAAGACGAGTCATAATCGCCTGGATTCTGTTTGGGATAATTTATCAGTTTTATGTTATGGCGCATTGACGAGGCATCATTGGGTTTATACGTGTACAGTTCCATGAGGATGCTAATGCTTGGACTATAGACTTGGAGAGGGATCGTGTTGTTTATGTTAGGGAGCTGACCCAAACTTTTAGTGGGACCCGTAATGGGAACCCTATTTTGTCTGCTACTGTCACTTTACATTTAGAGTTCTCGATGCCCATGAGAGATTTATGGGGTATTCCTTCTTACACGCATAGGGAGAATTCTATGGTGTTTTCTGCGAGTACACCTGTTCCAAGGTCTGCGCAGAACTCAGGGTCTTTGTCTTCGGAGGAAACTGAGGAAGATCCTTCTGAGGAACTTTCTCACTAGAAGTTTTAACTGTGGTTAGTTTAATGTTTTGAAGTACCAGTTGTACATATTTACTTTTTGAAGTACATTCTAATGTATGTAAATTATTTGTAAATCGAGTTTTACATTTATGTATATTATGAGTGAGTATTTTTCAGTTATGCATTGTATGGTTTTATTTATCTGATTGTATATTATTTGTAAAAATGGAATTTTACAATTAGTATTGTTACAATATTAATTCTTTTACAACTTAGGTAAGTTATTTATGTTTCAGCCTTAAATGTGATACCCTACGGTGGGTGTTACATTAATTAGTATTAGAGCCCCGGTTAGAGTTTTTTGGGTTGTTATGGTTAGTTATATTTTGCTTGTGTTGTTCTCTGTGTTTAGTTTTTGAAAAGTTACATCTGACTTTGTTGTGTTTTGTTTGGTTGGTTTTGAAGAAAGAAATGTCTTGTAATAGAAGTACATGGGCGAACGTGGGACGCGATGATGATGCAATGACTGCAGATACTGAAGCAATGTAGCGAATGGCAGATGTTATTGTGCAACAAAATCAAAGAGCAGCACCATAACAAGAAGCGACTGCAGATACTCAAAATTTATCAGAATTCCATCGTAAAAATCCGCCACAGTTTAGAGGTGAGTTTGATCCAGAAAAGGCAAGTCTTTGGATCAAAGAACTGGATAAAATATTCGAAGCAATGGGATGTTCTGATGAGCGAAGGGTAACTTATGCTACCTTTATGCTCATGGGAGATGGTGAAGATTGGTGGAGAGGGACTCGTAGATTATTGCAAGCTGATGGAAGAGAAATTACATGCGAAGTCTTTTGCAATACGTTCCTAGACAAGTACTTTTCGGCTAGTGCGAGACATGCAAAGGAGATGGAGTTTCTCGGTCTACGACAAGGAGGGATGATTGTTAGTGAGTATGCTGCGAGGTTTAAAAGCCTATCGAAATTCTCACGGTATTTCCAAATCTAACCTGACGAAGAGTGGAAATGCCAAAAATTTGAAAAAGGTTTAAGACTTGATCTGAAGCGAGCGGTACTGCCGATGAGGAAGATATAAGGAATCGTAACTTTGGACCATCTCGATTCCAAAGAGGGAGAAATAATAATAACAATCGATTTCAACGAAAACCATATTTGAGACCATCGGGGAACTAACCTCAATGACAATCATTCAAAGGAGGTTCTAGTGGAAATAGAGTTGGTCAAATTGTGGTGTCTATGTCAAAATGTTTCAAATGTCGGAAAGGAGGTCACACGACGAGAGATTGCACAATCAAGGGAAATATTTGTTTTAGATGTGGAAAACCCAGTCATATTTCCAAAAACTGTAATCAGCCGAAGATGGAGCCTTATATGAGTAATGTACGTGCTGCCAAATCACAAGTAGGAGGGCGAGTATATACAATGAATGAAGCAGAAGCCTACCAGTCCAAAGATCTTATTAAGAGAGAAGATGTTATATCTGGTAATCTTTTAACTGTACTGTATGATTCGAGGGCAACCCATTCGTTTATTGCCTATGACTGTGTGGACCGCTTAGGATTATCTGTGTGCTCTCTATGTTTTCATTTGATTGTTTCTACCCATGCTACTAAGCCTGATATTACTTCTAAAGTTTGTCTGAACTGTCCTATTATCATTGAAGGTCAAAAATTTTCTGTTGATTTGATTTGTTTACCTCTTACTGAAATCAATATAATCTTAGGAATGGATTAGTTATCTTCTAACCATATCTGGTTAGATTATTCCTATAAGACCGTAATATTTCCTAAGAATGAGATTTTTGGATTTTTGACGGCCAACCAAGTCCAAGCTTGTTTGAGGGAAAGAGCCCAAGGATACATGCTGCTGTCTTCTTTGGAGCTCAAGTGTGAGAAGGGCGTGCATGCTATATCTATTGTTAATGAGTTTCCTGAGGTTTTTCCTGATGATGTACTAGAATTACCACTAGAAAGAGAGATAGAATTTTCTATCGATCTTGTACCAGATTCATGTCATATCTTGATGGCACCATATCGGATGTTGCCGTCAAAATTAGAGGAGCTCAAGAAGAAATTGGTGGAACTGTTGGAAAAACAATTTGTGAGACCTAGTGTTTCACCATGGGGGAGGTCTAGTGCTACTAGTCAGGAAAAAGGATGGAACTTCTTGTCTTTGTGTGGACTACCGTCAGTTAAACAAGGTCACGATAAAGAATAAGTATCCACTTCCAAGGATAGATGATTTGATGGACCAACTAAAAGAAGCAGTTGTTTTCTCCAAGATTGATCTACAATCTGGTTATCATCAAATTCTCATTAAGGTAGAGGATATACCTAAAATGACTTTTCGGACTTAATATGGACATTATGAGTATCAAGTGATGCTATTCAGAGTGACGAATGCTCCTGCGATATTCATGGATTATATGAATAGGATCTTTCATCCTTATCTAGACAAATTTGTCATAGTTTTTATTGACAACATTCTGATTTATTTTCAAAATCAGGAGGAACATGCTGAACATCTCGGTATAGTTCTCCAGATTTTGAAAGAAAAGAGGTTTTACGCAAAGCTATCAAAGTGTGAATTTTGGTTGTAGGAAGTACAGTTTTTGGGTCATGTGATTTCCAAGGAGGGAATTGCGGTGGATCCATCAAAAGTGGAAATAGTTCTTTTATGGGAAAGGCCAAATATTGTGACAGAGATTCGAAGTTTTGTTGGATTAGTTGGGTATTATTGAAAATTTATTGAAAGTTTTTCCAAGATAGTGGGACCTCTCACACAACTCACCCGGAAGAGTCAAGCTTTTATTTGGATTGATGCATGCGAAGAGAGTTTCCAAGAATTAAAAAGATGATTGACTACTATGCCAGTATTGATTTTGCCGTATCCTAATGAACCATTTGAGGTGTATTGTGATGCTTCCTATCAAGGTTTAGGATGTGTACTGATGCATAATAGAAAGGTTGTAGCGTATGATTCAAGACAACTGAAAGTGTATAAGAAGAATTACCCAACGCATTATTTGGAATTAGCCACAGCTATGTTCGCGTTGAAGATTTGGAGGCATTTTCTTTATGGAGCCACGTTCAATGTCTTCAGTGATCACAAAAGTATAAAATATCTGTTTGATCAGAAGGAGTTGAACATGAGGCAGAGAGGGTGTTTGGAATTTTTGAAGGATTATGATTTTTAGCTTCAATATCACCCAGGAAAGGCGAATGTTGTAGCAGATGCTTTGAGTAGGAAGATGCTTTGTGTCCTGCTATGATGATCAAAGAAGGCGAGTTGATAGAACAATTTAGGGATATGTGGTTGTCTGTAGAATTAGCGCTAGGAAGAATTCGTTTGAATATGGTTACTATTTTGAATGATCTGCGGGAACAGATCTGAGAGAAGTAGGAAAGTGACCAATTTTTGTAAAATGAGAGGGAACTAATGAAGCGGGGTCTTGCATCAATGGTTGAGGAAGGATCTGATGGAATTCTAAAATTCAAGGGTAGGACCTATATACCTAATGACCTGGAGCTTAAGAAGTTAATTCTTGATGAAGCTCAAACCAACAGGTTGACTATGCATCTAGGAATGACCAAGATGTATCAGGATCTGAAGCTGTTGTTTTCATGGCAAGGGATGAAGAGAGATGTTGCCACATGTAACGCCCCAATTTTTAGAAAATATTCTGAATGTACTGTTTTCTGTTTTTCATGCTTTTATATGAATGACCGCTGTGTCCCTATTTTTCTGTTCTCGATTTTTGTATGAAAACAATTACGATAATACAGGCTCAAATTTTATTTGATCGTTTTACGTAGTTTGCTTCGAGACGGTAAAATAAAAATTTTTCTGAGCTACTGTATTAATTTTTCTGAAAGATATACTGCTATATAATCTTCTTTGGATATTTTATTTGAACGTTTTGGACGATTACCTATGTTGTGGAAAAAAATAAGAAAATGACCGTTACGTCCCGAACGTCTTTTTTATTTGTTTTTTTGTTTTTAATTGTTTTCTTCTTGATTTAATGTCGAAAATACCGTCTGTGATTTTATATGGACTTTTTGGGTGATTTGCTCGAGGCAGGAAAATAATATTTTCGGGCCGGGAAAATCTTATTTTATTATTTAGAATTGGGGGATCTTACTTAACCCGATTCTGAATGAAACTAAAAATAATCTTTTAATTTTTAGGATTTAACTGTCAAATAAAATAATTTTATATTATTATAATATTATTTTATTAGTCAGTATAATTTAGTGACAGTGGACCCGAAATATATTTTGCGGGACCCACAATTAGCGAAACAGTTAGATCGGTAGCTTAATTAATCACCGTAAGCGGTAGAACTTTCGAACAGTGACTCACTAGTGACTCAATGAGAGAATTTAATACCTTTGTGTGACTAAGCAAGGTGAGTCACCATGAGCAACCAATAGGATTTAAGCTTGTTAAGCAAGATTTGATCTTGACCTTTGATGCATTCAATGGCTTGGATGAAGCCAAATCCATGCACATCCATTTGCACTTGAGTGCTACGGCCAAGAGGCCTTGGAAGACCAAAACTACACTTCATCTTCATCACTTTTCTCTCTTCTCTCTCTTCCAAGAACCCTAGCCTCCATTGTTGTTCTTCTTCCCTATCATTCGACCAAGAGCCATTCCTAATCATCCAACCATCCAAAAATTTTTCTAACCAAGTTTCCTTAACCTAAACACTATTCTAAGAACCTTTCTAGTTGGAAGTTTCTTCAAAATCTTCCATTTAGGGCTTGGAAATCAACCTTGTAAATTTGACCTAGAAGGTGAAATATCATATTTTTCTTTTCTCTTTTCTTTTTCAAAGTTCTAAGCCATGATTTCTCCATGGTTTAGCTTCTTTTTCATGGTTAATAACATGTAGATTTTATTTGAGATTTTTAGGTATTTGGTGGAGTGAAAATCGAACCATAGGAGGTGTGAAAGCTAATCATTTGTCTTCATTTAAGGTAAGAGGAAGACAATTCTTATCATCCCTTGATGGTGGTAAGAAGATGGATTGTTTTTAGAATCCATAAGGATTCGGTTGTGGTGTGTTTATTGATGTGTATTTGTTAATTTTTGTGGTTGCTAGTAGCTTAGGTGTTGTATGTTAGTAGCTTTCTTGTTTGGTGATTGTAATAATTTTGCATGTCTATTAGCTTTTGATTGTATGTCTATAAGCTTTAATTTAGGTTTTATGTGTTAGAAATATTTTGCATGTGTTAGAAATATAAATGCATGTGTTAGAATTGTATGATAGGTATAAGATGTGAATAACATGTGTAAATTTGCATGAGTGTTCCAAAGAACACATTCCCTAGTTCACGGCAATGACAAAGTGTGAGGACCAAAATGTTCTCTTAATTTTTCCTAAAGTGTAACTTAATTAATTAGGAGAAATAAGAAGGTTTCAAATTGATTTGATCAAAGAAAAGGAATTTAGAAATCAAATGGTAAAGATTTAGTAAATTTTGGGCCAACATGCCTAAAGGATTTATTTGATTCAAAATCATTATTTTATAACATGATTTAATGAACTTAGATAAGATAATACCTTTGACATGATTTAGAAATCAAATGAAAAAGTTTTACGAAATTTGGCCAACATGCCAATATAGGTTATCATGGTTTCTAAACTTAGTTTCAAACCTTTTTCAATCAAAAAGAGACAATACAAGTTAGAAAGAAATTTCCTATAATGATTTTTAAAGAAACAAATTGGTTAGAATTAAGTTTAAAGAATTAAAACCAATGATTTTATCATTTAGAAAGGAATACAAGTAAATTTTGAGAATTTTCTAACATAATGGCTCACTCTAAGTTTTGAAGCATGTTAGGAAGTTTCAAAAAGAAATTAAAATAATATGGTTAAAAATTAGGTAAATGGAAATTTTATGGATAATTTAGGAAACCATTATTATGATATTCTAAACAAAATACTGTCAATTTTTAGTAAAAATGAACCAATAAGATAGTAAAAATATCCTAAAGACAAGTATGCGGTATGAAAAATTATTCTACGTAGTTTAAATGTATTAAGTACTATTTATGTTGGTTTTAAACAGTAATTTTAAGGGCATTCGAATAAGAAAATGATTTAAAAATCTTACGCGATTGAGAAAACGTATTAAAAATGCTACGCGATTTTAAAAACAGAAAAATATCTTTACGCGATTTTTAAACGTTTGTAAAAGCGACGGAATTATGAAAACGCGATAAAATTTCTACGCGACGCCAGACCGTTACTATCTTTATCTTGTGAAAATGTGAACCCGTCTGATTATTTTTGAAAATCTTTATTTGTCGGGAAAATGTGAACCCGTACAGGCTTTTGAAAATTTATATGCTGTCGGGAAAATGTGAACCCGTACATGGCTTTTTTTGAGACTATATCTTTGTCGGGAAAATGTGAACCCGTACATGGCTTTTGAGACTCATGTATCTCATTGTCGGGAAAATGTGAACCCGCATGAGGCTTTCCATCTATCTGTTATGTGTGCCATGTATTTGGTGGATTGGTTGACGAGACGAATCACATCGTGTTGTCGATGCGATAAACGTAGTGTGGTTCATTGTTCTAATGAACTTTGAGACTTTAGTGTATGGGATCCCACATGTGGACAGTTGGTAGCTCCGCTGGGCCGTGGTAAACCGATAGCACACTATGGTACTCGACATACGCTATATTTAATCGAGATTTGTGAAATCTAGTAGTACATTTGCCTGTAGTGCCACAACGTGAGACCGTGAACTACACCACGCCTGGATTGATGGATTCTGTGTCGTGGGGCTATAGACGCAACGTGTGACAGCGCAATAGTTGGTGGGGCAGCCGTGGTACTATTAGATTTTGCGAGTCATTCCTCTCTCTGATACTTGTGTTTTCTTTAGCTCCATGGAGTAAGATTTTGTCATATTATTTATCTCTATGTCTATTTGTTTACATCTTATCTATTTATTGTTTATCGTATCTTATTTGTTTATTTTATCTGTTCTTGTTACTATATTTGGTTATTATATCTTATCTGTTTATTCTTATCTTTCTTATTTTATCTGTGAGGTTTTATCTATGTTATGATATATATTGTTATGATATTTAAATTTTACTTCAATTTGTTATTATAATTGTTAAAGCTTTATGTATTGCATGAACTTGTATATATGTTGTTTGTCGTCTTCTTATTGGCCATGTTGTGATGATTTTATGTTGTCTTACCTCTTTGTTATATGTATTTTCTGTTTAATTATTTTTTGGTAAAGACTTCGAGGAAGAGGATCAGCCTATTGAGATCGTGTACCCGAGGAGGAGGAAGATCGGCGGTGCAGACGACCAATTTTACGATCAAGAACCATCCGATCATCCATATCCTCTGGATTGATTGTGTGGGATGGCGACGCCAGGATTTTTGGGATTCATAGAGCTGGTATTTCATGGAGGTGCTCTGGCTTGGCATCTACGAGGAGATCGTGATTACGTGACATATGCAGGACGTGTGACCGTGATTCTACGTCACCGATTTGATGGAGAGCCCATTATGACTACGACGTTATTTCTGCACTTAGAGTTACCCTTATCCATTAGGCGTTATTGGGGTGCTGAAAACCCTGAGCCTAGTGAGATAAGCATCGTATCGACTGCGCGATCCTGTTATCGCCGTGTGTCGAGACATCCAGGATATCTATCTCCTGATGATCATTTTCATGCTGAGAGTGATCCATCAAAGGATTAGATAATCATGAAGTTTTTTGGGCGCGTCAGCGTATGTCTGTATATATTAACTCTTTTATTGCTTTCTTTACTGTTTTTGTTTAAATAGTTGTAGTCTTAGTTGTAAATTATTTGTACAGTTTATAACTTAATCATATGTATATTATTAGTGATGATGTTTTTTTTTATTTCGTATTTTCCGCATTATCTTTTTATATCATATTTCTGTCTATCAGGAATTATTTTACAACCCGTAATAATATTTAACAAATGTTTCACAACTTGGGTAGATTTTATTTCTATTTCTTTTATTTTCTTTTATGTGTGACATCCCCAAAGGGGTGTTACATTAGTTGGTATCGAGCCCAAGTTAGAGTCTTTTGGGGTTGTGGTTGGGTCTGTTTTTGTTTGTGCTGTGTGATTCTCTGTGATCTTTGTGATTTATATCCTTTCGGAAATATCTAGAAGGATGTATCTAACTTTGTTTTGTTATGTTTGAAGAAAGAAGATGGCTGGTAGAGGCAGAGGACGTGCTAACGTGAATCGTGTTGAGGACCCGATGTTGGTTGCTGCTGAAGCTATGCGGCAGATGGCTGAAGTGATTACTCAGCAAAATTTGAGAGCAGCTCAACAGCAAGATGCTACAGCTGATGCCCTAAATTTATCTGAATTTAGGCGCCATAATCCGCCACAGTTTAGAGGCGAGGTGGATCCGGAGAAAGCGAGTCAGTGGATGCAAGATCTAGAGAGAATCTTTGAGGGGATGAGATGCACAGATGAAAAGAAAGTAACTTATCTTTGTTTTCATCTTTGAGAGGAGATGCGAGAACATTGGTGGAGAGAATCCGCCGAGTGTTGCAAGTGAAGGGACCGAGATCACACTGGGAAGTGTTTTCTAATACTTTTCTGGATAAGTATTTTCTGCAAGTGCTAGGCATGCCAAGGAGATGGAATTTCTTGGGTTGCGACAGGGAAATATGACAGTGAATGAGTACGCCACCAAATTTGAAAGTTTGTCTCAATTTTCGGATTATGCTCAAAATCGACAAGATGAGGTATGGAAATGTCGGAAGTTTGAGTCAGGATTGAGAGTGGAATTGAAGCGAGGAGTGATATCTCTGAGGATGAATCATTTTCATACTTTGGTAGACGCATGTGCACGACTTGAGGAGCTTGAACCGTCGCGAGATCAGAGGAATCGGAACTTTGGGCCGACAAGGTTTCAAAGAGGTGGAGGTAGCAATACAAATCGGTTTCTGCGTAAGCCGTATGCTAGACCACAAGGAAGTCAGACTCAGCGACCGCCAGTTGGAGGGAGTGTACCTAGTGGTGGAGCAGGACAGAGAGTGGTGTTTACGCCGACGTGTTTTAAGTGCGGTAAGAAGGGCCATCTATCTCAGTTGTACAATTAAAGGAACTGTCTGTTTTAAGCGTGGACGGACACTGGGCATATGTCGAAGGATTGTACTCGACGGAGAAGAAACCTGTTGTTCGTCATGTTAGAACTAATCGGCAAAACACGGAAATACTCAACCGAGATCCGGAGGGCGAGTGTATACAATGATGGGATCTGAAGTTTCTCAATCGATGACCTTATTCAAGGAGAAGGTGACATTGGAGGTAACCTTCGACGTATTGTATTGTATGACTCGGGTGCTACACACTCGTTTATTGCCTATGATTGTGTGGAAAGACCGAAGTTACGTGTCTTCTCTCGAATGTTAAGTTGAGTGTATCTACGCCAACTTGCTAAAACTGTAGTTACTTCTAAGATCTGTTTGGATTGTCCTATTGTTGTGAAGGGCCGTTTGTTTTTGGTCAATTTGATTTGTTTGCCTCTTATTGAGATAGATGTAATCTTAGGGATGGGTGGTTATGTTCTAACCATATCCTTATAGATTGTGCAAAGAAAACTATAGTTTTTCCTAAGGAAGAAGAGTCTGGATTCTTAAGCTTCTTTGTTAAGGTCAAGTCTTTGTTGAGAGATGGAGCGCAGGGATATATGGTATTGTCTTCTCTAGAAGTTAAGAATGAGAAGATGTGAATACTATTCCTGTTGTCAACGATTTTCCGGATGTTTTTCTGAAGATGTACCTGGTTTCGCCGCCCGAGCGGGAGATCGAGTTCTCAATTGATTTAGTACGGGAACGGGTCCTATCTCAATTGCACCATATCGTATGTCGCCGGTAGAGTTGGGGGAGCTGAAAAAGCAATTGGTGGAGCTGTTGGAGAAAGAATTTGTACGACCTAGCGTTTCCCCATGGGGTGCGCCGGTGCTTTTGGTCAAGAAGAAGGATGGAACTTCACGACTTTGTGTGGACTATCGGCGGTTGAACAAGGTGACTATCAAGAATAAATATCCGCTTCCAAGAATCGACGATTTGATGGATCAATTGAGGGAGCTGTGATATTTTCCAAGATAGATCTGCGATCGGGTTACCACCGTATTCGTGTAAGAGGGGAAGATGTGCCGAAGCGCTTTTCGAACTCGTTATGGACATTATGAGTATCAGGTAATGCCATTCGGGGTGACGAATGCTCCTGCCATATTTATGGATTATATGAACAGGATATTTCGTCCATATCTAGATAGATTTGTCGTTGTCTTTATGGATGACATTCTGATCTATTCTCGATCGAAGGAAGAGCATGCTGAACATCTGAAAGTTGTTCTTCAGATTTTGAGGGAGAAGCAGTTGTATGCGAAATTAGCTAAGTGTGAGTTCTGGTTGGAAGAAGTCCAATTTCTTGGTCACGTAATTTCTAAAGAAGGTATTGCGGTGGACCCATCGAAAGTGGAGACTGTTTTACAGTGGGAAAGACCTAAGACAGTAACAGAAGTTTGAAGTTTTGTTGGACTTGCTGGTTATTATCGGAAATTTATCGAAGGTTTTTCCAAGATTGCTGGACCACTTATGCAACTGACGAGGAAAAGTCAAGCTTTCGAATGGACGGAAGAACGTGAAGCTAGTTTTCAAGAGTTGAAGAAGAGGTTAACAACCGCACCGGTGTTGATCCTACAGATTCGAAGAAATCTTTCGATGTGTATTGTGACGCTTCTTACCAAGGATTAGGATGCGTGTTGATGCAAGATCGGAACGTGGTGGCATATGCTTCTCGACAATTGAAGGTTCATGAGAAGAATTATCCTATGCATGATTTGGAATTGGCTGCGGTGGTTTTTGCTCTGAAGATATGGAGACATTTTCTCTATGGAGCAACGTTCAACATCTTCAGTGATCACAAGAGTTTGAAGTACTTGTACGACCAGAAGGAGCTGAATATGAGGCAGCGAAGATGGTTAGAATTTCTGAACGACTACGATTTTCAACTTTTGTACCACCCTGGTAAGGCGAATGTCGTGGCCGATGCCTTGAGTAGAAAGATTATCAGTGTTTCTGCTCTGATGATCAAAGAAAAGGAGCTCATTGAACAGTTTAGAGATGAGTGGTCATTTGTTGAGTTGAAACCGGGAAAGATCTGTGTGAATATGGTTACTATCTCAAGCGAGCTGATGGAAGACATAAGGGAAAAGCAAAATGTCGATAAATTTTTACAAGGAATAAGGGAGCAAATGAAGCAAGACGAGGCAGTAGAGTTCAAAGAAGGAACTGATGGAATTCGAGGTTTCGGGTAGAATCTGTATTCCTCGTGACCGAGAGAAGCGAGGCAATATATTGTGGAACATGCCCATACTAGTCTATTAAGTATGCATCCAGGCATAACAAAGATGTACCAAGACTTGAAGAAGTTATTCTGGTGGCATGGAATGAAGGGTGATGTGGTTAGATGCGTGTCAACTTGCCTAGTTTGTCAAAAATCGAAAGTTGAACACCAAAGACCAACTGGGATGTTACAACCATTATCGATTCCAGAATGGAAATGGGATAGCATTTCTATGGATTTCGTTACTGGTTTGCCAAAGACAAGAAAAGGTCATGATTCGATATGGGTTATAGTCGATAGACTTACGAAATCGGCTCATTTCTTACCAATCAATATTAAATATTCATTGGAAAGATTAACCCAGTTGTACATCAGCGAGATTGTCAGATTACATGGAGTGCTTACATGTATAGTTTCTGATAGAGATCCGAGTTTTACGTCAAGATTTTGGCGAAGTCTGCAAGAAGCTATGGGAACCAAGTTACGATTGAGTTCAGCCTATCATCCGCAGACGGATGATGGAGACGAGAGAGAACTATACAGTCTTTGGAGGATTTATTGCGTGCTTGTGTTTTGGAACAGCGAGGAAGTTGGGATGAATTTTTATCTTTGATAGAATTCACTTACAACAATAGTTTTCACGCAAGCATCGGAATGGCACCTTATGAAGCATTGTACGGAAGACGATGTCGAACGCCGCTATGTTGGTATCAAGATGGGGAGAGTATGACTGTTGGACCGAAACTTGTACAACAGACTACGGATAAAGTCAAGATGATACAAGAAAAGATGAGGACGGCGCAAAGCAGACAAAAGAGTTATGCGGACAAACGAAGACGATCTCTTGAGTTTAAGGAGGGTGAGCATGTGTTTTTAAGAGTTACTCCTACGACTGGTGTCGGAAGAGTGATTAAGTCGAAAAAGCTTACTCCCAAATTCATTGGACCATATCAGATTATCCGACGTATAGGTCTGTAGCATATCAGATTGCTTTGCCGCCTTTTCTATCCAATTTGCATGACGTGTTTCATGTGTCTCAGTTACGGAAGTATATACCAGATCCGACACATGTTATACAACCAGATGACGTGCAGTTAAAGGAGAATATGACTTACGAAACTTTACCTGTCAGAATAGAGGACAGAAAGGTAAAGCAGCTTCGAGGGAAGATGATCGAGTTAGTGAAAGTCATATGGAATGATGTGACGGGTGAGGCTACCTGGGAGCTGGAAGATAAAATGAAGGATCAGTATCCTCATTTGTTTGGATGAACATCGAATTTCGAGGACGAAATTTTTATTTGTTGGGGAGAGTTGTAACGCCCCAATTTTTAGAAAATATTCTGAATGTACTGTTTTCTGTTTTTCATGCTTTTGTATGAATGACCATTTGTGTCCCTATTTTTACGTTCTCGATTTACGTATGAAAACAATTACGATAATCTGAGGCTCAAATTTTATTTGATCGTTTTACGTAGTTTGCTTCGAGACGGTAAAATAAAAATTTTTCGAGCTCTTTGTATTAATTTTTCTGAAAGATATACAGCTATATAATCTTTCTTGGATATTTTATTTGAACGTTTTGGACGATTACCTACGTTGTGGGAAAAAATAGGAAAATGACCGTTACGTCCCGAACGTCTTATTTTATTTGTTTTTTTTGTTTTTAATTGTTTTCTTCTTGATTTAATGTCCGAAAATCTGTCGTGATTTTATATGGACTTTTTGGGTGATTTGCTCGAGGCGGGAAAATAATATTTTTCGGGCCGGGAAAATCTTATTTTATTATTTAGAATTGGGGGATCTTACTTAACCCGATTCTGAATGAGACTAAAAATAATCTTTTAATTTTTAGGATTTAACTGTCAAATAAAATAATTTTATATTATTATAATATTATTTTATTAGTCAGTATAATTTAGTGACAGTGGACCCGGAAATATTTTGCGGGACCCACAATTAGCAGAACGGTTAGATCGGTAGCTTAATTAATCACCGTAAGCTGTAGAACTTTCGAGCAGTGACTCACTAGTGACTCGTGAAGAGAATTTAATGCTTTGTGTGACTAAGCAAGGTGAGTCACCATGAGCAACCAATAGGATTTAAGCTTGTTAAGCAAGATTTGATCTTGACCTTTGATGCATTCAATGGCTTGGATGAAGCCAAATCCATGCACATCCATTTGCACTTGAGTGCTACGGCCAAGAGGCCTTGGAAGACCAAAACTACACTTCATCTTCATCACTTTTCTCTCTTCTCTCTCTTCCAAGAACCCTAGCCTCCATTGTTGTTTCTTCTTCCCTATCATTCGGCCAAGAGCCATTCCTAATCATCCAACCATCCAAAAATTTTTCTAACCAAGTTTCCTTAACCTAAACACTATTCTAAGAACCTTTCTAGTTGGAAGTTTCTTCAAAATCTTCCATTTAGGGCTTGGAAATCAACCTTGTAAATTTGACCTAGAAGGTGAAATATCATATTTTTTTTTCTCTCTTCTTTTTCAAAGTTCTAAGCCATGATTTCTCCATGGTTTAGCTTCTTTTTCATGGTTAATAACATGTAGATTTTATTTGAGATTTTTAGGTATTTGGTGGAGTGAAAATCGAACCATAGGAGGTGTGAAAGCTAATCATTTGTCTTCATTTAAGGTAAGAGGAAGACAATTCTTATCATCCCTTGATGGTGGTAAGAAGATGGATTGTTTGTAGAATCCATAAGGATTCGGTTGTGGTGTGTTTATTGATGTGTATTTGTTAATTTTTGTGGTTGCTAGTAGCTTAGGTGTTGTATGTTAGTAGCTTTCTTGTTTGGTGATTGTAATAATTTTGCATGTCTATTAGCTTTTGATTGTATGTCTATAAGCTTTAATTTAGGTTTAGGTGTTAGAAATATTTTGCATGTGTTAGAAATATAAATGCATGTGTTAGAATTGTATGATAAGGTATAAGATGTGAATAACATGTGTAAATTTGCATGAGTGTTCCAAAGAACACATTCCCTAGTTCACGGCAATGACAAAGTGTGAGGACCAAAATGTTCTCTTAATTTTTCCTAAAGTGTAACTTAATTAATTAGGAGAAATAAGAAGGTTTCAAATTGATTTGATCAAAGAAAAGGAATTTAGAAATCAAATGGTAAAGATTTAGTAAATTTTGGGCCAACATGCCTAAAGGATTTATTTGATTCAAAATCATTATTTTATAACATGATTTAATGAACTTAGATAAGATAATACCTTTGACATGATTTAGAAATCAAATGAAAAAGTTTTACGAAATTTGGCCAACATGCCAATATAGGTTATCATGGTTTCTAAACTTAGTTTCAAACCTTTTTCAATCAAAAAGAGACAATACAAGTTAGAAAGAAATTTCTATAATGATTTTTAAAGAAACAAATTGGTTAGAATTAAGTTTAAAGAATTAAAACCAATGATTTTATCATTTAGAAAGGAATACAAGTAAATTTTGAGAATTTTCTAACATAATGGCTCACTCTAAGTTTTGAAGCATGTTAGGAAGTTTCAAAAAGAAATTAAAATAATATGGTTAAAAATTAGGTAAATGGAAATTTTATGGATAATTTAGGAAACCATTATTATGATATTCTAAACAAAATACTGTCAATTTTTAGTAAAAATGAACCAATAAGATAGTAAAAATATCCTAAAGACAGTATGCGGTATGAAAAATTATTCTACGTAGTTTAAATGTACTAAGTACTATTTCTGTTGGTTTTAAACAGTAATTTTAAGGGCATTCGAATAAGAAAATGATTTAAAAATCTACGCGATTGAGAAAACGTATTAAAAATGCTACGCGATTTTAAAAACAGAAAAATATCTTTACGCGATTTTTAAACGTTTGTAAAAGCGACGGAATTATGAAAAGCGATAAAATTTCTACGCGATTGACCGTTACTATCTTTATCTTGTCGGGAAAATGTGAACCCGTCTGATTATTTTTGAAAATCTTTATTTGTCGGGAAAATGTGAACCCGTACGAGGCTTTTGAAAATTTATATCTTTGTCGGGAAAATGTGAACCCGTCTGAGGCTTTTGAGACTATATCTTTGTCGGGAAAATGTGAACCCGTACGAGGCTTTTGAGACTATATCTGCTTTGTCGGGAAAATGTGAACCCGTCTGGGCTTTCCATCTATCATTATGTGTGCCATGTATTTGGTGGATTG
Source organism: Ormosia emarginata (assembly GCA_029884605.1). Classification (NCBI taxonomy): domain Eukaryota; kingdom Viridiplantae; phylum Streptophyta; class Magnoliopsida; order Fabales; family Fabaceae; genus Ormosia; species Ormosia emarginata. Next base: position 45,199,084 of record JAQQTP010000088.1, read on the forward strand.
GTTGACGAGAGCGAATCACATCGTGTTGTCGATGCGATAAACGTAGTGTGGTTCATTGTTCTAATGAACTTGGAGACTTTAGTGTACGGGATCCCACATGTGGACGAGTTGGTAGCTCCATTTGGGCCGTGGTAAACCGATAGCACACTATGGTACTCGACATACACTATATTTAATCAAGATTTGTGAAATCTAGTAGTACATTTGCTGTAGTGCCACAACGTGAGACCGTGAACTACACCACGCCTGGATTGATGGATTTCTGTGTCGTGGGGCTATAGACGCAACGTGTGACAATGCGCAATAGTTGGTGGGGCAGCCGTGGTACTATTAGATTTTGCGAGTCATTTCTCTCTCGATACTTGTGTTTTCTTTAGCTCCATGGAGTAGGATTTTGTCATATTATTTATCTCTATGTCTATTTGTTTACATCTTATCTATTTATTGTTTATCGTATCTTATTTGTTTATTTTATCAGTTCTTGTTACTATATTTGGTTATTATATCTTATCTGTTTATTCTTATCTTTCTTATTTTATCTGTGAGGTTTATATGTGTTTATGATATATATTGTTATGATATCTAAATTTTACTTCAATTTGTTATTATAATTGTTAAAGCTTTATGTATTGCATGAATTGTATATATGTTGTTTGTCGTCTTCTTATTGGCCATGTTGTGATGATTTTATGTTGTCTTACCTCTTTGTTATATGTATTTTCTGTTTAATTATTTTACGCGGTAAAGACTTCGAGGAAGAGGATCGGCCTATTGAGATCGTGTACCACGAGGAGGAGGAAGATCGGCGGGGCAGGACGACCAATTTTACGATCAAGAACCATCCGATCATCCATATCCTCTGGATTGATTGTGTGGGATGGCGACGCCGAGGATTTTTGGGATTCATAGAGCTGGTATTTCATGGAGGTGCTCGGCTTGGCATCTACGAGGAGATCGTGATTCTGTGACATATGCGGGACGTGTGGCCAAGTGATTCTACGTCGGCGTTTTGATGGAGAGCCATTATGACTACGACGTTATTTACGCACTTAGAGTTACCCTTATCCATTAGGCGTTATTGGGGTCTTGAAAACCACGAGCCTAGTGAGATAAGCATCGTATCGCTATCGCGCGATCCGTTATCGCCGTGTGTCGAGACATCCAGGATATCTATCTCACGATGATCATTTTCATCTTGAGAGTGATCCATCGGAGGATTAGATAATCATGATGTTTTTTTTTTAGGCGCGTCGCGTATGTACGTATATATTAACTCTTTTATTGCTTTCTTTCTTGTTTTTGTTTAAATAGTTGTAGTCTTAGTTGTAAATTATTTGTACAGTTTATAACTTAATCATATGTATATTATTAGTGATGATGTTTTTTTTTTTTATTTCGTATTTTCCGCATTATCTTTTTATATCATATTTAAATCTATCGGGAATTATTTTACAACCCGTAATAATATTTAACAAATGTTTCACAACTTGGGTAGATTTTATTTCTATTTCTTTTATTTTCTTTTATGTGTGACATCCCCCAAAGGGGTGTTACATTAGTTAGTTATCGAGCCCAAGTTAGAGTCTTTTGGGGTTGTGGTTGGGTCTGTTTTTTTTGTTTGTCTTTGTGTGATTCTCTGTGATCTTTGTGATTTATATCCTTTCGGAAATATCTAGAAGGATGTATCTAACTTTGTTTTGTTATGTTTGAAGAAAGAAGATGGTGGTAGAGCGAGAGGACGTGCTAACGTGAATCGTGTTGAGGACCGATGTTGGTTCTTCTTGAAGCTATGCGGCGGATGGTGAAGTGATTACTCAAAGCAAAATTTGAGAGCGACTCAACAACAAGATGCTACGGTGATGCCCTAAATTTATCGAATTTAGGCGCCATAATCCGCCACGGTTTAGAGGCGAGGTGGATCGGAGAAAGCGAGTCGGTGGATGCAAGATCTAGAGAGAATCTTTGAGGGGATGAGATGCACGGATGAAAAGAAAGTAACTTATCTTTGTTTTCATCTTTGAGAGGAGATCGAGAACATTGGTGGAGAGAATCCGCCGAGTGTTGCAAGTGAAGGGTGAGATCACACAGGAAGTGTTTTCTAATACTTTTACGGATAAGTATTTTCTGCAAGTGCTAGGCATGCCAAGGAGATGGAATTTCTTGGGTTGCGACGAGGGAAATATATGACAGTGAATGAGTACGCCACCAAATTTGAAAGTTTGTCTCAATTTTCGGATTATGCTCAAAATCGACAAGATGAGGTATGGAAATGTCGGAAGTTTGAGTCAAGATTGAGAGTGGAATTGAAGCGAGGAGTGATATCTCTGAGGATGAATCATTTTCATACTTTGGTAGACGCATGTGCACGACTTGAGGAGCTTGAACTGTCGCGAGATCAGAGGAATCGGAACTTTGGGCCGACAAGGTTTCAAAGAGGTGGAGGTAGCAATACAAATCGGTTTCTGCGTAAGCCGTATGCTAGACCACAAGGAAGTCAGACTCAGCGACCGCCAGTTGGAGGGAGTATACCTAGTGGTGGAGCAGGACAGAGAGTGGTGTTTATGCCGACGTGTTTTAAGTGCGGTAAGAAGGGCCATCTATCTCCAGTTGTACGATTAAAGGAAGCATCTGTTTTAAGCGTGGACGGCACTGGGCATATGTCGAAGGATTGTACTCGACCGGAGAAGAAACACTTGTTCGTCATGTTAGAACTAATCGGCAAAAACACGGAAATACTCAACCGAGATGCGGAGGGCGAGTGTATACAATGATGGGATCTGAAGTTTCTCAATCGATGACCTTATTCAAGGAGAAGGTGACATTGGAGGTAACCTTCATTTGTATTGTATGACTCGGGTGCTACACACTCGTTTATTGCCTATGATTGTGTGGAAAATTTGAAGTTGCTGTGTCTTCTCTACGAATGTTAAGTTGAGTGTATCACGCTTGCTAAAACTGTAGTTACTTCTAAGATCTGTTTGGATTGTCCTATTGTTGTGAAGGGCCGTTTGTTTTTGGTCAATTTGATTTGTTTGCCTCTTATTGAGATAGATGTAATCTTAGGGATGGATTTGGTTATGTTCTAACCATATCCTTATAGATTGTGCAAAGAAAACTATAGTTTTTCCTAAGGAAGAAGAGTCTGGATTCTTAGCTCTTTGTTAAGGTCAAGTCTTTGTTGAGAGATGGAGCGCGGGGATATACGGTATTGTCTTCTCTAGAAGTTAAGAATGAGAAGGATGTGAATACTATTCCTGTTGTCAACGATTTTCCGGATGTTTTCTGAAGATGTACTGGTTTACTGCTTTGAGCGGGAGATCGAGTTCTCAATTGATTTAGTACAGGAACGGGTCCTATCTCAATTGCACCATATCGTATGTCGCCGGTAGAGTTGGGGGAGCTGAAAAAGCAATTGGTGGAGCTGTTGGAGAAAGAATTTGTACGACCTAGCGTTTCCCCCGTGGGGTGCGCCGGTGCTTTTGGTCAAGAAGAAGGATGGAACTTCACGACTTTGTGTGGACTATCGGCGGTTGAACAAGGTGACTATCAAGAATAAATATCCGCTTCCAAGAATCGACGATTTGATGGATCAATTGAGGGGGCTGTGATATTTTCCAAGATAGATCTGCGATCGGGTTACCACCCGGTCGTGTAAGAGGGGAAGATGTGCGAAAGCGCTTTTCGAACTCGTTATGGACATTATGAGTATCGGGTAATGCCATTCGGGGTGACGAATGCTCTGCCATATTTATGGATTATATGAACGGGATATTTCGTCCATATCTAGACAGATTTGTCGTTGTCTTTATCGATGACATTCGATCTATTCTCGATCGAAGGAAGAGCATGTTGAACATCGAAAGTTGTTCTTGATTTTGAGGGAGAAGCGGTTGTATGCGAAATTGGCTAAGTGTGAGTTCTGGTTGGAAGAAGTCCAATTTCTTGGTCACGTAATTTCTAAAGAAGGTATTGCGGTGGACCCATCGAAAGTGGAGGCTGTTTTACGATGGGAAAGACCTAAGACGTAATGAAGTTCGAAGTTTTGTTGGACTTCTTTGGTTATTATCGGAGATTTATCGAAGGTTTTTCCAAGATTCTTTGGACCACTTACAAGCGACGAGGAAAAGTCAAGCTTTCGAATGGACGGAAGAACGTGAAGCTAGTTTTCAAGAGTTGAAGAAGAGGTTAACAAGCTGCTGCCGGTGTTGATCCTACGCATTCGAAGAAATCTTTCGATGTGTATTGTGACGCTTCTTACCAAGGATTAGGATGCGTGTTGATGCAAGATCGGAACGTGGTGGCATATGCTTCTCGACAATTGAAGGTTCATGAGAAGAATTATCCTACGCATGATTTGGAATTGGCTGCGGTGGTTTTTTGCTGAAGATATGGAGACATTTTCTCTATGGAGCAACGTTCAACATCTTCGGTGATCACAAGAGTTTGAAGTACTTGTACGACCGGAAGGAGAGCTGAATATGAGGCGGCGAAGATGGTTAGAATTTACGAACGACTACGATTTTCAACTTTTGTACCACCTGGTAAGGCGAATGTCGTGGCCGATGCCTTGAGTAGAAAGATTATCGGTGTTTACGCTCGATGATCAAAGAAAAGGAGCTCATTGAACGGTTTAGAGATGAGTGGTCATTTGTTGAGTTGAAGCCGGAAAGATCTGTGTGAATATGGTTACTATCTCAAGCGAGCTGATGGAAGACATAAGGGAAAAGCAAAATGTCGATAAATTTTTACAAGGAATAAGGGAGCAAATGAAGCAAGACGAGGCAGTAGAGTTCAAAGAAGGAACTGATGGAATTCTGAGGTTTCGGGGTAGAATCTGTATTCCTCGTGACCGAGAGCGAGGCAATATATTGTGGAACATGCCCATACTAGTCTATTAAGTATGCATCCGGGCATAACAAAGATGTACCAAGACTTGAAGAAGTTATTCGGTGGCATGGAATGAAGGGTGATGTGGTTAGATGCGTGTCAACTTGCCTAGTTTGTCAAAAATCGAAAGTTGAACACCAAAGACCATTTGGGATGTTACAACCATTATCGATTCCGAGAATGGAAATGGGATAGCATTTCTATGGATTTCGTTCTTGGTTTGCCAAAGACAAGGAAAGGTCATGATTCGATATGGGTTATAGTCGATAGACTTACGAAATCGGCTCATTTCTTACCAATCAATATTAAATATTCATTGGAAAGATTAACCCAGTTGTACATCAGCGAGATTGTCAGATTACATGGAGTGCTTACATGTATAGTTTCTGATAGAGATCCGAGTTTTACGTCAAGATTTTGGCGAAGTCTGCAAGAAGCTATGGGAACCAAGTTACGATTGAGTTCAGCCTATCATCCGCAGACAGATGGCCAGACGAGAGAGAACTATACAGTCTTTGGAGGATTTATTGCGTGCTTGTGTTTTGGAACAGCGAGGAAGTTGGGATGAATTTTTATCTTTGATAGAATTCACTTACAACAATAGTTTTCACGCAAGCATCGGAATGGCACCTTATGAAGCATTGTACGGAAGACGATGTCGAACGCCGCTATGTTGGTATCAAGATGGGGAGAGTATGCTGTTGGACCGAAACTTGTACAACAGACTACGGATAAAGTCAAGATGATACAAGAAAAGATGAGGACGGCGCAAAGCAGACAAAAGAGTTACGCGGACAAACGAAGACGATCTCTTGAGTTTAAGGAGGGTGAGCATGTGTTTTTAAGAGTTACTCCTACGACTGGTGTCGGAAGAGTGATTAAGTCGAAAAAGCTTACTCCCAAATTCATTGGACCATATCAGATTATCCGACGTATAGGTCTATAGCATATCAGATTGCTTTGCCGCCTTTTCTATCCAATTTGCATGACGTGTTTCATGTGTCTCAGTTACGGAAGTATATACCAGATCCGACACATGTTATACAACCAGATGACGTGCAGTTAAAGGAGAATATGACTTACGAAACTTTACCTATCAGAATAGAGGACAGAAAGGTAAAGCAGCTTCGAGGGAAGATGATTGAGTTAGTAAAAGTCATATGGAATGATGTGACGGGTGAGGCTACCTGGGAGCTGGAAGATAAAATGAAGGATCAGTATCCTCATTTGTTTGGATGAACATCGAATTTCGAGGACGAAATTTTTATTTGTTGGGGAGAGTTGTAACGCCCCAATTTTAGAAAATATTGAATGTCTTGTTTTACTGTTTTTCATGCTTTTGTATGAATGACCATTTGTGTCCCTATTTTTACGTTCTCGATTTACGTATGAAAACAATTACGATAATAGGCTCAAATTTTATTTGATCGTTTTACGTAGTTTGCTTCGAGACGGTAAAATAAAAATTTTTCGAACTCTTGTATTAATTTTTTGAAAGATATACTGACTATATAATCTTCTTTGGATATTTTATTTGAACGTTTTGGACGATTACCTACGTTGTGGGAAAAAATGGGAAAATGACCGTTACGTCCCGAACGTCTTTTTTATTTGTTTTCTTGTTTTTAATTGTTTTCTTCTTGATTTAATGTCCGAAAATCTTGTCTGTGATTTTATATGGACTTTTTGGGTGATTTGCTCGAAAGGCGGGAAAATAATATTTTCGGGCGGGAAAATCTTATTTTATTATTTAGAATTGGGGGATCTTACTTACTAGATTCTGAATGAGACTAAAATAATCTTTTAATTTTTAGGATTTAATGTCAAATAAAATAATTTTATATTATTATAATATTATTTTATTAGTCAATATAATTTAGTGACAGATGGACAGGAAATATTTTGCGGGACCCACAATTAGCGAAACAGTTAGATCGGTAGCTTAATTAATCACCGTAAGCGGTAGAACTTTCGAAGCAGTGACTCGGCTAGTGACTCAATGAGAGAATTTAATACCTTTGTGTGACTAAGCAAGGTGAGTCACCATGAGCAACCAATAGGATTTAAGCTTGTTAAGCAAGATTTGATCTTGACCTTTGATGCATTCAATGGCTTGGATGAAGCCAAATCCATGCACATCCATTTGCACTTGAGTGCTACGGCCAAGAGGCCTTGGAAGACCAAAACTACACTTCATCTTCATCACTTTTCTCTCTTCTCTCTCTTCCAAGAACCCTAGCCTCCATTGTTGTTCTTCTTCCCTATCATTCGACCAAGAGCCATTCCTAATCATCCAACCATCCAAAAATTTTCTAACCAAGTTTCCTTAACCTAAACACTATTCTAAGAACCTTTCTAGTTGGAAGTTTCTTCAAAATCTTCCATTTAGGGCTTGGAAATCAACCTTGTAAATTTGACCTAGAAGGTGAAATATCATATTTTTCTTTTCTCTCTTCTTTTTCAAAGTTCTAAGCCATGATTTCTCCATGGTTTAGCTTCTTTTTCATGGTTAATAACATGTAGATTTTATTTGAGATTTTTAGGTATTTGGTGGAGTGAAAACCGAACCATAGGAGGTGTGAAAGCTAATCATTTGTCTTCATTTAAGGTAAGAGGAAGACAATTCTTATCATCCCTTGATGGTGGTAAGAAGATGGATTGTTTGTAGAATCCATAAGGATTCGGTTGTGGTGTGTTTATTGATGTGTATTTGTTAATTTTTGTGGTTGCTAGTAGCTTAGGTGTTGTATGTTAGTAGCTTTCTTGTTTGGTGATTGTAATAATTTTGCATGTCTATTAGCTTTTGATTGTATGTCTATAAGCTTTAATTTAGGTTTTATGTGTTAGAAATATTTTGCATGTGTTAGAAATATAAATGCATGTGTTAGAATTGTATGATAAGGTATAAGATGTGAATAACATGTGTAAATTTGCATGAGTGTTCCAAAGAACACATTCCCTAGTTCACGGCAATGACAAAGTGTGAGGACCAAAATGTTCTCTTAATTTTTCCTAAAGTGTAACTTAATTAATTAGGAGAAATAAGAAGGTTTCAAATTGATTTGATCAAAGAAAAGGAATTTAGAAATCAAATGGTAAAGATTTAGTAAATTTTGGGCCAACATGCCTAAAGGATTTATTTGATTCAAAATCATTATTTTATAACATGATTTAATGAACTTAGATAAGATAATACCTTTGACATGATTTAGAAATCAAATGAAAAAGTTTTACGAAATTTGGCCAACATGCCAATATAGGTTATCATGGTTTCTAAACTTAGTTTCAAACCTTTTTCATCAAAAAGAGACAATACAAGTTAGAAAGAAATTTCCTATAATGATTTTTAAAGAAACAAATTGGTTAGAATTAAGTTTAAAGAATTAAAACCAATGATTTTATCATTTAGAAAGGAATACAAGTAAATTTTGAGAATTTTCTAACATAATGGCTCACTCTAAGTTTTGAAGCATGTTAGGAAGTTTCAAAAAGAAATTAAAATAATATGGTTAAAAATTAGGTAAATGGAAATTTTATGGATAATTTAGGAAACCATTATTATGATATTCTAAACAAAATACTGTCAATTTTTAGTAAAAATGAACCAATAAGATAGTAAAAATATCCTAAAGACAGTATGCGGTATGAAAAATTATTCTACGTAGTTTAAATGTATTAAGTACTATTTCTGTTGGTTTTAAACAGTAATTTTAAGGGCATTCGAATAAGAAAATGATTTAAAAATCTTACGCGATTGAGAAAACGTATTAAAAATGCTACGCGATTTTAAAAACAGAAAAATATCTTTACGCGATTTTTAAACGTTTGTAAAAGCGACAGAATTATGAAAACACGATAAAATTTCTACGCGATTGACCGTTACTATCTTTATACTGTCGGGAAAATGTGAACCCGTACAGATTATTTTTGAAAATCTTTATTTGTCGGGAAAATGTGAACCCGTACAAGCTTTTGAAAATTTATATGCTGTCGGGAAAATGTGAACCCGTACAGGCTTTTGAGACTATATCTGCTGTCGGGAAAATGTGAACCCGTACAGGCTTTTGAGACTGTATCTGCTGTCGGGAAAATGTGAACTCGTACAGGCTTTCCATCTATACGTTATGTGTGCCATGTATTTGGTGGATTGGTTGACGAGACGAATCACATCGTGTTGTCGATGCGATAAACGTAGTGTGGTTCATTGTTCTAATGAACTTGGAGACTTTAGTGTATGGGATCCCACATGTGGACAGTTGGTAGCTCCGTTTGGCCGTGGTAAACCGATAGCACACTATGGTACTCGACATACGCTATATTTAATCGAGATTTGTGAAATCTAGTAGTACATTTGCCTGTAGTGCCACAACGTGAGGCCGTGAACTACACCACGCTGGATTGATGGATTCTGTGTCGTGGGGCTATAGGCGCAACGTGTGACAAGCGCAATAGTTGGTGGGGCAGCCGTGGTACTATTAGATTTTGCGAGTCATTCCTCTCTCGATACTTGTGTTTTCTTTAGCTCCATGGAGTAGGATTTTGTCATATTATTTATCTCTATGTCTATTTGTTTACATCTTATCTATTTATTGTTTATACGTATCTTATTTGTTTATTTTATCGGTTCTTGTTACTATATTTGGTTATTATATCTTATCTGTTTATTCTTATCTTTCTTATTTTATCTGTGAGGTTTTATCATCGTTATGATATATATTGTTATGATATCTAAATTTTACTTCAATTTGTTATTATAATTGTTAAAGCTTTATGTATTGCATGAAGCTGTATATATGTTGTTTGTCGTCTTCTTATTGGCCATGTTGTGATGATTTTATGTTGTCTTACCTCTTTGTTATATGTATTTTCTGTTTAATTATTTTACGCGGTAAAGACTTCGAGGAAGAGGATCAGCCTATTGAGATCGTGTACCACGAGGAGGAGGAAGATCGGCAGGCAGACGACCAATTTTACGATCAAGAACCATCCGATCATCCATATCCTCTGGATTGATTGTGTGGGATGGCGACGCTTGAGGATTTTGGGATTCATAAAGCTGGTATTTCATGGAGGTGCTGCGGCTTGGCATCTACGAGGAGATCGTGATTACGTGACATATGCGGGACGTGTGACCGTGATTCTACGTCGGCGATTTGATGGAGAGCCCATTATGACTACGACGTTATTTTTACGCACTTAGAGTTACCCTTATCCATTAGGCGTTATTGGGGTCTTTGAAAACCCTGAGCCTAGTGAGATAAGCATCGTATCGACTGCGCGATCCCGTTATCGCCGTGTGTCGAGACATCCAAGATATCTATCTCCTGATGATCATTTTCATGCTGAGAGTGATCCATCAGAGGATTAGATAATCATGATGTTTTTTGGGCGCGTCAGCGTATGTCTGTATATATTAACTCTTTTATTGCTTTCTTTACTGTTTTTGTTTAAATAGTTGTAGTCTTAGTTGTAAATTATTTGTACAGTTTATAACTTAATCATATGTATATTATTAGTGATGATGTTTTTTTTTATTTCGTATTTTCCGCATTATCTTTTTATATCATATTTCTGTCTATCAGGAATTATTTTACAACCCGTAATAATATTTAACAAATGTTTCACAACTTGGGTAGATTTTATTTCTATTTCTTTTATTTTCTTTTATGTGTGACATCCTCCAAAGGGGTGTTACACCACACATGTGTCATCATGCTTAGTTTGTCAGAAGGCTAAAGTAAAGTGTCAGAGACCAGTAAGAATGTTACAGCCTCTAACTATTCTAGAATAGAAATGAGATAGTATTGCCATGGATTTTGTCATCGGATTGCCCAAGACTAGGAAAGGTTATGATTCTATATGGGTCATTGTTAATCAGCTTACGAAGTCTGCGTACTTCTTACCAATTAACATAGAGTATTCAATGGAGAGATTCACTCAATTGTACATCGGTGAAATTGTTAGACTTCGCAGTGTACCTTCTAGTATCATTTCCGATAAAGACCTAAGGATTACATCGAGATTTTGGAAGAGTTTACAAGAAGCTATAGGGACGAAACTTTGTCTAAGTTTTGCATATCATCCACAAACCGATGGTCAGACAGAAAGGACTATTCAGTCGCTGGAGGATTTATTGAGGGCTTGTGTGTTAGAACAAACAGGGAATTGGGATGAATTCTTGCCTTTGATAGAGTTCACCTACAATAATAGTTTTCATGTAAGCGTAGGGATGGCACCCTATGAGGCGTTGTATGGACGACGATGTAGAACCCCTTTATGTTGGTACCAAGATGGAGAAAGTGTGATAATAGGACCTGATCTTGTACAACAAACGATAGAAAAGATTAAGATGATTTAGGAGAAAATGTGAACAACTCAGAGCCAGCAGAAAAGCTATGCGGATAAGAGAAGAAGTTCTCTTGAATTTGAGGAAGGTGAGCATGTGTTTTTGTGAGTTACACCCACGGCTGGAGTCGAAAGGGCTATTAAGTCTAGGAAACTCACTCCTAAGTTCGTTAGACCATATCAAATTCTTCGTCGGATAGTTCCAGTAGCCTACCAAATAGCTTTACCACCCTTTCTTTCCAACCTTCATAATATCTTTCATGTGTCGCAATTGCGAAAGTATATTCATGATTCAACTCATGTCATCCAACCTGATACGGTATAATTAAAAGAAAATTTGACTTATGAGACACTTCCTGTTAAGATCGAGGACAGGAGAGTGAAACAGCTCAGAGGGAAAGAGATCGTGTTAGTGAAAGTGATATGGAATGAGGTAACGGGAGATGCTACCTAGGAGTTAGAAGATAAAATGAAGGAGCAATAGCCACAGTTATTCTAAGCTGTGATAAATTTCGAGGATGAATTTTTTTTAGAGGGAGAGAGTTGTAACACCCCAAAATTTCATGTTTCTCAGTATTATGGGATTTTACTATTTTGGGTTTTCTGTGCCCTGTTAAATTTATTTTGACTATTCTGTGATTGTTTTTGGACTTTTTGTGTGTTTTACTTGGTACCGAGAAAATAAAATTTTTCGAGTCGGGAAAAATCTTTAATGATTTATTCGGGACTAGGGGAGCTTACTAAACCCGAAACCGAAACACACAGATCTCAATTTTATAATTTTTAGAATTTATTAGTCAAATAAAAATTTTTCAGTGTTTTATTATTCATTGGATAATAACTACTAGTTCGTGAGCAATAGCTTCTGTCCATTGGGTTATAACCTCGATAACTTCAATCCATTGGATAATAGTCTCTGGAAAAGTCTTGATCATTTTTCTAGAGCATTATTGATGACTCACTTTGGTAAGCCAATTAGAAAGCTAGTTACTTAAGAGTAACCAATGAAAACTAGTCAAAATAAATGGTTAGACTTGTCTTGAAGTAATAGGAAACTAACTAGTTAAACTAAGTGATTTTGTGAACAAACTTGGTTAGCTTGTTGCTTAGTGTTCCAGGGTGTAATTGGCATTGGCTAAAGCATTGGTTTTGATGATAACAAACAAGGACAAGAAATGGAAGTGCAATGATCAAGTCCCAAGAATCTTCAAGAATAACTTATAGGACTTAGATCTTGTGTAAAGGTATTTGGGAATCACACTAAGCTCAAATATGTTTTCAAATCTTTACAAATGGTTTTCATATGCTAAAATGCTCAACAAGCAAGTTTTGAAAAACTAGTCTTGGTGGTAGTTCAAATCCATGAAAAAGAGTAAAGTTTGTGTTTTGCAAAGCTGACCTTTGGTCACTCTTTTGCTCATAACTTACAAACTATTTTGAGTTTGGTTCTAACTTGTTTCATATAAAAATAGACTCAAATATCTTTCCAATGACTGGTTATTCATTTAAAACGGATGAGAAATGAAGAAGTTATGACCATTTAAAGTTAGCTTTCAAAACTAGAATGCCATAACCGATTATGGAATATCCATAACCGATTATTGCACAAATCAGAAGCATTTTTCATGTTTCTAAAAGGTTCATAATAGATTATGAAATATCCATAACAGATTATACACCAAGTCAGAACATGACTTGTGTTTTTCCAAATGGCCATAACCGAATATGGCTTCCTTTTTAATTGATTATTTGGTTTCTCAAATGTAACCACATGTTGTCTAAATGGCCATATTCGAATATGGCTTAATTCATAATTGATTATAAATGTCTCATAACAGATTATGAATTCCTTCATAATTGATTAAGAAACATTTCATAACAGATTATGAAATCTCATAACAGGTTATTTTGTTGGTCAAAAACATTGAAAGTCTTTCACAAAAGCCATAACCGATTATGGCTTTGCCATAACAGGTTATGGTCTGTCACAGAGCTCGTTCTCAACGGCTCTTTTAATGGCATTTAATGCCCCCAACCACTTCTAACGTCTCAAAAATTGCTTGGGCTATAAATGAATGTTATTGGGCATTAAGAGTTGGAAAACATTCTGAAAAACATCATTGAGCATCAAATTTGTGTTTTACTCTCATTTATCTAAAAACTCTATTTTGAGCTTCAAAGTGTGAATCCTTGATACCCATAGTTCTTCAATTTATATTATCTACTCTTTGAGAGAGTTTCTATCACTCAAACACTTTGTTTATTTTGTAAAGAGGGTGAGGTATCCCTCTAGTGAAAAAGGGTGATGTATCCCTTGTTGAAAAGAAGGTGAGGTATCCTTCAAAGGTGTAAAGAGGGTGAGGTATCCCTCAAAGGTGTAAAGAGGGTGAGGTATCCCTCAAAGGTTGTAAAGGGTGAGGTATCCCTGTTTTGAGGCTCAAAGCACAAGGGTGAGGTATCCCAAGGTGTTGTTGAGTGCTCCAATCTGTAAAGGTTTTCAAGCACCCGTTCAAGCTTGAAGTTTAGTGAAAAATCTCGAGTGGTTTGCTTGAGGACTGGACGTAGGTCACAAGGGGTGGCTGAACTAGGATAAATCCTTGTGTTTGATTCTCTTAACTCTATCTCTTTACTTCATGTTTTAATTATATATGCTTGAGTTGAGTTTGATATTTAGCTTTGCTTGAATACTTTCTATCTTTGCTTATTTAATTTGTGAGTGAAGTATTCAATCTCATTTATCTATTCACTTCAATTATCCAATAGCTTCAACAAAAATTGATAATCAAACATTTTGCGAAAGAATTACAAAATTATTTTACATACTCTATTCACCTCCTCTCTTGAATATTGAGGCCACTTGGTAACATATGGCCAAGACGAGTCTAGGACCTTCACCATTTTGTGATTCATGCAATGACTCTTAAGCTTAAACCAATATGAACCACGGTGACAAAATCATGACATGCTAATGACCAACACCAAGAGATATTTCCTAAATTTGTTGAGTAAGTCTTTGACTCCCCACATGCATACACTCCACGACCAAGGGGGGGATTCTAGGACTTCATTTCATTTCTGTCTTTATCTTCTCTTTCTATCAAAGAAAGCTAAGCCAAAAATTTCTCTCTCACTTTCTCTTCACCATAGCTCACGACCAAACCCCTCCAAACCATCATCCAATCTCTCTTAATTTCATCTAACCTTATTTTCTAAACCTATATGTTATTCTAAGACTCTTTCATGTTAAGAGCATAAGCTAAATCTTCCATCTTCTACCTTCACGACAAGCTAGGGTTCTTAAGCTTTCAAGGTAAAGTTCTTGATTTTTGTCTCTAAGTTTGATTTTTAAAATTCTAAACCATGTTTGATCCATGGCTTTCATGTTTTCAAGTCTTGTTTGTAACTTTGGTATGGTTTAAAGATTTCTAGGGTTTGAGTTCTTGGTGTATGAAATCTTCAAGAGGAAAAGCAAGGACTTGATTGATCTTCCCTTAAGGTAAGAGGGAGATTTACCTCATCAACCATGTGTGGTGGTAAGGGATGAAATTGGTTGTTAGTGAAAATCTATATAAGGATTTATTCACTTGTATGTATAAGTTTTCATGCTTTGTGATTGTTTTGATTAATATGCTTTTATTGTTTTACTAGTATGCATGGATAAGTGATAGTTGAAGCTTGACAATTTATGTGTAATATAGGATGTGAATCACATGAAAAGGAAAGAGATTTTGGTTCCAAAGAACCTAGAGGCTCACGGCCTCCACACTTATTTTGGAGCAAATCAATTAAAAATATTGTATCAAGTATGGATTTGGAGGATTGAGTAATAAGTAAATGAATTAAGGGTTTTTCAAAGAAAAGGAAATAGGAAATGAATAAATATTTTGTGAGGAAATGTTACTTGATTTTCGGCCAACATGCCAAGAATTTGAAATCTAGATAAAAAATAATTTCTTAAGTGTAGTCATGGAAGATTAAGTAACTAGAATTTAAATTAGTGGATTTTGAGGTATAAAAATGATTTAAAATTACTATGCGATCGAGAAAATGATTTAAAATTATTACGCGAATGAGAAAACATTCAAAAATCTTTACGCGATCTAGAAAACGTTGGAAAATACTTACGCGATTTGAAAAAGTAACAAAAATATTATGCGAATGTGAAAATGCGATAAAAGTATTAGGCGATTAAAAATAACAGCGGTTTGTTGTCGGGCCAACGTAGTGGACCCAAATATGTTGGAAAACAGTTTCGCCAAGTGATGGTGAGTTTTTATGAAAAATTGTGATATGAATGTTTGTATGTATGTATAATGGATCATAAATTATGCATTGAAATATGTGTCAGCCTTATTGGTAAAGGCAAGTTGCCTAGGAGATGAAATATACCTTAGTATAGATGCGATTTGTGTAGTGTTGATCATTGGTTGATCAATGGAGGCGTTGGGGCGAGGATTCCACAAGTGGACAGTTGGTAGCACCACTAGGCCATGATGTACTATGCAATACACTGACGATCTCGACAAAACACTATCCATCTGGCGTAGACTGTCTTGTATAAGCCATGTTGCGTACGATGAAATTCTTTTTTAGCATTTCATTTGAGGCTAACGAGATACAGACAGATTTTCTAGATCATTCTCTCCGAAATTTTATTTAGCTCCATGGAGTAGGAATTGGTTTGTATACATATGCATAGTGGGTCAGCATAATGAAGTGACAAATATATTTATTTGTTATTTTATTTGTGATATGATAACATGATTTTACCTGTTAATGTTATATCTGTATGTTTATGGTTATTCCTATACTACCGTTCTGGTATTGATGTAAGGGATCTCACCTCTTCATGTTATGTCTGTTATGTTTTATGTTTATATTAAATAAAGACGGTGTAGAAGACGAGTCAAGATCGCCTGGATTCTGTTTGGGATAATTTATCTGTTTTATGTTATGGCGTATCTACGAGGCATCATCGGGTTTATGCATATACAGTTCCATGAGGATGCTGATGCTTGGACTAAAGACTTGGAGAAGGATCGTGTTGTTTATGTTGGGGAGATGACCCTAACTTTTAGTAGGACCCGTAATGGGAACCCTATTTTGTCTACTACTGCCTCTTTACATTTTGAGTTCTCGATGCCCATGAGGGATTTGTGAGGTATTCCTTCTTACACCCCTAAACAGAATTCAATGGTGTCTTCTGCGCGTACACCTATTCCAAGGTTTGTGTAGAACCTATGGTCTTTGTCTTTGGAGGAGACTGAGGAAGATCATTCTAAGGAACTTTCTCACTAGAAGTTTTAACTTTGGTTAGTTTAATGTTTTGAAGTAACAGTTGTACATATTTACTTTGGGAAGTACAATCTAATGTATGTAAATTATTTGTAAACCGAGTTTTATATTTATGTTTATTATGAGTGAGTATTATTCAGTTATGCATTGTATGGTTTTATTTATCTGATTTAATATTATTTGTAAAAATGGAATTTTACAATTAGTATCGTTACAAGATTAATTGTTTTACAACTTAGGTAAGTTATTTAAATTTTAGTCTTAAATGTGATAACCTACGGTAGGTGTTACGTTAATTGGTATCCAAGCCTCGGTTAGAGTTTTTTTGGGTTGTTGTGGTTAAGTCTATTTTCTTGTGTTCTGTGATTCTCTGTGTTTGGTTTCTGAAAGGTTACATTTGACTTTGTTGTGTTTTGTTTGGTTGGTTTTGAAGAAAGAAATGTCTCGTAATAGAAGTACACGAGTGAATGTGGGACGCGATGATGATGCGATGACTGCAACTGCTGAAGCAATGTAACGAATGACAGATGTTATTATGCAACAAAATCAAATAGCAGCATAACAGGAAGAAGCGACTGCAAATGCTCAAAATTTATCAAAGAAGGCAAGTCTTTGGATCAAATAACTAGAGAAAATATTTGAAGCAATGGGATGTGCTGATGAGCGAAGGGTAACTTATGTTATCTTTATGCTTATGGGAGATACTAAAGATTGGTGGAGAGGGACTTGTAGAATATTGCAAGTTGAAGGAAGGGAAATTACATAGGAAGTCTTTTGCAATACATTCTTGGAGAAGAACTTTCCAGCTAGTGCAAGACATGCAAAGGAGGTGGAGTTTCTCAGTCTACGACAAGGAGGGATGACTGTTGGTGAGTATGCTGCGGGGTTTGAGAGCTTGTCGAAATTCTCACGATATTTCCAAATCCAACCTGACGAAGAGTGGAAATGCTGAAAATTTGAAGAAGGTTTAAGACTTGATTTGAAACGAGCGGTACTACCGATGAGGATGAATTAGTTCCTAGCATTATTAGATACGTGTCACCTGCTTGAAGATCTGAATCAATCTAGAGATATGAGGAATCACAACTTTGGACCATCTCAATTCCAAAGAGAGGGAAACAATAATAATAATCGGTTTCAACAAAAACCATATCCGAGACCACCGGGGAACCAACCTCAACGACAATCATTCAAAGGAGGTTCTAGTGGAAATAGAGCTGGTCAAACTGTGGTGTCCGCGTCAAAATGTTTCAAATGTTGGAAAGGAAGTCACACAACGAGAGATTGCACAATCAAGGAAAATATTTGTTTTAGATGTTGAAAGCCCAGTCATATTTCCAAAGACTGTAATCAGCCGAAGATTGAGCCTTATGTGAGTAATGTACATGCTGCCAAACCACAAGTAGGAGGGCAAGTATATATAATAAGTGGAGCGGATGCCTCCCAGTCCGAAGATCTTACTAAGGGAGAAGGTGTCATATCTGGTAATCTTTTAACTGTACTGTATGATTCGAGGGTAACCTATTAGTTTATTGCCTATGACAGTGTAGATCGCTTAGGATTATCTGTGTCCTCTCTATGTTTTCATCTGATTGTTTCTAACCCTACTGCTAAGCCTGTTATTACTTCTAAAGTTTCTCTGAACTGTCCTATTATCATTGAAGGTCAAAAATTTTCTATTGATTTGATTTGCTTACCTCTTACTAAAATCGATATAATCTTAATAATGGATTGGTTATCTTCTAACCATATCCTGTTAGATTGTTCCAATAAGACCATAATATTTCCTGAGAATAAGATTTCTGGATTTTTTACGGCCAACCAAGTCCAAGCTTGTTTGAGGGAAAGAGCCCAATGATACATGATGTTATCTTCTTTGGAGGTCAAGAGTGAGAATGACGTGCACACTATTTCTGTTGTTAATGAATGTCCTGAGGTTTTTCTTAATGATGTACCAGGATTACCACCGAAAAGAAGGATAGAATTTTCTATCGATCTTGTGCCAGGATCAGGTCTTATCTTGATGGCACCATACTGGATGTTGCCGTCAGAATTAGAGGAGCTCAAGAAGCAATTGGTGGAACTGTTGGAAAAACAGTTTGTGAGACCTAATGTTTCACCGTGGGGAGCTCCAGTGCTGCTAGTCAAGAAAAAGGATGGAAGTTCTCGTCTCTGTGTGGACTACTGTCAGTTGAACAAGGTCACGATAAAGAATAAGTATCCACTTCCAAGGATAGAAGATTTGATGGACCAACTGAAAGGAGCAGCTGTTTTCTCTAAGAATGATCTACGATCTAATTATCATCAAATTCGCGTTAAAGAAGAAGATATACCTAAAACGGCTTTTCGGACTCGATATAGACATTATGAGTATCAAGTGATACCATTCGGAGTGACGAATGCTCCTGCGATAGTCATGGATTATATGAATAGGACCTTTTATCCTTATCTAAATAGATTTGTCGTTGTTTTTATTGACGACATTCTGATTTATTTTTGAAATCAGGAGGAACATGTATAATGTAATACCCTTAAACACATGTTAGACTGGTAAATGGTTACCAAAGGTAGCGTTTGACTTGTTTAGCATACCAGTCAAGTTTTGTGACAAACTGAGTTCATTTAGGCACTTAGTTGCAACACAGAAGTTGAAAAGTGGCTTAAAATGACTCAGATACTAGCATAAGTTGCTAAGTTAAGGGAAATAAACATAGAGAATTTATTTCTAGGTCACAAATAAGCCAAGTAAGATGTGGTAAAAGTTTCAAGAGAATTGGAGTCAGTTTGATATTTTTAGGCATACAGGTTGTGTTTTTAATGCCGGATTGATCCCTAGCAGATATAGAAAATCATGAAAATGGTGAAACAACAATTTAAATGAATCCTATGATTTATTCTAAAGTTGTTGGAAGCTGAGAAACTTGAATTAGGATAATTTGGGTGTCCTTAGCAGATATAAGTTTCAGTGTAGAAACTTAAGTTAATCTTTTCCCTTAATTTCCTCCATATCCCACCCCCTATTTCTATCTTCTCTCTCGGCAGAAGGAAGCAAAAACGAAAAACAGAAAGAAGAAAAGAGAAAGAGAGAAAGGAGAGAAGAGAGGAAGGGGAAGAAAGAAGAGGAAGAGCAAGATCAAGAGGATCAAGCTTCAAGATCAAGAGGATCAAGCTTCAAGATCTTCAAGAGTCTTCAAGAGGTAGGGGTTTAGAACTTCCACTCATCTATTTTCTCTATATTCTCTATGTATGCATATTAACAACTTGTTGGGGATAAAAATACAAGTTTTGATTTAATAAAGATATTCTCGACAGATAGTTGACATTCGATGAAGATAGATAATTCAACAAAGATGGTTTTTCTGTGGTCGAATGATAACATTGAGGTATTCGACAAAGAGGTTTTTTCGACAGTTAGACGATGATCTAGTGTTATAGTCAGATGTTAGTTTTTTGTCGAAATATCTTAGTTGCCTTTAGTTATTCGTCTTGAATTCAACAACCAAATGGTGATCCAAGTGGTGATCAATTATCAAAAGGTCAAGGGATGGTTTGGTCGAAAATAAAGTTACTAATGCTATTGATGAAAGATGACATGGCTGCTCTTAGTTTGGCAAAATATTAGTATAGATAAGCATGATATAACTGCCATGAACGTGGTCAGTTTTTAGGAGTTAGTTATTTTTCATATTTTTCCTATAAATACTAGTATTCACGATGTACAAATGGTGGTTTTACTGGATATACAATCCCAACATCTCACTCAAGCAGATTAACGGATTTGACTCTAAGTATGACTTCCATTTACATTTCCAGCAATTTACATTAATGCAATATTTTTTAAATTCTTTATTTTCAACCTTTGTTCTTTAAATTTTTTTACTATTCTGCATATTTAAACTTTCTGTACCTTTACCTTTTTGCAAATTTTACATTTCTCACAATTTACTTTCTCAGCACTTTACATTTTGCATGTTACTCATCATTTTCCTAAACAAATTCATTTTCTACCGAGATTACCACATAACTCTGAACCCACAATCGACTGATAAAATATATTTGTTTGTTGAAATTTGTCTCATATCAAATTCACCCGTAAACAAATTGGCACGCCCGGTGGGACGAGTTCAGAGTAACTCGGTAGTGTCACAAACCTCTTCATAAGAAGATGGTTTTATGCGTTTAAGAAGTAGAAAGTTGGTATTTTCTTGCCCTTCTCAAGATACACAAACTATGAGTAACGCAAATAATCAGGCGTCGAATGCACTTTCGGTTGAAGTTAGTGTGCCACCTTCGACAGTCGTTACTGTGTCACCTTTAACAACGGGTCCTGTGGTTGATATAATAGCAACCGGTACTCTTAAGAGTAACCCAGTGTTAGAACAAGTGGTGCCTAGAGTGACTCAGTCATCGCCAAATCAACCAAGTAATCAAAGTGTAATGAACTCAAATTCAAGGTTGGCACCACAATATAGTTTGCCACTAAATTATGTTCCTCCTGTGTTGGCACAAATGGGACTTGGCTCTACTTTGGCTAATACTGTAAGCCAAACAGTAGCCTCACAAGGCCAACCACAAATAAGTTCGGCTTTAGCAAGTTTTAATGGCCAAGGAATAGAAGTTGCAAGTTCAAGTAATCCAACTCCCTTTCGACAGGAGAGATTGAATTTGGGACCTATATTTCCAAATATGTCGAGAGATGTTCCTCAGAATATAACTGGGCCAACTATGAATTCTTTGGCCAGTTTTCGACAACAAATGGATGAAAGCAACCATGACATGGTGCATATGTTCACTCAGCAAATGGGTGCTGTAATTACGCCAATCATGGAAAATACAAATAATGTTTGCAATGCATTGGCTCAGCAAATGGCAAGGCTAAACCAAGCCTTGGGAGTAGGTGATTTGACCAATGATAATATTTAAGGAGCCCAGCCTGGGGTAAATAGAGAAATGATCGCACCTCAGGCAAATGTGGGGCAAAACCAACAAAACTTAGATCAACCAGGTCAAAATGATCAGCCTCGTTTGGAATATGGAAATGTCTATATGCTCCATCGAGGAAATGAAGATCAAATGGCCAGAAATGATATAGCCATGAGATTGCTTCGACCAAATCCTGGGGGGCACCAAATGGTTGAACAAAATGTAAACCAAGTAGTGGAACAAGTGCTGAATAGATTTGGTTTTAACGTTGGTTATGCCAACCAGCCATATTTTGTATCAGCGTTTCCTGAGTGGGTCCAACAGGCAGAGTTGCCTAGAGGAGTTAAGATTCCGAAACTTTCCAAGTTTGCAGGAGAAAGTGGGGAATCGACCGTCGAACATATTGCACGGTTTACAATAGAGATGGGGGAGTTGGCCACTGTTGAAGGCCTTAAAATGAGATTCTTCCCAAGTTCCCTCACAAAAAATGCTTTTTCCTGGTTTTTGACATTGAGACCAAATTCAGTCCACTCTTGGGCTCAATTGGAAAGCTTTCATGATCAATTTTTTAGAGGAGATTTGAAAGTGAGACTTACAGATCTTTTTAGCATCAAAAGGATGTATAATGAAACCGTGGATGACTATCTGGCTAGGTTTCGATAAATGAGGAGTAGATGTTTTACTCCTATACCAGAGATCGAAATAGTAAAGGTTGCTACAGGTGGTTTAGATTATTATATAAGGAAGAAGTCAGTGAATCAATATTTAGTTGATCTTGCTCAATTAGGTGAAAAAGTTAGGCAAATAGAATAACTAAAAGTTGAAAAGATTCAGAAACAAAAAAGATTTCTTAAAAGAGAAAAGGTGGCATTTGTCGGATTGAATGAATCCGATAATGAGTTTGAAGGCAGCGATGATGAGTTTGAAGTTAACATTGCTGAACTTCAGATAGGTCCTCTTTATGTTTGTCAGGCGTTACAGCCTTCTAGAAATAAGGAGAAAATTGGTTACGTTAATAGGAAAACATATACATTTGACATAACCAAAGCCGACAAGATTTTTGATTTGTTACTAAAAGATAAACAGATTAAACTGTCGGAAGGTCATAGGTTGTTAAAGTTAGATGAAATTAAAGACCGAAAATATTATAAGTTTCAAAATAGTTTCGGTCATGTTACTAATGAATGTGTTCGTTTCAGAGACATAATTCAAAAAGCAATAATGGATGGCCGTCTGAAGTTTGCCGACAAGCTTAAAGCGGATATGAAAGTTGACACAGATCCGTTTCAGGCTGAAGTATCTTGTGTTGATCAGCAAATTCCTTTAAATGTTGGGATGCTCAACATAAGGAGGTTGCAAGAATTCAACATGGATACAAAGGATGCAACCGACATATATCCCAAGCCAGGTGAGTCTCTTGAGACATTTCTTGAAAGAAAGAAAGATGAGGGCAAGGTAATGCAGTATATGATGAGCTTGCTGCGAAGAAAGCTGCTGAAGAACACTAAGTATCCAGCAAGGTAAGGAAAAAATTCTCGATAGAAAAACCTGGAGACCACAGAAGACTTTTCATGCTCCAAGGCCAAAGCCAGTCTACATGCCTAGACCTAACATGAATGGTTGGTTAGTCGAGCCACAGGGGTTTGTGGGAAACAAAGCTCATCTCAGACCATTTAAGACTAGGGTGCCACCTGCTAATGTTGCCATGGATAAGTGGATGAAAGAATTCCATAATGGATAGACATACGTATTTTCGACGGAATGTGTCTGCCAGAAGGAATAATTTTCAAAGGGATCAACCTTTTTGGAATGAAGACTACAAGAATGGAAGGATTAATTTAGGAAAAACTTCGATTGGCCAAGATGAAGCAGGGCCATCAAAGGTTCATCCAATGTCAAAGAGTAAGAAAAGGAGATTACAGAGATTAAGACAAGCACAAAAGAGAAGAGATATGGCTGAAGGATTAGTGATCAAGGAGCAGCCCGTAGAAACAGGTTGTTTGGTGGTCGAAAAGAAACCAATGCTTGATCAGGATAAAAATGGTAGAAAGATAAAAAGTGTTGTTACCATGGGATCATTTCTAGGGGAGCCGACAACAAATGCAGTTAGACAGCTTGACACTGATGATAAATCCCGACAAGAAAGGTTGGAAGAAATAAGAAAGGGTAAGCAAGCAAAGGCCAATTCCAAATAAAACAAAGAGGAAATGGTCAATTGGATTGATAGCAGCAGAAAAAGAGGTAAGAAAGAACATTTTACCAGTCGAAAAGGACAAGGAGTTGATCAGCTCGAATGTTGCAAACCCGACAATAGGAAGAGAGCAGATTAAGGACTCTGGAATTGGAAATAGTAATATTGAAGACTGGCCAAAAGAAGAAATCATGAGAATTTTAGAAGATCCAGATCAAGAGGTTGAGTGGAGGAAGAAAGTGCTCGACATAAGAAAAGAAAGAGAAAGATCGGCAAAGCCTGACTGCCAAGATATAGACTCAATGTTTGATGAAGTTATTGAGGCCTTGAATGATCCAGAGGATCCTTTAGGCCTTGGCGAAGAGGAACAATTCGACATGGACATCAACTTGGAAGATAATCTGGATGATATCTTGACGGCTATGGATAGTAATTTGCCATCAGAAGATTACTTAAGGATTGGAAGGCATCTAAGTGAAGAGCTATCTGACGAGGAGGAATTCTTGAAGTCAATGAGTGTTAATTTAATTTCAGTGTTACCTGCAGATTTTGAAAGGTATCACGAAATTGAGTACACTGGGGAGAATGAAGAAGATTTTGATGACCTCGACGATCATTGGCTCCTTTTCCAGGACAATATGATCACAGTCTTTGACAATACAGCTCAGCTTAAAAAACCAACAGAAGATCAAAAGGCTCATTTACGACCGTTACACATCAAGGCTCTATTAGAACGAAAACCCACCAATAGAGTTTTGATCGACGGGGGGGCAGCAGTCAATTTAATCCCAAGGGCCATGATAAAAAAACTTAGGAAAAATGAGTCAGATTTGATGTCGATAAACATGATAGTCACAGATTTCAGTGGTAAAACCTCCCTGTCGGATAGAGTGGTGATGTTGAAAGTACAAGTCGGATCTGTTGCAAGATCGACATTATTTGTGGTAATTTCGACGAAGTCAAGTTACAATCTTCTGCTAGGGAAAGATTGGATTCATGCCGTCAGAGCAATACCATCAACAGTTCATCAGAAGCTCATTCTTTGGAATGAAGACGACCAAATTGAAGTAGTAGAAGCAGATGACAGTCCTTGCTATCTCCAGCAACTTCATGTCGATTTCAGAATATATGCTCCAAGTGTTAAACCAGTAACAACAAGTGGTGGAGTGATTAACAAAGACGCACTCGAAGTTTGCTTGAGGGATCAGTTTGGTGTACGACTGGTGAAGAAGGCCGAAGAAGATTGGCCAAGCACTAGTTATGAGTGTTAAGGATTATTTAGAAGAATTATCGGCTTATTTAGCCGACAAAGCAGTATTCACTGCTGAAAACATGCTGTCGGATTGTATAATTGATGATGGTTCTTTAGGATTTGAAAAAGGGCTTGATGAAAAGCAGAGTGTGGAAGTGGAAGATCCTTTGGAAGAAATCAACTTGGGCACTGAAGCATATAGAAGGCCCATCTTCGTGAGTTCATTTCTGCTAAAGGATTTCAAAGAAAATCTTGTCTAGTTAATTATGGAATATAAAGATTGTTTTGCTTGGGATTATGATGAAATGCCTGGATTGAGTAGAGATCTTGTCGAGCACAGATTGCCTCTGAAAGAAGGATGTAGACCTGTTAGGCAAGCCAATAGGAGATTTGCACTTAAGGTGATATTAAAGATAAAAGAAGAGGTTGAAAGGTTGCTCAAAGCCAAATTCATCAGAACAACCAAGTATGTCAAATGGCTTTCTAATATTGTTCCTGTAGTTAAGAAAAATGGCAAGTTGAGAATATGTGTAGATTTTAGAAATTTGAACACTGCCACACCTAAAGATGAGAATCCTATGCCAATTGCGGACATGTTAGTTGATGTCGCATCTGGACATGAATTATTAAGTTTTATGGATGGCCATGCAGGTTATAATCAAATTTTTATAGCCGAAGAGGACGTGTCGAAAACTGCCTTCAGGTGTCCAAGAGCCATTGGGACATTTGAATGGGTAGTCATGTCTTTCGGTTTAAAGAATGCAGGGGCCACTTATCAGAGAGCAATGAATATAATTTTCCATGATGTCATTGAAAAATTTATGGAAGTCTACATTGACGATGTCATTGTCAAGTCGAAACAAAGGAAAGCCATTTGACAAACTTAAGGCAGACATTCAACAGGATGAGGAAGCACAGCCTTAAGATGAATCCAGAAAAATGTGGTTTTGGAGTGTCGGCTGCTAAATTCTTAGGTTTCCTAGTCCATAAAAAAGGTATAGAAGTGGACAAGAATAAAGTCAAGGCAGTTTTGGAGGCCACACCACCGACAAACAAGAAAGAATTGCAATCTTTTTTAGGAAAAGTTAACTTCCTAAGAAGATTTATATCCAACTTGTCAGGAAGAACCAAAGTTTTTGCTCCATTGATCAAGTTAAAGGCTGAACAGGATTTTGTGTGGGAACCTTGCCACCAAGAAGCCTTCGACCAGATAAAGCAGTATTTGACAAAGCCACCGGTCATGATGCCTCCAGTGCCCCATCGACCGTTGAAATTATATATATCAGCATCAGAAGAAACCATTGGAAGTGTGCTGGCTCAAGATGTAAATGGCATCGAAAGGGCCGTGTATTATCTTAGTCGAGTTTTAAATGATGTTGAGAGAAGATATAGTGCAATAGAGAAACTTTGTTTAGCATTGTATTTCTCATGTACTAAGCTTAAGTATTACATGATGCCTTGTAATGTACTGGTTATATCGAAAACTGATATAATAAAATATATGTTATTGAAACCAGTGTTAAATGGTCGTATTGGAAAATGGACAATTGCTTTGTCAAAATTTTCTTTACAATATGTACCAATGAGAGCAGTAAAAGGCCAAGCAATTGCTAACTTCTTGGCCGACCATCCTTATTTGGATATAAATAATGTAAATATTGTCATTTTAAAACCTTGGTGTTTATATTTTGACGATTCAAGGCATCAAAATGGAATTGGAGTAGGGATTTTAATTGTTTCCCCTCAAGGTACTCCAACTAAGTTCATGTTTGAACTTAAATATACCTGTTCTAACAACGAGACTGAATATGAAGCCTTAATTGTCGGATTGGAGATACTAGTGGAAATGAAAGCACGTAATGTGCATATATTTGGTGATTCACAACTTGCCCAAGAATATAAATGTGTTAGTGAAAATCTAATGAAATATTATATTGTGGCAAGTAAGTTAATGAAACAATTTGACGAGGTAACTGTCGAACACATTTCCAGAGGTTTAAATGAAGAGGCTAATGAATTAGCACAAGTAGCCTCTGGTTATAGACTTTCATCCAAGGTTCTTACAAATCTAATAGAAATAAGAGAAATTTTATATCCATTAGAGGAAAGTGATATACTACAAAATGACATTTCGACGATTAATGACTGGAGACAACCAATACTGAGTTATTTGGAAAATCCAAGTCAAGATGTGCATACAAAGCTCAAGTATAGAACATCAAAGTTTGTGGTATTAGGGGGAGCCTTGTATAGAAAGTCTGTCGATGGAAATTTAGAAGTTTGCCTGAGTGAAGCAGAGACTTATATTGCCTTGGCAGAAGTCCACGAAGGAATTTGTGGAGCTCATCAGGCAGGTGAAAAGATGAAATGGGTCCTTCGACGCCAAAGGTATTATTGGCCAACACTAGTTAGGGATTGTATAATGTTTGCTAAGTCTTGTGAAGAGTGTCAAAGACATGGCCATATACAAAATGTTCCTGCTAGTGAGTTACATGCTATAATTAAACCTTGGCCTTTCAGAGGATGGGCCTTAGATTTAATTGGCCAAATTTATCCCGTCTCGTCGAAGGGACACAAATATATTTTAGTAGGAGTTGATTATTTCACCAAATGGGTTGAGGCTGTAGCCTTAAAGGATGTAACTCAGCAGGATGTGATTGACTTTATTGAAGATAATATAGTTTGTCGGTTTGGAATACCACAAACTTTGACAACCGACCAAGGATCAGTATTCATTGGAAAGAAAGTTGTCGAATATGCCAGTTCAAGGAAAATTAAAATGCTCACGTTGACGCCATATTATGCTTAGGCGAATGGCCAAGTAGAGGCCATGAACAAAATAATCATAAATTTGATTAAAAAGCATATTGGTCGACAACCTAGAAATTGGCATAATATCCTTAATCAAATTCTATGGGCATATAGAAATTCACCAAGAGAATCGACGAGCACTTCACCATATAAGTCAGTGTATGGTCATGATGCAGTGTTACCAGTTGAGATTAATCTTCATTCCATTCGAATTCAAAAATAAGACGAGTTACTAATTGAGCATTATTGGGACTTGATGTTTGATGAATTGAATGAATTAAGTGATGAAAGATTAATAACTCTAGAAAACTTGATTCGACAAAAAGAAAGGATTGCAAAGTTTTACGACAGTTGAGTTAAGTATAAATCTTTTAAGATTGATGACTTGGTTTGGAAAGTCATTCTGCCCATGGATAAGAGGTGTCAAAAATATGGAAAATGGTCTCCAAAATGGGAAGGACCATTTAAAATTACTCAAGTATTTTTTGGGAATGCTTATGCACTTGTCGAAGTTAATTCTGGTTTGAGGATTAAATCAATTAATGGCAAATATTTAAAGCCATATAAACCGACAATGTATGAAGTAAAGATAGAAATTGAGTAAAAATGAAATTTCATTCATATATTCGACAAATACAAATTACATACTGATATTACATCTGGTTTAGATTGTCAAGGAAGATAATAGAGAAATAAACCTATTCTAAATAAACCAGAAGCTTCTCCCCAGTTGAATGTGTTTTGAATTGAGCTCGTAGGACCTGAGGAAGAGGAAGGAGCAGACGACCCTTAACTTGTCCTGGACGAGATTTTGGTTGGTCGTCTACTCCCTGATGAGTCATTTACATCATAACAACCGTGTTTCAGAAACACTGGGTTGTTACAATGCTTACTGAAGTTCATAAAAAATATTACGATTCTTACTGAAGTTCAAGTTGATCATCACCATTAATACAGAGCCCTTTTTTCCATTTATCCCATTGAGAGAAGAAGAAATTATCTGAAGACATGGTGAAATGATGGAAAAGAAAAATCAGAATACGGATTTGAACTTCGGTGTTTCAGAAGAACACTATTTATAGAAGATTTTCTGCAGAAGGACTCATTACGTGTTGCCTTGTAACTTTCATTATAATTAATTAAGTTAATTATAATGCACAGTTATGAGATGCATTGAAAAGAAACAGAATAAAGAATGTTTAAAGAGTAATAAATAAAAACGTGTTGGAAACTGATCAAAAGGAATGTTTATTAAGTATTGGCCTAGAAGGCCATACAAATCCTATCGGATTATCAAACCGATGGTATAAGAGAAGCCAAAATACATTCTTCTTTTGGATTTTTGCAAGGGAAAAAGCTTTGAATTTCTTTGGTGATAAGTTCTTTGGGCAGAACTGGGCCCAAGAAAGTAGCTGGAGGATCTAAAGAAAGTGAAAGGTCGTTGATAGGAAGGATTACCTTGGAAAGATTCCACAGTTCAGATTTCTCTAGAACTAGGTCTTGAACAACGGCGTGGCTGCCCAAATCTACTAATGGTTCATTGACAAATTGAGAATGAGAAGCCATTGTTGAAAAAGAAGCTTTTATAGAAAAGACGCGCGAAAATAAGGTAGAGGAAGATGAACAGTAGAAGATGGAGTAAAAGTGGCATATTTCTATGAAATTTAAAGAAGTGATAAACAGTAGAGAAGGTAAGAGGATGCGTGATATTCGTAAAAAAAGCTGTTTTTTCAGAAAGGGATAAATATCATCCCTATTTATTAGGAAGAAACGGCTATTTAATGTTTGAAATGATAAGTAGTAGTTGTGGTTTTCAAAAAATCCACGGAAGATTTTATTGGATTTTTGAAAACCAAATAAAAAATGATTTCAAAAAGATTTTTGATAAGGTCTTGACGTCGGATTGGAACTAGAAGATAAGATTAAAATTTATCTTTCTTCCAGTAACGTCGAAAGAAAAAATTTTGGGGGGCATTTGTTGGGGATAAAAATACAAGTTTTGATTTAATAAAGATATTCTCGACAGACAGTTGACATTCGACGAAGATAGATAATTCGACGAAAATGGTTTTTCTGTGGTCGAATGATAACATTGAGTTATTTGACAAAGAGGTTTTTTCGATAGTTAGACGATGACCTAGTGTTATAGTTAGATGTTGGTTTTTTGTCGAAATATCTCAGTTGCCTTTAGTTATTCGTCTTGAATTCAACAGGCAGATGGTGATCTAAGTGGTGATCAATTATCAAAAGGTCAAGGGATGGTTTCGTCGAAAATAAAGTTACCAATGCTATTGACGAAAGATGACATGGCTGCTCTCAGTTGAGCAAAATATTAGTATAGATAAGCATGATATAACTGCCATGAACGTGGTCAGTTTTTAGGAGTTAGTTATTTTTCATATTTTGCTTATAAATACTAGTATTCATGATGTACAAGTGGTGGTTTTACTGGATATACAATCCTAACATCTCACCCAAGCAGATTAACGGATTCGACTCCAAGTATGACTTCCATTTACATTTCCAGCAATTTACATTAATGCAATATTTTTTAAATTCTTTATTTTCAAGCCTTGTTATTTAAATTTTTTTTACTCTTTCTACACTTTAAACTTACTGCACTTTTACATTTCTGCACCTTTATTTTTGCACTTGTTCTTTAAATTTCCTTTACATTTTCTGCACTTTACTATTCTGCACATTTAAACTTTCTGTACCTTTACCTTTCTACAAATTTTACATTTCTTGCAATTTACTTTCTCAGCACTTTACATTTTGCACGTTACTCATCATTTTCCTAAACAAATTCATTTTCTACCGAGATTACCACATAACTCTGAACCCACAATCGACTGATAAAATATATTTATTTGTTGGAATTTGTCTTATACCAAATTCACCCGTAAACACAACCTAATATGCTAAAGTGAGTTCTAGATGAGTTTGATGTGTTTGGTTTGCATGGATATGTTTCTTAGATCAATTATGATTTGTTCATGTCATAAACTGAATTTAGAAACTTAGAAATATTCATTTAAACCATTGATGCCCATTTTGGGGTTTAGGGTCAAGCATGCATGATTTTGGTTCAAGAATCCAAATCAAGAGGTTTAGAATGGTGATTGAGGTTTCCTAAGTGTTAATGAACTAATTAGGGACTTAAAATCACATAGAAAATGATCTTGAATGATTGGAAGTGAGAATTGTTCCAAAGGAACCATTTTCGGATTCTGCAGAATTCTGCAGAATCCAGTGAGCAGTCAGCGATGTTTGCTGCATAACTCGAGCTGTAGATATCAGAATCACTTGATTCTAGTGCCATTTGAAAGCTAAGACATAAGGCTTCATGTGGTAAAAATTTTAGAATTATTGAGCAAGCCAATCAATACCAGTTTCTGTTTGAATCCAAGGCAGATTCTGCAGAAAAAGGCATTCTGGCAGTCAGTAAACCAGATTGCATAATTTCTTGCTCCGATGTCGTATTTACGTGAAACTAATGCCATTTGAAAGCTAACACATAAAGCTATATGACTGTTAAATTTCAGAATTATTAAGTTCTTAGTTTGTTCCCAGTTTCATTTCAAAGTCAGGTCATTTTCGGGTAAAACAGAAAATGCCCTGTTTTAGCTTCTGCACAATGTTGCATAACTTTGGCTACATTTATCCAAATGAGAGGTTTGTGGCATTTGAAAGATATGAGGGAAGACTATATTACTGTAAAATCTCAGAATTATTGAAGTTAGTATGTGCATTTGGTGCACTCATGAAAAACAGCCTTTTTAGGCAAAAATTAAGGGGGTTTTGAGAAAGTTTGGACCCTAGAAACTTTAGTAGCTTCTTTAATAGGTAAAGTTGAATTATGAAAGTGTAATAGAAATGTGTTTTCTCCTTTATGGGTTAAACTTGAATTAAATGCTCTTTTATTGAGCTTATAATGAAATGTATGCATGATATTGATGTATAAATGTAACGGATTGAATGACTTATGAAGTAAATCATTATATGCACTTAATATGGAATGAATGACATATGTGAATGATGTTGATGTTGTAATACATTGAATATGCCTTGTATGGTATGGATAAAGTTGATGAACACGATATTGAGGAGCAATATAAAAGAAAAGGTAAAGGTAGACGAGGTTGAATGAGTCTCTCTCTACTAGCATGCATGATAATTCATTATGAAAATTTTAATGATTATGGTAATTACTTCCCTATTATGTAAAGAAAAGTACAATTATGTAAAAAGTGAAGGAAGGAAAGGTTTTAATACTCTTGCATGTTTTGTTTTCAAACTTGTTATTTGATGTTTCTATGTATTGTAAATTTATGCTTAGACAAAAGGGCTCCAAGTGGCTTGGACAAAAGGGCTCCAAATGCTAAAGTTATGAATGTTTGGTAGTGCAAGGAACAAAATGGCATCCTGCCTACCCAGAAAACAATACAAGGAAGCATTCTCCTGCATGGTTCTAGGTTTGGTCCCAATGAAGGGCTATAACCTGAAGGAGGGGATTCAATAATCCCAATGAAGGGTTGTAGTCCGAAGGAGGGGATTTAATACCGAGCCACCTTCGGGAGAAACAAAAGGCATGGTTCTAGGTTTGGTCCCAATGAAGGACTATAACCTGAAGAAGGGGATTCAATGATCCCAATGAAGGGTTGTAGTCCGAAGGTTAATACTGAGCCATGTGAACAATACGGAATATATTAACATAGCTTCCCGGGAGTTAGAGCTCTGGCTGGGGGTGTTACATTAAAAGATGCTTCCTGGAACAAAAGGGATTCCTGGAAATAATCAAATAACATGTGTTTTCTAAAATAAAATCTTTTCAAAGAATCATTATATGAGCATATTTTAGGATTCTCATTAGGCATAATCATACAATACCATGCATTGCATAAAAATTAATGATTGTATGGGCAATCGTCTTGTGTTGATTCAATATGAAGATTAAGGTTAAAAGCTTATAAAAGGTTGATAGTAGTATTTACGAATTAGTCAAGTAGTATCGATCTTGGTGAATATCCTTTGATGTTCATTCATGGAGGCAAAAGGAGATAGATGGGTGTCCGAAGGACTTTTGAGAAGGACATAACCCTGATGTCTCGACAGTGTCAAGGCCAAAGGAGATAAGTGGGAAATCCAAAGACGCTCTTTGAGCAAGGATGAGGCCCAAATTTCTCAGCGTGCCAGGATATGTGTAATGCGAGGATGAGTTTTCCCTCTAATTACCACTGGATGATATACTAACTAGTTCCTAGCAAACTTCCTTGTTTTCAACATAAACTTCTGCATGTATTTAAAAACAAACCCTGTATTTGCATTTCATCCACATACTCTTAGGATTCCTTAGACATATTCATATTACATATCATACTCATTGCATTCACGGACAGTTGTATGGGCATTGTCCGTCACTGTTGGTATTTACAGCTGTATGGGCGTTGTATATATTAACAGTGTGTAGGCTATCGGTTGATACCACACTATAAGAAAGTGTGCAGATATGAGGAAAGAGGAGGAAGCTCCTAAGTTAGACTTATAGCATCTGTTATATAATTGTTATATACAATGTTATAGTTAGATGGTGTTGGAATTACTTTTACTGAGAATGTTTATTCTCACCCCAGTTGCTATTCCATGTAAATCCAGATGCAGGAACAGATGCAAGAATAGATGCAGGATCAGGCACAGGTACAATGGTATAGACCCTGCTAAGGGTAAGAAGATAAAGCATGAAGACTAGAATAGTTTTTATTGTTTTAAGTAGACAGAACTTATGTAATCAGTTTATATTTATTCTGTATCTTTTATGTTATATGTATTATAATAAGCCCTCTTGTGGCTAAGTTTGTATATATATATGTATGAGGTTTAAGTTTTTCCGCAATCTCTCAAGGCTTTCTATAATTACTCAGTTGTGATTATGGATATATGTTAGTAGATAATGTGTAAAAGTGACGTTTCTAGTACTGTTATCTTTATATATCACTGTGTAACTATTATATATCCAGCTATCTGTATTAGGGTGTTACATAGAACATCTCGGTATAGTTCTCCAGATTTTGAAAGAAAAGAGGCTTGTGAATTCTGGTTAGAGGAAGTACAGTTTTTGGGTCACATGATTTCCAAGGAGGGAATTGCGCTGAATCCATCAAAAGTTGAAATTGTTCTTTAGTGGGAAAGGCCAAAGACTGTGACGCAGATTTGAAGTTTTGTTGGATTAGCTAGGTATTATTGAAGATTTATTGAAGGTTTTTCCAAGATAGCGGGACCTCTCATACAACTCACCTGGAAGAATAAAGCTTTTATTTGGACGGATGCATTCGAAAAGAGTTTCCAAGAATTAAAAAGACGATCGACTACTACGCCAATGTTGATTTTGTCGAATCGTAACGAACCGTTTGAGGTGTACTGTGATGCTTCCTATCAAGGTTTAGGATGTGTACTGATGCATAATAGAAAGGTTCTAGCGTATACTTCGAGACAACTGAAAGTGTATGAGAAGAATTACCCAATGCAAGATTTGGAATTAGCCGCAGTTGTGTTCGCGTTGAAGATTTGGAGGCATTTTCTTTATGGAGCCACGTTTAACGTCTATAGTGATCACAAGAGTCTGAAATATTTGTTTGAGCAGAAGGAGTTGAACATGAGGCAGAGACGATAGTTGGAATTTTTGAAGGATTATGATTTTCAGCTTCAATATCACCCAGGAAAGGCGAATGTTGTAGCAGATGCTTTAAGTAAGAAGATGCTTAGTGTCTCTGTTATGATGATCAAAGAAGGCGATTTGAGAGAACAGTTTAGGGATATGTGGTTTTCCGTAAAATTGGCGCTAGGAAGAATTCGTTTGAATATGGTAACTATTTTGAATGATCTACTGGAAGAGATCTGAGAGAAGCAGGAAAGTGACCAATTTTTGCAAAATGAGAGGGAACTAATGAAGCGGGGTCTTGCGTCAACGGTCGAGGAAGGATTTGATGGAGTTATAAAATTCAAGGGTAGGATCTATATACCCAATGACCCGGAGCTTAGGAAGTCAATTCTTGATGAAGCCCATACCAGCAGGTTGAGTGTAATACCCTCCGTAGGGCATTACATTTCTGACTACAACTTTAAAACTGAAAACCATTTCATAAGAGATTTGTTTATTCCTTACAAAGTTTGAGTTATAAATTTTGGGTTATAAAATTTCCTTTTATGGAAACATAAAATTACTGAAATATATAGGTAATACAGAAAATTGACCGAACTGATTAATACACATGTTACTTATGCCCCATAATATTCAACAACATTTAAAACATAAAACTTATAGAGTCACAAAGGAATAGTAGTAAATCCCATGATGGGTCCTACTTAACGAGAAAACTCAACATACTTGTTCTGTTCCACATCCATCTCGACGTGCCAGATATCTGTTTCCTTTGCAAAACTGCACATTGTCGAAACTAGGAAGATCCCTCCTCTATGTCGTCATTGAACTCAAAATATTGCCTCCAGTTAAGTCTAAGAAGCTCACTTCGTCTACTATAAAAAAATTTAACAATACAAACATAACAAAATAGTAAAACAAAGATGAGGTCCCCTTTTACTAATACCAACATGGTAGCAAAGAAACGATACGAACGACGAAGTCATTCCATACATACAGATATCACAAGTATAATTGTGTTATCAATTCATAAATATCTTTAGAAAAAATACCTCACAATCATATAAACATTAACGATATTATAACGACAGATATTAATAATATATATAATGATAATGCCACCATGATATGTACCTTGACCATGCCACAATAATATGTATACCGATTATGCCTATGCACAATGCACCATCTTCCTACTGCATGAAGCCAAACAACTTCGGATATGAATGGCCCAGAGGATCTGCCAGCCTCAATGACAGTCTACGTTGGACGCGAAAGTAATAGTGTTTGTCGGGATATGCGCCAGTGTGTTGCAACGGTTTATCATGGCCAGAGGCGTATAATGTGACAAACAGGTCACCAAATGAATCATCGCGCCCTTATGCCCCCAGTAGATCCCTCATGGATCACACTACCCAGTTCTCATTCACTCCTAGGTAATAAAAGCCATAACAGCCACCGACTATACAATGTTCAATGCATGATAACTTAAGCCACCGTTGTACTGTTCCCAATAATATTAGAACAACTACCTATACAATTGTCTAATATCATTAGTATTAATGATATTATATAACTGCCCATACAATTACATAATATCAATGATCCACCCAGGTCTGGTACGTCGGCCCAACAATAATCAGTTGTTTTTTCAGTCGCGTAACCTTTTTATCGTGTTTTCACAATCGTGTAAAAATATTGAAACGTTATCAAAATCGCGTAGCTCAAAAATCATTATTTTTGAAACACATAAAGTTTTTCTACTATTTTTCACTGTATAAAATATTTTTTGACGTTTTGAATTAAATTTTGACATTCTCCAAGTTTAAAAATTTTGTTTGGACATCACTCCCATTTTTCTCATAAAAATTCCTCTAAGTAATAATTTCTGACATTTTCCTCAAAATCTGTATTATTTAAATTTAATAAAATCTTCTACTGTTACCTTTACTAAAATTCTTTTAAAATAAAATACTTTGAGCTCTAAATCAGTTTCAAAACTTATTCTCCATTATCATAAATCAAAATCACTTTTATTTGCTAAAAACTTTGTTCCATTCTCTTTAAATAAAATACTTGAATTCTCAAATCACCTTTAAAAACTCCTTTTTCATTTCTATTACTAAAAATCATTTTTTATCCAATAAAAGTCATATATTTCCACATTCCTCTTAGTAATACTTTCTAATATTTTCTTTACAAAAATTTACATTACTTTAATTTAATCAAATTTTATATATCAAAGTCCTCCAACGCGCTTCAAAACTCAGATAGGTGAGCTATACATTAGTAACTTCAAATTAAATTTATTTCCTATCATAACCTAAATTCATTAATTTAATTAATCCCAAAAACTAGTTTACTTTTCTTTTTATATTTCAAAATTCGCTAAATTGAGTTCCTATTAATTAACCCTTTAAGACTACACTTGAGAAAATATTTTTGATCTAGAATATCAACTCTTGGCATGTTGACCGAAAATAAATTTTTGCTTCATCATTGAATATTTATTCATTTTCTATCTCATTTTTTCTTTGTAAAATCTTTAATTCAATTACTTGCTACTAAATCATCTAAATTCACCCTTAGTAAAACATTTTTAATTGGTTTGCTCTAAATCAAGAGTGAAGGTCGTGAGCCTCTAGGTTCTATGGAACCAAAATATTTCCTTTCCTTTTCATTAAGAATAACAACATACACATACATATTCATCACAATTCATGTTATCACAAGTTCATGCAAAATATCAAAGCTTTAAGAACACATACCATACATAAGCATAAATTACAAGAACTCATAAACAGCACACCACAAATAACTAATTTACACGACATGGTGAACAATCCTCACATGGATTATTCACCATCAAATTTTACCCCTCACCACCATGAGTGGTTGATGAGGTTAATCTCCCTCTTACCTTAGATGTAGTCCACAAGTTCCTTGTATGCCTCCTTCAAGTACATTTTCTCCACCAAGTGATTCTTGAAAACAAAGAAAAATATACAATATTAACACCTAAGGCTTTAAGCTAAAATAACCATGGATTAAAATCATGATTAGAACTTTGAAATGGATAGAAACATGCAGATTAAAGAACTCCACCTCAAAGGCTTCAAACTTGAGCTTTGAAGAACAAGATAGAAGATGGATGATTTTGATCAAGGTCTTAACTACAAAGTGTTTTCGGATTAGGTGTAAGATCACGTAGTAAGCTTGGTTAGAATTATTGAAGCTTGGAGGGTGCTTCAAAGGTGTTTGGTCATGGGGTGTAGGAGGGAAAAGTGAGAGAATTTTGAGAGCTTTTGCTTCTTGAAATAGAAAAGATGATTAAATGAATTAAAGTCACAATTTTTGGCTTCCTAAAGCCTTCATGGCCATGAGTTATTTTGGAGAGAAAGGTGAGAGATATTTTGCTTTACTTCCTTGCATATTAGTTAGAAAGGTGACCAAATACATTTGAGTGTAGATTTCCTTGTCCTCCAAAATTGCTTGGCATAAATGCATAGGAAGAGAGCCACTAAAGTTGACCAACAGTTTGTGTAGTTTCTTGAATGTATAGTAGAAAGATGGCTAAGTGAATTAAAGGTATATTTTAGCCTTTCCAAAATGGTGCATGGCCATGAGAATTAAAAAAGAAGAGCCATAAAAATTGAACAACTGAAATGAGTAATGAATTAGCCTCCGAAGAGCTTATGGCCGTGAGTTGCTCTTCAAAATGGAGGAAAGCCATAATTGTTCACTATTCTTGGTTGCTTGATATAAACAATGCAAGATGAATTAATTGAATGAATTTGCCTCCTTTAGCTTTGCATGGCCGTGGGAGTGCTAGGAAAAAGCCACCAATATTGACCTCCTCAAGGGGGTGGCCACTTTGCATGACCATTCTAGACCACACATTGAAGCTCTTAAATTCTATTAGCTAGCCATAAAGCTTGTCATAACCATTTTTGTTGAATAGGTTTCCTATTGGTTCTTGAAAAGTCCAAGCCACTAAGTTGAACTCATCACCATCTTTGATTGAATCAAGGGTGGATATCCAAAGGTTTCACCTCTAAGTTTGCACTAGATATTTTTCAGTAAATATTAACCGATGGACAATAACTACTGTATTTTTATTGCCCAATAAATAAAATAGTAAAATATGCTGTAAAAAAAAATTCAAAAATCGTTTCTGGATTCGGGTTTAGTAAGATTCCCCGGCCCCGTATCAACAGTACAAAATTTTCTGGCCATAGAAAAATTTTCATTTTTTGGGGCCTCCCTCGGGTCCGCATACAACCCAAGAATACAATTAAAATAATCCAAAATATAAAAACATAAGAATTTACAAAAATCATAATAATTATGAAATTCATGAAAATCAAATCAGATTAGTGAAAATAGTTAAGAATTGATTGAAATAAATAAAATACAAAGGCTCAAATACAACTCAAAAATAATATTAAAATAATCAAAAACGTAAAAACTCACAAAATTTCTCAAAAATTATAAAAATTGTAAAATTCATCAAAATCAAGTCAGATTACTAAAAATATTTAAGAATCGAACGAAATAAATAAAACACGAATTTTCAGGGTATTACATTGAGTATGCATCTAGGAATGACCAAGATGTATCAGGATCGGAAGCCATTGTTTTCATGGCAAGGCATGAAGAGAGATGTTGCCACGCATGTGTCATCATGCTTAGTTTGTTAGAAGGCTAAAGTAGAGCATCAAAGACCAACAGGAATGTTACAGCCTCTAACTATTCCAAAATAGAAATGAGATAGTATTGCCATGGATTTTGTCGTCGAATTGCCAAAGACTAGAAAATGTTATGATTCTATATGGGTCATTATTGATCAGCTTACGAAGTCTGCGCACTTCTTGCCAATTAACATAGAGTATTCAATGGAGAGATTCACTCAGTTATACATCAGTGAAATTGTTAGACTTCACGGTGTACCTTCTAGTATCATTTCCGATAGAGACCCAAGGATTACATCGAGATTTTGGCAGAGTTTACAAGAAGCTATGGGGACAAAACTTCATCTAAGTTTTGCGTATCATCCACAAACCGATGGTCAGACAGAGAGGACTATTCAGTCGCTTGAGGATTTATTGAGGGCTTGTGTGTTAGAACAAACAGGGAGTTAGGATGAATTCTTGCCTTTGATAGAGTTCACCTACAATAATAGTTTTATGTAAGCGTAGGGATGGCACCCTATGAGGCGTTGCATGGACGATGATGTAGAACCTCTTTATGTTGGTACCAAGATGGAGAAAGTGTGATAATAGGACCTGAGCTTGTACAACAAACGATGGAAAAGATTAAGATGATTCAGGAGAAAATGCGAATAACTCAGAGCCGGCAAAAAAGCTATGCAGATAAGAGAAGGAGATCTCTTGAATTTAAGGAAGGTAAGCATGTGTTTTTGCGAGTTACACCCACGACTGGAGTCTGAAGGGCTATTAAATCCATGAAATTCACTCCCAAGTTTATTGGACCATATCAAATTCTTCGTCGGATAGGTCCAGTAGCCTACCAAATAGCTTTACCACCCTTTCTTTCCAACCTTCATGATGTCTTTCATGTGTCGCAATTGCGAAAGTATATTTATGATCCAACTCATGTCATCCAACCCGATACGGTACAATTAAAAGAAAATTTGACTTATGAGACACTTCCTGTTAAGATTGAGGACAAGAGAGTGAAACAGCTCAGAGGGAAAGAGATCATGTTGGTGAAAGTGATATAGAATGAGGTGATGGGAGATGCTACCTGGGAGTTAGAAGATAAAATGAAGGAGCAATATCCACAGTTATTCCAAGGTATGATAAATTTCAAGGATGAATTTTTTTTTTAGAGGGGGAGAGTTGTAACACCCCAAAATTTCATATTACTCAGTAATATGGGATTTTATTGTTCTGTGTTCTCTGTGCCCTGTTTAATTTATTTTGACTATTCTGTGATTATTATTTGACTTTTTGTATGTTTTACTTGGTACTGGGAAAATCAAATTTTTCGGGTCGCAGAAAATCTTTAATGATTTATTCGGGGCTGGAGGAGCTTACTAAACTCGAAACCGAAAGACACAGTTCTCAATTTTATAATAATTAGAATTTATTTGTCAAATAAAAAATTTTCATGTTTTATTATTTATTGGACAATAACTACTGGTTCTTGAGCAGTAGCTTTTATCCATTGGGTAAAAACCTCGATAACTTCAGTCCATTGGATAATAGTCTCTGGAAAAGTCTTGATCATTTTTCTAGAGCATTATTGATGACACACTTTGATGAGCCAATTAGAAAGCTAGTTACTTAAGAGTAACCAATGAAAACTATTCAAAATAAATGGTTAGACTTGTCTTGAACTAATAGGACAATAACTAGTTAAACTAAGTGATTTTGTGAACAAACTTGGTTAGCTTGTTGCTTAGTGTTCCATGGCCAAGACGAGTCTAGGACCTTCACCATTTTGCGATTCATGCAATGACTCTTAAGCTTGAACCAATAAGAACCAAGGTAACCAAATCATGACATGCTAATGACCAACACCAAGAGATATTTCCTAAATTTGTTGATCAAGTATTTGACTCCCCCACATGCATACACTCCATGACTAAGGGGGGATTCTTGGACTTCATTTCATTTCTATCTTTATCTTCTCTTTCTATCAAAGAAAGCTAAGCCAAAAATTTCTCTCTCACTTTCGCTTCACCATAGCTCACGACCAAACCCCTCCAAACCATCATCCAATCTCTCTTAATTTCATCTAACCTTGTTTTCTAAACCTACATGTTATTCTAAGACTCTTTCAAGTTAAGAGCATAAGCTAAATCTTCCATCTTCTACCTTTACTACAAGCTAGGGTTCTTAAGCTTTCAAGGTAAAATTCTTGATTTTTGTCTCTAAGTTTGATTTTTAAAATTCTAAACCATGTTTGATCCATGGCTTTCTTGTTTTCAAGTCTTTTTTGTAACTTTGGTATGGTTTCAAGATTTCTAGGGTTTGAGTTCTTGGTGTACGAAATCTTCAAGAGGACAAGCAAGGATTTGATTGATCTTCCCTTAAGGTAAGAGGAAGATTAACCTCATTAACCATGTGTGGTGGTGAGGGATGAAATTGGTAATTAGTGAAAAATCCATATAAGGATTTATTCACTTGTATGTATAAGTTTTCATGCTTTGTTATTGTTTTGATTAATATGCTTTTATTGTTTTACTAGTATGCATGGATAAGTGATAGTTGAAGCATGATAATTTATGTGTAATATAGGATGTGAATCACATGAAAAGGAAATAGATTTTGGTTCCAAAGAACCAAGAGGCTCACGGCCTCCACACTTATTTTGGAGCAAATCAAAGAAAAATGTTGTATCAAGTATGGATTTGGAGGATTGGGTAATAAGTAAATGAATTAAGGATTTTTCAAAGAAAAGGAAATAGGAAATGAATAAATATTTGGTGAGGAAATATTACTTGATTTTCGGCCAACATGCCAAGAATTGAAAATCTAGATCAAAAATAATTTCTCAAGTGCAGTCATGGAAGATCAAGTAACTTGAATTTAAATTAGTGGATTTTGAGGTATAAAAATGATTTAAAATTACTACGCAAATGAGAAAATATTCAAAAATCTTTACGCGATTTAGAAAATGTTGAAAAATATTTACGCGATTTGAAAATGTAACAAAAATGTTACGCAGTTGTGAAAATGTGATAAAAGATTAGGCGATTCAAAATAACAGCGGTTTTCTGTTGGGCCAACGTAGTGGACCCAAATATGTTGGAGAACGATTTCACCAAGTGATGGTGAGATTTTATGAAAAATTGTGATATGAATGTATGTATGTATAATGGATCATAAATCATGCATTGAAAAACAT
The DNA here is from genome assembly GCA_029884605.1 of Ormosia emarginata. Lineage (NCBI taxonomy): Eukaryota > Viridiplantae > Streptophyta > Magnoliopsida > Fabales > Fabaceae > Ormosia > Ormosia emarginata. Next base: position 45,241,321 of record JAQQTP010000088.1, read on the forward strand.
GTCAGCCTTACTGGTAAAGGCGAGTTGCCTAGGAGATGAAATACACCTTAGTACGGGTACGATATATGTAGTGTTAATCACTGGTTGATCAATGGAGGCGTCGGGGTGAGGATTCCACAAGTGGACAGTTGGTAGCACCACTGGGCCATGGTGTATTATGCAACGCATTGACGATCTTGACAAAACATTATCCATCTGGCGTAGACTGTCTTCTATAAGCCATGTTGCGTATGTTGAAATTCTGTTTTAGCACTTCATTTGAGGCTAATGAGATACAGACAGATCTTCTAAATCATTCTCTCTGAAATTGTGTTTAGCTCCGTGGAGTAGGAATTGGTCTGTATACATATGCATAGTGGGTTAGCAAAATGATGTGATAAATATATTTATCTGTTATTTTATTTGTGATATGATAACATGATTTTACGTGTTAATGTTATATTTGTATGTTTATGGTTATTCCTGTACTGTCGCACTAGTATTGATGTAGGGGATCTCACATCTTCATGTTATGTCTGTTATGTTGTATGTTTATATTAAATAAAGATGGTGTAGAAGACGAGTCAGGATCGCCTGGATTCTGTTTGGGATAATTCATCTATTTTATGTTATGGCGTATCGACGAGGCATCATTAGGTTTATGCGTGTATAATTCTATAAGGATGTTGATGCTTGGACTATAGACTTGGAGAGGGATCATGTTGTTTATGTTGGGGAGCTAACCCTAACTTTTAGTGGGACCCATAATGGGAACCCTATTTTGTCTACTACTATCTCTTTACATTTAGAGTTCTTGATGCCTATGAGGGATTTATGGGGTATTCCTTCTTACACCCCTAGAGAGAATTCTATGGTGTCTTCTGCGCATACACCTGTTCCAAGGTCTGAGCAGAACCTAGGGTCTTTGTCTTCGGAGGAGATTGAGGAAGATCCTTCTAAGGAACTTTCTCACTAGAAGTTTTAAATTTTGTTAATTTAATATTTTGAAGTAACAGTTGTACATATTTACTTTTTGAAGTACAATCTAATGTATGTAAATTATTTGTAAAGTGAGTTTTATATCTATGTATATTATAAGTGAGTATTATTCAGTTATGCATTGTATGGTTTTATTTATTTGATTTTATATTATTTGTAAAAATGGAACTTTACCATCAGTATTGTTACAAGATTTTACAACTTGGGTAAGTTATTTAAGTTTTAGTCTTAAATGTGATACCCTACGGTGGGTGTTACACTCACCATCTTCCTCCGTTCGTCCTTCAATCCGAACTTAAACTTCACATACTTCTAGTTCTCATCTGGATTGTACTGGAAGTAAGAAGAGAACTTAGATAGTACCTCAAATCTTGACATATATCGCCCCAAATTATTCTTATCCCAATTACTTCCTCTATTCTTATAGCATCACTCCTCCAACACTCAGCTTCCCCCTTTAACACGAAGGAAGCAAGGACACCTTCTGGTCATCCATGTATCTAATCACAACAAAGATCTTCTCCAACTCTCTCAACCATTCCTCAGCCTTGGCTAGATCTTACTCTCCTTGGAATGATGGAGGGTTGGTCTTCCTAAACTTCAAAGGTTATGGAAAACCTTGATTTCTCACGATCACTGCTTTATTCCCTAGTTTGCAGATATGGGTTACTACCCATCCTTTCCAAAACTCTTGTTTATGAAGGTCGTTCGTTCTCTCATAGTTGCGACCATCTCACTTTGCTATCTCATGACAACTATCATTTCTTTTATCATCTCCATCATATCCATTGTGTTGTCACTAGCAGACGCTCTATCCCTTTGCGTACACCTAGATGTTGCCATGGTCTTCTGTACACACCAAACATTACATATTGAGTTATTTGGCTCAATATTCATGTAACAGTGCCATAGTAGCCATGAACATATATACACAAGGCTGTTATGCAACTATATATATATATATTTCTTATCATTAAGATAAGAAAATGCGTAACATCATCATAGCTAGTCCATACCCCGACTCAACAGGATGAAGTGCTCTGATACCATAATGTAACATCACAAATACTAGTACTAATGACGTATCTGGTTTACGTATCAGTAATGAGAATTTGGTACATTACTTCCGATATCATTAATATTACAAATACATAATTTGAATAAATATTAAAATATGAGCCTTTCACGGAAACATAATATACATATACTAAGAAATGAGGTTTATACAAAGTATACATTATATACATAGATCGCCTCATGGCACAAAATTGGATCCTGCCTGGAATTATCATGGAAAATCATAAAAGTAAAAGGGTGAGAATTATGAAATTCTCAGTAGTTTATAAAAATCGTGTCGTCCATTCATGATAGACTTATACAATATACTATCTCGGAATGGTCATTTATCAATCATCATCATCTGTTAATCATCAATATTCATTATTCACCTTTTCTCAAATGGTATGGAGGGAATGTCCATCGTCACAATACCAATCACTTGGTAGTAGCCTGCTTTCAGGCTAGTGTACTTCAACCCATTCATAGCTCTCGCTACATAGAACTACTCCGAGTAACCCAAATCAGTCACAACAAATGAGGGAATGTCCATCTTCTTTTTAGTTATGAGTAGAGAGGGAATGTCCATCCTTAACTACTGTTGATAAGGAGGGTATCATCCTTCCTCACACTATTCTTAAACTAGGAATACCTCAAGTGTAGAGAGAGAATGTCCATCCTTAACCACACATCAACCAAGGATAACTCAGGTAAAGAGGGAGGGAATGTCCATCCTCAACCTCAATACTCAGGTGGTAAGGGAACGTCCATTCTCAACTACCATTTCCAAGTTTTATCCTAGGTCCAAGGATATCCTAAGTAATAGGTTACTCATGAATTTCAATCATTGTCTCAATCTTCATTCTCATAGTATAATATCATGCATAATGATCAATTCAAATATGCTCATTATATTCATTTCAAAATCTCATATCATGGCATAAAGCCTCACATTTCATTAACATGTAATAGTATGCTCAAAATAGTTTTTTCTCATTATGAGTACTTAAATTCACCAATCAATCTCATAACATGGCATAATGCACTAACATCTCATCAATCAAGCATTAATGTATTCCATTACATCATCTTATGCCAATCATCATGCATTTCACAACAAAAATCACACAAGGAAGATTTTACAAGTCTGGGAGCATTTTCACAAGTTGTGCCATGGCTCCACTTTCCCAAAGTGTGCCGCAGCTTCACCTTTGACGTCATGGCACCTCAAATGTTTATGTCGTGGCACCTTAATTGAATTCGGTAGTGCTGTGGCTCAAGGCTCTTTTGTGTCACGGCTCCTTGCTCTCTGTCCTGCAATTTCTACTTTCCAGAGACTTGGGTGTCGTGGCTCTCCCTATGATGTGCCGCAGCTTCCCCTGGAAATTCTGGGTTTCTGCGAACACCAACAACTCAAGATTCATCAACAAACACAACTCAAAATCTCATGATATCATGAAGTTCTTCATATACAAGCATCCAAAAATCTATTTAAGGTAACCGATCAGATGTGGGTTTCAACCCATTTTTCAAAGCTCAAGGTTCATCAAAAATCAAGATCAAGATCTAAATCTTTAACTCATAATCAAACACAAAATCATCAAATCATCTTTACCATGTCAAAATCCTCATTCAAATCATAAGTTTCAATCTTGGAAAACAAAAAAAGGATGGAAAAAAGTGAAGAAAATCCCCTACCTCAACTCCTTACAAATCTTCTCCCTTTCTATCCTTGAATCCTTCTTCTTTTCTTTCTCCTCTTGATCATTTTCTCTTTCTCCATTTCCTTTTTTCTCTCTTTTATTGTTTGGTGGTTGGACGATTATGAGAGAGATGAGTGAGTGAGAGTGAAAAACTGAGATGTGAGAAAGAAAAAGAGGTGGGTAGCATGAAAGTGGTGAAAAATAAGAGAAAACAGTCAAAATATCTTGGGTTTGGTGGGCTTCTAGCAGGAAGCTACATTGGAAAAACATGGGAGAAAATCTCAAAATGAAATTCAACTATAAACTTTATATCTGTTAAAGATAATTTAATTACTCAGAATGAATTTTCTAGCCTTCATAGGTATCATAGAAAATTCTAAGATTTCATCCTATTTTTCGCTTAACCATACCACCAATTTTCTTATACTACAATATTAGTATCTTGAGCCTCAGTATTCTTTCCTAGGTTAAATTACACCAATGGAATTGAATTAAGAAGCTTTTAGATACCCATTTTCATCCCTTGAACTTATAAATAAATGTTTCGTATTTATTTCTATTTTCATAGCTAGCTATTTAAGCTAATTCCTTTAGACTGTCTCTCAACTTTAGTGTTATAAATTTATGCTTAATTCAATCCAAATAATTCCCAAAATTTTTAGGTAACTTATACTTATCTTTATTGATCTTCTACAACCTGATTAAATCTATTAGGTTGGAGAGAATGTTTCAATCTCCCACTGCTCCGGACCTTCCAAGTGAGTCTAATCTTCCTATTGCTATGCTCAAAGGTATTCATTCTTCATGTAACCCTTTTTCCTATTTATGCTACCTTGAGCTACCATCATTTATCTTCATCCTGTTGTGCCTTTGTATCCTCCTTGGATTCAATGCCTCTCCCTAAGAATACAAGTGAAGCTCTTTCTCATCCAGGCTGGAGACAAGCTATGATTGAGGAGATATCAGCCCTTCAAACTAGTGGAACTTAGGATTTGGTCCCCCTTCTAGAAGGCAAATCCATTGTTGGTTGTAGGTAGAGTTACACTATTAAAGTAGGTCCAGATGGTCACATTGATCGCCTTATGTAACACCCCAGAAATTGCTTGTTTTCTATATATATGCTTTTTATAATATTTGTGATTTTTGTGAATTATTTGGGTGACTTTGATTATTTTATTATAATTTTCGATTTATGTGAGCATTAAGCGGGGGCAAAAAAATAATATTTTTTTGAGGCTGAAAAATTTTGGACTGTGAAACGGGGCTAGGGGATCTTACTAAACTCAAAGCCAGACACAGTTTACGAAGTTTTCATTTTTCGAGATTTTATTTGACAAATAAAATTTGGGTACATCCTACTATCCAATGGACAATAAATACTAGTTTTGTTAATTGTAACCTTTGTCCATTGGATAATAGCTTGTAGAAAAGTGTTCACTTTATGTGACATTACCAAGTAATAAATTCCTTTGAGTTTGAGGAAGGTGAGCATATGTTTTTGAAAGTCACGCCTACGACTGGTGTCAGCCGAGTTCTTAAGTCTAGAAAGCTTACTACTAAATTCCTTGGACCTTACCAAATTCTTCGCCGGATAGGTCCAGTTGCTTACCAAATAGCTTTACCACCTTTTCTTTCCAATCTTCACAATGTCTTCCATGTGTCACAACTTCGAAAATATATTCCTAACCCTAATCATGTCACAACACCTGACACGGTACAATTGAAAGAAAACTTAACTTATGAGACAACCCTTGTAAGGATTGAGGATAAAAGGATGAAGCAACTCAGAGAAAAAGACATCCCATTGGTAAAAGTGATCTAGAACGAAACAACCGGAGATGCGACGTGGGAGTTGGAAGACAAGATGAAGGAGCAATACCCATAACTATTCTAAGATATGAAAATTTCAGGGACAAAATTTCTATTTGAAGGGGAGAGTTGTAACACCCCAAAAATTTATAATTTTATGATAAATAGTCATTTTATAATATTTGTGAATTTTGTGAATTTTTCTGGATTTTTCTGAGAACGTGAAATATTTTTATATTATTCATCGTTTTACTTGCACACTGACCGGAGCCAGGGAAATGAGATATTTTTTCCGAGAACCTTGATATGTGGAAACATCAACGGGGGATCTTAGTAAACCCGAGACTCGATACGGTTTACGAAGTTTCAAGTTTTTCGATATTTTTATCTGATAAATAAAAATCAATGTGTATTTTATTATCTATTGGACAATTAACACTAACTACTGTCAATTGTAACAATTGTCCATTGGATAATAGCTTGTAGTAGAAATTTTATCTTATCCAAAGGAAATTCACTTTATGTCAAATCAAATTACCTTTAAATCAAAAAATAATGTATTTCAATCAAAGCTTCTTAAGGAAGCTTTGACCAAAAATAACCAAAATGCCCAAAACTTGCAAGAGAAGCCAATCTCTCCCTCTCCTTCTCTCTTGTGTGCCGCGGCTTAGGGATTTAGGGGGGAGCCAAAAATTAAATTTTTACCTTATCATTTTACTCCTAATCCTAAATCACAAAAAACTATCACTCTTTTTCTCTTCATTTTCTCTTCACCACTTTCTTTCTTCTTCTTCCTTTCTTCCTCTCCACACCCCATGATTGTAGCCCATCCAAGTGGCAATCTTCATTTTCTTGCTTCACTACCACCATTTCTACACTTCTCTTCTTATTCTAAACCTTTTCTCTTTAGAGATTATCTTCTAAATCCATAATCTTCTTCACTTTTCTTCAAGAACAAAGCTTGAAGCTTTTGAGGTAAACCTTTGATTCCTTACTTTCTCTTCTTCTTTTTCGTTTCTATGGTCATTTTCATGGCCATGGATCCTTTCTTTTTCAAGCCATTGGTGTTGATTCTTTGAGTTACGATTCTTAGGGTTTGGTGGAGCTTTGGACGAAAATCTCACAAGCATTTCAAGGAGTGATTTTCGTGTTCTTCCTTTAGGTAAGAGGGAGATTTACTCACTTCAACCATTATTGAGGGAACTTTTGAGTGGTTGTTGATGAAGAAATCCATAATGGATTGCTCACTTTGTATGTTTATTTTTCATGCTTTTGTGTATATTTGATTTATATGAAAATGTTGGTTGTCTTGAATGCCTTGATGATATTGGATTGCTTGGATTGGATGAATGAAAAAATGTAGGGTTTCTTACCCTTTGGGGAGGTCACAGTTTTGGACTATAATTTGGGGGTTTGAATTTAATTTTTGTATAACATGAAACTTAGGAAATTAGGTGTTAAAGGATTGATGCATGTAATGGAAAAATTGGGTTTTGATGCTCTTGGTAGGCTCATGGCCTCTAGGGGTTTTTAGGGTCCAAGTGGTACTTTTGTGCATCCTTGTGACTTAAGCAATTTAGAGTTATGAAATCAATGATGCGAAGAAAGAAAAATGGTTGGATTTTGTCTTTGAGAGGCCACGGCCTCAAGGGTCTAGTTGACCTAGACTTGCGTAATTAGTCAAGACTTAAGTAATTAGAGATTATGGATTCATAAAATGAAATTGCGGTTATGTTAAACCTTATAAATGTATGTTGTTATTGAGGATTGATTATATGCTATTGTGAGTCCATGTGTGGGACCAAAGACTTGTTTGTATTTGATTTAACCAAATTGTGGTATATTTCATGAGAAGTATATTATTGATGAATATACATAATATGCATTAAGTCATCATGCATTTGTGAAAGTCCGTTGGACTCTATTGTCAAGGCGATGCATGCCTAAGAGATTGAATTACACTTTGGTGCGGGTGCGTGTAGACTAATTGTAGGTCATATTGTTGGCCTTGGGGATGTCAGGTACGGGTGTCTCGCAATAGACAATGATAGCTCCACTGGGGCCATGAGATAGATCGATGCAAACACACCGACGATCTAGACCGAGACACTGTCCTATATCGCGATCTTGTTGAGAGTGCCATGTATATGCCATGTTGCGCAAAATATTATTTTTATGATAAACACTTTATTTTTAGGCTAACGAGATACTGGCATGACTCCCTGATCATTCTCTCCGAATGTTTATGTCTAGCTCTATAGAGAAGGATTTTGGTACCTCATGCATTATGCATTGTCGGTCTCATGTTTCTTCTAGCATGAGTGTCCATAATTATTAAATTGTCTCTTTTAATTGTTGAAATAATTATCTAATTTATGAACTGCTTATTGCTTGAGATATTATTGTTGTTTCCCTATTATTGCTTATTTTATCATTACTGCTGATATATATATATATGTGTGTGTGTGTGATGTGATGTTATGTAGGTGTCCTGTGTCGTTCTATTTTCTTACTACCGTATTGGTATTAAATGTTAGGTGTCTCACCTTGTAACATCCCAAAAATTAATAATTTTAAGATAAATAGTTGTTTTATAATATTTGTGATTTTTAGAAATTTTTTTATATTTTTTTGAGAATGTGGAATATTTTAATATTATTCCTCGTTTTGCATGCGCACTGAGCAGAGCCGAGGTAACATCCTGAAAATTAATAACTTCATGATAAATGGCCATTTTATAATATTTGGGATTGTTGTGAATTTTTCTGGATTTTTTTGAGAATGCGAAATATTTTAATATTATTTCTCGTTTTGCGTACAAACTGAGCGGGGCTGGGAAAATGAGATATTTTTCCTAAAAACCTTGATCAGTGGAAATGTCGACGGGGGATCTTACTAAACCCGAGGCTGAACATGATTTTCGAGATTTTATGTTTTTCGAGAAATTTTATCTGACAGAGCGATAAATCGCTGTGTAATTTTTATCCGCTGGACAATTAATACTGACTATTGTCAAATGTAACAACTGTCCATTGGATAATAACTTGTATTAGAAATCCTATCACCTTATCCTAATGCAATCCACTTTATGTCAAATCAAATTCACTTTAATTCAAATTGGTGTACTTTCTTTAAAGCTTCTTTGAGAAGCTTTGACCACCAAATAACCAAGATACCCTTGACTTGTTAGGGAAGCTAATTTTCCCTCTCCCTCACTGTCTCATTGTTGTGGACTCATGGGCAAAATGGGGAAGTAATTTTGCTTCCCACACTTAAGTCTTACACCAAAAAATATCTCACTTTCACCTAACTACTTCTCTCACTAACTTCATCTTCTTCAAATCTTCTCCCCCTTCTCTCTACCCTCCTCCATAGCTATGAAATTGCAGCCCTCTCTTGACCATTAATCTTCATCTTTTTCCTTCATCAAGACCATTTCCATACTCACCTCATCCTTCTCTACATCTTTCCTTTAGAAAGTTTCTTCAAATATCCAACCTTTCTTCCTTCTCTCTTCTTCCTCTTCTCCCCTATGAAAATCCAGCCACTCTCTCCACCCATGCTCTTCATTTTTCTCTTCACAAACACCATTTCTACAGTCCTCTCAACCTCCTATACAACTTCTATTTGGAGGGTTTTTCTCAAAAACCAACTTCTCCACCATTGTCTTCCAAGACAAAGCTTCCAACTTTGAGGTAAAGCTTCCATTTTTATTTTTCTTTCTCTTCATTTTTCGTACTCTAGGGTCTCATTGGAGACCAAAGGTTCGTTCTTTACCATGTTTAATGTTAGTTCTTTGTGTTGGAGATTTTAGGGTTTTTGGAGACCCTAAAACCAAATTCACCAAGGGGAAAGTAGGAGCCATTTTCGTGTTCTTCCCTAAGGTAAGAGGGAGATTACTCACTTTAACCATCTATTGGTGGTGAGGAGACTTTGTGTGCTTGTTGATGGAACATCCATCTTTGTATGGTCACTTTATTTAGTGATTTTGCATGTTTATATGTTCTTAAATGTGATTAATGCTTGAATGGTGATCTTGAATGTGTTGGATGTGTTGAAAATGCTTGATCATGTTAGGGTTGTTAAATGAAAAATTTGGAGTTTCCTACCCTAACATGGTGCCACGATTTTGAGTGGGATTTTGGGATAAAAATTGGATTTTTGTACACAAAGAAACAAAGCTTATGTGATTTAATGTTCAATGATAATATTGAAAGTAATGAATGGAAAATTTTAAGAGTTTGATACCCAAGAAGGAGGCCACGATTTTGACTTAGAACCATGAGGGATGGAATTGATTTTGGTGAACTAAAATTTAAGTGATTTAATATCAAGAAACTAATACATAAAATGGAGATGAATTGAGACTTTGAGAACCTCGAGGGACCACAGTTTTAGAGAGAAAGTTAAGATTTAAATGATGCCTTGGTGCATCTTTGGAAGCTAAGAAATTAGAGACTTGCATAATCTATAATGAAATGGAAGAATTTAATTGAATGATGGTACTTGAGAAGACCACGGTTTTGAAGGGTCATTTGCCCTAAAATTCTCATAATTGACCAAAGTTAAAGACTTTGAAAATGTGAACCCAAAATATGAACTTATGGAAATTGATGAACTATGTAATTAGGTATCAAGAGATTAGTGCATAAAATGGAAGGAAAATTTAGAATCTTAAAGGCTTGTGAGGCCATAGTTTTAAGGGTTGTTTAACCTAAGGAATTTCATAATTTATTAAGACTTAAGTTATTGGAAACGTTGAACCCTTAATGGGAAATGTTGATAATTGATGGACCATAAATATACATTGAGGTTGAGAAGTGGTTCCATATTGTCGTAAGACCCTATGTGGGGCTAAGTATTTGTTGATGGATTCCTTGAAGAGATTATGATATGTTGACATTGAAAATGAATTATATACCGTCGTGGTATTGAATATGATAAATGTATCTTTGATGAACATACATGATTGGACATTGTGTCGTCATGCATATGTGTTGTCCGTTGGACATATTTAAATTGATAAACATACATGATTGGACATTGCATCGTCATGCATATGTGTTGTCCGTTGGACATTGTTGTAAAGGCGATATGTGCCTAGGAGTTTGAATAACACCTATGTGCGGGTGCGAATAGACTAAGCATAGGGTCATATGTTGTTGGCCCTAGGGCCGTCGGGGTGCGCGTGCCTTATCATGGATAGTTAAGAGCTCCTATGTGCCGTGGGGTAGACTGATGCAAACACACCAATGATCTAGACTGAGATGCTGTCCTATATCGCGATCAACTGTTGAGGTGCCACGTATAAGCCATTGTTGCGCAAATATTTTTATGAGATGAAGCACACTATTTTTAAAGACTAACAATATACTGGCATTACTCCTTGATCATTCACTCCGAAAATGTTTATGTCTAGCTCTATGGAGTAGGATTTTTGGTACCATAATGCATTGTGCACTGTTCATTGTCGGTTTCATAAATTGTTGAGCATGAACACTTGTGACTGTGAAAGTAACTGTTTAACTTCTGTAAATGATTATCTGATTGTCGTGATGATTACTAAAAATATTATTGTGATCTGCCTGTTGTCATGGATTCTTACTATTGCTTATAATTGTACTGCTTTGCTATAAATTCTACTGTACTGTTAATGAATATATGAACTGCATTGCTATGTGGGCGCTCTGCGCCGTGTTGTTTTCTTACTGCCATAGTGGTAATGAAAGTTAGGTGTCTCACCTCTTCATTTCACTACTCTGTTTTATGTCGCGTTGAATAAAGACTGTGAAGAGCCCAAGTTGGATTTACTTAGCTTATTGTTGGAGAATCGACCTCTGTTTATTTTGATGGCATCTGGACAAGCTCTTCTCATTCGTACGTGGATACAGTTTCATGAAGGCTCAGAAGCTTGGCATTTCGATCGTGACGCGGAGCATGTTACTTACATTGGCGAAGTGACTCTAGTTCAGTGCGGTAATGATCTTGGGGCTGGTATGAACATCTCGTATGTTCCTATATGCGTGGAGTTCCCTATACCCATTGGGAATATGTGGAGTAACCACCGCCTCTTCCCTAGAGAGGTTTCGGTTATGATGCATGTTCGTACTCCTGTCCATCTAGAAGTGTCGCAAGGGCGAGTGTTACCTGTCGGGAATGCTGAAGAAGATCAAGTGCAAGACCACTCCACTCATGTGTTAGACTTCGGTGAAGGCTAAACTTTTATATGGTAGTTAGGTTATGTCATGAAAAACCGAGTTAATATTATTGTAAGCTATTTTATGCATTAATTATGGATATGTATTTTATATTAAACTGATGTTGCATTTGGTTCGTAAGTCAATATAATTACATTTCATATCATGGCTCGTATTTTCTATTTACGCATAATGGAAACAATGTTAATTTTGAAAAATTACTGATATTGAGGTTGTGACACACCTAGGTTTAGCGACTGTGGCATAATGACGATTGTGCTGTGGTTACTATATCTAGGTGCGTTACACACCTCTTTCCAATATCCCTATATTTTTGTCTTGTTTATATGCTTCTGAGAAGACATTCGTGAAGAAGGGGAAGCGCCTGAGTTCCCTGGTTTCTGGCCTGACTACGACTAGTGTTGTTCGAAGATGTTATCTCGTCCATGTAGATTTCTGGGTTATGCGAGGATGATCTTCCATGGAGGTCCTGATTGTTGGCATATAAATCTACGCATAGACCGTTGCATTTATCATGGGGACTTGATAGTGTTGTTAGCTTAGGGTAACTATGACCCCCATGTTTTTTATTTTACTGCTTTTGTTCATCTGGAGTTTTACCTACCTGTCCAAGATTTGTGGGATGATCTCTATTACACCCCACAGAAGGATTCATTCCTTTCTACTGCTCGAGCCTCTGCTCGAAATTCGGTCGCTCCGATGATGATCTCATATGACAAGGAAGACTTGGAGGAGGATCCTACTACGGTTCCTTCTTGTCAGTCTTAGGGGGTTGATAATGTCAGTGGCTACTGATGGCTATCCGTATATCTTTTTGGGAAGCCTGTTGTTTTGCTATTTTGATGGGTTGTACATTTGCAAACATCTTTGGGGTAGGTAAAGCCTTTTGCCTTTTGCATACTTGATGATGTAATTAAACATGCTTAGTGCAAATATATATATATATAATGTGGATGTAAGATTTCCTTTCATGCTGATTTTACTATAACTACGTTTTATTTATTCTGTCACTACAACAAAAAAAAATTACATATATTCAATACTCGATTATTATACAATTACGACTGAAGATGTTTATTCATATATTAAAAATGAACTGGGTCTTAACTTACGACTTATTTATTTTTCGCATTTTATTTCATTTTATTATGGTGTGATGTTTCTTCTTCTCCTAGAAAAGGGGGTGTTACACAATGTTTGGTATCAGAGCTCTGGTTTAAGTTTTCTTTTGGGTCTTGTGGTTTGGACTGTCTTGTTTGTGCTGTGTAATTCTCTGTGTTTGGTATTCCGAAAGGATACATTTGACTTTTCCATGTGTTTTGTATAGTTTGACTTGAAAAGAGATATGGCTCGTAGAGGGGATATGACTGCAGCGATTGAGGCGATTCAAAAGATGGCAGAGGCCATGCTGCAACAGAACCAGTAGACTGCTCAACAGCAAGAGAGAGTTGCACAACAGTTAGAAGCTACTGTAGATGCTCAAAACTTAGTTGAATTTCGTCGCAATAACCCTCATCAATTTAAAGGAGTATTTGATCGGGAGAAGGCTACTCTTTGGATCAAGGAGCTGGAGAAAGTCTTCAGAGGCATGAACTGTGCCAATGATAAGAAGGTGACTTATGCTACGTTTATGTTGGTTGGAGACGTAGACGAATGGTGGACTTGAGAACAGAGATTACTAGAAATTGAAGGTCGAGCAATTACTTGGAAGTATTCAAACAGAAATTCTTGGAGAAATATTTCCCTGTAAGTGCCAAACATGCAAAGGAGATGGAGTTTCTTGGTCTGAGATAAGGGAACATGACGGTCGGTGAATACGCTGCAAAGTTTGAAAGCTTGTCGAGATTTTCAACTTATTTCCAACACCAACCGAACAAGGTGTGGAAATGTCAGAAATTCGAAGAAGGTTTGAGGCATGATGTGAAGAAGGTTGTTATAACTTTGAGGATTAACCAATTTTCGGAGCTGCTTGATACGTGTCATCGGGTAGAAGACCTAGACCAAGCACGGGACACAAGGACCACAACTTTGGGCCTTTTCGGTCCCAGAGGGGAGGAAGCAGCAGTGCAAATCGCTATCAGAGAAAGCCTTACTCAAGACCACCTGGAAATCAGTAACAACACTCGCAAGGTAGAAGTCCTAGTGGGAGTCCTGGTAGAACTGGTCATACTACGTCGCCTACGCCAAGATGTTTGAAGTGTGGAAAGGAGCACTTCACGAAGGATTGCATAATTAAAGGAGTCATTTGCTTTAGGTGTGGGAAGCCTGGACATGTTTCCCGTGACTGCAACCAAGCCAAGGCAGAGCCTTCAGTCAATGCTGTGAGAGCTGTAAAACCGCAGGCAAGAGGTAGAGTTTATACCCTGAGTGGAGCTGAGGCCTCATAATCAGAAGATCTCATACAAGGAGAAGGTACCATAGAGGGTAATCTTTTAACTGTACTGTATGACTCAAGGGCAACCCATTCTTTCATTTCCTATGACTGTGTGAAACGACTTGGTTTACCTGTGTCTTCTTTGCCTTTTGATTTGACTATTTCAACCCCTACTGCTAAACCTGTTATTACCACCAAAGTCTATTTAGATTGTCCTTTGATTGTTGAAGGTCGAATCTTCTCTGTTGATTTAATCTGTTTGACTCTTTCCCAATTAGACATAATCTTAGGGATGGATTGGTTATCTTCTAACCATGTCCTGTTAGATTTTTCTAGTAAAACAATAGTTTTCCCTGTGGATGAGAATTCTAGATTTTTGACAGCCAACTAACTTCAAGCTTTCTTAAAAGAGGGAGCTCAAGGATACATGCTATTGTCTTCTTTAAAATTCGAGAACGAGGCAAATGTGAATACAATTCCAGTGGTTAGAGAGTTTCCCAAAGTCTTCCTGAAGTTGTACTTAGTTTAGCGTCGGAACGAGAGATTGAATTCACCATCGATCTTATACATGGGTCTGGCCCTATTTCTATAGTGCCTTACAGAATGTCAACAGCAAAACTAGTTGAACTCAAGAAGTAATTGGAAGAACTCTTAGAGAAACAGTTTGTTAGACCCAGTGTGTCGCCATGGGGAGCACCGGTGTTGCTAGTCAAGAAGAAGGATGGTACTTCGCGATTATGTGTGGACTATCGCCAGTTGAATAAAGTCACAATCAAGAATAAGTATCCACTCCCAAGAATAGATGACTTGATGGATCAATTAAAAGGAGCAACAATGTTTTCTAAGATCGATCTGCAATTGGGTTATCATCAGATTAGAGTAAATGTGGAGGATATTCCCAAGATAGCTTTTCGTACTCGTTATGGTCACTACGAGTACCTGGTGATGCCTTTTGGAGTGACGAATGCACCTGTTATATTCATGGACTGCATGAATAGAATCTTTCGTCCTTATTTAGACCAATTCGTTGTTGTCTTCATCGACGATATCCTGATCTACGCTCAAAATCAAGAGGATCATGCTGAATACCTCAGCATAGTTCTTCAGATTCTGAAGGAAAAGGAGTTGTATGCCAAGTTGTCAAACTGTGAATTATGGCTAGACGAGGTCAAGTTTTTAGGCCATGTGATCTTGAAGGAAGGAATTGCAGTAGACCCATCAAAAGTGGAAGTTGTTCTACAATGGGAAAAGCCGAAAATAGTGACAGAAATTCGAAGCTTTGTGGGATTAGCTGGATATTATCGTAGATTCATTCAAGGATTCTCCAAGATAGCTGGACCTCTCACTCAGCTCACAAGGAAGAATCAAGCTTTTGAGTGGACGGATGCTTGCGAAGAATGTAACATTCCGAAAAATACATATTTGATCATGAATCATCGTTTTATAATATTCTTGATTTTTAGGAATTTTTCCGGAATTTTTCGGAAACGACGAATATTTTAATATATTCCTCGTTTTGCGTGCACACTAGGCTGGGAATTGCTGAGACCAGTGTAACACCCCGGAAATTGATTATTTCACCATGAATAGTCATTTTCCAATAATTGTGATTTATGTGAATTTTTCTGGAATTTTTCGGAAACGACGAATATTTTAATATATTCCTCGTTCTGCGTAAAACTCGAGCGAGTCGTGAAAACGATTGTAGTGCTTCAAAAATTAGAAAATTATATGACGGATAGTCGTTTTATAATATTTGCAATTTTTGAGAATTTTCTGGGAATTTTAAGGAACCGTCGAATATTTTAATATATTCCTCGTTTTGCGTCTTGTGGCCCGAAGAGAATCTGGGAAACGCGATGTATTCTCTGAGAACCTTGGACTATGGATAAGTCGACGGGGGATCTTACTAAACCCGAGGCTTGACACAGTTTACGAGGTTTCGCAATTTTTAGGAAATCTTTACTGATACAATTAAATCAAGACAAATGAAAAATTCATGATCAATTAAATACCGACTCTGTCAATCAGTAACTATTATCTATTGGATAATAGTGTGTAATAAAAATACTATCACATTATCCTAATGTAATCCACTTTATGTCAAATCTACCTACTTTAATTCAAATTTAATAGTTAAATATTCAAGCTTCCTTAAGAAGCTTTGACCCCAAGCTTTGACCCCATGAATTAGCTTCCAAAGGAAGCCAACTTTGGTCACTCAATTCTCTCTCTCACGTACGTGGTCTGCTGCCCACTCAAAGGGAAAGAGCTAATTCTAATATCCTAATATTACAACTAAAGACAATATCACCAAAAGCACCTTTCTTCTTCCTTTTACGTTTCTTCTTCTTCTTTCCTTCAACCATTTCTCTTTTTCTCTTCCAGCCACCACACGTCCAGCCTCCCTCCTTGACCCCAACATTCACAAAAATTTAATCTAACCACATTTCCTTAATCTCCTACTCCTCCTCTTCATCTTTGGTGCTTGGAGTTTCAAGAAAAGCTTCCATCTTCAACCATTCCTCAAGCCTTGAAGGTGAGCTCCCATGGCTGAAAAATTCCAGCCTTCCCTCCCATTTTCGTTTCTGTTTTTCCTTGGTTTATTGGCCATTTTCTTCTTCTTTTACACACCATTTCATTGTTCTAACTTGGACCAAATTTTCTAGGGTTTTTGGTGCTCCAAATCCGAAAATCAAGGGTGATTCTTGGAGTTTCTTGGTTCATCAACTTGGTAAGAGGAAGATTAATCCTCCTCAACCTCTTTAGCAACTAGGAATCTTGTATTGAATTTTTGGAAGAAGAACCACATGGTGGTTGTTCTTGAACTTGCTTGAAATTGGTTTCTTGAATGTGATTTTGATTTAGCTTTGAGTGGTTGATTGATTGTGTAATTTTGTGATTGGAAACCATGTATGAATGCTGAAAAATTCTGGTTTGCTGGACCCTTGGAGTGCCACGGTTTTGGCTTGTTTTTGGGGCTGTCTTTGTGCTGGAAATTCAATGGAAGTGGTGCTTAATTTGTGATCAATGCATGGTTAATTTAATCAAGTAGTTGAGTGAGATTGAAGTGAGCAAAATTCTGGTTTGCTGGACCCTTGGAGTGCCACGGTTTTTGGCTCTGTTTTGGGCTGGTTGTGTGCTGGAAATTGAATGGAAATGAAGCTTAATTTGTGATCAATGCATGGCTAATTTAATCAAGTAGTTAAGGTTGATTTGAATGGACAAAATTCTGGTTGTTGGAACCTTGAGTGAGTCACGGTTTTTGGCTTGTTTTTGGGGCTGTTTTTGTGCTGGAAAATGAGTGGAAGTAATGCTTAATTTTTGATCAATGCATGGCTAATAAAATCAAGTATTAAGGTTGGTTTAAATGGACAAAATTCTGGTTGTTAAACCTTGGTAAGTGCCACGGTTTTGGGTTGTTTTAGGAGCAGAATTTTGGTTGTCATGGTGCCAAGAATAATGCTAGGTAGGTTAAGTAAAGGAAGACTAAATTAGTGAGAAGAAAATTGTGATCTAAGACTCTCTTGAGTGCCACGGTTTTGAGGGCTTGAATGAGGGAAAAGATTAACAAATTTGAGATGTCAAGACTTGAGTTAATCAAGCGATTAAAAATGTAGATTGATAATAGGAAACTTGTAACAATAAATTCATGATGGATTGTGGTGGAGACTTAGGAAATGAGCTAAGCTTGGAAGGTAATTATAAGAATCAAGTAACTTGAATCAAATGACAAGTAAATGAACCAATGAGATGAATTTCATAAGACTTGGAGATTTTAGAAATCCATAATGGACCCATAATGTGTTCCTTGAATTATAAATTGATATTATGTGGATATTGGGTTCTTCTTGGATGCAAATTTGCTTATTGCACTCTCTTGATCAATTATGGTATATTATGAATTCGTATGAGATTGTGGATCATACATGAGCATGCATAGTGTCTTATGCATTGTGATGTCCGTGTGGACTGTTGTAAGGCCAAGTTGCCTAGGAGATTGAACACACCTTAGTGCGGGTGCGAGTAGACAAGTGTGGGTCTTGTTATGACCTTGGGGGCGTCGGGGTGCGGGTCCTTCGCAATGGGCAGTTGGTAGCTCCTCTGTCTGTGGGGCAAACCGATGCAAACGCACCGACGATCCGGACTTGACACTGTCCTATATCGTGATCTAGTGTAGAATGTCTGTGCAATGCCATGATTGTGCACGTGGAAAATTATTGATAGCACTGGCCTCGGCAGTAGGAGTCACGAGACATGTCTCCCGATCTTTCTCTCCGATTGTTTGAGTCTAGCTCCATGGAGTAGGAAATTGAATGTTGAGTCCATGCATCATGGAATATTCGACATCGAAAATTATTGTTTACGATATTTAACTGCACTGGATATTATGAATTATTCATTACCTTTATTAATGATTACTCGATGGTTATCTGTTTAAAAGCTTATTTATTGCCTTTACATGCTACGTGGGCGTTATGCGCCGTTCGGTTCTTGGTTCTTTGTATTGGTATTGAGTGTAGGATATCTTACCTCTTTCCCGTGCTTCTATTACTTCTTTGTTTATGTGCATGGTGCGATCGAAGACGACGGTGAAGAGACAGAAGAGCCTGCCTTCCCCGGCTTCTGGCCCGCACAGGATTGACTTTGACTACGACGATGTCTGCACGCACGCGCGGATTTTTGGGAGATGTGCGCCTGACCTTCCTCGGAGGGCCGGAGTGTTGGCACATCAACCTAAACTCCGACCGTTGTGTGTATGTGGGAGACGTGTCTGTATCACTTGCCTGGAGACGCCATGAGGCACCGGTCCTCACTTGCTACATCAGCTTACGCTTGGAGTTTTACCTGCCTATCAGGGAGATGTGGGGTCCCCGTTACTATACCCCGCAGGAGGATTCGTTTGATTCCACCGCTCGGGCTCCGTCCCGCGCCTCTGTGGTTCCTATGGATGAGTCCTCGGATGAGGAAGATACGATGAGGGTCCTCCCGATGATCCCTGAATCGGTCCCTTTCTATTTGAGGGGTCGATGATCATTGGTGGCTACCGATGGCCGCCGGTGTTTTTGTTTTTGGGGGCACGATGTATCTTTCTTTTGATTTGGGCTGTATATTTTGTATATGCATGTGGGTATATATGCATGTTTCCCTTGGGGTGGGTATAGTTTTGCTTTTTGATGATGGCAGGCTTGTATTTATGAAACAGTTGTATTAAACTCCAGATATATATATATGCATGCTATTCAGGTGCAAATCTCTATGTATTGTTTTATTCGTTACTTTTATCCGCACTCTGTAGTATCATTATTATTATTATAAAAAAAAAAATATTGTCAAATTTGCTCACATGGTTAAACATTAATTAATTAAAATGAACCAGGGTCTTAATCGTTAATTATTTAATTTCCGCATTTTACTTTGTTTGACAATGTGACGTTCCCTCCCAAAAAGGGCGTTACATTAAGTTGGTATCGAGCCTAGGTTTATGTTTTCTTTGGGTCTTGAGTGTGAGTCTGTCTTGTTTGTCTTTGTGTGAATCTACGTGGTGAGTGTCTTGAGTGGATTCCTCGACTTTTCTTATGTTTTCGTAATCTAATTTAAGAGAAAGGCAAAATGGCAAGAGGTGGAGATATTGCGAAATTCTTTGTGGAAGCAATGCAGCGGATGGCGGAACTCATTGCGCAACAAAACGAGGCAGCGTTGCTCAACAACAAGAAAGAGCTGCTCAACGGCTTGAGGCGACCGCCGATGCGCAAAACTTAGCGAATTTCGTCGTCATAACCCTCCGCAGTTCAAGGGGAGTTTGATCCCGACAAGGCTAATTTATGGATCAAGGAAGCTGGAAAAAGTCTTTCGTGGCATGAATTGTGCGGAAGACAAGAAGGTAAATTATGCGACTTTTATGCTTGTCGGAAATGCCGAAGGCGGTGGAATGGAGCTCAAAGGGCGTTAGAAGCCGAAGGAGCAGAGGTCACTTGGGAATTGTTCAAGGAGAAATTCTTGGGCAAATACTTTCTGCGAATGCGAGACACGCAAAGGAGATGGAGTTCCTCAACCCGAGACAGGGGAACATGGTGTCGGCGAATACGCAGACCAAGTTTGAAAACTTGGAGAGATTTTCAACACATTACCAAGCATCAAACCGATGAAGCACGGAAATGCTTGGAAATTCACCGAAGGACCGAGGTACGAGGTAAAGAAAGCTGTGATTACCTTGAAGATGAAGGTATTCTCGGGAATCGTTAGACACTTGTCTGCGAAGTTGAAGCCTTGGAGCAGGCCTGAAAAGGGGAGAAACGGAACTTTGGGCCTGTACGGTCCCAAAGAGGTGGAGGCAGTGGTTCAAACCGCTTTCAGAAGAAACCCTATTCCCGACCAACAGGGAGTCAACAACAAATCGGTGGAAGTTCAGGTGGAGGTTCTTCTGGGAATCGAACGGGTCAGAATACGACCTACCCATCCAAATGCCTGAAGTGTGGGAAGGATCATCTCACAAGAGATTGCACGATTAAGGGGATCATCTGCTTTAGGTGTGGCAAACCAGGCCACATATCCAGAGACTGTAACCAGGCAAAGACTGAGCCTTCAGTCAATGCGACTCGAGCCAAGAAACCGCAAGCCGGAGGACGAGTCTACACTATGAGCGGAGCCGAAGCTGCCGAATCTGAGGACTTGATTCAAGGAGAAGGCGCCATAGAAGGTAATCTTTTAAAAGTACTGTATGACTCGGGGCAACCCATTCTTTCATATCATATGACGTGTGTCTTTGCGACTTGGTTTACACGTGTGCGAACTACCTTTTGAATTGATTTGTTTCAACCCCCACCGATAAACCGGTAGTTACTACCAAAGTCTCGTTTGAAGTGTCCTTTGATTGTTGAAGGTCGAATCTTTTACGTCGATTTGATCTGTTTACCTCTTTCTGAGTTAGATATAATCCTAGGGATGGTGGTTATCTTCCAACCATGTTCGTTAGATTGTTCTAGTAAGACCATAGTCTTTCCGTGGATGAGAATTCTAGATACTTGACGGCCAACCAAGCACGAGCTTTCTTGAAAGAAGGAGCTCGGGGTACATGCTATTGTCTTCTTTGAAAGTTGAGAGTGAGGCCGATTTGAGTACTATTAGGTAGTGAAGGAATTTCCGAGATCTTCCCCGAAGAAGTAGTACAGTTTACCGCCGGCACGTGAAATCGAGTTTGCTATTGATCTAGTACGGGAGCTGGTCCCGTGTCTATAGCACCGTCACCGAATGTCACCCAAACGAGAATTAGCTGAACTTAAGAAGCAACTAGAAGAGCTTTTGGAGAAGCAATTCGTTAGACCAAGTGTGTCTCCGTGGGGAGCACCTGTGTTACTAGTTCGAAAGAAGGACGGTACCTCGAGATTGTGTGTGGATTACAGGCAATTGAACAAGTTGACAATCAAGAACAAATATCCTCTACCGAGAATTGATGACTTGATGGACCAACTGAAGGGGCAGCGGTATTTTCGAAGATTGACTTGAGATCTGGGTATCATCAGATAAGAGTGAAGACGGAGGATATACCCAAGCGCCGTACGCGATACGGTCATTACGAGTATCTTGTGATGCCGTTTGGTGTGACGAATGCGCCTGCTATTTTCATGGACTATATGAACCGCATCTTTCGTCCGTACTTGGATAGGTTCGTTGTCGTCTTCATTGATGACATCCTGATATATTCCCAAAATCAGGAGGATCATGCTGAGCACCTCAGCATAGTTCTTCAGATTTTGAAGGAAAAGGAACTGTATGCCAAGCTGTCGAAGTGCGAGTTTTGGCTTGATGAGGTGAAGTTTTTGGGTCACGTAATCTCAAAAGAAGGAATCGCGGTGGATCCATGCAAAGTAGAAGCAGTACTGCAGTGGGAACAACCGAAGTCAGTGACGGAAGTCCGTAGTTTCGTTGGTTTAGCCGGATATTACCGGAGGTTCATAGAGGGGTTTTCCAAGATTGCCGGACCGCTCACTCAATTGACGAAGAAGAATCAAGCTTTCGAATGGACTGATAAATGTGAGCAGAGTTTTCAAGAGTTGAAGAAACGGCTGACTACCTCACCTGTATTAGTGTTACCTGATCCGAATGAACCGTTCGAGGTGTATTGTGACGCTTCGTACCAAGGATTGGGATCTGTTCTTATGCAACACCGAAAGGTGGTAGCCTACGCTTCGCGACAGTTGCGAGTGCATGAAAAGAATTACCCGACTCATGATTTGGAGTTGGCAGCTGTGGTTTTTGCTCTGAAGATATGGAGACATTTCCTCTATGGAGCGACATTCAACATCTTCAGTGACCACAAGAGCTTGAAGTACTTGTACGATCAGAAAGAGCTGAATATGAGACAACGGAGATGGTTAGAATTCTTGAAAGATTATGACTTTCAACTGTTGTACCACCACAGTAAGGCGAACGTTGTGGCCGACGCCTTGAGCAGAGAAAAACTATCGAGTGCTTCTGCCCTGATGATCAAGGAAAAGGAGCTCATTGAACAGTTTAGAGATGTGTGGTCGGTTGTGGAATTGAAGCCAGGAAAAATTTGTATGAATATGGTTACCATCTCAAGCGAGCTGATGGAGGACATAGGGGAAAAGCAGAAGGCCGATGAATTCTTGCAAGAGGTGAGAGAACGAATGAAACAAGGCGAGAAAACAGAGTTCGAAGAAGGAACAGATGGAATTCTGAGATTCCGAGGTAGAGTTTGTATTCCTCGTGACCAAGAGCTTAGACGATATATTGTGGATCATGCCCACACTAGCAAGCTAAGTATGCACCCTGGTATAACAAAGATGTACCAAGACTTGAAGAAGTTGTTCGGTGGCATGGACTAAAAAGTGATGTCACTAGATGTGTATCGACTTGTCTAGTACGTCAAAAGCCAAAGTGGAACATCGGCGACCTGTTTGGGTTCTTTGCAACCATTGTCTATTCTGAATGGAAGTGGGACAACATCGCAATGGATTTTGTTGTGGGATTGCCAAGGACAAGGATGGGACATGACTCGATTTGGGTAATAGTTGATCGACTTACAAAATCGGCTCATTTCCTCCCGATTAATATAAGGTACAGTTTGGAAAAGCTGACCCGACTGTATATTGGAGAGATTGTCGACCGCATGGTGTGCCTACGAGTATAGTTTCGGATAGGGATCGAGATTTACTTCAAAATTCGGCAAAGTCTACGAGCATCGGCGGGAACAAAGTTACGTACGAGTTCGGCGTACCACCCACAAACCGATGGTCAATCGGAAAGAACGATCCAATCTCTAGAAGACCTACTTAGAGCTTGTTCTATGGAGCAGATTTGGAAGTTGGGATGAAGTTCTACCACTTGGTGGAGTTCACCTACAATAACGGTTATCATTCGAGTATAGGGATGGCACCCTATGAAGCTCGTATGGAAGACGGTGTCGAACACCATTATGTTGGTACCAAGACGGCGAGCGTCTTACGATTGGACCGGACATTATTCAAGGCAGACGGCGAGAAGGTTAAAATGATTCAAGAGAAGATGAGAACCGCTCGAGCCGACGGAAGAGCTATGCGGATAAGAGAAGAAAGCCTCTTGAGTTTGAAGAAGGTGAGCATGTGTTCGAAAGTCACACCCACGAGTGGGGTCGGCCGGCCTTGAAATCTAGAAAACTCACTCCAAAATTTCTTGGACCTTACCAAATTCTTCGTCGGATAGGTCCAAGTAGCTTACCGGATAGCCTTACCCCTATTCTTTCAAACATACACAATGTCTTCCATGTGTCACAACTTCGTAAATATTTACTGATCCAAGTCATGTCATAGCACCGGACACGATGTACGGTTAAAAGAGAACGACCTATGAAACGTCTCTGCGAGAATCGAGGATCGACGGATAAAGCAACTACGAGGCAAGGAGATTCCATTGGTAAAGGTGATTTGGAATGAAGCAATGGTGATGCGACTTGGGAATTGGAAGACAAGATGAAGGAGCAACATCCGAATTATTTTAAGGTATGAAAATTTCGAGGACGAAATTCCTTTTAGTAGGGGAGTGTTGTAACATTCCGAAAAATACATATTTGATCATGAATCATCGTTTTATAATATTCTTGATTTTTAGGAATTTTTCCGGAATTTTTCGGAAACGACGAATATTTTAATATATTCCTCGTTTTGCGTGCACACTAGGCTGGGAATTGCTGAGACCAGTGTAACACCCCGGAAATTGATTATTTCACCATGAATAGTCATTTTCCAATAATTGTGATTTATGTGAATTTTTGGAATTTTTCGGAAACGACGAATATTTTAATATATTCCTCGTTCGCGTAAAACTCGAGCAGAGTCGTGAAAACGATGTAGTGCTTCAAAAATTGGAAAATTATATGACGGATAGTCGTTTTATAATATTTGCAATTTTTGAGAATTTCTGGGAATTTTCGGAACCGTCGAATATTTTAATATATTCCTCGTTTTGCGTCTTGTATTTGAAAGCGAGAATCGGGAAACGCGATGTATTCTCTCGAGAACCTTGGACTATGGATAAGTCGACGGGGATCTTACTAAACCCGAGGCTTGACACAGTTTACGAGGTTTCACAATTTTTAGGAAATCTTTTCGATACAATTAAATCAAGATCTGTGAAAAATTCATCGCGGATCAATTAAATCGACTCACAATCAAGTTGTAACTATTATCTATTGGATAATAGTGTGTAATAAAAATACTATCACATTATCCTAATGTAATCCACTTTATGTCAAATCTACCTACTTTAATTCAAATTTAATAGTTAAATATTCAAGCTTCCTTAAGAAGCTTTGACCCCAAGCTTTGACCCCATGAATTAGCTTCCAAAGGAAGCCAACTTTGGTCATTTCAATTCTCTCTCTCACGTACGTGGTCTGCTGCCCACTCAAAGGGAAAGAGCTAATTCTAATATCCTAATATTACAACTAAAGACAATATCACCAAAAGCACCTTTCTTCTTCCTTTTTACGTTTCTTCTTCTTCTTTCTCCCTTCAACCATTTCTCTTTTTCTCTTCCAGCCACCACACGTCCAGCCTCCCTCCTTGACCCCAACATTCACAAAAATTTAATCTAACCACATTTCCTTAATCTCCTACTCCTCCTCTTCATCTTTGGTGCTTGGAGTTTCAAGAAAAGCTTCCATCTTCAACCATTCCTCAAGCCTTGAAGGTGAGCTCCCATGGCTGAAAAATTCCAGCCTTCCCCTCCCATTTTCGTTTCTGTTTTTCCTTGGTTTATTGGCCATTTTCTTCTTCTTTTACACACCATTTCATTGTTCTAACTTGGACCAAATTTTCTAGGGTTTTTGGTGCTCCAAATCCGAAAATCAAGGGTGATTCTTGGAGTTTCTTGGTTCATCAACTTGGTAAGAGGAAGATTAATCCTCCTCAACCTCTTTAGCAACTAGGAATCTTGTATTGAATTTTTGGAAGAAGAACCACATGGTGGTTGTTCTTGAACTTGCTTGAAATTGGTTTCTTGAATGTGATTTTGATTTAGCTTTGAGTGGTTGATTGATTGTGTAATTTTGTGATTGGAAACCATGTATGAATGCTGAAAAATTCTGGTTTCTTTGGACCCTTGGAGTGCCACGGTTTTGGCTTGTTTTTGGGGCTGTCTTTGTGCTGGAAATTCAATGGAAGTGGTGCTTAATTTGTGATCAATGCATGGTTAATTTAATCAAGTAGTTGAGTGAGATTGAAGTGAGCAAAATTCTGGTTTGCTTGGACCCTTGGAGTGCCACGGTTTTTGGCTCTGTTTTGGGCTGGTTGTGTGCTTTGGAAATTGAATGGAAATGAAGCTTAATTTGTGATCAATGCATGGCTAATTTAATCAAGTAGTTAAGGTTGATTTGAATGGACAAAATTCTGGTTGTTGGAACCTTGAGTGAGTCACGGTTTTTGGCTTGTTTTTGGGGCTGTTTTTGTGCTGGAAAATGAGTGGAAGTAATGCTTAATTTTTGATCAATGCATGGCTAATAAAATCAAGTAGTTAAGGTTGGTTTAAATGGACAAAATTCTGGTTGTTAAACCTTGGTAAGTGCCACGGTTTTGGGTTGTTTTAGGAGCAGAATTTTGGTTGTCATGGTGCCAAGAATAATGCTAGGTAGGTTAAGTAAAGGAAGACTAAATTAGTGAGAAGAAAATTGTGATCTAAGACTCTCTTGAGTGCCACGGTTTTGAGGGCTTGAATGAGGGAAAAGATTAACAAATTTGAGATGTCAAGACTTGAGTTAATCAAGCGATTAAAAATGTAGATTGATAATAGGAAACTTGTAACAATAAATTCATGATGGATTGTGGTGGAGACTTAGGAAATGAGCTAAGCTTGGAAGGTAATTATAAGAATCAAGTAACTTGAATCAAATGACAAGTAAATGAACCAATGAGATGAATTTCATAAGACTTGGAGATTTTAGAAATCCATAATGGACCCATAATGTGTTCCTTGAATTATAAATTGATATTATGTGGATATTGGGTTCTTCTTGGATGCAAATTTGCTTATTGCACTCTCTTGATCAATTATGGTATATTATGAATTCGTATGAGATTGTGGATCATACATGAGCATGCATAGTGTCTTATGCATTGTGATGTCCGTGTGGACTGTTGTAAGGCCAAGTTGCCTAGGAGATTGAACACACCTTAGTGCGGGTGCGAGTAGACAAGTGTGGGTCTTGTTATGACCTTGGGGGGCGTCGGGGTGCGGGTCCTTCGCAATGGGCAGTTGGTAGCTCCTCCGTACGTGGGGCAAACCGATGCAAACGCACCGACGATCCGGACTTGACACTGCTTGTCCTATATCGTGATCTAGTGTAGAATGTACGTGCAATGCCATGATTGTGCACGGAAAATTATTGATAGCCCTCGGCCTCGGCAGCCAGTCTGAGACATGTCTCCCGATCTTTCTCTCCGATTGTTTGAGTCTAGCTCCATGGAGTAGGAAATTGAATGTTGAGTCCATGCATCATGGAATATTCGACATCCGAAAATTATTGTTTACACGATATTTAAGCGCCTGGATATTATGAATTATTCATTACCTTTATTAATGATTGCCTCGATTGGTTATCGTTTAAAAGCTTATTTATTGCCTTTACATGCTACGTGGGCGTTATGCGCCGTTCGGTTCTTGGTTCTTTGTATTGGTATTGAGTGTAGGATATCTTACCTCTTTCCCGTGCTTCTATTACTTGTTGTTTATGTGCACCTGTATCGATCGAAGACGACGGTGAAGAGACGAGAAGAGCCCGCCTTCCCGCTTCGGCCCGCACGGGATTGACTTTGACTACGACGATGTCCGCGCACGCGCACGCGCGGATTTTTGGGAGATGTGCGCCCGACCTTCCTCGGAGGGCCGGAGTGTTGGCACATCAACCTAAACTCCGACCGTTGTGTGTATGTGGGAGACGTGTACGTATCACTTGCCTGGAGACGCCATGAGGCACCGGTCCTCACTTGCTACATCGCCTTACGCTTGGAGTTTTACTTGCCTATCGGGAGATGTGGGGTCCCCGTTACTATACCCCGGGAGGATTCGTTTGATTCCACCGCTCGGGCTCCGTCCGCGCCTCGTGGTTCCTATGGATGAGTCCTCGGATGAGGAAGATCCCGATGAGGTCCTCCCGATGATCTGAATCGGTCCCTTTCTATTTGAGGGGTCGATGATCATTGGTGGCTACCGATGGCTGCCTGTTTTTGTTTTTGGGGGCCCGATGTATCTTTCTTTTGATTTGGGATGTATATTTTGTATATGCATGTGGGTATATATGCATGTTTCCCTTGGGGTGGGTATAGTTTTGCTTTTTGATGATGGCCAGGCTTGTATTTATGAAACAGTTGTATTAAACTCCAGATATATATATATGCATGCTATTCAGGTGCAAATCTCTATGTATTGTTTTATTCGTTACTTTTATCCGCACTCTGTAGTATCATTATTATTATTATAAAAAAAAAAAATATTGTCAAATTTGCTCACATGGTTAAACATTAATTAATTAAAATGAACCGGGTCTTAATCGTTAATTATTTAATTTCCGCATTTTACTTTGTTTGACAATGTGACGTTCCCTCCCAAAAAGGGGCGTTACAAAGAAAGTTTTCAAGAACTGAAGAGGTGACTAACTACTTCACCAGTGTTAGTTCTACTGATCCAAATGAACTTTTTGAAGTGTATTGCGATGCTTCGTACCAAGGATTAGGGTGTGTCCTTATGCAAAGCGGAAAAATGGTGGCTTATGCTTCGAGACAATTAGGAGTGCATGAGAAGAACTACCCAACACACGACTTGGAGTTAGCAACTGTTGTATTCGCTTTGAAGATATGGAGGCATTTTCTTTATGGAGCGACGTTCAAAGTTTATAGCGACCACAAGAGCTTGAAGTATTTGTATGATCAGAAGGAGTTAAATATGAGATAGCGAAGGTGGTTGGAATTCCTAAAAGATTATGATTTTCAACTTCAACATCACCGTGGAAAGGCAAACGTTGTGGCAGATGCCTTAAGTAGGAAAATGATTATTGTTTCTACTATGATGATCAAAGAAAAGGATTTGATAGAACAATTCAGAGATATATGGTCTTCTGTGGAGTTGGCATCAGGAAAAATTTGTATGAACATGGTCACAATCTCAAATGACTTAATGGAGGATATTCGAGAGAAGCAGAAAGTTGACAAGTTCTTACAAGAAGAAAGGGAGTTCATGAAGCAAGGCGGTGCAACAACATTAGAGGAAGGAAATGATGGAATTTTAAGATTCAGAGGCAGAGTCTGTGTACCTAAAGATCAAGAACTCAGGAAGTATATACTCGAACATGCTCACACGAGTCAGTTGAGTGTGCACCCGGGAATAACCAAGATGTACCAAGATTTGAAGAAGCTATTTTGGTGGCACAAAATGAAGAGAGATATTACTAGATGTGTGTCTTCTGGTCTAGTTTGTTAGAAAGCGAAGGTTGAACATCAAAGACCATTTGGGATGTTACAACCCTTAGCTATTCCCGAATGGAAGTGGGATAGTATTGCAATGGACTTTTTGGTTGGTTTACCAAAGACCAAAAAAGGTTATGATTCGATATGGGTAATTGTGGGTCGACTCACGAAGTCGGCATATTTCTTACCAATCAACATAAGGTATTCATTGGAAAAGTTAACCCAACTGTACATCAGTGAAATTGTCAGACTGCTTGGTGTGCCTACCAGTATCATTTCTGATAAAGATCCAAGGTTCACATTAAAGTTTTAGCAAGGTCTTCAAGAAGCGATGGGAATGAAGCTACGTTTAAGTTCTGTCTATCATCCCCAAACTGATGGTCAGTCAGAGAGGATAATTTAATCATTGGAAGACTTACTCAAAACTTGTGCTTTGGAACAAACTGGAAGTTGGGATGAAGTTTTACCATTGGTAGAGTTTACCTACAACAACAGTTATCATTCGAGCATAGGGATGGCGCCCTAGGAGGCTCTATATGGGCGAAGGTGCAGAACATCTTTGTGTTAGTACCAGGATGGAGAGCGACTTACTGTTGGACCTGATCTTATACAACAGACAACTGAAAAGGTCAAGATGATTCGAGAGATGATGAGGACCGCTCAGAGTCGACAAAAGAGTTATGCAGATAAAAGGAGAAAGCCCATTGAGTTTGAGGAAGGCGAGCATGTGTTTTTGAAAGTCATGCCTGTAACATCCCGGAAAAACATATTTGACTTTTATATATGTACAAAGGTAGCATATGACTTGTTTGATATGTCAGTGAAGTTTTGTGACAAACTGAGTTAGTTTAGGCACTTTGCTGCAGCTTTGAGTATGAAAAGTAACCTAAAATGACTCTGAGAATAGCATAAACTACTATTTGAAGGGAAACAAGTTTAGATAATTTGTTGCAAGGTCATAAATGAGTTAAGTAAGGTGTAGTTAAAGTTTCAGAGTAATCGGAGTTCATTTGGTATTTTTAGGCGTACTGGTTGTGCATTTTAATACCGGATTTATCCCAGTAGATATGAAAAAATAGAGAAAAAGTACAACATGATTTTTTAATGAATCTTATGATTTATTTTGAGTCTGTTGGAAGTTAGAATGCTGGATTTGGAGGAATCTAAGTGTTCTTTGCAATATGGGAATTTTGCTATAAGTAGCAAAGTGCTACTCACGACAAGAACAAAAATAGAAGAAAGAAAAGAAAGGAAAAAAAGAGAAAGGGGAAGAGAGAAACCGAAGGAAGAAAGAGAGGAAGAAGGAAGGGCAAAGAGGAGAATCAACCACCAAGGAAGAGGAATCAAGTAGATCTTGGCTTCATCTTCATCTTCAAGACCAAGAGGTATGGGTTCTTGAGCTCTAACTTCATCTCCTTCCTCATTTTCCATGTTAAGCCTATTTGAGGTTTAATGTGTCATTTTGAGTTCTAAAGATGTTGTAGGTGTATTTCTTGTCTGGATGAGTTATAAATGAGGTTTATGACTTGTTCATGCAAGGAATTAGAATTAGAAACAAAAACTATTCTTTTTAGATCCTAAATGCCCAAAGAGGGGTTTAGGTTAAAGTATGAGGGATTTTGATCCATAATCCAAATTAAGAGGTTTAAGTTGGTGTTTGATGTTTCCTATGTGTTAAAGAACTGATTAATGACTCAGAATCACTGAGAGATTGGATAGAAATGGCCAAAATCCAAGAAAAGAATCAATTGAACAATACCGTGTTTTCTACAGAATTCTGTAGAATCTGAGTTCTGCATGTCACGCCGCGGCGTGGACTAAGGCGTGAGCATGCCGCGGCGTGGAGAGTTGCATGTTGTGGCGTGGGGCAGTTTTCTGCCCAGTAGTTGCACCCGAGAGTTGGGTGCAGCGGCGTGAAAAGTTTTGCGCCGCGGCGTGAGACCCTGAAGCTCCAAAATGTTGTTTTTGGATGTTTTGAGATCCCTAGTGGATGGATCCCTTTGGTTATGCCTAGTAGAGTGTGTTAAGGCACTAGATAGGGTATTTCTTAGATGGAAAAACCTAGAGGCATACAAGAAAAGATAAAAGAAAAGTTGTGCATCAATTAGACATGGATTGCCATAGATTAAGAGTTTAGTTTCTTAAGCAATTTAAGGTTGCACAGATGTCACGAGAGGTGATAAGAGATTTAAGAGGCAAGATGGCAATAGTAGAGTGTCATAGTGCCTAAGTGGCAAGAGTTAAGGATCGAGGTGCCGAGATGACAATAGTAGAGTGCCATAGTGCCTAAGTGGCAAGAGTTAAGGGCCGAGGTGCCGAGTTGGAAAAAGCTAAGTGCCAAAGACCCTAGCTGGCAAGGGTAAATACCATAGTGCATGAAGAACTCTCAAAGAGTGAAAGAGAGTTAGTACTGCAAAGATAGTAGTGTACTAAGTCTAGTTGGCATTGGTTCAATGTCGTAGTGCATGAAATGCTCCCACAGAGAAGTGGTGGAGTTAGTAATTCAAGATGGACTTAGTATGAGATCATATGGTGGTTATGTTAGAGTTAGGGCATAACTCCGCATTTACACACACATCACGCTTCACATATGCTTGCTAATCCCTAGAGAACAGGTAGTGGAGGCATCCACTCAATTTTGGTGGTGATATCCACCTAGTTAAGGTAGATTACTTGGTGATCTACGGGTGTAGCAGGTCATGTGTTATGATAACAAACTTTGTTCCTAAACAATAGGCTATAAGGGGTCACATGTTATCATGACAGAATTTCTCTGCACCTAGGGGTGTAGGAGGTCAGGTGTTGTGGTAATAGACTTTGTTCCTAAAAGTTGGCTATAAGGGGTCACACATTATCATGGTAGAATTTCTCTGCACTTAGGGGGAATAGCTAAGTATTCATGACATTGCACCTACACTAACATACACTTTTCTTTGAACATAAACATACATCATTCCATCATTGCATTATTTAATATTTTGTTTAGTTTCAATATATTTGTATGATTGTTGTGTATGTGTTACTCTGTGCTATCAGTGACAGTTGTATGGGCGGTTGTCTGGCCGATGATTTCAAATGATTGTATGGACGGTTGTTTGATATCATCATGGTTTTGGTTATTAGAACAGAAGTATAATTTGCTAAGGAACGTTACATAAAGAGAGAGTTGTAATTGTTTCCTATGCAGGAAGTATTAGTTTAGTAGGGTTTATTCATTATGAATGTTTAAACTGCTGATTTTGGTATACTTCTACTGAGAAATGTAATTTCTCACCCCGTTTGTTGCCATGTAAATCTAAGTAGAAGTTCATCGAAAGGTAAGAAGTAGAAGTATGAAGACAAAGATAGTTTTTATACTTTCTAGTTTAAAGCTTGTATTTATTTACGTGCTTTAATTGTATGAAATTATGTATTCAATGAGCCTTTTTGTGGCAATGTTATATGTATAACTTTTAGTTTTCCGCAAGGCTCTCCATTATTATTTGTTTAAATGATATGGATTAGTATTATGTTTAAGATAGAAGTAGCATAACTAATACTGCTTATCCAGGTATATTCTGATATACTAGGTTACCGGTATTGGGGTGTTACAACACCTACGACTGGGGTCGGCTGAGTTCTTAAGTCTAGAAAACTTACTCCTAAATTCCTTGGACTTTACCAAATTCTTCGCCGGATAGGTCCAGTTGCTTACCAAGTAGCTTTACCACATTTTCTTTCCAATCTTTACAATGTCTTTCATGTGTCACAGTCTTCTCTGTTGATTTGATCTATTTGCCTCTTTCCCAATTAGACATAATCTTAGGGATGGATTGGTTATCTTCTAACCATGTCCTGTTAGATTGTTCTAGTAAATCTATAGTTTTCCCTGTGGATGAGAATTCTAGATTTTTTACGGTCAACCAACTTCAAGCTTTCTTAAAAGAGGGAGCACAAGGATACATGTTATTGTCTTCTTTAAAAGTCGAGAACGAGGCAGATGTGAATACAATTCCAGCGGTTAGAGAGTTTTCCAAAGTCTTTCCTGAAGATGTACTTGGTTTATCGTCGGAACGAGAGATTGAATACACCATCGATATTATACATGGATCTGGCCCTGTTTCTATAGTGCCTTACAGAATGTCACCAGCAAAGCTAGTTGAACTCAAGAAGTAATTGGGAGAACTCTTAGAGAAACAGTTTGTTAGACCCAGTGTGTCGCCATGGGGAGCGCCGGTGTTGCTAGTCAAGAAGAAGGATGGTACTTCGCGATTATGTGTGGACTATCGCCAGTTGAATAAAGTCACAATCAAGAATAAGTATCCACTCCCAAGAATAGATGACTTGATGGATCAATTAAAAGGAGCAACGGTGTTTTCTAAGATCGATCTGCAATTGAGTTATCATCAGATTAGAGTAAATGTGGAGGATATTCCTAAGACAGCTTTTCGTACTCGTTATGGTCACTACGAGTACCTGGTGATGCCTTTTGGAGTGACGAATGCACCTGTTATATTCATGGACTGCATGAATAGAATCTTTCGTCCTTATTTAGACCGATTCGTTGTTGTCTTCATCGACGATATCCTGATCTACGCTCAAAATCAAGAGGATCATGCTGAATACCTCAGCATAGTTCTTCAGATTCTGAAGGAAAAGGAGTTGTACGCCAAGTTGTCAAACTGTGAATTATGGCTAGACGAGGTCAAGTTTTTAGGCCATGTGATCTTGAAGGAAGGAATTGCAGTAGACCTGTCAAAAGTGGAAGTTGTTCTACAATGGGAAAGGCCAAAAACAGTGATAGAAATTTAGAGCTTTGTGGGATTAGCTGGATATTATTGTAGATTCATTGAAGGATTCTCCAAGATAGCTGGACCTCTCACTCAGCTCACATGGAAGAATCAAGCTTTTGAGTGGACGGATGCTTGCGAAGAAAGTTTTCAAGAACTGAAGAGGCGACTAACTACCTCACCAGTGTTAGTTCTACCTGACCCAAATGAACCCTTTGAAGTGTATTGCGATGCTTCGTACCAAGGATTGGGGTGTGTCCTTATGCAAAGTGGAAAAATAGTGGCTTATGCTTCGAGACAATTACGAGTGCATGAGAAGAACTACCCAACACATGACTTGGAGTTAGCAGCTGTTGTATTCGCTTTGAAGATATAGAGGCATTTTCTTTATGGAGCGACGTTCAAAGTCTATAACGACCACAAGAGCTTGAAGTATTTGTATGATCAAAAGGAGTTAAATATGAGATAGCGAAGGTGGTTGGAATTCCTAAAAGATTATGATTTTCAACTTCAATATCACCGTGGAAAGGCAAACGTTGTGGCAGATGCCTTAAGTAGGAAAATGATTAGTGTTTCTGCTATGATGATCAAAGAAAAGGATTTGATAGAACAATTCAGATATATATGGTCTTCTGTGGAGTTGGCATCGGGAAAAATTTGTATGAACATGGTCACAATCTCAAATGACTTAATGGAGGATATTCTAGAGAAGTAGAAAGTTGACAAGTTCTTGCAAGACAAAAGGGAGTTCATAAAGCAAGGCAGTGCAACAACATTAGAGGAAGGAAACGGTGGAATTTTAAGATTCAGAGGCAGAGTCTGTGTACCTAAAGATCAAGAACTCAGGAAGTATATACTCGAACATGCTTACACGAGTCAGTTGAATATGCACCCGGGAATAACCAAGATGTACCAAGATTTGAAGAAGCTATTTTGGTGGCACAAAATGAAGAAAGATATTGCTAGATGTGTGTCTTCTTATCTAGTTTGTTAGAAAGCGAAGGTCGAGCATCAAAGACCATCTGGTATGTTACAACCCTTAGCTATTCCCGAATGGAAGTGGGATAGTATTGCAATGGACTTTTTGGTTGGTTTGCCAAAGACCAAAAAGGGTTATGATTCGATATGAGTAATTGTGGATCGACTCACGAAGTCGGCATATTTCTTACCAATCAACATAAGGTATTCATTGGAAAAGTTAACCCAACTGTACATCAGTGAAATTGTCAGAATGCTTGGTATGCCTACCAGTATCATTTCTGATAGAGATCCAAGGTTCACATCAAAGTTTTGGCAATGTCTTCAAGAAGCGATGGGAATGAAGCTACGTTTAAGTTCTGTCTATCATCCCCAAATTGATGGTCAGTCAGAGAGGATAATTCAATCATTGGAAGACTTACTCAGAGCTTGTGCTTTGGAACAAACTGGAAGTTAGGATGAAGTTTTACCATTGGTAGAGTTCACCTACAACAACAGTTATCATTCGAGCATAAGGATGGCGCCCTATGAGGCTCTATATGGGCGAAGGTGCAGAACACCTTTGTGTTGGTACCAGGATGGAGAGCGACTTACTGTTGGACCTGATCTTATACAACAAACAACTGAAAAGGTCAAGATGATTCAAGAGAAGATGAGAGCCGCTTAGAGTCGACAAAAGAGTTATGCAGATAAAAGGAGAAAGCCCATTGAGTTTGAGGAAGGCGAGCATGTGTTTTTGAAAGTCACGCCTGTAACATCTCGGAAAAACATATTTGACTTTTATATGTGTACAAAGGTAGCATAGGACTTGTTTGATATGTCAGTGAAGTTTTGTGACAAACTGAGTTAGTTTAGGCACTTTGTTACAACTTTGAGTATGAAAAGTAGCCTAAAATGACTCTGAGAATAGCATAAACTGCTATTTGAAGGGAAACAAGTTTAGATAATTTGTTGCTAGGTCATAAATGAGTTAAGTAAGGTGTAGTTAAAGTTTCAGAGTAATCAGAGTTCATTTGGTATTTTTAGGCGTACTGGTTGTGCATTTTAATACCGGATTTATCCCAGTAGATATGGAAAAATAGAGAAAAAGTACATGATTTTTTAATGAATCTTATGATTTATTTTGAGTCTGTTGGAAGTTAGAAGGCTGGATTTGGAGGAATCTAAGTGTTCTTGGCAGTATGGGAATTTTGCTATAAGTAGCAAAGTGCTACTCACGACAAGAACAAACATAGAATAAAGAAAAGAAAGAAAAAAAAAAAGAAAGGAGATGAGAGAAACCGAAGGAAGAAAGAGAGGAAGAAGGAAGGCCAAAGAGGAGAATCAACCACCAAGGAAGAGGAATCAAGTAGATCTTGGCTTCATCTTCATCTTCAAGACCAAGAGGTATGGGTTCTTGAGCTCTAGCTTCATCTCCTTCCTCATTTTTCATGTTAAGCCTATTTGAGGTTTAATGTGTCATTTTGAGTTCTAGAGATGTTGTAGGTGTTTTTCTTGTTTGGATGAGTTATAAATGAGGTTTATGACTTGTTCATGCAAGGAATTAGAATTAGAAACAAAAACTATTCTTTTTAGATCCTAAATGCCCAAAGAGGGGTTTAGGTTAAAGTATGAGGGATTTTGATCCATAATCCAAATTAAGAGGTTTAAGTTAGTGTTTGATGTTTCCTATGTGTTAAAGAACTAATTAAGGACTCAGAATCACTGAGAGATTAGATAGAAATGGCCAAAATCCAAGAAAAGAATCAATAGAACAATACCGTGTTTTCTACAGAATTCTGTAGAATCTGAGTTCTGCATGTCACGCCGCGGCGTGGACGGAGGTGTGAGCATGCCACGGCATGGAGAGTTGCATGTCGTGGCGTGGGGCAATTTTCTGCCCCGTAGTTGCACCGAGAGTTGGGTGCAGCGGCGTGAAAAGTTTGTGCCACGGCGTGAGACCCTGAAGTTCCAAAATGTTGTTTTTGGATGTTTTGAGATCCCTAGTGGATAGAACCCTTTGGTTATGCCTAGTAGAATGTGTTAAGGCACTAGATAGGGTATTTCTTAGATGGAAAAACCTAGTGGCATACAAGAAAAGATAAAAGAAAAGTTGTGCATCCATTAGACAAGGATTGCCATAGATTAAGAGTTTAGTTTCTTAAGCAATTTAAGGATGCACAGATGTCACAAGAGAGGTGATAAGAGATTTAAGAAGCAAGATGGTAATAGTAGAGTGCCATAGTACCTAAGTGGTAAGAGTTAAGGATCAAGGTGCCGAGATGGCAATAGTAGAGTGCCATAGTGCCTAAGTGGCAAGAGTTAAGGGCCGAGGTGCCGAGTTAGAAAAAGCTAAGTGCCAAAGTCCCTAACTGGCAAGGGTGAATGTCATAGTACATGAAGAGCTCTCAAAGAGTGAAAGAGAGCTACTACTGCAAAGATAGCAATGTACTAAGTCTAGTTGGCATTGGTTCAATGTCGTAGTGCATGAAATGCTCCCACAGAGAAGTGGTGGAGTTAGTAATTCAAGATGGACTTAGTATGAGATCATGTGGTGGTTATGTTAGAGTTAGGGCATAACTCCGCATTCACACACACATCACAGTTCACATATGCTTGCTAATCCCTAGAGAATAGGTAGTGGAGGCATCCACTCAATTTTGGTGGTGATATCCACCTAGTTAAGGTAGATTACTTGGTGATCTACGGGTGTAGGAGGTCATGTGTTAGGATAACAGACTTCGTTCCTAAATAGTAGGCTATAAGGGGTCACATGTTATCATGACAGAATTTCTCTGCACCTAGGGGTGTAGGAGATCAGGTGTTGGGGTAACAGACTTCGTTCCTAAAAGTAGGCTATAAGGGGTCACACATTATCATGGCAGAATTTCTCTGCGCCTAGAGGGAATAACTGAGTATTCATGACATTGCACCTACACTAACATACACTTTTCTTTGAACATAAACATACATCATTCCACCATTGCATTATTTAATATTTTGTTTAGTTTAAATATATTTGTATGATTGTTGTGTATATGTTACTTTGTGCTATCAGTGCCAGTTGCATGGGCGGTTGTCTGGCTGATGATTTCAAATGATTGTATGGATGGTTGTTTGATATCATCGTGGTTTCGGCTATTAGAACAGAAGTATAATTTGCTAAGGAATGTTACATAAAGAGAGAGTTGTAATTGTTTCCTATGCAGAAAGTATTAGTTTAGTAGGGTTTATTCATTATGAATGTTTGAACTGCTGATTTTGGTATACTTATACTGAGAAATGTAATTTCTCACCCCCTTTGTTGCCATGCAAATCCAAGTGGAAGTTTATCGAAAGGTAAGAAGAAGAAGTATGAAGACAAAGATAGTTTTTATACTTTCTAGTTTAAAGCTTGTATTTATTTACGTGCTTTAATTGTATGAAATTATGTATTCAATGAGCCCTTTTGTGGCGATGTTATATGTATAACTTTTAGTTTTTCGCAAGGCTCTCCATTATTATTTGTTTAAATGATATAGATTAGTGTTATGTTTAAGATAGAAGTAGCATAACTAATACTGCTTATGCAGGTATATTCTGATATACTAGGTTACCGGTATTAGGGTGTTACAACTCCTATGACTGTGGTCGACTGAGTTCTTAAGTCTAGAAAACTTACTCCAAAATTCCTTGGACCTTACCAAATTCTTCGTCGGATAGGTCCAGTTGCTTACCAAATAGCTTTACCACCTTTTCTTTCCAATCTTCACCATGTCTTTCATGTGTCATAACTTCGAAAATATATTCCTAACCCTGATCATGTCATAGCACCTGACACGGTACAATGGAAAGAAAACTTAACTTATGAGACAACCCTTGTAAGGATTGAGGATAAGAGGATGAAGCAACTAAGAGGGAAAGACATCCCATTAGTAAAAGTGATCTGGAACGAAACAACCGGAGATGCGATGTGGGAGTTGCAAGACAAGATAAAGGAGCAATACTCACAACTATTCTAAGGTATAAAATTTCGAGGATGAAATTTCTATTTGAAGGGGAGAGTTGTAACACCCGAAAATTTATAATTTTATGATAAATAGTCATTTTATAATATTGTGAATTTTGTAAATTTTTCTGGATTTTTCTGAGAACGTGGAATATTTTAATATTATTCTTCGTTTTGCGTTCACACAGAGCAGAGCCAGGGAAATGAGATATTTTCCCCGAGAACCTTGATCTGTGGAAATATCGATGGGGGATCTTAGTAAACCCGAGACTGGACACGGTTTATGAGGTTTCATATTTTCGAGATTTTTATCTGATAAATAAAAATCGTTGTGTATTTTATCATCTATTGGACAATTAACATTGACTTCTGTCAACTGTAACAATTGTCCATTGGATAATAGCTTGTAATAGAAATTTTATCTTATCCAAAGGAAATTCACTTTATGTCAAATCAAATCACCTTTAGTTCAAAAAATAATATATTTTAATCAAAGCTTCTCAAGGAAGCTTTGACCAAAAATGACCAAAATGCCCAAAACTTGCAAGAGAAGCCAATCTCTCCCTCTCCTTCTCTCTTGTGTGCCGCGGCTTAGGGGGCTTTAGGAGGCAGCCAAAAATTAATTTTTTACCATATCATTTTACTTATAATCCTAAAACACAAAAAACTATCACTCTTTTTCTCTTCATTTTTCTCTTTACCATTTTCTCTCTTCTTCCTCTCTTCCTATCCACACTCCATGGCTACAGCCCATCCAAGTAGCTATCTTCATTTTCTTGCTTCACTACCACCATTTCTACACTTCTCTTCTCATTCTAAACCTTTTCTCTTTAGAGATTATCTTCTAAATCCATCATCTTCTTCATTTTTTCTACAAGAACAAAGCTTGAAGCTTTTAAGGTAAACCTTTGATTCCTTACTTTCTCTTCTTCTTTTTCATTTCTATGGTCATTTTCATGGCCATGGATCCTTTCTTTTTCAAGCCATTGGTGTTGATTCTTTGAGTTATGATTCTTAGGGTTTGGTGGAGCTTTGGATGAAAATCTCACAAGCATTTCAAGGAGTGATTTTCATGTTCTTCCTTTAGGTAAAAGGGAGATTTACTCACTTCAACCATTATTGGTGGTGAGGAAACTTTTGAGTGGTTGTTGATGGAGGAATCCATAATGGATTGCTCACTTTGTATGTTTGTTTTTCATGCTTTTGTGTATATTTGATTTATATGAAAATGTTGGTTGTCTTGAATGCCTTGATGATGTTGGATTGCTTGAATTGGATGAATGGAAAAAAGTAGGGTTTCTTACCCTTTGGGGAGGTCATGGTTTTGGACTATAATTTGGGGGGTTTAAATTTAATTTTTGTATAAAATGAAACTTAAGTAATTAGGTATTAAAGGATTGATGCATGTAATGGAAAAATTGGATTTTGATGTTCTTGGGAGGCTCATGGCCTGTAGGGGGTTTTTGGGGTCCAAGTGGTTCTTTTATGCATCCTTGTGACTTAAGCAATTTAGAGTTATGAAATCAATAATGTGAAGAAAGAAAAATGGTTGGATTTTGTCTTTGAGAGGCCACGGCCGCAAGGGTCTAGTTGACCTAGACTTGTGTAATTAATCAAGACTTAAGTAATTAGAGATTATGGATTCATAAAATGAAATTGTGGTTATGTTGAACCTTATAAATGTATGTTGTTATTGAGGATTGATTATATGCTATTGTGAGTCCATGTGTGGGACCAAAGACTTATTGATATTTGATTTAACCAAATTATGGTATATTTCATGAGAAGTATATTATTGATGAATATACATGATATGCATTGAGTCATCATGCATTTATGAAAGTCTGTTGGACTCTATTATCAAGGCGGTGCATGCCTAGGAGATTGAATTACACCTTAGTGCGGGTTCGAGTAGACTAAGTGTAGGTCATATTGTTGGCCTTGAGGGTGTCGGGGTACGAGGGTCTCACAATAGACAGTGGTAGCTCCACTGGGGCCTTGGGATAGACCGATGCAAACACACTGATGATCCGGATCGAGACACTGTCCTATATCGCGATCTTGTTGAGAGTGCCATGTATAAGCCATGTTGCGTAAAATATTATTTTTATGATAAGCTCTTTATTTTTAGGCTAACGAGATACTGACATGACTCCCTGATCATTTTCTCCGAATGTTTATGTCTAGCTCCATGGAGTAGGATTTTGGTACCTCATGCATTATGCATTGTCGGTCTCATATTTCTTCTAGCATGAGTGTCTATAATTATTAAATTGTCTCTTTTAATTGTTGAAATAATTATCTAATTTATGAACTACTTATTGCCTGAGATATTATTGTTGTTTCCCTATTATGGCTTATTTTATCATTTCTGCTAATATATATATATATGTGTGTGTGTGTGTGTGTGTGTGTGTGTGTGTGTGTGTGTGTGTGTGTGTGATGTGATGTTATGTAAGCATCCTGCGTCGTTCTATTTTCTTACTACCGTATTGGTATTGAATGTTGGATGTCTCACCTCTTTCCTATATCCCTATATTTCTATCTTGTTTATATACTTCTGAGAAGACATTTGTGAAGAAGGGGAAGCGCCCGAGTTCCCTGGTTTCTGGCCTGACTATGACTAGTGTTGTTCGAAGATGACGTCTCGTCCACGTAGATTTTTGGGTTATGCGAGTATGACCTTCCACGGAGGTCTTGATCATTGGTATATAAATCTGCGCATAAACCATTGCATTTATCATGGGGACTTGACAGTGTCATTAGCTTGGGGTCACTATGACCCCCCTGTTTTTTATTTTACTGCTTTTGTTCATCCGGAGTTTTACCTACTTGTCCGAGATTTGTGGGATGATCTCTATTACACCCCACAGGAGGATTCATTCCTTTCTACTACTCGAGTCTCTGCTCGAAGTTCGGTCGCTCCGATGATGATCTCATCTGACGAGGAAGACTTGGAGGAGGATCCTACTACGGTTCCTTCTCATTAGTCTTAGGGGGCTGGTACTGTTGGTGGCTACTCATGGCTATCTGTATATCTTTTTGGGAAGTCTGATGTTTTGCTATTTTGATGGGCTATACATTTGTAAACATCTTTAGTGTAGGTAAAGCCTTTTGCCTTTTGCATACTTGATGATGTAATTAAACATGCTTAGTGCAAATATATACATATATATATATATATATATATATATATATATATATATATATTATGTGGATGTAAGATTTCATTTCATGTTGATTTTTACTGTAACTACATTTTATTTATTCTCTCACTACAACCAAAAAAAAATTACATATATTCAATACCCGATTACTATACAATTACGATTGAAGATGTTTATTCATATATTAAAAATGAACTGGGTCTTAATTTATAACTTATTATTTTCCACATTTTATTTCATTTTATTATGGTGTAACATTCCTTCTTCTCCTAGAAAAAAGGGCGTTACATTCAACTATATATGGTGGTGAGGAACGATTTTGTGTGTATGTGTGAGTAATCCATATGTGAATTTTCTCACTTGTTTATATAAATTAAATGCTTTGTGATTACTTGGCTTAATTGATTTCTATTTGTTTGAATATTATGTGTGATTTGTTAGAATAGAAATGTGATGATGGTTATATGTTGTATAATGTGAATCCCTTGGAAAGGAAAAAGAGAATTTTGGTCCCATGGATTTTGAAGCTCACGGCCATGTAAGAGAAAGTAGGATGTCCAAGACTAAAATTTGTATTAATTTAGGGCTTAGACAATTAAGTGATAAGTGATTTATAAAGTGATGAAATTATGGGTTTCTAGACCCATAGGGTTCACGGCCATGTAGGGCACCCAAGGTAAGATTTTTGTATCAAGTTAGAACTTAGGTAATTAGATAATTAGAAATATAATTGGGGACTCATAAAATAGATAAGCGGAAAACAAAATTTTAACCTTACTTCAAGAGTGATTTTCAGCCAAATAGTTAAAAATGGGTTTGAATGATGTTTAAGAACTTGATGAATTACGTGATTTAGTGATTTATAAAATTAGAGTTTTAAATCAAGAGAGTTTTCTAAAAGTAATAGAAAAGGGTTTTTTGTAAATTAAAGTAATATGGACCTTAGTGAGTAATGTTGGGAAAATCTTTTCTTGAAAAGTTTATTATGATGGACATTGGAAATTGAGGTTGAATTCTGTATTGAAATTTAAAAGTTTCCAGATGGAGTTTTAAATCATGATGACGATGTTGCGTAACTGAAAATAAACAGCGATTTTGCTGTTGTGTCCACGAGGGGGACCCTGATTGATTGATTATGATTATGACCAAGTTGTGGCGTATAGTTACTGAGAAATTATAACATTGTTGTGTGTGCATACATTAAGTCATGCATCATACCTTGTGAAAGTCTGTTGGACTCTGTTTTTGTTAAAACTGTATGAGACCAGGAGATGAATTACACCTTAGTACAGGTGCAAATAAACTAGTGTAGGTCACTTGTTGACCTTGGGGGCGTTGGGGCACGAGTGTTCCATCATGGATAGTTGGTAGCTCCTCTGTGCTGTGGGATAGACCGATGCAAATGCACTAATGATCCGGACTAAGACACTATCCTATATCGCGATCTTGCGAAGAATGTCATGTATAAGCCATGTTGCGCAATTTGTTAATATTGAAGCACTTGATTTGAGGCTAATGAGATACAGATATGCCTCCTTGATCATTCTCTCTGAATCTGTGTTTAGCTCCATGGAGTAAGAAATTGGCCACATTGTGCATGTGCATAGTCAGTCGATATTTCATTATGGCATTTACATATTTGTTAATTTATCTGTTGAAATATTTATTGAAATATTTGTTGAATATTTATCAAATTACTTGCTGTATGAAATGATGATTTATGTGTACTTTTGAGCTTGGAATGG
The DNA here is from genome assembly GCA_029884605.1 of Ormosia emarginata. Taxonomy (NCBI): domain Eukaryota; kingdom Viridiplantae; phylum Streptophyta; class Magnoliopsida; order Fabales; family Fabaceae; genus Ormosia; species Ormosia emarginata. The sequence continues at coordinate 45,285,042 of JAQQTP010000088.1, forward strand.
CATTATTGTCATTTGATGTTTTTATGCTGCCATGTTGGTATTGTTGCTGGATATCTTACCTCTTTATTATGTTATTATATTATGTATATATATATGCTTGATGAAGACTGAGAAGGAGGCGAGGTAGACTGTGCATTTCCGTTGTTTTGTTTTGTTTTGTTGGCGATAACTGCTAGGAGAGATTTCTTGGGTTATGTTAGAGTACAATTTCTGGATGGTACCGACACATGGCGTATTGATTAGGTCGCAGAGAGAGTTAGGTATATAGGAGAAGTGACCTTATCAGTTTGTAGGGTTCGTGATGGAGACCCATTCTTTTCTCTAGATGTTACAGTGCACTTGGAGTTCAACATGCCTATGAGGGAGTTGTGGGGTAACCGCTTTTATACTCCACATGAAGACTCTTTAGTATCTTATGCTCGGGCCCCTGCCTATGAACCTTTGGTTCCTATCAGGATTTCCTCTTCTGAGGAGGATCCTGAGAAGGATATGTCTGTGGGTTCTTCTCTGTAGTTTGTGAAGTTTGTTATGTTTTGTAGCTTTGGGGCCTTATGTCTTTTTGTTATATTTTGGTGGCTAACATATAAAATCCTTGGGCATGTAAAGCTTTTGTTTATATTTTTTTAAGGTCCTTTGATGCATATAAGTACAAATGATGTGTTTATTTTGGTATGATATCTGGAATGTATGGAATGTTTTGTATCTTATTTTTCGCATATTAAAAAGAAAAAAAGAAGAAATTAGCAATTTTATATACTTATTTGATAACATGTAATATTTTTAAATTGGGTTTTGGTTTGAGTTTTCTTTTGGAATAAGTTTCCTTTTAAGTTTTGTTTGTTTTTGTCGAATAGTTGTGACGCCTTTTTAAGAAAGAGAGGCGTTACACCTTAAAGCACGATTGGTTGCTAAAGGCTATAGTCAAATTTTGGTCTTAACTATGGAAGATTATTGAGGAAGAGATTTGGGAGGTAGAAGGGAGTGCTAATAATATATGGGATGAGATGGCTAAAGGGATTATGAAGGTAACAAAAGAGACACTCGGTGAATCAAAAGGCTTTGGACCCAAGGATAAAGAATCTTGGTAGTGGGACGCAAGTGTATAAGATAAGGTTAAGGTTAAAAGGGAATGTTATAAAGCTTGGCACGTGTGTAAAAACGATGAAAATTGAGAAAAATATAAGGCAGCTAAAAAAGATACTAAGAATGCCATGAGTGAGGCAAAAGATAAAGTGCTCAATGGGTTATATCAAATCTTTGGGCACCAAAGACGGAGAAAGAAATATTTACAGGCTTGCTAAAAGTAGGGAAAAGAGGACAAAAGACTTGGATTAAGTGAAATGCATTAAGGATGAAGAAGGGAATGTCTTGGTTATGGAACAAGACATCAAGGATCAATGGAAGAGTTATTTTCACAAGTTATTTAATGAGGGACATGTGACATTAGGGGAATCGGACATTCTAAACACTAGAGAGGAGGACCAAAATAAAACCTTTTATCAAAGAATTTGGGAGTTTGAGGTAAAAGAAGCTTTAAAGAGGATGGATAATAGAAAAGCGGTCGGACCGGATAATATACTTATTGAGGTATGGAAGTGCCTAGGAGAGAAAGATATAAGCTGACTCACAAAGTTGTTTAATGAAATAATGAGGTCTAAGAAAATGTCAAGTGAATGGAGGAGAAGCACTTTAATCCCTATTTATAAGAACAAGGGAGATATACAAAACTGTACAAATTACAGAGGGATTAAGCTCATAAGTCATACCATAAAGTTATGGGAAAGAGTAATTGAATGAAGATTAAGACAAGAGACTCATATTTCAGAGAATCAATTTGGTTTTATGCCTGGGAGGTCAACCATGGAAGCAATCTATCTTCTACGAAGATTAATGGAGAGGTATCAGAGGAAGCAAAAAGACCTACACATGATTTTCATTGATCTAGAAAAAGCCTACGATAGGGTACCGAGAGAAGTCTTGTGGAAGGCTTTGGAGAAGAAAAGAGTTCGTATCTCTTATATTCAAGCAATCCAAGATATGTGTGATGGAGCTAAAGCTAGTGTGAGAATACATGGTGGGGTCACAGAAGATTTTTCTATAACTATAGGATTGCACCAAGGGTCAACTTTAAGTCCTTATCTTTTTACCTTTGTCTTGGATGTGCTTACTGCATATATCTAAGAGCCGATTCCACAATGCATACTTTTTGAAGATGATATAGTCTTAGTTGGAGAGTCGAGAAAGAAAACAAATGGAAAGCTAGAGCTATGGAGATGAGCTTTAGAAGAACATGGCTTCCATCTAAGTAGGAGTATATGGAATGCAATTTCAGTAAGAAGTATGCTAATACTAGCTTAGTGGTAAAAATTGGAGACCATACCATACCACAAGTCATACAGTTTAGGTATCTTAAATCTATCATACAAAATGATGAAGAGATAAAGGGAGATGTAAACCATAGGAATCAAGTTGGATGAATGAAATAGAGGAGTACTTCAGGAATTATTTGTTATAGAAAAGTGTCTCTCAAACTTAAGAGTAAATTTTACCGCACAGCCATAAGACCTGCGATGTTGTATGGTACTAAAGGTTGGGCAGTAAAAAAACCAGCAATAGCATAAGATTAGTGTCGTTGAGATGAGGATGTTGTGTTGGAAGTGTGGCCATAGAAGACAAGATAGGATTAGGAATGAATGCATTATAGAGAAAGTATGGGTAGCACCTATTGTGGAAAAGATGGGAGAATCTCACCTTAGGTGGTTTGGACATGTAAAGAGAAGACCCTTAGAAGGCCCTGTAAGAATAGTAGATCCGGTGGAGAATAGCCCAATAGCTAGAGGTAGAGGGAGACTAAGAAATACTATAGGTGAAACAATTAACAAAGATTTAGATTTGTATGATATTTCTGAAGACTTGGTTTATGATAGGGAACAATGACGTCATTTGATCCATGTAGCCGACCTCACCTAGTGGGAAAAGGTTTGGTTGTTGTTGTTGTTGTACTATGGTGGTACATTCTCTCTTGTTACCTAAGTTGCATCTGTTCATCTTTTTTTATCCATGGTTGTAATCCGTCATTGGCCATTTCACCAACTAAATATAAAAAAATGCCTTCCTTCATGGTGAGCTATAGGAAGAAATCTTTGGTAATGGAAGGAGGAATTTGGTTATTGTCCCTGAGGGTCGTTTGTGCGTAGGGTGGAATCATTTTGAGAGGGCTTTATCAAAATTGTTGGTGGCAAATCCTTTGAAGGGCACTACGAAACATTCCAAACAACGCTATCCAATAATACAATAGTCATTGTGTAACATCCCAAAAATTAATAATTTCATGAGAAATAGTCGTTTTATAATATTTATAATTTTTGTGATTTTTTTTGTATTTTTCTGAGTATGCAGAATATTTTAATATTATTTCTCGTTTTACGTGCACATTGAGCAGAGCTAGAAAAATGAGATATTTTTTCCGAGAACCTTGAACTGTGGAAACGTCGACGAGGGATCTTACTAAACCCGAGGCCAGACACGATTTACAAGATTTTACATTTTTCGAGATTTTTATTTGATAAATAAAAATCACAGAATAATTTTATTATCCGTTTGACAATAAATATCAATTTTTGTTAATTGTAATTTCTGTCCACTGGTAATAAATCTGATACAGTGTTAGTCATATTTTAGAGAACGCTTTAATGACATTACCATGGTGACATCATCACCATGACATCACTTTGACTTTTCAAAAGGAGGAAGCTTCCTAACACCTTCCTCTTTGGCTTGTTGGAGAAGCTTAGAGGAAGCTTCCTTGCACCTTCCTATTTGTAACACCCCAACTTTTGGGAAAAATGTCCAGAATGTTCTGTTTGCTGTTTTTCAAGCTTTTGGTTGAATGACCGTTGTGTCCCAATTTTACTGTTTCTTGTTTTTCTGCATGAAATACAAGTATATTTTACAGGCTCTAATTTTATTTGGTCGTTTTGCGTATTTTGCTTCGAGACAGTAAAATAAAAATTTTGTCGAATTTACTGTTTTAAATTTTTCTGTGTGAAATACTGGGATATTTTACTGTCTGTAAATTTATTTGAACGTTTTGGATGATTTGCTTCGTCGTGGGGAAAAATGGGAAAATGACCATTACGTCCCGAATGTACTGTTTTAAATTTTTCTGTATGATACAGTGTTTTATATTACTGTCTGTGATTTTATTTGGGTGTTTTAGGTGATTTGCTTCGAGTCAGGAAATTTAAAATTTTCTGGACCGGGGAAATTTTATTATTATTCGGAGTCGGGGGAGCTTACTAAACCCGAAACCGGAGTCAGTTTTTGAAGTTTTATTTTCCTGCGATTTTTTCTGACAAATAAAATCGGGGTATGTTTTATTATCTTCTGGATGATATTTTTCTTGAAAAATATCTAGTGGATGATGACTCATCGCAACAGGCCAATAGAAATTCGACATGTGGCGTGACACCTCAGCATCATGACTCAGCAGATTCCAGAAGGTTCCAGAAGCGGTGACTCGCCCTGTGACTCACCGTAGTGAGTCACCTGTTCCAGAAGCTTCTATGATGACTCACCATGCTGACTCAGCGCTGTGACTCATCATTGATGACTCAGCTGATGACTCAACGCTGTGACTCACCATTATGATGTAGTTGATGACACAGTCAGTGACTCAGCATGCTGACTCGCCATGCTGACTCACCTATTTTGGAAAATATCTACGCTGACTCGCCATGCTGACTCACCCGTTCTAGACAGTTCCATGATGACTCATCATACTGACTCATCGTAGTGAGTCACATGTTCTAGAAATTTCTCTTTGATGACTCGCTTTATGACTCATCAAGGGCAATCAGTAGAAAAAAAAATGAATGATCAATAATAATTACTACTCTTATAGTACAAGAGAAAAATCTATGTATATTTTATTATCCATTAGACAATAAACACTGGCTTTATAAATAGTAATTATTGTTTATTGGTTAAAGTATACTAGAAAATATATAATGTGCACCAATAGAAATTAGTCAATAAAAATAGCAACCAATAGGAATCAAGTTAGTAAATATTTAACCAATATAATTTAGTCAATAATAATGGCTTGACTCTTTAAGGACCAATAGGAATCAAGCTTTTAAACAAATATTGGACTCCTTATGGTTTGTTGATGCTACGGTGAAGGAGAAGAGAAATTGCTCTAAATAGCCAATTTACTTGGTGGAATTCACGTAGAAAGCTTGAGTTAAATGAAGTGAAGACTAGTCAACATTGGTTTCTTTTCTTTGGTTTCATTCTACGGCAATTGCATGCCTTTAGGAAGGCAATTCCAATACTCCAATTCACTTTCACTCTTTATGCATTTACGGTCATGCATTACAAAAAGGAAATAAAGTTAATTTCAATTTCATAAAGCTAGTCAATATTGGTGGCTCTCCATTTTGGTTTCCTACGGCTATGTACATTTGGTGGCTCTTTATTCTTCCTATCTCCTAAGCAATCTCACGGCCATGCATAGTAAATAGGAGACTTTGTTTTCATTTGATCAAAGTCTTCACTTTTCTCTAAAGCTATCAAACAAGCAAATCTCTCAAATATTTCTTCTCTTTTTCTTCTCCAACCTCACGACCTCTTCACCCTTTTCCATCACTCACTCTTCCATAATTCTAAATTACCTTATTTCTTACTTCCTTACTTCATTTCAAGACACTTTGAAGTTGAAACCTAAGCTTAAATCATCCTTTTCTTTCTTGTTCTTCGAAGCTTAAGTTTGAAGCCTTGAAGGTAGGGTTCTTTAATCTTCATGTTTCTATCCATTTTAAAGTTCTAATCATGATTTTAATCCATGATTATTTTAGTTTAGAGCCTTAGGTATTAATATTGTATGTTTTCTTTGATTTTCAAGAAGCTCTTGGTGGAGAAAATTTGCTTGAAGGAGACATACAAGGAGCTTTGGAGGTTCTTCAAGAGGTAAGAGGGAGATTACCCTCATCAACCATGTATTGGTGGTGAGGAATGTTTGTGTTTGTGGTGAAGAATCCATAAGGATTCATTCACTTGATTGTTTATTATTTTTCCTAATTGTGATTGATTATATGTGAAAGCATGTCTAATAGCTTTAATAATTTGTATGTGTTATGTGTATAACATGTCTAATAGCTTTAATATTTTGTATGTGTTTTATGGTTGTTTTAGTATATGGTATGTGTATATATATATGCATGATAATTATTGTAACATGTAAATAATATACAAGAATTTGCATGAGTGTTCCAAAGAACACAAATCCAAGCTCACGGCCTCAAGGCAAAGAGGAGAACCAAAATGTTCTCTTAAATTTTCTAAAAGTGTGATTTAATTAACCTAGGAAAATTGACAAGTTACTAATTTGTTTAGAGTAAGAAAAAAAAGAATTTATGGATCAATGAATGAAATTATGTGTTTCGGCCAACATGCCAAAGCCAAGTAATTATGATTTCTAAAATCGTTTCCAAACCATTTTCTAAAGCAATGATTTAATGAATTTAGGTAATATAATAATTTGATATTTATTTAGAAGATGAAAAATAATTTAAAGATCAAATGCAAAGACTTTGTTAAATTTGGCCAACATGCCACATACCTTTGATCCAAATTTATTTTCTAACTATTGACTAGATAATTTAATAAAAATAAACTAGATCAAGAGTTTTATACGAGATTAAATGTATGGAAATAATTAGGAATGAATTATAAAGCATAGAATGATTTTCGGCCAATAAGCCAAATTTAAATGTTTTTGATTTATAGAATTTTTTTTCAACTAAGATTAAGTAATAAATGCCAAAAGGATTTTATTACAATAAGTTTTGAAGAAATAAATTGATTAGAATTAAGTTTAATAAGTTTAAACTAATGATTTTTGCTGTTAGAAGAAAATACAGTAACTTTTGTAAATTGCTAACATATGGCTCATATTATATTTTGAAGCATGTTAGTGGTTTTGAAAAAGTTAAATTATATGGTTAAAAATTAAGTAAACAGAATTTTTATAGAAAAGTTAGGAAACCATTATTATAAGTTTTCTAAAACATAATACTGTTAATTTTTATTAAAAATGGACAAATAAGATAGAAAAGATATCCAAAAGATAGTATGCGGTATGGAAAATATTCTACGTAGTTTAAACGTACTAAATATTATTTCTGTTTATTTTAAATAGTGATTTTTAAGGAATTCGGACAAGAAAATGATTTAAAAATCTTACGCGATTGAGAAAACGTGTTAAAAACTCTACGCGATTTTAAAAACAGCAAAATATATTTACGCGATTTAAAAACGTTTATAAAAACGACGAGATTGTGAAAACGCGATAAAATTTCTATGCGATTGACCGAAACTATATATTTTATACCGTTGAGGGTATTCTGTATATTTTTCGCTGTCGTGCTATGGGGTGAACCCGTACAGGCTTTGTATATTTTTTTCGCTGTCGGGCTATGAGGTGAACCCGTACAGGCTTTGGAACAGTATTTGTCTGGTGGGACTTACTGTATCTTTTTATCTTTGAGGATATATTTTTATTGAGTTAATGCCAATTTTTTTGGTGGATTGATTGACGAGGTGAATCACATCGTATTGTCGGTGCGATAAGCGTAGTGTGGTTCGATCTTGAATGAACTTGGAGACGTTAGTGTGCATAATTCCATATGTGGACAGTTGGTGGCTCTTCTGGGCCGTGGTAATTGGCAACACACTAATGGACTCGACACACACTATACTTAATCGAGATCTTGTGAAGTCTAATAGTACATTGCCTGTAGTGACGCAACGTTAGACAGCGTGCTACACCACGCCATGTGACTGTGGGCTATAGACGCAACGTGAGACTGCGGAATAGTTTGGTTGGGCAGCCGTGGTACTAATAGATTTTACGGATCATTCTTTCTCTGATGTCTGTATGTTTTTAGCTCCATGGAGTAGGATTGTGTCATATTGCACATGTATCTATGTTGTTATTTATCATATTTTTATCTATGATATTTTTATTTGTGTTGTTATTTAGTGTATTTTCATCTGTGATATATTTTATCTGTGTTGTTATTTATTATATTTTTGTCTATGATCTTATATGTTGTTATTTATTATATTTTTTTTACCTGTGACGTGATATGTTGTTATTGTTTTTAATTTTTATATTATATCATTATCTACACTGTTATGGTATTCTATATTGTATGAATTGTTAGATCTATCTTAGTAATGTTATTATTGTTCATATGCTTATTTGATTTATTTATAAATTGATAACATGATTGTACTTGTGATACCTGTGTGTATGGAATGACTTTGTCATTCGTATCATTCTTTGCTACCTTACTGGTACTGGTGAAAGGGGATCTCACCTCTTTACTGTATTGCTTTGTTGTGTTTGTATTGTTAAATTCATATAGTAGACGAAGGAAGTTTCTTAGACCTACTGGAGGCTATGTTCTGAAGATGGTGACGGCGACAAGGTGTAATCTTCCAAGTTTCAACGGGATGCAGATGATGAAGAAATGGAACTTGTAAGTTGGGTTTTTCTCGTTAGTATTTTTACCGTGCTATTAGTAGTAACCTTCATTGGGTTTTCTACTGTTTCTCTGAGTCTGTAAATGTTATGTTTTAGATTGTTGTTGAATATTTTGTGACATATATAATATGTATATTAATCAACTCAATCTAATTTCTGTTTTACTTATAATTTTTGGTAAGTTTATATTTCCGCGAAATGATATTTTTAAAATTTATCTTTTAAAACTCAAAGCTTTTTATAAAATGATTTCATTTGGTTTTATGTTTTATTTAAAAATGTGACGCCCTATGGAGGGTGTTACACTATTGGCTTCTTCAAGAAGTCAATTCCTCTCTCCTCCTCTCCACCACACATTTTGAGGGCTCTTTGTGGCCACACATTTTAATTTACACACTTACACAAAATACACCTAATTACACATTTCACTTCATTTCACCTTACTATCACTTTCTCCCTCTAATATTTCTCTCCTCTCACTTTTCTCTCAAACTTCATCTTCTCCATCTTCTCTCTACTCCACGACAATGCTCCATGTTAGGGGAGCCAAGGTTTGCTTCTTCATTTTACCACTTTCATTCTTACTTTCAAAAGCTTTCAAGACACACACTCTCTCCATTTTCTTTCTTCTCTCATTCTCCTTCAAGTTTCCTCTTTCTCCTCTCCTTCACCCTCTCCACGGCACCACCATCTCCACCCACCTCTACCATGGCAAAAATTTCAAGTAACCACATTTTCTTGATCTCCATTACATTCTAAAAAGTTTTCTAGTTGGAGTCATCTTCAAAAAACTCAACCTTTCCTCTCCATTTTCTCCCCTCTTCCACGGCCAAAACCACCATTTTTGGCCATCCAAGCTTTTTCATTAAACCAACCCTTGATCTTGAATCTAGACATCATTCTAAGCAACTTTTATGTTGTGACCATCACCAAAATAGTCCATTTTCGTTTTGGATCTATCAAGCTTCAAAGTTGGAAACTTTAAGGTAAAGTTCATAACTTTTCCACCCTTTTCTCCTCATTTTCGTAATCCTTGATCTCTTAGGTGATCAAGGGTTCCTTTTCTAAGCTTTGATGATGATTTTGATGAGTTTTGATGTCCTTAGGGTTTCCTTGAAGGTGTAGTACGAAAATCCCCACAAGGGACCAGGAGGCTTGCTTCCTTGTGTTGTCTTCAAGAGGTAAGAGGGAGATAATCCTCTTCAACCTATCTTGGTAGTGAGGAAACGTTTGTGTGCTTGTTGATGAAGAAATCCATATTCGTATGCTTACTTTGTTTAGTGATTTTGCATGTTTAAGTATTCTTGAATTGGATTGATGCTTGAATGGTGATCTTGAATGTATTGGGTGTGTTAAAAATACTTGATCATATAAGGGTTGTTAAATGGAAAATTTGGAGTTTCCTACCCTAATGTAAGGTTATGGTTTTGACTAGGATTTTGGGGTGTAAATTAGTTTTTGTATACAAGTAAAATGAAGCTTGTGTAATTAGAGGTTGAATGATAATGTTGAAATTAATGGATGGAAAATTTTAAGGGTTTCCTACCTAAAGTGAGGCTACGGTTTTGGCCCTAGTTATTAAGGGTTTGAATTGAACTTGTGTATAATAAAACCCATGTAATTGAACACCTACGGATTGATGCTTGTAATGGAAGAAATTGATGATAGTAATGGACTTTGGAGGTCACGGTTTTGACCATGGATTCTAGTGGGGTTGGATTGATTTTATGTGAAGCGAGAGTTAAGTGATTAAATGATAAGTGATCAACATTGTGGGGAAAGAAAAAGGGTAGACTTATGTTGTAAAGAGTGGCTGCGGGATTTAAGGATGCAAACCCAAGTGCAGGTTGTCTCAAGTAGTAAATTTCTCGGGAGTCCGAGATCGATCCACAGGGAATTGATGAAGAAAAATTAATTGAGGTAAGAAGAGGATTTGTCACAACACCAAAAGTAATAAAACAAGTTCACAAATGAATTTAAGGGCTTGCTTGGGTTAGGAGATCCACTCTTGGTAATAAATTAAAGGTAAAATTATTTTTCTTTTTAACTCAATTGAAATCCACACACAACGGAGGTTCCAATCGGAGAATATAACATTCAAAGTTCAATTATATATGTAATCATATTATGATTCCTTTAATTATCTACCAACATTTGTAAATGAGTTCAAGCATTCACTGTGCCAATCCTATTGTCTACAATAAATCAAGATCTCTATTAACAAAGAAAGTTTCTAAATTGATTGGAAATAAAATACAACACATATAATGTTCATTTAATAATATATCATTTAAGCACAAGAAATAAAATAATCTAACCTTATTTCATTACCAAGAGCTTCACTCTTTCACCCAAACAAGATGAAGATTTAGTTACTCATGGATAAGAAGAAAGAAAGAGAGAAGAAGAGAAAGATGAACATGACTTCAATTTAGAACAAGAGAAAATTACAACAAAGGAAAACAATAAACAAGCATAACCTTAACTTGTACAAACTAAGCCTAACACCAAGTGTTCCAAATGGTTAGCCAATGGTGCCTTTTATAGAGGATTAGGGATACAAAATGACAAAGGAGCTGATTAGGGGTAGGTGGGATGAGTGGATGAATGAGTGGAGAATGCCAAATGGTGAGGATAAGAGTGAAAAATCATTGAGATTTCTTGTCTCCAAAATCATTCATTGCTTAAGTCATTGATTTCGTCATTTTCGAGCCACGTGGTCTTCATGAAAGTTCTAGGAAATTGTCTAAGCTTTCCAATGGCTCTGGAATCACCTAAAAATTCGTCCTACAGCCCAAGATATGACCCAATTTTTACAAACTGTTCAGGCCCAGTTTCAGCACCTCTGTTTTGACTTTCAAACCCAATATCACCATCAAGGAGCCCGAATCAAGTTTTGTGGTCAACATGAAAGTTTTAGATTTGGGTCTTAACTTTCAAATGTCCAAATTTCAGCCCAAGATAATTCTTTCAGCCCGAGTTATGCTCTGATTACTGTACACTATTCAGATTTCATACACAAAACTCATGTTCTGTATTCCAAGCCCAATTAGCTCTACTAGATGTCTGATTGAGACTTTGAGCTCTGCATCAAAGTTGTAGAGCTCTCTCTTATCTTTCCTACAAGGTAAAATTCATAATTATCAGACATTTAGAATTCAAGATATGGCTGAAATACAGAAATAACATAAGACCAAAATAGTGCTGAAAAAATCAATTAAGTCCAATTTGAGTCCAAACTTACAAAACATAACTAGACTTAATCAATTGAGTACATAGAGAGTGAAAATGACTAAAAATGAGGGTTTATTAATGTATAAAATATGTGATCATCAAATTTCCCCACACTTAGCTTTTTGCACTCCTGGGCAAAACACATAAGACCAAAGTTAGGAGACAAAGAAAAATGACACAGACTCAAAAGCTAAAAAAAAACTCTAAAAGACTCGATGAAGCAAGAAGAGCAACAAGAAATTCAAGGGATCAAAGCATAAATGATGTAACATTTCTTCACATCTCAAACCAACAAGCAAGGAAACTTCAGTTGAAAAGAATGAATCAAGAATGATAGATCCTCACAGAATTCACTCTCAATCTCTCAAGTGTTTAAAAGGTAAGTATTTCACTCTATTCAACCCATGAACAATTGCACTACCATAAGCTTGCTTATCTTCTACTTCTTCGCTACTTAAAACACATGCATACAAAAATCAAGAGGACTTTATTCAAGGTTGTAATGGGGTCATGGTAAAGGAGAGGAGATAATATGGATATGAAAAGATAAATACTAAAGAGAATAAAAGAGCATTATGGTACAGTTAGAGTGGAGAACATGTTTGAGAACATTCATCATAAAGGACAATCACTAACATTTGACTAATGTTTTGTTGAAGATCAATCTCAAATTGGTGAATTGAATTCATTGTTAGACTTGAACATTCTCCTTTTCTTCCTGTTGTTTCCAAGCATCCACCTTTATTCTAGACTCTAATAATCCTTTGATTGCAAAGGTGGTCAATTTTTCTCTTTTTTTCTTTTTTCTTTTTTTTTATCATTTTGTACACACACCGCCACACTTGTTTAAGAACTAGGTCAATGTTCTCTTATTCCTCTGGTTGGGTAAAAACATTTTTTTTTAAGGATGAAATGAGCTTAAAACAAGGAATAATTAAACAAGTTCAAAGGGGTTACACAATGGAGAGTATACAAGGATGGCTATTTGGTCAAAGTAGCTTTTTTCAAAATGCCTCAATCATATTAATGTATGCATATGAAAATGTAGCCTAAAAAAGAATCAAAGCAAGTTCTAGAGTAACAATTCCATGAGTGAAAATCACACAAGAAAGAAGAGAATGGTACAGATATTCAATCCATTCATCAATAAGCTCAAAATCTCACAAGGTATATTTCTATCATGCTCTATCCACCAATTCAACATCCATAACAAAGCATGTGAAATTTAAGAAAGAAGATAATTTATTCAATCATGCTATGATTCCTGAATTTCAATTGCTTCCAAGGATGTGAGAGTGCATTCACTTGAATCTTTCAAAGGAAATCAAAAGACAAAACTTTGTTACTTCCACAAATCAATACTAATTAATTACTACCCCAACTAAGATGCTTCTTAAGAGTAATAAATTGTTTCCAAAATTTACTCCTTACTCTGCCATCACTAATTGGTTTTACTATGAATAGGTTTCTGACAGTCATATCACTAAACATACTTCCCAATTTAGATACGTCTCAGAAGTAAAATTACTCCTTACTCTGCCATCATTCATTAGTTTAATAAGTCCATGACAATCATATCATACTTCCCAAAAAATAAAAATAAAAAAATTGGTAGTCAACTATCCTTCCCCCCCAACTAGATCACAACATTGTCCTCAATGTCAAAATATAGATGAGTAAAGGATAAAAGATCTTACCTGTTGGAGAAATCTGACACAAACAGAAAAAAAAAGAAAACAATAAATAAAATTAAAGGTATTAAAGATGAAGTGTCAGATCTGGCTTTCTTTTCTTGCTGCTTCCCTCGCTGCTTCCTGTTGACCAATCTATCTGAGCTAATATCTTATCAGGTACATACTCAAAAGCTTCTAATTTATCAATGAGCTCATCAATAGTGGAAGCAGAGATAAGAAGTTTTCTTGCCGAAGGAGTGATAAATTTCTGTTCCATAGCTTTGTCAAGAAAAAATAACAAAAGATCAAAGAAATTAATAACATTCAACAAACCAATGGGTTTATGATGGATGTTCAGTTCGGCCCAAGAGACAATTTGAAAAATTTCTTCCAAAGTACCAAAACCACCTGGTAAGGCAATGAATGCATCAGAGTTGTCAAGCATTTTTTTTCATTCGTCCATGCATAGATGTTACCTGAATTTCTTCTCCAACTGTCCTTCCAGTGATGTTCTGTTGAGCTAAAGGTTTAGGAATGACACCTGAAACCTGACTGCCTCCTATATATACAGCAAGTGATACAGCCCCCATTAACCCACGGCAACCTCCCCCATATACAAGATGAATATTCCTCGCAGCAAGTGATCGATCAAGAGTGCTAGCTGCGTTTACAAACTCTAAACCCTTCCCATAACTTGACCCACAAAAAACATAGACATTTTTAAGTTGACGAACAGAAACACCTTCCATTTCTATTCTCACCTTCCCTTTGATTGATTCTGAGATAGAGGAAAGTGGAGAAAGTAGAGTGTTTAAATAGGAAAAAGAAGGGAAAGAGTAATAATTGCACCTATAAGGGTAGGTTGGCTGTTGTCAGAAGAGTTTGAAATTAAGGAACACAGAATCTTTTTTCTTTTTTTTTCTTTTTTTTTGACTTCAAGAAAATCATCAGGGTAAAGAAGTCTAGAAACCCCTGAAGGACCCTGCTCAAAGGATCGTCTGTCTAAAACCAAAATATAGCAAAATCATACAAAGATAAAAGAAATATAATAACAAATGATGACATACCTGTATGTACAGCTTTCATGGCGTATCTTTATACTGCACGTCATGAGTGCAGTAGTGGCATATCTTTATACTCCGTGTCACCAGTGCAGTAGACACTCACGAATTTTTTTAAGGACTAGCCTGCAAAGGTCCACCCGAGTCAATGACGGGTCAGCCAAAGGTTGGGGCTCCACAACTAATTAAAGCCATAGTACTCCTTCCGGATCGCCCTTGTTCAAACATTTTTTTCTTTTTTTTTTCAATTTTTTTTTTCATTTTTTTCATTTTTTTGTTCATTTTTCATTAAAAAAAAAACATGAAGAAGAAGAAGATAATATGTACAGATTGTTGTGGATATGGCTCACATCTGCCTCTGGTTTCACGTCCAGTAACGGCTTAAACGCTTTCTATGAGTCGAGGATAAGCTTCCCATCCAATTTTCTTATAAATTGGCAAACAGGTCTTTTAGAGTCGATTCCCAAGATCGTAGCGTTTTTCTTCATCCTTGAAGAGATTCCACAAATTAAGAATTTCACGATGCACCAATCCACAAGAATGCGTCTCAAGAGTCAATAAGATATCATCTAATGACTCCTTACTCAGTCCATTCTTAATGAAGAAAATTTTATCTTCTCTGTTTGCGGAAACCATCCCCAAAGTACGACATCGCTTGTTACAATTCCATCGTCCACATTTATAACAGACTTGTAACCTTTTTGCTCTTCTCCTTTTAGAATACGAACTTCTTCCAAGACCTGGCATGTATGAGTCAAATGAAATTGAAGACTCACCTACTAGTCGGACCTTTGCTTCAATTAACCAGCGTACATCTTCTGGCATACCTTTGTGCATTAACAATCTCAATCTTTCACATCGAACTTTGTAGATTTTTTTTTCAGAGCATTTTGAGGGAGAAAAGCAAAATGTTTTCTCAAGTTTGAAAGAATGGCATCCATTTTAAGGGAGAAGAAGGATTCAGTAATTTTGGGAAACTGAAAAACAAACTGACTTGAGAGTCACGGAGTACCGTATCCGCCACTTAACCGGCAACACAAAGAACTCATCAACTTGGTTTTTTCAGAAATGGTTTGAACCTTTGTCCATTAACTTTAAACACATTACCATTCCTAGGATTCACAATATCTACGACCCCATGAGGATACACGTGTTTGACAACAAAAGGACCACTCCAGCTAGATCTCAATTTTCTAGGGAATAGGTGCAGGCGAGAATCATAAAGCAGAACTTTTTGACCAATTTCAAAAGATTTTCTCAAAATTGTCTTGATTGTGGATTTTATTGGATTTGTCTTTTGACAATTTTCATAACTTTTGCAAAAAGTATAGCAGTCCTTAAATAAAGTGGGCCAATAAAATCCGCACTGCAAGATTTTTGCACCTATTTTCTTTGAAGAAAAGTGACCTCCACATGCTTCTGAGTGACAAAATTTAATGACACTACCTACCTCACTGTCGGGCACGCATCTCTAAAAAATTTGGTCAGGACAATGTTTGAACAAGTATGGGTCATCCCAATAAAAAATTTTCACCTCTATCAGAAATTTCCTTCTATCTTGGTGCGTCCATTGAGGCGACATCTTTCCTTCTTGTTCTTCAGTAAGAGACGAGGAAATTACCACAGGAAAGCTTTGCTTTTCTCCCAAAAATGTGTACTTCAACCCAACATGTAATGGCTTTAGTTCTGGTGTGGGTACTTCTTCATAAGCATTATCATTCATGGGTTTTAGCTCTTTGAATTTTGGCTTTCTTCCTTTGTATTCTATTTCCTCTGTACAATCAAGCAAATCAAATGAATTAATTAAACAAACTTCTAATGGGTCAGAAGAACTCCCTTTTTGAAGATGATCATCTATAATGACTTCAATTCCTTCAACTTCCTCATTTTCATCAAGGACTTCCTATGGTTGCTTGCACATGTTAAAAACATTGAGATCCAGTGTCATGTTTCCAAATGTTAGCTTCACCACTCCATTTCTGCAATTTATCAAAGCATTAGATGTTGCTAAAAATGGACGGCCTAAAATAACAGGAATTGACTTGCAACTATAAACCAGAGGTTCAGTATCCAAGACAATGAAATCCACAGGATATATGAATTTATCAACTTGAACCAACACATCTTCCACTATTCCTCTTGGAATTTTAATTGATCTATCTGCAAGTAGAAGAGTTACAGAAGTTAGTTTTAACTCACCTAAGTTGAGTTGCTGATAAACTGAATATGGAAGCAAATTGACACTAGCACCAAGATCAAGTAAAGCTTTTTCAATTTTATGTTCTCCAATAATGCATGAAACTGTAGGACAACTAGGGTCTTTATATTTCAACGCATTATTATTTTGAAGAATGGAGCTTACCTGTTCTACCAAAAATGCTTTCTTTTTCACATTTAATTTCCTTTTAACAGTGCACAAGTCCTTCAAATATTTGGCAATAAGAAGGAATCTGTTTGATAGCATCTAACAGAGGGATATTAATTTTCACTTATTTCAAAATTTCAAAAATTCCAGTGTTATGATCCAATTTCTTTGGATTTTTCAATGCTTGAGGAAATGGGGGTGAAGGAGAGAGTTTGGTCTCCTTTTGGTCAACTTCTTCATTTTCTTGGGGAATTGGCTCATCTTCTTTCCCACAAGAATCGAGGATTTGTTTTTCAACAACCTTTCCACTCCTAAGAGTTATCACCGACTTGACTTAGTCCATTTGTTGGTTTTCTGAACTCCCTTCATTTAGACTATACTGACCTTTGGGATTTGGTTGAGGTTGAGAAGGAAATTTTCCTTTCTCATGAATGGTGAGAGCAGAAGTAAGTTTGGCAAGAGTTTCTTTTATGTCATTCATGGTTTGATTGCTTTGTTTATTAATGGCCTCTTGCATTTCTATGAATGCATGCAATGTTTCCTCAAGGTTTTTCCTATATGGTGGGACATAAGGTGCATATCCTTGAGAATTTTGAGAGTCGTGTTGTGCCTGAGGAGGTAGTGGTTGCATGAATTGTGACTGAGTATTGTTCCTCCAGCTGAAGTTCGGGTGATTTCTCCATCCCGGATTGTATGTATCTGAAAAAGAAGAAGTAAATGGCATTTTAAAATTATTCATTGCATTTACTTGCTCATGTACAACTTCTTTAAAAACAGGAATGTTAGGACATTCATGTGTTGGGTGCCCTAAGTCATCACAAATGCCACAAATTTCTTCATTTTGCACAGATTTAATTTCTTTTGCTTTTCTTAATTCCATGGCTTCCACCTTTCTGGCTAAACTGGCAAACCTAGCATTTAGATCTAATTGAATTTTTAGAAGTGTTAGTACTATGTCAAGATTGAGAATTTTCAGCCAACTGGTTCAAATAGTCTAAAGCTTCATCAAGTTCTTTATCAAGAAACTCACCATTGCACATTGTTTCCACAAATTGTTTAGTTTCAGGAGTTAAACCTTCATAAAAGAAGCTTATAGTGCGCCATTTTTCAAAACCATGATGTGGACAAGAATTTAACAAATCTTTAAATCGTTCCCAACATTGAAAATATGCTTCATTTGAATTTTGGGGAAAATTTTGGATTTGTCTTTTCATAGCATTGGTTTTATGTGTTGGAAAAAATTTCTTTACGAACTCACCTTGCATTTCTTGCCATGTGCTAATTGATCTTGGTTTCAAAGTGTTAAGCCAAGATTTTGCTTTAACTTTTAAAGAAAAAGGAAACAATTTAAGCTTAACATCTCTTCAGTACAATTTTGATCATTGAAGGCAATACATACTTCCTCAAATTCTTTCAGATGTAAATATAAACTTTCAGATTCTAAACCATGAAAATTAGGAAGTAAAGAAATCATATCTGGCTTAAATCTAAAATTGTTGGCATTGAGTGGAAAGATAAAACATGATGGACTAGAATTTCGAGGTGGTTGCAAATATTCACGCATGGTTCGCAATGGTTGATTTTCAGGTTCATCATGTACACTTTCATTGTCAGTCATTGTGTCAATTGTGTGTGATTGTGATTCAAACAAATCAATATATAAAGTACCAGGGTTAATTTTAACTAAACGACCAGAATTTAAATCACGATACTAATTAAGCATAAATACATAAATAACTAAAAATAAATAAATAAATAAATAATGTACAAGCTGGCGGTGTAACCCACCATTAAATATATAACAAAGGTGGGGTAATAAACCAACCACCCAAAAATAAAAATAAAAATAAAAATAAAGTGCGAAAAATTAAATAACAGAAAAGTAAAAGGGAGAGTTTCTCCCACAAAGTTAGTGCGTAAAATAAAAAGGAGAGTTACCCCATGACGAAAAAAAAAAATGACGAAAATAAATAAATAAAATTAAAAAGTAAAAATAAATGACATAAATATAAAAGTTCGAAAGTTAGTATGTTAGCAAGTTAGTAAGTTAGAGTTAGATAGTTAGAAAGTTAGAGAGTTAGTAAAGAAACCGAAGGATCGGCAAGCCGATCTTTTGCTCCGGTGAGGGAGAAGAGAGAATAGATTTTATCAAAGAAAACGAACCTCAATAAATCAAAACTTCAAATCAAGTCCCCAGCAACGGTGCCAAAAACTTGACTGCGGGATTTAAGGATGCAAACCCAAGTGCAGGTTGTCTCAAGTAGCAAATTTCTCGGGAGTCCGAGGTCGATCCACAAGGAATTGATGAAGAAAAATTAATTGAGGTAAGAAGAGGATTTGTCACAACACCAAAAGTAATAAAACAAGTTCACAAATGAATTTAAGGGCTTGCTTGGGTTAGGAGATCCACTCTTGGTAATAAATTAAAGGTAAGATTATTTCTCTTTTTAACTCAATTGAAATCCACACACAACGGAGGTTCCAATCGGAGAATATAACATTCAAAGTTCAATTATATATGTAATCATATTATGATTCCTTTAATTATCTACCAACATTTGTAAATGAGTTCAAGCATTCACTGTGCCAATCCTATTGCCTACAATAAATCAAGATCTCCATTAACAAAGAAGGTTTCTAAATTGATTGGAAACAAAATACAACACATATAATGTTCATTTAATAATATATCATTTAAGCACATGAAATAAAATAATCTAACCTTATTTCATTACCAAGAGCTTCACTCTTTCACCCAAACAAGATGAAGATTTAGTTACTCATGGATAAGAAGAAAGAAAGAGAGAAGAAGAGAAAGATGAACACGACTTCAATTTAGAACAAGAGAAAATTACAACAAAGGAAAACAATAAACAAGCATAACCTTAACTTGTACAAACTAAGCCTAACACCAAGTGTTCCAAATGGTCAGCCAATGGTGCCTTTTATAGAGGATTAGGGATACAAAATGACAAAGGGGCTGATTAGGGGTAGGTGGGATGAGTGGATGAATGAGTGGAGAATGCCAAATGGTGAGGATAAGAGTGAAAAATCATTGAGATTTCTTGTCTCTGAAATCATTCATTGCTTAAGTCATTGGTTTCGTCATTTTCGAGCCAAGTGGTCTTCATGAAAGTTCTAGGAAATTGTCTAAGCTTTCCAATGGCTCTGGAATCACCCAAAAATTCGTCCTACAGCCCAAGATATGACCCAATTATTACAAACTGTTCAGGCCCAGTTTCAGCACCTCTGTTTTGACTTTCAGACCCAATATCACCATCAAGGAGCCTGAATCAAGTTTTAAACATGAAAGTTTTAGATCTGGGCTTAACTTTCAAATATCCAAATTTCAGCCCAAGCTAATTCTTGCAGCCCGAGTTATACTCTGATTACTGTACACTATTCAAATTTCAGACACAAAACTCGTGTTCTATCTTCCAAGCCCAATTAGCTCTACTAGATGTTTGATTGAGACTTTGAGCTCTTCATCAAAGTTGTAGAGCTCTCTCTTATATTTCCTACAAGGTAAAATTCATAATTATCAGACATTTAGAACTCAAGATATGGCCAAAATACAGAAATAACGTAAGACTAAAATAGTGCTGAAAAAATCAATTAAGTCCAATTTGAGTCCAAACTTACAAAACATAACTAGACTTAATCAATTAAGTACATAGAGAGTGTAAATGACTAAAAATAAGGGTTTATTAATGTATAAAATATGTGATCGTCAAAGAGGCTCACGGATTTTACGGCAAAATGCCATAAAATGTAGTGCTAAAATGGATACTTAGATGATTGGGAGATTTTAGATCCCTTAGGAATTCATAAAATGGAAAAAATAAAGGAAAAGACTTTATCCTATGGATTGGAGTGATTTTGAACATAAGGGAAGAACAAGAGAGTTGTGAGACTTGTAAAACCATTGAGTAATTTTTAAGTGAGCATAATTGATTAGATTAAGGAACTTGATCAACCTAAAGGAGTGAAGATTTAATGAGGACTACAAGAGAATCCCTCTAGAGAATGAATTCATAAGAGATGTTAATGAAAGTGAAACCCGAAATAAACCTCTAAAAGTGTGCTATCACTCTTGAGAAATTAATACTATATTATTATGGGTCCGCGTTTAGGACTAGAATTCTGTTGATGCTTATTTGGCCAAATTGTGGCATGTATGAAAAATATATCATTATTGTTGGATATACATGATTGTATATGGAGTTAACATGCATTGAGCATCATACATTGTTGGTTATTGTGCCAATGTACTGAAACCGGGTGGATCAGTATTATTATGCAATTGTATGGGCGATTGTTTAATATCATTGGGGATAGTACAATGATGGCTTGAGTTATGCGCATTCGCATTGAACAATTTGCTCAGTCGATGGCTGTTAAAAGGCTATATGAGCCTATGAATGAGAATTGGATAGTGTGGTCTATGATGGATCTTTGGGTGCATTAGGGCGCGGTGATCCCTCTAGTGACCTTTTTTTGTCACATTGTATACCCCTGGCCGGAAAGTCGATTGCAACACACTGACGAGGAACCAACAAGCACTATTATGTTCGTGGTCTAGCATAGACTGTCTTGAGGGGGACAGAGACTACTGGAATGTTCATCTTTGAAATGGAATAGAAAGTCTTGGTACCAAGTGCACATGCATTGTGAATCGACACTGTGAGTTGGCATATCATTTGGCACTCATTTATATGATGATTATACTATTGTGTTATTGATGTCATGATCATCTGAAATGTTTTTAATTGTTCATTATCTGATGTAACACCCCTTGATATAATAACCATAGTGCAATCGTCATCATGCTACAGTCACTAAATAAAGACGTGTTACAGTCGGAAATACCGTAATTTTTAAAAATAATCATTTGACATTATGCATAATCAGAAAGTACGAGCCACGATATGAAATAAAATTATATTTACTTACAATTCAAGTACACCATCAGTTCAATGAAAGAAATACATATTCATAATCAATAATAAAATAGCTTACAACAATACCAAACTCAAATTTTTCATGCCATAGCATAACTACCATATGAAGGTTCGACCTTCCCCGAAGTCAAACACATAGGTAGAAAGGTCCTGCACTTGATCTTCATCTTCATTTCCAATAGGTATAACTCGCCCCTGTGATATGGTCATAGGAACAAGAACACGAACAGGCGTCATAACCGAAACCTCTCTAGGAAAGAGACGGCAGTTACTCCACATCTCCCCAAGGGGTATAGGGAACTCCACATGTAATGGAACATGAGCAATATTTGCACCAGCTCCCGGGTCATCATTATTTTGAACTACAGTCACGCTTCCAATGTAAGTGACATAACTCGCATCACAATCGAAGTGCTAGGCTTCCGGGCCTTCATCGAACTGTATCCACATATGAAAGACAGGAGGTTGTGCAGATGCAATCACGGGAAACAGAAGCCGATCCACAATTCTTAACTAATCAATCCCAACTCGCCCTCTCCGCGGTCTTTATCCAGTTTAACATAAAATAGAGTAATGTAATAAAGAGGTGAGACACCCATCTTTCATTACCATTATGGCAGTGAGGAAAACAACATGGCACATAGCGCCCATATAGCAACACAATTCATATATCTATTAACAGCAACAGTAATATTCATAAAAAGAGCAGAACAGCAGGTAGTAATAGCAAGAATCAACATTAACAGGCAGATCACAACAATATTTCCATTAATTAGCACCATAATCAGATAATCATTCGTAGAAGTAAACAACTACTTTTACAGTCACATGTGTTCATGCTCAACAAATTATGAGACCGACAATGAACGATGCACAATGCATTATGGTACCAAAATCCTACTCCATGCAGCTAGACATAAACATTTTCGGAGTGAATGATCAAGGAGTAATGCCAGCATATCGTTAGCCTTAAAACAGTGTGCTTCATCTCATAAAAATAATTGCACATCAATGGCTTATACATGACACCTCAACAATTGATCGCGATATAGGACAGCGTCCTAGTTCGGATCATCGATGTGTTTGCATCGGTCTACCCCACAGCACAAAAGAGCTCTAAACTGTCCATGATGAGGCACCCACACCTGACGCCCCCAGGGTCAACAACATATGACACCTACGCTTAGTCTATTTGCACCCGCACATAGGTGTTATTCAACTCCTAGGCATATATTGCCTTTCAACAATATCCAATGGACAACACATATGCATGACGACACAATGTCCAATCATGTATATTTATCAATGATGCATTCATCATACGCATACTCATACCACAATGGCATATATTTATTCTCAATGTCAATAAATCATTTCAATGATACATATATCATATGCATTGCCCCAATGGCACATAAACATTCCTCAATATCAACATGTCATGTCTCATCAAGTACTAAGTCAACAAGTACATAGCCACACATAGGGATTCTCAACAACATAAAATCAATTTCCAACATCAATATATATTCATGGTTTATCAGTTATCATTATTTCATATTATGGAATTCAACCTTTACAATGTTTTATGTCTTAATCAATTATGAAATTCCCTAGGGTAAATAATCCTTAAAATTTGTGACTCTCTTAAGAGTACTAATCAATTAATTTCCTTCCATTTATGTATTAGTTATTTGATACCAAATAAAATTTTACATCCTAAGATTCTTATCTTGGATTCATATTTTTAAAGTCTTAAACTTTTGGTCAATTATAAAAATTTTAGGGTAAGTTACCCTTCAAAACCGTGGCCCTCTCAAGTCTCATCATTCAATTTAATTCTTTCACTTTGTTATGGATTATACATGTCTCTAAACTCTTAAGTTCCAAAATGCACCAAGGCATCATTTAAACCTTAAACTTTCTCTCTAAAACTGTAGCCTCCCTAAGTTTTCTTAATATCAAATCATTTTAATTTTAGTCCACCAAAGTCAATTCAATCCCTCATTGTTCTAAGCCAAAACCGTGGCCTCCCTAAGCCTCCAAGGTTCCAATTTCTTTCTATTTTATGCTTTAACCAATCAACATCTAATCACTCAAATTTTATTTTTCACAAAACCAATCTAATCTCTCCATTCTCAAGGTCAAAACTGTGACCACTCCCTAGTGTATTAAACCCTTAAAATTTTCCATTCATTTGTATTAATGCCCTCATTCAATCTTTAATCACATAAGCCTTATTTCATTTTGTACAAACACCAATTTAGGTCTCTAATTTCTTTTCAAAACTATGACATAGTATTAGGGTAGGAAACTCCAAAATTTTCATTTAACAACCCTAACATTATCAAGCACAATCAACATCTCTAATACATCCAAAAACACCACTTAGGCATTAAACAAATTAAAGAACATACAAGCATGCAAAAATTACAAATCAAAGTAAGCATACAAAGATTCCCTCACCACTAATAATGGTTGAAGTGAGTAAATCTCCCTCTTACCTAAAGAGGACAAATCAAGAAAACAAACTCCTTGGTTCCTTGGTTGCAAATTCGGATTCCACCTTCAAGAGAACCATAAAATGGTCAAATTTTCACAATCACAAACCAAGGCTTGAAAAGAATGATCCTTGGTCACATAGGTGACCAAGGAAAATGAAAAAGAGAAGTAAATGTGAAGAAAGTGAAGAACTTTACCTAAAGCCTCAAGCTTGAACTCCTTGAGATTTATTCTTTGTGATTTTCGGATTCCACTCACACAAAAACCCTAGATCTTCAAAGTTAGGGCTTGATGATAGAAGATGCAAATGGAAGAACACAAAAATAGCTTCCTTGGATTTCTTCTAGGTGGATTCGGTTTTGGCCCCTCAAGAACCCTAAAAATCCAATATCATAAATCAACACCAAGGTTTGGTAACGACATGATCCATGGTGACAAAAATGACCATGGAAACGAAAATGAAAAGTAGGAGTGAAAGATCAAAGGTTTACCTCCAAAAGATTCAAGCTTTGTCCTTGAAGAAGATAATGTAGATGAGAGATTTAGAAGGTGGTCACAAAAGATGAAATGTATGGAAAGAAGAACACAAAAATGAAGAGAAGGAATAAAGATCAAAACTTTACCTCAAAAGCTTTAAGCTTTGCCTCTAATGGTGGAAAATGAAATAGAGGTTTTTAGGAGATGAATCCAAAAGGAAAAGTGTTTAGAATGATGAGGTGAAGATGGAAATGAGCTTGGCTTGATGAAATGGTGGAGGTGGCCACCAAATGGGGCTGCTGCCGTATTGGAGAGTGGAGAGGAAGAGGGGCGGTTTTGAGAGAAAAAGGAAGAAGAAGAAGTGAAGAGAGAGAATGGTGATAGTAGGGTGAAATTAGGGTTTGTTGTTAGTGAAGAGAGGAGTAAAATGAGTAAGGAAAAATTGAATTTCCTTGTCCCCAAAGGGTGCTTCAGTCGTATGACGAGCGCCGAACTCAGTCAAAATTATAACCGAAGTTATTACCTAAGCTTGTAGCACAGTGACAACACCAGATCGTCTCCTCAAGGATCGTAGATGTAATTTAATCAAATCAAGTGAAAGTTAGCAAAGGGGGGTTTGACAGTTTAATATCGTACTTAACAAAATTAACGGAAGAAATGACAATTAAAGAGTAGTCAATTTAGAAACCTATCCAAGATTGGGTGGATTCAATCATAGACCCTTCATAAAACACTTGAAGCGCAATTGAATTGTTAATTTGGATCTAACCGAGATCTCTGCATCAAATCCAGAATTCATACTAGACGATCGCCTAGAATTCAATTAACAAGTGATAAACACAAATCCGCAATCGCACCAATCATGAATATCTATGTTAATTTCAAGTACCGAATTCAATTAACTTAGGCACAAATCAAGTAACCTAACCTCTTCAATTTCGTGATTAATTTAGATCAATCAGTTCTAAGTTTCATCACAAATCTCAATCTTCATTTATGTGATTAGTTTAGATCAATCAGTTCTAAGTTTCATCACAAATCTCAATCTTAAACCAAGATCAATCAGATCAACATAAATAGAATCACCATTCATGCATTCAAGATCAAGAAGAAGAAAAAGAAGAAGAATGAGGAATTCAATTACAAATCAAATACAATACATAACCAAGGTCTCAAGAATCCAAACCACAATCTCTTCAAGAGTTCTAAATTGACCCAAAGTAGCTTAGCCCTCCATTACCATGAAGGGGAGCATCAAAATATACAAAACTATGAGAAACTATGAAGAAGCAAGAAGAAACTTAGAGAGAAATGAAGGAGAATTACATCTTGTTCATGATAAATGGTGCCTTTATAGAAGTCTAAGGTAACAAAATGACAAAGGAAAGTGGGTGGATGAGTGGGTGAGTGAGTGGAGTGTTTGAGTGGATGGATTAGTGGGTTGGTTTAGTGGATTGGTTTAGTGGATGAGTGAGTGGAATGGTTGAGTGGTTGAATTAGTGAAAAATGCCAAAGGACTTTTGGTGAGTGGGAAATTATGGACATGAATGGGTGAGTGGATGGATGAGTGGATGGATTAGTGGATGAGTGGGTGGAGTGGTTAAGTGGTTGGATTAGTGTATGAGTGGATGAGTGGGTGAGTTAGTGGATGAGTGGATGAGTGGATGAGTGGATTAGTGGATGGATGAGTGGATTAGTGGATGGATGAGTGGATGGTTGAGGACGAAAATTTCGTGTCTGACTTGGAAGCCAAAAACGACCCACTATACTTCAGAACCACGAAAAGTGTTCTTCATGAAAGTTGTAGATCCTTGTCTTGGCTATAAAATGGATAGCTGGTTCGTCCAATTTGGCTTCCTTAAGCCCAAGATATGTCCCAAATACCGTAGGTTGCTCAAACCCAACTTCAGCACCTCTGTTCCGACTTGTAAACTCAAAATGACCTGCTAGACTTCTTTTTCTCAAAATGTGTTCTTCATGAAAGTTGTTTATTTGGATCTTCACTATCCAATGTCCAAATTTCAGCCCATCTCCATTATTACATCTTGAGATATGATTTTTTTGAGTGCACACTGTTCGGATTCTACTGACAAAACCCGTATTCTGACTTCCATGTCAACTTAGGTCCCTTAGACATCTGAATCAGACTTCGAGCTCTTCATCAAAGTTGTAGAGCTTCCTCTTAGCTTTCCTACAAGGTAAAATTCATGTTCATCAGATATTAGGAACTCAAGTTATGGCCAAAATACAGAAACAGTGTCAAATCTCAATAATGCTGAAAATATTCAATTAGGACCAATTTGAGCTCAAACTCACAAAATCATACCAAACTCAATCAATTAAGAATATGGAGAGTGTAAATGACTAAACAAAAGGGTTTCTTAATGAATAAAATATGTGATTATCAAATTCCCCCACACTTAGCTTTTTGCACTCCTGGGCAAAACTCAAGACCAAAATTTTACAATCAAGAAGAACAACCAAAGGTTCAAGGGATCAAAACATTCATGAGTTAACAATTCTCCACATCTCAAACCAACAAGCAAGGTATCTTCAACATGAATCGAGAATGATAGATCTTCACAAGATTCCCTCTCAATCTCTCAAGTGTTTAAAGGGTAGGTATTTCACTCAATTCAACTCATGAAAATTGCACTACCATAAGCTTGCTTATCTTCTACTTCTCCACTACTCAAAACACATGCACACACAAATCATGAGGACTTTATTCAAGGTTGTAGTGAGGTCAAGGTAACAGGAGAGGATAAAATGGATATGAGAAGATAAATACTAAAGAGAATAAAAGCAAATGAGAGTGAGTTCAAATAACAAGCATAAAAGTTCATCCCAACTCTAGTGTATATTCCTTTACATATTCATTTCCCAATCCTTTTCTTTTTTTTTTTTTTTTTTTAAACACTTGGTTTTTTTTTTTTTCTTTTTTTTTTTTTATATATATATATATATATGAACATAACTATATACATACATTTTTTTTTTTTTTTGGCACTCTTTTCTTTTTCAACAACCATTTTGTACATACACCCCCACACTTGTTCAAAAACTCATCCATTAACCAAGCTAATGTTCTTTTATTCCCTAAGGTAAAGTAAGAACATGATTTCTCATTTAAGGCACATAATGAGCTAGAAACAAGGAATGGTCAAATAAGCTCAAAGGGGTTAAGCAAAGGAAAATATACAAGGTTGGCAAGAATCAGAGAATTTTCAAGAAGTCAAAAGAGTGCTTGATATCATATTGAAAACAAGGTTGGCTATTTGGTTAAACTAGCTAATTAAGAAAGAGGGCCTCAATCATGGTGATGGAGGGCTAAGCTACTTTCGGTCAATTTAGATCTCTTGAAGAGATTGTGGTTTGGATTCTTGAGACCTTGGTTATGTATTGTATTTGATTTGTAATTGAATTCCTCTTTTCTTCTTCTTTCTTCTTCTTTCTTCTTCTTGATCTTGAATGCATGAATGGTGATTCTATTTATGTTGATCTAATTTGATCTTAGTTTAAGATTGAGATTTGTGATGAAACTTAGAACTAATTGATCTAAACTAATCACATAAATGAAGATTGAGATTTGTGATGAAACTTAGAACTGATTGATCTAAATTAATTTGATAATCACATATTTTATTCATTAAGAAACCCTTTTGTTTAGTCATTTACACTCTCCATATTCTTAATTGATTGAGTTTGGTATGATTTTGTGAGTTTGAGCTCAAATTGGTCCTAATTGAATATTTTCAGCATTATTGAGATTTGACACTGTTTCTGTATTTTGGCCATAACTTGAGTTCCTAATATCTGATGAACATGAATTTTACCTTGTAGGAAAGCTAAGAGGAAGCTCTACAACTTTGATGAAGAGCTCGAAGTCTGATTCAGATGTCTAAGGGACCTAAGTTGACATGGAAGTCAGAATACGGGTTTTGTCAGTAGAATCCGAACAGTGTGCACTCAAAAAATCATATCTCAAGATGTAATAATGGAGATGGGCTGAAATTTGGACATTGGATAGTGAAGATCCAAATAAACAACTTTCATGAAGAACACATTTTGAGAAAAAGAAGTCTAGCAGGTCATTTTGAGTTTACAAGTCGGAACAGAGGTGCTGAAGTTGGGTTTGAGCAACCTACGGTATTTGGGACATATCTTGGGCTTAAGGAAGCCAAATTGGACGAACCAGCTATCCATTTTATAGCCAAGACAAGGATCTACAACTTTCATGAAGAACACTTTTCGTGGTTCTGAAGTATAGTGGGTCGTTTTTGGCTTCCAAGTCAGACACGAAATTTTCGTCCTCAACCATCCACTCATCCATCCACTAATCCACTCATCCATCCACTAATCCACTCATCCACTCATCCACTCATCCACTAACTCACCCACTCATCCACTCATACACTAATCCAACCACTTAACCACTCCACCCACTCATCCACTAATCCATCCACTCATCCATCCACTCACCCATTCATGTCCATAATTTCCCACTCACCAAAAGTCCTTTGGCATTTTTCACTAATTCAACCACTCAACCATTCCACTCACTCATCCACTAAACCAATCCACTAAACCAACCCACTAATCCATCCACTCAAACACTCCACTCACTCACCCACTCATCCACCCACTTTCCTTTGTCATTTTGTTACCTTAGACTTCTATAAAAGGCACCATTTATCATGAACAAGATGTAATTCTCCTTCATTTCTCTCTAAGTTTCTTCTTGCTTCTTCATAGTTTCTCATAGTTTTGTATATTTTGATGCTCCCCTTCATGGTAATGGAGGGCTAAGCTACTTTGGGTCAATTTAGATCTCTTGAAGAGATTGTGGTTTGGATTCTTGAGACCTTGGTTATGTATTGTATTTGATTTGTAATTGAATTCCTCTTTTCTTCTTCTTTCTTCTTCTTTCTTCTTCTTGATCTTGAATGCATGAATGGTGATTCTATTTATGTTGATCTAATTTGATCTTAGTTTAAGATTGAGATTTGTGATGAAACTTAGAACTAATTGATCTAAACTAATCACATAAATGAAGATTGAGATTTGTGATGAAACTTAGAACCGATTGATCTAAATTAATCACGAATTGAAGAGGTTAGGTTCGATTTGTGCCTAAGTTAATTGAATTCGGTACTTGAAATTAACATAGATTTTCATGAATGGTGCGATTGCGGATTTGTGTTTATCACTTGTTAATTGAATTCTAGACGATCGTCTAGTATGAATTCTGGATTTGATGCGAGAGATCTCGGTTAGATCCAAATTAACAATTCAATTGCACTTCAAGTGTTCTATGAAGGGTCTATGATTGAATCCACCCAATCTTGGATAGGTTTCTAAATTGATTGCTCTTTAATTGTTATTTCTTCCTTTAATTTTGTTAAGTGCGATCTTAAGCTGTCAAACCCCCTTTTTGCTAACTTTCACTTGATTTGATCAAATTGCATTTACGATCCTTGAGGAGACGATCCGGTGTTGTCACCGTGCTACAAGCTTAGGTAATAACTTCGGTTATAATTTTGACCGAGTTCAAGCTTCGTCAGAATTTTGCGCGCCTTCGGGATTAGTAAGTGTAATCTTTTCATTTTAAGTGTTTTTACTAACCTTTGCTTTTTATTAACTTTTCTAACAATGGACCATGCATAATGGAGTCAAAACTTGAGGAGTTGACTTCTTTGGTAAGACATATAGTAGTGAGACAACAATTACAATGCAGGAAGCTACACTTGTGTGTAACATTTGTTTTTGTTCATCTCACCCCACATATGCATGCCCTACACTTCAAGTATGGTAGTTCTGTTTTTCCAGATCAATTTGTTGCAAGAACGGTGGTTATTTTCCTGATGAACCACAATTCCAGCAGCAACAACAGAGTTATGACCCCTTCTTCAACACATACAACCCTAGCTGGGAATACTATCCGGATCTGGGATATGGCAATACGGCATCACTACAAAGAACAATCATTTCAATATGAGCACCATTCCCAGCAGATAACAAGTCCATCAACCACAAAACTTGAGCCTTCATGGGAGGACTTGATGAAAACCCAAATTGAGTTCCAGCAGAGTTTCACTGCCACTATTCAGGATTTAACAACCCAAATTGAGCAGATGACAACCACTATTAATGAACTGAGAAGTCAAGAGTCAGACCAGCTCTCTTCCCAAATAATTCCCAACTCCCTACATTCTAATTGTCATATTGATTTACCTGCAGATTTAGTTGAGGAAACTCATGATGAGTTGTGTGCTGAATTTCCTGATTTAATTGGTTTTGATGATTCTATCAATTGCAACTCATGTATTGATTGTGACGGTGATATAAAATGTGTTATGTGTGCTGAGATTTCTGCATATTTGAAAG
This sequence comes from Ormosia emarginata, assembly GCA_029884605.1. Lineage (NCBI taxonomy): Eukaryota > Viridiplantae > Streptophyta > Magnoliopsida > Fabales > Fabaceae > Ormosia > Ormosia emarginata. Next base: position 45,316,253 of record JAQQTP010000088.1, read on the forward strand.
CTGATGATTCTGTTTACGCAGCATCTAATGATATTGAAGGGTCTATCAACAATGCAGTTGCAGAATCTGAAACACATAGGGAGGTGGAGTTGAAGGCCATTGAGGAATTTTCAAAGAAGGAGGAAAGTCAGCAGATGCTAGTAACAACTGAAATGGATTTTGTTTTTAGGCCATGGTCCAGCATTATCAATGAAAGCAGGATTGCAAAATTACACGTATTGCATGCCATTGGTGAAGTTAAGAAAGACCAATGGGACCCCAATATGAACCCTCATGCTTCAAGCTTCACTTGGTCGTTACACTTCAACCAATGGGACCGTAGTGGAAGCTATCATGTTGTGTCAATCATAACCTGGTCATCACGTTTCAACCAATGGGATCCTGGTGGAGTCTTTTCACCAACCTCACTTAATAAGACCAATGGACACTGCCTCAAACAGTATCATGAACTTCCAGAGAATGCAGAAGTGGAGGTGATGAACCTTCTCCATCCGCATTATGAATAAAAAAAAAGAAGAAAAAAAAAGAAAAAAAAAAAAAAAGAAAAGAAAAGAAAAGAAAAGAAAAAAAAAACAGGTTGTATGCCCGACAATGAGGAAGGTAGTGCCATTCAATTTTGTCACTCGGAAGCAAGTGGAGGTCACTTTTTCTTCAACGAAAACAACAACGAAAATCTTGCAGTATGGATTTTATTGACCCACTTTATTCAAGGTCTGTTACACTTTTTGCAAAAGTTGCGGAAATTGGTCAAAAAGGTTACGCTTTGAGATTATCATCCGCACCTACTCCTTGAAAAATTGAGATCTAGGTGGCGCGGTTCTTTTCTTTGTCAAACACGTGTATCCCTCGGGGCCGAAGATATTGAGGATCCTAGGAATGGTAATGCGCTTAAAGTTAATGGACAAAGACTCAACCATTCCTGGAAAACCAAGTTCTTGAGTTCTTTGTGTTGCGGTTAAGTGGCGATACACAGACTCGTGACTCTCAAGTCGGTTTATTTTTCGGTTTCCCAAAATAATGAATCCTTCTTCTCCTTCAAAATGGATGTCATTCTTTCAAACCCGAGAAAACATTTTCCTTCTCTTCCTCAAAAATCGAGAAAAATCTACAAAGTTCGATATGAAAGATTGAGACCGTTAATGCACAAAGGTATGCCGAAGATGTATTTGGATAATTGAAGCGAAGGTCCGATTAGCGGTGAGTCCTCAATTTCATTTGACTCATATATGCTCGGTCTTGGAAGAAGTTCATATTCTAAAAGGAGAAGAGCAAAAAGGTTACAAGTCTGTCACAAATGTGGACGATGGAAGTGTAACAAGCGATGTCGTACTAAGGGGATGGTTTCGCAAATAGAGAAAATAAAATTTTCTTCATTAAGAATGGATCGAGTAAGGAGTCATTAGATGATATCTTATTGACTCTTGAGACGCATTCTTGTGGATTGGTGCATCGTGAAATTCTTAAATTGTGGAATCTCTTCAAGGATGAAGAACAACGCTATAGTCTTGGGAATCGACTCTAAAAGACCCCGTTTGCCAAGTTATAAGAAAATTGGATGGGAAGCTTATCCTCGACTCATAGAAGACGTTTAAGCCGTTCGGACGTTAAACCGAGAGAGGCGAGATGTGAGCCATATCCACAAACAATCTGCATATACATATCATCATCTTCTTCTTCTTCATGTCATCTCTCAAACAAAAAAAAAACAAAAAAAAAAAAAAAAAAAAAAACAACAACAAAAAAAAAAAAAAAAAAAAAAACAAAAATTATGTATACGTCTTAGGGTTGGCTTTGGTAACACACACCGTGAATGGGGAAATGCATGCATCCTGATCCAGCCTTCTTAATTGAAAAACAAAGAAGGTAGATTGTATTCCACATGTGAGGCAGCCAGTCGTATTATGGCCACTTGTCCCTTTTGGGAGCCCTATGATTACGTTGGTCTGGAATGGATCGAATACTGGTCAACAATGCTTTGGTACAAAGCCGAAAGAGCAGACTACCTTCATCCCAATCTTAAGTAAGTATACACTCATCTTTCATCAAGTTTTTTTAACAATTTCACAAAAAAAAAAAGGACGTGATGTCTCATCGCACTCATGACGCGCGTTAAAGATAAAGATACGCCATGGAAAGCTGTACATACAGTATGTCATCATTTTCTATTATCTTTGTATCATTTTGTTGTATTTTGATTTTTGTACAGAGACGATCCTTTGAGCGGGGTCCTTCAGGGGGTTTCTAGACTTCTTTACCTTGATGGTTTTCTTGAAGTCAATAAAAAAAAAAAAAAAAAAAAAAAAAAAAAAAAAAAATAAAAAATAAAAAAGGAGAAAAGATTCTGTGACTCTTAATTTCAACCTTTTCTGACAACAATCAACCTACCCTTATAGGTGCAATTATTTCCCTTTCCATTCTTTTTCTTATTTAAACACTCCATTTTCTCCATCTTCCTTCACACTCGAGAATCACTCAAAGGGAGGAAGAGTATAGAATGGGGCCTTCTATTCGTAACCTCAAAAATGTCTCTGTGTTTTTTGTGGGTCAAGTTATGGGAAGGGATTAGAGTTTATAAACGCAGCTAGCACTCTTGGTCGATCACTTGCTGCGAGGAATATTCATCTTGTATATGGGGGAGGTTGTCGTGGGTTAATGGGGGCTGTATCACTTGTCGCTTCTATAGGAGGCGATCGGGTTTTAGGTGTTATTCCTAAACCTTTGGCTGAAAATAACATCCTTTGGAAAGACAATTGGAGAAGAAATTCAGGTAACATCTATGCATGGACGAATGAAAATAATGGTTGACAATTCGATGCATTTATTGTCTTACCAGGTGGTTTTGGTACTTTAGAAGAAATTTTTCAAATTGTCTCTTGGTAACCAACATCCACCATAAACCCATTGGTTTGTTGAATGTTAATAATTTCTTTGATCTTTTGTTATTTTTTCTTGACAAAAGTCTGTGGAACGTAAATTTATCACTCCTTCTAAGCAAGACAACTTCTTATCTCTCGCCTCCACTATTGATGAGCTCATTGATAAATTAGAAGCTTTTGAGTATGTACACGATAAGGTATTAGCTCGTATAGATTGGTCACAGAAGAAGCAATGAAGGAAGTAACAAGAAACAAAAGCCGATCTGAAACTTTCTCTTTAATGAGTTTGATAAAAAAAAAAAAAAAAAAAAAAAATTATTGTTGTTTTATTTAGTATGATATGATTGTCATGGACTTATTAAACCAATTAGTGATGGCAGAGTAAGGAGTAATTTTACTCTTGAGACGCATCTTAATTGGTGGCGTAGTAAGGAGTTTTTAGGTAGTAATTAATTAGTATTGCATTATGGAAGTACTAACGTTTTTTTTAAGAGTTTCTTTTCAAGGTTCGACGCGTGACCGACAAGTGTGTTTCTTTTACGCTTAGCGATGATTCACTTCTTATCGGGTTGTGTTGCTCTTTTCTATCTCTTTCTTTCACATTGAGGACAATGTTCTATTAAGTGTGGGGAGAGATTTTAGCATGTTTCTGTTTCTTTTCGTTTGTAAAAAAAAAAAAAAAAAAAAAAAAAAAATTCTAAAAAAAAAAAAAAAAAAAGAAAAAAAGGTTCATTGCATGATTGAATAATTTTTCTCCCTTCTTGAACTGATATGCTTGGTGATGGATGATTGAATTGATGAATTGAGTTTGATGGATGCATACCTTGTGAGATTTTGAGCCTAATGGATGGATTCAACATTTATGCCATTCTCTTCTTTCTTGTGTGATTTTCACTCATGTTAATGACCACTCTAGAACTTGCTTTGATTCTTTTTGAGGCTACATTTCACTTGCATGCATGAACATGATTGAGGCCCTCTTTCTTAATTAGCTAGTTTAACCAAATAGCTAACCTTGTTTCCAATATGATATCAAGCACTCTTTTGACTTCTTGAAAATTCTCTCGATTCCGCCAACCTTGTATATTTTCCTTTGCTTAACCCCTTTGAGCTTATTTGACCATTCCTTGTTTCTAGCTCATCATGTGCCTTAAATGAGAAATCGTGTTCTTACTTTACCTTAGGGAATAAAAGAACATTAGCTTGGTTAATGGATGAGTTTTTGAACAAGTGTGGGGGTGTGTGTACAAAATGGTTGTTGAAAAAGAAAAGAGTGCCCAAAAAAAAAAAAAAAAAATGTATGTATATAGTTATGTTCATATATATATATATATAAAAAAAAGAAAAAAAAAACCAAGTGTTTAAAAAAAAAAAAAAAAAAAAAAAAAAAAAGAAAAGGATTGGGAAATGAATATGTAAAGGAATATACACTAGAGTTGGGATGAACTTTTATGCTTGTTATTTGAACTCAGCTCTCATTTGCTTGTATTCTCTTTGGTATTTATCTTCTCATATCCATTTTATCCTCTCTGTTACCTTGACCTCACTACAACCTTGAATAAAGTCCTCATGATTTGTGTGTGCATGTGTTTTGAGTAGTGGAGAAGTAGAAGATAAGCAAGCTTATGGTAGTGCAATTTTCATGGGTTGAATTGAGTGAAATACCTACCTTTTAAACACTTGAGAGATTGAGAGGGAATCTTGTGAAGATCTTTCATTCTCGATTCATGTTGAAGATACCTTGCTTGTTAGTTTGAGATGTGGAGAATTGTTAACTCATGAATGTTTTGATCCCTTGAACCTTTGGTTGTTCTTCTTGATTGTAAAATTTTGGTCTTGAGTTTTGCCCAGGAGTGCAAAAAGCTAAGTGTGGGGAATTTGATAATCACATATTTTATTCATTAAGAAACCCTTTTGTTTAGTCATTTACACTCTCCATATTCTTAATTGATTGAGTTTGGTATGATTTTGTGAGTTTGAGCTCAAATTGGTCCTAATTGAATATTTTCAGCATTATTGAGATTTGACACTGTTTCTGTATTTTGGCCATAACTTGAGTTCCTAATATCTGATGAACATGAATTTTACCTTGTAGGAAAGCTAAGAGGAAGCTCTACAACTTTGATGAAGAGCTCGAAGTCTGATTCAGATGTCTAAGGGACCTAAGTTGACATGGAAGTCAGAATACGGGTTTTGTCAGTAGAATCCGAACAGTGTGCACTCAAAAAAATCATATCTCAAGATGTAATAATGGAGATGGGCTGAAATTTGGACATTGGATAGTGAAGATCCAAATAAACAACTTTCATGAAGAACACATTTTGAGAAAAAGAAGTCTAGCAGGTCATTTTGAGTTTACAAGTCGGAACAGAGGTGCTGAAGTTGGGTTTGAGCAACCTACGGTATTTGGGACATATCTTGGGCTTAAGGAAGCCAAATTGGACGAACCAGCTATCCATTTTATAGCCAAGACAAGGATCTACAACTTTCATGAAGAACACTTTTCGTGGTTCTGAAGTATAGTGGGTCGTTTTTGGCTTCCAAGTCAGACACGAAATTTTCGTCCTCAACCATCCACTCATCCATCCACTAATCCACTCATCCATCCACTAATCCACTCATCCACTCATCCACTCATCCACTAACTCACCCACTCATCCACTCATACACTAATCCAACCACTTAACCACTCCACCCACTCATCCACTAATCCATCCACTCATCCATCCACTCACCCATTCATGTCCATAATTTCCCACTCACCAAAAGTCCTTTGGCATTTTTCACTAATTCAACCACTCAACCATTCCACTCACTCATCCACTAAACCAATCCACTAAACCAACCCACTAATCCATCCACTCAAACACTCCACTCACTCACCCACTCATCCACCCACTTTCCTTTGTCATTTTGTTACCTTAGACTTCTATAAAGGCACCATTTATCATGAACAAGATGTAATTCTCCTTCATTTCTCTCTAAGTTTCTTCTTGCTTCTTCATAGTTTCTCATAGTTTTGTATATTTTGATGCTCCCCTTCATGGTAATGGAGGGCTAAGCTACTTTGGGTCAATTTAGATCTCTTGAAGAGATTGTGGTTTGGATTCTTGAGACCTTGGTTATGTATTGTATTTGATTTGTAATTGAATTCCTCTTTTCTTCTTCTTTCTTCTTCTTTCTTCTTCTTGATCTTGAATGCATGAATGGTGATTCTATTTATGTTGATCTAATTTGATCTTAGTTTAAGATTGAGATTTGTGATGAAACTTAGAACTAATTGATCTAAACTAATCACATAAATGAAGATTGAGATTTGTGATGAAACTTAGAGCTGATTGATCTAAATTAATCACGAGAATTGAAGAGGTTAGGTTCTTGATTTGTGCCTAAGTTAATTGAATTCGGTACTTGAAATTAACATAGATTTTCATGAATGGTGCGATTGCGGATTTGTGTTTATCACTTGTTAATTGAATTCTAGACGATCGTCTAGTATGAATTCTGGATTTGATGCAGAGATCTCGGTTAGATCCAAATTAACAATTCAATTGCACTTCAAGTGTTCTATGAAGGGTCTATGATTGAATCCACCCAATCTTGGATAGGTTTCTAAATTGACTGCTCTTTAATTGTTATTTCTTCCTTTAATTTTGTTAAGTGCGATCTTAAACTGTCAAACCCCCCTTTTTGCTAACTTTCACTTGATTTGATCAAATTGCATTTACGATCCTTGAGGAGACGATCCGGTGTTGTCACTGTGCTACAAGCTTAGGTAATAACTTCGGTTATAATTTTGACTGAGTTCGGCGCTCGTCAGAATTTTGAATGAATTAAGAATATGGAGAGTGTAAATGACTAAACAAAAGGGTTTCTTAATGAATAAAATATGTGATTATCAAATTCCCCACACTTAGCTTTTTAAACACTTGGTTTTTTTTTTTTTTTTTTTTTTTATATATATATATATATATGAACATAACTATATACATACATTTTTTTTTTTTTTTTGGCACTCTTTTCTTTTTCAACAACCATTTTGTACATACACCCCCACACTTGTTCAAAAACTCATCCATTAACCAAGCTAATGTTCTTTTATTCCCTAAGGTAAAGTAAGAACATGATTTCTCATTTAAGGCACATAATGAGCTAGAAACAAGGAATGGTCAAATAAGCTCAAAGGGGTTAAGCAAAGGAAAATATACAAGGTTGGCAAGAATCAGAGAATTTTCAAGAAGTCAAAAGAGTGCTTGATATCATATTGAAAACAAGGTTGGCTATTTGGTTAAACTAGCTAATTAAGAAAGAGGGCCTCAATCATGTTCATGCATGCAAGTGAAATGTAACCTCAAAAAGAATCAAAGCAAGTTCTAGAGTGGTCATTAACATGAGTGAAAATCACACAAGAAAGAAGAGAATGGCATAAATGTTAAATCCATCCATTAGGCTCAAAATCTCACAAGGTATGCATCCATCAATTCAATCATCTATCTCCAAGCATATCAGTTCAAGAAGGGAGAAAAGTTATTCAATCATGCAATGAACCCTTTCTTTTTTTTTTTACAAAAAAGAACATGCTGAAATCTCTCCCCCACACTTAATATAGACATTGTCCTCAATGTGAAAGTGATAAATAAATCGGAAAGAAAAGAGCAACACAACCTGATGAGGGGCGAGATAATGGCAAGCAGAAAAGATGCACAAGAATCAAAGTCATGTGTGAGAACACGAAAACTCACAAAACACATGAGTAGCATTTGAAACTAAAATACAAAAACAGCTAGAAGAAGAAAAATAAGGAAGAATTTCCACAAAGTTCTTAAAAGCAAATCTAGTTAGGTTGCCTCCCAATAAGCGCTTGTTTAACGTCGTTAGCTCGACATTGGGACACTTCTTAGTGATCTTTATAATGTGGATGGTAAAAGCCCATCACTTTCACTTCCATATTTTCCGATTTGAGATGGTGTCCATTGGTCTTATTAATTGAGGTTGGTGAAAAGACTCCACCAGGATCCCATTGGTTGAAACGTGATGACCAAGTTATGGTTGACACAACATGATAGCTTTCACTAGGGTCCCATTGGTTGAAGTGTAATGACCAAGTTAAACTTGAAGCATGAGGGCTCCCATTGGGTTCCCATTGGTCTTTCTTAATTTCCTTGACTTCACCAATGGCATGCAACACGTGTAATTTGGCAATTCTGCTTTCATTGATTATGCTGGACCATGGCCTAAAAACAAAATCCACTTCAGTAGTTACTAGCATCTGCTGACTTTCCTTCTTCTTTGAAAATTCCTCAATGGCCTTCAACTCCACCTCCCTATGTGTTTCAGATTCTGCAATTGCATTGTTGATAGACCCTTCAATATCATTAGATGCTGTGTAAACAGAATCATCAGCTTTCAAATATGCAGAAATCTCAGCACACATAACACATTTTATATCACCGTCACAATCAGTACATGAATTGAAATTGATAGAATCATCAAAACCAATTAAATCAGGAAATTCAGCACACAACTCATCATGAGTTTCCTCAACTAAATCTGCAGGTAAATCAATATAACAATTAGAATGCAGGGAGTTGGGAATTGTTTGGGAAGAGAGTTGGTCTGACTCTTGACTTCTCAGTTCATTAATAGTGGTTGTCATCTGCTCAATTTGGGTTGTTAAATCCTGAATAGTGGCAGTGAAATTCTGGTAGAACTCAATTTGGGTTTTCATCAAGTCCTCCCATGAAGGCTCAAGTTTTGTGGTTGATGGACTTGTTATCTCATTGGAATGGCTGCTCATATTGAAATGATTGTTCTTTGTAGTGATCCGTATTGCCATATCCCAGATCCGGATAGTATTTCCACTAGGGTTGTATGTGTTGAAGAAGGGGTCATAACTCTGTTCTTCTTCTTCTTTGAGCGTGGTTCATCGGGAAAATAACCATTTCTTTGCAACAAATTGATCTGGAAAAACAGAACTACCATCTTGAAGTGTAGGGCATGCATATGTGGGGTGAGATGAACAAAAACAAATGTTACACACAAGTATAGCTTCTGCATATGTAATTGTTGTCTCACTACTATATGTCTTACCAAAGAAGTCAATTCCTCAAGTTTTGACTCCATTATGCATGGTCCATTGTTAGAAAAGTTAATAAAAAGCAAAGGTTAGTAAAAACACTTAAAATGAAAAGATTACACTTACTAATCCCCGACAACGGCCAAAATTTTGACGAGCGCCGAACTCAGTCAAAATTATAACCGAAGTTATTACCTAAGCTTGTAGCACAGTGACAACACCGGATCGTCTCCTCAAGGATCGTAGATGTAATTTAATCAAATCAAGTGAAAGTTAGCAAAGGGGGTTTGACAGTTTAATATCGTACTTAACAAAATTAACGGAAGAAATGACAATTAAAGAGTAGTCAATTTAGAAACCTATCCAAGATTGGGTGGATTCAATCATAGACCCTTCATAAAACACTTGAAGCGCAATTGAATTGTTAATTTGGATCTAACCGAGATCTCTGCATCAAATCCAGAATTCATACTAGACGATCGCCTAGAATTCAATTAACAAGTGATAAACACAAATCCGCAATCGCACCAATCATGAATATCTATGTTAATTTCAAGTACCGAATTCAATTAACTTAGGCACAAATCAAGAACCTAACCTCTTCAATTCTCGTGATTAATTTAGATCAATCAGTTCTAAGTTTCATCACAAATCTCAATCTTCATTTATGTGATTAGTTTAGATCAATCAGTTCTAAGTTTCATCACAAATCTCAATCTTAAACCAAGATCAATCAGATCAACATAAATAGAATCACCATTCATGCATTCAAGATCAAGAAGAAGAAAAAGAAGAAGAATGAGGAATTCAATTACAAATCAAATACAATACATAACCAAGGTCTCAAGAATCCAAACCACAATCTCTTCAAGAGTTCTAAATTGACCCAAAGTAGCTTAGCCCTCCATTACCATGAAGGGGAGCATCAAAATATACAAAACTATGAGAAACTATGAAGAAGCAAGAAGAAACTTAGAGAGAAATGAAGGAGAATTACATCTTGTTCATGATAAATGGTGCCTTTTATAGAAGTCTAAGGTAACAAAATGACAAAGGAAAGTGGGTGGATGAGTGGGTGAGTGAGTGGAGTGTTTGAGTGGATGGATTAGTGGGTTGGTTTAGTGGATTGGTTTAGTGGATGAGTGAGTGGAATGGTTGAGTGGTTGAATTAGTGAAAAATGCCAAAGGACTTTTGGTGAGTGGGAAATTATGGACATGAATGGGTGAGTGGATGGATGAGTGGATGGATTAGTGGATGAGTGGGTGGAGTGGTTAAGTGGTTGGATTAGTGTATGAGTGGATGAGTGGGTGAGTTAGTGGATGAGTGGATGAGTGGATGAGTGGATTAGTGGATGGATGAGTGGATTAGTGGATGGATGAGTGGATGGTTGAGGACGAAAATTTCGTGTCTGACTTGGAAGCCAAAAACGACCCACTATACTTCAGAACCACGAAAAGTGTTCTTCATGAAAGTTGTAGATCCTTGTCTTGGCTATAAAATGGATAGCTGGTTCGTCCAATTTGGCTTCCTTAAGCCCAAGATATGTCCCAAATACCGTAGGTTGCTCAAACCCAACTTCAGCACCTCTGTTCCGACTTGTAAACTCAAAATGACCTGCTAGACTTCTTTTTCTCAAAATGTGTTCTTCATGAAAGTTGTTTATTTGGATCTTCACTATCCAATGTCCAAATTTCAGCCCATCTCCATTATTACATCTTGAGATATGATTTTTTTGAGTGCACACTGTTCGGATTCTACTGACAAAACCCGTATTCTGACTTCCATGTCAACTTAGGTCCCTTAGACATCTGAATCAGACTTCGAGCTCTTCATCAAAGTTGTAGAGATTCCTCTTAGCTTTCCTACAAGGTAAAATTCATGTTCATCAGATATTAGGAACTCAAGTTATGGCCAAAATACAGAAACAGTGTCAAATCTCAATAATGCTGAAAATATTCAATTAGGACCAATTTGAGCTCAAACTCACAAAATCATACCAAACTCAATCAATTAAGAATATGGAGAGTGTAAATGACTAAACAAAAGGGTTTCTTAATGAATAAAATATGTGATTATCATCGTAGCACACAAGGGAGATAGGGAGGGAGAGTTTTGTCCTTCCATGTAATTATTTAGGGCAACTTGGTCATTTGGGGTCAAAGTTTCTAGAAGCTTTGATTAAAGTGTCATCACTTTTGAATTAAAGTGGATTTGATGTGACATAAAGTGGATTACATTTGGTTATGATGATAGGATTTCTATCACATGCTATTGTGCAATAGACAATTGTTATAGTTGACAGAAGTCAGTATTAATTATCCAATAGGTAATAAAACACACGGCGATAAGATAAAATCTCGAAAAACATGAAACCTTGTAAACTGTGTTTGGCCTCGGGTTTAGTAAGATCCCTCGTCGACGTTTCCACAATTCAAGGTTCTCGAGAAAAATATTTCATTTTCTCGGCTCTGCTCAGTGTGCACGTAAAATGAGAAATAATATTAAAATATTTTACTTTCTCAGAAAAATCCAGAAAAATTTCCAAAATTTCCAACTATTACAAAACGATTATTTGTCATGAAATTATTAATTTTTGGGATGTTACAACACTCCTCTTCAAATAGAAATTTCGTCCTTGAAATTTTTATTCCTTAAAATGAATACCGATGTTATTTCTTCATCTTATTTTCTTAACTTTCACATCATGCTTCTAATAACATTAATTCAAATTATCCTTACCAATGTGATCTTCCTATTTCGGTGTTACTGTGTTGTCTCATTCTCGACTTTCACAAGAAGCATTTCATAGATCAAGCTCTCTCTTCTCATTCCCTACCATTATCGTTATTTCTGTTTTAGTTCTTGATATATCTTAGTCACCTTCTTCGTCTCATATTCCATTCTTTTTCGTCAAGCGAATACCTTGGCTCTTGAGATTACTTAAAGGCGATGGATGTTGCCCCATACGAAAGGCATCTTTACATTTTCACAGTGACTATAACTGCGGCTAACTCTAAGCCACAGGTTGGGCGATCCTCCTCATGCACCCCTTAACTATCTCGAGGCGTAAGTCACAATTTCCCTACCTTGCATGAGTGCACATCCTAGACCTTGATGTGAAATACCACAAAAACCTTTAAATGTCCCACTGGGATCGGGTCGGACCAAAAGTGGTGAGCATCAGAATGTTTCCCCAATTATGAGAAGACTTTTCTTCACATGTGTTAGTCCATAAGAGTTTGATTCTCTTCTCGTAAACTGCATAAGAGATTCTACCATCTAGGAGAACTCATCGATGTTCCTTCGATGAAAACCAATTAACCTTGTAGATTACCAGGGTGCCATAGTTTCCTGTCTTTTCCATTGCGAAGCTGCTTCAACTTTTGACGAATTGACAGCAATCCCTTCATTTGAATTCTCATGACTTAAAACCAAACCTCCTCAAACGAGAATTCGTACTCTGACGTTTTGGCATTCGCTCACTCTCCTTTGAGTCTGGAGAACTGGATTGAGACGTTCAACATGCTTTTTCACGTGTTTGAGAGTAGATCAGAATGTCGTTGATAAAGACAACAACAAATCTGTTTAGGTAAGGACGAAAAATTTGATTCATGTTATTCATGAACACGACAAGAGCATTTGTTATTTGAACAGCATCACGAGATACCCATAATGCCCGTAGCACGTTTGAAATACCGTTTTGGGAACATCCATAAATTCCCATGAATTTAGTGATAATCAGAACGTACATCTTTTTCCGAGGATACTCTCCCTTGATCATAGTCTTGTTCATTTGACAACAATCCTTATCTCACTGAGATATTCCATTCTTCTCCTTAATTGACAGCACTGTAACTCATCGTAAGAAATTCATTGATTATGATAGCAACATTCATATTCCCGTTACTTTTGTTTTCCACAAAAGGTAGCACGTATCCTTCAATTTCTTTCCCTTACAAAGCTTCGACTTTGTTGGTCGTTACAAACTCAGGAATCTTAGTTTCAAAAACCACTAAGGTCTTCATTGGAACGATCTAGCAAGATATGACTAGAAAATGATCGATCAATTTCTGAAATTATAAACTCTAATAGGTATAACCTTAGGTATGCCAGTTAGATCAACAAAAGATTCGAATTATAGTAGAAGCAGAGTGAAGTAAACAAACTTGATTGTCAATGACAAGTCTTGATAATAGAAATAAAAGCAGCTGGTTCAAAGCTAATGAAAACACAGATGAATCCAAATGATCCATACAGTTACAAATTATAAAAGGAGGGGTTACCCCCAGAATTATACAACACAAGTACGGGATCATCAACTGAGGCATAATTTCCATTGTTTAGATCTTCAGATCTAAAGTCCTTAGCACCACCCAGGGTATAAGTTCTGGTTTCTGCTTGTGGTTCCACAGTCCTTGTAGCATTGACTGAAGAATTTGCCTTTGCTTGGTTGCAGTTGTGGGAAACGTGTCCAGGCTTTCCACATTTAAAACAGATGACTCCTGCAATCGTGCAATCCCTCGTTGGGTGTTCCTCTCCGCACTTGCGACAGAACACTTTCTTGGTCTCACATTCCTTTGTTGAATGGTTCTTTCCGCATTTCTTACCTTTTGGCAAAGATGTCGAGGTCTGACTAGTTCTACTACCACTAGCACTTTCTCCATGAGTCGGATGTAGCTGTCGCTTTCCTGACAATCGCGAGTATGGTTTTCACTTAAACTGACTAACCTTTTTACCATTCCTCCTTTGGAACTTAGACAATCCAAGGTTATCCCTAGTCTGGCTTTCCTTTAATAGGTTCGGGACCTTAATCTCCAATTCTTGCTGTAGTGCAATCCTCTGATCTTGGTGAGTTGTCACACCAGCTCTCCTTTGCCTTTCTGCTGTAGTCGCCGCCGTACTTCCATTATCTTGTCCTGCACTCACATGAGTACGTCCACCACGAACCATTGCCCTCGTATATCAACAACGAGTCATCGACTTCCTCTAAAGATGGACATAACATGACACGACAAAACAAACACAATCATTTCAAACAATGTTACTTCCCTTCGAAAACCAAATACATAAAGTCATACAATTCACATAATTCAAACAAGACAAGTTCAATCCACTAATCTTAACGATCTCTCGTTCGAACTTCTTCATTCTGCTTCCATAGCGTGATCTCTTGCAAGTCGTCCACACCCGAACAGCTTCTCAAACTAAACTCACACCAGTCATTTCTTCCTCCAGGAGATTAGTTTTCTAAAACCTTTTGATCTCTTCACAAAAGAATTCCTATTCTCCTAATATAATAGGCCTAAGTGAAGTCATAGTTTCCTGTACACACAGAACATTACATATTGAGTAGGTCAATCCTCAATATCATGCAATTGTACAATAGTAGCTACTAACTTTCAACCTATGGCAAGCCATGCATTCCTTTCCCAACATCTCAATCAAGAGACAAATAAGTGCACAACATAAAAAAATTCTAATGTGCCTAAACATAGCAAGTCCATACCCCGGCTCAACAGGATGAACTGCTCTAATACCACCTAGTGTAACACCCCTTGATATAATAACCACAGCACAATCGTCATCATGCTACAATCACTAAATCAAGACGAGTTACAGTCTTAAATACCATAATTTTTAAAAATAATCATTTGACATTATGCATAATCAAAAAGTATGAGCCACAATATGAAATAAAATTATATTTACTTACAATCCAAGTACACCATCAGTTCAATGAAAGAAATACATATTCATAATCAATAATAAAATAGCTTACAACAATACCAAACTCAGATTTTTCATGCCATAGCATAACTACCATATGAAGGTTCGACCTTCCCCGAAGTCAAACACATAGGTAGAAAGGTCCTGCACTTGATCTTCATCTTCATTTCCAATAGGTATAACTCGCCCCTGTGATATGGTCATAGGAACAAGAACACGAACAGGAGTCATAACCGAAACCTCTCTGGGAAAGAGGTGGCGGTTACTCCACATCTCCCCAAGGGATATAGGGAATTCCACGTGTAACAGAACATGAGCAATATTTGCACCAGCTCCCGGGTCATCATTATTTTGAACTACAGTCACGCTTCCAATGTAAGTGACATAACTCGCATCATGATCGAAGTGCAAGGCTTCCGAGCCTTCATGGAACTGTATCCACGTATGAAACAGAGGAGGTTGTGTAGATGCCATCACGGGAAATAGAAGCCGATCCACAATTATTAACTAATCAATCCCAACTCGCCCTCTCCACGGTCTTTATCCAGTTTAACATAAAATAGAGTAATGTAATAAAGAGGTGAGATACCCATCTTTCATTACCATTACGGCAGTGAGGAAAACAACATGGTCCATAGTGCCCATATAGCAACACAGTTCATATATCTATTAACAGCAACAATAATATTCATAATAAGAGCAGAACAACAGGTAGTAATAGCAAGAATCAACAATAACAGGCAGATCACAATAATATTTCCATTAATTAGCACCATAATCAGATAATCATTCGTAGAAGTAAACAACTACTTTCACAGTCACATGTGTTCATGCTCAACAAATTATGAGACCGATAATGAACGATGCACAATGCATTATGGTACCAAAATCCTACTCCATGGAGCTAGACATAAACATTTTCGGAGTGAATGATCAAGGAGTAATGCCATTATATCGTTAACCTTAAAAATAGTGTGCTTCATCTCATAAAAATAATTGTGCATCAATGGCTTATACATGGCACCTCAATAGTTGATCGCGATATAGGACAGCGTCCCAGTCCAGATCGTCGGTGTGTTTGCATCGGTCTATCCCACGGCACAGAAGAGCTCTAAACTATCCATGATGAGGCACCCACAGCCCGACGCCCCCAGGGTCAACAACATATGACACCTACGCTTAGTCTATTCGCACCCGCACATAGGTGTTATTCAACTCCTAGGCATACATCGCCTTTCAACAATGTCCAATGAACAACATATATGCATGACGACACAATGTCCAATCATGTATATTTATCAATGATGCATTCATCATACGCATACTCATACCACAATGACTTATATTTATTCTCAATGTCAATAAATCATTTCAATGATACATATATCATATGCATTGCCCTAATGGCACATAAACATTCCTCAATATCAACATGTCATGTCTCATCAAGTACTAAGTCAACAAGTACATAGCCCCACGTAGGGATTCTCAACAACATAAAATCAATTTCCAACATTAATATATATTCATGGTTTATCAATTATCATTATTTCATATTATGGAATTCAACCTTTACAATGTTTTATGTCTTAATCAATTATGAAGTTCCTTAGGGTAAATAATCCTTAAAATTTGTGACTCTCTTGAGAGTACTAATCAATTAATTTCCTTCCATTTATGTATTAGTTATTTGATACCAAATAAAATTTTACATCCCAAGATTCTTATCTTGGATTCACATTTTTAAAGTCTTAAACTTTTGGTCAATTATAAAAATTTTAGGGTAAGTTACCCTTCAAAACCATGGCCCTCTCAAGTCTCATCATTCAATTTAATTCTTCCACTTTGTTATGGATTATACATGTCTCTAAACTCTTAAGTTCCAAAATGCACCAAGGCATCATTTAAACCTTAAACTTTCTCTCTAAAACCGTAGCCTCCCTAAGTTTTCAGGGCTCGTTTGGTGGTCAGGATAAGAGAGACAGGATAGGATAAACTATAATATCCTATCTGAAACTATTGTTTGGTGAGCCAGCAGGATATGATAAATTAATCCTGTCACTTATCCTATCCTGACTATTTAGTTCAAATTCTATCCTGAGGGGAGGGCTGGGTTAGAACTCAATAGGATAGGATAAGGTGATTTAAAGTATGATATAAAAAATATTTTAAATATAAAATAATTAAAGTATAATAAAATATAACATGGTTACTAAAAAATATATAATAAATATAAAATATTTAAATAATAAAATACTAATAATTAATTTTAAAAATTATTTTTATTTTATCTCAAGGCTAATTTTGTAATTTATATTATTTTAAAAACTGAAAAATATAAAATTATTCTAATAATTTAACTATATGTAAAGTAAAAACTAAAAATGAATATTTAAAATTATAAAAAATTAATTTAAGTTAAACAATATTTTCAAAATTTTAAAAATTATATGTAATTTTATCATAAGGATAAATTTGTCTTTTTATATAATTTAAAAAAAATTAAAATTACAAAAAAAAAAATCAAATAAAATATGAAAACATTCCAAATAAAAAAGAAAAATTTTAAAATCATACTAAAATTATAATGTTATCCTGTTGGTTATCTGGTGAACACCAAACGTCAGATAAGATAACAACTTATCCTGCTAATATCCTATCCTACTCCTATCCTGCTCTCTTATCCTATCTGCTCTTATCCTATCCTGACCACCAAATGAGCCCTCAAAGTCTCAAGTCCTTTCCATTTTATGTATTAGTTTCTTGATATCAAATCACTTTAATTTTAGTTCACCAAAGTCAATTCAATCCCTCATGGTTCTAAGCCAAAACCATAGCCTCCCTAAGCCACCAAGGTTCCAATTTCTTTCTATTTTATGCTTTAACCAATCAACATCTAATCACTCAAATTTTATTTTTCACAAAACCAATCTAATCTCTCCATTCTCAAGGTCAAAACCGTGACCACTCCCTAGTGTATTAAACCCTTAAAATTTTCCATTCATTTGTATTGATGCCCTCATTCAATCTTTAATCACATAAGCCTTATTTCATTTTGTACAAACACCAATTTAGGTCTCTAATTTCTTTTCAAAACTGTGACATAGTATTAGGGTAGGAAACTCCAAATTTTTCATTTAACAACCCTAACACCATCAAGCACAATCAACATCTCTAATACATCCAAAATCACCACTTAGGCATTAAACA
This sequence comes from Ormosia emarginata, assembly GCA_029884605.1. Classification (NCBI taxonomy): domain Eukaryota; kingdom Viridiplantae; phylum Streptophyta; class Magnoliopsida; order Fabales; family Fabaceae; genus Ormosia; species Ormosia emarginata. The sequence continues at coordinate 45,334,143 of JAQQTP010000088.1, forward strand.
AATTAAAGAACATACAAGCATAAAAAAATTACAAATCAAAGTAAGCATACAAAGATTCCCTCACCACCAATAATGGTTGAAGTGAGTAAATCTCCCTCTTACCTAAAGAGGACAAATCAAGAAAACAAACTCCTTGGTTCCTTGGTTGCAAATTCAGATTCCACCTTCAAGAGAACCATAAAATGGTCAAATTTTTACAATCACAAACCAAGGCTTGAAAAGAATGATCCTTGGTCACATAGGTGACCAAGGAAAACGAAAAAGAGAAGTAAATGTGAAGAAAGTGAAGAACTTTACCTAAAGCCTCAAGCTTGAACTCCTTGAGATTTATTCTTTATGATTTTCGGATTCCACTCACACAAAAACCCTAGATCTTCAAAGTTAGGGCTTGATGATAGAAGATGCAAATGGAAGAACACAAAAATAGCTTCCTTGGATTTCTTCTAGGTGGATTCGGTTTTGGCCCCTCAAGAACCCTAAAAATCCAATATCATAAATCAACACCAAGGTTTGGTAAAGACATGATCCATGGTTACAAAAATGACCATGGAAACGAAAATGAAAAGGAGGAGTGAAAGATCAAAGGTTAACCTCCAAAAGATTCAAGCTTTGTTCTTGAAGAAGATAATGTAGATGAGAGATTTGGAAGGTGGTCACAAAAGATGAAATGTATGGAAAGAAGAACACGAAAATGAAGAGAAGGAATAAAGATCAAAACTTTACCTCAAAAGTTTCAAGCTTTGCCTCTAATGGTGGAAAATGAAATAGAGGTTTTTAGGAGATGAATCCAAAAGAAAAAGTGTTTAGAATGATGAGGTGAAGATGGAAATGAGCTTGGCTTGATGAAATAGTGGAGGTGGCCACCAAATGGGGCTGCTGTCGTATTGGAGAGTGGAGAGGAGGAGGGGTGGTTTTGAGAGAAAAAGGAGGAAGAAGAAGTGAAGAGAAAGAAGGGTGATAGTTGGGTGAAATTAGGGTTTGTTGTTAGTGAAGAGAGGAGTAAAATGAGTAAGGAAAAATTGAATTTCCTTGTCCCCAAAGGGTGCTTCAGTCGTAGCACACAAGGGAGATAGGGAGGGAGAGTTTTGTCCTTCCAAGTAATTATTTAGGGCAACTTGGTCATTTGGGATCAAAGTTTCTAGAAGCTTTGATTAAAGTGTCATCACTTTTGAATTAAAGTGGATTTGATGTGACATAAAGTAGATTACATTTGGTTATGATGATAGGATTTCTATCACATGCTATTGTCTAATAGACAATTGTTACAGTTGACAGAAGTCAGTATTAATTATCCAATAGGTAATAAAACACATGGCGATAAGATAAAATCTCGAAAAACATGAAACCTCATAAACTGTGTCTGGCCTCGGGTTTTGTAAGATCCCTCGTCGACGTTTCCACAGTTCAAGGTTCTCGAGAAAAATATTTCATTTTCTCGGCTCCGCTCAGTGTGCACGCAAAATGAGAAATAATATTAAAATATTTTACGTTCTCAGAAAAATCCAGAAAATGAAGAAGATAATGTAGATGAGAAATTTGGAAGGTGGTCACAAAAGATGAAATGTATGGAAAGATGAACACGAAAATGGAGAGAAGGAATAAAGATCAAAACTTTACCTCAAAAGCTTCAAGCTTTGGCTCTAATGGTGGAAAATGAAATAGAGGTTTTTAGGAGATGAATCCAAAAGGAAAAATGTTTAGAATGATGAGGTGAAGATGGAAATGAGCTTGGTTTGATGAAATGGTGGAGGTGGCCACCAAATGGGGTTGCTGCTGTATTGGAGAGTGGAGAGGAGGATGGGCAGTTTTGAGAGAACAAGGAGGAAGAAGAAGTGAAGAAAGAGAAGGGTGATAGTAGGGTGAAATTAGGGTTTGTTGTTAGTGAAGAGAGGAATAAAATGAGCAGGGAAAAATTGAATTTCCTTGTCCTCGAAGGGTGTTTCAACCGCAGCACACAAAGGAGATGAGGAGGGAGAGTTTTGTCTTTCCATGTAATTATTTAGGGCAACTTGGTCATTTGGGGTCAAAGTTTCTAGAAGCTTTGATTAAAGTGTCATCACTTTTTAATTAAAGTGGATTTGATGTGACATAAAGTAGATTACATTTGGATAAGGTGATAGGATTTCTATCACATGCTATTGTCCAATGGATAATTATTACAGTTGACAGAAGTCAGTATTAATTATCCAATGGGTAATAAAACACACAACAATCAGATAAAATCTCGAAAAACATAAAACCTTGTAAACTGTGTCCGACCTCGGGTTTAGTAAGATCCCCCGTCGACGTTTCCACAGTTCAAGGTTCTTGGGAAAAATATTTCATTTTCTCGACTCCGCTCAGTGCGCACGCAAAACATAAAATAATATTAAAATATTCTGTGTTCTCAGAAAAATTTCCAAAATTCCCAAATATTACAAAGCTATTATTTGTCATGAAATTATTAATTTTTGGGATGTTACATCTGAGATTCTGATGTTGTTTTCTTTTACAGTATGTGATTATTATTACTTAAATGTTATTGCTCTGCTATGTGGGCGCTCTGTGCCGTTCTGTTTCTTTACTGCCATAATTGGTAATGTAAGTAGGATATCCCACCTCTTTCCTGTATCCTTGTATTTCTATTTTATATTTATATTTGATAAAAGATCGTGAGGAAGAAGACAAGGGACCACACCCTTACTGATTGGATTGAGTTGACTTAACACATTTTGATATGGCGTCTAGACGAGATTTCTTCGGTTACGCATGGGTGCAACTTTATGGGGGCATTGATGCCTGTCGTAACGATGGGGACACCGAGCGCCACGTACATATGGGGTTGCGGCTTTGTCTGCTAGTAGTGCTTATCCCAAGGATTACTACTTTCCCCTTTTGTGCTTTGGTACCCGCTGTATTTTATTTGAATATATAAGTAATATATGTTTCGTTTTATTAGTGCTTTGTGTTAAGGACAAAAATACTATATATGGAATATGTTTTCCTTCCGTGGTTGTGTTTCCCATGGTTGGGGACTAAATATGCATTCATTCAGGGCTTATATTTTCTATTTATGCATAATGGAAATAATTAATTTTGAAAATATTATTTTGAGACTGTGACACGTCTTGATTTAGTGACTATGGTATAATGACGATTGTGCCATGGTTGCTATATCAAGGGGTGTTACACATTGATCAAGGGAAAATCTTACTCTGATGTGGTCAAAAGTGGAGGCACTAGTGAAGATCATCGCAATGTTCATATTGTGAAACCTATGGTTAAAGGTTTGTTATTAAGGCAAGAGCTAGGCTTAAAGAAATGAATTTGGTCATTATTTGAGAATTGACATTGACCCGGGAGGGAAAAGGTTTGTGAAATAGGTTAATGAAGGGACTAAAGCCAAGAGACACAAATGCAGTGTTTTCTCAAGATTAGGACCCAAGGTGGATGTCTTTTCAAGGTTAGGACCAAAATTGACTTATCTTCAAACCATTTCAGCAGGTGCACCATCTATTCGGTTTGGAGAAAGAACTATAAAGATCAGGCAAATTTGGGTTCCCAAGGTGAACTTAAGTAGGCCAGCGACGGGAACCTCTTCAAGCCTTCTAGCTCCTCTTCTCCCAGGTTCTCAGCATGGTTTCAAAGAGCAAAATCTTATGGGCGGTTTGGATATAACGGGTCATGTTGAAACAGAGAGTGCTAGGACAACTTCAAGTGCGGTCATTTCCACTAAGATTGATTTTCCCCCTATTCCTCTGACCGCTACTATTTAGGTTGTTGAGTGTGTTCCTATTCAGCACTATCTTTTGACGAATATGCAACCTGAGATATCAAAGGATAAGCAAGAGGGTATTCAAGTGTCAGATATTTCTGATTCTACATCTAACTCAGATTTTTCCTCTCAAGATAAAGGTGAAGATTTAGAGTCAATTTTTTATTTGGAAGATTCTGACGAGGGTGGCTTGCTCATTCATAATTTACAGCAACTTGTTCCAGATGGCACTAAAAAAGACAACGATCTTCTTGAACCTGAGATGGACTTGTCAGGAATTCCTGAACTTTTTGAACAAGGACTTGGAGCAGAGGAAGAAGGGTCTCCTTCTAATCTTGAAATTGATGTTAAGTCTGTTAAGGACAAATGTGTTTATACTCAAGATTTGTTTAATCCAGGGAGTATTCATCACATTTTAATTCCTTAATTTTTAAACTCTTTTTCTGCAGTTGATCTTGTCTCTCCTCCTGTTCTTTTTTTTGCTCAATCTTCCATAGTTTTTTTAGGTGAAAAAATTGAGAACTCTCTTCAAGGAAATGGGCTTCTTCCTATTCCGATGCCAACCTCTTCTTCTAGCTTACTCAATAATGCCAAAGGGGACAAAGTTGAGAAAAGTGTCAAAGATCTTAGTTGTCATGCTAGTAGTGTCAGGGACAATCTGAGTTCTCACCCTTTAATTCAAAAGTTGAGGGTCAAGGTGATCAATTCTAAGGGCTGGTCTAACTTCTTAGTTGATTCTCCGCCAACTTGTGTTTGTAAGAAAAAGAGGTAAACTGGAGACTTGGATCATTTGGTTTCTACCATTAACTATGGAGGGAAGGTTGGAAAGCAGGATGGTAAGTTAGTTAATGAAGATTCTTAGTTGGAATGTAAGAGGGTTAGGTAGTTATCCGAAACGTAAAAGAGTTAGGGAGATAATCTACAAAGCAACTCCTGATGTAGTTTTTCTTCAAGAAACCAAGCTTGAGGATCTAGATGCTTTACTAGTTAGGGACCTATGGGATTCTAGATTCAAGGATTGGGAGTGCTTCCCTTCTCTTGGAGCGTCGGGAGGTATGTTGATCATTTGGGACACTAAATTTGCCTCTAAGGTTGATTCCATCTTTGGTAAATTTTCAGTGTCTGTCTTGTAAGATGTAAAAGGGAGAGGTCAGTGGTGGATTATCTCGGTTTATGGTTCTAATAATCCTAGACAGCGTTCTTTCTTCTGGGAAGAGCTAGGTTTTTTTGTCTTCCTGTTGTGGGTTGCATTAGTGTCTGGGCGGGGATTTCAATGCAGTTAGATCTCTAGCCGAAAAGCTGGATGACAATCATCTCACTTCTTCTATGAGGGGTTTTGATAATTTTATTAAGGAGTGTAAACTTAGGGATATTCCCCTTCCAATGTTAGGTTCACCTGGTCGGCTAGAAGGCAATACACTATTGCTTTTCAGTTAGATAGATTCCTGTTTACCTCTACCTGGGAGGATGCTTTTCCTGATCTAGTGCAAGAGAGCTTATCTCGTTCATTTTCTAATCACTTCCCTATCGAGTTGGAATCAAGTAAGGTGAAATGGGGCCCTACTCCTTTTAGGTTTGAGAACATGTGGCTTAGTCATCACTCTTTTTTCCTTTTTGTTAAGGAAGTTTGGAGTACAGAAGCTGTACTGTTTGAGAACATGTGGCTTCTGTTGAGGGCTGGGAAGTTTTTAAAATTATGAGGAAATTAAAACTTCTCAAGAAAAAGCTGAAAGAGTGGAATAAGTTGGTCTTTAGGGACATTCAGATTAGAAAATAAAATATTTTGAAAGAGATTGACTCGTTGACAGGTTGGAGTTAGAGGGTAATCTCTCAGAGGTTCTGTGTGCTATGAGGCAGAAGCTAAGACTAGATTTAGATGAAATTCTAGTTAAGGAATAATCTAGTCAGAGACAAAAGATGAAATTTCAATGGGCTAAGTATGGGGATGCTAATTCTAAGTTATTTCTTAGGGTGGCTTCTAGAAGGTGTAGAAAAAGCTTAATTAAGGAGCTGGAACTTGAGGATGGTAGTGTTGTTAGAGATATTGAGGTCATTACTGTTGAAATCTCTAGGTTCTACTATGAGTTGTTTGCTGAAGATATGTCTATTAAGCCTTTTATTGAGGATTTGGATTAGTGTCCCATTGCTTCAGATAAGGCTCATTGGTTGGAAAGGCCTTTTGAGGAGGCGAAAATCCATAGGGCTATTTTTAGTTTGGGGAAAGGCAAAGTGCCTAGTCCTGATGGTTTTACTTTTGATTTCTTTCAAAATTGCGAGGATATTGTCAAGCCTGGCCTCCTTAATGGAAAAATTGGAGTTTGCATGAACTCAACTTTCATCTCTCTTGTTCCCAAGAAGGATAGGTCGATTAAAGTACAGGACTTTCGACCATCAGTTTAGTATCTAGTGTTTATAAGATCATAACAAAAGTTCTTGCTTCCAGGTTGAGTGAGGTCTTTTCTAATACCATCTCTGAGAACCAAAGTACTTTTATTTCGGGTAGGCAAATTCTTGATGCTGTTTTCATTGCTAATGAGGTGGTGGATGATGTTAAATCCAAGAGAAAACATAGTCTTATTTTTAGGTTAGACTTTGAGAAAGCTTATGATCGTGTTAACTGGGTTTTTTGGACAAAGTCTTGGATAGGAAAGAATTTGGGGTAAGATGGAGAAATTGGATTTCGGGGTGCTTATCCTCTTCCACCTTTGTAGTCATAGTGAACGGGGAACCTAAATCTTGGTTTAAGGGTCAAAGGGGAGTGAGATAAGGAGATCTTTTATCTCCGTTTCTTTTTACCATTGTGGTCAATGTGCTTAGCCATTTAGTGTCTAGAGCTATGAATAATGGGCTGGTTAAGGGGCTAACTGTTTGTCCAGAGGAGGTTTTAGTCTCTTATCTTCAGTTTGCCGATGACACAATATTCTTCTTGGAACTTGATGTTGATTCTTTTGTTAATACTTTGACTATTTTGAGGTTTTTTGAGGTCATTTTGGGTCTTAAGATTAATTTGGCAAAAAGTGGTTTGGCAGGTGTGAATGTGAACAATCATATTTTGTCCATTTTTGCTACTTTAGCAGATTGTCAAATTCTTCAGTGGCCTCTCACTTACCTTGGGATTCCTTTAGGAGGTAACCCTTGTGCTGTTTCTTTTTGGGACCCAGTGGTTTGTAAGATCTCTAAGCGGTTAGATTGTTAGAAGGGTGCCTTTTTCTCTTTAGGTGGATGAATCACTCTAATTCGGTCTTGTTTGTCTAGTATCCCTCTTTACTTTCTCTCCCTTTTTTGTATTCCTGTGGTTATGGCTAAGAAAGTAAAAAGTTATGAGGGATTTCCTCTGGTTGGGGGTAGGAGATTCTAGTAGAGACCACCTTGTTCTGGGAGGTTTGTTGTAGACCTAAGAAGGAGGGAGGGTTAGTTCTCGGTAATTTGGTGTCCAAGAACAAGGCATTGGCAACTAAGCGGCTTTGGCGTTTTCCTCTACAAACTTCTTCTTTATGGCGTCATGTTATTTGAAGTAAGCATGGTTTGCATCCGAATGGGTGGGATATGTAACACCCCAAAATTTATTTATTTCATTATAAATATTCATTTTATAATATTTGTGATTTTTAAGAATTTTTTTGGATTTTTCTGAGAATGCTGAATATTTTAATATTATTCTTCATTTTACGTGCAAATTGAGCGGAACCGGGAAAATGAGATATTTTTGCCAAGAACCTTGATCTGTAAAAACGTCAACGGAGGATCTTACTAAACCCAAGATTGGACATGATTTACGAGATTTTACATTTTTTGAGAAATTTTATCTGATAAAATAATAAATCGCTGTGAAATTTTTAACCGTTGGACAATTAATACTGACTTCTGTCAACTGTAATAATTGTCTATTGGATAATAGTATGTATTAAAAACTCTATCATATTATCCTAATGTAATCCACTTTAATTCAAATTTAGTATATTTTAATCAAAGCTTCTTTGAGAAGCTTTGAACACCAAAAGACTAATATACCCTTGGCTTGTTGGAGAAGCCTCTCCACCCCTCTCTCCCCTCTCATTGCCGCGGCTTGTTGGTGCCCAAGGGGAAGTAATTTTGCTTCCCACACTTAACCAATTTTCACTCAAAAATATCACGTTTCACTTAACACTTTCTCTCTCTTCAAGCTTCTCTTCCATTTTTCTCCTCCTTCTCTCTTCTTCTCTTCTCCTTCACCACGGTTTGCAGCCCCCTTGAGTGACCACTTCTTCTCATTTTTCTCTTCATTAACACCAATTCTACACTTCCCTCAACCTCCTCTACACTTCCTATTTAGAAAGTTTCTTCAAAATCTATCACTTTCTCCATTGTCTTCCAAGACCAAGCTTCAAACTTTAAGGTAAAGTTTCCATTTTTTCTTTCCTTGTCCCTCATTTTCATGTTCTATGGTTTCATTGGAGACCAAAGATCCATCTTTTACCAAGCTTAATATTAATTCTTTGTGGTTGAAATTTCTAGGGTTTTTAGACCCCAAAACCGAATCCACCAAGGAGCAAATAGGAGACCATTTTCGTGTTCTTCCTTTAGATAAGAAGGAGATTACTCACTTCAACCATTATTGGCGGTGAGGAGACCTTGTGTGATTGTTTGATGGAGAAATCCATATTGGTATGCTTACTTTATTTGATGATTTTATATGTTTATGTGTTATTGATTGATGTTGATGATTGAATAATGATTTTGAATGCATTGGTGGTGTTGTAATATTTGATAATGATAGAATTAATTAATGGACAATTTTGAGGGTTTACTACCCCATTGGAGGCCACGGTTTTGGCTTGAAATTCTTAGGGTTGGAATTGAATTGTGTAAGATAAAAATTTATGTGATTGATTATAAGATGACTAAGGCATGAAATAAAAATTTTGAGGGTTTCCTACACTAATGTGTGGCCACAGTTTTGGCCTTAAATTTTAAGAAATTGGATTGATTTTATGTAAAATAAAACTTAAGTGATAAGGTATCAAGTGATTAGTGTATAAAATGGAAAGAAATTAGAACTTTGAAGACCTAGGGAGGCCACGGTTTTTAAGGGTTATTTAACCAAAACTTCTCATAATTGACCAAGATCTAAGATGTTGGATTCCATAACATGTGATTGTGATAATTGATGGACCATGTATAAATAAGTGTTGATGTTGAGAATTGGTTCTATGTTATTATGAGTTCCTATATGGGATTAAGTACTTGATAAAGTTATGACATGTTGATATTGAGAAATGATCATATGCCATTGTGGTATGCTTTATGATAAATGTATCATTGATAAACATACATGATGTACATTACGTTGTCATGCATATATGTTGTCCGTTGGACATTGTTGAAAAGGCGATGTATGTCTAGGAGTTTGAATAACACCTATGTGCGGGTGTGAGTAGACTAAGCGTAGGGTCATAGTGGTTGGCCCTGGGGGCGTCGGGGTGCAGGTGTCTCACAATAGACAATGGTAGCTCCACTGGGGCCGTGGGATAGACCGATGCAAACACACCAATGATCTGGACTGAGACGCTGTCCTATATCGCGATCAACTATTGAGGTGCCATGTATAAGCCATATTGCACAAATATTTTTATAAGATGAGCATATTATTTTTAAGGCTAACGAGATACTAGCATAACTCCTTGATCATTCACTCCGAAAATGTTTATGTCTAGCTCCATGGAGTAGGATTTTTGGTACCATAATGCATTGTGCATTGCCTAATGTCAGTCTCATATTTCATTGAGCATGAACACTTTTGACTGTTGAAATATCTATTCTTACTGTCATTATAATTATCTGGATGATACACTGTCACTGCCTGAGATTCTGTTGTTATTTCTCTTTTATTGCTTAATTAATTATTACTGTTATTTTTAATTATTCTGTTAATGAATATATGTACTGTAATGCTATGTAGGCGTCCAACGCCATTCTGTTTTCTTGCTACCATATTGGCAATGAAAGTTGAGTGTCTTACCTCTTTTCCTATGTATCTGCATTTCTATTTTAAATTATGTACTACCGAGAAGACGTTCGAGAGGAAGAAAATGAAGCGCCTGAGTTTCTTGGCTTTTGGCCCAACTACGATTAGTGTTGATCAGAGATGTCTTCGCATCTGCCCTGATTTTTGGGGTATGCTAGGATGACCTTTCATAGAGGACTTGATTGCTGGCACATCAACTTGAGCACGGACCGTTGCATCTATCACAGGGAGCTGACTGTCTCTTTGGCGTAGGGCAGCTATGACTTGCCTGTTTTTTATTTTACTACTTTTGTCCACTTAGAATTTTACCTGCCTGTTAGAGATTTGTGGGATGACCTTTACTACACCCTACAAGAGGACTCTTTCCTCTCCACTGCTCGGGCTTCTGCCCAAAATTCGGTCACTCCGATGACAATTTCATCAGATGAAGAGGACCCTGAAGAGGACCCGGCTACAGTACCTTCTCATCAGTCTTAGGGGCTGATACTGTCGGTGGCTACTGATGGCTAACCGTTTGTCTTTTTGGGGAAGCCTGACGTTTTGCCGTACTTGATGGGTGTATATTTGTATCATTTTGGGTGGGTTCATCTTTTGCTTTTTGTGTAAATCATGATGTAATTAAATAGGCTGATGCATATAATATTATATATGAATTATGAATGTATGACTTTCAATTCTATGTTGATTCCATTGTATCTATAATTATTATTATCTCTTTACCGTCATTTCAAAAAAAAATGTACACATATTTCAATACTCGAATTTCTCTACAATCCAAGAACGCAAACTATTTAATCACGTGTTAAAAATAAACTGGGTCTTAATTAATCAATGTAATTATTGTTTTCCGTATTTTCATTTTAATCTCTTTATGGTGTGACGTTCCTCCTTCATGAGACAAGGAAAAGGGGAGTTACAGGATACCAATTCTACAAGTAGAGTTTCTCATGCTAATCCTTGGAAATTTATCTCTTAGGGTCTTCCTTCCTTTATTTCTCTCTTGTCCTTGCATCTAGGTGATGGCTCTCATATTAATTTTTGGGAAGATATTTGGGTTGGTACTGTCCCTGTTTCTGAGGTTTTTCCAGGGCTATTTTGCCTATCTTCTTTACATAATGCCACTATTTACCAATTTTTTTCTCACGATAACTTCTCTTGGAACTTGTCTTTTTTAGAAACTTGCATGATAGAGAGGTTAGTGAGTTAGAGTCTCTCTTGATTTTAATTGAATCTATTCGTCTTTCTTCTGTGCCTGATTCAGGAACTTGGACCCTTGAATCATCAAGAGTTTTCTCTTATAAATCTTATTATCAGTTCTTGACTCAATCTCATAACAGGGATAGTGTAACACCCCTAGATTTAATAACTACGGGACAATCGTCATTATACCACAGTCACTAAATCCAGGCGTGTCACAGTCTCAACAATAATCTTTTCAAAATAAATATTTCATTTATACATAGATGGAAAATATAAGCCCCGAATAAAACATATTTAGTACTCAACCATATAAAATTCAACCACTAAAGGAAAAACGTATTTCATATGTAATATATTCGTCCTTAACACAAAGCACTGATAACACGAAACATAGTACTTACATTATTCAAATAAAAGATGATGGGTACAAAAGCACAAAAAAGAAAAGTAGTAACCCTGAGATAGGTACTACTAGAGATAGGTACTACTATACATACAATATATATATATATATATATATATATATATATATATATATATACAACGGTCGGTGTCCTAGTCGACACGCCAGGCATCAATGCCCCCATGGAGTTGCACCTGTGCGTAACCAAAGAAATCTCGTCCTGACGCCATATTGAAAATAGTGAATCGGCCCAATCCAATCAGTAAAGGTGTAGTCCCTCGTCTTCTTCCTCACGATATTTTAACAGGTTGGTGTCCCAGTCGACACGCCAGGCATCAATGCCCCCATGGAGTTGCACCCGTGCGTAATCGAAGAAATCTCGTACTGACGCCATATTGAAAATAGTGAATCGGCCCAATCCAATCAGTAAATGTGTAGTCCCTCGTCTTCTTCCTCACGATATTTTAACATATATATATATATATAACAGAAATACAAGGATACAGGAAAGAGGTGAGACATCCTACTTACATTACCCATTATGGCAGTAAAGAAACAGGACGGCGCAGAGCGGCCACATAGCAGAGCAATAACATTTAAGCAGCAGTAATCATATACAATAAGAGAAAATAGCAACAGAATCTCAGATAATGATCAATTAAAACATTTCAGATAATCATGACATCAATAACACAATAGTATAATCATTATATAAATGAGTGTCAAATGATATGTCGACTCACAATACATGTGCACTTGGTACCAAGATTTTCTATTCCATTTCAAAGATGAACGTTCCAGAAGATCTGCCCCCCCAATGACAGTCTACGTTATCATGAAGTGAATAGTGCTTGTTGGTTCCTCGTCAATGCATTGCAATAAGCTTTCTGGCTAGGGTTATACAATGTGACAAAAAAAGGTCACTAGAGGGATCACCGCACCCTGATGCACACCAACATCCTTCCACTGGATCGCACTATAATCAACTCTCGTTCATAGGCTCATACAGCCTCTTAATAATCATCGATTGAGCAATTTGTTCATTGCATACTGATTCAATGCATAATCATAGGCTCATCCAGCCTTTTAACAATCATCGACTGAGCAAATTGTTCAATGCAAATATACATAACTCTAGCCATCATTGTACTGTCCCCAATGATATTAAAACAATTGTCCATACAATTGTCTAATACCATTAGTATAAATGATATTACATAACTGCCCATACAATTACATAATAACATTGATCCACCCGGGTTCATCACATTGGCACAATAACCAAAGGTGTATAATGTTCAATGCATGTTGACTCCATGCACAATCATGTATATCCAACAATAATGATATATTTTCCATAACACGCCGCAATTTAGCCAATTTAAGCATCGACAGAATTTTAGTCCCAAACACGGACCCACAATAGCAAAGTATTAAATTCTCAAGAGTAACAACACATTTTTTGAAGTTCATTTCAGGGTTTCACTTTAGCTTAACAATTCTTATTCTTATGAGATCATTATAAAGTTCCACTTTAATATTATGGAATCATTATAAAGTTTCACTTAAATTAACATCTCTTATGAATTTCATTTCCTAAAGGGATTCTCTTGAAGTCCTTCAATCTAATCAAATCATGCTTACTTAAAACTACTCTAAGGTTTTACAAGTTTCACAAACTCTCTTGTTCTTCCCTTATGTTCAAAATCATTCTAATCCATGAGATAAAGTCTTATTCTTTATTCTTTTCATTTTATGAACTCTTAACGAATCTAGAATTCTCTAATCATCTAAGTCTCCATTTTAGCACTACATTTTGTGACATTTTTCCTCAAAAAGCCTTAAGCCTCATTATGATAAAAGTCTAACCCTTTTTCTTTCACCACAATGTTGATCACTTAAATCCCAATGTTGCACCAAGAATCACAACTTGGACCATTAATTCCTCTAGAGGCCGTGAGCCTCCCTAAGATAGAAGTCTCAAATCTTTTCCATTACAATTATCAATTCCTCAACACCTACTCACCTAAGTTCCAATGTCTCCAAAATCACACTTGAATTCCTAAAAATTGGCCCTAAGGCCGTGACCCCCAAAGTGGTAGGAAACCCTACATTTTCCATATATTAATCCAAATAAGATATATATACAATCCATAACCATCATGACATGCAAAGACAACAAATAACTTATACAAGTCCAAATAAATGCACAATCATAAAAAACAACACAACAAAGAGAGCAATCTACACATGGATTCCTCATAAACAATACCAAAAACGTTTCCTCACTACCAAGATAGATTGAAGAGGATTATCTCCCTCTTAGTTATGGAAGACAACACAAGAAAACAAGCCACTTGGTCCCTTGTAGAGATTTTTATACTACACCTTCAAGAAAACCCTAAGGACATCAAAACTTACTAAAATCATCATCAAAGCTTAGAAAAGGAACCCTTGATCACCCAAGAGATCAAGGATCACGAAAATGAGGAGAAAAGGTGGAAAAGTTATGAACTTTACCTTAAAGTCTCCAACTTTGAAGCTTGATGGAGCAAAAACGAAAATGGTAGATTTTGGTGATGGTCACAACATGAAAGTTGCTTAGAATGGTGTCTATATTCAAGATCAAGAGTTGGTTGGAATTAAAGAAGATGGATAGTGTATTTTGAGGGGTGAGGTCGTGAGCCTCCAAGGAGAAAGGTGAGAGCTTTATGTATAGCTTCTTGGTTCTTGGATAGAAATAGATGAAAATAGGGATGAAGATGGAGATGAACTAGTAAAAACTAAACCTTGAATCCTCCAAGGTGGTGCTTTTCTTTGAGGGTTTTGTCCAACACCTCCTTGGTGTGCTGCTTGGTGGATTTGGTTTTGGCTCTCCAAAACCCTAGAAAATCAAGCTCAAAGAATCAACACCAATAGTTGAAAAAGAAGAGATCCATGGTCATAAATATGGCCATAGAAACGAAAAATAGGAAGAGAAAGTGCAGAACCAAAGATTTACCTTCAAAGTCTCAAACATTATTCTTGAGAAAAAGTGAAGAAGATGATGGATTTTGATGAAGATTTCTAAATAGGAAATGTATAGAATGATGAGAGGAATGTAGAAATGGTGTTGGTGAAGTGAGAAAATGAAAATAATCTCTCAAGGTGAGGCTGCAAAATTATGGGGGTGAAGGAGAAGAAGAAGAGAGAAAATTTGAAGAAGAATGGGGGAAGAGAGAAAATGGAGACAGAAAGTGTCTTGAAAACTTTTGAAAGTAAGAATGAAAGTGATAAAATGAAGAAACAAATCTTGGCTCCCCTAAAGTGAAGCATTGCCGTGGAGTTAGAGAGAAGGAGGAGAAAATGGTTGAGAGAAAAGTGTAGAGAGAGAAAGTGACAGCTAAATTTGAAATGGAATGAAATGAGTAATTAGATGTATTTTGTATAAATGCATGGAATAAAATGTGTGGCCACAAAGATCCCTCAAATTGCGTGGTGGAGAGGAGGAGAGAGAAAGATGAGGCTTCTCCAACAAGCTAATAGGAAAGTGCAAGGAAGCTTCCTTCAAGCTTCTCCAACAAGCCAAGTTCACCTTTTTGGAAAAGTCAAAGTGATGTCATGGTGGTGATGTCACCATGGTGATGCCATTAAAATGTTTTCTAAAATATGACTAACATTGTATCAGATTTATTATCAGTGAACAAAAATTACTGTTAACAAAAACTGATATTTATTGTCCAACGGATAATAAAATTATTTTGTGATTTTTATTTATCAGATAAAAATCTCGAAAAATATGAAATCTCGTAAATCGTGTCTAACCTCGGGTTTAGTAAGATCCCCCATCGACGTTTTCACAGTTCGAGATTCTCAGGAAAAATATCTAATTTCCCCAGCTCTGCTCAGTGTGCACGTAAAATGATAAATAATATTAAAATATTCTGCATTTACAGAAAAATTCACAAAAAATACAAATATTATAAAACGACTATTTATCATCAAATTATTAATTTTCAGGATGTTACAACTCTTCATTTCAAATAGAAATTTTGTCCTCAAAATTTTCGTTCCTTAGAATAAATATGGATGTAGTTTCTTCATCTTATCTTCTAACTTTCACGTCGCGTCCCTAGTCACGTCAATTCAGATCATCCTTATCAATGTGATCTCTTTGTCTTTGCATTGCTTTGCTCTCCTAGCCTTGACCGTTACAGGAAGTATCCCATAGATCAAACTCTCTTTTAATTGTATTGTGTCCAGTTCGATGACATGGCTGGATCGGGGATATGCTTTCGCAATTATGACATATAGAAGATACCATGAGAATTAGAAAGAAAAGGACAGCAAAACTAGTTGGTAAGCTACCAGACCAATCTGAAGAAGAATTTTGATATAGTCTGAAGAATTTATGAGTGAGTTTGTTGGTAACCCAGATAAGATGATACTGAAGCTAGACGTTATACTCCTTCAAAATTTCTAGTCACCTTCTCTGTCTCATGTTCAGCCCCTTTTATCGAATGGATACTTCAGGCCCTTGTGATTGCTAAAGGCATTGAACATGAGAAGTTGACTAAAGGCATTGCTAAAGACCCTTGTATAAAGGCCTTTGTTCAAAATTATGATGAGCTTCATACAGAAAGTGTCTTCATGTTCTCAGAGCAAATACAACTGCAGTGAGTTGGGTAATTCTCCTTATGCACCCTCAACTACCTCGAGGCGTAAGTCATAACTTCACAACTGTGCATGAATACACAACCTAGACCTTGATGTGAAGTATCTCGAAACACTTCAAACCGTTACTTGGGATCAAGTAGAACCAAAACTGGCGAGTAGTCGCATATCTCCTCAATCCTTTAAAAAATTTCTTCACATGTGTTGGTCCGTAAGAAGTTTTGATTCTCTTTTTGTAAGCTGAGTAAGACGTTCTACTGTCTTGGAGAATCCATCGACGCTCCTTCGATAAAAACCAATTAATCCCACCAGCTACGAACCTCATTTATGGTCTCCGGTCTTTTCTTTTGAAGAACTGCTTCAACCTTTTGTGAATCCATAACAATTCCTCCATTTGAAATTTCATAACCCGAAAACTGAACCTCCTCCAACCAGAATGTGTACATTGATAATTTGGCGTACAACTCTTTTCCTTTAAGGTCTGGAAAACTATATCGAGATGTCTAACGTTTCCTTCCATATCTTCGAGAATAGATTAGAATGTCATCATTAACGATAACAACAATTCTGTCTAGATAAGGATGAAAGATCCAATTCATGTTATCCATGAATACAACAAGAGCGTTTGTCATTCCGAACGGCATCACGAGATACCCATAATGTCCATAGCGTGTTCGAAAAATCATTTTGGGAACATCCTCAATTTCCCATGAATTTAATGATGACCAGAATATACATCTATCTTGGAGAAAACAATGACTCCTCGCCGGTCCATCGAATCATTTATCTTCTTTTGAGAATTCTCATCCTCGATCATAATTTTGTTCAACTGGCAGCAGTCCTCATCTCACCGAGAAGTTTCATTCTTCTCCTTAACTGACAGCACTGTAGCTCATCATATGAAACTCATTGACTACGAGAGTGGCATTTATATTCCCTTTGCTTTTGTCCTCCACAAAAGATAACATATATCCTGGGATTCCTTTTTCTCACAAAGCTTCAACTTTGTTAGCCATTATGAATTCAAAAGTCTTAGTCTCAAGAAACACTAAGGTCTTCATTGAAATTATCTAGTAGGATATAGCTAGGAAAATAACCAATCTAATCTTAAAATCATGAACTCTAATAGGTGTGATTTTAGGTAAGCAAGTCAAATCAACAAAAGATTCGATCTTTAGTAGAAATAGGATAAATTAAGCAAACTTAAGTGTCAACGACAAGTCTTAGTAACAGAAGTAGAAATAACTAAGTCAAAGAAAATTGAAGACACAGATGAATCCAAATGATCCATACAGTCATACGCTATAAAGAAATGGGTTGCCCCTAGAATTATACAGCACAATTAAGGGATCATCTTTCATGGCACAATCTCCATCGTTTAGTTTTTCAGTTTAGGAAACCTTCGCTCCATCTAGGGTCTAATCTTTCCCTTCAGCTTGGGATCTTGAAGCACAAGCATCATTAACAGAAGACTTCTTCTTCGCTGAAGCACAATGTTTACAAACGCGTCCGGGCTTTCCGCACCTGAAGCAGATTATCCCTTTGATCTTATACTCCCTCGTTAAGTGGTTCTTTCCACATTTCTTACATCTTGATAAAAATGTCGAGGTCTGACTGGATCTACTGCCACTAGCACTTTCTCCATGAGTTGGATGTCACAATTGCTTCCCTGATAATCGTGAATACGATTTTTGCTTAAACTGATTAACTTTTTTATTATTCCTCCTTTAGAATCTAGGCAGTCCATGGTTGCCCCAAAATTGACTTTCCTCCAACAGATTCTGAACCTCAACTTCCAATTCTCACTGTTGTGCGGCCCTCTGATCTTGGTGAGTTGTCATGTCAGCCATCCTTTGTATTTCTTCTGCAGTCGCAGTTATACTTCCATTATCTTGTCCTGCGCTTACATGCGTACGTCCATCACGAGCCCTTGCCCTTGCATGTCTACTGCAAGCCATTGACTTTCTTCTAAGACGGATAAAACATGACACAACAAAGCAAACGTAATCATTTCAAACAACATTGTCTCCTTTCGAAAACTAAACACATATAATTACGCAATTCAAACAACGTAAGTCCAATCCATGAATCCTAACAGTCTCCAACTTGAGCTTTTTCATTCTGCCTTCTATGGCGCAACCTCTTGCAAGTCTTCAACCCCCAAACAACTTCTCAAACCAAACTTACACTAGTTATTCCTTTCTCCAGAAGATCGACTTTCCAAAACCTCTTGATCTTCTTACTAAAAGAATTCCTATTCTCCTAATACAGTACACCTAGGTGAAGTCATAGTTTCCTGTACACACAGAACATTACATATTGAGTAGGCCAATCCTCAATATCATGCAACTGTATAACAGTAGCTACTAACATTCAACCTACGGCAAGCCATGCATTCCTTTCCCATCATCTCAATCAAGAGACAAGGAAGTGCACAACATACAAGAACTCTAACATGCCTAAACATAGCAAGTCCATACCCTGGCTCAACAGGATGAACTGCTCTGATACCACCTAATGTAACACCCCTAGATTTAATAATTACGGCACAATCGTCATTATACCACAGTCACTAAATCCAGGCATGTCACAGTCTCAACAATAATCTTTTCAAAATAAATATTTCATTTATGCATAGATGGAAAATATAAGCCCCGAATAAAACATATTTAGTACTCAACCATATAAAATACAACCACTGAAGGAAAAACGTATTTCATATGTAATATATTCATCCTTAACACAAAGCACTGATAACACGAAACATAGTACTTACATTATTCAAATAAAAGATGACGGGTACAAAAGCACAAAAGGGAAAAATAGTAACCCTGGGATAGGTACTACTAGTAGACAAAGCCACAACCCCATTTGCACCTGTGCGTAACCGAAGAAATCTTGTCTCGACGCCATATTGAAAATAGTGAATCAGCCCAATCCAATCAGTAAGGGTGTAGTCCCTCGTCTTCTTCCTCACGATCTTTTAAAATATATATATATATAATAGAAATACAAGGATACAGGAAAGAGGTGAGACATCCTACTTACATTACTCATTATGGCAGTAAAGAAACAGGATGGCGCAGAGCGCCCACATAGCAGAGCAATAACATTTAAGCAGCAGTAATCACATACGATAAGAAAAAATAGTAACAAAATCTCAGATAATGAACAAATTAAAACATTTCAGATAATCATGATATCAATAACACAATAGTATAATCATCATATAAATGAGTACCAAATAATATGCCGACTCACAATGCATGTGCACTTAGTACCAAGATTTTCTATTCCATTTCAAAGATGAACGTTCCAAAAGATCTATCCCCCTTAATGACAGTCTACGGGATCACGAAGTGAATAGTGCTTTTTGGTTCCTCGTCAGTGCGTTGCAATCGGCTTTCCGGCCAAGGGTATATAATGTGACAAAACAGGTCACTAGAGGGATCACCGCGCCCTGACGCACCCTATGATCCTTCCACTGGATCACACTATAATCAATTCTCGTTCATAGGCTTATACAGCCTCTTAATAATCATCGATTGAGCAATTTGTTCAGTGCATACTAATTCAATGCATAATCATAGGCTTATCCAACCTTTTAATAGTCATCGACTGAGCAAATTGTTCAATGCAAATATGCATAACTATAGCCATCATTGTACTGTCCCCAATGATATTAAAACAATTGTCCATACAATTGCCTAATACCATTAGTATCAATGATATTACATAACCGCCCATACAATTACATAATAACACTGATCATTGATCCACCCGGGTTCAGCATATCAGCACAATAACCAAAGGTGTATAATGTTCAATGCATGTTGACTCCATGCACAATCATGTGTATCCAACAATAATGATATATTTTCCATAACACGCCACAATTTGGCATATTTAAGCATCGACAAAATTTTAGTCCCAAACACGGACCTACAATAGCAAAGTATTAAATTCTCAAAAGTAACAACACACTTTTTGAAGTTCATTTTGGGGTTTCATTTTAGCTTAACAATTCTTATGAGATCATTATAAAGTTACACTTTAATATTATGGAATCATTATGAAGTTTCACTTAAATAACATCTCTTATGAATTTCATTTTCTAGAGGGATTCTTTTGAAGTCCTTCAATCTAATCAAATCATGCTTACTTAAAACTACTCTAAGGTTTTACAAGTCTCACAAACTCTCTTGTTCTTCCCTTATGTTCAAAATCATTCTAATCCACGAGATAAAGTCTTATTCTTTATTCTTTTCATTGTATGAACTCTTAACGAATCTAGAGTTCTCTAGTCATCTAAGTCTCCATTTTAGCACTACATTTTGTGACATTTTTCCTGAAAAAGCCTTGTGCTTCATTTTAATAAAAGTCTAACCCTTTTTATTTCACCACAATGTCGATCACTTAAATCCCAATGTTGCACCCAGAATCACAACTTGGACCATTAATTCCCCTAGAGGCCGTGAGCCTCCCTAGTGTAGAAGTCTGAAATCTTTTCCATTACAATTATCAATTCCTCAACACCTAATCACCTAAGTTCCATTGTCTCCAAAATCACACTTGAATTCTTAAAAATTGGCCCTAAGGCCGTGACCCCCAAAATGGTAGGAAACCTTACATTTTCCATATATTAATCCAAACAAGATATATATACAATCTATAACTATCAAGACATGCAAAGACAACCAATAACTCATACAAGTCCAAATAAATGCACAATCATGAAAAATAACACAACAAAGAGAGCAATCCACACATGGATTCCTCATCAACAACACCAAAAATGTTTCCTCACTACCAAGATAGGTTGAAGAGGATTATCTCCCTCTTACCTATGAAAGACAACATAAGAAAGCAAGCCTCTTGGTCCCTTGTAGAGATTTTCATACTACACCTTCAAGAAAACCCTAAGGACATCAAAACTTACTAAAATCATCATCAGAGCTTAGAAAAGGAACCCTTGATCACCCAAGAGATCAAGGATCACGAAAATGAGGAGAAAAGGTGGAAAAGTTATGAACTTTACCTTAAAGTCTCCAACTTTGAAGCTTGATGGAGCAAAAACGAAAATGGTAGATTTTGGTGATGGTCACAACATGAAAGTTGCTTAGAATGGTGTCTAGATTCAAGATCAAGGGTTGGTTGGAACTAAAGAAGATGGATAGTGTATTTTGAGGGGTGAGGCCGTGAGCCTCCAAGGAGAAAGATGAGAGCTTTATGTATAGCTTCTTGGTTCTTGGATAGAAATAGATGAAAATAGGGATGAAGATGGAGATGAACTAGTACAAACTAAACCTTGAATCCTCCAAGGTGGTGCTTTTCTTTGAGGGTTTTGTCCAACACCTCATTGGTGTGCTCCTTGGTGGATTCGGTTTTGGCTCTCCAAAACCCTAGAAAATCAAGCTCAAAAAATCAACACCAATAATTGAAAAAGAAGAGATCCATGGTCATAAATATGGCCATAGAAACGAAAAATAGGAAGAGAAAGTGAAGAACCAAAGATTTACCTTCAAAGTCTCAAACATTGTTCTTGAGAAAAAGTGAAGAAGATGATGGATTTTGATGAAGATTTCTAAATAGGAAATGTATAGAATGATGAGAGGAATGTAGAAATGGTGTTGGTGAAGTGAGAAAATAAAAATAATCTCTCAAGGTAGGGCTGCAAAACCATGGGGGTGAAGGAGAAGAAGAAGAGAGAAAACTTGAAGAAGAATGGGAGAAGAGAGAAAATGGAGACTGAAAGTGTCTTGGAAACTTTTGAAAGTAAGAATGAAAGTGATAAAATGAAGAAGCAAATCTTGGCTCCCCTAAAGTGAAGCATTACCGTGGAGTTAGAGAGAAGGAGGAGAAAATGGTTGAGAGAAAAGTGTAGAGAGAGAAAGTGATAGCAAAATTTGAAATGGAATGAAATGTGTAATTAAGTGTATTTTGTGTAATTGCATGGAATAAAATGTGTGACCACAAAGAGCCCTCAAAATATGTGGTGGAGAGGAGGAGAGAGGAAGATGAGGCTTCTCCAACAAACCAATAGGAAGGTGCAAGGAAGCTTCCTCCAAGCATTTCCAACAAGCCAAGTTCACCTTTTTGGAAAAGTCAAAGTGATGTCATGGTGGTAATGTCACCATGGTAATGCCATTAAAGTATTCTCTAAAATATGACTAACATTGCATCAAATTTATTATCAGTCGACAGAAATTATAGTTAACAAAAACTAATATTTATTGTCCAACGGATAATAAAATTATTCTACAATTTTTATTTATCAGATAAAAATATCAAAAAATATGAAACCTCGTAAACCGTGTCTGACCTCGGGTTTAGTAAGATCCCCCATCGATGTTTCTACATTTCATGGTTCTCGAGAAAAATATCTCATTTCCCCGACTCTGCTCAGTGCGTATGTAAAACGAGGAATAATATTAAAATATTCTGCGTTCACAGAAAAATTCACAAAAATCACAAATATTATAAAATGACTATTTAGCATGAAATTATTAATTTTCGAGATGTTACAGATAGATTTCTCTTGGATAAACCCATTTGGAAATCTGAAGTTCCCTCAAAGGTCAAAGCTTTTGTGTGGACTACTGTTCTTAACAGGATTAACACTAATGACATGCTTCAGAAATGTAGGCCTCTCATTGCTTTGTCTCCAAATGTGTGTATTATGTGTGGTTCAGATTTGGAATCTGGGGCTCATCTCTTTTTGCATTGTTTTGCAGCTAATTATATTTGTAATAGACTATTTGGGAAGTCTTGGGTTTGCCCGATGGATTTGCATCTTTTTCTCCTTACCAAGTTCAGAGGTTTTGGTGCTCATAAAGAAGCAAAGATCTTATGGCAGTGCTCTGTTTATACTGTTCTTTGGTGTATTTGGTTGGAAAAGAATGCTAGAATCTTCAAGGACTCTTTGTTGACTCTAGACTTCATTTGGGATAGGGTTACTCTTTTGGTATCCCTTTGGTGTTTTGTTCATGGTCATTTTAGTGGTGTTTCTTTAGTAGACATGCAAAGGGATTGGCATGCCTTGTTGCATGATTTTCCTATATAGGTTTTAGTTATTTCTTTTTGTTTTTTTTTTGTGAGGATTCATTATCCTCTTTCTTTGTACTATATTCTTCTCATCTAATAATATTTCTTTTTTTATTAAAAAAAAGGAAATATGGAGCAACCGTCAGGCTTTGTTGCTCAAGAGGAGTATTCTGGACATGTCATTTACGAAGATCTCTCTATGGCCTTAAATAATCTCCTCGAGCCTAGTTTGGTCGCTTTGGTACTATGGTGTAACAATTTGGTATAACTCACAGTGAAGCAGATCATTCAGTGTTCTACCACCATTCCTCTTAAGGATGTATTATCTAGTTGTATATATTGATGACATTGTTATCACAGGCAATGATCAATATGGCATTCAGCGGCTTAAACAATTCTTTTTCAATCATTTTTAGACAAAAGACATGGGCAAACTTTGGTATTTCCTAAGAGACTTGTTAGGAAACTGAATTATCTCACAATGACTCAACTTGATATCTCTTTTCCTGTGAGTGTTGTTAGTTAATTTTTGAACTCTGCATGTGACAACCATTGGAGTGCTATGGTTTGGATTTTAAGATATATTAAAGAGCACTAGGAAGAGGACCCCTTTATAAGGATAAGGGACACACAAGTGGTTGATTACTCTAATGCTAACTAGGCAGGTTCACCTTCTGATAGACTTTCCACTTCAGGCTACTGTGTACTTATTGGAGGTAACATGATTTCTTGGAAAAGTAAGAAGCAAAGTGTAGTTGCTAGATCTAGTGCTGAAGTTGAGTATAGAGTTATGGTTGCCGCAACATCTGAGCTTGTCTGGTTAAAATAGTTAGTCAAAGAACTTCAGTTTTGAGATGTTGGACAGATGACCCTTGTCTGTGATAAACTGGCCACTTTACATGTTGCCTCTAACCCAGTCTTTCATGGAAGAACTAAACATATTGAGATTGATTGTCATTTTATAAGAGAGAAGGTTCTTTTAGGTGATATTGTCACAACCTTTATCAACTCAAATGATCAGCTTGCAGTCCTTCTCACAAAATCTTAGAGGGCCCCAAATTAGTTATATATGTAACTGCTAAGATTATAGAGATTCATTAATAAGGTTCTATGAACAGGTTCTTAGATTCATGTACAGATTCATGTATACTAAAATTTATTAGATTCATGTACATAGAGAGTAAGCTATCTTATTAATTACCTTGTAAATTGTACTTTGTAAGTTGTAATTTTAATGTATATATCACACCTACTGAGTATTTTTTAAGCTCAAGCAATTCAAAAATTCTCTCTAAGTGGTTTGATATTTAAGTTGGTATCAGAGTGGGTTCATCCCGCTCCAGCTCTTCATCCCTGTTACTATTCCAGCCGCTGTCAAGGTTGGAACCTCATCCAAAGTCCCCTCATCTGTCAGAGTGAGGGCCCTAGTTATCTCAGATGGGTATTTCTGGCTGTCTCTCCAAGTCCCGTCACCGGAAAGTACTCCACGCGCCGCCATGCATCACCACTAATTTGTACAACATCCGACATATATAAGCCATGCTTCGCCTTCTCATTGCCATATTTCATTATCGCTAGTTCCATTCTACTCGTTAGACCTCCCTGAGTCTGTTCAAGTGGTCACCTGCTCCGTTTGTCCCTGTTTGGCTAGTGGGTCTTAGGAGCCCACCTTTGTTCTCATACTGAAAAGCATCCTCCACTACCACTGCTCAGGCATCTTACATTAGTTTGTTCTTTAATGGCTTCCATGTTAGAAACCTCGAACGTTGCCTCTAGTGCTTCTACTCCCTCAAATAAGGCCCACGTCTCTTTTGTTTTCTCTGGTCATGGTGGCCAAGGTCATGGTCGAGGTAGACGAGGAGGTCGTGGTTCCGGTAATCATCCATAGTGCTCCTACTGCAAATGTATGGGACACACTCAAGATAAATGTTATTCCCTAATTGAATTTCCAAAGAAGTAAGCTCATGTGACTTATTCTCAGTCTTCGGGTTCAGAAAAATAGGATGAAAGTGGAGGTAATAATAATTAGAATATTTTGTCAGATGCTGAATATAAGGAATATCTTCAGTTCAAGGCAATACAACAAAATTCATCTTCAACAGTTGTAGTTCATACTAGTAATTTTACGGTTTGTCTCTTTTATTCCTCGCCTGCTGAATCCAGGATTTTAGATTCTGGTGCTTCCGATCACATAGCTGGTAATCTCTCTCTTTTCTCAAAAATATCATAACCCAAAAATTCACCCTACATCACTTTTGTCGATGGCTCCAAGGCAAAAGCCAAAGGCATTGGTCAAGCCATTCCTCTTTCCTCCTTGCCATTAAACTATGTACTATTTATTCTAGGTTGCCCCTTTAATTTAGTTTTTGTTAGTTAACTCACTCGTAATCTTAATTGTTCCATAACCTTTACTGCCAATTCTTTCTCTATACAGGATCAAAATACGAGATAAACAATTGGGGTAAGATCTGAATCATATGGTCTCTAATATTTTCAGCCTCCATCTTCAATTGCTTGCACTGTTGTTAATTCACCGAGTCTCCTTCATCATCATCATCTAGGTTATCCAAATCTAAATAAACTGAAGAAAATGGTCGGTCATCTTTCCCACCTGCAATCTCTGGAATGTGAGTCATGTCAGCTTTGTAAACATATTCGAACTTCCTTTCCAAGCTCAGTTCATCGTAACGCAACTTTTCCCTTTGCTCTTGTCCATTCAAATATTTGGGTCCTAGTCGAGTCAATTTTATCTTAGGCTATAAGTACTTTGTTACTTTCATTGATGACTTTTCAAGATGTACTTGAATTTTTTTAATGAAGGAACGTTCAAAGTTGTGTACTATTTTTTAGAACTTTTGCAATGAAATTCAAACCTAATTTGGACATCCTATTCACATCTTGCGTAGTGATAATGCAAAAGAATACTTTTATGCTCCCCTTAATCTTTTTATGGCTTATCATGGCATAATTCATCAATCCTCTTGTTCATATACATCACAACAAAATGGTATTGTTGAAAGAAAACATCGTCATATTATTGAAACTACTCGTACCCTTTTGTTACATGCCAGTGCACCTTTAAAATTTTGGAGAGATACCGTACTCATTGCTGGTTTTCTGATAAATTAAATGCCATCCTCTGCCTTGAATAACAAAGTACCTCATTCCTTGTTGTTTCCTCAGGACCCACTTTTCATAGTTCCCCCACGTTTTTTGGTTCTACTTGCTTTGTACATGATCTCACACCAGGTATTGATAAGTTGTCTGCTTGTTCTGTCAAGTGTATCTTTTTTTGTTATTCTCATGTATAGAAAGGATACAGATACTATTCTTCTTCTACTCATCGTTTCTACAAGTCTGTCGATGTCACCTTCGTTGAGGATACACCTTATTTCACTATATCGGTGACACTAGATTCTGTCTCCTAGGTATTGCCTATCAGTTTTTCTATTCCTCTTGCTACTGATTCTTTAGTATCAGATTTGTCAGGGTCTTCTTCTCCATTTGTGTCTCTCACTCCTCGTCCTCTTATTACTTATTAGTGCCATCCTTGCCAAACACAATTAGAGGAAGTTGCCATTGAAGAGACAGGTGATTCATCTTCTACTCCAATCTCTGAACCTACTCCGGATCTACCAGCATCTCTTGTTGATTTACCTATAGCTCTTTGCAAAGGTACACGGTCTACTCGTAACTCTCATCCAATTTATAATTACTTAAGTTATCACCGTTTATCTCCTTCCCATTTTGCCTTTGTGTTTGCTATTTCTTCTGTTTCTATTCCTAAAACTGTCCAAGAAGCACTCTCTCATCCAGGATGGCGATAGGCTATGATTGATGAGATGATAATTTTAGAATCCAATAACACTTGGACATTTATTTCCTCTTCTTCAGGGAAATCTCTTGTTGGTTGTTGTTGGGTGTTTGCTAACAAAGTGGGCCCAAATGGTTTGATTGATCGGTTGAAAGTCCATTTAGTAGCTAAAGGCTACACTCAAGAATTTAGGCTAGATTATGGTGATACTTTCTCTCCAGTTGCAAAAATGGCCTCAGTTCGTTTATTCTTATCCATATCAGCCATGCACTTTTGGCCTCTGCATCAGTTGGACATTAAAAATGCATTCCTTCATGGTGATTTAGAAGAAGAGGTTTATATGGAGTAACTTCCTGGGTTTGTTGCTCAGGTGGAGTCACATAGATATGTTTGCAGGTTACATAAGGCCTTATACAGCCTCAAGTAGAGCCCTTAAGCTTGGTTTAGTAGATTTACTGCAGTCATTAAACAATTCGGCATGATCCATAATGGAGCATACCACTCTGTGTTTTATATGCATTTTCCTTCTAATAAGTGCATTTATATTGTTGTTTATGTAGATGACATTGTCATTACAGGATGATCATGATGCCATCAAATGCCTCAAATTAGCACTTGTTTCAATATTTGCAAACCAAAGATTTAGGACAGTTACGATACTTTCTTGGAATTGAAGTAGCTCAATCCAGCACTGGTATTGTTATATCTTAGAGGAAGTATGCTTTGATATTTTGGAGGAAACAAGAATGATAAATTGTAAACCGATTGACACTCCTATGGATCCTAATGTTAAACTTATGTCAGATCAGGGGGAGCCCTATTCAGATCTAGGAAGCTATTAGAGACTAGTAGGGAAGTTGACTTATCTTACTATGACCTGGCTAGACATTTCTTTTGCTATTAGTGTTGTGAGCAAATTTCTTAACTCTCCCTGTAATAGTCATTGGGACGCAATAATTCGAATCTTGAGATATATTAAAGGTTCTCTGGGACAGGGGTTGGTATATGAGAACATAGGTCATATTGATATTATTGCCTACACAGATGCAGATTGGGCTAGTTGGGCAAGTGATAGACGATCAACCTCAAGTTATTGTGTTCTTGTTGGAGGCAATCTCGTTACATGGAAGAGCAAAAAGCATAATGTTATTGCTAGATCGAGTGCAGAAGCAGAGTATCGAGCTATGACTCTTACTACATGCGAACTCATATGGCTAAAGCAACTTCTTTCTGAGTTAAAGTTTTGTAAAATAGGGTCTATGAATCTTATTTGTGATAATCAAGCAGCTTTGCACATTGCCTCTAATCTAGTCTTCCAAGAGTAGACTAAGCACATAGAGATTGATTGTCACTTTATTTGTGAAAAGGTTATCTTTGGATAAATTATCACATCATTTGTGAATTCTAATGATCAGCTAGCGAATGTTTTTACTAAGTCACTCCGAGGTCCAAGGATAACATACATATATAACAAGCTGGATGCTTATGACATATATGCAACAGTTTAAGAGGGAGTGTTGAGATTATCAAGATTCATTAATAAGGTTCCATGAACATATTCTTAGATTCATGTACAGATTCGTGTATACTAGAATTTATTAGATTCATGTACATAGAGAGTAAGCTATCTTATTAATTACCTTGTAAATTTTACTTTATAAGCTATAATTCTGATGTATATATCACACCTACTGAGTATTTTTTAAGCTCAAGCAATTCAAAAATTCTCTCTAAGTGGTCTGATATTCAAGTCTTACAAGCTTGGATCATATGATATATATGCTCCAGCTTGAAGGGGAGTGTTAGATAAATAGGTTTTACCTTTGGTCTTTTTTACTTTTAGTAGTTTCATTACTTTATTATTCCTTTGTACTAGCTATTCTTTTGCTTATATATTAGAATCATAAGGATGACCAAATGGTCACAATTTTCCTCTCAATGGTTTTCTCCATTCTCTCTTTTCTCTTTCCTCTAAGTTTACAGGTTCCTAAAGGGTAACCATTTCATAACTATTAGAACAGAAATATGTATTATTATTTTGTCTAGGTTCATTGTATAGTAGTTAGCCCATTAGCCTATATCTTTTAATTATTGTTAATAGGTGTATGTATTATCATATTAATATACATTCAACTCTCTAGTGTGTAATTGGTTTCAACATCTTGTGCTTCTCTTTTCTCTCTCTCAACATGGTATCTAGAGTGTAACACCCCTTTGGGAATGCCACACATATAATTAAAAATAAAATAAATGAATAAAATCTACTCAAGTTGTAAAACATTTGTCAAATAATAACATGGGTCGTAAAGTAATTCCTGATAGACAGTTTATTAAAAATAAAAGATTTCGGAAAACATAAAATAAACAGAACAACACCACTCATAATATACATATGTTTTAAGTTATAAGTTATACAAATAATTTACAACTCCAATTACAAAATATTTAAACAGGAACAGTAAATAAAAGCAGTAAAAGAGTCAATATATACATCCATACGCAGACGCGCCCAAAAAAAAAACATCAAGCATATTTACTCCTCGAAGGATCACTCTCAACATGAAAATGATCATCAGGAGACAAATATCCTGGATGCCTCGACTCTCGGCGATAACGTGATCGCGCAGTCGATACGATACTTATCTCACTAGGCTCCGTGGTCATACCACCAAAATGACGCCTAATGGCTAAGGGTAACTCTAAGTGTAGAAACATTGTCGTAGTCATGATCGGCTCTCCATCAAACCTATGATGTAAGGTCACGGATCATCCGTCCCGCATACGTCACCGAGTCTCTATCTCCTCTCATGTGCCACGATAGCGATCCACCATGAAACTCCAGGTCACGAACCCCAAAAATCCGGTACCGCCATACCAAAACTAATCAATCCAATGGATATGGATGATCGATGGTTCTTGATCGTAAAGCGGTCGTCAATTTTGATCTTCCTCCTCTTCGGGTACAAGACCTCAAGAGGCTGTTCCTCTTCTTCTTCCTCAAACTCTTTATCGCATAAAATAAATATACGTAAAACACATACAATAAAGAGGTAAGACAATCTAAAATCACCACAAACATGGCCAATAAGAAGGCGACAAACAACATATATACAGTTTATGCAATACGAAAAGCTATAACAAAGTAATAATAATGGAATAGAGTAAAGCTTAGATATCATAATGCTACATATCATCACAAATATAGCACAAATAAAAACACAGATAAAACAATATCACAGATAGAACGAAATACGAAATAGACAACCATCATAATAATTACCAAATACAGATAAATAGAGAGAATAGAATAATATCCAAGATATAATCATATACACTAAGACACAATCCTACTCCATGGAGTTAAACACAAACAGATATCAGAGAGAATGACTTGCAAAATCTATTAGTACCACGGCTGCCCAACCAACTATCACGCTGTCACACGTTGCGTCAATATCCTACGACACTGGGAATCCACCATCCAAGCGTAGTATAGTTCACGGTCTCCCGTTGTGGCACTATAGGCAATGTACTACTAGACTTTACAAACCTCGATTAAATATAGTGCGTGTCGAGTCCATTAGTGTGCTATCGGTTTACCACGGCCCAGCGGAGCTACCAACTGTCCACATATGGGACCCCGTACACTAACGTCTCCAAGTTCATTAGAACAATGAACCACACTACGTTTATCGCATCGACAACACGATGTGATTCGTCTCGTCAACCAAAACACCAAAAATTTGGCATAAACACAATACATAATTCCAAAAATATGAAATTACAAAAATGCCCTCAAGATAATAATTTGCCCTCAATGGCAGAAAAATAAAAAGCCTGTACGGGTTCACATTTTCCCGACAAATGAAAAAAAATATAATACAGTAATGGTCAATCGCGTAGAAATTTTATCGCGTTTTCACAATCTCGTCGTTTTTACAAACGTTTTGAAATCGCGTAAATATATTTTTCTGTTTTCAAAATCGCGTAGGATTTGTAATACGTTTTCTCAATCGCGTAAGATTTTTAAATCATTTTCTTGACCGAATTCCTTAAAATTTACTATTTAAATAAACAGAAATAATAAATAATACATTTAAGCTACGTATAATATTTTTCATACCGTATACTGTCTTTTGGACATCTTTTCTATCTTATTTGTCCGTTTTTACTAAAAATTGACAGTATTTTGCTTAGAAAATTATATTAATGGTTTCCTAATTTTATCGTAAAAATTCTGTTTATTAAAATTTTAAAACCATATATTTAATCCTTTTGAAAATTACTAACATGCTTCAAAATATAGTATGAGCTATATGTTAGAAATTTTTGAAAGTTACTGTATTTCTTCTTACAGTAAAAATCATTAGTATTAACCTCTTAAACTTAGTTCTAACCGCTTTATTTCTTTAAAACTCATTGTAGAAAATTTACTTTAACTTGTATTACTTCTTCTTGATTGAAAATAGCTTGGAACTAATGTTAGAAATCATGAATATCTAATTTGGCATGTTGGCGAATTTGATAAAACTTTACATTTGATTTCCAAATTATTTTTCACCTTCTAAATACATGTTAAATCTCTTGTATTGTCTACATTGATTAAATCATTACCTTAGAAAATAATTTTAGAATTCAAAGTATTGAAATTAGACTTGTTGGCCGAAAATATAAGGTTATGCCATTTGATTTCCAAATTCATTTTTCTTGATCCAAACAACTTGAAACCTTCTTAATTCTCCTAGGTTAATTAAATCACCTTTTAAGAAAATTAAGAGAACATTTTGGTTCTCCATTTTTGTTAGTGGCCGTGAGCCATCATGGAGTGTTCTTTGGAACACACATGCATTTCCTTGACATGTTGTTCACATCCTACACATTATCATGCAATTCTATACTTTATCATGCAATTCTAACACATGCAATATTATCAAAGCTAATAGACATGCAAATTAAAGCTAATAGACATGCAAAATTATTACAATCACCAAACAAAGAAAGCTACTAACAAACACCACATAACTACTAACAAACACAAAAATTAACAAATACACACATAATAACCACATCACCACCGAATCCTTATGGATTCTACAAACACCACAAATTACTCCATCTTCTTACCACCACCAAGGGATGATAAGATTAGTCTTCCTCTTACCTTAAATGAAGACAAATGGATTTTCTTTCACTCCTCCTAGGGTTCGGATTTTCTCCACCAAAATACCTAGCAACTCAAACGAAAATTTACAAGTTACTAACCATGAAAAAGAACCTAAACCATGGATAAATCATGGCTTAGAACTTTGAAAAAGAAGAGAGAAAAGAAAAGCATGAGATTTCACCTTCTAGGTAAAATTTTCAAGATTGGTTTCCAAGCTCCAAATGGAAGAATTTGCAAGAACTCTCAACTAGAGATGTTCTTAGGATGGTGTTTAGGTTTAGAAAACTTGGTTAGATGAAAATTTGGATGGTTGGATGGTATGGTTCTTGTCTTGGCCGAATGGTGAAGGAAAGAAACAAGAATGGTGGCTAGGGTTCTTGGATGAGAGAGAAGAGAGAAAATGCATGCAAGCAAAGTGATTTTTGGTCTCCTAACCCCACATGGCCGTGGACTTCATGCATGCAAGGTGGCTAAATGGTTGGCTTCATCCAAGCCATGGATTGCATCAAAGGTTAGGATTAAAACTTGCTTAACAAGCTTGTCTCTTATTGGTTGATCATGGATGACTCACAAGCCTAGTCACACTGTCCATTAATTACCAGCTTATTCAGCTTGTTCTGGAAAGTTCTACTGCTAATGATGTTTAATTAAGCTACTAAGTTAACTGTATTAGCTAAACGTGGGTCCCGCAAAACATTTCTGGGTCCACTGTCATTTTATTATATTGACTAATAAAATAATATTATAATATTATAAAATTATTTTATTTGACACCAAATCCTAAAAATTAAAAGATTATTTTATGTCTCATTCAGAATCGGGTTTAGTAAGATCCCCCAATTCTAAATAATAAAATAAGATTTCCCAGCCCGGAAAAATATTATTTTCTTGCCTCGGAGCAAATCACACAAAAAGTCCATATAAAATCACAGACAGTAATATTGGACATTAAATCAAGTAGAAAACAATTAAAAACTGCAAAAACAGCAAAAACAGCACGTTCGGGACGTAATGGTTATTTTCTCATTTTTTCCCACAACGTAGCTAATCATCCAAAAAGTTCAAATAAAATTACAGACAGTATTAATTGTCTGTATATCTTCCAGAAAAATTAAAACAGTAGCTCGGAAAAACTTTTATTTTACCATCTCGGAACAAATTACGTAAAAAGACCAAATAAAATTTGAGCCTGTATAAATGTATTTGTATTTCATGCAGAAATCGAGAAACAGTAAAATAAGGACACAACGGTCATTTACACAAAAACTTGAAAAACAGTAAACAGTACATTCGAAATATTTTCTAAAAATTGGGGCATTACAACTCTCCCCAACAAACAAAAATTTCGTCCTCGAAATTCGCTGTTCCTCAAAACAAATGAGGATACTGATTCTTCATTTTATCTTCCAGCTCCCAGGTAGCTTCACCTGTCACATCATTCCATATGACCTTCACTAGCTCGATCATTTTTCCTCGAAGCTGCTTTACCTTTCTGTCCTCAATTCTGACAGGTAAAGTTTCATAAGTTAAATTCTCCTTCAGCTGCACTTCATCTGACTGTATAACATGAGTCGGATCTGGTATATACTTTCGTAACTGAGACACATGAAATACGTCATGCAGATTTGACAGAAACGGCAGCATAGCGATCTGATACGCTACAGGACCTATACGTCGGATAATCTGATACGGTCCAATAAACTTAGGAGTAAGTTTCTTAGACTTAATAACTCTTCCGACACCAGTCGTAGGAGTAACTCTTAGAAATACATGTTCACCCTCCTCAAATTCAAGAGGTCGTCTTCGTTTATCCGCGTAACTCTTTTGTCTGCTTTGCGTCGTCTTCATCTTCTCTTGTATCATCTTTACCTTCTCCGTAGTCTGTTGTACAAGATTGGGTCCAACAGTCATACTTTCCCCATCTTGATACCAACATAACGGAGTTCGACATCGTCTTCCATACAACGCCTCATAAGGTGCCATTCCGATGCTTGAGTGAAAGCTATTGTTGTAGGTGAATTCTATCAAAGATAAAAATTCATCCCAACTTCCTCGTTGTTCTAAAACACAAGCACGCAACAGATCTTCCAAAGACTGTATAGTTCTTTCTGTCTGACCATCTGTCTGCGGATGATACGCCGAACTCAGTCGCAACTTGGTTCCCATAGCTTCTTGCAGACTTCGCCAAAACCTTGATGTAAATCTCAGATCTCGATCAGAAACCATACAAGTCAGTACACCATGTAATCTGACAATTTCACTGATGTACAACTGGGTTAATCTTTCCAATGAATATTTAATATTAATTGGTAAGAAATGAGCCGATTTCATAAGCCTATCGACTATAACCCATATCGAATCATAACCTTTCCTTGTCTTTGGCAAACCAGTAACGAAGTCCATCGATATACTATGCCATTTCCATTCTGGAATAGATAACGGTTGTAACATTCCAGCTAGTCTTTGATGTTCCACTTTCGCCTTTTGACAGACTAGACAAGTTGACACGCACTTAATAACATCACTCTTCAATCCATGCCACCAGAATAACTTCTTCAAGTCTTGGTACATCTTTGTTATACCTGGATGCATACTTAAGAGACTAGTATGGGCATGTTCCACAATATATCGCCTCAGTTCCCGGTCACGAGGAACACAGACTCTACCCCGAAACCTCAGAATTCCATCAGTTCCTTCTTTGAACTCTATTGTCTCGTCTTGCTTTATTTGTTCCCTTATTCCTTGCAAAAATTTATCAGCATTCTGTTTTTCCCTTATGTCTTCCATCAGCTCACTCGAGATAGTAACCATGTTAACACAGATCCTCCCTGGTTTTAACTCAACACATGACCACACATCTCTAAACTGTTCAATGAGCTCCTTTTCCTTGATCATCAGAGCAGAAGCACTGATAATCTTTCTACTTAAGGCATCAGCCACAACATTCGCCTTACCAGGGTGGTACAACAGCTGAAAATCATAATCTTTCAGGAATTCTAACCACCTCCACTGCCTCATGTTCAGCTCCTTCTGATCATACAAGTACTTCAAGCTCTTGTGATCACTGAAAATGTTGAACGTTGCTCCATAGAGAAAATGTCTCCATATCTCTAGAGCAAAAACCACAACGGCCAATTCCAAATCGTGCGTTGGATAATTCCTCTCATGAACCTTCAATTGTCGAGAAGCATATGCTACAACGTTTCGATCTTGCATCAACACGCATCCTAGTCCTTGATAAGAAGCGTCGCAATACACCTCAAAAGATTTCGTCGAATCTGGTAGGATCAACACCGGTGCAGTTGTTAATCTCTTCTTCAACTCTTGAAAACTGGCTTCACGTTCTTCCGTCCATTCAAAAGCTTGATTTTTCCTCATAAGCTGCGTAAGTGGTCCAGCAATCTTCGAAAAACCCTCGATAAACCTCCGATAATAACCAGCAAGTCCAACAAAACTTCGAACATATTACCGTCTTAGGTCTTTCCCACAGTAAAACAGTCTCCACTTTTGATGGGTCTACCGCAATACCTTCTTTAGAAATTACATGACCAAGAAATTGGACTTCTTCCAACCAAAACTCACACTTAGCCAATTTCGCATACAGCTGCTTCTCCCTCAAAATCCGAAGGACAATACTCAGATGTTCAGCATGCTCTTCCTTCGATTGAGAATAGATCAGAATGTCATCGATGAAGACAACAACAAATCTGTCTAAATAAGGACGAAATATCCTGTTCATATAATCCATAAATATGGGAGGAGCATTCGTCACCCCGAATGGCATTACCTGATACTCATAATGTCCATAACGAGTTCGAAAAGCAGTTTTCGGCACATCTTCCCCTTTTACACGAATCTGATGATAACCAGATCTCAGATCTATCTTGAAAAATATCACAGCTCCTTTCAATTGATCCATCAAGTCGTCAATTCTTGGAAGCGGATATTTATTCTTGATGGTCACCTTGTTCAGCTGACGATAATCCACACAAAGCCGAGACGTTCCGTCCTTCTTCTTGACCAAAAGCACTGGCGCACCCCATAGCGAAACACTAGGTCGTACAAACTCTTTCTCCAACAGCTCCACCAATTGCTTCTTCAGCTCCTCCAATTCCACTGGCGACATACGATATGGTGCAATTGAGATAGGACCTGTTCCTGGTACTAAATCAATTGAGAACTCGATCTCCCTCTCAGGTGGCAAACCAGGTACGTCATCAGGAAAAACATCAGGAAACTCGTTGACAACAGGAATAGTGTTCACATC
The DNA here is from genome assembly GCA_029884605.1 of Ormosia emarginata. Taxonomy (NCBI): domain Eukaryota; kingdom Viridiplantae; phylum Streptophyta; class Magnoliopsida; order Fabales; family Fabaceae; genus Ormosia; species Ormosia emarginata. The sequence goes on from JAQQTP010000088.1 coordinate 45,370,446, forward strand.
CTTCTCATTCTTAACTTCTAGAGAAGACAATACCATATATCCCTGCGCTCCACCTCTTAACAAGGACTTGACCTTAACAGCAGTTAAGAATCCAGACTCCTCTTCCTTAGGAAAAACTATGGTTTTACTTGCACAGTCTATAAGGATATGGTTAGAACATAACCAGTCCATCCCTAAAATTACATCTATCTCAACAAGAGGTAAACAAATCAAGTTGACCATAAACAAACGACCCTTCACAATAATAGGACAATCCAAACAGATCTTAGATGTAACAACAGGTTTAGCAGTTGGCGTAGATACACTCAATTTAACATTCAGAGAAGACACAGGAAACTTCAGTCTCTCCACACAATCATATGCAATAAAGGAGTGTGTAGCACCAGAATCATACAATACAGTCAGAAGATTATCTCCAATGTCTCCTTCTCCCTGAATAAGATCATCAGACTTAGAAATCTCAGATCCCATCATTGTATATACACGTCCTCCTGACCTTGGTTGAGTACTTCCACATTTTTGCTGATTAGCTTTAACATACCGAACAACAGGTTTCCTTTCCGGCTGTGGACAATCCTTCGATATGTGCCCAGGTTGCTTACAGTTAAAACAAACTGTACCTTTAACCATGCACTCTGGAGAGATATGACCTTTCTTCCCGCACTTAAAACAGGTCGGCGTAAACGCCACTCTCTGTCCAGCTCCACTACCACTTGCACCTCCACTAACTGATGGTCGTTGAGATTGATTTCCTGTTGATCTGGAATACGGCTTACGCTGAAACCGATTTGTATTACTACCTCCACCTCTCTGAAACCTTGCCGGCCCAAAGTTCCGATTCCTCTGATCTCTAGATGGCTCCAATTCCTCAAGTCGAGCACATGCATCCACCAAAGCATGAAACTGAGTCATTCTCAAGGATACCACTCCTCTTTTCAGTTCCACCCTTAAACCTGATTCAAACTTCCTGCATCTCCACACATCATCTTGCCGTGTCTGAGCATAATCTGAGAATTGAGACAAACTCTCAAATTTTGTGGCATACTCATTCACCGTCATATTCCCCTGTCGCAAACCAAGAAATTCAATTTCTTTGGCATGCCTAGCACTCGCAGGAAAATATTTATCCAGAAAAGTATTGGAAAACACTTCCCATGTGATTTCAGTCCCTTCAGCTTGCAATACTCGGCGGGTTCCTCTCCACCAATGTTCTGCATCACCTCTCAGCATGAAGACAACAAAAGTCACCTTCTTATCGTCTGTGCATCTCATCCCTTCAAAAATCCTTTCCAAGTCTTGCATCCACTGACTTGCTTTCTCCGAATCAACCTCGCCTCTAAACTGTGGCGGATTGTGGCGCCTAAATTCAGATAAATTTAGGGCATCAGCAGTAGCATCTTCTTTGTTGAGCCGCTCTCGATTTTGTCGAGTAATCACTTGACCATCATTTGCATAGCCTCAGCAGCCGCAATCATAGGATCCACATCCCGATTCACATTAGCACGTCCTCTACCTCGTCTAGACATCTTCAAACAGAACAAAACAAAATTAGATACATCCTTTTAGATACATCCGAAAGGATATAAATCACAGAGAAGCACACAGCACAAACAAAAACAGACCCAACCACAACCCCAAAAGACTCTAACTTGGGCTCTGATACCAACTAATGTAACACCCCTTTGGGGATGCCACACATATAATTAAAAATAAAATAAATGAATAAAATCTACCTAAGTTGTAAAACATTTGTCAAATAATAACATGGGTCGTAAAGTAATTCCTGATAGACAGTTTATTAAAAATAAAAGATTTCGGAAAACATAAAATAAACAGAACAACACCACTCATAATATACATATGTTTTAAGTTATAAGTTATACAAATAATTTACAACTCCAATTACAAAATATTTAAACAGGAACAGTAAATAAAAGCAGTAAAAGAGTCAATATATACATCCATACGCAGACGCGCCCAAAAAAAAACATCAAGCATATTTACTCCTCTGAAGGATCACTCTCAACATGAAAATGATCATCAGGAGACAAATATCCTGGATGCCTCGACTCTCGGCGATAACGTGATCGCGCAGTCGATACGATACTTATCTCACTAGGCTCCGTGGTCATACCACCAAAATGACGCCTAATGGCTAAGGGTAACTCTAAGTGTAGAAACACTGTCGTAGTCATGATCGGCTCTCCATCAAACCTATGATGTAAGGTCACAGTCATCCGTCCTGCATACGTCACCGAGTCTCTATCTCCTCTCATGTGCCACGATAGCGATCCACCATGAAACTCCAGCGTCACGAACCCCAAAAATCCGGGTACCGCCATACCAAAACTAATCAATCCAATGGATATGGATGATCAGATGGTTCTTGATCGTAAAGCGGTCGTCAATTTCTTTGATCTTCCTCCTCTTCGGGTACAAGACCTCAAGAGGCTGTTCCTCTTCTTCTTCCTCAAACTCTTTATCGCATAAAATAAATATACAGAAAACACATACAATAAAGAGGTAAGACAATCTAAAATCACCACAAACATGGCCAATAAGAAGGCGACAAACAACATATATACAGTTTATGCAATACGAAAAGCTATAACAGTAATAATAATGGAATAGAGTAAAGCTTAGATATCATAACGCTACATATCATCACAAATATAGCACAAATAAAAACACAGATAAAACAATATCACAGATAAAACGAAATACGAAATAGACAACCATCATAATAATTACCAAATACGGATAAATAGAGAGAATAGAATAATATCCAAGATATAATCATATACACTAAGACACAATCCTACTCCATGGAGTTAAACACAAACAGATATCGAGAGAATGACTTGCAAAATCTATTAGTACCACGGCTGCCCAACCAACTATCATTTGTCACACGTTGCGTCAATATCCTACGACACGGGAATCCACCATCCAAGCGTAGTATAGTTCACGGTCTCCGTTGTGGCACTATAGGCAATGTACTACTAGACTTTACAAACCTCGATTAAATATAGTGCGTGTCGAGTCCATTAGTGTGCTATCGGTTTACCACGGCCCAGCGGAGCTACCAACTGTCCACATATGGGACCCCGTACACTAACGTCTCCAAGTTCATTAGAACAATGAACCACACTACGTTTATCGCATCGACAACACGATGTGATTCGTCTCGTCAACCAAAACACCAAAAATTTGGCATAAACACAATACATAATTCCAAAAATATGAAATTACAAAAATGCCCTCAAGATAATAATTTGCCCTCAATGGCAGAAAAATAAAAAGCCTGTACGGGTTCACATTTTCCCGACAGCGAAAAATAAATACAGTAATGGTCAATCGCGTAGAAATTTTATCGCGTTTTCACAATCTCGTCGTTTTTACAAACGTTTTGAAATCGCGTAAATATATTTTTCTGTTTTCAAAATCGCGTAGGATTTGTAATACGTTTTCTCAATCGCGTAAGATTTTTAAATCATTTTCTTGACCGAATTCCTTAAAATTTACTATTTAAATAAACAGAAATAATAAATAATACATTTAAGCTACGTATAATATTTTTCATACAAGTATATTGTCTTTTGGACATCTTTTCTATCTTATTTGTCCGTTTTTACTAAAAATTGACAGTATTTTGCTTAGAAAATTATATTAATGGTTTCCTAATTTTATCGTAAAAATTCTGTTTATTAAAATTTTAAAACCATATATTTAATCCTTTTGAAAATTACTAACATGCTTCAAAATATAGTATGAGCTATATGTTAGAAATTTTTGAAAGTTACTGTATTTCTTCTTACAGTAAAAATCATTAGTATTAACCTCTTAAACTTAGTTCTAACCGCTTTATTTCTTTTAAAACTCATTGTAGAAAATTTACTTTAACTTGTATTACTTCTTCTTGATTGAAAATAGCTTGGAACTAATGTTAGAAATCATGAATATCTAATTTGGCATGTTGGCCGAATTTGATAAAAACTTTACATTTGATTTCCAAATTATTTTTCACCTTCTAAATACATGTTAAATCTCTTGTATTGTCTACATTGATTAAATCATTACCTTAGAAAATAATTTTAGAATTCAAAGTATTGAAATTAGACTTGTTGGCCGAAAATATAAGGTTATGCCATTTGATTTCCAAATTCATTTTTCTTGATCCAAACAACTTGAAACCTTCTTAATTCTCCTAGGTTAATTAAATCACCTTTTAAGAAAATTAAGAGAACATTTTGGTTCTCCATTTTTGTTAGTGGCCGTGAGCCATCATGGAGTGTTCTTTGGAACACACATGCATTTCCTTGACATGTTGTTCACATCCTACACATTATCATGCAATTCTATACTTTATCATGCAATTCTAACACATGCAATATTATCAAAGCTAATAGACATGCAAATTAAAGCTAATAGACATGCAAAATTATTACAATCACCAAACAAAGAAAGCTACTAACAAACACCACATAACTACTAACAAACACAAAAATTAACAAATACACACATAATAACCACATCACCACCGAATCCTTATGGATTCTACAAACACCACAAATTACTCCATCTTCTTACCACCACCAAGGGATGATAAGATTAGTCTTCCTCTTACCTTAAATGAAGACAAATGGATTTTCTTTCACTCCTCCTAGGGTTCGGTTTTCTCCACCAAAATACCTAGCAACTCAAACGAAAATTTACAAGTTACTAACCATGAAAAAGAACCTAAACCATGGATAAATCATGGCTTAGAACTTTGAAAAAGAAGAGAGAAAAGAAAAGCATGAGATTTCACCTTCTAGGTAAAATTTTCAAGATTGGTTTCCAAGCTCCAAATGGAAGAATTTGCAAGAACTCTCAACTAGAGATGTTCTTAGGATGGTGTTTAGGTTTAGAAAACTTGGTTAGATGAAAATTTGGATGGTTGGATGGTATGGTTCTTGTCTTGGCCGAATGGTGAAGGAAAGAAACAAGAATGGTGGCTAGGGTTCTTGGATGAGAGAGAAGAGAGAAAATGCATGCAAGCAAAGTGATTTTTGGTCTCCTAACCCCACATGGCCGTGGACTTCATGCATGCAAGGTGGCCAAATGGTTGGCTTCATCCAAGCCATGGATTGCATCAAAGGTTAGGATTAAAACTTGCTTAACAAGCTTGTCTCCTATTGGTTGATCATGGATGACTCACAAGCCTAGTCACACTGTCCATTAATTACCGGCTTATTCAGCTTGTTCTGGAAAGTTCTACTGCTAATGATGTTTAATTAAGCTACTAAGTTAACTGTATTAGCTAAACGTAGGTCTCGCAAAACATTTCGGGTCCACTGTCATTTTATTATACTGACTAATAAAATAATATTATAATATTATAAAATTATTTTATTTGTGATCAAATCCTAAAAATTAAAAGATTATTTTGTCTCATTCGAGAATCGGGTTTAGTAAGATCCCCCAATTCTAAATAATAAAATAAGATTTCCCTAGGCCGGAAAAATATTATTTTCTGCCTCGGAGCAAATCACACAAAAAGTCCATATAAAATCACAGACAGTAATATTGGACATTAAATCAAGTAGAAAATAATTAAAAACTGCAAAAACAGCAAAAACAGCACGTTCGGGACGTAATGGTCATTTTCTCATTTTTTCCCACAACGTAGCTAATCATCCAAAAAGTTCAAATAAAATTACAGATAGTATTAATTGTCTGTATATCTTCCAGAAAAATTAAAACTGTAGCTCGGAAAAACTTTTATTTTACCATCTCGGAACAAATTACGTAAAAGGACCAAATAAAATTTGAGCCTGTATAAACGTATTTGTATTTCATGCAGAAATCGAGAAACAGTAAAATAAAGACACAACGGTCATTTACACAAAAACTTGAAAAATAGTAAATAGTACATTCGAAATATTTTCTAAAAATTAGGGCGTTACATAGAGCCTAAAGAGAAGCAACCCAAAAACCATGCACGCCCGGTGGACCCACTGTCCTTTGGTGATTTTTTTTTTGCGCCAACTTTGTCTTCCTTCTTGTTAGCTGCCTCATTTTTGCCATGTTTGTTTCTAGCAAACCTTTCTCTTTCGTTTGTGTCTACTGGTTGTGGTTCACACATTGTCAGTGGGCTTTTCACCCCGTTGTCGCCACCATACTCTTTGGCATACTCAGATCAACCAACCACCAAAGCCATGTTGCCATTCAACAACCCATGTGCCTATACTTACCACTTGAGCCCGCTGCTCCGGCACCCACATGCTTCCTTTCAACTATGCGTGAGGGCACGTCTAGCCACTGTTCAGGTCGCCGCCATTCCCATTTGACTTATGGTCCTTCTCTACCCATATATTGCCTTGTCTCCTCCCAATACGCCTTAAGTTGACGAGTTCATCTGTAACATCCCGAAAAAAACATGTTAGGCTTGTATATGGTCTCAAAGGTACTATTATACTTGTATAACATGTAAGTTAAGTTTTGTGGCAAACTGAGTTCATTTAGGTACTTAGTTGCAATCCAGAAGTTGAAAAGTAGCTTAAAATGACTCAGATAGTAGCATAAATTGCTAAATTGGGGGAAATAAACCCAGAAAGTTTGTTTCTAAGTTACAAATAAGTTAATTAAGGTGTAGTTCAAGTTTGAGAACAATCAGAGTCAGTTTGGTATTTTTAGGCATACTACTTGTGCTTTTAATGCTAGATTGACCCTTAGCAGATATAGAAAAATAAGATATCAGTGAAACAATAATTTTTATGAATCCTAGTATTTATTTCAAAGTTGTTGGAAGTTAGAAAACTTGATGTAGCTAAATTCAAGTGTCCTTAGCAGATAAGAAAGTTACAACAAAATATCCAAGGATATTTTAGTCTCTCAATTTTCTCTCCCTCACACGTTTAACAACAGCATTTTGCTGCTAAAAATAGAAAACAAAAGAGAAAATAAAACAAGAGAAAAAGAAGAGGGAACTGTGGGGGAGAAAGGGAGAAAAGAAGTAGGAAAAGTCACGGGGAGCTAGAAGATCAAGGGGAAAAGCTTGAGGATCTTTATGGCTTTAAGAGGTAGGGAGTTTTCTATTTTTGCTTCTATATCTTTTCTATGTTAGAACTTGGGCTTTTAGATGGAGAAGATAAGTTTTCAAAGGGGAAAACTAGTTTATTAAGCTAGATTCTTGCTTCCATTGTTGGAAATTAGTTGTTTCAATTCAATGATAACAAGTTAGTTAGTTTTATCCTTAGATAAAACTAGTAAGATCTTGAATTTAGAACCTAGGTTTTAATTAACTAACTATATGATTTTTGGTGTTTGATCCAAGTTAAGAGAAGTGATAGGTTGTATGCAACACCCTGAAAGTTGCTTGTTTTTTGCTACATGTGCATTTTATAATTTTTATGATTTTTGTGAATTTTTGTGAATTATTTGAATGACTTTCATTATTTTATTATATTTCTCGATTTATGTGAGCATTATGCGGAGTCAAAAAAAAATATTTTTTCAAGCTCGAAAAATTTTGAACTATGAAACGGGGCTAGGGGATCTTACTGAACCCGAAGCCGGACACAATTTACAAAGTTTTCAATATCAGAGATTTTATCTAACAAATAAAATCACGGTACATTTTATTATCCATTGGACAATAAATATTAGTTTTGTTAACTGTAACTTTTGTCTATTGGATAATAGCTTTTAGTAAAGTGCTAGTCATCTTTTCTAGAGTGTTCACTTTATGTGACATCATCCATGTGACATTGCTTTTGACTTTCCAAAAAAGTGAAACTAACTTCCTAAGCAAGCTTTAGAGAAAACTTAGTGGAGAAGCCAATTTAATGAAGCTTGTAGGAGAAGCCAATTTGATGAAGTTTGTTGGAGAAGCCAATTTGATGAAGCTTGTTGGAGTGAAACTAACTTCCTAAGCAAGCTTTAGAGAAAACTTAGTGGAGAAGCCAATTTAATGAAGCTTGTAGGAGAAGCCAATTTGATGAAGCTTGTTGGAGAAGCCAAATTTTCGCTTACCTTAGGAGAGTCTCATGGTTTTGGAGAGGAAAAATATGACAAAGTGTCATCTTTTCATTTAAGCTTACATTCATATTTTCATTTCCAAAAAGTTTCACATTTCTTTCTCACTTTTTCCTTTCTCATTTTCTTTTTACACCTCACGGCCACCACCATCCAAATTCCCTCTTCAACTTTGTTTGCTCAAATCAATTTCACTTCTTGAATCTACACACCCCTTGGATGATTTTCTATATTGTGATCATCATCTAACTCTCTCATCTCCATCATCTTTCTCAAGCCCTAACTTGAAGCTTTTAAGGTGAGATTTTGATCTTTCTTTCCTTCTCTATTTTTCATGTTCAAGGCCATCATCTTGACCATTGATCTTATCTTTTCAAGCTTTAGGTATTGATCTTGTGAGTTTGAATCTTCAAGGGTTTGGTTAGAAGTGTTGGACGAAATTTCAAGAGCATCAAGGAGCTTTCTTTTCTTGTCATCTCATTAGATAAGAGGGAGAGTAACCTCATTAACCATTTTGGTGGTGAGAAATGAAATTTTGTGTGGAGAGTGAGAAATCCTACCCACTTTATTGTATGACTTATCATATTTTGTGCTTGTTTATTTCTTAAATTTAATGGCTTTGATATGATACTTGAACTTGTTGTATGAGTTTTTGGGTGACTTTGTGCTTATTTGTTTCATATAATTTTATGGTTTTAAAAATATGCATGATATGATTTTTATAGCATTAATGGTATGTATGAACTTGTTATGAAGTAAATGTGATGATTGGAACGTGTGCATATCATGAATCATGGATGAATGGTGAGAAAATTTTGGTTCTTAAATACCTAGATGGCTCACGACCATAATGGTTAAAATTAGGTAATTCAAGTTAAAAATATTTTATTAAATTGGAACTTATATGATTTGGTGTTAAAGAATTTGATTAAAGGATTTCAAGAAGGTTTGATACTTAAAGTGTTTTATTTAAGAAAGTTTTTGTTTGATAAAGGTGATGGCAAAATGCTTTTCTTAGTATTGATTTAATAAAAAATAAGTGACTTTTATGAAAAGTGTAAAATGAGTGGAATGATGTTTTGATACTTAAAATGTTTTATTTAAGAAAGTTTTTGTTTGATAAAAGTGATGGGAAAAGACTTTTCTTAGCTTTGATTTAATAAAAAATAAGTGACTTTTATGAAAAGTGTTGGAAAATCTTGCTTTGAGGAGTTTTAATAAAGAAACCTTGGATTTAAGATTCAAATTTTCTATTGAACTTGGAAAGTTTCGAAATAAAGTTTATAATTTCAAAAAAAATGCTTTATGAGATTGAAAAATATTGATAAAATCTTACGTGTTCCAAAAGTGTTGATTTTGAGCTATGCGATTGAGAAAAATGTTTGAAAATGTTTATGAAATTTGAAAACATAGCAAAAGTGCTTTGTAAGTTGAGAAATTTAGTGATTTCTTTTGGGCCAACGTACTGGACCCTGTGATTTTGGAAAAATACTTTAACCCTGTGGTGGCTTGTTCCTTTGTGGAAGGTTATGTTGCATACATAAAACATTACATTAAGTCATGAGATCTGTGTTTGTTGTGACCCAGAGATGAATTACACCTTAGTGCGGGTGCGAATAGTGTATGGTGATGGTCATATGGTGGACCTTGGGGACGTCGGTGTGCGGTGAGATCTTGACTAAATGTTGTGCTATTTCATGATCAGGCGTAGAATGTCTTGTATAAGCCATGTTGCACATTGAGAAAATATTTTAGTACTTGAATTAAGGCTGACGAGATACAGACATGTCTTCTAGATCATTCTCTCATAAGGTTGTTTAGTTTAGCTCCATGGAGTAGGGGTCTGTCCATTGTGGATGTGGCATGGTCCATATCATATTGTTGTGCATGGTCAGTATACACATTGTTCATATGCATAGTCAGCTTTTACATTGTTATGATATGATATTGTTATGATATAATATTGTTGTAATCTTTTGGCATATTGATGCAATAATTACTTGTCAAATTATCTGTTGTGTTGTTTATTGAATTAAATTATTAACTTGTATTATGGCTATGTTGTTTGATATTTGTATTTGAATGGTATTGACTGTCATTATTGTTTCTGCACTGCCATGTGGTATTAATGTTGGGGATCTCACCTCTTTGTTGTATTGTTCTATTTGTTATCTGTTACATTTATACTCTGTAAAGGCTGTGGTGGCGGCGAGGTAGAATCTCCTTGATTTCATTAAAGTGCAGTTGTGTGGACGTACAGACGTATGGCATGTTCATCGAGATATGTAGCATTTTAAGTTTCTTTGGCATTTAGTATCGTGCTTATAAGTAGGACCAGTCGCGGGGTTTGCTACTTGTCTTTAATATATGTAAGTCTTAAGTATTGTATGATGTTGGCGAACTATATCATGTTTATATAAGTTGTGTATTGATCAGTTAATTATAACTTGTGTTCTTTCAAATTTTGGTAAGTTTATGTTGTCAGCGAAAAGAAATTTTAAAACTCGTATTTTATAATAGTAAACCTTTATGATTTGGTTATTATTTGATCAGTGGTAATGTTAAAAGTAATGCCCTACAGAGGGTGTTACAATTGATTGGTATCAGAGCATGGTTTGAGTCTGTTGGGGTTTGTGATTAGGTCTGTTCTGCTTGTGTTGTGTGTTTCTCTATGTTTGGTTTCCAAAAGGAGACAACAGTGTTTGAAGTTGTTACATTTGGCTTCCATTATGTTTTGATTTGTCTGTCTTTGAAGAAAGGCGATGGCTCGTGGTGGAGGTACTCGTGAACTTGGGATGAGACAATGAAAGTATGATTGCAGTTGCTGAAGCAATGTAGAGGATGATAGATGTTATCGTACAACAGAATTAGAGGGCTACTCAACAGTAGGTGTAACACCCTGAAAATTGTTTGTTTCATTATAAATAGTCATTTTATAATATTTGTGATTTTTGTGAATTTTTTCAAAAATGTTGATTATTTTAATATATTCCTCATTTTACGTGCTTGCTGAGTGAAGTCAGAAAAATTAAATATTTTCTCCGAGGCCAAAAAACTATGGAATGTGGAAATGACAATGGGGGATCTTACTAAACCTGAGGCTGGACATAATTTATGGAATTTTCATTTTTCAAGATTTTATCTAATGAATAAAATCGTTGTATCGTGAAATTATCCGATGGATAATAAATATTATTTTTATTAACTGTAACCCTTGTCCATTGAATAATAACTTTAGTAGAGTGTTGATCATCTTTTGTAGATAGCACTTTAATGATATCATCAAAGATGATATCATGTATGTGACATCATCATTTGACTTTTGGAAAAATGTTCCAAAACTTCCAAAGGAAGTTTTGTTTTCTCTCTCCTCCCTCCCACACTCCATGGCAATGAGGCCCATTTGGAAACAAAAATTTGCTTTTCACTTTATCACTTTTACTTCTAATTTTGAAATCACCAAAAAGCTATCACCTTTCTTCTCTCTTCATTTTTTTCTCTCAAACTTTTCTCTCTTCCTCTCTACTCCATGGCAGCCACACCATTTTCCCCTCCATGGTTTGCTTGATTTCAAGCAACCATCTTGCATGTGACAACATTTCCTTTGGAGATCATCCTTTCTTGTTGAAGTTATACTAAAAAAGGAGCTTACTTTCTTCTCCATTTTCTCCTCAACCTCACGGCCAAAGACCACCATTTTTTGCCTTCAAGTTTTTTTTCACTTGACCAACCTTATTTCCTACCTTTTCTCATCACCTAGAACATCTTTTCTTTTGTAACTATCTCTTGGATCCACCATTTTCGTTTTCTTCCATTCAAGCTCTAAAGTTTGAGACTTTAAGGTAAAGTTCATGACTTTTCCACTTTTCCTTCTCATTTTCGTGATTCTTGATCTCTTAGGTGATCAAGGGTTCCTTTTCTAAGCTTTGGTTGTGATTTTTGTAAGTTTGGATGTCCTAGGGTTTTTGTGTTGGTGGAGGACGAAATTCAAGAACAAAGGAGCTTACTTTCTTGTGTTGTCTTCGATAGGTAAGATGGAGATTATCCACTTCAACCTTTATTGGTAGTAAGAAGCTTGTTTGTGTGTTGGTTATGAGAAACCCATGTTAGGATTGCTCTCTTTGTTATATGATTTTGCTAATGACCTGTGTTAATTTCATCTTATGTGGTTTTATTGGTAGTATTTGTGTATATTGATGATCTTGATGGATTGGAAATATAAATTGGAAGTAAGAGTTCCTTGTCCTCCTTATTGAGGCTCACGACCATACACCCCTCAATAAGGTGTTCATGGTTAAAATTTTGTAACAAGTTGGAAAGATAACTAATCAAGTGAATAATAATTAACGGAGCAATGAAAATTTCAAATCACTATTTCCCTTGGGGCTCACGGCCTCTTAAGGTGAAAAATGGCAAAAATGAAGTGTTAAAATAAAGATTTAGTTAATTAAAAAAGTAGAGATTTATTAGAAGTTCATAAAATGGAAAGAATAAAGAATGAGACTTTATTCTATAACTTAGAACAATTCTGATCAAAGGAAGAACATAAGTGAAAGTGAGATGTTGGGTAACTTAAGTTAAAATTTTTTCCTAAGTGAATTGGATTTAAAAATTAAGTAAAGAACTTATTTAATTAAAAAGATAAAGATTTGATTAAAAGTGCAAGAGAATTCTTCTAGAGACAGATTTCATGAGAAATGTCGAATTAAAGTGAAATTCTATAATAAACCTTAAAAGTATATTGTCACATTTGAGAACTTGATAATATGTTATTGTGGGTCCATGAGTGGGACCAAGAATCTGTTGATGTTTAACATGGCCAAATTGTGGCATGTTATGGGAAAGTATATCATAGTTAAATATACATGAACATGCATTGAGTCATCATGCATTGTCGAAGTAAGGTTGTATGCCTAGGAGTTGAATCACACCTTAGTGCAGGTGAGAATAGACTAGTGTAGGTCATTTGTTGACCTTGGGGCGTCGAGGTATGGGTGTCTCACAAATGGATAGTTGGTAGCACCTCTAGGACGTGGGATAGACCGATGCAAATGCACCGACGATCCGGACCGAGACACTATCCTATATCGTGATCTTGTGAAGAATGTCGTGTATAAAGCCTTGTTGCGCAAATTATTGATTTTCTGGAAAGCATTTGATTTCAGGCTGACGAGATAGTAGCATGCCTCCTTGATCATTCTCTCTGATGTTTGTGTCTAGCTCCATGGAGTAGGATTTTGGTACCTTATGCATTATCCGTCACATACTTTACCTGGCATGAATTTATGTAATTGTAGAATTATTTCTTTTACTAATGATATAATTATTTGAATTGTTTAACTGTTTTTTATCTGAGATTCTGTTGCTGTTTCTTTTATCGTTTGTTATTATTGATGTTAATATTGTTACCGTGCTATGTGGGCGTCTTGCGTCATTCCATTTCTTTACTGCCATAATTGGTATTGAATGTAGGATGTCTCACCTCTTTTCTATATTTATGCTATTCTGTTTATTTATGTCTTCTTTGAAGATGTCGGCGAAGAAGGGGAAGTGCACGAATTCCCTGACTTTTGGCCTAATTTTGATTAGTTATCTGTTTGGACATGGCATTTTGTTCGCGTGGCTTTTTGGGTCATGTTAGATTGACATTTCATGGAGGTCCGGATTACTGGCACATCAACGTGAGTACGGACCACTGTATAGTCGCCATGATCCACATGTCTTTACTTTTAATGCACACTTATATTTAGAGTTTTACCTGCCCATACGTGATATGTGAGGTGATCGTTACTACTCTCTACAAGAGGATTTGTTCTTATCCTCTGCACGAGCCCCCGCTCATAATTCGGTTGCTCCAATGAAGATTTCTTCTGATGAGGAAGACTCTGAGGAGGATCCAACTACAATTCCTTCTCATTAGTTTTAGGGGTTGATACTATTTGTAGCTGTTGATGGCTATTTGTAAATCTTTTTGGGGGCCTGATGTTTTGTCTTTTTGGTGGGCTGTATATGTATAATCATTTTGGGACATGTAAAGCTTCTGTTTCTTTTGTATAACTGTTGATGTATCTAAACAAGTATGATATAAGTAGATATATGTATGATGTATGAATGTATGGTTTACTTCCCATGTTAATTTCTGCTGTAATTATGTTTTATCATTTTCTTACAACAAAAAAATTTGCCAAATTCTTATACGTTTACAAATGAACAGGCTATTATCTATATGCAAATGAATCGGGTCTTAGTTTATATTTTGTTTCCGTTTGTCGTTTGGTGTAACGATCCCTCTCCAAAAAGGAATGTTACAGCAAGAAGCGATGATTGATGCGCAAAATTTGTCAAAGTTTCACCGCAACAATCCATCGCAGTTTAAAGGAGAATTCGATCCGGAGAACGCGAGTCTTTGAATCAAGGAGCTAGAGAAGATCTTTAGAGGAATGAGATGTACCGATGAGAGGAAGGTAACCTATGCTCTACTTTTATGCTCGTTGGAGATGTTGAGGATTGGTGGGCAGGAATGCAACAATTGTTGAAAGCTAAAGGTAGAGTCGTCACATGGGAAGTCTTTCGGAGTAAATTTTTGGAGATGTATTTTCCAGCCAGTGTGAGGCACGTGAAGGAGATGGAGTTCCTTGGACTGAAGCAAAGAGGAATGACTGTTAGCGAATACGTTGCTAGGTTTGAAAGCCTATCAAAATTCTCACGGTACTTTCAACTTCAGCCCGATGAGGAATGGAAGTGCCGAAAGTTTGAAGAAGGTTTGAGGCATGACTTGAAGCGAGCACTACTACCCTTGGGGATAGACAAGTTCCCTACCTTGATGGACAAGTGTCGTAGAATTAAAGAGCTGGACCAGTCTTGAGTTACGAGAACCAACAAATTTGGACCATCTCAGTTCCAAAGGGGGAGTAATGATAAAAATGATCGATTTCAGGGGAAACTGTATTCACGACCGCCGGGGAGTCACCGTCAACAACAACATCAACGCCAACATATGGAAGAAGTGTTGACCATATTAGATCTAGCCAGACTGGGGCATCCATACTAAAATGCATGAGGTGTGGAAGGGATCACATAACAAAGGAATGTCGGTTAAAGGGAATCATCTACTTCAAATGCGAGAAACCCAGACACATTTCTAGAGATTGTACTTAATCAAAGACGAAGCCTTCCGTTAGAGATGTACGTGCTTCAAGACCCCAAGCAGGAGGAAGAGTCAATACAATGAGTGGAGCAGAAGCCTCTTAATCCGAAGGCCTAATTAAGGAAATTATGCTGTAGGAGGTGATCCTTTAACTGTATTATATAGTTCGGGGGCAGGGACAACCCTTTCTTTTATGGCCTGTGATTGTGTAAATCAATTAGGGTTATTTGTGTCTTGGTTATCTTTTGATCTGAGTATTTCTACTCCTACTGTTAAACCTTTTTGTTGCTACTCAACTTTGCTTAAACTATCCTGTTTCTATTAAAGATAGAATCTTTTCTGTTAATTTGACTTGTTTGCTTCTTTCTCAAATCAATGTGATTTTAGAAATGGATTGATTATCTTTTAATCATATCATGTTAAATTGTTCTTGTAAGCCTTTAGTGTTCCTTGAGACAGAAAATTCTTAAATTTTGATGGCCAACCCAGTTAACATTTTCTTGAAAGAAGGAGCTCAAGGATACATGTTATCGTATCCTTTGGAGGTCAAGAGTGAGAAGGATGTGAATGTTATTCCTGTAGTTAATGAGTTTCCCGAAGTTTTCCTGATGATGTACCTGGATTATCGCCGGAGCGAGAGATAAAGTTTGCTATCGACCTTGTACCTAGATCTGGTCTTATACCTATAGCGTCATACCAGATGTCGCCGTTAGAGTTGGTTGAGCTCAAGAAGCAATTGGCGAAACTTTTGGAAAAATAGTTTGTAAGACCAAGTGTATCATCGCAATAAGCTCCAGTTCTATTGGTTGAGAAGAATGATGGAACTTCTCGTTTATGTAAAGGTTGTCGCCAGTTGAATGAAATCAAGAGTTAGAATAATTATCCACTTCCGAAGATAAAAGATTTGATGTATCAGCTGAAGGGAGCCGTTGTTTTCTCCAAGATTAATTTGCATTCTAGTTATCATCAGATTCATGTCAAATTAAAGGATGCCCATAATGCTCATTATGAAAATCTCGTGATGCCGTTCAGAATAGTGAATGCCTTTGCTGTATTCATGGATTACATGAATAGGATCTTTCATCCTTGTCTAGATAGATTTGTCATTGTCTTTATTAATGACATTCTGATCTATTCTTGAAATCAGGAGGAACATACTGAACATCTCAGTATGGTTCTTCAGATTCTAAAGGAGAAGGAGTTATACGCCAAGTTGTCAAAGTGCGAATTTTGGTTGGAGGAGGTTAAATTTCTGGGTCATATGATTTCAAATGAAGGAGTTACTATAGATCCATTGAAAGTCGAAGCAATTTTTCAATGGGAAAGACCGAAGACCATAACACAGATTTGTAGTTTTATTGGATTAGCCGATTATTATCAAAAAAATGTCGAAGGATTTTCTGAGATAGCTGGGTGAAATTACATGAAAGAATCAAGCTTTGGCATGGACTGATGCACGTGAGGAAAGTTTTCAAGAGTCAAAAAGATGATTGACTTCTACGCCAATGTTGATTCTACTCGATCCCAACAAACCTTCTGAGGTATTTTGTGATGCTTCACATTAGGGTTTAGGATGTGTGCTTAGGCAAAATAGGAAAGTAGTAGCGTATGTTTCAAGGCAATTAAATGTGCATGAGAAGAACTACCCTACACATAATTTGGAATTAGCTGCCGTTGTGTTTGCATTGAAGATCGGAAGACATTTTCTATACAGAGCAACATTCAATATTTTCAATGATCACAAGAGTCTGAAGTACCTATTCGACCTAAAGGAGCAGAATATGAGGCCTTATACAGACGACGATGTAGAACACCTTTGTGTTGGCACCAAGACGGGGAAGTTTACGTTAGGACCCGAGCTTGTACAACAAACAACGGAAAGAGTTAAGGTAATATGGAATGATGCAGCTAGAGATGTAACATGGGAAATAGAAGCCACAAATGGAAGGGCAGTATTCGCGTTTATTCTAAGGTATGATGAATTTCGAGGACAAATAACATGTAATAAAAATCCTATCACATTATCTAAATAAAATCTACTTTATGTCTAATCAATTCACTTTAATTCAAATTTATTGTAAAATAATCAAAGCTTCTTTAAGAAGCTTTGACTAAACAATGACCCAAATGCCCTTAGCTTCCATGAGAAGCCAACACACTCTCCCTCTCTCTCTCTCTCTATGCACGGCTGAATGCAGCCCAAAACAAGGGAAATTAGTTTGTTTCATTTATTCTTTTATCACATAATTTCCATAATTAACCAAAACACTTTCTCTCTCTACCCTTTCTTCCTTCTTCTTCATTTTGGTTTTCTCTTCCTTCTCTCTACCCTAAGCTATGGCCAGCAGCCCCTTCCCCCACTCAATCTTCACAAAAATTTCAACCAAGCACATTTTCTTAATCCTCTCATCATTCTAAACATCTTTCCTTCTTGGAGTTTCTTGAAAATCCACCATCTTCATCACTTTCTCCAAGCTTCAAGCTTTGAGCTTTTTGGGTAAGTTTCAAAATTTCTCTTCTCTTCTCTTCATTTTCGTGGTTATGGTCTCCTTGGTGACCATCCATGCTTCATTTTTCAAGCATTGGTGTTGATTTAACAAAGTTGAAATTTCTAGGGTTTTTGGTGTTGCAAATCCGAAAATACAAGGAGCTTCCTTGGTGTTTCTCTTGATTTCTTCATTTGGGTAAGAGGAAGACACTCCTCCTCAACCTCTCTTAGCATCTAGGAACCTTGATTGTGTTGGTTGTGGAAAAACCCTAAAGAGGGTTATTCTTTGATTTTGTAATTAGAATGTTTGTGTATTGATTTTATGTTGTTTATGCTATTAGATTGATTTGTTGAATATAATGGTATATTGGATGGGATTGGATGATTGAAAATAGAAGAAAAATATTTGAGAATCCCTCTTGGAGGGCTACGGTTTTGAGCTTGAAGAAGGGGTAATTTGTGAACAAATTTCGATGAGCATAAGACTTAAATTAATTGAGTGACAAAATGAAATCAATGGAAGAAAAATTTGAAATGGGAATTCCTAGGGAGGCTACGGTTTTGAGTCAAGGAAAATTAGGGTTCTTGGTGAACTAATTTAATAAGTGGACAATTAAATGAATTAAGAGAATGGCATGTAATGTGATGACTTAAATGAATTTGGAATGGAAACACTTGTGAGGCCACGACCTCTAAGGCCTTTTAGGTGTAAATATGTAACCTTGGTAACTTGGAAGCATAAGTAATTATGCAATTAAAAGCCTATGTAATGAGATAGGGAATTAATAAATTGGAAGAATTTAATATAATCAAGGGTTTCATAAATCTTAAAAGACTAAGAGTGAGATAGTCATAAGACTTGAGGTAATGGCAAGTGAGTAAAGAACAAGAGAGTGTGAGGTCTAAGTACTTAAATAATTTACAAGTTGTAAGAAATTAAATTGCCTTGGGAGATTTAGTTAATTGTACAAATTGGATTGGACATGAACCTTGAAAAGGGAAACAAATTCTAAGTTAGGATTCATAATGGACCTAAGAATGTACCAAAGGATTTGATTTTTATATTATAATGTTATGGGTCCATGTGAGTGACCATTTGTATATTGATGCTTATTTTGGCCTATTGTGGCATATTATGGAAATGTATGAAATTGTGAATCAAACATGTTCATGCATAGAGTCTTATGCACTGTGAATGTCCTGTGGACTGTTGTAAGGCCAAGTTGCCTAGGAGATTGAACACACCTTTGTGCGGGTACGAGTAGACTAGTGTGGGTTTTGTTATGACCTTGGGAGCATCAGGGTGCGGGTCTTTCACAATGGACAGTTGGTAGCTCCTCTGCCCGTGGGGCAAACCGATGCAGACGCACCGACGATCCGGACTTGACATTATCCTATATCGTGATCGAGCGTGGATTGTCCGTACAATGCCTGATGTGCACATGGAAAACAATTGATGTATAGCACTTTGGCCGCGACAGCCGAGTTGCGGACACGTCTCCTAATCTTTCTCTCTGACTGTTTGAGTCTAGCTCCATGGAGTAAGAATTGGGAAAACATGCATGTGCATCATGATATACTTTGCTATTAATAATTACTGCCTTATGTGAACTTGAGTTGTTGGTATCATTATAGTAATGAATATCTGCCTGGAATTGTTTATCTATTTGTTGTCGGATTTACCGTTTAATAATTGGATATACTGTTTGGAATTGCCATTGGGCGCGTTGCGCCGTTTTGTTTCTAGCTGCTATAATTGGTAATGATGGTAGGATGTCTTACCTCTTTCCTATATTTGTGCATTTCTGTTTTATATTTACATTTGATAAAAGATCATGAGGAAGATAAAGAGGGACCACACCTTGGTTGATTAGCTTGAGCGTCTGGACAAGATTTCTTCAACTACGTAAGAGTGCAGCCGCGTGGAGGCATTGATGCCTGTCGTGTCAACTGGGACGTTGTGCGTCATGTACATATGGGGTTGCGGCTTTGTCTGCTGATAGTACCCATCCCTGGGTTACTACTTTTCCCCCCTTTAGTGTTTTTATTCCCGCTGTATTTTATTGGACTCTGTAATTATTATATTCTATGTCATTAGTGATTTGTGTAAATTGACTATAAAATATATATATAAGGAATATGATTTTATTTCAGTGGTTGTATTATGGGTTGAATATATTTATATTTCATTCGAGGCTCGTATTTTCTACTTATGCAAATTTCAAAAAAAAAAATACTCTCTTGAGGATTTAAATTACTATTATCATGTCTGTGACACACTTGGATTTAGTAACTGTGGTGTAATGACGATTACGCTTCGGTTGCTACACCAAGGGGTGTTACATTAGATGGTATCAGAGTAGTTCATCCTGTTGAGCTGGGGTATGGACTTGCTATGTTTAGGCATATTAGAATTTGGTCTGTTGTGCACTTCCTTGTCTCTTGATTGAGATGATGGGAAAGGAATGCATGACTTGCTGTAAGTTGAATGTTGATAGTTACTGTTATGCAGTTGCATGATATTGAGGACTGGCCTACTCGATATGTAATGTTCTATGTGTACAGGAAACTATGACTTCTCCTAGGCGTGCTGTGTTAGGAAGATAGGAAGTCTTTTGTGTGGAGATCAAAAAGTTTTGGAAAACCGATCTTCTGGAGAAAGAATGACTAGTTTAAATTCGGTTCGAGAAGCTATTTGGAGATTGGGGACTTACGAGAGATTACGCCACAGGAGATAGAACGAAGAAGTTAGAGCTAGAGATCATTAGGATTTGTGAGTTGAATTTGCTTTGTTTGAATTGTGTGCTTTGTGTGACTCTTTGTGTTTGACTTCCGAAGGGAGGTAATGTTGTTTGAAATAATTACATTTGTTTTATCGTGTTATGTTTGGTCCGCCTTCGAAGAGAGTCAATGGCTCGTGGCAAATGTACTCACATAAGCGCAGGACAAGACCGTAGAATTATGGTTGCGACTGTAGGAGAAAATGTTGGGAATTGCGGATCAAAAGTCTTGCAGCGGAATAATAGAATTCCTTCACAGGATCCATGCGAAAAATCCATAATCCGAGTCTTTAAAAATTTACCTCTTGAAGCGTGATAATCACAAGCGAGGTGAATCACCAACACCGTAATATTAACGATGTCTCTGCGGTATCCACACGAACAGACTTGCAAAAAGGAGTCACGCCTCTGTTTCGTAGTGCTAGCTGCGAAGAGAGGAGAAGAAGACCTCACTATCTCTCACTCACTTTCTGTAGGTGTGGCTAGGGTTGTGATGTAACCTAGTAGCAGCCCCCTAGCAAGTATTATTTATAACGGTGGCTGCCTTAAGTGAATGTGAGCAAGTAGCAAGGTAAGTGGTGCAACCCTAAACCCATCGTCATGAGTTAGGCCCACAATTGAATCCGAGTCCAACTTGGATTCGATTACTCAATTTAGTACGTTCTAAGTGTGCGACCTGCAGGTTCTCATGACGTTGGTAGTAATATTAAAATCTCATTTTAATATTACAAACAGTGAGCGGTATCTAGCAACACATCACTGCTACCCAAGTAATGAGAATGTCAGTGATTTGACATAACCTATCCGTGACCAATGTTTCCGTGTAGTTTAGTCCCTTTGTCCAGATATCCAGATTGAACACAAGACATGGAATGTGTCACTCTTGTTTAGTTCAATCTTCAGTTTCCCGATTCCCGAGTAGACATAGTAATAACAAATGAGATCAATATCTCATATTGACTCATTTAAGCATGGCCATGCATTTCGATGTCTCACTCAATCAGGGGCCCCGAAGATATCACTCCTGTTATGTAGGAGGGACAAATCCCATCTAGGTCACTCACATCCCTCCACATGTATCGTGGTATGTCTAATAACCAACTTTATAATCATCTTGTTACAGATGACGTTTGATGGCATTAAAATACACAACTCCTCATGTAGGAATCGTAGTGATTTCAGGTCAAAGGACCACATACACCATTATCACTATGAGAATCGCTTATGACACTCACATAACGATTCACGTAGCATTCTCATGACGGGTCTGTCCAATACATCATTACTCTAATATGTATCCATGTGTAGACTTGATATCTCATACCCATGACCCGTGAGATGTGGTCATCAGTCTACGCACATACTAGTCTCAATGCATTATTGTTGTCCTAATTAACAATAATACTTGACTAGGGACATTTAAGAATAGTATTTTATCCAATAGGATCTCACGATCAAGTCATCCACTTGATGTCCTATGGTATCAAACTTACTATTCTAAGGACTTTATTATGTCTACCAAAAAGAACACAATAAATAAAATGCCTCATATAAAATAACATAATATAATGTATGTAAATACAAACAAAATGTATCGGCCACTAGGGCATACACCAACAGAAAATACAAAGGATAGCTGATGTGGCAATTCACCAAGATCAGAGGACTGCACGACAATGAGAATTGGAGGTTAAGATTCAAAATCTATTGAAGGAAAGTTAGACTTGGGATAACCATGGACTACCTATATTCCAAAGGAGGAATAATGGAAAAGCTAATAAGTTTAAACGAGAACTATGTTCACGGGTACCAAGGAAGTAACAACCACACCCAAGCCGTAGGGGAAAGTGCTAGTAGTGGTAGATCCAATCAGACCTCAACATTTGGGGATCTCAACAAGGGAAGTTATGCCTCAAATGATGACCGTGTAATCGTGCCATATAATTCTGGGGGTAACCCTTCCATTTTCAATTCGTAACTACATAGATCATTTAGATTCATCTGCATCTTTCTTATCTTCGACTTAGTTGTTCCCATTCCTGTTGTTGAGACTTGTCTTGACACCTGAGTTTGTTTAATCTATCCTACTTTTCATAAAGATTGAACCTTTTGTTGATCTATTTTGCTTACTTGAAATCGCATCGGTTAGAGTTCATGATTTAGGGACTGATTGATCATTTTCTAGTCATATCCTACTAAACCATTCCAATGAAAACCTCATTAGTTTCCAGAATTAAGACTTCTGATATCCATAACGACCGAAGTCAGTGACGGAAATTCGTACCTTTGTGGGTTTAGCCGGATATTACAGGAGATTCATAGAAGGATTTTCCAAAATTGCTGGACCGCTCACTCAGCTGACAAAGAAGAACCAAGCTTTTGAATGGGCTGATAGCTGCGAGCAGAGTTTCCAAGAGTTGAGGAAACAGCTAACTACCTCACCAGTATTGGTGCTACCTGATCCTAATGAACCATTCGAGGTGTACTGTGACGCCTCATACCAAGGATTGGGGTCTGTTCTTATGAAACATAGAAGAGCGGTAGCTTATGCTTTGCGACAGTTGCGAGTGCATGAAAAGAACTATCCAATACATGACTTGGAACTAGCAGCTGTGGTTTTTGCTCTGAAGATATGGAGACATTTCCTTTATGGAGCGACGTTCAACATTTTCAGTGACCACAAAAGTTTGAAGTACTTGTATGATCAGAAGGAGTTGAACATGAGGCAGCGAAGATGGTTGGAATTCCTAAAGGACTATGACTTCCAATTGTTGTATCACCCTGGCAAAGCGAACGTTGTGGCAGACACCTTGAGTAGGAAGACCGTCAGTGTTTCTGCCCTGATGATCAAGGAAGGAGACCTCATAGAACAGTTTAGAGATATTTGGTCATTTGTTAAGTTGGAACCCGGAAGGATTTGTATGAACATGGGCACCATCTCAAGTGAACTAATGGATAACATACGGGAAAAACAGAAGGTCGATGAATTCTTGCAAGAAGTGAGAGAACTGATGAGGCAAGGTAAGGAAATGGAATTTGAGGAGGGAACGGATGGAATTCTGAGATTCCAGGGTAGAGTTTGTATTCCCCGTGACCAAGGGCTTAGACGATATATTGTGGATCATGCTCACACCAGCATGTTGAATATGCACCCGGGCATAACGAAGATGTACCAAGACTTGAAGAAGTTGTTCTGGTAGCATGGGATGAAGAGCGATGTCACTAGATGCGTATCGACTTGCCTGGTTTGTCAAAAAGCTAAGGTAGAACATCAAAGACCTACAGGATTGTTGCAACCATTGTCTATTCCTGAATGGAAATGGGACATCATTGCAATGGATTTTGTTGTGGGTTTGCCAAGAACAAGGAAAAGACACGACTCGATTTGGGTAATAGTTGATCAGCTTACAAAGTCAACTCATTTCCTTCCGATCAACATAAAGTACAGTCTGGAGAAGCTGACCCAGCTGTATATTGGAGAGATCGTTAGGCTACATAGTGTGCCTACGCGTATTGTTTCGGATAAGGATCCGAGATTTACTTCAAAATTTTGGCAAAGTCTACAGGCATCGTTGGGAACGAAATTACGTCTGAGTTTGGCATACCACCCACAAACCGATGGTCAATCAGAAAGGACGATCCAATCTTTAGAAGATTTGCTTAGAGCTTGTACTATGGAACAGACTGGAAGTTGGGATGAAGTTCTACCATTGATAGAGTTCACCTACAACAATAGTTATCATTCGAGTATAGGGATGGCACCCTATAAAGCTCTGTATGGACGACGGTGTCGAACACCATTGTGTTGGTACCAAGACGGAGAGTGTCTCACGATTGGACCAGATATTATTCAACAAACGACTAAGAAGGTCAAAATGATCCAAGAAAAGATGAAGACTGCTCAGAACCGGCAGAAGAGCTATGCAGATAAGAGAAGGAAGCCTCTTGAGTTTGAAGAAGGTGAGCATGTGTTCTTGAAAGTCACACCCACGACTAGGGTCGGCCGGGCTTTGAAATCTAGAAAACTCACTCCAAAATTCCTTGGAACTTACCAAATCCTTCGTCGGATAGGTCCAGTAGCCTACCAAGTAGCCTTACCCCCTTTTCTTTCCAACATACACAATGTCTTCCATGTGTCACAGCTTCGTAAATATTTGCCTGATCCAAGTCACGTCATAGCATCGGACACAGTATAGTTAAAAGAGAACTTAACCTATGAGGCACCTCCTGCGAGAATCGAGGACCGACGGATAAAACAACTTAGACGAAAGGAGATTCCATTGGTAAAGGTGATCTGGAATGAGACGACTGGTGATGCAACTTGGGAACTGGAAGACAAGATGAAGGAGCAGCATCCAGAACTATTTTGAGGTATGTAAATTTCGAGGACGAAATTCTTTTTAATAGGAGAGTGTTGTAACATCCCGAAAAATATCTGTTTAATTATAAATCATCATTTTATAATATTCTTGATTTTTTTAAAAAAAAATTAGAATTTTTCAAAAAATGATGAATATTTTAATATATTCTTCGTTTTGCGTGCACACTGAGCTGAGAATTGCTGAGGTCGGTGTAACACTCCGGAAATCATTTGTTTTACCACAAATAGTCATTTTCTAATATTTGTGATTTATGAGAATTTTTCTACAATTTTTCGGAAACGATGAATATTTTTATATATTTTTCGTTTTGCGCAAATATTGAGCAGAGTCGGAAAAACGACTGTAATGCTTCAAAATTGGAAAATTATATGACGAATAGTCGTTTTATAATATTTGTAATTTTTGAGAATTTTCTGGGAATTTTTCAGAAACGTCGAATATTTTAGTGTATTCTTCATTTTACGTGCGCACTGAGCAGAACTGGAGAAACGCGATGTTTCCTTGATAATCACATATTTTATTCATTAAGAAACCCTTATGTTTAGTCATTTACACTCTCCATATTCTTAATTGATTGAGTTTGGTATGATTTTGTGAGTTTGAGCTCAAATTGGTCCTAATTGAATATTTCCAGCATTATTGAGATTTGACACTGTTTCTGTATTTTGGCCATACCTTGAGTTCCTAATATCTGATGAACATGAATTTTAACTTGTAGGAAAGCTAAGAGGAAGCTCTACAACTTTGATGAAGAGCTCGAAGTCTGATTCAGATGTCTAAGGGACCTAAGTTGACATGGAAGTCAGAATACGGGTTCTGTCAGTAGAATCCGAACAGTGTGCACTCAAAAAATCATATCTCAAGATGTAATAATGGCGATGGGCTGAAATTTTGACAGTGGATATTCAAGATCCAAATAAACAACTTTCATGAAGAACACATTTTGAGAAAAAGAAGTCTAGTAGGTCATTTTGAGCTTGCAAGTCGGAACAGAGGTGTTGAAGTTGGGTTTGAGCAACCTATGGTATTTGGGACATATCTTGGGCTTAAGGAAGCCAAATTGGACGAACCAGCTATCCATTTTATAGCCAAGACAAGGATCTACAACTTTCATGAAGAACACTTTTCGTGGTTCTGAAGTATAGTGGGTCGTTTTGGCTTCCAAGTCAGACACGAAATTTTCGTCCTCAACCATCCACTCATCCATCCACTAATCCACTCATCCACTCATCCACTCATCCACTAACTCACCCACTCATCCACTCATACACTAATCCAACCACTTAACCACTCCAACCACTCATCCACTAATCCATCCACTAATCCATCCACTCACCCATTCATGTCCATAATTTCCCACTCACCAAAAGTCCTTTGGCATTTTTCACTAATTCAACCACTCAACCATTCCACTCACTCATCCACTAAACCAACCCACTAATCCATCCACTCAAACACTCCACTCACTCATCCACTCATCCACCCACTTCCCTTTGTCATTTTGTTACCTTAGACTTCTATAAAAGGCACCATTTATCATGAGCAACATGTAAATTCTCCTTCATTTCTCTCTAAGTTTCTTCTTTTTTCTTCATAGTTTCTCATAGTTTTGTATATTTTGATGTTCCCCTTCATGGTAATGGAGGGCTAAGCTACTTTGGGTCAATTTAGAACTCTTGAAGAGATTGTGGTTTGGATTCTTGAGACCTTGGTTATGCATTGTATTTGATTTGTAATTGAATTCCTCTTTCTTCTTCTTTTTCTTCTTCTTGATCTTGAATGCATGAATGGTGATTCTATTTATGTTGATCGATTGATCTTGGTTTAAGATTGAGATTTGTGATGAAACTTAGAACTGATTGATCTAAACTAATCACATAAATGAAGATTGAGATTTGTGATGAAACTTAGAACTGATTGATCTAAATTAATCACGAGAATTGAAGAGGTTAGGTTCTCGATTTGTGCCTAAGTTAATTGAATTCGGTACTTGAAATTAACATAGATTTTCATGAATGGTGCGATTGCGGATTTGTGTTTATCACTTGTTAATTGAATTCTAGACGATCGTCTAGTATGAATTCTGGATTTGATGCAGAGATCTCGGTTAGATCCAAATTAACAATTCAATTGCGCTTCAAGTGTTCTATGAAGGGTCTATGATTGAATCCACCCAATCTTGGATAGGTTTCTAAATTGACTGCTCTTTAATTGTTATTTCTTCCTTTAATTTTGTTAAGTACGATCTTAAACTGTCAAACCCCCCTTTGCTAACTTTCACTTGATTTGATTAAATTGCATTTACGATCCTTGAGGAGACGATCCGGTGTTGTCACTGTGCTACAAGCTTAGGTAATAACTTCGGTTATAATTTTTCGAGTTCGGCGCTCGATCGAATTTTTTGGCGCCGTTGCCGGGGATTAGTAAGTGTAATCTTTTCATTTTAAGTGTTTTTACTAACCTTTTTTTTTTATTAACTTTTCTAACAATGGACCATGCATAATGGAGTCAAAACTTGAGGAATTGACTTCTTTGGTAAGACATATAGTAGTGAGACAACAATTACCTGTGCAGGAAGCTACACTTGTATGTAACATTTGTTTTTGTTCATCTCACCCCACATATGCATGCCCTACACTTCAGTATAGTAGTTCTATTTTTCCAGATCAATTTGTTGCAGCAGCTGGTTATTTTCCTGATGAACCACGAGTTCAAAGAAGAAGAATGAGTTATGACCCCTTCTTCAACACATACAACCCTAGCCGGGAATACTATCCGGATCTGGGATATGGCAATACGGCATCACTACAGCAACAATCATTTCAATATGAGCAGCCATTCCAGCAGATAACAAGTCCATCAACCACAAAACTTGAGCCTTCATGGGAGG
This sequence comes from Ormosia emarginata, assembly GCA_029884605.1. Lineage (NCBI taxonomy): Eukaryota > Viridiplantae > Streptophyta > Magnoliopsida > Fabales > Fabaceae > Ormosia > Ormosia emarginata. The sequence goes on from JAQQTP010000088.1 coordinate 45,398,152, forward strand.
ACTTGATGAAAACCCAAATTGAGTTCCAAATAGAGTTTCACTGCCACTATTCAGATTTAACAACCCAAATTGAGCAGATGACAACCACTATTAATGAACCGAGAAGTCAAGAGTCGACCACTCTCTTCCCAAACAATTCCCAACTCCCCGCATTCTAATTGTCATATTGATTTACCCGCAGATTTAGTTGAGGAAACTCATGATGAGTTGTGTGTTGAATTTCCGATTTAATTGGTTTTGATGATTCTATCAATTGCAACTCATGTATTGATTTTGACGGTGATATAAAATGTGTTATGTGTGCTTTGAGATTTTCGCATATTTGAAAGTCGATGATTCATTTCTTTACGCAAACATCTAATGATATTGAAGGGTCTATCAACAATGCGAATGAATCCGAAACACATAGGGAGGTGGAGTTGAAGGCCATTGAGGAATTTTCAAAGAAGGAGGAAAGTCAGCAGATGCTAGTAACTACTGAAGTGGATTTTGTTTTTAAGCCATGGTCCAGATTATCAATGAAAGCAGGATTGCAAAATTACACGTGTTGCATGCCATTGGTGAAGTCAAGGATATTAAGAAAGACCAATGGGACTCCAATGGGAGCCCTCATACTTCAAGCTTAACTTGGTCATTTCACTTCAACCAATGGGACCCTAGTGAAAGCTATCATGTTGTGTCAACCGTAACTTGGTCATCACGTTTCAACCAATGGGATCCTGGTGGAGTCTTTTCACCAACCTCAATTAATAAGACCAATGGACACCATCTCAAGCTGGAAAATGTGGAAGTGAAAGTGATGGGCTTTTACCATCCACATTATAAAGATCACTAAGAAGTGTCCCAACGTCGAGCTAACGACGTTAAACAAGCGCTTATTGGGAGGCAACCCAACTAGATTTGTTTTCAAGATCTTTGGGAATGGTTTTCGTAAACCGAGAAGATGCACATATACTTCATTACCAAGAGTTCTGTTGCAGCTTTGATTCTTACGCATCTTTTCTGCTTGCCATTATCTCGCCCATCATCAGGTTGTGTTGCTCTTTTCTTTCCGTTTTATTTATCACTTTCACATTGAGGACAATGTCTATATTAAGTGTGGGGGAGAGATATTAGCATGTTTCTTTTTTGTTAAAAAAAAATAAAAAAAAAAGGGTTCATTGCATGATTGAATAACTTTTCTCCCTTCTTGAACTGATATGCTTGGAGATGGATGATTGAACTGATGAATTGAGTTTGATGGATGCATACCTTGTGAGATTTTGAGCCTAATGGATGGATTCAACATTTGTGCCATTCTCCTCTTTCTTGTGTGATTTTCACTCATGTTAATGACCACTCTAGAACTTGCTTTGATTCTTTTTTAGGCTACATTTCACTTGCATGCATAAACATGATTGAGGCCCTCTTTCTTAATTAGCTAGTTTAACTAAATAGCCAACCTTGTTTTCAATATGATATCAAGCACTCTTTTGACTTCTTGAAAATTCTCGATTCTTGCCAACCTTGTATATTTTCCTTTGCTTAACCCCTTTGAGCTTATTTGACCATTCCTTGTTTCTAGCTCATTATGTGCCTTAAATGAGAAATCGTGTTCTTACTTTACCTTAGGGAATAAAAGAACATTAGCTTGGTTAATGGATGAGTTTTTGAACAAGTGTGGGGGTGTGTGTACAAAATGGTTGTTGAAAAAGAAAAGAGTGCCGAAAAAAAAAAAAAAGTATGTATATAGTTATGTTCATATATATAAAAGAAAAAGAAAAAAAAAAAAAAAAGAGGAAAAAAAAACCAAGTGTTTAAAAAAAAAAAAAGGATTGGGAAATGAATATGTAAAGGGATATACACTAGAGTTGGGATGAACTTTTATGCTTGTTATTTGAACTCAGCTCTCATTTGCTTTTATTCTCTTTAGTATTTATCTTCTCATATCCATTTTATCCTCTCCCGTTACCTTGACCTCACTACAACCTTGAATAAAGTCCTCATGATTTGTGTGTGCATGTGTTTTGAGTAGTGGAGAAGTAGAAGATAAGCAAGCTTATGGTAGTGCAAGTTTCATGGGTTGAATTGAGTGAAATACCTACCCTTTAAACACTTGAGAGATTGAGAGGGAATCTTGTGAAGATCTATCATTCTCGATTCATGTTGAAGATACCTTGCTTGTTGGTTTGAGATGTGGAGAATTGTTAACTCATGAATGTTTTGATCCTTGAACCTTTGGTTGTTCTTCTTGATTGTAAAATTTTGGTCTTGAGTTTTGGAGTGAGTGCAAAAAGCTAAGTGTGGGGGAATTTGATAATCACATATTTTATTCATTAAGAAACCCTTATGTTTAGTCATTTACACTCTCCATATTCTTAATTGATTGAGTTTGGTATGATTTTGTGAGTTTGAGCTCAAATTGGTCCTAATTGAATATTTCCAGCATTATTGAGATTTGACACTGTTTCTGTATTTTGGCCATACCTTGAGTTCCTAATATCTGATGAACATGAATTTTAACTTGTAGGAAAGCTAAGAGGAAGCTCTACAACTTTGATGAAGAGCTCGAAGTCTGATTCAGATGTCTAAGGGACCTAAGTTGACATGGAAGTCAGAATACGGGTTCTGTCAGTAGAATCCGAACAGTGTGCACTCAAAAAATCATATCTCAAGATGTAATAATGGCGATGGGCTGAAATTTTGACAGTGGATATTCAAGATCCAAATAAACAACTTTCATGAAGAACACATTTTGAGAAAAAGAAGTCTAGTAGGTCATTTTGAGCTTGCAAGTCGGAACAGAGGTGTTGAAGTTGGGTTTGAGCAACCTATGGTATTTGGGACATATCTTGGGCTTAAGGAAGCCAAATTGGACGAACCAGCTATCCATTTTATAGCCAAGACAAGGATCTACAACTTTCATGAAGAACACTTTTCGTGGTTCTGAAGTATAGTGGGTCGTTTTTGGCTTCCAAGTCAGACACGAAATTTTCGTCCTCAACCATCCACTCATCCATCCACTAATCCACTCATCCACTCATCCACTCATCCACTAACTCACCCACTCATCCACTCATACACTAATCCAACCACTTAACCACTCCAACCACTCATCCACTAATCCATCCACTAATCCATCCACTCACCCATTCATGTCCATAATTTCCCACTCACCAAAAGTCCTTTGGCATTTTTCACTAATTCAACCACTCAACCATTCCACTCACTCATCCACTAAACCAACCCACTAATCCATCCACTCAAACACTCCACTCACTCATCCACTCATCCACCCACTTCCCTTTGTCATTTTGTTACCTTAGACTTCTATAAAAGGCACCATTTATCATGAGCAACATGTAAATTCTCCTTCATTTCTCTCTAAGTTTCTTCTTTTTCTTCATAGTTTCTCATAGTTTTGTATATTTTGATGTTCCCCTTCATGGTAATGGAGGGCTAAGCTACTTTGGGTCAATTTAGAACTCTTGAAGAGATTGTGGTTTGGATTCTTGAGACCTTGGTTATGCATTGTATTTGATTTGTAATTGAATTCCTCTTTCTTCTTCTTTTTTTCTTCTTGATCTTGAATGCATGAATGGTGATTCTATTTATGTTGATCTGATTGATCTTGGTTTAAGATTGAGATTTGTGATGAAACTTAGAACTGATTGATCTAAACTAATCACATAAATGAAGATTGAGATTTGTGATGAAACTTAGAACTGATTGATCTAAATTAATCACGAGAATTGAAGAGGTTAGGTTCCGATTTGTGCCTAAGTTAATTGAATTCGGTACTTGAAATTAACATAGATTTTCATGAATGGTGCGATTGCGGATTTGTGTTTATCACTTGTTAATTGAATTCTAGACGATCGTCTAGTATGAATTCTGGATTTGATGCGAGAGATCTCGGTTAGATCCAAATTAACAATTCAATTGCGCTTCAAGTGTTCTATGAAGGGTCTATGATTGAATCCACCCAATCTTGGATAGGTTTCTAAATTGACTGCTCTTTAATTGTTATTTCTTCCTTTAATTTTGTTAAGTACGATCTTAAACTGTCAAACCCCCCTTTGCTAACTTTCACTTGATTTGATTAAATTGCATTTACGATCCTTGAGGAGACGATCCGGTGTTGTCACTGTGCTACAAGCTTAGGTAATAACTTCGGTTATAATTTTGACTGAGTTCGGCGCTCGTCATTCCTCCGAGAACCTTAGACTATGGACATGTCGACGGGGAATATTACTAAACCCGAGGCTGCACACAGTTTACGAAAATTCATATTTTTTGAGAAATTCAAATAAATAAAATAAAATAATACTGCGAAAAATTTATCTGTCAGATTAATTAAATACTGACTTCTGTCAACTGTAGCTATTATCCATTGGATAATAGCATGTAATAAAAATCCTATCACATTATCCAAATGAAATCCACTTTATGTCTAATCAATTCACTTTAATTCAAATTTATTATAAAATAATCAAAGCTTCTTTGAGAAGCTTTGACCAAACAATGACCCAAATGCCCTTAGCTTCCATGAGAAGCCAACACACTCTCCCTCTCTCTCTCTCTCTCTCTATGCACGGCTGAATGCAGCCCAAAACAAGGGAAATTAGTTTGTTTCATTTCTTCTTTTATCACATAATTTCCATAATTAACCAAAACACTTTCTCTCTCTACCCTTTCTTCCTTCTTCTTCATTTTGGTTTTCTCTTCCTTCTCTCTACCCTAAGCTATGGCCAGCAGCCCCTTCCCCCACTCAATCTTCACAAAAATTTTAACCAAGCACATTTTCTTAATCCTCTCATCATTCTAAACATCTTTCCTTCTTGGAGTTTCTTGAAAATCCACCATCTTCATCACTTTCTCCAAGCTTCAAGCTTTGAGCTTTTTGGGTAAGTTTCAAAATTTCTCTTCTCTTCTCTTCATTTTCGTGGTTATGGTCTCCTTGGTGACCATCCATGCTTCATTTTTCAAGCATTGGTGTTGATTTAACAAAGTTGAAATTTCTAGGGTTTTTGGTGTTGTAAATCCGAAAATACAAGGAACTTCCTTGGTGTTTCTCTTGATTTCTTCATTTAGGGTAAGAGGAAGACACTCCTCCTCAACCTCTCTTAGCATCTAGGAACCTTGATTGTGTTGGTTGTGGAAAAACCCTAAACAGGGTTATTCTTTGATTTTGTAATTAGAATGTTTGTGTATTGATTTTATGTTGTTTATGCTATTAGATTGATTTGTTGAATATAATGGTATATTGGATGGGATTGGATGATTGAAAATAGAAGAAAAATATTTGAGAATCCCTCTTGGAGGGCTACGGTTTTGAGCTTGAAGAAGGGGTAATTTGTGAACAAATTTCGATGAGCATAAGACTTAAATTAATTGAGTGACAAAATGAAATCAATGGAAGAAAAACTTGAAATGGGAATTCCTAGGGAGGCTACGGTTTTGAGTCAAGGAAAATTAGGGTTCTTGGTGAACTAATTTAATAAGTGGACAATTAAATGAATTAAGAGAATGGCATGTAATGTGATGACTTAAATGAATTTGGAATGGAAACACTTGTGAGGCCACGACCTCTAAGGCCTTTTAGGTGTAAATATGTAACCTTGGTAACTTGGAAGCATAAGTAATTATGCAATTAAAAGCCTATGCAATGAGATAGGGAATTAATAAATTGGAAGAATTTAATATAATCAAGGGTTTCATAAATCTTAAAAGACTAAGAGTGAGATAGTCATAAGACTTGAGGTAATGGCAAGTGAGTAAAGAACAAGAGAGTGTGAGGTCTAAGGACTTAAATAATTTACAAGTTGTAAGAAATTAAATTGCCTTGGGAGATTTAGTTAATTGTACAAATTGGATTGGACATGAACCTTGAAAAAAGAAACAAATTCTAAGTTAGGATTCATAATGGACCTAAGAATGTACCAAAGGATTTGATTTTTATATTATAATGTTATTAGTCCATGTGAGTGACCATTTGTATATTGATGCTTATTTTGGCCTATTGTGGCATATTATGGAATTGTATGAAATTGTGAATCAAACATGTTCATGCATAGAGTCTTATGCATTGTGAATGTCCTGTGGACTGTTGTAAGGCCAAGTTGCCTAGGAGATTGAACACACCTTTGTGCGGGTGCGAGTAGACTAGTGTGGGTCTTGTTATGACCTTGGGGGCGTCGGGGTACGGGTCCTTCACAATGGGCAGTTGGTAGCTCCTCTGCCCGTGGGGCGAACCGATGCAAACGCACCGACGATCTGGACTTGACACTGTCCTATATCATGATCGAGCGTGGACTATCCGTACAATGCCTGATGTGCACGTGGAAAACAATTGATGTATAGCACTTTGGCTGCGGCAGCCGAGTTGCGGACACGTCTCCTGATCTTTCTCTCCGACTGTTTGAGTCTAGCTCCATAGAGTAGGAATTGGGAAAGCATGCATGTGCATCATGATATACTTTGTTATTAATAATTACTGCCTTATGTGAACTTGAGCTGTTGGTATCATTATAGTATTGAATATCTGCCTGGAATTATTTATCTGTTTGCTGTTGGATTTACCGTTTAATATTTGGATATGCTGTTTGGAATTGCCATTGGGCGCGTTGCGCCGTTTTGTTTTTAGCTGCTATAATTGGTAATGATGGTAGGATGTCTTACCTCTTTCCTATATTTGTGCATTTCTATTTTATATTTACATTTGATAAAAGATCGTGAGGAAGATAAAGAGGGACCACACCTTAGTTGATTGGCTTGAGCATCTGGACAAGATTTCTTCAACTACGTAAGAGTGCAGCCGCGTGGAGGCATTGATGCCTGTCGTGTCAACTGGGACGCCGTGCGTCATGTACATATGGGGTTGCAGCTTTGTCTGCTGGTAGTACCCATCCCTGGGTTACTACTTTTCCCCCCTTTTGTGTTTTTATTATTCCTGTTGTATTTTATTGGACTCTGTAATTATTATATTCTATGTCATTAGTGATTTGTGTAAATTGACTATAAAATATATATATAAGGAATATGATTTTATTTCAGTGGTTGTATTATGGGTTGAATATATTTATATTTCATTCGAGGCTCGTATTTTCTACTTATGCAAATTTCAAAAAAAAAATGTATACTCTCTTGAGGATTTAAATTACTGTTATCATGTCTGTGACACACTTGGATTTAGTAACTGCGGTGTAATGACGATTACGCTCCGGTTGCTACATCAAGGGGTGTTACACTTCTCCCCTACGAAATTGCAGCCCCTATTAGCAACCATTTTCCTTCATTTTTCTCTTCACCAAGACCATTTCTATACTCACCTTAACCTCCTTTACCTTTTCTATTTAGAAATTTTCTTCAAAATCCAACCTTTCCTCTATTGTCATCCAAGACAAAGCTTCAAGCTTTATGATAAAGATTTCATTTTTCTTCTTCTTTCTCTTCATTTTTGTGCTCCATGGTCTCTTTGATGACCATGGATCTCTTTTCTTTCAACCCTTGATGTTGATTCATTCTCTTGAAATTCCTAGGGTTTTAGAAGCTCAAAACTGAACCCACCAAAGAGCACCAAGGAAGCCATTTTCATGATTCTCCTTTAGGCAAGATGGAGACTACTCACTTCAACCATTTTTGGTGGTGAGGGAACCTTTGTATGCTTACTTTATTTTGGTGATTTTTTATGTTTATGTATTCTTGAATTGGATTAATGTTTGAATAGTGAACTTGAATGTATTGGATGTGTTGAAAATGCTTGATCACGTTAGGGTTGTTAAATGAAAAATTTGGAGTTTCCTATCCTAATGTGATACCACGGTTTTGACTAGGATTTAGGGATATAAATTGGTTTTTATGTACGATACAATGAAGCTTATGTGATTACATGTTAAATGATAATATTACAATTAATGAATGGAAAATTTAAGGGTTTAATACCCCAAAGTGATGCCACGATTTTGACTTGAATCTTGAAGGATTGGATTGGTTTGGTGTGCACTAAAATTTAAGTGATTAGATATCAAAAGACTAGTGCATAAAATGTAAAGAAATTGGAACCATGATGGTCTAGTGAGGCCACGGTTTCTAGAGAAAATTTAGAGTTTAAATGATGCCTTGATGCATCCTTGAAGATTAAGAATTTAGAGACATGCATAATCCATAATTAAGTGGAAGAATTAAATTGAGTAATAACTCGTGAGAGTGTTACGGTTTTGAAGGGTTACCTAATCTAAAAATCGTTATAATTGATTTAAGTTTAAGACTTTGAAAATATGGACTTGTGATAATAAATGAACCCTAAATACATATTGATGTTGAGGATTGATTCTATGTTGTTGTGATCCCCTATGTGGGACTAAGCAATTGATAATATGCATTTGATGGACTTATGACAAGTTGATGATGAATATATATATATATATGCACCATTGTGGTATGCTCATGATGAATGCATCATTGATAAACATGTATGATGTACATTGTGTCGCCATGCATATGTGTTGTCCATTGGACATTGTTGGAAAGGCTATGTATGCCTAGGAGTTTGAATAACACTTATGTGTGGGTGCAAATAGACTAAGCGTTGGGTCATAGTGGTTGGCCTTGGGGGCGTCAGGGTACGGGTGTCTTACAACGAGCAATGGTAGCTCCACTGGGACTGTGGCATAGACCAATGCAAATACACTGATAATCCGGACTGAGATGTTATCCTATATCGCGATCAACTATTGAGGTGCCATGTATAAGCCGTATTGCGCAAATGTTTTTATGAGATGAGCACACTAATTATTTTGGCTAACGAGATACTGGCATAACTCCTTGATCATTCACTCCGAAAATGTTTATGTCTAGCTCTATGGAGTAGGAATTTTGGTACCTTTTGCATTGTGAACTGTCAGTCTCATAATTCATTGTGCATGAGCATTTATAATTGTGAAGAGTATCTGTTATTATTACTGTAATAATTATTTGATTGTTTGGAAATATTAATGTTGTTTATCTGTCGCTGATAGTCTTTAATACTATTTACTGTTGTTCTGCTCTTACTGTCAATCTTAATTATTATTGTAATTGGATATATGGATTGCGTTTATATGTAGGCGTCTAGCGCCGTTTCGTTTTCTTGCTGCCATTTTGGTACTGAAAGCTGGGTGTCTCACATCTTTCTGTATTTTCTATATTTTTTGTATTTTTATCGGACTGTGTTCTAAGAAGACGCTCGTGAGGAAGAGAAGGAAACAACTGAGTTTCTGAGTTTCTGGCCGCACTACGATTAGAGCTATTGAGAATGTCGTCATGCCTACGCCACTTTTTGGGGTACGTGAAGTTGACCTTCCATGGAGGACCAGATTGCTGGCACCTACATGTGTAGACTGATCAATGTGTCTACCGCGAGGAGCTGACGGTGTCTTTATCTTGGGGTCGTTATGACGCCCATGTCTTTGATTTTTCAGCTTTTGTTATTTTAGAATTTTACCTACCCGTGAGGGATATGTGGACTGATATGTTCTACACCCCTCAAGAGGATTCTTTCCTCTCCACTGCTCGGGCTTCTGCCCGAAATTCGGTCGCTCCGATGGTGATTTCGTCAGATGAAGAGGACCCTGAGGAGGACCGGGCTACGGTCCATTCTCGTCAGTCTTAGGGGCTGATACTATAGGTGGTTACTGATGGCTAACCGTTTATCTTTTTGGGGAAGCCTGATGTTTTGCTAGTTCATAGGTGTAAATTTGTAACTATCTTGGGTGGGTAAAGCCTTTACTTTTTGTATATTTTGTGATGTAACTAAACAAGTGATGCATATATATATATATATATATATATATGTGAATGTATGATTATAAATTCTGTTTCAATTCTATCGCATTGATAATTGTTATTATCTCCTTACTGTTATATTATACAAAAAAAATACGTACAGACATTTCAACACTCGATTATTTTATCTTCCAAGAATACAAACCATTTAATCTTATGTTAATAAATGAACCGAGTCTTAATTAATCGCTACAGGTATTATTTTCCGCAAATTTATTTCGTGTCTTTAGTACTATGGTGTGACGTTCCTTCTTCGCGGTGTTAAGAAAAAGGAGCGTTACACACCCCTTGGATGATTTTCTATGTTGTGATCATCATCTAACTCTCTTATCTCCATCATCTTTCTCAAGCCCTAACTTGAAGCTTTTAAGGTGAGATTTTGATCTTTCTTTCCTTCTCTCTTTTTCGTGTTCAAGGTCATCATCTTGAACATTGGTCTTTTATTTTCAAGCTTTATGTGTTGATCTTGTGAGTTTGAAGCTTCAAGGGTTTGGTTGGAAGTGTTGGACGAAATTTCAAGAGCATCAAGGAGCTTTCTTTTCTTGTCATCTCTTTAGGTAAGAGGGAGAGTAACTTCATCAACCATTTTGATGGTGAGAAATGAAATTTTTTGTGGAGAGTGAGAAATCCATTTGAGGATTTACCCACTTTGTTGTATGACTTATCATATTTCATGCTTGTTTATTTCTTAAAATTTTAATGGCTTTAATATGATGCTTGAACTTGTTGTATGAGTTTTTGGGTGATTTTGTGCCTATTTGTTTCATATGATTTTATGGTTTTAAAAATATGCATGATATGATTTTTATAGCGTTAATGGTATGTATGAACTTGTTATGAAGTAAATGTGATGATTGGAACGTGATGCATATCATGAATCATGCATGAATGGTGAGAAAATTTTGGTTCCTAAATACCTAGATGGCTCACGGCCATAATGGTTAAAATTGGGTAATTCAAGTTAAAAATATTTTATTGAGTTGGAACTTATATGATTTGGTGTTAAATAATTTAATTAAAGGATTTCAAGATGGTTTGATACTTAAAGTGTTTTATTTAAAAAAGTTTTTGTTTGATAAAGGTGATGACAAAAGGCTTTTCTTAGTTTTGATTTAATAAAAAATAAGTGACTTTTGTGAAAAGTGTAAAATGAGTGGAATGATGGTTTGATACTTAAAATGTTTTATTTAAGAAAGTTTTTGTTTGATAAAGGTGATGGGAAAAAGCTTTTCTTAGTTTTGATTTAATAAAAAATAAGTGACTTTTGTGAAAAGTGTTGAAAAATCTTATTTTGAGGAGTTTTAGTAAAGAAACCTTGGATTTAAGATTCAAATTTTCTATTGAACTTGGAAAGTTTCAAAATAAAGTTTAGAATTTCAAAAAAATGCTTTTTGAGATTGAAAAATATTGATAAAATCTTACGCGTTCCAAAAGTGTTGATTTTGAGCTATGTGATTGAGAAAAATGTTTGAAAATGTTTGCAAAATTTGAAAACGTAACAAAAGTGCTTCGTAAGTTGAGAAATTTAGTGATTTGCTTTTGGGCCGATGTACTGGACCCTGTGATGTTGGAAAAAATACTTTAGCCCTGTGGTGGCTTGTTCCTTTGTGGAAGGTTATGCTGTAGACATAAAACATTACATTAAGTCATGAGATATGTGTTTGTTGTGACCCGGAGATGAATTACACCTTAGTGCATGTGCAAATAATGTATGGTGACGGTCATATGGTGGACCTTGGGGACATTGGGGTGCGATTTTTCGTTTGCAACGCACTGACTATCTTAACTAGATGTTGTACTATTTCACGATCCGACGTAGAATGTCTTGTATACGCTATGTTGCGCATTGAGAAAATATTTTAGCACTTAAATTGAGGCTGATTGTAACACTAATTCTAGATACCATAAGTAAATAGAATCTAGGGTGTCACTTAAAAATTAAAACATAAAATTTAAAACATTCTCATAACCTATATAACAAATATAATGCATACATATATAGAGCCTTGACAAAATCAAAGAGCAATACATTTTACGCATCTGACAACTTGCTCTTTATCACAAAATTACAAACCATGAGAGAGAAAATACAAAACTAGTAAATTAATTACAATAATGATCATTATACATTTACAAAATAGCTATGCAACGTCTTCACTTCCTTCTTTCGCTCCTGCTTTGATCCTATTCTAGATTTACCATGCAAATAAGAAGTTGGGGTGAGAATTTTTAATTCTCAGTAGTAAATTTATAAAACATAATATCATAATAAATCCAACTATTTTGGTTAAAACAATTTACTAAAATATTAAATAGAAAAGTGACTTATTTCACAACATAGTCTCTTCAGTTCCGATTTAAACCGTTTATTTAATTACATATCTATAAAATACCGGCATCTACAATATACAATACATATCTTATTAAAACCATTAACTTATTTACTCCCAAGAGTACTTTTATGTTTACTACTTATGCTTTGGCAACTATCCATTACACTATCTTTAATTTCCCTCACATTTTTAAGTAATAAGGCAACAACTTGTTAATAAAGCTTAACTTGCATAAGTAAAATAATTCACCTATGGTTATACCTTCTTTCTCGTTAGTATCTCATTAGTGGCTACGACCACTTTTATTACCATAGTGCTTACTGCCACCTTAGTTATTTTAGTGGATACAACCATCATTAATAAGTAAATTAAGGTAATATAATCATTTATACAAGAGCATCATAGCCCACGTACAAGCACTCCAGTACAAGTAAATTCCCAATTCAAACACATTAGGCTATATAATCAATATATATACAACAACATCATGTAATTCTTAAAGGCTAGGCATTTTAGTCAAGACATTAATAATAAGCATTATCACTCAATAAGTTATTTACAAGCTAATTCCAAATACATTAATAATATACTATAAGCTTCCAAACAAGCTACTTCTCAACACAACAAGATTTCTCATTACTTTATAATTTAGAGCAACATAGCCCTGAACATCCACCATGAACCCGAGACATTGATCCTATTTCATTCATCCAAATTAACCAGTTATAAACTCAATTACTCAAAATTAAGCAAAACATCATAATGGCTTCAGAAACCATAATCAAACTCAAGTCAATATAAAATGTCGTCACATAATCTTAATCAAACAAGTTCACAAATTCAAAAATTCAAGAGAGAAATTGAAGAACTCCTCTAATCTTATCCTTCACCCACCAAACCCAAGAGCACCCAATTTCAAGCATAAAACATCAATGTTTTCATTCAAAATTTGAGCAACCGTCAGCCCTCATCGTAAATAATCATTCAAGGCTTTACTTGAAGCACAAAAACAATCAAGATTGAGCCACAACAAGGTAACATTTTACTATATTTTTCTAACACAATTCAAGTCACACAATATGACATAATAACATCACAAATTATGCTATAACAGAACACGCTCAGCCAAGACTATTCAACCACAAAATCTAACCATTTTCTCATCAATAACACATCACAATACATCACAAACATGAATAGAATTAAATGAACAACTAAAAGAGTACAAACACCTCTAAATCCCCCATTTGGTCATGAGATATAGGTCACCATATAACATCAATATATCAAAATTTTACTCAATAACTAAAAAGAAATAGAATTAGAGAATAATAGAAACAAAGGCACAATTGCATGATATCATTTCCAACATGGACAATTTAGTTTTGTAGTCCAACAGTTTGGTATGACTCAGATTAAAGCTAACCATTTTGTGCTCTATCGTCATTCTGCCTAAGGTTGCATTTACTTGATTTTATATATGGACAAAATTGTCATTACTAGTAGTGATCACCATGGCATACTTCAAGTAAAATAGCATCTCTTTCATCACTTTTAGACCAAAGACCTTGGCAAACTTCAATACTTCTTGGGAGTCACGGTGGCACAATCCAAGGATGATATAGTCATTTTATAGAGGAAGTATGCTATCGATATTCTTGAGGAAATAGGCTTGTTGAATGCCAAGCCCATTGACAGTTCCAAATGTTAAACTTCTACCAAATCAGGGGGAGCCACTATTAGATTCGGGAAGATATAAAAGATTGGTTGGGAAACTAAATTACCTCATTGTTACTTGTCCAGACATCTCCTTTGCAGTCAGTGTGGTTAGTCAATTCTTGAATTCCCTGTGTGAAGGTCATTGGGATGTTGTGATTTGTATCTTAAAGTACATTAAAGAAGCTCCGAGAAAAGGTCTTATCTATGAAGATAAGGGACACAATATATTGTTAGATACTCATATGCCAAATGGGCAGACTCTCTTACTGACAGATGGTCCATTTCTAAGTATTACATATTCATTGGGGGCACATGATTTCTTAGAAGAGCAAGAAACATAATGTGTTTGCAAGGTCTAGTGTAGAAGCAGAATACCAAACTATGGCCTTAAGAACTTGCTAACTCATTTGGTTAAAATAACTTTTGAAAACATTTCGATTTGGGGAGATTATGCAAATGACACTTATTATGATAGCTAAGTGGCTTTGTATATTGCCTCCAGTCTAGTGTCTCTTTGAAAGGACCAAACACATTGAGATAGACTATCACTTTATCAAGGAAAAGATCCTATCAAGAGATATCACCACTAGCTTTGTCAATTTCAATGATCAACTGGTGAATTTCTTCACCAATCCTTGGGAGGTCCTCGAATAAGTTATTTGTGTAACAAGTTTAGTGCATATGATCTATACACTTAAGCTTGAGGGGAAGTGTTAGAATAGAAACATGTATTATTATTTTGTCTAGGTTCATTGTGCATACACTAGTTATCCTATTAGCCCATATCTTGTAATTATTTTAAACCTATGTATTTATTATCATATTAATATATATTCAGTTCTCCAATGTGTAATTGAGGCACACTTTTCAACATCATATGCTTCTTTTCTCTCTCTCTCAACAATAACAAACCATTAGGAGAAAGATACTCAATTCACTACTCCAAGACTTCACATAATATTGTTTTTTAATAGACTATGCAACTAGCAAATGTATAAGATCTAGTCTTATTGAATAAACAAGATAATATCTAGTTGGGTGTAGCATAAGCAAGCTGTACTCTCAGGGAGAGGATTGAAGTTCAAGTTCTGGAGAAGATAATTGTTGGGAGAGTCTCCTAGTCGGGATAGTGCTTGAAGATTAGTCTCACAGCAATGCCTGTAGGTATACCTGATCAAAGACTAAGCAACATAATAGCTAATAAGACTATAAATGTGATATGATTATTAAAATGATCTAGTAAGTTTCTTTTTCTTTTTCTATAAAAAAAATAAGATTATAAATGTGATGTAATTATTCTAATAAAGATAATTTCAACTATATAACAAAACTTTAAAAAGATTTTTTTTTAGGTTGTGACTGAAAACTGACATATTTTGTTTAGAGTAGAAACTTAGGTATTTTAGTACACTAAAGTTGATATTATTTCATTCAGCCAATAAATAGGCTTTAGGTTTGAAAATCTATGGGTTGTTACGAAGCTATTTTTGGTAAAATGGATATGGGACAGAAATCTGAAGTTGACAATGATTCGAGTTGTGGTGTTGGTATTGATTGTTGGATGACAAACAAGAAGAGCCATTCTTGCAGTGTGGGTTTAATGTACTGTGTGGATTGGAAAATAATGAACTTGGGTACTTGTTGAGTAACTTTGTTTTGTGTAGTTGGAAACCTTCTTGTAGCCTTCTGAAGAGTTGAAAGTTTAGAAGACTTTGTTGCATTTTGGACTGCAGCCACATCGGAATTTTTAGGTTGTCACTAAAAATTGGCATATTTTGTTTAGAGTAGAAACTAAGGTATTTCAGTATACTTAGAGTTGATATTATTTCATTCAGCCAATAGACTTTAGGTTAGAAAATCTATGGGTTGTTAAAGAGCTATTTTGGGTAAACTGGATATGGGACAGAAATATGAAGTTGACATTGATTCTTGCAGTTTGGGTTTATGGAAAGTAATATAATCTGTTTTGTTGAGTAACTTGGGTACTTGGGTGCTTAGAGTGCAACCACATCGGAATTTTTATATATGACGCAATATGGGTTTCAATCACATACTATTTACTATTGAGGTCAAAAGAATACAAGATTTTAGTAGGCCACTTTGAAGGTGGTGGATTATCCCATATTTATCATTGTGTGTCTGTGATGCCATGGTACTTCTAAGAAGGAAATGCTAGTGGTCTAGAACTTTCGAATACTATGTTAAAATGGATTGATATTTATGCATATTGTTCATTTCTGAGAATTATGTTGTGATGATAGTGTTGCGTTTGTTAAAGTAAACTCTAGTATGATTCATTCATTATGTGGTTTTGTATTGTTTTAATGATGCATCAATTAAATTCGTCATTAGCCTTTTTAAATCTTATTTGTATAAGGCGAAATTGGAGTATCTTCTTTTTATATAAGTTGTTCTTGATATGGCCAAATGTCTATTTTTGGAGCATGATGTCCTATATACCTTTTTTTTGTCAAATATGGAATATCGAAATGTTGATTTTACTCATTTCCATCGTGTTCTATACTTTAACCTAATATTATTGCTTCTGTTTGAAAGGATTCTCTATGTTTGTAGGTAGTGGATATTTGGAGATATTATTCTGTATTTGGTGGCCACTGCATTATTGAGTATTGCATTGAGTTGAAACTAGGTGTTTCTTACTAATGTTTTAACAAAAATTCAATTTGTTTCAGACATTGAATCACAATCATATTTTATTCGAAGAAAGAAATATTAGTTGTTATTCAAGCTCTCACTTGTAACTGTTGAGATTAACGAGATTCATTAATAAGGTTCTAGAAGCAGATTCATAGGTTCATGTACAAATTCATGTATACTAGAATTTATTGGATTCATGTACATAGAGAGTAAGTTATCTCATTAATTACCTTGTAAATTGTACCTTGTAAGCTGCAATTCTGATATATATATATATATAAATCACACCTGCTAAGTAATTTTTACTTAAGCAATTCAGTGTATCCTAATTTCCTAATTCTTATTCTTAAGTTAGTGTCAGAGCCCACTCCCTGTGGGCCTGATTTAAACCTTAATCTTTGTTAGAGAATATTATGATTATTATTTATTAGGTTATTAGTCTTATGTTTGTGGCCTTGGGCCAGTACTAGTAGTATTAGTATTATACTTAAATATTACTATAAATAAGAGTACTAGGTTATAAAATTATATCATATCTCATACTTATCAATAATATATCTAGTGTTAGTCGTCTTTCTCTCTTTTCCTTCTCTTAACCCTAAACTCGTAATTCTTCAATATGGTATCAGAGCGGTACCATCCACCATAACCTATGTGACTATGTTTCCGTAAAGTGAGTTCCTTGGAACTCTATTTATAAGCCTCTTTTATTTTTCCTTAAAATAAAAAAAGAGAGCATTTTCAGATCTAGGGCAGTCGCCAGTGGTTGCCGCTTAGCTTCGTGTTCCAGCAGATAGGGAGTGCTGGTGTGAGGCCGTCTAGTGCCAGGGGAGGGCCGGCGAGGCGATGGGTGACCCGGCGATGCAGGAGGAACATCGTTTGGGTGCCTTGTTTATGTGAAACTCATGAGTTCGGAGAATGGGGAACACCTGGACCTCGTGGGTGGTTGCCGTGGAGTTCGTCTACCATAGAGAGGTGCGACCGGCGTTTGGGGGTGGTTCACCGACGTGCGGAGGTTCGACGACATCTTTGGAGAGGTGATTTTGGCGTTTTCGTGCTAGTTTCTTATTGTTTTTGGGCTGTTCTGTTCCAAGTTGGTGCAATCTATTACCAAGTGGCTTCAATACTCAAGAGGGGGGTGAATTGAGTTTGTAAAACAAGTTCGCAATTCTTTCGCAAAACACTTGACTATTGATTTTCGTTGAAGCTATTGACTAATTGAAATGAATGAATTGATAAGAATAATGCATATTGCTTAATAACCAACCAAGAGAGAAGTAATCAAGCAAGAGTATAAGCAATGCACAAATATAAAGAGAAGGGTTTAGAGAATCAAACACAATGATTTATCCTGGTTCGGCCACCAATCCACTTGTGACCTACGTCCAGTCCTCAAGCAACCACTTGAGATTTTCCACTATATCTTCAAGCTTCAATAGGTGCTTGACTACCTTTACAAACTTGAGCCCTCAACTCCTTGGGATGCCTCACCCTTCAGCTTGAGTCTCTTCAAACAAAGGGATGCCTCACCCTTTACAAATTGGAGGGATACCTCACCCTCTCTCTCTTATATAGAAATTAAGATTGATATAGAGAAACTCTCACTAGAGTAAATGATACAAATTGAAGCTCTAATAATGCTCACAAAAGATATCTCAAAGATTGGACAAAAACAGAGCAATGAGTGATTTCAGAGTTTGGTTCTCGTTTGATGTGTTGCTATGATGTTTTTAGGTTCAAGAACAACCCTTAATGATGCCCCAACAAATGTATTTAAAGCCCATTCATTAAAAGAGCCGTTGGGGGTGGTTAAAGCCAAGCATTTAATGCATTCAATATAGCTGTTGGGCATGTCAGAACCTTGGTAATCGATTACAAGGTTTTGGTAATCGATTACATGGAAGATAGAACGTGTTCTTGGCTTTCTGGGCTTGTGGTAATCGATTACATGACTTGTGTAATCGATTACATGTAACACCCCAATTTTTAGAAAATGTCCCGAATGTTCTGTTTGCTGTTTTTCAAGCTTTTGTGTAAATGACTGTTATGTCCCTGTTTTACTGTTTCTTGTTTTTTCGTATGAAATACAAATATATTTTGGCTAAAATTTTATTTGATCGTTTTACGTATTTTCTTTGTGAGACGGTAAAATAAAAATTTTCTCGAGCCTCTTGTTTTAATTTTTTCGGGTGATATACTGAGACAATTAATACCGTCTGTAATTTTATTTGAACGTTTTGGATGATTTGCTTCGTCGTGGGGAAAAATGGAAAAATGACCGTTATGTCCCGATTGTCTTGTTTTTAATTTTTCTATATGTTACGATTGCTTAATATTACTTGTCTGTGATTTTATTTGGACTTTTTGTGCGATTTGCTCGAGACAGGAAAATAATATTTTTCCGGTAGGAAATCTTGTTTTAATTATTCAGATTTGGGGATCTTACTAAACCCAATTTGAATGAGACAATAATTAATCTTTTAATTTTTAGGATTTAATCGTCCAATAAAATAATTTTGTATATTATTTTATTAGTCAAGATAATTAGATGATGGACAGGAAATATTTTGCGGGACCCACGTTGAGCTAATACAGTTAACTTAGTAGCTTAATTAAGCATCATTAGTGAAGGAATTCTCTAGAACAAGTGACTAAGCTAGATGACTAGGTTAATTAGTGACTAAGCATGGTGACTAAGGCTAATGACAAGGCAAGGATGAACCAATAGGAGCCAAGCTTGCTAACCAAGTTTTGATCTTGGCCTTTGATGCATTCTAAGGCAAGGATGAAGCCAAGCAAGGCTACACCTTGCATGGCATGAAGTTCACGGCCATTTGGCCTTTGGGAGACCAAATTCACTTTGTCTTCATGCAACTTTCTCTCTTCTCTCTCTTCCAAAAATCCTAAACACCATTGAAGCTCTTTTGAAGCTCCATTCGGCCAAGCCTTGTTCTACACCATCCAACCACCCAAAATTCTATCCAACCAAGTTTTCTAAACCTAAACACAATCCTAAGAACATCTCTAGTTGGGAGTTCTTGCAAAATCCTTCATTTGAAGCTTGAAAACCTACTTGGAAGATTCAACCAAGAAGGTGAAATTCCTAGTTTTTCTTTTCTAAACTCTTTTTCAAAGTTCTAAACCATGATTTCTCCATGGTTTAAGCTCTCTTTCTATGGTTAGTAACTTGTAGTTTTGTTTAAGCTTGTTAGGTGATTTTGAAGGAGAAAACCGAAACATAAAGAAAGGTGTGAAAGAGTCTTAGTCTTCATTTAAGGTAAGAGGAAGACTAATCTTATCATCTATGGATGGTGGTAAGAAGATGGAGTGTGATTTTTGTGATTGTAGAATCCATAAGGATTCATTTGTGTGATTGTTAGTAGCTTGTTTATGTGTTTGTGTATTTGTTAGTAGCTTTCCTATTTGATGTTTGTAATAATTTGCATGTCTATAAGCTTTGATTGCATGTCTACAAGGTTAATCTAGGTTATATGTGTTAGAAATATATTGCATGTGTTAGAAAGGTAGGATAATTTATAGGATGTGAATAATATGACAAGGATTGCATGAGTGTTCCAAAGAACACAAACCTTGAGGCTTACGGCCATGACCAAAATGGAGAACCAAAATGTTCTCTTAATTTTCCTAAAATGAGATTTAATTAACCTAGGAATATTAACAAGGTATCACATTGTTTAGATTAAAGAAAATGAATTTAGAAATCAAATGACATAATTTTATGTTTAGGCCAACATGCCAAACCACTTATATATGATTTCTAAGATCAATTCCAAACCTTTTTCAATCAAAATAATGCAATATTTATTAAAAAGGAATTTTTTTAAGAGAAGTTTTAAAGAAATTAATTGATTAGAATTAAGTATCTTGAATTAAAACTATTGATTTTATTATTAGAAAGAAAATACAGTAACTTTTGAGAATTTCTAACATATGGCTCATGCTGTATTTTGAAGCATGTTAGTAGTTTTCAAAAGGATTAATTATATGGTTTAAAAAATTTAATAAACAGAATTTTTACGGTAAAATTAGGAAACCATTAATATAATTTTCTAAGCAAAATACTGTCAATTTTTAGTAAAAATGGACAAATAAGATAGAAAAGATGTCCAAAAGACAGTAGACGGTATTGAAAATATTTTACGTAGTTTAAACGTATTATTTATTATTTTTGTTTATTTGAACAGTAATTTTTAAGGAGTTTGGACAAGAAAATGATTTAAAAATCTTACGCGATTGAGAAAATGTATTAAAAACTCTACGCGATTTTGAAAACAAAAAAATAAATTTACGCGATTTACAAATGTTTGTAAAAATGACGAGATTGTGAAAACGCGATAAAATTTCTACGCGATTGACCGAAACGGTATTTTCTATATTCTTTCTGGATTTTCTGTATTTTTCTGCTGTCGGGCTATGAGGTGAACCCGTACAGGCTTTGGAACAGTATTTGTTCGGTGGGACTTACTGTATCTTTTTATCTTAGTTATGCCAGTTTTTGGTGGATTGGTTGACGAGGGGAATCACATCGTGTTGTCGATGCGATAAACGTAGTGTGGTTCATTATTCTTATGAACTTGGAGACGTTAGTGTACGGGATTCCATATATGGACAATCGGTCGCTTCGCTGGGCCGTGGTAACCGATAGCACACTAATGAACTCGACACATACTATTTTTAATCGAGATTTCGTAAAGTCTAATAGTACATTGCCTGTAGTGCCACAATGTGAGACCGTGAACTACACCATGCTTTGGATGATGGATTCCATATGACTTGGGGCTGTAGACGCAAAGTGTGACAGCGCAATAGTTTGGTTGGGCAGCCGTGGTACTAATAGATTTTGCGAGTCATTCTCTCTCTGATATCTGTTTGTGTTTAGCTCCATGGAGTAGGATCGTGTCATGTTGCATTTAATTATATCTGAACATTATTTATTTTATCTGTTTATTTATTTATTTGGTTATCGTTCTGAAAAATTATCTGTTTATGAAATTATTTTATTTGTGATGTTATATTGTATGTGTTATTGATTTATCTGTGAAATTATGTGTTGTTATAATAATTAGATTTTTACACTATACTGTTATTAAATTACTGTTATAGCTTTTCATATTGCATGAACTCGTATATCGTTGTTTGTCATTTTCTTATTTGCCATGTTTGTGATGATTTTAGATTGTCTTACCTCTTTCTTTATTGTATGTGTTTTCTCGTATATTTATTTTACGCGGTAAAGAGTTTGAGGAAGAGGAACACCTCTTGAGATTCTCGTATCCCGAGGAGGAGGAAGATCAGCAAGCCGAAGATCAGTTCGACGATCAAGAACCATCTGATCATCCATATCCATTGGACTGATTAGTTTGGGTATGGCGGTGGCAGGATTTTTGGGGTTCGTGACACTCGAGTTTCACGGTGGATCGTTAGCTTGGCATATGCGAGGAGAGAGAGATTCCGTGACGTATGCGGGACGACTGACTGTGTCCCTATGTCATAGGTTTGATGATGAGCCAGTGATGACGACGACTGTGTTTCTGCACTTAGAGTTATCTTTATCCATTAGGTGTCATTGGGGTGGTGTATCCACTGAGCCTAGTGAGATGACACTCGTATCGACTGCGCGGTCTCATGTCCGCCGAGTGTCGAGGCATCCTGGATATTTATCTTCTGATGAGTTTCCTGAGAGTGATCCATCAGAGGATTAAATATTTATGATGTATTTTTGGACGCGTCTGCGTATGTATATATTGACTCTTTACTGTTTTTCTTTACTGTTTCTATTTAAGTATTTGTAGTTGTAGTTGTAAATTATTTGTATAACTTATAACTTGGACCATATGTATATTATAAGTGATGTTGTTCTGTTTACTTTATGTTTCCGCATTATTTTATTTAATAATATTCTGTTTAACAGGAATTATTTTACAACCCATATTAATACGTAATAAATGTTTTACAACTTGGGTAGATTTTATTTATTTCTTTTTATATATGTGACATCCCCACAAGGGTGTTACATTAGTTGGTATCAGAGCCCAAGTTAGAGTCTTTTGGGGTTGTGGTTGGGTCTGTTTTTGTTTGCACTGTGTGATTCTCTGTGATTTACTTCCGAAAGGATGTATCTAATTTTGTTTTGTTCTGTTTGAAGAAAGAAGATGACTGGACGAGGTAGAGGACGTGCGAACGTGAATCGTGATGTGGATCCTATGATTGCGGCTGCTGAAGCTATGCAGCGGATGGCTGAAGTAATGATGCAGCAGAATTTGAGAGCAGCTCAACGACAAGATGCTACTGCTGATGCCCTAAATTTATCTGAATTTAGGCGTCACAATCTGCCACAGTTTAGAGGCGAGGTTGATCCGGAGAAGGCAAGTCAATGGATACAAGACTTGGAAAGGATTTTTGAAGGAATGAGATGCACAGATGATAAGAAGGTAACTTATGCTGTCTTTATGTTAAGAGGAGATGGAGAACATTGGTGGAGAGGAACTCGCCAAGTTTTACAAGCTGAAGGGACTGAGATTACGTAGGAAGTGTTTTCTGATGCTTTTCTGGGAAAGTATTTTCCTGCAAGTGCTAGGCATGCCAAGGAAATAGAATTTCTTGGTTTGCGACAGGGAAATATGACGGTGAATGAGTATGCGACAAAATTTGAGAATTTATCTCAATTCTCGGATTATGCTCAAACTCGACTGGATGATTCATGGAGATGTTGGAAGTTTGAATCGGGCTTGAGAGTAGAACTGAAGCGAGGGGTGATATCCTTGAGGATAAATCAGTTTCATGCTTTGGTTGATGCATGTGCGCAACTTGAGGAATTAGAGCCATCAAGAGATCAGAGGAATCGTAGCTTTGGGCCGACAAGGTTTCAGAGAGGTGGAGGAAGTAATACAAATCAGTTTCAGCACAAGCCGTATTCCAGACCATCAGGGAGTCAATCTCAACGACCACCAGTTGAGGGAAGTGCAAGTGGTAGTGGAGTTGGACAGAAAGTGACGTTTATGCCAACATGTTTTAAGTGCGGAAAGAAAGGCCACATCTCTCCGGAGTGCACGGTTAAGGGGACAGTTTGTTTTAACTGTAAGCAACCTGGGCATATAGCGAAGGATTGTCCTCAGCCGGAAAGGAAACTTGCTGTTCGTTATGTTCGTGCTAATCAACAGAAGTCAAGGAATACTCAACCAAGATCTGGAGGGCGAGTATATACTATGACAGGAACAGAAATTTCTCAATCTGATGATCTTATACAAGGAGAAGGTGACATTGGAGGTAACCATCTGACTGTGTTATATGACTCTGGTGCTACACACTCGTTTATTGCATATGATTGTGTGGAAAGATTGAAGTTGCCTGTATCTTCTTTGAATGTTAAATTGAGTGTTTCTACTCCAACTGCTAAACCTGTGATTGCATCAAAGATATGTTTGGATTGTCCTGTTGTTGTGAAGGATCGTAAGTTTTTGGTCCACTTGATTTGTTTACCTCTTGTTGAGATAGATGTAATCTTAGGGATGGAGTGGTTATCTTCTAACCATATCCTTATAGATTGTGCCAGCAAAACCATAGTTTTTCCTAAGAAAGAAAAGTCTGGATTCTTAATTGCTGTTAAGGTCAAGTCTTTGTTAAGAGAGGGAGCACAGGGATATGTGGTATTGTCTTCTCTAGAGGTTAAGAATGAGAAGGACGTGAATACTATTCCTATTGTCAACGAGTTTCCCGAGGTTTTTCCTGATGACGTACCTGGTTTGCCACCTGAGAGGGAGATCAAGTTTTCAATTGATTTAGTACCAAGAGCAGGTCCTATCTCAATTGTACCATACCGTATGTCGCCAGCAGAGTTGGAGGAGCTGAAGACGCAATTGGTGGAGTTGTTGGAGAAGCAGTTTGTACGACCAAGTGTTTCGCCATGGGGTGCGCCAGTGCTTTTGGTCAAGAAGAAGGACGGAACTTCTCGGCTTTGTGTGGATTATCGTCAGCAGAATAAGGTGACTATCAAGAATAAATATCCGCTTCCAAGAATTGATGATTAGATGGATCAGTTAAGAGGAGTTGTGGTGTTTTCCAAGATAGATCTGAGATCGGGTTATCATCAGATTCGTGTTAAAGGGGAAGATGTATCGAAAATCGCTTTTCGAACTCGTTATGGACATTATGAGTATCAGGTAATGCCATTCGGGGTGACGAATGCTCCTGCCATATTTATGGATTATATGAACAGGATTTTTCATCCGTATCTAGACAGATTTGTCGTTGTCTTCATCGATGACATTCTGATCTATTCTCAATCTAAGGAAGAGCATGCTGAACATCTTGGTATTGTTCTTCAGATTTTGAGAGAAAAGCAGTTGTATGCGAAGTTGGCTAAATGTGAGTTCTGGTTGGAAAAAGTTCAATTTTTAGGTCATGTGATTTCTAAAGAAGGTATTGCAGTAGACCCATCAAAAGTGGAGACTATTTTGCAATGGGAAAGACCTAAGACGGTAACAGAAGTTCGAAGTTTTGTTGGACTTGCTGGTTATTACCGGAGGTTTATTGAAGGTTTTTCGAAGATTGCTAGACCGCTTATACAACTTACGAGGAAAAGTCAAGTTTTTGAGTGGACGGAAGAACATGAAGCCAGTTTTCAAGAGTTGAAGAAGAGGTTAACAACTGCACCTGTGTTGATCTTGCCAGATTCTAAGGGAACTTTTGACGTGTATTGTGATGCTTCTTATCAAGGGTTAGGCTGTGTTTTGATGCAAAATCGGAATGTTGTAGCGTATGCTTCTCGTCAGTTGAAGGTTCATGAGAGGAACTATCCAACGCACAATTTGGAATTGGCTGCAGTGGTCTTTGCTCTGAAAGTATGGAGGCATTTTCTGTATGGAGCGCTGTTCAATGTCTTTAGTGATCACAAGAGTCTAAAGTACTTGTTTGATCAGAAAGAATTGAATATGAGGCAAAGGCGATGGTTGGAATTCTTAAAGGATTATGATTTTCAACTTCAATACCACCCGGGAAAAGCTAATGTGGTAGCTGATGCCTTAAGCAGAAAGGTGCTTAGTGTTTCGGCAATGATGATCAAGGAGGAAGAGTTGATCAATAAGTTTCGAGATCTATGGTTGTCTGTGGAGTTTCTACCTGAAAAAGTTCGTTTGTTTAAGGTTGTGATCATAAACGAATTTCTTGATGTCGTCCGAGATAAACAAAAGGAAGATGTGTTTTTGCAAAATGAGAGAGAATTGCTAAAGCAAGGTCATAAAGCGACGGTAGAAGAAGGAGAAGATGGAATCTTAAGGTTTTAGGGAAGAATTTGTATGCCTGATGATTCTGAATTGAAGAAGTCGATTCTAGATGAAGCTCATACTAGTGATCTTAGTTTACATCCGGGGATGACCAAGATGTATCAAGACTTGAAGAGGTTGTTTTGGTGGCCAAGGATGAAAAGAGACGTAGCAGAGTATGTGGAGTCTTGTCTGGTTTGTCAAAAAGCGAAAGTGGAACATCAGAGACCAGCTGGAATGTTGCAACCATTATCTATTCCAGAATGGAAATGGGATAGTATCTCTATGGATTTCGTTACTGGTTTGCCGAAGACGAGGAAAGGTCATGATTCAATATGGGTTATAGTCGATAGGCTTACTAAATCGGCTCATTTCTTACCAATTAATATCAAGTATTCGTTGGAAAGATTAACCCAGTTGTACATCAGCGAGATTGTTAGATTACATGGTGTACCTACATGTATAGTTTCTGATCGAGATCCGAGGTTTACGTCAAGGTTTTGGCGAAGTCTGCAAGAAGCTATGGGAACTAAGTTGCGACTGAGTTCGGCGTATCATCCGCAGACTGATGGTCAGACGGAGAGAACTATACAATCTTTGGAGGATCTATTGCGTGCCTGTGTTTTGGAGCAACGATGAAGTTGGGATGAATTTTTATCTTTGATAGAATTCACCTACAACAATAGTTTTCACTCAAGTATAGGGATGGCACCCTATGAGGCATTGTACGGAAGACGATGTCGAACCCCGTTATGTTGGTATCAGGATGGGGAAAGCATGACTGTTGGACCAGATCTTGTACAACAGACTACGGAGAAGATAAAGATGATACAAGAGAAGATGAGAATGACGCAAAGCAGACAGAAGAGTTATGCGGATAAACGAAGACGGCCTCTTGAGTTTGAGGAGGGTGAGCATGTGTTTCTAAGAGTTACTCCTACGACCGGTGTCGGAAGGGTTATTAAGTCTAAGAAGCTTACTCCTAAGTTTATTGGACCGTATCAGATTATCCGACGTATAGGTCCTGTGGCGTATCAGATTGCTTTGCCGCCTTTTCTATCCAATCTGCATGATGTATTTCATGTATCTCAGCTCAGGAAGTATATACCAGATCCGACGCATGTTATACAACCAGATGAAGTACAATTGAAGGAGAATTTGACTTACGAGACTTTACTTGTTAGAATCGAGGACAGAAAGGTAAAGCAGCTTCGAGGGAAGATGATCGAGTTAGTGAAGGTTATATGGAATGACGTGACGGGTGATGCTACCTGGGAGCTGGAAGATAAAATGAGGGATCAGTATCCTCATTTGTTTTGATGTGCAACGAATTTCGAGAACAAAATTTTTATTTGTTGGGGAGAGTTGTAACACCCCAATTTTTAGAAAATGTCCCGAATGTTCTGTTTGCTGTTTTTCAAGCTTTTGTGTAAATGACTGTTATGTCCCTGTTTTACTGTTTCTTGTTTTTCTGTATGAAATACAAATATATTTTACAGGCTAAAATTTTATTTGATCGTTTACGTATTTTTTTGTGAGACGGTAAAATAAAAATTTTCTCGAGCTACTATTTTAATTTTTCTGGGTGATATACAGACAATTAATATTGTCTGTAATTTTATTTGAACGTTTTGGATGATTTGCTTCGTCGTGGGGAAAAATAGAAAAATGACCGTTATGTCCCGATTGTCCTGTTTTTAATTTTTCTATATGTTACAGTGCTTAATATTCTTGTCTGTGATTTTATTTGGACTTTTTGTGCGATTTGCTCGGGACGGAAAATAATATTTTTCCGGCCTGGGAAATCTTGTTTTAATTATTCAGACCGGGGATCTTACTAAACCCAATTTGAATGAGACAATAATTAATCTTTTAATTTTTAGGATTTAATCTTGTCCAATAAAATAATTTTGTATATTATTTTATTAGTCAAGTATAATTAGATGACAAAGTGGACCCGAAATGTTTTACGGGACCCACGTTTAGCTAATACTGATTAACTTAGTAGCTTAATTAAGCATCATTAGTGAAGGAATTCTCTAGAACAAGTGACTAAGCTAGATGACTAGGTTAATTAGTGACTAAGCATGGTGACTAAGGCTAATGACAAGGCAAGGATGAACCAATAGGAGCCAAGCTTGCTAACCAAGTTTTGATCTTGGCCTTTGATGCATTCTAAGGCAAGGATGAAGCCAAGCAAGGCTACACCTTGCATGGCATGAAGTTCTGACCATTTGGCCTTTGGGAGACTAAATTCACTTTGTCTTTATGCAACTTTCTCTCTTCTCTCTCTTCCAAAAACCCTAAACACCATTGAAGCTCTTTTGAAGCTCCATTCGGCCAAGCCTTGTTCTACACCATCCAACCACCCAAAATTCTATCCAACCAAGTTTTCTAAACCTAAACACAATCCTAAGAACATCTCTAGTTGGGAGTTCTTGCAAAATCCTTCATTTGAAGCTTGAAAACCTACTTGGAAGCTTCAACCAAGAAGGTGAAATTCCTAGTTTTTCTTTTCTAAACTCTTTTTCAAAGTTCTAAACCATGATTTCTCCATGGTTTAAGCTCTCTTTCTATGGTTAGTAACTTGTAGTTTTGTTTAAGCTTGTTAGGTGATTTTGAAGGAGAAAACCGAAACATAAAGAAAGGTGTGAAAGAGTCTTAGTCTTCATTTAAGGTAAGAGGAAGACTAATCTTATCATCTATGGATGGTGGTAAGAAGATGGAGTGTGATTTTTGTGATTGTAGAATCCATAAGGATTCATTTGTGTGATTGTTAGTAGCTTGTTTATGTGTTTGTGTATTTGTTAGTAGCTTTTCTATTTGATGTTTGTAATAATTTGCATGTCTATAAGCTTTGATTGCATGTCTACAAGCTTTAATCTAGGTTATATGTGTTAGAAATATATTGCATGTGTTAGAAAGGTAGGATAATTTATAGGATGTGAATAATATGACAAGGATTGCATGAGTGTTCCAAAGAACACAAACCTTGAGGCTTACGACCATGACCAAAATGGAGAACCAAAATGTTCTCTTAATTTTCCTAAAATGAGATTTAATTAACCTAGGAATATTAACAAGGTATCACATTGTTTAGATTAAAGAAAATGAATTTAGAAATCAAATGACATAATTTTATGTTTAGGCCAACATGCCAAACCACTTATATATGATTTCTAAGATCAATTCCAAACCTTTTTCAATCAAAATAATGCAATATTTATTAAAAAGGAATTTTTTTAAGAGAAGTTTTAAAGAAATTAATTGATTAGAATTAAGTATCTTGAATTAAAACTATTGATTTTATTATTAGAAAGAAAATACAGTAACTTTTGAGAATTTCTAACATATGGCTCATACTGTATTTTGAAGCATGTTAGTAGTTTTCAAAAGGATTAATTATATGGTTTAAAAAATTTAATAAACAGAATTTTTACGGTAAAATTAGGAAACCATTAATATAATTTTCTAAGCAAAATACTGTCAATTTTTAGTAAAAACGGACAAATAAGATAGAAAAGATGTCCAAAAGACAGTATACGGTATTGAAAATATTTTACGTAGTTTAAACGTATTATTTATTATTTCTGTTTATTTAAACAGTAATTTTTAAGGAGTTTGGACAAGAAAATGATTTAAAAATCTTACGCGATTGAGAAAATGTATTAAAAACTCTACGCGATTGAGAAAATGTATTAAAAACTCTACGCGATTTTGAAAACAAAAAAATAAATTTACGCGATTTAAAAATGTTTGTAAAAATGACGAGATTGTGAAAACGCGATAAAATTTCTACGCGATTGACCGAAATGGTATTTTCTATATTCTTTCTGGATTTTCTGTATTTTTCTGCTGTCGGGCTATGAGGTGAACCCGTACAGGCTTTGGAACAGTATTTGTCTGGTGGGACTTACTGTATCTTTTTATCTTAGTTATGCCAGTTTTTGGTGGATTAGTTGACGAGGGGAATCACTTCGTGTTGTCGATGCGATAAACGTAGTGTGGTTCATTATTCTTATGAACTTGGAGACGTTAGTGTACGGGATTCCATATATGGACAGTCGGTCGCTTCGCTAAACCGTGGTAACCGATAGCACACTAATGAACTCGACACGCACTATTTTTAATCGAGATTTCGTAAAGTCTAATAGTACATTGCCTGTAGTGCCACAATGTGAGACCGTGAACTACACCATGCTTTGGATGATGGATTCCATATGACTTGGGGCTATAGACGCAAAGTGTGACAGCGCAATAGTTTGGTTGGGCAGCCGTGGTACTAATAGATTTTGCGAGTCATTCTCTCTCTGATATCTGTTTGTGTTTAGCTCCATGGAGTAGGATCGTGTCATGTTGCATTTAATTATATCTGAACATTATTTATTTTATCTGTTTATTTATTTATTTGGTTATCGTTCTGAAAAATTATCTGTTTCTGAAATTATTTTATTTGTGATGTTATATTGTATGTGTTATTGATTTATCTCGTGAAATTATGTGTTGTTATGATAATTAGATTTTTACACTATCTTTGTTATTAAATTACTGTTATAGCTTTTCATATTGCATGAACTGTATATCTGTTGTTTGTCGTTTTCTTATTTGCCATGTTTGTGATGATTTTAGATTGTCTTACCTCTTTCTTTATTGTATGTGTTTTCTGTATATTTATTTTACGCGGTAAAGAGTTTGAGGAAAAGGAACAGCCTCTTGAGATTCTGTATCTCGAGGAGGAGGAAGATCAGCAAGCCGAAGATCAGTTCGACGATCAAGAACCATCTGATCATCCATATCCATTGGACTGATTAGTTTGGGTATGGCGGTGCCAGGATTTTTGGGGTTCGTGACACTCGAGTTTCACGGTGGATCGTTAGCTTGGCATATGCGAGGAGACAGAGATTCCGTGACGTATGCGGGATGACTGACTGTGTCCCTACGTCATAGGTTTGATGACGAGCCAGTGATGACGACGACTGTGTTTCTGCACTTAGAGTTACCTTTATCCATTAGGCGTCATTGGGGTGGTGTATCCACTGAGCCTAGTGAGATGACACTCGTATCAACTGCGCGGTCTCATGTCCGCCGAGTGTCGAGGCATCCTGGATATTTATCTTCTGATGAGTTTCCTGAGAGTGATCCATCAGAGGATTAAATATTTATGATGTATTTTTGGGCGCTTTTGACTATTTGAACTAGTTGGCTGAAAATTCTCAATCTTGGCATAGTACTAACACTTCTGAAAATTCAATTAGATCTAATCTTGCAAGTGCTAATAAAGGAAAATATCACCTTAGTCAAGAGGAAGATCTAAATGCTAGATTTGTCAGTTTGGCTAGAAAGGTTGAAGCCATGGAATTAAGAAAAGCAAAAGAAATCAAATCTGTGCAAAATAAAGAAATTTGTGGTATTTGTGATGACTTAGGACACTAACACACGAATGTCCTAACATTCCTGTTTTTAAAGAAGTTGTACATGAGCAAGTAAATGCAATGAATAATTTTAAAATTCCATTTACTTCTTCTTTTTCAGATACATACAATCCAAGATGGAGAAATCACCCGAATTTCAACTGGAGGAATAATAATCAGTCATAATTCGTGCAACCACCACCTCCTCAGGCACAACAAGACTCTCAAAATTCTCAAGGATTTGCACCTTATGTCCTAGCATATAGGAAAAACTTTGAAAAAACACTGCATGCATTCATAGAAAAGCAAGAGGTCATTAATAAACAAAACAATCAAACCATGAAGGACATAAAAGACATTCTTGCTAAACTTTCTTCTGCTCTCATCATTCATGAGAAAGGAAAATTTCCTTCTCAACCTCAACCAAATCCCAAGGGTCAGTACATTCTAAATGAGGGGAGTTCAGAAAACTAACAAATGGACTAAGTCCAGTCAGTGATAACTCTTAGGAGTGGAAAGGTTATTGAAAAACAAATCCCCCAATCTTGTGAGAAAGAAGATGAACTAATTTCCCAAGAAAATGAAGAAATTGACCAAAAGGAGGCCAAACTCTCGCCTTCACCCTCATTTCCTCAAGCATTGAAAAATCCAAAGAAATTGGACCATAACACTGGAATTTTTGAAATTTTGAAACAAGTGAAAATCAATATTCCTTTGTTAGATGCTATCAAACAGATTCCTTCTTATGCCAAATATTTGAAGGACTTGTGCACTGTTAAAAGGAAATTAAATGTGAAAAAGAAAGCATTTTTAGCTGAACAGGTAAGCTCCATTCTTTAGAATAATAATGCGTTGAAATATAAAGACCCTGGTTGTCCTACAGTTTCATGCATTATTGGAGAACATAAAATTGAAAAAGCTTTACTTGATCTTGGTGCTAGTGTCAATTTGCTTCCATATTCAGTTTATCAGCAACTCAACTTAGGTGAGTTAAAACCAATTTCTGTAACTCTTCTACTTGCAGATAGATCAATTAAAATTCTAAGAAGAATAGTGGAAGATGTGTTGGTTCAAGTTGATAAATTCATATATCCTGTGGATTTCATTGTCTTGGATATTGAACCTCTGGTTGATAGTTGCAAGCCAATTCTTGTTATTTTAGGCCGTCCATTTTTAGCAACATCTAATGCTTTGATAAATTGTATAAAAAAAGTGGTGAAGCTAACATTTGGAAACATGATACTGGATCTCAATGTTTTTAACATGTGCAAGCAACCACAGGAAGCCCTTGATGAAAATGAGGAAGTTGAAGGATTGAAGCCATTATAGATGATCATCTTCAAAAAGGGAGTTCTTCTGACCCATTAGAAGTTTGTTTAATTAATTTATTTGATTTGCTTGATTGTACAGAGGAAATAGAATACAAAGGAAGAAAGCCAAAATTCGAAGAGCTAAAACCCATGAATGATAATGTTCATGAAGAAGTACCCACACCGGAACTAAAGTCATTACCTGCTGGGTTGAAGTACACATTTTTGGGAGAAAAGCAAAGCTTTCATGTGGTAATTTTCTCGTTTCTTACTGAAGAACAAGAAGGAAAGATGTCGCCTCAATGGACGCACCAAGATAGAAGGAAATTTCTGACAGAGGTGAAAATTTTTTATTGGGATGACCCATACTTGTTCAAACATTGTCCTGACCAAATTTTTCAGAGATGCGTGCCCGACAGTGAGGTAGGTAGTGTCATTAAATTTTGTCACTCAGAAGCATGTGGAGGTCACTTTTCTTCAAAGAAAATAGGTGCGAAAATCTTGCAGTGCGGATTTTATTGGCCCACTTTATTTAAGGACTGCTATACTTTTTGCAAAAGTTGTGAAAATTGTCAAAAGACAAATCCAATAAAATCCACAATCAAGACAATTTTGAGAAAATCTTTTGAAATTGGTCAAAAAGTTCTGCTTTATGATTCTCGCCTGCACCTATTCCCTAGAAAATTGAGATCTAGCTGGAGTGGTCCTTTTGTTGTCAAACACGTGTATCCTCATAGGGCCGTAGATATTGTGAATCCTAGGAATGGTAATGTGTTTAAAGTTAATGGACAAAGGCTCAAACCATTTCTGAAAAAACCAAGTTGATGAGTTCTTTGTGTTGCTTAGGTTAAGTGGCGATACGGTACTCGTGACTCTCAAGTCGGTTTGTTTTTCGTTTTCCAAAATAACTGAATCCTTCTTCTCCTTTAAAATGGATGTCATTCTTTCAAACCCGAGAAAACATTTTCCTTCTCTCCCTCAAAATGCTCGAAAAAAAATCTACAAAGTTCGATGTGAAAGATTGAGACCGTTAATGCACAAAGGTATGCCGAGAAGATATACTTGGGATAATTGAAGCAAAGGCCCGACTAGCAGGTGAGTCTTCAATTTCATTTGACTCATACATGCCAGGTCTTGGAAGAAGTTTGTATTCTAAAAGGAGAAGAGCAAAAAGGTTACAAGTCTGTTACAAATGTGGACGATGGAATTGTAACATGCAATGTCGTTCTTTGGGGATTGTTTCCGCAAATAGATTCTTCATTAAGAATGGACTGAAGGAGTCATTAGATGATATCTTATTGACTCTTGAGACGCGTTCTTATGGATTGATGCAGCGTGAAATTCTTAATTTGTGGAATCTCTTCAAGGATGAAGAAAAACGCTATAGTCTTGGGAATCTGACTCTAAAAGACCCTGTTTGCCAATTTATAAGAAAATTGAATAGGAAGCTTATCCTCGACTCATAGAAGGCATTTAAGCCGTTACTGGACGTTAAACTAGAGACAGATGTGAGTCATATCCACAACAATCTGTACATATCATCATCTTCTTCTTCATGTAATCTTTTAAAAAAAAAGAGAAAAAAAATTCAAAAAAAAAGAGAAAAAAATGTTTGAACAAGGGCGATCCGGAAGGAGTACCATGGCTTTAATTAGTTGTGGAGCCCCAACCTTTGGCTGACTCGTCATTGACTCGGGTGGACCTTTGCACGCTAGTCTTTAAAAAAAAAATTCGTGAGTGTCTACTGCACTGGTGACACGCAATATAAAGATATGCCACTACTACACTCATGACGCACAGTATAAAGATACGCCATGAAAGCTGTACATACAGGTATGTCATCATTTGCTATTATATGTCTTTTATCTTTGTATGATTTTGCTGTATTTTGGTTTTGGACAGACGATCCTTTGAGCAGGGTCCTTCAGGGGTTTCTAGACTTCTTTACCCTGATGGTTTTCTTGAAGTCACACAAAAAAAAAATTCATTTACCTTTGATCTTTGATCCTTACCCAGCAATAACTCAGATAGATTGGTTAGCAGGAGGCAGTGAGGGAAACAGAATGAACAAGAAGCCAGATTTGACACTTCGTTTAAAGTTTTCCTTTACTTTGGATTTATCATACTTTGTTTTTGTTTAAATTTGTGTCAGTTTTCTCCAATAGGTAATATCTTCTATCCTTTACTCATCTATATTTTAACATTGAGGACAATGTTGTGATCTAGTTGGGGGGGAAGGATAGTTGACCCAAAAAAAATATTTTTTTGTTTTGTTTGGGAAGTATGATATGATTGTCATAGACTTACTAAACCAATTAGTGATGGCAGAGTAAGGAGTAATTTTACTTCTGAGACGCATCTTAATTGGTGGCAGAGTAAGGAGTTTTTTTTAGGTAGTAATTAATTAGTATTGATTTGTGGAAGTAACAAAGTTTTTGTCTTTTGATTTCCTTTGAAAGATTCAAGCGAATGCACTCTCACATCCTTGGAAGCAATTGAAATTCAAGAATCATAGCATGATTTAATAAATTTTCTTCTTTCTTAGATTTCACATGCTTGGTTATGGATGTTGAATTGGTGGATAGAGAATGATAGAAATATGCCCTTTGAGATTTTGAGCCTATTGATGAATGGATTGAATATTTGTACCATTCTCTTCTTTCTTGTGTGATTTTTACTCATGGAATTATTACTCTAGAACTTGCTTTGATTCTTTTTGAGGCTACATTTTCACATGCAAACATTAATATGATTGAGGTATTTTAAAATAGCTACTTTGACCAAATAGCCATCCTTGTATATTTTCCATTGTGTAACCCCTTTGAACTTGTTTGACCATTCCTTGTTTTCAGATCATCTCATCCTTCAAAAAAAAATTTAAAAAAAAAACATGTTTTTACCCAACCTTAGGGAATAAGAGAGCATTGACCTTATTCTTGAACAAGTGTGAGGGTGTATATCCAAAATGATCCAAAAAAAAAATTTTGAACACCGTTGCAATCAAAGGATTATCAGAATAAAGGTGGATGCTTGGAAACAACAGGAAGAAATGGAGAATGTTCAAGTCTAACAATGAATTCAATTCACCAATTTGGGATTGATCTTCAACAAAACATTAGTCAAATGTTGGTGATTGTCCTTTATGATGAATGTTCTCAAACATTTTCTCCACTCTAACTGTACCATAATGCTCTTTTATTCTCTTCGGTATTTATCTTTTCATATCCATATTATCCCTTCTCCTTTACCATGACCCCATTACAACCTTGAATAAAGTCCTCTTGATTTTTGTATGCATGTGTTTTGAGTAACAGAGAAGTAGAAGATAAGTAAGCTTATGGTAGTACAATTGTTCATGGGTTGAATAGAGTGAAATACTTACCTTTTAAACACTTGAGAGATTGAGAGTGAATTCTGTGAGGATCTATCATTCTTGATTCATTCTTTTCAACTGAAGTTTCCTTGCTTGTTGGTTTGAGATGTGAAGAAATGTTACCTCATTAATGCTTTGATCCCTTGAATTTCTTGTTGCTCTTCTTGCTTCATCAAGTCTTTTAGAGTTTTTAGCTTTTGAGTCTGTGTCATTTTTTTTTGTCTCCTAACTTTGGTCTTATGTGTTTTGCCCAGGAGTGCAAAAAGCTAAGTGTGGGGGAATTTGATGATCACATATTTTATACATTAATAAACCCTCATTTTTAGTCATTTACACTCTCTATGTACTTAATTGATTAAGTCTAGTTATGTTTTGTAAATTTGGACTCAAATTGGACTTAATTGATTTTTTTAGCACTATTTTGGTCTTACGTTATTTCTGTATTTTGGCCATATCTTGAGTTCTAAATGTCTGATAATTATGAATTTTACCTTGTAGGAAAGATAAGAGAGAGCTCTACAACTTTGATGAAGAGCTCAAAGTCTCAATCAGACATCTAGTAGAGCTAATTGGGCTTGGAAGACAGAACACGAGTTTTGTGTCTGAAACTTGAATAGTGTACAGTAATCAGAGCATAATTCGAGTTTAGGCTTATAAAATGGGCTGAAAATTTGGAATCTGAAAGTTAAGACCCATATCTACTGTAACATCCCGAATATTTATAATTTTATAATAAATGATTATTTTACAATATTTGAGATTTTTAAGAATTTTTCTGGATTTTTCAGAATATGCGGAATATTTTAATATTATTCCTCATATTGCGTGCATATTGAGCAGAGTCGGGAAAATGAAATATTTTTCCCGAGAACCTTGAACTATGGAAACGTCGACGGGGGATCTTACTAAACCCGAGGCCGGACACAGTTTACAAGGTTTCACGTCCCTCGAGATATTTTAACAGATGGAATAATAAAACAATGCGAAGAATTAATCTGTCAGATTTGTTAATGCTGACTTAACTATAATTATTGTCCAATAAATAATAACATGTATTAAAAATATTATCACATTATTCAAAATCTAATTTTGTATCACATCTATTAGTTTTAATTTCAAAAGAAAGATTAAATTTAATCCAAGCTTGTTACGGGAAGCTTCCTAGCAATTTCCCTTGTAACACATTCTCTCTCTCTTTCCTCTCCTCTCACTCCACGGCAGACACTCCTTTTGGGGGAGTCAAAGGTGCTTTCTTCCTTTTATTAACTCATCTTCATTTTTTTAAACACAAAACATTTAACACATTTCTCTTCTCTTCTTCTTCTCTTCTTCTCCTTGCTTCACCACCGTACACACCCTCTCATTGGAGATCATCTCCATTGTTTGCTACAACTAAACTCATATCTAGCTTTCTTCCATCATTCCAAGACCATTTTCCTTGTGGCCATCCTTGGTTCTTCTTCTTCTTCCTCCATTTTTCACCATTGAAGCTAAAGCTTTGAGCTTGGAGGTAAAGTCCTAACCTTTCTTTCACTTTCTTCTCATTTTCATTTTCTTGGTCACCTGTGTGATCAAGAACTTATTTTTCCATGGTTTGAGTGGACATTATGGAAATCACTCACATTAGTGTTCTTCTTGAAGGAGAAAACGAAAATCTAGGGCAAGAAGAGGTAATACCTTGTGTTGTCTTCCAAATAGGTAAGAGGGAGATGATCCTCTTCAACCAATCTTGGTAGTAAGGGAATGTCTTGTATGTGTGTTGTTGTTGATTTCTGAATCCATGTATAAAGTTCTCTCATTTTTATGTTGTTCTTCATGATAGTGCATTTTTGTTTGGGTCTGTATGATTTGTTGATGCCTCTTGTATGATTTGAAGGTGTATTGAGTAACTTGTTGATTAAATATGATAAGGATTGGTTTGGTTTGAGTTAGAGGACCTGGAGAACTCTGTTTTCTGCAAGTTTACGCGTGGTAATCGACTACATGGGGCTTGTAATCGATTACCAAGCTCTTAAGGGTGTGAAATCGTGATTCTGGAAATCTAGTAATCGATTACGTCTTGTGTGTAATCGATTACAGAGATTTTGTTTAGCTTGTAATCGATTACAAGGATGGTGTAATCGATTACCAAGCCACTGATGTCACGAAAGGGTGCTTCTGGGAATCACGTAATCGATTACAACTTGTGGGTAATCGATTACGGAGGTTCTGTCCAATTGGTAATCGATTACCACGGTTGTGTAATCGATTACCAGGGCCTTGAAGTTATGAAACGTGGTTCTGGGAATCATGTAATCGATTACAATGTAATCGATTACAGAGATTCTATTTCTCTGGTAATCGATTACCAGGGTGATGTAATCGATTACCAAGACCAAAAATGAGATTTTTGAGCTGGAAATGATTAAGATTATGGTTCTTTGTCCTCTGTAACTCAAACATAACCTAAAAACCGTGGATTCAAGGATTTTACTTTACTTAAATGTGATAGGAATATGTATTTATACCGATAGAGAAGAAATGATTTTGAAAATGGAATTCTTGGATCCATGACATGGGAATTATGGTATGTGTGTGACAAGGAACATATATTGATGCTTATATTGGCCTATTGTGGCATGTTATGTAATGGTATGAGATTGTGAATCATACATGTCCATGCATAGTATCATATGCATTGTGAATGTCCTTGTGGGCTGTTGTAAGGCCAAGTTGCCTAGGAGATTGAACACACCTTAGTGCGGGTACGAGTAGACAAGTGTGGGTTATGTTATGACCTTGGGGGCGTCGGGGTGCGGGTCCCTCACATGGACAGTTTAGAGCTCCTCTGTGCCGTGGGGCAAACCGATGCAAATACACCGACGATCCGGACTTGACACTGTCCTATATCGTGATCTAGTGTAGAATGTCTGTACAATGCCATGATTGTGCACGAGAAAATTTATTGATAGCACTGGCCTCAGCAACCGAGTTACAAACATGTCTCCTGATCTTTCTCTTCGCTTGTTTGAGTCTAGCTCCATGGAGTAAGAATTGGGAAAGCATGCATTGTGCATCGTTCATTATTGGTCTTATAAACTGTTGAGCATGAACACCTGTGAATGTGAAGATAACTATTGTACTTCTGTAAATGGTTATCTGATTATTGTGCCGATTCTTGGAAAAGCTATTATGATCTGCCTGCTATTGCTTACTGTAGTTCTACCTTTACTATAAATATCACTGTTGTTATTGACTCTGATTATTGCTTAGAATTGAATTGCTTTTATTATAATTTTCGCTATTGCTATTGATAAATATATGAACTGTATTGCTCGGTGGGCGCTTTGCGCCGTGCTATTTGCTTGCTGCCAATAATGGTAATGAAAGATGGGTGTCTCACCTCTTTCCTATATTTCTGTATTGTTGTTTTATATTCATATTTGATAAAAGGCCGGGAAGAGGATGATGGGGAACCACACCTTGTCGATGGGGTTGGGAACCTGGCAAGATTCCTTCGATTTCGTAGGAGTGTAGCTGCGTGGAGGCATTGATGTCTGTTGTGTCAACTGGGACGCCGAGTGTCATATGCATATGGGGTTGCGGCCTTGTCTGCTGGTAGTACCCATCCCTGGGTTATTACTTCTCCTCTTTTACGTGTTTGATTCCCGCTGTATTTTATTTGACTCTGTAATTATTACATTCTATGTTATCAGTGCTTTGTGTAAATTGACTATAAAATATATAAGGAATATGATTCTATTTTGTGGTTGTATTATGGGTTGAATATATTTATATTTCATTCGAGGCTCGTATTTTCTACTTATGCATATTGTCAAAAATATATATATATAGACTCCTGAGAATTTGAATGACTGTTATCATGACTGTGACACACTTGGATTTAGTAACTATGGTGTAATGACGATTGTGCCGCAGTTGTTAGATCTTGGTGCATTACATCTACAACTTTCATGTTGAACACAAAACTTGATTCGGGCTCCTTGATGGTGATATTGGGTCTGAAAGTCAAAATAGAGGTGCTGAAACTGGACCTAAATAGTCTGTAGTAATTGGGTCATATCTTGGACTGTAGGATGAATTTTTAGGTGATTCCAGAGCCATTGGAAAGCTTAGACAATTTCCTAGAACTTTCATGAAGACCACTTGGCTCAAAAATGATGGAATCAATGACTTAAGTAATGAATTATTTCGGAGACAAAGAATCTCAATAATTCAACTACTCATCCAATCATCCAACCACTCAGCCACTCATCCAACCACTCCACCCACTCATCCACCTACTCTTAATCATTCTTCTTGTCATTTTGTATCCCTAATCCTTTATAAAAGGCAGCTTAGTGTTGGGCACTGGGAGTTAGGCTTAGTTTTTACAAGTTGTGGTTATGTTTGTTTATTGTTTACCTTTGTTGTAATTTTCTCTTGTTTTAAATTGAAGTTATGTTCATCTTTCTCTTCTTCTCTCTTTCTTTCTTCTTATCCATGAGTAACTAAATCTTCATCTTGCTTGGGTGAAAGAGTGAAGATCTTGGTAATGAAATAAGGTTAGATTATTTTATTTCTTGTGCTTAAATGATATATTATTAAATGAACATTATATGTGTTGTATTTTGTTTCCAATCAATTTAGAAACCTTCTTTGTTAATGGAGATCTTGATTTATTGTAGACAATAGGATTGGCACAGTGAATGCTTGAACTCATTTACAAATGTTGGTAGATAATTAAAGGAATCATAATATGATTGCATATATAATTGAACTTTGTATGTTACATTTTCCGATTGGAACCTCCGTTGTGTGTGGATTTCAATTGAGTTATAAAGAGAAATAATCTTACCTTTAATTTATTACCAAGAGTGGATCTCCTAACCCAAGCAAGCCCTTAAATTCATTTGTGAACTTGTTTTATTACTTTTGGTGTTGTGACAAATCCTCTTCTTACCTCAATTAATTTTTCTTCATCAATTCCCTGTGGATCGACCTCGGACTCCCGAGAAATTTACTACTTGAGACAACCGACACTTGAGTTTGCATCCTTAAATCCCGTAGTCAACTGTTAGAGAATATTAGAGTTATTACCTATTAGGTTATTAGTCTTATGTTAGTGGGCTTGGGCCAGTACTGGTAATGTTAGTATTTGACCTAAATATTGGTATAAATAAGAGTACTAAGTTATGAAATTTTATCACATCTCATTATTAACAATAATATATCTAGTGTTAGTCGTCTTTCTCTATTTTCTTTCTCTTAATCCTAAACCTGTAATTCTTCAACAATTTCAAAGTTAGTAAACCATAGCCCTAGAATCCTCTGATCGGTCGTCCCACAGATCGCAGTCCAATTTCATCCGTCCACACACCCTCACACATGTTCAACTTCATCAGAACTCGCTGGCGCGTGTAAGCCATGTGTCGCCTTCCTGACATTCGTCTACTTGCCATTGGTGCCAATCTGCTCGCCGATGCATCCCCAGTCTATTTTGGGGCATCCATTGTCCAAGATGGTCATTGTCTATTATTCCCTCATCTCACCTTGGTTTGTTCTTCAATGGCTTCTATGTCAAAAACCTCAAACGCTGCCTCTGGTGCTTCTACTCCCTCAAATAAGGCCCCTGACTCTTTTGTTTTTTCGGGTAATCCATCTATTACTTCAGAAAAGCTCAATGGAAGAAATTATATGGATTGGCAAGTTGCTGTTGAGATTTGGTATTTGGGACAAGGTCTCTCTGACCATCTAACCAAAAAGGCTGAAGATATCGATATTACAGAACGAGACCAGTGGAAGAGAGTTGATTATTAGCTGGTTTTGCTCTTATGGCAGTCCATTGACCCGAAGTTGATGGTTTATTTTTGCACCTATAAAACATGCTACAACATATAGAAGAAGGCTCAAAATGTTTAGTCAAATGATGTCCAACGCCTCTATGATGTGGTGCACAATTTAGCTACACTCCAAATAACGGATCATGATCTCCTGATGTATTTGAATAAAGCTCAGTCTACCATTGATGAAGTCAAGTTAGCCCTAACCAAAGATAATGTCTAGAATAAGATTGATAGTATGTGCATGGTGTTTGTCCTTTATGGTCTTAACAAAGACTTTGAATTTGTTCGAAACCAAATTTTGACAAATCCTAATGTCGCTACAGTAGAAAATCTCATTGATTGTCTGCTGCGTGTTCCTTCTCTGGAGGTTGTTTCAGGAGTTGGTTTCTCACCAGGTTTAGAGTCATATACATTCTTTTCTAATACGGCTAGTCATGGAGGCCGAGGTTGTGGTCAAGGTGGACAAGGAGGTCGTGGTTCCAATAATCGTCCACAGTGCTCTTACTGTAAATGCATAGGGCATACTCAAGATAAATGTTATTCCCTAATTGGATTTCCAGAGAAGTCAGTTCATGTGACTTATTTTCAATCTTCGGGTCTAGAAAAACAAGATAAAAATGGAGGTGACAATCAGAATATTTTGTCAGATGCTAAATATAAGGAATATCTTCAGTTCAATGCAGCACAACAGAATTCATCTTTAGCAGCTGTAGTTCATACTGGTAATTCTATGGTTTGTCTCTCTCATTCCTCGCTTGTTGAATCCTGGATTTTGGATTCTGATGCTTTTGATCACATAGTTGGTAATCCCTTTCTTTTCTTAAAAATATCACAACCCAAAAATTCACACTACGTTACTCTTGTCGATGGCTCCAAGGCAAAAGCCAAAGGCATTGGTCAAGCCACACCATTTCCCTCCTTGCCATTAAATTATATACTCTTTGTTCCTGGTTGCCCTTTTAATCTAGTTTCCGTTAGTCAAATCACTTGTAATCTTAATTGTTCCATAACTTTTATTGCCAAATCTTTCTCTATACAAGACTGGAATATAGGACAGATGATTGGCGTAGGATCTGAATCACATGATCTCTACTATTTCCAACCTCCATCTTCAATTGCTTGCACCGTTGCTGATTCACTGAGTCTCCTTCATCATCTTCTGGGTCATCCAAATCAAAATAAACTGAAGAAAATGGTCCCTTATCTTTCCTACCTGCAATCTCTGGAATGTGAGTCATGTCAGCTTGGTAAACATATTTGAACTTCCTTTCCAAGTTAAGTTCATCGTAAAGAAACTTCTCCCTTTGCTCTTGTCCATTCAGATATTTGGGGTCCTAGATGAGTCAGTTCTATCTTAGGCTATAGGTACTTTGTTACTTTCATTGATGATTTTTCAAGATGTACTTGGATCTTTTTAATGGAGGAATGTTCAGAGTTATGTACTATTTTTCAGAACTTTTGCAATGAAATTCAAACCTAATTTGGACATCCTATTCGCATCTTGCGTAATGATAATTCAAAAGAATACTTTTCTGCTCCCTTTAATCATTTTATGGCTTCTCATGGCATAATTCATCAATCCTCTTATCCACATGCACCACAGCAAAATGATATTGTTGAAAGAAAATATTGCCATATTATTGAAATTGCTCGTACCCTTTTGTTACATGCCAATGCACCTTTAAAATTTTGGGGTGATGCCGTACTCCCTACTGGTTTCTTGATAAATCGAATGTCATCCTCTGCCTTGAATAACAAAGTACCTCATTCCATGTTGTTTCCTCAAGACCCACTTTTCTCAGTTCCCTCATGTGTTTTTGGTTCTACTTACTTTGTACATGATCTCACACCATGTATTGATAAACTATTTACATGTGCTATCAAGTGTATCTTTCTTGGTTATTCTCATGTACAGAAAGAATACAAATGATATTCTCCCTCTACTCATCGTTTCTATATGTCTGCCGATGTCACGTTCTTTGAGGATACACCTTATTTCACTACATCGGTGACATCAGATTCTGTTTCCAAGGTATTGCCTATCAATTTTCCTATTCCACTTATTATTGATTCTTTAGTATTAGATTTGTCAGGGTCTTCTTTTCCATCTGTGCCTCCCACTCCTCATCCTCTTATTACTTATTAGCATCATCCTCGCCAAACACAATTAGAGGAAGTTGCCATTGAAGAGTAAGGTGAATCATCTTCTGCTCCAATCTCTAAACTTACTCCGGATCCACCTGCATCTCCTGTTGATTTACATATAGCTCTTCGCAAAGGTACACAGTCTACTCATAACCCTCATCTAATTTATAATTTCTTAAGTTATCACTGTTTATCTCCTTCCTATTATACCTTTGTGTATGTTATTTGTAACACCCCAAAAATTTATAATTTTATGATAAATAGTTATTTTATAATATGTGATTTTTGTGAATTTTTTTGTATTTTTCTGTGAACGCAGAATATTTTAATATTATTTTTTGTTTTGCGTGCGCACTGAGCGGAGCTAGAAAAATGAGATATTTTTCCCGAGAACCTTGAACTGTGGAAACGTCGACGGGGGATCTTACTAAACCCGAGGCCAAACACAGTTTAGGAGGTTTCACGTTTTTCAAGATTTTTATCTGATAAATAAAAATCGTAAAATAATTTTATTATCTGTTGGACAATAAATATCAATTTTTGTTAACTATGATTTCTGTCCACTAATAATAAATACGATACAGTGTTAGTTACATTTTAGATAACGCTTTAATGACATCACCATGGTGACATCATCACCATGACATCACTTTGACTTTTCAAAGAGAGGAAGCTTCCTAGCACCTTCCTTTTGGCTTGTTGGAGAAACTAGGAGGAAGCTTC
Organism: Ormosia emarginata; assembly: GCA_029884605.1. Lineage (NCBI taxonomy): Eukaryota > Viridiplantae > Streptophyta > Magnoliopsida > Fabales > Fabaceae > Ormosia > Ormosia emarginata. Next base: position 45,442,734 of record JAQQTP010000088.1, read on the forward strand.
CTTGCACTTTCCTATTGGCTTCTTCAATAAGCCACATTTCTTCTCTCCTCCTCTCCACCACACATTTTTTAGGGCTCTTTGTGGCCACATATTTTAATTCATACACTTACACAAAATACACCTAATTACACATTTCATTTCATTTCACTTTACTATCACTTTCTCTCTCTACACTTTTCTTTCAACCATTTTCTCCTCCTTCTCTCTAACTCCACGGCAATGCTAGACTTTAGGGGAACCAAGATTTGCTTCTTCATTTTATCACTTTCATTCTTACTTTCAAAAATTTCTAAGACACTTTCTCTCTCTATCTTCTCTCTTCATCTTTTTTCTCTCAATTTTCTCCTCTTCTCTTCTTCTCTTCCCTCTCCATTCCTACGGCCATGGAGGCTTAAAGGTGGCCAAACTCTTCACCTCACTTCATTCTACTATTCATGTGTTCATCTCATTATTCCTATCAAAGAGATCATGCAAAAAGCTCTCACCTTACTCCTTGGAGGCTCACGACTTCACCCCTCAAAATACACTCATCCATCTTCCTTAATTCCAACCAACCCTTGATCTTGAATCTAGACACCATTCTAAGCAACTTTCATGTTGTGACCATCACCAAAATCTACCATTTTCATTTTGTTCCATCAAGCTTCAAAGTTGGAGACTTTAAGGTAAAGTTCATAGTTTTTTCACCTTTTCTCCTCATTTTCATAATCATTGATCTCTTACATGATCAAGGGTTCCTTTTCTAAGCTTTGATGATGATTTTGGTGAGTTTTGATGTCCTTAGGATTTTCTTGAAGGTGTAGTATGAAAATCTCCACAAAGAACCAAGAAGCTTGCTTTCTTAAGTTGTCTTCCATAGGTAAGAGGGAGATAATCCTCTTCAACCTATCTTGGTAGTGAGGAAACATTTTCTTTATGTTGTTGATGAGGAATCCATGTGGGATTGCTCTCTTGGTTGTGATGTTCTTCATGATTTTGTACTATTTTGACTTGTATGATTTATTGATTGTTATTATATGTCTTGATGACTATGTAAAAATGTATTGGATTGCTTGGATTGTTATGTGAATAGATTTTAGGGTTCTTTGCCCTTTTGGATTCACGGCCTAGAGGCCACATTTTTGGGTGTTCAAGACGTGGTTTTGTAAAGATAGGAACTTTGGTGATGAAGAGCTAAAAGGCAAATGAATAAAATGGAAAACTTTGGGTTCCTACCCATTGGGAGGCCCACGGCCTCTTGAATAATTGTTAGGGTTCAAGACTTAAATTTGTAGCAACTTTGGAACTTGAGTAATTTAATGAAAGTAGCTAACAATGTGGTGGAAAGATTGGTTAGATTCATACCATTGGGAGGCTCACGACCTCTAGGATATTTATTAGGTTAAGTTGTGATCTTTGTACAACCTTGGGTCTTAAGTGATCAAATGATAAGTGATCAATATTGTGGTGAAGGAAAAAGGGTTAGACTTTGTTATAATAAGGCTCACGGATTCTTAAGGCAAAATGCCACGAAATGTAGCGCTAAAATGGAGACTTAGATTATTAGGGAATTCTAGATTCGTTAAGGGTTCATAAAATGGGAAGAACAAAGAACAAGACCTTATCTTATGGATTAGAATGATTTTGACATAAGGGAAGAACAAGAGAGTTTGTGAGACTTATAAAACCTTAGAGTAGTTTCAAGTAAGCATGATTTGATTAGATTGAAGGGCTTGACTAATCTAAAGGAACCAAGATTGAACGAGGACTACAAGAGAATCCCTCTAGAGAATGAATTCATAAGAAATGTTAATTAAAGTGAAACCCGAAATAAACCTCTAAAAGTGTGCTATCACTCTTGAGAAATTAATACTATACTATTATGGGTCCGTGTTTGGGACTAGAATTCTGTTGATGCTTAAATTAGCCAAATTGTGGCGTGTTATGGAAAATATATCATTATTGTTGGATATACATAGTTGTGCATGGAGTCAACATACATTGAGCATTATACACCGTTGGTTATTATGCCGATGTACTGAAATCGGGTGGATCAGTGTTATTATATAATTGTATGGCAGTTATGTAATATCATTGATAGTAATGGTATTAGGCAATTGTATGGACGATTGTTTTAATATCATTGGGGACAGTACAATGATGGCTTGACTTATGCATATTTGTATTGAACAATTTGCTCAGTCGATGACTGTTAAAAGGCTGGATGAGCCTATGATTATGCATTGAATCAATATGCTTTGAACAAATTGCTCATTCGATGATTATTAAAAGGCTGTATGAGCCTATGAACAAGAATTGGATAGTGTGATCTATGATGGATCTGATTGAGGACCGTTGGCGCAGTGGTTCATTTTATGATGATGTTATCACCTTATTATTCCCCTGGCCATGATAAACCGATTGCAATGTATCACGCGCCTGACAAGCATTATTCTCTTCGTGGTCCAGCGTAGACTGTCATTGAGGGGGACAGATCTTCCGGAACGTTCATCTTTGAAATGGAATAGAAAATCTTGGTACCAAGTGCACATGCATCGTGAGTCAGCATTGTGAGTCGGCATATCATTTGGCACTCATTTATATGATGATTATACTAATTCTCTTATCGTATGTGATTACTGTTGCTTAAATGTTATTGCTCTGCTATGTGGGCGCTCTACGTCGTTCTGTTTCTTTACTGCCATAATTGGCAATGTAAGTAGGATATCTCACCTCTTTCCTATATCCTTGTATTTCGTTTTTATATATATATATATATATATATATATATATATATATATATATATATATATTCGTTAAAAGATCGTGAGGAAAAAGACAAGGGACCACGCCCTTACTGATTGGATTAGGCTAATTCATTATTTTCAATATGACGTCGGGACGAGATTTCTTCGGTTATGTACAAGTGCAACTCCATGGGGGCATTGATTCCTGACATGTCGATTGGGACTCCGAGCGTCGTATATATGGGGGGTTGCGGGCTTGTCTGCTAGTAGTACCTATCTCAGGGTTACTACTTTTCCCTTTTGTACTTTTGTATCCGTTACCTTTTATTTGAATATGTAAGTACTATATTTCGTGCTATCAGTGCTTTGTGTTAAAGACGAAAATATTATATATGGAGTATGTTGTCCTTAAAGTGGTTGTGTTTTAAAATGGTTGGGTACTAAATATGCATTCATTCAGAGCTTATATTTTCCATCTATGTATAAATGAAATATTTATTTTGAAAAGATTATTGTTGAGACTGTGACACGCCTATATTTAGGGACTGTGGTGTAATGACGATTGTGCCGTAGTCATTAAATCTAGGGGTGTTACATTATTTCCTCTGTTTCTATTCCTAAAATTGTCTAGGAAGCACTCTCTCATTCAGGATGGCGACAAGCTATGATTGATGAGATGACGGCTTTAGAATCCAATAACACTTGGACACTTGTTCCCTCTTCTTTAGGAAAATCTATTGTTGGCTGCCGTTAGTTGTTTGCTATCAAAGTAGGCCCAGATGGTCAGATTAATCAGTTGAAAGCCCATTTAGTAGCTAAAGGCTATACTCAGGTATTTGGGCTAGATTATGGTGATACTTTCTCCTCAGTTGCAAAAATGGCCTCTGTTCATTTATTCTTATCCATGGCAACCATGCGCTGCTGGCCTTTGCATCAATTGGACATTAAAAATGCATTCCTTCACGGTGATTTAGAAGAAGAAGTTTATATGGAGCAACCTCTTGGGTTTGTTGTTGAAGGGGAGTCGCGTGGATATGTTTGCAGGTTACAAAAGGCCTTATACGGCCTCAAACAGAGCCTTCGAGCTTGGTTTAGCAGATTTAGTGCAGTCCTTAAACAATTCAGCATGACCTGCAGTGAAGCAGATCACTCTGTATTTTATAAACATTCTCCCTTTAATCAGTGCATTTATCTTGTTGTTTATGTAGATGACATTGTCATTACAAATGATGATCATGATGGCATCAAACGCCTCAAGGAGCACTTGTTTCAACATTTCCAAACCAAAGATTTGAGACGGTTACGATACTTTCTTGGAATTGAAGTAGTTCAATCTAGCACTGGTATTGCTATATCTCAAAGGAAGTGTGCTCTTGATATTTTGGAGGAAACAAGAACGATAAATTGTAAACCGATTGACACTCTTATAGATCTTAATGTTAAACTTATGCTATATCTGGGGGGGCCTTATTCAGATCTAGGAAGGTATCGAAGACTAGTACGGAAGTTGAATAATCTTACTATGACCCGACCAGGCATTTCTTTTGTTGTTAGTATTGTGAGCCAATTTCTTAACTCTTCTTGTAACAGTCATTGGGACGCAGTAATTCGAATCTTGAGATATATTAAAGGCTTTTCTGGACGAGGGTTGGTCTATGAGAATAGAGACCATACTGATATTATTGCCTACACAAATGTAGATTGAGCTGGTTGCCAAAGTGATAGACGATCAATCCAGGTTATTGTGTTCTTGTTGGAGGCAATCTCGTTACATGGAAGAGCAAAAAGCATAATGTTGTTGCTAGATCGAGTGCAAAAGTAGAGTATCGAGCTTTAGCTCTTACTATATACGAACTCATGACTAAAGCAACTTCTTTCTAAGTTAAAGTTTTGTAAAATAGGGTCTATGAATCTTACTTGTGATAATCAAGTAGCTTTGTACATTGTCTCTAATCTAGTCTTCCATGAGCAGACTAAGCACATAAAGATTGATTGTCACTTTACTCGTGAAAATGTTTTCTCTAGAGAAATTATCACATCATTTGTTAATTTTAATGATCAGCTGACGGATGTGTTCACTAAGTCACTTTGAGGTCTAAGGATAACATACATATGTAACAAGTTAGATGCTTATGACATTTATGCACCAGCTTGAGGGAGAGTGTTGAGATTAACGAGATTTATTAATAAGGTTCCATGAATAGATTCATAGGTTCATGTATAGATTCATGTATACTATAATTTATTAGATTCATGTATATAAGGAGCAAGCTATCTTATTAATTACATTGTAAATTGTACCTTGTAAGCTGCAATTATGATGTATATATAAATCACACCTGTTAAGTAATTTTTACTCAAGTAATTCAGTCAATCCTAATTTCCTAATTCTTATTCTTATGTGTAACAAATAATTAATTCATTTTGCACACTGTTCTTTCTCCTTTTTATAAACTGTTTTCACGTTATGACAGGTCAGACAAACTCTCATAAGAATTCTGATTTCATCTTGGCAGTTCAAAGTTGTTCTTGGCTTTATTCTGTGAACTCCACTTGTATCAGCATACTTGGTCGTTTTTATGCACTATCTATGGGAAAATATTGGATTATAAATCATAGTAATGCAGAGAGGATAAGCATATTTAGGATAATTTATGGAAATTTTATTTTTGATAATTTTTTAGTGTACTTTATCTTCAGATAGGCTAGTTTATTTTAGTTTCAGTATTTGATTAGGCTATTGAATATTAGCTCTAGTATTAGGATTTGATTACAGTTTTATTATAGGATTATAATACCCCATTGGGTACCCTATATCGGTCTCTCTTTCAAATTATTAATAAACAAATGTGTTGATTTTTTGTGAGTTTCTTTGGAGTTTTGTTTGTTCTACATCACATAGCTGTAAGTGGCATTTTATGCAAATGACCCACCACTTGAAGCTTAATTAGCTGACCGTCTACTCAATAGTACACTCGACACTTGCCTGCATGATTAGGTTGTCATAAAGTAGATTGCTGCACCCGGATGACTACAGGTTTTTAATTGCTTTCCTGTGTTAGAAATTAGAATAAAGTGACTTAAGAGTCCTAAACTCTTAGCATAACTGCAACAAAATCTTCTAGGTTTTCTTTCTTCAAAACGTTAGTATTTTTTTTATTTTTACTTTGCGAATGTATTCTCTTTTTGGTTAATAAATATTGCAGTGAATTGGATTGACATGATTGGGTTTGTATCATTTACTCTTTTCAAGCCGATATTTTTTTTATTTTTTATTTTAATAATTGCAGCTAGAATTAATATATTGAGAGAGCAAGATGGCATGTGTAGATGAAGTTTTTATCCTAAGCATTTTTTGTTTTTACCTTGCAGGTTGTCCTTGGGAGAGAGCCTTGAGGGTGTTAAGAAGGGTTCCTTTGGCCACTAATCAATGCAAAAATTCTGAATTGAAGGCGAAAGCTATGGCGAATTTATATAGGAAAATGACTTCATATGCTACTTCATGTTCATTCGCTTTCTCCCCGTCATCCAACCCAAGCCCTTTTGATATGCCCTGATAAATTTAGATAAAAAAAAATGTCCAGGAGCCTTGAGAGCTTTTTCTTTCGAGTAATTAATTATAAATAAGTGAAATATAAATATGTGTTCCTAGAAATTTAGAATAAACTAGCACCAAACAATGCTTCTCAAAAGGTGAATATCTAGTTTTGCACCCTTCAAGACTCTGTTAAGGTAGTATACAAGTTGCTTCGTTCTGTGTACCATTTTTGCTATTAATTCACCTATGGACCTACTTGTATAAGTCGGGCATAACTAGACGGTTACACTTTCTGGGTATCTCTCATGATTTTTAGTTAAGGTTTGGGCCACTTGGATCTATTGAATTCTTCCTGGCTTCTTGCTATGTTCCCCCCCCCCCCCACCTCAAAATAACATGCATTTTAAGCAATTAGGGTAAAGGGTTTGTGAGTTTAGCTAGATTATATGAAACTGCCAATATCATTGATTATGTTCCTGAAGGCTCTAAAGCTTTGAGCATACTTTCCTCTACAGAAATGCCTCCATTGTGCACCTTAACCTTTGACCTTACTTTCCCCAATGATGATAGTTTTGGAAGGCTTGCTTCAAGAGGCCATCTTGAGCTTATGTTTTCTCAGATTTGACAACTAGATCATCTACTTAATCCTCCAAACATCATGCATCATATTGGGGAAGATTATAGCCAATGCCTTTAAAATAACAAAAAAAATTATAAACACGTATTAGAATTCTAATTTAAATTATATTAGTATAAAAACATAAAAAGTAAATACAAAATAAAGAGACTTGTCAAATTTAATATATATAAAAAAAGAAAATTGTAAAATAAAATACGAAAGAATGTGATGTAAATGTAATGGTTGATGTCAAGTGAAATTGGCAAGGATAAAAGAAAGTTAAACCATACACAGTACAACCGGTACGGTTCGAGTTTTTTTTTTTTTGGGGGAAAAATAACGATGATAACTTAGGTTTGATTTCTCACTCCTAATATCTCAGCTAAAAAATATCTAGGTTGATTACTATGTGTGATTCCGTTGTTTATGTAACAACGTTATAAAAAATCATTCATTTCAAGTTTCGATTTTGCATGAACAAGAATCTCCATTCCCCTTGAGAGATGAAAACGTTGATTCTTGACAGGCCAGTATGAAATGTTTTTGTTCCTCTGTCAACTTCAATACTTTTTCCATAAAATAAAAAATACATGTATTTAATTTAACCCAAAGTTAAATTATATTTTTGACATATATTATCATTTCTTTTATTTAAAAAAACAATAGGAAGAGGATGTCTCATTCTAAAATTAATACATGCTAAAAGTCTTATTTAGAAGTAAAATCTTCCCAATTGAGCTAAACATCATTGGCCACTATCATTTCATTTGAAGTGACGAGTTAAAAATGTAATATTTGATCCCCCAATGTTCCAAAAAAACAAAAAGTAATATTTTGTTAACAAGCTTATAGTTCAATTGATAGTTGTTCAAGTTTTTAATATTTGGACGTCATGACGATGTAAAAGGTTTACTCCTCGTGTCATCTATCTCCCTCCCTACTCAGGTGCTTCACTTCCAACCTAAGCTTTAAATGATAGAAGTAGATAAGTCTCAAATGATATAACATAAGTTTCAAATGACTTGAGTACACATACTAAGACTTCTAAGTTAAACTTGTGGGTTGGTTGGACCCTTGAGTGAAAAGACCTTAGTCCACTTTTTTTTTTTTTTTCCTTTTGCTTAAGTGGACATCCCTAATCTAAAAACATTCAAACAAATCCAAACTCACCTAAAAGTGTTTTGTTTACCTTAAATGTATGAGCAATGTTATATACAACGAATTTTCTTTTCATGAAACAACCACGAATGCACGTGGTTCAACGAAAATTCAAATGTGATACAACTACTAACACCCACTAGTGTGATTTTTTATTAAATACTTTCCTACTATTGAACATTCTCCTAAAAGTATATGTATGGAATTGTTATTAAATTTGGTCCCATAAATATTGAATGGTGTGAATTTAAGAGAGAATAAAAGGCAAAAATTTGAGGTAGTGTGATTTATACTCTATCATTTTAACAAAGCGAAGTGCAATTTAATCTATCAAATTTAATCTAAATCTAAAGTAGAATTCTATTTTTAAAACCCATTATCATTTCATTATATTTTACAAGACACTTTTAAAAAAGCTAAGTTTTATCAGATAAAAAAAGCGTAATTTTATATTTTTTAATTATTTACACGATGTCAAATTTCAAAATAAATAACTTTCTTACTCACTGTTCACTTAAAAAAATTTATTTTCCAATAAATATATATTTGAAAGATTTAAATATATTTTTGGTCCTTGAAAATATACTTTTTTGGTTTAGGTCCCTATATTTTTTTTTATTTTTGCCCATGTTTTTAAAAAATATGTGGTTTTGGTTCTCGCTGTTAGTGGACATCTGTTAAGTGATGAAGTGTTAAATGAAGGTCCACATCATCGATGCTATGTGTCACAACTTATCCACATGGCAATCCAACTGGCATGTGGAACCCACATGGGTACCATGTGCTAGCGACATGACTCCATTTTCATCTCCCTCCATCTTCCTCCTCCTCAATCTCCCCAATTTTGAGCCCTAAGGTTCCAAATACCCTTGCTAATCACACAACATAGAAGTCAAAACCACTCCACCACTGAAATCACCACCTCCAACCTACTCATACCTAAACCAGAAACCAAATCACCGTCTAAGAAACCAGTGTTGCCACTGACAACTCAAACTCCTATACACAAACCAGCTTCCATTGTAGCCACCATCGCACAACCTCTACCATCCCCTACAACATAAACCTGCAAATACCAAGAACCCAAACTCCAATCCAATACTAAGAAACAAAAAAGGATCTAGATTTAGATAAGGGGAAGGGGATGTTGATGTTTTGTTCAGGTGATTGTTGTGTATGTGTATATATTATAAATTCAAACAAAATGGAAAGCCGAGAACTTTGCTTATATATCGATTTTGTGAAGGTAGTTCCCAACTGCTTCTAAATTTTTATTTTCAGAATCAGGATCTAGTTATTCTTATCAGTTTAGCTAGCTATCTTGTTTCATTTTTACTTATTTTTTTTAAAAAAAATATTTTACCAATTCCAGAAGCATATCAATGAAGTTTTTGATTATAACAAAGTCAAGATAAAGACCAAGTTCAAGAGGTATATTTGGTATAGATCTTAGAATCTAAATGTAAAATGCTCTCAATATATCTCAAAATAGTTTTTGAAAGATTCTCTTTAAATCAACTTGAAGTTGAAAGTTCACATTTTAAAGAAATGTTGATTTCAATCTTGGATTTTATAACTCAAGTTTATACTTTATCAAATCCAAGTGTTCTCTAAGTTGGAAATGGCCATCAAGCTTAATTGAGCTTGAAAAATGTGTTTAAGTGAGAATGTAATCGATTACACAAGTGAAGCAATCGTTTACAAGCCAAATAGAGGTCTTATAATCTATTACATTGAGGTTGCAATCGATTACAGGTCTGGCAGAGGCCACGTAATCGATTACACAAGACTTGTAATTGTAACACCCCGAAAATTCATATTTTATTTATTTCGATTGATTCTTAATTATTTTGAATAATCCGATTTGACATATGTGAATTTTATAATTTTTGTGATTTTTAGAAATTTTTGGGAAATTTTACGTTTTTTTATTATTTTAATATTATTTTGGGGTTGCATACGAGCCTTTGTATTTTATTTCTTTTTGTCAATCCTTAATGATTTTTACTAATCTGATTTGATTTTCATGAATTTCATAATTATTATGATTTTTATGAATTCTTGTGTTTTTTTATATTTATGATTATTTTAATAGTATTCTCGGGTTGTATGCGAGCCCGGGACAGGTCTGGAAAAATAAAAATTTTTCTATAGATAGAAAATTTTGTACTGTTGAGACGGAGACGGGGGATTTTACTAAACTCGAATTCGAAAACAGTTTTTGAAATTTTCTTTTACTGTATATTCTATTGTTTTATTTATTGGGTAATAAAAATACAGTAGTCCATCCGTTAATATTTATTGAAAAATATCTACGTAAAATATCTAGGTGAGAATATCTAAGCTTTTGGGAAATATCTTGAGATTAGTCAACAAAGAGGGCTTGACTTGATTTGCACCCTTGGATGAGAAGACTTAATTTTGAATATCAACCATTGATCTAATCAACAGTTGAGAAACAAACTTAATGAAGAAGCTTTGGATGATCACCATTGATTTAATCAATGGTGTGAGAGTAAACTTAGATAGGAAGCTTTAGATGTTCACCATTGATCTAATCAATGGTTGTAAAGACAAGCTTAATAAGGAAGGCTTTGGATATCCACTATTGATTTAATCTACGGTGGAGATTGGTCTCACAAAATGGGTAGGACCATTTGCGACCATTGGATGGAAAGTAAGTAGAGAAGATCTTGACCCTCCATTTTTTAAGATGCATCTAATGGCTAGGATTTCATGGAGAAGAGAACCAATGGCTTAGATTCAATCTTATCATTTGGAATCTCCTACCAAATATCAACCATTGATTTAATCAATGACTCTTGAAGCCTAAAATGGTGGCTAATGTATTTGGACAACTCCTAAGTGTACAAGGGGGGGAGGCCACGGTTTTGAAGACCAAAATGGCTATAGGAAAATGTTCATTTCATTTCATTACTCATCTTTCTCATTTCCTAAGCAAAAGCTTCACAAAAATTTTCTCTCCTTTCCTCTCAACAAGCTCACGACCAAGGTGGAGAAAATCACCCTCCCATCTTCAATAATTTCTATCAACCTTACTTCTCAAATCTTCTCATCATTCTAAGACTATTTCCAGTTGAAAACAAAGGCTAGATCATCCATTTTCAAGGAGTTCTTTCAAAGCCAAACACAAAAACTCTTACCTTTCTCTCCCACAAAGCTCATAGCCAACCACCATAAAAATACCTTCCAAGCTTCAATAATTTATACCAACCTAGTTTCTTGAATCCTTACCTTATTCTAAGCAACTTTCATGTTGAAGACTTTCTCTAAATCATCCATCTTCAAGTACTTTTCCTAAGATCTAAGTTTGAAGGGTAAAGGGTGAAGTTCTTGATATTCTTTTCTAAATCTTATATTTAAAGTTCTAAACCATGTTTTGATCCATGGTTTTCTTATTCAAGCCTTAGATATTGATTATGTATCTTTACTTTGATTTTTAAGAAAGCTTTTGGTGGTGAAGGACTTGTACAAGAAGTAACGCAAGGAGCTTTGGAGGTTTCTCCAAGAGGTAAGAGGAAGATTACCCTCATCAACCATGTGTTGGTGGTGAGGAATTGATGTACGTGTGGTGAAAAATCCATAAGGATTATTTCACTTGTTTGTTTAAGAGTTTTCCATATTTATGGTTGTTTAGTGATTGAGATGTTTATTGCTTTGATAACATGCTTTAGTATGTGTTTATGATGCATGATGAATTGTGTATGTTTTAAGATGTGAATTACATGACAAAGGAAAATATGTTGTTTCCAAAGAGCCATGGAGGCACACGGCCTCAAAGTGATTTTGGGAGCAAAAGATTTTAGGTATTTTAGTAATCATGAGTTTTAAATTAAAAGGGTAATAAGTTAATGTTTTTAAGAATTTGCAAAGAAAGTGGACAAGGAAATGAACAAAGATTTTTATGATGAAAGTATTTATGATTTTCGGCTAATATGCCAAGGAATGGTAAATTAAGATTTTCATGAATGGTAACAACGGATGATTAGAAGGAAAAGGAAAAGAAAAGATGTAATGGTTTCAATGGCCATGTGCCCATAGTTTTTGAAGGCTTGTAATGCCTTGGTTTGATGAAACAATACGATTTTAAAGTAGAAATTTAATTGATTAAGTACAAGGATTAAAGAAATAGAAACAAAGTGTCTTGTCACTTGAAAGATTAGAAATTTCGTTTATGAAAGGAAAGGAGAGGTTGAAAGTGTTTAAACCTCCACTTATTTTGGAAGAGGACTGATTTTAGAATTGATTTGAGAATTATGAAAAATATAATGGTGACTTGAAATTTACTAACATATAGCTCACTCTTTGGGTTTTGGAGCATGTTAAGAAATTTTAAGCTAGAAGCATTGATTTAAATCAATGGAAAGGTGATTTTGTGGAATATATTGTGGAAATGATTTCTTGAAGGAGAAAATGTGGAAAATAATGTTGGAAATGACATTGATTTTTGGAAAGTCCAAAATGATGTTTAGAATATTGAGGAATATTTTACGTAGTTGAAAAATGATGGAAAAATGATTTACACGACTTGAAAATATGATTTTTAAGTTACGCGATTTTGAAAACGATGGAAAATTGCTACGCAATTTGAAAAACATGTAAATATTTTGACGCGATTGAGAAAACGTTAGAAAATGATTATGAGATTTGAAAACGTAACAAAAGTGTTACGCGATTGTGAAAACGCGTTAAAAATTATACACGATTGAAAATACAGTAAAGATACTGTAAAGAACGGATGTACTGAAAGGGAACCTTTTTAATGGTGAAATTGAAAGATATGCATTAAGGCGTATGATGAAATTGAAAGATGTGTATTGAGGCATATGATGAAATTGAACAAAACTTGCATTGAGATATTAGTGCATTGAATAGAACTTGTATTGAGGTATTTGTGCATTGAACAAAATTGTATTTGGGGTATTCGTGCCTTGAACGGAATATAGCTTATAGTTATTATGGCCCTTGTGGTTGAAGAGAGAATGAGAAAGACTGGAGATTGTCTATGGGCTAAGGCTGGACAATTAAGCAGAATGACTGGAGATTGTCTGTGGGCTAAGGCTGGACAATTAACCAAAGCTTTCTTCTCGAAATTGTGAAAACCTCCATGGAGTGGGAAAATTGGTCTAGTATGCATACACATGAGTTAGAACACATATTGTTGTGCCATGATAAACGTTCATATGATGTGACATCATCATTTTATATATTAAGGATATCTGTTATGATGAAATTGGTACTGATGATTTAACTAAGATATATGTTTACTGGAATTGTGATGAAATGATAATGAAGTATGATGAATTGATAACGAAATATGATGAATTGATAAGGAATTATGATGAATTGATAACATGAATGAAACTGTGATATCTGTGTGTATGGAATGACTTTGTCATTCGTATCATTCCTTGTTACCACTTTGGTATTGATGAAAGGGGATCTCACCTCTTTGTTATATTGTTTTTGTTGTGCTTGTATTGTTAAAATTGTATAGTAGATGGAACGAGTTTCTTAGACTCGACTGGAGACAAATATTTTGAGTTCGATGACAACATCGAAGAATGACCATCCCGGATTGGTTGGTGTGCAGTTTTGAGGAGGAACAAATATATGACGCAACAAGATGGGTACAAGACAGAATAAATATGTTGAGTTTCATCGATAGTGTTTTACCGTGCTATTAAGTAGAACCCATCATAGGGTTTGCTACTGTTTAAAATTGAGTCTGTAAGTGTTATGTTTCCTAAATAATTGTTAAATATTACGTGGTGTCAGTAATGTATATTAATCAGTTTAAATCTATTTTTCAGTATTACCTATATAAATTTCAGTAAGTTTATATTTCCGCGAAAAGAAATTTTAAAACTCATGTTTTATAACTCAAACCTTTTATGTAATCATTTTCAGATTATGAGTTTGTAGTAAAAAATGTGATGCCCTACGGAAGGTGTTACATTAGTTGGTATCAGAGTACGGTTTGAGTCTTTTGGGGTTTGTGGTTAGGTCTATTTTGCTTGTGTTGTGTTCTCTGTGTGTTTGATTTTCGAAAGGAAACAATGTTTGTTTGAAATGGTTACATATGGTTTCCATTGTATTTTGATTTGTCCGTCTTAGAAGAAAGGAAATGGCTCGTGGTAGATGCACTCGTGTGTAAGCAGAACGTGATATTAATAATACGGTTGCAACTACGGGAGCAATGCGGAGGATAATGGACGTGACAATACAACAGGAACCGAGGATTGCTGAACAACGAGAACTGGAAGTTGAGGCTCAGGATTGGATAGAAGAGAATCAGTCTTGAAATACAAGATTTTGTAACCTTAGAACCTGGGCATTCCAAAGGAGGAATAATAGGAAGGTAAATCAATTTCAGTGGAAAACGTATTTATGATCACCAGGAAATCAGTTGTAGCAGCAAATGTGTGGAGAAAGTGCTTGTAACAGTAAACTCAGTCATACTGTGACGTCTTTACTATTATGTAAGAGATATGGAAGAGGGCACCTAATGAAGGATTGTATGTCCAAGGAAATAATTTGTTTCAAGTGCGGAAAGCCTAGACATATTTCCAGAGATTGTGTTCCACCAAAAACGAAGTTTTCTATTAGTAACGTACATATTTCAAAATCTCAGGTAATAGGGAGAGTCGATACCCCGAATGGAATAGGAGTGTTCCTAGCTGAAGACTTAAACAAAGGAGATTATGTCATTGGAGGTGATCTTTTAAACTATACTGTATAATTCTGGGGAGCAACCTATTCTTTATGACATATGATTGTGTGGACCAATTAGATGTTATATGTGTCTTCGTTGTTTTGACCTAGTTATTTTTACTTCTGTTGCTAAAACCTATCATTGATATTCAAGTTGCTTAAACTATCCTATGTCTATCAAAGACTAAATCTTTTTCTGTTGATTTGATTTGTTTATCTATTTCAAAATAGATACAATCTTAAAAATGGATTGGTTATTTTTCAACCATCCATACTCTGTTAGATTGTCGGTTGAATTATTCAACTTAAAGAGCTTACTTCTAAATTTGTCGTGTAACACCCCGAAAATTCGTATTTTATTTTTTTCGGGTGATTCTTAATTATTTTGAGTAATCCGATATGACTTCCGTTGATTTTATAATTTTTGTGATTTTTAGGAATTTTTTGCAGTTTTTCACTTTTTTTATTATTTTAATATTATTTTGGAGCTATATACAAGCCTTCGTATTTTATTTCTTTTTGTAAATCCTTAATGATTTTTAATAATCCGACTTGATTTCCATAAGTTTTATAATTTTTATGATTTTGTGGATGATTATGAAATTTTTATATTTCTCTTATTATTTTAGTGTTATCCGTGGGTCGTTTGTGGGCCTAGGGGGCTATACGTGGCCCCAGTGGGCCCGAAAAAGTGAAAATTTTTTCGGAACCAGAAAATTTTGTACTGTCGAAATGGAGACGGGGGATCTTACTAAACCCGAAACCGGAAACAATTTTTAAAATTTTCTTTTATTGTGTTTTGTACTATATTTAATTATTAGGCAGTAAAAATACCGTAAAATTATGTTTGTAGGGTAAACCAATTAGAAGGCTATAGAAATAAGATCAACCAATAGAAACTAGTCAACAAAGAGGGCTTGACTTTGATTTGTACCCTTGGATGAGAAGACTTAGTTTGAATATCAACCATTGATCTAATTAACGGTTGAGAAACAAACTTAATGAAGAAGCATTGGATGATCACCATTGATTTAATCAATGGTGTGGGAGTAAACTTAGTTAGGAAACTTTGGATGTTCACCATTGATCTAATCAATGGTTGTAAAGACAAGCTTAATAAGGAAGGCTTTGGATATCCATCGTTGATTTAATCTACGGTGGAGATTTGGTCTTATAAAGTGGCAAGGACCATTTATGACCATTGGATGTAAAGTATGAAGGAGTAATCTTGACCCTTCATTTTGGAGATACATCTAATTGCTAAGATTTTAAGGAGAAAGATCTAATGACCTAGAATAAGTCTTACATCTAAAGGCTATAATTAGAAGCTACATTAATCCTAACCATTGATCTAATCAATGGTGGTGATGAGTCTAACTTAGTGGCTTAGACTTTCCAATAACCAATAGAAATTGGTCAAGAATAATGGCTTGACTCTTTAAGGACCGATAAGAAACAAGCTATTGAATAAAGTTTAGACTCCTTAAATTGTTGCTTCTACGGTGAAGGAAGAGCAAATTGCTCTAATAAGCAATTCACTTGGTGATATTAGGATACAATTCAAGTGAAATAAAGTGACACCAAGTCAAATAAAATGGCTTCTCCATTGTCAAGTTCCACGGCAAAGCATTGTTCTTGTGAGGCAATTGTTACAATTTTAATTCTATCCATTCCTATCATCTTTTATCAATTGAACAAAGTAAGACAAGTCAATATTGGTGGCTTTCTCCATTTGAAGCATACGGCCATGCACTTGAAGGGGGGCCAATTCTTTTACTCATTTTACTTTGCCATTCTTCTAACAATAATTCAAGAAGCTAAACAAAAGTAAGTCAATTTTTGATGGCTTTGCACATGTATCCTACGACCATGCACTTATTTTTGGAGACAAACTACCTATAATATATTCATGTTTTCTCCTACTCATCTACGGTCATGCAATGAATAATGCAAGACAATTTCTACACTTAATCTTTCCTATCAACTTTTCTTTCATTCTTATCAAAGAAAAACAAAAAGCTACACACACAATATTTCCTTTCTCTCCATGCACTCCATGACAACTACTAGGTAGGAAGAGTTTTCATTTTTATCTTCATTTTCATTCTACCAAAGACTAAAAACAATTCCCACCATTCTCTCTCTTCGAAGAACAAGAAAAAAAAACTCCATTCTTTCCACTCCAAGGAGCTCTCAGCTAGCCACTCTAAAGTCTACCTCCACTCTTCTATAATTTTAACTAATTACATATCTTGAATCCTTACCTTATTCTAAGCAACTTTCACGTTGGAGACTTTCTCTAAATCATCCATCTTCAAGTACTTTTCCTAAGAATCAAGTTTGAAGGGTAAAGGGGGTGAAGTTCTTGATATTCTTTTCTAGATCTTATCTTTAAAGTTCTAAACTATGTTTTGATCCATGGTTTTCTTATTTAAGCCTTAGATATTGATTATGTATGTTTACTTTGATTTTTAAGAAAGCTTTTGGTGGTGAAGGACTTGTACAAGAAGCAAACCAAGGAGCTTTGGAGCTTCTTCAAGAGGTAAGATGGAGATTCATCTCACCAACCAAGTATGGTGGTGAGAGATGGTTTTGTATTTGACGGATGGTGAATCCATGTGAGGATTCATATCCATGGTCATATAATTATTTGTGGGTGTTTATGTGTTTTGATTATTTGCTTATGCTTGATATGATTTGCATGATTTATTGCTTTTGTTTATGGCATGCTTGTGATATATATGATGAATATGTATATATATGCCATGATTTGATGAAGAAAAGGAAAATAATTTTTAGTTCCAAAGAACCATAGAGGCATCATGACCTTAAATTAATTTTGGGAGCAAGAGATTCTAAGTATTTTACTGATTATGAGAAATACGTTAATGATTTTAAGGACTTGCAAAGAAAGTGGACAAGAAAATAAACAAATGATTTGATTTCAAAGACCAAGTGTTCACGATTTTTGAAGGAAATTTTAATGGTTTTGTTTGTGTAAAAACAAGAATGGTACTTAATTGATTTAGAAGGAAAAATATTTGATGGTTTCAATGGCCAAGTACCACGGTTTTGAAGGCTTGTAAATGCCTTGATTTTATGAAATAAAGTGATTTCAAAGTGGAAAAATAATTGATGAAGCACAAGAATTAAAGAAATGGAGACAAAGTGTTTTAAAACTTGAAAAATGGAATTTTCGTATCTAAATGGCAAAGAGAGGTTGAAAGTGTTTGAACCTCAATTTATTTTAAAGAGAACTGAGTTTTACAATTGATTCATGAATTATGAAAAATACGTTGGTAACTTGAAACTTTCTAACGTATAACTCATCCTTTGGGTTTTGGAAAGCGTTAGGAAATTTTAAGTTAGAAACATTGATTTAATTCAATGAAATAGTGAAATTGAGGAATTTATTGTGAAAAGGATTTTCTTGAGTAAGAAAATGTGGAAAATAATGTGAAAAGTCATATTATTTTGAGAAAGGTTGAATTGAAATTTAGAATGTTGAGAAATATTTTACATAGTGGAAAAATGGTGAAAAATGGTTTACGTAACTTAAATATGTGATTTTTAAGCTACGCGATTTGAAAAACATTTAAATATTTCCACGCGATTTGAAAAATGTTGAAATATTTCTACGCAATTTGGAAAGCGTTTAAATATTTTTATGCGTTTGACATATTGTTGAAAAATCACTACGTGATTTAAAAATGGTAGAATATTTTTATGTGATTGAGAAAATGTTAAAAAATCACTACGTGATTGAAAAATGATGAAATATTTTTACATGATTGAGAAACGATGGAAAATCGCTATGCGATTTGAAAACGCAACAAAAACGTTACAAAATTGTAAAAACGTAACAGAAATGTTGCACAATTATGAAAACGCAACAAAATTGTTTCGCGACTATGAAAACACGATAATATGATTTCGCAATTGAATATACAGTATGATTACTGTTGAACCAGTGTATGGACACTGTATGAGAAAATGATGAATTTTGTCTGTGATTGGCATTTGGTGCATTATACATGCATTGGAAAAATATGCAGTGAGGCATATGATGAAATTGAAAAATACGCATTGAGACATATGATGAAATTGAACAGAACTGCATTGAGACATTCGCACATTGAACATAAATTAATAGCTGATAGCTATTGTGACCCTTGTGGTTGAAGAGAGAATGAGAATTGAAAAGTGAGGTCTATAATGGATCTTAGGGGCGTCGAGGCGTGGTGGTCGACCAGTGGACAGTTGGCAAAGTACCATGTGCCACTTGGCGATGCAGTCCGTTGCAATGCATTAACAATACCCGACAAGAACACGATTCTTTTCGAAGGCTGGAGATTGTCTGTGGGCCAAGGCTGGACAATTAACCAAAAAGACTGGAGATTGTCTGTGGGCTAAGGCTGGGCAATTAACCAGAGCATTCTTATCGAATTTGTGAAAACCTCCATGGAGTAGGAAAATTGAGTGTATGTGCACATGCATAATCTGAATATCTATATCTGTGTGATATATTAATTGAGGAATATTGGATGATGAGGATGATAAGTAATTTTGATGGCATTATTGTAATTATTGTATGATTCGAATAATGTTGATGGCATGATGGTAATTATTATTTATTATATTTGTTGTGATAAATAATGATTGAGGGCATGATTGTAATGATTGTATCTGTGTGATGACAATAATTTGAGGGCATGATTGTAATTATGGTATGATATACCTGTATGGTGTGCTGTTTGTGTTATCTCTATGCTACCATGTTGGTATTGGCGTAGGTGATCTCACCTCTTTGTTATATTGTTTTGTTGTGCTTGTATTGTTAAAATTGTATAGTAGATGGAATGAGTTTCTTAGGCTTGACTGGAGGTAGATATTCTGAGTTCGGTGACAACATCGAGGAGTGACCATTCTGGACTCATCGGTGTGCAGTTTTGAGGAGGAACAAATACATGACGCATCAAGATGGATACAAGACAGAATAAGTATGTTGAGTTTTCTTGTTTGTGTTTTACCGTGTTATTGAGTAGGACCAGTTATGGGGTTTGCTACTGTTTAAAATTGAGTTTGTAAGTTTTATATTTCTTGAATAATTGTTAAATATTAAGTGGTGTCTGTTATATGAGTTTTAATCAGTTTAAATCTATTTTTCAGTATTACTTATAAATTTCAGTAAGTTTATGTTTCCGCGAAAAGAAATTTTGAAACCCACCTTTTATAACTCAAACCTTTTATGAAATCATTTTCAGATTATAAGTTAGTAGTCGGAAATGTGATGCCCTAAGGAGGGTGTTACATTAGTTGGTATCAAAGCACGGTTTGAGTCTTTTGGGGTTTATAGTTAGGTTTATTTTGCTTGTGTTGTGTTCTCTGTGTTTTGATTTCTGAAGGGAAACAATATTGTTTGGAATGGTTACATCTGGTTTCCATTTTATTTTGATTCATCTGTCTTCGAAGAAAAGAAATGGCTCGTGGTAGACGTACGCGTGTGGAAGCGGAACGTGGTACTGAAAATACAGTTACAACTACGAGAGCAATGTGGAGTACAACTGACGTGATGGTGCAACAGGAACAGAGGATCGCTGAACAGTGGGAACTAAAAGTTGAGGTTCAGGATCTGATGGAAGAGAATCAGTCTTGAAAAATAAGATTTCGTAACCTTGGAACCTGGGTATTCCAAAGGAGGAATAATAGGAAGGTAAATTGATTTCAACGGAAAATGTATTTATGATAATTGGGAAATTAGCAGCAGCTGCAATCTTGTGGAGGAAGTACTAGTAGTAGCAGGTTTGGTCTAACCGTGACATCTGCACCGAAATATTGGAAGTGTAGGAAAGATCATCTGACAAGGGATTATACAATCAAAGGAATCATCTGTTTCAAGTGTGGGATGCCCAGACATCTTGCTAGAGAGTGTATTCCACCAAAGACGAAGTCATCTGTTAGTAATGAACGTGCTTCGATATCTCAAGTAGAACGGAGCGTCGATTCTCTAAGTGGTGCAAAAGCACCCCAGACTGAAGACCTAAGCAAAGAAGATTGTGTCACAGAATGTGATCCTTTGACTGTATTGTATAATTCTGGAGGTAACTCATTCCTCTATGGCATATGATCGTGTAGATCAATTAGAGTTATTCGTGTCTTCATTATCTTCTGACTTGTTTACTTCTGTTTCTATTACTAACCTATCGTGCTACTCAAGTTATACAAATTATCCTATTGTTGTTATGGATCAAATTTTTCTGTTAGTTTGATCTATTTATCTCTTTCATAAATAGACGTGATCTTTGAAACGGATTGGTTATCTTCCGACCATATCTTATGAGATTGTCTCAATAAAGTGTTAGTATTCCAGAAAAACCCATTCTTAAAAATCGGGCAACATCAAATTCTTTGTTGGATATGTCCGGTAACATATCAGATAGTTTCGTTACCTTTTTCTTTCTAACCTCCCTAACGTTCTTTCATATATTGTAATTGCAAGAAAGGATATTTCTATTCAAATTCATGTCATAGTATCTGGTACAGTGTTGCTGAAAGAGAACTCAGTTAGTGAGACATTTCCTGTTAAGAGCAAAGGCAGGAGAATGAAGCGATACGAGGACAAGGAAATTCTAATTGATGTCGTGCGGAGTGAAGGATGCTCTTGTAATATGTATAATTATAGGAGTAGAATTTTTCATTCTTATCTAGACAAAATTGTCATTATCTTTGTTAACGATATTCTGATCTATTCTCGAAATCATGAGGAACATACTGAACATCTCAATGTGATTTTCCAAGTTCTAAAGGAGAAGCGATTATATGCTAATTAGTCGAGATGTGAATTCTAGTTGGATGAAGTTTAATTTTTGGGTTCCGCAATTCTAAGGAAGGGATTGCGGTGGATTCTTCAAAGGTTGAAACAGTTTTTCAGTGGGAATAGTCAAAGACGGTAACAAAAATCCTTAGAAAATTTATTGAGAAATTTTCCAAGATCGCAGGGCTTCTCACCTAGCTTACCAGAAAGAATTAAGTGTTTGTATGGACTGATGCATACAAGGAGAATTTTCAGGAGTTGAAAATGTGTTTGACTATTTCTCTGGTATTAGTTCTGTCTAATCCCAGTGAACCATTGGATGTGTACTATGATGCGTTACATCAGAGTTTAAGATGTGTGCTTATGCAAAATAGAAGAGTTATAGTGTATGTTTCAAGGAAATTGAAGTTACATAAGAAAAGCTATTCTACGCATGAATGGGGGTTAGTAGCTGTTGAGTTTGCATTAGAAATATAGAGACACTTTCTTTCTAGAGTAGCGTTCAACATCTTTAGTAATCATAGGAATCTGAGATATCTGTTTGATCAAGAGAAGTTGAACATAAGACAAAGAATTTTCATTGGTTAAAATAAACTGGAACGACATAAGCGGAGATGCAACGTGAGGACTGGAAGATAAGATGAAAGAGCAGTATCTATTTTTGGTTCGAAAGCTACTACGAATTTCGAGGACGAAATTCTTTTTAGAGGGGGAGTATTGTAACACCACGAAAATTCGTATTTTATTTATTTCAGGCGATTCTTAATTATTTTGAGTAATCCGATTCGACTTCCGTGGATTTTATAATTTTTGTGATTTTTAGGAATTTTTTGGAGTTTTCACATTTTTTATTATTTTAATATTATTTTGGGGTTGTATACAAACCTTCGTATTTTATTTCTTTTTGTAAATCCTTAATGATTTTTAATAATCTGACTTAATTTCCATAAGTTTTATAATTTTTATGATTTTGTGGATGATTATGAAATTTTTATATTTTTCTAATTATTTTAGTGTTATCCGTGGGCCGTTTGTGGGCCTAAGGGGGCTGTACGTGGGCTCAGGTGGGTCCGAAAAAGTGAAAATTTTTTTGGAGCCAGAAAATTTTGTACTGTTGAAATGGAGACGGGGGATCTTACTAAACCCGAAACCGGAAACAATTTTCAAAATTTTCTTTTATTGTGTTTTGTACTATATTTAATTATCGGGCAGTAAAAATACCGTAAAATTATGTTTGTAGGGTAAACTAATTAGAAGGCTATAGAAATAAGATCAGCCAATAGAAACTAGTCAACAAAGAGGGCTTGAGTTTGATTTGTACCCTTGGATGAGAAGACTTAGTTTGAATATCAACCATTGATTTAATCAATGGTGTGGGAGTAAACTTAGTTAGGAAACTTTGGATGTTCACCATTGATCTAATCAATGGTTGTAAAGACAAGCTTAATAAGGAAGGCTTTGGATATCCATCATTGATTTAATCTACGGTGGAGATTTGGTCTTATAAAGTGGCAAGGATCATTTACGACCATTGGATGTAAAGTATGAAGGAGTAATCTTGACCCTTCATTTTGGACATACATCTAATGGCCAGGATTTCAAGGAGAAAGATCTAATGGCCTAGATTAAGTCTTACATCTAAAGGCTATAATTAGAAGCTACATTAATCCTAACCATTGATCTAATCAATGGTGGTGGTGAGTCCAACTTAGTGGCTTAGACTTTCCAAGAACCAATAGAAATTGGTCAAGAATAATGGCTTGACTCTTTAAGGACCAATAGGAAACAAGCTATTGAATAAAGTTTGGACTCCTTAAATTGTTGCTTCTACGGTGAAGGAAGAGCAAATTACTCTAATAAGCAATTCACTTTGTGATATTAGGATACAATTCAAGTGAAATCAAGTGAGACCAAGTCAAATAAAATGGCTTCTCCTTTGTGAAGTTCCACGACAAAGCATTGTTCTTATGGGGCAATTATTACAATTTTAATTCCATCAATTCCTATCATCTTTTATCAATTGAACAAAGTAAGACAAGTCAATATTGGTAGCTTTCTCCATTTGAAGCATATGACCATGCACTTGAAGGGGGCCAATTCTTTTACTCATTTTACTTGGTCATTCTTCTAACAATAATTCAAGAAGCTAAACAAAAGTAAGTCAATTTTTGATGGCTTTGCACATGTATCCTATGGCCATGCACTTTTTTTTGGAGACAAACTACCCATAATTGATGCATCTTTTCTCCTACTCACCTACGGTCATGCAATGAATAATACAAGACAATTTCTACACTTAATCTTTCCTATCAACTTTTCTTTCATTCTTATCAAAGAAAAACAAAAAGCTACATATACAATATTTCCTTTCTCTCCATGCACTCCACGGCAACTACTAGGTAGGTAGAGTTTTCATTTCTATCTTCATTTTTATTCTACCAAAGACTAAAAACAATTCTCTCCATAATCTTTCTTCCAAGAAAAAGAAAAAGAAAAAAACCCCATTCTTTCCACTCAAAGGAGCTCTCGGCCAGCCACTCTAAAATCTACCTCCACTCTTCTATAATTTTAACCAATTACATATCTTGAATCCTTACCTTATTCTAAGCAACTTTCACGTTGGAGACTTTCTCTAAATCATCCATCTTCAAGTACTTTTCCTAAGAATCAAGTTTGAAGGGTAAAGGGGGTGAAGTTCTTGATATTCTTTTCTAGATCTTATCTTTAAAGTTCTAAGTCATGTTTTGATCCATGGTTTTCTTATTTAAGCCTTAGATATTGATTATGTATGTTTACTTTGACTTTTAAGAAAGCTTTTAGTGGTGAAGGACTTGTACAAGAAGCAAACCAAGGAGCTTTAGAGGTTATTCAAGAGGTAAGAGGGAGATTCATCTCACCAACCAAGTATGGTGGTGAGAGATGGTTTTGTATTTGATGGATGGTGAATCCATGTGAGAATTCATATCCATGGTCATGTAATTATTTGTGGGTGTTTATGTGTTTTGATTATTTGCTTATGCTTGATATGATTTGCATGATTTGTTGCTTTTGTTTATGGCATGCTTGTGATATATATGATGAATATGTATATGTATGTCATGATTTGATGATGGAAAGGAAAACAATTTTTGGTTCCAAAGAACCATAGAGGCATCACAGCCTTAAATTAATTTTGGGAGCAAGAGATTCTAAGTATTTTACTAATTATGAGTAATACGTTGATGATTTTAAGGATTTGCAAAGAAAGTGGACATGAAAATGAACGAATGATTTGATTTCAAAGACCAAGTGTTCACGGTTTTTGAAGGAAATTTTAATGATTTTGTTTGTGTAAAAACAAGAATGGTACTTAATTGATTTAGAAGGAAAAATATTTGATGGCTTCAATGGCCAAGTACCACAGTTTTGAAGGGTTGTAAATGCCTTGATTTTAATGAAATAAAGTGATTTCAAAGTGGAAAAATAATTGATGAAGCACAAGAATTAAAGAAATGGAGACAAAGTGTTTTAACACTTGAAAAATGGAATTTTCGTATATGAATGGCAAAGAGAGGTTGAAAGTGTTTGAACCTCAATTTATTTTAAAGAGAACTGAGTTGTAGAATTGATTCATGAATAATGGAAAATACGTTGGTAACTTGAAAATTTCTAACGTATAACTCATCCTTTGGGTTTTGGAAAGCGTTAGGAAATTTGAAGTTAGAAACATTGATTTAATTCAATGAAATGGTGTAATTGTGGAATTTATTGTGAAAAGGATTTTCTTGAGTAAGAAAATGTGTAAAATAATGTGAGAAGTCATATTATTTTGAGAAAGGTTGAATTGAAATTTAGAATGTTGAGAAATATTTTACGTAGTGGAAAAATGGTGAAAAATGCTTTACGTAACTTAAAAACGTGATTTTTAAGCTACGCGATTTGAAAAACGTTTAAATATTTCCATGCAATTTGAAAAACGTTGAAATATTTCTACGCAATTTGGAAAGCGTTTAAATATATTTACGCATTTGAGATATTATTGAAAAATCACTATGTGATTTAAAAATGGTGGAATATTTTTATGTGATTGAGAAAACGTTGAAAAATCACTACGTGATTGAAAAATGATGAAATATTTTTACGTGATTGAGAAACAATGGAAAATCGCTATGCGATTTGAAAACGCAACAAAAACATTGCGAAATTGTGAAAACATAACAGAAATGTTGCGCGATTGTGAAAACGCGACAAAAGTATTTCACGACTATGAAAACGCGATATTATGATTTTGTGATTGAATATACAGTATGATTACTGTTGAACCAGTGTATGGACACTGTATGAGAAAATGATGAATTTTGTCTGTGATTGGCATTTGGTGCATTATACATGCATTGGAAAAATATGCAGTGAGGCATATGATGAAATTGAAAAATACGCATTGAGGCATATGATGAAATTGAACAGAATTGCATTGAGACATTCGTACATTGAAGGAAAATTAATAGCTGATAGCTATTGTGACCCTTGTGGTTGAAGAGAGAATGAGAATTGAAAAGTGAGGTCTATAATGGATCTTAGGGGCGTCGAGGCGTGGTGGTCGACCAGTGGACAATTGGCAAAGTACCATGTGCCACTTGGCGATGCAGTCCGTTGCAATGCATTAACGATACCCGACAAGAACACGATTCTTTTCGAAGACTGGAGATTGTCTGTGGGCCAAGGCTGGACAATTAACCAAAAAGACTGGAGATTGTCTGTGGGCTAAGGCTGGGCAATTAACCAGAGCATTCTTATCGAATTTGTGAAAACCTCCATGGAGTAGGAAAATTGAGTGTATGTGCACATGCATAATTTGAATATCTATATCTGTGTGATATATTAATTGAGGAATATTGGATGATGATGATGATAAGTAATTTTGATGGCATTATTGTAATTATTGTATGATTTGAATAATGTTGATGGCATGATGGTAATTATTATTTATTATATTTGTTGTGATAAATAATGATTGAGGGCATGATTGTAATGATTGTATCTGTGTGATGACAATAATTTGAGGGCATGATTGTAATTATGGTATGATATACCTGTATGGTGTGCTGTTTGTGTTATCTCTATGCTACCATGTTGGTATTGGCGTAGGTGATCTCACCTCTTTGTTATATTATTTCGTTGTGCTTGTATTGTTAAAATTGTATAGTAGGTGGAACGAGTTTCTTAGGCTTGACTGGAGGTAGATATTCTGACTTCGGTGACAACATCGAGGAGTAACCATTCTGGATTCATCGGTGTGCAGTTTTGAGGAGGAACAAATACATGACACATCAAGATGGATACAAGACGGAATAAGTATGTTGAGTTTTCTCGTTAGTGTTTTACCGTGCTATTGAGTAGGACCTGTTATGGGGTTTGCTACTGTTTAAAATTGAGTTTGTAAGTTTTATATTTCTTGAATAATTGTTAAATATTAAGTGGTGTCTGTTATATGAGTTTTAATCAGTTTAAATTTATTTTTTAGTATTACTTATAAATTTCAGTAACTTTATGTTTCTGCGAAAAGAAATTTTGAAACCCAGCTTTTATAACTCAAACCTTTTATGAAATCATTTTCAGATTATAACTTGATAGTCGGAAATGTGATGCCCTAAGGAGGGTGTTGCATGTCGGACCATATCAATTTCTCTGTTAGATAGGTCTTGTGGCATATTAGATGACTTCATCATCTTTTCTTTATGCACATTCATAATATTTTTCATATGTCATAATTACAAAATTATATTCTTGATTCAATGCATTCTTTTATGGTTACTTGACTACGTGGATTGATTAGAATTATCTGTGTTTTCTTTACCTTCTGATTTGTTTACTTCTGTTTCTTTTACTAGCCTATCGTGCTACTCAAGTTATTCAAATTATCCTATTATTGTTACAGATCAAATCTTTGTGTTAGTTTGATCTGTCTATCTCTTTCATAAATAGACGTGATCTTTGAAATGGATTAGTTATTTTCCAACCATATCCTATGAGATTGTTTCAATAAGGTGTTAGTATCCCAGAAATCCATTCTTAAAATCGGGTAACATCAAATTCGTTATTGGATATGTCTGGTACCATATCGGATAGTTTTACTACCTTTTCTTTCTAACTTCCATAATGTTCTTTCATATATCACAAATTGCAAGAAAGAATATTCTTATTCAAAATTCATGTCATAGTATCAGATACAGTATTGTTGAAAGAGAACTCGATGTGTGAGACACTTTCTGTTAAGAGTAAAGGCAGGAGAATGAAGCGATACGAGGACAAAAAAATTTTAAGTGATGTCGTTCAAAGTGACTGACGAGCGCCGAACTCAGTCAAAATTATAACCGAAGTTATTACCTAAGCTTGTAGCACAATGACAACACCGGATCGTCTCCTCAAGGATCGTAGATGCAATTTGATCAAATCAAGTGAAAGTTAGCAAAGGGGGGTTTGACAGTTTAAGATCGTACTTAACAAAATTAAAGGAAGAAATAACAATTAAAGAGTAGTCAATTTAGAAACCTATCCAAGATTGGGTGGATTCAATCATAGACCCTTCATAGAACACTTCAAGCGCAATTGAATTGTTAATTTGGATCTAACCGAGATCTCTGCATCAAATCCAGAATTCATACTAGACGATCGTCTAGAATTCAATTAACAAGTGATAAACACAAATCCGCAATCGCACCATTCATGAAAATCTATGTTAATTTTAAGTACCGAATTCAATTAACTTAGGCACAAATCAGTAACCTAACCTCTTCAATTCTGTGATTAATTTAGATCAACCAGTTCTAAGTTTCATCACAAATCTCAATCTTCATTTATGTGACTAGTTTAGATCAATTAGTTCTAAGTTTCATCACAAATCTCAATCTTAAACTAAGATCAAATTAGATCAACATAAATAGAATCACCATTCATGCATTCAAGATCAAGAAGAAGAAGAAAGAAGAAGAAAAGAGGAATTCAATTACAAATCAAATACAATGCATAACCAAGGTCTCAAGAATCCAAACCACAATCTCTTCAAGAGTTCTAAATTGACCCAAAGTAGCTTAGCCCTCCATTACCATGAAGGGGAGCATCAAAATATACAAAACTATGAGAAACTATGAAGAAGCAAGAAGAAACTTAGAGAGAAATGAAGGAGAATTACATGTTGTTCATGATAAATGGTGCCTTTTATAGAAGTCTAAGGTAACAAAATGACAAAGGGAAGTGGGTGGATGAGTGGATGAGTGAGTGGAGTGTTTGAGTGGATGGATTAGTGGGTTGGTTTAGTGGATTGATTTAGTAGATGAGTGAGTGGAATGGTTGAGTGGTTGAATTAGTGAAAAATGCCAAAGGACTTTTGGTGAGTGGGAAATTATGGACATGAATGGGTAGTGGAGTGGATGAGTGGGTGGAGTGGTTAAGTGGTTGGATTAGTGTATGAGTGGATGAGTGGGTGAGTTAGTGGATGAGTGGATGAGTGGATTAGTGGATGGATGAGTGGGTGGTTGAGGACGAAAATTTCGTGTCTGACTTGGAAGCCAAAAACGACCCACTATACTTCAGAAACACAAAAAGTGTTCTTCATAAAAGTTGTATATCCTTGTCTTGGCTATAAAATGGATAGCTGGTTCGTCTAATTTGGCTTCCTTAAGCCCAAGATATGTCCCAAATACCGTAGGTTGCTCAAACCCAACTTCAGCACCTCTGTTCCGACTTGCAAGCTCAAAATGACCTACTAGACTTATTTTTCTCAAAATGTGTTCTTCATGAAAGTTGTTTATTTGGATCTTGACTATCCACTGTCCAAATTTCAGCCCATCTCCATTATTACATCTTGAGATATGATTTTATGAGTGCACACTGTTCGGATTCTACTGACAAAACCCGTATTCTGACTTCCATGTAAAGTTAGGTCCCTTAGACATCTGAATCAGACTTCGAGCTCTTCATCAAAGTTGTAGAGATTCCTCTTAGCTTTCCTACAAGGTAAAATTCATGTTCATCAGATATTAGGAACTCAAGTTATGGCCAAAATACAGAAATAGTGTCAAATCTGAATAATGCTGAAAATATTCAATTATGACCAATTTGAGCTCAAACTCACAAAATCATACCAAACTCAATCAATTAAGAATATGGAGAGTGTAAATGACTAAACATAAGGGTTTCTTAATGAATAAAATATGTGATTATCAGTGACGAATGCTCCTATAATATTTATAAATTATACGAGTAGAATCTTTCATCCTTATCTAGACAGAATTGTCATTATCTTTGTTAACGACATTTTGATCTATTCTCGAAATCATGAGGAATATACTGAACATCTCAGTGTGATTTTCCAAATTCTAAAGGAGAAGCGGTTATATGCTAAGTTGTTGAAAAGTGAGTTCTGGTTGGATGAAGTTTAGTTTTTAGGTCACGTGATTCTAAGGAAGGGATTGCGATTGATCCATTAAAAAGGATGAAAACAATTCTTCAATAGGAAAAGTCAAAAATAGTAACGGAAATCCATAGTTTTGTAGGATTGGCCAGTTGCTATCGAAAATTTATTAAGAAATTTTCTAAGATTGCAGGACTTCTCACCTAGCTTACCAGAAAGAATTAAGCGTTTGTATGGATTGATGCATACAAGGAGAATTTTCAGGAGTTGAAAATGTGTTTGACTACTTCTCTAATATTAGTTTGGTCTAATCCCAGTGAACCATTAGAGGTGTACTGTGATTGTCACATCGGAGTTTAAGATATGTGCTTATGCAGAATAGAAAAGTTGTAGCGTATGTTTCAAGGAAATTGAAGTTACATGAGAAAAACTATTCTACATATGAATGTGGGTTGGTAGCCGCTGTGTTTGTATTAGAAGTATGGAGACACATTCTTTATGGAGTAACATTTAACGTCTTCAGTAATCATAGGAGTCTGAGATATTTATTTGATCAGGAGAAGTTGAACATGAGACAAAGAATTTTCGTTGGTCAAAGTAATCTGGAATGACGTAAACAGAGATACAATGTGAGGACTGGAAGATAAGATAAAAGAGTGTAAGCAAATGGTCCTAGCCATTTTGTGAGACCAATCTCCATCGTAATTTTTGTGATTCAACTTAAGTTAATTTATGCATGGTTGATAGTTTTGATCTTGGAAGTTATCCATGAAACACCTTGAGTTAGAAACACATAGGGGTGAGAAATCATAATTTCTCAGTATAAGCATACCAAGACTAGCAGTTAATCATTTACACAAGTAAATCAACTGAACACAAAATTACACTTTATGTAAAAGAATAATCGATAATCAACAATACCAAAGAATTGCCCATGCAATCCTAATATACCATCGAACAAGCAACCATTCAATCAATCAACTGGTCAAGCAATGAAAATCGCCCATACAATTGTTAACCATGCAATGCTTTATGTTATGATGTATGGTTATGCTCAAACAATGTCCTAATAACATGATTATGCAAATGCTAATGCAGGTTTTAAGTTTTGAAAACACAAGTTACTTATTTTCCGAGAACCTCCGTTCATTGTATATGCAAAGTAGGATAGGCACAAAAACCCTTACAATACTCGGTAATAAGTGGATTCCTTCCTCCCATGATAGTAAGAGTACTACTACCACTCACATACTGGTAACCTTGACCATACTAGCATAAATGCAAAGAGAATTTAGATCCAACACCTCATTCTCAGGTCATATGATTATGCATACTATATAAGGTTACAATACATAAGAAATTATCAAATCCTAAGTTTGAAAATCAAAGGTTCCAGAACCATCTCAACTCACAATTAAGACAATCACAAGATTCTCTTAACTAAGTGACAAAGCCAATACTAATACATGTAAGTCTTAGCCTCACTTATACAACAAAGTAGCAAGAACCATGTAACTAGCATTATCATATCTAGATCCTTACACCATCACTTCACAAGTGATTTATAAGTCAACCTCATGTTGAATAAGATTTTAGAAACAACCTAAGGCATTCTAAGCTCAAAGATTTGTCTAAGGTTTCACAACTTTTTAGATATATGCCAAGTGGTTTTTCTCTCCAAGAATTACCCCAATTTGTGCCTCAACACACTTAGGAAAACATATAAGAGTGATCACATCACTTAAGAAATCCAAAAACATCAAGAACACATTTCTTGCTAAGTTCTGGAACTCACGCTTAGGCTTGACATTTACACGCCTAGGCATGGCTTATGCCCTAACTCACACCTAGGCTTGGTTTTACCATGCCTAGGCGTAGTTCTCTCTGTATGGTCTGGACTGAAATTTTATCAGTCCACGCCTAGGCGTGAAAATCCTGCCCCTAGGCGTGACCATTCTGCATAAACCAAGTCACTGTTCCATTGGCCAAAATATGAGATTTGATCACTTCAAATTCATTTTATGATGATTTTAAGTCCCAAACAAGTTTACAAACATGAGAGAAATATAAAACACCAATTGATTTCATCAAAAATGGATCAAAACACTAAATCACTCATTCAAACCCCTAAAATCAACACTTAGAGCATTTTAAGTTCAAATAGAGAATTTTCAGTTTCTAATCCAAGCTCTTAGCATGAACGAGTCATAAACCACATTTAAAACTTATTTAAGCAAGAAAATCACTTCAAACAACTCAAGAACTCATTTTGGCATATTAAACTTCAAATAAACCTAACATGGAAGAATGAGAAAAAGATGAAGTTTCCAGCTCAAGAACCCCTACCTCAAGCTCCTCAAGCTGTTATGAAGATGGAGATGATGATGGAAATGATAACAAGTCTTCAAGCTTGCCTTTCCTTCTTGATTTCCTCTTCTACTTTTCCTTTTTTCCTCTTTGTTCTTCTTTCTCTACTGCTGATAGCAATATATTTTATACATTTTACAACTCTCTCACTAGGCTTCTTAAGGTTCAATTAGGCTTAATTAAGTTAGTTTATGACATTTTATGATATTGAGCTTAATGGGATCATTGAAGAAATTATTGCTTGAATTAGCCTTAATTTGCTTGATTGCATCTTTCAATAAACTAGCTATAATTTGAGTTACAAATATCTAATTGATGTGATTCTGGTCTTGTTGGAAAGGTAAGACAATTCTCTACAACTTTCATGCGACCTCAAGAGCCAAATCACACGTTTGGATAATTTAAATTAGAGTTGAAGCAAGATCTCGAGTTCTGAACCTAACAACTTGACATATGCGCACTCATTAGACCCTATCTTGAGCTATAGGAGAGATTTTGGACTAAAATCAGTGCCATTTGAAAGTTAAGACCCAAATCTACAACTTTCATGAAGAACACAAGAGTTAGATCTGATGTCTTGGAGGTCATATTGGGCTTAGAAGTCAGAACAAAGGAGTTGTAGTTGGACCTGAACTAAGTGTAGTGATTGGGCCATATCTCGGGCTGTAGGTGGTTCTAGGAGCTTAAATTTTACCAGAAGACAGTTAAGACCCTTGTCTACAACTTTCATGCAGACCATTTTCCTCAATTTTGACAGCATCCATGAGATAAGCATCGAATCATTTAGTGCTAGTGGGGAGACAAGGATCAAAATAATTTTCCACTTACTTATCTTCATCAAACAACTCCTTTGACATTTACTTATCATCATCAAACCACTCCATTGTCATTTTGTACTCCTCAAGCTCTATAAAAGGGAGCATTGACTGATCATTTGATCATCTTGGCTTAGAGAACAAGATTATGCTATTGTGTTATTTGTTTCTCTTGTTGTAGTTTTCTTTGTTCTAAATTGAAGTTATGTTCATCTTTTTCTTCTTATTTCTTTCTTTCTTCTTGTTCATGAGTAACTAATTTTCATTTTTCTTGGGTGAAAGGGTGAAACTTTTAGTAATAAATTAAGGTTTGATTAGTTTTTTCTTGTGCTTAAATGATGTACTATGAAGTAGTCATTATATGTGTTGCATTTTGTTTTCAATCAATATAGAAACCGTCCTTGTAAAGTAGAGATCTTGATTCATTGTAGACAAGAGGTTGGCACAATGATATTTTGAGCCCATTTATAAGTGTTGGTGTTAGTGGATAATTAAAGGAATCATAATATAATTACATATATAATCTTAAATGAATTTTGAATGTTGTATTTTCCAATTAAAACCTCCATTTTGTATGGATTTCAATTGAGTTATAAAAAGAAATAATCTTGTCTTTAATTTATTACTAAGAGTGGATCTCTTAGCCCAAGTAAATCCTTTTTCATTTGTGAGCAACATTTATCATCTTTATTTTTGTGACAAGTCTTTTCCTTACCTCAAAGAATTTTTTCTTCAACAATTCCCTGTGAATCATGTAACACCCCAACTTTTGAGTTAAGTACGATATTATCATAATTGTACTGTTTTATGTTTTCTGTGTGTTATAAATTGAATTTGACTGTTTCGTGATTGTATTTGTTCATTGTGTGTGATTTGCTCCAAGTCAAGGAAATAATAATTTTTTGGCCGGAAAAATCTTACTTTAATTATTCAGAGCTGGGGGATCTTACTAAACCCAATTCTGAACGATACGTGTGTTAATCTTTTAATTTTTAGAATTTAACTGTGCAATAAAATAATTTTATATTATTATAATATTATTTTATTTGACAGTACCTACTGTCTCAAAAATAGTAGAAATCTGCTCTAAAATGGACCATGGACCTGAAAAAGTCTGTGAGACCCACGTTTAGAGAACTAGTCAACATTTCTAGCTAGATTAAATCCTAAGCCAATAAGAGCTAGTCAATATTAGTGGCTTGAAATTTCTAGACCAATAGGAAGCAAGTCCACAAAAGTGTTTAGACTTATTAGTTTATGACTAGAAAGCTTAACCAAGTGAGCTTAAACCTAACTAAGTTAGTATAAGAAGCTTATGTAGTAACTAAATGAAGTAAACCTAGTTAGCTACCTATTTAAGTTCTAGTTAGAGAAGATTCTAAAAATATCAAGACAAGGCTTAGTTATCCTAAGTAACTAGATAGTTAGGCAAGTAACTAAGCAAACTAATCAAATGCACTTAAGTGTAACTAGATTACATAAATGAGCACAAACTTGGTTTGCTTCTCATTAGGCCATTCGGTCAAGCAAGGTTCAAGAAGGATCAAGAAGTGCTTAGTCACTTGATGACTTGATTTCCTACACCAATGAGAAACAAGCTTAGAGGCAAAGCTTTGAATATCAACCCTAGATCACATCTAAGGCCATTAGGTGTTAGGAGGAGTCAACAAAGGAAACCACCTCCTTTAGGGAGTCCTACGGCCATGCATAGTAAAGGAGAACATTTTACTTAGTCATTTTTCATCTTCAACCTTTCTTTTCTCCAAAAACACCAAGAACAACTCTTTGGTTTTCTTCATTGAGCCATTCGGCCAACACCATAAACTCACACCTATACTTATCTAAATTTTCATCTAACCCAACTTCTCAAATCCAAATACCATTCCAAGAACATCTCTAGTTGAGAGTTCTTTCAAAAAAAGTTCATCTTGAGCTTGGAAAACCATCTTTGAAGATTTTCCTACAAGGTAAAAATCCTTGTTTTTCTTTTCTAACATGATTTTTGAGGTTCTAAGCCATGATTGATCCATGGTTTATTATTTTCAACCATAGTATTTGATTCTTTAAAATTGTTTAAGCTTGTTAGGGTTTCTTTGGAGAGCTACTGAAATCAACTAGGAAGGGTTAGAAGGAGTTTATCTTCCTTTAAGGTAAGAGGGAGATTTAATCTCATCAACCTTGTGTGGTGATGAGAAAATGGATTGTATGTGTGGTGAAGAATCCATAAGGATTCATTCATTTGGTTGTTTAATGCTTTCTTATTTGTGGTTGATTTTATTTGTAGGCATGTCTATAGCTTTAAAAATATATTGCATGTGTTTATAGATGTATCAATATTATTGTAGGATGTGAATAACATGTAAGGATTGCATGAGTGTTCCAAAGAACAAAAAGGAGCTCACGGCTTCTTCAAGAAAAAGAGAACCAAAATGTTCTCAACCATTTTCTAAAACAATGATTTAATGAATTTAGTTAAAACAATGAATTTGAAAATGATTTAGAAGATAGAAAATGATTTAAAGACCATTTGTAAAGGATATGTTGAATTCGGCCAACATGCCATTCAATGTATATTTAATTTCCAAAAAATTATTTTCTAAGGAAGGTTAAGTAGTTAACTACAAAAGAATTTAATTTCAATGAATCTTTGGGGAATAAAATGAATGAACTTAATTTTAGAATCCTAAATTAGAAGAATTTGTTATAAGAAAGAAATAATGCAAACACTTGAAAAATGACAAATAAAAGTGTAAGTAATGGTTAAGGTTAAACTATGTAGTATTTAAAGAAAAACATGGAAAATATTATTTAATAAATTTTCTAGACAAAATGCTGTCAAAATTGACTAAAAATGGACAAATAAAAGAGAAAGTTTCATAATAGATTTATAACGTAAGGAAAATATTATACGTAGTTTAAAAGTATTAGAAATAGCTTACTCGTATTTAAAATAATGATTTTTGAGCTACGCGGTTAAGAAATTAAAAATCTTACGTGATTGAGAAAATGATTTAAAAACATTACGCGGTATTTAAAAATGTCAAAATATATTTATGCGATTTAAAAACGTTTGTAAAAGTGACGCGATTGTGAAAACGCGATAAAATTTTTATGTGACTAAATGGAACAACGAGTTTTACTGTCGGGCCAAAGTGGTGGACCCAAACAGGTTGAGATATAGTACTGTCAAGTGGAGACGTACTATATTTGGAAATATTGAGACTGATGGTATTTATGTAAATATGGTGATATATTGAGACCGAGGGTATTTATGTAATTATGGTTCTTAGTCATGCATTGAGAGTTGTGTCAATTTGGTTGAAATTGGCGATTGATTGACGAGATGAATTACACCGTGTTGTGAGTGTGATAGGCGTAGTGTGGTTCATTTATTGAACTTGGAGGCGTTAGTGAGCGGAGGATTCCACATGTGGACAGTTGGTAGCTCCTCTGGGCCGTGGTAACGGGCAACACACTAATGATCTCGACAAGCACTATTCTTAATCAAGATCTTGAGGAGACTATTTGGTACAATGCCTGTAGTGTACGACGTATTTGGACTGTGTACTACTACATGATGTTTTGGACTGTGGGCTATAGACATGACATTGGACAGTGTAATAGTTTGGTTGGGCAGCCTGAGGTATTGATAGTTCTTTTCGGATTATTCTCTCTGATGTCTCTGTTTAGCTCCATGGAGTAGGAATGAGTCGATATACATTGGTATTTATGGTCTGCATCTTAATGTTTACTGTAACTTGTGATATCATGTATGATGTGTTATTTCGAAGTACTGTATATGATATGATGGTATGCATTATTGTGTTAAAATGTGATATCTGTTTGTATTGTCATTTTCTTTATTGCCATGCTGGTAATGATGTAGATTGTCTCACCTCTTTGTACGCATTTTTTGTATTTTTTTTATATTCTGTAAAGAGTTTGAGGAAGAGGAGCAGCCTCTTGATATTCAATATCCAGAGGAACAGCAACCGAGTGACCAGTTTGAGGAAGGCGAGCCGTTAGATCACCTTTATCATTTAGATTGATTTTGTGGTGATGGCGTTGCCTGATTTCTTTGGTTTTGTGAGACTCGATTTTCACGGAAGTTCGGAGGCCTGGTGACTGCGTATCAGTAGTCTATGTGGGGCGTCTGACTGTGACCCTGCGTAGAGAGTTTGATGGAGCAACTATTTTTACTATGACTTTGTATTCACATCTTGAGATGCTGCTGACTCTTAGGCATTATTGGGGAGGAATCTTTCATGCGCCTAGTGAGATCAATAGTGTGTCGACAGCATGGACTCCTATCCATAGAGCTGCGAGACATCTAGAATTTCTGTCATCCGATGATCCATCTGAGAGTGATCCTTCGGAGGGTTAGAAATCTTTGATGTGCACTTGGGCATGTTTGTATATTAGTATGGTATCAAACTTTTTACTGCTTTGTTAAATATTTGTAGTTGTAAATTATTTGTATAATTAAGACAAAATCATATGTATATTATGGTGTGTGACAATGGTTTGTTTTACTTTCTATTTTCGTTTTATATTATTTAATGATATCCAGTGTAAAAAGAAAAATTTTACAACTCATATTATTTATGTACCAAACGTTTTATAACTTGGGTAAGATTTTATTTTATTGCCTTAAAAATGTGACATCCCCACAAGGGTGTTACAAATCGACCTCAGACTCCCGAGAATTTATTATTTGAAATAACTTGCACTTGGGTTTGTAACTTTTAATTCGCATCAAGTTTTTCGCATCGTTGCCAGGGACTTGATTTGAAGTTTTAATTTATTGATGTTCTCTTTTTTTAAGTAAACTTCACCATCAGGTATATTCTTCCTCTACTATTTTAACTTTTTAATTTACTAATTTACTAACTTACTAACTTATTAACAATTTTTTTATTTATGTTATTTATTTACGCTATCTAACTTTTTTATTTATGTCATTTATTTTTGCATACTAACTTTTTTTATTTATGCTTTTTAACTTATTTATTTACTCTTTCTGAATTACTAACTTGTACATTATTTTTTATTTTAAGTCATTTATTTATGCTTAATATTTAATGGCTGGTTTATACCACCAACTTGTATATTATTTTTTTTTATTTTAAGTCACTTATTCATACTTAATTAGTATCGTGATTCAAATTCTGGTCGTTTGGTTAAAATTAATCCTGGTACTTTATATATTAATTTGTTTGAATCACAATCACACACAATTGACATAATGACTGAAAATGAAGGTATACATAATGAACATGAAAATCAACCACCACGAGCTGAAAATGAAAGTGTACATAATGAATATGAAAATCAACCGTTGCGAACTATGCGTGCATATTTGCAACCACCTCGAAATTCTAGTCCATCATGTTTTATCTTTTCACTCATTGCTAACAATTTTAGATTTAAGCCGGGTATGATTTATTTACTTCCTAATTTCCATGGTTTAGAATCTGAAAGCCCATATTTACATCTAAAAGAATTTGAGAAAGTCTGTATTGCTTTCAATGATCAAAATTGTACTGAAGAGAATGTTAAGCTTAAATTGTTTCCTTTTTCTTCGAAAGATAAAGCAAAAACTTAGCTTAATGCTTTGAAACCAAGATCAATTGGCACATGGAAAGAAAAAAAAAAGGTGAGTTTTTAAAGAAATTTTTTCTAACACATAAAACCAATGCTTTGAAAAGACAAATCCAAATTTTTTTCCAAAAATCAAATGAAGCGTATTTTCAATGTTGAGAAGATTTTAAAGATTTGTTAAATTCTTGCCCACATCATGACTTTGAAAAATAGCATACTATAAGCTTTTTTTTATAAAGGTTTAACACCTGAAACTAAACAATTTGTGGAAACAATGTGCAATAGCGAGTTTCTTGATAAAGAACCTGAAGAAGCTTTAGATTATTTAAACCATTTGACTGAAAATTCTCAATCTTGGCATAGTACTAATCCTTCTGAAAATTCAATTAGATATAACCTTGCAAATGCTAGTAAAGGAAAATATCATCTTTGTCAAGAAGAAGATCAAAATGCTAGGTACGCCAATTTGGCTAGAAATGTTGAATCTATGGAATTAGGGAAAGTGAAAGAAGTCAAATCTATGCAAAATGAAGAAATTTGTGGCATTTGTAACGACTTAGGACATTAGACAAATGAATGTCCAAAGATACCTATTTTTAAAGAAGTTGTGCATAAGCAAGTAAATGCATGAATAATTTTAAAAAGTCATTTACTTCTTCTTTTTCAAATTCATACAATCTGGGATAGAGAAATCACCCGAACTTCAGTTGGAGGAATAATAATCAAGCACAATTTATGCAACCACCGCCTCCTCAGGAACAACAGAACTCTCAAAATTCTCAAGGATATACACCTTATCTCCCACCATATAGGAAAAACCTTGAAGGAACACTGCATGCATTCATAGAAAAGCAAGAAGCCATTAATAAACAAAACACTCAAACCATGATTGACATAAAAGAAACTCTTGCTAAATTTGCTTATGCATTCACCATTCACAAGAAA
Organism: Ormosia emarginata; assembly: GCA_029884605.1. Classification (NCBI taxonomy): domain Eukaryota; kingdom Viridiplantae; phylum Streptophyta; class Magnoliopsida; order Fabales; family Fabaceae; genus Ormosia; species Ormosia emarginata. The sequence goes on from JAQQTP010000088.1 coordinate 45,482,444, forward strand.
GGAAAATTTCCTTCTCAACCTCAACTGAATCCCAAGGGTCAATACAGTCTAAATGAGGGTTGTTCAGAAAACCAACAAATAGATCAAGTCAAGTCAGTGATAACTCTTAGGAGTGGAAAAGTTGTTGAAAAATAAATTTTTTGAACCTTGTAAGAGAAATGATGAAACAATCCCCTAAGATAAGGAAGAGGTTGATAAGCCATCAGGCCAAAATGAGGCTAAACTCTCGGCTCCACGCCCATTTCCTTAAGCATTAAGCAATTCAAGGAAATTGAACCACCACACTGAAATTTTTGAAATTTTTAAACAAGTGAAGGTCAATATTCTATTATTAGATGTTATCAAATAGGTTCCTTCTTATGCCAAATTTTTAAAGGACTTTTGCACTATTAAAAGGAAATTAAATGTGAAAAAGAATGTCTTTATGACTGAACAAGTAAGTTATTCAGAGTAATAATGTTTTGAAACATAAAGACCTTGGTTGTCCTACGGTTTCATGCATTATTGGAGAACATAAAATTGAACAAGCTTTACTTGATCTTAGTGCTAGTGTTAATTTGCTTCCATATTCAGTTTATCAGCAACTCAACCTAGGTGAGTTAAAACCAACTTCTGTAACTCTTTTACTTGCCGATAGATCAATTAAAATTCCAAAAGGAATAGTAGAAGATGTGTGGGTACAAGTTGATAAATTCATATATCCTGTGAATTTTATTGTCTTAGAAACTAAACCTATGGTTAATAGTTGCAAGTCAATTCCTGTTATTTTAGGTTGCCCATTTTTAGCAACATCTAATGCTTTAATAAATTACAGTAATAGAGTGATGAAGCTAACATTTGGAAATATGACATTGGAGCTTAATGTTTTCAACATATGCAAGCAATCATATAAAGTCCATGATGAAAATGAGGAAGCTGACGGGATTGAGGCCATTGTAGATGATCATATTCTAAAAAGGAGTTCTTCTGACCCATTAGAAGTTTGTTTAATTAATTCATTTGATTTAGGTATGCAAGTAGATGATGATATTTCTGAAATATGTTCTTTGCTTGATTGTACACAGGTAACGGAATACAAGGGATGAAAGTCGAGATTTGAAGAGTTAAAACCCATGAATGATAATACCAATAAAGAAATACCCATACTAGAACTAAAGTCATTACCTGCAGGGTTGAAGTACACATTTTTAGGGGAAGAACAAAGCTTTCCAATGGTAATTTCCTAGACCCTTATTAGAGAACAAGAATGTATGTTGATAGAAGTGCTTAAAAGACATAAAAGTGTAATTGGATGGATATTAAAGGACATAAAAGACATTAATCCATTAATTTGTACACATAGAATACATTTATATGATAATGCTAAACCATCACAACAACCTCAAAGAAGATTAAATCCACACATGAAAGAGGTAGTTAGAGTTGAAGTTCTTAAATTACTTGATGTTAGAATTATCTACCCTATCTCTGATAGCCAATGGGTAAGCCTTACACAAGTTGTTCCTAAGAAATCTGGAATAATAGTAGTTGAAAATGAAGAAGGTGAATTAACACCTACGTGAATATCATCCAGTTGGCGTATGTGTATTAATTTTAGAAAATTAAATGTAGCCACTAGGAAAGATCATTTCCCCTTGCCATTCCTTAATCAAATTCTGGAAAGAGTAGCAGGACAACCCTACTACTATTTTCTTGATGGTTATTCAGGGTATAATCAAATACTAATTGCATTAGAGGATCAAGAAAAGACAACTTTTACGTGCCCTTTTGGCACTTTTGCATAGAGAAGAATGCCTTTCGGCCTTTGTAATGCTTCTACAACTTTTCAAAGATGCATGCTAAGTATTTTTAGTGACATGATTGAGTATTATTTAGAGGTTTTCATGGATGACTTGACAGTTTTTGGAAATTCTTTAGAAAATTGTCTTGATAATTTGGATAAAGTTCTTAAAGGATGTGAAGAAAAAGGATTTGTTTTAAATTGGGAAAAATGTCATTGCATGGTTACCTCAGGAATCGTGTTAGGTCATGTGATATCTTATAAAGGAATTGAAGTTGATAAGGCTAAAGTTGAATTAATTGCTCATTTGTCTTCCCCAAAAACAATCAGAGAAGTTCGTTCCTTTTTAGGACATGCAGGATTCTATCGAAGATTCATTAAGGACTTTTGTGCCATATTTAGACCATTATGCAATCTTATGATAAAATATGCATCATTTGATTAGACTCAAGAATGTCAAAAATTTTTTAAAAAATTAATTGGTCTTCTAACATCTGCTCCTATCATGCAATCCCCTAACTGGTCTTTGCCTTTGGAGTTGATGTGTAATGCTAGTGATTTTGCTGTTAGCGCTGTTTTAGGCCAAAGAAAGGAAGGTAAGCCTCATGTAATTTATTACACAAGTAGAACTTTAAATAGTGCACAAATGAATCACACCATTACTGAAAAAGAACTACTTGTTGTAATTTTTGCATGAGACAAATTTTTGAGCTTATTTAATTAGTTCTTTTACTATTATTTTCACCGATCATGTTGTTGTTAGATATTTAATGTCTAAGCAGGATGCCAAACCTAGATTGATACGGTGGATCTTATTGTTTCAAGAATTCAACATCAAAATAAAAGATAAGAAAAGAGTCAAAAATGTTGTTACATATCATTTGTCCAGACTTACAACAGACTCACTTTTTGATAACACACCTATTAATGATTCTTTTCCTGATGAATTTTTATTTTTTGTCAATTCTGTGCCTTGGTTTGCTAACATAGTCAATTTTCTTGTAACAGGAAAGATGTTGCCTCAGTGGTCACACTAAGACAGAAAAAAGTTTTGACTGAGGTGAAATTTTTTTATTGGGATGACCTATATTTGTTCAAATATGGTCCTAATCAAATCTTTCGGAGATGTGTACCCGACAGTGAGGTAGGTAGTGTCATTAAATTTTGTCACTTAGAAGCATGTGAAGGTCATTTTTCTTTAAAGAAAACAGCTGCAAAAATCTTACAGTGTGGATTTTATTGGCCTACTTTATTTAAGGACAGTTATGCCTTTTGCAAAAGTTACAAAAATTGTCAGAAATTAGGTTCCATTTCTAAAAGAAATATGATGCCTCTGAACCCTATCCTTGTCATTGAAATTTTTGATTGTTGAGGAATTGATTGCATGGGTCCATTTTCATCCTCATTTGGATCTGTGTATATTTTGTTTGTAGTTGATTATGTCTCAAAATGGATTGAGGCGATTCCATGTCGACACAATGATCATAAAATTGTTCTTAAATTTTTAAAAGCAAATGTCTTTAGTCGATTTGGAATCCCATGAGCTATCATCAATGACGGGGGAACACATTTTTGTAATAAACCATTTGAATCTTTAATGAAGAAATATGGTATTACTCACAAAATTACCACCCCTTACCATCCACAGACAAGTGGACAAGTAGAATTAACAAATAGGGAGATTAAATTTTTTTTAGAAAAAATGGTTAACCCAAATCATAAAGATTAGTCTTTAAGATTGAACGATGCACTTTGGGCTTACCGTACTGCTTTCAAAACATATTTAGGCATGTCACTCTATTAGTTAGTCTATGAAAAACCTTGTCACTTGCCTATAGAATTGGAGCATAAAGCATTTTGGGCCATTAAAGCTTTCATTTTAAATCTTGATGATACTTGCAGGTTACGCAAATTGTAAATAAATGAACTTGAGGAATTGAGAAATGATGCATATGAAAACTAAAAAATTTATAAAGATAGAACAAAACTTTTCATGACAAATCAATTTTGAGAAAATCTTTTGAAATTGGTCAAAAAGTTCTACTTTATAATTCTCGTCTTCACCTATTCCTTGAAAAATTGAGATCTAGGTAGACTGACCCTTTTATTGTCAAACATGTGTATCCTTATGGGGGCCATAGACATTGAGAATCCTAGGAATGGTAATGTGTTTAAGGTCAATGGATAAAGACTCAAACCATTTCTGGAAAATCAAGTTACTGAGGTAGAATTCATTTCCCTTTCTAATCCTTGTTATGAGAAGAATTTATTCTAATTTTGTTGCTTTCTTTTTGCAGTTCTTTGTCTTCCCAGTTAAGTGGCAGATAACGGTACTCCATGGCTCTCAAGTCGGTTTTTTTTTCAATTTCTTATAATAATTGATTCATTCTATTTTTAAAATGGATGTCATTCTCTCAAACCTGAGAAAGCATTTTCCTTCTCTTCCTCAAAATGCTCTAACAAAAATTTACAAAGGTAGAAGTGAAAGATTAAGACTATTAATCCACAAGGGTATGCCAAAAGATGTACATTGGATAATTGAAGTAAAGGTCCATTTAGCAGCTGAGTCTTCAATTTTATTTGACTCATACATGTCAGGTCTTGGTAGAAGTTTGTATTCTAAAAGGAGAAGAGCAAAAAAGTTACAAGTTTGTCACAAATGTGCATGATGGAATTGTAACAAGTGATGTCGTTCTTTGGGGATGGTTTCCATAAACAGAGAAGATAAAATTTTCTTCATTAAGAATGGACTAAGTAAGGAGTCATTAGATGATATCTTATTGACTCTTGATACGCATTCTTATGGATATGTGCATCGTGAACTTCTTAACTTGTGGAATCTTTTCATGGACGAACAAAAACATTACAATCTTGGGAATCTGACTCTAAAAGACCCTATTTGCCAATTTATAAGAAAATTGGATGGGAAGCTTATCCTCGACTCATAAAAGGCATTTAAGTCATTTCTAGATGTAAAACTAGAAGAAGATGTGAGCCATAACCACAACAACATGTACATATTATCTTCTTCTTCATCATCTTTTTCAAAAAAAAAAAGAAAGTAAAAGGAAAGAAAAAGGCAATACTTTGGGTGTACTTGGTACATAGACTCAAGAGGAGACCTTCACATGTCGGTATGTAAATAAAGTTCGTATGCAATGCTCTGTAGAGAGCCACATGCTACATTCCTAGTTCTTGGAACCAAGGCTCTGTAATGCTGATGGACAGATAGAAGCGTCTTGTCTTTGCAATGCAAGTAAAACTATTACTAAGTCATATACTTACTTTAATTAATAGGCCTCTATGGCGAGTTCTGACTGGCTGCGGTCATATACCATCTTCTTAGAATACAGGCCTTTAATTAGGTTTGCAGGGAGATAGAGGGCTGCTATTCCGTAAACAAGATGGAAAGGACTCACAGGTTCTTATTGCCAAATTCGACAATCCTTGTGGAGTTCTTATGTTGCACTGGTGACATACAACTCAAAGATATGCCACTACTGCACTGGTGACGTGCAGTATAAAGATACACCTTGAAAACTATACATAAAGGTATGCCATCATTTGTTATTATATTTCTTTTATATTTATATGATTTTGTTGTATTTTGGTTTTGGATAGACGATCCTTTGAGTAGGGTCCTTGATAATCACATATTTTATACATTAATAAATCCTCAGTTTTAGTCATTTACACTCTTCATGTACTTAATTGATTAAGCCTGATTATGTTTTGTAAGATTGGACTTAAATTGGACTTAATTGATTTTTTCAGCATTATTTGGGTCTTACACAATTTCTGTATTTTGGTCATATCTTGAGTTCTAGATGTCTAGAAATTATGAATTTTACCTTGTAGGAAAGCTGAGAGAAAGCTCTACAACTTTGATGAAGAGCTCAAAGTCTCAATCAGACATCTAGTGGAGCTAATTGGGCTTGGAAGTCAGAACATGAGTTTTATGATTGGAACCTGAACAGTATACAGTAATCAGAGCATAACTCGAGCTGTAGGAACTTTCTTTGGCTGAAATTTGGAGAGTTAAAAGTTAAGACCCATATCTATAACTTTCATGAAGAACATAAGAGCTTATTCGGACAGCTTGAAGGTGATATTGGGTTAGGAAGTCCAAAGAGAGGTGCTGAAACTGGGCCTGAATAGTCTGCAGTAATTGAGTCATCTCTTGGGCTGTAGGATGAATTTTTGGATCATTTGGTGCTCTGGGTGTTAGGCTTAGTTTTTACAAGTTATGGTTATGCTTGTTTCTTATTTTACTTTGTTGTAATTTTCTCTTGTTCTAAAGCGAAGCTATATTCATCTTTCTCTTCTTCTCTCTTTCTTTCTTCTTATCTATGAGTAACTAAATCTTCATCTTACTTGGGTGAAAGAGTGAAACTCTTAGTAATGAAATAAGGTTAGATTATTCTATTTCTTGTGCTTAAAAGATATATTATTAAATGGACATTATATGTGTTGTATTTTGTTTCCAATTAATTTAGAATCCTTCTTTATATAATAGAGATCTTGATTTATTGTAGACAATAGGATTGGTACAGTGAATTCTTAAACTCATTTACAAATGTTGGTAGCTAATTAAAGGAATCATAATATGATTGCATATATAATTGAACTTTGAATGTTATATTTTCTAATTGGAACCTCCGTTGTGTGTGGATTTCAATTGAGTTATAAAGAGAAATAATCTTCCATTAATTTATTACCAAGAGTGGATCTTCTAACCCAAGCAAGTTCTTAAATTCATTTGTGAACATCTTCTATTACTTTTAGTGTTGTGACAAATCTTTTCCTACCTCAATTAATTTTTCTTCATCAATTCCCTGTGGATCGACCTCGGACTCCCGAGAAATTTACTACTTGAGACAACTTGTACTTGGGTTTGCATCCTTAAATCTCGCAGTCAAGTTTTTGGTGCCGTTGCTAGGGACTTGATTTGAAGTTTTAATTTATTGAGGTTCTTTTTCTTTAATAAAATCTATTCTCTCTTCTCCCTTACCACAGCAAAAGATCGGCTTGCTGTTCCTTCGGTTTCTTTACTAACTCTCTAACTTTCTAACTATCTAACTTACTAACCTACTAACTTGCTAACATATTAACTTTCTAACTTTTATATTTTTGTCATTTATTTTCCGCCTACTAACTTTTATTTTATGTCATTTATTTTCTACTTACTAACTTTTTAATTTCGTTACTCTAACTTTTAATTTTTGCTCTCTAACTTTTTAATTTCTGTTATTTATTATTGCTTTCTAATATAACAAAATAATCTTTTTTTTCTCTTCTCTTTCGGGTTCGTGGGGCTATGCCTCTCTTCGGTTTTCATATTTTAAATTTATTTTTTGCAATTTACTTTCCGCAATTTACTTTCCGTACTTTATTTTCTGTATTTTATTTTTAACTTTTTATTTGTTAATAGTTTTTGGGTGGATGGTTTATATCACATCCTTGTTAATATTTAATGGCGGGTTATACCGCCAGCTTGTACATTATTTTTGTTTATTTATTTTAAGTTATTTATGTATTTATGCTTAATTGGTATCGTGATTTAAATTCTGGTCGTTTAGTTAAAATTAATCTTGGTACTTTATATATTGATTTGTTTGAATCACAATCACACACAATTGACACAATGGCTGACAATGAAAGTGTACATGATGAACATGAAAATCAACCGTTGTGAACCATGCGTGAATATTTGCAACCACCTCGAAATTCTAGTCCATCATATTTTATCTTTCCACTCAATGCCAACAATTTTAGATTTAAGCCAGGTATGATTTTTTTACTTCCTAATTTTCATGGTTTAGAGTTTGAAAGCCCATATTTACATCTGAAAGAATTTGAGGAAGTATGTATTGCTTTCAATGACCAAAATTGCACTGAAGAGATTGTTAAGCTTAAATTGTTTCCTTTTTCTTTAAAAGATAAAGCAAAATCTTGGCTTAACACTTTGAAATCAAGATCAATTGGCACATGGCAAGAAATGCAAGGTGAGTTCTTAAAGAAATTTTTTCCAACACATAAAACCAATGCTATGAAAAGACAAATCCAAAATTTTTCTCAAAATTCAAATGAAACATATTTTCAATGTTAGAAACGATTTAAAGATTTGTTAAATTCTTGCCCACATCATGGTTTTGAAAAATGGCGCACTATAAGCTTCTTTTATGAAGGTTTAACACCTGAAACTAAACAATTTATGGAAAGAATGTGCAATGGTGAGTTTCTTGATAAAGAACCTGATGAAGCTTTAGACTATTTGAACCAGTTAGCTGAAAATTCTCAATCTTGACATAGTACTAACACTTCTGAAAATTCAATTAGATCTAATCTTGCAAGTGCTAATAAAGGAAAATATCATCTTATTCAAGAGGAAGATCTAAATGCTAGATTGCTAGTTTGGCTAGAAAGGTTGAAGCCATGGAATTAAGAAAAGCAAAAGAAATCAAATCTGTGCAAATGAAGAAATTTGTGACATTTGTGATGACTTAGGACACTCAACACACGAATGTCCTAACATTCTTGTTTTTAAAGTAGTTGTACATGAGCAAGTAAATGCAATGAATAATTTTAAAAAGCCATTTACTTCTTCTTTTTCAGATACATACAATCCGGGATGGAGAAATCACCCGAACTTCAGCTGGAGGAATAATAATCAGTCACAATTCATGCAACCACCACCTCCTCAGGCACAACAAGATTCTCAAAATTCTCAAGGATATGCACCTTATGTCCCACCATATAGTAAAAACCTTGAAGAAACAATGCATGCATTCATAGAAAAGCAATAGGCCATTAATAAACAAAACAATCAAACCATGAATGACATAAAAGACATTCTTGCTAAACTTTCTTCTGCACTCACCATTCACGAGAAAGGAAAATTTCTTTCTCAACCTCAACCAAATCCCAAGGGTCAGTACAGTCTAAATGAGGGGAGTTCAGGAAACTAACAAATGGACTAAGTCAAGTCAGTGATAACTCTTAGGAGTGGAAAGGCAGTTGAAAAACAAATCCCCGAATCTTGTGAGAAAGAAGATGAACCAATTCCCCAAGAAAATGAAGAAGTTGACCAAAAGGCGACCAAACTCTCGCCTTCACCCCCATTTCCTCAAGCATTGAATAATCCAAAGAAATTGGACCACCACACTAAAATTTTTGAAATTTTGAAACAAGTGAAGATCAATATTCCTCTGTTAGATGTTATCAAACAGATTCCTTCTTATGCCAAATATTTGAAGGACTTGTGCACTGTTAAAAGGAAATTAAATATGAAAAAGAAAGCATTTTTGGCTGAACAGGTAAGCTCTATTCTTCAGAATAATAATGCGTTGAAATATAAAGACCCTGGTTGTCCTACAGTTTCATGCATTATTGGAGAACATAAAATTGAAAAAGCTTTGCTTGATCTTGGTGCTAGTGCCAATTTCCTTCCATATTCATTTTATCAGCAACTCAACTTAGGTGAGTTAAAACCAATTTCTGTAACTCTTCTACTTGTCGATAGATCAATTAAAATTCCAAGAGGAATAGTGAAAGATGTGTTAGTTCAAGTTGATAAATTCATATATCCTGTGGATTTTATTGTCCTAGATACTGAACCTATGGTTGATAGTTGCAAGTCAATTCTTGTTATTTTAGGCCGTCCATTTTTAGCAACATCAAATGCTTTGATAAATTGCAGAAATGGAGTGGTGAAGCTAACATTTGGAAACATGACACTGGAGTTGAATGTTTTTAACATGTGCAAGCAACCACAGGAAGTCCTTGATGAAAAGGAGGAAGTTGAAGGAATTGAAGCCATTATAGATGATCATCTTCAAACAAAGAGTTCTTTTGACCCATTAGAAATTTGTTTAGTCAATTCATTTGATTCAGGCATGCAATTAGAAGATGATATCTCTGAAATATGCTCTTTGCTTGATTGTACAAAGGCAATGGAGTACAAGGGATGGAAGTCAAGATTTGAAGAGCTAAAACCCATGAATGATAATGCCCAAGAAGAAGTACCCACACTGAACTAAAGCCATTACCTGCTGGGTAGAAGTACACATTTTTGGGAGAAAAGCAAAACTTTCCAGTGGTAATTTCCTCGTCTCTTACTGAAGAACAAGAAGGTATGTTAACAGAAGTACTTAAAAGGCATAAAAGTGGAATTGGATGGATATTAAAGGACATACAAGGTATTAATCCATTAATTTGTACACATAGAATACATTTAGAGGATAATTCTAAAACTTCTCAACAACCTCAAAGAAGATTAAATCCACACATGAAAGAGGTAGTTAGAGCTGAAGTCCTTAAATTGCTTGATGTTGGAATTATCTATCCTATCTCTGATAGTCAATGGGTAAGCCCTACACAAGTTGTGCCAAAAAAATCTAGAATACCAGTGGTTGAAAATGATAAGGGTGAATTAATACCTACGCGAGTCTCATATAGTTGGCGTATGTGTATTGATTTTAGAAAATTAAATGCTGCTACTAGGAAAGATCATTTTCCCTTACCATTTCTTGACCAAATTCTGGAAAGGATAGCAGGACATCCATACTACTGTTTTCTTGATGGTTATTTGGGTTATAATCAAATACTAATTACATTGGAAGATCAAGAAAAGACCACTTTTACATGTCCTTTTGGTACTTTTGCATATAGAAGAATGCCTTTTGGCCTTTGTAATACCTTTTGGCCTTTTGGCCTTGATAATTTGGAAAAAGTTCTTAAAAGATGCGAAGAAAAAGGATTTGTGCTAAACTGGAAAAAATGTCATTACATGGTTACCTCAGGAATAGTGTTAGGTCATGTGATATCTTCTAAAGGAATTGAAGTTGATAAGGCCAAAGTTGAATTAATTGCTCATTTGCCTTCCCCAAAAATAGTTAGAGGAGTTCGTTCTTTTTTAGGACATGCAGGATTTTACAAAAGATTCATTAAGGACTTTAGTGTCATATCTAGACCATTATGTAATCTTCTGTTGAAAGATGCACCATTTTGGTCTTCTGACATCTGCTCCTATCATGCAATCTCTTGACTGGTCTTTACCTTTTGAGTTAATGTGTGATGCTAGTGATTTTGCTGTGGGCGCTGTTTTAGGCCAAAGAAAAGAAGGTAAGCCTCATGTGATTTGTTACGCAAGTAGAACTTTGAACAGTGCACAAATGAATTACACCACTACTGAAAAAGAGCTACTTGTTGTAATTTTTGCACTGGACAAATTTCGATCTTACTTAATTGGTTCTTCTATTGTGATTTTCACCGATCATTCTGCTGTTAGATATTTGATGTCTAAGCAGGATGCCAAACCAAGATTGATAAGGTGGATCTTGTTGCTTCAAGAATTCAACATCACAATAAAAGATAAGAAAGGAGCCGAAAATGTTGTCGCTGATCATTTGTCCAGACTTACAATAGGCTCACCTTTTGATAGCACACCTATCAATGATTCTTTTCCTGATGAATTTTTATTTTCTGTCAATTCCATGCCTTGGTTTGCTAACATAGTCAACTTTCTTGTAACAGGAAAGATGCCGCCTCAATGGACGCACCAAGATAGAAGAAAATTTTTGACAGAGGTGAAAATTTTTTATTGGGATGACCCATACTTGTTCAAATATTGTGCTGACCAAATCTTTCGGAGATGTGTGCCCGACAGTGAGGTAGGTAGTATCATTAAATTTTGTCACTCAAAAGCATGTGGAGGTCACTTTTCTTCAAAGAAAATAGCCGCGAAAATCTTGCAGTGTGGATTTTATTAGCCCACTTTATTTAAGGATTACTATACCTTTTGCAAAAGTTGTGAAAATTGTCAAAAGTTGGGCTTAATTTCAAAAAGAAACATGATGCCTCTGAACCCCATCCTTGTCATTGAAATTTTTAATTATTGGAGAATTGATTTCATGGGTCCATTTCCATCTTCATTTGGATTTGTGTATATTTTAGTTGCAGTTGATTATGTCTCAAAATGGATTGAGGCGATTCCATGCCGACACAATGATCATAAAACTGTTCTCAAATTTTTAAAAGAAAATATCTTGTGTCGATTTGGAATCCTTCGAGCTATCATAAGTGATGGGGGAACACATTTTTGCAATAAACCATTTGAATCTTTAATGAAGAAATATGGTATTACACACAAAATTGCCACCCCTTTTCACCCTCAGACAAGTGGACAAGTTGAATTGGCAAATAGGAAGATTAAACAAATTTTGGAAAAAATGGTTAACCCAAATCATAAAGATTGGTCTTTAAGACTAAACGATGCACTTTGGGCTTACTGTACTACTTTCAAAACATCTTTGGGCATGTCACCCTATCGGTTAGTCTATGGAAAACCTTGTCACTTGCCTGTAGATATGGAACATAAAGCATTCTGAGCCATTAAAGCTTTCAATCTAAATCTTGATGATGCTTGCAAGATACGCAAATTGCAATTAAATGAACTTGAGGAATTAATAAATGATGAATATGAGAACTCAAAGATTTATAAAGCCAGAACAAAAGCTTTTCATGATAAGAAAATTTTGAGAAAATCTTTTTAAATTGGTCAAAAAGTTCTGCTCTATGATTCTCGCCTGCACCTATTCCCTGGAAAATTGAAATCTAGGTGGAGTGGTCCTTTTGTTGTCAAACATGTGTATCCTTATGAGGCTATAGATATTGAGAATCCTAGGAATGGTAATGTGTTTAAAGTCAATGGACAAAGGCTCAAACCATTTCTGGAAAACCAAGTTGATGAGGTAGAATTCATCTCTCTTTTTGATCCTTGTTATGAATAGAATTCACTCTAATTTGGTTGCCTTGTTTTTGCAGTTCTTTGTGTTGCCGGTTAAATGACAGATACGATACTCCGTGACTCTCAAGTCGGTTTGTTTTTCAGTTTCCCAAAATAACTGAATCCTTCTTCTCCTTTAAAATGGATGTCATTCTTTCAAACCTGAGAAAACATTTTCCTTCTCTCCGTCAAAATGCTCTGAAAAAAATCTACAAAGTTCAATGTGAAAGATTGAAACTGTTAATGCACAAAGGTATGCCAGAAGATGTATGCTGGATAATTGAAGCAAAGGTCCAACTAGCAGGTGAGTCTTCAATTTCATTTGACTCAAACATGCCAGGTCTTAGAAGAAATTCGTATTCTAAAAGGAGAAGAGCAAAAAGGTTACAAGTCTGTTACAAATGTGGACGATGGAATTATAACAAGCGATGTCATTCTTTGGGGATGGTTTCCGCAAACAGAGAAGATAAAATTTTCTTCATTAAGAATGGACTGAGTAAAGAGTCATTAGATGATATCTTATTGACTCTTGAGACACATTCTTGTGGATTGGTGCATCGTGAACTTCTTAATTTGTGGAATCTCTTCAAGGATGAAGAAAAACGCTACAGTCTTGGGAATCTGACTCTAAAAGACCCTGTTTGCTAATTTATAAGAAAATTGGATGGGAAGCTTATCCTCGACTCATAGAAGGCGTTTAAGTCGTTACTGGACGTTAAACCAGAGGCAAATGTGAGTCATATCCACATACAATCTGTACATATCATCATCTTCTTCTTCATGTCATCTTTCAAAAAAAATAAAAAAAAAAAAAAATTAAAAAAAAAAGAAAAGAAAAAAATGTTTGAACAAGGGCAATCCGAAAGGAGTACCATGGCTTTAATTAGTTATGGAGCCCTAGCCTTTGGCTGACCCGTCATTGACTCGGGTGGACCTTTGCACACTGGTCCTTAAAAAAGTTCGTGTACCATGCTCTGTAGAAAGCCGCACTCCATAACCCAATGTTTACCATCTAGGTACTGTGGAGTTGATGGATATACAGAAGCATCCCACTCTAGTTATTAGTGAGAAGTAACTCGCGACTGCCAAAGCGTATGAGGCATCTGAGCTTGATCCTCTCTTTTATTAGAAGGGGCTCTCAGCGCCCTGGGATGGGACATTTTGGATCTTGGACATTACGGGTTTTAGATTTTAGCATCTTTGTTGATGTTACGAGCTAAAGTGTGAGCGCTCCAGGTTCCAGACCCAGGATGGAAACCCACGATGGTTTCTTCTTTCTCTTTTCTTCGAATAAACGGACGTGAGTGTCTACTGCACTGGTGACACATAGTATAAAGATATGCCACTACTGCACTCATGACGCACAATATAAAGATACGCCATGAAAGCTATACATACAAGTAAGTCATCATTTGCTATTATATTTCTTTTATCTTTGTATGATTTTGCTATATTTTGGTTTTGGACAGACGATCCTTTGAGCAGGGTCTTCAGGGGTTTCTAGACTTCTTTACCCTGATGGTTTTCTTGAAGTAAAAAAAAATACAAAAAAAAAAATTCCTTTACCTTTGATCTTTGATCCTGACCCAGCAATAGCTCAGATAGATTGGTCAACAGGAAGCAGTGAGAGAAGTAGGATGAAAAGAAAGCCATATCTGACACTTCGTTTATAACTCTCCTTTACCTTTGATTTTATTTATCGTACTTTGTTTCTGTTTAAATTTGTGTCAGATTTCTCTAACAGGTAATATCTTCTATCCTTAACTCATCTATATTTTAACATTGAGGACAATGTTGTGATCTAGTTGGGGGGGAAGGATAGTTGACCTAAAAAAATTTTTTTTTTGGGAAGTATGATATAATTGTCATGGACTTACTAAACCAATGAATAATGGTAGAGTAAGGAGTAATTTTACTTCTGAGATGCATCTAAATTGGGAAGTATGTTTAGTGATATGACTGTCAGAAACCTATTCGTAGTAAAACCAATTAGTGATGGCAGAGTAAGGAGTAAATTTTGGAAACAATTTATTACTCTTGAGACGCATCTTAGTTGGGGTAGTAACTATTTAGTGTTTATTTGTGGAAGTAACAAAGTTTTGCTGTTTGATTTCCTTTGAAAGATTCAAGCGAATGCACTCTCACATCCTTTGAAGCAATTGAAATTCAGGAATCATAGCATGATTGAATAAATTATCTTCTTTCTTAAATTTTACATGCTTGGTTATGGATGTTGAATTAGTAGATTGAGAATGATAGAAATATGCCTTGTGAGATTTTGAGCCTATTGATGAATGGATTGAATATCTGTACTATTCTCTTCTTTCTTGTGTGATTTTCACTCATGGAATTGTTACACTAGAACTTGCTTTGATTCTTTTTGAGGCTACATTTTCACATGCATACATTAATATGATTGAGGCATTTTGAAATAGCGACTTTGACCAAATAGTCATCCTTGTATATTTTCCATTGTGTAACCCTTTTGAACTTATTTGACCATTCCTTGTTTTTAGCTCATTTCGTACCTTCAAAAAAAAAAACATGTTTTTACCCAACCTTAGGGAAAAAGAGAGCATTGACCTTGTTCTTGAACAAGTGTGGAGGTGTGTGTGTAAAATGATCAACAAAAAAAAATTGACCACTGTTGCAATCAAAGGATCATCAGAGTCTAGAATAAAGGTGGGTGCTTGGAAATAACAGGAAGAAAAGGAGAATGTTCAAGTCTAACAATGAATTCAATTAACCAATTTGGGATTGATCTTCAACAAAACATTAGTCAAATATTGGTGATTATCCTTTATGATGAATGTTCTCAAACATTTTCTCCACTCTAACTGTACCATAATGCTCTTTTATTCTCTTTGGTATTTATCTTTTCAAATCCATATTATCCCCTCTTCTTTACAATGACCCCATTACAACCTTGAATAAAGTCCTCTTGATTTTTGTATGCATGTGTTTTGAGTAGCGGAGAAGTAGAAGATAAACAAGCTTATGGTAGTACAATTGTTCATGGGTTGAATAGAGTGAAATACTTACCTTTTAAACACTTGAGAGATTGAGAGTGAATTCTGTGAGGATCTATCATTCTTGATTCATTCTTTTCAACTGAAGTTTCCTTGCTTGTTGGTTTGAGATATGAAGAAATGTTACCTCATTAATGTTTTGATCCCTTGAATTTCAGGTTGCTCTTCTTGCTTCATCTAGTCTTTTAGAGTTTTTAGCTTTTGAGTTTATGTCATTTTTTTTTGTTTCCTAGCTTTGGTCTTATGTGTTTTGTCCAGGAGTGCAAAAAGCTAAGTGTGGGAGAATTTGATAATCACATATTTTATACATTAATGAACCCTCATTTTTAGTCATTTACACTCTTCATGTACTTAATTGATTAAGCCTGGTTATGTTTTGTAAGATTGGACTCAAATTGGACTTAATTGATTTTTTCAGCATTATTTAGGTCTTACACTATTTCTGTATTTTAGTCATATCTTGAGTTCTAGATGTCTAGAAATTATGAATTTTACCTTGTAGGAAAGCTGAGAGAAAGCTCTACAACTTTGATGAAGAGCTCAAAGTCTCAATCAGACATCTAGTGGAGCAAATTGGGCTTGGAAGTCAGAACACAAGTTTTGTGACTGGAACCTAAATAGTATACAGTAATCAGAGCATAACTCGAGCTGTAGGAACTTTCTTGGGCTGAAATTTGAAGAGTTGAAAGTTAAGACCCATATCTACAACTTTCATGAAGAACATAAGAGCTCATTCGGACAGCTTGAAGGTGATATTGGATCTAGAAGTCAAAATAGAGGTGTTGAAATTGGGCCTGAACAGTCTGCAATAATTGGATCATATCTTGGGCTGTAGGATGAATTTTTGGATGATTTCTGTGCCATTGGAAAGTTGAGACAAAATGCTACAACTTTCATGAAGACCATGTTGCTTCATTCTGATGGCATCCATGAGATTAGCACTGAATGATTTCGAAGACAAAGAATCTCAATAATTTTCCACTCACCAACTCATCATTTGGCATTTTCCACTCATTCATCCACTCATCCACCTACTCTTAATCAGCCCCCTTGTCATTTTGTATCCCTAATCCTCTATAAAAGGCACCATTGGCTGATCATTTGGTGCTCTGGGTGTTAGGCTTAGTTTTTACAAGTTATGGTTATGTTTGTTTCTTGTTTTACTTTGTTGTAATTTTCTCTTGTTCTAAAGTGAAACTATGTTCATCTTTCTCTTCTTCTCTCTTTCTTTCTTCTTATTTATGAGTAACTAAATCTTCATCTTGCTTGGGTGAAAGAGTGAAGCTCTTGGTAATAAAATAAGGTTAGATTATTTTATTTCTTGTGCTTAAAAGATATATTATTAAATGAATATTTTATGTGTTGTATTTTGTTTCCAATTAATTTAGAATCCTTCTTTATATAATGGAGATCTTGATTTATTGTAGACAATAGGATTGGTACAGTGAATGCTTGAACTCATTTACAAATGTTGGTAGATAATTAAAGGAATCATAATATGATTACCTATATAATTGAACTTTGAATGTTATATTTTCCAATTGGAACCTCTGTTGTGTGTGGATTTCAATTGAGTTATAAAGAGAAATAATCTTGCCTTTAATTTATTACCAAGAGTGGATCTTCTAACCCAAGCAAGTTCTTAAATTCATTTGTGAACATCTTCTATTACTTTTGGTGTTGTGACAAATCCTTTCCTACCTCAATTAATTTTTCTTCATCAATTCCCTGTCGATCGACCTCGGACTCCTGAGAAATTTACTACTTGAGACAACCTGCACTTGGGTTTACATCCTTAAATCCCGCAGTCAGTCCTTCAGGGGTTTCTAGACTTCTTTACCCTGATGGTTTTCTTTAAGTTAACAAAAAATAAAAAAAAACAAAAAAGTTTCTTAATTTCAAATTTTTCTGACAATAGCCAACCTACCCATATAGGTGTTATTATTACTTTTTCCATTCTTTTTTCCTATTTAAATACTTCATTTTCTTCACTTTCTTCCAACCCATAATCATTTAAAGGGAGGGTGAGTATAGAAATGGGACCTTCTATTCGTAACCTTAAAAATATATACGTATGTAGTAGATCTAGGTATGGGAAGGGTTTAGAGTTTGTAAATGCAACAAGCACTCTTGGTCAAACACTTGCTGTGAGGAATATTTATGTTGTATATAGGGGAGGTTGATGTGGGTTAATGAGGGTTGTATCACTTTCTGCATTTCTAGGAGGCAGTTAGGTTTTAGGTATCATTCCTAAAGCTTTGACTCAAAAGAACATCACTAGAAAGACAATTGGAGGGAACTTCAAGTATCATCTATGCATGAACAAATAAAGACAATGCTTGATAACTCTGATGCATTCATTACCTTACCAGGTGATTTTGGTACTTTGGAAGAACTTTTTCAAATTGTCTCTTGGGCTTACCTGAACATCCACCATAAACCTATAAGTTTGTTGAATGTTAATAATTTTTTTTCTGGTTTGTTATCTGTTCTTGACCATGCTGTGGAATAGAAATTTATCATATCTTCGGCAAGACTACTTCTTATCTCTGCTTCCACTATTGATGAGTTGATTGATAAATTAGAAGCTTTTGTTTATAAACCTAATCCAGCAATAGCTCAGATAGATTAGTCAGAAGAACGCAGTGAGGGAAGCAGCATGAAAATAAAGCCAGATCTAACACTTCATCTATAACTTTCATTTACCTTTGGTTTTATTTATTGTACTTTGTTTCTGTATAAATTTGTATCAGGACTCTCTTTTCAATAATTGCTATAATAGGTACTATATTCTATCTTTTACTCATCTATATTTTAGCATTGCAAATAATGTTATGATTTGGTTAGGGGGGAAGAAAGATAGTTGATAAAAAAAATTAGGAAGTATGATATGATTGTCAGAAACCTACTCATAGTAAAACCAATTAAGGATGGCAGAGTAAGGAGTAAATTTTGCCTTGGAGGTAATTTTACTCTTGAGATGCATCTTAGTTGAGGAAGTAATTATTTTGTGTAGAAGTAGCAAATGGATTCTTAGATCATAGCGTAAATTGTCTTCTTTCTTAAAAATGGATTCTTACTTGCTTGTGAGATTTTGAGCCTATTGATAAATGGATTGAACATTTGTACTATTCTCTTCATTCTTGTGTGATTTTCACTCATGGAATTGTTACTCTAAAACTTGCTTTGATTCTTTTTTAGGCTATATTTTCACATGCATACATAAACATGATTGAGGCATCTTTCTTGAAATAACTACTTTAACCAAATAATTATCCTTCATATTTTCCTTTGCTTAACCCATTTGAGCTTATTTGACTGTTCCTTGTTTCTAGCTCATTATGTGCCTTAAATGAAAAATCATGTTCTTACCCGACCTTAGGGAATAAGAGAACATTAGCTTTGTCATGAGATGAGTTCTTGAACAAGTGTGGGGGTGTATGTGCAAAATGGTTAGTGAAAAAGGAAAGAGTGGTTAATTAAAAATGTGTATATTCATCTTTAAAAAAAATATGTAAAAAAGGGCCAACAAGGCAAAAAGGGAAAGGAAAAGAATATGTAAATGGAATTTGTATTAGGTGGAGTTGGGATAAACTTTCATACTTGTTAATTGAACTCAGCTCTTACGCTCTTTTATTCTCTTTGGTTTTTAACTTGTCAAATCCATATTACCACCCTCCTTTACCTTGACCCCAATACAACCTTGAATAAAGTCCTCATGATTTGTATATGCATGTGTTCTGAGTAGTGCATAAGTAAAATATAAGTAAGCTTATGGTGGTGCAATTTTTCATGGGTTGAAGGTAAAGCTCCTAACTTTCTCTCATTTTCTCTTCATTTTTGTGGTCCTTGGTCACATTGGTGGCCAAGGAGTTTTCTTTTTCAAGATTTGGTGTTGATTCTTTGAGTTTGGTTTTCTAAGGTTTTTGGGAGCCCAAAACAGAACCACCAAGGTGCAAGTAAGGAGGTGATTTTTGTGCTCTTCCTTTAGATAAGAGGGAGATTTACTCACTTCAACTATTATTGGTGGTGAGAAGACCTTGTGTGGTTGTAGATGCAGAAATCCATCTTGGATGCTTACTTTGTTTGGTTTATTTTCATGCTTGGTGTGATCTTGATTAAGATTAAAGTTTGATTGTATAAATGTCTTGATAATAATGGATTGGATGAATGAAGAATTTAGGATTTTCCTATCACCTATGAAGGTCACGGTTTTGATTAAATTTTAGGGATGAGAATTTGATTTTGTATAAGAATAAAATGAAGCTTATGTGATTAAGTGTTGAATGATAATGTTAGATTTAATAAATGGAAAAGTTTGGGGGTTTGCTACCCTAAGGAAAGGCCACGATTTTGGTTATGGATTTTAAGGGATTGGATTGATTTTGTGTGAAATAAGATTTAAGTGATTAGGTATTAAGTGACCAATGCATAATATGAAAAGAAATTTGGAACCTTGATGACCTAGGGAGGCCACGATTTTTAGAGGAAATTTTGGGTCCAAGTGATGCTTTGGTGCATCCTTGGGAATTAAGGACTTAGAGACATATACAATCCATAATGAGATGGAAGAATTAAATTGAGCAATAACTCTTAAGGGATCCACGGTTTCTAAGGGTTCCTTAACCTAAAATTCTCACAATTGATTAAGATTTAAGACATTGGAAATGTTGGATTCCATAATAAGAAATCATGATAATTGTTGAACCATATGTATATATGTTGATATTGAGAATTGATTCTATGCTATTGTGAATCCATATGAGGGACTAAGTACTTGTTGATGTGTACTTGATAAAGTTTGCGGCATGATATTATTGAGAATTGTCTATATGCCATTGTGCTATGTTCTATGAGAAATACCTGTTGAAGAATATGTATGTGATGCATTGCTTATGTGGAACATAACATTGATACACATACATGATTGAAAATTGAGTCGTCATGCATATGTGATGTCCATTGGACTTTATTGAGAAAGGCGATGTATGCCTAGGAGATTGAATAACAACTTTGTGTGGGTGCGAGTAGACTAAGCGTAAGGTCATAGTGGTTGACCCTGGGGGCGTCAGGGTGCGGGTGTCTCACAATAGACAGTGGTAGCTCCACTGGGGCCGTGGGATAGACTGATGCATAAGCCATATTGCGTAAATATTTTTATGAGATGAAGCACACTATTTTTAAAGCTAATGAGATACTAGCATGACTCCTTGATCATTCTCTCTGAAATGTTGATGTCTAGCTTTATGGAGTAAGAATTTGGTACTATATGCATTGTGCATTGTCAACCTCATATTTCATTGAGCATGAGTACTTATGACTGTCAAACTATCTGCTTTTACTACTGCAATAATTATCTGATGATTGAACTGTTGATTGCTTAAGATATTATTATTGTTGATATTTTATTATTGATTTTTATTACTATTTATTGTTGTTCTCCTCTTACTGTTAATCTATTTATTACTGTGAATGAATATATGTGTTGTAATGTATGTGGGCGTCCTGCATCATTCTGTTTTCTTACTACCGTATTGGTATTGAATACTAGGTGTCTCACCTCTTTCTTGTATCCCTGTATTTCTGTTTTATATTTATATTTGATAAAAGATCGTGAGGAAGACGAAAAGGGACCACACCCTTGCTAATTGGACTTGGTTGATTCATTATTTTCGATATGGCGTCTGGATGAGATTTTCAGCTTCGTACGGGTGCAACTTCATGGGGGCATTGATGCCTGACTTGTCGACTAAGACTCCGAGTGTCACATATATATAGGGTTGCGACTTTGTCTGCTCATAGTACCTATCCCAGGGTTACTACTTTCTCCCTTTAGTGCTTTTTTACACGTTACCTTTTATTTAAATATGTAAGTACTATGTTTTGTGTTATAAGTGCTTTGTATTAAGGACAAATATTATATATGAAATATGTTTTCCTTCAGTGGTTATATAAATTATGATTGGGTACTAAGCATGCTTCATTCGGAGCTCATATTTTTTATTTGTTGTGGATTTGTAACACCCCAAAATTTTATTTTTTAGTTAATAATGATTTTTGTGATTTTTGTAAATTATTAATTTATTTTGATTATTTTATTATTATTTTTGGACTATATGTGTGCTTGAGGCGATGCCAAAAAAATAAAATTTTTCGGGGCTGAAAATGTTAACTGTTAACACGGGGTCGGGGGAGCTTACTAAACCTGAAATCGAAAACAAATTTTGAAATTTTTCTTTTTCTAAGATTTTATCTGACGGGTGAAATCTAAGTATGTTATATTATCTATTGGACAATAAACACTGATTTTGCTAGCAGTAACCTTTGTCCATTGGTTAATAACTACCGGTAAATATCTAGTTAGGTGATTAGTCATAAGCTTAGTCATGAACCTCATCACTACCTCTTATGACTCACCTTGTTTTGCACCAATGGAAAGCAAACTTACAAGCTAAGTTTGGTGGAAGTCAAACATTGTGGCCATGACTCATATCATTGAACCAATGGAAGGAAAGCTTGGAGGAGAAGTTTGGACACTCATCACCCTAAGTGTACATGGTCAAGAAGCTTGTAGAATAAGCTTAGATGACCAAAATGATATTTGTTGTCTCTTTGTGTTCATCTTATCATCTTTTCAAGAAGCAAAAATAAAAAACTCTCTCATTTTCTCTCCTTGCAAGTTTCGGCCAACAGCCACAAAATACTCTCCAATCTTGTTTATTTCAAACCAACTACATATCTTGAATCTAAACACCATTTGAAGACACTTTCATGTTGTGATCTTTTTCAAATTCATCCATCTTCAATCATTTTTTCTAAGTTCAAGTTTGAAGGCTTTTAGGTGAAGTTCTTGATCTTCACTTCTAATTTTATTTTTAATGTTCTAAACCATGATCTTGATCCATGGTCATCTCATTTCAAGCCTTAGATTTTGATAATTGAATGTTTATTTGTTTTAAGGATCTTTTTGGGTGGTAGAAGTTTTCCAATGAGGCAACCAAGGAGCTTTTTGATCATCATTTCAGGTAAGAGGGAGAGTAACCTCATCAACCAACTTGGTGGTGAGAGATGGAATTTGTGTTTGCAGGTGAAAAATCTATGTGAGGATTTATTCACTTGATTTGTGTAAATTTAATGGTTTATGCTTGTTTAGTTATGTGTGATTATATGGCTTTGATAGTATGCATGAAATTGCTATGGTAGGAATTGATGATTTGAAATGGTTTACATGCTTTGAATCATGTGGGAATGACAAATTTTTTTGTTCCAAAGGCCATCCATGGCTCACGGCCATCTAGCCCCAAAATAGGTATTCAAGGCAAAAATATTTTATTGATTTTGAATCTAGGTGATTAAGTGACAAGAATATGATTTAAGGATTTACAAGTGGAAAAAAGAAATGAACAAAATTTTATCATTTGAAAAGAATTGATTTTCGGCCATGAGAATAGAAATAAGTTTGAGAGATGGTTTGAAATTTAAAGTGTTTTATTTAAGAAAATTTTTAGTAAAGGTAATGGAAAAGGATTTTTGCAATATTTAATTAAATCAAGAATAATGTAGATTTTGTGAAAAACGTTAGAAAATATCACTTAGAGGAAATTTGGTAAGAAAACATTGGAAATAAGGTTCAAATTTTATATTAAATATAGAAAGTTTCAAAATTAAGCTTAGAATGTCAAGAAACATTTTACGCGATTGAAAAGTGTTGATAAAACCTTACGAGATTTAAAAACATGGATTTTTGGAGTTATGCGATTTAAAAATGTGGATTTTTGGGTTACGCAATTAAAGTAAACATTTGAAAATTTTTATGCGATTGAAAAACGACATAAAAATGTTACGTGATTTGGAAAACGTAACAAAAGTGTTACGCAATTGTGAAAACATAATAAAAATATTTCATGATTTAGAAAAATAACAGTTTGTTGTCGGGCCAACGTACTGGACTCGGAGATGTCAATCGATGGTTTAGCCCAGTGGTGGCTTGTTTTTCATGGGAATCATGTTGTTAATAATTATTGATTCATTGAGTTATTTGATCATACATTATGAAAGTCGTGGGGACTTTGTTATTAAGGTTGTATGCCTAGGAGATTGAATTTACACCTTGGTGTGGGTGCAAATTAGGTAGTGAAGGTTAATGATTGATCTTGGGGATGTCAAGCTGCGAAATTCCATAAGTGACCAGTTGAGTAGCGCTACTGTGCCGTGGTAATTGATGCAATCCCATTGACGATCTCGACGAGACACTATTCCTATTCACGATCTGGTGTAGAATGTCTTGTATAAGCCATGATGTGTACACTAAGAAAGTTGTAGCAATTGATTTGAGGCTGACGATATACGGACATGTCTCCCGATCAATTCTCTCTGATATTGGTTTTAGCGTCGTGGAGTAGGCGTCGGTCCATTGTGCATATGCTTAGTTAGTAGACATGTTGTTGTGTTATACATTCATTGAATTGTTTATTTAATTGATATCATGACTATACCTGTTGATTCTGTATTTGAATGGCATTATTGTCATTATCATTTCTTTACTACCATGCTGGTATGTGATGTAGGGGATCTCACATCTTTATTATATTATCTTGTTTGTTCTATTTTATGCTTATGCTCTATGAAGACTGTGATGGTGGCGAGGCAGGATCTTTTGGATTTCGTTCGGGTGTAGTTTCATGGAGGCACCGATGCATGACACATCCATCTAGGCTCTGAGCACATCAAGTATCATGCAGATATTACCTTATCTTTGAGTAGGACTCGCCATGGGGTTGCTACTTTTTCTTTTAATGCTATTGTATATCTGGAGTTGTATATGCTTGTTAGAGTTATAGGATGATCCTCATTACACTCCTAGGAAGGATTCCGAGGTATCATCTACTCGGACTCCCATCTATCGAGACATGCTTGACTAGGGAATTTGTCTGTTATGGATTCCGAAGAGGATCCAGAGAAGGATCTAATAGAGGACCCTTCCCTCTAGGCGTTTGGACTTGGGCCATTTTAGGTTTTGTTATAGTAGTTGTACATATGTTTTGACTATGTGAGTCTTATGTATTTATGTTGTCATTAAACTATGTTATGTACATGAGATGTGTAATAATCATTTTACTATGTTTTGTGTTTTCTATATTTTGTTAAGTTTATGTTATTCATGAAAAGAAATTTTACAACCTGTATATTATAATATTAAAATTTATATGACTTGGGTTTAGTTTTATAATGTTTTAGTCTGAAATGTAATTCACAAAGGTGGGTATTATAGGATTGATGTGGGTTACTTGGAGTAGCTCTGTGTGACAAATAGATAATAATAAATATGTTGAAGTGCACTAACCTGAAAGCAGGCTACAACCAAGTGGACGGTATTGTGAGGACGGATAATTCTTTCCATACCGCTTTGATAAAAAAAATGATTGATGATTTATTGATGATTGATGATATTGATTGATAGATGACCATTATAAGATAGCTTATTACATAAGTTTATCTTGAATGGATTTTCTAAATATGATATAGGATTTTGATAAGATTTGATGATTGATTTGATTACAAAAAGGATTTTTATAAATAATATAAAATAAACCTCTGTTTCGGGAAGGGAAATGACTTGATTTGGCTTTATCCACATTTCCACTGATTATATTATAATGTTTTGAAATGATTTTTCCCCGAAATAGCTGGAATAATTATGATGACACAATTTTAAAATGATTACTAAGAATTGTGAGATTCTTACCCCATTTCTTTGATTTTCGTAATGATTCGAGTAGGTCATCATGCAGACTATAGAGGAGGAGGAGAACATGACCTTTTAGATCTTTTGCTTTCTTTTTGATTTGACTGATGTATATGGTTGTACACCATTTTTTGTGCTTAGAGACATATGATGTATTCTGATTTATTTTGATGTACCTTGATGTATCAGTTGTATATTTATACAATTCATTAGATATATATTATGTACTTCCGCTTCAAGCTTATATTTTGTATATTAAATATGTTTTTCTTCTTGAAAACTTGATATTGATCTAAGTGACGTACTCTTATATGATTGCTGATGCATAATTCCAGATATGTTATTAGTAGTAGTTTTAGGATGTTACATTTTGGTATCAGAGCAGTTCAACCTGATTGAGCTCGAGTATGGACTAGCTATACTTTTAGCATGAATATTATGCATTTTCTTATCAAGATACTAAGATGTATTGATAGGATTGCATGACAGCCTTATGTATGTATGTGATGGTTACTATTCCATTGTTACGTAAGTATTGAGCCTGATCAACTCAATATGGATGTTCTATGCATACAGGGACTATGGCATCATCCAAGAGGACACGAGGAGATAGAGTGTCTACAAGTGAAAGCATGACAGATAAGATGGAGATGTTTAGAGAGATGATTGTCATTATGAGTGAACAAAGAGAGATGGTTGTGGCCATGAGGGCGCAAACAATGGTCACAAACAGAGTTCTAGAAAGAATGGGTGACAACCCATATCCACAACAAGAGGATGGAGCACCATTCGTGAGGAATAAGGGATTTTATGACCTATCTGAGTTCAAGAAGACCAACCCCCCATCATTCCAAGGAGAGTATGATTCGGCTAAGGCAGAGGAATGGTTGAGGGAATTAGAGAAAATCTTTGTTGTGATGGGATGTACAGACAACCAAAAGGTGTCCTTTGTGTAACATTATCCTTAATCTAATAGTCCTAATCATGGTTATAGAAGCTCAGTAACTCTGATATGAGTTACTTATTAAATCGAGTAATTTTCTTGATCAGTTTGAGCATAATTCTATAACACCGAATACAAGAAAATAATAAAAGTATCTGCATAAACAGTTGATATGATAAAAATAAACATGGAAAACTTATTTCCTAGTTATAAATGATTGATAAGAATTATGGAAAATTTTGGAGAATCAATTGACACAGTTTAGTATTTTTAAGGATACCGAAAAAGAATTGATGAGACAGTTATGGAACAACTAAGTAACTCAGAAAATTATGAACTTTCATGGAGATGACAAGTAGGATATGGGGAATATTTTAGTATATTTTAGTAAGTAAATTTACCTAATTCCTAAGTTTAACTTAACTTGGAACCAATTAATGAAACTTCATTGATAAATAGTAGTATATAGAAACTTATGAAAAAATGGATCCAATGACTAAGTTGAGTTCTAAAATTTTTCATAACACCTATGGTAACTTGAAAACTCAACTTTGGAATATTAAAATATTTTTAGTAGATCCAAAAGTTCCAGCACCATAAACTTTGATTTTGGTCACCCAAATGAAACTCTCTCTAATTCTCAAGAATTCTCACCAATTCTCTCTGGTCTATACGGCTAAGAACAACCCAAAATTGGGTAGAAAAATAGAAGCCATTCACAATTCCTTATTCACTCCTTTAACTCCATTTTTCTTCCATTTCTTACCCTCCATTTCCATCCAAATCTAACCTTACTTTTCTTGCTTCTTTATCTATTATTCTCACGGATGGGACAATAGCTGAATCACCCAGGAATAGGCAGCAAAACAAAGAAAAACAAGAAGAAAAAAGGAACTAAGAGGAAGAAGGAAACAAAGACAAAAAGGGGAAGAACAAAGTAGCTAGTTAGAGGAGTTAAGGTAGGGGTTTCTTGTCTTTGATTCACTCTTTCTTTTCCATTATTTTTATGATAGAAAATTGGTTCTTGATGCCCTTGGATGACCATGGTTGGACCATGTAGGAAAAACATGAAATTTCCTTGTATTTGGTGGTTTTAATTCTTGCTTGTATCAAGTTCTTTTCCTTGTTGAATTATTGAATGAAAGACTTGAGAATTTGGTTGTGCTTCCTTTTATGTGACTCACAGCCATAACCTTAATTCTGCCTTTAAAAATTGTGTTTCATTTCCTATTAGTTGTTATGTTATTTTTGTGAATGATTTAGCGAAATTCATGGCCATATCTTGCATGAATATTGAACACGACAATCTGCCCTATTTTGAGACATAACTTGTGATGATTATTTGATTGAATTTGTTATTGAAATTGTGTTACAAAATGAAGGCACAATGCTGCCTCAGTTGTGGTTGAATTTTAAATGTATTTGTGCTTGAATTTGAGCATTGAATGATGATTAAAATCTAAGACAAAGTGCTGCCCAGTTTTAATCAAATTTGTAGTGTTTATATACATGATATCTTGGCTTGAAATGTGGTTTTAAAACATGGTACAAGTCTGTCCTGTTTTGATCTAAGTGTTGATGTTTTTGTATATGAAAATGTTGCTTGAATAATGAAGAATAAGTTGCAACAAAGGCTGTTTTGTAGTGACAAAAAATTATGTGCATAAGTGTAATACATTGATGTTAGATATTGATTAGAAATGCCAATAATGTATTGTAGCCAATACATAAAGATTTGATGTGTAAATATTATTGACTAAGTTTACTAGTTAAGAGTTTTTGGAATATAATGGATGATATAGTATAGTGAACTAGATGTGCAACAGAAATTATATTGCTCTTTGATTAGTCAAGTTGAGCTTGAATGTGAATTATATTGCTTCATGAATACAAAGTTGAATTAAGCACTTTGAATTTACCTAGCTCCCTTAATTCTTTAAGGTTGAGCTGTAATGGTAATTGTCTTGTGTTTGTATATCAGTGCTCATAAGATTTGTGTTTAAATTGATTATGAGAATGTTATTCCCAATTTTATGAGTATTCTTTAAATTTGAATATATTTGGCTTGATTGGGTTTTGGAGTTTATCCTTTTTGAGGGAAAGGTATCCAAAATTCCATTAGAATTATGGGGTTGAACCTCTGTGAAGAAGGAGATCCTATATTTTTAAAATTCCTCACCAGTTTCCTCACAAGCCTAGTTTTCCCTCATGCATGTTTATAAGGATACTCAAGAATAGTTTTGTGTGACATATATAGCAGTGTCATGAATAGGTTGGAGTGCACCAATCTAAAAGCAGACTATTACCTAATTTATGGTAGAGAGACCTACCTTGAGTATATAGAACCCAAGTTATGTGAGGTGATCTTTACTAATTTAGTATAGTATTATGGGTTCTGTGGGAATTAGCACATGAACAAATGAACACTGTAATGAGTTTTATATTTAATGTTCTAATAGGACTTTACTGCATTATAAGAACCATTGTATGAATTTAAGATCAAGGTTCTTGTCTGATAATTTTTTTTTGAAATATTGTGAAAGAATGTGTGTTGTTTGATAATAAACATTTTTTAAATTGTTAATAAATGGAATTCTGTTTTGGGAAGAGAAAGGACCTGATTTGGTATTTCTGTGTAACACCCCAAATTTTGTCTAAATTATGATATTGTCCAAAATGTACTATTTTATGTTTTCTATGTGCTATAAAATTAATTTGACTATTTTGAGACTGTATTTGACTGTTGTGTGTGATTTATTCTGAGTCAAGATAATAATAATTTTTGGGCCGGAAAAAATCTTTATCTGATTATTCGGAGCTGAGGGATCTTACTAAACTCAATTCCAAGTGATACATGTATCAATCTTTTAATTTTTAGAACTTATCTGTAAAATAAAAATATTTTATATTTTAATATTATTTTATTATCCGGTAGACATTACCTATTGACTTAGGACCAGTAGCTTCTGCCCAGTGGACAATAGGAACCAGAAAAGTCTTTGTGACTTATAATTCGGTGGACTAATAGAAATCAGTCAACATTTCTGGCTTGAATTATTTCTAAGCCAATAAGAATCAGTCAACGGAAATGGCTTGAATTTCTAAGCCAATAGGAACGTAGTCCACAAAATTGGTTGGACTAGTTAGATTGGTAACTAGAAAACCTAACTAAGTTAGCTTAAACCTAACTAAGTTAATCTAGAAAGCTTAAGTAGTAACTAAATGGAACAAACCTAGTTAGCTACTCATTAAAGCCTTAGTTAGAGAATGTTCTAGCAAAATCAAGAAGGTAGTTAGTTATCCTAAGTAACTAAATGGTTAGCCAAGTAACTAAGAAACCTAACTAGATTAACCTAAGTTTAACTAGATACCTAAGTGAACCAAGACTTGGTTTGCTCTCCCTTGTGCAATTCGATTATGGCACCTTCAAGAAGTATCAAGGAACCTGATGACTTGATTCTTTAAACCTATAGGAGGCAAGCTTAGATGCTAAGCTTTGGATATTAACCATTGATCTAATCTAAGGCTACTAGAAGGTCTTGAGTGGTTAAATAAGGTGGCCACCTCCATTGAGCTCCACGACAATGCATAAGAGAGGAAGACCATTTTCACTTCATCTTCATCTTTGCTATCTCACACAAAAGCTATTTTCTCCTTTCTCTTTCTTCCAAGAACCAAGAACACCATAGCTTCTCTTTGTGAAGCTCACGGCCAATACACTATTTCCATACCTCCACTCTTCTAAAATTTCATCCAACACCATTTCCTAAACCTAAACATCATTCTAAACATCTTTCATCTTGAGAGTTTCTTCAAAATCATCCATTTGAAGCTTGGATACCAACCTTGAAGTTTCTTTCCTATAAGGTAAAAATCCTTGTTTCTTGTTCCTAACTTGATTCTTGAAGTTTTAAGCCATGATTGATCCATGGTTTTCTTTTTCAACCATAGTTTATGACTTTATAAATTGTTTAAGCTTGTTGGGGGTTTTCTTGGAGCCATACGAAATCGATAGGAGGAAGTCCAAGTGGAGTTTGTCTTCCTTAGAGGTAAGAGGGAGATTTAATCTTATCAACCATGTGTTGGTGGTGAGAAAATGAATGAATTTGCGGTGAAAAATCCATAAGGATTCATTCACTTGATTATTTAAAGTTTTTGCCTATTTGTGATTGATTTTGTTTGCAAGCATATCTATAGCTTTAATATATTTGGTATGTGTTTATGGATGCATGATAGCTATTGTAGGATGTGAATAACATGTTGAGGATTTGCATGTGTTCCAAAGAACACATGAAGCTCATGACTTCACCACTACAAAAAGGAACCAAGATGTTCTAAATATTTTCCTAAATCATGGATTAGGTGATTTAATAATAATAAATTGGATTAAGAATTGTTATAAGAGATTAAATGATGAAAAATAAATAAATATGATTCATAAAGCATAGAAGGATTTTTGGCCAACATGCCTACTTATAATGTTTTTAATTCAAAATTATTTCCTAAGCATAGATTTATGTAAATTAAAGAGAACTCAATTTGAAAGAATTTTAGAGAATAAAATGAATGAAGTTATTTTAGAAACTTAATTACAGAAATTAAGTATGGATGAGAAATAAAATGAACACTTGAAAAGTACTAACGTATAGCTCACACTTTGGGTTTTGAAGCGTGTTAGTAAGTTTCGAGATGTAAATATTGGTTATGACTAAGAAAGGTAATTTTTAATGGAAATAATAGAAAATATTACTTAAAGGATTTTCAAAAGGAAATGTTGTAAATAAATTTAAAAATGAGTATATAATGGAGAAAATTTCAAAATATAATTTAGAACGTAAAGAAATATTTTACGCATGTTGAAAAATATTAGAAATACCTTACGCGTAGTTAAAATAATGATTTTTAAACTACGCGATTGAGAAAACGATTTAAAAATGTTACGCGATTGAAAAAATGATTTAAAAACACTACGCGATTTCAAAAACGTCAAAAAATATTTACGCAATTTGAAAATGTTGGAAAAAGGTGATGCGATTGTAAAAATGCGATAAAATATTTACGCGACTAAAAGGAACAGTAGTTTATTGTCGGGTTAAAGTGGTGGACCCAGATATATTGAAAAATGGTACTGTCAAGTGGTGGCGTACTATTATGAAAAATACTAATAATGTGGTTATTTGTGTATTTTGGCTCATGCACATGCATTGAGAAAATGTGTCAATTTGGTTGAAATTGGCAATTGACTGACGAGATGAATTACACCATAATGCGAGTGTGATAGGAGAAGTGTGGTTCATTGAATGAACTTGGAGGCGTTAGTGTGCGGAGGATTCCACATGTGGACAGTTGGTAGCTCTTTTGGGTCATGGTAACGGGCAACGCACTAGCGATCTCGACAAGCACTATTCTTAAACAAGATCTAGTGGAGACTGTTCGGTAAAATGCCTATTGTACACGACATTTTGACTATGTACTATTTATACGACGTTTGACTATGTAATATTTAGCTGGGCAGCCGGAGCGACAGACAGGTCTTCCGGATCATTCTCTCTGATGTTTGTATTTAGCTCCATAGAATAAGAATGAGTTTGTGCACGGTTGTATATGTGGTCTGCATTATAATGTGATTATTTATATTTGATTTGAGATATTATGTATGATGTGATAATATGAATTGTTGTATCAATTGTTATATCTGTATGTACTATCGTTTTATGTATTGCCACGCTGGTAGTGATGCAGATTGTCCCACCGCTTTGTATATATTTTCTGTACTATTATTTATGTTCCGTAAAGACTTTGAGGAAGAAGAAGAGGAGCAGCCTCTGGATTGTCAGTACAAGGAGGAGCAGCATCCGAGCGATCAGTGCAAAGAAAGCGAGCCTCTAGATCATCCATATCATTTGGATTGATTGTGACACGATATGGCTTTACCAGAGTTTTTGGGATTCATGAAATTGGAGTTTCATGGAGGTTTCGAGGCCTGGCGTCTACGAGCTGATAGGGAGTCGGTAGTTTATGTGGGACGTTTGACTGTGTCCCTTCGTAAAGAGTTTGACGGTGCTCCAATGTTCTCTACTACCGTCTATGTGCATTTGGAGTTGCCCTTGACTATTAGGTGCTATAGGGGTGGACGTTTCCATGCCCTAGTGAGCTTAGTAGTGTGTCGATAACACAGACTCCTGTCTGTAGAGCTTCACGACATCTGGGGTTTCTGTCTTCTAATGATCTCCCTGAGGAGGATCCTTCAGAGGATCAGAACTTCGAGATGTGCACTTGGGCTAGTTTATGTTTTGTATAACTCAAACCACTTACTGCTTTATTAAATAGTTTGTTGTATGTAAATATTTGTATCTTTAAAGACAAAATCATATGTATAATTATGGTGTGTATTTGATAGTTTGTTTTATTTCAGGTTCTGTTTATTTTATTTAATGATATAATGTATAAAAAGAAAATTTTTCACAACTTATATTATTATATATTAAGAAATGATTTATAACTTGGGTAAAGGTTTATTAATTTATTGTGAATGTGACATCCTAAGGAGGGTGTTACATTCTGCCACCTTTCTAAAATATATAATGTAATTAAAGTTTAAATTGTGTTTTTCCCCCGAAACACCTGGAAATATTATGATGACACTACTTTCAATTGTATTACTGAGAATTCTTAGAATTCTCACCTCTTTTCTATTTGTATATTTGTAATATTTCTAGGTACGCGTATTTCAGCCAGCAGTCAAAGGAAGAAGACCTAGGATATGTTTTGATATTTTCATGTAATTATGATGTATATTTAGTATACTATAACAAAATATGTAAATATCGAGTACTATAATGTAAATTGTATATTGTTCTTATTATAGTATGTATAGTATATTAAACTTCAAAGGCTCATATTTTGCGTAAAATTATATATGTTTTATTATAAGTTATTTAATTAGTTTGCGTAACGTACTTAATTTTAATTACTAATATGTAATTTTGGATACATATATGGTAATGAAATTAAGGATGTTACACTTTGCTTCCTTCATGTTGAAAAGGGAAGCCAAGTATTGGTGGAATGACACGAAAAGAATTAAAGAGGCAGCTGGAATAGAGATGACTTGAGAGGTATTCAAGAAGGCTTTGTTGGATAAGTATTTTCCAAGAAACCTGTAGGAAGCAAAAGAATTGAAGTTCTTGAAATTGGAGCAAGGAAACATGACAGTGGGATAATATATGGCAAGATTTAAGGAGTTGTCAAAGTTTTCTTCTTACGTCTGGCATAATCCAGATGAGAGCTGGAAGTGTGTAAAATTTGAGTCTAGGTTGAGAGACGAGGTGAGAAATATGGTGAGGCCACTTAAGATTAGAAATTTTCATACTCTGATGAATAAATGCATAATAGTGGAGTTGGATAGCTCGAGACTAGCACCGTTAAAGCCACAACAGGAGCAAAAGCATCAAGGCTTTCAAAAGAGAAAGAAGACATATGAGGGTTCTAAGAAGAAGTTCTCCAAGTTTAAGAACGAACAAGGGAAAGGAAAATAACTCCAGATAGAAGATAAAGGACCACAATGTCCAAAGTGTGAGGTGGATCATAGATATAGAGTTTGCAGGATTGATCAGATAGAGTGCTTCAACTGTGGCAAGAAGGAACACTTTGCCAGAAATTGTCTCCAAAGGCAAGAAGCAGCAGCTCCAAGACTCTTGACCTAAGGAAGAGTGTTCACCTTAAGTGGCAAGGAAGCAACCAAGTCTCCTGATCTGATACAGGGTAAGTGTATTATTAAAGATACACTTTAACTATATTGTATGATTCTGGAGCTTCGCACTCTTTCATTTCTTATGACTGTGTGGGGATACTAGATTTTCCTGTTTTTGACCTTCCCTATGATCTGAAAGTTTTTGTTCCCACAGGAAAACTTGTAATCACTTCCAAAATATGTCTAAACTATGAGGTAACTATTGAAAATAGACACTTCCTGGGAAATCTTATATGCTTACCCCTTGTCGATTTAGACATTATTTTAGGCATGGATTGGTTGTCAGCAAACCATGTTGTTCTGAACTATTCAAATAAAACTTTAGTGTTTTTGGATGACCTTCCTTCTACAAACCTTCCTTCCGAGTCAATATACCCGAGTGCTAGTCAAGTCATCAACCACTTAATAGAAGGAGCTCAAGGCTATGTTCTCCTCTTTTCGTTGATTTTGAAAGGCAACAGAGTTTGGAGAGTACACCTATGGTAAGAGAGTACTCAGAGGTTTCCCAGATGAAGTGAATGAACTGCCACCTGAGAGAGAGATTGAGTTTGCTATAGACTTAGTGTCAAGACCAGGCCCTATCTCTATATCACCCTATTGGATGTCCCCTATAAAATTCTTTGAACTTAAGAAATAGATAGAGGAGTTGTTGGATAGGAAGTTTATCCGACCTAGTGTCTCACCTTGGGGAGCCCATGTGCTCTTGGTAAAGAAAAAAGATGGCAGCATGACGTTATGTGTGGATTACAGGCAATTGAATAAGGTCATAATTAAGAATAAATACCCACTGCCTATGATAGATGATTTGATGGACCAGTTGAGAGGAGCTGCAGTGTTTTCAAAGATTGACTTAAGGTCAGGGTACAATCAAACCAGGGTCAGAGAGGAAGATATTCTTAAGACTTCTTTTAGGACCAGGTATAGGTATTATGAGTATCTTGTAATATCTTTTGGTCTGACAAATGCACCTACCATTTTTATGGATTATATAAACAAGATTTTTAAGCCATACCTTGATAAGTTTGAGGTTGTCTGTATAGATGGTATTCTCATTTATTCAAAGACAATTGAGGAACATGAGGAACATCTTAGGATAGTTCTAGAAATCCTGAAGGAAAATAAATTGTTTGCTAAGTTGTCAAAATGTGAGTTTTGGATGAAGGAGGTGCAATTTTTAGGACACGTAATCTCTAAAGAGGGGATATTTGTGGATCTTAGTAAGATAGAGGCAGTGTTGCGATAGGAGAGACCTACCACCATAACTGAGATTAAGAGTATTTTGAGTTTAGTTAGATATTATAGAAGATTCATAAAAGGATTTTCTCAAATAGTCTTGCCTTTAACTAAGTTGATGATGAGTGTAAAATACACTCATCTTTTGATTTTATTTATTAGGATTTTTAATTGATTTTTAATTAGTTTTTATTTATTTTTTATTTATTTTTAAATGATTATCTCTTCACCTAGGATTATTTGAATTTTTAGGATAAATCATTAGATTTTGTGCACAAATAAGAAATTCCTAAAGATAAACATTTGAAGGATTTGAGTATTTTGATATAAGAATTATACTATTTATTTATGATATTGAGTGAATTATGAGCCCACTGAATTAAATGTATTTTTTATTGTGTTTTGTAGGAATTTAAAGAAGGATTAAGTTAGATTCTTAATTGGAGTGCAAACAATCTCTACTTGATAACCAAGTATCTCTGCATTTAATGAAAGGATCTCAAGGAAACTTAATTTGAGTGAGATATTTATTTCCTAATTTATATGGATTCAACAAAAAGAAATAGGAAACAAGAGATTTGGTCAAAGATTAATTAAAGAAAGTATCGCTATCAAATATGTCTCAGTAAATTTGGGATAATTTTCTCTATAAATATGTGATTTACCTGATTCTAGTGGCGTTTGAAACCTAAGAAGAAAGAGATCTACAAATCTCATGTTAACAACTTTCTCTAATTAAGTTTCCATTAACATTGAAGATTTGATAAAGATTCTCAAAGAGATTTGATTCGAATTCCTGCACTGTCCTAACCATTCCTCATTAATTGAGTCATATCTTGGGCCACAGAGATCAGATCGAGGCTCTGTTTACGGCATTGAAAAGATAACAGAAAAAATCTACAAATTATCTGTTGAGATTGAGAGTAGATTCAACCATCGGAAGGGTAAGAAAAATCATGCAAGTCAGATACGAAAAGTTGTTAATTTTTTCTATGAAAAAATAGCTCTCTTTGGTTCAGATCATCCAACAGAAATTTAGAAACTTTTGCAATGGCAGACTTTGAAAGGTAGATTAGAAGAGAGAATTGCCACAATCCTTAGAGGACGACTTCGAAGGAAGGATTCAATTCTTGAAGGCTTGAAGATCATAATCACCATAAAAAGGATTTTGATTTCTTTTTCCTCTAGTTTTTCCTTTTATTTGGGTTTTCTTTCCATGGATTTGTATTGTGATATAGGTTTGTTTATATTGAACATGAGTAGCTAAAATCATAGCTAGGGCTATGGGTGATCTTGTTTTCCTAATTATTTGGATTTGATTTCTAATTTGATTAAGGTAATTTATTTTAGGGTCTATCATATTGCTTGTATTCTTGTCATAACTTGATCACTTTTGGCATGTGTTAATTGATTGTTTGACCGGTGACCATCCACATTGAATGAGTGGATCTATATGGTAAGCCTAGGACTAGATTGGTGAATGACCAAACATCAATTTATCATACTAATGGAATTGACAGTATATTAGTTCATCTCTTGAATTGAGGCTTAATGTATTCTTGATTAATTCAACTAAATGACCAAATAGGTGAATTAAATTAGGAATAGAATATTATTTCATCTATGACCATTGGGATTCAATAGAAAATAAGAGAATACTGACAAGAGAATTTACCTTACATCATAAATGAAAGAAAATCTGAATAATTGGATTCAAGTGAACCTTGTGCCCTAGTTTTTCTCTCATTGATTGTCTTTATATTGTTTGATTGTTCATTGATTTTCTTAAATTGTTTTTTGTTTTTATCATGAAATTTTTCATACACTTTCGATTGTTTAAATAATTAAGAGTTTAACGAATCTAGTAATTACCACTTATTCCTCGTGGGATCGACAACTGGGACTCAAGTCCTATATTACTTTACGATAGAGTACACTTGCTCTTAGTGTATTTTACGCGTATCAAGTTTTTAGCGCCATTGCCGGGGAATAAGTTTGGTAATATTAGAGGTGAAAACCTTTAGTTAATTTAGACGAACTTTTATTTTATTTTTTATATTATTTTTTATTTTATTTTTTATATTATTTTTTATATTTTTTATTTTTGTTTATTTATTTTAATTCGTTTTTCTTGTTTATTTATTTTTATTTTATTTATTTTATTTATTTTATTTCTTGTTTTATTTTTGTTTATTTATTTCAAATTTGTTGTCACTTCATCTCTCTACTTATATTTCTTGTTTATGCTTACTTGATCTTACTTTCCGGATTTGACATTTGATCCAAAAATTGAGAAAATAGCTCGTAGGTTAAGAAAACAATCTAACACTGAAGCTGTGACTTTAGAAGATAAAAACAGGATGGAGAGACCAATAGTTGAGGGGAATCGTGAAGAACGAGCTACCCCAGTAGAGCAGACCATGCTTGAGTATTCCATGCCCATTGTAAAAGGGTATGGAGGGAATATTATAAGACTAGCTATAGCAGCTAACAACTTTGAGATCAAGCCGACATTAATTTCCATGATTCAGAATTCTGTTAAGTTTGGTGGATTGCCTTCGGATGATCCAAATCAACATTTGTCCATGTTCTTGTTGTTGTGTGATACTATAAAGTACAATGGGGTGACAGATGATGCAATCCGATTGCGCCTCTTTCCTTTCTCTCTTAGGGATAGAGCAAGTCAATGGTTAACGTCACTACCTAGGGGGTCCATCACTACATGGGATCAGTTGACACAATAGTTTCTGGCTAAATATTTTCCTTCTTCTAAATCTGCTAAGTTAAGGAATGACATATCTCTTTTTGTGCAGTTTGACATGGACACTCTATATGAAGCTTGGGAGCACTTTTAAGAGTTGTTGAAAAGATGTTCACATCATGGATTTCTCGTTTGGCAGTAGGTACAAACTTTCTACAATGGTTTGTCTCCTACCAACCATTCACTTATTAATGCTACTGTGGGAGGTACAATATGGAGGAAAACACCTATTGAGAGCCAAGCACTGATTGAAGAAATGGTGTTGAACAGTTATCAGTGGCAAAATGAGCATCGGGTTCTTAAGAAACAAGTCGGCGTGCATATTCTTGATTCTTCTATGGGCATTCTGAGTTAATTAGAAGCATTGACGAAGAAGGTGGAGACTTTGATGATAGAAAAACAGTGTAGCCCCACCGATCATATGTGAAGCATGTAGAAGACAGGGTCATACAAGTTCAAACTATCAAGTTGGTAGTCATTTTGCCCCCGAGCCTGAAGTAGCAAATTTTGTTGGTAATTTTGACTGGTAAAAGTACAATCCTTATACCAATACGTATAATCCCGGTTGAAGAAACCACCCTAATTTCAAATGGAGAAATCGACAAGGCAATCAGCAGACTCAACAGAGAGCGCCACAACCACTTCCAAGTTTCCAAGCACCTAAAGAAAGATAGAATTTTGAAAACCTTGTGATGAAGTACATTCAGAATTTAAATGCCAGAATGAAGAGCATAGAGACTCAGATTAGCCAGTTGGCTACTTTGATGACAGCAAGGGCACCATGGACATTGCCTAGTAATATTGAGATCAATCCAAAGGAGAATTGTAGCACAATTACCTTGATAAGTGGCAAGACTTTGGAAGGACAAATGAGCAAAGCACCTAGTGTAACATCCCGAGAAACATATTAGGTTTGTAAATGGTCACAGAGGTAGCCTAGTACTTGCTTAACATGCCAGTTCAGTTTTGTGACAAACTGAGTCAGTTTAGGCACTTTGCTGCAACATAGAAGTTGAAAAGTAGCTTAAAATGACTCAAATAGTAGCATAAATTGCTAAGTTTAAGGCAGCAAGTATGGATAACTTGTTTCTAGGTCACAAATGAGTTAAATAAAGTACAGTTAAAATTTGAGAACAATCAGAGTTAGTTTGGTATTTTTAAGCATACTGGTTGTGCTTTTAATGCTAGATTGACTCCCAGCAGATATGAAAAAATAGAGAAATGGTGAAACAACAATTTAGATGAATCCTAGTATTTATTCTAAAGTTGTTGGAAGCTAAAAAACTTAGATTAGCATAATTTGAGTGTCCTTAGCAGATATAAGTTTCAGCACAGAAAGTTAAGTTAATCTTTTTCCAAAATTTCCTCCATGTCCTACCCCCTTATTTCTCCCTTCTCACGGCTGAGAAATGCAGAAACAGAAAGAAAGAAAGAAAAGGGAGAAAAAGAGAAAGGGGAAGAAAGGAAGAAGGAGAGGAGAAAATCCAAGGAGCAAAGCTCAAGGATCAAGGTCAAGGCTTCAAGATCATCTTCCATGCAAGAGGTAGAGGAACTTCTTACTCACCAATTTTCATCTTTAAGTTCTATGGTTGAGTTAGGGGTTATGGATGATTGATTTTTATTCATAACCTAGTTTAAATGGTTTTGAGTTAGTGGTTTAATGACTTTAATGTGTTAGAAAACATGTTTATGGTTGTAAATCACGTAGAAACCATGAGTTTAAGGAAAAGAATGAGATGGCCATGAAAGGGAGCTATATGCTACCCAATTTTCTGGTGAAAATCAGATGGTATAACCGGTTAGGAGAGTTTCCTAACTAGTTATTTGTGTTGGCCACTACGTGGAATCACATAAAAGAGTGTCCTAACCGGTTAGGCAATGTACCTAACCGATTATCAAAGCTAATGGTGAGTCTCTGACTTCACCAATAATCGGTTAGGACATTCACCTAACCGATTATGAAGAGATCCAAAATAGATTAAAGAAGAGCCTAACCGATTAGCTGAGAACCCTAATCGGTTAGGAACACTTCTAAATCAGAAAAGAAGGGTTCAAACCGATTACCATACATGGATAACGAATTATGAACAATGGAGAATCAGAATTTTACATCTTTTGAGTTAAGAATAACTCTAGTAAAGCTATGTAAAGGTGGTTAACAATTCAACCAATATAGTTTAAGGAAAATTTAGAGTTCTAGGAGCTCTAGATAAAGCTTGAGTGCATAGAGACTCCTTCAATAGTTGAAGTTGAGTTGTATATACAAGATTTTAAAGGAAGTACTCTTTCATCTCATCAAGTTGAGTTGAATTAGAGCATTAGCTTAAGATAGAAATCATGGTTGGTGATAGGAATCACCTAGAAGTTGTTTTAGAGGAGTTATAACGTGAAAAATGGTGTTTTCTGTAGAAAACCATCCTATAACAGATTACCATGAGTTAATAATTAGTTATAGAGCTTGTTCTACTAGTATTTTTGGTTCTGAGTTGATGAATAACTGATTATGAAGAGCTCATAATCGGTTATGTTGTTTTAAAGAATCAGAACAGAACATGGCATCCTGACAGCCTGTGATGTTTGTTGCATAACTCGAGTTGTAGATATCGGAATCACTTGATTCTGGTACCATTTGAAAGCTAAGACATAAGACTTCATGTGGTAAAAATTTCAGAATTTTCCCACATGTAGTTTGTTCCCAGTTTCAATTTAAAGTTAGGTCAGAAATGGGTAAATCAGAGAATACTCTATTTTGGCCTCTACAAAATGTCGCATAACTTTGGCTATACTTAGCCAAATGAAGTAAGGTTTATGGAATTGGAAAGATATGAGAAAGATCTATATGCTCATAAAATTTCAAAATTTTTGAAGTTATGACGCATAATTAGTGCAATCTTGAAAATTAGCTGTTTTAGGCAAGATTTGAGGTATTTTGGGTATGGTTTGAACCCTATGAACACTAGTAACTCTTTTAAAAGTTAGAGTTGAGTACCATAAGGCCTAGTTGGCAATAGTTGAGTGCCATAAGGCTTAATTGGCAGTAGATGAGCATCATATGACTTAATTGGCAATATTTGAGTGCTATAGAACTTAGTTTGAACCAAGTAAGTTGCTCCCCTATGGGTTGAACCAAGTAAGTGGCTCCCCTATGGGTTGAACCAAGCAAGTGGCTTCCCTATGGGTTGAATCCTAGTAAGAATTGGATCCCTTATGCAATAAGGTTGAACCCTAGCAAGAATTGGATCCCTTATGCAATAAGGTTGAACCCTAGAAAAAAAATAGCTCTCTTATGGACATTGCCGGGCAAGCCTAGTAAAGTGGTGACACCAGAGTGTTTCATGAAAGGACTAGTTTTCCAAGGTTAAGCCAAGGATGTTAAATCCTATGCCAGGCTATGGATGAGAAATCCTATACCAGACTGTGGATCAATATATCTTATGCTAGGCTATGGATGAGAAATCCTATGCCAGGCTATGGATCATTATATCCTACGCTAGGCTGTGGATGAGAAATCCTATGCTAGACTGTGGATCAGTATATCCTACGCTAACTTGTGGACAATAAATCCTATGCATGGATGAGGATTATTATATCCTATGCTAGACTAAGGATGAACATTTCCTAGGTCAAGCTACAGATAAGTAGGCTTAATGCCAAATGACGGAATACAATTCCTAAGTATAATTAAGTTACATATACAAGTTTTAATTTAGAAATATATCTTTGTATATATATAGTTTTAATACCATAAGATATATGTTTTTACTGAGAATTTTATATTCTCATCCCGTTATGTTTCATGATTTGTAGGTCAAGACCCTACAAGAGGGTAAGAAGATGGAGAAAGATGAAGAATTAGAAGAGTTTAGTTTTATGTTTTTAATTCAAAGCTTATGTATTATTTTATAATTGCTTTGAGAATGTAAAGGTTGTATATTTGTATGACTCTTAGATATAACTCTCCATAATGATTTGTTTAAAATGTTATGGATTAGTTGATGATTAGGTTAGAAGTAGCATGTCTAATACTATTTTTCCAGGTATATGTCAGATATACTAGGGTACAGATATTAGGATGTTACACCTAGCTCATCAGGAATTGAGAAAAAGAATTCTCCTATTGAAGATGTCTCAATTCCAGATGAC
Source organism: Ormosia emarginata (assembly GCA_029884605.1). Classification (NCBI taxonomy): domain Eukaryota; kingdom Viridiplantae; phylum Streptophyta; class Magnoliopsida; order Fabales; family Fabaceae; genus Ormosia; species Ormosia emarginata. The sequence continues at coordinate 45,524,617 of JAQQTP010000088.1, forward strand.
AATAAAGAAAAAGAGGCTAAGAAGAAAGAACTAAAGTGGCAGAGAGTGAAGAAGGATCGTGAGCAGAACTCAGTATATGAACCATCACCATATGCTAAGATCCCATTTCCTCAAAGGCTCAAGAACACTAAGCCAGATAAGGAATTTGCTAAATTCTTAGAGATTTTCATGAAGTTGCAAATTAATATTCAATTTGTTGAAGCCATCTCTCAAATGCCCAAGTATGCAAAGTTTTTGAAGGAAATACTTATAAAGAAACACAAGCTTGATGAATTTGAGACAATATGTCTAAATGAGGAGTGCTCCACTATTCTCTCAAAGAAGTTACCTCCAAAATTAAAAGATCTAAGGAGTTTTACTATTCCTTGCTCTATTGGTCACTTTTATTTTGAGAAGGCATTATGTGATTTGGGTGCTAATATCAATTTAATGCCTTTCTCTGTGTTTAAGAAATTGGGAATGCAGGAACTGAAGCCCATTAACATTTCATTATAGTTGGCTAATAAATCCATTAGTTACCCTCGCGGTGTGGTGGAAGATGTTTTAGTGAAGGTAGACAAATTCATTTTACCAGTTGATTTTGTGGTGTTGGATATGGATGAGGATGACGCTATTGTTCCTCTTATTCTTAGAAGACGGTTTCTAGCAACTTTAGGGGCTGTAATTGATATACCTCGGGGTGAGCTCTTTTTGAGAGTGGATGGAGATTATGTGACCAACATTGTCTTTAGGGAGGCTAATTCTTCCCCAATGTCAAATCTCCATACCCCTATCAATTTCGTTCAAGCTAAGAAGTAAGAAGCGTTAGCTATCAAAGACCCCCCACCATCATACAATGTTGATGTTGACCTTCCTGAAACTCAAGTTGTTGAATTAGAGAAAGGTCCTACCATGATCAATGTTCCATTGCAAATTTGTCCTTCATATGTTAATCAACTTAAACCTCCATGGCCAAGTGAATTCTCTTACGCCAAGGCACTTCCAGAACAACCATGTCCTTATCATGCTCAAAATGCTTTTGGAGGCACCTCAAAGGTCATGGACAAAGGATGGAAGCACTACTTTGAGTTGAAGAAGGTGTCATCCTATTTCTCTTGCTTTAAGCCACCTTGAGTTATCTAAAAAAAGGCAACGTCGAGCTAATGACGTTAAACAAGCGCTTCATAGGAGGCAACATGTGTTTCTTCTTTATTTATCTTATTTTAGTTATTTTAGTTATTTTTTTTCTAGATGCTACTCATTAGTTTTTGTATGAATATTGTGATTTCTCATATTCTGTTGCGGCATTAATTTTGGTGCTTCTCCTCTGCCTGAAAGTGTATCACCTTTCACCAAGTTGTGTTGCTCTTTTCTTTTCCTCTTTTATTTTTTTTTCACATTGAGGACAATGTTTATCTTAAGTATGGGGGGTAATTTTTTTTAAAAAAAATAATTTTTGAACATTTGAGTATTGTTGGTAATTAAGCAGGAATTGTGTATTGATTTCTTGATTTATTCTGAGCTGATAGAGATATGCTTGAAAAGGGATTCCATTACTTATGAATTGATTTTGTGTGAAGCAATCTTGTTCAATTAAGTATTAAGAAATTTTAGAATCTTAGTTGAAAAATTAGCCATGTCTACTTGCTTTTGTTCTCTTTATTAACTTCACCAGAAAGTGAGTTTTGAGCTTTAATGATTGGATTTTTCATAAACAAAATATTATTTTTTTTCTAGAGTGAGTTTTCTCTTGATTGATGTGTGCTAGAACTTGCTTTGATATCTTGTTGAGACTTTAATGATTCTCATACATACTTGAATATGATTAAGGCAATTAGGCTTAATTCTTTCTTGACTTTCAGAGTTGTATTGATAAAATAATCCCTTAGTTGCCCCATTTGAACCCAAAATTGATTTCTTTGAATACCCAATTGAATAATCAGGTTGAATTCTATGGAGCATCTGATGCATTGATTGAAAAGTCTCGAAAGGTTGCTTTTGTCTTCAAAGGTTGATATAAAAAAATTAAAAAAAAGTGAAAAAGAAAAAAAAGTTTGAAAAGAAAAAAAGAAAAAAAATGGAAAAGAAAAAAGAAAAAAAAAGGATTGTTGGTGAAGAATATTGAGAATATTGGGTTGAAAGTGAAAATATGTTATACTCTTGTGCATTATGCTCTATTTATCATCTTTTCAACCTGATTCTATTTTGTATAGCTTTATCCATAAACATTCATTACCTTTATTTATCTTTTTCATACCATTCATTATACCCTTGGCCTTGTTACAAACAATGGAAGTCATTTTGATTGTTGTTATGTATGTGAATTTGAAAGTGGAGATGAGATTGATAACCAAGCCTATAGTATTACATTTTTCAAGAGAAATTTGAGTGATCTCTTTGTTCTTAAATACTTGAGTGATGGAAAGAGGAGTGATCTCAATTGATTGGTAAGGAAAAAAAGATGCAAGCTAGACCCAAGCCTCTAATTGTTTTAAGTGCGAAATGATCTTGCTAGATTTGATTTGATTGTTGAACTTGAACTTGAATTTTTTTTTAGATTGTGGAATTTTTCTTGATTCATGTTTTTGGATGTTGAGTTTAATCTTGTTTTTGATTCCTATTCTTTGCTTGAGGACAAACAATTGTTCAATTTGGGGGTATTTGATGAGTGTAAAATACACTCATATTTTGAATTTATTTATTACGATTTTTAATTGATTTTTGTTTAGTTTTTATTTATTTTTAATTTATTTTGAAATGATTATCTCTTCACCTAGGATTATTTGAATTTTTAGGATAAATTATTAGATTTTGTGCAAAAATAAAAAATTCCTAAAAGTAAACATTTGAAGGATTTAAATATTTTGATATAAGAATTATAGTATTTATTAATGATATTGAGTAAATTTTGAGCCCACTGAATTAAATGTATTTTTATTGTATTTTATAGGAATTTAAGGAATGATCAAGTTAGATTCTTAATTGGAGTGTAAACAATCTCTACTTGATAACTTAATATCTCTGTGTTTAATACAAGGATCTTAAGGAAACTTAATTTGAGTGGAAAATTTATTTCCTAATTTATATAGATTCAACAAAAAGAAATAGGAAACAAGAGATTTGGTCAAAGATTAATTAAAGAAAGTATCGTTATCAAACCTATCTTAGTAAATTTAGGATAATTTTCTCTATAAATATGTGATTTACCTGATTCTAGTGGCGTTTGAAAGCTAAGAAAGAGATCTACAAATCTCATGTTGATAACATTCCGTAATTAAGCTTCCATTAACATTGAAGATTTGATAAAGATTCTCAAAGAGATTTGATTCAGATTCCCATAGTATTCTGACCGTTCCTCATTAATTGAGTCATATCTTAGGCTACAAAGATCAGATCGAGGCTCCATTTGTGGCATTGAAAAGATAACAGAAAATCCTACAAATTATCTGTTGAGATCGAGAGAGTCATATCTTAAGGGTGAGAAAAATCTACAAAGATCGAAAAGTTGAGTTTTTTTTTTTTTCGAGGATTCGGATCATCCATTTGTGGCATTGCAAAAGATAACGAAGAAAATCCTACAAATTATCAATTGTTGAGATCATAATCACCGTAAAAAGAGTTTAGATTCAGTTTTCCTCTTTATTTGGGTTTTATTTCCATAGATTTGTATTGTGAAGTTTGGTGAGTAGCTAAAATCGTGGGGGATCTTGCTAAATTTGGGTTTGATTTCTAATTTGATTAAGGTAATTTCTTTTAGGGAAAAGTTGTTAGTCATAACTTTATCACTTTTTGTAAAAGGGAGCTCTCTTCAGTTCAGATCATCCAATAGATATTTAGATACTTTTGCGATGACAGACTTTGAGAGGCAAATTAGAATAGAGAATTGCCACGAATCCTTAGAGGAAGGCTTCGAAGGGAGGATTCAATTCTTGAAGGCTTGAAGATCATAATCACCGTAAAAAGAGTTTTGATTTCTTTTTCCCTCTAGTTTTCCTCTTTATTTGGGTTTTATTTCCATAGATTTGTATTGTGATTTGAGTTTGTTTGTATTGAACATGGGTAGCTAAACCTATAGCTAGGGCTATGGGGGATCTTGTTTTCCTAATTATTTGGGTTTGATTTCTAATTTGATTAAGGTAATTTCTTTTAGGGTCTATCACATTGCTTGTATTCTTGTCATAACTTTATCACTTTTGGCATGTGTTAATTCATTGTTTGACCAGTGACCATCCGCATTCAATGAGTGGATCTATATGGTAAGCCTAGGATTAGATTAGTAAATGACCAAACATCAATTTATCCTACCAATGGAATTGACGATATGTTAGTTCATCTCTTGAATTGAGGCTTAATGTATTCTTGATTAATTCAGCTAAATGACCAAATAGTAGAATTAAATTAGGAATAGAATATTGTTTCAGCCATGACCATTGGGATTCAATAGCAAATAAGAGAATATTAGCAAGAGAATTACTTTACATCAAAAATGAAAGAAAATATGAATAATTAGATTCAAGTGAACTTTGTGCCCTATTTTCTCTCTCATTGATTGTCATTACATTGTTTGTTTGTTCATTAATTTTCTTAAATTGTTTTTTGTTTTTATCTTTAATTTTTTCATACACTTTCAATTGTTTAAATAACTAAGAGTTTAACGAATCTAGTAATTACCACTTATTCCTCGTGGGATTAACAACTGGGACTTAAGTCCTATATCACTTTGCAATAAAATGCACTTGCTCTTAGTGTATTTTATGCATATCAGTTGACTAGGAAGGGCAGCCCTTTTGAGTGGACCCAGAAATATGGGAATAACTTCTAAGAGTTGAAAAAAAGCTAACCACCTTACTTATACTAGTGATTCCAAACCCACGAGAAAACTTTGAGGTTTATCGTGATGCTTCAAAAAATGGGTTAGGTTGTGTGTTATTGTAAAATGGATGAGAAATTGCCTGCGCTTCTAGGCAGCTTAGACCCCATGAGAACAACTACCCAACCCATGACTTGGAGCTAGCTACAGTTGTGTTTGCTTTAAAGATTTGGAGGCATTATCTGTATAGGGTCAAGTTTGAGGTCTTTAATGAACACAAGAGTGTGAAATACCTGTTTGATCAAAAAATGTTGAATATAAAGCAAAGGAGGTGGATAGAGTTTTTAAAAGATTATGACTTTGAATTAAAGTATCATCTAGGTAAGGCCAATGTTGTGGCTAATGCACTTAGCAGAAAACTTCTGCAAGCATCCCGAATTATGGTACAAGAGATAGAGCTCCTAGAAAGCTTCAGAAATTTGAGCCTGACGACAACTGTGTTACCATATGGTCTTTGTTTGGAGAGACTAGAGATTCAAAATGATTTGAGGGCTCAAATTAGAGAAGCTCAAGAGGATGATGAAGCTTTAAAGCTAATAGGTGTGCAAATCTAGTTGGAAAAGAAAAAGGATTTCAAGAGGGCTCATGATGGGACACTTATGTTTAGAGATAGACTATGTGTTCATAGATAAAGTGAAATCAAAGAAAAGATTTTAGAGGAAGCCCATAAGAGTAGATACACCATCCATCCTAGAGCCACGAAGATGTATCAAACCTCAAAAAGATGTTTTGGTGGCCAAACAAGAAAGGAGGTATAGCAGAATATGTGTCCAGATGCTTAGTTTGACAAAATGTGAAGAAAGAACACCAAAGATCGTCAGAACTTCTTCAATCCTTAGAAATTCTAGAATAGAAATGGGAAAGTATATAAATGGACTTTATGATGGGATTGCTAAGGACATAGTCAGGTCATGATTCCATTTGGGTTATAGTGGACAGATTGACAAAATTTGCACACTTTTTAGCCATAAAGGCTAATTGGCCATTAGATAGATTAGCCCAGCTATATCTCTAAAAGATAGTCAAATTGCATGGAATTTCCTCTAGTATAATATCAGATAGAGACCCTAGATTCACATCTAGATTTTGGGGAGCCTTATAGAAAGCCTTTGAGACAAAGTTGAGGTTTAGCACAACCTACCATCCACAGACATATGGCTAAACTGAGAAAACCATCTAGAATTTAGAAGATATGTTAAGGGCTTGTGTGCTAGACCAACAGGGAAGTTGGGATAAGTTTTTACCCTTTATAGAGTTTTCCTACAACAACAATCATCATACCAGCATATGAATGACACCCTATAAGGCCTTGTATAGCAGAAAATGTAGATCATCTTCATGTTGGTATGAAGCAGGAGAACAGACTATCCTAGAGGCAGATTTGGTACAACAGACCAAAGACCATATTAAGATGATTAAGGATAGGATGTTGACAACCCAAAATAGGCATAAAAGTTATGCAGATGTGAGAAGAAAACCTTTGGAATTCAATAAAGGAGAACATGTTTTCTTCATAGTCACTCCTACTATGGGAGTTGGTAGGGCTATCAAAACCAGAAAGTTAACTCCTTGGTTTCTTGGTCCCTTTCAGATCTTGAAAAATGTCGAATCTATCGCTTACCAAATAGCCTTACCCCCTAGTTTGTCCCACCTCCATGATGCTTTCCATGTTTCCCAATTCTAAAAGTATAATATGGATTCTTTACATATTCTTGAAAATGAATCAATAGAGTTAAAAAATGATTTAACTTATGTGGTTAGATCTGTAAGGATCATAGATAGGGTTATGAAAGAACTTAGAGGGAAATAAATTCCTTTGGTAAAGGTGTTATAGGAGGGTGGTGACTCAGAGGAGGCCACATGGGAGCTTGAATCCCATATGATGGAAGATCATCCGGAGCTTTTGAATAAGGTAAGCAAAATTTTGAGGACAAAATTTATAAAAAAGGGGGAGAATTGTAACATTCTCTCCAATCCAATGGATTTAATCAGGGTTGTAGAAGTTCAATAACACCGGTATAGGATACTAGTTAATTCTAGTAACTAGCTGGCATTATTGGAGATAAAATCTATAACATTGAATGTGAGAAATAACTCTTATAAAATTTGAACTTTTGTGAAAATGACAGAGAAAATAGAAATAAAAGAAGAATATCTCTTTCTAAGTTATGAGCAATTAAAATGGATATTTGAAAGCTTCTTAATTCAGTTCCATAGGTTTAATTTAACCCAAAAAAAGAATAACGAAGCTTAGAGACTAATACTATAGTATAAGAAAAATGGTGGAATATTAATATAGAAAATAGAATGAAATCTTAGAATTTTCTACGATACCTAGGAAGGTTAGAAAATTCATTTATGAAAGACTAAATTGTTCCTAAAAGATAAAAGGGGTTACAGTTGGATTTCATTTTGTCAAAGTTTTCCCACGTCTCCACTGTTGCTTTCAGAGGGAAAGTTACCTAATATATGACTTTGGTTTTCTTTCTCTCCTTCCTCATGTTTCCTTCTCATTCTCTTACTTTCTTACTCTCACTCATTTTCTTTACTCTCTCTCTCGGTTTCACGCCAGACAAGGAGAAAAAGAAACAACAAAAGGAAAGAAGTGAAGGATAAGGAGGAAGTAATAAAGAAAAAAAAAAGGAAGAGGAAAAAGGAAGGTGGCAAGTTGAGGTAGGGGTTTTTATAACCTAGCTCATCTTTTTCTTCCTTTTGAGAATGATGGATTAATATTCTTGTTGAGATTTGAGTTGATAAATAAAAGTGATGCTTTTATGTGTGATTATGAACTCAAGGTTCAAACTTTTATTTTGATTCATGAAAACTTTGAGATTTGAAAAATGGGTTTGAAGCCCAAATTGAGATTTCTCCATTTTATGGGTGTTTGAAAACATATCATTATATGTGCTAAAGTTGATGATTTCTTGTTGTTTTCTTGCTTGTTTTAAAGTATGAATACATGTTGATAGAAAGAGATTTGATTAGAATGAAGAAAATGAAGGAAACATAAAGAAAATGATGCAGAAATATGATTATGCATATTGTTATTCGAATAACAAGCATTAAGAAAGTTAAAAAATAATGTGTTATTTGAATAAGGCAAGCCTTATTCATTCTAGAAAGCACAAAAATAAGTTGTTATTCAAATAACATCACATGTTATTCAAATAATAGGGCCCTGTTTTTAGAATTTGAGCCTTTTTAAGAGTATCAAATAATTTGTTTTCAAATGTCCTCACTATGATTAGTGATTTCAATTATGAATGGACACTTTTTGTCAAGATTGTGCATTGATATAATTTCAAAATTCAAATTATGAAATGATATGATGAATGACTCTCTTGCATGTTTGATATGATATGAATGCATAATGTTATGAGATTAGATGATATGATGAAATGTTTTATTACATGCAAGATAAAATTGATGATTGATTTTTATGAGTAATCCATTATCTAGGATATCCTTTATCCTAAGGTGAGACTTGGAAATGGTGGTTGAGGATGGATATTTCCTTACCATCTAAGTTATTAAGGTTGATGATGAATAATTTCCTCCCTCTTTACCTGAGCTCTCCCTAGATGAAATGTAGTTGAGGACGGATAATTCCCTCTCTACTTGAGGTATTCCTAGATTAGAGATAGTGTGAGAAAGGATGATACCCTCCCTTATCAAAGTAGTTGAGGATGGATAATTCCCTCTTTACTCACCACGTTGTATGAAGACAAATAATTCCTTCATTTGTTGTGGATTGATGTGGGTTACTCGGAGTAGCTCTGTGTGACAAATAGATCATCATAAATAGGTTGAAGTGCACCAAATTGAATGTAGGCTATTACTAAGTTGACGATATTGTGAGGATGAATAATTCCTTCTATACTGCTTTGATAAAAAGATGATTGATGATTGATGATAATGATTGATATATGACCATTATAAGATAGCTTATTGCATAAGTTTATCTTGAATGGATTTTATGAATATGATTATGAGATTTTGATAAGATTTGATGATTGATTTGATTACAAAAAGGAATTTTATAAATGATATAAAATGAACCTTTGTTTTGGGAAGGGAAAGGACTTGATTTGGCTTTAGCCACCGTTCCATTGATTATATTATAATGTTTTAAAATGATTTTTTCCCAAAATAGCTGGAATGATTATGATGACACGATTTTAAATTATTACTGAGAATTGTGAAATTCTCACCTCATTTCTTTGACTTTCGTAATGATTCTAGGAGGTCATCATGCAATCTATAGAGGAGGATAAGAACATGACCTTTTAGATCTTTTGCTTTCTTTTTTATTTGACTGATGTATATGGTTGTACACTACTTTTATGCTTTAGAGGCATATGATGTTTTTTATTTATTTTGATATACGTTGATGTATCAGTTGTATATATATATATATATATATATATATATATATATATATATATATAATTCATCAAATATATATTATGTACTTCCGCTTCAGGCTTATGTTTTGTATATTAAATATGTTTTTCTTCTTGAAAACTTAATATTGATCTGAGTGACATACTCTAATATGATTACTAATGGATAATTCTAGATATGTCATTTGTAGTTGTATTAGGATGTTACAGAATGCACCAGCAATGTTCATAGGTTACTTGAACAGGATTTTTAGACCCTACCTAGACCAGTTTGTGGTAGTGTTTATAGAAGATATCCTAATCTATTCTAAGACAATGGAGGAGCAAGAGCAATATGTTAGGATAGTTTTAGAAATCCTAAAGGAGAATAAGTTGTTTGCTAAGCTATCTAAGAATAAGTTCTAGCTAAAACAAGTGCAATTTTTGGGCCATGTGATTTCTTAAGGAGGAATTTCAGTAGACCCCAGTAAAGTTGAGGCAGTGGTATAGTGGGAAAGACCAACCACTATGACTGAGATCAAAAGTTTCATATGCCTGGGAGGTTCATAAAGAGATTTTCTCATTTAGCGCTACCATTGACTAGACTGACTAAGAAATGTAGTACTTTTGAGTGGACTCGGGATTGTGAGAATAGTTTCCAAGAGTTAAAGTTAAGGTTGAGTACTACCCCAAAGTTGGTAATTCCATATCCTCATAAGGACTTTGAGATGTATTGTGATACTTCAAAGATGGGTTTAGGATGTGTTCTGATTCAAAATAGGAGAGTAGTTACCTATGCATCAAGGTAGTTGATGTAACAGCCTCCTTCAAGTGCCATCTTTTCTAACTCAACAAAAGAAAAGTAAGATAAATTATAAAAGATTTAATTATTGTAAAATGCGGGTCAAAACTTCTTTCTTGTTCAAAATATAAATTTACCAAAGTTATAGGTATTATTTAAAAATATTATGAACTGATTAAGACTCATATAACAGACACCACATAATATTTAACAATTATTCAGGAAACATAAAACTTATAGACTTAATTTTAAACAGTAGCAAACTCCATGACAGGTCCTACTTAATAGCACAGCAAAATACTAACGAGAAAAATTCAACATACTTATTCCATCTTATATCCATATTGATACGTCATATATTTGTTCCTCCTCAAAATTGCACACCAACGAATCGGGAATGGCCACTCCTCAATGTTGTCACCGAACTCAAAATATTTGCCTCTAGTCAAGTTTAAGAAACTCGTTCCATCTACTATACAAATTTTAACAATACAAGCATAACAAAATAATACAACAAAGAGGTGAGATCCCCTTTCATCAATACCAGTGTGGTAGCAAGGAATGATACGAATGACAAAGTCATTCCATACACACAATTATCACAATTATATTCATGTCATCAATTCATAAACAGTTTTCATAACCATATATCCTAGTATAATAACCAGTACCAATTTCATCATAACAAATACCATCAATATATATGAAATGATGATGTCACACCATATAAACATTTACCATGCCATAATAATATGTGTACTGACCATGTGTATGCATACTAAACCAATTTCCCCCTCCATGGAGGTTTTCACAATTTCAAGATGAATGTTCTAGAATAAATGTCAGCCTTAGCCCAACGACATTACCAGTCCACGAAAGGAATCGTATTCTTGTCGGGTATCGTCAATGCGTTGCAATGGATTACGTCACCAAGTGACACATGGTACTTGCCAATTGTCCACTGGTTGACCGTCGTGCCTCAACGCCCCCAAGATTTATTATAGATCTCACTTTTCAATTCTTATTCACTCTTCAACCACAAGAGCCATAATAGCTATCAACTATATTCCGTTCAATGCACGAATACCTCAATGCAATTCTATTCAATGCATGAATACCTAAATGCATGTCTTAATTTCATCATATGCCTCAATGCATATCTTAATTTCATCATTAAAAGGGTTCCTAAATGAGATTAGAACAACCACCCATACAATTGTCTAATATCATAAGATCAATGGATATTATATAATCGCTTATACAATTACATAATATCATCGATACATCTAGGTCCAGTACATCAGTTCTTATAGTATCTTTACTGTATTTTCAATTGCGTATCTTTTTTAACACGTTTTCACAATTGCGTAACACTTTTGCTATGTTTTCAAATCGCGTAACCATTTTCTGATGTTTTCTCAATTGCGTAAAAATATTTACATATTTTCCAAATCACATAGCGATTTTTCAATGCTTTCAAAACTGCGTAACTTAAAAATCATATTTTCCAGTCGCATAAATCATTTTTTATCATTTCTTAATTACATAAAACATTTCTCAATATTTTAAACATCATTTTGGACTTTTCCAAAAATCAATGTCATTTGCAACTTTATTTTTCATGTTTTCTTCACTTAAAAATCTTCTATGTAATATTTTTCATTATTTCTCCAAAATTAATATTTCCTTCAAATCAATTATTCTAACTTAAAATTTACTAACGCGCCTCAAAACCTAACGAGTGAGCTATACGTCAGTAAACTTCAAGTCATTAATTTATTTCTCTTTATAAACTGATCCTACCAATTTCATAGTTTCCAAAAATAATTCTCACTTACTTTAAAAATATCAAAATTCATTACTTTAAATCCTTTACAAATAATCATCTAAGATTACTCTTTAAAATTATTCTTTTAACTTAATTTACTAATCCTTGGCATATGAGCCGAAAATCACAAGCAGCTTCATCATAAAATCTTTGTTCCTTTTCATGTTCACTTTCTTTGTACATCCTTAAAATCATTAACTTATTACCCTTGATTAAATCAATGGTTGATCTTTGGTGTAGGTTTCCAAATGATAAGATTGAATTTGAACCATTGGATCTCTCCTCCATAGGTCCTTGCCACTTTGTGAGACCAATCTCTACCATAGATCAAATCAATGGTTATCATTCAAAGCCTTCATCCTTAAGCTTGTTTCCTATAGGCTTAGATAAAGTAGCCAACTAGTTCTTGAACTTTCCTAACTAGGAAGTCAATAGAAAACTAACCAAGTTTCCTAATTCCATTACTTCCTAACTTATTTAAGCTAACTTAGTTAGGTTTCTTCACTTCTTCACTAACTATCTAGTTACTTAAATGTAACATCACAAGTTTTCTAGAAACTCCTAGAGCTCTCCAAAACCATGTAGCCTAATGGGAAGCAAACTAGATTTTGTTTCATTTTGTTACTACTTAGATTTTATACTAATGTAGTTAGGTTTTCTAATTCCATTTAGTTGCATAGTTAACTAGTCTAACCACTATTCTTGACCAATTACTATTGGTTGGATGTTTACTAACTTAATTCCTATTGGTTGTCATTTTGGTTGACCAAATTCTATTGGTTGCTCTTGAAAAGTATTTGCCATAAATGTTAACTTAATCTTATTGGTTAATCTTATTTCTATAGCTTTCCTATTGGTTCATAAAAAATGACTACTTATAATTGGTTTACCAAATGAAGACTAGATTCCTATTGGTTTATCAAGGAAGACTAAATTTCTATTGGTTCAATGTATAACCTTCAAACTTGACCAATTCTTATTGGGTTATTTCAAAGAGACTAGTTTTCTAATGGCTTAGAGAATTCAAGCCACTATCGTTGACTTTCCAAAACTTAGCAAACAAGCTACGCTCTCCTACTGGTTCGTCATAAAGGTTGTCATGATTAATTTCTAAGATATTTTAGGAAACTATTATCCAATGGACAATGCTTACAGAATTATTACTCAATGGATATAACATACTGCTTATAAGTTAGTAAGTATTTGTCTGCTGTATAAATAAAAATACAGTATATTTTTCTTTCACAGATAATTTCTAAAAATTAAAAGATTATGACACGTATCTCTCAGAATTAGTTTAGTAAGATTCCTCGGCTCTGAATAAATATGTAAAGATTTTCCCTGACACGAAATTATTATTTTCTTGACTCAGAGCAAATCACACAAAACGATCTAATACAGTCACGGAATAGTCAAAATATTTTTACAGCATACAGAAATTATAAAATAGTACAATTTTGTCATTACTGTCAAATAGCTAAATTTTGGGGTGTTACAACTCTCCCCCTCTAAAAAGAATTTCGTCCTCGAAATTTCCGTACCTTCATATAAATGTGGATACTGTTTCCCCATTTTGTCTTCTAGCTTTAACATTGCATCCTTTGTTACGTCATTCCATATTACCATACTCTTCTCGTCATTCGTTGCATAAGTTCAAATCCTTATGCCATGATTTCCCACACCTTTTGTTACTACAAAGGATGTCATACGTTGTCGTCCACATAAGATTATCAAACTTAGCTCATTCTAATTGAGCAGGTACCTCAGACCCTTGCAACCATTGTAGACGTTGAATATTGCTTCATACAGAAAATACTTCTAGACCTTTAAAGTAAACACAACAGCAACTAACTTTAACCAAACTGTGAATGTCAGTTGCGGTCTTCAGTCTTTCTTATTGAAGAACTACTTCCCCATCATTCTACCAACCGCTGCTTAAGTTCAGCTAATTCTGACAACGACATATAACATAGTAACACAGATTTTGGATTAAATCCTAATATAAGATCAATAGAAAACTTTATCTCTCTTTTTGGAGATATTCCAAGTACATCATTAGAAAACTTTGGGAAACTTATAAACCATAGTAAAGACATGCACATCACTTTTGTTCTTGACCTTTAAGAACATAGTGACCGATATCTTTGAACTCCTTCCCTTCAACAAAGCTTCAACTTTGTTGACTGTTAGAAATCCAGAGGTCTCAGTCTTGAAGAAAACTAAGGTTTTATTAAAACAATCTAGCAGGATATGGTCAGAAAATAACTAATCCATTTATAGAATCATGAACCCAAATAGATGTGATTTTAGGCGAGCAAATCAAATCAACAGAAAAGATTTGATCTTTAAAGGAGATAGGATAGATTTGGCAAATTTAAATAACTACAACAAGTTTAGCAATAAGAGTAGGAATACTCAGATCGAAAGAAAATGAAGACACAGATAACTCTAATAGATTTACTCAGTCATAAGCCATAAAAGAAAAATTTGACCCCGTTCTTGTCATTGGTAGTCCAACTACAAAGTCCACTATGATACCGTCCTATTTCCATTCAAGAATAGATAAAGGTTACAACATTCCATATTTCTTTTTGTAATGTTGCTTCTTTCCTTTTGAATAATTAATCTTAACAAAAGCGTGTCACAAGACAAGTTCTCTCTTAATTGTATTGTATCGAATACTATGACATGGGTTGAATCAGGAATATACTTTCTTACAATTGTGGTACATGGAAAATCTTCTGAAGGTTTAGAAAGAAAAGATAGTAAAACTATCTGTTATATTATCAGACATATCTGATAAGAAATTTGATATGACCGATTTTAGGAATGATTTTTCAAAAACTCAAAAAATTTATTGGAACAGTTTATAGGATGTGGTTGAAAGATAACCAATCCATTTCTAAGATCAATGTTCATTTGTGAAAGTGATAAACAAATCAAATTAAAAGAAAAGATTTGGTCATTCATATAAATACAATAGTTTAAGCAACATAAGTAAGAACTACGAGTTTAGTAGTAAAAACAGAAATGGTTTATTCAAAAAGAGTAACGAAGACATAGATCACTTAAATCAATCCACACCGTCATAAGCTATAAAGAAATGGGTTACCTCTAGAATTATATAGCAAAGTCAAAGGGTCACTTCCTATAGCATAATCTCCCTTGTTTAAGTCTTCAGTCTGGGATGCTTTCACTCTACTTAAATAAATGATTCTTCCTTCTACGTGAGATGCTAAAGTACATTTATTACCAACGAAAGGTTTCGTATTTGGTGAAGTACAATCCTTGAAAACGTGTCCGGATTTCTTACACTTGAAGTAGATCATTCCCTTGAACGTACAATGTTTTATTGCTTGCTCTTTTGCACACTTCGAACATGTTGGCAAAGATGCTGTAGTCTGACTGGGTTTACCACTACAAGCACTTCCTCCACACGGTTGCTGCTGTTGTTAACTTCCTTGTAATCATAAATACATTTTCTACTTAAACCGATTGTCCTTTCTATTATTCTTCCTTTAGACTGCCCAGGTTCCAAGGTTACGAGATCTTGTATTTCAAGACTGATTCTCTTCTATCAGATCCTAAACCTCAACTATCAATTCTTGCTATTGAATGAGCCTTCGAGTTTGTTGTATAATTACATCAATCATTCTCTGTGTTGCTTCTATAGTTTGTAGTCATATTGTCAGCATTACGTCTTCCTTCCATACGTGTACATCTACCACGAGCCATTGCCTTTACTTCAAAAACAAATAATTTTTAAAATACAATGAATACCAAAGTAACCATTTTAAACAATATTGTCTCCTTTCGGAGTCCAAGCACAAGAGTCACACAACACAAACAAGACAGACCTAATCACGTAACCCAAAAAGACTCTAACCGTGCTCTGATACCAACTAATGTAACACCCTTCTTCGAGTGCCACCTTTTTTGACTCAACAAAAGAAAAGTAAGGTAAATTATAAAAGATTTAATTATTTTAAAATACGGGTCAAAACTTCTTTCTTGTTCAAAATATAAATTTACCAAAGTTATAGGTATTATTTAAAAATATTGTGAACCGATGAAGACTCATATAACAGACACCACATAATATTTAACAATTATTCAGGAAACATAAAACTTATAAACTCAATTTTAAATAGTAGCAACCCCATGAAGGGTCCTACTTAATAGCATGGTAAAACACTAACGAGAAAAATTCAATATACTTATTCCGTCTTATATCCATCTTGATGCGTCATATATCTATTCCTCCTCAAAACTGCACACTAACGAATCTAGAATGGCCACTCCTCGATGTTGTCACTGAACTCAGAATATTTGCCTCCAGTCAAGTCTAAGAAACTTATTCCATCTACTATACAAATTTTAACAATCCAAGCACAACAAAATAATACAACAAATAGGTGAGATCCCCTTTCATCAATACTAGTGTGGTAGCAAGGAATGATACGAATGGCAAAGTGTAACATCCAGAAAATTTATAATTTTAGGATAAATGGTCATTTTACAATATTTAGGATTTTTAGGGAATTTTCTGGGAACGCGGAATATTTTAATATTATTCTTCGTTCTGCGCGCACATTGGACAGAATTGGCAGAACGACTGTAACGCTTCCAAAGTTGGAAAATTTTGTTACGAATAGTCATTTTCTAATATTCGTGATTTATGTGAATTCTCTCAGAATTTTTCGGAAATGATGAATATTTTAATATATTCCTCGTTTTGCGTGCACACTGAGTCGAACCGGGAAAATGAAATATTTTTCTCGAGAACCTTGAACTATGGAAACATCGACGGGGGATCTTACTAAACCCGAGGCCGGACCCAGTTTACAAGGTTTTACGTCTTTCGAGAAATTTTAACAGATGAAGTAATAAAATACTGCGAAGAATTAATCTGTCAGATTTATTAATGCTGACTTCTGCCAGCAATGATTATTGTCCAATAAATAATAACATGTAATAAAAATCTTATCATACTGTTCAAAATTTACCTGGTGTCAAGCCCCGTTAGCTTTATTTTCAAGATAAAAGTTAAATTAATTCAAAAACTTATTTGGGAAACTTCTAGGAAGCTTCCTCCCATTTCACTTTTCTCTCTCTCCCCTCTCCACCCTTCTTGCACGGCAGATGGCCTCAAAGGCCCAATAATCACATTTCATTTATTCCTCCTTCTCTTCTTCTCTTCTTCTCTTCTACGTTTCTCTTCTTCTTCTTTTCTTCTTCTTTTCTTTTTCATTCTCCTCCACCGTCCACCCTCACCATTTCCCTCTTCATTTCTTGCTTCACCACTTTCATATCTAGTTTCTTCCATCATTCCAAGAGCATTTCCTTGTGGCCATCCTTGGTTCTTCTTCTTCTTCTTCTTCTTCTTCTTCTTCTTCTTCTTCTTCTTCTTCTTCCCCCATTTTTCACCATTGGAGCTAAAGCTTGGAGCTTTTGAGGTAAAGTCTTCAACTTTCTTCTATCTTCTTCTTCTTTTTCGTTTTATTGGTCACCTATGTGGCCAAGGAGCCATTTTTCTATGATTGGAGTGAACACATTGGGAATTTCTCACCCTAGGGTTTTTCTTGAAGGGGAAAACGAAAATCAAGAGCAAAAAGGGAAAAGCATTCTTGTGATTGCCTTCATATAGGTAAGAGGGAAATAATCCTCTTCAACCAATCTTGGTAGTTAGGGAATGTCTTGTGTGTTGTTGTTGATGAGAGAATCCATGTTGGATTTCCTTCTTTGTTATGTTGGGTTATTTCCATGATGTTGTTGTTTGATTTGTATGGATGTATAAATGTACATTGTGTGACTTGATGATTATGAACTCATATGTTGCTATTTTGTAATTATATGTTATGTATCACATTTTGGAATGGTTGAAAATTGATGAGGGATTTTGGATAGTGAATGGGCCAAGGCTCTGCAGAAAAGAATTCTGCAGAACCCCTGTTAATGCACTAGCGCCCAGGCGCTGTGCATAGAGCGCCTAGGCGCTCTGTGCCCAGGAAGTTTTCCCTGTGACGCGGCCTAGTGAGCGCTCAGGCGCTTCGTGGTCAGCGTCTAGGCGCTACACCAGTGCCCAGGCGCTACAGATATGGTGCCTAGGCGCCTATAGCAGAATCACCCAGATGATGGTGAAATGATGCTAAGACTTCCATGTGAAGGTATTACAACATAAAATGAAGTAAGGAACTGAATTTGTTAAGGAAATTCCTCTAGAAAGAGAGAGACTCTATGAGAGTAGATTATGTTAAGATACCTATGTCATAAAATGGATAACTCATGAATCGGAAGAATTTAATATAATCAAGATTTCATAAATCTTAAAGGACTAAGAACGAGATTATCATAAAACCTAGGGTAATTCCAAGTGAGTGAAGAACAAGAGAGTGCAAGGCCTAAGAGCTTAAACGATTTACAAAGGTGGAAGAAATTTAATTGCCTTGGAAGATTTTGCAAGTTGTGAGAATAGGATTGGACGTGAACTTTGACAAGGATGACAAATCTTAATTAAGAATGCATAATGGACCATGAAAATGTGTTACCTCAATTTATTTCAATAATATGATATTGTGAGTACATGCGAATTACCATTTGTATATTGATGCTTATATTGGCCTAATGTGGCATATTATAGAATTGTATGAGATTGTGAATCATACATGTTCATGCATAGTGTCTTATGCATTGTGATTGTCCTTGTGGACTGTTGTAAGGCCAAGTTGCCTAGGAGATTGAACACACCTTAGTGCGGGTGCGAATAGACAAATGTGGGTTATGTTATGACCTTGGGGGCGTCGGGGTGCGGGTCCCTCACATGGACAGTTTAGAGCTCCTCTGTACCGTGGGGCAAACTGATGCAAACACACCGACGATCCGGACTTGACATTGTCCTATATCGTGATCTAGTATAGAATGTCTGTACAATGCCATGATTGTGCACGAGAAAAATTATTGATAGCACTGGCCTCGGCAGCCGAGTTACAGGCATGTCTCCTGATCTTTCTCTCCGACTATTTGAGTCTAGCTCCATAGAGTAGGAATTGCGAAAGCATGCATTGTGCATCGTTCATTACTGGTCTTATAAACTGTTGAGCATGAATACCTGTAAATGATTACCTGATTATTGTGCTGATTCTTGGAAAAACTATTGTGATCTGCCTGCTATTGCTTACTGTAGTTCTACCTTTACTATAAATATCACTGTTGTTATTGACTCTGATTATTGCTTAGAATTGAATTGCTTCGGTTATAATTTCCGCTGTTGTTATTGATAAATGTATGAACTGTATTGCTCGGTGGGCGCTTTGCGTCGTGCTATTTTCTTGCTGCCAATAGTGATAATGAATGACGGGTGTCTCACCTCTTTCCTATATTTCTGCATTCTCTATTTTATATTCATATTTGATAAAAGATCGTGAAGAAGATGATGAGGAATCACACCTTACCGACGGGGTTGGGAACTTGGTCAATATTTCTTTGATTTCCTAGGAGTGCATCAGCATGGAGGCATTGATGCCTGTTGTATCAACCGGGACGCTGAATGTCATGCGCATATGGGGTTGCGGACTTGACTGCTGGTAGTACCCATCCCTGGGTCACTACTTCTCCCTTTTATGTTTTTATTCCCATTTGTATTTTACTTGACTCTGTAATTATTATATTCTATGTTATCGGTGATTGTGTAAGTTGGCTATAAAATATATATGTATAAAGAATGTGATTTCATTTCAATGGTTGTATTAAGGGTTGAATACATCTATAATTCATTCATGGCTCGTATTTTCTACTTATGCATAAGTGCGAAGAAATAAACTTGTTAATTTTTGAAACTACTGTTATCATGACTGTGACACGCCTGGATTTAGTAACTGTGGTGTAATGACGATTGCGCCACAGTTGGTATATTTAGGTGCGTTACATTAGGTGGTATCAGAGTAGTTCATCCTGTTGAGCCGGGGTATGGACTTGCTATGTTTAGGCATAGTAGAATTTGGTCTGTTGTGCACTTCCTTGTCTCTTGATTGTGATGATGGGAAAGGAATGCATGGCTTGCCATAGGTTGAATGCTAATAGCTACTGTTATACAGTTGCATGATATTGAGGACTGGCCTACTCAATATGTAATGTTCTGTGTGTACAGGAAACTATGACTTCACCTAGGCGTACTGTGTTAGGAAAATAGGAATTCTTTTGTGAGGAGATCAAAGGGTTTTGGAAAATCGATCTTCTGGGGAAAGAAATAGTTGGTGTAAACTAGGTTCGAGAAGCAGTTTGGAAGTTGACGGCTTATGAGGGATTACGCTGTGGAAGCATAACGAAGAAGTTCGAGCTAGAGATCGTTAGGGTTCGTGAATTGAAATTGTCTTGTTTGAATTGTGTGAATTGTCTGACTCTCTGTATTTGGTTTTCGTAGGGAGATAACGCTGTTTGAAGTAATTTTGTGTTTGTTGTATTTATATCCGTCTTCAGAGAAATTCAATGGCTCGCAGTAGACATGAAAGGGCGATGGCTCGTGACAGACGTATACATGTGAGCGCGGGACAAGACAATAGGAGTATGGCTGCGACTGCAGAAGGAAGGCAAATGATAGCTGAGGTGATAACTCGCCAGGATCGGAGGGACACGCAACAACGAGAATTGGAAGTGGAGGTCCAGAATCTGTTGAAGGAAAGTCGGCGTTGGGGCAAACGTGGACTACCTAGATTCCAAAGGAGGAATAATAGAAAAGTTAACCAGTTTAAGCGGAAACCATCCGCACGGGTATCAGGGAAACAACAACAACAACCAATTCCTGGACAAAGTACTAGTGGTGGTGTATCCAGTCAGATCTCGACATCTTCGCCAAGATGTATGAAATGCGGAAAGGAACACTTCACGAGGGAGTGTAAGATCAAAGGGATAATCTGTTTTAAATGTGGAAAGCCTGGACACGTCTCCCGCAACTGCGACCAAGCAAAGGCAAATTCTTCCGTCAATGCTGTAAGGGCTGTAGAACCACAAGCAGAAGCCAGAACTTATACCCTGGGAGGTGCTGAGACTTCAAAATTCGGAGATCTAAACCGTGGAAGTTATGCCTCAAATGATGATCCTGTAATCGTGCTGTATAATTCTGGGGGTAACCCTTCCTTTTACAATTTGTAACCGTATGGATCATTTGGATTCATCTATATCTTTCTTATCTTCAACTTAAGTTACTTCCATTTCTGTCACTAAGACTTGTCGTTGACACCTAAGTTGTGTAATCTATCCTGTTTCTACTAAAGGTTGAATCTTTTGTTGATTTATCGTGCTTACCTAAAATCATATCTGTTAGAGCCCATGATTCTAGAAATTGGTTAGTCGTTTCCCGATTATTACCTGCTAGAGTGTTCGATCAACACCTTAGTGATTTTTTTTTTGGAACTAAGACTTTTAAACTCGTGACGATCAATATGGTCTAAACCTCATAAAAGGAAGAAGCCTGAGGGTACATGTAATGTTCTCCGTGGAGGACCAAGAGTAAAGGGAATATAAATGCCACTTTAATAGCCAAAGGGTTCCGCATGTTGAGCTAAGATGCTGTCGGTTAAGGAGAAGGATAAAAATTTCTCAGTGATACGAGGACTATCGCCAGTTAAACTAGATTATGATCAAAGATGAGTATTCTCGGAGGAAGGTAAATGATTTAATGGATCAACGAGAAGGAAATCATGGTTCTCTCTAAGATAGATGTATGTCCTGGTCACCGATGGATTCGTAGAAATAGAGAATGTCCCCAAGATAATTTTTTTCGAGTGTGCTTTCGACATTATGGGTATCCCGTGATGTCAACCGGAGTGACAAACGCTCATGTTGTATTCTTGGACAACATGAATTGTATTTTCTGTCCTTACCTAAAACGGAATCATCGTTGTCGTTGATGATGACATTCTGACCTATTCTTGAAGATATGGGGAGATACGTCGGACATCTTGGTATAGTTTTCCTGATTTTAAAGAAGATGAAGTAAATGCTAGAGTATCAAAGTACGATTTCCCGTTCGAAGAGATTCAGTTTTTGGGTTGTGAAATTCCAAATGGAGGAATTGTTATGAATTCACCAAAGGTTGGAGTAGTTCTTCAAAGGGAAAGACCGGAAATCGTAAAGGAGACTTGTAGCTAATGGAATTAGTTGATTTTATCGAAGGAGCACCGATGAGTTCTCCAAGATGGCAGAATCTCTTACGTAGCTTACAAGAAGAGGATCAAATTTCTACGAGCTAGCAAAGGTAAAGAAGGTTTTCCAAGAATTGAGGAGATATTTAGATGCTCATTAGTTTTGATTCTACTTAATCTCGAGAAATTGTTTGAAATACCTGGTGATACTTCACATCAAGGTTTGGGATGTGCGCTCATGCGAAGCTGGGAAGTTGTGGCTTGCGCATCAAGGTAGTTGAGGGTGCGTGAGGAGAGTTACCTGATCCGTGACTTGTAATTGACCACTGTTGTATCCGCTCTGAGAATATAGAGACACTTTCTATATGGAGCAAAATTCAATGCCCTTAGTTGTCACAAGAACCTGAAGTATTTATTCGATGAGAAGGAACTGAATATGAGGTAGAGAAAGCGACTAAAGATTTAGAAGGAACATGATCTCTAACTTTAGAGTCATCTTGGAAAGGAAAACGCCATGGCGGACATTTTGGAATCGGAAACTGCCTAATGCCTTCATTATGATGGTCGAGAAGAAGGAATTAGTAGAGTAATTCGAGGACAGGTGGTTGTCATTGGAAATGACACCGGATGAGGTATGTCTAGATGTAGTCACTATTTTGAATGATCTATTGGGAAGGATTCAAGAGAAGTAGAATAGTGACCAATTTCTATCAGACAAGAAAGAGCTATTAAGACAAGGCTTGGTGTCAGAATATGAGGAAGGAACTCGACAGAATCTCAATGTTCATGAGTGATGGTTGTATATCAGATGATTCAGAACTTAAGGAGTTTATTCCCAATGAAGCTCACGAGAGTAAACCGAGTTTACACACCGGAAATCTAAAACAAAAGTAATGGTAACAAGGGATGAAGAAAGGCGTTGCTAAATGTGTGTAATCTTATTTAAGTTGCCAACAAACTTACTCTTAAATTCTACGGACTATCCTAAATTCTTTTTTGGACTGGTTCGGTATCCATAACTAATCTTTACTATCCTTTCTTTTTAAATCTTCATGATACCTTCCGTATGTCATGATCACGAAAGTATATCCTTGGACCCAGCCATGATATCGAACGGGACACAGTACGATTAAAAGAGAGTTTAACCCATGGAATGCTTCCTGTGAGATCAAGAATAGAATAGCAAAGCGACATGGAGGTCAGAAGATAAGGTGAAGAAACAACGTCGATATTTATCCTAAGGGATGAAAATTTCGAGGACGAAATTTCTATTTGAAGGGGAGTGTTGTAACATCCCGAAAATTTATAATTTTAGGATAAATGGTCATTTTACAATATTTAGGATTTTTAGGGAATTTTCTGGACACATTGGACAAAATTGGCAGAACGACTGTAATGCTTCCAAAGTTGGAAAATTTTGTTCCGAATAGTCATTTTGTAATATTCGTGATTTATGTGAATTCTCTCAGAATTTTTCAGAAACGATGAATATTTTAATATATTCCTCGTTTTACGTGCACACTGAGTCGAACCGGGAAAATAAAATATTTTTCTCGAGAACCTTGAACTATAAAAACGTCGACGGGGGATCTTACTAAACCCGAGGCCAGACACAGTTTACAAGGTTTATGTTTTTCGAGAAATTTTAATAGATGAAGTAATAAAATACTGCGAAGAATTAATTTGTCAGATTTATTAATGCTGACTTCTGTCAGCTATGATTATTGTCCAATAAATAATAACATGTAATAAAAATCTTATCATACTGTTTAAAATTTACCTGGTGTCAAGCCCCGTTAGCTTTATTTTCAAGATAAAAGTTAAATTAATTCAAAAACTTATTTGGGAAACTTCTAGGAAGCTTCCTCCCATTTCACTTTTCTCTCTCTCCCCTCTCCACCCTTCTTGCACGGCAGATGGCCTCAAAGGCCCAATAATCACATTTCATTTATTCCTCCTTCTCTTCTTCTCTTCTATGTTTCTTTTCTTCTTCTTCTACTCTCTTCTTTTTTTTTCCTTCTCCTCCACCGTCCACCCTCACCACTTCCCCTCTTCATTTCTTGCTTCACCACTTTCATATCTAGTTTCTTCCATCATTCCAAGAGCATTTCCTTGTGGCCATCCTTGGTTCTTCTTCTTCTTCTTCTTCTTCTTCTTCTTCTTCTTCTTCTTCTTCTTCTTCTTCTTCTTCTTCTTCTTCTTCTTTCTTCTTCTCTTTTCTTCTCCCCCATTTTTCACCATTGGAGCTAAAGCTTGGAGCTTTTGAGGTAAAGTCTTCAACTTTTTTCTATCTTCTTCTTCTTTTTCGTTTTATTGGTCACCTATGTGGCCAAGGAACCATTCTTCTATGATTGGAGTGAACACATTGGGAATTTTTCACCCTAGGGTTTTTCTTGAAGGGGAAAACAAAAATCAAGAGCAAAAAGGGGAAAGCATTCTTGTGATTGCCTTCATATAGGTAAGAGGGAGATAATCCTCTTCAATCAATCTTGGTAGTAAGGGAATGTCTTGTGTGTTGTTGTTGATGAGAGAATCCATGTTGGATTTTCCTCTTTGTTATGTTGGGTTATTTCTATGTTGTTGTTGTTTGATTTGTATGGATGTATGGATGTACATTGTGTGACTTGATGATTATGAACTCATATGTTGCTATTTTGTAATTATATGTTATGTATCACATTTTGGAATAGTTGAAAATTGATGAGGGATTTTGGATAGTGAATGGGCCAGGGCTCTGCAGAAAAGAATTCTGCAGAACCCCTGTTATTGCACTAGCGCCCAGGCGCTGTGCATAGAGCGCCTAGGCACTCTGTGCCCAGGAAGTTTTCCCTGTGACGCGGCCCAGTGAGCGCTCAGGCGCTTCGTGGTCAGCGTCTAGGCGCTACACCAACGCCTAGGTGCTACAGATATGGCGCCTAGGCGCCCATAGCAAAATCACCCAGATGATGGTGAAATGATGCTAAGACTTCCCTATGAAGGTATTACAACATAAAATGAAGTAAGGAACTGAATTTGTTAAGGAAATTCCTCTAGAAAGAGAAAGACTCTATGAGAGTAGATTATGTTAAGATACCTATGTCATAAAATGGATAACTCATGAATCGGAAGAAGTTAATATGATCAAGATTTCATAAATCTTAAAGGACTAAGAACGAGATTATCATAAAACCTAGGGTAATTCCAAGTGAGTGAAGAACAAGAGAGTGCAAGGCCTAAGAGCTTAAACGATTTACAAAGGTGGAAGAAATTTAATTGCCTTGGAAGATTTTGCAAGTTGTGAGAATAGGATTGGACGTGAACTTTGACAAGGATGACAAATCTTAATTAAGAATGCATAATGGACCATGAAAATGTGTTACCTCGATTTATTTCAATAATATGATATTGTGAGTACATGCGAATTACCATTTGTATATTGATGCTTATATTGGCCTAATGTGGCATATTATAGAATTGTATGAGATTGTGAATCATACATGTTCATGCATAGTGTCTTATACATTGTGATTGTCCTTGTGGACTGTTGTAAGGCTAAGTTGCATAGGGGATTGAACACACCTTAGTGCGGGTGCGAATAGACAAGTGTGGGTTATGTTATGACCTTGGGGGCGTCGGGGTGCGGGTCCCTCACATGGACAGTTTAGAGCTCCTCTGTACCGTGGGGCAAACCGATGCAAACACACCGACGATCCGGACTTGACATTGTCCTATATCGTGATCTAGTATAGAATGTCTGTACAATGCCATGATTGTGCACGAGAAAAATTATTGATAGCACTGGCCTCGGCAGCCGAGTTACAGGCATGTCTCCTGATCTTTCTCTCCGACTATTTGAGTCTAGCTCCATGGAGTAGGAATTGGGAAAGCATGCATTGTGCATCGTTCATTACTGGTCTTATAAACTGTTGAGCATGAATACTTGTAAATGATTACCTGATTATTGTGCTGATTCTTGGAAAAACTATTGTGATCTGCCTGCTATTGCTTACTGTAGTTCTACCTTTACTATAAATATCACTGTTTTTATTGACTCTGATTATTGCTTAGAATTGAATTGCTTCGGTTATAATTTCCGTTGTTGTTATTGATAAATGTATGAACTGTATTGCTCGGTGGGCGCTTTGCGTCGTGCTATTTTCTTGCTGCCAATAGTGGTAATGAATGATGGGTGTCTCACCTCTTTCCTATATTTCTGCATTCTCTGTTTTATATTCATATTTGATAAAAGATCGTGAAGAAGATGATGAGGAATCACACCTTACCGACGGGGTTGGGAACTTGGTCAATATTTCTTCGATTTCCTAGGAGTGCATCAGCATGGAGGCATTGATGCCTATTGTATCAACCGGGACGCTGAATGTCATGCGCATATGGAGTTGCGGACTTGACTGCTGGTAGTACCCATCCCTGGGTCACTACTTCTCCCCTTTTATGTTTTTATTCCCGCTGTATTTTACTTGACTCTGTAATTATTATATTCTATGTTATCGGTGATTGTGTAAGTTGGCTATAAAATATATATGTATAAAGATTATGATTTCATTTCAATGGTTGTATTAAGGGTTGAATACATCTATAATTCATTCATGGCTCGTATTTTCTACTTATGCATAAGTGTGAAGAAATAAACTTGTTAATTTTTGAAACTACTGTTATCATGACTGTGACACGCCTGGATTTAGTAACTGTGGTGTAATGACGATTGCGCCGCAGTTGGTATATTTAGGTGCGTTACACAAAGTCATTCCATACACACAATTATCATAATTATATTCATGTCATCATTTCATAAACTATTTCCATAACCATATATCATAGTATAATAACCAGTACCAATTTCATCATAACAAATACCATCAATATATATAAAATGATGATGTCACACCATATAAACATTTACCATGCCACAACAATATGTGTACTGACCATGTGTATGTATGCTAAACCAATTTCCCACTCGAAGGAGGTTTTCACAATTTCAAGATGAATGTTCTGGAATAAATGTTAGCCTTAGCCCAATGACATTACCAGTCCACGAAAAGAATCGTGTCCTTGTCGGGTATCGTCAATGCGTTGCAACGGACTGCATCACCAAGTGGCATATAGTACTTGCCAATTGTCCACTGGTTGACCACCGCACCTCAACGTCCCCAAGATCCATCATAGATCTCACTTTGCAATTCTCATTCACTCTTCAACCACAAGGGCCATAATAGCTATAAGCTATATTCCGTTCAATGCACGAATACCTCAATGCAATTCTGTTCAATGAATGAATACCTCAATGCATATCTCAAATTCATCATATGCCTCAATGCATATCTTAATTTCATCATTAAAAGGGTTCCCAAATGAGATTAGAACAACCGCCCATACAACTGTCTAATATCATAAGATCAATGGATATTATATAATCGTTCATACAATTACATAATATCATCGATACATCCAGGTCCATACATCAGTTCTTACAGTATCTTTACTATATTTTCAATCACGTATCATTTTTAACACGTTTGCACAATTGTGTAACACTTTCGTTACTTTTTTAAATCGCGAAACCATTTTCTGACGTTTTCTTAATCGCGTAAAAATATTTACACGTTTTCCAAATCAGGTAGTGATTTTTCAACATTTTCAAAATCGGGTAACTTAAAAATCATACTTTCAAGTTGCATAAATCATTTTTCATCAATTCTCAATTACATAAAACATTTCTCAATATTTCAAACATCATTTTTTACTTTTTCAAAAATCAATGTCATTTCCAACTTTATTTTCCACGTTTTCTTCACTTAAAAATCTTCTACGTAATATTTTTCATTATTTCTCCAAAATCAATATTTCCTTCAAATCAATTATTCCAACTTAAAATTTTCTAACGCACCTCAAAACCCAATGGCTGAGCTATACGTCAGTAAACTTCAAGTCATCAATTTATTTCTTTTTATAAACTGATCCTACCAATTTCATAGTTTCTAAAAATAATTCTCACTTACTTTGAAAATCTCAGAATTCATTACTTTAAATCCTTTACAAATAACCATCTAAGATAACTCTTTAAAATTATTCTTTTAACTTAATTTACCAATCTTTGGCATCTGAGCCAAAAATCACAAGTAGCTTCATCATAAAATCTTTGTTCATTTTCATGTCCACTTTTGATAACACTGTATTTTATACATTTTATAATCCTCTCACTAGGCTTCTTAAGGTTCAATTAAGCTTAATTAAGTTGATCTTGACACATTTTATGATATTGAACCTTATTGGATCATTAAACAAATTATTGCATTAATTAGCCTTAATTATCTCTTTGGATATGTTTTGTAAACTGGCTATAACTTGAGTTACAAATATCTAATTGATGTGATTTTGGTCTTGTAAGAAAGTTTAGACAATTCCCTACAACTTTCATGTTGAACACTTTTTCAGATTCTGAGGTCTATTAGGTGATATTGAGCTTTGAAGTCAAAACAGAGGAGCTAAAATCGGGCTTAAATACTCATCAATA
Organism: Ormosia emarginata; assembly: GCA_029884605.1. Taxonomy (NCBI): domain Eukaryota; kingdom Viridiplantae; phylum Streptophyta; class Magnoliopsida; order Fabales; family Fabaceae; genus Ormosia; species Ormosia emarginata. The sequence continues at coordinate 45,553,131 of JAQQTP010000088.1, forward strand.
ATTGGACCATATCTTGAGTTCTAGGCATGATTTTGGACTCAAACCAAAGCCATTTTAAAGCAAATATTTAGGCCTACAACTTTTATGAAGACCACTTTTCTCAAAAATGAAAAAAAATAAGAGACATGGATGTACACGTTTGCTCAATTATTATAAAAAAAAACAAAAAAAAATACAAAAACGTCATGGATGACGTTGAAGACTTAATCATTAAGTTTGGTTACTATGCATTGCACAGTAATCAAACTTTGCCTATAAATAGGCAATTGCATCAGAATTGAAGGACATTTGGGGGGAGAGAGGGGAGAGAGGTTCTGGGTAGTGCCCAACCTTCTCTCCTCAGTCTCCCTTCAATTTTCTTTCTCTTTCTTTTTCTCTTTTTCTTCTTTCTACTCTGTGTAAATAAATTCCAATTTACTTGGGTTAAAGTGTGAAGGTCTTGGTAATAAAATAAGGTTAGATTTATTCCTCTATTGTGCTTTAATGATTTATTTTTTAGTAATTACTATATGTGTTATATTTTCTTTCTGATAATTTAGAAACTACCCTTGTAAAGAGGAGTTCTTGATTTATTGTAGACAATAGGATTGGTACAGTGAATGCTTTAACCCATTTACAAGTGGTGGCAATAATTAAAGGAAACATAATATAATTACGTGATGAACTTTTAATGTTATATTTTCTGATTGGAATCTTCATTGTGTATGATTTCAATTGAGTTATAAAAAGGAATTAATCTTACTTTTGCTTTATTTACCAAGAGTGGATCTTTTTACCTAAGTAAATATTTTTTTACTGTAGTAACAAAATATTTACCTTACCTTAATTTTTCTTTATCAATTCCCTGTGGATCGACCTCGGACTCCCGAGAATTTATTACTTGAGACAACCTGCACTTGGGTTCGTAATGCATCCTTTAATCTAGTATCAAGTTTGTATTTTTGGTTAATAAAAGTGTGCATCAAGTTTTTGGCACCGTTGCCGGGGACTTGTTTTGAAGAATAAATTTTTGGTGTAAATATTTTTGTACATTGTAAAAATGTGAGAATAGTAAAAAAAAAAGAAAAAAAATTATGAATAGTTTCAGTAGTGTAAAAAAAAAGTTAAAAAAAAACAAAAAAAATAAAGGTACAAAAAAAAATTAATAATGATGGGGGGACATGGTTGTCCCCCCCCCCTTTTTTCAAATTGATAAGAAAAAAAAAGGTGGTCACGGGTGTGACCACCGTAACCACTAAAATAAAAAAAATAAAACAATAAAATAAAATAATGATGGTGTTCCTCTTTTTGAAAATTGTGGTCATCCATGACCACCCAAAAAAAAAAAAAAAAATAAATAATAATAATATAATAAAAAAAATAACCCTTTGTACATATTAACTTGTGGGATTAATTTTCCCTTTTATTTCTTTGTACAATGGATTTAATTATCCTTTTTATTTTATTGTGCAATGGGGGTAATTCTCCCTTTTTATTTTCTTGTACAGTGGGGAGTAATTCTCCATTTTATTTTTTTTTTGTATATACCAACTCAGGTGGGGTAACTCTCTCTTTTATTTTACGCACTAACTCGGTGGGGGTAACTCTCCTTTTTACTTTTCTGTAATTTACTTTTTGTTTTTTTTTTATTTGGTGGTCGGTTTATACCCCACGCTTGTAAATATTTATTTACGTCATTTATTTACGTTTTTTTTATTTTCGTTTTTATTTTTATTTTCTTTTCTTTATTTACGCTTTTTGCCTTTATTTTTCTTTATTTACGCTTTCTTCCTTTATTTTTCTTCATTTACATTTTCTGTTTAATATATGTATTAGGTAGTTGGTTCTTACCACATCCAAGTTAATATTATTATTATTATTATTATTATTATTATTATTATTATTATAATTATTATATGGTGGTTGGTTTATTACCCCATCTTTGTAAATATATTTATTTACTATCCTTATATATATATTTTTTATATTGGTGGTTGGTTTATTACCCCACATTTATATATATATATTTTGATGGTTGGTTTCTACCACACCATTTTTAATTTTTCATTTGGTGGATGGTTTCTACCACACCATTTTTTTTAAATTTTTATTTGGTGGTTGGTTTATTCCACGCCTTTGTAAATATTTATTTAGTGGTTGGTTTATATCACATCTTTGTATATATTTTTATTTTTCTTATTTCTTTTTCTTTTTTGTTTTGTGTGCTTTTAGGGTGAAAACGTAACTTGATTCAATTGACATGTATTAACACTGGAATTCTAATTAACTCTTGTCTATTCAATTTGAGCGCTTATTATGGTTCATAATGTTTTTATGAATTGGCCACTCATAAATTGATCTAGTGGGTATATGTAGAATCAGAAAGTTTGCATATGACCTAGACCATAAATAATAAAGTGCCATGATTTATAATTATCTAGGAATGGAGGTTATAGGTTGTGTGGGAGAACTGTAGTATTTTCCATGAGAATCACAAGAGTAAAAGTCATGCCTTTAAGAATTAAGGTTTAGACCAAAGAATTAAATGAAAATTAATTACTGATTCTCCCCATCAATTGAATGACTAGAAATTAATTAGAAGGAAGGCCCCAAAACTATTCTATTGTCTATGATAGATTGTTGAATGAAGTGATGTTAGAGCCTTAGTGTTTTTAATTTCATGTGTTTACATCATTAAATTTGTTCTTCAGTCTTGGGAATCTGACTCAAAAAGACCTTGTTTGCCAATTTATAAGAAAATTGGATGGGAAGCTTATCCTCGACTCATAGAAGGCGTTTAGGCCGTTACTGGACGTAAAACCAAAGGAAGATGTGAGCCACAATCACAACTACATGTATATATTTTCTTGTATAGATATAAAAAAAAGAGAGCAAGAAGTGGTCCGAAGGAAATGTTGTGAGAAGCAGTAAGAAAAGGAAGCCAGTCAAGACACTCCATCTATTTACATAATTTCAATCTTTGGTCATACTTTGTTTCTGTTTATATTTATGAGAGGTTTCTCTTTTCAGTAATTGCAACAATAGGTACTATCTTCTTTCCTTTACCTATCTATTTTATTTAACATTGAGGACAATGTTGTGATCTGGTTAGGGGGAAGGATAGTGTGAATAATTGTTGTGTGAATAATTGTGTTAAAAAAAATTTGTTTAAAATTTTTTTTTTGAAAAAATAAAAATAAAAAAATTTAGGAAGTGTGTTTATGTTTGCCGTGTTTATATGTTTGTTGTATTTACTAATAGCTAAACCAATTAAGGATGGCAGAGTAAGGAATAAATTTTGCTGTGGTAGTAATTTTACTCTTAAGACGCATCTAGATTGGGGTAGATAACTAGTTTGTGTAGAAGTAGCAATTCAGATTCAGGGAAATTTGCATGATTGAGTAAATTGTCTACTTTCTTAAACATCACATGCTTGGTTATGGATGTTGAAATTTTTGCGGATTGAGAATGATAGAATTATGCCTTGTGAGATTTTGAGCCTATCTGTAACACCCTTATGGGGATGTCACATTTATAAAGAAAATAAAATAAAGATAAATAAAGCCTACCCAAGTTGTAAAACATTTATTATATAATAATATAGGTTGTAAAATTTTTCCAATTAAACAGAATATTACGAGATAAAATAACACTGAACATAAAATAAGCACACTATTATCACACATAATATACATATGGTTCCATCATAGGTTATACAAATAATGTACAACTACAAATATTTAAAAACCAAAACAGTAAACAAAGCAGTAAAAGGTCAATATATACGAACGCAGACGCGCCCAAGTACATATCATAAATATCTAGCCCTCTGAAGGATCACTCTCAGATGAAACTTCAGGTGATAGATATCTAGGATGCCTCGACCCTCTACGGACACGAGTCCGTGCAGTCGATACGCTGCTGATCTCGCTAAGCGCATCAAACATACCACTCCAATGACGCCTAAGAGATAGCGGCAACTCCACATGTAAATACAACAAAGTAGAAAAGATCGGCACTCCATCAAACTCCATACGTATGGTCACAGTCAGACGCCCTACGTACGTCACCGAGTCTCTATCCTCTCGCAGACGCCAGGCTTCAGAGCCTCCGTGAAACTCAAGTTGCAAGAATCCAAAGAATCCTGGCAGTCTCATACTCACACAATCAGTCCAATGGATATGGATGATCGGATGGTTCTTGATCGCAAAACTGATCTTCGGCTTGTTGCTCTTCCTCCTCCTCGGGATACTCACACTCAAGAGGTTGTTCCTCTTCCTCAAACTCTTTATCACATAATTAAAATATACAGATAACACATACAAGAAAGAGGTAAGACAATCTATATCACCACAAACATGGTAAATAAGAAAACGACAATACAACAAATATAACAGTTCATACAATATAGCATAAATAATAATATCATGTAATACAGAAATTCAATACAACAACATATAATGGTACAGATAGATAAAATGGTACAGATAGATAAACATTAAAATGTATAACATATAGGTATATGAAATGTGACTCAACTCTACTCCATGGAGCTAAAAACACAGACATCAGAGATAATGACCTGCAAAATCTATTAGTACCATTGACAGCTCAAACTATTCCGCTGTCTCACGTTGCGTCTATAGCCCACTGTCATAACGTCGTGGTATAGCACACTGTCAAAACGTTGTGTCACTATAGGCTTGTACTAAATAGATTTCACAAGATCTTGATTAAGTATAGTGTGTGTCAAGTCCATTAGTGTGTTGTTAGTTACCACGGCCCAGAGGAGCGACCAACTGTCCACAAATGGAATAATCCGCACACTAATGTCTCCAAGTTCATTCAGGTTGAACCACACTACGTTTATCACACCGACAACACAATGTAATTCACCTCGTCAATCAATCCACCAATTTTCAACCAAATTGGCACAACTCAATGCATGATAAAAATTACCAGAATACCCTTAATGGTGAAAATTATGAAAATGCCCTCAACGACAAAAATCCCAAATATGCCCTCAATGGAAAAAATTCTAAATATACCCTCAATGGCAAAAATTCCAAATATATACAGTATGTCCCACCTGACAATACTGTTCCACAATCTGTCCGGGTCCACCACTTTGGCCCGACAGTAAAATCTGCTGTTTTCGTCAATCGCGTAAAAATTTTATCGTGTTTTCAAAATTTCATTGTTTTTACAAACGTTTTTAAATCGTGTAAATATATTTTACTATTTTTGAAATCGCGTACTGTTTTTCAAACGTTTTCTCAATCGCGTAAGATTTTTAAATCATTTTCTTGTCTGAATTCCTTAAAAATCACTATTTGAATAAATAAAAAAATAAAAAAAAAATTTAATATGTTTGAACTATGTAGAATATTTTTCATACCGTATAAATTATATTGGATATCTTTTCTACCTTATTTGTCTGTTTTTAGCAAAAATTGACCGTATTTTGCTTAGAAAATGTATAACAATGGTTTTCTAAGTTTTCTGTAAAAATTCCTTTTATTTATATTGTAACCAATTAATTACACTTTTGAAAACTACTAACGTGCTTCAAAATATAAAATGAGCTCTACGTTAGAAATTTTACAAAAGCTACTGTATTTTCTTTTAAACATTAAAATCATTAGTTTTAACTTCTTTAACTTAAACTAATCATTTTTATTCTTCAAAACTCATTGTAATAGAATTCCTTTTAGCATTATTCCATAACCTTGATTGAAAATAATTTTAGAAATCAAAACATTCAACTTATGCATGTTGCTCGAAATTGCCGAAACTTTGATATTTGATCTTTGGATCATTTTTCTTCTTCTAAATCATGTTGTATCTTGTCATTTTACCTAAGTCAATTAAATCACTCTTTTAGAAAATTGTTGAGAACATTTTTGTTCCCATTTTAGGTTGAGGTCGTGAGCCTTGATTTTGTGTTCTTTGGAACACTCATGGAAACCTTAGTATGTTATTCACATCCTACTAATTATTCATGCATTTCTAACACATACAATATATTTAAAGCTCGTAGACATACATATTAATACACATCACAAATAGAAAAGCTATTAAAACAAACACACAAATGAATCCTTATGGATTCTACAATCACAAACAATTCCATTTTCTTACCACCACCCAAGGATGATAAGATTCAAGTCTTCCTCTTACCTTAAGTGAAGACAAACACTCTTTCACTCCTTTCTATGGTTTCGGTTTTCACCCTCCAAAGACACCTATCAAGCTTAAACAATTTCTACAAGTTACTAACATGAAAGAAAGCTTAAACCATGGATCAATCATGGCTTAGAACATTGAAAAAGAATTTAGAAATGAAAAACAAGGATTTTCACCTTCTAGGTAGAATCTCCAAAGTAATTTTTCAAGTTCAAGATGATGGATTTTGCAAGAACTCTCAACTAGAGATATTCTTAGAATTGTGTTTAGGTTTAGAAAAGTAGGTTAGAAGAAATTTTGGGTGGATGGATGTTGGTGTAGGGTTCTTAGCCGAATGGACCTTCAAAGAAGCATCAATGGTGTTTGGTATTTTTGGAAGAGAGAGAAGAGAGAAAATGTTAGAGAATGAAATGATTTTTGCTCTCCAAAGTGAAGCTTGGCCGTGGAGTTCAATGCATGAGAGGTGTCCCCTTGGTTGGCTCCATCCAAGCCTTAGGAATGATCAATGGTGAGGATTAAAACTTGATCACCAAGCTTAGCTCTCATTGGCTAATCCAAGCCTTGTCATTAAGCCTAGTCATTAAGCCTTATCACTAATTAAGCCTAGTCATTAAGCCTAGTCATTAAGCCTAGTCATTAAGCTACTACTCCAAAACGTTAACTGTTTCGCTAAATGTAGGTCCCACAAAACATTTCCAAGTCTATTATCGCTTATTTGTACTGACTAATAAAATAATATTATAATAATATAATATTATTTTATTATACAGTTAAATCCTAAAAATTAAAAGATTACTAACCGTATCATTCAGAATTGGGTTTAGTAAGATCCCCCAGCTCCGAATAATTAAAATAAGATTTCCCCGGTCCGAAAATTATTATTTTCCTGCCCCGGAGCAAATCACACAAAAAGTTCAAATAAAATCACAGACAGTAAAATAAAACAGTATTTCATACAGAAAAATAACAAACAGTACAAAAAGGACATAACGGTCATTTATCCTAAAGTTGAAAAACAGAAAACAGTACATTCGGGACACAACGGTAATTCACCCAAAAGTTTAGGGTGTTACAACTCTCCCCAACAAACAAAAATTTTATCCTCGAAGGTAGCATTACCTGTCATCTTGTCTTCTACCTCCCAGGTAGCATTACCTGTCACATCGTTCCATATGACCTTCACCAATTCGATCATCTTCCCTCGAAGCTGCTTTACTTTTCTGTCCTTAATTCTAACAGGTAAAGTCTCGTAAGTTAGATTCTCCTTCAGCTGTACTTCATCTGGTTGTATAACATGCATCAGATCCGGAATATATTTCCTTAGCTGGGATACATGAAATACGTCATATAGATTGGATAGAAAAGGCGGCAAAGCAATTTGATACGCTATAGGACCTATTCGCCGAATAATCTGATATGGTCCAATGAACTTAGGAGTAAGCTTCTTGGATTTGATAACTCTTCCGACACCGGTCGTAGGAGTCACTCTTAGAAATACATGCTCACCCTCCTCAAATTCAAGAGGTCGCCTTCGCTTATCAGCATAACTCTTTTGTCTGCTTTGCGTCGTCTTCATCTTCTCTTGTATCATCTTTACCTTTTCTGTAGTCTGTTGTACAAGATCTGGTCCAATAGTCATACTCTCCCCATCTTGATACCAACACAAAGGTGTTCGACATCGTCTTCCATACAATGCCTCATAGGGTGACATCCCTATACTCGAGTAAAAACTATTGTTGTAGGTGAATTCTATCAAAGATAAAAATTCATCCCAACTCCCTCGTTGCTCCAATACACAGGCTCACAACAGATCTTCCAAAGACTGTGTAGTTCTCTCTATTTGTCCATCAGTCTGCGGATGATAAGCTGAACTTAACCGCAACTTAGTTCCCATGGCTTCTTGTAAACTTCGACAGAACCTTAATGTAAACCTCGGATCTCTATCAGAAACTATACATGTAGGCACACCATGTAGTCTAACAATCTCATTGATGTAGATTTGGGTTAATCTTTCCAACAAATACTTAATATTAATTGGCAAGAAATGAGCCGACTTCGTAAGCCTATCGACTATAACCCATATCGAATCATGACCTTTCCTCGTCTTTGGCAATCCGGTAACAAAATCCATAGAGATACTATCCCACTTCCACTCTGGAATAGCTAACGGTTGCAACATACCAGTTGGCCTCCGATGTTCCACTTTCGCCTTCTGACAAACCAGATAAGACTCCACACGTTCCGCTGCATCTCTTTTCATCCTTGGCCACCAAAATAACTTCTTTAAGTCTTGGTACATCTTGGTCATCCCCGGATGCAAACTCAAATCACTAGTATGAGCTTCATCTAGAATTCCTTTCTTAAGCTCAGAATCATCAGGTATACAAATCCTTCCCTTAAACCTTAAGATTTCATCTGCTCCTTCTTCTACCGTCACCTTATGACCTTGCTTTAACAATTCCCTTTCATTTTGCAAAAACGGGTCCTCCTTCTGTTTATCTCGAACCACATCAAACAATTCATTTATGATCATCACCTTCCATAGGCGAATTCTTCCAGGAACAAATTCCACTGATAACCATAAATCTCGAAATTTATTAATCAATTCTTCCTCCTTTATCATCATCGCCGAAACACTAATCACTTTTCTACTCAAGGCGTCAGCTACCACATTAGATTTTCCTGGATGGTATTGGAGTTGAAAATCATAATCCTTTAAAAATTCCAACCATCGCCTTTGCCTCATATTCAATTCTTTCTGATCAAACAAGTACTTCAAACTCTTGTGTCGCTAAAGACATTGAACATTGCTCCATACAGAAAATGCCTCCACACTTTCAGTGCAAAAACCACTGCGGCCAATTCCAAATCATGTGCTGGATAGTTCCTCTCATGAACCTTCAACTGTCTAGAAGCATACGCCCCAACATTCCGGTCTTGCATCAATACGCATCCTAACCCTTAATAAGAAGCATCACAATACACGTCAAAAGCTCTGTTAGAATCCGGTAAAACCAACACTGGTGCAGTTGTTAACCTCCTCTTCAATTCTTGGAAACTGGCTTCACGTTCTTTCGTCCACTCAAAAGCTTGACTTTTCCTCGTGACCTGCGTAAGCAGTCCAGCAATCTTGGAAAAACCTTCGATAAACCTCCGGTAATATCCAGCAAGTCCAACAAAACTTCAAACTTCTGTCACCGTCTTAGGCCTTTCCCACTGTAAAACAGTCTCTACTTTTGATGGGTCTACCGCAATACCTTCCTTCGAAATCACGTGACCTAGAAATTGAACTTCCTCCAACCAATATTCACACTTCGCCAATTTCGCATATAGCTTCTTTTCCTTCAAAATTTGAAGAACAATACCGAGATGTTCAGCATGCTCTTCCTTAGATTGAGAATAGATCAGAATGTCATCGATGAAAACAATGACAAATCTGTCTAGATACGGACGAAAAATCCTGTTCATATAATCCATAAATATGGCAGGAGCATTCGTCACCCCAAATGGCATTACCTGATACTCATAATGTCCATAACGAGTTCAAAAAGCTGTTTTGGGTACATCCTCCCCCTTAACATGAATTTGATGATAACCCAATCTCATATCTATTTTAGAAAATACCACTGCTCCCTTCAACTGATCCATCAAATCATCAATTCTTGGAAGCGGGTATTTATTCTTGATAGTCACCTTGTTTAACTGACAATAATCCACACAAAGTTGAGAAGTTTCGTCCTTCTTCTTGACCAAAAGCACTGGGGCTCCCCATGGTGAAATACTAGGTCGCACAAACTGCTTTTCCAACAAATCCACTAATTGTTGTTTCAGCTCCACCAACTCTGCTGGCGACATTCGGTATGGTGCAATTGAGATAAGACCTGCTCCCGGTACTAAATCAATTGAAAACTCGATCTCCTTCTCAGGTGGCAAACCAGGTACGTCATCAGGAAAAATTTCTGGAAACTCATTGACAACAGGAATAATATTCACATCTTTCTTATTCTTGACTTCTAGAGAAGACAATAACATATATCCCTGTGCTCCCTCTCTCAACAATGACTTGACTTTAACAGCAGTCAAGAATCCAGACTTTTCTTCCTCAGGAAAAACTATGGTTTTGCTTGCACAGTCTATAAGGATATGGTTAGAAGATAACCAATCTATCCCTAATATTACATCTATCTCTACAAGAGGCAAACAAATCAAGTTGACAGAAAACACACGGTCCTTTATAACAACAGGACAATCCAAACATATCATAGACATAATTATAGGTTTAGTAGTCGGTGTAGAAACACTCAATTTAACATTCAGAGAAGACACAGGCAACTTCAATCTTTCCACACAATCATATGCAATAAATGAATGTGTCGTACCAGAATCATATAACACAGTCAGAAGATTACCTCCAATGGCACCATCTCCCTGAATAAGGTCATCAGACTGAGAAATTTCCATTCCAGTCATAGTATATACTCGCCCTCCTGACCTTGGTTGAGTACTTCCTGACCATGGCTGAGTAGCACGAACACTTCTCATAGCTGGCTTCCTCTCTGGCTGAGTACAATCCCTAGATATATGCCCAGGCTGTTTGCAATTAAAACAAACTGTTCCTCTGATAGAGCATTCAGTAGAAAGATGGCCCTTCTTTCCACACTTAAAACATGTTGGCGTGAACGCCACCCCCTGTCCAGCCCTATTACCACTAGCACTTCCCCCGACTGACGGTCGTTGAGATTGATTCCCTGGGGGTCTAGAATACAGCTTGCGCTGAAACCGACTATTATTACTGCTACCACCCCTCTGAAACCTTGTTGGTCCAAAGTTACGGTTTCTTTGATCTCGTGACGGCTCCAATTCCTCGAGTTGTGCACACGCATCAACTAAAGCATGAAACTGATTCATTCTCAAGGATAGCACTCCTCGCTTCAGTTCCACTCTCAATCCTGCCTCAAACTTCTGACATCTCCACACATCATCCGGTCGAGTTTGAGCATAATCTGAGAACTGAGACAAGCTCTCAAATTTAGTAGCATACTCATTCACCGTTATGTTACCCTGACGTAAACCAAGAAATTCCATCTCCTTGGCATGTCTAGCACTCGCAGGAAAATACTTCTCCAAAAATGCATCAGAAAATACGTCCTATGTAATTTCTGTTCCTTCAGCCTGCAATAACCGGCGGGTTCCTCTCCACCAATGTTCTCCGTCTCCCCTCAGCATGAAAGTTGCATACGTCACTTTCTTATCATCTGTGCATCTCATTCCTTCAAAGATCTTCTCCAAGTCTTGTATCCATTGACTTGCCTTTTCAGGATCAATCTCGCCTCTAAACTGCGGTGGATTATTACGCCTAAATTCAGATAAATTTAGGGCATCAGCAGTAGCATCTTGCTGTTAAGTTGCTCTCAAGTTCTGCTGAGTAATTACTTCGGCCATTCGTTGCATAGCCTCAGCAGTTGCAATCATTGGATCCACAGCACGATTTACATTCGCACGTCCTCCTCTTCCGCCAGACATCTTCTTTCTTCAATCATAACAAAACAAAGTTAGATACATCCTTTCGGAAGTAAATCACAGAGAATCACACAGCACAAACAAAAACAGACCCAACCACAACCCCAAAAGACTCTAACTTGGGCTCTGATACTAACTAATGTAACACCCTTATGGGGATATCACATTTATAAAGAAAATAAAATAAAGATAAATAAAATCTACCCAAGTTGTAAAACATTTATTATATAATAATATGGGTTGTAAAATTTTTTCGATTAAACAGAATATTACGAGATAAAATAACACTGAACATAAAATAAGCACACTATTATCACACATAATATACATATGGTTCCATCATAGGTTATACAAATAATGTACAACTACAAATATTTAAAAACCAAAACAGTAAATAAAGCAGTAAAAGGTCAATATATACGAACGCAGACGCGCCCAAGTACACATCATAAATATCTAACCCTCTGAAGGATCACTCTCAGATGAAACTTCAGGTGATAGATATCCAGGATGCCTCGACCCTCTACGGACACGAGTCCGTGCAGTCAATACGCTGCTGATCTCGCTAGGCGTATCAAACATACCACCCCAATAATGCCTAAGAGATAGCGGCAACTCCATATGTAAATACAACAAAGTAGAAAAGATCGGCACTCCATCAAACTCCGTACGTATGGTCACAGTCAGACGCCCTACGTACGTCACCGAGTCTCTATCCTCTCGCAGACGCCAGGCTTTAGAGCCTCCATGAAACTCAAGTTGCACGAATCCAAAGAATCTTAGTAGTGTCATACTCACACAATCAGTCCAATGGATATGGATGATCGGATGGTTCTTGATCGTAGAACTGATCTTCGGCTTGCTGCTCTTCCTCCTCCTCGGGATACTCACACTCAAGAGGTTGTTCCTCTTCCTCAAACTCTTTATCACATAATTAAAATATACAGATAACACATACAAGAAAGAGGTAAGACAATCTATATCACCACAAACATGGTAAATAAGAAAACGACAATACAACAAATATAACAGTTCATACAATATAGCATAAATAATAATATCATGTAATACAGAAATTCAATACAACAACAACATATAATGGTACAGATAGATAAAATGGTACAGATAGATAAACATTAAAATGTATAACATATAGGTATATGAAATGTGACTCAACTCTACTCCATGGAGCTAAAAACACAGACATCAGAGAGAATGAACTGCAAAATCTATTAGTACCATCGACTGCCCAAACTATTCCGCTGTCTCACGTTGCGTCTATAGCCCACTGTCATAACGTCGTGGTATAGCATACTGTCAAAACGTCGTGTCACTATAGGCTTGTACTAAATAGATTTCACAAGATCTTGATTAAGTATAGTGCGTGTCGAGTCCATTAGTGTGTTGTCAGTTACCACGGCCCAGAGGAGCGACCAACTGTCCACAAATGGAATAATCTGCACACTAATGTCTCCAAGTTCATTCAGGTTGAACAACACTGCGCTTATCACACCGACAACATAATGTAATTCACCTCGTCAATCAATCTACCAATTATCAACCAAATTGGCACAACTCAATGCATGATAAAAATTACCAGAATACCCTCAATGGTAAAAATTACGAAAATACCCTCAACGACAAAAATCCCAAATATGCCCTCAATGGCAAAAATTTCAAATATGCCCTCAATGGCAAAAATTCCAAATATATACAGTATGTCCCACCTGACAATACTGTTCCACAATCTGTCCGGGTCCACCACTTTGGCCCGACAGTAAAATCTGCTGTTTTCGTCAATCGCATAGAAATTTTATCGCGTTTTCAAAATTTCATCGTTTTTACAAACGTTTTTAAATCGTGTAAATATATTTGACTGTTTTTGAAATCGCGTATTGTTTTTCAAATGTTTTCTAAATCGCGTAAGATTTTAAAATCATTTTCTTGTCTGAATTCCTTAAAAATCACTATTTAAATAAATAAAAAAAATAAAAAAATAATATTTAATATGTTTGAACTACGTAGAATATTTTTCATACCGTATAAATTATATTGGATTTCTTTTCTATCTTATTTGTCTGTTTTTAGCCAAAATTGGCAGTATTTTGCTTAAAAAATGTATAACAATGGTTTTTTAAGTTTTCTGTAAAAATTTCTTTTATTTATATTATAACCAATTAATTATACTTTTGAAAACTACTAACGTGCTTCAAAATATAAAATGAGCTCTACGTTAGAAATTTTACAAAAGCTACTGTATTTTCTTTTAAACATTAAAATTATTAGTTTTAACTTCTTTAACTTAAACTAATCATTTTTATTCCTCAAAACTCATTGTAATAGAATTCCTTTTAGCATTATTCCTTAACCTTGATTGAAAATAATTTTAGAAATCAAAACATTCAACTTATGCATGTTGGCCGAAATTGCCAAAACTTTGATATTTGATCTTTGGATCATTTTTCTTCTTCTAAATCATGTTGTATCTTGTCATTTTACCTAAGTCAATTAAATCACTCTTTTAGAAAATTGTTGAGAACATTTTGGTTCCCATTTTAGGTTGAGGCCGTGAGCCTTGATTTTGTGTTCTTTGGAACACTCATGCAAACCTTAGCATGTTATTCACATCCTACTAATTATTCATGCATTTCTAACACATATAATATATTTAAAGCTTATAGACATGCATATTAATACACATCACAAATAGAAAAGCTATTAAAACAAACACACAAATGAATCCTTATGGATTGTACAATCACAAACAATTCCATTTTCTTACCACCACCCAAGGATGATAAGATTCAAGTCTTCCTCTTACCTTAAGTGAAGACAAACACTCTTTCACTCCTTTCTATGGTTTCGGTTTTCACCCTCCAAAGACACCTATCAAGCTTAAACAATTTCTACAAGTTACTAACATGAAAGAAAGCTTAAACCATGGATCAATCATGGCTTAGAACATTGAAAAAGAATTTAGAAATGAAAAACAAGGATTTTCACCTTCTAGGTAGAATCTCCAAAGTAATTTTTCAAGTTCAAGATGATGGATTTTGCAAGAACTCTCAACTAGAGATATTCTTTGAATTGTGTTTAGGTTTAGAAAAGTAGGTTAGAAGAAATTTTGGGTGGATGGATGTTGGTGTAGGGTTCTTGGCCGAATGGACCTTCAAAGAAGCATCAATGGTGTTTGGTATTTTTGGAAGAGAGAGAAGAGAGAAAATGTTAGAGAATTAAATGATTTTTGGTCTCCAAAATGAAGCTTGGCCGTGGAGTTCAATGCATGAGAGGTGTCCCCTTGGTTGGCTCCATCCATGCCTTAGGAATGATCAATGGTGAGGATTAAAACTTGATCACCAAGCTTAGCTCTCATTGGCTAATCCAAGCCTTGTCATTAAGCCTTGTCACTAATTAAGCCTAGTCATTAAGCCTTGTCATTAAGCCTAGTCATTAAGCCTAGTCATTAAGCCTAGTCATTAAGCTACTACTCCAAAATGTTAATTGTTTCGCTAAACGTAGGTCCCACAAAATATTTCCGGATCCATTACTGCTTATTTGTACTGATTAATAAAATAATATTATAATAATATAAAATTATTTTATTATACAGTTAAATCCTAAAAATTAAAAGATTACTACCCGTGTCTTTCAGAATTGGGTTTAGTAAGATCGCCCAGCTCCGAATAATTAAAATAAGATTTTCCCAGTCCGGAAATTATTATTTTCCTGCCCCGGAGCAAATCACACAAAAAGTTCAAATAAAATCACAGACAATAAAATAAAACAGTATTTCATACATAAAAATAACAAAGAGTACAAAAAGGACATAACGATCATTTATCCTAAAGTTAAAAAATAGAAAACAGTACATTCGGGACACAACAGTAATTCACCCAAAAGTTTAGGGTGTTACATTATCGATGAATGGATTGAACATCTATACCTTTCTTTTCTTTCTTGTGTGATTTTTCACTCATGGAATTGTTACTCTAGAACTTGCTTTAATTCTTTTTGAAGCTACATTTTCACATGCATACATAGACATGATTGAGGCAATTTTTTTCTTAAATTAACTACTTTGACCAAATAGCCAACCTTGCATATTTTCCCTTGCTTAACCCCTTTGAGCTTATTGGATCATTCTTTGTTTCTAACTCATTATGTGCCTTAAATGAAAAATCATGTTCTAACCCAGCCTTAGGGAATAAGAGAGCATTGGCTTTGTTGTCGAATGAGTTTCTTGAATAAGTGTGGGGGTATATGTGCAAGTATTCCAAAAAAAAAAAAAAAAAAGTGGCCAGCAAATTCTTGGAAATAACAGGAATAGAAGGAG
This sequence comes from Ormosia emarginata, assembly GCA_029884605.1. Classification (NCBI taxonomy): domain Eukaryota; kingdom Viridiplantae; phylum Streptophyta; class Magnoliopsida; order Fabales; family Fabaceae; genus Ormosia; species Ormosia emarginata. Next base: position 45,569,149 of record JAQQTP010000088.1, read on the forward strand.
AATGCCCAAGCCTAACAATGAATTCAACCTACCAATTGATCTTTAACAAAATATTAGTCAAATATTGGTCATTGCCCTTTATGAGAAAGAAACAAACAGAGAAGGAATTAAGAAAATCTTGGGAAAGTTAGACTGAATGTTCTCAAACATCTTCTCCACTCTAACTGTAACATAATGCTCTTTTATTCTCTTTGGTATTTAACTTGTCTTATCTATATTACTTTCTCTTTTACCTTTACCTCATTATAACCTTGAATAAAGTCCTCATGATTTATATATATATGTTGTTATTGAGTAGCGGAGAAGTAGAAGATAAGCAAGCTTATGGTAGTGCAATTATTCATGAGTTGAATAGAGAGAAATACTAACCTTTTTAAACACTTGAGAGATTGAGAGTGAATTCTGTGAGGATCTATCATTCTTGATTCATTTTTTTCAACCGAAGTTTCCTTGCTTGTTGGTTTGAGATGTGAAGAAATGTTACCTCATGATTGTTTTGATCCCTTGATTGTCTAGTTGCTCTTCTTGAGTCATTAAATCCTTTAGGGTTTTTACTTTTTGAGTCTGTGTCGTTTTTCTTTGGTTTGTCTTTTGTGTTTTGCCCAGGAGTGTAAAAGTTAAGTGTAGGGGAATTTGATAACACTGTATTTTATACATTTTATAATCCTCTCACTAGGCTTCTTAAGGTTCAATTAAGCTTAATTAAGTTGATCTTGACATATTTTATGATATTGAACCTTATTGGATCATTAAACAAATTATTACATTAATTAACCTTAATTATCTCTTTGGATATGTTTAGTAAACTGGCTATAACTTGAGTTACAAATATTTGATTGATGTGATTTTGGTCTTGTAGGAAAGCTTAGACAATTCCCTACAACTTTCATGTTGAACACTTTTTCAGATTCTGAGGTCTATTGGGTGATATTGAGCTTTGAAGTCAAAACAAAGGAGCTAAAATTGGGCCTAAATACTCTTCAATAATTGGACCATATCTTGAGTTCTAGGCATGATTTTGGACTGAAACCAAAGCCATTTTAAAGCAAATATTTAGGCCTACAACTTTTATGAAGACCGCTTTTCTCAAAAATGAAAAAAAAATAAGAGACATGGCTGTACACGTTTGCTCAATTATTATATAAAAAAAAATACAAAAATGTCATGGATGACGTTGAAGACTTAATCATTAAGTTTGGTTACTATGCATTGCACAGTAACCAAACTTTGCCTATAAATAGGCAATTGCATCAGAATTGAAGGACATTCGGGGGGAGAGAGGGGAGTGAGGTTCTGGGTAGTGCCCAACCTCCTCTCCTTAATCTCCCTTCAATTTTCTTTCTCTTTCTTTTTCTTTTTTTCTTCTTTCTACTCTATGTGTAAATAAATTCCAGTTTACTTGGGTTAAAGTGTGAAGCTCTTGGTAATAAAATAAGGTTAGATTCATTCCTCTATTGTGCTTTAATGATTTATTTTTTAGTAATTATTATACGTGTTATATTTTGTTTCTGATAATTTAGAAACTACCCTTGTAAAGAGGAGTTCTTGATTTATTGTAGACAATAGGATTGACACAGTGAATGCTTTAACCCATTTACAAGTGGTGGCAATAATTAAAGGAAACATAATATAATTACGTGATGAACTTTTAATGTTATATTTTCCGATTGGAATCTTCATTGTGTATGATTTCAATTGAGTTATAAAAAAGAATTAATCTTACTTTTACTTTATTTACCAAGAGTGGATCTTTTTACCTAAGTAAATATTTTTTTTACTGTAGTAACAAAATATTTACCTTACCTTAATTTTTCTTTATCAATTCCCTGTGGATCGACCTCGGACTCCCGAGAATTTATTACTTGAGACAACCTGCACTTGGGTTCGTAATGCATCCTTTAATCCAGTATCAAGTTTGTATTTTTGGTTAATAAAAGTGTGCATCAACTTTCTTTGCAAATCCTTAAAATCATTAACTTATTATCCTTTTCATCTAAAACTCATGATTAGTAAAATGCTTAGAATCTGTTGTTCCCAAAATAACTTTGAGGCCGTGTGCCTCCATGGCTCTTTGGAACCAACATACTTTCCTTTGTCATGTAAATCACATCATATTACATACACAAATCATCATGCATTATAAACACATACTAAAGCATGTTATCAAAGCATTAAACATATCAATCACCAAACAACCATAAATATGGAAAGCTCTTAAACAAACAAGTGAAATAATCCTTATGGATTTTTCACCACACACACAAATCCACTCCTCACCACCAACACATGGTTGATGAGGGTAATCTCCCTCTTACCTTTTGGTGATTTCCTCCAAAGCTCCTTGCTTGTCATCTTGAAATAGATCTACTCCACCAAGTAGCACTAAAAAACAATGAAATACATACAATATTAATATTCAAGGATATCAAAGATGACCATAACCCAAAATATGGTCTTAGAGACTTACCAAAGTAAAGAAAGGTGAAGAACACAAATCTTCACCTAAAGGTTCTTGATCTTGAACTTGAAGATCAAGGTTGAAGATTGATGATTTAGAGAAAGTCTCCAACATGAAAGTCTCTTAGAATATCATGTAGATCTAGGAAACTAAGTTGGATGAAATTAAAAGAGATTGGAGGTGATTTCTAGGCCCTTGGCCGTGATGTATAGGGAAAGAAAAATATGTGACTTTTTGTGTGTAGTTTTTGGCTTTTGAAAGAACTCCTTGAAGATGGATGATTTTAATCAAAGCTTCAACTACAAAGATGCTTGGATTGATGTAAAGATTCAAGAAATGATGTTGGTAGAAATTATTGAAGATAGGAGAAGGGTTTTCTCTTGCTTGGCCGAAACTTTGGAGAAGAGAAAATGAGAGGATTTGTGAAATTTGTTTCAGGAAAATGAAGAAGATGAGATCAAATGAATTTGAAGCTTTTCTATAGCCTTCCTAATGCTCTCAAAACTGTGAACCCCCCTTGGACACCAAAGGAGTGTCCAAGTTCATCTAGCCACTTTTTGAGGCTTCAAGAGCCATTGATTAAATCAATGGTTGATCTTTGGTGTAGGTTTCCAAATGATAAGATTGAATTTGAACCATTGGATCTCTCCTTGATAGGTTTCTTATTTAAGCTAACTTAGTTAGGTTTCTTAACTTCTTCACTAACTATCTAGTTACTTAAATGTAACATCACAAGTTTTTTAGAATCTCCTAGAGCTCTCCAAAACTATGTAGCCTAATGGGAAGCAAACTAGATTTTGTTTCATTTAGTTACTACTCAGATTTTATACTAACTTAGTTAGGTTTCCTAATTCCCTTTAGTTGCATAGTTAACTAGTCTAACCACTATTCTTGACCAAGTTGTATTGGTTGGATGTTTACTAACTTAATTCCTATTGGTTGTCATTTTGGTTGACCAAATTCTATTGGTTGCTCTTGAAAAGTCTTTGCCACAAATGTTGACTTAATCTTATTGGTTAATCTTATTTCTATAGTTTTCCTATTAGTTCATAAAAAATGACTACTTCTAATTAGTTCTTCAAATGAAGACTAGATTCTAATTGGTTTATCAAGGAAGACTAAATTCGTATTGGTTCAATATATAACCATCAAACTTGACCAATTCTTATTGGGTTATTTCAAACATACTAGTTTTCTATTGGCTTAGAGAATTCAAGCCACTATTGTTGACTTTTCCAAAACTTAGCAAACAAGCTACGCTCTCCTATTGGTTTATCATAAAGGTTGTCATGATTAATTTCCAAGATATTTTTGGAAACTATTATCCAATGGACAATAGTTACATAAATTGTTACACAATGGACAGAACATACTGCTTATAAGTCAGTAAGTATTTGTCCGCTGTATAAATAAAAATACAGTGTATTTTTATTTCCTAGATAATTTCTAAAAATTAAAAGATTATGACACGTATCTCTCGGAATTGGGTTTAGTAAGATTCTCCGGCTCCGAATAAATACGTAAAGAGTTTCCCTGGCTTGAAAATTATTATTTTCCTAACTCGGAGCAAATCACACAAAACGATCAAATACGGTCACAAAACAGTGAAAATATTTTTACAGCATACAGAAATTACAAAACAGTACAATTTTGTCATTACTGTCAAATAGCTAAATTTTGGGGTGTTACAGTTGAGGCCACATGAGGAGAACTACCCTACTCATGATCTGGAGTTAGCCGCAGTGGTATTTGCCTTAAAGGTTTGGAGACATTTCTTATATAGAGTCCAATTTGAGGTGTTCAATAATCATAAACGTCTAAAGTACTTTTTTGATAAAAAATAACTGAACATAAGGCAGAGAAGATGGATAGTGTTCTTAAAGGACTATGACTTTGAGCTAAAGTACCATCTGGGTAAGGCCAATGCACTAAGTAGGAAATCCCTACATGTGTCTTGGATGATGATTTAGGAGAGTGAACTTCTTGAGAGTTTTAGAGACTTAAGTCTTGTAGTGACTGTGTCGCCACATAGTCTCTGTATGAGTAGAGTGGAAATAGTTAATGACTTAAGGACTCAGATCTTAGAAGTTCAAAAGGATGATGAGACTCTAGGGGATATAAGTAAGCAAATCTTCTTAGGAAATCAAAAAGGTTTCGATATGATGGATGATGGAGTAGTTAAGTTTAGAGGTAGACTTTGCATTCCAAGGAAATCTAGAGTCAAGGAGAGGATACTTGAAGAGGCTCACAAAAGTCAGAACTATTGGGAATCGCGAATATGTCACGCAATGGAAAACATAATTCCCACCAAGGATCCATGTGAAAAAAGCCATAATCTGAGTTTTTAAAATTGTTTACCTCTTGAAGCGTGATTAAAACAAGTGATGTGAATTACCAACACTATAATATCGACAATGTCTCTATGGTATCCACAAGAACAGACTCACAAACATCCAATATCCGAAAACAGGAGTCACACCTCTTTCACACAGTGCTATCTGCGAAGAGAAGAGAAGAAATCTGTCACTATCTCACTCATTGTTTCTGTCAAGTGTGGCTAGGGTTTGTAATGCATGCTGTGACAACCCTTTAGCAGTTCTATTTATAAAAGCTACTGCCTTATATGAGTGAGAGCAGCAGCAAGGTAAGTTGTACAACCCTAGACTCATCTGTTATGAGTCCGACCCATAATTGAATCCAAGTCCAACTTCGATCCTAATTACTCCAATTTAGTCTGCTCTATGTGTGTGACCCTGCAGGTTCTCAAAATGTTGGTAGTAATATTAAAATCTCATTTTAATATTACAAGTAGTGAGTGTTATCTAGCACCACATCGTTGCCACCCAAGTAATGAGAATGTCAGTAATTTGACATAACCTTTTTCATGACCAATGTCTCAATGTAGTTTAGTCCCTTTGTCCAGATATCTAGATTGAACACAAGGCATGAAATATGTCACCCTTGTATTATTCAATTCTTCGTTTCTTGATACTTGAGTAGACTTAATAACAACAAATGAGATCAATATTTTATATTGACTCATTTGAGCATGCCCATGCATTTCGCAATCTCTCTCAATCAGGGCCCCTGAAGATATTGCTCCTGTTATGTAGGAGGGACAAATCTGATCTAGGTCACTCACATCCATCTACATGATTCGTGGTATATCCAATAACCGACTTTATAATCACCTTGTTATAGATGACGTTTGATGGCATTAAAACACACAACGCCTCATGTAAGAATTATAGTGATTTCAGGTTAAAGGACCACATACACCATTGTCACTATAAGAATCGCTTATGACATTCATGTAACGATCCATGTAGCGTTCTCATGGTAGGTCTGTCCAGTACATTTTTACTGTAATATATGCCCATGTTAAGACTTGATATCTCATATGTAACATCCAAAAAAATTAATAATTTCATGATAAATAGTCATTTTATAATATTTGTGATTTTTGTGAATTTTTTTGGATTTTTCCGGAGATGTGGAATATTTTAATATTATTCCTCATTTTATGTGCACATTGAGCATTTTATAATATTCCTCGTTTTCCCGAGAACCTTGAACTATAGAAATGTCGACGGGAGATCTTATTAAACCCAAGGCCATATACGGTTTACGAGATTTCACGTTTTTTGATATTTTAATCAGATAAATAAAAATCGCAGAATAATTTTATTATCCGTTGGATAATAAATACCGATTTTTGTTAACTGTAACTTCTGTTCACTAATAATAAATTTGATACAGTGTTAGTCATATTTTAGAGAACACTTTAATGACATCACAATGGTGACATCATCACCATGACATCATTTTGACTTTTCAAAAGGTGGAAGCTTAGCTTGTTGGAGAAGCTTGGAGGAAGCTTCCTAGAAATTTCCTATTGGCTTGTTAGGGAAGCCACATTTTCCTTTCTCCTCCTCACCACCACACAATTTTTGGGGCTTTTTATGGCCATTCATTTTATTCCATGCACTTACACAAAATACACTTAATTACACATTTCATTCTATTTCAAATTTTACTATCACTTTCTCTCTCTATTTTCTTTCCTTATCTTTTCCTCTCAAGCTTTCTCTTCATCTTCTCTTCTCCTTCTTCAACGGCACCCACACCATCCTTCCCCTCCATTGTTGCTTGATTTTAATCAAAGAGTTTACTTGAACTAACCATCCTTTGGAGCTCTTCATTCTTGTTGGAAGACATCTTCAAAAACTCAAACTCTTCCTCTCCATATTCTCACCCACCTCACGGCCAAGACACCATTTTTGGGGTTCTCCAAGCTTTTCTTTCAACCAACATCATTTCCTACCATTTCTCATTACCTAGAACATTTTCTCTTTTGTGACCACCACCAAAATCCACCATTTTGTTTTTGTTCCATCAAGCTTCAAAGTTGGAGACTTTAAGGTAAAGTTCATAGCTTTATCACCTTTCCTCCCCATTTTCATGATTCTTGATCTCTTAGGTGATCAAGAGTTCCTTTTCTAAGCTTTGATGATGATTTTGGTGAGTTTTGATGTCCTTAGGGTTTTCTTGTAGGTGTAGGACAAAAATCTCCACAAGGGACCAAGAGGCTTGCTTTCTTGTGTTGTCTTCAATAAGTAAGAAGGAGATAATCCTCTTCAACCTATCTTGGTGGTGAGGGAATATTTTCTTTATGTTGTTGATGAGGAATCCATGTGGGATTGCTCTCTTGGTTGTGATGTTCTTCATGATTTTGTGCTATTTTGACTTGTATGATTTATTGATTATCATTATATGTCTTGATGACTATGTAAAAATATATTGGATTGCTTGGATTGTTATATGGAGAAATTTTAGGATTCTTTGCCCTTTTGGATTTGCGGCCAAGAGGCCAAATTTTTGGGTGTTCAAGGTGTGGTTTTGTAAAGATTAGAACTTAGGTGATGAAGAGTTAAAGAGCAAATGAAATGAAATGGAAAACTTTGGGTTCTTACCCTTTGGGAGGCCCACGGCCTCTTGGATAATTGTTAGGGTTCAAGACCTAAATTTGTAGCAACTTTGGAACTTAAGTAATTTAATGAAAGTAACTTACAATGTGGTGGAAAGACTAGTTAGATTTATACCATTAGGAGGCTCATGGCCTCTAGGAGATTTATTGGTTTAAGTTGTGATCCTTGTGCAACCTTGGATCTTAAGTGATTAAATGATAAGTGATCAACCTTGTGGTGAAGGAAAAAGGGTTAGACTTTGTTATAATCAGGCTCACAGATTCTTAAGGCTAAATGCCACAAAATGCAGTGCTAAAATGGAGACTTAGATGATTAGAGAATTCTAGATTCGTTAAGAGTTCATAAAAATGAAAAGAATAAAGAATAAGACCTTATCTTATGGATTGGAATGATTTTTAACATAAGGGAAGAACAAGAGAGTTTGTGAGACTTGTAAAACCTTAGACTAGTTTCAAGTAAGCATGATTTGATTAGATTGAAGGGCCTGACTAATCTAAAGGAACCAAGATTGAATAAGGACTTCAAGAGAATCCTTCTAGAGAATGAATTGATAAGAGATGTTAATTAAAGTGAAACCCGAAATAAACCTCTAAAAGTGTGCTATCATTCTTGAGAAATTAATACTATATTATTGTGGGTCTGTGTTTGGGACTAGAATTCTGTTGATACTTAATTTGGCCAAATTGTGGCATATGATGAAAAAGTGTTATTATGAAATATACATGATTATACATAGAGTCAACATGCATTGGACATTTGCTCAGTCGATGACTGTTAAAAGGCTGGATGAGCTCATGATTATGCATTGAGTCAACATGCATTGAATATTTGCTCAGTTGATGACTGTTAAAAGGCTGTTTGAGCCTATGAATGAGAATTGAATAGTGTGATCCAATGGAAGGATCTATAGGGGGTGTAAGGCGCGGTGTATACCGATTGTACGCATTACAGGCCCAACAAATCACTATTCTTTACGCGGTGAATGAATGAGAATTGAATAGTGTGATCTGTGATGGATCTATAGGGGGTGTAAGGTGCGGTGAAAGCCGATTGCACGCATTACGGGCCCAATAAATCACTAGTCTTTTTGTGGTGAATGAATGAGAATTAGATAGTGTGATTCCTGATGGATCTATGGAGGGCGTAAGGCGCAGTGGTTCATTTCGTGATGATGTTATCACTCTATATACCCCTGGCCATAATAAACCGATTGCAATGCATTATAGGCCCGACAAAGCACTATTCAATTCATGGTCCGGCATAGACTATCATTGAGGGGGATAGATCTTCTGGAACGTTCATCTTTGATATTGATATATCTCCATGGAGTAGAAATTCTTGGTACCAAGTGCACATGTATTGTGAGTCGGCATTGCGAGTCGGCATTATGAGTCAGCATAGTGGGTTAGCATATCATTTGGCACTCATTTATATCATATCATTTGGCACTCATTATATGAAGATTGAACTATTGCTTTAAATAATGTCATGATTATTTGAACTATTTTATTTTTTATTATCTGAGACTCTATTATTGGTTTTTTTATCATATGTGATTACTGCTGCTTAAATGTTGTTACTCTGTTATGTGGACATCCTACACCGTTATGTTTCTTTACTACCATAATTGGTAATGCAAGTAAGATGTCTCACCTCTTTCTTGTATCCCTGTATTATATTTATATTTGATAAAAGATCGTGAACAAGAAGAAGAGAGAGACCACACCTTCACTGATTGGATTGAGCTGATTTATTACTTTCGATATGGTGTCTGGACGAGATTTCTCCTGTTATGTACGGGTGCAACTTCATGGGAGCATTGATGTCTGACATGTCAACTGGGACAATGAGCGTCACCTATATAGGGGTTGCGGCTTTGTCTGCTAGTAGTACATATCCCAGTGTTACTACTTTTCCCCTTTAGTGCTTTTGTAACCGCCATATTTTATTTGAGCATGTAAGTATTATGTTTCGTGTTACTAGTGCTTTGTGTCAATGATGAATATATTTATATATGGAATATGTTTTTCCTCTAGTGGTTGTATTTTAAATGGTTGGGTACCAAATATTCTTCATTCGAGGCTCATATTTTCTATCTATATATAATGAAAATTTTTTAAAAGAATGTTGTTGAGAATGTGACACGCCTAGATTTAGTGACTGTGGTATTAATGACGATTGTGCCGTGGTTATTAAATCAAGGGGTGTTACATCATATCCATGACCCGTGAGATGTGGCCATCAGTCTATTCACATACTAGTCTCAATGCATTATTGTTGTCCTAATTAACAATAATACTTGACCAGGGACATTTAAGAATAGTATTTTATCCAATAGGATCTCATGATCAAGTCATCCACTTGATGTCCTACGACATCAAACTTACTATTCTAAGGACTTTATTATATTTAAGAAAAAGAACACAATAAATGAAATGCCTCATATATTAAAAATAACATAATACAATGTATGTAAATACAGATAAAATGTATCGACCTCTGGGCATACACCAGCAATCTCCCACTTGCACTAGAACTAATCAGGCATATGTCTAATGCCTAAAGACCTAGTGTGACCCTCATGCTTCTGCTATGCAGGAGGCTTCGTCAGTGGATCAACAATGTTATCATCTGTTGGTATTTTGCATATCTTCACATCTCCTCTATCGATGATCTCTCAAATGAGATGAAAGTGCCTAAGTATATGTTTGGATCGCTGGTGAGATCTAGGCTTCCTAGCTTGTGCAATGGCTCCATTATTATCACAATAGAGGTCCACTGGGTTCACAATGCTAGGAATAGCGCTAAGTTCAAAAATGAATTTTCTGATCCAAACAACCTCCTTTGTTGTATTGGAGGCAACAATATACTCAACCTCTATGGTAGAATCGATGATTGTCTCCTACTTTGAACTCTTCTAGCTCACAGCCCACCATTCAGGTAAAAAACATAACTCGATTGCGATCTAGAGTTGTCCTTATCGGTTTGGAAGCTAGCATCAGTGTAACCCTTTACAACTAGCTCCTCCTCGGCTCCATATACCAAGAACTAATCCTTAGTCCTTCTTAAGTACTTAAGTATGTTCTTAACAGCAGTCCAGTGACTCTCACTAGGATCAAATTAGTACTTGCTCGTCACACTCAAAGCATATAAAATATCTGGTCAAGTACATAACATGGCATAAATGATAGATCCAATTGCAGATGCATATGGAATCTTGCTCATGCGATCCTTCTCATCCTGAGTGGTAGGGGATTGAGCCTTAGATAGGCTTAGACCATGCGACATAGGCAAGAGTCCTTTCTTGGATTCATGCATGTTAAATTGTTTTAATATTTTGTCTATGTATGTACGTTGACTTAGGCCAAGTAGTCTCTGTGATCTATCTCTATAGATCCTAATACCTAACATATAGATGGCTTCACCTAAGTCCTTCATAGAAAAGTACTTCCCTAACTAAGTCTTTACAGACTGTAATGTAGGGATGTCATTTTCGATAAGTAGTATGTCATCTACGTACAACACCAAAAAGACAACTGTGATCCCACTAACCTTCTTGTAGAGACAAGTTTCTTCTTCATTCTTGATGAAACCAAACTGTTTTATTATATCATCAAAACGAAGAATCCAGCTTCTAGAAGCTTGCTTCAATCCATAGATAGATCATTGTAACTTGCACACCTTTCCAGCATCCTCTATAGTGGCAAAACCCTCAGGTTGTGTCATGTACACATCCTCGAGAAGATTTCCATTAAGGAATGTAGTTTTGATATCTATTTGCTAGATTTCATAATCATGGTATGCTGCAATAGTAAGCAAGATCCCAACGGATTTAAGCATCGCAACTAGGGAAAAAGTCTCATCATAGTCTATACCATGAATTTGCTTGAAACTTTTAGCCACCAATCACGCCTTAAAGGTATGCACATTACCATCCATGTTGGTTTTCTTCTTGAAAACCCACTTGCACCCAATGGGTTTTACCCCTTCAGGTGGGTTAACTAAGGTCCATACCTGGTTGGCATACATGGATTCCATTTCAAATCTCATGGCCTTAAGCCATTTCTTAGATTCTGGGCCAATAATGGCTTCCTGGTAAGTCACAGGCTCATCTTGATCTATGAGCAACACATCACCTTGTTGGGTCATGAGAAGTCTATATCTCTCTAGTTGATGACGTATCCTGTTTGACCTATGTAGGTCTTGTGCTACTAGAGCAGGTTGTTGTTCCACAACACTTTGTGGATGCTACTCTATTTCCATCACTGTTTCGTTACTACTCTGTGAGCCTTGAACTTCTTCAAGTTTTACTTTTCTCTTATTGATTCCTTTGGAGATAAACTCTTTTTCTAGGAATATAGCAGTCCATGCAACAAACACTTTGCCCTCAGTAGGATTATAGAAATAGTATCCATTGGTTTCCTTAGGATACCCTACAAAGAAGCATTTATCTGATTTAGGCCCAAGCTTATCAGAAACTTGATGTTTGACATAAGCTTCGCAACCCCAAATCTTCATGAAAGATATACTAGGTCGTCTCCTAGTCCATATCTCATATGGTGTCTTTTGAACATTTTTACATGGAACACGGTTAAGTGTGAAAGCTGCTATTAATAGAGCATGTCCCCAGAAGGAGCCTGGAAGGTCTGCATGACTCATTATGGATCGGACCATGTCCAACAAGGTCTGGTTCCTCCTTTCAAAAAGACACCATTACATTGTCGTGTTCCTGGAGGAGAGAGTTGAGATATTATCCCACACTCTTTCAGATGATCATCAAACTGTTGACTCAAGTATTCACCACCTCGATCTGATCAAAGGACTTTAATACTCTTGCCAAGTTATTTTTGTACTTCATTCTTGAACTCCTTGAACTTTTCAAAGGATTCTGATTTATTCTTCATAAGGTATACAAATCCATATCTACTGAAATCATCAGTAAATGTAATGAAGTACTGAAAAACTGCCTCTAGCTAGTGTGTTTAGGGGTCCATATACATCACTATGTATAAGGCCCAAAAGATCACTAGCCCTTTCACCTAGTCCAATGAATGGGGCTTTTGTCATCTTCCCCAATAAATAAGATTCACATATCTCATATGATTCGAAATCAAACGAGTCCAACAATTCATCTTTATGGAGTTTGGAGATGCATTTCTCATTTATGTGGCCCAAACAACAATGCCAAAGATAAGTTAGGTTTATATCGTTTGATTTAAACCTCTTTGTATTTATGTTATAGATGTGCGTTTCAAGATCAAGGACATAAAGTCCATTACTCAATTGTGCACTACCATAAAAAAGATCATTCAAATAAATGGAACAACATTTGTCCTTTATAATAAAAGTAAAGCCTTTCTTGTCCAAATAAGAAACCAAAATGATATTCCTACGTATTGCAGACACAAAATAGCAGTTCTCTAACTCTATTACAAGCCCAACAGGAAAAGATAAAAGATAAGTCCCTACGACTAATGCAACAACCTTTGCTTCATTTCCAACTCGTAGGTCGACTTCGCCCTTAGTCAATGGTCTACTGTTCTTTAGATCCTACACATTTACACAAATGTGCGATCCATATCCAGTATCTAATACCCATGATGCAGAAGTAGATAAATTGACTTCTATAACAAAAATACCTGAAGTGGAAGTCTTACTTCCCTTCTTCTTCTTGAGCTCCTCTAGGTACTTGGCACAGTTCCTCTTCCAATATCTAGTCTAACCATAGTGGAAGCACGTACCTTCCTTAGCCACTTCACCCACTGGTTTCAAGCCAGAAGTGTTGGGCTTGGACTAATCCTTGCCCTTGCCCTTATTCTTTTGGACCATCATTATGGCCTTTCCTTTGCCTTTGTTTAGCTTCTGCTCAGTAGTTCTCAACATGCTTAGCAGCTCTGGTAGTGATTTGTCAATTTCATTCATGTTGTAGTTCAAGACAAATTAACTAAAACTTTCCAGCAACGATTGTAGGACTAAGTCAGTGGCAAGCTCTTGGCCCAAAGGAAAACCAAGTCTCTCTAGTTTTTCAATGTACCCAACCATCTTAAGTACATGAGCACCAACAAGGCTTCCTTCTACTAGCTTGCACTGAAACAGTGCTTTAGAGACCTCATATCTTTCATGTCTAGCCTGCTCTTGATAGAGTTTTTTGAGGTATACGATCATATTGTAGGCATCCATGTTCTGATGTTGCTTTAGGAGCTCAGAGGTCATGGTAGCTAGCATTAGACATCCAACGTCCAAGGCGTCATCTTAATGCTTCTTATAAGCATCTTTTTCAGCTCTAGGGGCATTAGTAGTAGGTGGCTCAAGAACAGGTTGTTCTAGAACATACAACTTTTTTTCTTGCTTGAGGACAATCCTTAAGTTATTGTACTAGTCTAGGAAATTTGTCCCAGACAACTTGTTCTTCTCAAGGACTGATTGCAATGATAAGTTACTTGAAGTGTTTGTTGCCATGGTAATCTATCAATAGACATATGCAAAGTATAAGTATCCATCTATAAACATATTTAACAAGGTCTTTAATTAAATATGGATCCCACTATTTTATTCAAATAAATGATCCTCAGCATTGACTCAAAAAATCTCATCGTAAGATTTCCTAGTAGGCCAAGATCTATATTTCACCTAGCTTTGAGTCAGCTTTAGATGATCACCCAAAATTCAGTTATTTAGGTAGGAAACTCTTTCTAATTACATCACATGCAACTCTTGGATAGTTGGGTAAATAACACTTATTCTAATCCATCCAATGGACTAAAGCCCAACTCCATGCCTCTAAGCCTTCAATCCTATTGAAATGGCCTAGTTAAGTTAGACCCAATGGTTAGTAGTTGGATATTACCCTTATCCCATCACGTCTTACTAATATAGATAAAGGCATCCTACTTTAGCAGACCTACACTTAATCGATACTAGTCTTGACAAGTGCCACGCATTGGAAGGCATCACATAATTACTTAATATTTGCTTTCGTGGGAATTTTTATTATTGTTAGATTTCACCATTTATTAAGTTGTTTATCATACCATAAACATCATCCACGCATCTCATACATATAAAGCATATAATAAATGTGACATGGTTATGGCCCCTAAGAGAGAACCATAAACTAAAACGAGGGAGCGAACCAACTTCACAAGCGTCTCCCACCAACGTCCTCATTTGATGCCGCCTTCATACCTCCACATCCAGATTACATTATATAGAAACCTCTTTTACATTCGAGGGAAGTTAGGTGAGAAGAGAATATACAATCAGAATATAGAGAGAAAGGCATGACACGTAGATCGTATATTAAAATAACCAAAATACCATAAAAGGAGGACTAAGGCCATAACCATGCACCATGCAACATAAATTACACATAAACACAATGCAATAACACATTATTATTTTGTGAGTTATAAAAATAGATTTGAATATCACACCTCAGAAAAGATGCTCTACGCAAGAGCTAAATCTCTTGCGCCTCCCTTGATGGCTAGAGTATCAGCACTTAAACCTTAAACCCGAAAACACATGAACACTTCATGCGTCGCGGGGAACCCTTGTGCCATTGTTCAACATTTGAACCTCTTGCGCCTCCTTGATGGCTTGACATCAACACATGATGCCATTGCCGCAAAACAGGAACAAGGTTTCCAAAACCTCTGCACTGCGCCCGTTGTGCATAAACAAGGATTTCATAACCCTTGCTGCTGCAAACCAAGAACAAGGTTTACTAAACCCTTGCTCCACGCATCAAGAACAAGGATTCCATAACCCTTGTTACCGCCAACCAAAAACAAGGATTCCATAACCTTTGCTCTGCGCCACTGTGCATAACGTTGTACGTATCACATATATACCAGAAAGCTTCACAAAACATACATCCAATACAAAACGATTTTCACAGAACATATGAACAACTTCGTGATTTTTTAAAACAACATCACAGTTTTGCATACAACACATAAAACAGAATATGTTTTCGCAAAAGGGTTTCATTCGTTTTCTGAAATAACATAGTAAAGATCATATTTTTTTTACCAAAAATAGAACAGTAATCATGTTATCTCATACAAAATGAAAAACAGAAAAATCGAATCATGTTTTTGCAAGTGTCTTTGATACCACTGTTAGGAATCGCAGATACATCATGCAGCTAAAAAACAGAATTCCAACCAAGGATCCATGCGAAAAAGCCATAATCTGAGTTTTTAAAATTGTTTACCTCTTGAAGCATGATCAAAACAAGTGACGTGAATCACTAACATCGTAACAGCAATGATATCTCTGCGGTATCTACACGAACAGACTCACGAACGTCCAATGTCCATAAATAGGAGTTGCGCCTCTTTCACACAGTGCTAGCTACAAAGAGAAGAGAAGAAACCTGTTACTCTCTCACTCACTGCTTTTGTCAAGTGCGGCCAGGGTTTGTAATGCATGCCTTGACAACCCATAGCAGTGCTATTTATAATAGTTACTGCCTTGTGTGAGTGAGAGTAACAGCAAGGTAAGTTGTGCAACCCTAGACTCATCTGTTATGAGTTTGGCCCACAATTGAATCCAAGTTCAACTTGGATCCTAATTACTCTAATTTAGTGTGCTCTATGTATGCGACCTTGTAGGTTCTCAAAACGTTGGCAGTATATTAAAATCTCATTTTAATATTATGAGTAGTGAGTGGTATTGATCAATCAATTTTGAGCCATTCATTATTGCTTCATATTTGGCCTAATTGATGCTAATCGTGTCCAATATTATGTTTGTAGATGAGTTTTAGATGATTGGTCTTCATTGAGCTTAATTGTAAAAACTTCATTAATTTTCGGATTTTAACTCATTTTGACCTTTTTGTCTTGTACAGGCCATAACTTGGGCTACAAATATCGTATTTGGATGATCTTGGAGTCCTCTAAAAGCTGAGATGAAGATCTACAATCTGGTGTCTAATGCAATTTTTCTAATTCAGCTGGATTCAAGGCGAAATTGGGCCTCAAAGTCAGGATGCTGTTGCTATCACAATGCTTGGACCTTTCCTCAATGATTTGGGCCTATCTCTCTCAATTTAAGCCCAATTAAGGCAAATGATATGTCTCTGAAAAGCTTATTCAGAGGGCTACAGTTTGGGCAAGGGGTAGATTAGGAATTACATAAGAAATTTCAGTTACAAATAGGTTTAGGCAGATTTCGAATTCAGCTTTTGGATTTGTTGTGATTCAGTTTTAACGGATTGAGCAGAAACCTTTTCTCTATTTTTCATCTTCTCTACTTTCGTTTTTCCCTCTTTTCTGCATTTTCGTAATGGCCATGGAAGGCTAAAGCTTCAATCAATCCAAGGAATTCAATGATTGTGGTTAGAGTTTTGAGTTCTCTTGTTTAATTGTAAATTCTGTTTGTGTTGTGTTCTTCCCTCTTCTCCTTCTTCAATTGATTTCTGATTATGTTTTTGAAATTGAAGTTAGAATTAGGGTTGATTAATCTGAATCTAATGGAGAATAGATCATCGATTGATAATCTATGTTAATCCGAATTTGTTCATAAATCAATCTTAATCAAGAATTGCGATTGTGATTCTATTTAGTTGATGAAATTCTAGATGATTATCTAGTCGAATTCGAATTAACAGAGGTGTATGCAACAGAATTCCTTTCTCTTTGAACAATGATTAATTCTGCCACATGAATTGAAGACCTTGGATTGGTGTTTACTTAATTGAATTTTCTCAATTTGAATTCGTTTTCTGTTATTGCAATGAACAAAACCCCCTACTTATTGATAACTTCTAACATGCTTGAGAAATCCGAATTGGTCCTTGGGAGATGACCTAGGTTATGCACTATGCTATATTCCATAAATCCTAGTCTATTTTGAGGCGAGTGCGACATCGCTGATCAAAATTTGGCGCCGTTGCCGGGGACCTATTTTCGGTTTCTTAAGTTTATTAGGAGTTCCTAATAGTTATTAATTTCTCTGCATTCGTGATCAACTTTGCTGAAAGTCCTTAAGTGCATTTTGCTATTTTTTTACGCTATTGTCCCGATTACGCTCTTGATCTTCTTTGCATTCTCAGTTCTTGCATTCGGTTGTTGAATTCTGCTTCATTACGTTTTGTGCATGCCTGCTGCATTACACCAGTTACTGTATAACGTAGGTCATAATTAACTTCACTTCGCGCATAATTACGCACCTCGCTATTTGTATAACTCTGCAAAGATTCTACGTTTTTCCGCATAATTCTCTGCAGTATTCGGTTCTGATGCATAAATTCTGCTGCTTTGTTGTTCCATTGTGTTTTTCTACTGCAATATATCATTGATCAATTCTGGTATAAATCTGTGCTCCCCATTTTGCAATTCATTGGATTTTTGGTTTTCACTGTTCCATTGGATTAATTACTGTTCCATTGAGTTTTGCTGCATTTGATGACTCCTGTGAATGTGCATTGCTTCACTCAACACAGTTGATACTTTTGTTGCACAAATAACACATTCATTTGCTGCAAAAATTCCTGCATAATCTGTTGAGCTGCTAGCCTGATTTGAGCATAACTTTGCTGTGGTTACTGTTCCATTGGTTTCCTTGCATCACATTCAGCTTTTGCATGTAATTTTGTTACATTTGATCATCCATATACTTCATTATTGATAATTGAAAGTTTTGATCTTTATTTTTGAGTTTCACCTCCACTTTCACTTTTAAGTTTCACTTTGCTCCCATTTTTCTGAATCCAAAAAGGCACTAGTAGACAGGAATTGTACTTGCGATGGAGTCTTGACCTGAGACTTGGCCGCCAAAGGTAAACCATCATTCTAAGCAAAGTGATCCTATCATTCCTGCATAATTTGGCCAAATTCCATCGTTTGGTAAGGGTTTTGAGCAAATTTAGGTGAAACAATGGCATTTTTGTAATTTTTGGGTGACCAAACATGCTCAGAATGAGTTGAAAATTGGTGGGTTGAAGGAAAATGGCATTCTCCACAAGGCTCACGGCTTTGCCATGAGCAACACCCTCTCTTGCTCTAATTCCTTCATTTAGACCACTTTTTCATTTTTTGAAGATTTTTCATTGCATTTTTGAGTTCCATTTTAGTGTAGTTTTAAGTGTGTGGTGGTCCCATATTTTTTTAAAATCATTTGATAGGTCAAATAGATTTATTTTGGTGCATTTCTAGTGTTGGATACTCCATTTTGCTGCTTTGCTGTTTTTGAGTTTTGCATGTTATATGACTAGGTCCAATCCTGGTTATTTGCATCAATTTGATCCTGAGATAGATAGGACTTTTCATACCTTGCATAAGTTCAATAGAGTTGATTCTGTATCTGCTGAGCATATAGGAAGTAGAGGTTCTTCACATAGTTACCATACTAGTGATTCTGCTTCTGACTTTTCTGATTCTGAACTTTCTGTCACTGATCCTTCTTTCAATTCTGATTCTGCTGAGCATACTGAGATTATGGATAATAGAACCTTGAAGGAGCTAGCTGCTCCTGATGTTACATACCAGTATTTATGCATTCAATATCCTGATGTTGATCTTCCATTTGAACTTAAATCTGGATTGATTCATTTGTTGCCTAAGTTCAGTGGTCATGCAGGAGAAGATCCTCATAAGCACCTCAAGGAGTTCCACATTGTGTGTTCTACCATGAAGCCTCAAGGCATCTCAGAGGATCATATCAAACTTAGAGCATTCCCTTTCTCATTACAGGATCTTTGCTAAGGATTGGATTGTATTACTGCATCCGAGATCTGTGACTAGTTGGAATGATCTTAAGAGGCTGTTTTTGGAGAAATTCTTTCTTGCATCAAGGGCTGCATCAATTCGAAAAGAGATATGTGGCATCAGGTAGTTTGACAGAGAACCATTGTCTGAATACTGGGAAAGATTCAAGAAGATGTGTGCTAGCTGTCCTCACCATCAGATTAGTGATCAGTTACTAATCCAGTATTTTTATGAAGGTTTGCTGCCTATGGATAGGAGCATGATTGATGCTGCTAGTGGAGGAGCATTAGTAGACAAGACTCCTATGGCTGCAAGGGCACTGATTGAGAATATGGCCACTAACTCCCAACAGTTTGGCACCAGAAGTAATTCAGTGGTATTAAGTTGAGGTGTCCACGAAATTGAGGCAACTTATGCTACAGATCACAGGAAATTGGAAAGCAAAATTGATGACCTTGCTTCCTTAGTGAGGCAATTGGCTGTGACTCAATATCAACAACCTGCTGCAATAGCTCCTGCCAGAGTGTGTGGCATTTGTATTTCTGCTGATCATTCCACAGATTCCTGTCCTACACTTCAGGAGGTTGACACTAATGGTACTCCACAGGCCTATGCTGCAAACATTTACAATAATAGGCCTCAAAGAAGAATAAAGAACAGACGAGTTATGATCTGTCTTCCAACGAGATATAACCCGGTGGAGAAATCATCCAAATCGAGGTGGGGAATAACTCTACACACCGCCCTACTCAATTTAGGCAAGCGTAGCAATAGTTTCCTTCCGGCGGCGAAGAAGAAGCAGCCCCCCTTCCAGTCCACTACAGGACCCAGCAGACCATACCAGCCACCTTTCATGCAGCAGCCAAATAATGCCCCTCCAAAATCCGAGCCAACCTTGGAGGAATTGATAAAACAGATGGCAGTGAACAACCTGCAGTTCCAGCAGAGGATAGAAGCTACCATTCAGAATCTGGAGAATCAGATTGGACAACTTGCAAGTTCTATGAACCAATTACAGTCCCAAGATTCTGATAAACTTCCTGCACAAACTGTGGTGAATCCAAGAAATATGAGTGCCATCACTCTAAGATCCAGTAAGACTGTTGAAGAATTAGATAAGGAGAAGCAAGCCATACCAGAAATTCCATGTAGCAGCAACAATAAGAAAACTGATTCTGACCCCATTCCTGTAGTTACTGCTGAGCAGTCCATCCCACTACCATTCCCTCAGAGAGTTGTGCAGCTTAAGAAGACTCATGAGACTAATACAGATAGGGAGATCTTGGAGACATTTAGGAAGGTTAAGGTGAACATTCCTCTCATTGAAGCAATCAAGCAAATTCCAAGATATGCCAAGTTTCTTAAGGATTTTTGTACTCATAAAAGGAGACTCAAGGGAAATGAGAAGATCAGCATGGGACGAAATGTGTCTGCACTTATACAGCCTACAATGCCCCAAAAATGCAAGGATCCAGGAATTTTTACTATTCCATGCACCATAGGCAGTAGCAAATTCGAAAATGCCATGTTGGATTTAAGTGCTTCAATTAATGTTATGCCTATGTCTGTGTTTCAATCTCTTGCCCTTGGACCTTTACAGAATACAGGAGTCATCATTCAGTTGGCAAATATGAGTAATGCATACCCTGCTGGACTCATTGAGGATGTCCTTGTTAGAGTTAATGATTTAATCTTCCTTGCAGACTTCTACATTCTGGATATGGATGGAGAATCCGAATCCAGCAGGGCTCCCATCATTCTTGGTAGACCATTCCTCAAAACTTCCAGAACCAAAATTGATGTCCATGCAGGCACTCTTTCCATGGAGTTTAGAGATAATGTGGTTCGATTTAACATCTTGGATGCCATGAAGCACCCCATGGAAGAACATTCAGTTTTCCATATAGATTTGTTGGCTGATATAGTTGATGATAACTTTTCTGAGCTCTTTGCTGATGATCTTCCATTCTTTTCTAATTTTGTTGATACCTACACATGTGATGCTTGTACTGTTTCAGAAATGTGCAGTATTTGTACTGAGATTGCGTCCTGTTTACATGGTGATTCTGATACAGATATGGGGTCTGATCAAATAAATGGTGGTGAAGATATAGAATTACTGGAGCCAGACTGCAGTAGTTTGTTTACAGCAAGTACCTCTGAATCAGATTTCGTTGAATTACAGGCTGTAAACACAGCTACTTCCACTAGGATACTTCCATCTGTAGTGCAGCCACCTACACTGGAGCTTAAGCCACTCCCAGAGCACCTTAAGTATGCATACTTAGAGGAGGATAATAGCTGTCAGTGATCATTTCTACTGCCCTCCATGCTGACCAGGAGGAGAAGCTGTTGCAAATACTGAGGAAGCATAAGAAAGCTATTGGCTGGACCTTGGCTGACCTTCCTGGCATTAGTCCTTCTATGTGCATGCATAGAATACTACTTGAGGCTGGTGCTAAACCAGTGAGATAACCAAAGAGGCGACTCAACCCCTTGATCCTGGATGTGGTGAAGAAAGAGGTGACCAAGCTTTTGCAAGCAGGCATCATCTATCCTATCTCAGATAGTACTTGGGTGAGTCCAGTTCAAGTGGTTCCAAAGAAATCAGGAATCACAGTAGTGAAGAATGATCGAGATAAGCTGATTCCTACTAGAGTACAGAGTAGCTGGAGAGTTTGTATTGATTACAGGCGGCTCAACCAAGCGACAAGAAAGGATCATTTTCCTTTGCCCTTTATCGATCAAATGCTTGAGCGCTTGGCTGGAAAGTCTTTCTACTGCTTTCTTGATGGCTTTTCTGGATACTTCCAGATCCATATAGCACTAGAGGACTAGGAGAAGACCACCTTCACTTGCCCTTTTGGCACTTTTGCCTACAGGAGGATGCCTTTCGACTTGTGCAATGCTCCTGGTACTTTCCAGAGATGCATGGTGAGTATCTTTACAGATTTTTTAGAGGATTGCATTGAGGTGTTTATGGATGATTTTACTGTTTATGGTTCCTCCTTTGATGCATGCTTGGACAGTTTGGATAGAGTTTTGCATAGGTGCATTGAGACTAACCTTGTTCTTAATTATGAGAAATGTCATTTTATGGTAGAACAAGGCATAGTCTTAGGCCATATCATCTCTCAGAAGGGTATAGAAGTAGATCCTGCTAAAATTAATGTTATTTCCCAGTTACCTTACCCCTCTTGTGTGCGAGAGGTTCGTTCTTTTCTTGGCCATGTAGGTTTCTACAGGCGGTTCATTAAAGACTTCAGCAAAAAGGCCTTTCCACTGTCCAACTTGTTGCAAAAAGAAGTTGTTTTTGATTTTGATGACAGGTGCAAAGAGGCTTTTGATTGCCTCAAAGGAGCTTTGACCACCACTCCCATCATTCAGCCACCAGAGTGGACACTCCCTTTTGAACTCATGTGTGACGCATCTAACTATGCATTGGGAGCTATCCTTGCACAGAGAGTTGGCAGACAACCTCATGTCATTTCATATGCTTCTCGGACTTTAGATGCTGCGCAGGCTAACTATACTACCACTGAGAAAGAGTTGCTTGCCATTGTATTTGCACTTGATAAGTTTAGATCATATTTGCTTGGCTCTAGAGTGGTTGTCTTTACTGATCATGCAGCATTAAAATTCTTGTTGAAAAAGGTAGAATCGAAGCCGAGATTGATTAGATGGATGCTGCTTCTCCAGGAGTTTGATTTGGAGATTAGAGATAGGAGCGGCGCAGAGAATTTGGTGGCAGATCATTTGAGCAGAATAGAAGGAGTTGTTGACCCTTCTCCTATCAGAGATGACTTCCCAGATGAGCAGCTCATGCAGCTGCATGATACCACACTTTCTCCTTGGTTTGCTGATTTAGTTAATTTCTTAGTTGCATCTGTTTTTCCTCCTCATGCATCTAGATCACAGCAAGCTAAACTTAGGAGTGATGCTAAATATTATGTGTAGGATGATCCATATTTGTGGAAATTTTGTAGTGACCAGGTGATTCGCAGATGCATACCTGACCATGAGATCCAGTCAGTTCTTTACTTCTGCCATGCCTCTCTAGTAGGAGGACACTTTGGACCACAGCGGACAGCTAGGAAGGTGTTGGATTCTAGATTTTATTGGCCTACTATTTTTAGAGATTCATATCAGGTTTTCAGTACTTGTGAGCAGTGCGAAAGAGCAGGAGTGGCCATCACTTGGAGGCAGGAGATGCCCCAGGAGCCCATTCTGTTTTGCGAGGTTTTTGATGTTTGGGGTATCGATTTTATGGGCCCTTTCCCTGTTTCTTTTGGTTTTTCTTATATTGTGCTTGCGGTTGATTATGTTTCTAAATGGGTGGAAGCTAAGGCCACCAGGACTAATGATGCTCGAGTTGTTGTGGATTTTGTCAGGTCTAACATATTTTGCAGGTTTGGAGTGCCCCGAGCTATCATTAGTGACCAAGGGACTCATTTCACGTAACCGGACTTTGGAGGCTTTGTTTGAAGTATGGGGTTGTGCATAGAGTGTCTCGCATATCATCCCCAAACTAACGGGCGGTGAGATTACTAATAGAGAGATCAAAGATTCTGGAGAAGATGGTGCGGTACCGAATAGGAAAGATTGGAGCCACCGGTTAGAAGATGCTCTTTGGGCTCATCGTACCGCTTACAAGACACCTATAGGGATGTCTCCTTTCAGGGTTGTCTTTGGTAAACCATGTCACCTTCCGGTGGAGATAGAGCATCGTGCATACTGGGTAGTGAAGAGTTGTAACTTAGCATTTGACCAAGCAAGTTCAGAGAGGAAGCTTCAATTGCAACAGCAGGAAGAACTCCGCTTGGAGGCTTATGAGAATTCCAGGATCTATAAGGAAAAGACTAAGCATTTCCATGATAAGATGATTTCTAGAAAGGAGTTCTCCATTGGCCAAAAGATGCTTTTGTTCAACTCTCGCCTTAAACTCATGCCCGGTAAGCTCCGTTGTAGGTGGGATGGTCCTTTTGTTGTCACTAGCATCTTTCCTTATGGTGCAGTGGAGATTTCGAATGCAGCCACCAACAAGAGCTTCAAGGTTAATGGCCATTGTCTTAAGCCTTTTCTTAAGAGCCCTGTCAGCCCCGCATCTGTAGAGGAGCTCTCCTTGGCAAAGCCCACCTTTCCCCAAGTGCAAATCTTCCCACCATGATGAGGGTGTTCTCCTCCCTTACTCTTTTATTACACATGTCTACTTGTCTTTTGCTTTGTGTTTCATTGAGGACAATGTATGATTTAAGTGTGGGGGAGGGAATTTTTGCTGTTTTCTGCTGTTTTATTTTTCTGTTTTCTATTTTTTGTTTTACGCTATTTCTATTTTTTTCTATTTTGCTGAAATTGCTGGTTTTTGTTGTTTCTAATTCTGTTTTGATCCATTTTGCATGCCTTTCATTGAATATCTTGGTTTGTACAGGTTGTGAATAATTTCATCATTCTTAGTTAGAGGTTTTATGACATAATGTGAATACTTTTCTTGCATTTTTGGTTTAGCAAGCTGGCATTGAGAATTAAAGTGTTGCATCAATTGTGATAGGCTTGTCCTTGGTGAGATTTTGGACCTTATACAGGGATGGATTGCATTATGCCATTCTCTTTTCTTTCTGGTGTGATCTCACTCATGATTGTTGGTGCTCTAGAACTTGACTTGATTCTTTTTGAAGCTTCTTATTCACATGCATGTATTGAGATGATTGAGGCCTTCTTTCTTTGTTTAGCTACTTTGGCCAAATAGCCAACCTTGCATCATTTTCCTTTGATTACCCCCCTTGAGCCTAATTGCCTATTCTTTGCTTTAGCTCATTTTATGCCTTTGTGAAAAACCATAATTTTACTGTACCTTAGGGAATGGGAGAGCATTGGTTCATTTCATTTGAGGAGCTCTTTTGGCTTGTAGGCAGTTGATAGTTTAAGTGGTGTGGTTATACAAATTGATGTGTATGTATGCAAGGTTATCAAAAAAAAAAAAGTAATAAAAAAAACAGAAAAAAATATAAATAAAAAGAAGAAAAAGAAAAAGAAAAAAAATGGTTCAAGAAAGGTTGTAAAAGCAAAGGGAAAGGTGATCAAAGTAAGAGAATGTGCATTACTTGTCTTTTGAGTTCCTCCTCATTGCTCTTTTATTCTCTTGGGTGCTTAACTTGTCATATTCATATTGTTCCTTCCCTTACCTTGGCCCCATTACAACCTTGAATAAAGTCATTTTGATCTTTATTTGCATGTGTTTTAAGTGGTGGAAATTAGAGACTTGTCAAGCTTATGGTAGTACTTGCTTTCATGGGTGCCTTGAGTGTAAATACAATCCTAAACACTTGAGAGTAGAGTATGCCTAGTGAGGATCTTATCACTTTTGGTTCATCATTTGATTCAAGTTGTCTTCTTGCTTGCTTGAGATGTTGAGAGATATATTCATGTTTGTCTTGATTCCCTGATACTTTGGATGTTTGAATCTTGATCACTACCTTGCATTCTTGCAATTCATTGGAAGGCATGTTGATTTTTTGTTCTTATGGTGAAACCCCTTTTGGTTTAATTTTGAATGTTGCCCAAGAGTGCAAAGGTTCAAGTGTGGGAGATTTTGATCAATCAATTTTGAGCCATTCATTATTGCTTCATATTTGGCCTAATTGATGCTAATTGTGTCTAATATTATGTTTGTAGATGAGTTTTAGATTATTGGTCTTCATTGAGCTTAATTGTAAAAACTTCATTAATTTTCAGATTTTAACTCATTTTGACCTTTCTGTCTTGTACAGGCCATAACTTGGGCTACAAATATTGTATTTGGATGATCTTAAAGTCCCCTGAAAGCTGAGACGAAGATCTACAATCTGGTGTCTAATGCAATTTTTCTAATTCAGCTGGATTCAAGGCGAAATTAGGCCTCAAAGTCAGGATGCTGTTGCTGTCACAATGCTTGGACCTTTCCTCAAGTATTTGGGCCTATCTCTCTCAATTTAAGCCCAATTAAGGCAAATGATATGTCTCTGGAAAGCTTATTCATAGGGCTACAGTTTGGGAAAGGGGTAGATTAGGAATTACATAAGAACTTTCAGTTACAAATAGGTTTAGGCAGATTTCGAATTCAGCTTTTGGATTTGTTATGATTCAGTTTTAACGAATTGAGCAGAAACCTTTTCTCTCTTTTTCATCTTCTCTACTTTCGTTTTTCCCTCTTTTCTGCATTTTTGTAATGGCTATGGAAGGCTAAAGCTTCAGTCAATCCAAGGAATTCAATGATTGTGGTTAGAGTTTTGAGTTCTCTTGTTTAATTGTAAATTCTGTTTGTGTTGTGTTCTTCCCTCTTCTCCTTCTTCAATTGATTTCTGATTATGTTTTCGAAATTGAATTTAGAATTAGGGTTGATTAATCTGAATCTAATGGAGAATAGATCATCGATTGATAATCTATGTTAATCTGAATTTGTTCATAAATCAATCTTAATCAAGAATTGCGATTGTGATTCTGTTTAGTTGATGAAATTCTAGATGATTATCTAGTCGAATTCGAATTAACAGAGGTGTATGTAACAGAATTCCTTTCTCTTTGAACAATGATTAATTCTGCCACATGAATTGAAGACCTTGGATTGATGTTTACTTAATTGAATTTTCTCAATTTGAATTCGTTTTCTGTTATTGCAATGAACAAACCCCATTATGTATTGATAACTTCTAACATGCTTGAGAAATTCGAATTGGTCCTTGGGAGATGACCTAGGTTATGCACTATGCTATATTCCATAAATCCTAGTCTATTTTGAGGCGAGTGCGACATCGCTGATCAAGTATCTAAAAACACATCACTGTCACCCAAGTAATGAGAATGTTAGTGATTTGACATAACCTTTTCTGTGACCAATGTTTCTGTATAGTTTAGTCTCTTTGTCCAGATATCTAGATTGAACATAAGGCACGGAATACGTCACCCTTGTATAGTTCAATCCTTCATTTCCTGATACCCGAGTAGACTTAATAACAATAAATGAGATTGATATCTCATATCGACTCATTTGAGCATGGCCATGCATTTCACAGTCTCACTCAATCAGGAGCCCTGAAGATATCTCTCCTGTTATGTAGGAGGAACAAATCTCATCTTGGTCACTCACATCCCTTCGCATGGTTCGCGGTATGTCTAATAACTGACTTTATAATCACCTTGTTACAGATGATGTTTGACGGCATTAAAACACATAACTCCTCATGTAAGAATCGTTGTGATTTCAGGTCAAAGGACCACTTGTCACTATGAGAATCGCTTATGACATTCACGTAACGATCCATGTAGCGTTCTCATAGCGGGTTTGTCTAGTACATTATTACTCTAATATGTACCAATGTGAAGACTTGATATCTCATATCCATGACCCGTGAGATGTGGCCATCAGTCTACGCACATACTAGTCTCAATGCATTATTGTTGTCTTAATTAACAATAATACTTGAGCAGGGACATTTAAGAATTGTGTTTTATCTAATAGGATCTCACGATCAAGTCATCCACTTGATGTCCTATGGCAACAAACTTACTATTCTAAGGACTTTATTATATTTATAAAAAAGAACACAATAAATGAAATGCCTCATATATTTAAAATAGTATAATATAATATATATAAATACAACAAAATGTATCAGCCTCTAGGGCATACACCAACAAGTACACTATCCATCTTGAGGCCACTAAGATGTATCAGGATCTTAGGAAGATGCTTTGGTAGCCCAGAATGAAGAAAGGCATACCCGAGTTTGTGTCTAGGTGTTTAACTTGTCTGAAAGTTAAGATAGAACATCTGAAACCCTCTAGACCTTTACAGTCTCTAGAAATCCCTAAGTGGAAGTGGGATAATATCACTATGGATTTTGTAACATCCTTAATAATATTATCATATACGTATTTGGAATTATGTATTAGTAATTAGAATTAAGCATGTCACGCATATTAATAAAATAATTTGAAATTTCATTTATACGATTTACGCAAAATATGAGCCTGTTGAGGGTTAATACAATATACATATGTTATGAGGAATAGTATACAACAAATATTACAGTACTTAATAATGACATAATCTCTTACAAAGTACTAAATATACATCTCAAAAATATAAAATATCATCAAAACTAGTCTACATTTTTGTCTTCTTTCTCCTTGCTCAAGGGCTTGTACTTGAAAATATTATGGAATACAAATAAAATGGGGTGAGAATTCCAAGAATTCTATGTAGCATTATTAAAAATATATGTCATCATAATAAATCCAACTGTTTCAAGGATAAACATATTTAAAAAAATCAAGTTGTTTATGCACTAGAAAGGTGGCAAAGTGCCAAATCAAGTCATTTCTCTTCCCGAAACAAAATTCCAATTACTAATAGTTTTCGAAAACATTTATTATCAAGCATTAGAAATTATATCTATAAACACTTTCAATAATAATTTCTAAACAAGAACCATGATCTCAAATTCATTCATTAGTTCTTATATCATATCTAAGTCATAATATGACTCTCAAATCTAAATTTGTCACAGTGCTCATTCATCATATATCATAACCATCAAATAGGTAGTGAGGGAATGTCCATCCTCATGCTACCTTAATAATGAGGGAATCATCCTTCCTCGTTTAATATATCTCAATTCTAGTAGAGAGCGAATGTTCGTCATCAACAACTTTGATAGGGAGGGGATCATCCTTCCTCACACTATCAATCTCATATACAAATTAATTTTGAATTTCATGAGCATTGTTTAATCAAACACAAGTACACATTACAGTTTAGCTCAACCTTAAAGAATCAAGGGAGCAATGCAAATCTCAAATTCTAGCTCAACTTGATTAGTCAAGGAGCAATATAATCTCTAATATATAACAAGTGCACAATTCTATTTGATTCATCACATTTCGTAAGTTCTCAACAAGTGAACTATACCAAAGGCATCCAAACATCATTTGAACATTATAATGAGTATAAAGAAGCTCACTTGCTATGCGGTCAATCAACCAAGAGATTTCCAAACATTCAACAATTTATTAATCATAATTTAGAATATAACAATAATTCAAGCATTAAAGCATCAAACTCGTGTACAACTAGGATATCAATAGACACTCTATAATTATGTACTTATGACCATATAAAGTATTATATCTGAGCTTTTATAAGCCACTGGAATCAGAACAATTGGACTCCTACAGCAAAAGTTATGAAACCTACAACATATATTGTCAGAATCTTGCCACGATAGTAACTAGTCTATTTTTAAAATAAAACTAGTACTGATCCAATGGAATTATTTCATGAAAATCTTACACACATAACAATAATTCAAGCATTAAAGCATCAAACTCGTGTACGAATAGGATACCAACAGACACTCTATAATTATGTACTTATGGCCACATAAAGTATTATTTCTAAGCTTTTATAAGCCACTAGAATCTGAACAATTGGACTCCTACAGCCAAAGTTATGAAACCTACAACATTTATTGTCAGAATCATACCATGATAGTAACTAGTTTATTTTCAAAATAAAACTACTACTGCATCCAATGGACTTAATTCATGAAAATCTTACACATAATACTTCTTTGTCTTAGCTTTCTAATGGGACATGTAACACCCCTTTGGAGGATGTCACACATAAAAGAAAATAAAAGAAATAGAAATAAAATCTACCCAAGTTGTGAAACATTTGTTAAATATTATTATGGGTTGTAAAATAATTCCTGATAGACAGAAATATGATATAAAAAGATAATGCGGAAAATACGAATTAAAAAAAAACATCATCACTAATAATATACATATGATTAAGTTATAAACTGTACAAATAATTTACAACTAAGACTACAACTATTTAAACAAAAACAGTAAAGAAAGCAATAAAAGAGTTAATATATACAGACATACGCTGACGCGCTCAAAAAAAAAACATCATGATTATCTAATCCTCTGATGGATCACTCTCAGCATGAAAATGATCATCAGGAGATAGATATCCTGGATGTCTCGACACACGGCGATAACGGGATCGCGCAGTCGATAAGATGCTTATCTCACTAGGCTCAGGGTTTTCAGCACCCCAATAACGCCTAATGGAGAAGGGTAACTCTAAGTGCAGAAATAACGTCGTAGTAATAATAGGCTCTCCATCAAATCGCTGACGTAGAATCACGGTCACACGTCCTGCATATGTCAAAGAATCACGATCTCCTCGTAGATGCCAAGCCAGAGCACCTCCATGAAATACCAGCTCTATGAATCCCAAAAATCCTGGCGTCGCCATCCCTCACAATCTATCCAGAGGATATGGATGATCGGATGGTTCTTGATCGTCAAACTGATCGTCTGCCTGCCGGTCTTCCTCCTCTTCAGGGTACACGATCTCAAGGGGTTGTTCCTCTTCCTCGAAGTCTTTACTGCGTAAAATAAATAAACAGAAAATACATATAACAAAGAGGTAAGACAACATAAAATCATCACAACATGGCCAATAAGAAGACGACAAACAACATATATACAGTTCATGCAATACATAAAGCTTTAACAATTATAATAACAAATTGAAGTAAAATTTAGATATCATAACAATATATATCATAATGAGATAAAACCTCACAGATAAAATAAGAAAGATAAGAATAAACAGATAAAATATAATAACCAAATATAGTAACAAGTAACGGATAAAATAAACAAATAAAATACGAGATAAACAATAAATAGATAAGATGAAAATAAATAGACATAGAGATAAACAAATAATATAACAAAACCCTACTCCATGGAGCTAAAGAAAACACAAGTATCAGAGAGAGGAATGATTCGTAAAATCTATTAGTACCACGGCTGCCCCACCAACTATTGCGCTATCACACATTGCGTCTATAGCCCCACGACACAGGAATCCATCATCCAGGCGTGGTGTAGTTCACGGTCTCACGTTGTGGCACTACAGGCAAATATACTACTAGATTTCACAAATCTCGATTAAATATAGTGTATGTCGAGTACCATAGTGTGCTATCGGTTTACCACGGCCCAGCGGAGCTACCAACTGTCCACATGTGGGATCCCGTACACTAAAGTCTCCAAGTTCATTAGAACAATGAACCACACTACGTTTATCTCATCGACAACACGATGTGATTCGTCTCGTCAACCAATCCACCAAAAACTTGGCACACATAGATAGAAAGCACATGCGGGTTCACATTTTCCCGACAATGAGATATAGTCTCAAAAGCACATACGGGTTCACATTTTCTTGACAAATGAAAGATTTTCAAAAATAATCAGTACGGGTTCACATTTTCCGACAAGTATAAAGATAGTAACGGTCAATCGCGTAGAAATTTTATCGCGTTTTCATAATTCCATCGTTTTTACAAACGTTTAAAAATCGGGTAAAGATATTTTTCTGTTTTTAAAATCGCGTAGTATTTTTATTACGTTTTCTCAATCGCGTAGGATTTTTAAATCATTTTCTTATTCGAATGCCCTTAAAATTACTGTTTAAACCAACAGAAATAGTACTTAGTACATTTAAACTACGTAGAATAATTTTTCATACCGCATACTGTCTTTAGGATATTTTTACTATCTTATTGGTTTATTTTTACTAAAAATTGACAGTATTTTGTTTAGAATATCATAATAATGGTTTCCTAAATTTTTCCATAAAATTTCCATTTACCTAATTTTTAACCACATCATTTAATTCTTTTTGAAATCTCTAACATGCTTCAAAACCTAAAGTGAGCTATATGTTAGAAAATTTCTCAAAATTTCTGTATTTTACTTCCTAATGATAAAATTACTAGTTTTAATCCTTTAAGCTTAATTCTACTCAATTTGTTTCTTCAAAAATCATTATAGAAAATTTCTTCTTAACTTGTATTGTCTCTTTTTGATTGAAAAAGGTTTGGAATCAAGTTTTAGAAATCATGATAACCTATATTGGCATGTTGGCCAAATTTCGTAAAACTTTTTCATTTGATTTCTAAATCATGTCAAAGGTATTATCTTATCTAAGTTCATTAAATCATGTTATAAAATAATGATTTTGAATCAAATAAATCCTTTAGGCATGTTGGCCCAAAATTTACTAAATCTTTACCATTTGATTTCTAAATTCCTTTTCTTTGATCAAATCAATTTGAAACCTTATTATTTCTCCTAATTAATTAAGTTACACTTTAGGAAAAATTAAGAGAACATTTTGGTCCTCACACTTTGTCATTGCCGTGAACTAGGGAATGTGTTCTTTGGAACACTCATGCAAATTTACACATGTTATTCACATCTTATACCTTATCATACAATTCTAACACATGCATTTATATTTCTAACACATGCAAAATATTTCTAACACATAAAACCTAAATTAAAGCTTATAGACATACAATCAAAAGCTAATAGACATGCAAAATTATTACAATCACCAAACAAGAAAGCTACTAACATACAACACCTAAGCTACTAGCAACCACAAAAATTAACAAATACACATCAATAAACACACCACAACCGAATCCTTATGGATTCTACAAACAATCCATCTTCTTACCACCACCAAGGGATGATAAGAATTGTCTTCCTCTTACCTTAAATGAAGACAAATGATTAGCTTTCACACCTCCTATGGTTCGGTTTTCACTCCACCAAATACCTAAAAATCTCAAATAAAATCTACATGTTATTAACCATGAAAAAGAAGCTAAACCATGGAGAAATCATGGCTTAGAACTTTGAAAAAGAAGAGAGAAAAGAAAAATATGATATTTCACCTTCTAGGTCAAATTTACAAGGTTGATTTCCAAGCCCTAAATGGAAGATTTTGAAGAAACTTCCAACTAGAAAGGTTCTTAGAATAGTGTTTAGGTTAAGGAAACTTGGTTAGAAAATTTTTGGATGGTTGGATGGTTAGGAATGGCTCTTGGCGAATGATAGGGAAGAAGAACAACAATGGAGGCTAGGGTTCTTGGAAGAGAGAGAAGAGAGAAAAGTGATGAAGATGAAATGTAATTTTTGGTCATCTAAGACCTCTTGGCCGTAGACATCAAGTGGGGTGCAAGGTGGGCACCTTGCTTGGCTTCATCCAAGCCATTGGATGAATCAATGGTCAAGATCAAGCCTTGGTGAGCAAGCTTAATTCCTATTGGTTGGCTCATGGTGACTCACATCTTTGAGTCACACACACTCATTTAATTCCTATTTGAGTCGACTAGCCGAGTCGACACTTCTGGAAAGTTCTCGCTAACGGTGATTAATTAAGCTACCGATCTAACCGTTCGCTAATTGTGGGTCTCGCAAAATATTTAGGGTCCACTTTGTCACTAAAATATCTTGACTAATAAAATAATATTATAATAATAATATAAAATTATTTTATTTGACAGTTAAATCCTAAAAATTAAAAGATTATTTTTAGTCTCATTCAGAATCGGGTTAAGTAAGATCCCCCAATTCTAAATAATAAAATAAGATTTTCCCCGGCCCGGAAAATATTATTTTCCTGCCTCGGAGCAAATCACAC
This sequence comes from Ormosia emarginata, assembly GCA_029884605.1. Classification (NCBI taxonomy): domain Eukaryota; kingdom Viridiplantae; phylum Streptophyta; class Magnoliopsida; order Fabales; family Fabaceae; genus Ormosia; species Ormosia emarginata. The sequence continues at coordinate 45,602,869 of JAQQTP010000088.1, forward strand.
AAAAAGTCCATATAAAATCACAGACAGTATTTTCAGACATTAAATCAAGAAGAAAACAATTAAAAACAGCAAAAACAGCGAAAACAGTACGTTCGGGACGTAACGGTCATTTTCCCATTTTTTCCCACAACGTAGGTAATCATCCAAAACGTTCAAATAAAATATCCAGCAGTATTATATAGCTGTATATCTTTCAGAAAAATTAATACAGTAGCTCAGAAAAATTTTTATTTTACCGTCTCGAAGCAAACTACGTAAAACGATCAAATAAAATTTGAGCCTGTATTATCGTAATTGTTTTCATACAGAAATCGAGAACAAAAAAATAGGGACACAACGGTCATTCATACAAAAGCATGAAAAACAGCAAACAGTACATTCAGAATATTTTCTAAAAATTGGGGCGTTACAGGACAAGTCTCGTGTCGAAAGGACCTCTAAAACTCAAGATATACAGCCTAAAACACATGCTGCTAGGATCTAGTAGCTACAACAACTACTCTATTTTCAAATAAAACTAGTACTGCATCTAGTGGAATTAATTCATGAACATTTTACACATAATACTCCTTTGTCTTAGATTTCTAATGGGATAAGTCTTGTGTCAAAAGGACCTCTATAACTTAAGATATACAGCCTAAAACACATGCTGCCAGGATCTAGTAGCTATAACAACTACTCTATTTTCAAAATAAATCTGGTACTGCATCCACTGAAATTAATTCATGAAAATTTTACACAAAATACTCATATTTCTTAGCTTTCTAACAAGACATGTCTCTTGTCAAAAGAATCTCTATGGCTTAAGTTGAACAATTTTGAACACATGCTGCCAAGATCCCAAATTTGCATAATATATGTCATTTCCAACAATCTACATATACATCAAGGCTGAAGTCTATAACATACAAAATCAAGTAAACTATTCACATCAACAATCTTTCACAATCGAGGGTCCAAGTCCCAACATAATATAAAGTTCACAAAATGAAAATTACATAGTCATGCTTGTGGGTTTTAAAAAAAAAATGAAGTTGATCTCCCCTACCTCTATTTTCCTAGTTTGTAGAGGTTAGCTTCCTCTTCTTTTCCTTCCTTCCTCTTTTTCTTTCTTTTCTTTCTCTCTTTCCTTTGGCTGCTACACGTTCTTTTCTTCTCTACCTCTCCTTCTCTTTTTCTTTTTTTACATTTTTTTTTGTTGCTTCAACCGTATGAAAATTTTGAGAAAGAGTCGTGTGTGAGTAAATTAATCGGAAGAATGAGAAATCAGAAGATGATAAAATATGATGAAGAGAGAATAGTGGTGGAAACAACTCCAGAACCGTGTAGAAGAATTAGAAATAAGAAGTCAAATTTGAGATAAATGTAAAGAGGAGAGATGATGAAGAATGGAAGAAAAAGATAAACATGGAAAATTAATTGAAACTTTTGTATCTCTTAGGAACATTTTAATCTTCCAAAGCTAAGTTTTCAAGTATCCATATGTGTTATGAAAAATTTTAAGACTCAACTTAGTCCTTGGATCTATTTTTCCATAATTTTTCATATACTGCTATTTATCAATTACGCTTCATTACTCTATTCTAAGTTAAATTAAACCAAGGGATTAAGTAATAAGTTTACTGATACTTATCTTGGATAGTATTTTATGCCAAAATATTCTTCATATCTTACTTATTATCTCCATGAAATTTCATAATTTTTTGAACTACTTAACTGTTCCAGTCGGTCTTCTAAACTTTCATTCAGTGTCGTTAAAAATACCAGATCTATTCATCTGATTCTCCAAAATTTACTACAACTCTTATCAACTGTTTATAGCTAGGAAATAAATTTTTCTTATTTATTTCCATTATATCAACTATTTATGCAGAAACTTTAGCTTATTTTTTATATTCGGTGTTATAGAATTACGCTCAAACTAGTTCAGAAGGTTACCCAAATTAATAGATAACTCATACTAGTATTACTGAACTACTATAACCTTGATTAGGACTATTAGGTTAGGGAGGATGTTACACTAAAGATATATGGGATGCGCTTGATGCTATCTATCTTGCTAACAATGATTTTTTGCATAAAGTTGTATATAGAGACCAAAAAGAGCAAAATCCTTAAAGGAAGACAATATTGAAAAATGTCTTCAAGAAAATGTTCACAGTAAGAAAATAAACTCAATGCCTCTTGGTGATGATGGTGCTCAATTTGAAGAAGAGACAAAGCAAAACAAAATTAAGAAGGAAGATGTTCTTGAATCCTTGATGAACAACAATGAGGAAGACAATGATTCCCTTAAAGAGCCAAGTATGCTAGAAATTGGGACTACTTCTTATATGGCTAAAAAGGACTTTGAGGTAAATAATGCTAAACTAGATTATAGTCCTTCCTATGATGAGCTACAATGTGCATATGATGAATTATATAATGGTTTGCTAAATTTAAAAAAGAAAAACTTATCTTGTTTGGAAAACATTTCTTCCATTGAAAGTGAAATTGAGACTTTGAAAAATGAATATGCTTTTCTTTATGAGGAAATGCCTGAAATGTGAAAACCTCAACTTCTTGTGAAAAGTGCATTGATTTAGAAAATTAAGTTGAGGACTTATCTTCCGAATTTACCAAAAAGCTAATGATTTTAATTGTTTGCATTCCATGCTTGTTAATAAGAATGAAATTAATATTATTCCACATAGAAATTCAAGCAAGGCTTATGGCAAAAATAGTTTAGAATGTAATAGCAACCAAAGGCTTAAGTTTTTCAAAGATGATCTTCAAAAGATCAAGTCATCATCAAATTCAATTATATGCAATTATTGTGGTCATCAAGGACATATTTATCATTTGTGCAAGTATAAAAGAAATCCTTATATGAGAAATAATATGGTATAGGTTCCTAAAGATCTTAAAGGCTCTAGTATTAACCCTTAAGGACCCAAGATGAAGAGGGTACCAAAAAGTCTTCCTAGTGTTTTAGTTATGCAGAAAGTTTCTCAAATGGTTGGACAAATTGGTCAAGTGAAAAAGGAATCATCAAGGGGAATGTTTCAAGTGCCCAATGGTAGAAGTTTTAGTCAAAGAAGGAAGATGGATTTAACCAAAGCTTCTCAAGTACAAAATGTGGAACTTGTAAAGTTCAAGACTCCAAAAGAGAAGCAATGGGTAAAGAAAAGTATTCGCTTGATTACCAAAGGCCAAGGTATCAAATGTTTTTATCTTTTATGCATATTCACTTGTAAAGTCAATGTATTTGCAGTATATTCCTTGTAGGCCTTAAGTGATTGATAGAATCATGTGTACTTAGTAAAATTTGAATATTATGTTTAGCATATAATTATGTTCATTCTTATTGTTCCATAACTCGTTAATTTATTATATATCTTGGTACATAAAGTTTTACGATGCCTAGGTATGCTTATAATATCCCTTCTAAATTAAATTCTTATATATGACAGTATTCAATTTGTATTCTGTATCCATAGGACATACGTGTAATTTATAAAATTATTATAAAGGATGTAACATCTCGGGACTGCCTGTAGGATTGATGAGTGTCTCCATATTCTACTTATCCTCTCCAAGCAATTTCATAATTTTCTAAGCTGTCTAGCTATTTTATTTAACAATTAAACACTTTCTCAGTGCACTTAAAAATACCGAATTGACTCCGTTTAACGTCAAAATTTAACTACATCCTCTTTTACACATTTATGACTTAAAAATAAATTTTCCATATTTATTTCCTTTAATTACGCATTTATGCTATTTTTTCTGAGTTAAAATAGCCATTTTACATGTTTTGTGTTGCAGCAAAGTACCTAAATTAACTCAAAATGTTACAAAATTTAATAGACATGTTAAACAAGTATGAAGCTGCCTCTGTAATCTTATACAAGTCTAACATGTTATAAAAAGAGGATGTTACAAAGGATATACATAGAATTAAAAATTTTTACGGACAAGGGATGTACGTGAAATTAAAAAATTTTGCATACAAATTGAATTATTTGTATACAATAAGTCCAAAGGATTAGCAGAAGATTTCCTAGAACACTAGAAATTGTGAAAAAGGTTTATAAGTTATTTAAGATATAAATTTACTAGTAGACAACTTATTAATTATAGAAATTGGAGTAGTCTACACTTGATTAGTTGAGGATTAACCAATAGTAAGAAGACATCAATTCTAAGGTGATTGGCTAATGAATAACACTAGTTTCAAAGTGATTGATTAATAAAGAGTAGCCAATGGGAGTTAGACAACTTACAAGACATTAGCTTCAATGTGATTGGTTAGTAAGGAGAAGCCAATGGGAGTTAGACAACTTAGTGTGATCATCGAATAGAAATTAGACAACATACAAGACATAAGTACAAAATTGATTGGTTAATGATTAACCAATAAGAATTTGACATTATGCAAGACATGAGTTTAAAATGATTGATTCTTCGAAACACTAGGTTATTTCCTATTGGTGGATTGAAGACACTAAACCCATTCTAAGTGATTGTTTTAGTGGCCAATGAAGTATAGCCACCATAAAAACTCCTAACTAGATGTCCTAACTAGAAGTTAGATTAGTTTGGTTAGTAATTTAGTTAGTTTATGTAACAAGATAGTTAACTAAAGTTAGGTTTGTTTAGTTACTCTAACTAAGTCATCATGATACAACTAAGAACCAATGAAAAGCTAGACATTTGGTAAGTTTCTAATTGGTTAGAAACTTAAAGAAGAAACACTTGGTTCACTTATGATTGGTTGGCTAGAAAATATAAAAGGAAAAAATGAATAGAAAATAAAGGAGAGGAACTCTCCCAAAGGTGCTAGAGAATTCAACCAAGGCAAGGAAAAGGAGAAAGTGGAGAAGAAAAATAAAGGAAAAGGGAGAAAAGCCGAGAACAAGAAGAATCCATCGAATTTCAAGCTAGTTTTCAAGAGAATCAAGTAGTTAGGTTCAAGATCTTCAACTTTCTTGCAAGTTCTTTCAAGGACAAGAGGTAGGGAGTCATACCTTTTCTTTGAAGTTTTCTTTTGTTGTTCTTGTTTTTATGAGTGTTCTAGTATGCTTTTCACCATGTCTTTGAATTAAGAAGTCTTGATTATGACTCGTTTTGTTAGTTTGAAACCCTAGGTTAGTAAGACTTAAATTGTGCTCTTGAAATTTTGTTTGGGTTTCTATGGAAGTCTATTGAAGAATAAGGTTGTTGGTGGAGAAAGAAACATAAAGATGATGTTAGTTTTGAAGAAAAATGATCAAGAAATAAAGATTTAAGAACTAAGGTTTTAGTCAAAATTAATTTGGGAATTGTGGTCTAAACTTTGGTTTAATGTGAAATTGATGCTAAAAATGGTCTTGTGAGGCTAGAAGTAGTTTAGAAATGATGAGAATAAGAAGAATTTTTTTTTTTGTCACAAAATGGGTATTTCAGCCAAGCATAGATTTTAGGGTTAGAATTGCTTGATGATGAATTGTATTGTATTTTGTTGTTATAGAAATAAATGATATAAATTTTATTGATGTTGAAATCTTAAGTAAATGATTGATTATGTTATTGTCACAAATTATGAACTACTAATATAGTTTTTTATGAAAGAATGATATTCAAAGTTGTGATATTTTATTAACTGGCTTTGAGCCTAAAGATGTGACATTAATATTTAAGAGAAAATAATGTATATCTTCTAGGACCCATTAATGGGGAGTGGAACACCCCAAATTTTCTAGCAATTTGACAGTAATAACAGAATTCTACTGTTTAGTAATTTCTGTGTACTGTAAAATTATTTTGAGTATTTCGTGAATACATTTGATCGTTTTGTGTGATTTACTCCGTGTTAGGAAAATAATAATTTTCGGGCTGGAGAAAATCTTACGTAATTTAATTATTGCTATTGATTCTTAATTATTTTTTTTTCAAAACTGATTTGATTTTCGTAAGTTTTATAATTTTTATGATTTTATGGACGATTATGAAATTTTTATATTTCTCTGATTATTTTAATATTATCCATGAGCCGTCTGTGGGCCCAAGAGGGGCTGTACGTGGGCCTAGGTGGGTCCGGAAAAGTGAAAATTTTTTTGCAGCAAAAAAAAATTGTATTATTGAGATGGAGATGGGAGATCTTACTAAACCTGAATCCGGAAAGAGTTTTTGAAATTTTCTTTTACTGTGTTTTGTACTATATTTAATTATTGGGCAATAAAAATATAGTAAAAATATTGTTCGTAGTGTAATAGCAGATAAAAGTAAATATTATACTGCTTAGTCAACATTAGTGATTATGATGACTTTATGACGGACCAATAGGAAGCAAGCTTATTGTTGTAGGCTTTGGATATCCACCATTGATTTAATCAACGGTGGAGATTGGTCTTACAAAGTGGCAATGACTTTTTATAACCATTGGATGGAAAGTATGAAGAGGTGATCTTGACCCTTCATTTTGGAGATACATCTAATGGCTAGGATTTCAAGGAGGAAATATCTAATGGCCTAGATTTAGTCTTATCAATATAGAAGTTATACTTAGAATCTACACTAATAACAACCATTGATCTAATCAATGGCTAACAATGCCCAAATGGTGGCTAGTGAAATTGGTCACTCATTGAGTGTACAAGGAGGGGGGGTTCGGTTTTGTGATGGCTTAAGGCCATAGGAAGTTTCAAGACCATATCATTATTCATCTTTGTCTTCTCCAAAAAGCTAAAGCTTCACAAAAATTTTCTCTCCTTTCCCTTCAAGCTAGTTTCGGCCAAAGCACCCAAACCACCTTCCATCACTCTATAATTTTAAACAACCACATATCTTGCATCCTTACATCAATCTAAGAATCTTTGTAGTTAAGTCCAAGCTCTAAATCTTTCATCTTCAAGGACTTTCTTCAAGATCAAGTTCTAGGTTTTTTTGAGGTGAAGTGTAAGGAAACTTCACTACTTGTCTTATTTTCATGTTCTAAGCCATGTTTGATCCATGGTTCTCCTTGTTCAAGCTTAATATGCTAACAAACTTGTATTTTGTTTTGTGTTTAAGAAGCTTTTGGTGGTGAATCACTTGTTCAAGGAGCAAACTAAGGAGCTTTGGAGGTTTCTCCAAGAGGTAAGAAGGAGATCCATCTCACTAACTAAGTATGGTGGTGAGAGATGAATCTTGTATTTGATGGATGATGAATCCATGTGAGGATTTATATCCATGGTTGTATAATTATTTGTGGGTGTTTATGTGGTTTATGTGCTTTGCATGATTTATTTGTGCTCACATGCTTGGTATGATTTTTATTACTTTTATGGTATGCTTGAAATATAATATGTTGATTATATGTTATGTATGCCATAAAAATTGTTGGAAAGGAAAATAAATTTTTGGTTCCAATGACCATAAGGATTTCGGCCTCAACACCTCAAAATTGGTGTTTCCAAACTAAAATTTTCATGAATAGTAAAATTGAATGTTTATAAAGGAAAGGAAAAAGAAAAGATGGATTGGTTTCAAAGACCAAGAGTTCACGATTTTTTGAGGAATTTTAATGGTTTTGTTTGTGTAAAAACATGAATGGAACTTAGTTGATTTAGAAGGAAAAATATATGATGGTTTCAATGGCCATGTTCCACGGTTTTGAAGGCTTGTAATGCCTTGGTTTTATGAGACAAAGTGATTTCAAAGTGGAAATATAATTGATTAAGTACAAGGATTAAAGAGATGGAAACAAAGTGTTTTGTCACTTGAAGAATGGAATTTTCATATATGAATGGAAAAGAGAGGTTGGAAGTGTTTAAACCTTAATATATTTTAAAGAGGATTGATTTTTTTAGAATTGATTTGAGAATTATGGAGAATACGTTGGTGACTTGAGATTTTCTAACGTATAACTCATCCTTTGGGTTTTGGAGTGCGTTAGGAATTTCAAGTTAGAAATATAGATTTAATTCAATGAAATGGTGGAAAATGCTTTTTGTAACTAAAAAACGTGATTTTTAAGCTACGCGATTTCAAAAACGATGAAAAATCACTACGCGATTTGAAAAACGTTTAAATATTTCTACGCGATTTGTGTAACACCCCCCGTAGGGCATCATATTTCCAACTACCAACTTATAATCTGAAAATCAGTTCATAAAAGGTTTAAGTTATAAAAAGTAGGTTTTAAAATTTCTTCTTACTGAAACATAAATTTATCGAAATTTATAGATAATACTGAAAAATAGATTTAAACTTATTAATATACAATATTGACACCAATTAATATTTAACAATTATTCAATAAATATAAAACTTACAGACTCAATTTTAAACAGTAATAAACCCCATGATGGGTCCTATTTAATAGCACAGTAAAACACTAACGGTAAAAACTCAACATACTTATTCCGTCTTGTATTTATCTTGATGCATCATATATTTGTTCCTAATCAAAACGGCACACCAACGAATCCGAGATGGTCACCCCTCCATGTTATCATCAATCTTAGAATATTCGTCTCCAATGACGTCTAAGAATCTCGTTCCATCTACTATATAATTTTTAATAATACAGACACAGCAAAACAATATAACAAAGAGGTGATATCACCTACGTCAATACTAACATGGTAGCATAGAGATAACACAAATAACATATCATACAGATATATCATACTATAATTACAATCATGCCATCAACATTATTGTCATCACACAGATACAATAATTACAATCATGCCATCAACATTATTATCATCATCATCATCCAATATTCCTCAATTATTATATCACACAGATATAAATATTCAATATTTAAGATAATGCTCTCAACATTATCCAGGTATTCAACAGTTCAATTTTCATAACCAATACTCAATAATGAGGCATATGTTATGCATGTGCACATAGACTCAATGTCCTACTCCATGGAGGTTTTCACAATTTCGAGAAGAATGCTCTGGTTAATTGCCCAGCATAAACCCACAGACAATTGCTCAGCTTTAGCCCACAAACAATGCCCAGCTTAGCTCACAGACAATTTCCCAGTCATCGAAAAGAATCATGTTATTGTCGAGTATCGTCAATGCGTTGCAACGGACTGCATCGCCAAGTGGCATATGGTCCAGCTTTAGCCCACAGACAATTATCCACTAGTCGATCGCTGCACCTAATGCCCCCAAGATCCATCATAGACCTCACTATCAATTCTCATTACCTCTTCAACCACAAGGGTTACAATAGCATCAACTATTAATTTTTGTTCAATTCAAAATCATAATATGCCTCAATGCATATTTTTCAATTTCATCATATGCTTCATTGCATATCTTTTCAATGCATAATCAATGCACTAATGCCAATCATAGGCAAAATTCATCATTTCCAATATATGTTCATAGCACCAATGCCAATCACAGGCATATCTTTCCAATGCATGTAAAATGCACCAAATGCCATTCACAGGCAAAACTCGTCATTTTCTCATACAGTGTCCATACACTGGTTCAACAGTAATCATACTGTATATTCAATAGCGAAATCATGTTATCGCGTTTTCATAGTTACAAAACACGTTCGTCGTGTTTTTATAATCGAGCAACATTTCTGTTACGTTTTCAAATTACGTATTGATTTTTTAACGTTTTATCAATCACGTAAAAATATTTACACATTACTCAAATCGCATAGCGATTTTCTACCATTTTTCACAATCGTGTAACTTAAAAATCATTCTTTTAAGTCACGTAAACCATTTTCCATCATTTTTGAAATATTTAAATGCTTTCCAAATCGCGTAGAAATATTTTAACGTTTTTCAAATCGCGTAGCTTAAAAATCACATTTTTAAGTTACGTAAATCATTTTTCACCATTTTACAATCATGTAAAATATTCCTCAATATTCCAAACATTATTTTGGACTTTCAAACAAATCAATATCATTTCCAACATCATTTTTCACATTTCTCCTTTAAGAAATCCTTTCCTCAAAATAATATGACTTCTCATATTATTTTCCTCATTTTCTTACTTAAGAAAATCCTTTTCATAATAAATTCCACAATTTCACCATTTCCATTGATGTAAATCAACGTTTTCAAATCTTTAAAATTCCTCATCACACTTCAAAACCCAAAGGTTGAGTTATAGATTAGAAAATATCAAATCACTATTATATTCTCCATTTTTCTCAAATCAATTCTAAAAACAATTCTCTTCAAAATAAATTGAGGTTCAAACACTTTCAATCTCTCTTTTCCATTCATATACGAAAATTCCATTTCTCAAGTGATAAAACACTCTGATTCCCTTTCCAAATTCCTTGTACTAAACCCAATTGTATTTCCACTTTGAAAATCACTTTGTTTCATAAAATCAAGGCATTCACAAGCCTTCAAAACCGTGGTACTTGGCCATTGAAACCATCAAATATTTTTCCTTCTAAGTCAATATGGTTTTACACAAACAAAATCATAAAAAATTCTTCACAAAAACCATGAGACTCATTGTCCTTAAAACCCATTCATTTGTTCATTTTCATGTTCACTTTCTTTGCAAATCCTTGAAATCAACAACTCATTGCTCTTTTCATTTAAAATTCATGGTTTGTAAAATACTTAGAATCTTTTTACTCAAAAATCACCCTTGAGGCCGTGTGCCTCTATGGTTCTTTGGAACCAAAATTGTTTTCCTTTTCATCATCAAATCATGGCATACATATACATATTTCATCATAAATACCACAAGCATGTCATAATCAAAAACAATAAATCATGCAAATCATACAAAGCATGAACAAATAAATCAAATACATAAACACCCACAAATAATTACATGACCTTAGATATGAATCCTCACATGGATTCACCATCCATCAAATACAAAACCATCTCTCACCACCATACTTGGTTGGTGAGATAGATCTCCCTCTTACCTCTTGAAGAACCTCAAAAGCTCCTTGGTTTGCTTCTTTTTCCAAGTCCTTCACCACCAAAGGTTTCTTAAACACACAACAAAACATATATTTATTAGCATATCAAGCTTGAACAAGAGAAACCATGGATCAAACATGGCTTAGAGCATGAAAAAGAGAGAAGAAATGAAGTTTCCTTACACTTCACCTCAAATACCCTATAACTTTGCTCTTGGAAAAACTCCTTGAAGATGAAAGATTTAGAGAAAGTCTCCAACATGAAAGTTGCTTAGAATAAGGTAAGGATTCAAGAAATAAGGTTGTATAAAATTAAAGAGTGATGGGAGGTGGTTCTATGGTGTTTGGCCGAAACTAGCTTGGAGAAGGAAGGAGAGAAAATTTTGAAGAGCTTGCTTGAAGGAAATGATCAAGAATGATCAATAAGTGACCAAGACAACTAATAATGGTCTTCAACTTTGCTTTAGCTCCTAAACAAGCATAAAATCTGTCACCCCCCTCTACATGCACTCTCCTTGAGTGGCCATTATTGCTAGCCACCTTTTAGAGCAACCTTAACCATTGATTAGATCAATGGTTAGGATTAATGTAGATTCTAGGTTTAGCTTTAGGTTAGAAGACTTAATCTAGACCATTAGATCTTTCCTCCTTGAAATCCTAGCCATTAGATGCATCTCCAAAAATGAAGGGTCAAGATTACTCGTTCATACTTTAAATCCAAGGTTCATAATTAGTCATAGCCATTTTAGAAGACCAAATCTCCACCATTGATTAAATCCACATCCAATGGTCATAAATGATCTATCTCCACCGTTGATTAAATCCAAATCCAACGATCACAAAAGGTCCTAGCCACTTTGTAAGACTAAATCTCTACCCTTGATTAATTCTTCATCTAATGGTTATAAATGGTCATTGCCATTTTATTAGACCGATTCTACATTGTTGATTAAATCCACGGTTGATATCAAAATCTTAAACATTAAGCTTGCTTCCTATTGGTCCGTCAAAAAGCTGTCACAACTACTAATGTTAACTTAACAGTGTAATATTTATTTTTATCTGCTATAACCCTACAAAAGAATATATTTATTGTATTTTTATTGCCCGATAATTAAATACAGTATAATACACAGTAAAATAAATTTTCTAAAACGGTTTTCGGATTTAGGTTTTGTAAGATCCCCTGTCTCCGTCTCAACAATACAAATTTTTTTATGTGTAGAAAAATTTTCATTTTTCGGGACCCACCGAAGCCCACAAACAGCCCAAAAAAAATCAGAGAAATATAAAAATTTCATAATCATCCACAAAAATCATAAATATTAGAAAACGTATGAAAATCAAGTTAGATTGTTAAAAATAATTAACAATCAAGAGAAATAAATACATAAAGATTTTTCCCAGCCCGAAAATTATTATTTTCTTGACATGGAGTAAATCACTTAAAACGATTAAATGTATGACGGAATATTCAAAATAATTTTACAGTATACAAAAATTACTAAGCAGTAGAATTTTGTTAACTGTCAAAATTACTGTCAACTATTTAGGAAATTTGGGGTGTTACAACACTCCCCCTCTAAAAAGAAATTTCGTCCTCGAAATTTGATAAACCTGATTTCACACCCTCAGAATAAATATGGATAATGCTCTTTATCTTATTTTCCAGTTCTCACATTGCATCTTCACTTACATCATTTTATATTATTCTAACCAATGAAAATCTCTTTGTCTAGCGATCGATTTCTCCTAATCAAGCAGATATCTCAGATTCTTATAATTACTGAAGATATTGGATGTTACTCCATAAAGAAAGTATCTCCATACTTCTAATATAAACTCAGTGACTACCAACCCCTATTCATGCGTAGAATAGTTTTTCTCATGTAACTTCAGTTTCCTTGAAACATACACTACAACTCTTTTATTTTGTATAAACACATATCATAAACTCTGATATAACGTATCACAGTACACCTCCCATAGTTCACTGAGATTAGACAAAAGTAATACCAGAGAAGTACTCAAACATATTTCAACTCCTAAAAATTCTCCTTGTGTGCATCAGTCCATACAGACACTTAATTCTTTCTGATAAGTTAGGTAAGAAGTCCTACGATCTAGAAATTTTCCAAGATTTCCACAGTCTTTGAATTTTCCCACTGAAAAACTGTTTCAACCTTTGAAGGATCCACCACGCTTCCGCTACGTCACTATGATACTATGACATGGATATAAATAGGAATATCCTTTCTTGCAAATTGCGATACATGAAAAACATTATGAAATATAGCAAAACTATCTGATATGCTACAAGACATATCCAACAAAGAATTTGATATAACCTGATTTTAAAAAATGAGTTTTCTGGAATACTAATACTTTATTGAGACAATCTCATAGGATATGGTTAGAAAATAACCAATCCGTTTCAAAGATCACATCTATTTATGAAAGAGATAAACAGATCAAACTAACACAAAGTTTTGATCTATAACAATAATTTGAATACCTTGAGTAGCTCAATAGGCTAAGAATAGAAATAGAAATAAACAAGTCAGAAAATTATGAAGACACAGATAACTCCAACATATAATTGATCCACACAATCATATGTCATAAAGAATAGATTGCTCCCAGAAATATACAACATGGTTAAAGAATCACCTTCTGTGGCACAGTCTCTTTTGTTTAGGTCTTCAGCTCGGAACACTCCTGTTCCATTCGACGTATCGACTCCCCCTACTACCTGAGATTTTACTAACAGAAAACTTCATTTTTAATGGAACACAATATCTGAAGATGTGTCTAAACTTCCTACACTTAAAACAAATTATTTCCTTGGACGTACAATCCTTCATTAAGTGCCCTCTTTTCCATATCTCTTACATAATAATAAAGACGTCACGGTCCAACTGGGTTTACTGTTACAAACATTTCCTCCACACGTTTGCTGCTTCTGCTAATTTCCCAATGGTCGTAAATACGTTTTTCGCTGAAATCAATTTACTTTCCTATTATTCCTAAGGAGAAATACCAGGTTCCAAAATTACTAAATCTTATATTTCAAGACTGATTCTCTTTTATCAGATCCTAAACCTCAACTTTCAATTTCCATTATTCAGCGATCCTCTATTCTTGTGGTACTATCACGTCAGTTGTCCTCTGCATTGCTCCCATAACTGCAACCATAACGTTAGTGTCACGTTCCACTTCCATATACGTACATCTACCACGAGCCATTTCCTTTCTTCAAAGATGGACGAATCAAAATAAAATGGATACCAGATGTAACCATTTCAAACAACATTGTTTCCTTTCGGAAATCAAAAACACAGAGAACACAACACAAGCAAAATAGACCTAACCACAAACCCCAAAAGACTCAAACCGTGCTCTGATACCAACTAATGTAACACCTCCCGTAGGGCATCACATTTCCAACTACCAACTTATAATATGAAAATCAGTTCAAAAAAGGTTTGAGTTATAAAAAGTGGGTTTTAAATTTCTTCTTGTTGAAACATAAATTTACCAGAATTTATAGATAATACTGAAAAATAGATTTAAACTTATTAATATACAATATTGACACCAATTAATATTTAACAATTATTCAATAAATATAAAACTTACTGACTCAATTTTAAACAGTAGTAAACCCCATGACGGGTCCTACTTAATAGCACGGTAAAACACTAACGGGAAAAACTCAACATACTTATTCCATCTAGTATTTATCTTGATGCATCATATATTTGTTCCTCATCAAAACTGCACACCAATGAATCTGAGATGGTCACCCCTCCATGTTATTATCAATCTCAGAATATTCGTCTCCAGTCACGTCTAAGAATCTCGTTCGATCTACTATATAATTTTTAATAATACAGACACAACAAAATAATATAACAAAGAGGTGAGATCACCTACGCCAATACCAACATGGTAGCATAGAGATAACACAAACAACATATCATAAATATATATCATACCATAATTACAATCATGTCATCAACATTATTGTCATCACACAGATATAATAATTACAATCATGCCGTCAACATTATTATTATTATCATCATCATCATCCAATATTCCTCAATTATTATATCACACAGATATAAATATTCAATATTTACGATAATGCTCTCAACATCATCTAGGTAATCAACAGTTCAATTTTCATAACCAATACTCAATAATGAGGCATATGTTATGCATGTGCACATAGACTCAATGTCCTACTCCATGGAAGTTTTCACAATTTCGAGAAGAATGCTCTGGTTAATTGCCCAGCATAAACCCACAGACAATTGCCCAGCCTTAGCCCATAGACAATGCCCAGCTTAGCCCACAAACAATCTCCCAGTCGTCGAAAAGAATCGTGTTATTGTCGGGTATCGTCAATGTGTTGTAACGGACTGCATCGCCAAGTGGCATATGGTTCAGCCTTATCCCACAGACAATTATCCACTGGTCAACCGCCGCGTCTTGACGCCCCCAAGATCCATTATAGACCTCACTATCATTTCTCATTCCCTCTTCAACCACAAGGGTCATAATAGCATCAGCTATTATTTTTTGTTCATTTCAAAATCATAATATGCCTCAATGCATATTTTTCAATTTCATCATATGCTTCATTGCATATCTTTCCAATGCACAATCAATGCACCAATGCCAATCACAGACAAAATTCATCATTTCCAATGCATGTTAAACGCATCAATGCCAATCATAGGTATATCTTTCCAATGCATGTAAAATGCACCAAATGCCATTCACAGGCAAAACTTGTCATTTTCTCATATAGTGTCCATACACTGGTTCAACAGTAATCATACTGCATATTCAATAGCGAAATCATGTTATCGCGTTTTCATAGTTACAAAACACTTTCGTCATGTTTTTACAATCACGCAACATTTCTGTTACGTTTTCAAATTACATATTAATTTTTCAACGTTTTATCAATCACGTAAAAATATTTACACGTTACTCAAATTGCATAGTGATTTTCCACCATTTTTCACAATTGTGTAACTTAAAAATCATTCTTTAAGTCGCGTAAACCATTTTCCATCATTTTCGAAATATTTAAACGATTTCCAAATCGCATAGAAATATTTTAACATTTTTGAAATCGCGTAACTTAAAAATCACGTTTTTAAGTTACGTAAATCATTTTTCACCATTTTACAATCACGTAAAATTTTCCTCAATATTCCAAACATTATTTTGGACTTTCAAACAAATCAATATCATTTCCAACATCATTTTTCACATTTCTCCTTTAAGAAATCCTTTCCTCAAAATAATATGACTTCTCATATTATTTTCCTCATTTTCTTACTCAAGAAAATCATTTTCATAATAAATTCCACAATTTCACCATTTCCATTGATGTAAATCAACGTTTTCAAATCTTTAAAATTCCTCATCACACTTCAAAACCCAAAGGTTGAGTTATAGATTAGAAAATATCAAATCACTATTATATTCTCCATTTTTCTCAAATCAATTATAAAATCAATTCTCTTTAAAATAAATTGAGGTTCAACCACTTTCAACCTCTCTTTTCCATTCACATACGAAAATTCCATTTCTCAAGTGATAAAACACTCTGATTCCCTTTCCAAATTCCTTGTAATAAACCCAATTGTATTTTGCACTTTGAAAATCACTTTGTTTCCTAAAATCAAAGCATTCACAAGCCTTCAAAACCGTGGTACTTGGCCATTGAAACCATCAAATATTTTTCCTTCTAAGTCAATATGGTTTTACACAAACAAAACCATTAAAAATTCTTCACAAAAACCATGACACTCATTGTCCTTAAAACCCATTCATTTGTTCATTTTCATGTTCACTTTCTTTGTAAATCCTTGAAATCAACAACTCATTGCTCTTTTCATTTAAAATTCATGATTTATAAAATACTTAGAATCTTTTTACTCAAAAATCACCCTTGAGGCCGTGTGCCTCTATGGTTCTTTGGAACCAAAATTGTTTTCCTTTTTATCATCAAATCATGGCATACATATACATATTTCATCATAAATACCACAAGCATGCCATAATCAAAAGCAATAAATCATGCAAATCATACAAAGCATGAACAAATAAATCAAACACATAAACACCCACAAATAATTACATGACCTTGGATATGAATCCTCATATAGATTCACCATCCATCAAATACAAAACCATCTCTTACCACTATACTTGGTTGGTGAGATGGATCTCCCTCTTATCTCTTGAAGAACCTCAAAAGCTCCTTGGTTTGCTTCTTTTTCCAAGTCCTTCACCACCAAAGGTTTCTTAAACACACAACAAAACATATATTTATTAGCTTATCAAGCTTGAACAAGAAGAACCATGGATCAAACATTGCTTAGAACATGAAAAAGAGAGAAGAAATGAAGTTTCCTTACACTTCACCTCAAATACCCTATAACTTTGCTCTTGGAAAAACTCCTTGAAGATGAAAGATTTAGAGAAAGTCTCCAACATGAAAGTTGCTTAGAATAAGGTAAGGATTCAAGAAATAAGGTTGTATGAAATTAAAGACTGATGTTGTAACATCCTGAAAAGTATCTGTTTAATTATAAATAATCATTTTGTAATATTCTTGATTTTTTGGAATTTTCCTGGAATTTTTCAGAAACGATGAATATTTTAATATATTTCTCATTTTGCATGCACACTGAGCTGAGAATTGCTAAGGTTAGTGTAATGCTCGGAAATTAGTTATTTTACCACAAATAGTCATTTCCTAATATTTGTGATTTATGTGAATTCTTTCAGAATTTTTCGGAGACGACGAATATTTTAATATATTTCTCATTTTGCGTGCATATTGAGCAGAGTCGGGAAAACGATTGTAATATTTCAAAAATTGGGAAATGATTAGATGAATAGTCGTTTTACAATATTTTTAATTTTTGAGAATTTTCTGGGATTTTTTCGGAAACGTCTAATATTTTAATATCTTTCTCATTTTGCGTGCGCACTGAACGGAACTGGAGAAACGCGATGTTTTCTCTGTGAACCTGGAACTATGGATACGTCGACAGGGGATCTTACTAAACCCGAGGCTGGACACAATTTACGAGGTTTCACGTCTTTTGAAAAATTTTAACAGATAAAATAAAATAATACTACACGAAATTTATCTGTCAGATTAATTAAATACTGACTTCTGTCAACTGTAACTATTATCCATTGGATAATAGCATGTAATAAAAATCCTATCACGTTATCCTAATGTAATCTACTTTATGTCTAATCAATTCACTTTAATTTAAATTTAATGTAAAATAATCAAAGCTTCTTTGAGAAGCTTTGACCAAATAATGACCAAATGGCCCTTAGCTTCCAAGGGAAGCCAAAACACTCTCCCTCCTCTCTCTCCTTACACCTATGACTGAAGCACATTGGGGGGGGGGGGAAGGAAATTAGTTTCACTTAACTAATTATACATTACACAATTCATTTAACCTAAAGCCTTTCTCTCTACCTTTCTTCTTCTTTCTTCATTTTCTTCTTCTCCTCCTTCTCTCTACATGAGAGCTACGGCCAGCCCCTCTCCCACACCTCAACCATCACAAATTTTCCAACCAACCACATTTTCTTAATCCTCTCTACCTTCTAAACATCTTTCTTGCTTGGAGCATCTTGAAAATCCACCATCTTCATCACTTTCTTCAAGCTTCAAGGTTAGGGTTTTTGGGTAAGCTTCAAGACTCTTCTTCTCTTCTCTTCATTTTCGGTTTCAATGATGTTCTAATGACCATCTACACTCCATTTTTCATGTCCATATGCTATTCTAATCAAGTCAAAATTTCTAGGGTTTCTTGGAGATACAATCCGAAATTACAAGGAGATTTCTTGGGATTTCTCTTGATTTCTATACTTAGGTAAGAGGAAGACACTCCTCCTCAACCTCTATTAGCATCGAGGAACCTTGGTTGTGTTGTTTGAGGAAAAACCCTAATGAGGGTTATTCTTTGATTTGCTAAATTAAATGCTTACATGTTGATTTTATGGAGTTCATGACCTTGATTTGATTTATTGTGTATATTGATATGTTGGATTGGATTGGATGGCTTGAAATGGAAGAAAATGAATTTGGAAGGGCTCTTGGGTGGCCACGGTTTTGAGGTGAAAATTGATGTGTTCTTGGTGAACAAATTTTAACAAGTGAATGACTAAATTAATCAAGTGTGTAATATAAAATCAATGGAATGGAAAAATTGAGAATTGAATCCACTAGCGAGGCCACGGCCTCTAGGGCTATTTAGGACTTAATTATGTAATCTTTGGTAATCTTGGAATTTAGAAAATTAAATGGTTGAAACATAGGCAATAAATTAGTAAGGTAGCAAATTTGGAAGAATTAAATATAATTAGAAATTCATAAATTTTAAAGGACTAAGGAAGGAACTTGTCATGAAACTTGGGAAAATTTTATAAGAGTAAGAACAAGAGAGTGTGAGATTTGAGATCTTAGAATAATCATTCTAAGTGTAAGAGAATAAATTACTTTAGAAAATTCAATTGATTATGAAAACTTAGTGTCGGATTCTTGTATGATTGGCAAATCTTGAATAAGAATGCATAATGGACCTTAGAAAGGTATTACCGTAATTGATTTCAATATTATGACATTATGGGTCTATGTGAGTGACCATTTATGTGTTGATGCTTATCTTGGCCAATTGTGGCATATTATGGAATTGTATGAAATTGTGAATCATACATGCTCATGCACAGAGTCTTATGCATTGTGAATGTCTTGTGGACTGTTGTAAGGCCAAGTTGCCTAGGAGATTGAACACACCTTAGTGCGGGTGCGAGTAGACTAGTGTAGGTCATGTTATGACCTTGGGGGCGTCGAGGTGCGGGTCCCTCACAATGGGTAGTTGGTAGCTCTCCTACCCCTGGGACAAATCGATGCAAACGCACCGACGATCCGGACCGAGACACTGTCCTATATCGTGATCGAGCGTGGAATGTCTGTACAATGCCTGGATTTGCACATGAGAATTATTGATTTTAGCACTTTGGCCATGGCAGCCGAGTTACAGACATGTCCCCTGATCTTTCTCTCTAACTGTTTGTGTCTAGCTCCATGGAGTAGGGATTTTGGGAAAGCATGCATGTGCATCATGAAATAATCTATCATTGTAAATCATTATTTTCCATAACTGTGAATTGTCTGATCACTACTGTAATGAACATCTACCTGGAATTGTTTATTTGCTACTGTTGGACTTACTACTTATTATTTGGAAATGATGTTCTGAATTGCTATTTGGGCGCGTTGCGCCGTTTTGTTTCTGGCTGCTATAATTGGTAATGATGGTAGGATGTCTTACCTCTTTCCTGTATTTCTATTATTTGTTTCCTGTGTGTACACTGTATTGATCGAAGACGACGGTAAGGAGGCAGAAGATCCTGATTTTCCTGGCTTCTGGCCCGAACGAGACTAACATCTACTGAGGCAATGGCGGCACGCATGCATGAATTTCTAGGCGATATGTGTCTGACCTTCCTTGGAGGGCCGGAGTGTTGGCTTATCAACTTGAGTTCCAATCGCTGCATCTATCTGGGGGACGTGTCAATTTCTCTAGCCTGGAGACATCATGAAATGCCTGTTTTTACCTGCTATGCCAACCTGCGACTGGAGTTCTACTTACCCATCCGAGAGATGTGGGGTGATCATTACTACACCCCTTGGGAGGACTCTTTTGATTCTACTGCCCGAGCTCCTACCCGTGGTTCCGTGGTTCCCATGGAGGTTTCCTCTGAAGAGGAGGATCCTGCTGAGGACCCGGATACGGTCCCTTCTCCTCTGAGGGACTAATTTTTACTGGTAGCTGCTGATGGCTGCCAGTGTTTTATTTTGGGGGCCTGATGTATTATTTTGGTGGCTGTACATTTTGATATTATGGGGAATGTATATGTATAATTCCTTAGGGCAGGTATAGTTTTGCTTTTTGGAAATTTCTAGGCTGTATCTAAAATTCATTTGACATTTAAATATATATATATATATGTGTGTGTGTGTGTGTGTGTGTGTGTGTGTGTGTGTGTGTGTGTGTGTGGGTATGCTATTCAGATGTGAGTTCTATTTACTGTTTTATTTTTCATCGTTATTCATATTTCGCATCGTTAAAAAAAATATCGCCATTTTACTCACGTATTAAGGTATCATGCAAGTTAACTTTAAACTAAATGAACCGGGTCTTAATTGTTCAAAATTTTATTTTTTGCATTTTCTTTTATGTTTAATAATGTGACGTTCCTTCTCGAAAAGGGGCGTTACAGATGGAAGGTGGTTCTATGGTGCTTGGCCGAAACTAGCTTGGAGAAGGAAGGAGAGAAAATTTTGAAGGGCTTACTTGAAGGAAATGATCAAGAATGATCAATAAGTGACCAAGACAACTAATAATGGTCTTCAACTTTGCTTTAGCTCCTAAACAAGCACAAAAACCATCCCCCCTCTACATGCACTCTCCTTGAGTGACCATTATTGCTAGCCACCTTTTAGAGCAACCTTAACCATTGATTAGATCAATGGTTAGGATTAATGTAGATTCTAGGTTTAGCTTTAGGTTAGAAGACTTAATCTGGGCCATTAGATCTTTTCTCCTTGAAATCCTAGCCATTAGATGCATCTCCAAAAATGAAGGGTCAAGATTACTCGTTCATACTTTAAATCCAAGGGTCATAATTAGTCATAGCCATTTTAGAAGACCAAATCTCCACCATTGATTAAATCCACATCCAATGGTCATAAATGATCTATCTCCACCGTTGATTAAATCCAAATCCAACGATCACAAAAGGTCATAGCCACTTTGTAAGACTAAATCTCTACCCTTGATTAATTCTTCATCTAATGGTTATAAATGATCATTGCCATTTTATTAGACCGATTCTACACCGTTGATTAAATCTACGGTTGATATCAAAATCTTAAACATTAAGCTTGCTTCCTATTGGTCTGTCAAAAAGTTGTCACAACCACTAATGTTGACTTAACAGTATAATATTTATTTTTATCTGCTATAACCCCACGAAAGAATATATTTACTGTATTTTTATCGCCCGATAATTAAATACAGTACAATACACAGTAAAAGAAATTTTCTAAAACTGTTTCCGGATTCAGGTTTAGTAAGATCCTCTGTCTCCGTCTCAACAGTACAAATTTTTTTATGCGTAGAATCAAACTGCTCTTCCACCCAGTGTATCAAATCTTCATAATGTCTTCCATGTATCTTAGCTTAGAAAATATTGGTCAGATCTTTCTCACATCTTATCCAATGAATCAGTACAGTTCCCATTAGACTTATACAGATTTTGGACACTTCTAATAAACAGTTAAGAGGGAAAAAAAATTCCTTTGGTCAACATATTATGGGAAGGATTAACAACAGAGGAGGCTACTTAGGAAAAGACAGAGGAAATGCAATGGAAGTATCCAAAGTTATTGTCACCAAGTAAATTTTGAGAACAAAATTTTTTTAAAGGAGAGGAGAAATGTAATATCCCTTCTAAATTAAATTCTTATATATGAGAGTATTTAATTTGTATTCTGTATCCATAGAACATACATGTAATTTATAAAATCGTTATTATGGACGTATATGAAATTAAAAATTTATACGCACAAGGGATATACGTGAAATTAAAAATTTCTGGGTAAAAATTGAATTATTTGTACAAAATAAGTCCAAAAGGCTAACAGAAGATTTCCTAGAACACTAGAAATTATGAAAAATGTTTATAAATTATTTAAGATATAAATTTACTAGTAGACAACTTATTAATTATAGAAATTGGAGTAGTTGGTACTTGATTGGTTGATGATTAACCAATAGTAAGAAGACATTGATTCTAAGGTGATTGAATAATGAATTACACTAGTTTCAATGTGATTGGTTAATAAGGAGTAGCCAATGGGAGTTAAACAACTTACAAGACATTAGCTTCAATGTGATTGGTTAGTAAAGAGTAGCCAATAGGAGTTAGACAACTTAGTGTAATCAACCAATAGAAATTAGACAACATATAAGACATAATTACAAAATTGATTGGTTAATGATTAACGAATAGGAATTTGACATTACGCAAGATATAAGTTTAAAATGATTGGTTCTAAGAAACACTAGATTATTTCCTATTAGTGGATTAAAGACACTAAACCTATTCTAAGTGGTTGGTTTAGTGGCCAACGAAGGTTGGCCACCATAGAAACTTCTAACTAGATGTCCTAACTAGAAGTTAGATTAGTTTGGTTAGTAATTTAGTTAGTTTATGTAACGAGATAGTTAACTAAGTTAGGTTAGTTTAGTTACTCTAACTAAGTCATCATGATATAACTAAGAACTAATGAAAAGATAGACACTTGGTAAGTTTCTAATTGGTTAGAAACTTAAAGAAGAAATACTTGGTTCACTTATGATTGGCTGGCTAGAAAATATAAAAGAAAAAAAATGAATAGAAATTAAAAGAGAGGAACTCTCCCAAAGGTGCTAGAGAATTTGGCAAGGTAAGGAAAAGGAGGAAGAGGAGAACAAAAATAAAGGAAAAAGGAGAAAAGCCAAGAACAAGAAGGATCCATAGATTTTCAAGTTAGTTTTCAAGAGAATCAAGTAGATAGGTTCAAGATCTTCAACTTTTTTGCAAGTTATTTCAAGGACAACAGGTAGGGAGTCATACCTTTTCTCTAAAGTTTTCTTGAGTTGTTCTTGTTTCTATGAGTGTTCTAGTATGTTTTTCACCATGTCTTTGAATTAAGAAGTCTTGATTATGACTATTTTTGTTAGTTTGAAACCCTAGGTTAGTAAGACTTAAATTGTGCCCTTGAAATTTTGTTTGGGTTTCTATTGAAGTCTATTGAAGAATAAGGTTGTTAGTGGAGAAAGAAGCATAAATGTGATGTTAGTTTTGAAGAAAAACAATCAAGAAATAAAGATTTAAGAACTAGGGTTTTATTTAAAATTAATTTGGAAATTTTGGTCTAAACTTTGGTTTAATGTGAAATTGATGCTAAAAATGGTCTTTTAGTCTTTCAAAATTTTCTTTTACAGTAATTTTGTTCGGTTTCATTATCCATTAGGTAAAACTATTATCCATTAGACAATAGACACTAGTTTTTTTTAAGCAGTAGCAATTATCCATTAGGTAATAACTACTAGAAAAATATCTTAATGGCTAGTCAAACTTGATAGTTATGACATCTTTATGATGAACCAATTAGAAACTAGTCTCCTTAAAATGAACCAATGATAATTAGTCAATAATAGTGGCTTTGATTTTTTTGTGATGCACCATTGGATGAAAAGCTTGGAGGGAGAAACTTTGACCACTAATTTCCATGAGATCCATGGCCAAGGCATGAAGGAAGGAGTTCAAAGACTTAGTTTCATTTCTATCTCCTATAATAAATATCTATGCCTCCAAAAATATCTCTATAGTAAGAAATCTACACACAAATATCTCACTCCTCTCTCCTAGAGCACTCCACGACAAAGGGGTAAAAGGAGGGGTCAATAGATTTGATTTCATTTCTATCTTCACTTTCATCTTTTCAAACAAAGAAAATTACACAAAGTTCTCTCATTTTCTCTTCTCCATAGCCACGGCCAAACCACCCAATACCACCCTCCACTCTTCAATAATTCTATTCAACCTCACTTCTTGAATCCGTATACTAATCTAAGACACTTTGTAGTTGTAACCAACACCTAGTTCCATCATCTTCTATCTTTTCTTCAAGCTTAAAGTTTGAAGGTTTTTGAAGCGAAGTCTTTGATCTTCATTTTTAATCTTGTTTCAAAGTTCTAACCATGATTTTGAGCCATGGTTATCTTAGTTTAAAGCTTAGGATATTAATATTGTATGTTTTCTTTGTTTTTAAGATCAACTTGGAGAAGAAAGTCTACTTCAAGAAGGACAACAAGGAGCTTTGGAGGATCATCTCCAAGGTAAGAGGGAGATTTAACCTCATCAACCACTCATGGTGGTGAGGAACGAATTGTGTGTGTGAATAATCCATGTGAGGGTTGTTCACTTTTTTGTATAAATTTAGTGCTTTGTATTTATTTACCTTATATGCTTTTATTGTTTTGATATTATGCATGAACTTGTTAGAATAGATTATTGATGATTGATGTATGTGATATGATGTGAATCATATTGGAAAGAAAACAATTTTTGGCCTCCAATGGACCATGAGGCTCATAGCCTCCATGCCCCAAAATGGGTATACCATGTTAAAATTATTTTATGAATAATGAAGTTAGATGATTAGGGAGTAAGGAAAAGAAATTAAAATGAATTTTGGTTCCAAAGACCACATGACTCACGGCCATGAGGCTTGATTAGGATAATCTAGTACAAAAAAATGATTTATTAATGGTAAACCTAGTTGATTAGGTGAAATGAAATAATTGAAAGTTTTATAAAATGGAAACAAGAAATGAATAAATTTTTTTATTTCACAAATGATGATTTTTGACAATAATGTTAGAAATTACGGTTTTAAAGTGAAGTGGTAATTTGAGGTATTTTGTTAAAAAGAATTGTTAGTAAAACAAATGAATTTTTTTATTAAATTATAATAATACAAATTTTGAGAAAGACATCAAAAAATATTATTTAAAATGTGTTTTATTGAGAAAAATGGGAATTTGAAGTCCAAATTATATTTTAACCTTAGAAAGTTTCAAAATTGAATTTAAAATGTCAAGAAATATTTTATACAGATAAAAATAGTAGAAAAAAAACCTTACGCGATTCGAAAACATGAATTTTTGATCTACGCAATTTAGAAAATGTATAAATATTTTTACGTGATTGAGAAAACATAGAAAACATGTTTACGCAACTTGAAAATGCGACAAAAGTGTTACGCGATTGTGAAAATGTGATAAAAGTGTTACGCGATTGAGAAACAATAGGATTACTGTCAGGCCAACGTATTGGACCCATAAATATAAAGTTGTGACTTTGGTCTATAATTGGCTTGTCTATGCATTAGTCATGCATTATGAAAGTCTGGTGGACTATGTTAAGGCCGGTGGCCTAGGAATTGAATCACACCTTTGTGTGGGTGTGATAGGTATAGTGTAGGTCACTTGTTGACCTTGAGGGCGTCGAGGTGCGGGTTTTCCACAATGGACAATTGGTAGGCCCACTGTGCCGTGGATTAGACCGATGCAACGCACTGACGATCCGGACTGAGACACTATTCTTAATCAAGGTCTGGTGTAAAATGTCTTGTATAAAGCCATGATGTACATTTTTTTATAATACTAAAGCACTTGATTTAAGGCTGACGAGATACAGACATGTCTTCTAGATCATTCTCTCCAATTTGTGTTTAGCTCCATGGAGTAGGAAACTGGGTCAGTATGCATATGCATAGTCTATCTACCTATCGTTGTGATATTTTATCTGTTAATATTAATTGATACTTGATGCCATGACTATATTCATTATTTGCTATATCTGTACGACATTACTATCATTTTGTTTCTCTGCTGCTATGTTGGCAATAGTGTAGGTGATCTCACCTCTTCATGTTATGTCTGTTATGTTGTATGTTTATATTAAATACAGACAGTGTAGAAGATGAGTCAGGATTGCCCAGATTCTGTTTGGGATAGTTTATCTATTATATATTATGGCATATTGACGAGGTATCATCAAGTTTATGCATGTACAAATTCCATGAGGGTACTGATGCTTAGACTACAAACTTGGTGAGGGATCATGTTTTTTATCTTGGGGAGCTGACCCTAACCTTTAGTGGGTCCTGTAATGGGAACCCTATTTTGTCTACTATAGTCTCATTACAATTAGAGTTCTCGATGCCCATGAGGGATTTATGTGGTATTCCTTCTTACACCCCTAAAGATAATTCTATGGTGTCATCTGCGTGTACACTTGTTCCTAGGTCTGTGTAGAATCAGGGGGGCTTTGGCTTAAGAGGAGACTGAAGAAGATCCTTCTAAGGAACTTTCTCACTAGAAGTTCTAACTTTGGTTAGTTTAATGTTTTGAAGTATCAGTTGTACATATTTACTTCTTGAAGTACAATTTTATGTATGTAAATCATTTGTGAACCAAGTTTATATTTATGTATATTATGAGTGAGTGTCATTCAGTTATGTGTTGTATGGTTTTATTTATTTATCTAATTTTATATTATTCACAAATGGAATTTTACAATTAGTATTGTTACAAGATTAATTATTTTACAACTCATATATAAATAATAATAAATTATTTATAACTTGGGTATGGTTTAATAATACTAGTCTTAAATGTGATACCCTATGGTGGGTGTTGCAGAGGATGGCAGATGTTATAGTACAACAAAACTAGAGAGTTGCCCAATAGCAGGAAGCAACCGCTGAAGCTCAGAATTTTGTCGAAGTTTCATCGTAACAATTCGCCACAGTTTAAGGGAGAGTTTGATCCGGAGAAAGCAAACCTTTGGATCAAAGAGTTGGAAAAAATATTTAGAGAAATGGGATGTACCGATGAGAAGAAGATGACTTATGCTACATTTATGCTTGTTGGAGACATTGAGGACTGGTGGGCAGGAGCTGAACAGTTGTTGGAAGCTGAAGGAAGGATGATTACTTGGGAAGTCTTTCAGAACATATTCCTAGAGAAGTATTTTCTAGCCAGTACAAGACATGTAAAGGAAATGGAATTCCTTGGTCTGAAACAAAGAGGAATGATTGTCAGTGAATATGCTGCTAGGTTTAAAAGCCTATCAAAATTCTCAAGGTATTTTCAACTATAACCTGATGAAGAGTGGAATTGTCAGAAGTTTGAAGATGGTTTGAGGCATGATCTGAAACAGGCAGTGTTACCTTTGGGAATAGGGCAATTCTCAGCTTTGTTGGATAAGTGTCATCGGATTAAAGAGCTGGATCAATCTCGGGATATGAGATCCCATAACTTTGGACCATCTTGATTTCAAATGGAGAGTAATGGCAATGGCAACCAATTCCAGCAGAAATCGTACTCCCGACCATCGAGGAATCATCAGGAACAACAATCTTTTAGAGGAAGTTCTAGTGGCAGAGGATTCAGTCAGTCTGTGGCATCTTTACCAACATGTTTGAAGTGTGGAAAGGGTCACATAACAAAGGAGTGTATGATCAAGGGAATGGTCTGTTTTAAGTGCAAGAAGCCCGGACACGTTTCTAGAAACTGTACTCAACCGAAGATAGAATGAGAAAGCAATATTCGCATCTATTCTAAGGTACACAAATTTTGAGGACAAAATTCTTTTTAGAGGGGAAGTCTATAACATCCTAAAATTTTGTTTCCTTAGTTATATATGATTTTTATCAATTTTGTGTTTTTTGGAAATTGTTTAATTTATTTTGGTTATTTTATAGTTATTTTTGGGCTTTATGTGTGTTTGTGGTGGGGCTGGAAAAATAAAAAAAAATCAGACCCAAAAAATTTTGGATTGTTAATGCAGGGCCCAGGGAGCTTACTAAACCTGAAACTGGAAATAGTTTTCAAAGTTTTGCTTTTCTGAGATTTTATCTGACAAATAAAATTTAGGTACGTTTTATTATCCATTGGATAATAACCATTGGTTAATAGGCAGTAGCTTTCATCCATTGGTCAATAACTACCAATAAAAATGTCTTGTGGGATGGCTAGTCATCAACCTAGTCATCTTTTTCTAGGGAGTTCTTGGTAACTCACTACATGAATCACCTTATGACTCACTAAGATGAACCAATGGAGAGCTAGTCTTCTATGGTGGCTATGACTCACACAACGACTCACCTTGTGCCTCATTGCATGACTCATGGTGTGACTCACAAATTTTTGTGACTCACCCATAAAGCCCACGACCAAGGCTAGTTAGGAGAGCTAAAAATCTACACTTAGTTCAACTTTTCATCTTCAATCTCTCATGTAACCAAGAAAAACTACACACAAAACTCTCATTTTTCTCTCAAAGAAGCTCACGGTCAACACCCCCAAAACCCATTTCCCATTTTCTATAATTCAATCTAACCTTAGATCTTCAATCTACATGCCATTCTAAGACACTTTTGTGTTGAGACAATCATCTAATTCATTCATCTTCTATCTTGTTCTTCAAGCTCAAGTTTTAAGCTCTTAAGGTGAAATTCTTTAATCTTCATGTTTCTATCCATTTTAAAGTTCTAGACTATGACTTGGATCCATGGTCATCTTAGTTAAGCCTTAGATGTTAATGTTTGTATGTTTGCTTTGTTTTCAAGAATCACTTGGTGGAGAAAGTTTACTACAAAAAGATATACAAGAGGATTTTGAGCATCATCTAAGGTAAGAGGGAGATTAACCTCATCAACCAATCATGGTGGTGAGGAATGAATTTGTGTTGTATGTGATAAATCCATGTGAGGATTTATTCATTTGCTTGTATAAATTAAGTGGTTTGTGCTTGTTTGCTTTATGTGATTTTAAATCTTTGATATCATGCATGAATTGGTTAGTAGAAATTCAATGTTTGAGATATGTTGTATGTAACATCCCGAAAAAAAATACCTGTTTAATTATATATCGTCATTTTATAATATTTGTAATTTTTAAGAATTTTCTGGGAATTTTCTGGAAACGTCGAATATTTTAATATATTCCTCATTTTGCGTGTGCACTGTGCAGACCCGGGAAGATGCGATATCTTCCTTGTGGCTGGTAAACTCTAAATTGTGGACTTGTCGACGGGGGATCTTACTAAACCCGAGGCCGGGCACAATTTACGAAGTTTACGTTTTGCGAGGTTTTACCCGATAAATGAAATTGCGGTACTGTAAAATCATCCGATGAGTAATGAAATATTATTTTCATCATCAGTAACTCTTCTACATTGGAGGAAAAATAATACTGACAGTGTAAATATTTGTCTGTGTTAGTGTGCCTAATCAGGAAACAACTTTACTTTCACTTTATCGAGAAACGTGCGAAGCTTCTCAAGGAAGCTTGGAGGAAGCTTCTTGGAAATTTCCTCTTCCTCCTTTCCCCATGCAATGCAGCCACTCCCTCTTTTCTCTCCTTCATTCACGGCTGGACAGCACTTTGGGGAAAAAGAATTGATTTTCCCATATCACCTCTTCTACTCCTTCTTCCGTCTGCTTCTTTCTTCTTCTTCCTATTATTATTTTTCTCCTTCCTTTCTCCTGGAACCCCACGACACCAGCAGCCCTTCCCCACTCATCCATCACAAAAATCCAAACCAACCACATTTTCTTAACCCTCATCCTCTCCTAGACATCTTTCTTACTTGGAGCATCTTGAGATTTCACCATTTTCACCACCTTCTTCAAGCTTCAAAGTTAGGGTTTTTGGGTAAGTTTCAAGACATCTCTTCCCTTCTCTTCATTTTCATTTTCAAGGGCCTTCTAATGGCCATTTACATTCTGTTTTCCATGTCCATATGCCATTCTAATCAAGTCACCATCTCTAGGGCTTTTGGGGAGTGAAATCCGAAATTTACAAGGAGTTTTCTTGGAGTTCTCTTGATTTCTACACATAGGTAAGAGGAAGATGATCCTCCTCAACCAATCTTGGTTAAGGGAATGTCTTGTGTTGTTGTAAATAGGGGAAACCATGTTGAGTTACTCCCTTTGTGACATTGTGTTATTTTTATGGTTTCGTAGTTGTTTGATTTGTATGATTTTATGGACTCGCATTGTGTGTTTTGCTGTCATGAATCATGCTTTGGATTTTGTTGAAATGACTGGAATACCTTGGGATTGGTTGGGCCACGATTTTACAGAACTGAAATCTACAGAACCCTTGCAAATGCACCAGCGCCTAGGCGCTGTGCATAGAGCGCCCAGGCGCTCATTGCCCAGAGAATTTTACCTATAACGCGGCTTGGTTAGCGCTCAGGCGCTTTGATCTAAGCGCTTAGGCGCTCGAACAGCGTTCAGGCGCTACAGATATGGCGCCTAGGTGCCCATAGCAGAATCAATTGCATGTCTGTGAAATGATACTGAAACTTAACTAGTGATAGATCTCTTGTGTGAATGGCAAATCATGAATAAGAATGTATGATGGACCTTAAAGTGTATTACCTTAATCGATTTCATTATTATGATATTGTAGATCTATATGAGTGACCAAAGTTATGTTAATGCTTGATAAGTGTGACATATTATGGATTAGTATGGGATGATTGATCATACATGCTCATGCATAGAGTCATATGCATTGTGAATGTCCTGTGGACTGTTGTAAGGCCGAGTTGCCTAGGAGATTGAACACACCTTGGTACGGGTGCGAATAGACAAGTGTAGGTCGTGTGATGACCTTGGGGGCGTCGGGGTACGGGTCCTTCACAATGGGCAGTTGGTAGCTCTTCTGTCTGTGGGGCAGACCGATGCAAAGGCACTGACGATCCGGATCGAGACACTGTCCTATGTCGTGATCGAGCGTGGACTGTCTGTACAATGCCTGATGTGCACGTGGAAATTATTGCTTAAAGCACTTTGGCCGCGGCAGCCGAGTTACAGACACGTCTCCTGATCTTTCTCTCCGACTGCTTGAGTCTAGCTCCATAGAGTAGGAAATTTGAATACCGTATGCATGTGCATCATGAGATGTTTTACTGTTAATGATTACTACCCTATATGAATTTGAACTGTTGGTATAATTATTATGATGAATGCCTGCCTAGAACTGTTTATCTGCTTACAGAAGTGCTGTCTGCCTATTGCTATTGTGGTTATTTTTGGGATTGTTTCGTGGGCGCAATGCGCCGTATTATTCCTAGCTGCTATAATTGGTAATGATGGTAGGGTGTCTTACCTCTTTTCTGTGCTTCTGTTATTTGTTGCCTGTGCTTATACTGTATCCACCGAAGACGACGGCGCGGAAGCTGAAGCTCCTGACTTTCCAGGCTTCTGGCCCGAGCAAGATTAACATCTATTGAAGACGATGGAGGCTCGCATGCGCGGATTTCTGGGTGACGTGCGTCTGACCTTCCTCGGAGGGCCGGAGTGCTGGCACATCAACCTGAGTTCCGATCGTTGCGTCTACCTCGGCGACGTATCGATTGCCCTAGCTTGGAGACGTCATGAGGCGCCTGTCCTCACCTGCCATGTTAGCCTGCGACTGGAGTTCTACCTACCCATCAGAGAGATGTGGGGTGACCGTTACTACACCCCTTGGGAGGACTCTTTTGATTCCACCGCTCGGGCTCCGTCCCGCGCTTTTGTGGTTCCAATGGAGGTTTCCTCGGAAGAGGAGGATCCTGCTGAGGACCCGGATACGGTCCCTCCTCATTTGAGAGACTGAGTTTATTGGTAGCTACTGATGGCTACCAGTGCTTTATTTTGGGGCCTGATGTATTTTTGTGTGGGCTGTATATTTTGGTATCACTGGGGCATATTTGTATAATCTTTTGGGGCAGGTATAGTTTTGTTTTTGGGAAATTCAGGCTTGTATCAAAGTATAAATGATGTCAGTACATTATATATAAATATATATCTACATGCATATTATCCAGATGAGAATGTTGTCTACTATTTTATCCTTCACTATCATTTATATTCTGCATGGTTAAAATGATTATCAAAACAAAAAAAAAATTGTATATTTCTGCTATTCTGCCCGCGTATTTAAGAATTGAACAAGTTAAACTTAAACGAATGAACCGGGTCTTGAAATGTTAAAACTTTATTGTTCCGCATTTTCTTTTATTTGACAATGCGACGTTCCCTCCCAAAAAGGGGTGTTACATTAAGTTAGTACCAGAGCCCCGGTTTATGTTACTTTGGGTCTTGTGTGTGAGTCTGTCTTGCTTGTGCTGTGTGAAATCTCTGTGGTTTATGTTTTGAGATGAATTCCTCTGACTTACCTTGTGGTTTTCAGTTAACCTGATTTGAGAAAAAGTAAGATGGCAAGAGGTGAAGAAATAGCAGCTGCTATAGAAGCAATGCAGAGGATGGCGGAAGTCATCGCCCAACAGAACGAACGTGCTGCTCAACAACAAGAGAGAGCTGCTCAACAGCTCGAGGCGACTATCGATGCACAGAACTTAGCAGAATTCCGTCGCCACAACCCTCCGCAGTTCAAGGGAGAATTTGATCCCGACAAGGGTAGTTTGTGGATCAAAGAGCTGGAGAAGGTCTTCCATGGCATGAATTGTGCCGAAGACAAAAAGGTGAATTTTGCTACCTTTATGCTTGTGGGCAACGCCGAAGATTGGTGGAACGGAGCTCAGAGAGCATTGGAAGCCGAAGGGACTGACATCACATGGGATGTGTTCAAGAACAAGTTCTTGGACAAATATTTTCCTGCTAATGCGAGACATGCGAAAGAGCTTGAGTTCCTCAACTTGAGACAGGGGAACATGACCGTCAGCGAATACGCAGCCAAATTTGAGAACCTGGAGAAGTTCTCAACGCACTACCAACACCAAACCGATGAAGCCTGGAAGTGTTAGAAGTTCACTGAGGGATTGAGGTACGAGATGAAGAAAGCTGTGATCACCCTGAAGATGAAGGTATTATTAGAACTGTTAGACATATGTTGTGAAGTTGAAGCCTTGGAACAGGCTAGAGACTCGAGAAACAGGAGCTTTGGGCCTGTACGGTCCCAAAGAGGTGGAGGCAGTAGTTCGAACCGCTTCCAAAAGAAGCCCTATTCCCGACCAACGGGAAGTCCGCAACAAACCGGTGGAAGTTCTGGTGGAGGTTCTTCTGGGAACCGAACTAGTCAGAATGTGGCATATCCCCCCAAATGCCTCAAGTGTGGGAAAGATCATCTCAAGAGAGACTGCGCGCTCAAAGGGTTTATCTGCTTCCGATGTGGCAAATCGGGCCACGTGTCTAGAGATTGCAACCAAGCAAAGGCTGAACCTTTAATCAATGCAACTCAAGCCAAGAGACCGCAAACTGGAGGTCGAGTCTACACCATGAGCAGAGCTGAAGCCTCCGAATCCGAAGACTTGATTCAAGGAGAAGGCATCATAGAAAGTAATCTTTTAAAAGTACTGTATGACTCTGGGGCAACCCATTCTTTCATATCATATGACTGTGTGCTACGACTTGGCTTACCTGTGTCTGAACTACCTTTTGATTTGACTGTCTCAACCCCTACTGAAAAACCGGTAGTTACTAACAAAGTCTGTTTGAAGTGTCCCTTAATTGTTGAAGGTCGAATCTTTTCTGTCGATTTGATCTGTCTACCTCTTTTACAACTAAATATAATCTTAGGGATGGATTGGTTATCTTCCAACCATGTTCTGTTAGATTGCTCTAGAAAAACCATAATCTTTCCTGTGGATGAGAATTCTAGATACTTGACTGCCAACCAAGCACGAGCTTTCTTGAAAGAAGGAGCTCAGGGATACATGCTACTATCTTCTTTGAAAATCGAGAGCGAGGCTGATCTGAACACTATTCCGGTAGTGAAGGGGTTCTCTGAAGTCTTTCCAGAAGAAGTACCTGGTTTACCCCCGACGCACGAGATAGAGTTTGCTATTGATCTGGTACCGGGAGCTGGTCCCGTGTCTATAGCACCTTACCGGATGTCGCCAACGGAATTGGCAGAACTTAAGAAACAGCTAGAGGAGCTTTTGGAGAAGCAGTTTGTTAGATCGAGTGTATCACCGTGGGGAGCACCAGTATTGTTAGTTCAGAAAAAGGACGGTGCATCAAGATTGTGTGTGGACTATAGGCAGTTGAACAAGTTGACAATCAAGAACAAGTATCCACTCCCAAGAATTGATGATTTGATGGACCAACTGAAGGGAGCAGTAGTGTTTTCAAAGATTGATTTGAGATCTGGGTACCATCAGATAAGAGTGAAAATGGAGGATATACCCAAGACTGCTTTTCGTACCTGATACGGTCATTACGAGTACCTTGTGATGTCGTTTGGTGTTACGAATGCACCTGTTATCTTCATGGACTACATGAACAGGATCTTTTGTCCTTACTTGGACAAGTTTGTTGTCGTCTTCATTGACGATATCCTGATATATTCCCAGAATCAGGAGGATCATGCTGAACACCTCAGCATAATTCTTCACATCCTAAAGGATAAAGAATTGTATGCCAAGCTGTCGAAATGTGAGTTTTGGCTCGATGAGGTGAAGTTTTTAGGCCATGTGATCTCGAAGGAAGGGATTGCAGTGGATCTGTCTTAAGTAGAAGCAGTAGTACAGTGGGAGCAACCAAAGTCAGTGACGGAAGTTCGTAGCTTCGTGGGTTTAGCTGGATATTACCGAAGATTTATAGAAGGGTTTTCCAAGATTGCTGGACCGCTCACTCAGTTGACGAGGAAGAATCAAGCTTTTGAATGGACTGATAGTTGCGAGCAAAGTTTCCAAGAGTTGAAGAAACGGCTGACTACCTCACCAGTATTAGTACTACCTGATCCGAATGAGCCATTTGAGGTGTACTACGACGCTTCGTATCAAGGATTGGGATCTGTTCTTATGCAACACCGAAGAGTGGTAGCTTATGCTTCGCGACAGTTGCAGGTACACGAGAAGAACTACCCTACCCATGATTTGGAACTTGCTGCTGTGGTTTTTGCTCTAAAGATATGGAGACATTTTCTCTATGGGGCAACATTCACCATCTTCAGTGACCACAAGAGCTTGAAATATTTGTATGATCAGAAAGACCTGAATATGAGGCAGCGGAGATGGCTAGAATTCCTGAAGGACTATGATTTCCAGTTGTTGTACCACCCTGGCAAGGCGAACGTCATGGCTGATGCCTTGAGCAGAAAGACTATCAGTGCTTCTGCCTTGATGATCAAGGAAAGAGACCTCATAGAACAGTTTAGGGATGTATGGTCATTTGTTAAGTTGGAACCCGGAAGGATTTGTATGAATATGGTCACTATCTCAAGTGAGCTAATGGATGATATACGAGAAAAGCAGAAGGTTGATGAATTCTTGCAAGAAGCGAGAGAACTGATGAGGCAAGGCAAAGAGACGGAATTTGAAGAAGGAACAGATGGAATTCTGAGATTCTGAGGTAGAGTTTGTATTCCCCGTGACCAAGAGCTGAGGCGATATATTGTGAAACATGCTCACACCAGCAAGCTGAGTATGCACCCAGGCATAGCTAAGATGTATCAAGATCTAAAGAAATTGTTCTGGTGGCATGGAATGAAGAGCGACGTCACTAGATGTGTATCGACTTGTTTAGTTTGTCAAAAATCTAAAGTGGAACACCAAAGACCAGCAGGATTGCTACAACCATTGTCTATTCCCAAATGGAAATGGGACAGCATTGCAATGGATTTTGTTGTGGGTTTGCCGAGAACAAAGAAAGGACACGATTCGATTTGGGTAATTGTGGATCGACTCACAAAGTCAACCCATTTTCTCCCGATCAACATAAGGTACAGTTTGGAGAAGTTGACCCAACTTTATATTGGAGAGATCGTTAGGCTACATGGTGTGCCTACGAGTATTGTTTTGGATAGTGATCCAAGGTTTACTTCAAAATTTTGGCAGAGCTTGCAAGCATCGTTGGGAACAAAGTTACGTCTGAGTTCAGCGTACCACCCACAAACCGATGGTCAATCAGAAAGGACGATCCAATCTCTAGAAGATTTACTTAGAGCTTGTACTATCGAACAGACTGAGAGTTGCGATCAAATCTTGCCATTGATAGAGTTCACTTACAACAATAGTTATCATTCGAGTATAGGGATGGCACCCTATGAAGTCCTGTATGGACGACGGTGTCGGACACTGTTGTGTTGGTACCAAGACGGCGAGCGTCTCACAATTGGACCAGATATCATTCAGCAGACAACTGAGAAGGTCAAGATGATCCAAGAAAAGATGAGAACTGCTCAGAGCCGGCAAAAGAGTTATGCAGATAGGAGAAGAAAACCTCTTGAGTTTGAGGAAGGTGAGCATGTATTCCTGAAAGTCACACCCACGACTAGGGTCGGCCGGGCTTTGAAATCTAGAAAACTCACTCCAAAATTCCTTGGACCTTACCAAATTCTTCGCCGGATAGGTCCAGTAGCCTACCAAGTAGCCTTACCCCCTTTTCTTTCAAACATACACAATGTCTTCCATGTTTCACAACTTCGCAAGTATTTTCCTAATCCAAGTCATGTCATAGCACCGGACACAGTACAGTTAAAAGAGAACTTGACCTATGAGGCGCCTCCTGCGAGAATTGAGGATCGACGGATAAAGCAACTTAGAGGCAAGGAGATTCCATTGGTAAAGGTGATCTGGAATGAGACGACTGGTGACGCAACTTGGGAACTGGAGGACAAGATGAAGGAGCAACATCCAAAACTATTCTGAGGTATGTAAATTTCGAGGACGAAATTCCTTTTAGTAGGGGAGTGTTGTAACATCCCGAAAAAAAATACCTGTTTAATTATATATTGTCATTTTATAATATTTGTAATTTTTGAGAATTTTCTGGGAATTTTCTGGAAACGTCTAATATTTTAATATATTCCTCATTTTACGTGTGCATTGTGCAGACTCGGGAAGATGCGATATCTTCCCTGTGGCTGGTAAACTCTAAATTGTGGACTTGTCGACGGGGGATCTTACTAAACCTGAGGCCGGGGCACAATTTACGAAGTTTACGTTTTGCGAGGTTTTACCCGATAAATGAAATCGCGGTACTGTAAAATCATCCGATGAGTAATGAAATATTATTTTCATCATCAGTAACTCTTCTACACTGGAGGAAAAATAATACTGACAGTGTAAATATTTGTCTGTGTTAGTGTGCCTAATCAGGAAACAACTTTACTTTCACTTTATCAAGAAACGTGCAAAGCTTCTCATAGAAGCTTGGAGGAAGCTTCTTGGAAATTTCCTCTTCCTCCTTTCCCCATGCAATGCAGCCATTCCCTCTTCTCTCTCCTTCATTCACAGCTGGACAACACTTTGGGAGAAAAGAATTGATTTTCCCATATCACCTCTTCTACTCCTTCTTCCATCTGCTTCTTTCTTCTTCTTCCTATTATTATTTTTCTCCTTCCTTTCTCCTGGAACCCCACGACACCAGCAGCCCTTCCCCACTCATCCATCACAAAAATCCAAACCAACCACATTTTCTTAACCCTCATCCTCTCCTAGACATCTTTCTTGCTTGGAGCATCTTGAGATTTCACCATTTTCACCACCTTCTTCAAGCTTCAAAGTTAGGGTTTTTGGGTAAGTTTCAAGACCCCTCTTCCCTTCTCTTCATTTTCGTTTTCAAGGGCCCTCTAATGGCTGTTTACATTTCGTTTTCCATGTCCATATGCCATTCTAATCAAGTCACCATCTCTAGGGCTTTTGGGGAGTGAAATCCAAAATTTACAAGGAGTTTTCTTGGAGTTCTCTTGATTTCTACACATAGGTAAGAGGAAGATGATCCTCCTCAACCAATCTTGGTTAAGGGAATGTCTTGTGTTGTTGTAAATGCGGGAAACCATGTTGAGTTACTCCCTTTGTCACATTGTGTTATTTTTATGGTTTTGTAGTTGTTTGATTTGTATGATTTTATGGACTCGCATTGTGTGTTTTGCTGTCATGAATCATGCTTTGGATTTTGTTAAAATGACTGGAATACCTTGGGATTGGTTGGGCCACGGTTTTGCAGAACTGAAATCTGCACAACCCTTGCAAATGCACCAGCGCCTAGGAGTTGTGCATAGAGCGCCCAGGCGCTCATTGCCCAGAGAATTTTCCCTATAACACGGCTTGGTTAGCGCTCAGGCGTTTCGATCTAAGCGCTTAGGCGCTCGAACGGCATTCAGGCGCTACAGATATGGTGCCTAGGCGCCCATAGCAGAATCAATTGCATATCTGTGAAATGATACTGAAACTTAACTAGTGATAGATCTCTTGTGTGAATGGCAAATCATGAATAAAAATGTATGATGGACCTTAAAGTGTATTACCTTAATCGATTTCATTATTATGATATTGTAGATCTATATGAGTGACCAAAGTTGTGTTAATGCTTGATAAGTGTGACATATTATGGATTAGTATGGGATGATTGATCATACATGCTCATGCATAGAGTCATATGCATTGTGAATGTCCTGTGGACTGTTGTAAGGCCGAGTTGCCTAGGAGATTGAACACACCTTGGTGCGGGTGCGAATAGACAAGTGTAGGTCGTGTGATGACCTTGGGGGCGTCGGGGTGCTGGTCCTTCACAATGGGCAGTTGGTAGCTCTTCTGTCCGTGGGGCAGACCGATGCAAACGCACTGACGATCCGGATCGAGACATTGTCCTATGTCGTGATCGAGCGTGGACTGTCTGTACAATGCCTGATGTGCACGTGGAAATTATTGATTAAAGCACTTTGGCCGCGGTAGCCGAGTTACAGACACGTCTCCTGATCTTTCTCTCCGACTATTTGAGTCTAGCTCCATGGAGTAGGAAATTTGAATACCGTATGCATGTGCATCATGAGATGTTTTACTGTTAATGATTACTACCCTATATGAATTTGAACTGTTGGTATAATTATTATGATGAATGCCTGCCTAGAACTGTTTATCTGCTTACAGAAGTGTTGTCTGCCTATTGTTGTTGTGGTTATTTTTGGGATTGTTTCGTGGGCGCAATGCGCCGTATTATTCCTAGCTGCCATAATTGGTAATGATGGTAGGGTGTCTTACCTCTTTTCTGTGCTTCTGTTATTTGTTGCCTGTGCTTATACTGTATCCACCGAAGACGACGGTGCGGAAGCTGAAGTTCCTGACTTTCCCGGCTTCTGGCCCGAGCAAGATTAACATCTATTGAAGACGATGGAGGCTCGCATGCGCGGATTTCTGGGTGACATGCGTCTGACCTTCCTCGAAGGGCCAGAGTGCTGGCACATCAACCTGAGTTTCGATCGTTGCGTCTACCTCGGCGACGTATCGATTGCCCTAGCCTGGAGACGTCATGAGGCGCCTGTCCTCACCTGCCATGTTAGCCTGCGACTGGAGTTCTACCTACCCATCAGAGAGATGTGGGGTGACCGTTACTACACCCCTTGGGAGGACTCTTTTGATTCCACCGCTCGGGCTCCGTCCCGTGCTTCTGTGGTTCCAATGGAGGTTTCCTCGGAAGAGGAGGATCCTGCTGAGGACCGGATATGATCCCTCCTCATTTGAGAGACTGAGTTTACTGGTAGCTACTGATGGCTACCAGTGCTTTATTTTGGAGCCTGATGTATTTTTGTGTGGGCTGTATATTTTGGTATCTGTAACACCCCAATTTTTAGAAAATGTCCCGAATGTTCTATTTGCTGTTTTTCAAGCTTTTGTGTAAATGACTGTTATGTCCCTATTTTACTGTTTCTTGTTTTTCTGTATGAAATACAAATATGTTTTTCAGACTAAAATTTTATTTGATCGTTTTACGTAATTTGCTTCGAGACGGTAAAATAAAAATTTTCTCAAGCTACTGTTTTAATTTTTCTGGGAGATATACAGACAATTAATACTGTCTGTAATTTTATTTGAACATTTTGGATGATTTGCTTCGTCGTGGGAAAAAATAGAAAAATGACCGTTACGTCCCGATTGTACTGTTTTTAATTTTTCTATATGTTACAGTGCTTAATATTACTGTCTGTGATTTTATTTGGACTTTTTGTGCGATTTGCTCCGGGATAGGAAAATAATATTTTTTCGGGCTGGGAAAATCTTGTTTTAATTATTCAGACTAGGGGATCTTACTAAACCCAATTCTGAATGAGACGATAATTAATATTTTAATTTTTAGGATTTAACTGTCCAATAAAATAATTTTGTATATTATTTTATTAGTCAGTATAATTAGATGACAGTGGACCCGGAAATGTTTTGCGGGACCCACATTTAGCTAATACAGTTAACTTAGTAGCTTAATTAAGCATCATTAGTGAAGGAATTCTCTAGAACATGATGACTAAGTGTGTGACTAAGCTAATTAGTGACTAAGCTAATGACTAGGTTAGTGGCTAAGGTGGATGACAAGGCAAGGATGAACCAATGAGGGCTAAGCTTGCTAACCAAGTTTTTATCTTGATCTTTGATTCATCCAAAGGCTTGGATGAAGCCAAGCAAGGCTACACCTTGCATGGAGTGAAGTTCACGGCCATTTGGCCTTTGGAAGACCAAAATCACTTTGTCTTCATGCAACTTTCTCTATTCTCTCTCTTCCAAAAACCCTAAACACCATTGAAGCTCTCTTGAAGCTCCATTCGGCCAAGCCTTGTTC
Organism: Ormosia emarginata; assembly: GCA_029884605.1. Taxonomy (NCBI): domain Eukaryota; kingdom Viridiplantae; phylum Streptophyta; class Magnoliopsida; order Fabales; family Fabaceae; genus Ormosia; species Ormosia emarginata. Next base: position 45,644,009 of record JAQQTP010000088.1, read on the forward strand.
TACACCATCCAACCACCCAAAATTCTATCCAACCAAGTTTTCTAAACCTAAACACAATCCTAAGAACATCTCTAGTTGAGAGTTCTTGCAAAATCTTCCATTTGAAGTTTGGAAACCAACTTGGAAAATTTTACCTAGAAGGTGAAATTTCTAGTTTTCCAATTCTAAACTCTTTTTCAAAGTTCTAAGCCATGATTTCTTCATGGTTTAAGCTCTCTTTTATGGTTAGTAACTTGCAGATTTTTGTTTAAGTTTGTTAGGTGACTTGAAGGAGAAAACCGAAACCTAGAAGAGGAGTGAAAGAATGTTTTGTCTTCATTTAAGGTAAGAGGAAGACAAATCTTATCATCCATGGGTGGTGGTAAGAAAATGGAAAATTGATTGTTGATTGTAGAATCCATAAGGATTCCTTGTTTGTGGTTGTTTAGTAGCTTGTTTGTGTGGTTGTTAGTAGCTTTCCTATTTGATAATTGTAATAATTTATATGTAGTTGCATGTCTACAAGCTTTAAATTGCATGTCTACAAGCTTTGATAATTTGCATGTGTTAGAAATGCATGATAATGTATAGGATGTGAATAATATGCTAAGGAAGGCATGAGTGTTCCAAAGAACACAATCCTAAGGCTCATGGCCATTGACTCAAAAGTAGAACCAAAATGTTCTCATTATTTTCCTAAAGTGTAATTTAATTAACCTAGGAAAATTAACAAGAGATAGAAGTGTTTAGATCAAGGAAAATGAATTTAGAAATCAAATGATCCAAACATATATTTCGGCCAACATGCCAAACCAAGAATTCATAATTTCTAAAATCAATTCCAAACCATTTCCAAGTATAAGGATGCAATATATGTTAAAAAGAATTTTTCTAAAATGAGTTTTTAAGAAATAGATTGAATTGAATTAAGTTTAACCAATTAAAACTATTGATTTTATTGTTAGAAAAGAAATAAAGTAACTTTCGAAAATTTCTAACATATAGCTCATATTGTATTTTGAAGCATGTTAGTGGTTTTCAAAAGGTTTAAATTATACGAATAAAAATTAAGTAAACAGAATTTTTACGAAAAAATTAGGAAATCATTATTATAATTTTCTAAACAAAATACTGTCAATTTTTAGTAAAAATGGGCAATTAAGATAGGAAAGATGTCCAAAAGACAGTATACGGTATTGAAAATATTTTACATAGTTTAAACGTATTAATTATTATTTCTGTCTATTTAAAACAGTAATTTTTAAGGATTTGGACCATAAAATGATTTATAAACCTTATGCGATTAAGAAAACGTATTAAAAACTCTACGCGATTTTAAAAACAGAAAAATAAATTTATGCGATTTAAAAACGTTTGTAAAAACGATGAGATTGTGAAAAACGCGATAAAATTTCTACGCGATTGACCAAAATGGTAATTTCTGAATTTTTATGCTGTCGGGCTATGAGGTGAACCCGTACAGGCTTTGGAACAGTATTTGTCCGGTGGGACTTACTGTATCTTTTTATCTTTGAGGATATCCTGGTAATTTGAGGATATGCCAGTTTTTGGTGGATTGGTTGACGAGGTGAATCACATCGTGTTGTCGATGCGATAAACGTAGTGTGGTTCATTGTCTTTATGAACTGGGAGACGTTAGTGTACGGGACTCCATATATGGACAGTCGGTCGCTCTGCTGGGCCGTGGTAACCGATAGCACACTAATGAACTCGACACACACTATATTTAATCGAGATTTCGTAAAGTCTAATAGTACATTGCCTGTAGTGCCATAATGTGAGACCGTGAACTGCACCATGCTTTGGATGATGGATTCCATATGACGTGGGGCTATAGACGCAAAGTGTGACAGCGCAATAGTTTGGTTGGGCAGCCGTGGTACTAATAGATTTTGTGAGTCATTCTCTCTCTGATATCTATATGTCTTTAGCTCCATGGAGTAGGATCGTGTCATATTGCATATGATTATATCTTGAACATTATTTTATTTCATTTGTTTATTTTTATCTAGTTATTATTATGATAAATTGTCTATTTATTATTTTATTTTATCCGATTTGTGATATTAGTTTATTTGTGATATTATGTGTTCTTATGATATTTAAATCTTTACATTCTTTTGTTATTAAATTACTTGTTGTAGCTTTTTATATTGTATGAACTGTATATCTGTTGTTTGTCGTTTTCTTATTTGCCATGTTTGTGATGATTTTAGATTGTCTTACCTCTTTATTGTACGTGTTTTCTGTATATTTATTTTACGTGGTAAAGAGTTTGAGGAAGAGGAACAGCCTCTTGAGATTGTGTATACTGAGGAGGAAGAAGAGCAGCAAGCCGAAGATCAGTACGACGACCAAGAACCATCTGATCATCCATACCCATTGGACTGATTAGTTTGGATATGGCGGTGCCAGGATTTTTGGGATTTGTGACACTCGAGTTTCATGGTGGATCGTTAGCTTGGCATCTGAGGGGAGACAGAGACTCTGTGACGTACGTGGGACGGTTGACTGTGTCCATACGACATGAGTTTGATGGAGAGCCAGTCATGACGACTACTGTGTTTCTGCATTTAGAGTTGCCTTTATCTCTTAGGCGTTACTGGGGTGGTGTGTCCACTGAGCCTAGTGAGATGACTCTCGTATCGACTGCGCGGTCTCATGTCCGCCGAGTGTCGAGGCATCCTGGATATTTATCTTCTGATGAGTTTCCTGAGAGTGATCCATCAGAGGATTAAATGTTTATGATGTGTATTTTGGCAGCGTCTGCGTATGTATATATTGACTCTTTACTGTTTTTCTTTACTGTTTCTGTTAAAATATTTGTAGTTGTAGTTGTAAATTATTTGTATAACTTATAACTTGGACCATATGTATATTATGAATGATGTTGTTCTGTTTACTTTATGTTTCCGCATTATTTTATTTAATAATATTCTGTTTAACAGGAATTATTTTTCAACCCATATTAATACGTAATAAATATTTTACAACTTGGGTAGATTTTATTTATTTCTCTTTATATATGTGACATCCCCACAAGGGTGTTACATTAGTTGGTATCAGAGCCCAAGTTAGAGTCTTTTGGGGTTGTGGTTGGGTCTGTTTTTGTTTGTGTTGTGTGATTCTCTGTGATTTACTTCCGAAAGGATGTATCTGACTTTGTTTTGTCATGTTTGAAAAGGTTACTTTGGTTTCCATTATGTTATGATTCGTCCGTCCTTGAAGAAAGACGATGATTCGTGGTAAACGTGCACGTGAGGAGGTAGAAGTGATAGCGGCGGTTTGACTGCAACTACAAAAGCAATGCAAAAAACAGCTTAAGGTACAGTACAACATGATCAGAGTAGCGCAGTGGAAGCGTGGTGTTTGAACAAGGAAAAAAAAAACTCGTAAAGCTAGGCGATTCCGGTAGAAACCGTGTTCGTGATTATTGGGAAGGCGACAAACAACAAACTTGTGGAGGAAGTGCGAGTCGTAGTCAGTTTAGTCAAACTGTGACGTCTGTACCAAAGTGTTGGAGATATGGGAAGATCATCTAACGGGGGACGGTATAAATCAAAAGAATCATATGTTTCAAGTATAGGATGCTGGATATTTTGCTGAAAAGTGTATTCCACCAAAAGACGACGTCATTTGTCAGAAATGAACGTGCTTCGATGTTTCAAGTAGAATGGAGTATCGATTCTTCAAGTGGAGCAAAAGCATCTCAAATTAAAAACCTAATTAAAAAAGGTTGTGTCGCAAAAGGTGATCCTTTAACTATACTGTATAATTCCAAAAGTAACCTTTTTTTTATGGCATACAATTGTGTAGGTCAATTAGAGGTCAATTAGAGTTGTTTATGTCTTCTTTATCTTTTGACCTGGTTGTTTCTACTTCTATTGTTAAAACATGTGGTTGAGGACTTGAGTTGCTTAAACCATCCTAAGTCTATTAAATAATTGAATCTTTTCTGTTGATTCAATTTGTATGCTTCGTTCTCAAAACGGACGCAATTTAAAAATATCGATTGGATATTTTTAACCATTCATGCTCTGTTAGACTTATCAGTTAAATTGTTCAAGTTAAAAAGTTCACTTCTAAATTCATCGGACCACATCAATTTTTTTTTATTGGATAGGTTCGGTGGTATGAATGATTCTATCATCTCTTATTTTTGTGCCTTCATGATATCTTTCCTATGCCACAATTGTAAAATATACGGAGATGTACATCTGGTCTAACTCATTCTTTTATGGCTAATTGACTGTTTGGGTTGATTAGAGCTATCAATATCTTCGTTACCTTTTGACTTATCTATTTCTGTTTTTATTACCAACCCTATTATTATTATTATCCAGTTCCTTAAACAATCTTTTCTGTTAATCCAAATTGTCTACCTCTTTCGTGAGATAGATGTAATCTTATACATGGATTGGTTATCTTTAATCATATCCTATAGATTGTTCCAGTAAAACTTTGGTGTCACGGAAAACTTATTCTTAAAATTAGGCAATGTCAAATTCTTTGTTGGACATGTCTGGTAACAATTCCAATAGTTTCTCTACCTTTTCTTTCTAAATTTTTATAATGTCCTTTTATGTATTGCAATTGCAAGAAAGGATATTCTTAGTCAAAATTATGTCGTAAGTATCAGATACAGTATTGTTGGAAAAGAAAGCTTGAATTGTGAGACACCTCCTATTAAAAACGAAAGCAGAAGAGTGAAGCGGTACAAAGGCAGGAAAATTTCAAGTGGTGCTGTTCAGAGTGGCGAATGTTTCTGTAATGTTCACAGGTTATGTGGATAAAGTCTTGTTTGGTTTGTCAGAAAGTGAAAGTGGAATACCAAAGCCCAGCTGGGATGTTGCAACCGTTATCTATTCCAGAGTGGAAATGGGATAGTATCTCGATGGATTTCGTTACTGGTTTGTCGAAGACGAGGAAAGGTCATGATTCGATATGGGTTATAGTCGATAGGCTTGCTAAATCGGCTCATTTCTTACCAATTAATATTAAATATTCATAGAAAGATTAACCCAGTTGTACATCAGCGAGATTGTTAGATTACATGGTGTACCTACATGTATAGTTTCTGACCGAGATCCGAGGTTTACGTCAAGGTTTTGGCGGAGTCTATAAGAAGCTATGGGAACTAAGTTGCGACTGAGTTCGGTATATCATCCGCAGACTGATGGTCAGACAGAGAGAACTATACAGTTTTTGGAGGATCTGTTGCATGCTTGTGTTTTGGAGCAACGAGGAAGTTGGGATGAATTTTTATCTTTGATAAAATTCACCTACAACAATAGTTTTCACTCGAGCATAGGGATGGCACCCTATGAGGCATTGTATGGAAGGCGATATCGAACCCTGTTATGTTGGTATCAAGATGGAGAAAGTATGACTGTTGGACCAGATCTTGTACAACAGACTACGGAGAAGGTAAAGATGATACAAGAGAAGATGAGAACGACGCAAAGCAGACAGAAGAGTTATGTGGATAAACGAAGACGACCTCTTGAGTTTGAGGAGGGTGAGCATGTGTTTTTAAGAGTTACTCCTACGACCGGTGTCGGAAGAGTTATTAAGTCTAAGAAGCTTACTCCTAAGTTTATTAGACCGTATCAGATTATCCGACGTATAGGTCCTGTGGCGTATCAGATTGCTTTGCCGCCTTTTCTATCCAATCTGCATGATGTATTTCATGTATCTCAGCTCAGGAAGTATATACCAGATTCGACGCATGTTATACAACCAAATGAAGTACAGTTGAAGGAGAATTTAACTTACGAGACTTTACCTGTTAGAATCGAGGACAGAAAGGTAAAGCAGCTTCGAGGGAAGATGATCGAGCTAGTGAAGGTTATATGGAATGACGTGACGGGTGATGCTACCTGGGAGCTGGAAGATAAAATGAAGGATCAGTAACCTCGTTTGTTTTGATGTGCAGCGAATTTCGAGGATGAAATTTTTTATTTGTTGGGGAGAGTTGTAACACCCCAATTTTTAGAAAATGTCCCGAATGTTCTGTTTGCAGTTTTTCAAGTTTTTGTGTAAATGATTGTTATGTCCTTATTTTACTGTTTCTTGTTTTTCTGTATGAAATACAAATATGTTTTACAGGCTAAAATTTTATTTGATCGTTTTACGTAATTTACTTGAGACGGTAAAATAAAAATTTTCTCAAGCTACTGTTTTAATTTTTCTGGGAGATATACAGACAATTAATACTATCTGTAATTTTATTTGAACGTTTTGGATGATTTGTTTCGTCGTGGGGAAAAATGGAAAAATGACCGTTACGTCCCGATTGTACTGTTTTTAATTTTTCTATATGTTACAGTGCTTAATATTACTGTCTGTGATTTTATTTGGACTTTTTGTGCGATTTGCTCTGGGACAGGAAAATAATATTTTTTCGGGCCGGGGAAATCTTGTTTTAATTATTCAGACTGGGGGATCTTACTAAACCCAATTCTGAATGAGACGATAATTAATCTTTTAATTTTTAGGATTTAACTGTCCAATAAAATAATTTTGTATATTATTTTATTAGTCAGTATAATTAGATGACAGTGGACCCGGAAATGTTTTGCGGGACCCACATTTAGCTAATACAGTTAACTTAGTAGCTTAATTAAGCATCATTAGTGAAGGAATTCTCTAGAACATGATGACTAAGTGTGTGACTAAGCTAATTAGTGACTAAGCTAATGACTACGTTAGTGACTAAGGTGGATGACAAGGCAAGGATGAACCAATGAGGGCTAAGCTTGCTAACCAAGTTTTTATCTTGATCTTTGATTCATCCAAAGGCTTGGATGAAGCCAAGCAAGGCTACACCTTGCATGGAGTGAAGTTCACGGCCATTTGGCCTTTGGAAGACCAAAATCACTTTGTCTTCATGCAACTTTCTCTCTTCTCTCTCTTCCAAAAACCCTAAACACCATTGAAGCTCTCTTGAAGCTCCATTCGGCCAAGCCTTGTTCTACACCATCCAACCACCCAAAATTCTATCCAACCAAGTTTTCTAAACCTAAACACAATCCTAAGAACATCTCTAGTTGAGAGTTCTTGCAAAATCTTCCATTTGAAGTTTGGAAACCAACTTGGAAAATTTTACCTAGAAGGTGAAATTTCTAGTTTTCCATTTCTAAACTCTTTTTCAAAGTTCTAAGCCATGATTTCTTCATGGTTTAAGCTCTCTTTTATGGTTAGTAACTTGCAGATTTTTGTTTAAGTTTGTTAGGTGACTTGAAGGAGAAAATCGAAACCTAGAAGAGGAGTGAAAGAATATTTTGTCTTCATTTAAGGTAAGAGGAAGACAAATCTTATCATCCATGGGTGGTGGTAAGAAAATGGAAAATTGATTGTTGATTGTAGAATCCATAAGGATTACTTGTTTGTGGTTGTTTAGTAGCTTGTTTGTGTGGTTGTTAGTAGCTTTCCTATTTGATAATTGTAATAATTTATATGTAGTTGCATGTCTACAAGATTTAAATTGCATGTCTACAAGCTTTGATAATTTGCATGTGTTAGAAATGCATGATAATGTATAGGATGTGAATAACATGCTAAGGAAGGCATGAGTGTTCCAAAGAACACAATCCTAAGGCTCACGGCCATTGACTCAAAAGGAGAACCAAAATGTTCTCATTATTTTCCTAAAGTGTACTTTAATTAACCTAGAAAAATTAACAAGAGATAGAAGTGTTTAGATCAAGAAAAATGAATTTAGAAATCAAATGATCCAAACATATATTTCGGCCAACATGCCAAACCAAGAATTCATAATTTCTAAAATCAATTCCAAACCATTTCCAAGTATAAGGATGCAATATATGTTAAAAAGAATTTTTCTAAAATGAGTTTTTAAGAAATAAATTGAATTGAATTAAGTTTAACCAATTAAAACTATTGATTTTATTGTTAGAAAAGAAATACAGTAACTTTCAAAAATTTCTAACATATAGCTCATTCTGTATTTTGAAGCATGTTAGTGGTTTTCAAAAGGTTTAAATTATACGGATAAAAATTAAGTAAACAGAATTTTTACTGAAAAATTAGGAAATCATTATTATAATTTTCTAAATAAAATACTATCAATTTTTAGTAAAAATGTGCAATTAAGATAGGAAAGATGTCCAAAAGACAGTATACGGTATTGAAAATATTTTACGTAGTTTAAACGTATTAATTATTATTTCTGTCTATTTAAAACAGTAATTTTTAAGGGATTTGGACCATAAAATGATTTAAAAACCTTACACGATTGAGAAAACGTATTAAAAACTCTACGCGATTTTAAAAATAGAAAAATAAATTTACGCGATTTAAAAACGTTTGTAAAAACGACGAGATTGTGAAAAACGCGATAAAATTTCTACGCGATTGACCAAAATGGTAATTTCTGAATTTTTCTGCTGTCGGGCTATGAGGTGAACCCGTACAGGCTTTGGAACAGTATTTGTCTGGTGGGACTTACTGTATCTTTTTATCTTTAAGGATATCTTGGTAATTTGAGGATATGCCAGTTTTTGGTGAATTGGTTGACGAGGTGAATCACATCGTGTTGTCGATGCGATAAACGTAGTGTGGTTCATTGTCTTTATGAACGGGAGACGTTAGTGTACGGGACTCCATATATGGACATGATCGGTCGCCGCTCCATTTGGGCCGTGGTAACCGACAAGCACACTAATGAACTCGACACGCACTATATTTAATCGAGATTTCGTAAAGTCTAATAGTACATTGCCTGTAGTGCCACAATGTGAGACCGTGAACTACACCATGCTTTGGATGATGGATTCCATATGACGTGGGGCTATAGACGCAAAGTATGACAGCGCAATAGTTTGGTTGGGCAGCCATGGTACTAATAGATTTTGCGAGTCATTCTCTCTCTGATATCTATATGTGTTTAGCTCCATGGAGTAGGATCGTGTCATATTGCATATGATTATATCTTGAACATTATTTTATTTCATTTGTTTATTTTTATCTGGTTATTATTATGATAAATTGTCTATTTATTATTTTATTTTATCCGATTTGTGATATTAGTTTATTTGTGATATTATGTGTTCTTATGATATTTAAATCTTTACATTCTTCTGTTATTAAATTACTGTTGTAGCTTTTTATATTGTATGAACTGTATATCTGTTGTTTGTCGTTTTCTTATTTGCCATGTTTGTGATGATTTTAGATTGTCTTATCTCTTTATTGTACGTGTTTTTTGTATATTTATTTTACGTGGTAAAGAGTTTGAGGAAGAGGAACAGCCTCTTGAGATTGTGTATACTGAGGAGGAAGAAGAGCAGCAAGCCGAAGATCAGTATGACGACCAAGAACCATCTAATCATCCATACCTATTGGACTGATTAGTTTGGATATGGCGGTGCCAGGATTTTTGGGATTTGTGACACTCGAGTTTCATGGTGGATCGTTAGCTTGGCATCTGAGGGGAGACAGAGACTCTGTGACGTACGTGGGACGGTTGACTGTGTCCATACAACATGAGTTTGATGGAGAGCCAGTCATGACGACTACTGTGTTTCTGCATTTAGAGTTGCCTTTATCTCTTAGGCGTTACTGGGGTGGTGTGTCCACTGAGCCTAGTGAGATGACTCTCGTATCGACTACGCGGTCTCATGTCCGCCGAGTGTCGAGGCATCATGGATATTTATCTTCTGATGAGTTTCCTGAGAATGATCCATCAGAGGATTAAATGTTTATGATGTGTATTTTGGGCGCGTCTGCGTATGTATATATTGACTCTTTACTATTTTTCTTTACTGTTTCTGTTTAAATATTTGTAGTTGTAGTTGTAAATTATTTGTATAACTTATAACTTGGACCATATGTATATTATGAGTGATGTTGTTCTGTTTACTTTATGTTTCCGCATTATTTTATTTAATAATATTATGTTTAACAGGAATTATTTTTCAACCCATATTAATACGTAATAAATGTTTTACAACTTGGGTAGATTTTATTTATTTCTCTTTATATATGTGACATCCCCACAAGGGTGTTACAGTATCACTGGGGCATATTTGTATAATCTTTTGGGGCAGGTATAGTTTTGTTTTTGGGAAATTCAGGCTTGTATCAAAGTATAAATGATGTCAGTACATTATATATAAATATATATCTACATGCATATTATCCAGATGAGAATGTTGTCTACTATTTTATCCTTCACTGTCATTTATATTTCGCATGGTTAAAATGATTATCAAAACAAAATTTTTTTTGTATATTTCTGCTATTCTGCCCGCGTATTTAAGAATTGAACAAGTTAAACTTAAACGATTGAACCGGGTCTTGAAATGTTAAAACTTTATTTTTCCGCATTTTCTTTTATTTGACAATGCGACGTTCCCTCCCAAAAAGGGGCGTTACATTATATGCTTTGAAAATCATATGTGATAGACAAAAATTTTGGTTCCACAGGTCATAGAGGCTCATTGTCATTATACTCAATTTGGGTAATCCAAGTCAAAAATATTTTATTAATGGTGGACTTATTTGATTTTCTAACAAGGATATGACTTAAGGTTTTTCAAGTTCAAAAAGGAAGCGAACAACATTTTATTATTGGAAAGAAATTGATTTTTGGCCATAAGAAAGGAAATGAATTTAAAAGATGATTTGAAGTTTTGGAATATTCTATTTAAAAAGTGTTTTAGTAAAGGTAAATGGATAATGATTTTTTGTAAGGTATGATTTAATAACGTAGGTTTGTGAACAATGTTGGAAAATATCACTTAGAAAAGATTTGATAAGGAAATATTGGATTAAGGATTTATAAAATAAAGATGAAAACAATTAATTTTTATTTTTGGACAAAAAATGATTTTCGGCCATGGAAATGGAAAAGGGGTTTGAAAAGTGATTTGAGACTTAAAGTATTTTTAAGAGGATATTTAGTAAATCTCAAACAATGCTGATTTTGGGGAAAATATTAGAAAATATTATTTAGAGGAGTTTTAGTAAGAGAAATTGGAATTAAGACCCAAGTTTTATATTTAACTTGGAAAGTTTCAAAATTAAGTTTAGAAAGTCAAGAAACGTTTTACATGATTGAAAAATAGTGATAAAACTTTATGCGATCCAAAAAAAGGTTGATTTTTGAGCTACGTGATTAAGAAAATGTTGAAAAATCTTTAGGCGATTGAGAAAATGTTGGAAAATGGTTACGCAATTTGAAAACATAACAAAATTGTTACGCGATTGTGAAAACGTGATAAAAGTGTTACGTGACTGAGAATACAATAGTTTGTTGTCGGGCCAGCGTACTGGACCCGGATATGTGAATATACGGTTGTGGCCTATGGTGGCTTGTGTTTATGCATTGAGTCATTCATCTGCACTATACAGTCGATGTCTGTTAAGGCTTTGTTACCTAACAGTTGAATTAAACCTTAGTGCGGGTGCGAATTGCATAGTGAAGATCTATGAATGATATTGGGGACGTCGGGGTGCGGAATTCCACAAGTGGACAGTTACAAGAACCACTGGGCCATGGCAACCGATGCAAACGCACTAACGATCTTGATGAGAACACTATTCCTATACACGATCTGGTGTAGACTATCTTGTATAAGCCATGATGCGTAAATTGAGAAAATTATAGCACTTGAATTGAGGCTGACGAGATATAGACATGTCTTCTAGATCATTCTCTCTGAAATTGTGTTAGCTCCATGGAGTAGGATTTGGTACATTATGCATATGCATAGTCAGTTGGCATATTATTGTGATATACATAATATCTGTTGAATATAATATCTGTTGAATATATCTGTTACTTGATACAATGAATATGCTTGCTATTTCTGTAATTGTATAACATTCTTGTCATTATTGTTTCTATGTTGCCATGAAGGTATGTGATATAAAAGATCTCACCTATTTGTTTTATTATTCTATTTTTATGTTTATGTTCTTTAAAGACTATGATGGTGGCGAAGTAGAGATCTTCTTGGTTTCATTAAGACGCAGTGTTATGACGGTATCATCGTATGGCATGACCATCTGGATGCGAGCGCTTTGAGTTTTGTTAACTCTATTACCGTGCTTTTGAGTAGGACTCATTGTGGGGTTTGCTACTATTTATTTTTTAGTATGTAAGTTTTATGTTTTGAATGTTGTTGCATACTATGTGGTGTGTGTAATATGTATTAATCAACTCAATATGTTTTTGTATTACCTATATCTTTGGTAAGTTTATGTTTTCAGTGAAAAGAAATTTTAAAACCCATATTTTATAATATTAAATCTTTTATGAAAAGGTTTTAGTTAGAAAGTTTTTGGTTTGAAATGTAACTCCTAGCGGAAGGTGTTACAATAATAATACTTGACTAGAGATATTTAAGAATAGTGTTCTGTTTTTATCTGCTAGGATCTCACGATCAAGTCATCCACTTGATGTCCGATGGCATCAAAATTACTATTCTAAGGACTTTATTATGTATATCATAAATAACATAATAAATAAAACGCCTCATATATTAAATAAATAACATAATACAATGTATGTAAGACGGTCAAAATAAATTAGCCTATAGGGCATATACCAACAATGAGCGAAGAAGGCCCCTAGAATTTGATGAAAGAGAACATGTATTCCTCATAGTCACTCCTGCTACGAGAGTTGGTAGAGCTATTAAGACTAGAAAGTTGACTCCTCGGTTTCTTGGTCCCTTCCAAATCCTAAAAAGAGTCGGACCTGTTGCTTACCAAATGGCCTTAGCCCCTAGTTTGTCAAACCTCCATGATGTTTTCCATGTTTCCCAACTCTGAAAGTATAATCCAAATCCTTCACATATTCTGAGAAACAAATTAATACAGTTGAAAGATGATTTAACTTTTACAGTTAAACTTGTGAGGATCATGGATAGAGCTGTGAAAGAACTCAGGGGGAAACAAATTCTTTTGGTTAAGGTGTTATGGGATGGAGATGACTCTGAAAAGGCCACATGGGAATTGGAATCTCACTTGATGGATGATTATCCAGAGCTTTTTGAATGAGATAAGTAAATTTTAAGGACAAAATTTATAAAAAGGAGGGGAGAATTGTAACATTGTCTCCAACCTAATGGATATAATTATGATGGACAAGCTTAATAAATATTGAGAAGAGATATTTGATAATTTTTGAAATAATTAGGATTAAATCAAACTTAAAACTATAACACGGTGAGTGAGAAAGATTGTTAGAAACATTAATACTGATAATGCAGTATAAGAAAAATGAAGGAATGGTGATGTGGAAAATATAATGAAATTATAGAATTTTCTACGACGTTTATGGTGGTGAGAAATTTTGATTTGGAGAAAGTAAAGTGTCCTTAACAGATATGAGGTATACCATAAATTTTGAGTTTTGAAACTCACTTTATGCTCCTGTCACTGTAGCTTTCTACCATTCTCACCTAAACATGGATATTTCTCACGTCCTCATCATTTTCTCCATTCCTTCGTGCTACATTGTCTCTTTCTCACATTCCTCTCATTTCTTTTCTCATACTTTCATTTCCAGCTACTCACTCTTATCTCCATTCTCTCTTATTTCACGACCAGCAGAAAGAGGACAAGAAGGCAAGGTAAAGAAAGAGTTTAAGGCAAAAAGGAAGAACAAGAAAGGGAAAAGAAAAGTGACTACAAGCTAGGTAGTGGGTTTTTCTCAAACTTTCCTTGTAAAAACATGTTTTCTAATATATTTGGAACAATGTTAGTTGAATGTTGGATTTGAACCATGATTTTCTCAAAGAAGTGAGTTTTGAAACCAAGTTGTTCTTGGATTTGAAATGATGAAGATTTAAGACTTGTCAAAGTTGCAATCTTTTGTAATGATGATTACCCATGCTTGTTGTATTGTTCCATGATGTTTTGGTTCTTGATTTGATGAGTTTTTGGTTGGATTTTGATATGAGAATGGGTGGTTTAGGGTTTCCACTCTCTTGAGCTCTGATTTCACATCCCACAAGCCCAGATAACTGATTATTGAAGCACCGTAATTGGTTATTGTGTTAAACAGAAGACTTCCTAAGTCTTCAATAATAGGTTAGCCAATTGGTGTAATGCCCCTTTTTGGAGAGGGACTGTCACACCGAAAGAACGAACGAAAAACAAAATATAAAATAAGACCCGCTTCATTTGAATATAGATAATAGCCTTTTCATTTGTAAACGTATAATAATTTGGCGATTTCTTTTTTTTTCTTTGTAAGAAAATGATAAAACATAATTACAGCAGAAATTAACATGAGAAGTAAACCATACATTCACACATCATACATATATATACTTATATCATACTTGTTTAGATACATTAACAATTATACAAAAGAAGCAAAAACTTTACATGCCCCAAAATGATTACACATATACAGCCCACCAAAAAGACAAAACATCAGGCCCCCAAAAAGATTTACAGATAGCCATCAGCGGCTACAAACAGTGTCACCCTCTAAAACTAATGAGAAGGAACCGTGGTTGGATCCTCCTCAAGGTCTTCCTCGTCAGAGGAAATCCTCATCGAAGCAACCGAATTACGAGTAGGGCTCGTGCAGTCGATAAGAATGAATCTTCTTATGGAGTGTAGTAACAATCACCCCACATATCATGTATGGGCAAGTAAAACTCTAAATATAAGTGTGTATTAAAAGTAAAGACAGGTAGATCATGACGACCCCATGCCAGAGACACAGTCACGTCTCTATGGTAGATACAGCGGTCTATACTCACGTTGATGTGCCAGCAATCCGGACCTCCATGAAATGCAAATCTAACATAACCCAAAAAGCCACGCAGATGGGATGCCATGACCAAATAGATAACTATTTAAAATCAGGCCAAAATCTAGGAAATTCATGCACTTCCCCTTCTTCACCGACGTCTTCAGAGAAACACATAATAAACAGAATAACAGAAATACAAAAAAGAGGTGAGACACGCAACATTCAGTACCAATTATGGCAGTAAAGAAACAGAATGGCACAAGACGCCCACATAGCACAACAACAATATTAACAGTAATAATGGCAAGCGATAAAAGAAACAACAACAGAATCTCAGATAATAAATAGTTGAACAGTTCAAATAATTATATCATCAGTAAAAGAAATAATTCTACAATTACATAAATTCATGCCAAGTAAAGTGTGTGACGGATAATGCATATGCACAAGGTACCGAAATCCTACTCCATGGAGCTAGACACAAACATCAGAGAGAATGATCAAGGAGACATGCCAGTATCTCATCAGCCTAAAATCAAGTGCTTTCAGAAAATCAATAATTTGCGCAACAAGGCTTTGTACACAACATTCTTCACAAGATCGCGATATAGGACAGTGTCTCAGTCTGGATCGTCGGTGCATTTGCATCGATCTATCCCACAGCCTAAAGGAGTTACCAACTATTCATTTGTGAGACGCCCGCACCCCGAGGCCCCGAGGTCAACAAAATGACCTACACTAGTCTATTTGCACCTGCACTAAGGTGTTATTCAACTTGTAGGCGTACAACCTTACTTCGACAATGCATGATGACTCAATGCATGTTCATGTATATTTAACAATGATATACTTTCCCATAACATGCCACTATTTGGCCAAGTTAAACATCAACAAATTCTTGGTCCTACTCATGGACCCACAATAACATATTATCAAGGTCTCAAATGTGAAAATACACTTTTAAAGTTTATTATGGAATTTCACATTACTTTAACATTTCTTATGAAATCTTTCTCTAGGGCAATTCTCATTCAATCTTTATTTCTCTTAATTAGCTAAGTTCTTTACTTAAATTTAATCATATTCACTTAGAAAATTATTCTAAGGTTCTCCAAGCCTTACAAACACTCTTGTTCATTTCTTAAGTCTAAAATCACCCTAAGTCGTCAATTAAATTTCTTTCCTTCATTTTTCCATCTTATGAATCCATAATAACTTTTTAAATCACCTAAGCCTTAGCTTGATGCATAAATTTTAGCCAATATGGCCCTTGAGGCCATGACCTCCCAAAGACAAGAGTCCAATCAATCTTTCCATCACATTGTTAATTACTTAACACTTAATTACTTAAGTTCCAATTTCTACAAAAACTACATTTTGAACACCAAAAATTTGGCCTCTTGGCATTGAATCCATAAGGGGCAAAAAGCCTTAAAATTTTCATATATCAATCCAAGAAAATCCAATATATGTTCCATAGCCATCAAGATACACAATGACAATCAATAAATTCATACAAGTCAAAATAGTTACAAAATCATGAAGAACAACACAATAAAGAGAGTAATCCCACATGGATTCCTCATCAACAACACCAAAAACATTTCCTCACCACCAAGATAGGTTGAAAAGGATCATCTCCCTCTTACCTATAGAAGATAACACAAGAAAGCAAGCTCCTTTATTCTTGAATTTCGTCCTCCACCAACATAAAAACCCTAAGACTTCCAAACTCACAAAAATGACAATCAAAGCTTAGAAAAAAAACCCTTGATCACCTAAGAGATCAAGAATCACAAAAATGAGAAGGAAAAGTGGAAAAGTCATGAACTTTACCTTAAAGTCTCAAATTTTAGAGCTTGAATGGAAGAAAATGAAAATGGTGGATCCAAGAGATAGTCACAAAAGAGAAGATGTTCTAGGTGATGAGAAAAGGTAGTAAATAGGGTTAGTTGAGTGAAAAAGCTTGGATGACAAAAAATGGTGTCTTGACCGTGGGGATGGTGAGAAAATGGAGAAGAAAGTTGAGTTTTTTATAGGTGATTTCAACAAGAAGGAGAGTCTTCAAAGGAAGAAGTGGATCCAAGCAAGATGGTTGCTTGAAATCAAGCTTCCATGGTGAGAAAATGGTGAAGGTTGCCGTGGGGGAAAGGAAGAGAGGAAGAGAGAAAAGTTTGAGAGAAAAAGTTGAAGAGAGAAGAAGTGATAACTTTTTGGTGATTTCAAAATTAGAAGCGAAAAGGTGATAAAGTGAAAAGCAAATTTTTGGCTCCAAAATGGCCTCATTGTCGTGGAGTGTGGGAGGGAGGAGAGAGAAAACAAAGCTTCTTTGGGAAGTTTTGGAGCATTTTTTCAAAAGTCAAATGATGATGTCACATACATGATGTCATCTTTGATGATGTCATTAAAGTGTTATCTACAAAAGATGACTAACACTCTACTAAAGCTATTATCCAGTGGACAAGGGTTACAGTTAATAAAAATAGTATTTATTGTCCATTAGATAATTTCACAGTACAACGATTTTATTTATCAGATAAAATCTCAAAAAACGAGAACTCCGTAAACTGTGTCCGGCCTTGGGTTTAGTAAGATCCCCCGTTAATGTTTCCATAGTTCAAGGTTTTTTAGCCTCGGGGAAAATATTTTATTTTTTCGACTCTGCTCATCGCGCACGTAAAATGAGAAATATATTAAAATAATCAATATTTCCAGAAAAATCCACAAAAATTCTCAAAAATCAAAAATATTATAAAATGACTATTTATCATAAAACAAACAATTTTCAGGGTGTTACAACTGGCATAACCGATTAATGAAGCTTGGTAGAGGCACACTTCCAGGTCATAACCGTTAGGGAACTTTCCTAATCGGTTATTACTTATGACAAAGGACTAAAATAAGCCCCTAACCGATTAACCAAAGAGGGATAATTGGTTATTAGCTTATGGGAAAGATGTTTGGGAAGCCCATAATCGGTTATCCAATAAAGATAACCGATTATGAGATATAAAAATAGACTTGGTTGGCCATGATAATTGATTGGGACTTGTCCTAACCTATTTTCTTGGTTAGAAATATGGATCTATACTTGATGTAAGGATGAGGAACCTCAAGAACACTTGACGTTATGTAGGATTGACTTTAAAATGATTGATTTATGATATAAGGCATGGTATGACGGGTATTCACTTTGCATTAAGTTGAAATATTGAGATTTATGTCATTTGAAGAGAACATGAAATGGATTTATGTAATATTGAGGCATGAGGTCATGATTTGAGAAATGCATTATGATTGATTTGGTAGATGCACTATACTATGATTTGGGAAATGGTATATGCATGATATTGAGATTGATTTGAAAATGATGATTGCTTCAATACTTGATTTGATGATTAATTGTTTGAGTAACCCATTGCTAGGATGTCCTTGGACCTAGGAGGTAACCTGGTATGGTGGTCAAGGATGGACATTCCTTTACCACCTTAGTATTAAGGTTGAGGATGGACCTTTCCTCCCTCTTTACCCGAGTTCTCTATAGTCAATGTTTAGTTGAGGATAGACATTCCCTTTGTACACTTAAGGTATTCCTGGTTTGAGGATAGTGTGAGGAAGGATGATGCCCTCCCTATCCACAGTTGTTGAGGATGGACATTCCCTCTCTACTCACAACTATATATAGAGGATGGACATTCCCTCTTTGTTGTGGCTTTGATATTAGTTACTCAAGGTAGTCCTGTGCAGTGAGAGCTATGAATGGGTTAAAGTGCACCAACCCAAGAGCATGCTACTACCTAGAGATTGGTATTGTGAGGATGGACATTCCCTCCATACCATAGATTGGATTGATGACACATGTGTCTTGAGAAGTTGGAAACATTAGATTCGATATTATGATTCATGATTTAATGACTTGGATCTTGATGATTTAAAATATGATGAACCTTGAGATTTGAGATTTACAGACATGAATTCTAATTTATTGAGATGGGAATTGATAAATTGATTTATCAATAGATAATTTTAAGGTTTTCATAATGATAAAATGAATGTCTATTTCGAGAAGAGGAAGGACTTGGATTTGGCTTTTGCCACCTTCCTAGAAATGCATTGAATATTTAAATTGATTTTCCCTGAAATAGGTGGAATCATTGTGGAGACATGTATTTGAAACCACTACTGAGAATTATGAGATTCTCACCCTAGTTTTTCTTAATTCTCATAATGATTCCAGGATAACCCCTACAGCTTGTAGAGTTGGAGATGGACCGAGCACACGAAGAGAAGCTTAGTTCTTTGGATATTATGTTTTGTACACGGTTATGCACTATTCTTTTGGGCTTTAGAGTCAAATGATGTATTGACATATGTTGATATACTCGGAGATACTTTTTTATATGACTCCATTCTTGGATATGTATTTTATATTTCCGCTTCAGGCTCATATCTTGTATATCTTATACATATGATCTTTTCAGAAAAATGTGATATTGAACTCGTGAGACCTTTAATACGATTGTTAATGCATAATTCCAGATATGTCATTAGCTTAAGTATTACGATGTTAAATTTTGGTATTAGAGTAGTTTATTTAGTAAGAGCCCGAGTATGGACTAGCTGTAAAACCCCAAAAATTCATATTTTAATTATTTTTGTTGATTCTTAATTATTTTTATTAATCTGACTTAATTTTCATGAATTTTATAATTTTTATGATTTTTGTGATTTTTTGTGAGTTTTTATATTTTTAATTATTTTAATATTATTCTTTGACTATATATGGGCCCAGGGCGGACTCGAGGTAGGCTCGAAAAAATAACATTTTATTTGGAACCAAAAAATTTTGGACTATTAATACGGGGTCGGGGGATGTTACTAAACCCGAAACCGAAAATAGTTTTCAAAATTTTCTTTTACTGTATATTTTTTTGCTTTATTTATTAGACAATAAAAATATAGTAGTTATTATCCATTAGTTAATATTTACTGGAAAATATCTATTATGCACCAATAGGGAGAAAACCTCAAAGTTAAGAAACGTTTGGTCTAACATATTGTCTATGACTTATTATGGACCAATAAGAAAGCTTGATCAACATAAAAGACTATGACAACTTAAGTGGGAGCAAATGAGATTTGAGAGCTTCATGGTGAAGTCTTGAATTGGTCAAGCAAAGTGGCCACCTCCTTGAAGCAACTCCACGACCATGCATGCATAAAGGGGGCAAATTCATTTCTTAATGCATTTGGTCACCTTTCTATTAAATATACAAGAAACTACACACAAAAGTTGGTCAACAATCGTGGCTCACGACCATAAGCTCTTTGGAGGCCAAAATGATGGCTTAATTCATCTTTTATCATTTATATCAAACAACAAAGAAATAGTCAACAATGGTGGCTACTCCTCTTGATTCCTACGGTCATGCATCATGTAGAGGCCAATTCTTTTACTCATTTCACTTAGTCTTCTTTTCTATTATACATTCAAGAAGCTACACAAAAGTTGGTCAATTTTGGTGGCTACTTCTCTTAAATCTCATGGCCATGCTTGCTTGGTGAAAGAGAAATATCCTACCTTTAATTCATTTCTATCACCTTTATTTTAAAGTGGCTCACGACCAAGTATTTTTGGAGGGCCTAAATATTAACTCCTCACTTGATATTTCCTATCACCTTTCTATCAATTAACAAAGCAAAATATCTCTCACCTTTCTCTCAAAATAGCTCACGGCCATGAAGGCTTTAGGAAGCCAAATTTGTGACTTTAATTCATTTGGTCATCTTTTCTATTTCAAGAACCAAAGAACCATACCAAATTTCTCTCCATTCTCTCCAAAGTGGCTCACGGCCACACCACTCCACACCATCACTCAAGCTTCAATAATTTACACTAACCACATATCTGGAATCCTTACATAATCCTAAGACACTTTGTAGTTAAGACCTTGATCAAAATCATCCATCTTCTATTTTGTTCTTCAAAGCTCAAGTTTGAAGCTTTTGAGGTGTAGTTCTTTGATCTTCATGTTTCTATCCATTTCAAAGTTCTAATCATGATTTTAATCCATGTTTATTTTAGTTTAAAGCCTTAAGTGTTAATATTGTATGTTTTTCTTTGTTTTCAAGAATCACGTGGTGGAGAAAATCTACTTGAAGGAGGCATACAAGGAACTTGTGGACTACATCTAAGGTAAGAGAGAGATTAACCTCATCAACCATCCACGATGGTGAGGAACAAAATTTGTGATTTGTTTGGTGAATAATCCATGTGAGTATTTGTTCACTTTGTGATGTGATTGATTTCTTGTGTTTGTTTTGGTTATGAGTTTTATGATTTATGCATGTTTTATGGTATGTGATTTTATAGTTTTAATAGTATGCATGATATTTCCTATAGTAAAAATTGATGATTAGATGCCTTATGTGATTTTTATTATATGCAATAAATTAATATGTTAGGACTATGATAATTAGAATATGTTGTATGACATGATTCATATGGAAAAGGAAAAGAATGTTGGTCTCTAATGGACCACATGGCTCACAGCCAAATATGCTTCTAAAAAGTAAACCAAGACAAAATTATTTTATTAAGGAAGAACCTAGATGATTAAGTAATAAAAACATGATTCATTTATTTACAAATTAAAAAGGGAGCAAACAAAGTTTTATAAAAACATTTCCAATTATTATGAAAAACATTTGATTATATTATTTAAAAGATGATTTGAGACTTTACGTGTTTTTATTTAAAAGTGTTTTAGTGAAAGTAAGTGGATGATGATTTTGAAGGAAATGATTTAATTACAATGATGCGTTGTTTTATGAACAAACGTTGGGAAATATTACTTAGAGGAGATTTGATAAAGAAATATTAGATTAGGGATTTATAAAATAAAAATGGAAATGAATAAGATTTTTTTGTTGAAAGGAATGATTTTTGGCAAATAAAAATGGAAAAGGAGTTTTTAAAGGTAATTTGAGATTTAAAGGATTTCATTTAAGAAGAGCAGAGAAAAGTTTTTATTTTTGGGTAAAAAAGGGATTTTTGGTCATGGATAATAAGTTAGAATGATAATTTAAAATTTAAAGTAAAATAAATGGAAAGGATTTTTATAAATGCAGATTTTTGGGAAATGTTAGAAACTATTATTTGAAAGGATTTTTATAAGGAAAATGGGATTTGGAAGTCTAATTTATATTTTTAAACTTAGAAAGTTTCCAAAATAGAATTTAGAACGTCAAGAAATATTTTATACAGTGAAAAATAGTAGGAAAACCTTACGCGTTCCAAAAATATGGATTTTTGAGCTACGCGATTTAAAAGACGTTTAAATATTTTTACATGATTGAGAAAACGTTAGAAAATGGTTACACAATTTGAAAATGTAACAAAAATGTTACGCGATTGCGAAAATGCGATAAAAGTGATACACAATTGAGAACGACAGCAGTTGCTGTAAGACTGATGTACTGAACACGGATGGATCAATGGTATTATGTAATTGTATGGGCGGTTATTGAATATCATTGATATTAATGACGTTAGACAATCGTATGGGCGGTTGTTTTAATATCATTGGGAACAATGCAACGGTGATTTATGGTATGCATTGAGTTATCATGCATTGAATACGGCTTTTGTGGCCTATGAGTGAATGAGAATTGAATAGTGTGATCTATGATGGATCTCAGGGAGGCGTCAAGGCGCGATGATTCACCTAATGATTATGTTATCACATTATATACCTCGGAACATGATGAACTATTGCAACGCATCGGCGGATACCCAACAAATACTATTCCTTTCGCGCTTGGCGTAGACTGTCATTTGAGGCTGACAGATCTTCGGGGCCATTCATATCTGAATTTGAGTTTAGCTCCATGGAGTAGTAACTGGTTTATTATGTATATGCATGGTCAGTATTCATATTGTTGTAGCATGGTCAATGTGCATATCATGGTGGCAAAGTCATTATATATATAATGTTAATATATATACTGTTTTGGTGTTGTTCATATTTATATCATTGTAATGTATGTTTCTGGAAGTTATTTTTTAATTGATACTGACTATACATACATACATATATATATATATGTATGGAATGACTTTGTTGTTCGTAGTGTTTCTGTGCTGCCATGCTGGTATTGATGTATGGGATCTCACCTCTTTATTGTATTGATCTATTTTTATGTTTATGTTCTTTAAAAATCATAATGGTGGTGGAGCGAAGATCTTCTTGGTTCGTTGAGACGCAGTGCTGTGAAGGTATCGTCATATGGTGTATCCATCTGGACGAGGACGTTTTGAGTTTGTTAAGTCAGTTATCATGTTATTGAGTAGGACCCATCATGGGGTTTGCTACTGTGTCTTTTGAGTATGTAAGTCTTACGTTTTGAATGTTGTTGAATATTATGGGCGTATGAAATGTGTATTAATTGATATGCTTTTATATTACTTACATTTTCGGTAAGTTTATGTTTCCGCGAAAAGAAATTTTAAAACCCGTATTTTTATAACATTAAATCTTTTATAACTATTTTCAATTTTTAAAGTTTTAGTCGAAATGTGATGCCCTACGGAGGGTGTTACATTAGTTGGTATTAGAGCACAGTTAGAGTCATTTGGGTTTTGTGGTTAGGTTTGTCTTGTTTGTGTTGTGTGACTCTCTATGCTTGGACTCCGAAATGGGACAATATTGTTTGAAATAGTTACAATTGATTTTCATTGTATCTGATTTCGAAAGAAGACGATGACTCATGGTAAACATGGAAAGGTAATGGCTCGTGATGGACGTGCGCAAGTGGATGCGAAACGAGATGATGAAGTTATGGCTGCAGTTGTAGAAGCAATGCAGAGAATTGTCAAAGTAATTGTGCAATAGAATCAGAGGATCGTTCAGCAACAGGAAGCAATTGCCAAGGTTCAGAATCTATCAAAGTTGGATCAATCTCGGGATATGAAATCCCATAGCTTTGGACCATCTAGGACCCAATGGGGGAGGAAATGTAAGGACAATCGGTTTCAGCAGAAATCATATTCCCGACCACTGAGAAACAAACAGCAACAACAACTATATAAAGGAAGTACAAGTGGTAGAGGAATCAACCAGTCTGTGGCATTTTTGCCGATGTGTTATAAGTGCAGAGGATGTCACGTAACAAAGAATTATACGATTAAGGGACTAATTTATTTCAAGTGCGGGAAGCCTGGACATGTTGCCAGATATTATATTCCACCAGAGACGAAACCTTCCATTAACAATAAACGTATTTCAAAATCTCAAGCTGAAAAGGGAAGTCAATAATCTGAATATAGCGAAAGCATCCCGAACTGAGGAGCAAAACAACAGAGATTGTGTCACATGAGGTGATCCTTTAACTATATTGTATAATTCTGGGGGTAATCCATTCCTTTATGACACATGACTGTATGAACCAATTAAGGTTATCTAGGTCTTCGTTGCCTTTTGACCTGGTCATTTCTACTTCTGTTACTAAACCTATTGTTACTATCTAGTTGCTTAAACTATTCTATTTCTGTTAAAGACCAAATCTTTTCTGTTAATTTGGTTTGGTTGTGCCTTCATTATCTTTTGACCTAAGTATTTCTTACTCCTACTGCTAAACCTGTTGCTACTGCTCAAGGTTGCTTAATATGTCCTATTTTTGTGGGAGATCGAATCTTTCGGTCAATTTGATTTGTTTTTCTCTTTCATAAATAGACGTGATCTTAAAAATGGATTGGTTATTTCCCAACCATATCCTGCTAGAGTGTTTCAATAAAATTTTAGTATTCCAGAAAACTCATTCTTAAATTCAGGCCATATCAAATTCTTGGTTAGATATGTCCAGTAACGCATTAGATAGTTTTGCTATCTTTTCTTTCTAACCTTCATAATGTTTTTATGTTTCGCAATTGCAAGAAAGCATATTCCTGGTCCAATTCGTGTCATAGTATCAAATACAGTATTGTCAAAAGAGAACTTAATTTATGAGACATTTTTTGTTAAGAGCAAAGGCAGGAAAGTGAAGCAATACGAAGGCAAGGAAATTACAAGTGATGATATACAGAGTGACGAATGCTCCTGCAATATTCATGGATCATATCAATAGGATCTTTCATCCTTATCTAGACAGATTTGTTATTGTCTTTATTAACGACATTCAGATTTATTCTCGAAATCATAAGGAACATACTGAACATCTCAGTGTGGTTCACCAGATTCTAAAAGAGAAGCAATTATATGCTAAGTTGTTGAGATGTGAGTTCTGGTTGGATGAAGTCCACTTTTTGGGTCACAAAAATTCTAAGGAAGGGATCGCGGTGGATCCGCCAAAAGTTGAAACAGTTCTTCAATGGGAAAGGTTAAAGACGGTAATAGAAATATGTAGTTTTGTAGGATTGGCTGGTTACTATCGAAGATTTATTGAGTGATTTTCCAAGATTGCAGGACCTCTCACCCAGCTTATCAGAAAGAATTAAGCATTTGCATAGACTGATGCATATGAGGAAAATTTTCAAGAGTTGAAAAGGCGTTTGACTACTTCACTAGTGTTAATTCTACCTAATCCCAGCAAATCTTTTGAGGTGAACTGCGATGCATGACATCATGGTTTAGGATGTGTGCTTATGCAGGATAGAAAGGTTGTAGCATGTGCTTCAAGACAATTGAAGGTACCTGAAGAGAACTATCCTATGCATGATTTGGAATTGGTAGTTGCTGTGTTTGCATTAAAAATATGGAGACACTTTCTTTATGGAGCAACATTCAACGTCTTCAGCGATTATAGAAGTCTGAGGTAACTGATTGATCAGAAGGAGATGAACATGAGGCAAAGATATTTTGTTAGTTAAAGAAATCTGGAATGATGTAAGCGGAGACACAACAAGGGAGCTGGAGGACAAGATGAAGGAGCAATATCCTCATTTGTTCTAAAGGTCTGAAAATTTCGAGGACAAAATTCTTTTTTTGAGGGGGAGAGTTGTAACACCTCGAAAATTCGTATTTTAATTATTTTTGTTGTTTCTTAATTATTTTTATTAATATGACTTGATTTTCATGAATTTTATAATTTTTGTGATTTTTGTAAATTTTTGTAGATTTTTGTAGATTTTTGTAGATTTTTGTGAGATTTTATATATTTTATTATTTTAATATTATTCTTTGACTGTATGTGAGCCCAGGGCAGACCCGAGGCGGGCCGGAAAAAATAAAATTTTTTCTAGAGTCAAAAAATTTTGGGCTGCTAATACAGGGCCGAGGGATCTTACTAAACTCGAAATCGAAAATATTTTTCAAAATTTTCTTTTACTGTATATTTTCCTACTTTATTTATTGGACAATAAAAATATAGTAGTTATTGTCCATTGGTTAATATTTACTAGAAAATATCTATTATGCCCCAATAGGGAGAAAACCTCAAAGTTAAGAAAGGTTTGGTCCAACTTGTTGGCTATGACTTATTATGGACCAATAAGAAAGCTTAGTCAACATAAAAGACTATGACAACTTTAGTAGGAGCAAATGAGATTTGAGAGCTTCATGGTGAAGTCTTGAATTGGTCAAGCAAAGTGGCCACCTCCTTGAAGCAACTCCACGGCCATGCATGCATAAGGGGGGCAAATTCATTTCTTAATGCATTTAGTCATTTTTCTACTAAATACACAAGAAACTATACACAAAAGTTGGTCAACAATAGTGGCTTGCTCCAAGGAAGCTCACAGCCATAAGCTCTTTGGAGGCCAAAATGGTGGCTTAATTCACCTTTCATCATTTATATCAAACAATAAAGAAATAGTCAACAATGGTGGCTATTCCTCTTGATTCCTACGGTCATGCATCATGTAGAGGCCAATTCTTTTACTCATTTCACTTAGTCTTCTTTTCTATTATACATTCAAGAAGCTACACAAAAGTTGGTCAATTTTGGTGGCTACTTCTCTTAATTCTCATGGCCATGCTTGCTTGGTGAAAGAGAAATATCCTACCTTCAATTCATTTCTACCACCTTTATTTCAAAGTGGCTCACGGCCAAGTATTTTTGGAGGGCCTAAATATTAACTTCTCACTTGATATTTCCTATCACCTTTCTATCAATTAACAAAGCAAAATATCTCTCACCTTTCTCTCAAAATAGCTCATGGCCATGAAGGCTTTAGGAAGCCAAATTTGTGGCTTTAATTCATTTGGTCATCTTTTCTATTTCAAGAACCAAAGAACCACACCAAATTTATCTCCATTCTCTCCAAAGTGGCTCACAGCCACACCACTCCACACCATCACTCAAGCTTCAATAATTTACACTAACCACATATCTTGAATCCTTACATAATCCTAAGACACTTTGTACTTAAGACTTTGATCAAAATCATCCATCTTCTATTTTGTTATTCAAAGCACAAGTTTGAAGCTTTAAGGTGGAGTTCTTTAATCTTCATGTTTCTATCCATTTCAAAGTTCTAATCATGATTTTAATCCATGGTTATTTTAGTTTAAAGCCTTAGGTGTTAATATTGTATGTTTTTCTTTGTTTTCAAGAATCACTTGGTGGAGAAAATCTACTTGAAGGAGGCATACAAGGAACTTGTGGACTATATCTAAGGTAAGAGGGAGATTAACCTCACCAACCATCCATGGTGGTGAGGAACGAAATTTGTGATTTGTTTGGTGAAGAATCCATGTGAGGATTTATTCACTTTGTGGTGTGATTGATTTCTTGTGTTTGTTTTGGTTATGAATTTTATGATTTATGCATGTTTAATGGTATGTGATTTTATAGATTTAATAGTATGCATGATATTTCCTATAGTAGAATTGATGATTAGATGCCTTATGTGATTTTTATTATATGCAATAAATTGATATGTTAGAACTATGATAATTAGAATATGTTGTATGACATGATTCATATGGAAAAGGAAAAGAATTTTGGTCTCCAATGGACCACATGGCTCACGGCCAAATATGCTTCCAAAGAGCAAACCAAGACAAAATTATTTTATTAAGGAAGAACCTACATGATTAAGTAATAAGAACATGATTCATTTATTTTCAAATTAAAAAGGGAGCAAACAAATTTTTATAATGGAAAGGGATTGATTTTAGTGATATGTATGGAACTAAGTTAGAAGAAAAAGATTTGAAACTTAAAGTATTTTATTTAAATGGATTTTGATGATGATAATGGAAAAAAGGGCTTAGAAAGGTGATTAAATCAAAATAAATACAGTTATTGTGAAAAACGTTTGATTATATTATTTAAAAGATGATTTGAGACTTTACATATTTTTATTTAAAAGTGTTTTAGTAAAAGTAAGTGGATGATGATTTTGAATGAAATGATTTTATTACAATGATGCGTAGTTTTATGAACAAAAGTTGGGAAATATTAGTTAGGGGAGATTTGATAAAGAAATATTAGATTAGGGATTTATAAAATAAAAATGGAAATGAATATGATTTTTTTGTTGAAAGGAATGATTTTTGGTAAATAGAAATGCAAAAGGAGTTTTTAAAAGTAATTTGACATTTAAAGGATTTTATTTAAGAAGAGTAGAGCAAAGTTTTTATTATTGGGTAAAAAGGGGATTTTTGGTCATGGATAATAAGTTAGAATGATAATTTGAAATTTAAAGTAAAATAAATGGAAAGGATTTTTATAAATACAGATTTTTGGGAAACGTTAGAAATTATTATTTGAAAGGATTTTTATGAGGAAAATGAGATTTGGAAGTCCAATTTATATTTTTAAACTTAGAAAGTTTCCGAAATAGAATTTTGAACGTCAAGAAATATTTTATTCAGTGAAAAACAGTAGGAAAAACTTATGCGTTCCAAAAATGTGGATTTTTGGATTATGCGATTTAGAGAACGTTTAAATATTTTTACACGATTGAGAAAACATTGGAAAATGGTTACACAATTTGAAAACGTAACAAAAATGTTACGCGATTACGAAAATGCGATAAAAGTGATACGCAATTGAGAACGACAGTAGTTGCTGTAAGACTGATGTACTAGACACGGATGGATCAGTGGTATTATGTAATTGTATGGGCAGTTATCAAATACCATTGATACTAATGGCATTAGACAATTGTATGGGTGGTTGTTTTAATATTATTGGGAACAGTGCAATAGTGATTTGTGGTATGCATTGAGTTATCATGCATTGAATACGACTTTTGTTGCCTAGGATTGAATGAGAATTGAATAGTGTGATCTATGATGGATCTTGGGGAGGCATAGTGTGATCTATGATGG
This sequence comes from Ormosia emarginata, assembly GCA_029884605.1. NCBI lineage: Eukaryota > Viridiplantae > Streptophyta > Magnoliopsida > Fabales > Fabaceae > Ormosia > Ormosia emarginata. The sequence continues at coordinate 45,673,025 of JAQQTP010000088.1, forward strand.
ATCTTGGGGAGGCGTCGAGGCGTGGTGATTCACTTAGTGATTATGTTATCACATTATATACCTCGAAACGTCATGAACTGTTGCAACGCATCAGCGGATACCTGACAAACACTATTCCTTTCACACTTGGTGTAGACTGTCATTTGAGGCTGGCAGATCTTCGGGGCCATTCATGTCTAAATTTGAGTTTAGCTCCATGGAGTAAGAACTGGTTCATTGTGCATATGCATGGTCAGTATTCATATTGTTGTAGCATGGTCAATGTGCATATCATGGTGGCATAGTCATTATATATATAATGTTAATGTATATATTGTTGTGGTGTTGTTCATATTTATATCATTGTCATGTATGTTTCTGGAAGTTATTTATTAATTGATAGCATGACTATACCTGCGATTTCCTTGTTATATATATATGTATGGAATGACTTTGTTGTTCGTAGTGTTTCTGTGCTGCCATGCTGGTATTGATGTAGGGGATCTCACCTCTTTATTGTATTGTTTTGTTTTTATGTTTATGTCCTTTAAAAACTGTACTGATGGCGGAGCAAAGATCTTCTTGGTTCATTGAGATGCAGTGTTGTGAAGGTATTGTCATATGGTGTATCCATCTGGACACGTACATTTTGAGTTTGTTAAGCCTGTTATGGTGTTATTGAGTAGGACTCGTCATGGGGTTTGCTACTGTGTCTTTTGAGTATGTAAGTCTTATGTTTTGAATGATGTTGAATATTATGAGTGTATGAAATGTGTATTAATTGATATGTTTTTATATTACTTATATTTTCGATAAGTTTATGTTTTCGCGAAAAGAAGTTTTAAAACTCATATTTTTATAACATTAAATCTTTTATAATTGTTTTTAATTTTTACAGTTTTAGTCGAAATGTGACGCTCTACGGAGGGTGTTACACTAGCTATGCTTTTAGCATGTATGTCATGTATTTTTCTATCATGGTATTGCAAGAACAAATAGACTTGCATGACAACCTTGTGTTTGTATGCTTATAGTTACTCTTGTACGGTTAAATGATATTGAGCCTGATCACCTCAGTATGTGATGTTCTATGCATATAGGATAATATGGAATCATCATAGAGGCGTACGCGGGGAGGTAGAGCATCTGTTGATGCTAGCACAACATAAATGAGGGAAATGTTTAGGGAGATGGCAGCTTCTATGGCGTCTTCCATGAGGGAGCAGCTAGAGAGAATGGGCAATAATCAACACTCTCAACAAGAAAATGAGTCAGCAGTCGGGAGATATCATAACTTTCATCTTCTTGCGGAGTTCAGAAAATGTAACCCACCATCTTTCTATAGGGAATATGATCCACTCTGTAACACCTTGAATTTCATTTTTTATGAATAAATATGAGTTTTATAATTTTTGTGATTTTGAGAATTTTTGTAGAATTTTCTAAGATTGTGATTAATTTAATATTATTATGGACTGTATGTGGGTCCAAGGGCTGTATGTAGGCCAGGGTGGACCCAAAAAAGTAAAAAAAAAAATCAAGGCCAAAAAATTTTGCACTGTTGATTCGGGGCCTACTAAACTCGAAACCAGAAACAGTTTTTTGAAATTTTCTTATACAGTGATTTTGTGTTGTTTTATTATCCAATGAACGATAAATATCGACTTTATGAGCAGTAACTATTACCCATTGGATAAAGCATATTGGAAAATATCTAGATCGATAGATATTTATAACCTAAATATCTAAGGGTAATCATGAAGCATCATTGCTTAGCTTTATGACTAACCAATTAGAATCAAGTTTACTTGTTTGAAAGTCACACAAAGTGGCTTGACTAAGTAAGCACCAATAGGAGGAATGCTTGGTGGCTTGGAAGCCAAATTGACTACTTCCTCCTCCAAGGCACTCCACGACCAAGCACTCTATTTTGGGGTTAAAGTTTGTGTTTTTATTCATTTTTTCACCATTCACTTATTCACTCCAACTCAAACAAGAAAGCTACTCAAAATTTCTCTCTCATTTTTTCTCCACCATAGCCCACGGCCAAGAGGCCAAGAACACACTTCCAAACTTCAATAATTCTAACCAACCTTACTTCTAGCATCTTTACATAATTCTAAGACACTTTTGTGTTGTAACTTTCACCAAAATCATCCATCTTCCAGGAGTTCTTTCAAAGCTCAAGTTCTAAGGTTTTAAGGTGAAGTTCATGCAAACTTCACTATTTGCTTTATCTTCATGCTCTAGACCCTATTTTGATCCATGGTCTTCTTATTCAAGCCTTAGATGTTAATATATTTGTGTTTGATTTTGTTTTCAAGAACCTCTTTATGGTGAAAGATTGATTCAAGAGGACAAGCAATTAGCTTAGGAAGCATCACCAAAAGATAAGAGGGAGATTTAACCCCACCAACCATTCATGGTGGTGAGGGACAAATTGTATGATTTGTGGGTGATGGATCCATGTGAGGATTTGTTCACCTTATTGTGTAAATTAATTGTTTGTGGTTGTCTTGGTTATAAGCTTTTATGATTTATGCATGTTTTATGGTATGTGATTTTATAGCTTTGATATTATGCATGAATTTATGATATTATGAATCATGATGATTATAGATATTATGTGATTTGATTCATGTGAAAAAAGGAAAATAACTTTTGGTCTCCAAAGGCCCATGAGGCTCACATCCTCTACACTCCAAAATGGATGTTCTAAGTTGAAAATATTTTATGATTAGTAAAATTGGATGATTAAGAAGTAAAGAAATGGATTCATAAATTTTGGTCCCAAAGACCACATGGCTCACGGCCATGAAGTGCAAAATAAGGTGATTTTGTACAAAAATAAATTATTAAGGATAAACATAGATAATTTTGATGATAAGGAATTAATTAAGGATTTCATAAAAATGGAAATGGTATTAAACAAATTTTGTTATTTCACAAATGATGATTTTCAACTATGATATAGAGGATTAGGGTTTCAAAAGTGAATTGGGAACTTCAAATATTTAATTAAGAGGATTTGTAGAAAAATAAATGAAGAGGATCTTATTAAATTAAAATAATGCTGAATTTGAGATAAACGTCAAAATATTTTTACGCGATTGAGAAAACGTCAAAATATTTTTACTCAATTGAGAAAACATCAAAATATTTTACGCGATTTGAAAATGCGACAAAAATATTGTGCGATTGTGAAAACACGATAAAATGATTACCCGATTGAAAATACAGTAGGATTACTATTGGGACAATATAGTGGACCCGAAATTGTAAGTTGTGACTTTCCCCTGTAATTGACCTGTGTGCATCAATCAAGCATTGTGAAAAGTCCGGTGGATTATGTTAAGGCCGATGACCTAGGAGTTGAATTACACCTTTGTGCGGGTGTGATAGGCATAGTGTCGGTCACTTATTGACCTTGGGGACGTCAGGGTACAGGTTTTCCACAATGAGAAGTTGGTAGCCCCACTGTACCATGGATCAGACCGTTGCAATACACTGACGATCCGGACTGAGATACTATTCTTAATCAAGATCTGGTGTAGACTGTCTTGTATAATGCCTAATGTGCACAAATGAGGAAAATTGTAGCACTTGGTTTGAGGCAGCCAAGATACAGACAAATCTTCTAGATCATTCTCTCTAACTTATGTTTAGCTCCTTGGCGTAGGAAATTGGGTCAGTATGCATGTGCATAATCTATAATATATATATATATATATATATATATATATATATATATATATATATATATATCATAGTAATATTTTATTTGTTAATATGGATTGATATTTGATATCATGAATATATCTGTTGTTTTCTATATCTGTATGATATTACGATCATTCCTGTCTCTCTATTACTATGATGGTATTGGTGTAGGTGATCCTACCTCTTTATTGTATGGCTTTGTTTATGTTTAAGATTGGTAAAGACGGTGCAGAAGAGGAGGTAGGAACACTGCAGTTTTATTAGTGTTGTTTTGCTTGTTATGGCGTTGAGACCTAGTTTTTTTGGTTACGTGAAGCTACTTTTTCGTGATAGCACTGAAGCCTGGCGTCTCAGCCCTGATGAGGAGAGTCTTATTTATGTTAGAGAATTGACTGTATCTCTAGGTAGGACTTATCATGGGGTTCCTTTCTTTTCTACTGATGCGTATGTACACCTAGAATTTCCTTTATCCATTAGACAGTTTTGGGGTGGTCATTATCGCACCCCTAGAGAAGTCAGTGTAGTATTGTCTGCCTGGACTCCTGTCTGTACGACAACCTATCATCTGGGGTTTTTATCTTCCGAGAAGATAGAGGAAGATCCTGAGGAGGATTCGTTTGAGGGTTTTGCTCCATAGGCATGTATACTTGGGCTAGTTGTAGTGATTATAGAAATGTTTATTTCTTTTGAGAACTTCGTTTGTATATATTCAAGTTTGTTAGTACCTATATTATATATATGATGTAAATTATTTAGTGATACTGATTGGTATTTTTATATTCTAGTAAGTTTATATTATTAGCATTAAGAAATTTTATAACTCACTTTTATTTAATAATATATTATTTTATAACTCGGGGTAATTTGGTAATAATTAATATAAAATGTGATACCTTACTATGGGTGTTACATTAGTTGGTACCAGAGCGGGACCTCTCCTAGTATGGTGTGGTTCGGGGACGAACCATGCGGAAGCTGGTGGGCATGTGACACCTGGGGCCGACAAGGGCTGTGAGTGGTCTCCAGTGCAAAAAGATGAAGCATGGATAAGGAGCGGCTCCTGGCAAGGCTTCTAGGCGAAGGGACACATGAATGAGCTGAATACACACCAGAATGAGAAGGATTCAGAGATTGTGCAGGTATGGGACTGCATAGTTGAGGATGGCTTAAAGAAATTTATTAGCACTACCCATATCAACAAAATGCATCTTCTTTTCGGGAACCAAGAACATAAGTACTCCATGGTTAAGCGTGCTTGACTTGGAGCACTTGTGGGATAGGTGACCTCCTGGGAAGTTTCCTATGATGCATGTGAGTGAGGTCAAAGAACGCTGAAAAGACCCGTGTTGATTTATGGGGACACTCATCAATCCTGTAGGCAGTCTCGGGATGTTACAAATGGTATCAGAGCCCAAGTTTGAGTCTTTTGGATTTGTAGTTAGGTCAGTCTTGTTTGTGTTGTGTGATTCTCTGTGTCTGGTTTCCGAAAGGAAACAATATTGTTTGAAATGATTGTTCTTGACTTTTATTTTGTATTGTTTAGTTTGATTTCAGAAAAAAGCAATGGCTGGAGGTCGAGGTGGACGTATGAATGCGGTGCGTGAGAATGAAAGTATGGTTGCGGCTTCGGAGGTAATGCAAAGGATGGCAGACATCATCGTGCAACAAAATCAAAGAGCTGCTCAGCAACAAGAAGCAACTGCAGAAACTCAGAATTTGTCAGAGTTTCACCAAAATAATCTGCCACAGTTCAGGGGAGAGTTTGATCCGAAGAAGACGAATCTTTGGATCAAAGAGTTAGAGAAAATATTCCGAGGTATGGGTTGTACCGATGGAAGGAAGGTAACTTATGCTACGTTTATGCTCATCGGGGATGGCAAAGACTGGTGGGTTGGAACACAAAGATTGTTGGAGGCAGAAAGAAGGGCAATCACGTGGGAAGTTTTCAAGAACAAGTTCCTGGAAAAATATTTTCTAGCCAGTGCCATACATGCTAAGGAAATGGAATTCCTTGGCTTGCGACAAGGTGTAATGTCTATCAGTGAATACATAGCAAGATTTGAGAGCTTATCAAAGTTTTCAAGGTACTTCCAGTTATAGTCGGATTAAGAATGGAAGTGCAGAAAATTCAAGGAAGGATTAAGGCACGATTTGAAGCGTGTAGTGTTACCTTTAGGAATTGAGCAATTCCCAGCTTTGTTAGACAAGTGTCGACGAATTAAGGAACTGGATCAGCATCAAGACACTAGGAATCGAAACTTTGGACCTGCTCAGTTCCAAAGGGGAAAGAGTAACAGTGGCAACCGTTATCAACAGAAGCCGTACGTAAGACCACCGAAAAATCAGACTCAGCAACAATCTTATGGGGGAGGTTCTGGTGGCAACAAGTTTGGTCTAGCAGGGATGCCTTCATCTAAATGTCTTAAGTGTGGGAAGGACCACTTGACTAAAGATTGCATAATCAAGGGAATTATATGTTTCAAATGTGGGAATCCTAGACATCTTTCAAGGGATTACAATCAACCGAAGACGGAACCCTCTGTGGGCAACGTTAGTACTGCAAGACCCCAGGCGGGTGGACGAGTATATATTTTGAGCAGGGAGGAAGTCTCCAAGTTCAAGGATCTGATTATGTAAGAGTGTGCTATTAAAGGTAATCCTTTAACTGTGTTGTATGATTCGGGAGCGATCCATTCATTCATTGTTTGTGATTATGTGGATCATTTAGGATTATATGTGTCTACATTGTCTTTTGATTTAAGTGTTGCTACTCTTACTAATAAGTCTGTAGTTACTAAGAAAGTTTGCTTAAATTGCCCTGTTTGTGTTAGGGATCGAATCTTTTATGATGATTTGATCTGTTTGCCTCTTTCAAATATTAATATAATCTTAGGAATGGATTGGTTACCTTCTAACCATATCCTATTAGATTGTTCCAATAAGACATTAGTCTTTCCTGAGGCTAAGAATTATGGATTCCTAACGGCCAATCAAGTTGAAGCTTGCTTGAAGGAAGGAGCTCAAGGATACTTATTGCTATCTTCCTTGGAAATTCAAAGTGAAGAAGATATGAAAGATATTTTTGTATCCTAAAGTCTTTCCTGACGATATACCAGGATTACCACCGATAAGAGAGATCGAGTTTACTATTGATCTAGTACCAGGAGTTGTACCTATATCTATGGTGCCCTACAAGATGTCACCGTCAGAGTTGGCAGAGCTTAAGAAACAGTTGGAGGAATTATTGGAGAAGCAATTCGTGAGACCTAGTATGTCACCATGGGGAGCCCCAGTACTATTGGTTAAGAAGAAGGATGAGACTTCTCGCTTATACGTAGACTATCGACAGTTGAACAAGATCACGATCAAGAATAAGTATCCTCTTCCGAGGATAGATGATTTGATAGAACAACTGCAGGGAGCTGCAGTGTTTTCCAAAATTGACTTACGTTCTGGTTATCACCAGATTCGTGTGAAGGTGGAGGATATCCCCAAGACAGCATTCTGAACCCGTTATGGACATTACAAGTATCAAGTGATGTCGTTCAGTGTGCCGAATGCACCAGCAATATTCATGGATTTCATGAAAAGGATTTTTCGTTCTTACCTAGACAGATTTGTCATAGTCTTTATTGATGACATTCTGATCTACTCTCGAAGTCAGAAAGAACATGTTGAATATCTCAGAGTGATTCTCTAGATTTTGAAGGAGAATAAGTTATACGCAAAGTTGTCAAAATATGAATTTTAGTTTAGTGAAGTTCAGTTTTTGGGCCATGTAATTTTGGAGGAAGAAATTGAAGTAGATGCGTCAAAAGTGGAGACAGTTCTCTAGTGGGAAAGGATGAAGACTACATCAGAGATTCATAGTTTCATCTGATTAGCCGATTACTATCGACAGTTTATTGAGGGGTTTTCCAAGATAGCGGGACCTCTTACCCAACTTACACGAAAGAATCAACCTTTTGCATAGACTGATGCATGCGAGGAAAGTTTTCAAGAGTTGAAAAGACAATTGACTACTTCACCAGTGTTGATTCTACCTGATCCTAATGAACCTTTTGAAGTGTATTACAATGCTTCGTATCAAGAATTAGGTCGTGTGCTTATACAAGACTGGAAAGTTGTGGCTTATGCTTACAGGCAATTAAAAGTGCATGAGAGAAATTATCCCACTCATGATTTGGAGTTAGCAGCTGTGGTGCTTGCATTGAAAGTCTGGAGATATTTTCTTTATGGAGCAACTTTCAATGTCTACAGTGATCATAAGAGCCTGAAGTATTTGTTTGATCAGAAAGAGTTGAATATGAGGCAGAGGCGATGGTTAGAATTTTTGAAGGATTATGACTTTCAACTTTAGTATTATCTTGGAAAGGCGAATATCGTAGCAGATGCCATGAGTAGAAAGATGCTTAGTGTTTCTGCTATGATGGTCAAGGAGAGTGAATTGATAGAACAATTTAGGGATATGAGGTTGACTGTGAGATTGACGTCGGGGAAAATTTGCTTGAATATGGTTACTATCTCGAATAGTTTGATGGATGAAATTCAAGAGAAGCAGGAAGGTGACAATACCTACAAGACAAGGAGGAATTAAAGAAGCAAGGTGCAATGTCAAAATTCGAGGAAGGAATAGATGGGATTCTACGGTTCAAAGGAAGGATTTGTGTACCTAGTGACTTGAAACTTAGAAAATTGATTCTCGATGAAGCTCTCAAGAGCAAGTTGAGTATGCATCCCGGAGCAACCAAAATGTATCAAGATTTGAAGAGGTTGTATTGGTGGCAAGGGATGAAGAGATATATTGCTACGTATGTGTCATCTTGTTTAGTTTGTCAAAAAGCTAAGGTTGAACACCAACGATCTTCTGGAATGTTGTAACCCTTGGCTATTCCCAAATGGAAATGGGATGATATCGCGATGGATTTCGTTGTAGGATTGCCAAAAACAAAAAGGGGTTATGATTCTATTTGGGTAATTGTTGATCGGCTTACGAAGTCGGCGCACTTTTTGCCAATTAACAGTAAGTACTCGATGGAGAGGTTGACCCAGGTGTACATCAGTGAAATTGTTAGACTTCATGGTGTACCCTCCAGTATAATTTTGGATCGAGACCCGAGATTTACATCGAGATTTTGTCAAAGTTTACAAGGAGCGATGGGAATGAAGCTTTGTCTAAGTTCTACTTACCATCCACAAACAAATGGTCAGTCAGAAAGGACAATTCAGTCGTTGGAGGATTTATTGAGGGCTTGTGTGCTAGAACAATATGAAAGTTAGGATGAATTCTTACCTCTAAGAGAATTCACCTACAACAACAGCTTTCATTCAAGCATAGGGATGACACCCTATGAGGCGTTGTACAGGCGACGATGTAGAACATCATTGTGTTGGTATAAAGATGATTCAAGACAAGATGAGGATAACTTAGACTCAGTAAAAGAGCTATTTTGATAAAAGGAGAAGACCAGTTGAATTTGAAGAAGGTGACCATGTGTTTTTGCGAGTGACACCCATGACCGGAGTCAGACGAGTGATTAAGTCTAGAAAGCTGACTCCAAAATTTATCAGGCCATATCAAATTCTTCGTCAGATAGGTCTGGTAGCTTATCAAATAGCGTTGCCACCTTTTCTTTCGAATCTTCACAATGTATTTCATGTATCACAATTGCGAAAGTACATTCCTGATTCTACTCATGTTGTAGAGTCAGATGCAGTACAACTGAAAGAAAATTTAACTTATGAAACACTTCCTATCAAGATCGAGGATCAGAGGATTAAGCAACTTAGAGGTAAGGAAATTTCATTGGTTAAAGTAATCTGGAATGACGTCAACAGAGATGCAACATGAGAGCTGGAAGATAAGATGAAAGAACAATATTTGTATTAGTTTTAGGTAAGATAAATTTCGAGGATGAAATTCTTTTTAGAGGGAGAGAGTTGTAACACCCCAAATTTCATTTTTTTCTGAATAAATACGAGTTTTATAATTTTTGTGATTTTTGAGAATTTTTGTAGAATTTTCTGAGATTGTGATTATTTTAATATTATTTTGGGCTGTATGTGGGCCCGGGGGCTGTATGTGGGCCAGGGCGGACTCAGAAAAGTAAAAATTTTTTGGGGCCAAAAAATTTGTACTATTGATTCAGGACCGGGGGAGTTTACTAAACCCGAAACTGGAAACAGTTTTCAAAATTTTCTTATACAGTGATTGTGTGTTATTTTATTATCCAACGAACGATGGATACTGACTTTATGAGCAGTAGCTATTACCCATTGGATAAAACATATTGGAAAATATCTAGATTGATAGATATTTATAACCTAAATATCTAAGGGTAATCATGAAGCATCATTGCTTAGCTTTATGAACAACCAATTAGAATCAAGTTTACTTGTTTGAAAGTCTCACAAAGTGGCTTGACTAAGTAAGCACCAATAGGAGGAATGCTTGGTGATTAAGCTTGGTGGCTTGGAAGCCAAATTGGCTACTTCCTCCTCCAAGGCACTCCATGGCCAAGCACTCCATTTTGGGGTTAAAGTTTGTGTTTTTATTAATCTTTTCACCATTCACTCATTCACTCCAAAGCAAACAAGAAAGCTACTCAAAATTTCTCTCTCATTTTCTCTCCATCATAGCCCACGGCCAAGAGGCCAAGAACACACTTCCAAACCTCAATAATTCTAACCAACCTTACTTCTAGCATCTTTACATAATTCTAAGACACTTTTGTGTTATAACTTTCACCAAAATCATCCATCTTCAAGGAGTTCTTTCAAAGCTCAAGTTCTAAGGTTTTAAGGTGAAGTTCATGTAAATTTCACTATTTGCTTCATCTTCATACTCTAGACCATATTTTGATCCATGGTCTTCTTATTCAAGCCTTAGATGTTAATATATTTGTGTTTGTTTTTGTTTTCAAGAACCTCTTTGTGGTGAAGGATTGATTCAAGAGGACAAGCAAGGAGCTTAGGAAGCATCACCAAAAGGAAAGAGGGAGATTTAACCTCACCAACCATTCATGGTGGTGAGGGACGAATTGTATGATTTGTGGGTGATGAATTCATGTGAGGATTTGTTCACCTTATTGTGTAAATTAATTGTTTGTGGTTGTCTTAGTTCTAAGCTTTTATGATTTATGCATGTTTTAAGGTATGCGATTTTATAGCTTTGATATTATACATGAATTTGTGATATTATGAATCATGATGATTATAGATATTATGTGATTTGATTCATATGGAAAAAGGAAAACAATTTTTGGTCTCCAAAGGACCATGAGGCTCACGGCCTCTACACTCCAAAATGGGTGTTCTAAGTCGAAAATATTTTATGATTAGTAAAATTAGATGATTAAGAAGTAAAGAAATGAATTAAAAAAATTTGGTCCCAAAGACCACATGGCTTACGACCATGAAGTGCAAAATAATGTGATTTTGTACAAAAATAAATTATTAAGGATAAACTTAGATGATTTTGATGATAAGGAAATAATTAAGGATTTCATGAAAATGGAAATGGTATCAAACAAATTTTGTTATTTCACAAATGATGATTTTCAACTATGATATAGAGGATTAGGGTTTCAAAAGTGAATTAGGAACTTAAAATATTTAATTAAGAGGATTTGTAGTAAAATAAATGAAGAGGATCTTATTAAATTAAAATAATACCGAATTTGAGAAAAACGTCAAAATATTTTTACGCGATTAAGAAAACATCAAAACATTTTTATGCAATTTGAAAACGCGAGAGAAATATTGTTTGATTGTGAAAACACAATAAAATGACTACACGATTGAAATGCAGTAGGATTACTGTTGTGCTAATATAGTGGACCCGAAATTGTAAGTTGTGACTTTGGCTTGTAATTGACCTGTGTGCATTAATCAAGCATTGTGAAAGTCCGGTGGATTATGTTAAGGCCGATGGCCTAGGAGTTGAATTACACATGTGTGTGGATGTGATAGGCATAGTATAGATCACTTATTGACCTTGGGGGTGTTGGGCTGCAGGTTTTCCACTATTGGCAGTTGGTAGCCCCACTGTACCGTGGATCAGACCGATGCAACGCACCAATGATCTAGATCGAGACACTATTCTTAATCAAGATCTGGCGTAGACTGTCTTATATAATGCTTGATGTGCACAAATGAGGAAAATTGTAGCACTTGGTCTAAGGCAGCCAAGATACAGACAAATCTTCTAGATTATTCTCTTCGACTTATGTTTAGCTCCATGGAGTAAGAAATTGGGTAGTATGCATGTGCATAATCCGAATATATATATATATATATATATATATATATATATATATATATATATATATATATATATATATCATAGTAATATTTTATTTGTTAATATGTATCGATATTTGATATCATAAATATATATGTTGTTTGCTATATCTGTATGATATTACGGTCATTCCTATCTCTCTATTGCTATGATGGTATTGGTGTAGGTGATCTTACCTCTTTATTGTATGGTTTTGTTTATGTTTATGATTGGTAAAGATGGTGAAGAAGAGGAGGCAGGAGCACCGCAGTTCTATTAGTGTTGTTTTGCTCGTTATGGCGTCGAGACCTAGTTTCTTTGGTTTTGTAAGGCTGCTGTTTCGTGATGGCGTTGAAGCCTAGCTTCTCAGCCCTGATGAGGAGGGTCTTATTTATGTTGGGTAGTTGACTGTATCTCTAAGTAGGACCTATCACAGGGTTCCTTTCTTTTCTATTGATGTGTATGTACAACCTAGAATTTCCTTTGTCCCTTGACAGTTTTAGGGTGGTCGTCACCGCACCCCTAGAGAAGTCAGTGTAGTGTCGTCAGCCCGGACTCCTGTCCATAGGACTATGTATCATCCAAAGTTTTTATCTTCCAAGGAGACAGAGGAAGATCCTAAGGAGGATTTGTCTGAGGGTTTTGCTCCATAGGCATGTATACTTGGGCTAGTTGTAGTGATTATAGAAATGTTTATTTCTTTTGAGAACTTCGTTTGTATATATTCAAGTTTGTTAGTACCTATGTTATATATATGATGTAAATAATTTAGTGATACTGTTTGGTATTTTTTATATTCTGGTAAGTTCATATTATCAGCATTAAGAAATTTTATAACTCGTTTTTATTTAATAATATATTATTTTATAACTCAGAGTAATTTGGTAATAATTAATATAAAATGTGATACCCTACGGTGGGTGTTACACACTCAAGGCCCAAGAATGGATCAAAGAAACTGAGAAGATATTTGTTGTTTTGACCTACTCCGATGATCAACGAGTGTCTTTGGCCTCCTTTATGATGAGAGGGGAGGCTGAAAAATGGTCGACTAAATCTAAAAGATTGCTCAAGGCCGTTGGGACTCAAATTTCTTGGAAGGTGTTTAAAAACACTTTCCTAGAGAAGTATTTCCCTCCAAATGTACAAGAAGAGAAAGAAATGGAATTTTTGGAGTTGAAGCAAGGTAACATGTCAGTGACCAATATTTGGCAAAATTTGAAGTGCTGACCAAGTTCTCTTCTTACCTCAACTACAATCTTTATGAGAAATGGAAATATATAAAATTTGAGATGGGTTTGAGGGGAGACTTGAAAGAGAAAGTAAGAGCTTTTGAGATCCGAAACTTCCCCACCTTGGTGAATAAATGGAGAGTCATTAAATCCACCAAGTTGGAGAGAGAACAAGGGCAAAAGCCTCAGGACTTTCAGAAAAGGAAGAAGATAGATGAAGACTCTAAGAAGAAATTCTCTAACAAGGAAAAAGGAAGCAACACAAGATAAAAGATAGAGGACCTCAGTGTCCAAAGTGCAAAGGGCACCACAGCGATACAGCTTGTAGGATTGATCTGATAGAGTGTTATAGCTGCAGCAAAAAGGGGCACTATGCTAGATACTGCCCCTAGAAACAAGGAACAGCAGATTCTAGACCCTTGACTAAAGGAAAGGTGTTTACTCTGAACAATTCTGAAGCAGGTCAATCCTCCGATCTCATACAGGGTAAGTGTATAGTTAAAAATAAACTTTTAACTGTACTTTTTGATTTTGGGGCAACCCACTCTTTCATTTCTTATGACTATGTGAAGGAATTGGAGTTACCCATTTCAAACTTTTCCTATGACCTGTTAGTCTCCACTCTTACGGATAAACCAGTAACCACCTCGCAAATCTGCCTAAATTGTCGTGTCACTATTGAAAACTGAGACTTCCTTGTGAACTTGATATGTCTACCCTTGGTTAGTATAGATCTCATTTTAGGCATGGATTGGTTATCCAAAAACCATGTTGTTCTAAATTGTTCTGATAAAACCTTGGTATTCATATCTGATATTCTTTCCTTGAATGCTTCTTCCGAGTCTATATACCTCAATGCCAGTCAAGTCACCAATTGCCTAGTGGAAGGGGCTGTGGGCTATGTTCTCCTCTTTTTGTTGAACTCCGAAAATGAACAAAGTTTGGAGAATATCCCTGTGGTGAGAGAGTACCCAGAGGTGTTTCCTGAAGAAGTGAGAGAATTGCCACCCGAGAGAGAAATTGAGTTTGTTATAAACTTAGTGCCAAGAATAAGGCCTATCTCCATAGCACCCTATAGAATGTCACCTCTAGAGTTTTCAGAGCTTAAGAAACAAATAGAAAAGTTGTTGGACAAAAAAATTATCTGACCTAGTGTCTCACCCTAGGGAGCACCTGTACTCGTATTAAAAAAGAAAAAATGGTAGTATGAGGTTATGTGTAGATTATAGGCAGCTGAATAAGGTCACAATTAAAAACAAATACCCACTGCCTAGGATATATGATTTGATGGACCAGTTGAGGGGAGCTGCACTGTTTTCAAAGATTGACTTGAGATCTGGATACCATCAAATCAGGGTTAGGGAAGAAGACATCCCTAAGACTACCTTTAAGACCAGGTACGAGCATTATGAGTATCTTATGATGTCCTTTGGCTTGACAAATGCACTTGCCATTTTTATGGATTACATGAATAGGACTTTTTAGGTCATACCTTGATAAATTTGTTATTGTCTTCATAGATGATATTCTCATTTATGCAAAGGCGACTGAGGAGCATGAAGAGCATTTAAGGATAGTCCTAGAAATCCTGAAAGAAAAGAAGTTATTTGCTAAATTATCAAAATATGAGTTCTGGAGGAAGAAGGAGCAATTTTTGGGACACGTGATTTCTAAGGATGGAATATATGTGGATCCCAATAAGGTTGGGGTAATGTTACGATGGGAGATACCTACCACCATAACTGACATTAAGAGTTTCTTGGGGTTAGCTATGTATTATAGAAGGTTCTTGAAAGGCTTTTCCCTGATAGCTTTACCTTTAACTAAGTTGACTAGGAAGGGAAACACCTTTGAATGGACCCAAAAATACGAGAATAACTTTCAAGAATTGAAAGAGAAATTGACCTCCATACATGTGCTAGTGATTCTTGACCCATAAGAAAACTTTAAGGTTTATTGTGATGCTTCAAAAAACAAGTTAGGTTGTGTGTTAATGCAAAATGAATGGGTAGTTGCTTATGCTTCTAGGTAGCTTAGACCCCATGAGGAAAACTACCCCACCCATGACCTAGAGCTAGTAGCAATTGTGTTTGTTTTAAAGATCTGGAGACATTATTTGTATGGGGTCAAATTTGAGGTCTTTAGTGATCACAAAAGTTTGAAATACCTGTTCGATCAAAAGGAATTGAATATGAGGCAAAGACAATGGATGGAGTTTCTTAAAGACTATGACTTCAAACTAAAGTATCATCCGAGTAAGGCCAATGTGGTGGCCGATGCGCTTAGTAGAAAACTCTTGCATGCATCCTGAATGATGGTACAAGAAATAGAACTCCTTGAGAGCTTCAGAAATTTGAGCCTAGTAATGAATGTGTTACCACATGATTTGAGTTTGCAAAGATTAGAGATTCATAATGATTTAAGGGCTCACATTAGGGAAGCTCAAGAGGAGGATGAAGCTTTGAAGCTAATTGGTGAGCAAATCCAAATGGAAAAGAAAAAGGAATTTAAGAGGGCTCAAGATGGAAAACTTATGTTTAGAGATAGACTTTGTGTTCCAAGAGAAAGTGAGATCAAGGAAAAGTTCCTAGAAGAAGCCCATAAAAGTAGATTCACCATCCATCTTAGAGCCACAAAGATGTATCAAGACCTCAAGAAAGTATTTTGGTGGCCAAACATAAAAAGAGAGATAGCCCATTATGTGTCCAAATGTCTAGTGTGCCAAAAGGTGAAAATAGAGCATCAAAAACCTTTTGGACCTTTCCAACCCTTAGCAATCCCTGAGTGAAAGTGGGAAAGCATATCTATGGATTTTGTGATGGGGTTGCCTAGGACCCAATTAGGTTAGGATGCCATTTAGGTTGTAGTAGATAGGTTGACCAAGTCTGTCCACTTCTTAGCCGTAAAAGCTAGTTGGTCAATGGATAAGTTGGCACAACTTTATCTCCAGGAGATTGTGAGATTGCATGGAATCCCCTCGAGTATTATATCAGACAGAGATTGTAACATCCCAAAATTTATATCCTGATATCTTACAAACATAAGAATAATCAATTCTGGCTATGTCACTTTTAATCCTTAAACCATAATTCTAATCCATAAAAATCATGTAAACTTTTATAGAGAGTCACGATAAACTAAAAGTTATATATACATTATTGTCTTAGGAGACATATTGTAATATATAAGCTTTTACACATTGATTTGAGTATAAATAACACGAGCTTTATCTAAAAAAAACATAATAACTATACTATACTAGTCTTCATATAACTTCTTTGTCCTTTTAGAAGAACTTGCACCTGGATTTACAAGGCAACACAATCGGAGTGAGAAATCACATCTCAGTGAAGTATTCCAAAACCAATAGTTTATACAATCATAAAATTACATAACCATTAAGTTAACACTTCAATCACAGAAGCACAATAGCACTCCCATCTCATAAGTACGCAACCGTCCATACAATTGCATGTCATGATTTTGAATGAATGACGACAACCGCCTATACAATTGCCATGCTATGCCAAATTATGTCTAGTGTGTATGCCTATGCAATATCTTAAGTATGAAATGGATAATGTATAATACCAAGTCCATGGTAATGCCATGAATGCATGAGTCCTGAACAAAATAATGGAAATCACATCCATAACTTTGGACAAGCACTGGAAGTCCATCTAGAAAATAACATTCCGAGTAGTGAAATCCATCAACTACATGGTCTTCAAAAACGGAAAGGAAGTCCATCCTCGGAACCATAAAGAAATCCATCCTTAACAACACAACTAACATAAAGAGTATACCATTCACCTCAACTATGTTTCACAATTATATCATGCAAAAAAATTTCTAATTAATTCACATAATTAGTCCTACAATTGATTTATATGAACATCAAGTTCATTTTACAACCCATTTCATAATATACATGTGTATATCCATGCCTAATTACCTTACATAAATAGCATTACAAATTATTTTGATTTATCACATTCTCACTTCATTAAATACCCTTATTGAAGTCTCATCACACTTGTAAAGACATACATAAAAGGTCCCAACACTTAGGAACTTCCAAGAATATCAAAAACACATTTTTGAAGGTTCTGGAGCTCACGGTGGTGCCACACCACAGCGCCCTACTCTCGGGTGCAACTACTGGACAGAAAAATACCCCACGCCGCGGCATGCCATGCTCTACGCCGCAACATGCTCATGCCTCGGGCCACATCGCCCCATGCCCTGCAGAATTCTGCAGTCGCCGGTTATTGTTCCATTACAACAAATTCTGGATTTTGGCCACTCCAAATCAGTTTCTAGGTGATTTCAAGTCACTAACAAGTTTACTAACATGATGGAAACCTAAAACACCAATTGATTTCATCAAAATTGGATCAAAACATCAAATCACTCATCCAAACCCCTAAAATCAACACTTAGAGCATTTTAGGTCCAAATGGAAAATTTTCAGTTTCTAATCCAAACTCTTAGCATGAACAAGTCATAAACTACATTTAAAACTTATCCAAGCAAGAAAATCACTTCAGGCACTTCAAGAACTCAAAATGACCCATCAAACCTCACTGAGGCCTAACATGGAACAATAAGGAAGAAGATGGAGTTTGAGCTCAAGAACCCCTACCTCCAAAATCAGAAATTGAAGTTACTTAAGAACTCCAATCTTTCTTTTCCTTTTTCTTCTCCTTGGTTGCTTGATTATTTTCCCTTTGCTCTTTGCTTTCCTTTTTTTTTGCTCTTTTCTACTTGTAACTGTGAGAAGAGAAAAGAAATTAGGATATTATCTCATATAAAGGCATAAAAAAGCCTAACAGAAGAAGGCAAAAAACGTGAGGCTCTTTGCCTCTAAAGATATTTAGCTTAAAACATTTCATCTGCTAAAAACATCTAGATTTCACCAAATCTAGTTTTCTCACTTTCAACAAGTTTAAAATAAATCCTAATATTCATAAAAAAATCTTGTTACACCATTTTCACATTTTTCCACATCTACTGGTAGTCAATCCGGTATTATAACACACAACCAGTATGCTTAAAAATACCTAACTAACTCTGATTAACCTCAAATTTTAACTATAACACTGTTTACACATTTGTGACCTAGAAATAAAATATCCACATTCATTTTCATTAACTAAGCAGTTTAAGCTATTTTCAGAGCTAAAAACAGCTATTTTTCACATATAGCATTGCAGTAAAATGTCTAAACGTACTCAGAAAGTCACAAAACTTAACAAACATGATAATCAAGTATTAAGCTACCTCCGTAACTATATATAAGTCTATCATGTTTTTCATGGGTGTTACAGAGATCTTAGGTTCATCTCTAGGTTTTGGGGAGCCTTGCACAAAGCCTTTAGGACAAGGCTGAATTTTAGCACGACCTATCATCCACAAACCGATGGCCAAACTGAAATAACCATCCAAACCTTTGAAGATATATTGAGAGCCTATGTGCTTGATTATCAAGGTAGTTGGGATAAGTCCTTACACTTGATAAATTTTGCCTACAACAATAGTTATCACACTAGTATAAGGATGGCACCTTATGAAGCCTTGTATGGCCGAAAATGTAGATCACCCTTATGCCGGTGCAAGACTGGGGAACAGACTATCGTAGGTCCAGAAATGGTTAGACAAACCACAAAACAGATTAGAAGGATCAAGGATAAGATGTTAGTAGCCCAAAGTAGGCAAAAGAGCTATGCAGATGAGTGTTAGGAATTACGGATACATCACGCAGCGGAAAAACAAAAATTCCCACCAAGGATCCATGCGAAATAGACCATAATCTGTGTTTTTGAAAGAGTTTATCTCTTGAAGCGTGATAAAATCAAGCGACGTGAGTCACCAACACCGTAGCAGCAATGATGTCTTTGCAGTATCCACATGAACAGACTCACGAACGTCCAACATCCACAAAAAGGAGTCCCACGTCTCTAGCACAGTGCTAGCTACGAAAAGAAAAGAAACCTGTCACTCTCTCACTCACTGTTTTTGTCAAGTGCAACTAGGGTTTGTAACACATGCCTTGACAACCTCTTAGCAGTGCTATTTATAATAGTTGTTGCCTTATGCGAGTGATAGCAGTAGTAGGGTAAGTTGTGCAACCCTAGACTTATCTGTTATGAGTCCGACCCACGATTGAATCCCAATCCAACTTGGATTCTAATTGCTCTAATTTAGTCTGCTCTATGTGTGTGACCCTACAGGTTCTCATGACATTGGTAGTAATATTAAAAATCTCATTTTAATATTACAAGCAGTGAGCGATATCTAGCAATACATCGCTTCTCCCCAAGTAATGAGAATGTCAGTGATTTGACATAACCTTTCTGAGATCAATGTTACTATGCAGTTTAGTCCCTTTGTCCAGATATCTAGATTAAACACAAGGCATGAAATGTGTCACCCTTGTATAGTTCAATGTTCTGTTTCCTGATACTCAAGTAGACGTAGTAATAACAAATGAGATCAATATCTCATATTGACTTATTTACGCATGGTCATACATTTCATAGTCTCACTCAATCAGGGGGCCTGAAGATATCATTCTTGTTATGTAAGAGGGACAAATCCCATCTAGGTCACTCATATCCCTCCACATGATTCACAGTATGTCTAATAACCAACTTTATAATCACCTTTGTAATGCCCTCTGACGAGCATCACACTGAAGAAAAACAAAACTGCTTAATATAAAAACTTGTTTATAAAACGATTTATCCTTGGATTCTTCTTCTTTCTTTTATTTTTATTTTTATTTTTATTTATATGCAAAAAATCAAAATATACATATTATAGGCACATATACATCATGAGTTCTTAACAAAATAAAAGTATAAGCTTTACATACCTAAAAAGATTATAAATAACAACCACTAAAATGACAAAATATATCAGACCCCTAAAGCTACTAAAAAGGACCCTCAGACGGATCCTCTCAAAAGAGGTAATCCTGATAGGAGCCACAGGCTCACAGGCAGGGGCCCGAGCATAAGATGCAAATGAGTCCTCCTGAGGGGTATAAAAGCGGTCACCCCACAGTTCTCTAATGGGCATGTTAAACTCCAAGCATAAAGTAACATCAAAAGAAAAGAAAGGGTCCCCATTACAAGTCTTGCGAACAGATATAGTCACGTTCCCAATATATCTAATGCTTTCTGTAGCCCAGTCGATATGTCATGCATTCATACCATTAAGGAATAGTACTCTAACAAAACCAACAAAATCTCTCATAGCTGTCATCGCCAAAAAAAACAAAGCAACAGAAAGGTGCGATCTACTTCGCCTTCTTCTCAGTCTTCATCCAACATATAAATATATGCACAGTAGAATAACATGATAAAGAGGTGAGATCTTCTACAACAATACCAACATGGCAGCGTAGAAACAACAATGACAGTAATGCCATTCAAAATGTAGAAATACACATATAATCATTGTTTCAAACATCATATAATTAAATAAATATTTCAATAGATAATTCAATAGATAATTTAATAGATATGTAAAAGTCACAATAAGATGTCGATTGACTATGCATAAGCACAATGGACCAATTTCCTACTCCATAGAGCTAAACACAATTTCAGAGAGAATGATGTAGAAGACATTTGTCTGTATCTCATCAGCCTCGATTCAAGTACTTTCTTTTTCTCAATTTGCACAACATGGCTTATACAAGATGTAGCACCCCTTTTTCTAGGAGAAGAAGAACGTCATACCATAATAAAGTGAAATAAAATGTGGAACATATAAATAAAATCGTTAATTAAGACCCGGTTCATTTTTATATTATAATAAATAAACTCCTTCAACTAGTGAACGTATAATAATTGGGTAGCGTATGTACATATAAAAACTTTTTTTTTGTTAAGAACAAATAATAAATATAGTTACAATGGAATTCGACATGAAATAAAACCATACATTCATATTATATATATATATATATATATATATATATATATATATATATATATATATTTGCATCAAGCCTGTTTAATTACATCATCATGTATACAAAAAGCAAAAGCTTTACCCACCCCAAGATGTTTACAAAATATACAGTCCATCAACATAACAAAACATCAGGCTTCCCAAAAGGATATACGGATGGCCATTAGTAGCCACCGACAGTATCAGCCCCATAAGACTGACGAGAAGGAACCGTAGCGAGATCCTCCTCAGGGTCTTCCTCGTCAGATGAGATCATCATCAGAGCGACCGAATTTCGAGTAGAGGCTCGAGCAGTGGAAAGAAATGAGTCCTCCTGTGGGGTGTAATAGAGATCATCCCACAGATCGCGGATAGGTAGGTAAAACTCTAAATGGACAAAAGCAGTAAAATAAAAAACATGTGGGTCATAGCGACCCTAAGCTAGTAAAATCGTCAACTCCCCGTGGTAAATGTAACGGTCCGTGCGCAAGTTTAAATGCCAATAGTCGGGACCTCCGTGAAAGGTCATCCTCGCATATCCCAAAAATCGGTGTTCATGTGACGACTTCTTCAAGCAAGCTCTAATCGCAGTCGGGCCAAAAACTAGGGAACTCAGGTGCTTCCCCTTCTTCATGAACGTCTTCTCAGAAGCTTATAAATAAAACAGAAATACAAGAGTGCAAGAAAGAGGTGAGACACCCAGCATTCAATACCAATATGGCAATAAGAAAATAAAATAGCGTTGGACGCCCACATAACATCACAGTACACATAGACACCAACAGTAATAAAAACATAAGCAATAAAAGAGAAATAACAACAGTGTCTCAGGAAATAAACAGTTTATTAATCAGATAACAAATTCAACAATTAAGAGAGATAATTTCATAGTTATAGACACTTTTGCCTGAATGAATATAAGACTTACAATGCATAATGCATATGGTACTAAAATCCTACTCCATGGAGCTAGACATAAACAGTCGGAGAGAATGATCGAGGAGCACATGCAAGTATCTCGTTAGCCTTAAAAATAATCTGTTTATCATAAAAATAATATTTTGCGCAACATGGCTTATACATGGCACTCTCAACAAGATCGCGATATAGGATAGCGTCTCGGTCTGGATCGTCGGTGTGTTTGCATTGGTCTATCCTACGGCCCTAGTAGAGCTACCACTGTCTATTGTGAGACAACCGCACCCTGACCCCCCCAAGGTCAACAACATGACCTACGCTTAGTCTACTCGCACTTGCACTAAGATGTAATTCAATCTCCTAGGCATGCACCTCCTTTACAACAAAGTCCAACTAACATTCAAAAATGCATGATGACTCAATGTACATCATGTATAATCATCAATAATATGTTTCTCATAAACGTTGCATATCATGCATATTCATCAACAATATACTCCATATGAAACATAACACAATGGCATATAAATCAATTCTCAATAACATCACATCAAAATTTCAACTCAAACCACAAATTCAGATCATGAATCCATAACTCCTAATTACCTAAGTCTTGATTAATTACACAAATTTTGGGTCAAAGAAACCCTTCAAACCGTGGCCTCTCAAGAATAAATACTCAATCAATTTCTTCCATCACATTATTAATCTCCATAACAATAAAATGTTCAAATCACAAGATTGTACAAAGATCACAATTTGGGCCAATAAATCCCCTTAGAGGCCGTGAGCATCTTGAAGTGAGAATTCCAAAATTTTCTATTTCCTTTACCAATTCTTTAACAATTAATTACCTAAGTTCCATTACATATAAAAATCCAACTCAATCCCCTAAATTTATGGTCAAAACCGTGGCCTCCCCTAAAAGGTAGGAAACCTTAAATTTTCCATTCATCCAATCCAAGCATTCTAACCTCATCAAGACATTCAAAACAACCAACATTACCATATAAATCAAATTAGCACACAACATGAAAAATAAGCATACAAAGAGAGCAATCCTTTATGGATTCCTCCATCAACAACCACACAAAAGTTCTCTTACCACCAATAATGGTTGAAGTGAGTAAATCTCCCTCTTACGTAAGAGAAAAACAAGAAAAGAACCTCCTTGCTTGCTCGTTGGTGGTTCTGTTTTGGGCTTCCAAAAACCCTAGGAAACCAAGTTTAACAATCAATGATCAAGGCTTGAAAAAAGAGAACTCCTTGGTCACCAATGTGACCAAGAACCACGAAAATGAACAGAAAAGGAGAGAAAGTTAGGAGCTTTACCTTCAAGCTCCAAGCTTGAATCATGAAGGAAAATGGTAAAGATGTGATCTTTATGGATGGATCTAAGAAGAATGATGTCTAGGATGAGTAGTAGCTTAAGAAAAATGAAGACTTGAAATTTTTGTAATGGTAAAGGTGGGTGGAGATGGTGGTGCCATAGAGAGGGTGAAGGAGAAGAAGAGAGAACTTGGAAGAAATGGAGTGGAAAATTGAAGAGAGAGAAAATGATAGTAGAAATGAGTTTGAATTTTTGGGTGAGGAAGTAATAAGTGTGGGAAGCAAATTTTTGCCTCCCCTTAGACACCAATGCCGCGGCAACAAGAGAGAGGGAGAGGGAGTGAGTGGCTTCTTATGCATGACTTGGACAGTTTGGTCATTTGTGATCAAAGCTTCTCAAAGAAGCTTTGATTAAAATACATTATTTTTGAGATAAAGGTGATTTGATTTGACATAAAGTGGATTACATTAGGATAAGGTGATAGGATTTCTAACACATGCTATTATCCAACGAACAGTTGTTACAGTTGACAGTAATCAGTATTAATTGTCCAGCGGATAATAAAATACAGAGATTTTTATTTTTTAGATAAAAATCTCAATAAACTTGAAACCTCGTAAACTATGTTCCAGCCTCGGGTTTAGTAAGATCCCCCATCGACGTTTCCACATATCGAGATTCTTGAGGAAAATGTCTCATCTCCCCGGCTCCACTCAGTATGCACGTAAAAGGAGGAATAATATTAAAAAATTTTGCGTTCTAAGAAAAATCCAATTTTTTTTACAAAAATCACAAATATTATAAAACGACTATTTATCATAAAATTATAAATTTTCAAGGTGTTACACAAGATAGTTTACACCATATCGTGATTAAGGATAATGTCTAGGTCCGGACTATCGGTTTATTTGCATCGGTCTATACCATAGCGTAGTGGAGTTACCAACTGGCCACTTGTGGGATAAGCCACATCCCGGTGCCCCCAAGTTCAACCAGTGACCTACACTATGCATATCGCACCCGCACAAAGGTGTAATTCATCTCCTAAGCTTACAGTCTTAACAAAACAAAGTCTAATGGACTTTCACAATGTATGATGAATGACTCAATGCATACACATTCAACAATGTTATGATTTCTCTGTAACCATATGCCACGACTTGACCATAACAATCATCAATAAGTCCGAGTCCCCCCTTGTGGACACGATAGCGAAATCGCAATTTATTTTTAGTTATGAAACATCATCATTGCAAATTTAAAACTCAATTTTAAAACTTTTAAAACTCAATATAGAAGTCAACCTCAATTTCCAATGTCCATCATAATAAAACTTTTTAAGGAAAGATTTTTCTAACATTACTCACCAAAGTCCATATTACTTTAATTTACAAAACCCCTTTTCCATTACCTTTAGAAAACTCTCTTTATTAGAATACCTTGACTAATCATTTAATTTATTAAATTCCCAATTGATACAAAATTTTGTCTTGGACATCCTATTTTTACCTACTTGGCCGTGAGCCTCAAGTTCCATAGGACCAAAAAAAAATCTTTTTCCTTTCCAAGTGATTCACATCATACAACATATAACCAACATCATATTTCTATTCTAGCAAGTTCATGCATAATATTCAAAGCAATAAAATCAAATAAAGCAAATAATCACAAAACATTGAACTTATACAAACAAGTGAATGAATCCACACTTAGATTATTCACACACACACAAAATTCGTTTCACACCACCATGGATGGTTGAAGAGGATAATCTCCTTCTTACCTAAGGTGTAGATCAAAAGAACTCTTTGGTGCCTTTTTTGAAGCCAACGTCTTCCACCAACAATCAAACCCTTGTGACAACAAGCACATATATATTGTAATACCCTCCTCAGGGTATCACATTTCCGACTCCCAACTCATAAACTGTAAAGAAGTTCATAAAATGTTTGAGTTATAAATTTGAGTTTTAAAATTTCTTATTACAGAAACTTAAACTTACTGAAATCCATAAGTATTACTGAAAATATATTTGAATTGATTAATATATAATATTGACACCAATTAATATTTAACAATTTAAAGAGCAATATAAAACTAACAAACTCTCTTTTTTAACAATAGCAAACCCCATCACAAGTCTTACTTAATAGCACGGTACAACACTAACGATAAAACTTAACATACTTATTCCTTCTTGTATCCATCTTGATGCATCAGACATTTGTTCCTTGTTCACAATGTGCACTATCGAATCCTGAATGGCTACTCCTCAATCTTGTCACCAATCTCAGAGTATTTACTACCCGTCATGTCTAAGACAACTCGTTCCATCTATTATATAATTTTTACAACACAAGCCCAACCAAACAATATAACAAAGAGGTGAGATCACCTACACCAATACCAACATAGTAGCACAGAGATAATACAAACAGCATACCACACAGATATATCATATCGTAATTCCAATTAACATTATTTATTGTAATAGATACAATAACTAATAATTACCATCATGCCATTAACATTATTATCATCACACAATAATTACCACAATGCCATCACATTATTATCATCATCATCATCTAAGTATTTCAATAGTTCAATTATCATAACCAATACTCAATAATTTATGCATATGTTATGCATGTGCACATAGACTCAATGTCCTACTCCATGGAGGTTTTCACAATTTCGAGAAGAATGCTCTGTTAATTGTCAGCCTTAGCCCAAAGACAATCTTCCAGATTAACCCACAGACAATTATCCAGCTTTCGAAAAGAATCGTGTTCTTGTCAGGTATCGTCAATGCGTTGCAACGGACCGCATCGCCAAGTGGCATATGGTCCAACCGTAGCCCACAGATAGATATCCACTAGTCGACCGCCACGCGTTGACGCCCCCAAGATCCATCACAAACCTCACTATCAATTCACATTCTCTCTTCAACCACAAGGGTCCCAATAGCATCAGCTATCAATTTTTGTTCAATTCAAAATCATCATATGCCTCAATGCATATCTTTCCAATGCATGTTCAATGCACTAATGCCAATCACAGGCAAAATTCCTCATTTCCAATGCATGTTCAATGCACCAATGCTAATCATAGGCAAAATTCACACTTTCATATTCAGGGTCCACACATTGGCTCATTTTCAGTTTTAATTTCATTATCTCATAATCAGGGTCCACACACTGGCCCAACAATAATCATACTGTATATTTAATCGCAAAATCATGTTATCGCGTTTTCATAGTCATAAAACACTTTTGTCATGTTTTCACAATCGCGCAACATTTCTGTTATATTTTTCACAATTTTGCAACGTTTCTGTTGCGTTTTAAAATCACGTAGTGATTTTTCAATATTTTCATCAATCACGTAAAAATATTCCACCATTTTTAAATCACGTAGCGATTTTCCAACAATATCTCAAACGTGTAAAAATATTTAAACACTTTCCAAATTGTGTAGAAATATTTTAACGTTTTTCAAATCGCGTGGAAATATTTAAACGTTTTTCAAATCGCGTAGCTTAAAAATCATGTTTTTAAGTTATGTAAATCATTTTTCACCATTTTTCCATTACAAAAAATATTTCTCAACCTTCAAAAATTCCATTTCAACCTTTCTCAAAATAATATGACTACTCACATTATTTTATACATTTTCTTACTCAAGAAAATCCTTTTCACAATATATTCCACAAATTCACAATTCCATTGAATTAAATCAATGTTTCTAACTTTAAAAATTACTAACGCTCTCCAAAACCAAAAGGATGAGTTACACATTAGTAAATTTTAAATCATCATTATATTCTCCATTTTTCTCAAATCAATTTCAAAATCAATTCTCTTCAAAATAAATTGAGGTTCAAACACTTTCAACCTCTTTTTTTTCTTTCATAACCAAAATTTCTAATTTTCAAGTGATAAAACACTCTAATTCCCTTTCCAAAATCCTTGTACTAAATCAAATTACATTTCCACTTGGAAAACCACTTTGTTTCATAAAACCAAAGCATTTACAAACCTTCAAAACTGTGGTATATGGTTATTTAAACCTTCAAATATTTTTTCTTCTAAGTCAATATGGTTTTACACAAACAAAACCATTAAAAATTCCTTAACAAAACCGTGAGACCCATGGCCTTTAAAATCAAATCATTTGTTCATTTTCATTTTTTACTTTCTTTGCAAATCCTTAAAATCATCAACTCATTGCTCTTTTCATTTAAAACTCATGATTTGTAAAATACTTAAAATATTCTTATTCAAAAATGTCCTTGAGTTCCATTAAATTCCATTCTTGTGTTTGCACAAAATAAATCAATAAAAATTCTTCTCAAAACCGTGAATACCACTTCTTGAAAAACAAACCCTTCGTTTATTTTCCTTGTTTTTCTAATCATCCAATTTTATCATTCATAAAAATATTAATTTATGAACACCTATTTTAAGGTGTCTTGGCCGAAATTCTTCTTGGTCTTTGGAACCAAAAATCAATTTCCTTATCATCATCAAATCATGGCATACATATACATATTCAAATATATATCACAAGCATGCCATAATCAAAGTAATAAATCATGCAAATCATACCAAGCATAGGCAAATGATCAAAGCACATAAACACCCACAAATTATTACATGACCATGGATATGAATCCTCATATGGATTCACCATCCATCAAATACACAAACCATCTCTCACCACCATACTTGGTTGGTGAGATGAATCTCCCTCTTACCTCTTGAAGAACCTCAAAAGCTCCTAGATTTGCTTCTTTTTCCAAGTCCTTCACCACCAAAGATTTCTTAAACACACAACAAAACATATATTTATTAGTAAATCAAGCTTGAACAAGATAAACCATGGATCAAACATGACTTAGAATCATGAAAAAGAGAGAAGAAATGAAGTTTCCTTACACTTCACCTCAAATACCCTATAACTTTGCTCTTGGAAAAACTCCTAGAAGATGAAAGATTTTGAGAAAGTCTCCAACATAAAAGTTGCTTAGAATAAGGTAAGGATTCAAGAAATATGATTGGTTGAAATTAAAGAGTGATGGAAGGTTGTCTTGGGTGCCTTGGTCGAAACTTGCATGGAGTAGAGATGAAGAGAAAATTTTGAAGAGCTTTGCTTTAGGAAAATTCAAGAATGATGAAGAATGATCAATAATGACCAAAGGTGATCAATTATGGTCTTCAAATGTTGCTTTAGCTTCTAAATGTAGCACCAAAACCGTCCCCCCCCCCTTCCATGCATTCTTCAAAATGCAACAAATCTCCTAGCCACCATTTTAGGCAATCTTAACCATTGATTAGATCAATGGTTAGGATTTAATGTAGCTTCTAGGTTTAGGCTTAGATAGAAGACTTAATTTAGGCCATTGGATCTTTCCTCCTTGAAATCCTAGCCATTAGATGTGTCTCCAAAATGAAAGGTCAAGATTACTCCTTTAAACTTTACATCCAAGGGCTATAAATGGTCCTAGCCACTTTGTAAGACTAAATCTCAACCATTGATTAAATTAAGATCAACTCTCTACCATTGATTAAATCAATGGTTGATGACCAAGCCAATAATGTTGACTTAAGCAATATAATATTTATTTTTCTATCTGCTATAACCTTTCGAATAATATTTTTACAGCATTTTTATCCCCCGATAATTAAATACAGTACAAAATACAGTAAAAGAAAATTTTAAAAACTATTTCCGAATTCAGGTTTAGTAAGATCCCCTGTCTCCGTCTAAACAGTACAAATTTTTCTATGCGTAAAATTTTTTTCACTTTGCGGGACCCACTTGGGCCCACAGACAGCCCAAAAACAATCAGAGAAATATAAAATTTATAATCATCTACAAAAATCACAAATATTAGAAAACGTATGAAAATCAAGTCAAATTGTTAAAAATAATTAACAATCAAAAGAAATAAATACATAAAGATTTTTCCTAGCCCGAAAATTATAATTTTTCTGACACAGAGTAAATCACACAAAACGATCAAATGTACTGACGGAATATTCAAAATAATTTTATAGTACACAGAAATTACTAAACAGTAGAATTCTGTTAACTGTCAAAATTACTGTCAACTAGTTAGGAAAATTTGGGGTGTTACATATATTATATTTAAGGCTTGAAAAGAGAAAACCATTGATCAAAATGATGGCCTTGAACATGAAAAAGAAAGAAAGAAAGATCAAAATCTCACCTTAAAAGCTTCAAGTGAGGGCTCAAAAAAAAAAAAGATGAAGGAGATGAGAGAATTAGGTGATGATCACAACCTACAAAATTATCCAAAGGGTGTGTAGATTCAAGAAGTATAATTGATTGGAGGAAACAAAATAGAAGAGGGAATTGGAGGGTGGTGGTTGTGAGCCACTAGAGAGAAAATGAGAGAAGAAAAGTGAGAGAGAAAAAGTGTGTATCTTTTTCTTTGTTTCTTGAATGGTGAATGAAACAAAATGATGATAGAAAAAAATGAATAAAAACTTGCCCAAGAAGCCTCTTGGTCGTGGGCTTCTCCAAGGAAGAGAGAGAAATACAAAGCTTCTCCATTAAGTTTTAGCATAATACTAAAACATAAAGTACCCAAGTGCACATCAAAGATTCCTAACCCTCCGATGGGTCACTGTTAGATGGATCATCAGATGACAAAAATCCAAGATGTCTTGTAGCTCTATGGATAGGAGTCTGTGCTGTCGACACACTACTGATCTCACTAGGCACATGGAAAAGCCTTCCCTAGTAACACCTAGGAGTCAGCAGCAACTCAAGATGTAAATACAAAGTAGTAGTAAAGATAGGCTCCCCATCAAACTCTCCACGTAGGGTCATAGTCAGACGCCCCACGTAGACAACTGATCCTTTATCCTCACGTAGTCGCCAGGCTTTAGAGCCTCCATGAAAATCGAATCTCACAAAACCAAGGAATCCAAGCAATGTCATAACCACAAGATCAATCCCGATGGTATGGGTGGTCGAACAACTCGCCTTCCTCGAACTGGTCGCCCGACTACTGCTTCTCAGGATACAGAATCTCTAGAGGCTGTTCCTCTTCCTCTTCCTCAAACTCTTTACAAAATATAAATAATAATACAGAAACACATACAAATAAAGAGGTGAGAGAATCTACATCATTACCAACATGGCAAATAAGAAAACGACAATGCAATAGATATCACAGTTTAACACAATAATGCATACCATAGTATCATAAACAATAACATAATTTAACACGTCATACATAATATCACAAATAATAACATTATAATGCATGCCACAATGCAAATGCATAACGACTCATTTCTACTCTATGGAGCTAGACATAGACATCAGAGAAAATGATCCAAAAAGAACCATCAGTACCTCAGGCTGCCCAACCAAACGATTGCACTGTCCAACGTCGTGTCTATAACCCACAGTCCAAAACATCGTGTAGCAGTACACAGTCCAAATACGTCGTGCACTACAGGCATTGTACTAAATAGTCTCCACAAGATCTCGATTAAGAATAGTGCGTGTCGAGATCATTAGTGTGTTGCCAATTACCACGGCCCAGAGGAGCGACCAACTATCTACAAGTGGAATACTCCGCACACTAATGCCTCCAAATCCATTAAATGAACCACACTACGCTTATCACACCGACAACACGGTGTAATTCGTCTCGCCAATCAATCACCAATTTTCCACCAAATTGACACAACTCTCAATGCATGAATAAGAACCATAATTACAAAAATACCCTCAATCTCAATATGTCACCATATTTATGAAAATACCCTCAGTTTCAATATTCCAAAATATAATACGTCTCCACTTGACAGTACCATATCTCAACATGTCCGGGTCCACCACTTTGGCCTGACAGCAAAACTCCCTATTCCAATTAATTGCATAGAAATTTTATCTCATTTTCACAATCGCGTCACTTTTACAAATGTTTTTAAATTGGGTAAATATATTTTGACGTTTTTAAAATCGCGTAGGGTTTTTAAATCATTTTCTCAATCGCGTAAGATTTTTAAATCGTTTTCTTAATCATAAAGCTTAAAAATCATTATTTTAAATAAGCGTAAGCTATTTTTAATACTTTTAAACTACGTAGAATATTTTTCTTATGTTATAAATATATTGTGAAACTTTCTCTTTTATTTGTTCGTTTCTAGTAAATTTTGACAGCATTTTGTCTAGAAAATTCATTAAAAAGGTATGTTCTACGTTTTTCTTTAAAAATTCCTTTGTTTAGTTTATAACTACAAAATATACTTTGAAAATTGCTAACATACTTTAAAACTCAAAGGTAAGTATTTTTTTTAAGAGTTTTGTTTATTTCTCTTCTATACTATATTTCTAATAAAATTCGTTTACTTATTTAGTTCTTGAAAATCCATTGCAAATGAATTCTTTTTAGGTTAAATAACTAGTCTACACTTAGAAAACAAGTTTTGGATTAATTACACATTAAAAGGGCATGTTGGCCGAATTCAACATTTCTTGTATAAATCATGTTTAAATTATTTTCTATCCTCTAAATCATTGTAAAATCCATTAACCTTATTAAATCAATTAATTCATCCTTTTAGAAAATGGTTGAGAACATTTTGGTTCTCATTTTCATGGTGAAGCTGTGAGCTCCATGTTGTGTTCTTTGGAACACTCATGCAAACCTTACATGTTATTCACATTCTATATTAATAATCATACTTCTATAAACACATGCAATATAGTTTTAAAGCTATAGACATGCATACAAACATAATAAATCACAAATAAGGAAAGCATCTAAACAACCAAACAAATGAATCCTTATGGATTCTTCACACACATACAATCCATTTTCTCATCACCACACAAGGTTGATGAGATTAAATCTCCCTCTTACCTTAAAGGAAGACAACTCCTTCTAACTCTCCTCCTATGGTTTTCGTGAACTTCCAAGTGAAACCTAAAGATCTTAAACAAAAATTTAAAGAGTCATAACTATAGGAGAAAAACATAAACCATGGATCAATCATGGCTTAGAACCTTAGAAATCATGTTAGAAGTAAGAAACAAGAAGTTTCACCTTGTAAGAAAAATCTCCAAAGTAATTTTCCAAGGTCAAGATGAATTTTTTTGGAAGAACTCTCAACTAGAGATGTTCTTAGAATGTTGTTTGGATTTGAGAAGTTAGGTTAGATGAAAATTTAGAAGGGTGGAAGTATGGTTTGTAGGTGTTGGCTGAATGGCTCTCAAAGAAGCAACAATGGTGATTTTTGTTCATGGTGTTCTTGAAGAAAGAAAAGTGTAAGCTTGAGTGATAGAAGATGAAGTGAATGAAGTGAAGAGCTCTCCTAGCTCTACTTGGCTGTGAGCTTCATCAAAGGAGGTGGCCTCCTTTGTTGACTTCTCCTAACACTTAATAGCCCTAGATGTAATCTCAATGGATGATATCCAAGCTTGGTCACCACTCTTGAACCTTCTAGGACATGCCATAACCAAATGGCCTAAAGAGAAACTAACTAGGTTTGTGTTCATTTATGAAATCTAGTTAAACTTAGGTGCATTTAGTTAGCTTACTTAGTTACTTGCCTAACTATATAGTTACTTAGATTAACTAGGTTTTGTCTTGATATTTTTAGAACCTTCTCTAACTAGGACTTAACTAGATAGCTAACTAGGTTTCCTTCATTTAGTTACTATGAGGAGGCATTTTGGAATCCAGCTGAGATTGTTGGACAGGCTTGTGTATAAAAAGCCTTATCCTGAGTGGGTAGATAGGATGGTGCCTTTGCCTAGAGGGTTTAAGACTCCTAACTTTACCGCTTTCTCAGGGGAGGATGGTAAATCCACTATGGAACACGTTGGTAGGTTCACGGCCCAATGCGGGGAGGCGAACCAAAATGAGTTCTATAAGCTCCAGTTGTTCCCTTTGTCTTTGACTGGGGCGGCTTTTACTTGGTATTCTTTCTTAGCCCATAACTCCATACAAAATTAGACTGACATGGAGCGTTGCTTCCATGATAGATTCTATATGCCTCAGCCAGATGTGACTGTAGCTGACATGATGAATATGAGGCAATTGGTGGATGAACCAGTAGCTGATTTCTTAGAGAGATCCAGGAAATTAAGAAGCAAGTGTGTCGTGCAATTGCCTGAGGCTGAATATTCTTCTATGGATATTAGTAACATGCACTCTCAGCTCAGGGAGAAGTTAATAGGACAAGATTGCACTGACCTGAGTCAGTTGGCTTCTAGGGCTTCCAGAATTGAACAGTACATCTTAGAAAAAGAAAGAAGAAGGTCTAGCAAGAACAGGGGGTCTCATCTAATTAGTGTAATTAATGTTAAAGATCTAGACTATCTGTCAGATGAGTCAGCCAAGCAATCGGCAGATATTATGGCTGCAGAGATAGTGAGAGGAAAACCATATTTATGCCCAACTTTAAGACCCCCCAAAGGAAAGGAGGTCCAAACTCCAGAGAGTAGGGTCGATTATCCATTTGACATTTCCAAAGCAGACCAAATATTTGATTATCTCCTGAAGGATCAACAAATTAGACTGAATGAAGGACACCAAATTCCCCTAACCGAGGAGTTGAAGGGAAAGAAATATTGTAAGTGGCATAATTCTTACACTCATGCTATCGTTAACTGTATAGTGTTCAGAAAGGCTATACAAAAAGCCATGAAAGAAGGAAGGTTTAAATTAGCCGAAAAGGAGATGACTGTCATTACAGATCCATTTCCTTTAGCTGGGGTTAATATAGTTTCCTTCTCTGGGGAGACAGTGTAACACCCCAAAATTTACTTTTCTGCTATCAGAAATTCATTCTAAAATATTTGTGATTTTTTGGAATTTTTCCTGGAATTTTCTGAGAACGCATAATATTTTAATATATTTCTCGTTTTGCGTGTGTACTGAGCGGAACCGGAGAAATGAGACATTTTCTCCGAGAACCTTGAACTATGGAAACGTCGACGGGGGATCTTACTATACCCGAGGCAGGACACAGTTTACAAGGTTTCACATTTTTTGAGAAATCTTAACAGATGAGATAATAAAACGCTGTGAAGAATTTATCTGTCAGATTTGTTAATGCTGACTTCTGCCAATTATAATCACGTCCAATAAATAATAACATGTATTAAAAATATTATCACATTATTCAAAATCTGATTTTTGTATCACATCTATTAGTTTTAATTTCAAAAGAAAGATTAAATTTAATTCAAGCTTGTTATGGGAAGCTTCCTAGCAATTTCCCTTGTAACACATTTTCTCTCTCTTTCCTCTCCTCTCACTCCACGGCAGACACTCCTTTTGGGGAGTCAAAGGTGTTTTCTTCCTTTTATTAACTCATCTTCATTTTTCTAAACACCAAACATTTAACATATCTCTCTTCTCTTCTTCTCTTCTCCTTCCTCTCCACCGTACACACACACACCCTCACATTGGAGACCAACTCCATTATTTTCCAAACAAATCACATTTACTTGTTTCCTTCCACCATTCCAAGACTATTCTCCTTGGTGGTTATCCTTTGGTTCCTCTTCTTCTTCTTCTTCCATTTCTCTTCCACCATTGAAGCTAAAGCTTGGAGCTTTAAGGTAAAGCCTTCAACTTTCTTCCATTTTCTTGCTATTTTCGTTTCTCTTGGCCACCTTGGTGACCAAGAACCTATTTTTAATGGTTTGAGTGAACATTGTGGTGATCACTCACATTGGAGTTTTTCTTGAAGGGGGAAAACGAAAATCTAGGGCAAGAAGGAGTGGCACATTGTGTTGTTTTCCAAATAGGTAAGAGGGAGATGATCCTCTTCAACCAACCTTGGTAGTAAGGGAATGTCTTGTATGTGTGTTGTTATTGATTTCTGAATCCATGTATAAAGTTCTCTCATTTTTATGTTGTTCTTGATGATAGTGTATTTTGTTGGGTTTGTATGATTTATTGATGCCTCTTGCATGATTTGAAGGTATATTTGAGTATCTTGTTGATTAAATATGAT
Organism: Ormosia emarginata; assembly: GCA_029884605.1. NCBI lineage: Eukaryota > Viridiplantae > Streptophyta > Magnoliopsida > Fabales > Fabaceae > Ormosia > Ormosia emarginata. Next base: position 45,708,464 of record JAQQTP010000088.1, read on the forward strand.
AAGGATTGGTTTGGTTTGAGTTAGAGGACCTGGAGAACCCTGTTTTCGCAAGTTTACGCGTGGTAATCGATTACGGGGCTTGTAATCGATTACCAAGCTCTTAAAGATACAAAATCGTGATTTCGGAAATCTGTAATCGATTACATCTAGGGTGTAATCGACACAGAGATTCTGTTTAGCTTGTAATCGATTACAAGAGGAGTGTAATCGATTACCAAGCCTCGATGTCACGAAATGGTGTCTTGGGAATCACGTAATCGATTACAACTTGTGGGTAATCGACACGGAGGTTGTCAATTGGTAATCGATTACCACGATTGTGTAATTGATTACCAGGGCCTTGAAGTTACGAAACGTGATTCGGGAATCACGTAATCGATTACAATGAGATTGTAATCGACATGAGGTTCTGTTTCTCGGTAATCGATTACAAGGGTGATGTAATCGATTACCGAGACCAAAAATGAGATTTTTGAGCTGGAAATGATTGAGATTATGGTTCTTTGTCCTTTGTAACTCAAACATAACCTAAAAACCCTCGATTCAAGGATTTTACTTTACTAAATTGTGATAGGAATGTGCATTCATACCAATAGAGAAGAAATGATTTTGAATATGGAATTCTTGGATCCATGACATGGAAATTGTGGTATGTGTGTAATGAGGAATACTTGTTGATGCTGAGAATTATTGATGTAGTACTCAATGAGATAAGAATGATGATGTGCCATTGAGGCAATGTTTTAATAAATGTATTGCTGATATGTCATGTTGGACAATGAATAATGCTTATGTGCCATTGAGGAAAGGCTTATGCTGAATGCATCATTGATGAACATACATGATTGGACATTGTGTCATCATGCATGCGTATTGTCCATGGGACATTGTTGAGAAGGCTATGTTGCCTAGGAGTTTGAATAACACCTATGTGCGGGTGCGAATAGACTAAGCGTAGGTGTCATATGTTGTTGACCCTGAGGACGTCGGGGTGTGGGTGTCTCAAAATGGGCAGTGGTAGCTCCAATGGGGTCGTGGGATAAACCAATGCAACACACTGATGATCCTGACTGTGACGCTATCCTATGTCGCGATCAACTGTTGAGGTGCCATGTGTGAGCCATTTTGCGCAAATGTTTTTATGTGATGAGCACACGATTTTTAAGGCTAACGATACACTAGTATTACTCCTTGATCATTCACTCTGAAGATGTTTATGTCTAGCTCCATGGAGTAGGAACTTTGGTACCCTTATTGCATTGTGAGTTGTCAGTCACATGGTCCATTGAGCATTCATGATTGGATAATGTGTTTACTATTATGACTGTGATATTTATTTGATTCTTGGTAATGCTAATGTTGCTAGTTGGCTATGGATGATGTTAACTACTGTTCTTTGTTGCTTTACTCTCATTAATTGCTTTCATGTATTACTGTGTCTTATGTGGGCGTTCGATGTCGTTTATTTTCTTACTGCCTTGTTGGTACTGAAAGCTGGGAATCTCACCTCTTTTGGTAATTTGCTTTATTTTGCATTTTGGATTGGATCGTATGCTCTCGAGAAGACGTTTGGGAGGAGGATAAGGAAACCACTGAGCTTCAAGGTTTCTGGCCTTATCTCGATTGAGATCGAAGCTGTTGAGGATGTCATTTTGACTCCGTAGACTTTTTGGCTACGTGCGGATCAACTTTCTTGGAGGTCTGGACTACTGGCATATCAACGTACAGACTGACCGATGTGTATACCACGACGACGTGATGGTGTCCTTAGCGTGGAGACGTTATGACGCTCCTGTTATAGATTTTCTTGCTTTTGTATGGCTGGAGTTCTATATGCCCGTGAGGGACATGTGGGGTGAAATGTATTATACCCCTCGCGAGGATTCCTTTTTGTCTACTGCCCGGGCTCCTGCCCGCTGTTCTGTCGTCCCGATGGATGTCTCGTCAGACGACGAGGACCCTGAGGAGGATCCATCTACGGTTCCTTCTCATTCCAGGCAGTCTTAGGGTTGGTTTTAAATTGATGGCTACTGACGACTATCCGTTTATTTTGAGGGAGCCTGACATACTACTGGATTAGTGGGTAGATATTTGTATCTCTTGGGGTAGGTACACATTTTTCTTTTTGTATATCTTGTTGGAAATGTAATTTAAATAGGGTCGTGCTTCTAGTATAAAGTATGTAATTATCCATATTGTGTATGGTCGTATGTTTCATTCCATGTTGATTTCTCTTTGACATTTTTGACAAGAAGTTTCATATGAAAGAGGAACTTTTAATTTTAACTCAATCACGCGATATATTTACAAACAGGTGTATATGTACATTAATGGAAGTTTTTAACCAGATTTATGTTAAACAAAAAAAAAATGTTCAAACTTTACGTAATCATTTGTGTGTCATTTCACTATGGTGCGACGTTCCTTCTTCTTACCCATTATGACTAAGGGAGAAAAAGGGGTGTTACAGACAGTATCTGGCTCACCATCTAAAAGATGGAAACAACTAATACATTGCCAGTAGAGACAAAGGGGAGTGTATGATAAGCCAAATGGGGCTGGGAGAACTCTAGTTGTGTCTGATCAGTCCAAAATAATAGATCAAAAACCATCTGTGTTTGACAAACTAAAGAGACCCCAGGTAAATAATGAATGTGTCAAGAAAGATGCACTGGCCGAATACAATAGGTCCACAGTGTTTGGCAGGTTGGAGAGGAATCAGCCGAGGAGACAGGCTGAAGTCAAACAGCATTCAGCAAACTGTGATGTATACAGAGGCCTGAATGGGAAGACTATTCTGGTCCCCAGGGACAGAATAGATAAGATTAAGTCCGGGGTCTTTGGTAGATTGGATTTTTCAGGTGTGAGAAAGGATTTTGAAGGGACAAGGAAGCCTGCAATCAAGTCTAAGGAAGCAACAAAGAAGGTTCCAAAAAGAAACATAGGAAGAAATGTAGCCGGTAAGTATAATAATACGTTAGCTGATACAAGGCTACCCATGATGGATGAGACTCCTATACCAGACAAAGGTAAAAGAGTAGCTCATTTCGATGTGGAAAAGGGCATGACTACATTAAAGGTTACTGTAAAGAATGAAGAAGTTATTAGGCCCCAGCGTATGGTTAAACCACCAGCCGAGGTGGAAAAAGGACACTGGTTCATTAACAAATATGCAAAAGGGAAAGATGATGTGGTAAAGGAACCAGGGATGATGACTAGAACTCAGAAAAGAAGGGCCCAGAGGAATAAATCAGTACAGCGAATGAAACAAACCTTGCCCATGTTAGCCGAGGCAAAAAGAATTGACCGTGCTGAGATTAAATCTTCTAGGGTGGTTGACATTCTAGAGGCTACTTTTGGGCAACCAAAGGAAGAAACAGCTGCTGAAGAGAGAAAGCAGGAACCAGTGCAGTCAGGAAGCCAAGATTGTCTTGGAAAGGAAGAGCAGGATTTCCAGGAGATGATTAATGAGTTGGAGACAGTTGAATTGGAAAAGGTACCAGTCATAACAATAGAAGAACAAGTTCTTCTAACAGTCTAGGAAATGGAAGAGGAACTCGGGTCAGATCTTCTATTAGAAGATTCTGTGTTAAATTCAATACCAGGGGAAGACGGAGATCACCCCTTGGCTGAAACTAACATGGTGGGGTTGATTCCTAGTGAGTTTTCGACTCGGCAGAAGCAACCCAAGAAATTAGAAGGTGATGTGGTTGCTAAGGAAGTTGAATGGGCTGTGTTAGCTCCCATTTCAGAAGAACCCAAAATGGAATTCCCTAAACCAACAAGGGAGATGACAAAGCATCTGAAGCCTTTATACATCAGGGCTCAGGTTAATGGCAAGACTATTAGCCGAGTCTTGGTGGATGGAGGAGCAGTGTTAAACATAATGCCTTCATCTACAATGAAGAAGCTGGCTAGATCTAAGCAGGATTTGATTCCCACGAATATGAAAATGTCTAATTTTACAGGGGATACCACAGCTACCTTAGGAATTTTGGTAGCTGATATCACTGTGGGGAGCAACACTTTGAGCTCTGCCTTCTTTATGGTAGACTCTAAGTCCACTTACTCCATATTACTGGAAAGGGATTGGATTCATTCCAGTCAGTGTGTGCCTTCCACTTTGCACCAGAAGCTAATGTTTTGGGATAGGGATAAGGTAGAGTTAGTGCTAGCCGATAAGAATCCGTTTATGGTTGACAACAAGATGGCTGAGGCTATATTCTATTCACCCCGGTTGGAGCCTATTACTATCCCTGAAGAATGTGAAGAAGGATTATAGGAGTCTTGCAACCTAACTGCCGATGGCTTTGCTGTCAATATCCAGGCCAATTTAGGGCCTTTACAGTTGTGTTTAGATGAATAACAAGGCCCAAGTAATTGAAGACCTGAGACACAGGCTGACATCCTTGGAAGTTTAACATAGGGTTAGTACGGCTATGTCTATGGAGTTGGAGGAGATAGTTGAAGAAGAATGTTCGGCCGATACGCCTAGGAGGCATGAGCTTGAGGAGAGGTGGGAGTCCCCAATCAGCAAGAAGATCCCTACAATTTCAGCTAAAGATCCTTTGTTGGATGTCAACCTAGGAACTGAATAGGAACCGAGAATGACAAGAATAGTAGCTTGTTGAGCAAGGAAGAACGAAATCAGATGACTGATTTAATAAAGACGTACAAAGATTGCTTTGCTTGGGACTACCATGAGATGTCAGGCCTTTCTAGAGAATTGGTGGAGCATCGGTTGCCAATCAAAGAAGGATTTAAGCCTCACAAGCAGGCTGCTAGAAGATTCAATCCAAAGTTAATACCTAAGATTAAGGAAGAGATGGAACGACTACTTAAAGCAAGTTTTATTAATACGGCCAGATATGTAAAATGGCTGTCGAACATAGTCCCTGTAATAAAGAAAAGTGGGAAGGTTAGAATTTGCACTGACTATAGACATTTGAATCTTGCCACTCGCAAAGATGAGTATGTAATGCCTATAGCTGACATGCTTGTCGATTCTGTACCCAAAAACGAAATTTTAACATTAATGGATGGGTATTTTGGGTATAATCAAATTTTTATAGCCAAAGAAGATGTCCATAAGACAGCCTTCAGGTGTCCTGGCACCATTGGGATATTCGAATGGCTAGTCATGCCGTTTGGATTGAAAAATGTTGGTGCCACGTACCAAAGAGCCATGAATGCTATTTTTCATGAGTTAATAGCAAAAAACATGGAAGTATATATTGATGATGTCATATTAAAATCCCATGATTTTAACTAACATCTAGCCGATTTAGAGCAAGCTTTTAAGAGGATGAGGCGTCACAATTTAAAAATGAATCCTGCCAAGTGCTCTTTTGGAGTATCGGCTAGGAACTTTTTGGGTTTTTTGGTTCATAAGCATGGATTGAAATTGATAAAAACAAAACCAAAGCCGTTTTAGATACGAGACCCCTTCAGAATAAAAAAGAATTGCAGAGCTTGATCGGTAAAATTAACTTTCTAAGGAGGTTTATTTCAAATTCAGCCGGTAAGCTGAAAGCTTTCTCCCCATTACTGAAATTAAAAGACGCTGATGAATTGGTATGAGGAAAAGAACAATAGCTTGCATTTGATCAAATAAAGCAATGTTTGGCTAGTCCCCCAGTGTTAGTTCCCCCAGTATTAGGGAGGCCATTGAAATTATATATATCGGCTACCCCAGAATCAATCGGCTGCCTGTTGGCATAGGATGATGAAGATGGGAATGAAAGTTTTGTCTATTATCTTAGCCGATTGCTTAATGACCCCGAAACTAGATATACTCATATAGAAAAACTATGCTTATCTCTTTTTCATGCCTGTACGAAGTTGGAATACTACCTCTTACCAAGGGAGGTTCAAGTAGTATGCAAAATTGACATAGTAAAATATTTGTTACATAGGCCTATTTTGCAAGGACGATTAATGAAGTGGGCCATTAAGCTAAGTGCATATGCATTGAAGTACATGCCTTTAAAGGCGATGAAAGGCCAAGCTTTAGCTGATTTCTTGGCTTAGCATCCTTGTGTAGATGTTATAGATCCTTTAGCTGAGGTGAACCATTGTGTTAACTTGAGACCTTGGATATTAACTTTTGATGGATCCAGAACTAATAAGGCGTTGGGGCTAGAATCACAATTACAAGTCCTGCTGAAGAAAGCTGGAAGTTCATGCATCAATTGAGGATAGGATGTTCGAACAACCAAGCTGAATACGAGGCTTTAATATTAGGGTTAAGAATCTTATTGTTAATGAAAGCTAAATACATCCAGGTTATAGAAGATTCCCTGTTAGTTATAAAATAGCTAGCTGGGGATTATAAATGCACTAACCCAAATTTAGTAGAATATCATGAAACGACTAGCAATTTGTTAAAATAGTTTGCCGATGTAGTGATAATGCATATACCTAGAAGGTATAATGAAGAAGTAAATGATTTGGCACAACATGCCTCTGGTTATAAGGAAACCTTTGAAGATGTTTAGCCCGTAGATAATCAACTCAAGGAGTTCCTTATTGGAAAAGTAGATAAAATTGATGACTGAAGAGTTGAGCTAACAAAGTATTTGCAAAACCTTTCTTCTTCTTCTACTTTCCAAATGAGGCAAAAGGCCTTAAAATATACCTTGGTGGATGAAGAACTACATAAGAGAGGATTAGAGGGAATTTTGTTAAAATGTCCTAGCAAAGCCGAGACCATGAAACTCATGGGGGAAGCACATGAAGGGATATGTGGTTCACATAGGTCAGGATCTATAATGTGCTGGCTAATACATAGGTATGGATATTATTGGCCAACCATCAATGCAGATTGTCATGCTTATGCCAAAGGGTGTGAAGAGTGGCAAAAGCATGGGCCAATCCAAAGGATACCAGCCGAGGAGATGCATTCTGTTGTTAAGCCTTGGCCATTCCGAGGATGGACAATAGGTCTAATTGGAAAAATATACCCTTTATCTTCTAAAAGACACTCATTCATTATTGTTGCCACTGATTATTTTACCAAGTGGGTGGAGGCCCAACCGATGGTTAATGTTACGCAAGATGATGTTATCAGGTTTATTAAAAATCAAATTATCTATCGGTATGGCATTCCAGAAACCATTACAACAGATTAGGGCACAATGTTCACAGGAGAAAAGACGGTTGCTTTTGCACAAGAATATGGGATCAAGTTGATCCAGTCTTCATCTTATTATGCACAGGCAAATGGTCTAGCCGAGGCTACAAACAAAATATTGATTAGCTTGATTAAGAAGACCATAAAAGACAAACCTAAAAGATGGCATGAAGTGTTAGCCAAAGTACTATGGGCTTACAAAAATTCTAAGTCTACCGCGATGGGGTTTACCCCTTATCGGCTGACTTATGGTTAGGATGTTGTGTTACCATTGGAAATTAATGTAAAATCATTAAGGGTAGCCAAACAACATTGCATGACTATGGATGAGTACCAGCAAGCCATGTTCATGGGCTAGAATCGGCTGATGAAGACAAGTTAATGGCTTTGGAAAATATTCGAAAGAATAAAGAAAAAGTGGCCAAGGCATATAATAAACATGTCAAAATTAAAAGATTCGTCGAAGGGGATTTAGTTTGGAAAGTCATTTTGCCTTTAGGGGCTAAAGACCCAAAGTTAGGAAAATGGTCACCAAACTGGGAAAAACCTTATATAATTAGTCAAGTTATGATTAATGGAGTTTATCGGCTAGTTAACATGCATGGTGAAGAAATGGTGAGAAGCATAAATGGGAAGTATCTAAAAAACTATTATCCCTCGATTTGGGATAATTAAAAAAGAGTCAGTTCAAAATATCGGCTACAAACCAACCAATTAGCTTTTTCAAATTAAGACTTGAAAGTTAAACATAATTGAAAAAGGTAACAGTTTACGGATCGGCAGGAATGGTAGCCGATTGGTCAGAGTTAGGTACTTGAGTTGGATCAAGGGTTGGAGCATCAGCTGAAGGGGTTAGTTCAACAGGACTAACAGCGAAAGAGGTGACTTGATCAGTCGCAGATTTAGGGACAAGGATGGCTTCCACTTTTGGTTGATTAATTATTATATCAGCCGAAGGTGGTGCCAATGTCCTTTTTGCCTCAACCAAGAGCTCTTTCAAATTTGCCCAAGCCTCCTTGGTGAGGAAAAGTCCACGATCAGCAGCATTTAAATCCTCTTTAAATGCATCCTTTTGCTGTAGTAAAGGGATCATCTTGGCATCTAGAGCAGTAGATTGATGATACAATTGCATATGGAAATTAGCATTAGAAGTTAGCTTTTGAGTAAAAACTGCCAGTTTAGGCTCCGTTTCGGCAATCTCCTTGTTAATTCTCTCCCTCTCAACAATCAGCTCGGCTCGACGTCTGGACATTTTGTCCTTTTCATTGAGATCAGCTTTCTTTTCAGCTTCAGCTTGTTGAAAGGAAGATTGAAAATGAAGCTTATGGTCTTGGAGTTCACCCAGTCGAGTAGGATCCTTAGCAGCTTGGTCATGACGGCCTTTGAAAATTTTGAAATTGTAGAACACTTCACCAACTTGAGCGGCTATACGATTGAAGATAGCTCTCTGGTTTTCATCAGTATTGGACGATTTAGCAAGCTTTGATAGTGCGATCTGAAGGTCAGTAATTGTGTGCTGCTTCATCGGGATATCTTGATCGAGCAAGGTTTCCACGAAAGACGGATGTTGGTCTGAAGGAGAACTCGAACCCACAATGGCTTTGGGAACTGGAGAGGAAAAATATTGAGCCAAGTCCTCCTCAGAAACAAGCACATCAGAGGCTTGAGTTGCTGGAGCATGCAGCACAGAAGCTGGAGGAGTTGTGAGAAGAGTTGGCTCATGTTCCTAACAAAATATAAAAATAAGCTTAGTCGATAATCAGGAAAAAGGTGAAAATGTATTGGCTAAGAAGTTAAGAGGATTACTGGTGTTAGAGGGAATCTTGCGAGAGAAGGTCTTAGAGAAGCAACTTCTGGATGAGTATCGAGAGACTGTTGATAAGTCTATAAGAGCAAGGTAAAAGGGTTAGAACCAGGAATTTATAAGAGTAAGGATTAAAATCATATACCTTTCTCAGTTTCTTCTTATTGGGAGCTGATTGTTGAGTAGCAGCAGCTGATTGTTGAGCAACAGATGCAAATTCCCAAATGACAATCCCTGTTTGCCTAGTTGAATGCCTAGTAGGCCTAGGGCGAACAGCCTTGGAAGCGGGAGTATCTTCCAGTGTGTCAAGATTTATAGTAATTGGTTGAGAAGGCCCTGAAATAGAAAAGGCATTAGAAAATGTTGAAGGTAGTCAATGCTTAGAAAAGTGGACTTGAAAGTACCTGCTACATCGGCTGTAGGTCTGCCTCTTGTGGGTTTGGGTTTCTTGGCTGATATGGGCTGAGCATTGATAGTGGGTTGACTCATGCCTCCGATGATCAATTTTGAGAGGTAACTGGAAGTGGAAGCAGAGAAAATCTTGTTGGACACTGAAGGCCACCAGTTGGTAAAGGCTGATGATTCTTCAGGATGTTGCCTAAAAGTTTTAAACTCAAAAGCATTTAGCTTTTGTAAGTTATGTTGAGTCAAAGATACCACGTCTTTGTTAGATAATGTGGGTCTTCCAAAAGCGGTTGTTGTAACGTTCTAATATTTCTATCTTGTTATACCTATATAATAGCTGAAGATAAGAATGCTTAAGCATTACTTTACACTTTTATTCTAATAAATATATCTATAATCACTTAAGAAAGTCATCATAGAGGGCCTTATGATATGTAAATGGATATGCACCTTATACAAATATTATACATCACTAGCCTTAACCAAGGCTTGAAGTGTTACATAATTGCTTACATTACCAAAAAGGTAATAAGAAATACAATATAACAACAAAAAAGTAAACTACATGAAACTAGTCTCTAGTCTCCTTCTTCATTTTACTCTTTGAGGGGATTTCAACTGGAATTACATGATACACAAAGGGGTGAGAAATAATATTTCTCAGTATAAGTTATCAAAACTAGTTATAAATATCATAATAAATATAATTCAACTTATACTGAAAAGTAAATCACATTTATACTATCACAATAGTATACATTACCAAATGAAGATATTAGGTTAAGAATACATTTGATCATTCTTATATACTTAGTTTACTTACAAACTAGGTACACATTTCTTTTTTAGAATATTGACTTCTAAGGTTTATCTCTTGTAAATGGAGAAATTACGTAATTTTCACATTACTTGTAACGATGGCACTTGGTTAGGAATAACTTGTTCCTTTAGGAACTTCTTTGATCCCTTACCTTCTTTGACCATATGATCTTACATCATATAAGTTACACTTCGAGATAAACCATGTCAACTTATTCTAATTCATTATTATCTAACACCAATTCTCTTCACCTCTATAGTGAATCTAGATAACAATAGGTTATCATTGGTGATACACCCTTTTCTTAAACAACCTCTACTCTTGGCTATTATAGAGTTCATCCTAATCTATACATGCCAAAAGAATTACCTCTTATAGCATTTTCTCAACTAGTATATTCTATATAATTCTTTTATCATCCCTTTTTATTATTGGATAACCAACAACTTAGGTAACAATTTCTCTATGGAAATATACCTCAAATAAAGCCTTATCTCTGTTAGAATCATGCCTCCGTTGGTTCTTGAGGAGCTGTATTTCAATCAAGTGTTACTCATTCATTTTCTGGTTTCTGGTTAGCACGCCGCGGCGCTCATTCTCCCCACGTCGCGGCGCCAGCAGCATAAATGGAATTCTGCAGAACTAGCTTTCGTGATACTGTTCCAATAGCCAATTTTCTTGAATTTGGCCATTTTCTATTAATTTCTTAGTAGTATTAAGTCTCTAACTAATTTATTATTGGATAGGGAACCTTAGATACTATCAAGCACATCTTAATTTGAACCTATGGTACAAGAACCCTCATGCTTAATTCAAAACTCTAAAATGAGTCTCAATAAGCTAAAAGGGGAATCTGAAGCTTCTAATTCAGGTTTTTACTCTAAACAAATCATAAATCATCATACAAAAATAATCATGCAACTTCTACACATCCTACTCTCTTAGAATTCAATTTAGCCTATTAGGTTGTTTAGAGCAAACATGAAAAGAATAGAGAAACTAGAAGAAGAGAAGTTCTACCCCCTACCTTCAAGGTTCCTAAGTGCAAAAATGAAACCAAACTTGATTGAAGCTCAAGCTTTAGCTTTGCCCTTAGCCTTCCTTTTTCTCTCTTCCTCTTCCTTAGTCTTTTCTTCTTCTTCCTTTAGGTTTCTTTCGTTTTCTGTTTCTGTTTTTTCCAAATGAAACCAGTCGTAAATTGCATGCTTAATAATAGCAAGCAATAGTCAAAAATAAGGGCTACCAACGTGGATAAATCTTAGCCATGAAATATATACTGATAAACCTCTATCTGTTAAAAACATTCAACTTTAGCTAAATTAAGATTTCCAGCTTCCAACAACTTTGAAATAAATACTAAGTTTCATCAAAATTATTGTTCCACTGAAATCTTAATTTTCCGTATCTGCTGGAGTCACTCCAGTATATAAAAAAACAAAACTAGTATGCCTAAGAATATCAAATTGACTCCGATTTCTCTCAAATTTTAACCACAACTTATGACATACATTTGTGACTTAGGAGTAAATTATCCATACTTAAAACCCTTATTTAAACAGTTTATGCTAATAACTGAGTCATTTTAAGCTACTTTTTACCTTTGGAGCTGCAACAAAGTGTCTAACTAAACTCAGTTCGCCACCAAACACAACAGACAAGTTAAACAAGTCATATGTTACCCTTGTATATATATAAAAGTCTAATATGTTATTGAGGGTATTACATTTCTCCCCTCCTTTTTAAAATTTTGACCTCAAAATTGCTTACCTGATAAGAGTAACTCTGGATAATTTTGTTGTATGTAGGACTCTAGCTCCCAAGTAGCCTCTTCGGTGTTCTTGTCTCCCCATAAAACCTTCACCAGAGGAATCTGCTTACCTCTGAGCTCTTTGACCCCTCTGTCTATGATCTTTACTGGGTGTACAACATAAGACAAATCATCTTTTAATTGTACAGATTCAATTTCTATGACATGCAAAGGATCTGGATTATACTTTCTTAATTGAGACACATGAAAAACATTATGAAGGTTTGACAAACTTGGGGGAAGGGTTATTTGGTATGCTACAGGTCCAACTTTCTTTAGGATTTGATAGGGACCAAGAAAACGTGGATGTAACTTCTTAGTTTTCAATGCTCTGCCAATCCCTGTGGTAGGAGTAACTCTTAAAAAAACATGTTCTCCCTCAACAAACTCAAAAGGCCTTCTTCTTCTATCAGATAACTCTTTTTGCCTCTTGTAGCGGAGAACCAACCTATCTTTAATCATTTTAATTTGCTCAGTGATCTGCTGGACTAACTCTGGACTTAGGATGGTTCTCTCACCTATCTCATACCAACACAAAGGTGATCGACACCTTCTCCCATACAAAGCTTCATAAGGTGCCATACCTATACTAGAATGATAACTGTTATTGTAGGCAAACTCTACTAATGGTAAGAATTTATCCCAACTACCCTGTTGTTCTAAAACACATGCCCTGAGCATATCTTCTAGAGTTTGGATTGTTCTCTCTGTTTGTCCATCTGTTTGAGGGTGATAAGCTGTGCTAAGATTCAACTTAGTCCCAAATGCCTTCTACAAGGCTCCCCAAAATCTAGAGGTGAATCTAGGATCTCTATCAGATACTATGCTTATGGGGACTCCATGCAATCTAACTATCTCTCTCAAATACAACTGAGCATATTTCTCTAGAGAATAGTTAGCTTTTATTGATAAAAAGTGGGCAGATTTGGTTAATCTATCCACAATAACCCAAATTGCATCAAATCCCTCTTGAGTTTTAGGCAAACCCATTACAAAGTCCATGGAGATTTTATCCCATTTCCACTCAGGAATTTCCAATGACTGTAGAGGTCCTACAGGTTTCTGATGTTCAATTTTCACTTTCTGACAAACTAAACACCTTGAGACATAGTCAGCTATGTCTCTTTTCATTCCAGGCCACCAAAACATTTTCCTTAAATCTTGATACATTTTAGTGGATCCGGGATGGATGGTATACTTAAATCTTGATACATTTTAGTGGATCCGGGATGGATGGTATACTTACTCTTATGAGCTTCTTCAAGGATTCTTTCTTTGACTTCTGATTCTCTTGGAATACATAGTATGTTTCTAAACTTTATAATTCCATCATCAGACATATCAAAATCCTCTTGAGTTCCTATAAAAATCTGTTCACTAATGTCTCTTAGAGTTTCATCCTCCTTTTGGGCTTCTAAAATTTGAGTCCTAAAGTCATTTACTATGTCTACTTTACTTGCAAATAGACTATTGATAAACACATATTTTATTCATTAAGAAACCCTTATATTTAGTCATTTACACTCTCCATATTCTTAATTGATTGAGTTTGACATGATTTTGTGAGTTTGAGCTCAAATTGGTCCTAATTGAATATTTTCAGCATTATTGAGATTTTACACTGTTTCTGTATTTTGGTCATAACTTGAGTTCCTGATATCTGACAATCATGAATTTTATCTTGTAGGAAAGCTAAGAGGAAGCTCTACAACTTTGATGAAGAGCTCAAAGTCCGATTCAGATGTCTAAGGGACCTAAGTTTACATGGAAGTCAGAATACGGGTTCTGTCAGTAGAATCCGAACAGTGTGCACTCATAAAATCATATCTCAAGATGTAATAATGGAGATGGGCTGAAATTTGGACAGTGGATAGTCAAGATCCAAATAAACAACTTTCATGCAGAACACATTTTGAGAAAAAGAAGTCTAGTAGGTCATTTTGAGCTTGCAAGTCGGAACAGAGGTGCTGAAGTTGGGTTTGAGCAACCTACGGTATTTGGGACATATCTTGGGCTTAAGGAAGCCAAATTTGAAGAACCAGCTATCCATTTTATAGCCAAGACAAGGATCTACAACTTTCATGAAGAACACTTTTCGTGACTCTGAAGTATAGTGGGTCATTTTGGGCTTCCAAGTCAGACACGAAATTTTCATCCATCCACTAATCCACTCATCCATCCACTAATCCATCCATCCACTCATCCACTAACTCACCCACTCATCCACTCATACACTAATCCAACCACTTAACCACTCCACCCACCCATCCACTAATCCATCCACTCATCCATCCACTCACCCACTCAACCACTCATCCACTCAACTAACCCACTCAACCAATATTTAATCCACTCCACTCATCCACTCAACCACTCAACCACTCACCCACTAAACCAACCCACTCAATTAAATCAACCAATCATCCACTCACCCACTCAACCACTCAACCACTCATCCACTCAACTAACCCACTCAACCAATATTAAATCCACTCCACTCAAACCAACCCACTTAACCACTCACCCACTCAACCAATCCACTCAACCACCCCACTCCACTAACCCACTCATCCATCCACTCACCTTTGTCATTTTGTTACCCTAGACTTCTATAAAAGGGCACCATTGGTTATCATAGGGAAGGGGGAACTCTCCTTCATTTTCTCTCAGTTTTTCTTGTGATTTCTTTCTAGCTATGTGTAACTAAACCTCCCTTGGTTAAGGGGGTGATGAAACCGCTAGTATTAATGTTGTAAACTTTGCATATTTGATTATTTCAACACGAGTTATGTTTTTATTCATATATTTCTGAATCTATTGTTGGTATGAAGGTTTTTGTACTTGTTCCTACTTTCAAAGTAGTAGATCTAGGTTTATTATGCGCGGTTGCGGTAGTAGATCTAGTGGGATGTATGATGTTCATGTGGGTATAATTATCTTTGTGCTATTTGCGTTATAAAAGTGGTAGATCTGGGTTTATTATGCGCTTGTGTTGCGGTTAGATCTAGAGAAATATATGTTCTAAGTAATTTAATCCCGGTGTGTGATTAGACCTTAGTGTAATTGGTTTTCTAAATTTTAATGCAATTGTTGGATAGTTGTAAGAGCGGTTGCTTTATGACTAATCGGTGATTAGGAGTTGATTTGAGCGGTTGCTAAATTGGCCAACACGTAAGGAAAACAGAGATTTACTCTCACAATTGCATAAAAACATAATTGAGCATGTTGGAATAAAAGGATATGTGGATTTACATTATCATATAAATCTAGTGGTGGATTCAATCTCTTAACCAATTTTCTTATATTGTTGATTTCGGTTTGTTTATTATCTTTGAAGTTGTTCATTGTTCATCAAAACTCCAAAACCCCCTTTTCTTGTTTATTGTTAATCAGAGTCTAAATTGGGAATTGTTTAATAGTGTTAATTGAATTGGTTCTCTGTGGATCGACCCTTACTAACTACAACTAGTTGTAAGGTTTTTATTTTCTGGTGGGCCTGACAACTGATTTTTATCTTAATTTTAATCACTACATCCGCACGCATTAGAATTTTGGCGCCGTTGCCGGGGAACCAATTTTTTCAATTACACTATTAATTTATTTCCTATTTTTATTCTGTTTTTATTTTATTTTATTTTATTTTTAATCTTTCTTTCTGAGTGTTTTGTAGGTGTTGATGTCCTTTGAAGGAGTAGACAAAGGATTGCTAAATTTGAGGAACTATATTGATCAACTCACTTCACATCCTCAATTTTCCTTCCATCCTAGGCTAACTTCCAACTCACACCGCCGACATTGAAGCCGCCCGTTACATTGATCTATCAAGTTGAGAGACATTTGAGCCATCCGAAATATCTGAAGAAGTGACAATGGCGAGAAAACACTTTAAGGGCATTGGGTGCTCCAGATCTAGATCAATGACCTCTTTGCATAGACATTCTTGAAAATGAAGAGGCATTTGAATTGAAATCCGGTTTAATGCATCTCTTGCCATCTTTCAATGGATTACCGGAGTGGACCCCAACAAGCACTTGAAGGAAATCCATGTGGTATGTTCTAGCATGAAACCCTGCAGGAATTCATGTAGAGCAAGTCAAGTTGAGAGCTTTTCCATTCTCATTGAAAGACTCAGCTAAGGAGTGGCTTTACTACTTGCCACCCGGATCCATCCAATCATGGCAGGACATGGCCCGAACTTTCCTAGACAGATACTTCCCTGCCTCAAAAGCTGCAACAATCAGAAAAGAAATCTGTGGTATTCAACAAAGGCATGGGGAATCACTCCATGACTACTAGGAGAGATTAAGAAGCTATGTTTCAGCTGCCCTCATCATCAAATAAGTGAGCAGCTTTTAATTCAGTATTTCTATGAAGGCTTACAAGTGATGGATCGCAACATGATTGATGCTGCTAGCGGAGGAGCATTGATTGATAAAACTCCTCAAGAAGCTAGAAACTTGATCTCAAGAATGGCTGCCAATACTCAACAATTCTACTCTCTAGAAATGACACTGGAGTAAGAGCAATGAAAGAAGTAGAGACAACCAAGATACAAGCAGACAAATGACTCAATTGACTGCTATGGTTCACGGTTAATGGATTCGGGTAAAGCACCAGTTCATGCTTGTGGGATCTGTTGTTCATCCTGGACATCCCACGATATGTGTCCCACTCTTCAAGAAGACACAAATGAGGAGGTAAGAGCAGAGGGGGATATCTTTGGACTTTCAAAAATTACAACCCCTACTCAAACACATATAATCCGGGTTAGAGGATCATCCAAACTTCAGCTATGCAAAGCAACCTCAAAATCAACCTCCACTTATGGACCTCCAGATTCCAACAAAGGCAAGTACCTTTCCCTCGAGACAAGAAGCAAGTTCAAGCTCCTAAGCAATCGAGCCTTCATTAGAGGAGCTAGTAAAACAAATGGCCACTAATAATTTACAGTTCCAACAAGAAACAAATGCAACTATACAAAGTTTCAAACAAGAAACAGGATGCAATCAATAACTTGCAGAATCGGATAGAGGATTGTCCACGAGAATTCAACAAGTTTCAAAGCCAAGCTTCAGGGAAACTACCCTCCAAGTGAATCCGAGGGAAAATGCTAGTCTTTGTCACATTGAGAAGCGGAAAGACGATGGATGAGCCTACCTCTCTTCCACCAATCATTCAAGAGAAGGATGAACCACCCAAAGAAGCAAATGATAAGGGGCAAACTTCCAAAACCCCTAAGGTAAGTATTTCGACCCCCTTCCTAAATATGTCACTAAAGCTCCTTTTCCTAAGTAGGTTGGTTAAAACCAAGAAAGAAGAAGCGAGAAAAAGAAATACTTGAGACTTTTAGGAAGGTAGAGGTTAATATCCCTTTGTTAGATGCCATTAAGCGTGTACCTAGATATGCAAAATTTCTGAAAGAATTATGCACTAACAAGAGGAAGTTAAAAGGAAA
This sequence comes from Ormosia emarginata, assembly GCA_029884605.1. NCBI lineage: Eukaryota > Viridiplantae > Streptophyta > Magnoliopsida > Fabales > Fabaceae > Ormosia > Ormosia emarginata. Next base: position 45,725,887 of record JAQQTP010000088.1, read on the forward strand.
TGAAAAGGTCCAAGTGGGAGAAAATGTTTCAAATTTGTAATTAAAAAGAAACTCCCAACTAAATGTAAGGACCCTGGCACATTCACCATTCCATGCACTATAGGTAACACAAGGTTTGAAAGGGCAATGCTTGATTTAGGTGCATCTATAAATGTCATGCCATATTCTATTTATGCATCTTTATACTTGGGTCCTTTGGAACCTACTGGTGTTGTTATTCAATTGGCTAATAGATCTAATGCATACCCTAAGGGTGTGGTTGAAGATGTTTTGGTACAGGTGAATGAATTAGTGTTTCCGGCAGACTTCTATGTTTTGGACATGGAAGAGGATGAGTCTCCCAAATCTGCTCCTATCTTGCTAGGAAGACCATTTTTGAAGACTGCACGGACAAAAATTGATGTGCACTCAGGAATTCTAACAATGGAATTTGATGGGGAATTAATTAGATTCAATATTTTTGAAGCTATGAGATACCCAAGTGATGTGCACTCTGCTTGTTTAATTGATTCTTTTGATGCTTTTGATTCTTTAATTTCTGCAGACTTTTGATCGACCATTTTGATGCTCTTGATACAATTCTAACTCATAGCTTAGATGTACAGGAGGAAAAGAAGAAGAGTGAAGAAGAGCCATGAAGTGAAGACATTGATGAAATTGTTCTTTGCCTTACAAGAGCTCTCTTCCACTCCAGAAGAGCATGAGGTAACTTTTGTTGATTTACCTGTTACTACTGATATACCTCAACCTTCGTTGTGCGAGGCACATTGAATTGGAACTGAAAGCACTACCGATCATCTTAAATACATCTTCTTGGGGGAGAAGGACACCCTTCCAGTAATAATTGCAAAGTCACTCACCCAAGAGCAAGAAGAGAAACTGGTAGCTGTTTTGCAGGAACATAAGATAGCCATTGGTTGGTCAATAGCTGATATCAAGGGTATTAGTCCCTCCGTTTGTATGCACAGGATATTAATGGAGGAGGATGCTAAACCTGTGAGAGACCCTTCAGCGGAGATTGAATCCTCCCATGATGGAGGTTGTGAAAAAGGAGATACTGAAGCTCCTAAGTGTGGGGGTGATCTACCCATTTTCGACGACAAGTGGGTAAGCCCGGTCCGGGTAGTACCAAAGAAATCTAGAATTACCGTGGTAAGAAATGCTGAAAATGAGCTTATTCCCACTAGGTTACGAGATGGGTGGCGTGTTTGTATTGATTACGGGAAGTTGAATGCCGCCACGAGAAAAGACCACTTTCCTTTACCTTTCATTGATCAAATGTTAGAAAGATTAGTGGTCATTCTTATTATTGTTTTCTAGATGGTTTTTCAAAGTTACAATCAGATTGCCATAGCTCCGAAGACCAAGACAAGACTACATTCACTTGTCCATTTGGTACCTTTGCATATAGGCGAATGCCTTTTGGACTCTACAATGCACCGGGAACTTTCCAAAGATGCATGATGAGTATATTTTTCGATTACATTGAAAACATCATTGAGGTTTTTATGGATGACTTTAGTGTCTTTGGAAATGATTTTGAAAATTGTTTGGAACATTTAACTTTGGTGCTTAAAAGATGCATTGACACTAACCTGGTACTTGAATTGGGAAAAATGTCATTTCATGGTGAATGAAGGTATTGTGTTAGGTCATGTAATTTCGCTAGGGGAATTGAAGTAGATAAAGCTAAGGTAGAACTCATGCATTCTTTGCCACCACCCACTAGTGTGCGGGAGATTCGTTCTTTTATTGGTCATGCAGGTTTCTACCGGAGATTCATTAAAGACTTTTCTAAAGTCTCATTGCCCCTTTGAGACTTCTTCAAAAGATGTTAATTTTAACTTTGATGAGAAATGTATGGAAGCTTTCAAGTAAACTCAAGAAGTTATTAAGCTGTTGCACCTATCATCGAGCCACCCAACCTGGGAGTTACCTTTTGAACTAATGTGTGATGCCAGTGACTTTGCAGTTGGAGTGTCTTGGGACAACGAGTTGATAGAGTTCCTTATGCCATTTACTATGCATCAAGGACTCTAAATGATGCTCAACTTAATTACTCAACCACAGAAAAGGAACTTCTAGCTGTTGTATTTGCTTTAGAAAAATTTAGATCATATCTAATTGGTTCTAAAGTGATTGTGTTTTCAGATCATGCAGCCTTGAAGTATCTTCTAACAAAGAAAGAAGCAAAGCCTAGATTGCTCGATGGATTTTATTGCTCCAGAATTTGACTTGGAGATTAAAGACAAGAAAGGGAGCGAAAACTTGGTGGCCGATCACTTGAGTAGATTGGTAACTGAAGAGGAAGAAATGCCTATCATGGAGACTTTTCCGGATGAATATTTGATGGTTGTCAACACCATAATCCCTTGGTATCCGACATTGTTAACTACCTGGTTACTAAGGACTTTCCGGAGGGTTTGAACAAGGCCCAAAGAGATAAATTAAGGAGTGTAAATACTATATCCGGGATGACCGCACTTATGGAAGCATTGTGCAGATCAAGTCATTAGGAGGTGCATTCCCGATTCGAGACACACTCCATCCTCTCCTTTTGCCACACCTATGCATGTGGAGGACACTTTGGCAAAGTAAAAGGACAGCCAATAAAGTGCTTGACAAGTGGTTTCTATTGGCCTTCAATTTTCAAAGACGCTACAACTTCGTAAGTCTTATGACCGTCGTCGAGAACAGTAATATTGGTCCTCGTAATCAAATGCCTCGGACTCCGATCATTTTTGTGGAACTCTTTGATGTGTGGGGTATTGATTTCATGGGACCATTCCCTCCTTCATTTGGTTTCACATACATTCTTTTATCCGTTGATTATGTGTCTAAATGGGTGGAAGCAAAAGCCACTCGATCCGATGATTCTAAAAGCTGTTGCGTGCATTTTGTTAAGTCACATATTTTCTCCAAGTTCGGGACCCCAAGGGCTATCATCAGTGACCAAGGGACCCATTTCTGCAACAAAACCTTTGATGCTCTATGGAAGAGATATGGAGTAATGCACAGAATTTCCACTCCTTACCATCCACGGACAAAAATGGGCAACTGAAGTGTCCAACCAGGAGATTAAGTCAATCCTTGAAAAGACAGTGAATCCCTCAAGAAAGGATTGGAGCACTCGACTTGAAGATGCTTTAGGGGCTTATAGGACTGCCTATAAGACTCCCATCGACATGTCACCATTTCGGTTGGTGTATGGAAAGCCCTGTCATTTGCCCGTTGAGTTACAACATCGATCTTACTGGGCCATTAAACAAGTTAATATGGAATTGGAAGGTGCTGGAAAGCAAAGGAAGTTCCAGTTATAGGAATTGGAAGAACTAAGAAATGAGGCCTTTGAGAATGCCCTGATTTATAAGACTAAAGCTAAGGCATTCCACGACCAATTGATTTCCAGAAAGAAATTTCACAGAGGACAAAAAGTCCTGTTATTCCAATCAAGACTCAAATTATTTTCAGGTAAACTGCGTTCTAAGTGGATTGGGTCGTTTGTGGTAACTAATGTTTTTCCTTTTAGTGCAGTTGAGATCAGGAGTGAAATTTCTGGCAAAGCATTTAAGGTCAATGGTCATCGTCTCAAACCATACCATGAACTTCCTGACAGTGCAGAGATGGAAGTGATGACCCTCATCCTTCCACAATATGAGGAGCATTGAAAGTATCATCATGTCGGGCTGAGGACAATAAACTAAGCGCTCATTGGGAGGCAACCCAACCAGATTTGCTCTCTTTATCCCTTTTTATTTTGTGTTTTCATTAGTTTCTTAGATTATGTTTTTATCTGTTTGTTGGTTGTAAGCATTTGATCTCTAAAAAAAAAACCAAAAAAAAAAAAAAAAAAAAAAAAAAAAAAGCATTTGTGTGTACCCGCAACAATAAGGTAGGTAGTGCCATTAAATTTTGTCACTCGGAAGCATGTGAAGGTCACTTTTCTTCAGCGACAACAACTGCGAAAATCTTACAGTATGGATTTTATTGGCCTACTTTATTCAAGGTCTGTTACACCTTTTGCAAAAGTTGCGGAAATTGGTCAAAAAGGTTCTGCTTTGAGATTATCATCTGCACCTACTCCTTGAAACATTGAGATCTAGGTGGCGCGGTTCTTTTGCTGTCAAACATGTGTATCCTCTGGGGCCGTAGATATTGAGGATCCTAGGAATGGTAATGCGCTTAAAGTTAATGGACAAAGACTCAACCATTCCTGGAAAACCAAGTTCTTTTTTTTTTTTTTTTTTGTTCCGGTTAAGTGGCGGATACGGTACTCGTGACTCTCAAGTCGGTTTATTTTTCAGTTTCCCAAAATAACTGAATCCTTCTTCTCCTTCAAAATAGATGTCATTCTTTCAAACCTGAGAAAACATTTTCCTTCTCTTCCTCAAAATGCTCTGAGAAAAATCTACAAAGTTCGATGTGAAAGATTGAGACCGTTAATGCACAAAGGTATGCCAGAAGATGTACGCTGGATAATTGAAGCAAAGGTTCGATTAGCAGGTGAGTCCTCAATTTCATTTGACTCATATATGCCCGGTCTTGGAAGAAGTTCATATATTAAAAGGAGAAGAGCAAAAAGGTTACAAGTCTGTCACAAATGTGGACGATGGGCGTAACAAGCGATGTCGTACTTTGGGGATGGTTTCCGCAAATAGAGAAGATAAAATTTTCTTCATTAAGAATGGACTGAGTAAGGAGTCATTAGATGATATCTTATCGACTCTTGAGACGCATTCTTGTGGATTGGTGCATCGTGAAATTCTTAAATTGTGGAATCTCTTCAAGGATAAAGAAAAACGCTACAGTCTTGGGAATCTGACTCTAAAAGACCCTGTTTGCCAATTTTTAAGAAAATTGGATGGGAAGCTTATCCTCGACTCATAGAAGACGTTTAAGCCGTTACTGGACGTTAAACCAGAGGCGGATGTGAGCCACATCCACAAACAATCTGTACATATCATCTTCTTCTTCTTCTTCATGTCATCTCTAAAAAAAAAAACAAAAAAAAAAAAAAAAAAATTATGTATACGTCTTAGGGTTGGCTTTGGTAACACACACCGTGAATGGGGAAATGCATGCATCCGATCCAGCCTTCTTAATTGAAAAACAAAGAAGGTAGATTGTATCCCACATGTGAGCGGCCAATCGTATTATGGCCACTTGTCCCTTTTGGGAGCCCTATGTTCTTTTGGTCTTGAATGGGTCGAATCTTGGTCAACAATGCTTTGGCACAAAGCCGAAAGAGCGAGAATACCTCCATTCCAATCTTAAGTAAGTATACACTCATCTTTCATCAAGTTTTTCTAACAATTTCAAAAAAAAAAAAGAGAGGACGTGATGTCTCATCGCACTCATGACGCCTTAAAGTATAAAGATACGCCATGGACACGTACATACAGTATGTCATCATTTTCTATTTCTTTTATCTTTGTATCATTTTGTTGTATTTTGATTTTTTTGTACAGACGATCCTTTGAGCAGAGTCCTTCAGGGGTTTCTAGACTTCTTTACCTTGATGGTTTTCTTGAAGTCAAATAAAAAAATAAAAAAAATAAAAAAGTAAAAAAAAAGGAGAAAAGATTCTGTGTTTCTTAATTTCAACCTTTTCTGGCAACAGCCAACCTACTCTCATAGGTGCAATTATTCCCCTTTCCATTCTTTTTCCTACTTAAACACTCCATTTTCTCCATTTTCCTTCAACTCATAAACACTCAAAGGGAGGAAGAGTATAGAATGGGGTCTTCTATTCGTAACCTCAAAAATGTCTGTGTTTTTTGTGGGTCGAGTTATGGGAAGGGATTAGAGTTTGTAAACGCAGCTAGCACTCTTGGTCGATCACTTGCTGCGAGGAATATTCATCTTGTATATGGGGGAGGTTATCGTGAGTTAATGGGGGCTGTATCACTTGCTGCTTTTATAGGAGGCAGTCAGGTTTTAGGTGTTATTCCTAAACCTTTGGCTGAAAATAACATCACCGGAAAGACAGTTGGAGAAGAAATTCAGGTAACATCTATGCATGGACGAATGAAAACAATGGTTGACAATTCGATGCATTTATTGTCTTACAGGTGGTTTTGGTACTTTAGAAGAAATTTTTCAAATTGTCTCTTAGGTCGAACTAAACATCCACCATAGACCCATTGGTTTGTTGAATGTTAATAATTTCTTTGATCTTTTGTTATCTTTTCTTGACAAAGTTGTGGAACGTAAATTTATCACTCCTTCAAAGAAGACAACTTCTTATCTCTCGCCTCCACTATTGATGAACTCATTGATAAATTAGAAGCTTTTGAGTATGTACCTGATCCGGTATTAGCTCGATAGATTGGTCAACAGAAGCGGCGAAGGAAGTAACAAGAAACAAAAGCCGATCTGCGACTTCATCTTTAATGGGTTTAATTTTATTGTACCTTGTTTTCGTTTAAATTTGTATCGACTTTCTCCAACAAGTAATATCTTCGTCCTTTACTCATCTATATTTTAACATTGAGGACAATGTTGTGATTTAGTTGGGGGAAGGATAGTTGACCAAAATATATATATATATATATATATATATATAATAAAAAATAAAAAAAATAATAAAAAAAATTTGTTGTGTTGTTTGGAAAGTATGATATGATTGTCATGTACTTATTAAATCAATTAGTGATGGCAAAGTAAGGAGTAATTTTACTCTTGAGACGCATCTTAATTGGTGGCAGAGTAAGGAGTTTTTTAGGTAGTAACTAATTAGTACTAAAGTTTTATTGTTTGATTTCTTTTCGTGGGTCTGATGCAGATCGACAACAGTGTGTTTCTTTTCTGCTTGGCGTTGATTCACTTCTTATCAGGTTGTGTTGCTCTTTTCTATATCTCTCTTTCACATTGAAGGCAATGTTATATTAAGCGTGGGGGAGAGATTTCAGCATGTTCTTTTTGTTAAAAAAAAATTCAAAAAAAAAAAAAAAAAAGAAAAAAAAAGGGGTTCATTGCATGATTGAATAACTTTTCTCCCTTCTTGAACTGATATGCTTGGTGATGGATGATTAAATTGATGAATTGAGTTTGATGGATGCATACCTTGTGAGATTTTGAGCCTAATGGATGGATTCAACATTTATGTCATTCTCTTCTTTGTTGTGTGATTTTCACTCATGTTAATGACCACTCTAGAACTTGCTTTGATTCTTTTTAAGGCTACATTTCACTTGCATGCATGAACATGATTGAGGCCCTCTTTCTTAATTAACTAGTTTAACCAAATAGCCAACCTTGTTTTCAATTTGATATCATGCACTCTTTTGACTTCTTGGAAATTCTCTGATTCCTGCCAACCTTGTATATTTTCCTTTGCTTAACCCCTTTGAGCTTATTTGACCATTCCTTGTTTCTAGCTCATTATGTACCTTAAATGAAAAATCGTGTTCTTATTTTACCTTAGGGAATAAAAGAACATTAGCTTTGTTAATGGATGAGTTGTTGAACAAGTGTAGGGGTGTGTATACAAAATGGTTGTTGAAAAAGGAAAGAGTGCCTAAAAAAAAAAAAAAAAAAAAAAAAAAAAAAAAAGAAAGGATTGGGAAATGAATATGTAAAGGGATATACATTAGAGTTGGGATGAACTTTTATGCTTGTTATTTGAACTCAGCTCTCATTTGCTTTTATTCTCTTTGGTATTTATCCTCTCATATCCATTTTATCCTCTTCTGTTACCTTAACCTCACTACAACCTTGAATAAAGTCCTCATGATTTGTGTATGCATGTGTTTTGAGTAGTGGAGAAGTAGAAGATAAGCAAGCTTATGGTAGTGTAATTTTCATGGGTTGAATTGAGTGAAATACCTACCTTTTAAACACTTGAGAGATTGAGAGGAATCTTGTGAAGATCTATCATTCTCGATTCATGTTGAAGATACCTTACTTGTTGGTTTGAGATGTGGAGAATTGTTAACTCATGAATGTTTTGATCCCTTGAACCTTTGGTTGTTCTTCTTGATTGTAAAATTTTGGACTCTTGAATGTCGTTGGAATTTAAAATTTTGTTAATCTCTTATGTCCTTGTTTTGGTCTTGAGTTTTGCCCAGGAGTGCAAAAAGCTAAGTGTGGGAGAATTTGATAAACACATATTTTATTCATTAAGAAACCCTTATATTTAGTCATTTACACTCTCCATATTCTTAATTGATTGAGTTTGACATGATTTTGTGAGTTTGAGCTCAAATTGGTCCTAATTGAATATTTTCAGTATTATTGAGATTTTACACTGTTTCTGTATTTTAGTCATAACTTGAGTTCCTGATATCTGACAATCATGAATTTTATCTTGTAGGAAAGCTAAGAGGAAGCTCTACAACTTTGATGAAGAACTCGAAGTCCGATTCAGATGTCTAAGGGACCTAAGTTTACATGGAAGTCAGAATACGGGTTCTGTCAGTAGAATCCGAATAGTGTGCACTCATAAAATCATATCTCAAGATTTAATAGTGGAGATGGGCTGAAATTTGGACATTAGATAGTCAAGATCCAAATAAACAACTTTCATGAAGAACACATTTTGAGAAAAAGAAGTCTAGTAGGTCATTTTGAGCTTGCAAGTCGGAACAGAGGTGCTGAAGTTGGGTTTGAGCAACCTACGGTATTTGGGACATATCTTAGGCTTAAGGAAGCCAAATTTGAAGAACCAGCTATCCATTTTATAGCCAAGACAAGGATCTACAACTTTCATGAAGAACACTTTTCGTGAATCTGAAGTATAGTGGGTCGTTTTTGGCTTCCAAGTCAGACACGAAATTTTCATCCATCCACTAATCCACTCATCCATCCACTAATCCATCCATCCACTCATCCACTCATCCACTAACTCACCCACTCATACACTAATCCAACCACTTAACCACTCCACCCACCCATCCACTAATCCATCCACTCATCCATCCACTCACCCACTCAACCACTCATCCACTCAACTAACCCACTTAACCAATATTTAATCCACTCCACTCATCCACTCAACCACTCAACCACTCACCCACTAAACCAACCCACTCAACTAAATCAACCAATCATCCACTCACCCACTCAACCACTCAACCACTCATCCACTCAACTAACCCACTCAACCAATATTTAATCCACTCCACTCAAACCAACCCACTTAACCACTCACCCACTCAACCAATCCACTCAACCACCCCACTCCACTAACCCACTCATCCATCCACTCACCTTTGTCATTTTGTTACCCTAGACTTCTATAAAAGGGCACCATTGGTTATCATAGGGAAGGGGGAACTCTCCTTCATTTTCTCTCAGTTTTTCTTGTGATTTCTTTCTAGCTATGTGTAACTAAACCTCCCTTGGTTAAGGGGGTGATGAAACCGCTAGTATTAATGTTGTAAACTTTGCATATTTGATTATTTCAACACAGTTATGTTTTTATTCATATATTTCTGAATCTATTGTTGGTATGAAGGTTTTTGTACTTGTTCCTACTTTCAAAGTAGTAGATCTAGGTTTATTATGCGCGGTTGCGGTAGTAGATCTAGTGGGATGTATGATGTTCATGTGGGTATAATTATCTTTGTGCTATTTGCGCAGTTATAAAAGTGGTAGATCCTGGGTTTATTATGCGTGATTGCGGTATTAGATCTAGAGAAATATATGTTCTAAGTAATTTAATCCCGGTGTGTGATTAGACCTTAGTGTAATTGATTTTCTAAATCTTAATGCAATTGTTGGATAGTTGTAAGAGCGGTTGCTTTATGACTAATCGGTGATTTGGAGTTGATTTGAGCGGTTGCTAAATTGGCCAACACGTAAGGAAAAGAGATTTACTCTCACAATTGCATAAAAACATAATTGAGCATGTTGGAATAAAAGGATATGTGAATTTACATTATCATATAAATCTAGTGGTGGATTCAATCTCTTAACCAATTTTCTTATATTGTTGATTTCAGTTTGTTTATTGTTATCTTTGAAGCTGTTCATTGTTCATCAAAACTCCAAAACCCCCCTTTTACTGTTTATTGTTAATCAGAGTCTAAATTGGGAATTGTTTAATAGTGTTAATTGAATTGGTTCTCTGTGGATCGACCCTTACTAACTACAACTAGTTGTAAGGTTTTTATTTTCTGGTGGGCCTGACAACTGATTTTTATCTTAATTTTAATCACTACATCCGCACGCATCAACTATGTGGCATCACAGTTACCTCGAGACTCAAATCTCTGAACCTTTCAAGAAGTTCACTCTCTTGGACCATCATTCGAGGCACATGTAGGAATTTCCTACTTAAAGCATCAGCCACTACATTGGCTTTACCCGGATGATATTTCAACTCAAAATCATAATCCTTTAAGAATTCCATCCATTTTCTTTGTCTCATGTTCAGCTCCTTTTGATCAAACAAATATTTTAAACTTTTGTGGTCACTGAACACCTCAAATTTAACCCCATAGAGATAGTGCCTCCAAATCTTTAAGGCAAGCACTACCGCTGCTAATTCCAAATCATGGGTAGGGTAGTTTTCCTCATGTGGCCTTAACTGCCTGGATGCATAGGCAACAACTCTCTTATTTTGCATCAAAACACACCCTAATCCTATCTTTGAAGCATCACAAAATACTTCAAAGTTTTCATGAGGATTTGGAATTACCAACACAAGTGTAGTGGTCAATCTCTTCTTTAACTCTTGGAAGCTATTCTCACAATCCTGAGTCCATTCAAAACTACTATCTTTCCTAGTCAACCTAGTCAAAGGTAGTGCTAATTGAGAAAAGCCCTTAATGAACCTTCTATAGTAACCGGCTAGACCTATAAAACTTCTAATTTCGGTGACAGAGGTAGGTCTCTCCCATTGTACTACAGCTTCTACTTTACTAGGGTCCACTGAGATTCCTTCTTTTGAAATAACATGGCCCAAAAACTGTACTTCCGTTAACCAAAATTCACACTTGGATAATTTGGCAAACAACTTTTTCTCCTTAAGGATATCTAACATTGTCCTAACATGCTGCCCATGTTCTTCTCTTGTCTTAGAATAGATAAGGATTTCAGCAATGAATACCACAACAAACTTGTCTAGATAGGGTCTGAAAATTCTGTTCATGTAGTCCATAAACACTGCTGGAGCATTAGTTAACCCAAAGGACATCACAAGATACTCATAATGTCCATATCTAGTTCTAAAGGCGGTCTTAGGGATATCTTCATCCCTAACTCGAATTTGATGATATCCAGACCTTAGATTAATCTTAGAAAACACTGAAGCTCCTCTTAGTTAATCTATCAGATAATCTATTCTAGGAAATGGATACTTATTTTTGATGGTTACCTTATTTAATTGTCTATAATCTACACATAACCTCATGGTACCATCTTTCTTCTTCACAAGCAACACTGGTGCTCCCCACGGAGAAACACTAGGCCTAATGAATTTCTTGTCCAGCAAATCCTCTATTTGTTTCTTCAGCTCTGCTAACTCAAGTGGTGCCATCCTATAGGGTGCTATAGATATAGGTCCTGTACCCGGCACTAAATCTATAGTAAATTCTATTTCTCTCTCTGGTGGCAACTCTGCTACATCACTGGGAAATACCTCGGGGTATTCCCTTACTACAGGTATTCTATCTAGGGTTTGCTCAACTTCTACATCTAAAGAGAAAAGAAGAACATATCCTAAAGCTCCTTCTACCAAACAATGATTAACTTGATTAGCATTGAGATAAACATTCTGTGAAGAAACACCACTGGTAGGAACATCAGACATAAAGACTAAGGTCTTATCTGAACAATTTAGGATCACATGGTTGGATGACAACCAATCCATACCAAGGATGACATCTATATCCACAAGAGGTAAACAAATAAGGGTTACAATGAAGACTCTTCCCTCAATTGTTATATTACAATCAAGACATACTTTAGAAGTTATGACTAGTTTACCGGTAGGTGTAGAAACAGACAAGTCATATGGTAGTTCTGACAAAGGTAACTCCAACATCCTTACACAATCATAAGAAACAAAGGAGTGGGATGCTCCCGAATCATACATAACATTTAAAAGATGATTACGAATTATGCATTTACCTTGGATAAGATCTGGAGACTGGGCCCCCACCTTTCCGCTTAGAGTGTAAACTCGTCCCTTAGCTAGTGGCTTTGGGGTATACATAACCTCCTTATTCTGAGGACAATCTTTGGAGAAATGTCCCGGCTGCTCACATGTATAGCACACAGACTGGCCTGCCAAACACTTTCCTCCATGAACTTTCTTACATTTAGGGCACCTTGGTATTTTAGAACTCTTCTTGTATTTTCCTTTAGGATTACTTAACTTGTTAGCCACCTGCTTATTCTTATCATCCTCCCTTTTTCTCTTTGGAACATCTTGCATCCTTTCCTCCACTTGAGGACTATGAATACTCGACTCCACAATCCTACACTTATTAACCAAAGCAGGAAAGTCCCTAATCTCCATAGGTCTCACCATACTCTTGATTTCACTTCTCAAACCGGTCTCAAATTTCAAGCATCTCCATTTCTCATCTGGATGATAATGAAACTGTGAAGAAAACTTTGATAATTCTTCAAACTTGGCTACATACTGCCCTACTGACATGTTTCCTTGTATCAACTGCATAAACTCCACTTCCTTTTCGTCATGTAGAGTTTGCGAAAAGAACTTCTCCAGAAAGACTGTTTTGAAGAACTCCCAAGATATCTGATGTCCAGCCGCTTCTTGTACCCTTTTGGTACCTTCCCACCAATACTCCGCTTCTCCTTTCAACATGTAGGAGGCGAAGGTCACTTTTTGTTCATCCGAACAAGCCATCACATTAAAAATCTTTTCCATATCTTTAAGCCACTCCTCCGCTTTGATGGGATTAAACTCGCCTCTAAACGGTGGAGGATTCATCTGACGAAAGAAAGATAAATCTAGAAAATTCTGATTTCTTCCAACTTGTTGAACTTCTTCAATTGGCTGTTCAGGATGTGGAGGTTGTTGAGGTGGATTTGCTGTTTCCATCCTTTCAAGCACTCTTGCCATGATATTAGTCATATTCACAAAAGCCTCAGTCATATCTGAACCTGGTGGATTCGAATTCCCTGCACTTCTAGTTTTCTTTTTGGGTGCCATAGATTCCTGTGTACACAGAGACAAAATATATTGAGCTGCAGTCTCAATACTATGTAACCGTGCAACAGTAACTAATAACAAACCAATTTAAGCAAAACATGCGATTCTATAATCACATCTTATATATAAACAAGAAACACAAATTATAACAAGGAATTCTTAAATATATCTAAGCATAGTCAGTCCATACCCCGGCTTAACAGGATGAACTGCTTTGATACCATAATGTAACGTTCTAATATTTCTATCTTGTTACACCTATATAATAGCTGAAGATAAGAATGCTTAAGCATTACTTTACACTTTTATTCTAATAAATATATCTATAATCACTTAAGAAAGTCATCATAGAGGGCCTTATGATATGTAAATGGATATGCACCTTATACAAATATTATACATCACTAGCCTTAACCAAGGCTTGAAATGTTACATAATTGCTTACATTACCAAAAAGGTAATAAGAAATACAATATAACAACAAAAAAGTAAACTACATGAAACTAGTCTCTAGTCTACTTCTTCATCTTACTCTTTGAGAGGATTTCATCTGGAATTACATGATACACAAAGGGGTGAGAAATAATATTTCTCAGTATAAGTTATCAAAACCAGTTATAAATATCATAATAAATATGATTCAACTTATACTGAAAAGTAAATCACATTTATACTATCACAATAGTATACATTACCAAATGAAGATATTAGGTTAAGAATACATTTGATCATTCTTATATACTTAGTTTACTTACAAACTAGGTACACATTTCTTTTTTAGAATATTGACTTCTAAGGTTTATCTCTTGTAAATGGAGAAATTACGTAATTTTCACATTACTTGTAACGATGGCACTTGGTTAGGAATAACTTGTTCCTTTAGGAACTTCTTTGATCCCTTACCTTCTTTGACCATATGATCTTACATCATATAAGTTACACTTGAGATAAACCATGTCTTATTCTAATTCATTATTATCTAACACCAATTCTCTTCACCTCTATAGTGAATCTAGATAACAATAGGTTATCATTGGTGATACACCCTTTTCTTAAACAACCTCTACTCTTGGCTATTATAGAGTTCATCCTAATCTATACATGCCAAAAGAATTACCTCTTATAGCATTTTCTCAACTAGTATATTCTATATAATTCTTTTATCATCCCTTTTTGTTATTGGATAACCAACAACTTAGGTATCAATTTCTCTATGGAAATGTACCTCAAATAAAGCCTTAACTCTGTTAGAATCATGCCTCCGTTGGTTCTTAAGGAGTTGTATTTCAATCAAGTGTAACTCACTCATTTTCTGGTTTCTGGTTAGCGCGCCGCGGCGCTCACTCTCCCCACGTCGCGGCGCCAGCAGCAGAAATGGAATTCTGCAGAACCAGCTTTCGTGGTACTGTTCCAATAGCCAATTTTCTTGAATTTGGCCATTTTCTGTTAATTTCTTGGTAGTATTAAGTCTCTAACTAATTTATTATTGGATAGGGAACCTTAGATACTATCAAGCACATCTTAATTTGAACCTATGGTACAAGAACCCTCATGCTTAATTCAAAACTCTAAAATGAGTCTCAATAAGCTAAAAGGGAAATCTGAAGCTTCTAATTCAGGTTTTTACTCTAAACAAATCATAAATCATCATACAAAAATAATCATGCAACTTCTACACATCCTACTCTCTTAGAATTCAATTTAGCCTATTAGGTTGTTTAGAGCAAACATGAAAAGAATAGAGAAACTAGAAGAAGAGAAGTTCTACCCCCTACCTTCAAGGTTCCCAAGCTGCAAAAATGAAACCAAACTTGATTGAAGCTCAAGCTTTAGCTTTGCCCTTAGCCTTCCTGTTTCTCTCTTCCTCTTCCTTAGTCTTTTCTTCTTCTTCCTTTAGGTTTCTTTCGTTTTCTGTTTCTGTTTTTTCCAAATGAAACCAGTCGTAAATTGCATGCTTAATAATAGCAAGCAATAGTCAAAAATAAGGGCTACCAACGTGGATAAATCTTAGCCATGAAATATATACTGATAAACCTCTATATGTTAAAAACATTCAACTTTAGCTAAATTAAGATTTCCAGCTTCCAACAACTTTGAAATAAATACTAAGTTTCATCAAAATTATTGTTCCACTGAAATCTTAATTTTTCGTATCTGCTGGAGTCACTCCAGTATATAAAAAAAACAAAACTAGTATGCCTAAGAATACCAAACTGACTCTGATTTCTCTCAAATTTTAACCACAACTTATGACATACATTTGTGACTTAGGAGTAAATTATCCATACTTAAAACACTTATTTAAATAGTTTATGCTAATAACTGAGTCATTTTAAGCTACTTTTTACCTTTGGAGCTGCAACAAAGTGTCTAACTAAACTCAGTTTGCCACCAAACACAACAGACAAGTTAAACAAGTCATATGTTACCCTTGTATACATATAAAAGTCTAACATGTTATTGAGGGTATTACAGTTGCCACTGATTGGTAAGCTAGAGGGATGTTCTGAAGAAGTCCAAATTGCTGAGCTAGGAGGTGTGGGCAGTAAAATTCGGCCGATGTCTTGTTGTAGCGGTTGGATGGCTTTACTCCACTCATTAAGTCTCTGGCTGATAACACACTACCGTAGCATAGAGAAATGTAGTTGGCCAGCTAAGGATTTGGAAAGTCCACATGGGTACTCGTCCAAGGAAGACTATGGGGTCTATCGGCTAAAGGAAAGAACTCTTTGGCATGCCGAGTAGAAGTGAAAAGTTTAATTGCAAAGTTAAAAGCTGAATGCTTGACAAAGGGAGTGGTTTGCAAGACTCGACCTAGAGAAATCGGAGTCAAGGAAGAAGAAGTAGAATTCTTATGAGATAGGGGTATGAATTTTGGAAAGTAAAGGGTTATCCAGAGCTGAAGAAACCAGAGAAGCCTTACCACATTATCTAGTTTCTCATTGTTTTGGAGTTTGGTAACCATGGTGAAAAGGCTCTTATACAAAGAGGAAAGGAAAAGAGTACCTAAGGCCAGAGGTTTGCCAGAAGTAACTAAAAAAACAAGGTGGGATATCTCAAGGACCACTGCGACTCAGCTAGAGCAAATAAAATATTTGCAAAACTAGTAAAGAAGAAAGGCTTGATGTTCCCCATCAGGCACCTAGTGAGAGGCCTTGGCATTAGTAGCCAAGAAATTGGAGTAGGAAGAGGTGTTTTTAGAAAAATTTACTTTCAATGCTGGATAGGAAAGTTTAAAAAGTGAATTCACATCTTCACCAATTATTGGAAGGCCGATGATAGCTGCCACATCCAACAAGTAGGGCTCATGATGCCTGAAGGAAGGATGAATCCGTTCACAGAGGTAGACCAAAACCCTAAGAAGCTAAACAGAAGGTCAAGATTTAGGGGAACCTCATGTTGAGAAAGCATAATGATGTCATAAATTTCCCATGTTTTCCAATCTTCTCCTCGGCTAGTCGAAACTCGTTTCAGCCAATCGGCATACTGAGGAGCAAGGCGAGGCCAGGTCCGGATGTCATTTGGGCATTTATTGATAGAGTACCAGTTGGTAGTGATAGGAAGCTCAAAATGCTTGGGATATAGGTGATAATCAAGAAAGATTTTGCCCTGGTATATGTTAGAGGAACATAGGGTAATGGTAAAGGAATTCAAAATCGAAACAAGCATCGGGAAGCCAGCATCTTGTTCCTGGTTCAATGGTTGTTGGGTGTTAAAAGCCGAATCGGATGAGAATGATGAGGAATCATCATCCCCATAAGAGTAGGTCTTGTTTTGGAATCAGAGATGTCAGACATGATCGAAGAAATGGGAAAAGTAGTTTACTAGGTGCTTTGAAGAAGAAATGGCAAGAGTAAGTCGATTAAAGTAAGTTTCGGCTGAATTTATAATTGTTCCGCAGAGGAAAGGTAATATGTTTTGACCGTTTGATTTTTTCGGCCGAGTATCTCTTATATTGAAGGATAAAGTGAATATTAAATTAGGCACGACGCTAAAAAAAAACTTAATTACATTTATTCAGCTTCTCTGAATTAGCTGAAAAATGTAAAGGGGAAGTTGTTATCACCCAAAAAATAAATTCAAAAGAGTAAGCTGATA
The DNA here is from genome assembly GCA_029884605.1 of Ormosia emarginata. Classification (NCBI taxonomy): domain Eukaryota; kingdom Viridiplantae; phylum Streptophyta; class Magnoliopsida; order Fabales; family Fabaceae; genus Ormosia; species Ormosia emarginata. The sequence goes on from JAQQTP010000088.1 coordinate 45,743,111, forward strand.
TAACGGCTAGCTGAGGGTAATTAGCCAAAGGAGGATATAGCCGATAAGTAGAGGAGCACTCGGTTAAGGGTAAGCTGGGCCTTGCTATTAGTAGACCAGTATTGAAACAATAAAAGCTGAAGCATAATGGGTTGCAGGTTGATGGAAGGCTAAGAACTGAAGCTGTTACCAATGGATGCCACAAAATATGCCGAGAAAATAGGAGTTGAGATGTTGGAGGGTAGCTGTTGTGGCCAAAAATGGTTAAGAGATGTGGGTAAGCTAGCCGTGGGTTAGTCGTTTGTTTTTAGGAGCTCTAGCCAGTAAAGTTAGCTATGATAGGGGTTAGATTTTATCTATAAATACGATTTGTACCAACTGAAATAGACAGATCACAATCAATACAACTTTCAAGCTTTATGTATTTTGTTTAACTTTTCAGCCTTTTACTATATTGTTTTTACTTTGTGCAATTTATTTTCCGCAATCTTATTTTCTAGCTGATTACAACTTTAACTTCAAATTCTTAGACTTCTTGAGTTCACCTTAATACCAAATGCTTTCTTTAGGGAGTTTGGGAACCCTTGGTAAAGGTTGGATTTTTCCTTTAGTTAAAATTGTCTGTTTCTTATCAAAATCCATACGTGTTCATCAGCTGAATTCTTATTCGACTGATAAATTTATTTCACACGTAAACAATAGTGCAAGGAACAAAAGGGCATCCTGCCGACCTAGAAAACAATACAAGGAACAAACGGGCTTCTTGGAAATATTCAAATAACATGTGTTTTCTAAAATAAAATCTTTTCAAAGAATCATTACATGAGCATACTTTAGGATTCTTATTAGGCATAATCATACATTACCCTACATTGCATAAAATTTGATAATGGTATGGGCAATTGTCTTGTTTTTATTAAATATGGAGATTAAGGATAAAAGCTAGTTAGAGAAGGTTGAGAATAGTATTTAAAGTGAATAAAGTGTTATTTCTAGAATGATGATAAATGTTGAAGTTTAATTCAAAGGAATTAAGGCAAAAAAATGTTTGTGGTTGTTGTCACCATAGTTGATATGAATGAATATGTTGATTCATGTGTAGATCTTTTATGTGTTGTTAAACTGTTTTAGTAACTAAATGAATTATTTTATAATTGAATAAAATGTCTATTTTGGGAAAGGAAAGGACTGAGTTTTGGCGTATGCCACATTTCCAATGATTAAGTACAATTTGGTTTTTACTCGAAAGTAGCTGGATTTACTATGATGTCATGATTTAAATATTACTACTGAGAACTAGTAATTCTCAACCCAGTTCTTTTTATGTTTTCCATGATAAATCCAGCAAAGGATCAAAGCAAGCGCAGGGCAAGGCGATGAAGATTTAGTTAAGTTATTAATGTAATTATTTTGGTTATATAATTATATTTATGGTTTTGTAATTAAGTTTATATATATAATTTCTAAAGATTTGTAATCAGACATATCATATAGATGTTTAGTAAAGAGCAAGTTTCCAGAGGAGTAAAATGTCTTGCTCTCTTACTTCTATAAAGGCTCTCTATATATATTCATTAATTAGATATTGAACAAGTTGTGAATTATGCTTAATATAAGAAAGTGGCATACTAATTCTGTTTACTCAGTATACATAGGGTATACTGCAGTATCTAGGATTAAGGTGTTATAGTGCATACCATCTAAGGTTACAATACATAAGAAATAGAAAGAATAAAACATGCAAAGGTATCACAAGGTACTTATCAACCTAGTGAGACCAATACTAGAAATCATAGAATTATAGGCTAACTTATCATACAATGTAGCAAGATTCATGACACTAGCAAAAATTGTATCTAGTATCTCACACAATCACTTCACAAGTGACTACAAAATCAACCCTATTTTGAACAAGATACTAAACACTACCCTATGGCATTTCATCACATTTTGGATGCCTAAGGTTCCCAAATTTGTCACATATGTAATATGGTAATTCCATCCATGAAATACCCCTATTAGTGCCTCAACACACTTAAAAAGGCATATATGAGTGATCCCAACATTTAGGAAACCACAAAACATCAAGAATACAATTCTTGAAAAATTATGGAACTCACACCTCAGCATGTCATTCCCACGCCTAGGCATGACATTATCTGTATGATTCTAAACTGAAAATTTTCAGTCCACACCTTGGTGTGGAAACCCTGCTCCGTGGCATGACCCTGTGACCCAGCGTGACCTTACTGTTCCAATGGTGAACCACTCAAATTTCAATCACTCCAAAGCAGACTAGAGGTGATTTTAAGTCCCTAACAAGTTCACTAACATATAAGAATCATCAACCACCAATTCAAACCACCAAAATTGGATCCATGAACCAAATCACTCATCCAAAAACCCATTTTTCTCACTTTGTACATCAAGGGTCCAAATGAAGACTTCCAAGTTTCTAACTCAAGCTCATCCCATGAACAAGTCATAAACAACCAATGAAAATACATTCAAGCAAGAAAACACTCAAAACACCTCAAAAACCCAATTTGACCTATTATGCATCAAGTTGCATCAAGCATGAGGATGGGAAAAAGAAGCTAAAATGGACTCTAATCCCTTACCTCTTGCAGCTGAGATGGAGATTCAAGCTTCACTCTTGGCCTTGGATTTCCTTTTCTTCTTTTACTTCTTGTTTTCCATTTTCCCCCTTTGTTCTTCCTTTTCTGTTGTTGTTTTGTGTCCAGTTGTGAGAAAAGAGAGAAAATAAGAGAATGAGAAGCAAAGTATCAAGTCTAAAGTCAAGGAAAGTGGTTGGTTCAGTCATGAAGTCTCAAAGTGACTTATATATTTAGTTGTATCATATACATCTGTTAAGAACACTTAAATTTCTCCAAATCAAGTTTTCTAACTTCCAACAAGTTTAAAATAAATCCTAAGATTCATCAAAAACCTTGTCTCACCAATACCATGTTTTTCCATATCTGTGACTAGTCAATCCGACATTAAAACACACAACCAGTAACGTGGTCAGTTTCTTAGGAGTTAGTTATTTTTATTTTTTTGCCTATATATACTAGTATTCACGATGTAAAAATGGTAGTTTTACTAGATATACAATCCTATCATCTCACTCAAGCAGATTAACGGATTTGACTCCAAGTATGACTTCTATTTTCCAATCATTTATATTAATGTAATGTCTTTTTAAATTCTTTATTTTCAAGTCTTGTCCTTTAAATTTCTGATCAGCGATGTCGCACTCGCCTCAAAATAGACTAGGATTTATGGAATATAGCATAGTGCATAACCTAGGTCATCTCCCAAGGACCAATTCGGAATTCTCAAGCATGTTAGAGGTTATCAATAAGTAAGGGGTTTTGTTCATTGCAATAACAGAAAACGAATTCAAATTAAGAAAATTCAATTAAGTAAACACCAATCCAAGGTCTTCAATTCATGTGGCAAAATTAATCATTGTTCAAAGAGAAAGGAATTCTGTTGCATATATCTCTGATAATTCGAATTCGACTAGATAATCATCTAGAATTTCATCAACTAAACAGAATCACAATCGCAATTCTTGATTAAGATTGATTTATGAACAAATTCGGATTAACATAGATTATCAATCGATGATCTATTCTCCATTAGATTCAGATTAATCAACCCTAATTCTAACTTCAATTTCGAAAACATAATCAGAAATCAATTGAAGAAGGAGAAGAGGGAAGAACACAACACAAATAGAATTTACAATTAAACAAGAGAACTCAAAACTCTAACCACAATCATTGAATTCCTTGGATTGATTGAAGCTTTAGCCTTCCATGGCCATTACGAAAATGCAGAAAAAAAAGGGAAAAACGAAAGTAGAGAAGATGAAAAAAAGAGAAAAGGTTTCTGCTCAATTTGTTAAAACTGAATCACAACAAATCAAAAGCTCCATTCGAAATCTGCCTAAACCTATTTGTAACTGAAAGTTCTTATGTAATTCCTAATCTACCCCTGGCCCAAACTGCAGCCCTCTGAATAAGCTTTTCAGAGACATATCATTTGCCTTAATTGGGCTTAAATTGAGAGAGATATGCCCAAATCATTGAGGAAAGGTCCAAGCTTTGTGATAGCAACAACATCCTGACTTTGAGGCTCAATTTCACCTTGAATCCAGCTGAATTAAAAAATTGCATTAGACACCAAATTGTAGATCTTCGTCTCAGCTTTTAGGGGACTCCAAGATCATCCAAATACGATATTTGTAGCCCAAGTTATAGCCTGTACAAGACAGAAAGGTCAAAATGAGTTAAAATCCGAAAATTAATGAAGTTTTTACAATTAAGTTCAATGAAGACCAATCATCTAAAACTCATCTACAAACATAATATTGGACACAATTAGCATCAATTAGGCCAACTATGAAGCAATAATGAATGGCTCAAAATTGATTGATCAAAATCCCCCACACTTGAACCTTTGCACTCCTGGGCAACATTCAAAATTGAACCAAAAGGGGTTTCACCATAAGAACACAAAATCAACATGCCTTCCAATGAATTGCAAGAATGCAAGGTAGTGATCAAGATTCAAACATCCAAAGTATCAGGGAATGAAGACAAACATGAATATATCTCTTAACATCTCAAGCAAGCAAGAAGACAACTTGAATCGAATGATGAACCAAAAGTGATAAGATCCTCACTAGGCATACTCTACTCTCAAGTGTTTAGGATTGTATTTACACTCAAGGCACCCATGAAAGCAAGTACTACCATATGCTTGACAAGTCTCTAATTTTCACCACTTGAAACACATGCAAATAAAGATCAAAAGGACTTTATTCAAGGTTGTAATGAGGCCAAGGTAAGGGAGGGAACAATATGGATATGACAAGTTAAGCACCCAAGAGAATAAAAGAGCAATGAGAAGGAACTCAAAAGACAAGTAATGCACATTCTCTTTCTTTGATCACCTTTCCTTTTGCTTTTACAACCTTTCTTGAACCATATTTTTTTTTCCTTTTTATTTCAATTTTTATTTATTTATTTATTTATTTATTTATTTATTTATTTTATTTTTTTTTCATTTTTTTATAACCTTGCATACATACACATCAATTTGTATAACCACACCACTTAAACTATCAACTGCCTACAAGCCAAAAGAGCTCCTCAAATGAAATGAACCAATGCTCTCCCATTCCCTAAGGTACGGTAAAATTATGATTTTTCACAAAGGCATAAAATGAGCTAAGCAAAGAATAGGCAATTAGGCTCAAAGGGGGTAATCAAAGGAAAATGATGCAAGGTTAGCTATTTGGCCAAAGTAGCTAAACAAAGAAAGAAGGTCTCAATCATCTCAATACATGCATGCGAACAAGAAGCTTCAAAAAGAATCAAGTCAAGTTCTAGAGTACCAACAATCATGAGTGAGATCACACCAGAAAGAAAAGAGAATGGCATAATGCAATCCATCCATGTATAAGGTCCAAAATCTCACCAAGGACAAGCCTATCACAATTGATGCAACACTTTAATTCTCAATGCCAGCTTGCTAAACCAAAAAAGCAAGAAAAGTATTCACATTATGTCATGAAACCTCTAACTAAGAATGATGAAATTATTCACAACCTGTACAAACCAAGATATTCAATGAAAGGCATGCAAAATGGATCAAAACAGAATTAAAACACACACAAAAAAAACAGAATTAGAAACAACAAAAACCAAAGCAATTTCAAGCAAAATTGAAAAAATAGAAACAAACAGAAACAGAAACGAGAAAATAGAAAAATAAAACAATAGAAAACAACAGAAAACAGCAAAAATTCCCTCCCCCACACTTAAATCATACATTGTCCTCAATGAAACACAAAGCAAAAGACAAGTAGACATGTGTAATAAAAGAGTAAGGGAAGAGAACACCCTCATCATGGTGGGAAATTTTGCACTTGGGGAAAGGTGGGCTTTGCCAAGGAGAGCTCCTCTACAGATGCGGGGCTGACAGGGCTCTCAAGAAAAGGCTTAAGACGATGGCCATTAACCTTGAAGCTCTTGTTGGTGGCTGCATTCGAAATCTCCACTGCACCATAAGGAAAGATGCTAGTGACAACAAAAGGACCATCCCACCTAGAACGGAGCTTACCAGGCATGAGTTTAAGGCGAGAGTTGAACAAAAGCACCTTTTGGCCAATAGAGAACTCCTTTCTAGAAATCATCTTATCATGGAAATGCTTAGTCTTTTCCTTATAGATCCTGGAATTCTCATAAGCCTCCAAGCGGAGTTCTTCCAGCTGTTGCAATTGAAGCTTCCTCTATGAACTTGCTTGGTCAAATGCTAAGTTACAACTCTTCACTGCCCAGTATGCACGATGCTCTATCTCCACCGGAAGGTGACATGGTTTACTAAAGACAACCCTGAAAGGAGACATCCCTATAGGTGTCTTGTAAGCGGTACGATGAGCCCAAAGAGCATCTTCTAACCGGTGGTTCCAATCTTTCCTATTAGGCTGCACCATCTTCTCCAAAATCTGCTTGATCTCTCGGTTAGAAATCTCGGCCTGCCCATTAGTTTGGGGATGATATGCAGTAGACACTCTATGCACAATCCCATACTTCCGAAACAAAGCCTCCAAAGTCCGGTTACAGAAATGAGTCCCTTGGTCACTAATGATAGCTCGAGGCATTCCAAACCTGCAAAATATGTTAGACCTGACAAAATCCACAACAACTCGAGCATCATTAGTCCTGGTGGCCTTAGCTTCCACCCATTTAGAAACATAATCAACCGCAAGCACAATATAAGAAAAACCAAAAGAAACAGGGAAAGGGCCCATAAAATCGATACCCCAAACATCAAAAACCTCGCAAAACAGAATGGGCTGCTGGGGCATCTCCTGCCTCCGAGTGATGGCCACTCCTGCTCTCTGGCACTGCTCACAAGTACTGAAAACCTGATATGCATCTCTGAAAATAGTAGGCCAATAGAATCCAGAATCCAGCACCTTCCTAGCTGTCCGCTGTGGTCCAAAGTGTCCTCCTACTGGAGAGGCATGACAGAAGTGAAGAACTGACTGAATCTCATGGTCAGGTATGCATCTGCGAATCACCTGGTCACTACAAAATTTCCACAAATATGGATCATCCCACACATAATATTTAGCATCACTCCTAAGTTTAGCTTGCTGTGATCTAGATGCATGAGGAGGAAAAACAGATGCAACTAAGAAATTAACTAAATCAGCAAACCAAGGAGAAAGTGTGGTATCATGCAGCTGCATGAGCTGCTCATCTGGGAAGTCATCTCTGATAGGAGTAGGGTTAACAACTCCTTCTATCCTGCTCAAATGATCCGCCACCAAATTCTCTGCGCCACTCCTATCTCTAATCTCCAAATCAAACTCCGGAGGAGAAGCAAAGATCCATCTAATCAATCTCGGCTTCGATTCTGCCTTTTTCAACAAGAATTTTAATGCTGCATGATCAGTAAAGACAACCACTCTAGAGCCAAGCAAATATGATCTAAACTTATCAAGTGCAAATACAATGGCAAGCAACTCTTTCTCAGTGGTAGTATAGTTAGCCTGCGCAGCATCTAAAGTCCGAGAAGCATATGAAATGACATGAGGTTGTCTGCTAACTCTCTGTGCAAGGATAGCTCCCAATGCATAGTTAGATGCGTCACACATGAGTTCAAAAGGAAGTGTCCACTCTGGTGGCTGAATGATGGGAGTGGTGGTCAAAGCTCCTTTGAGGCAATCAAAAGCCTCTCTGCACCTGTCATCAAAATCAAAAACAACTTCTTTCTGCAACAAATTGGACAGTGGAAGGGCCTTTTTGCTGAAATCTTTAATGAATCGCCTGTAGAAACCTGCATGGCCAAGAAAAGAACGAACCTCTCGCACACAAGAGGGGTAAGATAACTGGGAAATAACATTAATTTTAGCAGGATCTACTTCTATACCCTTCTGAGAGATGATATGGCCTAAGACTATGTCTTGTTCTACCATAAAATGACATTTCTCATAATTAAGAACAAGGTTAGTCTCCATGCACCTATGCAAAACTCTATCCAAACTGTCCAAGCATGCATCAAAGGAGGAACCATAAACAGTAAAATCATCCATAAACACCTCAATGCAATCCTCTAAAAAATCTGTAAAGATACTCACCATGCATCGCTGGAAGGTACCAGGAGCATTGCACAAGCCGAAAGGCATCCTCATGTAGGCAAAAGTGCCAAAAGGGCAAGTGAAGGTGGTCTTCTCCTGGTCCTTTGGTGCTATATGGATCTGGAAGTATCCAGAAAAGCCATCAAGAAAGCAGTAGAAAGACTTTCCAGCCAAGCGCTCAAGCATTTGATTGATAAAGGGCAAAGGAAAATGATCCTTTCTTGTCACTTGGTTGAGCCGCCTATAATCAATACAAACTCTCCAGCTACTCTGTACTCTAGTAGGAATCAGCTCATCTCGATCATTCTTCACTACTGTGATTCCTGATTTCTTTGGAACCACTTGAACTGGACTCACCCAAGCACTATCTGAGATAGGATAGATGATGCTTGCTTGCAGAAGCTTAGTCACTTCTTTCTTCACCACATCCAGGATCAAAGGGTTGAGTCGCCTCTGTGGTTGTCTCATTGGTTTAGCACCATCCTCAAGTAGTATTCTGTGCATGCACATGGAAGGACTAATGCTAGGAAGGTCAGCCAAAGTCCAACCTATAGCTTTCTTATGCTTCCTCAATATTTGCAGCAGCCTCTCCTCCTGGTCAGCATGGAGGGCAGTAGAAATGATCACTGGCAGCTTCTTATCCTCCGCTAAGTATGCATACTTAAGGTGCTCTGGGAGTGGCTTAAGCTCCAGTGTAGGCGGCTGCACTACAGATGGAAGGATTCTGGTGGAAGTAGCTGTGTTTACAGCCTGCAATTCAACGAAATCTGATTCAGAGGTACTTGCTGTAATCAAACTACTGCAGTCTGGCTCTAGTAATTCTGTAGCTTCACCACCATTTATTTGATCAGGCCCCATATTTGTATCAGAATCACCATGTAAACAGGACGCAATCTCAGTACAAACACTGCACATTTTTGAAACAGTACAAGCATCACATGTGTAGGTATCAACAAAATTAGAAAAGAATGGAAGATCATCAGCAAAGAGCTCAGAAAAGCTATCATCAACTATATCAGCCAACAAATCAATATGGAAAATTGAATGTTCTTCCATGGGGTGCTTCATGGCATCCAAGATGTTAAATCGAACCACATTATCTCCAAACTCCATGGAAAGAGTGCCTACATGGACATCAATTTTGGTTCTGGCAGTTTTGAGGAAAGGTCTACCAAGAATGATGGGAGCCTGCTGGATTCGGATTCTCCATCCATATCCAGAATGTAGAAGTCTGCAGGGAAGATCAAATCATTAACTCTAACAAGGACATCCTCAATGAGTCCAGCAGGGTATGCATTACTCCTATTTGCCAACTGAATGATGACTCCTGTATTCTGTAAAGGTCCAAGGGCAAGAGATTGAAACACAAACATAGGCATAACATTAATTGAAGCACCTAAATCCAACATGGCATTTTCGAATTTGCTACTGACTATGGTGCATGGAATAGTAAAAATTCCTGGATCCTTGCATTTTTGGGGCATTGTAGGCTGTATAAGTGCTGACACATTTCGTCCCATGCTGATCTTCTCATTTCCCTTGAGTCTCCTTCTATGAGTACACAAATCCTTAAGAAACTTGGCATATCTTGGAATTTGCTTGATTGCTTCAATGAAAGGAATGTTCACCTCAACCTTCCTAAATGTCTCCAAGATCTCCCTATCTGTATTAGTCTCATGAGTCTTCTTAAGCTGCACAACTCTCTGAGGGAATGGTAGTGGGATGGATTGCTCAGCAGCAACTACAAGAATGGGGTCAGAATCAGTTTTCTTATTGTTGCTGCTACATGGAATTTCTGGTATGGCTTGCTTCTCCTTATCTAATTCTTCAACAGTCCTACCGGATCTTAGAGTGATGGCACTCACATTTCTTGGATTCACCACATTTTGTGCAGGAAGTTTATCAGAATCTTGGGACTGTAATTGGTTCATAGAACTTGCAAGTTGTCCAATCTGATTCTCCAAATTCTGAATGGTAGCTTCGTCCTCCTTTGGAACTATTTGGTTGTTCACTGCCATCCGTTTCATCAATTCCTCCAAGGTTGGCTCGGATTTAGGAGGGGCATTATTTGGCTGCTGCATGAAAGGTGGCTAGTATGGTCTGCTGGGTTCTGTAGTGGACTGGAAGGGGGGCTGCTACTACTGCTGCTGCTGCCTAAATTGAGTAGGGGCAGGCTGTGTAGAGTTATTCCCCCACATCAGATTTGGATGATTTCTCCAGCCTGGGTTATATCTGTTGGAAGACAGATCATAACTTTGTTGCTGTTGCTACTGAGGCCTATTATTGTAGATGTTTGCAGCATAGGCCTGTGGAGTACCATCAGTGTCAACCTCCTGAAGTGTAGGACAGGAATCTGTGGAATGATCAGCAGAAATACAAATGCCACACACTCTGGCAGGAGCTACTGAAGCAGGTTGTTGATGTTGAGTCACAGCCAATTGCCTCACCAAGGAAGCAAGGTCATCAATTTTGCTTTCCAATTTCCTGTGATCTGCAGCATAAGTTGCCTCAATTTCGTGGACACCTCTACTTAATACCACTGAATTACTTCTGGTGCCAAACTGTTGGGAGTTAGTGGCCATATTCTCAATCAGTGCTCTTGCAGCCATAAGAGTCTTGTCTACCAATGCTCCTCCACTAGCAGCATCAATCATGCTCCTATCCATAGGCAGCAAACCTTCATAAAAATACTGGATTAGTAACTGATCACTAATCGATGGTGAGGACAGCTAGCACACATCTTCTTGAATCTTTCCCAGTATTCAGACAATGGTTCTCTGTCAAACTGCCTGATGCCACATATCTCTTTTCGAATTGATGCAGCCCTTGATGCAGGAAAGAATTTCTCCAAAAACAGCCTCTTAAGATCATTCCAACTAGTCACAGATCTCGGATGCAGGTAATACAGCCAATCCTTAGCAGTATCCTGTAATGAGAAAGGGAATGCTCTAAGCTTGATGTGATCTTCTAAGATGCCTTGAGGCTTCATGGTAGAACACACAATGTGGAACTCCTTGAGGTGCTTATGAGGATCTTCTCCTGCATGACCAGTGAACTTAGGCAGCAAATGAATCAATCCAGATTTAAGTTCAAATGGAACATCAACATCAGGATACTGAATGCATAAGACTGATATGTAACATCAGGAGCAGCCAGCTCCTTCAAGGTTCTATTATCCATAATCTCAGTATGCTCAGCAGAATCAGAATTGAAAGATGGATCAGTGACAGAAAGTTCAGAATCATAAAATTCAGAAGCAGAATCACTAGTATGGTAACTATGCGAAGAACCACTACTTCCTATATGCTCAGCAGATACAGAATCAACTCTATTGAACCTATGCAAGGTATGAAAAGTCCTATCTATCTCAGGATCAAATTGATGCAAATAACCAGGATTGGACCTAGTCATATAACATGCAAAACTCAAAAACAGCAAAGCAGCAAAATGGAGTATCCAACATTAGAAATGCACCAAAATAAATCTATTTGACCTATCAAATGATTTTTAAAAAATATGGGACCACCACACACTTAAAACTACACTAAAATGGAACTCAAAAATGCAATGAAAAATCTTCAAAAAATGAAAAAGTGGTCTAAATGAAGGAATTAGAGCAAGAGAGGGTGTTGCTCACGGCAAAGCCGTGAGCCTTGTGGAGAATGCCATTTTCCTTCCTCCTCTAGAAAATTCTAACACCACTTTTACTATAACAAATATTGTATTTAGCAATATTAAAGCCCACCAACAGTACCACAGTGCCCAGCACATTGACATCATCATTATAGGTAAAACTGTCAATAACATAGCCCCCACCATAATCAATTCATCAATGCCTCTTAGTTTTGAAATCGTGGCATTTTAGGAGTTGGACCAATTGGGCCATCATACTCGGCTAAAGCTGGAAACTAATTTTTGGCTAAAATGCTCTCAATGTTCGTTCATATATAGCAATAAAAGAATATATAATAATTAAAACTTTTATAATATACTCGTGTACCCGTACTCTACTAGTTTTTGAAAAATGTGTACTCCATACCCGTACTCGTAGCAGTACACTAGCTGAGACCATGAATGTACCCTCTCAAAGCACTAAAAAGGAAGAAAACAAAACAGATTCTTGTTCAGTTCTTTAATATAAAGATCCATGCATATTTCAATAGTCATCACCCATTTAACAGGAAATGCAATAGCGTATACAAATTTACAGGAAAATGTGATGATAGGACATGGCATGCACTAAGAGTGACGTCATTAACCAAGTAAAAAGTTATCATCAATTAGTGAAAAAAAAAATATCACTACAAATAATACCGTCTGTGCCAACTTTTTAGGAGCTGGATTAGCTGGTCTTGTAATCTGTACTGCAGGAGACTCAACAATGACACTTTTACTGCTTGGTTTAACAACCACTGTTGACTTTGGTGGGTCAGAGTTTTTAGGTTGTGGTATCATAGTCCCTGATAGCCTTTCACGGAGATCCCGCACATTTGGAACAGAACTCTGTCCACTCTGAGCTGCAGGTTGAAGACCTTTCGTTCGAAGCTTAAGACGAAGATCTTGAGCAGTAACTTTATGATCTTCACAAGCCATTAACAAACAGTCAAAACCCAGAAAAAGAACTATTGGCATCCAACAACAGTGGCAACTTATCACGAGAATAACATAATCAATCCATACTAGTGATGCCGGGTTCATCATCATCAAAGAGATCATGTTCCCACTTGTCATCTTGCCTCTGCCTGCAAAACTGAAAATGACTTTAAATATATCATCAAATTTTTGTTTCAATAAGATTCAAACATCCAAGATGAACTTGCTACACAGGAGGTGCATAGTAACTGAAGCAATTATGAGATATGAAGCACCAAGCCTAAATACGATACCAATACGATACGACAATAACATGGGGATATGACAAAATTCAAAATTTTTAAGATACATGGATACGGGAAAATTTAAAAACTATATATATATGAAGCAAGATCAACTTACATCAGTATAAGTTTTTTTTGACTTACACTTATTTTTAACTATTAGATTCACTTTTATCTAATAATTACTTTTAACGAAATAATCTCAATCATTAGATAAAAGTGAATCTAACGGTTGAAAATAAGTATAAGTCAAAAAAAACTTACACTGGTGTAAATCGATCTCCCCTCTATATATATATATATATGAGAAGAGATGAAGTTATATCAGTGTAAGAGTTAGCACACTTACACCACTTAATAACTTTTTATAGAATGTGATTTTTATCGATATAACCGTTAATTTATAATTATCCAACATCTTGATCAATTGTGTCAAATTTTGAAAAAATTAAATATCAATAAAAATATAATAAGGTAATTCTTATTTTAATATATTTTAAAAATATATATTACGTTAATCTTCATGTATATTAATGAAATACTAAACGATTTTGAATTAATGTAAAATTTTATAAATATAAACTATATGATAAAAACTTTCAATCTAACGGTAGATTTAGTAAAAAAATTATTTAATAAAAAGTTATTCAATGGTGTACTACTGACTTTGACTTACACTAGTATAACTTGATCCATCTATTATGTATATATATATATAAAAGACTACAATTTATCATCAATATATATTTTTTATGTTTCAAATGTTATGTTAGTGTTTTTTATGGTCTTATAATTAAATGGGCCAAACTATTTGAACAATGGAACCTTTAGAAGTCCATTAGCCCGATTCCGGCAAGATGGTTCTCTATTATAAAAAAATATATTAAGTCAAAACACCGCATTTTGGTTGTTCTGGTTGTGCTTCAGTGACGGGAAAAAAAGAACAAAAATGGGAGCAGGACGTATCCAGCCGTTTCCATGTCCATATCGGACACGACACATCCTGGATGCGGGAAATGGAAGGGTGTTGAGAAATCGGTGCTTCATAGGATACGACTACCTAGTCAAGTAGAACATACTAGTCACAACTGAAACAGTAGTAAGTCAGCAGATGAATGAGACTTAGTTTTGACTTCTCATATGTCATAACTACAAGTTTAAGACATTAAATGTACATTCTGACTACAATGTTTCTACCAATTGTAACCACCATGACATTATATAATGCTACAAAATTATTTTTAGTTTATGCAACAGAAGTTGTAGATCTATGCAACGGGAGATATTAACAACATTCCTTTACCCTGAATGCAGTATAAAACCTGTTGAGTGCTGAATAACCAATTCAGATAGCTGATATCTGTGGGATGATCAGGTTAACAACAATGAAATAATTTCTTCATTCTGAGTATATGCAAATGAATGCACTTAAAGTTAAATTTGAATATTTCTCTCTATATTCACATTGCAATATGATACTACAATATATATATACTTGACTACAAGATAGAACACTAATTATCTATGCTAAGTCCTAGAAGTGTAAATACAGTGAATACATAGATACAATGAATAGAACTCCACCGTCCACACCGTCCACTTATTATGATTATAATCAACACTCCCTCTCAAGCTAAAGCATATATGTCTGATGCAACCAGCTTGTCACATATGTATGCTATCTTAGGACCCCGTAAGGACTTAGGCATCATGTCTGCTGTAACATCCCGAAAAGTATCTATTTAATTATAAATAATCATTTTATACTATTCTTGATTTTTAGAAATTTTTTTAGAATTTTTCAGAAACGATGAATATTTTAATATATTTCTCGTTTTACGTACACACTGAGCTAAGAATTGCTGAGGTCAGTGTAACGCTCCGGAAATTAATTATTTTACCACAAATAGTCATTTCCTAATATTTGTGATTTATGTGAATTCTTTCAAAATTTTTCAGAGACGACGAATATTTTAATATATTTTTCGTTTTACGTGAGTATTGAGCAGAGTCAGGAAAACGACTGTAATACTTCAAAAATTGAGAAATGATTAGACGAATAGTCGTTTTACAATATTTGCAATTTTTGAGACTTTTCTGGGATTTTTCCGGAAACATCAAATATTTTAATATATTCTTCGTTTTGCGTGCGCACTGAACGAAACTGGAGAAACGCGATGTTTTCTCCGTGAACCTGAAACTATGGATACGTCGACGGAGGATCTTACTAAACCAGAGGCTGGACACAGTTTACGAGATTTTACTTTTTTCAAAAAATTTTAACAGATAAAATAAAATAATACTGCGCGAAATTTATCTATTAGATTAATTAAATGCTGACTTCTGTCAACTGTAACTATTATCCATTGGATAATAGCATGTAATAAAAATCCTATCACATTATCCTAATGCAATATACTTTATGTCTAATCAACTCACTTTAATTCAAATTTAATGTAAAATAATCAAAGCTTCTTTGAGAAACTTTGACTAAACAATGACCAAGAAATCCTTAGCTTCCAAGGGAAGCCAAAACACTCTCACTTCTCTCTCTCTATGCATGGTAGCAACAGCCCAAAACAAGGGGGAAATTGATTTGCTTCATTCAGTTAATTACACCACACAAATTCATTTAACCTAAAAACACTTTCTCTCTCTTCTTCTTCTTCTTCATTCTTCATTTTGCTTTCTCCTCCTTCTCTCTACAAGAGCTACGGCCAGCCCTCTTCTTCCCCACTCAATCTTCACAAAATTTTCATCCAACTACATTTTCTTAATCCTCTCCCTCTCCTAAACACCTTTCTTGCTTGGAGCATGTTGAAATTCCACCATTTTCACCATCTTCTTCAAGCTTCAAGCTTTGAGTTCTTGGATAAGATTTTTTATTCTTCCTTCCCTCTCTTCATTTTCATGTTCATGGTCCTCTTGGTGACCATCCATGCTTTATTTTTTCAAGCATTGGTGTTGTTTTAACCAAGTTGAAATTTCTAGGGTTTTGGTGGCACCCAATCCGAATTTGCAAGGAGTTTCTTGGTAGTTCTTCTTGATTTCTACACTTAGGTAAGAGGAAGACACTCCTCCTCAACCTCTATTAGCATTTAGGAACCTTGATTGTGTTGTTTGTGGAAAAACCCTAATGAGGGTTATCCTTTGATTTTGTGATTAGTATGCTTATATGTTGATTTTATGGAGTTCCTGACCTTGATTGGATTGATTGTGTATATTGATACATTGGATTGGATTGGATGGTTTGAAATGGAAGAAAATGAATTTGGAATGGCTCTTAGGTGGCCACGGTTTTGAGGTTTAAATTGATGTGTTCTTTGTGAACAAATTTTAACAAATGAATGGTTAAATTAATCAAGTGTGTAGTATAAAATCAATGGAATGGAAAATTGAGGATTGAACCCTTTAGGGAGGCCACGGCCTCTAGGGAAAATTGGGACTTAAATATGTAAATTTTGGTAATCTTGGAGATTGGAAAAATTAAATGGTTAATGTGAATGCATGTGTCTCGAAGCATGTCAAATGGTTTTTGATGATAACAAAGTCAAAGATGAAGACCAAAGAGCAAATGAGAAAGCCAAGTATCAAAGGAAGAAATCAAGAGGCTTAGATATAGGCATAAAGTACATCAATGTTAAATGCTCCAAAGATACCTCAAATGGTTTTTCAAAAATGATTATTAATCAATATGGCTTTCAAAGATCAATTCCTAAAAGAGAACTTCTTTTATCACTGGATCATGCCAAACAATGCTACATTTTGTTTAATCCATGTTTTCTAAAGCTTAGGAATGATATAAAACAGTTTTAAGGCTTGAAAAATGAGTTTAAGGTATAGTGTAATCGATTACCAGAGTTTAGTAATCGATTACAAGCTAAACAGAAGCCTTGTAATCGATTACACCATTCCTGTAATCGATTACCAGAAAGTCAGAGAACGTGTAATCGATTACACCAAGTCATGTAATCGATTACCATGTTCCCAGAAAGCCAAGAACACGACCAAAAGGGCCATGTAATCGATTACACCATTTCTGTAATCGATTACCATATAGTCAGAGAACGTGTAATCGATTACACCAAGTCATGTAATCGATTACCATGTTCCCAGAAAGCCAAGAACATGACCAAGAGGGCCATGTAATCGATTACATCAATATTGTAATCGATTACCATGAAGTCAGAGGGCGTGTAATCCATTACACAGGTCATGTAATCGATTGCCACAAGCCCAGAAAGCCAAGAACACGTTGTATTTTCCATGTAATCGATTACCAAAGGCTTGTAATCGATTACCAAGGTTCTGACATGCCCAACGGCTATATTGAATGCATTTAATGCTTGGCTTTAACCACCCCCAACGGCTCTTTTAATAAATGGGCTTTAAATACATTGGCTGGGGGCATCATTAAGGGTTGTTCTTGAACCTAAAAACATCATAGCAACACATCATACGAGAATCAAACTCTGAAATCCTTCTTGCTCTGTTTTTGTCCAATCTTTGAGATATCTTTGTGAGCATTATTAGAACTTCAATTTGTATCATCTACTCTAGTGAAAGCTTCTCAAATTCAATCTAAATTGCTGTATAAGATAGAGGGTGAGGCATCCCTCAATTTGTAAAGGGTGAGGCATCTCTTTGGTTGAAGAGACTCAAGCTCAAGGGTGAGGCATCCCAAGGAGTTGAGGGCTCAAGTTTGTAAAGGTATTCAAGCACCTATTGAAGCTTGAGGATATAGTGGAAAATCTCAAGTTGTTGCTTGGGAATTGGACGTAGATCACAAGTGGATTGGTGATCGAACCAGGATAAACGATTGAGTTTGTTTTCTCTAAACCCTTCTCTTTATACTTGTGCATTGCTTATACTCATACTTGATTACTTCTCTCTTGGTTGGTTATTAAGCAATATACATTGTTCTTATCAATTCATTCATTTCAATTAGTCAATAGCTTCAACGAAAATCAATAATCAAGTGTTTTGAGAAAAGAATTGCGAACTTGTTTTACAAACTCAATTCACCCCCCCTCTTGAGTATTGAAGCCACTTGGTAACAGTTAAAACATAGATAATAGATTAGTAAATTAATAAATTTGGAAGAATGAAATAAAATCAGAGATTGATAAATTTTAAAGAACCAAGAAAGGAACTTGTCATGAAGCTTGAGAAATTTTACAAGAGCAAGAACAAGAGAGTGTGAGATCTTGAGACCTTAGAATAACCTTCTAAGTGTATGAGGATAGATTGCTTTAGAAAAACTTAATTGATTTTGAGGACTTACTTAGTGATGGATTCTTGTAAGAATGACAAATCTTGAATAAGAATGCATAACGGATCTTAAAAATGTAATGCCTTATTTGATTTCAATATTGTGATATTATGGGTCCATTTGAGTGACCATTTGTATATTGATGCTCTCTTGGAAAATTGTGGCATATTATGGAATTGTATGAAATTGATGATCATACATGTTCATGCATAGAGTCTTATGCATTGTGAATGTCCTGTGGACTGTTGTAAGGCCAAGTTGCCTAGGAGATTGAACACACCTTAGTGCGGGTGCGAGTAGACTAGTGTAGGTCATGTTATGACCTTGGGGGCGTTGGGGTGCGGGTCCTTCACAATGAGTAGTTGGTAGCTTTCCTACCCGTGGGGCAAACCGATGCAAACGCACGGACGATCCGGACCGAGACACTGTCCTATATCGTGATCGAGCGTGGAATGTCTGTACAATGTCTGGATGTGCACGTGAGAATTATTGATTTTAGCACTTTGGCCGCAACAGCCGAGTTACAGACATGTCCCTGATCTTTCTCTCCGACTGTTTGTGTCTAGCTCCATGGAGTAGGAATTTGGGAAAGCATGCATGTACATCATGAAATAATCTGTCATTGTAAATCATTACTTTCCGTAACTGTGAATTGTCTGATCATAACTGTAATGAACATCTACCTGGAATTGTTTATTTGCTTACTGTTGGACCTACTGTTTATTAATTGGAAATGCTGTTTTGAATTGCTATTTGGGCGCGTTGCGTTGTTTTGTTTCTGGCTGCTATAATTGGTAATGATGGTAGGATGTCTTACCTCTTTCTTGTATTCCTATTATTTGCTGCTTGTGTGTATACGGTATCTACCGAAGACGACGGCAAAGAGGTTGAAGCCCCTGATTTCCCCGGCTTCTGGCCAAATCAAGACTAGCATCCATAGAGGAAGATAGAGGCACGCATGCACAGATTTCTAGGTGATCTGCGTCTGACCTTCGTCGGAGGGCCAGAGTGTTGTCACATCAACTTGAGTTCCGACCGCTGTGTCTATTTGGGAGATGTGTCGATTGCTTTAGCCTGGAGACGTCATGAGATGTCGGTTTTCACTTGCTATGTCAGCCTGCGCCTGGAGTTTTACTTGCCCATTCGGGGGATATGGGGTGACTGTTACTACACCCCGCAGGAGGACTCTTTTGATTCCACCGCTTGGGCTCCTGCTCGTGCCTCTGTGGTTTCGATGGAGGTTTCCTCGGACGAGGAGGATCCTGCTGAGGACCCTAATACGGTCCCTCCTCCTCTGAGGGAGTGATTTTATTGGTAGCTGCTGATGGCTGCCAGCGTTTTATTTTGGGGGCCTGATGTATTATTTTTAGTGGGCTGTATATTTTGATATTCCGGGGGAATGTATATGTATGATTCCTTTGGGCTGGTATAGTTTCGCTTTTTTAGAAATTTCCAAGCTTGTATCTAAAGTACAGTTGATATTTAAATATATATATATATATATGCGTATTATTCAGATGTGAGTTTTATCTCCTGTCTTACTCTTTACTGTTGTTCAAGTTTCGTCACTTAGTTTTATTTATTAATTAAAAAAAATATACTGCCATTTTTACTCACGTATTAAAGCATCGAACAAGTTAACCTTAAACTAAATGAACCGGGTCTTAATTCAGAAAAAATTTATTTTCTGCATTTTCATTTATGTTTAATAATGTGACGTTTCCTCTCCAAAAAGGGGCGTTACATCTGCTAGTTGATCTTTAGCACCCACAAAAGAAGTTTTAATGATGCTTGAGAGCATCTTTTCTCCGATGAAGTGACTATCAACTTCTATATGTTTAGTCCTTTAATGAAAAATTGGATTCGAAGAGAGAAACAAGGTTGATTGGTTATCATAAGCAAGTTCCATGGGACCTATCTCACAAAACTTCAACTCTTGGAGCAAATATTTTGGCCACAAGAGTTTGCAAGTAGTATTAGCCATAGCTGCTTCTGTGCTCGATCTTGCAACAACAGTCTACTTCTTGCTTTTCCATGAAATCAAGTTACCTCCAACAAGCACACAGTAGCCTGAAGTAGACGTCCTATCACTAGCATCACCTGCCCAATCTGTATCTATATATCTAATGATATTAGTATGACCCTTGTCCATATAAACAAGCCCTTTACTAGTGATCCCTTGATGTATCTTAGGATCCGAACAACTACATTTCAATGACTGTCACATGATGAGTTGAGAAACTAACTCATAACACTGACAGGAAAAATAAGGTTTGGTCAAGTCATGGTGAGATAATTTAACTTCCCAACTAATCTTCTATATCTACCTGGGTCAAGATAGGGCTCCCCCTAATTAGGTAGAAGCTTCACATTTGGGTCCATAGAAGTATCAACAGGTTTACAATCAAGCATCCCTGTTTCTTCTAGAATATCAAGGGCATATTTTCTTTGAGAAATAGTAATACCTGTTCTTGATTGGACTACTTCAATCCTAGGAAAGTATCGCAATTGGCCAAAATCTTTAGTTTTAAAATGTTTAAACATATATTGCTTCAATTTCTTAATGCCTTCTTGATCATCGCTTGTAATGACAATATCATCCACATACACCACAAGATAAGTTTATTCAATGGTGAGCATTTAAAGAATACAGAATGGTCAGCCTCGCAATGAATCATCCCAAACTGCTGAATGACTTTACTAAACTTCCCAAACCAAGTGCAAGGTGACTGTTTTAAGCCATATAAGGACTTTTGTAACTTGCAAACAAGACCTTACTCCCCGTGAGCAACAAACCTAAGTGATTGCTCCATATAGATCTCCTCCTCCAAATCACCATGTAAGAAGGCATTATTAATATCCAGCTGATACAAGGGTCAGCATCGCATGGTAACCATAGACAAGAACAAACGAACAGACGCCATCTTAGCAACAGGGGAAAGGTATCATTATAATCCAAACCATAGATCTGAGTGTATCCCTTTGCTACCAGTCGAGCTTTCAATTGGTCCACCTACCCATTAGGGCCAACTTTAACAGTAAATACACATCGACAACCAACTGTAGATTTTCCAGGAGGAGGTGAAATAAGGGTCCATGTATTATTAGATTCCAAAGCAATCATCTCATCAATCATTGCCCGTTGCCATCCTGGATAGGATAGTGCTTCTTGAACATTCTTAGGAATGGTAATAGATGACAAAGCAGACATAAAGGCATAATGGGAAGGAGATAATCAATGGTAACTCAGAAAATTGTAAATCGGATGAGGATTGAGAGTAGAACGTTTACCTTTACAGAGTGCAATAGGTAGGTCAGTGGAAGTGTCAGGTGGGACCGCAGTGGGAGAAACGATTGGAGCAGGAGCTGAATCATGAGAATCAATAGTAGGTGTGATCTCAGGAACTTCAGGATTTCGATGCTCATAAGTAATACCAAATTGACGCAACGGACGGTCATCCTATGACTGTGGAGCTTGAGGATTAGAGACATGTGTTGCAAAAAGAGGAATGGGTAGTACCTGAGATGGAGTAGAGTCGGATGTAGCTGATGTGACAAAAAAGAGGGTATCCTCAAAGAATGTAACATCTGCAGATACATAAAAGTGATATGTGGAGGGAGAATAACATTGATATCCTTTCTGAAATACCCAAGAAAGATACATTTAATAGCTCGAGTAGACAATTTATCACGGCCAGGAAAAAGGTCATGAATAAAACAAGTGGAACCAAACACACGAGGGGGAACAACATAAAGAGGATCTTTAGGAAATAAAATAGAGTGAGGAATTTTATTACCCAAAACAGAAGATGGCATTTGATTTACTAAATAACAAGCTGTAAGAACAGCATCACCCCAAAACTTCAAGGGTGCATTAGCATTTATTAAGAGAGTTCGAGCTGTATCAACAAGATGACAATGTTTGCGTTCAACCACACCATTTTGTTGTGGTGTGTGAGGACAACTGGACTGATGTATGATGTCATGAGAACTCATAAAGGATTTAAAAGACGCAGAAAAATATTCTTTTGCATTATCACTGCGCAAAACATGAATTGTTTTTCCAAACTAATTCTTTATTTCGGAACAAAAGGTTTGCAAAGCATTAAATAACTCAGAACGATCTTTCATTAAAAATAACCAAGTACATCTTGAAAAATCATCAATGGAAGTAACATAATACCTATATCCTAAAACAGAAGGAACGTGACTGGGACCCCAAACATCAGAATGAACAACATCAACAGGAAACATAGTTCGACTATTGACACTACTAGGAAAAGATACTCTAACATATTTTCCAAGTTGACACGACTCACAGTTCAAGGTTTTTAAATGTGAAAGATAAGGGACCATCTGCTATAACTTGTCCAAACTTGGATGACCTAGATGAAGATGCAGGCTAAAACAACACATATGGTGGAAGAGGAAGGTTGAAGGTAGTAGAGACCTCACGATTCAGATCCAGCTCCAATCATTAGTCCCGTACTCCGATCCTATATAAGAAAGGAATCAGAATAAAAGGTTATAAAACAATTTAAAGTGCGAGTAATTTGGTTGATTGAAATTAAATTAAAGGGACAACCAGGTACAAACAAGACTGAATTTAAAGGTAAGGATGGAAGAGGTGAAACTTGACCAATACCAGCGGTCTGGGCCTTAGACCCATCGACAAGAGTAATATTGTGGGATGTTTTAGGGTATAACAATTTAGAGAAAAAAGATGGATTACCAACTAAGTGATCAGAAGTACCAGAGTCTAAAATCCAGGATCCAACAGATACAGATTGAGAGAGACAAACTGTAGAATTACCAGTGTGAGCAACGGTGGCTGAAGAGGAAGAAGCCTGTTGAGTGCTTTAAACTAAATATACTCCTTATACTCATTGGTAGAAAGTAGATGATCTTTTTCGGACTCGATCTTGTGCTTAACAGCTAGTTCAAGAGACTGAGCTATATTGGCAGTTTTATTTGGGAATCCATGTAGGGAATAACACTGATCTTGAGTGTGTCTGTAACACCCTCTCTAGGGCATCACATTTTCGATTCCCGACTCATAATCTGAAAAGAAATTCACACAAGTTTGAGTTATAAAAAATATTGGTTTAAAAAAAACTTCTTTCTTTACTGACACGTAAATTTACTGAAAATATTAGGTAATCATATTTCAATTACTCATTATCCAATAATGACACACAATTTAAAGAGAAATATAAATTGAAGACTCTTTTGTTCTTTCTTTTTCCACAGTAGCAAACCCATTACGGGTCCTACTTAATAGCACGGTGTAAAACTAACGATGAAAACTTAACATACTTGTTCCTTCTCCTGTATCAAACTTGATACATCAGAACTCTACTCCTTGTCAACACTGCTCCCCATCGAGTCATGAATGTCCACTCCTTATTGTTGTCCCCAATCTCAGAGTGTCCATCGGAATGTCCATCTTGAAGCATCAGACATTTGTTCTATGTTTGTTCCTTGTCCTCAAACATCTTTTTCCATTTCAACACTGTCGGCAAGGTCATTCTCCGATGTTGTCTCCAAACGTAGAGGTATTTGTCACCCGCTATGTCTAAGACAACTCGTTCCTTCTACTGTATAATTTTAATAATACGAGACATAGCAAAAACAACATAACAAAGAGGTGAGATCACCTACACCAGTACCAACATGGCAGTACAGAGATAACACAAACAACAATATCATACAGTTATCATAATTACATTCATGCCATCATCATTATGGTTATTACACAGATACAATATTAAAATCATGCTATCAACATTAATCAACTATTATGATAATGCCTTCAGCATTATCATCATCATCATCCAAGTATTCAAAACAATTGTCATAGCCAATATTCCTCAATTAATATATATCACACAGATATGAATGTTCAGTTTATGCATGTACACAAGACTCGATTTCTTACTCCATGGAGCTAAACTCAGGTCGGAGAAATGATCGAAAAGAATCTGTCGGTACCTCATGCCTCAGACCACGTGCTATAATCCTCATTTTGATTTTTGCACATCTAGCATATACACGACAGTCTTTATCGATCTTGATTAAGAATAGTGTCTCGGTCGGGATCATCGGTGTGTCGCGTCGGTCTAACCTACGGTTCTGGTAGAGCGACTCACTTTGTCCATTGTAGGCAACCCGCACCCCGATGCCCCAAGGTCAACGAGTGACCTACACTACGCATATCGCACCCACTCAAGAGGTGTGTTTTCTCCTAGGCAATCAGCCATATTCGGTCCTCATCGGACCATTCCAATGCATGTATAATGCACCAAATACCAATCACAGGTATAATACCAATCACAAGCTTCAACAAGTAATCATATTGTATTTTCAATGATAAAATCATGTTATCACATTTTCATAGTTATAAAACACTTTCGCCGTGTTTTTACAAAATTGCGTAACATTTCCGTTACGTTTTCACAATTCCAAAAATGTTTTGTTACGTTTTCAAATATCGTAACACTTACATTATGTTTTCAAAATTCTAAAATGTTTTTGTTATATTTTCACAATACCGTAACACTTGATTCACGTTTTCAAAATTCTAAAAAGTTTTTGTTATATTTTCATAATACCGTAACACTACATTACGTTTTCAAAATCTTTGCAACTCTTACATTTGCACTTTTAAATCACGTACTAATTTTTCAACGTTTTTCTTAAACACGTAAAAATATACGTTTATCAAATCCCATAATATTTTTCTTTGTTTCAAAATTACGTAACTTAAAAATCTTTCTTTTATGTCACGTGTCACGTAAATCATTTTTTTTATTTTCAAAATATTTAAAACACTTTTCAAATCACATAATGATTTTTCGTTATTTTCACAATCACGTAAAAATATTCTATTGTTGTTCAATCACGTAGTGATTTTTAATGGTATTTCAAATCACGTAAAATATTTAAACATACACCAAATCACGTAGAAATATTAAAACATTTTTCAAGTCACGTAGGAATACTTAAACATTTTTCAAATCGCGTGAAACTTAAAAATCACATTTTTAAGATACGTAAAAGCGTTTTTCACCATAATTTCATTATTTTTCCAATACGCAAAACATTCTTTAATATTCCAAACGTCATTTTGAAAACTACGTAAAATATACCTCAATATTCCAAATATTATTTTGGACTTTCAAAAACTCAATATCGTTTCCAATGTCATTTTTCACATTTTCTCTTTTAAGAAAACCTTTCCAAAATATATTTCACAAAATCACTCTCCAAAATCCCAAAGAATGATTCATATGTTAGAAGACGTTAAATTATTATATTTTTTTCATTTTTCCCAAATCAATTTTCTTTAAAACAAAATGAGGCTTAAAACAATTTGCAACCCTTTTTTTTAATTTTCTTTTCATCTTTTTATGAAAGTTCATTTCCCAAGTGATAAAATACTCTGATTCCCTTTCCAAATTCTTTGTATTAAATCAAATTACATTTCCACTTCAAAAATTAGTTTGTTTTATAAAACCAGGGCATTACAAGTTTTTGAAAATCGTAGTACTTGATTATTGAAACCATCAAATATTTTTCCTTCTCAATTGATATGGTTTTACACAAACAAAACCACTAAATTTTGTTTTTCAAAACCGTAAGACATATGGTCATAAAACCAAACCCATTTGTTCAAATTCATTTTTCACTTTCTTTGCAAATCCTTTTTCACTTTCTTTGTAAATCCTCAAAATCAACATTGTTATTTTCATTTAAAACTCATGTTTAGAAAAATACTTAGGAACTTTGTACACAAAATAAATCAATAAAAATCCTTCTAAAATTGTGTTCATGTTCTCTTGAAAAACAAACCCTTTGTTTATTTTTCATATTCTTCAAATCAATCCAATTTTATTCTTCCATGAAAATATTAATTAGTAAACACCTATTTTGAGGTGTCTTGTTTGAAATCCACCATGTTCTAAGTACTCAAAAATCAATTCTTTTGTTCTTGAAATTTTTCAACATGAACCCTAATCAAGAGCATCAAAACCGTAGCTCTTCCTTGGCTATTGGAGCCAAAAATCAATTTCCTTTCCACCATCAAGTCATGACATATACATATATATATTTCATCATAAATAATATAAGCATACCATCAAAACAGAAAAGCATGTATAGCATATCAAGCATATCATCAAAGCTATAAAATCATGCAAAGCATATTAAGTATAAAAAATTAATCAAAGCTCATAAACACCCACAAATTAATTACATGACCATGGATATGAATCCTCACATGGATTCAACATCCATCAAATAAAATACCATCTCTCACCACCATGCTTGGTTGGTGAGATGGATCTCCTCTTACCTCTTGAAGATCCTCCAAAGGTTCTTGATTTGCTTCTTTTTCCAAGTCCTTCACCACCAAGGGCTTCTCAAATACAAAATAAAACACACAAATAATTAATATACAAGACTTGAATAAGAAAACCATGGATTAGAATCATGGTTAGAACCTTGAAAATCAAAAGAAAAGTGAAGAGTACCAAATTTCACCATTAAAGCTTCAATCTTTAGCTTGAAGAACAAGGTTGAAGATGAATGATTTAGAGAAAATCTCCAACATGAAAGTTGCTTAGAATATCATGGAGATTCAAGATCTAAAGTTGGATGAAATTAAAAGAGCTTGGATGGTGATTTTAGGTAGTATGACCGAATGGTTTCTCTTGAAGCACAAAGATGGAATTTTTTATTTTTCATAGAAACTTGAAGCTTGGATTTGAAGCTCAAGATGAATGATTTTGGAAAAACTCATAACTAGAGATGTTCTTAGAATGGTGTTTAGGTTTAGAAAATCAAGTTGGATGAAATTAAAAAGTGATGGAAGGTGTTCTTGGAGTGCTTGGCCAAAACATGAAGAAGAAAGGAGATGGAGAGAAAATTTTCTAAGTTTCCTTCTTGAAAATGAATCAATGAAGACCAAGGAAGACAATAATGACTAAAGCATGCAATTATGGTCTTCCAAACTCCTTCACGCAGCACCAAAACCGTGCCCCCTTCAAGCATTCTCCTTGGAGTGCAAAAATCAAAAGTAAGCCATTATGATGTCTAACTTGACCAAGACATGCAAAAATGACATAAAGCTTGTCTCTTTGTCTTCTAAACACTCTAAAACCATCACCTTCTCTTCATAATGCATTCAATAAAGTTGTCTTCATTATTTGCCACCATTTGAAATTTCTAACCATTGATTAATTCAATGGTTAGGATTTAGGTAGATTTAGGTAGGTTAGAAGACTTAATCTAGGCCATTGGATCTTTCTCCTTTAAATATAGATGTGTCTCCAAAATTAATGGTTAAGATTACTTCAAACTTTTAATCCAAAATTAGTCTTTCTACTTTAGAAGACCAAATTTCCACCATTGATTAATTCTTCATCCAATGGTCATAAATGGTCTTTGTTACTTTTTAAGATTAAATCTCCACCCTTGATTTAATCTAAATCCAATGGTTATAAATGGTCTTTGTCACTTTTCAAGACCAATTCTACACCTTTGATTACATCTATGGTTGATATAAAGCCTTTCTAACTAAGCTTATTCTCACACCATTGATTAAATCAATGGTTATTATCAAGCTTCTTTATTAAGTTTGTTTCTTAACCTTTGATTAAATCAATGGTTAATATTCAAACTAAGTATTTAAATCCAAGGGTATAAATCAAGTCAAGCTCTCTTTGTTGACTACGCAATATAATAAGTCTTGTATCCTATAAATAATATTTTTACTATATTTTTAATCGATAATTAAATACAAGTATAAAATAAAGACAAGAAATAAAAAGCGTTTATTCGGGTTTAGTAAGATCCCTGTCTCCGTCTAAACAAGTACAAATTTTTCTATGCGTAGAAAATTTTTTCAATGGACCCACTGGGCCCACGTATTTACATACCCCTCGTGGGGCCCACAAACCATAAAAATTTCAAAATCACACATAAAATCACAAAATCACACATAAAATCACTAATAATATACATATGATTAAGTTGTAAATAATTTACAACTAAGATTACTAATATTTAAACAAAAACAGTAAAGAAAGCAATAAAAGAGTTAATATATACAGACATACGCTAACGCGCCCAAAAAAAACATCATGATTATCTAATCCTCTGATGGATCACTCTCAGTATGAAAATGATCATCAGGAGATAGATATCCTGGATGTCTCGACACACGGCGATAACGGGATCGCGCAGTCGATACGATGCTTATCTCACTAGGCTCAGGGTTTTCAGCACCCCAATAACGCCTAATAGATAAGGGTAACTCTAAGTGCAGAAAAAGTGTCGTAGTCATGACAGGCTCTTCATCAAAACGATGACGTAGGATCACAGTCACACGTCCTGCATACGTCACAGAGTCACGATCTCCTCGTAGATGCCAAGCCAGAGCACCTCCATGAAATACCAGCTCTATGAATCCCAAAAATCCTGGCGTCGCCATCCCTCACAATCAATCCAAAGGATATGGATGATCAGATGGTTCTTGATCGTCAAATTGATCGTCTGCTTGCCGGTCTTCCTCCTCTTCAGGGTACACAATCTCAAGGGGCTGTTCCTCTTCCTCGAAGTCTTTACCGCGTAAAATAAATAAACCGAAAATACATATAACAAAGAGGTAAGACAACATAAAATCATCACAACATGGCCAATAAGAAGACGACAAACAATATATATATATACAGTTCATGCAACACATAAAGCTTTAACAATTATAATAATAAATTGAAGTAAAATTCAGATATCATCACAATATGTCACATCACAGATAAAACCTTACAGATAAAATAAGAAATATAAGAATAAACAAATAAGATATAATAACCAATTATAGTAACAGTAATCAAATAAAATAAACAAATAAGATACAGATAAACAATAAATAGATAAGATGGAAACAAATAGACTTAGAGATAAATAATATGACAAAATCCTACTCCATGGAGCTAAAGAAAACACAAGTATCAGAGAGAGGAATGATTCGCAAAACCTAATAGTACCACGGCTGCCCCACCAACTATTGCGCTGCCACACGTTGCGTCTATAGCCCCACGACACAGGAATCCATCAATCCAGGCGTGGTGTAGTTCACGGTCTCACGTTGTGGCACTACAGGCAAATGTACTACTAGATTTCGCAAATCTCGATTAAATATAGTGTACGTCGAGTACCATAGTGTGCTATCGGTTTACCACGGCCCAGCAGAGCGACCAACTGTCCACATGTGGGATCCCGTACACTAAAGCCTCCAAGTTCATTAGAACAATGAACCACACTATGTTTATCGCATCGACAACACGATGTGATTCGTCTCGTCAACAAATCCACCAAATACATGGCACACATAACGAGATAGATGGAAAGCACATGCGGGTTCACATTTTCCCGACACTGACAAATAATTCTCGAAAACACAGACGGGTTCACATTTTCCCGACAAGTAAATAGATTTTCAAAAGCACATGCGGGTTCACATTTTCCGACAAAGATATAGATTTTCAAAAGCACATGACGGGTTCACTTTTTCCCGACAGCATAAAATAAATATAGTAACGGTCAATCGCGTAGAAATTTTATCGCATTTTCATAATTCCGTCGTTTTTACAAACGTTTAAAAATCGGGTAAAGATATTTTTCTGTTTTTAAAATCGCGTAGCATTTTTAATACGTTTTCTCAATCGCGTAGGATTTTTAAATCATTTTCTTATTCGAATGCCCTTAAAATTACTGTTTAAACAGATAGAAATAGTACTTAGTACATTTAAACTACGTAGAATAATTTTTCATACCGCATACTGTCTTTAGGATATTTTTACTATCTTATAGGATCATTTTTACTAAAAATTGACAGCATTTAGTTTATAAACTTATAATAATGGTTTTCTAAATTTTCCATAAAATTTTCTATTTACCTAATTTTTAACCATATCATTTAATTCTTTTTTTTTGAAATCTCTAACATGCTTCAAAACTTAAAGTGAGCTATATGTTAGAAAATTTCTCAAAATTTCTGTATTTTACTTCCTAATGATAAAATCACTAGTTTTAATCCTTTAAGCTTAATTCTACTCAATTTGTTTTTTCAAAAATCATTATAGAAAATTTCTTTTTAACTTGTATTGTCTCTTTTTGATTGAAAAAGGTTTGAAATCAAGTTTTAGAAATCATAATTACCTATAGTGGCATGTTGGCCGAATTTTGTAAAACTTTTTCATTTGATTTCTAAATCATGTCAAAGGTATTATCTTATCTAAGTTCATTAAATCATGTTATAAAGTAATGATTTTGAATCAAATAAATCCTTTAGGCATGTTGGCCCAAAATTTACTAAATTTTTACCATTTGATTTCTAAA
Organism: Ormosia emarginata; assembly: GCA_029884605.1. NCBI lineage: Eukaryota > Viridiplantae > Streptophyta > Magnoliopsida > Fabales > Fabaceae > Ormosia > Ormosia emarginata. The sequence goes on from JAQQTP010000088.1 coordinate 45,773,805, forward strand.
CTCCTTTTCTTTGATCAAAACAATTTAAAACCTTCTTATTTCTCCTAATTAATTAAGTTGCACTTTAGGAAAAATGAAGAGAACATTTTGGTCCTCACACTTTGTCATTGCCGTGAGCTAGGGGAATGTGTTCTTTGGAACACTCATGCAAATTTACACATGTTATTCACATCTTAAACCTTATCATACAATTCTAACACATGCATTTATATTTCTAACACATGCAAAATATTTCTAACACATAAAACCTAAATTAAAGCTTATAGACATACAATCAAAAGCTAATAAACATGCAAAATTATTACAATCACCAAACAAGAAAGCTACTAACATACAACACCTAAGCTACTAGCAACCACAAAAATTAACAAATACACATCAATAAACACACCACAACCGAATCCTTATGGATTCTACAAACAATCCATCTTCTTACCACCATCAAGGATGATAAGAATTGTCTTCCTCTTACCTTAAATGAAGACAAAAAGCTTGCTTTCACACCTCCTATGGTTCGGTTTTCACTCCACCAAATACCTAAAAATCTCAAACAAAATCTACATGTTATTAACCATGAAAAAGAAGCTAAACCATGGAGAAATCATGGTTTAGAACTTTGAAAAAGAAGAGAGAAAAGAAAAATATGATATTTCACCTTCTAGGTCAAATTTACAAGGTTGATTTCCAAGCCCTTAATGGAAGATTTTGAAGAAACTTCCAACTAGAAAGGTTCTTAGAATAGTGTTTAGGTTAAGGAAACTTTGTTAGAAAAAATTTTTGATGGTTGGATGGTGTAGGATAGGTCTTGGCCGAATGGAAGGAGAAAAAGGAACAACAATGGTGGCTAGGGTTCTTGATGAGAGAGAGAGAGAAAAGTGATGAAGGAGAAATGTAATTTTGGTCTTCAAAGGCCTCTTGGTCGTAGCACTCAAGTGGTGTGCAAGGTGGGCACCTTGCTTGGCTTCATCCAAGCCATTGGATGCATGAAAGGCTAGGATTAAGTCTTGGTGAGCAAGCTTGATTTCCATTGGTTGGCTCATGGTGACTCACATCTTTGAGTCACACGGTGTATTTAAATTTTTCTTTGAGTCATTAGTGAAATCGAGTCGGCTGTTACGGAAAGTTCTACTTCTACGGTGATTAATTAAGCTACCGATCTAACCATTCTGCTAATTGTGGGTCCCGCAAAATATTTAGGGTCCACTTTGTCACTAAATTATCTTGACTAATAAAATAATATTATAATAATATAAAATTATTTTATTTGTGATTAAATCTAAAAATTAAAAGATTATTTTTATCTCATTCGAGAATCGGGTTAAGTAAGATCCCCCAATTCTAAATAATAAAATAAGATTTTCCCGCCCAGGAAAATATTATTTTCCCGCCTCGAGCAAATCACACAAAAAGTCCATATAAAATCACAGACAGTATTTTCGAGACATTAAATCGAGAAGAAAACAATTAAAAAAAGCAAAAACAATAAAACAAGATGCGTTCGGGACGTAACGGTCATTTTCTTATTTTTTCCCACAACGTAGGTAATCGTTCAAAACGTTCAAATAAAATATCCAAAGTGATATTATATAGTTGTATATCTTTCAGAAAAATTAATACTGAAAGGTTCAGAAAAATTTTTATTTTTCCGTCTCGAAACAAATTACGTAAAACGATCAAATAAAATTTGAGCCAATATTATCGTAATTGTTTTCATACAGAAATTGAGAACAGAAAAATAGGGACACAGCGGTCATTCATACAAAAGCATGAAAAACAGAAAACAGTACATTCAGAATATTTTCTAAAAATTGGGGCGTTACACAAACTCCTTCATGCAGCACCAAAACCGTGCCCCCCTTCAAGCATTCTCCTTGGAGTGCAAAAATCAAAAGTAAGCCATTATGATGTCTAACTTGACCAAGACATGCAAAAATGACATAAAGCTTGTCTCTTTGTCTTCTAAACACTCCAAAACCATCACCTTCTCTTCATAATGCATTCAATAAAGTTGTCTTCATTATTTGCCACCATTTGAAGCATTTCTAACCATTGATTAATTCAATGGTTAGGATTTAGATAGATTTAGGTAGGTTAGAAGACTTAATCTAGGTCATTGGATCTTTCTCCTTTAAATTTAAATTTAGATGTGTCTCCAAAATTAATGGTTAAGATTACTCTTCAAACTTTTAATCAAGGGTTCTAATTAGTCTTTGTTACTTTAGAAGACCAAATTTCCACCATTGATTAATTCTTCATCCAATGGTCATAAATGGTCTTTGTTACTTTTTAAGATTAAATCTCCACCCTTGATTTAATCTAAATCCAATGGTTATAAATGGTCTTTGTCACTTTTTAAGACCAATTCTACACCTTTGATTACATCTATGGTTGATATCAAAGCCTTCCTAACTAAGCTTATTCTCACACCATTGATTAAATCAATGGTTATTATCAAAGGCTTCTTTATTAAGTTTGTTTCTTAACCTTTGATTAAATCAATGGTTAATATTCAAACTAAGTATTCTCATCCAAGGGTATAAATCAAGTCAAGCTCTCTTTGTTGACTACGCAATATAATATTTAGTCTTGTATCCTACAAATAATATTTTTACTGTATTTTTATCATCTGATAATTAAATACAGTATAAAATACAGTACAAGAAATTTTCTAAAACTGTTTCCGGATTCAGGTTTAGTAAGATCCCCTGTCTCCGTCTAAACAGTACAAATTTTTCTATGCGTAGAAAATTTTTTCACTTTGCGGGACCCACCTGGGCCCACATATCCCTCGTGGGGCCCACAAACCATAAAAATTTCAAAATCACACATAAAATCACAAAAATTAGAAAATTCACAAATATCCAATCAGATTACGTAAATTAATTACCTAACGGTAAAAATTAAATTACGTAAAGTTTTCCAAACCGAAAATTTTTATTTTCCTGACACGGAGTAAATCACTCAAAACGATCAAATACTGTTTGACGGAATAATCAAATTAATTTTACAAAGCACTCGAGAAATCACTAAATGGTGAAATTATATTAACGTCAAAATTACTGTTTAAGAGATTGAAAATTTTGGGGTGTTACATTACTCCCCCTCTAAAAAGAAATTTCGTCCTCGAAATTTGATGAACGTGATTTCACATCTAAGGATGTGAACATTACTCTTTTAGCTTTTCTCCAGTCCTCATGTTGCATCTTCCTTAATGTCTTTACATACTATTCTAGCCAACAAAACTTTTTTGCTTGACGTTCAACTTCTCCTGATCAAATGGATATCTCAGATTCTTAGTTGCTGAAGATGTTGAATGTTACTCCAAAAAGAAAGTATTTTCCATATTTCTGATACCAATACAGCGGTTATCAATCTTCATTCATGCCTAGAATAGTTTTTCTTAGATAATTTCCAACTAATGTAATGTCTTACTTAAAATTTTCTTATTCTCGTATCACTATATATATTCTAGATTTTGCTTGTAACAGGAAATGTCTCTCTAGCTGAATTCTCCTTTCAACCAACTAATTCTTAATCCAACAGTCTGCATACCAACTAATGTAACGCACTAATATAACGCATCAGTACTATGGATTTCGTTATTGTTTTTGATTTTTTTTCCTTGAAGAAATAGTTTCAACTTTCGAAGAATCCACCACGCTTCCACTGCACCATTCTGATACTGCGACATGGTTATAGATAGGAATATCCTTTCTTGCAATATATTCCTTCTTTCTTTTCTGTCTTACAATTGCAATACATGAAAGGAAATTACGGAGGTTCAGAAAGAAAAGATAGCGAAATTATCTGATATGTTACTAGACATATCCAACAAGAATTTGATTTTGCACGATATGAGTTTTTCGGAATACTAGCATTTCTTGAGATAATCTCATAGGATATGGTTGGAAAATAACCAATCCATTTTCAAAGATCACATCTATTTATGAAAGAGATAAATAGATCAAACTCACACAAATATTTGATCCGCAACAATAATTTGAATAATTTGAATAGCTCGATCGGCTAAGAATAGATGCAGTAAACAAATCGAGAGGTTTACGAATAACTCTAACATATAATTGATCTACTCAATCATATGCCATAAAGATTAGGTTATTCATAGAAATATTCAGTATGGTCTATAGAATTAGCTCCAATAACAAAATCTCCCTTGTTTAAATCCTCCGTTCGAACATTCCGTTCCATTCCACGTCTCAATTCTCTCTACTACCCGAGATTTTACTAACAGAAAATTCTATTTTCAATGGAATACAATTTATGGAAATGTGTCCAAACTTTCCACACTTAAAACAAAGTGTTTCCTTGAACATCCAATCTTTCATTAAGTGCCCCTTTCCACTTCACTTCACGATTTCGGTTTCTCAATGGTCGTAATTTCATTTCCCATTGAAATCAATTACTTTCCCAATATCCCTAAGAAAAATACCAGGTTCCAAAATTACAAAATCTAATATTTCAAGATTGATTCTCTTCCATCAGATCTTGAACTTCAATTTCTAGTTTTTCCCACTTAACAACGGTTCTTTGTTCGTGCAATCGTCTTTCCACATTGCTCTCATTGCTCCCATAGCTGCAACTGCATTACTAGTAACATGTTCCACTTCCACATAAGTATAACTATCCCGAGCCATTCCTCTATTCCTGCTGTACTTGTCACTTCAGTTGTCCTTTGCTTTGTTTCTATAGCTGTAACCATATTATCATATCACATTCTGCTTCCACACACGTACATCCACTATGAGATTGTTGTTGTTGTTGACTTCCTGGAGATTGCAAGTACGTTTTCTGCTGGAATCACTTGACCTTACAATTTCTCCTTTTTCGTAACCAAAAAGGTCCAACGTTACAGGGTCTCTTATTCTGAGATTGATTCAACTCTAACAAAATCTTAGCTTTAGCTATCAATTCTTGCTGCTGAACAATCTTCTGAGTTTGCTGTATAATTGCTTCAGCCACTATTTATTTTACTTCCAAAGTTGCAGTCATATCACCACCATTGCTTTTCGCTTCCAGACGCGTACATCTATTACGAGTCATTGTCCTTCCTTCAACGATGAACGAATCAAAATAAAATGGATCTGATATCCATTTTATACAACTATTTTGTTTCCTTTCTTGAAACGAATAAATTAAACTAAAATGAATCGATATCCATTTTATACAATTTTATTTTGTTTTCCTTTCGGAAAACAAACACTCGAAGAACACAACACAAGCAAAACAGACCTAACCACAAACCCCAAAAGACTCAAACCGTGCTCGACACTTAAACCTTAAGCTCGATACTAACTAATGTAACACCCTCTCTAGGGCATCACATTTTCGATTCAGACTCATAATCCGAAAAGAAATTCACACAAGTTTGAGTTATAAAAAATATTGGTTTAAAAAAAACTTCTTTCTTTCTTCGACACGTAAATTTACTGAAAATATTAGGTAATCATATTTCAATTACTCATTATCCAATAATGACACACAATTTAAAGAGAAATATAAATTGTGAGACTCTTTTGTTCTTTCTTTTTCCACGTAGCAAACCCATTACGGGTCCTACTTAATAGCACGGTAAAACTAACGATGAAAACTTAACATACTTGTTCCTTCTCCTGTATCAAACTTGATACATTAGAACTCTACTCCTTGTCAACACTGCTCCCCATCGAGTCATGAATGTCCACTCCTTATTGTTGTCCCCAATCTCAGAGTGTCCATCGGAATGTCCATCTTGAAGCATCAGACATTTGTTCTATGTTTGTTCCTTGTCCTCAAACATTTTCCATTTCAACACTGTCGGCAAGGTCATTCTCCGATGTTGTCTCCAAACGTAGAGGTATTTGTCACCCGCTATGTCTAAGACAACTCGTTCCTTCTACTGTATAATTTTAATAATACAGACATAGCAAAAACAACATAACAAAGAGGTGAGATCACCTACACCAGTACCAACATGGCAGTACAGAGATAACACAAACAACAATATCATACAGTTATCATAATTACAATCATGCCATCATCATTATGGTTATTACACAGATACAATATTAAAATCATGCTATCAACATTAATCAACTATTATGATAATGCCTTCAGCATTATCATCATCATCATCCAAGTATTCAAAACAATTGTCATAGCCAATATTCCTCAATTAATATATATCACACAGATATGAATGTTCAGTTTATGCATGTACACAAGACTCGATTTCTTACTCCATGGAGCTAAGCTCAGGTCGGAGAAATGATCGAAAAGAATCTGTCGGTACCTCATGCCTCAGACCACGTGCTATAATCCTCATTTTGATTTTTGCACATCTAGCATATACACGACAGTCTTTATCAGATCTTGATTAAGAATAGTGTCTCGGTCAGGATCATCGGTGTGTCGCGTCGGTCTAACCTACGGTTACGAGTAGAGCGACTCACTGTCCATTGTAGGCAACCCGCACCCCGATGCCCCCAAGGTCAACGAGTGACCTACACTACGCATATCGCACCCACTCAAGAGGTGTGTTTTCTCCTAGGCAATCAGCCATATTCGGTCCTCATCGGACCATTCCAATGCATGTATAATGCACCAAATACCAATCACAGGTATAATACCAATCACAAGCTTCAACAAAGTAATCATAATTGTATTTTTTCAATGATAAAATCATGTTATCACATTTTCATAGTTATAAAACACTTTTGCAGTGTTTTTACAAAATTGCGCAACATTTAATTACGTTTTCACAATTCCAAAAATGTTTTTGTTACGTTTTCAAATATCGTAACACTTCATTATGTTTTCAAAATTCTAAAATGTTTTTGTTATATTTTCACAATACCGTAACACTTGATTACGTTTTCAAAATTCTAAAAAGTTTTTGTTATATTTTCATAATACCGTAACACTACATTACGTTTTCAAAATCTTTTGCAACTCTTCGTTGACTTTTAAATCACGTACTAATTTTTCAATGTTTTTCTTAAACACGTAAAAATATACGTTTATCAAATCCCATAATATTTTTCCACTGTTTCAAAATTACGTAACTTAAAAATCTTTCTTTTATGTCACGTGTCACGTAAATCATTTTCTTTTATTTTCAAAATATTTAAAACACTTTTCAAATCACATAATGATTTTTCGTTATTTTCACAATCACGTAAAAATATTCTATTGTTGTTCAATCACGTAGTGATTTTTAATGGTATTTCAAATCACGTAAAATATTTAAACATACACCAAATCATGTAGAAATATTAAAACATTTTTCAAGTCACGTAGGAATACTTAAACATTTTTCAAATCGCGTAGCTTAAAAATCACGTTTTTAAGATCGTAAAAGCTTTTTCACCATAATTTCATTATTTTTCCAATACGCAAAACATTCTTTAATATTCCAAACGTCATTTTGAAAACTACGTAAAATATACCTCAATATTCCAAATATTATTTTGGACTTTCAAAAACTCAATATCGTTTCCAATGTCATTTTTCACATTTTCTCTTTTAAGAAAACCTTTCCAAAATATATTTCACAAAATCACTCTCCAAAATCCCAAAGAATGATTCATATGTTAGAAGACATTAAATTATTATATTTTTTTCATTTTTTCCCAAATCAATTTTCTTTAAAACAAAATGAGGCTTAAAACAATTTGCAACCCTTTTTTTAATTTTCTTTTCATCTTTTTATGAAAGTTCATTTCCCAAGTGATAAAATACTCTGATTCCCTTTCCAAATTCTTTGTATTAAATCAAATTACATTTCCACTTCAAAAATTAGTTTGTTTTATAAAACCAGGGCATTACAAGTTTTTGAAAATCGTAGTACTTGATTATTGAAACCATCAAATATTTTTCCTTCTCAATTGATATGGTTTTACACAAACAAAACCATTAAATTTGTTTTTCAAAATCGTAAGACATATGGTCATAAAACCAAACCCATTTGTTCAAATTCATTTTTCACTTTCTTTGCAAATCCTTTTTCACTTTCTTTGTAAATCCTCAAAATCAACATTGTTATTTTCATTTAAAACTCATGTTTAGAAAAATACTTAGGAACTTTGTACACAAAATAAATCAATAAAAATCCTTCTAAAATTGTGTTCATGTTCTCTTGAAAAACAAACCCTTTGTTTATTTTTCATATTCTTCAAATCAATCCAATTTTATTCTTCCATGAAAATATTAATTAGTAAACACCTATTTTGAGGTGTCTTGTTTGAAATCCACCATGTTCTAAGTACTCAAAAATCAATTCTTTTGTTCTTGAAATTTTTCAACATGAACCCTAATCAAGGGCATCAAAACCGTAGCTCTTCCTTGGCTATTGGAGCCAAAAATCAATTTCCTTTCCACCATCAAGTCATGACATATACATATATATATTTCATCATAAATAATATAAGCATACCATCAAAACCAGAAAAGCATGTATAGCATATCAAGCATATCATGAAAGCTATAAAATCATGCAAAGCATATTAAGTATAAAAAATTAATCAAAGCTCATAAACACCCACAAATTAATTACATGACCATGGATATGAATCCTCACATGGATTCAACATCCATCAAATAAAATACCATCTCTCACCACCGCTTGGTTGGTGAGATGGATCTCCTCTTACCTCTTGAAGATCCTCCAAAGGTTCTTGATTTGCTTCTTTTTCCAAGTCCTTCACCACCAAGGGCTTCTCAAATACAAAATAAAACACACAAATAATTAATATACAAGACTTGAATAAGAAAACCATGGATTAGAATCATGGTTAGAACCTTGAAAATCAAAAGAAAAGTGAAGAGTACCAAATTTCACCATTAAAGCTTCAATCTTTAGCTTGAAGAACAAGGTTGAAGATGAATGATTTAGAGAAAATCTCCAACATGAAAGTTGCTTAGAATATCATGGAGATTCAAGATCTAAAGTTGGATGAAATTAAAGAGCTTGGATGGTGATTTTAGGTAGTATGACCGAATGGTTTCTCTTGAAGCACAAAGATGGAATTTTTTATTTTTCATAGAAACTTGAAGCTTGGATTTGAAGCTCAAGATGAATGATTTTGGAAAAACTCATAACTAGAGATGTTCTTAGAATGGTGTTTAGGTTTAGAAAATCAAGTTGGATGAAATTAAAAAGTGATGGAAGGTGTTCTTGGAGTGCTTGGCCAAAACATGAAGAAGAAAGGAGATGGAGAGAAAATTTTCTAAGTTTCCTTCTTGAAAATGAATCAATGAAGACCAAGGAAGACAATAATGACTAAAGCATGCAATTATGGTCTTCCAAACTGTAACACCCCTTTGGAGGATGTCACACATAAAAGAAAATAAAAGAAATAGAAATAAAATCTACCCAAGTTGTGAAACATTTGTTAAATATTATTACGGGTTGTAAAATAATTCCTGATAGACAGAAATATGTAATAAAAAGATAATGTGGAAAATACGAAATAAAAAAAAACATCATCACTAATAATATACATATGATTAAGTTATAAACTGTACAAATAATTTACAACTAAGATTACTAATATTTAAACAAAAACAGTAAAGAAAGCAATAAAAGAGTTAATATATACATACGCTTAACGTCCTAATAATATATTATATGATTAAGTTCCAAAAATGAAAAACATCATGATAAACAAAAACAAGAAAGAAAGCAATAAAAGAGTTAATATATACGTACATAAACGCCCAAAAAAAACATCATGATTATCTAATCCTCTGATGGATCACTCTCAGTATGAAAATGATCATCAGGAGATAGATATCCTGGATGTCTCGACACACGGCGATAACGGGATCGCGCAGTCGATACGATGCTTATCTCACTAGGCTCAGGGTTTTCAGCACCCCAATAACGCCTAATAGATAAGGGTAACTCTAAGTGCAGAAAAAGTGTCGTAGTCATGACAGGCTCTTCATCAAAACGATGACGTAGGATCACAGTCACACGTCCTGCATACGTCACAGAGTCACGATCTCCTCGTAGATGCCAAGCCAGAGCACCTCCATGAAATACCAGCTCTATGAATCCCAAAAATCCTGGCGTCGCCATCCCTCACAATCAATCCAAAGGATATGGATGATCAGATGGTTCTTGATCGTCAAACTGATCGTCTGCTTGCCGGTCTTCCTCCTCTTCAGGGTACACAATCTCAAGGGGCTGTTCCTCTTCCTCGAAGTCTTTACCGCGTAAAATAAATAAACCGAAAATACATATAACAAAGAGGTAAGACAACATAAAATCATCACAACATGGCCAATAAGAAGACGACAAACAATATATATATATACAGTTCATGCAACACATAAAGCTTTAACAATTATAATAATAAATTGAAGTAAAATTCAGATATCATCACAATATATCACATCACAGATAAAACCTTACAGATAAAATAAGAAATATAAGAATAAACAAATAAGATATAATAACCAATTATAGTAACAAGTAATCAAATAAAATAAACAAATAAGATACGAGATAAACAATAAATAGATAAGATGGAAACAAATAGACTTAGAGATAAATAATATGACAAAATCCTACTCCATGGAGCTAAAGAAAACACAAGTATCGAGAGAGGAATGATTCGCAAAACCTAATAGTACCACGGCTGCCCCACCAACTATTGCGTGCCACACGTTGCGTCTATAGCCCCACGACACGGGAATCCATCAATCCCGGGCGTGGTGTAGTTCACGGTCTCACGTTGTGGCACTACAGGCAAATGTACTACTAGATTTCGCAAATCTCGATTAAATATAGTGTACGTCGAGTACCATAGTGTGCTATCGGTTTACCACGGCCCAGCGGAGCGACCAAGTGTCCACATGTGGGATCCCGTACACTAAAGCCTCCAAGTTCATTAGAACAATGAACCACACTATGTTTATCGCATCGACAACACGATGTGATTCGTCTCGTCAATAAATCCACCAAATACATGGCACACATAATGAGATAGATGGAAAGCACATGACGGGTTCACATTTTCCGACGACAAATAATTCTCGAAAACACATACGGGTTCACATTTTCCCGACAAGTAAATAGATTTTCAAAAGCACATGCGGGTTCACATTTTCCGACAAACATATAGATTTTCAAAAGCCTCATACGGGTTCACTTTTTCCCGACATAAGATAAAATAAATATAGTAACGGTCAATCGCGTAGAAATTTTATCGCATTTTCATAATTCCGTCGTTTTTACAAACGTTTAAAAATCGGGTAAAGATATTTTTCTGTTTTTAAAATCGCGTAGCATTTTTAATACGTTTTCTCAATCGCGTAGGATTTTTAAATCATTTTCTTATTCGAATGCCCTTAAAATTCTTGTTTAAACAGATAGAAATAGTACTTAGTACATTTAAACTACGTAGAATAATTTTTCATACCGCATCTTGTCTTTAGGATATTTTTACTATCTTATAGGATCATTTTTACTAAAAATTGACAAAGACATTTAGTTTATAAACTTATAATAATGGTTTTCTAAATTTTCCATAAAATTTTCTATTTACCTAATTTTTAACCATATCATTTAATTCTTTTTTTTGAAATCTCTAACATGCTTCAAAACTTAAAGTGAGCTATATGTTAGAAAATTTCTCAAAATTTCTGTATTTTACTTCCTAATGATAAAATCACTAGTTTTAATCCTTTAAGCTTAATTCTACTCAATTTGTTTTTTCAAAAATCATTATAGAAAATTTCTTTTTAACTTGTATTGTCTCTTTTTGATTGAAAAAGGTTTGAAATCAAGTTTTAGAAATCATAATTACCTATAGTGGCATGTTGGCGAATTTTGTAAAACTTTTTCATTTGATTTCTAAATCATGTCAAAGGTATTATCTTATCTAAGTTCATTAAATCATGTTATAAAGTAATGATTTTGAATCAAATAAATCCTTTAGGCATGTTGGCCCAAAATTTACTAAATTTTTACCATTTGATTTCTAAACTCCTTTTCTTTGATCAAAACAATTTAAAACCTTCTTATTTCTCCTAATTAATTAAGTTGCACTTTAGGAAAAATGAAGAGAACATTTTGGTCCTCACACTTTGTCATTGCCGTGAGCTGGGAATGTGTTCTTTGGAACACTCATGCAAATTTACACATGTTATTCACATCTTAAACCTTATCATACAATTCTAACACATGCATTTATATTTCTAACACATGCAAAATATTTCTAACACATAAAACCTAAATTAAAGCTTATAGACATACAATCAAAAGCTAATAAACATGCAAAATTATTACAATCACCAAACAAGAAAGCTACTAACATACAACACCTAAGCTACTAGCAACCACAAAAATTAACAAATACACATCAATAAACACACCACAACCGAATCCTTATGGATTCTACAAACAATTCATCTTCTTACCACCATCAAGGGATGATAAGAATTGTCTTCCTCTTACCTTAAATGAAGACAAAAAGCTTGCTTTCACACCTCCTATGGTTCGGTTTTCACTCCACCAAATACCTAAAAATCTCAAACAAAATCTACATGTTATTAACCATGAAAAAGAAGCTAAACCATGGAGAAATCATGGTTTAGAACTTTGAAAAAAGAGAGAGAGAAAAGAAAAATATGATATTTCACCTTCTAGGTCAAATTTACAAGGTTGATTTCCAAGCCCTTAATGGAAGATTTTGAAGAAACTTCCAACTAGAAAGGTTCTTAGAATAGTGTTTAGGTTAAGGAAACTTTGTTAGAAAAAATTTTTGATGGTTGGATGGTGTAGGATAGGTCTTGGCCGAATGGAAGGAGAAAAAGGAACAACAATGGTGGCTAGGGTTCTTGATGAGAGAGAAGAGAGAAAAGTGATGAAGGAGAAATGTAATTTTGGTCTTCAAAGGCCTCTTGGTCGTAGCACTCAAGTGGTGTGCAAGGTGGGCACCTTGCTTGGCTTCATCCAAGCCATTGGATGCATGAAAGGCTAGGATTAAGTCTTGGTGAGCAAGCTTGATTTCCATTGGTTGGCTCATGGTGACTCACATCTTTGAGTCACACACGATGTATTTAAATTTTTTTGAGTCGAGTCACTAGTGAGTCACCATTTCTGGAAAGTCTACTACGCTTACGGTGATTAATTAAGCTACCGATCTAACCATTCGCTAATTGTGGGTCCCGCAAAATATTTAGGGTCCTTTGTCACTAAATTATCTTGACTAATAAAATAATATTATAATAATATAAAATTATTTTATTTGTGATTAAATCTAAAAATTAAAAGATTATTTTTAGTCTCATTCAGAATCGGGTTAAGTAAGATCCCCCAATTCTAAATAATAAAATAAGATTTTCCCGCCCAGGAAAATATTATTTTCCGCCGAGCAAATCACACAAAAAGTCCATATAAAATCACAGACAGTATTTTCGGACATTAAATCGAGAAGAAAACAATTAAAAACAAGCAAAAACAATAAAACAAGACGTTCGGGACGTAACGGTCATTTTCTTATTTTTTCCCACAACGTAGGTAATCGTTCAAAACGTTCAAATAAAATATCCAGAAGTATATATATTTGTATATCTTTCAGAAAAATTAATACAAGAGTTGAGAAAAATTTTTTTTTTTCCGTCTCGAAACAAATTACGTAAACGATCAAATAAAATTTGAGCCAGGTATTATCGTAATTGTTTTCATACGTAAATCGAGAAACGAGAAAAATAGGGACACACGGTCATTCATACAAAAGCATGAAAAACAAAAAGATACATTGAGAATATTTTCTAAAAATTGGGCGTTACACAAACTCCTTCATGCAGCACCAAACCGTGCCCCCTTCAAGCATTCTCCTTGGAGTGCAAAAATCAAAAAGTAAGCCATTATGATGTCTAACTTGACCAAGACATGCAAAAATGACATAAAGCTTGTCTCTTTGTCTTCTAAACACTCCAAAACCATCACCTTCTCTTCATAATGCATTCAATAAAGTTGTCTTCATTATTTGCCACCATTTGAAGCATTTCTAACCATTGATTAATTCAATGGTTAGGATTTAGATAGATTTAGGTAGGTTAGAAGACTTAATCTGCAGCCATTGGATCTTTCTCCTTTAAATTCTAGCGCTTAGATGTGTCTCCAAAATTAATGGTTAAGATTACTCCTTCAAACTTTTAATCCAAGGGTTCTAATTAGTCTTTGCTACTTTAGAAGACCAAATTTCCACCATTGATTAATTCTTCATCCAATGGTCATAAATGGTCTTTGTTACTTTTTAAGATTAAATCTCCACCCTTGATTTAATCTAAATCCAAATGGTCATAAATGGTCTTTGTTACTTTTTAAGACCAATTCTACACCTTTGATTACATCTATGGTTGATATCAAAGCCTTCCTAACTAAGCTTATTCTCACACCATTGATTACATCTATGGTTGTTATCAAAGCGCTTTATTAAGTTTGTTTTTAACCTTTGATTAAATCAATGGTTAATATTCAAACTAAGTATTCTCATCCAAGGGTATAAATCAAGTCAAGCTCTCTTTGTTGACTACGCAATATAATATTTAGTCTTGTATCCTACAAATAATATTTTTCTTATATTTTTATCATCGATAATTAAATACAAGTATAAAATACGATCAAGAAATTTTCTAAAACTTTTTCCGGATTCAGGTTTAGTAAGATCCCTGTCTCCGTCTAAACAGTACAAATTTTTCTATGCGTAGAAAATTTTTTCACTTTGCGGGACCCACCTGGGCCCACATATCCCTCGTGGGGCCCACAAACCATAAAAATTTCAAAATCACACATAAAATCACAAAAATTAGAAAATTCACAAATATCCAATCAGATTACGTAAATTAATTACCTAACGGTAAAAATTAAATTACGTAAAGTTTTCCCCAGCCCGAAAATTTTTATTTTCCTGACACGGAGTAAATCACTCAAAACGATCAAATACGCTGACGGAATAATCAAATTAATTTTACAGCACTCAGAAATCACTAAATGGTGAAATTCTGTTAACTGTCAAAATTACTGTTTAAGAGATTGAAAATTTTGGGGTGTTACATTACTCCCCCTCTAAAAAGAAATTTCGTCCTCGAAATTTGATGAACGTGATTTCACATCTAAGGATGTGAACATTACTCTTTTAGCTTTTCTCCAGTCCTCATGTTGCATCTTCCTTAATGTCTTTACATACTATTCTAGCCAACAAAACTTTTTTGCTTGACGTTCAACTTCTCCTGATCAAATGGATATCTCAGATTCTTAGTTGCTGAAGATGTTGAATGTTACTCCAAAAAGAAAGTATTTTCCATATTTCTGATACCAATACAGCGGTTATCAATCTTCATTCATGCCTAGAATAGTTTTTCTTAGATAATTTCCAACTAATGTAATGTCTTACTTAAAATTTTCTTATTCTCGTATCACTATATATATTCTAGATTTTGCTTGTAACAGGAAATGTCTCTCTAGCTGAATTCTCCTTTCAACCAACTAATTCTTAATCCAACAGTCTGCATACTAACTAATGTAACGCACTAATATAACGCATCACAGTACTATGGATTTCCGTTACTGTTTTTGATTTTTTTTTCCTTGAAGAAATAGTTTCAACTTTCGAAGAATCCACCACGCTTCCGCTGCACCATTTTGATACTACGACATGGTTATAGATAGGAATATCCTTTCTTGCAATATATTCCTTCTTTCTTTTCCTGTCTTACAATTGCAATACATGAAAGGAAATTACGGAGGTTCAGAAAGAAAAGATAGCGAAATTATCTGATATGTTACTAGACATATCCAACAAGAATTTGATTTTGCACGATATGAGTTTTTCGGAATACTAGCATTTTATTGAGATAATCTCATAGGATATGGTTGGAAAATAACCAATCCATTTTCAAAGATCACATCTATTTATGAAAGAGATAAATAGATCAAACTCACACAAATATTTGATCCGCAACAATAATTTGAATAATTTGAATAGCTCGATCGGCTAAGAATAGGTGCAGTAAACAAATCGAGAGGTTTACGAATAACTCTAACATATAATTGATCTACTCAATCATATGCCATAAAGATTAGGTTATTCATAGAAATATTCAGTATGGTCTATAGAATTAGCTCCAATAACAAAATCTCCCTTGTTTAAATCCTCCGTTCGAACATTCCGTTCCATTCCACGTCTCAATTCTCTCTACTACCCGAGATTTTACTAACAGAAAATTCTATTTTCAATGGAATACAATTTATGGAAATGTGTCCAAACTTTCCACACTTAAAACAAAGTGTTTCCTTGAACATCCAATCTTTCATTAAGTGCCCCTTTCCACTTCACTTCACGATTCGGTTTCTCAATGGTCGTAATTTCATTTCCCATTGAAATCAATTACTTTCCCAATATCCCTAAGAAAAATACCAGGTTCCAAAATTACAAAATCTAATATTTCAAGATTGATTCTCTTCCATCAGATCTTGAACTTCAATTTCTAGTTTTTCCCACTTAACAACGGTTCTTTGTTCGTGCAATCGTCTTTCCACATTGCTCTCATTGCTCCCATAGCTGCAACTGCATTACTAGTAACATGTTCCACTTCCACATAAGTATAACTATCCCGAGCCATTCCTCTATTCCTGCTTGTACTTGTCACTTCAGTTGTCCTTTGCTTTGTTTCTATAGCTGTAACCATATTATCATATCACATTCTCGCTTCCACACACGTACATCCACTATGAGATTGTTGTTGTTGTTGACTTCTGGAGATTGCAAGTACGTTTTCTTTGGAATCACTTGACCTTACAATTTCTCCTTTTTCGTAACCAAAAAGGTCCAACGTTACAGGGTCTCTTATTCTGAGATTGATTCAACTCTAACAAAATCTTAGCTTTAGCTATCAATTCTTGCTGTTGAACAATCTTCTGAGTTTGTTGTATAATTGCTTCACCACTATTTATTTTACTTCCAAAGTTGCAGTCATATCACCACCATTGCTTTTCGCTTCCAGACGCGTACATCTATTACGAGTCATTGTCCTTCCTTCAACGATGAACGAATCAAAATAAAATGGATCTGATATCCATTTTATACAACTTATTTTGTTTCCTTTCTTCAGAAACGAATAAATTAAACTAAAATGAATCTGATATCCATTTTATACAATTTTATTTTGTTTTCCTTTCGGAAAACAAACACTCAGAGAACACAACACAAGCAAAACAGACCTAACCACAAACCCCAAAAGACTCAAACCGTGCTCTGACACTTAAACCTTAAGCTCTGATACTAACTAATGTAACACCCTCTCTAGGGCATCACATTTTCGATTCCCGACTCATAATCTGAAAAGAAATTCACACAAGTTTGAGTTATAAAAAATATTGGTTTAAAAAAAACTTCTTTCTTTACTGACACGTAAATTTACTGAAAATATTAGGTAATCATATTTCAATTACTCATTAACCAATAATGACACACAATTTAAAGAGAAATATAAATTGACAGACTCTTTTGTTCTTTCTTTTTCCACAGTAGCAAACCCATTACGGGTCCTACTTAATAGCACGGTGTAAAACTAACGATGAAAACTTAACATACTTGTTCCTTCTCCTGTATCAAACTTGATACATCAGAACTCTACTCCTTGTCAACACTGCTCCCCATCGAGTCATGAATGTCCACTCCTTATTGTTGTCCCCAATCTCAGAGTGTCCATCGGAATGTCCATCTTGAAGCATCAGACATTTGTTCTATGTTTGTTCCTTGTCCTCAAACATTTTCCATTTCAACACTGTCGGCAAGGTCATTCTCCGATGTTGTCTCCAAACGTAGAGGTATTTGTCACCCGCTATGTCTAAGACAACTCGTTCCTTCTACTGTATAATTTTAATAATACGAGACATAGCAAAAACAACATAACAAAGAGGTGAGATCACCTACACCAAGTACCAACATGGCAGCATGCAGATAACACAAACAACAATATCATACAGTTATCATAATTACAATCATGCCATCATCATTATGGTTATTACACAGATACAATATTAAAATCATGCTATCAACATTAATCAACTATTATGATAATGCCTTGACATTATCATCATCATCATCCAAGTATTCAAAACAATTGTCATAGCCAATATTCCTCAATTAATATATATCACACAGATATGAATGTTCAGTTTATGCATGTACACAAGACTCGATTTCTTACTCCATGGAGCTAAGCTCAGGTCGGAGAAATGATCGAAAAGAATCTGTCGGTACCTCATGCCTCAGACCACGTGCTATAATCCTCATTTTGATTTTTGCACATCTAGCATATACACGACAGTCTTTATCAGATCTTGATTAAGAATAGTGTCTCGGTCAGGATCATCGGTGTGTCGCGTCGGTCTAACCTACGGTTACAGTAGAGCGACTCACTGTCCATTGTAGGCAACCCGCACCCCGATGCCCCCAAGGTTAACGAGTGACCTACACTACGCATATCGCACCCACTCAAGAGGTGTGTTTTCTCCTAGGCAATCAGCCATATTCAGTCCTCATCGGACCATTCCAATGCATGTATAATGCACCAAATACCAATCACAGGTATAATACCAATCACAAGCTTCAACAGTAATCATACTGTATTTTCAACAGTAAAATCATGTTATCACATTTTCATAGTTATAAAACACTTTTGCAGTGTTTTTACAAAATTGCGCAACATTTCCGTTACGTTTTCACAATTCCAAAAATGTTTTTGTTACGTTTTCAAATATCGTAACACTTCTGTTATGTTTTCAAAATTCTAAAATGTTTTTGTTATATTTTCACAATACCGTAACACTTCAGTTACGTTTTCAAAATTCTAAAAAGTTTTTGTTATATTTTCATAATACCGTAACACTTCTGTTACGTTTTCAAAATGCTGCAACTCTTCTGTTGCACTTTTAAATCACGTACTAATTTTTCAATGTTTTTCTTAAACACGTAAAAATATACGTTTATCAAATCCCATAATATTTTTCCACTGTTTCAAAATTACGTAACTTAAAAATCTTTCTTTTATGTCACGTGTCACGTAAATCATTTTCTTTTATTTTCAAAATATTTAAAACACTTTTCAAATCACATAATGATTTTTCGTTATTTTCACAATCACGTAAAAATATTCTATTGTTGTTCAATCACGTAGTGATTTTTAATGGTATTTCAAATCACGTAAAATATTTAAACATACACCAAATCACGTAGAAATATTAAAACATTTTTCAAGTCACGTAGGAATACTTAAACATTTTTCAAATCGCGTAGCTTAAAAATCACGTTTTTAAGATACGTAAAACGTTTTTCACCATAATTTCATTATTTTTCCAATACGCAAAACATTCTTTAATATTCCAAACGTCATTTTGAAAACTACGTAAAATATACCTCAATATTCCAAATATTATTTTGGACTTTCAAAAACTCAATATCGTTTCCAATGTCATTTTTCACATTTTCTCTTTTAAGAAAACCTTTCCAAAATATATTTCACAAAATCACTCTCCAAAATCCCAAAGAATGATTCATATGTTAGAAGACGTTAAATTATTATATTTTTTTCATTTTTCCCAAATCAATTTTCTTTAAAACAAAATGAGGCTTAAAACAATTTGCAACCCTTTTTTTAATTTTCTTTTCATCTTTTTATGAAAGTTCATTTCCCAAGTGATAAAATACTCTGATTCCCTTTCCAAATTCTTTGTATTAAATCAAATTACATTTCCACTTCAAAAATTAGTTTGTTTTATAAAACCAGGGCATTACAAGTTTTTGAAAATCGTAGTACTTGATTATTGAAACCATCAAATATTTTTCCTTCTCAATTGATATGGTTTTACACAAACAAAACCATTAAATTTGTTTTTCAAAACCATAAGACTTATGGTCATAAAACCAAACCCATTTGTTCAAATTCATTTTTCACTTTCTTTTTCACTTTCTTTGCAAATCCTCAAAATCAACATTGTTATTTTCATTTAAAACTCATGTTTAGAAAAATACTTAGGAACTTTGTACACAAAATAAATCAATAAAAATCCTTCTAAAATTGTGTTCATGTTCTCTTGAAAAACAAACCCTTTGTTTATTTTTCATATTCTTCAAATCAATCCAATTTTATTCTTCCATGAAAATATTAATTAGTAAACACCTATTTTGAGGTGTCTTGTTTGAAATCCACCATGTTCTAAGTACTCAAAAATCAATTCTTTTGTTCTTGAAATTTTTCAACATGAACCCTAATCAAGGGCATCAAAACCGTAGCTCTTCCTTGGCTATTGGAGCCAAAAATCAATTTCCTTTCCACCATCAAGTCATGACATATACATATATATATTTCATCATAAATAATATAAGCATACCATCAAAACCAGAAAAGCATGTATAGCATATCAAGCATATCATCAAAGCTATAAAATCATGCAAAGCATATTAAGTATAAAAAATTAATCAAAGCTCATAAACACCCACAAATTAATTACATGACCATGGATATGAATCCTCACATGGATTCAACATCCATCAAATAAAATACCATCTCTCACCACCATGCTTGGTTGGTGAGATGGATCTCCCTCTTACCTCTTGAAGATCCTCCAAAGGTTCTTGATTTGCTTCTTTTTCCAAGTCCTTCACCACCAAGGGCTTCTCAAATACAAAATAAAACACACAAATAATTAATATACAAGACTTGAATAAGAAAACCATGGATTAGAATCATGGTTAGAACCTTGAAAATCAAAAGAAAAGTGAAGAGTACCAAATTTCACCATTAAAGCTTCAATCTTTAGCTTGAAGAACAAGGTTGAAGATGAATGATTTAGAGAAAATCTCCAACATGAAAGTTGCTTAGAATATCATGGAGATTCAAGATCTAAAGTTGGATGAAATTAAAAGAGCTTGGATGGTGATTTTAGGTAGTATGACCGAATGGTTTCTCTTGAAGCACAAAGATGGAATTTTTTATTTTTCATAGAAACTTGAAGCTTGGATTTGAAGCTCAAGATGAATGATTTTGGAAAAACTCATAACTAGAGATGTTCTTAGAATGGTGTTTAGGTTTAGAAAATCAAGTTGGATGAAATTAAAAAGTGATGGAAGGTGTTCTTGGAGTGCTTGGCCAAAACATGAAGAAGAAAGGAGATGGAGAGAAAATTTTCTAAGTTTCCTTCTTGAAAATGAATCAATGAAGACCAAGGAAGACAATAATGACTAAAGCATGCAATTATGGTCTTCCAAACTCCTTCACGCAGCACCAAAACCGTGCCCCCCCTTCAAGCATTCTCCTTGGAGTGCAAAAATCAAAAGTAAGCCATTATGATGTCTAACTTGACCAAGACATGCAAAAATGACATAAAGCTTGTCTCTTTGTCTTCTAAACACTCTAAAACCATCACCTTCTCTTCATAATGCATTCAATAAAGTTGTCTTCATTATTTGCCACCATTTGAAGCATTTCTAACCATTGATTAATTCAATGGTTAGGATTTAGGTAGATTTAGGTAGGTTAGAAGACTTAATCTAGGCCATTGGATCTTTCTCCTTTAAATTCTAGCCCTTAGATGTGTCTCCAAAATTAATGGTTAAGATTACTCCTTCAAACTTTTAATCCAAGGGTTCTAATTAGTCTTTGCTACTTTAGAAGACCAAATTTCCACCATTGATTAATTCTTCATCCAATGGTCATAAATGGTCTTTGTTACTTTTTAAGATTAAATCTCCACCCTTGATTTAATCTAAATCCAATGGTTATAAATGGTCTTTGTCACTTTTCAAGACCAATTCTACACCTTTGATTACATCTATGGTTGATATCAAAGCCTTTCTAACTAAGCTTATTCTCACACCATTGATTAAATCAATGGTTATTATCCAAGGCTTCTTTATTAAGTTTGTTTCTTAACCTTTGATTAAATCAATGGTTAATATTCAAACTAAGTATTCTCATCCAAGGGTATAAATCAAGTCAAGCTCTCTTTGTTGACTACGCAATATAATATTTAGTCTTGTATCCTATAAATAATATTTTTACTGTATTTTTATTATCTGATAATTAAATACGAGTATAAAATACAAGACAAGAAATTTTCTAAAGCTGTTTCCGGATTCAGGTTTAGTAAG
The DNA here is from genome assembly GCA_029884605.1 of Ormosia emarginata. Taxonomy (NCBI): domain Eukaryota; kingdom Viridiplantae; phylum Streptophyta; class Magnoliopsida; order Fabales; family Fabaceae; genus Ormosia; species Ormosia emarginata. The sequence continues at coordinate 45,795,971 of JAQQTP010000088.1, forward strand.
ATCCCCTGTCTCCGTCTAAACAGTACAAATTTTTCTATGCGTAGAAAATTTTTCACTTTGTGGGACCCACCTGGGCCCACGTATGGCCACCTGGGCCCACATACCCCTCGTGGGGCCCACAAACCATAAAAATTTCAAAATCACACATAAAATCACAAAAATTAGAAAATTCACAAATATCCAATCAGATTACGTAAATTAATTACCTAACGGTAAAAATTAAATTACGTAAAGTTTTCCCCGGCCCGAAAATTTTATTTTCCTGACACGGAGTAAATCACTCAAAACGATCAAATACGTTGACGGAATAATCAAATTAATTTTACAAGACTCAGAAATCACTAAACAGTGAAATTCTGTTAATTGTCAAAATTACTGTTTAAGAGATTGAAAATTTTGGGGTGTTACAGTGTCCATCTTGTAACACCTCGAAAATTAATAATTTCATGATAAATAGTCGTTTTTTAATATTTATGAATTTTGTGAATTTTTCTAGATTTTTCCAAAAATGTGAAATATTTTAATATTATTTCTCATTTTACGTGCACGCTAAGCGGAGCCGGGAAAATGAGATATTTTTTCCAAGGACCTTGATTTATGGAAACGTCAATTGGGGATCTTATTAGACCCGAGGTTAGACATGGTTTACGAGGTTTCACGTTTTTTAAGATTTTTATCAGATAAAAATAAAAATCACTGTACATTTTATTAGTCGTTAAATAATTAATACTGGCTTTGCTATCTATAACAATTGTCTATTGGGTAATAGCTTGTAGTAGAAATCCTATCACCTTATCCAAATGAAATTCACTTTATATCACATCCAATCTCTTTTATTTCAAAAGAATGATTAAATTAATCAAAAAGCTCCTCAAGGAAGCTTCCTAGCAATTTCCTCTTAGCTTGTTGGAGAAGCTTTTCTCTCTCTCACTTGGGCTCCACGGTTGTGGGGGGAAAATGGAAGACCAAAGTGGTCATCTTTTCCACTAAAGGCATTCTTTCATTTTCAAGGAAATTTGCTATCACTTTCTCTCTTTACACTTTTTCTCTCAACCATTTTCTCCTCCTTCTCTCTTCTTCATCCACGGCAATCACCACCATGGGAAGCCATCTTCATTAGCTTGCTAAGCTCATCTTGATCCTTGAATCTACATAACACTTGAAGATTTTCCTCTTTCATACTTTTCTCTCATTTTTCTTCTCTTCTTCTTTCCCTCTCCATGCTCCACGGCCTCACACCATTTTTGCACCTCCAAGTTTGCAAAAAATTCAAGTAACCACATTCCTATACACTACATCACATTCTAAGACCTTTCCTTATTGGAAGCTACCTAAAAAGGTCACATCTTCATCACCTTTCTTCAAGTCATAAAGCTTGAAGCTTTGAGGTAAAGCTCTCATTTGTGTGTTCCTTGGCCATTTTTGTGACCAAGGATTCATCTTTTCAAAGCTTGGTTGTTGATTCTAAAAGTTTGACCATTCTAGGGTTTCTTGGAGCCTTTGGACGAAATTTCAAGGAGAAGACCAAGAAGCTTGCTTTTTGTATTGTTTTCCATAAGTAAGAGGGAGATAATCCTCTTCAACCTATCTTGGTAGTGAGGAAACATTTTTGATGTTGTTGATGAGGAATCCATGTGTGGATTGCTCTCTTTGTTGTGTTGTTTTTCATAATTTTGTATTTATTTGGACATGTATGAGTTATTGGTTGTCTTTGCATGTCTTGATGGTTATGGATTTATATATATATATATATATATATATATATATATATATATATATATATATATATATATATATATATGTATCTTGTTTGGATTAATGTATGAAAAAAATGTAGGGTTTTCCTACCATTTTTAGGGATCACGGCCTTAGGGCAAATTTTAGGGAATCAAGTGTGATTTTGGAGACATTGGAACTTAGGTAATTAGGTGTTAAAGAATTGATGATTGTGATGAAAAATTTTAAATTCCTTAGGAGTTTATAAAATGGAAAGAGTAAAGAATAAGACTTTATATTGTGGCTTAGAATGATTTTGAACATAAAGGAAGAACAATAGAGTTTGTAAGACTTGTAAAACCTTAGAGCAGTTTTAAGCAAGCATAATTTGATTAGATTAAAGAGCTTGATTAATCTAAAGGAATGAAGGTTGAATAAGGACTTCAAGAGAAGTTCTCTAGAAAATGAATTCATAAGAAATGTTAATTAAAGTGAAATCTTATAATGATTTCATAATAGATGTTAACTAAAGTGAAACTTTATAATGATTTCATAAGAGACGTTAATCAAAGCAAAACTATGTAATGGTGTCGTGAGAATTATTAAGTTGAAGTGAAAACTCGAAATAAACCTCAAAAAGTGTGTTATCACTTTTGAGAACTTAATACTATGCTATTGTGGGTCCATGTTTAGAACTAAAATTCTGTTGATGCTTAACTTGGCCTAATTGTGGCGTATTATGGAACGTATATAATTATTGTTGAATATACATAATTATGCATAGAGTCAACATGCATTGAATAATTGCTCAGTCGATGACTGTTAAAAGGCTATATGAGCCTATAAATGAGAATTGAATAGTATGATCCAATGAAAGGATCTATGGGGGGCGTAAAGTGCGGTGTAAACCGATTGCACGCATTATGGGCCCAAAAATCACTACACTTTTTGTAGTGAATGAACGAGAATTGAATAGTGTGATTTATGATGGATCTATGTGGGGCATAAGGTGCAGTGGTTCATTTCGTGATGATGTTATCACATTATATACCCCTGGCCATGATAAACCGATTGCAACGCATTACGGGCCCGACAAATCACTATTCTCTTCATGGTCTGGTGTAGACTGTCATTGAGGGGGACAGATCTTCTGGAACGTTTATCTTTGAAATTGATAAAGCACCATGGAATGGGAATTCTTGGTACCAAGTGCACATTCATTGTGAGTCAGCATATCATTTGGCACTCATTCATATCATATTATTTACCACTCATTTATATGATGATTATATTATTATTTTAAAAGATGTCATGATTATTTGATCTGTTTTATTATTTATTATCTGAGACTCTATTGCTGTTTCTTTTATTGTATGTCACTATTACTATTTATTATTGTTGCCTTACTATGTGGGCGTTTTGCGCCATTATGTTTCTTTATTGCCATAATTGGTAATGTAAGTTGGATGTTTCACCTCTTTGTTGTATTACTCTATCTCATGCTATGTTTGGATAAAGACTATGAAGTGGGCGAGTTGAATTAGCTTAGTTTAGTTTGGAATCGACTTTTGTCTCTTCACGATGGCATCTGGACAAGCTTTCTTCAATTGCATGTGGATACAGTTCCATGGAGGCTTGGAAGCCTGGCATTCCGACCGTGATGTGGAGCATTTTATATACATGGGAGATGTGACTATAATTTGGAGTGGTAACTATCCTGGAGCTGCTACGGACATCTTTCATACTTTTATGCATGTGGAGTTCCCGATACCCATTGGGGAGTTGTGGGATGATCGCCACCTCTTTCCTAGAGAGGTTTCGGTTATGTCACCTATTCAGGTTCCGATGCATCATGACATATCTCAAGAAGGAAGTTCATCTGTTGGAGATCCAGAAGGGGATCAAGTGCAAGACCCTTCTCTCCAGGTGTATAACTTTGGGAGAGATCGAACTTTTATATGGTAGTTATTCTATGTAAAACTTATGTTTAATAGTGTAGTATGTTACTTTAATGCATGGATTGTGAAATGTAACTTTATGCTAAGCTGACGTTGTATTCTGATTGCGAGTAAACATAAATATATATTTCATATCGTAGCTCGTATTTTCTATATATACACAATGATTAAAAAAAAATTCAGACTTATTATTAAATCATAGCACGTCTTGATTTAGTGACTGTGGCAATAATGACGATTGTGCTGCGATTATTAAATCAAGGGGTGTTGCACATCTCGCTTACAATAAGACCAGTGTAAATTACCTCCACCACCTCTGCCACGAGCACCACCTCTACGACCACGACTTCGACCTCATCGATTAGTTGAGTTTGAGACAAAAACTGAAGACTCGGATGTTATTTGAGAATCAACTTCAAGGGAAGCTGTCGAAGAACGAACTAGCAAATGATCAATTAGGTCCTCCACCGTAGAAATATTAGGATTTGTCAAAGTCTGATTCCGAACAGATTCTCAAAGTCTTTGTGGAGGCCATGAAGAACAAATACCATAAGCATGTTATCAAGCTTACCCGACATCTTTTGTGCATCATCATTAACCAGCATCAATTTAATCTCTTCACAAATGGATTGTGCTTTATTCAGATAGGAGGACAAGTCAAGATCAGTCATCTGTATTGTCGCCAAACTATGAATTGTCTCATACAGCCGTTGTATATCATTAGCATAAATAGTTTGAGTCGTCTTCCAAATTTCGCAACATGTCTTGTAAGGATGGAAATGAACCATTACTCTTGGTTCAATAGACTACCACAGGAACGATACAAGCTGATAATCTACCCGTTGTCACTCATCCTTCTTAGATTCAACAATGTTAGTAGCTTTTTTAGTGAGATGATCAGACAATCCTTGACTCAGAAACCATATCTCTATATCATTACGCCAATTCAAATAATTCTTACCATTCAACTTCTCTGTAGTAATGATGGGGGACCCAGAAAATGTGAAAGAAATCAGACTCTTCTTAGTAGATTCAACCATGGAAGAAGTTCAGAAGAAAACGGCAAAATGTACAAAAAAAAAACTCAAGCACATGGGATTCAAAGAGGGGTAGCACTACTGACAGACCCAGAAAATAAACAGGGGCAAAACAGAACTAGGAGGAGCCGATGAACACAACGGTGGAAGCGGCGACATCAACGGCGGCCGAGAGGGTGGCGCATGGATCACACGCGCAGGAGAATGAAGTTGCTGGAGATGACACGTGAGAGCGCATGACGGTGGCGCTTGGACGGACGGCCAGTCGGCGGCATCTGAGGTGAACCCTGGTGTCATTTTGGGCACCAGACGACTACAGACAATGGGTCAGCGCTAACAACAACTGAAAACCCAAAAATAGGGTAGTAGGAACAAATCAGTTACTCTTTGGTACCAACTTTAAGTTATATCTAAATATTTCTCTCTATATTCACATTGCAATATGAGACTACAATATATATACACTTGACTACAAGATAGAACATTAATTATCTATGCTAAGTCCTAGAAGTGTAAATACAATGAACACATAGATACAATGAATAGAACTCCACCGTCCACACCGTCCACTTATTATGATTATAATCAACAAATGCAGCCCCAAAAAAAAAATGCAGCAAACCATTAGTTACCTAAACCTATCCTATGACCAAAAGAGACCAACTAAACAATCACATTACATTTTTTGTTTTTTTGGATAAAAATAGCACATAAAAGAACTCCCCATGTAGTAATTAAAGACCTTTGCTGTCTTGCCAGTAATTTTCCTCTCCTTTTTCTTCCTATTTTACCACCCTCGCCTATCTTCTTTAGGTTTTAGAACACCACAGAATGGTTATGCCCAAATTTCTGAGGCACAAGTTCACCAAGGTCCAAACTTGTTCTAGCAAAGCCTATGAATAAGTCTCAGTAAAAAATCAAAGGAAAAAATTCAAAAATCTGCCTCCCATGCCTGAAACCTAATAATATTTCAGTGCATAGAAAGTAAAATAAACTAGTGATATTTCACAACTATGTTATCCTATCATCAGTAGCATCACTTAACCAGAAAGCTAGAATTTTCAATGGATTAGCTTAATTTTTGTTTAGAAAAGCATATAATCAAAATGCTGTTGAGAGAGCTTTTAGCTAAAAAGCTTTTTGTGAGGAAAAAAAATAAGCTAAACCAAACATGCATAGAGTTTTCTCACACCACAAAACACTTGAATTAAAAAGTCCAACCTAGTTGTTATTTATAAATATTAAATGAAATAAGTGTGTTATCATTGATTGTAAGTCAGTAAGTCGAAGAAAAACCTAACAATCAAATCCCTGTCCTAAAGGATATTTAATTACAATTGGCAGTTACAAAATCTCTATACAAAGACCATCACTAAAACTCCACATAAAATCAAACATTACATTAGTAAATGGCTAAATGCTATATTGAGCAAATTCCAATATCAAGTGTCCTTGTAATAATGCTAAGTAGTCGAAAGCCAATCGGACAATGTGACCTGAAGACTCCTAAATCCATTCAATCCTCAAAACCAATGGCTACAGGATGATAAGCCTTTAGACTAGAGGGTTTTACAATATCCATCAAGGTTACTGCTAAACAGCATCATGAAATATCAAACAGAGGGTCCAATCCTGAAACAAAGGGTTTAAAGGGTTTTGCAATCCTGAAAAATATTTATTACCAGATTTAACTCTCAAGATACTCCCCTCCCTCCAGGGTCTAATCCAAGACACTTCCCCAATTGCATGGTTGTAGATACTAACCCTGTGTTTAGATGTCTTTTTATTAATGAAACAGAACGGAATAAGTGGGGATGAATTGGAAAGGAAATGGAATGAATGAAACATAGTTCCCCCCTCTTTGTTTAGAAGATTCATTAATGAGATGGAATAGAACATGTATTCTCCCCATTCCACCTCAATTTTGAGGGAAACAAAAATTAGGCATTTGAGGGGAAGAGGAGGGGAATGATTCCCCATGTGTTCTGTTCCGTTCCTGTACATTTTAAAACTCTCAAACATAGAAAATTATTTCTATTCCCCCCATTTCTTTTCCTTTTCCCCGATTATCTGTCATCCAAACATAGTGTAAATATCAAACAACATAATGAAACCTAATACACCCAGTTTTATCAGCCGAAATCCTACCATTAAGCAGACACATCCACAAATTTCACAAATAAAGACAGAAACCCGCGTTCATATACCCTCTCACAAGCAACATAAGCATGAAAGTAATGTGCAGCAATACCCCTCCAACTGGAACATCAATAGAGAACTAATAGATTCAAAGTGATGCCAAATCTATCAATATTCAGTATAACCACAACTAAAATATATATATAAAAAAATAAGATTTTACGGTGAAGATTATTTCAGAATATAAAAAACAAACCTCTTTCCGGTCATTTGGCATTGCTGCCGAGTAGAGTCACTGATACCATTCCCATTAAGGCGTTCCTTCACGGACCTCCTCACTCCACTCTCCACCTGATCAGCATACATCTTTTTACTATTTAATTAGTTTGAAATCAAAAGAGAAATAAGCCCTAAACTTATAAACCCTAATTTCGCAGCAGAGGAGAACAGATTGAAGGCGAGTGCACGATTCGCAGAGGAAGGTGCAGGGTACCCAAATGCTGAAGAAAGGGTTGATTGCAGCCAATCAAAACCCTAACCCCTTTTGGGCGTCGTTGCCGGAGACTTGATTTGAAGTTTTAATTTATTGAGGTTTTTTTTTTAATAAAATGTGTTCTCTCTTCTCCCTCACCGGACAAAAGATCGGTTTGCCGATCCTTCAGTTTCTTTACTAACTCTATAACTTTATAACTTACTAACTTGCTAACCTACTAACTTTCTGACTTTTATATTTATGTCATTTATTTATGCTTACTAACTTTCTAACTTTTATATTTATTCATTTATTTATGCTATCTAACTTTTTAATTTATGTCATTTAATTTTGCTTTTTCACTTACTAACTTGTACATTATTTTTTTTATTTTTTATTTTTAAGTCATTTATTTATGCTTAATATTTAATGACTAGTTTATACCACTAACTTGTATATTATTTTTTTATTTTAAGTCATTTATTTATGTTTAAATGGTACCATGATTCAAATTCTGGTCGTTTGGTTAAAATTAATCCTAGTACTTTATATATTGATTTGTTTGAATCACAATCACACACAATTGACACTGGCTGAAAATGAAAGTGTACATGATGAACATGAAAATCAACTGTTGCGAACCATGCATGAATATTTGCAATCACCTCAAAATTCTAGTCTATCATGCTTTATCTTTCCACTCAATGTCAACAATTTTAGATTTAAACAGGTATGATTTCTTTACTTCCAAATTTTCATGGTTTAGAATCTGAAAGCTTATATTTACATCTAAAAGAATTTGAGGAAGTATATATTGCTTTCAATGATCAAAATTGTACTAAAGAGATTGTTAAGCTTAAATTGTTTCCTTTTTTAAAAAAGATAAAGCAAAAACTTGGCTTAACACTTTGAAACCAAGATCAATTGGCACATGGCAAGAAATGCAATGTGAGTTCTTAAAGAAATTTTTTTCAACACATAAAATCAATGCTATGAAAAGACAAATTCAAAATTTTTCCCAAAATTCAAATGAAATATATTTTCAATGTTGGGAACAGTTTAAAGATTTGTTAAATTTTTGCCCACATCATGTTTTTGAAAAATGGTGCACTATAAGCTTCTTTTACGAAGGTTTAACACCTGAAACTAAACAATTTGTGGAAACAATGTGCAATGGTGAGTTTCTTGATAAAGAACCCGATGAAGCTTTAGATTATTTAAACCAGTTGGCTAAAAATTCTCAATCTTAGCCTCGTACTAATATTTCTAAAAATTCAATTAGATCTAACCTTTCAAGTGCTAATAAAGAAAAATATCACTTTAGTCAAGAGGAATATATAAATGCTAGGTTTGCCAGTTTGGCTAGAAAAGGTTGAAGCCATGGAATTAGGAAAAGCAAAAGAAATCAAATTTGTGCAAAATGAAAAAATTTGTGACATTTGTGATGACTTAGGACACTCCATACATGAATGTCCTAAGATTCCTGTTTTTAAAGAAGTTATACATGAGCAAGTAAATGTAATGAATAATTTTAAAAAAACTATTTACTTCTTCTTTTTCAGATACATACAATCTGAGATTGAGAAATCACCTGAATTTCAACTGGAAGAATAATAATCAGTCACAATTCGTGCAACCACTATCTCCTCAAGCACAACATGGCTCTCAAAATTCTCAAGGATATGCACCTTATATTCCACCATATAGGAAAAATCTTGAAGAAACACTATATGCATTCATAGAAAAGCAAGAGGCCATTAATAAACAAAACAATCAAACCATGATTGACATAAAAGAAACTCTTGCTAAACTTTCTTCTGCATTCATCATTCATGAGAAAGGAAAATTTCCTTTTCAACCTCAACCAAATCCCAAGGGTCAGTACAGTCTAAATGAGAGTAGTTCAGAAAACCAATAAATAGATCAAGTCAAGTCAGTGAAAACTCTTAGGAGTGGAAAGGTTGTTGAAAAACAAATTCTTAAACCTTGTGAAAGAGATGATGAACCAATCCCCCAAGAAAATGAAGAAGTTGACCAAAAAGAGACCAAACTCTAGCTTGCACCCCTATTTCCTCAAGCATTAAATAATTCAAGGAAATTGAACCATAACACTAGAATTTTTGAAATTTTAAAACAAGTGAAGGTCAATATTTATCTGTTAGATACTATCAAACAGATTCCATCTTATGCCAAATATTTGAAGGACTTGTGCACTATTAAAAGGAAACTAAATATGAAAAAGAAAACCTTTTTAGCTGAATAGGTAAGCTCCATTATTCAGAACAATAATGCGTTGAAATATAAACACCCTGGTTGTCCTACAGTTTCATGCATTATTAGAGAACATATAATTGAAAAAGTTTTACTTGATCTTGGTGCTAGTGTCAATTTGTTTTCATATTCAGTTTATCAGCAATTTAACTTTGGTGAGTTACAACCAACTTCTGTAACTCTTCTACTTGCCAATAGATCAATTAAAATTTCAAGAGAAATAGTGAAAGATATGTTGGTACAAGTTGATAAATTCATATATCCTGTGAATTTTATTGCCTTGGATACTGAACTTGTGGTTGAGAGTTACAAGTCAATTCCTGTTATTTTAGGCCGTCCATTTTTAGCCACATCTAATGCTTTGATAAATTGTAGAAATGGAGTGGTGAAGCTAACATTTGAAAATATGACACTAGAGCTCAATGTTTTTAACATGTGCAAGCAACCACAGGAAGTCCTTGATGAAAAAGAGGAAGTTGAAGGAATTGAAGGCATCGTAGATGATCATCTTCAAACAAGAAGTTCTTTTGACCCATTAGAAATTTGTTTAGTCAATTCATTTGATTCAGGCATGCAATTAGAAGATGATATCTCTGAAAAATGCTATTTGCTTGATTATACACAGGTAATGGAGTACAAGGGATGGAAGCCAAGATTTGAAGAGCTAAAACCCATGAATGATAATACCCATGAAGAAGTACCCACACTGGAACTAAAGTCATTACCTGCTGGGTTGAAGTACACATTTTTGGGAGAAGAGCAAAGCTTTCCAGTGGATGCCAAACCAAGATTGATACGGTGGATCTTGTTGCTTCAAGAATTCAACATCATAATAAAAGATAAGAAATGAGTCGAAAATATTATTGCAGATCATTTGTCCAGACTTACAATAGGCTCACCTTTTGATAGCACACCAATCAATGATTCTTTTCCCGACAAATTTTTTTTTCTATCAATTTTATGCCTTGGTTTGCTAACATAGTCAACTTTCTTGTAATAGGAAAGATGTCGTCTCAATGGACGCACCAAGATAGAAGGAAATTTTTGACAGAGGTAAAAATTTTTTATTAGGATGACCCATAGTTGTTCAAATATTGTCCTAACCAAATCTTTCGAAGATGTGTGCCCGACAGTGAGGTAGGTAGTGTCATTAAATTTGTCACTTAAAAGCAGGTGGAGGTCACTTTTCTTCAAAGAAAACAGCTGTGAAAATCTTACAGTACGGATTTTATTAGCCCACTTTATTTAAGAACTGCTATACTTTTTGCAAAAGTTGGGAAAACTGTCAGAAATTGGGCTCCATTTCAAAAAGAAACATGATGCCTCTGAGCCCTATCCTTATCATTGAAATTTTTTATTATTGGGGAATTGATTTCATGGGTCCATTTCCATCCTCATTTGGATTTATGTATATTTGGGTTTCAGTTGATTATGTCTCAAAATGGCTTGAGGTGATTCTATGCTGACACAATAGTTCTCAAATTTTTAAAAGAAAATGTCTTGTATCAATTTGAAATCCCTTAAGCTATCATCAGTGATGGGGGAACACATTTTTACAATAAATCATTTGAATCTTTAATGAAGAAATATGGTATTACACACAAAATTGTCACCCCTTATCACCCTCAGATAAATGGACAAGTTGAATTGACAAATAGGGAGATTAAACAAATTTTGAAAAAAACGGTTAACCCAAATCATAAAGATTTGTCTTTAAGACTAAACAATGCACTTTGGACTTACCGTACTGCTTTCAAAACATCTTTGGGCATGTCACCCTATCGGTTAGTCTATGGAAAACCATATCACTTGCCTGTAGAATTGGAACATAAAGCATTTTGGGTCATTAAAGCTTTCAACCTAAACCTTGATGATGCTTGCAAGATACACAAATTGCAATTAAATGAACTTGAGGAGTTGGGAAATGATGCATATGAAAACTCAAAGATTTATAAAGTTAGAGCAAAAACTTTTCATGACAAGTCAATTTTGAGAAAATCTTTTGAAATTGGTCAAAAACTTCTGCTTTATAATTCTCATCTGTACCTATTCCCTAGCAAATTGAGATCTAGGTGGAGTGGTCCTTATGTTGTCAAACATGTGTATCCTCATGGGGCCATAGACATTGAGAATCCTTGAAATGGTAATGTGTTTAAAGTCAATAGACAAACACTAAAACCATTTCTGGAAAACTAAGTTGATGAGGTAGAATTCATCTCTCTTTCTAATCCTTGTTATGAATAGAATTTATTCTAATTTTGTTGCCTTCTTTTTGCAGTTCCTTGTGTTCCCGGTTAAGTGGCAGATAATGGTACTTCGTGGCTCTCGAGTCGATTTATTTTCAGTTTCCCATAATAACTGAATCATTCTCCTTTAAAATGGATGTCATTCTCTTAAATTTCAGAAAACATTTTCCTTCCCTCCCTCAAAATGCTCTTACAAAAATCTACAAAGTTAGATGTGAAAGATTGAGACTGTTAATGTACAAGGGTATGCCGGAAGATGTACGCTGGATAATTGAAGCAAAGGTCTGACTAGCAGGTGAGTCTTCAATTTCATTTGACTCATACATGCTAGGTCTTGGTAGAAGTTTGTATTCTAAAAGGAGAAGAGCAAAAAGGTTACAAGTCTGTCACAAATGTGCACGATGGAATTGTAACAAGTGATATCGTTCTTTGGGAATGGTTTCCACAAACAGAGAATATAAAATTTTCTTCATTAAGAATGGACTGAGTAAAGAGTCATTAGATGATATCTTGTTGACCCTTGAGATGCATTCTTGTGGATCTGTGCATCGTGAACTTCTTAATTTGAGGAATCTCTTCAAGGATGAACAAAAACGTTACAGTATTGGGAATCTAATTCTAAAAGACCATGTTTGTCAATTTATAAGAAAATTGGATGGGAAACTTATCATCGACTCATAGAAGGCATTTAAGCCGTTACTAGATATAAAACCAGAGGAAGATGTGAGCCAACAACATGTATATATTATCTTCTTCTTCGAAAAAAATAAAAGAGAGAAAGAAAAGAAAAAAAAATGAAAAAAACAAGGTTAAACAAAAAGAGTGAAACTTCGGTTGTACTTGGTCTTTAATTCGATTAGAAGCCCTAAACAGATGCCCATTTTGTCATAGACTCAGGAGAAAATCTTCACACACCGGTATATAAATAAGGTTCGTGTGCCATGTAACGTCCCTTTTTCTTAACGTTGCGAAGAAGGAACGTCACACCACAATGTAGAAATACAAAATAAAATTTGCGAAAAATAATAATTTCGTTGATTATTTAAGACCCGGTTCATTATTAACACAAGATTAAATAGTTTGAATTCTTGGATGATAAGATAATCGAGTATTGAAATATCTGTACACATTTTTTTTTGGTAAGAAATAAGAATGATTACTGATACAATAGAATCATAAAAGAATTTAAAATCATACATTCACAATATATATATATATTATATGCATCAGCCTGTTTAATTACATCATGATATTTATACAAAAAGCAAAAGATGTACCCACCCAAAAGGTTACAAATATACCCCCAACATATACAACAAAACATCAGGCTTCCCAAAAAGATAAATGGTTAGCCATCAATAGCCACCTACAGTATCAGCCCCTAAGACTGATGAGAAGGGACCGTAGCCGGGTCCTCCTCAGGGTCCTCATCATCCGACGAAAGTGCCATCGGGGCGACTGAGTTTAGGGCAGAAGCCCGAGCACTGGAGAAGAAAGAATTCTCTTGAGGGTGTAGAACATATAAGTCCACATGTCCCTCACGGGAAGGTAAAATTCTAAAATAACAAAAGCTGAAAAATCAAAGACAGGGGTGTCATAACGACCCCAAGATAAGGACACCGTCAGCTCCCCGCGGTAGACGCATTGGTCCGTCTCCACATGTAAGTGCTAGCAGTCTGGTCCTCCATGGAAGGTCAACTTTACGTATCCCAAAAAGTGGCGTAGGCGTGACGACATCCTCAACAGCTCTAGTCGTAGTGCTGCCAGAAACCTGGAAACTTAGTTGTTTCCTTCTCTTCCTCATGAATGTCTTCTCAGAAGTACACAGTCCGATGGAAATACAGAAAGTACAGAAATACAGAAAATACAGAAATAGGTGAGACACCTAACTTTCAGTACCAAAATGGCAGTAAGAAAATAAAACGACGCTAGATGCCCACATAACAATACAGTTCATACAATAATTAGAATTATCAGTAAGCAGATCAACAATAAACAGTAGCAACAACCATCAATAATAAGCAGATAATAGCAATATTCCCAACAGTCAGCAGTTCAACAATTAAATAAGCATTACGGTAATTGTAACAAATAACTCCCACAATCATAAATATTCTTGCTCAATGCATTATGAGACTAACGGTTCATAATGCAAAAAGGTACCAAAATTCTTACTCCATGGAACTAGACATAAACATGTTCGGAGTAAATGATCAAGGAGTTATGTCAGTATCTCGTTAGCCAAAATAATTAGTGTGCTCATCTCATAAAAACATTTGCGCAATACGGCTTATACATGGCACCTCAATAGTTAATCATGATATAGGACAGCGTCTCAGTCCGGATTGTCGGTGTGTTTGTATCGGTCTATCCCACGGCCCTAGTGGAGCTACCACTACCCGTTGTGAGACACCCACACCCCGATGCCCCCAAGGCCAACCACTATGACCCTATGCTTAGTCTACTCGCACCCGCAAATAGGTGTTATTCAAACACCTAGGCATACATAGTCTTTCCAACAATGTCCAACAGATAACACATATGCATGACAACACAATGTACATCATGTATGTTTATCAATGATACGATAATCATACAATATATCACACTGGCATATCTAAATATACATAGTTCAATATCAACATGTCATAGTATCAATATGTCACAAATTCCTCAAGTACACAATTAACAAACACTAAGCCCACATAGGGATCCATAATGACGTAAAATCAATTTTCAATGTCAATATATATTTAGGGTTCATCCCTTATCATAAGTCCACCTTATGGGTTCACATTCTCCAAGTCTTATATTTTGGTCAATTATGACAATTTTTGATTAAATAGCCCTTCAAAACTGTGTCCTTCTTGAGTGTTGTTATTCAATCCAATCCTTCCACTTTATTATGAATTATGAATGTCTCTAAATTCCTAATTTCCAAAGATGTATCAAGGCATCACTCAACCCCTAATTTTCTCTCAAATCCGTGGCTTCTCTAGATCATCAAGATTTCAATTTCCTTCCATTTTATACATCAATTACTTAGTATCTAATCATTTAAATTTTATTTTACACAAAACCAATCCAATCTCCTAACTTTCAAGATCAAAACCGTGGCTTCACCTTAGGGTATTAAACCGTTAAAACTCTTCATTCATTAATTTTTAATATCATCATTTAACAATCAATCACATATGCTTCATTTCATTGTATAGAAAAATCAATTTATACCCCTAAAATCTAGTCAAAACTATCGCGTCATATTAGGGTAGGAAACTCCAAATTTTTCATTTAACAACCCTAACATGATCAAGCATTTCCAACACATCAAATACATTCAAGTTCACCATTCAACATTAATCCAATTCAAGAACACATAAACATACAAAACCACCAAAACAAAGAAAGCATACAAAGGTTCCCTCACCACCAAAATGGTTGAAGTGAGTAGTCTCTCTCTTACCTAAAGGAGAATCACGAAAATGGCTTCCTAGATACTCCTTGGTAGGTTTGGTTTTGAGCTTCCAAAAACCATAGGAATTTCAAGACAATGAATCCACACCAAGGGTTGAAAGAGAAGAGTTCCATGGTCATCAAAGAGACCATGGAGCACGAAAATGAAGAGAAAGAGGAATAAAAATAAAAACTTTACCTTAAAGCTTGAAGCTTTGTCTTGGATGACAATGGAGGAAAGGTTAGATTTTGAAGAAAATTTCTAAAGAAAAAGTGTAGAGGGACTTAAGGTGAGTAGAGAAATAGTTTTGGTGAAGAGAAAAGTGAAGAAAAATGGTTGGTAATGGGGCTGCAATTTTTGTATGAAGAGAGGAGAAGAAGAGTGAAGGAAGAGGAAATGTGAAGAAGATGAAGTTAGAGAGAGAAAGTGTTGTAGGAAAAATCTAATTTTGGGTGATTATTGGTTAAGTTGGGAGGTAAAATTTTGCCTCCTTTGAAGGGCATTGCTGCGGCAACAACGAAGAGAGAGGGGGAGATTTTTGGCTTCCCCAACAAGCTAAGGGTATCATGGTCTTTTGGTAGTCAAAGCTTCTCAAAGAAGTTTGATTAAAATATATTAAATTTGAATTAAAGTAAGTTTGATTAGACTTAAAGTAGATTACATTAGGATAATGTGATAGGGTTTATAATGCATGTTATTATCTAATGGATAATTACTATAGTCGACAGAAGTCAGTATTAATTTATCTGACAGATAAAATTTATAAAGTGATTTATTATTTTATCTGTTAAAATTTTTCAAAAAACGTGAAACCTCGTAAATTGTGTCCGGCCTCGGGTTTAGTAAGATCTCCTATCGACATTTCCACAGATCAAGGTTCTCGGAAAAACTATCTCATTTTCCTGGGCTCGCTCAGTTTACACGTAAAACAAGAAATAATATTAAAATATTTTACGTTCTTAGAAAAATCCAGAAAAATTGCCAAAAATCACAAATATTAGAAAATGAATATTTATCATAAAATGAATAAATATTTGGGGTGTTACAACTCTCCCCAACAAATATGAATTTCATCCTCGAAATTTTCATACCTTAAAATAGTTCTGAATATTGCTCATTTATCTTGTCCTCCAGCTTCCATGTCGCATCTTCAGTTGCTTCGTTCCAGATCACTATCACCAATGAAATATCTTTCCCTCTGAGTTATTTCATTCTCCTATCCTCAATCCTCACAGGAGTTGTTTCATAAGTCAAGTTCTCCTTTAATTGTACTGAATCGGGTGCTATGACATGATTAGGACTCATAATGTATTTTCGAAGTTATGACACATGAATGACATTATGTAGATTTGAAAGAAAAGGTGGTAAAGCTATTTGGTAAGCAACAGGACCTATCCGACGAAGAATTTGATAAGGTCCAAGGAATTTAGGAGTGAGCTTTCTAGATTTAAGAACTCGACCGACCCCAGTCGTAGGCGTGACTTTCAGAAACACATGCTCTCCTTCCTCGAACTCAAGAGGTTTTCTTCTTCTATCTGTATAGCTCTTTTGTCGATTCTGAGTCGTTCTCATCTTTTCTTGAATCATCTTAACCTTCTTAGTTGTCTACCGAATAAGATCAAGCCCGACCGTAAGTCGCTCTCTGTCTTGATACCAACATAAAGGTGTTCGGCATCTTCGTCCATACAGAGCCTTATAAGGTACCATCCCTATACTCGAATGGTAACTGTTATTGTAGGTAAATTCTACTAGCGGTAAAATTTTGTCCCAACTTCCAATCTACTCTATGGCACAAGCTCTCAACAAATCTTCCAATGATTGTATTGTTCTTTCTGATTGGCCATCAGTCTGAGGATGGTATGCAGAACTCAATCGTAGCTTTGTCCCCATTGCTTCTTGAAGACTTTGCCAAAATTTCGATGTAAATCTCGGGTCTCTATCAGAAATGATACTTGTAGGCGCACTATGTAGTCTGATAATTTCACCGATATACAACTGAGTCAACTTTTCCAACGGATACCTTATGTTGATCGGCAAAAAGTGCGCTGACTTTATAAGTCGATCCACAATTACCCATATCGAATCGTATCCCTTTCTGGTTCTTAGCAATCCGACAACAAAGTCCATGGCAATACTATCCCATTTCCATTCAGGAATAGTCAAGGGTTGTAACATTCTAGATGGTCGTTGGTGTTCGATCTTTGTTTTCTGGCAAACTAAATAAGAAGATACGCATCTAGCGATATCTCTTTTCATCCATGCCACCAAAATAACTTCTTCAAATCTTGATACATTACATTTTGATCATTCCAGGTGCATACTCAACTTGCTAGTATGAGCATGTTCAAAAATGTACTTCTTGAGTTCTTCATCCTTAGGCACACAGACTCTACCTTGAAATCTTAAAATTCCATCGCTTCCTTCCTTTAGTGTTGATACACCTCCCTGCTTTATCAATTCTCTTTCTTCTTGTAGCAACTTGTCCACCTTCTACTTTTCTCGGATGTCTTCCAGCAAGTCATTCGAAATAGTGACCATGTTCATGCAGATTTTTCTTGGCATTAGCTCCACAAAAGACCGTACATCTTTGAATTATTCTATTAAATCTTTCTCCCTGATCATCATGGTAGAAACACTGATTGTCTTCCTGCTTAAGGCATCGGCCACAACATTCGCCTTCCCAGAGTGATACTGAAGTTGGAAATCGTAATCTTTCAAGAACTCTAACCATCTTCGCTGTCTCATGTTCAGCTCTTTTTGATCGTACAAGTACTTCAAACTCTTGTGATCACTAAAGACGTTGAACATTGCTCCATAGAGATAATGTCTCCATATCTTCAAAGCAAACACAATAGCAGCTAACTCCAAGTCATGCGTTAGGTAGTTCTTCTCATGTACTCGCAATTGTCTTGAAGCGTAAGCCACCACTTTTTCGCGTTGCATAAGGACACAACCCAATCCTTGGTACAAAACGTCACAATACACCTCGAATGGTTCATTTGGATCAGGTAGAACTAACACTAGTGAAGTAGTTAGTCTCTTCTTCAATTCTTGAAAACTCTCTTCACAAGCATCCGTCCATTCAAAAGCTTGATTCTTCCTTGTGAGTTGAGTGAGAGGTCTAGCAATCTTAGAAAATCCTTCAATAAATCTCCAGTAATATCTGGCTAATCCAATAAAGCTTCGGATTTCTTTCACCGTCTTCGGTCTCTCCCATTGGAGAACAGCTTCTACCTTCGAAGGATCTATAGCAATTCCTTCCCTTGAAATCATATGGCCCAAGAATTTAACTTCGTCCAACCAAAACTCATACTTCGACAACTTGGCATATAGCTCTTTCTCCTTGAAAGTCTGAAGAACTATACTGAGATACTCGGCATGATCCTCTTGATTTTTCAAATAGATCAAGATATCATCAATGAAAACAACGAATAATCTGTCCAAATAAGGACGAAAGATTCTATTCATATAATCCATGAAAATAGCAGGTGCATTGGTCACCCCAAAAGGCATCACTAAGTACTCGTAGTGCCCATAACGAGTATGAAAAGCCATTTTAGGAATGTCTTCAACTTTCACCCTGATCTAATGGTAGCCCAATCGCAAATCGGTCTTAGAAAATACTGCCGCTTCTTTCAACTGATCCATCAGGTTGTCTATTCTCGGCAATGGATACTTGTTCTTGATCGCGACCTTATTCAACTGACGATAATCCACACACAATCTTGAAGTATCGTCTTTCTTCCTAACTAGCAATACTGGTGCTCCCCAAGGTGATACATTGGGTCTCACGAATTACTTCTCCAAAAGCTCTTCCAGTTGCTTCTTGAGATCAGCTAGCTCTGCAGGTGACATTCGGTAAGGCGCTATGGAAATTGGGCCAGCTCCGGGTACAAGATCAATGGCAAATTCGATCTCCCGCTCCGGTGGTAAACCAATCTTCGGGAAAAACTTCAGGAAACTCTCGAACCACTGAGATTGCGTCCACATCTACCTCATTCTTGACCTTCAAAGAAGACAATGGCATATATCCCTAAGCTCATTCTTTCAAGAAAGCTTTTACTTGGTTGGCCGTCAGAAATCTAGAATTCTCATCCAAAAGGAAAACTATGGTTTTTCTAGAACAGTCTAGTAAGACATGGTTAGAAGATAACTAATTCATTCCTAGGATCACATCTAATTGACATAGTGGCAAATAGATCAAATCAACAGAAAAGATTCGACCTTCAACAATCAATGGACAATTCAAACAGACTTTGGTGGTAAGAACATGTTTAGCAGTGGGAGTTGAAACAGTCAAATCAAAAGATAAAGAAGACACAGGTAAACCAAGACTTTTCACACAGCCATAGGAAATGAAAGAATGCGTTGCACCTGAGTCATACAGTACAGTCAAAAGATTACCTTCTATGAGACCTTCCTCTTGTATAAGATCTTCGGATTCGGAGGCTTCAGCACCACTCAGAGTGTAAACCTGACCTCCAGCCTGTGGTTTAGCAGTTCTAGCAGCATTGACGGAAGGTTTCGCCTTAGTTGATTACAATCACGAGAAACGTGTCCAGGTTTCCCGCATCTAAAGCAAATGATTCCCTTGATAGTGCAATCCCTTATGTAGTACTCCTTCTCGCACGTCATGCATCTCGGCAGAGACGTCGTCAATTGACCAGATCTACCTGGACTCCCTCTAGGACTTCCACCTTATGGCCTCTGTTGTTGATTTCCAGGTGGTCTAGAATAAGGCTTCTTCTGGTGACAATTAGCATTACTACTTCCTCTTCTTTAGGACTGAAAAGGCCCAAAGTTTTTGTTTCTTGCATCACGTGCCTGGTCCAAGTCTTCCACTCGATGACACGTATCAAGTAATTCTAAAAACTGTGTAATCTTCAAAGTTATGAGGGCCCTCTTCACGTCATGTCTGAGACCTTCTTCAAACTTTCGACACTTCCATGCCTCGTTCGGTTGATGTCGAAAATAGGTTGAGAATTTGGACAAACTCTCAAACTTGGCAGTATATTCACTCATAGTCATATTACCCTGCCTCAAACCAAGGAATTTCATCTCCTTAGCATGCCTAGCACTTTCCGAGAAATACTTATTCAAGAACCTCTCCTTGAACAATTCCCAATTAATTGCTCAATTCTCAGCCTCCAATACCCTCTGTTCTCCGGTCCACCAATCCTCTGCATCCCCAGTCAGCATGAACGCAACATAAGTCACTTTCCTGTCGTTGGCACAATTCATGCCCATGAAATCTTTTCCAGCTCTTTGATCCACAGAGTAGCTTTCTCAGGATCATACTCTCCCTTAAATTGTGGAGGGTTAGTGCGACGAAATTCTTCCAGATTCTGGGCATTATTAGTAGCCTCCAATTGTTGTGCAGTCCTCGCTTGCTGTTGAGCTGTTTGCTGGTTTTGCTGTAGCATTGCTTCAGCCATCTTCTGGATTGCTTCGATTGCAGCAGTCATGTCTCCTCTACAAGCCAAAATCCTTCTCAAATCAAGCTATACAAAACACAAAAAAAAAGTCAGATGTATCCTCACAGAATACCAAACGCAGAGAATCACACAACACGAACAAGACAGTCCAAAACCACATGACCCAAAAGAAAACCTAAACCGGGACTCTGATACCAAGACAGCTGTAACATCCCTTTTTCTTAACGTCGTAAAGAAGAAACGTCACACCATAATGTAGAAATACAAAACATAATATAAAATTTGCGAAAAATAATAATTTCATTGATTATTTAAGACCCGGTTCATTATTAACACAAGATTAATAATTTCGTTGATTATTTAAGACCCGGTTCATTATTAACACAAGATTAAATAGTTTGTATTTTTGGATGATAAGATAATCGAGTATTGAAATATCCGTACACATTTTTTTTGTAAGAAATAAGAATGATTACTGATATAATAGAATCAGAAAAGGATTTAAAATCATACATTCATAATATATATATATATATAAAACCTGTTTAATTACATCATGATATTTACACAAAAAGCAAAAGATGTACCCACCCGAAAGGTTACAAATATACCCCCAATATATACAGCAAAACATTAGGCTTTCCAAAAAGATAAACGGTTAGCCATCAGTAGCCACCTACAGCATCCGCCCCTAAGACTGACGAGAAGGGACCGTAGCTGGGTCCTCCTCAGGATCCTCATCATCCGACGAAATTGCCATCGGAGCGACTGAGTTTCGAGCAAAAGCCAGAGCAGTGGAGAGGAAAGAATCCTCTTGAGGGGTGTAGAACATATTAGTCCACATGTCCCTCATGGGAAGGTAAAATTCTAAAATAACAAAAGTTGAAAAATCAAAGACAGGGGCGTCATAACGACCCCAAGATAAGGACACAGTCAGCTCCCCGCGGTAGACGCATCGGTCTGTCTCCACATGTAAGTGCCAGCAGTCTGGTCCTCCATGGAAGGTCAACTTCATGTATCCCAAAAAGTGACGTGGGCGTGATGACATCCTCAACAGCTCTAGTCGTAGTATGGCCAGAAACTCGGAAACTCAGTTGTTTCCTTCTCTTCCTCACGAATGTCGTATCAGAAGTACACAGTCCGACGGAAATACAAAAAGTACAGAAATACAGAAAATACAGATAGAGGTGAGACACTCAGCTTTCAGTACCAAAATGGCATTAAGAAAACAGAATGACGCTGGATGCCCACATATCAACACAACTCATACAATAATTAGAATTGACAGTAAGCAGATCAACAATAAACAGTAGCAACAACCATCAATAATAAGCAAATAATAGCAATATTCTCAACAGTCAATAGTTCAACAATTAAATAAGTATTATGGTAATTATAACAAATAACTGCCACAGTCATAAATACTAATGCTCAATGCATTATGAGACTAACGATTCACAATGCAAAAAGGTACCAAAATTCCTACTCCATGGAGCTAGACATAAACATTTTCAGAGTGAATGATCAAGGAGTTATGCCAGTATTTCGTTAGCCAAAATAATTAGTGTGCTCATCTCATAAAAACATTTGCGCAATACGACTTATATATGGCATCTCAACAGTTGATCGCGATATAGGACAGCGTCTCAGTACGGATCATCGGTGTGTTTGCATCAGTCTATCCCATGGCCCCAGTGGAGCTACCACTGCCCGTTGTGAGACACCTGCACCCCGACGCCCCTAGGGCCAACCACTATGACCCTACGCTTAGTCTACTCGCACCCGCACATAGGTGTTGTTCAAACTCCTAGGCATGCATAGCCTTTCCAACAATGTCCAACGGACAATACATATGCATGACGACACAATGTACATTATGTATGTTTATCAATGATACAATAATCATACAATATACCACACTAGCATATCTAGATATACATGGTTCAATGTCAACATGTCATAGTATCAATATGTCACAAATTCCTCAAGTACACAATCAACAAACACTAAGCCCACATAGGGATCCACAATGACGTAGAATCAATTTTCAATGTCAATATATATTTAGGGTTCATCCCTTATCATAAGTCCACCTTATGGGTTCACATTCTCAAAGTCTTATATTTTAGTCAATTATGACAATTTTTGATTAAATAGCCCTTCAAAACCGTGTCCTTATTGAGTGTTGTTATTCAATCTAATCCTTCCACTTTATTATGGATTATGAATGTCTCTAAATTCCTAATTTCCAAAGATGTATCAAGGCATCACTCAACCCCTAATTTTCTCTAAAAACCGTGACTTTTTTAGGTCATCAAGATTTCAATTTCCTTCCATTTTATGCATCAATTACTTAGTATCTAATCATTTAAATTTTATTTTACACAAAACCAATCCAATCTCCTAACTTTCAAGATCAAAATTGTGGCTTTTCCCTAGGGTATTAAACCCTTAAAATTCTCCATTCACTAATTTTTAATATCATCATTTAACAATCAATCACATATGCTTCATTTCATTGTATAGAAAAATCAAGTTATACCCCTAAAATCTAGTCAAAACCATGGCATCATATTAGGGTAGGAAACTCCAAATTTTCCATTTAACAACCCTAACATGATCAAGCATTTCCAACACATCAAATACATTCAAGTTCACCATTCAACATTAATCCAATTCAAGAACACATAAACATACAAAATCACTAAAACAAAGTTAGCATACAAAGGTTTCCTCACCACCAAAATGGTTGGAGTGAGTAATCTCCCTCTTACCTAAAGGAGAATCACGAAAATGGCTTCCTAGATGCTCCTTGGTAGGTTCGGTTTTGAGCTTCCAAAAACCCTAGGAATTTCAAGACAATGAATCAACACCAAGGGTTGAAAGAGAAGAGATCCATGGTCATCAAAGAGACCATGGAGCACGAAAATAAAGAGAAAGAAGAATAAAAATAAAAACTTTACCTTAAAGCTTGAAGCTTTGTCTTGGATGACAATGGAGGAAAGGTTGGATTTCGAAGAAAATTTCCAAAGAGAAAGTGTAGAGGGGGTTAAGGTGAGTAGAGAAATGGTCTTGGTGAAGAGAAAAGTGAAGAAAAATGGTTGGTAATGGGGCTGCAATTTTCGTATGAAGAGAGGAGAAGAAGAGAGAAGGAAGAGGAAATGTGAAGAAGATGAAGTTAGAGAGAGAAAGTGTTGTAGGAAAAATCTAATTTTGGTGATTATTGGTTAAGTTGGGAGGCAAAATTTTGCCTCCCTTGGAGGGCATTGCTGCGACAACAAGAAAGAGAGAGGGGGAGATTTTTGGCTTCCCCAACAAGCCAAGGGTATCATGGTCTTTTGGTGGTCAAAGCTTCTCAAAGAAGCTTTGATTAAAATATATTAAATTTGAATTAAAATAGGTTTAATTAGACTTAAAGTAGATTACATTAGGATAATGTGATAGGATTTTTAATACTTGTTATTATCCAATGGACAATTACTACAGTCGACAAAAGTCAGTGTTAATTTATCTGACAAATAAAATTTACAAAGCGATTTATTATTTTATTTGTTAAAATTTCTCAAAAAATGTGAAACCTCGTCAACCATGTCCGACATCGGGTTTAGTAAGATCTCCCGTCGAAGTTTCCACAGATCAAGGTTCTTGGAAAAAAAATATATCATTTTCTCGAGCCCGTTTAGTTTACACGCAAAATGAGGAATAATATTAAAATATTCCGCGTTCTCAGAAAAATCTAGAAAAATTCTCAAAAATCACAAATTTTAGAAAATGAATATTTATCATAAAATGAATAAAAATTTGGGGTGTTGCATGCCATGCTCTGTAGAGAGCCATGTGCTTTATTCGAAGTTCTTGGAACCAAGGCTTTGTAACGCTAATGGATAGAAAGAAGCGTCCCATCTTTACAGTGAACAGAAACTGTTATTGAGCCGTATACTTACTTTAATTAGTAGGCCTCTACGGCGAGTTCTGGCTGACTGCGGTCAAATACCATCTTCTTAGAATACAGGCCTTTAATTAGGTTTGCAGGAAGATAGATGGCTGCTATTCCGCAAGCGGGACGGAAAGGACTCAAAGGTTCTTGTTGTCGATTCGGCAATCCTTGTGGAGTTCATATGTTGCACCGGTGACACCCAACTCAAAGATATGCCACTACTACTCTCATGACGCGCAGTATAAAGATACGCCATGAAAATTATACATAAAGGTATGTCATCATTTGCTATTATATTTCTTTTATCTTTGTATGATTTTGTTGTATTTTGGTTTTAGACAGACTATCCTTTAAGTAAGGTCTTTTAGGAGTTTCTAGACTTTTTTACCCTGATAATTTTCTTGAAGTTCAAAAAAATAAAAACAAAAACAAAACAAAAAAATAAAAAAATAAAAAAAGATTGGTCAGAAGGAAGCTGTGATGGAAGCAGCTTGAAACGCAAGTTTGATCTAACATTTCATCTATGACCTTCCTTTACTTTTGGTTTCATTCATCATACCTTGTTTCTGTTTAAATTTGTACTAGGTTTTTCTTTTTAGTAATTACCGCAACAAGTAATATTTTCTATCATTTACTCATCTATATTTTAACATTGAGGACAATGTTGTGATCTGGTTGGGGGGAATGATAGTTGACCCAAAAAAAATTTGGGAAGTATAATATGATTGTCAGTAACTTACTAAACTAATTAAGGATGACAGAATAAAGAGTAATTTTACTCTTGAGATGCATCTTAATTGGGGAAGTATGTTTATTGATATGATTGTTAGAAACCTACTCGTAGTAAAACCAATTAAGGATGACAGAGTAAGGAATATTTTTTTTTACTCTTGAGATGCATCTTAGTTGAGGAAATAATTATTTTGTGTAGAAGTAGCAAATGAATTCTTGGATCATAGCGTAAATTGTCCTCTGTCTTAAATTTCACATGCTCGGTTATGGATGTTGAATTGATAGATTGAGAATGATAAAAATATGCCTTAAATTTTGGGCTTATTAATGAATGGATTGAACATTTATATCATTCTTTTCTTTTTTGTGCGATTTTCACTCATGGAATTGTTACTCTAGAACTTGCTTTGATTCTTTTTAGGCTACATTTTCACATGCATACATAAACATGATTGAGGCATTTTTCATGAAACAGCTACTTTAACCAAATAGGCAGCCTTGCTTAGTAACATATTGTCTCAATATGATATCAAATACTCTTATGGCTTCTTTGAAATTCTCTTATTCCTGCTAACGTAAGGCATTGGAAATGGCATATTTTCCTTTACTTAACCCTTTGAGATTATTTGACTATTCCTTGTTTCTAGCTCATTATGTGCCTTAAATGAAAAACTATGTTCTTACCTGACTTTGGTGAATAAGAGAGCATTGACTTTGTTAATGGATGAGTTCTTGAACAAGTGCGGGAATGTGTGTGCAAAATGGTTGGTGAAAAAGGAATCAGTAGCTAATTGAAAAAAATGTGTGTGTGTGTGTGCATATTTTTTATCTAAAAAAAACAAATGTGTAAAGAAGGGTCAACAAGGCAAAAAGGGAAGGGAAAAAAAATATGTAAAGGGAATTTATATTAGGTAGAGTTAGGATAAACTTTCATGCTTGTTAATTGAACTTGATAATCACATATTTATACATTAATAAACCCTCATTTTTTATCATTTATAATATCCATGTACTTAATTGATTGAGCTTGGTCATGTTTTGTAAGTTTGGGTTCAAATTAAGTTTAATTGATATTTTCCAGCATTGTTGAGATTTTACACTATTTCTGTATTTTGGCTATATCTTGAGTTCTAGATGTCTAGAAATTATGAGTTTTACCTTGTAGGAAAGTTGAGAGAAAGCTCTACAACTTTGATGAAGAGCTCAAAGTCTCAATTAGACATCTAGTGGAGCTAATTGGACCTAGAAGTCAAAAAATGGGTTCTGTCATTAAAACCCAAGCAGTGTGCACTAATCAAGGCATAATTTGGGTTGCATGAGTTGCATTGAGCTGAAACTGACCCAAATCTACAACTTTCATAAAGAACACAAGAGGCAGTTCAGATTTCTTGAAGGTCATATTGGGCTTGCAAGTTAGAACAAAAGAGTTAAAATTCGGCCTGAGCAGTTACAATGATTGAGTCATTTCTTAGGCTGTAGGAGGCCAAATTGGATGGTTCAAGTAGGCATTTGATAGCCAAGACAAAGGCCTACAACTTTCATGAAGGCCACTTTCCGAGAATCTATTGGCAAGCACGAGCTTGGCACTAAATTATTTTATGCAAGTGAAGACAAACAATTTTTGCAATCATCCACCTACTCCTTAATCATCCACCCACCCCTTAATTATCCACCCACTTATTGTCCTACTCATTGTCATCTTTTGCTTGTGATGCTCTATAAAAGGTAGCCTTGCCTTTTAGGGTAATCTTGGTTTTAGATCAAGATTATGTTATTATGTTATTTTCTTGTTGTATTTTTCTTTTGTTGTAAATAGAGGTTATGATCATCATCTTCTTCTTCTCTCTTTCTTTCTTCTTGCTCATAGGTAACTAATCTTCATCTTGCTTGGGTGAAGGGGTGAAGCTTTTGGTAATAAAAATAAGGTTAGATTAATTTCTTTCTTGTGCCTAAATGATATATTATCAAGTGATCATTATATGTGTTGTATTTTATTTTGAATCAATTTAGAAACCATCCTTGTAAAGTGGAGTTCTTGATTCATTGTAGACAAGTGGTTTGCCACAATGAATGCTTGAACCCATTTACAAGTGTTGGTGTCAGTAAATAATTAAAGGAACTATAATATAACTACGTATGTAATTCTAAATGGACTTTGAATATTTTATTTTCTGATTGGAACCTCCATTGTGCGTGGATTTCAATTGAGTTATAAAAAGAATTAATCTTGTCCTTAATTTATTACCAAAAGTAGATCTCCTAGCCCAAGCAAGTTCTTTAATTTAATTGTGAACAAGTTTTATTATCTTTATTGTTGTGACAAAGCCTTTCCTTACCTCAAAGAATTTTTCTTCATAAATTCCCTGTGGATCGACCACGGACTCCTGAGAAATTTATCACTTGAGACAACCTACACTTGAATTTGCATCCTTTAATCCACATCAAGAGTTCAAAAATCAAGATTTGATATTTTGAATGAGGAGAGAGACGATGCAGCTGTCAACGAAGGTCAGTCCCTAAGTCAACAAAGTAAGGATTCTATTTTTAGTGGGCCACTGGGCCAAAAAAGCCATGTGTTCGTTACTGGTGTAGTAGGGGAAAAATTTGTTAAGCTCATCATTAGGCAACAACCTACGCCAGCCATACAGAAAAATAAAAAAGCTACACACCCTTTTATGACTATGAAACGTAACCTAGAAAAGGGTATAGTAACCCAGCCTCCCCATGAGAAGCCTCCAAAGTTTTAGGACTAGGAACGTGACCATAAAGCCATTTGTGACATTTTTCAATGATCTTAACATGTAGTGTAACACCCCAACTTTAGGATAAATGACCGTTGTGTCCCAAATTGTACTGTTTATTATTTTTCTGTATGATACAAAGTTTTATTTTACTGTCAGTGATTTTATTTGAACTTTTTGTGTGATTTGCTCCGAGACAGAAAAATAATAATTTTTGGACCGGGAAAATCTTATTTTAATTATTCGGAGTTGGGGGATCTTACTAAACCCAATTCTGAATGATACTGTTATTAATCTTTTAATTTTTAGAATTTAACTGTGAAATAAAATAATTTTATATTATTATAATATTATTTTATTAGTCAGTATAAATAAGTGACAGTGGACCCGAAAAATGTCTGTGAGACCCACTTTTGGATTGTATGACCCACAAATGCCTTGCGGGACCCATGTTTAGGAAACTAGTCAACATTTTTGGCTAGAGAAATTTCTAAACCAATAGGAAAAGAGTCAACAAAAGTGGTTAGACTAATTAGTTTAGAACTAGATGACCTAATCAAGTTAGATTAGAACTTAACTAAGTTAGTATAAAAACTTGTTAAGTAACTAAATGATGGTAAATTAGTTAGCTACCTAATTAGTTTCTAAGTTAATAAAAATCTATAAGTATCAAGTTAACTAAGTTAACCTAAGTAACTAACTAGTTAGACAAGTAACTAGATTGTTTCACTTAAGTGTAACTGGATGGTAAAGGAGAAGAAAACTTGGTTACCTTTCTCCTTAGGGAATTCGGCCAAGCCAAGGTAAAGCAAGCCAAGAGCTTTCAAGAACAAGCTTAGTCATTGCATGACTAGGTTTGTATCCACTAATGAGAGCTAAGCTTGGAGGCCAAGTGTTTATCCTAGCCATTGATCATTTCTAAGGCTTGGATGAAGCCACCAAAGTGGACACCTCTCTAGGGTGACTCCACGGCTACATCAAGGAGAGAAGGGTTGATTTTGTTAAGTTTTCTATCATCTTTCTCTCTTGCAAAAACAAAATTCCATTGAAGCTTCCTTTGAGAGCCATTCGGCCACACCATCCATTTCATCAACCATTCACCTAAAATTCTATCTACCTAACTTTTCTAAACTTAAATACCATTCTAAGACTATCTCTAGTTAGAGATTTCTTCAAAAAAATTCATCTTGAGCTTGGAAAACAACTTTGAAGATTACTCCTTAAAGGTGAAATTTCTTGTTTTTCATTTCTAATCTCATTTCTAAGGTTCTAAGCCATGATTGATCCATGGTTTATGTTATTTTTCTATGGTAGTAACTTGTAGAATTTATTTAAGCTTGATAGGTAATTTGGAGGGTGAAACCGAAATCACTAGGAAGGAGAGGAGAAGAGTTTGTCTTCATTTAAGGTAAGAGGAAGACTTGAATCTTATCATCCTTGGGTGGTGATAAGAAAATGGATTTGTTTGTGATTGTAGAATCCATAAGGATTCATTTGTGTGTTTGTTGTAATAGCTTTCTTGATTGTGATTTGTATTGATATGCATGTCTACAAGCTTTGAATATATTGTATGTGTTAGAAATGCATGAATAATTAGTAGGATGTGAATAAAATGCAAGGTTTGCATGACTGTTCCAAAGAACACAAATACAAGGCTCACGGCCTCAACACAAAATGGGAACCAAAATGTTCTCAACAACTTTCTAAAAGAGTGATTTAATTGATTTAGGTAAATTGAGAAAGTACAAATTGATTTAGAGTAAGAAAAATGAATCTATAAATCAAATGGTAAGTTTATAGATTTCGGCCAACATGCCAAAGTCAAGTGTTTTTGGTTTCTAAAATTATTTTCAATCAAGATAAAGTAATAATACCCAAAAGGAATTTTATTACAATGAGTTTTGAAGAATAAAAATAATTAGATTAAGTTTAAGAAGCTAAAACTAAGGATTTTACTGTTTAGGAGAAAATACAGTAGCTTTTGTAAAATTTCTAACGTATAGCTCATTTTATGTTTTGAAGCACGTTGGTAATTTTCAAAAGTGTGATTAAATAGTTATAATACAAACAAAAGAATTTTTAACAGAAAACCTAGAAAACCATTGTTATAGATTTTCTAAGCAAAATACTGTCAATTTTTGTTAAAAACGAACAAATAAGATAGGAAAGATATCTAATATATTGTATACGGTATGAAAAATATCTTACGTAATTTAAACATATTAAATATTATTTCTGTTTATTTTAAATAGTGATTTTTAAGGAATTCGAACAAGAAAATAATTTAAAAATCTTACGCGATTGAGAAAACGATTTAAAAATAGTATGCAATTTCAAAAACAGTAAAATATATTTACGCGATTTAAAAATGTTTGTAAAAAAATGATGAAACTGTGAAAACGCGATAAAATTTCTGCGCGATTGACGAAAACAGTAAGTTTTACTGTTGGGCCAAAGTGGTGGACCCGGACAGATTGTGAAATAGTACTGTCAAGTGGGACGTACTGTATATTGGAGTTTTGCCATAGAGGATATTTTTGTAAATATGGGTACTAATACCATTGAGGGTATTTTGGTAATTATTTTGTTCATACATTGAGTTGTGCCAATTTAGTTGATAATTGGTGATTTGATTGACGAGACGAATAACATCGTGTTGTCGGTGTGATAAGCGTAGTGTGGTTCAACTTGTGTGAACTTGGAGACATTAGTGTGCGGATTATTCCATATGTGGACAGTTGGTCGCTCCTCTGGGCCATGGTAACCGGTAACATACTAGTGGTCTCGACACGCACTATACTTAATCGAGATCTTGTAAGGACTATTTTAGTACAATGCCTGTAGTTACACGATGTTTGGTCTATGTACTACACCACGATGTTTTGGACAGTGGGCTATAGACATAACGTGAGACAGTGCAATAGTTGGTTGGGCAGCCTAAGGTACTAATAGAACTTGTGGGTCATTCTCTTTGATGTCTGTGTTTTAGCTCCATGGAGTAAGATTGAGTCATATTGCATATGTATATGAGTTGTACATTATAACATTATTATCTGTAATATTTTATCTATCTGTGACATTATATGATGTTGTTGCATTTAATTTCTGTGTTATATTATATTATTATTTATGCTGTTAAGGTATGCTATATTGTATGGATTGTCATGTTTGTTGTATTGGCGTTTTCTTATTTACCATGTTTGTGGTGATATAGATTGTCTTACCTCTTTATATGTACTATTTCTGTATTTTAAATTATGTGGTAAAAGAGTTTGAGGAAGAGGAACAACCTCTTGATTTTGTATACCCCGAGGACGAGGAACAGCAACAAGCCGAGGATCAGTTCGACGACCCAGAACCATCCAATCATCCATACCCATTGGACTGATTGTGTGAGTATGACGCTGCTGGGATTTTTTGGTTTTGTGAAACTTGAGTTTCACGGAGGCTCAGAAGCCTGGCGACTGCGGGAAGACAAAGATTCGGTGACTTACATAGGGCGTCTGACTGTGACCATACGTACAGAGTTTGATGGAGAGCCCATCTTTTCTACTATGTTGTATTTACATATGGAGTTGCCGCTGTCTCTTAGGCGTCATTGGGGTGGTATGTTTGATGCGCCTAGTGAGATTAGCAGTGTGTCGACTGCACGAACCCGTGTCCGTAGAGGGTCGAGGCATCCTGGATATCTGTCTTCTGATGATCGTCCTGATAGTGATCCATCGGAGGGGTAGAGATATGTGATGTGTACTTGGGCGCGTCTGCATTTTGTATATATAGACTTCTTACTGCTTTGTTTACTATTTTAGTTTAAATGTTTGTAGTTGTAAATTATTTGTATAACTTAAAACAAAATCATATGTATATTATGTGTAATGACAGTTTGCTTATTTTATGTTTCGTGTTATTTTATTTCATAATATTCTATTTAACAGGAAAAAATTTTACAACCCGTATTACTATGTAACAAATATTTTACAACTTGGGTAGAATTTTATTTATCTTTATTTTATTTTATTCATAAATGTGACATCCCCACAAGGGTGTTACATGCAGCTTGGCATAGCTATGAGGAAGGAAGGTTAGAAGCCTTTGACTCAAATATTCATGTGGTTGGACCCTCTCAGGAAGATCTTGAATTTCTCAAGCATTGTCAAGAAGGTTATTCTAGCGTGTTAGAGAATACACCCCTGGATCCTGGCAAGCTTTTTGTTTCAAGCTTGGACGTTGGAGGGATTAGCAAACCTGCGTATCAAGGCATAGCTAGAATAGCTATGGATGGGGCTTCTAACTCTGGTGTTTGATCAATCCTATAGGACTTCCTCTTGTTTCTTTGTCTCAATGAATGTTCTTTTTTGGAACTGTTGAAGTGTTGGATGTATATGTAACACCCTAACACAACTATCTCAATATGCCTCAATTAAATAAAGATATAAAGCATTAAACGTGTTACTTCTATTCTTACAATTACTTTAATTCCATATAACTAAAAATAGTAAATAAGGAAAGCCACGATAAAAGTAAGTCATACTTATATACATCAAAAGTCTCTAACTGCAAAGTGTTATATATACATCATAACTACTACTCTGAGTAAAAATATACAAGAGTTCTCAAGTAGTAAAAGTAAGACTATCTATTTCTCGTTGCGTTTCCTTTAGCTTTTTTAACCCTCGATGAAGGGTCTTGACCTACTTTTACCATGGAAACACAAAAAATGATGAGAACATAAAATTTCTCAGTAATAGACATGTATTTCATGGTACTCATTAATGTAAATCACTTATAAATATAAATGATAATCACATTATACTGTCTCCCATACAACTGTATAATGTATAGAAATCTAATGTACCTCAATATTGCACAATTGCCCATACAACTGTATAACATTAACTAAACTTGGTAAATTGCTTAACTCGCTTCATTGCCTAACTTAGGACTTAACTTATCCCAAGGCTTGTGTTAGTAAGTTTGACTCACTTTAGTACACTTACATAAGATTGATCATATTCTTCATGTTACTTGACAAACAGTTTAGCTCACTACATTGTCCTAGGTGAAATGTTATATTGACACTTACCTCTCCCAATTACCTCATTAGCAAATAGTTTAACTCTTAAATTTGCAAGGTTAAGGAGTTTGGCTCACTTCCTTAACTAGAATAATGGTTCTATGATTCAATTTAAACATGTAAAGGAACCAGTGTTAACTAATACTCTATTTCAACCATCTTAATGAGATAATAATGTATTTCTATAAAAATTTGCACATTTAACTCAATTTTGATTATAAGAGAATAAATGATGCCTTTATGATAAGTACACTTGCTTATCAATCTTGTATCTTGTTTACCTTACAATCGCAATTCTAGTGATTTTCTAAAGTGTGTATAAGGTCCTAGATAACTAATTCAATCATTCAATAACTATTGAATAGTTTAAAACTCAAACTTGTACTTATACAATAGGTGGTTAGTTCTTTTGTAAAACATCCCTAAAAATATCTTAATACACTTAATAAAGCATAAAAGAATAATCCTAACTAGTAAAGAGCTTCCAAACATCACGAATAACATGCTTGAAAAATATTGGAACTCACGCCTAGGTGTGGCTTTCCCACGCCTAGGCGTGACCCTCTCTATCTCGTCTGGCTGAGAACCAGAACAACTCGCACCTAGGCGTGGTTAAGTCACGCCTAAGTGTGACTCTGCGACTAAAAGTTCTGCAGAATTATGCAAAATAGTTTTACTATTCCGTTACCCAAAATCCTCATTCCAATCACTAAAAATCTGATTCTAAGATATCTCAAACCTCAAATATAATCCATTAACATATTATGATACTTATACATTCTTAATTTCACTTAATCATGGATTAGTGAAAGTTCACTACTTAAGACCTAAATTCCTATTTTTGTCTCCAATGGAGATTAATGGTTCTTAAGTGTTAAGAACTCATAGTCGTATATCCAAAACGATATAAACACTCTAATTTAACACTTGGAATTGAAAACCAAGCTCAAAACCTAGTTTTGCTCATCAAATTCATCTTTTACAAGTATGTAACCTAACTTCAACCATAGAGAAAAATAGAAGAAGAGAGATGAAGTTTTAGGTTAGAATCCCCTACCTCAAGTGTTTAAAGAAGGTGGATGATCTAGCTTGCCTTTACCCTTAGTTCTCTTGTTCCTTTCCTCTTCCTCCTTGGCTTTGTCTTCTTTTCTTTTCTTGTTTTCCTTAGTTGTTGCTGCTATTTTTGTTTGAGAAGATGAGTGAAATTGGATAACAATTGAAATATCATGTTATAAGTCAATATAGAGGGCTTAGGAACCGTGTATGACTTGTAACCTTAAGATACTTCTCTGATACTTCTTGATCTGCTAAAAACACTTAGATTTAGCTAAATCTAGTTTTTTAGTTTCCAATAACTTTGAAATAAATACTAGGATTCATCAAAATTATTGTTTCACTATTATCTTATTTTTTTCATATTTGTTGCTAGTTAATCCGGTATTAAAAAGCACAATAGCATGCCTAAAAATATCAAACTAATTCTGATTACTCTCAAATTTTAAATACACCTTATTCACTCTATTTGTGACTTAGATACAAACTCTCTAGATTTATTTCCCTCAACTTAGCAATTTATGCTACTATCTGAGTCATTTTAAGCTATTTTTCAACTTCTGGGTTGCAACTAAGTGCCTAAACTAACTCAGTTTGTCACAAAAATAGACAGACATGTAAAACAAGTGTTATGCTACCTTTGTAACCATAAACTAGTCTAACATGCTAAAAAGAGGCTGTTACAGTATAGGTTTTGTAAATCTCATGAAGGATCTTGTTCATCGATAGTAGTCTGCTATGGTCTTTTTCATAGAGACCTATGTGCTTTTGGAAGAAGCAGTTGGCCATTCTGAGGGTATTTGGTGCTTGTGGCAATGAGATAACTGGGACATACAAGTTGTCTCTTCTCAACGTCAATTTGTTCACATAAAGTTGTCTTACCACAATGGACAACCTTAGTTTCTTACTACTGTTTAGGGTACTCCACTTATAGGGCCTCGTAGTGAGCTTTGGAGGGAGCTTGAATATATTTCTTTGACCATTCAAGACTCGTGGTGTGTTGGTGGTCATTTCAACTTTATTATTGAGCTTATGAGTTTTTGAGTTCATATTGTAACACCCCAAAATTTATTTATTTCATTATAAATATTTATTTTATAATATTTGTGATTTTTGAGAATTTTTCTGGATTTTTTTAAGAATGCGAAATATTTTAATATTATTTTTCGTTTTGCGTACAAACTGAGCGGAACAGGAAAAATGAGATATTTTTCCCGAGAACCTTGATCTATGGAAACGTCGACGGGGGATCTTACTAAATCCGAGACTGGACACGATTTACGAGATTTTACGTTTTTCAAGAAATTTTATCTAACAGAATAATAACTCACTATGTAATTTTATCCGCTAGACAATTAATACTGACTTCTGTCAACTGTAACAATTGTCTATTGGATAATAACATGTATTAAAAACCCTATCTCATTATCCTAATGTAATCCACTTTATGTCTAATCAAATTCATTTTAATTCAAATCTATTATATTTTAATCAAAGCTTCTTTGAGAAGCTTTGACCACTAAAAGACTAGTGTGCTCTTAGCTTGTTGGAGAAGCCTCTCCACCCTTCTCTCCTCTCTCTTTGCCGTAGCTTGTTGGTGTCCTTGGGGAAGCAATTTTGCTGCCCATACTTAACACATTTTACCCAAAAACATCACATTTTCATCTATTACTTTCTTTCTCTTCAATTTCATCTTCATTTTTCTCTCCACCCTCTCTCTTCTTCTTCTCCTTCACCCACGGTCTGCAGCCCCCATTAGTGATCACTTCTTCTTATTTTGCAACTTCATTAACACCATTTCTACACTCCTTCCATCCTCCTCTACACTTTCTATTTGGAGAGTTTCTTCAAAATCCATCATTTCCTCCATTGTCTTCCAAGACCAAGCTTCAAACTTTAAGGTAAAGTTTCTATTTTTTCTTTTCTTTTTCTCCATTTTTGTGTTCTATAGTTTCAATGGAGACCAAAGATCCTTCTTTTTCTAAGCTTGATGTTGATTCTTTGTGTTTGAAATTTCTAGGGTTTTTGGACCCCAAAATTGAAACCACCAAGAAGCAACTAGAAGGCCATTTTCGTGTTCTTCCTTTAGGTAAGAGGGAGATTTACTCACTTCTACCATTATTGGTAGTGAGGAGACTTTGTGTGTGGTTGTTGATGGAGAAATCCATATTTGAATGCTTACTTTGTTTGGTGATTTTGCATGTTTATGTGTTCTTGATTGAGGTTGAAGATTAAATGATGATTTTGAATGCATTGAGGGTGTTGGAATATTTAATAATGTTAGGTTTAATAAATAGAAAATTTGAGGGTTTCCTACACTAATGTGAGGTCACGGTTTTGGCTTGGATTTTAAGGGATTGGATTGATTTTGTGTGATATAAGATTTGAGTGATTAGGTATCAAGTGATTAATGCATAATATCGAAAGAAATTGGAACTTTGAAGACCTAGGGAGGCCACAGTTTTTAGAGAAAATTTTGGGTTCAAATGATGCCTTGGTGCATTTTTGGAGATTAAGGACTTAAAGATATACATAATCCATAATGAGATGGGAGAATTAAATTGAGTGATCGCTCTCAAGGGAGCCATGGTTTCTAAGGGTTATTTAACCTAAACTTCTCATAATTGACCAAGATCTAAGATGTTGAAAATGTTGGATTCCATAACATGTGATTGTGATAATTGATGAACCATGTATAAATAAATGTTGATGTTGAGAATTGGTTATGTTATTGTGAGTTCCCATGTGGGACTAAGTACTTGATAAAATTATGACATGTTGATATTGAGAAATGATCATATGCCATTGTGGTATACCTTATGATAAATGTATCATTGATAAACATATATGATGTACATTGCGTCGTCATGCATATGTGTTATCCGTTAGACATTATTGGAAAGGTGATGTATGCCTAGAAGATTGAATAACACCTATGTGTGGATGCGAGTAGACTAAGCGTAGGGTCATAGTGGTTGACCCTGGGGGCCTCGGGGTGGGGGTGTCTCACAATAGACAGTGGTAGCTTCACTGGGGCCGTGGGATAGACTGATGCAAACACACCGACGATTCGGACTGAGACGTTGTCCTATATCGCGATCAACTGTTGAGGTGCCATGTATAAGCCATATTGCGCAAATATTTTATGAGATGAAGCACATTATTTTTAGGCTATTGAGATACTGGCATAACTCCTTGATCATTCTCTCCGAAATGTTAGTGTCTAGCTCCATGGAGTAGGATCTTGGTACCATACGCATTGTGAATTGTCAGTCTCATAATCCATTAAGCATGAGCATTTATAATTGTGAAAATATCTGTTCTTACTACTGCAATAATTATCTGATCTTTAGACTATTGACTACTAGGGATATTACTGTTATCTGCCTGCTATTGTAATTCTTATCATTATTTACGGTCGTTCTGCTTTTACTATCAATTTTATTATTATTGTTAATGAATATATATGCTGTAATGCTATGTGGGCGTCCAACGCCATTTTGTTTTCTTGCTGCCATTTTGGTAATGAAAGCTGGGTGTCTCACCTCTTTCTGTATTTCGATATTCCTATTTATGTATGTACTTCTGAGAAGACGTTCGTGAGGAAGGTTCTCAAAAAAATTCAAAAAAATCACAAATATTATAAAACGACTATTTATCATGAAATTATAAAATTTCGGGGTGTTACAACTCTCCCCTTCAAATAAAAATTTCGTCCTCGAAATTTTTATTCCTTAGAATAAACATGGATGTAGTTTCTTCATCTTATCTTCTAACTTCTATGTCATGCCTCACGTCACGTCAATTCAAATCACCCTTACCAGTGTAATCTCCTTACCTCAGTGTGCCTTTGCGCTCCTAACCTTGACCGTTACAGGAAGTATCCCATAAATCAAACTCTCTTTTAATTGTACTGTGTCTCATTCGATGACATGGCTGGATCGGGGATATACTTTCGCAATTATGACATATGGAAGATATTTTGAAATTAGAAAGAAAGAGTGGTAAAACTAGTGGGTAGGCTACCAGACTAATCCGAAGAAGAATTTTTGATATAGTCCGTAGAATTTAAGAGTGAGTTTGTTGGTAACTCAGACAAGATGACACACATTTAGAGATACAACACTTCCATTTAGCCATGAAAGTCAAACAACCTTATCCCTCCAACAACTTTCTCCACCATCTTTGACTTTTTTACCTTCTTATTTCACATTTTCTCTTTATTCACACGACCGACAGTGTAACATCCTAGTACTGAAAATCCTAGTATATTTGATATATACCTAGATAAGCACTATTAGTTATGCTACTTCTAACTTAAACATTAAACTAACCCATAACATTTATATAAATAAATCATTATGGAGAGTGTTAGACCTTTTGTGTACTACAAGTGCACGGGTCGCGAAAGTAATATAATGATGAGAAAGATCGTTTTCACAGGGATAATGAATAATATCTAATGTCAAATATTATCTAATAGCTTAATGAATTCTATTCAAGCATATATAAATTGGGAAGAGTGTATGTGACCAATGTAAAGACTAAAAAGCAATAAACCAGGAGTAAAAGACAGTAATGAGAGCATAGGGACTAGAGCCGTCAAAATAGGTCAAGCCTGATAGGCCAGCCCGAATAGCCCAACAAAATGGATGGGCTAGACTAATAAAAATGAACAAAAAATTTTAAATAGCCCGATAAAGCCTAGCTTGAATTGGCCTGGCCCGCTTCGGGCTGGGCTGGCATAACAACCCGATTGATTTTTTTTTTCTGTATGACCAGCATCCGTTCTCCATATCCAGTCTAGGTCCAAGCCCAGCATCTCCTTCCTCCACCAGTAGCAGAATGCACAAATAAAAAAGCATTCAAATTCAAATAATAAAAAAAGAGAAAAAAAACTTTGAAAGCTACTGCAACAAAGGAAAAAGTGAAAAAATGAAAAGAAAGAAGAAAGTGAATCAGTGATGGGATGGGAATTAGTAGAAAATGGTGATAGAGTTGGGGGTTATCTATCAGGCTATGGCTATGCGTAAAAAATTGGTAGAAATCAGAAACAGGGTGGGTAGAGGGAGATATGCGGCACTCTGCATATCAGGCTCTGCAATTTGTGCCTCTACTATCAAATCTCAATCTCTCATCAATCATCAGTGGGTGCTCTCTCCTTTCTTCCTCCCACACCCATGCTTCAACCCCACGACCATTCCTTTCTCTCAAGTCCGATTGCAAACCCAAACCCAAGTCTTTGTAAGTGAAATGTGCTACCTCCAATTATTTGTACTCTTCAAGTCTTCGTGCCATATGCTTTAAATTTGAGGAATTGTGAATATAATGAGTCAGAACTTGATAACCTTTTTTTTTAAAAAAAAATTATTAGTTATCTCTGGACTATTCTCCAGGCTACATGGTCTTTGCAATGAGAATCCCTTGGCTCCACTGATACGTGGTTTAGGGCTTACATTATATCGTACTAGTGGTGATAACTCTGTCTTATATAACCATGATTTGGAAAGGTGATAATTCAGATTTATTCTTCATGTTTCTACAATTCAGTTAAGATTCATGCATTTGAAAGTTTATAATGAAGTAATTAGGATTTGGAGCAATAGTATTTTAACTGAAGCCTACATGATTAGATACAAATTTACCAAATTTATAACTCTTTGTGGGCCTTAACCTTTTCTTTATGTGTGGATGACTCTATGATCAATTTGTCTCTCATGAAAATGATGCATACATATATTATATGATTTTCTAATAAGTGTAAAACATCTGGAACTTTTGTAATTCTACTACTACTGCTTTATAGATTTTAGTAACCACATTTCACCTTCCAGTTATATGCTTTTTAATATCGATGGTCATCAAGTTCCTCAATAGATACAGATGGTCATGGAAGTTGGAGACACTTTTAAGAGAATTCTGGAAGAGGTAAGATCTTTACAGCATATGGCTTGTGGTGCTTTTTAATCATGAATGCAATATTGTGATTATCTTAAATTGGAATCTAATGACTTTCTGTTGACATCTATAGACAAGGAAAGTGAGGGATGAGCATCCTGATGACATGTTAGTTCACCAAGCAATTTCAATTGTGTTAAATAGGCATCCAAAGCTAAGGTAAGAGATTGATAAGAGAATATAATGTATAATCATTGAGGCTTGAAGTTTCAAATTATCCGTATAACTGGCAAAGTTTTCTGTAGGCAACAAGGACTTGTCCATGAAGTGTTGCAATGGTATATATGCAGAATGGAAGCTTGGTTTCCCGCTGATGCAGATATGATATCACTGAAAATATTTGTATTTAGAATTGATGAAAGCCATGTGTTTGCCATTATGGGTTTTTGCTATGCATCCTTCATAGCTTGAATCTTTTAATTTTTTGGTAACAACTTGAATTTGGTCCTGTGTGGTTGAGTCCTTAGCTATAGGTTTTTAGATTCTCAGGACACATTATTTTGCTGCTCTATGTGGACTAGTACCTTGCCTTCATTTTCACCCGAGCAGAATTTTGTCCACTAAATCACCATATCTAATTGTAGTGTAATAGAATGACTATAATGGGTGGCTACCATTGATACTAGAATGTTTGATCAGTTCTGGTCTCATTCAGATTCAATCTGGTTTACTAGCAATTGTTAGCTATTGCTGCCAATTTGTGTTTGCAAATTATAGAGCCATGGCCTTGCTTTAGTGATGCATTTCTTTCTTATGGTATAGCCGCATCATTATTCATTGTAGCCTTGCAGGCTTTAATACCATATTAGTGCTTAATTCTTTACTCTTCTCCTATATTTTTTCTTAAATTTTTATCTATTATTACAATATCTATCTTCTGAAGCTAAACATGGATAGTGGTTTTATGTGTTTCCTGTGATTAAGTGCATTTTTTCACAGCTAATATCATCTTTTTGTCTACTTCATAGGTAGAACTTTATTTAGACTATGATCCATAGATGTTGCTACCTTTCCTTCGAAGTAGTCAACACTATACCCTTGAGAAGAGAGAGATATGGCATTCACACAATTCTCCTAAAATTAACGATAAGGTAACTATTGTTTTGGCTTTTCGTATATATTGTGGGGATCATATAACTATTCCAGCCAATTAAATAAATGAGTTTCATAAAGTCTGTATCTCCTTCCTTTATATGCCTTTATGATTTTTTCTTTGTTTCTCCTTGTTCAACAAACATACTTTTGCTTGGGTGAAAATATATAGTGGGCTGGCCCGTAACCAGCATAGGGTTGGGCTGGGCTAACAAAATGCTAGCCCAAAATTAACGTGGCCTGATCTAACCCGGCCCAAAAATGGCTCGGCCTGAGTTGACCCGGTCCGAACAGGCTGGGCCAGCCTGTTTTGACAGCTCTAATAGGGACTCCTTCTTCACCTGCTACTTTACTTAGCAACTTACAACCATTTTAAGTAACAATGATGACTAGTTTTATTAGCTTAAGAAACTACATTAGCCAAAAGCCTATGTCTAGGTCATTTAAGCCTGTCATTTACCTAGCTCACTATGTGTCCATGAGAATTAGAGCAAACTCTATGCATTAAGGTTGATTCTTAACAAATGCTATACATGACCAATAGGTATATGTCTATCCTATTGATGAATTAATTCACCCCATCATTAGAATAAAATTAAACATGCATCACCCATATCCATGATCCAAAATCTAGATTCCTATGTCTAGTTTAAAAGATTTTATCAAAACACAATAAATGTTGGCTAAACACCTATGAGTAGTAAAAGAAATAGGGATGAACAAAACCAATCATCATTATAAACTTAAAAGGTTACAAAGTCACCAATGTACATAGAAGGATCCAAAGGAATCCCTAAAAACAAATTAGCTATCCATGGAATACAAAAATCTCAAGAGAGATTCCATGCTTATGACCTAGATACAGAGAGATTAAAGAGAAAAAGAGAGAAAACACTATAATGTGAACTTGGGATGCTTGATCCTCCTTGGATGATGGTGGTTTCCTCTCCAAATCCCTTCAAAACTCTCCAAAATGATGAAAAACTGGTGCTTGATGCATTCTCTGCCTTCTCCCACCTAAATCTCCTAAAATATCTAATGAAACAGTATTTATAGACGAAACATGCGAAATTGCACCACAGCGTGACCAGTGTTGCACTGCGGCGTGAGTGCTAGGTGGTTAAGTGAAACCAACGTAGACAAAAGCACACCATGACGTGAACTCCTTTGGGCCATGGCGTGCTTGTCTCTGTCTTCATTATACGCAGTAGGCAGAGAGTAAGACGCTGCGCCGTGATACACATTGCGTCGTAACGTGATAAGCTGGAATGCATGTTAAGCTCCCTCCTCCAATGCAAAGCCTTGGCTTGTTTCATTTTACCAATTTAGAGCCTTCCTACAATAGAGAAGTCGCCTAATTAATTATAAGTGTCAATCAACTTAATCCAACAAAGAATAGAAATGATTTTAGCAAGATTGGAAAGGAAGACACCGACATGAATTTGAATAAAAAATGAGGGAAAAATCTTCTAATCATACGTAAACACAAGGACTAATGAATCAATATACCACTAATATAGGGCACAAATAACTACATTTTATGGAGTCATCAGAGAGCCTTGTGGAAAAAATATCCACTTATATACATTCGACTGTGCCTCAAAAAAATAAATAAATATACATATGTTTACAACTATTATCCAATATACATGAGAATACATAAACTTAACTAATGAAACATAAAACTAGACTAGTCATCATTCTTCTTCTGCTTCTTGCCCTTGGACAAACTTCCTCCTAGATTTACATAGCAACACACGGGGTGAGAATTTTCAATTTTCAATATAAGTGTACCAATATCAATAGTCGTAATATTCATAATGAATATACAACCCATAAACATTATAAAATC
Organism: Ormosia emarginata; assembly: GCA_029884605.1. Taxonomy (NCBI): domain Eukaryota; kingdom Viridiplantae; phylum Streptophyta; class Magnoliopsida; order Fabales; family Fabaceae; genus Ormosia; species Ormosia emarginata. Next base: position 45,839,138 of record JAQQTP010000088.1, read on the forward strand.
ATCTGTATCTGTTAATCAAACTATTTTTTAAAACTCAAAGAGCTATCACATTCACTCTCTATGTGATGTCTCCAAGAAAACTATACCTCTAAACTAATTTACATATAACATAATCAATCAATGATATTACATAATCGTCTATACAATTGTAAAATACCATTGAGCAAGGCCACACATACATAAAAGAATCACATATCACAAATACAATCAATTATCAAGTAATGCAATAATTGTATAATGCATGGTTATGCTCAAGCAAATGTGTATGATAGAGTAAATGCAATGTCATGAAACTTGACTATTCTTTTTGGTAGGGAGGGAATATGTTATCTGAACATGTTACCTCCTTAACCTACCAGGTAGGGAAAGAATATATAACCTCCTGTAACCTACCTTAAACTGAGTATACTTTTCTACTACCTTAAACTGTTAGGAATAACAAGTGTGTGTATGCATGTGTGTGTGAAGAATGTGGTGCTATGTTTAACTCTTACATAACCATCACATTAAAACTCTATACTAATTTTTTCCTTGCACTACTAGCTCTACCTCAACTCTATGAGAGCGTTCATGCCCTGTGGCACTCCTTTATGGCCAAACAATCTTAGTATACTTTCTCCCTTTACACTACTAGTTATTCCTCGATTCTATAAGGGAGTTTAGGCCTTATGGAACTCTAATATAGCTAGACTTACTTATATACTTGTATTTCATTACTCTTTCACTTTTCAAGTAATATCTATGCAACACCTTGTTGCTTAATGATCTAAATTTGTATTTATGGCAATATATACTTAATAGATACACAAACTTTTCTTTACTTTATCTTGTAAGCAAGTCATTCCTTTTTCTAATAAATTCTCATTTTAAGGTCCTAACATTCTTTACAAAAACATAATTAAGGGGTTTAAACCATTAGGGTAGCTCAATTCTCCATGGAAAACATCCTGATAGATTCTGCTATGGGCGCCTAGGCACCCTCTTCCTAGCGCTTAAGCGCTATCTGCACGCCTAGGCGCTCACTACCCGACGCTTGAGCGCCCATCACTAGCGCCTGAGCGCCCATCATTAGCGGCCCAGTGCATTTGTTCTATTCTATGATGCTGGGCGCCTGAGTGCTCAGTCTCTAGCACCTGAGCGCCAGTACATCAGAATGTATTCTGCAGAATCCTAGCTTCCTAACTAGAAAATTCTCCCTCAAACTCATTTGTTAGATAATTTTCATCATCAAACAAAGCTTCTAATCACGATATAAACCTTAAACAATCATTTACCTTATTCAAACTTGGATTTAAAAACCCAAACTCAAATCTTGAATTCATTTTTTTCAACTAACTTTCCAATAGAAAACAATGGATTCTAAGGGTTCAAATCTATTTTCTATGGTCCATACAAGCTAAAATCTAACTCATTTCAACTAAAGAAACAAGAAACTAACATCTAACTCCTTATTTTCACCCGAAAACCCATTTTTCTTCATCCACTAAACCAAGAAAAGAGATAAAGATAATAGGAAATGGATGAATACAAATACCCCTACCTCTTTGTGGAGTGGATAATCACACCTTGGTCTTCCCTTTTTCCTTCCTCTTCCTCTCCTATTCTTCTTTCTCCTTTCTCTTTTCTTCTTCTTTCTTCTCTCCTTCGGTTCCTGTTTCTGCCATGAGAAACAATCAAAAGAAGTCAAATGACTTCTTGTAAGATAATTACAAAACCATACTATTAACTTTATATATGTTAAGAATACTTTGATTTTACTAAATCAAGTTTCCTAACCTCCCTAGGTATTAGAATAAATCATGAGATTCATCTAATTATTAAAACATCATTTCCATTAATTTTCATATCTGCACTAAGTCTATTCTATATTAAAACACTCACTCGGTGTGCTTAAAAATACCAAACGAACTTAGTTTACCCTCAAACTTTAACTGCATCTTTCTTAACTCATTTGTGACCTAGAAACAAATTGTTCATATTTATTTCCCTCAACTTATCCTTTAAAACTATTTTTTGAGTCATTTTAGGCTACTTTCCACCTTCTATATTGCGGCAAAGTACCTAAACTAACTTAGTTTGCCACCAAACTTCATAGGCATGTCAAGCAAGTAGTAGGCTACCTCTGTAACCCTATACAAGCTTAACATGTTATTGAGAGTGTTACAGATAGCAGAGGTAAAAGAGAAAAGAGAAAAGATAGTGATAAGAAAGAAAAGAGATAACATAGTAGGAAGAAAGAAAAGGAAGAAGGAAGAAGAAAGAAAACAAAATGGAGAACAAGAAGAGGAATAGAACACCTTTAACAAAGGAGTATAGGTAGGGGTTGTTGTGTATTTCTACCATGCTCTCTATCTTCCTTGCTTCTTAAATTCTTTATGGTTGAGTTGGTTGAGAATTCCTTGTGATTTTTCTATAATGAATTGGTTGTATGTATATGAGATTGATGAGCTTTAAGTATATATAAATATATATAACCTAAAGATTTTGTGATTTATGATATAAATAACATTCTATGGAAATGATTCTTATTGGATTATCACTTGGATTATAGTTTGAATGATATATGATGACATTTTAATGATATGTTGATAGAATGGATAGAAAGAAATGAAAGTTGTTGAGTTAGAGCTATTTTCTAGTTTGAAATGCACTAGATAATCGATTATCAGCAAGTGATAATCGATTATCCATGCCTAGAAACTCTAGATTCACAAGTGATAATCGATTACACATAAGGGCTAATTGATTATCAACTTCCAGAATGGTATATTCTGAGTGATAATCGATTACAGCCAAGATACTAATCGATTATCAACTTCTAGAATGCCATGTTTTGAGTGATAATCGATTAGCTATGTTTTGAGTGATAATCAATTAGACCAAAATGCTAATCGATTATCAACTTCTAGAATGCAATGTTAATGAGTCATAATCGATCATCCATGGTTAGTAATCGATTATGGTCTTACAAAATGCCAATGTTGGATAGTGATAATCAATTATCAGAGTATGATAATCAATTATCTAAATACAAATAAGAACATTTGTGGTTGATAATCGATTACCAAACCATGATAATTGATTATTAGACCCCTGTTTTGAGTAAATAGATTTTCATATTGTACAATATGAAGGGAATTGATTGAGTTCACTAAATGAAGTGACTTATGTTATGAATGTGCACTAGGTAAATTAGTGGAATGATGATATAATGCACTAAATATGTCTATGTGATGGGATAAATTGAGATTGTACACTTGTTATGCTTATGAGATGTACTATAGAATGTTTTGCGCCTTTATAAAAGTAAAGTTGAGCTAGTATTGAATATTGAATGATGATCTGCTCCTGTAAATTGTTAAAGTAGAGCTAGAACTGAATTGATAAGAATGTGCTCAAGCTAAAAGACATTGGATATGAACCTTAAATAGAGTTGATCCATACTTGTTATTCCCTTAGTATTGTAAGCCATAGTATGTTGTGCATAATCTTTTCACTAGTGAATTTCAAGAAATGAACCTCGATAAGGAAGGTGATCCTAAATTCTTAGTATGGGTTTTCTCATTAGTTTACTTATCACAGATGTGAATTTCAGGAAATGAATCTCAATGGGGAAGGTGATCCTAAATTCTTAGTATGAGACTTCTCATTAGTTTCCTCATCAGATATGGCCAGGGTTACCAGTAGTGTGAAGAGGTAACATTCTCTCCCTACCAAATGATATAAAGAATAAGGTTCTTGGGAATATGCTTAGAAAGATAATGATAGATGAGCACTAGTAAGAGAATTACCCATGATTCAACACTATCACATTATCATGAATATATTAATTACATAGATCATGGAATTGTTAATGAATGTTTGCATTATGAGAGAATGTAAATATTCTAGTAATAGTGAGATATGACTCATAATTGATATTGTTGAGGTATTTTATGATCTATTGGTGATGTGTCGAATTTAGATATAATTGTTGAATGTAAATTATTATTCAATGATAATAATGGAATTTCTGCCTCGAGAAGAAAAAGGAAACCCTTTTGGCCTTAGTCACCTTTCTATGTGTTATTTACAATTATGATTTTATTTCTCGAAATTGCTGGAGTTATTATGATGACATGTTATATGTATACTTACTAAGGATTTTAAAATTCTCACCCCTTGTATCTTTTATTTCCATAATAATTTTAACGCGGGAACGTCCCAAAGAGTAGAAGTGAAGATGTTGATGTAGCATAAGAATATTTACTAGTTTTGACCACTGCTTTGTTCTTATAGATATGTAGTGGTTTTGTAAATATGTTCTATGTACATATACTTGAACAAGCTTAGTTTGTGTTATTTATACATTGATGTACTAGTTTGTATGAACTATTTATATCAATATGGAATAGACGTTCCATTTATATGTATATATATTTTTTTCCCTCACAAGGCTCATATATATATATATAGTATGTTGATTATCAAAGAATGATGTTAGTTTAGTTGTGACTGTTGGGTTTGACCTAAATTCTATTAAAGATTGTTATCGCTAGTTTTCTATTTTATGAAGATATGAAAGATATGCAAAGATATGTCAAGATATGTTAAAGAATTGTTAAAAGATTTGAAAAATATGTTAGAGAATTATGAGATGTGAATAAGATTTGTGAGAGATTTATTTATAATAGGAAACTAGGAAGGGTGTGTTATAAATACTTGTATTTGGGAATTAGTAGGGTTATGAGAGTGAGAATGAGAGTATGAAACAGATTGTCTTGTAAGGTCTGCAGGCTAGAATTATTTTGATAGTAGATTTGACTCTTCTCATCCGTAGATGTAGGCATATTAGCCGAACCACGTTAAATCTTATGCATAATTTGTATGATGTTTTTTTCAATTACTAATATTTATTGCATGTTTATGTAGAAAGAGATGTGGTATTTCCCAAAGAGATTGATAAGGATGTGGTATTCCCAAAAGGTTGAAAGGGGGATGCGGAATTCCTTCCAACAGTGACGTGCCTAAACTTGATTACTTTTGTGTAAATCCAGATATACTAATAGTAATAGTTTTAGGGCATTACAAATTGTAACATCCTCCCTATCCTGTTAGCTTCAATGATTATTATAGTAGTTCTTTAGTTCTTGTGTGATTTACCTCTTAATTTTTGTAATTTTCTGAGTTAGTATAGTAGTTTTAAAAAATAGAATAATATTTTAAAGGCAAAGTTAAAAAGGAAAGTAGCTTAAAAAATTATGAAAATTAATGGAGTTGTTAAATAAAAGATGGAGATTATTTTAAAAATGATTATGGGTTAGAGCAGATACATGTATGCATATTAGTTTACTTCTTTAAGTTTATATTAAGTTAAGGAAAAGTAATAGAGTCTAACGACTATCAAATGGAGTGTATAAATAGCTATTAAATGATATGTGTAGGAACCTAATAGAATCTTAGAATTTTTTATAACACCTGTGGAAGTTAGAAACTCATCAATGGAAGATCAAAGTATCCTTAAGAGACAAACATCTTATAATTAATGCTTATTCCTCTTTTTCTCCAGCGCCTCCCACCCAAAAGCACACACACCACACATTTCTTTTCATATTCTCATGGTTACAACAAGAAAGGAGGAGAGAAAAGATAGAAACACCATAGCCACTATATTTTCAAGCCTTACTTGAAAACCTTCTAGCCCTCATCTTCCAAAGCTCAAGTTAGACAACTTCATCTACTTATCAAGCTCTAACTAGTTGTGGTCTTAAATCCATCATCAAGCATATTTCAAGTTTCTTCCTTCATCTTCTAAGAACTCAAGGGAGCCTTGGTAGGGGTCTATGTCTCTACATCCATACTTCTACTCTTGATAGAGTGTGGGATTTGACTTTTAATGCTTGATTGTAGAGTAATTGATGAATAGTATGTTAATGTTCTTGTGGATATGTTTTGGGGTTTTGGAAGAATTGAGTATGGATTGATTAATTCTTGAGTTAATAATCCTTCCTGTCTTTAAATTATGTGTTTGATGATATTTGTGAGATTACTGTGCTTAGAACTCATTATGGGTGTTGGAAAACAACATAGTAATCGATTATTGATGTTAGTAACGATTACCAATTTTCAAGAGGTTGTTATTGGGATTGTGGTTATTGATTACCAGCTATAGTAATTGATTACCAAGTGTCTATTTGAGAAATTGGTAGTGTCGTAATCAATTACCAAGCATGGTAATCAATTACCAAAGATATGTCAAGATATGTTAAAGAATTGTTAAAAGATTTGAAAAATATGTTAGAGATTTATGAGATGTGAATAAGATTTGTGAGAGATTTATTTATAATAGGAAACTAGGAAGGGTGTGTTATAAATACTTGTATTTGGGAATTAGTAGGGTTATGAGAGTGAGAATGAGAGTATGAAACAGATTGTCTTGTAAGGTCTGCAGGCTAGAATTATTTTGATAGTAGATTTGACTCTTCTCATCCGTAGATGTAGGCATATTAGCCGAACCACGTTAAATCTTATGCATAATTTGTATGATGTTTTTTTCAATTACTAATATTTATTGCATGTTTATGTAGAAAGAGATGTGGTATTTCCCAAAGAGATTGATAAGGATGTGGTATTCCCAAAAGGTTGAAAGGGGGATGCGGAATTCCTTCCAAACAGTGACGTGCCTAAACTTGATTACTTTTGTGTAAATCCAGATATACTAATAGTAATAGTTTTAGGGCATTACAAATTGTAACATCCTCCCTATCCTGTTAGCTTCAATGATTATTATAGTAGTTCTTTAGTTCTTGTGTGATTTACCTCTTAATTTTTGTAATTTTCTGAGTTAGTATAGTAGTTTTAAAAAATAGAATAATATTTTAAAGGCAAAGTTAAAAAGGAAAGTAGCTTAAAAAATTATGAAAATTAATGGAGTTGTTAAATAAAAGATGGAGATTATTTTAAAAATGATTATGGGTTAGAGCAGATACATGTATGCATATTAGTTTACTTCTTTAAGTTTATATTAAGTTAAGGAAAAGTAATAGAGTCTAACGACTATCAAATGGAGTGTATAAATAGCTATTAAATGATATGTGTAGGAACCTAATAGAATCTTAGAATTTTTTATAACACCTGTGGAAGTTAGAAACTCATCAATGGAAGATCAAAGTATCCTTAAGAGACAAACATCTTATAATTAATGCTTATTCCTCTTTTTCTCCAGCGCCTCCCACCCAAAAGCACACACACCACACATTTCTTTTCATATTCTCATGGTTACAACAAGAAAGGAGGAGAGAAAAGATAGAAACACCATAGCCACTATATTTTCAAGCCTTACTTGAAAACCTTCTAGCCCTCATCTTCCAAAGCTCAAGTTAGACAACTTCATCTACTTATCAAGCTCTAACTAGTTGTGGTCTTAAATCCATCATCAAGCATATTTCAAGTTTCTTCCTTCATCTTCTAAGAACTCAAGGGAGCCTTGGTAGGGGTCTATGTCTCTACATCCATACTTTCTACTCTTGATAGAGTGTGGGATTTGACTTTTAATGCTTGATTGTAGAGTAATTGATGAATAGTATGTTAATGTTCTTGTGGATATGTTTTGGGGTTTTGGAAGAATTGAGTATGGATTGATTAATTCTTGAGTTAATAATCCTTCCTGTCTTTAAATTATGTGTTTGATGATATTTGTGAGATTACTGTGCTTAGAACTCATTATGGGTGTTGGAAAACAACATAGTAATCGATTATTGATGTTAGTAACGATTACCAATTTTCAAGAGGTTGTTATTGGGATTGTGGTTATTGATTACCAGCTATAGTAATTGATTACCAAGTGTCTATTTGAGAAATTGGTAGTGTCGTAATCAATTACCAAGCATGGTAATCAATTACCAAAGATATGTCAAGATATATTAAAGAATTGTTAAAAGATTTGAAAAATATGTTAGAGATTTATGAGATGTGAATAAGATTTGTGAGAGATTTATTTATAATAGGAAACTAGGAAGGGTGTGTTATAAATACTTGTATTTGGGAATTAGTAGGGTTATGAGAGTGAGAATGAGAGTATGAAACAGATTGTCTTGTAAGGTCTGAAGGCTAGAATTATTTTGATAGTAGATTTGACTCTTCTCATCCGTAGATGTAGGCATATTAGCCGAACCACGTTAAATCTTATGCATAATTTGTATGATGTTTTTTTCAATTACTAATATTTATTGCATGTTTATGTAGAAAGAGATGTGGTATTTCCCAAAGAGATTGATAAGGATGTGGTATTCCCAAAAGGTTGAAAGGGGGATGCGGAATTCCTTCCAACAGTGACGTGCCTAAACTTGATTACTTTTGTGTAAATCCAGATATACTAATAGTAATAGTTTTAGGGCATTACAAATTGTAACATCCTCCCTATCCTGTTAGCTTCAATGATTATTATAGTAGTTCTTTAGTTCTTGTGTGATTTACCTCTTAATTTTTGTAATTTTCTGAGTTAGTATAGTAGTTTTAAAAAATAGAATAATATTTTAAAGGCAAAGTTAAAAAGGAAAGTAGCTTAAAAAATTATGAAAATTAATGGAGTTGTTAAATAAAAGATGGAGATTATTTTAAAAATGATTATGGGTTAGAGCAGATACATGTATGCATATTAGTTTACTTCTTTAAGTTTATATTAAGTTAAGGAAAAGTAATAGAGTCTAACGACTATCAAATGGAGTGTATAAATAGCTATTAAATGATATGTGTAGGAACCTAATAGAATCTTAGAATTTTTTATAACACCTGTGGAAGTTAGAAACTCATCAATGGAAGATCAAAGTATCCTTAAGAGACAAACATCTTATAATTAATGCTTATTCCTCTTTTTCTCCAGCGCCTCCCACCCAAAAGCACACACACCACACATTTCTTTTCATATTCTCATGGTTACAACAAGAAAGGAGGAGAGAAAAGATAGAAACACCATAGCCACTATATTTTCAAGCCTTACTTGAAAACCTTCTAGCCCTCATCTTCCAAAGCTCAAGTTAGACAACTTCATCTACTTATCAAGCTCTAACTAGTTGTGGTCTTAAATCCATCATCAAGCATATTTCAAGTTTCTTCCTTCATCTTCTAAGAACTCAAGGGAGCCTTGGTAGGGGTCTATGTCTCTACATCCATACTTTCTACTCTTGATAGAGTGTGGGATTTGACTTTTAATGCTTGATTGTAGAGTAATTGATGAATAGTATGTTAATGTTCTTGTGGATATGTTTTGGGGTTTTGGAAGAATTGAGTATGGATTGATTAATTCTTGAGTTAATAATCCTTCCTGTCTTTAAATTATGTGTTTGATGATATTTGTGAGATTCTTGTGCTTAGAACTCATTATCAACATTGCACACACACACACATACTTGGAAAACAACATAGTAATCGATTATTGATGTTAGTAACGATTACCAATTTTCAAGAGGTTGTTATTGGGATTGTGGTTATTGATTACCAGCTATAGTAATTGATTACCAAGTGTCTATTTGAGAAATTGGTAGTGTCGTAATCAATTACCAAGCATGGTAATCAATTACCAAAGATATGTCAAGATATATTAAAGAATTGTTAAAAGATTTGAAAAATATGTTAGAGATTTATGAGATGTGAATAAGATTTGTGAGAGATTTATTTATAATAGGAAACTAGGAAGGGTGTGTTATAAATACTTGTATTTGGGAATTAGTAGGGTTATGAGAGTGAGAATGAGAGTATGAAACAGATTGTCTTGTAAGGTCTGCAGGCTAGAATTATTTTGATAGTAGATTTGACTCTTCTCATCCGTAGATGTAGGCATATTAGCCGAACCACGTTAAATCTTATGCATAATTTGTATGATGTTTTTTTCAATTACTAATATTTATTGCATGTTTATGTAGAAAGAGATGTGGTATTTCCCAAAGAGATTGATAAGGATGTGGTATTCCCAAAAGGTTGAAAGGGGGATGCGGAATTCCTTCCAACAGTGACGTGCCTAAACTTGATTACTTTTGTGTAAATCCAGATATACTAATAGTAATAGTTTTAGGGCATTACAAATTGTAACATCCTCCCTATCCTGTTAGCTTCAATGATTATTATAGTAGTTCTTTAGTTCTTGTGTGATTTACCTCTTAATTTTTGTAATTTTCTGAGTTAGTATAGTAGTTTTAAAAAATAGAATAATATTTTAAAGGCAAAGTTAAAAAGGAAAGTAGCTTAAAAAATTATGAAAATTAATGGAGTTGTTAAATAAAAGATGGAGATTATTTTAAAAATGATTATGGGTTAGAGCAGATACATGTATGCATATTAGTTTACTTCTTTAAGTTTATATTAAGTTAAGGAAAAGTAATAGAGTCTAACGACTATCAAATGGAGTGTATAAATAGCTATTAAATGATATGTGTAGGAACCTAATAGAATCTTAGAATTTTTTATAACACCTGTGGAAGTTAGAAACTCATCAATGGAAGATCAAAGTATCCTTAAGAGACAAACATCTTATAATTAATGCTTATTCCTCTTTTTCTCCAGCGCCTCCCACCCAAAAGCACACACACCACACATTTCTTTTCATATTCTCATGGTTACAACAAGAAAGGAGGAGAGAAAAGATAGAAACACCATAGCCACTATATTTTCAAGCCTTACTTGAAAACCTTCTAGCCCTCATCTTCCAAAGCTCAAGTTAGACAACTTCATCTACTTATCAAGCTCTAACTAGTTGTGGTCTTAAATCCATCATCAAGCATATTTCAAGTTTCTTCCTTCATCTTCTAAGAACTCAAGGGAGCCTTGGTAGGGGTCTATGTCTCTACATCCATACTTTCTACTCTTGATAGAGTGTGGGATTTGACTTTTAATGCTTGATTGTAGAGTAATTGATGAATAGTATGTTAATGTTCTTGTGGATATGTTTTGGGGTTTTGGAAGAATTGAGTATGGATTGATTAATTCTTGAGTTAATAATCCTTCCTGTCTTTAAATTATGTGTTTGATGATATTTGTGAGATTACTGTGCTTAGAACTCATTATGGGTGTTGGAAAACAACATAGTAATCGATTATTGATGTTAGTAACGATTACCAATTTTCAAGAGGTTGTTATTGGGATTGTGGTTATTGATTACCAGCTATAGTAATTGATTACCAAGTGTCTATTTGAGAAATTGGTAGTGTCGTAATCAATTACCAAGCATGGTAAATGAGTCCCAAGCTCCTGTTTGACAAAATGGTATGTGGTAATCAATTACCAAGCCATTAATTTGAGAAAATGATTTGTGGTAATCGATTACCAAGCCTTTATTTTGAGAAAAAAAATGAGTTCTTTACTTTGTGGAGACCAAATTTGGTATATCTAGGCTATGTGAGTTAATAGTATTTCAAGTTGCCTTGTGAAATATGTGATTTATATGATGATACAAGAAATTAGCACTTAGTATGCTTATGAGATGAATTATGATGTGCATTTGGTATGCTTACGAGATGAATTGTGGTGTGCAGTTAGTATACTTATAAGATGAAATATGATGTGCACTTGGCATGCTTATGAAATGAATTATGATATACTGTAAATTAATATGCTCCTTTAAAATGTTAAAGTTGAGCCAGTAATTGAATTAAAATGTAAAGTGCATCTTTAAGTTCTCAAAGTTTAGAAGAAATTGAACATGATCCTCGTACCCGGGGGTGATCCTTAGATGCTATTTGTAATATCCCTTCCATATTAAATAAATAAATAAATATATAAATATATAAATATATAAATAAATATATATATATATATATAAATATATAAATAAATAAATAAATAAATATATATATATATATATATATATATATATATATATATATATATATATATATATATATATATATATATATATATATATATATATATATATATATATATATATATATATATACACACACAACAGTATTTAATTTGTATTATGTACTCATAGGACATATGTATAATTTATTAAATTGGTAATATGGACATACATGAAAATAAAATTTTTTGCGTATAAATTGAGTGATTCTCATATAATGGGTCTGAGGGATTGATAGAAGAATTTCCAGAATACTGGAAATTATGAAAAATGTTTATAAGTTATTTAATATATAAGTTTATTATTGGAAAACTTATTAATCATAGAAATTTGAGGGGGCAATTAGAGAAATTCTTATAAGTTAGTAACTAGATGCTTAGCTAAGAATGTAACCAATGTGACTAAATTGATAATGGTCTAGTTAGAGTAACTAAGTAATAATGACTTAGTTAGGAAAAACTACTAAAATAACCAATAGCCAATAGAAACTAATTAGTTTCTAATTGGATGGTTTAGCCACTAGTTGAAATCTAATTGGATGGTTAGAAAATATAAAAGGAAGAAGAATAGAAAAAGAATAAGATGAACACTCCCAAAGGAGCTAGAGGGTTCAGCCAAGCAATGAGCAAAGAGGAAGAGGAGAAGAAAAATAAGAGAAAAAATTGAAGAAAATAGGAATCTTCAAGCTATTGAACAAACAAGAAGATTTCTAGGGGATTAAGCTAGAGGTCAAACTTCAAGTCCTTCTTTTACTCAAGTTTTCTTAAGACCAAGAGGTAGGGGAATCATACTTCTTCTATTTTCCTTGAGTTTTTCTTCTTATAGAAGTATTTTACTTTTTCTAAGAAGCATAATTTTAATCCACAAAAATTTTGTTGAGGGTTGTTTTGATGAATTTAAACCCTAGGTTAGTAAGACTATATTTTGTGTTCTTAATGGTTTGATGAATTTCAATGAAGGTTTAATGAGGATAAAGGTTGTTGATGAATTAAAAATCATAGAATTGGTTTTAAATTGAGAAGTTAAGATAAATTCGAATTGATTCAAGAAACAGGGTTCTTGATTTTATTAAATTGGGGGATTTTGTTCAACATGTGTATGATGCTTTGTATGAAAAAGTTTTTTCTACAGTGAATGCAACTTAACATATCATAGTTCAAATGAAATTATTTTTAATTGTGTGGTTATCCTACTAAGAATTATAAATTCTCACCCCTTATTTGTTGTGTTTAGAGAATCAGGATGATTTGCATTACTTTGCTAATTGATCTTGATGCTCATTTTGTGTTTTCACACTCCTATTGAAGAAATTTGTATGGTCATAGACGACATCCACATCTCTTTATTCATTATGCATGGTTTTGGCTAACAATGCTTGCATGATGTAGTTGCATATTGTTGTATATAGATGACTTGGCTGCAAGTGGCTGTGCACTGCTTGCTGACATACTGACCAGACTCATTTATTCAAACATTTTAGATGTCTTTTTTTGTAGTTTTGTTCCCATTTAGGTTTGACAATATTCTAGACAGATGTACTGGCACACCTTATGTAAATGTAATAAATAAATGTAGCTAGTGTGTTTTAAAATTTTCTGTCTATATTCTATTAGATAAGAAATAATAAATGAAGTACATAATATTCTATCAACATTATTAAAATATAATAAAATTACTGGTAGAATGTTACATTATGGTATCAGAGCAGTAGTCTAAAGGTGTGCCTATGTAAGTAGAATTAGTATGTTCTAGACCTAATTTGAGATGCATCTCCTAGAAAATTTTATGTTTGGTATGCATAGTATTATGTGCATATCGGTCTTAGTGTTGTATGATTTATTCCAAGCTATAAGTATAGTATTATTGAGATTGATCACCTCAATAATTATCTGTCTATGTGTGTATTCACACTACCTAAACGCATTAGGAACGGGAACACTTTTGCAAAAGAAGTGAATGCTCTTAATGAAAGAGTGTTGAATACTCTAGGAGAAATGACTAATGCTATTCAAGACCAAGCCATAATTACAAACAATATTCTGCAGCACTTACAGAATAATTTCAATGGAAATAACAATAATAATAATAATGCTGAAAATATAAATGAGGAACTAAGGGAGGAAAATAATCATGTTGGAAATAAACAATTTCAAGGCCTTGCTGAATTTCAAAATGCTAAGCCACCAATATTTAGGGGGGAATATGATCCAATTGCAGCTGAAGCATGGATTACGAAATTAGAGAAGATATTTGAGGTAATGAATTGTACTGATGCCTAGAAGGTTACTTATGCTATTTATATGTTAGAAGGGGAGGCAGAATATTGGTGGTAAGGAGCAAGATGATTATTAGAGGCACAGGGGGTACCAATTACTTAGGAGGTATTTTAGAATACTTTTTAGCTAAGTACTTCCCAGTCAATATTAAGAATGTGAAGGAAGTTGAGTTTTTTAAATTAAAGCAAGGTAATATGACTGTTGTAACATCCTAATACTGAGAACCTGGTAAACCATCCGTATATAAGGCACATAGTACTAGCTATATCACTTCTAACTTAAAACAAAAAAAAAAACCATATCATTTATTCACATAAATAAATATGGAGAGCCTGAACAACAAAAAGTTATATGTATACATTATAGCCTCACAAGGCATTCTGTAATACACCACGTTATACAAACTCAAAGCAGCAAAAAATAAATATACAACATATTTATTATCAGAAACAAAATAAACTATGCTAGTTCTTCTGTTTCTTCCACTTTCCATTACTTGCACTAGGATTTATATGGAAACACAACGGGGTGAGAAATCACAATTTCTCAGTTTAAGCATTCCAAAACCAGTGTTTAAACATTTACAATGAATAACCGACCCTATCAATATAAGATTAAGCCTGCAACAGATAAATAAGCCACTTCTCAACACTATCAGAACATACATAGTACTTTATGTAACATTCACAAGGCAATCAACAATCTTAACCTATGGTGAACAAATGATAATCAACGATATTAAACAACCGTCCAAACAATCGTAAGATATCATCAAACAACCAACAAGCAAGGCAACTACCCATACAACTACCAACAAATGCAATGTTTTATGGTATGCTGTATGTTTATGCTCACATAAGATCCAAATAATATGATGATGCAATATTGATGCAAGTTTTTAGTTTTAGAAAACACATTCTAGTTACTTGTTTCCCATGAACCTCTATTCATTGTATTTATCTTAGTAGGTTAGGCAAAAGACCCCTACACTACATGGTAGCGAGTGAACTGGTACTACCTCACAATAGTAAGTGTACTAATACTACCTCGTAGTACTAGTAACCCTGACCGATTGAGCCTACACTCTAAGAATTTAGGACTAGTCTTCATTTTGGGAATCTTAGACCGATTACCTACAATCCTTTGGTCAAATGGTTGTGCATACCATCTAAGGTTACAATACATATGAAACAAAACATAGCAAGTTTGAAAAGAAGATATGCAATGTATTTCACAAATACATATAATCATCAATAGGTCCTTCCTAACCAAGTGATTAAGGAAACTAGTAAACTTTCCAACCAAGCTCACTTATCACATAAGGTGCAAGGTTACGTTTCCAATTCTTCCTATAACTTAAACCTTTTCTCACAAAGGAGTAAATGTCATCCATGCATCCCCAGATTTACTTTCTACACAAGGGAGCAACTAATGCATGATAACAAATACTACTTGCTAAGCACACTTAGCATACAACACCTAAGACCTCACTTTATCACTTCACAAGTGAATTACAAGCAACCTCACATTTCTTAAGGTTCTAGGTATTGACCTATAGCATTATACTTCTCAAAGGATGCCTAGAGTTTCTCAAATCCTATCACAAGGTTCACCCTAACCAAGTGAAAGAACTATAACTAGAAAATATGCACTCTTGGCTCAACTCTATCACATAAAGAAACCAACCCATGCCTCTAAGAAAACTCAAAGCTTAACCTTAACAAACAGGGGAGCACACACCACTATGCATCTTAAACTCAACTTTAACGCTAAAGGAGTAATCTATGCATATAGATAGGTATACTATACTAAACGAACCCAAACTAATTGTTTCTAGTACACCTTATTTTTACTTCTCAAAGCCCTTCACACATAAGGTAAGTGGTTATTCTCTCCAAGAAGCACCACTAGTTATGTCTCAACACTAATACCCTTGTATCTAGGCCCTACACCAAAAAAGAAGTATCAAGAATCCCAACCAATAGGAAACTTCATTTCAACAAGAACTTATTTTGACATTTTCTGGTTTATCACCTAAAAAGTCTGATCTTTATGAATGTACCAATAGTACATCCTAACTTTTAAAATTGTGAAATTTTTACTACATGAAGCCTTATGTCTTAGCTTTCAAATGCTACTAGGATCAGGTTAATCCGATATCTATAACTCAAGTTATGCTATAAAAACCATAAGTTGTTCGAATGCTACCCTGTTTATGCAAAATCACCTGTTGTAATCGATTATAAGGGTGTTGTAATTGTTTACAACACATCTAGAGGCCTTGTAATCAATTACAAAGGTTGTGTAATCGATTACAATATGCCCAGAAACACATTTCACGGCCCCAGAGGCTTCCCCAGAGGCTTGGTAATCGATTACAAAGGCTGTGTAATCGATTACACCTTGTAGAAAATAGAAAAACAACTTTCCTCATGCAGCAAACTCATTTCTAATTCATATCCAACTCTCCTATCATGGATTCTAAGTAATTTCCAATCCTAAACATGATCTCTAATCATATTAGAATCATCAAACACTAGCTTAAACTCATTAAAACATGGATCAAATACCAATCTTCAACCTAAAGAAATCCATTCCTCAAAACACAACTCAAGTGAATATCATGGATTCTAAGGAATCAAAATTGACAACCATGCATCAAACTAGCTATCATCAAACTCACTCCAACTATAGAAGCAAAAATCAAGCTAAAGAGAATAGTTCTCACTCTTAGAAAACCTATCTTCTCCATCTAAAGACCTAGGTCCTAGCATAGAAAACATAAAGAAACTAAGATAGAAAACAACCCTACCTCTTATGCAGCAAAGATGAAGATCTTGAAGCCTTGATCTTGCCCTTGGATCCTCTTTCAAACTATGATTCTTGGCCCTTTTAGCTTTCCCCCCTTTTTTCTCCTTCTTCCCCATAGTTTTCCTCTTCGTTCTTTATGTTTTCCTTCTCTGTTTTTGGATACCATGAGGGAATTGAAGAGAAGAAATTAGATTTGGCTTTTTAAAGTCAATCACTAAAGGGTACCAAAAATCTCAATCTACTAAGAACACTTAGATTTCTCCAAATCCAATTTTCTTGCAACCAACATGTTTAAAATAAATCACAGGATTCATCAAAAATCTTATTGTACCAAAACCTCCATTTTCCATATCAGTTGCTAGCCAAACCGATATTAAAACGCACAACTAGTATGCTTAAAAATACCAAACTAGCTCTGATTAACCTTGGATTTTAACTGTAGCACAGATCACACATTTGTGACCTAGAAATAAAGTCTTCACACTTATTTCTATTAACTAAGTAGTTTAAGCCATTTTCGGGGCTAATAACAACTATATTGCACACATAGTATTGTAGCAAAGTGATTAGACATACTCAGAAAGCCACAAAATTCACCAGATATGTTAAGCAAGTATTAGGCTACCTCTGTATCCATGTACAAGCCTAAGATGTTTTCTAGGGTGATACATTTATCCCATCTATTTTAAGAATTTTGTCTCCAAAATTTAGATTACCACATATCAGATACGATATTATACTTGAAAGGACCTCACCTTTCCTTAGTGATATCTCATTAATTTAAAAAACAAGCTAACAACTTAGCTAGCATACAACCTACAAAAATATCTCGATGAGTTTCCAACATATGGCACACACAAAAGGATATCTCACATAGGATCTAAAGAGGAAGTCTCTGTTGTTCTGACTAGAGTATACACCCTTCCTGAAGCTTGCAGCTTTGGGTCAGGCGTAACTCCCTGTCCCTATAGATACCTCCTAGCATAATGCCCTGGTTGACAACACACAAAGCAAACCACACAAGGTCTAACACCATGTGGCCTTCCATACACCGGGCACTCAAGCTCTAAGGTTTCCACTTGAACTTGCTCATCTTCATCGTCTTCTGAAGAACTAGATGTAGAAACACTTTCCTCATCTTTGTCTTCATATTCTGGACAGTTGGGTATAGAAACACATTCCTCATTCCCATTATCCGTCCGTATCAAACTCTTTAGGATCCCCTAAAAAGATCTGATCACTTACATCCCTAAGAGTCTCATCTTCCTTTTTAGCTTCTAGGATCTGAGTCCTTAAGTCACTCACTATGTCCACTTAACTCGCACCGAGACTATGTGGCAACATAGTTAATGAAAGGCTCATGTCCCTAAAACTCTCAAGAAGTTCACTCTCTTGGATCATCATCATCTGGGACACGTGTAGAGATTTCCTACTTAATACTTCAGCCATCATATTGGCCTGACCCGGCTGATACATTAACTCTAGATAAGTAATGTCTCTAAACTTTTAGGGTAAACACTACTACCGCTAACTCTAGATCATAAGTAGGGTCGTTCTCCTCAAGAGACCTTAACTGCCTTGATGCATAAGCAATTACCCAAACACCTGTTGACTTTTTATCCATAACTCCGCAAGCGCACGGGTCGACAAGTAATATAAATATGAGTTAGAGTATCGTGTCCCAAGGGATTGATAATTAGAAAAATGCTAAACTTAACCAAATTCCATAAATTCTTAACCAAGCAATCAAAATGTAAGAGTGAGTTGCAATTAAAATAACAATTTAAAAGAAACAAAATAAGAGAGCATCGAACACCAAATCCACAAGAGAAGATGAGAATGATTAAAGCCTAGGGGCTCACTTGCTACTTCAATGAATAATTGTAATCAATAAGCACCAATCAATGAAATAATATTTGTTGGCTAATAACCATCAATAGATAAGAGCCTATGTCTAGGATAATTACCCATGTGAAACCTAGCTAATCCACTATGTGTCCATGTGAGTTACCATAAGAATCACTTATTGAGACCAATTATTAAACACTTGCCATGCATGACCAACGGGTATATGTCCATCCCCTTAGTTAATCAACACACCCAAACAAATAGAATGTAATTGAACATACATCAACCATACCATATCCATATTCACAACACCCTATTTCTAGTTCAATTGGAATATTTAAATCATGCAATTGATGGCCAATCAATAACAAGCATTAAACATAGATATGGATGAACAAAATCAATTTCATTGAAAGGATACTCAACTAATTACAAGATAATCAAATCCATAGCAAGATCCTAGAGAGCTCTTAGATTAGAGTTTAGTTGCACATCATAAAAGAGAAGCAAACTAAGAATTCAAGAAACCCATCAAATTACAAATCAAGAGAGAAAAGGGAAAGAATGAACAAGAATAGTGAGAATCCAATGCTTGATCTTCCTCCTTGATCTTGATTCTTCACTTGAATCCTTCTATCTTCCAAGAGTTCCTCCTCCTCCCACTTGCTCTCTGGAATTTGTGCTTAGGTCCCAAAAACAGAAGATCCTGAAAATGCCCTCCAAAATCAGATAAAAAGGGCCAAAATTGCGGACCAGGATTTTACCCACGCCTAGGCGTGGTTATGAATCACGTGCCTTTCCTCTACTTGCCATGCCTAGGCATGACTTTACCACACCTAGGCATGGGGGTCTCTGTCTGAAAACACTGAAAAACTGAACTTGGCGTGGCTTTTCTATGCCTAGGCGTGGATGTCTCTGCCTGGAATCCTTGAGAAACTGCAAGGACCACGCCTAGGTGTGGTTTTGTCACGCCTAGGCATGGGTTGGAAGCACCTTCCCTTGATATTTTCTTCATAATTTGAGCTTCTCTTCACTTTCCTCATCCCTTCCAAGGCCTTTCCCATATTAGATACTTGTATCAAAATAATGTTAAAGTCCATCAAACCATAATCCAACCAACTTCTATAAACATGATCTTCAAAGATTCAATTCTTAATCATTTTAATTAACAAGCTTAATTCACCAAAGTCATGCAATAATTGAACCTATGGCCTTGAAAACTTAAGGATAACATGCTCAAATACAATCAAATTCAAGTGATTTAACTTCATTTTCTGAAGTTATCAACACCACACTTATGAAAACCAGAACTCATATTTAGATAGCTTAGCAAACAACCTATTCTACTTAAGAGTTTCCAACTCTACCCTTAAATGTGGTTCATGCTCCTCTATTACCTATGAATAAATTGGAATATCATCGATAAACACCACAACAAACTGTTCCAAGTAGGGTCTTGATAATTACGATTTTTAACGTATTAATTATCCACATAATTACCTTATTAATGATGTCTAGGTTGTAATTAAGTGATCTTAGCACCTATTCTAATCATTGGGTTGAATTGGGTTTTAAAGCAAAATTTTCAGATTTTAATGCATATTTAGATTGGTTCAATATTTTGGCCATAACTTGAGTTGTAGATCTCTAATTTTGATGTTCTTTATATGCTAAGAAAGATGATAAAAAGATCTACAAGTTTTTTGAAATGTCAAATTGGAATATTCGGACATATAAGTGGTCAAAAACAGTCTTGAAGTTGGACCATCGGTGCTATCACGAATTTCTAGATATACCTTCACTATTTTGGGCATATCTCACTCATTTGAAGCCCAAATTAAGCATATGAGTACTCTTTGGAAAGTTTATTTCAAAGGCTATCTGATGGGATTGAGCTTAATTTGAAATTATGACAGAAATCCAAACTAAAGAGAAGGAAGAAAAGTAGAATCATTAGAAAAAGTGGTTGAACCACTTTCATGATGGAGAAGCTGGGAGACATGCTTTCATGATGGAGTAGATGGACATAATGCTTTCATGATGGAGTAGGTAGACATAATGGAGAAAGTGGGAGACATGCTTTCATAACGGAGTAGGTGGACATAATGGAGAAGGTGAAGGAATAATTGGCAAAAGTGGCTAGACCACTTTGATAATGAAGCTTGTTAGTGGATTGTTAGTAGGATGACAATATATTATATATAGTGAGCTTTGCATTCATTTTTAAAGGGGGTTAGTCTTAGTTTAGAGACTTGGCTTCTCCTCCTCTCATTCCTCCTTTAGTTTTTCTTCTTTTTTTTTTCATAGTTTTTTATATTTCTTGTATATTTTAATGGTTTCCTTCATTGTAATGGAGGGCTAAGTTACTTTCAGTCAATTCGGGACTCTTGATTGTGGTTTGGATTCTTGAGAGCTTGGTTTTGTATTGTATTTGATTTGTAATTGAATTTCTCGTCTTTTATTCTTATTCTTCTTGATCTTGAATGCATGAATGGTGATTCTGTTTATGTTTTATCTGATTTGATCCTGATTTAAGATGTAGATTTGTGATGAAACTTAGAACTGATTGTTACCAAGTGGCTTCAATACTCAAGAGGGGGGTGAATTGAGTTTGTAAAACAAGTTCACAATTCTTTCGCAAAACACTTGACTATTGATTTTCATTGAAGCTATTGACTAATTGAAATGAATGAATTGATAAGAACAATGTATATTGCTTAATAACTAACCAAGAGAGAAGTAATCAAGCAAGAGTATAAGCAATGCACAAATATAAAGAGAAAGGTTTAGAGAATCAAACACAGTGATTTATCCTAGTTCGGCCACCAATCCACTTGTGACCTACGTCCAGTCCTTAAGCAACCACTTGAGATTTTCACTATTTCTCCAAGCTTCAATAGGTGCTTGAATACCTTTACAAACTTGAGCCCTCAACTCCTTGGGATGCCTCACCCTTGAGCTTGAGTCTCTTCAAACAAAGGGATGCCTCACCCTTTACAAATTGGAGGGATACCTCACCCTCTCTCTTATACAGCAATTAAGATTGATTTTGAGAAGCTCTCACTAGAGTAGATGATACAAATTGAAGCTCTAATAATGCTCACAAAGATATCTCAAAGATTGGACAAAAACAGAGCAAAGAATGATTTCACAGTTTGATTCTCGTATGATGTGTTGCTATGATGTTTTAAGGTTCAAGAACAACCCTTAATGATGTCCCAACAAATGTATTTAAAGCCCATTCATTAAAAGAGCCGTTGGGGGTGGTTAAAGCCAAGCATTTAATGCATTCAATATAGCCGTTGGGCATGTCAGAACCTTAGTAATCGATTACAAGGTTTTGGTAATCGATTACATGGAAAATAGAACGTGTTCTTGGCTTTCTAGGCTTGTGGTAATCGATTACATGGCTTGTGTAATCGATTACACGCCCTCTGACTTCATGGTAATCGATTACAATATTTATGTAATCGATTACATGGCCTTTTTGATCGTGTTCTTGGCTTTCTGGGAACATGATAATCGATTACATGTTCTCTGACTTTCTGGAAATCGATTACAGGGATGGTGTAATCGATTACAAGGCTTCTGTTTAGCTTGTAATCGATTACTAAACCTTGGTAATCGATTACACTATACTTAAAACTCATTTTTCAAGCCTTAAAACGGATTTATATCATTCCTAACTTTAGAAAACATGGATTAAACAATATAGAACATTGTTTGGCATGATCCAAGGTAAAAGAAGTTCTTTTTTAGGAATTGATCTTTGAGAACCATATTGATTCAAATCATTTTTGAAAAACCATTTGAGATATCTTGGGAGCATTTAACATTGATGTACTAATGCCTATATCTAAACCTCTTGATTTCTTCCTTTGATCTTGGTTTTCTCTTTCGCTCTTTGATCTTCATCTTTGTCTTTGTTATCATCAAAAACTAACGACATGCTTCATGAAACATGCATTCACACTGATTGATCTAAACTAATCACATAATTGAAGATTAAGATTTGTGATGAAACTTAGAACTGATTGATCTAAACTAATCACGTAATTGAAGAGGTTAGGTTATTAATTTGTGCCTAGGTTAATTGAATTTGGTACTTAAATTGACATAGATCCACAGAATGGTCGATTGCAAATTTGTGTTTATCACTTTTTAATTGAATTCTAGATGATTGTCTAGTATGAATTCTGGATTCGATGCAGAGATCTCGGTAAGATCCAAGTTAACCATTCAATTGCGCTTCAAGTGTTTGATGAAAGGTCTATAATTGAATCCACTGAATCTCGGATAGGTTTCTGAATTAACTACTCTTTTAATTGTTATTTATTCCTTTAATTTGTTAAGTGCAACTTTGAACTGTCAAACCCACTTTTCTAACTTCAACTTAATCTAATTAATTTACATTTACAATACTCATGGAGACGATCCGGTGTTGTTCACTATACTGCAAGCTTAGGTAATAACTTTGATTATAATTTTGACTGAGTTTGACGCTCGTCAAAATTTTGGCACCATTGCTGGGGATTTGTAAGTGTGATCTGATCTTTTTAAGTTATCATACTAACTCTTTCTTTTTCTTTTTCTTTCATTATCATTTTGTTGCATTCTATTGCATTTTAAGGATACAATGGACCATGCATAATGGAGTCAAAACTTGAGGAGTTGACTTCTTTGGTAAGACATATAGAAGTGAGACAACAATTACCTGTGCAGGAAGCTACACCTGTGTGTAACATTTATTTTTGTTCATCTCACCCCACATATGCATGCCCTACACTTCAGTATGGTAGTTCTATTTTTTCAGATCAATTTGTTGCAGCAGCTGGTTATTTTCCTAATGAACCACAGTTCCAGCAGCAGCAACAGAGTTATGATCCTTTCTTCAACATATACAACCCTGGCTGAAGAGACTATCTGAATATGGGATATGGCAATGCGACATCACAACAACAGTAATCATTGCAATATGAACAACCATTCCAACAGATAACAAGTCCAGCAGCCACAAAACTTGAGCCTTCATGGAAGGACTTGATGAACTAGATGGCCACCAACAACATTCAATTCCAACAGATAATAAGTCCAGCAACCACAAAACTTGAGCCTTCATTATAGGACTTGATGAAAACCCAAATTGAGTTCCAGCAGAATTTCACTGCCACTATTTAGGATTTAATAACCCAAATTGAGCAGTTGACAACCACTGTTTATGAACTGAGAAGTCAAGAGTCAGACCAACTCTCTTCCCAAACAATTCCCAACTCCATGCATTTTAATTGTCATATTAATTTACCTGCAGACTTAGTTGAGGAAACTCATGATGAGTTGTGTGCTGAATTTCCTGATTTTATCAGTTTTAATGATTCTATCAATTGCAACTCATGTACTAATTGTGATGGTGATATAAAATGTGTTATGTGTGCTGAGATTTTTGCATATTTGAAAGCTGATAATTCTGTTTACACAACATCTAATGATATTGAAGGGTTTATCAGCAATGCAGTTGTATAATCTGAAACACATAGGGAGGTGGAGTTGAAGGCCATTGAGGAATTTTCAAAGAAGGAGGAAAGACAGCAGATGACAGTAACTACTGAAGTAGATTTTGTTTTTGGGTTATGGTCTAATATAATCAATGAAAGCAGAATTGCCAAATTACACATGTTGTATGCCATTGGTGAAGTCAAGGAAATTAAGAAAGACCAATGGGACCCCAATGGGAGCCCTCATGCTTCAAGCTTAACTTGGTCATTGCACTTCAACCAATGGGACCCTAGTGAAAGATATCATGTTGTGTCAACCATAACTTGGTCATCACGTTTCAACCAATGGGATCTTGGTGGAATCTTTTCACCAACCTCACTTAATAAGACCAATGGACACCATCTCAAGCCAAAAAATGTGGAAGTGAATGTGATGGGCTTTTACCATCCACATTATAAAGATCACTAAGAAGTGTCCCAACGTTGAGCTAACGACGTTAAACAAGCGCTTATTGGTAGACAACCTAACTAGATTTGCTTTCAAGATCTTTGGGGATGGTTTCCTCAAACTGAGAAGATAAAGTTAACTTCATTTTGAATGGCTGAGTAAAGAGTCAGTAGGTCATACCTTATTGACTCTTGAGATGCATTCTTATAGATTCGTGCATCATGAACTTCTTACTTTGTGAAAATTCTTCCTTATTTTTCTTCTTCTAGTTGTTTTTGTTATTTTTGTTTTAAATGCTACTCATGTGCTAAGATTTTTTTCCAGGGTCTGATGCGGCACTGACTATTACGTTTCTTTTCTAATCACTCCTCATCAGGTTGTGTTGCTCTTTTCCTTACCCCATTTATTTATCTCTCTTTCACATTGAGGACAATGTTTATATTAAGTGTAGGGGAATGGTACTATACTTTGATGAACACTTGAGTAATGCTGGTAATTGAGTTGGAATTATGGTTAATTGCTTGATTTATTCTGAGCTGATAGAGATATGTTTGAAAGGAGAATATATTGATCATAAGACTATTTTATGTGAAGCAATCTTGTTCAATTAAGAAAAGTGAAATTCAACATCTTTGTTGGAAATTAGTCATGTTTGCTTGTTTCTATTTTCTTTATCAACTTAATCAGAAAGTGAGTTTTGACCTTTAATGATTGAATTTTTCAATTCTATTTTCTTCTGGAGTGATATTTCTCTTGATTGATGTGCACTAGAACTTGCTTTGATATCTTGTTAAAACTTTAATGATTCACATACATGATTGAATATGATTGAGTCAATTAGGTTTTATTCTTTCTTGACTTTCAGAGTTGTATTAATAAAATAACCCCTTAGTTGCCCCATTTGAGCTTGAATTTGATTTCTTTGAATGTCCAATTGAATAATCAAGTTGAATTCTTTGGAGCATCTGATGTGTGATCAGAAGTCTTGAAAGTTGTTGTTTTATCTTCAAGGGTATATATATAAAAAAAGCAAAAAGAGAAAAGAAAATAATTATTTGTGAAGAATAATGAAAATATTCGGTTGAAATTAAGAGTTGTTTAAATCCTTGTGTATCATGATTCATCTTTTTAGCCTGATTCTACTTTGTTTTGATAATGCTTTATCCTTTTTTACCTTTTCCTACTTTTCATTGTTACCCTTGGTCTTGTTACAACTAGATGAAGTCCTTTTGATTCTTGCTATATATGTGAACTTGAAAGTGGAGATGAGATTGATTGGCAAGCCTATGGTTTTGCATTTTTCATGAGAAATTTGAGTGATCTCTTTGTCCTTAAACACTTGAGAGATGGAAAGTTGAGTGATCTTATATGTTTGGTGAAGAGAATAGTTGCAAGCTAGGCTAAAGAATCTTATTGTTTAAATTGCTGAATGATCCTAACTGATTGGATTTGATTGCTGAACTTGAACTTTCTAATTTTGGAATTCCCCTTAATTCATGTTTCTGGATGTTGAGTTTGATCTTGCTGTTGATTCCTGTTCTTTACTTGAGGACAAGCAAAAGTTCAAGTGTGGGGGTGTTGATAATTATGATTTTTAACATATTAATTATCCACATAATTACCTTATTAATGATGTCCAAGTTGTAATTAAGTGATCTTAGCACCTATTTTAATCATTGGGTTGAATTGGGCTTTAAAGCAAAATTTTTGAATTTTAATGCATATTTACATTGATTCAGTATTTTGGTCATAACTTGAGTTGTAGATATCTGACTTTGAAGTTCTTTATATACTAGGAAATATAAGAAAAAGATCTATAAGTTTTGTGAAATGTCAAATTAGAAGATTCAGACATTTAAGTGGTCAAAAACAGCCTTGAAGTTGGACCATCGGTGTTGTCACGAATTTCTGGACATACCTTCACTATTTTGAGCATATCTCACTCATTTCAAGCCCAAATTAAGCATGTGAGCACTCTTTGGAAAGCTTATTTCAAAGGCTATATGGGATTGAGCTTAATTTGAAATTGTGATAGAAATCTAGACTAAAAAGAAGGAAGAAAAGTAGAATCATTAGCAAAAGTGGTTGAACCACTTCCATGATGGAGAAGGTGGGAGACATGCTTTCATGATGGCGTAGGTGGACATAATGGAGAAGGTGGGAAACATGCTTTCATGATGGAGTAGGTGGACATAATGCTTTCATGATGAAGTAGGTGGACATAATGGGGAAAGTGGGAGACATGCTTTCATAATAGAGTAGGTGGACATAATGGAGAAAGTGAAGGAATAATTGGCAGTAGTGGTTGGACCACTTTGATAATGAAGCTTGTTAGTGGATTGTTAGTTGGATGACAATATATTATATATTTTGAGCTTTGCATTAAGTTTTAGAGGGGGTTAGTCTTAGTTTAGAGACTTGGCTTCTCCTCTTCTCTTTCCTCCTTCAGTTTTTCTTCTTCTTTTTCATAGTTTTTTATATTTCTTGTATATTTTGATGGTTTCCTTCATTGTGATAGAGGGCTAAGTTACTTTCAGTTAATTCGGAACTCTTGAAGAGATTGTAGTTTGGATTCTTGAGACCTTGGTTTTGTATTGTATTTGATTTGTAATTTAATTTCTCTTCTTCTCTTCTTCTTCTTCTTCTTCTTGATCTTGAATGCATGAATAGTGATTCTGTTTATGTTTGATCTGATTTGATCTTGATTTAAGATTGAGATTTGTGATGAAATTTAGAACTACTTGATCTAAACTAATCACATAATTGAAGATTGAGATTTGTGATGAAACTTAGAACTGATTAATCTAAACTAATCACGTAATTAAAGAGGTTAGGTTACTGATTTATGCCTAGGTTAATTGAATTTGATACTTAAATTAACATAGATCCACATGAATAGTCGATTGCAGATTTGTGTTTATCACTTATTAATTGAATTCTAGACGATTATCTAGTATGAATTTTGGATTTGATGCAGAGATCTCGGTTAGATCCAAGTTAACCATTCAATTGCGCTTCAAGCATTTGATGAAAGGTCTATGATTGAATCCACCCAATCTCGGATAAGTTTTTGAATTGACTGCTCTTTTAATTGTTATTTCTTCCTTTAATTTGTTAAGTGCAACCTTGAACTGTCAAACCCTATTTTCTAACTTAAACTTAATCTGATTAATTTACATTTACAATCCTCGTGGAGACGATCTGGTGTTGTTCATTATGCTGCAAGCTTAGGTAATAACTTCGGTTATAATTTTGACTGAGTTCAGCGCTCGTCAGGTCTCAAGGTCCTATTCACATATCATATGAACACTGCTAATGGATTTGTTAACCTAAAGAATATCATGAAACACTCATAATGTCCCTCATTAGTTTTGAAAGTGGTTTTAGGAATATCATCTTTCCTAACCCTTATGAAATGATACCCAGATCTAAGGGCAATCTTTGAGAAAACCACAGTTCCTCTCAGCTGATTCATTAGATCATCTATCCTAGGTAACTCATACTTGTCATTGATAGTCACCATATTCAGTTGTATATAATCCATATAAAGCCTCATGGTACCATTCTTTTCTTCACTAGAACACAGGTGTTCCCCACGGAGAAACACTTGGCCTAATGAATTGTTTGCTCAACAAATCCTTGATTTGCTTTTTGAGTTATGCTAACTCTAGTGGTGCCAACCTATAGGGTGTGATACAGATAGATCCTATCCAAGGAACTAAGTCTATAGAGAACTCTATTTCTCACTCGAGTGGCAGTTCCACTACCTCATTGAAGGTCCTGCAATCTTCACTTCTCTTGAGACTTACCAACACTGTCCTTAATGATTCTACATTTGTTGACTAAGGCTGCAAAATCTCAGATTTCAAAAGGCTGAATCACTCTCTAAATGTCTTCTCTCAATCCCTTATAAAAAATAACACTTTCATTGCGCCACTCTGATATAGGATGAGAACTTCGACAATTCCTTGAGCTTGGCCACAGCTGACCAACATATATTTCATCTTGGTCCAACCTCAGAAATTCCATTACCTTTGCATTTTCGCAAATTCTGTGGAAAATACTTCTCCAGAAATGAATTCTTGAAGATCTCCCACATAGCAAGAACCCTTGACACCTTGAAAGATCTCTTAATGTCCATCCACTAATACTTTGCTTCTCCATCCTACATGAAAAAGCAAAGAGCACTCGCTGCCTATTCGAGCATACCATAATAGTGAAGATCTCCTCCATCTCCTTTAGCCAACTCTCAGCTTTCACCAGGTCATACTCCCCTGTGAAGGACAATGGATTAGTCTCCTTGAACTCCGAGAGGTCTTGGAAAGTCTGATTCTTCCCTACTAATACCTTTTAGTTTGGTTACCTCGATTGATGTGTTGGTGATGTAGGTTGTTGATGCTGGGTCACACAATTGCTCTCAAACATCTTAATAGTCGCAACTGTTTTTTCTTTGATAGCATTAGCAGCAACGACCATCTGCTCTTGCATTGCATCCACCATAATGATAAAGGCTCTAGCCACGTTCGGGCCTTCATTACTAGAGTTCCTAATTCCGCAGGTTCGCATTGGAGATGCCATAGTTTCCTGTACACACAGAACAATACATATTGAGGTAGCTAATCTCAATATCATGTAACCATGCAACAGTAGCTAAAAATAGTCATACCAAAAGCAAGTCATGCAGTTCTATCACACATCTCACATAAGAGATAAAGAAGTGCATAACAACACATATAGGAACTACTGCACATGCCTAAGCATAGCTAATCCACACCCCGGCTAAATAGGATGAACGACTCTGATTCCACAATGTAACATCCCAATACTGAGAACTTAGTATACCATCCGTATATAAGGCACACAGTACTAGCTATGTCATTTCTAACTTAAAACAAAAAAAACTAAACCCATATCATTCATTCATATAAATAAATATGGAGAGCCTGAACAACAAAAAGTTATATGTATACATCATAGCCTCATATGGCATTCTATAATACATAACCTTATACAAACTCAAAGCAGCAGAAAATAAATATACAACATATTTATTACAAGAAACAAAATAAACTACGCTAGTTCTTTTGTTTCTTCCGTTTTCCTTTACTTTTACCTGGATTTATATGGAAACACAACGGGGTGAGAAATCAAAATTTCTCAATTTAAGCATTCCAATACCAGTGTTTAAACATTCACAATGAATAACCGATAATGTAAACATAAGATTAAGCCTGCAATATATAAATGAGCCACTGCTCAACACTATCAGAACATACATACTACTTTATGTAACATTCACAAGGCAATCAACAATCTTAACCCACGGTGAACAAACAATAATCAATGATATCAAACAACTGCCCATACAATCATAAGATATCATCGAGCAACCAATAAGCAAGACAACTGCCCATACAACTACCAACAAATGCAATGTTTTATGGTATAATGTATGGTTATACTCACACAAGATCCTAATAATATGATGATGCAATATTGGTGCAAGTTTTTAGTTTTAGAAAACACATGCTAGTTACTTGTTTCCCATGAACCTCTGTTCATTGTATTTATCTTAGTAGGTTAGGCAAAAGAGCCTTACACTACATGGTAGCGAGTGGACTGGTACTACCTCACAATAGTGAGTGTACTAATACCACCTCGTAATATTGGTAACCCTGACCAATTGAGCCTATGCTATGAGAATTTAGGACTAGTATTTATTCTGGGAATCTTAGACCGATTACCTACAATCCTCTGGTCAAATGGTTGTACATACCATCTAAGGTTACAATACATATGAAACAAAACATAGCAAGTTTGAAAAGAAGATATGCAATGTATTTCACAAATACATATAATCATCATTAGGTCCTTCCTAACCAAGTGATTAAGGAAACTAGCAAACTTCCCAACCAAGCTCACTTATCACATAAGGTGCAAGGTTACATTTCCAGTTCTTCCTATAACTTAAACCTTGTCTCACAAAGGAGTAAATGTCATCCATGCATCCCCAAATTTACTTTCTACACAAGGGAGCAACCAATGCATGATAACAAATACTACTTGCTAAGCACACTTAGCATACAACACCTAAGACTTCACTTCATCACTTCACAAGTGAATCACAAGGCAACCTCACGTTGCTCAAGGTTCTAGGTATTGACCAATGGTATTATACTTCTCAAAGGATGCCTAGGGTTTCTAAAATCCTATCACAAGGTTCACCTTAACCAAGTGAAAGCACTATAACTAGAAAACATGCACTCTTGGCTCAACTCTGTCACATAAAGGAACTAACCCATGCCTCTAGAAAAACTCAAAGCTTAAGCTTGATAAACAGGGGAGCACACACCACTATGCATCTTAAACTCAACTTTAACGCTAAAGGAGTAATCTATGCATATAGATAGGGATAATATACTAAACAAATCTAAACTAGTAGTTTCTAGTACACCTTGTCTTTACTTCTCAAAGCCCTCAACATAAGGTACGTGGTTATTCTCTCCAAGAAGCACCACTAGTTGTGTCTTAACACTAATACTATTGTATCTAGACCCTACACTAAAAAGGATGTATCAAGAATCCTAACCAATAGGAAACTTCATTTCAATAAGAACTTATTTTGACATTTTCTGGTTTATCGCCTAAAAAGGTTGATCATCATGAATACACCAATTGTACATCCTAACTTCTAAAATTCTAAAATTTTTACTACATGAAGCTTTATGTCTTAGCTTTCAAATACCACTGGGATTAGGTCAATCCGATTTGTATGGCTCATGTTATGCTACATAAACCACAAGTTGTTCGGATGCTACCCTATTTATGCAAAATCACCTGCTGTAATCGATTACAAAGGTGTTGTAATCGATTGCAATACATCCAGAGGCCTTGTAATCGATTACAAAGGTTGCGTAATCGATTATAAGCTACCCAGAAATACATTTCGCGGCCCCAGAAGCTTGGTAATCAATTACAAAGACTATGTAATCGATTACACCTTGTAGAAAACTAGAAAAACAACTTTCCTCATGCAGCAAACTCATTTCTAATTCATATCCAACTCTCATATCATGGATTCTAAGTAATTTGATTATTTTTTGTTCTTAAGGCATTTAATCATCTTTATATTTTCAATATACTGCTTCGAGAAATCTGTGTTAAAAAGGGTTTGCGAAAAAAGTTTTAATACTCAATTCACCCCCCTCTTGAGTACTGAAGCCACGTGGGTAATAAGTAGTATCAGAGCTAGACTCTTGTATAAAGAGCTTAGCAGCTTCAAGAGTACATGGCTTCATCAAATGATTTTTCAGAAGGAACTTCCATAAACCGACCACCCTTTTTCAATGGGGATGGTTATGCATATTGGAAGGAAAGAATGAAAATTTTCATCGAAGCTATTGATCTAAATGTGTGGGATGCTGTCGAAAATGGCGCATTTATACCTACACGAGAGGTCAATGGTATAAAGATTGAAAAACAAAGAAGTGAATGGTCTAAAGATGATAAAAGAAAAGTTCAAAATAACTTGGTAGCCAAAAACATCATTACCACAACTTTGGGGCATGATCAATTTTTTAGAATTTCAAATTGTAAAACTACTAAAGAAATGTGGGACACTTTATAAGTTACCCATGAGGGTACTAGTGAAGTTAAGAGGTCGAGAATTAATTCTCTTACTCGTGAATATGAATTATTTATAGTGAACCAACGAGAAAGCATTCAAGAAATGCAAAAGAGGTTCACCCACATTGTAAATCATCTTGCTTCATTAGGAAAGAATTTTTCTAACGAAGATTTGATTAACAAAGTGTTGAGATGTTTGAGCAGGATTTGACAGCCTAAGGTAACAACTATATCAAAATCAAGAGACTTATAAACAATAACGTTAGCTACCTTATTTGGCAAACTTCAAGAGCACGAATTAGAACTCAACAAACTTGACCAAAATGAGGAACATGATAAGAAGAAGAAGGGGATCGCACTTAAAGTCACCTCTACTATTCATAATGAAGATGAAGACGATGGAGATGACGTGGACAACATTGAGTTAAATGAAGAGAACCTCAGTCTACTAGTGAAGAAATTCAGAAGGTTTCTCAAAAAGAAAGGAACTCAAAAAAGGCCGCCGTTTGCCCTAAAGAAATTTGAAAAGAAATCCTCCAAGGAAAGAAAAGCCTACATAGCATGGGATGACAATGACATGGACTCAACTGATAACTCAAATAGTGAGGAAGCCCATCTATGTTTTATGACCAAAGGAGAAGAAGAACAAGAAAGTGACATTGAGGTAATTTCTAATTGTGAATTATCTCATTCTTATGATGAATTACAAGATGCTTTTGAAGAATTGCACGAGGAATCGATAAGGCTCACAAAATTAATTTCTTCATCTAAGAAAACTATTTCTTCTTTGGAAAATCAAATTCTAATTTTGAATAAAGAAATTGAAGAATTAAAAATTGAAAATGAAGCATTAGGATTAATTGATGCATGCTCAACCTACACTTCACATGCTTCTACATCTTCGTCTTGTTCATCTTGTCATATTCTTGAAATAGAAATTGAAGATTTAAAGAACATTCTTTCTAAATTCACTTTTGGACGAGATAATTTAAATATCATATTAGGAAAACAAATGGTTGTTTTTGATAAAGCTGGAATTGGTTATAACCTGAAAAATCAGCACAAATCTTATAAAAATTTCTTTGTTTATTCAAGTACTTCTAGTAGCCCATTTATCAAATGTTTCTATTGTGGAAAGAAGGGTCATAGTGCATTAACATACAATGCAAGGAAAAACATTAATACAAAAAGTGGAACTAAAATGGTATGGGTTCCCAAGGGTACTATACCCAAAACTGACATTCAAGGACCCAAGAAAATTTGGGTACCAAAAGCCAAAAATTGAAATGTGTTGTAGGTGTGCTTGAAGACCAAGAGCTGACTTTGACATTTTGAAAGTGGCTACTGCAAGCACAAGACCAGAAATAATTTCAAGCTCTCTTCCTTGTTTTCATGAAGCTTGGAGTTGCAATCATGAAATAAGTTCTTCATCTTTGGGTAATAAGTCTCCCTCTCCCATAATGCACTTCAATACATGTTAAACTTATTTTTCTGATAAAGTTATTCGAATAACTCCTAAGTTATTCAAATACCATTGCTTTGTACGTTTAAAATCTATTCTTTTCTGATAGGTCTATTCGAATACCATCATAAGGTATTCAAATACCATATATCAGTACAGCAACATTATGTTTCTATAAGTTGGTGTATTCGAATAACTCAACAAGTATTCGAATAACTATAGACTTATCATATCAGTGTTTCTCACTTACCTCTGGAGTATTCGAATAACTTACAAGATATTCGAATACTTGCACCTGTTTTTGTTTCCTTCTCTAAAAGGGGTATTCGAATACAGTAAGAGGTATTCGACTAATCCATGGCTGAAAGCCAAATTTGTGACCCGATCTATGTTCTGTTTCTATTTTTTTTATGCAAATATAAACATACTTGGCCAAATTTTTTACTCTATGAATGACATGCTTTTGATCTTATTTCTTTTGAGCCTATATTTTATGTCTTAAATTAAATCACATGATGCCCTTAATTGCATATTTCTTAGCCTTGCCCCTTTATTTCTCAAGATTTTTTTTTATGTTAAATTCCTTGTAATGCAAATGCTTAATGTAATTGGCTATTGTTTTGATAAATATATGAACGTGGTAACAAGTGCAACAAGTTGTATCAAACAAGTGGTTACTTAGCCAAATTAATAAATAAAATATCTTTTGACTTATTATTTTGAATGCTTACTTGCTTATAAGTTTGACTAACCTCTATGGATCCAAAAATTAATGGATACCAAAGAAAGTACTTTGAATTGTTTTGTAGGGTTATAACTACCTCAAGCAAACTCTTAAATGAAAAAGATTATTCAACTTAAGGGAGATGAATGAAGAAGACAAGAGGAGACTTTCTTCAAGTACATTGAAATGGAATACTCAATGGAAGAAAGCTCAAGACTATCTTAAATGACTAAGTATTTTTCTTACATGAGTAGTATGCTTAGCATTGACAAAAGTGCCAAATTGGATATTATCTTTTTTTTCGTTGCATATAGGGTAGATAATATTAGTTCTATACAATGCTTTGATCCCTATAGCATATTTCATCAAGGTAAAATATTTAATATCTATGTTTCTCTTGATATATTGTAGTTTTATAAGAAATTGACAACAAGTGATAAATGTTTTATATTTGATAACAAGTGGTAAATGTCATGACTCTCTTGGTAAATGTAAATGACTGTTTTGATGACTATACAATGCAATTGGTTGATTTATGAACGAATATATCTTTGCGCATGTGCTGAATATTGTGCTTATCTTGCTAAATTTATAAAATTATACTCTGTTGCTATTCTGGTATGCTATGAATGAATATATTTTGTTGGAATAGAATATACTCTGTTTAGTTTTATGCTTTATCTTGCCCCATCTTTTTTATCATGACAAAAGGGGGAGAAAAAACTTGAATTCTTTGTTTGAGAAAAGTCAGGAAGAGAAAAAGTAAAAGTCCGGTAAGACAAAAATAGAAATTGGATTCCAAAAGTAAGGGGGAGCTGCTGTGCACATCTCTGATATAAATCACCTCTTATGAAAAAAAGGGGGAGTAAGTATCTTTAAATAACTTTGTGAATTCCAATTTATATGAACTAACATTTTTATCAAATGTTAGTTTGTCATCATCAAAAAGGGGGAGAATGTAATTGGCTAGCTGCCATTGATAGTTGTTTTGATGATAACAAACATGATGAAGATGATGATGAGAAAACCAAGTCCAAGATCTTCAAGATTAGCTTTAGGACTTAGAGTCTTCTGTACGGAGCCTTCCTGGATATCTCATTGGTTAAATTTAAAAGATCTAAAAATCTATTCCTTAACTCAAACTGATGTTTCAAAATGGTTTTGAAAGATCAAAGGTTTTAGAGATTGGAAATGGTTTTCAAAGCAATTACAAATGGCTTTTTAACTATTTTTTAACTGAGGTATTCGAATACACCTCCATGGTATTCGAATAACCTACATCCTTTACATACGTTTTTGTTTTCCAAAATAGATGTATTCAAATACCCTTCATGGCATTCGAATATAGTGCTTCTTAAAAACTTGTTTTAAGTGACAGGTATTCGAATAACCCTTGTGGTATTCGAATAACTTGATTTCAGAAAAATACCTTTTAAATTGAGGTATTCGAATATCCTTAACTGGTATTCGAATAACCCACGAGACTCTATTCTAGATTTTTAAAATGGCAGCCAACGTTTCTACATTTAACATGGTTTTAATGGCACCCAACGACTCTTTTCTTTCAATGCTCTATAAATAGAGACCTTGGGTCTCTTCTGAAGGTTGCCCAACCATTTGAATTATTTTTTACTTGTGCCAAAAACGTGATTCTCTATTTTCTCATATTTTCTGTGCTCTTTTCGTCAAAATCTTGAGATATCCTAAGAGAGCTCCTTAGTGCTTCAATTTGTAATATTTGCTCTTTGTGAGAGTTTCTCTTCGTCTATATTTTAGTTCTTTGTAAAAGGATGAGGTATCCCTTAGTGAAATTGTGAGGGTGAGGTATTCCTCAGTAAAAGGGTGAGGTATCCCTTGTTGTAAAGAAGGTGAGGTATCCTTCAAAGGGGGTGAGGTATCCCTCTAGTAAATAGGGTGAGGTATCCTTGTTGTGTAAAGGTTGCAAACACCTGTTTTAAGCTTGTATTAAATAGTAAAAAATCTCAAACTGTGTTTCGGGGACTGGACGTAGGCCACAAGTGGTTGGTGGTCGAACCAGGATAAATATCGTGCCTGCTTTTCTTCTCTTTATCTCTTTATTTATTATAATTTATTTATTATTATTTAATTATTTATTTTCTATTCTTAAGGCATTTAATCATCTTTATATTTTCAATATACTTCTTCGAAAAATCTGTGTTAAAAAGGGTTTGCGAAAAAAGTTTTATTACTCAATTCACCCCCACTCTTGAGTACAGAAACCACTTGGGTAACAATTCATTGTAAACAAGACGTTATCACAGTGGATGCTTGAGACCATTTACAAGTATTGGTGGATAATTAAAGGAACCATAATATGATTACATATATAATCTAAATTGAACTTTGAATATTGTATTTTTTTATTGGAACCTCCATCATGTGTGATTTTAATTGAGTTATAAAAAGAAATAATATTGTCTTTAATTTATTGCCAATAGTAGATTTCCTAACCCAAGCAAATCCTTTTCATCTGTGAACAACTTTTATCACCTTTAGTATTGTGACAAATCTTCTCCTTACCTCAAATAATTTTTTCTTCATCAATTCCATGTGGATCGACCTCGGACTCCCGAGAATTTACTACTTGAAACAACCTGTACTTGAGTTTGCAACTTTTAATTACCTTCAAGTTTTTGGCGCCGTTGTCAGGGACTTCAGTTAAAGTTTTAATTTATTGAGGTTCTCTTTCTGTAAGTAAACTTCACTATTAGGTATATTCTTCCTCTACTTTTTTTAATTTTTTTTACTAATTTACTAACTAACTTACTAATTAACTTACTAATTTACTAACTTTTTAACTAATTTTTATATTTATGTCATTTATTTACACTTTTTAACTTTGTATTTATTTATTTATGTCATTTATTTACACTTTTTTTTTTTTTTTTTTTTTATTTTACGCTTTTCGACTTACTAACTTTATATTTATGTCATTTATTTACGCTATCTAATTTTTTAATTTATGTCATTTATTTACGCTATCTAATTTTTTAATTTATGTCATTTATTTTTATTTTTCGACTTATTTACTTATGTCATTTATTTTTGTTTTCTAACTTACTAACTTGTATATTTTTTTAAGTTATTTATTTATGCTTAATATTTTATGGCCAGTTTATACCGCTGACTTGTACATTATTTTTTTATTTTAAGTCACTTATTTATGCTTAATTAGTATCATGATTTAAATTCTGGTCGTTTGGTTAAAATTAATCCTGATACTTTATATATTGATTTATTTGAATCACAATCACACACAATTGACACAATGACTGAAATTAAAGGTGCACATATTGAACATGAAAATCAAACACAACGAGCTAAAAATGAAAGTGTATATGATGAACAGGAAAATCAATCGTTGCGAACTATGCGTGCATATTTGCAACCACCTCGAAATTCTAGTCCATCATGTTTTATCTTTCCACTCACTACTAATAATTTTAGATTTAAGCCGAGTATGATTTCTTTACTTCCTCATTTCCATCGTTTAGAATCTGAGAGCCCATATTTACATCTAAAAGAATTTGAAGAAGTCTGTATTGCTTTCAATTATCAAAATTACACTGAAGAGATTGTTAAGCTTAAATTGTTTCTTTTTTCTTTGAAAGATAAAGCAAAAACTAGGCTTAACGCTTTAAAACCAAGATCAATTGGCACATAGTAAGAAATGCAAGCTGAGTTTTTAAAGAAATTTTTTCCAACACATAAAACCACTGCTTTGAAAAGACAAATCCAAAATTTTTCTCAAAATTCAAATGAAGCGCATTTTCAAAGTTGGGAATGTTTTAAAGATTTGTTAAATTCTTGCCCACATCATGATTTTGAAAAATAACGGACTATAAGCTTCTTTTATGAATGTTTAACACTTGAAACTAAACAATTTGTAGAAATGACGTGTAATGACGAGTTTCTTAATAAAGAACTCGAAGAAGCTTTAGATTATTTAAACCATTTGGCTGAAAATTTTCAATCTTGGTATGGTACTAATCTTTCTGAAAATTTAATTAGATATAACCTTGCAAATGCTAGTAAAGGAAAATATCATCTTATTCAAGAAGAATATCTAAATGCTAGGTACGCTAGTTTGGCTAGTGATCAATCAATTTTGAGCCATTCATTATTGCTTCATATTTGGCCTAATTGATGTTAATTGTGTCCAATATTATGTTTGTAGATGAGTTTTAGATGATTGGTCTTCATTGAGCTTAATTGTAAAAACTTCATTAATTTTCGGATTTTAACTCATTTTGACCTTTCTATCTTGTACAGGCCATAACTTGGGCTACAAATATCGTATTTGGATGATCTTGGAGTCCCCTGAAAGCTGAGATGAAGATCTACAATCTGGTGTCTAATGCAATTTTTCTAATTCAGCTGGATTCAAGGCGAAATTGGGCCTCAAAGTCAGGATGCTGTTGCTGTCACAATGCTTGGACCTTTCCTCAATGATTTGGGCCTATCTCTCTCAATTTAAGCCCAATTAAGGCAAATGATATGTCTCTGAAAAGCTTATTCAGAGGGCTACAGTTTGGGCTAGGGGTAGATTAGGAATTACAGAAGAACTTTCAGTTACAAATAGGTTTAGTCAGATTTCGAATTCAGCTTTTTGGTTGTGATTCAGTTTTAACAGATTTACAGAAACCCTTTTTCTCTATTCTCTCTATTTTTCGTTTTACTCTCTTCTCTACAATTTTCGTGATGGCCATGGAAGGCTAAAGCTCCAATCAATCCAAGGAATTCAATGATGGTGGTTAGAATTTTGAGTTCTCTTGTTTGATTATAAATTCTGTTGTGTTCTTCCCTCTTCTCCTTCTTCAATTGAATTCTGATTGGAATTTCGAAATTGAAGTTAGAATTAGGGTTGATTAATCTGAATCTAAGGGAGAATAGATCATCGATTGATAATCTATGTTAATCTAAATTTGTTCCTAAATCAATCTTAATCAAGAATTGCGATTGTGATTTGTTTGAGTTGATAAATTCTTTGAGTGATTATCTAGTTGATTTCGGATTAACAGAGGTGTAAACAATGAAATTCTCTTGAACAATGATTGATTCTGCCACTTGAATTGAAGACCTTGGATTGGTGTTTCCTTAATTGAATTTTCTCAATTTAAATTCGTTTTCTGTTATTGCAATGAACAAAACCCCCTACTTATTGATAATTTCTAATATGCTTGAGAAATCCGAATTGGTCCTTGGGAGATGACCTAGGTTATGCATTATGCTACATTCCATAAATCCTAGTCTATTTTGAGGCGAGTGCGACATCGCTGATCAGCTAGAAAAGTTGAATCCATGGAATTAGGAAAGTAAAAGAAGTCAAATTTGTCAAAATGAAGAAATTTGTGGCATTTGTGATGAATTAGGATACTTGACAAATGAATGTCTGAACATTCATGTTTTTAAAGAAGTTCTGCAAGAGCAAGTAAATGCAATGAACAATTTTAAAAAGCCATTCACTTATTCTTTTTCAAATTCTTACAATCCGAGATGGAGAAATCACCCGAACTTCAGTTAGAAGAATAATAATCAAGCACAATTTATGCAACCACCGCCTCCTCAGGAACAACAAGATTCTCAAAATTCTCAAGGATATGCACCTTATGTCCCACCATATAGGAAAAACCTTGAAGGAACATTGAATGCATTCATAGAAAAACAAGAGATCATCAATAAACAAAACACTCAAACCATGATTGACATAAAAGATACTCTTTCCAAACTTACTTCTGCACTCACCATTCACGAGAAAGGAAAATTTCCTTCTCAACCTCAACCGAATCCCAAAGGTCAATATAGTCTAAATGAGGGTAGTTCAGAAAACTAACAAATAAATCAAGTCAATTATGTGATAACTCTTAGGAGTGAAAAAGTTGTTGAAAAAGAAATTTTTGAACCTTATAAGAAAGATGGTGAATCAATTCCCAAGATAAGGAAGAGGTTGATAAGCCATCTGGCCAAAATGAGACCAAACTCTCGTCTCATCCACCCTCATTTCCTCAAGCATTAAGCAAATCAAGGAAATTGAACTACCACACTGAAATTTTTGAAATTTTTAAACAAGTGAAAGTCAATATTCTGTTGTTAGATGTTATCAAAAAGGTTCCTTCTTATGCTAAATTTTTGAAGGCCTTATGCACTATTAAAAGGAAATTAAATGTGAAAAAGAATGCATTTTTGACCAAACAGGTAAGTTCCATTATTTAAAGCAATAATGTTTTGAAACATAAAGACCCTGGTTGTCCTACGGTTTCATGCATTATTGGAGAACATAAAATTGATCAAGCTTTACTTGATCTTGGTGCTAGTGTTAATTTGCTTCTATATTCAGTTTATCAATAACTCAACCTTGGATCCACTCACCGAAAATCCTTGTTGGCATTTTACAATTCACTGAACTCACCCATTCCAAGTCCACTAAACCAATCATCTTCCACTCAACCAAGCCAAGTCTCATCACACCCACTTCTGGAACGGTGAGTTAAAACCAACTTATGTAACTCTTCTACTTACTGATAGATTAATTAAAATTTCAAAAGGAATAGTGGAAGATTTGTTGGCATAGGTTGATAAATTCATTTATACTGTGGAATTTATTGTCTTTGAAACTGAACCTATGGTTAATAGTTCCAAGTTAATTCATGTTATTTTAGGTCGTCTATTTTTAGCAACATCTAATGCTTTGATAAATGGCAGAAATGGAGTGATGAAGCTAACATTTGGAAACATGACACTGGAGCTTAATGTATTCAACATATGCAAGCAACCACATGAAGTCCATGATGAAAATGAGGAAGTTGATGGGATTGAGGCCATTGTAGATAATAATCTTCTAAAATGGAGTTCTTCTGACCCATTAGAAGTTTGTTTAATTAATTCATTTGATTCAGGTACGCAAGTATATGGTGATATTTTTTAAATATACTCTTTGCTTGATTGTACACAGGCAATGGAATACAAGGGATGGAAGTCGAGATTCTTCTTCTTTTATAGCATTTTACAAAAAAAGAATTCAATGATGAGAAAAAAATCGTTTTTAGAAAAAAAAAAAAAAAACGCAAGTCTATTGAACACGAAAATTCTTGAAGAGCTAAAACCCATGAATGATAATACTCATGAAGAAGTACCCACACTAGAGCTAAGTTATTACCTGCTAGGTTAAAGTACTCATTTTTGGGAGAAGAACAAAGCTTTCTAGTTAATTTTATCAATCCTTACTGGAGAATAAGAAAGTATGTTTATAAAAGTACTTAAAAGGCATAAAAGTGCAATTAGATGGACATTAACAAACATAAAAGACATTAATCCATTAATTTGTACACATAGAATACATTTAGAGGATAATGCTAAAACATCACAATAACCTCAAAGAAGATTAAATCCACACATGAAAGAGGTAGTTAGGGCCGAAGTTCTTAAATTACTTGATGTTTGAATTATTTACCCTATTTCCAATAGCTAGTGGGTAAGCCTTACACAAGTTGTGCCTAAGAAATCTAGAATAACAGTGGTTGAAAATGAAAAAGGTGAATTAATACCTATGCGAATTTCATCCAATTGGCGTATGTGTATTGATTTTAGAAAATTAAATGCAGCCACTAGGAACGATCATTTCCCCTTGCCATTTCTTGATCAAATTCTGGAAAGAGTAGCAGGACATCTGTGGTATCCCGGGGTTGATGAGGGCGGGGAGTGGACGCCGGTGCGAATTGAGGCATGCACAATGGGCGGCTCTTGGCATGCTTCTAGGCGAAGGGTCCCATGAATGAACTGAATACGCACTGGAATGAGAGGGATTCAGAGACTGTGCAGGTATGGGACTGCATAGTTGAAGATGGCTTAAAGGAATTGATTAGACGTAACCATATCAACAAGTTGCAACTTCTTTTCGGGAGCCTAGAACATAAGAACTCCATTGTTAAGCGTGCTTGACTTGGAGCAATTATGGGATAGGTGACCTCCAGGGAAGTTTCCTAGGATGCGTGTGAGTGAGAACAAAGCATGCTGAAAAGACCCGTGTTGGTTTGTGGAGACACTCGTCAATCGGCGAGCTTACATCTTATGCCATTCTCTTGATTTGTCAAGGTCGATTCTTGTTGGTTTGAATGTGGAATATCCGGGATGTTACAGATGGTATCAGAGACGGGACCTCTCCCAGTACGGTGTGGTTCGGGGACAAACCAGGTGGAAGCTGGTGGGCATGTGGTATCCCGGGGTTGATGAGGGCGGGGAGTGGACGCCAGTGCGAATTGAGGCATGTACAATGGGCGGCTCCTGGCATGCTTCTAGGCGAAGGGTCCCATGAATGAACTGAATAAGCACCGGAATGAGAGGGATTCAGAGACTGTGCAGGTATAGGACTGCATAGTTGAAGATGACTTAAAGGAATTGATTAGGCGTAACCATATCAACAAGTTGCAACTTCTTTTCGGGAGCCTAGAACATAAGAACTCCATTGTTAGCGTGCTTGACTTGGAGCAATTATGGGATGGGTGACCTCCTGAGGAAGTTTCCTAGGATGCGTGTGAGTGAGGACGAAAAGCATGCCGAAAAGAAGACCGTGTTAGTTTGTGGAGACACTCGTCAATCCAGCTATCCATTGATAGCCAAAACAAGGATCTCAACTTTGATGAAGTTAACTTTTCGTGGTTCTGAAGTAAGTGGGTCGTTTTTGAAAATTTCCAAGTCAGACACGAAATTTTCACCCATCCACTAATCCACTCATCCATCCACTAATCCACTCATCCAATTCATCCACTCATTTTTGAGGCTGCATAATCGATCGGACTCCAATCTTAAGTTGTAGGTTAAATCAACGCTCTGTTAATTGTTAATTCTCTTCTCCCATTTAATTATTCTCTTTAGTATTACTCTGTTTGACTGGATAGAGTTCAACATCCATCCACGGATGTTACAACATCCCTACACTCGTCAAAGACCACTTTTACGTACCCCTTTAGCACTTTTGCATATAGAAGAATGCCTTTCAGTCTTTGTAATGCTCCGATAACTTTTCAAAGATGCATGCTAAGTATTTTTAGTGACATGATTGAGCATTATTCAGAGGTTTTTATGGATGATTGTTGAGGCGTTACCGAATTATTAATTTAGTAGGCAACACCTCTTTTGCTAACCACAAGTGCACGAGTCGCTCAAGTAATAAAAGTGATGAGTAAGTTTGTCTCCACAAGGACTTTGGTAATTTCCAAAGCTAAATAATAATTTACAGCTGAATTAATTCTATTCAAACAAACGTAAATTGAAGAAATTGTTATTGATTAAACTACAAAGCATCAAAATAAGATAAAGATAGAATGAGAATTTAGAAAATCCTTTTTCACCCCATAATATAACTGACAACATGCATTCCTTATAAGCATATAAACGATTAGATTAAGTTAGCCTAAAAAACTAGCTTAGTTAAAAGCCTATGTCTAGGACGATTAATCCTATGTTATTTACCTAGTTCACTATATGTCCATGAGAACCAGAGTAAACAACAAGTATTAAAATCAACTCTCAACTAAGGCTATGCACAGTTAATAGGTATATGTCTATCCTATTAACAAATCAATCAGCAGATCGAATATGCATCTATCATACAAATGATCTGAAACCTAACGTCCAATGTCTAGGCACAATAGATTTCAATAAATCATTCACAAGATAATCAGGAAAATGAGAGCATTAAGCACCATACGACATAACAAAACCCCAATCATTCATATGAACTCAAAAGGAGTACAAAATAATCAATGTTCAAAGGGAGATTCAAAGAATAATCTAAACACAGCTAACTATTCAATGAATATGAAAATGTGATACAAAAAATTCATATTCAAGATAAATAGGAGATGGGGAAAATAAGGAACAAAAGAAAAAGCCCCAATGACTTGAATCTTGAAGCTTGAAACTCCTCCCAAGACGAAGATACCCTCAGATCTTGGGTC
The DNA here is from genome assembly GCA_029884605.1 of Ormosia emarginata. Classification (NCBI taxonomy): domain Eukaryota; kingdom Viridiplantae; phylum Streptophyta; class Magnoliopsida; order Fabales; family Fabaceae; genus Ormosia; species Ormosia emarginata. The sequence continues at coordinate 45,883,635 of JAQQTP010000088.1, forward strand.
CTTCAATCCTCTTTCAACCCTGAAATGTCGCCTAGTTGCTGATTCTCCAATGGGTAAAAGCTCCAAAATGTATTAAGAGAGGCAGAAAAGAGAAAAGTAGGAAAACCTAAGAGAAAAAGTGAAAAATTTGAGAGCTCTAAATGAAGTCTAAGCTTCGGTATTTAAAGACAGACAACTCATGCCACGACATTAAACAATACACGTTGTGGCACGTAAAACTCAGGGCACCAACGCTACGGTATGAGCTTCCTTGCGCCACGACGCTTAAGCCTCGGGTTCATCAGGGTGCAGAGACAGAGAGTAAAACTCCGCGGCATGCAGTTCCTTGCGTCACGGCATGATATCCTGGAGCTTGTCTTGTGATTTCTTTTCCAATGCAGGGCCTTGGATTGCTTTAAGTTGGTTCTTTTGAGCTTATCATGCAATTGAGAAATCAACTAGTCAAATCCAAATGTAGTCTAGCTCAAACCAATTAAAGATTAAAAAGGATTAAAACAAGATTAGAGATAAAGACTTCAACATGAAATTTACATAAAACTAGGGTTAAAGTCTTCCAACAATACATCATACCAAGGACAAAGCCATCAATAATGCATAGAGATAGGGCATAAATAATTACATTCTATGGAGTTATCACACCCCTAAACTTAAGGTTTTGCTAGCCCTCGAGCAAAACAAAGTTAGACTACACTTTCAAAGACAAGCACAAATCACACGAGTGTATGATGATTGCATTTAACCTCAAAGGATACGCATGCCTCAGAATTTGGTCCATACATACACAATCCTCATCATATCAGTAATTAAGTTTCAAATCATGCACAAGCAACTGTCCACAACATGCGAGTGAAACCTCTTCAATTCAAATCATACTCAACCAGATGAGTTTATGAACAGACACATGGATATAAATCAAAAGAATCCACAAGATTGTAAAGCAACTTTATCTCCACTAATGTAAATCACACATGAATGAGGATCAAAAAGGTCTTTATCAGCTGAAAATGTAAGACCATGGTTATGGGGCAAAGAAGAAAGGGAAAAGGGTAACACACAAACATTGAGAAACAAAAGTATACGATTTCAAGACTTGAGAACAAGTGAAAATAGTAGGGTGTTCAACAGTGAAGGATCAAAACTCAGAAGAACCAAGCAATGCTTCTTCATTTTTAACTTTTCTTCTTTCTTTGTTTGCTTTGCTTTTCTCTCTTCTCTTTTCTTTCTTTTACTTTTATAAAGCAAAATCTTTTTCTTTTATTTACAATTGGTTCCTTTAGGCTCTTTTTTGTATTGAAAATATTAATACCCTTAATCATTGAACTCAATCCAAGAAATAACATACCATGTACTCAACAAATATTGAAGGTGGAAAAAAATGCAATGCTTTCACATGCATTAGAATGGTTAATAGGTTAACGAACACGATGATAATGAAAAACAAATAAGGCCAAATAATTAAAAAGCTTCAAAAGGAGACCAATAGATATCATCATTAAAGGGTAAGCTTAAAAAGCTCAAATAATCCAAAGAATGTCCTAATCATTTCCTCAAGCATGCACAACCTAGGATTTCGCTTCAAGAGAGTTACAAAACAATTTCAGAGATACAAGACATATCCACATATATTAACCATAAGCATTCTCTAGAAAAGAACTCAAATTCAATCTGAAACCATACAAGCATAAGAATGGAAAACTTATCATGCATAAAAAGAATCAAGATTATGCTTCCAAGATTACCTAAGGATTCGCACAAAAAATTGAGGTGAATTTGTATCCTTAATTATCATTGGGCAATCACTACATTAGCTAATGGCATCATGTTATGCATTCAAATAATTTCACAATAATCAATCATGCAAATCAACCATCATGGGCACCAACTCATATAATAAACAAAAGAAAATATAACAAAAAATATTAATACTTATACTCAAGTAATGAAAATCAATAGTCACTAAATATAAAAATACTAAAACCAATCAATATATAACAATAAAAAGACACCCCCAAACATAGGAGAAATAGTGTCCTTACTGTACATATACATCATCAAAATAAAGAACAGTAAAATAATGGAGACTGCCCTGAATATATCACTCTACTCAGCATCATCGATATCAGGGAGGACCTCAGTGTCAGCATTGCTATCATCATAGCCTGGAAGTGGCTCAGTGTCGCCGCCACTATTATTATGGTGGGCTGTAGGATCTTGATACTGATGGGAAGGGCCAGCTCCATCGAAGGGCGGGTATGGTGAAATGGGGAAATCATGGGTGGAGATCTGAAGGCGCTCCGCCAGCCATTAGATGCTCTCGATGGTGTATGCCTACATAGCGGCAAGCTGGCGAAGCTCGGTACTCGCAGCGGCAGCTTTATGGGAAACTTGGGGTTCTGGGGTTAGTCTCTGAGCTTGCCTTTGCTGTCGGCGAGGCACTGCTACGTCAGGAGGAGCTGCTCTAACCCTTCTAATGAAATATTAATTGAGAGGTTGTCTGATATCTGTAAGCTCCTCGTGTGGCCGAGGGGTACACCTTGCCTCTGACATAGCCGGTGGATGAAGGAGGGGAAGAAAAGGATGCGCAGCTCCATGGTGACCCTCCGCAGCTGCAGATATAGGATGTAAGCGATATCAATCGAGCATCGCTGCAGGATAGCATAAATTAAGATGGCACGGTCGCGTGTGACCTTCGAGAGGTTGCCGGAGGGTAGGATCCTGGTACTGATGAAATGATACTAGACTCTGGCCTCTGCAGTCAGGCAAGCACGGGGGAAGAATCGGGCATGCCCCTGTTGTGAAAAGGTCCAGGGGACCGGCTATGACTCAGCTATACAGATGCGAGCAGTGACCGTCTATAGATCAATCCTCTCTATAGGCTCCCATCTGATAAACTCCTGGTAATCACATATCTCAGGGGTAGGAGGTAGGGATAAAACAGTTTTGATGGACTCAGGGGAGAAAGAGACTCTGCACCTCCGTACACCAACAATGGCAGACTTCTGATGAATGAAGGCCAGGTTCACATAGAACACGCAAACCAATAGTATTGGAGCCCTGTCAGGGTGTTTAGCAAACTTTTCCCACCGAAAATGATGGATGGTGACCACTATATCAGGCTGCAAAGAGTCCCTGAAATTGAAACCCCTCTCAGTAATAACCTTCTTTAAGACCAGGGTTCCATAGTGGTCCTGTGCCTCAACAGACATAAATCTGGAATGATCAAAAGCATGGGGAGGAGATGGCTCCCTGGGCTGCTCTGCGCTCTCATGGCTAACTCGTTTAGGACCCATTAAGCAAAGATACACACCTGAAAAGAGATGAATGGGTCAAAATGGAGCAATAAAATGAATATGACAGTTTAAAGCACTCAATTTTTCTGGAAAAATAAGGCAGGCGCCGCGACGTTGATTCCAGTGTCGTGGCATTCAATCTCATTCGAACTAACGCCGTGACATAAAGCTTCCATGTCATGGCACTCAAAGAAGTTCTTTACAATGTCGTGGCACATGCGAATGAGTAGAACGAAATACCACCCTTAACAGCCCCACAACCCACAATGTAACAAGGTAACTACCCAAGCAAACTTAATACTAAGTTAATACTTATTAACCACTAGAAAAACTAAACAAAAAGAGTCTAAAACTAAGCAAACACCAAAATTGAAATAAAATATGAAGAAAAAAAGGAAAATAGGGAGAAAATGACATACCTGAAGATGGAGAGGGAAATGGAATGCAAAGGGGATACGCAAAAATACAAGAAGTAGAAAATTATAGGAGAATGGGTGTGGGAGAGAAAATGCAGAGAGGGGAGCTAGAGGGTTTGCGTTGTGGCGCAAACACTGCTACTTATTTAAGCAAACCACACTTAGAGCGCCACGACGTTCATATGACAACGTTGTGGCGTGCGTCTGCCCTCAGATGGTTCAATTTTCTTTTTTTTATATATAAGAACTAGACGCTGCGACGTGAAGTTTACAAGCCGCAGTGCTGTGCTCTCTATCCCAACAATCCTGATAAGACAGAGCCAAGAACGCCGCAGCGTGAGAGGTCTGACTGTAGAATTCTACAGCCAACACTACACAATAGCTAGCTTGGCCTCAATGAGGCCCCAAACACCAATAAAAACTGTCTAGCCTATTAAGCACATGCATATAGCAACAAATTAACATGAATTATCAAAATCAAACATACTACCACTAGACTTTAAAACTTAAGAAATTAATGCAAAAAGGTGGATACATCCAAAAAGGCACCTTTTTATAGTCCAGGCTAGACTTTTTCTACTTCTTCAACTCGGGGGAGCCTGCTTGAAAGAGGCTTCCCTATCATCACTCGAAGAAGTTCTCGGGGACCTATTGTTTATGGCATTAGCAAGCTGCCCCACTTGAGTCTCAAGAGCCCTGATTGAAGATGATTGGCTCTAAAGAATAGAATCATTTTTGGCCAGATGAGCATCGGTTTTGGTCATATATGAATCAGATTTGACCATAAATTATATGAACATGTCCTCCAATGCTGGTTTTCTTTCTTGTATAGGTGGCCTTGCTTGCAACGAGAAACCAGGAGCGTATGGTGGTCTCTCATTACCAGTAGATGAAGATGCTTGCCCATGGCTATCCCTCCATAAAAATTTGGGTGGTTTCTCCATCCTGGGTTATACTGTTGTGAGTAGGGGTTATTCTGAGATAGCCGATAGTTGCCAGCATATTGGATACTTTCCACAGTGGATGGATAATTATCGTTGATATGATTATTTCCACACCTATCACACAACACGAAGGGGCTTTGATTAGGGCCAAAACCCAAACTGTCGAACTTGTTTGCCAATGATGCCACCTGAGCTGACAAAGATGTAGGTGCATCAACTTCATGAACCCCAGCTACCTTCCTTTGAGTGTTTCTTGCTGAAGGCCATTGGTAGCTGTTAGCAGCCAGTTCTTCCAACAGTTGGTGTGCTTCATCAAATGATTTACTCATTAATGAACCACCTGCAGCCGCATCCATAATTGGACGATGAAGAGGTAGTCCTTTGTGAAAGGAGTAAATTTGGTGCCAAGGAAGAATTTCATGGTGAGGGCACCTTCTCAAAAGGTCCTTGTACCTCTCCCAAGCTTCGTACAAGGACTCAATTTCTGATTGCGTGAATGAAGTGATGTCATTCACTAATCCAGGAGTCTTGGAAGGAGGGAAGCACTTGTTCAAAAATTTTGAGCACACCTCCTCCTAAGTAGTTACAGATCTCGCAGGTAGAGAGTGCAACCAACTCTTGGCTCGATCCCTGAGAGAGAAGGGAAAGAGCCTGAGACGAATGGCATCTTCTGAGACACCAGTGTGCTTGAAGGTGTCATAGATCTCCAGAAAATTTGTCAAATGAGCATTGGGATCTTCATTTTGCAAACCACCAAATTGGATAGATGTCTGAATCATTTGGATGATGGCCGGCTTGATTTCAAAATTATTGGGGCGGATGGGAGGCCGTCTGATACTTGATTGGATATTTCCTATTTGTGGATTAGCAAATTCCCTCAGAGGCGTCGTATTGTCATTGTTTTCTGCCATTAATGATATCTTATTCACAAAAGAATGAGATAGTAAATCAAAATGTAATAACAAAAAAGACTTGAATTAGAACTATCAAAGCTTGAAATCAGTATTAGCAATATAGAAACTAGTCGTAGTCCCCGGTAATGGCGCCAAAAACTTGCTGAGGCATTACCAAATTATTAATTTGGTGGGGCAACACCTCTTTTGCTAATCGCAGGTGCACGGGTCGCTCAAGGAATAAAAGTGAATGAATAAGTTCGTCTCCACAAGGACTATGGTAATTTCCAAAGCTAAATATTAATTTACAGCTGAATTAATTCTATTCAAGCAAATGTAAAATTGGAGAAATTATTATTGATTAAACTACAAAGCATCAAAATAAGATAAAGATAGAATGAAAATCTAGAGAATCCTTTTTCAGCCCCTAATACAAATGACAACATGCAATCCTTATAAGCTTATAAACGATTAGATTAGGTTAGTCTGGGAAACTAGCTTAGTTAAAAACCTATGTCTAGAACAATTAACCCTATGTTATTTACCTAGATCACTATGTGTCCATGAGAACTAGAGTAAACAACAAGCATTAAAATAAACTCTCAACTAAGGCTATGCACGGTTAATAGGTATACGTCTATCCTATTAACAAATCAATCAACAGATCAAACATACATCTATCATACAAATGATCTGAAACCTAAAGTCCTATGTCTAGGCACAATAAATTTCAACAAATCACTCACAAGATGATCAGGAAAATGAGAGCATTAAGCACCATATGACAGAACAAAACCCCAATCATTCATATGAACTCAAAAGGAGTACAAAATAATCAATGTTCAAAGGGAGATTTAAAGAATAATCTAAACACAACTAGCTATTCAATGAATATGAAAATGTGATAGAAAAAATCCATATTCAAGATAAATGGGAGATGGGGAAAAGAAGGAACAGAAGAAGAAGCCCCAATGACTTGAATCTTGAAGCTTAAAACTCTTCCCAAGACGAAGATACCCTTAGATTCTGGGTCCTTCAATCCTCTTTCAACCCCGAAATGCCACCTAGCAGCTGATTCTCCAATGGACAAAAGCCGCAAAATGTATTAAGAGAGGCGAAAAAGAGAAAAGTAGGAAAAACTAAGAAAAAGTGAAAAATTTGAGAGTTCTAAATGAAGTCTGAGCTTTAGTATTTAAAGATAGACAACTCACGTCGCGGCGTTAAACAATACGCTCCACGACGCGCAAAACTTAGGGCACCAATGCTACGACATGAGCTTCCTTGCGCCATGGCGCTTAAGCCTCGGGTTCATTAGGGTGCAGAGACAGAGAGTAGAACGCCGCGACGTGTAGTTCCTTGCGCTGTGGCGTGATGTCCTGGAGCTTGTCTTGTGATTTCTTTTCCAATGCAGGGCCTTGGATTGTTTTAAGTTGGTTCTTTTGAGCTTATCCTACAATTGAGAAATCAACTAGTCAAATCCAAATGTAGTCTAGCTCAAACCAATTAAAGATTAAAAAGGATTAAAGAAAGATTAGAGATGAAGACTTCAACATGAAATTTACATGAAACTAGGGCTAAAGTCTTCCAGCAATGCATCACAACAAGGACAAAGCCATCAATAATGCATAGAGATAGGGCATAAAAAACTACATTCTATGGAGTTATCAATGATCTGACAATTTTTGAAAATTCTTTTGAAAATTGTCTTGATAATTTGGATAAAGTTCTTAAAAGATGCGAAGAAAAATGATTTGTTTTAAATTGGAAAAAATGTCATTACATGGTTACCTTAGGAATCGTGTTAGATCATGTGATATCTTCTGAAAGAATTGAAATTGATAAGGCCAAAGTTGAATTAATTGCTCATTTGTCTTCCCCCAAAATAGTCAGAGAAGTTGATTCCTTTTTAGGATATGCAGGATTCTATCGAAGATTTATCAAGGACTTTAGTGCTATATCTAGACCATTATGTAATCTTCTGATAAAAGATGCACCATTTGATTAGACTCAAGAATGTCAAAAATCTTTTGAAAATTTAATTAGTCTTCTAACATCGGCTCCTATCATGCAATCCCCTGACTGGTCTTTACCTTTTGAATTAATGTATGATGCAAATGATTTTGCTGTTGGTGCTGTTTTAGGCCAAAGAAAGGAAGGTAAGCCTCATGTGATTTGTTATGCAAGTAGAACTTTAAATAATGCACAAATGAATTATACCACTACTGAAAAAGAACTACTTGCTGTAATTTTTGCATTGGACAAATTTCGAGCTCATTTAATTGGTTCTTCTATTATTGTTTTCATTGATCATGCTATTGTTAGATATTTAATATCTAAGTAGGATGCTAAACCTAGGTTGATACGGTGGATCTTGTTGTTTCAAGAATTCAACAACATAATAAAAGATAAGAAATAAGCCAAAAATGTTGTTGCAGATCATTTGTCTAGACTTACAACAGGCTTACCTTTTGATAGCACACCTATCAATGATTCTTTTTTTGATGAATTTTTATTTTCTGTCAATTTCATGCCTTGGTTTGCTAACATAGTCAATTTTATTATAACAAGAAAGATGTCACCTTAGTGGTTACACCAAGACAGAATTTTTTTTTGACTAAGGTGAATTTGTTTAATTGAGACGACCTATATTTGTTCAAATATTGTCCTGATTAAATCTTTCGGAGATGCGTACCTGACAGTGAGGTAGGTAATGTCATTAAATTTTGTCACTTAGAAGCATGTGGGGGTCATTTTTCTTCAAAGAAAACAACTGCGAAAATCTTACAGTGTGGATTTTATTGGCCCACTTTATTTAAGGACAACTATACCTTTTGCAAAAGTTGCAAAAATTGTCAGAAATTAGGTTCCATTTCTAAAAGAAATATGTTGTCTTTGAACCCTATCCTTGTCATTGAAATTTTTTATTATAGTGGAATTAATTTCATGGGTCCATTTTCATCCTTATTTGGATTTGTGTATATTTTGGTTGCAGTTGAGTATGTCTCAAAATGGATTAAGCGATTTCATGTCGACACAATGGTCATAAACTGTTCTTAAATTTTTAAAAGAAAATGTCTTGAGTCGATTTGGAATCCCTCGAGTTATCATCAGTGATGGGGGAACATATTTTTGCAACAAACCATTTGAATCTTTAATGAAGCAATATGGTATTAGCCATAAAGTTTCCACCCCTTATCACCCTCAGACAAGTGGGCAAGTAAAATTAGCAAATAGGAAAATTAAACAAATTTTGGAAAAAACGGTTAACCCAAATCATAAAGATTGATCATTAAGACTAAACGATGCACTTTGGGCTTACCGTACTACTTTTAAAATATCTTTAGGCATGTCACCGTATCAGTTAGTCTATGAAAAACTTTGTCACTTGCCTGTAGAACTAGAGCATAAAACATTTTGGGTCATTAAAGCTTTTAATTTAAATCTTGATGATGCTTGCAAGTTACACAAATTGCAAATAAATGAACTTGAGGAATTGAGAAATGATGCATATAAAAACTCAAAAATCTATATAGATAGAACAAAAGCTTTTCATGACAAATGAATTTTGAGAAAATCTTTTGAAATTAGTCAAAAAATTCTGCTTTATAATTCTCGTCTTCACCTATTCTTTGGAAAATTGAGATCTAGGTGGACTGACCCTTTTATTGTAAAACATGTGTATCCTTATGGGGCCATAGACATTGAGAATCTTGGGAATGGTAATGTGTTTAAGGTCAATGGACAAACACTTAAACCATTTCTGGAAAATCAAGTTGCTGAGGTAGAATTCATTTCCCTTTCTGATCCTTGTTATGAGAAAAATTTACTCTAATTTTATGGCTTTATTTTGTTTTGCAGTTCTTTGTGTTCCCGGTTAAATGGCGGATAACGATACTCCGTGACTCTCAAGTCGGTTTATTTTTTTCAGTTTCCAAAATAAATAATTCTTTCTCCTTTAAAATGGATGACATTATTTCAAACCTGAGAAAACATTTTCCTTCTCTTCCTCAAAATGCTCTAACAAAAATTTGTGAAGCTAGATGTGAAAGATTGAGATTGTTAATGCACAAGGGTATGCCAAAAGATGTATGCTGGATAATTGAAGCAAAGGTCTGACTAGCAGGTGAGTCTTTAGTTTCATTTGACTCATACATGCCAAGTCTTGGTAGAAGTTTGTATTCTAAAAAGAGAATAGCAAAAAAATTATAAGTCAGTCACAAATGTGTACAATGGAATTGTAACAAGCAATGTCATTCTTTGGGGATGGTTTCCACGAATAGAGAAGATAAAATTTTCTTCATTAAGAATGGACTGAATAAGGAGTCATTAGATGATATCTTATTGACTCTTGATACACATTCTTGTGGTTATGTGCATCGTGAACTTCTTAACTTGTGGAATATCTTCAAGGAGGAACAAAAACATTACAGTCTTGGGAATCTGACTCTAAAAGATCCTGTTTGCCAATTTATAAGAAAATTGGATGGGAAGCTTATCATCGACTCATAGAAGGCGTTTAAGTTGTTTTTGGATGTGAAACTAGAGGTAGATGTGAGCCACATCCACAACATGTACATATTTTTCTTCTTCTTCTTTATGTTCAAAAAAAAGAGAAGAAAAAAAAGAGGGTGAAACTACGGTTGTACTTAGTCTTTAATTAGATTAGGAGCCCCGAGTGGATGTTCGTCCTGTCATAGACTCAGGAGGAGACTTTCACACGCTGGTATATAAATAAGGTTTGTGTGTTATGCTCTGTAGAGAGCCATGTGCTACACTCCCAGTTCTTGGAACTAAGGCTCTGTAACATTGATGGACAGTTAGAAGCATCTCATCTTTACAGTAAGCGGAAACTGTTAACTGAGCCGTATACTTACTTTAATTAGTAGGCCTCTGTAGCGAGTTCTTACTAGTTACGGTCAAGTACCATCTTCTTATAATATAGGCCTTTAATTAGGTTGGCAGGAAGATAGAGAGTTGTTATTCCATAAGCAAGATAGAAAGGACTCAAAGGTTCTTGTTGTCAGTTTGACAATCCTTGTGGAGTTCTTATGTTGCACTATTGACACGCAACTCAAAGATATGCCACTACTGCACTCATGACGCGCAGTATAAAGATACGCCATGAAAACTGTACATACAGGTATGTCTCATTTGTTATTATATTTCTTTTATCTTTGTATGATTTTGTTGTATTTTGGTTTTTGGACAGACGATCCTTTGAGTAAGGTCCTTCAGGGTTTCTAAACTTCTTTACCTTGATGGTTTTCTTGAAGTTAAAGAAAAAAACAAAAAAAAAACACAAAAAAAATTCAGTGTTTCTTAATTTCAAACTTTTCTGACAACAGTCAGCCTACCCATATAGGTGTTGTGACATTCCCGCAAGCGCATGGGTCGTACAAGTAGTAAAATAAATATTGTTCCCATGAAGATCATTTGATTACCAACTCTTACATCGATTTTGATTATTTAAGTGAACAAACACAATAGTGAAAGCTAAATTAAAATCAAAATAAAATAAAACCAATTAAACTAAGAAGAGTAGAGATTCAACCATGGATAAAGGCCTATGATTAAGAATCTACTACAATATTTTCTATGCTAAATTGTTCATGTTCTTGAAGGCGATTTGTCCTAAATTATTTAAAGCCCAATGTCTTGGCACTAAAAACGTGCTAAAACTTCATTAATCTCATTCTCATGGCAGTTAATCCAAATTATAACCCATTAAGATTCATGACAATCGTTTGACCCTTGAAGGATTTAACCCTATGTCTAGGCATTAATTCCTAAGTTAAATTCTTAGATTATTAAGCAATTAAACTTCTTCTTTCGATCCTTCATCTAAAGCCTAAGATCATATAAATATGGCGCGCAACATACCACAAGCATTAAGAACACTGAGAATGAATCAAGAACAATAATAATCCATTTAACATAAAAAAATAAAGAGTTTCATCTTATTCCTAGATAAAGGGGTTTAACCACTCATGGCAATTAAAGCACAAACAAGAATAAAGATTAAAAAGACAACTATGATTCCAAAATAAAAAAAAATAGATAAAAAAAACATCATTGGTTGATCTTCAATGGCTCTTGATCTTGCCTCCCAAGCCCTTGCCTTAAATCCTTGTGCCTCTCAAACTCCTCTGCAGCTAATCCGCCATTTCTACCCCAGAGTTTCCTCCTTTGGGCTTCCTCTCTTAGGGACCTCTCCCCTTAGGACTTTTTGTAACATCCTAATACTGAAATCCTAATATATTTGATGTATACTTAGATAAACAATATTAACTACGCTACTTCTAACTTATTTCATAAACTAATCCATAACATTTATACAAATAAATCATCATAGAGAGCCTTGTGGAAACAATATCCACTTATATACATAACTTTTCACTTATACATACCTGTTTTTCTTTTACATCCTCAATCTCATATACATGAAAATATAAAATCTATCTACTCAAAATAAAATATAACTATACTATTCTTCATTCTTCATCTTCTCTGTGACCTTGAATCTTCAACTTGGATTTACATGGAACACATGAGGTGAGAATTCATAATTCTCAGTATAAGTGTACCATTACCAGCAGTCGTATAACATCATACAACCTATAAATATCTGAAATAAAATTTTAACTAGTAAATAAATCATTATTCCTTACTCAATCATAAATGTCTGTGCATAATGTGGTGTTACGCCTAACTCTTGCATAACCACCACCTGATCTCTGTCATTGCACTACTAATTTTACCTCAACTCTTTGAGAGTTTTCATGCACTATACTACTCAACTGTTGCTAACTAGGCACTATGACCCTTAACTCTTGTTTACTAGGCTCTATGGCACCAAACTCTTGCCAATTAGCCCCTTTTGCACTTAATTCTTAACAACTAATTTGATTTCTTGTATCTAATTCTCTTCCTCTTAACCATTTCTCGAATGGTAACTACTACAACCATAAGTTGCTCATGAGAATAAACTCTTAACTAAGGCAATCCATGTCTAATGGAGGCCCATAATCCTCTTACTTTCTCTTCAAAAACATTTTACCTCAATTCTCAATCTCATTTGATTCCATTCTATCTTAAAGTCATTTCTTAATTTGGTTTGGATGCATAATCCTATCACATTTAAGTGAAACATAAACTTTAAATCTAAGGTTTAAGGTTTATGTTTGAGTTACAAGGGATAAAGAACCATGTTTCCATCATTTTCAGCTCAAAAACCTCATCTTAGGGTCCTGGTAATCGATTACATTACTCTAGTAATTGATTACCAGCACAACAGAACCTCTGTAATTGATTACAGACAGGATGTAATCGATTACATGTAATCAATTACAAACAGGATGTAATGGATTAGATGCTGCCCAGAAACACAATTTAGAGTTCCAGAAGCTTGGTAATCGATTACAACTACTATGTAATCAATTACCATGTAGAAATTTATAGAAAACAGAGTCTTTAAGCCACCCCAACCCAAACCAAACCAATAAACATCATCATTAACATCAAAATAACTCAAATATGCATCCAAATCATGCCATAAACCATAAAACTCAAAATGGGTATAAAACCCCTTTTTCTTCTCTTCCATTCAAGCTTCATCTATGGGTTCCAAGAACCACAAACTAGACTCCATACATCAAATAAGCTTTAACTAATCTCACTTCTTCCTTAGGAGCAAGAAACTAACATATAAACTCCTTATTTCCACCCAAACCCATTTTTCCTCATCAAGCCAAACAAATATCACAAGATGAAGATAGAGGGAAAATGATAGAAACAAGCACCCCTACCTTAGTTGATGACTCTTGACCTTGGGCTTTCCTTCTTCTCTTTCTCTTTCTCTTCGTTCTTTCTCTTTTTCTTCTCCTTATTCGGTCTCCGTTTTCTCTTCTTTTCTTTTCTTCCTTTGTTTCTTTCGTCTTCTGCCTCAGCTAAGTGAGGAAATCTCACTTCAAATAAAATGCCTCAATGACTTTTGAGTCATTTCACAAAACTCATATCTCCTAGGAATACTTTGATCTTATTATTTCAAGCTTTCTAACCTCCTTAGGTATTAGAATAAATCCTAATATTCATCTAATTACTAAACTCTTCATTTCCATTAATTTCCATATTTGCACTAAGTCCATTCGGTACTAAAACACTTACTCGGTGTGCTTAAAAATACCAAATGAACTCTGTTTACCTTCAAACTTTAACTGCAACTTTCTTAACTCATTTATAACTTGGAAATAAACTATCCATAGTTAGTTTCCTTAACTTCACCTTTAAAACTATTTTTTTTAGTCATTTTAGGTTACTTTTCACTTTTTGTGTTGCGACAAATGCCTAAACTAACTCAGTTTGCCATGAAACTGAACTGGCATATTAAGCATGTATAATAGTACCTCTGAAACCATATACAAGCCTGACATTTTTCTCAGGATGTTACACTTTTATTCCCTTTCCAAGATCTACCTTAGAGGTCTATCACTCCCCTCTTTGGTTTCTCCCTTCCAAGGGACCACTTTAGTGTTTCAGCAACCTCTCCCCTTGCTCTCTATGTCTCTCCTTTTGCTGCAGCTCTTTCCCATTCTTTTATAATCAATTGGGGAATATTTTAGCGTCCTTGACAAGTCTAATGGGAGACACAACTATGTCTATTAGAGACACGACTATGTCTCATTAGAAATCACGTGAAATTCGTCAGAAAACACGTCTAAATAGTAAAATCCCGTGAGTGAACAATACTCACACGACCGTGTCTAAATGAGACACGACCGTGTCTTTGAGAAAAAGCATCAAAAATCATCTGAAAATGCATAAAAATAGTAGATCCATGAGTGAACAGTACTCACACGGCCGTGTCTCCAAGTCAGAAGCTTCAAATCAGTTAGACATGGCCATGTGAGTTGACAGAAGCTTTACATGAGTTAGACACGGCCGTGTCTAACTCTTTGATCACTTAAAACATCATTTTTTGGATAAGTGGCCTTCATGAAAGTTGTAGATTTTTTTCTTAGCTTTCTAGGGACACCTAATTCACCTCGTTTTGACCTTTATACCTCAAGTTATGCTTATTTTATCGCACAAATGTCAAAAACTCTACGAATATTGGCCATACAAATTTCGATCTCAATTCCATTGTAATAAATCCATCCAAAGCTTCATAGAGCCATGTCAAAACATCTATTTTGGACCTAAAAACATAGAGAAAGACTAATCATAAGATATCAAGGATAAATAGATTAAATGTGGCATAAATTCTAATATAAATCAATCAAAGCATCACAATTTATCCAATTTAGGGCTATAAAATATGGGTATAACAAATTTCCCCACACTAGAACTTTGCTTATCCTCAAGCAAAGAATATGAATCAAAGTCAAGATGAAACTAAATATCAAGAAATATGAATCAAGGGACAATCCACATTTTAAAAATAAAATCCAATTAAACTCGGCAATCAAATCCAATCAAGCAAGAAAATTTAGCATTTAATACAATTAAAAGCTTGAGTCTAGCCTGCACATTTTCTCTCTACCAAACAATTGAGGTCACTCATCTTTCCATTTCTCAAGTATTTAAAGGAAAAGAGATCACTCAAATTTCTCTCAACAAATGCATGACCATAGGCTTGATTATCAATCTCATCTCCACTTTCAAGTTCACATACAAAACAAGAATCAGAAG
Organism: Ormosia emarginata; assembly: GCA_029884605.1. Classification (NCBI taxonomy): domain Eukaryota; kingdom Viridiplantae; phylum Streptophyta; class Magnoliopsida; order Fabales; family Fabaceae; genus Ormosia; species Ormosia emarginata. The sequence continues at coordinate 45,898,865 of JAQQTP010000088.1, forward strand.
GACTTCATCTGGTTGTATTATGGCCAAAGGTAAATTAAATGGAAGGAAAAATAGATGAATGTAAAGAACATTTATGGGTGAAGCTATACAAAGAAGAATCAGGTTGAAAAGATTATCAATATAGCAATATGCACAAGGTCATTCCAACTAATTCTCATTATTCTTCACCAATATATCTTTTTTTTTTAAAAAAACAGAAGTGACCTTTCAAGACTTTTCAATTAACACATTAGATGCTCCAAAGAATCCAACCTGATTAATCAACTGAATTTTCAAAGAAATCAATTTCAGACTCAAAAGGGACAACTAATGGATTTTTCAACAATTCAACTCTAGAAGTCACGAAAGAATTAAGCCTAAGTTGCCTTCATCATGTCCAAAAATGTATGTGAAACATTAAAGTCTCAACAAGATATCAAAGCAAGTTCTAGCATACAAAAATCAAGAGAAAACTCATTCCAGAAAGAAAAATAAGATTCAGTTTTTGATAAATCCAATTAATAAAGGCATAAAACTCACTTTTTGACTTAAGTTAGTAAAGAGAATAAATGCAAGCAGACATGACTAATTTCCCAAATAAAGTGCTAAATTATTCTAGACCGACATTCAATTGAAAAAGATTGCCTTACACAAAAAAATAAAAAAATAATTCAAAAATAGTAGTGGATACCTCTATCAAACAAATTCCTATCAGCTCGGAAATAACCAAGAAATTAAGACACAATTCCCGCATGATTCAATGCAATAAGCAAGTGAAAAACGATCCCCCCACACTTGAAAAAAACATTGCCCTTAATTTTTAAATAAGAAAAATAACAGTACAAAGGACAACGATCTTCCTTGAAAATTTGAAGTCAAGATTATGTAGGTGGTGGGAAAGGGTGGGGAAAGAGGCATGTAGCCATAAACTCGAACAACTGGTATTCATGAGTAGCGACATATGGTCTGAAACTACATAAGAAAAACAAACCAAAAACTGAAAAACAAACCAAGAAAAAAAATGCAAGAATTAAATGCAAAGAAAAATAAATTAAATGAAGGAGAAAAAAAAATCTTTTTGGTGGCGACAACTATATACATCCCCCTACAAAGGCTCTGAACTCAGGGAGGCACTTAAGCCAACACAACATTAGCTAGCTGCAAAATAAAAATAGAAAAATTGTTAACATTAAATTAAAATTGCTTAAATTAATCAAATTACCACTCATGTTAATATCAAAACGATCCCCAACAATGGCACCAAAAACTTGTTGTGACATTTTCACAAGTGCACGGGTCGTACAAGTAGTAAAATAAATATCGTTCTCACGAGGATCGTTTGATTGCCAACTCTTACAGCGATTTCGATTATTTAAGCGAACAAACACAATGGTGAAAGCTAAATTAAAATCAAAATAAAATAAAAGTAATTAAACTAAGAAGAGTTGAGATTCAACCATGGATAAAGGCCTAAGACTGAGAATCTACTACAATATTTTCTATGCTAAATTGTTCATGTTCTTGAAGGCGATTTGTCCTAAATAATTAAAACCCAATGTCTTGGCACTAAAAACATGCTAAAACTTCATTAATCTCATTTTCATGGCAATTAATCTAAATTCTAACCCATTAAGATTCATGACAATCGTTAGACCCTCGAAAGATTTAACCCTATGTCTAGGCATTAATTCCTAAGTTCAGCTCTTCGATTATCAAGCAATTAGACTTCTTCTTTCGATCCTTCATCTAAAGCCTAAGATCATGTAAATATGGCATGCAACATTCCATAAACATTAAGAACACTAAGAATGAATCAAGAACAACAATAATCAATTTAACATAAAGAAATAATGAGTTTCATCCCATTCCTAGATAAAAAGGTTTAACCACTCATGGCAATTAAAGCACAAACAAGAATAGAGATTAAAGAGACAACCATGATTCCAAAATAAAAGAAAAGATAGAGAAAAAGAACATCATTGGTTAATCTTCAATGGCTCTTGATCTTGCCTCCTAAGCCCTTGCCTCAAATTCTTGTGCCTCTCAAACTCCTCTGCAGCTAATCCACCATTTCTGCCCTAGAGTTTCCTCATTTGGGCTTCCCCTCTTTGGGACCTCTCCCCTTAGGACTTTTCTCCCCTTTCCATGATCTACCTTAGAGGCCTGTCACTCCCCTCTTCGGTTTCTCTCTTCCAGGGGATCGCCTTTGGTGGTTCAGCAGCCTCTCCCCTTGCTCTCTATGTCTCTCCTTTTGTTGTAGCTCTTTCCCATTCTTTTATAATAAATTAGGGAAGATTTTAGAGTCCTTGACAAGTCTAATGAGAGACATGGCCATGTCTATTGGACACACAGCCGTGTCTCATTAGAAATCACGTGAAATTCGTCAGAAAATGCATCTAAATAGTAAAATCTTGTGAGTGAACAGTACTCACACGACCGTGTCTAAATGAGACACGATTGTGTCTTCGAGAAAAACATCAAAAGTCATCCGAAAACGCATAAAAGTAGTAAATCCATGAGTGAGCAGTACTCACACGGTCGTGTCTCTAAGTCAGAAGCTTTAGATCAGTTAGACATGGCCATGTGAGTTGATAGAAGCTTTATATAAGTTAGACACGACCGTGTCTAACTCTTCGATAACTTAAAACATCATTTTTTTGGATAAGTTGCCTTCATGAAAGTTGTAGATATTTTTCTTAGCTTTCCAGGGATACCTAATTCACCTCGTTTTGACCTTTGTAGCTCAAGTTATGCTCATTTTATCGCATAAAGGTCAAAAACTCTGCGAATCTTAGCCATAGAAATTTCGATCTCAACTCCATTGTAATAAATCCATCTAAAGCTTCATAGAGACATGTCAAAACATCTATTTTGGACCTAAAAACATAGAGAAAGACTAATCATGAGATATCAAGGATAAATAGATTAAATGTGTCATAAATTCCTATATAAATCAATCAAAGCATCACAATTTATCCAATTCAGGGCTATAAAATATAGGCATAACAATAGGTATTATCATTACTTTTTCCATTCTTTTCTTATTTAAACACTTTATTTTCTTCACTTTTCTCTAACTCATAATCATTCAAAGGGGAGGTGAAATTATGGGACCTCTTGTTCGTAAACTTTCAAATGTCTGTGTTTTTTGTGGGTCAAGTTAGGGGAATGATTTAGAGTTTGTAAATACAACAAACACTCTTGGTCGAACACTTGCTGCGAGGAATATTCATGTTGTATATGGGAGAGGTTACCATGGGTTAATAGGGGTTGCATCACTTGCTGCTTATATAGGAGGCAGTCAGGTTTTAGGTGTCATTCTTGGACCTTCAAGTTAAAAGAACATCACTAGAAAGACAATTGGGGAGGAACTTAAGGTATCATCTATGCATGCATGAATGAAGACAATGCTTGATAACTCTGATGCATTCATTGCCTTACTAGGTGGTTTTGGTACTTTGGAAGAAATTTTTCAAATTGTCTCTTGGGCCCAACTAAACATCCACCATAAACCTATTGGTTTGTTAAATGTTAATAATTTCTTTGATCTTTTGTTATTTTTTCTTGACAAAGCTATGGAATAGAAATTTATCACACCTTCGGTAAGATAACTTCTTATCTCTGCTTCCACTATTGATGAGTTGATTGATAAATTAGAAGCTTTTTGTTTATGAACCTGATCCAGCAATAGCTTAGATAGATTGGTCAGCAGGAAGCAGTGAGGGAAGCAGCATGCAAAGAAAGCAAGATCTGACACTTCGTCTATAACTTTTCTTTACTTTTGATTTTATTTATCGTACTTTGTTTGTGTCAGATTTCTCCAATGGGTACTATCTTCTATCTTTTACTCATCTATATTTTAACATTGTGGACAATGTTGTGATCTGGTAGGGGGAAGGATAGTTATAAAAAAAAATTGGGAAGTATGATATGATTGTCAGTAACTTACTAAACTAATTAAGAATGACAGAGTAAATAGAAATTTTACTCTTGAGACACATCTTAGTTGAGGAAGTATGTTTATTGATATGATTGTCAGAAACCTATTCAAAGTAACACCAATTAAAGATGGCAGAGTAAGGAGTAAATTTTACCCTAGAGGTAATTTTACTCTTGAGACACATCTTAGTTAAGGAAACAATTGTTTTAGAAGTAGCAAAAAGCATATCTTGGTTCATAGCATAAATTGTCTTCTTTCTTAAAAATTACATGCTTGGATATGAATGTTGAAATGGTAGATTGAGAATGATATAAATATTCCTTGTGAGATTTTAAGCCTATTCATGAATGGATTGAACATTTGTACCATTCTCTTCTTTCTTGTGTGATTTTCACTCTTGGAATTGTTATTCTAGAATTTGCTTTGATTCTTTTTTAGGCTACATTTTCACATAAATATATAAACATGATTGAAGCATTTTTTTTTTGAAATTGCTATTTTAACCAAATAGCCAAGAATGATTGGTGCACAAATAAGCACCCTTGCTCAGCAGTATATTATCTCAATATGATATCAAGTACTCTTATGACTTCTTAGAAATTCTCTGATTCCTGCTAACGTAAGGTATTGGAAATGACCTATTTCCCCTTACTAAAACCCTTTGAGCTTATTTGACCATTCCTTGTTTCTAGCTCATTATGTGTCTTAAATGAAAAACCATGCTCTTACCCGACCTCAGGGAATAAGAAACAATTAGTTTTGTTAATGGATGAGTTCTTGAACAAGTGCGGGGGTGGGGGTGTGTGTACAAAATGATTGGTAAAAAAGGAAAGAGTGGCTAATTAAAAAAAATGTGTGTGTATATTTATAAAAAAAAAATTTGTAAAGAAGGGCCAATAAGGCAAAAAGGGAAGGGAAAAGAATATGTAAAGGGAATTATTATTAGGTGAAGTTTGGATGAACTTTCATGCTTGTTAATTGAACTCAGCTCTCACGCTCTTTTATTCTCTTTGGTTTTTAACTTGTCAAATCCATATTACCACCTTCTTTTACCTTGACCCCATTACAACCTTGAATAAAGTCCTCATGATTTGAGTGTGCATGTGTTCTGTGTAGTGGAGAAGTAGAAGATAAGCAAGCTTATGGTAGTGTAATATTTCATAAGTTGAATTAAGTGAAATACTTTCCTTTTTAACACTTGAAAGATAGAGAGTGAATCCTATGAGGATCTTTCATTCTTTATTCATTCTTTTCAACTGAAGTTTCTTTGCTTGATGTAACACCCGTGAAAAACATGATAGACTTATATATGGTTACAGAAGTAGCTTAATACTTGATTATCATGTTTGTTAAGTTTTGTGACTTTCTGAGTACGTTTAGGCATTTTGCTGCAACACTATGGGTGAAAAATAACTATTTTTAGCTCTGAAAATGGCTTAAACTACTTAGTTAATGGAAATAAATGCGAAGATTTTATTTCTAGGTCACAAATGTGTAAACTGTGTTACAGTTAAAATTTGAGGTTAATCAGAGTTAATTTGGTATTTTTAAGCATACTAGTTGTGTATTTTAATACCGGATTGACTACCATCAGATATGGAAAAATGTGGAAATGGTGCAACAAGATTTTTTTATGAATCTTAGGATTTATTTTAAACTTGTTGGAAGTAAGAAAACTGGATTTGGTGAAATCTAGATATTTTTAGTAGATCGGATGTTTTTAAGCTAAATATCTTTAGAGGCAAAGAGCCTCATATTTTTGGCTTTCTTCTGTAGGCATTTTTATGCCTTTATATGAGGTGATATCCTCATTTCTTTTCTCTTCTCACGGTTACAAGCAGAAAAAAGCAAAAAGAAAGGAAAGCAAAGAGCAAAAGGAGGAGAATCAAGCAACTAAGGAGAGGAAGAAGGAAAGGAAAGATTGGAGTTCTTAAGTGACTTCAATTTCTGACTTTTGAGGTAGGGGTTCTTGAGTTTTAAACTCACTTTTTCTCATCTTCCATATCTAACTCATTTGGGGTTAATATGTCAAATTGGGTGTTTTATGTGATATTCTTGCTTGAATGAGTTTTAAATGTGGTTTATGACTTGTTCATGCTAAGAGTTTGGATTAGAAACTAAAAATTTTTCATTTGGACCTAAAATGCTCTAAGAGTTGATTTTACAGGTTTGGATGAGTGATTTGGTGTTTTGATCCAATTTTGATGAAATCAACAGGTGTTTTAGGTTTCCATCATGTTAGTAAACTTGTTTGTGACTTGAAATCACCTAGAAACTAATTTGGAGTGGCCAAAATTCGAAAAATGTTCCAATGGAACAGTAACCCGCAACTGCAGAATTCTGTAGAATTCATGTTCTGATGCGGGTGCCGCGGAGCAAGGATTTCACGCCGCGGCGTGAGACTAATGTGTAACGCCCCAATTTTTAGAAAATATTCTGAATGTACTGTTTTCTGTTTTTCATGCTTTGGTATGAATGACCGCTGTGTCCCTATTTTTCTGTTCTTGAATTTTGTATGAAAACAACTACGATAATACAGGTTCAAATTTTATTTGATCGTTTTACGTAGTTTGTTTCGAAAGACGGTAAAATAAAAATTTTTTTGAGCTACTGTATTAATTTTTTCGAAAGATATACAAACTAAATAATACTCTGGATATTTTATTTGAACGTTTTGGACGATTACCTACGTTGTGGGAAAAAATGGGGAAATGACCGTTACGTCCCGAACGATCTTGTTTTCTCTGTTTTTGTCTGTTTTTAATTGTTTTCTTCTTGATTTAATGCCGAAAATACTGTCTGTGATTTTATATGGACTTTTTGTGCGATTTGCTCTGGATGAAGGCAGAAAATAATATTTTCCGGGCCTGGGAAAATCTTATTTTATTATTTAGAATTGGGGATCTTACTTAACCCGATTCTAAATGAGACTAAAAATAATCTTTTAATTTTTAGGATTTAACTGTCAAATAAAATAATTTTATATTATTATAATATTATTTTATTAGTCAGTGTGTTTTAGTGACAGTGGACCCGGAAATATTTTGCGGGACCCACAATTAGCGTAACAGTTAGATCGGTAGCTTAATTAATCACCGTAAGTCGTAGAACTTTCAGGAAACAGCCGACTCACTAGTCGACTCACAGAGAGCATTTATTATTAAAGGTGTGACTAAGCCATGTGAGTCACCGGGAACCAACCAATGAGAAGTAGGCTTGCTCACCAAGGCTTAATCTTAGCCTTTGATTCATCCAATGGCTTGGATGAAGCCAAGCAAGGTGCCCACCTTGCACCCCACTTGAAGTCCACGGCCAAGAGGCCTTTGGTGACCTAAAAATCACTTTGTCTTCATCACTTTTCTCTCTTCTCTCTCATCAAGAACCCTAGCCACCATTCTTGCCCATTTTCTCCACCATATTCGGCCAAGCTTGTTTCCTAACACTCCAACCATCCAAAAATTTTTCTAACCAAGTTTCCTTAATCTAAACACCATTCTAAGAACCTTTGTAGTTGGGAGTTTCTTCAAATTCTTCCATCTAAGGCTTGGAAACCAACCTTGGAAGTTTTACCTAGAAGGTGAAATTTCATACTTTTCTTTTCTCTCTTCTTTTTCAAAGTTCTAAGCCATGATTTTTCCATGGTTTAGCTTCTTTTTCATGGTTAGTAACATGTAGGTTTTGTTTGAGATTTTTAGGTGTTTGGTGGAGTGAAAACCGTGACCTAAGGAGGTGAGAAAGCAAGTTTTTGTCTTCATTTAAGGTAAGAGGAAGACAATTCTTATCATCCCTTGATGGTGGTAAGAAGATGAGTTGTTTGTAGAATCCATAAGGATTCGGTTGTGGTGTGTTTATTGATGTGTATTTGTTAATTTTTGTGGTTGCTAGTAGCTTAAGTGTTATGTGTTAGTAGCTTTCTTATTTGGTAATTGTAATAATCTTGCATGTCTAATAGCTTTTGATTGTATGTCTATAAGCTTTAAATTAGGTTTATGTGTTAGAAATATTTTGCATGTGTTAGAAATATTTTGCATGTGTTAGAGATATAAATGCATGTGTTAGAATTGTATGATAAGGTTTAGGATGTGAATAACATGTGTAAGTTTGCATGAGTGTTCCAAAGAACACAATCCAATAGCTCACAAAGAATGACAAGTTTGGAGGACCAAAATGTTCTCTTGATTTTTCCTAAAGTGTAGCTTAATTAACCTAGGAGAATCAAGAAAGTTTCTAATTGATTTGATCAAAGAAAAATGCATTTAGAAATCAAATGGTACAAACTTAGTATTTTTGGGCCAACATGCCTAAAGGATTAAATTGAATATAGATAACTATTTTCTAAAATGATTTAATGAACTTAGACTATAGAATACATTTGATATGATTTAAAAGGTGAAAGACATTTTGGAAATCAAATGCAAAAGTTTTATAAAATTCGCCAACATGCCACTATAGGAATTCATGATTTTAAAAACTTGTTTCTAAACCTTTTTCAATTAAAAAGAAACAATACAAGTTAAGAAGAAATTTTCTATAATGAATTATGAAGGAACCAAGTGATTAGAAGTAAGTCTAAAGGGTTAAAATTCATAATTTTATCATTAGGAAGGAAATACAAGAATGTTAAGAAATTTTCTAACATATAGCTCACTTTCGGTTTTGAAGCATGTTAGAGATTTCAAAAAGAATTTAATGAAATGGTTAAAAATTAGGTAAATAGAAATTTTATGGAAAATTTAGAAAATCATTATTATAAATTTATAAACAAAATGTGTCAATTTTTAGTAAAAATTGAACCTATGGGATAGTCAAAATATCCTAATGACAAGATACGGTATGAAAAATTATTCTAACGTAGTTTAAATGTACTAAATATTATTTCTATCTGTTTAAATGGTAATTTTAAAGGCATTCGAATAAGAAAATGATTTAAAAATCCTACGCGATTGAGAAAACGTATTAAAAATGCTACGCGATTTTAAAAACAGAAAAATATCTTTACCCGATTTTTAAACGTTTGTAAAAACGACGAGATTTCAAAAACGCGATAAAATTTCTACGCGATTGACCGTTACTAGTATTTTATTTTTATTTGTCGGGAAAATGTGAACCCGCATGTGCTTTTGAGGTTATTATTTGTCGGGAAAAAGTGAACCGATCATAAAGCTTTTCGCCATTGAGGGCATATATTTTTATCTTGAGGGCATTTTCGTAATTTCATATATTTAGAATTATGTTTTGTCTTTATGCCAATTTTTGGTGTTTTGGGTTGATTTGAGACGAATCACATCGTGTTGTCGATGCGATAAATGTAGTGTGGTTTATTGTTCTAATAAACTTGGAGACTTTAGTGTACGGGATCCCACATGTGATGAGGTAGCCTTCTACATTGGGCCGTGGTAAACCGATAGCACACTAATGTACTCGACATTCACTATATTTAATCGAGGTTTGTAAAGTTTAGTAGTACATTGCCTATAGTGCCACAACGGAGACCGTGAACTATACTACGCCCGGATGGTGGATTTCAAAGGTCGTAGGCTATCGACGCAACGTGTGACCGCGTAATAGTTGGTTGGGCAGCCGTGGTACTAATAGATTTTGCAAGTCATTCTCTCGATATCTGTTTGGGTTTAGCTCCATGGAGTAGGGTTGTGTTTTGGTGTATTTGAGTATATATTGGATAATATTCCATTTTCCTCTATTTATCTTTATCCGGTAACATCTTGGATGTTTTTACATTTTCTCTAATTGTATTTATCGATAATTTTTATGTTAGTTGTCTATTTCTTATCTTAGTTTATCCGTGAAATTGATTTATCCGTGTGAATTTCTTTATTTGTGTTATATCCGTGATGTTCTGAAACACTAGGATATTTAATATGTATTCTTGTTATAGCTTATTCGTATTGTATGAACGTGTAGTAGTTACGTGTCGTCTTCTTATTTGCCATGTTGCGATGATTTTATGTTGTCTTACCTCTTTATTGTATGTGTCTATTGTCTATTTATTTTTTATGCGGTAAAGAGTTTGAAGAGGAAGAAGAGGAACAACCTCTTGAGATCGTGTACCCACGAGGAAGAGGGAGATCACAGACCGACGATCGCTTTACGAGCAAGAACCATCCGATCATCCATACCCTCTCGGATTGATTGTGTGGGGGATGGCGACGCCCGCATTTTTGGGATTCGTAGAGCTGGTATTCCATGGAGGTGATCTGGCTTGGCATTTACGAGGAGATCGTGCTTCTGTTACCTATGCTGGACGTATGACTGTGATTCTACGTCATCAGTTTGATGGAGATCCGATTTCGACGACGACGCTTTTTCTGCACTTAGAGTTACCCTTATCCATTAGGCGCTATTGGGGTGCTGAAAACCCTGAGCCTAGTGAGATAAGCATCGTGTCGACTGCGCGATCCCGTTATCGCCGTGTGTCGAGACATCAGGGATATTTATCTCCTGATGATCATTTTCACACCGAGAGTGATCCATCAGAGGAGTAGATAATCATGATGTTTTTTTGGGCGCGTCAGCGTATGTCTGTATATATTAACTCTTTTATTGCTTTCTTTACTGTTTTTGTTTAAATAGTTGTAGTCTTAGTTGTAAATTATATGTACAGTTTATAACTTAACCATATGTATATTATTAGTGATGATGTTTTTTTTTATTTCGTATTTTTCGTATTATCTTTTTATTACATACTTCAGTCTATCAGGAATTATTTTACAACCCGTAATAATTTTAACAAATATTCCACAACTTGGGTAGATTTTATTTCTATTTATTTTATTTTCTTTTATGTGTGACATCCTCCAAAGGGGTGTTACATAATGCACTTTCAATATTGTAACCCAAGGGCAGGGCGTCACGGCATAGCACAACGGGTGCCGTGGCGTAAACTCTAGAACCTTCAAAAATGTGTTTTTTTTATATTCTTAGAAGTTCCTTAGTGTTGGGACCTTTCATGTCTTTACAAATGTGATGAGACCTTAATAAGGGTATTTAATGACATAAGAATGTGATAAATCAAAGTGAATTGTAATGCTATTTATGTGAGGTAATTAGGCATGGATATACATATGTATATTGTGAAATGTGAATTGAGAAAGTGAGTTTTCATAAGTGTTGGAATCACTCATGTTTACTCTTTTGAGAGTGTTGAATTACATTTAAGAGTATTTGGATAAAATGTGTTGTAAAATGAACTTGATATGCATATAAATCAATTATGGAACTAGTTATGTGATGTAATTAGTAATTGTTATGCATGATGTTATTGTGAAACATGGTTGAGGTGAATAGTATACTCTTATGTTTATTGTGTTGTTAAGGATGGATTTCCTTATGATTCCAACGATGGACTTCCTCTCCGTTTCTAAAGACCGGGTAGTTGATGGATTTCGCTACTCGGAGTGTTATTTTCTGGATGGACTTCCAGTGCTTGCCCAAGGTTATGGATGTGACTTCCATTACTTTGTTCAGAACTCATACATTCATGGCATTACCATAGACTTGGTATCATACATTATCCATTTCATACTTAAGATATTGCATAGGCATACACACTAGACATAATTTGGCATAACATGACAATTGTATAGGCAGTTGTCGTCATTCATTCAAAATCATGATATGCAATTGTATGGGTGGTTGCGGACTTCTGAGATGGGAGTGTTATTGTGTTTCTGTGATTGAAGTGTTAACTTAATGGTTGTGAAATTTTTATGATTGTATAAACTGCTGGTTTTGGAATACTTATACTGAGATGTGATTTCTCACCCCGATTGTGTTGCCATGTAAATCCAGGTGCAAGTTCTTCTAAAAGGATGAAGAAGTTATATGAAGACTAGTATAGTGTAGTTATTATGCTTTTTGAGATAAAACTTGTGTTATTTACACTCGAATCAGTGTGTAAAAGTTTATGTATTACAAGATGTCTCCTGAGACAATGATTTATATATAACTTTTAGTTTATCGTGACTCTCTATAAAAGTTTGCATGATTTTTATGGATTAGAATTGTGGTTTAAGGATTAAAAGTGACATAGCCAGAATTGATTATCCTTATGTTTGTAAGATATTGGGATATTACACTTGATAGTTTGAGATGTGAAGAAATGTTACCTCATTAATGCTTTGATCCCTTGAATGACTGGTTGCTCTTCTTGATTCATTTAATCCTTTAGAGTTTTTAGCTTTTGAGTCTGTGTCGTTTTTCTTTGTTCCCTAGTTTTTTTTATGTGTTTTTGCCAAGGAGTGCAAAAGTTTAGTGTGGGGGAATTTGATAACAATATATTTTATTCAATTTATAATCCTCACGCAAGGCTTCTTAAGGTTCAATTTGGCTTAATTAAGTTGATTTTGTCACATTTCATGAAATTGAGCTTAATTGGATCATTGAAGAAATTATTGCTTGAATTATCATTAATTTGGGTGATTGCATTCTTAAGTAAACTGACTACAATTTGAGTTGCGATTATCTGATTAATGTGATTCTGGTCTTGATGGAAAGTTAAGATAATTCTCTAATAACTATTCACTTAATAGCAATAGCCATATTGATAACAATATATTTCATTCAATATATAATCTTCTCACTTGGCTTTTTTAGTAAATTAGCTATAATTTGAGTTACAAATATCCAATGGATGTGATTTTGGTCTTGTTTTAAAGCTGAGACAAATTTCTATAACTTTCATGAAGACCTCAAGACCTGGAACATACGTTTGGATAACTCGAATTGGAGTTGAAGTAAAATCTAGAGTTCTGAACTTGACAGCTGGACCTATGCATACTCATCAGATCATATTTTGAGTTATAGGAGAGCTTTAGGAATAAAACTGGTGCCATTTGAAATTTAAGACCTAAATCTACAACTTTTATGAAGAACACAAAAGTTGGATCGGAAGTCTTGAAGGTGATATTGGGCTTGGAAATCAGAACAGAGGAGCTGAAGTTGGGCCTAGCCTATGTGCAGTAATTGGGTCATATCTCGGGCTGTAGGTAGTCAAATGAGCTGAAATTGGCGGGTGTTATGATATTTTCTGCAAGCGCACAGGTCGTATAAGTAGTAAAATAAAGATCGTTCTTACGAGGATCATTTGATTACTAACTCTTATGGTGATTTCGATTATTTAAGCGAACAAACACAATGGTGAAAGCTAAATTGAAATCAAAATAAAATAAAAGCAATTAAACTAAGAAGAGAAATAAAAGCAATTAAACTAAGAAGAATTGAGATTCAACATGGATAAAGGCCTAGGACTGGGAATCCACTATAATATTCTCTATGCTAAATCGTTCATGTTCTTGAAGGTGAATAATCCTAAATTATTTAAAGCCCAATGTCTTGGCACTAAAAATGTGCTAAAACCTCATTAATCCTATTCTCATGGCAATTAATCCAAGTTCTAACCCATTAAGATTCATGACATTCGTTTGACCCTTGAAAGATTTAACCCTATGTCTAGGCATTAATTCCTAAGTTCAATTCTTAGATTATCAAGCAATTAGACTTCTTCTTTCGATCCTTCATCTAAAGCCTAAGATCATGTAAATATGGTGCGCAACATACCACAAACATTAAAAACACTAAGAATGAATCAAGAACAACAATAATCAATTCAACATAGATAAATAAAGAGTTTCATCCTAATTCTAGATAAAGGGGTTTAGCCACTCATGGCAATTAAAGCACAAACAAGAATAGAGATTAAAGAGACAACCATAATTCCAAAATAAAAGAAAAGATAGAGAAAAAGAACATCAATGGTTGATCTTCAATGGCTCTTAATCTTGGCTCCCAAGCCCTTGCCTCAGATCCATGTGCCTCTCAAACTCTTCTGCAGCTAATCCACCATTTTTGCCCTAGAGTTTCCTCCTTTAGGCTTCCTCTCTTGGGGACCCCTCTCCCCTTAGGACTTTTCTTCCCTTTCTAGGAGCTCCCTTAAAGGGTTGTCACTCACCTCTTCGGTTTCTCCCTTCCAGGGGACCTCTCTTTGTGTTTCTTCAGCCTCCCCTCTGCTCTCTCTTGTTCCCTCTTTACAGCTCCTTCCTCTTCTTTTATAATCAATTGGGGAAGATTTTAGCATCCTTGACAAGTCTGATGGGAGACACTGCCGTGTCTATTGGAGACATGGTCGTGTCTCATTAGAAATCACGTGAAATTTGTCAGAAAACGTGTCTGAATAGTAAAATCCCGTGAGTGAATAATACTCACACAGTCGTGCTTGTATTAGGCACAGCCGTGTGATAATCACATATTTTATTCATTAAGAAACACTTATGTTTAGTCATTTACACTCTCCATATTCTTAATTGATTGAGTTTGGTATGATTTTGTGAGTTTAAGCTCAAATTGGTCCTAATTGAATATTTTCAGCATTATTGAGACTTGACACTGTTTCTGTATTTTTGTCATAACTTGAGTTCCTAATATCTGATAAACATGAATTTTACTTTGTAGGAAAGCTAAGAGGAAGCTCTACAACTTTGATGAAGAGCTCGAAGTCCCAAACAAATTTCTAAAGGACCTAAGTTTACATGGAAGTCAGAATACGGGTTCTGTCACTAGAATCCGAATGGTGTGCACTCATAAAATCATATCTCAAGCTGTAATAATGAAGATGGGCTGAAATTTGGATAGTTGATAGAAGATCCAAATAAACAAATTTAATGAAGAAAACTTTTTAAAAAAATGAAGTCTAATAGGTCAGTTTGAGCTTGCAAGTCGGAATAGAGGTGCTGAAGTTGGGTTTGAGCAACCTACGGTATTTGGGACATATCTTTTGAGCCAAATGGTCTTCATGAAAGTTCTAGGAAATTGTAGGCTGAAGGAAGCCAAATTGGACGAACCAGATATGCATTTTATAGCCAAGACAAAGATCTACAACTTTCATGAAGAGTACTTTTCATGGATCTAAAGTATAGTTGGTCGTTTTTGGCTTCCAAGTCAGACACGAAATTTTCGTCCTCAACCACCCACTCATCCATCCACTAATCCATTCATCAAAATGGAGTGAGTTCGGCGCTCGTCAAAATTTTGGCGCCGTTGCCGGGGACTAGTAAGTGTAATCTTTTCATTTTAAGTGTTTTTACTAACTTTTGCTTTTTATTAATTTTTCTAACATTTTTATCCATTATCTAGTATTGTTCATACTACACTAACAATTTTTTTTCTTAGATTTCTGAATTTCTCTAGTGAAGGAAAGACGGAAAATTGGTGATTATGAGTAGTTGATACAATTTTCGAACTGAACGTGCCCAGAAAAATATGAAACTTGGTGCTGAAGGAAAACAGTCTGATAAACAAGACTCATAGTAAACTGTGAGGTCAACCCCTGGTTTTTCGAAATTCTATCATTTAGACCATTTTTTTTTTTTTTTTTTTTTTTATTGCATTTTTAGTTTCATTTTTATGTAGATTTTGTCCTGTGTTGCTCCCATAAATTTTAAAAATGTTTAGATACATTAACTAGATTTATTTTTGCATATTTTGAGTGTTGATCCCATACTAACTCTTTCTTTTTTATTTTTTATTTTTCTTTCATTATCATTTTGTTGCATTCTGTTGCATTTTAAGGATACAATGGACCATGCATAATGGAGTCAAAACTTGAGGAATTGACTTCTTTGGTAAGACATATAGTAGTGAGACAACAATCACCTGTGCAGAAAGCTACACTTGTGTGTAACATTTGTTTTTGTTCATCTCACCCCACATATGCATGCCCTATACTTCAGTATGGTAGTTCTATTTTTCTAGATCAATTTGTTGCAAAGAAATTTGGTTATTTTCCGATGAACCACAGATTCCAAGAAGAAGACAACAGAGTTATGACCCCTTCTTCAACACATACAACCCTAGTCGGGAATACTATCCGGATCCGGGATATGGCAATACGGCATCACTACAAAGAACAATCATTTCAATATGAGTACCATTCCAAAGCAGATAACTTGAGCCTTCATGGGAGGACTTGATGAAAACCCAAATTGAGTTCCAGTGAGAATTTCACCGCCACTATTCAGATTTAACAACCCAAATTGACCAGTTGACAACCACCTGTTAATGAACTGAGATGTCAAGAGTCGCCAACTCTTTCCCAAACAATTCCCAACTCCCTGCATTCTAATTGTCATATTGATTTACATGCAGACTTAGTTGAGGAAACTCATGATGAGTTGTGTGCTGAATTTCCTGATTTAATTGGTTTTGATGATTCTATCAATTGCAACTCATGTGCTGATCATGATGGTGATATAAAATGTGTTGTGTGTGCTGAAATTTCTACATATTTGAAAACTAATGATTCTGTTTACGCAGGATCTAATGATATAGAAGGGTCTATCAATAATGTAGTTGCAGAATCTGAAACATATAGGGAGGTGGAGTTGAAGGCCATTGAGGAATTTTCAAAGAAAGAGGAAAGTCAGCAGATGCTAGTAACTACTGAAGTGGATTTTGTTTTTAGGCCATGGTCCAGCATTATCAATGAAAGCAGGATTGCAAAATTACACGTATTGCATGTCATTGGTGAAGTCAAGGAAGACCAATGGGACCCCAATGTGAACCCTCATGCTTTAAGCTTCACTTGGTCGTTACACTTCAACCAATGGGACCATAGTGGAAGCTATCATGTTGTGTCAACCATAACCTGGTCATCACGTTTCAACCAATGGGATCCTGGTGGAGTCTTTTCACCAACCTCACTTAATAAGACCAATGGACACCGCTTTAAATAGTATCATGAACTTCTAGAGAATGCAGAAGTGGAGGTGATGAACCTTCTCCATCCGCATTATGAATAAAAAAAAGAAAAAAAAAGAGAGAAAAAAAAAACAGCTGTGTGCCCGACAATGAGGTAGGTAGTGCCATTAAATTTTGTCACTCGGAAGCATGTGGAGGTCACTTTTTTTCTTCAGCGACAACAACTGCGAAAATCTTGCAGTATGGATTTTATTGGCCTACTTTATTCAAGGTCTGTTACACCTTTTGCAAAAGCTGCGGAAATTGGTCAAAAAAGTTCTGCTTTGAGATTATCATCTGCACCTACTCTTTGGAAAATTGAGATCTAGATGGCGCGGTTCTTTTGTTGTCAAACACGTGTATCCTCTGGGGCCGTAGATATTGAGGATCCTAGGAATGGTAATGCACTTAAAGTTAATGGACAAAGACTCAACCATTCCTAGAAAACCAAGTTCTTGAGTTCTTTGTGTTGCTGGTTAAGTGGCGGATACGGTACTCCGTAACTCTCAAGTCGGTTTATTTTTCAGTTTCCCAAAATAACTGAACCTTTCTTCTCCTTCAAAATGGATGTCATTCTTTCAAACCTGAGAAAACATTTTCCTTCTCTTTCTCAAAATGCTCTGAGAAAGATCTACAAAGTTCGATGTGAAAGATTGAGACTGTTAATGCACAAAGGTATGCCAGAAGATGTACGCTGGATAATTGAAGCAAAGGTCCAATTAGCAGGTGAGTCCTCAATTTCATTTGACTCATATATACCCGGTCTTGGAAGAAGTTCATATTCTAAAAGGAGAAGAGCAAAAAGGTTACAAGTCTGTCACAAATGTGGATGATAGAACTATAACAAGCGATATCGTACTTTGGGGATGGTTTCTGCAAATAGAGAAGATAAAATTTTCTTCATTAAGAATGGACTGAATAAGGAGTCATTAGATGATATCTTATTGACTCTTGAGACGCATTCTTGTGGATTGGTGCATTGTGAAATTCTTAAATTGTGGAATCTCTTCAAGGATGAAGAAAAACGCTACAGTCTTGGGAATCTGACTCTAAAAGACCCTGTTTGCCAATTTATAAGAAAATTAGATGGGAAGCTTATCCTCGACTCATAGAAGACGTTTAAGTCGTTACTGGACGTTAAACCAGAGGCAGATGTGAGCCATATCCATAAACAATCTGTACATATCATCCTCTTCTTCTTCTTCATGTCATCTTTCAAAAAAAAAACACAAAAAAAAAATTATGTATACGTCTTAGGGTTGGCTTTGGTAACACAAACCGTGAATGGGGAAATGCATGCATCCTGATCCAGCCTTCTTAATTGAAAAACAAAGAAGGTAGATTGTATCCCACATGTGAGGCAGCCAGTCGTATTATGGCCACTTGTCCCTTTTGGGAGCCCTATGTTGCGCTGGTCTTGAATGGGTCGAATACTGGTCAACAATGCTTTGGCACAAAGCCGAAAGAGCAGACTACCTCCATCCCAATCTTAAGTAAGTATACACTCATCTTTCATCAAGTTTTTCTAACAATTTCAAAAAAAAAAAGGACGTGATGTCTACTGCACTCATGACGCGCAGTATAAAGATACGCCATGGAAACTGTACATACAGGTATGTCATCATTTTCTATTTCTTTTATCTTTGTATCATTTTGTTGTATTTTGATTTTTGTACAGACGATCCTTTGAGCAGGGTCCTTCAGGGGTTTCTAGACTTCTTTACCTTGATGGTTTTCTTAAAGTAAAAAAAAAATAAAAAAAAAAAGAAAAGATTCTGTGTTTCTTAATTTTAACCTTTTTTGACAACAGCCAACCTACCCATATAGGTGCAATTATTCCCCTTTCCATTCTTTTTCCTATTTAAACACTCCATTTTCTCCACTTTCCTCCAACTCATAATCATTCAAAGATAAGGTGAGAATAGAAATGGAAGGTGTTTCTGTTCGTCAACTTAAAAATATCTGTGTACTTTGTGGATCTAAGTATAGGAAGGGTTTAGAGTTTGTAAACGCAACTACCACTCTTGGTCGATCACTTGCTGCGAGGAATATTCATCTTGTATATGGGGGAGCTTGCCGTGGGTTAATGGGGGTTGTATCACTTGCTGCATATGTAAGAGACAGTCAGGTTTTAGGTGTCATTCCTGAACCTTTAGCTCAACAGAACATCAATGGAAAGACAATTGGGGAGGAACTTAAGGTATCATCAATGCATGAACGAATGAAGATAATGCTTGAAAACTCTGATGCATTCATTGCCTTACCAGTGGTTTTGGTACTTTGGAAGAAATTTTTCAAATTGTCTCTTGGGCCAAACTGAACATCCACCATAAACCCATTGGTTTGTTGAATGTTAATAATTTCTTTGATCTTTTGTTATTTTTTCTTAACAAAGCTGTGGAACAGAAATTTATCACTCCTTCGGCAAGATAATTTCTTATCTCTACCTCCATTATTGATGAGCTCATTGATAAATTAGAAGCTTTTGAGTATGTACCTGATCAGGTATTAGCTCAGATAGATTGGTCAACAGGAAGCAGCGAAGGAAGTAACAAGAAAAGAAAGCCAGATCTAAAACTTTCTCTTTAATGGGTTTGATTTTATTAAAAAAAAATTTTGTTTTGTTTGGAAAGTATGATATGATTGTCATGGACTTATTAAACCAATTAGTGATGGCAGAGTAAGGAGTAATTTTACTCTTGGGACGCATCTTAATTGGTGGCAGAGTAAGGAGTTTTTTAGGTATTAATTAATTAGCATTAAATTGTGGAAGTACTAAAGTTTTATTGTTTGATTTCTTTTCAGGGTCTGATGCGTCACTAATAGTGTGCTTCTTTTCTGCTTGGCGTTAATTCACTTCTTATCAGGTTGTGTTGCTCTTTTCTACATCTCTCTTTCACATTGAAGGCAATGTTATATTAAGTGTGGGGGAGAGATTTTAGCATTTTAAAAAAAAAAAAAGGGGTTCATTGTATGATTGAATAACTTTTCTCCCTTCTTGAACTGATATGCTCGGTGATGGATGATTGAATTGATGAATTGAGTTTGATGGATGCATAGCTTGTGAGATTTTGAGCCTAATGGATGGATTCAACATTTATGTCATTCTCTTCTTTCTTGTGTGATTTTCACTCATGTTAATGACCACTCTAAAACTAGCTTTGATTCTTTTTGAGGCTACATTTCACTTGCATGCATGAACATGATTGAGGCCGTCTTTCTTAATTAGCTAGTTTAACCAAATAGCCAACCTTGTTTTTAATATGATATCAAGCACTCTTTTGACTTCTTGAAAATTCTCTGATTCCTGCCAACCTTGTATATTTTCCTTTGCTTAACCCCTTTGAGCTTATTTGACCATTCCTTGTTCTAGCTCATTATGTGCCTTGAATGAAAAATCGTGTTCTTACTTTACCTTAGGGAATAAAAGAACATTAGCTTTGTTAATGGATGAGTTTTTGAACAAGTGGGGGGTGTGTGTACAAAATGTTTGTTGAAAAAGGAAAGAGTGCCTAAAAAAAAATGTATGTATATAGTTATGTTCATATTAAAAAAAAAAGATTGGGAAATGAATATGTAAAGGGATATACATTAGAGTTGGGATGAACTTTTATGCTTGTTATTTGAACTCAGCTCTCATTTGCTTCTATTCTCTTTGGTATTTATCTTCTCATATCCATTTTATCCTCTTATGTTACCTTGACCTCACTACAACCTTGAATAAAGTCCTCATGATTTGTGTGTGCATCTGTTTTGAGTAGTGGAGAAGTAGAAGATAAGCAAGCTTATGGTAGTGCAATTTTCATGGGTTGAATTGAGTGAAATACCTACCTTTTAAACACTTGAGAGATTAAGAGGGAATCTTGTGAAGATCTATCATTCTCGATTCATGTTGAAGATACCTTACTTGTTGGTTTGAGATGTGGAGAATTGTTAACTCATGAATGTTTTGATCCCTTGAACCTTTGGTTGTTCTTCTTGATTGTAAAATTTTGGTCTTGAGTTTTGCCCAGGAGTGCAAAAAGCTAAGTGTGGGGGAATTTGATAATCACATATTTTATTCATTAAGAAACCCTTATGTTTAGTCATTTACGCTCTCCATATTCTTAATTGATTGAGTTTGGTATGATTTTGTGAGTTTAAGCTCAAATTGGTCCTAATTGAATATTTTCAGCATTATTGAGACTTGACACTGTTTCTGTATTTTGGCCATAACTTGAGTTCCTAATATCTGATAAACATGAATTTCACTTCATAGGAAAGCTAAGAGGAAGCTCTACAACTTTGATGAAGAGCTCGAAGTCCCAAACAAATGTCTAAAGGACCTAAGTTTACATGGAAGTCAGAATACGGGTTCTGTCACTAGAATCCGAACGGTGTGCACTCATAAAATCATATCTCAAGCTGTAATAATGGAGATGGGCTGAAATTTGGGTATTTGATATTCAAGATCCAAATAAACAACTTTCATGAAGAAAACTTTTTAAAAAAATGAAGTCTAATAGGTCAGTTTGAGCTTGAAAGTCGGAACAGAGGTGCTGAAGTTGGGTTTGAGCAACCTACGGTATTTGGGACATATCTTGGGCTGAAGGAAGCCAAATTAGACGAACCAGATATGCATTTTATAGCCAAGACAAAGATCTACAACTTTCATGAAGAGTACTTTTCATGGATCTGAAGTATAGTTGGTCGTTTTTGGCTTCCAAGTCAGACACGAAATTTTCATCCTCAACCACCCACTCATCCATCCACTCATCCACTTATCCACTCATCCACTAATCCACCCACTCATCCACTCATCCACTAATCCAACCACTCAACCACTCCACCCACTCATCCACTAATCCACCCACTCATCTATCCACTTACCCATTCATGTCCATAATTTCCCACTCACCAAAAGACCTTTGGCATTTTCCACTCAACCAACCCACTCAACCATTCCACTCACTCATCCACTAAACCAACCCACTCAAACACTCCACTCACTCACCCACTCATCCACCCACTCCCCTTTTGTCATTTTGTTACCCTAGACTTCTATAAAAGGCACCATTGGTTATCATGAATAAGTGGTATTCTCCTTCATTTTCTCTCATAGTTTCTTCTTGTTTCTTCATAGTTTCTCATAGTTTTTGTATATTTTGATGCTCCCCTTCATGGTAATGGAGGGCTAAGCTACTTTCAGTCAATTTAGAACTCTTGAAGAGATTGTGGTTTAGATTCTTGAGACCTTGGTTATGTATTGTATTTGATTTGTAGTTGAATTCCTCTTTTCTTCTTCTTTCTTCTTCTTCTTGATCTTGAATGCATGAATGGTAATTCTATTTATGTTGTTCTGATTTGATCTTTGTTTAAGATTGAGATTTGTGATGAAACTTAGAACTGATTGATCTAAACTAATCACATAAATGAAGATTGAGATTTGTGATGAAACTTAGAACTAATTGATCTAAATTAATCACAGAATTGAAAAGGTTAGGTTACTGATTTGTGCCTAAGTTAATTGAATTCGGTACTTGAAATTAACATAGATCTTCATGAATGGTGCGATTGCGGATTTGTGTTTATCACTTGTTAATTGAATTCTAGACGATCGTCTAGTATGAATTCTGGATTTAATGCAGAGATTTCGGTTAGATCCAAATTAACAATTCAATTGGGCTTCAAGTGTTCTATGAAGGGTCTATGATTGAATCCACCCAATCTTGGATAGGTTTCTAAATTGACTGCTCTTTGATTGTTATTTCTTCCTTTAATTTTGTTAAGTGCGATCTTAAACTGTCAAACCCCCCTTTGCTAATTTTCACTTGATTTGATTAAATTGCATCTACAATCCTCGTGGAGATGATCCGGTGTTGTCACTGGGCTACAAGCTTAGGTAATAACTTCGGTTATAATTTTGACTGAGTTCGGCGCTCGTCACCGTGTTTATGAGAAAAGCGTCAAAAGCCATCCGAAAACGCGTAAAAACAGTAGATTCATGAGTGAACAGTACTCACATGGCCGTGCTTAGCTTAGGCACGGTCGTGCTTAAATTCTAGAAGCTTTACAGGAGTTAGACATGGTCGTGTGAGGGTCGAGGATGCGAAATTCCACTTTTGGGGGGAGGCAGGACCGTGCCTCCTTTAGGCACGATTGTGTCTCTTGGAATTTCATAAAGAATCCTTCATGAAAGTTGAAGATCTTTTTCTTTGCTTTCCAATGACACCTAATTCGCCTCGTTTCGACCTCTGTAACTCAAGTTATGCTCATTTTATCGCATGACTATCAAAAACTCTATGAATCTTGGCCATATAAATTTCGATCTCAACTCCATTGCAATAAATCCATCCAAAGCTTCATAGAGTCATGTCAAAACACCACTTTTGGACCTGAAAATAGAGAATGACCAATTTTGAGATAACAAGGATAAATAGAATAAATGTGGCATAAATTCTAACATAAATCAATCAAAGCATCATAATTTATCCAATTTAAGGCTATAAAATACAGGCATAACAACGGCTATGGAAAGCTAAGACAATTTCCCAGAACTTTGATGAAGATCACTTGATCTGAAAATGACGCATGCCATGAGCTCAGAGCAGAAACATTTCAGAGATAAGAATCTCTATAATTTCAACTCATTCATCATCATCAAGCAACTATTTTGGCATTTACGTCTCATCATCAAACAACTCCATTGTCTTCTTGTACTCCTTGAGCTGTATAAAAGGGAGCTTGGGTGATCATTCAGATCATCTTTGATCTTAGTTTAGTTTATGCTATTATGTTATTTGTTTCTCTTGTTGTAGTTTTCTTTGTTCTAAATTGAAGTTATGTTCATCTCTCTCTTCTTATCTCTTTCTTTCTTCTTGTTTATGAGTAACTAATTTTCATTTTTCTTGGGTGAAAGGGTGAAGCTTTTGGTAATAAGTTAAAGTTAGATTAATTTTCTTCTTGTGCTTAAATGATATATTTTTAAGTGATCATTATATGTGTTGTATGTTGTTTCCAATCAATTTAGAAACCCTCCTTGTATAATAAAGAACTTGATTCATTGTAGACAAGACATTGGCACAGTGGATGCTTGGGACCATATACAAGTGTTGGTGGATAATTAAAGGAACCATAATATGATTACATATATAATTTAAATTGAACTTTGAATGTTGTATTTTTTGATTGGAACCTCCATTATGTGTGATTTCAATTGAGTTATAAAAAGAAATAATCTTGTCTTTAATTTATTGCCAAGAGTGGATCTCCTAACCTAAGCAAATCCTTTTCATCTGTGAACAACTTTTATCACCTTTAGTATTGTGACAAATCTTCTCCTTACCTCAAATATTTTTTTCTTCATCAATTCCCTGTGGATCGACCTCGGACTCCCGAGAATTTACTACTTGAAACAACCTGCACTTGGGTTTGCAACTTTTAATTACCTTCAATGAGTCATGGATGAGCTTTTGCAACATGTTTTACTTCATAATTGTTATAATTGTATTTATAATGTTATAAATGATTGATTTTAGAATACTTGTACTAAGGACTATGAATTCTTACCCCGTTTGTATTTTCACCTAAATCTTGGTCAAGATCCTTTAAAAGGAAAGAGAAAAGAAACAAATAGACTAGATAGCTAGTTTCTTTTTGTCAAAGCTTGTATTATCTTTATGATTTCTTTGTGATTTACAAAGATGTTATGTATGACAATGTGCCCTTTTGAGGCTAATATTGTATAAACATGTATCTTCATTCCTTTAAGGCTCTCTATAATGACATGAGTGTTATTATGAATTATGTTTTATTGTTTATCAGTTGGAAGTAACTCACTTAACTCAATTTACTTATGTATCTTACAGATATACTCTATTATCTAGAGTTAGGGTGTTACATTATTGTATCAAAGTCATTCATCCTGTTGATGGAATGACTATGCTTATGCATATTCTAGGAATTTCTGTTGTATGTTGTGCTTTTCTTGTCTCTATGTGAGATATATGAAAGAATTGCATAATTTGCCTTATGTTTGAATGTTCTTAGCTACTGTCATACTGTTACATAATATTGAGACTGATCAACTAAATATATATTATTCTGTGTGTATAGAAAAGTATGGCTTCATCGAGGTGAACTAGGGGAAATAGGGGTTCTTCTAATGAAGGTCATAATATGGCGAGGGCGTTTATGGAAATGGTAGATGTTATAAGAGAGCAAATTGTTGTTACCATAAGGTTGCTTGAGAGGATGGGGGCTAATCCACCTCAGTAATCAACACCACCACCTGTACAACCAGTGCAAGAAGTATAAGTGGGAAGGAATCAAAATTTTTAAGACCTTTCGGAGTTTAGAAAGGAAAATCCTCCACCTTTCAGAGGTGAGTGCAACCTGATAAAGGCAGAGGAATAGGTTCGTGAGATGGAGAAAATCTTTGAAGTAAAGATTTGCTCTTATGAACAGAAGGTTTCTTTTGCTTCCTATATATTAAGAGGAGAAGCGAAAAATTGGTGGAAAAGTGCCAAGAGATTGTTTGAGACATCATACACTCATATTACTTGGGAGTTGTTTAGGACTTCTTTCATGAACAAATACTTCCCTAAGAGTTTACAGAGTGCCAAGGAAATGGAGTTCCTGAAGTTGGGACAAGGTGAGATGTTTGTTGGTCAGTATATGGCCAAGTTTGATGAGGATTAAAGATTCTCCTCCTACTTTGGATTTAATCCAGATGAACAATGGAAATATATTAAATTTGAAAAGGGGTTGAGCAGTGACATTAGGAAAGTCATTCGACCTCTTGAAGTTCGAGACTTCCCGACTTTGGTGAACAAATGCAGGATTGTTAAAGACTATGATAGTAAACCCCAGTTGGAACAAACAGCACCATCAAAGAAGAAGAAAATAGATGAGAAATTTAAGAAGAAAGAAAAGGGTAAACAAGTTCAGATGGATTCAAGGGGACCTAAGTGTCCTAGACGTGGAAAATGACATGGTGATAGACTGTGCTTGGCGGGCAAATCTGTGTTCTTCAAGTGTGAACAACCAAGACATTTTTTCAACGATTGCCCACAGAAGCAGAGTGCCATGTCCAACTTGAGACCTCAAGCTAAAGGGAGAGTTTACACTTTAAGCGGAGAGGAGGTGACTCAGTCAATCGATATGATCCAAGGTAAATGTAAAATACACAATCATCTTTTAACTGTTATGTATGATTCAGAAGCATCACACTCCTTTATTTGTTATGATTGTGTGAAAGTGTTGGATTTACATGTGTCAGAACTTCCATGTGACTTATCTGTATCCACCCCCATAGGAAAGCCAGTTACAACTTCAAAAGTATGTCTTGGTTGTTGTATAAAAGTAAAGGATATGTGTAACACCCTAAAATTTATTTATTTTATTATAAATATTCATTTTATAATATTTGTGATTTTTGAAAAAAAAATTAGATTTTTCTAAGAATGCAAAATATTTTAATATTATTTCTCATTTTGCGTATAAACTGAGCAAAGCCAGGGAAATACAATATTTTTCTCGAGAACCTTGATATGTGAAAACGTTAACAGGGGATCTTACTAAACCCAAGGTCGGACACGAATTACGAGGTTTTATATTTTTCAAGAATTTTATCAGATAAAATAATAAAACGCTGTGTAATTTTTATCCGCTGGACAATTAATACTGACTTCTGTCAATTGTAACAATTGTCCACTGGATAATAACATGTATTAAAAATCCTATCACATTATTCTAATGTAATCCACTTTATGTCTAATCAAATCCACTTTAATTCAAATATAACATATTTTAAGCAAACTTCTCATGAAAGCTTTGACCACCAAATGACGAAAGTGCCCTTGGCTTGTTGGAGAAGCCATTCTCCCCCTTCTCTCTCTCCTATTGCCGCAACAATGATGCCCAAGGGAAGCTAAAAATTTGCTTCCATACTTATCACATTTCACCCAAAATACCACATTTCCTACTATCACTTTCTCTCTCTAACTTTCATCTTCATTTTCTATCCAACTTCTCTCTTCTTCTTCCTTCTTCCCTCATGATTTTGCAGCCCCAAATGTGACCATTTCTTTTCATCTTCTAACTTCACCTGCACCATTTCTACATTCCACTCATCATTCTCTACATTTCGTATTTGAAAGTTTTCTTCAAAATCCATTATCTTCACAGTTGTCTTCCAAGAACAAAGCTTGAAGCTTTAAGGTAAAGCTTCCATTTTTGCCTTTTCCTTCTCTTCATTTTTGTGTTCCTTGGTCACATTGGTGACCAATTATTCATATTTTTCAAGACTTGGTTGTTGATTCTTTGTGTTTGAATTTCTAGGGTTTTGGAGAGCCAAAACCGAATCCACCAAAAGCACACCAAGGAGGTGATTTCGTGTTCTTCCTTTAGGTAAGAGGGAGATTTACTCACTTCAACCATTATTGGTGGTGAGAAGACCTTATGTGGTTATTGATGGAGAAATCCATATTTGAATGCTTACTTTATTTGATGGTTTTTCATGTTTATGTGTTCTTGATTGAGATTAATGATTGATTTATGATTTTGAATGCATTAGGGATGTTGGAATGCTTGATGAAGTTAGATTTAAGAAATGGAAAATTTAAGGGTTTACTACCCTATTGGGAGGCCATGGTTTTGGCCATGAAATTCTAGGATTGGAATTGATTTGTGTAAAATAAAACTTATGTGATTAGGTATAAAATGATTAATGTATGAGATGAAATTTTGAGGGTTTTCTACTCTCTTGAGAGGCCATGGTTTTGGCCCTAAGTATTAAGGGTTTGAAATGAAATTGTGTGTAATAAAACCTATGTAATTGGACATTAAAGGATTGATGCTTATAATGGAAGAAATTGAGTTAGTAATGGTCTTTGGAGGCCACGGTTTTTGAAAGGCTCCTTAGCCCAAATTTCTCATAATTGATCAAGACTTAGTACGTTGAGAATGTTGGATTCATAATGTGAAATTGTGGTATGTATTGAAACATATATATATATATATATATATATATATATATATATATATATATATATATATATACACATGTTGATACCGAGGATTGGTTTTATGCTATTGTGAGTTCATATGTGGAACTAAGTATTTGTGAATTGTACTTCATGAAATTGTGGCATGACGTTGTTGAGAATTGTTTATATGCCATTATAATATGTTCCATGAGAAATACTTGTTGATGAATATGCATGTGATGCATTGTCTATGAGGAACATATCATTGATACACATACATGATGTAAATTGAGTCGTCATGCATATGTGATGTCCGTTGGACTTTATTGAGAAAGGTTATGTATGCCTAGGAGATTGAATAACACCTTTGTGCGAGTGCGAGTAGACTAAGCATAGGGTTATAGTGGTTAACCTTGGGGGTGTCGGGGTGCGGCTGTCTCACAATAGACAGTGGTAGCTCCACTGGGGCCGTGGGATAGACCGATACAAACACACTGACGATCCGGACTAAGACGCTGTCCTATATCGCGATGAACTGTTGAGGTGCCATGTATAAGCCATATTGCACAAATATTTTTATGAGATGAAGCACATTATTTTTAGGGCTGACGAGATACTAGCATGACTCCTTGATCATTCTCTCCGAAACGTTTATGTCTAGATCCATGGAGTAGGATTTTTGGTACCGTAATGCATTGTGCACTATCCATCATCAGTCTCATATTTCATTAAGCATGAGTACTTATGACTGTTGAATTATCTACTTTTACTATTGATCTGATTATCTGATTCAATAAATTGGTTACTGCCTGAGATTCTGTTGCTACTTCTCTTTTACTGCTTACTTGATTATTACTGGTATTTTTATTTATTACTATTGACGAATATATGTGTTGTAATGCTATGCGGGCGTCCAGCGCCATTCTGTTTTCTTGCTACCGTATTGGTATTGAATGCTGGGTGTCTTACCTCTTTTCTATATATTTGTACTTTTGTTTTAAATTATGTGCTTCTGAGAAGACGCTTACGAGGAAGAAAAGGACGCGCTTGAGTTTCCTAGCTTCTAGCCCGATTATGAGTAGTGCTGTTTGAAGATGTCTTTGCGTCAGCGCCGGTTCTTGGGTTATGCAAGGATGACTGATAAACACATATTTTATTCATTAAGAAACCCTTATATTTAGTCATTTACACTTTCCATATTCTTAATTGATTGAGTTTGACATGATTTTGTGAGTTTGAGCTCAAATTGGTCCTAATTGAATATTTTCAGCATTATTGAGATTTTACATTGTTTCTGTATTTTGGTCATAACTTGAGTTCCTGATATCTGACAATCATGAATTTTAGCTTGTAGGAAAGCTAAGAGGAAGTTCTACAACTTTGATGAAGAGCTCGAAGTCCGATTCAGATGTCTAAGGGACCTAAGTTTACATGAAAGTCAGAATACGGGTTCTGTCAGTAGAATCCGAATAGTGTGCACTCATAAAATCATATCTCAAGATGTAATAATGGAGATGGGATGAAATTTGGATAGTGGATAGTCAAGATCCAAATAAACAACTTTCATGAAGAACACATTTTGAGAAAAAGAAGTCTAGTAGGTCATTTTGAGCTTGCAAGTCGGAACAGAGGTGCTGAAGTTGGGTTTGAGCAACCTACGGTATTTGGGACATATCTTGGGCTTAAGGAAGCCAAATTTGACGAACCAGCTATCCATTTTATAGCCAAGACAAGGATCTACAACTTTTATGAAGAACACTTTTCGTGAATCTGAAGTATAGTGGGTCGTTTTTGGCTTCCAAGTCAGACACGAAATTTTCATCCATCCACTAATCCACTCATCCATCCACTAATCCATCCATCCACTCATCCACTCATCCACTAACTCACCCACTCATCCACTCATACACTAATCCAACCACTTAACCACTCCACCCACCCATCCACTAATCCATCCACTCATCCATCCACTCAACTAAATCAACCAATCATCCACTCACCCACTCAACCACTCAACCACTCATCCACTCAACTAACCCACTCAACCAATATTTAATCCACTCCACTCAAACCAATCCACTTAACCACTCACCCACTCAACCAATCCACTCAACCACCCCACTCCACTAACCCACTCATCCATCCACTCACCTTTGTCATTTTGTTACCCTAGACTTCTATAAAAGGGCACCATTGGTTATCATAGGGAGGAGGGAACTCTCCTTCATTTTCTCTCAGTTTTTCTTGTGATTTCTTTCTAGCTATGTGTAACTAAACCTCCCTTGGTTAAGGGGGTGATGAAACCGCTAGTATTAATGTTGTAAACTTTTCATATTTGATTATTTCAACACAGTTATGTTTTTATTCATATATTTCTGAATCTATTGTTGGTATGAAGGTTTTTGTACTTATTCCTACTTTCAAAGTAGTAGATCTAGGTTTATTATGCGCGGTTGCGGTAGTAGATCTAGTAGGATGTATGATGTTCATGTGGGTATAATTATCTTTGTGCTATTTGCTAGTTATAAAAGTGGTAGATCTGGGTTTATTATGCGCGGTTGCGGTATTAGATCTAGAGAAATATATGTTCTAAGTAATTTAATCCCGGTGTGTGATTAGACCTTAGTGTAATTGGTTTTCTAAATCTTAATGCAATTGTTGGATAGTTGTAAGAGCGGTTGCTTTATGACTAATCAGTGATTAGGAGTTGATTTGAGCGGTTGCTAAATTGGCCAACACGTAAGAAAAACAGAGATTTACTCTCACAATTGCATAAAAACATAATTGAGCATGTTGGAATAAAAAGGATATGTGAATTTACATTATCATATAAATCTAGTGGTGGATTCAATCTCTTAACCAATTTTCTTATATTGTTGATTTCAGTTTGTTTATTATTATCTTTGAAGCTGTTCATTGTTCATCAAAACTCCAAAACCGCCCTTTTACTGTTTATTGTTAATCAGAGTCTAAATTGAGAATTGTTTAATAGTGTTAATTGAATTGGTTCTCTGTGGATCGACTCCTTACTAACTACAACTAGTTGTAAGGTTTTTATTTTCTGGTGGGCACGACAACTGATTTTTATCTTAATTTTAATCACTACATCCGCACGCATCGAATTTTGGCGCGTTGATTCTTGTCGGGAACCAATTTTTTTTCAATTACACTATTAATTTATTTCCTATTTTTATTCTGTTTTTATTTTATTTTATTTTATTTTATTTTTAATCTTTCTTTCGAGTGTTTTGTAGGTGTTGATGTCCTTTGAAGGAGTAGACGAAGGATTGCTAAATTTGAGGAACTATATTGATCAACTCACTTCACATCCTCAATTTCCCTTCCATCCAGGCTAACTTCTAACTCACACTGCCGACATTGAAGTCGTCAGTTACATTGATCTATCAAGTTCGAGAGACATTTGAGCCATCCGAAATATCCGAAGAAGTGACAATGGCAGAAAACACTTTAAGGGCATTGGGTGCTCCAGATCTAGATCAATAACCTCTTTGCATAGACATTCTTGAAAATGAAGAGGCATTTGAATTGAAATCCGGTTTAATCCATCTCTTGCCATCTTTCAATGGATTACCCGGAGAGGACCCCAACAAGCACTTGAAGGAAATCCATGTGGTATGTTCTAGCATGAAACTTGCAGGAATTCATGTAGAGCAAGTCAAGTTGAGAGCTTTTCCATTCTCATTGAAAGACTCAGCTAAGGAGTGGCTTTACTACTTGCCACTCGGATCCATCCAATCATGGCAGGACATGGCCCGAACTTTCCTAGACAGATACTTCCCTGCCTCAAAAGCTGCAACAATCAGAAAAGAAATCTGTGGTATTCAACAAAGGCATGGGGAATCACTCCATGACTACTGGGAGAGATTTAAGAAGCTATGTTTCAGCTGCCCTCATCATCAAATAAGTGAGCAGCTTTTAATTCAGTATTTCTATGAAGGCTTACAAGTGATGGATCGCAACATGATTGATCTTTGCTAGCGGAGGAGCATTGATTGATAAAACTCCTCAAGAAGCTAGAAACTTGATCTCAAGAATGGTGCCAATACTCAACAATTCTACTCTAGAAATGACCTTTGGAGTAAGAGCAAAGTGAAAGAAGTAGAGACAACCCAAGATACAAAGAACAAATGACTCAATTGACCTGCTATGGTTCGGCGGTTAATGGATTCAAGTAAAGCACCAGTTCATGCTTGTGGGATCTGTTGTTCATCTGGACATCCCAACGATATGTGTCCCACTCTCCAAGAAGACACAAATGAGGAGGTAAGAGCAAGAGGGGATATCTTTGGACTTTCAAAAATTACAACCCCTACTCAAACACATATAATCAGGGTTGGAGGGATCATCCAAATTTCAGCTATGCAAAGCAACCTCAAAATCAACCTCCACTTATGGACCTCCAGGATTCCAACAAAGGCAAGTACCTTTCCCTCGAGAGATAGAAGCAAGTTCAAGCTCCTAAGCAATCGAGCCTTCATTAGAGGAGCTAGTAAAATAAATGGTCACTAATAATTTGCGGCCCAACAAGAAACAAATGCAACTATACAAAGTTTCAAACAAGAAACAAGGATCGCAATCAATAACTTGCAGAATCGGATAGAGGCAGTTGTCCACATAATTCAACAAGTTTCAAAGCCAAGCTTCGGAAACTACCCTCACAAATGTAAGTGAATTCGAGGGAAAATGCTAGTCTTTGTCATATTGAGAAGCGGAAAGACGATGGATGAGCCTACCTCTCTTCCACCAATCATTCAAGAGAAGGATGAACCACCCAAAGAAGCAAATGATAAGGGCAAACTTCCAAAACCCCTAAGGTAAGTATTTCTAAACCCCTTCCTAAATATGTCACTAGAGCTCCTTTTCCTAGTAGGTTGGTTAAAACCAAGAAAGAAGAAGCAGAAAAAGAAATACTTGAGACTTTTAGGAAGGTAGAGGTTAATATCCCTTTGTTAGATGCCATTAGCGTGTACCTAGATATGCAAAATTTCTGAAAGAATTATGCACTAACAAGAGGAAGTTAAAAGGAAATGAAAAGGTCCAAGTGGGAGAAAATGTTTCAAATTTGTAATTAAAAAGAAACTCCCAACCAAATGTAAGGACCCTGGCACATTCACCATTCCATGCACTATAGGTAACACAAGGTTTGAAAGGGCAATGCTTGATTTAGGTGTATCTATAAATGTCATGCCATATTTTATTTATGCATCTTTATACTTGGGTCATTTGGAACCTACTGGTGTTGTTATTCAATTGGCTGATAGATCTAATGCATACCCTAAGGGTGTGGTTGAAGATGTTTTGGTACAGGTGAATGAATTAGTGTTTCCGGCAGACTTCTATGTTTTGGACATGGAAGAGGATGACTCTCCCAAATCTACTCCTATCTTGCTAGGAAGACCATTTTTGAAGACTGCACAGACAAAATTGATGTGCACTCAGGAATTCTAACAATGGAATTTGATGGGGAATTAATTAGATTCAATATTTTTGAAGCTATGAGATACCCAAGTGATGTGCACTCTGCTTGTTTAATTGATTCTTTTGATCCTTTTGATTCTTTAATTTACTGCAGACTTTTGATACCGACCATTTTGATGCTCTTAATACAATTCTAACTCATAGCTTAGATGTACGGGAGGAAAAGAAGAAGAGTGAAGAAGAGCCATGGAGTGAAGACATTGATGAAATTGTTCTTTGCCTTACAAGAGCTCTCTTCCACCTGGAAGAGCATGAGGTAACTTTTGTTGATTTACCTGTTACTACTGATATACCTCAACCTTGTTGTGCGAGGCACACTGAATTGAACCGAAAGCACTACGATCATCTTAAATACATCTTCTTGGGGGAGAAGGACACCCTTCCAAGTAATAATTGCAAAGTCACTCACCCAAGAGCAAGAAGAGAAACCGGTAGTTTGTTTTGCAGAACATAAGACAACCATTGGTTGGTCAATAGGCGATATCAAGGGTATTAGTCCCTCCGTTTGTATGCACGGGATATTAATGGAGGAGGATACTAAACTTGTGAGAGACCCTCGGCAGAGATTGAATCCTCCCATGATGGAGGTTGTGAAAAAGGAGATCTTGAAGCTCCTAAGTGTGGGGGTGATCTACCCCGTTTCTGATAGCAAGTGGGTAAGCCCGGTCCGGGTAGTACCAAAGAAATCGGAATTACTGTGGTAAGAAATGCTGAAAATGAGCTTATTCCCACTAGGTTACGATGGGTGGCGTGTTTGTATTGATTACGGGAAGTTGAATGCCGCCACGAGAAAAGACCACTTTCCTTTACCTTTCATTGATCAAATGTTAGAAAGATTAGTGGTCATTCTTATTATTGTTTTCTCGGATGGTTTTTCGGTTACAATCAGATTGCCATAGCTCCAGAAGACCAAGACAAGATTACATTCACTTGTCCATTTGGTACCTTTGCATATAGGCGAATGCCTTTTGGACTCTGCAATGCACCAAGAACTTTCCAAAGATGCATAATGAATCATGCAGCCTTGAAGTATCTTCTAACAAAGAAAGAAGCAAAGCCTAGATTGCTCCGATGGATTTTATTGCTCCAGGAATTTGACTTGGAGATTAAAGACAAGAAAGGGAACGAAAACTTGGTGGCCGATCACTTGAGTAGATTGGTAACTGAAGAGGAAGAAATGCCTATCATGGAGACTTTTCCGGATGAATATTTGATGGTTGTCAACACCATAATCCCTTGGTATGCTGACATTGTTAACTACCTGGTTACTAAGGACTTTCCGGAGGGTTTGAACAAGGCCCAAAGAGATAAATTAAGGAGTGACTGTAAATACTATATCTGGGATGACCCGTACTTATGGAAGCATTGTGCAGATCAAGTCATTAGGAGGTGCATTCTTGATTCTGAGACACACTCCATCTCTCCTTTTGCCACACCTATGCATGTGGAGGACACTTTGGCAGTAAAAGGACAGCCAATAAAGTGCTTGACAGTGGTTTCTATTGGCCTTCAATTTTCAAAGACGCTTACAACTTCTGTAAGTCTTGTGACCGCTGTCAGAGAACAGGTAATATTGGTCCTCGTAATCAAATGCCTCGAGACTCCGATCATTTTTGTGGAACTCTTTGATGTGTGGGGTATTGATTTCATGGGACCATTCCCTCCTTCATTTGGTTTCACATACATTCTTTTATCCGTTGATTATGTGTCTAAATGGGTGGAAGCAAAAGCCACTCGATCCGATGATTCTAAATCACAGTGCATTTTGTTAAGTCACATATTTTCTCCAGGTTCGAGACCCCGAGGGCTATCATCGGTGACCAAGGGACCCATTTTCGCAACAAAACCTTTGATGCTCTATTGAAGAGATATGGAGTAATGCACATAATTTCCACTCCTTACCATCCACAGACAAATGGGCAACCGAAGTGTTCAACCGGGAGATTAAGTCAATCCTTGAAAAGACAAAGTGAATCCCTCAAGAAAGGATTGGAGCACTCGACTTGAAGATGCTTTATGGGCTTATAGGACTGCCTATAAGACTCCCATCGGCATGTCACCATTTCGGTTGGTGTATGGAAAGCCCCGTCATTTGCCCGTTGAGTTGCAACATCGATCTTCTTGGGCCATTAAACAAGTTAATATGGAATTGGAAGGTCTTTGGAAAGCAAAGGAAGTTCCAGTTGGAATTGGAAGAACTAAGAAATGAGGCCTTTGAGAATGCCCTGATTTATAAGACTAAAGCTAAGGCATTCCACGACCAATTGATTTCCAGAAAGAAATTTCACAGAGGACAAAAAGTCCTGCTATTCCAATCAAGACTCAAATTATTTCCAGGTAAACTGCGTTCTAAGTGGATTGGCCCGTTTGTGGTAACTAATGTTTTTCCTTTTGGTGCAGTTGAGATCAGGAGTGAAATTTCTGGCAAAGCATTTAAGGTTAATGGTCATCGTCTCAAACCATATCATGAACTTCCTGACAATGCAGAGATGGAAGTGATGACCCTCATCCTTCCACAATATGAGGAGCATTGAAAGTATCATCATGTCGGGCTGAGGACAATAAACTAAGCGCTCATTGGGAGGTAACCCAACCAGATTTGCTCTCTTTATCCCTTTTTATTTTGTGTTTTCATTAGTTTCTTAGATTATGTTTTTATCTGTTTGTTGGTTGTAAGCATTTGAATCTCTAAAAAAAAACCAAAAACCAAAAAAAAAAAGAAAAAAAAAAGAAAAAAAAAAAATAGCTGTGTGCCCGACAATAAAGTAGGTAGTGCCATTAAATTTTGTCACTCGGAAGCATGTGAAGGTCACTTTTCTTCAGCGACAACAACTGCGAAAATCTTGCAGTATGGATTTTATTGGCCTGCTTTATTCAAGGTCTGTTACACCTTTTGCAAAAGTTGCGAAAATTGGTCAAAAAGGTTCTGCTTTAAGATTATCATCTGCACCTACTCCTTGAAAAATTGAGATCTGGGTTTATTATGCACGGTTGCGGTAGTAGATCTAGTGGGATGTATGATGTTCATGTGGGTATAATTATCTTTGTGCTATTTGCCAGTTATAAAAGTGGTAGATCTGGGTTTATTATGCGCGGTTGCGGTATTAGATCTAGAGAAATATATGTTCTAAGTAATTTAATCCCAGTGTGTGATTAGACCTTAGTGTAATTGGTTTTCTAAATCTTAATGCAATTGTTGGATAGTTGTAAGAGCGGTTGCTTTATGACTAATCAGTGATTAGGAGTTGATTTGAGCGGTTGCTAAATTGGCCAACACGTAAGGAAAACAGAGATTTACTCTCACAATTACATAAAAACATAATTGAGCATGTTGGAATAAAAAGGATATGTGAATTTACATTATCATATAAATCTAGTGGTGGATTCAATCTCTTAACCAATTTTGTTATATTGTTGATTTCAGTTTGTTTATTGTTATCTTTGAAGTTGTTCATTGTTCATCAAAACTCCAAAACCGCCCTTTTACTGTTTATTGTTAATCAGAGTCTAAATTGGGAATTGTTTAATAGTGTTAATTGAATTGGTTCTCTGTGGATCGACCCTTACTAACTACAACTAGTTGTAAGGTTTTTATTTTCTGGTGGGCCTGACAACTGATTTTTATCTTAATTTTAATCACTACATCCGCACACATCAGAATTTTGGCGCCGTTGCCGGGGAAACTGTACATACAGGTATGTCATCATTTTCTATTTCTTTTATCTTTGTATCATTTTATTGTATTTTGATTTTTGTACAGACGATCCTTTGAGCAGGGTCCTTCAGGGGTTTCTAGACTTCTTTACCTTGATGGTTTTCTTGAAGTCAAAAAAAAAAATTGTTTTGTTTGGAAAGTATGATGTGATTGTCATGGACTTATTAAACCAATTAGTGATGGCAGAGTAAGGAGAATTTTACTCTTAAGACGCATCTTAATTGGTGGCAGAGGTCTGAGGCGTAACTGACAGTGTGCTTCTTTTCTGCTTGGCATTGATTCACTTCTTATCAGGTTGTGTTGCTCTTTTTTATATCTCTCTTTCACATTGAGGGCAATGTTATATTAAGTGTGGGGGAGAGATTTTAGCATGTTTCTTTTGGTTGTAAAAAAAAAGAAAAAAAAATAAAAAAAAGGATCATTGCATGATTGAATAACTTTTATCCCTTCTTGAACTGATATGCTTGGAGATGGATGATTGAATTGATGAATTGAGTTTG
Source organism: Ormosia emarginata (assembly GCA_029884605.1). Taxonomy (NCBI): domain Eukaryota; kingdom Viridiplantae; phylum Streptophyta; class Magnoliopsida; order Fabales; family Fabaceae; genus Ormosia; species Ormosia emarginata. The sequence goes on from JAQQTP010000088.1 coordinate 45,936,215, forward strand.
ATGGATGCATACCTTGTGAGATTTTGAGCCTAATGGATGGATTCAACATTTATGCCATTCTCTTCTTTCTTGTGTGATTTTCACTCATGTTAATGACCACTCTAGAACTTGCTTTGATTCTTTTTGAAGCTACATTTCACTTGCATGCATGAACATGATTGAGGCCCTCTTTCTTAATTAGCTAGTTTAACCAAATAGCCAACCTTGTTTTCAATATGATATCAAGCACTCTTTTGACTTCTTGAAAATTCTCTGATTCCTGCCAACCTTGTATATTTTCCTTTGCTTAACCCCTTTGAGCTTATTTGACCATTCCTTGTTTCTAGCTCCTTATGTACCTTAAATGAAAAATCGTGTTCTTATTTTACCTTAAGGAATAAAAGAACATTAGCTTTGTTAATGGATGAGTTTTTGAACAAGTGTGGGGGTGTGTGTACAAAATGGTTGTTGAAAAAGAAAAGAGTGCCCAAAAAGAAAAAAAATGTATGTATATAGTTATGTTCATATATATAAAAAAAAGAAAAAAAAAAAAAAAAAAAAAAACCAAGTGTTTCAAAAAAAAAAGAAAAGGATTGGGAAATGAATATGTAAAGGGATATACATTAGAGTTGGGATGAACTTTTATGCTTGTTATTTGAACTCAGCTCTCATTTGCTTTTATTCTCTTTGGTATTTATCTTCTCATATCCATTTTATCCTCTCCTGTTACCTTGACCTCACTACAACCTTGAATAAAGTCCTCATGATTTGTGTGTGCATGTGTTTTCAGTAGTGGAGAAATAGAATATAAGCAAGCTTATGGTAGTGTAATTTTCATGGGTTGAATTGAGTGAAATACCTACCTTTTAAACACTTGAGAGATTGAGAGGGAATCTTGTGAAGATCTATCATTCTCGATTCATGTTGAAGATACCTTACTTGTTGGTTTGAGATGTGGAGAATTGTTAACTCATGAATGTTTTGATCCCTTGAACCTTTGGTTGTTCTTCTTGATTGTAAAATTTTGGACTCTTGAATGTCGTTGGAATTTAAAATTTTGTTAATCTCTTATGTCCTTGTTTTGGTCTTGAGTTTTGCCCAGGATTGCAAAAAGCTAAGTGTGGGGGAATTTGATAAACACATATTTTATTCATTAAGAAACCCTTATATTTAGTCATTTACACTCTCCATATTCTTAATTGATTGAGTTTGACATGATTTTGTGAGTTTGAGCTCAAATTGGTCCTAATTGAATATTTTCAGCATTATTGAGATTTTACATTGTTTCTGTATTTTGGTCATAACTTGAGTTCCTGATATCTGAAAATCATGAATTTTATCTTGTAGAAAAGCTAATAGGAAGCTCTACAACTTTGATGAAGAGCTCGAAGTCCGATTAAGATGTCTAAGTGACCTAAGTTTACATGGAAGTCAGAATACGGGTTCTGTCAGTAGAATCCGAACAGTGTGCACTCATAAAATCATATCTCAAGATGTAATAATGGAGATGGGCTGAAATTTGTACAGTGGATAGTCAAGATCCAAATAAACAACTTTCATGAAGAACACATTTTGAGAAAAAGAAGTCTAGTAGGTCATTTTGAGCTTGCAAGTCGGAACAGAGGTGCTGAAGTTGGGTTTGAGCAACCTACGGTATTTGGGACATATCTTGGGCTTAAGGAAGCCAAATTTGACGAACCAGCTATCCATTTTATAGCCAAGACAAGGATCTACAACTTTCATGAAGAACACTTTTCGTGAATCTGAAGTATAGTGGGTCGTTTTTGGCTTCCAAGTCAGACACGAAATTTTCATCCATCCACTAAACCACTAATCCACTCATCCATCCACTAATCCGACCATCCACTCATCCACTCATCCACTAACTCACCTACTCATCCACTCATACACTAATCCAACCACTTAACCACTCCACCCACCCATCCACTAATCCATCCACTCATCCATCCACTCAACTAAATCAACCAATCATCCACTCACCCACTCAACCACTCATCCACTCAACTAACCCACTCAACCAATATTTAATCCACTCCACTCAAACCAATCCACTTAACCACTCACCCACTCAACCAATCCACTCAACCACCCCACTCCACTAACCCACTCATCCATCCACTCACCTTTGTCATTTTGTTACCCTAGACTTCTATAAAAGGGCTTCATTGGTTATCATAGGGAGAGAGGAACTCTCCTTCATTTTCTCTCGTTTTTCTTGTGATTTCTTTCTAGCTATGTGTAACTAAACCTCCCTTGGTTAAGGGGGTGATGAAACTGCTAGTATTAATGTTGTAAACTTTGCATATTTGATTATTTCAACACGTTATGTTTTTATTCATATATTTCTGAATCTATTGTTGGTATGAAGGTTTTTGTACTTGTTCCTACTTTCAAAGTAGTAGATCTAGGTTTATTATGCGCGGTTGCGGTAGTAGATCTAGTGGGATGTATGATGTTCATGTGGGTATAATTATCTTTGTGCTATTTGCCAGTTATAAAAGTGGTAGATCTGGGTTTATTATGCGCGGTTGCGGTATTAGATCTAGAGAAATATATGTTCTAAGTAATTTAATCCTGGTGTGTGATTAGACCTTAGTGTAATTGGTTTTCTAAATCTTAATGCAATTGTTGGATAGTTGTAAGAGCGGTTGCTTTATGACTAATAAGTGATTTGGAGTTGATTTGAGCGGTTGCTAAATTGGCCAACACGTAAGGAAAACAGAGATTTACTCTCACAATTGCATAAAAACATAATTGAGCATGTTGGAATAAAAAGGATATGTGAATTTACATTATCATATAAATCTAGTGGTGGATTCAATCTCTTAACCAATTTTCTTATATTGTTGATTTCAGTTTGTTTATTGTTATCTTTGAAGCTGTTCATTGTTCATCAAAACTCCAAAACCGCCCTTTTACTGTTTATTGTTAATCAGAGTCTAAATTGGGAATTGTTTAATAGTGTTAATTGAATTGGTTCTCTGTGGATCGACCCTTACTAACTACAACTAGTTGTAAGGTTTTTATTTTCTGGTGGGCCTGACAACTGATTTTTATCTTAATTTTAATCACTACATCCACACGCATCAATGACCTTTCATGGTGGTCCCGACTGCTGGCATATAAATTTGAGCACGGACCGTTGCATCTACCACGGGGAGCTGACTGTATCTTTAGCTTGGGGTCGCTATGACCTACCTGTTTTTGATTTCACAACTTTTGTTTATTTAGAATTTTATCTGCCTATTAGAGATTTGTGGGCTGACCTTTATTATACCCTATAAGAAGACTCTTTCCTCTCCACTGCTCGAGCTTTTGCCCGAAATTCGATCGCTCCGATGGCAATTTCATCAGATGAGGAAGACCCTGCTACAGTCCCTTCTCGTTAGTCTTAGGGGCTGATACTATCAATGGCTATTGATGGCTTCCCTATATTTTTTTTGGAAAGCCTGACGTTTTGCTAAGTGTGATGGGGTGTAAATTTGTAATCACTCTGGGTGGGTAAAGCCTTCATTTTTTTGTATATTTTGATGATATAACTAAACAGGCTATATGCATATATATATATATATATATATATATATATATATATATATATATATATATGCACGTAATGTGAATGTATAGTTTTATCTTAAAAGTTGACTTTTATTGTATCTATAATTATCCTTATCTTTTCAAAGAATGTATGCGTGCGTGTTTTTAATGCTCGTTTACTATACAATCTAAGATGCAAAATTATTCATCCACGTGTTAAAAATGAACCGGGTCTTAACTTACAACGTAATTATTTTTCGCAAAACTTTGTTTCTTGTTTCGTTTCACTTTGCTATAGTGTGATGTTCCTTCTTCGTGAGAAGAGAGAAAAAGTGGCGTTACAATATGATTTTCTTTGTACATCTTATTTGTTTACCTCTTGTGGATATTGATATCATTCTGGGTATGAATTGGTTGTTTTCTAACCATGTTATACTAAACTGTTCAGATAAAACTCTAGTATTCATGTCTGACTTACCTTCTAGAATTGTTCCTTCTGAGTCAGTATATCTCAATGTTAATCAAGTGAATCACTGTTTGGTAGAAGGGCTCAAGGATATGTTCTCCTTTTCTCTCTAAGTGCTAAGGTTGAGTAGAGCTTAGGTGATATACTGGTAATGAGGGAGTACCTGGAGGTATTTCCTAGTGATATAGTGGAGTTGCAACCTGTGCGAGAAATAGAGGTTTCTATAGATTTAGCACCTGGGATGGAACCTATATCTATAGCACCCTATATGAAGACATCTTTAGAGCTAGCAGAACTCAAGAAGCAAATAGAAGAATTATTGGACAAACAATTCATTGCACCGAGTGTTTCTCCATGGGGAGCACCCATGTTGTTAGTAAAAAAAAAGGATGGTACTATAAAACTTTGTGTTGACAACAGGCAGCTAAACAAGGTAACTATCAAGAATAAGTATTTGTTGTAACACCCCGGAAATTGCTTATTTTCTGTTATATATGCTTTTTATAATATTTATGATTTTTGTGAATTATTTGGGTAATTTTGATTATTTTATTATATTTTTTGATTTATGTGCATGTTAAGCAGGATCAGAAAAATAAAATAATTTCCCGAGGTCGAAAAATTTTGGAATGTGAAACGGGCTGGGGGATCTTACTAAACCCGAAGTCGAACACAGTTTACGAAGTTTTCATTATCTGAGATTTTATCTGATAAATAAAATCACAATACGTTTTATTATCCATTGGACAATAAATACTGATTTTGTAAACTGTAACCTTTGTTTATTGGATAATAACTTTTAGTAAAATGCTAGTCACCTTTTCTATAGTGTTCACTTTATGTGATATCACTTAGATGACATCATTCATGTGACATCATCTTTGACTTTTTCAAAAGGTGAAACCAAGCTTCCTAAGGAAGCTTTGCATGAAACTTAGTGGAGAAGCTTTGTAACAAGCTTGTTGGAGAAGCCAATTCCTCTCTCCTTCGTAGTGATGGTCATGGTTTTGAGAAGGAAAAAGATGACAAAATGTCATCTTTTCACTTAATCCTACAATCACTTTTTCATTTCAAAAGCCTTTACATTTTTCTCTCACTTTTTCTCTTCTCCTTTTCTCTCCAAGCTCCACAGCCAAACACCATTACCCACCCTCCATATTTTGTTTGCTTCAATCAATTTCACTTCTTGAATCTACACAACTATAGGATGATTTTCTATCTTGTAATCTTCACCTAAATCCTTCATCTTCATCATTTTCCTTCAAGTCCTAACTTGAAGTTCTTGAGGTAAAATTTATGATCTTCATCCTTTCTCTTCTCTTTTTTGTGTTCAAGGCCATCACTTTGACCATTGTCTTCTCTCTTCAAGCTTTAGGTGTTGATCTTGAAAGTTTGAATCTTCAAGGATGTTGTTGGAGGTGTTGGACGAAATTTCAAGAGACAAGGAACTTTGTTTCTTGTCATCTCTTTAGGTAAGAGGGAGATTTATCCTCTTCAACCATCCATGGTGGTGAGGAACGATTTTGTGTGTATGTAGAAGTAATCCATGTGTGGATTCACTTACTTGTTTGTATAATTTAAATGCTTTGTGATTCTTTGGTTTTATTTGATTTCTATTCTTTGAATATTATGCATGACTTGTTAGAATAGAAATATGATGATTGTTCTATGTTGTATAATGTGAATCCCTTGGAAAGGAAAAAGAGAATTTGGTCCTATGGATTTTGTGGCTCACGGCCAAGTAGAAAAAAAAGAGAGGTCTAAGACAAAATTTTGTGTCAATTAGGGAATTAATTAATTAAGTGATTAGTAATTCATAAAATGAAAGAAATTTTGGGTTCTTAGACCCTTAGAGTTCACGACCATGTAGGGCATCCAAGACAAGATTTTTGTATCAAGTTAGAACTTAGATAATTAGGTGGTTAGATATTTAATTAGGGATTCATAAAATGGAAAGAGAAAAGAAACAAAGTTTTTACCCTAAAATCAAAAGTGATTTTCAGCCATTGAAGGAAAATGAGTATGAGTGAGGTTTTGAGAAACCTAAAATATTTTGTAAGTGAGTTTTTATTAAGGACAAAGAGAAGGAATTTTTGAATTAGAGTAATAAGGACTAGGTGAAAACTATTAGAAAATATTCCCTAGAGAAGCTCAATAGGAAAAGTGTTGAAGCTAAGGTGTAATTTTCATATCAAACTTTGAAAGTTTCAGAATTTAGTTTAAAAGGGCAATAGAAGTTTTACTCGAGTGAAAAGCAAAAATAACACCTTATAGGATCATAGTATGTCCGCGATTGAAAATAAATGACGATGTTGCTATCGGACCCACAAGGGGAACCCAGAGTTGTTGATGACTGTTTTGACCAATGGTGGCTTATAGTTATGAAATGCATAATGTTGATATATATATATATATATATATATATATATATATATATATATATATATATATATGTGTGTGTGTGTGCATTGAGTCATGCATCATACATTGTGAAAGTCTGGTGGACTTTTTGTTGAGGCTATATGCCTAGGAGATTGAATTACACCTTTGTGCAGGTGCAAATTAAGTAGTGTGGTTCACGCATTGAACTTGGAGATGTCTGGGCTCGGGTATCCCGCAAGTGGCCAGTTGGTAGCTCCTCTGGGCTGTGGTGACCGAGCAACGCTCTGACGATCTCGACCAGGCACTATGCTATTCACGATTCGATGATGAATGTCTTGTATGAGCCATGAAGAGTATGCAGACTTTGTGATAGCACATTATTGAGGCCGATGATATACAGACATATCTCCCCAATCATTCTCTCCGATGTTGTTTTAGCTCCATGGAGTAGGACGTTGGTGCATTATGCATATGCATAATAAGTCGATATTTCATTGTGACATGTACATATCTGTTGAATTATCTATTGGAGTATTTATTGAATTATCTGCTATATGAAACAATGATTATATGTGTATTCCTATCATTGTTGTTTCTATGTATAACACCCTCCTTAGGATGTCACATTTACGACAAATAATAATAAAACCTTACCTAAGTTATAAATCATTTATTAACATATAATAAGAAAAGTTGTAAAATTTTTCTTTTTGGTACATTATATCATTAAATAAAATAAACAGAACATGAAATAAAACAAACTATTAGATACACATCATAATTATACATATAATCTTGTGTTTAAAGATACAAATATTTACATACTACAAACTATTTTATAAAGTTGTAAACTGTTTAACTTAAAACAAATTGTAACTAGCCCAAGTATAGAACTAAAAGTTTTGATCCTCTGAATGATCCTCCTCTGGAAGATCATTGGAAGACAGAAACCCCAGATGTCGCGAAGCTCTACGGACAAGAGTCTGGGCTATCGACACACTACTAACCTTACTTGGGGCATGGAAACGACCACCCCAATAGCGCCTAATAGATAAGGGTAACTCTAGATGCACATGTACAGTAGTAGAGAACATTAGAACACCCTCATATTCTCTACTAAGGGACACTCTCTCTATCAGCTTGAAGACGCCAGGCTTCAGAACCCCCGTGAAACTCCAGTTTCACGAACCCCAGAAAACTCTGTAGTGTCATACCGCATCAAAATCAATCCAAATGATAAGGATGATCTAGAGGCTCGCCCTTTTCGCACTAATCACTCGGATGTTGTTCTTCCTCGTACTGACAATAAGGAGGTTGCTCCTCTTCTTCTTCTTCTTCACAATCTTTATCGGCATAAATAATAATACAAAAATGCATACAAAGAGGTGAGACAATCTACTTCACTACCAACATGGCAGTATAGAAAACGACAATACATACATATATAACAATGTATACATCAAATCATATTATCACATCATACATAATATCTCAGACCAAATATAAATATCACATCATGATGCAGACCATATATGCAGATGTGCACAGACTCGTTCCTACTCCATGGAGCTAAACACAAACATCAGAGAGAATGACCTAGTAGATCTGCCTGTAGCTTTGACTGCCCCAACCAAATATTACACAGTCTACTCTTTGTGTACAACAGGCATTGTTCCAGAAAGTCTAACTAGATCGTGATTAAGAATAGTGTTTGTCGAGATTGCTAGTGCATTGCCCGTTACCACGACTCAGAGGAGCTACCAACTGTCTATATGTGTAATCCTCCACACACTAACGCCTCCAAGTTCACTCAATGAACCACACTACGCCTATCTCACCTGCTCTACGGTGTAATTCATCTCGTCAGCAACTTGCCAATTTCAACCAAATTAACACATTTCTCTATGCATATGCATGAGCCAAAATACATAAATAACAACGTTATCATTATTTTTCATAATAGTATGCCACCACTTGGCAGTACTATTTTTCAACATATCCGGGTCCACCACTTTAACCCGACAGCAAATTGCTGTTATTCTCAATCGCGTAAATATTTTATCGCGTTTTCACAATCGTGTCACCTTTTTTCAATGTTTTCAAATCGCGTAAATATTTTTCAACATTTTTTAAATCGCGTAGTGTTTTTAAATCATTTTCTCAACCGCGTAATGCTTTTAAATCATTTTCTCAATTGCGTAGTTTAAAAATCATTATTTTGAATACGTGTAAGGTATTTCTAATATTTTTAAACTACGTAAAATATTTCTTTACTTTCTAAATTATATTTTGAAACTTTCTCCATTATATATTTATTTTTAACTTTATTTACAACATTTCCTTTTGAAAATCCTTTAAGTAATATTTTCTACTGTTTCCTTTAAAAATTACCTTTCTTGGACTTAACCAATATTTACAGCTCGAAACTTGCTAACGCGCTTCAAAACCCAAAGGGTGAGCTATACGTTAGTACTTTTCAAGTGTTTATTTTATTTCTCATCCTTACTTAATTTCTCTAATTAAGCTTCTAAAATAATTTCATTCATTTTATTCTCTAAAATTCATTGAATTAAGTTCTCTTTTAATTTAATTATATAATCCACACTTAGAAAATGATTTTGGATCAAAGATATCATAAATGGCATGTTGGCCAAAATTCACTATGTTCTCTATAAATCATCTTTAAATTAATTTCTATTATCCAAGTTATTGTAAAAATCATTAATCCAATTAAATTATTAATCCATGATTTAGAAAATAATTGAGAACATCTTGGTTCTCTTTATGGTGGTGAAGTCGTGACCTTCATGTGTTCTTTGGAACACTCATACAATTCCTCAACATGTTATCCATATCCTATTGCATACAATAACTATCACGCCTTCATAAACACATATTAAAAACATATATCAAGGTTATAGACATGCTTGCATAAAAAATCATCACAAATAGGAAAAACTTTAAACAACCAAGTTAATGAATCCTTATGGATTCTTCACCACAAACACATCCATTTCCTCACCACCAATACATGGTTGATGAGATTAAATCTCCCTCTTACCTCTAAGGAAGACAAATCTCCTTCTAGCTTGATCCGATGGATTTCGTGTAGCCCCAAATAAAACCCTAGCAAACTTAAACAATTTATAAGAAGTGGTGTTGGATAAAATTTTAGAAGAGTGGAGGTATGGTTATGGTGTGATGGCCGTGAGCTTCACAAAGGGAAGCAATGGTGTTTTTGGTTCTTAGAAAAGAGAGAAAGGAGAGAATAACTTTTGTGTGATAGAAAGGATGAAGATGAAATGAAAATGCTCTCATCCCCTTATGCTTGTCGTGGAGTGCATAGGAAGGAGGAGTCAAAGTTTTTGGCTAGCAATTATGAAGAGCACATGGCTCTTGTCACAAGTTGATCATGCATTGGTCATGTAGGTGAATCACCAAGCTTCTAGGTGGTGCTTGAAGGCTCCATAACCGTGGGCTTAAAGAGAAGCTAACCAAGTTTTTGATTTCCTTTGATTCCTAACTAATTTAAGCCAACTTAGTTAGATTACTTAGTTACATTACCAACCATCTAGTTACCTAAATATGACTAATCACCTTCTTGATCTTACTAGAACATTCTTGTAACTAAGGCTCTAATGAGTAGCTAACTAGGTTTGTTCCATCTAGTTACTACTTAGGCTTTCTAGATTAACTTAGTTAAGTTTAAGCTAACTTAGTTAGGTTTTCTAGTTACTAACTAAATAGTCCAACCATTATTGTTGACTACTTCCTATTGGCTTAGAAAATTCAACCAATATCATTGACCAATTTCTATTGGTTCACCAAATTGTAAGTCACAAAGACTTTTTTGGTTCCTATTGTCCACTAGGCAGAAGCTACTGCTCTTAAGTCAGTAGGTACTGTCCACCGAATAATAAAATAATATTAAAATATAAAATATTTTAATTTCACAGATAAATTCTAAAAATTAAAAGATTGATACATGTATCACGCAGAATTGGGTTTAGTAAGATTCCCCAGCTCCGAATAATCAAATAAAGATTTTTTCTGGCCTAAAAATTATTATTTTCCTGACTCAGAGTAAATCACACACAACAATCAAATATAGTCACGAAACAGTCAAAATAATTTTACAGCACATAGAAAACACAAAACAATACATTTTAGACATTACTGTAAAATTAGTAAAATTTGGGGTGCTACACTATGCTGCCATGTTAGTATTGTTGTAGTAGGTCTCACTTCTTTATTCTATTATTCTGTTTATGTATGTGTTTTCTCAAAGGCTATGACGGGAATGAGCCAGAGTTTCCCGATTTCCATTTGGGTTAGTTTTCTGTTCTTGCTATGGCGTCTAGGTGAGGTATTCTTGGTTATGCTAGGCTAAGGTTTCATGGAGGCATCAATTCATGGCACGTCAACCTAAACACCGAGCAATTTGTTTATGTGGGAGAGGTGACCTTGTCTTTCGCGAGGAGTCGTGATGAGGCTCATATCTTCTCTTTTGATGTTGCTATGTGGCTGGAGTTTAACATGCCAATCTGAGAATTGTGGGGTGATAGTTCTTATTCCCCATTGGAGGACTCATTTATGACTTCTGCACAGGCCCTTATCCATGAGTCTGTGGCTCCTATAATTAGGATATCTTCTTCTGAGGAGGATCCCGAGAAGGATCCTCCCGAGGGTCCTTCTCAATAGCTTGTGGGGCTCGATATGTTTTGCAGCTTTTGGGGCTGGATGTCTTTTTGTTGTTTTTGGGGGGTGAAGTGTATAATCTTTATGGGCATGTAAAGCTTTTGCTTATATTTTACTAAAATCCTTTGATGTATATAAGCATTTATGATATGTATATTTTGGTCTTTTGTATGGGACGTTCCTTATCCTATTCTCCGCTAAGTTTATGTTTTCCACATATTTAAAAAGAAAAAAAAAAGAAATTGGCAAATTCATATACTTATGTGATAAACAGGTAATTTTTATAAACCAGGTTTTAGTTTCTTTTTTAATTTTTTTTTTCTGTTTAGTGTGACGTCCTTTATGAGAAAGGGGTGTTACACTAGTTTGGTATCAGAGCCCCGGTTTGAGTTTTCTTTTGGGTTTGTGGTTAGGTCTGTCATTTCATGTGACACCCAGGGCTGACGAGGGTGAGCAGTGGTCCCTGGTGCAAAAAGATGAAGCACGAACAAGGAGCGGGTCCTGGCAGGCTTCTAGGCGAAGGGACACATGAATGAATTAAATACACACCGGAATGAGAGGGATTCAGAGACTGTCTAAGTATGAGACTGCATAGTTGAAGATGACTTAAAGGAATTGATTAGCACCACCCATATCAACAAGATGCATCTTTTTTTCGGGAGCAAAGAACATAAGTACTTCATGGTCAAGCGTGCTTGACTTGGAGCATTTGTGGGATGAGTGACCTTCTAGTAAGTTTCCTAGGATGCGTGTGAGTAAGCACAAAGCACGCTAAAAAGACCCGTGTTGATTTATGGGGACACTCATCAATCCTACAAGCAGTTCCAAGACGTTTCAAATGGTATCAGAGCGGCACCTCTCTTAGTACGGTGTGGTTCAGGGATGAACCATGCGGAAGCTGGTGGGCATGTGATACCCGGGGCTGACGAGGGCGGGGAGTGGTCGCCGGTGTAAAAAGATGAAGCACAGACAAGAAGCGGCTCCTAGTAGGCTTCTAGGCGAAGGGAGACATGAATAAACTGAATACACACCGAAATGAGAGGGATTCAGAGACTGTGCAGGTATGAGACTGTATAGTTGAGGATGACTTAAAGGAATTGATTAGCACAACCCTTATCAACAAGATGCATCTTCTTTTCGGGAGCCAAGAACATAAGTACTCCATGGTTAAGCATGCTTGACTTGGAGCACTTGTAGGATGGGTGACCTCCTGGGAAGTTTCCTAGGATGCGTGTGAGTGAGGACAAAGCACGCTGGAAAGACTCGTGTTGGTTTGATGGGACACTCATCAATCCTGCAAGCAGTCTCGGGACATTACATCTGTTGCCTAGGATAGACAATCTAATGGATCAATTGAGAGGAGCATTTGTTTTCTCAAAGATTGATCTAAGGTCGGGATATCATCAGATAAGGGTTAGGGATGAGGATATCAATAAAATTGCTTTTAGAACTATGTATGAGCATTATGAGTATCTTGTAATGTCCTTTGGGTTGACGAATACACCAATAGTGTTCATGGACAACATGAATAAGATTTTTAGACCCTAACTAGACAAGTTTGTGGTAGTGTTTATAGACAATATCTTAATCTATTCTAAGACAATAGATGAGCATGGACAATATGTTAGGGTAGTTTTAGAAACCCTTAAGGAAAATAAGTTGTTTTCCAAGCTCTCCAAGTGTGAGTTTTGGCTAAAGCAGATACAATTTTTAGGCTATGTAATTTTTAAGGGAGGAATTTTAGTGGACCCAAACAAAGTTGAAGCAATGTTATAATGGGAAAGACTAACAACTGTGACTGAGATCAAAAGTTTCATAGGTCTAGCTGGGTACTATAGGAGCTTCATAAAGGGATTTTCTCAGTTAGCTCTACCCTTGACTAGACTGACTAAGAAAGGTAGTACTTTCGAGTGGACTCAAGATTGTGAGAATAGTTTCCAAGAGTTAAAGTTGAGGTTGACTACTACCCCAATGTTGGTAATCTCATATCCTCAAGAGGACCTTGAGGTGTACTGTGATGCTTCAAAGATGAGTTTAGGGTGTGTTCTGATGCAAAATAGGCCTCATGAGGAGAACTACCCTACTCATGATCTGGAATTAGCCGCCATAGTGTTTGCCTTAAAGATATGGAGATATTTCCTTTATGGAGTCTAGTTTGAGGTGTTCAATGATCATAAAAGTCTAAAATACTTGTTTGATCAGAAAGAGCTAAACATGAGGCAGATAAGATGGATGGAGTTCCTCAAAGACTATGACTTTGAGCTAAAGCATCATCCGGGTAAGGCCAATGTAGTGGCCAATGTACTACGTAGGAAATCCTTATATATGTCTCGGATGATGATCGAGGAGAGTGAACTCCTTGAGAGTTTTAGAGACTTGAGTCTTGCCGTGACTATGTTGCCACATAGCCTCTATATGAGTAAAGTGGATATAGTTAATGACTTAGGGACTCAGATCTTAAAAGCTCAAAAGGAGGATGAGACTCCAAGAGATATAAGTAAGCAAATCTTCTTAGGAAATCAAAAGGATTTCGATATGTCAGATGATGGAATGTTTAAGTTTAGAGGTAGGTTTTGCATTCCAAGCGAATCCAGAATCAATGAGAGGATCCTTGAAAAAGCTCACAGAAATCAGTATACCATTCATCCCAAGGCCATTAAGATGTACCAAGATCTTAGTAAGATGTTTTGGTGGCCTAGAATGAAGAAAGATGTGGTAGAGTTTGTGTCTAAGTGCTTAACTTGTCAGAAAGTTAAGATAGAACATCAGAAACCCTCTGGACCACTCCAATGTTTAGGAATCCCTGAGTGGAAATGTGATAATATCAAAATGGATTTTGTGATAGGGTTACCTAAGACTCAGCTAGGGCATGATGCGATTTGGGTTGTAGTAGATAGATTTACCAAGTCTGCTAACTTTTTGTCGAATAGAGCTAACTACTTCTTGGATAAACTAGCTCAGCTATACTTGTAACATCCCGAAAAATACATATTTGATCATAAATCATCATTTTATAATATTATTGATTTTTAGGAATTTTTCTGGAATTTTTCGGAAACGACGAATATTTTAATATATTCCTCGTTTTGCGTACACACTGGGCTGGGAATTGCTGAGACCAGTGTAACACTCCAGAAATTGATTATTTCACCATGAATAGTCATTTTCTAATATTTGTGATTTATGTGAATTTTTCTGGAATTTTTCGGAAACGACGAATATTTTAATATATTCCTCGTTTTACGTGAAACTCGAGCAGAGTCGGGAAAATGACTGTAGCGCTTCGAAAATTGGAAAATTATATGACGAATGGTCGTTTTATAATATTTGAAATTTTTGGGAATTTTCTGGGAATTTTCCGGAACCGTCGAATATTTTAATATATTTCTCGTTTTGCGTGCGCACTGAGCGGAATCAGAGAAACGTGATGTTTTCTCTGAGAACCTTGGACTATGGACATGTCGACGGGGGATCTTACTAAACTCGAGACTTGACATAGTTTACGAGGTTCCACAATCTTCGAGAAATTTTAACAGATACAATTAAATCAATACAGCGAAAAATTTATCTGTTAGATTAATTAAATACTGACTTCTGTCAACTGTAACTATTATCTATTGGATAATAGTGTGTAATAAAAATACTATCATATTATCCTAATGTAATCCACTTTATGTCTAATCAAATCACTTTAATTCAAATTTAATAGTTAAATATTCAAGCTTCCTTAAGAAGCTTTGACCCCAAGCTTTGACCACATGTGTTAGCTTCCAAAGGAAGCCAATTTTCTCACCCACTCTCCTCTCTCTCACGTCTGCCAGCAGCCACTCAAGGAGAAAGAATTGATTTTATTATCCTAATATTACATTTAATGCATTAAACACCCAAAAGCACCATTTTCCTTCTTCCTTTTACGTTATTCTCCTTCTTCCTTTTACGTTATTCTCCTTCTTCTTCCTTTCTTCTTCTCTTCCATTTCTCTCCCACACACCTCACGGCCAGCCACCCCCAAGAACCCCAACCT
Organism: Ormosia emarginata; assembly: GCA_029884605.1. Classification (NCBI taxonomy): domain Eukaryota; kingdom Viridiplantae; phylum Streptophyta; class Magnoliopsida; order Fabales; family Fabaceae; genus Ormosia; species Ormosia emarginata. The sequence continues at coordinate 45,951,322 of JAQQTP010000088.1, forward strand.
TCATAAAAATTTACACCAACCATGTTTTCTTAATCTCCTACTCCTTCTCATCATCTTTTGTGCTTGGAGTTTTCAAGAAAGCTTCCATCTTCAACCATTTTTCAAGCTTTGAAGGTGAGCTTCCATGGTTGAAAAAATTTCAGACCTTCACTTCCATTTTCGTTTCTGGTTTCCTCTTGATTTAATGGTCATTTTCTTCTCCTTTTTCACATCATTACATTGTTCTAACTTGGACCACATTTTCTAGGGTTTTTGAGCTTCAAATCCGAAAATCAAGAGTGCTTCTTGGAATTTTCTTGGTTCTTCATCTTGGTAAGAGGAAGACACTCCTCTTCAACCATTTTTAGCATCTAGGAACCTTGGTTGTGTTGGTTTGTGAAGAACCCTAATGAGGGTTGTTCTTGAATTTAATGATTAATTGTGTTATGTGTTGATTTTAATTCATTTATGCTATTTGATGGATTGGTTGTATATAATGGATTGTTGGAATGGATTGAGTGATTTAAAATGGATGAAAAATTTATTGAACATCCTTCTTGGTAGCCACGGTTTTGAGGCTAGCAAAAAAGAGAAATTGTGATAAATTGTAACAAGCATTGAATTGGAATTAATCAAGAGAAAAAAAAATGGGATGTAATGGAAGGAAAGAATTGAGATTGAAACCCAAGTGGTGGCCACGGTTTTGAGCCCAATTTGGGGTCATTGGTGAGCTAGTGTAACAAGTGAGGATCAAGTGAATTTAGGGTGCAACCAATGGTGTGTGAGTTGGAAAGAACTAGGAATTGAGCTCCTAGGGAGGTCACGGCCTCCTAGCCCTTTTTGGGTGAAGTTATGTGATTTGGTAGCTTGAAGGCATAATCAATTGGGCAAGTAATAACCTAAGTGTTGGAGTGGATAATTAAGGAATTGAAATGATTTGGTAGAATTTAGACTTAAAGGTGGATCCATCATAAGACTTAAGGTAAATCTAAGTGAGTAAAGAGTATGAGAGTGTGAGGCTTAAGGGCTTGCATAAAATGTAAGTTATTAAAAATTGAATTGCCATGGTATGTTAAATCGACTTTTGAACATGAACCTTGAAATGGGGAACAAATTCTAATTTAGGATTCATAATGAACCTAATGACGTATTAATTGATATGGTATTGATATTATGTGATTATGGGTCCGTGTGAGTGACCATTTATATGATGATGCTTATGTTGGCCTAATGTGGCATATTATGAATTTGTATGAGATTGTGGATCATACATGAGCATGCATAGTATCTTATGCATTGTGATGACCTTGTGGACTGTTGTAAGGCCAAGTTGCCTAGGAGATTGAACACACCTTAGTGTGGGTGCAAGTAGACAAGTGTGGGTCTTGTTATGACCTTGGGGGCGTCGGGGTGCGGGTCCTCCACAATGGGTAGTTGGTAGCTCCTTTGCCTGTGGGGCAAACCGATGCAAACGCACCGACGATCCGGACTTGACATGTCCTATATCGTGATCTAGTGTAGAATGTCTGTGCAATGCCATGATTGTGCACGAGAAAATTTATTGATAGCACGGCCTCGTAAGTACCGAGTCACGTACATATCTCCTGATCTTTCTCTCCGACTGTTTGAGTCTAGCTCCATGGAGTAGGAACTGGGAAAGCATGCATACGAGTCATGATATACACCGTCATCAGTAATCCTTATTTCGTAACTATACTTGATTTAACTTGTCATTATAATAATTATATGCCCGGAGTGTTTAATTACTTATTGTTATGTCTCTTGCTCATTAATTGAATATGATGTGTTGGATTGCTATTTGGGCGCGTGGCGCCGTTTTGTTTCTAGCATGCTATAACCGGTAATGATGTAGGATGTCTTACCTCTTTCCCCCGTGCTTCTATTATTTGTTGTTTATGTGTACCCCTGTGCGATCGAAGACGACGGTGAAGAGAGAAGATCCTACCTTCCCGGCTTCGGCTCGCACGGGATTGACCTCTCGCGATGATGTCTCGCACGTATGCGTGGATTCCCGGGAGATGTGTGTCTGACCTTCCTTGGGGGCCGCAGTGCTGGCACATCAACCTGAACTCCGACCGCTGCGTGTACTTGGGAGACGTGTCGATAGCACTTGCCTGGAGACGTCATGAGGCACCTGTCCTCACCTGCTACCTCAGCTTGCGCCTGGAGTTTTACCTGCCCATTAGGGAGATGTGGGGTGCCCGTTATTACACCCCGCAGGAGGATTCTTTTGATTCCACCGCTCGGGCCCCGTCCCGTGCTTCTGTGGTTCCTATGGATGAGTCCTCGGATGAGGAAGATCCTGATGAGGGTCCTCCTGAGGATCCTGAATCGGTCCCTTTTTATCTGAGGGTCGATGATCATTGGTGGCTACCGATGGCGCCGTATTTTATTTTGGGGGCCTGATGTATTTTTCTTTTGGTTGGGCTGTACATTTTGTATATGCATGAGGGTATATATGCATGTTTCCCTTGGGGTGGGTATAGTTTTGCTTTTTGATGATGGCCAGGCTTGTAATTACAAAACAGTTGTATCAAATTTTATATATCTATGTATGCTATTCAGGTGCAAATTCTGTGTATTGTTTTACTCGTCATTTTTATCCACATTCCGTATTATCATTATTATTATTATTAAAAAAAAATATTGCCAATTATGCTCACATGGTTAAACATCAATTAAATAAAATGAACCGGGTCTTAATCATTTGTTTATTCAATTTCCGCATTTTATTTTATTTGACAATGTGACGTTCCCTCTCAAAAAGGGGCGTTACAATACTTACAGGAGATAGTTAGATTGCATGGTATTCTTCTAAGTATAGTTTCAAATAAAGACCTTATATTTACATCTAGATTTTGGGGAGCTTTGTAGAAAGCTTTTGGAACCAAACTTAGGTTGAGTGCAACATATCATCCATAAATTGATGGCCAATTGGAAAAGACTATCCAAACCATTGAGGATATACTTAGAACATGTGTTCTAGAGCAACAAGATTGTTGAGATAAGTTTTTATCTTTAGTGGAGTTTGCTTATAATAAAAGCTACCATACTAGCATAAGAATGGCACCAACAAAACACTTTATGGTAAGAAGTGTAGGTCTCCATTATGTTAGTATGAGGTTAGAGAGAAAACTATACTAGGACCTGATTTGGTAGAACAAACCACAGATCAAATTAAAATGAACAGGGATAGGTTGGTTGTGGCTCAGAGTAGGAAGAAGAGCTATGCTGATAGAAGGAGAAAACCTCTAGAATTCAAAGACAGAGAACATGTTTTCTTGAGAGTCACTCCTACAACAGGGATTAGTAGAGCATTGAAAAAATAGAAGTTAAATCCTCATTTCTTTGGTCCTTACCAAATCTTAAAGAGAATTGGATTTGTAGCTTATCAAAAAGCCCTTCCTGCCAATTTGTCAAACTTTCACAATGTCTTTCATGTGTCACAACTTAGAAAGTACAATCCAAATCATTCTCATATCATAAGAAATGAATCTATTTCATTAAGGGATGATTTGTCTTATGTAATGCAACCGGTAAGGATCGTGGACAAAGGGTTCAAAGAGCTTAGAGGTAAGTAGATTCCTCTAGTGAATGTGTTTTGGGATGGAGCTGGTTTTGAGCAAGCTTAATGGGAGCTAGAGTCCCATATACAACATGACTACCCAAAGTTGTTTGTGTGAGGTAAGCAATTTTGGAAACAAAATTTTAAAAAGGAGGGGAGAGATGTGACATCCTCTTTTTGACATGTTAGACTTGTAAATGGTTACAGATGTATCATAATACTTGCATGACATGCCTGTTTAGTTTTGTGACATTCTGATTTATATTAGATAATTTGTTGTAACATTGAATGTGAGAAATAACTTAAAATGACTCAAATAATGACATAAATTGCTTAGTTAAAGGAAATAAATATGAAGAATTTATTTCTATGTCACAAATGTATGAAATATGATGTAGTTAAAGTTTGAGGATAAACTGAGTTAGTTTGGTATTTTTTAGTACACTGAGTAAATGTTTTAATACTAGATTGACTTGACTGATATATGAAAAATTATGGAAATGATAAAACTAGGATTGAGATGAATCCTAGGATTTTCTATAATATCTATGGAAGTTAAGAAACCTGATTTAGCAAGATTAAATTATTCCTAAGAGATATAATGTTTCAACAAAATATCTCAAGTTGTTGGATGACTCACGGTTCCAGCTTCTTCTTATTGACTTTATGGTTATTTCCTTCTTCTTTTCACACTCAATCTCACTCATTCTCTCGTAGCTAAAAATAGCAGCAGTAGCAAAAAGGGAAAATAAAGAAAAAGAAAGAAGAGGAAAGGAAGAGGAAGACAAAAGGGAAAGTTAAAGCTTGAGTTCATCATCTTGACTACTTGAGGTAGAGGTGCTTGTTCCCATAACTCTATTCTTTCCTATAGATCTAATCTCCTTTGTTGGTTATTATTTCCAATGGTTGAGTTTAGATTGCTTTTAGCTTAATCTAATCATGGTTGATGATTGTAGACTTAGAGAAACTCATTTGAATGCTTGAGTGAAAAGTTGAGAAATGGGTTTTTAGATCTTTGAATCTTATTCATGATTCCGTGCTAGATGGATTAAGAGAGTGTTTGATGATTCTAACATGTTTACAGACCATGTTTGGGGTTAAAAACCACTTAGAGCCCATGATTGAGGATTGGGATATAAGTTGAGAATCAATGGAATAGGAACACGACTGTTTGCAGTCCAGAAAATAATGTTCTATAATGCCTAATTTGAATAACAAGATAGTTATTCGAATAAAGCATCACAGATTTCTTTAGGAAGAATGTTCTCGTGGGTTTTATTCAAATAACCTATGTGTTATTCGAATAACATAAGTCAGAGAACACTAGAACGACATGTTTTGAGGTGTTATTCAAATAACCCCTGTGGTTATTTGAATAAACCTTTCCAGAATGCGGACTTTGAGGGTTCTATTCGAATCATAGAGAGGGTTATTCAAATAGGATTGCTTTGTTTTGAGGAATTATATATTCCAAAGAGTACCAAGTGATGAGTTTTCAAAGGTTATCACCAAAGAAGGTGATTTAACCTAGGAATGAGCACTTTATGCACTAGTAGCTTAAGGGGGAAACCTTTGATGTGCTTGCAAAGTGATGTATTGAGTTGTATGTCTATTTCACTTGTGAGGTGAAGATGTGATGTACTTGATACTAATTAAAAGAGCTTAATTTCTTTTGATGAACTATGGATAGCATGAGCTTAGTTTCCTATGAGGAACTGTGAAAGAAAATAATAGCTTGGTTCTTCATTGAGCCATGGTAAAGAAATGAGCTTGATTCTTTAGTTGGACCATGGAAATGAAATCAACTTGGTTCCTTATTGGACCATAGTAGTTTATTAGCTTGAGTCTTTATTGATTCATGAATGTTCATTATAGCTTGGCTTCTTTAGTTACTAAAAATGAGTCATGGATGAGCTTTTACAACATGTATTACTTCATAATTGTTATGATTGTATTTATAATGTTATAAATGATTGGTTTCAGAATATTTGTATTAAGGATTGTGAATTCTCACCCTGTTTGTGTTTTCACGTAAATCCAAGTCAAGATCCTTTAAAGGGAAATAGAAAAGAAACAAATGGACTAGATAGCTAGTTTCTTTTTGTCAAAGCTTGTATTATCTTTATGATTATGTATTACAATGTGCCCTTTTAAGGCTAATATTGTATAAACATGTATCTTCATTCCTTTAAGGCTCTCTATAATGACATAAGTGTTATTGTGGATTATGTTTTATTCTTTATCAGTTAGAAGTAACTCGCTTAACTCAGTTTACTTGTGTATCTTACAAATATACTCTGTTATCTTGAGTTAGGGTGTTATAATTAACATCCATAGGAATTTGGTTATAACCAGGGTATCCATCTATAAATGTAAAGTAGTGATTCTTGGCAGTATTATCAATAAGAACATCAATATGAGGGAGTGGGAAATCATCCTTTGGATTGGCTTTATTCAAATCTCTGTAGCCCACTAAAATTCTGACTTGTCTATCTTTCTTTGGTACATGCACAATATTGGCTACCTAGTCTAGGTGTCTTGATAACTCCAAAAACCCCGCCTTTAACTACTTAGTCACCTCCTTTTTATTCTTCAAGGACATGTTAGGACCCATCTTTCTTAGTTTTTGCTTCTTTATCTCAGCATCTGGATATAATAGGATTTTATGCTATGCTATCTTCAGATCCAATCCAAGCATATCTTGATAAGACCATGCAAAGACATCTATATATTCTTTGAACAGTACAATAATTTTGATGCACTTGGGGTTTTCCACTATTCTCAACTCTTTCTTCTCTTCCTCAATCCCCATATTAATCACCTTTATTATCTCATCATTCACATCAAATTCCTTTTCTGTGCATTCAAATAACTTTGCAAACCTCCCAACAATTTCTTCTTCACCAGATTTAGGGTTTCATCAAATGTCACAGGGGAATCAATTGATAAGTTCTCAAGGTCCCTTTCATGAGGAAAAATCTCTAGGAAGCCCAAGTCCCTGGAAATCAATTTGTATAGAGTTGGAAAGATAAAATAGAACAAGAATAATAAAGCAGGAAACAATATGGATTGATTGACAACAAGATATTATGTGGATGCATAAAAAGAAAAAAAAAGGAAAAAAAGTAAAAATAAATGAAAGATGCAAAGCAACAATGTTAAAAGTGTAACAAGGAGGAATACTGAATATTCATAAAAATTTATCTAATTAATGTCTCAAGTGACATAAACATAACTCCAAAACATCAAAACAACTTAAGCATCTACTTAGCATGTTACAACCTGATAATTACTTTAAATCAATCATGTCAATCACTAGTTCAAACTATTAGTTCCTCAATGGTTTTTCATCTTTGGAGAGACGGATGGAATTGCACTCTTTTGGGCCTTCCTCCCCTAATGTATTAATAGTGAGATGATATTGAGGGTGAATGACTTCCTCAGACATGATCACCTCTGCTGGTGTTAAGAATGTTTCCCTTAGATGAGGAATTTGCTTCATCTTGCCCTTATTATTCTTCCTACCCAGAGTCATACTCTCAATTGTTTCTTCTAGTGATGTTTCATATCTCAATCCAAACTTATCTGACTTCTTTGGAAATGATATGGGTGATCGAGTACCTTATAATTGTGAACCCAGTCCTTTGCCTTCTTGATTTCCATTGCTAACCATGATTTGAGCCACCACTTGATTCAGATTTTGAGCTTTCGATTCCTTATTAAGTCCAGTTTCAACCACTTCAAATTGTGCCATAAGTTTCTCTCGTCTTTCTCTGTATTCTCCACTTACGGAACTGAAACTGGTTTTGATAGTATAATCTCATCCTCTTCATGTATGGTAATGACCGATCCATTCTCAATATATTTGATACTCTGATGCAAAGTAGAAGGAACAATGCTTGTTGCATGGATCCATGGTCTCCTAAAGCATGGTATATGCAGGTTGAATATTCATAACTTGGAACAACACTGAAAAATTACTCAGACCAATCTTCAACAGCAACACCACCTCTCCCAAAATGCCTTTCTTATTCCCATCAAGGGCTCACACGTCCATTTCTCGAGGCAACAAATCATCTTCACTCATTGATAGTTGAGTCAACGTTGACTTTGGTAAGACATTTAATGCTAACCCTTCATCAATTAAAACTTTAGCTACTATGAAGCCTTTGCATTTAATGGTTATGTATAAAGCCTGTGGATTGTTCTTAAATCGCAAGATGATCTCTTCATCAGAGAATATGATCATATTAACACATTTCATCGAGTCCACCATATTTATTAATCTTTTTGGAGTAACATTTGGCTTGACATAGGCCTCATTCAACGACCTTAGTAAAGCCTTCCAGTGTAACTATAATGTCAAGATAAAGGACAAGAGAGATATCTTGGATGGAGTCTTCTTCATTTGCTTCATCACATCATATTCACTTTGCTTTATGATTTTCACAAATTCCTTTTCTTCTTGTTTTCCTTTCTCTTCTTCGCATAAGGTTTCCCCCTTACTTTTGTCTCTAGCGTTCTTCCTTTTTTCTACTTCTCTTGGGCCATAATATTGCCATTCCTTGTAATACTTCTTATTGTAGTTCTCAATATCATGTCCCATGCTCCCACAGTGATAAGTATAACTTGACTTTTCATCATACTTTTTTTCTTTTTCATTGATACCACTGATGTTGTGATGTTATAACCTACTCTTTTCAAACCCTCAAACACCTCAGCCATTGGTGTACATAAATCCATGACCTTTGTTATTAAAGCTGCTTCTACTTCCAAGACATTTACCCAATTTCCTCCTTCGTAAAGAAACATAATGATGCAGGACACCCACATAGCAAAGCAACAATATTGAACAGCAATTAATCACATAAATGAGTGCCAAATAATATGCTGACTCACTATGCATGTGCACATGGTACCAAAAATCCTACTCCATAGAGCTAAACCAAATTTCAGAGATGAGCGTTCTAGAAGATCTGCCCCCCTCAATGACAGTCTATGCCGAACCTCGAAAAGAATAGTATTTGTTGGGCTCGTAATGCGTTGCAACAGTTTATCATGGTCAGGGGTATATAATGTGATAACATCATTATGAAATGAATCACCGCGCCTTACGCCCCCCTCCCCAACATCCATCATAAATCTCACTATCCGATTCTCACTCAACTCATAGGCTCAAACAGCCTTTTAACAGTCATCGACTGAGCAATTGGCCAATCCATGTTGACTCAATGCATAATCATGTATATTGAACAATAATGATATACTTTCCATAACACGACACAATTTGGCCAAGTTAAACATTAACATATTCATGTATATTTCACAACGATATAACTTCTCATAATCATGCCATAATTGGCCAATGCAATTATCAACAATATAACTTTATTAAATCTTCAATAATAACACATAGTCATTTCAATCCAATACAAGTCACATTTCCATTTCTTTGAATCCATGATCCTAATCACCTAAGCCTTAGTGGATACACAAATATGGGTCCAAGAGACCCCTTAAGGCCGTGACCTCACTATAATAAAAGTTTAACCCTTTTTCTGTCACCACATTGTTGGTCACTTATCACTTAATTATTTAAGTCCCAAAGTTGCACAAAAATCACAACTTGGACTAATAAACCCCCTAGAGGTCGTGAGCCTCCCAAGGTGAGAAATCCCAAATTTTTTCCATTGCATTCATTAATTCTTTAACACCTAATTAACTAAGTTCCAATATCTCCAAAAATCAAACTTAAACCCCCAAAAATTGCCCTAAGGTCGTGTCCCCCAAAAATGGTGGGAAAACCCTACATTTTTCCATACATCAATCCAAGCAATCCATGATCATCAATACCTCCAAAACAATCAATAATTTCATGCAAGTCAAAATAAGCACAAGATCACGAAAAACAACACATAAAGTGAGCAATCCCATATGGATTCCTCAACCAACAACACACAAGACATCTCCTCACTACCAAGATAGGTTGAAGAGGATTATCTCCCTCTTATCAAGAGAAGACAACACAAAAGCAAGCTCCTTTCTCCTTTGAAATTTCGTCCTCCACCTTTAAGAAGCCCTAAGAACATCAAACTCACAAGAAACACAATCAAGACTTGAAAAAGGTATCCATGATCACCAAAGTGACCATAAATTATGAGAATGAGGGTGAAAAAGAAAAAAGCCATGAACTTTTACCTTAAAGTTTCAAGCTTTAAGTCTTGAAGAGATGAAAATAAAAACGGTAGATTTTGATGATGGTCACAAACGAGAAAATGTTCTAAGTGATGAGAAATGATAGGAAATGAGGTTGGTTGGATGAAAAGCTTGGATGGCCCAAAAATGGTGGTCTAGGCCGTGGAAGAGGAGAGAAAATGGAGAGGAAAGGTTGAGTTTTTGAAGATAGTCACCAAAGGAAAATGTCTTAGAATGGTGAGAGGAAACAAGAAATGTGATTTGTTTTAGCAAGCTAATGGAGATGGTCTCCCGTGGTGGCTGCAACTGTGGGGTGGAAAGGAAGAGAGGAAGAAATTACTTGAGAGGAAGAAAGGATGTAGAGAGAAAGTGATAGTTTTTGAAATGAGTAAATGAAAATATGATGAAATGAAAACACAAATTTTGGCTTCCCAAAATGATGCATTGCCATGGAAACAAGGAGAGAGAGGAGCGAAAAGTGAGCTTCATACATGTATAGGAAATTTCTAGGAAGCTTCCTTGAAGAGTTGTTGATTAAATAAATCATTCTTTTTGAAATAAAGGAGATTGGATGTGACATAAAGTGGATTTCCTTTACTCAATAGACAATTGTTACAGTTAACAGAATCAGTATTTATTATCCATTGAATAATAAGTCGTACAACAAGTTTTATTTATCTGATAAAAATCTCAAAAAAATGAAATCTCGTAAATCGTGTCCAGTGTCGGGTTGAGTAAGATCCTCCAATACTGCTTTCACAATTCAAGGTTATCAGGGAAAATATCTCATTTCTCCGGCTCTGCTCAGTGTGCATGCAAAACGAGAAATAATATTAAAATATTTCACATTCTGAGAAAAATCCAGAAAAAATCACAAAAATCACAAATGATAAGAAATGAGTATTTATGGTAAAATAAGCAATTTTCGGGATGTTACAACTCTCCCCTTCAAACAGAAATTTCGTCCTCGAAATTTTTATACTTGAGAATAAATATGGATGTTGTTTCCTTCATCTTACCTTCTAACTCCCACGTTGTGCCTCTAATCACATCAATTCAGATCACCCTTGCCAATGTAATCTCTTTGCCTCTGCGTTGCCTTGCTTTCTTACCCTTTACCTTCACAGAAAGCATTTCATAGATCAAACCCTCTTTCAATTGTATTGTGTCTGGTTTGATATCATGGGCTGGATCAGGGATATACTTTCGCAGTTACGACATACGGAAGATATTATGAAGATTAGAAAGAAAGGGTGGTAGAACTAGTTGGTAGGCTACCGGACCTATCCGAAGAGGAATTTGATATAGTCCATAAAATTTAGAAGTGAGTTTGCTAGCAACTCAAACAAGGTGACACATATTTAGCAACGACTCTCTTCATTCCTTGCTACTAATACATCTATTTTAGGTCTTAATACATCTTGGTCGTTCCGGTGTGTATACTCAACTTACTCGTGTAAGTTTTATAAAAAATTAACTCCTTAAATTCCGAATCATCTGTTATACAGACTTTACCCATGAACATTAGGATTCCGTGAAATTTCTTCTCCACAATATGACGTCATGCCTTGTTTTAATAGTTCCTTCTTATCTTGTAGAAATTGGTAACTTTTCTACTTCTCTCGAATTTTCTCCCAACAGATCATTCGAAATAGTAACTATACCTAAACATACCTCATCCGGTGTCATTTCCAATGACGACCACCTGTCCTTGAATTACTCTATTAATTCCTTCTTCTTGACTATCATAATGAAGATATTAAGTAGTTTCCAGTTCAAAGCGTCTATTATGAAGTTTGCTTTTTCAGGATGACACTGAAGTTAGAAGTCATACTTCTTCAAAAATTCTAGTCACTTTCCCTATCTCATTTTTAGCTCCTTTTGGTCAAATAGATACTTCAGGCTCTTGTGATTGCTAAAGGCGTTGAACATTACTTCATACAGAAAGTGTCTCTATATCCTCAGAGCAAATACAACTGCGGTTAACTCCAAGTCATGAGTTGGGTAATTTTCCTCATGCACCCTCAACTGCCTCAAAGTGTAAGTCATGACTTCCCAACTCTGCATGAGTAGACATCTTAGACCTTGATGTGAAGCATCACAAAACACTTCAAACAGTTCCCTGGGATCAGGTAGAACCAAAACTGGACGAGTAGTCGAACATCACCTCAACCCTTGAAACTTCCCTTACCTGTATCAATCTATAAAATGACTTGATTCTTTCTTGGAAGCTGAGTGAGAGGTCCTGCTGTCTTGGAGAATCCATTGATGCTTCTTTGATAAAAAAACTAACTAATCCCACTGGCTACGAATCTCCTTTACGGTCTTCGGTCTTTCCAATTGAAGGACTACTTCAACCTTTGATGAATCCACAACAATTCCTTCCTTTGAAATCTCATGACCCAAAAGTTTAACCTCCTCAACCAGAATTTGTACTCTGATAATTTGGCATACACTTCTTCTCCTTTAAAGTCTGGAAACTATACCGAGATATTCAACATGTTCCTCCATATTTTTGAGAATAGATCAAATTGTCACCAATAAAGACAACGACAAATCTGTCTAGGTAAGGACGAAAGATCCGATTCATGTATTCCATGGATATGGCAAGAGCATTTGTTACTCCGAACGACATCATGAGATGCCCATAACACATTCGAAAAACTGTTTTAGGAACATCCTCAACTTCCCACAAATTTAATGATGACCAGAACGTAGATCTATCTTGGAGAAAACAACGACTCCCTTCTAGTTGATTTATCGAATCGTTTATCTTCTTCCGAGGATACTCATCCTTGATCGTAATCTTGTTCAATTGGCGTCCTCATTTCACCGAGAAGCTCCATTCTTCTCCTTAACTGATAACACTGTAGCTCATCATGTGAAACTCATTGACTACAACAGTGACATTCATATTCCCTTTGCTTTTGTCCTCCACAAAAGATAACATGTATCCTTGGATTCCTTTTCCTCACAAAGCTTCAACTTTGTTGGCCATTATGAATTCAAAAATCTTAGTTTCAGGAAACACTAAGGTTTTCATTGGAACAATCTAGCAGAATATAATTATAAAATAACTAATCTATTCCTAAAGTTATACGTATTTCGAGAACGAGGTAAACAATTCGGATCAACCGAAAAGATTTGGTCTTTAACACAAATAGGATAGTTTGAACAACTGGATAGTAATAATAGGTCTGGCAATAGAAACAGAAATGAAAAAGCCAAAAGTAACGAAGACACTGATGACCCTAATCAATCCACACAGTCATAAGTCGTAAAGAAATGAGTTGCCCCCAGAGTTATACAACACAGTCATAAGATCATCTCCTATGGCATAATCTCTGTTATTTAAATCTTCAGTTTGGAAAACTTTCATTCCATCCAGGGTATAATATTTCCCTTCAGCTTGAGGTCTTGAGGCACGTACATCACTAACAGAAGACTTCTTCTTTGGTGGAGCATAGTCTCTAGAAATGTGTTCAAGCTTTCCGCACTTGAAACAGACTACCCCCTTGATTTTACACTCCCTCGTTAAGTGGTTCTTCCCACACTTCTTACTTCTTGGTAAAATTGTCAAGGTCTGACTAGATCTATTACCACTAGCACTTTCTCCATAAATTGGATGTTGCTATTGCTTCCTGATAATCGTGAATACGGCTTCCGCTTAAACTAATTAAACATTCTATTATTCCTCCTTTGGAATCTAAACAGTCCAAGGTTACCCCAAAACTGGCTTTCCCCCAACAGATTCTAAACCTTAACTTCCAACTCTCGCTGTTGTACGCCCCTCTGATCTTGATGGGATGTTACGTTAGCTATCCTTTGCATTTCTTCTGCAGTCGTAGCCATACTTCCATTGTCTCGTCCCACGCCCACATGCGTATGCCCACTATGAGTCATTGCCCTTATATGTCTACCGCGAGCCATGACCTCCCTTTGAAGGCGAACAAAACATGACACAACAAAGCAAACGTATTTATTTCAAATAGTATTGTCTCCTTTTGGAAACCAAACACAAAAAATCACACAGTCCAAACAAGATAAGTCCAATCCACGAATTCTGAAAGTCTCCAACTCGAGCTTCTTCATTCTGCCTTCTACGGCATAACCTCTTGCAAGTCGTCAACCCCCAAATAGCTTCTCAAACCAAACTTACATCAGTTATTCCTTTCCCTGGAAGATCGACTATCCAAAACCTCTTGGTCTCCTTACTAAAAGAACTCCTATTCTCCTAATATGCCTAGGTGAAGTCATAGTTTCCTGTCCACATAGAACATTACATATTGAGTAGGCCAGACCTCAATATCATACAACTATGTAATAGTAGCTACTAACATTCTACCTATGGCAAGCCATGCATTCCTTTCCCATCATCTCAATCAAGAGACAAGGAAGTGCATAACATACAAGAACTCTAATATGCCTAAACATAGCAAGTCCATACCTCGGCTCAACAGGATGAATTGCTCTGATACCACCTAATGTAACACCCCTTGATTTAATGACCACGACACAAATGTCATTATGCCACAGTCACTAAATCTAGACGTGTTACAACTCAATCCACACATTTGAAAATTTGATCATTGTGTATATATAGAAAATACGAGCCTCGATATGAAATATTTTTATATTTACTCGCATCCAAAATACAACATAAGCTTAAATAAAGATATATTTCCACAATCCACGCATAAAAGTAACATACAACAATATTAAACATAAGTTTACATAGAGTTTCCACAATCCTCACTACCAAGATTGGTTGAAGAGGATTATCTCCCTCTTACCAAGAGAAGACAACACAAAAGCAAGCTCCTTTCTCCTTTGAAATTTCGTCCTCCTCCTTCAAGAAACCCTAAGAACATCAATCTCACAAGAAACACATTCAAGACTTAAAAAAGGTATCCATGATCACCAAAGTGACCATGGATTACGAAAATGAGGGGGAAAAAGGAAAAAACCATGAACTTTTACCTTAAAGTTTCAAGCTTTAAGTCTTGAAGAGATGAAAATGAAAATGGTGGATTTTGATGTTGGTCACAAAAGAGAAAATGTTCTAATGATGAGAAATGGTAGGAAATGAGGTTGGTTGGATGAAAAGATGGATGGTCCCAAAATGGTGGTCTAGGTCATGGAAGAGGAGAGAAAATGGAGAGGAAAAGTTGAGTTTTTGAAGATGGTCACCAAAGGAAAATGTCTTAGAATAGTGAGAGGAAACAAGAAATGTAATTTGTTTTAGCAAGCTAATGGAGATGGTCTCCCATGGTGGCTGCAACCGTGGGGTGGAGAGGAAGAGAGAACTTGAGAGAAATTGACAGAAAATGAGAGGAAGAAATGACGGAGAGAGAAAGTGATAGTTTTTGAAATGAGTACATGAAAATATGATGAAATGAAAACACAAATTTTGGCTCCCCAAAATGATGCATTGCCATGGAAACAAGGAGAGAGAGGAGGGAAAAATGGGCTTCATGCATGCATAAAAAATTTCTAGGAAGCGTCCTTGAGGAGTTTTTGATTAAATAAATCATTCTTTTTGAAATAAAGGAGATTGGATGTGACATAAAGTGGATTTTCTTTAGACAAGGTGATAGGATTTCTACTACAAGCTATTACTCAATGGACAATTGTTATAGTTAACAGAATCAATATTTATTGTTCATTGGATAATAAATCGTACAACAATTTATATTTATCTGATAAAAATCTCAAAAAATATGAAATTTCGTAAATCGTGTCCAGTGTCAGGTTGAGTAAGATCCCCAAACACTGCTTTCACAATTCAAGGTTCTCGAAAAAAATATCTCATTTCTGCAGCTCCGCTCAGTGCGCATGCAAAACGAGAAATAATATTAAAATATTCCACGTTCTCAGAAAAATCTAAAAAAAATCACAAAATCACAAATAATAGGAAATGAGTATTTATGGTAAAATAAGCAATTTTTGGGATGTTACAATGAGATAGCCTTATAACTGATTAGTAAGAAAAGCATAATCGATTATTGAGTGAAAACAACAGCTCACATACAACTTATAAATAGCCTCTAATTGATTACTCATGGAGCATAATTGGTAATGTTTTTTTTCAAAGTATGGTTTTGCCTTGTCATAACCGATTACCAAGGAAGGCTAACCGATTATGGACATATGGAAAGCTGATTTTCTGGTTCTTGGGCTTAGGTTAGAGCTTGTAAAAGCCATGTAATCAATGCCTAGATTTCAAAGAAAGTATCTGAGATACTTTTTAACTTTTCAAGCACTTGTAACTCCTTTATTGGCAAAGTTGAGTTAGGATAGTGTAAGGATGGGTGTTTAGCTCCTCTATGTGTTAGAGTAAGTTATGTTTCATTTGTCCTATTGCATGAAATTCCTCTTCATGAGTAAGGTTGAGTTAGTGTGCATGTGTGTGATGAATGCTCTCACATTTTTTTAAAAGCTTGCTATTCTTATGTATTGTGACCTTATATGGTGTGCATAGCCACTTGGCTAGAGGATTGTAGGTAATCAATCTAAGATTCTCAAAATGAGGACTAGTCCTAGATTCTCAGAGCAGAGGCTCATTAGGTTAGGGTTACCAGTATATGGGAAGACAATAGTACTCTTATTGTGATAAGAGGAAGGAATCTTTTAATTACCAAGTAGTTTCAAGGCTCTTTTGCCTCTCCTACCCAGTATATACAAAGGAACGAGGTTCTTGAGAATTTGTGAGTATTATATGTTTTCTAAAACTAAAACTTGCACAAGCATTGCATAAGCACATTGTTAGGTCATCCCTTAGGCATATTCATATAACATATTGTATTGTGGTTGTTTTGATAATTGTATGGGTAGTTATCTCGCTTGATGATATTCTACAATTATATGGGTGGTTGTTTAATGTCATTGTTAGTTACATCTTATGGTTATGGTTTTATTTACTCACTATGAATGATGTAAATGCTGGTTTTGGGATACTTATATTGAGAGTTGTAAATTCTCATATTGATTATGTTTCCATGTAATTCCAGGACAAGACCCCAAAAAGGGAAAGAAGAATAAGAAGCAGAAAGGCTTAGAGTAGCTTATTTTGTTTATTGTGGAACCATGCATGTATTTAGTTTATATCGCTGGTTTTTAGTCTAAAGTTGTATATAACAATGAGCCATTTGTGGCTAGGGCTATATATATTTTCGATTTATCTTTTTTCTAGTTTGGCTCTCTATAATGACTTTATATGTTATTATGGATTTTTATTTTATGCATTCGTAGGAAGTGACATACTTAATATGTTTTATCTTGAAATATTCCAGTTATTTTATGATATTCGTATTAGGGTGTTACATTATGGTATCAGAGTAGTTCATCTTATTGAGTTGGGGTATGGATTGACTAAGCTTTGACATATTATGAGTTCCTTTGTGTGTGTTATGTATTTTTTTGTCTTTGGTTTAAGATGATTAAATATAATTGCAGTATTGGATTGTTAATAGCTATTATTACACGATTACATGATATTGAGGACTAATAAACTTAAT
Source organism: Ormosia emarginata (assembly GCA_029884605.1). Classification (NCBI taxonomy): domain Eukaryota; kingdom Viridiplantae; phylum Streptophyta; class Magnoliopsida; order Fabales; family Fabaceae; genus Ormosia; species Ormosia emarginata. The sequence goes on from JAQQTP010000088.1 coordinate 45,968,599, forward strand.
ATATATTGTTTTGTGTGTGTAGGAAACTATGACACCAAAACAGTGAACCCGTGAGATAAGGAACTCGCCTAGTGAAGGTCTGAATATAGCCGAAGTCGTGATGGCAATGGCCGATGCGATGTGTGAGCAGACGACTGCAAATGCTACTGCGATGAGGGAGCAAGCAACTGCAACTGTAAAGGGTGATTGAGAGGCTCCAGGCCAATCAACCTCAACCTACACCACCACCACTTGTTCAATGAGTGCAACCAGTTCTAGGTGCACCAGTGGGAAGGAGTCAAAACTTCTTAGACCTTTCGGAATTCAAAAGGTTCAACCCGTCTACTTTCAAGGGAGAGTACAACCCAGTCAGAGCTGGGGAGTGGCTAAAAGAGATGGAAAAGATCTTTACTATGATGGTTTATTTGGATGAGTAGAAGGTGCTCTTTGCTTCCTTTTTGATGGAGGGGGAGGCAGAGGATTGGTGGACATACTCCAAGAGTCTATTTGATACATCAGGGACTTCGATAACGTGGGAACTCTTCAAAAGATCATTTCTCGAGAAGCACTTTTCAGAAAATTTGCAAAATGCAAAGGAGATGGAGTTTCTGAGATTAGAGCAAGGCGATATGTTTGTTGGCCATTATGTGGCCAAGTTCAGTAAGTTAAGCAAATTCTCATCCCACATCAAATTTAACACTGACGAGCGTTGGAAATGGATAAAATTTGAAAAGGGATTGAGAGCTAAGACTTAGAAGTTTATCAGGCCATTGGAGATCCGTGATTTTGCCACCTTGGTGAACAAGTGCAGGATAATAGAGGGATATGATGGCAAGCCTTCAGTGGAGTAGAAATCACAAAGCTTTCAAAAAAGGAAGCAAGGTCATGAAAGGGATCCTTTAAACCTAGCTTTGCTCAGGGAAAGGGTGAACATGTTAAGCAGGAGTTTATGGGACTCAAGTGTCCTAAATGTGGGAGGCAACATAAAGGAAAACCATGTACAGTATGTTTTATTTGTGGATAGCCCGGACATTTTGCTAAGGATTGTCCTCAAAGGAAAGAAGTTGTGTCAGCCCCTAAAACTCAAGCCAAGGGAATGGTGTATACTCTAAGTGGTGAAGAGGCGACCCAGTCTTCTGACCTTATCAAAGGTAAAGGCATAATTCACAATCATCTCTTATGTTTTATATGATTTGGGAGCATCTCACTCCTTTGTTTCTAATGATTGTGTGAATGAGTTGGATTTACTTGTATCTGAACTTTCATATGATCTATCTGTATCTACCCTAATAACAATGTATTTTATTCATTTTATAATCCTCTCACTAGGCTTCTTAAGGTTCAATTTGGCTTAATTAAGTTAATTTTGCTTTTGCCACATTTTATGAAATTAAGCTTAATTGGATCATTGAAGAAATTATTGCTTGAATTATCATTAACTTGGGTGAATGCATTCTTAAGTAAAGTGGCCACAATTTGAGTTACAATTATCTGATTAATGTGATTCTAGTCTTGTTGGAAAGTTAAGATAATTCCCTAATAACTATTCACTTGATAGCAAGAGCCACATTGATAGTAATATATTTCATTCATTGTATAATCTTCTCACTTGACTTTTTCAGTAAACTGGCTATAATTTGAGTTACAAATAACCGATGGATGTGATTTTGGTCTTGTTTTAAAGCTAAGACAAATTTCTACAACTTTCATGAAGGCCTCAAGACCAGGAACACACTTTTGGATAACTCAAATTAGAGTTGAAGCAAAATCTAGAGTTTTGAACCTGATAGCTTGACCTCTATGCACTCATTAGGCTATATCTCGGGCTATAGTGGTTCAATAATTATGAAATTTTGACAGTGGAATGTTAAGACCCATATGTACAACTTTCACGAAGAACATAAAAGTTGGATCAGAAGCTTTAAAAGAGATATTGGGCTTGGAAGTCATAATAGAGGAGCAGTAATTGGGCTATATCTGTAACACCCCAAATTTTACTAAATTACGACATTGTCCTAAATGTACTATTTTACGTTTTCTGTGTTATAAAAATAATTTGACTGTTTCGTGACTGTATTTGATCATTGTGTGTGATTTACTCCGAGTCAAGAAAATAATAATTTTTGGGCCGGGGAAATCTTAATTTGATTATTCGGAGCTGGGGGATCTTACTAAACCCAATTCCAAGTGATACATGTATTAATCTTTGAATTTTTAGAATTTAACTGTGCGATAAAAATATTTTATATTTTTATAATATTATTTTATTGGACAGTGCCTACTGTCTCAAAAATAGTAGATTCTGCTCCAATGGACCATGGACCTAGAAAAGTCTGTGGGACCTACCTTTAGTAAAATAGTCAACGAAATTGGCTTGAACTGTTTTGAGCTAATGAGAGCTAGTCAACATAAAAGAATTGAAAGTTTCTAAGCCAATAGGATGTAGTCAACAAAAGTGGTTAGACTAGTTAGTAAGTAACTAGCAAAATCTAACTAAATTAGCTTAAGCTTAACTAAGTTAATCTAAGGTATCAAAGTAGTAACTAAATGGAATAAACCTAGTTAGCTATTCATTTGAGTTCTAGTTAGAGAAGGTTCTAGTAAAGTTAAGAAGATGACTAGTTGCCTTAAGTAACTAAATAGTTAGACAAAGTAACTAATAAACTTAACTAATTGTACCTAAGTCTAACTAGATTGCCTAAGTGAACTAGAACTTAGTTAGTTCTTCATTAGGCCATTCGGTTATGGCATCTTCAAGAAGGGCTAAGTCACTTGGTGACTTGATTCTCTAAGCCAATGAAAAGCAAACTTGGAGACAAAGCCTTGGATATCTACCCTTGAACACATCTAAGGCCATTAGGAGTCCTTGGATGGTCAACAAAGATGGCCACCTCCATTGAACTCCACGGCTATGCATAGGATCAGGAGACCATTTCATCTTCATCTTCATCTTTGCTATCACCGAAAACCTCTCTTCTCTTTCTTCCAAGAACCAAAGACTCCATTTTTCCTTGTTTTGGAGCTCATGGCCTCCACTCTTTTCTCATACCTCCACTCTTCTAAATTTTCATCTAACACTACTTCTCAAATCCAAACACCATTCTAAGCATCTTTCATCTAGAGAGTTTTCTCAAAATAATTCATTTGAAGCTTGGAAAACTACCTTGAAGTTCTTTTCTACAAGGTAGAAATTCTTGTTTCTTATTTCTAACTTGATCCTTGAAGTTCTAAAACATGATTGATCCATGGTTTGTATTTTTCAACCATAGTTTATGACTCTTTAAAATTGTTTAAGTTTGTTAGTGTTACTTTGGGAGCTACACGAAAATCACTAGGACGAGTTTAGAAGGAGTTTGTCTTCCCTTAAGGTAAGAGGGAGATTTAATCTCATCAACCTTGTGTGATGGTGAGAAAATGGATGTATTTGTGGTGAAGAATCCATAAGGATTCATTCACTTGGTTGTTTAATGTCTTTTCTATTTGTGATTTTGATTATGTTTGCTAGCATGTCTATAGCTTTAAAATATATAATATGTGTTCATAGAGGTATGATAGTTAGTGTAGGATGTGAATAACATATGAGAATTTGCATGAGTGTTCCGAAGAACACAAGGAAGCTCACGACTTCACCAACAATCAAGAGAACCAAAATGTTCTCAACCATTTTCCAAAAGAATGACTTAATGAATTTTACAATGACTTAGAGAATGAAAAATAATTTAAAGATGATTTATAAAGGATATATTGAATTTTGGCCAACATGCCTTTTGATATATCTTTGATCAAAAATTATTTTCTAAGTGTAGACTAAGTAATTAACTAAAGAGAACTCAATTTCAATGAATTTTGGAAAAAAAGTAAATGACCCTTTTATTAGAAACTTAATTAGAGAAATTAAGTATGGATGAGAAATAAATTGAATGCTTGAAAAGTACTAGCGTAGAGCTCACTCTTTGAGTTTTGAAGCGCGTTAGCAAGTTTCAAGGTGTAAATATTGGTTATGAATAAGAAAGGTAATTTTTAAAGGAAAACATAGAAAATGCCACTTAATGGATTTTCTAGACGAAATGCTATCAAAATTAATTAAAAATAAATAATTAATGGAGAAAGTTTTCAAAATATAATTTAGAACGTAAAGAAAATATTATACGTAGTTGAAAAATATTAGAAATATCCTACGCGTATTTAAAATAATGATTTTTTAAGCTACGCGATTGAGAAAACAATTTAAAAACGTTACGCGATTGAGAAAATGATTTAAAAACACTACGTGATTTTAAAAACAATGAAAAATATTTACGCGATTTGAAAACGTTTGAAAAAGGTGACGCGATTGCAAAAACACGATAAAATATTTATGTGACTAAAAGGAACAGTGTGTTTACTGTCGGGCTAAAGTGGTGGACCCGAACATGTTGAGAAATAATACTGTCAATTGGAGACATACTATATTTGGTTCATATTGATAAAGGTATTTGTGTAATTATAGTTCATATTGATAAGGGTATTTGATTAATTATGGTTCATATACATGCATTGAGAGATTTGTCAATTTGGCTGAAATTGACGATTGACTGACGAGATGAATTACACCATGTTATGGGTGTGATAGGCGTAGTGCAGTTCATTGAGTGAACTTAGAGGCATTAGTGTGCGGAGGATTCCACATGTGGGCGGTTGGTAGCTCCTCTGGGCCGTGGTAACGGGCAACACACTAACGATCTCGACAAGCACTATTCTTAATCAAGATCTTATGGAGACTGTCTAGTACAATGCCTGTTGTGCACGATATTTTGACTGTGTACTGCTTACACGATGATTTGACTATGTGCTATTTACACGACGTTTGACTGTGTAATAGTTGGTTGGGGCAGCCTGAGGTACGAATAGGTCTTTCGGATCATTCTTTCTGATGTTTGTGTTTTGCTCCATGGAGTAAGAATAAGTCTGTGTACATTTGCATATATAGTCTGCATCATAATGTGATTGTTTATAGTAATTTGAGATAGTATGCATGATGTGATAATATAGATTATTGTATTAATTGTTATATTTGTATGTACTATTATTTTCTATACTGCCATGCTAGTAGTGATGTAGATTGTCTCACCTCTTTGTGTACATTTTCTACATTATTATTTATGTTCCGTAAAGAGTTTGAGGAAGAGGAAGAGGAGCAACCTCTAGATTGTCAGTATCCAGAGGAGCAGCATCCAAGTGACCATTTTGAGGAAGGTGAACCTATTGATCATCCTTACCATTTGGATTGATTTAGTGGTTATGACATTGCCTGAGTTTTTGGGGTTTGTGAGACTTGAATTTCACGGAGGTTCTGAGGCCTGGCATTTACGTGAAGACAAAGGGTCGGTCGTTTATGTGGGGCGTCTGACTATGTCCCTTCAGAGAGAGTTTGATGGAGCACCGATGTTTACTACTACTTTTCATTTACATCTTGAGATGCCTTTGACTTTTAGGCGTTATTGGGGAGGACGTTTTCATGCCCCTAGTGAGATTAGTAGTGTATCGACAGTACGGACTCCTGTGCGTAGAGCTACGAGACATCTGGGATTTTTGTCATCCGACGATCCATCGGAGGAGGATTAGAATTCCTAGATGTATACTTGGGCTAGTTTGTATGTAGTGTGATATCAAACTTTTTACTGCTTTATTAAATATTTGTAGTTTGTAAATTATTTGTATACTTAAGACAAAAATCATATGTACATTATGGTGTGTATTTAATAGTTTGTTTTATTTCATGTACTGTCTATTTTATTTATTGATATATTGTATAAAAACAAAAAATTTACAACTCATATTATTATATATGTGCTAAATGTTTTATAACTTGGGTAATGTTTATTATATTTATTCGCAAATGTGACATCCCCAATAGGGTGTTACAATATCTCAGGTTGTGGGTGTCCAATTGAGCTAAAACTAGTGGCATTTGAAAGCTAAGACAATTCTCCAGAACTTTCATGAAGACCACTTGGTCAAAAAATAACATCTGCCATGAGCTCAGAAGTGAAACATTTCGGAGACAAGAATTCACCCATTCATCATCATCAAACAACTATTTTGGCATTTTGTTCTCATCATCCATCATCTCTTTTGGCATCATTTTGTACTCTTCTAACTCTATAAAAGGAGGCAAGGGCTGATCATTTCGTGGTGTTAGCTTAGAGTTTACTTTCATGTTTGTATGTTAATTATTTCTTTTATGTAGTTTTCTATTGTTCTTAATTGAAGTTATGTTCATCTTCTTCTTCTTCTCTCTTTCTTTCTTCTTGATTCATGAGTAACTAATTTTCATTTTACTTAGGTGAAAGGGTGAAGCTTTTGGTAATAAGTTGATATTAGATTAATTTCCTTCTTGTGCTTGAATGATATATTTTTATGTGATCTTTATATGTCTTGTATATTGTTTCCGATCAATTTAGAAACTATTTTTGTATAATGAAGATCTTGATTCATTATAGACAAGACGTTGGAGCAGTGGATGCTTGAGACCATTTACAAGTATTGGTAGATAATTATTGGAACCATAATATGATTACATATATGATTTTAATTGAACTTTGAATGTTAAATCTTCTGATTGGAACCTTCATTATGTATGATTTCAATTGAGTTATAAAAAGAAATAATCTTGTCTTTAATTTATTACTAAGAGTGGATCTTCTAACCCAAACAAATCTTTTTTATCTGTGAACAACTTTTATCACCTTTAGTATTGTGACAAATCTGCTCCTTACCTCAAATAATTTTTCTTTATCAATTCTCTGTGGATTGACCTCAAACTCTCGAGAATTTACTACTTGAAACAACCTACACTTGAGTTTGAAACTTTTAATTATCCCATCAAGTTTTTGGCGTCATTGTCGAGGACTTGATTTGAAGTTCTAATTTATTGAGACTCTCTTTCTGTAAGTAAACTTTACTATCAGGTATATTCTTCCTCTACTCTTTTAATTTTTTTAATTTACTAATTAAATAACTAACTTACTAATTAACTTACTAACTTACTAACTTATTAACTAACTTTTATATTTATGTCATTTATTTATGCTTTTTAACTTCATAACTTTTATATTTATGTCATTTATTATTGTTTTTTAATTTTTTATTTATTTACATCATTTATGTACGCTTTTTTATTTTTTTTAATTTTTTTATTTATTTACGTTTTCTGCTTTTATTTTTTATTTATGCTTTATGCTTACTAACTTACTAACTTTATATTTATGTCATTTATTTATCCTATCTAACCTTTTAATTAAGTCATTTATTTACGCTATCTAACTTTTTAATTTATATCAATTATTTTTGTTTTCTGACTTACTAACTTGTACATTATTATTTTTTATTTTAAGCCATTTATTTTTGCTTAATATTTAACGGCCGATTTATACCGCCTACTTGTATATTATTTTTATTTTATGTCACTTATTTATGCTTAACTGATATCGTGATTCAAATTCTGATTTTTTAGTTAAAATTAATCTTAGTACTTTATATATTAATTTGTTTGAATCACAATAACTCACAATTGACACAATGACTAAAATTGAAGGTGCACATGTTGAACATGAAAATCAAACACAACGAGCTAAAAATGAAAATGTACATGATGAACAGGAAAATCAACCGTTGCGAACTATGCGTGCATATTTGCAACTACCTCGAAATTCTAGTCTATCATGTTTTATCTTTCCACTCACTGCTAATAATTTTATATTTAAGCCAGGTATGATTTCTTTACTTCCTAATTTCCATGGTTTAGAATCTAAAAGCCCATATTTACATATAAAAGAATTTGAGGAAGTCTGTATTGCTTTTAATGATTAAAATTACACTGAAGAGATTGTTAAGCTTAAATTGTTTCCTTTTTCTTTGAAAGATAAAACAAAAACTTGACTTAACGCTTTGAAACCAAGATCAATTAGCACATGGCAAGAAATGCAAGGTGAGTTTTTAAAGAAATTTTTTCTAACACATAAAACTAATGCTTCGAAAAGACAAATCCAAATTTTTTTTCAAAATTCAAATGAAGCGTATTTTCAAAGTTGGGAACGTTTAAAGATTTGTCAAATTCTTGCCCACATCATGGTTTTAAAAAATTGCGGATTATAAGCTTCTCTTATGAAGGTTTAACACCTGAAACCAAACAATTTGTGGAAACGATATGTAATGGCGAGTTTCTTGATAAAGAACCCGAAGAAGCTTTAGATTATTTAAACTATTTAGCTGAAAATTCTTAATCTTGGCATAGTACTAATCCTTTTGAAAATTCAATTAGATATAACCTTGCAAATGCTGGTAAAAGAAAATATCATCTTAGTCAAGAAGAAGATCTAAATGCAAGGTACGCTAGTTTGGCTAGAAAGGTTAAATCCATGGAATTAGGGAAAGTAAAAGAAGTCAAATCTGTGCAAAATGAAGAAATTTGTGGCATTTGTGATGAATCAGGACACTTGACAAATTAATGTCCTAATATTCATGTTTTTAAAGAAGTTGTGCATGAGCAAGTAAATGCAATGAACAATTTTAAAAAGTCATTCACCTCTTCTTTTTCAAATTCTTACAATTCATGATGGAAAAATCACCCGAATTTTAGTTAGAGGAATAATAATCAAGCATAATTTATGCAACCACCGCCTCCTCAGGAGCAATAGGATTCTCAAAATTCTCAATGATATGCGCCTTATGTCCCACCATATAGGAAAAACCTTGAAGGAACATTGAATGCATTCATAGAAAAGCAAGAGGCCATCAATAAACAAAACACTCAAACCATGATTGACATAAAAGACACTCTTTCCAAACTTACTTTTGCACTCACCATTCACGAGAAAGGAAAATTTTCCTCTCAACCTCAACTGAATCCCAAAGGTCAATATAGTCTAAATGAGGGTAGTTTAGAAAACTAACAAATAAATCAAGTCAATTTAGTGATAACTCTTAGGAGTGGAAAAGTTGTTGAAAAATAAATTTTTGAACCTTGTGAGAAAGATGGTGAATCAATTTCCCAAGATAAGGAAGAAGTTGATAAGCCATCTGGCCAAAATGAGACCAAACTCTCATCTCCTCCACCCTCATTTCCTCAAGCATTAAGCAAACCAAGGAAATTGGATCACTAAACTAAAAATTTTGAAATTTTTAAACAAGTGAAGGTCAATATTCCGTTGTTAGATGCTATCAAATAGGTTCTTTCTTATTCCAAATTTTTGAAGGACTTATGCACTGTTAAAAGGAAATTAAATGTGAAAAAGAATACCTTTTTGACCGAACAGGTAAGTTCCATTATTCAAAGGAATAATGTTTTGAAACATAAAGGCCCTGGTTGTCCTACGGTTTCATGCATTATTAGAGAACATAAAATTGATCAAGCTTTACTTGATCTTGGTGCTGGTGTTAATTTGCTTCCATATTCAGTTTATCAACAACTCAATCTGGGTGAGTTAAAACTAACTTCTGTAACTCTTCTACTTGTTGATAGATCAATTAAAATTCCAAAAGGAATAGTGGAAGATGTGTTAGTACAAGTTGATAAATTCATTTATCCTATGAATTTTATTATCTTGGAAACTGAACCTATGGTTAATAGTTCCAAGTCAATTCCTGTTATTTTAGGTCGTCCATTTTTAGCAACATCTAATGCTTTGATAAATTACAGAAATGGAGTGATGAAGCTAACATTTGAAAACAGGACACTTGAGCTTAATGTTTTCAACATATGCAAGCAACCACATGAAGTCAATGATAAAAATAAGGAAGCTGACGAGATTGAGGCCATTGTAGATGATCATCTTCTAAAAAGGAGTTCTTCTGACCCATTAGAAGTTTATTTAATTAATTCATTTGATTCAGGTATGCAAGTAGATGGTGATATTTCTGAAATACGCTCTTTGCTTGATTGTACACAGGCAATGGAATACAAGGGATGGAAGTCAAGATTCGAAGAGCTAAAACCCATGAATGATAATATTCATGAAGAAGTACCCATATTGGAACTAAAGCCATTTCAGCACACATTTTTGGGAGAAGAACAAAGCTTTCCAATAGTAATTTCATCAATCCTTACTGAAAAACAAGAAAGTATGTTGATAGAAGTACTTAAAAGGCATAAAAATGCAATTGGATAGACATTAACAGATATAAAAGGCATTAATCCATTAATTTGTACACATAGAATACATTTAGAGGATGATGCTAAAACATCACAACAACCTCAAAGAAGATTAAATCCACACATGAAAGAGGTAGTTAGGGCTGAAGTTCTTAAATTACTTGATGTTGGAATTATTTATCCTATTTTCAATAGCTAGTGAGTAAGTCCTACACAAGTTGTGCCTGAGAAATCTGGAATAACAGTGGTTGAAAATGAAAAAGGTGAGTTAATACCTACGCAAGTTTCATCCAGTTGGTGTATGTGTATTAATTTTACAAAATTAAATGCAGCCACTAGGAAAGATCATTTCCCCTTACCATTTCTTGATTTCTAGAATGAGTAGCACGACATCCCTACTATTGTTTTCTTGTTAGTTATTTGGGGTATAATCAAATACTAATTGCATTTGAGGATCAAGAGAAGACCACTTTTACGTGCCTCTTTGGCACTTTTGCATATAAAAGAATGCATTTCGGTCTTTGTAATGCTCCAGCAACTTTTCAAAGATACATGCTAAGTATTTTTAGTGACATGATTGAGCATTATTTAGAGGTTTTCATGGATGATCTGACAGTTTTTGGAAATTCTTTTGAAAATTATCTTGATAATTTGGATAAAGTTCTTAAAAGATGTGAAGAAAAAGGATTTGTTTTAAATTTAGAAAAATGTCATTACATGGTTACTTCAGGATTCGTGTTAGGTCATGTTATATCTTCTGAAGGAATTGAAGTTGATAAGGACAACGTTGAATTAATTGCTCATTTGCCTTCCCCAAAAATAGTCAGAGAAGTTCGTTCCTTTTTAGAACATGCAGGATTCTATCGAAGATTTATTAAGGACTTTAGTTCCATATCTAGACTATTATGCAATCTTCTGATAAAAGATGCACCACTTGATTGGATTCAAAAAGTCCAAAAATCTTTTGAAAAATTAATTACTCTTCTGACATCAGCTCTTATCATGCAATCCCCTGACTGGTCTTTGCCTTTTGAATTAATGTGTGATGCAAGTAATTTTACTGTTAGCGCTGTTTTAGTCCAAAGAAAGGAAAGTAAGCCTCATGTGATTTGTTACGCAAGTAGAACTTTAAATAGTGCACAAATGAATTACATCACTACTAAAAAAGAACTACTTGTTGTAATTTTTACATTGGACAAATTTTGAGCTCATTTAATTGGTTCTTCTACTATTGTTTTCACTAATGATGTTGTTGTTAGATATTTAATGTCTAAGCAGGATGCCAAACCTAGGTTGATACGGTGGATCTTGTTGCTTCAAGAATTCAACATCACAATAAAAGATAAAAAATGAGCTAAAAATGTTGTTGCAGATCATTTGTCCAGATTTACAACAGGCTCACCTTTTGATAGCACACCTATCAATGATTCTTTTCTTGATGAATTTTTATTTTCTGTCAATTCCATGCCTTAGTTTACTGACATAGTCAATTTTCTTGTAATAGGAAAGATGCTACCTCAGTGGCCACATCAAGACAGAAAAAAGTTTTAGACTGAGGTGAAAATGTTTTATTGGGATGACCCATATTTGTTCAAATATTGTCTTGATCAAATCTTTCGGAGATGTTTATCTGACAATGAGGTAGGTAGTGTCATTAAATTTAGTCACTTAGAAGCATGTGGAGGTCACTTTTCTTCAAAGAAAACAGCTGCAAAAATCTTGTATTGTGAATTTTATTGGCCCACTTTATTTAAGGACAGCTATACCTTTTGTAAAAGTTACAAAAATTGTCAGAAATTAGGTTTTATTTCTAAAATAAATATAATGCCTCTAAACCCTATCCTTGTCATTGAAATTTTTTATTATTAGGAATTAATTTCAAGGGTCCATTTCTATCCTCATTTGGATTTGTGTATATTTTGGTTGCAATTGATTATGTCTCATAATGGATTAAGGCGATTCCATGTCGATAAAATGATCATAAAACTATTCTCAAATTTTTAAAAGAAAATGTCTTAAGTGGATTTGGAATCCCTCGAGCTATCATCAATGATGGGGGAACACATTAATTGGACTATATCTCAGGCTGTGGGTGTCCAATTGAGTTGAAACTGGTGGCATTTGAAAGCTAAGACAATTCTCTAGAACTTTCATAAAGACCACTTGGCTAAAAAATGACGCATGCCATGAGTTCAAAAGTGAAACATTTTAGAGGCAAGAATCCACCCATTCATCATCATCAAACAACTATTTTGGCATTTTGTTCTCATCATCCATCATCTCTTTTGGCATTTTGTACTCTTCTAACTCTATAAAAAGAGGCAAAGATTGATCATTTCATAGTGTTAGCTTAGAGTTTACTTTCATGTTTGTATGTTAATTATTTCGTTTGTGTAGTTTTCTGTTGTTCTTAATTGAAGTTATGTTCACCATCTTCTTCTTCTCTCTTTCTTTCTTCTTGATTCATGAGTAACTAATTTTCATTTTGCTTGGGTGAAAGGATGAAGCTTTTGGTAATAAGTTGATGTCAGATTAATTTCTTTCTTGTGTTTGAATGATATATTTTTATGTGATCTTTATATGTGTTGTATGTTATTTCCGATCAATTTAGAAACTCTTTTTGTATAATGAAGATCTTGATTCATTGTAGACAAGACGTTGGCACAGTGGATGCTTGAGACCATTTACAAGTATTAACCATAATATGATTACATATATGATCTTAATTGAACTTTGAATGTTAAATCTTTCGATTAGAACCTTCATTATGTATGATTTCAATTGAGTTATAAAATGAAATAATCTTGTCTTTAATTTATTACTAAGAGTAGATCTCTTAACCCAAGCAAATCTTTTTTATTTGTGAACAACTTTTATCACTTTTAGTATTGTGACAAATCTACTTCTTACCTCAATTAATTTTTCTTCATCAATTCCATGTGGATCAACCTCAGACTCCCGAGAATTTACTACTTGAAACAACCTGCACTTGGGTTTGAAACTTTTAATTATCCCATCATACCCCAATCAGTAATCCAGTTTTAACTTCCAAGGTGTGTCTTAACTATTATTTAAAAGTAGAAGATAGGATTTTCTTCATAAACCTTATCTGTTTACCCTTGGTAAGTATAGATGTCATCCTTGGCATGGATTGGTTGTCCTCTAACCATGTAGTCTTGAATTGTTTAGATAAAACCCTTGTGCTTTTGTCAAAAATACCTTCTAGAGTTATTCCTTCAGAGTCAACATATCTTAATGCGAACCAACTTAATCACTGTTTAGGGGAGGAAGCTCTAGGATATGTTCTCATTTTCTCTCTAGGTGTAGAAGTAGAGTAGAGCATACATGATATATCTATAGTGAGAGAATATCCTGAGGTATTCCCGAGTGAAATTGTTGAGTTGCCACCCAAGCGAGAGGTAGAGTTCAATATAGATTTAGTACCTGGAACAGGACCTATTTCCATAGCACTCTAAAAGATGGCACCGTTAAAGTTAACAGAACTCAAAAAGCAAATCGAGGATTTGTTAGATAACTAATTCATTAGACCAAGTGTTTCTCCATGGAGGGCACCCGTGTTGTTAGTGAAAAAGAAGGATGGTACCATGAGGCTTTGTGTGGACTACAGGCAGTTGAACAAAGTAACCATCAAAAACAAGTATCTGTTGCCTAGGATAGATGATCTAATAGATTAGCTGAGAAGAGCTTCGATTTTCTCAAAGATTGATCTTAGATCTGAATATCACCAGATAAAAGTTAGGGAAGAGGATATCCCTAAGACTGCTTTTAGAACTAGGTATGGACATTATAAGTATCTTGTGATGTCCTTTGGGTTGACAAATGCGCCAACAGTGTTCATGGATTATATGAATAGGATCTTTAGACCCTGCCTAGATTGATTTGTAATTGTGTCTATTGATGATATTCTAGTCTATTCTAAGACAATGAAGGAGCATGAACAACATTTGAGGGTATTTTTGGAAATCCTTAATGAAAAAAAGTTGTTTTCCAAACTATCAAAGTGCGAGTTCTGGCTCAACCAAGTGCAGCTTTTGGGTCATGTGATTTCTTAAGGTGGGATTTTTGTGGACCCAAGTAAAGTCGATGCAGTGTTGTGTAACGCCCCTTTTTGGGAGGGAACGTCACATTGTCAAATAAAAAAAATGCGAAAAAGTAAAGTTTTAACATTTCAAGACCCGGTTCATTCGTTTAAGTTTAACTTGTTTAATTCTTAAATACGCGAGCAAAATAGCAAAAATATTTTTTTTTATAATCATATTAACCATGCAGAATATAAATGACGGTGAAGAATAAAATAGTAGACAAAATTCTCATCTGAATAACATGCATATAAATATATATATAAAATGTGCTAACATCATTTATACTTAGATACAAGCCTGAATTACCCAAAAAGCAAAACTCTACCTGCCCCAAAGGATTATGCAAATATGCCCCAGAGATACCAAAATATACAGCCCACAAAAATATACATCAGGCCCCAAAATAAAACACTAGTAGCCATCAGTAGCTACCAGTAGACTCAGTCTCTCAGATGAGGAGGGACCGTATCCGGGTCCTCAGCAGGCTCCTCCTCTTCAGAGGAAACCTCCATGGGAACCACAGAACCACAGGCAGGAGCCCGAGCAGTAGAATCAAAAGAGTCCTCCCAAGGGGTGTTGTAATGGTCACCCCACATCTCTCTGATGGGTAGGTAGAACTCCAGCCGCAGGCTGACATGGCAGGTGAGGACAGGCGCCTCATGACGTCTCCAGGCTAGGGCAATAGACATATCTCCCAAGTAAACGCAGTAATCGGAATTCAAGTTAATGTGCCACACTCCGGCCCTCCGAGGAAGGTCAGACGCACGTCACCAAGAAATCCGCGCATACGTGCCACCATCGTCTCAGTTGAAGCTAGTCTTGTTCGGGCCAGAAGCCGAGAAACTCGGGATCTTCCGCCTCCTTACCGTCGTCTTCGATCAATATAGTATACACACATACAGCAAGTAATAGAGATACAAGAAAGAGGTAAGACATCCTACCATCATTACCAATTATAGCAGCTAGAAATAGCACAGCGCCACGCACCCAAATAGCAATTCAGAATATCATATTCAACTAATAAGCAGCAATTCTGACGGTAAGCAAATATACCGTTCCAGGCAGATAGTCATCACAGTAATAACCAAATCAGTCATAGATATGGAAAAATAAATATTAACAATGACAATGTATATCATGACTCACATGCATGCTTTCCCAAATTCCTACTCCATGGAGTTAGACTCAAACAGTCGGAGAGAAAGATCAGGAGACATGTCTGTAACTCGGCTGCCGAGGCCAGTGCTATCAATAAATTTTCTCATGCACAATCTTGGCATTGTACATACATTCTACACTAGATCACGATAAAGAATAGTGTCAAGTTCGGATCGTCGGTGCGTTTGCATTGGTTTGCCCCACAGGCAGAGGAGCTACCAACTGCCCCTTGTGAAGGACCCGCACCCCGACGCCCCCAAGGTCATAACATAACCCACACTTGTCTACTCGCACCCGCACTAAGGTGTGTTCAATCTCCTAGGCAACTTGGCCTTACAACAGTCCACAAGGACATACACAATGCATATGATACTATGCATAGACATGTATGATTCACAATCTCATACAATTACATAACATGCCACAATAGGCCAATATAAGCATCAATATACCAATGGTCACTCACATGGACCCATAACATCATAATATAAGGATCACGTCAACTTGTACATTTTTAAGTTCATTATGAATCCTAACTTAGAATTTATTTTCCTTTCAAGGTTCATGTCAAATCCAATTCTTACAATTAAACAAATCTTCCAAGGTAATTCAATTTTCATACAATTTGTAAATTGTTTAAGTTCTTTGGTCTCACACTCTCTTGTTCTTCACTCACTTATAATTACTTCAAGTCTTATGACAATCTCACTCTTAGTCCTTTAAGATTCATGAAATCTCTAATTCAACTAAATCCTTCCAATTTATCAATTATCCACTCATTACATAGGTTTCTAATTACCTAGTCACTCATACTTCCCAATTTTCCAAAGTTACATAATTAGGTCCCAAAGGGCCTTAGAGGCCGTGGCCTCTCTAGGAATCCAATTCCTAATTCTTTCCCATTCATCACATTATAGGTTACATTCTAAATTCACTTAATCTTTACTTGTTACATTAGCTTACCAATAGTCTCAATTTTGGGCTCAAAACCGTGGCCCCCATAGGAGTTTCCATTCCAAATTTTTCTTCCACTAAATTCTATGTTATCCATTGATTAATTTAAGTCTTATGCAAGTTACAACTTAATTCCCAATTTACCTAAATTCTAGCCTAAAAACCGTGACCACCAAGAGGAGTTCTCAAAGGTTTTTCTTCCATTTCCAATCACATAATCCAATCCAATATAACATTGTATACAACAATTCAATCCAATAGCATAAATCAATTAAAATCACTACACTAGCACATTAATCACAAAATCAAAGAATAACCCTCATTAGGGTTCTTCCACCAACAACACAACCAAGGTTCCTAGATGCTAATAGAGGTTGAGGAGGAGTGTCTTCCTCTTACCTAAATGAAGAAATCAAGAGAGCTCCAAGAAAGCTTCTTGCAATTTTCGGATTTGACCTCCAAAAAAACCCTAAAAATGGTGACTTTGTTAGAATAGCATAATGGCTTGAAAAATGAAGCATGGGTGGCCAACATGAAGACCATGACCACGAAAATGGAGGAGAAAGAATAGAAGTCTTGAAACTTACTCAAAAAGCTCAAAGCTTGGAGCTTGGAGAAAATGGTGAAGATGGAGGAATTTCAAGAAACTCCA
Source organism: Ormosia emarginata (assembly GCA_029884605.1). Taxonomy (NCBI): domain Eukaryota; kingdom Viridiplantae; phylum Streptophyta; class Magnoliopsida; order Fabales; family Fabaceae; genus Ormosia; species Ormosia emarginata. The sequence goes on from JAQQTP010000088.1 coordinate 45,985,577, forward strand.
AGAAGAAAAGATGCTTAGAATGGTGAGATGATTAAGAAAATGTGTTTAGTTTAAATTTTTGTGAAGATTGGGTAGGGGAAGGGGCTGCTGGCCGTGGAGCATGTAGAGAGAAGGGAGAGAAAACTCAAAGTGAAGAAGAAGAAGAAGAAAGGGTAGAGAGAGAAAGTGTTTTGGTTAATTATGGAATTTGTGAGATAAAAAAAATAAATGAAACAAAACAAATTCTCCCTTGCTTGGGCTGCATTCCAGCTGTGTAGAGAGAGAAGAGAGAGAGGAGAGTTGGCTTCCAAGAGAAGCCAAGGGCATTTGAGTCAATGTTTGGTCAAAGCTTCTCAAAGAAGCTTGATTATTTAACATTAAATTTGAATTAAAGTGGATTGATTAGACATAAAGTGGATTTCATTTGGATAATGTGATAGGATTTTTATTACACACTATTATCCAAAGGATAATAGTTATAGTTGACAGAAGTCAGTATTTAATTAATCTGACAGATAAATTTTTCGCAGTATTGATTTATTTTATCTGTTAAAATTTCTCGAAAATTGTAAAACCTCGTAAATTGTGTCTAGTCTCGGGTTTAGTAAGATCCCCCGTCGACATGTCCATAGTCCAAGGTTCTCAGAGAAAATATCGCGTTTCTCTGGTTCTGCTCAGTGCGCACGCAAAACGAGGAATATACTAAAATATTTGACGTTTCCGGAAAATTCCCAGAAAATTCTCAAAAATTGCAAATATTATAAAACGACTATTCGTCATATAATTTTCTAATTTTTGAAGCATTACAGTCGTTTTCCCAACTCTGCTCAAGTTTTGCGCAAAACGAGAAATATATTAAAATATTCATCGTTTTCGAAAAATTCTAGAAAAATTCACATAAATCACAAATATTAGAAAATAACTATTAATGGTGAAATAATTAATTTTCGGAGCGTTACACTGACCTCAGCAATTCTCAGCTCAGTGTGCACGTAAAACGAAGAATATATTAAAATATTCATCATTTCCGAAAAATTCTAGAAAAATTCATAAAAATCAAGAATAATATAAAATGATCATTTATACTTAAACAGATATTTTTCGGGATGTTACAACACTCCCCTACTAAAAGGAATTTCGTCCCCGAAATTTACATACCTCAAAATAGTTCCGGATGTTGCTCTCTCATCTTGTCTTCTGGCTCCCAAGTTGCGTCACCAGTTGTCTCGTTCCAAATCACCTTTACCAATGGGATTTCCTTTCCTCTAAGTTGTTTTATTCGTCGGTCCTCGATTCTTGCAGGAGGCGCCTCATAGGTCAAGTTCTCTTTTAACTGTACTGTGTCCGGTGCTATGACATGACTTGGATCAGGCAAATACTTACGAAGTTGTGACACATGGAAGACATTGTGTATGTTGGAAAGAAAAGGGGGTAAGGCTATCTGGTAGGCTACTGGACCTATCCGGCGAAGAATTTGGTAACGTCCAAGGAATTTTGGAGTGAGTTTTCTAGATTTCAAAGCTCGGCCGACCCTAGTCGTGGGTGTGACTTTCAAGAATACATGCTCACCTTCCTCAAACTCAAGAGGCTTTCTTCTCTTATCTGCATAACTCTTTTGCCGGCTCTGAGCAGTTCTCATTTTCTCTTGAATCATCTTGACCTTCTCAGTTGTCTGCTGAATGATATCTGGTCCAATCGTAAGACGCTCTCCGTCTTGGTACCAACACAATGGTGTTCGACACCATCGTCCATACAGAGCTTCATAGGGTGCCATCCCTATACTCGAATGATAACTGTTGTTGTAGGTGAACTCTATCAATGGTAGAACTTCATCCTAACATCCAGTCTGTTCCATAGAACAAGCTCTAAGCAAATCTTCTAAAGATTGGATCGTCCTTTCCGATTGACTATCGGTTTGTGGATGGTACGCTGAACTTAGACGTAACTTTGTTCCCAACGATGCTTGCAAACTCTGCCAAAATTTTGAAGTAAACCTCGGATCCCTATCCAAAACAATACTCGTAGGCACACCATGTAGCCTAACGATCTCTCCAATATAAAGCTGGGTCAACTTCTCCAAACTGTACCTCATGTTGATCAGGAGAAAATGGGTTGACTTCGTGAGTCGATCCACTATTACCCATATCAAGTCGTGTCCTTTCTTTGTCCTCGGCAAACCCACAACAAAATCTATCGCAAAGCTGTCCCATTTCCATTCAGGAATAAACAATGGTTGTAGCAATCCCGCTGGTCTTTGATGTTCCACTTTAGCTTTTTGACAAACCAAACAAGTCGACACACATCTAGTGACGTCGCTCTTCATCCCATGCCACCAGAACAATTTCTTTAGATCTTGAAACATCTTAGTTATGCCTAGGTGCATACTCAGCTTACTGGTGTTAGCATGTTCCACAACATATCGCTTAAGCTCTTGGTCACGGGGAATACAAACTCTACCTTGGAATCTCAGAATTCCATCCGTTCCTTCTTCAAATTCTGTCTCTTTGCCTTGCCTTATTAATTCTCTCGCCTCTTGCAAGAATTCATCGCCCTTTTGCTTTTTCCGTATGTCATCCATTAGCTCACTTGAGATGGTGACCATATTCATACAAATCCTTCCGGGTTCCAACTTAACAAATGACCATACATCCCTAAACTGTTCTATGAGGTCTTTTTCCTTGATCATCAGGGCAGAAGCACTGATAGTTTTTCTGCTCAAGGCATCAGCCACGACGTTCGCCTTGCCAGGGTGGTACAACAGTTGGAAATCATAATTCTTTAGGAATTCCAGCCATCTCCGCTGCCTCATGTTCAGCTCTTTCTGGTCATACAAATACTTCAAGCTCTTGTGGTCGCTGAAGATGTTGAATGTTGCTCTATAGAGAAAATGTCTCCATATCTTTAGAGCAAAGACCACGGCTGCAAGTTCCAAATCATGTGTAGGGTAGTTCTTTTCATGTACTCGCAACTGTCGTGAAGCATAAGCTACCACTCTTCGGTGTTGCATAAGAACAGATCCCAATTCTTGATACGAAGCGTCACAGTACATCTCGAATGGCTCATTTGGATCAGGTAGTACCAATACTGGTGAGGTAGTCAGCCGTTTCTTCAACTCTTGGAAACTCTGCTCGTAGCTATCAGTCCATTCAAAAGCTTGATTCTTCCTCGTCAACTGAGTGAGCGGTCCAGCAATCTTGGAAAACCCTTCTATAAATCTTCTGTAATATCCGGCTAAACCCACAAAGATACGAACTTCCGTCACTGACTTTGGTTGCTCCCACTGTAATACTGCCTCTACTTTTGACGGATCCACTGCAATCCCTTCCTTCGAGATCACATGGCCTAAAAACTTCACCTCATCAAGCCAAAACTCACATTTCGACAGCTTGGCATACAATTCCTTCTCCTTTAGAATCTGAAGAACTATGCTGAGATGCTCAGCATGATCCTCCTGATTCTGGGAATATATCAGGATATCGTCAATGAAGACGACAACAAACTTGTCCAAATAAGGACGAAAGATCTTGTTCATGTAGTCCATGAAGATAGCAGGTGCATTCGTAACACCAAACGACATTACAAGGTACTCATAATGACTGTATCGGGTACGAAAAGCAGTCTTGGGTATATCCTCCATTTTCACTCTTATCTGATGGTACCCAGATCTCAAATCGATCTTCGAAAACACTGCTGCTCCCTTCAGTTGGTCCATTAAATCATCAATTCTTGGGAGTGGATATTTGTTCTTGATTGTCAATTTGTTCAACTGCCTATAGTCCACACACAATCTTGATGTATCGTCCTTTTTCCAAACTAACAATACTGGTGCTCCCCACGGTGACACACTCGATCTACCAAACTGTTTCTCCAAAAGCTCCTCTAGCTGTTTCTTGAGCTCAGCCAATTCCATTGGCGACATCCGATAAGGTGCTATAGACACGGGACCAGCTCCCGGTACCAGATCAATAACAAACTCGATCTCACGTGTCGGCGGTAAACCAGGTACTTCTTCTGGAAAAACTTCAGAGAATTCTTTCACTACCGAAATAGTGTCTAGGTCAGCCTTGCTCTCGATTTTCAAAGAAGATAACAGCATGTATCCCTGAGCTCCTTCTTTCAAGAAAGCTCGTGCTTGGTTGGCCGTCAAGTATCTAGAATTCTCATCCACAGGGAAAACTATGGTTTTTCTGGAACAATCTAACAGAACATGGTTGGAAGATAACCAGTCCATCCCTAGGATTATATCTAACTGTGAAAGAGGCAAACAGATCAAATCGACAGAAAAGATTCGACCTTCAACAATTAAGGGACACTTCAAACAGACTTTGGTAGTAACTACCAGTTTATCAGTGGGGGTTGAAACAGTCAATTCAAAAGGTAGTTCAGACACAGGTAAGCCAAGTCGTAGCACACAGTCATATGATATGAAAGAATGGGTTGCCCCAGAGTCATACAGTACTTTTAAAAGATTACCTTCTATGGTGCCTTCTCCTTGAATCAAGTCTTCAGATTTGGAGGCTTCAGCTCTGCTCATAGTGTAAACTCGACCTCCGGCTTGCGGTTTCTTGGCTCGAGTCACGTTGACTGAAGGTTCAGCCTTTGCTTGATTGCAATCTCTGGACATGTGGCCCGGTTTGCCACATCTGAAGCAGATGATCCCCTTGATCGTGCAATCTCTCGTGAGATGATCTTTCCCACATTTCAGGCATTTAAAAGGGTATGTCGCATTCTGGCCAGTCCGGTTCCCAGAAGATCCTCCACCAGAACTTCCACCGGTTTGCTGCTGACTTCCCGCTGGTCGGGAATAAGGCTTCTTTTGGAAGCGGTTTGAACCACTGCCTCCACCTCTTTGGGACCGTACAGGCCCAAAGCTCCTGTTTCTCAAGTCTCTAGCCTGTTCCGAGGCTTCAACTTCACAACAAGTGTCTACTAGTTCTGAGAATACCTTCATCTTCAGGGTGATCACAGCCTTCTTCACCTCATACCTCAATCCTTCGGTGAACTTCCAACATTTCCAGGCTTCATCGGTTTGGTGCTGGTAGTGTGTTGAGAACTTCTCCAGGTTCTCAAATTTGGCTGCATACTCACTGACGGTCATGTTCCCTTGTCTCAAGTTGAGGAACTCCAGCTCTTTCGCATGTCTCGCATTAGCAGGAAAATATTTGTCCAAGAACTTGTTCTTGAACACATCCCATGTGATGTCAGTTCCTTCGGCTTTCAGTGCTCTTTGAGCTCCGTTCCACCAGTCTTCGGCATTGCCCACAAGCATGAAAGTAGCATAATTCACCTTCCTATCTTCGGCACAGTTCATGCCACGGAAGACTTTCTCTAATTCCTTGATCCATAGACTAGCCTTGTCTGGATCAAATTCTCCCTTGAACTGTGAAAGGTTGTGGCGATGAAATTCTGCTAAGTTCTGGGCATCGGCAGTCGCCTCGAACTGTTGAGCAGCTCTTTCCTGTTGTTAAGCCGCACGCTCATTTTGCTGCGCGATGACTTCCGCCATCCGCTGCATCACTTCTACAGCAGCTGCAATTTCTCCACTTCTCGCCATGTTACTCTTTCTCAAATCAGGTTGACTGAAAACCACAAGGTAAGTTAGAGGGATTCATTTCAAAACACAAACCACAGAGATTTCACACAACACAAACAAGACAGACTCACACACAAGACCCAAAGAAGACATAAACCGGGGCTCTGATACCAACTTAATGTAACGCCCCTTTTTGGGAGGGAACGTCACATTGTCAAATAAAAGAAAATGCAGAAAAGCAAAGTTTTAACATTTCAAGACCCGGTTCATTCGTTTAAGTTTAACTTGTTCAATTCTTAAATACGCGAGCAAAATAGCAGAAATATATTTTTTTTTGTTTTGATAATCATTTTAACCATGCGGAATATAAATGACGATGAAGAATAAAATAGTAGACAAAATTCTCATCTGAATAACATGCATATAGATATATATATATAAAATATGCTAACATCATTTATACTTAGATACAAGCCAGAATTACCCAAAAAGCAAAACTATACCTGCCCCAAAGGATTATACAAATATGCCCCAGAGTTACCAAAATATACAGCCCACAAAAATATACATCAGGTCCCAAAATAAAACACTGGTAGCCATCAGTAGCTACCAGTAGACTCAGTCTCTCAGATGAGGAGGGACCGTATTCGGGTCCTCAGCAGGATCCTCCTCTTTGAAAGGAAACCTCCATGGGAACCACAGAACCACAGGCAGGAGCCCGAGCAGTAGAATCAAAAGAGTCCTCCCAAGGGGTGTAGTAACGGTCACCCCACATCTCTCTGATGGGTAGGTAGAACTCCAGCCGCAGGCTGACATGGCATGTGAGGACATGCGCCTCATGACATCTCCAGGCTAGGGCAATAGACACATCTCTCAAGTAAACGCAGCGATTGGAATTCAAGTTAATGTGCCAGCACTCCAGCCCTCCGAGGAAGGTCAGACGCACATCACCAAGAAATCCGCGCATACGTGCCACCATCGTCTCAGTTGAAGCTAGTCTTGTTCGGGCCAGAAGCCGGGAAACTCGGGATCTTCCGCCTCCTTACCGTCGTCTTCGATCAATACAGTATACACACATACAGCAAGTAATAGAGATACAAGAAAGAGGTAAGATATTCTACCATCATTACCAATTATAGCAGCTAGAAACAGCACGGCGCCACGCGCCCAAATAGCAATTCAGAATATCATATTCAACTAATAAGCAGCAATTCTGACGGTAAGCAAATAAACAGTTCCAGGCAGATAGTCATCACAATAATAACCAAATCAGTCATAGATATGGAAAAATAAATATTAACAATGACAATGTATATCATGACTCACATGCATGCTTTCCCAAATTCCTACTCCATGGAGCTAGACTCAAACAGTCGGAGAGAAAGATCAGGAGACATGTCTGTAACTCGGCTGCCGAGGCCAGTGCTATCAATAAATTTTCTCGTGCACAATCATGGCATTGTACAGACATTCTACACTAGATCACGATATAGGACAGTGTCAAGTCCGGATCGTCGGTGCATTTGCATCGGTTTGCCCCACAGGCAAAGGAGCTACCAACTGCCCCTTGTGAAGGACCCGCACCCCAACGCCCCCAAGGTCATAACATAACCCACACTTGTCTACTCGCACCTGCACTAAGGTGTATTCAATCTCCTAGGCAACTTGGCCTTACAACAGTCCACAAAGACATACACAATGCATATGACACTATGCATGGACATGTATGATTCACAATCTCATACAATTACATAACATGCCATAATAGGCCAATATAAGCATCAATATACTAATGGTCACTCACATAGACCCATAACATCATAATATAAGGATCAAGTCAACTTGTAGATTCTTAGGTTCATTATGAATCCTAACTTGGAATTTATTTTCCTTTCAAGGTTCATGTCAAATCCAATTCTTACAATTAAACAAATCTTCCAAGGTAATTCAATTTTCATACAATTTGTAAATTGTTCAAGTTCTTAGGTCTCACACTCTCTTGTTCTTCACTCACTTATAATTACTTCAAGTCATATGACAATCTCACTCTTAGTCCTTTAAGATTCATGAAATCTCTAATTCTACTAAATCCTTCCAATTTATCAATTATCCACTCATTGCGTAGGTTTCTAATTACCTAGTCACTCATACTTCCCAATTTGCCAAAGTTACATAATTAGGTCCCAAAGGGCCTTAGAGGTCGTGGCCTCTCTAGGAATTCAATTCCTAATTCTTTCCCATTCATCACATTATAGGTTACATTCTAAATTCACTTAATCTTTACTTGTTACATTAGCTTACCAATAGTCCCAATTTTGGGCTCAAAACCATGGCCCTCATAGGAGTTTCCATTCCAAATTTTTCTTCCACTAAATTCTATGTTATCCATTGATTAATTTAAGTCTTATGCAAGTTACAACTTAATTCCCAATTTACCTAAATTCTAGCCTAAAAACTGTGACCACCAAGAGGAGTTCTCAAAGGTTTTTCTTCCATTTCCAATCACATAATCCAATCCAATATAACATTGTATACAACAATTCAATCTAATAGCATAAATCAATTAAAATCACTACACTAGCACATTAATCACAAAATCAAAGAATAACCCTCATTAGGGTTCTTCCACCAACAACACAACCAAGGTTCCTAGATGCTAATAGAGGTTGAGGAGGAGTGTCTTCCTCTTACCTAAATGAAGAAATCAAGAGAGCGCCAAGAAAGCTTCTTGCAATTTTCGGATTTGACCTCCAAAAAAATCCTAAAAATGGTGACTTTGTTAGAATAGCATAATGGCTTGGAAAATGAAGCATGGGTGGCCAACATGAAGACCATGTCCATGAAAATGGAGGAGAAAGAAGAGAAGTCTTGAAACTTATCCAAAAAGCTCAAAGCTTGGAGCTTGGAGAAAATGGTGAAGATGGAGGAATTTCAAGAAACTCCAAGAAGAAAAGATGCTTAGAATGGTGAGATGATTAAGAAAATGTGTTTAGTTTAAATTTTTGTGAAGATTGGGTAGGGGAAGGGGCTGCTGGCCGTGGAGCATGTAGAGAGAAGGGAGAGAAAACTCAAAGTGAAGAAGAAGAAGAAAGGGTAGAGAGAGAAATTGTTTTTGTTAATTATGGAATTTGTGAGATAAAAAAAATAAAGGAAACAAAACAAATTCTCCCTTGCTTGGGCTGCATTCCAGCCGTGTAGAGAGAGAAGAGAGAGAGGAGAGTTGGCTTCCAAGAGAAGCCAAGGGCATTTGAGTCAATGTTTGGTCAAAGCTTCTCAAAGAAGCTTGATTATTTAACATTAAATTTGAATTAAAGTGGATTGATTAGACATAAAGTGGATTTCATTTGGATAATGTAATAGGATTTTTATTACACACTATTATCCAAGGGATAATAGTTACAGTTGATAAAAGTCAGTATTTAATTAATCTGACAAATAAATTTTTCGCAGTATTGATTTATTTTATCTGTTAAGATTTCTCAAAAATTATGAAACCTCGTAAACTGTGTCCAGTCTCGGGTTTAGTAAGATCCCCCGTCGACATGTCCATAGTCCAAGGTTCTCAGAGAAAATATCGTGTTTCTCTGGTTCTTCTCAATGTGCACGCAAAACGAAGAATATACTAAAATATTCGACGTTTCTAGAAAATTCTCAAAAATTGAAAATATTATAAAACAACTATTCGTCATATAATTTTCCAATTTTTGAAGCATTACAGTCGTTTTCCCCACTCTGCTCAAGTTTCACACAAAACGAGGAATATATTAAAATATTCATCATTTCCGAAAAATTCCAGAAAAATTCACATAAATCAAAAATATTAGAAAATGACTATTAGTGGTGAAATAATTAATTTTTGGAGCGTTACACTGACCTCAGCAATTCTCAGCTCAGTATGCACGCAAAACGAAGAATATATTAAAATATTCGTCGTTTCCAAAAAATTCTAGAAAAATTCCTAAAAATCAAGAATAATATAAAATGATCATTTATACTTAAACAGATATTTTTCGGAATGTTACATGTTGCAGTGGAAGAGACCCACCACTGTAATCGAGATCAAAAGCTTCTTAGGCCTAGCAGGTTACTATAGAAGGTTCATAAAGAGCTTTTCTCAGTTAGTGCTACCCTTGACTAAGTTGACTAGGAAAGGTAGACTTTCGTTTGGACTCAAAGTTATGAGAATAGTTTCCAAGAGTTAAAGTTGAGGTTGACTACTACCCCGATGTTGGTAATTCTGGATCCTTTAGAGAACTTTGAAGTGTATTATGATGCTTTAAAGATGGGCTTGGGGTGTGTTCTGATGCAACATGGAAAAGTAGTTGCCTATGCATCAAGGTAGTTGAGGCCACATGAGGGGAACTACCCTACTCTTAATCTGGAATTAGCGGCGGTAGTGTTTGCCTTAAAGGTATGGAGACATTACTTATACGAGGTTCATTTTGAGGTGTTCAGTGATCATAAGAGTTTGAAGTACTTATTTGATCAGAAAGAGTTGAACATGAGGCAAAGGCGGTGGATGGAGTTCTTGAAGGACTATGACTTCGAGCTAAAATAACATCCAGGAAAGGCCAATATGGTGGCCGATGCACTAAGTAGGAAATCCCTACATGTGTCTCGGATGATGATCCAGGATATTGAACTCCTTAAGAGTTTTAGAGATTTAAGTCTTGCAGTGATTGTGTTACCACATAGTCTCTGTGTGAGTAAGGTGGACATAATTGGTGACTTGAGAGCTTAGATCTTAGAAGCTCAAAAAGGAGATGAGACTCTAATGGAAGTTTGTGAACAAATCTTCTTAGGGAATCCGAGAGAGTTTGATATGATGGATGATGGGATGATTAAGTTTAGAGGTAGACTTTGCATTCCAAGTGAATCCAGAATCAAGGAACGGATCCTTGAAGAGGCTCATAGAAGTCATTATACCATTCATCCCGGGGCTACTAAGATGTACCAATATTTGAGAAGAATGTTTTGGTGGCCCAAAATGAAGAAGGATGTAACTGAGTTTGTGTCTAGGCGCTTAACTTGTCAGTAGGTCAAGATAGAACACCAAAGACCTTTTGGACCTTTGCAGTCCTTACCTGAGTGGAAGTGTGATAACATCATAATGGATTTTGTGACTGGGTTACCCAGGACTTAGCTAGGGTTTGATGCAGTTTAGGTCATTGTGGATAGACTAACCAAGTCTTCCCATTTCATATCCTATAAGGTTAACTACTCCTTGGATAAACTAGCTCAATTATACCTTCAGGAGATAGTTAAATTGCATGGTATTCCCTTAAGTATAGTTTCTGATAGAGACCCTAGATTTACATCTAGATTTTGGGGAGCCTTACAAAAAGCTTTTGGGACAAAGCTTAGTCTGAGTACAACATATCATCCATAGATAGACGGTCAATTAGAAAGGACTATCCAAACCCTAGAGGATATGCTAAGAGCATGTGTGCTAGAGTAGAAAGGTAGTTGGGATAAGTTCCTACCTTTAGTGGAGTTTGCCTACAACAATAGTTTTCATTCCAGTATAGGTATGGCACCGTATGAGACACTTTATGGTAGAAAATGTAGATCCCCTCTATGTTGGTATGAGGACAGAGAGAAAACCAACCTAGGACTTGAGTTAGTACAATAGACCACAGATCAAATTAAGATGATCAAGGATAGGTAGGTTGTGACTCAAAGTAGGCAGAAGAGCTATGTGGATAAGAGGAGAAGACCTCTAGAGTTCAATAAAGTAGATTATATTTTCTTGAGAGTCACTCCTAGTATAGGAATTGATAGAGCATTAAGAACACGTAAGTTAAATCATCGTTTCATTAGTCCTTACCAAATCTTAAAAAGAATTGGACTTATGGCCTATCAAATAGCCCTTCCTCCCAGTGTGTCAAACCTTCATAATGTATTTTTTATGTCACAGCTACGAAAGTACAATCCAGATCCTTTACATGTCATAAGAAATGAATCTGTGTAGTTAAGGGATGATTTATCTTATGTAATGCATCTGATAAGGATCATGGACAGAGGGGTCAAAAAGCTTAGAGGTAAGCAGATTCCTCTGGTGAAGGTGCTTTGGGACAGAGCAGGTTACATGGGAATTGGAGTCCCACATGCGACAAGACTACCCAAAGTTGTTTGTTTGAGATAAGCAATTTTGGGGACAAAATTTTAAAAAAAGAGGAGAGAAATGTAACATCCACTAAGACATATTAGGCTTGTAAATGGTTACACAGGTAGCATACTACTTGCTTAACATGCCTGTTAACTTTTGTGACAATCTAAGTCAGTTTCGGTACTTTGTTGCACCCCAAAAGGTGAAAAGTAGCTTAAAATGACCTAGATATTAGCTTAAATGGCTTAACTAAGGGATCTAAATATGGAGAATGAATTCCTAAGTCACAAATGTATGTTTTAAGCTCTAGTTAAAATTTGAGAATAATTAGAGGTAGTTTGATATTTTTAAACATACTAGTTGTGTGTTTTAATGCTAGTTTGGCTAGCAACTAATATGGAAATATGTGATATTAGTGAAACAAGATTTTTGATGAGCCGTAGGATTTATTTTAAACTTGTTGGTACTTGAAAAACTTGATTTGCTGCAAATTGAGTGTTCTTAGTAGATATAATGTATACTGCAAAATATCTTAAGGTTCTCAAGTTTTTCACGGCTGTTGTAGCCATTTTCTTTGACTTTTCCTTTGTTATTTCTTCTTAATTCATCTATTCTCTCATTCTCTCATTTGGGAACCAGAGAACAGGAAAAGAAAGGAAGAAAAAGAGAAGGAGAAAGAGGAAAGAAAGAGGAAAACTAAAGGAAAAGGAAAAGCTTGATCATCATCATTGCTACAAGAGGTAGGGGTATTTGACCTACAACTTCATCTTTCCTTTCAATCTCTTGTTATATGGAATTTTCATGGGTTGTTGAACATGGGTTGAAGGTTGTTCTTTTTCATGGTTTGAGTTGGATGAACATGAACCAAGGTTTGTGATATCTTTATTTTGTTCATGGAACTCTTGTAACCTCTTTTTGATGACACTTATGGTGTGGGAAGTCCTTCATGAGTGTATATGTGTGTGAGTTAAGAGTTTCACATGGAAACTTTGTTTTCTGGTGCTGTTATGCCTAGAATTACTGATTATGTTGGAGAGCATAACTGGTTATCTAGCCTTTGTTGAACTCGGTTTGAAGCCCATAATAGGTTAGGAGTGTTCCTTAATCGGTTATTTAGTTTGGCAGATAGGTGGGATAGCATGAGACAGCCTTATAACTAATTAGCAAGAAAAGCATAATCGATTATTGAGTGAAAACAGCAGCTCACATACAACTTATAAATAGCCTCTAATTGGTTACTCATAGAGCATAACTGGCTATGTTTTTCTCAAAATATGGTTTTGCCTTGTCATAACTGATTACCAAGGAAGGCTAACCGATTCTGGACATGTGGAAAACAAATTTTCTGGTTCTTGGGCTTAGGTTAGAGCTTGTAAAAGCCATGTAATCAATACCCAGATTTTAAAGAAAGTATTTGAGATACTTTTTAACCTTTCAAACAATTGTAACTCCTTTGTTGGTAAAGTTGAGTTAGGATAATGTAAGGATGGGTAATTGGCTCCTCTATGTGTTAGAGTAAGTTATGTTTCATTTGTGCAATTGCATGAAATTCCTCTTCATGAGTGAGGTTGAGTTTGTGTGCATGTGTGTGATGAATGCTCTCGTGTTTTTTTTTAAAAGCTTGTTATTTCTATGTATTGTGACCTTATATGGTGTGCACAACAACTTGGCCAGATGACCTTACAGTCGACAGAAGTCAGTATTAATTTATCTAACAGATGAAATTTACACAGCGTTTTCTTATTCCGACTGCTAAATTTCTCAAAAAATGTAAAATCTTGTAAACTGTGTCCAACCTCGGGTTTAGTAAGATCCCCCGTCGACATGTCCATAGTTCAAGATTCTCGAAGAAAACATCTCGTTTCTCCAGTTTCGCTCAGTGCGCACGTAAAACGAGAAGTATATTAAAATATTCGACGTTTCTGGAAAAATCCTAGAAAATTCCCAAAAATTATAAATATTATAAAACGACTATTCGTCTTATCATTTTCCAATTTTTGAAGCATTACAGTCGTTTTCTCAACTCTGCTCAATACGAACGCAAAACGAAGAATATATTAAAATATTCATCGTTTCCAAAAAATTTTGAAAGAATTCACATAAATCACAAATATTAGAAAATAACTATTCGTAATAAAATTTTCTAACTTTGGGAGCGTTACCGTCGTTTTGCCAACTCTGCCCAGTGTGCATGCAAAACGAGAAATAATATTAAAATATTTTGTGTTCTCAGAAAAATCCAGAAAAATTCTAGAAATTCCAAATATTGTAAAATGATTATTTATCCCAAAATTATCAATTTTCGGGATGTTACATAGGTAACCGGTCTAAGATTCTCAAAATGAGGACTAGTCCTAGATTCTAAGAGCGGAGGCTCATTAGGTCAAGGTTACTGGTATATGGGAAGATAATAGTACTCTTATTATGATAAGGGGAAGGAATCTTTCAATTACCAGGTAGTTTCAAGGCTCTTTTGCCTATCCTACCCAATATATACAAATGAATGAGGCTCCTAGGAATATGTGAGTATCATGTGTTTTCTAAAACTAAAACTTGCACAAGCATTGCACAAGCACATTGTTAGGACATCCCTTAGGCATATTCATGTAGCATATTGTATTGTGGTTGTTTTGATAATTGTATGAGTAGTTATCTCGCTTGATGATATTCTACAATTGTATAGGCGATTGTTTAATATCATTGTTAGTTACATCTTATGGTTATGGTTTTATTTACTCATTGTGAATGATGTAAATGTTGGTTTTAGGATACTTATACTGAGAGTCATATATTCTCATCCTGATTGTGTTTCCATGTAATTCCAGGACAATACCCCAAAAAAGGAAAGAAGAATAAGAAGCAGAAAGACTTAGAGTAGCTTATTTTGTTTATTGTGGAACCGATCATGTATTTAGTTTGTATCATTGGTTTTTAGTCTAAAGTTGTATATAACAATGAGCCATTTGTGGCTAGGGCTATATATATTTTTTATTTATCTTTTTTCTCATTCGGCTCTCTATAATGACTTTATATGGCATTCGTAGGAAGTGACATACTTAATATGTTTTATCTTGAAATATTCTGGTTATTTTATGATATTCGTATTAGGGTGTTACACCACTTCTACACTAATAAATAAATTTTGTAAAAGTAATTATAACATATATATAAAAATATGAGCCTGGTGTGAGTGTAATAAATGTACATATAATGAAAGGATCTCCATACAAAGTGATAATTACTATTACAACATATACAAATAAGCTTTTAAGGCATAACTTTATACAAATATTGTACAAAATTTTAATCAAAACTTTAAAGTAGTTATTCGTTCTAAATTCTTGTCTTTTCTTCCGCTTGCTGCCTCCTCCATTCCTAGAAATATTATAGAAATACAAATAGGTAGGGGTGAGAATTCTAAGAATTCTCAGTAATTATATTAAAAATAATGTCGTCATAATACATCCAGTTATTTCGAGGAAAAATCATTTCAAAACTTTAAATTAAAAATAGAAAGGTAGCAAAAGCCAAAACAAGTCATTTCTCTTCCCGAAATAGAATATCAATTATCATCCTTTATAAAATCATTTATTACAATCAAATAATTCTTATCATTCATCATACATCACTATTCATCAAATATTGTCATTCATCACATATAATTATTCATCAAATAGTATTATATCATATATCATCAATCATCATGTATCATAAATCATTATTACTCATAAATTATCACATCTCATCATTCGTTATTTCTCATTATTCATTATTTGTTAAAAAGGGTGTGGAGGGAATGTCTATCCTCACAATACCATTCACTTGGCAGTAGTCTGCTTTCAGGTTAGTGCACTTCAACCTATTTATGATGATTCGCTTGTTACACAGAACTACTCCTTACTCAAGGTAACCCAAACCACAACTTATGAGGAAATG
Source organism: Ormosia emarginata (assembly GCA_029884605.1). Taxonomy (NCBI): domain Eukaryota; kingdom Viridiplantae; phylum Streptophyta; class Magnoliopsida; order Fabales; family Fabaceae; genus Ormosia; species Ormosia emarginata. The sequence continues at coordinate 46,001,134 of JAQQTP010000088.1, forward strand.
TCCATCCTCATTTCAAAGTTGGGAGTAGAGAGAGAATGTCCATCCTCCACTACTTTGATAGGGAGGGTATCATCCTTCCTCGCACTATCTTTAATCCAGGATCACCTTAAGTAGGGAGGGGATATCCATCCTTAACTACTTTTCATCTAGGGAGAACTCAGGTAAAGAGGGAGGGAATGTCCATCATCAACCAAAATAACTCTAGTGGTAAGGGAATGTCCATCATCAACCACTATTATCCAAGTCTTACCCTAGGTTAGAGGATTTCTTAGATAATGAGTCGCCCATAAAAATCAAATAGTATCTCTTCATTAAACATCTTGATCATCAAATTCATCATATGTATGCTACATAATGTTTCACCATTTCATTTCACATGGATGCTTAATACACAATCATTTCTCATTCATCAATCATATAAATAAGATGCATAAGGTTAATGTCCAAGTACAATTAAAGCATAAGAATACCAATCTTCATAAGTAAACTTGTATTTAATTCCACAAAATATATCATAGAATAGGATCACTTTAAGTTAGAAATCTTGTTTTTATGCAAAAGAATAGTATGGAAGTCTCAATTATTGGGTGCTTAGGCACCCTAATCTTGAGCGCTTAATTGCTCATTACTAGGCATTTCTGCCACTAACTGATTAATTGGTCAATTTCTAGGCACTTAAGTGCCCAGTGTCAAAATGCTCAGAATCACATCCTCTACTAGTTAACTTATTCCTATCATATTTTCTCCAATCCAAATGGGTTTTCACACAAAAACAAGCCTTTAAAACATATAAAATTCATATTTATTCTTCTCTATATTTGTCAAAACCCATTTTTCAAATCACAAATACATAAGAATTCAAGCTTGTTTATGAGTTCAAAATACATCACTATACATATACCAATTCTAGGATATTAAAAATAGCAACTTATAACTAGGTTACCATACAAGTTTCAAACTAGATGATAAAAGAAATCAAGGGATCCAAACACAAGTTTATAAACACAAATTAATATCATACTCAAATACAAGTAAGTTAGCCTCATCTTTCTATTCTTTCCAAATTTATTTCTTTCATTCACTCTTGAGAAATCAAAGAGAAAAGATGAAAGAAAGGAGCAAAACAAAAATTCCCTACCCTTTTTCCTAGCTTATTGATGCTTACTTCTTCCTTTTTCTTTCCTTTCTTTCTTTTTCCTCTTACTTCTCTTTTCTTGCCGTTGGTCTTCTTCTTCTCTTTTCTTTTCTGCTTTTCTTCCTCTCTTTTTTTCCTGCTACTATACATGAAAGAGAATGGTCAAAGATGAGAAGGAAGAAAAGAAAAGTCTAGCGAGGATAAACATAAGGAGGGAAAGGCGGTGGGAGAAAAAGATAAAGATAAAAATGTGTTGAAACTTCTGTATCTCTTAGGAACACTTTAATATTTCTAGAATCAAGTTCTATAACTTCCATAAATGTTATAGAAAATTTAAGGTTTTCACTTAATCCTTAAATCCATAATTCCATAATTTCTTATATACTGGTATTTATTAATTAAGTTCCATTGCTCTTCCTTGAGTTAGGTTATACCAAAGAATTAAGCAAATGGGCTTACTGATATTTGCCTTAACTGGTATTTCTTACAAAAATATTCTCCATCCTATACTTGATATTCCATAAAATTTCATGATTTTCTGAGCTATTTAACTGTCTAATCGGTCCTCTAAACTCTTATTCAATGTCGTTAAAAATACTGAATTAATTCAATTGATTCTCCAAAATTTATCACATCTCTTTCCAGTCACTTATGATCTAGAAATAAAATTTTCATATTTATTTCTATCATATAAGCTATTTATGCTGAAAACTAAGCTAATTTTCACATTTGGTGTTATAGACTTAGGCTCAAACCAGTCTAGAAAATTATCCGAATTAACAGATAACTCATACCAGAGTTACTGAGCTTCTATAACCCTAATTAGGACTATTAGGATAGGGAGAATGTTACAAATATCAAGGCCTAAAAGTCTATTGGTGCTATATGTAATTCACCTCGGCCTCATTCTTTTTGGTTGGAACCCCTTCTTAGCAGCACTATTTTCTGCATTGCTCATTGACAGCTTCCCACCTTGTTAAAATTTCAATCCTCTTTCCTGTAGTAATCAAATATGAAAAAAATTTATAAGTCGTTTCGGCCATTGTCCAAACATAAGGAGCTCCAAAAGTTCCTAGAAAGTATAAGCACATTTCAGACAAAGTTAGAGGGGCTGATCTTGTGCAGCCAGGGCTCTCCATCTTTGTGTGTATTGCTTAAAGAATTCATCATTCCCCTTTTGCATAGCACTTAACTATTCTCCTTTCAGAGCCGCATCTTGATTAAACTTGTATTGGTCTGTAAACAAATTTGCTAATTCTATCCAACGAGAAATTTTGGATCGATCTAACTAGATATACTATTCCAACGTAGGACCTGTTAGACTTTCATAGAAAAGTTTATAAGGAATTTGTCGTCTATGGACCATATAGCCATCTTGGTCCCATAGCTGATCAGGTGAAAATAGGGGTTACCACTCTCATCATACTTGGTGAAATCAGGGATCTTGAAATCTTTGGGAATTACCACATCAATGGTAAGGCATAACTCCTTAATTTTGAAAGGACTATAGGCATTGGGACCCTTAATGGCTTTAATCTGCTCCTCTATCTTCTCCATCCATTCTTCCTTCATCTTGTCTTTCTTGGTTTTTATATGGCTATTCCTAGAATAAGGCATTGTTGGCTGCCCCAGAATAGACACATGCGGTTGTTCCCAAGTAGGTCTAGCGTGACTTGGTGCTCTATATTGAGCATTCTCCAATGGCTGGTACCCTTCTCCAATAGGGATTACTACTGGTGCAATGTACTGTGGTTGGTTATGGTGACTCATCCCTATAGTGATGCTTGTGGCTGAGTTAAAGAATACTAGTACTATCATTAGGTAAGAGACTAGCGGTGTACTCACATATACTTTAGCTTTAGTCGATCCTCTGTTTGTGTTGAGTAAGTTGAGAGAATCCCTCATGTCTTGTAGTATTGCTTCCAACATTTCCTAGGACTCACTCATTTCATTTATCTTCCCTTTCATTTCATAAATTGTTTGCACAATTTCGGCAAGTGCACCAAATCATTACAAGTAATATAACGATGAGAAAAAAAAAATATCGCCTCCACAGGGATTGTAATCGTTTTATCAACACAAAAGAAAAGGTTGTTTCTACTTGAACTAAAAATATGATTTTGGTAACTTTGAATTGTATTGATTTTAAACAAGTATAAAAGAAATGTATTAAAAACAAAGCAATTGACAAATTAAAGAATATTTTTGGATTTTAAGGAGAAGAAAATTAATCAAGAAAAGTGGCTAGGGTTCGAATCCCATTGTTTACCCTCTTACGCTATTAATTAACTCTCAAAACAAGTAGCAACCATGCACTTGAAGTTCCAATCAACAAAATTAAGCCAAGATCAATCACTTGATTCAAAACCCCTTTAACCCAAATCACAACTCCCAATTCCTTAGGTAATTGTTAATTCAAGTTAAGCATTAATGAAAGTGATTTCATAGGACACATAATTATAAAGATATATTCCTATATTCAATCATAATCATGTCAACTCAACTCAGTTCCAGCATTAAAACTAATTTTCCAATTAGAAGAAATACCCATATTCAAACCAATAGTGATCAAGTATTGATTAGCATTAAGCAAAGAGTAGAGTGTTCAAACACATGAAATTAACCTGTAAAGAGAGTAAAAAACAAATCACATAAGAGTATCTACAATGTTCATTTGACCCTAGCCTACAAAGATTTAGCTACTCATGATGGAAGAGGAAGAGATGAGAAAAATCAAACTAATGGAGGAAGAAGAAGCCATTGATCCTTCAAAGTCTTGTTCCCAAGCTTGAATAATCAATGGAGGTAGAAGAAGATGAAACCCTAGTAGAGCTTTGGCTAAAACCCCAAAAAATTAGAAATCCGGAAGAGAGCCCCCAAAAAAGCTACGTGAAAAGTGTTTTATCTAATTATTTAGATCTAGCTGGATAACGGTCGTCGCCTTGCAACAACCTATTCTCGCCTCGCGATGGCCCGCATATGAAGTGAAGCCCACTGCAGCTTCAAAGATTCTTTCATTTATCAACTCACCTTGCGATGATTGTTTCTTGCCTCGCGATGGAACGCATGAAGGCTTGCCTTGCGACACGCTAAGCTCGCCAGGTGATAGACTAAATGAGCAAATCTTCCTCTTTCTTCTAAGTTAAATCGAAACCTATTTCAATCAAACATTTAAATCCCATCAGCCAGTGAATACAAAAACCTATAATACTCTTAATCAATTAAAACTTATCTAATTTCTACCTAAATTCTTTAATTCTACAACTGATTTGACACCAAAAACTATCTTGTTTTAAAGATTCAACACAACCCCAAACTTAGAGTTTAGCTTGTCCTCAAGCAACAACCAATTTCACACAAGGGTCGGAGAATAAAACTAAATTTTGATTCATTTTCAAACAAGCCATCCACACAAAGTCATAATATTGAACAATTCACAAAATTTTCAACAATCATTACACAATCAAATTACCCACTCTTTTGCATTTGTGCTTCCCAATCATCACAACTTTAGGTAAGCAAAACCATTGATCCACTAAGAGTAACATATCAATCCTCACTATTCCTCTCCAGAAAAGGTGTTTCACTCAACTCACGTGTCTAGAGGAGTTATTTACACTCAATTCACATCACAAGCAACACCCTACCATAAGCTTGACAAAGTTCTAGAGAAGTAAATGCAATGCAATGCACACACACACTAAAAAAGGTCTTTTTGGGTTATAATAGGGCTTAGGCAAAGGTGGGAAATCATTTTGGAAAAGAGGCTTTTTGTACTTGGAATTAGACATAAGCTATTTCATGACACTCATAAAACAACCTTCAATTTATTCACTACAAAATTCCCCAAAACAATTTTTCAAAACAAATTAAATGAGAAACAAAAGGAAAATATTTACACATATGTACAACTTTTTATTTTTTCGTTTTCTGTTTTCTTCTTTCTCTTTTTTTTATATTTTTATATTTTTTTAACTACAAAAATAGAATAAAAATAAAAAATTGGACAAGGAAAAGTCCTTGTATGCCCACCCCAAACTTAGAACGTTGCTTGCCCTCAAGCAACCCCAAACTTAGTAATTTGCCAAGACATGTCATGAATTGACCTATACCTAACTCCAAGTAAGTAGGGACAATGGTTTTCCAGTTATTGGCTTGTATTGAAGGTTTAGTTCAAAGAAAAGGCTAAAGGCTCAAGGGGCTTAGCAAAAGACAAAAATGTTCAGGTGGTTTATTTAGTCTCTAGTTAAGCATAAGAAAAATGCCTCAGTGTGTCTGAACAAGTAAGCAAAAAAAACTAAGAACTAGGTTAAGTTCTGAAGAATGCCACATGCAATGGAAGCAAACATGAAAGAGATGACAGTGTTTAGGCCCAAATACTCACAAGTGTTTGAGAGTAAGGAAAAACATGCCACAATCAATTTCACTTTGATTAAAGTTACATAGAGCTGCTTAAACTGTACACACTTAAGCAAAATTTCAGCTCCTTGATTATACAACTCATGTAAAACTTAAGTGTCAAGTTCACAATTGTGGAATTTAAGTAAGGACTGAGTTCAGTGCATACATAACATTCAAGAGACATGGCAATCATTGTCTTATCAAGCTATTCTACTGGCACAAGTGAAGAACCCTCCAACAAAATTTATAAATTAATTCCAATAAGAGTTGGGATGAAAGAAACTTCTCCATTTGGATATTGCTTGATGAGCATGGATATGCAGAGTATCAAATGCATAGAATGACGACGAGCTGTCATCACTACCACACATGCATAACAACCAACAAGGATGAGCAATGAAATAACCAAGGCACAAATATCCAAAACAAAGTGATTGCAAATATCTAAGACAATTGAATAACACTGAAAATATCCAGAATGCTGGAAAGCAAAATACCAATAATGAAAAGTGAACAAGAAAGTTCAACCGAGCAAGAAAATAACAAAATAAAAACCAAACACCCCCAACTGACTCAAAACATCTAAACTTCATCATTATTCTCTGCAGCACCATCCTCTGAGCTCTCCTCATTATCAGCAACAACCTAGTCATCCTGGTGCTCCCTAACTCCCCCCACAGCATCATCTAAGTACTCCTCATCATCAGCAACAACCTGGTCATCCTAGTTAGGCTTGTCTACCAGCTCCTTCTTAAAATCTGTTATAGATACTCTAGATCCATCAGCACCCTGGCTCTGCCCCATGGACGGTTGCATCATACTCTTAAAGAACTGCTCTGTGAAAGGATCAAGAGACACATCAGTCAGCAAAGATAAATCAAATCCCCATTCTGGAGCCCGGGATCGCTTCATCAGCTCCATGTTGCGCATGGACTGGAAACACAAAGCATTTAGCCTGCCAAGAGACTGAATGTGATGACTGTGAAGAGCCTGTGTCCTTTGAATAGCAAAAAAGTGGTGTTGTATAGTAGCCAAAGACAGTGGCTTAAGAACTAACTCAGGTGCCTCGGGTTCTTCTTTTGGTAACTCTGGTGCAGGTGCAGCGTCAAGTGGCCCAGATGGTTGCTTCTTGATCCACTATGTTGTAATTGGTGCTTTGGGGTTTCTAATAGTGTCAGTATCTGAAGAAGTGACACCCTTTTTAGCACACAACAAGAAAATTAGGGACGGGTAGGCCAGTGTGCTAGTATTATCATTAGCAATATGGTGCATCTCCTTAGCAATGATCTCCCCTGTAACGCCCATTTTTCTCCCTTCAGTCATAATGGGTGAGAAGAAGGAACGTCGCACTATAGTGAAACGACACAAAAAATGATTACGAAAAATTTGAACATTTTTTTTTAACATAATTCCGGTTAAAACTTCCATTTAATGTACATATACACCTGTTTGTAAATATATCGCGTGATTGATTTAAAATTAAAAGTTCCTCTTTCATATAAAACTTCTATCAAAGATGTCAAAGAGAAATTAACATGGAATGAAACATACGACCATACACAATATGGATAATTACATACTTTGTACCAGAAATACAAGCCTGTTTAAATTACATTTCCAAAAAAAAGATATACAAAAAGCAAAATGTGTACCTACCCCAAGAGATACAAATATATACCCACTAATCCAGTAGTACGTCAGGCTCCCTCAAAATAAGCGGACAGCCATCAGTAGCCATCAATTTAAAACCAACCCTAAGACTGCCTGGAACGAGAAGGAACCGTAGATGGATCCTCCTCAGGGTCCTCGTCGTCTGACGAGACATCCATCGGGACGACAGAACAGCAGGCAGGAGCCCGGGCAGTAGACAAAAAAGAATCCTCACGAGGGGTATAATACATTTCACCCCACATGTCCCTCACGGGCATATAGAACTCCAGCCATACAAAAGCATGAAAATCTATAACAGGAGCGTCATAATGTCTCCACGCTAAGGACACCATCACATCGCCGTGGTATACACATCGATTAGTCTGCACGTTGATATGCCAGCAGTCCGGACCTCCAAGAAAGTTGATCCACACGTAGCCAAAAAGTCCACGGAGTCGAAATGACATCCTCAACAACTTCTATCTCAGTCGAGATAAGGCCAGAAACCTTGAAACTCAGTGGTTTCCTTATCCTCCTCACGAACGTCTTCTTGAGAGCATACGATCCGATCCAAAATGCAAAATAAAGAGAATTACCGAAAGAGGTGAGATTCCCAACTTTCAGTACCAACAAGGCAGCAAGAAAATAAACGGCGTCGAACGCCCACACAAGACACAGTTAATACACACAAGTACAATAATACATGAAAGCAATTAATGAGAGTAAAGCAACAAAGAACAATAGTTAACTTTATCCATAGCCAGCTAGCAACATTAGCATTATCAAGAATCAAATAAATATCACAGTCATAATAGTAAACATATTATCCAATCATGAATGCTCAATGGACCATGTGACTGACAACTCACAATGCAACAAGGGTACCAAAGTTTCTACTCCATGGAGCTAGACATAAACATCTTCAGAGTAAATGATCAAGGAGTCATGCCAGTGTATCGTTAGCCTTAAAAATAGTGTGCTCATCACATAAAAACATTTGCGCAAAATGGCTCACACATGGCACCTCAACAGTTGATCGCGACATAGGACAGCGTCACAGTCAGGATCGTCAGTGTGTTGCATTGGTCTATCCCACGGCCCCAGTGGAGCTACCACTGTCTATTGTGAGACACCCACACCCCGACGCCCTCAGGGTCAACAACATATGACACCTATGCTTAGTCTATTCGCACCCGCACATAGGTGTTATTCAAACTCCTAGGCATACATCGCCTTACTAACCATGTCCAACGGACAGCACTGCATAACTACACAATGTCCAATCATGAATGTTCATCACTATTGTATTCAGCATAAGCCTTTCCTCAATGGCACATAAGCATTATTCAATGTCCAACATGACATATCAACCATGCATTTATTAAAACATTGCCTCAATGGCACATCATCATTCTTATCTCATTGAGTACTACATCAATAATTCTCAGCATCAATATGTATTCCTCATTACACACATACCACAATTTCCATATCATGGATCCAAGAATTCTATATTCAAAATCATTTCTTTTCTATCGGTATGAATACACATTCCTATCACAATTAAGTAAGGTAAAATCCTTGAATCCAGGGTTTTTAGGTTATGTTTGAGTTACAAAGGACAAAGAACCATAATCTCAATCATTTCCAGCTCAAAAATCTCATTTTTGGTCTTAGTAATCGATTACATCACCCTTGTAATCGATTACCCGAGAAATAGAATCTCTGTAATCGATTACAATCTCATTGTAATCGATTACGTGATTCCCAGAATCACGTTTCGTAACTTCAAGGCCCTGGTAATCGATTACACAACCGTGGTAATCGATTACCAATTGGACAGAACCTCCATAATCGATTACCCACAAGTTGTAATCGATTACGTGATTCCCAGAAGCACCATTTCGTGACATCAGAGGCTTGGTAATCGATTACACCACTCTTGTAATCGATTACAAGCTAAACAGAATCTCTGTAATCGATTACACACCAGACGTAATCGATTACCAGATTTCCAGAATCACGATTTTGTATCTTTAAGAGCTTGGTAATCGATTACAAGCCCCGTGTAATCGATTACCACGCGTAAACTTGCAGAAAACAGAGTTCTCCAGGTCCTCTAACTCAAACCAAACCAATCCTTATCATATTTAATCAACAAGATACTCAAATATACCTTCAAATCATGCAAGAGGCATCAATACATCATACAAACCCAACAAAATGCACTGTCATCAAGAACAACATAAAAATAAGAGAACTTTATACATGGATTCAGAAATCAATAAAAACACACATACAAGACATTCCCTTACTACCAAGGTTGGTTGAAGAGGATCATCTCCCTCTTACCTATTTGGAAAACAACACAATGTGCCACTCCTTCTTGCCCTAGATTTTCGTTTTTTCCCTTCAAGAAAACTCCAATGTGAGTGATCACCACAATGTCCACTCAAACTATGAAAAATAGGTTCTTGGTCACCAAGGTGGCCAAGAGAAACGAAAATAGCAAGAAAATGGAAGAAAGTTGAAGGCTTTACCTTAAAGCTCCAAGTTTTAGCTTCTATGGTGGAAGAAGAATGGAAGAAGAAGAAGAAGAACTAAAAGATGGCAGCAAGAGAGGACTTGGAATGGTGTAAGGAAGCAAGAATCTTTGATGGTGAAGCAAGCAAAGAATGGCTGCCTCCAAGAGTGGTTGCACGGTGGAGAAGAAAAGGAAAAGAGAGGAAATGGATATTTGGGGTTTAGAAAAGTGAGAGTATGATATTAGGAAGAGAAGAGGTATTACTTAGGCTTTCCTATAGCCTCTGCCATAGAATAGTGGAGAAGGGAGAGAGAAAAATGTGTCAAATAGGAAGCTTCTTAGAAACTTCCTACAAGGGTTTTAATTAACTAATTTCTCTTTTTCTTCCTTCTTAAAATAAGGCTAAAAGGGTTTGACACAAGGAAATTTTTGAATAATGCGATAAGATTTTTATTACGTTTTATTATTTATTGGATGTGATTATAGTTGGTAGAAGTCAACATTAACAAATCTGATAGATAAATTCTTTACAGTGTTTTATTATCTCATCTGTTAAGATTTCTCGAAAAATGTGAAACCTTGTAAACTGTGTCCGGCCTCAGGTTTAGTAAGATCCCCCGTCGACGTTTCCATAGTTCAAGGTTTTTGGAGAAAATATCTCATTTCTCCGATTCCACTCAGTGCATACGTAAAACAAGAAATATATTAAAATATTCCGCGTTCTCATAAAATTCCAAGAAAATTCCATAAAATCATAAATATTTTTAGAATGAATTCTGATAGTAGAAAAGTAAATTTTGGGGTATTACAACTCTCCCCAACAAATAAGAATTTCATCCTCGAAATTTTCCATACCTTAAAACAATTCGGGATATTGCTCCTTCATGTTGTTCTCCAGCTCCCACGTCACATCTCCAGTTGCTTCATTCCAGATTACCTTCACTAGTGCAATGTCCTTTCCTCTAAATTGCTTTGTCCTCCTATCCTCAATCCTTACAGGAGTTGTCTCATATGTCAAGTTTTCCTTCAATTGTACAAAATCAGGTGCTATGACATGATTAGGATTTAGGATATATTTTCTGAGTTGTGACACATGAAAGACATTATGAAGATTTGAAAGAAAAGGGGGTAAAGCTATTTGGTAAGCAACAGGACCTATCCGACGAAGAATTTGGTAGGGTCCAAGGAATTTTGGAGTGAGTTTTCTAAATTTGAGGACACGACCGACCCCAGTCATAGGTGTGACTTTCAAGAAGACATGCTCTCCTTCTTCGAACTCAAGAGGTTTCTTTCTTTTGTCCGCATAACTCTTCTGCCGACTCTGAGCCGTTTTCATTTTCTCCTGAATCATTTTAACCTTCTCAGTTGTCTACTGAATGAGTTCAGGTCCAACTGTAAGCCGTTCTCCATCTTGATACCAGCACAGAGGCGTCTGACACCTCCGCCCATATAAGGCCTCATAGGGCGCCATCCCTATACTTGAATGGTAACTGTTGTTGTAGGTGAATTCCACCAATGGTAAGATTTCATCCCAACCTCCAGCTTGCTCTATCGCACAAGCTCTCAACAGATCTTCTAATGACTGAATTGTTCTTTCTGATTGACCATCAGTTTGCGGATGGCAGGCAGAACTTAACCGCAACTTTGTTCCCATAGCCTCTTGAAGACTTTGCCAAAACTTCGAAGTAAACCTCGGGTCTTTATCGGAAATAATACTCGTGGGTATCCCGTGAAGTCTAACAATTTCACCAATGTATATTTGAGTCAACTTCTCCAACGGATATCTTATGTTGATTGGCAGAAAGTGAGCTGACTTCGTAAGTCGATCCACTATTACCCATATTGAGTCATATCCTTTCCTAGTTCTTGGTAACCCGACAACAAAATCCATAGCGATACTATCCCATTTCCATTCAGGAATAGTTAAAGGTTGTAGTAATCCAGCTGGTCTTTGGTGCTCAATCTTCGTTTTCTGGCAAACCAAACAAGACGACACGCATCTAGCGATATCTCTTTTCATCCCATGCCACCAAAATAACTTCCTCAAGTCTTGATACATCTTGGTCATTCTAGGATGCATACTCAACTGACTCGAGTGAGTATGTTCAAGTATGTACTTTCTGAGTTCTTTATCTTTAGGCACACAGACCCTTCCTTGGAATCTCAAAATCCCATCGCTTCCTTCCTTCAATGTTGATACACCACCTTGCCTCATCAATTCTCTTTCTTCTTGCAGGAATTTATCGACCTTTTGTTTCTCTCGAATATCATCCATCAGGTCATTCGAGATAGTGATCCTATTCATGCAAATTTTTCCCGGTGTTAACTCTACAAATGACCATATATCTCTGAATTGCTCTATCAAGTCCTTTTCTCTAATCATCATAGTAGAAAAACTAATCGTCTTTCTACTCAAAGCATCGGCCACCACATTCGCCTTTCCAGGATGATACTGAAGTTGAAAATCGTAATCTTTCAAAAACTCTAGCCATCTTCGCTGCCTCATGTTCAGCTCTTTCTGATCGTACATGTACTTCAGACTTTTGTGGTCACTGAAGACGTTGAATGTGGCTCCATACAAATAATGTCTCCATATCTTTAATGCAAACATCACTGCAGCTAACTCTAGATCGTGTGTTGGGTAGTTCTTCTCGTGCATTCGCAATTGTCTTGAAGCGTAAGCTACCACTCCTCCGTTTTGCATGAGAATGCACCCCAAACCTTGATACGAAGCGTCACAGTACACTTCAAACGGTTCACTAGGATTTGGTAAGACTGGCACTGGTGACGTAGTCAGCTTCCTTTTTAACTCTTGGAAACTTCCCTCACAGGAATCTGTCCATTCAAAAGCTTGGTCTTTCTTGGTGAGTTGAGTGAGCGGTCCAGCGATTTTGGAAAATCCCTCAATAAACCTCCGGTAGTACCCGGCTAATCCAATGAAGCTTCGGATTTCCGTCACTGTAGTTGGTCTTTCCCACTGTAGTACAGCTTCTACCTTTGAAGGATCCACTGCAATTCCTTCCTTTGTGATTACATGACCCAAGAACTTCACTTCATCTAGCCAAAACTCGCACTTGGATAGCTTCGCATATAGCTCTTTTTCCTTCAAGATCTGGAGAACTATGTTGAGGTGTTCAACATGGTCCTCGTGACTTTGTGAATAGATCAGGATATCATCGATGAAGACAACAACGAATTTGTCCAAGTAAGGACGAAAGATCCTATTCATATAGTCCATAAATATCACAGGTACATTTGTCACACCAAAAGGCATCACCAGGTACTCATAATGACCATAACGAGTACGAAAAGTCGTCTTGGGAATATCTTCCACTTTCACTCTGATTTGGTGATATCCCGATCGTAGATTGATCTTGGAAAACACAGTTGCTCCCTTCAATTGGTCCATCAAGTCATCTATCATCGGCAATGGATACTTGTTCTTGATCGTAACCTTGTTCAATTGGCGGTAGTCCACACATAATCTTGAAGTCCCATCTTTCTTCTTGACCAACAATACAGGTGCTCCCCAAGGTGACACACTGGGTCTCACGAATTACTTCTCTAGGAGCCCTTCCAACTGCTTCTTAAGTTCCACGAGTTCTGCTGGTGCCATACGATAAGGTGCCATAGAAATAGGGCCAACTCCAGGTACCAAGTCGATAGTAAACTCGACCTCTCATTCTGGTGGCAAACCAGGTACATCGTCAAGGAAAACCTCAGGAAAATCTTGAACAACAGAGATTGCGTCCACATCAACTTCACTCTCAACTTTCAAAGAAGATAACAGCATGTATCCTCGAGCTCCTTCTTTCAGAAAAGCTTTCACTTGGTTGGCGGTCAAAAATCTAGAATCCTCATCCAAAGGGAAAACTATTATTTTTCTGGAACAGTCTAACAAGACATGGTTGGCAGATAGCCAGTCCATTCCTAATATCACATCTAGTTGGGATAATGGCAAACAGATCAAATCGACAGAAAAGATTCGACCTTTCACTATTAAAGGACAACCTAGACACACCTTAGTAGTGACGACAGGTTTTGCAGTAGGAGTCGAAATAGTCAAATCGAAAGGTAAAGAAGACACAGGCAATCCAAGTCTTTTCACACAATCATGTGAAATGAAAGAATGAGTAGCACCAGAGTCATACAGTACAATTAAAAGATTACCTTCAATGATACCTTCTCCTTGTATCAGATCCTCGGATTCAGAGGCCTCAGCACCACTCAGGGTGTAGACTCTGCCTCCAACTCGTGGTTTAGAAGTCTTAGCAGTATTGACGGATGGTTCCGCCTTGATCTGGTTACAATCTCGAAAAACGTGACCAGGTTTCCCGCACCGAAAGCAAATAAATCCTTTGATTGTGCAGTCCCTTGTGAAATGCTTATTCCCACATTTCATGCATCTCGGAGTAGTTATAGCATTCTGACCCATCCTTCCAGGGCTTCCAGTTGGGCTTCCTCCTTGAAATTTTTGTGGTTGTTAGCTTCCAGAGGGTCTGAAATAAGGCTTCTTTTGATGACGACTCAAGTTACCACCACCTCCTCTTTGGGATCGAATGGGCCCAAAGTTTCTGTTTCTCGCCTCACGTTCTTGTTCCACACTTTCCAATCGGCAGCAAGTGTCGAGTAGCTCGGAAAACTGAGAAATCTTCAAGGCTATTACAATTTTCTTCACATCATGCCTCAGGCCTTGCTCAAACTTCCGACACTTCCAAGTTTCATTGGGTTGAAGTTGAAAATAGGCTGAAAATCTGGACAAGTTCTCAAACTTGGCAGCGTATTCGCTCACAGTCATGCCTCCCTGTCGCAACCTTAGAAATTCCATTTCTTTTGCGTGCCTGGCACTTTCAGGAAAATATTTGTTCAAGAACCTTTCTTTGAACACTTCCCAAGTTATCGCTCTATTTGCAGCTTGAAGTAGCCTTTGTTCTCCCGTCCACCAATGATCAGCATCTCCCTCAGCATGTATGCGGCATAGGTCACCTTCCTATCATCAGCATAATTCATACCCATAAATATTTTCTCCAACTCTTGGATCCACAATGTAGCTTTCTCCGGATCAAACTCCCCCTTAAACTGTGGAGGATTAGCGCGACGAAATCCTTCCAAGTTCTGAACATCCGTTGTAGCCTCTAGCTGTTGTGCAGCCCTAGCCTGTTGTTAAGTTGTCTGCTGGTTCTGTTGTAACATTGCCTCGGCCATCTTCTGTATTGCCTCTATGGCAGCAGCCATATCACCCCGACGAGCCATTGTTCCTTCTCGGATTAGACTACGCAAAACACAGAGAAAGTCAGATGTATTCATTTGAATACCAAACAGCAAAATCACAGAGAATGACACAGCACAAACAAGACAGTCCAAAACCACACGACCCAAAGAAACATAACCGGGAGCTCTGATACCAAGACAGTGTAACGCCTATTTTTCTCCCTTCAGTCATAATGGGTGAGAAGAAGGAACGTCGCACTATAGTGAAACGACACGAAAAATGATTACGGAAAATTTGAACATTTTTTTTAACATAATTCCGATTAAAACTTCCATTTAATGTACATATACACCTGTTTGTAAATATATCGCATGATTGATTTAAAATTAAAAGTTCCTCTTTCATATAAAACTTCTATTAAAGATGTCAAAGAGAAATTAACATGGAATGAAACATACGACCATACACAATATGGATAATTACATACTTTGTACCAGAAATACAAGTCTGTTTAAATTACATTTCCAAAAAAAAGATATACAAAAAGCAAAATGTGTACCTACCCCAAGAGATACAAATATATACCCACTAATCCAATAGTACATCAGGCTCCCTCAAAATAAACGGACAGCCATCAGTAGCCATCAATTTAAAACCAACCCTAAGACTGCCTGGAACGAGAAGGAACCGTAGATGGATCCTCCTCAGGGTCCTCGTCGTCTGACGAGACATCCATCGGGACGACAAAACAGCGGGCAGGAGCCTGGGCAGTAGACAAAAAGGAATCCTCACGAGGGGTATAATACATTTCACCCCACATGCCCCTTACGGGCATATAGAACTCCAGTCATACAAAAGCATGAAAATCTATAACAGGAGCGTCATAATGTCTCCACGCTAAGGACACCATCTCATCGCCGTGGTATACACATCGATCAGTCTGCATGTTGATATGCCAGCAGTCCGGACCTCCAAGAAAGTTGATCCGCACGTAGCCAAAAAGCCCACAGAGTCGAAATGACATCCTCAACAACTTTTATCTCAATCGAGATAAGGCCAGAAACCTTGAAACTCAGTGGTTTCCTTATCCTCCTCACGAACGTCTTCTTGAGAGCATACGATCCGATCCAAAATGCAAAATAAAGAGAATTACCGAAAGAGATGAGATTCCCAGCTTTCAGTACCAACAAGGCAGCAAGAAAATAAACGGTGTCGAACGCCCACATAAGACACAGTTAATACACACAAGTACAGTAATACATGAAAGCAATTAATGAGAGTAAAGCAACAAAGAACAGTAGTTAACTTTATCCATAGCCAGCTAGCAACATTAGCATTACCAAGAATCAAATAAATATCATAGTCATAATAGTAAACATATTATCCAATCATGAATGCTCAATGGACCATGTGACTGACAACTCACAATGCAACAAGGGTACCAAAGTTCCTACTCCATTGAGCTAGACATAAACATCTTCAGAGTGAATGATCAAGGAGTCATGCCAGTGTATCGTTAGCTTTAAAAATAGTGTACTCATCACATAAAAACATTTGCGCAAAATGACCCACACATGGCACCTCAACAGTTGATCGCGACATAGGACAGCGTCACAGTCAGGATCGTCAGTGTGTTGCATTGGTCTATCCCACGGCCCCAGTGGAGCTACCACTGTCTATTGTGAGACACCCACACCCCGACGCCCTCAGGGTCAACAACATATGACACCTACGCTTAGTCTATTCGCACCCGCACATAGGTGTTATTCAAACTCCTAGGCATACATCGCCTTACTAACCATGTCCAACGGACAACACTGCATAACGACACAATGTCCAATCATGTATGTTCATCAATGATGCATTTAGCATAAGCCTTTCCTCAATGTCCAACATGACATATCAACCATGCATTTATTAAAACATTGCCTCAATGGCACATCATCATTCTTATCTCATTGAGTACTACATCAATAATTCTCAGCATCAATATGTATTCCTCATTACACACATACCACAATTTCCATATCATGGATCCAAGAATTCCATATTCAAAATCATTTCTTCTCTATCGGTATGAATACACATTCCTATCACAATTAAGTAAGGTAAATTCATTGAATCCAGGGTTTTTAGGTTATGTTTGAGTTACAAAGGACAAAACCATAATCTCAATCATTTCCAGCTCAAAAATCTCATTTTTGGTCTTGGTAATCGATTACATCACCCTTGTAATCAATTACCTGAGAAACAGAATCTATGTAATCGATTACAATCTCATTGTAATCGATTACGTGATTCCCAGAATCACGTTTCGTAACTTCAAGGCCCTGGTAATCGATTACACAACCGTGGTAATCGATTACCAATTGGACAGAACCTCCATAATCGATTATCCACAAGTTGTAATCGATTACGTGATTCCCAGAAGCACCATTTCGTGACATCAGAGGCTTGGTAATCGATTACACCACTCTTGTTATCGATTACAAGCTAAACAGAATCTCTGTAATCGATTACACACCAGACGTAATCGATTACCAGATTTCCAGAATCACGATTTTGTATCTTTAAGAGCTTGGTAATCGATTACAAGCCCCGTGTAATCGATTACCACGCGTAAACTTGCAGAAAATAGAGTTCTCCAGGTCCTCTAACTCAAACCAAACCAATCCTTATCATATTTAATCAACAAGATACTCAAATATACCTTCAAATCATGCAAGAGGCATCAATAAATCATACAAACCCAACCAAATGCACTATCATCAAGAACAATATAAAAATGAGAGAACTTTATACATGGATTCAGAAATCAATAACAATACACATACAAGACATTCCCTTACTACCAAGGTGGTTGAAGAGGATCATCTCCCTCTTACCTATTTGGAAAACAACACAATGTGCCACTCCTTCTTGCCCTAGATTTTCGTTTTCCCCCTTCAAGAAAACTCCAATGTGAGTGATCACCACAATGTCCACTCAAACTATGAAAAATAGGTTCTTGGTCACCAAGGTGGCCAAGAGAAACGAAAATAGCAAGAAAATGGAAGAAAGTTGAAGGCTTTACCTTAAAACTCCAAGTTTTAGCTTCTATGGTGGAAGAAGAATGGAAGAAGAAGAAGAAGAACCAAAAGATGGCAGCAAGAGAGGACTTGGAATGGTGTAAGGAAGCAAGAATCTTTGATGGTGAAGCAAGCAAAGAATGGCTGCCTCCAGGAGTGGTTGCACGGTGGAGAAGAAAAGGAGAAGAGAGGAAATACATATTTGGGGTTTAGAAAAGTGAGAGTGTGATATTAGGAAGAGAAGAGGTATTACTTAGGCTTTCCTATAGCCTCTGCTGTAGAAGAGTGGAGAAGGGAGAGAGAAAAATGTGTCAAATAGGAAGCTTCTTGGAAACTTCCTACAAGGGTTTTAATTAACTAATTTCTCTTTTTCTTCCTTCCTAAAATAAGGCTAAAAGGGTTTGACACAAGGAAATTTTTGAATAATGCGATAAGATTTTTATTACGTGTTATTATTTATTAGATGTGATTATAGTTGGCAGAAGTCAGCATTAACAAATCTGACAGATAAATTCTTTACAGTGTTTTATTATCTCATCTGTTAAGATTTCTCGAAAAATGTAAAACCTTGTAAACTGTGTCCGGCCTCGGGTTTAGTAAGATCCCCCGTCGACGTTTCCATAGTTCAAGGTTTTCGGAGAAAATATCTCATTTCTCCGATTCCGCTCAGTGCATACGTAAAACGAGAAATATATTAAAATATTTCGCGTTCTGAGAAAATTCCAAGAAAATTCTAGAAAATCACAAATATTTTTAGAATGAATTCTGATAGTAGAAAAGTAAATTTTGGGGTGTTACATCCCCCACATTGATAGATTCACCTTTCATGATTGTAATAATGAGTTGGGCCTTGTAAATAATTATGTCTGAGGTATTTGAGCAAGGAAGGACTGTTTGATGAACATACGTGGACCAAGCCTTGGAGATTGGTTTCATATCAACATTTTTGAATCTCTGAGGAGTATTGCCCCGGGTTCTGAACCATTTGGCGCCTGACTTGCAGAGGTACTTGATCAACTCATTATAGTCGATCGCCCCATTCATTTTGTTCTTATAAGCACATTCCCGTGGGATAGGGAGACCTAGAACCTCATTAATCCTCTTCCCGGTAAAACTGATTGATTTTTCTCTGACATAATTGACAAAAACTCGAGTTGTGCCCCAAACTCTATAGGCATTAGCATAAAATTCATATACAAGTTCCAGACAATGATCAGTGACAGATCTGGTCAACTTTGCCCATTTCCTCTAGGAAATCTCATATTGGATCTCTGGTATGGTCTCAGTGAGGAAATCAAAAGTTCTGTCAACGATGATTTTCTTCTTGCTAATGATGGACTTGAACTTTTCCTAGTGTTTGAAAGAATAGTACAGATGCTCTGTAAATGCAGGTTCTACCTCCACAACTTGCTTTCTCTTTTTTAGTTTTCCCTGTTTTGATGCCATGTTCTTTAAATATGAAAATATGGCATTCAATCAACTGTAGACACATGTAGTGCCAATAGCCATGAAAGCTACTCCTAAACTTAAGTCAGAAAGTCAACCAGCACCTTGGAAACAAATTGTTATCAGGCTATTGTCACTAATGCAAGCAAGGCTTCATGTACACTCAACAAGTAGTTGAACGTGCAATTAGATTACAAGGGAGTGCACAACCTCAAGAACATGTCTTGGTAAGAGCAGGAAAAGAAACAATCATCATTGTGAACTTTTTCCAAACACTTACTGTGTGCAATACATGCAATGGGTCAATTGAGAACAAAGATACCCGTATATTACCATTCCCACAAGAACTTGAACCAAGAAAACAAATCCATAACTTATTTCGGCCACACAACACTATTAAAAGCACTGCTTATCAAGAACAACTTGTGGAACTACATCATGGTAGCACTATGAGAAAAGAGAAGGAACAGAACCTTCACAATAATGAACATTTACCACGAGCCCTAGAATGATGATAGGGGAAAGGACATACCTGATAATGAATTGCAGAGAAATGAATTGCAAAGAGTGGGTTAGAGTTAGAGAAATGGAAGAAATAGAGATTAGGTGAGGACCGAGTGAAAACCCTAGCAGAGCTTATAGAATGTATGTGCGGGAAAATACTGCAAATCAGCCATCTATTTATAGAATGCGACACATCACTTGGCGACAACACACTGTCGCGCCACAACGGTACACACTGGGCAAGAATGGGAGATGGTTTTCGAGTTGTCACCTGGCGGATGCTATACCATCGCCTCACGATTCAAGTTAGTAAGTCCCTGCTGGAAATTCGCCTCATAATGGTGAACTCCCGCGAGGCGATAGACACTATAAAAAACTTTAAATTTGCTCACCTCACGATGACTTCTTCATTGCCTCGCGATTGAAGTTAGAGGCCTTTGGCTGGAAATTCGCTTCGTGATGGTGAACTCCTGCGAGGTGAAGGGCACTGGAAAAAAAAACTTTGAAGTTACAATTCCCATCATGCCTTGCAATGGCTTCCTTAGTGCCTCACGATTGAAGTCAAAGGCATTTTGTTGGAAATTCGCCCCGCGATGATAGACTCCCGCGAGGCGATGCATCCT
The DNA here is from genome assembly GCA_029884605.1 of Ormosia emarginata. Taxonomy (NCBI): domain Eukaryota; kingdom Viridiplantae; phylum Streptophyta; class Magnoliopsida; order Fabales; family Fabaceae; genus Ormosia; species Ormosia emarginata. The sequence goes on from JAQQTP010000088.1 coordinate 46,021,697, forward strand.
GGGCAAATCCTGCACTTTTTAACTCAATTTCTCGCCTAGCGATACAGTCCTCATTGCCTCACGATTGAAGTCAGAGGCTTTTGGTTGGAAATTCACCCCGCGATGGTAGAACCACCGCCTCACGATAGCAAATCGAGGTATATAAATCCCTTTTTGCTTGCAAATCGCCTCACAATGTATTCTACTACCCTACCAAGATAAGGTTTCAGCCTTTGGCCATTGACTCTGAAAGCCCTTTTTGAAGTTGTATCCTTCACTTATATTGTTCCATAGGATGTCACTTCTTTGACATGAATAGTCTTGACCATTTAGACTACAATTTTCCTAGAAACAACTTCAGCCTTGAATTAAACAATAACACATGTTGTGCCAGATAAAATTTTCTCTGTGAAATGTACTTGTCACGGTAGGTCCTCATCTTCTGCTTGTATATCCCCATATTCTCATATGTATGCACACACATTTCCTGAAGTTCATGTAGCTGATTAACTCTCTTTTCTCCACTCAAGGTAGGATCAAAATTTAAGAATTTTAAGGCCCAATATGCCTTGTGCTCAAGTTCTACTGGCAAATGGCGATACTTACCATAAACCAGCTAATATGTTGATAAGCCTAGAGGTGTTTTGTAGGCAGTCCTATATGCCCATAAAGCATCATCCAATTTATTTTCCCAATCCTTCCTTGAATTACTAACTGTCTTCTCCAGAATTCTTTTTATCTCGCTATTTGATACCTCCACTTGGTCATTGCATTGAGGGTGGTAGGGAGTTGCCACTTTGTGTCAGACATCATACTTGGAAAGAACATTTTGTAGTTAATTATTGCAGAAATGATTTCCTTCATCATTGATCAACACCCTCAGAACTCCAAATCTAGAAAAGATGTTCTTTTTGACAAACTTGACCGCTGTTTGAGAATCATTTGCAGGAGTGGCCATGGCCTCAACCTATTTTGAGACATAGTCAACAACCACTAATATGTACTGATTGGAATAGGAAGAGGGAAAAGGCCCCATGAAGTCAATGCCCCAACAATCAAACAATTCAACCTCTAGAATGGGATTCAAGGGCATTTTACTCCGTCTTGAGATATTGCTTGTCCTTTGGCATTTGTCACAGCCCTTCACATGGCTGTATACATCTTTAAAGATGGATGGCCAATAAAAATTGAACTGAAGTACGTTGGTTGCAGTACATTCTCCATTAAAATGCCCTCAACAAGGAGAATCATGACAATGCTAAAGTATCTTCTGCCCTTCAGCTTGTGACACACACCTCCTGAGAAGTCCATCCAAGCTAATTTTGAAAAGAAAGAGATCATCCCAAATATAATATTAGGCATCTCAAAAAAATTTCTTTTTCTGTTGCTGTGAATGCTTATGTCTTGAAGCATATCAAATAAGTTTTTGATGATAACAAAGTCAAGATGAAGATCAAGATCAAAGGAAAAGAACAAGACCAAGAGAAGAAGACCAAGATCTAAAGAGGTATATTAGATATAGGTCTTAGAACATCAATGTGAAATGCTCTTGAGGTATCTCAATTATATTCAAATGGTTTTTCAAAGATCTCATAAATCAACTTGTTTTCAAAGTTCATATTTTAAAGAAATGTTGATTTCAATCTTGGATTATGGTAAACATTTGTAAATCTTGTTTTGTCCAAGTACCCAAATGATAAAAATGGCCTAGAAACTTAATTTGGATTGAAAAATGTGTTCAAAGTGGAAAGTAATCGATTACACACTCTTGGTAATCGATTACCAGCAAGTCAGAGAACTTGTAATCGATTACAGCATCCATGTAATCGATTACCATGTTCCCAGAAATCCAAGAACACGTTCAAAGGGCCATGTAATCGATTACATCAATATTGTAATCGATTACCAGAAAGTCAGAGGGCGTGTAATCGATTACACAAGTCTTGTAATCGATTACCACAAACCCAGAAAGCCAAGAACACGTTTTAACTGTCATGTAATCGATTACCAGAACCCTGTAATCGATTACCAGCATTCTGACAAGCCCAACGGCTATATTATTTGGCTTTTAATGTTGCCCATTAAAGCCCCCAACGGCTCTTTTGTTCCAAAAACTTATAAATACTCATCTTAGGGCATCATTTGTGGTTGAACAACACTTGAGAAACATCTTTCAATCACTATAATCCGAGATTCATCCTTAAATCACTTTTGCTCTGTTTTTGTATATATTGTTGAGATATTCTTGAAGAGCATTATAGGGCTTCAATTTGTATCATCTACTCTTGTGAGAGTTTTCATTTCATAAACATTTTGATTCTTTGTAAAGAGGGTGAGGCATCCCTCTAGAGAAAAGAGAGTGAGGTATCTCTCTAGGTTTGTAAAGGGTGAGGTATCCCTTGTTGAAGGTGAGGCATCCTTCAAAGGTTGTAAAGAGGGTGAGGTATCCCTCTAGTGAAAAGGGTGAGGCATCCCTGGTTTGAGGCTCAAGCTCAAGGGTGAGGCATCCCAAGGAGTTGAGTGCTCTTCTGTGTAAAGGTTTTCAAGCACCCGTTCAAGCTTGAAGTTTAGTGGAAAATCTCGAGTGGTTTGCTTGAGGATTTGGACGTAGATCACAAGTGGATTGGTGATCGAACCAGGATAAATCTTGTGTTTGTTCCTCTCAACTCTATCTCTTTACTTTGTGCTTTAACTATATTTGCTTAAGTTGAGTTCGATATTTTGCTTTGCTTGAATTCTTTCTATCTTGAGTTGTTTATTTGTGAGTGAAGTATTCAATCTCGTTTATCTATTCACTTCGATCATCCAATAGCTTCAACGAAAATTGTTAATCAAACGTTTTGCGAAAGATTTACGAAAATATTTTACATACTCAATTCACCCCCCCTCTTGAGTATTGAGGCCACTTGGTAACAGTTGCCATGTCAAGTCTTCCGGTATAACATTAGTGGCTTTGAAATTAGCCATATCAACAAACCATGGCCTCTCCTCAATTGAAACAACTTCTCATCTTGAAACTCTTCAAGAATGTCTCTCTCCTTAGCAGTAACTTCAGAGTTTTCCAGCCTGGACAAGTGGTCTGCTACCACATTTTCACTTCATTTCTTGTCTTTAATCTCAAGATCAAATTCCTGTAACAACAAGATCCACCTAATCAGTCTAGGTTTTGATTCTCCCCTAGTTAGCAAATATTTAATTGCTGCATGATCAGTGAACACAATAATCTTAAATCCAATCAAGTAAGAACAAAATTTCTCCAAGGTAAATACTATGGCAAACAATTCCTTTTCAGTTGTGGCATAATGAATTTGGTTTTCATTAAGGACCTTGTTTGCATAGTAAATTATATGGAAAATTTTATCCTTTCTTTGCCCTAATACAGCTCCTATTGCATAATCACTTGCATCACACATAAGTTCAAATGGTAATTCCCAATCAGGGGCTACAATAACAGGGGCAGAAATCAATTTTTCCTTTAAAAGATTAAAAGCATGCAAACACTCATTATCAAAATCAAATGAAGAATCTTTAATGAGCAGATTGCACAATGGCTTTGCAATTTTCAAAAACTCGTTGATGAATCTTCTATAGAAGCCAGCATGGCCTAGAAAACTTCTCACGCCCTTCATATTCAATGGTGGAGGCATCTTTTCTATCACTTCAATCTTGGCCTTATCTACTTCCATACCGCTAGCTGAAATCTTGTGGCCAAGCACAATGCCTTCCTGCACCATGAAATGACATTTCTCCTAATTTAAGACTAAATTGGTTTCCATGCATCTCTTAAAAACATTAGCAAGGTTAGACAAACAAGAATCAAATGATGTACCAAAAACAGAGAAATCATCCATAAAGACCGCTATATATTTTTCAATCATTTCAGCAAAGATAAAAAACATACACCTCTAAAAAGTAGCGACAACATTGCAAAGACCAAATGACATATGTCTATATGCAAAAACTCGATAGGGACAAGTGAATGTTGTCTTCTGTTGGTCCTCTGGATTGATTGTAATCTAATTATAACTGGAATAGCCATCAAGGAAGCAATAGTAGGCTTATTCAGATAATCTCTCAAGCATCTGGTCCATGAATGGGAGGGGAAAATGATCCTTCTGGGTAGCTTGGTTGAGCTTCCAGTAGTCGATACACATATGCCAACCAATGACTGTTCTAGTGGGAATTAACTTATTCTTCTCATTCTTCACCACAACCATACCTCCCTTTTTAGGGATAATCTAAACCGGACTCACCCAAGCATTAATCGAAATAGGGTAAATCATTCTGACTTCAAGGAGTTTCAGCACCTCCTTTCTCACTACTTCTTTCATTGTGGGATTTAACCTTCTTTGTGGCTGGACTATTAGCTTTAATTCCTCCTCAATTTTGATCTTATGCATACAAAAAGCTAGACTAATCCCTTTTAAGTCAGAGATAGTCCATCCAATTGCAGTTTAGTGTTCTCAGAGGACCTTACAAGCTTATTTTCTTCAAGTTTTGATATAAAACCATTGATTATCACTGGATTTGCATCTTGATTGCCAAAAAAGGCATATTTCAAGTGGGGTGGCAAGGGTTTTAACTCTAGTTTTGCTCTTTCCTCCACCTTGTCATTACTCAACTCTTCTTTCATCTTGCTAACGACATATTCTGCTTGATGTGCTTCTAGATAACGGAAACACTCCTCAATGACTTCATCATCCACCTTTCCATGCTCTTCAATTGCATTCACAATCACTCTTTCAAGAGGCGCAATTGGAGTATTTTGCTGAAAAGATTCCTCAACTATAGTGTCAATCAAATCCACTCGATAAGAAGTTTCTTTATCATTCGGGTGTTGCATCGTCTTAAAAACATTAAAGGTGAATTTCTCATCCTTCACTCGCAACATTAACTGCCCTTGCCGGACATCAATGAGGACTCTCCCGGTGGCTAAAAATGGTCTTCCAAGAATCAGAGGTACCTTTGCGTCCTCTTCCATGTCCAACACGACAAAATCAGTTGGAAATATGAATTTGTCAACCCTCACTAGCACATCCTCTATGACTTCATAAGGATGTTTAATTGACTTATCCGCAAGTTGCAAGGCCATTCTTATTTGCTTGACCTCACCTTCCCCAAGCTTCTTAAGCATAGACAATGACATCAAATTTATGCTTGCTCCCACGTCACAGAGAGTTTTACCAATAGTCATGTTACGAATAGTGCACGAAATTGTAAGACTCCCTAGATCTTTCAATTTTGGGGAAGCTTCCATTGAAGTATTGCACTGCACTCCTCTGTTAATGCCATTGTTTCATCCTCCTTAAACTTTCTCTTCTTAGTCAACAACTCCTTCATGAATTTAGCATATGTAGGCATTTGCTCCAATGCCTCCGCAAAAGGAATGTTGATTTGAAGGTGCTTGAAAATGTCCAAAAACCTTGCAAACTGCTCCTCTTTCTCCTTTTTCTTATTCAAATGAGGATATGGTTACTTCACATATGGTGAGATCACTTGAGACTTATCCCCGTCTTGCAAAATCTTACTCTTTGTCCTTCTTAAGAAGGAGTCTTCATCTACTAAGTTAGAACTCTTTTTATCCTCATTTTTCTGATTTTCAACCTTCACTTCCTACTCTTCTTTTTCATTTTCTTCTAAGTTTACAATGTCACTCTTTTTATGTGGCTCTTCATCCAACATCTCCCTCTCATTTGTTTCAGTGGACCCTAAAACTAATGGCTACACCACGGATGGTGTGACAATTTTTCCATTCCTCAAAATTACAGCTTTGCAAGGCTCATTCTTGGGATTATCCACTGTATTTCTAGAAAATTGTCCCTCAGATTGTTCGGCAAGTTACTTTGAGAGCTGTCCGATTTGGTTTTCAAGGTTCTTGATAGATATTTCTTGGTTTTTGAAATGAACCTCATGATTTTGGAAATTAGTTTAAGTCATATGCATGAATTGAGTCAATGCTTCTTCTAAGGCAGTAGGCTTCTTTTTAGGTTACTGTGGTTGAGGAAGTTTGCTTAATTGAGGAGCTTCATGTTGCTTTCAAGAAAAGTTGGGATGATTCCTCCACCTTGGATTATAGGTGTTGGAATAAGGATTCCCTCGTTGCCCTTGAAAATTTCCCATATAATTTTCTTGCTCATTTGGATCATCTTGAGCTTCACAAGCACCATTCTCATGTCATCTCCCACAAAAATCACACCTCATACATTACATCACAGCCTTGGAATGATGACATTAAGAGGAACCCGCTTGTAGGGCTAAAAGTTGTTTGGTGAGAACCTCCAATTGTTGAGAAACCAATTTATTTTGGGCTAATAGAGCATTATGTGCATCTAGCTCTAAAACACCCTTCTTAACTTGCACTCCTCTATCATGATGAATAAGATACTCATTTGAAGCCATTGCTTCTACTAACTCTCTTGCTTCTTTAGTCATCTTGTTATTCATTGTACCTCTTGCCGAAGCATCTAGCATCATCTTTGTATTCGGTCTCAACCCATGGCAAAAACGTTTGCATTTGTGTCAATTCGTCATAGCCATGGTTAGGACACCTCTTCAAAAGCCCTTTGAACCGCTCCTATGCTTCATAAAGTTTTTCTCCATCTTTTTGCTCAAAACTAGTAATTTTAGCCTTTCTCTTGATGAACTTGGATGTAGGGAAGAATCGGTCCATAAATTTGTCCTCCAATTCATTCCAAGTAGTAATACTCCCTTGAGGAAGTGTTTGCAACCAATCCTTTGGCCTATCTCTCAAAGTAAAAGGAAACAATCTCATCCTCTTAGCCTCTTCAGAAACACCATCTAACTTCAATGTACCACAAATCTCAAAGAAATTCACCAAGTGCTGGTTTGGGTCTTCATTATTTGCTCTAGAAAACTGATTCTACTTGAGATCATTCAATAGAGAAGTTCTGATCTCAAATGAATTTGCCTCCACCAGTTAATAATCAATAGCCAACCTCTGACGGTCGTTCCTCCCGCCAAAATCTCTGAAAGTCTGCCTAGGTGGTGGTTAAGCAGCCATGACTTCTTCTGTGAGAGTATAAGAAGAAAAAGTACATGCTTGTTTTTCTTGAGTTTTTTTCTGTTGTCTTGCTTTCTTAGCTTTCTTCCTATTTGCTTTTTTTGTCTTCACAATCTCGGGATCAAACAACAATTTAGTTACCTTTTTCCCTCGCATACATAGAAACTAGGAAAATTGTAAGTACAAGTCAACTATATTTAAAAATGAATTAAAATAATGCAGCAAAATTTTAAAACAAACAACATAGAAACAAAACAATTGTCCAAAGAAGTAACTCCTTTGCCTTGTTGATAATCAAATCAACAATCCCCGACAACGGTGCCAAAAACTTGTTTGCACAATTTCGATAAGTGCACAGAATCATTACAAGTAATATAATGATGAGGAAAAAAATATTGTCTCTATAAGGATTGTAATTGTTTTATCAACACAAAAGAAAAAGTTATTTCTACTTTAATTGAAAAAATGATTTTGGTAACTTTGAATCGTATTGATTTTAAACAAGTATAAAAGAAATGTATTAAAAACAAAGCAATTGACAAATTAAAGAATATTTTTGAATTTTTAAGGAGAAGAAAATTAATCAAAAAAAAGCAGTTAGGGTTTGAATCCCATTGTTTACCCTCTTACACTACTGATTAACTCTCAAAACAAGTAGCAACCATGCATTTGAAGTTCCAATCAACAAAATTAAGTCAAGATCAATCCCTTGATTCAAAACCCCTTTAACCCAAATCATAACTCCCAATTCCTTAGGTAATTGTTAATTCAAGTTAAGCATTAATGACAATGATTTCATGGAACGCATAATTACAAAGATATATTCCTATATTCAATCATAATCATGCCAACCCAACTCAGCTCCAGCATTAAAACTAATTTTCCAATTAGAAGAAATACCCACATTCAAACCAATAGTGATCAAGTATTGATTAGCATTAATCGAAGAGTAGAGTGTTCAAACACATGAAATTAACTTGTAAAGAGAATATAAAACAGATCACATAAGAGTATCTACAATGTTCATTTGACCCTAGCCTACAAAGATTTAGCTACTCGTGATGGAAGAGGAAGAGATGAGAAAAATCAAACTAATGGAGGAAGAAGAAGCCATTGATCCTTCAAAGTCTTGTTCCCATGCTTGAATAATCAATAGAGGTGGAAGAAGATGAAACCCTAGCAGAGCTTTAGCTAAAACCCCCTAAAAATTAGAAATTCAGAAGAGAGCCCCCAAAAAAGCTATGTGAAAAGTGTTTTATCTGGCTAGGTAACGGTCATCGCCTCACGATGGCCCATTCTCACCTCGCGATGGCCTGCGTATGAAGCGAAGCCCACTATAGCTTCAAAGATTCTTTCATTTATCAGCTCGCCTCGCAATGGTTGTTTCTCACCTCGCGATGGAACGTATGAAGGCTCACCTTGCGACACGCTAAGCTCTTCAGGCAACAGATTAAGTGAGCAAATCTTCCTCTTTCTTCTAGGTTAAATCCAAACCTGTTTCAATAAAAAATTTAAATCCCATCAACTAGTGAACACAAAAACCTATAATACTCTTAATTAATTAAAATTTATCTAATTTTTACTTAAATTCTTTAATTCTACAACTAATTTGACACCAAAAACTAACTTGTGTTAGAGACTCAACATAAACCTTATGACTATGATTCCTTCTTTCCTCAAGATTGTTAGCAATCATTTTGCTATGAGATTTGTTATTGTGAACTCAGGTTTAATTGGCGTCCTCTTTTCTCGGCTGCGTAATGGTTCCTGAAGATGTTTAGCTTTTCAAAGTTTGTTTTTCCCTAGTAAAATGAGAATCAAGAATGAGATTTTAAATGAAGACAACATTGACTTTATGGGAGGAAGATAACATCTATATTTGGTAGCAAGCAATTAGAACCCCACTCCAGCTGGAGGGCATGATGCCCATAAGATGCAATAGTGGTTGATGATAGATCGAGAGGAGAATTTCCTCCACAATAGATGTCATCTCAAGTACACTAACAATGTCAAAGCTTGATTTAAGGGAGATATTACCCCACGATAGATGTTATCTTAAAGGAATCCAAGCTCAAGGATCAAACTATAAGAAATAGCACATAAAAAAGCAAACACCACTTCTTTATTACACAAACTTCTGTTGGATCTTTTGTGCACCGCAAGTGCATGGGTCACAAAAGTAATACAATGATGAGAAAGTTCGTTTCCACGAGGATAATGAATAATATCTAATGTCAAATATTAATCAATAGCTTAATGAATTCTATTCAAGCACATATAAATTAAGAAAAATGTGTGTAGCCAATGCATAGACTAAAAGGCGATAAACTAGGAGTAAAAGACAATAATGAAAGCATAAGGACTCCTTCTTCACCAACTACTTTACTTGGCAACTTGCAACCATATTAAGCAACAACGATGACTAGTTTTGTTAGCTTAAGATACTACATTAGGTAAAAGCCTATGTCTAGGTCATTTAACCCTATGTCATTTACCTAGCTCACTATGTGTCCATGAGAACTAGAGCAAACTCCATGCATTAAGCTTGTTTCTTAACAATTGTTATACATGGCACAATAACACTCCCATCTCAAAAGTACGCAACAACAACATCTCCATCTCAGAGACACGCAATCGCCCATACAATTGCAATGTTTATGAGTTTATGTCATGATAGCAACCGCCCATACAATTGCCATGTTATGCCAAGGTATGTCTAATGTATATGCCTATGCAATAACTTAAGTATGAAGTGAATAATGCATGATACCAAGTCCATGGTAATGTCATGAATGCATGAGTCTTGAACAAAGTAATGGAAGTCACATCCATAACCTTAGACAAGCACTGGAAGTTCATCCAGAAAATAACACTCTGGGTAGTGAAATCCATCAACTACACGGTCTTCAAAACGGAGAGGAAGTCCATCCTCAGAATCATAACGAAATCCACCCTTATCAACACACAAACATAAAGAGTATACCATTCACCTCAACTATGTTTCACAATCATACCATGCAAAATAATTTCTAATTACATCACATAATTAGTTCCACAATTGATTTATATGCACATCAAGTTTATTTTACAACCATTTTATCCAAATACTCTTAAAAGTAATTTAACACTCTCAAAAGAGTAAACATGAGTGATTCCAACACTTAGGAAAAACTCACTTTCTCAAATCACATTTTGCAATATACATGTGTATATCCATGCCTAATTACCTCACATAATTAGCAATTACAAATCACTTTGATTTATCACATTCTCACTTCATTAAATACCTTTATTAAGGTCTCATCACACTTGTAAAGACATACATGAAAGGTCCCAACACTTAGGAACTTCCAAGAATATCAAAAAAACATTTTTTTGAAGATTCTGGAGCTCACGCCACGGCACCCGCTGTGCCACGCCGCAGCGCCCAGCTCTCGGGTTACAATACTGAAAGTGCATCAGTCTCACGCCGCGGTATGAAATCCTTGCGCCGCGGCGCCAGCATCAGAACATGAATTCTGCATAATTCTGTAGTCGCATGTTACTGTTCCATTGGAACAAAACCCTCCTCCAATCACTCAAACTTCACATCCAAGTGATTTATAACCTTCCACAAGGTTCAACTACACATAGCAACTCTTATTTCACTTTAATTTCACTCAATCATACCACTTTGTGAATCAAAATTCACACTTAACCTAAACCCCCAAATATGACATAAAATGGGAATCAAGGTATTTCAAGGCTGAAAATCTAACTTCTTGCTTCCATCAAACCAAAAACATGCTATTCTCTAGCTTTCTAACAAGATTCATGCATTTACTAACATAAATACAATTCTTACACTTCAAAACCTCCATTTCCTCCATTAAGTCCCCACAAACCAAATGAAGAAGATGGATTCAAGAAGTAAAAACAAGTTTTCCCCCTACCTCTTGTAGACAAGATGAAGATGAAGCCAAGGATGGCCATGGAAGATCCAAGCTCTCCACTTGAGTCCTCCTTCTTCCTCTTCCTTCTCCTTCATTCTTCTTTCTTTTTTCTCTTTTCTTTCTTTTCGTTTTCTGCTTCTCCTTCTCCTCTCAACCGAGAGTTAATAGGGAAAAATAGGAGGAAAAGTCCATTTTGCCCCTAAAACCATACTAAAACTTATATCTGCTAAGAACATTCAGATTTCACCAAATCCAGTTCTCTAACCTCCAACAGACTTAAAATAAATTCTATGATTCATTAAAAATCTGTTTTTACCATTTCCATATTTTTCCATATATGCTGGCTATCAATCCGGTATTAAAACACACAACCAGTATGCTTAAAAATAACAAACTAATCCTGATAAATTTTAAATTTTAACTGTAGCACAGTTCATACATTTGTGACCTAGTAATAAATTCTCCACATTTATTTCCATAAATTGAGCAATTTTAGCCACTTCTGGAGCGAAAAATAGTTATTTTCCACACATAGCATTGCAGCAAAGTGCCTAAACATGCTCAGATAGTCACAAAACTTAACAGACATGTTAAATAAGTATTAGGCTACTTCTGTATCCATATACAAGCCTAACATGTTTTTCCAGGGTGTTACAGGGATCACTCGGTACACAAACCCTATCTCTGAACCATAGGATCCCATCTGGCCCTTCTCTGAATTCTAATACAGTGCCTTACTTCACCAATTCCTTCTCATTCTGTAAGTATGAGTCACTTCATTGCTTCTCTTGGATTTTTTCCATTAATCCACTCAAAACAGTGATCATCTTTAAGCACATTCTCCCTGGTGTCAACTCCACAGACAACCGCATATCCCTGAACTATTCTATTAACTCACTTTCCTTGAGCATCATAGCAGAAACACTAAGCATCTTCCTACTCAAAGCATCTGCTATGATGTTTGCTTGTTCGGGATGATACTGAAGTTGAAAATCATAGTCTTTCAAAAACTCTTACCACTGCCTTTGCCTCATATTCAACTCCTTCTGATCAAACAGGTATTTCAGACTCTTGTGATCACTGTAGATGTTGAATGTTGCTCCATAAAGAAAATGCCTCCAGATATTCAATGCAAACACGACAGCGGCTAATTCCAAGTCATGCGTAGGGTAGTTCTTTTCATGTACTCTCAGTTACCTTGAAGCATACGCTACCACTCTTCTATTCTGCATAAGAACACATCCTAAACCCTGATATGAAGCATCACAGTACATCTCAAAAGGTTCATTGGGATTGGGCAAAATCAACACTGATGAAGTAGTCAACTGTCTCTTTAACTCTAGAAAACTCTCTTCACATGCATCTATCCATGCGAAAGCTTGATTCTTTCTTGTAAAATAGGTGAGAGATCCTACTATCTTGGAGAATCCTCCCTAATAACCAGCTAAACCCACAAAGCTATGAATCTCTGTTACAGTCTTTGGTCTTTCCCACTGAAGAACTGCCTCCACTTTCAATATATCCACTGCAATTCCTTCCTTTGAAATCACGTGACTCAGAAATTGAACCTCCTCTAACCAGAACTCACATTTTGATAGCTTAACATAAAGCTCATTCTCCTTCAGAATCTGAAGAACTACACTGAGATGTTCAGCATGTTCCTCCTTACTTCGAGAATAGATCAAAATGTTATCGATAAAGACAACAACGAATCTATCTAGATAAGGACGAAAGATTCAATTCATGTAATCCATGAATACAATAGAAGCATTGGTTACTCCAAATGGCATCACAAGATACTCATAATGCCTATAGCGTGTCTGAAAAACCGTCTTAGGAACGTCCTTTACCTTCACACGAATTTGATGATAGCCAGAATATAGATCAATCTTGGAGAAAATAACAGCTCCTTTCAGTTGATCCATTAAATCATATATCCTCGGAAGTGGATACTTGTTCTTGATTGCAATCTTTTTCAACTAACAATAGTCTACACATAACCGAGAAGTTCCATCCTTCTTCTTAACCAACAGCACTGGAGCTCCCCACGATGAAACACTAGGTTTCACAAATTGCTTCCCTAATAGTTCCTCCAACTGCTTCTTGAGTTCGGCTAACTCTGATGGAAACATTCGATATAGTGCCATGGATATAGGACTAGATCCTAGTACAAGATCGATAGAAAACTCTACCTCTCTTTCCGGTGGTAATCCAGGTATATCATAAAAAAAGGCTTCAGGAAACTCATTGACCATAGGAATAGCATTCATATCATTCTCACTCTTGACCTCCAAGGAAGACAAAAGTATGTATCATTGAGCTCCTTCCCTTAAGAAAGTTTTGACTTGGTTGGCAGTTACAAATCCAAAAATCTCAGAATTAGGGAATACCAAGGTTTTATTGGAACAATCTAATATGATATGGTTAGAAGATAACCAATCTATTCCTAGAATCATGTCTATTTGAGAAAGAGGCAAACAAATCAAATCGACAGAAAAAGTTCAATTTTCCACGGAAATAGGACAGTTCAAACAAACTTGAGTAATAATAATAAGTTTAGCAGTAGGAGTAGAAACAATCAAATCAAAAGGTAAGGAAGACATAGACAATCTTAATTGGTGCACATAGTCATAGGCAATAAAAGAATAGGTTACCCCTAAGTCATACAGTACAATCAAAAGATTACCTCATATAGCATAATCTCCCTGAATTAGATCTTCAGATTAGGGGGCTTCCGCTCCACTCATAGTGTAAACTCTTCCTCCTGCCTGAGGTCTTGCAACACGCACATTGCTAACAAAGGGCTCCGCCTTGGGTTGACTACGATCCCTTGAGATGTGTCCTAGCTTCCTGCACCTGAAACAAATGATCCCCTTGATCGTACAATTCTTCGTTAAGTGTTCTTTTCCACACTTGAAGCATTTTGATGAAGATGCCATGATCCAGTCAAACTTGTTACTACCAGAACCTCCTCCATGTGATTGTTGCTGAGATTGATTCCCGGGTGGCCTCGAATACGACTTTTGCTAAAAACGATTGCCACCACCATTCTTTCCCCTTTGGAACCGAGAAGGTCCAAAGTTATGGATCCTTGTGTCTCGTGATTGGTCCAACTCCTCAATCTTGCGACACTTGTCCAAAAGAGCTGGGAACTCCTCAATTCCTAAAGGCAATACTACTCTCTTTAAGTCATGCCTTAATCCTTTTTCAAACTTGCGGCACTTCCACTCCTCATCAGGTTGTAGATAGAAATACCTTGAGAACTTCAACAAGCTTTCAAACTTAGCAGCATATTCACTGAATGTCATGCTCCCTTACTTTAGACCTAGAAACTCCATCTCTTTTACGTGCCTCACATTTGCTGGAAAGTATTTCTCCAGGAAATTATTTTTGAAAACTTCCCAGGTGATCGCTCTTCCTTTAGCTTCTATCAATCGTTGGGCTCCTGTCCATTAGTCTTCGACATCTCCAATAAGCATAAAGGTAGGATAAGTCACTTTCTGAGCATCGGTACATCCCATTCCTCTGAATATCTTCTCTAACTCTTTGATCCAAAGACTTACTTTCTTCGAATCAAACTCCCCTTTGAATGGGAAACTCTCTGGTTCTGTTGTACTATAACCTCTGTCATCCTCTGCATAGCTTCAGCTGCTGCAGTTATACACTCGTTGTCTCGTTCAGTGTTCATACATACACCTCCGCTATGAGCCATCGCGTTCCTTCAAAGTCAAACTGAACAATACACAATGAAAGTCAGATGTAACCTTTCGGAAACCAAACACGAAGAATCACACAACACAAGCAAGATAGACCTAACCACAAACCCTCAAAAGACTCAAACTTGGGCTCTGATACCAACTAATGTAACATCTTCCCTAAGATATCACATTTACGACTAAAACTTGAAAATTTAATAAAACATGTAAAAGGGTTTAACATGATAAAATACGAATTTCAAATTTTCTTTCTTGAAAACATAAACTTAAACAAAACATAAACAAGAGTAAAGAAAGGTGTCCTAGCGGATGACACCTTAGGATCTGGATCCTTCTTAGGGGTGTAATGCAAATCACCCCACAACTCCCTAATCGGCATAACAAACTCTAGATATACCGAAACGTCAAGAGTAAAGAAAAGATCCCCTTCGCAGGTCCTACGTATAGATACAGATATACCCCCTATATATCTAACACGCTCAGTAGCCAAGTCGATACGCTAAGCACTCGTACCGCCATTGAACTGAACTCTGACAAAACCAGCAAAATCTCTCCTAGCCACCATCGCAGAAAAACAAAATAACAGAAAGATGTGATCTTCTTCGTCTTCCACTTAGTCTTTATTAACCATATACACATAAACAGAATATCATAACAGAGAGGTGAGATTCCTTATATCAATACCAACATGGAAGCAAAGAGAATAATATAGAACAGTATTATCATTCATATACAAGAAACAACAATTGCAGTTATGACATCAATTATCAAATAATTTAGAAGATATAAAATATCACAAAGATATGTAGACAGACTATGCAAATGCACAATGGACCAATTTCCTACTCTATGGAGCTAAACACAATTTCAGAGAGAATGATCTAGAAGACATTGTCTGTATCTCATCAACCTCAAGTCAAGTATTGTAATTTCTTAATTGCGTATCATAGCTTTATACAAGACAGTCTACACTAGATCGTGATTAGGAATAGTATCTCGGTCCGGATCGTTGGTGCGTTGCATCGGTTTGATCCGCGGCGTAGTGGATCTACCAATTGGCCATTGTGGAAAACCTGCGCCCTAACGCCCCAAGGTCAACAAGTGACTTACACTACGCTTATCGCACCCGCACTAATGTGTGATTCAACTCCTAGGCATACAGCCTCAACCGACATCGTCGGTAAAATGCATGATCAATGCATACACATATATCAATATCATAACTTTCCATAATATAAGCTACTCTTGAGCCAAAACAGTCATTAACATCTCCGGGTCCCCATCTGAGAGCCCGACAACATACTGTTGTTATTTTCAATCACGAAGCCTCATTATCGCGCAATTCAAAAATTATCAATCTCAAATTACGTAAAACATTGTTTCACAAAGAACAAAAAGAATCCACATTATATTAATTTAATAAATCCTTTTCCGTTGCCTTTACATAAAAAAAATACCTTAAGTTTTCAATTCCCCTTTCAAGCTTATTTTTCCACTCGATGGCCTAAATCCCTCTCTTATTAAATGACAAAATCTTATTCTATCTCTCTTTCATTTTTATAAATTTTTAATCCAATTCTTTTTCATCTAAGCATCTAAGTTCCAAATCAACACAAAAAGTTTGTCTTAGATACCCTATTTATGGCCACTTGGCCGTGAGTCCTAAGGTCCTTGGACCTCAAAATTTTTATCTTTACCAACAAGGTTCCAAGCACATAGCATACTTCAATTACCAAAATTTCTACTCAACCAAGAATTATACATAATATTAAACCATAAAATCACATAGGGCAAAAACCATAAAAATCACCAAAAATACATATAACCAAGTGAATAACCCTCACATGGATTCTTCACTTTCAACATGCAAATTTCGTTCCTCACCACCATGATAGGTTGATGAGCTTAATCTCTTACCGTGGACGATGACCAAAAACTTCTTGGGTGTTTTCTTGATTCAAACTTCCTCCTCCAAGATGCTCTTGAAAATGAAAATAACATACAAAAGAATCAACATCAAAGGCTTGGAAGGAGAATGACCATGGATCAAAACCTTGGTCTTAGAAATTGAAAATGAAAAGAGAAGATGAAGATGGAGAAATTTCACCTTAAAAGCTTTCAAAACTCTAACTTGAAGAAATACTTGAAGATGGAAGAACTAGATTAAGAGCACAACACCAAAGTGTTTTCAAATGAGGTTTGGATTCAAGAAATATAGTTAGTTGAAATTAAAGAAGATTGGAGGGTGGGTTTTGGTGGTGTAGCCATGAGCTTGGTGGAGAGAAAATGTGAGAGCTTTTGTGTTTTGGTTCTTGATAGAAAGTGATAGAAATGAATTAAGTGGAAGCTTACTCTAGAAGCCCCTTTTCGGTGTCCTTGGCCGTGGGTTTTTCTTGGAGAGAGGGAGACAAGCTTCTCCAACAAGCTTCCTCTAAACTTGCTTAGGAAGCTTGCTTCCTATTGGTCCAAAAAGTGAGGTAGGCCATAGTGATGTCATAAAGGTGTGGTCATATGGGTGACGTCATCAAGAGAAACCTCTAGAAAAAGGTGACTAAGCTTATATCTAGAACGATACACAAGATCTTTACTAAAAACTATTATCTAATAGACAAAAGTTACAATTGACAAAATAGTATTTATTGTTCAATAGATAATAGAACGTACCTAGATTTTATTTGTCAGATAAAATCTAAGATAATGAAAACTTCAAAAATTGTCTCCGATTTCAAGATTAGTAAGCTCCCCCGACCTCGCTTCAACAGTCCAAAATTTTCTAAAAATAATATGAAAATAATCAAAATAAGCTAAATAATTCACGAAAAATCACAAAAATTACAAAAATCACAGATAATCAAAAACAAGAAAAGAAGAAAAGAATTTGGATGTTACACTTGCTTCCACCTATTTGGACATGTAGTCCACTGCCACAAGAATATATAGATTCCCATATGAGGGAATGAAGGGGCCCATGAAGTCAATGCCCCAAACATAAAAAATTTCAACTTCAAGAATGAAATTGAGGGGCATGTCATTTCTCCTTGATATGTTCCCTAATTTCTAACACCTATCACATTTGCTAACATGGAAGTATGCATCCTTGAAGAGAGATGGCCAATATAAGCCAGATTGGAGCATATTTGCCACTATTCTGTCACCACTATAATGACCTCTATATGGGGCAGCATGACATTGATTCAAAATCTGTTCAACTTCCTCTAGAGGTACATACTTTCTCAACATATGATCAGGACACTGTTTAAATAAGAAAGGCTCATCCCAAAGATAGTGCCTACTATCGTGCAAGAACTTCTTCTTTTGGTGAGAGGTGAAATCTAGAAACATCACTCCACCTACTAGGTAGTTCACAAT
This sequence comes from Ormosia emarginata, assembly GCA_029884605.1. NCBI lineage: Eukaryota > Viridiplantae > Streptophyta > Magnoliopsida > Fabales > Fabaceae > Ormosia > Ormosia emarginata. The sequence goes on from JAQQTP010000088.1 coordinate 46,039,714, forward strand.
GTCAGTATACCAAGGGTTAGATTGAGCTACAACAGTAAAGAGTTGTCCATCAGGAAATGTCTCTCTAATTGTGATTAGTTCAACTTGATATTCCTTATTTTTCAATCTAGAAAGGTGGTTAGTAACTTGATTCTTAGCCCCTTTCTTGTCTCGAATTTCCAAGTCAAATTCTTGCAACAGTAAAACCCACCGAATCAATCGCGATTTTGCATCCTTCTTGGCCACCAAGTATTTAATTGTTGAGTGGTTCATGTAGATTATCACCGTAGCACCCACCAAATATGCCCGAAACTTGTCAAATGTGAAAACAATGGCTAAAAGTTCCTTTTCTGTTGTGGTGTAGTTTAGTTGTGCATCATTAAGAGTTTGGCTTGCATAGTATATGGAGCGAAACACCTTATCCTTCCTCTGCCCCAAAACTGCACCAACAGCATAATCATTAGCATCACACATTAGTTCAAAGGGCAACTCCCAATCAGGGGTGGTAATTACTGGAGCTGATACAAGTCTCTTTGTCAATTCCACAAATGCATCATAGCAAGATTTATCAAAGTTAAATTGGACTTCCTTCTCCAACAGGTTGCAAAGAGACTTAGAAATTTTAGAGAAGTCCTTTATGAATCTCCTGTAGAAACTAGCATGCCCCATGAAACTTTTGACTTCCTTCACTGAGATTGGTGGTAGAAGTTTCTCAGTCACCTCTATTTTTGCTTTATCCACCTCTATCCCTTTGCATGACACTCTATGGCCAAGAATTATGCCTTCTTGGACCATGAAATGACACTTCTTCCAGTTAAGCATCAAATTGGTCTCTTCAAATCTTTGCAGAACCAAAGCCAAATTATTCAGGCAATCATCAAAAGAATCACCAAAGACTGAGAAGTCATCCATGAAGACCTCCAAGATCTTCTCTACCATATTTGTAAAGATTGTCATCGTGCATCTCTGGAAGGTTACTGGCACATTACACAAGCCAAATGACATCCTCCTAAAAGCATATGTGCCATAGGGGCAAGTGAATGTTGTCTTCTCTTGATCATCAGGGGCTATAGCAATCTGATTGTACCCTGAGTATCTATCCAGAAAGCAGTAAAATGCACGCCATGCCAACCTATCCAGCATCTGATCGATGAATGCAGAGGAAAATGATCTTTTCTGGTTGCGTTATTCAGTTTCATATAGTCTATGCAAATACGCCACCCCGTGACTATTCTAGTGGGAATCAAGTCATTATTTTCATTGGCAACAACCGTCATTCCACCCTTTTTAGGTACACACTGCACAAGGCTCACCCACGTATTGTCTAAGATTGGGTATATGATGCCCTCGTACAACCATTTGATGATCTCTATTTTTACCACCTCCTTCATGATGGGGTTCAGACATCTTTGGTACTCAATGATTAGTTTGGCATTATTTTTCAGTAGAATTTTATGCATGCATATAGTAGGACTAATTCCTTTAATGTTTGCAATAGTCCATCCCATCACCTTCTTATACTGCCTCAGCATTCTCAACAACTTGGACTCTTGCTCTTCTGAAAATAGTGAGGAAATGATGACCGACAATGTGGATGATTCTCCCAAGTATGAATATTTCAAGTGATCGGAAAATGGTTTGAGTTCCAACTTGGGTGGAGAGATGATGGAAGGTTACAGAATAGGCTTGTCAGAGGATATCTATAATGGCTCAAAACTTAGTTTCCTATAAAACTTAACAGAAGAGTCAAGCAGTTTAATACATTCCCTAATGTCATCCCTATCTACATGCTCATCATGAGATGTCAAAGTTAAAGCAAGGGAATCATCAAGAAAATTAGCATGAAATGCAACATTTACTACCTAATCAATCATACCAACATAAGAACATTCTTCTTGATCATCAAGAAATTTAATGGCCTTATAAATGTTAAAAGTTACCTTTTCGTCATTCACTTGCATGGTGAGCTCTCCCTTTTGCACATCCATCATAGTCTTACTGATTGCCAAGAAAGTCCTCCCTAGAATTAACGACATATTGCGGTCCTCCTCCATATCAAGGATGACAAAGTCAACAGGGAAAATGAGCTTATCCACCTTTACCAAAACATCCTCAATGATCCCTTTCGGATATATGAGAGTCCTGTCAGCTAATTGCAAGGTCACAGAGGCTGGCTTCACTTCACTCAATTCTAACAATTAGAAGATTGAAATAGGCATCAAGTTAATGCTCACCCCCAAATCACACAAAGCTTTATAGTTGAATTGACTCCCAACTGTGCATGGTATAGTGAAATTTCTCGGATTTTTCAATTTTGTGGGTAGCTTGTTCTATAGGATGGCACTGCATTCCTCTATGAGTGCCACTGTTTCATAGTCCCTTAATCTTCTCTTCTTGGATAGAATGTCCTTCATGAACTTCATGTAACTTGACATTTGTTCTAATTCCTTTGCAAATGAAATGTTTATGTGAAGCTTCCTAAAAACTTCTAGAAACTTCTAGAATTGGGCATCAAGCTTTTGTTTAGCCAATCTGTTGGGGAAATGTAGAGGTAATGTATGAGGTTTGTCATCCTTCTTCTTTTCCTCATCCTTCTTCTTGGCAATTACCTTGTTCCTTTGGTCCTCCTTATACACAATCTTCTCATCTTATGTCACCTCAGCATCATCTACAAGCAGTTTGGTCTTAGGATTCCCTTCTATGTCCTTTCCACTTCTAAGAGTAATAGCTTTGTAAGTTAGTGAGTCCTTAGGATCACCTCTTGGATTGCCGACAGTGTCACTTGGAAAAGTCCCTGGGGGCCTACTATTTATAGCATTCGCCAACTAACCCACTTGGGTTTCCAGTGCTCTCATTGAAGTCATTTGGTTTTGAATCATAGCATCATTCTTGGCCAAATGAGAATCTATCTTCGACATATAAGAATCGAACTTGACCATGAATTGTATGAATCGGACTTCGACATGGTTTCTTGTCTTGTATAGGAGGTCTTGACTATGAAGAGAAACCAGAAGGATAAGGTTATCTTTCATTACTAACTGATGAAGATGATGCACCTTGATTATCTCTCCAGGAGTAGTTTGGATGATTTCTCCATCGAGGGTTATACTGATGCGAATAAGGATTGTTCAGTGGTGGCCGATAGTTCCCAGCATATTGTGCACTTTCTAAGGTGGAAGGGCACTTATCAGTTGTATGATTATCGCCATATCGATCACAAAGCACAAAAGGGCTCAAATGAGGACTCGCTCCTAAACTATCCAACTTATTGGCAATTGTAGCCACTTGAGTAGAAAGTGATGTAATTGCATCAATATCATACATTCTAGCTACCTTCTTTGGAGTATTTCTTGCAGAAGGCCACTGGTAGCTATTTGCGGCCAATTCTTCGAGTAGTTGGAATGCCTCATCAAAGGATTTGCCAAGTAATGACCCACCCGCAACTGCATCCACAATTGGATAGTGGTGAGGCAGCAACCCTTTATGGAAGGAATAAATTTGGTGCCTTAGAGGAATCTCGTGATGAGGGCACCTTATCAAAAGATCTTTATATCTCTCCCATGGTTCATACAAGGATTCAGAATCAGCTTGAGTGAATGAAGTAATGTCAATTACCACCTTCGCAGTCTTGGCCGGTGGGAAATATTTGTTCAGAAATTTACCACAAACATCACTCCAAGTACTAATGGATCCTGTTGGTAGAGATTGTAACCAACTCTTGGCTCTTTCTCTGAGAGAAAAAGGAAACAACCTTAGTCGAATGGCGTCTTCATAGACTCCATTATACTTGAATGTGTCACAAATCTCTAGAAAATTTGACAAGTGGGCATTTGGATCTTCACTAGGTAATCACCAAATTGCATCGAAGTCTGTATCATTTGAATGATGACTGGTTTAATTTCGAAATTGTTAGCTCGGATAGGAGGCCGCCTTATACTTGATTGTAGATTATCCATTTGAGGAGTTACAAACTCCCTCAAGGGCCTCGTATAATCATTGTTACCAGTCATGGTATTTGTATCTAAAATAATGAAAGAATGAAACTTGGATTAAAATGAGCTAAAAGAAAACTTGAATTAAAACTAATTAAACTCATTGTCAATATTGACAAAAATAAAAAATTAGTCGTTATCCCCGGCAATGATGCTAAAAGCTTGTTTGACCTTTTGTGTACTACAAGTGCACGGGTCGCGAAAGTAATACAATGATGAGAAAGTTTGCTTCCATGGGGATAATGAATAATATCTAATGTCAAATATTAACTAATAGCTTAATGAATTTTATTCAAGCACATATAAATTGGGAAAAGTGTGTGTAGCCAATGTATAGACTAAAAGGTGATAAACTAGGAGTAAAAGACAGTAATGAAAGTATATGGACTCCTTCTTCACTAACTACTTTAATTGGCAACTTGCAACCATATTAAGCAACAATGACGACTAGTTTTGTTAGCTTAAGATACTACATTATCTAAAAGCCTATGTCTAGGTCATTTATGTAACACCCTACTAGGGATGTCACATTTTCGATACAATAGTAATAAAACCTTACCCAAGTTATAAAATGTTTGGTACATAAATAATATGAGTTGTGAAAATTTTTCTTTTTATATATTATATTATTAAATAAAATAAACAAAACATGAAATAAAACAAACTATTATTACACACCATAATATACATATGATTTTGGTCTTAAGTATATAAATAATTTACAACTACAAATATTTAATAAAGCAGTAAAAAGTTTAATACCACACTAAATACAAACTAGCCTAAGTACACATCTAGGAATTCTAATCCTCCTCCGATGGATCGTTGGATGATAGAAATCCCGGATGTCTCGCAGCTCTACGGATAGGAGTTCGTGCTATCGATACACTACTAATCTCACTAGGGGCATGAAAACGTCCTCCCCAATAACGCCTAATAGTCAAAGGTATCTCAAGATGTAAATAAAAAGTCGTAGTAAACATCGGTGCTCCATCAGACTCTCTTCGAAGGGACATAGTCAGATGCCCCACATAAACAACCGACCCTCTGTTTTCACACAGACACCAGGCCTCAAAACCTCCGTGAAACTCAAATCTCACAAAACCCAAAAACTCGGGCAAAGCCATGTCCACTAAATCAATCCAAATGGTAAAGGTGATCTAGCGGCTCGCCTTCCTCGAATTGGTCGCTAGGATGCTGCTCCTCCGGATACTGACAATCTAGAGGCTGCTCTTCTTCCTCTTCCTCTTCCTCAAACTCTTTACAGGACATAAATAATAATACGGAAAAATACATACAAAGAGGTGAGAAAATCTACATCATTACCAACATGTGATAGAACATACAGAACCAATTTATACAACAGTTCATACTTTCACATCATATACAATATCTCCAATCAAATATAAATAATCACATTATGACGTAGACTACATATACAATGTACACAGACTCGTTCCTACTCCATGGAGCTAAACACAAACATCAGAGAGAATGATCCGAAAGACCTGTCCGTACCTCAGGCTGCCCCAACCAAACATTTACACAGTCAAACATCATGTAAACAATACACAGTTAAATCGTCGTGTAAGTAGTACACAGTCTAATCGTAGTGCACAACAGACATTGTATCAGACAATCTCCACAAGATCTTGATTAAGAATAGAACTTGTCGATATCGTTAGTGCATTGCCCATTGCTACGGCTCAGAGGAGCTACCAACTGTCCATGGCCAATAGGTATATGTCTTGTTACCAAGTGACCTCAAGACTTAAGAAGGGGGTGAATTGAGTTTATAAAAACTTTTCGCAAATCTTTCAAAAAACTCTTGATTATCAATTTTTGTTGAAGCTATTAATTAATAGAAATGAATAAATGAATAAGATAGAAAGATATTGCCTACCAATGAACCAACCAAGAGAGAAATAATCAAGTAAGCAAATAAACTAATGCACAAATGTAAAGAGAAGGGTTTAGAGAATCAAACACAATGGTTTATCCTGGTTCAGCCACCAATCCACTTGTGACCTACGTCTAGTCCTTAAGCAATCACTCGAGATTTTCCATTATATCTTCAAGCTTCAACAGGTGCTTGACAACCTTTACAAACTAGAGTGTGAATGCTTATGTCTTGAAACATATCAAATGAGTTTTTGATGATAACAAAGTCAAGATGAAGATCAAGATCAAAAGAAAAAACCAAGACCAAAAGAAGAAGACCAAGATCAAAAGAGGTATATTAGATATAGGTCTTAGAACATCAATGTGAAATGCTCTCAAGGTATCTCGATTATATTCAAATGGTTTTTCAAAGATCTCATAAATCAACTTGTTTTTCCAAGTTCATATTTTAAAGAAATGTTAATTTCAATCTTGGATTATGTTAAACATTTGTAAATCTTGTTTAGTCCATGCTCCCTAATGTTAAAAATGGCCTGGAGACTTAATTGGACTTGAAAATGTGTTCAAAGTACAAAGTAATCGATTACACATGTGTGGTAATCGATTACAAGCTAAACAGAAGCCTTGTAATCGATTACATCAACCATGTAATCGATTACCAGAAAGTCAGAGGGCGTGTAATCGATTACACAAGGCTGGTAATCGATTACAACCTGCCCAGAAAGCCAAGAACACGTTCATACAGCCATGTAATCGATTACCAAGAGTGTGTAATCGATTACCAGCATTCTGACAGTGCCCAACGGCTATTTTCTTGGCATTTAATGTTGCCACAAAAGTCACCCAACGACTCTATTGATCTGGAAACTTATAAATACACATCTTGAGGCATCATTTATGGCTAACCAACAATTGAGAAACATCTTTCAATCACTCTAATCCGAGAATCATCATTAAATCACTTGTACTCTGTTTTTGTACATATTTGAGATATTCTTGAAGAGCATTATAGGGCTTTAATTTGTGTAATCTACTATTGTCAGAGTTTCATCTTGTAAACACTTTGATTCTCTGTAAAGGGGGTGAGGTATTCCTCTAGAGAAAAGAGAGTTAGGTATCTCTCAAAGATTGTAAAAGGTGAGGTATCCCTTGTTGTAAAGAAGGTGAGGCATCCTTCAAAGGTTGTAAAGGGGGTGAGGTATCCCTCTAGTGAAAAGGGTGAGGTATCCTAGTTTTGAGGCTCAAGCACAAAGGGTGAGGTATCCCAAGGTATGGTGAGTGCTCTATTGTGTAAAGGTTTTCAAGCACCTGTTCAAGTTTAAAGTTTAGTTGAAAATCTCGAGTGGTTTGCTTGAGGATTGGACATAGGTCATAAGGGGTGGCTGAACCAGGATAAATCCTTGTGTTTGTTCTTCTCAACTCTATTTCTTTACTTTATGCTTTAATTATATATGCTTGAGTTGAGTTTGATATCTGCTTTGCTTGAATACTTTCTATCTTGGGTTGTTTATTTGTAAGTGATTCATTCGATCGTATTTATATATTCACTTCAATTAAACAATAGCTTCAACGAAAATTTGATAATCAAGTGCTTTGCGAAAGATTTGCGAAAATATTTCATAAACTCAATTTACCCCCTCTTGAGTTTGAGGCCACTTGGTAATAAGTGGTATTAGAGCTAGGCTCTTGTGTAAAGAGCTTAACAGCTTCAAGAGAAAGTGATGGCCTCTTCAAATGGTTTTTCCAAAAGTTCTTCTCTTTATAGACCTCCCTTTTTCAATGGGGATGAGTATGCTTATTGGAAAGAAAGAATGAAAATTTTCATTGAAGATATTGACTTAGATGTGTGGGATGCTGTTGAAAATGGTCCTTTTGTCCCCACACAAGTTATAAATGGTGTAAAAATTAATACACCAAGAAGTGAATAGACGGATGATGATAAAAAGAAAGTCCAATATAATTTGAGAGCCAAGAACATCATTACCATAGCTTTGGGGTATGATGAATTCTTTAGAGTTTCAAATTGTAAATCTGCCCAAGAAATGTGGGACACCTTACAAGTAACTCATGACGGTACTAGTGAAGTGAAAAGATCAAGGATAAATACTCTCACTCATAAGTATGAACTTTTTAGAATGAACCAAGGTGAAAACATTCAAGAAATACAAAAACGATTCACACATATTACTAATCATCTTGCTTTATTGGGAAAGACTTTTCCTAATGAAGATATTATTAATAAAGTGTTAAGATGTTTGAGCAAGAATTGGAAACCTAAAGTGACGGCTATTGCGGAGTCAAGAAATCTTTCAACCATGACCCTAGCCACACTTTTTGGCAAGCTTCAAGAACATGAATTGGAATTAAACAGACTCAACTAAAATGAGGAGCTTGACAAGAAAAAGAAGGGAATTGCTCTCAAGACCACCTCCTCTTTGATCAATGATGATGATGAAGATGATGGAGATGGCTTAGAAATTAGTGAAGAGAATCTTGACCTACTAGTAAAGAAATTTGGAAGATTCTTCAAGAAGAATGAAGCTCAAAGAAGACCTCCCTTTCCCCAAAAGAATGTCTATCACAAAGGGGAAGGAATCTCATCCACTCCTAAATGCTATGAATGTGGAGAATTGGGACACGTGAAGAATTTTGAATCCAATATTGACTTGAGTGCCAGAGATTCCTCTTTAGCTATTTTGCAGGTACTTCATCATGCCAAAGATCTCCAAGATGTTCAAAACTTCACCAATCCATCAAAATGGTGTAATTCTAGGCAAAAGTGGTAATTTTACATTAACATAAGTCTTGAATCAAAATCTGATCAGTTTCTATGCTTGCATGATGTTTGGAATTGATTTGGAATGCTTTGGAACAAAATTGAAAGGTTTAAAATTGGTCATTTACTGTTTAACATGCAAAATCTGAGTTTTAGTAATCTGGTAATCGATTACAAGACCTTTGTAATCGATCACAAAGGCTCTGCCAAGCGTTCCAAGCTAAGTCAGAAAGCAGGTAATCAATTACACCTCTAATGTAATTGATTACAACAATCCCAGAAGGCATGTAATCGATTACATCACATATGTAATCGATTACCAGGGATCTAGAACTTGCGTAATCGATTACACAGCCATTGTAATAGATTACACAGGGTTTTAAAAGGCAAAAATACATGGGGCATCCATTTTTTTCTGCCATCAAGCTTTGTCATGATGATTCCTCGTTTAATCTTTATCTAACCCATTTGCTCTTGCATATGACTCTAAATTCTATTGGCATAAATGATAAATACTATCTAAAATTATTTATTTAAATGCATTTACTATTAGTATCACATATTGATGTGCTAAACTATTTATACTCTGATATTGATCCCGCTGGGCTAAAATGATTATACAATGTTGAATGCTTATGTTGTTTTTGATAATGCCAATGGGGGAGAGATTAGTGAAATATGTTGCATGTGTACAGGGGAGCTTTGCACTTTTACATGAAAATCATTTATCCTTTCTCATGCATACATTACGAGGGAGAGTTGCACTTAAATCTCTGATGAATAAAATGCAAATATTTCTCTCTTTTCAATGCTTATTTTGTCATCATCAAAAAGGAGGAGAATGTGAATGCTTATGTCTTGAAGCATATCAAATGAGTTTTTGATGATAACAAAGTCAAGATGAAGATCAAGATCAAAAGAAAAGACCAAGACCAAAAGAAAAAGACTAAGATCAAAAGAGGTATATTAGATATAGGTCTTAGAACATCAATGTGAAATTCTCTCAAGACATCTCAATTATATTCAAATAGTTTTTCAAAGATCTCATAAATCAACTTGTTTTTCAAAGTTCATATTTTAAAGAAATGTTGATTTCAATCTTAGATTATGTTAAACATTTGTAAATCTTGTTTAGTCCATGCTCCCCAATGTTAAAAATGGCCTGGAGACTTAATTGGGCTTGAAAAATGTATTCAAAATGCAAAGTAATCGATTACACATGTGTGGTAATCGATTACAAGCTAAACAGAAGCCTTGTAATCGATTACATCAACCATGTAATCGATTACCAGAAAGTCAGAGGGCGTGTAATCGATTACACAAGGTTGGTAATCGATTACAACCTGCCCAGAAAGCCAAGAACACGTTCATACAGCCATGTAATTGATTACCAAGAGTGTGCAATCGATTACCAGCATTCTGACAATGCCCAACGGCTATTTTCTTGGCATTTAATGTTGCCACAAAAGTCACCTAACGACTCTATTGATCTGGAAACTTATAAATACACATCTTGGGGCATCATTTGTGGCTAACCAACAATTGAGAAATATCTTTCAATCACTCTAATCCGAGAATCATCATTAAATCACTTGTGCTCTATTTTTGTACATACTTGAGATATTCTTGAAGGGCATTATAGGGCTTCAATTTGTGTAATCTACTCTTATGAGAGTTTCATCTTGTAAACACTTTGATTCTCTATAAAGGGGGTGAAGTATCCCTCTACAGAAAAGAGAGTGAGGTATCTCTCAAAGATTGTAAAGGGTGAAGTATCCCTTGTTGTAAAGAAGGTGAGGCATCCTTCAAAGGTTGTAAAGGGGGTGAGGTATCCCTCTAATGAAAAGGGTGAGGTATCCCAGTTTTGAGGCTCAAGCACAAAGGGTGATGTATCCCAAGGTGTAGTGAGTGCTCTATTGTGTAAAGGTTTTCAAGCACCCATTCAAGCTTGAAGTTAAGTGGAAAATCTCGAGTGGTTTGCTTGAGGACTAGACGTAGGTCACAAGGGGTGGCTGAACCAGGATAAATCCTTGTGTTTGTTCTTCTCAACTCTATCTCTTTACTTTGTGCTTTAATTATATATGCTTGAATTGAGTTTGATATCTAGCTTTGCTTGAATACTTTCTATCTTGGGTTGTTTATTTGTAAGTGATTCATTTGATCGTATTTATCTATTCACTTCAATAAAATAATAGCTTTAACGAAAATTTGATAAACAAGTGTTTTGCGAAAGATTTGCGAAAATATTTCATAAACTCAATTCACCCCCCCTCTTGAGTTTGAAGTCACTTGGTAACATAGAGCATTCACCACACCTTGGGATGTCTCACCCTTTGTGCTTGAGCCTCAAAATAGGGATACCTCACCCTTTACAACCTTTGAGAGATACCTCACTCTCTTTACAAACAAGGGATATCTCACCCTTTACAACTTTTGAGAGATACTTCACTCTGCTTATAAACAAGGGATACCTCACCATTTTCTCTAGAGGGATACCTCACCCTCTTCACAAAGAATCAAAGTGTATATTGTAACATCCTGGGACTGCCTGCAGGATTGACAAGTGTCTCCACAAACCAACACGGGTCTTTTCAGTGTGTTTCGTCGAGATCGCTAGTGCGTTGCCCGTTACCACGACCTAGAGGAGCTACCAACTGTCCACATGTGGAATCTTCTGCACACCAACGCCTCCAAGTTCACTCAATGAACAATACTACGCCTATCACACTCGTACTACGATGTAATTCATCTCTTAGGCAATTTGCCAACATCAATCAAATTGACACATTTCTCAATGTATGGTGCATGAGTCAAAATACACATATCACAATACTATGATTTTTCACAATAATACATCATCACTTAGCAGTACCATTTTTCAACATAACCGGGTCCACCACTTTAACTTGACAGCAAACTACTGTTATTCTCAATCGCGTAAATATTTTATCACCAACCTTTTTCTAACATTTTCAAATCGCGTAAATATTTTTTGACATTTTTGAAATTGCGTAGTATTTTTAAATCATTTTCTCAATTGTGTAACTTTTTTAAATCGTTTTCTCAATCGCGTAATTTAAAAATCATTATTTTAAATATGCGTAAAGTTTTTCTAATATTTTTTAACTGCGTAAAATATTTCTTTACTTTCTAAATTAAATTTTGAAACTTTCTCCATTATATATTTATTTTTAGCTTTATTTATAGTATTTTCTCTTGAAAATCCTTTAAGTAGTATTTTCTACTGTTTCTTTTAAAAATTACCATTTATGGGTTTAACTAATATTTACAACTCGAAACTTGCTAACGCACTTCAAAACCTAATGGGTGAGCTATACGTTAGTACTTTTCAAGTATTTATTTTATTTCTCATCCTTACTTAATTCCTCTAATTAAGTTCTAAAATAACTTTACTCTCTTTTATTCCCTAAAATTCATTCAGTTGAGTTCTCATTTAAATTAATTACATAGTCCACACTTAGAAAATGATTTTGGATTAAAGATATCATAAATGACATGTTGGCCGAAATTCACTATATATTCTATAAATCATCTTTAATTATTTTCTATTATCTAAGTCCTTGTAAAAATCCTTAATCCAATTAAATTAATTAATCCATGATTAGGAAAATATTTTTGAACATCTTGGTTCTCTTGGTGATGTTGAAACCGTGAGCCTCATGGGTTCTTTGGAACCCTCATGCAATTCCCTTTCATGTTATTCACATCCTACTACATACAATAACTATCATGCCTTTATACACACATATTAAAACATGTAATCAAAGCTATAGACATGCTTGCATAAAAAATCATCACAAATAGGAAAAACTTTAAATAATCAAGTGAATGAATCCTTATGGATTCTTTACCACAAACAAATCCATTTTCTCACCACTAATACATGGTTGATGAGATTAAATCTCCCTCTTACCTTAAGGAAGACAAACTCTGCTTGGACTTCCTCCTAGGCATTTCGTATAGCCTTCAAGAGAATCCTAACAAACTTAAACAAATTACAAAACCATAAAATAAGCTTTGAAAAAGGAAAACCATGGATCAATCATGGCTTAGGAACTTTAGAATCAATTTAGAAACAAGAAACAAGGATTTTTACCTTGTATAGAAGAAACTTCAAGCTTGTTTTCCAAGCACTAGATGGATGATTTTGAAGAAACTTACAACATGAAAAGTGTTTAGAATGGTGTTTAGGTTTAAGAAGTGGTGTTGGATGAAATTATAGAAGAGTAAAAGTATGGATATGGTGTAGAGGCTGTGAGCTTCAAAAACAAGGAAGAATGGAGTTTCTTGTATTCTTGGAAGAGAGAGAATAGACTTTGGTGATAGAAATGATAAAGATGAAATGAATTACTCTCCTAACTCTCTAGTATTTGGCCGTGTGAGTGTAAGGATAGGAAGGTAAGAGTTTTGTTTGATATTTTTAATAAGTAGATGACTATGGAGGCTAGATATTTCTATAAGAGATAAACTTGAACAAAATTGGTTCCTGAACCTTCCTTGGAAGCCATTTGGCCGTGAAGCTTCAATGGAACACCAAACCAAGTTTTGGTTCATTTAGGTCTTTAGTTAAGCTTAAGCTAACCTAGTTTCTAATTCCTTTACTTCTAATGAAGCCAAGCTAACCTAGTTAGATCTCCTAGTTACTTAGGTGCGACTAATAAGCTTCTAGAATACACTAGAAAAACTTGTAACAAGAATCCCTAAGGAATAGCAAACTAAGTTTCATTCGATTTAGTTACTACATAAAATATAGGCTAACCTTGTTAGGTTTTCTAGTTACTAAGCTAACTAGTCCAACCACTAATATTGACCACATTCTATTGGCTTAGAAAATCAAGCCACTAACGTTGACTGATTTCTATTGGTTCACCAAGTTATAAGTCACAAAGACTTTTCTAGTTCATATTGTCCACTGGGCAGAAGCTACTGCTTTTAAGTCAGTAGGTACTGTCTAACAGATAATAAAATAATATTAAAATATAAAATATTTTTATTTCACAGATAAATTCTAAAAATTAAAAGATTGATACACGTATCACTCGGAATTGGGTTTAGTAAGATCCACCAGCTCTGAATAATCTGATAAAGATTTTCTCCAGTTCGAAAATTATTATTTTCTTGACTTGAAGTACATCACACACAACAATTAAATACAGTCACAGAACAGTCAAAATAAATTTACGGCACACAGAAATCACAAAACAATACATTTTAAACGTTATTGTAAAATAGCAAAAATTTGGAATGTTACAACTCTCCTCCACTAAAAGAAATTTTGTCCCCAAAATTTTGTTGTACCTTAGAAAAGTTGTAGATATTGCACCTTCATTTTATCTTCCAACTCCCACGTAGCATCTCCCGTCACTTCATTCCAGATTACCTTAACCAATACAATTCCTTTCCCTTGAAGTTGTTTCACTTTCATGTCCTCAATCTTAACAGGAAGCATCTCATAAGTCAAATTTTCTTTCAGTTGTACTCATCGGGCTGAATGACATGAGTTGGATTGGGAGCATATTTTCTCAACTAAGACACATGGAATACATTATGAAGATTGAAAAGAAAATGTGGTAAAGCTATTTGGTAGGCTACTGGACCTATCCGATGAATAATTTGATAAGGTCCAATGAATTTTAGGAGTGAGTTTTCTGGATTTGATAACCCTTACGACGCTAGTCGTAGGTGTTACTTGCAAAAACACATGCTCACCTTCCTCACATCCTGCCTAGAAAGCCAAGAACACGTTCAAACAGTCATGTAATCGACTATAGAGATTGTGTAATCGATTACCAGTGGTCTGACAGTGCCCAATGACTATATTAGGTGCATTAAATGCTAGACTTTAATATCCCTAATGGCTCCATTGATCAAAACTCTTATAAATACACATCTTGGGATATCATTTATGGCTAACCAACAACTAAGAAACATCTTCAATCACTCTAATCCGTGAATCAGTCTTTGAGTCATTTGTGCTCTGTTTTTGTATATATTTGAGATATTCTTGAAGAGCATTATAGGGCTTCAATTTGTGTTATATAAGATGAAACTCTCACAAGAGTAGATTACACAAATTGAAGCCCTATAATGCTCTTCAAGAATATCTCAAACATATACAAAAACAGAGCATAAATGACTCAAAGATTGATTCACGGATTAGAGTGATTGAAAGATGTTTCTAATGCTCTTCAAGAATATCTCAAATATATACAAAAACAGAGCACAAATGACTCAAAGATTGATTCACGAATTAGAGTGATTGAAAGATGTTTCTTAGTTGCTGATTAGCCATAAATGATATCCCAAGATGTGTATTTATAAGAGTTTTGATCAATGGAGCCATTAGGGATATTAAAGCCTAACATTTAATACACCTAATATAGCCATTGGGCACTGTCAGACCACTAGTAATCGATTACACAATCGTTATAGTCGATTACATGACTGTTTGAACGTGTTCTTGGCTTTCTAGGCAGGATGTAATTGATTACCAGCTTTGTATAATCAATTACATGGCCTCTGCCAGACTTGTAATCGATTACAACACATGTGTAATCGATTACCTTACCCTTTGAACATATTTTTCAAGCCCAATTAAGTATCCATGCCATTTTTAACTTTGAGAAACTTGGATTAAATGATGTTGACATATGTTTACCTCAATCCAAGATTGAAATCAACATTTCTTTACAATATGAACATTGAAAAACATGTTGATTTAAAAGGATCTTGAAAAACCCTTTGAGGATTATTGAGATACCTTGAGAGCATTTTACATTAATATCCTAGGACCTATATCTAATATATCTCTTTTGATCTTGGTCATTTTCTTTTGATCTTGGTCTTTTCTTTTCATCTTGGTCTTCAACTTGATTTTGTTATCATCAAAAAATCATTTGATATGCTTCAAGACATAAGCATTCACATGTCTATCCTATTAACAAATTAATTCATCCCACCATTAGAATGAAGTTAAACATGCAGTACCCACATCCATGATCTAAAATCTAGATTCCTATGTCTAGTTCAAAAGATTTTATCAAAACATAATAAATGTTGGCCAAACATTTATGAGCATTAAGAGAAACATGGATGAACAAAACCAATCATTATTATAAACTTAAAAGATTACAAAGTCACCAATGTACATAGAAGGATCCAAAGGAATCCCTATAAACAACTTAGCTATCCATGGAACACGAAAATCTCAAGAGAGATTTCATGCCCATGACCTAGAAAAAGAGAGAATAAAGAGAAAGGAGGGAAAATACTATAATGTGATTTTGGGATGCTTGATCCTCCTTGGATGATGGTGATTTCCCCTCTAAATCCCTTAAAAGCTCTCCAAAATGATGAAAAACTAGTACTTCCTACATTCTTTGTCTTTTCTCACTTAACTCTCTCAAAATATCTAATGAAACAGTATTTATAGACCAAGCTCACAAACTTGCCTCGTGGCTCGACCATTGTTGCGTCGTGGCGTGAGTGCCAAGTGGTTAAGTGAATTCTGAGCAGACAAAAGTGCATCGCGACATGACCTACTTTGCACCACGATGCTCTAGTTTCTATCGTCAGTATGCGCTGCAGGCAGAGAGTAAGATGTCGTGGTGCAATACACCCTGCGCCGCGGCGCGATAAGCTAGAATGCTTCCTAAGCTTCCTCCTCTAATGCTGGGCCTTGGCTTGTTTCATTTTATCAGTTTAGAGCCCTTCCTACAATAGAAAAGTTGCCTAATTAATTACAAGTGTAAATTAACTTAATCCAACAAAGAATAGGAAGGATTTTAGCAAGATTAGAAAGGAAGACATCAACAAGAATTTGAATAAAAAGTGAGGCTAAAGTCTTCCAATCATGCTTAAGTACAAGGACTAAGAAATCAATATATCACCAATATAGGGCACAAATAATTACATTTTATGGAGTTATCAACTTTGCAAAAGAGCCATTACATCGTAGTTACATGATCTTGACCAAGAGCACTAATACATCATAAACAAATTAAAACAAGCCTTTTTCAATAGTAGCAACATAATTTTTTTTTTTTACACTGCATTCATAATCTAGTCTTCCATCCTTTAGCAAAGCCTCTACGCATCTCTCTGATTGTCCTTAAAATCTTCTTTTTATCCTTCCTTCTTCTTGACGTTTCCGCAATGTCAGCACATTCATCTCTTATATACTCGATTTATCTTGCCATTCTTTTACACTGTCCTTGAGCAATAACTGTAACACCCTGAATTTCCTATCTCTTAAACAATAATTTTGACAGTTAACAGAATTTTACTGTTTAGTAATTTATGTGCACTGTAAAATTATTTTGTTTATTCCGTCAGCGTATTTGATCGTTTTGAGTGATTTACTCCGTGTCAGGAAAATAATAATTTTCGGGCCGGAGAAAATCGTTAAATATTTATTTCTCTTGACTGTTAATTATTTTTAATAATCTGACTTGATTTTCATACGTTTTCTAATATTTGTGATTTTTGTGGATGATTATGAATTTTTTTTACTGTATGTGGGCCCAGGTGGTCCTATGTGGGCCCAGGTAGCCATACGTGGGCCCAGGTGGGTCCCGCAAAGTAAAAATTTTTATACGCATAGAAAAATTTGTACTGTTTAGACGGAGATAAGGGATCTTACTAAACCTGAATCCGGAAACAGTTTTAGAAAATTTCTTGTACTGTGTTTGGTACTGTATTTAATTATCAGATGATAAAAATATAGTAAATATAATCTTTCGTGGGGTTTTAGCAGATAAAAATAGAAATTATATTGCTTAAGTCAACATTGGTGGTTTGGATATCCACCATTGATTTAATTAACGATGGAGACTTGATCTTGATTTAATCAACGGTGGAGATTTAATCTTAAAAGTAAATAGGATTATTTATAACCGTTAGATGGAGATTAAATCAAGGGTAGAGATTTAGTTTTATATAATGGCTATGACCATTTACAGCCATTGGATTTAGAATTGATCAAGGGTGGAGATTTGGTCTTAAAAAGTAACAAGAATCATTTATGATCATTGGATGTAAATTTAATTAATGGTGGAGAATTAGTCTTACTTAAAAAGTAGCAAAGACTAATTATGACCCTTGGATTAAAAGTAAGAAGGAGTAATCTTGACCCTTCATTTTGGAGACACATCTAATGGTTAGAATTTAAAGGAGAAAGATCCAATGACCTAGATTAAGTCTTCTAAAATCAAAAGTCTACCTAAATCCTAACCATTGAATTAATCAATGGCTAGAAATGCTTCAAATAATGGTGGTTAGGAGATTAGTCACTCAAGGAGAGCATGAAGGAGACGGTTTTATGATGGTGTAGGAAATTAGCCAAGTTTCAAGACACCAATTATATGTTGTCTTGGTCATTATTGGTCATTATTGACCATTTTCAAGAAGCAAAAATATTCTCTTCTTTCTTTCCAAGCATAGCTACGGCCATGCACTCTAAAGGGGGCCAAAATTGTTGGTTTCTATTATTGTCTTTCTATTCATCATCTCCTCCAAAACAAAACACAAAAACTCCATTCTCTTCTCCAAGAAACACCATTCGGTCAAGCACCCTAGATATGCCTTCCATCACTCTTTAATTTCATTCAACCATAGATCTTGAATCTACATGATATTCTAAGCAACTTTCATGTTGGAGATTTCCTCTAAATCATTCATCTTCATGGACTTCCTTCAAGATCAAAGTTATAAGGTATTTATGGTGAAGTGTAAGGAAACTTCATTTCTTCTCTTCTTTTTCATGATCTAAACCATGTTTGATCTATGGTTCCTCTTAATCAAGCTTAGTATACTAATTTTTATGTATTTTGTTTTGTATTTGAGAAGCCCTTGGTGGTGAAGGACTTGGAAAAAGAAGCAAAACAAAGAGCTTTTGAGGATCTTCAAGAGGTAAGAGGGAGATCCACCTCACCAACCAAGTATGGTGGTGAGAGATGGTTTTATATTTGGTGGATGGTGAATCCATGTGAGGATTCATATCCATGGTCTTGTAATTTATTTGTGGGTGTTTATGTGTTTTAATTATTTGCCTATGCTTGATATGCTATGCATGATTTTATGGCTTTGATGGTATGCTTATATTATGCATGATGAGTATATGGCATGCTTATAGTATTTATGATGAAATATGTATGTGTATGCCATGATGTGTTGATGGAAAAGAAATCAATTTTTGACTCCAAAAGCCAAGGAAGGGCTACGGTTTTGATGCCTATAATTAGAGTTTCATGTTGAAATTTTTCAAGAACAAGAAAATTGATTTGTTTAAATGAAAATTATGAAGTGGAGAAAATGAATTTCCTTGGTTCTAAAGGCTATGGAATTTTCGGCCAAGACACCTCAACATAGGTGTTTATAACTTAATATTTTCATGGAAGAATAAAATTGGATTAATTTGAAAAGCATGGAAAATAAACAAAGGGTTTGTTTTTCAAGAAGAACAAGAATACGGTTTTGAAGGGATTTTTATTAATTTATTTTGTGTAAAAAGTTTCTAAGTATTTATTAAACTTGTTTTCGAAAAACGAAACGGGCAAACGTTGATTTTAAAAAGGATTTGTAAAGAAAGTAAAAATGAATTTGAACAAATGGGTTTGGTTTATGACCATCGGTATTTCGATTTTGAAACAAAGATTTAATGGTTTTGTTTATGTAAAACCATATCAATTTAGAAGGAAAGATATTTGATGGTTTCAATGGCTAAGTACCACGGTTTTTGAGGGCTTGTAATGCCTAAATTTTTATGGAACAAAGTGATATTTTATAAAACAAAGTGTTTTGTCTCTCGAAAGATTTGATAGTTTTCAATGAACACGTTCACGGTTTTTGAAGACTTACGGATACCTTGATTTTATAACGAAATGATTTTTGCACAAGAATTTGGAAAGGGAATTAGAGCGTTTATTACTTGAGAAATCAAGTTTTTGTAAACGAAAATGTTTTCGAACTTCAATTTATTTTGAAGAAGGTTATGTTTGGAAATGATTTGGGAAAAATGAATAATATAATGGTGTTTTGAAAATTTACTAATGTATAACTGATTTCTGAGTTTTGAAATACGTTAGAAAATGTTAAGTTTTGAAACGTTGATTTATATCAATGGAAAAGTGATTTTTGTGGATTATATTTTGGAAAAGGATTTCTTGAGTAAAGAAATGTGGAAAAATATTTTCTTGAGTAAGAAAATGTGAAAAATGAAATAGAAAGTTATATTATTTTGAGAAAAGTTAAAAAGGAATTTTTGAAGGTCAAGAAATATTTTCTATAATGAAATTGTGGTGAAAAATTATTTACGTATCATAAAAACATGATTTTTAAGCTACGCGATTTAAAATACGAAAAAAAATATTTCTACGTGATTTTAAATACGTTGAAATATTTCTACGTGATTTGAATTACGTTTAAATATTTTACGTAATTTGAACTACTATTGAAAAATCACTACGTAATTGAAAAGTGATGAATTATTTTTATGTGATTGTGAAAAGTGGCGAAAAATCGTTATGTGATTTGGAAAGTATTTTAAATATTTTGAGAATGATGAAAAATGATTTACGCAGCTTAAAAGAATGATTTTTAAGTTATGCGATTTTGAAACAATGGAAAAAAAAAATACTATGCGATTTGAGAAACGTATGATTTTACGCGATTGAGAAAAATGTTAAAAAATTTGTACGTGGTTTAAAAGTGCAACAGAAGAGTTGCGATATTTTGAAAACGTAACAGAAATGTTACAAAATTTTGTAAACATAATAGTAGTGTTATGGTATTGTGAAAATGTAAAAGAAGTGTTATGGTATTGTGAAAATATAACAGAAACGTTTTTGGATTGTGAAAACGTAACAGAAATGTTACGCGATTGTGAAAATATAGTAAAAGTGTTTTATAACTATGAAAACATGATAACATGATTTTTTTATTGAAAAATACAGTATGATTACTGTAAAACCAATGTATGGACACTGTTTGTGAAAACAATGAGTTTTGCCTGTTATTGGCACGTGGTGCATTTTAGATGCATTGGAAACAAAAATATGCGTTGAGGTATATGATTTAATTGAACAAACGAATTTGAAAAGAATAGCCCTTGTGGTTGGACTTACACTGATATATTCGTGCATTGTATAAACTATATCTGAGAAATTATGAGATATACCTGTGATTGGTATTTGGTGCATTATACATGCATTGGAATGGTCCGATGAGGACTGGATATGGCTGATTGCCTAGGAGAAACACATCTCTTGAGTGGGTGCGATATGCGTAATGTAAGTCACTTGTTGACCTTGGGGGCATCGGGGTGCGGGTTGCTTACACGGATGGTTGGTCGCGCTTCTTCCCGTAGGTTAGACCGATGCAACACACCGATGATCCTGACCGAGACACTATTCTTAATCAAGATCTGATAAAGACTGTCGTGTATGTGCTAGATGTGCAAAAATTGAAATGAGAATTAAAGCACGTGGTCTGAGGCACGTGGCACTGGCAGGTCTTTTCGATCATTTCTCCGACCTGAGTTTTAGCTCCATGGAGTAGGAACATTGAGTCTAAATGCACATGCATTATATGAGAACATTTATATCTGTATGATATATTAATTGAAGAATATTGGCTATGACAACTGTTTTGAATACTTAGATTGATATATGATTGGATGATGATAGTTGATTAATATTGAATATATTATTGGAAGTCTGGTATGATATCCCTATATGATATTGCTGTTTGTGTTATCTCTGTGCCGCCATGTTGGTACTGGTGTAGGTGATCTCACCTCTTTGTTATGTTGTCTTGCTGTGTCTGTATTGTTAAAATTAAATCGTAGAAGGAATGAGTTGTCTTAGACATAACGGGTGACAAATACCTCTGCGTTTGGAAACAACATCAGAGAATGACCTTTCCAGATTGGATAGCTTACAGTGTTGACAAAGAAGAGATGTCTGAGGACAAAGTACAGATGTAGAACAGATGTCTGATGCTTCAAGATGGATACACAACAGAATACGTATGTAGAGTTATTTTTAACGTTAGTGTTATACCGTGCTATTAAGTAGAACCTGTCATAGGGTTACTACTGTTAGAAAAAAAAAAAGGAGTCTGTAAGTTTTATATTTTTTGAATAATTGTTAAATATTAAGTGATATTTGTTATATGATTTTAAATCAGTTAAATCTATTTTTCCGTATTATTTATAAATTTCAGTAAGTTTATGTTTCAGTAAGAAAGAAATTTTAAAACCTATCTTTTATAACTCAAACTTTGTGCGAACTTCTTTTCAGATTTTGAGTCGGGAGTCAGACATGTGATACCCTAGGGAGGGTGTTACAATAACAACTTTCAAATCTACTTCCTACTTTTGTTATTATATACATTTCACATGCGCTTCCATAATCTTCAATTGTTTGGCCATCTGGGAGTGGTTTTCACTTCTGGGAACTTCTTTAGGAGCTTCCTTAAGAACACTATTGGGTGCCTTCCTTGGCTCTATCCATGCTTTATACTTAAGAATGTGGATTAAGACCGATCAACCCAAGTCTGATCTTCTTGCCATCATAACATTTCTCTATTCATCTCTGACTTCTTTTGACATTATCTCCATACTCTCGCCATCCTCATATCAAAAATAGCATCAACCAAGTTGCTCTTCTCGTTGCACTCTGTGTGTCCAGTAGAGTTGTCTAAAGGCTATGGCTGGTGTGTATGATATGTATAGCACTCTGCCCAACCTAATAATACTAATTAGTGTTACAATAGCTCAATAAATATCGCATTGGTTACCTGATAAATTGAATAACTGTTTGGGTTGAATTGAGCCTAGATCTATAACATTAAATGTGAGAAACAGTTCCAAATATTCTAAAAATTTAGCTTAAATAGCTAATAGGTTAGAAATAAATATGAAAAATTATTTCTAAGTCATAAATATTTGGAATAAGCTATATTAAAATTTTAGAGATCAAATGAATTAGTTTAACATTTTTAATAACACTGAGAGAATGTTTATAAATAAAATAAAATAGTTAGATAGGTTAGAAAATTATGAAATTTTTTGAAAATGATAAGTAAAATGTGAAAAATATTTTGATATAAAAAATACGTCAAGACAGGTACATTTATTTACTTTACAGGTTTGATTTAATTTAAAAAAAATAATACAATTTATTTGATGAATGACAACGTATAAAAATTATGAAAATCAAAATACATAAATTTAGTTAAAATCTGTGATTTCTAAGAACACTCATGAAAATTGAAAAAGCTTAGTTTCGAAAGAATAAAGTGTTCTTAGGAAACACAAAAGTTTCATGTGAATTTTATAAAATTTCTTCCCATTCTTTTATTCCACAGGTTTCTTGTCTTCTTTTACTATTCATTCCCTATTTCCTTTCGTCCTTTTCACTTTCATCTCTCATTTTTCTGGTTGTTGCTCTCTCTTATGCTTTGTTTGGATGAGGAGAGAAAATGGGAAGAGAGAAAATAAGAAGAGAGAAAATAGAGAAGAGAGAAAATAAAGAGAAAAATATATTTTCTCTTTTATTGTTTGGATCAAGAGAAAAAGGAAAGATAGAAAATAAGAGAGAAGGATTTCTCTTGTTTGGTTGTGTAGAAAAGAAAGAAGAAAGAAAATGTAAGTATTTAAAAGACTTATATACCCTTATTGTAATATAATAGATATAAATATTTTTGGATAAATTTGTAATTTTAAAAAAAATTCTTTCTCTCTCTTATTTTCTCCTCATAAGAGAGAAGAAAACTTTTTGGTGGGCTCCACCACTCTTGTTTTCTCTCCTTCCTCTTTTCTCTCCTCATCCAAACAAGAGAAAATGCTAAAATCTTCACATTTTCTCTCTTCTCATTTTCTTTTCACTCATTTTCTCTTAAAACAAACAATGCATTAAGCATTCGGTCACACCGTGCTCATTCTCTCTCACACATTCGTTCTCATTGCCGTCCATGGTCGTCCGTCTCGCTGTGCAACTCAGTCGTTCATCCCGTTGTACAACTCTGCCGTCCATTTTCGATTCTCCGCTGTCTGTCCTCGTTGTCCTCTCTTGCTGGTTCGTTTCATTGTTTCCTGAACTAGTATGTTTTGACCATTTCATTTCTTTTTTGTTTCTTTGATTCTCACTCAACTTCTTTCCCATTTTATGGGTGTTGGAATGAAGGGAATAAAGGAAGAAATAGAGAAATACGAAAAACAGAAGCATAAGAGAAAATGGGGAGATGGAGGACGTGAAAGGGGGCAGCCATGGAAAACTTGAGGTAGGGGTTCCAAATCTTCATTTTGTTCTTCATTTATCAAGGTTTTTGAATAAAAAATTTGAAACCCATGGATTTAAATGTGTCATGGTCAGAATAGTAAGAATATAGAATATTATGGTTTGAAATTTAGCATTTTGTTTCCTATTTATTCTTGGCTTGAGAAAATGATGTTGGTATGAAGATAAATGTGATTGTGAAATGATTTACCTACACGGCTAGCCAAGGAAAGAGTAGAGAATTCATAATGTGTTGTGGTTTAATTCCTAATTTTATCTAGTTAGTGTTCCTTATTGAATGCTTGAATAACAATTTAAGAAAAATGTGTATGAAAGAATGGTGCAAGCTCACGGTCAAAACAAGGCAGCACCATATATCTACAATTTGTTATGTGTTCACATTAGTAAAAACCATGTATTTTTATTAAGGTTTCTTAAATTTTTTGTATTGCTGGATAGACAAGTTGATTAATGGGGGTATTTTGCTAAAGAAATTATAAGTTGATCATGAAAAGTGAGAATTTCTGATGGAGGTCCTTTTGTACCGATTTGCTCTTTTCCTTTCCTTTCCTTTGACTCTTGTGTGTAAATTGGATTGTTGTTAAATAAAATTTTTGTAATATCGGATGTGAATAGTCATGGCTGTTTGACTAAACAGAATCATGTTATATTAATTGTTTAGCTTATGCTTTCAAATTATCTTTTCTTGTATTGTGAGGGTTGGTTATTTCACATAGAAATCGTGTGATTAATTGTCTCATGTGTTTACACTTAAATTTTTATGTTCATTATTGAAGTATGGTGTGGTTGTGGTTTTGAAGTGAATAAATCGTGTGAAATATAGAGTTGAAAAGAAAGATCTTCACTCTTTGTTAACTTTGAACTCACATGTTAATTTTGTATTGAGGATCCGTGACACATCTTGTTTAATTGTGTATTGAATTTTCATGGCCTACCATTGTTGACTTTAAAATATAGTTAATTGGTACTTTGTGTTTCACGGCTAAGTCACTCTTGATGACTTTAAATTGATGATCATTCTTAGTTATATACTACGTTGCATGGGTACGGATACGATACCGGTATTCAGTACAGATACGGGTACGGGGTATGAAAATTTTTAAAAAAGTAGGGTACGGGTACGTCACACACACACACACACACACATATATATATATATATATAATTAAAATCTCATACAATAAAATAACAATATAACATAAAAATTAAAACACACAAATCTATACCTAAATGAATAATTAGTGTTAAAAAATGGGTTAATCAATAATAATATGCATATAACAAATTAAAAAAAATGATAAAATTAAAGAGACAATGTAGAAATAAAATGTTAATATATTTAATAAAAATAAGAAAAAATAAGACGAAAGTGGGTTCCTTACCCAACGCAACTAGGTTTCATTAAAGACTTTTCTTACCTTCTTTAATCATCTTTCTCTCTCTAAAACGCCATCTACCGCCTCCAAGTCTTCTCTGCTTCCCAACAAAATATACCTCTTCTCTATGCTTCTCTTCACTTTCTCTTTCTAAAAAAAAAAAATCTCCCCTACCCTCTTACATTTTTTCCAAACACACACAAACTATATCCAACCACTTTGTTCAAGCTGGTGATCGGAAATCAAGACACCACTGTCCGAATCTGGTCGTTGGAGTTGCAGTCGCCGGAGTTGGGTCCTTGGAGTGTGCTCGAGATAAAAGCAGAGAGGAGAGTGGTCGTCGTTGAGACTAGAATGGGGGAGGGTGAAGATCGTGGCTGCCTGGCTGGTCGTTGGAGTGCAGAGAGGAGAAGTAGTCATGCTGCTCTGGTCGTGCCGCTCGGGACTCGAATGGGGGGGTGAAGGTCGTGCCAAAGTTGCAGTTGCGCTGTTCTGGTTGTGCCGCTCGAGAGAAGCAGAATGAAGATCTGAAATTTTCAGAGAATCAAAGGTGAAGATTTAAGGCAGAAATGGTGGAGCCGTACCCAGCCGGTGATGGAGCCGAACCGAGCCGAATCGAGCCGCACCAAGCTGTACCGAGCCGTACCCAAATTCCAAAAAAAAAAAATTGGGTACGTACCCAGTACTTACCCAAGGCGTACCCAAGCCGTACCCGTACCCGGTACGTACCGGGTACTGGTACTCCTCCTTGGGAGGAGTACTCATACTTCAGAGGTTATATACTTTGGTATTACTTTTATTGGTTTATATGTTATGATGAGCACGGCCAAAGGCTTGTGTCTTGATTTATTGTGCATGGTCAAGGCAATGCTACCTATATGGACTTTGAAATTAAATTATCTTTGTGACTTGTTATTCGCTCTTGTTTATGGTGTTGAAAAATGTGATTTGGTGCTACTCTATAGTTGATTGTATTCTAATAGATTTTGTGCTTGAATTGAAGATTGATTGATGATGAAACTACAAGGGCATAATGCTGCCCTGATATGCTTTGAATGTGAAGGCTTTGGAATGTGTAAAAACATGGTTTGTAAGGAGATTAAGGTGGTAGTAGCCACTAAGGTAATTATGGTGGTAGAAACCACTTATGGTAATTAAATTGATAGCTATCAATATAATAATTAAAAGTGGACTTAGTCACTAATAATACATTATCGATGAAGAGGTTATAGCCATAGGTGAATTAACCTAATTATGTATGTTAATTATTATTAATGGGTCGATACCCTTTTATATAGAGGTATAAAGAAAGGTAATGTTAATGAGCAGTTCTTCTACTTCTCTGTGGAAGTATAAGAAATGTTATGCAAATTATGACTTGGCTTAAATTCATTATGATTACTAATGATTGTGATATGATAATATGTTATGATAATTAATTGAACAAGTGTTTATATAACCTAACATATATGATATTTGATTATAAAATTTGATTGGATCGAATGAGATTGTCTTAAGGGAGATTGATGAATGGAGATTGAATAAATGGATTCTTGATTTGAAGAGTTTTTTTAAAAAAACGAGATTTATTGGTAATAATTTTTTTATGATAAAGATATTTTTGAATATTTGATAACATGACTCATAATTGAACAATGCGAAATTCAAAGATGTGATTTATGAAGTAAATTTTGACAATATGAATGATTTCTTAAAAGATAAAATGAACTGATTATTTTGAGAAGAGGAAAGATTTATTTTGGCTTTCTGCCACCTTCTTAGAAAGAAAATAAATGTTTAGTAATGAATTTTTTCCCGAAATAACTGGAATTATTGTGATGATTCTTTAAATTAACTTATTGAAAATTTCATAATTCTCATCCCCCTGCATCTATGTTTTTCCCAATAATTCCAAGAAAGATCAAGAGCAGTCAAGCAGAATGAAGATAAATGAAGCTTTGGAATAAAGATATAGTTGGTTTAGTAATACGTATTATTTAGTGATGTATAAATTGAATATAATTCCTTATATATATTGTATATATTTTACGTTTCCGTGAAAGGCTCTTATTTTGTAACTTATTAATTGTTTTATTTAAAAAAAATTAGATGTACATGAGTAATGTATCAAATTTCTAATTACTGATGCATAAACTGGATACGTTATTAGTGTTAGAAATTTGGGATGTTATAATATGCATCCTCTTAGACCCATCAAGGGCACATTAGGGAAGTTCCCACATCTGTAAAGGATGTTGCACCCATGTTTTTGCTCATACCACGTTCATACCCGCTTGAATGTTTTCCCTTCCAGTTTGTCTAACTTGGCCTTCCATTCATATTCTCCACGTTGCTTTATAAGAATCCGATAAAAGCTTCTTAATGGGTCTAAAGAACAGTTAATGTTGTTTTCTATATACATATGAGTGATGATCCACACATACTATAGATGTACACAACACCAAAGTTTTCCTTTTTTTTTCTGTCGATAAAAATCTAGAGTCAAGAACATCCCAGCCAGTACTGCAAGTACGAGATTCCTCTCATTTTCCACCATGAAGAAAACAACCATTACATCTTGATCTACCATATCTAAAGCACATGGGAATAACGCAACCATAAATGGTAAGCACCAGTACCCTTTTAAAATTCGCCCAATCCTATGGATCTTTTAGCTCTTTCAAATGAGTCTCATAGAATGCCCTGGTCAACCTTCGTGAGTTTAGATGCCCTGTCAACTTGATTTGGCTTTTTGGTACTCCCAATAATTTAGCCATTTGAGCATTGCTCAAGTGTTGTCCAAAGTGAAAATAAATAGGGTATCCTTCCCCATTAGCAACCCTAGTATGTGGGCATACTCTTCAATGGTAGGCACGATATCCAGGTTAGGTAGCTCAAAGCATCTTAGGGAAGAGCTCCAATATCAGGCCAAGACTTCATCAACAAAAACATCAACTGGTATGAACAAAAGGTTTATGATGGCTCCATACTTCTTGATGAATTATTTCTGGCATTCTTGAGGCAGTGACTGAGTCAACTAGCTTAAGTTATCCAAGGGATTCTTTACCTTGGAAGCATTGCAAGTGTGCCTTGTTCCTTCCATTCCTTGCTATCAAATACGGTGTTAACTGTAATATCTCAAATTACTAGTACTAATGACATAACTGGTTTACGCATCAGTAACTAGAAATTTGGTACATTACTTATGAATATCCAAATTTTTTAAATAAAATAATTTAATAATATACAAAGTATGACCCATTCCTAGAAACGTAAAATACATACAATATAAAAGGAATTATATACAAATTATACATCTCTAAATATTAAATAATATACAACTCCGAGGTACAAAAGATTATACAAGGATACTAACTATATCTTTATTCCAAAGCTATATCTATCTTTATATTGCTTGACTGTTGTTGGTCTTTCTTGGAATTATTACGGAAAACATAGATGTAAGAGGTGAGAATTATGAAATTCTCAATAATTCATTTAAAAACATGTCATCACAATAATTCTAGCTATTTCGAGAAAAAATCCATTACAAAACATTTATTATCTTTTTAGGAAGGTGGCAGAAAGTCAAAACAAGTTCTTCCTTCGAAATAGTTAGTTCATTTTTATCTTTAGAAAATTATTCATATCGTCATAATTTACATCATAAAACACTACTAGAAATTTGAGTTTTAGATATCGATTTATTTCGGTCTCTATAGAGATCCAAATAGAGATCGATTAAGAAAAAAAATTTAATTTGTCACCGAAATAAAATCGGTCTTTAAATAAAAAAATTTACAAAAAAATAAATTAAATAAGTAGTGACCGCAAATTCGGTCACTAAAAAAAATAAAAAATTAGAGATCGATATTTTGGTCTCTAAATAATTTTTTTTAAAATAAAATAATACGTAGCAACCGCAAATACGGTCTCTAAAAAATAAAAATTCAAAAAAATTCAAAAAAATTAAATATGTAGTGACCACAAATTCGGTCGCTAAAAAAATAAAAAATTAGAGACCGATATTTCAGTTGCTACTAGAAATTTAAGTTTTAGAGACTGATTTAGAGACCGATTTTTAGAGACCGATTTAGAGACTAATATTTAAGTTTTTAAATAAAAAAATTTAAAAAAAATGATCTCTAATTTTTTTATAAAAATTAAATTAAAAAACAAAATTATACTATAAAAAAGTGTTAAAAAATGATATTTTGATTTTTAAATAAAAAAATTTAAAAAATAAATAAATAATTAGCGACCGAATTTTGGGTCGCCAAAAGAAATTAAAAAAAAGTTAAAACAAAATTACACGAGAAAATTTTACGAGTCTTCTAATTTGGTTTCCCCCTTATTTCACTCACACTCTCTCTCTCTCGTGTTCTCCGTCACTCTCTCGCAGCAGCTCTCTCACCCTTCACCATTTCTGCCTCCAGACGCCAGCGGCCGCGCAACCACTAGGCGTCGAACCAGACCAGTAGCCACTCGAATCGGAGCCACAGCCATCCTCTCTCCTCCGCTCCGTGCGCGTAACCAGCCGCTCCGTCAACCTCCCATGCTAGATCGAAACCAACCAGATCCGATCCGATCTCTGCACCGCCGAGAAGGGAGTTGGCCGCAGCGGCAAGCCCTTCCACTGCATCATCCTTAACTTCGTGTGCTAGGGCGGCGAGTCCATCTACGTACGGCTCCAAGTTCGACGACGAGAACTTCATAAGTGCTGGGGGAGTTTTTGCTGCTGGTTGCATTGGTAAATTAATCACAAGGAATGTGTTTTATTAGATGTTGCATTTAAGCTTCCTGCAATACTAATTTTTCTTTCTTGTTTAATAGAGGTTTCATGTTGGATTCTGACTGGAGAACGGCAGACTACTGTCATTGGGTCAAAATATGTGCAAGTATTACTTAACCAAGATATGAGTTTTTTTTATACATATGGGAATAATGGAGACATTGTGAGTCAAGTATTGAGTGATGTGCTGCTCATTCAGTCTGCTCTTAGTGAAAAAGTATGTCTTGTTCTTATTGTGTGTATATATTCATTCATTTGTAAATGTTAACTTCTTTGCAGATAATATTTCCACACAAAAGTCTCATACAATATGTCTATTGACTTTTGATGATACAGGTTGGGAATTATATTCATAATATGGCTACATTCTTCAGTGGTCTTGTTATTGGTTTTATCAATTCCTGACAGATTGCATTGATAACATTAGCCACTGGTCCATTTATCGTTGCTGCTGGGGGAATATCAAATATATTCCTCCATAGGCTTGCAGAGAATATTCAAGATGCATATGCCGAAGCAGCTAGCATTGCTGAGCAGGTTATTTATTGTTTAAATTTTAGTTCATATTTTCATTGAACCAATGATATGCTTGATACATACATTCAATCCAATGGTGGATTTTTATTTTGCTATATATAGAAAGAAAGAAAGGAGGATTTAAATCTGTTTAAAAGTCTTTCATACCATGTCTATGGTTCTGTATTTTTCCTTTTAATATTATTCATAGTGTAAGTGTAGTACATTTTATGACTGGGAATCTAGAGGGAATTTCTACAAAAAATCTTTGATCGAATCAAATTTTTTCTTTTTTCTTCACCATGTTATGGAAATAAGACTCGCTTGAGATGGCTATTACTTAGATGGTATCTATTTTTTGATAGAAAGGGGATTTTATTAGAGAGAAAAGAGGGTAAGTACAACTAGGTGGAGTATAAGATATTCTCCAAAATAGAAAATTCTATGTAAGGAACATGAAAAACTAAAAAATGCAGCAAGGAACCCCAGTCTTTGCATATCAGATATACCAACTTCCTTCAAGCAGACAAGAGCATAACACCAAAGAGAAGCCATGGACATAATCCTATCCTTTAACATATTTAGAGGCATAAAGGCACCCTCAAATATGTGAGTATTCTGCTCCAACCAAAGAATTTATTATGCTCAAATGGCTGCTGTATTATTTCTGACTGCAGTCAAGTGTAGATCATCATCTTCAGTCTCTTTCAAGTAGGAAGATAAAACTACGACAGGATTCGTGAAATGGGATATGTGAAATAAAATGGTTCGAGATTTCTACTAGTAATTTTCTGTATAATTATAGATAAGTTGTCACAAAGTCGCAGATTTATGCACTTAAAGTTATTTATTTCTTTGGTCCATGCTTCTGTTTGTGTACCTGCCTCATTAATCCATATTTAGTTGATTATATTTGGAAGAGTTTGAAGTTTACTTTATGGTTGGAAGGAATTGAATATGAATTCTCTGATTGCTTTATTTATCTGTAAGATTGGAGATGATGCAGTTTTATCTGTATTTATTCTTTAATTGTTGAATTGAATTTGGTGAAGTGGAAAGAATGGTGAAGTTCTCAGTATTTGGTGGATCATTTTAGTGCCATTGATTCTGAGTGAGTATAATTTCTTATGATGCAGGCAGTTTCCTATATAAGGACCTTGTATGCATTTACAAATGAAACATTGGCTAAATATTCATATGCAACATCACTGCAAGCTACTCTTAGATATGGTATATTAATAAGTCTTGTTCAAGGGCTTGGTCTTGGATTTACATATGGGCTTGCAATATGTTCTTGTGCATTACAACTCTGGGTTGGAAGGTTCTTGGTTATGCATGGAAAAGCTCACGGTGGTGAAATTATAACAGCTCTGTTTGCTGTGATTCTAAGTGGCTTGTGAGCATCATTCCCAACTTTTGTATTTTCTTTCTTTGTTTTACATTTTGCTTACCATTTTTGTTACTTTGATTAAGGGGATTGAATCAAGCAGCAACAAATTTCTACTCATTTGATCAAGGACGAATAGCTGCTAATAGACTATTTGAGATGATAAGCCGATCATCCTCATCTTTTAATCATGATGGCAGTGCTCCTGCTTCTGTGCAAGGAAATATAGAGTTTCGGAATGTTTATTTCAGTTATCTTTCTCGTCCTGAAATACCTATCTTGAGTGGGTTTTATCTCACTGTTCCTGCTAAGAAAGCTGTGGCATTTGTTGGCAGAAATGGCTCTGGAAAAAGTAGTATTATTCCACTCATGGAGCGGTTCTATGATCCTGCATTGGGTAATTGTTTTGCCCTTGATAGTGCATATTTATGCTATCAAGCACCCTATGGGTCATTTCAGATTTAAATTGATTTGCCAATCTGTGGTTCAGGAGAAGTTCTTTTAGATGGTGAAAACATCAAGAATTTGAAACTGGAGTGGCTGAGGAGCCAAATAGGACTAGTAACCCAGGAGCCTGCTTTGCTCAGTTTGAGTATAAGGGACAACATTGCTTATGGGAGGGATACCACCATCGATCAAATTGTAGAGGCTGCTAAAAATAGCTCATGCACATACTTTTATCAGCTCGTTAGATAAAGGTTATGACACAGGTGAAGCTTAATTGACATGATCATATGGAGCCTATTGGTCTTTTTTGGTTTGTATTTTCAATTATTTCCTTTCCAATGGCAATAACATTTTCACTTCCAAAACTGGGGCTTCTGTCTTTCAGGTTGGCAGGGCTGGCCTAGCTTTGACAGAAGAGCAGAAAATAAAACTTTCTATTGCAAGAGCTGTGCTTTTAAATCCATCCATTCTTCTGCTTGATTAGGTTACTGGTGGACTTGATTTTGAGGCTGAGAGGTCTGTTCAGGAGGCGCTGGATCTCCTTATGTTGGGACGCTCAACAATAATAATTGCTTGAAGGCTTAGTCTTATAAGGAATGCTGATAATATAGCTGTTATGGAAGAAGGTCAACTTGTTGAAATGGGTACTCATGATGAATTATTGACCCTGGATGGCTTATATGCAGAGCTTCTTCGATGTGAAGAGGCCACAAAACTTCCCAAGAGGTCTAATACTGCATCAAATCATACTTCTGCCTTTGCCATGCATAATTGTTTGTGTTTGCCGAGAATATAAAATGGCTCTTTTTAAAAACAGATATCGTGATGGTGAAAGTGGCAATAGTCTGCTAAGAAAATGATTTACTATAATAATAAACTAATAATCTTTACACTTTTTTTTAGTACATTTGAATACCCCTGAACTACAGCATTTAATATTTAGTGTGTTTTTAATAATTTGCAAGATTTCACCATTGGTATGTAGAAGAAAGTCACTTTATTGTTTGTTTATCATCATCCAGGATGCCTGTTCGAAACTACAAAGAGACTGAAGCTTTCCAAATTGAGAAAGATTCTTCACAAAGTCATAGCTTACCCTCATCCCCTAAAATGATGAAGTCACCTTCTCTTCAAAGACTTTCTGCTGTATTTCGGCCTTCAGATGGCTTCTTTAACTCACAAGAATCACCAAAAGTTCGGAGCCCACCACCTGAAAAGATGCTGGAAAATGGTCAGTCTTTAGTTGCAAGATAATATTTAGGTTCTTTCTTCAAATTATTTCTACAGCAATTGTGAATGGCCTAGGAGCTTATTTTTCACTTCAACAGAAGTGCTAAAGATAATATTTACCTTGTATGAATTTTAGCTTGAATCCAGAAGTGCTAAAGGAAAGGATCTTTACCATGAAAAGAGTAATTTACTGGATTTTAATTAGTTAGCCATTTAATATGGGAGCTATTTTGTATTCTTCGTATCTAAAGTTGTTTTAGTCTTCTCTATAGGCATTTGTGTAGAAGATCACGACCATGTGGCTTGTGGCATGCCAAAATTAAATTCACCATAATATAGTGCTTTTAGAATTTAATCAATGATTTAATCTTTTGTTCATAGACATATCATGATAAAAATGTGATTTTTGGAATTTTTCTGTGTAATTGATTGTATGGATTAAAATCTAAAATCTTGCTTGATATAAAAAAAATAGTTTGCTTTAATTTCTATAATTCCATAATAATTCTCTTCTAGCAATTTTTTTTATTTTTTTTATATATAGAGACCGATTTAGTGACTGATTTTATAAAATATATAATATATTTAGCTTTTTTAGAGACCGATTTAGAGACCGATTTAGAGACTGCTTTAGAGACGGATAAATCAGTCTCTAAAAAATTTGTCTCTAACGTGTTTTTTTAAAGTATAATTGACTAATATTTGACCAAAAATTAGCGACCGATTTAGAGACTGAAAAAATTAGTTTCTATAAAATCAGTCTCTAATATTTAGCGACGAGACTTTTAGAGACCGATTTAAATCGGTTTCTAATTATTTTAGAGATCGATTTTCTTGATTTAGAGACCGAAAAATCGGTCTCTAAAATCCAAATTTCTAGTAGTGAAACATATCTTTGAATTTCATATCCTTCGAGTATAAATCATAATATTGTTTCTCGTATTTTCAAGCAAGCAAAAATATCATTACTATCAAAATTTTATTAATAAATCTTATTTATGAAAACTCTTCAATTCATGACCCAATTTATCCAATCTCAAATCATCAATCTCTCTTAAGAAAATATCATCATATCTTAAGTTATTAAGAATAAAGTCTCATCTTATATTTAAAGTTATGAGCTCATAATATCATTCATTCACTTGGTAGTAGCCTACTTTCGGTTTGGTGTACTTTAACCCATTCATAACAATTAATTTGTCACACAAGACTACTCCAAGTAACTAGGCCTTAACAATCTTAATCAACCACAACAATGAGGGAATTGTCTGTCCTCATCACAAGTGGTGAGTAGAGAGGGAATTGTCTGTCCTCAATTACTTTGATAGGGAGAGAATCATCTATCCTCACACTATCGATCATCGAGGATAGGGAAAGTTTGATCCTCTCCCGCACTATCCAGGATTTAAGATCACCCCAAGTAAAGAGGTTTTCCTCCACTACTTGAGGACTAGGAAAACTCGGGTAAAGAGGGAGGTCTTCCTCAACCTCAATTACCATGGTATAGAAAGATTCTCAATTTCTCTCTTACCATTTTTCGAGACTTATCCTAAGTCTAAGGTATATCCAAAATTCACTCAGCCTAGTTCCACAAAGGGATACCCATGAAGATCAAGTTATCTCATTAAATCTCTTTGTACATCAGGTTATCAAATATGCAACAAAATGTATAAATTCATCATCCCTATCATAGGCAATCAATCAATCATTGTTCAATCTCATTTGATCCAATTCAAGCATATTACAAATTCTCAAATGTGTTTGGATATATAGTCCTTTCATAATCAAATTCGTAATATATCATTAATCATCTTACAATCATCAGTAATTATAATAAACTTAAGAAAATTCATACTCTGCATAACATTTCTTATACTTTTCTTCACCCACAATATCATAAAATAGTATTTTATAACAATTGGGAATCAAATTCTCAAGGCTTCATTAAAGCTCAAACCAACCCATAATGAATATTGGTTGCTTGACCATGAAAAACAAAACACAATTAGTCAAATGTATGTGTTACAAATTGGCTATTGGCCGTAGGTAGACACAAATTAACTCAATCTCTTAGTCAACAAAGGAAGCTTGTCGTGAAATACATGTCACAAAAACCAACTCAATAGTCATGGATAACAAAGCACACATATGGCTTGGTTATAAGAAAATCAATACACAGTCGTAATGAGTGTAAATATATAGACACACATACTCACACAGTTTCCAGCACAAAACACAAGTTTAATATAGTTCAAAGTCTTGAATAAGCAAGCACAAAGTAATAAAATTCAAGATCAAAGTGTGAGTTCAGCCATGGTCTAACTCAACTACTCATTTTCTCATCTCAATTAACAACATAACTTTGAATCAAGATTCATTTAAAGAAAAATAAAAAAAAATTTAAGCATGAAATCTCCTCTAATTAGTCTTGACCATGAACAGAACAACAACAACTGGTTTGCAGCCCAAGAACTCACAGTTCTGATTTGAACTAGAAATCACTCCATTTCTAAAATTAATCAAGAATCACCATCAATCACAACCGTTTCTTAATAATCAAACATTCAAATCATTACTAAATCAAAGAATAAAATATGGGTTCCATACTTATATTTAAAGATTAAAGTCCATCAAAACCAAACAAGAATAACCATATCCCAATATAATAATCAATCACATAAACTTCTCTTCATCTATTTCAAATTTGAAAATCATCATCTAAATCATCATATTTCATTTTTTTTTGTAATTTTATGAATTAAGAAAAAAACTGAAATAAAACCCTTACCTTGTCTTCCATGGCATTGCTACTTTCTTGGTTCCCTTCTTTCTCTCTTTCACGTCCTCCCTTTCCCCCTCTTCTCTTATGCTTTTGTTTCTTTTATTTCTTCATTTTTGCCTCTATTCTCTTTGTTTCAGCACCCACAAAACGAGGGAGAGGTTATGAGTGAAAATCAAAGAAAAAGAAAAGAAAGAAAATGGTCAAAATAGACTAGATCGAAGACGAACAGGCCAGATCTGCAACAAATAGACCAGCTCGAACGACGATGAGAGTGAGCGTGAACGAACCCGCGAGCGAGAGGGATAGCGAACATGGACGATCGAGCGAGAGAGAGGATGAGCGAACGAACAGGAGAGTGAAAAAACAAGAGAGAGAGAAATGAGTGGATGGGAGTGAACAAACAAATGAGGGAGATAAGGAAAATAAAACAAAATATTAAAAAGGGTAAAGTTAATCTAAAATAATAATAAAAGAACAAAGGGGTTTTAACAAAAACATAGGAAGAAATCTTGAAACTTTATATCTATAAGGATATTTTTATATTCTTACTTTATATCTATAAGGATATTTTTATATTCTTATAATGAGTTTTCCAACCTTCTCTGATGATATGAAAAATTCTAGAATTTTCGTTATTTTCAAAATATCATTTTTACACATTAACCAATCACTAAGCTTCACTATTCATCACTGGGTTAAGTTAATCCTTAAAGAATTGAATTAAGAAGCTTTTAGGTTCTATTTTAATCTGTTCTCACTTTTCAATCAATTTTTGATCCTCTAACTGACAATTACTTATATTCTTATATTTTTCTAAGCTATTTCGACTTATCTCTCATATTCATTGTTATAGATTTATACTCAATTTAACCCAAAGAATTACCTAAATTATCATGTAACTAATACCAGATTTATTGAGTTTCTGTAACATTGATTAGTATCATTAGGTTAGGCAAAATGTTACATTAACTTGCCTGAAAAGGACAAGGCTTTCATCAACAATCGAGAAAGAATGAATGCAACCTAGTCAGGGCCTTTCATCAAGGCTTAATTCTACATGAAGAACTTGACTTACATGCATGAGCAAGCTTAGTCACACAAAGTGTTGTAAACCTAAACGATGAGTTACCAATCACTAATGCATAACCATGCTCACAATTTACCATGTACCAAAGTGCAATGATATTATAGCAAAATGTTCAAGCTAAAGAAGATATCAACCATTTGTATCCTAAAGCAGAATGCATGATATGTATGACAAAAACATACCATAATGCATGACATAGGTCACATGTGTAACGCCCCAATTTTTAGAAAATATTCTGAATGTACTGTTTTCTGTTTTTCATGCTTTGGTATGAATGACCGCTGTGTCCCTATTTTTCTGTTCTTGAATTTTGTATGAAAACAACTACGATGTCTGAGTTCAAATTTTATTTGATCGTTTTACGTAGTTTGCTTCGAGACGGTAAAATAAAAATTTTTTCGAGCTCATTGTATTAATTTTTTCGAAAGATATACAACTAAATAATACTTCTTTGGATATTTTATTTGAACGTTTTGGACGATTACCTACGTTGTGGGAAAAAACGGGAAAATGACCGTTACGTCCCGAACGTCATTGTTTTCTCGTTTTTGTCCTGCTTTTAATTGTTTTCTTCTTGATTTAATGCCGAAAATACCATCTGTGATTTTATATGGACTTTTTGTGCGATTTGTTCGAGGCAGGAAAATAATATTTTCCGGCCTGGGAAAATCTTATTTTATTATTTAGAATGGGGGATCTTACTTAACCCGATTCTAAATGAGACTAAAAATAATCTTTTAATTTTTAGATTTAATGTCAAATAAAATAATTTTATATTATTATAATATTATTTTATTAGTCAAGTGTGTTTTAGTGACAATGATGGACCAGGAAATATTTTGCGGGACCCACAATTAGCAGAAACAGTTAGATCGGTAGCTTAATTAATCACCGTAAGTCGTAGAACTTTCAGAACAGTGACTACTAGCCGA
The DNA here is from genome assembly GCA_029884605.1 of Ormosia emarginata. NCBI lineage: Eukaryota > Viridiplantae > Streptophyta > Magnoliopsida > Fabales > Fabaceae > Ormosia > Ormosia emarginata. The sequence continues at coordinate 46,078,232 of JAQQTP010000088.1, forward strand.
CTCAGAAAGAGCATTTATTACGCAGTGTGACTAAGCCATGTGAGTCACCGGGAACCAACCAATGAGAAGTAGGCTTGCTCACCAAGGCTTAATCTTAGCCTTTGATTCATCCAATGGCTTGGATGAAGCCAAGCAAGGTGCCCACCTTGCACCCCACTTGAAGTCCACGGCCAAGAGGCCTTTGGTGACCTAAAAATCACTTTGTCTTCATCACTTTTCTCTCTTCTCTCTCATCAAGAACCCTAGCCACCATTCTTGCCCATTTTCTCCACCATATTCGGCCAAGCTTGTTTCCTAACACTCCAACCATCCAAAAATTTTTCTAACCAAGTTTCCTTAATCTAAACACCATTCTAAGAACCTTTGTAGTTGGGAGTTTCTTCAAATTCTTCCATCTAAGGCTTGGAAACCAACCTTGGAAGTTTTACCTAGAAGGTGAAATTTCATACTTTTCTTTTCTCTCTTCTTTTTCAAAGTTCTAAGCCATGATTTTTCCATGGTTTAGCTTCTTTTTCATGGTTAGTAACATGTAGGTTTTGTTTGAGATTTTTAGGTGTTTGGTGGAGTGAAAACCGTGACCTAAGGAGGTGAGAAAGCAAGTTTTTGTCTTCATTTAAGGTAAGAGGAAGACAATTCTTATCATCCCTTGATGGTGGTAAGAAGATGAGTTGTTTGTAGAATCCATAAGGATTCGGTTGTGGTGTGTTTATTGATGTGTATTTGTTAATTTTTGTGGTTGCTAGTAGCTTAAGTGTTATGTGTTAGTAGCTTTCTTATTTGGTAATTGTAATAATCTTGCATGTCTAATAGCTTTTGATTGTATGTCTATAAGCTTTAAATTAGGTTTATGTGTTAGAAATATTTTGCATGTGTTAGAAATATTTTGCATGTGTTAGAGATATAAATGCATGTGTTAGAATTGTATGATAAGGTTTAGGATGTGAATAACATGTGTAAGTTTGCATGAGTGTTCCAAAGAACACAATCCAATAGCTCACGGCAATGACAAGTTTGGAGGACCAAAATGTTCTCTTGATTTTTCCTAAAGTGTAGCTTAATTAACCTAGGAGAATCAAGAAAGTTTCTAATTGATTTGATCAAAGAAAAATGCATTTAGAAATCAAATGGTACAAACTTAGTATTTTGGGCCAACATGCCTAAAGGATTAAATTGAATATAGATAACTATTTTCTAAAATGATTTAATGAACTTAGACTATAGAATACATTTGATATGATTTAAAAGGTGAAAGACATTTTGGAAATCAAATGCAAAAGTTTTATAAAATTCGCCAACATGCCACTATAGGAATTCATGATTTTAAAAACTTGTTTCTAAACCTTTTTCAATTAAAAAGAAACAATACAAGTTAAGAAGAAATTTTCTATAATGAATTATGAAGGAACCAAGTGATTAGAAGTAAGTCTAAAGGGTTAAAATTCATAATTTTATCATTAGGAAGGAAATACATAATGTTAAGAAATTTTTAACATATAGCTCACTTTCGGTTTTGAAGCATGTTAGAGATTTCAAAAAGAATTTAATGAAATGGTTAAAAATTAGGTAAATAGAAATTTTATGGAAAATTTAGAAAATCATTATTATAAATTTATAAACAAAATGCTGTCAATTTTTAGTAAAAATTGAACCTATGGGATAGTCAAAATATCCTAATGACAGTATACGGTATGAAAAATTATTCTACGTAGTTTAAATGTACTAAATATTATTTCTATCTGTTTAAATGGTAATTTTAAAGGCATTCGAATAAGAAAATGATTTAAAAATCCTACGCGATTGAGAAAACGTATTAAAAATGCTACGCGATTTTAAAAACAGAAAAATATCTTTACCCGATTTTTAAACGTTTGTAAAAACGACGAGATTTCAAAAACGCGATAAAATTTCTACGCGATTGACCGTTACAGTATTTATTTTTATTTGTCGGGAAAATGTGAACCCGTACATGGCTTTTGAGGTTATTACTATTTGTCGGGAAAAAGTGAACCCGCATGTGCTTTACGCCATTGAGGGCATATATTTTTATCTTGAGGGCATTTTCGTAATTTCATATATTTGGAATTATGTTTTGTCTTTATACCAATTTTTGGTGTTTTGGGTTGACGAGACGAATCACATCGTGTTGTCGATGCGATAAAGGTAGTGTGGTTTATTGTTCTAATAAACTTGGAGACTTTAGTGTACGGGATCCCACATGTGACATGAGGTAGCTCTCATTTGGGCCGTGGTAAACCGAAAGCACACTAATGTACTCGACATTCACTATATTTAATCGAGGTTTGTAAAGTTTAGTAGTACATTGCCTATAGTGCCACAACGGAGACCGTGAACTATACTACGCCTGGATGGTGGATTCCCAGTCGTAGGCTATTGACGCAACGTGTGACCGCGTAATAGTTGGTTGGGCCAGTGGTACTAATAGATTTTGCAAGTCATTCTCTCGATATCTGTTTGGGTTTAGCTCCATGGAGTAGGGTTGTGTTTTGGTGTATTTGAGTATATATTGGATAATATTCCATTTTCCTCTATTTATCTTTATCCGGTAACATCTTGGATGTTTTTACATTTTCTCTAATTGTATTTATCGATAATTTTTATGTTAGTTGTCTATTTCTTATCTTAGTTTATCTCGTGAAATTGATTTATCTCGTGTGAATTTCTTTATTTGTGTTATATCTGTGATGTTCTGAAACACTAGGATATTTAATATGTATTACTGTTATAGCTTATTCGTATTGTATGAACTGTGTAGTAGTTACGTGTCGTCTTCTTATTTGCCATGTTGCGATGATTTTATGTTGTCTTACCTCTTTATTGTATGTGTCTATTGTCTATTTATTTTTTATGCGGTAAAGAGTTTGAAGAGGAAGAAGAGGAACAACCTCTTGAGATCGTGTACCATGAGGAAGAGGGAGACGCCAGACCGACGATCAGTTTTACGAGCAAGAACCATCCGATCATCCATACCCTCTGGATTGATTGTGTGGGGGATGGCGACGCCTGCATTTTTGGGATTCGTAGAGCTGGTATTCCATGGAGGTGATCTGGCTTGGCATTTACGAGGAGATCGTGCTTCTGTTACCTATGCTGGACGTATGACTGTGATTCTACGTCATCAGTTTGATGGAGATCCGATTTCGACGACGACGCTTTTTCTGCACTTAGAGTTACCCTTATCCATTAGGCGCTATTGGGGTGCTGAAAACCCTGAGCCTAGTGAGATAAGCATCGTGTCGACTGCGCGATCCCGTTATCGCCGTGTGTCGAGACATCAGGGATATTTATCTCCTGATGATCATTTTCACACCGAGAGTGATCCATCGAGGAGTAGATAATCATGATGTTTTTTTTGGGCGCAAACGTATGTCCGTATATATTAACTCTTTTATTGCTTTCTTTCTTGTTTTTGTTTAAATAGTTGTAGTCTTAGTTGTAAATTATATGTACAGGTTTATAACTTAACCATATGTATATTATTAGTGATGATGTTTTTTTTTATTTCGTATTTTTCGTATTATCTTTTTATTACATACTTCAGTCTATCAGGAATTATTTTACAACCCGTAATAATTTTAACAAATATTCCACAACTTGGGTAGATTTTATTTCTATTTATTTTATTTTCTTTTATGTGTGACATCCTCCAAAGGGGTGTTACAACATGGTCAAGTAATGGCATAGTATACATGAATGAAAAATGATGTGACAAATATATGCATGTAATGAGATAGATGACATAAGAGGATGTATGTGATAATTATAAATGCGTGAAGATGAATGAGGCAACAAGAGAAGAAAAAAAAAGGAAGAAATATGCTCCCTTTTGTCCTAGACAGGGTGAAGCCTAAGGGGGTGGATACTACTAAGATCAAAACCCAAAACTAAGTGGCCATTATTGTCATTCTATCATTGCATGGTTTTTGGGATGAATCTAGACCCCTAATGAATATGGCCCCCAAATTGCCCCCATCTAAAAGATAAGGACCTGATCTCATGAGCCTGTCACAGGAACGAATAAGTCACATTATGGTAGTTCCATGAAACCAGTAACAATATGAGCAGAAGAATCAATGACTGTCAGGGAAGCCTAAGCCTCACAATAACATCATAAAGCTCCTTCTAGTCTTACGACATTTCAAGACCTAGGTATAGAGCCCAAAAAAGTGTGTGAGGTAAGTGATGGTGCAATGTGTGTTAGGAGCATACGAACTTGTACAAAAACCTAAGAAAGTAAAACTAACCATAACCTGCAAAACAACATCAAAACAAAACATATATACAAAAACTAGCTAGTAATCCTCATCCTAAGGTTTCAACAGCCAAGCAACACATACTTTACAAAACAACTTAATATAAGCATAGCAAAATATACAAAAGGAAAACCAAACTTGTTTACAACAAGACATACTAAAAGAATATAAAAAAAAAAACAAAGGGAAAACAAATAAATAAAAGTTATCAATAATTTGCACAACTAACTATGATAGGCTTAACTCTCAAAATTCCCCAGTAGAGTCACCATATGTCGCGAACAGGATCGCGGCAGGAATGGAGACAAAAGAAAATTTTAAGAAGATGAAAATGAGGATACCACCAAAGTTTATTTAATTTTTGGGAAAAATATTGGAAAACCCTTTTTGCAAGGAAATAGTCTTCGAAACCAGATTGAGCTCGAGAGTCGATTGTGCACAGGGAAAGATGCAAACTTAATCCTACAACACACTTGATACACTTGTCCTAAGACGGTTAACTTAGTTCATTGTCTAAGTTTTTCATCCCACAACACACTTGATACACTCGTCCCTAAACTTTTTGAGATAAATCAAATAGGTCTCTAAACTAAAAAAGTTTGTAATTAGGTCCCTAACCGTTATTGGATCTAAGGACCCAATTACAAATTTGTAAATGGATCTAAAGACCTAATTACAAATTTTTAGAACCTTAGGGACCCAATTACAAACCTTTTTAGTTTAGGGACCTATTTGAATTATCTCAAAAAGTTTAGGGACCTACAGAGTAATTATCGTTTTTTTTATAAACAAGTAATCACAATTCAAAATTAACTCGAATAGAATCATGCCATTGAGCATATTAAACAAGGAAAAGAAGCTAAACTTAAATAACCTAAATAAGAGGTCTTAAAAACATTTTTTTTTCATTTTTTATTTTATGATCATTTTTCTTTGCCAAACATTTTTAGATTTTAGGTGGATTTTGATGAATCTTGTTTGCTCTTAACATTGGATTCAATTAATACCAGTTTTTATTTCTATTTTGAGTTCACAATCTCTTCTTTTAATGCTTTCCATTGATGGATTTTCTTTGGAATAAATTTAGAATTATATGTTGAATGGAAGTTTGATATGTAATTGTGTTATGAAATTGTGAACCTTGCCTATCTTTAGACTAGGAATAGTCATTGATTTGCCTGTTACCTTTTTGAATTATAAATCTGAATGCTTGTTGTCAATTAGAATCACATAAGGAATTAGGGCTTTTAATTAGGAACAAAGAGTCAATTACCTAAGGAATTAGGATTTGATTAATTCTAGAAAATTTGGTAACAAAATAGGATCTATAACTTGTGTTAATTCCAATTGTTATACAGAAATCAAAAGAAGCTTGATCCCAACTCTTTCATTAATCGATTATCTTTCATATTGTTCGCCAAGTGTTTGATAAATTGCTAAATAGAAAAGCACAAAAACATTGTTATTGCATGAGTTCATTGTTAGTCGTATCTTGCTATTAGAGCTCATTTTGATCCAAATCTTGGTTTAAATAGTACTAAATTCGTGAATTGGTATTTGGCCATGGATCCCTGAGAACGATATCCGATTTCTCACTATTTTTATTACTTGACGATCTGGTACACTTGCCGTGGTCCCATCAAGTTTTTGGCGCTGTTGTCGGGGATTGATTTTACCAATATCGGTAATATCGAAGGCAGCCACTAGTTTAAACATATTTTTTTTCTTTTTGTTTATTCATTGTAGTGTTTAGTTTCTTTCGTTTACTTATTTCATTGAGTTATTTTTGCTCTGATATTATGTGTCTAGTGTATGCGAGGTACTGTTCAACCAGATCATCTTCTTTTTTACTCTAAGATAGAAAGAACGACAAGAGCTTTGAGATAGCAAACTAGAGAAAGAAGAAGGAATTTGGGTAGCACTCGAGCAATTGTTGAAGACATGGCAGACAATGGAGAAAATGTAGATCCTCCACCACCACAACCACCTGTTAGGACTCTCATGGACTACTCTATCCCTAACATGGATGGGTGTGGAGCAAGCATAACAAGACCTCCAGTTTAGGTAAATAATTTTGAATTAAAGCCAGCTCTACTCCATTTAGTGTAGAACAATCAGTGTGGAGGATTTGACAATTGGGACCCATATGCACATATAGCGGGTTTCTTGCAAATTTGTGATACGGTGAAGCTCAATGGGGTGAGTGAAGATGCTATTCATCTGAGATTGTTTCCTTTCTCCATGAGAGACAGAGCTAAGAGCTGGTTGGACTCATTGGCTAGGGAAAGCATTACCACATGGGCTGTCTTGGTCCAGAAATTTCTCACAAGGTACTTTCCTCCTTCCAAGGTTGTAAAACTGAGAAGCGAGATTACTTCTTTCAGACAACATGATGGGGAATCTCTTAGTGAAGCGTGAGAGAGATATAATGAAATACTGAGGAAGTGCCCACATCACTGTTTTGACTTCTGGATCCAAGTGCAGAGTTTCTATAATGGCATGCTACCTCAAACCAGAGCCATGGTTGATGCTGCAGCTGGTAGGGCGTTGAATTATAAGACCCCAGAGGAAGCTTGGGAGTTATTTGAGATGATGACCAATAATGACTACCAGAGGAATGGAGAAAGAGTTGTAGTAAAAAAAAGATATTTGGAGATTGATTCTATGAATGCACTGTTAGCTCAAAACAAAATTTTGACTCAACAGCTTGAGAATCTCACGAAGAAGGTCGATACTCTTAGTGTGAATGCGGTGAGCAATGCTCCTTTAGCCTATGATTTCTGTGGAGGTGAACATAAGAGTGTGGATTGTCCAGGAAACATGTTTGGACCTCCAGCTCAAGAGCAAGTGAACTTCATGAACAATCCTCCAAGGCAACAGAATAATCCTTACCCCAACACGTACAACCCAGGGTGGAGGAATCACCTTAATTTTTTGTGGAGTAATCAAGGAAATCAAGCTCAACCAAGACAGCAGATAGGATACCCAGGACACCCTCAACAGCCATCATATCAAGTTCCTTCAACTTCCCAACCTCAATCTAATGAGAAGAAGGCCTCTTAGGAGTTAGCCTTAGAGAAGTTGGCTACACAAACCTCATCTTTTGTCAAAACAACTACCGATTTTATGGAGGAGACAAGAGTGGGGTTTAGAAATCAAGATTCCTTAATCCGCAATCTAGAAACTCAGGTGGGCCAGCTTACAAAATAACTTTCAGAGAGACCTCCAGGTTCTTTGCCAAGCGACACTGTCCCAAATCCTAAAGGTAATGCACATGCTTTCGCCATAACCAGTAGGAGTGGGAAGGTAATTGAGCCTCAACTCAGGAAGGAGAAAAACAATGGAGGTAAAGTTGAGGAACCTAGTGAGGAAGTGCCACATGAGGAAGTTGAAATCTCTCAAGGTGACTCGGCTAATGACCCTAATAAAAAGGAGTTACAAAAGGGGCAGGAAGTGAAGATACCATCACCAACTATCAAGTTGCCATTCCCTCAATGACTCAAGAAGGAGCAAGATAAAAAACAGTTTGGAAAGTTTTTAGAGGTGTTTAAGAAGCTGCAGATTAACATTCCTTTTGCTGAGGCACTTGAGCAGATGTCATCTTATGCCCAATTTACGAAGGAATTGCTGTCAAAGAAAAGGAAGGTGAAGGAAGATGAGACTGTGGCACTTACTGAAGAGTGCAGTGCTATAATTCAGAGGAAACTACCACCTAAATTGAAAGATCCAGGTAGTTTCTCCATTCCTTGCACCATTGGTAAGCTGAACATTGAGAAAGCTCTTTGTGATCTTGGGGTAAGTGTTAATCTCATGCCGCTATCTATCATGCACAAACTTGGGATTGGAGAGGTTAAGGCTACTATGATCTCCCTTCAATTAGCAGATTGATCTGTTAGACATCCATATGGTATTGTGGAAGATGTGCTAGTGAAGGTTGATAGATTCTTCTTTCCAGTAGATTTTGTGGTCTTAGACATGGAAGAGGATGCTGATATCCCTCTAATTCTAGGAAGGCCATTCCTAGCAACTTCAGGAGCATTGATTGATGTGCCAAGAGGTGAACTGATTTTGAGGGTGGATGGAGACCAGGTGACCATCAATGTCTTTGATAAATCTGCACTGACATCAGATCTTTATGCCCCCGTCAATTGCATCCAAGGTAAAGCTCAAAAGGAGTTGACTGGTAAGAATTCTTCACCATTGATTAATGCTGACTCTCCCACCTCCAAGATTGTTGATGAAAAGGAGAAAGGTCCTTCTCTCTCTAAGATTGCTGGAATTGGAAAAGATCCTCCTATTTCTCATAATCCATTGCACAAAGGGCCGAAATCTTTTGATAAGCTTAAACCTGATCTGTCATCTGTTGAAAAATTAAGACCTCCATGGCCTGTTGAAATCTCACATGAGAAGGTTTATTCAGAACACCCAGGTTCAAGTCAAGTTCCACATGCCTTTGGAGGGGATTGTATAGTTAGTGACCAAGTATGGAGGCAAAGATCTGACAGAAGAAAGGTGTCATCCTACTTCTCCTGTTTCAAGCCAACTTGATGAGTTGAGCAGCACAACGTCGAGCTAATGACGTTAAACAAGTGCTTCTTGGGAGGCAACCCAAGCTTGGTTTTGTTTCCTTTCGTTCTTGTTACATTTCACTATTTTGCTTTTGATTAATTGTTGTGGGTTGGATGTGGTTTTGATTTGTTTCCCTGTTTTTATTAATTGATGATGGTTGAAATAGTTTAGAGTGGAAAACAGGTGAAGACGAGCTGGGTTAGGGAAGTTTTAATGAGAATCAGGAGGCAGAAACAGGTTTGCAGAAGTGTTAAGTTTCTAGTAATAGCGCCCAGGCGCTCTTATCTGTAGCGCTTAGGTGCTAATATCAAGGAAACTGACCTTTTTCACTGCCTGTACAATGACTAGGCGCCCTTGGCACGTCCCTCCTGGCACACCAGCGTCTGGACGATGTTGTTTAGCGCCTAGGTGCTAGTTTTTTTTTTTCAAAAAATTTATTTAAAAAAAATAAATAAATAAAAAATTAATAAAAAAATAAAAAAAATTTGGCTTAGCGCCTAGGCACTGCGTACAAAGCGCCTAGGCGCCCATACCAGGTTCTGCATTTTAAGCGCCCATACCAGGTTCTGCGTTTTAAAACGCAGAACCCTTCCCTTCCCCCTTACTTTTCCCCTCATTTCCCTCTTCCCTTTCTAGCCCTCTTTCATCTCTCCTCTCTCTAATCTCTCTCATTCCCCCTCCATTTTTCATTTCACCTCCCCTCTTCACTCCCTTTACCGTACCCCACTCCCTCTTCCCTTTCCCTTTCTTTTATTAACAACCCATCAACCCTTCCTCACATTTCCCTTTTCGTGGCGCATTTCTGTTTATTTTTCCTTTTGATTCCGCTTCCCTAGGTGAGTTTTTATCTTTTCTTTATTTTTTTTATGCTTCATTTTTATTTTTTATGCAAATTCTTGAGTTATTTGGGTTTGTTATTCCACGTATGGTCTTCTCTTATATTTCATAATTTTGGATTAAGGGTTCCTAATGTTAGAATATTCCTATTTTCACTATTGAATTGATTGACACATTAATTGTGTATGGGTGATTTTGGGTTAATGGGCATTTTCAAGGTTTTGGGTAATTTGACTATAAGTTTACTTCAATTAGGTAATTTTTGGTCTGGTTGGCATATACATGTGAATTGATGCCCTGAAATGAAATAAATCATTATGGATGTGATGTGCATACCCTGATTCGATATACCTATTTTGAGAGAAAACACATTGCATGTGTACAGGTTTTAATAGATTCTGAAATTCTGAATTGTACACTCACATTACTTCTATTTCATTTATAGACTAATGGCACCCAAGATGCAGCCTACACGCAAACGCAAGACTCAGGGTGAGAGCTCACTCCAACAAGCTGCGTTTAACGCTGACCTTTTTCTCTCAGCGGAGCATGAAAAAGCTTAACTGAATTCCTCTATAACTGGAGCTTTGTCCAAGAAAGAGGTATATTCTTGAACAATGGGGAATGTGATGAAATTTTCAACCAAATCCTAAGGAGGAACTAGCCAAAACTCTGCAAATTGCTAGTCGATGGGTCTGTTTCCATTGTCCGTGAGTTTTATGCAAATGCATTTCGGTCAGAGGATGATGACCGCAACAAATTCGAATCATACGTTCGGGGTCGTCGCATTCCATTTGATGCAAGAACTCTGGACCGATTTTTGGAGACACCTGAAGAAGTGGGTGATTGTGGGTACACCAAGCTGAAGAAAGAGGCATTGAACCCTGACCTAGTGCTTCGAACCATATGCAAACAGGGGGCACAGTGAGAACTTGACTCGGGGGGCTACCCAAATTTTTTGAAGAAATCTGATTTGCTCCCCATTCCAAAGGCCTGGTGCACATTCTCAGAAGCTGGATTCTTTCCCAACTCTCACCATCAAGAGGTGACAAGGGATCGGGCGCTATTGATTTTTGCTATTATTACTGGACGATCAGTGGATGTGGACCTACTGATCTCCCGTAACATGCAAACTTTGGCACAGAGCAGGACCCGGCGGTCCCGTTTATGGTACCCCAGCCTCATCATGCAGCTATGTCGGGCAGCTGGGGTGAAAATCACTAGTGATGTCTCAATCAGGCCAGCTCCAACTGTGGACGTGGCCATGATCAACCAGTACTTACAAGATGACGACCCCACTCAGATTCCTCTAGCAGCTAGAGCCCGGGCAGCCAGGCTACCTCGTCCCCGCCCTGAGCCTTCCTCTAGTGGAGTTGAGTGTCGTCTCCAACGTATCGAGAACTATATGGTTCAGTCGAGCCAAGCACTAGAGACGATGCTGAGGAACCTGGCGGTCCAGCTCAATGTTGATCCAGATGCCCTAGGCAGCATCCCACTTCCAGCAGAGGAGTCAGAGAGTGAAGATGGAGCTGAACCTGTTGGGGAAGACAATGAAAGTAGCGATCACTGATCTTCAAGGGAGAGTTTCTATTTTCATTTTCTTTGATTTGTTTTGCATTTCTAGTTTTTATTCTTTTTTTTTTTGCTTTTATTGTTGTCCATGCTGTTTGAGGTCATTGCTCGAATGCTTGGGGACAAGCATGAGAGTAAGTTTGGGGGAGTTAAGTTTAGTTAGAAGATTTAATCTTTGTTCTGATTTTAGTCTTCGTTCTGATTGTACTATCCCGTTTTTGTTGGTCCCTTTTATTTCTATTTTGAGTTTAAAAAAAAATTGCATGCTTACTTGTAAAGCCTGGCAACTGTGTGATCTTGTTGTTTGCAGTTCACTAGAAACGATTTCATACCTTACTTGCATGAATCTAGTTACTCGGTTGTTAATGGGTTTTGGTGAATTATTTGCATTCATTATCGTGGGGATGATTATCGAGCCTCCAACATGATTTTATTATTGAGTGGACACTTTTGAGGCTTTACTCTCCTGAATTTGCTTGATTCTTTGATGCTCTCATGATTTGCACATTGTTTGGTCATAATTAAGACATTTTGATTGTTGAGCCAGTGATAATCACATATTTTATTCATTAAGAAACCCTTATGTTTAGTCATTTACACTCTCCATATTCTTAATTGATTGAGTTTGGTATGATTTTGTGAGTTTGAGCTCAAATTGGTCATAATTGAATATTTTCAGCATTATTGAGATTTGACACTGTTTTTGTATTTTGGCCATAACTTGAGTTCCTAATATCTGATGAACATGAATTTTACCTTGTAGGAAAGCTAAGAGGAAGCTCTACAACTTTGATGAAGAGCTCGAAGTCCGATTCAGATGTCTAAGGGACCTAACTTTACATGGAAGTCAGAATATGGGTTTTGTCAGTAGAATCCGAACAGTGTGCACTCATAAAATCATATCTCAAGATGTAATAATGGAGATGGGCTGAAATTTGGATAGTGGATATTCAAGATCCAAATAAACAACTTTCATGAAGAACACATTTTGAGAAAAAGAAGTCTAGTAGGTCATTTTGAGCTTGCAAGTCGGAACAGAGGTGCTGAAGTTGAGTTTGAGCAACCTACGGTATTTGGGACATATCTTGGGCTTAAGGAAGCCAAATTAGACGAACTAGCTATCCATTTTATAGCCAAGACAAGGATCTACAACTTTTATGAAGAACACTTTTCGTGTTTCTGAAGTATAGTGGGTCGTTTTTGGCTTCCAAGTTAGACACGAAATTTTCGTCCTCAACCACCCACTCATCCATCCACTAATCCACTCATCCATCCACTAATCCACTCATCCACTCATCCACTCATCCACTAACTCACCCACTCATCCACTCATACACTAATCCAACCACTTAACCACTCCACCCACTCATCCACTAATCCATCCACTCACCCATTCATGTCCATAATTTCCCACTCACCAAAAGTCCTTTGGCATTTTTCACTAATTCAACCACTCAACCATTCCACTCACTCATCCACTAAACCAACCCACTAATCCATCCACTCAAACACTCCACTCACTCATCCACTCATCCACCCACTTCCCTTTGTCATTTTGTTACCCTAGACTTCTATAAAAGGCATCATTGGTTATCATTTCTTTCATGTAATTCTCCTTCATTTCTCTCTAAGTTTCTTCTTGCTTCTTCATAGTTTCTCATAGTTTTGTATATTTTGATGCTCCCCTTCATGGTAATGGAGGGCTAAGCTACTTTGGGTCAATTTAGAACTCTTGAAGAGATTGTGGTTTGGATTCTTGAGACCTTGGTTATGCATTGTATTTGATTTGTAATTGAATTCCTCTTTTCTTCTTCTTTCTTCTTATTTCTTCTTCTTCTTGATCTTGAATGCATGAATGGTGATTCTATTTATGTTGATCTAATTTGATCTTAGTTTAAGATTGAGATTTGTGATGAAACTTAGAACTAATTGATCTAAACTAATCACATAAATGAAGATTGAGATTTGTGATGAAACTTAGAACTGATTGATCTAAATTAATCACGTAATTGAAGAGGTTAGGTTACTGATTTGTGCCTAAGTTAATTGAATTCGGTACTTGAAATTAACATAGATTTTCATGAATGGTGCGATTGCGGATTTGTGTTTATCACTTGTTAATTGAATTCTAGACGATCGTCTAGTATGAATTCTGGATTTGATGCAGAGATCTCGGTTAGATCCAAATTAACAATTCAATTGCGCTTCAAATGTTCTATGAAGGGTCTATGATTGAATCCACCCAATCTTGGATAGGTTTCTAAATTGACTACTCTTTAATTGTTATTTCTTCCTTTAATTTTGTTAAGTACGATCTTAAACTGTCAAACCCCCCTTTGCTAACTTTCACTTGATTTGATCAAATTGCATCTACGATCCTTGAGGAGACGATCCGGTGTTATCATTGTGCTACAAGCTTAGGTAATAACTTCGGTTATAATTTTGACTGAGTTCGGCGCTCGTCAGCCAGCACCCAAAAACAAACCCCATGACCACATCTTTTGCATTGCCTTTGAGCTTAATGATTCTCTTTCTTGGTTGAACCCTCCTACTTGACCTAGCCATGTGAGTGACATCTAACCCATTCGAAGAGACTAGGTGAGCATTGGAAGTAGAAAAGAGGAGAAAATTTTATGTTGGTTAGTTTTGAAAAGAAAAAAAAAAGAGAAAAGAAGATAGTTGACTTACTGAATGGCTATCCCTTTGAGACCGATGGGTTACTGGGTGATACTTGACAATGATCAGGTACTCCTTTGAGACCATGTAGGTTACTGGGAAAATTGTTTAGAGAAAATTTGGAAGGTATGAGATTTTTGAGTTGATGAATTGTTAGAAATACTAATGCTCATTTGCTCTCCAAGGTAGTTGTTTACATGTCCTTTTCTTTACCTTGTACCTTGGCACCAATGAAGTTTTGAATATTGTCCTCCTGATTGTTACCCTCAGTGAATCATGAGCTTGCATGTTTGAGATGAAGATCAAAGTCATGGGGGGTGGGCTCACGATGTGTTGACTAAGAGAAACATAAGCCTAAACACAGGAGAGAATGAGTGAGCAGTTACCTGAAATCATCTTGCATGCATTGGTTACAAGATCCATTAACTTCCAAGTGATGATTGAGCAATGTAATGTTGGTATGACTCCAACTTCTAATTTCATGTTGAACTTTATTTTGCACAGTTGTGGGTTATACTCGTAGGAATGCTTGGTTGGTTGCTGTGCCTATTGTTTTGTTTTTTTGCCCGAGGACATGGCAAATGTTAAGTTTGGGGGAGTTTGATAACGACGCCAAAGGCATGGTTATATGTCTGTCATTTCTATGATAATCTCGCTGGTGTTACTCTTTTTACTGCTCATTGCTCTGATAATTTGCAATGTTTGTTATGAGATTGTGATTGAGTTTAGTTAATCAAAAAGACGATGAAATCTTATCATTTTACCTTATCTTTGCAGGAAAACATCAAAGAAGAAAGGACTCAAAATCTCCAAGGAAGAGCATGAGTTGATTTGTTGAGCACAGAGCGCCCAGGTGCTACAGAAGGAGTGCCTAAGCGCCCTTGAAGATCTTAGAGAAGACCCACTGGACATATAGCGCCTAGGCGCCCTGGATCATGAAGCAAAAAGACGCTCTGGGCATATAGCGCCTAGGCGCCCGTAACAAACTATAAGTTTATTTTTCTGACCTAATTGAAGCAGTCTGTTGGGGAAAGAAAGGAGGAGACGAACCATAGCCCAATTCTGGAGAGATCTTGAGATATCCTGAAGAGAAGGACTAGTGGAAACGAATCAGATCTTCACCTACTTATGGAGTTTTCTCTATTCTCCTCTCTTATCCTAGTTTTTGTTATTGTCATGTATAGTTAAATTTCCCTTGTTGGGATTAGGTAGATTTTGATTAATCTTGCTTGCTCTTAACATTGGATTCAATTAATACCAGTTTATATTTCTATTTTGAGTTCACAATCTCTTCTCTTAATGCTTTCCATCGATGGATTTTCTTTGGAATGAATTTAGAATTATATGTTGAATGGAAGTTTGATATGTAATTATGTTATGAAATTGTGAACCTTGCCTATCTTTAGACTAGGAATAGTCATTGATTTGCATGTTACTTTTTTAAATTCTAAATCTGAATGCTTGTTATCAATTAGAATCACCTAAGGAATTAGGGTTTTTAATTAGGAACAAAGAGTCAATTACCTAAGGAATTAGGATTTGATTAATTCTAGAGAATTTGGTAACAAAATAGGATTTATAACTTGTGTTAATTCCAATTGTTATGCAGCAAGTGAAATCACATGAAGCTTGATCCCAACTCTTTCATTAATCGATTATCTTTCATATTGTTAGCCAAGTGTTTGATAAATTGCCAAATAGAAAAGCACAAAAACATTGTTATTGCATGAGTTCATTGTTAGTTGTATCTTGCTATTAGAGCTCACTTTGATCCAAATCTTGGTTTAAATAGTAGCTAAATTCATGAATTAGTATTTGGCCATCGATCCCTGAGAACGATATCTGGTTTCTCACCGTTTTTATTACTTGACGATCTAGTACACTTGCCGTGGTCCCATCAACATCTCCATCGTCTTCATCTTTATTGTCAATAGTAGAGGAGGTGGCTTTAAGTGTTATCCCCTTCTTCTTCTTTTCATGTTCTTCACTTTGGTCAAGCCTGTTGAGTTCTAATTCGTGCTCTTGAAGTTTTCCAAAAAGAGTCGCAAGAGACATAGTTGCTAAGTTTCTTCACTCTGAAATAGTTGTCACCTTAGGCTGCCAAATCCTGCTCAAACATCTCAACACCTTGTTAATAAAATCTTCGTTAGAAAAGTTTTACCTAACGAAGCAAGATGATTAACAATGTAAGTGAACCTCTTTTGCATTTCTTGAATGCTTTCTCCTGGGTTCATTCTAAACAATTCATATTCACTAGTGAGAGTGATTATTCTCAACCTCTTTACTTCACTAGTACCCTCATGGGTAACTTATAAAGTGTCTCACATTTCCTGAGCAGTTTTATAATTTGAAATTATGAAAAATTCATTATACCCCAAAGCTGTGGTAATAATGTTCTTGGCACTTAAATTATATTGAACCTTTTTCTAGTTATCTTAAGTCCATTCATTTCTTGGTGTTTCAACTTTTACACCATCAACAACACGTGTGGGAACAAAAGGGCCGTTTTCAACAGTATCCCATACGTCTAGATCAATAGCTTCAATGAAAATTTTTATGCATTCTTTCCAATAAGGATACCCATCCCATTGAAGAAAGATGGTCTGTTTATTGAAGATCCTTATGAAAAAAACCATTTGAAGAAGTCATTTTCTCTTGAAGTTGCTGAACTCTTTACATAAGAGCCTAGCTTTGATACCACTTGTTACCCAAGTGGTTTCTTTACTCAACAGGGGGGTGAATTGAGTAGTAAAAATTCTTTGAAAACTTTTCACAAACACTTTAAAAATGATTTTCGTTGAAGCTATTTATAGATTGTAATGAATGAATATAGAAGATAGAAAGATTCTCACAAGATCAACAAACCAATAAAGAGAATATTTAATCAATTATATAAAATTAAAATGAAGATATAAAGAGAAAGGTTTAGAGAAACAAACACAGTGTTTATCCTGGTTCAACCACCAACCATTTATGTTCTATGTTCAGTCCTCGAGAAATCACCTGAATTTTTCACTATCAATGCAAGCTTCAACAGGTGCTTGCTACTGTTACAAACCTGAGGGCTCTTCACACCTTGGGATACCTCACCATTGTGCTTGAGCCTCGATAGCAGGGATACCTCACCCTTATAAAATCTCTGAGGGATAGCTCACCCTTATTATAATCAATCAAGGATAAACAAAGAAGAAACTCTCTCAAAGAGTGTGTATTACAACTTGAAGCACTATGAAACTCTCTCAAGAATATCTCAAGAATTTCAAAAATAGAACAAAAGATGGAACTCAGATTAAGCACAAAAGAAATATGTTTCTCAATGTTTGTTGTGTGTAAAAGATGACCCAAGAGGGTCTATATATAGTGTTTTGAAAGAAAAGAGTCGTTAGGGCAATTAAAATAAGCAATAACTGCTTAGAAAATAACGTTTGCGCACTTACAATAGAGTTGTAATCGATTACAATAGTGATATAATCAATTACATTGTTCTTGAAACTCATTCTAGGCTCCTTGGGCTAATTGTAATCAATTACAACCTTCATGTAATCGATTATATGGTCTCTGTCAGAGGTGTAATCGATTATATACCTCATGTAATCAATTACATGATCTCTGACTTTGAAAAAAATGGTTTCCCGCATGCTTGTAATCTATTACCAGGCCTTGGTAATCGATTGCCAACTTCCAAAGAAACTATTAATTGATCACTAAGCCTTAAGGTATGATTACAAACATCCTTGAACCTATTTTTAAGCCCATTTTCATAATCCAATACTTAAGAAAAAAACATTTGATTTGAAAAGCTCTTTTAAGAAAAGAATTGACATATCAAGAGAGATTTTTTCATTAAGATCCTAAAACTATGTCAACTTTGCATCCATTTGTACTTGGTCATCATCTTGGCTGTGTTATTATCAAAACTTCATGAGCTCCATGTCATAAGCATTCACAAAGAGTAATTATTATATCCATTCTAGAGCCACACAAAAAATATCAAGACATGAAAAGATGTTTAGTGGCCTTATATGAAAATGAATATTGTTTTATATGTGACTAAATAAATTGTTAGCCAAAAGTAAAGGTAGAATATTAGAAATCCTCTGGATTTCTACAACACTTAGAAGTTCTAAAATCAAAACGGGTAAGCATGTTAATAGCAATTAAGATTGCTAAAGATGATCTCATGGTAACTAAAACTTATGCCTACCCACGACATATGAAGTAGATGAAACCCCATCATGTAGAAGGATTCAAATTTTCTTGTTAGAAACCTTAGAGGTGAGTATCTCGAGGATTGTATCTTGGCTCGGTCAGTATTAGGGAAGATATTCATGATTAATAGTTTCATGCAAAGTTTTCTTAACAAGTATCATAATGCTAGACCTTTAGTGGTGTTTCTTAAATGGAAAAAGTTTCAAAAATAGATAATAAATTTCAACAACTAGAAGTGTTGAAATAGTGGGTGGAGCGGAAGAGTATCATTTTCTTGTGATACAAACAGCTCTTTTCAATTATCTGTGAGAAATGAGCAAGCGATTCATTAATATCTTGCCAAAAGATATTTCTTAAATAAAAATTCCTTCAATTTTTAATTGATGAGAGATACACTCCAACGAACAAAAATATTGATATGGTACAATTCCTTGTTCAAGTACAAACACCTAGAAATGTGGTACTGTCAGGAACCCTATATCAGAATCATGTCATGAAGGAGTATGATATTGTAAATCTTGTTCAACCAAAATTTCTAACGTTTGAACATCTATACTTGATGTCAAGCTCATTTGTAAGTAGAATACATATATTTGATATAAGAAACTTCTTTACAGAAGGACACATATTTTAAAAGTAAAGTGGTCATCACACAAGATTTGCATAAGATGACGAGCAAGATATTTTACTAGTATAATAGAGATGTTTTTAATGAGCTTCTTGATCTAATTAATTTCATGGTGATACTTAATCTTACCCCTAACCAGAAGCGTGAAGTTGGAGAAATTAAAAGATTTATCTAGAACTATTGAATAAGGTGAATCAAATTTTGAGGATAAAATTTATAAAAGGGGGGAGAATTGTAACATTCTGTCCAACTTAATAGTCCTGATTGGAGTTATAGTAGCTCAACAAAAATTGGTGGAAGTTGCCTAATAGTCGTGGCAATGATTTGGGTTGAGTTGAGCGTAAATCTATAACACCGGACGTGAAAGATAGCTCAAAATAACTTAAAAAATTATAAGATTATGAACAATTGTCAAATAGAGGATGAAGAATTAATTGGAGAGTGGAAACAAAATAGAATATGTGCCTGAAGCTTCTTAATTCAATTCCATAAGAGTTATTTTAACCCATGAATGAATAATGAAGCTTAGTGATGGGTAAAGGTGTAAAAGTGATATTTGTGAAAAAAAAATGAGATTAGAAAAAAAATGAAATTCTAAATTTTTTCATATCATCAGAGAAAATTGGAAAATTGATATGATCCAAGTTGGATGCATATTAATATTTTTGGATCATCCTTGAGTTGATTTTGTGTTTTAAAGAATTAAATGATGAAGGGTAAACAATAACGTGAACAGTGATATGAATAGTAAAAAATAGAAAAAAGATGAAAAAAAACAAGGAATGGAAGGAAGAAGACGCCACACTCTTGGAGAGTGATAAGTCAAGCGAAGATTCACCGCAAAGTTAATGAAACCTTTGATAAGAACCAAGATGGTTCTTCCAAGAACCCCAAGAGAACTAAGCTCTCAAAACTTACAAAGGAATGCAATAATATTCTCAAATTCAAAAGTGTCAAATGCAGTAAACACAAGCGTATTTATAGGCATTACGTATGTGGCTAGGTCTAGTTAAAAGAGGCAGCAAGCTAGTGTATTTTTAATCCTAACCCTAGCGTAAATGTAGTCCAGGCCCAATTAGAAGGCAACACCTATCCCTAGCTCTGCTATGTGCAAGTTAAGCCCAAACAATAGGCTCTTATTACAAAATTATCCCAAAAAGAAAATAAGAACCAAAACTGAGAAAATTAAAAAGTTCAAATACATAATTAAATAAAATTGACTAAGAAGAAATCATGCCCCCACATTGGGCCCTTCATCAACTTGGATCATTTGGACCATCTTGAGTGCTCCTTCTTTTGAAATGGGCTTGAGTGAGAGAAAGTGGTTGACTTCTTTGTCCAAATTCTCCTTACCCTTCTTAGCTCTTGATCTTGTCATTGGGCGTCCAAGTCCTCACAGTGCATCTTTGGGCATTGGGCCCGTTGGGCTGCCACTTGAGCTTCCTTGGTCTCCATCATGCCCTTCCCTTTCGAAAGAATCTGTCCTCGAATTTGATCATTCATCACCTACATCAAAAAGACTTAAGTTAGACACATTAAATGTTGCACTAACCTCATACTTACTTGGTAGGTGAACTTTGTAGGCATTGTCATTGATTCTTTCTAAGATTTGGAAGAGTCCATCTCCGCTAAGTAAGAGCTTAGATTTCCTTTGCAAAGGAAACCTTTCTTTTCGCATGTGCACCCACGCCCAATCTCCTGGTTCAAAAACAACTTGCCTCCTTCTCTTGCTTGCCTAGCATATTGCTCCATCTTCCTTTCAATTTGAGTCTTGACTTGTTCATGGAGCATCCTCATATATTCAACTTTTGCCTGTCCATCCCTATGAATTAAGGAAGAGACATTAGGTAGATGCAGTAAATCAAGGGGGTGAAGGGATAAAACCATATACAATCTCAAAAGGAGAAAAGCTAGTAGTAGCATGCACAACCCTATTATAAGCAAATTCAACAAGAGGTAAGTATTCTTACCAGGTTTTGATATTCCTCTTGATGATTAATCGCAGCAAGGTTGATAGGGTCCTATTCATCACCTCAGTTTGCCCATCGGTTTGTGGGTGGCAAGTGGTAGAGAAAAGTAGCTTAGTGCTAAGCTTGTTCCAAGGGTCCTCCAAAAATGGCTTAGGAGCTTTGAGTCCCTATCTGAGACTACGCTTTTGGGCATTCCATGAAGCCTCACCACTTCTTTGAAGAACAATTTCGTCACATGAATAGCGTTATCTACCTTATGGCAAGGAATGAAGTGGGTCATCTTGGAGAATCTGTCCACCACCACAAAAATGGAGTCTCTTCCTTTTTTTTAATGGGGCAAACTCATCCTTTTTGCATCAAATCCTCCACTTAATTCTGAATTTCCTCAATTTCCTCATGATTTGTCCTATAGGAGGGCCTATTGGGCAAAAAGACTCCCAGGATGAAGTTCATTTGATGTTCAATCCCCCTCAAGGGTGTAGTTCAGGAGATACACTCTTTGGAAAGACCTCTTCAAAGTCCTGCAAAAGAGAATCAACTTCATTAGGAAGAGCATTAGAGTTACAATTTAAGTACAAGTCCTTGTATACACAAATGTACATCTCTTGCTTTGCAAAGCAAGCCCTCTTAATCTCACTCTCCCTAGTAATTAAACATTCATTTTTTTTCTCATTTACAAGTTCTTCGTCCCTATTATTTGCTTCCCCCTTCGATTTTACTTTATGTCTTTCTTCTCTTGCTCCCTTCTTAGCTTCAAGGCCACTTGGTCTTCACAAACCTGTTTGGGAGTAAGGGGTGTAACATCCCAAAATTTATTTATTTTATCATAAATAGTCATTTTATAATATTTGTGATTTTTGTGAATTTTTCTGAAAATGTGGAATATTTTAATATTATTTCTTATTTTACGTGCAAACTGAGCGGAGTCGGAAAAATGAGATATTTTACCCGAGAACCTTGATCTATGGAAAAATCGACCGGGGATCTTACTAAACCCGAGGCTGAACACGGTTTACGAAGTTTTACATTTTTTGAGAAATTTTATCCGATAAATAAATCGTTGTATAATTTTTATCCGCTGAGCAATTAATACTGACTTTTGTCAACTGTAACAATTGTCTATTGGATAATGATATGTGTTAGAAATCCTATCACATTATCCTAATGTAATTTACTTTATGTCTAATCAAATCCACTTTTATTCAAAAATACTATATTTTAATCAAGCTTCTTATGGAAGCTTTGACCACCAAAGGACCAAACTACCCTAAACTTGTTGGAGAAGCCATTCTCCCCCTCTCTCTCTCCTCTTTGCCGCGGCAATGGTGCCCTTCGGGAAGCAAAATTTAACTTCCCACACTTAACACCCTTCACTCAAAATATCACCCATTTCTATTATCACTTTCTCTCTCTTCAATTTCTTCATTTCCATTTTCTCCAACTTCTCTCTTCTTCTTCCTTCTTCACTCCACAGTTTTTGCAGCCCTTTTAGAGACTATTTTTCATTTTCTTACTTCACCATCACCATTTCTATGCTTCCCTTCTCATTCTAGACATTTTCTCTTTAGAGATCTTCTTCAAAATCCATCATCTTCTTCACTTTTTCTCAAGAACAAAGTTTGAGACTTTGAAGGGTTTTTGGAGAGCCAAAACCGAACCACCAAGATCAAACCAAGGAGGTGATTTTCGTGTTCTTCTTTTAGGTAAGAGGGAGATTTACTCACTTCAACCATTATTGGTGGTGAGAAGACTTTTGTGTGGTTGTTGATGGAGAAATCCATAATGGATGCTTACTTTGTTTGATAGTTTTTCATGATTGTGTATTCTTGATTGAGATTAAAGTGTGGTTGTTGTAAATGCCTTGATAATAATGGATTGGATGAATAGAAATTTTAGGGTTTTCTATCACCCTATGGGGGTCACGGTTTTGACCTAAATCTTTGGGGATGTGAATTTGATTTTGTACAAAAATGAAGCTTATGTGATTAGGTATTAAATGATTAATGCTTGAATTTGATAAAAGAAAATTTTGAGGGTTTGTTACTCTATTGTGTAAAATGAAACCTATGTAATTAGACATGAAAGAATTGATGCTTGTAATGGAGGAAATTGATTTAGCATTTGTCTTTGAGGGGCCACGGTTTTGAAGGGTTCTTCAGCCCAAAAATTTGCATAATTTATCAAGACTTAGGAAATTGATAATGTTGAATTCATAATATGAAATTGTGGTATATGTTGAACTATATATATGAAATGTTGATATTCGGAATTGGTGCTATGCTATTGTGAGTCCATGTATGGGACTAAAAGCTTGTTGATGAAATTGTGGCATGATGTTGTTGGAAATTGACTATATGTCATTATACTATGTTCTATGAGAAACACCTTGTTAATGGATATGCATGGTGTATATTGTTTTATGAGGAACATACCATTGGTGAACATGCATGATGTAAATTGAGTCATCATGCATTGTGATGTCTGTTGGACCTTGTTGAGAAGGCGATGTATGCCTAGGAGATTGAATTACACCTTAGTGTGGGTGCGAGTAGACTTAACGTAGGGTCATAGTGGTTGACCTTGGGGGCGTCGAGGTGCGAGTGTCTCACAATAGATAGTGGTAGCTCCACTGGGGCCATGGGATAAACCGATGCAAACACACCGATGATCTGAACCGAGACGCTGTCCTATATCGTGATCAACTGTTGAGGTACCATGTATAAGCCATAATGTAAAAATATTTTTATGAGATGAAGAACTTTATTTTTAAGGCTAACGAGATACTAGCATGACTCCTTGATCATTCTCTCCGAAATGTTGATGTCTAGCTCCATGGAGTAGGATTTTTAGTACCATGTGCATTGTGCATCATCAGTCTCATATTTTATTGAGCATGAGTACCTATGACAGTTTAATTGTCTGTTTTTGATACTGCAATAATTATTTGATTGATAAATCGTTTACTGCCTGAGACTCTGTTATTATTATCTCTCTTTTATTGCTTACTTGATTATTACTGTGGATAACTATATGTGTTGTAATGCTATGTGGGCATCCAGCGTCGTTCTGTTTTCTTACTGCCATATTGGTATTGAATGCTGGGTGTCTCACCTCTTTTTTGTATATCTATACCCCTGTTTAAATTATGTACTTCTGAGAAGATGCTCGCGAGGAAGAAAAGGAAGCACCTGGTTTTCCTGGCTTCTAGCCCGATTACGAATAGTGCTGATTGAGGATGTCTTCACGTCCGTGCCGATTTTTGGGTTACGCAAGGATGACCTTTCAGGGTGGTCCAGATTACTGGCACATGAACTTGAGCACAGACTGATACATCTATCATAGGGAGCTGACTGTGTCTTTAGCTTGGGGTTGCTATGACCTGCCTGTTTTTTATTTCACAGCTTTTGTTCACTTAGAGTTTTACCTGCCTATTAGAGATTTGTGGGACGACCTTTATTACACCCCCACGAGATGATTCATTTCTCTCCACTGCTTGAGCTTCTACTCGAAATTCGGTCGCTCCGATGGTGATTTCATCGGATGAGGAGAACCATGAGGAGAATCCTACTACGGTTCCTTCTCGTCAGTCTTAGGGGTTGATACTGTTGGTGGCTGCTATGGCTAACCATATATCTTTTTGGGAAGCCTGGCGTTTTGCTATTTTGATGGGATGTAAATTTGTAAACATCTTGGGGGTGGGTAAAGCCTTTACTTTTTGTAAATTTGATGATGTAACTATAACAGCTCAACTAAATATATATATATATATATATATATATATATATATATATATATATATAATGTGAATGTATGGTTTCACTTCATGTCGATTTTTATTGTATCTATATTTATCATTATCTCTCAAAAAAATATATATATGTACTCATATTTCGATACTTAATTATTACGCTATTAAGATGGAAATTGTTCATTCAGATAACAAACATGAACCGAGTCTTAATCAATCAGAATATTTGTATTTTCTACATTTTCGTTTCATTTTGTTTTACTATGGTGTGACGTTCCTTCTTCTAAGCGAAAAAAAGGGCGTTACACTGTCTTGGTATCAAAGCCCCGGTTTAAGTTTTCTTTTGGGTCTTGTGGTTTTGGACTATCTTGTTTGTACTGTGTGATTCTCTGTGTTTGGTATTCCGAAAGAATACATTTGACTTTTTCTTGTGTTTTGTATAGTTTGACTTGAAAGAGAATTATGGCTTATAGAGGGGACATGACTACAGCAATTGAGGTGATTCAAAAGATGGCTGAAGCCATATTGCAATAGAACCAACAGACTGCTCAACAGCAAAAGAGGACTGCACAACAATTGGAAGCTATTGCAGAAGCTCAAAACTTGGCAGAATTTCGTCGCACTAATCCTCCACAATTCAAGGGAGAATTTGATCCAGAGAAGGCTAGTTTGTGGATCAAGCAGCTGGAGAAGATATTCAGGGGTATGAACTGTGCTAATGACAAGAAGGTGACTTATGTTGCGTTCATGTTGGTTGGAGATGCAGAAGATTGGTGGACAGGAGCCCAGAGATTACTGGAGACTGAGGGCCGAGCAATTACTTAGGAGGTATTCAAGGAGAAATTCTTGGATAAATATTTCCCAGAAAAAGCCAGACATGCTAAGGAGATGGAGTTTCTTGGTTTGCGACAAGAGAATATGACTGTAAGTGAGTATGCTGCAAAATTTGAGAGCTTGTCGAGGTTCTCAACTTACTTTCAACACCAACCGAACGAAGTATGGAAATGTCAGAAGTTCGAGGAAGGTTTAAGGCATGATGTGAAGAGAGCTGTTATAACTTTAAAGATCAACCAATTTTCAGAATTACTTGACACGTGTCGTCAGGTGGAAGACTTAGACCAAGCACGGGGCACGAGGAACTGCAACTTTGGACCTTTTCGGTCCCAAAGAGGAGGAAGTAGTAATGCTAATCGCTACCAGAAAAAGCCTTATTCAAGACCACCTGGAAATCAGCAGCAACGACCGCAAGGTGGAAGTCCTGGTAGGACTGGTCAAACTACGGCGTTTACGCCAAGATGTATGAAGTGCGGAAAAGAGCACTACATAAGGGATTGCACAATCAAGGGAATCATTTGCTTCAGATGCAGGAAGGCTGGACATGTTTCTCGTGACTGCAATCAGACAAAGGCGGAGCCTTCGTTAATGCTGCAAGAACTGCGAAACCGCAGGTAGGGGGTAGAGTTTATACCTTGAGTGGTGCTGAAGCCTCTAAATCCGAAGATCTTATACAAGGAGAAGGTTTCATAGAGGTAATCTTTTAATTGTGCTGTATGACTCTAGGGTAACCCATTCCTTTATTTCCTATGACTGTGTGAAAAGACTTAGTTTGACTGTGTCTTCTTTGCCTTTTGACTTGACTGTCTCAACTCTTATTGCTAAACTTGTTGTTACCACCAAAGTCTGTTTGGATTATCTATTGATTGTTGAAGGTCGAATCTTTTCTGTTGATTTGATCTGTATACCTCTTTTCCAGTTAGATATAATTTTATGAATGGATTGGCTATCTTCTAACCATGTCCTGTCAGATTGTTCTAATAAAACCATAGTTTTCCCTTTAGATGAGAATTCTAGATTTTTGATGGCCGACCAAGTGAAAGCTTTCTTGAAAGAAGGAGCTCAAGGATACATGTTGTTGTCTTCCTTAAAAGTCGAGAATGAGGCGGATGTGAATGTAATTCCAATGGTTAGAGAGTTTCCCGAAGTCTTTCCTGAAGATGTACCTAGTTTACTGCCGGAGTGGGAGATAGAGTTTTCCATTGACCTTGTGCCTAGAGCTGGTCCTATTTCTATAGCGCCCTACAAAATGTCACCAGCAGAGCTAGTTGAACTCAAGGAGCAATTGGAGGAACTCTTGGAGAAGCAATTTGTTAGACCTAGCGTATCGCCTTGGGGAGCACCAGTTTGCTAGTAAAATAAAAGGATGATACTTCGCGATTGTATGTGGACTATTGCCAGTTGAATAAAGTCACAATCAAGAATAAGTATCCACTTCCAAGGATAGATGACTTGATGGATCAATTGAAGGGAGCAGTTGTGTTTTCTAAGATTGATTTGCGATCGGGTTACCATCAGATCAGAGTAAAGGTGGAAAACATTCCCAAAACAGCATTTCGCACTCGGTATGGGCACTACGAGTACTTAGTGATGCCGTTTGGTGTAACAAATGCACCTGCTATATTCATGGACTATATGAATAGAATATTTTGCCCTTATTTGGATAGGTTTGTTGTTGTCTTCATTGACGATATTCTAATCTATTCTCAAAACTAGGAAGATCATGCTAAACACCTCAGCTTAGTTCTTCAGATTCTGAAGGAGAAAAAGTTGTATGCCAAGCTATCAAAATGTGAATTTTGGCTGGATAAGGTCAAGTTTTTAGGCTATGTGATCTCAAAGGAAGGAATTGTTGTAGACCAGTCGAAGGTAGAAGTTGTTCTGCAATGGAAAAGGCCAAAGACGGTGACAAAAATTAGAAGCTTTGTCGAGTTAGCTAGATATACCGGAGATTCATTGAAGGATTCTCTAAGATAGTTGGACCTCTCACTCAACTCACAAGGAAGAATCAAGCTTTTGAGTGGACAGATGCTTGCGAAGAGAGTTTTCAAGAGCTGAAAAGGAGACTAACTACTTCACCAATGTTAGTTCTACCTGATCCAAGTGACCATTCGAAGTATATTGTGATGCTTCATACCAAGGATTGGGGTGTGTGCTTATGCAAAGTGGAAAAGTGGTGGCTTATGCTTTGCGACAATTACGAGTGCATGAGAAGAACTACCTAACACACAACTTGGAATTGGCTGCTGTTGTCTTTGCTTTGAAAATATAGAGACATTTTCTTTATGGAGCAACATTCAACGTCTTTAGTGATCACAAGAGCTTGAAGTATCTGTATGATCAAAAAGAGTTGAATATGAGCCAGTGAAGGTGGTTAGAATTCTGAAAGGATTATGATTTCCAACTTCAGTATCACCCTGGAAAGGCAAACGTTGTGGTTGATGCCTTAAGTAGGAAAACGATCAGCGTTTCTGCTATGATGATAAGAGAAAAGATTTGATGGAACAATTCAAAGATGTATGGTCTTTTGTGGAATTGACACCTGGAAAAATTTGCATGAACATGGTCATTGTTTCAAATGATTTGATGGAAGATATTCGAGAAAAGCAAAAAGTTGACAAGTTCTTACAAGAAGAAAGGGAATTGATGAGATAAGGCGGTGCAACAACTTTAGAGGAAGGAGACGATGACATTTTAAGATTCAGAGGTAGAGTCTATGTGTCTAAGGATCAAGAACTCAGGAAGTACATTCTTGAACATGCTCACACGAGTCAGTTGAGTATGCACCTTGGAATGACCAAGATGTACCAAGATTTGAAGAAGCTATTTTGGTGGCACAAGATGAAGAAAGATATTACTAGATGTGTATCTTCTTGTCTAGTTTGTTAGAAGGTGAAGGTTGAACATCAAAGACCGTTTGGAATGTTGCAACCCTTAACTATTCCCGAATGGAATTGGGATAGTATTGCAATGGACTTTGTGGTTGGACTACCAAAGACTAGAAAGGGGTATGATTCGATATGGGTAATTGTGGATCGACTCACGAAGTCAGCCCATTTCTTACCAATTATTATAAGGTATTCATTGGAGAAGTTGACTCAATTGTATATTAGTGAGATTGTTATACTGCATGGTGTGCATACTAGTATTATTTCTGATAGAGATCCAAGATTTACGTTAAAGTTTTGGCAGTGTCTTCAAGAAGCAATGGGAACAAAGCTACGTTTGAGTTTTGCATATCATCCTCAAACCGATGGTCAATCAGAGAGGACAATTCAATCATTGGAAGATTTGCTTAGAGCTTGCACTTTAGAGCAAACTAGAAGCTGGGATGAAGTCTTACCATTGGTAGAGTTCACCTACAGCAACAATTATCATTCGAGCATAGGGATGGCACCCTATGAGGCTCTATATGGGCGAAGATGCAGAACACCTTTATGTTGGTATCAAGATGGAGAGCGACTTACTGTCAGACCTGATCTCATACAACAGACGATTAAGAAATTCAAGATGATTGAGGAGAAGATGCGGACGACTCAAAGTCAACAAAAGAGTTATGCGGACAAAAGAAGAAAACCTCTTGAATTTGAAGAAGTAGAGCATATGTTTTTGAAAGTCACGCCTACGATTAGGGTCAGTCGAATTCTTAAGTCTAGAAAGCTTACTCCTAAATTTCTTGGACCTTATCAAATTCTTCATCAGGTAAGCCCAGTTGCTTATCAAATAGCCTTACCAACTTTTCTTTCAAATCTCCATAATGTCTTTCATGTGTCACAACTTCAAAAGTATATTCCAAGCCCTGATCATGTCATTGCACCTGATACGGTGCAATTAAAAGAAAACTTAACTTATGACACGTCACCTGTAAGGATTGAGGATTGGAAGGTGAAGCAACTCAGGGGGAAAGATATCCTATTGGTAAAAGTAATCTGGGATGAGATAACCGGAGACGCAACTTAAGAGCTCGAAGACAAAATGAGGGAGCAATACCCACAACTTTTCTAAGGTAATAAAATTTCAAGGACAAAATTTCTATTTGAAGGGGAGGAGTGTAACATCCCAAAATTTATTTATTTTTATCATAAATAGTCATTTTATAATATTTGTGATTTTTGTGAATTTTTATGGATTTTTCTGAAAATGTGAAATATTTTAATATTATTTCTCATTTTGCATGTAAACTGAGTAGAGACGAAAAAATGAGATATTTTTTTCGAGAATCTTGATCTGTGAAAACTTAGACAAGAGATCTTACTAAGCCCGAGGCTGAACACAGTTTACAAGATTTTACGTTTTTCGAAAAATTTTATCCGATAAATAAATCATTGTATAATTTTTATCTGTTGGACAATTAATACTGACTTCTGTCAACTGTAATAATTGTCCATTGGATAATGGCATGTGTTAGAAATCTTATCATATTATTCTAATGTAATCTATTTTGTGTCTAATCAAATCCACTTTTATTCAAAAATACTATATTTTAATCAAGCTTCTCAGGGAAACTTTGATCACCAAATGACCAAACTACCCTAAACTTGTTGGAGAAGCCATTCTCCCCCTCTCTCTCTCCTCTTTGCCGCGGCAATGGTGCCCTTGGGGAAGCAACATTTTACTTCTCACACTTAACACCCTTCACTCAAAATATCACTCATTTCTATTATCACTTTCTCTCTCTTCAATTTCTTCATTTCCATTTTCTCCAACTTCTCTCCTTCCTTCTTCACTCCACGGTTTTTGCAGCCCTTTTAGAGACTATTTTTCATTTTCTTACTTCACCATCACCATTTCTATGCTTCCCTTCTCATTCTAAACATTTTCTCTTTAGAGATCTTCTTCAAAATCCATCATCTTCTTCACTTTTCTCAAGAACAAAGTTTGAAACTTTGAAGGGTTTTTAGAGAGCCAAAACCGAACCACCAAGAGCATACCAAGGAGGTGATTTTCGTGTTCTTCCTTTAGGTAAGAGGGAGATTACACACTTCAACCATTATTGGTGGTGAGAAGACTTTTGTATGGTTATTGATAGAGAAATCCATAATGGATGCTTACTTTGATTGATAGTTTTCCATGATTGTGTATTCTTGATGGAGATTAAAGTGCGGTTGTTGTAAATGCCTTGATAATAATGGATTGGATGAATGAAAATTTTAGGGTTTCCTATCACCCTATGGGGGTCACGGTTTTGACCCAAATCTTTAGGGATGTGAATTTGATTTTTGTACAAAAATGAACCTTATGTGATTAGGTATTAAATGATTAATGCTTGAATTTGATAAATGGAAATTTTGAGGGTTTGTTACCTTATTGAGTTGCTACGATTTTGGCCAAGAAGTTTAAGTGTGTGGATTGATTTTGTGTAAAATGAAACCTATGTAATTAGACATTAAAGAATTGATGCTTGTAATGGAGGAAATTGATTTAGCATTTGTCTTTGAGGGGCCACGGTTTTGAAGGGTTCTTCAGCCCAAAAATTTGCATAATTGATCAAGACTTAGGAAATTGATAATGTTGAATTCATAATATGAAATTGTGGTATATGTTGAACCATATATATGAAATGTTGGTATTGGGAATTGGTGTTATGCTATTGTGAGTCAATGTGTGTTACTAAATGCTTGTTCATGAAATTGTGGCATGATGTTATTGGAAATTGACTATATGCCATTATACTAGGTTCCATGAGAAACACCTTGTTGATGGATATGTATGGTGTATATTGTTTTATGAGGAACATACCATTGGTGAACATACATGATGTAAATTGAGTCGTCATGCATTGTGATGTCCGTTGGACCTTGTTGAGAAGGCAATGTATGCCTAGGAGGTTGAATTACACCTTAGTGCGGGTGTGAGTAGACTAAGTGTAGGGTCATAGTGGTTGACCTTGGGGGCGTCGGGGTGCAGGTGTCTCACAATAGACAGTGGTAGCTCCACTGGGGCCGTGGGATAGACCGATGCAAACACACCGACAATTCAGTCTGAGATGCTGTCCTAAATCGTGATCAGTTGGTGAGGTGCCAGGTATAAGCCATAATGCGCAAATATTTTTATGAGATGAAGCACTTTATTCTTAAGGCTAATGAGATACTGACATGACTCCTTGATCATTCTCTCTGAAATGTTGATGTCTAGCTCCATGGAATAGGATTTTTGGTACCATGTGCATTGTGCATCGTCAATCTCATATTTCATTGAGCATGAGTACCTATGACTATTTAATTGTCTGTTTTTGATATTGCAATAATTATTTGATTAATAAACCCTTTACTGCCTGAGACTCTGTTATTATTATCTCTCTTTTATTGCTTACTTGATTATTACTGTGGATAACTATATGTGTTGCAATGCTATGTG
This sequence comes from Ormosia emarginata, assembly GCA_029884605.1. NCBI lineage: Eukaryota > Viridiplantae > Streptophyta > Magnoliopsida > Fabales > Fabaceae > Ormosia > Ormosia emarginata. Next base: position 46,109,903 of record JAQQTP010000088.1, read on the forward strand.
GGCATCCAGCACCGTTCTATTTTCTTACTTCCATATTGGTATTGAATGTTGGGCGTCTCACCTCTTTTCTGTATATCTGTACCTCTGTTTAAATTATTTACTTCTGAGAAGACGCTCGCGAGGAGGAAAAGGAAGCACCTGGTTTTCCTGGCTTTTGGCCTGATTACGAATAGTGCTGATTGAAGATGTCTTCATGTCCGCACCGATTTTTTGGTTACGCAAGGATGACCTTTCACAGTGGTCCAGATTGTTGGCACATAAACTTGAGCACGGACCGATGCATCTATCATGGGGAGCTGACTGTGTCTTTAGGTTGGAGTCGCTACAACTCGCTTGTTTTTTATTTCACAGCTTTTGTTCACTTAGAGTTTTACCTGCCTGTTAGAGATTTGTGGGATGACCTTTATTACACCCCACGAGATGATTCATTTCTCTACTTTGCTCAAGCTTCTGCTTGAAATTCGGTCACTCCGATGGTGATTTCATCGGATGAGAAGGACCCTAAGGAGGATCCTGCTACGGTTCCTTCTCGTCAGTCTTAGGGGCTGATACTGTCGGCGGCTAGTGATGGCTAATCGTATATCTTTTTGGGAAGCCTTACGTTTTGCTATTTTGATGGGATGTAAATTTGTAAACATCTTGGGGGTGGGTAAAGTCTTTACTTTTTGTAAATTTGATGTTGTAACTAAATAGGCTCGATGCATATATATATATATATATATAATGTGAGTGTATGGTTTCATTTCATGTCAACTTTTATTGTATCTATATTTATCATTATCTCTAAAAAAAAATGTGTACTCATATTTCGATATTCAATTATTGCGCTATTAAGATGGAAATTGTTCATTCAGATAACAAACATGAACCAGGTCTTAATCAATCAGAATATTTGTATTTTTTGTATTTTCATTTCATTTCATTTTACTATGGTGTGACGTTCCTTCTTCTAAGCAAAAAAAGGGGCGTTACAAGTGGTACAAGGGTTACCTTTAAGGTATTATGAACAAAGGAGTACTTGTTAGTGAAACTATTATGAATAACATGCTTATCAAATTGTCAAGGCCTTCCAAGCAAAATATGGCCAACCTCCATGGGAACAACATCACACAAAACATCATCATTATACTTACCAATTGACAAACTTACCAACACTTGTTGATCCACTATCAACTCACCATTTTCACTTAGCCATTGAAGCTTGTATGGTCGGGGTTGAGGAGTAGTTTTTAAGGTCAAGTTTTCTTACCAAGCGAGTACTTGCCACATTTGTGCAACATCCCCCATCAATGATTAATGAGCACTCTTTGCCTTAGATGACACATCTTGTGTGGAAGATGTTTTCCCTTTGGTCTTGGTCCCTTGCCACAACTTGGCTACCCAAGAGTCTCCTTATCATTAGCAAGTCGTCATCATGAGCATATTTCTCATATTCTTCTTCTCCTTCACTTGAGGGAGGGGAATTTGGTCATGAATCACTAGAGAGGTGTCCCTCTCTTATCACCATTGCCCTTTTGTTTGGGCATTGAGAGGCTATGTGCCCACTCCCCAAGCATTTGAAGCACTTGATGTTCCTATTTTTAGAAGTAGAAGAGGGAGAAGCATCAGTGGAAGGAAAAGCATTAGAGTTTTTAGAAGTCATACCTCCCTTGGGTTGTGTAGAGGAGTCTTCCTTTGGTGGACTAACTCATCAAGCTCTTCATAGTTGTGCAACTTCACAATGTCTCTTATCTCATGATTTAAACCATGAAGGAAACGTGACATGGTAGCCTTCCTATCTTTAATGACATTGGCCTTTATCATGGCCACCTCCATCTTCTTGTAGTATTCATCCACACTTCTACTTCCATGGGTAAGTCTTTGGAGTTTATTGTGTAATTCCCTATGGTACCATGAAGGGACAAACCTCCTCTTCATCAAACTTTTCATCTCTTCCCAAGTATCAACGGGGTACTCCCTATTTCTTTCCCTCTCTTTTTGTACTTAGTTCTACCAAATTAGGGCATAGTCAAAAAATTCTAGGGCAACCATCTTCACCTTTCTTTCTTCATTGTATTGGTGATAGGAAAAGATTTGTTCTACCTTGGTTTCCCATTCTAAGTAGGCTTCGGGGTCATTCTTTCCTTGGAAAGAAAGTACTTGGTTCTTTACTCCTCCTAGGTCTCCTTCTCTTTCATCACTCCTATGCCTCATATTCCTCCTTTCATAACTCATTTCACTCCTCTTATGTCTCCTTCTCCTATCATGGTTCCTCCTAGTCCTTTTTTCCCTACCTAAATCATAGGCATCTTCGTCCTCATGCGAGACTTCATGTTAAAAGTCTCTCCTCCTTTCATTATCGAGCCTTGTATTTATTTCTACCCTAAACTTCTCAAGTTCTTTAGCTAAGGCTTGCATAAAGTTTGCAGTCCTAGGGGATGGGGGGTACTTCATTCACTCATCTTTGCACAAGTAATAAGAATAATTCAAGATTGAAAAGCCCTTACCACTCTTCTCACGTGTATACACTCTTAGATTGATTCCACCTGTGTTTCATACAATTAGGCTTTTGTTTAATAAAAACACTCTTGTCTTTTACCACTCAAGTTCTCTTTGCAAGTTCTTAAATGAACCCTTTCGCGTTTCAATTACCAAAAGCTCTTACAAAAGTAGCGGTCCTCACAAGAGTAAGCACTCAGAAGTTGAAGAAAGGATGAAACTCTAGACAAAACTCAAAGGAATTTAAAAGACAAGCAAGAAAAGCTAATTAAAAAAAGAAAGGTAAAACTCAAAAGAAATAAGAAGAAAAAGAAATGCGCAAGGTATGTAGAATAGCACTGCTTAATAAAATTCACAATGCATTCAAACTTAATCTTGCTTAAGTGCAAGGGTAGTCTCTTTTTTTTTGGAATAGACTTTTTTTTCTTTTTTTTATATTATTTTTCACGCCCTTGTTCTTTTTTTGCACTTAAAAAAAAATAGTTCTTGTAATTTTAGTTTCAAATGCTATTATACCCAATTGTGTATTTAGGAGCTTCCTTTCAAATTAAGGTACTATAAAACATGTAACAACAATGAATATAGAGTTGATAAGATCAAAGCTATAAATATTGCGTAGAAATTAAAGAACAGAAACTAAAGGTAGAAAATAAAAGGACTGGAATTTAAATGGTAAAAAGTAAAGAACGAAAAGTAAAGAATGTTACCAATTCTTAGGAATGATAGAGATCAATGATGATCAAGGTTATATACAATTATGACATTCAAGCAATGGTGCTTGATGTTTGAAAAACAATAAGACCAAGTACAAAAAATGTAAGAACTCTATTAACTTTAGGATCTGGGTTTTAGATACCACATGATATGATTCAAGTTAGATGCATATTGTTTTTTTTGGATCGTCCTTGAGTTGATTTTGTGTTTTAAAGAATTAAACGATGAAGGGTGAATAGTAACATGAACAATACGTGAACAGTGACGTGAACAGTGATGCGAACAGTAAAAAATAGAAAAAAGATGGAAAAAAGCAGGGAATGGAAGGAAGAAGACGCCACACTCTTGGAGAGTGATAAGTCAAGTGAAGATTTGCCACAAAGGTAAGAAAACCTTTGATAAGAACCAAGATGGTTCTTCCAAGAACCCCAAGAGAACTAAGCTCTCAAAACTCACAAAGGAGTACAATAATATTCTCAAATTCAAAAGTGTCAAATGCAGTAAACACAAGCCTATTTATAGGCATTAGGTATGCGGCTAGGTCTAGCTAAAGGATGCAGCAAGCTAGCGCATTTTTAATCATAACCCTAGCGCAAATGTGGCCCAGGCCCAATTAGAAGGCAACACCTATCCCTAACTCTGCTATGTAGAAGTTAAGTCCAAACAATAAGCCCTTATTACAAAATTATCCCAAAAAGAATATAAGAACCAAAACTGAGAAAATTAAAAAGTTCAAATATATAATTAAATAAAATTGACTAAGAAGAAATCATGCCCCCACATTGGGCCCTTCATCAACTTGGATCATTTGGACCATCTTGAGTGCTCCTTCTTTTGGAATGGGTTTGAGTGAGAGAAAGTGGTTGACTTTTTGTCCAAATCCTCCTTAGCCTTCTTAGCTCTTGACCTTGTCATTGGGCATCTAAGTCTTTCCAGTGCATCTTTGGGCATTGGGCCCGTTGGGCTGCCACTTAAGCTTCCTTGGTCTCCATAAAAAATTTATTATACGAATATTAAAATATCCTTATAGATATAAAGTTTTAGGATTTCTTCCTATGTTTTTTGTTAAAACCCCTTTGTTCTTTTATTATTATTTTAGATTAACTTTACCCTTTTAATATTTTGTTTTATTTTCCATATCTCCCTCACTCGTTCGTTCTCTCTTGTCCACTTACTCTTTTTATCCGTTCGCTCGCTCTCTCGCACATATGCTCTCTGTTCTCTCACACGCTCACCGTCTCTCTCTCATTGGCCATCCTCTCTTGCTGTTCTTCTGATCGGCAGTCCATTCTCGCTATTCTCTTGCTTGTCCGTTCTCGCATGCTCGTCTCTTGCTAGTTCGTCCTCGCTGCCACTCTAATTGCTCTGTTCTATTAATTTTCTTTCGTTTTGTTTCTTTGATTCTAACTCACACTCTCCCTCTCTCGTCTCTGTGGGCTGGAAAAACAGTGGTATAGGGCACGAAAAAGAATAAAAGGGGGGGGGGAAATGGATAGGGAAAGCTTGAAGAATCAAAGGAAAAAAGGAAAACCAAGATGTAGGGGCTATTTTCTCTATTTTATTCTTCATCTTCTATAGTATTTGAAAAGAAGATTCTGGTTGTATGTGTTAAGGAAAGTCACAGCTAAATGAAATTTGTTGATTTTAAATTGAGTTACTTTGTATTTTGTTATTCTTTGTGTAACACCCTCTCTCCGACATTACATTTAAGAATAAAACTTATAAACCTTATAAAACTTACCCAGGTTGTAAAATATTTAATATCGTAGTATACGATTTTCAAAATTCTTTTCGTGGATAACTTAACTTAACAAAATAAATAGAGAATACAAAATATAATAACTAAGTAATGCACATCATATATACATATGAGACATAATTCACTAACAACTTATATACATAAGATTTGTACTCAAAAGACATATATACAGACTCTGTAGCAAAACATAAACTAGCCCATCATAACACGCCTAATGAGAAGAGTCCTCCTCCGGATCTTCCTCAGATTCTTTATCAGATAAAACCCCCGAATGTTGTGAAGTCCTACGGACTGGCGTCCGAGTAAGCAATACCATTGAGTCCTCTCTAGGGGTGTAATAACAGTCACCCCATAAGTCTCTAATAGGCATGCACAATTCTAAATGTACAAAAGTAGTAAAGGAAAAAGTAGTCACTCCATGGAAAGTCCTACTTCCAGATAGGTCACATCCCCAATATATATAATACGCTCCGTATCTAAGTCGACACGCTAGGCATTCATGCCCTCGTGAAATTGCGCACTGACGTAACCGAGAAAACCTAGTCTCGATGCCATCATCAAACCCCAATCAAATCAACACAATTAGAATGGATGCGATCCTCCCTCGTCTTCCTCACAGTCTTTATCAGGTATAAACATAAAATAGAATAATACAATAAAGAGGTGAGATCCCTTGCATCAATACCAACATGACAACATAGAAATAGTAATGACAGTAATGTCTTTCAAATACAATAATAACAAGTGCATATTCATGGTATCAAATAACAGATAATTTCAATAGATATATATCACAATAATATGTCAAATGACAATGCATATGCACACAATACACCAGTTCCTACTCCATGGAGCTAAAACACAATTTCAGAGAGAATGATCAAGGAGATATGTCCGTATATCATTAGCCTCAATAAAGTGCTTTCAAAAATTCAGCGTACGCATCATGGCTTATACAAGACATTCTTCATAAGATCGAGAATAGAATAGTTCCTGGTCGAGATTGTTGGTGTGGTGCTCAGTCACAACGACCCAGTGGAGCTACCAATTGTCCACTTATGGGATACTTGCACCCTGACACCTCCAAGATCAACAAGTGACCCACACTACGTAATTCGCACCCTCACTTAGGTGTAATTCAACTCCTAGGCAAATGGCCTTAACAAACACAGTCTTTACGACTTTCTATGCATGATTAGTGATCCAATGCACAAACAAATATCAAAAACATGGTTTCTCACAAAAACAAGTCACCATTGGCCAAAACCATATATTGATACCTCCAGGTCCAGTACGTCAGCTCGACAGCAAACTATTGTTATTCTCAATTGTGTAGCACTTTTATCGCATTTTCACAATCGCGTAACATTTTTGTTACGTTTTCAAATCGCGTAAATATTTTCTAACGTTTTCTCAATCGCGTAAAAATTTCTAAATGTTTTCTCAATTGCGTAGGTCAAAAATCATCATTTTTTAAATGCATAAGGTTTTAACACTATTTTTCAATCGCGTAAAACCTTTCTTGACTTTCTAAACTTAATATTGGAACTTTTCAGGTTTAATATAAAATTTAACTTTAATCCCAATATTTTCCTTGCTAAAACTCCTCTAAGTAATATTTTCTAACATTTTTCCCAAAATCTGCATTATTCTAATTTAATAAAATCTTTTCCATTTTCTTTATAAAAAATCCTCTTAAATAAAATACTTTAAGTTTCCAATTCACTTCCTAACCTTATTTTCAAACATCTTGGCCAAAATTTACTTGATGATTAATAATAAAAATTTTATTTATTTCCTTTTCCATTTTGTAAAACCCTAATCCAATTCTTTTCCAATAATAAAACTTTGTTCACTTCCTTCTTCAACTTGTAAAACCTTAACTCACATCATTGTTACAAAATCAACTAAGTCCACAATTAATAAAATATTTTTGCCTTGGATACCCTATTTTAAGCTTGATGGCCGTGAGCCATGTTGGTATTTGGAACCAAATTTTTTCATCCTTCCCACACAATTCAAAGTATACCAAAGCAAATATCATGCATACTATTTAAACAATAAAATCACATAAGCAAATAAATACAAAACATTAAATTTATACCATAGTAAATATCATGCATACTATTTAAACAATAAAATCACATAAGCAAATAAATACCAAGTATTAAATTTATACAAACAAGTGAATAAATCCTCACATGAATTTTTTACCAATCAACACCAATTTCGTTCCTCACCACGATGAGTGGTTGATGAGGTTAATCTCTCTCTTACCTTAGTTGATACTCAAAGCTCCTTGTATGCCTCCTTTAAGTAAACTTTCACCACCAAGTTTCTTTTGAAACAAATAAACACACAATTATTAACATCTAAGACTTGACTAGGATGACCATAGGTCAAAGTTATGGTTTTAGATCTTGAAAATGAAAAGAAAAATAAAAATTACAAAACTTCACCTTAAAACCTTCAAACCCTAAGCTTGAAGAAAAAGATGGAAGATGGATGAACTAGGTGATGATCACAACACAACAGTGTCTTAAAATGATGTTTAGATTCAAGAAGTGAGGTTAGATTGAATTAAGGAAGATTGGAAGTGGTTTCTTGGTGCTTGGCCGTGAGCTCTTTGAAAGAAAAGGTGAGAGTGTTTTTTTGTGTTAGCTTTTTGGTTTCTTGATAGAAATGGTAGGAAATGAACTAAGTGTAGGAACTTAGCCTCTAAAACTAGCCTTGGCCGTGGAATGAGTCACATGGTGAGTGACTCGCATAGCTAAGTCACCTACTGAGTCACAAAGTGTGAGTGAGTCATATGGTTAGTCACCTAGTAAGTCACAAAATGAGTGAGTCATATGGTGAGTCACTAGATGAATCACACCATAAGTCACAAGGATGAGTCACAAAGATGTCTCTAGAAAAGATGACTAGCCTAAGTCTAGAATCATTCAACTAGATTTTTATCGGAAGCTATTATTCAATGGACAAAAGCTACTGCGAGTAAAACTAATATTTATTGTCCAATGGACAATAGAACGTACCTACATTTTATTTTCAAATCAAATCCCAGATAAAGAAAAATTTTGAAAACTGTTTCTAGATTCAGGTTGAGTAAGCTCTCCTGGCCCCGTATTAACAGTCCAAAATTTTCTAGCCCCGAAATTTTTTTATTTTTTTCCGGTCCTGCTATAAACACACATACAATCTAAAAATAATAATAAAATAACCAAAATAAATCAAACAATCTACAAAAATCATAAAAATTATAAAATCACACATAATTGAAAAACAAGAAATTTTGGGATGTTGCACTTTGCCATAACTTTAAATTGTATTGACTTATGCTTGTTGTTCATATATGATTGTCAATTTTCTTTGGTTGTGATTTTCTTTAGTTAATGGTGAACCGTTGGTGTTTGAGTGTGTGTTCACAATTTTGTGATATTGACTTTGAATGGTGCTTAAAATGTGCTATGAGTCTCATGGCCAATTATTGACCTTGTGTGTTTTATGGACTTTTGGTTAATTGACTTTGTGAAATTTGTACTTGTAAGTCACAACCAACTATTGTCTTGGTGATTTTATAGTCTTTTGTGAATTAACCTTGTTGTCTTTTTAATTTGAAAGGTCATGGCAGAATCAAACAAATTTTATTTTCTTTATTGACTTCGAATTATAATGGCTTTGTACTTTGCCTTAGTATTCACGGGTAGGAGTTGTTTTGGTGCCAACCTTTATTGACTTCAATTAAAATGCTTTGAGCTATAATGTACATGGTAAAAAACAAAAGCATATAAGAAAGTATTGCCTAACCTATGTTTCTATCTTGTCTAGTTGATTTTTTAGAGTTTTATGAAAGAGTCTAGCATGTAAGCATAAAAATTGTTGGATTTATGGCTCAAGGGTGGTCACGGCCAAACCCAAGTAAAGAGAGTTTTTGTTAAACTTTGTGATTTTCATGCATCCTTATTTGACTTTGGAGTTTTGTTTTGCACGGCCAAGTTGCAATCGTGTGTGTATATATGTATGTTAAATATTCACACTTTGAAGTTAACTTGGTGGTATTCATGGATGTGCAACTCACGGCCAAAACCATCTTTCTTATTTCCAAATTGAGTTTCATTTTTTATTACATGTTGTATTGAATTGAGATGTTGGATTTAATGAGAAAATTGGTTGAACTTTGACTTGTTTAGATCACGGTTGTGTTGATTTGTTGTTGAAATAATAAAATTTGGGTGTTGAAATACCATAACCACGAGTTTCTAGTTACTGGATTTTTGGACAACATATGTATTTTGATTCCTTTGTTTGAGAAACTGATTTTTGAAGCATTGTCATGCTATTCTAAGAAATATTAGATGAAAATAATTATACGAAATGTTATGTAAAGCATGATTATGCTATTGTTTGATTATAATTATTAAGAATTATAAGATGATTATGATATATTATGAATTTGATTATGAAATGATTATATATCCGAACACATTTGAGAATTTATAATATGATTGGATTGGATCAAGTGAGATTGAACGATGGTTGATTGAACGCCCATGATAAGTGTAACACCCTAATCCCATTCACTATAGTATATCCTACGTATACTAAGTAAATTGAATTCGTATGCCACTTTCTTGCTTAAACGTAATTCACAACCTGTTCAATATCTATTAATGAATAAATATATAAAGCCTTTACAGAAGTAAGAGAGTAAGACATTTTACATCTCAGGAAACTTGCTCTCTACTAAAACATCTATTTGATATGTTTGAGATTACAAATTTTTCCAACACTAATCGAATAAGATTAATTACATAACCATAAATATAATTACAAAATGAATACATTTATATAAACTACTTAACTAAGCCTTCATCACCTTGTCTTGCGCTTACTTTGGTTCTCTTCTAGATTTATCATGGAAAACATAAAACAAAAACTGGGGTGAGAATTAACAATTCTTAATAGTAAAATTTAAAATGTAACATCATAGTAAATCCAACTGCTTTGGGGAAAAACAAATTATACTTAATCCTTTGGAAAGGTGGCATATGCCAAAACTCAGTCCTTTTATAACACCTCGAAAATTCGTATTTTATTTATTTTGGTTGATTCTTAATGATTTTGAGTAATCCAACTCGACTTTTGAGAATTTTATAATTTTTGTGATTTTTATGAATTTTTGAGAGTTTTTAAGTTTTTGAATATTTTAATATTATTTTTGGGACTGTATATGAGTCTTCGTATTTTATTTTTTTTTGGGTCAATCCTTAATTATTTTTACTAATCTGATTTGATTTTCATGAATTTCACAATTGTTATGATTTTGTAAATTTTTGTGATATTTTAAGATATTTTAAGATATTTTAAGATATTTTTAATATTTTAATATATTTGGGATATTTTGCATATTTTATTATATTTTTGATATTTTGAATATTTAATATATTTTTGATATTTTGGGATGTGTGTGGGCCTGGGCCGGCTCGAAAAAAAAATGTTGTGGCCAAAAAATTTTGTACTGTTGATTCGGAGCTGGGGGTTCTTACTAAACCCGAAATCGGAAACAGTTTTTGAAGTTTTTTTTTTTCTACAATTTTATTTGACAAATAAAATCGAGGTATGTTTTATTATCCTTTGGATAATATCTTCAGGAAAAATATCTAGTGAATGATTCTAGACGCAAGCCTAGTCACCCGCTCTAGAATGTTCTAGACTATTCTAGAAGACTTTAGAAAATGCCTAATCACACGCCTAGTCATCAAGTACTTGAGTACTTACTTTACATGTGGACCAATGAGGAGTTGGTTAAAGTTGACGGCTGTGACTCATCGCGGAGGACCAATAGAAGCTTGACACGTGACGTGACACCTCAACACCTGTGACTCAGCATATTCTGGAAGCTTGTAGAAGCAATGACTCGTTGTGTTCTGGAAACGATGGCTTGCCACATTCTGGAAGGTTGTAGAAATGTGGATTCACCCTGTGACTCGCCGCAGTGAGTCACACGTTCCAGAAGGTTCTCTGCTGACTCAGCTAGTGACTCAGCACTATGACTCATCATGCTGACTCATCTATTCTAGAAATGTCTAATGTGAATCATCATGCTGACTCATCGTAGTGAGTCGCATGTTCTAGAAACTTCTCTTCGATGACTCGCTCTGTGATTTATCAAGGGTAATCAGTAGAAAAATGATTAACAATAGTTGTTACCTAACTAGAACAAGAGAAAAATCTAGGTATATTTTATTATCCACTAGACAATATGTAACACCCTAATGAGGATGTCACATTTTTGATACAATAATAATAAAACTTTACCCAAGTTATAAAACATTTAATAACAATTAATATGAGTTATAAAAAATTTTCTTTTTATACATGATAGCATTACATAAAATAAAATGAAACATGAAATAAAATAAACTATTACACACCATAATATACATATGATATTTGTCTTCAGTACGTAAATAATTTACAGCCACATATATTTAATAAAGCAGTAAAAGTTAATATAACTCTAAAACATAAACATGCCCAAGTGCACATCAAAGATTTCTAACCCTCCGAAGGATCCTCCTCAGATGGATCATCGGATGACAGAAATCCTGGATGTCTCGCAGCTCTACGGACAGGAGTTTGTGCTGTCGATACACTACTGATCTCATTAGGTGCATGAAAGCGTCCTCCCCAGTAATGCCTAAGAGTCAAAGGCATCTCAAGATGTAAATACAAAGTAGTAGTAAATATCGGTGCTCCATCAAACTCTCTACGCATGGACACAATTAGACGCCCCACATAAACTACCAATCTTCTATCTTCACACAGTCGCCAGGCCTCAGAGCCTCCGTGAAACTCAAGTCTCACAAAACCTAAGAACTCAGGCAAAGCCATAACCACAAGATCAATCCAAATGATATGGGATATCTAACGGCTCCCCTTCCTCGAACTGATCGCTCGGTTGCTGCTCCTCAGGGTACTGAATATCTAGAGGCTGCTCCTCTTCCTCTTTCTCAAACTCTTTATAGAACATAAATAATAATACAGAAAACGCATATAGAGAGGTAAGACAATCTATATCATTACCAGTATGGCAGTACAGAAAATGATAATACATACAAATATCACAGTTGATTCAAAAATCCATATCATCACATCATGCACAATATCTCATATTAACATATCAAACATAATATCTCAAGTTAAATATAAATAATCACAAATAATCACATTATGATGCAGACCACAAATGCAAATGTACATCGACTCATTCCTACTCCATGGAGCTAAACACAGACATCAGAGAGAATGATCCAGAAGACCTATCCGTACCTCAGGCTTCCCAACTAACTATTACACAGTCAAATGTCATGTAAATAGCACACAGTCAAAATCATCGTGAGTTAGTACACAGTCCAAACGTTGTGCACAACAGGCATTGTACTAGACAGTCTCCATAAGATCTTAATTAAGAATAGTGCTTGTCGAGATTGTTAGTGCGTTACCCATTACCACGATCCAAATGAGCTACCAATTGTCCACATGTGGAATCCTCCGCATACTAATGCCTCCAAGTTCACTCAATGAGCTGCACTACACCTATCACACCACCAATATGGTGTAATTCATCTTGTCAGCCAATCGTCAATTTCAACTAAATTGACACATCTCTCAATGTATGAACATAAACCAAAATTACACAAATACCCTTATTATCACTATAAATCATAATTACAACAATACCCTCAGTATCGGTATAAAACAAATATAGTATGTCTCTACTTGACAGTACTAATTCTCAACATGTCCGGATCCACCACTTTGGCCTGACAGTAAAACTCACTGTTCCCTTTAGTCGCGTAAAGATTTTATCGCGTTTTCACAATCATATCACCTTTTTCAAACGTTTTCAAATCGTGTAATTATATTTTGACGTTTTCTCGATCGCGTAAGATTTTTAAATCGTTTTCTCAATTACGTAGCTTAAAATTCTTCATTTTAAATACACGTGAGCTATTTCTAGTATTTTTCTACTATGTAAAGTATTTTCTCTACGTTCTAATTATACTTTGAAAACATTCCTCATTATTTGTTCATTTTTAATTAATTTTTGATAGCATTTTATCTAGAAAATTCATTAAATGAAATTTTCTACGTTTTTCTTTAAAAATTACCTTGCTTTAATTATAACTATTATTTACACTTTGAAACTCACTAACGTGCTTCAAAACCCAAAGGTGAGCTCTACGTTAAGTGTTCACTTTATTTCTTGTTTATAATTAATTCCTCTAATTTAGGTTTCTAAAACTAAGCTCATTTATTTTGTTCTTCAAAAATTCATTGGAATTAAATTCTCTTTAAGTTAACTACTTAATCTACATTAGAAAATAATTTTGGGATCAAATATACATTGAATGACATTTTGGCCGAATTCGACACATTCTTTACAAATGATCTTTAAATCATTTTCCATCTTCTAAATCATTATCAAATTCATTAATTTACTTAAATCAATTAAGTCATTCTTTTAGAAAATAGTTGAGAACATTTTGGTTCTCTTTTTCTTGGTGAAGCCGTGAGCTCCCTTGTGTTCTTTGGAACATTCATGCAAATCCTCACATGTTATTCACATCCTACCATAATTATATTGCATCTATGAATACATACCATATGTTTGAAAGCTATAAACATGCATGCACACATAATCAATCACAAAATAGAAAAGACATTAAACAACCAAGTGAATGAATCCTTATGGATTCTTCACCACAATTACATCCATTTTCTCACCACCACACAATGTTGATGAGATTAAATTTCCCTCTTACCTTAAGGGAAGACAAACTCCTTCTAACTCCTCCTGGTGATTTTTGTGTGACCTCCAAAGGATCCCTAACAAGCTCGAACAAATTTTAAAGAGTCATAACTATAGGTGAAAAATATAAACCATGGATCAATCATGACTTAGAACCTAAGAAATCAAGTTAGAAATAAGAAACAAGGATTTTCACCTTGTAGGAAAAAATCTTCAAGATGGTTTTCCAAGCTCAAGATGAATTTTTTTGAAGAAACTTTCAAGATGAAAGATGCTTAGAATGGTGTTTGGATTTGAGAAGTGGTGTTAGGTGAAAATTTAGAAGAGTGGAGGTATGAGAAATGGGTGCAGGCCGTGAGCTTCTCAAAGAAGAAAGGAGAGAATTTTCTTGGTTATTTTGCTTTGGAGAAGGTTGAAGATGAATAGAACTTAGCAAAAAAGCTATCTCACCCTTCTTAAAACACTTGGCCGTGGAGCTCCCTCAAAGGAGGTGGCCACTTTAGTTGACTCCTAAGAACTCCTAATGGCCTTAGATGTGATCAGTGGATGATATTCAAGGCTTTGTCTCCAAGCTTGCTTCTCATTGGTGTAGATAATCAAGTCATCAAGTGACTAAGCCCTTCTTGAAGATGCCATAACCGAATGGCCTTAGGAGAAGCAAACTAGGTTTTAGTTCATTTGGTTTCCTAGTTAGGTCTAAGTTAATTTAGCTAGGTTTCTTAGTTACTTAGTTAGTCATTTAGTTAGCTAGGATGACTAACCCTCTTCTTGATTCTTCTAGAACCCTCTCTAACTAAAACTTAAATGACTACCTAACTAGGTTTGTTCCATTTAGTTACTACATAAGCTTCCTAACTTAACTTAGTTAGATTTAGGCAAACTTAGATTTTCTAGTTATAACCTAACAAGTCCAACCACTTTTGTGGACCGAAATCCTATTGGTCTAGAAATTTTCAAGCCACTATTGTTGACTAGCTCTCATTGGCTTAAAATAACTCAAGCCTATTTCGGTGACTGGTGCACCCAATGTGGGTCCCACAGACTTTTCCAGGTCCATGGTCCATTTTGGAGCAGATTTCTACTGTTTTTAAGATAGTAGGCACTATCTAATAAAATAATATTATAATAATATAAAATATTTTTATTGCACATTTAAATCCTAAAAATTAAAAGATCAATACACGTATCACTCGGAATTGGGTTTATTAAGATCCCTTAGTTTCGAATAATTAAATTAAGATTTTTTCGGCCAAAAAATTATTATTTTCTTGACTCGAAGTAAATCACACACAACAGTCAAATACAGTCACAAAACAGTCAAATTAATTTTATAACACAGAAAAACACAAAACAGTCCATTTATGATAATATTGTAATTTAACCAAAAGTTGGGGTCTTACACAATAGACACTAACTTTATAAGCAGTAATTATTGTTCATTGCTTAAAGTATACCGGAAAATATCTTGATCAAAATATCTTAAGCCTTCATCTTTTCTATAAAGTCTATAAATAGGAAGGCTTTGATTTATTTTCATCTTTTGCATGAAGCTCTCACCCTTTCCTCTCCTTGTGCTCCACGACCATGCATTCAAAATGGAGCCAAGTTCACTCCATTATGCACTAATCATTTCATTTCTTAACATTCATACAAGCAAAACCAAAAATCTCACATTTTTTCTCTTGGTCTTCCACAACCATAACACTCAAATAGGAGACAATATTCATTCCTTCAATTCACTTACTCTCTTACACTTCAATTTCTCCAAAGAACCAAGAACAAGCAACAAAAACACTCTCACTTTCTCTTCTCCATGGTTTCGGCCAAGCAAGAGAAAATCCTTATCCCATCTTCAATAATTGCTACTAACATCATTCCTTGAATCCTTACATCAATCCAAGCATCATTGTAGTTGAAGCTTTGATTAAAATCATCCATTTTCAAGGAGTTCTTTCAAGGCCAAAAACTACACACAAAAACTCTCATCTTTTTCTTTCCCTATACCTCACGGCCAAGGGCCTAGAAATCACCTTCAATCTCTTTCAATTTCATCCAACCTAGTTTCTTAGATCTACATGATATTCTAAGAAACTTTCATGTTGGAGACTTTCTCTAAATCATCCATCTTCAACATTGATCTTCAAGTTCAAGATCAAGAGCCTTTAGGTGAAGATTTGTGTTCTTCATCTTTCTTTTCTTTGGTAAGTTTCTAAGACCATATTTTGGTTTGTGGTCATCTTTGATATCCTTGAATATTAATATTGTATGTGTTTCTTTGTTTTTAAGTGTTACTTGATGGAGTAGATCTATTTCAAGAGGACAAGCAAGGAACTTTGGAGGAAATCACCAAAAGGTAAGAGGGAGATTACCCACATCAACCACGTGTTGGTGGTGAAGAATGGATGTGTGTGTGGTGAAAAATCCATAAGGATTTATTCACTTGTTTGTTTAAGAGCTTTCCATATTTATGATTGTTTAGTGATTGATATGTTTGTTGCTTTAATAATATGTTTTAGTATGTGTTTATGATGCATGATGATTTGTGTATGTAATAAGATGTGATTTACATGACAAAGGAAAGTATGTTGTTTTCAAAGAACCATGGAGGCACATGGCCTCAAAGTTATTTTGAGAGCAGAAGATTCTAAGTATTTTACTAATCATGAGTTTTAGATAAAAAGGATAATAAGTTAATGATTTTAAGGATTTGTAAAGAAAGTGGACATAAAAATGAACAAAGATTTTATGATGAAGCTATTTGTGATTTTCGGCTAATAAGCCAAGGATTGGTAAATTAAGTCAAAAGAATGATTTTAAGAGTAATCTTAGATGATTATTTGTAAATGATTTAAAGCAATGAATTTTAAGATTTTTCAAGTAAGTGAGAATTATTTTTGGAAGCTATGAAATTTGTAGGATCAGTTTATGAAGAAAAATAAATTGATGACTAGAACTTTACTGACGTATAGCTCACCCATTAGGTTTTGAGGCGTGTTAAGAAATTTTAAGTTGGAATAATTGATTTGAAGGAAATATTGATTTTGGGGAAATAATGAAAAATATTACATAGAGGATTTTTAAGTGAAGAAAACGTGGAAAATGAAGTTGGAAATGGCATTGATTTTTAGAAAATCTGAAATAATGTTTGAAATATTGAGGAATGTTTTAAGGTAGTTGAGAAATAATGAAAATGATTTATGCGACTTGAAAATATGATTTTTGAGCTACGCAATTTTGAAAACATTGAAAAACGCAATTTAGAAAACGTGTAAATATTTTTACGTAATTGAGAAAATGTCAGAAAATAGTTACGCGATTTGAAAACGTAACAAAAGTGTTACACGATTGTGAAAACACGTTAAAAATGGTACGCGATTGAAAATACAATAAAATACTATAAGAACTGATGTACTAGACCCAAATATATCGATGATATTATGTAATTGTATGAGCGATTATATAATATCCATTGATCTTATGATATTAGACCATTGTATGGGCGGTTGTTCTAATCTCATTTGGGAATCCTTTTAATGATGAAATTAAGATATGCACTGAGGCATATGATGAAATTGAGATATGCATTGAGGTATTCGTGTATTGAACAGAATATAGCTGATAGCTATTATGGCCCTTGTGGTTGAAGAGTGAATGAGAATTGAAAACTGAGATCTATGATGGATCTTGGGGGTGTCGAGGCGCGGCGGTCAACTAGTGGACAGTTGGCAAGTACCATGTGCCACTTGGTGACGCAGTCCGTTGCAACGCATTAATGATACCCGACAAGAGCACGATTCCTTTCGTGGACTGGTAATGTCGTTGGGCTAAGGCTGACATTATTCCAAACCATTCATCTCAAAATTGTGAAAACCTCCATGGAGTGGGAAATTGGTTTAGTATGCAAACACATGGTTAGTACACATATTGTTGTGGCATGGTAAATGTTCATATGGTGTGACATCATCATTTCATATATATTGATGGTATTTGTTATGATGAAATTGGTATTGATTATTATACTATGATATATGGTTATGGAATTTGTTTATGAAATGATGACATGAATATAATTGTGATAATTATGTGTATGGAATGACTTTGTCATTCGTATCATTCCTTGCTACCACACTGGTATTGATAAAAAGGGGATCTCACCTCTTTGTTGCATTATTTTGTTGTGCTTGTATTGTTAAAATTTGTATAGTAGATGGAATGAGTTTCTTAGACTTGACTGGAGGCAAATATTCAGAGTTCGGTGACAACATCAAGGAGTGGTCATCCCAGATTCGTTGGTGTGCAGTTTTGAGGAGGAACAGATATATGACGCATCAAGATGGATACAAGACAGAATAAGTATTTTGAGTTTTCTTGTTAATGTTTTATCGTGCTATTAAGTAAGACCCATCATGGGGTTTGCTACTTTTTAAAATTGAGTCTATAAGTTTTATGTTTCCTGAATAATTGTTAAATATTATGTGGTGTCTGTTATATGAACCTTAATCGATTCACTATATTTTTAAATAGTACTTGTAACTTTGGTAAATTTATATTTTGAACAAGAAATAAGTTTTCAACCTGTATTTTAAATAATTAAATCTTTTATAATTTACCTTAGTTTCCTTTTGTTGAGTAAAAAAAAGGTGGCACCCAAAGGAGGGTGTTACATTAGTTAGTATTAGAGCACTGTTAGAGTCTTTTGGGGTTTTGTGATTAGGTCGGTCTTGTTTGTGCTGTGTGACTCTCTGTGCTTGGACTCTGAAAGGAGACAATGTTGTTTGGAATGATTACTTTGGTTTTCATTGTGTTTCAAATTATCTGTCTTTAAAGAAAGACGATGGCTCATGGTAAACGTGCACGAGAGGAAACAAGAAGTGGCACTAATAAGGTGGCTGCAACTACGGAAGCAATGCAAAGAACAATTGAAGGAACAGTACAACAGGAGCAGAGGATCGTTCAACAATAGGAATTGATAGCCGAGGCTAAGATTTTGTTAGAATTGAATTACTCTCAAGATATGAGACCCTGTAATGTTGGACCATATTGGTTCCAAAGGGGGAGAAATTGTAAGGCCAAGTGATTCCAATTGAAAACGTATTCGCGATCACCGAAAAGTTAACGGTAGCAACAATCTTATGGAGGAAGTACTAGTAGTAGCAGGTTGGGTATGACTGGGACATCGACACCAAAATGTTGGAAGTATGGGAAAGATCATCTGACAAGGGACTATACAATCAAAGGAATCATCTGTTTCAAGTGCGGAAAGCCTGGACATATTTCCAGAGTTTATATTCCACCAAGGACGAAATCATCTATTAGTTATGAACGTGCTTCGACATCTCAAGTAGAATGGAGCATCGATTCTTCAAGTAGAGCAAAAGCATCTCATACTGAAGACCTAAATAAAGAAGATTGTGTCACAATAGGTGATTCTTTAACTGTACTGTATAGTTCAAGGGGCAACCCATTTCTTTATGGCATATGATTGTGGGTCAATTTGAGTTATATGTGTCTTTATTATCTTTTGACCTAGTTATTTCTATTTCTGTTACTAAAACATGTGGTTGAGAACTTGAGTTGCTTAAACCATCCTAAGTCTATTAAATAACTGAATCTTTTCTATTGATTCAGTTTGTTTATCTCCTTTACAAAACTGACGCGATCTAAAACTATGGATTGGGCATTTTTCCAACCATCCATGCTCTGTTAGACCTATCAGTTGAATTATTCAACTTGAAAAGTTCACTTCTAAATTCATCAGACCATATCAATTTCTCTGTTGGATAGGTTCGATAGTATGTTAGATGACTCCACCATTTTTTTTTTCTATGCCTTCATGATATCTTTCATGAGTCACAATTGCGAAAATATATTCTTGGTCCAACCCTTTTTTTTTGGCTAATTGACTCTGTGGGTTGATTAGAGCTAGCAGTATCTTTGTTACCTTTTGACTTATCTATTTTTACTTCCATTACTAAACCTATTGTTACTATCTAGTTCCTTAAACAATCTTTTCTGTTAATCTAAACTATCTACCTCTTTCACAAGATAGACGTGATCTTAAGAATGGATTGGTTGTCTTCTAACCATATCCTGTAGATTGTTTCTGTAAAATTTTAGTGTCCAAGAAAACTCATTCTTAAAATCGGGTAATATCAAATTCTTTGTTGGATATGTCCAGTAACACATCGGATAGTTTCGCTACCTTTTCTTTCTAACCTTTATAATGTCCTTTTATATATTGCAATTAGTCCAATTCATGTCATAGTATCAGATACATTATTACTGTTAAAAAAGAGAACTTGATTTGTGAGACACTTTCTGATAAAAGCAAAGGCAGGAGAGTGAAGTGGTACAAAGGCAAGGAAATTTCAAGTGATGCTGTTTAGAGTGGCGAATGCTCCCGCAATGTTCATAGTTTGTGTGGATAGGATCTTTCGTCCTTATCTAGATAGAATTGTCATTATCTTTATTAATGACATTCTAATCAATTCTCAAAATCGTGAGGAACATATTGAACAACTCAGTGTGGTTCTCCAAGTTCTAAAGGAGAAGCAGTTATATGCTAAAGTTGTCGAAATGCGAGTTCTAGTTGGATGAAGTGCAATTTTTAGGCCACATAATTTTAGAGGAAGGAATTGAAGTGGACGCGTCAAAAGTTGAAATAGTTCTTGAGTGAGAAAAATCGAAGACTGCATCAAAAATCTTTAGTTTTATCAGGTTAGCCGATTATTACTGAAGGTTTGTTGAGAAATTTCCCAAGATCGCAGGACCTCTCGCCCAGCTTACCAGAAAGAATCAAGCGTTTGCATGGACTGATGCATACAAGGAGTTTTTGTTGATCGAATTAATCTAGAATGGCGTAAGTGGAGATGCAACGTGGGAACTGAAAGACAAGATGAAGGAGTAGTATCCATATTTGTTCTGAGACTACTACAAATTTCGAGGACGAATTTTTTTTAGGAGGGGAGTGTTGTAACACCTCAAAAATTCATATTTAACTTATTTCGGTCGATTCTTAATGATTTTGAGTAATCTGACTCGACTTCCGTGAATTTTATAATTTTTGTGATTTTTAGGAATTTTTAGGAGTTTTTATGTAATTGAATATTTTAATATTATTTTTGGGGCTGTATATGAGCCTTCGTATTTTATTTCTTTCTATCAATCCTTAATTATTTTTACTAATTTGATTTGATTTTCATGAATTTTACAATTGTTATGATTTTTGTGATATTTTAGATATTTTAAGATATTTTGAATATTTTATTATATTTTAGATATTTTGAATATTTTAATATATTTGAGATATTTTGCATATTTTATTATATTTTTGATATTTTAGAATATTTTGAATATTTAATATATTTTTGATATTTTGGGTTGTGTGTGGGCCCGGGGCAGGCCTAAAAAAAAATTTCTATGGACAGAAAATTTTGTACTGTTGATTCGGAGCTGGGAGATCTTACAAAACCCGAAATAGGAAATAATTTTTGAAGTTTTGTTTTTCTACGATTTTATTTGACAAATAAAATCGGGGTATGTTTTATTATCCATTGGATAGTATCTTCCAAAAAAATATCTAGTGGATGATTCTAGACGCAAGTCTAGTCACCTACTCTATAATGTTCTAGACTATTCTAGAAGACTTTAGAAAATGCCTAGTCATGCGCCTAGTCATCAAGTACTTGAGTACTTACTTTACATGTGGACCAATGAGGAGCTAGTCAAAGTTGGTGGTTGTGACTCATCGCGGAGGACCAATAGAAGCTTGACACGTGGTGTGACATCTCAGCACCTGTGAATCAGCATATTCTGGAAGCTTGTAGAAGCAGTGACTCGCCGTGTTCTGGAAACGATGACTCGCCACATTCTGGAAGGTTGTAGAAACGCTTACTCACCCTGTGACTCGCCACAGCGAGTCATACGTTCCAGAAGGTTCTCTGCTGACTCAGCACTACGACTCATCATGCTGACTCACCTGTTCTAGAAATGTCAATGGTAACTCATGCTGACTCATCGTAGTGAGTCGCATGTTCTAGAAACTTCTCTTCGATGACTCGCTCTATGACTCATCAAGGGTAATTAGTAGAAAAATGATCAATAATAGTTGCTACCCAACTAGAACAAGAGAAAAATCTAGGTATAATTTATTATCTATTGAACAATAGACACTGACTTTATAAGCAGTAATTATTGTTCATTGCTTAAAGTATACAAAAAAATATCTTGATCAAAATATCTTAAGCCCTCATCTTTTTTATAAAGTCTATAAATAGGAAGGCTTTGATTTATTTTCATCTTTTACATGAAGCTCTCACCCTTTCCTCTCCTTGTGCTCCACGGCCATGCACTCAAAATGGAGCCAAGTTCACTCCATTATGCACTAATCATTTCATTTCTTAACATTCATACAAGCAAAACCAAAAATCTCACATTTTTTCTCTTGGTCTTCCATGGCCATAACACTCAAATAGGAGACAATATTCATTCCTTCAATTCACTTACTCTCTTACACTTCAATTTCTCCAAAGAACCAAGAACAAGCAACAAAAACTCTCTCACTTTCTCTTCTTCATGGTTTCAGCCAAGCAAGAGAAAATCCTTATCCCATCTTCAATAATTGCTACTAACATCATTCCTTCAATCCTTACATCAATCTAAGCATCTTTGTAGTTGAAGCTTTGATTTAAATCATCCATCTTCAAGGAGTTCTTTCAAGGCCAAAAACTACACAAAAAAACTCTCATCTTTTTCTTTCCCTATACCTCACCTCCAATCTCTTTTAATTTCACCCAACCTAGTTTCCTAGATCTACATGATATTCTAAGAAATTTTCATGTTGGAGACTTTCTCTAAATCAGCCATCTTCAACCTTGATCTTCAAGTTCAAGATCAAAAGCCTTTAGGTGAAGATTTGTGTTCTTCATCTTTCTTTTCTTTGGTAAGTTTGTAAGACTATATTTTGGTTTGTGGCCATCTTTGATATCATTGAATATTAATATTGTATGTGTTTCTTTGTTTTTAAGTGCTACTTGGTGGAGTAGATCTATTTCAAGAGGACAAGCAAGGAGCTTCGGAGGAAATCACCAAAAGGTAAGAGGGAGATTACCCACATCAACTACATGTTGGTGGTGAAGAATGGATGTGTGTATGGTGAAAAATCCATAAGGATTTATTTACTTGTTTGTTTAAGAGCTTTCCATATTTATGATTGTTTAGTGATTGATAGGTTTGTTGCTTTAATAATATGTTTTAGTATGTGTTTATGATGCATGATGATTTGTGTATGTAACAAGATGTGATTTACATGACAAAGGAAAGTGTAACACCCCTTTGGAGGATGTCACACATAAAAGAAAATAAAAGAAATAGAAATAAAATCTACCCAAGTTGTGAAACATTTGTTAAATATTATTACGGGTTGTAAAATAATTCCTGATAGACAGAAATATGTAATAAAAAGATAATGCGAAAAATACGAAATAAAAAAAAACATCATCACTAATAATATACATATGATTAAGTTATAAACTGTACAAATAATTTACAACTAAGACTACAAATATTTAAACAAAAACAGTAAAGAAAGCAATAAAAGAGTTAATATATACAGACATACGCTGACGCGCCCAAAAAAAACATCATGATTATCTAATCCTCTGATGGATCACTCTCAGTATGAAAATGATCATCAGGAGATAGATATCTGGATGTCTCGACACACGACGATAACGGGATCGCGCGGCGATACGATGCTTATCTCACTAGGCTCAGGGTTTTCAGCACCCCAATAACGCCTAATGGATAAGGGTAACTCTAAGTGCGAGAAAAAGTGTCGTAGTCATGACAGCTCTTCATCAAAACGATGACGTAGGATCACGGTCACACGTCCCGCATACGTCACGAGTCACGATCTCCTCGTAAATGCCAAGCCGAGCACCTCCATGAAATACCGGCTCTATGAATCCCAAAATCAAGGCGTCGCCATACCTCACAATCAATCCAGAGGATATGGATGATCGGATGGTTCTTGATCGTCAAACTGATCGTCTGCTTGCCGGTCTTCCTCCTCTTCAGGGTACACGATCTCAATAGGCTGAACCTCTTCCTCGAAGTCTTTACCGCGTAAAATAAATAAACAGAAAATATATATAACAAAGAGGTAAGACAACATAAAATCATCACAATATGGCCAATAAAAAGACGACAAACAATATACATACAGTTCATGCAATACATAAAGCTTTAACAATTATAATAACAGATTGAAGAAAATTTAGATATCATCACAATGTATCACATCACAAATAAACTTCACAGATAAAACAAGAAAGATAAGAATAAACAGATAAGATATAATAACCAAATATAATAACAATAACCCGATAAAATAAACAAATAAAATACGAGATAAACAATAAATAGATAAGATGGAAACAAATAGACATAGAGATAAATAATATGACAAAATCCTACTCCATGGAGCTAAAGAAAAACACAAGTATCAGAGAGAGGAATGATTCGCAAAACCTAATAGTACCACGGCTGCCCCACCAACTATTGCATTTGTCACACGTTGCGTCTATAGCCCCACGACACAGGAATCCATCAATCCAGGCGTGGTGTAGTTCACGGTCTCACGTTGTGGCACTACAAGCAAATGTACTACTAGATTTCACAAATCTCGATTAAATATAGTGTACGTCGAGTACCATAGTGTGCTATCGGTTTACCACGGCCCAGCGGAGCGACCAACTGTCCACATGTGGGATCCCGTACACTAAAGCCTCCAAGTTCATTAGAACAATGAACCACACTACGTTTATCGCATCGACAACACGATGTGATTCGTCTCGTCAACAAATCCACCAAATACATGGCACACATAATGAGATAGATGGAAAGCACATACGGGTTCACATTTTCCCGACAAAGAAATAATTCTCAAAAACACATGCGGGTTCACATTTTCCCGACAAGTAAATAGATTTTCAAAAGCACATGTACGGGTTCACATTTTCCCGACAAAGACATATAGATTTTCAAAAAGCACATGACGGGTTCACTTTTTCCCGACAACTGACATAAAATAAATATAGTAACGGTCAATCGCGTAGAAATTTTATCGCATTTTCATAATTCCGTCGTTTTTACAAACGTTTAAAAATCGGGTAAAGATATTTTTATGTTTTTAAAATCGCGTAGCATTTTTAATACGTTTTCTCAATCGCGTAGGATTTTTAAATCATTTTCTTATTTGAATGCCCTTAAAATTACTGTTTAAACAGATAGAAATAGTACTTAGTACATTTAAACTACGTAGAATAATTTTTCATACCGCATACTGTCATTAGGATATTTTTACTATCTTATAGGTTCATTTTTACTAAAAATTGACAGCATTTTGTTTATAAACTTATAATAATGGTTTTCTAAATTTTCCATAAAATTTTCTATTTACCTAATTTTTAACCATATCATTTAATTCTTTTTGAAATCTCTAACATGCTTCAAAACCTAAAGTGAGCTATATGTTAAAAAATTTCTCAAAATTTCTGTATTTTACTTCCTAATGATAAAATCACTAGTTTTAATCCTTTAAACTTAATTCTACTCAATTTGTTTCTTCAAAAATCATTATAGAAAATTTCTCCTTAACTTGTATTGTCTCTTTTTAATTGGAAAAGGTTTGGAATCAAGTTTTAGAAATCATAATTACCTATAGTGGCATGTTGGCCGAATTTTGTAAAACTTTTTCATTTGATTTCTAAATCATGTCAAAGGTATTATCTTATCTAAGTTCATTAAATCATGTTATAAAGTAATGATTTTAAATCAAATAAATCCTTTAGGCATGTTGGCCCAAAATTTACTAAATCTTTACCATTTGATTTCTAAATTCCTTTTCTTTGATCAAAACAATTTGAAACCTTCTTATTTCTCCTAATTAATTAAGTTGCACTTTAGGAAAAATGAAGAGAACATTTTGGTCCTCACACTTTGTCATTGCCGTGAGCTAGGGAATGTGTTCTTTGGAACACTCATGCAAATTTACACATGTTATTCACATCTTAAACCTTATCATACAATTCTAACACATGCATTTATATTTCTAACACATGCAAAATATTTCTAACACATAAAACCTAAATTAAAGCTTATAGACATACAATCAAAAGCTAATAAACATGCAAAATTATTACAATCACCAAACAAGAAAGCTACTAACATACAACACTTAAGCTACTAGCAACCACAAAAATTAACAAATACACATCAATAAACACACCACAACCGAATCCTTATGGATTCTACAAACAATCCATCTTCTTACCACCATCAAGGGATGATAAGAATTGTCTTCCTCTTACCTTAAATGAAGACAAAAAGCTTGCTTTCACACCTCCTATGGTTCGGTTTTCACTCCACCAAATACCTAAAAATCTCAAATAAAATCTACATGTTATTAACCATGAAAAAGAAGCTAAACCATGGAGAAATCATGGTTTAGAACTTTGAAAAAGAAGAGAGAAAAGAAAAATATGATATTTCACCTTCTAGGTCAAATCTACAAGGTTGATTTCCAAGCCCTTAATGGAAGATTTTGAAGAAACTTCCAACTAGAAAGGTTCTTAGAATAGTGTTTAGGTTAGGAAAACTTAGTTAGAAAAATTTTTGGATGGTTGGATGGTTAGGAAACAAGCTTGGTCGAATGGAAGGAGAAAAAGGAACAACAATGGTGGCTAAGGTTCTTGATGAGAGAGAAGAGAGAAAAGTGATGAAGGAGAAATGTAATTTTGGTCTTCAAAGGCCTCTTGGCCGTAGCACTCAAGTGGTGTGCAAGGTGGGCACCTTGCTTGGCTTCATCCAAGCCATTGGATGCATGAAAGGCTAGGATTAAGTCTTGGTGAGCAAGCTTGATTTCCATTGGTTGGCTCATGGTGACTCACATGCTTTGAGTCACACAGTGTATTTAATTTTCTTTGGTCACGAGTCACTAGTCGAGTCACTGTTCTGAAAGTTCTATTGCTTACGGTGATTAATTAAGCTACCGATCTAACCGTTCGCTAATTGTGGGTCCCGCAAAATATTTACGGGTCCACTTGTCACTAAATTTATCTTGACTAATAAAATAATATTATAATAATATAAAATTATTTTATTTGTGATTAAATCCTAAAAATTAAAAGATTATTTTTAGTCTCATTCAGAATCGGGTTAAGTAAGATCCCCCAATTCTAAATAATAAAATAAGATTTTCCCCGGCCCGAAAAATATTATTTTCCTGCCTCGGAGAAAATCACACAAAAAGTCCATATAAAATCACAGACAGTATTTTCAGGCATTAAATCAAGAAGAAAACAATTAAAAACAGCAAAAATAGCGAAAACAGTACGTTCGGGACGTAACGGTCATTTTCCCATTTTTTTCCTACAACGTAGGTAATCGTCCAAAACGTTCAAATAAAATATCCAAAGTATTATATAGCTGTATATCTTTCGAGAAAAATTAATACAAGAGCTCGAGAAAAATTTTTATTTTACCGTCTCGAAGCAAACTACGTAAAACGATCAAATAAAATTTGAGCTGTATTATCGTAATTGTTTTCATACAGAAATCGAGAACAGAAAAATAGGGACACAACGGTCATTCATACAAAAGCATGAAAAACAGAAAACAGTACATTCAGAATATTTTCTAAAAATTGGGGCGTTACAGAAAGCATGTTGGTTCCAAAGAACCATGGAGGCATACGGCCTCAAAGTTATTTTGATAGCAAAAGATTCTAAGTATTTTACTAATCATGAGTTTTGGATAAAAAGGGTAATAAGTTAATGATTTTAAGGATTTGCAACGAAAGTGGACATGAAAATGAACAAAAATTTTATGATGAAGCTATTTGTGATTTTCGGCTAATAAGCTAAGGATTGGTAAATTAAGTCAAAAGAATGATTTTAAGAGTAATCTTAGATGATTATTTGTAAATGATTTAAAGTAATGAATTTTGAGATTTTTAAAGTGATTGAGAATTATTTTTGGAAACTATGAAATTGGTAGGATCAGTTTATGAAGAGAAATAAATTGATGACTTGAAGTTTATTAACGTATAGCTCGCCTGTTGGGTTTTGAGGCATGTTAGGAAATTTTAAGTTGGAATAATTGATTTGAAGGAAATATTGATTTTGGGGAATTAATGAAAAATATTAAGTAGAGGATTTTTAAGTGAAGAAAACGTGGAAAATGAAGTTGGAAATGACATTGATTTTCGAAAAATCAGAAATGATGTTTGAAATATTGAGAAATTTTTTAAGGTAGTTGAGAAATAATGAAAAATGATTTATACGACTTGAAAATATGATTTTTAAGCTATGCGATTTTGAAAACGTTGAAAAATCGCTACCTAATTTGGAAAACATGCAAATATTTTTACGCGATTGAGAAAATGTCAGAAAATGGTTATGCGATTTGAAAACGTAATAAAAGTGTTACGCGATTGTGAAAACGCGTTAAAAATGATATGCGATTGAAAATACAGCAAAAATACTATAAGAACTGATGTACTGGACCCGAATGTATCGATGATATTATGTAATTGTATGAGCGATTATATAATATCCATTGATCTTATGATATTAGACAATTGTATGGGCGGTTGTTCTAATCTCATTTGGAAATCCTTTTGATGATGAAATTAAGATATTCATTAAGGCATATGATGAAATTGAGACTTGCATTGAGGTATTTGTGCATTGAACATAATTGCATTGAGGTATTCGTGCATTGAACAAAATATAGCTAATAGTTATTATGGCCCTTGTGGTTGAAGAGTGAATGAGAATTGAAAAGTGAGATCTATGATGGATCTTGGGGGTGTCGAGACGCAGCGGTCAACTAGTGGACAGTTGGCAAGTACCATGTGCCACTTGGTGACATAGTCCGTTAACGCATTGACGATACCCGACAAGAACACGATTCCTTTCATGGACTGGTAATGTCGTTGGCTAAGGTTGACATTTATTCCAGACCATTCATCTCAAAATTGTGAAAACCTCCATGGAGTGGGAAATTGGTTTAGTATGCATACACATGGTTAGTACACATATTGTTGTGGCATGGTAAATGTTCATATGGTGTGACATCATCATTTCATATATATATTGATGGTATTTATTATGATGAAATTGGTACTGGTAATTATAATATGACATATGGTTATGGAAATTGTTTATGAAATGATGACATGAATATAATTGTGATAATTGTGTGTATGGAATGACTTTGTCATTCGTATCATTCTTTGCTACCACACTGGTATTGATGAAAAGGGGATCTCACCTCTTTGTTGCATTGTTTTGTTGTGCTTGTATTATTAAAATTTGTATAGTAGATGGAACGAGTTTCTTAGACTTGACTGGAGGCAAATATTCTGAGTTCAGTGACAACATCAAGGAGTGGCCATCCCGGATTCGTTGGTGTGCAGTTTTGAGGAGGAACAGATATATGACGCATCAAGATGGATACAAGATAGAATAAGTATGTTGAGTTTTCTCGTTAGTGTTTTACTGTGCTATTAAGTAGTACCAGTCATAGGGTTTGCTACTATTTAAAATTGAGTCTGTAAGTTTTATGTTTCTTGAATAATTGTTAAATATTATGTGGTATCTGTTATATGAACCTTAATCGATTCACTATATTTTTAAATAGTACTTATAACTTTGGTAAATTTATATTTTGAACAAGAAAGAAGTTTTCAACCCATATTTTAAATAATTAAATATTTTATAATTTACCTTAGTTTCCTTTTGTTGACTCAAAAAAAGGTGGCACCCGAAGGAGGGTGTTACACCTTTCCTTTCCCAAAGTAGACAATTTATTTAATAAAGAAAGCAATTCAACCATTATTCTAATAACAACCTTTAATTCACTTTAAACACTAACTTCAGCCTTTTCTAGGTAACTTTCATCTTTTTTATCTATTGTAAACAAGACAATTGTCCATATAATTGTCAATTTTTTGAAATGCATAGTAATGTATGATTATGCCTAATGAAATTCCTAAAGTATGCTTATGAAATGATTTTAAAAGGTTTTATTTTAGAAAAATGCATGTTATTTGAGAATTTCCAGGAAGCCCTTTTGTTCTAGGAGGCACCTTTTGGTGTAACACCTTCAGCTAGGGCTCCAAACCCCGAGAAGCTGTGTTAATCTACTCAGTATTATTCACATGGCTTGGTGTTAAATTCCCTCCTTCGGACTACAACCTTTCATTGGGATTATTGAATCCCCTCATTCTGGCTATAACCCTTCATTGGGATTGAACCAACGCCTCCTTGTATTGTTTTCTAGGTAGGCAGGACGCCCTTTTATTCCTTGCACTACCAAATATTTTTAACATTACACTTGGCGCCCTTTTGTCCAAGCATAAATTTACAATACATGAAACCTCAAATAACAAGTTTGAAAAAGAAAACATGAAATATTATTAAAACCTTTCTTTCTTTAACTTTTACTTAATCATATCTTTCATTACATAATAGGGAAGTAATACCATAATCATTAAACTTTCTCTTCTACATTATCATACATGCTTGTAGAGAGGGACTAACTCTGTGACACCCAGAGCTGACGAGGGCGGGGAGTGGTCGCCATTGCAAAGAAATGCAGCACGTATAAGGAGCGGTTCCTGGCAGGCTTTCAGGTGAAAGGACACATGAATGAACTGAATACATACCGAAATGAGAAGGATTCAGAGACTGTGCAGGTATAGAACTATATAGTTGAGGATGACTTAAAGGAATTGATTAGCACCACTCATATCAACAAGATGCATCTTCTTTTCGGGAGCCAACAACATAAGTATTCCATGGTTAAGCGTGCTTGACTTGGAGCACTTGTGGGATGGGTGACCCCCTAGGAAGTTTCCCAGCATGCGTGTGAGTGAGGACAAAGCACGTTGAAAAGATTTGTGTTGGTTTATGGGGACACTAATTAATCCTGCAGGCAGTCCTGGGACGTTACAAATGGTATCAGAATGGGACCTCTCCCAGTACGGTGTGGTTTGGGGATGAACCATGCAAAAATCTGTGGGCATGTGACACCCGGGGCCAACGAGGGCGAGGAGTGGTCGCGGTGAAAAGAGATGAAGCACGGACAAGGAGCGGCTCCTGGTAGGCTTCTAAGCGAAGGGACACATGAATGAACTGAATACACACCAAAATGAGAAGGATTCAAAGACTGTGCATATATAGAGCTGCATAGTTAAGGATGACTTAAAGGAATTGATTAGCACCACTCATATCAACGAGATGCATATTCTTTTTAGGAGCCAAGAACATAAGTACTTCATGGTTAAGCGTGCTTGACTTAGAGCACTTGTGCGATGGGTGACCACCTGAAAAGTTTCCTAGGATGCGTGTGAGTGAGGACAAAGTACGCTAAAAATACCTATGTTAGTTTGTGGGGATATTCATTAATCCTGCAAGTAGTCCCAGGACATTACAAACTGAACCTTATCTACCTTTACCATCTTTTTATATTGCTTCCCAATATCATAATCATCAACATTATTTGATTGCAAGTATAAATCAATATACTTCTTTACATTATACCATATCATGACTCAGTGCCTCATTTAACATCTTAATCATCATGATGATCATTAAGTTCTTACAAAGTATAAGCATTGATGTATATCTTTTAAATATATCAATTTGACATAATATTACATTAGAAATTAATTTCCCAATCAAACAAATCAAGTTCATATTACACCATCATCATATCCTTAATCAAACCATAATGTGTCTAGTTACATCACTTAATAACAACACATAATACATTACCTAGCAAAATCCATCATATAGGGGGATACAACACCCTTATATCACATCATCCTAACTCAATCTTGGCCAATAAGAAAATAAAACATAGTTTACAAACCATTCAATCTCAAATTATCCTAAAATACCTTAATATTTACCTCAAATTAGATGATTTTCAAGATTGCACCAAATGTGCATCCTAACTTCAAACATTCTAAAATTTTATAAGCATATAGCCTTACATGTTAGCTTTCAAATGCCACTGGAATTAGGTCATTCCGATAACTACAACTCAAGTTATGTAATAAACAATACAAACTGTCAGGATGCTGCACTGTCTCATGCCTAGGCTTGGTTTTACCACGCCTTGGCATGGCACTCTCTGCCTCGCCTGGACTGAAAGTTTTTCAATCTATGCCAAGGCATGGAAAACCTGCGCCTAGGCATGACCAGCACCAGAAAATTATGCAGAAACGTGTTTTCTGCATTTTCTTGATTCCAAATAAAAAACCATCACCAAAATCAATTTTCAAGCATCAACAATGATCTCAAATCACTTTACAAATCCAATACATCTCTAACACCATCATATATGAATTAAGGATCAATCATCTACTCTAAGAAAAACCCATTTTTGAAACTCCCATTCATTGAAATACAAATAATACCAATGAATAATCATGATCTATAAACCAAGAACAAACCATCATTAAGTCCAAAAAAGATGAGAATCAAGCACAAAAATCATGATTTACCTTCAAAACCCATTTTCATCAAAACATGAAATACATGGAAGGTAGAAAAGAAACAAGATAAGGAAGTGTTTTCCTTACCTCAAGCTTGGATCTTGGTTCTTGTTCTTGCCTTCTCCTTCTTCTTCCTTCTCTTCTCATTTTCTTCTTTCTCTATTCTCTATTTCGTTTCCTGCCTTCTGTAGCCGAAATTGAAGAGAGAAAGTGAGTGAAACTAACTTTTAAAACATAACTTAAGGGCGTTTTAGTCTTTTACTAAAATTTCGTATCTGTTAAAAAAACTTTGATTTAACTAAATCAAGTTTCCTGCTTTCCTATAACCTTAGAATAAATTATAAGATCCATCAAAATTCTTGTTTCATCATTTCCATAATTTTCCATATCTGTTGTGCCTCAATCTGGTACTTAAATACTCACTTGGTATCCTTTAAAAAAACAAACTGACTTCGTTTGTCATCAAAATTTAACCACATCTTCTTTCACACATTTATGACCTAGAAATAACTTCTCCATATCTATTTCCTTTAATATAACATTTATGCTATTTTTCTTGAGTTAAAATAGTCATTTTACGCGTTCTGTATTGTAGCAAAGTGTCTAAATTAACTCAAAACGTCATAAAAGTTGACGAATATGTTAAATAAGTATTAAGCTACCTTTGTAACCTTATATAAGCCTAACACGTGTAAAAAGAGAATGTTACAATTCTCTCCTTTTAAAAATTTTATTCCCAAAATTTAGTTGCTCATACTAATAGTTTAGAGAATCATAACAATTGTCTCTTCACTGTATTCATCTTATCCATTCCAACTTTTACCGAACTTAGATATTCATATTCTTTTATTTCTGACGAGGGTTACCCAGTGAAAAGTCAGAATTATTGAACTTCTCTTCTTACCTTCTTAAAGTATATACCCTTCCCAGAACCAGTAGTCTAGGATTGGGTATAACTTTCTGTCTTTACTGACACCTACCAACATAGTGCCCTAGCTGATTGTACTCATAACACAACAAACAAAGTTTGCCATCATGTTGTCTTCTTTCATCCTTAAGAACATTTAAACTCCACAATTTCTATTTAATTTTTGGCTTATTTCCATTTTGTGATTCACTGGGTGTAGAATTCGCATTCCTTATTCTCATTGCCTATCCTTTTTCCTCTTTTAAAGATTCATGATGCTCTGCTCAACTCAACACACTTTTGGTTTTCATTTGGATTGATCCTAACATATGAGGAAAACTTGATAAGTTCTCCAAACTTCATTTCACTTCATATTATACAATGGACATGCCTCCCACGTTACATAAGTACATACAACTCCCAATAGTCTTATTTAACTCCTCTACCAATACTCTGCTTTGCCTGTTGTCTTAAAAGTTCGACCATATTAGGAGTTCCCTTAATTTATTTATTCTTTAAGTGCCTTCCTTCCCTTACATAGCAAAAGCAAAACATTGCCAAATCTTTCAAGACTTCCATCCATGTGAATACGTAGCTTTTCCTTATCATATACAATGTTATAATTTTCATGCTAGCAGTATACATCTTCAATAGCTTAAACCTTTGAAGTTACTAAGTCAATTTTGAGTGTTAAGGTCTTAACAAAATAGGAATAACTCTAGCCATATACTCGTCCACATTAGCTACCATGTGAGCATACATGAATAAAGATCTAACTTCAAACATTGTCTTATTTGACAAAATGTAAAATACCTTCTCATTTTTAGAAGAATATACTTCAATTCTAACACAATAACATTTCACAAGAGAAGTCACTGGGTCTTTCTTCATTTTCAAATTTCCTATAGAAAGCATTAGCTTCTTGAACACTGGTCTTAAAACTTCTTATATTTTTCTATCCAACAACTTTAATAACCAAAACATTGTCATCACCTAAAGATTAATGCGGGTGTGTTCATGTGTTATATCCTTGACCCTTAATCTCCCATTTGAAGAAACATAGCAGTGATATACATATGGCTTATGACAATCTCATTCGAAATACAATTGTTGTTTCCTTTCACAGCTAATGTATCTTTGAAAACTTACGAATTCAACCAATTGATATCTCAAGCCTACAACTTTCTATATTATTCTTTTTGGGTTACCACTTGATCTCATTCAAAAATAATATTGTAGAAAAACAAATTGAAAACTTCAAGATGATAACTTTCCTATTTTTTCAATTCCATACTTTTTCTTAACTCTATAGTATCTAACAACACCACATCTCATGTAGAATCAAATTGGAACTCCACAATAAACTTTGTTGAAAACTTCCATATTTACAAGCATATCTTTACCGTATATCTTTAGGAAACATGACTCCATTTAAATTTTCGAAAGTTATGACCTTCAAGAATGTTTATCTCAAAGCATATTGGAAAATCATACCACTCTTTATCTTGATGAACAATCCCCTATGGACAATCCTTTATATAATATCATAGTTTTACTGCATATATAACATACTAACTGACCTCTTTACCTGTCTTACTTTCATATTACTTTCTACATTTCGCACACTTCGAACTCCAAATTCCAAGTTGAACTTGCTTTCCTTTTTATTGTAGAAATTTGAGATCCAACCTCCATACCTAACTTTTTACTCTTTTATGGACTTTACTGATTCACTCTTATCCTTGACCATCACTAGGTTATATCCTTTTCTAATTGATAATAAATTTTCATATCTAAGCTCGGATAATCATGGGAATCCTAATCCCAATTGTTAAGGTAGATTAGCTTCCATCCTGACAAAATCTTATTAACAATAACAATTTGTTTCCTCATAGCAGTTACCACCATTTTAGTTCTCTCAACACATTACAAGCACCATCTCTAGTGAATTCCATAACCCACAACTCAACTTCACTAACTCATAATTTTACTTCGAGCATCAAAATAAACTCATTACTGTTCACCAAGCCACTACTTCATATTACCTTATAGATATACTACCTTACTTCAACTTAAGAATTTCATTTTTCTTATCTTCTCACTTATTCTTTAGGAAATATTTATTCAAATAAGTCACTCTAAATATCTTCTAATTCATTTATGTACTAGTAACTTCCATTAATCATCTCAAACACATTTACCAATGCTCCAATTCTTCTTTTAGCATAAAAGAAATGAACGACACCTTTTATTCGTCTATACAACTTATTACCTTGAATATCTTCTTTCTTGCACTTAGCCTCTCTATTATAAAACTTCAACATTTTAGCTAATTGTATATCCTCAAGATCCTTGAGACATGTTTCTTGCTAACATTTCAATTCTTTAGTTCTTTCATCATCTTCACTATTCAAACCTTGAGCTATTCTATTCTTATCACATCATGGCGGAAACAACATCAAATAACTACTAACTCTATTTCATACTTTCTCTCAAAATCAATCTTGTCATCCTCAATCAATGAATTTAGTCTCCTTCTTTTCCTTATGCTACTAATAGCCTCAGTCTGCTCCTACATCATTCCATTAATAACTTCTGTTTATTCTCCAGTGGCAGCGCTCCATTCTCTCATCGCTTTCATTAATGACCTAATTATCTCAGACTTATCACAATTACCCTTTTTGAAAGATTTTCTGTTCTCCCATTTTCGCCTAGGAGGTGTTATAATTTCCTGCTCATATAGAACATTACATATTGAGTTGGCCAGACTCGATATCATATAACAATGTGCTAGTAATTATTAACATCCAATCTTAAGGCTGTCATGCAATCCTATTCACATATCTCACATTGAGATAAAAGAATGCACAACACAAACCACAATATCTAAACATGCTCAAAAACATAGTCAGTCCATTCCCCAACTCGATAGGAAGAACTACTCTGATACCAAAATGTAACACCCTAATCCCATTCACTATAGTATATCCTATGTATACTAAGTAAATAGAATTAGTATACCACTTTCTTACTTAAACGTAATTCACAACCTGCTCAATATCTATTAACGAGTAAATATATAGAGTCTTTACAGAAGTAAGAGAGTAAGACATTTTACACCTCAGGAAACTTGCTCTTTACTAAAACATATATATGATATGTCTGAGATTACAAATTTTTACAACACTAATCGAATAAGATTAATTACATAACCATAAATATAATTACAAAACGAATACATTTATATAAACTACTTAACTAAGCCTTCATCGCCTTGTCTTACGCTTGCTTTGGTTCTCCTCTAGATTTATCATGGAAAACATAAAACAGAAACTGGGGTGAGAATTAACAATTCTCAGTAGTAAAATTTAAAACGTAACATCACGGTAAATCCAGCTACTTTGGGGAAAAACAAATTATACTTAAATCTTTGGAAAGGTGGCATAAGCCAAAACTCAGTCATTTCCCTTCTCAAAGCAAACAATTCATTTAATAAATAAAGTAGTTCAACCATTATACTAAGAACAACCTTTAATTCACTTTAAACACTAACTTCAGCCTTTTCTAGGTAACTTTTATCTTTTATATCTATTGAAAACAAGACAATTGCCCATACAGTTGTTGTAACAACCCTAGATCTAATAACTACGACACAATCATCATTATACCACTGTCACTAAATTTAGGCATGCTAGAACTCAACAACAAGTTTACAAATTTAATCATTGTGTATATATAGAAAATAAAAGTCACGAATGAAGTATATTTATTACACAACCATGAACATCCTCCAAAGGGAATTACATTCCAGATATATATATGTATAGCATATAAAAAATAAAACATACTTGTTCAAAGACATATATGCAACTACCACAACTAAGCCCATACTGATCCAAACGAGAAAGTAGAAACCCATAACAAGTCTTACATCAAAGGTGGGGTAACGTACCCAACGTGCTCTAACTCTAAGGGAGCAAACTATACGTCGGTGATGTGTGTGAAAAAACATCATATTTTGTTCATGTGTTTGCATGCATTTTTATACATTCTAGGCATTTTAGTTTCCTTTTTTGTTTGTTTTTCCCTTTAGTTCGGATAACTGCGGTGTTTTTGGTGTTGTTGTGCAGGATTGGTGCTTAATTGGCCTTGAAATAGATGGAAAGCTTGCACAATTGAAGTTGGAGCTTAGAGGGTAGCAATTTGGGACAAAAAGCTCATTCCAGAGAGTTCCACGGCCTGCCCGTGGCCTGAACCACGGCCATGGATCGAGCAGCTACGTGAAAAAGCAAAAGGGGAAGTCCAGAGACAACCACGGCCTGGCCGTGGTAGCCACCACAGCCGTGGTTGAGAGTTTGGTTGAAATGTCTGAGTCCAGAACTGACCACGGCCTGGTCGTGGTACCCACCACGGCCGTGATTCGGTGTGCGTGTTAGATTTTTAAGTCCGTTTTTCTCTTTTCTGATAGGTTTGAATCAGTTTTAACCCATGGGGTATATACAGATGTTCTGAAGACAACATTAGGGTTCGAATTTGGTTTGGAAGGAGGCACATTGGAGGCTCTTGATCTTCATCTTCCTCTCTTCTCTCTAGGATTACGGGTTTGGATGTTCTTGGAACTTGATTTCTGGTTTCTTCTTCTCCATGTCTGAGTAGTTCCTTTTGTTTCTAGGATTGGGCAATGCCCTTTGATACATTGATGATGATTAATTGATATTGTTTACTCCTTTTATTAATCTTGAATGTTGTTGATTCAATCCTTATTGCGATTATTCATGTGAATTTGCTGGCCACTTATTTGCATCTCATAGATATCTAGGGACGTACTGAAAGGTGAACCTAGGTGTTAGAACTATAAGAATTGAACTTAAGGTTTAAATCACGAGAGTAGGTTTAGCCTTTCGAGGATTAATGAATTACCAAAAAGCGTAATGGGTTCAATTTAGATTCAATTACCACGAGAGTAGGAATTGGTTTAATTGGGCACGGTTCTTGTATCTTGAAAGGGAACATTAACTAATTTAGGGTAATTCACCTTCAATTGAATTTTAAGTGTTAATAAAAGGATTGTCAATTAGGAGTCTTGTATCATTGTGGTTAACCCCAATCCTGGAAGCTTTCTTAAATCTGAAATCTTTTCTCAACAATTTGCTATTTTTATTCTCAATTTTGCGTCTTAACTTTTATTTATTTAATTAGTTGGTTTCTACGTTCTTGTTCAACAATTATATTCTCTTTTGTTTAATTTAATTGAATTAATTAATTAATTGGTATTCATAAACATAGTCCCTGTGGATTCGATATTTCATTACTTGACGACGAAACCGTACACTTGCGGATTTCACCCCAATCAAGTTTTTGGCGCCGTTGCCGGGGACGTGTTCTTCTTGAATATCAGTTAAATTTTTAATTTAATTATTTTAAACCTTTTTACTACTTTCTTGTTTTCTCTTTGAGTGTCTACAGGTAATTCTCTTGTTTATGCGAAGAACTAGATGTTTAGGGACTCTTGAAGAAGCTGATCCTGAAATTGAAAGAACCCTTCGCAGAAGGAGAAGACAACAAAGCCAAAGAGCAAGAGATAGACTTGAGCCAACGCTTGTCATGGCTGCACCTGTTGATAATAGACCTCTTAAAGAGTATGCAGCCCCTAATGCTCGGGGTTTGCGTTCTGGAATTGCTCAGCCAGACATTGAAGCTAGACAGTTCACTATACCACCTGCTTTACTTACCATGATAAGGCAGAACCAGTTTGGAGGATTGCCATCAGAGGACCCAAACGATCATGTGGATATGTTCTTGGAATTCTGTGAGACCCTCAAGATTGAAGGTGCCTCTGTTGATGCTATTCGCATTCGCCTATTTCCATTATCATTGAGAGATAGAGCTAGGGTTTGGTTGAGGTCAATTCCTGCTGAGACCATCACTTCTTGGGACCAATTGGAGCAAACTTTCTTGAACAAATTCTTTCCACCATCCAAGACTGCTCATCTGAGGACCCAAATCACAAGCTTTGTTCAGAAAGATGGTGAATCATTGTCGGAAGCTTGGGATAGATATAAGGCTTTGCTGGAAGCCTGCCCACACCATGGGTTAGAAAAATGGTTGATCATCCACACCTTCTATAATGGGCTAGAATATTCTTCGAAGGTGTCTCTAGACTCCGCAGTTGGTGGAGCTTTGATGAATAGAAGACTGATAGAAGCCTATGAGATCATTGAGTGTTGCCATAAATCATCACCAATGGGCAAATGAAAGAGGTAATAACCCGAGAAAACTCTCGGGAGGTAAGTTCGAGGTAGACGAAGTTGATTTAATTATGTCAAAATTTGATTCTTTGAATAAACGTTTTGACATGCTTGAAAAGGCTCATGTAAATGCCATAGGTGCCTCTAACAATTTTTGTGAGATTTGTGGAGCACAGGGACACATAGGTGTTGAATGCCAAGTTGGAATTAGCTCCTCACAAGGTGCACCGGTGGAGCAAGTGGAATCATGCCACAATTTCCATGACTTCAACCAAAAGGGGAGGAATGATCCATATTCTCAAACTTACAACCCCGGTTGGAAGTCACATCCCAACTTCTCCTACCGAAATAGTCAACACCAAGCAGGGCAAGGTAGTGCTAAACCCTCTTCTGAACTCCAACAGGTACAAAACTCTAAACTTGAGTCTCTTCTTGAGAATTTTGTTGAGAGTCAAGCTAAGCAAAATGAGGAGTTTAGGCAACATGGGCAAGTTGTGGATCGAGGCCATTAGAGAGTTGTCATCTAAAGTTGAAAATTTGGCCATTCATAATAAATTGTTAGAAACTCAGATTGCCCAACTTGCAGGCACTTCACATAGGCAACAAGGTAAATTTCCTGGTCAGCCTGAAATGAATCCAGGTAATGAACACTGCATGTCTGTTAGTTTGAGAAGTGGTAAGAACCTAGAGGATCCCAAGGATAAGGAGGTCAGTGACAAAGATGAGGGGAATAAGGAAAAAGACACTAAGACACAACCCTTAGAGGAAGAGGAAATTAATGAAAAGGTGTCTAAGTATGTACCCCCTGAACCATACCAACCCCCAGTGCCATTCCCTCAAAGATTGGCTAAGGCCAAGCTAGATATGCAATTTGGGAAGTTCCTAGAGGTCCTTAAGAAATTGTAAATTAATGTACCCTTCACTGAGGCGTTGAAACAAATGCCTACCTATGCTATGTTTCTTAAGGACATTTTGTCTAATAAGAGAAAGCTTGATGAATATGAGACCGTAGCTTTAACTGAGGAGTGTAGTGCTTTAATTCAAAATAAATTGCCTCCTAAGCTAAAAGATCCAGGTAGCTTCTCTATTCCTTGCTTGATTGGTAACACAAATTTTGATAAAGCTCTGTGTGAGTTAGGGGCTAGTGTCAGTCTTATGCCCCTTTCTGTGTGCAAGAAGTTGGAGGTGGGTGAGCTGAAACCCACAACTATTTTACTCCAGTTGGCGGATCGGTCCGTCAAGTACCCCGTTGGCATCTTGGAAGATGTTCCTATTAGAGTGGGTAAGTTTTTTATACCTGTTGATTTTGTTGTGCTTGACATGGAAGAAGATGCTAAAATGCCGCTCATACTTGGGCGACCATTCCTCGCCACTAGAAGGGCAATTATTGATGTCCACGAAGGGAAATTGACTTTGTGATTGAATAATGAGGAAGTAGTTTTTAATGTTTTCAATTCTGAAAAAGATCTTAATTCCTCTAATTCATGTAATCGCATAGATGCTACTGATGATGTGGACAGAGTTGTACTTTCAGATATGCAAGAATCTGTGACTCATCTCGTATTAGAGGAGACCTTGCCCAAGGTTGCTTCCAAGTTCGAGAAGGTCAAGCCCTGCAAGAAAGGACCAAAGAAGCGGGATGACAAATGTGTCAAGAAGCGTGAATTTAAACCAGGGGATAAAGTTCTTGTTGATAACTCGCTTCTACATTTCTGTCCAGGTAAGTTTTGGTCGAAATGGTCTGGATCATATGAGATTGTTCGAGTCTTATCCTATGGTGTGCTTGAGGTGAAGATAGAAGGCCAGAAGACATTTCTAATAAACGGCCAGAGAGTGCAACACTATGAAGATGGAGTGGGGACTGAGTACCACTCTATTGACATCACCTGAGCATAGAACAAACTATAACTTAGCGCTTCTTGGGAGGCAACCCAACATTCTATCTCTTTTCCTTTATTTTCTTATTTTTATTGATTAACACTTTTTTATTTTTGATTCTTAGTTAGCTATTGTTGAGTCGGCTTTGGTGCCTCCCTGAGTTTGGAGCCTTTGTAGGGGGATGTATATAGCTGTCGGCAAAAAAAAAATAGAGTTTTAGACTGGATGTTCGAGTTCATGGCTACACGTCTCCTTTTTCCACCACCGCAGTGAGTTCTTTTCATTTATTGCTTCCATAGTTTTAGATTTTAACATTGGGGACAATGTAAGGTCTAAGCTTGGGGGTATTTATTTTTCATTATCATGCATTCCCATATCTCATTTTGCATTGTATTTTCTTGTTGCATTTTCACACCATCTTATATTTCTGCTTTTTGGTTGAACCTTGTCCCCCTCTCTTTTGGGGATTTTGAGATGACAATTGATTTGGAACACAATTTATTGATTCTTGTGGTAGGCAACAGGCATTGTCTTTAATTGATAGTGGAGGTGATTTCTTGATAGTTGATAATTAGCATATGTTCTCTGAATTTGTGCTTCTCATTGATTTTTGAACCTCTAAAAGTGAGTTTTGAGCTTGTATGGGATTTATTCACTATATGATTTTTCATCCCATTCTTTGTGTTGAGTGGTCATTCCTCATTGATTTTGTGCTCTAGAACTTGATTTGAAACCATTTTGAGGCGAAATCTTGGTTTGCATGCTTGAATGTGATTAAGGCATCTTAGGTATTTTTCTGGCCTTCTAAATTTGTTACACTTTCATCCACTAGTTGCCCATTTTGAGCTTATTGTATAATTGTTTTCTTGATGCCTATGATGATACATTGTCGGTGATCATTTAGAATATTGAATGGAGCAATCTGAGTTTGAATGTTGTATTGGGAATCATGTGTTTTGAAAATGAGGTCTCTCCCCTCTAAAAAAAAATGAGGAAAAAGGGAAAACAAAATAAAAGAAAAGCTTGAGATGAAAGCTTGAAAAGAAAGGGAGAAAATTTGGAATTATGCCTTGATTGAAAACTGTCTTTGCTCCATGTATGTTCTATTAGGTTTCTTGTACTTGTTGAAAATGTTGTTAGCCCTTTGTGCATACCCTCCTTTCTTTAGCCTTCCTAACATCATTCCCATGGCCCCATTATATCCCTTGAAAGACCTTTTGATTCTTGCATTCATGCTGATTATTAGTGGAAATTTGGTTTCTTATCAAGCTTATGGAAGTGCATTTTCTTTGAGGAATATTGAGCGCATTGTCTTCATCCTTAAACACTTTGAGTGTGTTAGTTGAGTGATCCTAATTTAGTGAGGAGCATGATTTCTGAGAACTTTAGCCTCTAATTGGACTTGATTTTGATTACCTCTCTAATTCTTGGTTTGTCTTTGTCTATTGCTTAGTTAGATGTTTTCTCGGGTTCCTCATTCATTATTGTCTCATAATCCCATTTCTTAGTTGGTCTTAGTTATTGCTTGGGGACAAGCAAAATCTTAAGCTTGGGGGTATTTTGATGTGTGTGAAACAACATCATATTTTGTTCATGTGTTTGCATGCATTTTTATACATTCTAGGTATTTTAGTTTCCCTTTTTGTTTATTTTTCCCTTTAGTTCGGATAACTGCTGTGTTTTTGGTGTTGTTGTGCAGGATTGGTGCTTAATTGGCCTTGAAATGGATGGAAAGCTTGCACAATTGAAGTTGGAGCTTAGAGGGTAGCAATTTGGGACAAAAAGCTCATTCTAGAGAGTTCCACGGCCTGCCCGTGGCCTGAACCACGGCCATGGATCGAGCAGCTACGTGAAAAAGCAAAAGGGGAAGTCCAGAGATAACCACGGCCGTGGTTGAGAGTTTGGTTGAAATGTCTGAGTCCAGAACTGACCACGGCCTGGCCGTGGTACCCACCACGGCCGTGGTTCGGTGTGCGTGTCAGATTTTTAAGTCCGTTTTTCTCTTTTCTGATGGGCTTGAACCAGTTTTAACCCATGGGGTATATATAGATGTTCTGAAGACAACATTAGGGTTCGAATTTGGTTTGGAAGGAGGTACATTGGAGGCTCTTGATCTTCATCTTCCTCTCTTCTCTCTAGGATTACGGGTTTGGATGTTCTTGGAACTTGATTTCTGGTTTCTTCTTCTCTATGTCTGAGTAGTTCCTTTTGTTTCTAGGATTGGGCAATGCTCTTTGATACATTGATGATGATTAATTGATATTGTTTACCCCTTTTATTAATCTTGAATGTTGTTGATTCAATCCTTATTGCGATTATTCATGTTAATTTGCTGGCCACTTATTTGCATCTCATAGATATCTAGGGACGTACTAAAAGGTGAACCTAGGTGTTGGAACTATAAGAATTGAACTTAAGGTTTAAATCACGAGAGTAGGTTTAGCCTTTCGAGGATTAATGAATTACCAAAAAGCGTAATGGGTTCAATTTAGATTCAATTACCACGAGAGTAGGAATTGGTTTAATTGGGCACGGTTCTTGTATCTTGAAAGGGAACATTAACTAATTTAGGATAATTC
The DNA here is from genome assembly GCA_029884605.1 of Ormosia emarginata. Taxonomy (NCBI): domain Eukaryota; kingdom Viridiplantae; phylum Streptophyta; class Magnoliopsida; order Fabales; family Fabaceae; genus Ormosia; species Ormosia emarginata. Next base: position 46,153,849 of record JAQQTP010000088.1, read on the forward strand.
ACCTTCAATTGAATTTCAAGTGTTAATAAGAGGATTGTCAATTAGGAGTCTTGTATCATTGTGGTTAACCCCAATCCTGGAAGCTTTCTTAAATCTGAAATCTTTTCTCAACAATTTGCTATTTTTATTCTCAATTTTGCGTCTTAACTTTTATTTATTTAATTGTTTGGTTTCTATGTTCTTGTTCAACAATTATATTCTCTTTTGTTTAATTTAATTGAATTAATCAATTAATTGGTATTCATAAACATAGTCTCTGTGGATTCGATATTTTATTACTTGACGATGAAACCGTACACTTGCGGATTTCACCCCAATCAGTCGGCACCTCCAAGAAAACTACATCTCCACGAACCCACAAAGATTTTGCCTTGCCGCTATTTCAATCTTCACGGTTCATAAATATAAAACAGAGTGAGACAAGAAAGTGGTGAGACATCCTACATTCAATACTAATTATGGCACTAAAGGAAACAGAATGGTGCAACACGCCCACACAGCATAGCAGGAATAATAATTAGTAATAATAATGAGCGATAAAAGAAACAACAATAGAATCTCATATGATAAACAGTTAAATAGTTCAAATAATCATAATATCAGTAAAAGAAATAATTCTAAGATCACGTAATTTAATGACAGGTAAAGTATGTGACAAACAATGCACATGTACAAGGTACCAAATTCCTACTCCATGGAGCTAGACACAAACATCGGAGAGAATGATCAAGGAGACATGCTAGTATCTCGTCAGCCTAAAATCAAGTGCTTTCAGAAAATCAATAATTTGCGCAACAAGGCTATATACACGTCATTCTTCACAAGATCGCAATATATGACAATGTCTCGGTCCGGATCATTGGTGCGCTTACATCGGTCTATCCCACGGCTCAGAGGAGCTACCAACTATCCATTTGTGAGACACCCGTACCCCGACGCCCCCAAGATCAACAATATGACCTACACTAGTCTATTCGCACCCGCACTAAGGTGTGATTCAACTCCTAGGCATACAACCTTACTTCAACAATGGATGATGACTCAATGCATATTCATGTATATTTAACAATGATATGCTTTCCCATAACATGCCACAATTTGGCCAAGTTAAACATTAACAGATTCTTGGTCCTACTCATGGACCCATAACAACGCATTATCAAGTTCTCAAATGTGACAATACACTTTTAAGATTTATTATGGAATTTCACTTTAATTTAACATTTCTTATGAAATCTTTCTCTAGAGGAGTTCTCTTGCAATTCTCATTCAATCTTTATTTCTTTTGATTAGCTAAGTTCTTTACTTAAATTTAATCATACTCACTTAGAAAATTATTCTAAGGTTCTCCAAGTCTCACACACACTCTTATTCTTTCCTTAAGTTCAAAGATCACCCTAGGTCATCAAATAAATTTCTTTCCTTCATTTTTCCATCTTATGAATCCATAATAACTTTTTAAATTACCTAATCACCTAAGCCTAGTTTGATACATGAATTTGTTTAGCCAACATGGCCCTTGAGGTCGTGACCTTCCAAGGAGTAAGAACCCAAAAATTTTCTATTGCATTAATTAATTCTTTAACACTTAATCACCCAAGCCTTAATTTCTACAAAAACTAAATCTTGAACACCCAAAAATTTAGCCTCTTGGCCGTGAATCCTAAGGGGGCAAAGAACCCTAAATTTTCCATATATCATTCCAATATACAATCCATAGTCATCAAGACATACAATGATAATCAATAACTCTTACAAGTCAAAATAAACACCAAATCATGAAGAACAATACAATAAAGAGAGCAATCCTACATGGATTCCTCATCAACAACACCAAAAACATTCCTCACCACCAAGATAGGTTGAAGAGGATCATCTCCCTCTTACCTAAAGAAGACAACACAAGAAAGCAAGCTCCTTTGTTCTTGAATTTCGTCCTCCACCAACACAAAAATCCTAGGACATTCAAACCCACAAAAATCACATTCAAAGCTTAGAAAAAGAACCTTGATCACCTAAGAGATCAAGAATCACGAAAATGTGAAGGAAAAGAGAAAAAACTATGAACTTTACCTTAAAGTCTCAAACTTTAGAGCTTGAATGGAAGAAAACGAAAATGGTGGATTCAAGAGGAAGTCACAAAAGAGAAAGTGTTCAAGGTGATGAAAAGATGAAGGAAATGAAATTGGTTGAATGAAAAAGCTTGGATGGCCAACAATGGTGGTCTTGGCCGTGGAAAAGAGGAGAAAATGGAGAGGAAGAAGTAAGCTTTTTAAAGAATGGCTTCAACAAGGAAGATAGATCTTCAAAGGAAGAGTAGATTCAAGCAAGGTGTGAGCTTGAAGTCAAGTAATCCATGGAGGAAAATGGTAAGGGTTCGCCGTGGAAGAAGAGAAGAGAAGAGCAAGAGAAAAGGTGTGAGGGAAAATGAGAGAAAGAAAGTGTAGAGAGAGGAAGTCTTAGAAAAGTGATAATAGCCTTAGAATTTTGAGAAGATGAAAAGTGATAAAGTGAAAAGCTAATTTTTACTTGTCGTGGAGTGTGGGAGAGAGAGAGAAGGGAAAATTGTTTCTAGAAGCTTAGGGAAAGCTTCCTTGAGAAGCTTTGTATAAAGCTTCTTTGAGAAGCTTTGTTAACTTTTTGCAAAAGTCAACATGATATGACATAAAGTTGACACTCTTGAAAATGTGACAAGCATTTTAATACAAGTTATTATCCAATGGACAAATGTTACAGTTAAATAGAAATCAATATTTATTGTCCAACAGATAATAAATTGTATAGCGATTTTTATTTATCAGATAAAAATCTCGAAAAATACAAACCTTGTAAACTGTGCCCGACTTTGGGTTTAGTAAGATCCCCCGTCGATGTTTCCACAGTTCAAGGTTTACCAGCCTCTGGAAAAATATTTCATTTTCCCGGCTCCACTCAGCGCACGTAAAACAAAGAATATGTTAAAATATTTAACGTTTCGAAAAAATTCACAAAAATTCTCAAAAATCACAAATATTATAAAATAACTATTTATTATAAAACTAGCAATTTTCAGGGTGTTATAGTTGTCAATTTTATGAAATGCAGGGTGTTGTATGATTTTGCCTAATGAAAGTCCTAAAATATGCTTATGAAATGATTTTAAAAGGTTTTATTTTAGAAAACACTTATTATTTGAGAATTTCTAGAAAGCCCTTTTGTTCCAAGAGACACCTTTTGATGTAACACCCCCAGCCAGGGCTCCAACCCCCAGGAAGCTATGTTAATCTACTTAGTATTATTCACATGGCTTGGTATTAAAGCCCCTTCTTCGGACTACAACCCTTCATTGGGATTATTAAATCCCCTCCTTCAGGCTATAACCACTCATTGGGATCGAACCAACGTGTCCTTGCATTGTTTTCTGGGTAGGCAGGACGTCCTTTTGTTCCTTGCACTGCCAAACATTTTTAACATTACGCTTGACACCCTTCTGTCCAAGTTGCTTGGCACCCTTTTGTCCTAGCATAAATTTACAATACATGGAAACCTCAAATAACAAGTTTGAAAAGCTAAACATGCAATATTATTAAAACCTTTCTTTCTTTAACTTTTACTTAATCATATCTTCCATTACATAATAGGGAAGCAATACCATAATCATTAAACTTTCTCTTCTACATTATCATACATGCTTGTAGAGAGGGACTCACTCAACCTCATCTACCTTTGCCATCCATTTATATTGCTTCCCAATATCATAATCATCAACATTATTTGATTACATGTATAAATCAATATACTTCTTTACGTTACATCATATCATGGTTCAATGCCTCATTTAACATCTTAATCATCATGATGATCATTAAGTTCTTACAAAGTATAAACATTGATGTACATCTTTTAAATATATCAATTTGACGTAACATTACATTAGAAATTAATTTCCCAATCAAATAAATCAAGTTCATATTACACCCTCATCATATCCCTAATCAAACCATAATGTGTCTAGTTACATCACTTAATAACAACACATAATACATTACCTAGCAAAATCCATCATATAGGGGTACAACACCCTTATATCATATCTTCCTAACTCAATCTTGGCCAACAAGAAAATAAAACATAGTTTACAAACCGTTCAATCTCAAACTATCCTAAAACACCTTAATATTTGCCTCAACTAGGGTGATTTTCAAGATTGCACCAAATGTGAATCCTAACTTCCAACATTCTGAAATTTTATAGGCATATAGCCTTACATGTTAGCTTTCAAATGCCACTAGAATTAGGTCATTCCGATAACTTTAACTCAAGTTATGTAACAAACAATACAGGCTATCAAGATGCTGCCCTGTCTCACGCCTAGGCTTGGTTTTACCACGCCTAGGAGTGGCACTCTCTGTCTCGCCTGGACTGAAAGTTTTTCAGTCCATGCCTAGGCGTGGAAAACCTGTGCCTAGGCATGACCAGCACCAGAAAATTATGCAAAAGCATGTTTTCTACATTTTCTTGATTCCAAACCAAGAACCATCACCAAAATAAGTTTTCAAGCATTAACAATGATCAATAATAATCTCAAATCACTTTACAATTCCAATACACATCTTTCACACCATCATATATGAATTAAGGATTAGTCATCTATTCTAAGAAAAACCCATTTTTGAAACTCAACCATTCATTGAAATGCAAATAATACCAATGAATAATCATGATCCATAAACCAAGAACAAACCATCATCAAGTCCAGAAAAGATAAGAATCAAGCATAAAAATCATGATTTACCTTCAAAACCCATTTTCATCAAAACATGAAATACATGGAAGGTAGAAAAGAAACAAGATAAGGAAGTGTTTTTCCCTACCTCAAGCTTGGATCTTGGTTCTTATTCTTGCCTTCTCCTTCTTCTTCTTTCTCTTCTCCTTTTCTTCCTGCTCTTTTCTCTTTTTCATTTTATGCCTTCTGTAGTCAAAATTGAGGAGAGAAAGTGAGTGAAACTCACTTTTAAAACATAACTGAGGGGCATTTTAGTCTTTTATTAAAATTTCGTATATGTTAAAAACTTTTTGATTTAACTAAATCAAGTTTCCTACTTTCTAACAACCATAGAATAAATTATAAGATTCATCAAAATTCTTGTTTCATCATCTCCATAATTTTTCATATCTGTTGAGCCTTAATCCGATACTTAAATACTCACATGGTATCCTTAAAATCGAAACAAACTGACTCTGTTTGTCCTCAAAATTTAACCACATCTTCTTTCACACATTTATGACCTAGAAACAACTTCTCCATGTCCATTTCCTTTAATATAGCATTTATGCTATTTTTCTTGAGTTAAAATAACCATTTTACACGTTCTGTATTGTGGCAAAGTACCTAAATTAACTTAAAACGTCACAAAATTTGACAAACATGTTAAACAAGTATTAAGCTACCTCTGTAACCTTATGCAAGCCTAACATGTGTAAAAAAAAGATGTTACAATAGGAATGATGAATTTATGCATTTTGTTGCATATTTGATAATCTGATATACAAGAGATTTGATGAAATGATTTGATTTTTATAGGTACCCCTTTGTGGAACTGGGCTAAGTGGATTTTGGATATACCTTAGACTTAGGGTAAGTCTTAGAAAATGATAAGAGAGAAATTGAGAATCTTTCTATACCATGGTAATTGAGGTTGAGGAAGACCTCCTTCTTTACCTGAGCTTACCTAGTCATCAAGTGGTAGAGGATGACTTTACTACTTAGGGTAATCCTAAATCCGGGATAGTGTGAAGATTTCTATGTGTCTTCCCTATCCCAGACAACTACTAGTTTGAAGATTTCTGTGCGTCCTCTTTATTCTAGTAGTGGTGGTCTATCCTTATGTCTAGATTAAGAATTTCTGTGCGTTCTCTTCATTAGACTGAGATTGATAGGGCCTAGTTACCCAGAGTAGTCCTATGTGGCAAACTGATCGTCATAAATGGGTTAAAGTGTACTAACCCAAAAGTAGGCTACTACTAAGTGAATGAATAATATTATGAGCTCATAACTTTGAATATAAGATGAGACTTGATTCTTAATGACTTAAGATATGATGAGATTGTCTTAAGAAAGATTGTTGAATTGAGATTGGATAAATTGATTCATGGTTTGAAAAGTTTTCAGAAATGAGATTTATTGATAAAATTTTTATATTAATGATATTTTTGCTTACTTGAAAATGCGAGAATCAATATTATGATTTATATTTGAAGGATATGAAATTTAAAGATATGTTTTATGATGTAAATATTAACGATATGAATGATTTTCTAAAGATAAAATAAAGTAACTATTTCAAGAAGAAGAAGGATTTGTTTTGGCTTTCTGCCACCTTCCTAAAAAGATAATAAATGTTTTGTAAAGGATTTTTCACCGAAATAACTGGAATTATTGTGATGACACATTTTTAAATGAACTACTGAGAATTTCATGATTCTAACCTGCCTACATATATGTTTTCTGCAATGATTCTAGGAAAGACCAACAGCAGTCAAGCAGAATGAAGATAGATAAAGCTTTGGACCGAAGATATAGTTAGTATCTTTGGTTTAGCTTTTGTACAGTGGTATTGTATATTATGTAATGTTTAGTGATGTATAATTTGTATATAATTCCTTTCATATTGTATGTATTTTACGTTTCCGCGAAAGACTTATATTTTGTATATTATCAAATTGTTATATTTAAAAAAAAATTGGATATTCATATGTAATGTACTAAATTTCTAGTTACCGATGTGTAAACTAGTTATGTCATTAGTACTAGTAATTTAGGATGTTACAAGATTCGCTATAAGAAGATTGAGAAATTGGCCCTAACATTGCTGATTACTGCAAGAAGGTTAAGGCAGTACTTCTAGTATCACCCCCATGATAGTAAGGATAGACCAGTCAATCCGACAAGTACTGCATAAATCAAATCTCGCATAGAGAATGATTGCTTGGTCAGTGGAGCACTTCGAGTTTGGTACTACTTACGAGCTAAGACCTGTGAATGCTTATGTCTTGAACCATATCAAATGGATTTTTTTATGATAACAAAGTCAAGATGAAGACCAAGATCAAAACAAAAGACCAAGACCAAAAGAAGAAGCCCAAGATCAAAAGAGGTATATTAGATATTGGTCTTAGAACATCAATGTGAAATGCTCTCAAGGTATCTCAATTATATTCAAATGGTTTTTCAAAGATCTCTTAAATCAACTTATTTTTTAAAGTTCATATTTTAAAAAAATGTTGATTTTAATCTTGGATTATGTTAAACATTTGTAAACTTGTTTAGTCCAAGTTCCCCAATGTTAAAAATGGCCTAGAAACTTAATTGGGCTTGAAAAATGTGTTCAAAGGGCAAGGTAATCGATTACACATATGTTATAATCGATTACAAGCTAAATAAAGAGATGGTAATCGATTACATTGAGCATGTAATCGATTACAGGCATAGCAGAAGCCTTGTAATCGATTACACCAAGTGCGGTAATCGATTGCAAGTCTGGCAGAGGCCATGTAATCGATTACACAAGGCTGGTAATCGTTTACATCCTGCCCAGAAAGCCAAGAACACATTCATACAGCCATGTAATCAATTACCAAGAGTGCCCAACGACTATTTTCTTGGCATTTAATGTTGCCATAAAAGCCACTCAACGACTTTATTGATCTAAACACTTATAAATACACATCTTGGGGCATCATTTGTGGCTAGCCAACAACTGAGAAACATCTTTCAATCACTCTAATCCGTGAATCATCATTAAATCACTTATGCTCTGTTTTTGTACATATTTGAGATATTCTTGAAGAGTATCATAGCACATCAATTTGTGTAATCTACTCTTGTGAGAGTTTCATCTTATATACACTTTGATTCTTTGTGAAGAGGGTGAGGTATCCCTCTAGAGAAAATAGAGTGAGGTATCTCTCAAAGATTGTAAAAGGTAAGGTATCCCTTGTTGTAAAGAAGGTGAGGTATCCTTCAAAGGTTGTAAAAGGGGTGAGGTATCTCTCTACTGAAAAGGGTGAGGTATCCCTATTTTGAGGCTCAAGCACAAAGGGTGAGGTATCCCTCTACTGAAAAGGGTGAGGTATCCTTATTTTGAGGCTCAAGCACAAAGGGTGAGGTATCCTAAGGTGTGGTGAGTGCTCTATTATGTAAAGGTTTTCAAGCACCCGTTCAAGCTTGAAGTTTAGTGAAAAATCTCGAGTGGTTTGCTTAAGGACTGGATGTAGGTCACAAGGGGTGGCTGAACTAGGATAAATCCTTGTGTTTGTTCTTCTCAACTCTATCTCTTTACTTTATGCTCTAATTATATATGCTTAAGTTGAGTTTGTTATCTAGCTTTGCTTGAATACTTTCTATCTTGGGTTGTTTATTTGTAAGTAATGCATTCGATCGCATTTATCTATTCACTTCAATTAAACAATAGCTTCAACGAAAATTTGATAAACAAGTGCTTTGCGAAAATATTTCATAAACTTAATTCACCCCCTCTTGAGTTTGAGGCCACTTTGTAACAAGTTATATCAGAGCTAGGCTCTTATGTAAAGAGCTTAACAACTTCAAGAGAAAGTGATGGCCTCTTCAAATGGTTTTTCTGAAAGTTCTTCTCTTTATAGACCTCTAATTTTCAATAGGGATGGGTATGCTTGTTGGAAAGAAAGAATAAAATTTTTTATTGAAGCTATTGACTTATGTAACGCCCCAATTTTTAGAAAATATTCTGAATGTACTGTTTGCTGTTTTTCATGCTTTTGTGTGAATGACCGCTGTGTCCCTATTTTACTGTTCTCGATTTCTGTATGAAAACAATTACGATAATACAAGCTCAAATTTTATTTGATCGTTTTACGTAATTTGCTTCGAGACGGTAAAATAAAAATTTTTCTGAGCTACTGTTTTAATTTTTCTGAAAGATATACAGCTATATAATACTGCTGGATATTTTATTTGAACGTTTTGGACGATTAGCTACGTTGTGGGAAAAAATGGAAAAATGACCGTTACGTCCCGAACGTACTGTTTTTGCTGTTTTTAATTGTTTTCTTCTTGATTTAATGTCCGATAATACTGTCTGTGATTTTATATGGACTTTTTGGGTGATTTGCTCCGAGGCAGGAAAATAATATTTTCCGGGCCGGAGAAAATCTTATTTTATTATTTAGAATTGGGGGATCTTACTTAACCCGATTCTGAATGAGACTAAAAATAATCTTTTAATTTTTAGGATTTAACTGTCAAATAAAATAATTTTATATTATTATAATATTATTTTATTAGTCAGTATAATTTAGTGACAGTGGACCCGAAAATATTTTGCGGGACCCACAATTAGCAGAACGGTTAGATCGGTAGCTTAATTAATCACCGTTAGCAGTAGAACTTTCCAGAACAGGCTGACTCACTAGTGACTCAATAGAAAATTAAATGCACTGGGTGACTAGGCTTGTGAGTCACCATGAGCCAACCAATAGGAATCAAGCTTGTTCACCAAGGCTTGATCTTGACCATTGATTCATCCAAAGGCTTGGATGAAGCCAAGCAAAGGTCCACCTTGCAAGCCCACTTGAGTGCTACGGCCAAGGGCTTTGGAAGACCATTCTCCACTTTGATTTTCATGCATTTCTCTCTTCTCTCTCTTCCAAAGAAAACCTAGCCACCATTGTTGTTCCTTTTCCCTACCATTCGGCCAAGACCTATCCTACACCATCCAACCATCAAAAAATTTTTCTAACCAAGTTTTCTTAACCTAAACACTATTCTAAGAACCTTTCTAGTTGGGAGTTTCTTCAAAATCTTCCATTTAGGGCTTGGAAATCAACCTTGAAAGTTTTACCTAGAAGGTGAAATTTCATGCTTTTCTTTCCTCTCTTCTTTTTCAAAGTTCTAAGCCATGATTTCTCCATGGTTTAGCTTCTTTTTCATGGTTAGTAACATGTAAATTTTGTTTGAGATTTCTAGGTATTTTTGAAGGTGAAAACCGAACCCTAGGAGGTGTGAAAGCATATCATTTGTCTTCATTTAAGGTAAGAGGAAGACAATTCTTATCATCCCTTGGTGGTGGTAAGAAGATGGAATGATTTGTAATGTTTGAAGAATCCATAAGGATTCGGTGGTGTTGTCTTTGTTTGGTGTGTATGTGTTAATTTTTATGTTTGCTAGTAGTTTATGTGGTATTTGTTAGTAGCTTTCTTGTTTGATGATTGTAATAATTTTGCATGTCTATTAGTTTTTAGATGCATGTCTACAAGCTTTAATTTAGGTTATATGTGTTAGAAAATATATTGCATGTATTAGAAATATAATGCATGTGTTAGAATTGTATGATAATGTATAGGATGTGAATAACATGTTTAAATTTGCATGAGTGTTCCAAAGAGCACAATCCAATAGCTCACGGCAATGACAAATTTGGAGGACCAAAATGTTCTCTTGATTTTTCCTAAAGTGTAACTTAATTAACCTAGGAGAATCAAGAAAGTTTCAAATTGATTTGATCAAAGAAAATGCATTTAGAAATCAAATGGTAAAGATTTAGTATTTTGGGCCAACATGCCTAAAGGATTAATTTAACTCCTACTAACTATTTTCTAATATGATTTAGTGAACTTAGACAATGTAACACATTTGATACGATTTGGAAAGTGAAAAATAATTTAGAAATCAAATGCAAAAGTTTTACGAAATTTGGCCAACATGCCACTATAGGTAATCATGATTTCTAAAACTTGATTCCAAACCTTTTTCAATCAAAAAGAGACAATACAAGTTAAGAAGAAATTTTCTATAATGGTTTTTGAAGAAACAAATTGAGTAGAATTAAGCTTAAAGGATTAAAACTAATAATTTTATCATTAGGAAGTAAAATACAGTAATTTTGAGAAATTTTCTAACATATAGCTCACTTTAGGTTTTGAAGCATGTTAGAGATTTCAAAGAGAATTAAATGATATGGTTAAAAAAAAATTAGGTAAATGGAAATTTTATGGAAAAATTTAGTAAACCATTATTATGATTTATAAACAAAATACTGTCAATTTTTAGTAAAAATGAACCAATAAGATAACAAAAATATCCAAAAGACAGTATGCGGTATGAAAAATTATTCTACGTAGTTTAAATGTACTAAGTACTATTTCTGTTTGTTTAAACAGTAATTTTAAAGGCATTCGAATAAGAAAATGATTTGAAAATCCTACGCGATTGAGAAAACGTATTAAAAATGCTACGCGATTTTAAAAAACAGAAAAATATCTTTACCCGATTTTTAAACGTTTGTAAAAACGACGGAATTATGAAAATGCGATAAAATTTCTACGCGATTGACCGTTACTATATTTATTTTATGCTGTCGGGAAAATGTGAACCCGTCTGATTATTTTTGAGGATCTTTCATTTGTCGGGAAAATGTGAACCCGCATGTGCTTTTGAGAATTTATCTGCTGTCGGGAAAATGTGAACCCGTACAGGCTTTTGAGAATTTATTCTGCTGTCGGGAAAATGTGAACCCGCATGGGCTTTCTATTTATGTGTGCCAAGTTTTTGGTGGATTGGTTGATAAGACGAATCACATCGTGTTGTCGATGCGATAAACGTAGTGTGGTTCATTGTTCTAATGAACTTGGAGACTTTAGTGTACGGGATCCCACATGTGGACAGTTGGTAGCTCCGGGCCGTGGTAAACCGATAGCACACTATGGTACTCGACACGCACTATATTTAATCGAGATTTGTGAAATCTAGTAGTACATTTGCCTGTAGTGCCACAACGTGAGACCGTGAACTACACCACGCTGGATGATGGATTCTGTGTCGTGGGGCTATAGACGCAACGTGTGACAACGCAATAGTTGGTTGGGCAGCCGTGGTACTAATAGATTTTGCGAGTCATTCTCTCTCTCGATACTTGTGTTTTCTTTAGCTCCATGGAGTAGGGTTTTGTCATATTATTTATCTCTATGTCTATTTGTTTCCATCTTATCTATTTATTGTTTATCTCGTATTTTATTTGTTTATTTTATCTGATTCTTGTTACTATATTTGGTTATTATATCTTATCTGTTTATTCTTATCTTTCTTATTTTATCGTGAGGTTTTATCTGTGATGTGATATATTGTTATGATATCTAAATCTTACTCTAATTGGTTATTCTTTCTGTTATAGTATTTTGTAATGCATGAACTGTATATATGTTGTTTGTCGTCTTCTTATTGGCCATGTTGTGATGATTTTATGTTGTCTTACCTCTTTGTTATATGTATTTTCTGTTTATTTATTTTACGTGGTAAAGACTTCGAGGAAGAGGATCAGCCCCTTGAGATCTTGTACCCCGAGGAGGAGGAAGATCAGCAGGCAGACGACCAGTTTGACGATCAAGAACCATCCGATCATCCATATCCTCTGGATTGATTGTGAGGGATGGCAGCGCCAGGATTTTTGGGGTTCGTAGAGCTAGTATTTCATGGAGGTTCTCTGGCTTGGCATTTACGAGGCGATCGTGATTCTGTGACGTATGCAGGACGTGTGACCGTGATTCTACGTCAACGGTTTGATGGAGAACCGATTGTGACTACGACATTTTTTCTGCACTTAGAGTTACCCTTATCCATTAGGCGTCACTGAGGTGCTGAAAACCCTGAGCCTAGTGAGATAAGCATCGTATCGACTGCGCGATCCCGTTATCGCCATGTGTCGAGATATCCGGGATATCTATCTCCTGATTATCATTTTCATGCTGAGAGTGATCCATCAGAGGATTAGATAATCATGATGTTTTTTTGGGCGCGTCAGCGTATGTCTATATATATTAACTCTTTTATTGCTTTCTTTACTGTTTTGTTTAAATATTTGTAGTCTTTGTTGTAAATTATTTGTACAGCTTATAACTTAATCATATGTATATTATTAGTGATGATGTTTTTTTTATTTCGTATTTTCCACATTATCTTTTTATATCATATTTCTGTCTATCAGGAATTATTTTACAACCCGTAATAATATTTAACAAATATTTCACAACTTGGGTAGATTTTATTTCTATTTCTTTTATTTTCTTTTATGTGTGACATCCTCCAAAGGGGTGTTACAACTTAAACATGTGGGATGCTGTTAAAAATGATCCTTTTGTCCCTGTATAAGTTGTAAATGGTGTAAGAATTAATACACTAAGAAGTGAATGGACGGATAATGATAAAAAGAAGGTCCAATATAATTTGAGAGCCAAAAACATCATTACCACAACTTTGGGGTATGATGAGTTCTTTAGAGTCTTAAATTGTAAATCTACCCAAGAAATGTGGGACACCTTTCAAGTAACTCATGAGGATACTAGTGAAGTGAAAAGATCAAGGATAAATACTCTCACTCATGAGTATGAACTTTTTAGAATGAACCAAGGTGAAAGCATTCAAGAAATGCTAAAACGATTCACACATATTACAAATCATCTTGCTTCATTGGGAAAGACTTTTCCTAATGAAGATCTTATTAATAAAGTGTTGAGATGTTTGAGCAGGAATTGACAACCTAAAGTGACGGCTATTGTGGAGTCAAGAAATCTCTCAACCATGACCTTAGCCACATTTTTTGGCAAGCTCCAAGAACATGAATTGGAGTTGAATTGACTCAACCAAAATGAGGAGATTGACAAGAAAAAGAAGGAAATAGCTCTCAAGGCCACTTCCTCCATAGTCGATGATGATGAAGATGATAGAGATGACTTGGAAATAAATGAAGAGAATCTTAGTCTTGTAGTAAAGAAATTTATAAGATTCTTTAAAAAGAATGGAGCTCAAAGAAGACCTCCATTTCCCCAAAAGAATGTCTATCACAAAGGGGAAGGAACCTCATCCACTCTTAAATGCTATGAATATGGAGAATTAGGTCACATGAAGATGGAGTGCCTAATCTATCAAAAGAAAATGGAAAAGTATGAGAAGAGGTCCTCAAAGGAGAGGAAGGAAAGAAGAGCCTACATAGCTTGGGATGATAATGACATGGAGTCAACCGATAGCTCGGACAATGAGAAAGCCAATCTATGTTTCATGGTTAGAGGAGAAGAGGAAGATGAAGATGACATGGGGGTAACATCCTCAAATTTTGAATCAAATTCTTCTCCTTCCTATGATGAATTGCAAGATGCATTTGAAGAATTGCATAATGAATCTATGAGGCTTGCAAAACTTGTCTCATCATCTAAGAAAACAATTTCCTCTTTTGAAAACAAAATCTCTATTTTAAACAAGGAAATTGAGGAACTAAAAATAGAAAATGAAACTCTTGGACTTATTAATGCCAATTCTTCATGCATGACATGTTCATCACTTGATAATGCATCCACATCCTTACCTTGCTCATCATATGAATCTTTTGAAAAGGAAGTTGAGGATTTGAAAAATACTCTTGCCAAATTTACCCTTGAAGAGATAATTTGAACATATTGCTTAGGAAACAAAGATGTGTGTTTCGAAAGGCTGGTTTATGGTACAATCCCAAAAAATCAACAAAACTTCACAAGAATCTCTTTGTTTCCTCAAATATTTCAAGTAGCCCCTTTATAAAATGTTTTCATTGTGAAAAGAAGGGACATAGTGCATTAACATGTAATGTGAGGAAGAAAATCAACACAAAGGTTGGAACTAAAGTGGCTTGGGTCTCTAAGGGTACCTTGCCTAACACTGACACTAACACACAATGACCCAAGAAAATTTGGGTACCAAAAACCAAAAATTGAAATGTGCTGTAGGTGTGCTTGAAGGCCAAGAACTGAATTTGGAACCTCAAAAGTGGCTGCTGTAAGCACAAGATTAGAAAATACTCCAAGTTCTCTTCCTTGTCTCCAAGAAGCTTGGACTTGCAACCTTTTTGATAAGTGGAGAAGTGTCTTATGCTTTAACTTGCTTTGAAGTTGTACTTTTCGAGCTTAATATCTTGAAAATATCTCTATATGTGATAATGTGCTAGATAAGTTCACTTCTTGTTTGAAATAACACATTTGATGAAAATATCTTTGAACTTAGCTCTTTGGATCAATCATACATCTAAACTTTTGCTGCACAATTTTGATGCATAATATACAATTTTCTGGATAATGTGTCATATGTTGTATAATCTGTCATTTTGATGCATAACTTGTCACTTTTACGGCACAAAGTCACAATCTTCTGCATAATCTCATTTCTGCTACATAATGAACTCATTTGCTGCATAAAATGCAACTTTGCTGCATAACATGTATTTTAACTGCATAATTATGACATTTTGCTGCATAACTTTGTGTTTAAGCTTCTTCATCATGTCAAAGACCTTCAAAATGCTTAAAACTTCACCAATCCATCAAAAGGGTGTAATTCTTGGTATAAGTGATGTTTGTGCATAAATATGGGTTTTGGATCATAATCTGATTAGATTATATGCTTGCATGATGTTTGGAATTGATTTGAGATGTTGTGGAACTAATTTGAAAGGTTAAAAATTGAGCCTGTACTGTTTAACATGCAAAATCTGAGTTTTAGTAATCTGGTAATCGATTACAAAACCTTTGTAATTGATTACAAAGGCTCTGCCAAGCGTTCCAAGCCAAGTCAAAAAGCAGGTAATCGATTACACCTCCAATGTAATCGATTACAACATTCCCAGAAGGCATGTAATCGATTACAACATATATGTAATCGATTACCAGGAATCCAGAACATGCGTAATCGATTACACAACCATTGTAATCGATTACACAGGGTTTTAAAAGGCAAAAACACATGGAACATCCATTTTTTCATCTGCCATTAAGCTTTGTTATGATGATTCCTTATTTATATATTGTCTAACCCATAGCTCCTTTATATTTGTATATGACTTTGGATCCTTTTAGTATCAATGATTATAAAATTGATATACTTTTTCTTCATATGGTTTCACTATTAGTATCACATTTGATTATGCTTTACTATTTGATCTGCCTGCGCTGCAATAATTATACCTTGTTATTCTCTAATTGTTGATGACTAGTTAATAAGCTAATTTTTGGTATTATACAATGTTGAATGCTTATGTTATTTTTGATAATGCTAACAGGGGAGAGATTAGTGAAATATGTTGTATGTGTATGGGGGAGCTTTGCACTTTTGTGTACAGGGGAGCTTTGCGCTTTTACATGAAAATCATTTATCCTATCTCATGCATACATTACGGAGGAGAGTTGCGCTTAAATCTCTGATGAATAAATGCAAATATTTCTCTCTTTTCAATGTTTATTTTGTCATCATCAAAAAGGGAGAGAATGTGAATACTTATGTCTTGAAGCATATCAAATGGAGTTTTTGATGATAACAAAGTCAAGATGAAGACCAAGATCAAAAGAAAAGACCAAGACTAAAAGAAGAAGACCAAGATCAAAAGAGGTATATTAGATATATGGTCTTAGAACATCAATGTGAAATGCTCTCAAGGTATCTCAATTATATTCAAATGGTTTTTCAAAGATCTCTTAAAGCAACTTGTTTTTCAAAGTTCATATTTTAAAAAAATATTGATTTCAATCTTGGATTATGTTAAACATTTGTAAATCTTATTTAGTCCAAGTTCCCCAATGTTAAAATGGCCTAGAGACTTAATTGGGCTTGAAAAATGTGTTCAAAGGGCAAGGTAGTCAATTACACATATGTTATAATCAATTACAAGCTAAATAAAAAGATGGTAATCGATTACATTAAGCATGTAATCCATTATAAGCATGATAGAAGCCTTGTAATCGATTACACCAAGTGCGGTAATCGATTACAAGTCTGGCAGAGGCCATGTAATCGATTACACAAGGCTGGTAATAGATTACATCCTGCCCAGAAAGCCAAGAACATGTTCATACAGCCATGTAATCGATTACCAAGAGTGTGTAATCGATTACCAGTATTCTGACAGTGCTCAACGACTATTTTTTTGGAATTTAATATTGCCATAAAAGCCACCCAACGGCTTTATTGATCTAAACACTTATAAATACACATCTTGGGGCATCATTTATGGCTATCCAACAACTGAGAAACATCTTTCAATCACTCTAACCCGTGAATCATCAATAAATCACTTGTGCTCTGTTTTTGTACATATTTGAGATATTCTTGAAGAGCATCATAGGGCTTCAATTTGTGTAATCTACTCTTATGAGAGTTTCATCTTATATACACTTTGATTCTTTGTGAAGAGGGTGAGATATCCCTCTAGAGAAAAAAGAGTAATGTATCTCTCAAAGATTGTAAAGGGTAAGGTATCCCTTATTGTAAAGAAGGTGAGGTATCCTTTAAAGGTTGTAAAGGAGGTGACGTATCCCTCTAGTGAAAAGGGTTAGGTATCCCTATTTTAAGGTTCAAGCACAAAGAGTGAGGTATCCTAAGGTGTGGTGAGTGCTCTATTTTGTAAAGGTTTTCAAGCACCCGTTCAAGCTTGAAGTTTAGTGGAAAATCTCGAGTGGTTTGCTTAAGGATTAGACGTAGGTCACAAGGGGTGGCTGAACCAGGATAAATCATTGTGTTTGTTATTCTCAACTCTATCTCTTTACTTTATGCTCTAATTATATATGCTTGAGTTGAGTTTGTTATCTAGCTTTGCTTGAATACTTTCTACCTTAGGTTATTTATTTGTAAGTGATTTATTTGATCGCATTTACCTATTCACTTCAATTAAACAATAGCTTCAACAAAAATTTGATAAACAAGTGCTTTGCGAAAGATTTGCGAAAATATTTCATATACTCATTTCACCCCCCTCTTGAGTTTGAGGCCACTTGGTAACAAGAACAACCATAAAGGCTCAAGTATTATCTGATATCTTGGTTGATTACACCAGACTCTGGTCATCTTAGAGTGCATTATTCGACCATCTACATCGATGGATCCTCAAATCCTAAAGGGAGCAGTGCTGGAGTAATGTTAGAAAACGAAGTCAGCCTCGTGTTAGAACATTCTCTAATGTTTGAGTTTCAAACTTCAAACAACTATGCCAAATATGAAGCATGTATCACAGGCATCAATATGGCAAAGGAGTTTGGAGCCACGGATATAATCTTATGTAGTGATTCACAGCTGGTGACAACCCAGATCCAAGGCGAATATCAGGCTAAAGAGCACTTATTGCAGAAGTACTTAGCCAAATTGAAAAAGTTGATGAAATACTTTGATAGTTAAGGTAGAGCACATCCCAAGGGAGCAGAACTGCAGAGCCAACATTCTATCAAAGCTTGCCATCACCAAGAGCCCTGGCAACAACAGGTTTATGATTTAGGATACCTTACTCACTCCCAATATTACAGACAATGAAGTCCTCCTGTTGAAAGATGACAAAACCTAGATAATACCCATAATTGTATACCTTCACAATGGCTCATTACTTAAAGATTAAAAAGAAGCCCAGAAAATAGTATGGACAGCGGCTTGGTATACTATCCTGGACAATCAGTTGTATCGTCATAGGTATTCTTCTCCCCTCATTAAGTGTCTTGGTCCCAGGGAAGAGAAATACTTCTTAGCAAAGATTCATGAAAGAAGCTCTAACCATCATCTTGGTGGAAAGTCCTTAGCATGGAAAACGTTGAAGGCTGGATACTATTGGTCCACAATGGAAGCTGAGAGAAAGGAACATGTACAAAAATAGGACCAATGTCAGCACCATTCAGACATTTATGCAGCATCACCAGATGAGTTATCAACGATGTCCATCCTCGAACCATTCTACCAGTAGGGGATGGACATCCTAGGTCCTTTCCCCTAAGCACCAGGGCAGATCAAGTACCTAGTGGTGGTCGTTGATTACTTCACCAAGTGGATTGAGGCAGAACTGTTATCCACCATCACCTCTGTGCGAATCCAAAAGTTCACTTATAAGAACATCATTAGGATATTTGGAATCCTAGAGTCTATTGTCACAGATAACGAAACCCAATTCATAGATCAAAAGTTTAAGGATCTCCTAATCGGGCTCAAGATCAAATAACATTTCACCTTAATAGAACATCCTAAGACCAACGGGCATGCCAAAGCCGCTAACTAGGTCATACTTAGAGGAATAAAAAAGAGACTTGATGATGCTAAGGTGAATTAGGTGAAGCAGTTAATCATGTCTTATGGGCATATCAGACCATACCTCATTCCTCCATAGGAGAGACTCCCTTTTAGTTGACCTATGGTTATGAAGCTATGATTCTGATGGAAATAGGAGAACTAAGCTGGAGAAGACAGAACTTTTCTAAAGCAACCAACCCGGATCACATCCGCCATGAATTGGACTTGTGGGACGAACAACGTCATATTGTCACATCCATGAAGCCTCCTTTAAATAGAGGATTGTTGCACGATATAACTTTAAAGTGATTACACGACAATTTAATCCTAACAACCTTATGCTATGAAGGGCGAATCTTGGAGGAAAAAATGCGAAGGATGGGAAGTTAGCTCCTAATTGAGAAGGACCATACAAAATCATGTCCAAAACTAATACATAAGCCTACACTATAGAAATTCTCTCTTGCAAAACTATGAAGAATTTCAAGAATGGGTACAAGCTAAGGAAATATTATAGTTAAATGTCTCTAAATTATTATTTTTATCATGTAAGAGACGTGTTCCAACATGAATAAATCAATTATTATTTCTTCATCATTTGTTTATATTATTCACCTATGACTACTACAACCCACAAGGTTATCACACCTTGGAGAGGTCTGAGGAATACAAGGTCCAAATAGGATCAGATATTTCGATATCCGTACATGATGGCCAAACAGGGGTATCCACTTGACCAGTATATGAGTTCAAGGAGTGTATTCAAGGGTTTTCACCCGTATCCTAATGAACCTAACCTTAACCCATAAACTTAAAAAAAGTTTATAAAGGTTAAAAGTATTCAATCGTAGCTTAGGACAGTGGACTCCACACCAAGAGGCTTTTGTGTCAACCATATTCTATAATTTTAACATTAAACCTAACCCATAAGCCTGAAAATGGTTTAATGTGGTTACAACATTAAGCCTAACCCATAAGCCTGAAAAAGGTTTAATGTGGTTACGAGCATTAAACCATTTCCCGGGATAGTGGACACCACTCCAAGAGGCTTTTGTGTCATGGTTTTACACCCAAAAAATTCATTAAGTGTCAAACATTTCTGAGTGGACTTGACCACCGAGATTAAGCATTGGACCCATCTCGATTGAAAAAGTGACGAGCGCCGAACTCAGTCAAAATTATAACCGAAGTTATTACCTAAGCTTGTAGCACAGTGACAACACCGGATCGTCTCCTCAAGGATCGTAAATGCAATTTGATCAAATCAAGTAAAAGTTAGCAAAGGGGGGTTTGACAGTTTAAGATCGTACTTAACAAAATTAACGGAAGAAATGACAATTAAAGAGTAGTCAATTTAGAAACCTATCCAAGATTGGGTGGATTCAATCATAGACCCTTCATAGAACACTTGAAGCGCAATTGAATTGTTAATTTGGATCTAACCGAGATCTCTGCATCAAATCCAGAATTCATACTAGACGATCGTCTAGAATTCAATTAACAAGTGATAAACACAAATCCGCAATCGCACCATTCATGAAAATCTATGTTAATTTCAAGTACCGAATTCAATTAACTTAGGCACAAATCAGTAACCTAACCTTTTCAATTTTGTGATTAATTTAGATCAATCAGTTCTAAGTTTCATCACAAATCTCAATCTTCATTTATGTGATTAGTTTAGATCAATCAGTTCTAAGTTTCATCACAAATCTCAATCTTAAACCAAGATCAATCAGATCAACATAAATAGAATCACCATTCATGCATTCAAGATCAAGAAGAAGAAAAAGAAGAAGAAAAGAGGAATTCAATTACAAATCAAATACAATACATAACCAAGGTCTCAAGAATCCAAACCACAATCTCTTCAAGAGTTCTAAATTGACCCAAAGTAGCTTAGCCCTCCATTACCATGAAGGGGAGCATCAAAATATACAAAACTATGAGAAACTATGAAGAAGCAAGAAGAAACTTAGAGAGAAATGAAGGAGAATTACATCTTGTTCATGATAAATGGTGCCTTTTATAGAAGTTTAAGGTAACAAAATGACAAAGGGAAGTGGGTGGATGAGTGGGTGAGTGAGTGGAGTGTTTGAGTGGATGGATTAGTGGGTTGGTTTAGTGGATTGGTTTAGTGGATGAGTGAGTGGAATGGTTGAGTGGTTGAATTAGTGAAAAATGCCAAAGGACTTTTGGTGAGTGGGAAATTATGGACATGAATGGGTGAGTGGATGGATGAGTGGATGGATTAGTGGATGAGTGGGTGGAGTGGTTAAGTGGTTGGATTAGTGTATGAGTGGATGAGTGGGTGAGTTAGTAGATGAGTGGATGAGTGGATGGATGAGTGGATTAGTGGATGGATGAGTGGATGGTTGAGGACGAAAATTTCGTGTCTGACTTGGAAGCCAAAAACGACCCACTATACTTCAGAATCACGAAAAGTGTTCTTCATGAAAGTTTTAGATCCTTGTCTTGGCTATAAAATGGATAGCTGGTTCGTCCAATTTGGCTTCCTTAAGCCCAAGATATGTCCCAAATACCGTAGGTTGCTCAAACCCAACTTCAGCACCTCTGTTCCGACTTGCAAGCTCAAAATGACCTACTAGACTTCTTTTTCTCAAAATGTGTTCTTCATGAAAGTTGTTTATTTGGATCTTGACTATCCAATGTCCAAATTTCATCCCATCTCCATTATTACATCTTGAGATATGATTTTTTTGAGTGCACACTGTTCGGATTCTACTGACAGAACCCGTATTCTGACTTCCATGTCAACTTAGGTCCCTTAGACATCTGAATCAGACTTCGAGCTCTTCATCAAAGTTGTAGAGCTTCCTCTTAGCTTTCCTACAAGGTAAAATTCATGTTCATCAGATATTAGGAACTCAAGTTATGGTCAAAATACAGAAACAGTGTCAAATCTCAATAATGCTGGAAATATTCAATTAGGACCAATTTGAGCTCAAACTCACAAAATCATACCGAACTCAATCAATTAAGAATATGGAGAGTGTAAATGACTAAACATAAGGGTTTCTTAATGAATAAAATATGTGATTATCAAAAAGCACGAGCATTTGCTAAGTGTAAAAGAAACACCGAGATCAAGGGTTAGACCTACCTCGGTGAAGAAAGAGAAAAGACAACAGAGATATGAGAAATACTAAGTACTTAAATTAAAAAGATGCCCAAGATTAGGACTTGTGCATTTACAAATGTTATAAAACCTCACATAGGGGGCAAAGTGAGAAGCAAAAAAAAAAAGTTAGGCATTCTCCGGGGTTGCCTCCACCATCATCTCTAAGGTCCTCTCTATTGTCTGGTCGCCCTCTAATCCCCCCTCCTCTTCCTCGTCACTGACACCCACCCTAGGAGTGACTAGCTCAATAGGAGTAGTCACAAGAGTGGCATCTATAATATGACCATCTCGAATTAACTTCATTTAATCAATTCCTTCCACATTAAGGTTTAGGTTCAAAAAGTGGAGCTGGGTGAGCGTATTCGTGAACGATTCATCCATTGACTTAACTCATTCATCTTCAAGAACTACTATTTCATCATTTAGTCTAGCTTCAGTCTGATGGAGAAGTTTGTTTTGAGCTTAGAGGGCGGTTAGAGTAGACTTACTGGAAGATAAATGATCTTTCAAGGTATCCTCTCGAGCTACCCGCTCAGTGACTTGGACCCAGAGTTCCTTCACCTCAAAAACTTGAGCCCAGAGATCGGTCACCTCGATAGCCTCCTTAGAATGATGGGTGACCCTACCCTGGAGCCTGGAGATTTCGGCCTTGTGCAACTCGAGCTTTTCAATGACTCGGGCTAAATGCCCATCTTTTTAGGCAGTAGTTAGCTCAAGACCCTACATATCACCTCGGAGGGTGTCAAGCTCTCTTTCTAACTCTTGAGCCTCACAAATGGACTCAAAAACTCCCTCCAAAAATTGGAGGACAGAGGTGTTGCACAGGCACCGTAAAGTTGCGACAAGAGACAAAAGAGCGTTATCGATGATCCTTTTAGGATCAACCCCCATGCTCTACACTGGCCCAAGTGAGAAATACAATGGAGTGCCCTCAGGGATTGCAGACACCAGACCAGTAGGAACCTCTACAGAAACAACTTCGGAAGTTGGTCTTTTTCCCTTTTGCTCCCTGTGGGTGTCAGCTTTCCTCTTCCAAGGTCAGAGGGGTTGCATAGGGGAACTAGACTCTGCCTTTTGCACTATTGTGGGTGGAGGTAGAAGAATTGTGATTGTAACCCTTGGAGCAGTAACTGGGGCTCATGATCCAGAAGCTTCCATTCTCCTAGCTGCTAAGCATTGGGCAAGAAGCTCGAGACCACCGAGGGGCGCCATACTCTCTGTGTTGGGAATTACAGATACATCACGCAGCAGAATAATAAAAATTCCCTCACAGGATCCATGCGAAAAAGCCATAATCCGAGTTTTAAAATGTTTACCTCTTGAAGCGTGATAAACACAGGTGAAGTGAATCACCAACACCGTAATAGCAACAATGTCTCTGCGGTATCTACACGAACAAACTTGCAAAAAGGAGTCACGCCTCTTTTAAGCAGTGCTAGCTACGAAGAGAAGAAAAGAAGACCTTTCACTATCTCTCACTCACTTTTTGTAGGTGCGGCTAGGGTTGTGATGATACATACTTAGCAGCCTCCTTAGTAGTACTATTTAAAATAGTGATTGCCTTAAGTGAGTGTGAGCAGTAACAAGGTAAGCTGTGCAACCCTAGACTCATCTATTATGAATTAGGCCCATAATTGAATCTGAGTCCAACTTGGATCCTTATTGCTCCAATTTAGTCTGCTCTAAGTGTGCGACCCTACAGGTTCTCATGACATTGGTAGTAATATTAAAATCTCATTTTAATATTATAAACAGTGAGCGATATCTAGCAACACATCGTTGCTACCCAAGTAATGAGAATGCCAGTGATTTGATATAACCTATCCGTGACCAATGTTTCCGTGTAGTTTAGTCCCTTTGTCCAGATATCTAGATTGAACACAAGGCATGGAACGTGTCACCCTTGTTTAGTTCAATCTTCAGTTTCCTGATTCTCGAGTAGACATAGTAATAACAAATGAGATCAATATCTCATATTGACTCATTTGAGCATGGCCATGCATTTAATAGTCTCACTCAATCAGAGGGCCCGAAGATATCACTCTTGTTATGTAGGAGGGATATCTCATCTAGGTCACTCACATCCCTCCTATGTCTAATAACTAACTTTATAATCATCTTATTACATATGACGTTTGGTGGCATTAAAATACATAACTCCTCATGTAGGAATCATAGTGATTTCTGGTCAAAGGACCAGATACACCATTATCGCTATGAGAATCACTTATAACACTCACGTAACGATCCACGTAACATTCTCATGGTGGGTCTGTCCAATATATCATTACTCTAATATGTATCCATGTGAAGACTTGATATCTCATATCCATGACTCGTGAGATGTGGTCATCAGTCTACGCACATACTAGTCTCAATGCATTATTGTTGTCCTAATTAATAATAATACTTGACTAGGAATATTTAAGAATAGTGTTTAATCTAATAAGATCCCACAATCAAGTCATCCACTTGATGTCCTATGGTATCAAACTTACTATTCTAAGGACCTTATTATGTTTATAAAAAAAGAACATAATAAATGAAATGCCTCATATATTAAAAAATAACATAATATAATGTATGTAAATACAGACAAAATGTATTAACCTCTAGGGCATACACCAATACTCTACAAAAAGAAAACAAGTGTTACAACACTTAAGAAAAATTTGAAATACAAATAAGTCAGATATATGCAAGACAAGATACCTAGTAAAGGCTTTATAAAATCAGCGGGCTCATTGAGGACATCTTTATATTATATGGTTCCACTCTTGTCAACTCATTCAACAAGGAAGAGGAGGACCTCAGCCTCATCCTCAAGAAGCTCAGACATCGAAGTTTCTATCTCATCTATTCTTCGGTCCCATATAGCTTGTGTCCAATGTAACATTTTTCGAAATCTATTAGCCATAAGAATTGATATACAAGTTTATTAATATTAGTGCTAATTATTTGTTAATTTTGGGATTATTATAGGCTTGTTTAGGTATGATGCTATAACCTAGGATATGGAAAATAACTCATAATAGCTCAGAATTTAGCACAAATTGCTTAGATGATATAAATAAACAAGAAAAATTTATTTCTAGATCACATATATTTAGTATGAGTTATTGTAAATTTTGGAGAATTAAGTGAGCTCATTTGGTATTTTTAATAATATAGGAGGAGTCTTTAAAGGTCAAATTAAATAGGTTAGTAGCTCAGAAAATTATGGAATTTTATGGAGATGTCAAACAGAGGATGGAGAATATTTTGGAAGATGATATAGGTTAAGACAGATGCTTGTGAGCCTATTAACTTAAATCCTTAGGTATAATTTAACCTAAGAAAGTAATAAAGCTTAAGTGATAGTTGACAATGTATAAGAAATAATGGAACGATGAGTATAAGAACTAAAAGAGTCATAGAAATTTCTATAACACTTATGAAAGTTAGAAAATTAGGTTATGGAAGATTAAAGTATTCTTAAGAGATATAATTTTTCTAGCTAAATTTCATTTTTATCCTTCTCAACCGCCTCATTTTGCTTTTCTTCGGTCAAAAAGTAACAAAGAAAAGAAGAAAGGAAAGATAAGAAGGAAAAAGATAGAGAGAAAAGAGAGAAGCAGAGAAATGAAAAACAGAGAGAAAAGAAAGAAAGACAAGAGGAAAGAGAGAGAAAGCAATTGTGAGATGGAGAAAACATAGAGGAAGAAGAAAGGAAGAAAGAAAAAGTAACAACAAAGGAAAAGAATGAGGAATAAGGAAAGAATAAGAAGGAAGTGCCTTTGCAAAGGAGTTGAGGTAGGGGTTATTGTGTTTATTTTTCCATGCTTTATCATTCTTTGATTCTTGTAAATTTATATGAAATGGTTTGGGTGAATTTTGATGAAATTTTATCCTAGAAATAGAAGGATTTGCATGCATATGAACTCATCCTTTAAAGAATTGTTGATGATGCATATCACACCATGAGTTGATTCTTATTTGTTTTTCCACTTAGAACTGTATGCTCAAATGTGTGTTTATTGAGTTTGATGTTATGTTTAAGGAAGGATTCGAAAAGAATGAAGAAAATGGTGATTTACAACACGTTCTAGTGCAAGCTTATAAGTGTTATTCGAATAAGGTAGTGGCTTATTCGAATAACCATACCTAGAAACAATAGAAAATGATTTGTTATTCGAATAAGGCTTGGCTTATTCAAATAACAATGTCTAAGAATGACAAAATATAGTTATTCGAACAACAGAAGATGTTATTCAAATAATAAAGCCCTGTTTTCAGAAATTAGGCATTCCATACTATACCAAATGATGAGATTTGAGTGTTTTCACTAAGATAAGTGACTTAACATAGGAATGAGCCTTTTATACATTTAGGCAATTATGTTAATACATATATTATTTATTTATGGGGGTCACCTCTTATGCACTTAAAATGTGATTTATAGATGAATACTTTGTATATTAAGTTTACTCGAGATGATCCTATAGTAGGTTGAGGTTGAGATACTCCCTTTCTACTATTATTTTCTTGTGATATAGTAGGTTGAGGTTGAGATCCTCCGTTTCTACTTGAGATAATGATATGATAGATTGAGGCTGAGATACTCCCTCTCTACTTTTATTTTGTTGTGATATAATAGGTTAAGGTTGAGATCCTCCCTCCCTACTTGAAATAGTGATATGGTAGATTGAGGTTGAGATACTCCCTCTTTACTATTATTTTTTTTTGATATAGTAGGTTGAGGTTGAGATCCTCCCTCCCTACTTGAGATAGTGATATTGTAGATTGAGGTTGAGAAACTTCATCTCTACTTGAATTTCTACATTAAGGATGGATATTTCCTCTATACCTTTTATAAGTAATGAGTGATGATTTGAAAGATGATAAATGAAGATTTATTTGATGTTTAAGATATGATAAATGAAGATTGATTTGATGCTTGAGATATGATAAATGAAGATTGGTTTGATGCTTGATATATAATAACTGAAGATTAATGTTTGAATGTTTATCTTACAAAAATTTGAGCTTATCACTCTGTGGCTTATTGATATAATATTGAGATATATATTGTATATGAAAATGGTTTTTAATAAATGATTTAAATGAAATATGATGAATGATGGGATATGATAATTGATAATATATGATAAATGATTATTTTTTATAAATAATGTGACTCAATGAATTATTTGATTTTATAATGATTTTGATAAAGGATATAAATTGAACCTTTATTTTAGGAAAAGAAAAGAATTTGTTTTGGCATTTTCCACCTTTCTACTTTAAAATTTGAATTTTAAATGATTTTTATCTGAAGTAGCTGGAAATATTATCATGACACTAATTTTATTAGAACTACTGAGAATTTCTAGAATTCTCACCCTTGTTTTATTGTATTTCCATAATATTTCCAAGAAAAAAGGTCAGTTGCCAGAAGATGAAGACTTTTGAGCATGAGATAGAACGATTTCCTTTATAGAAGAATTTTATATTTGGATTATATATATATGTAGTTCCCTGGACGCATGTTATGTAATTTTTGTACAGTGATGTACACTTTTGTATATTGATCATTTCAATATATGTATATTATTTCAACCACAACAGGCTAATATTTTCATATATGTTATAAACATTTTTACAAAATTTGTTATTAGTATAGAAGTGACATACCTAATTCTAAGTACTAATGCATAATTCCATATATGTCATTAGTACTGGTATTGGGATGTTACATTATGATATTAGATTAGTTCATCCTATTGAGCCAGGGATAGATTAGCTATACTTTTAGCATAAAAGTGTTATGTATTTTCTTATCTTAATGATGAGATATATAGATAAAATTGCATAACAACCTTGAGAATGAATGTTTATGGTTACTGTTGCATTATTACATGATATTGAGTTTGATTAACTCAATATGTAATGTTCTATGCGTATAGGAAACTATAACATCATCCAGGCGAACCCGTGATAATAGAGCACCTACTAGTAATAATATGCCATATATGTCAGAAGCCTTTAGAGAAATGGTCGATGTTGTGAGGGAGTAGGCAGCCATGACTAACAAAATATTAGAAGAGATAAGAACTAATGTACCTCCACCACCAGTAAACAATGCAGTTTTGTTTATAAACCAAGATTTTCACAACCTGTCTAAGTTTTGGAAGGCAAATCCTCCATTTTTCATAGGGGAATATGATCCAACAAAGATCGAAGAATGGTTAAGGGTGTTAGAGAAGATTTTGTGGTAATGGGGTGCATAGATGAATAGTTCAAAAAAAGTTATATGCAAAAGTTAAAGATATTCAAAAGTTAAATTTTAATATGATATGTGATTACTTGAAACTTCTCATATCAGGTAACCAAAATTTGGGGACAAAATATTATTTTAAAAGGAGTGGAGAATTGTCACAATCTCCGAAACCTATTAGCCATAAGAATTGATATACAAGTTTATCAATATTAGTGCTAATTATTTGTTAATTTTGGGATTATTTTAGACTTATTTAGGTATGATGCTATAACCTAGGATGTGGAAAATAGCTCATAATAGCTCAGAATTTAGCACAAATTGCTTAAATGATAAAAATAAATAAGGAAAATTTATTTCTAAGTTACAGATAATTAGTAGGAGTTATGGTAAAATTTGGAGAATTAACTGGTTCGTTTGATATTTTTAATAACATAGGAGAAGTGTTTAAAGGCCAAATTAAAAGGACAAGTAGCTCAGAAAATTATGAAATTTTATGAAAATGTCAATTAGAGGATGGAGAATATTTTGGAAGAGAATGCTGATTCAAGTGTCAAGCTCAACCAAATAATAAAATTCCAGTTCTACCGATAACTAATAGTACAAGGCAGCGAACCGAGTCGTCTCTCGAGGATCAAGATACCAATCAAACTAAATCAAGATCACAAAGGGGGGATTTGTGTATGCAGAATGTAAATGTAATAACTAAATATAAGAAAGAAAATCAAATTGCAAAGCAACCAATCTAAGAAACCGTCAGAAATCTAGTTGGCTTGTCATCGATCATTAAACATGCATCTTGATTAAATTAATTGGTTACTCTATGATTAACCAAAATCTCTGCATCAAACACATAGAATTCAATACTAGATAAACACCTAGAATTTAACTAACAAACAATTCATAAATCCTCAATTGATAGAATCATGCAACCTATGTTAGTTTAACAATCAGAATTCAATTAACCCAAATTAACAAATCTGCCAACCTAACCTGTTACCAAGTGACTTCAATACTCAAGAGGGGGGTGAATTGAGTTTATAAAACAAGTTCGCAATTCTTTTGCAAAACACTTGACTATTGAATTTTGTTGAAGCTATTGACTATTTGAAATGAATGAATTGATAAGAACAATATATATTGCTTAATAACCAACCATGAGAGAAGTAATCATGTAAGAATACAAGCAATACACAAATATAAAGAGAAGGGTTTAGAGAATCAAACACATTAATTTATCATGGTTTAGCCACCAATCCACTTGTGACCTACGTCCAGTTCTCAAGCAACCACTCGAGATTTTCTACTATATCTTCAAGCTTCAATAGGTGCTTGACTACTTTTACAAACTTGAGCACTCAACTCCTTGGGATGCCTCACCCTTGAGCTTCAGTCTCTTCAAACAAAGGGATGCCTCACTCTTTTACAATATGGAGGGATACCTCACCCTCTCTTTACAAAGCAATCAAGGTTGATATAAAGAAGCTCTCAAAAGAGTAAATGATACAAATTGAAGCTCTAAGAATACTCACAAATGAATCTCAAAGATTAGTCAAAAACAGAGCAAAGAGTGATTTCAGAGATTGATTCTCGTTTTGATGAATTGCTAAGATGTTTCAGGTTCAAGAACAACCATCAATGATGCCCCAACAACTGTATTTAAAGCCCAATCATTAAAAGAGCCGTTGGAGGGTGGTTGAAGCCAAGCATTTAATGCAACTAATATAGCCGTTGGGCATGTCAGAACATTGGTAATCGATTACAGGGTTTTGGTAATCGATTACATGGAAGATAGAACGTGTTCTTGGCTTTCTGGGCTTATGGTAATCGATTAAATGACTTGTGTAATCGATTACATGCCCTCTAACTTCATGGTAATCGATTACAATATTGATATAATCGATTACATGGCCCTTTGAACGTGTTCTTGGCTTTCTGGGAACATGGTAATTGATTACCAGTTTGGGTGTAATTGATTACACGTCCTCTGACTTTCTGGTAATCGATTACATGGATGGTGTAATCGATTACAAGGCTTCTGTTTAGCTTGTAATCGATTACATTATACTTTAAACTCATTTTTCAAGCCTGAAAGAGGATTCATGTTATTCCTAACTTAAGAAAACATTGATTTAAACAATTTTAAACTTTATTTGGCATGATCCAAGATAAAAGAAGTCCTCTTTTTAGGAATTGATCTTTTGAAAACCATATTGATTAAAACCATTTTTGAAAAACTATTTGAGATATATTGAGAGCATTTAACATTGATGTTCTAATGCTTATATCTAAACCTCTTGATTCCTTCCTTTGATCTTGATTTTCTCTTTTGCTCTTAATCTTCATCTTTGTCTTTGTTATCATCAAAAACCAATTGACATGCTTCAAGACACATGCATTCACATAACCTTCTTCAATTCATGTGACTAAAGCACAATTAATCAATCATAATTTAATCACAAATCTTAATTAGAATTAAAGATTCAATCAAATCACATCACACAATAGAAATCTCTAATCATGTAATTCGAAATCCAAATCAAGAGAAGAAAAAGATAATTAATTCAATTCAAAATCGAAATTAGAAACAGAATCTCAAAGTCAAACCAAAATTTCCTCAAGATCCTTAGATTGATCTCAAATAATTAGCTCCCTATGGCTGCCATACACAATTTGCAAAGAGAAAAAAGGAAACTCTAGGTAGAAGAATCAAGTAAAAGCAGTTAAATTAAAAATTAAGAATCCTAATTTGACCCTAGGTTAAAGTTAATTTTCGGCCTCTTAGCTTTCCTTGGCCACCGAAATCACTTGATTTGGGCTTTAGAAGAGAGAGTTATGCTCCATTTACTCTTAACATGTCTCTGATCCCATTAGCCGAATTCACAGAGGTGAAATGCCAGCAAAACGTTGTATTTTCAATTCGTGGTCTGCATATAAGTTAAAGATCTCTATCTTAGCTTTCGAATGCCACCAGTTTTAGGTCCATATCACACCTACAACCCGAATTATGGACCAATTAGTGCACACTGCTCGGGTTACGAGACAGAACCCGAGTTCTTTCCAAGCCTAATTCGGTCCACTAGATATCTGATTCAGGTAAAGCTCTCTCTTATCTTTCCTACAAGGTAAGATATATAATTTTTAAATATCTAAAACTTAAGATATGGCCGAAATACAAAAATAGTATAAAATCCTAATAATGTTGAAAAAATAAATAAAGCCCAATTTGAGCCCAAACTTATAAAATGTGACCAAAACCAATCAATGAAGCATATAAGAGGTCCAATAGACTAAATATAAGGGTTAACTAATGTATGAAAATCGTGTTTATTAAATTCCACCATACTTAGCTTTTGCACATCCTAGGTAAACTAAAGATTCAAACTAAGGGATAAGAAACACAAAAACTCAGAGATTCACTTTCCAATGATCTTCAAGAATGTAAAAGTTTACAAGTAAGGATAGCAACCAAGAAGCTTAAGGGATCAAAACATTTGTGAAGTGACATTTCTTTACATCTCAAATCAATAAGCAAGGTAATTTCAATTGAAAAGCATAAACCAAGAATGATAGATTCTCACAAGATATATTCTCACTCCCTCAAGTGTTTAGTGTTAGAAATGTCTAGAAGGTAAATGTTTCACTCAACTCAACTCATGAAAATTTACACTACCATAAGCTAGCTTATTTTTCTACTTCTCCACCATTCTATATACATGCATACACAAATCAAGAGGGCTTTATTCAAGGCTGTAATGGGGTCAAGGTAAGGAAAGGAAATAATTTGGATATGATAAGCTAAATACCCAAGAGAATAAAAGAGCATTGGGGAGGAACTCAAATGACAAACATGAAATTTTACTCCCAATTTCATATAATGTGCATTCTCTTTACATATTCCTTTCTTTTTTTTATCTCTTTTCTTTCACAACCTTCTTGGATTTATTCTTTTTCTGTTCTTTTTTTTTCTTTTTCTTTCTTTTTTTTTCATAACAATTTAGCACAACATTTTCACCCCTCACACTGAAACCTTGCTTGTCCTCAAGCAAGACCAAACAATAATAACAATATAAGATTCCCCTACACTTGTTCAAGAGCTCATCCAACGATAAGGCCAATGCTCTCCTATTCCCTAAGGTAAAGGGACGACATGGTTTTTCACTAAGGGTATGTAATGAGTTAAGAACAACAAAAAATAGGAAAATAAGCTTAAGAGGGTTAATCAAGGAAAAATATGTAAGGTTGACTATTTGGCTAAAGTAACTAATGCAATGAAAGAATGCCTTAATCACATTTATGCATGCATGTGAAAATGTAGCCTTAAAAAGAATCAAAGCAAGTTCTAGAGTGATTAAAATACATGAGTGAAAATTACACAAAAAGGAAGAGAATGGCACAAGTACTAAATCCATTCATCAATAAGTTCAAATTCTCACAAGGTATAAGTTTATCAAACTTAATTTACCAATGTTGCTCACACTACTACAACATCAAAATCACATAATTCTGATTTTTCTAGATCACATCAATCACATTTTGTTGCAAGTTCACATCAGCAACCACATGGTTATGGTGTACAATGTAACACCCCAAACTTTAGGATAAATGACCGTTGTGTCCCGAATTGTACCGTTTGTTATTTTTCTGTATGATACAGTGTTTTATTTTACTGTATGTGGTTTTATTTGGACTTTTTGTGTGATTTGCTCCGAGACAGGAAAATAATAATTTTCGGGCCGGGAAAATCTTATTTTAATTATTTGGAGCTGGGGGATCTTACTAAACTAAATTCTGAATGATACTGTTATTAATCTTTTAATTTTTAGGATTTTACTGTGAAATAAAATAATTTTATATTATTATAATATTTTTTTATTGGGCAGTATAAATAAATGACAGCAGACCCAAAAATGGATTGCGAGACCCACGTTTAGTTAAAGTAGTCAACATTAGTAGCTTAATTAAGCATCATTAGTGGTGGAACATTCAAGAGCTTATGACAAGGCATGTGACTAAGCATGTGACAAGGCTTGGATTAGCCAATGGATGACAAGCTTGGTGACCAAGTGTTAATCCTCACCATTGATCATTTCTAAGGCTTGGATGAAGCCAACCAAGTGGACACCTCTTTTGCATTGAACTCCACGGCCATGCATCACTTTGGAAAGCAAAAATCACTTCATTCTCTAACATTTTCTCTCTTCTCTCTCTTCCAAAAACACAAAACACCATTGTTGTCTTCTTTGTGCACCATTCGGCCAACAACCCTAAGTCACCATCCATCCACCCAAAATTTTATCCAACCTACTTTTCTAAACCTAAACACAATTCTAAGAACATCTCTAGTTGAGAGTTCTTGCAAAATCCATCATCTAAAGCTTGAAAAACTACTTCGGAGATTCTACCTTGAAGGTGAAATTTCTTGTTTTTCATTTCTAATTTTTTTTTTCAAGGTTCTAAGCCATGATTGATCCATGGTTTAAGCTTTCTTTCATGTTAGTAACTTGTATAAATTATTTAAGCTTGATAGGTGTCTTTGGAGGGTGAAACCGAAACCATTAGAAAGGAGTGAAAGAGATTTTAGCTTCACTTAAGGTAAGAGGAAGACTTGAATCTTATCATCCTTGGGTGGTGATAAGAAAATGGAATTGTTTGTGATTGTAGAATCCATAAGGATTCATTTGTGTGTTTGTTGTAATAGCTTTCTTAATTGTGATTTGTATTGATATGCATGTTTACAAGCTTTGAATATATTGTATGTGTTAGAAATGCAGAATAAGTAGTAGGATGTGAATAATATACAAGGTTTGCATGTGTGTTCCAAAGAGCACAAATCCAAGGCTCACGGCCTCAACACAAAATGGGAACCAAAATGTTCTCAACCATTTTCTAAAAGAGTGATTTAATTAACTTAGGTAAAATGACAAGATACAACATGATTTAGAATAAGAAAAATGAATTTGAAGATCAAATGGCAATTTTGTGTCTTTCGGCCAACATGCCTAAGTTGAATGTTTTGATTTCTAAATTTATTTTCAATCAAGGTTAAGGAATAATGCCAAAAGGAATTCTATTACAATGAGTTTAGAGGAATAAAAATGATTAGATTAAGTTAAAGAAGTTATAACTAATGATTTTAATGTTTAGAAGAAAATACAGTAGCTTTTGTAAAATTTCTAACGTAGAGCTCACTTTATGTTTTGAAGCCCGTTAGTAGTTTTCAAAAGTATAATTAGATGGTTGTAATATAATCAAAAGAAATTTTAATGAAAAATTTAGAAAACCATTGTTATAGATTTTCAAAGCAAAAATCTTGTCAATTTTTGTTAAAAACAAACAAATAAGATAAAAGATATCCAATATATTGTATATGGTATGGAAAAATATTCTACGTAACTCAAACGTATTAAATATTATTTTCTGTTTATTTAAATAGTAATTTTTAAGGAATTCGGACAAGAAAATGATTTAAAAATCTTACGCTATTGAGAAAACGATTTAAAAACAGTACGCGATTTTAAAAATAGCAAAATATATTTACGTGATTTAAAAAAGTTTGTAAAAACGATAAAATTGTGAAAACATGATAAAATTTCTACACGATTGACGGAAATAGTAAGTTTTACTATCGGGCCAAAGTAGTGGACCCGGACAGATTGAGGAACTGTACTGTCAAGTGGGACATACTGCGTTTGGTGTTTGAGGGTGTTTTAGTAATTATTTGAGATTAAGGGTATATTGGTAATTATTGTTTTTGGCCATGCATTGAGTTTTGCCAATTTGATTGATAATTAGTGATTTGATTGACGAGACGAATTACATCGTGTTGTCAGTGTGATAAGCGTAGTGTGGTTCATTTCTTTATGGACTTAGAGTCATTAGTGTGCGAATTATTCCACATGTGGACAGTTAGTCGCTCCTCTAGGTCGTGGTAACTGGTTACACACTAGTGATCTCGACATGCACTATACTTAATCAAGATCTTGTAAGAATTATGCTAGTACAATGCCTGTAGTTACACGATGTATGGACTGTGTACTACACCATGATGTTTTGGACAGTGGGCTATAGACACAATGTGAGACAGTGCAATAGTTGGTTAGGTAGCCTAAGGTACTAATAGAACTTACAGATCATTCTCTCTGATGTCTGTGGTTGTAGCTCCATGGAGTAGGGTTGAGTCGCATTACATATGAGTTATGTGTTGTGCATTATAATATTATTATCTGTACCATTTTATCTGTACCTTTTTATCTGTGACATTATATGATGCTGTTACACTTAATTCCTGTGTTACTTTATATTATTATTTATGTTGTTATGGTATATTATATTGTATGAATTGCTATATCTGTTGCATTGTCGTTTTCTTGTTTACCATGTTCGTGGTGATATAGATTGTCTTACCTCTTTATTGTACATGTTTTGTTTTCTGTATTTTAAATTATGTTTTAAAAGAAGAGTTTGAGGAAGAGGAACAATCTCTT
The DNA here is from genome assembly GCA_029884605.1 of Ormosia emarginata. NCBI lineage: Eukaryota > Viridiplantae > Streptophyta > Magnoliopsida > Fabales > Fabaceae > Ormosia > Ormosia emarginata. The sequence goes on from JAQQTP010000088.1 coordinate 46,189,806, forward strand.
GAGTGTGTATATCCTAAGGACGAGGAGCAGCAACAAGCCGAAGACCAGTTCGACGATCAAGAACCATCCGATCATCCATACCCATTGGATTGATTGAGTGAGTATGACGCTACCAGGATTCTTTGGTTTCGTGAGGTTGGACTTTATCGGAGGCTCTGAAGCCTGGCGACTGCGAGAGGACAGAGATTCAGTTACGTACGTAGGGCGTCTAACTGTGACCATATGTACAGAGTTTGATGGAGTGCTTATCTTTTCTACTGTATTATATTTACATATAGAGTTACCGTTATCTCTTAGGCGTCATTGGGGTGGTATGTTTGATGCGCCTAGTGAGATTAGCAGCGTGTCGACAGCACGGACTAGAGTCCGTAGAGGGTCGAGGCATCCTGGATACTTATCACTTGAAGTTTCATCTGAGAGTGATCCTTCAGTGGGTTAGAGTTCTGTGATGCGTACTTGGGCGCGTCGGCGTTTTGTATATATAGACTTCTTACTGCTTTGTTTACTGTGTTGGTTTAAATATTTGTAGCTGTAAATTATTTGTACTACTTAAAACAAAAACATATGTATATTATGTGTAATGACAATTTGTTTATCTTATGTTCCATGTTATTTTATTTCGTAATATTCTGTTTAACCGGAAAAATTTTACAACCCGTATTACTATGTAACAAATATTTTACAGCTTGGGTAGAATTTTATTTATCTTTATTTTGTTTTATTTCATAAATGTGACATCCCCATAAGGGTATTACATATAAAGCACACAAAATCAATTTCAGTACAGTACACCTACTTCTCAATATCACTCTCATTATCAAGTTGATGCTCTTCCTGGTTTTTCAAGTCACAGACCACCATTCTATGGTTCTCAAGGAGGTAGATCAAGAGGCAGAGGTGGCAGATTTCACAATAATCGTGGTTCTATTGTTTGTCAATTGTGTCGAAAACCTGGTCATGCAGCAAATTTTTGCTACTACAGATATGTTCCTGCCTATCAAGTTCCATCCTTATTTCCTGCACAATTTCAACAATATGCTTCCACGTCTTCACAATTTCAGCAACCAGTTTCTACTCAATACCTAACTTCTTATCCTTCTTTTTTTTCTTCACCACAAATTCCATATGCCTCTTCCAGTCATCAATTTCGTCCTTCTTCTAGTTCCTATCTTGCATCCACACCTTCCTCATTTCAGCTAACTTCTGCTCCATTTCAAGGTCCTGCTCAGGCTATGATTGCTACACCTAATCATAAATGACCACTGCATGGTTTCCTGATTCAGGTGCTACAAATCATATGACACATGATCATCATAATTTGATGGAGAGGTCTTCTTTCCTTGGTACTGAGCAGATTTTAATGGGGAATGGTCAAGGTGTGCTAATTCAACATATTAGTTCTTCCTCTTTATATTCTAACATGCTCCTTCCATCACAAAAAATCTAATTAGTGTAAGTAGGTTTTCTAAAGATAATAATGTTTATTTTGAATTTCATGCCACTTTTTGTGTTGTGAAATCTTAGGACACTCATGAAGTCCTTCTACATGGCAGCCTTGGTCCTGATGACTTATATAGATTTGATCAGTTCTTTTTTAAGAACTTACCTACCATTATTAAGTCTTCTTCTTCAGTTGCTGATAATCAAATAAATTTGCATTCTAGTGCTAGTTTGACAGTTAATAATGCAGAAATTGTACTTCATAAGTCTGTAAATAGTGATTTATCGATTTTTGCTTATGTACTTCATAAGTCTATAAATAGTGGTTTACTAATTTCTGCTTCAGAATCTGTATCCGATACTAATTACTCTTTGTTTAGTCTTTGGCACAATCGCTTGGGGCATCCTCATGCCTTGGTTGTAAAGCATGTACTCAAATTGTGTAATGTACTTGCACCATCGAAATCTTTGTATGACTTTTGTTCTGCTTGCTGTTATGGTAAGTCTCATAGATTGCCATCTGCTTCCTCTCAGAGTGTTTACACTAAGCCTTTAGAACTTGTGTTTATTGATCTTTGGGGACTAGCTCCCATTATTTCTTCTACTGGTTTCAAGTACTACATTGCCTTTGTTGATGCCTTTTCTAGACATACTTGGCTTTATTTCTTGAAGCAAAAGTCTGATGCCTTTTTTGTTTTTCTACAATTTAAACAAGCTGTTGAGCTTCAGTTCAGTTGTAACATTAAATCTATTCAAATTGATTAGGGTGGTGAATTTCATTCCTTTTGAACATACCTACAAAATCAAGGTATTAATCATAGAATCATATGTCCTCACACACACAACCAAATTGGAGTGGTTGAGAGAAAGCATCGACATATCACAGAAATGGGGCTCACTTTACTTGCTCAATCCCATTTGCCTTTACAATTGGGATCATGCCTTTTCTACAGCAATCTTTCTCATTAATAGAATTCCCTCTCCCTCTCATAACAATGCTATTCCATACACTATGCTACATAACTCAACTCCAGATTTTTCTTTGTTCAAAGTTTTTGGATGTGATTGCTTTCCTCTTTTAAGACCATATAATAAGCATAAACTTCAATTTCTTTCTGAGGAGTGCACATTTTTAGGATATTCTACTAATCACAAAGGTTATAAATGTCTTGCTCCAAGTGGTAGAATATACATATCCAAAGATGTCATTTTCAATGAACATAAGTTTCCTTATTCCAAGTGTTCATCTACTATTTCTTCATTTCCTTTTCATCCTTCTTATCATATTTCAGCTACTCCACCTACTCTTCCATTTCCTACTCAGCCTGCACACTCACCTCTGCCTCCTAATGTTGCTTTTTCATCCACTTCTTCACCTTCTTCTGATCCTCATATTGCATCACCTCTGCCTATTTCTTCTTCTTTATCACAACCTCCTTCTGTTACTGACCTATAGCCTCCTTAACTTTTTGTTACTGAGCAGCCTCATCATTCTATGGTTACACGTTCTAAAGCTGGTATTTTCAAGCCAAAGGTTTTTCTCACTCAGTCCTTACCAAAGTCCATTCCTCAGGCTCTTGCTGATCCAAACTGGAAGCTTGCTATGGATTCTGAGTTTCAGGCTTTACTTAACAATAAAACTTGGTCTCTTGTTCCCTTACTTCCAAACAGGTCAACTATTGGATGCAAGTGAGTTTTTCGTGTTAAAGAAAAACTTGATGGTACAATTGACAAGCTTAAGGCAAGATTGGTTGCCAAAGGTTTCCATCAACAACCTGATTTTGATTTTATCGAAACTTTCTCCCCTGTGGTCAAGCCTACAAGAATTCGTATTATTCTTACTTTGGCCTTGACTGTTGGTTGGTGCATTCAGCAAATTGATGTTAACAATGCCTTTTTAAATGGCTTGCTTCATGAAGAGGCTTATATGACTCAACCTCCAGGTTATGAGGGTCCTAACAAGTCATTAGTTTGTAAGCTTCATTAAGCTTTGTATGGACTCAAGCAAGCTCCTCGAGCTTGGTTTGAGAAACTTGGCCAAACTCTTCTTGCTCTTAGTTTTTCTTCAAGCAAATGTGATCCATCACTTTTTATCAAAATTACTTTAGCTGTTTGTATTTATGTATTAGTTTATGTTGATGATATTATCATCACTGGAAATAATAGTATGGCCATTCAACAACTTATCTCTAATCTTAATACTGCATTTGCTTTGAAAGACTTAGGAAATCTGCATTATTTTCTTGGCATTCAGGTCACCACTTTATCCAATGGTAGTTTGCACCTGTCTCAGTCTAAATATATTCAAGATGTTCTCAGTAAAGCACATATGCTTGAAGCTAAAGGCATTGGCTCTCCTATGGTTTATGGACTCAAACAAACTAAAGAAGGATCTAATTTTGTTGCTGATTGTGAACACCCAATTTTGATCAGACTAAAAAAAAAGAAAAAAAGAAAAAAAAAGCAAAAAAAAATTTTGTGGTCCACTTTTTGGCCCATTTTCTTAGCCCAAATAGAATAAGCCTACTTTGCCTAAAAAATTTATTAATTAATTAAACAAAAAAAATGAAAGAAAAAGTGAAAGATGCAGGCTGCTGTTTTGGTTGTTTTTCTTCTTTTTGGAAGGAAACAATTTTTTCTTTTCCTGCTCTATCTTCATTTTCCTTTTTTAGCCATGCAAACACAGCACCACCTGCACTGTAGCACACACAGGGGGACAAGCTGCTTTGTCCCCCACTCACTTTTCATTTCCACACACTCACGTAACTCACCCACTAACTCACACACTCGGTAGAGCACAAAGAAGAGGGGGGCACTCTCACATTCAAGATCACACACACACACTCAGGGGGATCTCACATAGAGATTTGGAGGTTGCAAAAGAAAAGGCACACATATTTCGTCTTCACTCATTTTTCATCATTCCCATATTACCTTCATCTTTACAACTCTCCCATCTAGACATATACCACCTTCACCCTTCTAACCTCGACTCATCTTCATTATTCACGTGACCCCCTCCATTCTCACGTAAGAACGAAGATAGAACCAAGACTTTGAGTTTTTCTCCATTCACACATTCCTCCCCATAGTCATAATTCTCACATCCCACCAAATCATCCCTCACAACCGTAGCACCTCCTCTCTACCAACCTTCATTTTTCACCATCATCACCCATCCCCACCATCATCTTTACTTCCATCACCAAACAAGCCATCAACCAAACAACCTTCATCTTCAACCCGATAATTTCACCATTAACACAACTTACACTAACCATCACCTTCACTTTCACTTCCACAAACCACCATTAACAACAACCCAACCACTATCACCTTCACCACACAACCAAGACCACAAACCACCATCAACAACAACCCAACCACCAAGCTTCATCATCATCACCGCTTCCACCACCCGCAAGCCACCAACGCCAGCGTCACTTAGCCAACCCGAACCGGTTCATACCCACAACCTCCAAAAAAAAAAAAAAATAGCATCTCAACCGACCAGCCACCCCAGTTGTCACTTTACGGCAACCCAAAGCCCAGCCACTCAGCCGTCAGTCGACGCAGCACCGCACGCCTCCCCGCGCAGCGTCGCACTCCCCGCGACTTCCACGACCCCAGCCGCTCGAATCTGCACTGCTCCACCGGACCGCTCCAGCTGCTTCAGGCGCGCACCTCCCCATCGTCGAGCCCGTCGCATCCTGCAGATCTCGTTGGCGCCGTGTCCAAACTGACCCAGATCCAGGAACCGCACAACGTCGTGCCTCCATTCGTCGGAAACCAAATCTGATCTCTCCATCGGGCCAGTCGCACCTCAGACCGAAATCATCGCCGCCTGTTTTGCTAGTGGTTCGCCCTTTCCTTCATTTCGTACTTCTCCAGAAACTTCTCTTTCGTTTCTCCAAAATGTGCCTCTTTTCTTTCTCTTTAAACTTCCTATTTTTACTATCCTTTTGTGTTTTCATTGGCTGAAGGCTTTGTTTTCTTTTTTTTTTATGTTTCTTGTCTTTTTGGGTTTGTTTTTTTTCTTCTTTTGGGCTGCTAAAGGAAGCAACCCACATTCCGTGGGTTGGTTTGTTTGAATAGCAAAGTGTGATAACGATAGAAGAGAGAATTTGGTTTGGTGTTAGCTTTTAAAAGTAAAAAAAAATTAATAATAATCATAAATAAAAATAAAAGTATGTGTTTTGAGCTTAGTTATTCTTGTTTTTAGATTTATTTTGGTTTAGTAGTGTTTTTTTTATGTGATAGTATGTTTTATGTTGTGTCTTGTGATTAATGGGAAGCTATAAATAAAAATAAAAAAATCTGAAATTGTTAGAAAAATAAAAATAATTTTTGTTTTTGAGTTATTTGGTTTGTGATGCTTATATTTATTCTTTTTTTTTTACCTGGCTCATGGAAAATTTATGTTTATCCTTGTACTTTTTCTTAATATATATATATATATATATATATATATATATAATTCAAAAAAAATCTTTAAATCAATGCAATGAACAATAATAATGATTGAATAGCGGATACTAGCTTCAATATCGTTTGGATCATAAGAGTTTATTGAGTAGCTTGATGTTAACTTGAATCCTATGCAAGAATGAATCTCTTTTCAAACAAAATCCTTTTTCCAAAAATCCTTTTTCTTAATTAAAATCAATCAAGTCACACTTATTTTCTAAAGAATTATGTGACTTTGAGCTCCTCATTGCACTTGAGGGTACGTAGGAACAGAATTTCTATTCTGTCAAGCCAAAAATTAAATTTTCATAATTTGGTTGTTTATTTCTTTCTTTTTATAAAAAAAATAAAAAAATAGAAATTACAAAAATGTTTTTTAAAGGGGAGTAAAATAAATACGTTTAAGATTATTAATTTTTGCACAATTGACTTAAGGTATCGTCTTAAGACGGGTGCGTTAGGGGTACAGTGAGATTAAGTTCTCACCCTTCCCTAGGCATAACCGACTCCCGAATCTAATCTGGTTTCAAAGACTATTTTCTAAAAAAAGGTTTTCTAATTTTTCCTAAATCAAATAAAATTGGTGGCGACTACATATTTTTATAATTTTTAAAATCATTGCGAGCTACTATTTCGTCGCGATCTCGGTCGCGACAGATGGCAACTCTACTGGAGCCTATTTAGAGAGTCAAGCCTATTGTTGTTAGTTGTACAAATTATTAATAATATTTATTTATTTATGTTACCCCTTTTTTGTTTTTTTTTTTTGTTTTCTTATTTGTTTGTAAATAGTTTTTGTTTAATACTTTGGTGTAAATATTTGATAGCATTATCTTGTGCATATCTTAACTTGTATATATTTTTGTACTGAATTGTTGAAACCCTAGGGTAGATGATTGCTGGCTGGCTGCTGTATATATGTTTTTTTTTACAGGTTAGGGGGGGTAATTTTAGTCTTTTAAAATTTTTGTGCAGGTTTGTATGCTCCCTCACACACGTCACTAACACTTACCTCACACACTTTTTGGACTCTATACCCAAGTTTGTGCGAACTCGAGGAATAGAAGGAGTCTCGACATTTGTTATTGAGGGGCTTCATGCTCACTTGACATTGGTTGAGACACCACTCAGATTGTTACCAACATCATGGATTAGTCATATTGAGAGGGTTTATCCCTACTTGTGATTAATTCATGAATTGGGTCTCTGTCTTTCGAGATAGGGGCAATCTAGGGACCATGACTTTTAGAGGTCTAGATCTGTCAAAATTAGAGTCGTGACTTCAAGGAAATCTAACCTTTAAGTTTCACCTGATTAGGGCACAAAGGGAGCATACTTCTTCTTTATCTGTTCATTTCTCATATCATTCATTCTCATTTTTTTAAAAAAAAATCATAAAAAAGGGGGATGTTTCATCTTGCATTTCTTACATTTGCATGACATTCATAGCATTTTTCAAACAAAATAGAAAATAAAAAAAGACATGCATTACCTTGCATTTGCATGACATTCCCAAAAATAAATGCATCATCGTACATTTCCATGTCATTTTCTTGCATAAAAAATAAATAAATAAAGAGGGCACGCATTAGCAAATCATACGTAACCCTTTGGGTTTATAACCCTATAAGGATTTCTCGATGTAGGATGTTAGGGTACATTTTAGAGTTACCTCAATGAGGGGTATCCTTAGGATGCATTCTTCATTTTTCTGGTTTGCTTACATTATTCTTTGTTTACTTTTTGGTAGGATGAGTTTACTTGGTAAAGTGGAAAGATTAGTACTTATTCAATAGCAAGGAATGGAAGAGATATGTCAAAGGCAAAACACCAGCAATGCAGTTGATCTCAAGAGAAATATGAAGATTACAGTAAATGGCAGTGATTTGAGGTGTGTGAAGGACATTACTCAACACATGACTCCTAAGGCTCAATCAGAGTTTTCAAGCAGTAATGGACAGATCCTAGATTTGTTACGCATCCCTATTGAAGAACCTATCTTGAGTGGCCTTGCCCAGTTTTGGAATTGTTCTCTTAAATGTTTTGAGCTACCTGACTTAGATATTGCATGGACCATAGAAGAGTATGCTATCATGTTGAGACTCCTAATGAGCAAGTATCCTAATGTTTATCTTTATGGAGGACATTATGTGTCAGAAGGAAAAATAACAGAACTCATAGGGGTTCAGGCAAATCAGTTAGACATGGTAAAGAGAGGAGGAACACAAGGATTGAAGAAGAGTGACCTGGAAGCACATCTTGAGCTACTAACATAATAAGGAAGGTAGGATCTCTTTAACAAAACATTAATGCTAACCATCTTTGGATTAGTGTTATTCCCATTCACTTCAGATGTAGTGGACCAAGCAGCAATGGATGCTTTCTTCAAGTTTGAGAATCATAGGGCAAATCAAATCCCTGCTATTCTCGCTGATACTTTCTTGACCATGGAGATTTTCCACAAAAAAGGAGGGGGGATGATTTGATGTTGCACACATATGTTGTATGTTTGGATCATAACACACATGGATGTACACAATCGTCTGGGCCTCTTACCTGATCCACTAAGGAATTTTGGTCGCATGCTAGTGAAGCAGCAGAAGGCCCATGAATGGAAAGATGAGTTCATGAAGATGGGATCAGACTATTTCAAATGGGTTTGTTCTTGGTATCATGGGGAAGAGATAATGCTCAGTTGTGGTGACTTTTCTAATGTTCCTTTAATGGGTGTGAGAGGTTGTGTATCCTTTTCACCGGTCCTTGTGCTTAGACAACTCCAATGGACTCAGCACATGCCTGACGAAGCACAACTTAGAGGATTCAGCTTTTTATATTGGAAAGATGGAAGCACCACCAAGTAGGAAAAGGAGGTCGGGGACGCTTAGAAAAATATTCATAGGGCAGGGGTGAAAGAACTTGGAAAACGTGTGGTAATTCCTACTCCTGAGTACCTACAATGGAGAGCAACAAGGAAAGTACAAAATAGTACCTCTCAGGTGGTGTCAAGCAATGAAAATCACTCCCAGATTATATCTCAAATGACCACCCAGATAGAGAGGATGAAAGCGCAGATGCAGTTTTTGGAACAAGGGAAGGAAGCCACTGAGTTAAAAGTCATCATTCACACAAGTCGATGCCAGAAGTTAGCCGACAAGATTGAAGACTTAAATGATGCACAAGTTGATATTGCTGAAGCTCCGAGCCAAGTAAAAAGGGCAAGAAAAGGAAGAGAGGTAGAATCAAATGAGATCACATTAGAAGTCCAGGAGCTATAAGTGAAGGTAAGTGCTCAAGAAGAAATGATAAAGAACATTTTGTAAGAGAAAGAAGAATTGGAAGCAAATATTAGAGCACAAGACCAAAGGATGCAATCTTTACAAGAAGCTTTGGTTGAAGTGAAACAACGCTCCAATCAAAGACAGGTTTTGGCTGCATAATATTATAATTCACTCAAGGAAGCAAACAAGAGAGCAAGGCGTTTGGAGTTGAAAGCTCAAGAGCTAGAGCAAGAAAAGGAGCAATGGAGACTCGAAGCTCAAAGGCAACGACTGCAAAAAGAAGAAAGTGAAGGCACGTGGCAATGGCAGCTCAAAATGAAAGGGCTCAAAAGGAATATTGGATGAAGAAATATGAGGACATGTCTAACAGCTTGCAGTATTACACTACGCAACTGGTTAGTCTTTTTGATGAAGCAGACCTTCATATTCGCATGAATCCGTTGCTAAGGCTATCACAGAAGATAGCCGAGTTTATGAAATATTGTCGAGGTCTTGCTAAAGGTCTTAGGAAGAAACAAACAAAATTGTTGATGTAATGTAGTTTATGTTACACTTTGAGAAGACTGAGACCTTGTATTGATTAATTTTGGAATGAAATGAATGACCAGTTGCAATGTTTTGCTTTGAATGTTGATGTTACTACTTTTCATTCAGGTACTATTCATTGAGGGGTGAATTCCCCCTTGAATAGGTTGTAAACCATGCTTTCGCCCTAAGACAATTTGTCCTTTAGCAAAAATACGGGAATCTTGGTATTTGGTGAAAGAATGATTGCATTGTTTGAAGAGGGCAACATTAGTGAACCCGCTAATGCTAAATCAGGGATCCTGCCTTGCTATTGAATGACCATGCGAATCTTTCCACAATCGCCAAGCATTCTTAGAGTAGTGTTAACTTCTTTTTTCTTTTTTCTTTATTTAATGTGCTTTTGCTTTAATAAATCAATTTGTCTCAGGAATCATTGCGCGGCCTAGGAAAGAAGAGACCAATCTAACCTGAGTTCACAATACCAGATCTCGGACCAGAATGGCTGCTGATAATTCCAAGACAGGAAGAAACTTAAGTAGGGAGGTCGATGAAATGGCAGGGAGAATAAATGAGGTGTCAGAGAACCAAGCAAGGTTGGAAGCGATATTGCAAGATATAAGGGAGTCTCTCCACTTAATCAGTGGAAATAGAAATGCAAATGCGGTTGAAATGTATGCAAACGTGCCATCAGTAACTGCTCCGATCTTTTCGGCCATAACCTCAGACATCGCTGCAGGAATTCACGAGCAACCACCTCAAACAGCATCAATAGTCATGCCCATTGGGGAGGGGTATCGCGCTTTGGAAGGCGCTCATAATGAAATCCCTAGTTATACGGGCCCTACTTGGGAACCACCTCATGTGTCTGTTCCGAGGCACGTGACAATGCCTTATTCTAGGAATAGCCACGTCATAACTGAGAAGGATAAGATGAAAGAAGATTGGAAGGAGAAAATGGAGGAACAGATCAAGGCAATAAAGGGCCTCAATGCTTATGGACCCTTGAGGATAGAGCAGTTGTGTCCTACCACGGATGTAATAATCCCCAAAGACTTCAAGATTCCCGATTTTATGAAGTACGACGGGAGCGGCAAGCCTCATTTCCATTTGATCAGTTATGGGGCTAAGATGGCTATTTGGTCCAAGGATGATAAGTTACTCATCAGTTTCTTCTATGAGAGTCTTACAGGTCCTGCCCTAGAGTGGTATCTTTAGTTAGATCACTCAAGGATCTCGCGTTGGACAGAATTGGCTGACCTATTTATGGACTAGTACAAATTCAATCTGGACACAACCCCAACCCGGGAACAGTTGAGTTCGATGCGAAAAGGCAATGAGGAACCTTTCAAGCAATATGCACAGAGGTGGAGAGCCTTGGCTGCTCAAGTCCAGCCCCCATTGACTTTGTTTGAGATGTGTTCATATTTCTAGGGGACCTTAAGAAATCCTTTTATTGGGGTGATGGTTGGAGCAACCTATAAGGGTTTTACAGATTTAATAACTGCTAGAGAAAGAATTGAAAGTTTGGCCAAAACTAGGAAGTTACCGATAAGTAGCACAGAGAATACTACTTTCAAGAGGGGATTCCAGCTGAAGAAAAAAGAACCTAAGGTGAATTATGTCCAACGCCAACAGAATTTCAGACCTCGATATAGCCCAAGTCATGAGCCACCATGCAACCTTAACCCTCATTTTTCATACCAAACACCTCCATTGCCTTATTATCCACCCCACCAAATTGTACCGGCCACAAACATCACCCCAATACCACAATTCCAAATTAACAATGTTCCCACGCCATAACCATATATACCAACTTGCCCAACCTATACCCGATACCCACCTACACCTAATTACCCAAACCACCCACAACCTCGGTCGAACCTCCAAAATCAAAGCCGTTTTCGTCCTCAAAACCTTCCCCTTTTTCCAAGGTTGTCCATTCCGAATGCAGACCTATTCCAAAGATTGTTTGATGCTCACCTTATTTTAGGAATTCTTGTGCATCCCTTAGAACCACCATTTCCATCATGGTACAACCCGAACTCAACCTACAAGTATCACATGGATATCCCAAGACATTTAATTGAAGATTACGAGTTTTTTAAGACTGTAGTAAGGAAGTTAATTTCCTATGGGAAGCTTGATATCCAGGAAGAGGTTGGACCCAGTATTGTTTACAACCCAATTCCTAATCATGGTAGAAGGAATGTGGCGAATGCTTTAGAGGTGGAAGGATCATCCATAAGAAAGGTCATGAGTTTGCATACGCCGATGGCAAGAATATTCGAAGGGTTGAAGAAAGTTGGCTATAGTATCACTGCACCAGCCACCACGATGAAAGAAGAGGAAAAATATGATGAAGAATCAAATTGTGCTTATCATTGTAGGGGAATGGGACATGATATCGAGGATTGTTGGGATTTCAAGGTTCGGGTCCAAGGATTGCTCACTTTGGGAGTAATACATACAAGACAAGGGTTAGCTTCCTCCGAAAAGGTCAACGTGGTTGAACGCTTTGTGCTTAAGGTGCCACCTCTTAACCAAGTCTCGACATCCTAGAAAGTAGTGGTAACAATCATGAGGTAAGTGCCATTTGTTTATAATGACACTCATTCAGTGCTATAGAATTATGAAACTAAGGTAGAGACAAAAGGAGTCGAGGAAGAGACTTCGAAGGCCCGAATTGCTGAAGTACACAAGGATGAGGAGTTGGTGACTAACATAGTCAGGGTAGGGGGAATTACAAGGAGTGGGCGATGCTATGGCCCAGGAGAGTTAGAAAAAGAGAAAATTGTTAAAGAAGGGAGTAGGGAGGAAATGTCAAAAGAAGAGGAGAGAGAGAAGGAAGGTGAAGAGGAGTTCCTGAAGATAATAAAGCAAAACGAATATGATGTAGAACAGCTAAAAAAGACTCTAACCAGAATATCTCTTTTGTCACTCATCTTGACATCTGATATGCATCGGAAGGCGCTATTGAAAATTCTAAATGAAGCCTATGTGAAACCCGATGTTACCCCCGAAAGTGTTGTTAACATAGTAGACCCCGTGAAACGCGTTAACATGATCACATTCACTGAAGAAGAGATCATTTCTCAATCTGAGAAGAACCCACGGGCCTTGCACATAACCCTCAAATGCAAAGGGTACATAGTTGCAAAGGTTTTAATTGACGGGGGGTCTGCGTTGAATATCATTCCTAGGTCAACTCTAACCTCATTATCAATAAGTGAGGATGAATTATCGCCTCAAGAAATGGTGGTGCGAGCCTTTGATGGAAATAGGAGAGGCATTATGAGAGAGATGATGTTGCCGCTAGAGATTGGTCTAAGTAATTTTCAAGTGTTGTTCCAAGTCATGGATATTGAGCCTGGCTACACCATGCTACTGGGGAGACCATGGATCCATACCGCTGGTGCTGTTCCTTCCACCCTGCATCAAAGTGTTCAATATATTAAGAATGGGTCGATCATCACCATACATGGAGAGGAAGATTATGCTGTCAAAACCAGTTTCAGTGTCATATGTAGAGAGTGCAAAAAAAGAAGAAGAGAATCTGTGGCACAGTTTTGAAATAGTTGAAACTAGACTTGGCAAAGATGAATCTCTCATGCCAAGTGTAAATCAGGTGATGGCCCAGATCATGGCTAGTAGTGGATACCAGGAAGGAAAGGGTTTGGGCTCAAAGCTGCAAGGTACTCGGTCGCTAGTGTCATTCCCAGAAAAGTCAGACAAGTTTGGGATAAGGTACGAAGCATCTCTAGAGGAGCATATGAGGAGCATGACTCTTAGAAGAAAGGGTGACAAGGGCAAGATGAAGCATATTCCCCACCTGAGGGAAACATTTCCAGCACCGGCCAAGGTAATCATGCCTGACAAGGTCATTCACCCCCAATACCACCTCACTATCAATGCATTGCATGAAGAGGGCCCAGAAGAGCGCAAGGCAATCCGTCTTCTTGCTTATGAGGAGCCGTTGAAGAACTGGCAATCTGAACCAATTGTTGATGTGATTGTTTCAAAGTAATTGTCTAGTCATGTTGTGTTAAGCAGATGTTTAAGTTATTTTGAGCTTATGGTTTATGTTATTTGAGACATTAATTAAATGAATTTGCATGAATATTCAGTATTCCTATTCGTTGCACCTTGTGACCTGTCTTTTTGTATTTATCAATTTTCTTTTTACATTTCTATACCATATCTTTTTTTTCCTTTGTCGTTCCTACTCTATCTTGCTTTTCCAACTCCACACAAAATTGCTTTCTAGGGATCTAGGTTTCATAGAAAGTTCGCCTTATGAAAGGGACCTCAGAAACTCATCAATTGATTCCCTTGCGATGTTTGAAGAAGAAGACCCTAGATCTGGGGAAGAGGAAGAAGTTGTTGAAAATTTTGTAAAATTACTGGAATACTCAGAGAAGGGATTTGTCTTGAATGGCGAAGAAGTAGAGGTGGTCAACATGGGGACAGAGGAAGAGAAAAAGAAATTGAAAGTAGTGGAAAATCCGGAGTTTGAAGAGATGATCACGCTATTCAAAGAGTATATGGATGTTTTTGCTTGGTCTTATCGGGATATACCTAGGTTAAACCTAGAGATAGCATCGTATAAAATCCCACTATACCCGAATATTGAGGCAAAGAAGCAAAAGTTAAGGAGGATGCATCCTGATATGTCCCTGAAGATCAAGGAAGATGTGACTAAGCAGTTGGAAGTAGGATTTGTGGAAGTGTCAAGACACCCAGAGTGGGTAGCCAATATCATGTCAGTGCCTAAGAAGGATGGAAAAGTCAGAATGTGTGTGGACTACAGAGATCTGAATAAGGCCAGCCCGAAGGATGCTTTCCCACTCCCTCACATTAATGTTCTGGTTGATAACACTGCTAAGAATCATAGGTTCTCATTCATGGATGGATACTCAAGGTACAATCAAATCCCCATGGATGTCAATGACAAAGAAAAAACCACTTTCATTACTACTTAGGGAACATTTTGTTACACAGTGATGCCGTTTGGATTAAGGAATGCTGTGGCTACTTACTAACGCGTTATGGTGGCACTATTTCATGACATGATGCACAAGGAAATTGAACTGTACGTGGATGATATAGTAGCTAAGTCTAAAGAAGGAGAAAGTCATGTGGCGGTTTTGCGGAAGCTGTTTGAAAGACTCAAAAAATACAAGCCGAGGTTGAATCCTGCTAAATGTGCTTTTGGAGCATCTATTGGGAAATTACTCGGATTCATTGTTAGCAGAGAAGGAATAAAGGTGGATCCAGATAAAGCAAAAGCAATACAAGAGATGTCTGCCCCTAAGACGAAGCGTGAAGTGCGAAGTTCTCTCGGGAGACTCAATTACATTGTTAGATTCATTGCTAACTTAACCAGCACATGTGAGCTTATATTCAAGTTGTTGAAAAAGCATCAACTAGGCAAATGAGATGAAGAATGTCAGGAAGCTTTTGACAAGATAAATGCTTATTTAATGAATCCTCCTGTTTTGGTACCCCCTACGCCGGGTCGCCCTTTAATTTTGTACCTAACTGTATTACCAACCTCGATGGGGGCAATGCTTGGACAACATGATGAATCGGGAAAGAAGGAGCAAGCAATTTATTATCTGAGTAAGAAGTTTAATGACTGTGAAGCTCGTTACATGGCTATTGAGAAGACTTATTGTGCACTGGTATGGACCTCAAAATGGCTACGGTAATGCATGCTCTATTACACCACATGGTTGATCTCCCGAATAGACCCTCTGAAGTATATATTTGAAAGTCCTCATGTGTCATTAAGGGTTTCAAAATGGCAAGTGATGCTATCAGAATTCGATATCAAGTACGTGACTCGGAAATCCATCAAAGGAGGTGCAATTGCTGATCATTTAGCTGAAAACCCTCTTGAGGGTGGATAACTAGTGACATCTGAGTTCCCTGATGGAGAAATACTGATGGCAGAAGAAGAAGAACCTGTTTGGAAGATGTATTTTGATAGAGCGGTTAACATGCATGGTAATGGCATAGGAGCCATGGTTGTTTCACCAACTGGAAAACAATACTCAGTCGCTATCAAGCTGGATTTTGAGTGCACCAATAATATTGCAGAGTATGAGGCCTGTGCTAATGGTTTACAAGTTGTAATTGACTTAGGAATCAAGCAGTTAAAAGTATTTGGAGACTCAACACTCATCATTTATCAAATGAATGGTGAATGGCAAACCAAAGATCCAAAGTTTGTACCTTATCAAAAGTATTTGATCCAGTTGGTTAAGAAGTTTAAGGAGATGACCTTCTCCCATTTGACCCGAGATAAGAATCAGTTTGTAGATGCCTTGGCCACTTTGGCTGTAATGACCAAGTTGGATATTCATAATAATGTCCAACCCATCCAAGTGAAGACGCATAGTGAGCCTGCGTATTGTGCTAATGTGGAAGGCGAGCCAGATGGTAAACCTTGGTATTATGATGTCAAGCGGTATATTCAGCATAGAGAATGCCAAACGAGGGTAAGTGAGGTGAATAAGAAGACTATCCGCCGGTTAGCGATGACTTTTTCCCTGAACGGAGAGGTTCTGTACAAAAGAGGTCATGATGGCACTTTACTTAGATGTGTAGATGCTCGTGAAGCTCGTATAATCATGACTAAGGTTCATGAAGGAATCTGTGGAACTCATGCCAATAGTCATATGATGGATCGAAAAATTCTAAGGAGTGGTTATTATTGGTCCACTATGGAAACAAATTGCATAGATTATGTACGAAAGTGCCAAAAATACCAGATATATGCAGATCGAGTCAATACACCTCCTTTCCTTTTGCATAATTTGGTATCTCCGTGGCCTTTCTCAATGTGGGGAATAGATGTCATCGGACCCATTAATCCCAAAGCTTCCAATGGTCATCGCTTCATCTTGGTGGCGATTGACTATTTCACCAAGTGGTTAGAAGCTTCCTCTTATGCCAGCATTACTCAAAAAGTGCTTTTAAGATTCCTCAAAAGGGATATTGTCTGCAGATATGAAATTCCAGAAAGGATAATCACAAATAATGGTACCAATCTCAATGGTGCTGAAATTAAAAAGTTTTATGAAAATTTCAAAATCAAGCATCATAATTCAACTCCCTACAGGCCTCAGATGAACGGTGCAGTTGAGGCAATAAATAAGAATGTCAAAAAAATGGTTGCTAAGATGGTAGTGAACTACAAAGACTGGTATGAAATGTTACCCTATGCTCTACCTGCATATCGTACCAATATACGATCAAGCACTGGGGCAACGCCTTTCTCTTTGGTGTATAGGATGGACGTTGTCTCTCCAATAGAAATCGAGATCCCTTCTCTAATGGTTTTGATGGAAGCAGAGTTAGAGGAATCTGAATGGTTGAAGACTCAATATGAGTAATTGAATATGATAGAAGAGAAGAGATTGGCAGCTATTTGTCATGGGCAATTATATCAAAGCAGAATGGCCAGAGCCTTCAATAAGAAAGTTCGTCCTAGGGAATTCTGTTCAGGGGATTTGGTTTTGAAAAAGATTCTCCCTAACCAAGAGGATACCAGAGGAAAATGGGCTCTGAATTATGAAGGCCCGTATATAGTTAAGCAGACATTTTTAGGAAGAGCGTTAATTTTGCAGAATATGGATGGAGAAGAATTGCCAAGGCCTGTGAATACTGATGTTGTCAAGAGATTCTATGCCTAAAATAAATAATAATAAAAAAAGGTCGTTAGGTTGAAAACCCGAAAGGGCGGCCTAAGCAAAAGTTAGAGCAATTGAAAAACGAAAAAGAAAAAGTCAGTTAGGCTGAAAACCTGAAAAGGCGGTCTAAGCAAAAGTTAGGGCAAATGAATAGGCAAAATCTCAAAAAAAGTGGGCTTAAAACTCTTCGAGGGATTCATCAAACTGGGGCAATTTTTTTGATGTGCGTCCTATCAGTTACACATAGGGATAAGTCATTTGCATTAAATTGGTCATACTGGGGTAAAATTTTTGAGGATTTAAAAAGGACTCGTGTTAAAAGAGGTATCAACAGAGACAACGGTTGAGTTGTCAAACATTTACAGTGAATCAATTGAATAAGGAACAAGGAACTAATACTGGGGCAAATTTTTTATTTTTCTTGCAACCTTTCTTTTGTCTTCAAGTACGTGTCTTGTCAAAAGTTCATGTACGATTACATTACTAAAATAATAAAAGGAAGTTTGTTCATTTAACAAATTTCTGTCCATTCATGAATGCATGTTTACTCATTAATTTATATCTCAAATAAAATAAACTTAAGGTCAACAATTTGATCTGACAATTTTCCAGCAATCCTTCAATGATTAATTTAGATTAAAGGATCTCAATAACTCAAGATACAGGTTGCAATATGTTGCCAAGGAGAACAAGGTGGTCAGAAAAATGAAAAAAGGAAATGAGAAAATCTAGGGGAGTCTTAGCCGATAAAAGGGTCTGATGAAGAAAAGCATATGGACAAAGGGTTTTATTAGTCAAAGCTTTCTACGATCACCGTTGGTTAAGATGACTTTGAATAAATAAATGAAAAAAATGAAAAAAGAGAAAAGGAGAGAAAAGAAAAGAGGAACAAAAAAAGAGAGAAAAGAAAATTTAAGTCCATGCATTTTAAGTTTCTTTTGAGCGCATCGGCTCCATGCATTTTAATTTTCTGTTGAGCGCATTGACTCCTTGCATTTTAAATTTCTGTTGAGCGCATCAGTTGTATGCATTTTAACTTCTGTTGAGCGCATTGGCTCCATGCATTTTAATTTCTGTTGAGCGCATCGACTCCTTGCATTTTATTTTTTGTTGAGCGTATCAGCTCCATGCATTTTAATTTTCTGTTGAGTGCATCGGCTCCATGCATTTTAATTTCTATTGAGTGCATCGACTCCTTGCATTTTAAATTTCTGTTGAGCGTATCGGCTCCATGCATTTTAACTTCTGTTGAGCACATCGGCTCCATCCATTTTAATTTTCTGTTAATTCATTTGAGTGCATCGGCTCCATGCATTTTAATTTTTGTCAATTCTTTGAGCACATCAGCTCCATCCATTTTAATTTCTGTTAATTCTTTTGAGTGCATCAGCTCCTTGCATGTTAAGTTTCTGCTAATTCTTTGAGCACATCAGCTCTTTGCATTTTAAATTCCTATCAATTCTTTGAGTGTGTTGGCTCTTCACTTTTTATTTGTTCTTGCTTTGTGTTGCATTTATCATCTTCTGCATTGCCGGACAAAATTGAAGTTCACATCTTTACTCATTTCTTGCGATGATAATATGAAAACTACAGTTATTCTTATTATCGAGTAAGAAACAAGTAAAGAGGGGTAACTGTGAACAACCAATTTTGACCGGATTAAAAAAAAGAAAAAAAGAAAAAACAACAAAAAAAAGAAGCAAAAAAAAAATTGTGGTCCACTTTTTGGCCCATGTTCTTAGCCCAAACAGAATAAGCCCACTTTGCCTAAAAAAATTTATTAATTAATTAAACAAAAAAAATGAAAGAAAAAGTGAAAGATGCAGGCTACTGTTTTGGTTGTTTTTCTTCTTTTTGGAAGGAAACATTTTTTTATTTTCCTGCTTTATCTTCATTTTCCTTTTTTGGCCATGCAAACACAACACCACCTGCACTGCAGCACACACAGGGGGACAAGCTGCTTTGTCTCTTACTCACTTTTCATTTCCACACACTCACGTAACTCACCCACTAACTCACACACTTGGTAGAGCACAAAGAAGAGGGGGGCACTCTCACATTCAGGATCACACACACACACTCAAGGGGAACTCACCAAGTGATCTGGAGGTTGCAAAAGAAAAGGCACACACATTTCCTCTTCACCCATTTTTCATCATTCCCATATTACCTTCATCTTCACGACTCTCCCATCTAGACATATACCACCTTCAACCTTCTAACCTCGACTCATCTTCATTATTGGCGTGACCCCCTCCATTCTCACGTAAGAGCGGAGACAAAACCAAGACTTTGAGTTTTTCTCCATTCACACATTCCTCCCCATAGTCATCATTCTCTCATCCCACCAAATTATCCCTCACAACTGTAGCACCTCATCTCTACCAACCTCTATTTTTCACCATCATCACCCATCCCCGCCATCATTTTTACTTCCATCACCAAACAAGCCATCAACCAAACAACCTTCATCTTTAACCCAATAATTTCACCATTAACACAACTTACACTAATCATCACCTTCACTTCCATAAACCACCATTAACAACAACCCAACCACCATCACCTTCACCACACAACCAAGACCACAAACCACCATCAACAACAACCCAACCACCAAGCTTCATCATCATCACCGCTTCCACCACCAGCAAGCCACCAATAGCCGCGTCACTTAGCCAACCCGAACCAGTTCATACCTACAACCTCCAAAAAAAAAAATAGCATCTCAACCGACTAGCCACCCCAGCTGTCACTTTTTGGCAACCCAAAGCCTAGCCACTTAGCCGTTAGTCAGTGCAGCACCGCACGCTGCCCCGCGCAGCGTCGTACTCCCCGCGACTTCCATGACCCCAATCGCTCGAATCTGCACCGCTCCACCGGACCGCTCCAGCTGCTTCAGTCACGCACGTCCTCGTTGTCGAGCCCATCGCATCCTCCAGATTTCATTGGCACCGCGATCAAATTGACCCAGATCCGGGAACCAAATGACACCGTGCCTCCACTCGTCAAAAACCAAATCCGATCTCTCCGTCGAGCCAGTCGCACCCCGCACCGAAATCACTACTGTCTGTTCTGCTAGTGGTTCGCCCCTTCCTTCATTTCGTTTTTCTCCAGAAACTTCTCTTTCGTTTCTCTAGAATGTGCCTTCCTTTTTTTCTCTTTAAACTTCCTATTTTACTATCCTTTTGTGTTTTCATTTGTTGAATGCTTGTTTTTTTCTTTTTTGTGTGTTTCTTGTCTTTTTGGGTTTATTTTTTGTTTCTTCTTTTGGGCTGTTGAAGGAAGCAACCCACATTACGCGGGTTGGTTTGTTTGAATAGCAAAGTGTGATAATGATAGAAGAGAGAATTTGGTTTGGTGTTAGTTTTTAAAAGTAAAAAAAACTAATAATAATCATAAATAAAAATAAAAGTATGTGTTTTGAGCTTAGTTATTCTTGTTTTTAGATTTATTCTGGTTTAGTAGTGTTTTTTTTATGTGATAGTATGTTTTATGTTGTATCTTGTGATTAATGGGAAGCTAAAAATAAAAATAAAAAAATATGAAATTGTTAGAAAAATAAAAATAATTTTTGTTTTTGAGTTATTTGGTTTGTGATGCTTATATTTATTCTTTTTTTTTTTTACCTGGCTCTTAGAAAATTTATGTTTATCCTTGTACTCTTTTCTTAAAAAAAATATAAAAAAAAAACAAAAATTCAAAAAAAAATCTTTAAATTAATGTAATGACCAATGATAATGATTGAATAGCAGATGCTATCTTCAATGTTGTTTGGATCATAAGGGTTTATGGAGTAGCTTAATGCTAACTTGAATCATGTGAAAGAATGAATCTCTTTTCAAACAAAATCCTTTTTCCAAAAATCCTTTTTCTTAATTAAAAGCAATCAACTCACACTTATTTTCTAAAGAACTACGTGACTTTGAGTTCTTCATTGCACTTGAGGGTACATAGAAGCAGAATTTTTATTCTGTCAAACCAAAAATTAAATTTTCACAATTTAGTTGTTTATTTCTTTCTTTTTTAAAAAAATAAAAAAAATAAAAAAATAAAAAAATAGAAATTACAAAAAAATTTGTTAAAGGGGAGTACGTTTGAGATTATTAATTTTTGCACAATTGACTTAAGGTACCGTCTTAAGACGGGTGTGTTAGGGGTGCAGTGGGATTAAGTTTTCACCCTTCCCTAGCCATATCCGACTCCCGAATCCAATCTGGTTTCAAAGACTATTTTCTAAAAAAGGGTTTTTCAATTTTTCATAAATCAAATAAAATTGGTGGCGACTCCATATTTTTATAATTTTAAAAATCATTGCGAGTTACTATTTCGCTGCGATCTCGGTTGCGACACTGATCCAATCCTTTATCGTTCTATTGTGGGGGCTCTTCAATATGTTACCATTACATGGCCTGAAATTTCATACAGTGTGAATAAAGTTTGTCAGTTCATGCACAATCCCCTTGAAGAGCATTGGATTGTTGTCAAACGAATTCTTAGATATCTTAAAGGCACACTTTCTTACGGTCTGCTACTTAAACCTGCCTCTAAACTTGCCTTGTATGGCTTTAGTGATGCTGATTGGGCTTGTGACCCTGATGATTATTGATCCACCTCTGGTTCTTGCATCTATCTTGGTCTAAATTTGATTTCCTGGTGGTCTTGCAAACAACTTGTTGTGGCGCGGTCCAGCACAGAGGCTGAATATCGTAGTGTTGCTCAAACTGCAGCTGATATCTTGTGGATTCAATCTCTGTTGCAAGAGTTGCATGTTTCTCTATCCATTATTCCTGTTATATTTTGTGACAATATGAGTACAGTCTTTTTATCTCATAATCCTGTGCTTCATTCTCGCACAAAGCATATGGAGCTATATATCTTTTTTGTCCGTGAAAAAGTTCAGCAAAAGCAACTCTTTGTGAAACATATTCCAACTACTGATCAAATTGTTGATGTGCTAACCAAACCCCTATCAAAGCCTCGATTTTGCTTTCTTCATGACAAACTCAGTGTGGTTAGCTGTTCCTGAACCTCACTGTGTTTGAGGGGGGCATAATAGAGTATTCCAAAAGAAGCTACCATCAACTCTGTTAATTCTGTTAGAGTTAGTTTCTGATTCTGTTAGAGTTAGTTTTCTGTTGTATAGTTAGCAACTATCAGCTACTATAAATGCTCATTGTACACGTGATTGAAATATCATATAAGTCATAAATGAAATACAAAAGTTCCAGAATCTTTCTTTTCTTTCTTTGCTCTCTGCAACTTTTCTTTTCTTGGTCGTTTTCTTTTCTCTGTCTTGGATATTCTTTCACTCCTCTCCTTCCCATAACCATGATTTCATGCTCAAGTGACTATGTTGTGTTTTCACACGATCATGTGAGCTTTATTCACGTAAAAAATAAGTTATTTGACTCCCAAATCATGCTTAGTATGCTTAAGTTAAAAGTTTTAACTCAATTAAATCAAAGGCGAGCCCGGGTTTAGAAAATTGGGTCTATGAAATTATCAAGTTAAACTTAAACAAATCTAGCCATGAGCGCACCCTTAGTGCATTGCAATCAGTTTTTACACTTAAAATTAATGGGCTAGAATACCATCCAAGCGAGCCTAACAAAATCAATTAACCTTAATAAAATGCATAAGCATAACAGAAAAATCTGGTACATATATATACAGTCATCCCAAATTAAGCAAATATAATAAAATATGATTCATATACATCAATGAGCGGGTCAAGGTCAGAATGTGGTGGTCTGTGAGGGAGATCAGAAGAAGGTCTTAGCTGTGATGAGTGAGAATATAGTATGTATCTCATATACGGTGGATATGAAAATGATGGTGTAAGGGTAAAGGTATAAGGATACGGTGGGTAAGGGTAAGTAGGTGGTTGGTATGGTGTAGATGGTGAGTAACCTATAGACAGTGGATAACCTGGATATGGAGGGTATGATAGAGGTGGTTGTAATACCCTTAAACACATGTTAGACTGGTGAATGGTTACCACAGGTAGCATTTGACTTGTTTAGCATGCCAGTGAAGTTTTGTGACAAACTAAGTTCGTTTAGGCACTTAGTTGCAACACAAAAGTTGAAAAGTAGCTTAAAATGACTCAGATAATAGCATAAGTTGCTAAGTTGAGGGAAATAAATATAGAGAGTTTATTTCTAGGTCACAAATAAGTCAAGAAAGATGTGGTAAAAGTTTGAAGAGAATTAGAGTCAGTTTGGTATTTTTAGGCATTCTGTTTGCGTAATTTAATACCGAATGACTAGTAGCGGATATAGAAAATCATGAAAATGGTAAAACAACAATTTAGATGAATCTTATGATTTATTATAAAGTTGTTGGAAGCTGAAAAACTTAAATTAACATAATTCGGATGTTCTTAGCAGATATAAGTTTCAATGTAGAAACTTAAGTTAATCTTTATTATAAGTTATATACAATGTTATAGTTAGATGGTATTGGAATTACTTTTACTGAGAATATTAATTCTCACCCCAGTTGTTATTCCATGTAAATCCAAATGCAGGCAATGGCACAGGTACAGAGGTATAGACCCTGCTAAGGGTAAGCAGATAAAGCATGAAGACTAGAGTAATTTTTTTTATTGCTTTAAGTAGACAAAACTTATGTAATCAGTTTATATTTGTTTTGTATGTTTTATGTTATATTTATTACAATAAGCCCTCTTGTGGCTAAGTTTGTATATATATATGTATGAGGTTTAAGTTTTTCGCAATCTCTTAAGGCTTTCTATAATCACTCAGTTGTGATTATAGATATATATGTTAGTATGTAGTATAGAAATGACGTCTTTAGTACTGCTTATCTTTATATATCCCTGTGTAACTAAGATATATCTAGATATCTGTACTAGGGTGTTACAGTGGTGGCTGAGATGATGGGTAAGTAGCAGTAGAAGTGGGCGGTGGCTGAGTACTAAACACACCTGAAGAATCAGAGTCCTTTGAAAGTCGTAGTCATGATCGAGTACTCGCTAACCCTTTCCATCTACGGCGCGTCCTCTATTCATCGGACTGCTCAGATGGTCCTAGAATGTCATCTGCAGGAGCAGCTGGACGAAGATGATCCAATGTGATGCAATCATGCTCCCTCACTAAAAATAAGATGTCCTCTATGGGCTGTTGAAGGCTAGCCATACTAAATCCGAAACTAGGGTTCTTGGCTGAAGCATGGACGTTCTCTGCAATGTCAACTAAAGATATAGATATAGCACATGTCATCATCAATACAAAATACAAAATACACAAAGCAAATAGCAGAACATATTGGTAAAAAGCTTACCACAAACCCAATGGATGCACCAGTATAGGAAATCCAGCGTCTGGTAATTCGTCTGTACCAGCACATGTGCTCAGAATGCACAGTAAGGGGAGCTTCCAAGGGGTGACCAATAACACATCGTTCCCTCCAACTGTCCCAGATGGCTATGGGTGCAAGGTGTGTAACTCGCCAATCCTCGTTGTGTCGTCCGACCAATGTAATCGAGTGCAACTCGTCAAGTTGGTGTGGTCTTTGTGGTATTGGTTGGTCTAACTCAAACTGACGCATCACCCTATCTAGCTAGTGTCACTCAACAATGTGAAAAATGATAAATGGAACCACTGCCAGTATAATGTCTCTGCCAGCGACACATAATGCTAGTAGTGAAGCCACAATCTCATCCGTATATGGCTGCCATGTTATTTGCAATCACAATTGTACAAAGAGTTAGAAAGTAAGACAAAGTAACTTATTTAAATCAATGTAAATAGATACTGACCTCATCACTCTTCATCTGATCAAAGAATCAACGGTAATACGGAAGCACCCCCATTGGGGTTTCATTCAACACCTTATGTTTATGCTACCTATTTAAATGTCAAAGTCATATGATGTCAACACAAGTAATATATATAACAAACTAATGTACAGATATGTTGAGAAACTTACCGAAATCCTAGTGGACGGTGGGGATCATAGGCAGGAACATAGGCAGCCACAAGGACAGGATCAGTATCATCCACAAGTGTAGGGACAAGGGGTGAAAATCTGTGCCATGTCCAACAGTGCAACAGTATGCAAGCACCTCCAATCTGGTGCACACTATAGTCAGTGACCTTGCACAGCTCCCTGTACAAATAGGCCAAGACCGCAGATCCCCAACTGTATTTCCTAGCAGCAGTAAAGTCCTCCAATAGTGGTAGGAACATCATATGCACGTATCTATTAGAGTGATCAGGAAATAGCAATCCTCCGATCAACCGAAGTATATATGCCCGTGCACACTGCATCACGTAGGCATCTCCATCGACCTCAGTAAGTCGTGTCGGAATGCCCTATAGAGCCAGGACATATCAATACGTCCACCTGATACGTCTGACTCATCTGGCTGCGATCCTAACAAGTTTTCACATAGCTGCATCCAATTTCGACGGGATGTATGGCCAGTAACTGCATCACCGTCAATGGGAAGTCCCGAGATAATACCTATATCCTCCAATGTGACGGTGCACTCTCTAGTAGGCATATGAAATGTGTGTCTCGGGGCTTCATCTCTCAACCAATGCCATAAATAGAGAGTGATTGATGGTGCAATATCCCATGTGGGCAACCCCCACGAAACTAGTCAGCTCTAGATATGGCAGTATCTGCTCATCTGGGTCCATATGTCTAAATTTATTAGCATATCTAACATGCAGATGACGGTCTGGTCTTCCTTGCCATATATGTTGCGATACATAAAACTCTTGCATCTCCAATACTGACGAGTCCTCTGGGCCTGTGCGCAAGTAGAATGACATGTCTCACGCTATAATCAGGCAACAAATAAGAACATTGGGTAAGTCTTCAAATAATAAGACATACTATAAAATCGAATATACATATTAAACATGAGTGTATCGAGTATAAATTAAAAGACACCTCTAAAAGCACAAGGAGGAATGATATTAAACAAAAATAATCACATAGATTATCAAATTACACATTGAAAATTCATTTTTGTACAAAAACCTACTAGCTAACAATAAAACAGATATAACAAATACACAATTAATAATAAAACAAATAATAATAATAATAATAATAATAATAATAATAATAATAATAATAATAATAAAACTAATAATCAATAATAATAATAAGTAATAATACTCAATTATTCTAACAATACAAACAAATATACAATACATAATTAATATAAAAACTCAAACACATAAACAATAATTCTAACAATAAAACAAATATAAAATACACAATTAATATAAAAACTCAAAAACATAAACAATAATTCTAACAATTAAAATATTCAGCAATAAATATAACAATAATAATAATCTAACAATAGAAATACTTATATATATATATATGATTCTCTCACAAGTTACGACCAAGAGAGTTCAGGAGAGAGTTTAGAGAGAAAAAAATATAAAGAAAAGGTGAAATTTTGAGAAATAAGAGAAGTGACCGTAGAAGGGAGAGGAGAGGGGGTGTTATAAGGATCCCACGTAGGATACGTCAGAGCGCTTGGCATATCCAGGAAAACGCCAAACGCTCTGGCGTATCCACGTAGGATACGTCAAGCGCTCTGACATATCCATGTCCTACGTGGAACAGAAAATCTTAAAATATTCCAGCGTGACAAAAATGATGGAATTTTGATAAATAGTTTCAAAAAAATGGTAATTTGGTAAATATCTTTGTCACTGAGGACAGTTTGGTAAAAAACCCAGGTGTTATAGGGATCTCACATAGGATACGTCAGAGCACTTGACATATCCTACGTGAATACGCTAGAAAGGTTGGCATATCCACTTGAAAAATACCAAACGCTCTGCCATATCCACATAGGATACGCCAAACGCTTTGACATACCTTACGTGAAACAAAAAATCTTAAAAAATTTTAGCGTGACAAAAAGAGTGACATTCTGATAAATAATTTAAAAAAGATAATAATTTAATAAATATCTTTGGTACTGAAAACAATTTGGTCAAAAACGCGTGTTTGGTTACCTCTATATGACAGAGATAAAATGATAGATGAAACTCATGAAAGTCATTTCAAACAATTTGTACAACATCCCAAACACAGTTACGGCAGCACAACGTCAAAATACTCTCTATTTTAGACTTTAGAATGGAACAAAATGCTGTTTATATATATATATATATATTGCCACTGAGGGCAATTTGCTCAAAAACCCGTGTTTGGTTACCTCTATATGACAGATAAAATGATAGATGAAACTCATGAAAGTCGTTTCAAACAATTTGTACAACATCCCAAACACAGTTACGGCAGCACAACGTCAAAATACTCTCTATTTTAGACTTTAGAATTAAACAAAATGTTGTTATATATATATATATATATTGGGATATATCTAGTGAGATGAATTTTTATTATGAGAGTGTAAGAGAAGTAAATCTTGACCATATAACTATACATAGATGATCAAGATTAAAAGTTATTTAAAAATTATGTAACTGCTTAAAAAAATTATATGTATTTATGTGTTAATTTTGATTATTCATGTAAGATCAAAAATTATGATTCGCTTTTCTCACCTCTTACAAGTAAACATTTTTTCCACTAAAAACACTCTCAATATATATATATATATATATATATATATATATATATATATATATATATATATATATATATTTGATGAGAAAATGTCGTTTCTAATTCACCATACAACATGAGTTTAATTCATTGGATAAATAAATAAATGTTTGAAATTTGATAATACTAACACTGATGCATGCATATACCCTCTTAACTATTATATGAAACAATTACTGAATACTCTCATATCATATCCCTTCAAACAAGTTTTTTATATTGGCAGTTTATAAAAAAAAAAAAACTCTTCTTGATTGACAGCAAATGAATGAGAGAGAGACGAAAAAAAAGGGGGAGGTGGGGGGGGGGGAGGAGAAAGAAAGCAAAATACCTCTTGAATAAGAGCCGGGTAAGTGAGGTTTTCACTGATAACGAATGCAGCAACAGAAACTGCAACATAGATTTTCTCAGGGATCCTTTCCATAGCAACAGATATGGAGATCCCACCAAAACTGTGAACCACCAGAATCACCTTCTCCTCTGAAGGAAGAGACTCTATGAATGTTCATGGTCAGTGACAGAACCTAAAAAATTTAGGCAGTAGGGACAAAGATAATACACAAACAAAAAAAAAATTAAATAAAAAAATATTAATACATAATGGTAAAATATTAATTTATAAGTAACCCTTTTACGGTGTAAATAATCTTTTCACTATCAATACTATCAAATATTTTTCTATTTATGTATGTATAAATGATATTAACATTTAATAGTTTGAAAAAAATGTTATAAAGATTTTATCTTCTCTTATACCAAATTTACTTACTTATAAATCATATGAGAACAAAATTAAAAATATGAAGAGATAAAAATGTCAAATAATTATTATGAGTAATAAAAAAATTTCTAAAGTGGGTGGGGGCATATATCTCCATTATTATATAAGTGGATCCATCCCTACAAATATATATATAAGATCAAAGAAAATTTTTAGTTGAATGGGAACATATGCCCCCACCCTTTTTATACATAGAACCGTCCCTGTTCATGGTAGTGAACGAATCTCTTGCACCTGCTTGGTGTTGATACCAGAAGCAGCCAGGTCCGGAGTTGTAACATTATGACCAGCTGATTTCAGCAGAGTTGCAACCTTATACCAGCACCATGCACCATAGCTGGCTCCGTGAATCAGCACAAAGTGCCTCTCCCCCTTAGTCATCTTCTTAATTTTGGGGTTTTATCTTTCCCTTGTTCGAGCATTTGGTCCTTTATATTAATTTTAGACTAGTTATTTTCGCGTACAATCATTCAAGGCTGGCTATTAATATTTATATATGATTAGCTTAATCTCCTTCATATCATTTCATTTATTCTATGAATAGGCCCAGCCAATATAAAATACCCACGTGATATTTTGGTTTTTTTTTTAGGTTAGTCCATGAGCAACAACCTTACAAAAGTCAAAATTTTATTTAAAAATTATCATATTGGATGCCTATCAATATTATAAATCCATGATAAATAAATTTTGATGGGACAGAAGAAATGCGAGAGGAAAATATAATAGATTAGGTGGTAAAAAATTACGTAACTCAAACATATAGGGTCTCGGCTTTAGAAATTTCGAAGCAAGGCTGAAGACTTCTGATCAATCGGAATACTCTTATGACCAAAACAATGAAAGGTAAGTCCTTGGCTTCGATGGGAAGAAATTGATGGAACGTTCTACAAATTCTACTTCAACGATTTGATCGACGTACATTGTATTCCTCGAAACCAACCAGGGACTTGGAAAAATCAATTGTTAGTCCTTCGACAATAGCAACTAGAGAAGAAATGTACTTTTATAGACTTCGAAAACGTGATAGTTGGATGATTTAAATGATAAATGTACTTTTTTTTTTTTTGCATGTAACCATTATTTTGTCCTTTTCTTGTTAAGTTAGCATTGTCATCTTTAAGTGAGAAGGTTGAGCAATTTTCTCATGGCCAACCTTCTCATGAACATTCTCAACACCAAGTTTCTCACTAAACTATATCAGCTACTTTCTCATCCAACCTTCTCAAGCCTAAAGAACTTTAATCTTCTCATGTTTTGACATTTACCATCTTCTTGTTAATTCTTCATAAGGATTCTGAGAGTAAACACTTATCTTGCTAGTATGAAATCCTCTCATGATTAATCAAAGTGGAGGTTCTTCATTTTCTTGAACTTTCTCAGTATCTTCTTAGAACCTTCTTGTAACATCCTCCCTATCCTGTTAACTTCAATGGTTGTTATAGTAGTTCTTTAGTACTTATGTGATTTACTTGTTATTTTTTGTGATTTTTTGAGTTAGTTAAGTATTTTTAATACATAGAATAAGTGTTTAAAGACCAAATTAAATGAGAGTAGTTTGGAAAATTATGAAAATTTGAGGGGTTGTTAAATAGAAGATGGAAATTATTTTAAAAATTATTATGGGTTAGAGCAGATACCTGTAAGCATATTAGTTTACTTCCTTAAGTTTATATTAAGTTAAGAAAAAGTAATAAAGCCTAATGACTATCAAATGTAGTGTATAGATAGCTATTAAATGATGTGTATAGGAACTTAATAGAATCTTAGAATTTTTCATAATACTTGTGGAAGTTAGAAACTCATCAATAGAAGATCAAAGTATCCCTAAGAGACAAACCTCTTATAATTAATGTTAACCACACATTTTCTTGTTCTCATCCTTCTTTTTTCCAGCACCTCCCACCCAAAAGCACACACCACACATTTCTTTTCACTTTCTCTCGGCTACAACAAGAAAGGAGGAGAGAAAAGATAAAAACACCATAGCCACTATACTTTCAAGCCTTACTCAAAAACCTTCTAGCCCTCATCTTCCAAAGCTTAAGTTAGACAACTTCATCTACTTATCAAGTTCTAACTAGTTGTGGTCTTAAATCCATCATCAAGCATATTTCAAGTTTCTTCCTTCATCTTCTAAGAACTCAAGGGAGCCTAGGTAGGGGTCTATGTATCTACCTCCATACTTTCTACGCTTGATAGAGTGTGGGATATAATTTTTTATGCTTGATTGTAGAGTAATTGATGAATACCATGTTAATGTTCTTGTGGATATGTTTTGGGGTTTTTGGAAGAATTGAGTATGGATTGATTAATTCTTGTGTTAATAATTCTTCGTGTCTTTAAATTATGTGTTTGATGATATTTTTGAGACTACCATGCTTAGAACACATTATGGGTGTTGGAAAATAGCATAGTAATCAATTACTGATGTTGGTAATTGATTATAAACTTTCAAAAGGTTGTTGCTAGTATTATGGTAATCGATTACCAACTATGGTAATCGATTAACAAGTGTTTATTTGAGAAATTAGCAGTGTGGTAATTGATTACCGAGCATGATAATCGATTACCAAGATCCTATTTGAGAAAATTGTATGTGGCAATTGATTACCAAGCATGGTAATCATTACCAAGCCACTTATTTGAGAAAATGATTTGTGGTAATCGATTACCAAGCCTTTGTTTTGAGAAAAAATGAGTTCTCTGCTTTGTGGAGACCAAATTGGATATATTTAGGCTATGTGAGTTGCTAGCATTTCAAGTTTCCTTGTGAATTATGTGATTTATATGATGATATGATAAATTGGCACTTGGTATGCTTATGAGATAAATTATGATGTACACTTGATATGCTTATGAGATGAATTATGATGTGCACTTGGTATGCTTATGAGATGAAATATGATGTGTACTCGTTATGCTTATGAGATAAATTATGATGTACTGTAAATTGATATGCTCCTTTAAAATGTTAAAGTTGAGCCAGTAAAGGTGATCCTAGATCTAATTCCTTTGTGAAAGGAAATTGCTTAATTTGGCCAAGGTTACCTAGGATAGTACTGTACAATAACTGACTGTTATGTATACATTGAGTATTCAACCTTGATAAGCAGACTATCACCGAGTATTGGGTAGTGTGCAGAGGTGACATGTCCTCCATACCTATTTGAGATTAAAGAACATGGGTCCGGGGAATGAGTAGAAAAAGATGATAATTAATGGGTACTAAAAGAAAATTAAAAGCATTGCTTGAGCATTGACACATCTTCGGGAATTTACTATATAAAATGTAGCACCCTAATCCTAAATACTGTAGTATATTGTTAATATATTCAAGTATATAGAATCAAGGGTGTCACTTTTAAAATTAAAACATAAAAACTTAAAACATAGTCATAATCTGTAAAAAAAAATAATGCATACATATATAAAGCCTTGACAAAGTAAAAGAGCAAGACATTTTACGCGTTTGATAACTTGCTCTTTTTCACAAAACTATCTAAAACTATCTGAAATTACAACTTTTTTTAAAATTGATTACAAAAACTTAATTACATAACCATTATTATAAATGTAAAGCTTAATACAACCAAAGAAAATATACATAATTATATTAGTCTAAACTTAGTCTTTAGCGCTTCCTTTGCTCCTACTATGGTCTACCTCTAGATTTATCATGGAAACATAAAAAAAAAAAAAACTGGGGTGAGGATTTATAATTCTCAGTAATAAATTTATAAAACTTGACATCATAATAAATCCAACAACTATAGTTAAAACAAGTTACATAAATAATAAGTAGAAAAGTGAGATAATCCAAAACGTAGTCCTTTCATTTCCAAGGTAGACCGTTCATTAAAAAAAAAGATACCTATACCTACATTGCATAATACATTTCTTATTAAAACAGTTAACTTACATAAATAGGTTAATTTACTTATGACTATAACTTTTTCATTCACCTTAGTGGCTACTACTACTTTAAGATCACAATAATCAATGATATGCTCAATTTACATTCTAATATTTTAAATAATAAGAAGCCACGACCATAACATTTTCACATGACCAATTGATAAATATTTCCATCAACCTTAACAATTCCCAAAACAATGTAATTTCAAAGTAAAAGAAAATGATGACAATATGCCTTGGTCGTGGAGATCAAAACAAAGCACAAAGCAATCCCTTAGCTACAGTCAAGGAGACAACAATTCACAAATCAATCAAGTTTTTAGTTAACCAAAGTGACACAACAAAATTACTTAGTCGTGACCTTCTCACTTCAAGTAGAACACACACAGTTAAACACCAACACACATACTAAGCACAATTACCTCCAGTTAAGTTTTTCTAAGTGAATACCTGGCCGTATAGCATTTGAAGCAAAGCACACGATTTTCATCACAATTCACTTATCCTCAATTCAAAATATAATCATATCTTGATTATGTTCATCAATATACTTCATCACTAAGCATATCTCACTATGCATTTCTTCATTCATAGATACCATACAAAGTACTTATAATAATTCACATCATAAGTACCCTAATTCATTAGGTTCATACATTACATATTATGCATTACTTTGATTTTCAAGTGAGTAAATCTCTTGATTATACTTTTAAATATTTTCCCCTTAAAGGAACTTCTCATCTTTAAGAACAAGCAAATCATGCTAATCAAAGTTAAAACAATATAATTTATCCACTCTAATTCTTTACCATACATGAAACCTTATGCAACTTCAAGTTGCTCATACATCAAGTACTAAACATTCACTTCATTATTATTCCCTCTAAATTCTTAATCACAACTTTGGATAAAGTCATATATCAAATATTATGCATTCATCTTATTTTCATCATTCATCATCACAATTCTTAATCACAACTTTTAATCTTTATATATACAAACTTAAATATAATTTCAAACTCTCCATGAAACTTTTCATACTTATAGTCATTTATATGGTGTAAAATAGCAATATTTTGCATTAATTTTCATATTTTCTTCCCGATTCTTTGTTGGAACAACATCCAAACAGCATGAACAGTAGCACGATGCAACTGTTCATTAGCAGCAGCTAGACACGCTGTTGTCTAGTAGTAGTAGCAGCACTTTGCTATTGTTCATGGTTCATTTCCAACCATTTCACATCTTTTTCTTTCATAATCTAAGTAGTTTACACATATAATAATGCATTTTGATCATAGAACAACACTTTTGAACATTTAAACACTCAAATGTCGAATTAAAACTCAAACCTCTTCACCCATGAAAACCAACTTTAAATCCATCAAAAATCATAACGAAGCAAGACAAAACTGTGTTCTTCAATTCATCCTCAACACAAGCAAACAAAAACCCAAGCAATTTTTCATTATTAACATCAAGAATAAGTCATGAACAATATGTAACCCTTTTGCTTTCAAGCCACAAACATGAATAATAAGAGAAAGAAACATATATGAAAGTGTAGGAAAGGAATCCCCCTACCTCAATCTTGGATTTTCTTTATTTTTTTTCTCTTGATCTCCTCTCTTTTCCTCCATTTCGTTTCTGCTCCTCTCTGCTCGTTTCTTCCTCTCCCTGTTTCAGCTACCAGACGCATGAAAAAGTGAAGAGGAAAGTGAGAAATTCTCACTTTAAAACAATATGCATTAAGCGCATTTTAGTCCTTTCACTAAAACTTCCTATATCTTAGGAATACTTTGATCTTAATAAATTAAGTTTCCTAAACCCCAAAAGTATTAAAATAAATCTTAAGATTCACCTTAATTTTTATTTCACCATTTCCTTAATTTTCTATATCTGCTACACCTCAATCCGGTATTAAAACACTCCTACAGTGTCCTTAAAAATACCAAATTGACTCTGTTTATCCTCAAAATTTAACCACATCCTCTTTCATACATTTGTGACTTAGAAATAAACTTTCTATATTTATTTCTCTTAACTAGCATTTTATGCTATTTTCTTGAGTTAAATTAGTCATTTTGAAAATTCTATATTGTGGTAAAGTGCCTAAACTAACTCAGTTTGTTATGAAACTTCACAGACATGTCAAGCAAGTATTTGGTTATCTATGGAACCCTTTACAAGCCTAACATGTTCTCAGGAATGTTACATAAAGCACTAATTTGATAATGAATATTTGAATTGTGAGTTATTGTGAGTTATAGCCTGTGAACTTGTGTATTGCTTGGGTATATATTTATAGATTTGTTGTTCAATGATTAAAATTGAACTTTTTCCCTCTAGAATAGAAAGGAAATAATCTAGCATTTGTCACCTTTTTATGAAAGATTTTAAAAAAGATTTGATTCCCCGAAGTAGATAGAATTGTTGTGATGACATATAATTGTTAGAAAT
Source organism: Ormosia emarginata (assembly GCA_029884605.1). Lineage (NCBI taxonomy): Eukaryota > Viridiplantae > Streptophyta > Magnoliopsida > Fabales > Fabaceae > Ormosia > Ormosia emarginata. The sequence continues at coordinate 46,225,013 of JAQQTP010000088.1, forward strand.
ACTGTGAATTCTTAGAATTCTCACTCCACTATTTTTTCCATGATAATTCTAGTACAAGATCTACGCTCCGTGTAGGGATGTAGATGCTGACATAGTTATGAAGCATTACACACTTTTATTATTTGTCATGACTAAATGTTTATGTCATATATTTTTTTGACCATTGCCATGTATTGTATTTATGCAGTGGTTTGTACATGGTTTATATATGCCTATCAAGGCAAGATATGTATAACTTTGATACTGATGTACTGGATTGTATAGGTTACTGATGCAAGTATGACTTATACATGTTATGTACATAATTGTGTATTACAGGCATATATTTGTATTCTGGGTTGGTATATGAAATTTCTATGGTACCCGATTAGATAAATGTTCAAATTCCTAGAGTTCTATCAGGAGAATTCAAAGGATACTATATGGATAATAAAAAATTAATGAATATGGTATGGTAACTTAGTGGAGGCTTTCAACCATGCTCTTCATTTGAGCAAAAAAAAAAAAATTAACCCTCATAAGGCTTAAGTAAGAAATAAAATTGGTATAGTTAATTACCAAAGTAAGTAAAAGTTTAGTTGTGATGTGCTTGAGCCTAAGTGCTTCAATGTAATCTGAATACATTTGTGGCAATTAGTCTTAGGGCATTACATTTGGTAGTATCAGAGCAGTTTGTCCTGAATGAGCCTAGAGTATGGATTGACTATGCTTTTGGCATAATTAGATGTTCCTGTTACATGTTATGAATTTTTTTTACCTTGATGGTAAGATATATAGATAGAATTGCATAACAACCTTGTGTGTGAATGTTAATGGTTATTGTCGCACTGTTACATGATATTGAAACTGATCAACTCAATATATAATGTTCTGTATGTATAGGAAACTATGACATCTACCAAGTGAATTCGTGCTAATAAGGAACTTGCTAATCGATACGACAGAAATGACAGGAGCATTTGGAGAGATGGTTGTTGCTGTGATGGAGCAGACTGCCATTATACATAGAATGTTAGAAAGGATGGGAGCTAACCCACCTGGACAACCACAACCAACATATAATACAGGACCCATGAGAAATCAGAATTTCCATGATCTCTCAAAGTTTAGGAAGGTCAGTCCTTCATCCTTTAAAGGAGAATAGAATTTAGTTAAAGTTGAAGGATGGATAAAGGAGATGGAAAAGATTTTTGTTGTTATGGCATATACTAATGATCAGATGATGTCTCTTGTCTCTTATATGTTGGTAGGAGAGGCAGAGAGTTGGTGAACCAATGCTAGGAGACTTCTAGAGGCAGGAGGTACCCAAATTACTTGGGAGGTGTTTAGAACTATTTTCATTAATAAGTATTTTCCCAGAGACTTATAAAATGCAAAAGAGCTAGAATTTCTGAGGCTTGAGCAGGGGAATATGTTTGTAGGCCAATATGTGGCCAAATTCGAAGAATTATCTAAGTTTTTCTTTTATTTCAAGCACAATCCAGATGAAAATTGGAAGTGTGTGAAATTTGAGGCAGGATTGAGAGAAGATATCCGGAGGACTGTAGGGCACTTAGAAATACGAGACTTTCCTACTCTGGTTAACAAGTGTAGGAGTGTAAAGGCTTATGACTCTAAACTTCCACAAGAACATAAACCACAGTATTTCCAAAAGAGGAAGATGTCATATGGTAAGTTTAAAGGGGGTGTTTATTGGCCTAAGTACCCACAGGATAAAGGAAAACAAGTTCAGGCAGGAACTTAGAGACCAAAGTGTACAAAATGTGGCAGATATCATGGTGATAAGGCTTGCATGTTGGATCAGAATGTGTGCTACACTGGTGGTAAACCAGGACATTATCACTATAAGAAATTTGCAAATTAGCGAGGGAAATGTCCCTCGTTAATCCCTGGCAACATATTTTTACGAGGGATTAGCGAGGGACACGTCCGTCAGTTTGTTTTTCATCACTAAGTAGCGACGAAATTGTGAATGCTTACGTCATGGAACTCGTACCCATCAAGATTTTGATGATAACAGACTCAAGATGATGGCCAAGTACAAATGGATGCAAGACCAGATGCAAAGCGGATATGGCCAAGTACAAATGGATGTAGGACCAGATGCAAAGCTGATAAGTTTTTAGGTTTTAGGATCTTTATGTAAGAAGCTCTCTTGGTATCTCAAGTATTTTATTAAAAAGAGCTTTTTCAAAAATCAAATGGTTTTTCAATCTTGGATTATGAAAATCAAGCTTATTTCTTTTAAAAATCCAAGTTTTATTAAACTCAATATATTTCATGGTCATATGGGCTTAAAAATGAATTCAAACATGCTTGTAATCCTTATCTTAAGTCTACTAATCAGTTTATGGCTTCTTTGGAGGCTTGTAATTGATTAAAATGACTTGGTAATCGATTACATCCATGCAGGAATAAGTTTTTCTAAAGTCAGTAGCTTCGTAATCGATTACATGAGGTATGTAATCGATTACACTGCTTCTAGAGGCTTCGTAATCGATTACGTAAGTCTTGTAATCGATTACATTAAGTATATAATCGATTACACATAGCCCAGAAAGCCCAAAATACGTTTTAAGAACAATGTAATCGATTACATTGTTATTGTAATCAATTACAATAGGGCTGTAAGTGTGCAAACATGTTTTCTATAGCATTTAATGCTTTTATTAAATACCTTAACGACTCTTTTTCATACAAGAGGTATATATGAACCCTCCTAGGTCATCTTTTATACAGAACACAGATTGAGAAACATCTTATCATTGATTTTAATCCGAGTTTCATCTTTCTCATCTTCTTGCTCTGTTTTTTTTCTAAATATTTGAGATATCTTAAGAGAGCTTGTTAGTTCTTCAATTTGTAATACATACTCTTTAAGAGAGTTTTCTTCTGTTTCATTGCTAATTGATTGTATCGAGGGTGAGGTATCCCTCAAGTAATTTTGTGCGGGTGAGGTATCCCTCAGGAAATTTGCAAGGGTGAGGTATCCTTGCTGTCGAGGCTCAAACACAAGGATGAGGTATCTCAAGGTGTGAAGAGTGCTCAAGTTTGTAATGGTAGCAAGCACCTATTGAAGCTTGCATTTATAGTGGAAAAATCTCGGGTGGTTTCTCGAGGACTAGACGTAAGTCACAAGTGGTTAGTGGCTAAACCAGGATAAACTCCAGTGTTTGCTTTTCTGAACCCTTACTCTTTATATTTGCTTTTAAATATTACAATATTGATTAAATAATTTATTATTGGCTTGCTAATTTACTTGAATCCTTCTATCTTCTTGGTTCGTTCATTTCCCTTAACAAATAGCTTCAACGAAATTTTGTACTTAACGTATTTGTAAAAAGTTTTCAAAGATTTTTTAAACTAGTCAATTCACCCCCCCTCTCGAGTAAAGAAGCCACTTGGGTAACAGAAATAATTCTATCGCTAATTCATTGCTAATCACTCACAAATTTTTTAAAAAATGGCACTTTGCGTTCCCTTGCAAATCAGCGAGGGAAATTTCATCGCTATTCTGTCGCTATAGTTTGGAAATTTTGGATCTAAATTCTGTTACTAATCCCTCATTATTCCCTTGCAAATCCCTCGCTAATCCCAGTAATAACAAGAAATTTTTTTTTTGGATTTAATATTCGTCATTAATCCTTCGCTAATTTCCCTCGTTATTCCCTTGCAAATCCTTTGCTAATTTCTCTTGCTATTCCTTCGCAAATCCCTCACTAATCCTAGTCACAGCAAGGAAAAAAAATTGGATCTAATATCCGTGGCTAATCCATCGCTAATCCCTCGCTAACTTCCGTCACTATTTCCTCGCAAATCCCTCACAAATCCTAGTCACAACAAGAAAAAAAAATGAAAGAAAAAAGCAAAAGCCACCAGACCTACACTACACACCCACTCCACCCATGCACGTACATTGTGTCACCATCACATCACAATTTGGCATCTCAATAGAAAAAGTAAACTATCTCAATTTCTCAATCAAACATTCATCTCACACAAAATTAGAGTGTTGAACTCAAAAAACCAAGTACCAGAATAACAAGCAATGGGCAAAGACAATAAAGACAATAAGGTGACTTTGCCACCAAAAGCTTAACAAAGACTTAATAAAGGCAGGACAGAAACACTAGGCATATGAAAAACTAAGACTTCATGAAAAGCAAAAAAACAAGATAGCACCAATGAAGATCGAAAATCAATCTACACCCACTTTTATTCCAAAGAAAAAAAATTAACCAAAGATCACAGATTTGATATTAACATCCAGTTTTCACTGTTAAAGCACACTCAAATCACATTCCATACACCATGAAAGCCTAGTTTATTGTAAACGGGCAATAACCAATCTTTGAAGTCAATAAATACTCAATAACCAATCTTTGAACACCATTAACCAATCTTTGAACATCATGAAGTCAATAAATACTCAATAACCAATATTTGAACATCATTAACCATTTATATGGTTAAATGTTTCTACACTGGAGATATTTTTACAAAGGGGATATTTTTACCAAGAATTCCTTTTTTTGAAATTTTCCCTAAATATATTATAAAGATCTGCAGATTGAATGAGCCTGGCTATCAAACTATTTCCAAGATATCACAAGTTACTAGCAGCATGGAAGCACTAGGACATAATGTAATGTAAATTAGGTATATACCATAATTTAATTTCATCTTATACCTTGATAAATGAAGCCTTTTTCATGAATCCTGACAAATGCCTCAATTACAGCTTCTGCATAAATTATAAGGCAAGGTAACAATACATATTACAATGTGAGTAAACAACATGCTACTACACATAAGAGTGTTGGATTTACATTGCTGAGACAAATAACAAATTTAGATACATTTAGTTGACATTGGAAATGAACAAGAATAGGACATAACAAAATGAATTTATAAAAATAGCACCAATGCTAGTACACATGAAATTAATGAACCGTGAGGGAAGTTTTACCCTTTCTGCTAAACTGTGGCTATCAGTTGCTTAGCTTCTTTTTGCCCTTACATGGATGACTTCATTTGGTTTCTCTTTAAGCCTGTCATTGTTTCTCTTCCTTTTGTTTCCAACCAGATTCTGCAAAATCCAAACAACAAAACAGAAGAAACCCAAAACTATTTTTTTCTCATATTCTTTCACACCAAATTTTAAAATCCATAAGCTTCAAAAATAAAAAAAATATGTTTCCAGAGTGGACAATCTTCTAAACCTTATTCTTTTCAACAGAACCAATTGCAGAATATGGAGGAGAAGAATCCCCTAAGCTTTCTGATACAAGCAAGGTCTCTGCTTCTTCATGATCATATATGGGACTGTAGGAAGAGGCTGATGAAAGAATCAGTGGGGTAGGATTTGGATGCCTTGCTGTTAATATTGCTGTTAATATTGTTGTTATTATTGTTGTTAATATTGTTGCTGTGCTATGTGGACGCCTTGCGCCGTTCTGTTTCTTTACTGCCATAATTGGTATTGAATGTAGGATGTCTCACCTCTTTTCTATATTTCTGCTATTCTGTTTATTTATGTGTTTCCCTAAAGACGTCGGTGAAGAAGGGGAAGTGCACGAATTCCTTGGCTTTTGGCCTAATTTGGATTAGTTATCTATTCAGAGATGGCATCACGTCCGCGTGGCTTTTTGGGTTATGTGAGATTGACATTTCATGGAGGTCCGGACTGTTGGCACATCAATGTGAGTACGGACCACTGCATCTACCACAGAGACATGATTGTGTCTCTAGCATGGGGTTGTCATGATCCGCATGTCTTTACCTTTAATGTGCACTTATATTTAGAGTTTTACTTGCCCATACATGATATGTGGGGTGATCGTTACTACACTCCACAAGAGGATTCGTTCTTATCCTCTCTACGAGCCCCTGCTCGTAATTCGGTTGCTCCGTTGAGGATTTCCTCTGACGAGGAAGACCCTAAGGAGGATCCAACCACAGTTCCTTCTTATTAGTTTTAGGGGCTGATACTGTTTGTAGCCGCTGATGGCTATCTGTAAATCTTTTTAGGGGCCTGATGTTTTATCTTTTTGGTGGGCTGTATATGTGTAATCATTTTAGGGCATGTAAAGCTTCTGCTTCTTTTGTATAACTTTTGATGTATCTAAACAAGTATGATATAAGTATATATATGTATGATGTATGAATGTATGGTTTACTTCTCATGTTAATTTCTACTGTAATTATGCTTTATCATTTATTTTCTTACAAAAAAAAAGAATTCACTAAATTATTTATACGCTTACAAGTGAACAGGCTATTATCTATATTCAAATAAACCCGGTCTGAATAATAGATTTGTTTTCCGTTCATGGTTTGGTGTGACGGTTCCTCTCCAAAAAGAGGCGTTACTTTTATGGTTAAAACTGAATTGTGAGCTTTAATTGTTAGGTTTCAGTTTTGAATTTGTGTCATACTTGAATTCTTTTATGCATCCCTATTTGAATTTGATGTCATGTGTTGCACGGCTAAATTGAAACTATGTGTGTGCTCTTGTGTTTCAAGTTTGATTTTATAAAAAGGCTGCAACAGCTTATACGGTTTCTACTTAGTGTGTCCTCACTTTGGCTGTTAAGGTGATGTGGTTTTTAGTATTAAAAGGAGGAAATCTATGTAGAGAAAATTGTTGAAAAATAAGGCTTGATGTGTTGTTAGTTTCACACTATGGTTCTCATCCAAGTGTGACACTTTGATTTAATTTTAATGTTGGGATTTGGATATTGTTGTTTGGTTTTGATGGACTTTAATCTTTAAATATAAGTATGGAACCTATATTTTTTTCTCTAATTTGGTAAAGATTTGAATGTTTGATTACTATGACATGGTTGTAATTGATGGTGAATCTTGATTAATGTTAGAAATGGACTGATTTTTGGTTCAAATTAGAACCGTGAGTTATTGGGCAGCAAACTAGCTACTGTTGATCTACTCATGGTCAAGACTAATGTGGGTATATTTGCTTCATTTTCTTATGTCCTTTCATGGGTTATAAATGAAATTCTGTTGTTCTTTTTCTAGTTGTGTTGAGGCTTTGACTTTCGGCCAAACCATGTTTCAAAAATGGAAATTTCTTTACTTTAGCTTGTTATCTTTCTCTTATTGAATTTTTGCTTGAATTTGTGTCAATATTTAAGATGAGGAAGTGATAAAATATGCTATGATAGGGCTGGAGTGTCACGGCTAAGTTGTGAGGAAATTAGATTTTCTTTACTTTCTTTTGGGTTATTATTCTATTGAATGTTAATACTGAGATATGTTGTATTAATGAGAAAATGGTTGGAATGTGAAGTTAAATTATGTCACGGTAGGGGTTGCCTTACCTTATTTCTTTGTATGGAATGTGTATTATTGTATAATTAAAATATTCTGTTCTTGGAATGTGAAAACCACGATCAAAATAGGGCTAAGGGAGTGGTGAATATTTAAATTATGATTCTATTTTGTTCCTTGATTTGAGGACTTAGTTAAGTGATTAAACAAGTAAGGAATTGAAGATGATTATATATGTATTGAGCTTTTGGAGCAGGAGTGTAAGAATTGATTGATATTGTTTTGTTGGATGTCTCACAGCTAGGCTAATTTATAATTGTATTAATGTCCTTATAATTGTGCATCTATTGTTTTTATTGATATCGGTGTTGGATTAAGACATTGTTTTGATGTTAAAATTGATGGCATTTTGAGTTGAACATCGTGGCTATACTGGTTCTGTTTTAAGTAGAAGTTGTAATGATATTATACTTGATTTTGTGATGGAAATTAAGGTTGGAACTATGATGTAAAATGAGGGCTGAATGTTGCTTTAATTATGGTTGTATTTAGTGACTTTTGAGCTTGAAATGGAGCATTAGACGATAGCTCAAAACAAAGGCAGTGTACTGTCTTGTTCTTGACCTGAAAATGGATGCTTTGATATGTTAGATTATGTGTAGTCATGACAGAATTGATTTTGTTTAACACTAAAAATGTCAATGTGCTTTGTATAAAAATTGAGCTTTAAAAAGTGGTAGTAGCTACTACGATAATTAAAGTGGTAGTAGTCACAAAAGTAATTAAAGTGGTAGTAACCACTTATAGTAATTAAATTAGTAACAATCACTATAATAATTAAAATTGGACTTAACTACTAATGAGACACTAACAAGGAAGATGTTATCGCTATAATTGAATTAACCTATTTATGTAAGTTAATTATTTGAATAAGAAACATATTATGCAATATAGTTATCAATTTTTTTTATAATTAAATGACCGGTTTATGTTAGAAATGAAAAGACTAAGTTTTGACTTACGCCATTTTTTTATTTATTATTTATGTAAGTTGTTTTTAACTATAGTAGTTGAATTTATTATGATGTCATGTTTAATAAACTTACTACTGAGAATTTCAAATTCTCACCCCAATTTCTTGTTTCCATGATAAATCTAGTAAATGATCAAAGCAGGAGCCAAAGAAGACATTGAAGACTTGACATAGTTGTAACATCCCAATACTAGTACTAATAACATATCTGGATTTACACATTAACAAATAAAATTAAGCACGCCACGTAAAATTAATCAAAATAAATTAAAACTATATTTAATTGATATACATAAAATATGAGTCTGATACGTAATAATATATAGCGTTCACATATAAAAAAGGCAATATACAACGTAGTATATAGTACATTAATTTACATAAGCTATTACAAAGTATTAATTATATAATACAAACTACAACATAACTTCAAATTATTCTAGGTCTTCTGCTTTGGTCTCTTTGTTGAAGATCCTTGCCCTGGAAATATTACAAAAAACAAGAACAGGAAAGGGGTGAGAATTCAAAGAATTCTAAGTAATACTATTTAAAAATATGTGTCATCATAATACTTCTAACTATTTTGGAAAAAATTATTTAAAAACTCATTTTATTACGTGACAAAAGCCAAATCCAGTCCTTCCTCTTCCCGAAACTGAAGTTTAGTTATTAATCTTTGTAAGAATTTTTTTTTTCAGAATTAAATAAAATCCTTAAGTCTCATAATTCTTCACAATTCATCAATTATTATATTTTACAAATCATTATATCTCAACAAACATAATAACTCCATAATCATTATCTGATATTAGTTTGGAACTTTTCAACCTATTCATGACAGCTACGGTTGTCACACAGAATTACTCCAAGTAACCCAAGCCATACCAAATGAGGAAATTACATTATCCTCAGTTTAGTAAAGAGGAAATTACTTTAACCTCAGTGTAGAGTCATGGTAAAGAGGAAATTACGTTTTCGTTGTACTACCTCGATAAGGAGGAAATTACGTTATCTTCACACTATTATCAGTTAGGATCACCCCTGCCAACTAGGAAGAACTTGAGTAAAATTACTCTGGAAGAGAGGGAATGTCCATTCTCACACTAACCTAGGATGAGGATCCTTTTCATTCCAATCTCTTGGCCATATAAAATACAAGGGCTACTCGTATAAGTCACAACAACCAAAAAGGTTTCCACAATTACTTTCTATAATGAAACACACTTGGCGGTGGTTCTCATGGTCATTCCAACACCAACATCTTAAATAAAAAAAAAACTTTAAAGCACAACAAGCCTTATTAGTCCTAGGTAAGTAACGATCACATAACACTAAAGTTGAAACATACATAGTGAAAAACATATCACGGTTAAGCTTTGCTTTGCATGACTAACTTTACAATTTCTTCATCTAACCATTTTTCATTAGTCAACTTTTTAACAACAATATAGAAAATTCCAAGGTGAATATAAAATCGATGGAGGATACGGTTACTATTAAGTCAAGAGGAACTTGATCATAAACCATGGAGCATACAATTACTTGTTTGGCCGTGGAAACCAAAATGCAAAACCAATCAAATTTTAAAGTCAACAAAGAAATAATTAACTACATTGGCTGTGCAACTACAAGCCAAAAACGCATGCATGGGAAAAATAAAGAAGAAGGCTTTGGCATGGCCATAAGCATAAACCACAAAAGTCAATAAAAGTGGCTATGAACAATTGAAGCACACATTCAGTCGTGAATACAATTAACCAATTGAATAAAAAAAAATAATGAAGACTTGATGCATACGGTTCTACACAAATTATGGCCATGAATGCTAGCATCAAAATTCAATAAAAGTGGTTTGACAAAGTTTCAAATATGAAACTAAAAACTAAAGCATACGGTGATAAATTTGTTCATGAATATTAATACATAATACCGACACCATTTAAAATCAATAGAGCTTCTATTGTCCTAGCCTTGGCCGTGAGTCATAAACCTCTAAACATCAATCAAACTCACAAACTTTTGATCAAAAATTCATATAGGAAATAGAATTAGAACATAGTAAGAATAGACACACAAAAATAATCAAAAGACAAGCTATTTGTCTTGATTCTAGCCGTGACCTTCATGGCTTTAAAAAAACATATTTTTATCTAAAAAACAATGAAAAAGGAAGAGCAAGATAATATTAAAGAAGCCCTACCTTTACTCCTAGCCTTGCACCCTTGGATTCCCTTGTTTTTGTTTCTTGGTTGTCTTCACTTTTCTCTCTTCTTGTTCACGAAGTGGCTGCTTGTTTTTCTTCTTCAGTTTTTTGCCCTGTAGCCGTGTAGAAAATGTGACCAAAATGTGTGAGAAAACTAGAGAATTCTAGACTTAAGAATAGAGGTGGTGGTTATGGTCAAAGATGACCAAAATTGTGCTATTGATACTTTTATATTTATTAAGTACACTTAAATCTTTCAAAATTAAATTTTTAAGTTACTATAAGTATTATGAAAAATTTTAAAACTCAACTTAGTTATTGAATTTATTTTTCCATAATTTTTTGTATACAACTATTTATCAGTTAAGTTTCATTACTCAGTCTCAAATTGAATTAAACTTAGGAATTAAGTAAATTTACTTACTAATATTTATTTTAATTGAAATTTTATACCAAAATATTTTCCATGTCATACTTACCATCTCCAAATATTTTCATAATTTTCTGAGTTAAGTAGTTGTTCACTTTATTATTCACTTTTCCCCTGTTAGTATCCTTAAAAATACCAAATTAGCTCAATTGCTTCTCCAAATTTTTCTACGACTCTTATTAATAGTTCTTAGTTAGGAAATAAAATTTTTATATTTATTTTCATCATATCAATTGATTCTGCAGATACCTTAATTGTTCTCTTATACTCAATGTTGTAGAATTACGCTCTAACTAGTTCAGAAAATTACCTGAATTAACAGATAATTCTTACTAGTATTACTGAGCTTCTATAATCCTGATTAGGATCATTAGAATAGGAGGATGTTACAATAGTTGTTATATATATATATATATATATATATATATATATATATATATATATATATATATATATATATATATATATCATATCAATTGATTCTGAGATACCTTAATTGTTCTCTTGTACTCAATGTTAAAGAATTACACTCCAACTAGTTCAAAAAATTACTCGAATTAATAGATAATTCTTACCAAGATATCTTGAACTTCTATAATCCTAATTAGGATCATTAGAATATGAGGATGTTACAATAGTTGTTTTGTATTTTATATATATATATATATATATATATATATATATATATATATATATATATATATATATATATAGGAGGGATCCGTTTACACCAGTGTAAGTTAATTTTCTCTTACACTCATTTTCAACCATTAGTTCTACTTTCATCTAATGGTTGAGATTATTTCATTAAAGGTAACCATTAGATAAAAGTGAAATTAACTGATGAAAATAAATGTAAAAGAAAATCAACTTACACTAGTGTAAGTTGATCCTCCGTCATATATATATATCACTATTGCAATTAGTTTACTAGTTTTGTACCTACGCTCTCGTGGCTTGCTTTAGTTCTTTTATATATATTAGGCATATGTTGTAAATTAGTAGTAAAGAACAAGTTTCCAGTTATGTACAATTATTTTGTTCTCTTTATTTTTTTAAAGGCTCTATATATTTATGTATTATTAGGTTTTATACTAGTTTTATTTTCATGTTTACATTTAGAAGCGACTAACCTATTACTACTTCTTAAGTATATTGATAATATGCATAGTAGTAGTTTTAGGGTGTTACATTCTAGTGTTTAATGTGGCTTGGACATTTGATTTTCAAATTTGGTATTTTCTAATTTCTTATGTATTGTAACCTTAGATGGTGTGCACAACCATGTGGCCTGAGAACAAAATGTTGGATCTAGATTCTCCTTGCATTTATGCTTGTATGGTCAGGGTTACCAATATGGGGTGATAGCAGTACTCTTACCTTTGTAAGGGGAAATAAGTAAATGACATATGTTTTAAAAATTGAAATCTGCACTAGCATTGCACAATCATTATATTAGGACTTTGTTTGAGCATAACCATACATCATAACATAAAGCATTGAATTGTTGACAATTATATGGGTAGTTGTCATTGCTTGATCGATTGAGTGATTGGTTGTTTGTTCAATAGTATCTTAGGATTATATGAGCAATTCTTTGATATTGTTGATTATCGGATATTCCTTTACACAGAGTGCTATTTTACGTTCAGTTGAATTATTTATTGTAAATGATTAACTGCTGGTCTTGGTATGCGAATACTAAGAATTTGTGATTTCTCACCCCTGTGTGTTCCATGTAAATTAGGTGAAGACCCTCCAATAGGAAATGGTAAGAAAAAGAAGAAGCAAAAGGCTTAGATAGTAGCTTTATTTCTTTTTGAACTAGTTTGTATCTTTGTACTTTTCTAGTTGTATATAAAAGCTTATGTATACGATATCGCTTGTTAGCAAGTGATATATGTATATATGATTTTTTTATCATTCGTGGCTCTCTATAATGACTATACAAGTTATTTTGGATTTTTATTTTTATGCATTTTTAGAAGTGACATGCTTAATGCAGTTTATCTTGAAATATTCTATTTATTTTATGATAATTGTATTATGGTGTTACATTATGGTATCAAAACAGTTCATCCTGTTGAGCCGGTGTATGGACTAGCTATGTTTAGGCACTTTTAGGAATTCATGTTGTGTTGTGCATTTCTTTGTATCTTGTGTGAGATATTTGATTGAATTATATGACCTACCTTTAGTATGACTATTTTAGCTACTGTTGCATGGTTATATGATATTGGGATTAACTACCTCAATATGTATTATTCTGTGTTTATAGGAAACGATGGAAGCACGTGTAACATCCTGAGACTGCCTGCAGGATTGATGAGGGTCCCCACAAACCAACACTGGTATTTTTAGTGTGCTTTGTCCTCACTCACACATTTTCTAGGAAACTTCCCAGGAGGTCAGCCATCCCATAAGTGCTTCAAGTCAAGCACGCTTAACCATGGAGTATTTATGTTCTTGGCTCCCAAAAAGAAGATGCATCTTGTTTATATGAGTGATGCTAATCAATTCCTTTAAGTTATCCTCAACTATGCAGCCCCATACTTGCATAGTCTTTGAATCCCTCTTTTTCCAGTGTGTATTAAGTTCATTCATGTGTCCTTTCGCCTAGAAGCCTGCCAGGAGCCGCTTCTTATCCGTGCTTCATCTTTATGCATCGGTAACCACTCCCCGCCCTCATTGGCCCTGGGTGTCACATGCCCACCAGCTTCCGCATGGTTCGTCCCTGAACCACACCATACTGGGAGAAGTCACGCTCTGATACCAACTAATGTAACACCCACCGTAAGGTATCATATTTAAGACTAATACTAATATAACTGTCCCAAGTTGTAAAAAAATTAATTTTGTAAAAATACTGATTTCAAAATTTCATTTGCGGATAACATAAACTTATTATTAAAGTAAATAAAACCACAAACACAATATGTAACTGAATAATACTCATCATAATGTACATATAAATGAAACCTTGTTCACAAATAATTTACATAATTAACATTGTACCTCCAAAAAGATAAATATATACAAACTGTTATACTAAAACATAAACTACTCAAACTCAAAACTTCTAAGGAGAAAGTCTCTCAGAAGGATTTTCTTCAATCTCCTCAGAAGATAGAGGCCCTGGGTTCTATGCAGTCCTAGGAATAGGCATACGCGCAGATGATACCATGGAGTTCTCCCTAGTGTTATAAGGAGGAACATCCCACAAACTTGCCTTCTCCGAATCAAACTCGCCCCTGAATTGTGGTAGATTGTTACAGCGAAATTCTGATAAATTCTCGGCATCAGTAGTCGCCTCCTGTTATTGTGCAGCTCGTTGATTCTGTTGCATAGTAAAGTCTGCCATTCGCAGCATTGCTTTAGCAACAACAGTCATCTCATCTTTGTCGCGTCCTATGTTCACACGTGCACCTCTACCACGAGACATGGCTTTCTTCAACCAAACAAAACAAAATAAAAGTCAGATGTTTCTTTTTAGAAACCAAACACAGAAAATCACACAATACAAGCAAAACAGACCTAACCACAAAGCCCAAAAGACTCTAATCGGGGCTTTGATACCATTTGTAACGTCTCGGGACTGCCTGTAAGATTGATGAGTGTCCTAAGAAACCAACATGGGTCTTTTTAGCGTGTTTTGTCCTTACTCACACGCATCTTAGAAAATTTCCCAGGAGGTCACCCATCCCACAAGTGCTCCAAGTTAAGCACGCTTAACGATGGAGTACTTATGTTCTTGGCTCCCAAAAAGAAGATGCATCTTGTTTATATGGGTGGTGTTAATCAATTCCTTTAAGTCATCCTCAACTATGAAGTCTCATACCTGCACAATCTCTGAATCCCTCTCATTCCGGTGTGCATTCAGTTCATTCATATGTCCCTTCCCCTAGAAGCCTGCTAGGAGCCACTCCTTGTCCGTGCTTCATCTTTATGCATCGGCAACCACTCCCTGCCCTCGTTGGCCTCGGGTGTCACAGCACGAGGGCGATCCCATGGGGGTAGGAGTTCTAGTAATGAAAACCATAGAATGGTTGGAGCCTTTATGGCAATGGCTGAGGCATTGAGAGACCAAACGACTGCTAATGCTAATGCTATGCATGAGTAAACTACCGTAACGTCTGAAGCTATAAGAGAGCAAATAGCTGCGACAAATATGATGTTTAAAAGAATGAGTACAACTCAACATCAACCACCTACACCACCAAGGGCAACCAAACCAAGAGGTAGTTGGGAGGAATCAGACTTTCCAGAACCTCTTGGAGTTTAGGAAATCTAATTCGTCTTCCTCCAAATGGGAGTATGACCCAGTCAGAGCTGAGGGTTAGCTCAAATAAATGGAGAAGATTTTTACTCTCATGGCTTGCTCTGATGGACAGAAGGTGCTTTTTGCTACTTATATGCTAGAGGGTGAGGTAGAGGATTGGTGGGTAGACACCAAGAGAGCTCTTGAGGTGGCAAGGACTCTTGTTACATGGGAGATCTTTAAGAGATGATTTCTGAGAAAGTTCTTTCCACAAAATCTACAGAATGCCAAAGAGATGGAATTTCTTAAGTTGGAACAAGGGGACATGTCTGTTAGCCAGTATGTGACCAAATTCAATGAATTGTCTAAGTTCTCGTCTTGCATCAGGCTTAACCCAGATGAGTCATGGAGTGCGTTAAGTTTGAGGAGGGATTGAGATAAGACATTCAAAGTGCCATCCAACCATTTGAGATTCGGGACTTTGAAACTTTGATTAACAAATGCAGGATAATCGAAGGGCATTCTAAAAAGCTTTATGTGGAGCCTAAGTTATAATATTTTCAAAAGAGGAAGCGAGGTAATGACAAGTTCAATAAAGGAGCTTATAAATCTAGCTTTCCTCATAACAAGGGTAAACAGATTCAGAAGAAGTTTGTGGGACCAAAGTGTTCCAAGTGCGAGAAATAACATGGAGATCGGCCTTGTTTGGTATGCTTTGTCTGTAGGCAACCTGGGCAGGCATTATGCTAAGGGGTGTCCATCAAGGAAGGAAACTACGCTTTCCCAAAAACCACAAGCTAGAGGAAGAGTTTATACTTTAGGTGGTGAAGCGGTGACTCAATCTTCCGATCTAATCGAAGGTAAATGCATTATTCACAATCATATTTTAATTGTGTTTTATGATTCGGGAGCATCCCACTCCTTTGTTTCTAATGATTGTATGAATGTGTTGGATTTACTTGTGTTTGAACTTTCATATAACTTATCTGTATCTACGACTACTTGTAAACCAGTTACAACATCCAGAGTATGTCTTGATTGTTGTGTAAAGGTAGAAGATATGATTTTCCATGTAAACCTTATTTGTTTGCCTCTAGTAGATATTGATGTCATTCTTCGCATGGATTAGTTGTCCACCAACCATGTAGTGTTGAACTGTTTAGAAAAATCCTTGGTTTTCTGGTTAGATATACCTACCAGAGTCGTTCCTTCTGAGTTTTTGTATCTCAATGTGAATTAGGTCAATCTCTGTTTAAAGGAAGGATCTCTAGGATATGTTCTATTGTTTTCACTAAGTACTGAGGTTGAGCAAAGCCTAGGTGAAATACATATGGTGAGTGAATATCCTGAAGTTTTCCCAAGTGATATAGTGGAATTGCCACCTGAGCGAGAAATAGAGTTTACTATAGACTTAGTGCCTGGGACGGGACCTATCTCTATAGCACCCTATAGAATGACACCACTAGAGTTAGCGGAACTCAAGAAGCAAATCCAGGATTTGATGGAACAACTGAACAAGAAGCACCTATGTTACTAGTGAAGAAAAATGATGGTACCATGAGGCTCTGTATGGATTACAGACAACTGAACAAGGTGATCATTAAGAATAAGTATTTGTTGTCTAGGATAGACGATCTTATGGATCAATTGAGAGGAGTTGCAGTTTTCTCAAAGATTGATTTTAGGTCTAGTTATCACCAGATAAGAGATAAGGAAGAGGATATCCCTAAGACTGCTTTTAGAACTAGGTATGTGCATTATGAATATCTCGTGATGTCCTTTGGGTTGACAAATGCTCCAACAGTGTTCATGGATTACATGAACAGGATCTGTAGACCCTACCTGGATTGATTTGTTGTGGTGTTTATAGATGATATCTTAATCTATTCTAAGACAATGGAGGATCATGAACAACATCTGAGGATTGTGTTGGAAGCTCTTAAGGAGAATATGTTGTTTGCCAAACTACCAAAGTGTGAGTTATGGCCTTCACAAGTACTTTTTTTGGGACATGCGATATCTCAGGGTGGGATTTCTGAGGACCTAAGCAAAGTTGATGCAATGTTGCAGTGGGAGAGACCCACCATTGTAACAGAGATTAGAAGCTTCATAGGCCTAGCGGGGTACTATAGAAGTTTCATAAACGGTTTTTCTCAATTAACATTACCCTTGACTAGATTGACTAGGAAAGGTAGTTCTTTTGATTGGACTCAGGATTGTGAGAGTAGTTTCCAAGAGCTTAAGGTGAGGTTGACTACTAGACTGGTGTTGATAATTTTAGATCCTTTGGAGAACTTTGAGGTATACTGTGATGCTTTAAAGATGGGTTTGGGTTGTGTATTGATGTAACATAAGTGAGTTGTTGCCTATGCATTAAGGCAGTTGAGACCTCATGAAGGGAACTACCCTACTCATGATTTGGAGTTAGCTGCAGTAGTGTTTGCCTTGAAAGTTTGGAGACATTACTTGTATAAGGTTCATTTTGAGGTGTTCAGTGATCATAAGAGTTTGAAGTGCTTATTCGATCAGAAGGAGCTGAACATGAGACAACAGAGATGGATGGAGTTTTTGAAAGACTACGACTTTGAGTTGAAGTATCATCTGGGTAAAGCCAATGTGGTGGCTGATGCACTAAGTAGAAAATCCCTACATGTGTCCCGATGATCCAAGAGAGTGAACTTCTAGAGAGTTTTAGAGCCATGAGTCTTTCAATAATTGTGTTGCCACATAGTCTTAGTGTGAGTCGAGTAGACATAGTGAGTGACTTTAGGACTCAGAAAGAAGATGAGACTCTTAGTGATCTAAATGAGCAGATCTTTTTAGGCACTTTGCTATAGCCCGAAATGTGAAAAGTAATGTAAAATGACCCAAATATTAGCATAAATGGTTTAGCTAATGGAAACAGATGTGAATAATTTATTCTTAAGTCACAAATGTGTATTATGGGGTGTGGTTAAAGTTTGAGAATTTTCAGAGTTAGTTTGGTATTTTTAGGCATACTGGTTGTCTATTTAAAGCCGGAATGACTAGTCGCAGATATGGAAAATGTAACACCCCAAACTTTAGGATAAATGACCGTTGTGTCCCGAATTGTACTGTTTGTTATTTTTCTGTATGATACAGAGTTTTATTTTACTGTCTGTGATTTTATTTGAACTTTTTGTGTGATTTGCTCTGGGTCAGGAAAATAATAATTTTTGGGCCAGGGAAATCTTATTTTAATTATTCGGAGCTAGGAGATCTTACTAAACCCAATTCTGAATGATATTGTTATTAATCTTTTAATTTTTAGGATTTTACTGTGAAATAAAATAATTTTATATTATTATAATATTATTTTATCAGGCAGTATAAATAAGCGACAGTGGACCCGAAAATATTTTGTGGGACCCACGTTTAGAGAAACAATCAACGATTTTGGCTAGAGAAATTTCTAAGCCAATGAGAGCAAGTCAACGAAGTAGGCTTGAAATTTCTAACCAATAGGAAGAGGTCAACAAAAGTGGTTAGACTAATTAGTTTATAACTAGAAAACCTAAGCTAGTTAGTTTGAAACCTAATTAAATTAGTTTAGAAGACTTGTTAAGTAACTAAGTGATAGTAAATTATTTAACTATCTAGTTGGTTTCTAAGTTAATAAAAATCTATTAGTGCCAAGTTAACTAAGTTAACCTAAGTAACTAACTAGTTAGATAAGTAACTAGATTGTTTCACCTAAGTGTAACTAGATGGCTTAGAAGAAGCAAACTTAGTTGCTTTCTCTTTGGTGAGTTTCGGCCAAAGCCATGACAAGGCAAGCCAAGAGCTTTCAAGAACAAGCTTAGTCATTGCATGACTAGGTTTGCATGCACCAATGAGAGCTAAGCTTGGAGGCCAAGGGTTTATCCTAGCCTTTGATCATTTTTAAGGTTTGGATGGAGCCACCAAAGTGGACACCTCTCTAAGGTGACTCCACGGCTACAAGGAGGAGAGAAGGGTTAGTTTGGTTAAGATTTTTATCACTTTTCTCTCTTGCAAAAACAAAACTCCATTGAAGCTTCCCTTGAGAGCCATTCGGCCAAACCACCCAAATCACCATCCATTCACCCAAAATTTTATCTACCTCACTTTTCTAAACCTAAACACAATTCTAAGATCATCTCTAGTTGACAGTTCTTTCAAAATCCATCATCTTGAGCTTGAAAAACTACTTTGGAGATTCTACCTAGAAGGTGAAAATCCTTGTTTTTCATTTCTAATCTTATTTCTAAAGTTCTAAGCCATGATTGATCCATGGTATATAGTTTTCTCTTATAGTAGTAACTCTTTAAAATTTTGTTTAAGATCCTTAGGTTTTTGGAGGGTGAAACCGAAATCCATAGAAGGGAGAGGAGAAGAGTTTGTCTTCACTTAAGGTAAGAGGAAGACTTAAACTTATCATCCTTGGGTGATGATAAGAAAATGGACTTGTTTGTGATTGTAGAATCCATAAGGATTCATTTGTGTGTTTGTTGTAATAGCTTTCTTAGTTGTGATTTGTATTAATATGCATGTCTACATGCTTTGAATATATTGTATGTGTTAGTAATGCATGAATAAGTAGTAGGATGTGAATAATATGCAAGGGTTGCATGAGTGTTCCAAAGAACACAAATCCAAGGCTCACGGCCTCAACACAAAATGGGAACCAAAATGTTCTCAACCATTTTCTAAAAGAGTGATTTAATTGACTTAGGTAAATTAACAAGATACAAATTGATTTAGAACAAGAAAAATGAATTTAAAGATCAAATGGAAAATTTTGTAGATTTCGGCCAACATACCAAAGTTAAGTGTTTTGGTTTCTAAAAATTGTTTTTAATCAAGGATTGATAATAATGTCAAAAAGATTTTTAGTACAATGAGTCTTGAGGAATAAAAATGATTAGATTAAGTTTAAAGAGCTAAAACTAAGAATTTTACTGATTATGAGAAAATACAGTAGCTTTAGTGAAATTTCTAACGTAGAGCTCACTTTATGTTTTGAAGCACGTTAGTGGTTTTCAAAATTGTAATTAATTGGTTGTAATATAAATGAAAGGAATTTTTTTTAGAAAACTTAGAAAACCATTATCATAGATTTTCTAAGCAAAATACTGTCAATTTTTGTTAAAAACAGACAAATAAGATAGAAAAGATATCCAATATATTGTATACGGTATGAAAAATATTCTACGTAACTCAAACATATTAAATATTATTTCTGTTTATTTTAATAGTAATTTTTAAGGAATTCAGACAAGAAAATGATTTAAAAATCTAACGCGATTGAGAAAACGATTTAAAAATCTTATGCGATTGAGAAAACGATTTAAAAATAGTACGCGATTTCAAAAACAGTAAAATATATTTATGCGATTTAAAAATGTTTGTAAAAACGACGAAATTATGAAAACGCAATAAAATTTCTATGCGATTGACGGAAACAGTAAGTTTTACTGTCGGGCCAAAGTGGTGGACCCGGACAGGTTGAGAAACAGTACTGTTAAGTGGGACGTACTAGATTTGAGGTTTGAGGGCATTTTTGTAATTATTTAAGATTTGAGGGTGTTTTAGTAATTATTTGAAATTGAAGGGTATTTTGGTAATTATAATCTTGTTCATATTTTTAGAGTCAAGTCGATTCGTTTTGGAATTAGCGATTGATTGACGAGATGAATTACACTGTGTTGTCAGTGTGATAAGCGTAGTGTGGTTCAACTTGTGTGAACTTAGAGACATTAGTGTGCGGATTATTCCATATATGGACAGTTGGTCGCTCCTCTGGGCCGTGGTAATTGGTAACACACTAGTGGTCTCGACACGCATTATACTTAATCGAGATCTTGTAAGGACTAGTTTAGTACAATACCTGTAGTTACACGATGTTTGAACTGTGTACTACACCACAATGTTTTAGACAGTGGGCTATAGACACAATGTGAGACAGTGCAATAGTTGGTTGGGCAGCCTAAGGTACTAATAAAACTTGCAGGTCATTCTCTCTGATGTCTGTGGTTGTAGCTCCATGGAGTAGGGTTGAGTCACATTACATATGATTATGTGTTGTACATTATAATATTTTTTTTATTTGTAACATTTTATCTGTAACGTTATGATGCTATTGCAGTTAATTTCTGTGTTATATTATATTATCATTTATGCTGATGTGGTATGCTATATTGTAGGATATATTATATGAAGTGTTATATTTGTTGTATTGGCGTTTTCTTATTTACCATGTTCGTGGTGATATAGATTGTCTTACCTCTTTATTATACGTGTTTTCTATATTTTAAATTGTATTATAAAAGAGTTTGAGGAAGAGGAATAACCTCTTGATTGTGTATATCCTGAGGAGGAAGAGCAGCAAACTGAGGACCAGTTTGACGAGGGAGAACCATCCGACCATCCATATCCCTTGGATTGATTGTGGAAGTATGGCGCTGCCGGGATTCTTTGGATTCATGAGGCTTGATTTTCATGGAGGCTCTGAAGCTTAGCGTCTGCGAGAGGAAAGAGATTCAGTTACGTATGTAGGGCATCTGACTGTGACCATACGTACAAAGTTTGATGGAGTGCCTATCTTTTCTACTGTGTTGCATTTACATGTGGAGCTACCTCTATCTCTTAGGCGTCATTGGGGTGGTATGTTTGATGCGCCTAGTGAGATTAGCAGCGTGTCGACAGCACAGACTAGGGTCCGTAGAGGGTCGAGGCATCCTACATACTTATCACCTGAAGTTTCATCCGAGAATGATCCTTCAGAGGGTTAGAGTTCTGTGATGTGTACTTGGGCTCGTCTGCGTTTTGTATATGTAGACTCCTTACTGTTTGGTTTACTGTTTTTGTTAAATATTTTATAGTTGTAAATTATTTGTATAACTTATGACAAAAACATATGTATATTATGTGTGATGATAGTTTACTAATTTTTATATTTCGTGTTATTTTATTTCATAATATTCTGTTTAACCGGAAAAATTTTACAACCAGTATTACTATGTAACAAATGTTTTACAACTTGGGTAGAATTTTATTTATCTTTAGTTTATTTTAATAATAAATATGACATTCCCACAAGGGTGTTACAGAAAATGTTGGTTTTGGTGTAATAATATTTTTGATGAATCCTATGATTTATTTTAAAGTTGTTAGAACTTGAAAAACTTGATTTAGCTAAAGTTGAATGTTTTTAGCAAATCGAGAAGTATTTGTGTTTTGATTACTAGCCATAAGCCATCCATGGATGGCAACCCATTTTTGTTGACCCTTGTGTGATATTTCTAAGCTTTTCTCACTTTTTTTACTCATTTGTCACAACTAAAAATAGAGGCAACAAAGAAGGAAAAACAAGGAAGAGAAGAAGAAAGGAAGAAGAGGAAAACTAAGGGGAAAGGAAAACTTGAAGACTTGTGATCATTTCCTTCATCATTTCCATCATTTCAGCAAGTTGTGGAGCTTAAAGGTAGGGGTTCTTAAGCTCAACTTCATATTTTTCCTCATTTTTCTATGTTAGGCCTATGTGAGGTTTAATATGCCAATTTGAGTGTTAGAGGTGTTTTTTGTGATTTTCTTGCTTGGAAGAGTTACAAGTGTTGTTTATGACTTGTTTATGCAAAGAATTGGGATTAGAAACTAAAACTATCCATTTTAGACCTAAAATGCTCGGATTTGGGGTTTGGATGAGTGATTTGGTGTTTTGATCCATTTTTGGTGAAATTAATTGGTGTTTTATGTTTCTTTCATGTTTGTAAACTTGTTTGGGACTTAAAATCACCAAGAAACATATTTGAGATGATCAAATTTCGTGTGTGGCACTAATGGAACAGTGCCACACTTTTGCAGAATTCTGCAAAAGCTACTATCTCGGGGTCACGCCTAGGCATGACTAAACCACCCCTAGGCATGGGTGTTCTGTTTTTCAGTCTAGGAAAAACAAAGAGGGTCATGCCTAGGCATGGGAATGTCACGCCTAGGTGTGAGTACCATAATTTTTTAGGATTGTGTTCTTGAGGTTTTGGAATTCCTTAAGTGATAAGATTACTCATATATGCCTTTTTAAGTGTGTTAAGGCACTAATGGAGATATTTCTGAGAGATTGACATCCTACCTTATATGAGAATTTGTGAAAAACCTTAAGTGTTCTTTGAGAGATAGGATGCCTTAGAGACTATCTAAAACCTTGATCAACATGAGGTTGACTTGAAAATCACTTGTGAAGTGATGGTGAGAGGTTTTAGGTATGGAAATGCTAGTTACATAGTTCTTGCTACCTTGTTGGATAAGTGAGGTTAGGACTTAAATGTATTAATGGTGGGTTGTCTTGATTGTGAATTGAGATAGTTCTTGAATATTTAGTTTTCAAACTTGTTAATTGCTATTTCCTATGTGTTGTAACCTTATATAGTGTGCATAACCATTTGGCCAAAGAATTGTAGGAAATGACCTTGAGGAGATAGGGGATCCGAAATTCTCGTAGCGGGCAATGCTATTATGGTCAGGGTTATCAGTGTTTGGGGGTTAGAATTAGTACTCTTACCTTGTGAGGGGCAACAAGTCCACACATTATCACGTAGTGTCAGAGCTTAATTGCCTATCCTACCCAATATATACAAGGGAACAAAGGTTCCTAAGGAATAAGTAGGTAACTTGTGTTTCGAAACTTAAAACATGCATTAACTTGTACACACATTATATTAAGACTTTGTTTGAGCATAATCATACCTCATAACATAAAGCATTGCATGTTTGACAATTGTATGGGTAGTTGTCATTGCTTGATTGATTGCTTGTTCAATAGTATAATAGGATTGTATGGGCGATTCTTTGGTACTGTTGCTTATCGGATGTTCCCTTTTATAAAATGTTAAATTATGTTCAGTTGAATTATTTATTGTAAATGATTAACTACTGGTCTTGGTAAGCGAATGCTGAGAAATTATGATTTCTCACCCTTATGTACTCCATGTAAATCCAGGTGAAGACCCTCCAAAAGGAAAGCGCAAGGAAAAGAAGAAGCAGAAGACTTAGTTTAGCAGTTTTACTTCTTGTTGAACCAGTTTGTATATTAGTAGCTTTCTGGTTGTATGTAAAAGCTTATGTATACAGTATGGCTTGTTAGCCAGTGATGTATATATATATGATCTTTTATCATATGAGGCTTTCTCTAACGGCTATAAAGGTTATTATGGGTTTTATTTTTATGTATTTTTAGAAATGACACATTAATGCGATTTATCTTGAAATATTCCATTTATTTTACGATAGTTATATTAGGGTGTTACATTACTAACCCAGACTATATTGATTTTTCAAAAGTCAAGATCCTCAAAGTTCTTAGTCTATTAGATTAGAATCAAGTGCTTCACATGCCTAAATCTTTCTCTATAAAATTTGATCCTCAGACTTTTATTTATTAGGATTATCAACTAGCTTGGTACAAATTTATGTTACAAAGGCCATATTCTCATTCATGGTTCTTTTGGTTCCAAAAAAGAATAAAAAACTTTCCTTCTTAGTTTGCTTATTGGATGCGTATTATTGGCCCGTGTGTGGATATTTTACCATAAATTGCTAAGAATTCTTATACTTTGTTTACCAAGAAAACATATTTTCCTCAGGGTACTTGATTATTACATTTTTATGCAACCTTTGGCATAGCCTGGATAAACGTCTAGGATTATGTTTTCTATCTTAAGTATCAAGTTCAACATCCAAAATGGATTGCTCGAGAGTTTAGTGTGAAGTGGTGGCCTCAGTTTAATATGAAGTTGGTAAGCACATAAGCTGTTAATCAATGGTTCTCAATCAATCCTACCTTGCTAAGGAAAAATCATAACAAGACAACTCAGTTTGAAGAACTTAAGGATAAACTTCTTTGAGAGTTAGCCAGTTCATCATCGGAACAAGAATTACTAAGAAAAATGAAAATTACCATGTCCACTTCTAGTTCATCCCCTCAACGGAGTGCTCCCCTAAGCAAAGGAAGTGATAATGATGATTTTCTTTTGGATAATGAAGATGACTGCTATGGGATGGACCTTTTTGATCTATAGGACCCTATCAAGATAATTATAGAGATTCTTCATCATGGCTAAGCATCAAAGTAGTCAGGCAACATTATTAAAGTGTTATAGAAAAGGACAAGAGATTGAAAAGAAGACTTGAAAACTTTGGAATCTGAAGACATCCCATGCAGGTCTTCTACCCAGCTAATTATTTTGGACTTCAAAACTTTGGAATCCGAAGATAACTCAGCTACTCAATTATGCAACAGACTTCATTCAATTTGAATTTCAGAAGTTCCTCCTCTTTATAGGCAGCAGCTCCTCATTGAGGGATCTATCGATCGTTTTAGCTTTTAAAACTTTGTATTAAAACACTTTGTGTACTTGTTCCTACCCTGTTTCTGTGACATTTCAAGAACTTTGTTCATCAAGAATTGTAATTTTGTATCAATATCTAGTAAGTATATTTTCAATAAAACCAGTATTTTGTTCTTGATTTCCTAATCTATTTTATTTATTTGAATGCATATTTTTACTACTATTGAGCCTATGTCATTGATCCTGTCCAAGATGGTATCAAAGCCTCGTAAGAGGTTTTGAGTGCCTAAAGCATAAAGAGGGAAGAAGGACTTAGTGTTGGTCAGCTTATGGTCCGTATGTTGGTCAGCCATGTTTGTGCTGGAGAAGGCAGGTTAGGTGGTCCTATACGAGTGTGTGGTGGTCCCAGTAAGAGAATTCCTTCAGTATGTCTAGGATACTTAGAACTTTAAGCGAGCTTTCTGTTCGTAGTGGGAAGGCTCCTAGCATAGGTTCCTCATAGTATCAATTTGCATCATCTAGATTAGGAATATGTCAAGATCGAGTACAAGAAAATGAATTAGTAATTGCTAATATTTAAAATAATTTGCAAAATTGGTCAATACCTTATGTTCCTCCTAAAGAAATTTATAAGACAAGTACTTTTCATTTAAGCCCTGAGATTAAGTTCATATGTTTGAAGCTACTCATATTCTAGAAAAACCTTGTGAATCAATAAGCTTACTTAAAGATAATATAATAGATCAACATGTTAGAGAAGGATATCAATTTATTCATATTGGATTGATTCAAGTAGCTGCTAAAGGACAACATAGATTAGGAGTTGATAATCTTGTTTTAATATTGTTAAGAGATAAACGACTAAGAAAACTTCATGATCAGATAATTGTAATTTTAGAATCAAATTTGCATGGTAGTCTTGTATTTTTTAATTGTTATCCAAATTACACAATGCCTCTAGATGATTATATGACTAAGCAAGCTTTAGAATTAAATATTAAAATATTAGATGATGTATTTCAGGAAGGAACTAAGCATATGTCAGTAATTTATAGAATTCATTATAAAGGTTCTTATGAAGATAAAAACTTTAAAGCATTAAGACAATCACCTAGAAACGAAATGGTAATCATGGAAGCAAATCTTAAGAGATCCTCAATTCTAACTCCTAAAAGACTTTCTCAGGAAGAAATCCTGTCAAGAATGCCTCAAGATTAGGTTTTTCTGGAGGTAATGCCTCCTCCACAAATTCAATATACCACTGTGAACACCCAATTTTATTCGGGACATTTTGTAAATAAATAAATAAATAAATAAATAAAAAAGATAAAAAAAAGGGAAAATAAGAGAAAAAGGACTCATCTTTCATTTAGTGACCCATTATCTAACTCATTGACCCATTAACCCATAACCCATTATCTAACCCAATAATCCATAACCTGACCCATTGATCCATTATCCAACCCATTGACCCATTAACCTATTAACCCATAATATATTCTATATCAACTCCAGCACTTATCCAACATAAACCTCGTCAGTTATCCTAAACCTTAAATCCATCCTAAACCAATCCTAACACTCATCCTAAACATACTATAACTTTTCATTCTCATCCTAAACAAACCACCATAACTCATCCTAAACAAATTCTAATCACACTTCAACTCAAACACTTCAACCTAACCTCCTCCTATAAAAACCCATAACTCACACCCAAAAAAGACACCTAACCTTAACTTATATACTTCAGCTTTTAACACATTTTTGCCTACAATTTTCTTTTCACGTGCCTTTGTTTTAGTAACAAGCTCATCACCATCAATCCCCTCTGTCAATAGCTTCATCTTTAACCACTAACAACCCTAAACTATTTTCATCTTCTCCATAACAAAAAACCACCATCTTCCTCCAAACCTCCACACCATCTAACCAACCACCAACCTTCCCTCCATAACCACATTACCACCGCAACATCCAATCCGCCGTCCAACAACCATTACAACGCTGCCCATTGTTTTCGGACCAGTCAACCACCACACCACATAATCTACACCCACTGCACCATCCACCATGAAGTCGCGCCGCCGTCGAGCTCCCTACGCCTGAGTCTTCTCCTTCAAGAAGATCTCTTTTCTTTTTTTGTTTGTAAGCAACAGCTTGTTTCTTTTGTTATGTTTGTTTGTTCCTTTTTTTTGTTTTATTTTAAAAAAAGAAAATCTGTTAGTTTTTTTTTTTGGTAGAAGTGGGCTTAAGGTAGTAAGTTTGTTGGGGTTGAAAAGCTAAAAAAAAAAATAAAAAAAGGAAAAATGATGAAAATGATATAAAATAATACACACACACACACATATATATATATATATATATATATATATATATATATATATATATATATATATATTCTTGAAAAATAAAATAGTATTAATCGAGTTGTGATGGCTTGTTGATCCTATAAGTTTTGTAATCATATGAGTTGTGACAGCTTGATGATTCAATTTTTTTTTAAATTAAAAATAACTAACCCATAAGAATTTTATAAAGAACTACGTGACTTTGAGTTCCTTATTGCACCTGAGGATACGTAGGAGCGAAATTTCTATTTTGTCAAGCCAAAGTTTAAATTTTCACAAATTATTTTTTTTAGTTTTTTGAATAAAAAGGGTAAAACAAATATATTATGAGATTATTAAATTTTGCATAATTAATTTAGGGCAACCGTTTTAGGATGGATATGGTAGGGGTGCTATGGGGTTAAGTCTCTACCCTTTCCTATGCATAACAGACTCCTGAATCTAATTTGGTTTCAAAGACCATTTTCTAAGAAAGGTTTTCCAATTTTTCCTAATTTAAATAAAATTGGTGTCGACTCCTAATAATTTATTTTGTTCGCCGCTCCCGCTCCCGCTCCCGCCGCGATCACGGTCGCGACAGATGGCGACTCCACTAGGGAACACTTGAGAGTTAAGCCCATATAAGTTGGTTGTGCAAAATTTTGTAATCTTTGTATAATTGTTTTACCTTTTTTTGTTTTTAATTGTTTTATTAATTATTTTTTTTATTTAAACCTTAGGATAAAGAATTTCTCTTAGAATTTTTGTTTTTGTATTTATTTTTGTTTTGCAGGATGTGGGTAGTCTTTAGGATAATGAAGGTTTGTATGCTCCCTGCATCTACTGCACCTACACGTTTATCACACACATTTGAGTAGGGCTCTATACCTGTGTATGAGTAAAGCCTAAGTTAAGTAGAGATTGTGTAGTGGTAGCCATTTTAGATGTACATCCTGTTTGGTTATCGCAAAAACCTCATCTAAAGTGAGTCTTTTTCATGAATGTCCCACACGTAGTGGTTTACCTATTGTTTGTGGTCAACATTCTGAAATGGAACTTGGCTTTAGAGACCTTTGGAATAGTAGAGTCACCCAATGAAAGTTCTCACAGTTCAGTAAAGATCCGTAGATCCTCAAGATAGAAATCTCCAAGTTTAAGGAAATCCCATTAGGACACAAGGGGAGTGTACCTTTCGTTATCTTTTGACTTATCTGTATGCCTTATGAGTTGTTTAATCCCTTAATGTGATGAACCATGTTGGTGTCCCTCTTAATAAAAAAATAAAAAAAGTTTTTCAAAAAAAAAGAGAGGCGAATCACTATTAAAGGACCAATAATTCACTCATTATTACATTGTAAAATCATTTTTTTTGAAGACCATGCATTGATAATTCTTCATCCCCAAGTTTATTGGAGAACCATTAGAAATTCAGTTCCTAAGGACTAGTAGTGAGTATCTTTGATTAATAATGGAAAGTGTCATAGGATCAGATCACAAGGACGCAATTTCAAAAAGGACTCTGCCACTTAAGACCAAAAAAGTGGAAACAAAGAGCTTGGTGTGTTTGGGCCGAATGATGAAGAAAACATAACGTCTGGCCTTCACTGCAAGGTATGGGAAGATCCAGAATCTGTTAGAGGTGGATGTACAAGTAGAAGCTATCACCACGCTGGCCTAGTACTATAACCCACCATTGCATTGTTTCATGTTTCAAGACTTTCAGCTAGCCCCCACTTTAGAAGAGTTTGAGCAGATACTGGGCTTACCTTTGGAAAAGGAAAAACCATGCCAATATATAGGCTACTATGCATCTATGTCAACCATAGCAGACGTCTTAAAGATTCATGTAAAATATCTACAACAGGAAAAATAAAATAGGAAAGGAACAGAGGGGTTTTGCGAGGAAGTATTTAGAAGAGCACATGCATTACCTCGCCAAGGTTGAAGACTGGAGTACTTTTTCAGATATGTTAACCCTCACCATTTATGGCATCATCCTTTTCCTGAGTAGTGAAGACTTAATAGACTTTGCAGCAATTGATGTCTTCTTGGCTCGAAGAAATGATACCGCAAACCCTGTCCCTGCCATCCTTGCTGATGTCTACTACACTTTGAATTTTTGCCATGAAAAGAGGGGTAAGCGGATCCTATGTTGTCTACCAATGATATTTGTATGGCTCACCACTCACATGTTCAAGAGAGGCTACGAAGAAGCATGTCCTATTACAGATCTCAAGATGCTCCAGTTGAGAACCATGAATGGTCGTGAATGGATAGAGGAATTGGCCAAGCTTAAGAAGAGTAAAATTGTATGGTACTCACGGCAGAAAGATGGGCAAACTATGGTTTATCAGTGTGAAGATTTTCCTAATGTTCCTCTCATGGTACTCGAGGGTGCATTAACTACAACCCTGCTTTGGCATTGGGACAACTTGGTTATCCCATGATGGGGCCACCCTCGGAATTGGAAACCACTCCTTTCATTTACGACATGCAGATTGTAACACCTCGAAAATTGCTAGTTTCATGATAAATAAACTTTTTATAAAATTTGTAATTTTTGTGAATTTTCCTGAAATGTGAATATTTTAATATATTCCTCATTTTGCGTGTGCACTGAGCGAAGCCAGAAAAATAAAATATTTTCCCCGAGGCTGGTAAACCTTGAACTGTGGAAACATTGACGGGAGATTTTACTAAATCCGAGGTCGGGGCACAGTTTACGATGTTTACATTTTTCGAGATTTTTATTTGATAAATAAAAATCGTTATACAATTTATTATCCGTTGAGCAATAAATATTGATTTTTATTACCTGTAACATTTATCCATTGGATAATAGTTTATATTAAAATGCTTGTCACAATTTCAAAAGTGTCAACTTTATGTCACATCATGTTGACTTTTTCAAAAATTTAACAAAGCTTCCCAAGGAAGCTTTGTACAAAGCTTCTCAAGGAAGCTTTCCTCAAGCTTCTAGAACACTTTTTTTTCCCTCTCTCTCTCTCACCTTTCCATGGCAATGGACAAAAAGTGGAGCCAAAATTATGCTTTTCACTTACCACTTTTCACTTCTAATTTCAAAATCATCAAAAAGCTATGACCTTTTTCACTTTTCATCTTTTTCTCTCCTCTCACATTTCCTTCAAGCCTTTCTCTTCTTCCTCTCTTCCTCTTCTTCCCACAGCAGCCACACCTTCCTCCTCCATTGTTGCTTGATTTCAAGCAAAGTCTTTGCTTGAACTAACCATCCCTTTGAAGCCTTTCCAATCTTGTTGGAAGACCATCTTCAAGAACTCAACTTTCCTCTCTATTTTCTCACCACCCCCACAGTCAAGACTCCATTTTTGGCCATCCAAGCTTTTTCATTCAACCAACCTCATTTCCTACATCTTCTCATCATCTAAAACGTTTTTCCTTTTGTAACCATGTCCTAAATCCACCATTTTCATCTTTTTCCATCAAGCTGTAATGCTTGAAACTTTGAGGTAAAAGTTCATAGCTTTCTCATTTCTCCATCTCATTTTTGTGATCCATGGTTACTTTAGTGATCATGGATACCTTTTTCAAGCTTTGATTGTGATTTTTGTGAGTTTGAATATTTTAGGGCTTTGAGGTGGTGGAGGACGAATTCGCAAAGGAAAATGAGCTTGCTTTCCTTGTTATTTTTCTTGGTAAGAGGGAGACTATCCACTTCAACCTCTATTGGCAGTGGGAAGCTTGTTTGTGTGTTGGTTGTGAGAAACTCATGTTAGGGTGGCTCTCTTGATTATATGGTTTTCTAATGGTCTTTGTACTAATTTCCTTTTATGTTGTTTTATTGGTTGTATTTGTGTATGCTGATGATCTTGGATTGATTTTGATAAGTTAGAAATATGAAATGGAAGCAATGGATCCTTGCTCTCCTTAATGAGGCTCACGGCCATACCCCCTTCAATAGGGTGTTCATGGTTAAAATTTTTGTAACAAGTTAGAAAGATAACTAATCAAGTGAATAATAATCAATGGAGAAATAAAAATCTAGAACCCTTATTTCCCTTGAGGCTCAGGGCCTCTTACGGTGAAAATACCAAAAAAATAGTAGTGTTAAAGTGGAGACTTGGTTAATTAGAAAATTAGAGACTTATTGGAAGTTCATAAAATGGGAAGAATAAAGAATAAGACTTTATCCTATAATTTAGAATAATTTTGGACTTAAGGAAAGAACAAGAGAGTGTGTGAGACTTGGAGAACCTTAGAATAATTTTCTAAGTATGATTTATTTTAATTAAAGAACTTGACTAATTAAGAGAAATAAAGATTGAATGAGAATTTCAAGAGAATTCCTCTAGAAGAAAGATTTCATAGGAAATGTTAAGTTAAAGTGAAATTCCATAATGAACCTTAAAAAGCGTATTGTCACTTTTGAGAACTTGATAATATGTAATTATGGGTCCATGAGTGGGATCAAGAAATTATTGATGTTTAACTTGGCCAAATTGTGGCATGTTATGGAAAGTATATTATTGCTAAATATACATGAATATACATTGAATCATCATGCATTGTTGAAGTAAGGTTGTATGCCTAGGAGTTGAATCACACCTTAGTGCGGGTACGAATAGACTAGTATAAGTCATATCGTTGACCTTGGGGGCGTCGGGGTGCGGGTGTCTCATGAATCGACAGTTGGTAGCTCCTCTAGGCCGTGGGATAGACCGATGCAATCGCACTGACGATCCAAACCGATACACTGTCCTATATCGCGATCCTATGAGAATGCCATTATATAAAGCCTTGTTGCGCAAATGATTGATTTTTTTTCTAAAAAGCACTTGATTTTAGGCTGACGAGATACTTACATGTCTCCTTGATCATTCTTTCTGATGTTTGTGTCTAGCTCCATGGAGTAAGATTTTTGGTATCGAATGTTGGATTTTGGTACCATGTGCACGTGCATAGTGAGTCAACATATTATTTGACATTTATTTTTATGATGATTGAGATCGTTGTCCTATTGATGTTATAACTGCCTAGATTTGTTAAGTTGTTTACTATATGGATCTTGATGCTGATTATTATTCCTGCTAAGATATGTGGGCGTCTTGCACAATTTTGTTTCTTTACTGCCATAATTAGTACTGAATATAGGATGTCTCACCTATTTTCTGTATTCCTGTTATTCTATATATTTATGCATTTCTCTGAAGACGTTGGTGAAGAAGGGGAAGTGCATGAATTCCCCGGCTTTTGGCCTGACTTTGATTAGTATGTGTTTGGAACATGACGTCCTGTCCACGTGGCTTTTTGGGGTATGTTAGGCTGACATTTCATGGAGGTCCGAATTGCTAGCACATCAACTTGAGTACGGATCGCTGTATCTACCATGGAGATGTGACTGTGTCTCAAGCATGAGGTCGTCATGATTTTTTTATTTTACTATTAATGCATATTTATATTTAGAGTTTTACTTGCCCATTCATGATATGTGAGGTGAACGTTATTACACCCCACAAAAGCATTCATTCTGATCCTCTGCACGAACCCCCGCTCATAACTCGGTTGCTCTGATGAGGATTTCCTATGATGAGGAAGACCCGGAGGAGGATCCAGCCACGGTTCTTTCTCATTAGTTTTTGGGGCTGATGCTGTTGATAGCTACTGATGGCTATCTGTAAATCTTTTTGGGGCGCCTGATGTTTTGTTGTTTTTGGGTGGGCTGTATATGAGTTATCATTTTGGGGCATGTAGAGCTTATGCTTTTTATATATATGATGATGTATTTAAACAATTATGATATAAGTATATATATAGGTATGATGTATGAATGTATGGTTTACTTCTCATATCAACTTCTGTTATAATTATATCTTATCATTTTCTTACAACAACAAAAAAAAGAATTTACCAAATTAATTATTCGTTTATAAATGAAATGCTTACCTATATTTAAATGAACTGGGTCTTATTTTAGATTTTGTTTTCCGCATTGTGGTCTTGGTGTGACGTTCCCTCCTCAGAAAGGGGCGTTACACTAGTTTGGTATCGGAGCCCCGATTTAAGTTTTCTTTTAGGTCTTTGTGGTTAAGTCTATCTTGTTTGTGTTGTGTGATTCTCTGTGTTTGGTATTCCGAAAGGAGACATCTAATTTTTCCTAGTGTTTTTGTTCAGTTTACTCTGAAAAAATGTAATGGTATGTTGTGGAGGTATTGCGGCAGTGTTGAAGCCATGCAACGAATAGCAAACGTTATTGCACAACAAACTGAGAGAGCTGCTCAACAGCAGGAAAGGGTTGCACAACAGCTAGAAGCATCCGTTGACGCTCAAAATCTGTCAGAGTTTTGTTGTAACAACCCTCCTCAGTTTAAAGGGGAATTTGATCTAGAGAAGGCTAGTCTTTGGATTAAGGAGCTGGAGAAAATTTTCAGAGGCATAAACTG
This sequence comes from Ormosia emarginata, assembly GCA_029884605.1. NCBI lineage: Eukaryota > Viridiplantae > Streptophyta > Magnoliopsida > Fabales > Fabaceae > Ormosia > Ormosia emarginata. The sequence goes on from JAQQTP010000088.1 coordinate 46,259,301, forward strand.
TATGGATGACAAGAAGGTAACCTATGCTGCTTTCATGTTGACCAACGACACGGAAGATTAGTGGAACGGAGCGCAGAGACTATTGGAAGCGGAAGGTCGAGTAATCACCTGGGAGGTATTCAAGGATAGATTCTTGGAGAAGTATTTCCCAGCAAGTGCAAGACATGCCAAAGAGATAGAGTTCCTCAGTTTGAGACAAGGAAACATGACTGTCAGCGAGTATGCTGCGAGATTCAAGAGCTTGTCCAAATTTTCAATGTATTTCCAACACCAGCCAAACGAGGTGTGGAAGTGTCAAAAATTTGAAGAAGGATTGAGGCATAACTTGAAAAGGGAGCTCATAACCTTGAGGATTAACCAGTTTTCAGAGCTGTTGGATACGTGTCGTCGTGTAGAAGATCTAGATCAGGCACGGGACACAAGGAATCATAACTTTGGACCTATTGGGTTCCAAAGAGGAGGTGGCAACAATGCAAACTGTTTTCAGAAGAAACCTTATTCCCGACCATTGGGAAATCAACAACAGTCACTTGATAGAGGTCCCAGCGGAGGTTCTGGTGGAAATCGAACTAGTCAGAATGTGGCATCTACGCCGAAGTGTATGAAGTGCGGGAAGGATCATTTAACGAGGGATTGCACCATTAAAGGAATTATCTGTTTTCGATGCGGGAAGCCTGGACATATCTTTCATGACTGCAACCAAGCCAAGGCAGAGCCTTCAGTCAACACTACAAGAGCTACAAAACTGCAAGCAGGAGGCCGAGTCTACGCCATGAGTGAAGTAGAAGCCTCCAAATCTGAAGATCTGATAGAAGGAGAGGGTATCACATGAGGTAATCTTTTGACTGTACTGAATGACTCTGAGGCAACCCACTCTTTCATTTCTTATGACTGTGTTCGACGATTTAGTTTACCTGTGTCTTCTTTACCTTTTGACTTGACTGTTTCTACCCCTACAGCTAAACTTATTCTTACCATCAAAGTTTGTTTAAATTGTCTTTTAATTGTTGAAGGTCGAATCTTTTCTATTAATTTGATATGTTTACCTCTTTCCCAATTAGACGTAATTTTAGGAATAGATTGGTTGTCTTCTAACCATATCCTGTTAGATTGTTCTAGTAAGACCATAGTTTTCCCTATGGATGAAGTTTCTAGATTTTTGACGGCTAACTAAGTTCAATCCTTCTTGAAAAAAGGAGCTCAGGGATACATGTTGTTATCTTCCTTAAAAGTTGAGGGCGAGGCAGATGTGAATGCAATTCCAATGGTTAACAAGTTTCCCAAAGTCTTTCCTGATGATGTACCTAGTCTATCGCTGGAGCGAGAGATAGAGTTCACCATTGATCTTGTGTTGGGATCTGGTCTTGTATCTATAGCACCCTATAAGATGTCACCATCAGAGTTAGTTAAGCTCAAAAAGTAGTTAGAAGAACTCTTGGAAAAGTAGTTTGTTAGACCCAGCGTATTGCCATGGGGAGCACCGGTGTTGCTAGTCAAAAAGAAGGATGGGACTTCACGATTGTGTGTGGACTATCACCAGCTGAATAAGGTCACAATCAAGAATAATTATCCACTTCCAAGGATAGATGACTTGATGGATCAACTGAAAGGAGCAGCGATATTCTCAAAGATCGATCTGCGATCGGGCTACCATCAAATTCGAGTAAAAGTGGAGGATGTTCCCAAAACGACTTTTCATACTCGTTACGGTCACTACGAATATCTTGTGATGCCATTTGGTGTGACGAATGCCCCTGCCATATTCATGGATTACATGAATAGAATCTTTTGTCCTTGCCTGGACAAATTTGTTGTTGTCTTCATCGGCAATGTTTTGATCTACTCTCAAAATCAAGAAGATCATGATGAACACCTCAGTATAGCTCTCCAGATTCTGAAGGAGAAGAAGTTGTACACCAAACTGTCGAAGTGTGAATTCTAGCTAGAAGAGGTCAAGTTTTTAGGCCATGTAATCTCGATGGAAGGGATTGCAGTAGACCCGTCAAAAGTGGAAGCGATTATGCAGTGGGAAAGGCCGATGACAATGATAGAAATTCAGAGCTTTGTGGGATTAGCTGGATATTATCGGAGATTCATTGAGGGATTCTCTAAGATAGCGGGGCCTCTCACTCAGCTCACGAGAAATAATCAAGCCTTTGAGTGGACTAATGCTTGCGAAAAAAGTTTCCAAGAATTGAAGAAACGACTAACTACTTCACTAGTGTTAGTTCTACCTGATCCAAGTGAACCCTTCGAAGTGTATTGCGATGCTTTATACTAAGGATTAGGAAGTGTGCTTATGCAAAATAGAAAAGTGGTAGCTTACGCTTCAAGGCAGTTGCGAGTGCATGAGAAGAACTACCTAACACATGACTTGGAATTAGCAGTTGTGGTATTCGCTTTGAAGAGCTTGAACTACCTGTATGACCAAAAGAAGTTGAATATGAGAAAGCGAAGGTGGTTGGAATTTCTGAAAGATTATGATTTTCAACTTCAGTATCACCTTGGAAAGGCAAACATCGTGGCAAATGCTTTAAGTAGGAAGATGCTCAGTATCTCTGCTATGATAGTCAAGGAAAATGATTTGATAGAGCAATTCAGGGATGTATGGTCCTTCGTAAAATTGGCACCAGGAAAGATTTGTATGAACATAGTCATTATTTCAAATGACTTAATGGAAAACATTCGAGAGAAACAGAAGGTTGAAAAGTTTTTGCAAGAAGAAAGGGAGCTAATGAAGTAAGGCGGTGTGACAACATTAGACGAAGGAACTAATGGAATCCTAAGGTTCAGAGGTAGAGTTTGTGTACCCAAAGATCAAGAGCTGAAGAAGTTTATTCTCGAACACGCTCACACGAGCAAGTTGAGTATGCATTTAGGAATAACCAAGATGTACCTAAACCTGAAATGGTTATTTTGGTGGCACGGAATGAAGAATGATATTGCTAGATATGTGTCGTCTTGTATGGTTTGTCAGAAAGCAAAGGTTGAACACCAAAGACTGCCAGGAATATTGCAGCCCCTAGCTATTCCCGAATGGAAGTGATATAGTATCGCGATGGACTTTGTGGTTAGATTGCCAAAGACCAGAAACGATTGTGATTCAATATGGGTAATCGTTGATCGACTCACGAAGTCAGTACATTTCTTACCAATTAACATAAGGTACAACATGGAGAAGTTGACTAAGCTATATATTGGTGAAATTGTTAGGCTACATGGTGTGCCTACCATTATTATTTCTGATAGAGATCCAAGGTTCATATCAAAGTTTTGGCAAAGTTTGCAAGAAACGTTGGGGACTAAACTTCGGTTGAGTTCTGCTTATCATCCTCAAATCGATGGTCAATCGAAAAAGATGATTCAATCATTGGAATATTTGCTTAGAGTTTACGCTTTGGAACAAATTGGAAGATGGGATGAAGTTTTACCATTGGTAGAGTTCACCTACAATAACAGTTTTCATTCAAGCATAGGGATGGTACCCTATGAGGCTCTATATGGATGACGGTGCAGAACACCTTTGTGTTGGTACCAAGATGGCGAGTGCCTTACCATCAGACCTAATCTTATAAAACAAACAACAGAAAAGGTCAAGATGATTCAGGAAAAGATGAGGACAGCTCTGAGTCGATAGAAGAGCTATACTGACAAAAGAAGAAAGCCTCTTGAGTTTGAGGAAGGTGAGCGTGTGTTTTTGAAAGTCACACCTACGACTGGGAAGGATTGAGGATAGAAGGGTAAAGCAACTCAGAGGGAAGGAGATCCCATTAGTAAAAGTAATCTGGAATGACATAACCGGAGATGCAACGTGGGAGTTAGAAGACAAGATGAAGGAGCAACATCCATAACTATTTTAAGGTACAAAAATTTCGAGGATGAAATTTTTTTTTAGAATGGGAGAGTTGTAACACCCCTAAAATTGCAAGTTTCATGATAAATAGTCATTTTATAATATTTGTGATTTTTGTGAATTTTTGTGGATTTTTCCGAAAATGTTGAATATTTTAATATATTCTTCGTTTTGCGTACACGCTGAGCGGAGCCGGGAAAATGAAATATTTTCCCTGAGGCTAGTAAACCTTGAACTGTGGAAATGTCGATGGGAGATCTTACTAAACCCGAGGCCGGACATAGTTTACGAGGTTTACGTTTTTCAAGATTTTTATCTGATAAATAAAAATCGTTGTACAATTTATTATCTGTTAAACAATAAATACTGATTTTTGTTACTTGTAACATTTGTCCATTGGATAATAACTTGTATTAAAATACTTGTCATATTTTCAAAAGTGTCAACTTTATATCACATCATGTTGACTTTCTCAAAAATTTAACAAAGTTTCTGAAGGAAGCTTTCCTTAAGCTTCTAGAACACTTTTTTTTCTCTCTCTCTCTCACCTCTCCATGGCAATGGCCAAAAAGTGGAGCCAAAATTATGCTTTTCACTTACCACTTTTCACTTCTAATTTCAAAATCATCAAAAAGCTATCACCTTTTTCACTTTTCATCTATTTCTCTCCTCTCACTTTTCCTTCAAGCTTTTCTCTTCTTCCTCTCTTCCTCTTCTTCCCACGGCAGCCACACCTTCTTCCTCCTCCATTGTTGCTTGATTTCAAGCAAAGTCTTTGCTTGAACTAACCATCCCTTTGAAGCCTTTTCATTCTTGTTGGAAGACTATCTTCAAGAACTTAACTTTCCTCTCTATTTTCTCGCCACCCCCATGGTCAAGACTCCATTTTTGGCCATCCAAGCTTTTTCATTCAACCAACCTCATTTCCTACATCTTCGCATCATCTAAAACGTTTTTCCTTTTGTAACCTTTTCTTGAATCCACCATTTTCATCTTCTTCCATCAAGCTTTAAAGCATGAAACTTTGAGGTAAAAGTTCATAGCTTTCTCATTTCTCTATCTCATTTTCGTGATCCATGGTTACTTTGGTGATCATGAATACCTTTTTCAAGCTTTGATTGTGACTTTTGTGAGTTTGAATATTTTAGGGCTTTGAGGGGGTGGAGGACGAATTCCCAAAGGAAAATGAGCTTGCTTTCCTTGTTATGTCTCTTGGTAAGAGGAAGACTATCCACTTTAACCTCTATTGACAGTGGGAAGCTTGTTTGTGTGTTGGTTGTGAGAAACCCATGTTAGGGTGGCTCTCTTGATTATATGGTTTTCTAATGATTTTTGTACTAATTTCCTTTTATGTGGTTTTATTGGTTGTATTTGTGTATGTTAATGATCTTGGATTGATTTTGATGAATTGGAATTATGAAATAGAAGCAATGGATCCTTGCTCTCCTTAATGAGGCTCACGACCATGCCTCATTCAATAGGGTGTTCATGGTTAAAATTTTTGTAACAAGTTGGAAAGATAACTAATCAAGTGAATAATAATCAATGGAGAAATAAAAATCTAGGACCCCTATTTCCCTTAAGGCTCACGGCCTCTTAAGGTGAAAATGCCAAAAAATTGTAGTGTTAAAGTGGAGACTTGGTTAATTAGAAAATTAGATATTTATTGGAAGTTCATAAAATGAGAAGAATAAAGAATAAGACTTTATCCTATAACTTAGAACAATTTTGGACTTATGGAACGAAAAAGAGAGTGTGTGAGACTTGGAGAACCTTAGAATAATTTTCTAAGTAAGTATGATTTAATTTAATTAAAGAACTTGACTAATTAAGAGAAATAAAGATTGAATGAGAATTTCAAGAGAATTCCTCCAGAGAAAGATTTCATATGAAATGTTAAGTTAAAGTGAAATTCCATAGTGAACCTTAAAAAGTGTATTGTTACTTTTGAGAACTTGATAATATGTAATTGTGGGTCCATGAGTGGGATTAAGAAATTATTGATGTTTAACTTGGCCAAAATGTGGCATGTTATGGAAAGGTATATTATTGCTAAATATACATGAATACACATTGAGTCATCATGCATTGTTGAAGTAAGGTTGTATGCCTAGGAGTTGAATCACACCTTAGTGCGGATGCGAATAGACTAGTGTAGGTCATATCGTTGACCTTGGGGGTGTCGGGGTGCGGGTGTCTCACAAATGGACAGTTGGTAGCTCCTTTGAGCCGTGGGATAGACCGATGCAAACACACCGACGATCCGGACCGAGACACTATCCTATATCGTGATCCTATGAGAATGCCGTTGTATAAAGCCTTGTTGCGCAAATTATTGATTTTTTTCTGGAAAGCACTTGATTTTAGGCTGACGAGATATTGACATGTCTCCTTGATCATTCTCCCCGATGTTTGTGTCTAGCTCCATGGAGTAGGATTTTTGGTATCGAATGTTGGATTTTGCTACCATGTGCACGTGCATAGTGAGTCAACATATTATTTGGGATTTATCTATATGATGATTGAGATTGTTGTCCTATTGATGTTATAACTGCCTAGATTTGTTAAGTTGTTAACTATGTGGATCTTGATGTTGATTATTATTCCTACTATGCTATGTGAGCATCTTGCACCGTTATGTTTCTTTACTGCCATAATTGGTACTGAATGTAGGATGTCTCACCTCTTTTTTGTATTCCTGTTATTCTGTATATTTATATGTTTCTCTGAAGACGTTGGTGAAGAAGGGGAAGTGTACGAATTCACCGGCTTTTGGCCTGACTTTGATTAGTACCTGTTTGGAACATAACGTCCCATCCACATGGCTTTTTGTGGTATGTTAGGCTGACATTTCATGGAGGTCCGGACTGGTGGCACATCAACTTGAGTACGGATCACTGTATCTACCATGGAGATGTGATTGTGTCTCTGGCATGGGGTCGTCATGATCCGCCTGATTTTACTGTTAATGCACATTTGTATTTAGAGTTTTACTTACTCATTCGTGATATGTGGGGTGAACGTTATTACACCCCACAAGAGGATTCATTCTTATCCTCTGTACAAGCCCCCACTTGTAATTCGGTTGCTTTGATAAGGATTTTCTCTTACGAGGAAGACTCAGAGGAGGATCCAGCCACGGTTCCTTCTCATTAGTTTTAGAGGTTGATGCTATTAATAGCTACTGATGGCTATCTGTAAATCTTTTTAGGGCGCCTGATGTTTTGTTTTTCTTTTTGTGGGCTATATATGTGTAATCATTTTGGGGCATGTAAAACTTTTGCTTTTTGTATATCTGATGATGTATTTAAACAATTATGATATAAGTATATATATACGTATGATGTATGAATGTATGGTTTACTTCTCATGTTAACTTCTGCTATAATTATGTCTTATCATTTTCTTACAAAAAAAAAAAGAATTCACCAAATTAATTATTCATTTATAAATGAACAGGCTTACTTATATTTAAATGAACCGGGTCTTAGTTTAGATTTTGTTTTCCGTATTGTGGTCTTGGTGTGATGTTCCCTCCTCAAAAAGGGACGTTACGCAGATGAAGTGTACTGAGACACTAAGGAAGGTCTGAGATGCTTGGAAGAAGGTTGTTAGAAAGGGTAAAGAGCTAGGAGTCATAAGTTGTGGAGTCAAAAAAGGTTATCGGCAGTGGGTTGATCAATCAATTTTGAGGCATTCATTATTGCTTTATATTTAGCCTAATTGATGATAATTGTATCCAATATTATGTTTGTGGGTGAGTTTTAGATGATAGGGCCTCATTGATCCTAGTTGTAAAAACTTCATCAATTTTTAGAATTTAGCTCACTTTGACCTTTTTGTCTTATTCAGGCTATATCTTGGGTTACAAATATCAAATTTGGATGATCTTGGTGTCCCCTGAAAGCTGAGACGAAGATATACAATTTTGTATTTTTCTATTTCAGCTAGATTCAAGGTGAAATTGAGCCTCAAAGTTAAGATGCTGCTGTTGCTGTCACATAGTTTGGACCTTCCCTCACCAATTTGGGCTTAACTCTCTCAATTTAAGCCCAAATAAGGCAAATTATATGTCTATGAAAAGCTTATTCAGAGGGCTACAGTTTGGACTAAGGGTAGATTAGGAATTATAGAAGAATTTTTAGTTACAAATAGGTGAATGTAGAATACGAGAAACACTTTTTGAATTACTTTGTTTAGTTTTTTAGATTGAAGGAAGAGTTCTTTTTTCTCTTTTTCATTTTCTCTCTTCTCTCTCTCGTAAGGTTCTACATTTTTCTTGAAGAGTTCTTTTCCAATGGTGATGGCCATGGAAGGGTAAAGATCCAATCAATCCAAGGAATTCAATGATTGTGGTTAGAGTTTTGAGTTCTTTTGTTTAATTGTGATTTCAGTTTGTGTTCTAACCTCTTCTCCTTCTTCAAATGAGATCTGTCTTTGCAACATGATTATGTTGATCCAGATCAAGATTTGAATGAATCTAGATTATGTTTTTGAAATTGAAGATAGAATTAGGATTGATTAATCTAAATCTAATGGAGAATAGATCATCGATTGGTAATCTATGTTAATTCGAAATTGTGCCTAAATCAATTTTAATCAAGAATTGCGATTGTGATTCTATTTTAGTTAATCAAATTCTAGGTGATTATCTAGTTGATTCGAATTGACAGAGGTGCATGCAGACAACATTCCATTCTCTTTGAACTATGATTGACTCTGCCACTTGAATTGAAGACCTTGGATTAGTGTTTCCATAATTGAATTTTCTTCTAATTACTGTTGAATTTGTATTCTGATACTTGATGAACAAACCCCCCTACCTATTGATAACTTCTAATATGCTTGAGAAATCTGAATTGATCCTTGGGAGATGACCTAAGTTATGCACTATGCTATGTTCCATTTTAAAATCCTAGTCTATTTTGAGGCGAGTACGACATCGTCCATCATGGGTCAAGAATGAGGCCCAGGAAATCAAGTTACCTTTCAAAAGTCCAGCAGCCTCTATAGTTAGTAAATCTCTGCCTCTGATTCTGATAGAAGATGAAGAAATAAAAGGAAAGCTAGCTAAAGCTAATAAAGAAAATAGGAAATTAGAAGCAAAGTTAGAAAAAAATCGCCAAGCATATGCATTTTTAAAGCAAGAAAATTCTGAGAAAAGCTACGCTCTTGAACAAGCAAACAAAAGGCAAAGGAAAGAGCAAGATAGTATGTCAAAAACCAGGAGATGTTTGGAAGCTGCAAATAAGGAACTAGGACTCCAAGGGCAAGAAAGGGATAGGGCTCTGGCCGAAAATCAACAACTTAAGGAGTTGGTCGTAAATGCCAAAGCAACACAGAATAATGCTCTTCAACAAGTGGATAGTATGAGGCAACAAATGAACATGATGTCGGCAAGATATGAAGACATAATCAAAATTAAGAGGTTGCACACTGACAAGGAGATTGCATGGTATGAAGTAGCATTGCAACAGGTACAAGAAGACTTGCAAAAGCTGGTGAATCAGGTGAAACAACAAGACAAAGGCATCATTAAATGGAAAGAAGAAGCCCACTTTTGGATGAACCGCTTCACAAGACTAGTATGCCTCATCAACATGGCAATTACAGACATTCCATATTATTTAAAGATGGCTGATAAGATGGTCAATTCTCTTAAGACACCGACAAAGATTAATAATTTCATTGAATATTGTAAGAGTCTTATTAAACAAATGAAGCAGATGATCAAGGTGTATTCAGTTGAGAATAGCTAGACAATGATGTAATAGGGTGAAAATTATGTACTACTCCTAATGATGTTGATGATTTTGCAATTGAATACAGTATGCCTTTTTGTTCTTCTAATCCCATGTTTACTTAAGACCAATACTTTTGGACGAGACATTCTAAGAATTAGTCATGACAAGAAAGATCAAAGATACTCACTTAAGTCCATTTGACACAAATTAATAGTGGTATTCTAACAAATCAATAATAATCATAATGTTTTCTAATTAATTGTTCCTTAATTATTCACAGGCAATTTAGAACCATTGTGTGACCAGGGAAAGAAGACAACAATCAAACCCGAGTTCATAACACAAGAGCTTGAACAAAGCTTGCAGCGATGGCGGTTGAAAACGAAGGAATGAATCTAAGTATGGAAGTAGAAGAAGTGAAAGGAAAGATGAATGAGATAACGGAGTCTCAGAGAAGGATGCAAGAAATGTTGTTAGCCATAAGGGAGACCCTCACCTTGTTGGGGGCAGTCGGAGGTACAGGAGTAACTGGGGTACATTTGCACCCACCAAATATCACAAACCCTAGGGTCACTATTGAGATTGTAACACCCCGAATTTCGTTTTTTCTGAATATATATGATTTTTATAATTTTTATGATTTTTGTGATATTTTAGATATTTTGAATATTTTAATATATTTTAGCTATTTTGAATATTTTAATATATTTTAGATATTTTAAGATTTTATTATATTTTAGATACTTTGAGATATTTTGAATATTTTATTATATTTTTGATATTTTGGAATATTTAATATATTTTTGATATTTTGGGTTGTGTGTAGGCCCGAGACGGGCCCGAAAAAATAAAATTTTTGGAAGCCGGAAAATTCTGTACTATTGATTCAGAGTCGGGGGAGCTTACTAAACCCGAAATCGAAAACAATTTTTGAAGTTTTGTTTTTCTACGATTTTATCTGACAAAATAAAATCGGGATATGTTTTATTATCCATTGGATAATATCTTTCAGAAAAATATCTAATGGATGATTCTATATGCAAGTCTAGTCACCCACTATAGAATGTTCTAGACGATGAATTATCGTTTGGTGACTCACCTAGGTGACTAGCCTAGTAACTCACATGTTCTAGACTATTCTAGAAAATGCCTAGTCACGTGCTTAGTCATCAAGTACTTGAGTACTTGCTTTACATGTAGACAAATGAGGAACTAGTCAACGATTGCGGCTGTGCCTCATCGTGGAGGACCAAATAGAAGCTTGACACTTGGCATGACACCTCAGCACTATGACTCAGCATGTTCTGGAAGCTTGTAGAAGCGATGACTCGCTATGTTCTAGAAGGTTTCCTCAGTGACACAATGCTACAACTCATTATGTTAACTCATCTGTTTTATAAATTTCTCTTTGATGACTCACTTTGTGATTCATCAAGGGTAATTAATAGAAAATGATCAATAATTATTGCTACCCAAATAAGAACAAGTCAATAATACTGGCTAGTCTCGCTTTGTGTAAACCAATTAGGAAGCAGTTATCTAAGGAAAATATCTAAGCTAAATATCTTGAGTGTAATCATGAACCATCATTATATAGCTTTATGACCAACTAATTAGAATCAAGCTTGCTTGTTGAAAATCAATAATAATAGCTAGACTAGTTAGCCAAGAAACTAGATAATCTAACTAAGTTAGCCTAAAGCCTAAGTAGTAACTAAATAGAATAAACTTAGTTTGCTACTCATTAGAGCTTATGGTTACAAGAGTATTCTGGTAGCTTCTAGAAGTTTATGACTCACACTTAAATAACTAGATAGTTACCAAAGCAACTAAGTAATCTAACTAAGTTAGCTTAATTTAGTTAGGAACCAATTGAATTAGAAACTTGGTTAGTTTTCCATTGAGCTCCACGGTTTCAAGGATATTCTTGAACCTTCTAGAATGCATAATTCACCTAAGTAACTAAATGGTTAGGCATAAAACTAATTGAACCAACTAAGTTAACTTAAGTCTAACTAGAAGCAAATTAAACAAACTTGGTTAGCCTAATCCTTAGCACCTCACGGCCACTTGGTGATTCTAGGATGTTCATGAACAAGATATTTATCTAATTATGAGCATTGCATGACCACTCCATGACATAAGCCATGTGAAGCCGTGTGTTGTTCATAATTGTAGAAACTAAGCATTTACTCTTCATTTGTGAAGGAACCTACGATTAACACTTATTTGGAGAGTTGTCTTTCATATTTCATTTCATCTTTCAAGAACCAAATTCTCTTCATTCTCTCTCCTTCAAGAACAAAGCAAACATCTCTATTTCTCTCTTCTTCAACCTCAAGGCCAAAACACTAGGAACCTACCTCCCAACTTCCTAAATTTCATCTAATTTCATATCTTGAATCTTTATACCAATTTAAGATACTTTGGTGTTGTGATCATTCATCTCTCCCTTAGAAATAAAAAAGTTCTCACCTTTTCCCTTTAGAGAAGCTCATGGCCAAGGCCAATAAAACCATTCTCCAATCTTCTATAATTCAAACCAACCATAGACCTTGAATCTCCATACAATTCTAAGGAACTTTCATGTTGAGACCATCTTCCAAATCATCCATCTTCAAGCACTTTTTCTAAGATCTAAGTTTGAAGGATAAAGGGTGAAGTTCTTGATATTCTTTTCTAATCTTATATTCAAAGTTCTAAACCATGATTTGAATCCATGGTCATCTTAGTTATGTCTTAGATGTTAATAAATGTATATTGTTTTATTTTAAAGGAGCAACTTAGTGGTGGTAGAAGTTCACTCAAAGAGGACAACAAGGAGCTTAGGAAGCATCATAATAAGGTAAGAGGGAAATTAACCTCACCAACCATCCATGGTGGTAAGGAACGAATTGTGTGTGTATGTGTGAATAATCCATTTGAGGATTTATTCACTTATTGTATAATTTCACTTGTTTGTGTTTGATTGTTTTATGTAGTTTATAGCCTTGTTGGTATGCATGATATTTATTATGGTTGTTTATTAGCTATGTGTGATGTATGATTTTGATAGTATGATTTGATGCTTTATGTGATGTTCATAGTATGTATGAAATTATTATGGTAGAACTATGATGAGTGGAATATGTTGTATGTGTAAATCATGTTGGAAGAATGAAAAGTTTTGGTTCCAAAGACCAAGGGAGCTCACGGCCTCTATGCCCCAAAATGGGTATTCCAAAGTTGAAAATATTTTATTAATCATGAATTTAATTGATTTTATGACAAGGTTATGGATTAAGATTTTACAAGTTAAGGAAGGAAGTGAATATAGTTTTAATATTGAAAAATGATTGATTTTCATTTAAGAGGAAAGGAAATGGATAAGATTTTATTATTGGTAAAAGAATGGATTTTTGATCATGAGAAAGGAAAAGGAAATAAGTTTAAATGATATTTTTGAAATATTAGTTGATAAGGAATTTGATTAAAATTAAGGATTTTTAGATGAATATGGAGACATATAGTTTTTATTAGACAAAGGATGATTTTTGAGAAATAGTAATGGAAAAGGAATTTTTAAAGGATGATGTTGAAATTTAAGTATTTTATTTAAGAAAGACATGGAACAAAGTTTTTAGTATGGAACATCAAGCTAATTTTAGTTATATTGTTGGAAATCAATTTTGAAAGTGATTTAGAACTTGAAGTATTTTATTTAAAAGGATTTTAGTAAATGAAGTAGAAGGAATTATTAGTATATTAGAACAAAAAGTATTTCTAAATATAATATTAAATGAATTAAAATAGCAAAGGATTTAAATTAAGGGATTCTGAGATATAAAAGTAAGAAAAACTTATTTTTGGAATTAATTAAATTAGTGGATTTAGTTCATAAATGAGAAATAAATTGGTGACTTGAAGTTTACTAATGTATAGCTCACCTATTGGGTTTTGAAGCGCGTTAGGAAATTTTAAGTTAGAACAATTGATTTAAATCAATGAAAAAACAATTTTGTGGGAAATAGTAAAAAATTTACGGAAAGGATTTCTTAAGTGAGAAAACGTGAAAAATGAAGTTAGAAACTGTATTAATTTTTGAAAAGTCCAAAATGATGTTTAGAATATTGAGAAATATTTTACATAATTGAAAAATGATGAAAAATATTTTATGCGATATGCTTAGAGGTGGAGAGCTCTCGCAACATAAGTGCAACCGCCGTTGACTCTGATAGAAATGTGCTCATACTTCTTGGGGACCTTAGGAGCTCCCTATATTGGGATAATGGTGGGCGATGCATACCGAGACTTTGCTGATTTAATTACTATCGGAGAGAGGATTCAAATCCTGGTAAAGGCTGAAAAATTGCTAACCAGTAATAATGAAATCGGTTTCAAGAAGGGGTTTCCCCCTAAGAAAAAAGGAGTCATAAGTGAGCTACGTGTAAAATCTACAACCTTTACAACCCTGATATTCACCGTCTTACCTTACATACCGACCACCTCTATGTAACTCACACACTTACTGTAACACCCTCCTCAGGGCATCACATTTCTGACTCCCGACTCATAATCTGAAAATCAATTTGTAAAAGGTTTGAGTTATGAAAATATGGGTTTCAAAATTACTTCTTTACTGAAACATAAATTTACTGAAAATATTAGGTAATATTGAAAATCGTATTTCAACTATTCATTATGCAATATTGACACCAATTAATATTTCACAATTTAAAGAGAAATATAAAATTAATAGACTCGTTTTTTTTAACAGTAGCAAACCCTATAACGAGTCCTACTTAATAGCACGGTACAACACTAACGAGAACTTTAACATACTTATTCCTTTTTCTGTCCATCTTGATGCATCAGACATCTGTTCCTTTGTCAACACTGCACACCTTCGAGTCTTGAATGTCCACTCCTTATTGTTGTCATCAATCTCAGAGTATCCATCGCCCGTTATATCTAAGACAACTGAATCCTTCTATTATTTGATTTTAATAGTACAGACACAGCAAAACAACATAACAAAGAGGTGAGATCACCTATACCAATACCAACATGGCAGCACAGAGATAACACAAGCAGCATATCATACAGATAGATCATACCACAATTATGATCATGTCATCAACATTAATCAACTATCATCATCCAATCATTTATCAGTTCAATTATCATAAACAATAATTACGATAATGCCCTCAGCATTATCATCATCATCATTCAAGTATTCAAAACAATTGTCATAGCCAATATTCCTCAATTAATATATCACACAGATATAAATGTACTCATATAATGCATGTGCATTTAGACTCAATGTTCCTACTCCATGGAGCTAAACTCAGGTCGGAGAAATGATCGAAAAGATCTGTCGGTACCACATGCCTCAGACCACGTGCTATAATCCTCATTTTGATTTTGCACATCTAGCATATACACGACAGTCTTTATCAGATCTTGAATAAGAATAGTGTCTTGGTCAGGATCATCGGTGTGTTGCATCGGTCTAACCTACGGGAAGAAGCGCGACCAACCACCCGTGTAAGCAACCCGCACCCCGATGCCCCCAAGGTCAACAAGTGACTTACACTACGCATATCGCACCCACTCAAGAGGTGTGTTTCTCCTAGGCAATCAGCCATATCCAGTCCTCATCGGACCATTCCAATGCATGTATAATGCACCAAATACCAATCATAGGTATAATACCAATCACAGGTATATCTCATAATTTCTCAGATATAGTTCATACAATGCATGAATATATCAGTGCAAGTCCAACCACAAGGGTCATTCTTTTCAAATTCGTTTGTTCAATTAAATCATATGCCTCAACGCATATTTTTTTTTCCAAAAAATGCACCACGTGCCAATAATAGGAAAAACTCGTTGTTTTTCACAAACAGTGTATGGACACTGGTTCAACAGTATTCATCCTGTACTTTCAATAACGAAAATCATGTTATCACATTTTCATAGTTATAAAACACTTTCGTCGTGTTTTCACAAAATTGCACAACATTCCCGTTACGTTTTCACAATTCCACAACACTTCTGTTGTATTTTCAAAATACCGTAACACTTTTGTTACATTTTTAAAATTCTTTTATTACGTTTTCACAATACAGTAACACTACTGTTACGTTTACAAAATTTCGTAACATTTCTGTTACGTTTTCAAAATGCTGCAACTCTTCTGTTGCACTTTTAAACCACATACTAATTTTTTTTACATTTTTCTCAATCACGTAAAAATATACGTTTCTCAAATTGCATAGTATTTTTCCACTGTTTCAAAATCGCGTAACTTAAAAATCATTCTTTTAAGTCGCGTAAATCATTTTCCATCATTTTCAAAATATTTAAAATACTTTCCAAATCACATAACGATTTTTCGTCATTTTCACAATCACGTAAAAATATTCTATCACTTTTAAATCACATATTGATTTTTCAATAGTAGTTCAAATTACGTAAAATATTTAAACGTAATTCAAATCGCGTAGAAATATTTTACTGTATTTCAAATCATTTTTAAGATACGTAAAATATTTTTCAACATTTTACAATCACGTAAAATATTCCTCAATATTCCAAACATTATTTTGGACTTAAATAAATCAATATCATTTTCAACACATTTTTCAAATTGCGTAAAAATATTTTACTGCATTTCAAATCATTTTTAAGCTATGCAAATAATTTTTCACCACAATTTCATTACAGAAAATATTTCTTAACCTTCAAAAATTTCTTTTCAACTTTTCTCAAAATAATATAACTTTATACTTCATTTAATATATTTTCTTACTTAAGAAAATCTTTTTCCACAGTTCTTTACTCAAGAAATTCTTTTTCAAATATAACCCACAAAATCACTTTTCAATTAATTTAAATCAATGTTTCAAACTTTAAGAATTTCCTAACGTACTTCAAAACTCGAAAATCAGTTATACGTTAGTAAATTTTCAAAATATCATTATATTCTCCATTTTTCCCAAATCATTTCCAAAATCAACCTTCCTCAAAATAAATTGAAACTCAAATGTTTTCAACCTCTCTTTGTTTTCCGTTACGAAAGTTTCTATTCTCTCAAGTGATTAAATGCTCTAATTCTCTTTTTAAATTCTTATATTAAATCAATTATATTTCTACTTAGAAAATCACTTTGTCTCATCAAAATCAAGGCATTACAAGCCTTCGAAAATGTGGACATGACTATTGAAAATTATTAAAACATTTTTCCTTCTAAGTGAATATGGTTTTACACAAACAAAATCATTAAAATTTTGCTTTCAAAACCGTAAGACTTATGGTCATAAAAACCAAACCCATTTGTTCAAATTCATTTTCACTTTCTTTGCAAATCCTTTTTCACTTTCTTTGCAAATCCTTAAAATTAACGTTTGTCCGTTTCATTCAAAACTCATGTTTAGAAAAACACTTAGGATCTTTTTACACAAAATAAATTAATAAAAATCCTTCAAAACCATGTTCTTGTTCTCTTGAAAAACATATCCTTTGTTCATTTTCCATGCTTTTCAAATCAATTCAATTTTATTCTTCCATGAAAATATTAAGTTATAAACACCTATGTTGAGGTGTCTTGGCCGAAATTCTCAATGTTCTAGGGACCCAAAAATTAATTCCCTTGTTCTTAAAAATTTTCAACATAAACCCTCTTCATGGGTATCAAAACCGTATTTCCTTTCCTTTGGCCATTGAAGCCAAAAATTGATTTTCTTTCCATCATCACATCAGGGCATACATATACATAATTTCAACATATTTTCATCATGCATATTATAAGCATACCATATTATCATCATGCATATTATAAGCTTACCATATAAGCCATAAAATCATGCAAAACATATCAAGCATAGGCAAATAATCAAAGTTCATAAACACACACAAATAATTTACATGACCATGGATATGAATCCTCACATGGATTCACTATCCATCAAATATAAGACCATCTCTCACCACCATGCTTGGTTGGTGAGATGGATCTCCCTCTTACCTCTTGAAGATCCTCAAAAGCTCTTTGTTTTGCTTCTTTTTCCAAGTCCTTCACCACCAAGGGCTTCTCAAATACAAAACAAAATACATAAAAATTAGTATACTAAGCTTGATTAAGAGGAACCATGGATCAAACATGGTTTAGATCATGAAAAAGAGAAAAGAAATGAAGTTTCCTTAAACTTCACCATTAAAGCTTCAATCTTTAGCTTGAAGAACAAGGTTGAAGAGAGATGATTTAGAGAAAATCTCCAACATGAAAATTGCTTAGAATATCATGTAGATTCAAGATCTATGGTTGGTTGAAATTAAAAAGGATTGGGTGGTGATTTTGGATGGTATGACCGAAATTCCTCTTGAAGAACAAAGATGGAATTTTTGATTTTTGTAAGAGAAAAGCTTCTTAGGCTTGGTTAAGACAAAAGATGAAGTGAAAACACTTAGTTTTTCCTTCCACAAATTTTGTGAAGTTCATTGGGTAAATTCCTAAAAATCATAAACAAATGTTACAATCAATAACAAGTGTAGAAATAGGTAAACCATGGTTCAATCATGGCTTAGAAAATCAAAACTAGAAGATTAGAAGAAGAAATATGAAATTTACCATTTTTGGTAGAATCTTGAAGCTTGGATTTGAAGATCAAGATGAATGATTTAGAGAAAACTCATAACTAGAGATGTTCTTAGAATAAGGTAAAGATTCAAGAAACTAGATTGGATGAAATTTTTGAGTGATGGAAGGTGTTCTTGATGGTCATGGCCGAAACATAGAGGAGAAGAGAAAGGAGAGAAAATTTTCTAAGTTTAGCTTCTTGAAATTGACAAAGAAAGACCAAGAATGAGTAATAATGATGGTCTTCCACTTTGCCATCCTCTTAAGGCACCAAAAACCGTGCCCCCTCCAAACACTCTCCTAAGGATGTAAACAAATCAATAATAATGCATGTTGACCAAGACAAAGTGATAGAAAATGATAGGAATTGATTTGTAATAATTTGCCTCACAAATGGATGCATTGCCGTGGAGAGTGAGTGAGAAATGAGTGAATTATTGTTAGAAGAATGACCAAGTAAAATGAGTAAAGGAATTGGCCCCCTTTAGAGTGCATGGTCGTAGCTTGCATGGAGAGAAAGAAGAAAATATTTTTGCTTTAGGAAAATGATCAATAATTATGTATAATTGATCAAGACATCTAATAATGACATAAAGTTTTTCTTTAGCTCCAAAATGAAGCTCAAAAACCGTCCCCCCCTTCATCCTTGCTTCTTCAAAGTTGTCATCTTTTTCAAGCCATTATTTGAAGCCTTTCTAGCCATTGATTAATTCAATGGTTAGGATTTAGGTAGACTTTTGATTTAGAAGACTTAATCTAGGCCATTGGATCTTTCTCCTTTAAATTCTAGCCATTAGATGTGTTTCCAAAATGAAGGGTCAAGATTACTCCTTCTTACTTTTAATCCAAGGGTCATAATTAGTCTTTGCTACTTTTTAAGACCAAATCTCCACCATTAATTAAATTTACATCCAATGGTCATAAATGGTCCTTGTTACTTTACAAGACCAAATCTCCACCCTTGATTAATTCTTCATCCAATGGTTATAAATGGTCATAGCCATTTTATTAAACTTATCCTACACCGTTGATTAAATCGATGGTTGATATTAAAGTCTTCAATATTGAACTTGTTTCCTATTGGTCCATCAAAAATTGTCACAATCACTAATATTGACTTAATAGTATAATTTCTATTTTTATCTGCTAAAACCCCACGAAAGAATATATTTATTGTATTTTTATCATCTGATAAATAAATATAGTACAAAACACAGTATAAAAAAATTTTAGAAATTGTTTCCGGATTCAGGTTTAGTAAGATCCCCTGTCTCCGTCTAAACAGTACAAATTTTTCTATGCGTAGAAAAATTTTTACTTTGCGGGACCCACTTGAGCCCACGTAAGGTCACCTGGGCCCACGTAAGGTCACCTGGGCCCACATACAGTCAAAAAAATTCATAATCATCCACAAAAATCACAAATATTAGAAAACTTATGAAAATCAAGTCAGATTATTAAAAATAATTAACAGTCAAGAGAAATAAATATTTAAAGATTTTCTTCGGCCCGAAAATTATTATTTTCCTAACACGGAGTAAATCACTCAAAACGATCAAATACGCTGACGGAATAAACAAAATAATTTTATAGTGCACAGAAATTACTAAACAGTAAAATTCTGTTAACTGTCAAAATTATTGTTTAAGAGATAGGAAATTCAGGGTGTTACACTTACCCTCCTTATTAGACACCTACACCTTCTCATCCACCTGGCCTAACCGTTCCTCCTATGAATACACCTCAAATCTCGCAACTCCAAATCAATAATGTTCTCGTACCTCAACCATATCGCTCAATCTATACCCAATACCCACCTCCACCTTCACAAAATTTCCCAAATCACCTACAACCTCGACCAAACTTCCAAAATCAAGGTTGTTTCTATTCCCAAAACCTACCCCTTTTCCCAAAACTATCCATTTCAAATGTAGATTTATTCCAAAGGTTGTTTGATGCTCATCTCATCTCAGGAAATCTTGTACGTCCCCTGCAACCACCTTTTTCAGCATGGTACAACCCGAACTTAACTTGCAAATACCATATGGATATCCCAGGGCACTCAATTGAAGACTGTGAGTCTTTCAAGATAGTAGTAAAAAAAGCTTATTGCTTATGGAAGGCTTGACATTCAGGAGGAGTCTGGACCCAGTATTGTCAATAACCCAATTCCTAATCATAGTGGAAGGAATGAGACGAATGTTGTGGAGATGGAAGGACCACCAATAAGAAAGGTAATGAGCCTGCGTACACCGATGACTGAAATATTTGAGGGATTAAAGAAAACAGGTTACAATATCACTACATCAGCTACATCAATGAAAGAAGATGAAAAGTATGATGAAGAATCAAGTTGTGCTTATCATTGTGGGGGAATAGGACATGATATCGAAAACTATTAGGACTTTAAAGTTCAAGTCCAAGGTTTACTTACTTTGGGAGTAATACATGCCAGACAAGGGGTAGCTTCCTCTGAAGAGGTTAATGTGGTTGAACGCTTTGTGCTCAAGGTGCCACCTCTCAACCAAGCCGCGACGCCAGGGAAAGTAGTTGTGACAGTCAAGAAGCCCATGCCATTCACTTATAATGATACTCATTCAGTGCCATGGAATTATGAAGTGAAGGTAGAGATGAAGGGAGTTGGGGAGGAGATTCAAAGGGTAGAGTGGCTGAAATACACCAAGATGAAAAGTCTGTGACTAATATAATTACAAGGAGTGGGCGATGCTATGGCTCAATAGAAGTAGAGAAGAAGAAAAATGTTAAAGAAGGGAGTAAGGAGGAAAGTTCAAAAGAAGAGGAGAAAGGGAAAGAAGAAGAGGAAGAATTCTTGAAGATCATGAAACAAAGTGAATACGATGTGATGGAACAGTTGAAGAAGACTCCGGCAAGGATATCTCTATTGTCACTCGTCTTGACATCTGAGTTGAATCGAAAAGTAATACTAAGAGTTCTGAATGAGGCCTATTTCAAACCCGATGTTACCCCTAAAAATGTGGTCAACATGGTGGACCTTGTGAGGCACATCAATATGATTATATTTACTAATGAAGAGATCTCCTCTTGGTTTGAGAAAAACCCATGAGCTTTACATATAACCCTTAAATGTAAAGGGTATATAGTTGCAAAGGTTTTGATCGATGGGGGTCCACATTGAATATCCTAACGAAGTCAACTCTAACCTCATTGTCAATAAGTGAGGATGAACTATCCCCTCGAGAAATGGTGGTGAGGGCCTTTGACGAAAATAGGAGAAGCATTTTGGGAGAGGTGACATTGCCACTAGAGATTGACCCAAGTAATTTTCAAGTATTATTTCAAGTTAAGGACATGGAGCCTGGTTACACTATGCTCCTAGGGAGACCATGGATCCATACTGCTAGTGTTGTTCCTTTCACCCTACATCAGAATGTTAAGTATATTGAAAATGGGTCAGTTATCTCCATACACGGAGAAGAAGAAATTATGTTGTCAAAACCAGTTTCAGTGCCGTATGTGGAGAGTGCAAAGGAAGATTAGGAGAATTTATGGCACAATGTTGAAGTAATTAAGACTGGACTCAAGAGGAATAAATCCCGGTTACAAAATATGAATCAGATGATGGCTTGAATTATGGCTAACAATGGGTACCAAAAAGGAAAAGGCTTGGACTCACAATTATAAGGTACTCGGTCACCGGTATCATTTCCAAAAAAGTTAGACAAGTTTGGGTTGGGGTACGAAGCATCTCTGGAAGAAAGAATAAAGAATCTGACTCTGGAAAAGAGGAATAATAGGGGCAAAATGAAGCACATTCCTCATCTGAGGGAAACGTTCCTGGCACTAGTCGACGTCATCATGCCGGAAAAAGTCATTTGTCCCTGATACCATCTCACTATTAATGCACTGCATGAAGAAGACCCAGAAGAGTGCAAAGCAATCTGTCCTTTTGCTGATGAGGAGTCACTGAAGAATTGGCAATTTGAACTAATGATTGATGTTATTGTTTCCAAATAATTGTCTAGTCATACTGTAATAGGCAGATATTTGAGTCTAGCTATATTTTGAGTTTATATTTATGTTATTTGAGACATTAACTAAATAAAGTTGCATGTTTATGCAGCATTCCTCCTTGTCACACTTTTGGCTTATCTTCTTTGCATTTTCTAGTTTTCTTTTCCTTTAAAAAAAAAATTTCTTGCTCTCGTTTCTTTATTTCTACTCTTTTTTTTTCTTTCCAACTCCACCCAAATTTCCTTACAGGGATTTGAGTCTTGTAAAAGGTCTACCTCATGAAAGGAACCTTGAAAACTTGTCGATTAATTCCCCTGCGACGTTTGATGAAGAAAACCCTAGATCTGGTGAAGAGGAAGAGATTGTTGAAAAATTTAAAAAAATACTGGAATACTCAGAGAGAAAATTTGATGTGTATAATGAGGTAATAGAAGTGATTAACATGGGAACCGAAGAAGACAAGAAGGAGTTGAAAATAGAAGATAATCCTTAGCGTATGGAAATGATGGCGCCACTTAAGGAATACCTTGATGTGTTTGCATGGTCCTACAAAGATATGCCTAGATTAGACCCTGAGATGGCATCACATAAAATTCCATTATATCCAGATGTAGAAGCAAAAAGGCAAAACTTGAGAAGAATGCATCCCGATATATCACTAAAGATCAAGGAAGAAGTGACTAAGCAATTAGAAGCTGGATTTATAGAGCTGTCGAGACACCTAGAATGGGTAGCAAATATTGTGCCAGTACCCAAGAAGGATAGGAAGGTCAGGATGTGCGTGGATTATAGGGATCTAAATAAAGCTAGTCCAAAAGACGATTTCCTGCTCCCTCATATTGATGTTCTTGTTGACAATACAATAGGAAATCACAGGTTCTCATTTATGGACAGGTATTCTAGGTACAATCAGATCCCTATGGATGTCAATGAAAAAGAAAAGATGACTTTTATTACCCCTTGGGGAACTTTTTGTTACACAGTTGTGTCCTTTGGATTAAAGAATGATAGGGCTACATATCAACGTGCTATGGTTACATTATTTCATGATATGATGCATAAAGAAATTGAGGTTTATGTAGACGATATAATGGCCAAATCAAAAGAAGGGGAAAGGTATGTAGCAGCCTTACGGAGGTTATTTGAAAGACCCATAAAGTATAAGTTAAGACTTAATCCTAATAAATGTGTCTTTGGAGCATCTACGGGAAAATTGCTCGGGTTCATCTTTAGCAGAGAAGGAATAAAGATGAACCTGGATAAGGCGAAAGCAATACAAGAGATGCCTCCTCCTAAGATGGAACGTGAAGTAGGAAGTTTTCTCGGAAGACTTAACTACATCGCTAGATTCATTGCTAACTTGACTAGCACTTGTGAGCCTATATTTAAGTTGTTGAAGAAGTATCAACCTAGAGAATGGAATGAAGAATATCAAGGTGCTTTTGACAAGATAAGGCTTATTTAATGAATCCTCCATTGTTGGTACCCCTTACATTGGGTCACCCTTTGATATTGTACCGAACTGCACTGTTAACCTCAATGGGGACAATGCTGAGGCAGCATGATGAATCTAGAAAGAAGGAGCAGGTGATTTATTATCTAAGTATAAAATTTAATGACTGTGAAGCCCGATACATGACTATTGAAAAGACTTGTTGTGCTCTGGTATGGACCTCAAAACGGCTAAGGCAGTATATACTCTATTACACCACTTGATTGATCTCCCGAATGGGCCCTCTGAAGTACATATTTGAAAGCACGCATGTTTCATTAAGGGTTTCAAAATGGTAGGTGATGTTATCAGAATTTGACATCAAGTATATGTCTCAAAAATCCATCAAAGGAAGTGCAATTGCTGATCATTTAGCTAAAAACCCTCTCGAAGGTGGACAACTAATAACATTAGAGTTTCCTGATAGAGAAATATTGACAGTGGAAGGAGAAGAAGAAGGAAATGATAAGCCTATATGGAAGATGTATTTTGATGGAGTAGTCAATATGTATGTTAGTGGTATATGAGTCATTGTTGTTTTGCTAACTGGAAAGCAATACCCAGTCGCTATTAAACTGGATTTTTAATGCACTAATAATGTGGCGGAATACGAGGTCTATGCTAGTGGTTTACAAGTGGCAATTAACTTGGGGATTAAGCAGCTAAAAGTATTCGGAGATTCGACGATCATGATTTATCAGGTGAACGGGGAATGGCAAACCAAAGATCCAAAGTTGGTACCTTATCAAAAGTATTTGACCTAGTTGATTGATAAGTTTGAAGATATGACTTTCTCCCATCTGGCTCGAGATAGGAATCAGTTTGCAGATGCCTTGGCCACTTTAGCTGTAATGACCAAGTTGGATATTCACAGTAATGTCCAACCTATCCAAGTAAAGACACACAGTGAGCCTGCATATTGCGCTAATGTGGAAGGCGAGCCAGACGGTAAACCCTGGTATCATGATATCCAGCAGTACATTTAACATAGAGAATACCCAACCGGGGCAAGTGAGGTGAATAAGAAGACTATCTGACGATTGGCAATGGCTTTTTTCTTGAATGGAGAGGTTTTATACAAAAGAAGTCATGATGGTACCTTGCTTAGATTTGTGGATGCTCGTGAAGCTCATTTAATCATGATTGAAGTACCTGAAGGGATCTGTGGGATTCATGCTAATGGTCATATGATGGCACGAAAAATTTTAAGGAGCGATTATTATTAGTCTACCATGGAAAAAGACTGCATAGAATATGTTCGAAAGTGCCACAAGTGCCAGATATATGCAGATCGAGTCAATACACCTCCATTCCCCCTGCACAATATGGTATCTCCATGGTCTTTCTCGATATGGGGGAATAGATGTCATCGAGCCCATTAATCCCAAAGCTTTTAATGGTCATCGCTTCATTTTGGTGGCAATTGACTATTTCACTAAGTGGGTAGAAGCATCCTCGTATGCAAATATCACTCAAAAGGTATTTTTGAAATTCCTCAAAAGGGACATTGTCTGTAGATATAGAATCCTAGAGAAGATAATCACAAATAATGCTACTAATCTTAATGGTGTTGAGATTCCGAAGAATTGTGAAAAGTTCAAAATCAAGCATCATAATTCAGCTCCCTATAGACCTCAGGTGAATGGTGCAGCCGAAGCAGCAAATAAGAATGTCAAGAAAATTATTGCCAAGATGGTTGTGAACTACAAAGACTGACATGAAATGTTACCTTATGCTTTGCATGCGTATCGTACCAATATACAATCAAGTACTGGAGCAACATCTTTCTCTTTGGTGTATGAGATGAAGGTTGTCTCTCCCATAGAAATTGAGGCTCCTTCTCTAAGGGTTTTGATGGAAGCAGAGTTAGAGGAATTCGAATGGGTGAAGACTCGGTATGAGCAGTTGAATATGATAAAAGAGAAAAGATTAGCAACTATTTGTCATGGACAATTATATCAAAGTAGAATGACTAAAGCTTTTAACAAGAAAATTCATCCCAGAGAATTCTGTTCAGGAGATTTGGTTTTGAAGAAGATTCTCCCTAATCAAGAGGATGCCAGAGGAAAATGGGCCCCGAGTTATGAAGGCCCTTACATAGTCAAGCATGCATTTTCAGAAGAGACATTAATTTTGTAGAATATGGATGAAGAAGAATTGTCAAGACCCATAAACATTGATGATGTAAAGAGATTTTATGCCTAAAAAAGAAAGAAAGAAAGAAAAGAATATATATATATATAAAAGAAGCGGCTCATTAGGTTGAAAACCCGAAAGGGCGACCTAAGCAAAAGTTAGAGCAATAAAAAAGAATTAAAAAAGAATCCGTTAGGCTAAAAACCCGAAAGGGTGGTTTAAAGAAAAGTTAGGACAAGTAAATTGGAATTGTTGAAACTGAGGCAATTTTATTTGCGTTCGATTGGATACACAGTGGCAACTTTGTTGGCATTCAATTGGCCACATTGGGGCAAATTTTCTGAAGAATTAAAGAGAATATATAATGAAGGAAGTAACAATAAAGACAGCGATCGAGTCATCAGACTGTTGCAGGAAATCAATTGGATAAGGATCAAGGAACAAATACTGGGGCCAAAAAAAATTTCTCGCAAAGACTTAGTAGCTCCAAGAAAGGGTTCATAACAAGCGATGATCATCCCATTTCTCAAAAGGAGAAATAAGAAAAAAAAAGAAGAAATGAAGAAAAAAAAAAAAAAAAGTCCGGAGGATTCCAAATCAACCAAAGAGTCTAATTAAGAAAAGCACGTGAACAAGCGTTTGATTGGTTAAAGTTTTCCAGAGTCGTCGCTAGTAAGAATAAGAAAAAAGAGAGAAAAGAAAAAGTGAAGAAAAAAAAAAGAAAAAAAAAGAAAAAAAAAGAAAGAAAGAGAATAAAAAGATATTAAGTCCATAAATGGTTTCATGTTATTTTGAGCGTATCGGCTCCATGCTTTTGAGCGCATCAGCTCCATACATCATCGAGCGCATTGGCTCCATGCTTTTGAGAGCACCGGCTCCATGCTTTTGAGCACATCGGCTCCATTCATTTTGAGCGCATCGGCTCCATGCATCGTTGAGCGCTTCGGCTCCATCAATTTTGAGCGCATCGACTCCATGTATTATGAGCTCATCAGCTCCATGCAGTTTTAAATTCTTTTGAGCATATCAGCTCCATGCAGTTTTAAATTCTTTTAAGCATATCAGCTCCATTCATTTTGAGCGCATAAGCTCCAAGCATCATTGAGTGCATCGGCTCCATCCATTTTGAGCGCATCGGCTCCATGAAGTTTTAAATTCTTTTAAGCCTATCAGCTCCATACATTTTGAGTGTATCAGCTCTATGCAGTTTTTTTAAGCGAATCAGCTCCATGCATTTTTAGCGTATTACCTCTATGCAATTTTAAAGTCTTTTGAGCAAATCAGTTCCATGCTTTTTAAATTCTTTTAAGTGAATTAGCTCTATGCATTTGAATTCTTTTGAGAGAATCAGTTTCATACTTCTTTAAATTTCTGTCACTTATTTTGAGCGCATCAGCTCTATAACACCCACCGTAAGGTGTCACATTTAAACTTTATTATTACCAAATTACCCCCACGTTCATAAAATGTGATGTTATAGTAAAAATACGAGTTGTAAAAATTTTTTCCTCTTTGATATCGATAAAATAAACTTAGCAGAAAATAAAATATTACAAACCATCACAAATAATTTACATCATTATACATTATAGTAGTATTGTCGACATTATTTATATACAGACTAGGTTCTCAAAAGTAGTTAGACATTATTTGGAACTAACACACTTGCCCAAGCATAACTAAACAGTAGAATCCTCAGACGGGTCCTCCTCAGATTCCTCAGCAGGTAGGAATCTGATCTGACGCGAAGTCCTACGGACAGGTGTCCGCGTAGACGACACGATACTAATCTCACTAGGAGTACGGTAGTAAGCTCCCCAGTACTGCCTAATGGACAACATAAACTCTAATTGTACATAAATATTTACACTGAAATAAGGGTTTCCTTGATAAAGCCTACTCAGGGTAATGTTCAAGTCCCCTATATAGAAAATACACTCTCTATCTAGATGAACATGCCAAGCCTCTGGTCCACCACGAAACTGTAACGTCATATATCATAGGAAACTGGGCATCGCTATCTTCTCAGAATTCAGCCCCTTCAACAGGAACATGTTCTTCTGCACCTTCTTGCTCTATGCCTTGCTCAATATCTTTACCAAAATATAAAGTACAATACAAAATAATATACAAAGAGGTGAGATCACCTACGCCAATACCAATATGGTAGCGTGGAGATAACACAAACAACACGCCATACAGATATATCATACCATAATTACAATTATAGGATCATCATAATGTATAAAATAACAATAATTACAATAATGTCATCAACATTATTTATCATCATCATCATCTAATATTCCTCAATTAGAAATAAATATTTAATATTTACGATAATGCCCTCAACATTATCCAAGTATTTAACAATTCAATTATCATAATTAATACTCAATAATTATGCATGTGCACATAGACTCAATTTCCTACTCCATGGAGCTAAAACTCAAGTCGGAGAGATTGATCCGAAAGATCTGTTTGTACCGACATGCCTCAGACCACGTGTCACAATTCTCATTTGTATTTATACATCTAGCATATACACGACAATCTTTACTAGATCTTGATTAGGAATAGTGTCTTGGTCTGGATCATCGGTGCGTTGTATCGGTCTAACCCACGGTACAGAAGAGCTACCAACTGCCCATTGTGAGCAACCCGTACCCCGATGCCCTCAAGGTCAACAAGTGACTTACACTACGCATATCGCATCCACTCAAGAGGTGTATTCTCTCCTAGGCAATTAGCCTTATCCAGTCCATCGGACCTTTCCAATGCATGTAAATGCACCAAATGCCAAACACAGGCAAATTTCATCATTTTCTCATACAGTGTCCATACACTGGTTCAATAGTAATCCTACTGTATATTCAATCACGAAATCATATTATCACGTTTTCATAGTCGCACAACACCGTTGTCGCATTTTCAAAAATTGCGCAACATTTCTGTCACGTTTTCAAATAGCATAGCGATTTTCCATCGTTTTCTCAATCACGTAAAAATAATCCATCGTTTTTCAATCACGTAGTGATTTTTCAACAATATTTCAATCGCGTAAAAATATTTAAACGGTTTCCAAATCGCGTAGAAATATTTAAACGATTTTCAAATCGCGTGGAAATATTTAAACATTTTTTTCAAATCGCGTAGCTTAAAAATCACGTTTTTAAGTTACATAAATCATTTTCCACCATTTTTCAACTTCGTAAAATATTTCTCAACCTTCTAAATTACAATTCAACCTTTCTCAAAAGAATATGACTTCTCACATTATTTTTCCACATTTTCTTACTCAATAAAATTCTTTTCACATTCTACAAATTCACTATTTCATTGAATTAAATCAATGTTTCTTGCTTAAAATTTACTAATGCGCTCTAAAACCCAAAGGATGAGTTACGTTCAGAAAATCTCAAGTCACCAACGTATTCCTTAATTCTCAAATCAATTCTAAAAATTAGTTCTCGCTAAAATAAATTGAGGTTCAAACACTTTCAACCTCTCATTTACATTCATATACGAAAATTTCATTTTTCAAGTGACAAAACACTTTGTTTCCATTTCTTTAATCCTTTAACTTGATCAATTATATTTTCCACTTTGAAATCACTTTGTTTCATAAAACCAAGGTACATGGCCATTGAAACCATCATTTATTTTTCCTCCTAAATCAATTAAGTTTTATTCTTGTTTTTACACAAACAAAACCATTAAAATTCCTCAACAAAACCGTGAACACTTATTCCTTGAAAACAAACCCTTTGTTTATTTTCCTAGCTTTTCTAAACATCAAATTTTACCATTCATGAAAATATTAATTTGTGAACACCTATTTTGAGGTGTCTTAGCCAAAATTCTCATGGTCTTTGGAACTAAAAATTATTTTCCTTTCCAACAATTTTTATGGCATACATCACATATAATCAACATATTATATTTCAAGCATACCATAAAAGCAATAAAAAATCATACTAAGCATGTAAGCACAAATAAACCATGCAAAGCACATAAACCACATAAACACATAAACACCCACAAATAATTACATAACCATGGATATGAATCCTCACATGGATTCACCATCCATCAAATACACAAACCATCTCTCACCACCATACTTGGTTGGTGAGATGGATCTCCCTCTTACCTCTTGAAGAACCTCTCAAAAACTCCTTGCTTTGCTTCTTTTTCCAAGTCCTTCACTACCAAAAGCTTCTCAAATACAAAACAAAACACAAGTTTATTAGCATATTAAGCTTAAACTAGGGGAACCATGGATCAAACATGGCTTAGAACATGAAAAAGAGATAAAAAAATGAAGTTTTCCATAACTTCACCTTAAGAACCCTAGAACTTTGCTATTGAAGAAAGTCCTTGAAGATGATTGATTTAGAACTTGCTCCAAACTATAAAGTGTCTTAGAATGAGGTATAGATTCAAGAAGTATGGTTGTTTGAAATTAAAGAGTGATGGAAGGTGAATTTTGGGGTCTTGGCCGAAACCAACATGAAGAGGAAGTGGAGAGAAAAATTTGATATGTTTGACTTTTAGAAATGATCAATAATGATCAAAATTGAGTAATAATGGTGTCTTGAAACTTGGCTATTGCCTTAAGCCTCACCAAAATCGTCCACCCCTTCTTGCACTCTCCTTGAGTGACCAATCTCACTAGCCATTATTTTAAGCATTCCTAACCATTGATTAGTTCAATGGTTAGGATTAATGTAGCTTCTAGGTATAGCTTTTAGATTAGAAGACTTAATCTAGGCCATTGGATCTTTCTCCTTGAAATCCTAGCCATTAAATGTATCAACAAAATGAAAGGTCAAGATTACTCCTTCATACTTTATATCCAATGGTCATAAATGGTCCTTGTCACTTTTTAAGACCAAATCTGCACCCTTGATTAAATCAATGGTGGATCTTAAAAGACTTCAGTATTAAGCTTGCTTCCCATTCGTCTGTCATAAAGCTGTCATAACCACTAATGTTGACTAAGCAGTATAATTTTTATTTTTATCTGCTATAACCCTATGAATAATATTTTTACTGTACTTTTATTGCCTGATAATTAAATACAGTACAAAACACAGTAAAAGAAAATTTTTAAAACTGTTTTTGGATTTAGGTTTAGTAAGATCCCCCGTCTCCGTCTCAACAATACAAAATTTTCTGGTTCTGAAAATTTTTTTACTTTTCCGAGTCCACCTGGGCCCACGTACAGCCTCCCTAGGCCTACAAACAGTCCAAAAATAATTAGAGAAATATAAAAATTTCATAATCATCCACAAAATCATAAAAAATATAAAATTCATGAATATCAAATCAGATTATGTAAAATAATTAAGACTTAACAGTAATAATTAAATTATGAAAAATTTTCTCCAACCCAAAAATTATTTTTTTCCTGACACAGAGCAAATCACACAAAACGATTAAATGTATTCACGGAATACTCAAAATAATTTTACAGTACACAGAAATCACTAAACAGTAAAATTCTGTTAACTGTCAAAATTACTGCCAAATAGTTAGGAAATTTGAGGTGTTACAAGCTCCACATATTTTAAATTTCAGTCATTTCTTTTGAGAGCATCAGCTTCTTGCATTTTAATTTTTGAGCGGATCGACTCTTTGCATTTTTTATTTTTATTTTAGCTCATCGACTCCATGCATTTTAACTTTTGAGCGCATCGGCTCCTGTCATTTAAATTTCTGTCATTTACTTTTGAGCACATCAGCTTTTGTCATTTAAATTTCTATTGTTTTCTTTTGAGCGCATCGCTCTTCGCATTTGTTTTTTGTTTTTGTTTCTCATGAACAAAATTTGAGTTCATGTCTTTACTTGTTTGTTACCATGATAAAATGAAAAGCTATGGTTATTCTTTGTATCTAGTAAGAAACAAGTAAAGATGGACAACTGTGAATACCCAATTTTGTCTGGGGCATTTTATAAAAAAAAAATAAAAAAAAAGGAAAATAAGAGGAAAAGGACTCATCTTTCATTCAGTGGCCCATTATCTAACCCATTGACCTATTAACCCATAACCAATTATCCAACCTATTAACCCATAACCTGACCTATTGATCCATTATCCAACTCATTGACCCATTAACCCATAACATATTCTATACCAACTCCAGCACTTATCCAAAACAAACCCCGTCAATTATCCTAAACCTTAAACCCATCCTTAACCAATCCTAACACTCATCCTAAACAAATCATAAATTATTATCCCAGACCAACATATCCTAATGTTCAGTATGAAGAAAGACCTTTTGAAGATGTTGTCTCCTTTACTGGTGAAGCAATTATAGAATGGAATATTGATGGATTAGAAGAACAACAAATTTTAGATACTATTCAACATATGACTATGGTAGCAACGACCTTTAAGGGAAAAAATAATACATATAGAACAACAACTTCCTTTATAATTATGGGTTTTATTGGCCAGCTTAAAGGATGGTGGGATAATTTTTTGTCCTAAGAAGAAAAAGATTTTATAATAAACTCAGTAAAAACTGATCAAAATGGACAAGTATTTGAAGATGCTATAACAACTCTTTTATATACAATAACAAAGCATTTCATAGGAGAACCCTTAAAATTTCAGCGAAGGATTGCTGATCAAATTGTTAATCTTTATTGTCCCTCTATGTCTGATTATAGATGGTATAGGGATATGTTTTTTTCTAAGTTATTCTTAAGAAGTGATGCCTCTACTGATTATTAAAAAGAAAGATTTCTTGTTGGACTTCCTAAATTATTTGTAGAAAAAGTTAAAGTAATGATTCAAAATCAAAATGAAGGAACTATTCCTTATAATCAACTTACATTTGGTCAACTATCTAATTATGTTCTTGAAACTATGTTATAAGTCTGTTTAGATCTAAAACTCAAACATAAGCTTAAGAATGAGGCCAAAATAACTCGGAAAGAACTAGGATCGTTTTATTCCCAGTGGGGAATAAAAGGACTTAAAGCTCTAAGTAAACATAAAAGAGTTCAGAAATACATTCCTCATAAATCTAAGAAATTAGGAAGATACTATAAAAAACATTATAGAGAAGAAGCAAGCTCATAAAAAATATAGTACTATTAAAAAAGAAGTTTTAGCTATAGTGCTAAGTATCACAAAGTTTCAAGACGATTTGTTCAACAAAAGGTTTTTACTAAAAACTGATCGCAAAGCTGCTCCTTCAATCATTCAAAGAGATGTTAAGAACTTAGTTTCAAAACATATTTTTGCAAGATGTGTGTGTGTGTGTGTGTGCATTATGTTTTAAGTTTTATGTTTTTCGCATTTCATTAGGCAATAGCTGAGAAGATAGAAATAAATATGAAAAATTTATTTCTAAGTCATAAATGATTAGAATGAGTTATAGTAAATTTTAGATGATCAAATTATTTGATTCGCCATTTTTAATGACACTAAATGAGTGTTTAAAGGCCAAATTAAATAGGAAAATAACTTAGATGATTATAAGATTTTAAGTAGATGTTAAAGAGAGGATGTAGGTTAATTTGATAATGGAAACAAATTAAAATAGATATATGAAAGCTTCTTAGTTTGACTCCATATGTTTAATTTAACCTAGGGAAGAATAATGAAGTTTAGTGATTGATAATGGCGTATAAGGATAATTATTGAATGATGAAACTGAGATTTGGATGAAATCCTAGAATTTTATATAATACATATAAAGGTGAGAAAATTCATTAATGGAAGATTAAAGTATCCTTAAGACATATAATGTATCCAGTTGGATTTCATTATTTTCCTTTCATTTTCTTTTCCCTCCACCACCTCTCTCATTTTTCCTTTCTTATCTTATTAGTTTGACTTTTCTTCCACTTTTTCTTTTTCTCATTCACGGCACTTAGTAGGAAGAAAAAAGAAAGACAAAAAAAAAAGAAAGAAAAGAAAGAAAGGGAAGCAAAGGAAGAGAGCAGCCAACCAAAGGAAGAAGAAAGGAGAAAAGAGAAACGAAAGAAGAAAGTTTTAACAATCTAGAGTCAAGGTAGGGGTGTTTTCCTTCACTTTACCTAGTTTTCTCTTATTCCTTAAGTATTGTGAAATGAAAAAATTGATTGAGGATAATGAAAAGATTTGAGATGAAGAAGATAGAATGATGTTTATATGTTTGTTTATGAAATATAAGCTTAAATTTTAGCTTGGATTCTTGATGAAATTTGTGATTTGAAAATGGGTTTTCTATGATACCCATATTTGGTTTGTCACTTTTGGAGTGATTTGAATGTATATATATGAAGTTTTGATGTTGTGGTTGATATATATTTGATTGGTTTTGGGTTACTTTGGCTGAATAGTCTATTTTCTGCATAAAACTAACTGATAATCGAGTACTACAAGCTGGTAATCAATTACCAAGCTGCGAAATTAGTTTTTGGAAGAGTGGTAATCAATTACCACAAGCTGGTAGTTGATTACTAAGTTTCTAAACAAGTGGTAATCGATTACCACACTCAAGTAATCGACTACGAAGCATCTGCCATGCTGGTAATCGATTACCAAGGCCATGTAATCGATTTCTAGGCCAAAATATATGTAATATGATGGAGACAGAGTTCTTTTACCCATGAGAATCAAATGTAACCCACATTATAGATCAAAGCATTATAAACAACTTGTTTGTGATATGAATATACATCTAATCAACCATGGAAATTATTTTTTTAAGATATTGATTGAGAATGGATAATGAAATGTATTAATCGTGATGAAATTGATTACTTTATGCATCTAGCATAAATTGTGAAATGATATGATGAAGTATCTTGATGAATGCATGATGAGAATAATGATCCATATATGTAATAAAAGATGCTATTTGATTTTCAAGGGTAAGCCATTTTCTACAAATTATCCTCGTACCTAGGGTAAGACTTGGACAATGGTATTGAAAGGAAGCGACATTCACTCTCTACCAGAGTAATTGAGGTTGAGGATGGATATTCCTTCCCTCTTTACCTAAGTTTTCCCTCAATGATAAGTAGTTGATGGAAATTCCCTCACTACATGAGGTGATCCTAGATCCTTGATAGTGTGAGGAAGGATGATACCCTCCCTATTAGAGTAGTTAAGGACGAACATTCCCTATCTACCGATAACTCTAGATTAAGGATGGACATTCCTTCACTAAAGGTGGTCTGAGTTACTCAGAGTATAACTATGTAATAAGATAAGTTTGTTACAAATAAGTTGAAGTATACTAACCTGAAAGCAGACTACTACTAAGTGTAAGGTATTGTGAGGGTGGACATTGCCTCTAAACCTTTTTAACAAATGATGAATGATGAAATATGATGAATGAAAAGATATAACGAATAATGAGATATGATTATTGATGATACATGAAGAATAATGATATATGATAAATGAATTATTTGATTTCATAAATGATTTTGATAAAGGATATAAATTAAACCTATGTTTCTGGAAGAGAAAGGAAGTTGTTTTGGTAATAGCCATCTTTCTATGAAACTAAACTATAAGATTCACTTGATTTTCCTTGAAATAGATAGAATTGTTATGATGACACGGTTTTTATAATAAACTACTAAGAATTATAAGATTCTCACCCCAATTGTTTGAATTTCCATGATGATTCCAAGAAGAACGTATGAAGCCAAGTAAGAGAAATAGCTCTGAAGTAGAGAGACTTTATTTCCTTTTGTTTTATTCTTGATGTTTAGTTGTAAGGATTTTGTCCCTTGAAGGCAAGCTATGTACGTAAAGTACAATCATGTATAGTTTGTATAAACTCTATTCTTAGATATATGTAGAATATATTTCAGAGATAAGCTCATATTTTGGTATATCTAATATTTGTTTTGTATAAAGATTCATGATATCTAAAAATGATGTGTCAAATGTAATTACTAATGCATAATCTGAATATGTCACTAGTACTAGTATTTGGGACATTACATATGGAGCATGGATTTGTATTATAATTGTCACTGGTTGTATTATACTACTGAGAATTTTTTAATTCTCACCCCATTGTTTGTTTCCATGATAAATTCATGTCAAGATTCTTTCAAGGAGAAGAAAAGAAGTTGATATCCTAGAGTAGATTTATTTATTCTTTTGTCCAATGCTTTGTATGTTTAGTATTTGCATTGGAATGTATAAAGTGACATGTTTTGTAGTAATGCCCTTTGAGGATTAGTTTGTACTTTCAGGTGTAAAAAGTTCATGTAAATATTACTTTTCCCTCTCAAGGCTCTATATAATAATAACATGTATAGTTATTATGTAAGTAATATGATATCTCTATGTTAGAGGTAACGTTCCTAATTCTATTTATACATGTATATTCTATATATACTAAGGAATCTGGTATTAGGATGTTATATTATGATATTAGAGAAGTTCATCCCATTGAGCTGGGGTATGAACTGACTATGCTTTTAGCATGTTAGGTGTTCCTATTTTATATTATGCATTTTCTTATCTCAAAGTGAGATCTATGAATAGAATTGCATGATAACCTTAGGTATGGATGTTAATAGTTACTGTCACATTGTTATATGATATTGAGACTGATCAACTCAATATGTATTGTTCTGTGAGTACAGGAGATTATGGCACCTCCTAGGTGTACGCAAAAAAATAGGGAATTTGTAACATCCTTTTAAACATGTTAGACTTGTATATGATTATAGGGGTAGCATATTACTTGCTTAGCATGCTTGCTTAATTTTGTGACATTCTGAGTTAGTTTAAGCACTTTGTTGTAGCACAGAAGGTGAAAAGTAGTTAAAAATGACTCAAATGATAGCTTAAATGGCTTGGTTAAGGGATTTAAATATGGAGAATTCATTCCTAAGTCACAAATGTATGTTTTGAGCTGTAGTTAAAGTCTGAGAATAAACTGAGTTAATTTGGTATTTTTAAGTACACTGGATGAATGTTTTAATACCAGGTTGACTTGACACAGATATGAGAACTTAAGGTAATGATGAAACTAGGGTTGAGATGAAACCTAGTATTTATTCTCATACCTTTGGAAGTTAGGAAACTTGATTTGGTGCAAATTTAGTGTTCTTAATAGATATAATGTTTGCTGCAAAATATCTAAATTTCCTTAAGTCTCCCACGGATGTTGTAGCTACTTTTCTTGACTTTCTGTTTGATATTTTCATCAAATTTCACCTATTCTCTCACTCTCATTTTTGGTCAGCAGTAGGCAGAATGGAGAAACAAGAGAAAAGGAAAGGAAAGGAAGAAAAAAGGGAAGGAGGAAGAGGAAAGAAAAAAGAAAGCTAAGGGAAAATCAAGAGCTTGATCACCATAATTGCTACAAGAGGTAGGGGTGGCTATTTTCATCTTCCATTTCTTGCTCTTTTTGGTTCATACATGTGATTGTATCCTTGAGCTTGGAAAAATGGGTTTTTGTAGCTTTATCATGTTTTGGATTGGTGGAACTTGTGGTAAACTCATTTCTTGCCTCAACTTGAGTTTCTTTAGGTGTGGTTGATTAGTTTTAATCTTGAGAAGTATCCATGGAACACTTTGTGTTGAAAGTTGAAAAATGGATATGGAAAGGTTAGGATTTGTTTACCTTAAATCCATGTCTAGAAGTGTTGAGAGCTTGTTTAAGAGAGTACTACATGTTTAGAAACCTTGTTGTGATTGAAAACTACTTAGAATTCATGTATGGAAGGTTGGAATTTTGGTTGGGAACCAATAGAACAGTCACAAGCTTCTGTAGAATTTTTCTGGTGTAGTCAGCGCCTAGGCGCTGGGTGTAGGATGCTCAAGACATGGATATTTCGGATATACTAAGGAATCTGGTATTATACATGTATATTCTGGATATACTAAGGAATCTGGTATTAGGGCATTACTATGTGGATCACGTCTTCTGTGTTAATATATTTGTTAGCTTTGCCCTTGAACTCATCCATGGTCCGTGTAACACCTTCAATAACTTGATGGGTTTGTTTATGGTTACAAAGGTAACCTAATACTTGCTTGACATGTCAGTTTAATTTTATGAATGACTGAGTTAGTTTACGCACTTTGCTGCAACACAAAAGGTGAAAAAAGACTTAAAATGACTCAAATTATGGTTTTAAAAGTTAAGTTAAGAGACATAATTATGAATAATTTATTTTCAGGTCACAAATGAGTTAAGTAAGATGCAATTAAAGTTGAAGGTAAACTGAGTTGGTTTGGTATATTTAAGTACACTAGTTGTGTGTTTTAATACTAGATTGACAAGCAGAAGATATGGAAAGGTGTGAAAATGATGAAACAAGGATTAAGATGAATCCTAGGTTTTATTCTAATACCTATGGAAGTTAGGAAACTTAGTGCATGTTTGGTAAAAAAATTTTTAGCTTAGATTAGCTTTTTTTTGAGGAAAAAGTTGTTTCAACAGTGTTTAATCATGTTTGGCACAATTAGCTTCAGCTTTTAGACGAAATTCAATGTAAAATAAAAGCTTTTTGAAGCTAATTTTTATAATGCTGAAGATTGAAGCTTATGATTCTAGCTTATAGATTATTCTTTACATTTTGATATGTAAATACCATTTTGTCCTCAATTAAATAACGTTTTTAATCATTCTATACCTATTTTGGTAATTTAATACATAAAAGTAATTCTTTTTTATATCATCCAAACGAAAGCAGTTAGATTAAAATCACTTTTCAGCTAATATATCCAAACATAAAAACTGATTCGATTATAATCAATTATAATCGATTATAACAAAAAGCTTTTATACAATAATCGATTATTGAAATAATCAAGCTTTTACAGCTGAACCAAACACACACTTAATTTAACAAAATCTAAGTGTTCTTAATAGATAAAGAAGTTCCAGCAAAATATCCTAAGATATTTTGCTAAACTCTCATTTTCTCTCCCTCGTTTAAAAGTAGCAAATGTTGTTGGAAAAGAAAGAAAATGAAAATAGAAGAAAAGAAAAGAAAGAAAGAAAGAAAGGAACTGAAGAGAAAAGAGGAAGGGGAAGTAAGAAGGAAGATCAACGAAAGAAAAGCAAGGAAACAAGGAAGAGTAACAAGATCAAGGAGCCATGGAAAGCAAGGTAGGGGGTTTTCTCTATCAATTTTCCCATTTTTGTTTTCCTAAGCTTTGAAATCTTGAGATTTTGATAAAGATTCTCAAATGAGAAAGTTTATTAAGTCTTGATTGTAAATGGAGAATCTAAAACTTTGGTTTATTTTTGATGAACTTTGAGTTTTAAAAATGGGTTTCAAAGCCACATTTGTTTGGTTTGATTTGCTGATGTTTGGATGATTGGATATTATAAATATGATGTTGATGAGTTGATAATTGCTGGTTTTGAAGTTTGAATGATTAGAACTTGATAATTGAAAATTTGAGCCGATGGTTTCTTGTTCAAAACCCAAAAAATTCTGTCACAGAGAACACTGTGGCACACTTGTGAAACGGGGTCGTGGCACATGTGTTATTTTTACTATCCATGAACTTTGATTTTATTGATTGGGAACTTAATTTCTAATGTAATGCAATGTTATTCTAAGATATATTGGATGACGATAAGCATAAGTAATGCTATGTCAAGTATGATTATGTATAGGTTTATTATGAATACTAAAATTTGTGCGATGATTAGGTATTGAATGCTGATAGGAAATGGAAAGCATGGTATTTTGATATGTCAACTTGAAATACTTATGGTATGAACTATTGTTTATGCTTTGTATGAAACGAATCGTAACCAAGATGTATAATATGTTGAATGATGTTGAAGAGCATATTGATATATGTAGGTTAATGAGTAATGTTGACAAGTATGGTATTGAGACGCATAAAAATTAACGGATAAGGGTAGACTGAGGTTGAGTGAATCACTCTCTCTCTACTTGATAAAAATGAAAGGATTGAATAATCTTATATACAATGAATTATATAAATGAAGAGCTTGATGCTTGAGGTTATGCCTCTTAATTATGTAAAGAAAAGCAAGGTTATGTGAAAAGTTAATGAAGGAAAGGTTTTAAGTGTTTTGTATGTTTTAGTTTTCAAACTTGATGTTTGCTATTGCCACGTATTTGGCTTAGGCCAAAGGTGCTCCCAATGCCATGGTGATGATATTAATGGAGGTTAAGGAACAAAGGTTGTCCTAATGCCTCATGAGGTCAAGGTACAAATATTGTCCTAATACCTCATTTTACCTAGAGGAAATACAAGGAACAAAGGTTGTCTTAGGAATATGCAAACAACATGAGTTTTCTTACTTTCATTAACATTGCATAAGCATACATTAAGGCATTCATTAGACATAATCATACACCATAATGCATTGCATAAAATGACAATTGTATGGACAATTGTCCTATTTTCAGAATTAAAGTGATAAGGGCCAATGTGGAAGCTTGATTTAAAAGTATCCGAAAGAAATCAATAAGAACCAAGGTTGATGCCTGATTTGATAATATCGCAAAAGAATGAAATGTAGTGTGTAACACCCCTTGATTTAATAACCACGACACAATCGTCATTATACCACGGTCACTAAATTTTTGCGTGCTACAACTCAACAGCAGGTTTCCAAATTTAATCATTGTGCATATAAAGAAAATATGAGCTACGAATGAAGTATATTTAGTACACAGCTCCTAAAATACAACCACCGAAAGAAAATACATTCCATATATACAGATATATCCTTAACATAAAGTACTGGTAACACAAAACATAATACTTACATATCCAAACAACAGAAGACGGGTACAACTACCATATAAAAACTCGATCTGACCTAAGTCCAAACACCTGAAGGATAATATCCCCCACTTGGTCTTCCTCTAGAACCAGTAAGGGCAAATTCCACAGTCGAGGTATGTCGTGATGGATGAAAGTTTAAGCACTTGACTCCATAGAATCCTCCCTAGGGGTGTAATACCGATCACCCCACAAGTCTCTAATGGGCATAGAGAACTCCACATGCACAAAAGCATTGAAGGTGAAAATAGTAACTCCAAGATATGTACTACTCCTAAGCGGAGTCATCTCCCCTCTATACATGAAATGCTCAGTGTCAAGGTCGACATGCCAGGCATCAATGCCTCCATGAAGCCGTACTCGCACATAATCAAAGAAATCTCTTCTAGATGCCATCACCGTAATCAGAAATCAATCCACTAAAATCCAGATGACTCAACCTTGCCTTCCTTCACAGTCTTCTCCAACATAATTGTAACCGAGAACAATACAACAAAGAGGTGAGATCCCCTACATCGTATACCGAAATGGCAGCGAAGAAAAATGATACGAATGACAAAGTCATTCTATACATACAGATATTGCAGATATATTCAAGTTATCAATTTCATAAATATCATCAGAAAGTATATCCCATAATAATATAAACATTAATATCACTATAACAACAAATATCCACCATAGATATATGATGATTATGCTACCACAATATGTATGTTGACCATGCCACAACAATATGTGTACTGACCATGTGTATGTATAATGAACCAATTCCTACTCCATGGAGCTAATACTCAATTTCAGATATGAATGGCCCAGAAGATCTACCACCCTCAATGACAGTCTATGTCGGACGCGAAAAGAAATAGTGTTTATCAGTTCCTTGTCAGTGCGTTGCAATGGTTCTTCATGGCCAGAGGTATATAGTGTGACAAATAGGTCACTAGATGAATCACCTCGCCCTGACGCACCCTGAGATCCTTCCCTTGGATCACACTACTCAATTCTCATTCACTCGTAGGCAATAAAAGTCATACAGACACTGACTGTATGATGTTCAATGCATGATAACTCAATGCATAACTCAAGCCACCATTGTACTATTCCCAATGATATCAAAACAACCACCCATACAATTGTATGATACCATTAGTATCAATGATATTATATAATCACCCATACAATTACATAATAACACTGATCCACCTAGGTCCAACACATTAGCACAATAGCAAACCAGTGTTTTCATAATCATGTAAACATTTTCCAATGTTCTCCCCAAAATCCACATTATATTAATTTACTGAAAATTTTCTCTATTCTTTTTACTAAAATCCTCTTAAATAGAATACTTTAAGTTCTGAATCACGTTCAAAACTTATTTTCCATCATCATAATGAAAATCACTCTTATCTAATAATAATAAAAACTTTGTTCCATTCCTTTCAAATAATATGTTTTAAGTCTCAAATCACCTTTAAAACTCCTTTTAAACAAAATACTTTAAGTTTCAAACCTTCATCCTAATTTAGTATCCATGATCGAAAATCACTTTCTTTTTAAATTATAAAACCTTATTCATTTCTTTTTCCACTTTGTAAGTCCTTAATTAAATTTCTAGTTGCCTGATCTTATAAATTCATAATTAACCAAATATTTTTAACTTGGATCACCCAAAATGGGCATAGAGGCCGTGAGCCTTGGTGGTCATTGGGACCAAAATTGCTTTCCTTTCTTAAATGATTCATAGGAATAATTCAACCATAAAAATTCTACCATAATAGTTTCATGCATATTATCACAACCACATATAGACAATAAGCAAGCATAACGATTCATACATATTATCAACATAATATAACCACATAAAGGTAAATAAACACAAACCAATTTAAAGTCATATGATTACACATAGTAAATAAGCACATATTCAACAAGTAAGCACAAACCATAACCACACAATCAAGTGAAGGAATCCTCACATGGATTCTTCACTTACAAACACAAAATTTCCATTTTCTCACCACCATGTTTGGTCGATGAGGTTAATCTCCCTCTTACCTGAAGAGAAGATCAAAAGGAAGCTCCTTGAAGTCTCCTTGAATTTTCGTTCACCACCACCAACAAAAACCTTAAGACAACAAGCATACAAGCATTAGATCTAAAGCTTGATTAAAGACAACCATGGATTAAGATCATAGTTTAACACTTTGAAAATAAGATTAGAAGTGAAGATTCAAAACTTCACCTAAAGGTTTTCAAATCTTGAGCTTAGCAAAAGCACTTAAAGATGGATGAATTTGAAGATGGTCTCAACATGAAAATGTCTTAGAATGGTGTTTAGATTCAAGATCCATGGTTGGATTGAATTAAAAGTGGTTAGATGTTGGTGCATGGGATTTGGCTGTCAGGTTATAGGAAAAGAAAGGTGAGAGCTTTTGTTTTGTTTCTTGATAAAGAGAAGGGAAATGAACAAAGTGAGATTACATTACCATTTGGTCATCCAAGCTTGCTCTAGAACCTCCTTGATGATTTTCGTCCAACACCTCCACCAATTCCTAGAATTTTCAACTTACAAGATTAATACCTAAAGCTTGAAAAAGAGAAGACCAATGATAAAAAATGGTGGTCCTTGAACACGCAAATGAGAAGAGAAAATGAGAATCAAGAGCCTTACCTTTAGAGCTTCAAGTTAGGGCTTGAAAGAAAATGATGAAGATGAGAGTTTTTGGAGATGGTTCCAACAAGAAAAAGTCTTCAAGTGAGGTGTAGTTTCAAGCAAGGTGGTTGTTTGAAATTAAGCAAACATGGAGGATGGAGAAGTGAGCTTGGCCGTGAGGATGGAGAGAAAAGATAGAAGAGAAAAGTGAGAAAAAAGTGAGAGAAAATTATATAGCTTTTTGAGAGATGAAGTTAAATGAACTTGGATGGAAAAATGACAAAGTGAGATCCACTTTTCCCCTCCAAAAGTGTGTAGCCACTCAAGGAGAGAGAAGGGAGGAGCTTCTCCAATAAGCTTTGTAGAAAGCTTCTTCATTAAGTTTTGATGAAGCTTCTTTAGGAAGCTTTGTTTCACTTTTTGAAAAAGTCAACAAGTGATGTCACATGGATAATGTCATAAAGTGAACACTCTAGAAAAAATGACTTGTACTTTACTAAAAGTTATTATCCAATGGACAAAAGTTACAGTTAACAAAACTAGTATTTATTATCCGTTGGATAATAGAATGTACTCGGATTTTATCTGTTAGCTAACATCTCGAAAAACAAAAACTTCATAAATTGTGTTCGGCTTCAGGTTTAGTAAGATTCCTCAGGCTTGTTTCACAGTCCAAAATTTTCAGTCTTAGAAAAATATTATTTTTTGGCCCTGCTCAATGCGCACACAAATTGAGAAATATAATAAAATAATCAAAGTCACTCAAATAATTCATAAAAATTCACAAAAATCACAAATATAATAAAAAAACACATATAACAGAAAACAAGCAATTTCCAGGGTATTACATAGTGATTATGTTGAGATATGATAATTGATATGGATTATTATTATTTTATATTTTATTATAAAAGATGAATACATATAATGTAATTCATGTAGACTTAATGATTATTGTTGCTTACCACCATACTTGTAGTAAATGACCATGTTGATTTGAGTTGAATTACTATGTACTAATTAAATTGTTTTACATAATTAAATAA
Source organism: Ormosia emarginata (assembly GCA_029884605.1). Taxonomy (NCBI): domain Eukaryota; kingdom Viridiplantae; phylum Streptophyta; class Magnoliopsida; order Fabales; family Fabaceae; genus Ormosia; species Ormosia emarginata. The sequence goes on from JAQQTP010000088.1 coordinate 46,303,615, forward strand.
ACTATCTGCTTCGGGAAGGGAAATGAACATTTTTTTGCATATGCCACATTTCCATTTAATTTTATATGTAATTTGTTTTCCCCGAAGCAGCTAGATTTATTGTGATAACACGTTTTTAAAATGAACTACTGAGAATTTGTAAATACTAACCCTAGTTTTCTGTTTCCATGATAAATCTAGAGAAAGACCAAAGCAGGAGCAAATAAAAGAGTTGAAGACCTAGTAAAGTTACTTATATATATAAAATTAAGTTTATACTATTAGTTTTGTAAGAGTATGTAATCTCATACATATCATATGATTGTACAGTAAAGAGCAAGTTTTCAGAGTGTGTAAAAAATCTTGTTCTTTTTACTCTGATGTCAAAGGCTATATATATATATATATATATAATTGTTCATTTTGTTAATAGTTAATAAACAGGTTGTGTTTACTTTTAAGTTTAGAAGTGACATGCTTGATTCTATTTACTTGAGTATAATGACAATATAGTACAGTATCTAGAATTAGGATGTTATATTTTGGTATTAGAGTAGTTCATCCTGCCGAGCCAGGGAATGGACTGACTATGCTTTTTGGCATGTTTAGATGTTCTTGTTTGTGTCATGCATTTTTTTATCTCAATGAGAGATATATTACAAAATTGCATGACAACCTTAGGAATGGATGTTAATAGTTACTGGCACACTATTACATAATATTGAGACTGATCAACTCAATATGTAAAGTTCTGTATGAACAAAAAATTATGGCACCTCCTAGGCGAACATGAAAAAAATAGGAAGTCTACTAGTGATATGTTTGAGAAGGTTAGGATGATGGTAACTTCTACGGGGGAGCAGATTGCTGTTATAACTAGGATTCATAAGAGAATAGAAACTAACCCACCTCAACAATTAGTTTCTCCTGTACCATTAGTACAGTCAGTACTTGAAGTATTAATCTGGAATCAGAATTCCCATAATTTTCTAGAGCTTAGAGAAGCAAATCTGTAAGTAATCATAAAAGGATACAATCTAGTAGAAGTTAAGAAATAGTCGAGCAAAAAGAAAAACCAATTAGTGAATTCTCTAAAAAGTAAAAGGTTAGATATCGAAGTTAGTGAGAGTGCATCTTGGTTTTAATTTCTACAATATAAAGGGAAAATAGATTTAAGTTGGAAAGTGGGACCAAAAATGCATAAAAATTATAGGATAATTGTAACTTCCTCCTTAACATGTTAGTAGTGTTTATGGATAGAAATGAGTTATAATATGTGTTTAACATGTCCAAGCAATTTTGTGATCTTCTGAGTTAATTTAGGCACTTTGCCGCAATATAAAACGTGCAAAATGACTATTTTAAATTAGGAAAATAGCATAAATTGCTTAGATAAGGGAAATAAATATAGAAAGTTTATTTCTAAGTTACAAATGTATGAAGTAAGATGTAGTTAAAGTTTCACGACAAACTGACTTGATTTGGTATTTTTAAGCACATCGGTTGTACATTTTAATACCGAATTGACCTGTAGTAGATATGGAAAATTATGGAAATAAGGAAATTAAAAATTAGGTGAATCCTAGAATTTATTTTAGTATCGTTGGAGGTTAGAAAACTTGATTTAGTATAATTAAAGTGTTCCTAAGAGATATGAATTTTTAGTAACTTATACAAAAGTCATTTAAACTCATCCTTTATTTGACTTTTGTTAAAGCTTTCTCTCACTCTCTCAATGACAATTCCAGAAAACAAAGAAAGGAGAAATCAGAAGGTAGCTAACGGAGGAAGAAAAGAGAGAAAAGAAGGAGAAGGAGAGGAAGAAAAGAAGAGAAAATAGAAGGGAAAAGGCAAAGCTTGAGGTAGGGGAAACTTTCTTCCATTCATCATCTTCCTTTTCTTTCATCTTATTTGTTGAATCCAAAAATGGGTTTACTATGAGTTTAAGTTAATCTTGATCATTCTTGAGTTTTAAGATTGAATATAACTCTTGTTGTGTTATTGATGAACTTGAGCCTCTTGATTGCTCTTGTAATTATATGTTTAAAGAATTGATAAATGAGTTTTGGATTCATGATTGATTGCCCTAATTTATGTTTGATTAAGTTAAGTGGATGTTTGAGGGTTATAAGAGGTTTGTAGTTCATTGTTGATGCTTGAATATTGATTTTGGTGATTGAAAATTGGTTGGAATCAAGAGAATGCAGGAATCACGTTTCTGTAGCATTTTTCTGGTGCAGGTCACGCCTAGGCGCCAGTGAACCACGCCTAGGCGTGGTTAAGACAAAGTGGGTCTAGGCACCAGTGAACCACGCATAGGCATGGTTGAGACAAAGTGGGTCACGCCTAGGCACCAAAAGGCCACGCCTAGGTGCAACCTCCAGAATTTTTCAACATTGTATTTTTGTAAAAATGAAGCTTCCAATGTGTTGTGATCTTTCATAAATGTTTCTTTAATTGTGTTGTGACACTAAAAAATGTATTTCAAGAAGGGAATGAGCTCCTCATGTAATGATGAAGGTTAAGGAATTGTTTCCTTTTATGCAAGGAAGAATGATATTATGTGAAGGTTAATGTAGAATGATTTTAAGCATATTCTTACATGTTTTGGTTTTCAAACTTGCTATTTGATCCATGTATGGTAATATTATAACTTGGACAAAAGAGCTCCAAGTAGCTTGGACAAAAAGGAGCCAAGTGTTATGTTAAAAATGTTGGTAGTGAACGAAACAAAAGAGTGTCATGCTTACCTAGAAAAATCATATAAGGAACAAAAGGTCTTCCTGAAAATAGTCAAATAACATTTTTTTAAAACAAAATTGTTTTGTAAAATCATATCACAAGCATTTTAGAGCACATATTAGGCATATTCATGCAACATCATGCATTGCATAATCATGTACTACATAATTTGACAATTGTATAGGCAATTGTCTTGTTTTGTGTGAAAAGGGTATGTAAGTTTAATGGTTACCTATTTAATGATAATTAAATGTTCTAATTTAAATTGTGATGTTATGTAATGGATCAAAGTTATTTTATTTAAATTAAATTAGTTATCTGCTTCAGGAAAGGAAAAGACAAAATTTTGGCTTGTGCCATCTTTCCAATTGTTTTTCTTACATGTATGAACTGGTTTTTCCCTGAAGTAGCTAGATTTATGATCATGTTGTTACCAAGTGGCTTCCAGTACTCAAGAGGGGGTTGAATTTAGTAATTAAAACTTTTTCGTAAACTCTTTTTAACACAAATTTCTTGAAGCAATATATTGAATATATAAAGATGATGAAATGCCTTAAGAACAGTAAATAAACAATTAAGCAATAATAAATAAATTACAATAAATAAAGAGATAAAGAGAAGAAAAGCATGCACAATATTTATCTTGGTTCGACCACTAAACCACTTGTGGCCTACGTCCAGTCCTCAAAACACAGTTCAAGATTTTTCCACTAACAATACAAACTTAAACAGGTGCTTGCAACCATTACAAACTAGAGCACTTTTCTCACATAGGGACATTGAACCCTTGTGCTAAAGCCTCAACCTTCAGGGATACCTCACCTTTATATAATCCTGAGGGATATGTAACACTCCAATTTTTTAGAAAAATGTCCCGAATGTTCTGTTTGTTGTTTTTCAAGCTTTTGTGTAAATGACTGTTATGTCCCTATTTTACTGTTTCTTGTTTTTCTGTATGAAATACAAATATATTTTACAGGCTAAAATTTTATTTGATCGTTTTACGTAATTTGCTTGGAGACGGTAAAATAAAAATTTTCTCAAGCTACTGTTTTAATTTTTCTGGGAGATATACAGACAATTAATACTGTTTGTAATTTTATTTGAACGTTTTGGATGATTTGCTTCGTCGTGGGAAAAAATAGAAAAATGATCGTTACGTCCCGATTGTACTGTTTTTAATTTTTCTATATGTTACAGTGCTTAATATTACTATCTGTGATTTTATTTGGACTTTTTATGCGATTTGCTCCGGGACAGGAAAATAATATTTTTTCAGGCCGGGAAATCTTGTTTTAATTATTCAGACTGGGGGATCTTACTAAACCCAATTCTGAATGAGACGATAATTAATCTTTTAATTTTTAGGATTTAACTGTCCAATAAAATAATTTTGTATATTATTTTATTAGTCAGTATAATTAGATGACAGTGGACCCGGAAATGTTTTGCGGGACCCACGTTTAATTAAAACAGTTAACTTAGTAGCTTAATTAAGCATCATTAGTGAAGGAATTCTCTAGAACATGATGACTAAGTGTGGTGACTAGGTTAATTAGTGACTAAGCATGTGACTAGGTTAGATGACTATGCTAAACTCAACCAATAGGAAACAAGCTTGCTAACCAAGTTTTAATCTTAACCTTTGATCCATTCTAAGGCTAGGATGAAGCCAAGCCCATGGACACCTTGCATGGCATTGAAGGCTACGGCTATTGCATGTTGGAAGACCAAAAAAATCACTTCACTTTCATGCAATTTTCTCTCTTCTCTCTCTTCCAAAAACCCTAAACACCATTGAAGCTTCCTTGAAGCTAGTTTCGGCCAAGCCTTGTTCTATACCATCCAACCACCCAAAATTCTATCCAACCAAGTTTTCTAAAGCTAAACACAATCCTAAGAACATCTCTAGTTGAGAGTTCTTGCAAAATCTTCCATTTGAAGCTTGGAAACCTACTTGGAAAATTTTACCTAGAAGGTGAAATTTCTTGTTTTCCATTTCTAAACTCTTTTTCAAAGTTCCAAGCCATGATTTCTCCATGGTTTAAGCTCTCTTTTTATGGTTAGTAACTTGTAGATTTTTGTTTAAGTTTGTTAGGTTTTGAAGGAGGAAAACTGAAACCTAGAAGAGGAGTGAAAGAATATTTTTGTCTTCATTTAAGGTAAGAGGAAGACAAATCTTATCATCCATGTGTGGTGGTAAGAAGATGGAGTTTTATTTGTGGTGATTGTAGAATCCATAAGGATTCCTTGTTTGTGTTTGTTTAATAGCTTGTTTGTGTGGTTGTTAGTAGCTTTCCTATTTGATGTTTGTAATAATTTGTATGATGTTGCATGTCTACAAGCTTTGATTTGCATGTCTACAAGCTTTGATAATTTGTATGTGTTAGAAATGCATGATAATGTATAGGATGTGAATAACATGATAAGGATTGCATGAGTGTTCCAAAGAACACAACACCATGGCTTACGGCCATTGACCCAAAAGGAGAACCAAAATGTTCTCATTATTTTCCTAAAAGTGTAATTTAATTAACCTAGGAAAATTAACAAGAGATAGAATTGTTTAGATCAAGGAAAATGAATTTAGAAATCAAATGACCCAAATGTATATTTCGGCCAACATGCCAAACCAAGAATTCATGATTTCTAAAATCAATTCCAAACCATTTTCAAGTATAAAGATGCAATATATGTTAAAAAGAATTTTTCTAAAATGAGTTTTGAAGAAATAAATTGAATTGAATTAAGTTTAATCAACTAAAACTATTGATTTTATTGTTAGAAAAGAAATACAGTAACTTTCAAAAATTTCTAACATATAGCTCATACTGTATTTTGAAGCATGTTAGTGGTTTTCAAAAGGTTTAAATTATACGGTTAAAAATTAAGTAAATAGAATTTTTACGAAAAAATTAGGAAACCATTAATATAATTTTCTAAGCAAAATACTGTCAATTTTTAGTAAAAACGGGCAAATAAGAGAGAAAAGATGTCCAAAAGACAGTATACGGTATGAAAAATATTTTACGTAGTTTAAACGTATTAATTATTATTTCTGTTTATTTAAACAGTAATTTTTAAGGGATTTGGACCATAAAATGATTTAAAACTCTTACGCGATTGAGAAAACGTATTAAAAACTCTACGCGATTTTAAAAACAGAAAAAATAAATTTACGCGATTTAAAAACGTTTGTAAAAACGATGAAATTGTGAAAACGCGATAAAATTTCTACGTGATTGACCAAAATGGTACTTTCTGTTTTTTTTCTCTTTTCTGCTGTCGAGCTATGAGGTGAACCCGTACAGGCTTTGGAACAGTATTTGTCCGGTGGGACTTACTGTATCTTTTTATCTTTGAGGATATCTTGATAATTTGAGATTATGCCAGTTTTTGGTGGATTGGTTGACGAGGTGAATCACATCGTGTTGTCGATGCGATAAACTTAGTGTGGTTCATTGTCTTTATGAACTGGGAGTGTACGAGATTCCATATATGGACAGTCGGTCGCTCCGCTGGGCCGTGGTAACTGATAGCACACTAATGGACTCGACACGCACTATTTTTAATCGAGATTTCGTAAAGTCTAATAGTACATTGCCTGTAGTGCCACAATGTGAGACCGTGAACTACACCATGCCTTGGATGATGGATTCCATGTGTCGTGGGGCTATAGACGCAACGTGTGACAGCGCAATAGTTTGGTTGGGCAGCCGTGGTACTAATAGATTTTGCGAGTCATTCTCTCTCTGATATCTGTTTGTGTTTAGCTCCATGGAGTAGGATTGTGTCATATTATATATGGTTATATCTTGGATATTATTTTATTTTATCTGTTTATTTTATTTGGTTATTGTTATGATAATTTGTTTATTTCTTACTTTATTTTATCCGTGATATTATTTTATACGTGATATTATGTGTTGTTATGATACTATTCTCGTTATTAATTAATGTTATAGCTTTTCATATTGCATGAACTGTATATCTGTTGTTTGTCGTTTTCTTATCTGCCATGTTTGTGATGATTTTAATTTGTCTTACCTCTTTATTGTATGTGTTTTCTGTATATTTATTTTACGTGGTAAAGAATTTGAGGAAGAGGAACAGCCTCTTGAGATTTTGTATACTGAGGAGGAAGAAGAGCAGCAAGCCGAAGATCAGTATGACGACTAAGAACCATCTGATCATCCATACCCATTGGACTGATTAGTTTGGGTACGGCGGTGCCAGGATTTTTGGGATTTGTGACACTCGAGTTTCACGGTGGATCGTTAGCTTGGCATCTGCAGGGAGACAGAGACTCAGTGACTTATGTGGGACGGTTGACTGTGTCCATACGACTTACGTTTGATGGAGAGCCAGTGATGACGACTACTGTGTTTCTACACTTAGAGTTGCCTTTATCTCTTAGGCGTCATTGGGGTGGTGTGTCCACTGAGCCTAGTGAGATGACTCTCGTATCGACTGCGCAGTCTCATGTCCGCTGAGTGTCGAAGCATCCTGGATATTTATCTTCTGATGAGTTTCCTGAGAGTGATCCATCAGAGGATTAAATATTTATGATGTATTTTTGGGCGCGTCTGCGTATGTATATATTGACTCTTTCTTGTTTTTGGTTTCTTGTTTATGTTTAAATATTTGTAGTTATAGTTGTAAATTATTTGTATAACTTATAACTTGGACCATATGTATATTATGAGTGATGTTGTTCTGTTGGTTTTATGTTTTCGCGTTATTTTATTTAATAATATTCTGTTTAACAAGAATTATTTTACAATCCATATTAGTACGTAATAAATGTTTTACAACTTGGGTAGATTTTATTTATCTTTCTTTTATTTTTCTTTATATATGTGACATCCTCACAAGGGTGTTACAGGATACCTCATCCTCGATACAAAGAATCAGAATATAGATGAAGAGAAACTCTCACAAAGAGTAAAATATCACAAATTGAAGTACTAGGGAGCTCTTTCAAGAATATCTCAAAGTTTTAGAAAAAAGAGCACAAAAAATAAGGGAAAAGATTAAACACGTTTTTCAAGCAAGTAGAGAATAATCATATTATTGGGCAATGATCAAAGGTGACCTAAGGCCTCTATTTATAGAGCCTCATATGAGAATGACTGTTGGGTGTAATTAATATGATAATAAATGCTGAAAAAGTTTACGTATGAATTCAAAAATCAAAATAGAGCCTCGTGAGTTATTTGAATACCATCATGGTGTATTCGAACACCACTGATTTTATTACTTATAAAAAATAATTCAGAAGTAGGTTATTCGAATACTATCAAGGTGTATTTGAATACCTCTATTTAAAGACTTTGTAAAACAGTTTATAAGGATGTTATTCGAATACCTCTTAAGTATATTCGAATATCTTTGTTGAAAACATAATATTTTGAAATAAGGTATATTCGAATACCACATGGGTTATTCGAATACCTCAATTTTAAAAACAGATTTTGAAAGGCTTTGTATTCGAATTCCATGCATGCTATTCGAATACCTCTTTTGAAAACATGAAAATGTATTAAGATAGAAGCAGATTATTCGAATACCTTAGAGGTTATTTGAATACCTCTGTTGAAAACCATTTGAAAAACCTTTAGAAAACAGACCAGGTGATTTTCAAATTTCTACAAACTTTTTTAATCTTTCAAAAACCATATTAAAACTTTAATTTAGTTTGTAAATAACATGTTTTTAGATCGTTTAAGTCAAACAATGAGATATCCAATAAAAACTTCGTACAAAAGAGATCCTAAGTCCTAAAGCTAATCTTGAAGATCTTGGACTTGGTCTTCTCATCATCTTCATGTTTGTTATCATCAAAACTCATCTTCATTGTTGCATAGTAATCACATTCTCCCCCTTTTTGATGATGACAAACTATCATTGAGAAAAGCATTAGTTCATATAAATTGGAATTCAAAAAGGTAGGTTAAGAGACTTACTCCTCCTCTTTTACGTAAGAGGTGATTTAAATCAGAGATACGCGCAGCTTCTCCTTATTTTTGGAATCCAATATATGTTACTTAAGTTACCTGTTTTTTCTAAAAAATTTACTGGTTATATATTTCTCCCCCTTTGGCATAATCAAAAAGATATAACAGATATATATATGAAAAGCATAGAAAGAGATACATAATGCATCAAAAACACTGATTTCATTAATAATTGAATTGGCCAACATACATTTACAATTTGCATAACCAAAAACATGTAGCCAATACAAACAAAAACAAACTAAAGACAAAGCCTAGAAATAGGCATCTGATGGAGGAGGAGGGGAGTCAGAAACCCTCGGAGTCAGCAATGCACGTAAGGCAGCCTACTCACGTTCAACACCTTCAAGACGATCAAATAGGATAGAGAAGGTATGCTCTGCGTAAGCCCGATTATCCTCCACATAAGCTCGATTAGCCTGTAAGGTGGTCATGACTTGATCCAGAGTAATTAGACCAGCAGGAGCAGCATTAGCAGGAGCAGCAGGGGCTGCAAAGGCAGCATGATTAGCAGGTTCACCTTGAGGTTCGTCCTCATCATCTTCCACTTCAACTAGGAACATCTAGCCTTCATTGGTCTTGATCATCTTCATTTTGTTCAAAGTAAATGAGCCAAACACATGATGATGAGTCAGTAGAATTGCTCGCTCGGTTTCCAAAATCTGAGGATACTTGCCTAGGAAGGCAGTGATAATCAAACCATAGGGTAATTCAGACCACTCTTTACCTTTGGCCCTCATCATATGCTTCATGATGAAGACAGGCCAGTTAATTTGGTATCCTCTCTTCAGGATCCACAACATGAATGTAACATCTTGGGACTGCCTGCAGGATTGACGAGTGTCTCCACAAACTCATACGGGTCTTTTCAGTGTGCTTTGTCCTCACTCACACACATCCTAGGAAACTTCTCAAGAGGTCACCCATCCCACAATTGCTCCAGGTCAAGCACGCTTAACCATGGAGTTCTTATGTTCTAGGCTCCCGAAAAGAAGTTGCAACTTATTAATATGGTTATGCCTAATCAATTCCTTTAAGCCATCCTCAACTATGCAATCTTATACCTGCACAGTCTATGAATCCCTCTCATTCTGGTGCGTATTCAGTTCATTCAGGAGACCCTTCGCCTAGAAGCCTACCAGGAGCCGCTCATTGTACGTGCTTCTCTTATACCGGCGTCTACTCCCCGTCCTCGTCGGCCCCAGGACACCACATGCCCACCAACTTCTGCTTGGTTTGTCCCCGAGCCACACCGTGCTTTATCCTCACTCACACGCATCCTAGGAAACTTCCTAGGAGCTCACTCATCCCACAATTGCTCCAGGTCAAGCACGCTTAACCATGGAGTTCTTATGTTCTAGGCTCCCGAAAAGAACTTGCAACTTGTTGATATGGTTACGCCTAATCAAATCCTTTAAGCCATCCTCAACTATGCAACACCATACCTACACAATCTATGAATCCCTCTTATTCCGGTGCGTATTCAGTTCATTCATGGCACCCTTCGCCTAGAAGCCTGCCAGGAGCCGCTCATTGTACGTGCTTCTCTTACATCGACGTCCACTCCCCACCCTCATCGGCCCCGGGACACCACAATGAATACATCATCTTCACTCAGGTAGGCGTAGTTCCCACCTCTAGGAGCTAGGATATGGGCATAAGCATAATGTAGGAGCCTATCCTGGCTCTTCATCATGCCTCCTGTAATACCCTTAAGCACATGTTAGACTGGTAAATGGTTACCAAAGGTAGCATTTGACTTGTTTCGCATGTCAGTCAAGTTTTGTGACAAACTGAGTTCATTTAGGCACTTAGTTGCAACACAGAAGTTGTAAAGTGGCTTAAAATGACTCAGATAATAGCATAAGTTGCTAAGTTAAAGAAAATAAACATAGAAAGTTTATTTCTAGGTCACAAATAAGCCAAGTAAGATGTGGTAAAAGTTTCAAGAGAATCAAAGTTAGTTTGGTATTTTTAGGCATACTGGTTGTGTATTTTAATACCGAATGACTAGCAGTAGATATAGAAAATGAGGAAAATGTTGAAACAACAATATAGATGAATCTTATGATTTATTCTAAAGTTGTTAGAAGCAGGGAAACTCGAATTAGCATAATTCGGGTGTCCATAGCATATATAAGTTTCAGTGTAGAAACTTAAGTTAATCTTTTCCCGTAATTCCCTCTGCATCCCACCCTCTTATTTCTCCCTTCTCCCTCGGCAGAGAGCCGAAAACTAGAGAAAGAGAAAGAAAAGAAAGAAAAGGGGAGAAGAAGAAGGAGAAAGGGGAAGAAGGGAAGAAGGAAAGGAAGAGGATCAAGCTTCAAGACTTCGAGTCTTCAAAAGGTAAGGGAATTTCTATTCATTTCTCCTTTTTTGATTTCTTTGAATATAGTTTGGAGTTTTGAATAGAAATAGGGGTTTGGATAGCCAAATCCATGTTCTTAACTTGGTTCTTGATTCCAAGGAGTAGGTTAGGATAGTTTAAGCCTAGAGAATGCTAAATGGCCATTTATGGCTCAAGAATAACCATAGAATCCATAGAAAATGGATTTTTAGAATAGTTGGAGTTATGTGATTCTGGACTTAGATTTATGCCCTAAGAGAATTCATAGGTTGTAAAAGAGTTACAACAAGTTTAAGGGCATAGATTAATGTTAGAAATCACCTAAAATCCATCAGTTGAGGATTGGATCAAGTTTAGGAAATTAATGGAACAGGAAACATGGCTGTTTTCTGCTCCAGGAGCTGCAGTGTGGTATTCAAATACCAAGGTTGGTATTCGAATAAAGCATCACCTACAGCTCCAGAAGGTGAATTTTCGTGGGTGGTATTCGAATACCACCAGAGGTATTCGAATAGACCCAAAACAGAGAGAAAACTCATTTCTGACAGCCTGTAGTGTTTTGAGCATAACTCGAGCTACCGATATCAGAATGAGTGATTCCAGTGCCATTTGAAAGCTAAGACATAAGATTTCATGTGGTAAAAATTTCAGAATTATTGAGCAAGCCAATCAATACCAGTTTCTATTTGAATCCAAGGCAGATTCTACAGAAAAAGGCATTCTGGCAGTCAGTAAACCAGATTGCATAATTTCTTGCTCCGATGTCGTATCGACATGGGACTAATGGAATTTTGAAGCTAAGATGTAAAGCTTCTTGCCTGTAAAATTGTAGAATTTTCCCACTTGTGTATTGTTCCTAGTTATAATTTAAAGTCAGGTCAAAATCAGGTGAATCAGAGAATAACCTGTTTTGGCTCCTACAAAATGTTGCATAACTTTGGCTACACTTAGCCAAATGAAGCAAGGTTTGCGGCATTGGAAAGATATAAGAAAGAGCTATGTGCTCATAAAAATTCATAGTTTTAGAAGTTATGATGCATGTTTGGTGCAATCTTGAAATCAGCCTTTTTAGGCAAGATTTGAGGTGTTTTTGAGAAAGTTGAACACTAGAATCTTTAGTAGCACCTTAGGCAACTTAGTGTTGCATTAGATATCACTTAAGATGTGATGAGATGGTGTAATGAAGATGAGTATGCTAGTATGCATAATAGTATGTACTCTAGTAGAAAATGAGAAAGGTATGAACCTTAGAATATCCAAGAGTAGTGGATTAGCTTAGGAAGATACCTAAGACCTTGAACGACAAAGAGTTGCAAGTAAGAACCACTCTTGAGTTAGATTCACTTGAGTGGAGACAAGATTGTGTATTAGTTCCAAAGAGGGAATGTTTAGGTACTAAGTCTCAAATTAAATGAGACTTGATACATTACTAAATACACAATAAGATGAATTGTGACTAAGAAGATGTCATAATCATAACGTAGAATAGAAATGTGCAATAACTCATGTATTAGCAAAGATGAGTTAGAAGTACAAGATAAAGGGAATTTACTTCCTTAGATACTAACAAAAGTACGGAAGTTAAGTTCTTAAGCATTCCATGAGTTTAGAATAGTTAAAGAGGTATCTAGAACCTTAAGCACACAAGTGTAGTATAAGCTACCACCAGAAGTGTGATAGAAGGGAAAGCTAGATACAACCAGAATACGTATGTTAGCACACAAGTGTAGTATAAGCTACTACTAGAAGTGTGATAGAAAGGAAAGTTAGATGCATGAATTACTCTCTTTGATTAAAATTGAGTGAATTATGCAAAGTTTTAGAGAAATGCTCATTTATTTCCTTAAGTAAGGGTGGATGAGGCATTAGTTAAGATTGACTCTTTCACTAGGATGAGTGGAGTCTATAAGAGAGTAAGATGGTGTTTATGTAAGAGTTAAACATAACACTAAGCTTTTCACATACTAGTTAGTTAAGCTAGTATGTATGTGAGGAAAAAGAACCTTAGTGCAACCAAGATTAGTGGTTTGCCATAGGTGAGTATCTAACACCTCAGCAACATAGTGTTGCATTAGAAATCACTTAAGAGATAGGAGTGATGAGGTGGTGTTTAGGTACAAGTATGAGAAATAGACTGGTAATGTTTACCTGAGAATGTAACGTTATATGACGTGAGGTCATTTAGCCAGAAGGTAAGGAATCAGAGAAGTTCCTAAGAGGACAAGTATTTCTAACCAAGTGCTAAGGTTACATGTAGTATGAGGTTACAGATTCTCCTCATTACAAAGGGTAAACATAAGAAGCCAAAGTTCCTAGGAGAATATACTTAGATCGTAAAGGAACTAAGTATAAAAGTACAAATGTAAGTCTATGAATTGGTCAAATAGGATCGATCTAGTGAGTATCCTTTGATGTTATTCATGGAGGCAAAAAGAGATAGATGGGTGTCCGAAGGACTTTTGAGAAGGACATAACCCTAATGTCTCGATATTGCCAAGGCCAAAGGAGATAAGTGGGAAATCCAAAGACGCTCTTTAAGCAAGGATGTAACCCGAATTTCTCAGCGTGCCAGGATATGTGTAATATAAGGATAAGCTTTTCCTCTAATTACCACTGGATGATATACTGACTAGTTTCTAGAAAACTTCTTTGTTTTCAAAATATACTTTTACATGTATTTCGAAACAAAACCCTGTATTTGTATTTCATTCACATGCTCTTAGGATTCCTTAGGCATATTCATATTACATATCATTATTATTGCATTCACGGACAGTTGTATGGGCATTGTCCGTCACTGTTGGTATGTACAGTTGTATGGGCGTTGTATGTATTAATAGTGTATAGGTTCTCGGTTGATGTCACACTATAAGAAAGTATGCAGTTATGAAAAAAGAGGAGGAAACTCCTAAGTTATGAGAAAAGAGGATGAAACTCCTAAGTTATGAAAAAAGAGGAGGAAGCTCCTAAGCTAGAAATTATAGCATTTGTTATATATTTGTTATATACAATGTTATAGAGAACTGGTATTGGAATTGCTTTTACTGAGAATGTTAATTCTCACCCCAGTTGCTATTCCATGTAAATCCAGATGCAAGCACAGATGCAGGCATAGATGCAGGCACAAGCATAGATGCAACCAAAGGCACCGGTACAGAGGTACAAACCCTGCTAAGGGTGAGAAGATAAAGCATGAAGACTAGAGTAGTTTTATTGCTTTAAGTAGACAGAACTTATGTAATCAGTTTATATTTGTTCTGTAATTTTTATGTTATATGTATTACAATAAGCCTTCATGTGGCTAAGTTTGTATATATATATGTATGAGTTTAAGTTTTTCCACAATCTCTCAAGGCTTTCTATAATTACTTAGTTGTGATTATAGATATATATTAGTATGTAGTATAGAAGTGACGTCTCTAGTACTGGTTATCTTTATATATCTCTGTCTATCTAGGATATATCTAGATATCTGTATTAGGGTGTTACACCTCCTTTGACTCCCTTTTGAGTTGAAGGTAATGCCAACCCAAGTCTCAAATCGTCTTCTATTGCTCTGTTCTTATTGAAGTCTTGGAGACGTGTGCTCGTATCTTCTTCAAAGAGGCATCCATCAAACTGTAAGTCAAAGAGTTGTTCCCAATCCAGGGGAGTGATCACAATGTGTTGATCACTGACGTCAGAGTGAAGTTCCTGACCGTCGATCTTCAGGTTACGGTAGAACATCTTCACTAAATTAGGATAGAGAACCGCTTTGTAAGAGCAGAACCAAAGTACGCCTTGATGGTTTAGCTGGTTTAGAAAATCAAATCCACCTTCTTTTTCAAAGAACCCTAAGTCGAGGTACTTTGGTTGCACCAGATTACGCTCCTAGAAATAGGTAATGAAATGACCAAGAACCTCTCTGTTGGAGGAAACTCTTCACAGATCCAACGAGTTATTACATGGGGCCGTCTTCGAATAGATCCCAAATCTATTCGAATAGATCCGTTGGGAAAGCCAAAGGACATACCCTTCAGATAGGAGGTATTCAAATAACTTAACAGTTATTCGAATAGCTTGGCCAGTTTGGCTTGGCTCCCAGCCATGGGTTATTCGAATACCTATTCCTGTATTCGAATACCCACCATAGAAAAGCAAACAAGGCAAGAGCAAGTATTCAAATATATTGGAAACTATTCAAATACTCTAGAAATATGTGAGAAGCACTGATATTGATATGTATCATGTTATTTGAATAACACTTAGTTATTCCAATACACTAGCTTATAAAAACACAAGAATGCTGAACTGATGTATGGTTATTCGAATAGCCATAGGCCTATTCGAATAGACCTATCAGAAAAACACAGATTCACACGTACAAAAGCAATGGTATTCGAATACCATAGGGAGGTATTCAAATAACTTAAACAGGAAAGCATATATATTATGTCCAGAAATGCATATTTGAGAGAGAAAGACTTACCCAATTGGTGAAGAACCTGTAAAAATACATTTTAGAGGTATCTCCAAAGCTTATGTCAGTAATAGTCAAAGATCAATAAATCAATAAATAAGCATTATATGCAAGATAGATCCAAAATACCAAGTTCTCTTTTTAAATGAAAGAAAGAATTTTTAGGTAAAGGTTTTGTGAAAATATCTGCAAGTTGATTGTTGGTTTCAACAAATTCTAATACACAATCACCTTTTTGAACATGATCTCTTATAAAATGATGTCTTATCTCAATGTGCTTAGTCCTAGAATGCATAATGGAATTCTTGGTCAAAATGATTGCACTAGTATTATCACATCTTATAGGGATGTGATCTAGCTGAAGTCCAAAGTCTAGAAGTTGTTGCTTCATCCATAGGATTTGAGCACAACAACTTCCGACTGCAACATATTCAGCCTCAGCGGTGGATAATGCCACATTGTTTTGTTTCTTGCTATGCCCAGAAACTAGGGAATTGCCAAGCAAGTGACATGTCCCACTAGTGCTTTTCTGATCTAATTTGCATCTGCAAAATTAGAGTCAAAATAACCAATAAGACTATAAGTGGCACCTTTGGGGTACCACAATCCCACTTGTGTAGTGCCACTAAGATATTTCATAATACATTTTACAGCACTTAAATACGACTCTTTAGGATTAGCTTGGTATCTAGCACACATGCATACGCTAAACATTATGTCTGGTCTACTAGCAGTGAGATAAACAAGAGATCCAATCATACCTTTATATTTGGTAATTTCTACAGGATTACCTACTTTGTCCATATCCAAGTAACATGAGGTACTCATTGGTGTATCCATATGTTTTGAGTTGTCCATTCCAAACCTTTTGAGAAGCTCTTTGCAATACTTGATTTGGCTAATGAATGTTCCATTCCTTGTTTGTTTGATTTGAAGCCCAAGAAAGAAATTGAGTTCTCCCATCATGGACATTTGAGCTCGCTTTGCATGATTTCAACAAATTCCTTGTACAAATTTTCGTTAGTGGCACCAAATATAATATCATCTACATATACTTGTACAAGGAGTATGTCATGCTTTTTATTTTTAATAAAAAGGGTAGTATCAACCTTTCCTCTTGTAAAACTATGTTCTAAAAGGAACTTACTCAACCTTTCATACCAAGCTCGAGGAGCTTGTTTTAAGCTATATAAAACCTTTTTCAATTTGAAAACATGGTTGGGTAGTTCATGATTTTCAAAACCTAGAGGTTGATCAACATATACCTCCTCTTGAATAAAGCCATTTAAAAATGCACTTTTAGCATCCATTTGATATAATTTAAAATTCATGATGCAAGCAAAGATAAGTAACATTCTAATAGCTTATAATCTAGCTACAGGTGCATAAGTTTCTTCATAATCTATACCTTCTTCTTGATTATATCATTTTGCTACAAGCCTAGCTTTATTTCTTGTTATTAGGCTAGCTTCATCAAGCTTGTTCCTAAACACCCATTTGGTTCCTATAATTGGATGATCATTAGGCCTTGGAACTAATTGCCAAACTTGATTTCTTTCAAATTGGTTTAGCTCCTCTTACATGGTCAAGATCCAATGTTCATTATTAAAGGCTTCATTGACATCTTTAGGTTCAATTTGAGAAACTAAAGCCAAATGGTTATATGCATTTCTAATTGAGTTTCGAATACTTACATCTTTGGATACATCACCTATAACTTGATCAAGCGGATAATATCTTGAAGTTCATCATTCTTTGAGAAGATCCATGACTTGCGAATCCTCTTGATTTTCTTCTTGCTTCTTTACTTCCTTTTCTTGGTCATCCAAGTGTGTTTTTGCCAAAGCCTCTGCAACATCGTCAATAACAAACTCTGTAACACCCTTCAAAGGGTATCACATTTTATACTAAAAACTTAAAACTTGAAAATCATTTTATAAAAGCTTTAAGTTCTAAAAGATGGATTTTAAAATTTCTTCTTTTGCGAAAACATAAACTTACCAAAAATTATAGGTAAAACAGAAATTAGATTGAACTGATTAATACACATATTCAATATACCACAAAATTTTCAATAACAATTTAAATCATAAAATTTACAGACTCAGAGAAACAGTAGCCAACCCAATGACGGGTACTACTAATAGCACGGTAACAACACTAACGAGAAAAAACCCAACATACATGCCTCATTTCTCCACCAACTGCATCACGTTAAAAACTGGAAGATCACTCCTCGATGCCATCACCAACTTCAGAACATTGCCTCCAATGGGTCTAAGAAACTTGCTTTGCCTTCTATACGAATTTAAATAAAACAAACACAACAAAACAATACAGTAAAGAGGTGAGATCCCCTTTCACCAATACCAGAACGGTAGCAAAGAATAATACGAATGAAAAAATTATTCCATATACACAGATATCACAATTATAATTATGTTATCAATTTACAAATAATTCCAATAAACACATATTATAATAAAATGAACAACAATAACATTACCATGATAGATATAATAATGGATACAATTAAACCATATAGTCACAACATACATAATAACTCACATTAACACATCATACATAATATCTCAACAGTGAATATAAATAACCACATAAAGATGCAGATCACATATGCAAATGTAATGGTACAGATACATAAAATGTTACAGATAATAACATCATAATATACAACACATAAATATATGTAATGTGACTCAACCTTACTCCATGGAGCTAAAAACATAGACCTCAGAGAGAATGACCTACAAAATCTATTAGTACCACCGACTGCCCAAACTATTCCGCTGTCTCACGTTGCGTCTATAGCCCACTGTCATAACATCGTGGTATAGCACACTGTCAAAACGTTGTGTCACTATAGGCTTGTACTAAATAGATTTCACAAGATCTTGATTAAGTATAGTACGTGTCGAGTCCATTAGTGTGTTGCCAGTTACCACGGCCCAGAGGAGCGACCAACTGTCCACAAATGGAATAATCCGCACACTAATGTCTCCAAGTTCATTCAAGTTGAACCACACTACGCTTATCACACCGACAACACGATGTAATTCACCTCGTCAATCAATCCACCAATTATCAACCAAATTGGCACAACTCAATGCATGATAAAAATTACCAAAATACCCTCAATGGTATTAGTATCCATTTTTACGGATATGCCCTCAATGGCAAAAATCTCAAATATGCCCTCAATGACATATCTCACACATATATATATATATATATATATATATATATATACAAGATATGTCCCCCCGACAGTATTGTTCCACAATCTGTCCGGGTCCACCACTTTGACCCGACAGTAAAAACTTGCTGTTTTCGTTAATCGCGTAGAAATTTTATCGCGTTTTCAAAATTTCATCGTTTTTACAAATGTTTTTAAATCGCGTAAATATATTTTACTGTTTTTAAAATCGCGTACTATTTTTCAATCGTTTTCTCAATCGCGTAAGATTTTTAAATCATTTTCTTGTCCGATTTCCTTAAAAATCACTATTTAAATAAACAAAAAAATAATATTTAATACGTTTGAACTACGTAGAATATTTTTCATACCCTATCAATTATATATTAGATATCTTTTCTATCTTATTTGTCTGTTTTTAGCAAAAATTGACAGTATTTTGCTTAGAAAATGTATGATAATGGTTTTCTAAGTTTTCTGTAAAAATTCCTTTTATTTATATTATAACCATTTAATTATACTTTTGAAAACTACTAACGTGCTTCAAAACATCAAATGAGCTCTACGTTAGAAATTTTACAAAAGTTACTGTATTTTCTTTTAAATGGTAAAACTCTTAGATTTAGTTCCTTAAACTTAATCTAATCATTTTTATTCCTCGAAATTCATTGTAATAAAATTCTTTTGGCATTTATTACTTAACCTTGGTTGAAAATAATTTTAGAAACCAAAACGTTTAAATTTGGCATGTTGGCCGAATTCCACAAAAATTGTCATTTGATCTTTAAATTCATTTTCCTTACTTTAAATTAATTTGTATCTTGTCAATTTACCTAAGTCAATTAAATTGCTTTTTTAGAAAATTGTCGAGAACATTTTGGTTCCCTTTTTGTATTGAGGCCGTGAGCCTTGGATTTGTGTTCTTTGGAACACTCATGCAAACCTTACATGTTATTCACATTCTATAATAATTATCATGCATCTATGAACACATACCATATATTAAAGCAATCACAAAACACATACAAAATATTAAAGCTATTAGACATGCTTACACACATAATCAATCACAATAGGAAAGACAATAAACAATCAAGCGAACGAATCCTTATGGATTCTTCACCACAGACACATCCATTCCTCACCACCAACACATGGCTGATGAGGGTAATCTCCCTCTTACCTCTTGAAGAAACCTCCAAAGTTCCTTGTATGTCCTCTTGTTGTCTCTTTCAAGATGAACTTCAACCACCAAGTGTTTCTTGAAAATCAAAGAAAACATGCAATATTAATATCTAAGGCTCTAAACTAAAATAATCATGGATTAAAATCATGATTAGAACTTTGAGATGGATAGAAACATGAAGATCAAAGAACCCTACCTTCAAGGCTTCAAACTTAAGCTTTGAAGAACATGATAGAAAATGGATGATTCAAGCTTAGGTTTCAACTACAAAGTATCTTGAGATGAAGTAAGGAAGCAAGATATAAGGTAGTTTAGAATTATAGAAGAGTGAATAAGGGGATTGGGTGGGGAGGCCGTGAGGTTGAAGAAGAAAAAGAGAAAGAAAATTTGAGAGCTTTTCTTAAGAGATAGGAAGAATGAATATAAATTGAGATAGCTAATTGTAAAACACTTTCCTTCACCGAATGTGCATAACCGTGGAAACCAAATGGAGAGCCACCAAAATTGACTTTGTCTTAGTTGGTTAATTAATGAAAGATGGTAAGAATTGAATTGTAATATTTGCTTCACAAAAGGTTGCTTTGCCGTGGAATGCAACAAAGAAAAGCAATCAATATTGACTAGTCTTCCTTTTGTTCAATTTAGGCTTCCTACGTGAATTTCACAAAGTGAATTGGTCACTTAGAGCAATTTGCTCTTCACTTTCACCGTAGAATCAATAAATTCCAAGAAGTCCAAATTTGTTTAATAGCTTGTTTCCTATTGGTCCTTAAAGAGTCAAGCCATTATTCTTGACCAATTTCTATTGGTTGAATATTTACTAACTTGATTCCTATTGGTTGCTATTTTTGTTGACCAATCTCTATTGGTGCACACTGTGTAATTTCTAGTATACTTTAACCAATGAACAATAATTACTGTTTATAAAGTCAATATCTATTGTCCAATGAGTAATAAAATATACATAAATTTTTCTCTTACTTCAGTTGGGTAGCAACTATTGTTGATCATTTTCTACTGATTGCCCTTGATGAGTCACAAAGCGAGTCATCAAAGAGAAGTTTTCTAGAACATGTGACTCACTACGATGAGTCATCTTAGATATTTTCTAGAATAGGTGAGTCAACATGGCAAGTTAGCGTGCTGAGTCACTAGTTGAGTCAGCAATGGTGAGTCATGATGCTGAGGTGTCATGCCACATGTCGCGCTTCCATTGGTCCTTAGCGATGAGTCACAGTCACCAACTTTGACCAGCTCCTGATTGGTCCATATGTAAAGCACTCGATGACTAGGCGCGCTGACGATGCTTCTTCTAGAACAGTTTGGAACATGTGAGTCACTAGGCTAGTTACCTAGGTGAGTCACCAACGATGAGTCATCATCTAGAACATTCTAGAGTGAGTGACTAGGCTCGCGTCTAGAATCATCTACTAGATATTTTTCAAGAAAGATATTATCCAATGGATAATAAAACATACCCCGATTTTATTTGTCAGATAAAATCGCAGGAAAAAATAAAACTTCAAAAACTGTTTCCGGTTTCAGGTTTAGTAAGTTCTCCCGGCTCCAAATCAACAATACAAAACTTTCTGGCTAATAAAAATTTTTATTTTTTCGGGTCCGCCCCCGGCCCACACACAACCCAAAATATCATAAATATATTAAATATTCAAAATATACCAAAATATCAAAAATATAATATAATATTCTCAAAATATCTCAAAATATCTCAAAATATCTAAAATATAATAAACTATTCAAAATATCTTAAAATATCTAAAATATATTATAATATTCAAAATATCTGAAATATCACAAAAATTCACAAAAATCATAATAATTGTGAAACTTATGAAAATTAAATCAGATTAGTAAAAATAATTAAAGATTGAGAGAAAGAAATAAAATACGTGGGCTTATATATACCGCCCAAAAATAATATTAAAATAATCAAAAACACAAAAACTCCCCAAAAATTCTTAAAAATCACATAAATCATAAAATTCACAGAAGTCGAGTCGGATTATTCAAAATAATTCAGAATCGACCAAAACAAATAAAATACTAATTTTCGGGACGTTACAAGCTCCTTTCTCTATCCATTTGGATTAGTCTCATCAAATGCAACATGAATAGATTCTTCAATGGTCATAGTTATTTTATTATATATTCTAAAAGTTTTGCTATGATTAGAATAGCTAAGAAATATACCTTCATCAGACTTAGCATCGAACTTGCCTAGGTTATCCTTTCCATTATTTAAAACAAAACACTTACATCCAAAAACATGAAAATGTGACACATTAGGCTTCCTTCTTTTGTATAATTCATATGGGGTTTTCTTTAAAATTGGTCTTATAAGGGCCTTATTCATTACATAACATGCGGTACTTACCGCATCAGCCCAAAAATACTTAGGAAGTGTAGCCTCATTGAGCATAGTTCTTGTCATTTCTTCCAAAGATTGATTTTGTCTTTCTAAAACCCTATTTTGTTGTGGAGTTCTAGGGGCAGAAAAATTATGCTCAATGCCGTATTCATTACAAAAGTTTTCAAAATCATAATTTTCAAACTCACCACCATGGTCACTTGTTATGGATGTAATTGAAAAACATTTTTCATTTTGGATAACTTTGGTAAGTTTCTTAAAAGCTAGAAATGCATCATTTTTGTGAGAAAGAAATAAAGTCCATGTGAATCTAGAAAAGTCATCCATAATCACTAAAGCATAGTAATTCCCACCAAAGCTCATAGTTCTAGATGGTCTAAAAAGATCCATGTGCAAAAGTTGTAAAGGCCTAGAAGTTGAAATGATATTTTTGGCTTTAAAAGAGACCTTTACTTGTTTTCCTTTTTGACATGCATCACATAATTTATCTTTTTCAAAATTGAGCTTAGGTAGTCCAATTACTAACTCTTTAGAAACCAACCTTTTTAAGTGATCCATATGAATGTATGTAATTCTCCTATGCCACAACCAAGACTCATCTTCCTTACTTAAAAAGCATTTCACATCATTTGAAGATATATCATCAAAACTAATCATATAAATGTTATTGACTCTATGACCAACAAATTTAACATGCTTATCATTTTTATCTTCAATTATGTAATAATTTGAATCAAAGATTACTCTATTACCTTTGTCACACAATTGACTAATGCTAAGCAAGTTATGTTTTAAACCTTCAACAAGCAATACATTATCAATAGATGAGTTTGGATTCTTACCAACTTTACTAACTCCAAGAATCTTTCCCTTGTTGTTATCTCCATAGGTTACATGTCCATGAGATTTGGGAACAAGAAACGAAAACTTTGAGTCGCCTCCGATCATGTGCTTAGAGCATCCACTATCGAGATACCAATTTGAGCTTTTTGCCTTCAAGCACACCTACAACACAAATTCAATTTTTAACTTTTGGTACCCACATTTTCTTGGGTCCTTGATTGTTATTTGTGGTTATTGTTCCCTTAGGAACCCAAACCATTTTTGTTCTAACCTTTGTGTTAATATTTTTCCTTGCATTGCAAGTTGATGCATTGTGACCCTTATTCCCACAATAGAAACATTTAAT
This sequence comes from Ormosia emarginata, assembly GCA_029884605.1. Taxonomy (NCBI): domain Eukaryota; kingdom Viridiplantae; phylum Streptophyta; class Magnoliopsida; order Fabales; family Fabaceae; genus Ormosia; species Ormosia emarginata. The sequence continues at coordinate 46,327,137 of JAQQTP010000088.1, forward strand.
AAATGGGCTACTAGAAGTGCTTGAATAAACAAAGAAATTTTTATAAGATTTGTGCTAATTTTTCGGGTTGTAACCAATTCCAGCCTTTTGAAAAATAACTTTGTTTTCTGAATATGATATTTAAATTATCTCTTCCAAAGATGAATTTTGCAAGGGTGTTCTTTAAATCTTCAATTTCTTTTTCAAGTATATGACATGAAGAACAAGATGAAGAAGTAGAAACATATGAAGGACAAGTTGTGCATGCATCAATTAATCCTAAAGTTTCATTTTCAATTTGTAATTCTTTAATTATTTTATTTAAACTCAGAATTTGATTTTCTAATGAGGAGATTATTTTATTATAAGAAGAAATTAATTTAGTGAGTCTTAGAGATTCATTGTGCAATTCTTCAAAGGCATCTTATAGTTCCTCATAAGAAGGCAATAGATCAGAACTTACCTCATTGTCGCTTTCTCCTTCTTCTTCTCCTTTGGCCATAAGACATAGATGGGCTTCCTCGTTATCTGAACTGTCAGTTGAGTCCATGTCGTTGTCATCCCATGCTATGTAGGCTCTTCTTCCTTTTCTTTCCTTAAAAGGTTTCTTCTCAAATTTCTCCATTTCCTTTTGATAGATTGGACACTCCATCTTCATGTGTCCAGGTTTTCCACACTCGTAGCATGTTGGAGTAGAGGATGTTCCTTCCCCTTTGTTATATGTTTTTTTTGGAAGGAAAGGTGGTCTTCTTTGTGTCCCTTTTTTTCCTTAGGAACTCACCAAATTTACTTACTAGAAGGCTGAGATTCTCTTCATTAACCTCGTTGTTCTTCATACCTTCATCCTTGTCACCATCACCGTCATCAATAGCTGAGGTGGTGGCTTTTAGAGCTATCCCCTTTTTATTCTTGTCATTTTCTTCACTTTGGCTTAATCGGTTCAACTCCAATTCGTGTTCATGAAGTTTTCCAAAAAGAGTAGCTAGCGTCATTGTCAACAAGTCTCTTGATTCTGAAATTGCAGTCATCTTGGGTTGCCAAATCCTGCTTAGACATCTCAAAACTTTGTTAGTCAAGTCTTCGTTAGAAAAACTCTTTCCTAATCATGTAAGATGATTAACAATGTTTGTGAACCTCTTTTGCATTTCTTGAATGCTTTCTCCTTGGTTCATTCTAAATAATTCACATTCGCAAGTAAGAGAATTGATTCTCAACCTCTTAACTTCACTAGTACCTTCACGGGTAACTTGTAAAGTATCCCACATTTCTTTAGCGGTTTTACAGTTTGAAATTCTAAAAAATTCATCATAACCCAAGGCATTGGTAATGATGTTTTTGGCTTTTAAATTATATTGAACTTTCCTTTTGTCATCATCAGACCATTCACTCCTTGGAGTTTCAGTCTTTACACCATTGACCGTTTTTGTAGGTATAAATGCGTCGTTTTCGACAGCATCCCACACATCTAGATCAATAGTTTCGATGAAAATTTTCATTCTTTCCTACCAATATGCATAACCATCCCTATTGAAAAAGGGTTGTCAGTTTATGGAGGAACCCTCTAAAAAATAATTTGAAGAAGCCATGTTCTCTTGAAGCTGCTAAGCTCTTTATACAAGAGTCTAGCTTTGATACCACTTGTTACCAAGTGGCTTCCAATACTCAAGAGGGGGGTGAATTGAGTAATTAAAACTTTTTCCCAAACCCTTTTTAACACAAATTTCTTAAAGCAATATATTGAATATATAAAGATAATGAAATGCCTTAAGAACAGTAAATAAACAATTAAGCAATAATAAATAAATTACAATAAATAAAGAGATAAAGAGAAGAAAAGCATGCACAATATTTATCCTGGTTCGACCACTAAACCACTTGTGGCCTACGTCCGGTCCTCGAAACACAGTTCGAGATTTTTCTACTAACAATACAATCTTAAACAGGTGCTTGCAACCGTTACAAACTAGAGCACTTTTCACACACAAGGGCACTGAACCCTTGTGCTAAAGCCTCAACCTTTAGGGATACCTCACCCTTATACAATCCTGAGGGATACCTCACCCTCAATACAAAGAATCAGAATATAGATGAAGCGAAACTCTCACAAAAAGTAAAATATCACAAATTGAAGCACTAGGGAGCTCTTTCAAGAATATCTCAAAGTTTTAGCCAAAAAAGCACAGAAAATAAGAGAAAAAGATGAAACACGTTTTTCAAGCAAGCAAAGAATAATTAGATTATTAGGCAATGATCAAAGGTGACCCAAGGCCTCTATTTATAGAGCCTCGTATGAGAATGACCATTGGGTGCAATTAACATGATAATAAATGCTAAAAACATTTACGTATGAATTCAAAAATCAAAACAGAGTCTCGTGGGTTATTCGAATACCATGATGGTGTATTCGAATACCACTAATTTTATTACTTATAAAAAATAGTTCAGAAGCAAGTTATTCGAATACTGTGAACACCTAATTTTGTCCGGACTTTTTTTTATTCTTTTTTTTCATTATTAAAAAAGAGAGAGAAATAAAAATAAAAAAATAAAATTAATAACATGATGAGTGTTTCCTTTCGTTTAGTCCACTTCTTGTTCAGCCCAAAAGCTTGTTTAGCCCATTCCATTAGGATTACAAAAATTCTTACAAAAATAAAACAATATAAAATAAAAGGAGAGAAGGTCTGCCGTTGTAGCCTCTTCTTTTTCCTTTTTTCTTTTTCCACTTGGAAAATGATCCCAATTCACCTTCCTTGTTTTTTTTTTCTTTTTTTACCGTTTTCCACCAGACATCTTGCACAGTAGCTCCTCCACTCACTTTCATGTACACACCACCTGCACTGCCAATTCCAAAACTCAACACAACATATACCCAGCAGCGGCAACAATGTTGTTGGCTCCCCACTTCCTTTTGGAACCATGTACTGCTGCACACATACACAGCCACACACAATACCACTACCTGCAGAAAAGGAGAGAGCCAGGCAGAGAGCAAAAAAAAAACAGAGGATAGGCAAAGGACCTATATAAGCAGAGACACAAGAAAGAGGAGGGTGTTGGCATTCTTTAGGAAAATTTTTGAGAGAAATCAGAGGAAAGCAGAGAGGGTGAAGCGAAGAGAAGATTTTTTGGAAGCTAGACTATCTTTACAAGAATTTTTTGTTCATTACTAGCTACCTCCCAATCTCCAATTGAAGGTAAAATATCCCTTTTCCATGGATTTGAACTCATAAACATGTAAACCTCAAACTTCCTGTATAATTCCTATCTCTTCACTCATGTTCAATGACCAAAATTCCCCTTTCCCCTCACACTAAAACCATCCCCACAGGCAACTCGTGACCCTCAATCTACAACATCACCACATTAAACCACAACCAAGATGCACCAATGCCCTCCACCTATAACTCAGCCTTCAACCACCATAAGAATCCATTTTTCCCAATGCTCACAAACCTTTGCCTCATTCAAAGAACCCATGGCCTCTACGTACCACAACAACAATATACTTAATGACCACACCTAGCCGTAACCCCCATCAAACCACCCAAACCTCCAACCAGCCACCACCTCATACCTTTCTTCATCCCCCTCACTTGGAAAACTAGATCCACCACGAGCTCCACCCTTTTTCTCTCGTTTTCGGACCTCCACGAGCCCAGCCCCTTCGCTCGCTCAACCAGACCACGAAGCCACCACAAACAGCCACCCCACCCCTCACTAACCAGATCCAACACCCAATGAGACACCCACACCTTCACCATCCTTTTGCCCCACCTGTAAGCCCAAGCACCACGTCCAACGAAACCCCAGTCGTGAACCCTGCATTCGCACCCTAAACACCCCCACAAACTGCCAGATCTGACCCAACCCACCACCACTCAGCCATTGCCATGGCCAAAAACTCATCTGATCCGCAACCATCTTGAACCAGATCTCAGAACGAGCTGCTCAACCCACCATAGCCATCTCGGTCCTCCACGGATCTAGTAACCTCCAAACCTATACCACCATGCCCATCACCATACGACCCTACGAGCCAAGCCAGTCATGGCTAGCCAACCCCCCTCCTACTGTCGTTCTCAGTTTGAACCGTCATGCCTCCATTTCTTTCCATTTTGTTGGTTCTTTGGCCCCTAATGTTTGACACCCATTTTTGATATGCTTCATTTTCAATTCCAGCATCCTTTCTTTTTTTTTATCACTTACTTGTTTTTTGTTATTATTTGGTCTTTGGATTTCGGTAAGTTTGGGCTTTTACTTTGTTTTGGGGCTGACCATTCTATTTTTTTTTATTAAAAAAATAATGTCTTGTTTTCCTTTGTTAACTTATTGAATTAGTATGTTTATTGTTTTATTGATCTATGTTTCAAACAGTGATCTCGCATTAACTTTACAAATGAAAGTTTTTTTTTTATTTGGATTAGCTGAGTTGTGATAGCTTGTTAATCCTGTAACTTTTAAAATCATCTAAGTTGTAACAACTTGATGATTCGTTTTTTTATATAATAATAAAATGTTTGAACTTTGTTGAGAAGAATAAAACTGGATTAGTTGAACTGCGATAGCTTGTTAATTTTGTAACTTTTAGAATCGTCTAAGTTGCGACAACTTGATGATTCTTTCTTTTCTAAACTAAAAAAAATGAAATGAATTTTCAAAACAAAAATCTTTTCAAAATTAAAAATAACCAATTGACAATCGTTTTCTAAAGAACGACGTGACTTTGAATTCCTCATTGCATCGAAGGATACACAAGAACGGAATCTCAATTTTGTCATGCCAAAACTAAATTTTCATAATTCTTTTTTTTGTTTAGTTTATCTTTTAATAAATGGGTAAAGTAAATATTTTTAAGATTCATAAAAATTTGCGCAACTGATTGAAGGTAACCGTCTTAAGACAGATGTATTAGAGGTGCTATGGGGTTTAGTCTCCACCCTTCCCTATGCATAATTAGACTCCCGAACCCGAGTTTTTGAACGTAGATCATCTTGTTTTGGTTTTTCTAATTTTTCCTAAGAAAAATAAAATTGGTGGCGACTCCTTAAATTTTGTAATTTAAGTCGTTATCCCGCCGCGATCCCGGTCGCGACAATTGGTGACTCCACTGGGGAATCTTGAGAGTCAAGTTTTTTGCAAGTTAGTTGTGCAATTTTGGTGGCTTTTAAATGTTTGTTTTACACCTTTTGTTTTTATTATGTTTTTCTTTGTTTAAATTGTCTATTGATTGTTTTAATTATGATTTTATTTTATTATGCAACCTTAGGATAGAGGATTTTTTTTTTGAAATTTGTATTGTGTTTACTTTGTTTTGCAGGAGGTGGGTAGTTTTAGGATTATAAAGGTTTGTATGCTCCCTACACACACCGCACTTACACATTTCTCACACACATTCGAGTGAGACCCTATACCCAGGTCTGAGTGAAGCCTAAGTTAAGTAGAGGTTGCATAGTAGTAGCCATTTTGGATGTACATACTGTTTGGTTATTGCAAAAGACTTATCTAGAGTGTGCCTTTTTCATAAATGTCCTACACTTGGTGGTTTACCCACTGTTTGTGGTCAACATTATGAAATGGGACTTAGCTCTAGAGACCTTTAGAATAGAAGAGCCACCCAATGAGAGTTCTCACAAATCAGAAAGATTCGTAGATCCTTAGGGTAGAACTCCTCAAATTTAAGGCAATCCCTTAGGGAACAAAAGGAGCATACCTTCTTCTTACCTTCAAATTTATCCATGTCATAATTGCTTTTGTACATATACATAATAAGTAGTGTGATCTATTAATGTGATAAACCTAATCGCACCCCGCTTAAAGACAAGTTTTACTTGGAAATAAAAAGAGAGGGAAGTTTTTTGTTTTTGAAAAAAGGAGGGTGCAAGTCACTATTAATGGACCAACTATTTATCATTGCATTCATTCTAAAGAAAATAAAATAATAATAATAATACTTTGCATCCTTGCATCATGCTTCTTACTATACTATAATCTCTTTGTCATTCCTCAGGAAAATTTGTTAGTAAACTGTTAAACTCAATCAAGATTTGAAGTAAGTATCTTTGACGAAAAGAAATATGGGATCAGATCACAAGGATATGACCTTGAAGAAAACTCTGCGACTCAAGGCTAAGAAAGTTAACATTGAGAGCCTGGTGATCATGGGTCGAATGCTGAAGAAGACCCAACGTTTGACACTCGTAGCAAAGTATGGGAAGATTCTGGACCTGTTAGAGGTGAATGTGCAAGTGGAAATGATCACTGCAGTGGCCCAATATTATGACCCGCCTCTTCAATGTCTTACCTTCCAGGATTTCCAGCTAGCCTCCTCTTTGGAAGAATTTGAGCAAATTCTAGGTTTGCCGTTGGAGGGTAAAAAACCATACTTTTATATAGGACACTTCACATCCATCTAGACCGTAGCAAATGTTCTGAAAGTGCACATTCGAGACCTACAAGGTGCGCAATAGAATAAGAACGGAACCAAAGGGTTTTTAAAAGAAAACCTCGAGGGACATATGTGTCACTTAGTCAAAAGTCGATATTGGGATGTTTTCATAGATGTGCTGGCCCTCACCATTTACGGCCTAGTCCTGTTCCCTAATATTGATGACTATGTGGATTATGCAACGATTGATGTGTTCCTAGCTTGCAAGTTTAACACCGACAACCCGGTTCTAGCCTTTCTCGCAGATGTTTATTGCACCCTGAACTTTTACCACAAAAAGAATGGCAAGAGAATCCTTTGTTGCTTGCCGATGTTATATGTTTGGCTCATAACTCATATTTTCAACAGATCATACAGAACAGAGTGCCCTATCATTGACTTCAACATGTACCAGCTAAAGAATAAGAGCAACTGTGAATAGGCAGACCATTTGGCAGAATTGGATGAAAGCAGATCATATGGTATCCTCAATGGAAAAATGTAGAAGTTATCATCTACCAGTGTGGAGGATTCCCAAATGTACTCCTCATGGGTACACAAGGGTGTATCAATTACAATCCAGCCTTGGTACAATGATAACTTGGTTATCCTATAATGGGACCACTTACGAAAGTCCAAATAACCCCTTTTATTCTTTACTATGATGACATAGAAAACACTGAGTCACTTCAGAAGATTCAAAGTGCTTGGGACAAAATCATCCGAAGAGGAAAAGAACTGGGAGTTAGAAGTTATACAGCTAAGGAAAGTTACCGCCAATGGGTTAAAGACAGAGCTCAGGAAATCAAGTTGCCATTCAAGGCCCCCATAATTCCTTTGGTTGATGGATCTTCAGCCTCAGTCTTGATTGAAAATGAAGAGACCAAAGAAATCAAAGCTAGGATCACAAAGATAGAAAAGGAAAAGGAGAAGATAGAAGCTGAGTTGAGAGAGACCCGCCATGAATGTGCAGCATTAAAGCAAGAAAATGTTGAAAAGGACCACATTCTCGAAGGGGCTAACAAAAAGATGAAGATAGAACATGATTACCTACTAAAGACCAAGCATTGTCTGGGGGCTGCAAACAAGGAATTAGGGCTCTGAAAGCAAGAAAGAGATAGAGCTATGGCTGAAAACCTACAACTTAAGGAGTAGGTCAAGAATGCCAAATTAACCTTGAGTAATGCGATGTGACTGGTAGAAGAAATGAGGCAGCAGATGAAAATGGCATTTGAGCGATATGAATATGTGATAAAAAATAAGAAACTCCATATAAAAGAGACAATTACAGAATATGAGGTGGCATTACAACAAGAGCAGGAAAGAAATGAAGGAACTGATGAATCAGGTAGAACAACAAAAAGGCGACATCATTGGATGGAAGGAAGAAACGTATTTTTGGAGGAGTCGCTTTGCAAAATTAGCATGTTTGGCTAATTCGGCAATTGCGGATACCCCATATCATTTGAGGAATGCCAATAAGATGGTTAATCCTTTTGAGACACTAGTAGAAATCAGTGACTTCATTGAGTACTGTAAAGACCTCATAGGATAGATGAAACAGATGGCCAAGGTGTATTCAGATAGGGAACCGTCTTATTCGGCTAGGTCATGATGTATTCAGCTATGAAGCAATGTATTTGATTATCATATCTTTTCAATTGAATGAATGAAGTATGCTTGTCTCGACACTTATTTTCTGATCCTATATTTCACTTGAGGCTCAATACTTTTGAATGAGACATTCTGGGTAATAGTCATGGCAAACAAAGATCGAAGATACTCACTTCAAATCTACTTAGCATAAAACCACTAACGGTTCTCTAACAAATAATGAACATAATCTCTTGAAAAAAAATAATTTGATTTTCATAATTTTCAGGTAAAAGTTTTAAACCATTGCTCGTCCTCGAAAAACGCAGATCACACAAACCCAGACCTGCGAAACAAGACAGCAAACTAGGCTAAAAGAGATGCCAAGCTCAGAAAGAAATTTGAATCAAGAGATGGATGAAATGAGGGAAAAAATCAATACAATGGCAGAAGGACAATCAAGGTTTAAAGATTTACTGAGACAATTAACTGAGACCCTTAGAACAACAAATAGAGCTTCTGTTGGCATTGGAGTTAATGCAAATGCAAACAACAATGTGAATAAAGAGGACGATTCTATGAATGGAAATCATGAAGGGGGAAATAACAATGTAGAGGTTACTCATGAGTGGCCAGTAAAGATATTCCTAAACAGCAACTCAGAAAAAGAAAAGTTAAGAGATGAACTGATTGGAAAGATGCAAGAGCAAATCAAAGCTATTCAAGGCCCTAATTTATATGGCTCAGTGGGAATCGATGAACTGTGCCCGGAGGTTGAAGTCAATATCCCTAAGGACTTCAAAATTATGGATTTCTCAAAGTACGACGGAAGCACCAATCCAAAGTTTCATCTAAAAACCTACATTACTAAGATGGCCATTTGGTCACGGGATCAAAGATTCTTAATCAATTTCTTCTATGAAAGCCTGACCGGGCCAGCTTTGGAATGGTATATGCAACTTGACTATTCAAGGATTTCTTATTAGGACGACTTGACAAGCCAATTCTTGAGGCAATATCGATTTAACATCGATACCGCACCTACCCGAGAACAACTAGGGGCAATGCAGAAGAAACATGGTGAAACTTTCAAGCAATATGCCCAAAGGTGAAGAATGTTAGCAGCCTAGGTTCAACCACTATTGACTTCATCGGAAATGACCTCGTACTTTATGGGGACCCTAGGAGCACCTTTTATTGGGCTAATAGCAGGGCTATATACAAGGATTTTTCTGACTTGATTGTGGCTGGAGAAAGGATCGAGAATCTTGCAAAAGCCGAAAAATTACTTACTGGAAGTATAGAGAGCAATTTTCCTAAAAAGGTGGCGCCGGTAAAGAAAAGGGAACCAGAAGTCAGTTATGTGCAACAACAAAACTCAGGCTTCCCCTGTAATCCCCAACCATATCTTTCTTATCAAGCCCCTCAACCCACTTTTCCAACTTACCAGACTTCATACTAAGTTAACAATGTCCCATCACCACGTCCATACGGCCCAACCCGTCCTGTCTATACCAATCATCCTCCTGCACCTCGAAATCCAGGAAACCAAGGGTATACTCGACCCCTGTTGAATCTACCCCTTTCCCCAAGCTGCCAATCTCCAATGCTGATTTGTTTCAACAATTGTTTGATGCGCACTTGATTACATGTGCCCCTGCTCGCCCTATGGTACCCCCATTCCCAGCTTGGTACAATCCTAATGCAACTTGTAAGTTCCATTTGGATAACCCAGAACACTCAATCGAAGATTGTGAGGTATTTAAAATAATAGTAAGGAAATTGATTGCCTACGGAAAGCTAGACTTTGAAGAAGAGAAAGGGCCTAGCATTACTAGTAACCCAATTCCAAACCATGGGAAGGGAATTGTAAATGCATTAGAAAAGAACAAGGAAAGAGCTCAAAATGTAGCAAATGTCAGAACTCCTATGAAGTTAATATTCCAAGGTCTGGTCCAAGCAGGCTACTGTTCTTCAGTAACCTTGGAGGATGTAGGGTTTGAGTATGATACTGAAGCTATCTGTGAATACCATATGGAGAAGGGGCATGATATTGAAAGTTGTCAAGAATTTAAAGCTCAGGTGCAGAGATTCATGGCTTTGGGGGTAGTGGATGTTACTCGAGCAAAAGGGTTCACAAAGGAAATAGATATTATGGAGCGTCTAGTCCTCAAACTTCTGTGTAGTAGTGAAGCCCCAAATTCTGAGAAAGTTATCATAGCGATAAAAAAGCCTACACCTTTTCCCTACAGTGATTCCCATGTTATACCCTGGGAGTATGATGTCAAGGTAAAGATGCAAGGTGATATAGGGCAAACTTCTTCAGCCCCTATTACGCAGATAGTAAAGCCCGCACAAGCAGTGACGAATGTCGTAGGCATATGAGGGATTCCAAGAAGCGACAGGTTCTATAGGCAAGAAGATAAGACTGGAAAAGGAAAAACAAGCCTCTTAGAAACAAAAGAAGATGAAAAAGAAGAGTTCCTAAAAATCATGAAGCAAAGTGAGCATGATGTTAAATGAACCTCTAGCCCAGATCTCTCTATTGTCACTTATCATGAGTTCTGAACCTCATCGCAAAGCACTACAGAAAGTGTTAAATGAAGCCTATGTGAAGCCAGATGTTACCCCAGAAAGCTTAGTGAGCATGGTGGATCCGATAAGGCACATCAATGTGATCCTTTTCTCTGAGGAAGAAGTGATATGTTCAACAGGAAATAACCCGCGTGCTTTGCACATCACTTTGAAATGTCAGGGATATGTAGTTGCAAAAGTGTTGATTGATGGGGGTTCTGCCTTGAACGTCCTCCTGATAACAACCTTGTCCCAACTGGCTATGAGTGTAGACGACCTGAAACCTCAAGAAATGACAGTACGAGCCTTCGATGGAAGAAAAAGAGGAATTATGGGAGAAGTGACCCTTCTACTCGAGATAGGCCAGAGCTACTTCCAAGTACTATTTTAGGTAATGGAGATTGAGCCTACATATACTATGCACTTAGGAAGACCATGGATCCATGCTGCCGGTGTTGTTCCCTCAACTTTGCATCAATACTTGAAGTACATCAATAATAGATGTTTGGTTACCATTCGAGGAGGAGAAGAAATCCTATTGATGAAGCCTACTTCAGTGCCTTATGTTGAAAACATAGACTTAGAGGTGGAGAATTTCTTACATAGCTTCCAGTTAGTGGAATCAAAGGTAGAGAAAGACGAGTCACCTTCTAAAGATGTTCATCAAATTGTGACTCGCATCATGACAAAGAGTGGTTATCAAGCCAGGAAAGGTTTAAGAATTAACTGCAAGGAACCAAGTCTACAATCACCCTACCAAAGAACAAGAGCAGATATGGTCTGGGATATGATGCATCCTTAGAAGGTATAGTGAAGCAATGCCTAACTCTCAATGAGAAGAATAAAGTGAAAAATACTATTCCTCATTTGAAGGAAACATTCCTTGTCCCTGCCTAAGTCATCAATGGAATCTCCAATCCTCGAGTCCGACTAATCATTAACAATGTGGAGGAAGACTCAAGAGAATACCATGCTATCCAGCCCTCTAACAACTTGAAACCTCTGGACAATTGATGATCTGAGGCGTTAATTGATGTGATTGTCATAAAGTAATTATTTAGTCATGATGTTATCCTAGACTTTTGTGATGTTGAATTTATGTTAACTTTTATTGAAGCTTTAATGTAATGAACTTGTGTGTTTTTGTGTGATTCACTGCTCATGTGACCTTTTATCAAAGTTTCAATGTAATGAACTTATGTGTTTCTCAGTTGATTCACTGTTTTGTTTCTTTTCTATCATCAACATATCATTTTCTTAGCCTTGTCAATTGCCATATTTTTCTTCTGTCAATAGTTTCCAATCTAGCATAAATAAATCTTCTAGGGATTTGAGTCTTATAGAACCATTATCCCATGAAGGGATTCTTGAAAAAAAAAATAGATGGATATAGACAACTATGACTCAGATGAAGAAAGGAACACTACTGAGGAGTTTGTCAAGTTAGTAGAAAGGTCTGAAAGAGAATTTAGCCTGAATGAAGAAGAAGTGGTGGTGATCAATATAGGAACTGATGAAGACAAGAAAGAGTTAAGATTGGTGGATAATCCAGAGCGAGAATGCATGATCAAGTTATTTAGAGACTACATGGATGTCTTTGCATGGTCTTATCGAGATATGCCGGGGCTGGATCCGAGCATAGCTTCCCATAAAATCCCGTTATACCTCAATGCTAAAGCGAAAAAGTAGAAGTTGAGAAGAATGCACCCTGAAATGTCCTTAAAGATCAAAGAGGAAGTCACTAAGTAGTTGGAAGCAGGATTTTTGGAAGTATCTAGACACCCAGAATGGGTAGCAAACATCGTCCCCATTTCGAAGAAGGATGGAAAGGTCAGGATATGCGTGAATTATAGGGATTTGAACAAAGCTAGCCCTAAAGATGATTTCCCATTGCCTCACATTGATGTCCTTGTCCACAATGCTGCAAGAGGTCATAGATTCTCTTTCATGGATGGCTATTCTAGATACAATTAGATTCCCATGGATACGAATGATAAAGAGAAGACCATGTTCATCACGGCATAGGAAACTTTTTGTTACATAGTTATGCCGTTTGATTTGAAGAATGCTGGGGCCACCTATCAACGTGCCATGGTTGCTGTGTTCCACGATATAATGCACAAAGAAATTGAGGTATACATGGATGACATAGTCGTCAAGTCCAAAGAAGGGGAAAGCCACGTGGAAGTGTTGCAAAAGCTGTTCAAAAGACTAAGAAAATATAAGTTAAGGCTAAACCCAGCAAAATGTGTTTTTGGTGTATCGACTGGAAAACTGCTTGGTTTCGTCGTTAGCAAGGAAGGGATCAAAGTGGACCCTGACAAAGTCAAAGCGATACAAGAGATGGCTGCTCCCAAAATGGAAAAGGAGGTAAGAAGCTTTCTCGGGAGGCTGAATTACATTGCTAGGTTCTAATCTGACTAGCACCTGTGAGCCGATCTTCAAGCTATGAAAGAAACAACAACCAGGAGAATGGGATGAACGTTGTCAGGAAGCTTTTGAAAAAATAAAAACTTACTTGCAAAGTCCTCCCATTTTGGTGCCACTGACGCCTGGTTGTCCTTTGATATTGTACCTCACGGTGTTACAGACATCCATGGGAGCAATGTTAGGGCAACATAATGAAGCAAGAAAGAAAGAACATGCCATCTACTATTTGAGCAAGAAGTTCAATGATTGTGAGTCTCGCTACATGACAATCGAGAAGACTTGTTGTGCACTAGCATGGACATCAAGAAGGTTGAGGCAATATATGTTGTACTATACAACTTGGCTAATCTCAAGAATGGACCCGATAAAGTACATATTTGAAAGTCCTCATGTTTCTACACGAGTCTCCAAGTGGCAAGTGGTTCTTTCTGAGTTTGATATAAAGCACATGACTTAGAAATCTATCAAAGGCAGCGTCATTGCAGATCATTTAACTAAGAACCCACTCAATCACAAATAACCTGTGATGTCTGAATTCCCTAATGGAGATGTTTTAGCAGTTGAAGAAGAAGAGTCAGATGAAGAAGACATATGGAAGATGTACTTTGATGGAGTAGTTAACATGCATGGGAGCGGCATAGGGGTAGTGGTCACCTCACCAAGTGGGAAGCAATACCCTGTCGCCATCAAGTTAGAGTTCGATTGCACCAATAATGTTGTCGAGTATGAAACGGGTGCTCAAGGATTGAAAGTTACAATAGAATTGGGAGTGAAAGAACTACAAGTACATGGAGATTCAACACTGATAATCTATCAAGTAAATAGGGAATGGTAGACTAAGGATCCAAAGTTGATTCCATACCATAAATATTTGATGCAGTTGGTCGATAAGTTTGAAAGGATCACCTTTTCGCACTAGACTCGAGATAAGAACCAATTCGCAGATGCTCTGGCTACTTTAGTTGTAATGACCAAACTGGATATTCATGCTAATATACAGCCCATTCGAGTGAGGGCAGAAAGCGAACTAGTTTATTATTCTAATGTTGAGGAAGAAGAAGACGGCCAGCCCTGGTTCCATGATATCAAGCAGCACATTAAGTTCAGAGAATACCCATCAGGGGCAAATGAGACAAACAAAAAGACCATCCGTTGGCTATCCATGGCTTTCTTTTTGAACGGGGAGGTACTGTACAAAAGGAACAATGATGGTACACTCCTCAGATGTGTAGAAGCTAAAGACGCTCTCGCCATCTTAACAGAAGTTCACGAAGGGATTTGTGGAACACATGCCAATGGTATCATGATGGCTCGCCAAATCCTACGATGTGGTTATTACTGGTCCACTATGGAATCTGATTGCATAGGATATGTTCGAAAATGTCATAAATGCCAAGCATACGCTGACCGCATTAATGCACCTCTTGTCCCATTGCATAATATGGTGGTACCCTGGCCTTTTTCAATGTGGGGAATCAATGTTATTGGGCCAATAAATCCAAAGCCTTCCAATGGCCATAGGTTTATCCTGGTAGCAATTGATTACTTCACTAAATGGGTAGAGGTTGCCTCCTATGCCAAGGTTACTCAAAAGGTTGTTCTCAAGTTCTTGAGGGCAAACATCATCTGTCGATATGGAATCCTGGAAAGGTTTATTATAGATAATGTCCCTAATCTCAATAGCGTCGAAATTAAGAATCTATGTGAGAGGTTTAAGATCAAGCATCATAATTCTGCTCCTTATAGACCTCAGATGAACAGTGCAGTAGAAGCAGCAAACAAGAATATCAAGAAGATAGTAGCCAAAATGGTGGTCAATTACAGAGAATGGCATGAGATGCTACCCTATGCTCTCCACGCATATCACACTAATATCCGATCTAGCACTAGGGCAACATCATTTTCCTTAGTATATGGCATGGAAGCAGTTTCCCCTATAGAGGTCAAAATCCCATCCTTAAGAGTGTTGATGGAAGCCGAGCTAGAAGAGGCAGAATGGATAAAAACTCGGTATGAGCAATTAAACATGATTAAAGAAAAACGATTAAAAGCCATTTGTCATGGGCAACTATACCAAAGAAGAATGACAAGAGCTTTCAACAAGAAAGTACACCCTAGGGAGTTTTAAGCAGGTGACCTGATTTTGAAGAAAAAACTTCTAAACCAAGAAGACGCCCGAGGCAAATGGGCACCGAGTTATGAGGGGCCTTACATCGTTAAGCAAGCATTCTCTGAAGAAGCCTTAGTTTTGACAGATATGGATGAAAATGAATTGCCATGACCGATGAATGCTAATGCAGTCAAAAAGTTATATGCCTAAAAAAAAGAGAAAGAAAAGAGAAAAAAGAAAGAAAGGAGAAAAAAGAAGCTCGTTAGGTCGAAAACCTGCAAAGGCAGCCTAAGTATAAGTTAAGGCATTTAAATTAGGCAAAAGTAAAGTCGGCAAAGGTTTTCATAGGAGATGTCACCTGAAGGGCTCACCGAGACAACATAAAGGAAACAAAAAAAAAACTGGGGCAATTTTGAGTAGTAATGGAAAAGAAAAAACTGGGGCGATTTTAAGCAGTGATGGAAGAGAAAAACTGGGGCAATTTTGAGCAATAATGGAAGAGAAAAACTGGGGCAAATTTGAGTGGTGATCAATGGAAGAGGATTTGTATCATTGACAGTCAATGGTTGTAATGTCCATCTAAGAATTAGGACCTATCTAAAGAGAATGAAGGAATCCTAATTAGGGCAATTACCTTTCACTTTGTCTTTGTGTCATCCTTTGTATTCTTTGACATTTTCAATGCCTTTATGTGTTTGTGAACATTCAAATAAATGAAAATACCTTTCTCTCTCTTATTCTTCTTCTTTCTTTATCCTATTTCTTTCTTTCATACTTGTGAAATCACACAGTTTATTACAAAATGCTTCGATCAAAAGGAACATAAGTTCAATATCATTGATTTGATTTAATGGCAATCCTCTAATTAACAAATCAGATCAAGAATGGGTTAGAAGTTTCAATCGAGGGATGAAAACTAGGTCTACCCCATATGCAATCCACATTGCCAGGAAGAAGACGAGGGACTGTGTTCCTGATGAGCAAACTTGAAAGGGAAGGTACTCAATGTTTGAAGATTCCAAGGAATTTGAAACAAGTTGATAAGCCCTAGTTTGCGAGAGCCTGCTCCCGGGTTTGATGGATCAAAATTTTTCGAGGAAGCAATTAGCATCGAGAATGCAAGTGAAAGATTTTGACATGATGTTTTCAATCTATTGATAGGATCTTTAGATTTTGAGTTGCAGGAATAAATAGTACAACATCTTTTCATGAGATAATAAGTTGCAACAGCTTTGAAAGTGACGTCTTTGGCTTTCACGTCAAGCTTCACTATAGAAAAACAGACAAAAGCTAAAAAAAAAAAAACAAAATCCAGGTTCATGACCTGGTGAAGTGTCAAAAAAAAAATCCAAGTCCTAGGCTTGGTGACTTTCACAAAAAAAAATTTAAGTTCATGGCCTAATGATCTTTTTTTTTTAAAAAAGAAATCAAAATAATAATAATAATAATAACAATCTCAAGTCCTTGACTTGATGACCATGTTTCTACAAAATTTAGGTCTATGACCTAATGATCTTTCCAAAAAAGAAAAAAAAAAGAGAAGAAAAAAAAATCTTTTGGGACAAGTCCAATGCTTTTAAATTTCAAGCCAAGCCCAATGTCTTTTAAATTCCGAGCAAAGCCCAATGCCTTTTAATTTTCGGGACACTAGATACCCAATGCTTTTTAAATTTTGGGCCAAGCCCATTGCTTTTTAATTTCGGGACACTAAATACCCATTGCTTTTTAATTTCGAGACACCAGATACCCACTATTTTTTAATTTCGAGGCACCAGATATCCACTATTTTTTAATTTTTGGGACGCTAGATACCCAATGCCTTTTAATTTTCGGGACGCCAGATACCCAATGCTTTTTAATTTTCGGGACGCCAAATATCCACTGCTTTTTAATTTTCGGGACGCTAGATACCCAATGCCTTTTAATTTTCGGGACGCCAGATACCCAATGCTTTTTAATTTTCAGAACGCCAGATACCTACTGCTTTTTAATTTTTGGGACGATAGATACCTACTGCTTTTTAATTTTTAGGATGCCAGATACCCAATGCTTTTAATTTTTGAGACACCAGATACCCAATGCTTTTTAATTTTTGAGACGCTAGATACCCACTACTTTTTTTAATTTTCAAGACGCCAAATACCCAATGCTTTTTAAACTTCAGGATGCCAGATACCCAATGTCTTTTAAATTCCGGGCCTAGCCCATTGCTTTTTAAATTTTGGGACATCAAATACCCACTCTTTTTTAAATTCCGGGTCAAGCCCATTTCAGGTCACGAGATCACCCAACTTTGTTTCCAAAAAAAAAAAAACAAAAAAAAGAAGCAAAAAAACAAAACCCATAAAAAAACAAAACAAAAAACAAAACAAAAAAACACTCTTTTGATCAATAAATGTCAATTGAGCTGCGACAACTTATTGACAATATGATGACGTCTCTGGCTTTATGCTGAGCTTCACCCTAGTAGGATTAACGATGCTATGACAGCTCGTAAATCCGCATTTAAGCTCGCTGGTTTTCAATCAACATCTTTATCTTGTCCATCCACATCATCCCATGCATTGTTGGACAAAATTAATGTTCATGTCTTTACTCGTTCTTACGACAATAATATGAAAAACTATGGTTATTCATAATCTCTAAGGACCTATAAAAACAGAGACACAAGAAAGAGGAGGGGGTTGGCTTTCTTCGGGAAAATTTTTGAGAAAGAAAAGTCTAAAAAACCCCCTTGTACTATATGTCATGTGCACTTTAGTCATGTTACTTCAAAAATGTACAAAAAGGACCTGTTACTTTGCGTTTTATGTAAAGAAGTCTAAAATAGTAACAGACATTATATTTTGGATGGAAACGCGCCCGTGCATTGCACGTGTGCATCTGAATTGAGTGTTGCCAAACATGGTCTTCTTCAACCTCGGACCAGAACCGTGCAGCCGCCGTCTAGCCACCTAAATCTTGGACTGTTAGTCACCATCACTGCCGGTCTGCCTTCACCACGCCAAATATGCCTTCACAACACTCCAAAACAGAACCCCTAGAAACCCAGATCCACCTCGCGCAAACCACCACCGCGAGCCACCACCTTCCACCATTCCAAGCCAGCTGTGACCCATACGACCCATTACCCAGAACCAGTTCTAGATCCATAACCCACGAGCTCCGTTGCGTCGCCCAAACCTGGTCACCTGAGTCTTAGCCGCCCCATCGCAGATCTGGATTTTACATTTTTGCGTGATGGGGTTGATGGCTGGTGGCTAGAAGGTGGTGAATGGTGGTTTGGTTTCGTTGGCTTGGGTGGTTGAGTGACAAGATTCATTGCCATGGTGGTGTAAGGGTGTATGTTATGGAGTTCTAGGGTTTGGTGGGAGGAAGAAGAAGAACATGCTTGGGGGCCAACATTTCAGACGTGCACGTGTAACACACGTGCGCGTTTCCATCCAAAATGTAACGTCTGTTACTATTTTGGACTTCTTTGCACAAAACGCAAAGTAATAGGTCCTTTTTGCACATTTTTGAAGTAACAGGACCAAAGTGCACATGACATATAGTACAAGGGGTTTTTTTAGAGTTTTCCCTTTTTTAGAGAAATAAGAGGAATGTAGAGATGGTGAAGCGAAGAAAAGATTTTCTAGAAGTTAGACTATCTTTACAAGAATTTTTTGTTCATTACTAGCTACCTCCCAAACTCCAGTTGAAGGTAAAATATCCCTTTTCCATGGATTTGAACTCATAAACATATAAACCTCACAATTCCTGTACAATTCCTATCTCTTCACTCATGTTCAATGACCAAAATTCCCCTTTCCCCTCACACTAAAACCATCCCCACAAGCAACTCGTGACCCTCAATCTACAACATCACCACGTTAAACCACAACCAAGATACAACAATGCCCTCCATCTATAACTCAGCCTTCAACCACTATAAGAATCCATTCTACCCAGCGCTCACAGACCATTGCCTCATTCAAAGAACCCATGGCCTCTACACACCACAACAACAATATACTTAATAGCCACACCCACTTGTAACCCCCATCAAACCACCCAAACCTCCAACCAGCCACCACCCCATACCTTTCTTCATCCCCCTCACTTGGAAAACCAGATCCACCATGAGCTCCACCCCTTTTCTCCCGTTTTTAGATCTCCACAGAGCCCGGCCCCTTTGCTAACCAAACCATGAAGCCACCACAAACAGCCACCCCACCCCTCACCCAACGAGACACCCACACTATCACCGTCCTCTCCCCCCACCTGCGAGCTCGGCCACCACGTCAACGAAACCCCAGCAATGAACCCTCTATTCGCACCCTAAACCCACAAACTGCTAGATCTGACTCAACCCACCACCACTCAGCCACTGCCACAGCCAAAAACTCCTCCGATCCATAGCCATCTTGAACCAGATCTCAGAACGAGCTGCTCAACCCACCGTAGCCATCTCGGTCCTCCTTGAATCCAGTAGCCTCCAAACCCGTACCACCATGCCCATCACCATACGACCCCATGAGCCAAGCCAATCATGGCCAGCCAAACTGCCCTCCCACCGTCGTTCGCGGTTTGAACCATCGTGCCTCTATGTCTCTCCATTTCGTTGGTTCTTTGGCCCCTAATGTTTGACCCCCCCTTTCTGATATGCTTCATTTTCAATTCCAACATCCTTTCTTTTTTTTTATCACTTACTTGTTTTTTGTTATTATTTGGTCTTTGGATTTCGGTAAGTTTGGGCTTTTACTCTGTTTTAGGGCTAACCATTCTATTTTTTTTATTAAAAAAAATAATGTCTTGTTTTCCTTTGTTAACTTATTGAATTGGTATGTTTATTGTTTTATTGATCTATGTTTTAAACAGTGATCTCGTGTTATCTTTACAAATGAAAGTTTTTTTTTTATTATTTGGATTAGCTGAGTTGTGACAGCTTATTAATCCTATAACTTTTAAAATCATCTAAGTTGTGACAGCTTGATGATTCGTTTTTTTATATAATAATAAATGTTTGAACTTTGTTGAGAAGAATAAAACTAGATTAGTTGAGCTGCGACAGCTTGTTAATCTTGTAACTTTTAGAATCGTTTGAGTTGCGACAACTTATGATTCTTTCTTTTCTAAAATAAAAAAAATCAAATGAATTTTGAAAACAAAAATCTTTTCAAAATTAAAAATAACCAACCCACAATCGTTTTCTAAAGAATGACATGACTTTGAATTCCTCATTGCATCAGAGGATACGTAGGAGCGGAATCTCAATTTTGTCAAGCCAAAACTAAATTTTCATAATTCTTTTTTTTTGTGTGTTTAGTTTATCTTTTAATAAATGGGTAAAGTAAATATTTTTAAGAGTCATAAAAATTTGCGCAACTGATTTAAGGTAACTGTCTTAAGATGGATGTATTAGGGGTGCTGTGGGATATAGTCTCCACCCTTCCCTATGCATAATTAGACTCCCGAACCTGAGTTTTTGAACGTAAATAATCTTCTTTTGGTTTTTCCAATTTTTCCTAAGAAAAATAAAATTGGTGGCGACTCCTTAAATTTTGTAATTTTAGTCGTTATCCTGTCGCGATCCCGATCGCGACAAATACCATCAGGGTGTATTTGAATACCTCTATTTCAAAGACTTTGTAAAATAGTTTAGAAGGATGTTATTCGAATACCTTTTAAGTATATTCGAATACCTCTGTTGAAAACACAATTTTCTGAAATCAGGTATATTTGAATACCACATGGGTTATTCAAATACCTCAATTTTAAAAACAGATTTTGAAAGGTTCTGTATTTGAATTCCATGCATGCTATTCGAATACCTCTTTTGAAAACATGAAAACGTATTTAGATCGAAACAGATTATTCGAATACCTTAGAGGTTATTTGAATACCTCTATTGAAAACCATTTGAAAAACCTTTAGAAAATAGACCAGGTGATTTCTGAATTTCTACAAACTTTTTTGATATTTCAAAAACCATATTAAAACTTTAATTTAGTTTGTAAGAAATAGGTTTTTAGATCTTTTAAGTCAAACAATGAGATATCCAATATAAGCTTCGTACAAAAGAGATCATAAGTCCTAAAGCTAATCTTGAAGATCTTGGACTTGGTCTTCTCATCATCTTCATGTTTGTTATCATCAAACATGTCATGATTAACTCAATCAGTTGATCGCGTCTCAGTCCGGATCGTCGATGTATTTGCATCGGTCTATCCCATAGCCCTAGTGGAGCTACCACTGTCCATTGTGAGACACCCGCACCCTGACCCCCCCAAGGCCAACTACTATGACCCTACGCTTAGTCTACTCGCACCCGCACATAGGTGTTATTCAAACTCCTAGGCATACATCGCCTTTCCAACAATGTCCAATGGATAACACATATGCATGACGACACAATGTACATCATGTATGTTTATCAATGATACACTTATCATAAAATATATCACAATGGCATATATTTATTTCTCAATATCAACATGTCATGATTTCATCGAATACCTAGTTCTACATAGGAACTCACAACAATATAGAACCAATTCTCAACATCAACATTTATACATATATGGTTCATCAATTATTACAAGTCCATATATGGATTTACATTTCCAAAGTCTTAAGCTGTGATCAATTATGAAAAGTTTAGGTCAAATAGCCCTTAAAAACCATGGCTCTCTTCAGAGTTATTACTCAATTTAATTTTTTCCCATCTCATTATGGATTATGTATATCCCTAAGTTCTTAATTTCTAACAATGCACCAAGGCATCATTTAGCCTCAATTTTTTTTCTCTAAAACCGTGGCCTACCTAGGTCACTAAGATTCCAATTTTTCTTCACATTATTGATTAGTTACTTGATACCTAATCACTTAGATTTTATTTCACCCAAAATCAATCCAATCTCTTAAATTCCAAGTCAAAACCGTGACCTCACCCTAGTGTAGAAAACCCTCAAATTTTCCATTCATTTATTCTAACATTTCTAAACATTCTAACACCACCAATGCATTCAAAATCATTATTAAATCATCAACATCAATTAAGAACACATACACATGTAAAATCATCAATTAAAGCAAGCATACAATTATGGATTTCTCCATTAAACAATCACACAAAGTCTCCTCACCACCAATAATGGTAGAAGTGAGTAAATCTCCCTCTTACCTAAAGGAAGAACATGAAAATGGTCTCCTATTGGCTCCTTGGTGGTTTCAGTTTTGAGCTTCCAAAACCCTAAAATTTTCCAACACAAAGAATCAATATTAAGCTTGGTAAAAGATGGTTCTTTGGTCTCCAATGAAGCCATAGAACACGAAAATGGAGAGAAGAAAGAAGAAAAATGAAAACTTTACCTTAAAGTTTGAAGCTTTGCCTTGGAAGACAATGGAGGTGAAGATGAATTTTAAAGAAATTTCCTAAATAGAAAGTGTAGAGGAGGTTGAGGTGAGTGTAGAAATGGTGTTAATGAAGAGAAAAGTCAAAAGAAATGGTCACTAATGGTGGCTGCAAAACCGTGAC
Organism: Ormosia emarginata; assembly: GCA_029884605.1. Lineage (NCBI taxonomy): Eukaryota > Viridiplantae > Streptophyta > Magnoliopsida > Fabales > Fabaceae > Ormosia > Ormosia emarginata. Next base: position 46,349,769 of record JAQQTP010000088.1, read on the forward strand.
CAAGGAGGAGAAGAAGAGAGAAGGAAGAGAGAAAATGAAGATGAAATCTAGAGAGAGAAATGGATAGATGAAAAATGATATTTTTGGAGTGAATGTGTTAAGTGTGGGAAGCAAAAATTTTGCTTCCCATGGCCACATTGCCGCGGCAATAAAGAGGAGAGAGGGGGAAAATTTGGCTTCCCCAACAAGCCAAGGGTAGCTTAGTCTTTTGATGGTCAAAGCTTCTCAAAGAAGCTTTGATTAAAATACACTAAATTTGAATTAAAGTGGATTTGATTAGAAATAAAGTGGATTACATTAGGATAATGTAATAGGATTTTTAATACATGGTATTATCCAATGGACAATTGTTACAGTAGATAGAAATTAGTATTAATTGTCTGACGGATAAAATTTATACAGCGACTTATAATTTTATCAGATAAAATTTCTCGAAAATTGTAAAACCTCGTAAACCATGTCCAGTCTCGAGTTTAGTAAGATCCCCCATCAACGTTTCCACAGATCAAGGTTCTCAAGAAAAATATCTCATTTTCTCAGTTCCGCTCAGTTTGCACGCTAAATGAGGAATAATATTAAAATATTTCGCGTTCTCAGAAAAATCCAAAAAAATTCTCAAAAATCACAAATATTATAAAATGAATATTTATAACGAAATAAATAAATTTTGGGGTGTTACATTTCCTATTATACCAATGCCTCAACTTTACTTGGGTCCACTAAAATCCCTCCTTGAGAAATCACATGACCTAAAAACTGGACTTGTTTTAGCCAAAACTCACACTTAGATAACTTTGCAAACAACCTATATTCCTTAAGGTTTTCCGAAACTACCCTAACATGTTGTTCATGCTCCTCCATTGTCTTAGAATAGATTAGGATATCATCTATAAACATTACAACAAACTTGTCTAGGTAGGGTCTAAAAATCCTATTCATGTAGTCCATGAACACTGTTGGTGCACTCATTAACCCAAAAGACATCATGAGGTACTCATAATGTCCATACCTAGTTTTAAAAGTAGTTTTAGGGATATCTTCTTCCCTAACCCTTATTTGGTGAAATCCTAATCTTAGATTAATCTTTGAGAAGACTGATGCTCTTCTCAGTTGATCCATTAGATTGTCTATCCTAGGAAACAAATACTTATTCTTGATGGTTACCTTGTTTAACTACCTATAATCAACACAAAGTCTCATGGTACCACTCTTTTTCTTCACTAACAACAAACACTCGGTTTGATGAATTATCTGTCCAACAATTCTTTTATTTGTTTCTTGACTTCTGCTAACTCTAAAGGTGCCATCGTATAGGGTGCTATAGAGATAGGTTCAGTCCTAGGAATTAAGTCTATAGAGAACTATATTTCCCACACGGGTGGCAACTCCACTTTATCACTAGGGAATACTTCTGGGTACTTCCTCACTACTAGTATATCACCTAAGTTCTACTCAACCTCAGCACTTAGAGAGAAAAGGAGAACATATCCTTGAGTCCCTTCTACTAAGCAGTGATTTTCCTAATTAACATTGAGATATACTGACTTAGAAGGAACAACTCTAGTAGGTAAGTTAGGCATGAATACTAGGGTTTTATTTGAAGAATTTAATACCACATGGTTGAAGACAACCAATCCATACTAAAAATGACACCGATATCCACTAGAGGTTAACATATAAGATTCATAAAGAAAATCCTATCCTCTACTTTTATACAACAATTAATACACACTTTTGAAGTTGTAATTGGTTTTCTTGTAGGGGTGGATACAAATAAGTCATATAGGAGTTTTGTCATAGGTAAATCCAACACTTTCACATAATCATTAGAAACAAAAGAGTGGGATGCTCCTAAATCATACATAACAATTAAAAGATGATTGTGTATTATGCATTTACCTTGGATCAAATCGGGACACTGAGTCACCTCATTTCCACTTAGAGTGTAAACTCTCCCCTTAGCTTGAGGTCTCGGGTTGGTCATAGCACTCTGCTTATGTGGGCAATCTTTGGCAAAGTGTCCTAGTTGTTCACACTTGAAGCACACATATTGGCCTGCCAAGCAAGGTCTACCACTATGTCATTTCCCACATCTAGGACATTTAGGTCCCTTTGAGTCTGTCTGAACTTGCTTACCCTTATCTCTCTTCTTAAAATTATCATCCACTTTATTCCTCTTTGGTTGTGATGTTTGTTTCAACTGAGGTTTGCTATCATGGCCTTCAACAATCATATACTTGTTCACCATAGTTAAGAAGTCCTGAATTTAAAAAAATCTAATCACTTTCTTAATTTCATCTCTCAATCTGGATTCAAACTTCAGACACTTCTAGCTTTTATCTGGGTTGAATATGAAGTAGGAAAAGAACTTTGATAGTTCTTCAAACTTGGATACATATTACCCTATAAACATATTTTAACATCTCGAATTTAATAACCATAGTATATTACCACAATCATTAGATTCATACCTACTACTTCACAGTTATGTGATTTTCAATATAACATAACAACATTATATAGAGAATATGAGCCATGAATGAATATATAAATATTACACCACAACTGTATTTCTCATAAATACAATACGTACATCATTTCAAAAGAAACTATCTAGCTACACTAAGCTAAACACTCCAAGCTCCTGCTTCTCTTTTTGGAGAACTCGCACATGGATTTACATGGCAACGCAATCGGGGTGAGAAATCACATCTTAGCAAAAGTATTCCAAAACCAGCAGTTTATACATTCATAAAGAATTTACAATTACCAAACTAACACTTCAATAACAGAAGTACAAATAACAACATCTCCATCTCAAAGACACACAATCGCCCATACAATTGCAATGTTATGAGTTCATGTCATGATAGCAACCGCTCATACAATTGTCACGCTATGCCAAATTATGTCTAGTGTTTATGTCTATGCAAATCCTAGGTATGAAATGAGTAATGTTATTAAACCAAGTCCATGGTAATGTCATGAAGGCATGAATCCTGAACAAAACGAAGGAAGTCCATCCCAAGTCTCGAACAAGCACTAGAAATCCATCCAGAAATTAACACTCCGGGTAGTGAATCCACCAACTATACGGTCTCAACATCGAAGAGGAAGTCCATCCTCAAATCACTATAATAGGAAGGATACCATCCACCTTGCCTAATATAGATTACCCTTATCTATGGGGCTCACACCTTTCAATAAAGGCAAAACATACAATTATGTATATAATCACGCCTAATTATTCTCCTTAATTAACATCACATAAGTAGTAAGGATATTACTCAACTTCACTACTGAACAAACATAGAGACGATATTACTCACCTCTACTAGTCTACAACCATAATGAGGAATTACTTACCTCAACATAAAGAGGAATTACTTACCTCATTGTTAAATCAATATAAAGAGGATATTACTCACCTCTTTACTCAACAACATAGAGAGGATATTACTCACCTCAATATGATTCAATCAACATTAAGAGGATATTACTCATCTCAAAATGTTTCACAAACATCACATGCAATACAATTACTAATTACTTCCCATAACTAGCTCCATAATTGATTTACATGCATCTCAAGTTCATTTCCCAAATAATTTATCTAAATACTTCTAAAAGTACTTCAATACTCTTAAAAGAGTACACATGAGTGATTCCAACTCCTAGGAAAACTCATTTTCTCAATATCACAATCTATGTATATATACATGTCCATGGCTAATTATCTCACAAAATTAGCATTACAAATCACTTTGATTTATCACATTTTCACTTCATTAAAAACTCCTATTAGAGCCTCAATACTCATTAAAAAGCATAAAAGAAGAATCTCCACCATTAGAAGGCCAGACATCCATGCCTAGGTGCAGCTCTGGCACGCCTAGGTGTGATACTCTCTGCCTCACGCAAATTGAAATCAGACAACCCCACGCCTAGGCGTGGCCTAGTCACGCCTAGGCATGACCCTGCAACTAGAAGCTTTCTGCAGAATTTTGCAGAAAGTTACTGTTCCATTGAGGAACAATGGTGATTCACACCTTTAAACATCAAAACCACATGGTTTCTCACCTCAAGTAAGATCTATAAACACACTATAACTCTTAAACCACTTCAATTCCACTTCATTATATCACTTTGTGCATCAAAATTCACATTTAACCTAAACCCCCAAATTATCATCTCAAATGGTAATCAAGGTATACAAAGGCTGGAAATCCATTTCCAAGCACCCAACAACTCATAAGCATGCCATTCTCAAGTTCTCTAACAAGATTCAAGTATTAACCATCATAAGCACAAACATCACACTTCAAAACCCTATCCTCTTTTTCAAGTCACTCATGAACCAAATGAAGAAGATAAAGTCCAGAAGTAAAAACAAGTTTCCCCCTACCTCAAGGTCTTAAAGATGAAGACAAGGATGGATCCAAGCTCTTTGACTCTCCCTTGCCCCACTTGCTCCTTCCTCTTTCTCATTTGGTTCTTCTTTCTTTCTTCCTTCTCTTCTTCACCTTTCCTTTCTCTTTTCTCTTTTCTTTTTTCTATTTTTTGCTTCATTTTCTCTCTATCGTGAGTCACTTATAAAAGGGAAGTCAAATTTGGTTTCTCTTAGATAAGCACTAAAACCTCGATCTGTTAAGAACACTCAGATGCCACCAAATCCAGTTCTCTAACTTCCAACAGACTTAAAATAAATCTTATGATTCATTAAAAATCTATTTTCACCATTTCCACATTTTTATATATCTGCTGGCAGTCAATCTAGCATTAAAACACGCAACCAGTATACTTAAAAATATCAAATTAACTTCGATTAACCTCAAATTTTAACTGTAGCACAGTTCACACATTTGTGACCTAGAAACAAGTTTTCCACACTTATTTCCATTAACTAAGCAGTTTCAGCCATTTTTGGAGCTAATAACAGTTATATTTCACACATAGTGTTACAGCAAAGTAACTAAACGTGCTCAAATGGCCACAAAATTCGACCGACATGTTAAGCAAGTATTAGGCTACCTCTGTATCCATATACAAGCTTACCATATTTTCTAGGGTGTTACACATATCCCCTTGCTCAAGCTTCATAAACTCTACCTCTTTATCATCTTGCGAAGTTTTTGGAAAGTATTTTTCCAAGAAACTCTCTCTAAGCACATTGAAACACACCTAAATATACCAACTGCAGCGCAATCGTCATTACACCACAGTTACTAAATCCAGGTTTGTCACAGTCATGACAACAGTAGTTTCCAAATTAACGAGTTTATTTTTCGCATTTGTGCATAAATAGAAAATACGAGCCATGAATGAAATATAAATGTATTCAACCCTTAATACAACCATTGGAATGAAATCACGTTCCTTATATATATATATATAGTTTATAGTCAATTTACACGAATCACTGATAACATAGAATATAATAATTATAGAGTCAAATAAAATACAGCGGGAATAAAACATAATAGGGGAGAAGTAGTAACCCAGGGATGGGTACTACCAGCAGACAAGACCGCAACCCCATAAGCACATGACATTCAGCGTCCCAGTTGACACAACAGGCATCACTGCCTCCACGTAGCTGCACTCCTACGAAATCGAAGAAATCTTGTCTAGATTCCCAACCCCATCGGCAAGGTGTGGTTCCTTATCATCTTCTTCCTGATCTTTTATCACATATAAATATAAAACAGAAATGCACAAATATAGGAAAGAGGTGAGACACCCGTCATTCATTACCACTATTTGCAGTAAGAAAACAGCATGGCACAAAGCGCCCACAGAGTAATAAAGTTCATACATTTATCAACAGCAACAGCATGGTTTATAACACAATTAATTCAGTTGTAAGCAAAAATAAGAAAGCAAAACAACAACAGGCAATAGTAAGGCTTAACAATGTCAACCTAATCACAATAAGATTTCCAGAAATCAACACAATGGTCAGATACTCGTTTACATGAGTAAAACAGTTACTTTAACAGATGTGCATGCTTAACAACTTATGAGACTAACGATGAATGACGCACGATGCATTATGGTACCAAATTCTACTCCATGGAGCTAAACATTAACCTTTTCAGAGTGAATGATCAAGGAGTAATGCCAGTATCTCGTTAGCCTTAAAATAGTGTGCTTCATCTCATTAAATATTTGCGCATCATGGCTTATACATGGCACCTTAACCGTTGATCGCGACATAGGACAGTGTCCCGGTCTGGATCGTCAGTGTGTTTGCATCGGTTTACCCCACGGCACAGAGGAGCTCTAAACTGTCCAAGTGAGGGACCTGCACCCTGACGCCCCCTAGGGCCAACAACATGTGGCACCTACGCTAGTCTATTCGCACCCGCACATAGGTGTGATTCAACTCTTAGGTTTTTCATATGCATAATGACTCAATGTCCAATCATGTATGCTCATCAATGATGCATTCATCATATACAATAACACAATGGCATATATTCGTTTTCAATATCAATAAATCATTTCTCATCGAGAATTAAACCAACAAATATATAACCCTTCATAGGGACTCACAACACATAGAGTTAAATCTCAATATTAATATACATTATGGCTTATCAAAACCACTATTTCCCACTAAGGGTTTAACGATTCCACGAATCTAAGTCTAGATCAATTATGCAAACCTTTAGGTTAAGTAACCTTTAAAATCGTAGCCTCACAAGCCCTCAAGGTTCTAAATTGCTTCTCGCGTTATGCTCTAGTCTCTTGATACCAATCACTTAGTTTTTATTCTACATGAGATCAATCCAATTCCTAATATCCATGATCGAAACCGTGGCTTCCCAAAGTCCACTACTAACATCAATTTCTCCCATTTTATGCATTGATTTCTTGATATCCTTTACTTAAGTTTTAGTTCACTAAGCTCATTCCAATTCCTTATAGTTTCAATCTAAAATCGTGGCTTCATATTGAGTTAAATAACCCTTAAAACTCTCCATCTCAATTTCCAACATTAGCATTCACCTCTCCAATTACACAACTCCATCTCACAGTTACCTAGCTGATTCTGTTATGGGCGCCTAGGCGCCATCTCTAGAGCGCCTGAGCGCTGGTGGAGCGCCTGGACGCTGACCACGAAGCGCCTGAGCGCTCACCAGGCTACGTTACAGGGAAAACTTTCTGGGCATAGAGCGCCTAGGCGCTCTATGCACAGCACCTGAGCGCTAGTGCATTAACAAGGGTTCTGCGGGGTCGTTTTGCGGAGACAGTAACCTTGGCCCATCCTTCATCAAGGTTTCTCATTTATCTTCCAACAATCCAAATATGATTCATGTCCTCTAAATACAAGATAACAATATATAAGTTCATGATCATCAAAGCACCCAATGTAAATCCATATATTCATACAAATCAAACAACTACCAAATCATGGAAATAATACAATATGACAAAGAGAGAAATGCAACATGGATTCCCTCATCAACAACAACACACAAGACATTTCCTTACTACCAAGATTGATTGAAGAGGATCATCTCCCTCTTGCCTAAATGAAGACAATCACAAGGATGCTTCTCCTTTTTGCTCTTGATTTTCGTTTTTCCCCCTTCCAGAAAACCCTAAGGTGAGACATTCCCAAAGTGTTCACTCCAATCATAGGAAAATGACTCCTTGGCCACATAGGTGACCAATAAAACGAAAATGAAGAGAAGATAGAAGAAAGTTGAAGACTTTACCTCAAAAGCTCCAAGCTCTAGCTTCAATGGTGAAAAATGGAGGAAGAAGAGGAAGAAGAAGAAGAAGAACCAAGAATGGCCACAAGGAAAATGGTCTTGGAATGATGGAAGAAAGGTAGATATGGAAATGGTGAAGCAAGGAAGTGAAGATGGTGAATGGTGAGGGTGTACGGTGGAGGAGGAGGAGGAGGAGGAGGAGGAGGAGGAGGAGAGGAAGAAGAAGAAGAAGAAGAAGAAGAAGAAGAAGAAGAAGAAGAAGAAGAAGAAGAAGAAGAAGAAGAAGAAGAAGAAAGAAAGAAAGAAAGAAAGAAAAGAAGAAGAAAACGTGATGATTGGCTCCAAAGGAACCTCTGCCGTGTAGAAGATGGGAGAGGGAAGAGAGAGAAATGGGAAATGGGTGGAAATTTCCTAGAAGTTTCCCAAATGAGTATTTTGAATTAATTTAACTTTTATTTTGAAAATAAAGTTAAATGAGCTTGAAACAAGGTAAATTTTGAATAATGTGATAAGATTTTTATTACATGTTATTATTTATTGCATAACAGTTACAATTGACCAAAATTAGTATTAATTTATTTGACAGATAAAATTTACACAGCAATTATAATTTTATCTGTTAAAATTTCTTGAAAAACGTGAAACCTCATAAACCGTGTCCAGCCTCGAGTTTAGTAAGATCCCCCGTCGACATTTCCACAGATCAAGGTTATCGGGAAAAAAATTTCATTTTCCCAGTTCGGCTCAGTGTGCACGCGGAACGAGGAATATATTAAAATATCCATCGTTTCCGAAAAATTCTGAAAGAATTCACATAATTCACAAATATTAGAAAATGACTATTTGTAATAAAATTTTCCAACTTTGGGAGCGTTACAATCGTTTTGCCAACCCTGCCCAATGTGCACGCAAAATGAAAAATAATAAAATATTCCGAGTTCCCAGAAAATTCCAGAAAAATTCCTAAAAATCCCAAATATTGTAAAATGATCATTTATCCTAAAATTATAAATTTTCGGGATGTTACACACATCCCATGAAATCTGAGTCCCTATCGCTTCAAACAATCTTCTAGCACTTTTTCACCAGTTTTTTCGTTTCTCCTCTTAGCATATAGGAAGTAAAAGAAACCTTTCGTTCATTAGAGCAAATCATTACCTCAAAGATTTTCTCCAACTCACTAATCCATTCCTCTGCTTTCACTAGGTTATACTCACCTTTGAAGGGTGGATGGTTTGCCTTACTAAACTCTGAAAAGTCTTGGAAATTCTGATTCCTTCCCACTTGCACTTCTTGTGCCGGTTGTATGAATGGTGGTGTTGGTTACTGACGTGGATTGGCCTCCATCCTCTCAAGCATCCTATTAGTAATGACAGTTTGCTTTCTCATAGCATCTACCGTTGCCATAAACGCCTTTGCCATATTAGGACCTTCTCTAGAAGAATCCATGCTTCCACTAGTTCACCTTAGTGAAGTCATAGTTTCCTCTGGTACACACAAAATAATACATATTGAATTGATCAGTCTCAATATCATGTAGTAGTGTGACAGTAGCTAAGAATATTCAATCACAAGGCAATTCATTCAATTCTATCATACATCTCACTATAAGACAAGAAAAGCATAACATACAATAGAATATATCTAAGCATAATCAATCCATATCTCGGCTCAACAAGATGAACTGCTTTGATACCATTATATAACACCCTAACTCTAGATATCATAATATATTCATAATATACATAAGTAAACAAAGTTAAGCGAGTTACTTCTATCTAATACATAATAAACATAACCCACAATAACATAAATGTCATTATAGAGAGCCTTAATGGAATAAAGATACAAGTTTATATAATGTTAGCCTCAAAAAGGTAAATTGTAATACATAACATCTTAGTACATCACAAAGCAAAAATAGACATAATACAAGCTCTGTTAAAAAGCAAATAAAAAAAACTATCTATTCTATTCACTTCTTCTTCTTTTCCTTGGGAGAGTCATGACCTAGATTTACATGCAAACACAATGGGGGTGAGAATTAGCAACTCTCAGTAATAGTATTCCAAAACCAATCATTAATAACATATAAACACAATCTTAATAAATAAGAACTAAGATATGTTTTAAAAGCTATTTCATGTCTCATCTTTAGTAGCTAAAAGAGCCAAGCTAAGTAAACATTCATGGATCAATAAAAGAACCAAGCTAAACTCATTTTCATGGCCCAACAAAGGAAACCAAGCTAATAGACTACTGTTGTCCAATAAGGAAACCAAGCTCGTTTCATTTCCATGGCTCATTAAAGAACAAGTTAATTTCATTACCATGGCTCATTAAAGAACGAAGCTCATGTTATCCATAATTCATCAAAAGAACTAAGCTTACTTAACTAGTATCTAGTACATTGCATATGATATCAAAAACCACATTATTGCGCTTAAGGTCCTAGATATATACCTAAGGCATTCCACTACTCTTGGATGCTCAAAGGTCTACAATTTCACATATATATGATGTGGTCATTTCCTTTGTGAAATACCCCTACCAGTGTCTCAACACACTCTAAGAAGGATATATGAATGATCCTAACACGTAAGGAAGTCCAATTCTTCAAAATAAAAGTCCTGGAAAATCTTGGACTAGCGCCTAGGCACCACTCATCCACGCCTAGGCGTGGGCATGGCAGAACTCTGCCCTATTTTCCTCATCCTTTGGCACTTAGGCGCAGAACACTGGCACCTAGGCACCAAGCTCTTGGCCTCAACCTAACACGGTTCTAATCAGTGGATGCCTAGGCCCCAGTTGCACCAGAAACTAGATTTTCTATTCCATTAATTTCCAAATTAATTTCCAACCTTCCAAACATAGGTTCTAATTGATTTTCTAACCCAAATATGGTCTCTAGGCATGTAATAACCCTCTTGCAAACTCTCAACTCAATTAGCATGGATTTCATGAACATAAACAACATCTTCCATACCCATTTTACAACTACCAACACAAGTAGTCAAATGGAGGTTTCTAAGTTCACAATCAACAACCATGCATAGATTAAGCCAAAAGTAAACCAAACTTAGCCATAGGAAATGAAAATCAATCAAAGAAAACATATTTGCGTCAATAACCCATTTTTTTCATCTCACATTATCAAGCAAGAATCAACAAGTTTGTGAAGCAAAAATATGAGATTAAGGAACAAGCACCCCTACCTCAAATGGTGTGGATGATCCTCAAGTTTTGGCTTTTTCCCATTGCCTTCCTTTTTCCTTCCTCCTTCTTTCTTTCTTTTCCTTTCTATTTTTCGGCTTCTGCTGCTACTATTGTTTTTAACGTGAAAGAGTGAGTGAGAAATGAAAGAAGATGGCAAGAAAGTCAAAGGAAAAAGGATAGGAACTTAGGATATTTAGCTGAGACTTTATATCTATTAAGAACACTTTGATTTTACAAAATCAAGTTTCCTAACTTCCATAAGCATTATAGAAAATCCTAGGATTCATCTCAACCTTAGTTTCATCATTTTCATAAATTTCCATATATCAGTCAAGTCAATCTGTTATTAAAATACTCACTTAGTATACTCAAAAATATTAAACTAACTCACTTTAGCCTCAAACTTAAACTACATCTTATTTCATATATTTGTGACCTAGATATAAATTCTCCATATTTATTTCCTTTAGCTAAGCATTTTATGTCATTATCTGAGTCATTTTAAGCTACTTTTCATATTCAATGTTGCAACAAAGTATCTAATCTAACTCAGAATGTCACAAAACTAAATAGGCATGTCATGCAAGTATTGTGATACCTTTGTAACTATATACAAGTCTAACATGTCAAAGAGGATGTTACGGAAGGATGTGACAAAGTTGTTACAAAATAGCATCATTTATCCCATCTTTGACAACAAATAGATTAGCCCGGTGCTAGTTGTTTCAAAGAAATTTGGGGTGACAGTAGTGGCGAATCATAATAATGAGTTGATTCCTACTAGGGTGTAGAACAACTGGAGAGTCTGCATTGATTGTAGAAAGTTCAACCAAGCCACCCAAAAGGATTATTACCCTTTGCCAACTGTTGATCAAATATTAGAGGGGTTGGCTAGGAAATTGTACTACTACTTTTGGATGGCTACACCAGATATTTTTAAATCCATGTTGTACTAGATGATCAAGAAAAGATTGCTTTCACATGTCCCTTCGGTACTTTTGCATATAGATAGATGCCCTTTAGCCTCTGCAATGCCCCTAGCACCTTTCAACTGTGCATGGTAAGCATCTTTTGTGATCTTTTAGAAGAATGCATGGAGGTGTTCATAGATGATTTTACTGTTTATGGTTCTTCCTTTGATTCGTGTTTGGCTAGTTTGGCTAAGGTATTGCATAGGTGCATTGAAACTTACCTTGTTCTAAATTTTGAAAAATGCCATTTTATGGTAGAGCAAGGCATAGTTTTAGGCCATATAGTATCTCACAATGGCATTGAAGTAGATCCTGCTAAAATAAATGTGATTTCTTCTTTATCTTACCCTATATGCGTGCGGGAGATTCGTTCTTTTCTTAGTCATGCAGATTTCTACCGGTGCTTCATTAGAGATTTCAGCAAAATATCCCTTCTGCTATCCAACCTCCTGCAAAAGGATATGGAGTTTGACTTTGATGAGAAATGCAAGAAATCCTTCAACTATTTGAAGCAAGCTCTTACTAGCACCCCCATTATCCAACCGCCTAATTGGACACTTCCCTTCGAGCTAATGTGTGTTGCTTCAAACTATGGTGCCTCACGTGATCTACAAAGTGCCTCACGTGATCTACAAAGTGCCTCACGTGATCTACAAAGTGCCTCACGTGATCTACTATGCTTCGAAGACTTTGGATGCTGCTCAAACAAATTACACCACTACGAAAAAAAAGAGCTTTTGTCTATTATTTTTGCATTAGATAAATTTAGATAATATTTTCTTAGTTCTAAAGTTATGGTATTTTCTGATCATACACCTTTGAAGTTCCTCCTAAAGAAACTTGAGGTCAAGCCAAGATTGATTCGGTAGATGTTGCTGCTCTAAGAGTTTGCCATTGAAATACGTGACAAGAGTAGAGCAAAGAACTTTATAGTTGACCATAGTTGAATTGAGCATGTTGCTGACCCCCTTCCCATCCATGACACCTTCTGTGATGAGCATCTTTTATAGCTGCTAGGTAACACTCCATGGTTCACTGATATGGTAAATTTCTTGGTTACTAGTGTCTTGCCTGCATATTCTACTAGAGCACAAATTGACAAATTAAAGAGTGAGTCAAAGTATTATATAAGGGATGATCCATACTTATAGAAATTTTGTAGTGACCAAGTGATTAGAAGATGTGTGCTTGATCATGAATTTCATTTTGTTCTTAGCTTTTGTCATGTATTTGCATGTGGTGAGCATTTTGGGCCTCAACTTACTACTAGGAAAGTATTGGAATCTGGATTATATTGGCCAATCCTTTTTCATAATGCATATGTGTTTTGTAAATCTTGTGAATAATGTCGGCGAACAGAAAATATCTCTTGTATGAATGAGATGCCCCAACAACCTTTGTTGTTTTATGAAATATTTGATGTTTGGGGTATTGATTTTATGGGTCCTTTTCTTATCTCATTTGGTTTTATTTACATTTTACTTGTTGTTGATTATGTGTCTAAATTGGTGGAGGCAAAAGCCACTCAAATTGATGATTCAAAAGCCATTGTGGATTTTGTTAGATCAAACATTTTCTGTAGATTTAGCATTCCAAGGGCTATCATTAGTGATAAAGGTCACACTTCTGCAACTGGAATATGGAAGCTTTGTTGAAGAAGTATGGAATCATGCATAAGGCTTATACACCTTACCACCCCCAAACAAATGGGCAAGTTGAGGTATTAAATAGAGAGATCAAACAAATCCTTTATAAAACTATCAAGCCTAATAGGAAAGATTTGAGCAAACAGCTTGAGGATGCTCTTTGGACTTACCGGATGACCTACAAGACACCACTAGGGATGTCCCCCTACCGAATTGTCTTTGGGAAGGCATGCCACTTACTGGTGGAGATAGAACAAAGAGCATTTTGGGCAGTAAAGAGTTGCAACATGGACCTTGACCAAGCAAGAGTGGAAAGGAAATTGAAATTACAAGAATTAGAGGAAATCTGCTTGGAGGCCTATGAGAGCTTCAAAATCTACAAGGAAAAGACCAAGGCTTTCCGTGACAAGAATATAGTAAGGAAGGAATTTGTGGTTAGGCAAAAAGTTCTCCTCTACAATTCCCGCCTCAAGCTCATGCTTGGCAAGCTCCGTTCTAGGTGGCTAGGCCCTTTCATGGTCACAAAGATGTTTCCTTATAGTGCGGTGGAGGTCACAAGTAAGGCAACTCACAAAACTTTCAAGGTCAATGGACATCTCCTTAAGCCATTCTATGAGGGCGCACAAGAGAACATAGTAGAGGAGCTCCACTTGCAAACAACCATTTACAATTGATAAGGATGTTTCTTTCCCCTCTCTTTTATTTTGCTTGTCTTATATTTTTTGATGTTATTGACACTTTGCTAATGATTTTTGAGCTTTACATTAAGGACAATGTAAAATTTACGTGTAGGGGAGGAATTTTAGCATTCTCTTTTTCTGTTGTTTGCTATTTTAACTCCACTATTTTTATTATTTTTGTTGTTTTGCTATTTTGTTATGTTAATTTGTTGTTATTGTTTTGTTATTTGTTGTTTATTGTTTTTTTTTTTTGTTATAAATTTCTTGTTTACATTTTTGTTTCTATTTCTATTTACTATTTCTATTTTTTGTTTTTGTTTACTATCTTTATTTTTTATTTTCTATTTTACATTCTATTTTTGTTTCTGTTTTTTCTGTTTTAGGCAATTTTACTATTTTAAATTTTGTTCTAAATTCTATTTTTTTATTTTCTAAAAGAAAAAATATTCATAACAAAGTGTGTTTTTAATTGCTTTCTAATGAAATTTTGATTTGTGAAAATTGTGAGCATGCATAAATTGGGGTAACATAAGTGAATAAATTGTCTCTCATCATGAGAATAACTAGTTTGGTAATAAAAATTGAATTGGTAGATTAAGTTTGATAGAAACAAACCTTATGAGACTTTGAGTTTTTTAATGAATGGATTGAGCATTGGTGTCATTCTTTTCTTTCTTGTGTGATTTTTACTCATGGAATTGTTACTCTAGAACTTGCTTTGGTTCTTTTTTAGGTTACATTTTCATATGCATATATGAACATAATTGAGGCATTTTTCATGAATTAGCCACTTTAGCTAAATAGCCAACCTTGTATATTTTTCCTTGATTAACCCCTTTGAGCTTATTTGACCATTCCTTGTTTTGAGATCATTACATGCTTTAAATGAAAAATAATGTTCTTACCCAACTTTGGGAAATAAGAGAGCATTGACATTGTTATTGGATAAGTTCTTGAACAAGTGTGGGGGTGTAATAATTAATATGCAAAATGTTGGTGAAAAAGTAAAGAGTGGCCAATTGAAAAAAAGAAAAGAAAAAAATGTGTAAAGAAAAGTCATTAAGGCAAAAGAAAAAAAAATATGTAAAGGGAATTTGCATTACATAGAGCTAGGATAAAGTATTATGCTAGTTATATGGACTCAGCCCTAATGCACTTTTACTCTTTTTGGTCTTCAACTTGTCATATCCATATTACTCCCCTTTTTTACCTTGGCCTCCTTACAACCTTGAATAAAGTCCTCTTGATTTATGTGTGCATGTGTTTCGAGCAGTGGAGAAGTAGAAGATAAGCAAGCTTATGGTAGTGCATATTTTCATAGGTGGAATTGAGTGAAACACTTACCTTCCAAACACTTGAGAGTTTGAGAATAAATCTTGTGAGGTTCTATCATTCTTGATCTATACTTTTCAATTGAAGTTATTATGCTTGTTGATTTAAGATGTAAAGAAATGTTACTTTATGAATGTTATAATTCCTTGAATTTTTGGTTGCTCTCCTTTTACATTCTTGAACATCATTGAAAAGTGAGTTTCTCTTGAGTTTTTAACTTTCAAGTTTGTGTTGTTCTTTTTTTTTCTTTGTCCCCTAGTAATGAATTTCTACTTTTTCCCGGGAGTGCAAAAGACTAAGTGTGGGAGAATTTGATGAACACCATTTTTATATATATGTTAATCCTTATATTTAACATTTTAGACCTCACACATGCTTAATTGATTGGTTTTGCCCACCATTTATAAGTTTAGATTCAAATTGGACTTAGTTGTATTTTTCAACATTGTGGTAATTTTATATTATTTTTGTATTTCAGGTATAACTTGAGTTATAGACATCTAAAAATTATGAACTTTACCTTGTAGGAAATCTGAGAGGAATCTCTACAACTTTGTTGAGAGATCCATAGATGATTCATATGTCTAGTGTGTCATATTGGGCTTGGAATTCAGAACAAAAGTGTTGTAGCTAAAACCTGAGCAGTGTGCAAAGATTGGGTCGTATCTTGGGCTAAAGGAGTCATAATGGGCAAAAACTGATTCCATTGGAAATTTGAGACAAAACCATTCAACTTTCGAGAAGATCACTTATCAAATAGTGACATTTTGATAGGGCTTTTAACGCTTGAAGGGAGATGATGGATCCAAGAGTTGTTAAATATGCTTTAATCATAACTCCTTCATTAGGTGTCCAAATCTTGTAAATTAGGTATCAAATTAAAGTTAATTAGAAGAGGATGAGTCTAAGTTAAGGTTAAACTTGTTATTTCACTTTTAGTGTCTATTATGAGGGAGAGAGAGACAAAAACTGAGACAATTCCATTCATTCTTCACTTCTCACTTTCTCTCTTGCTCCTTCTCCTTCTCCTCCCCTCTCCTCTTCTCTCTTCTTACTTCTCTTTTACATTTTATGCTCTTTACATTTCTGTACTTTTACTTTTCTGTTTTGTGCTCTCCATTCATGGAGAGCTAAAGCTTTGTAATCAATCCTAGGGATTGAAACACTCTTGATAGACCTTATGATGAATGTTTATATTCTTGTTGTTAATCAAATTCTCTCCTCTTTCTCTTAATTTTGTTGCATATTGACTGAGTGCTTAACTCAGTTTTGGTGTTCATGTGATGGTTTCTTAACTATCATGTGTTTGCAGGAACCAGATAATGTATCAAAGGTGTTTGATGTATTGTCTAGCTAGCATGAATTCTGGTCTGAGGTTGATTTAGGGTTAAATGGATTCTTAATCCATTTTTTGTTGATTGACCAAATCATAGGTGCTTACCTAGTAGAGAATTCATGCTTGGATAAGGATTTCACATGAGTTTAGGCAATGCACCAAAGGTGTTTGATGAATTGCCTAACTTAGTTGAATGTTGAGTTTTAGGTTGATTTAGGGTTGGATGGATGCTAGTTTCATCTAATGTTCATTAACTAAATTCTAGATGCTTATCTAGTAGAGTATACCAAGAATCTGGTTAGCATGTGAATGAGTCCATAGTGGTCAAGGATAGATTAAATTCAATAGTTGTTGATTTCTTTGGATTGGTTATTTTTTCTAATTCTATTTTAGCATTTTAATTAATGTCTTTTAATTACTCCTACAACCAACCCCCTCCTGTTGCTAACTTTATAATATACTTGATTAATTGGAATGATCCAGGGCTTGACCTGATTGCACCCACTACAACAAAAATGGTCTATAGCAACCCTTCAAAAACGTACTCTAAAATACACTTAAGTGTAGCCTTTGAATTTGGCTACACTTTTTAGCCCTAAGGCAACGTTTTTAGAGGGGTGGCTTATTCAGACGTGGCCTATTATCTAAGGCTACGCTTATTCAAAGTCAAATGCTACACTTTTCTTCTTCAGTCTATGGGTACGTTGGAAAAGCGTAGCCTTATGTCTAAACCTATGGGTACGCTAGAAAAATGTAGCCTTATGTCTAACCTGATGGGTACGCTGTAAAAGCGTAGCCTTATGTCTAACCTTATGGGTACGCTGGAAAAGCGTTGCCTTATGTCTAACCCTATAGGTACGCTATAAAATCGTAGCCTTATATCTAACCTTATGGGTACGTTGGAAAAGCATAGCCTTATGTCTAACCCTATGGGTACGCTGGAAAAACGTTCCCTTATGTCATTTTACCTAAACCATCACTTTACAAGTGTTCCCTTATGTTGCTATTTTTTTTAAAAAAAAATATGACTACTCTTTTATCATTTGTAAAAAATGATTCATTTTTTAATATTTTTAATGTCATTTAACTTTATATATTATTTTTATAGAATTTTAATTTTAGAATATACGCAAATAAATTTATATGTATAGTATAATTTCAAGCAATAATATAAACTAATTAATATTTAACACATTGTTCAAAGTATTAACCAAAGTATCTACAATAACACATTGATGAAAGTGTTAATCAAATATAATCCAAAATACTTAATCAAAATTAAGATATATATATTCACAATGTCTGAGAAAATTATCTTCATCAAATTCTCTTCATGAACATCAAATATACGTAGCTCTATCGTCATCCCTAAATGCAGTACCAACATTGTCCTACAAAAGAGAGACAGAGAAAATAAAATCAGTTGTAAACATCAGTTCACTCAAGATCTCTATATCAAAAGGAAATTTCTACAAATGCAGATATAACAAACATTTCAATTAAGGTACTCTTTTCAGGGCCTTTTCCAATTCCCGAAATCAGTATCCAACACAACCATGTTTAAACAATACATTAATAAGGTATATTAATATAATTATAAGAATTGTAGGTAATGATAGATGCTATAGTGGTCAATTAACGAGCAGGATCTAACTCCAAAATCATGCCAAAAAACAGCCTTGTACTTTTTATGTTTTTTATTTTATTTTTTCTTTCTTTTAGTTTGGGAAGGGCGGGGGGTGTTGCTGCTTCACATATCTGAGACCTTGGATAGGTTATTACCATAGATTAGTTCCTGGACATGTTAGTAACAGTTACATAGACCCTCTCTAAGCTGCATTAACTTCAGCTTTGCACAGCTCAATTCCATGATTCCAATATACAGCAAAATGCATACTAAAAGGTCAAGGAAGAGTTGGTTTAATATTAAACTTCCAACACCAATGACAAAGCAATAAAAGCATAAACAAGTGATAAATAAGCAGCAAAGGAAATACCAGTGTCAGATACACCTGGTCACTGAAATTGTAAAAGGGTCATTCAAGCACTTCATTTCTTACCAAGCACAAAATAGTGTAAAATGTTTCTTTGTCATTTTAGAAAACCATGAATGTCTTAAATTGAACCTCATGATGTAATATATATACATTTATACGTGATGCTCCAAAGTAAAAATAAAGGTAAAAAGAATATTGATCTGTAAAAGAACAAATGAATTCCATTGGAAATTTTATGCTATAGCAAACATGTGTAAAGAAGCTACATGGAAACCGCCCATGGCAGGGAGAACCAAAACCCACACCAATAGAAGAGAAAGTGAGACAGAAAATCAATTCAAAAAAGTAATATAATAGTTCATTTAGAAAATGTGGAAATAATATAGTAGTCCATTTAGTTATTGAGCTCTACACTTTCATCACAAAAATCTATATAATTCGCAAGACAAGAGGAAACCCAGTGACTATGAGGTTACAGGAAAACAATCACACAAAGGAACAAAATGCAAAGAAAGCATAAAGAAGAAACCACAAACAAGCCCTAGAAAAACCCCTGAAGCAAAATCAAAATCCCACCCAAAACCATCAACCAAAATTTAAAAATTAAAAAATTCCATGAGTTTGTAGCTCACCCGTTCTTGCTGTGAATGAAAGATATATGTATCATACAATGGAACCAATGCTTTAGAAATTAATTAATAAAGCAACAGCAAAAATTCTGATAATGGACAAGCTAAAAAAAAAAACTAGTGACAAGCAAAGAATGAATATGAATTGGAAACCCATATCCTAATTGAATTGGCAAAGTGCAGCTGAGTAAGTTCTAAATCCCTACCACCCAAGGGATTCGATTAAATGAATTGAAACAGACACATGTTTAGGATACGTGAAGATGGCATATAATGTCCAAAACCAAATACCAATATGATAAGTTCCAGAATCCACACACTATTCATAGTTTTATACTCAGGAAGCACAAGATCTAAGGTTATACACACAAAAACCCAAAAGAAATTAGAAGAGAGGAAGCAAATTAAATTTTTGTTTAGCACAAGTATTAAAGCTTAGGATCCTCGAAATCAAAGAATATGATGTCCAAGGTTTTATAACATTATCACTATTTAAAAATCTCAAAATGACACAAAAGACACCACGCATGAGATATTTTACTGCCAGTAGCTGGTTTCACTGGATTTATTAATATTTTAAGTGAGTTTAATTACCATTTGTCCTTTATGATTTAAGGGGACTAGTCAAGATACAGGCACTAGAATTTAAACTATTTGAAACATGACAAGATGAAGAAAAGATACCATTTCAAGGTTCGAAGAGTTGACCTAGAAGAACGTGGAAGATGGTGGCCTACGACACCTTGTGCACTATTCGCATCCAGTGCAGAGTGTTGGGTAGATTACAGTAATGCTTCAACTTCTTCTGCGCTCATTCCAGGGTTGTTTTGCTGCAACAAAATCTTTACAATGTGTTACAATCCTTTAACCTCTCCCTTCAAATCTCCGACTTCAGTTTGCAAGGATTCGACTTTCTTATTGTGTTATCGTTTGATTATGCTGATTTCTTCATCTTTTTTCAAGTACGTCGCTGTAACTGATCTACCATAGCATCGAACCCACCAGAGCTGCTCCTTCCCAAACACTGCTTCAAATGCATCCTCATCAGTTTCTCCAGCCTCTTGGCGATTTTGAAGTTCTGACTATTAAAAAGAAACATTAATAATAACATCAATACTAACATTAATAATATCATTAATAATACCACACTTCATTTGCTTACAATTGCAGCTTTTGTCTCTGAATTAACTTCTTTTTCTTTACTATTTATGCGGGTTGCAACAAACATTTCAGATTTTGTTGGATCTTCATTGTTCTCTTTGGTTGAGCGCTACAAGAATGAAAAGAAAAGTATAAACAATCAAGACTATACTAGCAAGGTATGAGAAGAAAGGAAAGTCATGTTGCCAAGCCAAGTGTCTAAGATTAATACTAGTCTTATGTTTACTATTCCAAAATTTACGGGCCCCATCCGATGCCCAAACTTCTGCTTCTTTCTATTTATAGAATTCATTTGACACATAGACTACATTCCAATAAAAAAAGAAATATTTATATATATATATATATATCAAATCATAAAAAAAATATAACTAGATCAGTAATTTGACTAAAGTTAGAAAAGATTGTTCTATGTCACTTAGACAATGGGAAGACTCCAATAATTAATGAATTTGGTGAAAGTTACTTCTGGTATGTCAACAGGACGATTTTTCAACATATCTTCAATGGTATCATACGTATCAAAATGCTTCTTCTTAATCTTTCTCTTGTGTCGCTTCCAAGCATCGCGAATAGTAGCCATCACCCATTTCTTGGCATCATTCGGAACGATGAACTTGGACTATGCAAAACACAACATATATGTTAGTTTCATTTAGTAAGAAAAACTAAATAAAAATCGAAATAAGAAAAAGTGGCTGTTCTTACATTAACATAGTTCCACATACGTTTTTTATTTTCTTTTGGCACAGTTGTCCAATTAGTGTATAGTAGGGTGATAAATCTTGGATTCCTAGTAATTGTGCTTAGAAAATTGCTTAAATCAGACACTCTTTTATTAGTTGGTCCTACTGCTTGTCCCTTATCAAATGTCACCTCTTCTAGTTCTTCCATAGTTCTTGCATGAATTGATTTGCAAGTTGTTTTTCCTCGAGTTTTTTTCTTTTCCATTGTACCTAGTTCCAGGTAATAGCTAAAACAAAAAAAAAAGTTATAATAGTTGAACAATGAGCATGCAATATTTTCATAATGAGCATAACATCTACAAAATATTAAAAAAGTAAGTTTCTAACATACTGCCTTCAACATGATCAATGTCCATAACTTGATCTACAGCAAAGTCATTGTCACCAACTGCATGATCAGCAACATCATCATCATCCGATGACATATTATTTCTTCCAAAATCATCGATTGGCTGAATATTATTTCCTCCAAAATCATCCATTGGCTGAATATCAAGTTGTTGCTCTCCCTCCACATGTATCCCTTGTTTTTCTAGAAATTGATCAAGACTCATTACTTGGTGAATTGGCTTCCTTTTAGCCTTTTTAAGACCATGTTGCTCTTCAATAGCAGGTTGGTCTTCTACTTCAGCTTGTGGGATGATCTCAGTTATAGGTAAAGAAGATTGAGTAGCTTTATTCATAGGATTCTTCCTTTTATGAATTACTAGAGCCTGATTTTGCATAGCTTTATTCTGCCCTTGCCTTTGGGTGTAGTTAGCTTGAATTAAATTCAGCCTACTTTGTCCTTCACTTGCACCACATATTGTAGGCATAGGATTCTTCCTTTTATGAGCTTGTGTACTTAAATTCTTCCGTTCATTTGCAATTTGTTCTCTCTTAATTTCAAATTGCCTAAGCAATTCAGTACTTGATCGTGCTTGTAATTCAAAATCGAAGCCTCTATTCTTTATAGGACTTCGACCCTTGTTTGGGGTCGAAACCTTCTTCTTAAGAGCTCCTTCTTTGTACATTCTTTATACTAAAAAAAATAAAGGCAGCAGTCCTATAAATAGAACAAATTTATAGTTTGTCTTGAAGCAAATACAAATCAATAAGAATAGAGCATCTGAATCTGATTTGTTAATATTAGTGTTAGTGATCATATAGTTGCAAACTTATGTAGTTAGGACTGAGATTTGTCATCACTGTAAATCTATCTAAGTAGGTTAATAATATGGTCTTTTTTAATAAAAAGTTTAGAAAAAGAAAGGCCACCTCATTTCAAGGTTAAGAGTCATATACCCCAGCTAAGGTTTTCAATCATACTTACAAATCTCCAGCCAAGGAGGATTAGGATTAGAATTACCTACAGTTGAATTGCATATGCAGCTAAAGTTTGCTAGAGACTGAGATTTTTATAGATACCTCTTAAGCTAAGGTAAATACTTTGTATTTTGATGTAAAGTCTGCTGTAGTTGGTAAGGTTAGGCAGAACATGTGTTGATCCTTATTTCAGAGGATTATAGGTGTATTCTTAGTAGATATGAGTTGTTAGAAAGAAGTGTTAATCCTTATTTTATTAAGAAATATCTCAGATTTAGTATTGACCAAATCTTCAGGCTATGTAACCCTCTTTTGATCATATTTTGTATGTGTGTGAATGAAGTAGAAGACACTAGTTCTACTGCACAAGCTTAAAATGTTATTATCCAAACTCAGGGTGAAAGGTAATGAGACTATGAATGACCCTTCCTTACTTTCTTTCTTTCTTACTTACTCTCTATCAGAAATGCTTTAAAAGCTCACAATCAATTACACTTTTTTTTTCTCTCACTGATGAAAAATCAAAAAGTTGGCCAAGTGAAGAAGTAGCTAGTGAATGGT
This sequence comes from Ormosia emarginata, assembly GCA_029884605.1. Lineage (NCBI taxonomy): Eukaryota > Viridiplantae > Streptophyta > Magnoliopsida > Fabales > Fabaceae > Ormosia > Ormosia emarginata. Next base: position 46,373,070 of record JAQQTP010000088.1, read on the forward strand.
GAGTGGTTGTTGCTTTTGCTAGCTTCGATTAGTTTTCTCTTTGTTAATTATTATATATTATATTATAGGCATATAAATATAATTAATTATATATCCACCACCCTTTCTCCCTTGAGTCATGAGGTTCACCCTCAACCAGGCCAAACATATGCCATAACTCACTCACTCATCCCAAATCAATCATGCCGATATCTTTGATGTCTCATTCTCATCCGTTGAGTTGAGCATATTAGGTAAATGGTTGTTTGCATCCAAAAACAGCAACATGATTAATTATAATATTAATACACCTACCTAAAAAACTTTCATTTTTACACTCACAACACAATTTCAAAATCTCTTCTTTGTTCTTTTTTTTTTTTTTTCTTTATTATTATTATTATTATTATTATTATTATTATTATTATTATTATTATTATTATTATTATTATTATTTTATGATGGTTGCCTCTCATGGGACTTGTTGATTTTTTAGTTACAGTAAACAACAAGGAGAAGAAAGAGAGAATGTGGTGCTAAGGCTGAGGCTGAGGCTGAGTGATTGGCTCACAGAAAAAAAAAATGGAGTATGGGAGTAGTGGTGGTGGTGGGTCCCCAGGGGAACATGATCACCCCCACGACGATGCTTCTGATTCCCAGAGAAGAAGGAAGCGCTACCATCGTCATACTGCTAACCAGATTCAGAGGCTTGAATCGTAAGCTTTCCTCTTTCTCTTTTCTTATATGGTAATGGTAATTGCACCCACCATATATATATATATATATGATATGATTTGGTTTTTAGAATGTTTAAGGAGTGTCTGCATCCAGATAAGAAGCAAAGGATGCAGTTAAGCAGGGAATTAGGCCTGGCCCCTAGGCAGATCAAATTTTTGTTCCAGAACAGGAGGACCCAGATGAAGGTAAGTTCTTGTACACACACACACACACACACACACACACACACATATATATATATATATCATACATGTCTGTTTTATGTGCTTCACTATACTTTTTGTTCTTTGGGTTAAACAATTCAAGCACAGCACGAAAATGCAATATATAATAATGGAGAGGTTTTACCCCGCAAAAATCACAACCAGCTCCTATGTGAACTTTCAAGCCAGGATCAAATCATCATATCTTTCCTCCTTTACCATATAATGAACCTGAAAACACAAGTTCGTGAAGAGAGCAATCAATGTCATACTATATTACTATATGCTGAGAAATTCCTGAACCAGAATACTATAACCAAATTTCGACAAATACTTTACCCAACCAAAAACAAAACAGTGTCATGGGTTTTTTGGAGTTTCTTTGGAGTCTCCAACCATTTTTCTAGTTGCACTATCTACATTATGTTCTATTTGCATGAGTTTTTGTTTTCTTTATTGTTCTTCTTCTTTGGTTGTTTAGTGTGTTATGTTAGGAAATATCTCATGTATCCTTTGACCGTTGACTGTCACTCATGCCCAAGAACATGCACATTGATTTTGATTTTAAAAAAAATACCTAATATATTAGAGCGATAGTGCATAGTTTAATCAAAATTATTTTCTTCCTTCTACTGTAGTGATGGCACTTTGATATTTGTGGAACGCCTTGAATTTCATGTTAGGGAAGAATTGAATAGAACAGCTCCTCGCACAATGGTTGTTTTACATCCACTCAAGGTATATTATCTATTTGCATTCTTTCTACAGGATATTGTTTGACTTTAACTAGCTTAAGACTGATTGATTCTGCCTTTTAAGGTTGTTATTACTAATCTTGAAGCCAACTTAGCTATGGAAGTTGATGCAAAAAAAATGGCTTGATGCTCAAGTTGATGACACGTTTGCTTTCTATAAGGTGAAATTGGACTTGTGAAAACTGATATCTTTAGGGAGTACCAAGGTTATAGGAAATCAAATCATCCTAGTTCTGCTAAACTAATTTTACTCAACTCTTGTCCACTGGTGATTCACTACCTGCCTAATGAACTTCAATAAATTGTTGAACTTTATACTACTACATATGATGTTGGTATCCTTATGTTTTTATGTTTCTGATTTTTTTTATCATGCTTTTGTTCTTAGATTCCATTTTTCAATGTTGTATATGTTGAACGTTTGGATTTCCTAATGCAAGATTCAAAAGATTATTATGGCCTTGCTCCTGGAAAATTTGTGATACTTAGGTTAGTAGAAGGTCCAGATTAATATTGTGCATGAGAAGTTGTAGGTCCATTATTCAAGATTTTTATTGTTTGTGTAGATATGCATTTCCTATAAAATGCACTGAAGTTTAACTTCGCACAGGCCATACATAAAAATATTAGATTCTGTGACTGAATTTCACTTTTGTTTTGTAATTCTATTATTCCAGACTCACTACAGTCAACAACAGACATTCTATGACTATATTCTTGAGTCTTCCCGGTTGTATATTAATTTCTTTTTCCAGAAAACAGAAAACTTGTAGAGAAAAGGGTAATCACTGTAGACGAAGGGAGGATTTCCTTTTTTAATCAAAATGGGAGGATTTTCAAGCAAGCAAATAAAGGGATGGCAAAACTCCAAATTTAAGTCTCTGTAGCTATCAAAACTTATATTAAGCTAAATGTCAAAGCAAATACAAGAAATAGGGACAAAGAGCTATTTATTTATGTATAAAATGTCAAAAAGCAAATAAGCCACATTTAAACTAAACCAGTAATTGTATGGGTAAAAAGTGATGTCTCATGATGCGTCCTCAAAACTAGTCTCTTCTCCCAATTCTATTTCATGTTCTTGGGCAAGAAACACTTGTGGAGCCACATCAATAATGGTCAGTGGTACATCATTCCTCTCTAAAACAACTTCACCATCATCAATGGGTATAGAAGGACCCATTGAATGTTCAAATGGCTCATTTTCATAAATATGGTGGGCATCAAACTCAGGTTGGTCACTTATGTTAAACAAGTCTCTTGGAATTGTCTTCATGACATAATGTTTGTATTGATCAAATGGGTCTTAAACATAAAAGCATTGGTGTGCTTGAGATGCTAGCACAAAGGCTCTTCTTGGTAGCATTTCTTGTTAAAGTGAACATATATAAGGCCATAAATATCTTCTCGAACCTCATACCAGTCACACCTAAATAAGACAACCTTAAAATGGCCATAATAATCTAACTCAACTATATCAACTATTCTACCATAATAAGTTAGAATTGCATCAATCAGATTTACATCCTTTGAGCTTGCAAAGCTTGTAGTTAATGCAACTAATGTGACGCCACCATTCTGTGTTTTTCGTCTTGCATCATGCTGCCTAGAATGAAATCTGTATCCATTGATCAAATACCCAGAATATCTTCTTGCAATTGAATTTGGTCCCCTAGACAATTTTTTTATCCAATCTGGCACATCCTCATGCATAACACGAGTTTCAAACCACTGAGAGAAGTTTTGACTATGGTTTTTGGCTTTGCTCCATTTTGACCCTTGTCGTTGATTATTAACTTCATGCTCATGCTCTCTAAAGTTGACAAGTATTGTTATATATTAGCTAAAAAATAATAATAATAATTTAGTGAGTAATAGGAAATATTGCAGGTGAGTCAAAGTACCTAACATATTCTTGAACTTCATCACAATTGTTCAGTATGTAGGCATGGACTTGGCTATGTGACTTGTCATCCAGGATAAATGGAGTACCTTTTTTTCCTCCTAAAGGACACCCTTTGTTTGGGAACAAATTTGATTCCACTTCATTTGAACTACATTCATCATTGTTTCGGGGTCTTCTATTAAATCTGGTCTGCACACCTCCATGTAAATATCGTGAGCAAAAGGTCAAACACTCGTTATCCAAATATGCCTCCGCAATAGAGCCTTCTGGATGACTTTTATTGTGAACATACGACTTTAATGTACACATATATCTTTCTGCAGGATACATCCATCGAAACTGAACTGGGCCACCTAATCTCACCTCATTCGCTAAATGAATAGGCAAATGAACCATTATATAAAAAAAACTAGGAGGAAAAATCCTCTCAAGCTGACATAGTGTTTCTACAATCTCTTTTTCCAAACAATCTATCTCTTTTGGTGTGATAACTTTTTGACACAAACGACGAAAAAAGGAACGTAGACAAATCAAAGGGATAGCAACATCATCAGGAAGTATGCTTTTGATTGGTATTTGCAATAAGTAATGTAACATGAAATGGGCATCATGGGTCTTATAACCAGATATTTTTCTTTCAGTTAGTTGCACACATTGTGAAATGTGTGAAGCACTACCATCAGGTAGTTTCGCTGTCTTCAAAACACTATAAAAAATCAACTTCTCTCCAACAGTCATTGAGAAGCTTGCTTTTGCTAACTTTGTTCTCTTGCCATCCTTTGTATCTTTTGGTTGAAGGTTCTTTCTAATGCCCATATCTTTTAGGTCATATTGAGCATTTGCATGATCCTTTGTCTTACGCGGAATATCCAAAAGAGTTCCAATTATGTTATCAACTATGTTCTTCTCTATATGCATGACATCAAGGTTGTGGCGGAACGTGTTGTGTTGCCAATAAGGTAATTTTAAAAAAAATGACATTTTCTTCCATGGGCCATCATTTGATTTTTTTTGCTTCTTCCCAAATATATTATCAAAATTTTGTAAGCTCTCAAACACATTTGTACCCTTTAAGAAGGGCAAAGGAGACCTAGATTCTATTTTTCCATTGAAAGACCTTTTATTAGATCTCCATTGATGATCCATAGGTAGAAAAACACGATGGTCTATATAACACATCTTTCGACTATGTTTCAGATAGGTAGAAGAAGTCTCATAATTACAGCAAGGGCAAGCCAAGTTTCCTTTTGTACTCCAACCGGACAACATAGCATGTGCGGGGAAGTCGCTAATTGTCCACAGCAAAGCTGCTCGCATTTGAAAAGTTTCATTCCTTGAAGCATCATATGTTTCTACCCCTGTCTCCCATAACACCTTCAAGTCTTCTATCAATGGTTGTAGATAAATGTCAATGTCATTTCCAGATGATTGTGGCCCATGAATAAGCAAAGAAAGCATACAATATTCTAGTTTCATGCATAACCAAGGAGGCAGATTATACGCCACCAAGACAACTGGCCATGTGCTATCAAAGTCTTTCCATGATTGCCCATCGGCAGGATGCCTTAACTTCCCATCTTTAGAACACTCTTCATCATGCCATCTCAATGTATCCGCTGTCCTCGAGCACATAAATAGCCTTTGAAGTCTAGAAATTAAGGGAAAGTATCTTAGAGTCTTAGCAAGAATAGGGCGAGATTTTTTGGAAGGCTCAATCTCACTATCAACTTCAAGATATTCAATATATCGAGAAGCTCCACAAACATGGCAATGACTGTCACACTTATGGTCATTCCTATAAAGCATGCAGTCATTGGGACATTCATCAATCTTTACATAGTCAAGACCTAAGTCCTTGACCATAGCCTTCATTTTATTGAAGGATAAAGGAATGTTCAAGTCAGGCATCGCCTCTGTAACTCCCCAATTTTTAGTTAATTACGTTTTTGCCCTAATTGTACTGTTTTCTATTTTCTGTGTTATAAAATTAATTTGCTATTTCGTAACTGTATTTGATTGTTTTGAGTGATTTACTCCGAGTCAAGAAAATAATAATTTTCAGACCGAGGAAAATCTTATTTGATTATTTGCAGCTGGGGGATCTTACTAAACCCAATTTCGAATAAAACGTATATCAATCTTTTAATTTTTAGGGTTTTTTTGTGTAATAAAAATATTTATCATGCAGAAAAGTTTGTGGGACACACGTTTGGCTTATGGGACCCACGTTTGGGTTTGTGGGACCCACTTTTAGGAAAAGTTTACCAACATAAATGCCTTGTAAAATTCTAAACCAAAAGGTTGAAAATCCATAAAAATGGTTAGATTTAGTAGATTAGTTAGTTTAAAATCTAACTTAATGGAATAATTAGTCTAAAACCTAATTAAGTTAATCTAAAGGGTTTAAGTAGTAATCAAATTGATTAAAATCTAGTTAGTTATTCATTAAAATTTTAGTTAGCCAATGTACAAGTATAATTAAGAAGGAGATTAGTGTTTCTAAGTAAATAGATGATTAACTAAATGATAAAGGAACTTAGTTAATTTTTAATTAAACATAACTAGAAGGACTTAAACATAAATAGGTTTATGAAATCAATCAAAACTTGATTGAGTTTCCTATGCTCAATTTTGGCCTTATGCTCTCATAATGCAACGAAGAAGATGCTAGAAGCTTAGCCATCCACCATTCAATCCATCAATGGCCATTAGTAAGTCTAGTTGGTCAACAAAGGAGACAAGCTCCATAATTGATGCTCTACGGCCATGCATTGTGGGGGGGGGGCAAATATTCACTTCATAATAATTCATTCAATCATTCTAACCATTCACTCTTTTCTCTCCTACCCAAAGAACTCAAAGAAAATCTCCTAAGTTTTATTTTCCCTACCATTCGGCCAACACCACTTCATCTACTTCCATCCATAAAAAATTTCATCTAACATCATTTCCTAAACCTAAACCATATTCTAAGAACATCTTTAGTTGTGAGTTTTTGCTAAATCATTCATTTGGAGCTTGGAAAATCATTTGAAGTTTCTTTCCTATAAGGTGAAAATTCTTGTTTCTTGTTTCTAATTTGATTTTTGATGTTCTAAGCCATGATTGATCCATGGTTTATCTTTTTCAAACATAATTTATGGCTTTATAATTTGTTTAAGCTTGTTAGGATTTTGGTTGAAGCTACACAAATTTTCTAAGGAGGAGTCCAAGGAGATCTTGTCTTCCTTATAGGTAAGAGGGAGATTTAATCTCATCAACCATGTGTGGTGGTGAGAAAATGGATGTATTTATGGTGAAGAATCCATAAGGATTCATTCACTTGGTTGTTTGTTGTCTTCTCTATTTGTGATTGTTTATGTGTGCATGTTATTTGCTTTTCTATTTGTGATTTATTATGCATGCAAGCATGTCTATAGCTTTGATATTTAGTAGGTGTTTTAATATTGTTTTAATATATGGTATGTGTTCATAGATATATGTATGTGTTTATAGATATATGATAATTATTGTTAGATGTGAATAATTTGTTGAGATTTGAATTAGTTTTCCAAAGAACACATGATAATGAAGAGCTCACGATTTTATCTTCAAAAAGAGAACCAACATGTTCTCAACCATTTTCTAAAAGGATGATCCATATGATTTTATTAAGTTAATGGATTTTATAAGGATTTAGAGGATGGAAAATAAGTTAAATAAGATATGTAAAAGAAATGGTGATTTTTGGCCATCAAGTTTTTTTTATGTTTAATTGATCCAAAATTTATTTTATAAGTGTAAATTAGTTTATTAACCCAAAAAGAATTAATTTACAATGGATTTTCAAGAACCAAATAAGTAAACAAATTTTTATTAGAAGTCTAATATAGAAAAGAAATAAATTTTAGACACTTAAAAAAATACTTACCCTTTGAGTTTTTAAAGTATGTTAGCAATTTTTAAAGTGGATTTTATGGTTATAATTAAATAAAGGAATTTTTAAAAGGAAAACGTAGAAAATATCACTTAGTGGATTTTCTAAACGAAATGTTGTTAAAATTGATTAAAAATGAGCAAGTATTGAAGAACGTTTAAAAATGGCATTTAGAAAGCAAGAAAATATTTTACGTAGTTAAAAAATAAAATTAACTGTAGAAGAATTTATTAAAATCGAATTTTTGAGAAAAACGTCAGAAAATTATTACTTAGAGTGATTTTTGTACGAAAAATGGAAAATAATGTCTAAATAGTATTTTTAGTTTTGGAAAGTTTCAAAATTTAATTTGGAGCATCAAGAAATATTTTATACAGTGAAAAACAGTAGAAATAGCTTACGCGTATTTAAAATAATGATTTTTTAACTACACAATTGAGAAAACGTTGAAAAATATTTACGCGATTGAAAAACGTTTGTCAAATGTGACGTAATTGTGAAAATGCGATAAAATATTTACGCGAATAATGGGAATAGTAATTTTTACTGTCGGGCCAAAGTGGTGGACCCAGACATGTTGGAAAATAGTACTGTCAAGTGGAGACATACTATTTTTGGAATTATTAATACTAATGGTATTTTTGTAATTATGATGACAATGAGGATATTTATGTAATTATGATTCATGGTGATACTGAGGGTATTTTTGTAATTATGGATCATTACATACATAGAGTGATATGTCAATTTGGTTGAAATTGACGATTGACTGACGAGATGAAATACACTGTGTTGCGGGTGTGATAGGCGTAGTGTGTTCATGTGGAGAACTTGGAGGCGTTAGTGTGCAGTAGATTCCACATGTGGACAGTTGGTAGCTCTTCTGGGCGGTGGTAACTGAAAAACACACACTAGCGATCTCGACAAATACTATTCTTAATCAGGATCTATTGGGGACTGTCTGGTATTATGTCTGGACGTACACGACGTATTTGACTGTGTACCATATGTATAATTATGGTGTGTATGTAATAGTTATTTTATTTTATGTTCTGTTTATTTTATTTTATAATATAATGTTCAAAAAGAATATTTTTACAACCTATATTATTATATATTACGAAATAACTTATAACTCGGGTAGAGGTTTTATTATTGTTCGGAAATGTGATATCCTCAGTAGGGTGTTGCATTTAGTTGGTATCAGAGCCCAAGTTAGAGTCTTTTGGGGTTGTGGTTGGGTCTGTTTTTGCTTGTGTTGTGTGATTCTCTGTGATTGGTGTCCGAAAGGGTACATTTGACTTTGTTTGGTCTTGTTTGATTGAAGAAGAAGATGTCTGGCAGAAGAGGAACGCGTGCAAACGTGAACCGTGATGTTGACCCAATGACTGCAGCTGCTGAGGCTATGCAGCATATGGTTGAGGTGATTACGTAACAAAATGAACGAGCAGCTCAGTAGCAAGATGCGACTGCTAATGCTCTAAACTTGTTTGAGTTTAGGCGCAATAACCCGCCGCAGTTCAGAAGTGAATTTAATCCAGAGAAGGCGAGTCTTTAGATCCAAGATCTCGAAAAGATATTTGAAGGAATGGGGTGTGCCGATGATCGAAAGGTGACATATACTACATTTATGCTGAGAGGGGATGGTGAGAACTGGTGGAGAGGAACCCGGCGCTTACTACAAGCTGAGGGAACTGAAATTACTTGGGAGGTATTCTGTGAAGTATTTCTAGAAAAGTACTTTCCTACCAGTGCTCAACATGCCAAGGAGATGGAATTTCTTAGTTTACGTCAGGGCAACATGACTGTCAATGAATATGCTTCTAAATTTGAGAGCTTATCTCAGTTCTCGGACTATGCTCAAACTCGACAGAATGATGCGTGGAGATGTTAGAAATTTGAGGAAGGGTTGAGGGTAGAATTGCGACGAGGAGTGCTACCCTTGAAGATGAATCAATTTCATGCTTTGGTGGATACTTGTGCACGACTCGAGGAGTTGGAGCTGTCACGTGATCCAAGAAATCGTAACTTTGGACCACCGAGGTTTCAGAGAGGAGGTAGCAGTAACAATAGCCGGTTTCAGCGCAAACTGTATTCGAGACCATCGGGGAATCAACCTCAACGTCCATCTATCGGGGGAAGTTCTAGTGGCAACAAAGCTGGTACGAATGTGGCATTTACGCCAAGATGTTTTAAATGTGGAAAGAGTGGCCACATATCTAGAGACTGTTCAATTAAAGGGCCAATCTGTTTCAAGTGTGGAAGGCCTGGGCATGTTTCAAGAGAATGTAACTAGTCAGAAAGGAAGCTAGTTGTGAGCAATGTTCGTGCTACTCAGCCGCGATCTGGAGGGCGAGTGTACACGATGAGCGGAGCTGAGGCTTCTCAGTCTAAAGATCTTATTCAGGGGGAAGGTGTTGTAGCAGGTAATCTTTTGATTGTACTATATGATTCAGGTACGACACATTCATTTATTGCGTATGACTGTGTGGATCGATTGAAATTGCCTGTGTCTTCTTTGAGTTTTTAATTGATTGTTTCTACACCAACTACTAAGCCTGTTGTTACATCTAAAGTATGTTTGAACTGTCCTATTACCATAAATGATCGAGTCTTTTTGGTCAATTTAATTTGCTTACCTCTTGTTGAAATAGATATAATATTAGGAATGGATTGGTTATCTTCTAATCATATCCTATTAGACTATGCCAATAAAACCTTAGTTTTTCCTAAGGATGAGGATTTTGGATTTTAACTGCCGTCAAAGTCAAATCTTTGTTGAGGGATAGAGCTCAAGGATACATGCTACTGTCTTATTTGGAAGTTAAGAGTGAAAAGATGTGAATGCTATTCCAATCGTGAATGAGTTTTCAGAAGTTTTTCCTGATGATGTACCTGGCTTACCACCAGAAAGAGAAATCAAGTTTGCTATTGATTTGGTACTAGGAGCAAGTCCTATTTCGATTGCACCATATAGGATGTCACCATCGGAATTGGTGGAGTTGAAGAAGCAATTGGAGGAATTGTTAGAAAAATAGTTTGTACGACCGAGTGTTTCACAGTGGGGAGCGCCAGTACTACTAGTCAAGAAGAAGGATGGAACTTCTCGTCTTTGCGTAGACTATCGTCAGTTGAATAAGGTCATGATAAAGAACAAATATCCACTTCCAAGGATCGATGATTTGATGGACTAGCTGAAAGGAGTAGCTATTTTCTCTAAAATAGATTTGCGATCAGGTTATCATCAGATTCGTGTCAAGGTTGATGATGTGCCTAAAACAGCTTTCCGAACTCGTTACGACATTATGAGTATCAGGTGATGCCGTTCGGAGTGACGAATGCTCCTGCTATATTCATGGACTATATGAATAGGATTTTTCGTCCGTATCTAGATAGGTTTGTCATTGTCTTTATTGATGACATTCTGATCTAATCCCAAAATAAGGAAGAGCATGCTGAACATCTCAGTATAGTTCTCCAAATTTTGAAGGACAAGAAGTTGTATGCAAAATTGGCAAAGTGCGAGTTTTGGTTAGAAGAAGTTCAATTTCTGGGTCACGTAATTTCCAAGGAAGGTATTGCAGTGGACCCATCGAAAATCGAAACTATTTTGCAATGGGAGAGGCTGAAGACGGTAATCAAAATTCGAAGATTTGTTAGATTGGTCGGATATTATCGGAGGTTCATTGAAGGTTTTTCTAAGATAGTTGGACCTCTTACACAACTCACAAGGAAGAGTCAAGCTTTTGATTGGACGAAAGAATGTGAGTCAAGTTTTCAAGAGTTGAAGAAGAGATTAACGACTGCACCAGTGCTGATTTTGCCGGATCCTAACGAGGCTTTTGAGGTGTATTGTGACGCTTCTTATCAAGGGTTAGGATGCGTGTTGATGCAGAACAGAAATGTGGTAGCCTATGCTTCAAGACAGTTGAAGGTTCATGAGAGGAACTATCCAACACACGATTTAGAACTCGCTGCAGTGGTTTTTGCGTTGAAAGTGTGGAGACATTTTCTATATGGAGCTGTATTCAATGTCTTCAGTGATTACAAGAGTTTAAAATACCTGTTCAATCAAAAGGAATTGAATATGAGGCAGAGGCGATGGTTAGAGTTCTTGAAGGACTATGATTTCCAACTCCAATACCATCCGGGAAAAGCGAATGTGGTAGCAGATGCCTTAAGTAGGAAAGTGATCAGTGTTTCTACTATGATGATAAATGAGGAAGAATTGATCAATCAGTTTAGAGATTTGAGGTTATCAGTGGAATTGGCACCAGGAAGGATTCGTCTAAGTAAAGTTATTATTTTGAATGACTTACTGGAAGAAATCAAGGAAAAACAGGATAAGGATCCATATTTACTGAATGAGAAAGAATTTTTGAAGCAAGGTCATATGGCAACGGTTGAGGAAGGATCTGATGGAGTTTTAAGGTTTAAAGGAAGGATTTGTATACATGATGATCCCGATCTTAAACAAGCAATTCTGAACGAAGCTCATACTAGTAGGTTGAGTATGCATCCAGGGATGGCAAAGATGTATCAAGATTTAAAGCGGATGTTTTGGTGGCCAAGGATGAAGAGTGATGTTGCGAAGCGTGTGGCGTCTTGTCTGGTTTGTCAGAGAGCAAAAGTTGAACATCAAAGACCAGCCGGTATGTTACAACCTTTAACTATTCCCGAGTGGAAATGGGATAGTATCTCGATGGATTTTGTTACCGGATTGCCAAGAACGAAGAAGGGTCATGATTCTATATAGGTTATAGTTGATAGGCTTACGAAGTTAGCGCACTTCTTGTCGATCAATATCAAGTATTCATTAGAATGATTAACCCAGGTGTACATTAGTGAAATTGTTAGACTTCACGGTGTACCCTCAAGTATAGTTTCTAATAGAGACCCGAGGTTTACGTCAAGGTTTTGGAAAAGCTTACAAGAAGCCATGGGGACTAAGTTACGTCTAAGTTCTGCTTATCATCCGCAGACTGATGGTCAAATGGAGAGGACTATTCAATCACTGGAAGATCTGTTGCGTGCTTGTGTGTTGGAACAACAAGGGAGTTGGGATGAATTTCTGTCTTTTATAGAATTCACCTACAACAATAGTTTTCACTCAAGTATAGGGATGGCACCCTATGAAGCACTTTATGGGCGACAATGCCGAACACCTTTGTGTTGGTATCAAGATAGGGAAAGTATGACCATTGGACCTGATCTTGTGCAACAAACTACAAAGAAGGTGAAGATGATTCAGGAGAAAATGAGAACGAGACAGAGCTGACAGAAAAGTTATGCTGATAAGCGGAGGAGACCTCTTGAATTTAAGGAAGGTGAGCATGTGTTTTTACGAGTAACACCGACGACTGGTGTTGGAAGGGTTATCAAATCCAGAAAACTCACTCCTAAATTTATTGGACCTTATCAAATCATTCGTCAGATAGGTCCTGTAGCCTACCAAATAGCCTTACCCCCCTTTTTATCCAATCTTCATAATGTATTCCATGTGTCTCAATTGAGAAAATATATTCCTGATCCAACATATGTCATTCAACCTGATGAAGTACAACTGAAAGATAATTTGACTTATGAAACGCTTCCTGTTAAGATTGAGGACAGGAGAGTGAAGCAGCTTTGAGGGAAGATGATTGTATTGGTAAAGGTAATATGGAATGAGATAACGGGAGATGCTACTTGGGAGCTGGAAGAAAAAATGAGAAAGCAGTACCCACATCTTTTCTAAGGTACGATAAATTTCGAGGACGAAATTTTTGTTAGTGGGGGAGAGTTGTAACACCCCAATTTTTAGTTAATTATGTTTTTGCTCTAATTGTACTGTTTTCTATTTTCTGTGTGTTATAAAATTAATTTGACTGTTTCGTAACTGTATTTAATTGTTTTGAATGATTTACTCCGAGTCAAGAAAATAATAATTTTCAGGCCGGGAAAAATCTTGTTTGATTATTTGGAGCTGGGGATCTTACTAAACCCAATTACGAATAATACGTATATCAATCTTTTAAATTTTAGGATTTTTTTGTGTAACAAAAATATTTATCATGCAGAAAAGTCTGGGGGACCCACGTTTGCTTGTGGGACCCACATTTGTTTTGTGGGACCCACGTTTGGGTTTGTGGGACCCATTTTTAGGAAAAGTTTACCAACATAAATGGCTTGTAAAATTCTAAACCAAAAGGTTAAAAATCCATAAAAATGGTTAGATTTAGTAGATTAGTTGGTTTAAAATCTAACTTAATGAAATAATTAGTCTAAAACCTAATTAAGTTAATCTAAAGGGTTTAAGTAGTAATCAAATTGATTAAAATCTAGTTAGTTATTCATTAAAATTTTAGTTAGCCAATGTACAAGTATAATTAAGAAGGAGATTAGTGTTTCTAAGTAAATAGATGATTAACTAAATAATAAAGGAACCTAGTTAATTTTTAATTAAACATAACTAGAAGGACTTAAACATAAATAGGTTTATGAAATCAATCAAAACTTAATTGAGTTTCCTATGCTCAATTTCGGCCTTATGCTCTCATAATGCAACCAAGAAGATGCTAGAAGCTTAGCCATCCACCATTCAATCCATCAATGGCCATTAGTAAGTCTAGTTGGTCAACAAAGGAGACAAGCTCCATAATTGATGCTCTACGGCCATGCATTGTGGGGAGGGGGGGCTAATATTCACTTCATAATAATTCATTCAATCATTCTAACCATTCACTCTTTTCTCTCCTACCCAAAGAACTGAAAGAAAATCTCCTAAGTTTTATTTTCCCTACCATTTGGCCAACACCACTTCATCTACTTCCATCCATAAAAATTTTTATCTAACATCATTTCCTAAACCTAAACCATATTCTAAGAACATCTCTCGTTGTGAGTTTTTGCTAAATCATTCATTTGGAGCTTGAAAAATCACTTTGAAGTTTCTTTCCTATAAGGTGAAAATTTGAGTTTTTATGTTCTAAGCCATGATTGATCCATGGTTTATCTTTTTCAAACATAATTTATGACTTTATAATTTGTTTAAGCTTGTTAGGATTTTTGTTGAAGCTACACAAATTTTCTAAGGAGGAGTCCAAGGAGATCTTGTCTTCCTTATAGGTAAGAGGGAGATTTAATCTCATCAACCATGTGTGGTGGTGAGAAAATGGATGTATTTATGGTGAAGAATCCATAAGGATTCATTCACTTGGTTGTTTGTTGTCTTCTCTATTTGTGATTGTTTATGTGTGCATGTTATTTGCTTTTCTATTTGTGATTTATTATGCATGCAAGCATGTCTATAGCTTTGATATTTAGTAGGTGTTTTAATATTGCTTTAATATATGGTATGTGTTCATAGATATATGTATGTGTTTATAGATATATGATAATTATTGTTAGATGTGAATAATTTGTTGAGATTTGAATTAGTTTTCCAAAGAACACATGATAATGAAGAGCTCACGGTTTTATCTTCAAAAGAGAACCAACATGTTCTCAACCATTTTCTAAAAGGATGATCCATATGATTTTATTAAGTTAATGGATTTTATAAGGATTTAGAGGATGGAAAATAAGTTAAATAAGATATGTAAAAGAAATGGTGATTTTTGGCCATCAAGTTTTTTTTTATGTTTAATTGATCCAAAATTTATTTTATAAGTGTAAATTAGTTTATTAACCCAAAAAGAATTAATTTACAATGGATTTTCAAGAACCAAATAAGTAAACAAATTTTTATTAGAAGTCTAATATAGAAAAGAAATAAATTTTAGACACTTAAAAAAATACTTACCCTTTGAGTTTTTAAAGTATGTTAGCAATTTTTAAAGTGGATTTTATGGTTATAATTAAATAAAGGAATTTTTAAAAGGAAAACGTAGAAAATATCACTTAGTGGATTTTCTAAACGAAATGTTGTCAAAATTGATTAAAAATGAGCAAGTATTGAAGAACGTTTAAAAATGGCATTTAGAAAGCAAGGAAATATTTTACGTAGTTAAAAAATAAAATTAACTGTAGAAGAATTTATTAAAATCGAATTTTTGAGAAAAACGTCAGAAAATTATTACTTAGAGTGATTTTTGTAAGAAAAATGGAAAATAATGTCTAAATAGTATTTTTAGTTTTGGAAAGTTTCAAAATTTAATTTGGAGCATCAAGAAATATTTTATATAGTGAAAAACAGTAGAAATAGCTTACGCGTATTTGAAATAATGATTTTTTAACTATGCATTTGAGAAAATGTTGAAAAATATTTACGCGATTGAAAAATGTTTGTCAAATGTGACGTAATTGTAAAAATGTGATAAAATATTTACGCGACTAATGGGAATAGTAATTTTTACTGTCGGGCCAAAGTGGTGGACCCGGACATGTTAGGAAATAGTACTGTCAAGTGGAGACATACTATTTTTGGAATTATTAATACTAAGGGTATTTTTGTAATTATGATGACAATGAGGATATTTATGTAATTATGATTCATGGTGATACTGAGGGTATTTTTGTAATTATGGATCATTACATACATAGAGTGGTATGTCAATTTAGTTGAAATTGACGATTGACTGACGAGATGAATTACACTGTGTTGCGGGTGTGATAGGCGTAATGTGTTCATGTGGAAAACTTGGAGGCGTTAGTGTGTAGTAGATTCTACATGTGAACAGTTGGTAGCTCCTCTGGGCCGTGGTAATTGAAAAACACACACTAGCGATCTCGACAAATACTATTCTTAATCAGGATCTATTGGGGACTGTCTGGTACTATGCTTGGATGTACACGACGTATTTGACTGTGTACCATTCACACGATGTATTTGACTGTGTGCTGTTTACACAACATATTTGACTGTGTAATAGTTAGTTGAGGCAGCCTTATGTGCAGACATGTCTACCGAATCATTCTCTATGATGTTTGTATTTAGCTCCATGGAGTAGGAATAAGTCTGAGTACATAGCATATTTAATCTGCATTACTGTGTGAATAGTTATAATTTGATTTATGATGCTTTGCATATGTGATAATATGAATTGTTATATTAACTATTATATTTGTTTGTATTGTCATTTTCTTTACTGCTATGCTGGTAATGATGTAGATTGTCTCACCTCTTTATATATATTTTTTGTATTATTATGTATGTTCCGTAAAGTTGCTGAGGAAGTAGAAGAGGAGTAACTGCTGGATTGTCAATACAACGAGGAGTAGCAACTGAGTGACCAATTCAAGGAAGGCGAACCTCGAGATCATCCATATCATATAGATTGATTGCAGCGTGGTATGGTGTTACCAGAGTATTTCTGTCTTCCGATGATCTTCCCAAGGAGGATTCTTCAGAGGATCAGAACTTTTAGTGTTATGCTTGAGCTAGTTTATGGTTTGCTTTAAACCAAACAGTTTACTGTTTTTTTTAATTAAATAGTTTATAATATGTAAATTATTTGTACTTATTAAAAACAAAATCATATGTACAATTATGGTGTGTATGTAATAGTTATTTTATTTTATGTTCTGTTTATTTTATTTTATAATATAATGTTCAAAAAGAATATTTTTACGACCTATATTATTATATATTACGAAATAACTTATAACTCGGGTAGAGGTTTTATTATTGTTCGGAAATGTGATATCCTCAGTAGGGTGTTGCAGCCTCCTTCAATAACTCTAAGAGAGAAGTGAAGGATGCATTGCTCCATCCATGTAGACACTTCAACAAGTACAGACGAATGGTGAAAGATAAGGTAGAGAATCTTGTACATCCCAGATACAATTCTTGGCTTGCTTCATCAACTAAGTTATAAAATTTCCTTGCATCTTCATTTGGGCCTTCATAAACTCCTTCAGCTTGTGCCACATATCTAAATGTATCATTCAACAAACCATCAATGTCCTCATTTGAATTAACTTCATCATCCATATCACCATCGACATCCATTTGGATTTCCCGTTCTCCATGATTAAACCAAACTGTATAACCTTCAACAAATCCGTAGCATATCAGATGATCATATACTACGTTCCTCCGATACCAATAAATATTACAACACTTCGCACAAGGACATTGAATTTCTTCGCCTTTGGGATTTCCAACAGAGTAAGCAAAGTCCAAGAAACATTGAACACCATCACAATACTCTTTGCTATACCTTGGTAAATCCATCCAATGCTTGGACACATCTTGAGAAAACCTAATTAATCGAATTTAGATATTAAGGCTTCAAATAAATATTCATTTATGCATTAACTAGACTTTATAGGAATACAAATAATGTGTTAAATAATGTCTTGTTAAATTCACACTTGGGAATCAAAACCAAGAGAAAGAAAAAAAATAAAAATAAAATGTTGTATAAATAACAACAGCATAAGAAAATAAAGAGGATAAGAGTTTCTTACTTAGTCATGACACTGATTGTAACTCAAAACTTAACTTCAAGTCCACAATAGATCTTCACAAGTCTTGATTAATCTCCCTTGAACAAGAACAATCAATTGAATGTCATGTATAAAAATCATAGTTATGACATAGTTATAAGGAATATTTGGCAGTTAAAATAGGTTGTAAAAGGAATTGAAATAAAAAATTAAAGACCGTTATTTACTCTAAAAGATATATCAGGTATATGCTTTTGAAGATGCCATGCAAAGAAAACAAAAGATTTTTGAGTTTTTTTCATTTTTAGACTGGAAAAAGACTTCTGAGTTTAAAACTTCAAACAATGCTTTTGCACATGTGGACAAGTGTGAATTTGTACATATGTATAAAAAAAGAATCCATCTCTACAGTGATAATCAAAAGATATTAAAAAACTAGTAGTTAGCACTTACCTAACTTAAAAGTCAGGCTGGCAGTGGTTGACAATCAGATATATTTCACATGGGAGGAATAATATTTTACAATTTTAGTTGAGTCTTGACTCAAACAGCACTGAACTACCTCAAGCAACTGATCCCCAACTAATGATACCCTTTTACTTTCTTGTTACTTTGAATTATTGTCTCAAGCACTAATTAATGATTAAAGCCAATCCCATAATTATCCCACTTCCCACAAATATACACTTTTATACAATTTATAACAATATGCTTATTGCAAAAAGGACTGAGGAGCTAAATTCACGCTAACATAACCATTGTACCCTCTAATACTAATTTGAATCTAGCTAGTGGCATAATTCATCTGTTGGCATCCATGCTGAGCCACTACCCCAATAAATGTTCTCTCTTACAAACTTATGTAACACCCCAATTTTTAGAAAAATGTCCCGAATGTTCTGTTTGCTGTTTTTCAAGCTTTTGTGTAAAAGACCGTTGTGTCTCTATTTTACTGTTTCTTGTTTTTCTGTATGAAATACAAATACGTTTTACAGGCTAGAATTTTATTTAGTCTTTTTACGTAATTTGTTTCGAAACGGTAAAATAAAAGTTTTGTCAAGCTACTGTTTTAATTTTTCTGTGAGATATACAAACATATAATATTGTCTGTAATTTTACTTGAACGTTTTGGATGATTTGCTTCGTTGTGGGGAAAATGAAAAAATGACCATTACGTCCCAATTGTACTATTTTTAACTTTTCTATATGTTACAGTGCTTAATATTACTGTCTGCGATTTTATTTGGACTTTTTGTGCGATTTGCTCCGGGACAGGAAAATAATATTTTTCCGGGCCGGAGAAATCTTATTTTAATTATTCAGAACTGGGGGATTATACTAAACCCGATTCTGAATGATACTGTTGATAATCTTTTAATTTTTAGGATTTAACTGTCGAATAAAATAATTTTGTATTATTAAAATATTATTTTATTAGTCAGTATAATTAGATGACAGTGGACCCGAAAATGTTTTGTGGGACCCACGTTTAGTTTAAATAGTTAAGTTAGTAGCTTAATTAAGCATCATTAGTAGTAGAACTTTCAAGAACATGGTGACTAAGCTAATGACTAGGCTAATTAGTGACTAAGCATGGTGACTAGGCTAATGACAATGCTAAAATCAACCAATAAGAGTTAAGCTTGCTAACCAAGTTTTAATCTTGACCTTTGATCCATCCTAAGGCTTGGATGAAGCCAAGCAAGGCTACACCTTGCAGGCTTGAAGTCCACGGCCATTTGGCCTTTGGAGGACAAAAATCATTTCACTCTTCATGCATTTTCTCTCTTCTCTCTCTTCCAAAAACCCTAAACTCCATTGAAGCTTTCTTGAAGCTCTATTCGGCCAAACACAAACCAAGACCATCCAATCACTCAAAAACTTATCCAACCAAGTTTTCTAAACCTAAACACAATCCTAAGAACATCTCTAGTTGAGAGTTCTTGCAAAATCCTTCATTTGAAGCTTGGAAACCTACTTGGAAAATTTTACCTAGAAGGTGAAATTTCTTGTTTTCCATTTCTAAACTCTTTTTCAAAGTTCTAAGTCATGATTTATCCATGGTTTAAGCTCTCTTTTATGGTTAGTAATTTGTAGTTTTGTTTAAGCTTGATAGGTGACTTGGTGGAGTGAAAACCGAAACCTAGAGGAGGTGTGAAAGAGTATTTTTGTCTTCATTTAAGGTAAAAGGAAGACTAATCTTATCATCCTTGGGTGGTGGTAAGAAGATGGAGTTTGATTATTGTGATTGTAGAATCCATAAGGATTCCTTTGTGTGTTTGTTAATAGCTTGTTTATGTGGTTGTTAGTAGCTTTCCTATTTGATGTTTGTAATAAATTGTATGAAGTTGCATGTCTACAAGCTTTGATTTGCATGTCTACAAGCTTTGATAATTTGTATGTGTTAGAAATGCATGATAATGTATAGTAGTGAATAACATGATAAGGAATGCATGAGTGTTCCAAAGAACACCACACTAAGGCTCACGACCATTGACTAAAAAGAGAACCAAAATGTTCTCATTATTTTCCTAAAGTGTAATTTAATTAATCTAGGAAAATTAACAAGAGATAGAATTGTTTAGATCAAGGAAAATGAATTTAGAAATCAAATGACACAAGTGTATGTTTCAGCCAACATGCCAAACTAAGTATTCATGATTTCAAAAATCAAATCCAAACCATTTCCAAGTATAAAGATGCAATATATGTTAAAAAGAATTTTTCTAAAATGAGTTTTGAAGAAATAAATTGAATTGAATTAAGTTTAATCAACTAAAACTATTGATTTTATTGTTAGAAAAGAAATACAGTAACTTTCAAAAATTTCTAACATATAGCTCATACTGTATTTTGAAGCCTGTTAGTGGTTTTCAAAAGGATTAAATTATATGGTTTAAAAATTAAGTAAATAGAATTTTTATGGAAAAAATTAGAAAACAATTAATATAATTTTCTAAACAAAATACTGTCAATTTTTATTAAAACGGACAAATAAGATAGAAAAGATGTCCAAAAGAGAGTATACGGTATGAAAAATATTTTACGTAGTTTAAACGTATTATTTATTATTTCTATTTATTTAAACAGTAATTTCTAAGGAATTTAGATAAGAAAATGATTTAAAAATCTTACGCGATTGAGAAAACGTATTAAAAACTCTACGCGATTTTAAAAATAGAAAAATAAATTTACGTGATTTAAAAATATTTATAAAAACGACGAGATTGTGAAAACTCGATAAAATTTCTACGCGATTGACCAAAACGGTATTTTCTGTATTTTCTGCTGTCGGGCTATAAGGTGAACCCGTACAGGCTTTGGAACAGTATTTGTCTGATGGGACTTACTGTATCTTTTTTATCTTTGAGAATCTATTTTAATGAGGGTATTTTGGTAATTTCTATTTGTTGGATCATATATTGAGTTTATGCCAATTTTTGGTGGATTGGTTGACGAGGTGAATCACATCGTGTTGTCGATGCGATAAACGTAGTGTGGTTCATTGTCTTTATGAACTTGGAGACATTAGTGTACGGAATCCCATATATGGACAGTCGGTCGCTCCGCTAGGCTGTGGTAACCGATAGCACACTAATGGACTCGACACGCACTATATTTAATCGAGATTTCGTAAAGTCTAGTAGTACATTGCCTGTAGTGCCACAACGTGAGACCGTGAACTACACCATGCCTTGGACAGTGGAATCCATATGTCGTGGGGCTATAGACGCAACGTGTGACAGCGCAATAGTTTGGTTGGGCAGCCGTGGTACTAATAGATTTTGCGGGTCATTCTCTCCGATATCTATATGTGTGTTTAGCTCCATAGACTAGGATCGTGTCATATTGCATATGATTATATCTTGGACATTATTTTATTTTATCTGTTTATTTTTATCTGGCTATTATTATGATTAATTGTCTATTTTCTTATTTTATTTTATCTGTGATATTATTCTATCTGTGATATTATTTTATCTGTGATACTATTTTATCTGTGACATTATGCGTTGTTGTGACATTTAAATCTTTACACTATCCTGTTATTAATTACTGTTATAGCTTTTCATATTGCATGAACTGTATATCTGTTGTGTGTCGTTTTCTTATTTACCATGTTTGTGATGATATTAGATTGTCTTACCTCTTTATTGTATGTGTTTTCTGTATATATTTATTTACGTGGTAAAGAGTTTGAGGAAGAGGAACAGCCTCTTGAGATTTTGTATCCTGAGGAGGAAGAAGAACAGCAAGTCGAAGATCAGTACGACGACCAAGAACCATCTGATTATCCATATCCATTGGACTGATTTGTTTGGGTATGGCGGTGCCAGGATTTTTGGGTTTTGTGCAACTTGAGTTTCACGGTGGATCGTTAGCTTGGCATTTGAGGGGAGATAGAGACTCAGTGACTTATGTGGGACGGTTGACTGTGTCCCTACGTCATACGTTTGATGGAGAGCCAGTTATATCGACTACTGTGTTTTTGCACTTAGAGTTACCTTTATCTCTTTGGCGTCATTGGGGTGGTGTGTCCACTGAGCCTAGTGAGATGAGTATCGTATCGACTGCGCGGTCTCGTTTCCGCCGAGTGTCGAGGCATCCTGGATATTTCTCTTCTGATGAGTTTCCTGAGAGTGATCTATCAGAGGCTTAAATGTTTATGATGTGTATTTTGGGCGCGTCTGCGTATGTATATATTGACTCTTTACTGTTTTTATTTACTGTTTCTGTTTAAATATTTGTAGATATAGTTGTAAATTATTTGTATAACTTATAACTTGAACCATATGTATATTATGAGTGATGTTGTTCTGTTTATTTTATGTTTCCGCATTATTTTATTTAATAATATTCTGTTTAACAAGAATTATTTTTACAACCTGTATTAGTACGTAATAAATGTTTTACAACTTGGGTAGATTTTATTTATCTTTCTTTTATTTTCTTTATATATGTGACATCCCCACAAGGGTGTTACATTAGTTGGTATCAGAGCCCAAGTTAGAGTCTTTTGGGGTTGTGGTTGGGTCTGTTTTTGTTTGTGCTGTGTGATTCTCTGTGATTTACTTCCGAAAGGATGTATCTAATTTTGTTTTGTTCTGTTTGAAGAAAGAAGATGTCTGGACGAGGTAGAGGACGTGCGAACGTGAATCGTGATGTGGACCCAATGATTGCGGCTGCTGAAGCTATGCAGCAGATGGCTGAAGTAATTACGCAGCAGAATTTGAGAGCAGCTCAACAACAAGATGCTAGTGTTGATGCCCTAAATTTATCTGAATTTAGGCGCCACAATCCGCCACAGTTTAGAGGTGAGGTTGATCCGGAGAAAGCAAGTCAATGGATACAAGACTTGGAGAGAATTTTTGAGGGAATGAGATGCATAGATGATAAGAAGGTGACTTATGCTGTTTTTATGCTAAGGGGAGATGGAGAACATTGGTGGAGA
The DNA here is from genome assembly GCA_029884605.1 of Ormosia emarginata. Taxonomy (NCBI): domain Eukaryota; kingdom Viridiplantae; phylum Streptophyta; class Magnoliopsida; order Fabales; family Fabaceae; genus Ormosia; species Ormosia emarginata. The sequence goes on from JAQQTP010000088.1 coordinate 46,396,390, forward strand.
GGAACTCGCTGAGTTTTACAAGTTGAAGGGACGGAAATTACATGGGAAGTATTTTCTAATGCTTTTCTGGAGAAATATTTTCCTGCGAGTGCTAGGTATGCCAAAGAAATGGAATTTCTTGGTTTGCGACAGGGAAATATGACGGTGAATGAGTATGCCACAAAGTTTGAGAGCTTGTCTCAGTTCTTAGATTATGCTCAAACCCGACAAGATGATGTGTGGAGATGTCGGAAGTTTGAATTAGGGTTAAGAGTGGAACTGAAACGAGGAGTGCTATCCTTGGGAATGACTCAGTTTCATGCTTTGGTTGATGCATGTGCGCAACTTGAGGAATTAGAGCTGTCAAGAGATCAGAGGAATCATAACTTTGGGCCAACAAGGTTTCAAAGAGGTGGAGGTAGTAATACGAATCGGTTTCAGCGCAAGCCGTATTCTAGACCATCAGGGAGTCAATCTCAACGACCACCAGTTGGAGGAAGTGCAAGTGGTAGTGGAGCTGGAAAGAGAGTAGCGTTCACGCCGACATGTTTTAAATGCGGAAAGAAAGGCCATATCTCTCCGGAGTGCACGATTAAAGGGACAGTTTGTTTTAACTGTAAACAACCTGGGCACATGTCGAAGGATTGTACTCAGCTGGAAAGGAAACCTGCTGTTCGTTATGTTCGTGCTAATCAGCAGAAATCAGGGAGTACTCAACCGAGATCTGGAGGGCATGTATATACTATGACGGGAACTGAAATTTCTAAGTCTGATGATCTTATTCAAGGAGAAGGTGACATTGGAGGTAATCTTCTGACTGTGTTGTATGATTCTGGTGCTACACACTCATTTATTGCATATGATTGTGTGGAAAGATTGAAGTTGTCTGTGTCTTCTCTGAATGTTAAATTGAGTGTATCTACGCCAACTGCTAAACCTGTAATTACATCAAAGATATGTTTGGATTGTCTTATTGTTGTGAAGGACCATAAGTTTTTGGTTAACTTGATTTGTTTGCCTCTTGTTGAGATAGATGTAATCTTAGGGATGGACTGGTTATCTTCTAACCATATCCTTATAGATTGTGCAAGTAAAACCATAGTTTTTCCTTAGGAAGAAAAGTATGGATTCTTGACTGCTGTTAAGGTCAAATCTTTGTTAAGAGAGGGAGCACAGGGATATGTGGTATTGTCTTCTCTAGAAGTTAAGAATGAGAAGGATGTGAATACTATTCCTGTTGTCAACGAGTTTCCAGAGGTTTTTCCTAATGACGTACCTGGTTTACCACCTGAGAGGGAGATCGAGTTTTCAATTGATTTAGTACCAGGAGCAAGTCCTATCTCAATTGTACCGTACCGTATGTCGCCAACAGAGTTAGAGGAGCTGAAGAAGCAATTGGTGGAATTGTTAGAGAAACAGTTTGTGCGACCTAGTGTTTCACCATGGGGTGCGCCAGTGCTTTTGGTTAAGAAGAAAGACGGAACTTCTCGGCTTTGTGTGGATTATCATCAGCTGAACAAGGTGACTATCAAGAATAAATATCCGCTTCCTAGAATTGATGATTTGATGGATCAGTTAAGAGGAGCTATGGTATTTTCCAAGATAGATCTGAGATCGGGTTATCACCAGATTCGTGTTATGGACATTATGAGTATTAGGTAATGCCATTTGGGGTGACGAATGCTCCTGCCATATTTATGGATTATATGAACAGGATTTTTTGTCCGTATCTAGACAGATTTGTCGTTGTTTTTATCGATGACATTCTGATCTATTCTCAATCTAAGGAAGAGCATGTTGAACATCTTGGTATTGTTCTTCAGATTTTGAAGGAAAAGCAGCTATATGCGAAATTGGCCAAGTGTGAGTTCTGGTTGGAAGAAGTCCAATTTTTAGGTCACGTAATTTCGAAAGAAGGTATTGCGGTAGACCTATCAAAAGTGGAGACTGTTTTACAGTGGGAAAGGCCTAAGACGGTGACAGAAGTTCGAAGTTTCGTTGGACTTGCTGGTTATTACCGGAGGTTTATCGAAGGTTTTTCCAAGATAGGAGGAAAAGTCAAGCTTTTGAATGGACAGAAGAACGTGAAGCCAGTTTTCAAGAGTTAAAGAAGAGGTTAACAACTGCACCTGTGTTGATCTTGCCAGATTCTAAGAGATCTTTTGATGTGTATTGCGATGCTTCTTATCAAGGGTTAGGTTGCGTTTTGATGCAAGACCGGAATGTTGTGGCGTATGCTTCTCGACAGTTGAAGGTTCATGAGAGGAATTATCCAACGCACGATTTGGAATTGGCCGCGGTGGTTTTTGCTCTGAAAGTGTGGAGGCATTTTCTGTATGGAGCGCTGTTCAATGTCTTTAGTGATCACAAGAGTCTAAAGTACTTGTTTGATCAGAAAGAATTGAATATGAGGCAGAGGCGATGGTTGGAATTCTTAAAGGATTATGATTTTCAACTCCAATACCATCCGGGAAAAGCTAATGTGGTAGCTGATGCCTTGAGTAGAAAGGTGCTTAGTGTTTCGGCAATGATGATCAAGGAGGAAGAGTTGATCAATAAGTTCCGAGATTTATGGTTGTCAGTGGAGTTTTTACCTGAAAGAGTTCGTCTATATAAGGTCGTGATTATAAACGAATTTCTTGATGTAGTCCGAGATAAACAAAAGGAAGACGTGTTTTTGCAAAATGAGAGAGAATTGTTAAAGCAAGGTCATAAGGCGACGGTAGAGGAAGGGGCAGATGGAATCTTAAGGTTTAAGGGAAGAGTTTGTATGCCTGTTGATTCTGAATTGAAAAAGTCGATCCTAGATGAAGCTCATACTAGTGACCTGAGTTTACATCCGGGGATGACGAAGATGTACCAAGACTTGAAAAGGTTGTTTTAGTGGCCAAGGATGAAAAGAGACGTAGCAGAATATGTGGAGTCTTGTCTGGTTTGTCAGAAAGCGAAAGTGGAACATCAGAGACCAGCTGGAATGTTGCAACCGTTATCTATTCCAGAGTGGAAATGGGATAGTATCTCGATGGATTTCGTTACTAGTTTGCCGAAGAGGAGGAAAGGTCATGATTCAATATGGGTTATAGTCAATAGGCTTACTAAATCGGCTCATTTCTTACCAATTAATATCAAGTATTCATTGGAAAGATTAACCCAGTTGTACATCAGTGAGATTGTCAGATTACATGGTGTACCTACATGTATAGTTTCTGACCGAGATCCGAGGTTTACGTCAAGGTTTTGGCGAAGTCTGCAAGAAGCTATGGGAACTAAGTTGTGACTGAGTTCGGCATATCATCCGTAGACTGATGGTCAGACAGAGAGAACTATACAGTCCTTAGAAGATCTGTTGCGTGCTTGTGTTTTGGAGCAACGAGGAAGTTGGGATGAATTTTTATCTTTGATAGAATTCACCTACAACAATAGTTTTCACTCAAGCATAGGGATGGCACCCTATGAGGCATTGTATGGGAGGCGATGTCGAACACCGTTATGTTGGTATCAAGATGGGGAAAGTATGACTATTGGACCAGATCTTGTACAACAGACTACGGAGAAGATAAAGATGATACAAGAGAAGATGAGGACGACGCAAAGCAGACAAAAGAGTTATGCGGATAAACGAAGACAACCTCTCGAGTTTAAGGAGGGTGAGCATGTGTTTCTAAGAGTTACTCCTACGACCGGTGTCGGAAGAGTTATTAAGTCTAAGAAACTTACTCCTAAGTTCATTGGACCGTATCAGATTATCCGACGTATAGGTCCTGTAGCGTATCAGATCGCTATGTCGCCTTTTCTATCGAATCTGCATGACGTATTTCATGTATCTCAGTTACGAAAGTATATACCAGATCCAACGCATGTTATACAACCGGATGAAGTACAATTGAAGGAGAATTTGACTTACGAGACTTTACTTGTTAGAATAGAGGACAGAAAGGTAAAACAGCTTCGAGGGAAAATAATCGAGCTAGTGAAGGTCATATGGAATGATGTGACGGGTGATGCTACCTAGGAGCTGGAAGATAAAATGAGGGATCAGTATCCTCATTTGTTTTGATGTGCAGCGAATTTCGAGGACGAAATTTTTATTTGTTGGGGAGAGTTGTAACACCCCAATTTTTAGAAAAATGTCCAGAATGTTCTATTTGCTGTTTTTCAAGCTTTTGTGTAAAAGACCGTTGTGTCCCTATTTTACTGTTTCTTATTTTTTTGTATGAAATACAAATACATTTTACAGGCTAGAATTTTATTTAGTCTTTTTACGTAATTTGTTTCGAAACGGTAAAATAAAAGTTTTGTCAAGCTACTGTTTTAATTTTTCTGTGAGATATACAGACATATAATACTGTCTGTAATTTTATTTGAACGTTTTGGATGATTTGCTTCGTTGTGGGAAAAAATAAAAAAATGACCATTACGTCCCAATTGTACTGTTTTTAACTTTTCTATATGTTACAGTGCTTAATATTACTGTCTGTGATTTTATTTGGACTTTTTGTGTGATTTGCTCCGGGACAGGAAAATAATATTTTTCTGGGCCGGGGAAATCTTATTTTAATTATTCAGAACTGGGGGATCTTACTAAACCCGATTCTGAATGATACTATTGATAATCTTTTAATTTTTAGGATTTAACAGTCAAATAAAATAATTTTGTATTATTATAATATTATTTTATTAGTCAGTATAATTAGATGACAGTGGACCCGAAAATGTTTTGCAAGACCCACGTTTAGTTAAAACAGTTAAGTTAGTAGCTTAATTAAGCATCATTAGTAGTAGAACTTTCAAGAACATGGTGACTAAGCTAATGACTAGGCTAATTAGTGACTAAGCATGGTGACTAGGCTAATGACAATGCTAAAATCAACCAATGAGAGTTACGCTTGCTAACCAAGTTTTAATCTTGACCTTTGATCCATCCTAAGGCTTGGATGAAGCCAAGCAAGGCTACACCTTGCAGGCTTGAAGTCCACGGCCATTTGGCCTTTGGAGGACAAAAATCATTTCACTCTTCATGCATTTTCTCTCTTCTCTCTCTTCCAAAAACCCTAAACTCCATTGAAGCTTTCTTGAAGCTCTATTCGGCCAAACACAAACCAAGACCATCCAATCACTCAAAAATTTATCCAACCAAGTTTTCTAAACCTAAACACAATCCTAAGAACATCTCTAGTTGAGAGTTCTTGCAAAATCCTTCATTTGAAGCTTGGAAACCTACTTGGAAAATTTTACCTAGAAGGTGAAATTTCTTGTTTTCCATTTCTAAACTCTTTTTCAAAGTTCTAAGTCATGATTTATCCATGGTTTAAGCTCTCTTTTATGGTTAGTAATTTGTAGTTTTGTTTAAGCTTGATAGGTGACTTGGTGGAGTGAAAACCAAAACCTAGAGGAGGTGTGAAAGAGTATTTTTGTCTTCATTTAAGGTAAAAGGAAGACTAATCTTATCATCCTTGGGTGGTGGTAAGAAGATGGAGTTTGATTATTGTGATTGTAGAATCCATAAGGATTCCTTTGTGTGTTTGTTAATAGCTTGTTTATGTGGTTGTTAGTAGCTTTCCTATTTGATGTTTGTAATAAATTGTATGAAGTTGCATGTCTACAAGCTTTGATTTGCATGTCTACAAGCTTTGATAATTTGTATGTGTTAGAAATGCATGATAATGTATAGTAGTGAATAACATGCTAAGGAATGCATGAGTGTTCCAAAGAACACCACACTAAGGCTCACGACCATTGACTAAAAAGAGAACCAAAATGTTCTCATTATTTTCCTAAAGTGTAATTTAATTAATCTAGGAAAATTAACAAGAGATAGAATTGTTTAGATCAAGGAAAATGAATTTAGAAATCAAATGACACAAGTGTATGTTTCAGCCAACATGCCAAACTAAGTATTCATGATTTCAAAAATCAAATCCAAACCATTTCCAAGTATAAAGATGCAATATATGTTAAAAAGAATTTTTCTAAAATGAGTTTTGAAGAAATAAATTGAATTGAATTAAGTTTAATCAACTAAAACTATTGATTTTATTGTTAGAAAAGAAATACAGTAACTTTCAAAAATTTCTAACATATAGCTCATATTGTATTTTGAAGCCTGTTAGTGGTTTTCAAAAGGATTAAATTATATGGTTTAAAAATTAAGTAAACAGAATTTTTACGGAAAAAATTAGGAAACCATTAATATAATTTTCTAAACAAAATATTGTCAATTTTTATTAAAAACGGACAAATAAGATAGAAAAGATGTCCAAAAGATAGTATACGGTATAGAAAATATTTTACGTAGTTTAAACGTATTATTTATTATTTCTGTTTATTTAAACAGTAATTTCTAAGGAATTTGGATAAGAAAATGATTTAAAAATCTTACGCGATTGAGAAAACGTGTTAAAAACTCTACGCGATTTTAAAAATAAAAAAATAAATTTACGTGATTTAAAAACGTTTATAAAAACGATGAGATTGTGAAAATGCGATAAAATTTCTACGCGATTGACCAAAACGGTATTTTCTGTATTTTTCTACTGTCGGGATATGAGGTGAACCCGTACAGGCTTTGGAACAGTATTTGTCCGGTGGGACTTACTGTATCTTTTTTTTAATCTTTGAGGATCTATTTTAATGAGGGTATTTTGGTAATTTCTATTTGTTGGATCATATATTGAGTTTATGCCAATTTTTGGTGGATTGGTTGACGAGGTGAATCACATCGTGTTGTCGATGCGATAAACGTAGTGTGGTTCATTGTCTTTATGAACTTGGAGACGTTAGTGTACGGAATCCCATATATGGACAGTCGGTCGCTCCGCTGGGCCGTGGTAACCGATAGCACACTAATGGACTCGACACGCACTATTTTTAATCGAGATTTCGTAAAGTCTAATAGTACATTGCTTGTAGTGCCACAACGTGAGACCGTGAACTACACCATGCCTTGGACAGTGGGATCCATGTGTCGTGGGGCTATAGACGCAACGTGTGACGTCGCAATAGTTTGGTTGGGCAGCCGTGGTACTAATAGATTTTGCGGGTCATTCTCTCCGATATCTGTATGTGTGTTTAGCTCTATGGAGTAGAATCGTGTCATATTGCATATGATTATATCTTGGACATTATTTTATTTTATCTGTTTATTTTTATCTCGGCTATTATTATGATTAATTGTCTATTTTCTTATTTTATTTTATATGTGATATTATTCTATCTGTGATATTATTTTATCTGTGATACTATTTTATTTGTGACATTATGCGTTGTTGTGACATTTAAATCTTTACACTATCCTGTTATTAATTACTGTTATAGCTTTTCATATTGCATGAACTGTATATCTGTTGTGTGTCGTTTTCTTATTTACCATGTTTGTGATGATATTAGATTGTCTTACTGATAATCACATATTTTATTCATTAAGAAACCCTTATGTTTAGTTATTTACACTCTTCATGTACTTAATTGACTGAATTTGATTATGTTTTGTAAGTTTGAACTCGAATCGGACTTAATTAATTTTTTCAGCATTATTTAGGTCTTACACTATTTCTGTATTTTAGCCATATCTTGAGTTCTAAATGTTTGATAATTATGAATTTTACCTTGTAGGAAAGATAAGAGAGAGCTCTACAACTTTGATGAAGAGCTCAAAGTCAATTTCAGACATCTAGTGAAGCTAATTGGGCATGGAAATCAGAATACAAGATTTGTGACTGGAACCCGAACAGTCTGTAGTAACCAGAACATCTTTGGTATTTATCTTCTCATATCCATTTTATCCTCTTCTGTTACCTTGACCTCACTACAACCTTGAATAAAGTCCTCATGATTTGTGTGTGCATGTGTTTTGAGTAGTGGAGAAGTAGAAGATAAGCAAGCTTATGGTAGTGCAATTTTCATGGGTTGAATTGAGTGAAATACCTACCTTTTAAACACTTGAGAGATTGAGAGGGAATCTTGTGAAGATCCATCATTCTTAATTCATTCTTTTCAACGGAAGTTTCCTTGCTTGTTGGTTTGAGATGTGAAGAAATCTTACCTCATTTATGCTTTGATCCCTTGAATTTCTTGTTGCTCTTCTTGCTTCATTGAGTCCTTTAGAGTTTTTAGCTTTTAAGTTTGTGTCGTTTGTCTTTGTCTTCTAACTTTAGTTTTATATGTTTTGCCCAGGAGTGCAAAAAGCTAAGTGTGGGGAAATTTGATAATCACATATTTTATTCATTAAGAAACCCTTATGTTTAGTTATTTACACTCTTCATGTACTTAATTGACTGAATTTGATTATGTTTTGTAAGTTTGAACTCGAATCGGACTTAATTAATTTTTTCAGCATTATTTGGGTCTTACACTGTTTCTGTATTTTAGCCATATCTTGAGTTCTAAATGTTTGATAATTATGAATTTTACCTTGTAGGAAAGATAAGAGAGAGCTCTACAACTTTGATGAAGAGCTCAAAGTCAATTTCAGACATCTAGTGGAGCTAATTGGGCATGGAAATCAGAATACAGGATTTGTGACTGGAACCCGAACAGTGTGTAGTAACCAGAACATAATTCGAGTTTGGGCATATAAAATGGGCTGAAAATTTGTAATCTGAAAGTTAAGACCCAGATGTACAACTTTCATGTCAAGCACAAAACTTGATTCGAGCTCCTTGATGGAGATATTGGGTCTGAAAGTCAAAACAGAGGTGCTAAAACTGGTCCTGAACAGTCTGTAGTAATTGGGTCATATCTTGGGCTGTAGGACGAATTTTTGGGTGCTTCCAGAGCCATTGGAAAGCTTAGACAATTTCCTAGAACTTTCATGAAGACCACTTGGCTCATAAATGATGAAATCAATGAGTTCAGCAATGAATACTTTCGGAGACAAGGAAGCTCACCTACCAATCTCACCTACCAAGCTCACCTACCAATCTCACCTACCAAGCTCACCTACTAATTCCACCTACTAATCTCATCTACCCATCTACTACTACTCTGAATCCTCTATAAAAGGAAGCATGTGGAGAGCTCTAAACACAACACACACTTGGTGTTAGAAATAGCTTTTCATAGTTCTTATATATTTTTCCTTCATTGTAATGGAGAGCTAAGTCACTTCTAGTCAATTCGGGACTCTTGAAGAGATTGTGGCTTGGATTCTTGAGACCTTGGTTATGTAATGTATTTGATTTATATTTGAATTCCTCTTCTCTTCTTCTTCTGTTCTCTTGATCTTGAATGCATGAATGGTGATTCTGTTTATGTTTGATCTGATTTGATATTGGTTTAAGATTAAGTATTGTGATGAAATTTAGAACTGATTGATCTAAACTAATCACGTAATTGAAGAGGTTAGGTTACTGATTTGTGCCTAGGTTAATTGAATTTGGTGCTTAAATTGACATATATTTACATGAATGGTGCGATTGCAGATTTATGTTTATCACTTGTCAATTGAATTCTGGACGATTGTCTAGTATGAATTTTGGATCGATGCGAGAGATCTCGGTTAGATCCAAGTTAACCATTCAAATGTATTTCAGGTGTTTGTTGAAAGGTCTATGATTGAATCCACCCAATCTCGGATAGATTTTGAATTGACTGTTCTTTTAATTGTTATTTCTCTTTAAATCCTCATCATCTGCGATCCTTGAACCATCAAAACCCCCTTTTTCTAACTTTCACTTGATTTGATCAAATTGCATCACGATCCTTGAGGAGACGATTCGGTGTTGTTCACTATACTACAAGTTTAGGTAATAACTTCGGTTATAATTTTGATTGAGTTCGGCGCTCGTCAAAATTTTGGCGCCGTTGCCGAGGAACTCGTAGGTGTAATCTTTTCATTTTGAGAAACCTTACTAATTTTTGTTCTTTCTTACCTATTCTAACAGTTATTTTTCATTTACTAACATTGTTCATACCATACTAACGTTTTTATCTTAGCTTTTGAATTTTTCTGATTTAGGAAAGACGGAAAACAGGTGATTACAGGTAACTATTGCAATTTTCGAACTGAAACATGCCCAGAATGAGCTGAAACTTGGTCGGTTGAAGGAAAACTGCAGAAAATTGCAGAGAATTCAGATGTTACCATTCCATTACCTTTTCCAAATAGGATCACACAATCCAAGAGAACAATGCAAGCAGAAATGGAAAAAGAAGTCATGGAAACATTCAGGAAAGTGGAAATCAATATTCCCCTCCTAGATGCAATCAAGCAAATTCCAAAATATGCTAAATTTCTCAAGGAGTTGTGCACTCATAGAGAAGGTTGAAAGGGGATGAGAAGATCAGCATGGGAAGAAATGTTTTACGCAATGATTACGCAAGCATGCCACGTAAATGCAAAGATCCTGGAACTTTCACAATTTCTTGCACAATTGGCAACTCTAGATTTGAGCATGCAATGCTAGATTTGGGTGCTTCGATCAATGTCATGCCCATGTCGGTGTATAAGTGTTTAAACATTGGTACTTTGCAACCCATCGGTATCGTGATTCGGTTGGCAAATAGAGCCACCGCTCATCCTGCAGTGTCTTTGGAAGATGTGTTAGTTCGGGTGAATGAGTTGATTTTTCCAGCAGATTTCTACATTCTCGGACATGGAAGATGAGTCTCCAACAAACCATGCTCCATTGATTCTAGGAGACCATTCTCAAGACCGCCAAGACCAAGATAGACGTGCATGCCGGCACCCTTTCTATGGAGTTTGGCGACGATTTGGTACAATTTAACATTTTTGATGCCATGAGACACCTCCTAGAGGAGCATTCTGTTTTCCATGTTGATATGATTGAGATCTTTGGTGATGATGTCTATACCGATTTATATGCTTTGAATTTCGATATTGTTGACTATCTTGGTTCTGTTTCTTGTGATACATGTGCCACTTGTGATGTTGAACCATGTCGCATGTGCTTGAGATTTATTCTGTTATGAGAATAATGATACACTGCTGATGATGCAACAATTGAGAATGAGAGTCAGTACCATGCTGAAATTAATATTGCTGAGTTAGCTGTTTCAGATCACTTGTTACCTTCCATTGTACAACCTCCATCCTTGGAGTTGAAGACTTTACCAAACCATCTTAAATATGCATATTTGGGAGATGGTGAGACACTTCTGGTGATCATTGCTAAAAACCTACAACCTGATCAAGAAGAAAAATTACTGCAGATTTTGAGGCAGAATAGGCAAGCCATCGGATGGACTCTTACAGATATTCCTGGTATTAGTCCTTCCACATGCATGCATAAGATTTTATTGGAAGAAGGGATCAAACCAGTTAGACAGCCCCAAAGGAGACTAAATCCCCTGATTCTAGATGTGGTGAAGAAGGAAGTTACAAAGCTACTTCAAGCTGGCATTATTTATCCCATATCTAACAGTCAATGGGTGAGCCCCGTGCAAGTGGTTCCCAAGAAATCTGGGGTCACAGTGGTTGCGAATCAGAACAATGAGCTTGTGCCCACACGAGTTCAAAACAGTTGGCGAGTTTGCATTGATTATAGGCGGCTCAACCAGGCTACCGAGAAAGGATATTTCTCGCTGCCCTTCATTGATCAGATGTTGGAGCGGTTAGGCGGCAAGTCACATTATTGTTTCTGGATGGATATTCGGGCTATTTTCATATTCATATAGCCCCGAAGACCAAGAGAAGACTACTTTCACTTGTCCATTTGGCACATTTGCATACGAGGAGGATGCCCTTTGGTCTATGCAATGCTCCGGGCACCTTTCGAGGTGTATGGTAAGTATCTTTTTCGATTTTTTTAGAAAATTGCATGGACGTATTCATGGATGATTTTCTTGTCTATGGATCTTCCTTTGATGCATGTTTAGATAGTCTGGCTCAGGTCTTGCATAGATGCATTAAGACTAACCTCGTTCTAAATTTTGAGAAATGTCATTTCATAGTAGAACAAGGTATAGTCTTGGGGCATGTGATATCTCGTGAGGGTATTGAGGTAGATCCTGCAAAAATAGATGTTATTTCATGCCTATCTTACCCCACATACGTGCGGGAGATTCGTTCTTTCCTTGGTCATGCAGGTTTCTATCGGCGGTTCATAAAGGATTTCAGCAAAATTGCACTTTCGCTATCCAACTTACTGCAAAAAGATGTGGAGTTTCACTTTGACAAGAAGTGTCAGGATGCCTTCAATCAATTAAAGCAGGCATTGACCAAGTACACCTATCATCCAACCGCCGGATTGGACACTTCCATTTGAACGATGTGTGATGCCTCTAATTATGCATTGGGAGAGTTCTTGCACAAAGGGTCGGTAAAGTATCTCATGTCATTTCCTATGCTTCGAGAACTTTAGATCCTGCACAAATCAACTACACCACAACCGAAAAGGAACTTTTAGCAATTGTTTTTGCTTTAGATAAATTTCGATCATATTTGCTTGGTTCCCAGTGGTTGTGTTTTCGGATCATGCAAAGCATTGAAGTTTCTCCCGAAGAAGCCCAATGCCAAGCCCCGGTTGATTAGGTGGATGTTGCTCCTCCGGGAGTTTGATATTGAGATCCGTGACAAGAGTGGAGCGGAGAATTTGGTGGTGATCACTTGAGTCGAATTGAAAGGGAGGCAAATGTTTTTCCCATCCATGATGTTTTCCTCGATGAGCAGCTTTTTCAAGTCGCAAGGCAACATCCCTTGGTTTGCTTGATTTGATTAATTTCTTGGTTGCTAACGCAATACCGCACATTTCACTAAGGCTAAGATTGATAAATTGAAAAGTGAGTCAAAGTATTATGTGTGGGATGATCCTTACTTATGGAGATTTTGCAAAGTGACCAAGTAATTAGGAGGTGTGTGCCTCGATGATGAATTCCATTCCATTCTTAGCTTTTGTCATAAACTTGCATGTGGCGGCCACTTCGGTCCTCAATGGACTGCTAGGAAAGTTTTAGACTCGGATTATATTGGCCCACTCTATTTCATGATGCATATATGTTTTGCAAATCTTGTGATCAATGCCGAGAACAGGAATACTTCTCGTAGGAATGAAATGCCCCGAAACCCTTATTATTCTCGTGAGATTTTTGATGTTTGGGGTATTGACTTTATGGGTCCTTTTCCCGTATCATTTGGTTTTGTTTACATTCTCGCTTTGTCTTTGTGGATTATGTATCTAAATGGGTGGAGGCTAAGGCCACTCTGACCGATGATTCTAAAGTTGTTGTGGATTTTATTAAATCATGATTTTTCGTAGGTTTGGAGTCCCGAGAGCCATCATTAGTGATCAAGGTTCACATTTTTGCAATCGAAGCATGGAGGCTTTGATGAAGAAGTATGGAGTCCAACACAAGGTTTCTACACCCTATCAACCCCAAACCAATGGGCAAGCTGAGGTCTCCAACAGAGAAATTAAGTAGATACTCCAGAAGACAGTTCAACCTAACAGAAAGGACTGGAGCAAGAGGCTTGAGGATACTTTATGGGCTTACCGGACTGCTTATAAGACACCAATCGGGATGTCTCCATATCGAATTGTTTTTGGAAAAGCATGCCACCTGCCGGTGGAAATTGAGCATCGAGCATTCTGGGCGGTGAAAAGGTGCAACTTGGACCTAGATCAAGCAGGTATGGAGAGGAAGCTGCAGCTGCAGCAATTGGAGGAGATCCGCTTGGAGGCTTATGAAAGTTCCAAACTTTATAAGGAGAAGACCAAAGCCTTCCATGATAAGTTGATTCTGAGGAAAACATTTGAGATTGGTCAAAAAGTTCTCTTCTATAACTCCCGCCTCCGACTCATGCCTGGCAAATTAAGGTCTAGATGGGATGGACCATTTATTGTTACTAATGTTTTTCCTTCTGGTGCTGTTCAGATTAAAAGTGAGGTCACTGCCAAAGCTTTCATCGTAAATGGACATCGCCTCAAACAATATCATGAACTTCCAGAGAATGCAGAAGTGGAAGTGATGAACCTTCTCCATCCGCATTATGAATAAATAAAAAATAAAAAAAAAAAAAAAAAAAAAAAAAAAAAAAAAAAAAAAAAAAAAAGAAACAAAATGTGTGCCCGACAATGAGGTAGGTAGTGTCGCTCAAAAGTATGTGGAGGTCATTTTTTCTTCAGCGACAACAACTGCGAAAATCTTGCAGTATGGATTTTATTAGACTACTTTATTAAAGGTCTGTTACACCTTTTGCAAAAGCTGCGGAAATTGGTCAAAAAGTTCTGCTTTGAGATTATCGTCTGCACCTACTCTGGGGACGTAGATATTGAGGATCCTAGGAATAGTACTGCGCTTAAGTTAATGGACAAAGACTCAACCATTCCTGGAAAACCAAGTTCTTGAGTTCTTTGTGTTGCCGGTTAAGTGGTGGATACGGTACTCCGTGACTCTTAAGTCGGTTTATTCTTCAGTTTCCCAAAATAACTGAACCCTTCTTCTCCTTCAAAATGGATGTCATTCTTTCAAACCTGAGAAAACATTTTCCTTCTCTTCCTCAAAATGCTCTGAGAAAAATCTACAAAGTTCGATGTGAGAGATTGAGAATGTTAATGCACAAGGGTATGCCAGAAGATGTACGCTGGATAATTGAAGCAAAGGTCCGATTAGTAGGTGAGTCCTCAATTTCATTTGACTCATATATGCCTGGTTTTGGAAGAAGTTCATATTCTAAAAGGAGAAGAGCAAAAAGGTTACAAGTCTGTCACAAATGTGGACGATGGAACTGTAACAAGCGATGTCGTACTAAGGGGATGGTTTCCGCAAATAGAGAAGATAAAATTTTCTTCATTAAGAATGGATTGAGTAAGGAGTCATTAGATGATATCTTATTGACTCTTGAGACGCATTCTTGTGGATTGGTGCATCGTGAAATTCTTAAATTGTGGAATCTCTTCAAGGATGAAGAACAACGCTACAGTCTTGGGAATCTGACTCTAAAAGACCCTGATTGCCAATTTATAAGAAAATTGGATAGGAAGTTTATCCTCGACTCATAGAAGACGTTTAAGCTGTTTCTGGACGTTAAACCAGAGGCAGATGTGAGCCATATCCACAAACAATCTGTACATATCATCCTCTTCTTCTTCATGTCATTTTTCAAAAAAAAAAAAAAAAAAAAACAAACAAACAAACAAACAAAAAAAAAAAAAAATGATGAAAAAAAATGTCTACTTCTTAGGGTTGGCTTTGGTAACACAAACCGTGAATGGGGAAATGCATGCATCCGATCCAGCCTTCTTAATTGAAAAACAAAGAAGGTAGATTGTATCCCACATGTGAGGCGGCCGGTCGTATTATGGTCACTTGTCCCTTTTGGGAGCCCTATGTTCTTATTTGGTCTTGAATGGGTCGAATACTGGTCAACAATGCTTTGGCACAAAGCCGAAAGAGCAGACTACCTCCATCCCAATCTTAAGTAAGTATACACTCATCTTTCATCAAGTTTTTCTAACAATTTCAAAAAAAAAAGGACGTGATGTCTACTGCACTCATGACGCGCAGTATAAAGATACGCCATGGAGACTGTACATACAGGTATGTCATCATTTTCTATTTCTTTTATCTTTGTATCATTTTGTTGTATTTTGATTTTTGTACAGACGATCCTTTGAGCAGGGTCCTTCAGGGGTTTCTAGACTTCTTTACCTTGATGGTTTTCTTGAAGTAAAAAAAAAAACAAAACAAAATAAAAAAAAAAGATTCTGTGTCTCTTAATTTCAACCTTTTCTGACAACACCAACCTACCCTTATAGGTGCAATTATTTCCCTTTCCATTCTTTTTCTTATTTAAACACTCCATTTTCTCCATTTTCCTTCACACTCAGAAACACTCAAAGGGAGGAAGAGTATAGAATGGGGCCTTCTATTTGTAACCTCAAAAATGTCCGTGTTTTTTGTGGGTCGAGTTATGGGAAGGGATTAGAGTTTGTAAACGCAGCTAGCACTCTTGGTCGATCACTTGCTGCGAGGAATATTCATCTTGTATATGGGGGAGGTTGTCGTGGGTTAATGGGGGCTGTATCACTTGCTGCCTTTATAAGAGACAGTCAGGTTTTAGGTGTCATTCCTGAAATTTTAGCTCAACAGAATATCAATGGAAAGACAATTGGGGAGGAACTTAAAGTATCATCAATGCATGAACGCATGAAGATAATGCTTGAAAACTCTGATGCATTCATTGCCTTACCAGGTGGTTTTGGTACTTTGGAAGAAATTTTTCAAATTGTCTCTTGGGTCGAACTGAACATCCACCATAAACCCATTGGTTTGTTGAATGTTAATAATTTCTTTGATCTTTTGTTATTTTTTCTTAACAAAGTCGTGGAACATAAATTTATCACTCCTTCTAAGAAGACAACTTCTTATCTCTGCCTCCACTATTGATGAGCTCATTGATAAATTAGAAGCTCTTGAGTATGTACGATCGTATTAGCTCAAATAGATTGGTCAACAGAAGCAGCGAAGGAAGTAACAAGAAACAAGAGCCCGATCTGAAACTTTCTCTTTAATGGGTTTGATAAAAAAAAATGTTATTGTTTTGTTTAGTATGATATGATTGTCATGGACTTATTAAACTAATTAGTGATGGCAGAGTAAGGAGTAATTTTACTCTTGAGACGCATCTTAATTGGTAGCAGAGTAAGGAGTTTTTTAGGTAGTAATTAATTAGTATTGAATTGTGGAAGTACTAACGTTTTCTTGTTTGATTTCTTTTCAGGGTCTGATGCGGTACTGACAGTGTGTTTCTTTTCTGCTTAGCGTTGATTCACTTCTTATCAGGTTGTGTTGCTCTTTTCTATCTCTTTCTTTCACATTGAGGACAATGTTATATTAAGTGTGGGGGAGAGATTTTAGCATGTTTCTGTTTCTTTTCGTTTGTTAAAAAAAAATTCTAAAAAAAAAAAAGGTTCATTGCATGATTGAATAATTTTTCTCCCTTCTTGAACTGATATGCTTGGTGATGGATGATTGAATTGATGAATTGAGTTTGATGGATGCATACCTTGTGAGATTTTGAGCCTAATGGATGGATTCAACATTTATGTCATTCTCTTCTTTCTTGTGTGATTTTCACTCATGTTAATGACCACTCTAGAACTTGCTTTGATTCTTTTTTGAGGCTACATTTCACTTGCATGCATGAACATGATTGAGGCCCTCTTTCTTAGCTAGTTTAACCAAATAGCCAACCTTGTTTTCAATATGATATCAAGCACTCTTTTGACCTCTCGAAAATTCTCGATTCCCGCCAACCTTGTATATTTTCCTTTGCTTAACCCCTTTGAGCTTATTTGACCATTCCTTGTTTCTAGCTCATTATGTGCCTTAAATGAAAAATCGTGTTCTTACTTTACCTTAGGGAATAAAAGAACATTAGCCTGGTTAATGGATGAGTTTTTGAACAAGTGTGGGGGTGTGTGTACAAAATGGTTGTTGAAAAAAAAGAAAAAAAAAGAAAAAAAGAAAAGAAAGAGTGCCTCGAAAAAAAAAAAAAAAAAATGTATGTATATAGTTATGTTCATATATATAAAAAAAAAAAGAGAGAGAAAAGGATTGGGAAATGAATATGTAAAGGGATATACATTAGAGTTGAGATGAACTTTTATGCTTGTTATTTGAACTCAGCTCTCATTTGCTTTTATTCTCTTTGGTATTTATCTTCTCATATCCATTTTATCCTCTTCTGTTACCTTAACCTCACTACAACCTTGAATAAAGTCCTCATGATTTGTGTGTGCATGTGTTTTGAGTAGTGGAGAAGTAGAAGATAAGCAAGCTTATGGTAGTGCAATTTTCATGGATTGAATTGAGTGAAATACCTACCTTTTAAACACTTGAGAGATTGAGAGGGAATCTTGTGAAGATCCATCATTCTTAATTCATTCTTTTCAACGGAAGTTTCCTTGCTTGTTGGTTTGAGATGTGAAGAAATCTTACCTCATTTATGCTTTGATCCCTTGAATTTCTTGTTGCTCTTCTTGCTTCATTGAGTCCTTTAGAGTTTTTAGCTTTTAAGTTTGTGTCGTTTGTCTTTGTCTTCTAACTTTAGTTTTATATGTTTTGCCCAGGAGTGCAAAAAGCTAAGTGTGGGAGAATTTGATAATCACATATTTTATTCATTAAGAAACCCTTATGTTTAGTTATTTACACTCTTCATGTACTTAATTGACTGAATTTGATTATGTTTTGTAAGTTTGAACTCGAATCGGACTTAATTAATTTTTTCAGCATTATTTGGGTCTTACACTGTTTCTGTATTTTAGCCATATCTTGAGTTCTAAATGTTTGATAATTATGAATTTTACCTTGTAGGAAAGATAAGAGAGAGCTCTACAATTTTGATGAAGAGCTCAAAGTCAATTTCAGACATCTAGTGGAGCTAATTGGGCATGGAAATCAGAATACGGGATTTGTGACTGGAACCCGAACAGTGTGTAGTAACCAGAACATAATTCGAGTTTGGGCATATAAAATGGGCTGAAAATTTGTAATCTGAAAGTTAAGACCCAGATGTACAACTTTCATGTCAAGCACAAAACTTGATTCGAGCTCCTTGATGGAGATATTGGGTCTGAAAGTCAAAACAAAGGTGCTGAAACTGGTCCTGAACAGTCTGTAGTAATTGGGTCATATCTTGGGCTGTAGGACGAATTTTTGGGTGCTTCCAAAGCCATTGGAAAGCTTAGACAATTTCCTAGAACTTTCATGAAGACCACTTGGCTCATAAATGACGAAATCAATGAGTTCAGCAATGAATACTTTCGGAGACAAGGAAGCTCACCTACCAATCTCACCTACCAAGCTCACCTACCAATCTCACCTACCAAGCTCACCTACTAATTCCACCTACTAATCTCATCTACCCATATACTACTACTCTGAATCCTCTATAAAAGGAAGCATGTGGAGAGCTCTAAACACAACACACACTTGGTGTTAGAAATAGCTTTTCATAGTTCTTGTATATTTTTCCTTCATTGTAATGGAGAGCTAAGTCACTTCTAGTCAATTCGGGACTCTTGAAGAAATTGTGGCTTGGATTCTTGAGACCTTGGTTATGTAATGTATTTGATTTATATTTGAATTCCTCTTCTCTTCTTCTTCTGTTCTCTTGATCTTGAATGCATGAATGGTGATTGTTTATGTTTGATCGATTTGATCTTGGTTTAAGATTAAGTATTGTGATGAAATTTAGAACTGATTGATCTAAACTAATCACGTAATTGAAGAGGTTAGGTTACTGATTTGTGCCTAGGTTAATTGAATTCGGTGCTTAAATTGACATATATTTACATGAATGGTGCGATTGCAGATTTATGTTTATCACTTGTCAATTGAATTCTGGACGATTGTCTAGTATGAATTCGGATTGATGCAGAGATCTCGGTTAGATCCAAGTTAACCATTCAAATGTATTTCAGGTGTTTGTTGAAAGGTCTATGATTGAATCCACCCAATCTCGGATAGATTTCTGAATTGACTGTTCTTTTAATTGTTATTTCTCTTTAAATCCTGTCACTGCGATCCTTGAACCATCAAAACCCCCCTTTTTCTAACTTTCACTTGATTTGATCAAATTGCATCACGATCCTTGAGGAGACGATCCGGTGTTGTTCACTATACTACAAGTTTAGGTAATAACTTCGGTTATAATTTTGACTGAGTTCGGCGCTCGTCAAAATTTTGGCGCCATCATTGTCTAGGGGAACTCGTAAGTGTAATCTTTTCATTTTGAGTAACCTTACTAATTTTTGTTCTTTCTTACCTATTCTAACAGTTATTTTTCATTTACTAACATTGTTCATACCATACTAACGTTTTTATCTTAGCTTTTGAATTTTTCTGATTTAGGAAAGACATGAAAATAGGTGATTAAGTGTAACTATTGCAATTTTCGAACTGAAACATGCCCAGAATGAGCTGAAACTTGGTCGGTTGAAGGAAAACAGCCAGATAAACAAGACTCACAGAGAACTGTGAGGTCGCCCCTGTTTTTTCGAAATTCTATCATTTAGATCACTTTTTCAATTTTTTATTATTTTTTATTACATTTTCTAGTTTCATTTTTATGTAGATTTTGTTCGTGTTGATTCTATAATTTTTAAAAATATTTAGACATATTAACTAGATTTATTTTTGCATATTTTGAGTGTTGTTTAGTGTATTTTGCTTAGTTGCGTTTTTGTGTTTTTGTGCTTTAGTTGATGCATGACTAGGTCCAATCGATATCTTGCTTGATCTTGATCCCGAGATTGATAGGACCTTGCATAGATTAATTAGATCTCGTGTGATAAATTCCGAGTTAATTTGAACCTAATTTTGGGAGTGAACCGATAACTTAAGTAATCCCGAAATCATGGCCGATAACATGCATAATAGAACCCTTAAGGAACTTGTTGCTTCTGATGTATCTTACCAATCTTTGTGCATTCAATATCCTGATCTTGATGCAGATTTTGAGTTGAAATCTGGTTTGATACACTTGTTACCAAAGTTTCATGGTCTTGCGGGTGAAGATCCTCATAAGCACCTGAAAGAGTTCCATGTTATGTGTTCAACCATGAAGCCACAAGGCATCTCTGAGGAACACATCAAGTTAAGGGCATTTCCCTTCTCACTTGTCGATGCAACCAAAGATTGGTTGTTTTATCTTTCACCAGGTTCAGTCGAAGTTGGAATGACATGAAGAGGTTGTTCCTGGAGAGATTCTTCCCTGCCTCGATAGGCTGCTGCAATTAGGAAGGATATATGTGGCATCAGACAGATGTCTGGTGAGACTTTGCATGAATACTAGGAGAGATTCAAGAAGTTGTGTTCGAGCTGCCCTCATCACCAAATTAGTGACCAACTCTTGATTCAATACTTTTATGAGGGTTTGCTACCAAATGATAGAAGCATGATCGATGCTGCCTCTGGAGGAGCCTTAGTAGACAAAACTCCTACCGCCGCAAGAGATCTGATAGCAAACATGGCAGCCAATACCCAATAGTTTGGCTCGCGGATCATCACCGCAACCAGAGGAGTTAATGAAATTCAAGCATCTCATATGGACCAACAAAGAATGGAACACGACTAGATGAATTGACTTCTTTGGTAAGACAGATAGCAGTGGGTCAACAACCACCCATGCAGATGACTGCATCAGTGTGTGGAATTTGCTCTAATTCATCTCATCCTACTGATTCATGCCCTACACTTCAGGAAGATGGTTCCGCTTTTCCACATCAATGTGTTGCTGCAGCTGGTGTTTTTCCTGGTAGACCCCAATATCAGCAACAACAGCAACAATCTAGATATGATCCATTTTCTAGCACTTATAATCCTGGTTGGCGAGACCATCCCAATTTGAGATATGGGAATCCTAGCCAAGAACAACAACGGCCCCACCAAGAAGAACAACAAACGGCCTCACCAAGAAGAACAACAATTTAGATACCAAGTGCAGGTCCAAGCAACAAATACCAACAAATACCCCTGCATTCGAGACAACAAAGAACCTGTGCTCAAATAGTCTGTCCAATCCACTCCGTTGAGCCATCATTGGAAGACACGATGAAACAAATGGCCACAAATAACATTCGGTTCAGCAGAACGTCGGTGCCAACATTCGAGAATTTACAAACTCAAATCGGGCGGTGGCAACCACGTGAGCGAGCTAAAGAGTCAAGGTTCTAGCCAATTGCCTTCACAAACAAATCAATAATCCAAGAGGCAACGTAAGTGCAATTACCTTGAGAAGTGGCAAAGAAGTTGATGTTCCAACCTTACAGCAATCAGAAATTGACCAAAAATGGCAGGAAATGGATAATTCAGTCCAGAAATCTGTGCCACTGAAGAAAATTGCAGAGAATTCAGATATTACCATTCCATTACCTTTTCCAAATAGGATCACACAATCCAAGAGAACAATGCAAGCAGAAATGGAAAAAGAAGTCATGGAAACATTCAGGAAAGTGGAAATCAATATTCCCCTCCTAGATGCAATCAAGCAAATTCCAAAATATGCTAAATTTCTCAAGGAGTTGTGCACTCATAAGAGAAGGTTGAAAGGGGATGAGAAGATCAGCATGGGAAGAAATGTTTCGCAATGATTCGCAAGCATGCCACAGAAATGCAAAGATCCTGGAACTTTCACAATTTCTTGCACAATTGGCAACTCTAGATTTGAGCATGCAATGCTAGATTTGGGTGCTTCGATCAATGTCATGCCCATGTCAGTGTATAAGTGTTTAAACATTGGTACTTTGCAACCCACTGGTATCGTGATTCAGTTGGCAAATAGAGCCACTGCTCATCCTGCAGGTGTGCTGGAAGATGTGTTAGTTCGGGTGAATGAGTTGATTTTTCTAGCAGATTTCTACATTCTGGACATGGAAGATGAGTCTCCAACAAACCATGCTCCATTGATTCTAGGCAGACCATTCCTCAAGACCGCCAAGACCAAGATAGACGTGCATGCTGGCACCCTTTCTATGGAGTTTGGCGACGATTTGGTACAATTTAACATTTTTGATGCCATGAGACACCCCCTAGAGGAGCATTCTGTTTTCCATGTTGATATGATTGAGATGCTGGTTGATGATGTCTATACTGATTTATATGCTGAATTCCCTGATATTGTTGACTATCTTGGTTCTGTTTCTTGTGATACATGTGCCACTTGTGATGTTGAACCATGTGCTGCATGTGCTGAGATTTATTCTGTTATGAGTAATGATACAGCTGCTGATGATGCAACAATTGAGAATGAGAGTCAGTACCATGCTGAAATTAATATTGCTGAGTTAGCTGTTTCAGATCACTTGTTACCTTCCATTGTACAACCTCCATCCTTGGAGTTGAAGACTTTACCAGACCATCTTAAATATGCATATTTGGGAGATGGTGAGACACTTCTGGTGATCATTGCTAAAAACCTACAACCTGATCAAGAAGAAAAATTACTGCAGATTTTGAGGCAGAATAGGCAAGCCATCGGATGGACTCTTACAGATATTCCTGGTATTAGTCCTTCCACATGCATGCATAAGATTTTATTGGAAGAAGGGATCAAACCAGTTAGATGCCCCAAAGGAGACTAAATCCCCGATTTTAGATGTGGTGAAGAAGGAAGTTACAAAGCTACTTCAAGTGGCATTATTTATCCCATATCTAACGGATCAATGGGTGAGCCCCGTGCAAGTGGTTCCCAAGAAATGCGGGGTCACAGTGGTTGCGAATCAGAACAATGAGCTTGTGCCCACACGAGTTCAAAACAGTTGGCGAGTTTGCATTGATTATAGGCGGCTCAACCAGGCTACCAGAAAGGATCATTTCCCGCTGCCCTTCATTGATCGATGTTGGAGCGGTTAGGGCAAGTCACATTATTGTTTCCTGGATGGATATTCGGGCTATTTTCAGATTCATATAGCCCCGAAGACCAAGAGAAGACTACTTTCACTTGTCCATTTGGCACATTTGCATACAGGAGGATGCCCTTTGGTCTATGCAATGCTCCAAGCACCTTTCAGAGGTGTATGGTAAGTATCTTTTCTCGATTTTTTAGAAAATTGCATGGACGTATTCATGGATGATTTTACTGTCTATGGATCTTCCTTTGATGCATGTTTAGATAGTCTGGCTCAGGTCTTGCATAGATGCATTAAGACTAACCTCGTTCTAAATTTTGAGAAATGTCATTTCATGGTAGAACAAGGTATAGTCTTGGGGCATGTGATATCTCGTGAGGGTATTGAGGTAGATCCTGCAAAAATAGATGTTATTTCATGCCTATCTTACCCCACATACGTGCGGGAGATTCGTTCTTTCCTTGGTCATGCAGGTTTCTATCGGCGGTTCATAAAGGATTTCAGCAAAATTGCACTTCCGCTATCCAACTTACTGCAAAAAGATGTGGAGTTTCACTTTGACAAGAAGTGTCAGGATGCCTTCAATCAATTAAAGCAGGCATTGACCAGTACACCTATCATCCAACCGCCGGATTGGACACTTCCATTTGAACTGATGTGTGATGCCTCTAATTATGCATTGGGAGCTGTTCTTGCACAAAGGGTCGGTAAAGTATCTCATGTCATTTCCTATGCTTCGAGAACTTTAGATCCTGCACAAATCAACTACACCACAACTGAAAAGGAAATTTTAGCAATTGTTTTTGCTTTAGATAAATTTCGATCATATTTGCTTGGTTCCAGAGTGGTTGTGTTTTCAGATCATGCAGCATTGAAGTTTCTCCTGAAGAAGCCCAATGCCAAGCCCCGGTTGATTAGGTGGATGTTGCTCCTCCAGGAGTTTGATATTGAGATCCGTGACAAGAGTGGAGCGGAGAATTTGGTGGCTGATCACTTGAGTCGAATTGAAAGGGAGGCAGATATTTTTCCCATCCATGATGTTTTCCCTGATGAGCAGTTTTTCAAGCTGCAAGGCAACATCCCTTGGTTTGCTGATTTGATTAATTTCTTGGTTGCTAACGCAATACCTGCACATTTCACTAAGGCTAAGATTGATAAATTGAAAAGTGAGTCAAAGTATTATGTGTGGGATGATCCTTACTTATGGAGATTTTGCAGTGACCAAGTAATTAGGAGGTGTGTGCCTGATGATGAATTCCATTCCATTCTTAGCTTTTGTCATAAACTTGCATGTGGCGGCCACTTCGGTCCTCAACGGATGCTAGGAAAGTTTTAGACTCGGATTATATTGGCCCACTCTATTTCATGATGCATATATGTTTTGCAAATCTTGTGATCAATGCCGAGAACAGGGAATACTTCTCGTAGGAATGAAATGCCCCGTAAACCCTTATTATTCTCGTGAGATTTTTGATGTTTGGGGTATTGACTTTATGGGTCCTTTTCTGTATCATTTGGTTTTGTTTACATTCTCGCTTGTGGATTATGTATCTAAATGGGTGGAGGCTAAGGCCACTCGGACTGATGATTCTAAAGTTGTTGTGGATTTTATTAGATCACAGATTTTCTGTAGGTTTGGAGTCCCGAGAGCCATCATTAGTGATCAAGGTTCACATTTTTGCAATCGAAGCATGGAGGCTTTGATGAAGAAGTATGGAGTCCAACACAAGGTTTCTACACCCTACCACCCCCAAACCAATGGGCAAGCCGAGGTCTCCAACAGAGAAATTAAGCAGATACTCCAGAAGACAGTTCAACCTAACAGAAAGGACTGGAGCAAGAGGCTTGAGGATGCTTTATGGGCTTACCGGACTGCTTATAAGACACCAATCGGGATGTCTCCATATCGAATTGTTTTTGGAAAAGCATGCCACCTGCCGGTGGAAATTGAGCATCGAGCATTCGGGCGGTGAAAAGGTGCAACTTGGACCTAGATCAGCAGGTATGGAGAGGAAGCAAAGAATTGGAGGAGATCCGCTTGGAGGCTTATGAAAGTTCCAAACTTTATAAGGAGAAGACCAAAGCCTTCCATGATAAGTTGATTCTGAGGAAAACATTTGAGATTGGTCAAAAAGTTCTCCTCTATAACTCCCGCCTCCGACTCATGCCTGGAAAATTAAGGTCTAGATGGGATGGACCATTTATTGTTACTAATGTTTTTCCTTCTGGTGCTGTTCAGATTAAAAGTGAGGTCACTGCCAAAGCTTTCATCGTAAATGGACACCGCCTCAAACAGTATCATGAACTTCCAGAGAATGCAGAAGTGGAGGTGATGACCCTTCTCCATCCGCATTATGAATAAAAAAAAAAAAAGAAAAAAAAAAAAAAAAAAAAAAAAAAAAAAAAAAAATGTGTGCCCGACAATGAGGTAGGTAGTGTCGCTCAGAAGTATGTGGAGGTCATTTTTTCTTCAGAGACAACAACTGCGAAAATCTTGCAGTATGGATTTTATTAGCCTACTTTATTAAAGGTCTGTTACACCTTTTGCAAAAGCTACGGAAATTGGTCAAAAAGTTCTGCTTTGAGATTATCGTCTGCACCTACTCTGGGGACGTAGATATTGAGGATCCTAGGAATGATACTGCGCTTAAGTTAATGGACAAAGACTCAACCATTCCTGGAAAACCAAGTTCTTGAGTTCTTTGTGTTGCCGGTTAAGTGGCGGATACGGTACTCCGTGACTCTTAAGTCGGTTTATTCTTCAGTTTCCCAAAATAACTGAACCCTTCTTCTCCTTCAAAATGGATGTCATTCTTTCAAACCTGAGAAAACATTTTCCTTCTCTTCCTCAAAATGCTCTGAGAAAAATCTACAAAGTTCGATGTGAGAGATTGAGAATGTTAATGCACAAGGGTATGCCAGAAGATGTACGCTGGATAATTGAAGCAAAGGTCCGATTAGCAGGTGAGTCCTCAATTTCATTTGACTCATATATCCCCGGTCTTGGAAGAAGTTCATATTCTAAAAGGAGAAGAGCAAAAAGGTTACAAGTCTGTCACAAATGTGGACGATGGAACTGTAACAAGCGATGTCGTACTAAGGGGATGGTTTCCGCAAATAGAGAAGATAAAATTTTCTTCATTAAGAATGGACTGAGTAAGGAGTCATTAGATGATATCTTATTGACTCTTGAGACGCATTCTTGTGGATTGGTGCATCGTGAAATTCTTAAATTGTGGAATCTCTTCAAGGATGAAGAACAACGCTACAGTCTTAGGAATCTGACTCTAAAAGACCCTGTTTGCCAATTTATAAGAAAATTGGATAGGAAGCTTATCCTCGACTCATAGAAGACGTTTAAGCCGTTTCTGGACGTTAAACCAGAGGCAGATGTGAGCCATATCCACAAACAATCTGTACATATCATCCTCTTCTTCTTCATGTCATTTTTCAAAAAAAAAAAAAAACAAACAAACAAACAAACAAACAAAAAAAAAAAAAAAATGATGAAAAAAAAAATGTCTACTTCTTAGGGTTGGCTTTGGTAACACAAACCGTGAATGGGGAAATGCATGCATCCTGATCCAGCCTTCTTAATTGAAAAACAAAGAAGGTAGATTGTATCCCACATGTGAGGCAGCCAGTCGTATTATGGCCACTTGTCCCTTTTGGGAGCCCTATGTTATGCTGGTCTTGAATGGGTCGAATACTGGTCAACAATGCTTTGGCACAAAGCCGAAAGAGCAGACTACCTCCATCCCAATCTTAAGTAAGTATACACTCATCTTTCATCAAGTTTTTCTAACAATTTCAAAAAAAAAAAAAAAAAAAAGGACGTGATGTCTCTTGCACTCATGACGTGTGCAGGTATAAAGATACGCCATGGAGATACATACGGGTATGTTATCATTTTCTAATTCTTTTATCTTTGTATCATTTTGTTGTATTTTGATTTTTATACAGACGATCCTTTGAGCAGGGTCCTTCGGGGGTTTCTAGACTTCTTTACCTTGATGGTTTTCTTGAAGTCAAAAAAAAAAAAAAAAGATTCTGTGTCTCTTAATTTCAACCTTTTTCGACAATGACCAACCTACCCTTATAGGTGCAATTATTTCCCTTTCCATTCTTTTTCTTATTTAAACACTCCATTTTCTCCATTTTCCTTCACACTCGAAACACTCAAAGGGAGGAAGAGTATAGAATGGGGCCTTCTATTCGTAACCTAAAAAATGTCGTGTTTTTTGTGGGTCGAGTTATGGGAAGGGATTAGAGTTTGTAAACGCAACTAGCACTCTTGGTCGATCACTTGCTGCGAGGAATATTCATCTTGTATATGGGGGAGGTTGTCGTGGGTTAATGGGGGGCTGTATCACTTCGCCTTTATAAGAGACAGTCGGGTTTTAGGTGTCATTCCGAAACTTTAGCTCAATGTAACATCAATGGAAAGACAATTGGGGAGGAACTTAAAGTATCATCAATGCATGAACGCATGAAGATAATGCTTGAAAACTCTGATGCATTCATTGCCTTACCAGGTGGTTTTGGTACTTTGGAAGAAATTTTTCAAATTGTCTCTTGGGCCGAACTGAACATCCACCATAAACCCATTGGTTTGTTGAATGTTAATAATTTCTTTGATCTTTTGTTATTTTTTCTTGACAAAGCTGTGGAACAGAAATTTATCACTCCTTCGGCAAGACAACTTCTTATCTCTGCCTCCACTATTGATGAGCTCATTGATAAATTAGAAGCTCTTGAGTATGTACCTGATCAGGTATTAGCTCAGATAGATTGGTCAACAGGAAGCAGCGAAGGAAGTAACAAGAAACAAGAGCCCGATCTGAAACTTTCTCTTTAATGGGTTTGATAAAAAAAAATGTTGTTGTTTTGTTTAGTATGATATGATTGTCATGGACTTATTAAACTAATTAGTGATGGCAGAGTAAGGAGTAATTTTACTCTTGAGACGCATCTTAATTGGTGGCAGAGTAAGGAGTTTTTTAGGTAGTAATTAATTAGTATTGAATTGTGGAAGTACTAACGTTTTCTTGTTTGATTTCTTTTCAGGGTCTGATGCGGCACTGACAGTGTGTTTCTTTTCTGCTTAGCGTTGATTCACTTCTTATCAAGTTGTGTTGCTCTTTTCTATCTCTTTCTTTCACATTGAGGACAATGTTATATTAAGTGTGGGGGAGAGATTTTAGCATGTTTCTGTTTCTTTTCGTTTGTTAAAAAAAAATTCTTAAAAAAAAAAAGGTTCATTACATGATTGAATAATTTTTCTCCCTTCTTGAACTGATATGCTTGGTGATGGATGATTGAATTGATGAATTGAGTTTGATGGATGCATACCTTGTGAGATTTTGAGCCTAATGGATGGATTCAACATTTATGTCATTCTCTTCTTTCTTGTGTGATTTTCACTCATGTTAATGACCACTCTAGAACTTGCTTTGATTCTTTTTGAGGCTACATTTCACTTGCATGCATGAACATGATTGAGGCCCTCTTTCTTAGCTAGTTTAACCAAATAGCCAGCCTTGTTTTCAATATGATATCAAGCACTCTTTTGACCTCTCAAAAATTCTCTGATTCCTGCCAACCTTGTATATTTTCCTTTGCTTAACCCCTTTGAGCTTATTTGACCATTCCTTGTTTCTAGCTCATTATGTGCCTTAAATAAAAAATCGTGTTCTTACTTTACCTTAGGGAATAAAAGAACATTAGCCTGGTTAATGGATGAGTTTTTGAACAAGTATGGGGGTGTGTGTACAAAATGATTGTTGAAAAAAAAAAAAAAAAAAAAAAAAAAAAAAAAAAAGAAAGAAAGAGTGCCTAGAAAAAAAAAAAAGAAAAATGTATGTATATAGTTATGTTCATATATATAAAAAAAAAAAGAGAGAGAAAAGGATTGGGAAATGAATATGTAAAGGGATATACATTAGAGTTGAGATGAACTTTTATGCTTGTTATTTGAACTCAGCTCTCATTTGCTTTTATTCTCTTTGGTATTTATCTTCTCATATCCATTTTATCATCTTCTGTTACCTTGACCTCACTACAACCTTGAATAAAGTCCTCATGATT
Organism: Ormosia emarginata; assembly: GCA_029884605.1. Classification (NCBI taxonomy): domain Eukaryota; kingdom Viridiplantae; phylum Streptophyta; class Magnoliopsida; order Fabales; family Fabaceae; genus Ormosia; species Ormosia emarginata. Next base: position 46,425,765 of record JAQQTP010000088.1, read on the forward strand.
TGTGTGTGCATGTGTTTTGAGTAGTGGAGAAGTAGAAGATAAGCAAACTTATGGTAGTGCAATTTTCATGGGTTGAATTGAGTGAAATACCTACCTTTTAAACACTTGAGAGATTGAGAGGGAATCTTGTGAAGATCCATCATTCTTAATTCATTCTTTTCAACGGAAGTTTCCTTGCTTGTTGGTTTGAGATGTGAAGAAATCTTACCTCATTTATGCTTTGATCCCTTGAATTTCTTGTTGCTCTTCTTGCTTCATTGAGTCCTTTAGAGTTTTTAGCTTTTAAGTTTGTGTCGTTTGTCTTTGTCTTCTAACTTTAGTTTTATATGTTTTGCCCAGGAGTGCAAGCTAAGTGTGGGGGAATTTGATAATCACATATTTTATTCATTAAGAAACCCTTATGTTTAGTTATTTACACTCTTCATGTACTTAATTGACTGAATTTGATTATGTTTTGTAAGTTTGAACTCGAATCGGACTTAATTAATTTTTTCAGCATTATTCGGGTCTTACACTGTTTTTGTATTTTAGCCATATCTTGAGTTCTAAATGTTTGATAATTATGAATTTTACCTTGTAGGAAAGATAAGAGAGAGCTCTACAACTTTGATGAAGAGCTCAAAGTCAATTTCAGACATCTAGTGGAGCTAATTGGGCATGGAAATCAGAATACAGGATTTATGACTGGAACCCGAACAGTGTGTAGTAACCAGAACATAATTCGAGTTTGGGCATATAAAATGGGCTGAAAATTTGTAATCTGAAATTTAAGACCCAGATGTACAACTTTCATGTCAAGCACAAAACTTGATTCGGGCTCCTTGGTGGAGATATTGGGTCTGAAAGTCAAAACAGAGGTGCTGAAACTGGTCCTGAATAGTCTGTAGTAATTGGGTCATATCTTGGGCTGTAGGACGAATTTTTGGGTGCTTCCAGAGCCATTGGAAAGCTTAGACAATTTCCTAGAACTTTCATGAAGACCACTTGGCTCATAAATGACGAAATCAATGAGTTCAGCAATGAATACTTTCGGAGACAAGGAAGCTCACCTACCAATCTCACCTACCAAGCTCACCTACCAATCTCACCTACCAAGCTCACCTACCAAGCTCACCTACTAATTCCACCTACTAATCTCATCTACCCATCTACTACTACTCTGAATCCTCTATAAAAGGAAGCATGTGGAGAGCTCTAAACACAACACACACTTGGTGTTAGAAATAGCTTTTCATAGTTCTTGTATATTTTTCCTTCATTGTAATGGAGAGCTAAGTCACTTCTAGTCAATTCGGGACTCTTGAAGAGATTGTGGCTTGGATTCTTGAGACCTTGGTTATGTAATGTATTTGATTTATATTTGAATTCTCTTCTCTTCTTCTTTCGTTCTCTTGATCTTGAATGCATGAATGGTGATTCTGTTTATGTTTGATCTGATTTGATATTGGTTTAAGATTAAGTATTGTGATGAAATTTAGAACTGATTGATCTAAACTAATCACGTAATTGAAGAGGTTAGGTTACTGATTTGTGCCTAGGTTAATTGAATTCGGTGCTTAAATTGACATATATTTACATGAATGGTGCGATTGCAGATTTATGTTTATCACTTGTCAATTGAATTACGGACGATTGTCTAGTATGAATTACGGATCGATGCAGAGATCTCGGTTAGATCCAAGTTAACCATTCAAATGTATTTCAGGTGTTTGTTGAAAGGTCTATGATTGAATCCACCCAATCTCGGATAGATTTCTGAATTGACTGTTCTTTTAATTGTTATTTCTCTTTAAATCCTGTCACTGCGATCCTTGAACCATCAAAACCCCCCTTTTTCTAACTTTCACTTGATTTGATCAAATTGCATCACGATCCTTGAGGAGACGATCCGGTGTTGTTCACTATACTACAAGTTTAGGTAATAACTTCGGTTATAATTTTGATTGAGTTCGACGCTCGTCACTTACCTCTTTATTGTATGTGTTTTCTGTATATATTTATTTACGTGGTAAAGAGTTTGAGGAAGAGGAACAACCTCTTGAGATTTTGTATCCTGAGGAGGAAGAAGAACAGCAAGTCGAAGATCAGTACGACGACCAAGAACCATCTGATCATCCATATCCATTGGTCTGATTTGTTTGGGTATGGCGATGCCAGGATTTTTGGGTTTTGTGCAACTTGAGTTTCACGGTGGATCGTTAGCTTGGCATCTGAGGGGAGATAGAGACTCAGTGACTTATGTGGGACGGTTGACTGTGTCCCTACGTCATACGTTTGATGGAGAGCCAGTTATATCGACTACTGTGTTTTTGCACTTAGAGTTACCTTTATCTCTTAAGCGTCATTAGGGTGGTGTGTCCACTGAGCCTAGTGAGATGAGTATCGTATCGACTGCGCGGTCTCGTTTCCGCCGAGTGTCGAGGCATCCTAGATATTTCTCTTCTGATGAGTTTCCTGAGAGTGATCCATCAGAGGGTTATATGTTTATGATGTGTATTTTGGGCGCGTCTGAGTATGTATATATTGACTCTTTACTGTTTTTGTTTACTGTTTCTGTTTAAATATTTGTAGATATAGTTGTAAATTATTTGTATAACTTATAACTTGAACCATATGTATATTATGAGTGATGTTGTTCTGTTTATTTTATGTTTCCGCGTTATTTTATTTAATAATATTCTGTTTAACAGGAATTATTTTTATAACCCGTATTAGTACGTAATAAATGTTTTACAACTTGGGTAGATTTTATTTATCTTTCTTTTATTTTCTTTATATATGTGACATCCCCACAAGGGTGTTACAACTTACACGTGGCCTGCTTTAGATAACAAGAACAAAGCCACTTGTTTGTCAAACCTATTTCAAATTGGCTTATTTCTCTCTCTTAGACTCTTCTCAGAAAGTCTGAATGTGGCTTGGTATTCTTCAACTATATAAATGCATGCTTTAGATACCTATAGGCTATAGGTTGTAGTTAAGAAGCATCACCATAATAATATCCTAAAGCTGTTAAGCTAGAATGTGTGACACAGAAAATTTTAAGTTGGAACAGAATGAGAGGTTCAGTTGAGGCTGGTGAAGCCTATAAGGATGCATCCCCAAGAAAAAGGATGACAGGGGGTTGTCAATAATGAGAATATGAAGCTAAAGAGGCAAAAGAAAAAGAAGAGCTTAGTAGAATTAGATATTAGAACAGAGAAGAATTTGGTGGAAGATTCAGAAGATCAGATGCTTCTAGAAATGGCGACTATGATGATGAGGTTAGAAGCTCAAGGGTTTAGAATACTACACATCCTAAGGTTTGAAGAATAAATAGTTATTTTCCCTTAATCAAGTTTCTATATGCTTTAAGTTTTTAGCTATGTAAGTTTGGGGTTATATTGATTTTGGATGTGCCAACATGGAAGCCTAAACTAACTTGCAAATAGAAACCTGCATTATTTATCACCATTACCAAATCAGAAAAGAAAATGGAAAGAAAAGAAAAAACTTGTATTGGTTTAACAGCCAAGAATTTATTGGATTTACTGTATATATAATATTGCAGCTGACTTGGAAATTAGGGTGAGTATTCTCCCAAAATTAATACTCGAAATTGTTTTTTCCTCTTCAAGTATAATGGGAATTTTCTTAGTAGTCCTTAAGTGTAAGAAAATAAAAAAGGTTGAGATTCTGACTGAGTGATGTTTTTTTTTTGGTCTTGACTGAGTGATGTTAAAAACTTGAAGTGTAAGGAAGAAACAATGTAGACCTCCAGACCGGCCCATTGAATAGCACACACTCATTAGGCCTCTCGGCAAAAGTGGACTATAGGCCTTGCTTGTAGTTTCTCTAGTAGTCTAGCTACCCTGTGCAGCCTCACTAAGATAATGGACATAGTACCTAAACTATTTGCAATATAAAGCTCCTATTTGATGCATCATCCTTTGGAAAAAAAATAGAAAGAAGGAAAGAGAAGAATAAAAGATGTAACCATTCACCTGCCAAACTTTTATTTGGGTTCTATAGACTATTATACTGTCAATACATTGTTTGCTCTCCAAATTCCAGTACTGGTCTTTGCCCACTATTATAGAGTATAAATCTATTTGGTTAATAAATTTAGTGATGCCACTTGTAATTCATGACAAGCCTAAAAGCTGGAGGGAGAAAGGTTGAATCTGTGTGATTATGCAGTTAAATTTATATGGGAACCGTGTACATGCACTCCTCGAAGTAGAACTTTGATCTATGGTTAACATGCTAGAACAATTAAGTGCATTTGCTTTTCCTTGGCATTATGCAGAAAAGAATCGCTTTAGTAGTGCATTTTGACTATTGGTAATAGAAGCTCTAGCTACGATTTTTATATTATAAAATGTAGAATGTTGTCAAAGACTAGGATTTAGTCTTTATCAACATACTTCTGATGTGAAGAAACACAAAAGTTACTTTTTATATTCGTATATTCGATCAAATAAAAAAGGAATTTGACTATATTTTTGGCATATATTAATATTATGCATGCACAAAAATTGCCTCTCTCCAAATCCTTAATCATTTATTGGGATGTCAGTCTTCTCTATAAGATTGAGGAAACAAAGTCAGAGAACGAAAATAAATATTGAAACAAAATATCTAAAAACACATTCCTTGCTTGGGGTAAATCATAAGTAATAATATCCAGCTAATGCTTGATAAACAAGTTTAGAATTATTTCATCAGTGAACTATTCCAATGGGCCATTAGAATATTAGTTCATTATTAGGCACTTCAGGCATATGTTGCAGTGAGAATCTTTGATGTTTTAATTTGTTTATCGGAATCTTCATCTTAGAAAACAAATGAAGAAATTTTCACAAAACAGTTGCAATTCATGACAATAATTCTGGTACTCCTATAGTACTGATAAAATTAATATTGCCTTCATGTTATATAAGATAAAAACTTAAATAGACTTACTCTCCTTTAATCTCCTAAGGTCTCTAAACCCTTGTTCCCCAAAATAGAAAAGAAATTAGAAATGAAGATATCTTTGAATACCAAACTCTAACAGAAGCTAAGGGGTTTTTGGACTACACAAGATATTATCATTCATACACTCAAACTCCCCAAGATATTATCTAGATGCCAATATAACACAAACAGGGGAGGATTAAGGAAAGGAAGAAGAAGAAGAAGAAAAATGGGTAAAACATTGCTGACATTTCTAAATAAGGAGCAAGTAAGTAATAAGTGATGAAATTTTACCGAATACAGAGCAAAACTCGAAATAAAAAAGGAAACCTGAAGAGAACCCATGAAAGCCCATTACCCCCCAAAACAAAACTGAGAAATAGAAAATCAAGCAGAGGGAAAGATGTCAGTTACACATTCATCTTGTTCAAAATACCCGAATATGTAATCTTTGGAGATTTTTCATGAAAGATAAATTAATAATACCTGTATGTAGTCACATTTTCATCTAGGAACACATTTGGCACAAAAAGCTTTAGATTTGCCCCAATTCATTTTCAAACAACTAAGTAAAAATGTCATTCTAACCTAGGAAACACTTGCTTGAGTAAAAATGTCATTCTAACGCAGCAACAAAGAGAGGGTAGAGGGATGAGAGGAACAACGAGTACCTGAAGAAGCTTGATTGCAACCCTAACGCACCAGAAGCACGATTGCAACCCTAACGCACTAGATGATCGATTGCAACCCTAATGCACCAGAAGCTCGGAGTGGCAGAGAGAATAAAAGACTGAGAAGAGTGGCAGAGAGACGCTGTAATGGAGGGAGTGTGATAAACACATATTTTATTCATTAAGAAACCCTTATATTTAGTCATTTACACTCTCCATATTCTTAATTGATTGAGTTTGACATGATTTTGTGAGTTTGAGCTCAAATTGGTCCTAATTGAATATTTTCAGCATTATTGAGATTTTACACTGTTTCTGTATTTTGGTCATAACTTGAGTTCCTGATATCTGACAATCATGAATTTTATTTTTTAGGAAAGCTAAGAGGAAGCTCTACAACTTTGATGAAGAGCTCGAAGTCTGATTCAGATGTCTAAGGGACCTAAGTTTACATGGAAGTCAGAATACGGGTTCTGTCAGTAGAATCCGAACAGTGTGCACTCAAAAAATCATATCTCAAGATGTAATAATGGAGATGGGCTGAAATTTGGACAGTGGATAGTCAAGATCCAAATAAAAAACTTTCATGAAGAACACATTTTGAGAAAAAGAAGTCTAGTAGGTCATTTTGAGCTTGCAAGTCGGAACAGAGGTGCTGAAGTTGGGTTTGAGCAACCTACGGTATTTGGGACATATCTTGGCCTTAAGGAAGCCAAATTGGACGAACCAGCTATCCATTTTATAGCCAAGACAAGGATATACAACTTTCATGAAGAACACTTTTCGTTTTTCTGAAGTATAGTGGGTTGTTTTTGGCTTCCAAGTCAGACACGAAATTTTCGTCCTCAACCATCCACTAATCCACTCATCCATCCACTAATCCACTCATCCACTCACCCACTCATCCACTAACTCACCCACTCATCCACTCATACACTAATCCAACCACTTAACCACTCCACCCACTCATCCACTAATCCATCCACTCACCCATTCATGTCCATAATTTCCCACTCACCAAAAGTCCTTTGGCATTTTTCACTAATTCAACCACTCAACCATTCCACTCACTCATCCACTAAACCAATCCACTAAACCAACCCACTAATCCATCCACTAAAACACTCCACTCACTCATCCACTCATCCACCCACTTCCCTTTGTCATTTTGTTACCTTAGACTTCTATAAAAGGCACCATTTATCATGAACAACATAGAACTCTCCTTCATTTTCTCTCAGTTTTTCTTGTGATTTCTTTCTAGCTATGTGTAACTAAACCTCCCTTGGTTAAGGGGGTGATGAAACCGTTAGTATTAATGTTGTAAACTTTGCATATTTGATTATTTCAACACAGTTATGTTTTTATTCATATATTTCTGAATCTATTGTTGGTATGAAGGTTTTTGTACTTGTTCCTACTTTCAAAGTAGTAGATCTAGGTTTATTATGTGCGGTTGCGGTAGTAGATCTAGTGGGATGTATGATGTTCTTGTGGGTATAATTATCTTTGTGCTATTTGCCAGTTATAAAAGTGGTAGATCTGGGTTTATTATGCTTGCGGTTGCGGTATTAGATCTAGAGAAATATATGTTCTAAGTAATTTAATCCGGTGTGTGATTAGACCTTAGTGTAATTGGTTTTCTAAATCTTAATGCAATTGTTGGATAGTTGTAAGAAGCGGTTGCTTTATGACTAATCAGTGATTAGGAGTTGATTTGAGCGGTTGCTAAATTGACCAACACGTAAGGAAAACAGAGATTTACTCTCACAATTGCATAAAAACATAATTGAGCATGTTGGAATAAAAAGGATATGTGGATTTACATTATCATATAAATCTAGTGGTGGATTCAATCTCTTAACTAATTTTCTTATATTGTTGATTTCAGTTTGTTTATTGTTATCTTTGAAGCTGTTCATTGTTCATCAAAACTCCAAAACCCCCCTTTTACTGTTTATTGTTAATCAGAGTCTAAATTGGGAATTGTTTAATAGTGTTAATTGAATTGATTCTCTGTGGATCGACCCTTACTAACTACAACTAGTTGTAAGGTTTTTATTTTCTGGTGGGCCTGACAACTGATTTTTATCTTAATTTTAATCACTACATCCGCACGCATCAGAGTGGTAGAGAGAAGCTGTAATGGAGGGAGTGACAGAGAATAGTTGAGAGACAGATGAGGAACAGAGAGATAACAGAGGATGAAAGATGGCTAAGTGACAAAATTAAGTGGAAACAAATTTTGGCAGGTATTAGAAATTGTTTAAGGAACGATTTGATAATGTACCCTTTGATACTCAAACGAGCAATGCTTTTTAAGTGTAGTGTTTTATTAGAAAAGGGTAATCATAGATCTTAGAAAAGGCTACTCTTATAAAGCATTCCCTATTAAGACTTAAGGGTACACTTTTAAAGTGTAGCTTAAAAAAGTGTAGCCATGGGTCTTAGAAAAGGCTACCCTTATAAAGTGTTCCCTATTAAGACTTAAGGATACACTTTTAAAATGTAGCTTATAAAAGTGTGGTCATAGACAAATTTTGTTGTAGTGACCATATACTATAAGTGCTTGGCGAATCTGTTAATAAATATCATCTAATTTGATAGCCTTAGCAGATATCACATCCTCATATTAGTACTAATGACATATCCAAATTTATGCATTAGTAAATATAATTAAGCATGTCACGTAAACTAATATCAATTCTTAAGAAAATATTTATGCAATATACAAAAATATGAGCTTGTAACATGAATACATTATACATATGTCTAGAAATGGAGTTTATACAAACTGTACATTATTGTACTTTATATACATGACTTGCCTCCAAGGCACAAAGTCTATACAAGTAATTTCTACTATCAATACAAAAAGAAACAAAGGTTTCTACATCCAAATTCTCCATCCACTTGGTTGCAAGAGTCCTTCTTGGAATCATCATGGAAAATCATACAAATGGGGTGATAATTATAAAATTCACAGTAGTTATATAAAAATCATGTCATCATAACAATTTCAGCTGTTTCGGAGAAAAATAGTTATAAAACTCAACTTATACATTAGAAAGGTGGAAAAAACCAAATCAAGTTCTTTCTTTTCTTGAAACAGAAATTAAATTTAAATAATTTATCAAAATCATTTGCATAATCATGTTATTCAATTAATCTAATCATAGTTTCAAATCGGTATATCTCGACATCATATGAATGATATAAAGAAAGATAAACTGGTTATATCAATCATCAAAAATCATTATTCATCATCAATCATCATATCTTATCATTCATCATGTGTTAACAGGGTATGGAGGGAATGTCCATCCTCACAATACCATACATTTGGTAGTAGTCTACTCTCAGGTTGATGCACTTCAACCTATTTGTAACAGTCTTGACTTGTTACACAGAACCACTCCGAGTAGCCTAAGCCACAACTAGTGAGGGAATATTTATCCTGAATCTAGAATTGTGGGTAGAGAGAGAATATCGCATCCTCATCTACTTTGATAGGGAGGGTATCATCCTTCCTTGCACTATCATTGATCATGGATCACCTCAAGTAGAGAGGGAATGTCCATCCTCAACTACTTATCATCTAGGGGAAATCTCAGGTAAAGAAGGAATGTCACATCCTCTTACCATTATCCAAGTCTTACCCTAAGTAAGAGGATAGTTTCCTAGATAATGGGTTACCCCTTGAAAGTTAATTTCATATCTTCAGTTCTTTTTAATCATTAAATTTATCATGCATGCAACAAGATGCATGTAATGATCATTTTCATCATGAGTAATCTAATTCATTGTTCATTCTCATTTGAATCAAATGTATTACAAAATCATTTTTCCAAAATTGTTTAGATGCATAATCGTATCACAAGAGAATAATTCATAATCTATTGATTCGTGATTTAGGAATTATATTTAATTCCTATAGGGCAAAAGACTTTGTTTCTATCATTTCTCAGGCAAAAACCTCAAAATAGAGGCCTGGTAATGGTAATCGATTACCAGGCCTTAGTAATCAAATACTAGCTTTGCAGAGGCTTGGTAATCGATTACCACTTGCCCAGAAACTTGGTAATCAATTATCACTTGCCCAGAAACTTGGTAATTGATTACCAGCTCATGGTAATTGATTACCACACTTTTAGGAACTCATTTCGCAACTTGATAATCGATTGTCAGCTCGTGGTAATCAATTACCACCTGGTTCTATGCAGAAAACAGAGCATTTTAACCCAAAACAACCTAAAACCAACATATATACATCAACCACAACATCAAAACTCCTAATATATGCATCCAAATCAATCCCAAAGTATCAAACAAAATATGGTTATCATGAAACCCATTTTCAAATCTCAAATTTCGCCAAGAATCAAGCCAAAAATTAAACTCAAATCTCATAAACAAAACATAGAAACATGAATCTTTCTTCATCAACTCATAATATTCAATCCATCATTCATTTCAAATTCATTAAGAAACAAGAAAAAATGAACAAGGGAAAAACACTCCCTACCTCAAGTTGATACTTTCTTCTTCCCTTTCTTTTTTCTTCTTTCTCCTTGCCCTTCATTTTTTCATCCTTGGCTACTCTCTTCTTCCTTTTCTCTTGTTTATCTCTTTTCTCTCTTTCCCTTTTCCTTTCTTGTCTTTGAACACAAAACGTGAAGGTTGAGAAATGGAAAGGAAAAGTCAAAATGAGATAAAGAAGCAAGAAAAAGGTGGTGAGGAGAAAAGAAAATGAGAGGGAAAGAATGAAATCCAACTGGAAACATTTTATCCCTTAAGAATACTTTAATAGTTCCATAATGAATTTTTTAACCTTCATAGGTATTGTAGAAAATTCTTAAATTTCATTCAAATCTCATTTTCATCATTCAACAATTATCCTTATACACCTTTGTCAGTCACTAAGCTTTATTATTCTTCCTTTGTTTTAATTAAACCTATGGAATTGAACTATGAAGCTTTTAGGTATCCATTTTAACATGTTTCTATTCTCAAAAATTAATCTTCATCCTTTAATTGACATTTGCTCATGATCTTAAAATTTTATGAGATACTTATCTGTTTAATTTTGACCGTTAAACACTTACTCAGTGTCATTAGAGATACCAAATCAATTCATTTAATCTTTCAAAATTTACCATAGCTTATTCTAATCATTTGTGGCCTTAAAATAAATTTTCTATATTTATTTCTATTTTCTCAACTCTTTATGCTAAAATCTAAGCTTATATGAGTTATTTCTCACTTTTAGTGTTATAGATTTATGTTCAAACTAATCCAAACACTTTTCAAAATTAGTAGGTGACTTATACTAGTGTTATTGAGCTTCCATAACACTAATTAGGACTATTAGGCTGAGGAGAATGTTATAACATCCTAATATTAGTATCCTAGTATTTTTGGATATATTCGGATAAATAATATTAGTCATGCTACTTCTAACTTATACATCAAACTTGCTCATAACATTTATACAAATCATTATGGAGAGCCATAAAGAAAAGGTCATACATATATACATAAATAGCCTAAAAAGGCAAAGTGTTATACATACAACTTATACAAACTTAAAGCAAATATAAGGATGGCAAAAATCCCCAGAGCTAGGGGATCCCCGCGGGGACCGCCCTGAACGGGGGCCCGAATGAGGGGATTTTTTTCCCACAGGGACGAGGATGGAAGCAAAAGTTCCCCCGCGGTATAGTCGGGGATAGGGACGGAGACCATACTTCCTGCCCCGCGAGTTCCCCATCCCCATTAAAATTACTATAATAACCTTAATAATATATATATATTATATAAATAAATATATACATTTTAGTAATTTTATCTTTTATTAATTTTTATATTTATTTAAAATTAAAAAATTAAAAAAATATAAATTATATTATTTTACTAAATTAACCCTTCTCTTACCCTCAATTACCCTAAGCCCCTAGTCCCCTACCCTACCCGTGTCAGCAGCAAGCCCTTCATCCCCAAATTTTTCAATCACTCAATCTATCTAATTTTGAATTCTCATTTTCTATCTCTCAGTCAATCCTTTCTCTCAGTAACCCTAGCACGCAGCAGCCACCGCTGCCACCATCACCGAGCCACACACGGCTGCCATCCCTAACAGCCACCGTCACTGAGCCACGCACGGCTGCCTAGCACATAACCACCATCACCGAGGCATGCACGGCGGTAGCAACGCCGTTCCTCTTCGACGTTCTGTGCAGCTCCACCATTGCCTGTCATGTTGTCTGTAACACCCTTGTGGGGATGTCACATATATAAAAAGAAATAAATAGAATCTACCCAAGTCGTAAAATATTTATTACATATTAATATGGGTTGTAAAATAATTCCTGTTAAACAGAATATTATTAAATAAAATAATGCAGAAATATAAAATAAACAGAATAACATCACTCATAATATACATATGGTCCAAGTTATAAGTTATACAAATAATTTACAACTACAACTACAAATACTTAAACAGAAATAGTAAAGAAAAACAGAAAGAGTCAATATATACATATGCAGACGCGCCCAAAAATACATCATAAATATTTAATCCTCTGATGGATCACTCTCAGGAAACTCATCAGAAGATAAATATCCAGGATGCCTCGACACTCGGCGGACATGAGACCGCGCAGTCGATACGAGTGTCATCTCACTAGGCTCAGTGGATACACCACCCCAATGACGCCTAATGGATAAAGGTAACTCTAAGTGCAGAAACACAGTCGTCGTCATCACTGGCTCGTCATCAAACCTATGACGTAGGGACACAGTCACCCGTCCCGCATACGTCACGGAATCTTTGTCTCCTCGCATATGCTAAGCTAACGATCCACCGTGAAACTCGAGTGTCACAAACCCCAAAAATCCTGGCACCGCCATACCCAAACTAATCAGTCCAATGAGTATGGATGATCAGATGGTTCTTGATCGTCGAACTGATCTTCGGCTTGCTGATCTTCCTCCTCCTCGGGATACAGAATCTCAAGAGGCTGTTCCTCTTCCTCAATCTCTTTACCGCGTAAAATAAATATACAAAAAACACATACAATAAAGAAAGAGGTAAGACAATCTAAAATCATCACAAACATGGCAAATAAGAAAACGACAAACAACAGATATACAGTTCATGCAATATGGAAAGCTATAACAGTAATTTAATAACAGTATAGTGTAAAAATCTAATTATCATAACAACACATAATTTCACAGATAAATCAATAACACATACAATATAACATCACAAATAAAATAATTTCAGAAATAGACAAATTTTTTTCAGAACGATAACCAAATAAATAAATAAAATAAATAATGTTCAAGATATAATTAAATGCAACATGACACGATCCTACTCCATGGAGCTAAACACAAACAGATATCAGAGAGAGAATGACTCGCAAAATCTATTAGTACCACGGCTGCCCAACCAAACTATTGCGCTGTCACACTTTGCGTCTATAGCCCCAAGTCATATGGAATCCATCATCCAAAGCATGGTGTAGTTCACGGTCTCACATTGTGGCACTACAGGCAATGTACTATTAGACTTTACGAAATCTCGATTAAAAATAGTGCGTGTCGAGTTCATTAGTGTGCTATCGGTTACCACGGCCCAGCGGAGCGACCGACTGTCCATATATGGAATCCCGTACACTAACGTCTCCAAGTTCATAAGAACAATGAACCACACTACGTTTATCGCATCGACAACACGATGTGATTCCCCTCGTCAACCAATCCACCAAAAACTAGCATAACCAAGATAAAAAGATACAGTAAGTCCCACCGGACAAATACTGTTCTAAAGCCTGTACGGGTTCACCTCATAGCCCGACAGCAGAAAAAAATACAGAAAATCCAGAAAGAATATGGAAAATACCGTTTCGGTCAATCGCGTAGAAATTTTATCGCGTTTTCACAATCTCGTCGTTTTTACAAACGTTTTTAAATCGCATAAATTTATTTTTCTATTTTCAAAATTGCGTAGAGTTTTTAATACATTTTCTCAATCGCGTAAGATTTTTAAATCATTTTCTTATCCAAACTCCTTAAAAATTACTATTTAAATAAACAGAAATAATAAATAATACGTTTAAACTACGTAAAATATTTTTCATACCGTATACTGTCTTTTGGACATCTTTTCTATCTTAATTGCCCGTTTTTACTAAAAATTGACAGTATTTTATTTAGAAAATTATAATAATGGTTTCCTAATTTTACCGTAAAAATTCTGTTTATTAAATTTTTAAACCATATAATTAATCCTTTTGAAAACTACTAATATGCTTCAAAATACAGCATGAGCCATATGTTAGAAATTCTCAAAAGTTACTGTATTTTCTTTCTAATAATAAAATCAATAGTTTTAATTCAAGATACTTAATTCTAATCAATTAATTTCTTTAAAACTCCTCTTAAAAAATTCCTTTTTAATAAATATTGCATTATTTTGATTGAAAAAGGTTTGGAATTGATCTTAGAAATCATATATAAGTGGTTTGGCATATTGGCCTAAACATAAAATTATGTCATTTGATTTCTAAATTCATTTTCCTTAATCTAAACAATATGATACCTTGTTAATGTTTCTAGGTTAATTAAATCTCATTTTATGAAAATTAAGAGAACATTTTGGTTCTCCATTTTGGTCATGGCCGTAAGCCTCAAGGTTTGTGTTCTTTGGAACACTCATGCAATCCTTGACATATTACTCACATCCTATAAATTATCCTACCTTTCTAACACATGCAATATATTTCTAACACTTATAACCTAGATTAAAGCTTGTAGACATGCCATCAAAGCTTATAGACATGCAAATTTTTGGGAGCCTAGAACATAAGAACTCCATTGTTAAGCGTGCTTGACCTGGAGCAATTATGGGATGGGTGACCTCCTGGGAAGTTTCCTAGGATGCGTGTGAGTGAGGACAAAATACGCTGAAAAGACCTGTGTTGGTTTGTGGAGACACTCGTCAATCCTGCAGGCAGTCCCGGGATGTTACATTGTCGCCCCTTCTCTCTCAATGAAGGCGTCATCCATCGTCCCTTCGCTCTCGGTGTTGTTCATCCCAGATCTGAGATCTGAGATCTCTCTCTTCTCCATCGTGTTGTCGTCTGCTCTTCTCTGTTAACGATATCGTCGTCTGTTTTTCTAGCTGCTCTCCGTCGTGCTGCCGTCTACCCCTTCTCTCTCAACGCCCTTGTCTGTCGTCCTTCGTTCTCGGCGTTGCTCATCTCAGATCTCCCAGATCTAAGATATGAGATCTTGCTCCTCTTCGCAGTGCTGCCTTTTACTCTTTTTCTTTGCTCCTATTTTTTTTTTGACATTGCGGGGAATCCCCGTTGGTATTTGCGGGGATTCGGGGAACAGGGATAGGGGAAAAATTCTCCTCGTGACGAGGATCGGGGATGGGGATGGGGAGTTAATCAGCTAGCAGGGACGGGGAGCGGGGAGGCACTCTGTAACACCCCAATTTTTAGAAAATGTGTAACACCCCTTTGGAGGATGTCACACATAAAAGAAATAAAATAAATAGAAATAAAATCTACCCAAGTTGCGGAACATTTGTTAAAAATTATTATGGGTTGTAAAATAATTCCTGATAGACAGAAATATGTAATAAAAAGATAATGTGGAAAATACGAAATAAAAAAAACATCATTACTGATAATATACATATGATTAAGTTATAAGCTGTACAAATAATTTACAACTAAGACTACAAATATTTAAACAAAAACAGTAAAGAAAGCAATAAAAGAGTTAATATATACAGACATACGCTGACGCGCCCAAAAAAAAACATCATGGTTATCTAATCCTCAGATGGATCACTCTCAGCCTGAAAATGATCATCGGGAGATAGATATCCCGGATGTCTCGACACACGGCGATAACGGGATCGCGCAGTCGATACGATGCTTATCTCACTAGGCTCAGGGTTTTCAGCACCCCAATAACGCCTAATGGATAAGGGTAACTCTAAGTGCAGAAATAACGTCGTCGTCACAATCGGATCTCCATCAAACTGATGACGTAGAATCACGGTCATACGTCCAGCATAGGTAACAGAAGCACGATCTCCTCGTAAATGCCAAGCCAGATCACCTCCATGAAATACCAGCTCTATGAATCCCAAAAATCCTGGCGTAGCCATTCCACACAATCAATCCAGAGGATATGGATGATCGGATGGTTCTTGATCGTAAAACTGATCGTCGGCTTGCTGACCTTCCTCTTCCTCAGGGTACACGATCTCAAGAGGCTGTTCCTCTTCTTCCTCTTCAAACTCTTTACCGTATAAAATAAATAGACAAGAGACACATACAATAAAGAGGTAAGACAACATAAAATCATCGCAACATGGCCAATAAGAAGACGACAAATAACAACTTACACAGTTCATACAATACGAAAAAGCTATAATAGTAATACATATTAGATATCCTAGTGTTTCAGAACATCATAGATATAACACAAATAAAGAAAATCACACAGATAAATCAATCTCACAGATAAAATAAGATAAGAAATGGACAACTAACATAAGAATTATCAGATAAATATAAATAGAGAAAATGTAAAAAAACATCCAAGATATTACCAGATAAAGATAAATAGAGAAAAATGGAATATTATCCAAGATAAAATCAAATACACCAAAACACAACCCTACTCCATGGAGCTAAACCCAGACAGATATCAGAGAGAATGACTTGCAAAATCTATTAGTACCACGGCTGCCCAACCAACTATTACGCGGTCACACGTTGCGTCAATAGCCTACTACTTGGGAATCCACCATCCAGGCGTAGTATAGTTCACGGTCTCCGTTGTGGCACTATAGGCAATGTACTACTAGACTTTACAAACCTCGATTAAATATAGTGAATGTCGAGTACATTAGTGTGCTATCGGTTTACCACGGCCCAAATGGAGCTACCAATCATGTCACATGTGGGATCCCGTACACTAAAGTCTCCAAGTTCATTAGAACAATAAACCACACTACATTTATCGCATCGACAACACGATGTGATTCGTCTCGTCAACCAAAACACCAAAAATTGGTATAAAGACAAAACATAATTCCAAATATATGAAATTACGAAAATGCCCTCAAGATAAAAATATGCCCTCAATGGCAAAACACATGCGGGTTCACTTTTTCCCGACAGCGAAATAACCTCAAAAGCCTGTACGGGTTCACATTTTCCCGACAGCGAAAAATAAATATAGTAACGGTCAATCGCGTAGAAATTTTATCGCGTTTTTGAAATCTCATCGTTTTTACAAACGTTTAAAAATCGGGTAAAGATATTTTTCAGTTTTTAAAATCGCGTAGCATTTTTAATACGTTTTCTCAATCGCGTAGGATTTTTAAATCATTTTCTTATTTGAATGCCCTTAAAATTACTGTTTAAACAGATAGAAATAGTACTTAGTACATTTAAACTACGTTGAATAATTTTTCATACCGCATACTGTCATTAGGATATTGTTACTATCTTATAGGTTCATTTTTACTAAAAATTGACAGTATTTTGTTTATAAACTTATAATAATGGTTTTCTAAATTTTCCATAAAATTTCTATTTACCTAATTTTTAACCATTTCATTAAATTCTTTTTGAAATCTCTAACATGCTTCAAAACCAAAAGTGAGCTATATGTTAGAAAATTTCTTAATATTACTGTATTTCCTTCCTAATGATAAAATTATGAATTTTAACCCTTTAGACTTACTTCTAATCAATTGGTTCCTTCAAAAATCATTATAGAAAATTTCTTCTTAACTTGTATTGTTTCTTTTAATTGAAAAAGGTTTAGAATCAAGTTTTAAAAATCATGATTACCTATAGTGGCATGTTGGCCAAATTTCATAAAACTTTTGCATTTGATTTCCAAAATGTCTTTCACCTTTTAAATCATATCAAATGTATTATATTGTCTAAGTTCATTAAATCATTTTAGAAAATAGTTAACAATAGTCAATTTAATCCTTTAGGCATGTTGGCCCAAAATACTAAGTTTGTACCATTTGATTTCTAAATGCATTTTCTTTGATCAAATCAATTAGAAACTTTCTTGATTCTCCTAGGTTAATTAAGTTACACTTTAGGAAAAATCAAGAGAACATTTTGGTCCTCCAAACTTGTCATTGTCGTGAGCTATTGGATGTGTTCTTTGGAACACTCATGCAAATTTACACATGTTATTCACATCCTATATTTTATCATACAATTCTAACACATGCATTATATTTCTAACACATGCAAAAAAAATATTTTCTAATACATACAACCTAAATTAAAGCTTGTAGACATGCTTTCAAAAGCTAATAGACATGCAAAATTATTACAATCATCAAACAAGAAAGCTAATAACAATTACCACATAAACTACTAACAACCACAAAAATTAACAAATACACATCAATAAACACACCACAACCGAATCCTTATGGATTCTACAAACAATCCATCTTCTTACCACCATCAAGGGATGATAAGAATTGTCTTCCTCTTACCTTAAATGAAGACAAAAGCTTGCTTTCACACCTCCTAGGTCACGGTTTTCACCACCAAAAATACCTATAAATCTCAAACAAAATCTACATGTTACTAACCATGAAAAAGAAGCTAAACCATGGAAAAATCATGGCTTAGAACTTTGAAAAAGAAGAGAGAAAAGAAAAGCATGAAATTTCACCTTCTAGGTAAAACTTTCAAGGTTGGTTTCCAAGCCCTAGATGGAAGAATTTGAAGAAACTCCCAACTACAAAGGTTCTTAGAATGGTGTTTAGGTTAAGGAAACTTGGTTAGAAAAAATTTTGGATGGTTGGATGGTTAGGAAATAAGCTTGGCCGAATATGGTGAAGAAAATGGACAAGAATGGTGGCTAGGGTTCTTGATGAGAGAGAAGAGAGAAAAGTGATGAAGATGAAGTGTTGTTTTTGGCTTTCTCACTCCAAATGGCCGTAGCCTTCATGTGTAAGGATGTGCATGGATTTGGCTTCATCCAAGCCATTGATTTCATCAAAGGTTAGGATTAAATCTTGCTTAACAAGCTTAAATTCTATTGGTTGCTCATGGTGACTCACCTTGCTTAGTCACACAGTGTAATAAATTCTCTATTTGAGTCAGCTAGCTGAGTCAGCCTGTTCTGGAAAGTTCTACGCCTACGGTGATTAATTAAGCTACCGATCTAACCGTTCGCTAATTGTGGGTCCGCATAAAATATTTAGGGTCCATCTTGTCACTAAATTATATCTTGACTAATAAAATAATATTATAATAATATAAAATTATTTTATTTGTGATTAAATCTAAAAATTAAAAGATTATTTTTAGTTCATTGAGAATCGGGTTAAGTAAGATCCCCAATTCTAAATAATAAAATAAGATTTTCCCGGCCTGGAAAATATTATTTTCGCCTCGAGCAAATCACACAAAAAGTCCATATAAAATCACGACGGTATTTTCGGGCATTAAATCAAGAAGAAAACAATTAAAAAGCAGACAAAAACGACAAAATCAAGATGCGTTCGGGACGTAACGGTCATTTTCGTTTTTTCCCACAACGTAGGTAATTATCAAAACGTTCAAATAAAATATCCAAAGAAGTATTATATAGCAGTATATCTTTCGAGAAAAATTAATACAAGATTTCGAGAAAAATTTTTATTTTATCGTCTCGAAACAAACTACGTAAAACGATCAAATAAAATTTGAGCCAGTATTATCGTAATTGTTTTCATACAGAAATCAAGAATTGAAAAATAGGGACACAACAGTCATTCATACAAAAGCATGAAAAACAGAAAATAGTACATTCAGAATATTTTCTAAAAATTGGGGCGTTACAAAATGTCTTGAATGTTCTGTTTGCTGTTTTTCGAGCTTTTGTGTAAATGACTGTTGTGTCCTTATTTACTGTTTCTTGTTTTCTGTATGAAATACAAATATGTTTTACAGGCTAAAATTTTATTTGATCGTTTTAAGTATTTTGCTTCGATACAAGATAAAATAAAAATTTTCTCGAGCTACTGTTTTAATTTTTCTCGGGAGATATACGGCATACAATCTTGTCTGTAATTTTATTTGAACTTTTTGGATGATTTGCTACGTCGTGGGAAAAATGAAAAAAATGACCATTACGTCCGAATGTCTTGTTTGTCTTGTTTTTCTGTTTTTAATTGTTTTCTACTTGATTTAGTGTTCAATATTACCGTCTGTGATTTTATTTGGACTTTTTGTGCGATTTACTCGGGACGGAAAATAATATTTTTCCGGGCGGGAAATCTTGTTTTAATTATTCATCTTGGGGATCTTACTAAACCCAATTCTCGAATGAGACAATAATTAATCTTTTAATTTTTAGATTTAATGTCCAATAAAATAATTTTATGTATTATTTTATTAGTCGGTATAATTAGATGAATGATGGACCCGAAAATTTTGCGGGACCCACGTTTAGCTGAACAGTTAACTTAGTAGCTTAATTAAACATCATTAAGAGTGGAACATTCTTGAACATGGTGACTAAGCTAGGTGACTAAGCTAGATGACTAAGCTTAAACCAACCAATGAGAGCAAAGCTTGTTAATCAAGGCTTAATCTTGACCTTTGATGCATCCAAGGGCTTGGATGAAACCAACACAAATGGACACCTCTTGCCCATATGAAGGCTACGGCCATTAAGGCTTTGGAAGACCAAAAGTGACTTCTCTTGCATGCATTTCTCTCTTCTCTCTCTTCCAAGAACCCTAAACACCATTGTTGCTTTCTTTGTGAAGCATTCGGCCAAGGCTTCTACTACACCATCCAATCACCCAAAATTTCATCTAACCAAGTTTTCTAAACCTAAACACAATCCTAAGAACATCTCTAGTTGGGAGTTCTTGCTAAATCCTTCATTTAAAGCTTGAAAACCTACTTGGAAGATTCAACCAAGAAGGTGATTTGGTGGAGTGAAACCGAAACCCTAGGAGGAGAATAGTTTTTGTCTTCATTTAAGGTAAGAGGAAGACTAATCTTATCATCTAAGGATGGTGGTAAGAAGATGGAGTGTGATTTTTGTGATTGTAGAATCCATAAGGGTTCATTTGTGTGATTGTTAGTGGCTTGTTTATGTGTTTGTATATTTGTTAGTAGCTTTCCTATTTGATACTTGTAATAATTTGCATGTCTACAAGCTTTGATTGTATGTCTACAAGCTTTCATTTAGGTTATATGTGTTAGAAATATATTGCATGTGTTAGAATTGCATGATAATGTATAGGATGTGAATAACATGCTAAGGTATGCATGAGTGTTCCAAAGAACACAATCCTAAGGCTCACGGCCATGGACACAAAAGGAGAACCAAAATGTTCTCATATTTTCCCTAAATTTTAATTTAATTAACCTAGGAAAATTAACAAGAGATAGCATTGTTTAGATCAAGGAAAATGAATTTAGTAATCAAATGATCCAAATATACATTTCGGCCAACATGCCAAATCAAGAATTCATGATTTCTAAAATCAATTCCAAACTATTTTCAAGTATAAAGATGCAATATATGCTAAAAAGAATTTTTCTCTAATGAGTTTTAAAGAAACAAAATGACTTGAATTAAGTTTAAAGATTCAAATTAATGATTTTAGTGTTAGAAAAGAAATACAGTAACTTTCAAAAATTTCTAACATATAGCTCATGCTGTATTTTGAAGCATGTTAGTAGTTTTCAAAAGGATTAATTATATGATTTAAAAATTTAATAAACAGAATTTTTACGGTAATATTAGGAAACCATTAATATAATTTTCTAAGCAAAATACTGTCAATTTTTAGTAAAAATGGACAAATAAGATAGGAAAGATGTCCAAAAGACAGTATACGGTATGAAAAATATTTTACGTAGTTTAAAAGTATTAATTATTATTTCTGTTTATTTAAACAGTAATTTTAAGGGATTTGAACAAGAAAACGTATTAAAAATCCTACGCGATTGAGAAAACGTATTAAAAATCCTACGCGATTGAGAAAATGTATTAAAAACTTTACGCGATTGAGAAAAAGTGTTAAAAACTCTACGCGATTTTAAAAACAGTAAAATATATTTACACGATTTAAAAACGTTTGTAAAAACGACGAGATTGTGAAAACGCGATAAAATTTCTACGCGATTCACTGAAACGATATTTTCTATATTCTTTCGGGAAATTTTTTTTTTTCATTTTGTCGGGCTATGAGGTGAACCCCGCATGGTTTTGGAACAATATTTGTCCGGTGGGACTTACTGTATCTTTTTATCTTAGTTATACCAGTTTTTGGTGGATTGGTTAACGAGGGGAATCACATCATGTTGTCGATGCGATAAACGTAGTGTGGTTCATTGTCTTTATGAACTTGGAGACGTTAGTGTACGGGATTCCATATATGGACAGTCGGTCGCTCCGCTGGGCCGTGGTAACCGATAGCACACTAATGGACTCGACACGCACTATTTTTAATCGAGATTTTGTAAGATCTAATAGTACATTGCCTGTAGTGCCACAATGTGAGACCGTGAACTACACCATGCCTTGGATGATGGATTCCATGTGACGTGGGGCTATAGACGCAAAGTGTGACAACATGAATAGTTTGGTTGGGCAGCCGTGGTACTAATAGATTTTGCGAGTCATTCTCTCTCCGATATCTCGTATGTGTTTTAGCTCTATGGAGTAGGATCGTGTCATGTTGTATTTAATTATATCTTGAACATTACATTATTTATTCATTTATTTATTTATTTATTTATTTATTTGGTTATTGTGTTCGTGATATTGTCTGTTTTCGAATTAATTTTATCTGTAATGTTATATTGTATGTGTTATCGTTTTATCTGTGAAATCATATGTTGTTATGATAATTAGATTTTTACACTATACTGTTATTAAATTACTGTTATAGCTTTTCATATTGCATGAACTGTATATCCGTTGTTTGTCGTTTTCTTATTTGCCATGTTTGTGATGATTTTAGATTGTCTTACCTCTTTCTTTATTGTATGTGTTTTATGTATATTTATTTTACGCGGTAAAGAGTTTGAGGAAGAGGACCAGCCTCTTGAGATTCTGTATCCCGAGGAGGAGGAAGATCAGCAAGCCGAAGATCAGTTCGACGATCAAGAACCATCTGATCATCCATATCCATTGGATTGATTAGTTTGGGTATGGCGGTGCCTGGATTTTTGGGGTTCGTGACACTTGAGTTTCACGGTGGATCGTTAGCTTGGCATATGCGAGGAGACAGAGATTCCGTGATGTATGCGGGACGACTGACTGTGTCCCTACGTCATAGGTTTGATGACGAGCCAGTGATGACGACGACTGTGTTTCTACACCTATAGTTACCTTTATCCATTAGGCGTCATTGGGGTGGGGTATCCACTGAGCCTAGTGAGATGACACTCGTATCGACTGCGCGGTCTCATGTCCGCCGAGTGTCGAGGCATCCTGGGTATTTATCTTCTGATGAGTTTCCTGAGAGTGATCCATCAGAGGAATAAATATTTATGATGTGTATTTTGGGCGCGTCTACGTATGTATATATTGACTCTTTACTGTTTTTATTTACTGTTTCTGTTTAAATATTTGTAGTTGTAGTTGTAAATTATTTGTATAACTTATAACTTGGACCATATGTATATTATGAGTGATGTTGTTCTGTTTACTTTATAATTCCGCTTTATTTTATTTAATAATATTCTGTTCAACAGGAATTATATTACAACCCATATTAATACATAATAAATGTTTTACAACTTAGGTAAATTTTATTTATTTCTTTTTATATATGTGACATCCCCACAAGGGTGTTACACACTCCCACCCCCGCCCCGCGTAAGTGCCATCCCTAAGTAAATATAAGGAAATACATAAGCTTTGTCTTTAAAAGCAAATAAAACTACACTACACTAGTTCTTTTTCTTCTTCGTCTCCTTCCCTTTTTAAAGGTCTTGACCTAGATTTAAATGGAAACACAGCGAGGTAAGAATTCATAAAATTCTCAGTAAAAACATTCCAAAACCTGCATTTGTAATATTTGATAATCACATATTTTATACATTAATAAACCCTGATTTTTAGTCATTTACACTCTTTTGATACTTAATTGATTAATCCTGGTTATGTTTTGTAAGTTTGGACTCAAATTGGACTTAATTGATTTTTTCAGCACTATTTTGGTCTTACGTTGTTTCTGTATTTGGGTCATATCTTGAGTTCTAAATGTCTTATAATTATATATCTTATCTTGTAAGAAAGATAAGAGAGAGCTCTACAACTTTTATGAAGAGCTCCAGGACTGAATCAAACATCTAGTGGAGCTAAATGGGCTTGGAAGTCAGAACACGAGTTTTGTGATTAGAACCTGAACAATGTGCAGTAATCAGAGCATAACTCGGGCTGCAGGAACTTCCTTGGGCTGAAATTTGTATACTTGAAAGTTAAGATATCTACAACTTTCATGAAGAACACAAAACTCAAATCGAACTCCTTGAAGGTAATATTGGACTTTGAAGTCAGAACAGAGGTGTTGTACTTAGACCTGAACACTGTTCAGTAATTGGGTCATATCTCGGGCTGTAGGTAGCCTTTGGAGTTGAAATCAGTGCCATTGGAAAAATAAGACAAAATTCTATAACTTTTATGAAGACTATGTTTTATAAATCTAATGGCCCATAAGATCAACACTAAATGATTTCGGAGACAACGAATCTCAATAACTTTCCACTCACCAACTCACTATTTGGCATTTTCCACTCATTTACCCACTCCTCACCCACTCATTAATCAGCCCCCTTGTCATTTTGTATCTCTAATCCTCTATAAAATGCTACATTGGCTGATCATTTAGGATATTTTAGTTTTAGGCTTAGTTAGGAGAAATTATGTTCATGCTTGTATATTGTCTTCTTTTGTTGTAATTTTCTTTTGTTCTAATTTGAAGTTATGTTCATCTTTCTCTTCTACTCTCTTTCTTTCTTCTTGATTATGAGTACTTAATTTTCATTTTACTTGGGTGAAATAGTGAAGCTCTTGGTAATGAAATAAAGTAAGATTATTCTATTTCTTATGCTTAAATGATATATTATAAAGTGGACATTATATGTGTTGTATTTTGTTTCCAATCAATTTAAAAACCTTCCTTGTATAGTAGAGATCTTAATTTTTTGTAGACAAGAGGATTGGCATAGTGAATGCTTAAGCTCACTTACAATTGTTAGTAGATAATTGAAGGAATCATAATATGATTGCATATATAATTGAACTTTGAATATTATATTTTCCGATTGGAACTTTCTTTATGTGTAGATTTCAATTGAGTTATAAAGAGAAATAATCTTGCCTCTAATTTGTTACCAAAAGTGGATCTCCTAACCCAAGCAAATCCTTTTTAATTTGTGAACAACTTTTATTACTTTTGGTGTTATGACAAATCCTTTTCTTACCTCAATTAATTTTTCTTCATCAATTCCCTATGGATCGACCTTGGACTATCGAGAATTTATTACTTGAGACAACCTGCACTTGGGTTTGCATCCTTTAGTCCGCATCAAGTTTTTGGCGCCGTTGTCGGGGACTTGATTTGAAGTTTTAATTTATTGAGGTTGTTTTTCTTTAATAAAATCTATTCTCTCTTCTCCCTCACCGGAGCAAAAGATTGGCTTGTCAATCCTTTGGTTTCTTTACTAACTTTCTAACTTTCTAACTTACTAACCTACTAACTTTCTAACTTATTAACTATCTTTTTTTATTTATATCATTTATTTTTGCTTACTAACTTTTATATTCTCGCTCTCTAACTTGTAATTTACGTCATTTATTTTTCTACTCTCTAACTTTTAATTTACATCATTTATTTTTTTGCTCTCTAATTTTTTTAATTTTGTCATTTATTATTACTTTCTAACGTAATGAAATAATCTTTCTTCTTCTCTTCTCTTTTGCCGACTCTGGTGGGGCTCTGCCTCTCTCTGATTTTCATATTTTAAATTTACTTTCTGCACTTTACTTTCTGCGCTTTATTTCTGTATTTTACTTTCTACACTTTCTAACTTACTAATTATTAACTCTCTATTTATTTAGCTTTTTAATTTATCAGTTATCTAACTTTTTACTTTATCAGTTATATAACTTTTTACTTGTTAATATTTATTGGATGGTTGGTTTATACCACATCCTTGTTAATATTTAATGGCTAGTGTAAACTGCCTACTTGTACATTATTTTTTCTATTTTAAATCATTTATTTATGCTTAATTGGTATTGTGATTTAAATTCTGGTCATTTAATTAAAATTAATCCTGGTACTTTATATATTGATTTGTTTGAATCACAATCATATACAATTGACACAATTGCTGAAAATGAAAATGTACATGATGAACATGAGAATCAACCGTTGCAAACCATGCATGAATATTTGCAACCACCTCGAAATTCTAGTTCATCATGCTTTATCTTTCCACTCAATGCCAATAATTTTAGATTTAAGTCAGGTATGATTTCTTTGCTTCCTAATTTTCATGGTTTAGAATCTGAAAGCCCATATTTACATCTGAAAGAATTTGAGGAAGAATGTATTGCTTTCAATGACCAAAATTGTACTGAAGAGATTGTTAAGCTTAAATTGTTTCTTTTTTCTTTAAAAGATAAAGCAAAAACTTGGCTTAACACTTTGAAACCAAGATCAATTGGCACATGGTAAGAAATGCAAGGTGAGTTCTTAAAGAAATTTTTTCCAAGACATAAAACCAATGCTATGAAAAGACAACTCTAAAATTTTTTCCAAAATTCAAATGAAACATATTTTCAATGTTAAGAACGGTTTAAAAATTTGTTAAATTCTTGTCCATATCATGGTTTTGAAAAATGGCACACTATAAGCTTCTTTTATGAAGGTTTAACACCTAAAACCAAATAATTTGTGGAAACAATGTGCAATGGTGAGTTTCTTGATAAAGAACATGATGAAGCTTTAGACTATTTAAACCAGTTGGCTGAAAATTCTCAATCTTGACATGGTACTAATATTTCTGAAAATTCAATTAGATCTAACCTTGCAAGTGCTAATAAAGGAAAATATCACCTTAGTCAAGAAGAAAATCTAAATGCTAGGTTTGCCAATTTGGCTAGAAAGGTTGAAGCTATGGAATTAAGAAAAGTAAAAGAAATCAAATCTGTGCAAAATGAAGAAATTTGTGGCATTTGTGATGACTTAGAACACTCAACACATAAATGTCTTAAGATTCCTATTTTAAAAGAAGTTGTACATGAGCAAGTAAATGCAATGAATAATTTTAAAAAGTCATTTACTTCTTCTTTTTGAGATACATATAATCCAGAATGGAGAAATCACCTGAATTTCAGCTAGAGGAATAATAATCAGTCACAATTTGTGCAACCACCACCTCCTCAGGCATAATAGGACTCTCAAAATTCTCAAGGATATGCACCTTATATCCCACCATATAGGAAAAACCTTGAAGAAACAATGCATGCATTTATAGAAAAGCAAGAGGTCATTAATAAACAAAACACTCAAACTATGAATGACATAAAAGACACTCTTGCCAAACTTACTTATGCACTCACCATTCACGAGAAAGGAAAATTTCCTTCTCAACCTCAACCAAATCCTAAGGTTCAGTACAGTCTAATTGAGGGGAGTTCAGAAAACCAACAAATGGACCAAGTCAAGTCAGTGATAACTCTTAGGAGTGGAAAGGTTGTTGAAAAACAAATTCCCGAAACTTGTGAGAAAGAAGATAAACCAATTCCCCAAGAAAATGAAGAAGTTGACCAAAAAGAGACCAAACTCTCACTTGCACCCTCATTTCCTCAAGCATTAAACAATTCAAGGAAATTGAACCATAACACTGAAATTTTTGAAATTTTAAAACAAGTAAAGGTCAATATTCCTCTATTAGATGCTATCAAACAGATTCCTTCTTATGCCAAATATATGAAGGACTTATGCACTATTAAAAGGAAACTAAATGTGAAAAAGAAAGCATTTTTGGCTGAACAGGTAAGCTCAATTCTTCAGAATAATAATGTGTTGAAATATAAAGACCCTGGTTGTCCTACAGTTTCATGCATTATTGGAGAATATAAAATTGAAAAAGCTTTACTTGATCTTGGTGCTAGTGTCAATTTGCTTCCATATTCAGTTTATCAGCAACTCAACTTAGGTGAGTTAAAACTAACTTTTGTAACTCTTCTACTTGCCAATAGATCAATTAAAATTCCAAGAGGAATAGTGGAAGATGTGTTAGTTCAAGTTGATAAATTCATATATCTTGTGGATTTTATTATCTTGGATATTGAACTTATGGTTGATAGTCGCAAGTCAATTCCTGTTATTTTAGGCCATCCATTTTTAGCAACATCTAATGCTTTGATAAATTATAGAAATGGGGTGGTGAAGCTAACATTTGGAAACATGACATTGGAGCTCGATGTTTTTAACATATGCAAGCAAGCACAGGAAGTCCTTGATGAAAAGGAGGAAGTTGAAGGAATTAAATCCATCGTAGATGATCATCTTCAAATAAGGAGGACTTCTGACCCATTAGAAATTTGTTTAGTCAATTCATTTGATTTAGGCATGCAATTAGAAGATAATATCTCTGAAATATACTTTTTACTTTATTGTACACAGGTAATGGAGTACAAGGGATGGAAGCCAATATTTGAAGAGCTAAAACCCATGAATGATAATGCCTATGAAGAAGTACCCACACCAGAACAAAAGTCATTACCTGCTGGGTTGAAGTACACATTTTTACGAGAAGAGCAAAGCTTTCCAGTGGTAATTTCCTCCTTTCTTATTGAAGAACAAGAAGGTATGTTAACAGAAGTACTTAAAAGGCACAAAAGTATAAGTGGATGGACATTAAAGGACATAAAAGGCATTAATTCATTAATTTGTACACATAGAATACATTTAGAGGATAATGCTAAAACTTCTCAACAACCTCAAAGAAGATTAAATCCACACATGAAAGAGGTAGTTAGAGTTGAAGTCCTTAAATTGCTTGATGTTGGAATTATCTATCCCATCTCTGATAGCTTGTGAGTAAGCCCTACACAAGTTGTGCCTAAGAAATATGGAATAACAGTGGTTGAAAATGATAAAGGCGAATTAATACCTATGCGAGTCTCATCTAGTTGGCGTATTGATTTTAGAAAATTAAATGCTGCTACTAGGAAAGATCATTTCCCTTTGCCATTTCTTAATCAAATTCTGGAAAGGGTAGTCGGACATCCATACTACTATTTTCTTGATGGTTATTCGGGTTATAATCAAATACCAATTGCATTGGAAGATCAAGAAAAGACCACTTTTATGTGTCCTTTTGGTACTTTTGCATATAAAAGAATGTCTTTTGACCTTTGTAATGCTCCGGCAACATTCCAAAGATGCATATTAAGAATTTTTAGTGACATGATTGAGTATTATTTAGAGATTTTCATGGATGACCTTACAGTTTTTGGAGATTCATTTGAAAATTGCCTTGATAATTTGGAAAAAATTCTTAAAAGATGCAAAGAAAAAAGATTTGTGTTAAATTGGGAAAAATGTCACTACACAAGTTGTGCCTAAGAAATATGGAATAACAGTGGTTGAAAATGATAAAGGCGAATTAATACCTATGCGAGTCTCATCTAGTTGGCGTATTGATTTTAGAAAATTAAATGCTGCTACTAGGAAAGATCATTTCCCTTTGCCATTTCTTAATCAAATTCTGGAAAGGGTAGCCGGACATCCATACTACTATTTTCTTGATGGTTATTCGGGTTATAATCAAATACCAATTGCATTGGAAGATCAAGAAAAGACCACTTTTATGTGTCCCTTTGGTACTTTTGCATATAAAAGAATGTCTTTTGACCTTTGTAATGCTCCGGCAACATTCCAAAGATGCATATTAAGAATTTTTAGTGACATGATTGAGTATTATTTAGAGATTTTCATGGATGACCTTACAGTTTTTGGAGATTCATTTGAAAATTGCCTTGATAATTTGGAAAAAATTCTTAAAAGATGCAAAGAAAAAAGATTTGTGTTAAATTGGGAAAAATGTCACTACACAAGTTGTGCCTAAGAAATATGGAATAACAGTGGTTGAAAATGATAAAGGCGAATTAATACCTATGC
This sequence comes from Ormosia emarginata, assembly GCA_029884605.1. Taxonomy (NCBI): domain Eukaryota; kingdom Viridiplantae; phylum Streptophyta; class Magnoliopsida; order Fabales; family Fabaceae; genus Ormosia; species Ormosia emarginata. The sequence continues at coordinate 46,455,609 of JAQQTP010000088.1, forward strand.
GAGTCTCATCTAGTTGGCGTATTGATTTTAGAAAATTAAATGTTGCTACTAGGAAAGATCATTTCCCTTTGCCATTTCTTAATCAAATTCTGGAAAGGGTAGCCGGACATCCATACTACTATTTTCTTGATGGTTATTCGGATTATAATCAAATACCAATTGCATTGGAAGATCAAGAAAAGACCACTTTTATGTGTCCCTTTGGTACTTTTGCATATAAAAGAATGTCTTTTGACCTTTGTAATGCTCCGGCAACATTCCAAAGATGCATATTAAGAATTTTTAGTGACATGATTGAGTATTATTTAGAGATTTTCATGGATGACCTTACAGTTTTTGGAGATTCATTTGAAAATTGCCTTGATAATTTGGAAAAAATTCTTAAAAGATGCAAAGAAAAAAGATTTGTGTTAAATTGGGAAAAATGTCACTACATGGTTACCTCAGGAATAGTGTTAGGTCATGTGATATCTTCTAAAGGAATTGAAGTTGGTAAGGCCAAAGTTAAATTAATTACCCATTTGTCTTCCCCAAAAACAGTCAGAGAAGTTCGTTCCTTTTTAGGATATGTAGGATTTTACAGAAGATTCATTAAGGACTTTAGTGCTATATCTAAACCATTATGTAATCTTTTGTTGAAAGATGCACCATTTGATTGGACTCAAGAATGTCAAAAATCTTTTGAAAAATTAATTGGTCTTCTGACATTTGCTCCTATCATGCAATCTCTTGACTGGTCTTTGCCTTTTGAGTTGATGTGTGATGGTAGTGATTTTGCTGTGGGTGCTATTTTAGGCCAAAGAAAGGAAGGTAAGCCTCATGTGATTTGTTACGCAGGTAGAACTTTAAATAGTACACAAATGAATTACACCACTACTGAAAAAGAACTACTTGCTATAATCTTTGCACTAAACAAATTTCGATCTTACTTAATTGGTTCTTCTATTGTGATTTTCACTGATCATGCTGCTACTAGATGTTTGATGTCTAAGCAGGATGCCAAACGAAGATTGATACGGTGGATCTTATTGCTTCAAGAATTCAACATCACAATAAAAGATAAGAAAGGAGCCGAAAATGTTGTCACTGATCATTTGTCTAGACTTTCAACAGGCTCACCTTTTGATAGCACACCCATTAATGATTCTTTTCTAGATAAATTTTTATTTTCTATCAATTCCATGTCTTGGTTTGCTAACATGGTCAACTTTCTTGTAACAGGAAAGATGCCGCCTCAATGGACTCACCAAGATAGAAGGAAATTTTTGACAGAGGTGAAAATTTTATTTTGGGATGGCTCATACTTGTTCAAATATTGTTTTGACCAAATCTTTTGGAGATGTGTGCCCGACAGTGCGGTAGGTAGTGTTATTAAATTTTGTCACTTAGAAACATGTGGAGGTCACTTTTCTTCAAAGAAAATACCTGCGAAAATCTTGTAGTGTGGATTTTATTAGCCCACTTTATTTAAGGTCTGCTATACCTTTTGCAAAAGCTGCGAAAATTGTCAAAAAAATGGGCTCAATTTTTAAAAGAAACATGATGCCTTTGAACCCCATCTTTGTCATTGAAATTTTTTATTGTTGGGGAGTTGATTTCATGGGCCCATTTCCATCCTCATTTGGATTTGTGTATATTTTGGTTGCAGTTGATTATGTCTCAAAATGGATTGAGACGATTTCATGCCGACACAATGATCATAAAACTGTTCTCAAATTTTTAAAAGAAAATATCTTGTGTCGCTTTGGAATCCCTCAAGCTATCATCAGTGATGGGGAAACACATGTTTGCAATAAACCATTTGAATCTTTAATGAAGAAATATGGTATTACACATAAAATTGCCACCCCTTATCACCCTCAGACAAATGGACAAGTTAAATTAGCAAATAGGGAGATTAAACAAATTTTGGAAAAAATGGTTAACCCAAATTGTAAAGATTGGTCTTTAAGACTAAATGATGCACTTTGGGCTTACCGTACTGCTTTTAAAACATCTTTGGTCATGTCACCCTATCGGTTAGTCTATGGAAAACCTTGTCACTTGCCTGTAGAATTGGAACATAAAGCATTTTAGGTCATTAAAGCTTTCAACCTAAATCTTAATGATGCTTGCAAGATATGCAAATTGCAATTAAATGAACTAGAGGAATTGAGAAATGATACATATGAAAATTCAAGGATTTACAAAGCTAGAATAAAAACTTTTCATGATAAGACAATTTTAAAAAAATCTTTCGAAATTAGTCAAAAAGTTCTACTTTATAATTCTCGTCTGCACCTATTCCCTGGAAAATTGAGATCTAGGTGGAGTGGTCCTTTTGTTGTCAAACATGTGTATCCTCATAGGGCCATAGATATTGAGAATCCTAAGAATGGTAATGTGTTTAAAGTCAATAGACAAAGACTCAAACCATTTCTGGAAAACTAAGTTGATGAGGTAGAATTTATCTATCTTTCTGATCCTTGTTATGAATAGAATTTATTCTAATTTTGTTGCCTTGTTTTTGCAGTTCTTTGTGTTCCCAGTTAAGTGGTGGATAACGGTACTCCGTGACTCTCAAGTTGGTTTATTTTTCACTTTCCCAAAATAACTGAATCCTTCTCTTTTAAAATGAATGTCATTCTTTCAAACCTGAGAAAACATTTTCCTTCCCCCCCTCAAAATGCTCTGACAAAAATCTACAAAGTTAGATCTGAAAGATTGAGACTGTTATTGCACAAGGGCATGTCAGAAGATATACGCTAGATAATTGAAGCAAAGGTCTGACTAGTAGGTGAGTCTTCAATTTCATTTGACTCATACATGCTAGGTCTTAGAAGAAGTTCGTATTCTAAAAGGAGAAGAGCAAAAAGGTTATAAGTCTGTCACAAATGTGCACGATGGAATTGTAACAAGCGATATCATTCTTTGGGAATGGTTTCCGCAAACAGAGAAGGTAAAATTTTCTTCATTAAGAATAGACTGAGTAAGGAATCATTAGAAGATATCTTATTGACTCTTAGGACGCATTCTTGTGGATTTGTGCATCGTGAACTTCTTAATTTGTGGAATCTCTTTAAGGATGAAAAAAAATGCTACAGTCTTGGGAATCTGACTCTAAAAGACCTTGTTTGCCAATTTATAAGAAAATTAGATGGGAAGCTTATCCTCGACTCATAGAAGGCGTTTAAGCCATTACTGGACGTGAAACCAGAGGAAGATATAAGTCATATCCACAATAATCTGTATATATTATCTTCTTCTTCTTCTTCATGTTTTCTTTAAAAAAAAATAAAAAAAAAAAGAAAAAAATGTTTGAATAAAGGCGATCCAGAAGGAGTACCATTGCTTTAATTAGTTATGGAGCCCCAGCCTTTGGCTAACCCATCATTGACTCGGGTGGACCTTTACACGTTAGTCCTTAAAAAAGTTCGTGTACCATGCTCTATAGAGAACTGTACTCTATAACCCAATGTTTACCATCTAGGCACTGTGGAGTTGATGGACAGGCAGAAGTGTCCCATTCTGGTTATTAGTGAGAAGTAACCTGTGGTTGCCAAAGCGTATGAGGTATCTGAGCTTGATCCGCTCTTTTATTAGAAGAGGCTCTCAGCACCCTGGGATGGGACATTCTAGATCTTGGACATTACGGGTTTTAGATTTTAGCATCTTTGTTGATGTTTCGAGCCCAAGTGTGAGCTCTCTAGGTTCCAAACCTAGGATGGAAACCCACAATGGTTTCTTCTTTCTCATTTCTTCGAATAAACGGACGTGAGTGTCTACTGCACTGGTGACACGCAGTATAAAGATATGCCACTACTGTACTCATGATGCGCAGTATAAAGATACGCCATGAAAACTATACATAAAGGTATGTCATCATTTGCTATTATATTTCTTTTATCTTTGTATGATTTTGCTATATTTTAGTTTTGGACAGACAATCCTTTGAGCAGGGTCCTTCAGGGGTTTCTAGACTTTTTTACCCTGATGGTTTTCTTGAAGTAAAACAAAAACAAAAACAAAAAAAAAACCAAAAAAAAACAAAAAAAAAGAAAATTCTGTGTTTCTTAATTTCAAACTTTTTTGACAACAACCAACCTACCCTTATAGGTGCTATTATTACCCTTTCCATTCTTTTTCCTATTTAAACACTCCATTTTCTCTACTTTCTTCTAACTCAGAATCATTCAAAGGGAAGGTAAGTATAGAAATGGAAGGTGTTTCTATTCGTCAAATTAAAAAATATCTATCTATTTTATGGGTCTAAGTATGTGAAGGGTTTAGAGTTTGTAAACGCAGCTACCACTCTTGGTCGATCACTTGCTGCGAGGAATAGTCATCTTGTATATGGGGGAGGTTGTCGTGAGTTAATGGGGGCTGTATCACTTGCTGCATATATAGGAGGCAATCAAATTTTAGGTGTCATTCCTAGACCTTTAGCTCAACAGAACATCATTGGAAAGACAATTGGGGAGAAACTTAAGGTATCATCAATGCATGAATGAATGAAGATAATGTTTGACAACTCTGATGCATTCATTGCCTTACCAGGTGATTTTGGTACTTTGGAAGAAATTTTTCAAATTGTCTCTTGGGCCTAACTAAACATCCACCATAAACCCATAGGTTTGTTGAATGTAAATAATTTCTTTGATATTTTGTTACTTTTTCTTGACCATGCTGTGAAACAGAAATTTATCACACCTTCGGCAAGACAACTTCTTATCTCTGCTTCCACTATTGATGAGTTGATTGATAAATTAGAAGCTTTTGTTCATAAACTTGACCCAGCAATAGCTCAGATAGATTGGTCAGCAGGAAGCAGTGAGGGAATGAGGATGAAAAGAAATCCAGATTTGACCCTTTGTTTATAGCTTTTCTTTACTTTTGATTTTTATTTATCGTACTTTGTTTCTATTTAAATTTGTGTCAGATTTCTCTAACAGTTAATATCTTCTATCCTTTACTCATCTATATTTTAACATTGAGGACAATGTTGTGATCTGGTTGGGGGGAAGGATAGTTGACCAAAAAAAAAATTATTTTTTGGGAAGTATGATATGATTGTCATAGACTTACTAAACTAATGAATGATGGCAGAGTAAGGAGTAATTTTACTCCTGAGACATATCTAAATTGGGAAGTATGTTTAGTGATATGACTGTCAGAAACCTATTCGTAGTACAACTAATTAAGGATGGCAGAGTAAAGAGTAAATTTTGCTTGGAGATAAGTATACTCTTGAGACGCATCTTAGTTGAGGAAATAATTATTTTGTGTAGAAGTAGCAAATGGATTCTTGGATCTTAGCATAAATTGTCTTCTTTATTAAAAATCACAAGCTTGGATATGAATGTTGATATGGTGGATTGAGAATGATAGAAATATGCCTTGTGAGATTTTGAGCTAATTGATGAATGAATTGAACATTTGTATCATTCTCTTATTTCTTGTGTGATTTTCACTCATGGAATTGTTACTCTAGAACTTGATTTGATTCTTTTTTAGGCTATATTTTCACATGCATACATAAATATAATTCATGCATTTTGAAATAGCTACTTTGACCAAATAGCTATCCTTGTATATTTTCCCTTGTGTAATCCCTTTGAGCTTATTTGACCATTCCTTGTTTTTAGCTCATTACGTGCCTTTAAAAAAAAAACATATTTTTACCCAACCTTAGGGAATAAGAGAGCATTGGCCTTGTTCTTGAATAAGTGTAGGGGTGTGTATGCAAAATGATCAAAAAAGAAGAAGAAAGAAAGAGCTGACCAACGCTGTAATCAAAGGATTATCAAAGTCCCCTGATATACCATGTGACATATTCATACCTAGAGTAAAGATGGATGCTTAGAAACAACAGGAAGAGAAGGAGAAGGTTCAAACTTAACAATGAATTCAATTCATCAATTTAGGATTGATCTTCAACAAAACATTAGTCAAATATTGGTCATTGTCCTTTATGATGAATGTTCTCAAACATCTTCTCCACTCTAACTGTGCCATAATGCTCTTTTATTCTCTTTGGTATTTATTTTCTCATATCTATATTATCCCCTCTCCTTTACCATGACACCATTACAACCTTGAATAAAGTCCTCTTGATTTTTGTATGCATGTGTTTTGAGTAGCAGAGAAGTAGAAGATAAGCAAGCTTATGATAGTGCAATTGTTCATGGGTTGAATAGAGTGAAATACTTACCTTTTAAATACTTGAGAGATTGAGAGTGAATTCTGTGAGGATCTATCATTCTTGATTCATTCTTTTCAACTGAAGTTTCCTTGCTTGTTGGTTTGAGATGTAAAGAAACGTTACCTCATTAATGCTTTGATCCCTTGAATTTCTGGTTGCTCTTCTTGTTTCATCAAGTCTTTTAGAGTTTTTAGCTTTTGAGTCTATGTCATTTTTCTTTGTTTCCTAGCTTTGGTCTTATGTGTTTTTCCCAGGAGTGCAAAAAGCTAAGTGTGGAAGAATTTGATAATCACATATTTCATACATTAATAAACTCTCATTTTTAGTCATTTACACTCTCCATGTACTTAATTGATTAAGCCTGGTTATGTTTTGTAAGTTTGGACTCAAATTGGACTTAATTGATTTTTTTAGCACTATTTTGGTCTTACACTGTTTCTATATTTCGGCTATATCTTGAGTTCTAGATGTCTAATAATTATATATCTTACCTTGTAGGAAAGATAAAAGAGATCTCTACAACTTTCATGAGAGCTTCAAGACTCAATCGGACATCTAGTGGAGCTAAATGGGCTTAGAAGTCAGAATAGAGGTTTTGTGACTGGAACCTAAATAGTGTGCAGTAATCAGAATATAACGCGGGCTGTAGGAACTTCCTTGGGATGAAATTTGTATACTTGAAATTTAAGACCTATGTCTACAACTTTCATAAAGAACACAAAACTCAGATCAGACTCCTTGAAGGTAATATTGGGCTTTGAAGTCAGAACAGAGGTGTTGTACTTACACCTGAACATTGTTTAGTAATTTGGTCATATCTCTAGTTGTAGGTGGCCTTTGGAGGTAAAACTACGCCATTGGAAAGATAAGACAAAATGTTATAACTTTCATGAAGACCATGTTTTATAAATCTGATGGCATCCATGAGATCAACATTGAATGATTTCAGAGACAAAGAATCTTAATAATTTTCCACTCACCAACTCACCATTTGGCATTTTCCACTCATCCACCCTCTCCTCACCCACTCATTAATCAGCCCCTTGTCATTTTGTATCTTTAATCCTCTATAAAAGGCTCCATCGGTTGATCATTTAGGAGATTTTGGTTTTAGGCTTGGTTAGGAGAAATTTTGTTCATGCTTGTATATTGTCTTCCTTTGTTGTAATTTTTTTTTGTTCTAATTTGAAGTTATGTTCATCTTTCTCTTCTACTCTCTTTCTTTCTTCTTGATTATGAGTACTTAATTTTCATTTTGCTTGGGTAAAAGAGTGAAGCTCTTGGTAATGAAATAAGGTAAGATTATTCTGTTTTTTGTGCTTAAATGATATATTATAAAGTGGACATTATATGTGTTGTATTTTGTTTCCAATCAATTTAGAAACCTTCCTTATATAGTGGAGATTTTAATTTATTGTAGACAAGAGGATTGGCACAGTGAATGCTTGAGCTCACTTACAATTGTTGGTAGATAACTGAAGGAATCATAATATGATTGCATATATAATTGAACTTTAAATGTTATATTTTCTGATTGGAACTTCCTTTATGTGTAGATTTCAATTGAGTTATAAAGAGAAATAATCTTGCCTTTAATTTATTACCAGGAGTGGAACTTCTAACCCAAGTAAATCTTTTTTCATTTGTGAACAACTTTTATTACTTTTGGTGTTATGACAAATCCTTTTCTTACCTCAATTAATTTTTCTTCATCAATTCCCTGTGGATCGACCTCGAACTCCCAAGAATTTATTACTTGAGACAACCTACACTTGTGTTTGCATCCTTTAATTCGCATCAATATTCATAATGAATAAACAAACCAATCATGCATAACACCCTAATACTTGAACTTACTAATAGATGATTATGATTCATTAAGACATTGAGTCTCTACACAACATCACTAGAACATCCACATATTCCTCTTATGTAAAGGTTCACTAAGCAATTACATAATCTATAAACATAAGTTCATCTTTCATATATAAGAACAACTGCCTATACAATTATAGAATTTCATAGCTTGGTTATTCATAAACCTATTATAAGTACTATGTAACATCTCTGATAATATGTTAGGCTTGTAAAGGGTTACTGAGGTAGCCTAATACTAGTTTAACATGCCTGTAAAGTTTCATGACAAACTGAGCTAGTTTAGGTACTTTGCCGCAACACAGAATGTGGAAAGTGGCCTAAAATGACCCAAAAATAGCATAAATTGCCTAGATAAGATAAATAATTATGGATAAATTATTTTTAAGTCATAAATGAGTTAAGGAAGTTGTAGTTAAAATTTGAAGGTAAACTAAGTTCATTTGGTATTGTTAAGCACACCAAGTATGTGTTTTTGATAGTGAATGGACTCAGCGCAGATATGAAAAATTAAGAAAACTGTGAAATAAGTATTAAGGTAAATTTTAGAATTTATTTTAATACTTATGAAGGTTAAAAAACTTGAAATAATAAGATCAAAGTATTTTTAGGAGAGATGAGTTTTGTGAAAAGATAAAAATGCCCTTAGTGTTATGTTTTTAAAAGTGAGATTTTTCTCACTTCTCTTTTCTCTCTCATGTTGTTTTCTTAAGTAGAAAACATAGCAGAATAGGGCAGCAATGAAGAGGGAAAAAAGGAGAAAAAATGGGGGAAACCAAGAGCCAAATCCAAGCTAAAGGTAGGGGAAAACACCTTCATAGTTCTATCATTCTTTCTTCTATGTTTTTTTTATGAGTTGATGGCCAAAAACGAAAATGGGTTTTGAGGATTAACAATCATTTCCATGCTTGTTTCTCTTCCTTTTGAGCTTGTTAAAGGTTTGGTTTGATTATGAATGATGCTTGGATCATGAATATGTTCTTGATTTTCCTTGGTTTGTGGTATAAACTAAAAATGGGTTTTAATGGGGATTTACATTTCTCTTCCTTTTTAGCTTAATGATAGGTTGGTTTGGTTATGGTTGTTGCCTAGAACTAAATTAACACATTATCAAATAACTACTAGCAAAGTAACACATTAACTAGTACTAAATTAAGTAACAAAATAACTATTACAAGTATTGAAATATCCAAATGTTCATGAGATTATCAAATAGTTCTAGAAACTACTACCCCAAAACAAGTTATCCTAGGCTAAATACAAAAAGTGTCATCTATTGATGTAAACGTGATTCATGGCTAGCTGATGAAGAGCGTCTTGCACCCCTTGCTAGTGAACCCTCACCACTGACTTGATCAGGAAACTAAAATAGAAAATACTCAATCAACAATTAAACTAAAACTTGTTGAAAATAATTAAAAACCAAATTGGCTAACACTTGTGCTTTAAATTCAAGATAAATATTTTTTTTGTACACTTAAAGTAATTGACCACTAAAGTTGCTTATTATATGTATCCTAAGAAAATTTATAAAATATTTCTTAAATGACTACCTGTGAACCTATGATATTTCCAAGGTAAGCTAGAATATGACCCACAACGCTTCGAAGCACGGAAGCCCCATTTGAGCTTCTAAAGTATGCATCCTCTCATTACTGGTTCGCAATTCTTCTCGTAAATCCATGACTTCGTCAACCAAGGCTGCTTTGTTAGTCAAGGACAAAGAGATTCCCTTTATTTGGTGAGTGGTGGAATCCAAGACTTTGAGATGTACACGGGCCTAACCCTATACCTCGAACATAACCTGGGTGTTCTTTCCATAACACCCTAGTAAGCGAATCTGTTGATGAACCTATTTGTGAAGAATTCTCTTCACTCTCACATGCATCAATCTTATCCACTATATAACATACAAATAATGCAAATAAATATATATATATATATATATATATATATATATATATATATATATATATATATATATATATATATATATATATATATATATATTATGCAACAAAAATGTCATTTTCATTCACTTGATACTTACAATAATTTCCTTAGCTTCATCATTGATGGGTGTGCCATCTTTCTTTGTGTGTGTAGCTTTATACATTATTCCCCTACCTAGTTGGTGTCCATATTAACCCTATACCTCAAACATAACTTGGGTGTTCTTTCCCTAACACCCTAGTAAGCGAATCTGTTGATGAACCTATTTGTGAAGAATTCTCTTCACTCTCACTTGCATCAATCTTATCCAGTATATAACATACAAATAATGCAAGTAAATTTGCTTTATATATATATATTATGCAACAAAAATGTCATTTTCATTCACTTGATACTTACAATAATTTCCTTAGCTTCATCATTGATGGGTGTGCCATCTTTCTTTGTGTGTGTAGCTTTATACATTATTCTCCTACCTAGTTAGTATCCATATTAACCCTATACCTTGAACATAACCTGGGTGTTCTTTCCCTAACACCCTAGTAAGCGAATCTGTTAATGAACCTATTTGTGAAGAATTCTCTTCACTCTCACTTGCATCAATCTTATCCAGTATATAACATACAAATAATGCAAGTAAATATGCTTTATATGTATACACACACACACACACACACACACACACACACACACACACATATATATATATATATATATATATATATATATATATATATATATATTATGCAACAAAAATGTCATTTTCATTCACTTGATACTTACAATAATTTCCTTAGCTTCATCATTGATGGGTGTGCCATCTTTCTTTGTGTGTGTAGCTTTATACATTATTCCCCTACCTAGTTGGTGTCCATATTAAGGTTCCTACAAAATTTAAAAGATAAAAGATGTCTTAGACAATTTAACAAAAAATGATAATTGACTACATATAGTTAGAAAATATTACCATCTCATCTTTTCTCCTAGCTAGAGTCTTTGATCCACTCGTGTGCAGAACAATCAACTTCTTCCGATTCTCATAATTTGTTTTGCACATCGCATGTCCCATTTTTTTTTTAAAAAATAAGATTTATCAAAGAGCATTCATGTATACTTCTATTTATTATAATTGTATTACCTTTGTTTCCGATCTTAATCGGTAATCAATATATGATGCCCACTCATTCCGAGGAATGTCGGGTGGGTTATTTTGAATATTTTGATCTCGAGTGAGGGATTCATTGTAGAACATATTATATAACTTGAGTCGGTTATCCCTCCAATTTCTTCCAAGAATATTCAATATATAATCCTTTACAAGACCATCATCAACCAGAAATGTATTTGACATAAAATTCTTGTTCTTGTTCTCCATCTCTAATTAGTTCATAAAACTCTTTGCATTTGTCATTCTATCCCTGACTTGTATTTGACATACTTCCTACCCCTTGATCCATTACTACATTCGATATTGGGAAATCATCATTGGCATGGTGACTATCGACCCCAAAAGCATCATTTATCATGTTTCGCATTGGATCTTCACAAGGCAAAGTTTCATCCAATACATGTGTCCTATTAATATTTACATCATCTCTTGTAGCTGACTCCCCATGATGGATCCAATTAGTGTACCCTTTAGGAAATGCTTTATAAAGCAAATGATCATAGACTACTTCTCTAGTCTCCTATTGATTGAAATGACAACTGGGACATGGACATATTATTCTACCGCCAACCGATCGATGTGCAAATGCAAAATGTAGAAAGCCCCTAAGCCCTTCTTCATGTTGAGGTGTATTTCGTGGCAAAGCAATCCAAGATTTTTCCATTACAAAGCTAAGATAACTGGTTAACGAATAAAGGAAAATCAATGATTATTAGTCTTTTTCCAAAGTAGCGATACTTTCACAAAACATTTAATCTAGTCATAATGCATTTCATGCTATTTGGTAATCTCAATCTTCCAATAAATAATGGATTATTTTCTAAGAAGATTTGGTAATATTTGAACATGCTTCAATTTATTATATAACATGCAAACATACGCATAATAAGTAGACAAACAAATTGGTTATGGTGGTAGATTCGCATAATTTATTAATAATATTCTAAGTACGAAAAATTTAATATTTCAGCTAGGAACAAATTGAAACAATGTTAAGGAGAAGTTAAAATGAATTTACTTTGAATTTTGAAATAGATTTAGAAAAAAGACCATTTGCGTGATAATTTAGATAAATTGAGTGATTACTCAAATGAGCATATAAAAAGTTATATACCTCCTGAAGTGTCACCAGCGCTTCAAGTGTTCAGCGAGAGACCTGCTTACATAATTGGTTTGTAATCTGTTTGACCTACAACAAAAGTAAAAACATTGAATGTTAATGAATAGTTTTTTTTAATTACTACATTTAAACAACTTTTAATTTAAGCCTTCTCTTTTACTTTAAATAAATTTTTAATAATATTATGCTATCCTTGTTTGTTTTCAGTTTCAGTCAAATGTTCTCTACAACTAAACCTATATGCCATGCTTATCAATTTATGTAAACTTGATCACCTTATGTGATTCTTGTGAATATAATTGTCAGTGTTGAATTACCCCTTGTAACAATGAAGATTAATTTGAGAATAGAAACAGATTGAGAGGAATATTTAAATGCTTCCAAATTCACTTTCATGAGGATTAACTTAACTCAGGGACGAATAATGAAGCTTAGTGATTGATATATGTGTAAAAATAATATTTTGAAAAATAAAGGAAATTCTAAAATTTTCCATATCATTAGATAAGGTTGGAAAAATTTACTAAAGAAATATAAAGTATCTTTATAGATATAAAGTTTCATGAATTTTCTTCTATATCATTTTGTTACCAGCTCTTTTATCTTTTTATCCCATTAACTTTATCTTTTGCATATGATTTTATTTATCTTAATTTTTCTCTCTCACGTTAATTCTCACCACTCATTGTTTTCTTTTTACCATTCACCTATCCTTTTCTCTATTAATTTCACTTCCCCTTTCATTTTTCCCTCGCTCGTTCTCTCTCTCTCTTGTCTGCTCCTCTGTTCTCTCCCAAATTTCTCATTCTCATTCATCTCACTCTCATTCAATCCTCATTGAGCTCACGTGTTGGCTATCAGCTCCCTCTCGATGAGCCGTTGTTCAGTTGCTCGTTCAGCTGTCCGTTCACGCTACTGTTTATGCCTCTGTTCACGTTACTACTTGGCCAGAAAAGAAGTAGAATGAGAGACGAAGGACAAGGTCAAAAATGAAAGGGAAATCTTAAGTTTAAGGTGGGGGGAAACGTGTTTTTATTTGCTTGATATTTTTCCTTCCCTGATTGTAGTTTTACCATAAAAAAGGATAAAATATTTCCATGCTAACCGAGATTTATATGTTAATCTTCACTCCTTTAAGTTTAATAATGGTTGTTATTGGTTTTTGAGGTATGGAAACAAGATTGAGGTTGTTATTTGTTATGGATTCCATAGTTTAACATTTATTTGCTTCCTTGTGATGTCAATTTCGGGTGAGATCAAAAATGGATTTTGGGGGTGAATTGGGTTGAGGTTAAACTTGAGATGCATGAGTTAAGTGTGTATGTTAATGTTATGAAATGTTTGATGTGCTGAAAATTGGTGGAAATTATGATTAAATGGAAGCAAAACAGTTTGGAAGAGGAAGAGGAGCATTATCACATTGAGGCTATTTCTGTTGTGTGGTTCGGTAACCAAAATAAATTTCTGGTACTGTCCAGCCATGAGGAATTATGAGGGGTGTGGTCAAATGCAATGCAATCCTATAAAAGTTAAATGTCATGAAGAAATAAAAGTTATATAGGAGTTCATATTTAAAGATCAAAGGTTGTGACATATGCATGTAGTATTGAAATGGAAAGAATGTCTATTGTTGTAATGTTGTTTAGTTGGATATCTCTTGGCTAAACTAATTTATAATGGTATTAAAGTCTCTGTAATTGATTATCTATTATTTTTATTGATGTTGAATATGAAAAAAAAAATATAAAGTCTCATTGGATGGTTGATTGGTGCAAGTTATGGCTGCATTATGTGTTTAATGAGACTTCTTTGTCTTAAATCTTCCTAGTGGTTATATGTTGAGCTTAAGATGTTATTTTAATGAGAACATAGTTGAATATTCCAAAGTGTGTTGCTGTCTTGTTTTAGAACATAGTTTCTATGCATTTGATTCATGCGTTAGTACTAAACTTTGAATTAAAATGCTTATTCTAAGGCCATATGTAGGTCATGGTCATACCTTAAGTCAAAGAGAAGTAGTCTTTTGTGGAAGTATATTGTTGATTGTAAATTTTAGATAATAAGTAATCTTTTGACTGTGACTTAAATTATTACTAATGATATTTGAGGAATTGAATTAGTCATGTTGGCTAAATTATTGCTCAAGGAATAAGGTGATTAAAGTGGTATTAGCCACTAAGATGATTAAAGTGGTATTAGCCAGTAAGGTAATTAAAGAATAGGTGAATTAACCTAATTATGCAAGGTAGGTATTGGTGTTTTTATATATGTATATTTAAATGAATGATTTACATCAGTAATGAAAATATTAAGTTTTAGCTTACATCACCTTTCCATTTATTAATTTATGTAACTTTTTTTTAACCATAGTAGCTGGATTTATTATAATATCACATTTTATAAACTTATTACTAAGAATTATAAATTCTCACCCCAATTCTTTTTATGTCTCCATGATAAATCTAGAGGTAGACCACAACAGAAGTAAAGGAAGCATTAAAGACTAAGTTTAGATTTATATTTATTGTTCATAGTTTGTATTAAGTTTTGTATTTATATTAGTGGTTATGTAATTAAATGTTTGTAATTAATCTTGTAAATAGGTGTAATTTCAGATAAATTAGATAGTTTTGTGATAAAGAGTAAGTTGCCAGATGCATAAAATGTCTTGCTCTCTTACTTTGTTAAGGCTCTATATATATATGCATTATATTTGTTATACAGGTTATGAGTATATTTTAAGTTTTACGTATTTTTTTTTAGTGACACCCTTGATTCTATTTAGTTATAGAATTTAGGATTAGGGTGTTACACCCCTCACCCCCTCTGGCCAAACAAAAAAAAGGTATGAATATAAGAGGTCCACACTTGATCAGATATGTCTCAATCATTATTGTAACCATTACTTTCATTTCACTACCTGAAGAAAAGAAAACTTTGAAGTCTCTAATTGCACTATCATTTTTTGCTCTTATTATTAGCCAAGCCAAGTTACATTTCATTATTTTTCTTCTCTTTTTAGTAGGTATAGTCATTGTAGGTAGCTCATTCTTCTTTTCTGTTCCGGGTCTTTTCTTTTGTGAGATTGGGGATTCGGTTGCTCTCAGATTTAGGTTTCTAGATTCATTGATTATTGATGTTTTATTGTTCAGAGTTAGAGAGAGAAGGAAAAAGGAATGACAGGAGGAGGGGGAGGAGCTCCAACACCCAAAGCAGATGAGCCACAACCACACCCACCAAAGGATCAGCTACCCAGTATTTTTTTTACTGCATTACCAATCCTCCTCCATGGCGTGATTGTTCCCCTTATCTTAGATTCAAAAGTGACTTTCTAAAAGAAAGAAGAAATAAATTCTTTCTTTTCAGTTCCTAGATAGTGCAAAATTCCCAATTAAAAAGGAACAAAAATTCATTGAAAATCAAATGTACAATGTCTTTTATAATTTTTAGAAATGTCCATCAGTTCATTGAGAATGAAACACATTTAAAAACAAGACTAATTTGTGAAAACAATCTAGACTCTTATTGACAACCTTTAATAGATTCTACTAGAAACAAGATATGGAAGAATAGGGTAGGATTGAATTATCAAATCAAACATATCTACATGCATTTACCATAATAGAGGCAAAGAAAGAGTCTTAACTTAACAGACCTACAAAGTCAAGTGTTGTTCTTATGCTTGCAAGTGACACAACAACTCTGCCCAAGCCCAAACACCTTGTATTTTCTGTTGGAAGAGCTGTCACGGAACAAGAGTCTTCATCAAACGTAACATTAAACTAGGGAAAAGCATATGAAACCAAATAAAAATTACAAATAATGCAATGCAACAAAATTCTTTTGCAAGTGAATTTTAGAGAGCGAGAGAAAGAGACTCTCACTGGAAAAATAATCAAGGGAGAGGGAGTTGAGGTCACAAAAGAGTTTCATAGGGGATTAATAAGAGAGGTAACAAAAAGGGGTTGCAAGCCCAAGCAACCAGGGAAACGACTGCAACCACCACAAGGAGTCTCGGGAACTCATGCTTAGTGGGCAGAGAGGGAGGGAAAGGGAAAAGAGGGAAAGCAAGGGAAAGGGAGGGAAAGCAAAAAGTGGGAGAGCTGGAAAAGGCCGAGTTACATTTTTTTTTATGTATAAGCACCGCCAAATGACCTCAAACTGCTACAAATACATTTATTTTGTGGCATTTGACACAACTGACGTAAAATTCATCAATGAAGTATTAATTATGGCAGTTTAAGGAAACTACCACAAATAAATTGTCACTATTTGATCATTTTTTTTTGTAGTGGAGCTTGCTTAGGAACCAAGACTTTGTAGAACTTGAATTTGTAGAAACATAGCAGCATCCGAACAACTTTTGATGTTTGTTGCATAACATGAGTTACAAATATTGAAATGACTTGCTTCTTATTGCATTTGAAAGCTAAGGCATAAGGTATCATGTAGTAAAAATTTCAGAATTTTAGAGCAATCCAATTAGTTCCAGTTTTGATTTGAAACCAAGCCAAATTCTGTAGAAAAAATAATCTGGCAACTGTTAAACCAGATTGCATAATTTATTGCTCCAATGTCGTATTTATATGAAACCAGTAGCATTTGAAAGCTAACGTATAAGGCTATTTGACTATTAAATTTTGTAATTGTTGAGTTCTTAGTTTGTTCCTAGTTTTATTTTAAAGTCAGGTCATTTTCGGGTAAAATAAAGAATGCCCTGTTTTGACTTCTGTATAATGTGGCATAACTTTAGCTACACTTAGCCAAATGAAGTGAGGTTTATGGCATATGAAAGATATGATACAAGACTATTTGCCTATAAAATTTTATAATTTTTGAGGCTAGGATGCACATTTAGAGCACTTATGAAAAATAGCATTTTTAGGCGAAAATTGAGATGGTTTTGAGAAAGTTTGGACCCTAAAAACTTTAGTAGCTTCTTTAATAGTTAGAGTTGAATTATAAAAGTGTAGTAGAAATGTGTTTGCCCCTGTATAAATTAAACTTGAATTAAATGCTCCTTTATTGAGCTTGAAATGAAATGTATGCATGATAATGGATAATATTGACAAGTATAATATTAGGATGCAAAATAAAGAAAGGATAAAGGTATATTGAGGTCGAGTAAGTTATTCCCTCTCTACTTGAAATATGAAAGGATTGAATAATCATGTAAATGATGTAAAGTATGAATGAGATCTTGTTCCCTTATTATGCAAGGAAAATCAAGGTTAAGTGCAAAGTTAATGGAACAATGATTTTTAAGTACTTATGTATATTTTGTTTTCAAACTTGTTGCTTGCTAATTTCCTTGTATGGATGACCTTATGGCTTGAGCAAAAGGTGCTCCTAGTGCCAGGGTTCTGGGTATTAAGGAGTGTGAGGCAAGTAGCCCACTCATACTAAGTAGTGTTAAGTGGTTGATGTCCTACTACTTAAGAGGAAATACCTAGTATGGTATTAAGAGTGGTAAAAGGTAACCTCACTATTACAACTCATACCAAGGTGGTGCAAGGTGGACAAGGAACAAAGGATTTTCTACCCTTTCCAACTTAAGGATATACAAGGATCAAAAAGACTTCCTAGAACAAAGGTTTTCTTGGAAGAAAGGGATTCATGGAAATATGCAAGTAACATGTGTTTTCTAAAATAAAATCTTTTAAAATCATTGCATAAGCATACTTTAGAATTTTCGTTAGGCATAATCATACATCACCATGCATTGCATAAAATTGACAATTGTATAGGCAATTATCTTGTTTTCATTAAATGTGAAAATTAAGTTAAAAGTTAGTTAGAAAAGGCTAGGAATAGTACTTAAAGTGAGTTAGGTATTATTCCTAGTAAGATGATAAATATATAAAGTACATGTTGTTTAAATTGATTATTATGTAGTAATTAAATTATTTTCTTTATTAATTGAACAGTCTGCTTTGGGAAGGTAAAGGACTATGTTTTGGCTTATGCCACATTTTCCAAGTTTAAGTATAATTTGGTTTTTACCCCAAAGCAACTTGATTTATTATGATGTCACGAGTTAAATTTTACTACTAAGAATTATTAATTCTCACCCTAGTCTTGTTTTATGTTTTCTATGATAAATCCAACAAAGGATCAAAGCAAGCGTAAGCCATGACGAAGAAGATTTAGTTGAGCTGATTATGTAATTATTTTGGTTATGTAATTATATTAATAGTTCTGTAATTAAGTTTATGTAATTAGTCTTGTAATGGGTTGTAATCTTAGACATATTAGATAGATTTCTAGTAAAGAGCAAGTTTCTTTAGGTTTAAAATGTCTTGCTCTCTTACTTTTGTAAAGGCTCTATATATTTATTCGTTAAATAGATATTGAACATGTTGAAAATTTACGTTTAGGTTAAAAAGTGGCATACTAATTCTAGTTACTTAGTATACATAGGGTATACTATAGCATTTAAAATTAGGGTGTTACATTTTGATATCAAAGCAGTTCTTCTTGTTGAGCCAGGGAATGGACTGACTATGCTGTTGAGCATGTTTAGATGTTTTGGTTGGTGTCGTGCATTCTTTTATCTCAAAGTGAGATATATGAATAGAATTGTGTGACAGCCTTAGGATTGGATGTTAATAATTACTAGCACACTGTTACATGTTATCGAGTCTGGCCAACTTAATATGTAATGTTTCGTGTGTACAGGAAATTATGACACCTCCTAGGTGAACTCGGAAGAATAGAAAGGTTTCTAGAAAGGGTAATAATGATATGTCTGAGATTACTTAGGTTGATGGTGAAAGTGATGAAAGATTAGAGCGCTACAATTAAAGAACAAATAGAAGCTATTAATGGAATGATGTGGAAGCAGACTAAGGTTATTAGTAACACATGAAAAAAAGGAGGATACCAAATTCTCCAGTTGAGAATGACAAGATTGATTTTGAGAAAAGATATCAAATAGAATTAGTAGTCATTTGATGCTGCTTTCTCAATGATGTGATAAGAATAGAAGAGCTCAAGGTTTGAATAGTGAATATGATGAAAGAATTAAAGAACTAAAAAGTTAGTAAGAAATATGTCTTAAGGTTTTTAAGGACACACAATTAGCTGAAATGCTAAAGTTTTTAAATAAAGAGGCTAAGTGCAAGGAAGAAGATATTTGAGGTAATAAGTTGTCTAGACGAACAAAAGGTGTAAGAAAGAAATCAAGAATTGGTGAATGGGTTTGAGATGATTAATGGAAGTTGTTGGTATATAGATGAATTGGAAGGTATTTAAAGAGATCTTTTGGATAAATCTTTTCTGGAGAATAAGTGAAAAGATGAGAAAGTGGAATGCTTGACTTAAAGTAAGGTAGTATGTCCATAAGGTAATATGAAGCAGAAGTTTGGTGAATAGTAATGAGAGGTTTACGACTCTTGAAGTAAGATCATGATTTGGTGAAGTGAATTGTAAATTATGGAGTTTACTAGTGAAGTTATTAGAGATATGATTGCGATGGTTAGAATGACGACAACCACTAAGAAGAAGCGGGTTGCTATTATTAATAAGATTCTTGGGAGGATGGAGTTAATCCGTATTAAACATTAGTTTTTCCTGCATCACTAGGATCAGTTTGGAAAAAGCAATCCCATGGCTACATGGAACTTAGAGAAGCAAATCTGTTACCAATTACAAGTTAAATGATGAAGTTAGAACTCAACTTTTACAATATTAAGAAAAGCAAACTCAAGTTGGAACATAAGGTCAACGATACATAAAATATGGAAAGTAATAAGCAAGTAATCAAGTTGGTAGCTCAGTGGGTATGCTATATATATAGTAAAAAAATAATATTGTGCGATGGGCTGCTAATGGAGGATTGTACATAAAGACAAAAAACAGTATGATCTTCAAATTTGTTTTGAGATAATTGATTATCATGTTATGATACTCAGTTATTGTAATGCCCCTTTCTCTAGGAGAAGAAGGAACGTCACACCATAATAAAATGAAATAAAATGTAGAAAATAAATAAGTCGTAAATTAAGACCCGATTCATTTTTAATATATGAATAAACATCTTCAATCGTAATTGTATAGTAATCGGGTATTGAATATATGTAATTTTTTTTTGTTGTAGTGAGAGAATAAAGAAAACGTAGTTACAGTAAAAATCAGCATGAAAGGAAATCTGACATCCACATTTATATATATATATATATATATATATATATATATATATATATATATATTTGCATTAAACCTGTTTAATTACATCATCAAGTATGCAAAAGCCAAAAGGCTTTACCCACCCCAAAGATGTTTACAAATGTACAACCCATCAAAATAGCAAAACATCAGGCTTCCCAAAAAGATATATAGATAGCCATCAGTAGCCACCGACAGTACCAGCTCCCTAAGACTGACGAGAAGGAACCATAGCAGGATCATAAATTAGATAATGATAAAATAAGCAATAATATAGAAATAACAGTAATATCTCAGGCAATAAGCAGTTCATAAATCAGATAATTATTTCAACAATTAAAAGAGACAATTTAATAATTATGGACACTCATGCTAGAAGAAATATGAGACCGATAATGCCTAATGCATGAGGTACCAAAATCCTACTCCATGGAGCTAGACATAAACATTCAGAGAGAATGATCAGGGAGTCATGCCAGTATCTTGTTAGCCTAAAAATAAAGTGCTTATCATAAAAATAATATTTTGTACAACATGACTTATACATGGCACTCTCAACAAGATCGCGATAAATGACAGTGTCTCAATTCGGATTGTCGGTATGTTTACATCGGTCTATCCCATGGCCCCAATGGAGCTACCACTGCCTATTGTGAGACACCCGTACCCCGACGCCCTCAAGGCCAACAATATAACCTACACTTAGTCTACTCGCACCCATACTAAGGTGTAATTCAATCTCCTAGGCATGCACCGCCTTGACAATAGAGTCCAACGGACTTTCAAAAATGCATGATGACTCAATGTATATCATGTATATTCATCAATAATATACTTCTCATGAAATATACCACAATTTGGTTAAATCAAATATCAACAAGTCTTTGGTCCCACACATGGACTCACAATAGCATATAATCAATCCTCAGTAACAACATACATTTATAAGGTTCAACATAATCATAATTTCATTTTATGAATCCATAATCTCTAATTACCTAAGTCTTGATTAATTACACAAGTCTAGGTCAAGTAGACCCTTGAGGTCGTGGCCTCTCAAAGACAAAATCCAACCGTTTTTCTTTCTTCACATTATTGATTTCATAACTCTAAATTGCTTAAGTCACAAGGATGCACAAAAGCATCACTTGGACCCCAAAAACCCCCATGAGGCCGTGAGCCTCCCAAGAGCATCATAACCCAATTTTTCCATTACATGCATCAATCATTTAATACCTAATTACCTAAGTTTCATTTTATACAAAAATCAAATTCAAACCCCCAAATTATAGTCCAAAACCATGACCTCCCCAAAGGATAAGAAACCTTACATTTTTTCATTCATCCAATCCAAGCAATCCAACATCATCAAGGCATTCAAGATAACCAACATTTTCATATAAATCAAATATACACAAAAGCATGAAAAATAAATATACAAAGTGAGCAATCCATTATGGATTCCTCTATCAACAACCACTCAAAAGTTCCCTCACCACCAATAATGGTTGAAGTGAGTAAATCTCCCTCTTACCTAAAGGAAGAACACGAAAATCACTCCTTGAAATACTTGTGAGATTTTCGTCCAAAGCTCCACCAAACCCTAAGAATCATAACTCAAAGAATCAACACCAATGACTTGAAAAAGAAAGGATCCATGGGCATGAAAATGACCATAGAACTAAAAAAGAAGAAGAGAAAGTAAGGAATCAAAGGTTTACCTCAAAAGCTTCAAGCTTTGTTCTTGAAGAAAAGGAAGAAGATGATGGATTTAAAAGATAATCTCTAAAGAGAAAAGGTTTAGAATAAGAAGATGAATGTAGAAATGGTGGTAGTGAAGCAAGAAAATGAAGATAGCCACTTGGATGGGTTGTAGCCGTGGAGTGTGGAGAGGAAGAAAGGAAGAAGAAGAAGAAAGAAAATGAAGAGAAAAAGAGTGATAACTTGTTGTGATTTAGGATTAGGAGTAAAATGATAAGGTAAAAATTTAATTTTTAGCTCCCCCCCTAAAGCCCTAAGCCACGGCACACAAGAGAGAAGGAGAGGGAGAGATTGGCTTCTCTTGCAAGTTTTGGGCATTTTGGTTATTTTTAGTCAAAGCTTCCTTGAGATGCTTTGATTAAAATACATTATTTTTGAATTAAAGGTGATTTGATTTGATATAAAGTGGATTTCCTTTGGATAAGATAAAATTTCTACTATAAGCTATTATCCAATGGACAATTGTTACGGTTAATAGAAGTCAGTGTTAATTGTCCAATAGATAATAAAATACACAGCCATTTTTATTTATCAGATAAAAATATCGAAAAACATGAAACCTCGTAAAGTATATCTAGCTTCAAGTTTAGTAAGATCTCCCGTCGACGTTTCCACAGATCAAGGTCCTCGGGAAAAATATCTCATTTCTCCGGTTCCACTCAGTGTGCACGTAAAATGAGAAATAATATTAAAATATTTCACGTTCTCAGAAAAATCTAAAAAAATTCACAAAAATCACAAATATTATAAAATAACTATTTATCATAAAATTATAAATTTTCAGGGTGTTACAGTTATTATGTAATCCAGAGGACCTGGAACACGGCAATAACCGGCTAGCTGAGGTTGCTAACTGATTATTCTAAGTTGACAGAGGATCACGAATTGTGTGATAATCGGTTAGTAGAATAAGCTAACTGTTTATTCAACACTCATAAGGAGTGGAAAATAGGGCCTAACCGATTAGCAGGGTAGCTAACTTGTTAGAAAATAGAACAAGAATAAAAATTAGAAGGTCATAATCGATTATTCAAGAGGGATAACTAGTTATGCACTTGAGGAAATAGAATTTATGGGTTATTGAGCTTAACCCAAAGCTTGTTTAAGTTGTGTAATGGGTACCTAAGGACCAGTTGAGGTAATTAGTGATGGTATGAACCCTAGAAACATTAGTAATTCCTTTGTTGGTTAGAGTTAAGTCGTGGAAAGATGATACAAAGGTGTTGGCTCACTTATATGACAGAGTTGAGCTAGTTACTCTCTTATGTAATACGATGAAGCTATAGCAAGTTTCAGAAATATTCATCAGAGTTTGTTGTTGAGTTTCCAATTCTTTTATACAAGAGATGCGGTGTTGTTAGATGCTTGCAAAATTAAGAAATTAGTATGGAATTGGAAGAGTAAGAAAGTTGTAATTTTGAAGCCTTTAGCTTGTCTTTCTATAGTATTCTTTTCAACTGAGATCAAATGATAACTTGAATAGAATAGTAGAAAGATGTAGGCGTAAGGCATCAATTGGTTAAATTTGCAAGTTTTCAAAGATACATCAATTGTGAAAGGGAATGACAATTGTATTTCAAATGAGATTATTATAAGCTACATGGATATTGCGGCTAAGTTTCTCTAATTGGAAGCTTGAGGTTCAACGGCCCTATTTTACATAATACAAGGACACACCCGCATTAATCTTTTGGTGATGAAAATGTTTTGGTGACTAAAATTTGTCGAAAAGAGAATGTAAGGAATTTTAGGACCAGTGTTCAGGAAACTGATACTCTTTATAGGATGTTTGAAAAAGGAAGTAGGACTCAATAGTCTTCTTTGTGAAATGTATTTTGTTAGGATGAAATCCAATTCTTCTGAAGATGAGAAGGCATCTTACATTTTGTCAAATAAGACAATGTTTAAAGCTAGATTTTTATTCATGTATGCTTACATGTTAGTTAATATGGACAAGTATACGGTTAGGATTTTCCCATTCTGTCAAGACCCTAACACTCAAAATTGACTTAGAAACTATAAAGGTTTAAGCTATTGAAGATGTATACAACTAGTATGAAAATTGCAACATTTTACATAATAAGGAGAAGTCACGTATTTACACGGATAGAAGTTTTGGAAGATTTGGTAGTGTTTTGTTTTTGCAATATAAGGAAAAGAAGACACTCAGAATAAATAAATTAAGGGAATTCCTACTAGGGTTGAACTTACAAGACAATGGGCAAAGTAGAGTATTGGTGGAGGAGTTGAATAAGATTATTGGAAGTTACACGTATCTATGTAATGTGGGAGATATTCAGAGAGACATTATTAGACAATAAAGGTGTTGAGTAAATGTAGATTCGTAAAGAGTTACGGTGATGACTCTTAAGCGAAGTAAAGATCACAATGATCTTAATAGAGAAAATAAGTGAATGAAGGATATCAGAAGGTAAATGATGTCACAAAGAGAGTACGGAATTTATATACTTTAAGTGTGGAAGAAGACAACTTGGCGATAAACCATATTTGGAATGTTATGTATGTGATCAACTAGAGCACTATGTCAGTAAAAGTAGAAAGTTATGCCCGATCCCAGACTACAAGTTCCAAGAAAGGTATATACTCTAAGAAGACAAGAGTAAGCTCAATCTTTAGACCTGATAAAAGAATGTGAACATATAAGTATTGGTTAAAGATTGGAATGGATAAGATAGATACAGTTAAGGGTAGCTGTAGGCAATTTCCAAACTTTTAGTATGGAAAGCTAAATTTTGAGGACAAAATTTTTAAAAGGAGGGGAGAAATGTAACATCCCCGATAACATGTTAGGCTTATAAAGGATTACTGAGGTAGCCTAATACTAGTTTAACATGCCTGTAAAGTTTCATGACAAACTGAGCTAGTTTAGGCACTTTGTCGCAACACAGAATGTGAAAAATGACCTAAAATGATCCAGAAAATGACATAAATTGCCTAGATAAGAGAAATAATTATGGATAAGTTATTTTTAAGTCATAAATGAGTTAGGGAAGTTATAGTTAAAATTTGAAAGTAAACTGAGTTCGTTTGGTATTTTTAAGCACACTCAGTACATGTTTTCATACCGAATGGACTCAGCGCAGATATGAAAAATTAAGGAAACTGTGAAATAAGTATTAAGGTAAATTTTAGAATTTATTTTAATACTTAAGGAGGTTAGAAAACTTGAAATAATACGATCAAAGTATTCCTAGGAGATATGAGTTTTGTGAAAAGACAAAAATGCCCTTAGTGTTATGTCTTTATAAGTGAGATTTTTCTCACTTCTCACGTCTCTCTCATGCTGTTTTCTTCAGTAGAAAATGCAGCATAATAGGGCGACAATGAAGAGGGAAAATAGGAGAAATGGGGGAAACCAAGAGCCAAATCCAAGCTAAAGGTAGGGGAAAACACCTTCATAGCTGTATCATTCTTCCTTCCATGTTTTTTTATGAGTTGATGGCCAAAAATGAAAATGGATTTTGAGGATTAACCATAATTCCTATGCTTGTTTCTCTTCCTTTTGAGCTTGTTAAAGGTTTGGTTTGATTGTGAATGATGCTTGGATCATGAATATGTTCTTGATTTTCCTTAGTTTGTGGTATAAACCGAAAATGGGTTTTATTAGAGATTTACATTTTCTATGCTTGATTCTTATGTGTTTGAGCTTAATGATAGGTTGGTTTGGCTATGGTTGTTGCCTAGAACATGAATATGTTTTTGTTTTTCCATGGATATTAAAGATTCAAAAATTGGTTTTTCCTCTTAGTTTATGAATGATGTTTAATCCAAGTTTGATGGACTAGAAATGTGACTAGAGGTTATTGAATGAATGAGGTGTTGGAAATTAGTTGGGAATATGATTTATAATGTTATGCAATGGTGTTTTATGATACATAGAGGAAGATAAGTCTAAATAATGCTATGTAAAGTATGAATATGCATAAGTTTATTACGATATTTTCTTGGTTGATCCTCATTTCTTTAGCTTGCTTTGTGGTAATTGTGGTTTAGTTGAAGTATGATTGTGGCTAAGAGCTTGGTGGTGGCTTTGTTTCTTCATGATTCTAAGAGTTAGAAAAATGGGTATTTGGAGGTTATGGTTTGGTTCCAAAAATCATGCTTAGTTGAGGTATAATATGTCAAAATGGGATTTTGAGGTATTTTAAGTGTTTTTTAGCTTAAATGTGTTTTCAATGATTGTTTATGACTTGTTTATAATAAAAGTTTGAGTTAGAAACTCTAGTTTGAGTTAGAAACTTGGAACTCTTCATTTGGACATTTAATGCACAAAGTGAGAAAAATGATATTTTCCTTGCTTGATTGAGTTTAAATCTATGATTGATGAGTTAAACTTAGTGTTTTAATGATCCTAACATGATTAGAGACCATGATTAGGGTTGAGGAACACTTAGAATCCATGATTTGAGGGTTAGAGCTTGGTTAGGAACCAAGACTTTGTAGAACCTGAATTTGCAGAAACATAGTAGCATCCGAACAAGTTTGATGTTTGTTGCAGAACTGGAGCTATAGACATCGAAATGACTTGATTCTTATTGCATTTGAAAGTTAAGATATAAGTTTTCATGTAGTAAAAATTTCAAAATTTTATAGCAGCCCAATCAGTCCCAATTTTGATTTGAAACCGAGCCAAATTCTGCAGAAAAAGTAAACTTGCACTATTAAACCAGATTGCATAATTTCTTGCTCTAACATCGTATTTACATGAAGCCAGTGGCATTTGTAAGCTAACATATAAGGCTATTTGACTATTAAATTTCATAATATTTTGGTTCTTAGTTTGTTCTCAGTTTTATTTTAAAGTCGGGTCATTTTCAGGTAAAACAGAAAATGCCCTGTTTTGACTTCTGCTTAATGTGGCATAACTTTGGCTACACTTAGCCAAATAAAATGAGGTTTATGGCATATGAAAGATATGATAGATGGCTATTTGCCTATAAAATTTCAAAATTTTTGAGGTTAGGATGCACATTTGGCGCATTAATGAAAAACAACCTTTTTAGGCGAAAATTGAGGTGATTTTGAGAAAGTTTGGACCCTAGAAACATTAGTAACTTTTTTAATAGTTAAACTATAAAATTTCAGAATGTTTGAGGTTAGGAAGCACATTTGGCGCGTTAATGAAAAACAGCCTTTTTAGGTGAAAATTGAGGTGGTTTTGAGAAAGTTTGGACCCTAGAAACTTTAGTAACTTCTTTAATAGTTAAAGTTGAATTATGAAAGTGTAGTAGAAATATGTTTGCCCCTTTATGGGTTAAACTTGAATTAAATGCTCCTTTATTGAGCTTGAAATTAAATGTATGCATGATAAGGGATAATATTGACAAGCATAATACTGGGATGCAAAATAAAGAAAGGATAAAGGTAGATTGAGGTTGAGTAAGTTATTCCCTCTCTACTTGAAATATGAAAGGATTGAATAATCATGTAAATTTTGTAAAGTATGAATGAGGTCTTGCTCCCTTATTATGCAAGGAAAATCAAGATTAAGTGCAAAGTTAATGGAAAAATGATTTTTAAGTACTTATGCATATTTTGTTTTCAAACTTGTTGCTTGCTAATTTCCTTGTATGGATAACCCTATAGCTTGAGCAAAAAGAGCTCCTAGTGTAAGGGTTATGGGTATTAAGGAGCGTGAGGCAAGTAGGCCACTTATACTAAGTAGTGTTAAGTGGCTGATGCCCTACACCTTAGAGAGGAAATACCAAGTATGGTATTAATAGTGGTAAAAGGTAACCTCACTGTTACCACTCATACCAAGGTGGTTTATGGTGGACAAGGAACAAAGGTTTTCTTACTCCTTCCTACTTGAGGATATACAAGGATCAAAAGGACTTCCTGATACAAAGATTTTTCTAGAAGAAAGGGATTCTTGGAAATATATAAGTAATATGTGTTTTTTAAAATAAAGTCTTTTAAAATCGTTGCATAAACATACTTCAGGACTTCCATTAGGCATAATCATACATCACCATACATTGCATAAAATTAGCAATTGTATGGGCAATTGTCTTGTTTTCATTAAATGTGAAAATTAAGGTTAAAAGTTAGTTAGAAAAGGTTGGGAATAGTACTTAAAGTGAGTTAGGTATTGTTTCTAGTAAGATGATAAATGTATAAAGTATATGTTGTTTAAATTGAGTATTATGTAGTAATTAAATTATTTTCTTTATTAATTGAACTGTTTGCTTTGGGAAGGGAAACGACTATGTTTTGGCTTATGCCACCTTTCCAAAGTTTAAGTATAATTTGGTTTTTACCCCAAAGCAACTTGATTTATTATGATGTCACAAATTAAATTTTACTATGGAGAATTATTAATTCTCACCCCAGTCTTATTTTATGTTTTCCATGATAAATCTAGCAAGGCAAAGTGAAGAAGATTTAGTTGAGCTGATTATGTAATTATTTTGGTTATGTAATTATATTATTAGTTCTGTAATTAAGTTTATGTAATTAGTCTTGTAATGAGTTGTAATCTTAGGCATATCAGATAGATTTCTAGTAAAGAACAAGTTTTCTAAGGTGTAAAATGCCTTGCTCTCTTACTTCTGTAAAGGCTTTATATATTTATTCATTAAATAGATATTGAACATGTTGAAAATTTACGTTTACATTAGAAAGTGGCATACTAATTCTAGTTACTTAGTATACATAGGGTATACTACAATATTTAGAATTAGGGTGTTACATACTACACACATAACCATTTACAATGAAATATTCACATTTCCTTATTCTATGTAAACATTCCTTAAGTCAATCCATAACCCGTAACCAAACTCATTCAAAGATAAGACAATTGCCAATACAATTGTCAAGGAATTGGGAATGAATATGCATGCAATATGCTCATGCTTATGCAATGTTTGAGAATAATGTTTGTGAAATACAAATGTAATTGTGTATGTGTAGATTTGTGTGTGTATCACTTTCATATTCCACATTCTCTTTAAAAATTGTAGATAAGAAGACTAACTCTTCAAACTACCTAGTAATGAGTGGACCAGTTCCTACTTACACTAGTGAGAGTACTGATTCCACAACTTAAAACTAGTAACCCTGACACTCTGAGAATCTAGGGCTAAATCCTTATTCGAAGAACCTTTTGGACTTTCCCATTCTCTCTTTTGACCAAATGATTGTGCACATCATCTAAGGTTACTCTACATAGAAATTAACAAGTGACATCAAATACAACATCATTGTTCTTCAATGATTAGCACCTTAAATCTTACCTATGTCAATCCACTATTTTTGGATATACAAAGGCACATTTCTCTGAAAACATGCATA
The DNA here is from genome assembly GCA_029884605.1 of Ormosia emarginata. Lineage (NCBI taxonomy): Eukaryota > Viridiplantae > Streptophyta > Magnoliopsida > Fabales > Fabaceae > Ormosia > Ormosia emarginata. The sequence continues at coordinate 46,485,150 of JAQQTP010000088.1, forward strand.
ATCAACTCAATTTTAACTACAAAAGAGTAAATCATGCATCACTTACTCTACTCCTACTCATAGGAGCAACTCATGCACTATGACAATTGACTATTGTCAACTAAACTCAGCTTACTTGTATTTAGTACCCCACCTCATCACCTCACATGTGATATCAAATGCAACAGTATGTTGCCTAAGGGACTACACATAAAAAAAGGCATATATAAAGGATCCCAACAAGTAGGGAACTTCATTTCATCAAGATAAACATCTTGGAAAAAATTGGAACTAGCTCCTAGGTGCTAGCCTTCCACGCCTAGGTGTGGGTATGGCAGGGATGATGCCTTGCTTCAATCAAGAGCTGGCACTTAGGCATTGTAACACCCTCCCTAGGGAAATACTTTTCAGACCAAAAACTAAAAAAAAAACTAGAACCAAGCTATAAATGTAACACCCGCCTTAGGGTATCACATTTCAGACCAACTCCTTTATATTCTTTACCCAAGTTATAAAATATTTAATATTATCTAGAATACGAGTTTTACAATTTCTTTTTCGCGAATAACATAAACTCTACTGAATTAGAAAAACATAAGATACAAAAATAGAACAACATATATCCCTTATACATATCAAAGAATCTTAATATTTTCATTACATAAACCATATAAAAACTTGACCTGGCCCAAGTTCACAATCTCTAGAAACAAAGTCCTTCTCAAAGACAGATTCCCTAGCCAAGAATGGGTCGCTATGTAACGCCCATTTTCCTCCCTTAATCATAATTGGGCAAGGAGAAGGAACGTCGCACCATAGTGAAATGACGCACAAATGATTACGTAAAATTCGAACACATTTTTTTTTCTTTTTTTTTTGTTAACATAAATCCGGTTAAAACTTCCATCAATGTACTTATACACCTATTTGTAAATATACCGCGTAATTGAGTTAAAGTTAAAAGTTCCTCCCTTGCATAAAACTTCTTATCAAAAACGTTAAAGAAAAATCAATAGGTAACGGGACATACAACCATGTACAGCATAGATAACTACATACTTTGTACCATAATTACAAGCCTGTTTAAATTACATTTCCAAAAGATATACAAAAAGCAAAATGTGTACCTACCCCAAGAGATACAAATATCTACCCACTAATCCAGTAATACGTCAGGCTCCCTCAAAATAAACGGATAGCCATCAGTAGCCATCAGTCTAAAAAAAAACAACCCTAAGACTGCCTGGAATGAGAAGGAACCGTAGACGGGTCCTCCTCAGGGTCCTCGTCGTCCGACGAGTCGTCCATCGGGACAACAGAACAGCGGGCAGGAGCCCGGGCAGTAGACAAAAAGGAATCCTCACGAGGGGTATAATACATTTCACCCCACATGTCCCTCACGGGCATATAGAACTCCAGCCATACAAAAGCATGAAAATAAAAAATAGAAGCAGTGTAGCGTCCCCATGCCAAGGACACCGTCAATTCGCCGTGGTACACACATCGATCAGTCTGCACGTTGATATGCCAGCAATCCGGACCACCATGAAAGTTGATCCTCACGTAACCAAAAAATCCACGGGGGCGAAAAGACATTCTCAGCAACTTCGGTATTAATCGAGATAAGGCCAGAAACCTTGAAACTCAGTAGCTTCCTTGTTCTCCTCACGAGTGTCTTCTAGAGAGCATACGATTCAACCAAAATGCAAAATAAAGAAAAGTACCGAAAGAGGTGAGATTCCCAGCTTTCAGTACCAACAAGGCAACAAGAAAATAAATGGCATCGAACGCCCATATAAGACACAGTAAATACATACAAGTATAGTGATACATGAAAGCAATTAATGAGAATAAAACAGTAAGGAACAATAATTAACATCATCCATAGCCAACTAGCAACATCAGCATTAGTCTATTGTGAGACACCCACACCCCGACGCCCCAAGGGTCAACAACATATGACACCTACGCTTAGTCTATTCGCACTCGCACATAGGTGTTATTCAAACTCCTAGGCAACAAGGCCTTCTCAACAATGTCCCCCGGACAATACGCATGCATGATGACACAATGTCCAATCATGTATGTTCATCAACGATGCATTTGGCATAAGCCTTTCCTCAATGGCACATAAGCATTATTCAATGTTCAACACGACATATCAACAATACATTTATTCAAAACATTGCCTCAATGGCACATCATCATCCTTATCTCATTGAGCACTACATCAATAGTTCTCAGCATCAACATGCATTTCTTATTACACATATACCACAATTTCCATAATCATGGATCCAAGGATTCCATATTCGAAACCATTTCTTCCCTAATGGGGTGAATGCACATTTCTATCACAATTTAGTAGAGTAAAAATCCTTGAATCCAGGGTTTTTAGGTTATGTTTGAGTTACAAAGGATAAAGAACCATAATCTCAATCATTTCTGGCTCAAAAATCTCATTTTTGGTCTTAGTAATCGATTACATCACCTTTGTAATTGATTACCCGAGAAACAGAACCTCTGTAATCGATTACAATCTCATTGTAATCGATTACGTGATTCCCAGAATCACGTGTCGTAACTTCAAGGCTCTAGTAATCGATTACACAACTGTGGTAATCGATTACCAATTGGACAGAACCTCCGTAATCGATTACCCGTAAGTTGTAATCGATTACGTGATTCCCAGCAGCACCATTTCATGACATCAAGGGCTTGGTAATCGTTTACACTCCTCTTATAATCGATTACAAGCTAAACAGAATCTCTGTAATCGATTACACACCAGATGTAATCGATTACCAGATTTCCAGAATCACGATTTTGTATCTTTAAGAGCTTGGTAATCGATTACAAGCCTCATGTAATCGATTACCACACGTAAGTTTGCAGAAAAACAGAGTTCTCAGGTCCTCTAACTCAAACCAAACCATTCCTCATCATATTTAATCAACAAGGTATTCAAATACAGCTTCAAATCATACAAGAGACATCAATAAATCATACAAACTCAATAAAATACATTATCATCAAGAACAACATAAAAATGAGAGAACTTTATACATGGATTCAAAAATCAACAACAATACCCATACAAGACATTCCCTTACTACCAAGGTTAGTTGAAGAGGATCATCTCCCTCTTACCTATATGGAAAATAACACAATGTGCCACTCCTTCTTGTCTTAGATTTTCGTTTTCCCTCCTTCAAGAAAACCCCAATGTGAGTGATCACCACAATGTTCACTCAAACCATGAAAATAGGTTCTTGGTCCCCAAGGTGGCCAAGAGAAAATGAAAATAACAAGGAAATGGAAGAAAGTTGAAGACTTTACCTTAAAGCTCCAAGCTTTAGCTTTAATGGTGGAAGAGAAATGGAAGAAGAAGAAGAAGAAGAAGAAGAGGAACCAAAAGATAACCAACAAGGAGAGTAGTCTTGGAATGGTGGAAGGAACAAGAAAATGTGAGTTGTTTGGCAATAAGGAAGTTGGTCACCAATGTGATGGTGTGTGTGTGTGTGTGTTCGGTGGAGAGGAAGAAGAAGAGAGAAAAGAAAGAAATGGGTATTTGGGTGTAGAGAAATGAGTGAAATATGAAAGTAATGGAAGGGAAATATTTGGACTCCCCCCTTGTAGTGTCTGCCGTAGAAGAGTGAAAAAAAAAGGAGAGAGAAAAATATGTTGTAAGGGAAATTGCTAGGAAGCTTCCCATAATAAGCTTGGATTAAATTTAATCTTTCTTTTGAAATTAAAACTAATAGATGTGATACAAAAATTAGATTTTTAATAATGTGATAATATTTTTAATACATGTTATTATTTATTGGACAATAGTTATAGTTGGTAGAAGTCAGTATTAACAAATCTGACAGATAAATTCTTCACAACATTTTATTATCTCATCGGCTAAGATTTCTCGAAAAATGTAAAACCTTGTAAACTGTGTCCAGCCTCGGGTTTAGTAAGATCCCCCGTCGACGTTTCCATAGTTCAAAGTTCTCAGAGAAAATGTCTCATTTCTCCGGTTCCGGTCAGTACACACGTAAAACGAGAAATATATTAAAATATTCCGCGCTCTCAGAAAATTTCAAGAAAATTCCAGAAAATCATAAATATTTTTAGAATGAATTCTGATAGTAGAAAAGTAAATTTTGGGGTGTTACAACTCCCCCCAACAAATAGGAATTTCGTCCTCGAAATTTTCTATACCTTAAAATAATTCGGGATATTGCTCCTTCATCTTGTCCTCCAACTCCCACGTCACATCTCCAGTTGCTTCGTTCCAGATTACCTTCACTAGTGCAATGTCCTTTCCTCTGAGTTGCTTTGTCCTCCTATCCTCAATCCTTACAGGAGTTGTCTCATATGTCAAGTTTTCCTTCAATTGTATAGAGTCAGGTGCTATGACATGATTAGGATTTGGGATATACTTTCTGAGTTGTGACACATGAAAGACATTATGAAGATTTGAAAGAAAAGGAGGTAAAGCTATTTGGTAAGCAACAGGACCTATCCGACAAAGAATTTGGTAGGGTCCAAGGAATTTTGGAGTGAGTTTTCTAGATTTGAGGACACGACTGACCCCAGCCATAGGCGTGACTTTCAAGAAGACATGCTCTCCTTCTTCGAACTCAAGAGGTTTCCTTCTTTTGTCCGCATAACTCTTCTGCCGGCTCTGAGCCGTTTTCATTTTCTCCTGAATCATTTTAACCTTCTCAGTTGTCTGCTGAATGAGTTTAGGTCCAACGGTAAGCCGTTCTCCATCTTGATACCAGCACAGAGGCGTCCGACACCTCCGTCCATATAAAGCCTCATAGGGCGCCATCCCTATACTTGAATGGTAACTGTTGTTGTAGGTGAATTCCACCAATGGCAAGATTTCATCCCAACCTCCAGTTTGCTCTATCGCACAAGCTCTCACCAGATCTTCTAACGACTGAATTGTTCTTTCTGATTGACCATCAGTTTATGGATGGTAGGTAGAACTTAACCGCAACTTTATTCCCATAGCCTTTTGAAGACTTTGCCAAAACTTTAAGGTAAACCTCGGGTCTCTATCGGAAACAATACTCATGGGTATCCCATGAAGTCTAACAATTTTACCAATGTAAATCTGAGTCAACTTCTCCAACGGATATCTTATGTTGATTGGCAGAAAGTGAGCTGACTTCGTAAGTCGATCCACTATTACCCATATTGAGTCATATCCTTTCCGAGTTCTTGGTAATCCAACAACAAAGTCCATGGCGATGCTATCCCACTTCCATTCAGGAATAGCCAAGGGTTGTAGTAATCCAGCTGGTCTTTGATGCTCAATCTTCGTTTTCTGGCAAACCAAACAAGATGACACGCATCTAGCGATATCTCTTTTCATCCCATGCCACCAAAATAACTTCCTCAAGTCTTGATACATCTTGGTCATTCCAGGATGCATACTCAACTGACTAGAATGAACATGTTCAAGTATGTACCTTCTGAGTTCTTCATCTTTAGGCACACAGACCCTTCCTTGAAATCTCAAAATCCCATCGCTTCCTTCCTTCAATGTTGATACACCACCTTGCTTTATCAATTCTCTTTCTTCTTGCAGGAATTTATCGACCTTTTGTTTCTCTCGAATATCATCCATCAGGTCATTCGAGATAGTGATCCTATTTATGCAGATTTTACCCAGTGTTAACTTTACAAATGACCATACATCTCTGAATTGCTCTATCAAGTCCTTTTCTCTAATCATCATAGTAGCAACACTAATCATCTTTCTACTCAAAGCATCGGCCACCACATTCACCTTTCCAAGATGATACTGAAGTTGGAAATCGTAATCTTTCAAGAATTCTAGCCATCTTCGCTGCCTCATGTTCAGCTCTTTCTGATCGTACAGGTACTTCAGACTTTTGTGATCATTGAAGACGTTGAATGTGGCTCCATACAAATAATGTCTCCATATCTTCAATGCAAACACCACTGCAGCTAACTCAAGATCATGTGTTGGGTAGTTCTTCTCATGCACTCGCAATTGTCTTGAGGTGTAAGCCACCACTCCTCCGTTTTGCATAAGAACGCACCCCAAACCTTGATACGAAGCGTCACAGTACACTTCAAACGGTTCACTAGGATTCGGTAAGACTAGCACTGGTGACGTAGTCAGCTTCCTTTTTAACTCTTGGAAACTTCCTTCACAGGAATCGGTCCATTCAAAAGCTTGGTCTTTCTTGGTGAGTTGAGTGAGCGGTCAAGCGATTTTGGAAAATCCCTCAATAAACCTCCGGTAGTATCCGGCTAATCCAATGAAGCTTCGGATTTCTGTTACTGTAGTTGGTCTTTCCCACTGTAGTACAGCTTCTACCTTTGAAGGATCCATTGCAATTCCTTCCTTTGTGATTACATGACCCAAGAACTTCACTTCATGTAGCCAAAACTCGCACTTGGATAACTTTGCATATAGCTCTTTCTCCTTCAGGATCTGGAGAACTATGCTGAGGTGCTCAGCATGGTCCTCGCGACTTTGTGAATAGATCAGAATATCGTCAATGAAAACAACAACGAATTTGTCCAAGTAAGGACGAAAGATCCTATTCATGTAGTCCATAAAGATCGCAGGTGCATTTGTCACACCAAAAGGCATCACCAAGTACTCGTAATGACCATAACGAGTACGGAAAGCCGTTTTGGGAATATCTTCCACTTTCACTCTGATTTGGTGATATCCTGATTGTAGATCGATCTTGGAAAACACAACTGCTCCCTTCAATTGGTCCATCAAGTCATTTATCCTCGGCAATGGATATTTGTTCTTGATCGTAACCTTGTTCAACTGATGGTAGTCCACACATAATCTTGAAGTCCCATCTTTCTTCTTGACCAACAATCCAGGTGCCCCCCAAGGTGACACACTGGGTCTCACGAATTGCTTCTCTAGGAGTTCTTCCAACTGCTTCTTAAGTTCCACGAGTTCTGCTGGTGCCATACAATAAGGCACCATAGAAATAGGGCCAGCTCTAGGCACCAAGTCGATAGCAAACTCAACCTCACGTTCCGGTGGCAAACCAGGTACATCGTCAGGGAAAACCTCAGGAAAATCTCGAACAACAGAGATTGCGTCCACATCAACTTTACTCTCAATTTTCAAAGAAGATAACAACATGTATCCTCGAGCTCCTTCTTTCAAGAAAGCTTTCACTTGGTTGGCGGTAAAAAATCTAGAATCCTCATCCAAAGGGAAAACTATTATTTTTCTGGAACAGTCTAACAAAACATGGTTGACAGATAGCCAGTCCATTCCTAATATCACGTCTAGTTGAGATAATGGTAAACAGATCAAGTCGACAGAAAAGACTCGACCTTCCACTATTAAAGGACAACCTAGACACACCTTAGTAGTGACTACAGGTTTTGCAGTAGGAGTCGAAACAGTCAAATCGAAAGGTAAAGAAGACATAGGCAATCCAAGTCTTTTCACACAATCATGTGAAATGAAGGAATGAGTAGCACCAGAGTCATACAGTACAATTAAAAGATTACCTTCAATGATACCTTCTCCTTGTATCAGATCCTCGGATTCAGAGGCCTCAGCACCACTCAGGGTGTAAACTCTGCCTCCAACTTGTGGTTTAGAAGTCTTAGCAGCATTGACGGATGGTTCCGCCTTGGTCTGGTTATAGTCTCGAGAAACGTGACCAGGTTTCCCGCACCGAAAGCAAATAATTCCTTTAATTGTGCAATCCCTTGTGAAATGCTCTTTCCCACATTTCATGCATCTCGGCGTAGTTGTAGCATTCTGACCCATCCTTACAGGGCTTCCAGTTTGGCTTCCTCCTTGAAATTTTTGGGGTTGTTGGCTTCCAGAGGGTCTGGAATAAGGCTTCTTTTGATAATGACTTGCGTTACCACCACCTCCTCTTTGGGACCGAACGGGCCCAAAGCTTCTGTTTCTTGCCTCGCGTTCTTATTCCACACTTTTCAATCGGCAGCAAGTGTCGAGTAGCTCAGAAAACTGAGTGATCTTCAAAGTTATCACGATTTTCTTCACATCATGCCTCAAGCCTTCCTCAAACTTCCGACACTTCCACGTTTCATTGGGCTGAAGTTGAAAATAGGCTGAAAATTTGGATAAGTTCTCAAACTTGGCAGCGTATTCGCTCACAGTCATGCCTCCCTATCGTAATATCAGAAATTCCATTTCTTTTGCGTGCCTGGCACTTTCAGGAAAATATTTGTTTAAGAACCTTTCTTTGAACACTTCCCAGGTTATCACTCTGTTCGCAGCTTGCAGTAGCCTTTGTTCTCCCATCCACCAATGTTCAGCATCTCCCATCAGCATGTATGCGGCATAGGTCACCTTCCTATCGTCAGCACAATTCATACCCGTAAATATTTTCTCCAACTCATGAATCCACAATGTTGCTTTCTCCGGGTCAAACTCCCCTTTAAACTGTGGAGGATTAGCGCGACGAAATCCTTCCAAGTTCTGAACATCCGCTGTAGCCTCTAGCTGTTGTGCAGCCCTAGCCTGTTGTTGAGTTGTCTGCTGGTTCTGTTGTAACATTGCCTCAACCATCTTCTGTATTGCATCTATGGCAGCAGCCATATCACCCCGACGAGCCATTGTTCCTTCTCAGATTAGACTATGCAAAACACAGAGAAAGTCAGACGTATTCATTTGAATACCAAACAACAAAATCATAGAGAATAATACAGCACAAACAAGACAGTCCAAAACCACACGACCCAAAGAAACATAACCGGGAGCTCTGATACCAAGACAGTGTAATGCCCCTTTTCCTCCCTTAATCATAATTGGGCAAGGAGAAGGAACGTCGCACCATAGTGAAATGACGCACAAATGATTACGTAAAATTTGAACACATTTTTTTTCTCTTTTTTTTTGTTAACATAAATCCGGTTAAAACTTCCATCAATGTACTTATACACCTATTTGTAAATATACCGCTTCATTGAGTTAAAGTTAAAAGTTCCTCCCTTGCATAAAACTTCTTATCAAAAACGTTAAAGAGAAATCAATAGGTAACGGGACATACAACCATGTACATCATAGATAACTACATACTTTGTACCATAATTACAAGCCTGTTTAAATTACATTTCCAAAAGATATACAAAAAGCAAAATGTGTACCTACCCCAAGAGATACAAATATCTACCCACTAATCTAGTAATACATCAGGCTCCCTCAAAATAAACGGATAGCCATCAGTAGCCATCAGTCTAAAAAAAAAAAACAACCCTAAGACTTCCTGGAATGAGAAGGAACCGTAGACGGGTCCTCCTCAGGGTCCTCATCATCCGACGAGTCATCCATCGGGACAATAGAACAGTGGGCAAGAGCCCGGGCAGTAGACAAAAAGGAATCCTCACGAGGGGTATAATACATTTCACCCCACATGTCCCTCACGGGCATATAGAACTCCAGCCATACAAAAGCATGAAAATAAAAAATGGAAGCAGTGTAGCGTCCCCATGCCAAGGACACCGTCAATTCGCCGTGGTACACACATTGATCAGTCTGCACGTTGATATGCCAGCAATCCGGACCACCATAAAAGTTGATCCTCACGTAACCAAAAAATCCACGGGGGCGAAAAGACATTCTCAGCAACTTCGGTATTAATCGAGATAAGGCCAGAAACCTTGAAACTCAGTAGCTTCCTTGTTCTCCTCACGAGTGCCTTCTAGAGAGCATACGATTCAACCAAAATGCAAAATAAAGAAAAGTACCGAAAGAGGTGAGATTCCCAGCTTTCAGTACCAACAAGGCAGCAAGAAAATAAACAGCGTCGAACGCCCACATAAGACACAGTAAATACATACAGGTATAGTGATACATGAAAGCAATTAATGAGAATAAAATAGTAAGGAACAGTAATTAACATCATCCATAGCCAACTAGCAACATCAGCATTACCAAGCATCAGATAAATATCATAGTCATAATAATAAATACACTATCCAATCATGAATGCTCAATGGACCATGTGACTGACAACTCACAATGCAACAAGGGTACCAAAGTTCCTACTCCATGGAGCTAGACATAAACATTTTCGGAGTGAATGACCAAAGAGTAATGCCAGTGTATCGTTAGCCTTAAAAATATAGTGTGCTCATCACATAAAAACATTTGCGCAAAATGGCTCACACATGGCACCTTAACAGTTGATCGCGACATAGGACAGCATCTCAGGCAGGATCATCGGTGTGTTGCATTGGTCTATCCCACGGCCCCAGTGGAGCTACCACTGTCTATTGTGAGACACCCACACCCCGACGCCCCCAAGGTCAACAACATATGACACCTACGCTTAGTCTATTCGCACTCGCACATAGGTGTTATTCAAACTCCTAGGCAACAAGGCCTTCTCAACAATGTCCCACGGACAATACGCATGCATGATGACACAATGTCCAATCATGTATGTTCATCAACGATGCATTTGGCATAAGCCTTTCCTCAATGGCACATAAGCATTATTCAATGTCCAACACGACATATCAACAATACATTTATTCAAAACATTGCCTCAATGGCACATCATCATCCTTATCTCATTGAGCACTACATCAATAGTTCTCAGCATCAACATGCATTTCTTATTACACATATACCACAATTTCCATAATCATGGATCCAAGGATTCCATATTCGAAACCATTTCTTCCCTAATGGGGTGAATGCACATTTCTATCACAATTTAGTAGAGTAAAAATCCTTGAATCTAGGGTTTTTAGGTTATGTTTGAGTTACAAAGGATAAAGAACCATAATCTCAATCATTTCCGGCTCAAAAATCTCATTTTTGGTCTTGGTAATCGATTACATCACCCTTGTAATCGATTACCCGAGAAACAGAACCTCTGTATCCGATTACAATCTCATTGTAATCGATTACGTGATTCCCAGAATCACGTTTCGTAACTTCAAGGCTTTGGTAATCGATTACACAACTGTGGTAATCGATTACCAATTGGACAGAACCTCCGTAATCGATTATCCGCAAGTTTTAATCGATTACGTGATTCCCAGCAGCACCATTTTGTGACATCAAGGGCTTGGTAATCGATTACACTCCTCTTGTAATCGATTACAAGCTAAACAGAATCTCTGTAATCGATTACACACCAGATGTAATCGATTACCAGATTTCCAGAATCACGATTTTGTATCTTTAAGAGCTTGGTAATCGATTACCACACGTAAGTTTGCAGAAAAACAGAGTTCTCAAGTCCTCTAACTCAAACCAAACCATTCCTCATCATATTTAATCAACAAGGTATTCAAATACAGCTTCAAATCATACAAGAGACATCAATATATCATACAAACTCAATAAAATACATTATCATTAAGAACAACATAAAAATGAGAGAACTTTATACATGGATTCAAAAATCAACAACAATACCCATACAAGACATTCCCTTACTACCAAGGTTAGTTGAAGAGGATCATCTCCCTCTTACCTATATGGAAAATAACACAATGTGCCACTCCTTCTTGTCTTAGATTTTCGTTTTCCCTCCTTCAAGAAAACCCCAATGTGAGTGATCACCACAATGTTCACTCAAACCATGAAAATAGGTTCTTGGTCACCAAGATGGCCAAGAGAAAACGAAAATAGCAAGGAAATGGAAGAAAGTTGAAGACTTTACCTTAAAGCTCCAAGCTTTAGCTTTAATGGTGGAAGAGAAATGGAAGAAGAAGAAGAAGAGGAACCAAAAGATAACTAACAAGGAGAGTAGTCTTGGAATGGTGGAAGGAACAAGAAAATGTGAGTTGTTTGGCAATAAGGAAGCTGGTCACCAATGTGATGGTGTGTGTGTGTGTGTGTGTTCGGTGGAGAGGAAGAAGTAGAGAGAAAAGAAAGAAATGGGTATTTGGGTGTAGAGAAATGAGTGAAATATGAAAGTAATGGAAGGGAAATATTTGGACTCCCCCCTTGTAGTGTCTGCCATAGAAGAGTGAAAAAAAAGGAGAGAGAAAAATATGTTGTAAGGGAAATTGCTAGGAAGCTTCCCATAATAAGCTTGGATTAAATTTAATCTTTCTTTTGAAATTAAAACTAATAGATGTGATACAAAAATTAGATTTTTAATAATGTGATAATATTTTTAATACACGTTATTATTTATTGGACAATAGTTATAGTTGGTAGAAGTCAGTATTAACAAATCTGACAGATAAATTCTTCACAGCGTTTTATTATCTCATCGGCTAAGATTTCTCGAAAAATGTGAAACCTTGTAAACTGTGTCCGGCCTCGGGTTTAGTAAGATCCCCCGTCGACGTTTCCATAGTTCAAAGTTCTCAGAGAAAATGTCTCATTTCTTCGGTTCCGGTCAGTACACACGTAAAACGAAAAATATATTAAAATATTCCACGCTCTCAAAAAATTCCAAGAAAATTCCAGAAAATCATAAATATTTTTAGAATAAATTCTGATAGTAGAAAAGTAAATTTTGGGGTGTTACACGCTACTTGTGCAACCTGAAAATAAAGTAATATCACCACAATACTCTAGATACTCAAAGTCCCAAATGAACACACCGAGCAGCAACGCCTTGAAGAAATTGTAGTCTAAAGAAACCTAGCTGGTCCCTCCTTGTCGCCATCGCTGACTTCACCGACATAGGCATAAAATAGAAACAGACAGAATAATACAGCAAAGAGATGAGATCCCCTACATCGCATACCAATATAGCAGCAAGAGAACGACAAACATTCCAACACAGTTCAACATACAATATAACAATAACATATTTAATAAGTAAATAATCCGATAAACTTGTATCACAATATCAGGCATAATGATAACACCGCAATAATATTACATCACAATAATATTACATCACAATAATATTATATCACAATAATGTAAATGCTAATTATACATATGCACGATGTGTATGTTGATCATCCTTTTCCATAATGTAACCAGTTCCTATTATTCCATGGAACTTGCTCAAATTTAGAGATGAACGTTCCAGAAGATCTGTCCCCCCTAAAAAGACAGTCTATGCTGGACCATGAAAAGCAATAGTGTCGTTAGGGCTGTCAGTGCGTTGTAAAACGGTTTATATCGCGGCCAAGGGTATATATATATATATATATATATATATATATATATATATATATATATATATATATATATATATGGTGCTAACATTAGCACTCGTGATAACATCATCACAAAGTGAATCACCGCGCCCTGACGTCCCCTCAGGATCTATTAAGATCCCACTATCTTGTAAGTTCCCGTCCACCCTTCTGGCATAAAACACCACAACAACCATCAACTGTACAATGCTCAAATGCATGTTCAATGAAACCAAACCACCGTTGAACTGTTTCCAATGATATTAAATCAACCGCCTATACAACTATATAATACCAAAGATCCACACGGGTCCAGAACCTTGGTCCCATAAGCACAATGCAATACCACAACTACTTAGATACAGTACGTTGGCTCTACAGCACAACTTGTTGTTCCTCTCAATCGCGTAACTAAAATCACTGTTTTTAAATTGTGTAAGAGTTTTTCTGCGTATTTTTAATCGCATAAAATATTTGAATCATATTCCAAGCTTAAATTAAAACTTTTCTCATTTACCATCAAAATTAGACGTTAATTCAAATATGTCCTTAATAAATCATCGTTTAGTAATGTTTCCAACATTTTCTCACTAAACCTCCTTTAATAAATATTTCCAAACATTTTCCATAAAAATGTAACTTACTTAAATTAATTCAAAATATCTAAAAAACATTTGTTCATTACTCTTAATAACACTTTAAATAAAACACTTTAAGTTCCAAACCATCCTCAAAATCATTTCCTTGCTAAAACTTCTCTAAATAATATTTTCTAATACTTTCTTCACAAAATTTTATTTCTTTGATTAACTTGGAATATTACAGCTCAAAATTTCCTAACGCGCTTCAAAACCCAAAGGGCGAACTATACGTCAATAAATTTCAAGTTTTCACTTTTATTTCACATAATACTCTAATTATAGTAGTTTTAATTCTAAAAATTTGTTTACTTTCTTTTTACATCTCAAAATTCACTAAATTGAGTTCTTGTTAATAAATCCTTCAAAACTACTCTTAAGAAAATATTTTTGATCTAAAACACCAATTCTTGGCATGTTGGCCGAAAATCAATTTATTTTCCATAACCAAATATTTATTCATTTCCTATATCATTTTCCTTTGTAAAAATCTTTAATCCAATTACTTGTTTCCTAGTCATCTAGAATCCACACTTAGTAAAATATGTCAAATAATTTGTTCCAAAATCCTCATGGAAACCGTGTACCCCTTAGTTCTTAGAAAACAACATAGTTTTCCTTTCCACATGATTCTTATCGTATGCCACATATCTCATATGATATTTTCCACTATCACATATTCATGCTTTAAAACATACTTAAGCATATTAAACATTCAATAATAATCTAATCAAAATCATACCATCTCACATATAAATCATACTTAATTATCAAAGTTATAGACTCACATATATCAAAAATCAACCATGGCAATTTCATGCATATAATCCACATCATATAAATATACACAATCAAACATGTATAAACCAATAACCACACAATTCGAGTGAATAAATCCTCACATGGATTTTCTACTCACAAATATAAACAAATCCATTCCCTCACCACCACATATGGCCGATGAGGTTAATCTCCCTCTTACCTTGATTGATGCCTCCTAGCTCCTTGTAGAACTCTCTTCGTATCACTTTTTCACCACCAAGTAGATCTTAGAATCAAAACAAACACATAAAAATTAGTATCTAAGGCTTGATTATGATGACCATAGATCAAACATGGTCTTAGGATTCCAAAAGTCAAGTAAGAAATCAAGTTTCAAGATCTTTACCTTGAAACCCTAGAACTTAAATCCAAGAATCAAGCTTGAAGATGATAGAATTAGGTCTTGATCACAACATGAAAGTTGCTTACAATGAAGTTTAGGATCAAATGATGTGATTAGATGAAATTATGAGTGATTGGAGAGTAATTTTAGAGAGTGAGGCCATAAGCAACACAATGAGAAAAAGTAAGAGCTTTTGTGTTCTTTGCTTGATGGCAAGGTGAAGATGAATGAATCTTGAGAAGTTCACAACATGAAAGTGTCTTGAATTGATGAGATGATTCAAGAAATGATGTTGGAAGAAATTATTGAAGTTTGGAAAGTGAAGAATGATGCTTGGCTGAAACTATGGAGAAAAGAAGATGAGAGAATTTCTTGTGTTGGTTCTTGGTTCTTTGGAGAAAATGATGAGCAAATGAACAAGTGTAGTGAATAAATGAGTATTGTCTCCTATTTTTTATTGTATGACCATAGGATATCAAGGAGAGAGAAAGGTGAGAATTATTTGGTAGCTTTGATGAATATAGAATAGAATTATGACTAAGTGCATTTAGTTGAATGACTTTGCCTCCATTTTACATGCATGGCCGTGGAATAGCTTCTTAAGAGAAGGCCACTTTGCTTGATGTAACACCCCAAATTTTATTTATTTTATGATAAATATTCATTTTCAAATATTTGTGATTTTTGAAAATTTTTTTGAATTTTTCTGAGACCGCGAAATATTTTAATATTATTTCCCATTTTACATGCAAATTGAGCGGAGCCGGAAAAATGAAATATTTTTCCTGAGAACCTTGATCTGTGGAAATGTCGATGGGGGATCTTATTAAATCCGAGGCTGGACACAATTTACGAGATTTTACATTTTTTGAGAAATTTTAATAGATAAAATAATAAAATGTTGTGTAAATTTCATCTGTCAGATAAATTAATACTGACTTCTGCCGACTGTAGTAATTGTCCATTGGACAATAACATGTATCAAAAACCCTATCACATTATCCTATGGTAATCTACTTTATGTCTAACTAAGCTCATTTTAATTCAAATTAGTGTACCTTAATTAAGAAGCTTCTTTGAGAAGCTTTGGCCAAATGACAACCTTGCCCTTGGCTTGTTGGGGAAGCTAAAATTTTTCCCTCTTCTCTCTCCAATTGCCGTGGCACACCCTTGCCCAAGGGGGGGAAATTTGACTCCTACACACTTCACACACTTAGTCATTTTTACCTATCCACTTCTCTCTCTAACCCTTTCTTCTTCATCTTTCTCCTCCTTCTCTCTTCTTCCTCTTCTCCATACGAAATTGTAGCCCCTACCTTCAACCATTTTTCTTCACTTTTCTCTTCATCAAGACCATTTCTACACTCACCTTAACCCCCACTACATCTTTCATTTAGAAAGTTTCTCCAAAATCCAACCTTTCCTCCATTGTCTTCCAAGGCAAAGCTTCTAACTTTGAGGTGAAGTTTTCATTTTTCTTCTCTTTTCTCTTCATTTTCGTGTTCCATGGTATCTTTGATGACCATAGATCTATTCTTTTTCAACCATTGGTGTTGATTTATTGTCTTGAAAATCCTAGGGTTTTGAAGGCTCAAAACTGAAATCACCAAGGAGCTAGGAAGGAGACCATTTTCGTGATTCTTCCCTAGATAAGAGGGAGATTACTCACTTCAACCAATTTTTGGTAGTGAGGGAACCTTGTGTGCTTGTTGATAGAGAAATCCATCTTTGTATGCTCACTTTATTTTGTGATTTTGCATGTTTATATATTCTTGAATTGGATTGATGCTTGATTGGTAATCTTGAACATATTGGATGTGTTGAATATGCTTGATCATGTTAGGGTTGCTAAATGGAAAATTTGGAGTTTCCTACCCTAATATGGTGCCATGGTTTTGACTAGAATTTAGGGGTGTAAGATTGTTTTTGTATGCAAATAAATAAAGCTTATGTAATTAAATGTTGAATGATAACATTGAAGTTAATGAATGGAAAGTTTTAAGGGTTTAATACCCTAAAGGGAGACCACAATTTTGGCTTGAAACCATAAGAGATTGGATTGATTTTGGTGAACAAAAATTTAAATGATTGGATATCAAGGAACTAAGGCATAAAATGGAAGAAAATTTGGAACTTGGAAACCTAGTGAGGCTACAGTTTTAGAGGGAAAACCTTGAGGCTAAATGATGCCTTGGTGCATTTTTTGAGACTAAGAATTAGAGACATGCATAATCCTTAATGAAGTGGAAGAATTAAAAATTGAATAATGACATTTTAGAAAGCCACGGTTTTGAAGGGGCATTGACCCTAAAATTTTCATAATTGACTTAAGTGTAAGATTTTGCAAATATGGATCCATAATGTGGACTTTTGTTAATTGATGAATCATGATAACATGTTGATGTTGAAAAATGAATATATATGCCATGGTGGTATGCTTATGATGAATACATCATTGATAAACATACATGATGTACATTGAGTCGCCATGCATATGTGTTATCCGTTGGACATTATTTGCAAGGCGGTGTATGCCTAGGAGTGGAATAATACCTATGTGTGGGTGCTAATAGACTAAGCATAGGGTCATAGTGGTTGGCCCTAGGGGCATCGGGGTGCGGGTGTCTCACAATATACAGTGGTAGCTCCATTGGGCCGTGGGATAGACCGAAGCAAACACACCGATGATCCGGACTGAGACGCTGTCCTATGTCACGATCAACTGTTGAGGTGCCATGTATAAGCCATTTGCGCAACTATTTTATGAGATAAAGCACACTGTTTTTAAGGCTAACGATATACTGGCATTACTCCTTGATCATTCACTTTGAAAATGTTAATGTCTAGCTCCATGGAGTAGGATTTTTGGTATCTTGTGCATTATGAATTGTCAGTCTCATAATCCATTGAGCATGAGCATTTATAACTGTTCTTATTACTTCAATAATTGTTTGGTTATCTGAACTATGGACTACCGAGAATTTCACTGTTGTTTGCCTGTTACCACAATTATTACAATTAATTATTGTTGTTCTGCTTTTACTATTAATTTTAATATTGCTGTGATTAGATATATAAACTGTGTTATATGTGGGCGTCCAGCGCCGTTTTGTTTTCTTGCTGCCTTATTGGTAATGAATGCTAGGTGTCTCACCTCTTTCTGTATTTTCGTGTTTTCATATTTTGTCGGTCTATTTACTTTTGAGAAGACGAGCGTAAGGAAGAGGAAGCTCCTGAGTTTCTGGGTTTTTGGCCATATTACGACTGAAGCTTATCAAGGATGACATCGCGCCCTCGTGGATTTTTGGGCTACACATGGATCACTTTTCACGGAGGTCCCGACTGCTGGCACATTAATGTGCAGACGGACCGTTGTGTGTACCATGGAGAGCTGACGGTGTCCTTGGCATGGGGTCGTTATGACGCCCCTATTTTTTATTTTCATGCTTTTATCTAGTTAGAGTTTTATCTACCCGTTAGGGATATGTGGGCTGACATGTACTACACCCCACATGATGACTCTTTTCTATCCACTGCTCGGGCTCCTGCCCGTTGCTCGGTCGCTCCGATGGATGTTTCATCGGACAAAGAGGACTCTGAGGAGGACCCAGCTACGGTCCCTTCTCGTCAGTCTTAGGGGCTGATACTATTGGTAGCTACTGATGGCTAACCGTCTATCTTTTTGGGAAGCTTGATGTTTTGCTGTATGTAACGCCCCAATTTTTAGAAAATATTCTGAATGTACTATTTTCTGTTTTTCATGCTTTGGTATGAATGACCGCTGTGTCCCTATTTTTCTGTTCTTGAATTTTGTATGAAAACAACTACGATAATACAGGTTCAAATTTTATTTGATCGTTTTACGTAGTTTGCTTCGAGACGGTAAAATAAAAATTTTTCGAGCTCTTTGTATTAATGAAAGATATACACTAAATAATATCTTTGGATATTTTATTTGAACGTTTTGGACGATTACCTACGTTGTGGGAAAAAATGGGGAAATGACCGTTACGTCCCGAACGTCTTGTTTTCTCTGTTTTTGTCTTTAATTGTTTTCTTCTTGATTTAATGCCGAGAAAATACTGTCTGTGATTTTATATGGACTTTTTGTGCGATTTGCTCCGAGGCAGGAAAATAATATTTTCCGGGTCGGGGAAAATCTTATTTTATTATTTAGAATTGGGGGATCTTACTTAACCCGATTCTAAATGAGACTAAAAATAATCTTTTAATTTTTAGGATTTAACTGTCAAATAAAATAATTTTATATTATTATAATATTATTTTATTAGTCAAGTGTGTTTGAGTGATTAAATGGACCAGGAAATATTTTGCGGGACCCACAATTAGCATGAAGCAGTTAGATCGGTAGCTTAATTAATCACCGTAAGCTATAGAACTTTCGAAGCAGTGTGACTTCAAACTAGTGACTCAATGAGCATTTATTACGCAAGTGTGACTAAGCCATGTGAGTCAGGAACCAACCAATGAGAAGTAGGCTTGCTCACCAAGGCTTAATCTTAGCCTTTGATTCATCCAATGGCTTGGATGAAGCCAAGCAAGGTGCCCACCTTGCACCCCACTTGAAGTCCACGGCCAAGAGGCCTTTGGTGACCTAAAAATCACTTTGTCTTCATCACTTTTCTCTCTTCTCTCTCATCAAGAACCCTAGCCACCATTCTTGCCCATTTTCTCCACCATATTCGCCAAGCTTGTTTCCTAACACTCCAACCATCCAAAAATTTTTCTAACCAAGTTTCCTTAATCTAAACACCATTCTAAGAACCTTTGTAGTTGGGAGTTTCTTCAAATTCTTCCATCTAAGGCTTGGAAACCAACCTTGGAAGTTTTACCTAGAAGGTGAAATTTCATACTTTTCTTTTCTCTCTTCTTTTTCAAAGTTCTAAGCCATGATTTTTCCATGGTTTAGCTTCTTTTTCATGGTTAGTAACATGTAGGTTTTGTTTGAGATTTTTAGGTGTTTGGTGGAGTGAAAACCGTGACCTAAGGAGGTGAGAAAGCAAGTTTTTGTCTTCATTTAAGGTAAGAGACAATTCTTATCATCCCTTGATGGTGGTAAGAAGATGAGTTGTTTGTAGAATCCATAAGGATTCGGTTGTGGTGTGTTTATTGATGTGTATTTGTTAATTTTTGTGGTTGCTAGTAGCTTAAGTGTTATGTGTTAGTAGCTTTCTTATTTGGTAATTGTAATAATCTTGCATGTCTAATAGCTTTTGATTGTATGTCTATAAGCTTTAAATTAGGTTTATGTGTTAGAAATATTTTGCATGTGTTAGAAATATTTTGCATGTGTTAGAGATATAAATGCATGTGTTAGAATTGTATGATAAGGTTTAGGATGTGAATAACATGTGTAAGTTTGCATGAGTGTTCCAAAGAACACAATCCAATAGCTCACGGCAATGACAAGTTTGGAGGACCAAAATGTTCTCTTGATTTTTCCTAAAGTGTAGCTTAATTAACCTAGGAGAATCAAGAAAGTTTCTAATTGATTTGATCAAAGAAAAATGCATTTAGAAATCAAATAATGGTACAAACTTAGTATTTTGGGCCAACATGCCTAAAGGATTAAATTGAATATAGATAACTATTTTCTAAAATGATTTAATGAACTTAGACTATAGAATACATTTGATATGATTTAAAAGGTGAAAGACATTTTGGAAATCAAATGCAAAAGTTTTATAAAATTAGTGCCAACATGCCACTATAGGAATTCATGATTTTAAAAACTTGTTTCTAAACCTTTTTCAATTAAAAAGAAACAATACAAGTTAAGAAGAAATTTTCTATAATGAATTATGAAGGAACCAAGTGATTAGAAGTAAGTCTAAAGGGTTAAAATTCATAATTTTATCATTAGGAAGGAAATACAGTAATGTTAAGAAATTTTCTAACATATAGCTCACTTTCGGTTTTGAAGCATGTTAGAGATTTCAAAAAGAATTTAATGAAATGGTTAAAAATTAGGTAAATAGAAATTTTATGGAAAATTTAGAAAATCATTATTATAAATTTATAAACAAAATGCTGTCAATTTTTAGTAAAAATTGAACCTATGGGATAGTCAAAATATCCTAATGACAGTATACGGTATGAAAAATTATTCTACGTAGTTTAAATGTACTAAATATTATTTCTATCTGTTTAAATGGTAATTTTAAAGGCATTCGAATAAGAAAATGATTTAAAAATCCTATGCGATTGAGAAAACGTATTAAAAATGCTACGCGATTTTAAAAACAGAAAAATATCTTTACCCGATTTTTAAACGTTTGTAAAACGACGAGATTTCAAAAACGCGATAAAATTTCTACGCGATTGACCGATTCTAAGTATTTATTTTTATTTGTCGGGAAAATGTGAACCCGTCAGGCTTTTGAGGTTATGCATTTGTCGGGAAAAAGTGAACCCGCATGTGCTTTCTCGCCATTGAGGGCATATATTTTTATCTTGAGGGCATTTTCGTAATTTCATATATTTGGAATTATGTTTTGTCTTTATGCCAATTTTTGGTGTTTTGAGACGAATCACATCGTGTTGTCGATGCGATAAATGTAGTGTGGTTTATTGTTCTAATAAACTTGGAGACTTTAGTGTACGGGATCCCACATGTGACGAGGTAGCACCTTGGGCGGGCCGTGGTAAACCGATAGCACACTAATGTACTCGACATTCACTATATTTAATCGAGGTTTGTAAAGTTTAGTAGTACATTGCCTATAGTGCCACAACGGGAGACCGTGAACTATACTACGCTGGATGGTGGATTCAGTCTGCCGTAGGCTATTGACGCAACGTGTGACCGCGTAATAGTTGGTTGGGCGGCCGTGGTACTAATAGATTTTGCAAGTCATTCTCTCGATATCTGTTTGGGTTTAGCTCCATGGAGTAGGGTTGTGTTTTGGTGTATTGGAGTATATATTGGATAATATTCCATTTTCCTCTATTTATCTTTATCCGGTAACATCTTGGATGTTTTTACATTTTCTCTAATTGTATTTATCGATAATTTTTATGTTAGTTGTCTATTTCTTATCTTAGTTTATACGTGAAATTGATTTATCCGTGTGAATTTCTTTATTTGTGTTATATCCGTGATGTTACGAAACACTAGGATATTTAATATGTATTCATTGTTATAGCTTATTCGTATTGTATGCTGTGTAGTAGTTAAGTGTCGTCTTCTTATTTGCCATGTTGCGATGATTTTATGTTGTCTTACCTCTTTATTGTATGTGTCTATTGTCTATTTATTTTTTATGCGGTAAAGAGTTTGAAGAGGAAGAAGAGGAACAACCTCTTGAGATCGTGTACCCTGAGGAAGAGGGAGATCACAGACCGACGATCGGTTTACGAGCAAGAACCATCCGATCATCCATACCCTCCGGATTGATTGTGTGGGGGATGGCGACGCCCTGCATTTTGGGATTCGTAGAGCCTGGTATTCCATGGAGGTGATCTCGGCTTGGCATTTACGAGGAGATCGTGCTTCATTACCTATGCTTTGGACGTATGACGTGATTCTACGTCATCGTTTGATGGAGATCCGATTTCGACGACGACGCTTTTTCTGCACTTAGAGTTACCCTTATCCATTAGGCGCTATTGGGGTGCTGAAAACCCTGAGCCTAGTGAGATAAGCATCGTGTCGACTACGCGATCCCGTTATCGCCGTGTGTCGAGACATCAGGGATATTTATCTCCTGATGATCATTTTCACACCGAGAGTGATCCATCGAGGAGTAGATAATCATGATGTTTTTTGGGCGTCGGCGTATGTATGTACGTATATATTAACTCTTTTATTGCTTTCTTTCTTGTTTTTGTTTAAATAGTTGTAGTCTTAGTTGTAAATTATATGTACTGAGTTTATAACTTAACCATATGTATATTATTAGTGATGATGTTTTTTTTTTATTTCGTATTTTTCGTATTATCTTTTTATTACATACTTGATCTATCAAGAATTATTTTACAACCCGTAATAATTTTAACAAATATTCCACAACTTGGGTAGATTTATTTCTATTTATTTTATTTTCTTTTATGTGTGACATCCTCCAAAGGGGTGTTACACTTGTATATGATGGGGGTATATTTGTATCACTTTGGGTGGGTACATCTTTTGTTTTTTTGTATATTTTGAAATGTAACTAAATAGGCTGATGCATATAATATATATCATGTATGTATAGTTTTAAATTCTGTGTCGATTCTATTATACTTATATGCTATGATTATTCCTTACTGTTGTACAAAAAAATATGTATCGATATTTTAATATAAGATTATTCTATCGTCCAAAAATGCAAACTAATTGCTCTTGCGTTAAAAATGAACCGAGTCTAAATTAATCAAAGTAATTATTATTTCTGCAAATTTTTATCTCGTTTCTTTATATTATGGTGTGACGTCCCTCCTTCGCGACATTAAGAAAAAGGGGCGTTACACTTGACCATTTCAAGACTTCACCATGAAGCTCTCAAATTCTATTAGCTCCCACTAAAGATGTCATAGACATTATTGTTGACTAAGTTTTGTATTAAAAGATTATAGCTTTAAGATGTGATAGAAAATGAAATAAAATGTCTAACATTCAAGTGCATGGCCTTGTAGTGCATAGGAAAGAAACTTAAGTCTTGTTAAACAAGATAGAAACATTTGTACATGGCTTCACATGGTCTCACATGGCCTTAGTCATCCTTTAGTCATTAGAAAATTCAAGAACATGCTAGAATTAGCATAGGTGGCCGTGTGACTCAATGGAAAGACTAATTAAATTTTGGTTCAATTTAATTCCTAATTACACTTAGCTTAGGTCTTCAACATAAAAGAGTCTTAGAATGATATATAGGCTTAGGAAATAAGATTAGGTAAAATTTTAGAAGCTTGAAGAATAGTATTTGTTGTGATGGCCGAATGCTTCAAGGTAGGAAGAAATGAAGTTTTTGGCTAAGTTAAGAAGAAAAGAAATGAAGAGAATGGCTTAAGTGATAAAAGGAGATAGAAATGAAATAGATATCCTACACTAAAGCTTGTTCCCGTGGAGTGCATGCATGTGGGGGAATTAATGCTTGATCAATCAAGATGGAAATCAAGCACATGGTTAAAGTTATCAAGTGGCCATGCTTTGGTCATCTTGATGATTCATAAGCTCTTGAATATCCTAGAAACTCCTACATGGCCGTGGAACACCATTGAGATAGCTAACCAAAATTTGTTTCATTTAACTACTACTTAAACTTAGATTAACTTAGTTAATTCATCTAGTTTAGGAATTAATTAAACTAGTCATTTTTGTTGACTTAATGCTATTGGCTGATAATTATGTCAAGCCACTATTTTTGACTTCTAATAACTAGTAGCACATGGCTATCACATAGCTAAAGCTACAAGAAATTATTACTCACAGAATAAAAATTACAACTCACAAACCAATAATTATTGTATAGTGAATAATAAAATAACAGTAAAAGAAAATTTAGTAACTGTATCTGGTTTCGGGTTTAGTAAGATCCTCCGGCCCTGTATTAATAGCACAAATTTTTCTTGCCCATAAAAATTTTACTTTTTTCCGAGCCCACAGACGGCCCAAAATAATATTAAAATAATCACAATCTCAGAAAAATTCACAAAAATTCACAAAAATCTTAAAAATTATAAAATTCATATTTATATAGAAAAAATGAAATTCAGGGTGTTACAATAAAAGATTTAATATTGTAATATATAGATTTAAAAATTTCTTTTCATTGATCACATGAACTTAACAAAAATATAAATAACACAAAACATAGTAAACTGAATAATAGACATTTTATATATACATAACATGATTTACTAACAACATAAATACATAAGACTTATGTACTTAAAAGAATATGACAACTATTATATCGAAACTAAAACTGGCCCAAGTCCAAACACCTGAAGAGAAGGGTCCTGCACCGGATCCTCTTCGGGATCCCTAATAGACAAATTCCCCAGTCGGGGCATGTCTTTACAGATGGGAGTCCGAGTGGATGACACCTCAGAATCCTCCCTAGGAGTGTAATGAAGATCACCCCATAACTCCCTAACAGGCATATAAAACTCCAAATAAACAGCAGCATAAACAGAAAAAGTAGAAACCCAATGGCAGGTCCTACTCCAAAACAAGGTAACATCTCCAACATACTGAATGTGCCTCGTCTCCAAATGGACATGCCATACATCGGTGCCTCTGTGAAACTGCACCCTAACGAAACCCAGAAGATTTTGCCTCGCCGCCATCACAGTCTTCATAAAACATAAATATAAAACAAAACAAACAGAACAATACAATAAAGAGGTGAGATCCCCTACATCACATACCATTATGGCAGTAAAGAAACGATAATAACAACAATGTCATTTAATACAGAAAT
This sequence comes from Ormosia emarginata, assembly GCA_029884605.1. Lineage (NCBI taxonomy): Eukaryota > Viridiplantae > Streptophyta > Magnoliopsida > Fabales > Fabaceae > Ormosia > Ormosia emarginata. The sequence continues at coordinate 46,510,478 of JAQQTP010000088.1, forward strand.
AACACGGAAACAACAGGTATAATCATGATATTAATTAATAGATAATTCAATGAATGTATAACACAACAACCTGTCTACTGACTATGCTACAACAATATGTATACTGACCATACCACAACAATATGTATACTAACTATGCCTATGCACAATGGACCGACCCCTACTCCATAGAGCTAACACAACATCGGAGAGAATGATCAGAAGACATGTCTGTATATCGTCAGCCTCAAATCAAGTGCTATAATATTCTCAACGTGCGCATCATGGCTTATACAAGACATTTTACACCAGATCATGAAAGGAGTAGTGTCTTCATTGAGATCGTCGGTGTGTTTGTATCAGTTACCATGACACAGTGGAGCTACCAATTGGTCACTTGTGACTTTCTATGCCCCGATGCCTCCAAGATTAGCAATTGACCTTCACTACACAATTCGCACCTACACTAAGGTGTAAATTCATCTCCCATGCATATTGTCTTAACAAACACAGTCCCCACGACTTTCACAATGCATGATCAATTGACTCAAAGTATCAATAATTAATAATAACATAATTCCACAGAAACAAGCCACCACTAGGCTAAATCATCCACTGACTTCTCCGGGTCCAGTACATCAGCCCAACAACAATCTTCTGTTTTTCTCAAAATCCACATTATTTGGATCTAATATAACATTTCAAAAATCCTTTTCCACTACCTTTACTAAAACTCTCTTTAAAATAAAATACTTTAAATTTTCAAACCATCTTTCAAAATTATTTCCATTCTCATGGCAAAAAAAAAATCAATTCTTTTCCAATGATAAAAATTTATTCATTTCCTTTTTCTACTTGTAAATTCTTAAATCATATTCTTGTCACTTAATCATCTAGATTCAAAATTAATAAAATATTTTTGCCTTGGATACTCATTTTGGAGCTAGATGGCTGTGAGTCATATATGGTCATTGAGACCAAAATTTTTGTCATTCCCACATGATTCAAAATATACAAAACATTCTAATCATCAATTCCTACTATAACAATTTCATGCATACTATTAAATCCATATAATCACACATAACTAAACAATCATAAACCATAATCACACATAACCAAACAAGCATAAACATAATCACATAATCAAGTGAATAAATCCTCACATGAATTTTTCACCTACAAACACAAATTCCATTTCTCACCACTAAGTTGGTCGATGAGGTTAATCTCCCTCTTATCTTAGATGATGATCAAAAAGCCCTTTTGTTGCCTCCTTGTAGTAAATGTCCACCACTAAAACAAACCCTTAAAACAAACAAACAAACATACACATATTACAAACTAAGGCTTGAAACAAGATGACCATGTATCAAGATTATGGTTTAGAACTTTGAAAATAAGATTAGTAGTGAAGATCAAAAACTTCACCTAAAAACTTTCAAAACTTAAGCTTGGAAAAAATGATTGAAGATGAATGAATTTGAAGAAGATCACAATATGAAAGTGTCTTCAAATGGTATTTAGATTCAAGATACAAGGTTGGTTTGAATTTAACAAGTTTGGAGAGAAAATTTGGGGTATTGGGCGAAAATGCTAAGGAGTGAAAATGAGAGAGTTTTTGATATTTTGCTGATTGAAAAGATGATAAGATGAACACAAAGAGATAGCAAATATCATTTTGGTCATCTAAGCTTATTCTACAAGCTTCTTGAAAAAGAATGACAAGATAAGCTTAAGAGATTAAGTAATCAATTTGAACTTCTCCTCCAAGAATCTTCTTCAAGCTTGGGTAACCATTTTGCCTTCTACAAACTTGCCTTGGAAGCTAGCTTGCCATTGGTTCACAACTTTGAGTCATGGCCACCAAACTTGACTTCCATCAAACTTAACTTGTAAGCTTTCTTCTTATTGGTTCAAAACCAAGGTGAGTCACAAAGAGAAGCATCTAGAGGAGATGACTAGCTTGTGTCTAGAATCATCCATCTAAATCTTTACGGGAAGCTATTAACTAATGGACAAAGGTTACTGCTAACAAAACTAATGCTTATTGTCCAATGGATAATAGAATGCACCTGGATTCATCTTTCAGATTAAATCTCAGCAGAAGAAAAATTTCAAAATTTGTTTTCGATTTTGGGTTTAGTAAGATCTCATGACCCAGCATTAACATTCAAAATTTTGTCGGCTCTGAAATTTTTTTATTTTTCCGGCACTGCCTCAAACACACATAAAGTAAAAACTAAAAATAAAAATAATAATAAAATAATCAAAATAAATTAAATAATTCATAAAAATCACAAAAAATCACAAAAATCATAAAAATTAAGAAAAAGAATTTTCGAGGTGTTACAGGCGTGCCTCATTGGCACCTAGGCACCAAGCTCTCTGTCTCATGCTCTCTTGATTCTAGGAAGTGAGTGCCTAGGCGCCAATTGCACCAGAAAACTTCTGCAAAAACTTGTTTTCTATTCTATGAATTCTTAAACCAATTCCAACCCTCAAACCATGGGTTCTAAGTGGTTTTCCAACCCAAACATGATCTCTAAACATGTTAGAATCATCAAACACTATCTTAATCCATCTAGCATAGAATCATGAATAAGGTTCAATCATCAAAATACCCATTTTCTAACTTCAAAGTCAATGAGATTTTATGGATATTCCTACGTGCAAAACTAACACCCATGCATTGATTAAGCTATAACCAAACCAAATTCAGTCATTAAATGTAACACCCTCCTTAGGGCATCACATTTCTGACTACCAACTCCCAATCTGAAAATGATTTCATAAAAGGTTTGAGTTATAAAAGATGGGTTTTAAAAATTTCTTTTCTTCAAAGACTGAAACATAAACTTACTGAGTATTGAGATCTATAAATATTACTGAAAATGTATTTAATATACAATACTGACACTAATTAATATTTAACAATTTAAAGAGAAATATAAAACTAACAGACTCTTTTTTTTTAAATAGTAGCAAACTCCATCACGGGTCCTACTTAATAGCACGGTACAACACTAACGAGAAAACTTAGCATACTTATTTCTTCTTGTATCCATCAGGATGCATCAGACATCTGTTCCTTGTCAACACTGCACGCTATCAAATCTTGAATGGTCATTCTCTGATGTTGTCACCAATTTCAGAATATCTGCCACCCGTTATGTCTAAGACAACTCATTCCTTCTACTATATAATTTTTACAACACAAACACAGCAAAATAATATAACAAAGAGGTGAGATCACCTATGCTAGTACCAACATGGCAGCACAGAGATAACATAACAACATATCATACAAATATATCATACCATCAACATTAATCAATTATCATCATCAAATCATTCATCAAATCAATTATCATTCAATATTTATGGTGATGCCCTCATCCTTATGCAATTGTCATCATCATCATCATTATCAGCCAAGTATTCAAAACAATTGTCATAGCCAATATTCCTCAATTAATATATCATACAGATATAAATGCTCAAATTTATGCATACGCACATAGACTCAATGTCCTACTCTATGGAGCTAATACTCAGTTCGGAGAAGTCGATCCGAAAGATCTGTCAGTACCAAAATGCCTCAGACCACGTGCTATAATCCTCATTTTGATTTTTGTACATCTAGCATATACACGATAGTCTTTACTAGATCTTGATTAAGAATAGTGTCTCGGTTAGGATCATCGGTACGTTGCATCGGTCTAACCTATGGGAAGAAGCGCGACTAACCACCCATGTAAGCAATCGCACCCCGATGCCCCTAAGGTCAACAAGTGACTTACACTACGCATATCGTACCCACTCAAGAGGTGTACGTCTCTCCTAGGCAAATAGCCTCATACAGTCCCTCGGACCTTTCCAATGCATGTTTCAATGCACCAATGCTAATCATAGGCAAAATTTATCATTTTCTCATACAGTGTCCATACACTAGTTCATGCATACAAAATGCACCAATGCCAATCACAGACAAAATTTACCATTTTCAATGCATGTTCAATGCACCAATTTCAAATTCAGGGTCCACATATTTGATAACTTCACAAAGTGTAGTTATTTGTGCCCCATATCTGTATTTCTAAGAGTGCTAAAGTCCTTGTATTCATGCATATTTGGAAGGTTTTATACTTCTATTTATTATATCCAATTCTAATACCTTTCCAGTATGTTATGGAGCAAATTGTGCTTATTGTGTATATGATTAAGTAGACTTTGCATTTATTAATACTTTGGTGATTTCTCTAATGCAGGAAGAGCTACAAAGCAGATTAGAAAGCCCAAGAGGAACCCAAAGGAGTAAATTCAGCAGAAAAATAGTGTTTGCTGCAGAATTCTGCAGCCAGACTTGTAGCGCCGCGGAGCTGGGGAAGCGTACGCCGCGGCATTGAGATCCCCTGCATCTAAAGTCAGGGGCTACAAAGAATTGAACGCCGCGGCATGAGAAAATAAAGCCGAGGCGTGAGTGACCTAATTTGATAAGCGCCGCGGCATGGATTATGAGCGCCGCGGCGTGGCCCTGATTTTGCTGAGTCTATAAATAGATTTTCAATAGAATTCTGAAGAGAGCTCCGGGGGAGCCAAGATGAGTTTAAAGAGGTTGAGGCCAGGACTTCATTTTTGGGCAGATAGGAAGCCTAAGGAGGCTAGGTTGGAGGTCCTCTTCCTTAAGGAAGAGGATTCAAGCTTTAATGATCTCATCAATGGCATCCTTCCTCTTCTCCCTGCGTTTCTTCTTCTCCTTTATCTTTTGAATACTGTTTTTTGGTTGTAATTTCGTATTCAATGTTTAGCCAAAGCTATATTTAGGATATACTTTGAATCTTTGTATGGATATTAATGTTTATGTACGAATTTGAGTTTCTATTGATGTTTAGCTATGTTCTTCCATGCCTATGCTTAATGCTTGCTTCTATTTGATCAACAATTGCATGATGTTACTTGAAGCAAATGAACTAGACATAGGGATTTGTGGAGATAGACATAGTATGGTTGATGCATGTTTGACGAGTTCAATTGGCTTGGATGAGTTGATTCGCTAATGGGATAGAAATATACCTTTTAGCCATGTATTAGTGTGTGTTTGAGAATAGATTGTTCATTAGTGGAGTTTACACTAGTCCTCATGCAACCATAAGAACCATAGTGGATTAGGTAAATGGCACCAGGGTTGATTGACCTAGACATAGGCTTTTGACTAAATCAGTTTCTCAAGCTAAACTAACTAATCATTGATGTTGCTTATAAGGATTGCATATCATTAGTTGAAGTAGAAGGTGAAGAAGGATTTCCTAGATCTCTAAACCATTATCTTTACTACTTTTGTAGTTTAGATTTAGATTATTTATGTTTTCTTATTTTATATGTCCTTGGATAGAATTTAGCTAAGCTATTAGTTGTTACTTAGTAATGGAAACCTTATCCTCGTGGGAACGAACTTTTACTTCGTATCTGTATTACTTGAACGACCCGTGCACTTGCGGTACACAAATGGGCTAACAAGTTTTTGGCGCCGTTGCCGGGGATTATGGTGTTTTTCCAAAGTCTTTAGCCTTATTCCTTAGCAATTGCTGGGGGATAACGGTTGAATTCCATATTACTAATATCAACAATGAGTTTGGTTAGTTCAAATTCAAGTTGTAAATAATCTATGTTAATTTCTGTCTTTATTCTTTGTATATAGGTATAATAAATGGAGGATGAGCTTTATCATTCGAGGCCTTTGAGGGAGTTCGAGAACCCCTAATGGAGAACCTCTATTTAGGCGGAGGGAGGCCTACCATCCAATCCATCAATTTTGGGAACAAACCGGCCATGATCGAAAGAGTTGGCAGGTTTGTCTTGCAAAAGTCCTGCCGGGACTATAACTCAGGCCCTTCTTGGGAGGGAACCCAGGTTTTATTGTTTTTGTAAAATAGTATGTAATTAGTAAGTTTTAATTCATAAATATGTTAGTATGTTAGTTTTTGAAGTTTTAGTTAGTTTTTAGGCTTTTCTTTAGTTTAAAGTCTTAAATATGTTTATATATTTGATTTTTGTATTTTTGTAGTTAGTATGTTAGATTTTAGTATCTTTAGTTAGTTTTATAAGTTAGTATGTTAGATTGTAGTAATTTTAGTTAGTTTTTATGCTTTAGTTAGGTTTAGATTGTATATAGGTTAGTAAGTTGGATGTTGTGGTTTTTATATATTTTAGTTGTACATATTAGGTTTTAGCCTTTTGGACAAGTTTTAGAGGTGTTGAGGACCTCTTTGGAGCAAATTCTCATGCAAAGAAAACCGAATTTTTTTGACCGTGTGTGCGGCTGGCTTCTCACGTCGCGGCGTGAGGTTGTTGCACGCCGCGGCGTGACTGTTTTTTTATGCGCATTCAGGCCATTTTCCAGAGGTCTCAGCACCGCGGCGTTGAAAGTGAACGCCGCGGTGCCCCGACTGAACTTGTTAAAAAAAAAAAAGGATGCTTGTCTTGGGTGCTACTGAAGGCACCCATTCTAACCAAATACTGTGGCATGGATGCTGTGTGCTACGGTATCTTGTGTTTTGTATATATTCTATTCATACTTTGTTTATATGTCATTCTTATATTCATATTTCATTTTTTTATATATATATTCATATTTTATTCTTTATTCATATTTCATTCTTTTGTTCATATTTTTGTTTTTAAATATTGTTAGTACACTCAACTCTCTAAATTCAGATATTTATAGGCTCAAGAACCCTGGGTATCATGGAAAGTGAGGACATTCTCTCACTTAAGTTTGGGGGAGTATCATTACATGTTTTGATTGCTATGATGAATTTTGTATGCATGTGATGATATTTTGAGTATGCAGTAATGATAGTCAGTATGTTATCATGATTATATGCTGAGTTTGACTATTATTGTTGGGATTCTGAGGCAAATTATTTTTTTTTTCACTTTTGATTGAATGATTGAAAAGACTGCTGGTGTTGTTATGGTTGTTCATGATATGAAAGGTTGCTATTTGCCCCCTTGTGAGTGAAACTTTATGTGATCTGGAAGTATGTGAAACAGTTCAGTTGATTTTGATGTATGATTTACATTCTACTTAGATGCAAGTGTAACTTTGAGTATGATATGAATGCATGTCTAGAGAAAGTTTATGGATGTACATGTAAAGTTTCAATTATCCTAGAAGTTATTTTTAAACTCTCTTGAGGCGAAATCCTAGATTGTGTATGACTGAGGAAATGATTAGGGCATTCATTGGACCGATTGAGCCTTAAAAAGCTTACCTTGAATGATTATATCTTTAGGTCCCCTTTGAAGCCTGTTAATTGTTTGGCCTTATTTGTTGTTCAAACCATTGCCATCGTTAACCTGTTAACCGTTCCAATGCATGTGAAAGCAGTGCATTTTCTTCCTACCCTTCATTGTTTATTGAATACATGAGGTGTTGTTTCTTGAAGTGAGTTCAGTGTTTAGGGGTATGTATGTAAAAGAAAAATGAGCCTGAAAGAACTTAATGCGATCAAAAGAAAAGAAAAAGAAGTGCTTTGTAAAAGTAAAAAGAAAGAAAATGAGAAGAGAGAAAAGCAAAGCATTCAAAGAAATAAGAAAAGCTTAAAAAAATGAAAAGCATTGCATGGTTCTGGCAAGTTGTGATCCTTCACTGAATAATACCCTGCTAGTTTCACTTGGTCTCAAGTCTTGAAATCACATGTTCATGTTTCTCAACGTTTGTTTGTATCCTTTCCCTTCTTTTCTGTTACCCATTACCATGGCCTGACATTGCAAGCTTTAAAGACCCTCTTGATCCTCAGTTGTGTATGATTTACATTAGTGGAGAGAGAGTTTAGATTCAATTTTTCGGATTTGATGATTTATATATATGTATGTTTATAAATCTATCCGGATATGTATGATTTGAATAGGAGAAGTTTATCTTGCATGTTTGTGGATAATGTGGATTGCATGGAAGGAAGCTGAATTGTTAACATATGAATGATTATATATGTGTGAAACTGGTTTTGGGACTTTTGCATACTTTTTATGGATTGAAGTAATCATTACATACTAGTAGCTTAGGTTTAATTGAAGAAAAAGTGAAAATTAAAATTGAAGCTGCTGAATACATGTGCTATAAATTGTTAAGATGATTTACTTGGTCATACTTTGTTTTGCTCAAGGACAAGCAAAAGGTTAAGTGTGGGGGTGTGATAACTTCACAAAGTGTAGTTATTTGTGCCCCATATCTGTATTTCTAAGAGTGCTAAAGTCCTTGTATTCATGCATATTTGGAAGGTTTTATACTTCTATTTATTATATCCAATTCTAATACCTTTCCAGTATGTTATGGAGCAAATTGTGCTTATTGTGTATATGATTAAGTAGACTTTGCATTTATTAATACTTTGGTGATTTCTCTAATGCAGGAAGAGCTGCAAAGCAGATTAGAAAGCCCAAGAGGAACCCAAAGGAGTAAATTCAGCAGAAAAACAGTGTTTGCTGCAGAATTCTGCAGCCAGACTTGTAACGCCGCGGCGCTGGGGAAGCGTACGCCGCGGCGTTGAGATCCCCTGCATCCAAAGTCAGGGGCTACGAAGAATTGAACGCCGCGGCGTGAGAAAACAATGCCGAGGCGTGAGTGACCTAATTTGATACGCGCCGCGGCGTGGATTGTGAGCGCCGCGGCGTGGCCCTGATTTTGCTGAGTCTATAAATAGATTTTCAATAGAATTCTGAAGAGAGCTCCGGGGGAGCCAAGATGAGTTTAGAGAGGTTGAGGCCAGGACTTCATTTTTGGGCAGATAGGAAGCCTAAGGAGGCTAGGTTGGAGGTCCTCTTCCTTAAGGAAGAGGATTCAAGCTTCAAGGATCTCATCAATGGCATCCTTCCTCTTCTCCCTGCGTTTCTTCTTCTCCTTTATCTTTTGAATACTATTTTTTGGTTGTAATTTCGTATTCAATGTTTAGCCAAAGCTGTATTTAGGATATACCTTGAATCTTTGTATGGATATTGATGTTTATGTATGAATTTGAGTTTCTATTGATGTTTAGCTATGTTCTTCCATGCCTATGCTTAATGCTTGCTTCTGTTTGATCAACAATTGCATGATGTTACTTGAAGCAAATGAACTAGACATAGGGATATGTGGAGATAGACATGGTATGGTTGATGCATGTTTAACGAGTTCAATTGGCTTGGATGAGTTGATTCGCTAATGGGATAGAAATATACCTTTTAGCCATGTATTAGCGTGTGTTTGAGAATAGATTGTTCATTAGTGGAGTTTACACTAGTCCTCATGCAACCATAAGAACCATAGTGGATTAGGTAAATGGCACCAGGGTTGATTGACCTAGACATAGGCTTTTGACTAAATCAGTTTCTCAAGCATTGATGTTGCTTATAAGGATTGCATATCATTAGTTGAAGTAGAAGGTGAAGAAGAATTTCCTAGATCTCTAAACCATTATCTTTACTACTTTTGTAGTTTAGATTTAGATTATTTATGTTTTCTTATTTTATATGTCCTTGGATAGAATTTAGCTAAGCTATTAGTTGTTACTTAGTAATGGAAACCTTATCCTCGTGGGAATGAACTTTTACTTCGTATCTTTATTACTTGAACAACCCGTGCACTTGCGGTACACAAATGGGCTAACAATATTGGCCTATTCTTAATTTAATTTCATAATCTCATAATCAGGGTCCATACACTGGCCTAACAGTAATCATACTGTATTTTTAATAACGAAATCATATTATCGCATTTTCATAGTCACAAAACACTTTCATCATGTTTTCACAATCGCGTAACATTTCTGTTACGTTCTCACAATTTTGCAATGTTTTTGTTGCATTTTCAAATTATGTAGTGATTTTTCAATGTTTTCTCAATCACGTAAAATCATTTACATGTTACTCAAATCGCGTAGCGATTTTCCACCATTTTCACAATCGTATAACTTAAAAATCATTCTTTTAAGTCGCATAAACCATTTTCCATCATTTTTAAAATATTTAAACGCTTTCCAAATTGCGTAGAAATATTTCAACATTTTTCAAATCGTAGCTTAAAAATCACGTTTTTAAGATACGTAAAACATTTTCACCATTTTACAACCACGTAAAATATTCCTTAATATTCCAAACATTATTTTGGACTTCCAAACAAATCAATATCATTTTTAACATCATTTTTCCATTACGAAAAATATTTCTCAACCTTCAAAAATTTCATTTCCACTTTTCTCAAAATATTATGACTTTGTACTTCCCTTTTCACATTTTCTTACTCAAGAAAATCTTTTTCCACATTTCTTTACTCAAGAAGTCTTTTTCCACAATATAATCCACAAAAGAAATTCTTTTCCAAAATATAATCTACAAAATCACTTTTCCATTGATATAAATCAATGTTTCAAATCTTAGAATTTTACTAACACTCTCCAAAACCCAAAGAATGAGTTACACGTTAGAAAATATCAAATCACTATTATATTCTCCATTTTTCTCAAATCAATTCTAAAATCAATTCTCTTTAAAATAAATTGAGGTGTGTTTGAACCTCTCTTTTCCATTTACATACTGAAATTCATTTCTCAAGTGATAAAATACTCTGATTCCCTTTCCAAATTCCTTGTACTACATCAAAATATATTTTCACTTTGTTTCCATAACATCAAGGCATTCATAAGCCTTCAAAACTGTGGTACTTGATTATTTAAACCATCAAATATTTTTCCTTCTAAGTCAATATGGTTTTAGACAAACAAAACCATTAAAAATTCCTTAACAAAAACCGTGAGCACTTGGTCTTTGAAATCAAATCATTTGTTCGTTTTTATTTTTCACTTTCTTTGCAAATCCTTAAAATTATCAACTCATTGCTCTTTTCATTTAAAACTCTTGTTTAGTAAAATGCTTAGAAATGTTTAGAAACTTTTTACACAAAATAAATCAATAATAATCCTTCTCAAAATCGTGACCACTTTTTGAAAAACAAACCCTTTGTTTATTTTCCTTGTTTTTATAATCATCCAATTTTATCATTCATGAAAATATTGATTTATGAACACCTATTTTGAGGTGTCTTGGCCGAAAATCTCTTGGTCTTTGGAACCAAAAATCAATTTCCTTTCCATCATCAAATCATGGCATGCACATACATATTCAAATATATATATCACAAGCATGCCATAATCAAAGCAATAAATCATGCAAATCATACCAAGCATAGGCAAATAATCAAAGCACATAAACACCCACAAATTATTACATGACCATGGATATGAATCCTCACATGGATTCACCATCCATCAAATATAAGACCATCTCTCACCACCATACTTGGTTGGTGAGATGAATCTCCCTCTTACCTCTTGAAGATCCTCAAAAGCTCCTTGTTTTGCTTCTTTTTCCAAGTCCTTCACCACCAAAGGCTTCTCAAATATAAAACAAAACATATATTTATTAGTAAATCAAGTTTGAACAAGATAAACCATGGATCAAACATGGCTTAGAACCTTGAAAATCAAAAGAAAAGTGAAGATTAATAAACTTCACCAATAAAGCTCCAATCTTTAGCTTGAAGAACAAGGTTGAAGATGAATGATTTAGAGAAAGTCTCCAACATGAAAGTTGCTTAGAATATCATGTAGATTTAAGATCTATGGTTGGATAAAATAAAAAGAGATTGGAGAGTGGTTTTGGGTATCTTGGCCGAATGGTACTTCTTGAAGAACAAAGATAGAATTTTTGATTTTTGTGAGGGAAAGGTTTCTTAAACTTGGTTAAGGTAAAGAATGAAGTGAAAACACTTGGTTTCCCTTCCTATCAATTTCGTGGAGCTCCTTGGAAAAATCCCTAAAAAATCATAAACAAATCTTAAAATCAATAACAATAAAAGAATAGGTAAACCATGATTCAAGCATGGCTTAGAAAATCAAAACTAAAAGATTGGGTGAAGAGATATGGACTTTACCCTTTTTGCTAGAAACTTGAAGCTTGGATTTGAAACTCAAGATGAATGATTTTGCAAAAACTCATAACTAGAGATGTTCTTAGAATAAGGTAAGGATTCAAGAAACTAGGTTGGATAAAATTTTTGAGTGATGGAGGGCATTCTTAGGTGCTTTGGCCGAAACTAGAGGAGAAGAGAAATGGAGAGAAAGCTTTGATAACTTGGCTTCTTGAATTTGATCAATAATGATCAAAATGGAGTAATAATGGTCTTGAAACCATTCTATGCTCTTAAGCACTCACCAAAACCGTCCCCCCCTCCATGCATTCTCCTAAGAGTGCAAATAATTCAATTATGATGCATAATTGACTAAGACACCTAATAATAGTCATCAAACTTCCTTTAGCTCCAAAACAATCACCAAAAATCGTCCCCCCTTGCATTATGCATTCAATAATATTGTCATCTTTTTCAAGCCACCATTTAGAGCATTTTAGGCCATTGATTAGATCAATGGTTAGGATTTAGGTAGACTTTTGATTAGAAGACTTAATCTAGGCCATTAGATCTTTCTCCTTAAAATTCTAGCCATTAGATCCATCTCCAAAAATGAAGGGTCAAGATTACTCCTTCTTACTTTCAATCCAAGGGTCATAATTAGTCATAGCTATTTTAGAAGACCAAATCTCCACCATTGATTAAATCCAAATCCAATGGTTATAAATGATCCATTCCACTGTTGATTAAATCCAAATCCAACGGTCACAAATGGTCCTAGCCACTTTAAAAGATCAAATCTCCACCCTTGATTAATTCTTCATCCAATGGTTGTAAATGGTCATAGCCATTTTATTAGACTAATCCTACACCTTTGATTAAATCGACAGTTGATATCAAAGTCTTCAATATTAGACTTGCTTCCTATTGGTCTGTCAAAAGAATTAAATTTATTTCCTATTGGTCCGTCAAAAGTTGTCATAACCACTATTGTTGACGTAGGCGGTATAATTTCTATTTTTATCTGCTAAAACTCCACGAAAGAATATATTTACTATATTTTTATCACTCGATAATTAAATACAGTACAAAACACAGTACAATACAATTTTCTAAAACTGTTTCCGGATTCAGGTTTAGTAAGATCTTCTGTCTCCATCTAAACAGTACAAATTTTTCTATACGTAGAAAAACTTTCATGTTTTGGGACTCACCCCGAGCCCACGTAAGACCACTGGGGCCCATAAACAATCCAAAAACAACCAGATAACCATAAAAATTTATAATCATCCATAAAAATCATAAATATTAGAAAACGTATGAAAATCAAGTCAAATTGTTAAAAATAATTAATAGTTGAGAAATAAATACATAAAGATTTTCCCCCGGCCCGAAAATTATTATTTTCTTGACACGGAGTAAATCACTCAAAATGATCAAATACGCTGACAAAATACTCAAAATAATTTTATAGTACACAGAAATCACTAAACCGTAGAATTCCATTAACTGTCAACTATTTAGGAAATTTTGGGGTGTTACATTAAAGGCATTAGATGTAACGCCCCTTTTTCTATAAGTAGCCGGGAAGAAGGGACGTCGCACCATTATTAAGCGAAACATAAAACGAGGTAAATCAAACCTTTGCGGGAAATAGTAATTGTTTTTAAAACTCGTAATCCCGATTCATTTTATGGTTATTTAGGTTCCTTTATAAATATCACTATGTATATATTTTTTTTTTGTTAAAATTATAAATCATTACCGAGTAACGTTAAGAGAGTCAAGTTAAAACCCATCACGTGTAAAGATCTTAAATGATGCAGTTACAATAAATAAAATTTGACAACGTAAAATGAAATATACACAACATATATATGTTTAAGAGCCTGTTTAATTACATTTCCAAAATGTACAAAAAACAAAATATGTACCCACCCAAAGATATACAGATATACCCCAGCATGTACAGCAAAACGTCAAGCTTCCCAAAAAGATAAACGGTTAGCCATCAGTAGCTACCAATAGTATCAGCTCATATGACTGACGAAAAGGGACCGTAGCCGGGTCCTCCTCGGGGTCCTCTTCATCCAAGGAAACATCCATTAGAGCGACAGAGCAACGGGCAGGAGCCCGAGCAATGGACAAAAAGGAGTCATCACGTGGGGTGTAGTACATATCAGCCCACATGTCCCTAACGGGCATGTAAAACTCCAACCAGACAAAAGCATGAAAATAAAAAATGGAGGCATCATAACGACCCCATGCAAGGGACACCGTTAGCTCCCCATGATATACACAACGATCTGTCTACATATTAATGTGCCAGCAATCAGAATCTCCATGAAAGTTGATCTACAGGTAGCTAAAGAACCCACTGGGGCACGACGACATCCTCAAACAGCTTCAGTCGTAGTCTAGCCAGAAGCTTGGAAACTCAGGAGCTTCCTTATCTTCTTCACGAACGTCTTCTCAGAGGTACGCAATCCGACAAAATACACAAATAGAGAGAGAACAGAAAGACGTGAGACACCTAGCTTTCAGTACCAAAATGGCAGCAAGAAAATAAAACAACGCTGGACGTCCACATATAACACAATTCATACACTTAATTATAGTAACAATAACAATCAACAGTAAATGCAGAATAACAATTAATAATAGTAAATATTGTTAACAGAGATAAAAGGTATCCATAATTCAAGAATTGAATGACTATCGCAATTATAATATTAAACATGTTTTATAGTTATAAATGCTCATGCTCAATGAATCATGTGACTAACAATTCACAATGCAAAAAGGGTACCAAAAATTTCTACTCCATGGAGCTAGACAATACATTTTCGGAGTGAATGATCAAGGAGTCATGCCAGTGTATCGTTAGCCTTAAAAATAGTGTGCTCATCTCATAAAAACATTTGCGCAAAATGGCTCACACATGGCATCTCAATAGTTGATCGCGATATAGGACAGCGTCCCAGTCAGGATCATCGGTGTGTCGCATTGGTCAATCCCACGGCCCCAGTGGAGCTACCACTGTCTATTGTGAGACACCCACACCCCGACGCCCCCAGGGTCAATAATATATGACACCTATACTTAGTCTACTCGCACCCGCACAAAGGTATTATTCAAACTCCTAGGCACACATAGCCTTTTCAACAATGTCCAACGGACAACACATATGCACGACGACACAATATCCAATCATGTATGTTCATTTATCATGCATTCATCATAGCGTATCAAAATGACATATATATTCGTTTTCAATATTAACATGTCATAATTGCATCAAGAACTTGGTCCCACATAGGAACTCTCAATTAAGATTAACCATTCTCAATATCAACACATATGCATGTTCATCATTTCATACATACCAAAATTTCCATGTTATGGATTCCAAAAATTTCACTTTCAAGATCATTTCTCCATTATAGGTTTGGATATACAATCCTATCATATTTAAGTGAAATAAAATCCCAAAATCTAGGGTTTAAGATTTATATTTGAGTTACAAGGGATAAGGAACCATATTTCCATCATTTTCAGCTCAAAATCTCATTTTAAGACCCTAGTAATCGATTACATATCTCTGGTAATCGATTACTAGCTCAACAGAACCTCTGTAATCGATTACAGACTGAATGTAATCGATTACATAGCTTCCCAGAACAAGATTCGTAACTCCAGGGACCTGGTAATCGATTACATAACTCTGGTAATCAATTACCAACTGGACAGAACCTCCGTAATCGATTACAAACAGTGTGTAATCGATTACGTGATTCCCAGAATCACGATTTTGTAATTCCAGAGACTTGGTAAATGATTACACATCCCTTGTAATCGATTACAAGCTAGATAGAATCTCCATAATCGATTACATACAGGATGTAATCGATTACGTGATTCCCAGAATCACGGTTTTGTAACTCCAAGGGCTTGGTAATCGATTACAACCTCTGTGTAATCGATTACCACGCATAAACTTCCACAGGTATTAAATTAAATCCTAGGATTCATCTTAATCCTAGTTTTATCATTACCATAAACTTCCATATATCTGCTAAGTCAATCTAGTATTAAAACACTCATGCAATGTGCTTAAAAATACTGAACTAACTTTGATTATCCTAAAAAATTAATTACATCCTCATCCATATATTTGTGACCTAGAAATAAATTCTCTATATTTATTTCCCTCAACTAAGTAACTTACGCCACTATCTGGGTCATTTCATGCGACTTTTCACATTCTGTGTTGCAACAAAGTGTCTAAACTAACTCAGTTCATCACAAAATTAAGCAGACATATCAAACAAGTATTATGATACCTCTATGATCATATACAAGTCTAACATGCTAAAAAGAGGATGTTACAAATGTTACATTATCTGCATAACTTTTCTTCCTTGATTGGGCGATTACTAGTCTTTCCCTAATCAGCTTGACTTGTTCTATAGTCTTTTGTGCCAATTTTGGTCCCAAGATGGTTTTCTCTCTAACCTTAAACCAAGATAGAGGTGATCTACATTTTCTACTATAAAGAGCTTTGTAGGGCATCATCCCTAAGCTAGTGTGGTAACTATTGTTATAAGCAAATTCTGCCAGTGACAAATATCTATCCCATCTACCTTGTTACTATATGACACAAGCTCTAAGCATGTCTTCTAGAGTTTAAATAGTTCTTTCAGTTTGCCCATATGTTTGTGGGTGACAAGTTGTATTGAGGTACAACCTAGTCCCAAAAGCTTTCTGGAAAGCTCCCCAAAATCTAGATTTGAACCTAGGATCTCTGTCAGATATTATGTTAGAGGGTATAACATGTAAATTCACTATCTCTTAGATATTTAGCGTAACTAACTTGTCCATCAAAGAATTAGTTCAAAAAGTTAAGAAATATGTAGACTTAGTTAGTTTATCCACAATGACCCATATTGAGTCATTACTTGATTGTGTTTTTGAAAAACTCATAGCAAAGTCCATGGATATGCTACCCCATTTCCATTTTGGGATCTCTAATTATTAGAAAGGTCTAGATGGTTTCTAATGTTCTATCTTGACTCTCTATCACACAAGACATTTTGCCACATATTGAGCAATGCTAGCTTTCATTCTTGACTACCAGAGCATGGTCTTTAGGTCTTGGTACGTCTTTGTTGCACTTGGATGGATGGTGTATCTACTGTTATGAGCTTCTTCCATGATTCTAGTTCTTAGGTCTGCATCCTTTAGGATACATATCCAACCATGAAACAAGATAGTTCCATCAGTTGCTTTACTAAAGTCCTTTTGTTCTCCTTACAACATTTGTTCCTTTAAGGACTATAAGGCTAGGTCTTTCTCTTGCACTTCTCTGTTTGGGTTCTAAGGTCACATTCTATTTTCAGTTCCTTGATACAAAGACTATGTGGTAAGATAGTCACTGCTAGGCTCAAATTTCTGAATTCTTCTAAAAGATTCATCTATTGTACCATCATACGGGACACATGTTGAGACTTTCTACTAAGTGCATCAGTCACTACATTGGCTTTAGTCGGATGATATTTTAACATAAAATCATAATCTTTTAAGAATTTCAACAATCTTCTCTGCCTCATGTTTAACTCTTTTTGGTCAAGCAGGTATCTTAAGCTCTTATGGTCACTGAATACCTTAAACTGAACTCTGTAGAGGTAATGCCTCCATATCTTTCAAGCAAAGACCACTACTTCTGATTTTAGATCATGGGTGGGGTAATTTTCCTCATGGGATCTTAGTTGTATAGAAGCATAGGCTACTGCCCCTCTATTTTGCACCAATACATAACCTAAACCTTTCTTTGAAGTATCACATTATACTTCAAATTGTCCTTGATGGTCTGGGATTACTAACACAAGTGTGGCAGTTGTTCTATGTTTAAACTTTTGGAAATTGTTTTCACACCGTTGTGTCCAGTCAAAAGGGTTACCCTTTTGGGTAAGTCTGGTAAGAAGAGGCAATCCCAACTGAGAAAATCCCTTGATAAACCTTATGTAGTGTTATGCCAATCCTAACAAATTCCATATTTCTAAAATAGTTTTACGCCTTTCCCAGTGTACAACTACTTATATCTCACTGAGATATACAAATATCCCTCTTTGGTAAACAACATGGCCCAAAAATTTAACTTCTCGCATCCAGAATTCAAACTTGGTCAATTTAACAAATAATTTATTTTCTCTCAAGGTTTGTAACACAATCCTAAGGTGTTTTTCATGTTCTTCTTCTATCCTAGAATAGATAAGAATATCATCTATGAAGACCACTATAAACTGGTCAAGGTAGAGTCTAAAGATCTTATTCATGTAATCCATGAATACTGTAGGAGCATTAGTAAGACAAAAGGGTATCACAAGGTACTCATAATGCTCGTACCTAGTCCAAAAGACTTTCTTAGGGATATCTTCAGTTCTTACCCTAATCTGATGATATCCTAATCTTAGGTCAATCATGGAAAACATTGTGGCTCCTCTTAGCTGATCTATCAGACCATTAATCTTAAGGAGGGGATATTTGTTCTTAATTGTCTCCTTGTTAAGTTGTCTGTAGTCTACACACAGTCTCAGACTTTCATCTTTTTTCTTTAGTAGGAGCACTAGTGCTGCCCAAGGTGACACACTTAGTGTGATAAATTATTTATCAAGTAATTCTTCTATCTACTTCTTGAGTTCACTTAGTTCTAGAGGGGACGTTCTATAAAGTGTTACAAATATGGCCCCTATTCTTGGCACTAGGTCTATTGTAAACTCAATCTCTCTTTCAAGTGGTAAACTAGTTATGTCCTTTGAGAAAAGCTCTAGGTATTCCCTTACCATAAGGATCCTTTCTAGACTTTGCTCAATCTCAGTTTCTAACGAAAATAGGAAAACATAACCTTGAGCCCCTTCTAATAAACAATGATTAACCTAGGAGGCATTCAAGTATACAGATTCATGGGATTTTGAGACAAGTGAAAATTTAGATAAGAAGGTAAGAGATTTATTTGAACAATTTAAAACAACATTGTTGGTAGTCAACCAATCCACTCCCAAAATAACCAATTCCAATGAAAGGCGAACAAATAAGACTGACAACAAAAGGCTTATTTTCTACCTAAATAGAACACTCCAAATAGGTATAGGAAGTTATTACTAGCTTTCTTGTTGGTGTAGACACATATAAGTCATATGGAAGTATAGACACAAGCAAATCTAGTTTCATCACACATTGAATATAAATGAAGTAGTTCGAAGCTCCTAAATCATACAATACCGTTAAGAAATCATTTCCAATTAGGCACTTACCTTGTATCAGATCGGGGGAATAAATTGCCTCCTCTCTACTTAGTGTGAACACCATTCGTTTAGTTTGCAATCTAGGGTTAGGCTTCATTTCTTTATTTTGGTTGCAATCCCGGTGCTTATGTTTAACCTTCCAACAACTATAGCACACATCTATTCGCATCGGACATGTCCTGGAACCATAGTTACTTCCACACTACATACAAATAGGCTCTACTATGCTCTGTTTGAGCTTACTTCCCTTTGTCTTGGTTATACTTAGGTCTAAATGGACCCTATACTTGTGTTTGCCATCTAATCTCTTTCTCTTCTAGGAACTTTGACCTCCCACTTTAGTTGGCCCTTGAATACCATAACCTTCAATGATTCTACACTTGTTAACTAGGGTAGGGAAATCCTTAATGTAACACCTCTTGATTTAATAACCACGACACAATCGTCATTATGCCACAATCATTAAATTTAGGCCTGCTACAACTCAATAACAAGTTTGCAAATTTAATCGTTGTACATATATAGAAAATATGAGCCACGAATGAAGTATATTTATTACACAAACCATAATATCCTCTAAAGGGAATTACATTCCATATATATATACATGTAGCATAATACACTAACACATACAAAATGTAAAACATACTTGTTCCAAGGCATATATGCAGCTACCACCACCAAGCCCATACTGACCCAAAGGAGGAAGTAGAAACCCATAACAGGTCTTACTCAAAGGTAGGGTAACGTTCCTAACGTAGCCAACGTGCTCTAACTCAAAGAGAGCAAACTATACATCGGCACCTTCAAGAAAACTACATCTTCATGAACCCATAAAGATTCTGCCTTGCCGCTATCTTAGTCTTCACGGATCATAAATATAAAATAGAACGAGACAAGAAAAATGTGAGAACTCCTACAATCAATACCATCATAGCAGCATGAAGACAATACAGATAGAAATATCATCCCAATACAGCAAGCAACAAGCACAATTATCAATAGGCAAAATAATACTATCAGTCAATCATTAACTTAATACATCATTCAAGAGATAATTCAATAGGTAATCATTCCATCAAATATCAAATAATTAAACAAGTATGAAGTGTTATAATGATATGTAGGCTGACTATGCAAATGTACACAATGTACCAATTTCCTACTCTATGGAGCTAGACAAATATTTCGAAGAGAATGATCTAGAAGAACATGTCTGTATCTCGGCAGCCTTGGCCCAAGTGCTAAAAATCATAATTTTCTCAATGTATACATTAGGCTTTATACGAGACAGTCTATGCCGGATCGTGATTGGGGTGAGTGTCTCGGTCCGGATCGTCGGTGTGTGGCATCGGTCTGATCCACGACGCAGTGGAGCTACCAACTGACCATTATGGAAAATCCGCACCCCGACGCCCCCAAGGTCAACAAATGATCTACATTAGGCCCATCGTACCTGCACTGAGGTGTAATTCATCTCCTAGGCTCATATAGCCTTAATCAATAGTCCATCAGACTTTCACAAAGTATGATGAATGCCTCAATGCACACATACACACAAAATTATAGATGCCATGCAATTCATGATCATAAGCCATCATTGGCCATAACAATCATCAACAATTATGGGTCCCACTTGTGGGCCTGATAACAAAATTGTCATTCATTTTCAATTTTGGACATATCATTATCTCATAAGGTTTTATTATTGTTTTTCAATCAAGGAACACTTCTATTGCCATTTTAAAAAAAACGTTGAACCTTCAAAGCTCGTGTAAGAACTACACCCTAACTTCAACACTTCTCCTATTGAGCTTCACTAGGGAATGTATCTTCCTATCCTTCACCTAATCCTTATCACTCTACTTCAAAAAGTTATTTTCTTTGTCTTTAATAAAATTCACTTAAAATGAACATTTTATGTTTCTCAAAACCTCCCTTACACTCTTAATTCTTGTTTCTCTAATTCAATTAGTCATGCTCTTTGTTCTTAATACAATTTATTTAATCAAATGTCTTATGATTCTCAAAACCTCACTTTCACTCATTTTCCTTAATTGGCCAAGATTCAATCTTGGTGTTTAGGATAAAATTGCATTTTCTTTTCTCTTTCCATAGTATGAGTTCCTAATTAAATATCTAATCACTTAAGTGTTCAAAATTCCATTTTGGTACAAGGTTTCATCTTGGATAACCTCAATAACCGTGAACCCTAAGGTCATTGGACCCAATATTCATCTTCTCACTACATCATTTTAATCCTTAATCAATTCATTTTCAACCTTACCTTCTAAATTCCAACTCACCACCAATTTAATCATAATTTTTCCCATTTTACCTCTTCTTGGCCTAGACCCTTACCAAAAGTCTCAAGGCCCCAAAAGTTTCCATCAACTCATCAAGTGATTACTTGAGTTTCATTTTTAATATAAGATTTGGTTTTGAATCATCATCCTAGGCCATAAGGTCGTGAGCTACACCTCAAAGGGACACAAAATCCTTGTCTTTTCCCACATGTTTTCAAGCATACCAATATCACAAATTATTAATATCACATAATAGCAACATAATAAACAATAACATTAAACTAACACATAGTTACAAATCATTAAAATCAAACAATAAAGTGAAGAGATCCACGCATGGATCCTCCATTTTCAACCTAAGATTTTCATCCTTCACCACCATGAGTGGTTGATGAGGATATTCTCCCTCTTACCTATAGAAGACAACACAAGAAAGCAAGTCTCTTGATCCCTTTGTTGCAATTTTCGTCCTCCACCTTCAAGAGAATCCTAAGGCGAGCAAACTTTTACAATCCTCACTCAAACCATGAAAAGAGGAGTCCTTGGTCACATAGGTGACCAAGAAAAATGAAAAAGAAAAGAAAAGAAAAGAAAAGCCAAGATCTTTACCTTAGAACTTCAAGTTAGGGCTTGAAGAAAAATGATGAAGATGTAAGCTTTTTGGGTAGGTTCTAACTAGAAAAGGTCTTAGAATGTGATGTAGTGTATGGAAATGTGGTTGCTTGAATTTTTTCAAGTATGGAGGTGCAAAAATGGTGTGAGGCTGTGGAGGTGAAGAGAAAATGGAGAAGAAAGTGAGCTCCTTTTTTAGTATGGCTTCAACAAGAAAGGATGATCTCCAAAGGAAATGTTGTTTCAAGCAAGATGGTTGCTTGAAATCAAGCAAACCATGGAGGGGGGAATGGTGTGGCTGCCATGGAGTTAGAGAGAATGGAGAAGAGAAATTTTAAGAGAAAAGTGAGAGAAAGGAAATATAGAGAGAGAAAGTGATAGAAAACTTTTGAATGAAAGGTGAAATGAAATGTGTGGTTCAGAGAAAAGATGACAAATGGTCATCTTTTTCCTTCCTCCAACCATAGCCACACAACAGGAGAGAGGGAAGCGTCTGCTAGAAGCTTGGTGGAAAGCTTCTTCAAGAAGCCAAAAACAAGGCTTCTTCAAGAAGCCAACTCTTCACTTTTTGCAAAGTCAAAGTGATGTGACATAAAGTAAATATTCTAGAAAAGATGATAAGTATTTTACTACAAACTATTATCTAATGGACAAAAATTACAGATAACAAAAATCAGTATTTACTGTCCAACAGATAATAAAATATACTGCGATTTTTATTTATCAGATAAAAATATCAAAAAACGTAAACCTCGTAAACTATGTCTGGCCTCGGGTTTAGTAAGATCCCTCGTCAATGTTTTCATAGTTCAAGGCTTTCCAGCCTCAGGGAAAATATTTTATTTTTCCAGCTCTGTTCAGCGTGCACACAAATCAAGAAATATATTAAAATAATCAACATTTTCGAAAAAATCCACAAAAATCACAAATATTATAAAATGACTATTTATCATGAAACAAACAATTTTCGTGGTGTTACACTATTTGACTATCTCTTAAATATACAATTGGGTTCTTCAATCTAATGGCCAGTTAGCCTCTATGGCTAAAAGTGTGCAGACTCTGTCAGTTTATCCACTATAACCCAAATGGCATCATGACCTGACTGGGTCTTTGGAAAACTCATCACAAAGTCCATTGAAATGCTTCCTCATTTCCATCCGAGAATCTCCAAGGGTTGTAGAAGCCTGGAAGGTCTTTAGTGTTTTATTCTCACTTTTTGGAAAATTGAATGTTTGGACACATAATTTGCTAGATCTCTTTTCATATTTGGTCACCAAAGCATCTCTTTTGAGCTCTTAATACATCTTTATGGTTCTAGGATGGATGGCGTTTCTACTCTCATGAGCTTCTTCAAAAAAATCAATTCTTTGGTTTCATCTTGTCTTGTAACACATAGTCTATTTCTAAACATAAGTGCCCCATCTTGAGGCCTCTTAAAAATTCTTTTTCTTTCCTGATCGGATCTGTTCATCAATTAGCTTTAAAGCTTCATCTTCCTCTCGAGCCTATCTAATTTGAGCCATCAAATCATTCTGGATCTCTAATCTTTTCAAACAAAGACCATGTGATAACACAGTCGTTGATAGGCTCAAATTTATAAAACTCTCAAGGAGTTTTATCTCTTGTACCATCATTTGGGACACATGTAGAAATTTTTCTGCTAAGTGCATCGACCAAACATTGGTCTTACTTGGATGGTATTTTAACTCAAGATCATAATTTTTGAGAAATTCCATCCACCTCCATTGCCTTATGTTCAACTTTTTTTTAACAAGTATTTCAAACTATTACGATCACTAAAGAGCTCAAACTCGACCCCATACAGATAGTGCTTCCAAATCTTTAAAATAAACACACTGCAGCTAGTTACAGGTCATGAGTTGGGTTATTTCCTTCATGTGGTCATAGCTGCCTATAAGTATAAGCAACTACTCATAATTTTTCGCATCAACACACAACCTAACTCATGTCTCGAAGCCTCATGCTAAACCTCAAGGTTTCCTTGTGGGTTTGGATTCAGTAGCACAAGTGTGGTGGTCAAATTTTCTTTCAACTCTTGGAAGCCATTCTCATATTTCTATGTCCACTAAAAAACATTGTCTTTCTAGTCAACCTAGTTAAGGCAAGGTTATCTAGGAAAATTCCTTTATGGATTTTTTGTAATATCCATCTAAATCCAAGAAACTCTAACCTTCAATTACAGGGGTAAGTCTCTCCTATTGTAACATCGCTTTTATCTTACCGGGATCTGTTGATACTGTAACACTCTGAAAATAATTTATTTTATGATAAATAGTCATTTTATAATATTTGTGATTTTTGTGAATTTTTCTGGATTTTTCCAGAAATGTTGATTATTTTAATATATTTTTCGTTTTGCTTGCACGCTGAGCAAAGCCAGGAAAATAGAATATTTTCCCTGAGAATGGAAAACTTGGAACTGTGGAAACGTTGACTAGGGATCTTAGTAAACCTGAGGTCGGGCATAGTTTACGAGATTTGTATTTTTTGAGATTTTTATTTGATAAATAAAAATCACAGTATTTTATTATCCATTGGACAATAAATACTGATTTTTGTTATCTGCAATATTTGTCCATTAGATAATAACTTGTAGTAAAATGCTTATCATCTTTTCAAGAGTGTCAACTTTATGTCACATCATATTGACTTTTTGCAAAAAGTGAATATTTGGCTTCTTGAAGAAGCTTTGTCTTTGGCTTCTTGGAGAAACTAGTTCCACCAAGCTTGCAAAGGAAGTTCCTCCCTCTCCCTTGTGTGTATGTGTGTCGCGGCCTAGGGGGGAAATAGGGCAAAAATATTGATTTCATTTTACTATTCCCTTCACTTTTCAATTCAAAAAGTTTCTAACTTTTAATTCATCATTTTCTCTCTCCACCCTCTCTTCTCTCATCTTTTCTCTCAAACTCTCCTCTTCCTCTCCTCCTCTCTTCCATGGCAGCCCCACACCATTTTCCTCCATGGTTTGCTTGATTTCAAGTAACCACATTGCATGAACCAATATTTCCTTTGAAGCTTTTTCATCTCTTGTTAGAACCATCATCCAAGAACTTAACTTTTCCTCTCCATTTTCTCTTCTCATCCACGACAGAGACACCCATTTTTGGCCATCCACTTTTCTTTCTCAAATAACCTTGTTTCCTACATCTTCTCATCATAAAGCTTTTCTCTTTTGTGACCAACACCTAGATCTACCATTTTCAGCATCTTCCATAAAGCTCTAAAGTTTGAAGCCTTGGGGTAAAAGTTCATAACTTTTCCATTTTTCTTCCTCATTTTCATGATCCTTGGTCACCTTGGTGATCAATGACTCCTTTTCCAAGCTTTGATTGTGATTTTTGTGAGTTGAATATTCTAGGGTTTTGTGGTGGTGGAGGACGAATTTCAAGTACAAAAATGAGCTTGCTTTCTTGTTTATTTCTTAGGTAAGAGGGAGATCATCCACTTCAACCTCTCTTGGTAGTGAGGAGCTTGTTTATGTGTTGGTTGTGAGAAACTCATGTTAAGGTTGCTCTCTTTGTGATGTATGATTCTTGATGATTTTTGTATTAATTTTTATCTTGTATGACTTTATTGGTTGTCATTATGTATCTTGATGGAATTTTAAAGTATTTGAAGGAGTTGGATTTATGTATGGGAATCAAGGGCTCCTTGCCCTCTTTATGATGGCTCACGGCCAAATACCCTTCAATGGGGTGTTCTTGGTTAAAAATTTTATAATAAGTGGGAAATCGACTAATCAAGTGATTAACAACAACTGGAGTAATGAAAATTTAAGTCCCTAGCTTTCTTAGAGCCCATGGCCTCTTAGGGGAAGTAATGGTAAAAATGTTGTGTTAAAGTGGAAACTTAGCCAATTAGTCAATTAGAGGTTAATTAAGAATTCACAAAATGGAATGAACAAAGAATATAATTTTACTCTATAACTTAGAATAAATTTGACTAAGGGAGGAACATGAGTGTATGTGAGATGTGGGGTAACTTAAGTTAAAATTTTCCCTAAGTGGATTAGGTTTAAAATTGAGTAAAGAACTTGTTCAATTTGAGTAATAAAGATTTGATAAAAATGCAAGAGAATTCCTCTAGAGAAAGACTTCATAAGAAACATTGAATTAATATGAAATTCTATAATAAACCTTAAAAGTGTATTTGCCCAATTGAGAATTTGATAATGTATTATTGTGGGTCCATAAGTGGGACCAAGAATTTGTTGATAATAACATTGGCCACTCATGGCATGTTTATGGAAAAGTATATGATTATTGAATATATATGAATATGCATTGTGTCATCATGCATTGTAAAAAGTTCAGTGGACTTTGTTGTAAGGCTTTATGCCTAGGAGATTGAATCACACCTTAGTGCGAGTGCGAATAGACTAGTGTAGGTCACTCGTTGACCTTGGGGTGGGTGCGGATATCTTGCAATAAGCAGTTAGTAGCTCCTTTGTACCGTGGGATAGATCAAAGTTTGAAGTTTTTAGATTTTTGACGGCCAACCAAGTTAAAGCTCTCTTAAAAGGAGGAGCTCAGGGATACATGCTTTTGTCTTCCTTAGAAGTCTAGAGCGAGATAGATGTGAATGTTATTCCAGTAGTTAGTGAGTTTCCCAAAGTCTTTCTTGAGGATGTACCTAGTCTACCGCCAGAGCGGGAGGTAGAGTTCACCATTGATCTTGTACCTAGATTCGGTCCTGTATCCATAGCATCGTACCAGATGTCACTACCAGAATTGGTTGAACTCAAGAAGCAGTTAGTGGAGCTTCTGGAAACGTAGTTTGTCAGACCCATTGTGTCACCCTGAGGAGCGCCAGTGTTGTTGGTTAAGAAAAAAGATAGAACTTCTTGATTGTGTGTAGATTATCATCAGCTGAACAAGGTTACAATCAAGAACAAGTATCCACTTCCAAGGATAGATGATTTAATGGATCAGCTGAAGGGAGCTACAACCTTCCCTAAGATACATCTGTGTTATGGCTATCATCAGATTAGAGTAAAGGTGGAAGATATGCCCAAGACGGCTTTTCATACACGTTACGAGCATTATGAGTACCTTGTGATGTCGTTTGGAGTGACGAATGCACCTGCCATATTCATAGATTACATGAATAGAATCTTTCATCCTTACCTAGACAATTTGTCGTCATTTTTATCAATAACATTCTGATCTATTCTAGGAATAAGGAAGAACATGCTAAGCATCTCAGTACAGTTCTCCGGATCCTGAAAGAGAAGAAGCTATATCCCAAGTTGTCAAAGTGTGAATTCTGGCTGGAAGAAGTCAAGTTTTTGGGTCATGTAATCTTGAAGGATGGAACTGTAGTGGATCCGTCGAAGGTCGAAGTAGTTCTACAGTGGGAAAGGCCAAAGACCGTGACTGAAATTCAAAGTTTTGTGGGGTTAGCTGGATATTATCAAAGATCCATTGAAGGATTTTCCAAGATAGCAGGACCTCTCACTCAGCTCACAACGAAGAACCAAGCTTTTGAGTGGATCAATGCTTGTGAAGAAAGTTTCCAAGAGTTGAAGAAATGATTGACTACGGCACCAATTTTAGTCCTACCTAATCCTAATGAACCCTTTGAGGTGTACTGTGATGCTTCACATCAACGATTGGGATGTGTGCTCATGCAAGATAGGAAAGTGGTGGTGTATGCTTTGAGGCAGTTGAGAGTGCACAAAAAGGATTACCCTATATATGACTTGGAGTTAGCAGTTGTGGTGTTTGCTTTGAAGATATGAAGACACTTTCTGTATGGGGCGACGTTCAATGTCTTCAGTGATCACAAAAGTCTGAAATACCTATATGACCAAAAGGAGTTGAACATGAGGCAGCAAAGGTGGTTGGAATTTTTGAAAGATTATTTTCAACTTCAGTATCACCCCGGAAAAGCAAACACCGTGGCAGATGCTTCAAGTAGGAAGATGCACAGTATCTCTACTATAATGGTCAAGGAGAAGGATTTGATAGAGCAATTCAGGGATGTATGATCCTTAGTGGAATTAGCACTGGGGAAGATTTGTATGAACATGGTCACTATTTCAAGTGACTTAATAGAAGAAATTTGAGAGAAACAAAAAGTTCACAAGTTTTTGCAAAAAGAAAGGGAACTAATGAAGCAAGGCAGTGTGACAACAGTAGAGGAAGGAACTAATGGAATCCTAAGGTTCAAAGATAGAGTTTGTGTACCCAAGGATTAAGAACTTAGGGAGTTTATTCTCGAACACGCTCACACGAGCAAGTTGAGTATGCATCCGAGAATGGCCAAGATGTACCAAGACTTGAAATAGTTATTTTGGTGGCGCGAAATGAAGAAAGATATTGCCATATATGTGTTGTCTTGTCTGGTTTGTCAGAAAGCAAAGGTTGAACACCAGAGACCGTCAGGAATGTTGCAACCCATAGCTATTCCTAAATGGAAGTGAGATAGTATTGCGATGGATTTCGTGGTTAGGTTACCAAAGACCAGAAAGAGTTACGATTCAATATGGGTAATCATTGATCGGCTGATGAAGTTAGCGCATTTCTTGCCAATTAACATATGATATAACATGGAGAAGTTGACCTAGTTGTATATTGGTGAGATCGTTAGGTTGCATAGTGTGCCTACTAGTATCATTTTGGATAGAGATCCATGGTTCACATCAAGATTTTAGCTAAGTCTTCAAGAAGCAATGGGAGCAAAGCTTCATCTGAGTTCTACCTATCATCCTCAAACCAATGGTCAATTGGAAAGGACGATTCAATCATTGGAAGATTTACTTAGAGCATGCGCTTTGGAATAGACTGGAAGTTGGGATGAAGTTTTGCCATTGGTAGAGTTCACCTACAACAACAATTTTCACTCGAGCATAGAGATGGCACCCTATGAGGCTCTATATAGATGACGGTGCAGAACACCTTTGTGTTGGTACTAAGACGGAGAGCACCTTACTGCCGGACTTGAACTTGTACAACAAACGACTGAGAATGTCAAGATGATTCAGGAAAAGATGAGGACTGCCCAGAGTAGATAGAAAAGCTACGCAGACAAAATGAGAAAGCCTCTTGAGTTTAAGGAAGGCAAGCATGTGTTTTTGAAAGTCACACCGACGACTGGGGTCGGTCGAGTTCTTAAATCTAGAAAACTCACTCTTAAATTCATCGGACCTTATCAAATTCTTCGCCGGATAGGTCCAGTAGCATACCAAGTAGCGTTACCACCTTTTCTTTCCAACCTTCATAATGTCTTTCATGTGTCCTAATTGCGGAAATATATTCCTGGTTCAGACCTTGTCATAGCACCGAATACAGTACAATTAAGAGAGAATTTGACCTATGAGGCATCTCCTGTAAGGATCGAATATAGGAGGATGAAGCGACTCAAAGAGAAAGAAATTCCATTAGTGAAAGTGATCTGGAATGACATGACTAGTGATGCAACATGGGAGTTAGAAGACAAGATGAAGGAACAACATCCATATCTATTCTAAGGTATGAAAATTTCGAGGATGAAATTTCTTTTTAGAAGGGGAGAGTTGTAACATCCCAAAATTTGTTTTTTTTTTATGATAAATAGTCATTTTATAATATTTGTGATTTTTGTGGATTTTTCCAAAAACGTTGATTATCTTAATATATTCCTCGTTTTATGTGCACGCTGAGCAAAATTGGAAAAATAGAATATTTTCTCCAAGGCTGGAAAACCTGGAATTGTGGAAACGTCGATAGGGAATCTTACTAAACCCGAGGCGAGACACAATTTATGAGATTTACGTTTTTTGAGATTTGTATTTAATAAATAAAAATCACAGTACATTTTATTATTCGTTGGACAACAAATACTAATTTTTGTTATCTGTAATATTTGTCCATTAGATAATAGCTTGTAGTAAAATACTAATTATCTTTTAAAGAGTGTCAACTTTATGTTACATCATGTTGACTTTTTGCAAAAAGTGAATATTTGGCTTCTTGAAGAAGCTTTATCTTTGGCTTCTTGGAGAAGCCAAATCCACAAAGCTTGCAAGGGAAGTTCCTCCATCTCCCTTGTGTGTGTGTGTGTCGCGGCCTAGGGGGGAAATAGGGAAAAATATTGATTTCATTTTACTATTCCCTTCACTTTTCAATTCAAAAAGTTTCTAACTTTTAATTCATCATTTTCTCTTTCCACTCTCTCTTCTCTCATATTTTCTCTCAAACTCTCCTCTTCCTATCCTCCTCTCTTCCACGGCAGTCCCACACCATTTTCCTCCATGGTTTGCTTGATTTCAAGCAACCACATTGCATGAACCAATATTTCCTTTGAAGCTTTTTCATCTCTTGTTAGAACCATCTTCCAAGAACTTAACTTTTCCTCTCCATTTTCTCCTCTCATCCACGCCAAGACACCCATTTTTGGCCATCCCCTTTTCTTGCTCAAACAACCTTGTTTCCTACATCTTCTCATCATCATAAAGCTTTTCTCTTTTGTGACCAACACCTAGATCCACCATTTTCAGCATCTTCCATAAAGCTCTAAAGTTTAAAGCTTTGAGGTAAAAGTTCATAACTTTTCCATTTTTCCTTCTCATTTTCGTGATCCTTGGTCACCTTGGTGATCAATGATTCCTTTTCCAAGCTTTGATCTTGATTTTTGTGAGTTTGAATATTCTAGGTGTCGCGACCAAGATCGCGGCGAAATAGCAACTCGCGATATTTTAAAAAAAGAAATATGGAGTCGCCACCAATTTTATTAGAATCCAGGAAAAATTGGAAAACCTTTCTTAGAAAAATAATCTTTGAAAACCAGATTGGATTCGGGAGTCGGTTATGAATAAGGAAGGGTGGAAAGTTAATCCCACTGCACCCCTATTACACCCGTCCTAAGACAGTACCTTAAGTCAGTTGTGCAAAAATTTGATAATATCAAATTTATTTATTTTACCCCTCTTAAAAAGACCTTGCAATTATTTTATTTTTATTTTATTTTTTAAAAAGAAAAGAAGAATCAAATTGTGAAAATTTAATTTTTGGCTTGACAGAATGAAAATTCTGCTCCTACGTACCCTCAGGTGCAATGAGGAATTCAAAGTCACGTAGTTCTTTATAAAATAAGTGCGAGTTAATTGATTTTAATTTAGAAAATATTTTTGAAAAGAAAATATTCCTGCACAGGATTTAAGGTAGCATAAGGCTATTCAATAAATCCTTATGATCCAAACGACATTGAAGATAGCATCCACTATTCAATCATCATCATTGGTCATTGCATTGATTAAAAAATTTTTGAATTTTTGTTTTTTATATTTTTTTATTTTTTTATTTTTTTATTTTTGTTGCTACCACATCCATTTTCTTTTTATATTACTTATGCATAATGAAGAAAGAGAAAAAAAATAAAAATAAAAAATCTAACTCTTTAAGAAACTTTGGTCCATTTACCAAAAGTCTATCTACCCTAAAACCCATCTGATCTATTTATTTTAGTTTTTTAACTTTTGGCATAAAAACAAAGATTCAAAATTAAAAAAGGATTTACGTCTTTCAGAGAAAACCAAAAAGAAACCAACAGGGAGACATTTCAGATCAAAACAAAAATATCAGAGATAACAGCCATGGGTTCTACCAGGGGCGGAGAGCGACGGCATGGTGAGATTGTGCGGCTGTCTAGTGGGCAGTTCGGCGAGCTGGCACGGTGGTGACCGGACAAGGTGGTGCTCGTGGTCTCGCGGATGGAGCTTTGGTTAGACACCAGATCTAGGCTCTCCTGGTGCGGCGTCGTGCAGATCCGGCAAGTGGCTTGCGGCGTTGGGACGGTTCAGGCGGATGGGTGCTGGCGGATCTCGGTCAGAACGGCTCTGGTTCGAGGTGACGATGATGACTGGCGGGCTGAGCAGCGGTGTACGTCGTGGGGGACGGATCTGCGGGGAACAACGATGGCGTGGATGGCTAACGAGAGTCACGCAGATTCGATGGTGGAGGTAACGACAGGTTTAGTCTGGTGGAGGCTCGCGGTTGGCAGCGGAATGGGGTTCAGTTGAACGGATCTAGTATCTTGTGGTTGGGTTTGCTGCTCCCCTCTTTTTTGGGTGGTGAGTAATGGTGGATTAATGGTAGGTGGTAGTAGGTTGACTCAGTGGGTGATGGAGGTTGGAAGGAGATGGTGACTTGGGTAAGGGCTGCGGGTGAAGGTAAGAAAATGGAAGTGGTGTTTGTGGGAGAGGATGATGAATAGTAAAAAAATGGAAGTTGGGGAAGATGATGAATAGTGAATGAAGGTTTTGATTGTTGGTTGTGGCTGTGCTAGTAAAAAAAAAATCCTTGAATCCTCCAAAAATAAGTATTCAGTCTGCCTGTTGATCTCCAAAATATCAGCCCTCTGTGTTCTCGTAGGAAAAGAAAAAAGTATTGTGGCTGCCCCCCCTCCTTGGTTGCTACTGCTTAGGGATTTATATGACAAAATTAGGGTTCAAGGGGAATATGGATTTGGGCTCAAGTATATGGGTCATGGGCCAGAATAAATCTGAGCTGACCCATATTTGATGGGTCACAAATTGATTTGGACTCAATGTACAACTTAAGAGAAAATTGGGTCATCTTTTTCTTTATTTTCTTTTTATTTTATTTTATTTTATTTTTCAATTTTCATTTTTTTTGCCCGAGCAAAATTGGGTGTTCACAGTTACCCCTCTTTACTTGTTTCTTACTAGATAATAGGAATAACTGTAGTTTTTGAAATTATCATTGTAAGAAATGAGCAAAGATATGAACTTCAATTATGTCCGGCAAATGCACAACAAGGCAAGAAATTAAAATGCATGAAGCTGATACATTCAATAGAAATTAAAATGCATGGAGCCGATGCGCTCAACAGAAATTAAAAATGTAAGGAGCCGATGCGCTCAAAAGATAAATGACTGGAGCTGATGTGCTAAAAGTTAAATGGCAAGAATTTAAAATGACAATGGGCAACTCTGCTCCCAAAACTTAAAAGACAATGGGCAACTGTGGCCCAAAATTTAAATAACAATGGGCAACTGCGTCCCGAAATTAAATGACAATGGACAACTGTGGCCCAAAATTAAAAAGGCAATGAAAGGAGCCGATGCGCTCAGAAATTTAAAATGCAAGGAGCCGATTCGCTCAGAAATTTAAAATGCATGGAGCTGATGCACTTAAAAGTAAATGACAGGAATTAAAAATGCATGGAGCCAATGCGCTCAGCAGAGATTAAAAATGCAAGGAGTCGATGCACTTAAATGAACTGACAGAAATTTAAAATGCATGGAGCTGATGCGTTCAAATTAAACATGGAATTAAAATTCTTTCTTTCTCTTTTTCTCTCTTCTCTTTTTTATTTTTCTTTTTTTGTTTTTTATTTTTTCTTTTTCTTTTTTTTCTTTATTAAAAGTCCTTTGAACCAATGACGATCTTAGAAAGCTTTGACTAATCAAACCCTTTGTCCACGTGCTTTTCTTCATCAGACCCTTCGGTTGGCTTGGAATCCTCTGAACTTCCTTTATCACTTCTTCATTTCTTTTTCTTTTTTTCATTCTTTTTCCTTTCTTTTTCATTTTTGAACACCTCATCAGGCCATGGACTCGGAATTTTGTAAAACCATCAAGGAAGGACTTGGTATTCTTTTGGACATCATCATCAGGTCATGGACATGGAATCTTGTGAGAACTATCAAGGCAAGGACTTGAAATTATTTTGACACAATCATCAGGCCATGGACCCAGAATTTTATGAAAGTTATTAAGCCAAGGACTTGGGATTTCTAGATTGTCCCTTGACATATAATTTCCTCCTTTAATTGGAACTTCCAAGTTCTTTTCGATCTGAATTTTTCATTAGGAGATTACTATTAGATGGTCAAATCATAGTGTTGTACTCATATTCACCTTATCTGAAGCATTATGTAACAAACATGCATGGATTCAAGAGCACAACAGGAAAGAAATTGACCAAGTGAACAACTTTCGAACTGGTCTTGGAAGTTTGACTACACAAAAAGATATTTACAAAAGTTGAATGTATGGAAAAAGACATAAACAATGATATGAGATTCAAAGAGATGTTGCCCCAGTATGGATTGATTCAATCTTTATGAAAATAATCTTTAGTTGCCTTCTGCTGAGCATGTACATCAAGGCAAATTGAACCAAAGAGAAATTTGCACTAGTCTAGAACTGAATTGAATAGGGCGGATATCCTAATGACCAAAATATTTGCCTTAACGTAGGTCAAATTAAACTAGGGAAACAAAAAATTGCCCTAGTTTGGAGTCAACTTGAATTGGATAGAAACTTATCCTAGTGCAAGGTCAAATTGAACCAAAGAGAAATTTGCTCCAGTGTAGGTCAAATTGAACCGAATAAAAAATTGCCCCAGTGTAGGACCAATAAGTACCTCATCTTTCTCTCTTTTTTTTTTCTTCTTTTTTTGTTTTATATGAGCAAGGAATTGAAAACTCAAAAGAGCACAAACCTTTTGTCTCAAAATTAAAGTTAATGAAAATAAAAGCAATCTTTCATTGATCAGAATAGACTTTTTAAGGCTTGTAACGTGACCAAGGTTAGTGGTTATGAAATGAAGGATATAAGGCTCAAACAAGTGTTTAAGGGTTGAATGAGACCAAGGATCCTTGTTCAAAATTAAACATTGTTAACTGACTTTGCACTTTCAAGCACACTTTTCTTTTATTGTTCTTCATTTCTTCCCCTTTTCTTTTCATTTCAATAATTCACCTTTGTTGTAACCTTTTTCATTTCATTTTCTTTCCTTTTTTTTTCACAGAAAACACAATTTCCACTTTGTGTTAACCCCTAGTGTAGGGGTGATCCTTGTCCAAGGTTAAATTGAAGAAAACTTTCAAGCTCAAATAGGGACAACAAGAGATGATGAAAAAATGAATTCCTGTGAAAGATAAAGAAAGATGGCCAATCTTCATTTCAAATCTTGATTACTCATTTTCAAAAATTTTAATTTCGAGACAAAAAGACAGTGCATGCCGAGTGATGACTTTCCTGCTCCCTCTTATTTTTATTTTTACTTTTTTTGCTTTTTTTTTTTGCAAATAACACCTACACACGTGGGTTTCATGACCACCAATTTTTTTCAGAACGAGAATCTCATGGGATTCAAATCCAAAGAAAGCAAGAAAAGAAAGAAAAAAAAACGACAAGAAAGACATGATAAGAATTTGAGGGTCAAGAACCTAGGAAAAAGAAACAAGGTATGTTGAGATCCATGCAAATCCATTATATTAATGCTTTAAGAAAGTTTACATGAGTTCATCATCATAAAATCCTAAGATGGCAATCTCATCAACTAACGCCTCAGATCATCAGTTGTTCAGAGGTTCCAAATCGCTGGAGGGCGATTGGTATAGACTGAGTGAGACGGTGGAAAATAGAGTTGTGAAGGCTATTGATTCTGCATGTAGCTCACTCCCCACTCTCTTTTCCTATGGGAAAAACTCATTCTTCATAACCACCTTTATTGTTATTGGTCTCCAATTTGCCAGCTTTTACCAGAACTTCAATCCTCTCCCCAGCAGCTACTAATTCAGCAAAGTCTCGATACACAATACTCGTCATTATCTCAATATAAGGAGCTCCCAAAGTCCCCAAGAAGTATGAACACATTTCTGTCAGAGTTAACGGTGGTTGCACTTGTGCTGCGAGAACCCTTCACCTCTGGGCATACTGTTTGAAGGTTTCCTCACTTCCTTTCTGCATCGAGCTCAATTGTTCTCGAGTAAGAGTTGCATCCAGATTAAACTTGTATTGATCCATGAATAAATTAGCTAACTCCGTCCAACGAGAAATCTTACAGCGGTCTAATTGAAGATACCACTCTAAAGCAGAGCCTGTAAGACTCTCGTGGAAAAAGCTAATGAGGAACTTATCATCCTTGGACCAAACAACCATCGTGGTTCCATAACTGATCAAATGAAACCGAGGGTTACCACTCCCGTCATATTTGGAAAAATGAGGAACCTTGAAACCTTTAGGGATTATGACATCGGTGGTAGGACACAGATCTTCTATTCTAAGACGTCCATAAGCGTCGGGGCCCTTGACTGCCTTGATCTGTTCTTCCATTTTCTCCATCCACTCTTCTTTCATCTTGTCTTTCTCAATCCTTACATGACTATTTCTAGAGCAAGGCATTGTTGCCTGCTCCAGAACAGACACATGAGGTTGTTCTAAGGTAGGAACAGTATAATCAGGAATTTCAACATGAGCGCCTTCCAAGGTACGATACTCCTCCCCAATAGCCATGACCATTGATGTCATTTGAGGTAGTTGCTCACATATCCCCATAGCGATGCTTGAGGTTACAGTCGAGAAAAAAATTCATATTTTTTTTTTGCTCGGGCAAAATTGGGTGTTCACACTAGGGTTTTGTGGTGGTGGAGGACGAATTTCAAGTGCAAAAATGAGCTTGCTTTCTTGTTTATTTCTT
Source organism: Ormosia emarginata (assembly GCA_029884605.1). Classification (NCBI taxonomy): domain Eukaryota; kingdom Viridiplantae; phylum Streptophyta; class Magnoliopsida; order Fabales; family Fabaceae; genus Ormosia; species Ormosia emarginata. Next base: position 46,547,082 of record JAQQTP010000088.1, read on the forward strand.
AGGTAAGAAGGAGATCATCCACTTCAACCTCTCTTGGTAGTGAGGAGCTTATTTATGTATTAGTTATGAGAAACCCATGTTAGGGTTGCTCTCTTTGTTATATGTGATTCTTGATGACTTTTGGATTAAATTTTTTCTTGTATGACTTTATTGGTTGTCATTATGTATCTTGATGGAAATTTAAAGTATTTGAAGGGGTTGGATTTATGTATAGGAATCAAGGGCTCCTTGCCCTCTTTATGGTGGCTCACGGCCAAATGCCCTTCAATGGGGTGTTCTTGGTTAAAAAATTTATAACAAGTGGGAAATTGACTAATCAAGTGATTAACAACTAATGGAGTAATGAAAATTTAAGTCCCTAGCTTTCTTAGAGTCCATGGCCTCTTAGGGAAAGTAATGGTAAAAATGTTGTGTTAAAGTGGAAACTTAGCTAATTAGTCAATTAGAGGTTAATTAAGAATTCATAAAATGCAAAGAACAAAGAATAGAATTTTATTCTATAACTTAGAATAAATTTGGCCAAGGGAAGAACATGAGTGTAAGTGAGATGTGGGGTAACTTAAGTTAAAAATTTCCCTAAGTGGATTAGTTTTAAAATTGAGTAAAGAACTTGTTCAATTTGAGTAATAAAGATTTGATAAAAATGCGAGAGAATTCCTCTAGGGAAAGACTTCATAAGAAACGTTGAATTAAAGTGAAATTTCATAATAAACCTTAAAAGTGTATTTGCACAATTGATAATTTGATAATGTATTATTGTGGGTCTATAAGTGGGAGTAAGAATCTGTTGATAATGACATGGGACACTCATGGCATGTTTATGGAAAAGTATATGATTATTGAATATATATGAATATACATTGTGTCATCATGCATCGTAAAAAGTTTGGTGGACTTTGTTGGAAGGCTTTATGCCTAGGAGATTAAATCACACCTTAGTGTGGGTGTGAATAGACTAGTGTAGGTCACTCGTTGACCTTGGGGGCGTCGGGGTGCAGGTGTCTCGCAATGGGCAGTTGGTAGCTCCTCTATACGGTGAGATAGACTGATGCAAACGCACTGACGATCTGGATCGAGACACTGTCCTATATCGCGATCTTGTGATGAATGTCTTGTATGAGCCATGCTGTGCAATTTTACTGAGATTGAAGCACTTGACTTGAGGCCGATGATATACAGACATGTCTCCTCGATCATTCTCTCCAACGTTGTATTTTAGCTCCATGGTGTAGGGTTTTGGTATCTTGTGCATGTGCATAGTCAGTCACCATGTTTATCTATCATATACCTATATGATTATGAAATTATTTCTTTATTGATATTTTGATTGCCTGAATTATTAAATTGTTAATTATCTGTTTTGGATGTTGGTTGCTATTTTACTGTACTGTTTGGCGTTATGCGTCGTTTATGTTTCTTTACTGCCATAACTGGTAATGATGCTGGATATGTCACCTCTTTACTTTGTTACTTTCTTTGTAAATGTGTTTTCGTAAAGACCAAGGCCTGGATGAGCCTGAATTTCCTAGATTATGGTCCAATTAGTCTCCTGTTTTGTGATGGCCTCCCGACAAGGCTTTTCAGGGTATACCAGATTAAGGTTCCATGGAGGTGGTGATAGCTGGCATGTGGATTTCGATACCAAGCATTTTGTTTGTGTTGGAGACATGACTGTATCTTTAGCATGGATTCGTTATGATCCCCTTCTTTTCTTTTTTGATTTTCATGTTTGGATGGAGTTCTACATGCTTGTGCGAGAGGTGTAGGGTGAGCGTGTGTATACCCCACACGAGGATTCAGATTCGTTTCTATCCTCTGCACTAGCTCGCGCTCGTGGGTCAGCCGCTTCTATAAGGATTTCCTCTTCTGAGGAAGATCCTGAGGAGGACCTATCTGAAGCTCCTTCTTAGTTGTTCATGGAGGCATAACTCTTTTTGTTAGTCATTTTGGGTGGCTGGCTGTATATCGCTTTGGGGGCCTAATGTTTTGTCTTTTTGGTGGGCTGTAAATGTAAATTCCTTTTGGGGCATGCAAAGCTTCTGCTTCTTTTGCATAACTGTTGATGTATATAAACATGTATGGTATGTATCTGATGTATAAAAGTATGGTTTAGTCCTCATGTTAATTTCTGCTGTAATTATGTTTTATCATCTTATAAAAAAAAAATTCACCAAATTGTTATACGCTTACAAATGAACAAGCTATTATCTATATTTAAATGAACCGGGTCTTAGTTTATATTTCATTTTTCGTTCATGGTTTGGTGTGGCAGTTCCTCTCTGAAAAGGGGCGTCACACTAGTTTAGTATCAGAGCCCCGATTTAAGTTTTCTTTTGGGTCTTTGTGGTTAGGTCTATCTTGTTTGTGCTGTATGATTCTCTGTGTCTAGTTTCCGAAAGGTTACATCTAATTTTTCTTATATTTTGCTTAGCCTAAATCTGAAAAAGAGTGATGGCTCGCGGAGGAGGTATTGCTGTAACGGTTGAGGCTATGCAACAAATGGCGGATGTTATTGTACAACAAGGTGAAAGAGTTGCACAACAACAAGAGGCGGTGATAGATGCCCAGAACTTATCAGAATTTCACCGCAATAACCCACCTCAGTTTCACAGAGAGTTCGATCCGGAGAAAGCTAATCTTTGGATCAAGGAACTAGAGAAGATATTTCAAGGGATGGGTTGTGTTGATGATCGAAGAGTAACCTATGCTACTTTCATGCTGGTCGAAGATACGAAAGACTGGTGGAATGAGGCGCAGAGGTTGGTGGAAGCCGAGGGAATAGCAGTTATATGGGAGGTATTCAAGAACAAGTTTATGGAGAAGTACTTTCTGGAAAGCGTGAGACATGCCAAGGAAATGAAATTTCTTGGCCTGAAGTAAGGAAACATGACGGTCAGTGAGTATGCTACACAATTTGAAAGCTTGTCCAAGTTTTCACAGTATTTCCAACTCCAACCTGACGAGGAGTAGAAGTACCGCAAATTCGAAGAAGGATTGAGGAGCGATCTGAAGAGGGCAGTATTGTCTTTGGGAATTGACCAATTCTCAACCTTGCTAGACAAGTGTAGAAGGATTGAAGAGCTCAATCAATCGAGAGACACGAGGAATTGTAACTTTGTACCTACTAGGTTCCAAAGAAGAGGTGGCAACAATGCGATCCTCTTTCAAAAGAAACCCTATTCCTGACCACAAGGAAGTCGACAACAATCACCTGGTGGAGGTCCCAGTAAAGGTTCTGGTGGAAATGGAGCTAGTCAGACTGCGGCGTCTATGCCAAAGTGCATGAAGTGTGGAAATGATCACTTGATGAGAGAGTGCACAATCAAAGAAATTATCTACTTTAGATGTAGGAAGCCTGGACATATCTCCTAAGATTGTAACCAAACCAAGGCAGAGCCTTCTGTCAACAATGCACGAGCTGCTAAGCCTCAGGTGGGAGGTCGAGTTTACACAATGAGTGGAGCTGAAGCCTCCCAATCTGATGATCTGATACAGGGAGATGGTACCATAGGAGGTAATCTTTTATCTGTACTGTATGACTCTAGGGCAACCCATTCTTTTATACTTATGACTGTGTGCGTCGACTAGGTTTACCTGTGTCTACTTTGCCTTTTTATTTAAGTGTTTCTACCCCTACTGATAGACTTGTTGTTACTACCCAAGTTTGTTTGAATTGTCCTTTATCTGTTGAAGGTCGAAACTTTTATGTTGATTTGATCTGTCTACCCCTTTCCAAAATAGACGTAATCCTAGGAATGAATTGGTTATCTTCTAACCATATCCTGTTAGATTGTTCCCATAAAACTCTAGTTTTCCCAAAGTCTGAAGTTTCTAGATTTTTGATGGCCAACTAAGTTAAAGCTCTCTTAAAAGGAGGAGCTCAGGGATACATGCTTTTGTCTTCCTTAGAAGTCGAGAGTGAGATAGATGTGAATGCTATTCTGGTAGTTAATGAGTTTCCTGAAGTCTTTCCTGAGGATGTCCTGGTCTACTGCCAGAGCGAGAGGTAGAGTTCACCATTGATCTTCTACTTGGATCTGGTCTTGTATCCATAGCACTATACCGGATGTCACTGTCAGAATTGGTTGAATTCAAGAAGTAGTTGGTGGAGCTTCTGGAAAAGCAGTTTGTCAGACCCAGTGTGTCACCCTGGGGAGCGCCAGTGTTGTTGGTTAAGAAAAAGGATGGAAATTCACGATTGTGTGTAGATTATCGTCAACTGAACAAGGTCACAATCAAGAACAAGTATCCACTTCCGAGGATAGATGATTTAATGGATCAACCAAAGGGAGCTGTAGTCTTCTTTAAGATAGATCTGTGTTCTGGCTATCATCATAATAGAGTAAAGGCGGAAGATATCCCCAAGATGGCTTTTCATACACGTTACAGGCATTATGAGTACATTGTGATGCCGTTTGGAGTGACAAATGCATTTGCCATATTCATGGATTAAATGAACAGTATCTTTTGTCCTTACCTGGACATATTTGTCATCTTTTTTATCGATGACATTTTGATCTATTCTAGGCATAAGGAGGAACATGCTCAGCATTTCAGTACAGTTTTCCAGATCTTGAAAGAGAAAAAGTTGTATGCCAAGTTGTCAAAGTGTGAATTCTGGCTGGAAGAAGTCAAGTTTTTGGGTCATGTAATCTCTAAGGATGGAATTGCAGTGGATCCATCGAAGGTTGAAGCAGTTCTATAGTGGAAAAGGCCAAAGACCGTGACTGAGATTCGTAGCTTTATGGGGTTAACTGGATATTATTGAAGATTCATTGAAGGATTTTCCAAGATAGTAGGACCTCTCACTCAGCTCACAAGGAAGAACCAAGCTTTTGAGTAGACTGATGCTTGTGAAGAAAGTTTCCAAGAGTTGAAGAAACGACTAACTACGGCATCAATTTTAGTCCTACCTGATCCCAATGGACCCTTTGAGGTGTACTGTGATGCTTCACATCAAGGATTGGGATGTGTGCTCTTGCAAGATAGGAAAGTGGTGGCATAAGCTTCGAGGCAGTTGAGAGTGCATGAAAAGAATTACCCTACACATGACCTAGAGTTAGCAGTCATGGTGTTTGCTTTGAAGATATGGAGACACTTTTTATATGGGGTGACGTTCAACGTCTTTAGTGATCACAAAAGTCTGAAATACCTATATGACCAAAAGGAGTTGAACATAAGGCAGCGAAGGTGGTTGGAATTTTTGAAAGATTATGATTTTCAACTTCAATATCACCTCGGAAAGGCAAACGTCATGGCAGACGCTTTAAGTAGGAAAAATGCTTAGTATTTCTGCTAAGATGGTCAAGGAGAAGGATTTGATAGAGCAATTCAGGGATGTATGGTCCTTTGTGGAATTAGCACCGTGGAAGATTTGTATGAACATGGCCACTATTTCAAGTAACTTAATGGAAGAAAGTCGAGAGAAACATAAAGTTCACAAGTTTTTGTAAAAAGAAAGGGAACTAATGTAGCAAGGTAGTGTGACAACAGTAGAGGAAGGAATTGATGGAATCCTAAGGTTTGGCGGTAGAATTTGTGTACGTAAGAATCAAGAACTTAAGGAGTTTATTCTCAAACACGCTCACACAAACAAGTTGAGTATGCATCTGGGAATGACTAAGATTTACTAAGACCTAAAATAGTTATTTTGGTGGCACGGAATGAAGAAAGATATTGCCAGATACGTGTCGTCTTATCTAGTTTGTTAGAAAATAAAGGTTGCACACCAGAGACCGTCAGGAATATTGCAACCCCTAGCTATTCCCAAATAGAAGTGGGATAGTATTGCAATGGATTTCATGGTTGGGTTACCAAAGACTAGAAAAGGTTACGATTCAATATGGATAATCGTTAATCGGCTGACGAAGTCAGTATATTACTTACCAATTAACATAAGGTACAACATGGAGAAGTTGACCCAACTGTATATTGGTGAGATCGTTAGATTGCATGGTGTGCCTACTAGTATCATTTTCGATAGAGATCCAAGGTTCACATCAAGATTTTGGCTAAGTCTTCAAGAAGCAATAGGAACAAAGCTTCATCTGAGTTCTGCTTATCATCCTTAAACCGATGGTCAATCGGAAAGGACGATTCAATCGTTGGAAGATTTGTTTAGAGCCTGCACTTTAGGATAGACTGGAAGTTGGGATAAAGTTTTGCCATTGGTAGAGTTCACCTACAATAACAGTTTTCACTCGAGCATTGGGATCACACCCTATGAGGCTCTATATGGACGATGGTGTAGAACACCTTTGTGTTGGTACCAAAACGGAGAGCACCTTACTGTCGAACCTGATCTTGTACAACAAATGACTGAGAAAGTCAAGATGATTCAGGAAAAGATGCGGTCTACCCATAGTAGACAAAAAAGCTACGCGGACAAAAAGAGAAAACCTATTGAGTTTAAGGAAGGCGAGCATGTGTTTTTGAAAGTCACACCCACGACTGGGGTCAGCCGAGTTCTTAAATCTAGAAAACTCACTCCTGAATTCATCAGACCTTATCAAATTCTTCGCCGAATAGGTCTAGTAGCTTACCAAGTACCCTTACCACCTTTTCTTTCCAACCTTCACAATGTCTTTCATGTGTCCCAATTGCGGAAATATATTTCTGGTCCAGACTATGTCATAACACTTGATACAATACAATTAAGAGAGAATTTGATCAATGAGGCACCTCTTGTAAGGATCGAAGATAAAAGGGTGAAGCAACTCAGAGGGAAAGAAATTATGTTCGTGAAAGTGATCTGGAATGCCATGATCGGAGATGCAACATGGGAGTTAGAAGACAAGATGAAGGAATAACACCCACATCTATTCTAAAGTATGAAAATTTTGAGGACAAAATTTTTTTTTCGAAGGGGAGAGTTGTAACACCTCAAAAATTGTTTGTTTTATGATAAATTATCATTTTATAATATTTGTGATTTTTGTGAATTTTTGTGGGTTTTTCCAAAAACGTTGATTATCTTAATATATTCCTTGTTTTGCATGCGTGCTGAGCAGAGTTGAGAAAATAGAATATTTTCACTGAGGCTGGAACACTTGGAAATGTGGAAACATCGACGAGGGATCTTACTAAACCCAAAGTCGGACACAGTTTACGAGGTTTACATTTTTTGATATTTTTATCTGATAAATAAAAATCGCAGTACATTTTATTATCTGTTAGATAATAAATACTAATTTTTGTTGTCTATAATATTTGTCCATTGGATAATAGCTTGTAGTAAAATGTTTATCATCTTTTCAAGAGTGTCAACTTTATGTCACATCATGTTGACTTTTTGTAAAAAGTGAAGATTTGGCTTCTAGAAGAAGCTTTCTCTTTGGCTTCTTGGAGAAGCCAATTCCACCAAGCTTGCAAGGGAAGCTTTTCCCTCTCCCTTGTGTGTGTGTGTGTGCCGCGGCCTAGGGGGGTAGTGGGGGGAAATTTTGATTTCATTTTACTATTCCCTTCATTTTTTAATTCAAAAAGTTTCTAACTTTTCATTCATCATTTCTTCTCTCTACTCTCTCTTCTCTCATCTTTTCCTCAAACTCTCATATTCCTCTCCTCCTCTTTTCCATGGCAGCCCCACACCATTTTTCTCCACGGTTTGCTTAATTTCACGCAACCACTTTGCTTGAACCAATATTTCCTTTGAAGCTTTTTCATCTCTTGTTAAAACCATCTTCAAAGAACTCAACTTTTCTACTCCATTTTCTCCTCTCATCCACGACCAAGACACCCATTTTTGCCCATCCACTTTTCTTTCTCAAACAACCTTGTTTCCTACATCTTCTCATCATCATAAAGCTTTTCTCATTTGTGACTGACACCTAGATCCACCATTTTCATCATCTTCCACAAAGCTCTAAAGTTTGAAGCTTTGAGGCAAAAGTTCATAACTTTTCTATTTTTCCTTCTCATTTTCGTGATCCTTAGTCACCTTGGTGATCAAGGGTTCCTTTTCCAAGCTTTGATTGTGATTTTTGTGAGTTTGAATATTCTAGGGTTTTGTGGCGGTGGAGGATGAATTTCAAATGCAAAAAGGAGCTTGCTTTCTTGTTTATTTCTTTGGTAAGAGGGAGATCATCCACTTCAACCTCTCTTGGTAGTGAGGAGCTTGTTTATGGTTTGGTTGTGAGAAACCCATGTTAGAGTTGCTCTCTTTGTTATGTGTGATTCTTGATGACTTTTGTATTAATTTTTATCTTGTATGACTTTATTGGTTGTCATTATGTATCTTGATGGAATTTTAAAGTATTTTAATGGATTGGATTTATGTATGGGAATCAAGGGCTCCTTGCCTTCTTTATGGTGGCTCATGGCCAAATACCCTTCAATGGGGTGTTCTTGGTTAAAAATTTTATAACAAGTGGGAAATTGACTAATCAAGTGATTAACAACTAATGAAGAAATGAAAAATTAAGTCCCTAGCTTTCTTAAAGCCCACGGCCTCTTAGGGAAAGTAATGGTAAAAATGTTGTGTTAAGGTAGAAACTTAGTTAATTAGTCAATTAGAGGTTAATTAAGAATTCATAAAATGGAATGAACAAAGAATAGAATTTTATTCTATAACTTAGAATAAATTTGACCAAGGGAAGAACATGAGTGTATGTGAGATGTGGGGTAACTTAAGTTAAAAATTTCCCTAAGTGGATTAGGTTTAAAATTGAGTAAAGAACTTGTTCAATTTGAGTAATAAAGATTTGATAAAAATGCAAGAGAATTCCTCTAGAGAAAGACTTCATAAGAAACATTGAATTAAAGTGAAATTCCATAATAAACCTTAAAAATGTATTTGCACATTTGAGAATTTGATGATGTATTGTTGCGGGTCCATAAGTGGGAGCAAGAATCTATTGATAATGACATTGGCCACTCATGGCATGTTTATGGAATGATTATTGAATATATATGAATATGCATTATGTCATCATGCATTGTAAAAAGTCCAGTGGACTTTGTTGTAAGGCTTTATGCCTAGGAGATTGAATCACACCTTAGTGTGAGTGCGAATAGACTAGTGTAGGTCACTCGTTGACCTTGGGGGCGTCGTGGTGCGGGTATCTCGCAATGGGCAGTTGGTAGCTCCTCTGTACCATGGGATAGACCGATGCAAACGCACCGACGATCCGGACCGAGACACTGTCCTATATCGTGATCAAGTGAAGAATGTCTTGTAAGATCCATGTTGCATAATTTTATTGAGATTGAAGCACTTTACTTGAGGCCGATGATATACAGACATGTCTCCTCAATCATTCTCTCTAACGTTGTATTTTAGCTCCATGGAGTAGGGTTTTGGTATCTTGTGCATGTGCATAGTCAGTCATCATGTTTATCTGTTATATACCTATATGATTATGAAATTATTTCTTTATTGATATTTTGATTACCTGAATTATTAAATTGTTAATTATCTGTTTTGGATGCTGGTTACTGTTTTACTATACTGTTTGGCATTATGCGCCATTTATGTTTCTTTACTGCCATAGTTGGTAATGATGCTGGATATCTCACCTCTTTACTTTGTTACTCTGTTTATAAATGTGTTTTTGTAAAGACCAAGGTGTGGACGAGCCTAAGTTTCCTGGATTCTGGTCCAATTAGTCTCCTATTCTACGATGGCATCCCAACGAGGCTTTTTGTGGTACACCAAATTGAGGTTCCATGGTGGTGGTGATAGCTAGCACGTGGATTTCGATACCGAGCGTTTTGTTTATGTTGGAGATGTGACTGTGTCTCTAGCATGGGGTCATTATGATCCCCCTATTTTCTCTTTTGATTTTCATGTTTGGATGGAGTTCTACATGCCTGTGTGAGAGGTGTGGGGTGAGCGTGTGTATACCCCACACTAGGATTCAGATTCATTTCTATCCTCCGCACGAGCTCTCGCTCGTGGGTCAGCCGCTCCTATAAGGATTTCCTCTTTTGAGGAAGATCTTGAGGAGGACCCATCTGAGGCTCCTTCTTAGTTGTTCATGGAGGCATGACTTTTTTTGTTAGCCTTTTTAGGTGACTGGCTGTATATCACTTTGGGGACTTGATGTTTTGTCTTTTTGGTAGGCTGTAAATGTAAATTCCTTTTGGGGCATGTAAAGCTTCTGCTTCTTTTGTGTAACTGTTGATGTATTTAAACATGTATGGTATGTATCTGATGTATAAAAATATGGTTTAGTCCTCATGTCAATTTCTACTGTAATTATGTTTTATCATCTTATAAAAAAAATTATTTCGCCAAATTGTTATACGTTTAAAATGAATAAGCTATTTTCTACATGTCAATGAATCGGGTCTTAGTTTTATATTTTTTTTTTCATTTCATGGTTTGGTGTGACTGTCCCTCTTCAAAAAGTTGCGTCACAGATACTCTATCTACAGATATCACGTGTCCCCAAAAACTGCACCTCCTCCATCCAAAACCCTCATTTTGATAACTTGGCAAGCAATTTCTTTTCTTTCAGGATTTCTAGAACTGCCCTAAGATGCTCTTAATATTCTTTAGTTGTCTTTGAATAAATGAGAATATCATCTATAAAGACAACAACAATTTTTTCAAGGTATAGTCTAAAAATCTTTTTCTTATAATCCATAAGAATGACAAGTGCATTTGTCAGACCAAAGGACATTACAAGATACTTATAATGGTCACACTTGGTCCTAAAAAAAGCCTTAGAAATATCTTCTCTTCTGACCCTGATTTGATGGTATCCAGATCTCAAATCAATCTTTGAAAACTCTGTAGCTCCTTGCAGCTAATCCAATAAACCATCTATCCTAGGCAGTGGGTATTGCCTATAATCCACACATAAACTCATACTACCGTCTTTCCTTTTCACCAAAAGATACAGGGGCTTCCCAAGGTGAGACTCTAGGTCGAATGAACTTTTCATCCAACAATTTTTCTATTTGTTTCTCAAGCTCGGAGAGTTCTATGGGGAACGTCCTATAGGATGCTATGGAGGTAGGCCTTGTTCTTGGAATTAGGCCTATAGCAAACATAGATTTTTTTATTTTTTTCCAGTGGTAATTCACTCACTCTATCTTGAAATACCTCTGGGTACTCACTTACCCTTCAAACATTGTAGTCCTTTGCCTTCTATCTTTAACTGTTTCTTTTTTCCTTATTGGTTTTTTTTTAACTTTAGAAACTTATCCTGGAAGTTGTCATCTATCTTCTTTCTCTTTTGTAAGCCCTGAGGCTCTTGTTCCCATTGTGGCTTTAGCCATAGAGGTCTCCAGCCATCCAACTCTATGGTTCTACATTTGTGTGAAAGTCCCTAATCTCAAGGGGCCTCACCATTTTCTTCATTTTGTCCCTAATCTCAAGGGGCCTCGTAAATCGTGTCAAGTCTCGGGTTTAGTAAGATCCTTTGTCGATGTTTCCACAGATCAAGGTTTTTTGGAAAAATATCTCATTTTCCCGGTTCCACTCAGTTTGCACGTAAAATGAGAAATAATATTAAAATATTTCACGTTCTCAGAAAAATCTAGAAAAATTCCCAAAAATCACAAATATTATAAAATGAATATTTATAACGAAATAAATAAATTTTGGGGTGTTACAATTCCAACTATTTCGGGAAAAACTCATTTTTAAAACATTCATTATCAATCTTTGGTTATCAACCCATAATCATGTCAAGAAGTCTCTTCGCTTAAAAACTCATCATATTTCAAAGCATCAAGACTCAAGTCTTTAAATCAGAAATCATATCATCAAATCTCATGTCATCAAATCATCAAGACACATGTGTCATCTCAAAGGTAGCAGTCTATCATGCTACAAGTAGTCTGCTTCAGGATTGGTGCACTACAACCCTTTCATAGCGATCTATCACGCTACATAGAACCAGTCTGAGTAACCCACATCCATTCACCACCCGTTTGAAGTGGTCTATCATGCTACGAGTTGTGAGTAGTGAAGGAATTGTTCGTCCTCAACTACTTTGATAGGGAGGGTATCATCTGTCCTCACACTATCCTCAAACTAGGAATACCTCAAGTGTAAAGAGGGGATGTCCCTCCTCAACTACACATTAACCATGGGTAACTCAGGTAAAGAGGGAAGAAATGTCCATCCTCAACCTCAATACTCAAATGGTAAGGAATTGTCTATCCTCAACCACAATCTCCAAGTTTTACCCTAGGTCCAAAGATATCCTAGATAATGGGATACTCATGAAGAATCAATCATTATTTCAATCATCAATCTCATATCACATTATCATGCATAATGATCTATTCATTTATACTCATGATGTAACATCCCAAAATTTATGTATCTCTTAAACAATAATTTTGACAGTTAACAGAATTATACTATTTAGTAATTTCTATGTGCTGTAAAATTATTTTATTTATTCTGTCAGCGTATTTGATCGTTTTGAGTGATTTACTTTGTGTAAGGAAAATAATAATTTTCGAGTCGGGGAAAATTTTATGTAATTTAATTATTACTGTTAAGTCTTAATTATTTTACGTAATTTGATTTGATATTTGTACATTTTCTAATTTTTGTGATTTTGTGGATTATTATGAAATTTTTATATTTTTGGACTATTGGTGGGCCCCAGTGGACCCTATGTGGGCCCGGGGTAGGACTCGCAAAGTGAAAATTTTTCTACGCATAGAAAAACTTGTATTGTTTAAACGGAGACATGGGATCTTACTAAACCTGAATCTGGAAACAGTTTTAGAAAATTTCTTGTACTGTGTTTGGTACTGTATTTAATTATCAGGCGATAAAATTACAGTAAATCTATTCTTTCGTGGGGTTTTAGCAAATAAAAATAGAAATTATGCTATTAAGTCAATATTAGTGGTTATGATAATGGACCAATAGGAAACAAGTCTAATATTGGAGATTTAATATAGATAAGCTTAATAAGGAAGGCTTTGATATCAACCGTCGATTTAATCAACAGTGTAGGATAAGTCTAATATAATGGCTATGACCATTTACAACCATTGGATTTAGAATTGATCAAGGGTGGAGATTTGGTCTTGCAAAGTGGCTAGGACCATTTGTGACCGTTGGATTTGAATCTAATCAACGGTGGAGATGGATCAATTATGACCATTAGATTTGGATTTAATCTATGGTGGAGATTTGGTCTTCTAAAGTAACAAAGACCATTTATGACCCTTGGATGTAAAGTTTGAAGGAGTAATCTTGACCCTTCATTTTGGAGACACATCTAATGGCTAGAATTTAAAGGAGAAAAGATCCAATGACCTATATTAAGTCTTCTACCAAAAGCTAGATCTAAAGCCTACATTAATCCTAACCATTGATCTAATCAATGGTTAGAAATGCTTAAGATAGTGACAAGTGAAATTGGTCACATTTTGGAGTGCATGAAGAAGGGGGGGGACAGTTTTGTGATGAATTTTGGAGCTAAAGAAAAAGCTTTATGTCATTATTAGTGGTCTTGGTCAATGTTGCATCATTATTGATCAATTTGCACTCAAGGAGAATGCATTGGAGAGGGGGCTATGGTTTTGAGAAGCTTTAGGACATAGGAAAGTTTGAAGACCATATTATTGATATTCTTGATTTCCTTTGTCTTCTCCAAAAACCAATAACTCATCAAGCTTTTCTCTCCACTTTCTTTTCATTGAGGTTTTGGCCAAGCACTCCAAAAACACCTTCCATCACTCAAAAATTTCATACAACCATACTTCTTGAATCATTACATCAGTCTAAGAACATCTCTAGTTATGAGTTTCCACTAAATCATTCATCTTGAGCTTCAAATCTAAGCTTCAAGTTTCTACCAAAAATGGTAAAGTTCATATTTCTTCATCTAATCTTTTAGTTTTGATTTTCTAAGCCATGTTTGAACCATGGTTTACCTATTCTTTTACTTGTTATTGATCTTAAGATTTGTTTATGTTTTTTTAGGGATTTTCCAAGGAGATCCACGAAATTGGTGGAAGGAAAACCAAGTGTTTTCACTTCATTCTTTACCTTAATCAAGTTTAAGAAACCTTTCTCTCACAAAAATAAAAAATTCCATCTTTATTCTTCAAGAGGAATTTCGGCCATACCATCTAAAATCACCATCCAATCCCTTTTAATTTCATCCAACCATAGATCTTGAATCTCCATGATGTTCTAAGCAACATTCATGTTGGAGACTTTCTCTAAATCATCTAACTTCAACCTTGTTCTTCAAGCTAAAGATTGGAGCTTTGATGGTGAAGTTTGTTAATCTTCACTTTTCTTTTGATTTTCAAGGTTCTAACCATGATTCTAATCCATGGTTTTCTTATTCAAGTCTTATTAATTTCTATGTATTTTGTTTTGTATTTGAGAAGCCCTTGGTGGTGAAGGACTTGGAAAAAGAAGCAAAACAAGGAGCTTTTGAGGATCTTCAAGAGGTAAGAGGGAGATCCACCTCACCAACCAAGTATGGTGGTGAGAGATGGTCTTATATTTGGTGGATGGTGAATCTATGTGAGGATTCATATCCATGGTCTTGTAATTTATTTGTGGGTGTTTATGTGCTTTAATTATTTGTCTATGCTTGGTATGCTTTGCATGATTTTATGGCTTTGATGGTATGCTTATAATATGCATGATAAGTATATGGCATGCTTGTGGAGTTTATGATGGAATATGTATATGTATGCCATGATGTGAATATGGAAAGAAAATAAATTTTTGGCTCCAATGGCCAAGGAAGAGTGGTCACGGTTTTGACACTCATGATTTGGGTTTATGTTGAAAATTTTCAAGAACAAGGGAAATTAATTTTTGGGTCCCTAGAACATTGAGAATTTCGGCCAAGACACCTCAACATAGGTGTTTACAAATTAATATTTTCATGGAAGAATAAAATTGGATTGATTAGAAAAGCATGGAAAATAAACAAAGGGTTTGTTTTCAAAGAGTACATGAACACAGTTTTTGGAAGGATTTTTATTGATTTATTTTGTGTAAAAAGATCCTAAGTGTTTTTCTAAACATGAGTTTTAAATGAAACGGGCAATGTTGATTTTAAGGATTTGCAAAGAAAGTGAAAAAGGATTTGCAAAGAAAGTGAAAATGAATTTGAACAAATGAGTTTGGTTTTTATGACCATAAGTCTTACGGTTTTGAAAGCAAAATTTTAATGGTTTTGTTTGTGTAAAACCATATCAATTTAGAAGGAAAAATATTTGATGGTTTCAATAGTCATGTCCACGTTTTTGAAGGCTTGTAATGCCTTGATTTTTATGGAACAAAGTGATATTTTACAAAACGAAGTGTTTTGTCACTCGAAAGATTTGACAGTTTTCAATGAACACGTTCACGGTTTTTGAAGACTTGCGGATACCTTGATTTTATAACGAAATGATTTTTGCACAAGAATTTGGAAAGGGAATTAGAGCGTTTATCACTTGAGAAAATCAAGTTTTTGTAAACGAAAATGTTTTCGAACTTCAATTTATTTTGAAGGAGGTTGTGTTTGGAAATGATTTGGGAAAAATGAAGAATATAATGGTGTTTTGAAAATTTACTAACGTACAACTGATTTTTGAGTTTTGAAATACGTTAGAAAATGTTAAGTTTTAAAACGTTGATTTATATCAATGGAAAAGTGATTTTTGTGGATTGTATTTTGGAAAAGCATTTCTTGAGTAAAGAAATGTGGAAAAAGATTTTCTTGAGTAAGAAAATGTGAAAAATGAAATACAAAGTCATATTATTTTGAGAAAGGTTGAAAAGGAATTTTTGAAGGTTAAGAAATATTTTCTGTAATGAAATGGTGATGAAAAAATATTTTACGTATCTTAAAAACGTGATTTTTAAGTTACGC
The DNA here is from genome assembly GCA_029884605.1 of Ormosia emarginata. Taxonomy (NCBI): domain Eukaryota; kingdom Viridiplantae; phylum Streptophyta; class Magnoliopsida; order Fabales; family Fabaceae; genus Ormosia; species Ormosia emarginata. Next base: position 46,562,882 of record JAQQTP010000088.1, read on the forward strand.
AATTTGAAAAATGTGTTGAAAATGATATTGATTTATTTAAGTCCAAAATAATGTTTAGAATATTGAGGAATATTTTACGTGATTGTAAAATGTTGAAAAATATTTTACGTATCTTAAAAACGATTTGAAATATAGTAAAATATTTCTATGCAATTTGGAATACGTTAAAATATTTCTACGCAATTTGAATTATGTTTAAATATTTTACGTAATTTGAACTGCTATTGAAAAATCAATATGTGATTTAAAAGTGATAGAATATTTTTACGTGATTGTGAAAATGACGAAAAATCGTTATGTGATTTGAAAAGTGTTTTAAATATTTTGAGAATGATGGAAAATGATTTACGCGACTTAAAAGAATGATTTTTAAGATACCCTATTTTGAAACAGTGGAAAAATACTATGCGAGTTGAGAAACGTATATTTTTACGCGATTGAGAAAAACGTTAAAAAATTAGTACGTGGTTTAAAAGTGCAACAAAAGAGTTGCAACATTTTGAAAATATAACAGAAATGTTACAAAATTTTGTAAACGTAACAGTAGTGTTACGGTATTGTGAAAACGTAATAAAAACATTTTGGAATTTTAAAAACGTAACAAAAGTGTTACAGTATTTTGAAAATGCAACAAAAGTGTTGTGGAATTGTGAAAACATGACGGGAATGTTGCGCAATTTTGTGAAAACACGACGAAAGTGTTTTATAACTATGAAAATGTGATAACATGATTTTCGCTGTTGAAAGTACAATATGAATACTGTTGAACCAGTGTCTATACACTGTATGAGAAAATGACGAGTTTTGCCTGTGATTGGTATTTGGTGCATTTTACATGCATTGGAAAGATATGCCTGTAATTGGCATTGGTGCATTGTACATGCATTGAAAAAATATGCGTTGAAGCATATGATGAAATTGAACAAATGAAATTGAAAAGATTTGGCCCTTGTGGTTGGACTTGCATTGATATATTCGTGCATTGTATAAAGTATAGCTAATAAGCTATTTTGGCCCTTGTGGTTGAAGAAGGAATGAGAATTGATAGTGAGATCTATGATGGATCTTGGGGTGCGTCAAGGCACGGCGGTCGACCAGTGGATATTTGTCTGTGGGCTAAGGCTGGACCATATGCCACTTGGCGATGCAGTCCGTTGCAACGCATTGATGATAACCGACAAGAACACGATTCTTTTCAACGACTGGGAGATTGTCTGTGGGCTTAGGCTGGGCAATTAACCAGAGCATTCTTCTCGAAATTGTGAAAACCTCCATGGAGTTGTTTTTGAAAAACTGAGTCTATGTGCACATGCATGAATCTGAGCATTTATATTTGTTTGATATATTAATTGAGGAATATTGGCTATGTCAATTGTTTTGAATACTTGGATGATGATGATGATAAATGATGTTGACGACATTATTGTGTATATTGAACAATGTTTGGATTGATATATGATTGGATGATGATAGTTGATTAATATTGAATATATTATTAGAAGTCTGGTATGATATCCCTGTATGATATTGCTATGTGTGTTATCTTTGTGCTGCCATGTTGGTATTGGTGTAGGTGATCTCACCTCTTTGTTATGTTGTCTTGCTGTGTCTGTATTGTTAAAATTAAATAGTAGAAGGAATGAGTTGTCTTAGACATACCGGGAGGTAGATATTCTGAGTTCAGAGACAACATCAGAGAATGACTATTCCAGATTTGATAGCGTGCAGTGTTGACATAGAACAAATGTCTGATGCATCAAGATGGATACAAGAAGGAATAAGTATGTTAAATTTTCCCGTTAGTGTTGTACCGTGCTATTAAGTAGGACCCGTTATAGGGTTTGCTACTGTTAAAAAAAGAGTCTGTTAGTTTTATATTTCTCTTTAAATTGTTAAATATTAATTGGTGTCAATATTGTAATTAATCAGTTTAAATATATTTTCAGTAATACTTATGGATTTCAGTAAGTTTATGTTTCAGTAAGAAAGAAATTTTAAAAACCATCTTTTATAACTCAAACTTTGTGCAAACTTCTTTTCAGATTATGAGTAGGGAGTCAGACATGTGATACCCTAGGGAGGGTGTTACACATGATATTTATCTCATCAATATCAAATCATGGCACAAGGCCTCACATTTCATTATCACGCAATAGTTTGCATAGTATAGTAATTCTCATCGTGAGTATTCAAATTCATCAATCAATCTCATTTTTATTCAAACTCATCATCAAATCATTTTCTCAAAGTAATTTGGATGCATAATCATTTCGCATTCAAGGTTTAAGGTTTGCATTTAGGTCTCATAGGTTAAGAACTTTGTTCCCATCAATTTTGAATCAAATCCTAATTTTGGGGTCTGGTAATCAATTACATGACTGATGTGATTGATTACATCTCAACCAGAGTCTATGTAATCGATTACATCCATTACATCCTACGTAGAAACCATTTTCGCAGCTCCAGAAGCATTGTAATCGATCACAAGGGCTATGTAATCGATTACAAGCTTGTTTTATGCAGAAATCGGAGTCCTTAACCCATTTTAACCCAGACCAAATCATCAAACATCAACAACAACATCAAGTCATCACAAAAGTGCACCCAAATCACCCATAAAACAACTAACCACAATATTGGTTTCATTCCCATTTTTCAAAAACTCAAGGTTCATCAAGAACAATATCAAAGTTTGAATCTTTATCATGTAATCAAAGCATAAAAGCATGAACTTTGCTCAACATCTCAAGATCTCTACAAAAATCATCAATCCATCATTTTCAAGAAATAGGAAAAGATGAAACAAAGATGAACAAAGCTTAAGAAAATCCCCCTACCTCTCTCCTTTGCAAAGCTTCTTCCTTTCTATCCTTGATCTTTCTTTCTTTCTTTCTTCTCATGATTCTTGCTTCTTCCACTTATTTATTTCCTTATTTCTTTCTTTTATTTTCTTGTAGGTGATGAATGAGCATGGGAGAGAAGAGAGTGAGTGAGAACGTGAAAAAGAGAGAGAAAAGTGAGAAATGAGGGTGAGAGACGGTGGAGGAAAGAAATAGGAGAGGAAAAGTGAAATCCAACTAGAATATTTCATCTACTAAGAAAACTTTAATCCTTCGAAATCATATATTCTAACTTCCGTAGATGTTCCAGAAAATCACTAGTCTTAACTAAATTGTCATATTCAATTTTCTATAATTCTCCTTACACTACTATTCATCAGATATACTGCACTTTTATTCTTAAATTAAATCAAACCTGTAACATAGATAAATATACCCACCTTAACTTATTTTTCATACCAAAATATTCTCCATATTATACTTATCGCATCCAAGTACTTTTCATAATTATCCAAGTTGTCTAGCTATTTTATTTGTCCTTTAAACACTTTCTCGGTGTTATTAAAAATACTAAACTAATTCATTTAGTCCTCCAAAATTTACTACAATTCATACTAATTCTCTTCATCTTGGGAATACATTCTCTCATATTTATTTCTTTCATTTAAACCATTTATCTCAAAATATAAGTTATCATTCACTTTTTGTGTCATAGAATTATACCCAAACTTATCCAAAAGATTTCTAAAATTTTAACAAGTAAATTATACCAACATTATTGAGCTTCTACAAAAATAATCAAAATTTATTACGTTAGGGAGTATGTTACAACAAGCATTAAGCATACTAAAGAATAAATCAAGAACAATAATCTTTCATTAACAAAGAATCAAATTAATAATTTAACATACAAAAGTAGAGAGTTGCATCCTAATCCTAGAAAAAGGAAGTTAGCCACTCATGACTAATGTAGCACAATCAAGAACAAAAGTTAAAGAATCAACCATGATTCTATCTCAAGAAAATAGGAAAGAATAAAAAAAGGGAAGATGGAGAAGATGTCTTAAATTACTCTTGCCCTTGTCTTCAAAACTCTAGACTCCAATCCTTGGTTGAGAGAAAACAGAATTCCCTTCTGCCTCTCAAAGTCTGCCATAGCCAAAATGTGTTTCAAGTTTACGGGTTTGCTTCTATTTGTAATATTCGGGATGAAAACTGCTGGTTTACGCTCAAGAGACCTCACACGGCCATGTCTAAGCTCGACACGGCTGTGTGAGCTTAAAAAATAGTGCAACATCAACGTAGAAGGGAGACACGATGTGTGACCAAGAGACACAACCGTGTCTCCTAGTTAGAAGCAATCTTAAAGGTAGACATGGTTATTGATAACTCTAGAAAATGTAGTTATTTATGCCCTGTATTTGTGCTATATAGAATGTTTAGTCCTTGTTATTATGCATGAATGGAAGACTTTGGCCTTATATTCATCTAATTCCTTGTTGATGTCTTCCGTTATGATTTAGAGAAAATATTTCTAATTCTTTGATAGATTAAGTACATTTGCATGCACTTATTAACTTGGTGATTTTTCTATTGTAGGAAGGGCTCCAAACAAGCAAATTTATGGAAAACTTGGACTTGTATTAGAAGAGAAAGCCCAAGGTCAATTTTAGCATCTCACGCAGCGACGCTGGTAGGTTCATGCCACGGTGTGGTGCACTCAGCCTGATGCATACTAAAACTCGAGGTTTGCATGCCTCGGCACAAAGGAATGTGTGTCACGACTTGGTGACCTAAATTCAATGCATGTTGTGGTGCAAGGTGGTTCATGCCACGACATGATAGTGAAAACTGAGCCTATAAATACTGATTTTAGGCAATTTAGCAAAGGAGCTTTTTTGGAACTTAGACACAACTGCTAGGGTTTGTATTTGAGGTTGAAAGGAAGCTAAAGGAAGCAAAGTTGGAGGTTATCTTCTTCAACAAGGAAGATTCAATTATCAAATAGCACATTTATTGAGCTTTTATCTCTTATTCCTTTTGCTTCTTCTCTTCTATTGCCATGAACATGATGATTTGTGATAGATTTTTGTGTGTCATGAGTGGTTAAGCTGTATATAGGAATTTCTTTGGATTCTTCTATGAATATTAATGATTTTGTAACCCTTTGAGTTAATATAGATGATTTGAATTTGTTTAACCATAGTTCTCCTAATGCTCTTGAATGTTTGGCCAATATTTTAAGGTAATATGATTAAATCTAGTGAACTAGACATAGGGATTTATGTTTGAGATCATGGATAATGTTGATGCATGTTTAATTTCATTCTAATGGTGGAATAAGTTAATTAGCTAATGTGATAGATAGATACCTATTAGTCATGCATAGCTATTGTTGAGAATCGTTCTTAATGAGTGGAGTTTGTGCTAACTCTCATGGAAACATAGTGAACTAGGTAAATGAAGCATGATTAAATGACCTAGACATGGGCTTTTAACTAAGTTAGTTTCTCAGGCTAACAAATCCCTTTTTATGTATGTTGTTTAAGAGAATTACATATTACCAATTGAAGTAGGAGGTGAAGAAGGATTCACTATTCTCTAATCATTATCTTTTATTCTTGATTTATAGCATTTTAGTCTTTTAATTAACTTACATCAACCTTTCCCAATTTGAATGTTTTTGAATAGAATTAAGTAAGTTATTGGTTGATATTTAGCGTTAGAAATTGACCATATCCTCGTGGGAACGATATCCTACTAATCATTAAATTACTTACGCAACACGTGCACTTGCGGCCAAGAAAGGGACAAACAGTCATGTTTAAGCCAAAATGGTTATCTTTTGCTCTAAAAATGTGATGTCTTCACCTGCTTTCACTCCAAATATGTTAAATCTCTTTTAATCTGCAAAAAACGAAGACAATGATAAGGATCCATCTAAAATTCACTAATAATTATAAGCAAATCACCACAATTTATCCAGTTTAAGGCTATAAAATATAGGCTTATCATTGCACTACATAAGACAAATCATTTCTTAACTGTATAGATTCATTTCGTATGATGTGTGAAGGATATAGATTGTACTTTCTGAGTTGGGATACATGAAAGACATCATGAAGGTTTAACAAACTGGGTGGAAGAGCTATTTGATGGGCTACAGGTCTGACTTTTTTTAGAATTTGATAAGGACTAATGAAACGAGGGTTTAACTTCCTGGTTCTCAATGCTCTGCTAATTCCAGTTATAGGAATGACTCTCAAGAAAACATGTTCACCCTCTTCGAACTCTAGAGGTCTCCTCCTTCTATCAGTATAATTCTTTTGCCTACTTTGAGCTATAACCATCCTATCCCTGATCATTTTGATTTGATCTGAATTCTATTGTACTAACTCAGGTCCTATATTAGCTTTCTCTCCAACCTCATACCAACATAATGTGGACCTACACTTCCTACCATAAAGTTCCTCATATGGTGCTATTCCTTTGCTGGTATGATAACTATTGTTGTAAGCAAACTCCACTAAAGGCAAGAGTCTATCTCAACTACCCTACTGATCTAGAATACATGCTCTAAGCATATCCTCTAGGGTTTGGATAGTTCTCTTTGACTGTCCATCTGTTTGCGGATGGTATGTTATGCTAAGCTTAGCCTTGTCTCGAAGGCCTTTTGCAAGGCTCCCAAAAATCTAGATGTAAATCTAATATCTCTGTCAGAAACTATATTGAGGGGAACTCTATGTAACCTAACTATCTCTTGTAAATACATCTGGGATAGTTTATCTAAGGAGTAGTTCATTCTTATTAGCAAGAAGTGGGCAGACTTGGTTAGTCTATCCACTATGACCCAAATTGTATCATATCCTAACTGAGTTATAGGTAAACTTGTCACAAAATCCATTGTGATGTTCTCCCACATGCATTCAGGAATTGCTAAAGATTGAAGAGGTCCTAAAGGTTTTTGGTGATCTATCTTAATTTTCTGACACACCAAGCACCTAGACATAAACTTCATTATTTCTTTCTTCATTCTTGGCCACCAAAACATCCTTCTTAAATCTTGGTACATCTTAGTGGTGTAACACCCCAACTTTTGGGTGAATGACCGTTGTGTCCCGATTGTACTGTTTCTTGATTTTCTGTATGAAATACAGATATATTTTATAGTCTATGATTTTATTTGGTCGTTTTGCATATTTTGCTTCGAGACAGTAAAATAATAATTTTGTCGAATTTACTGTTTTAAATTATTTCTGTGTGATATACAAATATATTTTACTGTCTGCAATTTTATTTAAGTGTTTTGAGTGATTTGCTCGGTGGTGGGAAAAAATGGGAAAAATGACCATTATGTCCCAAATGTACTATTTTCAAATTTTCTATATGATACGGTGTTTAATATTACTGTCTGTGATTTTATTTGGACTTTTTGTGTGATTTGCTCCAGGACAGGAAAATATTATTTTTTCGGTGGGGAAATCTTGTTTTTAATTATTTAGAGTGGGAATCTTACTAAACCCAATTTCGAATGATACTATAATTAATCTTTTAATTTTTAGGATTTTCTTGTAAAATAAAATAATTTTATATTATTATAATATTATTTTATCTGTCAAGTATAAATTAAGGACGAGACAGGAAATATCTTGCGGGACCCACGTTTAACAAAACAAGAACGTTTTTGAGCTAGAGCAGATAGTTAATAACAAGGCTAGGTGACTAGCCTAGTGACTCACAGGTTCCAGTCTGTTCTAGAAAATTCTAGAAGACGCATCGTCAGCGCGCCTAGTCATCAAGTGTTTTACACGTGGACCAATCGGGAGCTGGTAAATATTGGTGGCTGTGACTCATCGCTAAGGACCAATGGAAGCACGACACGTGGCGTGACACCTCAGCACCTGTGACTCAGCAGATTCTAGAAGGTTCCAGAAATGGTGACTCGCCTTGTGACTCACCGTAGTGAGTCACCTGTTCCAGAAACTTCTATGATGACTCAGCTGATGACTCAGTGCTATGACTCACCATTGGTGACTCAGCTGATGACTCGTCATACTGACTCAGCCAGTGACTCAGCACTGTGACTCGCTATGCTTACTCACCCGCTCTAGAAAATATCTACGCTGACTCATCATGTTGACTCATCGTAGTGAGTCACATGTTCTAGAAACTTCTCTTTGATGACTCACTCTATGACTCATCAAAGGTAATCAGTAGAAAATGATCAGCAATAGTTGTTACTCAGTTAAGATAAGAGAAAAATCTCGGTATATTTTATTATTCATTAGATAATAAACACTGACTTTATAAATAGTAATTATTATTTATTGGTTAAAGTATACTAGAAAATATATATAGTGTGCACCCATAGAAATTGGTCAACAAAAATAGCAACCAATAGGAATCACATTAGTAAATATTCAACCAATAGAGATTGGTCAAGAATAATGGCTTGACTCTTTATGGACCAATAGGAAACAAGCTATTAAACAAATTTGGACTTCTTGAAATTAGTTGGTTCTACGGTGAAGGAGGAGAGCAAATTGCTCTAATAGCCAATTCACTAAGTGAATTCACGTAGGATGCCTAAATTGAACAAAAAGAAGACTAGTCAATATTGATTGATTTTCTTTGTTGCATTCCATGGCAAAGCAACTTTTGTGAAGCCAATATTACAATTCAATTCTTGCTATCTTTCATTTATTAACCAAGTAAGACAAAGTCAACTTTGGTGGCTTCTCTTTATGTTTCTACGGCAAATGCATGCCATTAGGAGGACAATTTCAACACTTTAATTCATTCTTCCTCTCAATGCATTTACGGCTATGCATTTGAATAAAAACCAATTTACCTACTTAAATATATTTGGTCACTTTTCTATTTAGCTATCATTTAAAGAAGCAAAACAACAAATAATTCTCACTTTCTCTCAAAGTGGTTTACGGCCATGCATAGTCAAAGCCTTCATCTTTCTCCAAACTTTTCCAAATAGCAAAAGCTCACAAATTTCCTTCTCCTTTTCTTCTTCCACCTTACGGCCTTTCCACCCATTTTCATCACTCATTATTCTATAATTCTAAACTACCTTATATCTTGCTTTCTTACTTCATCCCAAGATACTTGGTAGTTGAAACCTAAGTTTGAATTATTCATTTTCTATCTTGATCTTCAAAATTCAAGTTTGAAGCCTTGAAGGTAGGATTCTTTAATCTTCATGTTTCTATTCATTTTAAAGTTCTAATCATGATTTTAATCCATGATTATTTTAGTTTAGAGCCTTAGGTATTAATATTGTATGTTTTCTTTGATTTTCAAGAAGCTCTTGGTGGTTGAAGTTCTTCTTGAAGGAGACAACAAGAGGACATACAAGGAACTTTGGAGGTTTCTTCAAGAGGTAAGAGGGAGATTACCCTCATCAGCCATGTGTTGGTGGTGAGGAATGAATGTGTTTGTAGTGAAGAATCCATGAGGATTCATTCACTTGATTGTTTATTGTCTTTCCTAATTGTGATTGATTATGTGTGTAAGCATGTCTAATAACTTTAATATTTTGTATGTGTTTTATGATTGCTTTAATATATGGTATGTGTTCATAGATGCATGATAATTATTATAGAATGTGAATAGCATGTAAGGTTTGCATGAGTGTTCCAAAGAACACAAATCCAAGGCTCACGGCCTCAACACAAAATGGGAACCAAAATGTTCTCAATAATTTTCTAAAAGAGCAATTTAATTGACTTAGGTAAATTGACAAGATACAAATTAATTTAAAGCAAGGAAAATGAATTTAAAGATCAAATGACAATTTTTGTGGAATTCGGCCAACATGCCAAATTTAAATATTTTGGTTTCTAAAATTATTTTCAACCAAGGTTAGGTAATAATGCCAAAAGAATTTTATTACAATGAATTTTGAGGAATAAAAATGATTAAACTAAGTTTAAGGAACTAAATCTAAGAGTTTTACCATTTAAAAGAAAATACAGTAGCTTTTGTAAAATTTCTAACGTAGAGCTCATTTTATATTTTGAATCACGTTAGTAGTTTTCAAAAGTATAATTAATTGGTTATAATATAAATAAAAGGAATTTTAACAGAAAACTTAGAAAACCATTGTTATAAATTTCCTAAACAAAATACTGTTAAGTTTTGTTAAAAACAAACAAATAAGATAGAAAAGATATCTATTATATTATATACGGTATGAAAAATATTCTACGTAGTTCAAACGTATTAAATATTATTTTTGTTTATTTGAATAGTAATTTCTAAGGAATTCGGACAAGAAAATAATTTAAAAAACTTACGCGATTGAGAAAACGTATTAAAAACTCTACGCGATTTGAAAAATAGCAAAATATATTTACGCAATTTAAAAACGTTTGTAAAAGCGACGGGATTTTGAAAACGTGATAAAATTTCTACGCGGTTGATGAAAACAACAAGTTTTTACTGTCGGGCCAAAGTGGTGGACCCGGACAGATGGTGAAACAGTATTGCCAAGTGGGTGCGTACTGTATATATATGCGATTTGCCAGTGAGGGCATATTCGTAATTTTTGCCAGTGAGGGCATATCTGGAATTTTTGCCAGTGAGGGCACATTCCCAATTTTCGCCAGTGAGGGCATATTTGATATCTAATACCATTGAGGGTATTCTGGTAATTTTAATCATGCATTTATGCCAATTTGGTTGATAATTGGTGGATTGATTGACGAGATGAACAACATCGTGTTATCGGTGTGATAAGCGTAGTGTGGTTCGATTTTGAATGAACTTGGAGACGTTAGTGTGCAGAATCCCATATGTGGACAGTCGGTCGCACCTCTGGGCCATGGTGACTGGTAACACACTAATGGACTCGACACACACTATACTTAATCAATATCTTGTGAAGTCTATTAGTGCAAGCCTGTAGTGACACGACGTAAGACAGTGTGCTACACCACTATGCTATTTCAGTGGGCTATAGACGCAACGTGTGACAGCGCAATAGTTATGGGCGGTCAACGGTACTAATAGATTTTGCGGGTCGTTCACTCTGATGTCTGTATTTTTAGCTCCATGGAGTAGGGTTGAGTCGCATCTCATATATTTATGTTTTATACATTTTAATGTTATTTATTTGTTCTTTTTTATCTATTTGTATCATTTTAACTATCTGTACCATTACATTAGCATATGTGATTTGCATCTTTATGTGGTTATCTATATTCACTGTTGAGATATAACGTATGTTGTGACTATATGATTTAATGGTATCCATTATTATATCTATCATAGTAATGTTATTGCTATTCATTTTATTATAATATGTGTTTATTAGAATTATTTGTAAATTAATAACATGATTATAATTGTGATATACGTGTGTATGGAATGACTTTGTCATTCGTATTATTCTTTGCTACCGTACTGGTATTGGTGAAAGGGGATCTCACCTCTTTGCTATATTGTTTTGTTGTGTTTGTTTTTATTTAAATTCGAATAGTAGACGAAGCAAGTTTCTTAGACCCATTGGAGGCAAAATTCTGAAGATGTTGACGGCTTCGAGGAGTAATCTTCCAATTTTCAACATGATGCAGAGGGTGGAGAAACAAGACATGTGTGTTAGGTTTTCTCGTTAGTGTTTACCGTGCTATTAGTAGTACCCGTCATTGGGTTGGCTACTGTTTCTCTGAGTCTGTAAGTTACATGTTTTATTTCTTTATTGAATATTTTGTGGTATATATATAATATGTGTATTAATCAATTCAATTTAGTTTCTGTTTTTCTTGAAATTTTTGGTAAGTTTATGCTTCCATGAAAAGAAAGTTAAAAATTCATCTTTTAGAACTCAAAGCTTTTATAAAAATGATTTTCAGATTTTAAGTTTTCTTTAAAAAATGTGACGCCCTATGGAGGGTGTTACAAGTGGCTCTAGGATGAATGGTGTATTGACTCCTATGAGCCACCTCTAAGATCTTTTCTCTGATTTTAGAATCTCTTGGAATGCAAAGTCTATCTCTTAACTTAATCACTCCATGATTTGCCATATCAAACTCCAACTGATCCCTTAAGAAGATTTGCTCTATTATCTCACTTAGGGTTTTATCCTTGCTTTGAGCTTTAAGAATTTGAGTTCTCAGGTCGCTAACTATGTCCACCCTACTCATAAAGAGACTCTGTGGTGTCACAATTACCTTAATACTAAGTCTTTAAACCTTTCAAGAAGCTGACCCTCATGAACCATCATCCGAGACTCATGTAGGGATTTCCTACTTAGTGCATTGACCACTATATTGGCCTTACCTAGGTGATACTTAAGCTCAAATTCATAATCTTTTAAAAACTACATCCATCTTCTTTGCCTCATGTTCAGCTCCTTCTGATCAAACAAATATTTTAAACTCTTATGGTTGCTGGACACCTCAAATTGAACTTCGTAAAGATAACGTCTCCATATTTTCAAGGCAAACACTACGACTGCTAATTCCAAATCATGGGTGTCGTAGTTCTTCTTGTGAGGCCTCAATTGCCTTAATGCATAAGCAACTACTCGCCTATATTGCATTAGAACACACCCTAAGCCCATCTTTGAAGCATCACAAAACACCTCAAACTTCTCCTATGGATCCGGAATCACCAAAACTAGTTTAGTAGTTAACCTCATCTTAAGCTCTTAGGAACTATCCTCTCACTCTTGAGTCCAATCAAAACTACTATCTTTCCTAGTTAATCTAGTCGAGGGTAGTGCTAACTGAGAGAATCCACTAATGAATCTTCTATTGTACCCAGTGTTGATGTATGCCCTAGAGGCCAATACATTATGTCTGTATTTACATACATTGTATTATACTATTTTTAATATATAAGGCATTTCATTTATTGTGTTCTTTTTTAATAAACATAATAAAGTCCTTAGAATAATAAGTTTGATACCATAGGACATCAAGTGGATGACTTGATAGGGAGATCCTATTAGATAAAACACTATTCTTAAATGTCCCTAGTCAAGTATTATTGTTAATTGGGATAACAATAATGCATTGAGACTAGTATGTGTGTAGACTGAGGACCACATCTCACGGGTCATAGATATGAGATATCAAGTCTTCACATGGATACATATTAGAGTAATGATGTATCTGACAGACCCGCCATGAGAACGCTACGTGGATCGTTACGTGAGTGTCATAAGCGATTCTCATAGTGATAATGGTGTATGTGGTCCTTTGACCTGAAATCACTACGATTCCTACATGAGGAGTTGCGTGTTTTAATGCCATCAAACGTCATCTGTAACAAGATGATTATAAAGTTAGTTATTAGACATACTGCGATTCATGTGGAGGGATGTGAGTGACCTAGATGGGATTTGTCCCTCCTACATAACAGGAGTGATATCTTCGGGCCCCCTGATTGAGTGAGACTACGAAATGCATGGCCATGCTCAAATGAGTCAATATGAGATATTGATCTCATTTGTTGTTACTATGTCTACTTGAGAATCAGGAAACTGGAGATTGAACTAAACAAGGGTGACACGTTCCATGCCTTGTGTTCAATCTAGATATCTGGACAAAGGGACTAAACTACATAGAAACATTGGTCACAGATAGGTTATGTCAAATCACTGACATTCTCATTACTTGGGTAGCAGCGATGTGTTGCTAGATACCGCTCACTGTTTGTAATATTAAAATAAGATTTTAATATTACTACCAACGTGATGAGAACCTGTAGGGTCGCACACTTAGAGCAGACTAAATTGGAGCAATAAGAATCCAAGTTGGACTCGAATTCAATTGCAGGCCTAACTCATAACAGATGAGCTTAGGGTTACACAGCTTACCTTGTTACTGCTCACACTCACTTAAGGCAGCCACTATTATAAATAATACTGCTAAGAGGGCTGCTATGTATGCAATACCACAACCCTAGCCACACTTACAGAAAATGAGTGAGAGATAGTGAAAGGTTTTCTTCTCTTCGCAGCTAGCACTGCGAAACAGAGGCGTGGCCCCTTTTTGAAAGTCTATTCGTGTGGATACCGCAGAGACATTGTCGCTATTATGGTGTTGGTGATTCACCTCGCTTGTGTTTATCACGCTTCAAGAGGTAAACCTTTCAAAAAACTTGGATTATGGCCTTTTCGCATGGATCCTGTGAGGGAATTTTTATTATTCCGTTGCGTGACTTTTGATCCGCAATTCCTAACACCCAGCTAGGCCAATGAAACTCTTGATCTCTGTCATAGTTGTAATACCCTAATACAATTATCTCAATATAACACAGATATTAAAAAGATAACTAGTATCGAGGATGCTACTTTATAAGGACGCATGAAACATAAATCTATAAATAACTACAAAAGATATCATAGAGAGCCATGAGACAAGAAATGATTGTATAAATACATCATTGGCCAAAAAAAGGGTCCATGTTATATACAACTTTACTCAAAAGAATAGTCAATAACAATCTATACAAAACAAGATCCAAAAGAACTAAAAGAAGCTACTCTAAGCCATTTTCCTGTTCTTCTTTTTTTTCCTCCCTTTTGAGGGGTCTTGACCTAGATTTACAAGGAAACATAAAGGGGTGAGAATTCACAAATCCTCAGTATAAGTATTCCTAAACTAGTGTTTACTCATTCATCATAAATAAACAAAACTATAATTATTAGATCATGTCCACAATAGATAAAAGAGACTCTACTCATTACTATGAGAATATAAACATACTTATAAAGTAAACCATCACATTACCAATCTTCAAAACTAACAAGAGAGAGAAAAGCCCATACAAATATCAAGGAACACAATGCATAGTATGACGTATGAATATGCCTAATGATTGTCCTAAAAATATGTTTGTACAATGCTAGTGCAAGCTTTTATATTAGAAAACCATATTACATGCTCATTCCCAAGAACCGCATTCCCTTGTATATATTGGGTAGGATAGGCACAAAGGCCTTGACATTACCTGGTAATAAGTGGATTCCTTCCCCTCATCTCAATAAGATATTGCAACCACCCACATATTGGTAATCTTGACCACAATGAGCCTTTGCTTTGAGAATTAGGATCAAATAACTAATTCCGTAGCCATATGGTTGTGCACACTATCTAAGGTTACAATACGCAGAAAAAGCAAATAGCAAGTTTGAAAACAAAGTATGCAAGTTGTTTAAGCAACACTTAAGCACAATACAAGGTTCACATAACCAAGTGAGAAGGAAACTAGCCAACACTCAACCCTACTCACCCTTATCACACAAAGGGGCAAGATCATGCTCCCAGAACTCCCTATTACCAAATCTTGGTAATTAAGAAAACAATTGTCTTACTTATGCATTCTAGTTCAACTTCACTCATGAAGGAACACTTCATGCACCTAGACAATCACATATGGATCAACTTTATCACATAAAGGAACTAACACCTTTTTATCACAAGATCCTAGCTCAACCTTAGCCCAAAAAGAGAGCAAAACATGGCTCACATACCATTCAAGCTCAAACTTAACCACTAAGGAAGTAATTAGAATTTTCTTATCATAGGTAGTCTTATTCACCAATAAATCTCATAACATGGCCTAAAGCATTGTTATTTTATCAACCAAGCATGAGTATATTATGGATAAATGACCTAGTATGTTTTGATTAATGACTAAACTTAATATGATTATTACTTTGATTCACTAACTACTTGCCAAGCTTGACTTTTTCAATGAGATTTAATGGAGCAAGAAAAGTGGATGCAAAGGATCATGGAGCAAAGCATTTCAATGCAAGGATCATGAAGGAAAACTTGAAGAAGGAGCATCATGAAGAAGGAATTCAAGGAAGATCATTAGGAACCTTTTTGTAAAGAAAAGACTTAGTATAACTCTTTGATTAAGCACTCTAAAATAAGTAAAAATGGTTTTCAAAAGTAAAAATGGACTAACTTTTAGTTAGTACATCTATGTGTACATCGATATACTTTCAGTTAATTAACTAACTTTTAATGAAACCCCCAATGTACATCTATGTATAAGTGTTATACATCTATGTATACATCAATTGATTCTGGACTTCCTTGATCAGTATGCACCTTTGCATCTGTACATTGATTGGTACATCGATGCATAAGCCAAAACAAAAGCAAGGACTTTTTTGAAATAGCCATACAATCGATTAGGTAATCGATGTATGAACTTCTGGGCTGAAAATGCAAGTGTTTCTCAAGAACAACATTGATGTACTCATGTGTGTATCACTCAAGATCAAGAACATCCAAGAACACAATCGATTAGACAATTGATGTACACACGTTGTAAGAGTGAAATTTTTTTTAATACATTTGTGTACTAATCGATTGACTGATAATACAATTTTTCAGATAAGTTTGTTTTGATCTTAACTAACTTGTAAAGTGTGTCCAACGGATCTATTTTAAAATATACCTATATAAGGACATTGGCAAACACTTTCTTAATAACAATTCATTTAAAACTTGAGATCAAACACACAAATACTGAGAGAGCTTTTCATTAAAAGAAATTGAGTATTTTTCTGTAGAACTTCAAATTGTAATATCTGATTTCTTAGAATCTAATTCAATCTTTTCATATTGTAAAAGAGAGATAAGAGAGAAGGTTCTCTCGTGGATTAAATCAAGAGTAGAAAGGACTCTTGGTGCTGTGCAAGAGTAGAAGGAACTCTTGTGGGAATTGCAAGATTGCTTTAACTGGAAAAAGTTGTCATTTGGGTAAAAGGAATGTAACATCCCCGATAACATGTGAGGCTTGTAAAGGGTTACCAAAGTAGCCTAATACTAGTTTAACATGTCTGTAAAGTTTTATGACAAACTGAGCTAGTTTAGGCACTTTGCCACAACGCAGAATGTGAAAAAGTGGCCTAAAATGACCCAGAAAATGACATAAATTGCATAAAAAAGAGAAATATTTATTGATAAGTTATTTTTAAGTCATAAATGAGTTAAGAAAGTTGTAATTAAAAATTGAAGGTAAACTGAGTTTGTTTAGTATTTTTAAGCACACTGAGTGCGTGTTTTGATACCGGATGGACTCAGCGCATATATGAAAAATTAAGGAAACTGTGAATAAGTATTAAGGAATCTTAGAATTTATTTTAATATTTATGGAGGTTAGAAAACTTAAAATAATAAGATCAAAGTGTTCCTAAAAGATAGGAAGTTTAGTAAAATGACAAAATGCCCTAATGTTACTTGTTTTAAAAGTGAGATTTCATCTCACTTTCTCATCTCTCTCGTATGCACTCTAGCTGTAGAATGGAGAAAGAAAAACAAGGCAGAAATGAAAGGGAAAAACAAAAAGGAAGGAGAGGAGGAAATCAAGGGAACCAAGAAGGAAAGTTGAAGTTTGAGGTAAGGGATTAGTTTCCTACTCTTATCTTTATTTTTCTCACCTATTGTTGCATGGTATTGAGCAAAAATGAAAAGGGGATCCATGGGTTATTCATGGTTTCTATGTTTATTTCTCTCCCTTTTGAGCTTGTTAATGGTTTGGTTTGGTAGTGAATGACATGATTGTGCTTTTGATTTTTATTAGTTTTAAGTGATTAAAAATGGAGAAGTCCTCTTGAATATTGATTATTGTTGGAGTTTTGATCCGAGTTATATGATTTAAATGGGTGTTTAGAGGTTATTGACTGGTTGTGTTGCTGAAACCATGATTTTGGAAGTAAGAAATTTGATTAAAAATGGAGAGGAGAGGAAGAACAGCAGTAATATCTTTGTTCTTTTTTTCTTTGTTATCTGGTACTTGACATCAAAAAAAAATTTTGGTTACTGTCCAAGAGAGTCATGATACTTTTGTAATGTTATTTTAAGTGTTTTGTAGTGCTATTTTAATTGAGGACAAGCATGAATGATTGAAGTAAAGTATGACTTATACATAATATTATTTGTAAAGATTATGGATTGAGAAAGAATGTTTACTTAATGAGTGTTTAAATAGAATGAATGCATGATATTCAATGCTTGAATGTAATGACTTGAAGTATTTATGAAGTGAATCATTGTATGTTATTGATAAAGATTGAATGATATATATATAAATAAGGTTACAAAGTATGGTTTAGTGTGATTATGCATGAGACTTATTATGAAATGCAATGCAAGGCTAATGTATGCTATATTAGATGAAAATAAGCATGAATGATGCATAACTAAATAAAAGTTACACAAGAGTTATATGTAAAGATTAAAGGTTGTTAATAAGAATTAACAGAAGACAAAGATGTATGTAGTATTGACATGGAAAGAATGTCTAATATTACAATGTATTTTGAGTTTGAGTTAGAAATTTGAGACTCTCCATTTGGACCTTTGATGCACAAAGTGAGAAAAATGATATTTCCTTACTTGATTGAGTTTAAATCTATGATTGATGAGTTGAATTTAGTGTTTAATGATCCTAACATGATTAGAGACCGTGATTAGGGTTGAGAAACACTTAGAATCCATGATTTGAGGATTAGAACTTGGTTAGAAACCAAAATCATGCATAACACGAATTATGCAGAAAACAGGATAGCATTGAGTAGTTTGTGATGTTTGTTGCATAACTTGAGCTATAGACATCAAAATTACTTGATTCTAGAGCCATTTGAAAGCTAATACATAAGGCTTTATGTAGTAAAAATGTCAAAATTTTTGAGCAACCCAATTAGTCCCAGTTTTGATTTGAAGCCAAGCCAAATTCTGCAGAAAAGCCAATCTGGCACCTGTTAAACCAGATTGCATAATTTCTTACTCCGATGTCGTATTTACATGACCCAGTTCCATTTGAAAGCTAACACATAAGGATATTTGATTGTTAAATTTCAAAATTTTTGAATTCTTAGTTTGTTCTCAGTTTCATTTCAAAGTCAGCTCATTTTTGAGTAAAACAGAAAATGTCCTGTTTTAGCTTTTGCATAATGTTGCATAACTTTGGCTACATTTATCCAAATAAGGTGAGGTTTATGACATTTGAAAGATATGATGAAAGTCTATATAACTGTAAAATCTCAGAATTATTGAAGTTAGTATGTGCATTTGGTGCACTCATGAAAAACAACCTTTTTAGGCGAAAATTGAGGGGTTTTTGAGAAAGTTTGGACCCTAGAAACTTTAGTAGCTTCTTTAATAGTTAAAGTTGAATTATAAAAGTGTAGTAGAAATATGTTTGCTCCTTTATAGGTTAAACTTGAATTAAATGCTCCTTTATTGAGCTTGAAATGAAATGTATGCATGGTACTGGGAAGCAACATAAAGGAATGATGAAGGTAGATGAAGTTGAATGAGTCCCTCTCTACTAGCATGTATGATAATATATTAAGAAAAGTTTAATGATTACGATATTGCTTCTCCCTTGTATATGGAAAAGTATGATTATGTAAAAAGTGAAGAAAGGAAAGATTTTAATACTTTTGCATGTGTTGTTTTCAAACTTGTTATTTGATGTTTCCATGTATTGTAAATTTATGCTTGAACAAAAGGGCTCCAAGTGGTTTAGACAAAAGGGCTCCAAATGCCAAAGTTATGAATGTTTGGTAGTGCAAGGAACAAAAAAGGCATCCTGCCTACCCAAAAAACAATACAAGGAAGTGTTCTCCTTTGGGAGAAACAAAAGGCATGGTCCTAGGTTTGGTCCCAATGAAGGGCTATAACCTGAAGGAAGGGATTCAATAATCCCAATGAAGAGTTGTAGTCCGAAGGAGGGGATTTAATACCGAGCCATGTGAACAATATGAAGCAGTTTAACACAGCTTCTCGGGAGTTGGAGCTCTGGCTGGGGGTGTTACATTAAAAGATGCTTCCTGGAACAATAGGGCTTCCTGGAAATATTCAGATAACATGAGTTTTCTAAAATAAAATCATTTCAAAGAATCATTACATGAGCATACTTTAGAATCCTCATTAGACATAATCATACATTATCATGCATTGCATAAAAATTGACGATTGTATAGGCAATTGTCTTGTTTTGATTCAATGTGAAGGTTAAGGTTAAAAGCTTATTATAAAAGGTTGATATTAGCATTTAAAGTGAATTAAGTGTTGTTTATAGTATGATGATAAATGTTTACAGTACATGCCATTTAAGTTATGATGTTTGAATTGATTTGTTATGATATAAATGAATTATTTTGTAATTGAATGAACTGTCTGCTTTGGGAAAGGAAAGGACTGAGTTTTGGCTATGCCACCTTTCCAAACGACTAAGTACAATTTGTGTTTTATCCAAAGCAGCTGGATTTACCATGATGTTATGATTTCAAACTTACTACTGAGAATTTAATTCTCACCCCAGATATTTTATGTTTTCCATGATAAATCCAGAGAAGGATCCAAGCAAGCGCAAGGTAAGGCGATGAAGACTTAGTTAAGCTATTAATGCAATTATTTTGGTTCTGTAATTATATTAAAAGTTCTGTAATTAAATGTATGTAATTAATTTGTGAAGATTTGTAATCTCAGACATATCAAATAGATTTCTAATAAAGAGTAAGTTTCTTGAGGTGTAAAATGTCTTGCTTTCTTACTTCTATAAAGGCTCTATATATTTATTCGTTATATAGCTATTAAATAGGTTGTAAATTACGCTTAAGTTAGAAAGTGACATACTATTCTATTTACTTAATATACGTAGGGTATACTACAGTGAATGGAATTAGGGTGTTATAAGGAACCTAGAAGTGAAGCTTGTGTAAAGAATCTTGTAAATTGATTTTTAATAGTGGACGAAACTCACAGTGATGTGGGGACTGGATGTAGGTTACCAAAGGAGGTAGCTGAACCAGGATAAAACTCAGTTTGTAATTTTCTCTATCCCTTAACTCATTATTTGCTTTATTGTTGAATGTATGAATTAAGCAATGTGTTAGGGATGCTTGCATGATTTGATTAGTTTTTGATCTTGTTCATATCTGAAATCAATCTTATTGTTAATATTTCTTTATAAGTTTCAAGTCTCGATAGAAACACATCTTGCAAAAATACATTTTGGTTTGTTGGTTGACAAA
This sequence comes from Ormosia emarginata, assembly GCA_029884605.1. Taxonomy (NCBI): domain Eukaryota; kingdom Viridiplantae; phylum Streptophyta; class Magnoliopsida; order Fabales; family Fabaceae; genus Ormosia; species Ormosia emarginata. The sequence goes on from JAQQTP010000088.1 coordinate 46,583,747, forward strand.
ATTTTTTTCATAGTTAAAGAAAAGAATCAGTTTTTGCAAAAAAAGGGAAAAACTTCGAAAAGTTATCATACTCAATTCAACCCTCCCTTCTTGAGTATTAAGAAGCCACAACCAACATATATTCCATTATATCACTCTATGACAGAGCATCATACATTTCCTAGCAAAACACACAAGAAAAACAAGTTTGGGCCATTCTTAGGGGGAGTGCCATGACTCCCTACTCTCGGGTGGCATTCCTGAGTTACAGAGAGTTAGGGGTCGTGGTTCTCCCTCAAAAATATGGTTTTTCCAGATTTCTCAAGAACACAACCCTAATTTCACTCTTTTTAACCATTCGCAAGGTTTTCTAATCATTCAAGCTCCAAAACCATCAAATATCAACTCAACAACATCATATTTTTAGTAACCAGTCATTCAAACATCATCAAATCAAACAAAACAAACATGGGTTTCAAACCCATTTCTAAATCTCAAGGTTCAATATGCATCAAACAAAGGTCGGGGCTTGAGCCCCTCAATAAAACTCAAAGTATCATCCTAATCATCATCTCAAACCTCAACCAAACATCATGGGTTCTTCATTTTCAATGGAAGGAAAAGATGAATCAAGTGAGAAAAACTCCTACCTAGCTTATGGTTGCTTTGCTCTTTCCTTTCTTGGCTTGTCTTCCTTCTTCTTCCTCCCCCTTTGATCTTCCTTGTTCTTGCTTCTTTTCCTTCCTTCTACTTCCAACTGTGGAGATGAGAGAAAAGGAGGAAATGAGTGAAAAATGAAAGTGAGTGGATGAAATAGTGAGAATGGTGGGTAACGTGAAGGAGTGGAGAAGAATGAGGGCAAGATGGTCAAAATATCATGTTTTAATAGCGAAAAGCAGCAGCTTGCTGCAGGGAAAAACGTGGGAATATTTCCCAAAAAGAGAAAATTTAACTGATAAGCTTTTATCTTTTAAGAACACTTAGATTTCTTCAAATCAAGTTTCTTAACTTCCAACAAGTTTAAAATAAATCCTAAGATTTATCAAAAATCTTGTTTCACCAATTTCCTATTTTTTCATATCTGCGACTAGTCAATCTGGCATTAAAACACACTCTTAGTATGTTTAAAAATATTGAACAAACTCAGATAACTCTCATATTTTAACTATAGCTCATGACAACCATTTGTGACTAGGAAATAAGCTCTCCATATGCAATTCCTTTAGCTAAACCATTTATGCTAATATCTGAGTTATTTTAAGTTACTTTTCACCTTCTATGTTGTAGCAAAATGCCTAAACTAACTCAGAGTGTCACAAAATTAAACAAACATGTCAAATAAGTACTATACTACCTTTGTAACTATATACAAGCCTAATATGCCACTGGAGATGTTACATTCTCCCCTCCTTTTAAAAAAAATTTGTCTCCAAAATTACTTACCTCAAATAAACCATTGTGGGTAGTCTTGTTGCATGTGGGACTCCAACTCCCATGTAACCTCCTCGAAGCTAGCTGTTGTAACAACCTAATTCTAATTACCGTAGTATACCCTAAGTATACTAAGTAAATAGAATTAAGTATGTCATTTTCTTATCTTAAGCATAATTTATGACCCATTCAATATCTATTTAAAGAGTAAATATATAGAGCCTTGTAGAAGTAAGAGAGCAAGACATTTTACACCTCTAAAAACTTGCTCTTTACTAAATATCTATCTGATATGTCTAAGATTATAACTTACACAAACTACATATACAATTTTAATTACAGAACTATTAGTATAATCACAGAACCAAATAATTACATTAACAACTTAACTAAATCTCTATCACCTTGCCTTGAGCTTGCTTTGGTCCTTCGCTAGATTTATCATAGAAAACATAAAAAGAATTGGGGTGAGAATTAATAATTCTCAGTAGTAAAATTTAAATTATGACATCATAGTAAATCTAACTGCTTTGGGGTAAAACATAAGTTGTACTTAATCATTTGAAAAGATGGTATAAGCCAAATCTCAATCGTTTCCCTTTCCAAAGCAGACAGTTCATTCAATTACAAAATAATTTATTTATTATATAACAATCAATTTGAACAACATATTCTTTAAACATTTAACATCATACCAGGAACAATACTTAACTTACTTTAAGTACCATTCCCAGCTTTTCCTAACTAACTTTTATTCATAACCTTCACATTTAATGAAAATAAGACAATTGCCCATGCAATTGCCGATTTTATGCAATGCATGGTGATGTATGATTATGCCTAATGAAACCCCTAAAGTATGCTTACGTAATGATTTTAAAAGATTTTATTTTAGAAAACACATGTTATTTGAATATTTCCAGGAAGCCCTTTTTGTTCCAAGAAGCCTTTTTTGTTTCTGGGTAAGTAGGACACCCTTTTGTTCCTTGCACTACTAAACATGTTTAACTTTGGCACTTGGAGCCCTTTTGTCCAAGCCACTTGGAGCCTTTTTGTCCAAGTCATAGATTTACAGTATATGGAAATATCAAATAACAAGTTTGAAAACCAAAACATGCAATGGTATTAAAAACCATTCCTTCTTTCACTTTGTACATAACCATACTTTTTCTTATATAATAAGGAAGCAATTACCATAATCATGAAACTTTTCATTTGTACATTACCATACATATTTGTAGAGAGGGACTCATTTAACCTCATTTACCTTTACCCTTTTTTTTATATTGCTTCCCAATATCATGCTCATCAACATCATTTAATAACATGTATAAATCATTATATTTCTCAACATTACATCATATCATGGCTCAATGTCTCATTTTCATCATCATTTAACATCTTATTCATCTTAATTACCATTAATTTATTACAAGATATAAACAATGATACGCACCATTTAAATATGTCAATTTGACATAACATTACATTAGGAATTAATTTCCTAATCAATAAAATCAAAGTTCAGGTTACACCATCATCACATCATTAATGAAACCATAATATATCCAATTACATCATTTAATAACAACACATACGGCTTTACATAGCAAAATCCATCAAAACAAGCATTTTGTCTTGTTTTTTACAGAGGGTCATGGCTCCCCTTTCATTAGTGTTGCGACCTTAGCTTCTTGGGAAGAATTTCCTGCTTCCTAAAAGTGGAGTGTTGCAGCTTCCATCCTTGGAGTGTCGCGGCTCCCATGCAATTTTCTAGTTTTTCCAGAAATGGGAAAAACACCATTTTTCCACTCCAATCCAAACTTAAGTCATGTATAATTCATCCTCAACTTAACATCTCATCATACTATCAAGTTTTCATCAACAAACATCCAAAGATCCATTTTCAAGTCAAGAAGCAAATAGGGGTTTTACATCCATTTATCAAATCTCAACCATGATTATCAACCAAAACAACCACCAAAACTTGTTGAAATCCTCAACAACTATACAATCCATTATCAATCATAATCTCAACTAACCACCAAATTTTTCAGATTTGAAGGTACAAAAATAAAGAAGAAAGGAGATGAGAAAACCCCCTTACCTCAAGGTCTTGAAGATGACCATGGAGGCTCCAAGCTCTCCTTCCTCTTCCCCCTTCCTTCCCTCTTTCCTTTTTCTTTCTTTGTTTCCTTTGCTTCTGCAGAACCATGAGAGAGGGATGAGAAAGATGAGAAAGATCACAAATTTTAAAAGATGACATTAAGGGTAAAATGGTCATTTTGTTAAACTTCATATATGTTAAGAACACTTTGATTTAACTAAATCAAGTTACCTAACTTCCAACAATCTTAGAACCATCAAAAATCTTATTTCACCATTTCCATAAATTTTTATATCTACTGTACCTCAATCTGGTACTTAAACACTCACTCGGTGTCATTCAAAATACCAAACTGACTCCGTTTGTCCTCAAAATTTAACCACATCCCTTTTCACACATTTATGACTAAGAAATGAATTTTCTATACTTATTTCCTTTAATTTAGCATTTATGCTATTTTCTTGAGTTAAATTAGTCATTTTGCATATTCTATGTTGCAACAAAGTATCTAAATTAACTCAAAATGTCACAAATTTAGCAGACATGTTAAACAACTGTTAAGCTACTTCTATAACCTTATTCAAGCCTAACATGTGTAAAAAGAGGGTGTTACAACTCCACCCCAAAGCACATTCACCAGAGGAATCTGCTTACCTCTAAGCTCTTTGACCCCTCTGTCCAAGATCCTTAACGGTTGCAAAACATAAGATAAATTATCTCTTAACTACACAGATTCATTCCTTATGACATGTGAAGGATTTGGATTGTACTTCCTAAGCTGTGATACATGAAAGATAGTATGAAGGTTTGACAAACTGGGAGGAAGTGCAATTTGGTAGGCTACAGGACCTACACTCTTTAGGATTTGGTAGGGACCAATGAAATGAGAACTCAACTTTCATGTTCTCAATGCTCTACCAATCCCTATTTTATGAGTGACTCTCAAGAAAACATGATCTACCTCTTCGAACTCTAGAGGTCTCCTCCTTCTATCAGCATAACTTTTCTGCCTACTTTGAGCTCGAACCAACCTATCCGTGATCACTCTGATATGTTTAGTGGTCTGTTGTACCAACACAGGTCCTAGGATGGTCCTCTCTTCAACCTCATACCAACAAAAAAGGGACTTACACTTTCTAGCATATAGTGCTTCATACGGTGCCATGCTTATGCTGGTATGGTAACTATTATTGTAGGCAAACTCTGCTAAAGGTAAGAACTTATCCCAACTACCCTTCTGCTGCACACATGCTCTAAGCATATCCTTGAGGGTCTAGATAGTCCTTTCCAGTTGACCATCCATCTGTGGGTGGTATGCTGTACCCAAACTAAGCTTAGTCTCGAAAATTTTCTACAAGGCTCTCCAAAGTCTAGATGTAAATCTAAGGTCTCTATATGAAATTATACTAAGGGGAGCATCATGCAATCTAACTATCTCTTGAAGGAATAACTAGGCTAGTTTATCCAAGGAGTAGTTAGCTCGAATGGGCAGAAAGTGGGCAGACTTGGTTAGTCTATCCACAATGACCCAAACAACATCAAAACCTTGTTAAGTCTAAGGTAACCCCGTCATAAAATCCATTGTGATGTTATCTTATTTCTACTCAGGGATTTCTAAAGATTGTAGAGGTCTGGAGGGTTTCTAGTGTTCTATCTTGACCTTCTAACAAGTTAGGCACCTAGACACAAACTCTGTTATGTCCCTCTTCATTATAGGCCACCAAAACATCTTCTTCAAGTCTTGATACATCTTAGTAGCTCCGGGATGGATAGTGTATTGACTACAGTGAGCTTCTTTAAGGATCCGTTCCTTGATTTTGGATTCACTTGGAATGTAAAGTTTACCTCTAAACTTAATCATTCCATCCTCCGCCATATCAAACTCGCTCGGGTTTCCTAAGAAGATCTGCTCACTTACATCCCTAAGAGTATCATCCTCCCTTTGAGCCTCTAAGATTTGAGCACTCAAGTCATTCACTATATCCACTTTACCTACATTGAGGCTACTTGGCAATACACTCACTGTAAGGCTCAAGTCTCTAAAGCTCTCAAGAAGTTCACTCTCCTGGATCATCATCCAAGATATATATAGGGATTTCCTATATAGTGCGTCAACCACCACATTGGCCTTACCCGGATGATACCTTAACTTAAAGTCATAGTCTTTCAAAAACTCCATCTATCTCCGTTGTCTCATGTTCAGTTCCTTTTGATCAAATAAGTACTTCAAATTCTTATGATCACTGAACACTTCAAATTGGACTCCATATAGGTAGTGCCTCCAAACCTTTAAGGCAAACACCACCATGGTTAACTCTAGATCATAGGTAGGGTAGTTTCCCTCATGCGGCCTCAACTGCCTAGATGTATAAGTAACAACTCTCATATGTTGCATTAGAACACACCCTAAACTCATCTTTGAAGTGTCACAGTACACCTCAAAGTTCTCAACAGGATCCAAAATTACCAACATCGATGAGTTGGTCAACCTCAACTTTAGCTCCTGGAAACTATTCTCATAGTCTTGAGTCTATTCAAAAGTACTACCTTTCCTAGTCAGTCTAGTCAAGGGTAGTGCTATCCAAGAAAAGCCCTCTGTGAACCTCCTATAGTACCCTTCCAGGCCTAAGAAGCTGCTGATCTCAGTCACAGTGGTGGATCTCTCCCACCATAGCACTGCCTTCACTTTACTTGGGTCCACTGAATTCTCACCCTGAGAAATAACATGGCCCAAGAATTGAACTTATTTGATCTAGAACTCATACTTAGATAGTTTGGCAAACAATCTCTTCTCCTTAAGGGTTTCCAAAACTATCCTAAGATATTGCTCATGCTCCTCCATTGTCTTAGAATAGATAAGGATATCATCTATAAACACCAGAATAAACTAATCTAGGCAAGGTCTAAAGATCCTATTCATATAATCCATGAACACTGCTGGTGCGTTAGTCAACCCAAAGGACATCATGAGATACTCATAATGCCCATACCAAGTTCTAAAGGCAGTTTTAGGGATATCCTCTTCCCTAACCTGTATTTGATGATATTCAAATCTAAGATCAATCTTTGAAAAAACTGAAGCTCCCCTCAACTAATCCATTAGATCATCTATCCTAGGCAACAAATACTTATTTTTTATGGTTACCTTATTCAATTTCCTATAATCCACACAAAGCCTCATGGCACCATCTTTCTTTTTTACAAGTAGCACAGGCGCTCCCCACGGAGAGACACTTAGTCTAATGAATTATTTATCTAGCAACTCTTTTATCTGCTTCTTGAGTTCTGCTAGTTCTAGTGGCGCCATCCTATAGGGTGCTATAGATATAGATCTCATCCTAGGCACTAAGTCTATGGTAAACTCTATTTCTCGCTCGGGTGGCAACTCCACTACGTCGCTCGGGAGAACTTTGGGATATTCTCTTACCACAGGAATATCATCTAAGTTCTATTCAACCTCGATACTTAGTGAAAACAAGAGAATATATCCTAGAGCTCCCTCTCCCAAATAGAGATTCACTTGATTTGCATTGAGATACACTAACTCAGAAGGAACAACTTTGGTAGGTGTATCTAAATGCATAAAAAGTTATTCTTGGAGTTTCACTAAAAGGGTTGCCACATATGTTGCAATTATAACAAGATTGGAACAAGCCATTATATATAAAAGATTACATCCATAACATCAATATATTAGCAAAAAAAAAAAACATAAATTATGTCGTAACTAAGTGGAATGCAACATTATAACAAAAATAGCATTGGCTCTTTGAGCTGATTGATAGAATTGGATTTCAATAATAAATGGAAAGGAAATTCTATGAATATCATATATTAAGAGATAGAATTTATAAAAAAAGGAAGAGTAAACTAATAGACAACATGTAATAAACTAATGCTAATAAAGCTAAAAAAGAAGTTCTACAAACAAACAACATGTGATCTTGACCATATCAAGGAAAATATGCAAAATTTGACCATATCCAATAGCATGTAATCTAAAATGATACTATTGCAAGGAAAGTCAAGCATTATGTTTCAAGGAGAATTACTAATAGACCAAACACTCATTTGGCTTTCTTGTTATTACCAAAGCCTTTTGCTCATCATAGTTGTGCTTTGACTAAAATATAAGTGTCTATCTCACACGTATGATATAACAAATTAAAGAAATGGCACTAAAAAGCCTAAATCCTTTACACATTTCAGTATTTAGCACCAAACCTTCAACTTGGAAAACTCACTGATTTCCAATTAGCTAATATACATAGTCCACAATTTAAAGAAGCAAAATCCTTGACAACTTATTTTGGTGAACAATATACAAAGCAAGAAGTGATTAAGCTACACCAATATCAAAAAAAGACATTTTCACTAAGATATCAAGCAAGTAAAGTATCTTTTGAAAAAGCCCCAAGACCATAGATTTATATACTAATGAAAAGAAATCATAATGAATCAAAACTGATAAGATAATGAATTTCAGAATTATAGACCGAAAATGAAAAATGATCGTCTAGGAGTAGGACTCACCCTAATATACATTGCCTTAATCTCCTCATGTCTACAATGCCTAAAACTAGTAGCTAAGATGACTTACAATCTTTTTTCAACTGGAAATTGTTTGACTCTTGGCAACATATTACATATGCCACCGATTAATAATAATTACGACTTTTTAGATTATACATTTGCTAAAGCATCTAGCTCTATTGTCTCAAAAACAAATATATTTACTGTTACTTGAAAAAGTATAATGAGAAGATAAAGATATACAAATAATGCAGAATATTGAGAATATTGCTGCAAGATTGTGCTGATCCTAATTGATTTTGTTTGTATTAATTGTATTCACATTTAATTTTGTTTTGTATCTTGATCCCTTGATTATCGGGATCACTTATTTTTATGATTAATAGTTGTATCAGATATGTTAGGAGAAATCCCATAGGTGGTTGGATGACCTTGTATATATATCTATCGATTGTTTCTAATAGAGGCAGAACGACAAATTCTATTTATTGTTTTCTTATGATATCAGAGCTAACCAGGCTCTGATTAAAAACGAGTGTTGAAGAATGGTGGATAAGCATGATGAAGGATCAGAGATGGTAAAGAAAACACCGTCTCCATATGATTTGAGTTCGAATGACAATCCTAGAAGTGTGATCACCCAAGTCCAGCTACAGGTTGAAAACTACAAAGAATAGGCTAAGGCTATGAAAACCTCCTTATATGCACGACATAAATGGGGATTTATGGATGGCACCATAAAACAGCCAAAGGAAGGATCATCAGCGATGGAGGATTGGTGGACCGCGCAATCTATGCTAGTGTCCTGGATTTTAAACACCATTGAAACATCTTTGAGTTCCATTATCTCTTACATGGAGAATGCAAAAGAATTGTGGGACAACATTAAAGAATGGTTTTCAGTGGTGAAAGACCCTAGGATTCAACAACTGAAATTGAAACTAGCTGAATGCAAGCAAGGAGGAATGACCATGGTAAATTACTATGGAAAGTTGAAGATGTTGTGGGATGAATTGGCAAACTACCAGCAGATATCGACGTGCACGTGTGGAGGATGCAAATGTGACAGCAAGGCGAAATTAGAGCAACAGAGGGAAGAAGAAAAAGTACATCAATTCTTAATGGGGTTGGATGATGTGTTATATGGGATAGTCCATTCAAATCTTCTTGCTACTGATCCACTACCATCATTGAACAGAGTGTATGCTACTCTGATACAAGAAGAACGTGTGAAGGCAATTTCCAGAACCAAGGAGGAACGAGGGGAAGTTGTTGGTCTGGCTGTGCAAACTGGTGGAAGGACGAGAAGGCGTGGAGATACAAACGACAAGTCTATGGTTTGTTGGCACTGCAACCGAATAGGACATGATGCCATAAACTGTTTTCATGTGGTTGGGTATTCAGAATGGTGGAGAGAAAGGCCATGCCATGAAGCAAAGACAAGTGGTCGAAGGAAAGGGCAACAACAAACATGCGGTGCTTATCAAGGTCGTGGGAGAGGCATGAGTGTGCGTGCAAATACTGCCCAGACTTCCATTAGAGGAACGATTCTGCCAGTAATGGATACAGACAAGGGCGGGCTAACAGGTTTGAGCAATGAGCAGTGGAAAACTCTGGTGGATCTTCTGAACAATCATAAGGGAAGCACCATAGAAAGAATGACAGGTAAAAACACGGTATGGATTATTGATATAGGAGCCTCTAATTATATGACAGGAGATTTGAGACTTCTCCATGAGCTAAAGGTTGTTCAAGGATGTCCTGTGGGACTACCAAATGGAGAACAAGCTGTTGTAACTAAGGAAGGAACTGTAACTCTCAAAGGAGGCCTAAAACTTATCAATGTGTTATATGTGCCTAGATTAAATTGCAATTTAATATTAGTGTCCCAATTGATAGATGATACAAACTGTATAGTCCAAGTCACTAACTCTTTGTATGTTATGCAGGACCGCACTTTGAGGACGCTGATTGGAGTAGGTGAACGAAGAGATGGGCTCTATTATTTTAGAGGGATTCGTCATGAGAAAGTTTTCAAAGTAGGTGATATGTCTTTGTTTGATCTCTGGCACAAGCGTATGGGACACCCTTCCTTGAAGATTACTCAGTTAATTCCAAATGTTGGTAGTAGTATGATTAGAAATAAAGCATGTGATACATGTCAGAGGGCAAAGCAAACTAGAGATAGTTTCCCATTGAGCAATCATAAAGCTAGTAGTAGTTTTGAATTGATTCACTGCAATTTATGGGGGCCTTATTAAACACCATCTTCTTGTGGAGCTTATTATTTTTTAACTATAGTAGATGATTTTTCTCGAGCTATTTGGATTTATTTGCTGCTTGATAAAAAGCAAGTTTCACGAGTCTCGTTGAATTTCATTACTTTAGTAGAAAGACAACATAAGAAGCAAATCAAAATAATTTGAAGTAATAATGGAACTGAATTTACATGTTTGAGAAAGCAATTTCTTGAGTGTGGGATTATTTGTCAAACATCATGTGTGGGAACTGGTGTGTGAAATCCGCAAGTGTACAGTTTCGTTGTCAAGTAATAAAAAGATCGAATCCACAGTGACTATGTCTATGAATACTAATTAATTAATTAATTCAATAAAATTAAACAAAGGGAATATAATTGTTGAGTGATAAGAACGTAGTAACCAAGCAATTAAATAAATAAATATTAAAGTGCAGAGTTGAGAACAAAAGCAGCAAGTTGTTAAGAAAATTTTTCAAATTTAAGAAAGCTTCCAAGATTGGGGGTAACCACAATGATACAAGACAAATCTTAATTGACAACCACAATGAATACTCATTGTTTTTCGTGCCTTCTTCATCCTTGTCATCATTGTCATCATTTACTAAGGTGGTGGCTTTGAGAGCTATTCCCTTTTTCTTCTTGTCATTTTCTTCACTTTGACTTAGTTTGTTTAGTTCCAATTTGTGCTAGTGAAGTTTTCCAAAATGGGTAGCTAATGACATGGTTGTCAAGTCCCTTGATTCTGAAATTGTTGTTACCTTTGGTTGCCAAATCCTGCTTAAACATCTTAATACTTTGTTAATCAAATCTTCATTAGTAAAACTCTTTCCTAATGATGCAAGATGAATAACAATGTGGGTGAACCTCTTTTGCATTTCTTGAATGCTTTCTCCTTGGTTCATTCTAAACAATTCATACTCGCGAGTTAGAGAATTGATTCTCGACCTCTTAACTTCACTAGTACCCTCATGGGTAACTTGTAAAGTGTCACACATTTCTTTAGCGATTTTGCAATTTGAAATTCTAAAAAACTCATCATACCCTAAACAGTGGTAATGATGTTTTTGGCTTTTAAATTATGTTAAACTTTTCTTTTATCCTCATCAGACCAATCACTTATAGGTGTCTTGGTTTTTACACCATTGATAACTCGTGTAGGAATAAATGCACTGTTTTAGACAACATCCTACACATCTAGATCAATAGCTTCAATGAAGATTTTCATTCTTTCCTTCCAATATGTGTAACCATCCCCATTGAAAAAGGGTGGTCGGTTTATGGAAGATTCCTCTGAAAAGCCATTTGAGGAAGTCATGTTCTCTTGAAGTGGCTAAGCTCTTTATACAAGAGTCTAACTCTGATACCACTTGTTACCAAGTGGCTTCCAGTACTCAAGAGGGGGGTGAATTAAGTAACAAAAACTTTCGCAAAAAGCGTAAACAAATAAACTATGCTGAATTTAAATAATAAAAAGTGTGAATAAGATGAAGATAAGAAGAACAACTAATAATTAAATTGCAAGAGATAATAAATAAAGTACAGAAAGATAAAAGATTAAGGAAAGAAAAGCAGACACGATATTTATCCTAGTTCGACCATCAACCACTTGTGGCCTACATCCAGTCCCCGAAACACAGTTCGAGATTTTTCACTATTCAAGACAAGCTTAAAACAGGTGCTTGCAACTGTTACAATTAAGAGCACTTTTCACACACAGAGAGAGACTCTACCCTTGTGCTAAAGCCTCAAACAATCAGGGATACCTCACCTTTATACAATCTTGAGGGATACCTCACCCTCGTTACACAGAATCAGAAAGTAGATGAAAAAAAACTCTCACAAAGAGTAAATAATCACAAATTGAAGCACTAAGGAGCAATCTCACAGATATCTCAAAGATTTACTATTAAGAGCACAGAAAAAGAGATAGAATAGTATAAAATTTGTTTTCAACCAAGCAAAGATTAATCAAAATGTTTGGGGGTTGATCAGAGGTGACCCAGGCCTCTATTTATAGAGCCTCGTATGAGAAATGGTCATTGGGGGCATTTATTCTGATAATAAATGCTAAGACAATCTCGTAGAATTTCAAATTTTATAACAGAGTCTCGTGGGTTATTCGAATACTATCAGGGGGTATTCGAATACCTCTGATAAAAGGTATTTTTAAAAACAGATCAAAGGGAGGTTATTCGAATACCAGTTAAGGGTATTCGAATACCTTAGTTTAAAAGGTATTTTTCTGAAATCAGGTTATTCGAATACCATAAGGGTTATTCGAATACCTGTCACTTAAAATAGGTTTTTAAGAAGCACTGTATTCGAATACCATGAAGGGTATTTGAATACCTCTATTTTTGAAAACAGAAATATATGTAAAGGATGCAGGTTATTCGAATACCATGGAGGTGTATTTGAATACCTCAGTTAAAAACAATTTAAAAAAGCCATTTGCAATTGCTTTGAAAACCATTTCCAATCTCTAAATCCTTTGATCTTTCAAAACCATTTTGAAACCTCAGTTTGATTTAAGGAACAAATTTTTAGATCTTTTAAAAATTTAACCAATGAGATATCTATTTAACAGCTCCGTATATAAGAGATCCTAAGTCCTAAAGCTAATCTTGAAGATCTTGGACTTGGTCTTTTCATCATCTTCATGTTTGGACTTGGTCTTCTCATCATCTTCATGTTTGTTATCATCAAAATACATCTTCATAGTAATCACACATAAGTGGTAAACTATGTCACCCTAGTGTACTCAAGGTCCTAGATATCTACTTTAGGCAATTCCTAATATATAGAATGCTTAAAGCGTCAGATTTTCCCATATATACAAAGTAATCATTTTCTCAATGAAATACCCCTAGTAGTGTCTCAACACACCTTACTAGGAATGTATAAGAGGTTCTAGCAGGTAGGAAAATTCTCTTTCCCAAAATAAACTTTCTAGGCAACTACTCTGGGCGCCTAGAAAGACTGATTTTCAAGAATGTACCAAATGTATATACTAACTTCTAAAATTCTGGAAGTTTATATGCAAATAGCCTTATCTCATATCTTTCAAATTCCATAAACCTTACTTCATTTAGCTAAGTGTAGTCAAAGTTATGCAATAAAATGCAAAAGGCTAAAACAGTGCACTCACTATTTTTCTAAAATCTAACCTAAATTTAAACTGAAATTGGGAACAAACTAAAATTCGTAAAATTATGAAATTTTACAAGAAAGAAACCTTATATGTTAGCTTCAAAATGCCACTAGTCTCATGTTAATACGACATTGGAGTAAGAAATTATGCAATCTGGTATACTAGTTGCCAGAATGCCTTTTTCTGCAGAATCTGCCTCTAATTCAAACAGAAACAGGTACTAATTGGCTTGCTATAAAATTCTAAAATATTTACCACATGAAGCCTTATGTCTTTGCTTTCAAATGGTACTAGAACTAGGTCATTCTGATATCTAAGTTAGGCAACAAACACTACAAGCTGTCAGGATATTGTCTTGTCTCATGCCTAGGCGTGATACTCTCTGCCTTGCCTGGATTGAAAATTTTTTAGTCCACGCCTAGGCATGGAAAAGTTGCGCCTAGGCGTGACTTTTTTGCAGAAACCGAGCCACTGTTCCATTGGTTCCAAATTTGTTTTAACCTTCCAATCTTGGATTCTAAGTGTTTTTCAACCCTAATCATGGTCTCTCATCCTTTCTTCCTCTTCCTCTTCTTTGGTTTCCTCTTTCTCACTTTCTCTATTCTGTTTTTGCTTCTCTTTTCTCTTTTTGGTTTCAGCGTGGAATAAGAACGAAAATAACGAAATAAAGTCTAACTTTGGCACTTAAGCCAAAATATGAAACTTTATATCTGCTAAGGACACTTGAATTTAGCTAAATTATGTTTTTCAACATCCAACATCTTTGAAATAAATACTAAGATTCATCAAAATTATTGTTTCACTAATCTTTAATTTTCTATAGCTGCTGCTAGTCAATCCGGTATTAAAACGTATAACCAGTATGCCTAAAAATACCAAACTAATTCTAATTACTCTTAAATTTTAACTACACCTTATTCACCCTATTTGTGACTTAGAAACAAACTCTCTAGATTTATTTCCTTCAACTTAATAATTTATGCTATTATTTGAATCATTTTAAGTTACTTTTCAACTTCTGGGTTGCAACTAAGTGCCTAAATGAACCCAGTTTGTTACAAAACTTAACTAACATGCTATACAAGTATAATAGTACCTTTGAGACCATATACAAGCCTAATATGTTTTCTCGGGATGTTACAAATTAAAAGGTCACTCAGATTTTGGCCAAATTCCATTGTTTAGACTACTTTTTCAATTTTTTAAGATTTTTTATTGCACTTTTTAGTTCCATTTTTGTGTAGTTTTCATGTTGTTGTGGTCCCATAATTTTTAAAAATATTTAGATATAGTTTTAGTTGAGTTTTTATGTGATTTTTACCATTGCCTTGTGTTTTTTGTGTTTTGAGTCAGTTTTAAGTCCATATAGTGTTATTTGATGCATGACTAGGTCTTTTGATAGTTATATACTTGACATTGATTCTGAAATTGAAAGAACCTTGCATGTATTGAATAGGACTTGTAGGATTAGTGAAAGCATAACATCTGAGGTTGAGACTGACATTGATTTTGAAACTGAAGGTGAGTATATAGATCACATTACACCTATGTCTAATAACACTACACCTATAGCTGATAACATGCAAAATAGGACCTTAAAGGAAATAGCTACACCTGATGTGAACTATTAACTGTTGTGCATTCAATATCCTGATTTAGATGTTGATTTTGAACTTAAACCTGGTTTAATTCACTTGCTGCCTAAGTTTCATTGCCTTGTAGGAGAGGACCCTCACAAGCACTTAAAGGAGTTCCATGTGGTCTGTTCCACCATGAAACCACAAGGAATTTTAGAGGAACACATCAAGCTTAGAGCCTTTCCCATTTCATTAGATGGTGTAGCCAAGGACTAGTTATACTACTTGCAACCAGTAACTATCACTAGTTGGAATGACATGAAGAGACTTTTTCTGGAGAAATTTTTCCCTGCCTTAAGAGTTTCTGCAATAAAAAAGGATACATGTGGGATCAAACAGATGAATGGTGAGACCTTGTATGAATACTGAGAGAGATTCAAGAAATTGTGCTTAAGTTGTCCCTACCACCAGATCATTGATCAACTATTAATTTAGTACTTTTATGAGGGCTTGTTGCCAATGGACAGAAGCATGGTGGATACTGTGAGTCGAGGTACCCTAGTTGACAAAACCCCAACTGCTGCCAAAGACCTGATTATAAACATGGCTGCCAACTCACAACAATTTAGTACTAGAATGATAACTCAAACTAGAGGAATCAATGAAGTCTAGGTTTCTAATGCTAATCAATAGAGGATGGAGCATAAACATGATAAGCTGACTTCCTTGGTGAGACAATTGGCACTGGGACAACAATTACCAGTGCAGGAGCTTGCAAAAGTGTGTGGCATTTGTTCTTGTCCTTCACATCCCACAGATGTATGGCCTACACTTCAGGATAGTGGTTCTATTTTTCTAGACCAATTTGTTGCTACAGTAAGTGTCTTTCTTGGTAAACCATAATATCAGCAGCAGCCTAAATATGACCCATTCTCCAACACGTACAACTTTGGCTGGAGAGACCATCCAAATCTGAGATATGGTAATGCAGCCTCACAACAACAACAACTATTATAGTACAGGAAACCCTTCCAACAACCAATGAGACAACAATAGTTTCAACCTAAAGTTAGACCAAGTAGGAAATTCCAATAGCCTATGCAATAACCAAGTCCAACAACCACAAAATCTAATCCTTCATTTGAGGATTTGGTGAAGTAGATGGCTACAAATAACATTCAGTTCCAGCAAAGGATAGAGGCCACTATACAAAATTTAGAAACTCAAATTGGACAATTGGCCTCTACATTTAGTTAGTTGTATGCCCAAGGTTCTGGATAACTCCCTTCCCAAACAATTCCTAATCCAAATGGGAATGTTAGTTCCATTATGCTGAGGTCTAGAAAATCTGTAGAAGCATCACCTAAATCTCAACCAGCTAACAAGCATCAACCAGTAGAAGAAATAGTTTCTGATAAACCAGCTCAAAAATATAAGGGTAAGAAGAAATCAGTTGTTGTCGATGAGCAGCAGCAACCTACAGTGGCTCTTCCCTTTCCACAGAAAGCCATTGAGACCAAAAAGATACATGAGGCTAAGAAGGACAGAGAGCTCCTTGAGACTTTTAGGAAAGTAGAAGTCAGTATTCCGTTGTTGGAAGCGATCAAGCAGATATCGAAGTATGCTAAGTTCTTGAAGGAATTGTGTACACACAAGAGGCGGCTAAAGGCCAATGAGAAAATCAACATGGGACAGAATGTTTCAGCCCTCATCCAGCCTATGCCACAAAAGTGCAAGGATCCTAGAATTTTTACAATTCCTTGCATAATAGGAAATCACAGATTTAAGCATGCTATACTAGACTTAGGTGCTTCCATTAATGTAATGTCTTTGTCTATTTTTAATTCCCTTAAACTTGGTCCTTTGCAGGCTATAGGTGTGGTGATCCAACAAGCTAATAGGAGTAATGCTTACCCAGCTGGTTTAGTGGAGGATGTGCTAGTTCGGGTGAACGAGCTTATTTTTCCTGCAAATTTCTACATTCTTAATATGGAGGGGGAGTCACCCTCCAGCAAAGCTCCACTCATTCTAGGGAGACCTTTCCTCAAAACAACACGGACAAAGATTGATGTGCATGCAGGAGTTCTTTCCATGGAGTTTGGAGATTCCATTGTGAGGTTTAATATTCTTGATGCTATGAAACATCCCATGGAAGAACATTTTGTCTTTCATATTGATTTAATTGATGATTTGGTTGATAATTCATATGTTGGCTTGTGTGAGGAATTTCCTGAGATTACTAATTTTGATGATTCTATTTGCTTTGATTTATGTACTTGTTGTGATGGTGATAAGTTGTGTTCTGTGTGTGCTAAAAGTTTTGTATTTTTAGAACATGATGAGTTTGTTCCTATGTGAGCAGATTGTGCAACAGGTGATATATATGCAGAGGTTCAAGCAGCAGAAGTAAAATCATTGCAGCCCCCTAGAATACTTCCCTCTATAGTGTAGCCACCATAGTTGGAGTTGAAACCATTACCCCAGCACCTGAAATATGCATATTTGGCAGATAATGAACAGCTTTCGATGATTGTAGCTAGAAACCTCCCTACTGAACAGGAGACAAGACTGTTATAGGTTTTGAGAGAGAAAAAGAGGGCCATCTAATGGACACTGGTGGATATTCTTGGCATTAGCCCTTCCACATGTATGCACAGAATTTTACTTGAGGATGGAGCTAAACCAGTAAGGTATGTAATACCCTAACTTTTGGATAAATGACAGCATTGTCCTAAATGTACTGTTTTGTGTTTTTCTGTATGTTATAAAATTTGTTTGGCTATTTCATGATTATATTTGATTGTTTTGTGTGATTTACTCCGAGTCAAGAAAATAATAATTTTCGGGCCGGAAAAATCTTATTTTAATTATTCGAAGCTGGGGGATCTTACTAAACCTAATTCCGACTGATATGTATATTAATCTTTTAATTTTTAGGATTTAACTGTGTAATAAAATAATTTTATATTATTATAATATTATTTTATTTAACAGTACCCACTGTCTCAGAAACAGTAGAAATCAGCTCCAAAACGACCATAGACCAGGAAAAGTCTATGGGACCCACGTTTAGTGAACTAGTCAATGTTTCTAGCTAGATTAAATCCTAAACCAAAAGGAGCTAGTCAACAAAAGTGGCTTGAACATTTTAGACCAATAGAAATCAAGTCCACAAAAATGGTTAGACTTGTTAAGATTATACTAGAAAGCTTAACCAAATTAGCTTAAAACCTAACTAAGTTAACATAGGAAGCTTGTTTAGTAACAAAGTGAAGGAAACTTAGTTAGCTGTCTAGTTAAGTCCTAGTTAGAGAAGGTTCTAAAAATATCAAGACAAAACCTAGTTAACTTAAGTAACTATATAGTTAGGCAAGTAACTAAGCAAACTAATCAAATGCATTTAAGTGTAACTTGATTTCATAAGTGATCACAAACTTAGTTACTTCTCCTTGGAGCAATTCGGTCAAGAGCTTTCAAGAAGGATCAAGAAGGCTTAGTCATTAGATGACTAGGTTTTTCTACACTAATTAGAGACAAGCTTGGAGTCAAAGTCTTGAATATCCACCCTTGATCACATCTAAGGTGGTTAAGTGGTCTTGGAAGGTCAACAAAGGAGGCCACTTCCTCTTGGAGCTCCACGACCATAAGCTTGGTTAGGAGAGCATTTTACTTCATTCACTTCATATTCTATCATTTAAACTTACTCTTTTCTCTCTTCAAGAACAAAAGGCACCATTGTTGCCTTTTGAAGAGCCATTCGGCCAACACCAAGAAATCACACTTCCAACCTTCAAAATTTTCAACTAACCCAACTTCTCAAATCTAAACATCATTCTAAGAACATCTCTAGTTGATAGTTCTTCCAAAAAAATTCATCTTGAGATTGGAAAATCACTTTGGAGATTTTTCCTACAAGGTGAAACTTCTTGTTTCTTACTTCTAACATGATTTCTAAGGTTCTAAGCCATGATTGATCCATGGTTTATGTTTTTCTCCTATAGTTATGACTCTTTGCATTTTTGTTTAAGATTTTTAGGGTTTCTTTGGAGAGCTACCTGAAATCAACTAGGAGGAGAGTAGAAGGATTTGTTTTCCCTTAAGGTAAGAGGGAGATTTAATCTCATCAACCTTGTGTGGTGATGAGAAAATGGATTGTATGTGCGTGAAGAATCCATAAGGATTCATTTGTGTGGTTGTTTAAATGCTTTCCTTATTTGTGTTTGATTCTATTTGCATGTACGTTTATAGCTTTAAAATATATTGTATGTGTATATAAATGCATGATTATTAACATAAGATGTGAATAACATGTAAAGATTGCATGAGTGTTCCAAAGAACACAACATGGAGCTCACGACTTCACCAAGAAAAAGAGAACCAAAATGTTCTCAACCATTTTCTAAAGGAAGGATTTAATGGAATTAGGTAAATTAATGAATTCCAAAATGATTTAGAAGATGGAAAAAGATTTAAAGATCAAATGCCAAGATTTTGTAGAATTCGGCCAACATGCCCTTTTAATGTGTAATCAATCCAACATTTGTTTTCTAAGTGTAGACTAGTGGTTTAACCTAAAAAGAATTCATTTGCAATGGATTTTTAAGAACTAAATAAGTAAACAAATTTTTATTAGAAATATAGTATAGAAGAGAAATAAACAAAACTCTTGAAAAATACTTACCATTGGATTTTAAAGTATGTTAGCAAATTTTCAAAGTGTATTTTGTAGTTATAAACTAAATAAAGGAATTTTTAAAGGAAAACATAGAAAATATCACTAAGTAGATTTACTAGACAAGATATTGTCAAAATTGATTAAAAGTGGTCAAGTAATAAAGAACGTTTCAAAAATAAAATTTATAACGTAAGAAAAATATTCTACGTAGTTTAAAAGTATTAAAAATAGCTTACGCTTATTTAAAATGATGATTTTTAAGCTTTACGGTTAAGAAAATGATTTAAAAATTTTACGCGATTGAGAAAACGATTTGAAAACACTACGCGATTTTAAAAACAACAAAATATATTTACGCGATTTAAAAACGTTTGTAAAAGTAACACGATTGTGAAAATGCGATAAAATTTCTACTCGATTAATTGGAACAGTGAGTTTTGCTGTAGGGCCAAAGTGGTGGACCCGGACATGATGAGATATGGTACTGTCAAGTGAAAACGTACTATATATTGGAATATTGAGATTGAGGGCGTTTTTGTAAATATGGTGACTTTTTTAGACTAAGGGCAATTTCGTAATTATGATTCTTATTCATGCATTGAGAGTAGTGTCAATTGGTTGATATTGGGGATTGATTGACGAGATGAATTACACCGTGTTGTCAGTGTGATAAGCGTAGTGTGGTTCATCGAGTGGACTTGGAGGCATTAGTATGCGGAGTATTCCACATGTGGACAGTTGGTTGCTCCTCTGGGCCGTGGTAACTGGCAACACACTAATGATCTTGACACGCACTATTCTTAATCGAGATCTTGTGGAGACTGTTTAGTATAATGCCTATAGTGCACGACGTGTTTGGATTGTATACTACTACACAATGTTGGACTGTGGGCTATAGACATGACGTTGGACAGTGTAATAGTTTGGTTGGGCAGCCTGAGGTACTGATAGTTCTTTTCGGATCATTCTCTCTGATGTTTGTGTCTAGCTCCATTGAGTAGGAATGAGTCATTTGCATTTGTGGCATGCATCATAACATTATTATTTGTGATATTATATGACGTGTTAAATTGTGTTATTATTTATGATACTGTGGTATGCATTATTGTGTTAAATTGTGTTATTATTTATGATGCAATGGTATACTTTATTGTATTAAACTGTGATATTTGTTGTATTATTGTTTTCTTATTTGTCATGCTGGTAACGATGTAGATTGTCTCACCTCTTTATTTGTATGTGTTTCTGTATTATTATTTTATTTCTGTAAAGAGTTTGAGGAAGAGGAAGAGAAACAACCTCTAGAGATTCAGTATCCCGAGGATTACCAGTTGAGTGAGCAGTGCGAGGACGGCGAGCCATTGGATCATCCATACCATCTAGATTGATCTTGTGGTTATGGCGATGCTTGGATTCTTAGGTTTTGTGAGACTGGAGTTTCACGGGGGCTCGGAGGCCTGGTAACTGTGGGAGGATAGAGGATCGGTGATTTACTTGGGACGTCTAACTGTGTCCCTACGTGGAGAGTTTGATGGGGAGCCTGTTTTTACGGCTACTTTGTATTTACATTTGGAGATGCCTTTGGTGCTGAGACATCACTGGGGAGGACTGTTTCATACACCCAGTGAGATCAGTATTCTATCGACAACACGGACTTCTATCCGTAGAGCTTCGAGACATCCTGGATTTCTATCATACGATGAACCATCTGAGAGTGATCCATCGGAGGGTTAGGAATCTTTGATGTACACTTGGGCACTTTATGTTTTAGTACTATTATGCTGACTCTTTACTGTTTTATTTAAATATTTGTAGTTGTAAATTATTTATACAACTTACGACAAAATCATATGTATATTATGTGTGTGATAATAGTTTGTTTTATTTTATGTTCCGTGTTATTTTATTTAATGATATCCAGTATAAAAGGAAAAATTTTACAACTCATATTATTTATGTATCAAATGTTTTATAACTTGGGTAAAGTTTTATTTTATTACATCATAAATGTGACATCCCCAACAAGGGTGTTACAAGGTAGCCCCAGAGGAGACTGAATCCTCTAATTTTGGATGTAGTGAAAAAAGAGGTGACTAAGCTACTGTAGGTTGGCATTATCTATCCCATCTCTGACAGTCAATGGGTGAGCCCGATGCAAATTGTCTCTAAGAAATCTGGAGTGACTGATGTGGCTAATCAGGCTGCATTGATTACAAAAAGGCTTAATCAGGCTACTCTGAAGGATCATTACCCCCTTCCATTTATTGACCAGATGTTGAAGTAGTTGGTTAGCAAGTCACATTATTGCTTCTTGAACAGTTACACTGGATCCTTCCAGATCCACATTGCACCTAAAGATCAAGAGAAAACCATATTTACCTGTCCCTTTGGCACCTTCGCTTATAGACGGATGCCCTTTGGCCTCTGCAATGCCCTGACACTTTCCAACGGCGTATGGTAAGCATCTTTTCACACATTTTAGAAGAGTGCATAAAGGTGAGTTCTTTTTTGGGACATGCAGGTTTTTACAGGCGCTTCATCCAGGATTTTAGCAAGATCACCCTTCCACTATCTAATTTGTTACAAAAGGATATAGAGTTCTTCTTTGACCAGAAATGTCAAGAAGCCTTTGATCATTTGAAGAAGGCGTTGACTAGCACTCCCATCATTCAGCCTCCTTACTGGACACTTCCATTTGAGCTTATATGTGATGCCTCCAATTATGCAGTAGGAGTTGTCCTGGCACAGAAAGTAAGGAGGGGTCCTCATGTGATCTACTATGCCTCCATAACTTTGGATGTTGCTCATACCAACTACATAACTACAGAAAAAGAACTTTTAGCCATTGTATTTGCTTTAGACAAATTTAGATCATATCTGCTTAGTTTGAAAGCATTTGTGTTTTTTGATCATGCAGTGCTGAAGTTTCTTCTGAAGAAACCCAAAGCGTAACCACAATTAATTAGGTGGATGTTGCTGCTCCAAGAGTTTAATATTGAAATCTGAGATAAGAGTGGAGCAGAAAACCTACTGGCTGATCATTTGAGCAAAATTGAGAGAGCTTTAGAGCCTCTGACCATCTATGACTCCTTTCCAGATAAGCAGCTTTTACAGCTGCAAGGTAATACTACCTCTCCTTAGTTTGCTAACTTAGTTAATTACTTGGTTACTAATGCATTGCCTGCATATTTCACTAGGGCTCAAATTGATAAGTTAAAAAGAGAGTCTAAGTATTATGTGTGGGATGATCCTTATCTGTGGTGATTTTGTAGTGACCAAGTGATTAGGAGATGCATACCTGATCATGAGTTTGATTCTGTTCTTAGTTTTTGTCATGCATTTACATGTGATGGACATTTTGGACATAAACGTATAACTAGGAAAGTCTTGGACTCTAGTTTATATTGGCCTACCTTATTCCATGATGCATACTTGTTCTGTAAGTCTTGTGAACAATGCCAAACAACAGGGAACATTTCTTGTAGGAATGAGATGCCCCAAAAACCCTTGCGATTTTGTGATATTTTTATGGGGTATTGATTTTATGGGACCCTTTCCTGTTTCTTTTAGTTCTATTTACATTTTGCTGGATGTTAATTATGTATCTAAGTGGGTGGAGGCAAAAGTCACTCGGACTGATGATTCTAAAGTTATTGTGGATTTTGTTAGATCACAAATTTTCTGTAGGTTTAGAGTCCCGAGTGCCATCATCAGTGATCCGGGTTCATATTTCTGTAACCGAAGCATGGAGACTTTGATGAAGAAGTATGAAATCATGCACAAAATTTCTACACCTTACCACCCCCAGACCAAAGGCAAGTCGAGGTTTCTAACAGAGAGATTAAGTAGATACTTCAAAAGATAGTCCAACCTAACAGGAAGGATTGAAGCAAGAGGCTTGAGGATGCTTTATGAGCTTATCGGACTGCCTATAAGAAACCGATTGGGATGTCTTCTTATTGGATTGTCTTTGGAAAGACATGCTACCTACCAGTGGAAATTGAGCATCGTACATTTTGGATGGTGAAGAGGTGCAACTTGAACCTAGACTAAGCGGGCATGGAGAAAAAGCTACAGCTGCATGAATTAGAGGAGATCTGCTTGGAGGTATATGAAAGTTTCAAACTTTATCAAGAGAAGACCAAAGTCTTCCATGTTAAGATGATTATGAGAAAAACATTTGAGATTGGTCAAAAAGTGCTTTTCTATAATTCTTGTCTTAAATTAATGCATGAAAAATTGAGATCTAGGTGGGAAGGTCCTTTTGTTGTTAGTAATGTCTTTCCTTATGGTATAGTTGAGCTTCAAGGCTAATGGGCATAGACTCAAGCACTTTTATGATGGTTTCCAAGAGCATGCCATAGAGGAGGAGGCCTTGCTTGATGCTACTTATCTATTGTTTATTTTCTGTTTTAATTTTTTTGTTTTTAATTTAGTTTTCTGTTTTTTTGTCTATTTATTTTTTGTCAATTCTTTTTTTTTATTTTTCTATTTTTTTTCAATTTGTTTTTGTTTTGTTTTTCAATTTTGTTTTGATGCTTTTGAAAAAAAATTGTGTGCTTCTTGTTTTTAATTTTAATTGTTTTCCTATGGCTCTTGAGATGTGTGGAAGTTGTGAGTTTAGAGAAATTAAGGATTAGAGGTTCATGACATAATTGAATGAATTGTCTTTCATCTTGCACTTGACTTGTTTGGTAATCGAAAAGTGCATCAGGTATCAAATCCTTGTGATGTTTTTCCAATCGAGCTTCATGCAGTAACAACAATGATTCAATTTCTCCTAATGTATATGGATCTAATCTATTGGTGACTGAGGTGACAAATGAGTCAAATTCTTTTGATAAGCCATCTAAAATTACTTCAATATATTCTTGAACACTAATAGGATTGCCAACATAAATCAGTGAATCAACTAATGTTTTAATTTTCAGAAGATACTCACTAATAGATTTTGAACCTTTCTTTGTATTTCTCAATTCAGATCTGTACTGACGAACCTAAGCTCTAGTATGAAAGTTGAAAAACATGTGAATCTGCTCCCAAAGTTGCCAAGACTTCAAACATCCAACCATATGAGTTAGCATGGCATCAGATAGTGAAGATAGTAACCAGGACAGCAAGAGTTGATCTTGTTGATCCCAAAGCCAAAACTCAGAATTCACAATTCCAAGAGCTTCATCTCCAACAATGAGGAACTCAGGAGGAACTTCATGTGATTGGTATTGTTTCAAGAAATTGGTTTTGATGATTACAAACAAGAAAGGTTGGATGTGCAGTTGATCAAGCTCCAAGAATATTCAAGAATATCATATAGGGCTTAGATATTGTGTTAAGGTATTTAAGATTCACTCCAAAGCTTATTCAAATGGCTTTTCACTTAACTTAAATGGGTTTGCAAAATCTTGTTTTAATCTTGTGAAAATGTTTCAATGGGTTAGCAAGGTAGTGACTTGATCATGAGCAAAATATTAAATCTTTTCAAGAGCTCCTAACCAATTAGGAACTCCACCTAATTGGTTATTCATCAAGTCAGAACATGTCTTTATAATTGTCCTAACTGATCAGGAACAAGGGGCTAATCGGTTATCTATCAAAATAGAGGCATTACCTCTTCATTTGTAGTGGTGATAACCAATTAGAAGCTTAGGCTAATCGGTTAGTAAGTTTTCTGGAAGAAACGTGAGTTGGTTATTTTAACATCCTAACCAATTAGGATATCCAACTAATTGATTAGTTGACAACTCAGAAGTAATTTTAAATGCTTCTAACCGATTAAAACATTTCTCTAATTGATTAGTTTACAAGTCAGAAACAAATTCTAAATGCTTCTAACCGATTAACCTATTTCACTAACTAGTTAATGTTGTTTTTTAAAAGCTACGTGGTTCACCTTATATTCGACATAACCAATTAGAAAAAATCTTCTAACCGGTTAGATAGTCTAACTAATTGGTTAGTGAATAGTTTTCTCTTTTAACATGTTACACCTTTTTGCTAACCGGTTAGGCAATATCACTAACCAGTTATCTGGAAAGTCTGAGAGCTCGTTCAAACGGCTCTTTGAAGAGCATTTAATGCTCGTATCTACCCTCAACAACTCTTATTTACTTTTGGCTATAAATCTAAGTTGTTGACCATTTATGTTGTTGGTTAATCAATCTGAAAAACATTCTTAAGCATTAGACTCACGTTTTCTCTATCTGCAGAAATCATACTCTATTTTGAGCTATTAGTTGAGTGAATTGTTGATACCCATAAGCTTCAATTTGTATTATTTACTCTTTGAGAGAGTTTCTATCATTTAAACACTTTGTTTATCTTGTAAAGAGGGTAAAGTATCCCTCTAGTGAAAAAGGGTGAGGTATCCCTTCTTGAAAAGAAGGTGAGGTATCCTTCAAATGTGTAAAGAGGGTGAGGCATCCCTCGAAGGTTGTAAAGGGTGAGGTATCCCTATTTTGAGGCTCAAGCACAAAGGGTGAGGTATCCCAAGGTGTGATGAGTGCTCTAGTTTGTAAAGGTTGTCAAGCACCTGTTGAAGCTTGAAGATATAGTGGAAAATCTCTAGCGGTTGCTTGAGGATTGGACGTAAGCCACAAGTGGATTGGTGGCTGAACTAGGATAAACCTAATGTTTGATCTTTTAAACTCATCTCTTTACATTTGTGCATTTATTTTATATGCTTACTTGAATGTTATTCATCTTGGCTTATTTAATTTGTGAGTGAAGTATTCAATCTCATTTATCTATTCACTTCAATCATCCAATAGCTTCAACAAAAATTGATAATCAAACGTTTTGTGAAAGATTTACGAAAATATTTTACATACTCAATGCACCCCCTCTCTTGAGTATTGAGGCTACTTGGTAACAAGTGGTATCAGGGCTAGACTCTTGTATAAAGAGTTTAGCCGTTTGAAGAGTAAAGATGGCTTCAAATGATTTTTCTAATGAAGGTTCTTCTATAAATAGGTCTCCTTTTTTCAATGGGGATGGTTATGCATATTGGAAAGAAAGAATAAAATTTTTTATTGAAGCTATTGACTTAGATGTGTGGGATGCTATTGAAAATAGTCCTTTTCTCCCCACACAAGTTGTAAATGGTGTAAGAGTTCATACACCAAGAAGTGAATGGACGGATAAAGATAAAAAGAAAGTTCAATATAATTTGAGAGCCAAGAACATCATTACCACATCTTTGGAATATGATGAATTCTTTAGGGTGTCAAATTGTAAAATAGCCCAAGAAATGTGGGATACTTTGCAAGTTACCCATGAGGGTACTAGTGAAGTCAAAAGATCAAGGATAAATACTCTTACTCATGAGTATGACTTCTTTAGGATGAACCAAGTTGAAAACATTCAAGAAATGCAAAAATGTTTTACACATATTGTTAATCATTTAGATTCATTAGGAAAGATATTTTCTAATGAAGATCTTATTAACAAGGTTTGAAGATGCTTGAGCAGGGATTGACAACCTAAAGTAACGACTATCTCGGAATCAAGAAATCTAGCAACAATGACCTTAGCCACACTTTTTGGCAAGCTCCAAGAACACGAGTTGGAGTTGAATAGACTCAAACAAAATGAAGAGCTTGACAACAAAAAGAAGGGGATTGCTCTCAAAACCAACTCCTTCATGATTAATGATGATGATGAAGATGATGGAGATGACTTGGACATAAATAAGGAGAATCTTAATCTTCTAGTAAAGAAATTCGGAAGATTCTTCAAAAAGAATGAAGCTTAAAGAAGACCTCCCTTTTCCCAAAGGATTGCCTATCACAAAGGGGAAGGAACCTCATCCACTCCTAAATGCTATGAATGTAGAGAACTGGGGCACATGAAGATGGAGTGTCCAATCTATCAAAGGAAAGTGGATAAATATGAAAGGAGGTCGTCAAAGGATAAAAATGGAAGAAGAGCTTATATAGCTTGGGATGAAAATGACATGGACGCATCCGATAGCTCAGACAATGAGAAAGCCAACCTATGCCTCATGGCTAGAAGTGAAGAGGAAGAAGAAGATGATATGGAGATAACATCCTCAAACTTTGAATCAAATTATTTCCCCTTCTATGATGAATTGCAAGATGCATTTGAAGAATTACATAATAAATCTATGAGGCTTGCAAAAATTGTTTCATCATCCAAGAAAACAATTTCCTCTTTTGAAAACAAGATCTCTATTTTAAATAAGGAAATTGAGGAGCTTAAAACTGAAAATGAAACTCTTGGACTTATTAATGCAAACTCTTCATGCATGACATGTTCTTCTCTTGATAATGTATCTACATCATTTTCTTGCTCATCATGCAAAATTTCTGAAAAAGAAATTGAAGACTTAAAAAATACTCTTGCAAAATTTACCCTTGGCAGAGATAATTTGAACATATTGCTTGGGAAACAAAGATGTGTATTTCAAAAGGCTGGTTTAGGATACAATCCCAAAAATCAACAAAAACTTTACAAGAATTTCTTTGTTCCCATAAGTACATCAACAAGTCCTTTTATAAAGTATTTTCATTGTGGCAAGAAAGGGCATAGTGCATCAATATGTAATGTGAGGAAGAAAATCAACACAAAGGTTGGAACTAAAATAGCTTGGGTTCCTAAGGGCACCTTGCCTAACACTAACACATAAGGACCCAAGAGAATTTGGGTACCAAAAGCCAAAAATTGAAGTGTGTTATAGGTGTGCTTGAAGGTCAAGAATGGACTTTGGAATATCAAAAGTGGCTACTGCAAGCACAAGTTCAAAAAATACTCGAAGTTCTATCCATTGTCTCCAAGAAGCTTGGACTTGCAACATTTGGATAAGTGGAGACTTATTCTATACTTTAACTTGCTTTAAGGATGTTCTTTTCTAGCTTTATATCTTGAAAATATCTTTACATATGTTAATATACTAGATAAGTACACTTCTTGTTTGAAATGACATGTTTGATGATAATATCCTAGTACTTGACATAATATTCCTAATATAATCATTGTTTGCCCTAAAGTGTATATATAAAAGGAGAATTAGGAATAATTGATCAATCATGCATAAGCTAAATTTCTGCATATCTTGAGTCTGCTGCATAATATGATATTTTGGCTGCATAATGTGCTAATTTGGTGCATAACATGGTGTTCTGCTGCATAATCACGACATTTTGCTACATAACCTTCTTTTTAATCATATTTGAGTTCAATACTGACTTGAGCGTCAGAGATTCCTCTAAGTTTGTTTTGCAGGTGCTTGATCCATACTTAAGTCCCCCAATTTCCTGGAATTCTATTCCTGCTGAATAAATGTGCATTCTGGTTCTCTTGAAGAAGAAGTTTATGTGTTTATAGTGGTCGATGAAGGTAGAACCAAAAGTATTTAAGGCACAAGTTGGTGGTCTAAAAATTGGATTTCTTGAAGAATATATTTTGGTTCTGGGAGTACAATGATAGGAAGAGGAAGAAAAATCAACTTATAAGCTATATCTATGATGGCCTAAAGTGTTAAAAAGAGCAATATCAAAAATTAGCCATTAGTCAGAAATTATTGTATGCTGGATTGCACTCATAGTGCTTAGAGTGAAGGAATTTAAGATGAAGTCAGAGTGAATCTCAAAAAGACAAGTTTTGGTACCTTATGGGTTGAGCTCTCAAAGAATTCTTATGTTTTGATAGTAAAATAACTAGTTAGAAACTCTATCTAATAGGTTATTGAAAGAGGCAGAGACCATGGTGTTTTAGGAAGCATCAATCTAACCAGTTAGATTGATAAGATAATCTTGATCCATGATTAAAGCTTCCAAATTCCCAATCTCAAGCTCTTGATGAAGAGATTGGTCTCTAGTACTTTTGAGGAAGAAGAATTAGTATTTAAGAGGGAATCTCTGAAGATTTTCTGGTTTTGGAAGTGGCATAATCAGTTAAGAGAAGAAAATAATCTATTATGTGAACTTGGAACAAGTTTGGCACTTTGGATGGCATCATGATAACCAATTAAGAGCTCTTGCTAATCTGTTATGAGAAGAAAGTAACCAATTAGTGACTCATTGACAGATTATACTTTCTATCAAGGCAATTAATTGGTTAGGAGAAGTATCTAACCTGTTATGGAGGTGTTTTGAAGTTCTTGGAGATAACAAATAATTTGTTAGGAGATTTCACTAATCTGTTATTGAAGCAGACAGAGGCTCCATATATTTGAAATCTATGACAATAATCTGTTAGGGGCACCTCCTAATCGATTATTTGAGCTTACAGAGAGCTCAGGATTCTGCTTTTAACATGAGCTAACTGATTAGCTCACTATCCTAATCGGTTATTTGAGCAAACCGTGGCCACACTTTCTGTTTCTCACTCTCCTAACCGATTAGCTCACTATACTAATCGGTTAATGGCCCTTAATTTAACACAACCCGTGACCCTCTCCTCCATTCACGAAACACTCCATCCTCCATGGTCATCTTCTTCCTCTCCTTCTCCTCACACACCTACTCTCACCCACTTGGTATCAAACCTCTCAAACACCAAATCCACTACTAAACCACCATTTCCATCAAAGATCCATCACTCAAACCTCCATTTTTTTTCCAAGCTCTCATCTTTTCAAGCTTTCTCTCTCCTAACCGTGACCACACCACCATTCTTCTCTAAACCACCTTTCCTATCACAAATCCATCACTTCAAACACATTTCCATCACATTTCATAACTTTCCTTCATTTTTCACCGATTAAAATCTCTACTTTCTTCTGCTTTTTTATCTTCTCTCCCACTTTCTCTCTCCTAAACCGAGAACTAGCCTCCATTTTTATCGATGGCAAGTAGCTCTGCTCACCCTAAAAGGTCAAGAACCAAAAATCCATCAGTACCCAATGAACCTCCAGCCCCTGCATTTGAGTTTGACCTTCCACTTAGCTTGGACCACAGAAAATTCTTCTCTCACAAGAATCAAATGCACAAATACAAGTTAGAGTTTCAAGCCAAAAATATCATCCAGTCCAAACATATGGACTGGGAATTCTTCATTCAAGAAGGTCTCACATTTCTCACTGAACTCTTAGAATATCATGGCTTGAAAGCCTTTGTCTCTGCTCCAAGTAAGTACTACTATCTTGAAGCTACTAAAGTATACTTTTGCAATATGAGTATTTTGGGTAGCAACTTAATTTCTGATGTCAGAAGGCATAGGATAGTAGTAACTCCTAATCACTGGAATACCTTGTTTGGACTTGCTCATACTAGGGAGAAATTTACAATGGATAGTCATAGGTCTTGGGAAGGTTTTAATAAAAATGAGGCTCTTGCAAGCATGCTTCGTCCTGATATTCGTATTGGAGACAAGAAAAGTCTCACTGCTGGTTACTTGAATCCATAAGATTGTCTTCTTCATTATATTGTGACACACATTCTAACTCCACGGGCTAGCAATTATGCCTTGGTGGAAGAAGAAGACATTTTCTTAATGTGGTCAATGAAACAGAGGCTTCACATCAATTGGCCATTTTTCATCATGCACTACATGATGAAGGCCAAGGATAAGCTAATGATGGACCTTCCTTATGCTCTGGTTGTTGCAAAAATCTTGGATCAATACAAGCTTTGTCTTCAAGAAGATGGTGTGATTGATCTAATCGCCCACAACAAATTTGGTCTAGCCTCCTTCAACCGCATGCAACTCAAAAAAATAGATGGTGTATGGGTTTACGGGAGAAGGCAAGAAGCACCAGCAGTAGCAGATGAACCTGATGAGCCTATGGAAGAAGCTCGTGCTACAAATGAAAACCGCATCCTAGAAGCCATTGCCAACATACAAGTGAGTATTGAAGCTGGGATTGCGACTTTTCAAACATATCAAGAACACAACAACACTATCATCTATGATCGCCTGAGTGCTATGGAAGATCGCTTGGATAGACTTGAGCGTCGTTTTCCACAACTTGAAGATCATGGGACTTAGGCATGGAGCAGTTAAATTTCTTTATTATATTTATGCTAATCTAATATTACTGTTTATCTTTCGAAGTCTGCCGATAGCTTATTGCTAAACATTAGCTTGTCTTTGCTACTTTATGGTATGACTTGAACAATGCTTTGCCATGCTTAGTTTCTTAATATGCATATCCTTTGATCTTATTGCTAGTTCGTTGTTGCATATCACTGATCTTATGCTTTAGAATATGTTGTTACTTCTCTCCTTTTCGGAAATGCTCTTTTTGATTATGTCAAAAGGGGGATAAGGTTTTTGGCTTGAAAGCCATTGAGAAAAGCAAGGCAAATTTCCAAAAGGTATAATTATTAAATGAATAAAAAGATCTTGCGATTCCAAAACTAAATGGGAGCTGTGCATCTCTGATATTATCACCTCTTAAAAAATAGAGAGAGAGTAAGTCTCTAACACCTTTTGTGAATTCCATTTTGTTTAACTAACCTTTTCTCAATAGTTGTTTGTCATCATCAAAAAGCGGGAGAATGTGATTGATATTGTTTCAAGAAATTGGTTTTGATGATTACAAACAAGAAAGGATGGATGTGCAGTTGATCAAGCTCCAAGAATATTCAAGAATAGCATATAGGGCTTAGATACTATGTTAAGGTATTTAGGATTCACTCCAAAGCTCATTCAAATGGTTTTTCACTTAACTTAAATGGGTTTGCAAAATCTTGTTTTAATCTTGTGAAAATTTTTCAATGGGTTAGCAAGGTAGTGACTTAATCATGAGCAAAATATTAAATCTTTTCAAGAGCTCCTAACTAATTAGGAACTCCACCTAATTAGTTATTCATCAAGTCAGAACATGTCTTTATAATTGTCCTAATTGATTAGGAACAAGGGGCTAATTGGTTATCTATCAAAACAGAGGCATTACCTCTTCATTTGTAGTGGTGATAACCAATTAGAAGCTTAGGCTAATCGATTAGTAAGTTTTCTGGAAGAAACATGAGTTGGTTATTTTAACATTCTAACCAATTAGGATATCCAGCTAATTGATTAGTTGACAACTCAGAAGCTATTTTAAATGCTTCTAACCGATTAAAACATTTCTCTAATTGATTTGTTTACAAGTCAGAAACAAATTCTAAATGCTTCTAACCGATTAACCTATTTCACTAACTAGTTAATGTTGTTTTTTAAAAGCTACGTGGTTCACCTTATATTCGACATAACCAATTAGAAAAAATCTTCTAACTGGTTAGACAGTCTAACTAATTGGTTAGTGAATAGTTTTCTCTTTTAACATGTTACACCTTTTTGCTAACCGGTTAGGCAATATCACTAACCAGTTATCTGGAAAGTCTGAGAGCTCATTCAAACGGCTCTTTGAAGAGCATTTAATGCTCGTATCTACCCTCAACAACTCTTATTTACTTTTGGCTATAAATCTAAGTTGTTGACCATTTATGTTGTTGGTTAATCAATCTGAAAAACATTCTTAAGCATTAAACTCACGTTTTCTCTATCTGCAGAAATCATACTCTGTTTTGAGCTATTAGTTGAGTGAATTGTTGATACCCATAAGCTTCAATTTGTATTATCTACTCTTTGAGAGAGTTTCTATCATTTAAACACTTTGTTTATCTTGTAAAGAGGGTAAAGTATCCCTCTAGTGAAAAAGGGTGAGGTATCCCTTCTTGAAAAGAAGGTGAGGTATCCTTCAAATGTGTAAAGAGGGTGAGGCATCCCTCGAAGGTTGTAAAGGGTGAGGTATCCCTATTTTGAGGCTCAAGCACAAAGGGTGAGGTATCCCAAGGTGTGATGAGTGCTCTAGTTTGTAAAGGTTGTCAAGCACCTGTTGAAGCTTGAAGATATAGTGGAAAATCTCTAGCGGTTGCTTGAGGATTGGACGTAAGCCACAAGTGGATTGGTGGCTGAACTAGGATAAACCTAATGTTTGATCTTTTAAACTCATCTCTTTACATTTGTGCATTTATTTTATATGCTTACTTGAATGTTATTCATCTTGGCTTATTTAATTTGTGAGTGAAGTATTCAATCTCATTTATCTATTCACTTCAATCATCCAATAGCTTTAACGAAAATTGATAATCAAACGTTTTGCGAAAGATTTACGAAAATATTTTACATACTCAATTCACCCCCCCTCTTGAGTATTGAGGCTACTTGGTAACACTTCATCAGGTCCAAGTATGAACTTTATGAGTTTATGGCCTTTGATCGAAGCAAAAATTTGTTGTTTCCATAGAAGAAAATTTTTCTCATCTAGCTTTATGGAAATTGAATGAGAAAAGGTAACAAGATTTGGATTAAAAGAAGACGCAGCAGTAGAAGTAGTTTCCATGGATCAAAGCTCTGATCACCATGAAAGAATATCCAAGATAGAGAAAAGAAAACGAACAAGAAAAGAAAAGTTGCAGAGAGCAGAGAAAGAAAAGAAAGATTCTGGAACTTTTGTATTTCATTTATGACTTATCTGATATTTCAATCACGTGTACAATGAGCATTTATAGTAGCTGATAATTGCTAACTATACAACAGAAAACTAACTCTAACAGAATTAACAGAGTTGATGATAGCTTGTTCTGGAATACTCTATTAAGGAGAGGCGGGGATCCCACGTAAGATACTTCAGAGCACTTGACGTATCCTACGTGGATACGCTAGAGCGCTTGGCATTTTCTAAGTGTATACGTTAAGCGCTCTGGCATATCCACGTTGGATACGCCAAGTGCTTTGACGTATCCTACGTGGAACAGAAAATCTTAAAAAATTTCAGCGTGACAAAAAAAATGATATTCTGATATAGTTTAAAAAAAATGATAATTTGGTAAATATCTTTGCCATTGAAGATAGTTTGGTCAAAAACCCAACCAAACACTGCATTTAAATGCTATTGAAAATTTGAGAAAAAGAAAAAATAAAATTACAATTGGAAACCTGAACAATTTGAAGAATTTTTGTTATCTTAGCTTCAGTGAAGCAGAAAGGATTCCTCGACGATGGACACAATATTTCTTCTTTGACGGGCCCGACAAGCCTGAAACGGCCATATTGTTTGGACCCGAATTTATGACATCCACGATATACCAATTATCACCACCTGAGGTAAAAAATTTCAATTGATTTCAATCTCTGCTATGATGCCCATCTTCTCAATTGAGTGAATTGGATATTTGGTTTTAACTGAAAAATAATTTAAACAAGAATAACATTCGTGCGATGCATAGTATTATAAAAAAATACATTTATTATTTTCATAAGTAATTATAGGTGATGCAAAATTTTATGTTAAAGTTTAAATATTTATTTTATTTTTTAGAGTGTCAAATATCAAGTTTATATATAAAATTTTGAAAATATTTTAAAAATTTTAAAAACTATTAAAAGATTATTTTTTGCTTTATGGGTTGTAGCTACTACCAACTCCCTTATCTTTACCTCTGTATATTATTGTATAGTTTAACACTATAACAAAAATGTTTTTATTCTATAAAAAAGCTTAAAAAAGTTTTCATAGATAGATAGATAGATAAATAGATAGATAAATAATATTATTTTATTAATAAAATAATAACAATTAAATTCTAGCAACAAAAAATTAAATTCAAATTCAAATTGGTAATGAGTCATTGAAGATATAACAAAAAATTGACACTTGTAAGAAAGGATTCTAAAATAATTTACATTTGTCTTTAATTTTTCTTTGAAAGAATAATATTAAAATTCAAATTTAAATTATAATGGAGGTACAACCTAGATATACAATTGGTAATTTTTTTATTTTATATTTTATATTTTATTTAATAGAATAATACAAAAAATTAAATTCAAATAATATTTATGACATAACTTAAAACTACCATTTAGTATAATTCTACAAATCAAGATTGTCTTTTTATATATTATTATATTTATTGATTGATGATTTATGTGGGCTAGTTAACCCAAATAGAGTTATTTTTCAAACTATTAAGATATTACATTTTATAAAATAAGTAATAACTAATTAATAAAATTACAGTCACACAATCAATTATTTTGAGTGCAAATTAATTAGACTTTTTAAAAACTCTCTTTTCTATAAATTGATGAGTATTTTAGCTTGATACCTAAGTTTGGTGAACAAATTAGGGATACACATTATAACGGAAAATTCTAATATGAACTACCTTAGGATAATTTATATATAGATTAAAAACAAATTAATCATTAATTTATTATTAAAATAAATCAACAATTGAAATTAAAAGGTTATATTCAATTAATAATATTTAAATTCACATAAAAATTTAATTAAATCACTTTTTTTTTAATAAATAATTATACATATAAAATTTTTATAAATTTTAACTAATAATTTTTACATATATTTAAATTTATATATAAATACTATCAAATATAAAAAAATAATTCATGCACAGACCTAAATAAAAATGAGTACATAATAACCTTCTTCCATTATAACAAGTGATTTAGAATAGAAATTAATGAGTTCAACCCCGAACTAATATATGCAGGATTTGACGCTTGCGTCATCGTTGGTGTAACAGTACAGTACACACTAAAATATGATGGAAGAGAATATTATTGATGGAATAAGCAAATACAAGTATCAAGTACTGAATATGGTAACAATAGTCTAGATGGCAGTTGGCTAGGGAAGAGCCAATTATGAGTATGAGGGTAGACGGAAGCTCTAACAGCAGAAAGGAGGGAGAATATCAGAGAATAAGGTTCAGAGGGAGAAATGAATTAGACATCACATAATCCACACCTATTCACTATGGCCCTACACCTTTTATATCACAAAATCAGTGTAGAGTTTGTTAGCCTTTCTCTCTCTCTTACTTTTTCTCATTCCCTGTATTACTGGATCAATTGCCACCTGTCCTTCGTCTGTCAACAATTCTGTTATTCTTTGATTGTTGCTATTTGCCTCATTTGCATGTGTAACAATACTTCCCCCATTAAAAACAACCTTGTCCCCAAGGTTGAGAGAAGGAAAAGTGTAACACCCCAAATTTTGGAAAAATATTTCGAATGTCCTGTTT
The DNA here is from genome assembly GCA_029884605.1 of Ormosia emarginata. NCBI lineage: Eukaryota > Viridiplantae > Streptophyta > Magnoliopsida > Fabales > Fabaceae > Ormosia > Ormosia emarginata. The sequence goes on from JAQQTP010000088.1 coordinate 46,620,457, forward strand.
TACTGTTTCTTATTTTTCTGTATGAAATACAGAAAAATAATACTGTTTGTTATTTTATTTGGTCGTTTTACATAATTTGTTTCGATACAGTAAAATAAAAATTTTATCAAATTACTGTTTTAAATTTTTCTGTGTAATATACATCTATATAATACTGCTGGATATTTTATTTGAACGTTTTGGATGATTAGCTACATTGTGGGAAAAAAAGAGAAAATGACCATTACATCCCGAATGTGCTGTTTTTGATGTTTTTGTTGTTTTTAATTGTTTTTTCTACTCTGATACGTTGCTCAATATTCTTGTCTGTGATTTTATTTAGACTTTTTGTGTGATTTGCTCGGGGTAGGAAAATAATATTTTTCCAGGACAAGGAAAATCTGTTTTTAATTATTCAGAGGCGGGGGATCTTACTAAACCCAATTCTGAATGAGCCTAAAATTAATCTTTTAATTTTTAGGATTTAACTGTCAAATAAAATAATTTTATATTATTATAATATTATTTTATTAGTCAGTACAAATAAGTGACAGCAGACCCGAAAATATTTTGCGGGACCCATGTTTAGTCATCAAGTGCTATACACGCGGACCAATGAGGAGCTGGTCAAAATTGGTGGCTATGACTCATCGCAACGGGCCAATAGGACGATGACACGTGGCGTGACACCTCAGCATCATGACTCAGCAGCTTCTAGAAGGTTCCAGAAGTGGTGACTCAGCTTGTGACTCACCATGATGACTCACCAGTTCCAGAAGCTTCTCCGATGACTCAAGATGCTTGACTCGCCATTGACACAACCAATGATGCAGTCAGTGACTCAGCTGATGACTCGCCATGCTGACTCATCTGCTCTAGAAAATATCTACGCTGACTCGCCATGTTGACTCACCCGTTTTAGAAAATTCCACGATGACTCATCATACTGACTCATCGTAGTGAGTCACATATTCTAGAAATTTCTCTTTGATGACTCGCTTTATGATTCATCAAGGGTAATCAGTAGAAAAAAATGATCAATAATAATTGCTACTCTGTTAGTATAAAATAAAAATCTATGTGTATTTTATTATCCATTGGATAATAGATACTGACTTTATAAATAATAAATATTGTTCATTGGTTAAAGTATACTATAAAAAATATATAGTGTGCACCAATAGAAATTGGTCAAAATTAATGGCTTGAATTTTTAAGAACCAATAGAAAATAAGCAATCAAACTAATTTAGGCTTCTTGAAATACAAGAGTTCTACGGTGGAGGAATTGGCTCTAATAGCTAATTCACAAAGTGAATTTCACGTAGAAAGCCTTGGGGAATTCTTTTAGAAAGCCAAATTGAACAATGAAGACCAAGTCAATCTTAGTGGCTTTTTTTGCATGTGTTTCTACGGCAAAGCAAAGCCTTTTGATGAAGCAAATATTATCATTCAATTCTTCCTATCTTTCAATTAATTAACCAAATAAAGACAAGTCAACATTGGTGGCTTCTCTTCTTGCTTCTACGGCAATTCACCTTGGGTGAATTCTTCAATTTGCTATCATTCAAAGAAACAAAACAACCAATATTTCTCACTTTCTCTCATGGTCATTCACGGCCAACCAAATATCAAAGCCTTCCTCTTACTCCAAAATTCTCCAAATAGCAAAAGCTCTCATCCCTTTTTCCTTCCTTGTGTTTCATGGCCATAGCTTCCAAGAAGAGGGTAAACTTCACCCATTTATCTCACTTGTTCTCTTCTATATCCTTTTCTCCAAAGAACCAAGATCAAGCAACCAAATTTCTCTCCTTTTTCTTTTCCCATGGATTCGGCCAACCACTCAAAAATCCTCTTCCAAGCTTCAATAATTTTAAATGACCATAGGTCTTGAATCTCCATGCATTTCTAAAGAACTTTCTTTTTGGAAGTTTTTCCTAAATCTTCCATTTTCTATCATGTTCTTCAAAGCTTAAGTTTGAAGCCTTGAAGGTAGGATTCTTTGATCTTCATGTTTCTATCCATTTCAAAGTTTTAATCATGATTTTAATCCATGATTATTCTAGTTTAGAGCCTTAGGTATTAATATTGTATGTTTTCTTTGTTTTCAAGGAGCTCTTGGTGGAGGAAGCTTGCTTGAAGGAGACATACAATGGACTTGGAGGTTTCTACAAGAGGTAAGAGGGAGATTACCCTCATCAACCATGTGTTGGTGGTAAGGAATGTTTGTGTTTGTGGTGAAGAATCCATAAGGATTCATTCACTTGATTGTTTATAGTTTTTCCTAATTGTGATTGATTATGTGTGTAAGCATGTTTATAGCTTTAATAATTTTTGGTATGTGTTTATGATTGCTTTGATATATTACATGTGTTAATATATTGCATGTGTTTATAGAAGTATAGTAATTATTCTATAATGTAAACAGCATGTGAAAAATTGCATGAGTGTTCCAAAGAACACAACACCAAGGCTTACGGCCTTAATATAAAAGGAGGATCATAATGTTCTCATCAATTTTCTAAAAGTGTGATTTAATTAACCTAGGAAAATTGACAAGTTACAAATTAATTTAAAGTAAGAAAAATGAATTTATGGATCCAAGAATGAAATTAGGTATTTCGGCCAATATGCCTAAGTTAAATGTTTTGATTTCTAAAACTATTTTCTAAAACAATGATTTAATGAATACAATGAATTTGACATTGATTTAAAAGATGAAAAATAATTTAAAGATCAAATGCAAGAACTTTGTTAAAATTGGCCAACATGCCACATACTTTTAATCCAAATTTATTTTCTAATTATGGACTAGATAATTTAATAAAAATAAATTAGATCAAGAGTTTTATAAGAGATTAAATATATGAAAATAATTAGGAATGGATTATAAAGCATAGAATGATTTTCGGCCAAAATGCCAAATTTAAATCTTTTTGATTTATAGAATTATTTTCAACTAAGTTTAAGTAATAAATGCCAAAAGGATTTTATTACAAAGAGTTTTGAAGAAATAAATTGATTAGAATTAAGTTTAAGAAGTTTAAGCTAATGATTTTTACTATTAGAAGAAATACAGTAGCTTTGTAAAATTTCTAACGTATAGCTCACCTTGTGTTTTGAAGCACGTTAGTAATTTTCAAAAGTGTAATTTATTGGTTGTAATAAAAATAAAAAGGATTTTTGACAGTGAACCTAGAAAATCATTATTATAATTTTTCTAAACATAATACTGTCAATTTATATTAAAAACGGACAAATAAGATAGAAAAGATGTCCAAAAGACAAGGTATACGGTATGAAAAATATTCTACGTAGTTTAAATGTATTAAATATTATTTCTGTTTGTTTTAAACAGTGTTTTTAAGGAATTCGGACAAGAAAATGATTTAAAAATCTTACGCGATTGAGAAAACGTATTAAAAACTCTACGTGATTTTAAAAACAGTAAAATAAATTTACGCGATTTAAAAACGTTTATAAAAACGACGAGATTGTGAAAATGCGATAAAATTTCTACGCGATTGATCAAAACTATATATTCTGTATATTTTTCTGCTGTCGGGCTATGAGGTGAACCCGTACAGGCTTTCTGTATATTTTTCTGCTGTCGGGCTATGAGGTGAACCCATACAGGCTTTGGAACAGTATTTGTCCGGTGGGACTTACTGTTAATGCCAATTTTTTTGGTGGATTGATTGACGAGGTGAATCATATCGTATTGTCGGTGCGATAAGTGTAGTGTGGTTCGATTTTGAATGGACTTGGAGGCATTAGTGTGCATAAATCCATATGTGGACAGTTGGTTGCTCTTCTGGGCCGTGGTAAATGACAACACACTAGTGGACTCGACACACACTATGTTTAATCGAGATCTTGTAAAGTCTAATAGTACATTGCCTGTAGTGCCACAACGTGAGACCATGAACTACACCACGCCTTGGATGGTGGATTCCATGTGACGTGGGGCTATAGACGCAACGTGTGACAGCGCAATAGTTTGGTTGGGCAGCCGTGGTACTAATAGATTTTGAGGATCATTCGCTCTCTGATGTCTGTTTGTTTTTAGCTCCATGGAGTAGGATTGTGTCATATTACACATGTATCTGTGTTGTTATTAATTATATTTTTATCTGTGATCTTTTATTGGTGATATTATATGTTTATATGGTATATTTTGTCCGTACATTGTTATCTTTTATTTGTGATATTATATGTTGTTGTTATCTTTAATCTTCCTTTTATATTGTTATGATTTACTGTTATGGCATTTTATATTGTATGAATTGTTATATCTATCCTGGTAATGTTATTGTAGTTTATTTTATTATGATATATGCTTATTCAAATTAATTGAAAAATGATAACATGACTATATTTGTATTATCTGTGTGTATGGAATGATTTTGTCATTCGTATCATTCTTTGCTACCGTACTGGTATTGGTGTAAGGGGATCTCACCTCTTTACTGTATTGCTTGTTGTGTTTGTATTGTTAAATTCGTATAGTAGATGAAGGAAGTTTCTTAGACCTACTGGAGGCTATGTTCTGAAGATGGTGACGGCGTCAAGGTGTAATCTTCCAAGTTTCAACAGGATGCAGTTTGGTGGAGAAATGGAACATGTAGGTTGGGTTTTTTTTTCGTTAGTATTGTTACCGTGCTATTAGTAGTACCCATCTTTGGGTTTGCTACTGTTTCTCTGAGTCTGTAAATGTTATGTTTTAATTTGTTGTTGGATATTTTGTAACATATATAATATGTGTATTAATTAATTCAATCTAATTTCTGTTTTACTTATAATTTTTGGTAAGTTTATATTTTCGCAAAATGAAATTTTAAAATTCATCTTTTAACAATCAAAACTTTTATAAAATGGTTTCAGTTGATTTTATATTTTATTTAAAATGTGACGCCCTATGGAGGGTGTTACAAAAAGTATTGGACAAAGGAATCCAATCTTCCCAAGTCGCATCCTCATCAGCGAGACCTTCCCATTGTACCAAAACCTGTGGAATCTGGTGGCCGTTGCAAATCAGAATTCGTGATTGTAGAATAGCTTGAGGGCAGAGAAGTGGACCCTGCTCAGTGGTGAGTAGTGGCAATGGAACGTAGGGAGTTGCATGGTCCCCCTTGCAAGGTTTCAGCAGTGATATATGGAAAACCAGATGGATTTTAGCTGCTAGTGGGAGCAATAATTTGTTAGTAATAGTCCCCATTTTCTCAATAACAGGAAAAGGACCAAAGTATTGAAAACTAAGTTTCTCGTTTCGGTGGAGTGTAACAGAATGTTGTCTGTAAGGCTGGAGTTTAAACAAAACCAAATCACCAATTTTGAATTCTAAGAATCATCGATGCTTATCAGCATACTTCTTCATAAATGCTTGGGCCTTGGACAAGTTTATTTTTAATTGTTGAAGCACTGCATCCCTCTCAGTAAGTTGTTGTTGTAAGGATGGTGGATCACCTGGAATTGGAGTATATTTGGTCAAGGAGGGTGGGTCACGACCATAGACGGCATTGAAAGGAGTCATGGCGATGCTGCTGTGGAACGATGTATTATACCAATACTTGGCCCAATCGAGTAACCGAAACCAAGACTTGGGATTGTCCCCCGTAAAGCACCTCAAATAGAGTTCCAAGCATTTGTTCAAAACCTCGGATTGTCCATCCGTTTGAGGGTGGTATGATGAACTCATTGCTAATGAAGTGCCACTGAGCTTGAATAATTGTTGCCAAAATTTGCTAGTAAAAACTTTGTCACGGTCCGATACCACACTCTTAGGAAAACCATGCAACTTGATAACCTCATGCATAAAAGTTTTGGCCACTGACGTACTGCTGTAATCAGTTTTAAGTGCTGCAAAATGTGCATATTTAGACAACCGATCAATAACCACGAGTATGACAGTGTACCCATGTGAAGGAGGGAGTCTTGTGATGAAATCCATTGCCACATCTTCCCAAATTTGAGAAGGAATGGGTAGTGGCTGCAGTAAACCCGCAGTTAGTGAAGTAGAAGTCTTGGCTTGTTGACAAGTTAAACATTCTGACACAAATTGTTTGATATCCTTGGATATGTGTGGCCAAAAGAATTGACTTGCAATACGAGCTTTAGTCCTCTATATACCGGAATGGCCACCAATTAGTGAAGAGTGGTATTCGGTCAACACTTGTTTTATCAATGCCTGTTGAGGTGGCAATACAAGTCTAGACTTCCAAAAGAGCAACTAATTTTTTACCTGATAATTGGAATCAGGTTGTACACCATGGAGGCATTGGTCTTTGATTTCAGCAAGTTTCGGATCCTGTGATATAGCATTAGCAATTTGTTGAAATAAATCATGATGGGGCATGGAAACTGCCATAAAAAAGGACCTAGATAAAGCATTTGCTGCCACATTATCTCTTCTCGATTTGTATTCAATTGAAAAATCATAGCCAAGAAATTTATGTAACCATCCCTGTTGCTCAGGAGTTTGAATGGTTCGGTCCGGATAATGAATTTATGCCCGAGCAAGTAGTGTCTAAATTTAGAAATGGCCTCTGTAATAGCATACAATTCCCTGACATAGGCTGATTGCTTTTGAAGTCTAGAACTTAATTTTTTTGAAAAATAAGCTATGGGGTGGTGTGCTTGGCTAAGAACGACACCCACACCTGAACCTGAAGCATCATTTTCTAGAATAAAAGCTTAAGAGAAGTCCGGCAGAGCAAGTACAGGAGCATGAGTAATGGCTTGTTTGAGGGCAGTGAAAGCTATAGTAGCCCGTGAGTCCCAATTAAAGTTGTTTTTCTTAAGTAAAGTTGTTAAGGGTAAAGCAATGGCAGCATAACCCTTAATAAAGCGCCGATAGTACCCCGTAAGACCAAGAAAACCACGCAACTGTTGAATAGAGGTAGGTATGGGCCAATCTAGCACTGCCTGCACCTTTGATTTGTCTATTTCCACGCCTTGAGCAAAAACTGTATGCCCTAAGTAATCAATCTTGGTGAGTCCAAAGCTACATTTGGACAGCTTGGCGAAGAGTGAATGTTGTCTCAGTAATTGTAACACTTCTGTCAAGTGGGTAATATATGTGGACCAAGAAGGGTTGCATACAAGTATATCATAAAAAAAAACAAGGACTGACTTGTGCATTTGATCAGTGAAAACCTGATTCATAAGGCTTTAAAAGGAAGCCGGTGCGTTTGTAAGACCGAATGGCATGACCAACCATTTGTATAAGCCTTGATGCATTCTAAAAGCTGTTTTATGTCGATCTTCAGGTTTGACTAGTATTTGATGGTAGCCAGAACGCAAGTCCAACTTAGAAAAGTAGGTGGCACTAAATAACTCATCTAACAGCTCATCAACTGTAGGTATGGGAAAGCTGTCCTTAATCGTAATAGCATTGAGGGCTCTATAATATGTGCAAAGACGCCACGTGCCATCTTTTTTTTTACCAATAGTACTAGGGAAGAAAAAGGACTGGCACTTGGTTGAATGATACCTTGAGACAACATTTCTTCGACCATGAGTTCAATATGAGTTTTCTGACTATGTGGATACTTGTATGGCTTGACCTTGATGGGGTTGCTACCTTCCAACAGGGGAATAGCATGATCCTGAGAGCGGTGTGGTGGAAGGCCAGTAGGTGTGGCGTGTAACACCCTAAAAATTCCGTATCTCTTAACCAGTAATTTTGACAGTTAATAGAATTTTACTGTTTAGTAATTTCTGGATACTGTAAAATTATTTTGATTATTCCGTCAGCATATTTGATCGTTTTGAGTGATTTACTCCGTGTCAAGAAAATAAAAATTTACGAGCCGGGGAAAACTTTACGTAATTTAATTTTTACCATTAGGTTGTAATTATTTTACGTAATCTGATTTGATATTTGTGAATTTTCTAATTTTTGTGATTTTTGTGGATGATTATGAAATTTTTTACTGTTTATAGGCTCAGGGGGTGTATGTGGGCCTAGGTGGCCATACGTGGGCCCAGGTGGGTCCCGCAAAGTGAAAAGTTTTTCACCTTTAGAAAAATTTGTACTGTTGAGACGGAGACAAGGGATCTTACTAAACCTGAATCCGGAAACAGTTTTTGAAATTTTCTTTTACTGTGTTTTGTACTGCATTTAATTATCGGGTGATAAAAATACAGTAAAAATATTATTCAAAAGGTAATAGCAGATAGAAAAAAAATAAATATTATATTGCTTAAGTCAACATTGGTGGTTTGGATATCCACCATTGATTTAATCAACGATGGAGACTTGATCTTGATTTAATCAACGGTGGATATTTGATCTTAAAAGTGAATAAGATCATTTATAACCATTAGATGGAGATTAAATCAAGGGTAGAAATTTAGTCTTATAAAATGATTATGACCATTTATAACCATTGGATTTAGAATTGATCAAGGGTAGAGATTTAGTCTTAAAAAGTGACAAAGACCATTTATGACCATTGAATGTAAAGTTTGAAGGAGTAATCTTAACCCTTCATTTTGGAGACACATCTAAGGGCTAGGATTTAAAGAAGAAAGATCCAATGACCTAAATTAAGTCTTCTATCTAAAGCTACACCTAAAGTCTACCTTAATCCTAACTATTGAATTAATCAATGGCTTAGAATGCTTCAAATAATTGCTTGGACTCTTAAGATTTAATCTTAACCATTGATTTAATCTATGGTTCAAATTTGGTCTTATATAATTGCTTAGACTTCAATTGTGACCCTTGAATGGCAACATGGAAGGAGAGATCTTGACCATCCATTTAGTAGCTTCATCTAATGGCTAAGATTAAAGGAGGAAGAAGATCCAATGGTCCAAGTTTGTTACTATCACTTGGAAAATTCTTCAATAATTTAGTACCAATTATTTGCTCAAATAATTCACTCTTTTCTCTCTTTACTCTACGGCAATGCATAGGAGGAAGGGGGCCAAAATTCATTTCATGCATTTCTATCTTACTTTATCATCTTTTCTATCATCTTTCTCAAGAAACAAAAACAAGACAACTCTTCCATTTTCTCTCCAAGCTTGGTTCAGCCATGGCACCCAAATATACCTTCCATCACTATTTAATTTCATACAACCATATTTCTTGAATCCTTACCTTATTCTAAACAACTTTCATGTTGGAGACTTTCTCTAAATCATTCATCTTCATGGACTTTCTTCAAGATCAAAGTTATGGGGTATTTATGGTGAAGTGTAAGGAAACTTCATTTCTTCTCTCTTTTTCATGATCTAAACCATGTTTGATCCATGGTTCCTCTTAATCAAGCTTAGTATACTAATTTTTATGGATTTTGTTTTGTATTTGAGAAGCCTTTGGTGGTGAAGGACTTGGAAAAAGAAGCAAAACAAAGAGCTTTTGAGGATCTTCAAGAGGTAAGAGGGAGATCCATCTCACCAACCAAGTATGGTGGTGAGAGATGGTCTTATATTTGATGGATGGTGAATCCATGTGAGGATTCATATCCATGGTCTTGTAATTTATTTGTGGGTGTTTATGTGCTTTAATTATTTGTCTATGCTTGGTATGCTTTGCATGATTTTATGGCTTTGATAGTATGCTTAAATTATGTATGATAAGTATATGGCATGCTTGTAGTATTTATGATGAAATATGTATGTGTGTGCCATGATGTGTTGATGGAAAGGAAAACAATTTTTGGCTCCAATGGCCAAGGGAGAAGGCTACGGTTTTTGATGCCCATGATTAGGGTTCATGTTGAAATTTTTCAAGAACAAGGGAATTGACTTTTTGGGTCCCTAGAAAATGGTGAATTTTGGCCAAGACACCTCAAGATAGGTGTCACAAATTAAAATATTCATGAATGATAAAAATGGATGATTTGAAGAATATGAAAAATAAACAAAGGATTTGTTTTTCAAGAAGAACAAGAACACGGTTTTGAAGAGATTTTTATTGATTTATTTTGTGTAAAAAGCTTCTAAGTGTTTATTAAACATGATTTCGAAAAACAAAATTGGCAAACGTTGATTTTAAAGATTTGCAAAGAAAGTGAAAAAGGATTTGCAAAGAAAGTGAAAAAGGATTTACAAAGAAAGTAAAAATGAATTTGAACAAATGGGTTTGATTTTATAACCATATGTCTTGTGGTTTTGAAAACAAAGGTTTTAATGGTTTTGTTTGTTTGAAAACAGAAATGATAAATAGTTGATTTAGAAGGAAAAATATTTGATGGCTACAATGGCCAAATACCCTACGGTTTTTGAAAAGCTTGTGATACTTCAATTTTATGAAACAAAGGGATATTTGATAAAACAAAGTGTTATGTCACTCAAAAGATTTGATAGTCTTCAATGGTCATGCCCACGATTTTTGAAAGCTTGTGAATGCATTAATTTTATAACAAAATGATTTTCGCACAAGAATTTAGAAAGAGAACCAGAACGTTTTAATCACTTGAGAAATCGAGTTTTGTAAACGAAAAACAAGGAAAAGTTAAAAATGTTTTCGAACTTCAATTTATTTTGAAGAAGGTTGTGTTTGGAAATGATTTGGGAAAAATGAAGAATATAAGGGTGTTTTGAAAATTTATTAACGTATAACTTATTTCACGTTTTGGAATACGTTAGGAAATTCTTAAAGTTTGAAACAATGATTTAAATCAATGGAAAAGTGATTTTGTGGGTTATATTTGAAAAAGAATTTCTTGAGTAAAGAACTGTGGAAAAAGATTTTCTTGAGTAACAAAATATATTAAATGAAATATAAAGTTATATTATTTTGAGAAAAGTTGAAAAGGATTTTTTGAAGGTTAAGAAATATTTTCTGTAATGAAATTGTGGTGAAAAATTATTTGTGTAGCTTAAAAACGATTTGAAATACAGTAAAATATTTCTACGCGATTTGAAATACGTTAAAATATTTCTACATGATTTGAATTACGGTTTAAATAATTTACGTGATTGTGAAAATGATGGAAAATCGCTATGCGATTTGGAAAGTGTTTTAAATATTTTGAGAATGATGGAAAATGATTTACGCGACTTAAAAAAATGATTTTTAAGATACGCGATTTTGAAACAGTGGAAAAATACTATGTGATTTGAGAAACGTATATTTTTACGCAATTGAGAAAAACGTTGAAAAAAAATTATGTGATTTAAAAGTGCAATAGAAGAGATGCAGCATTTTGAAAACGTAACAGAAATGTTACAAAATTTTGTAAACGTAAAAATAGTATTACGGTATTGTGAAAACATAATAAAAATGTTTTGGAATTTTAAAAACGTAACAAAAGTGTTACGATATTGTAAAAATGTAAAAGAAGTGTTATGGAATTGTGAAAATATAACAGAAAAGTTTTTGAATTGTGAAAACGTAACAGAAATGTTACGCGATTGTGAAAATACGGCAAAAGTGTTTTATGACTATAAAAACATGATAACATGATGATTATTGCCAAAAACAGTGTATGAACACTGTGTGAGAAAATAACGAGTTTTGCCTACGATTGGCTTTTGGTGCATTTTGTATGCATTTGAAAGAGATGCCTGTATTTGGTATTTGGGGCACTCTACGTATTGGAAAAATATGCGTTGAAGCATATGATTTAAATTGAACAAATGAAATTGAAAAGTATGGCCCTTGTGGTTGGACTTGCACTGAGATATTAGTGCATTGTATAAAATATATTTTGAAAAATTATGAGTTAAACCTGTGATTGGTATTCTATCTATGATTTGGTATTTAGTGCATTACACAAGTATTGGAATGGTCTGATGGACTGGATATGGCTAATTGCCTAGGAGAAACGTACACCACTTGAGTGGGTGCGATATGCGTAGTGTAAGTCACTAGTTGACCTTGGGGGCATCGGGGTGCAGGTTGCCTACAGTGGGCAGTGAGTAGCTCTACTGTAACCGTGGGTTAGACCGACACGACACACCGATGATCCTGACCGAGACACTATTCTTAATCAAGATCTGATAAAGACTGTCGTGTATGTGCTAGATGTGCAAAATGAGAATTATAGCACGTGGTCTGAGGCACTTGGTACCGACAGATCTTTTCGATCATTTCTTTGACCAGAGTTTTAGCTCCATAGAGTAGGAACATTGAGTCTAAATGCACATGCATTATATGAGTACATTTATATCAGCGTGATATATAAATCAAGGAATAACTAAACTGTGGAATAATACTGGATGATGATGATGATAAATGATGTTGACGACATTATTGTGTATATTGAACAATGTTTGGATTGATATATGATTGGATGATGATAGTTGATTAATATTGAATATATTATTGGAAGTCTGGTATGATATCCCTGTATGATATTGCTGCTTGTGTTATCTCTGTGCTGCCATGTTGGTATTGGTGTAGGTGATCTCACCTCTTTGCTATGTGGTCTTGCTGTGTCCGTATTGTTAAAATTATACAGTAGAAGGAACGAGTTGTCTTAGACATAACGGGTGGTAGATACTTTGAGATCGCTGACAACATTGAAGAGTGGTTGTCCTAGGTTCGATGATGTGCCGGGTAGACAAGGAGTAGAGTTGTGATGCATCAAGTTGGATACAAGAGAAGGAATGAGTATGTTAAGTTTTATCGTTAGTGTTATACCGTGCTATTAAGTAGGACCCATCATAGGGTTTGCTACTATTAAAAAAAAAGAGTCTGTTAGGTTTATATTTCTCTTTAAATTGTTAAATATTAATTGGTGTCAATATTGTATATTAATCAGTTTAAATATATTTTCAGTAATACTTATGGATTTCAGTGAGTTTATGTTTCAGTAAGAAAGAAATTTTAAAACCCATCTTTTATAACTCAAACCTTGTGCGAACTTCTTTTTTATTATGAGTCGGGAGTCAGACATGTGATACCCTAGGGAGGGTGTTACATTAGTTGGTATCAAAGCACGGTTTGAGTCTTTTGGGGTTTGTGGTTATGTCTATTTTGCTTGTGTTGTGTTCTCTGTGTTATTGTTTTCCAAAAGGAAACAATGTTGTTTATAATGGATATCTGATCCATTATATTTCGATTCGCTCGTCTCTGAGGAAAAAGAAAAAAAAAAGAAATGGCTCAGGATAGTTGTACTTGTGTGAAAGTGAAACATGTTACTGGTAATGCAATTGCAGCTACGGGAGCAACGAGAGCAATGTGGAAAGACGACTGCACGAACAGAGGATCGCTGAACAGCGGAAACTGGAAGTTGAAGTTCAGGATCTGATGGAAGAGAATCAGTCTTGGAATATAAGATTTCGTAATTTTGGAACCTGGTATTTTTTTTAGGATATTGAGAAAGTAATTGATTTCGACGGAAGATGTATTTACAACCATTGAGGAAACCAAAAGCAATAAGTGATGTGAAAGAAGGTACTTAATAAAGGAATGTACGTCAAGGAAATAATTTGCGAAAAAGTTGGACACATTTTCCCAGAGATTATGCTCTTTGAAAACAGAGTTTTCTGTTAGTAAAATTTTAGATAGTAAGGGAAGTTGTTACTCTGAATGGAACGGGAATGTTCTGAGCTGAAGACCTAAACAAGGGAGACTGTACTGCAAGAGGTAATTCTTTGATCATCTTGTATATCTTTGTGAGGAAACCTGTTCTTTGTGTAATATGATTGAGTAGATCAATTATATTTTAGAGTTATCCGTAATCCTCTGATTTGTTTATTTCTGTTTCTATTCTTAGCCGATCGAGCTACTTGTGTTATTCAATTTATTGTTATAGATCAAATCTTTGTGTTAGTTTGATCTGTCGTTCAAAATTTTTGTGTTAGTTTGATCTGTTTTATAAACAGATGTGATCTTTGAAAATGGACTGGTTATTTTTCAACCATATCCTATGAGATTATTTCAACAAAGTGTGAGTAATTCAGAGAAAATCTATTCTTGAAAATTGGGGTTACATCCAATTCTTTGTTGGATATGTTCAATAACATATTCAATTCGTTTTGTTATTTTCCATGATGTTTTCTTTCATCTACTGCAATTGAAGGAATATCTTGCAAGAAAGAATATTCCTTTGTTTATATCTGTGTCATCGTATCAAAGTGGCGCAGCGGAAGCGTGATGGATTCTTCAAAAGTTGAAGAGGTTCGTCAGTGTGAAAAGTTAAGACGGTAATGGAAATTCGTAGAAGTGATCAGTAGAAGTGAATAAGAGATAAAGAACTTTCATTGGTTAAAATCGTTTGAATAACGTAAGAAGTGAAACTACATGGAAACTGGAAGAAAAGATGGAAGAGGAATATCTATATTTATTCCGAGGATGTGAAATCATGGTTATGAAATTTCGAGGACGAAATTTCCGTAAGAGGGGGAGTATTATAACACCTTAAAAATTTTGTATCTCTTAACCAGTAATTTTGACAGTTAACAGAATTTTACTGTTTAGTAATTTCTGGATACTGTAAAATTATTTTGATTATTCCGTCAACATATTTGATAGTTTTGAGTGATTTACTCCGTGTCAAGAAAATAAAAATTTTCGGGCTAGGGAAAACTTTACGTAATTTAATTTTTACCATTAGGTTTTAATTATTTTATGTAATCTGATTTGATATTTGTGAATTTTCTAATTTTGTGATTTTTGTGGATGATTATGAAATTTTTTACTGTTTATGGGCTCAGGGGGTGTATGTGGGCCCAGGTGGCCATACGTGGGCCTAGGTGGGTCCCGCAAAGTGAAAAGTTTTTTACCTTTAGAAAAATTTGTACTGTTGAGACGGAGACAAGGGATCTTACTAAACCTGAATCCGGAAACAGTTTTTGAAATTTTCTTTTACTGTGTTTTGTACTGTATTTAATTATCGGGTGATAAAAATACAGTAAAAATATTATTCAGAAGGTAATAGCAGATAGAAAAAAAATAAATATTATATTGCTTAAGTCAACATTGGTGGTTTGGATATCCACCATTGATTTAATTAACGATGGAGACTTGATCTTGATTTAATCAACGGTGGAGATTTGATCTTAAAAGTGAATAAGATCATTTATAACCGTTAGATGGAGATTAAATTAAGGGTAGAAATTTAGTCTTATAAAATGATTATGACCATTTATAACCATTGGATTTAGAATTGATCAAGGGTAGAGATTTAGTCTTAAAAAGTGACAAAGACCATTTTTGACCATTGAATGTAAAGTTTGAAGGAGTAATCTTAACCCTTCATTTTGGAGACACATCTAAGGGCTAGGATTTAAAGAAGAAAGATCCAATGGCTTAAATTAAGTCTTCTATCTAAAGCTACACCTAAAGTCTACCTTAATCCTAACTATTGAATTAATCAATGGCTTAGAATGCTTCAAATAATTGCTTGGACTCTTAAGATTTAATCTTAACCATTGATTTAATCTATGGTTGAAATTTGGTCTTATGTAATTGCTTAGACTTCAATTGTGACCCTTGGATGGCAACATGGAAGGAGAGATCTTGACCATCCATTTAGTAGCTTCATCTAATGGCTAAGATTAAAGGAGGAAGAAGATCCAATGGTCCAAGTTTGTTACTATCACTTGGAAAATTCTTCAATAATTTAGTACCAATTATTTGCTCAAATAATTCACTCTTTTCTCTCTTTACTCTACGGCAATGCATAGGAGGAAGGGGGCCAAAATTCATTTCATGCATTTCTATCTTACTTTATCATCTTTTCTATCATCTTTCTCAAGAAACAAAAACAAGACAACTCTTCCATTTTCTCTCCAAGCTTGGTTCGGCCATGGCACCCAAATATACCTTCCATCACTCTTTAATTTCATACAACCATATTTCTTGAATCCTTACCTTATTCTAAACAACTTTCTTGTTGGAGACTTTCTCTAAATCATTCATCTTCATGGACTTTCTTCAAGATCAAAGTTATGGGGTATTTATGGTGAAGTGTAAGGAAACTTCATTTCTTCTCTCTTTTTCATGATCTAAACCATGTTTGATCCATGGTTCCTCTTAATCAAGCTTAGTATACTAATTTTTATGTATTTTGTTTTGTATTTGAGAAGCCCTAGGTGGTGAAGGACTTGGAAAAAGAAGCAAAACAAAGAGCTTTTGAGGATCTTCAAGAGGTAAGAGGGAGATCCATCTCACCAACCAAGTATGGTGGTGAGAGATGGTCTTATATTTGATGGATGGTGAATCCATGTGAGGATTCATATCCATGGTCTTGTAATTTATTTATGGGTGTTTATGTGCTTTAATTATTTGTCTATGCTTGGTATGCTTTGCATGATTTTATGGCTTTAATAGTATGCTTAAATTATGTATGATAAGTATATGGCATGCTTGTAGTATTTATGATGAAATATGTATGTGTGTGCCATGATGTGTTGATGGAAAGGAAAATAATTTTTGGCTCTAATGGCCAAGGGAGAAGGCTACGGTTTTTGATGCCCATAATTAGGGTTCATGTTGAAATTTTTCAAGAACAAGGGAATTGATTTTTTGGGTCCCTAGAAAATGGTGAATTTTGGCCAAGACACCTCAAGATAGGTGTCACAAATTAATATTTTCATGAATGATGAAAATGGATGATTTGAAGAATATGAAAAATAAACAAAGGGTTTGTTTTTCAAGAAGAACAAGAACACACTTTTGAAGGGATTTTTATTGATTTATTTTGTGTAAAAAGCTTCTAAGTGTTTATTAAACATGATTTCGAAAAACAAAACTGGCAAACGTTGATTTTAAAGATTTGCAAAGAAAGTAAAAATGAATTTGAACAAATGGGTTTAGTTTTATAACCATATGTCTTGTGGTTTTGAAAACAAAGGTTTTAATGATTTTGTTTGTGTGAAAACAGAAATGATAAATAGTTGATTTAGAATGAAAAATATTTGATGACTACAATGGCCAAATACCCTACGGTTTTTGAAAAGCTTGTGATACTTCAATTTTATGAAACAATGGGATATTTGATAAAACAAAGTGTTATGTCACTCGAAAAATTTGATTGTCTTCAATAGTGATGTCCACGATTTTTGAAAGCTTGTGGATGCATTGATTTTATAACAAAACGATTTTCGCACAAGAATTTGGAAAGAGAATCAGAACGTTTTAATCACTTGAGAAATCGAGTTTTGTAAACGAAAAACAAGGAAAAGTTAAAAATGTTTTCGAACTTCAATTTATTTTGAAGAAGGTTGTGTTTGGAAATGATTTGGAAAAAATGAAGAATATAAGGGTGTTTTGAAAATTTATTAACATATAACTTATTTCACGTTTTGGAATACGTTAGGAAATTCTTAAAGTTTGAAACATTGATTTAAATCAATGGAAAAGTGATTTTGTGGGTTATATTTGAAAAAGAATTTCTTGAGTAAAGAACTGTGGAAAAAGATTTTCTTGAGTAAGAAAATATATTAAATGAAGTATAAAGTTATATTATTTTGAGAAAAGTTGAAAAGGATTTTTTGAAGGTTAAAAAATATTTTCTGTAATGAAATTGGGGTGAAAAATTATTTGCGTAGCTTAAAAACGATTTGAAATACAGTAAAATATTTCTACGCGATTTGAAATACGTTAAAATATTTCTACATGATTTGAATTACGTTTTAAATAATTTACGTGATTGTGAAAATGATGGAAAATCGCTATGCGATTTGGAAAGTGTTTTAAATATTTTAAGAATGATGGAAAATGATTTACGCGACTTAAAAGAATGATTTTTAAGATACGCGATTTTGAAACAGTGGAAAAATACTATGCGATTTGAGAAACGTATATTTTTACGCAATTGAGAAAAACATTGAAAAAAAAATTATGTGATTTAAAAGTGCAACAAAAGAGTTGTAGCATTTTGAAAACGTAACAAAAATGTTACGAAATTTTGTAAACGTAAAAATAATGTTACGGTATTGTGAAAACGTAATAAAAACGTTTTGGAATTTTAAAAATATAACAAAAGTGTTACGATATTGTGAAAATGTAAAAGAAGTGTTATGGTATTGTGAAAATATAACAGAAACATTTTTGAATTGTGAAAATGTAACAGAAATGTTACGCGATTGTGAAAATATGGTAAAAGTGTTTTATGACTATAAAAACATGATAACATGATGATTACTGCCAAAAACAGTGTATGAACACTGTGTGAGAAAATAACGAGTTTTGCCTACGATTGGCTTTTGATGCATTTTGTATGCATTGGAAAGAGATGTCTGTATTTGGTATTTGGGGCACTCTACGTATTGGAAAAATATGCGTTGAAGCATATGATTTAAATTGAACAAATGAAATTGAAAAGTATGGCCCTTGTGGTTGGACTTGCACTGAGATATTAGTGCATTGTATAAAATATATTTTGAAAAATTATGAGTTAAACCTGTGATTGGTATTCTATCTATGATTTGGTATTTGGTGTATGACACATGTATTGGAATGGTCCGATGGACTGGATATGGCTAATTGCCTAGGAGAAACGTACACCTCTTGAGTGGGTGCGATATGCGTAATGTAAGTCACTGGTTGACCTTGGGGGCATCGGGGTGCGGGTTGCCTACAATGGGCAGTGAGTAGCTCTACTGTAACCATGGGTTGGACCGACGCGACACACCGATGATCCTGACCGAGACACTATTCTTAATCAAGATCTGATAAAGACTATCGTGTATGTGCTAGATGTGCAAAATGAGAATTATAGCACGTGGTCTGAGGCACTTGGTACCGACAGATCTTTTCAATCATTTCTCCGACCTGAGTTTTAGCTTCATGGAGTAGGAACATTGAGTCTAAATGCACATACATTATATGAGTACATTTATATCAACGTGATATATAAATCAAGGAATAACTAAACTGTGGAATAATACTGGATGATGATGATGATAAATGATGTTGACGATATTATTGTGTATATTGAACAATGTTTGGATTTATATATGATTGGATGATGATAGTTGATTAATATTGAATATATTATTGGAAGTCTGGTATGATATCCCTGTATGATATTGCTGCTTGTGTTATCTCTGTGTTTCCATGTTGGTATTGGTGTAGGTGATCTCACCTCTTTGCTATGTGGTCTTGCTGTGTCCGTATTGTTAAAATTATACAGTAGAAGGAACGAGTTGTCTTAGACATAACGGGTGGTAGATACTCTGAGATCGCTGACAACATTGAAGAGTGGCTATCCCAGGTTCGATGATGTGCCGGGTAGACAAGGAGTAGAGTTCTGATGCATCAAGTTGGATACAAGAGAAGGAATGAGTATGTTAAGTTTTATCGTTAGTGTTATACCGTGCTATTAAGTAGGACCCGTCATAGGGTTTGCTACTGTTAAAAAAAAAGAGTCTGTTAGTTTTATATTTCTCTTTAAATTGTTAAATATTAATTGGTGTCAATATTGTATATTAATCAGTTTAAATATATTTTCAGTAATACTTATGGATTTCAGTGAGTTTATGTTTCAGTAAGAAAGAAATTTTAAAATCCATCTTTTATAACTCAAACCTTGTGTGAACTTCTTTTTGATTATGAGTCGGGAGTCAGACATGTGATACCCTAGGGAGGGTGTTACATGGCGAACACGTCCATGAAGGTAGCCAATAACCTTTTCAGTTCTGGATTCAAGTCATCAGGGAGTTGAGGTATTGCCTCAGGAGAGTCCTGCACATTGCTGATGTGTAGTGCAAAAAGTTCAGCAATTGAATGAGTGTGATGCAACCTTTTAATATGATGAAACTGAGTAGGACTAGGGGTAGACAGATTCTGTTCTCCATGTAGTGTGACAAATGAGTCTCCTAAATAGAATTTGATGTGTAGAGCACTGTAGTCAGCTATGTGAGGGCCTAATGTGGCGAGCCAAGTCGCTCCAAGTACCAAGTCAGCACCAGTAATAGGAAGCAAATATACCGACAATTGTAAAGAGCGACCCTGCACCTGAATTTGTAACTTGCGAATAAAGCCTTCAAGAATAGGTTGCTGGTTCTACCGGTAATGCCTACTAACACATGAAACTTGGTTGCTGGTTCTACTGGTAATTTGAGGAAGTGAGCAAGTCTAGGTTGGATAAAGTTGTTAGAGCTGCCACTATCAAGAAGAATTTGGATGGTGTGCCCCTGTATAGAACCTTGAAAACGCAAAGTGCCTACACCATTAGCACCTTTGAGTGCATTAAAGGACAAATGTAGCTGATCCGAGTTAGCATTGGCATGGCTAGACTCTTTCTCATCAGGTGGTTCGGGTTCAGCTTTCTCATGGGTCTCCTCCTCAAACAGTAGTAATAGGTATTGTTTATTGGGGCATTTATGATTAAAAGAGAACTTGTCAGCATAGAAATAGCACAAGTCCTTCTCCCTTCTCAGTTGCATTTCAGCAGGGGAAATTTGTTTAACAGGATGCTGGTTAGGTTTTGTAAATGGTTTAGAAGAGGGGGTGGGTAATAAGGGAGGTAAATTGTTAGGTTTGGTGGGGTTGTAAGGTTGAGGTGAGGTCTGTTTGTGGGTAAGGGAAGGTATGTAAGGCTTGGCTTTGGGAGCATTTTTTTCTTCGAATACTTTGGCTAATGAAACAACCTTTGGGATGGAGAGGGGACACTGGACTAACACATCACGTCTAATATCAGGCTTAAGACCACTAATAAAGCAGTCTAATAGTGCATCAGGGAGTAGGCCTTGAACTCAATTGGCTAGAGCAGTAAATTCCACAAAGTAATCAGTGACTGATTGAGTTTGGGTGAGTCTAAAAAGGGTAGCTCGGGGAGATTCATAAGGAGAGGGGCCAAATTCCAGCTCCAACGCTCGAGTAAATCCTACCCAAGACAGGAATGGGTGATTACGTGTCATCATTTGGAACTAAGGCACCACTTCTTTCTCCAGATGCACAACGGCAATGGCTAGTCGGTGGTCATCAGGTGTATTATAATAATAAAAAAAAAATTCAGCCTTAAAAATTCATTGCAATACATCAGATCCATCAAATCTTGGAAAGTCAAGTTTGATATTACGCACCGGGTACTGGGACGATGAGGAGTTCGAGCCACCATGTAGAGCAGTGCCTAGTTGCAAGGAGCCTAAGTGTGCTTCCAAACTATCAATGTGAAGCACATCCTCAGCCCGAGCAACATTGGTTTTTTCAAGCTCTGTAAGAATACGTTTGAGATTAGCGTACAGATCCTTGCAACTGAAAGCACCAATGTAACAGTACAGTACACACTAAAATATGATGGAAGAGAATATTATTGATGGAATAAGCAAATACAAGTATCAAGTACTGAATATAGTAATAATAGTCTAGTTGGCAGTTGGCTAGGGAAGAGCCAATTATGAGTATGAGGGTAGATGGAAGCTCTAACAGCAGAAAGGAGGGAGAATATCAGAGAATAAGGTTCAGAGGGAGAAATGAACCAGATATCACATAATCCACACCCGTTCACTATGGCCCTACACCTTTTATATCACAAAATCAGTATAGAGTTTGTTAGCCTTTCTCTCTCTCTTACTTTTTCTCATTCCCTGTATTGCTGGATCAATTGCCACTTGTCCTTCGTCTGTCACCAGTTCTGTTATTCTTTGATTGTTGCTATTTGCCTCATTTGCATGTGTAACAGTTGGTGAGACCTTTTCCTCTTTATAATGATAATAATGAACAATTGTTGAAAGAAACAACAGTTACCAAGGACAGGAATGGAAGGGTACCCAAAGTCTACATCGTCAGCAAAAGAGACAATTGATGACAGAGGATTCACAGATGTGGATGATTGAGAGAACTGGTCCATTTACAGAGCTGAAAGTTATAAAGGATTCAGATCACCTGGTCATGTTCTCCAAACCAAAAGAACTTAGCTCTCTCCTTCTAGACATTGCAGACAAATTTTAATCTTTAATTGTTGCTGTATCAGGTACAACTTTGACTTTTTCATTTTCCGAGCTTTCGTTTGGTATTAATTCTATCCGGTTCGCAAAGCGACATGGGGCAAAATAAAATTATATTTTAGCTTTAACTGCAATTACTATATTGGATAGCCATGTAAGTGATACAGATGGCACAACCAAGCTGAGTAAATACAAGCTAAGCCACATGTGGAAGCACTTGTGCAAGAAAAGCTCAGCAAGGCTAGAACAAGCATTAACCAAATACATGGAAGATTATGTAATTAACAAACCACAATGATTAATCATGATAATTAACTTGGTAAAAAATTAAAGATTTATTTTGTAATTGGGTCAGAGATTAGTTTGATAATCTCTCCAAGATTAAGGATGCAAATAATATGCTGATTTCCTTTATTCAGAATCCTAGTTTACATGCAATGTTGCCCTATCAGTCTCTGCCAAGTAAGTTATAAAAGTCACAAAATTATTGCTTCTAGTTTAAAAGGTGTGATAAGTAAGTTGGTTGCTCCAATGCAGTGTAGTTTCGTTTAAGGTAGGCAAAGTGCTAATAATATTCTGGTAGCCCAAGAAATCATTTACTCTATATGAAGGATCTCATGGCTATTAAAATTGACTTAGAAAAGGGTGTACCATGGGATTAAATAGGAATTTATTAGAGATACTCTCGGTAACATCTTCTCCTCTAGCCTACTTATAGAGCTAATATTGGGTATAAGCTCATGTCTAAAGTAATTGCATATTTTTACGAGTATGTTTTTGTTGTATATACATGTAGACAAATAACTTAACAAAGTAAGATATCTATTCAAATTAATCAGAATAATTCTAGAAAATTAGTAAATAAGTGAGAATAAATTTATGATGAATATTTTCTTTATTTAAGTTATGAAAATTAGATAAAATAATTATAAATAAATTATTTATAATTAATGTGATATAAATTAGAATTTTATGAATAATAAAGAATTTGATAAAATTTATATTAAACTAATTAGAGGTTAATTAGTGATTATACTAATTAATTAAGTAAATAATTAATTTAAGTGAATAGAATGTTCTATCAAATTAAAATAAAAGCCAACGACATAATTAGATATAAAATAATTATTAGAAAGCAATGATTATGAGTTGGCCAATGAGATTTCATACAAGACTAGAAGGCACCAATCTTCATTTTTAGTGGCTTAGGAACTTTTAGAGTAATTATGAAGTTTTAAATTGATTTGACTTCATTTTTAAACTAATTACATCCAATAAAAAGAATTTAGAGCTCTTTGGTGTAATTTTAATAATTAGGGTTAGTGTACAAGGGTTATAGAGTTTGCATGGAATTTTTAGAGAATCCTAATGCAATCTAAGGCAAGTACTAGTCCTAGATAACCTACCCTAGGGTAGTTAAATTTTACCTAAATCGCAACATACGACCCGGAACTACTTAGTATGCTTTTAAACTAGTCCCTATGGCAATAACTTAGTGCTTAAGCTGCCTAGGCCATATCCCATGGCACTCATCCATGAAACACACACCCAACTCACTCTTTCACCACCTCTCCACTCGGCCTCAACTAAGACGCACACACACTCACCTTCCTCTTCACTCCACACACTCACACGACACCTTAGAGAAAGAGAAGGAGAGAAAGAAGGGGAGTTGCATGTAATGGATACCACTGGTTTCAAGCCATCACCAAGCCAGGGACAAGTCCCCACCTCGCCACCATCTTCTTCCTTCGATTTTACCATCATCTGCCACCCTCACTACAAGAAAAAACAAGATTGGCGAAGGATAAATCTGCCGCAAATCACTCAAAATCTGTCGCAAATTAACAATTTGTTGCGGATTTGCTGCGGATTCGGGACCGCCGCAAATACGGTCGACGCAATATAATTTGCGGCAGATTTTAATTTCTGCCGCAAATTTGTGGCGAATTTTTTCGCCGTAAAACTCTCCGGTAACATGCCGGAATCGTTGCCGGAAATGAGCTAATTTGCGGCGTATTTTTCGCAGGAAATTTGGGCGGATTTTTCAATTTGTAGAGGATTTTGTGGCAGATTATCCACCGCAAAAATCTATGCAAATTTGCGGCTGATATTCAAAATCCACAATATAACAAAATATACTCAGACATCAATTTCAACCTGTCAATACATTTAACCAATCCATAAAACAAACATAATAAATCATATACAACATAACTCATTGTTCAAATTCAACATAACAAAGTTTGTTCAAATACAAAGTTTAATACACTTATCTATTAGGATAACAATTGATTTACATGCATCACGATTACACTTTATTAAACACCCTTACTAAGGTCTCATCACACTTATAAAGGCATATAAGAAAGTGCTACCCAAGAGGCTTCAGTACTTAAGAGGGGGGGTGGATTGAGTAATTAAGAACTTTTTCGCAAACCCTTTTTAATACAAATTTCTTGAATGAATATATATAAAGATGATAAAATGCCTTAAGAATAGAAAATAAACAATTAAACAATGATAAATAAATTGCAATAAATAAAGAGATAAAGAGAAGAAAAGCAGGCACGATATTTATCCTAGTTCGACCACCAACCACTTGTGGCCTACATTCAGTCCCCGAAACACAGTTTGAGATTTTTTACTATTCAATACAAGCTTAAAACAAGTGCTTGCAACCTTTACACAACAGGGATACCTCACCCCCTTTGAAGGATACCTCACCTTCTTTACAACAAGGGATACCTCACCCTTTTAGTGAGGGATAGCTCACCCTCACAAAATCACTAAGGGATACCTCACCCTTTTACAAAAGTAGAAAATAGATGAAGAAAAACTCTCACTTAGAGCAAATGTTACAATTTGAAGCACTATGAAGCTCTCTTAGGATATCTCAAGGTTTTGGCGAAAAGAGCACAGAAAATATGAGAAAAATAAAAATCACGTTTTGGCACAAGCAAATAATAGTTCAGATCATTGGGCAACATTCAGAAGAGACCCAAGGTCTCTATTTATAGAGCAATGAAGAAAATAGCCATTGGATACAATTAAAACACCATTAAAGTCAAATATGGCCGTTTCTTTCCAATTCAGACAGCTTCGTAAAATCCATTTCTGAAAAACGTTATTCGAATGCCTTATGAGGTATTCGAATAACTCATTTTGAAAAGCTTCGTGAAAACCAGTTCTGAAGAAGGTTATTCGAATACCTTAATAGGTTATTCGAATACTACTAATTTAAAATGTCTTTGAGAAATAATTCAGATAAAGGTTATTCGAATACCAAGTGTGGTTATTCGAATACCACTTTGAAAAACAGAAAACGTATGGATATTGAAACATGGTTATTCGAATACCCCTGAGACAAAAACAATTTTAACACATTCGAATGAGTAGAAAATGATTTTGTATTTTGGAAACTTATTTTGAAAAGCATTTCTTTGCAACCTAAACTAATGAGATATCCAAAAGGCTCCTTACAAAGATCCGAAGTCCTAGAGCTATTCTTGAAGGACTTTGGACTTGGTCTTCTCATTATCTTCATGTTTGTTATCATCAAAACCATTATCCATGATAGCTAGCCAATTACATTCTCCCCCTTTTTGATGATGACAAACTAACATTTGAGAAAAGAATTAGTTCATATAAATTGGAATTCACAAAGTTGTTTAGAGATACTTACTCCCCCTCTTTTTCATAAGAGGTGATTTATATCAGAGATGTGCACAGCAGCTCCCCCTTACTTTTGGAATTCAATTTCTATTTTTGTCTTACCGAACTTTGACTTTTTTTTCTCCCCCTGACTTTTCTCAATTTTCTCAAACAAAGAATTCAAGCTTTTTCTCCCCCTTTTGTCATGATAAAAAAGATGGTGCAAGATAAAGTATAAAGCTAAATAGAGTATATGCTAGTTCAACAAGATATATTCATGCATAACATATAAGAATAGCAACAAAGTATAATTTTATAATTTTAGCAATATAAGCACAATATCCAGCACATGAGCAAAGATATATTTATTCATAGATCAACCAATTGCATTGTATAGTCATCAAAAACAGTCATGTACATTTACCAAGAGATTCATTTATATTTGATACCACTTGTTATCAAAATGTAAAACATTTACCACTTGTTATCAATTTCTTATAAATCTGCCATATTTCAAGAGAAACATAAATATTAAACATTTTACCTTTATGAAATATGCTATAAGGATCAGAGCATTGTATAGAACTAACATTATTTACCCTATATGCAATGACAAAAAATAATATCCAATTTGGCACTTTGTCAAAGCTAAGTATACTACTCATATAAAAAATATTTAATCATTTAAGATAGTCTTGAACTTTCTTCCATTGAGTATTTCATTTCAATGTGCTTGAAGAAAGTCTCCCCATGTCCTCATCATTCGTTTCCCTCAAGTTGAATAATCTTTTTCATTTAAGAGTTTGCTTGAGGTAGTTATAACCCTACAAAACAATTTAAGGTACTTTCTTGGGTATCCATTAATTTTTGGATCCATAGAGGTTAGTCAAACTCATAAGCATGTAAACATTCAAAATAATAAGGCAAAAACAGCAAATGAGTTCACAAAGGCAAAAGATATTTTATTGATTAATTTGGCCAAGTAACCACTTATTTGATACCACTTGTTGCAATTGTTATCACATTCATATATTTATCAAAACAGTAGCCAATTACATTAAGCATTTGCATTTACAAAGAATTTAACATAAAAAATTTTGAGAAAAGAAGAGGCAAGAGCAAGCTAAAGCAGAAGCATTTAAGAGCATCATGTAATTTTCATTTAAGGCCTAAATTTAGGCTCAAAAGAAATAAGATGTACTTCAACAAAAATATGTCATTCATATAGTCAAATATATTTACATTGCATTTGCATCAAAAAAAGAAACAGAACAGAGATCGGGCTGTAAATTTGGCTTTCAGCCATGTGGTATTCGAATACCTCTTACTGTATTTGAATACCCACCACAGAAAAGAAGACAAGGCAGGTGCAAGTATTCGAATGCCTTGGAAGGTATTCGAATGCTCCAGAGGCATGTGAGAAATACTGATATGATAAGTCTCTGGTTATTCGAATACTTGTTGAGTTATTCGAATACACTAACTTATAGAAACATAATATTGTTGTACTGATGTATGGTATTCGAATACCTTATGATGGTATTCGAATAGACCTATCAGAAAAAATAGATTTTCATGTACAGATGCAATGATATTCAAATACCATAGGGAGGTATTCGAATAACTTAAACATAAAAACACATATTTTACGTCCAGAAAGGTATATTTGAGATATGAAAACTTACCTTTTGATGGAAACACTTATATATAAAAAAAATGCAAGTCCAAGCCTCATAGAGACAAGGAGAGCTTAAAATTATTTCTAATCTTGTGCTCGCAGCATCCACTTTCAAAATGCTAAAGTCAGCTCTTGGCCTTCAAGCACACTTGCAACACATTTCAATTTTTGGCTCTTGGTACCCAAATTTTCTTGGGTCCTTGAATGTCAGTTTTGGGTATAGTACCCTTGGGAACCCATACCATTTTAGTTCCAATTTTTGTATTAATGTTTTTCCTTGTATTGCATGTTGATGCACTATGACCCTTTTTCCCACAATAAAAATATTTAGTAAATGGGCTACTAGAAGTACTTGAATAAATAAAGAAATTTTTATACGGTTTGTGCTGATTTTTTGGGTTATAACCAATTCTAGCTTTTTCAAAAATAACTCTTTATTTTCCTAATATGATATTTAAATTATCTCTTCCGAGAGTGAATTTAGCAAGAGTGTTCTTTAAATCTTCAATTTCTTTTTCAAGCAAATGACATGAAGAACAAGACAAAGAAGTAGAAGCATGTGAGGAATGAGATGAGCATACATCAATAATTCCCAAAGTTTCATTTTCAATTTTTAATTCTTCAATCTCTTTATTTAAAATTAGAATTTGATTTTCCAAAGAAGAAATAGTTTTCTTAGATGAAGAAATTAATTTTGTGAGCCTTATTGATTCGCCATGTAATTCTTTGAAAATATCTTGTAATTCATCATAAGAAGGAGATAAGTCAGAATTTACCTCGTTGTTCCTTTCTTCTTCTTCTTCTCCTTTGGCCATAAAACATAGATGTCCTTCTTCGCTATCTGAGCTATCAGTGTAGTCCATATCATTATCATCCCATGCTATGTAGACTCTTCTTTCTTTGGAGGGTTTCTTTTCAAATTTCTTTGGGGGAAAAGGCGATCTTCTTTGAGTTCCCTTTTTCCTAAGAAATTTATCAAATTTTCTTACTAGAAGATTGAGATTTTGTTCATTTAGCTCAACATTGTCCACGTCATCTCTATCATCTTCATCTTCATTATTGATAGTAGAGGTGGTGGCTTTAAGTGCAATCCCTTTATTTTTCTTATCATTTTCTTCACTTAGGTCAAGCCTGTTGAGTTCTAATTCGTGCTCTTGAAGTTTTCCAAAAAGCGTAGCTAATGTCATTGTTGATAAGTCTCTTAATTCAGATATAGCTGTCACCTTAGGCTGCCAAATCCTGCTCAAACATCTCAACACTTTGTTAATTAAATCTTCATTAGAAAAATTCTTTCCTAATGATGCACGATGATTTACTATGTGGGTGAACCTCTTTTGCATTTCCTGAATGCTTTCAGCATGGTTCATTCTAAATAATTCATATTCACGAGTTAGAGAATTAATTCTCGACCTCTTAACTTCACTAGTACCCTCATGGGTAACTTGTAAAGTGTCCCACATTTCTTTAGCAGTTTTACAATTTGAAATTCTGAAAAATTCATTATACCCCAAAGTAGTGGTAATGATGTTTTTGGCTATCAAGTTATATTGAACTTTTCTTTTATCATCTTTAGACTAATCATTTCTAGGTGTTTTGGTTTTTACACCATCAACAACTCGTGTAGGTATAAATGCACCATTTTCGACAGCATCCCACACATCTAGATCAATAGCCTCGATAAAGATTTTCATTCTTTCCTTCCAATATGCATAACCATCCCCATTGAAAAAGGGTGGTCGATTTATAGAAGATGCTTCTGAAAAACTATTTGATGAAGCCATGTACTCTTAAAGTGACTAAGCTCTTTATACAAGAGTCTAGCTCTGATACCACTTGTTACCCAAGTGGCTTCAGTACTCAAGAGGGGGGTGAATTAAGTAATTAAGAACTTTTTCGCAAACCCTTTTTAATACAAATTTCTTGAATGAATATATATAAAGATGATAAAATGCCTTAAGAACAGAAAATAAACAATTAAACAATGATAAATAAATTACAATAAATAAAGAGATAAAGAGAAAAAAAACAGGCACGATATTTATCCTGGTTCGACCACCAACCACTTATTGTAACGCCCCAATTTTTAGAAAATATTCTGAATGTACTGTTTTCTGTTTTTCATGCTTTTGTATGAATGACCGCTGTGTCCCTATTTTTCTGTTCTCGATTTTTGTATGAAAACAATTACGATAATACAGGTTCAAATTTTATTTGATCGTTTTACGTAATTTGTTTGAGACGGAAAAATAAAAATTTTTTTGAGCTACTGTATTAATTTTTCGAAAGATATACTGACTAAATAATCTTGCTTGAATATTTTATTTGAACGTTTTGGACGATTACCTACGTTGTGGGAAAAAATAGGAAAATGATCGTTACGTCCCGAACATCTTGTTTTATTTGTTTTTGTCTGTTTTTAATTGTTTTCTTCTTGATTTAATGCTTGAAAATACATGTCTGTAATTTTATATGGACTTTTGTGTGATTTGCTCGAGGCGGGAAAATAATATTTTCCGGAAGGGAAAATCTTATTTTATTATTTAGAATTGGGGGATCTTACTTAACCCGATTCTGAATGAGACTAAAAATAATCTTTTAATTTTTAGGATTTAAGCTGTCAAATAAAATAATTTTATATTATTATAATATTATTTTATTAGTCAAGTATAGTTTAATGACAAGTGGACCAGGAAATATTTTGCGGGACCCACAATTGTGAAACGGTTAGATCGGTAGCTTAATTAATCACCGTAAGTTTGTAGAACTTTCAGAAGCAGTGACTCACTAGGCCGACTCACAGAGCATTTAATACGTTGCGTGACTCAAAGCATGTGAGTCACATAGGAACCAACCAATGGGAATCAAGCTTGCTCACCAAGGCTTGATCTTGGCCTTTGATTCATCCAATGGCTTGGATGAAGCCAAGCAAGGAGCCACCTTGCATGCCCTTAGAGAGCTACGGCCAAGTGAAGGAGGAAGGACCAAAAATCACTTTGTCTTCCTTGCTTTTCTCTCTTCTCTCTCATCAAGAACCCTAGCCACCATTGTTGTTCTTTTTCTCCTTCCATTCGGCCAAAACACAAACTACACCATCCAACCATCCAAAAATTTTTCTAACCAAGTTTCCTTAACCTAAACACTATTCTAAGAACCTTTGTAGTTGGGAGTTTCTTCAAATTCTTCCATCTAGGGCTTGGAAACCAACCTTGAAAGTTTTACCTAGAAGGTGAAATTTCATGCTTTTCTTTTCTCTCTTCTTTTTCAAAGTTCTAAGCCATGATTTTTCCATGGTTTAGCTTCTTTTTCATGGTTAGTAACATGTAGATTTTGTTTGAGATTTCTAGGTATTTTTGGTGGTGAAAACCGTGACCTAGGAGGTGTGAAAGCAAGCCTTTTGTCTTCATTTAAGGTAAGAGGAAGACAATTCTTATCATCTCTTGATGGTGGTAAGAAGATGGAGCCATTTGTGATGTTTGTAGAATCCATAAGGATTCGGTGGTCATGTGTTAATTATGTGTGTATTTGTTAATTTTTGTGGTTGCTAGTAGTTTATGTGGTAATTGTTATTAGCTTTCTTGTTTGATGATTGTAATAATTTTGCATGTCTATTAGCTTTTGAAAGCATGTCTACAAGCTTTAATTTAGGTTGTATGTGTTAGAAAATATTTTTGCATGTGTTAGAAATATAATGCATGTGTTAGAATTGTATGATAAAGTATAGGATGTGAATAACATGTGTAAATTAGCATGAGTGTTCCAAAGAACACATCCACTAGCTCACGGCAATGACAAGTTTGGAGGACCAAAATGTTCTCTTGATTTTTCCTAAAGTGTAACTTAATTAACCTAGGAGAATCAAAAAAGTTTCTAATTGATTTGATCAAAGAAAATGCATTTAGAAATCAAATGGTAAAAACTTAATATTTTGGGCCAACATGCCTAAAGGATTAAATTGACTATTGTTAACTATTTTCTAAAATGATTTAATGAACTTAGACAATATAATACATTTGATATGATTTAAAAGGTGAAAGACATTTTGGAAATCAAATGCAAAAGTTTTATGAAATTTGGCCAACATGCCACTATAGGTAATCATGATTTCTAAAACTTGATTCTAAACCTTTTTCAATTAAAAAGAAACAATACAAGTTAAGAAGAAATTTTCTATAATGATTTTTGAAGGGACCAATTGATTAGAAGTAAGTCTAAAGGATTAAAAGTTCATAATTTTATCATTAGAAAGGAAATACTAGTAATGTTAAGAAATTTTCTAACATATAGCTCACTTTTGGTTTTGAAGCATGTTAGAGATTTCAAAAAGAATTAAATGAAATGGTTAAAAATTAGGTAAATGGAAATTTTATGAATAAATTAGGAAACCATTATTATGATATTCTAAACAAAATACTGTCAATTTTTAGTAAAAATGAACCAATAAGATAGCAAAAATATCTAAAAGACAAGTATGCGGTATGAAAAATTATTCTACGTAGTTTAAATGTACTAAGTACTATTTCGTTTGTTTAAACAGTAATTTTAAAGGCATTTGAATAAGAAAATGATTTAAAAATCCTACGCGATTAAGAAAACGTATTAAAAATGCTACGCGATTTTAAAAACAGAAAAATATCTTTACCCGATTTTTAAACGTTTGTAAAAACGACGAGATTTCAAAAACGCGATAAAATTTCTACGCGATTGACCGTTACTATATTTATTTTTCGCTGTCGGGAAAATGTGAACCCGTCATGGGCTTTTGAGGTTATTTCGCTGTCGGGAAAAAGTGAACCCGTACAAGCTTTTTGCCATTGAGGGCATATTTTTATCTTGAGGGCATTTTCGTAATTTCATATATTTGGAATTATGTTTTGTCTTTATACCAATTTTTGGTGTTTTGGTTGACGAGACGAATCACATCGTGTTGTCGATGCGATAAATGTAGTGTGGTTCATTGTTCTAATGAACTTGGAGACTTTAGTGTACGGGATTCCATATGTGGACAGTTGGTAGCTCCGCTGGGCCGTGGTATAACCGATAGCACACTAATGTACTCGACATTCACTATATTTAATCGAGGTTTGTAAAGTCTAGTAGTACATTGCTTATAGTGCCACAACGGGAGACCGTGAACTATACTATGCCTGGATGGTGGATTCCAGTCGTAGGCTATTGACGCAACGTGTGACCGCGTAATAGTTGGTTGAGCAGCCGTGGTACTAATAGATTTTGCAAGTCATTCTCTCTGATATCTGTTTGGGTTTAGCTCCATGGAGTAGGATTGTGTTTTGGTGTATTTGATTATATCTTGGATAATATTCCATTTTCTCTATTTATCTTTATCGGTAATATCTTGGATGTTTTTACATTTTCTCTATTTATATTTATCGATAATTCTTATGTTAGTTGTCCATTTCTTAATCTATTTTATCTGTGAGATTGATTTATTTATGTGGTTTTCTTTATTTGTGTTATATACGTGATGTTCGAAACACTAGGATATCTAATATGTACTCTATTTCATTTATTATTACTGTTATAGTTTTTTTTCGTATTGTATGAACTGTATAGTTGTTATTTATCGTCTTCTTATTGGCCATGTTGTGATGATTTTATGTTGTCTTACCTCTTTATTGTATGTGTCTCTTGTCTGTTTATTTTATATGGTAAAGAGTTTGAAGAGGAAGAAGAGGAACAACCTCTTGAGATCGTGTACCCTGAGGAAGAGGAAGGTCAGCAAGCAGACGATAAGTTTTACGATCAAGAACCATCCGATCATCCATATCCTCTAGATTGATTGTGTGGGATGGCGACGCCAGCATTTTTGGGATTCATAGAGCTGGTATTTCATGGAGGTGATCTGGCTTGGCATTTACGAGGAGATCGTGCTTCTGTTACATATGCAGGACATATGACCGTGATTTTACGTCACCAGTTTGATGGAGAGCCCATTATGACTACGACGTTATTTCTGCACTTAGAGTTACCCTTATCCATTAGGCGTTATTGGGGTGCTGAAAACCCTGAGCCTAGTGAGATAAGTATCGTATCGACTGCGCGATCCCGTTATCGCCGTGTGTCGAGACATCCGGATATCTATCTCCCGATGATCATTTTCGGCCGAGAGTGATCCATATAGAGGATTAGATAACCATGATGTTTTTTTTTTTTTGGCGCGCGTCGGCGTATGTACGTATATATTAACTCTTTTATTGCTTTCTTTCTTGTTTTTGTTTAAATAGTTGTAGTCTTAGTTGTAAATTATTTGTACTGAGTTTATAACTTAACCATATGTATATTATTAGTGATGATATTTTTTTTTATTTCGTATTTTTCGCATTATCTTTTTATTACATATTTGTCTACATCAGGAATTATTTTACAACCCGTAATAATATTTAACAAATGTTTCACAACTTGGGTAGATTTTATTTCTATTTCTTTTATTTTCTTTTATGTGTGACATCCTCCAAAGGGGTGTTACACTTATGACCTACATCCAGTCTCCGAAACACAATTTGAGATTTTTTACTATTCAATACAAGCTTAAAACTGGTGCTTGCAACCTTTACACAACAGGGATACCTCACCCTATTTACTAGAGGGATACCTCACCCCCTTTGAAGGATACCTCACCTTTTTTACAACAAAGGATACCTCACCCTTTTACTGAGGGATACCTCACCCTCACAAAATCACTAAGGGATACCTCACCCTTTTACAAAAGTAGAAAATAGATGAAGAGAAACTCTCACTTAGAGCGAATGTTACAATTTGAAGCACTATGAAGCTCTCTTAGGATATCTCAAGGTTTTGGCGAAAAGAGCACAGACAATATAAGAAAAATAAAAATCACGTTTTGGCACAAGCAAATAATAGTTCAGATCATTGGGCAACATTCAGAAGAGACCTAAGATCTCTATTTATAGAGCAATGAAGAAAATAGTTGTTGGATACAATTAAAACACCATTAAAGTCAAATATGGCCGTTTCTTTCCAATTCAGACAGCTTCGTAAAATCCATTTTTGAAAAACATTATTCGAATGCCTTATGAGGTATTCGAATAACTCATTTTGAAAAGCTTCGTGAAAACCAGTTCTGAAGAAGGTTATTCAAATACCTTAATAGGTTATTCGAATACCACTGATTTAAAATGTCTTTGAGAAACAATTCAGATAAAGGTTATTCGAATACCAAGTGTGGTTATTTGAATACCACTTTGAAAAACAGAAAACGTATGGATATTGAAACATGGTTATTCGAATACCATAGGGTATATTTGAATAACCCTGAGACAAAAACAGTTTTAACACATTCGAATGAGCAGAAAATGATTTTGTATTTTGGAAACTTATTTTGAAAAGCATTTCTTTGCAACCTAAACCAATGAGATATCCAAAAGGCTCCTTACAAAGATCCTAAGTCCTAGAGCTATTCTTGAAGGACTTTGGACTTGGCCTTCTCATTATCTTCATGTTTGTTATCATCAAAACCATTATCCATGATAGCTAGCCAATTATAGAAAGGTCCCCATACTTAGGAAAGCTAGTTTTTCCCAAAACAACATTTTGGCATTTTTCTCAATTTCAACCCTTAACCTTTGCTCAGTAAAATGAGCATAACTTGAGTTACGTATGTCGAAATGAGGTAAATTAGGTGTCCTTGGAAAGCTAAGAGAAAGAGCTACAACTTTTATGAAGAGCACAAAAGCTAATTTTCATTATATCTTTCTACATGGGCTGTGTTGTTTTACACGACCCACCTTATGTCCTTATTTGTCTGCACGTTTCCACTATATTTGAATTGGCAGAGAAGGACACGGCCCAACCTGTGTTTTAGCACACGGGCCATGTTGTTTTGACAGAAGTTTTGCAGAGCCGTGGTTACGGTTCCATTGCCAAAATCTTGAATTTTGGCTACTCCAATCCAGTTTCTAGGTGAGTTAAAGTCTTAAACAAGTTCGCAAACATAAAGGGAACATAAAACACCAAAAGATTTTGCCAAAAATGTATCAAAATACTACAAATCTCATCCTTGGTTATTCAAAACCTAAAACTCCAAATTCTCATTTCAAATGGAAAATCAAGGTATACAAGTAATGAAAAACTGTTCTCATGCCTCTAGCAAACCAAATCATGTTATTCTCAAGTTTTCTAACAAGATTCAAGCCAAAACAAGCAAAAACAACTCAAAACCCCAATTCCCACATCAAGTCACAACTCAAGAACAAGATGAAAGGAATAAGAAAGTGAGTCAAGAACAAGGTTTTCCCTCTACCTCAACGACGTATTGCGAGGGAGGAGTGGTGCGGTTCTGAAGGAGTAGCGCAATGCGGTGCAGCAGTTGTGACGCGGTGCGGCGGCAGGGGCTGCGCGGTGCAGGAGCGGCGCGGTGCGGCGGCAGGGGCGACATGGGCAAAATGGTGGAGAGGGGTGAAATGGTAAGAGATGGAAGAAATAGTGGGAGAGGAAAGAAATGGTGGGAGAAGAAAAAAATGGTGGGATAAGGCCTCTGGTTGGCTATTTAAGATCTGATACTTTAATTTGAATTTGCGGTGAATTTTGCGGCAGATTTTTCAGCCGCAAACCATTTTTATTAAAAAAAAGTATGATCAATACGCATCTGACACATTTTTTTTTTAATTTTTGTGGTGGAATTTGCGACAGATATTTCTACTGCAATATTATTTTTTTTTTTGGTGAAGAAAAATTCACCGCAAAATCCACTGCAAAATCTGCCGCAAATTTATCTGTCGCATAATTTTTTTTTTTTTATTTTTAAAATTTACAAATAAATTTCTATTTTATTTAATAATTTGCGGCGGAAATATCCGCCACAAAACTTTTTTTTATAAAAAAAAACTTTTCACGGTAAATGTTTCACCAGAAAAAATTAGGGGGGAAAAATCCACCGCAAACGAATCTGCCGCAAATTTGAGACGGATTATAATCCGCCCAAAAACGCATTTTTCTTGTAGTGCCTAACCACCATCACTACTGTAACACCCCTTTTTCTTAATACCGCGAAGAAGGAACGTCACACCATAATACAAGAGAAACGAAATAAATTGCGAAAAATAATAGTTACAGTGATTAATTAAGACCCGGTCCATTATTAACACAAGATTAAATAGTTTGTATTCTTGGGTGATAAAATAATCGAGTATTAAAATATCTGTACGCATTTTTTTTCATATAACAAGATAAGGAGATAATAATAATTATAAATATAATAGAATCGAAATAGAATTTAAAATCATACATTCACAATATATATATATATATATATATATATATATATATATATATATATATATATATATATTATATGCATCAGCCTGTTTAATTACATTATGATTTACACAAAAAACAAAAGATATACCCACCCGAAAAGTTACAAATATACCCCCATCATGTACAGCAAAACATAAGGCTTCCCAAAAGATAAACGGTTAGCCATCAGTAGCTACCTATAGTATCAGCCCCTAAGACTGACGAAAAAGGATCGTAGCCGGGTCCTTGTAACACCCCAAAATTTACTTTTCTACAATCAGAATTCATTCTAAAATATTTGTGATTTTCTGGAATTTTTTTAGAATTTTTTGAGAACGCAGAATATTTTAATATATTTCTCGTTTTACGTATGTACTGAGCAGAACCAGAGAAATGAGATATTTTCTCTGAGAGCCTTGAACTATGGAAATGTCGACGGGGGATCTTACTAAACCTGAGACCGGACATAGTTTGCAAGGTTTCACATTTTTCAAGAAATTTAACAGTAATAATAATGAAACGCTGCGTAGATTTTATCTGTCAAGTAAATTAATGCTGACTTCTATCAACTGTAATAATTATCTACTAAATGATAACATGTATTAAAAACATTATCCTACTATCCAAAATCTACTTTGTATCACATCCATTAGGTTTAATTCCAAAAAGAATGATTAAATTAATTAAGCTTGTCAAGGGAAGCTTCTTAGAAATTTTCCAAATAATTCCTTTTTCTCTCTCTTCACTCCCCACATTCATTCCCATGGCAGATGGCTATTTTGGGAGCCTAAAATACCCACTTTTCTCATTCTCACTTTTACCACTCCACTCTCACACTTTAAACACTCTTCTCTTCTTCTCCTTGCTTCACCACCGTACACACACTCATTGGAGATCATCTCCATTGTTTGCTACAACTAAACTCATTTCGTGTTTTCTTCCACTAATCCAAGACCATCCTTTGGTTCTTCTCCTTCCACTATCCACCATTGAAGCTAAAGCTTTGAGCTTGGAGGTAAAGTCTTCACCTTTCTTTCACTTTCTTCTCATTTTCGTTTTTCTTGGTCACCTATGTGATCAAGAACTCATTTTTCCATGGTTTGAGTGGACATTATGGAAATCACTCACATTGGTGTTCTTCTTGAAGGGGAAAACGAAAATCTAGGGCAAGAAGAGGTAACACCTTGTGTTGTCTTCCAAATAGGTAAGAGGGAGATGATCCTCTTCAACCAATCTTGGTAGTAAAGGAATGTCTTGTATGTGTGTTGTTATTAATTTTTGAATCCGTGTATAAAGTTCTCTCATTTTTATGTTGTCCTTCATGATAGTGCATTTTGTTGGGTTTGTGTGATTTATTGATGCCTCTTGCATGATTTAAAGATATATTTGAGTAACTTGTTGATTAAATATGATAATGATTGGTTTGGTTTGAGTTAAAGGACCTGGAGAACTCTGTTTTCTGCAAGTTTACGCGTGGTAATCGATTACACGGGGCATGTAATCGATTACCAAGCTCTTAAGGGTACGAAATCGTGATTCTGGAAATCTGGTAATCGATTACGTCTTGTGTGTAATCGATTACATAGATTCTGTCTAGCTTGTAATCGATTACTAGAGTGGGGTAATCGATTACTAAGCCTCTGATGTCACGAAATGGTGCTTCTGGGAATCACGTAATCGATTACAACTTGTGGGTAATCGATTACGGAGGTTCTGTTCAATTGGTAATCGATTACCAGGGCTGTGTAATTGATTACCAGGTCCTTGAAGTTACGAATCGTGGTTCTGGGAATCACGTAATCAATTACAATGAGATTGTAATCGATTACAGAGATTCTGTTACACTGGTAATCGATTACCAGGGTGATGTAATCGATTACCAAGACCCAAAAATGAGAATTTTGAGCTGGAAATGATTGAAATGTTGGTTCTTTGCCCTTTGTAACTCAAACATAACCTAAAAACCCTGGATTCAAGGATTTTACTTTACTTAAATGCGATAGGAATTTGTATTAATACCGATAGAGAAGAAATGATTTTGAAAATGAAATTCTTGGATCCATGACATGGAAATTGTGGTGTGTGTGTATTAAGGAACATATATTGATACTGAGAATTATTGATGCAAGTGTGATTCCCTATATGGGTTATGCACTTATTGATTTAGTACTCAATGAGATAAGAATGATGATATGCCATTGAGGCAATGTTTTAATAAATGTATTATTGATATGTCATGTTGGACATTGAATAATGCTTATGTGCCATTGAGGCAATGCTTATGTTGAATGCATCATTGATGAACATACATGATTAGACATTGTGTCATCATGCATGTGTGTTGTCCGTTGGACATTGTTGAGAAGGCCATGTTGCCTAGGAGTTTGAATAACACCTTTGTGCGGGTGCGAGTAGACTAAGCGTAGGTGTCATATGTTGTTGACCCTGGGGGCGTTGGGGTGTGGGTGTCTCACAATAGACAGTGGTAGCTCCACTGGGGCCGTGGGATAGACCAATGCGACACACCAACGATCTGTCTCGAGACGCATTTGTCCTATATCGCGATCAACTGTTGAGGTACCATGTATGAGCCATTGCGCAAACAATTTTATGAAAGAAAGCACACTGTATTTTAAGGCTACTGATATACTGGTATTACTCCTTGATCATTGACTCCAAAAATATTTACGTCTAGCTCCATGGAGTAGGAACTTTGGTACCCCTGTTGTATTGTGAGTCGTTAGTCACTTGGTCCATTGAGCATTTATAATTGGATAATGTGTCTACTATTATGACTGCGATATTTATTTGACTCTTGGTAATGCTAATGTTGCTAGCTGGCTATGGATAATGTTAACTATTGTTCTTTGCTGCTTTACTTGCTTTTCGGTATTACTGCACTTGTATGTATTAACTGTGTCTTATGTGGGCTTTCGACGCTGTTTATTTTCTTGCTGCCATGTTGGTACTGAAAGTTGGGAATCTCATATCTTTCGGTAATTTCTCTATTTTGTATTTTGGTTGGATCGTGTGCTCTCGAGAAGACGCTCATGAGGAGGACAAGGAAACCACTGAGTTTCAGGGTTTCTGGCCTTATCTCGACTGAGATCGAAGTTGTTGAGGATGTCATTTCAGCTCCGTGGATTTTTTGGCTACGTGCGGATCAACTTTCTTGGAGGTCCGGACTGCTGGCATATCAACGTGCAGACTGATCGATGTGTATACCACGGCGATGTGACGGTGTCCTTAGCGTGGAGACGTTATGACGCTCCTATTCTAGATTTTCATGCTTTTGTGTGGCTGGAGTTCTATATGCTCGTGAAGGACATGTGGGGTGAAATGTATTATACCCCTTGTGAGGATTCCTTTTTGTCTACTGCCCGGGCTCCTGCCCACTGTTCTGTCGTCCCGATGGATGTCTCGTCTGACGACAAGGACCCTGAGGAGGATCCATCTACGGTTCCTTCTCATTCTAGGCAGTCTTAGGGTTAGTTTTAATTGATGGCTACTGATGGCTGTCCGTTTATTTTGAGGAAGCCTGATGTACTACTGGATTAGTGGATATATATTTGTATCTCTTGGGGTAGGTACACATTTTGCCTTTTGTATATTTTTGGAAATGCAATTTAAACAGGCTTGTATTTCTGGTACAAAGTATGTAATTATCCATATTGTGAATGGTCGTATGTTTCATTCCACGTTGATTTCTCTTTGACCTTTTTGACAGAAGTTTTATTGGAAAGAGAAACTTTTAATTTTAACTCAATCACGCGATATATTCATAAATAGGTGTATATGTGCATTAAATGAAAGTTTTAACCGGATTCATGTTAAGCAAAAAAATAAAAAATAAAAAAAATAAAAAAAAGTTCAAATTTTCCGTAATCATTTGTATATCGTTTCACTATAGTGCGACATTCCTTCTTCTTACCCATTATGACTAAGGGAGAAAAAGGGGCGTTAAAGTCCTCCTCAGAGTCCTTTTTATCAGACGAAATCACCATCGGAGCGACCGAATTTCTGGCAGAAGCCCGAGCAGTGTAGAGGAAAGAGTCCTCTTGTGGAGTGTAAAACATATCAGTCCACATATCCCTAACGGGTAGGTAAAATTCTAAAATGACAAAAGTAGAAAAATAAAAAACAGGAGGGTCATAGCGACCCCAGGCTAAAGACACCATCAGCTCCCCGCGGTAGACGCATCGATCCGTCTGCACATGTAGGTACCAGCAATCGAGTCCTCCATGAAAGGTCAACTTCACGTACCCCAAAAAGCGGTGTGGGCGTGACGACATCCTCAGCAGCTCTAGTCGTAGTGTGACCAAAAATCCAGAAACTCAGTTGTTTCCTTCTCTTCCTCACGAGCATCTTCTCAAAAACATATAAATAAACAGAAAGTATCGAAATATAGAAAGAGGTGAGACACCCAACTTTCAGTACCAAAATGGCAACAAGAAAACGAAACGGCGTTGGACGCCCACATATAAACACATTTCATACATCCAATTATAGTAATAATTCAAATTAACAGTAAGAGCAGAACAACAATAAATAACAGTAAGTATTGTCAATAACAGGCAGACATCATCAAGATTTCCAACATTCAACAGTCCAAGCAATTAGATAATTATTGCAGTAATAATAACAGATACTTTTCACAATTATAAATACTCATGCTCAATGACTTATGAGACTGATAGTTCACAATGCAAATGGTACCAAAATTCCTACTCCATGGAGCTAGACATAAATATTTTCGGAGTGAATGATCAAGAAGTAATATCAGTATCTCGTTAGCCTTTAAAAATAGTGTGCTCATCTCATAAAAATAGTTGCACAATGTGGCTTATACATGGCACCTCAATCGTTAATCGCGATATAGGACAACGTCTTAGTCTAGATCGCTAGTGTATTTGCATCGGTCTATCCCACAGCCCCAGTGGAGCTACCACTGTCCATTGTGAGACATCCATACCCCGACGCCCCCAGGGCCAACCACTACGACCCTACGCTTAGTCTACTTGCACCCGCACATAGGTGTTATTTAAACTCCTAGGCATACACCGCCTTTTCAACAATGTCCAACGGACAACACATATGCATGACGATGTAATGTACATCATGTATGTTCATCAATGATACATTTATCATAAGCATACCACAATGACATATATATTCATTTCTCAACATCAATATGTCATAATTCCCTCAAGTACATGGGATTTCACAATAACATAGAATCAATCCTCAACATCAATATGTATTCGTGGTTCATCAATTATCACAAGTCCATATTATGGATCCTCATTTTCAAAGTCTTAGGCTTTGGTCAATTATGAAAATTTTAAGTTGAATAACCTTTCAAAACCGTGGCACTCTCAAGAGTCATTACTCAATTTAATTCTTCCACTTGATTATGGATTATGCATGTCTCTAAATTCTCAATCTCCAAAGATGCATCAAGGCATCATTTAACCCTTAATTTTTCTCTAAAAATCGTGGCCTCACTAGGTCATCAAGGTTCCAATTTCTTTCCATTTTATGCATTTGTTACTTGATACCTAATTACTTAGATTTTATTTCACACCAAATCAATCCATTCCCTTAGGATCCAAAGCCAAAACCGTGGCCTCACTTTGGGGTATTAAACCCTTAAAATTTTCCATTCATTAATTTTAATATTATCATTCAACATTTAATCACATAAGCTTCATTTTATTTGTATACAAAAACCAATTTATATCCCTAAATTATAGTCAAAACCGTGGCCTCACATTAGGGTAGGAAACTCCAAATTTTCCATTTAACAACCCTAACATTATCAAGCATTTTCAACACCTGCAACACATTCAAGATCACCATTCAAGCATTTATCCAATTCAAGAATATATAAACATGCAAAATCACCAAACAAAGTGAGCATACAAAGGTTCCCTTACCACCAATAATGGTTGAAGTGAGTAATCTCCCTCTTACCTAAAGGAAGAACACAAAAATGATCTCCTATTACTCCTTGGTAGTTTCGGTTTTGGGGTCCAAAAACCCTAGAAATTTCAAGACAAAGAATCAACATCAATGGTTGAAAAAGAAGAGATCCATGGTCATCAAAGAGACCATGGAACACGAAAATGAAGAGAAGAAAGAAGAAAAATGAAAACTTTACCTTAAAGTTTGAAGTTTTGCCTTGGAAGACAATGGAGGTGAAGATAGATTTTGAAGAAAATTTCTAAATAGGAAATATAGAGGAGGTTGAGGTGAGTGTAGAAATGATCTTGGTGAAGAGAAAAATTAAAGAAAATGGTCTCTAATGGGGACTGCAATTTCGTAGGGAATAAGAAGAAGAAGAGAGAAGGAAGAGAAAATATGAAGAAGAAGAAGAAGTTAGAGAGAGAAAGTGTTATAGGAAAATGTAATATTTTTGAGTGAAATGATTAAGTGTGGAGGCAAAAATTTTGCCTCCCTTGGGCAAAGGAAGCCACGGCAATGGAGAGAGAGAAGAGATGGAGAGGCTTCTCCAACAAGCCAAGGGCATGCTTGGTCATTTGGTAGTCAAAGCTTCTCAAAGAAGCTTTGATTAAAATATAATAAATTTGAATTAAAGTGGGTTTGATTAGACTTAAAGCAGATTACATTAGGATAATGTGATAGGGTTTTTAATACATGTTAT
Organism: Ormosia emarginata; assembly: GCA_029884605.1. Lineage (NCBI taxonomy): Eukaryota > Viridiplantae > Streptophyta > Magnoliopsida > Fabales > Fabaceae > Ormosia > Ormosia emarginata. The sequence goes on from JAQQTP010000088.1 coordinate 46,663,505, forward strand.
TATCCAATGGATAATTTTTACAGTTGACAAAAGTTAGTATTAATTGTTCGGCGGATAAAATTTTAAACAACAATTTATTACTTTATCTGTTAAAATTTTCTTGAAAAACGTAAAATCTCATAAACCGTGTCTAGGCTCGGGTTTAGTAAAATTTCCCGTCGACGTTTCCACAAATCAAGGTTCTCAGAAAAAATATCTCATTTTCTCGGGCCCACTCAATTTGCAAGCAAAACGAGAAATAATATTAAAATATTTCACGCTCTCAGAAAAATCCAGAAAAATTCCCAAAAATCACAAATATTGGAAAATGAATATTTATCATAAAATAAATAAAATTTGGAGGTGTTACAACTGCAAGCTTTGGAATCGAGGTAGGGGTTCATGACTTTTTTCTTCCCTTTGATTCTTGTTTAATGATGCTGATTAATGAAATTAAGTAAAGGAGTGGCCTTTTGGCCATGTTAGAGGCCATGGAAGGCACAATCATGGTAGCTCTTTTGGCCATAAGGTAGCTGGTCTCACAAGGAGGAGGAGGAAGGTTTGAGGTAGGGATGGCGTTGAGGTGGTGTAGCCACCACTTATGGGTGGCCAGCCATGGATGTTAAGGTGGTGGTGGCCTAGGGATGGTCACCACTTGGCCATGGAGCTTGGGGTTTTGAGGTTACTGATAACTCCATAAAATGCAGTTATTTGTGCCCCATATTTATGCTTTCATTGATTGCTTAAGTCCTCATGGTATGTATACTTGGAAGGTTTTGTGCTTATATTTGTTATATTCTATTTTGATGCCTTTCCATTATGATATAGAGCAAATTGTGCTTACTTTGTTATTGATTAAGTGGATTTGTAACTATTATTGATTTAGTGATTTCTCTATCATAGGAAGGGCTCCAAACAAGTTGATATATGGAGCATTTAAGCTAAAATTGGAAGAGAAAGCCAAAAGAGCATTCTGGAAGTTGACGCCGTGGCGTGGGCATATCAATGCTGCAACGTGGTGGTGGTGAATCCCCTGCATCCAGATAGAGAGCTACGAAATCTAAACACTGCGATGTGACGAATGAGTGTCACAACTTGCTGACCTAAATTAACACACGCCACGGCGTAAGAATGTTAACACCACGGCGTAACTCTGTTTTCTGAGCCTAAAAATACATTTTTAACATATTTTAGGGGGAGTTTTCTATAGAGTTTTTTAGATTTTAGACAGGTTGCGGCTGGAATTTCATTTCTAGGCAGATTTGAGGCTAGGGGAGCTAAGGTTGGAGGTCATCTTCTTCATGGAAGGAGATTCAAGCATAGAATATCACATCCATGAGCTTTCATCCTTCTCCCTTAGTTTTCTTCTCTTTCCTTATCCTTTGAGTAGTGATTTTGAGTTCTATTTTCATGTTCAATGATGTAGTTGAGTTGTATTTAGGGATTACTTTGAATCTTTGTATGAATATTGATGTCTATGTATTACTTTGAGTATATATTGATGTTTGGTTTTGTTCAATCATATAGATCTTAATGCTCTTAATAGTTTGGCCAACTTTTAAGTGATTTGTTGAAATCTGATAAACCTAGACAAGGAATTTGGATTTGAGATCATATGTATGGTTGATGCATGTTCGATGATTCAATTGGCTTGGATAAGTTGATTCGCTAATAGGATAGAAATATATCTCTTAGTCATGCATAGCCTGTGTTTGAGAATAGATCATTCATTAGTGGATTTCACTCTGGTTCTCATGAAAGCATAGTGAGCTAGGTGAAAGAAGTCATGGTTAACTGACCTAGACATAGGCTTTTAACTAAATCAGATTCTCAAGCTAACTTAACTCATTCATCTGTGTTGCTTGAAGGGATTCATGTCATTATTTGAAGTATGAGGTGAAGAAGGATCCATTAAATCTCTAAACCATTATGTTTATTTTTATTTATTGCTTTTTTGTCTTTAAATTAGTTTTACTGCATTTTCCCCTATTTTTATGTTTTGAATAGAACTAGATAAGCTATTGGTTGATACTTAGTATTGGAAGCCAATCATCCTCAAGGGAACGAACTTTACTCTTCATCATATTACTTGAATGACCCGTGCATTTGCGGCCTAATAAAAGGACAAATAGTTACCTTGGAATTTGTTGGGTTTTGGAGGTGGTGGCTGCCATATAGGCCACCCATGGTGGAAGAAGGGTGGTGGCCGCAGATGGCACCACAAGATGAGCTTGGTTGGGGTTTTAGAGGTGGTGGTCTTGAATTGGCTAGGGTTTTGAAGATAGTGGCCACCACCTAGAGGCCGTCAACCATGGTGGTGGAAGGTGGTGGTGGTTATGGAAGACCACTATATGGTGCAATTGAAGGAGAATTTGGTGGTGGAGGTCTCGGCCACACCTTGGTGACTCTTGACCATGGACTGGTTAGATGATTGGGTGACCCATGTTGCACTTGATTACTTGGGTTGCCCATAACCCTAGAACGAGGAATTAGTAAAGCTAGATTAATGACAAAGGAATCTAGGATTGCTAAAGAATAAGTTTTGAGTTGATCCTTGAAGTTATGATCTCATAGGGAATTGTATGATAATGATAATATGACTATTATAAGTTTAGGGTTGATAATGTTAGATTACTTAGTTATCAAGTTAACGCAACAAGCGTTTGAGTACGTGTATAAAGTTACATGTTGGTAACTGTGACTGTTTTGAATGCCTATGAATACCCTGTGCTGGCTAATGCATTGGTATTATGAACTGAGAATTATTGTTAATGCCTAATGATGCCTTGAGTGGTTATTATGATTATGAATTGTTAAATGATATGCATTATACAACTGCTCATGTGAAGTATGTAAGCTCCAAAGCCTTTTAGAAGCATTCGTTTGCTAAAGTTCTTTAGTAACTTCTGAGTTTTGATGATCAACAAACTTAACCTTAGAATCTTTTCTTGTAGCCTTCTATCTTAAGTGTTTAAAAGAACATATTGAGAAGACCCTCAAACTCGTTTTTCATAAATCAAGATATTCAAGCATCATCTGACGAGAGTCTTGTTCAAGTCAAAAGCTGTTTTCAAAGGTTTTTGGAAAAATCTAAGTAAAGAACTATTTTCATGAGGAAGTCATGAAAAACACTTTAAAGATAAAGGTTTTAAAAGAAAAATTCCTCATAAGATAAGTTTCTAAAATCCAAGTTCATCAGAAGACAAGCTTCAGAAACCAACATCATTAGAAGACAAGTCTTAAGAAGCAAAGTCAATTAGAAGACTGCAATTAGAAAGGAACACCATCAGAAGATAAACTTAACATAAATACCAAACATTAGAAGAATGAATCTTTTCAAAAGCATCCAAGTTCAGAAGATGAATCCTGTACAAAAATAGCGAAGTCCAAGTCAAAAAGAATCAGAAGTTCGAGACTTCTGTTTATCACTGGAAAAAGACAAAAGCTTTTAAAGAAAAGCTGACTAGTCACTACAGGACAAGAAAACGACAACTATACTATGAATAGCAATCATTGAAACTTCAAATGGCTAGTTTCTGAATGCTTATAAATTGAAAAAGCCCAGAAGTTGAAAATTATAAAGCTAACTATTACTCTACCAAACTTCTGAATGATCAAAACAAGCTTATGATCAAGTTTCTCTACTGAAACCTACTTCTGTTCAATCTTCTGAAAAGAAAAATCCATTCTCTCAAGTTTGTATTTGTATATATCCACTCATTGAGTGTTAGAGAGTTAGAATCTCATTCCTATCTCTGTAATCATTTTCTTAAATTAACTCTTTCAGTGTGGAGAGATACACAAACCCAACCTTCTCTTTATATCCTGATCCATTAGTGATCTTTGTGAGTATCTAGCTTGAAGAGGTGAGGGTGGAACAAATACTACTTGTAATCTAGCTTGTAGAAGTTAGGATTGATCAAAGAATACTTATAGCAATATAAAATCCTGGTTTCTGACTAAGGACTAGACATAGGCAAGTGGTTTAGCTGAACTATTATAAACTTCTGAGTATGATTTTTCTCAACTCTGAACTCTTATCTTTCTGATCACTTAGTTGTTGTTTTTTATCACTTAAGTTTATATTGAAACTGGTTATTAATTTCAACAAGGACTAAGTTCTAAGTTAAAATTGAATCAAGTTCATTCATCTCAAGCAACTCTTCTATTCTCATATACTTCTGATCTATACTCTAATACATCAAAGTTGTGAAACTTGAGAAGTTGTAAAAGTTTTATGGGATTCCTTCATAATTTAAAAGCATGATTCAATCCCTTTTCTCGTGCTCTTGCCACTTTCAAAGTATGCTTTCCTAATAAAAGAGTAAAATTTACCTTACCACAGAGAGTAAGGAAGGAATTCACCTTGCCAGGGTTAGGTTCTGTGTAGCACGTATGACTACTGAGACTGGGGTAGCTCATGTCTAACAAGCATCCACTAGGCAAATGGTATTCATTAGTAGCCATGGTCTCAAATAATTCTTGGGTCACTTCTGGAGTCTTTGTGTTTAGAAACCCACCTACAAATGTATCAACCATAACTCTAGTAGAGTGATTTAAATTATTATAAAATATGTGTACCTGTTGCTAGATCTCAAAGGCATGGTGTGGACATTTCCTCAACAACTCCTTAAATCTCTCACAGACTTCATATAGAGATTCCTCTTAGTTTTGAGTGAAACAGGCAATCTCACTCCTCATCTTGTCGAACATAGATGGATGAAAGTATTGGGTAAGAAACTTGTTGACTAAACCATCCCAAGTGGTGATGCTCCTTTAAGGTTGGACTTGTAACCAGCTCTTAGCTTTATCCCTTAAAGAGAATGGGAAAAACCTTAGTCTAATGGTATCATCACTTACTCCATTGTATTTGATGGTGTCGCGCAACTGCAAAAAATTATTAATATACAAATTGGGGTCTTTTGACTGATTTCCTCCAAAGTGATCTTGTTGCACTAGCTGTAGAAGAGTTAGTTTAATCTCAAAATTGTTGGCATGTATGGCAGGTCACACTATACTGGTGGCAACCCTTTTAGCAGATGGTATTGCATAGTCAACCAATGTGCGTCTTCTTTGTTTAGTAATTTCAACCATATTTTCTTCTTCAATTCTTTATCTTTCTCTAGCTGCTTTCCAGTTTACTCTTTCTGTTCTCGCTATCTCTAGATCAAAAAATAATTCTTCTAAATTCACAGTACCTCGCATAAATAAACAAACAAGCAAACCAGAGTGAAGTAAAGTAAAGCAATTAAAATTAAAAATAAAAATAAACGAATAATAAAAATAAACAAAAAAAACAAAAGTGAATAAAAAGAACCAAATTAAAAAGAAAATTAAGTAAAGAAAAATAAAATTAAATAAGAAAATTAAGTATCTATAAATAGAAAAAAATTAAAAATTAAAAAATTAAAAATTAAAATCAAAAAGAAAAATAAATGCTTAAATTAGTGTCTTTTTAACTATTATTTAATATTGACAAACAATAATCCCCAGCAACGGTGCCAAAAACTAGTTGTGAAAATCGACAAGTATACTGAATCGCAAAAGTAATAAAGAGTGAGTTGAGTATCGTTTCCATGAGGATTATGTTGACAATTATAAAGTTCACCAAATTGGCACTATCCAAGCTATCAAAAAAGAGAATTAAAAATATAAATAAAAGAAAACAATAAATAGAAAAATAATTAAAAATATCAAGAATCAGATCAAAGGTGAAAAACGATGAGATGAAAGTATTAGAGGTCAGATTTCACTTGAACTCTTTTGATGCAATTTCAAATATTGGTTTAAACAAGTTTTATTCTAATGATTCATGGTCAATTCCCAGAATTGATCAATATCCAATTCCTTGGTATATCAATCATTTTTACACTATTTAAATTAACTAATTCCTCAGTATAACCCCAAATAGAAAATGCATTATGATGAACGAAGGAATTAAAAGAAAGACCACACAACCCACAACGTCTATTCCTAGCAATTGCAAAAATTATGGTGTTTATCACAAGTTCTAGGTTCATGCACAATTTTCCCAAATCATACATAACCTAAAAATCATTCCCAAATTGATCAAGTTTACAAAAGCATTAAGAGAAGAGATACATACATAAATCATGAAATAGAAACATAGATTAAACCCATAAAAGAATTTATATAATCCAAGTATCAAGATTCATCATCACCCTAACAAAAGAGGTTTAGTTACACTTGGAGAAAGAAGAAAACAAAGAGAATAATTCGACAAACTCTATAAAAGGTTGATCGAAAGGTTGAAGAAAATTCTTAATCTTCAAGCCTAGATGCGCCTACACCAAATTAGGGTTTGTGCCTCCATTTTTCTCCTTGATAGCTGCTAAATTATGTGCAAAAAGAGAACTCATTTGCTAAACTCATTTTTCCCCTTTTATAGAAAAGTTGACAACTTTTTGTATCTTACTTGCACAATTTTTCTCACATTCTAGATGACAGAATTTGCCCTCAATCTCAATAAAGAAGTTGTAGGATTTTCTATTAGCTTTTCAATTTCGCAAATAGTGCGTCGATCTAATCTCTGTAGCCTAATATATAACTCAATTAATGATGAATGAGTCAGGATAGTGCGGGAATCCAAATTTTGCTCCAAATCAAATCTCTTTGAGAATCCTTATCTAATATTTAATCTAATCCTTATTTAAGATTTTGAATTCAATTAGAACTCTAATTAGTATCTAAGAATAGGATATGAATCATTCAAATATTTTTATTCAGGAATTTCTTATTTTTGTAACAAAATCTGATGATTTATCCAAAAAGTTTGTTTATCTGATTTCTTGCTTCTTTAAGTGTCTAGTCTCTTTCCATGTGAATTTACCTATCAAAAATAAATAAAAAATGTAATAAGAATATAATTTAAAATAATAAAAACATAATAAAACTTGAGAACAAAACTCAATCAAAGAGATTAAAAGAGGATGAAAACCCAAAATTTGAATCGTAAAAATGTAAATTTTTAAAGGTTCATCATTCCCCCAAACTTAAGATTTTGCTTGTCCTAAAGCAAAAAGAAAAATAAAGAGAATTAAAAACAAAATAAAACAACAACTAGAAACTAAAAACATTCAGATTTAAACATAGCAATACCGGCTAGTGATTATTATGCATATCGTTAGAAACTATTTCACAATCTAATTTCAAAGTGTCACACATTTATAATCCAATTGTCACAATGCTCTCACATGCAACTCTCATGCATAAATGACTTTCCATAAACATGAATATAAGACCAAATCTACTCATAAAGTACAAGCCTGAATAGGTTTATAAAAATGCAAATGCACATCAGACCCACATTCATAAGGTTGTTTTTCATCTCTCTCTCCACTAATGTAAATAGCACATAACTAAGGATTAAAATGGACTTTACAAAGCTTGTAATGTAAAACTAAGGGTAAGGGTTAAGAAAGAATAGGTAAGATAAATAAAATAAAAGTTGAAATACAAAATTATGCATATTTCACAATCCAAACCTCAAAATGTTGAACAAGTGCAACACATAGCATAGGAATCCATCACTTGTTTTGCATTTTTTTTATGATTTTTTTCTATTTTTCTTTCTTTATTTCTCTTTATGATCTCCACCCCAAACTTATTTCTTTGCAACACTTTGGGTGGACTTTCTCTCTCTCTCTCTCTCTCTCTCTTTTAACTCCTTTGATACTTCATGCACAAAGAATGACTAAGGCTTGAATAGTAAAATAATACAAGATATGCATTCAACAAAGGGTGTGTAAGAAGGATAATTTTTTTTAAGGTAAAGGGAAAGGAAAAATGTGGGTAAAAGAAAAGAAATAGAGACCAAACACACATAAGGCTCCAAAAGGGACCTAGGGATATGCAATGTTTACAGGTTGACTTGAAAAGTTCAAACGGTCCAAAGAAGGCCCTTATCATTTCCTTGATTATGCATTGTAGAGAGAACCTAACAACTTCTAGATGCAAGTCATCCACACACATGCATTCCCATAAACTTTCTCTAAGCCTGACATGCATGCATATTCCAAGGTCTATCAAGCATAAGAATGAGAAGCATATTCATACACAATTGAAACAATAAAGATAAATGCAATTCATAGATTCTCATATAATATCCCAAGAAAATAGATTAATCCACAATTTATGTAATCATTGGATATTCAATTCAACACACCAGCATGTATAGTTTCAAAAGTATGACTCAAAACAAAATACTAATAGAAAACAAAAATTGGGTGATGATGACAAAATAAAATCAATAAGAAAAAATAAATAAATGCGGAAATAAAATACTAAAAGAAAGAGAAGAAACAAATCTTTTTAGTGGCTAACAGCTATATACATCTCCCTACAAAGGCTCCAAACTCAGGGAGGCACCTAAGCCGACTCAACATTAGCGAACTACAAAACAAAAATAGAAAAATGATAATCACTAAAATAAGAAATAACAAAATAATAACAAAAATAAAAGAGTAAAGAAAAAGAGATAGAATTTGAGTTGCCTCTCAAAAAGCACTTGTTTAATGTCGTTAGCTTGACGTTGCCTTTTATTCATGGTGGCTTGAAGCAAGAGAAGTAGGATGATGCCTTTTCTTTTTCAGATTTATGCCTCCATACTCAGTTAATGGCCTTAGAAGTACCCTTAAAGGTGTTTTTGAACTTGACATAAGTTGGTTTGTCCTGAATTCTTCTTGGTATGAGAAATTCCACCAAGCCATGGTGGTTTCAATTGAACAATAGATAAGGGATTAGCTTTCAATGAATCACTAAATAATGGACCAATCTGCAATGAATCAGGGGAAATAAAGGATCTTTTTCTATTCCAGCAATCTTAGAAAGAGGAGGACCTTTCTCCTTTTCATCAACAATCTTGGAAGTGGAAAAATCAGCATTAATTGATGATGAAGGGCTCTTACTAACCAAATCTTGTTGAGGCTTACCTTGAATGCATTTGACGAGGGCATATAAATCTGATGTTAGTGCAGATTTATCAAAAAAATTAATGGTCACCTAATCTCAATCTACGCTCAAAATAAGTTCACCTCTTGGTACATCAATCAATGCTCTTGAAGTAGCTAAGAATGATCTTCTAAGAATTAGAGGGATATCAGCATCCTCGTTCATATCTAAAACCATAAAATCTATTGGAAAGAAGAATTTGTCCATCTTTACTAACAAATCTTCAACTATACCATATGGGCGTTTAATTGACCGATCAGCTAATTGAAGAGACATCATCGTTGGCTTCACTTTTTCAATTCTAAGCTTGCGAAGAATTGACAATGGCATTAAATTGATGCTAGCTCCTAAGTCACATAAAGCCTTCTCAATGGTTAGATTGCCAATATTGCATGGAATAGTGAAACTACATGGATCCTTTAACTTTGGTGGTAGCTTCCTCTGAATTATGGCACTACATTCTTCATTAAGCATCATTGTTTCATCCTCTTTGATCTTCCTCTTATTAGATAGTAGGTCCTTCATAAATTTGGCATAAAAGGGCATGTGCTCAAGTGCTTCAGTAAAAAGGATGTTTATTTGCAATTTCTTGAAAATGTCAAAGAACTTTGAGATCTGCCTTTCTTGTTTCTCCTAATTCTCCTTATTCAGCCTCTGAGGGAATGGAAGCCTAGCGTACAGTGAAGGGTCAAAAGGTTCATCCAAATCTGAATCCTTCTTCTTTCTTCGTACTCTCAGTCCTCTTTGGTCTCAGTAGAGATCTCTTCCTCTGAAGCATCTTTTTCTTGGTCATGACTTGGAGGATGAGGTACTTCCTTAGCTTTATCTTTTTTCAATTGAGGACTAATAACTTTTCCACTCCTCAAAGACATTGCCATACATTGCTCCTTTGAATTGACCATTGTATCACTTGGTAAGGTGCTTAGAGGTCTCTCGGAGAGTTGTTTTGCTATCTGACCCACTTGATTCTCTAAACTTCGAATAACTGCTCCTTGATTCTAAAAATTTGCCCTTGTTTCCTCCATAAAATTGGAAGTCTGTTGCACAAAAGTAGAGGTTTGTATAGAAAGTTTCTCAAGTGCAATCTCAAGAGGAAACTTCTTCTCTAGTTGAGGATTCAATGGTACTATTTGATTGCTCCAAGAGAAATTAGGGTGATTCCTCCAACCTGGATTATAAGTATTAAAGTAAGGGTTATCTTGTGGTTTTGAAGGATTTCCCATATAGTTGACCTGTTCTGGAGCAATAACATTTGAATTTCCTGCCTTACATTGACCATTGACATGGTTGCCTCCATAGAAATCGCAAGTTAAGCCTTAATTAGTAACTGAATTTACCTGCGCACTACCAACTTGCTTGGTGAGATTGACAATCACTTGTATCAGTCTTATTTTGCGCAAGTAAAGCATCAACAGCACCAAGCTTCATAACTCCCTATTTAATTGTAGATCTTCCACTAGGAAAATGGTATTCATTAGTAGCCAAGGTTTAGGCCTTTTCTGGAGTTTTTGTGTTTAGAGACCCACCTACATATGTATCAACCATAGCTCTAGTAGAGTGATTTAAGCCATTATAAAATATTTGTACCTGTTGCTAGATCTCAAAGGCATGGTGTGGACATTTCCTCAACAACTCCTTAAATCTCTCCTAAGCTTCATATAGAGATTCTCCCTGGTTTTGAGTGAAATAGGCAATCTCATTCCTCATCTTGACAAACATAGACGAAGGAAAGTATTGGGTAAGAAACTTGCTGACTAAACCATCCTAAGTGGTGATGCTCCCTTGATGTTGGGCTTGTAACCAGCTCTTAGCTTTATCCCTTAAAGAGAATGAGAAAAGCCTTAGTCTAATGACATCATCACTTACTCCATTGTATTTTGATGGTATCGTACAACTGCAAGAAATTATTAATATGCAAATTGGGGTCTTCTGACTGATTTCCTCCAAACTGATCTTGTTGCACCAACTGTAGAAGAGCTGGTTTAATCTCAAAATTGTTAGCCTCTATGGCAGGTCACTATACTGGTGGCAACCCTTTCAGCAGATGGTGTTGCATAGTCAGCCAACATGCGCCTTCTTTGTTCAGTAATTTCAACCATATTTTCTTCAATTCTTTTTCTTTCTCTAGTTGCTTTCTAGTTTGCTCTTTTTGTTCTTGCTATCTTAAGATCAAAAAGTAATTCTTCTGAATTCATAGTACCTCACATAAATAAACAAACAAGCAAACCAGAGTGAAGTAAAGTAAAGCAATTAAAAATTTAAAAAAAATGACTAATAAAAATAAACAAAGAAAGCAAAAGTGAATAAAAAGAACCAAATTAAAAAGGAAATTAAAAAAAAAAATAAATAAGAAAAAATAAGTATCTATAAATAGAAAAATAATTAAAAAAAAATTAATAATTAAAAAATAAATGCTTAAATTAGTGTCTTTTTAATTACTATTTAATATTGACAAACAATAATCCATGGCAATGGCGCCAAAAACTTCTTGTGAAAATCGACAAGTACACCGAATCACAAAAGTAATAAAGAGTGAGTTGAGTATTGTTTCTACGAGGATTATGTTAACAATTATTAAGTTCGCCAAATCGACACTATCCAAGCTATTGAAAAAAGAGAATTAAAAATATAAATAAAAGAAAACAATAAACAAAAAAATAATTAAAAATATCAAGAATCAGATAAAGGGTGAAAACCGATGAGATGAAAGTGTTAGGGGTTAGATTTCACTTGAATTCTTTTGATGCAATTTCAAATATTGGTTTAATCAAGTTTTATTCTAATGATTTATGGTCAATTCTCAAAATTGATCAATATCCAATCCCTTGGTATATCAGTCATTTTTACACTATTTAGAATTAACAAATCCCTTAGTCTAACCCTAAGTAGAAAAGGCATTATCATAAACGAGGGAATTAAAAAAAAACCACATAACCCGCAACGTCTATTCCTAAAGATTCCTAAAATTATGGTGTTTATCACAAGTTCTAGGTTCGTGCACAATTTTCCCAAATCATACATAACCCAAAAATCATTCCTAAATTGATCAAGTTTAGAAAAGCATTAAGAGAAGAGATAAATGCGTAAATCATGAACTAGAAACATAGATTAAACCCATAAAAGAGTTCATATCATCCAAGTATCAAGATCCATCATCACCTTAACGAAAGATGTTTAGTTACACATGGAGAAAGAAGAAAATAAAGAGAAGAATTCGACAAACTCCATAAAAGGTTGATGGAAATGTTAAAGAAAATTCCTAATCTTCAAGCCTAGATGCGCCAACACCAAATTAGGGTTTGTGCCTCTACTTTTCTCCTTGATAGCTGCTGAATTCTGTGCAAAAAGAGAACTCATTTGCTAAACTTGTTTTCCCCTTTTATAGAAAAGTTGACAACTTTTCATATCTGATTTGCATAATTTTTCTCATACTCTAGATGACCGAATTTTCCCTCGATGTCAACAGAGAAGTTATAAGATTTTTTGTTAGCTTTTCAATGCCGCAAACAATGCATCGATATGATCTCTGTATTCGAAGATATGACCCAATTAATGAGGAATGGTCAGGATAGTGCGAGAATCCAAATTTTGCTCTAAATCAAATATCTTTGAGAATCCTTATCCGATCTTTAATCTAATCCTTATTTAAAATTTTGCATCCAATTAGAACTCTAACCAGTATCTAAGAATAAGATAAGAATCCTTCAAATATTTATCTTCAGGAATTTCTTATTTTTACACAAAATCTGATGATTTATCTAGAAAGTTTGTTTATTTGATTTCTTGCTTCTTTAAGCGTCTAGTCTCTTTCCATGTGTATTTACCTATCAAAAATAAATAAAACATGTAATAAGAACATAATTTAAAATAATAAAAACATAATAAAACTTGAGAACAAAATTCATTCAAAGATATTAAAAGAGGATGAAAATTCAGAATTTGAACCATAAAAATGTGAATTTTTTAAAGGTTCATCAGTAGGAGTTGTGCAAACCAAGCTATGGGAGGTCTTAGGTTGAGTAGTGCTAGAGGTATGAACCATGTTGATGTGATGCAAAATTGCTCATATCTTTACGTTTATTTATTAGGATTTTTATTTAATTTTATTTGTTTTTATTTGATTTTAGTAATTTTATTTAAATTTTAGATAAATTTTTTCTATGCCCTTTATCTTTTTATTTGAATTTTCAGGGGTAATTTAGAAGGTTTTGGATCAAATTGGGAGGTGTGTTGAAGACTAAGTTTTAATGGGATTTATCCAAATCCTAATCTTATCCAAAGCTTAAATTGTTGGTAAAGACTCAAAACTTATTCTGATTGAGTTGTAATCCTTATCAGAATGTTAAGTATTTAGAAGCCAAGTGGGGATTGGAAGACTAAAATAAGTAGAAACTAGGGGATTACAACACACACCACTCTCACTCTCATTCTCTCACGTTGCACAGCTAAGAAGGGCAAGGATTCAAGAGCAACGTCAAGCAGGATCATTGGGCTTCACCTAGTTATATCTTTCTTCTTATTTTATCTTTTGATTTCTTGTGTTTAGTTGGTTGTTCCATTATTATGAGTGGCTAGATTTCTTCTTTCAAGGATTAGGGAAGTAACTCGTCAATAAATATGTAATCAGATCTACTTTTTTCTTAATTTATGGAAGATATTTGTTTCTTGATTCAATTATAGTGCTCTTATTACTTGCTATATGCTATAGCCTATATATGCATAGATCTAAGGTATTCGAGTGAAGGATCAAGAGATGCAATCTAAATATTAGGACCTCTAGTAATTGAACCTAGGAGATTTAGACCTAGTGATATGCTAAACCCTTTAAGGAGCCATGAATTATCAAATAACTTAATGGATTTCAATTAATGTAGTACCTTTCAAAGTGGATATTATTTTAATTCTAATATATCCACTTGGACTTAAGAGAGGGATTTGAAATTTTGAATTACATTAAGATAATTTACCTTTAAGAATAATATCGACCTAAACTAAGAAAGAATAAAGATGATTACTATTAATTGATGTAGTGAAACCCTAATCCTAGATGTTTAATTGATTGAGTTTCCTTTTACTAAAGTTTGTTGCATGTTTAATTATTAGTTTAATCTAGCTTTCTTTAATTCACTTTTTAATTCAATTTACTTTGATTTATCTCTTTAATTATTTTTTTGTTTAATCATTTTCCATTTAATTGTTTGTCTAGATAATTAGAATTTCCTTAATACAATATTCAATCTCGATCCTTATATGAACAATACTTAATTCACTATGTTATTACTTGTGATGATCCAAGCACTATCAGATCAATCAATACACATATTTTCCTTATGAAGCTAAGGTGGGGATTGATACATACAAGAAACACTTTTCTAGTACAAGTTTTGAGGGCCAAGCATGGTTGTGGAGATGGCTTTATCCCTACTATTAATAAAAAGGTTGAATGCTCACGTGCTTTGCAAGGGATTTTGAAGGTGTGGTGTAACACCCTAATTCTAAATACTGTAATATACCCTAAGTACACTAATTAAAAAGAATTAGTATGCCACTTTCTAACTAAATATAACCAGTTCAATAACTATTAACGAGTAAATATATAGAGCATTTGTAGAAGTAAGAGAGTAAGACATTTTACACCTCAGGAAACTTGCTCATTATTAGAAATCTATTTGATATGTCTAAGATTACAAACCTTTACAAAACTAATTACATAAACTTAATTACAAAGCCATTAATATAAATACAAAACAAATCTATTTACATACACTATTTAACTAAGTCTTCATCTTCGTGCTCTTACGTTTGCTTGGATCCTCCTCTGAATTTATCATGGAAAACATAAAAAGAACTAGGTTGAGAATAAAAAAATCTCAGTAGTATATTTGGAATCATAACATCATGGTAAATCCAACTGTTTTAGGGAAAAACAAATTATACTTAATCATTTGGAAAGGTGGCATAAGCCAAAACACAGTCCTTTCACTTCCCAAAGCAGATAGTTCATTAAGTTACTAAAAATAATTAATCAGTACAAAGCAATTCTACACATGAATTAATATATTCTTTTGCAACAGCTATGGTATTAATCAATTTAATTATCACATAACAACATATTCAGACAACATGTACTTTAAACATATATTATCATACTATGAACAATACCAACTCAATTTAAGTATTATTCTCAGCCTTTTCTAACTAGATTTTATCCTTAATCTTCTTATTTGATAAAAACAAGATAATTGCCCATACAATTGTCAATTTTATGCAATGCTTGATGATGTATGATTATGCCTAATGAAAGCCCTAAAATATGCTTATACAATGATTTAAAAAGATTTTATTTTAGAAAACATATGTTATTTCATAATTTATAAGAAGTTGTTTTGTTCCAGGAAGCCATTGTTCCTTGTATTATTACTGGGTAGGCAGGATGCCCTTTTGTTCCTTGCACTACCAAACATTTATAACTTTAACACTTGGAGCCCTTTTTGTCCAAGTCACTTGGAGTCCTTTTGTCCAAGTCATAAGTTTACAATACATGGAAACACCAAATAACAAGTTTGAAAACAAAACATGCATAATATTAAAAAAATTTCCTTCTTCAACTTTTACTTAATCATATTTTTCATTACATAATAAGGAAGCAATACCATAATCATTAAACTTTCTCTTTTTACATTATCATACATGCTTGTAAAGAAGGACTCATTCAACCTCATCTACCTTTATCATTCCTTTTATATTACTTCTCAATATCATGCTCATCAACATCATTTGATAACATGTATAAATCAATATGCTTCTCAACATTACATCATATCATGGCTCAAAACCTCATTTTCATCATCATTTAACATCTTATTCATCTTGGTTACCATTAATCTCTTACAAGATATAAACAATGATGAACACCATTTAAATATATCAATTTGACATAACATTACATTAGGAATCAATTTCCTAATCAATAAAATCAAAGTTCATGTTACACTCTCATCATATCATTAATCAAACCATAATGTGTCTCATTATATCATTTAATAACAACACATAATATATTAGATAGCAAAATCCTTCAAAATTAGGATCCAACACCCTTTTGTCACATAATCCTAGCTCAACCTTATCCAAAAAGAGAGCAACACATGGCTCACAAACCATTTAAGCTTAAACTATCCCAAAACACCTCAATATTTGCCCCAAAAGGCTAATTTTCAAAATTGCCCAAATATGCATCCTAACTTCAAACATTCTGAAATTTTATGGGGGAAATAGCCTTACATGTTAGTTTTCAAATGCCACTGGAATTAGGTCATTCCGATGTTTACAACTCAAGAAATGTGATTAAAACCACAACAAACATTTTGGCATGTTTTTGACAGAGGGATATAGCTCCCACTTTTGTTGTTCCACGGCTCCCTATTATCAGGAACCATTTCTTGAGACATAGATACTTGGAGGTCGCGGCTCCACTTGGGGAGTGTCGCAGCTTCCCAGTAAAACTTTTTGTTCTGCACAATTTTGCAGAACATTCAATCGAGACTCTTATTTCCAACCATTTCCAAAGATTTCTACATATAAAAATAATCATTTAACACCTTTAAACCTCAATCACACCAATATATGATTTTTAAAGCATCTAAACATAATTTTTGGGAATCAAACCCTAACTCAAATTCATACTAAATCAAGGCATACACATATGTAAAACCAACACCTAAACTTATTGAAACCCTCAAACAACCATACAATCCATTATCAACCATAATTTCAAACTAACCAACAAGTTTTAGATTTAAAGGTACAAAGTAAAGGAGGAAAAGAGGTGAGAAAACCCCCTACCTCAAGCTTGAAGATGACCATGGAGGCTCCAAGCTCTCCTTCCTATTTCACTTCTTCTTTCTCTTTCTTTTTCTCCCTTTCCTTCCCTTTTTTCCCTTTTCTTTCTCTATTTTCTTTCTGTTACCCAAGTGGCTTCAGTACTCAAGAGGGGGGGTGAATTGAGTAATTAACAATTTTTCGCAAAAGCCTTAAACAAATAAACTATACTGAATTTAATTATTAAAAGTCGTGAATAAGATGAAGATAAGAAGAACAATTAATAATTAAATTGCAAGAATAAATAAAGTGCATAAAGATAAAAGATTAGGGGTAGAAAAGCAGGCACGATATTTATCCTGGTTCGACCACCAACCACTTGTGGCCTACGTCCAGTCCCCGAAACACAGTTCGAGATTTTTCACTATTCAATACAAGCTTAAAAACAGGTGCTTGCAACCTTTACACAACAGGGATACCTCACCCTATTTACTAGAGGGATACCTCACCCCCTTTGAAGGATACCTCACCTTCTTTACAACAAGAGATACCTCACCCTTTTACTAGAGGGATACCTCACCCTCACAAATTCACTAAGGGATACCTCACCCTTTTACAGAAGTAGAGAATAGATGAAAAATAAACTCTCACTTAGAGCAGATATTACAAATTGAAGTGCTAATAAGCTCTCTAAAGGATATCTCAAGGTTTTGGCAAAAAGAGCACAAAAAATATGAAAGAATCACGTTTTAACACAAGCAAATAATTCAAATGGTTGGGGCTTTTTCAGAAGAGACCCAAGGTCTCTATTTATAGAGCAATGAGAGAAAATAGCCGTTGGAGCAATTAAAACCATGTAATTATTGAAATTATGGCCGTTGCTGCCATTTTCGAAAGCTTCGTGAAATCCAATTTTGGAATACAGTATTCGAATGCCTTATGAGGTATTCGAATACCTCTTGCCAAAACACTTTTAAAAAAACTGATCAGAGCTGGGTTATTCGAATACCAGGAGGAGGTATTCGAATACCTTAGTTAAATAGGTATATTATGAAATCAGGTTATTCGAATACTTTAGAGGGGTATTCGAATACCACTTTGAAAAACAGAAAACGTATGAATTTTGAAAACCATTCTATTCGAATACCTAACAGGGTATTTGAATACCTCTGCTATAAAAACAATTTTAAATGCTTTCAAATGTCCAGAAAATGATTGTTTAAGTTTGGAAAAAGAATTTTGAAAACATTTCTTTGCAACGCCAAATAATGAGATATCCAAAAGGCTCTTTACAAAGATCCTAAGTCCTAAAGCTATTCTTTGAAGATCTTGGACTTGGTCTTCTCATCATCTTCATGTTTGTCTTCACGTTTGTTATCATCAAAACTATTGTTCATGATAGCTAGCCAATTACATTCTCCCCCTTTTTGATGATGACAAACTAGCATTTGAGAAAAGCATTAGTTCATATAAATTGGAATTCACAAAGTTAGTATGAGAAACTTACTCCCCCTCTTTTTCGTAAGAGGTGATTTATATCAGAGATGTGCACAGTAGCTCCCCCTTACTTTTGGAATCCAATTTTCATTTAGATCTTACCGATCTCCTCTTGACTTTTCTTAATCAACTGCCTCAAATTTTTCTCCTCCTTTTGTCATGATCAAAAAGATGGGGCAAGTATTTTTCTCCCCCTTTTATCATATCAAAGCAATATAAATTAACATATGCATGTCCTCAAGTTGAATGAATTTTGTTCATTTAAATTTGTGCTGAGGTAGTGTTCTCCCTACAACAAAATTCAGAGTGCTTTCATTGGTATCCATTAATGTTGGATCCATAGGGGTTAGTCAAACTCATAAGCCAATAAGCATTTAAAACAATGAGGCAAAAGCAACAAATGATTCTCAAGGGCAAAAAAAATATATTTATCGATTAATTTGGCCAAGTAACCACTTGTTTGATATTATTTGTTATTACTTGTTATTACGTTCATACCACTTTGTTTGATACCACTTGTTGTCTAAGTGTAAAACATTTACCACTTGTTATCAATTTCTTATAAATCTGCCATATATCAATAAAAAGCATAGATATTAAATATTTCATATACCACTTATTGCACTTGAATATTTATTAAAATAGTAGCCAATTACATTGAGCATTTACCTTACAAAGAATTTAAATATGCAGCATATTCTAGAAAAAAGGAGGTGAAAGACCAAGCAAAAATATGCATTTAAGAACATCATGTAATTTCTATTTAAGGTGCAAAAAATAGTTTCAAGAACTAAGATGTATTTTATCTAAAGCATGTTATTCATAGTTGGAATATATTTTCATTGCATATGTATAAGAAAAAGGAATAGAAACGAAACAGAGAACACGTCGTAAAACTTGCTTTCAGCCATGTGGTATTCGAATACCTTTTGCTGTATTCGAATACCTATCACATTTTATAAACTCCAGAAGGAGCACGTATTCGAATGCCTTAGAAGGTATTCGAATACTCCAGAGGCATGTGAGAAATACTGATGTGATAGTTATCTGGTTATTCGAATAGCTATATAGTTATTCGAATACTCTAGCTTTATAAAGACATAAAATTGATGTACTGATGTATGGTGTTCGAATACCATGGGAGGGTATTCGAATAGACCTATAAAAAAACATGGATTTTCACGTACAGATGCAATGGTATTCGAATACCACAGAGAGGTATTCGAATAACTTAAACATAAAAACACATATTTTACATCCAGAAAGGTATATTTGAGATATAAAACCTTACCTTTTGATGGAAACACTTAAACAAAATGCAAGTCTAAGCCTCATAGAAATAAGAAGGAGAGCTTGGAATTATTTCTAGTCTTGTGCTTGCAGCAACCACTTTCAAAATGCCAAAGTCAGCTCTTGGCTTTCAAGCACACCTGCAACACAATTCAATTTTTGGCTTTTGGTACCCAAATTTTCTTGGGTCCTTGAATGTCAGTTTTGGGTATAATACCCTTGGGAACCCATACCATTTTAGTTCCAATTTTTGTATTAATATTTTTCTTTGCATTGCATGTTGATGCACTATGACCCTTCTTCCCACAATAGAAACATTTAATAAATGGGCTACATGAAATGCTAGAATTAACAAAGAAATTTTTATACAATTTTTGTTGATTTTTCGAGTTATATCCTATCCCGGCTTTTTCAAAAACAACTCTTTGTTTTCCTAATATGATATTTAAATTATCTCTACCGAGAGTGAATTTAGAAAGAGTGTTCTTTAAATCTTCAATTTCTTTTTCAAGCATATGACATGAAGAACAAGATGAAGAAGTAGAAGCATGTGAAGAATGAGATGTGCATGCATCAATTAATCCTAATGTTTCATTTTCAATTTTTAATTCTTCAATTTCTTTATTTAAAATAAGAATTTTATTTTCTAGAGAAGAAATTGTTTTCTTAAAAGAAGAAATTAATTTAGTGAGCCTTATTGATTCGTCATGCAATTCTTCGAAAGCATCTTGTAATTCATCATAAGAAGGAGATACGTCAGAATTTACCTCGTTGTCGCTTTCTTTTTTTTCTTCTTCTCCTTTGGCCATAAAACATAGATGGGCTTCCTCACTATCTGAGCTATCAGTGGAGTCCATATCATTGTCATCCCATGCTATGTAGACTCTTCTTTCTTTGGAGGGTTTCTTTTCAACTTTCTTTGGGGGAAAAGGCGATCTTCTTTGAGTTCTCTTTTTCTTTAGGAACTTACCAAATTTTCTTACCAAAAGATTGAGATTTTGTTCATTTAGCTCAATGTTGTCCACGTCATCTCCATCGTCTTCTTCTTCATTATTGATAGTGGAGGTAGTGGCTTTAAGTGCTATCCCCTTTTTCTTTTTATCGTTTTCCTCACTTTGGTCAAGCCTGTTGAGTTCTAATTCGTGCTCGTGAAGTTTTCCAAAAAGAGTTGCTAATGACATAGTTGTCAAGTCCCTTGATTCTGAAATTGCTGTTACTTTTGGTTGCCAAATCCTGCTAAGACATCTCAACACTTTGTTAATCAAATCTTCGTTAGTAAAATTCTTTCCTAATGATGCAAGATGATTAACAATGTGGGTGAACCTCTTTTGCATTTCTTGAATGCTTTCTCCTTGGTTCATTGTAAATAATTCATATTCACGAGTTAGAGAATTGATTCTCGACCTCTTAACTTCACTAGTACCCTCATGGGTAACTTGTAAAGTGTCCCACATTTCTTTAGCAGTTTTGCAATTTGAAATTCTAAAAAATTCATCATGCCCCAAAGCTGAGGTAATGATGTTTTTGGCTACTAAGTTATTTTGAACTTTTCTTTTA
The DNA here is from genome assembly GCA_029884605.1 of Ormosia emarginata. Lineage (NCBI taxonomy): Eukaryota > Viridiplantae > Streptophyta > Magnoliopsida > Fabales > Fabaceae > Ormosia > Ormosia emarginata. The sequence goes on from JAQQTP010000088.1 coordinate 46,684,619, forward strand.
TCATCTTTAGACCAATCACTTCTAGGTGTCTCGGTTTTTACACCATTGACAACGCGTGTAGGTATAAATGCGCCATTTTCGACAGCATCCCATACATCTAGATCAATAGTCTCGATAAGGATTTTCATTCTTTCCTTCCAATATGCATAACCATCCCCATTGAAAAAGGGTGGTCGATTTATGGAAGTTGCTTCTGAAAAATCATTTGATGAAGCCATGTACTCTTGAAGCGGCTAAGCTCTTTATACAAGAGTCTACCTCTGATACCACTTGTTACCCAAGTGGCTTCAGTACTCAAGAGGGGGGGTGAATTGAGTAATTAAGGATTTTTCGCAAAAGCCTTAAACAAATAAACTATACTGAATTTAATTATTAAAAGTCGTGAATAAGATGAAGATAAGAAGAACAATTAATAATTAAATTGCAAGAATAAATAAAGTGCATAAAGATAAAAGATTAGGGGTAGAAAAGCAGGCACGATATTTATCCTGGTTCGACCACCAACCACTTGTGGCCTACGTCCAGTCCCCGAAACACAGTTCGAGATTTTTCACTATTCAATACAAGCTTCAAAACAGGTGCTTGCAACCTTTACACAACAGGGATACCTCACCCCCTTTGAAGGATACCTCACCTTCTTTACAACAAGAGATACCTCACCCTTTTACTAGATGGATACCTCACCCTCACAAATTCACTGAGGGATACCTCACCCTTTTACAGAAGCAGAGAATAGATGAAAAATAAACTCTCACTTAGAGCAGATATTACAAATTGAAGTGCTAATAAGCTCTCTAAAGGATATCTCAAGGTTTTGGCAAAAAGAGCACGAGAAAATATGAAAGAATCACGTTTTAACACAAGCAAATAATTCAAATGGTTGGGGCTTTTTCAGAAGAGACCCAAGGTCTCTATTTATAGAGCAATGAGAGAAAATAGCCGTTGGAGCAATTAAAATCATGTAATTATTGAAATTATGGCCGTTGCTGCCATTTTCGAAAGCTTCGTGAAATCCAATTCTGGAATACAGTATTCGAATGCCTTATGAGGTATTCGAATACCTCTTGCCAAAACACTTTTAAAGAGGTATTCGAATGCCTTATGAGGTATTCGAATACCTCTTGCCAAAACACTTTTAAAAAAACTGATCAGAGCTGGGTTATTCAAATACCAGGAGGAGGTATTCGAATACCTTTGTTAAAGAGGTATATTATGAAATCAGGTCATTCGAATACTTTAGAGGGGTATTCGAATACCACTTTGAAAAACAGAAAACGTATGAATTTTGAAAACCATTCTATTCGAATACCTAACAGGGTATTCGAATACCTCTGCTATAAAAACAGTTTTAAATGCTTTCAAATGTCCAGAAAATGATTGTTTAAGTTTGGAAAAAGAATTTTGAAAATATTTCTTTGCAACGCCAAATAATGAGATATCCAAAAGGCTCTTTACAAAGATCCTAAGTCCTAAAGCTATTCTTTGAAGATCTTGGACTTGGTCTTCTCAACATCTTCATGTTTGTCTTCACGTTTGTTATCATCAAAACTATTGTTCATGATAGCTAGCCAATTACACTTTCCTTCATTTTCCTCTGCTAGAGATGTAGAAGAGAGGTGAGAAAGATGATAAAATCTCATCTTTTCAAAAGATGAGTTATAAGGGCAATTTTATCTTTTCGCTAAATTTTATATTTGTTAAGAACACTTTGATTTAACTAAATTAATTTTCTTAACTTCTAACAACCTTGGAATAAATTCTAAGATTAATCAAAAATATTGTTTCACCGTTTCCATAATTTTTCATATCTGCTGCACCTCAATTCGGTATTTAAACATTCACTCGGTGTCCTTAAAAATACCAAACTGACTCCGTTTGCCCTCAAAATTTAACCACATTCTCTTTCACACATTTGTGACCTGGAAATAAACTTTCTATATTTATTTCCTTTAATTATATATTTATGCTATTTTTTGAGTTAAAATAGTCATTTTACATATTGTGTTACAGCAAAGTGCTTAAATTAACTCAAAATATCACAAAATTTAACATATATGTTAAACAAGTATTAAGCTACTTCTGTAACCTTATACAAGCTTAACATGTGTAAAAAGAGGGTGTTATAATTCTCCCCTCCTTTTAAAAATTTTGTCCTCAAAATTTAGCTGCTCATACTAATAGTTTAGATAACCATGACAGTTGCCTTTTCATTATATCCATCTCATCTATTTCAACTTTTAGTCAAACTTAGATATTCATAGTATTTTATTCTAATGAGAGTTATCCTGTATAGAGTCGGAAGATTGAACTTCCTATTTGTACCTTCTTAAAATATATACCCTTCCTAGAACTTGTAGTTTAGGATTGGGTATAATTTCCTGCCTTTACTAACACTTGTTGACATAATGACCTAGTTGATCCTATATGTAATATACTAAACAAAGTTTGTCGCCATATTATCTTCTTCCACACTTAGATCATTCAGGCTTCACAATTTTTATTTGATTTCAGCTCATTCCCATTTTGTAATTCATTGGGTGAAAAATGGCATTCCTTGTTCTCTTTGCCTATCCTTTCCCTCTTTGAAAATTCTTGATGTTCTGCTTAAATTGAAACTTTGATTCAGTGGTCTTCATAATTTTTACACTTCTTAACTAAAGTAGGAAAAATCCCTAATCTCCATAGGCTTGGAAAATCTTTTGTTTTCCATCCCTTCAATTAGATTCAAACTTGACACACTTTTGGTTTTCGTTTGGATTGATCTTGACATATGAGGAAAACTTAAAAAGTTCTCCAAACTTCACTTTACTTCATATTATACAATGGACATGCCTCCTTCTTTTAGTTCCAAAAATATTCTACTCCTTTATCATCATATATATTTCTTAGAAAATATTTGTTTAAGAAAATCTCCCTAAATGCCTCCTACGTTTTATAAGTACATATAACTCTCAATAGTCTTATTTAACTCCTCCACCAATACTCTGCTTTGCCTGTTGTCTTAAAAGTTCAACCATTTAAGAATTCCCTTAATTTATTTATTCTTTGAGTGCCTTACTTCCCTTACATTGCAAAAGCAAAACATTGTCAAATCTTCCAAGACTTCCATCCATGTGAATATGTGGTTTCATCGTAGCAGTATACATCTTCAATAGCTTAAACCTCTACAGCTATCAAGTCAATTGTGAGTGTTAAGGTTTTGATAGAATGAGTAGAACCCTAGCTATATACTTGTCTACATTAGCTAACATATAGACATACATGAATAAAGATCTAGCTTCAAACATTGTCTTATTTGATAAATGTAAGATGCCCTCTCATTTCCAGAAGAATATAATTTCATTCTAACAAAATAACATTTCACAAGAGAAGTCATTGGATCATTCTTCCTTTCTAATTTCCTATAGAAAGCATCAACTTCTTGAACACTGGTTTTAAAACTCCTTACATTTCTCTTTTCAATAAATTATCAACCAAAACATTGTTATCACCTAAAGATTAATGTGGGTGTGTCTGTATATTATATCCTTGAACCTCAATCTACCATTTGAAAAAAAATAGTAGTGATATACATATAGATTATGATAATCTCATTTGAAATACAATTATCGTTTTCTTTCACAGTTAATGTATCTTTGAAAATTTGAAAATTTAACTAATTAATACCTCGAAACTTACAATTTTCTATATTATTCTTTTTAGGTTACCACTTGATCTGATTCAGAAAGAACACTAGAGAAAAAAAAACTGGAAACTTCAAAATGACCACTTTTTTGCTCCATCACTTCTACTTCAATATCTTAATTCTACAATATCTAACAATACCACATCTCATGTAAAAGCAAATTGGAACTCCACAACAAACTTTGTTGAATACTTTCACATTTACAAGCATATCTTTACCATATATCTTTAGGAAATATAACTCCATTTCAATCTTCGGAAGTTATGACCTTCAAAAATATTTATCTCAAAGCAGATTGGAAAATCATACTACTTTTGATCTTGATGAACAATTCCCCATGGACAATGTAACACTCCAAAATTTATTTATTTTATTATAAATAGTCATTTTATAATATTTGTGATTTTTGTGAATTTTTCTGAATTTTTCTGAGAACGCGAAATATTTCAATATTATTTCTCGTTTTACGTGTAAACTGAGTTGAGCTGGGAAAATGAGATATTTTTCCTGAGAACCTTGATCTATGAAAATGTCAACGGGGGATCTTACTAAACTCGAGGTTGGACACAATTTACAAGGTTTCACGTTTTTTTGAGATTTTTAACTGATAAATAAAAATCGCTATATAATTTTATCTGCTGGATAATTAATACTGACTCTGTCAACTGTAACTATTTTCCATTGGATAATAGCATGTGTTAGAAATCCTATCACCTTATCCTAATGTAATCTACTTTATGTCTAATCAAATCCACTTTAATTCAAAAATACTATATTTTAATCAAGCTTCTCATGGAAGCTTGGTCCACGAATGACCAAACTACCCAAAGCTTGTAGGAGAAGCCAGTCACTCACTCACTCTCCTCATTGCCATGGCAATTGGTGCCTAAGGAGAAGCAAATTTTTGCTTCCTACACTTAACACTCCTCACCCAAAATTTTACTCATTTTCTACTATCACTTTCTCTCTCTTCAATTTTCATTTCCATTTTCTCCAACTTCTCTCTTCTTCTCCTTCTCTCTCTTCACGGTTTTGCAACCCCACTTTGTGACCATTTTCATTTTCTTACCTCATCATCACCATTTCTACACTCCTCACTTCATTCTCAACATTTTCTCTTTGGTGATTTTCTCTCAAATCCATCTTCTTCTTCCAAGAACAAAGCTTGAAGCTTTGAGGTAAAGCTTCCATCTTTCTTTGTTTCTCTCCTTATTTTCGTGTTCCTTGGCCACTTTAGTGACCAAGGATTCATCTTTTTCAAAGCTTGGTGTTGATTCTTTGAGTTTAGTTTTCTAGGGTTTTTGGGAGTCCAAAACCGAACCACCAAGGAGCTAATTTTCATGTTCTTCCTTTAGGTAAAAGGGAGATTTACTCACTTCAACCATTATTGGTGATGAGAAGACTTTTGTGTGGTTGTTGATGGAGGAATCCATAATGGATTGCTCACTTTGGTGGATTGTTTCTTATGGCTGTGTGTTCTTGATTGAGACTAAAATGTTAGTTGGATTGAATGCATTAATGATGTTGGAATGCTTGGATTTAATGAATGAAAAATTTGAAGGTTTACTACCCCATTGAGGAGGCATGGTTTGGGCCAAAAATTTTAAGGGTTTGAATTGATTTTGTGTGAAATGAAACCTATGTAATTAAACATTAAAGGATTGATGCTTGTAATGGAAGAAATTGATTTAGAAATGGTCCTTGAGAGGCCACGATTTTGAAGGGTTTCCTTGACCTAAAATTTGTAAAATACATCAAGACTTAGGAAATTAGAAATTTTGGATTCATAATATGGAATTATGGTATGTGATTGAACCATGTATATAAAATGTTGATATTGAGAATGGATCGTATGAAATTGTGAGTTCACGTATGGGACTAAGTACTTGTTAAAGTTTACTTGGTTAAATTGTGGCATGATGTTGTTGAGGATTATGCCATAGTGATATGTTCCATGAGAAATATATTGTTGAGGAATATGCATAATTTGCATTGTTGTATGAGGAACATATTATTGATAAACATACATGATGTACATTGAGTCGTCATGCATATGTGATGTTCGTTGGACTTTGTTGGAAAGGCTGTGTATGCCTAGGAGATTGAATTACACCTTAGTGCAGGTGCAAGTAGACTAAGTGTGGGTCATAGTGGTTGACCTTGGGGGCGTCGGGGTGCATGTGTCTCACAATAGATAGTGGTAGCTCCATTGGGGCCATGGGATAGACCAATGTAAACACACCGACGATCCGGACCGAGACGCTGTCCTATATCGCGATCAATTGTTGAGGTGCCATGTATAAGTTATGTTGCGCAAAATATTATTTTTATGAGAAAGCACTTTATTTTAAGGCTAGCGAGATACTGACATGACTCTTTGATCATTCTCATCGAATATTGATGTCTATCTCCATGGAGTAGGATTTTGGTACCACATGCATTGCGTATTATCAGTCTCATATTTAATTCTGGCATAAGTACTTACACTACTAAAATTATTCCCTTTACTATTTTAATAATTTATCTAATTGTTGAGCTGCTGACTGCTTGAATGATTTGGGTTGTTTATTTCTTATTGCTCATGTTCTCTACTATTACTTATTGTTATTTTTCTCTTACTGCTTATCTTATTGTTACTATCGATAACTATATGTGTTGGAATGATATGTGGGCGCCTAACGTCGTTCTGTTTTCTTGCTGCCATATTGGTATTGAATGCTGGGTATCTCACCTCTTTTCTGTATATCTGTATTTTTGTTTTAAATTATGTACTTCTGAGAAGACGATCGCAAGGAAGAAAAGGAAGCGCCTGAATTTCCTAGTTTCTGGCCCGATTACGATTAGTGCTGATTGAAGATGTCTTCACGTCTGCCCCGATTTTTGGGATATGCTAGGATGACCTTTCATGGAGGTCCTGACTATTAGCACATAAACTTGTGCATGAACCATTGCATCTATCACGGGGAGCTGACAGTGTCATTGGCTTGGGGTCGCTATGACCCGCTTGTTTTTTATTTTACTGCTTTTGTCCATTTGGAGTTTTACCTACCCGTTAAGGATTTGTGGAATGACCTTTATTATACCCCACGAGATGATTCATTTCTCTCCACTGCTCGAGCTTTTGCTCGAAATTCGATCACTCCGATGGTGATTACATCAGATGAGGAGGACCTTGAGGAGGATCCTGCTACGGTTCCTTCTTGTCAGTCTTAGGGGCTAATACTATCGGTGACTACTGATGGCTATCTATATATCTTTTTGGGAAGCCTGACGTTTTGCTATTTTGATGAGATGTAAATTTGTAAACATCTTGGGGGTGGGTAAAGCCTTTTACTTTTTCTAAATTTGATGATGTAATTAAGCATGTTGATGTAATTATATATATATATATATAACGTATGGATGTATATTTTCCTTTCATGTTAATTTAGTTTACTATAGCTACGTTTTATTATTCTCTAACCACTACAAAAAAAACCTATATTTCAATACTTGATTAAATACATACTTACGATTGAAAATGTTCATTCATATATTAAAAATAAACCGATCTTAATTTATGATTTAATTTATATTTTTCGCATTTTTGTTTCGCCTTACTACGGTGTGATGTTCATTCTTCTCCTTAAAAAAAGGGTGTTACAAACAATCCTTCATATAATATTATAGTTTTATTGCATGTATAACATACTAACTGACCTAACAAACTTGGCTTACTTCTACATTACTTTCTACATTTCGCTCACTTCTGGCCCTATATTCTGACTTGAGTTTACTTTCATGTATATTGTAGAAATTGAGATCTAACTTCAATATATGGCCTTTTACTCTTTTAAAGACTTATTAATTCACTCTATTCCTTGACTATCATTATATTGTATCCTTTTCTAATTGATAACAAATTCACCTCTCTAAGCTCCAGATAATCATAAGAATCCAGTTCCTAGTTGTAGAGGTAGATTGATTTCCATTCTGTCAAAATATGATTAACTATAACAACCCATTCCCTTATAACAGTTACCACTAAACTACTGCTTCATATTACCTTATAGACATACTGCCTTATTTCAATTCATGAATTCCACTTTTATATCTTCTCGTTTATCCTTCAGGAAACATTTATCCAAAAAGATCACTCTAGATACCTTCCATGTCGTCTATATACCAACAACTTCCATTAATCATCTCAAACCCATCCACCAATGCTCCACTTGTCCCTTAAACATAAAAGAAACAAACAACACCTTTTATTCGTATGGACAATTCATTACTTTTAATATCTTCTTCCTTTCACTAGCCTCTCTATTATAAAACTTCAACATTTTAACTAATTGTGTGTCCTTTAAAACTTTGAAACATATTTCTTTCTAACATTTCAGTTCTTTGGTTCTTTCATCATATTCACTATTCAAACCTTGAGCTCTTCTATTCTTATTACATCATTAAGAAAGCTACATCAACTAACCTCTAACTCTATTTTGCACCTTCTTTCAAAATCAATCTTGTCATCCTCAACTGGCGAATTTGATCTCCTCCTTTTTTGTCATGTTACTATTAGCCTTAATCTGCTTTCGCATCATTCTATTAGTAATTTCTATCTGTTCTCCGGTGGCGGCACTCTGATCTCTCATCGCTTTCATCAATGGCCTAACTATCTCAGACATATCACAATTACCCTTTCAAAAAGCTTTCCTATTCTCCCATATTCGCCTAGGAGGTGTTATAATTTCCTTTTTCACACAGAACATTGCATATTGAGTTGGCCAGACTCGATATCATGTAACTATGTGCTAGTAATTATTAACATCTAATCCTAAGGTTATCATGCAATTCTATTCACATATCTCACATTGAGATAAAAGAATGCACAACAAAAACAAAAGCATCTAAACATGCTCAAAAGCATAGTCAGTCCATTCCCTGGCTCAACAGGAAGAAATGCTCTGATACCAAAATGTAACACCCTAATTATAAATATTATAGTATCCCCTAAGTAGACTAAGTAAATAGAATTAGTATGCCACTTTTTAACTAAAGCGTAAATTTACAACCTGTTCAATAACTATTAACGAGTAAATATATAGAGCCTTTACAAAAGTAAGAGAGCAAGACATTTTACACCTCAGGAAACTTGCTCTTTACTGAAAATCTATCTGATATGTCTGAGGTTACAAAGTTTTACAAAACTAATTACATAAACTTAGTTATAGAGCCATTAATATAAATACAAAACAAATCTATTTATGTACACTATTTATACTTAATCATTTGGAAAGGTGGCATAAGCCAAAACTCATTCCTTTTCCTTCTCAAAGCAGGCAGCTCATTTAGTTACTAAAAATAATTAATCAGTACAAAGCAATTCTACACATGAATTAATATATTCTTTCGTAACAGCTATGATATTAATCAATTTAATTATCACATAACAACCTATTTGGATAACATGTACTTTAAACATATATTATCATACTATGAACAATACCAACTCACTTTAAGTATTATTCTCAACCTTTTCTAACGAGCTTTTATCCTTAATCTTCTTATTTGATAAAAACAAGATAATTGCCCATGCAATTGTCAATTTTATTCAATGCATGGTGATGTATGATTATGCCTAATGAAAGCCCTAAAATATACTTATACAATAATTTTAAAAGATTTTGTTTGAGAAAACACATGTTATTTAATTATTTATAGGAAGCCCTTTTATTCCAGGAAGCCATTGTTCCTTGTATTATTACTAGGTAGGCAGAACAGTTTTTTGCTCCTTACACTACTAAACATTTATAACTTTAACAATTAGAACTCTTTTTGTCCAAGCCATAAGTTTATAATACATGAAAAATACCAAATAACAAGTTTGAAAACAAAACATGCATAATATTAAAAACCTTTCCTTCTTTAACTTTTACTTAATCATATTTTTCATTACATAATAGGGAAGCAATACCATAATCATTAAACTTTCTCTTTTTACATTATCATACATGCTTGTAGAGAAAGACTCATTCAACCTCATCTACCTTTATCATTCCTTTTATGTTGCTTTCCAATATCATGCTCATCAACATCATTTGATAACATGTATAAATCAATATGCTTCTCAACATTACATCATATCTGGGCTCAATGCCTTATTTTCATCATCATTTAACATCTTATTCATCTTGGTTACCATTAATCTCTTACAAGATATAAACAATGATGAACACTATTTAAATATATCAACTTCACAAAACATTACACTAGGAATTAGTTTCCTAATCAATAAAATCAAAGTTCATGTTACATCCTCATCATATCATTAATCAAACCATAATGTGTCCCATTACATCATTTAATAACAACACATAATACATTAGATAGAAAAATCCTTCAAAATTAGGATCCAATACCCTTTTTTCACATCATCCTAGCTCAACCTTAGCCAAAAACACAGCAACACATGACTCACAAACCATTCAAGCTTAAACTATCCCAAAACACCTCAATATTTGTCTCAAAAAGGCTAATTTTCAAGATTGCACCAAATGTGTATCCTAACTTCAAAGATTCTGAGATTTTATGGACAAATAGCCTAACATGTTAGTTTTCAAATGCCACTGGAATCAGGTCATTCCGATGTCTATAGCTCAAGATATATGATTAACACCACAACAAACATTTTAACATGTTTTTGACAGAGGGCCACGACTCCCACTTTTGTTGTGCCGCAGCTTCCTGCTATCTGGAACCATGTCCTGAGACATAGAGACTTGGAGGGAGTGTCACGACTTCCTTGTAAAACTTCGTGTTCTGCATAATTTTGCAAAACATTCAATCAAGACTCCTATTTCCAACCATTTCCAAAGATTTCTATACATAAACATAATCATTTAACACCTTTAAACCTCAATCACACCACATATATGATTTTTAAAGCATCTAAACATGATTTTTGAGAATCAAACCCTAACTCAAATTCATACTAAATCAAGAAATACACATATGCAAAACCAACACCTAAACTTATTGAAACCCTTAAACAACCATACAATCCATTATCAACCATAATTTCAAACTAACCATCAAGTTTTCAGATTGAAAGGTACAAAGTAAACGAGGAAAAGAGGTGAGAAAAGCACCTACCTCAAGCTTGAAGATGACCATGGAAGCTCCAAGCTCTCCTTCCTTTTCCATTTCTTCCTTCTCTTTCTTTTTCTCCCTTTCCTTCCCTCTTTCCCCTTTTCTTTCTCTGTTTTCTTTCCTTCATTTTTCCTCTCTTGGAGACGTAGATGAGAGGTGAGAAAGATGAGAAAATCTCATCTTTTTAAAAGATAAGTTATAAGGGCAATTTTATCATTTCGCTAAATTTTATATCTATTAAGAACACTTTGATTTAACTAAATCAAATTTCTTAACTTCTAGTAACCTTAGAATAAATTCTAAGATTCATAAAAAATATTGTTTCACTATTTCCATAATTTTTCATATCTGCTGCACCTTAATCTGGTACTTAAACACTCACTTAGTGTCCTTAAAAATACCAAACTAACTCCGTTTGCCCTCAAAATTTAACCACATCCACTTTCACACATTTGTGACCCAGAAATAAACTTTTCATATTTATTTCCTTTAATTACATATTTATGCTATTTTTCTTAGTTAAAATAGTCATTTTACATGTTCTGTATTGCGACAAACGGCCTAAATTAACTCAAAACGTCACAAAATTTAACAGACATGTTAAACAAGTATTAAGCTACCTCTATAACTTTATACAAGCCTAACATGTATAAAAAGATGATGTTACATGTGGAGCACATTTAATAGAAACTTAGTTTGGAAGCTCAGGAATGGTAGATATGTTCTTTTCTGGTGTGATCATTGGGTGCCTAGCATTCATGCTTTAAAGGATTTCTCTTTGGTCACTTTGGACGATACTCAATTGCAAGGCATTATTACTTATTTTTACACCTTTTGTGGTGCTTGGGATTGGATGAAAATAGTCATGTTCCTTCTAGTCGACTTTATAAATATAATAGCTACTATTCCTCCTCCCTCCCCAAATGGTCCAAATGACTTAGTTAGGTGGTTTCCATCTTCTATGGGTCAGTTTTCAATTATTTTAGCTTATGTCACTTGCCCTGATTATGGTAATCTTGTTGAGAATTTTATCTTCTAGAATATTTGGCATCTCTAGGCCCCTAGCATCTTAAGGCCTTCTTGTGGTTGTATGCTAATAATGCCCTTCTTACTAACTATAGGAGGCTTCATAGGCATCTAACTCATATTTCTACTTGTGGTGTTTGCGATGAATCCGATAAATCAATTCTCCATCTTCATGACTGCCACACAACCAGGGTTACGTGGGTCAAACTTGTTTATACTTCTTATCAACAGATATTTTTTCATGCAAGTCTCATGGTGTGGGTGCAATTTAATGTTGAAGGAATCTTTATGTCTCAATATTATCTCCAATAAACTTTGCTCTTTGCCACCACATGTTCACTATTATGGAGTTGGCAAAATAAGGTTATCTTTGAGGGTTTAGGGTTTAGGGCATAGGAAAGTGACCCACTTTAAGGCGAGATTTCTTGTATGATATTATACCTAGGCAATGGATATTGTTCGTATAATTGTTGAGGTTGTTCTTAGTTATAAAACCATCAATGTTTCTTGCTCACCTCTGCCACATGGGTGGACTAAGATGAACGTTGATGGTTCAATCCCCATGCATGATTCAAAAGACTTTTGCAGAGGTATTATTTGTAACGAAGATGGCATCTTTATCACTGGCTTTATTATGAATCTTGGCTGGTGCACTATCACCATGGCCGAACTGTACAAAATCTTGATGGGCTTGCAAACTTCTTATGCTATAGGATTATACAAGTGATTTTAGAAGCTAACTCTAGGTGTGCACCTAACCTCATTCATTCTTCTTGGGATTCTTATCACCATTTTGTGGCTCTCTTGCATTATGTGAACAAAATACTTGCTAAGGATTGGGAGTTGGTCTTTCGCTATATGTATAGAGAGGCAAGTGCAAATGCTAAGCACTGTCACAACTACTCAGTTGGTTTTCACTTATTTCATGCTTTACCACCCTTTCTTTCTCCTTATTTATTGGCGGATAGTAGTGGTGTTTAATTTTCACATCTTGCAGCTTATTAGTTTTGGGCTTTTTGTCCTGTTATTTAAAAAAAAACTGATAATTAACATGGTTAATAGACTAATATGGAAAGTTTAGTCAAGAGGAAGGATAGAATAGTCTCTGTTAACTCTAATTAATTACAAAGAGTTAGGATTCTGTTAGAATATTGATTCATCTACTAAAAACTTATAGAATTAGCGCACTTCTAATGGAGCGAAGCATCTTCCTCAAACTGAAGTGATGTCCTCTCAACAATACAATAAAACCTTCTATATTCATTCATCTTTAGCCACTCTTTATGTTAGACTCGAGGAAACAATAAAGAAGCTTTGTGAAAATCAATAAGAATTTGAACAAAAACTAGGTCCAAATCTAATGCGTCAGATTGCTACATCCAAATTCACAAAATTAGATTAATCTATTAATCACTTGGAAGGGATTAATCTTCACTACTAGACTCCGATAGGATAAAACATACCAATTAAGAGAATTTGGTTTCAACACTATTTCTTGAATCCTAATTGAACCTACCAACCATAGATAGCTCAAGAAACTCGCGACTACCCCAATCTTTTCTTAATTAGTCATTTAGGAGGTACAAGGCCTTCCTGCCCTAAATATTTGCCATTTTGACCTTCCTATCGAGAACTTGAATTCCCTTCATGGCCCAATAGGACATTCAAATAGATGCATTGAGTAAATTAAGATAGGTTGATCTAAGAAGCGATTGCACATTGTGAGGGATCATTTAACCTATGTTGTATTCTCCATCTTAATTAACAAAAAGACCTCCTAATCACTAATTACTAACTACTACTTAGGGTTAAGAAAATTGGATGAACAATTATAGACGTTTCAAATCCTTCCAAAACTAGCATTAGAAACCTATCAAGATCTATCTAGTGCGCAACCTAAATATATCAAGATATGAATCATATACAATTCTTTTAGAAGAACATAGACAAGCTCAATTAAACTCAGAGAATAGCATTAACATCAAATAATCAAAGCCATGTCTAAGGCTTCAAAATCACTCACAACCAATAAGGAAAGATCTAATATAACATGGCTATGGAAACCATGGATACATTCAATATGCATATAACAAGAGAGAAATCAAGAGACAAAAAGACAATAAAATGGTTTATGTTTATGTTTTGAACCTCCTTGATTTTTCTCATGAATCTTGTCTCCAAAGTACTTCTCTATGGGAACTCGTCTTCTTCCTATCTTCAAGATGGCTCTATGATGGCTCCTTTCTTCCTTCCTTTATAATTCTTCTCCCTTTTTCCTTTCTATTTTTTCCTTTTTTATACTATCTCTAAATGTTGTATTTATTGATTAAAGTGATGCTAGGGTTAGGTATTTAGTTTTTATCAAGGTTTGAGCCCATATAAGTATGCATAGAGTCTATAATTATGCAAAAATAGGCCTAAACACGCACTATCACTTGAAATCTTGCATGGCCACACACTAGGAGGCATGATAGGATGGCCTGACCATGCTTGTATTGGGGTAAAAGCACAACCTTGTTACTTAAGTTTGTTTTTCTACATCTAAATGGTGGAAATAGCTTTTGTGCTGAACATGAAAGTTATATAATTTTGTCTTAGATTTCCAATGCTGCAAGAATCACCTAATTTGGATATTTATAACTCAAGTTATGCTTGTTTTAGTGTAGTAGGTCAGAAATTGTGCAAATTTGTAGCTGATTTCAATCAAAAATCTATTTTCATGGGATCTTCCATTGAATCTACAATAAATACATAAAATATGACATAAAAGAATTGAAATAACAGAAAAAATAATTATCACACTAAAATATGCAATTTTCCTAAATATGAGATTATGTCAATGGATAAAGCAAATCAAGCACTAAAAATATGATCATTTTACAACTTATCATAATCTCCCCTTCTAGTGTGAGTTACACTCATAAACATCACACCAAAAGATACTTACCCTTAAGAATAGTAATGGTCTTATAAAAGTTGGCCTTTTTCTCCATTGGCTGCATCAACCACGAGAACACCAACAACCGTGACAAAGTACTCAGCCTAGCCGAAGCATTGACTTTAATACCTTTTGCTAGAAATAGCGGAACCCAAATAATCAAGGAGATATCCTTCAAATGGATTTAAATAAGAGTAACAACATTGTGCTAACACCACGTCTTAACCCTAAACTTTAAGGTAGTAGGTTCATTGGCCCATCTATTTATAAAGTCCTCGTTTTTGCCATTCATTTTCAACATGAGACTTTTTACCCACATATCCACTTAGAACTCACACTTAAATTTCCAACATCCCTTTCTAGTCCATCCCCGCTTGTTTCATTCTATTGCATTAATGAAAAAATATCCAAATACAGAATGTGGGGACTTAGTGGATTCATGAGGGTCAAGGCCCTTGTCAGGCCAAACTTTTTTTTGTTTGATATATCAACCCAAATTGTGACTCATTAGCCCAGTACTTTGGTTGAATTGATGACCAAGCCAAGTTTGACAACAATAAGATTAGTTGTAACTATTGACGTAGGAAGTGAGATTTATCTAACTTCACCATACTTCAAGGTAAATCTATATAATTCAATAAATTTTAAATAATTTTGATTTTTGGCTCTTATATTCTATATGTATTACATATTTCTAAGTAAGTTTCTTAAGATAAAAGACTATAGATAAATAATAAAAAGGTGGAAAATAACAACCATGAATTTTTAAGAAAAAAGTTTGTTGAAAAATCGATATCTCTATACTTTTAGTAACCTAAATTAAATTATGGAAGCATCTAAGTGAGCAACACTCAATAGTGGTGGACACGAGTATCCACTAAAAAGTAGAATTACTCACAAAACACACAACATAAACTATTTTCCCAAGTACACAAGTATAAACAAACATATTAACCTATAAGAAATGAAAGGCTTACTTGGATGTGGGTATTAGGCAATGGGTATATATAACATTCTTACTTTTTATTTTAAGTGTCTGTTAACATTTTTTTTAACAAAGATAAGGTAAAATTTCACTACTCAAAATGAAGAGGAAAAAAGAGATCAAAACAAAAGCAAAAAACAAAATGCTTCCCGGTATCACTTCTAACATGCTTGTAAGGATAACAAATTAGACTCCTTTGACTCACAACTTAACATTGTTATCGACTATGGAACCTAAAAACAAATTCTTTTGAACCTTTGATTATGGAACCTCCGACTCTAGTTAAATTTTGTCTAAATAAAATGTGCTTTGCACATTTACATTAATGTTCTAAACTATTAAAGGGACCATACGACTAGAGGCTAGAGCTAGCACTTTGGATTAGGTATTCACCCCTTAGGGGTACTTTAGGTGAGACCAAAATGTTTTCAGCCCGATCTCTTCATGCAATAAGCCACAGGGAATATTCCAAAAGGGTGATAATATGGCTACCATCATAACAAGGATCTAGATCCTATTAGCAAAGATTTTATAGAAAAATAACTCATAATCATCGATGCAAATCATATCTTTATCATCAAGTGGATCCGGTTCAGATTAGTAGTCATCAGCCATGGCAGTGAGACAGGTAGCAATGCACATGGTGTCAGGTGGGTCATCAAAAAGTAGGCCCACGATGACTTTAATTAAAAAAAATAAAATAAAAGGGGGTCACGTTGGCATCGGCCGAAATGACCCATTATTTGTTATATTGATGTACTGTGTGTGCCTCTTGAGTTCTAACGCTGAGAGAGAGAATTTGAAGAAAAAGAAAAGACAAGAACAGTATAGTGGCATCGAGAAGAAAACAAGGGGAGAAAAGTTGTGCTCTTTTATCAGATGTTTGGGAGTACAATTGTGTTCCATTCCTCTTGAATTTTTGATATGTTGATCCTGGTAGTGTGAGCTTTATTTTGGTATTACTATTTCTCTATTTTTGGTTCTCTCTGTTGCCTGGCTAGATACCCATTGGTGAGTTTATTGTGTTGTTATCCACCTTATTGGTGAAGATTAATTTTCTATTGATCCCTAGTGGTTCCAAGAGGACTTGTGGTGTACCCATTAATTTTATTAGTAGAGAGTTTTTTACTGGACTAGGTCCCGTGGGTTTTTCCCTCACATTGGGGGTTTTCTCACGTTAAAAATGTGGTGCCTGTTGATTTTATTTTTTTGGTCTGTGCATCATATTATTTGCTTAAAAGTATTGTTTGTTGCCTGAGAAATTTCCAGAGCCTATTGTTAATTGCACAGGGGGAAAAGGTGATCCAATTTGCTTCTGCTTATTGTTAATATTTGTTATCTTTTCCTAACAACTGGTATCAGAGAGCTCTTTGGTTGGGGCTCTGGTTTATGCTCTTAAAATGGGAGAAGGCGATGTTGTTGGTACTATGATTAAATTAGATTCTACCAATTACTCAATATGGAAATCCCGAATAGAAGACTTACTATTTTGCAAAGACCTATATGATCCTATTAAGGGTGATGGTACTAAACCAGCAGATAAATCTAATGAAGAATGGAAGAGAATAAACAAGAAGACTATTGGCATGATCAGACAATGGATAGACCAAAGCATTTATCACCATGTATCTAATGAGACTAGTGCCCACAGCTTGTGGAAGAAATTGAGCGACTTGTTACCAAGTAGCCTCAATACTCAAGAGGGGGGGTGAATTGGTGTGTAAAATATTTTCGTAAATCTTTCGCAACACGTTTGATTATCAATTTTTGTTGAAGCTATTGGATGATTGAAGTGAATAGATAAATGAGATTGAATATTTCACTCACAAATTAAATAAGCCAAGTTGAATAACATTCAAGTAAGAATATAAAATAAATGCACAAATGTAAAGAGATGAGTTTAGAAGATCAAACACAAGATTTATCCTGGTTCAGTCACCAATCCACTTGTGACCTACGACCAGTCCTCAAGCAACCGTTAGAGATTTTCCACTATATCTTCAAGCTTCAATAAGTGCTTGACAACCTTTACAAACAAGAACACTCACCACACCTTGGGATACCTCACCCTTTGTGCTTGAGCCTCAAAACAGGGATACCTCACCCTTTACAACCTTTGAGGGATGCCTCACCCTCTTTACACCTTTGAAGGATACCTCACCTTCTTTTCAACAAGGAATACCTCACCCTTTTTCACTAGAGGGATACCTCACCCTCTTTACAAGATAAACAAAGTGTTTAAATGATAGAAACTCTCTCAAAAGAGTAGATAATACAAATTGAAGCTTACGGGTATCAAGGATTCACTCTATTCAAGCTCAAAAATAGGGTATTATGGAGGTGATATAGAAAACGTGAATTCAATGCTTTTGAACGTTTTTCAGATTGATTGACCAACCAACATAAATGCCCAACAACTTAGTTTTATAGCCAAAAGAGATTTTGTGCCGTTGAGGACAATTGGTAGCATTAAATGCTCTGCAATAGAGCCGTTGTTCGTGTTTTCTGATCTCCTAGTTAACCGGTTAGGAAACATTCCTAATCGGTTAGACATTTAAGATTGGTCTCTGTTTTAATCAAATAACCGGTTAGCAAATGAGTCTAATCAGTTAGGCTTCTTTAGAATCCTTTTTCATGTGTGTTTTAAAACATACTAACCGGTTAGTTTAACTTCCTAATCGGTTAGGCTTTTTTGAAACAGAATTCATTTCTTTGAAAACGTACATACTAACCGGTTAGGACAGGGACCTAATCGGTTAGGCTCTTAAAAAAAAAGAAGCCACAACTTCTGTTTTCACAAATAACCGATTACTTAAATTGTCTAATCGGTTAGTCAAATTAAAAAACCAATTCCCGCGTTTCTATTTTGGCACCTAACCAATTAGATGAATAGTGATAACCAGTTATTGATTTGACAATGAAAGGAGATATCTTAAAGATTTATTCAACCAAAGTTTTCCAAATCTTTTTCAATCTTTATAAAAGGCATTTTGCAAAAACAAAAACTTATTTTCATAAAAGTAACATATGATTTTGTAAACCATTTAGGAAAGCCTATAAGTGAGCTTAGAGTGAATCCCAAAATACCTTTACACAAGATCTAAGGACTTATATGCTAAACTTGAATCCTTTGGTGCTTGATCTTCGCATTTTCATTTCCTTTCTTGTTTGTTGTCATCAAAACCATCGCTTATGTCAATACCAATCACACGACTTGTTTGAGTCTAAAAATGCATAGAACAAGGCATTCTTGATTCGGAAGTTAGTAAACTTGAAATATAGGGATGGGTCCTCGATGGCTGAGCATATGAGTAGTTTTCAGAATGTTGTGAATCAGTTGAATACTATAGAGGTTGTGTTAGATGATGAACTGCTTGCACGGTTGTTGCTTAGCTCATTACCAGACACTTGGGAAACACTGGTAGTATCTCTAAGTAACTCTACTCCTAATGGAAAGTTGACTTTCTGTATAGTGAAAGATAGTCTCTTGAATGAAGGAACTAGGAAGAAGGGACATGGTATGGCTAGCTCTTCGACTCATAATGAAGCTTTGGTTGTGGAGTCACGGGGAAGAAGCCAACATAGAAATTTTCAGAGATCTGAAGACCGCAACAAGTCAAGAGGAAGGTCAAAGAACAGAAAAGACATCAATTGCTTCCATTGCAATAAAATGGGACACATGATGAAAGAATGTAGGTTCCTTAAGCGGGAAAAATCAAGGACTAGAGGCAATAATAAAAAAGAAGACAAAGACACTGTTGCAGTTGTATCTGATAGTGAAGTTATCATTGTTTATGATGATAACTCCATTAATCTCACATGTCAAGACTATGAATGGGTTGTTGATTCTGCTGCCTCATTCCATGTTACACCTTATCGTGAGTATTATACATCCTACACTGCTGGGAATTTCGGGCAAGTGAAGATGGGAAATCAAGGGGTAAGCAAGGTTGCTGGCATTGGAGAAATGTTAGGCACATTCCTGACATGCGCCTTAGCTTGATTTCAGTACAGGTGTTAGACCATTTGTGTACCGTAAGTTGCACGGGTCATTCAAGTAATACAGATACGGAGTATAAGTTCGTTCCCACGAGGATATATGGCTTCCATTACTAAGTAACAACCAATAGCTTAGCTAAATTCTATTCAAGAACATATAAAATGAAAAAAAGCAAATAAACTAAATCTAAACTATAAAAGCAATAAAGATAAGGGTTTAGAGATCTAGGAAATCCTTCTTCACCTTCTACTTCAATTAATGACATGCAATCTTTATAAGCAACATCAATGACTAGTTAGGTTAGTTTAAGAATCTGATTTAGTCAAAAGCCTATATCTAGGTCAATCAACCCTGGTGCCATTTACCTAATCCACTATATTTCTTATGTTTTCATGAGGATTAGTATAAACTCCACTAATAAACGATCTATTCTCAAACACATGCTAATACATGGCTAAAAGGTATATTTCTATCCAGTTGGCAAATAAACTCATCCAAGCCAATTGAACTTGTCGAACATGCATCAACCATACCATATCCATATCCACAAATCCCTATGTCTAGTTTATTTGCATCAATTAAGATCATGCAATTATTGGCCAAACAAGAGCAAGCATTAAGCATAGGCATGGACGAATAAAACCAAACATCAATAGATACTCAAAAGATAACATAAACATCAATATTCATATAAAGATCCAAAGTATTTCCTAAATACAGCTGCTAATCCATTGAACATGAATTTACAGACAAAAACCATGCTCAAAAGATAACGAAGAGAAGAGAAACAAAGGGAGAAGAGGAAAGAATCCATAGATGTCATCCTTAAAGCTTTAATCTCCTTCCATGAAGAAGATGGCATCCAACCTAGCCTCCCTAGGCCTCCAATCTGTCCAGAAATGAAGTTTAGGCCGCAACCTCTCTAAACTCAGTAAGGCTCCCTCAAAGCTCCCTTACAAAATATGCTAAAAATCTATTTATAGACTCAGAAAAATAGATTCACGCCACGACATTAACATGCCTACGCCGCGACATGTACTAAATTAGGTCAGGGACGCCGCAGCATTGATTTCCTTGCGCCGCGGCACTCAGTTTACGCAGCTCTCTGACTTTTCAGGTATTGCACCATGCCACGACATTAACATGCCTGCGTCGCGGTGTTATCTGCTGAGATGCAGATTTGGCTTCCTCTTCCCATTCTATCTCAAATGCTCCACATATAATCTTGTATGGAGCCCTTCCTAATATAGAGAAAACACCAAATCAATAAGAGTTACAAATCCACTTAATCAATCAAATAATATGCACAGTTTGCTCAATTATATATAGGAAAGGTATCAGAATTAAATATAACAATTATAAGTACAAAACCTTCCAAATATGCATAAATATAAGAACTTTAGCACTCAGTAAAGTATAAGTATGAGACACAAATAACTACATTTTGTGGAGTTATTAACAGGTACTTGATGAAGATGGCTATCATAATGCTTTTGGTGACGGTAAATGGAAGTGCACCAAAGGGACTTTGGTGGTAGCAAAATGAGTGAAGCAGAATACTCTTCATTGGACATCAGCAAAGTTGTCTACACCTCAGGTGAATGTAATTGAGGATTGCTCTACAGAGCTATGGCATAAACGCATAGGTGACTTGAGTGAGAAGAGCCTTGACACTCTTGCAAGGCAAAAATTGCTTCCTGTTAGAGGTACATCTCTTAAAACTTGATCTCATTGTCTTGTTGGTAAGCAACATAGAGTTTCCTTCCGCACTTATCCTCCACATAGGAGGCCACATATCTTGGATTTAGTTCACACTGATGTTTGCACTATGGATGTTAAATCCCTTAGTGGTTACTCTTATTTTGTTACATTTATTGATGACCATTCTAGAAAAGTGTGGGCTTTTGTTTTGAAATCCAAAGACCAGGTACTTGACGTCTTCAAACACTTTCATGCAAGTGTGGAAAGAGAAACAGGTAAATTGCTGAAATGTGTCAGAGCAGATAATGGTGGTGAATACAGGGGTCCATTTGAGCAGTATTGTAAGGACCATGGAATCAAGCTTGAGAAGACAGTTCCAAAGACCCCACAACACAATGGGGTTGCAGAGAGAATGAACCGCACAATTAATGATAGAATCAGATGCATGCTCTCTCATGCCAAATTGTCTAAAGCCTTCTGGGGTGAAGCAATGAGAACTGCAATAGGCTTAATCAACCTTTCTCCTTTTGTTCCTCTTAATGGTGATGTTCCTGAGAGGGTATGGATGAGGAAAGATGTTTCATATAATCATTTGAGTGTGTTTGGCTGTAAGGCATTTGTTCGCATTCCCAGAGATGAAAGGTCCAAGCTTGATGGTAAGTCTAAACAGTGTATCTTCTTGGGCTATGGTCGTGATGATTTTGGTTACAGGTTTTGGGATGCGATTGATAAGAAAGTTATCAGAAGCCGAGATGTTGTCTTTCTTGAAGACCAGACTATTGAAGATATTGATAAGAAGGATAAGCCAAAATAGGTTGTTCATGGGTACATTGGTGTTGAGCCAAAACCTCCTACCAGTGTCACTGATGTAACACCCTCCCTAGGGTATCACATGTCTGACTCCCGACTCATAATCTGAAAAGAAGTTCGCACAAAGTTTGAGTTATAAAAGATAGGTTTTAAAATTTCTTTCTTACTGAAACATAAACTTACTGAAATCCATAAGTATTACTGAAAATATATTTAAACTGATTAATATACAATATTGACACCAATTAATATTTAACAATTTAAAGAGAAATATAAAACTAATAGACTCTTTTTTTTTTTAATAGTAGCAAACCCTATAACGGGTCCTACTTAATAACATGGTACAACACTAACGAGAAAACATAACATACTTATTCCTTCTTGTATCCATCTTGATGCATCAGACATCTGTTCTATGTCAACATTGCACGCTATCAAATCTGGAATAGTCATTCTCTAATGTTGTCTCCGAACTCAGAATATCTACCTCCTGGTATGTCTAAGATAACTCATTCCTTCTACTGTTTAATTTTAACAATACAGACACAGCAAGACAGCACAACAAAGAGGTGAGATCACTTACACCAATACCAACATGGCAGCACAGAGATAACACAAACAGCAATATCATACAGATAGATCATACCACAATTATGATCATGCCATCAACATTAATCAACTATCATCATCTAAGCATTTATTAATTCAATTATCATAAACAACTATTATGATAATGCCCTCAGCATTATCATCATCATCATCCAAGTATTCAAAATAATTGTCATAGCCAATATTCCTCAATTAATATATCACATAGATATAAATGTTCAGATTATGCATGTACACAAGACTCGATTTCCTACTCCATGGAGCTAAACTCAGGTCGGAGAAAATGATCGAAAAAACCTACCGGTACCACGTGCCTCAGACCACGTGCTTTAATTCTCATTTTAATTTTTACACATCTAGCACATACACGATAGTCTTTATCAGATCTTGATTAAGAATAGTGTCTCGGTCAGGATCATCGGTGTGTTGCATCGGTCTAACCTACGGGAAGAAGCGCGACCAACCACCCGTGTAAGCAACCCGCACCCCGATGCCCCCAAGGTCAACAAGTGACTTACACTACGCATATCGCACCCACTCAAGAGGTGTGTTTCTCCTAGGCAATCAGTCATATTCAGTCCTCATCGGACCATTCCAATGCATGTATAATGCACCAAATACCAATCACAGGTATATCTCATAATTTCTCATATATAGTTTATACAATGTACTAATATATCAGTGTAAGTCCAACCACAAGGGCCATTCTTTTCAAATTCGTTTGTTCAATTAAATCATATGCCTCAACGTATATTTTTTTTCCAATGCATCTAAAATGCACCACATGTCAATAACAGGCAAAACTCGTTGTTTTTCATAAACAGTGTCTATACACTGGTTTTACAGTAATCATATTGTATTTTTCAATAACAAAATCATGTTATCATGTTTTCATATTTATAAAACACTGTTGTCGTGTTTTCACAATCCCGCCACATTTCTGTTACGTTTTCACAATTCTAAAACATTTCTATTATGTTTTCACAATATCGTAACACTTCTATTACGTTTTCAAAATACCGCAACACTTCTGTTGCACTTTTAAATCACTTATTAATTTTTCAACGTTTTTCTCAATCGCATAAAAATATACGTTTCTCAAATTGCGTTGCAATTTTCCACCGTTTTCAAAATCGCGTAACTTAAAAATCATTCTTTTAAGTTGCGTAAATCATTTTCCATCATTCTCAAAATATTTAAAATACTTTCCAA
This sequence comes from Ormosia emarginata, assembly GCA_029884605.1. NCBI lineage: Eukaryota > Viridiplantae > Streptophyta > Magnoliopsida > Fabales > Fabaceae > Ormosia > Ormosia emarginata. The sequence goes on from JAQQTP010000088.1 coordinate 46,708,713, forward strand.
ATCACATAACGACTTTTCGCCACTTTTCACAATCACGTAAAAATAATTCATCATTTTTCAATCACGTAGTGATTTTTCAATAGTAATTCAAATTACGTAAAATATTTAAACATAATTCAAATCGCATAGAAATATTTCTACGTATTCCAAATCATGTAGAAATATTTTACTATATTTCAAATCGTTTTTAAGATACGTAAAATATTTTTCAACATTTTACAATCACGTAAAATATTCCTCAATATTTCAAACATTATTTTGGACTTAAATAAATCAATATCATTTTCAACACATTTTTCAAATTGCGTAACTTAAAAATCACGTTTTTAAGATACGTAAAACATTTTTCATCATCATTTCATTACAGAAAATATTTCTTCAAAAATTCCTTTTCAACCTTTCTCAAAATAATATGACTTTGTATTTCATTTTTCACATTTTCTTACTCAAGAAAATCTTTTTCCACATTTCTTTACTCAAGAAATCCTTTTCCAAAATATAATCCACAAAAAAATCACTTTTCCATTGATATAAATCAACGTTTCAAAACTTAACATTTTCTAACGTATTTCAAAACTCGAAAATCAGTTATACGTTAGTAAATTTTCAAAACACCATTATATTCTTCATTTTTTCCAAATCATTTCCAAACACAACCTTCTTCAAAATAAATTGAAGTTCGAAAACATTTTCGTTTACAAAAACTTGATTTTCTCAAGTGATAAACGCTCTAATTCCCTTTCCAAATTCTTGTGCGAAAATCATTTTGTTATAAAATCAAGGTATCCACAAGTCTTCAAAAACCGTGAACGTGTTCATTGAAAACTATCAAATCTTTCGAGAGACAAAACACTTCGTTTTATAAAATATCACTTTGTTCCATAAAAATTTAGGCATTACAAGCCTTCAAAAACGTGGACATGACTATTGAAACCATCAAATATTTTTCCTTCTAAATTGATATGGTTTTACACAAACAAAACCATTAAAAATCCTTTACAAAAACCGTGAACACTTGGTCTTTGAAATCAAGTCATTTGTTCATTTTCATTTTTCACTTTCTTTGCAAATCCATTTTTACTTTCTTTACAAATCCTTTTTCACTTTCTTTGCAAATCCTTAAAATCAACATTGCTATTTTCATTTAAAACTCATGTTTAGTAAAATACTTTGAAACTTTTTACACAAAATAAATCAATACAAATCCCTTCAAAAACCGTGTTCATGTAATCTTTGAAAAATAAATCCTTTGTTTATTTTCATTGTTTTTCTAAACATCTCATTTCATCATCCATGAAAATATTAATTTGTGAACATCTATCTTGAGGTGTCTTAACCGAAATTCACCATGTTCTAGGGACCAAAAATTAATTCTCTTGTTCTTGAAAAATTTCAACATAAACTCTAATCATGATTGTCAAAACCGTGACCACTCTTCCTTTGGCCATTGGAGCCAAAAATTAATTTCCTTTCCATCATCAAATCATGGCATACACATACATATTTCATCATATATACCATAAGCTGTTGGGAATTGTGGATCAAAAGTCTCACAGCGGAATAATAGAATTCCCTCACAGGATCCATGCGAAAAATTCATAATCCGAGTCTTTAAAAATTTACCTCTTGAAGCGTGATAATCACAAGCGAGGTGAATCACCAACACCGTAATAGTGACGATGTCTCTACGGTATCCACACGAACAGACTTGCAAAAGGGAGTCACGCCTCTGTTTCGTAGTGCTAGCTGCGAAGAGAGGAGAAGAAGACCTCACTATCTCTCACTCACTTTCTGTAGGTGTGGCTAGGGTTGTGATGTAACCTGGTAGCAGCCCCCTTAGCAGTATTATTTATAACAGTGGCTGCCTTAAGTGAATGTGAGTAGTAGCAAGGTAAGTGGTGCAACCCTAAACCCATCTGTCATGAGTTAGGCCCACAATTGAATCCGAGTCCAACTTGGATTCTGATTACTCCAATTTAGTCTGTTCTAAGTGTGCGACCCTGCAGGTTCTCATGACGTTGGTAGTAATATTAAAATCTCATTTTAATATTACAAACAGTGAGCGGTATCTAGCAACACATCACTGCTACCCAAGTAATGAGAATGTCAGTGATTTGACATAACTTATCCGTGACCAATGTTTCCGTGTAGTTTAGTCCCTTTGTCCAGATATCCAGATTGAACACAAGGCATGGAATGTGTCACCCTTGTTTAGTTCAATCTTCAGTTTCCTGATTCCCGAGTAGACATAGTAATAACAAATGAGATCAATATCTCATATTGACTCATTTAAGCATGGCCATGCATTTCGTAGTCTCACTCAATCAGGGGGCCAGAAGATATCACTCCTGTTATGTAGGAGGGACAAATCCCATCTAGGTCACTCACATCCCTCCACATGTATCGCGGTATGTCTAATAACCAACTTTATAATCATCTTGTTACAGATGACGTTTAATGGCATTAAAACACACAACTCCTCATGTAGGAATCGTAGTGATTTCAGGTCAAAGGACCACATACACCATTATTACTATGAGAATCGCTTATGACACTCACGTAACGATCCACGTAGCGTTCTCATGGCGGGTCTGTCCAATACATCATTACTCTAATATGTATCCATGTGTAGACTTGATATCTCATATCCATGACCCGTGAGATGTGGTCATCGCCCACGCACATACTAGTCTTAATGCATTATTGTTGTCCTAATTAACAGTAATACTTGACTAGGGACATTTAAGAATAGTGTTTTATCCAATAGGATCTCACGATCAAGTCATCCACTTGATGTCTTATGGTATCAAACTTACTATTCTAAGGACTTTATTATGTCTACCAAAAAGAACACAATAAATGAAATGCCTCATATAAAATAACATAATATAATGTATGTAAATACAAACAAAATGTATTGGCCACTAGGGCATACACCAACATAAGCTACCATAAGCATGCCATAATCAAAAGCAATAAATCATGCAAATCATACAAAGCATGAACAAATAAATCAAACACATAAACACCCACAAATAATTACATAACCATGGATATGAATCCTCACTTGGATTCACCATCCATCAAATATAAGACCATCTCTCACCACCATACTTGGTTGGTGAGGTGGATCTCCCTCTTACCTCTTGAAGATCCTCAAAAGCTCTTTGTTTTGCTTCTTTTTCCAAGTCCTTCACCACCAAGGGCTTCTCAAATACAAAACAAAATACATAAAAATTAGTATACTAAGCTTGATTAAGAGGAACCATGGATCAAACATGGTTTAGATCATGAAAAAGAAGAGAAGAAATAAAGTTTCCTTACACTTCACCACAAATACCCTATAACTTTGATCTTGAAGGAAGTCCATGAAGATGAATGATTTAGAGGAAATCTCCAACATGAAAGTTGCTTAGAATATTATGTAGATTCAAGATCTATGGTTGGATGAAATTAAAGAGTGATGGAGGGTAGATTTGGGTAGCTTAGCCTATAACACCCTTGTGGGGATGTCACATATATAAAAAGAAATAAATAAAATCTACCCAAGTTGTAAAACATTTATTACATATTAATATGAGTTGTAAAATAATTCCTGTTAAACAGAATATTATTAAATAAAATAATGCAGAAATATAAAATAAATAGACAACATCACTCATAATATACATATGGTCCAAGTTATAAGTTATACAAATAATTTACAACTACAACTACAAATATTTAAACAGAAACAGTAAAGAAAAACAGTAAAGAGTCAATATATACATACGCAGATGCGCCCAAAAATACATCATAAATATTTAATCCTCTGATGGATCACTCTCAGGAAACTCATCAGAAGATAAATATCCAGGATGCCTCGACACTCGGCGGACATGAGACCGCGCAGTTGATACGAGGGTCATCTCACTAGGCTCAGTGGATACACCACCCCAATGACGCCTAATGGATAAAGGTAACTCTAAGTGCAGAAACACAGTAGTCGTCATCACTGGCTCTTCATCAAACCTATGATGTAGGGACACAGTCAGCCGTCCCACATACGTCACGGAGTCTCTGTCTCCTCGCATATGCCAAGCTAATGATCCATCATGAAACTCTAGCTGCACAAACCCCAAAAATCCTGGTACCGCCATACCCAAACTAATCAGTCCAATGGGTATGGATGATCAGATGGTTCTTGATCGTCGAACTGATCTTCGGCTTGCTGATCTTCCTCCTCCTCGGCATACAGAATCTCAAGAGGCTGGTCCTCTTCCTCAAACTCTTTACCGCGTAAAATAAATATACAGAAAACACATACAATAAAGAGGTAAGACAATCTAAAATCATCACAAACATGGCAAATAAGAAAACGACAAACAACAGATATACAGTTCATGCAATATGAAAAGCTATAACAGTAATTTAATAACAGTATAGTGTAAAAATCTAATTATCATAACAACACATGATTTCACAGATAAATCAATAACACATACAATATAACATCACAGATAAAATAAATTCAGAAACAGACAATTTCTCAGAACAATAACCAAATAAATAAATAAATAAACAGATAAAATAAATAATGTTCAAGATATAATTAAATGTAACATGACACGATCCTACTCCATGGAGCTAAACACAAACAAATATCAGAGAGAGAATGACTCGCAAAATCTATTAGTACCACGGCTGCCCAACCAAACTATTGCGCTGTCGCACTTTGCGTCTATAGCCCCAAGTCATATGGAATCCATCATCCAAAGCATGGTGCAGTTCACGGTCTCACATTGTGGCACTACAGGCAATGTACTATTAGACTTTACGAAATCTCGATTAAAAATAGTGCGTGTCGAGTTCATTAGTGTGCTATCGGTTACCACGGCCCAGCGGAGCGACCGACTGTCCATATATGGAATCCCGTACACTAATGTCTCCAAATTCATAAAGATAATGAACCACACTACGTTTATCGCATCGACAACACGATGTGATTCACCTTGTCAACCAATCCACCAAAAACTGGCATAACCAAGATAAAAAGATACAGTAAGTCCCACCGGACAAATACTATTCCAAAGCCTGTACGGGTTCACCTCATAGCCCGACAGTAGAAAAATACAGAAAATCCAGAAAGAATATGGAAAATACTGTTTCGGTCAATCGCGTAGAAATTTTATCGTGTTTTCACAATCTCGTCATTTTTACAAACATTTTTTTAAATCGCGTAAATTTATTTTTCTGTTTTCAAAAATCGCGTAGAGTTTTTAATACATTTTTTCAATCGCGTAAGATTTTTAAATCATTTTCTTGTCCAAACTCCTTAAAAATTACTGTTTAAATTACAAAAATAATAAATAATACATTTAAACTACGTAAAATATTTTCCATACCGTATACTGTCTTTTGGACATCTTTTCTATCTTATTTGTCCATTTTTACTAAAAATTGACAGTGTTTTGTTTAGAAAATTTATATAAATGATTTCCTAATTTTTCCATAAAAATTTTGTTTATTTAATTTTTAAACCATATAATTAATCCTTTTGAAAACTACTAACATGCTTCAAAATACAACATGAGCCATATGTTAGAAATTCTCAAAAGTTATTGTATTTCATTTCTAACAATAAAATCAATAGTTTTAATTCAAGACACTTAATTCTAATCAATTAATTTCTTTAAAACTTCTTTTAAAAAAAATTCCTTTTTAACATATATTGCATTATTTTGATTGAAAAAGGTTTGGAATAGATCTTAGAAATCATATATAAGTGGTTTGGCATGTTGGCCTAAACATAAAATTATGTCATTAGATTTCTAAATTCATTTTCCTTAATCTAAACAATGTGATACCTTGTTAATGTTCCTAGGTTAATTAAATCTCATTTTAGGAAAATTAAGAGAACATTTTGGTTCTCCATTTTGGTCATGGCCGTAAGCCTCAAGGTTTGTGTTCTTTGGAACACTCATGCAATCCTTGACATATTATTCACATCCTATAAATTATCATACATTTCTAACACATGCAATATATTTCTAACACATATAACCTAAATCAAAGCTTGTAGACATGCAATCAAAGCTTGTAGACATGCAAATTATTACAAACATCAAATAGGAAAGCTACTAACAAATACACAAACACATAAACAAGCTACTAACAATCACACAAATGAATCCTTATGGATTCTACAATCACAAAAATCACACTTCATCTTCTTACCACCATCCATAGATGATAAGATTAGTCTTCCTCTTACCTTAAATGAAGACTAAAACTCTTTCACACCTTTCCTTATGTTTCGGTTTTCTCCTTCAAGTCACCTAACAAACTTAAACAAAAATCTACAAGTTACTAACCATAGAAAGAGAGCTTAAACCATGGAGAAATCATGGCTTAGAACTTTGAAAAAGAGTTTAGAAAAGAAAAACTAGGAATTTCACCTTCTTGGTTAAATCTTCCAAGTAGGTTTTCAAGCTTCAAATGAAGGATTTTGCAAGAACTCTCAACTAGAGATGTTCTTAGGATTGTGTTTAGGTTTAGAAAACTTGGTTGGATAGAATTTTGGGTGGTTGGATAGTATGGATATGTGTTTGGCCGAATGGAGCTTCAAGAAAACATCAATGGTGTTTAGGGTTTTTGGAAGAGAGAGAAGAGAGAAAATGCTTGAAGACAAAGTGATTTTTGGTCTTCCAAAGTGGCTTGGCCGTAGCCTTCAATGCCATGCAAGGTGTCCATGGATTTGGCTTCATCCAAGCCTTAGAATGCATCAAAGGCCAAGATCAAAACTTAGTTAGCAAGCTTGGCTCCCATTGGTTCATCCTTGCCTTGTCATTAGCCTTAGTCACCATGCTTAGTCACTAATTAACCTAGTCATCAAGCTTAGTCACTTGTTCTAGAGAATTCCTTCACTAATGATGCTTAATTAAGCTACTAACTTAACTGTATTAGCTAAACGTGGGTCCCGCAAAACATTTCCGGGTCCACTGTCATCTAATTATACTGACTAATAAAATAAGATACAAAATTATTTTATTGGACAGTTAAATCCTAAAAATTAAAAGATTAATTATTGTTTCATTCAGAATTGGGTTTAGTAAGATCCCCCAGTCTGAATAATTAAAACAAGATTTCCCCGACCCGAAAAAATATTATTTTCCTGTCCCGGAGCAAATCACACAAAAAGTCCAAATAAAATCACAGACAGTAATATTAAGCACTGTAACATATAGAAAAATTAAAAACAGTACAATCGGGACATAACGGTCATTTTTTCATTTTTCCCCACGACGAAGCAAATCATCCAAAACGTTCAAATAAAATTACAGACAGTATTAATTGTCTGTATATCACCCAGAAAAATTAAAATAGTAGCTCGAGAAAATTTTTATTTTACCGTCTCGAAGCAAAATACGTAAAACGATCAAATAAAATTTTAGCCTGTAAAACATATTTGTATTTCATACAGAAAAACAAGAAACAGTAAAATAGGGACATAACAGTCATTTACACAAAAACTTGAAAAACAGCAAACAGAACATTCGGGACATTTTTCTAAAAATTGGGGTGTTACATAGCCGAAACATGAAAAAGGAGAGAAATGGAGAGAAAACTTTTGTGTTTTGGTTCTTGATAATTTTGGAGACAATAATGAATGATCAATAATGACCAAAGGTGATCAATTATGGTCTTCAAAGCTCCTAAATTCAGACCAAGACCGTCCCCCCTTCCAAGTAGTCTTCTAAGGATGCAAACAAAACAATAAAGGAACATAATTGACTAAAGCAAAGCATAATTGACTAAAGTATCAAATAATGCATTGAAACTTTTCCTTTAGCTTCATAATTCACCACAAAACCGTCCCCCTTTTCATGCACTCCAAAATGTGACCAATTTCACTTGTCACTATCTTAAGCATTTCTAGCCATTGATTAATTCAATGGTTAGGATTTATGTAGACTTTAGGTGTAGCTTTAGATTAGAAGACTTAATCTAGGCCATTGGATCTTTCTCCTTTAAATTCTAGTCATTGGATGTGTCTCCAAAATGAAGGGTCAAGATTGCTCCTTCAAACTTTAAATCCAAGGGTCATAATTAGTCTTTGTCACTTTTTAAGACTAAATCTTCACCATTGATTAAATCTTCATCCAATGGTCATAAATGATTCTTGTTACTTTTTAAGACCAAATCTCCACCCTTGATCAATTCTAAATCCAATGGTTGTAAATGGTCATAGCCATTATATAAAACTAAATCTCTACCCTTGATTTAATCTCCATCTAACGATTATAAATAATCCTATTTACTTTTAAGATCAAATCTCCACCGTTGATTAAATCAAGATCAAGTCTCTATCGTTAATTAAATCAATGGTGGATATCCAAACTACTAATGTTGACTTAAGCAATATAATTTCTATTTTTATCTGCTAAAACCCCACGAAGATTATATTTACTGTATTTTTATCGTCTGATAAATAAATACAGACAAAACACAATACAAGAAAATTTCTAAAAAGCGTTTCCGAATTCAGGTTTAGTAAGATCCCCTGTCTCCATCTAAACAGTACAAATTTTTCTATGCGTAGAAAAATTTTTACTTTGCGGGACCCACCTGGGCCCACGTAAGGTCACCTAGGCCCACATACAGTCAAAAAAATTCATAATCATCCACAAAAATCACAAATATTAGAAACCATATGAAAATTAAGTCAGATTATTAAAAATAATTAACAGTCAAGAGAAATAAATATTTAAAGATTTTCTCCGGCCCGAAAATTATTATTTTCCTAACACGGAGTAAATCACTCAAAACGATCAAATACGCTGACGAAATAAACAAAATAATTTTACTGTACATAGAAATTACTAAACAGTAAAATTTTGTTAACTGTCAAAATTATTGTTTAAGAGATAGGAAATTCAGGGTGTTACAACTGATAACGGGGGAGATGTAAATGCAGATGTGGAGAACACAATTGATGTGTCTGAGCCTCAAGTCAATAAACCAATTCAGCTAATTCCACAAGAACCACCTTTAGAGCCTCAGGTGAGAAGATCTGCAAGAGAGCATCATCCTTCACAGAGATATTCTTCACATGAGTATATGTTGTTGGCTTATGGGGGAGAGCCAGAGAGCTATGAAGAAGCTATGTCACATAAGGAGAAGGACAAGTGGTATAAAACCATGCAAGAGGAGATCAAATCCTTACATGAGAACCATATGTTTGAGTTAGTGAAGTTGCCCCAGGGCAAGAGAGCACTTAGGAATAAATGGGTGTTCAAGCTAAAATCAGAGGAGAATTGCTCACAGCTAAGGTACAAGGCAAGGTTAGTTGTGAAAGGCTTCAATTAGAAGAAAGGAGTTGATTTTGAAGAAATATTTTCACCTATGGCCAAGATATCTCCAATCCGAGTTGTGCTTGGCTTAGCAGCTAATTTGAATTTAGAGGTTGAGCAACTTGATGTGAAGACACTTTCCTCCATGGTGACCTGGAAGAAGAAATTTATATGGAGCAACCTGAAGGTTTTGCAGTCAAAGGCAAAGAGAAGCTTGTCTGCAGATTAAAGAAGAGCTTGTATGGGCTCAAACAAGCTCCAAGACAATGGTATAAGAAATTTGATTCCTTCATGATGGATCACGAGTACAGTAAAACTTCTTCTGATCATTGTGTGTTTGTGAAGAAATTTCCTAATGAAAATTTTATTATTCTCTTGCTTTACGTGGATGATATGTTGATTGTTGGCCATGACATTAAAGAGATTCAAAATCTTAAAAGAGAGCTGAACAAGTCCTTTGCAATGAAGGATTTGGGCCCTGCAAGGCAAATCCTTGGCATGAAAATTGTTCGTGACAGGAAGAATGGTAAATTGTGGTTATCACAACAAAAGTATATTGAGAAGGTATTAGAGAGATTTAATATGGGTAATTCCAAATCTGTTAGTACTCCACTTGTAGGTCACTTCAAGTTGAGCCTTGTGCAATATCCTACAAGTGAGAAAGATAAAGAAGAAATGCAGAAGATTCCGTATGCATCTGCAGTTGGTAGCTTGATGTATGCGATGGTATGTACAAGGTCGGATATTGCTCATGTTGTTGGCGTTGTTAGTCATTTCCTCTCCAATCTTGGTAAAGAGCATTGGCAAGCTGTGAAATGGATACTTAGGTATCTTAGAGGTACTTCTAGAGTCTGTTTATGCTTTGGAAGTGGTAAGCCTGTGTTGAATGGTTACACAGATGCAAATATGGCTGGTGATGTGGATTCCAGGAAGTCTACTTCTGGGTATATGATGACTTTTGCAGGTGGAGCAGTGTCATGGTAGTCCAGGTTGCAGAAATGTATTGCTCTATCCTCTACAGAGGTAGAATATATTGTCATTACAGAAGCTTCTAAGGAACTCTTGTGGATGCAAAAATTCCTACAAGAGTTGAGTCTTTCATAAGAAAAATATGTTTTGTACTGTGATAGTCAAAATGCAATCCATCTCAGCAAGAACTCGACCTTTCATTCAAGGTCTAAGCATATTGAGGTTCGGTATCATTGGATACGGGATGCCCTGGATGTAACACCCCAAATTTTATTTATTTTATGATAAATATTTATTTTCTAATATTTGTGATTTTTAAGAATTTTCTGGATTTTTCTGAAAACGCGGAATATTTTAATATTATTTTTCATTTTACGTGCAAACTAAGCGGGACCAGGAAAACAAGATATTTGTCCCGAGAACCTTGATATGTGAAAACATCAACAGGGGATCTTACTATACCCGAGGCTGGACACAATTTACGAGATTTCATGTTTTTCGAGAAAATTTTAACAGATAAAATAATAAATCGCTATGTAAAATTTTATCCGCCGGATAATTAATACCAACTTCTGTCAACTGTAACAATTGTCCATTAGATAATAACATGTATTAAAAATCCTATCACATTATCCTAATGTAATCTACTTTATGTTTAATCAAACTCACTTTAATTCAAATTTATAGTATTTTAATCAAAACTTCTTTGAGAAGCTTTGACTACCAAATGACCAAGCATGCCCTTGGCTTGTTGGAGAAGCCTCTCCACCCCTCTCTCCTCTCTCATTGCCGCGGCAACCCATAGCCCAAGGGGAGTGAATTTTTGCTCCCTCACTTACTACACTTAATCCCATTTTACTCATTTTCCTACAACACTTTCTCTCTCTAACTTCTTCTTCTTCATTTCTCTCTTCCTTCTCTCTTCTTCTCCCCTCTCCATACGAAAATTGCACCCCCATAACCATCCATTTTTCTTCACTTTTCTCTTCATCAAGACCATTTTCATACTCACCTCAACCTCATCTACCTTTTCTATTTAGAGATTTTCTTCAAAATCCAACCTTTCCTCCATTGTCATCCAAGACAAAGCTTCAAGCTTTAAGGTAAAGTTTTCATTTTTCTTCTTCTTTCTCTTCATTTTCGTGCTCCATGGTCTCTTTGATGACCATGGATCTCTTCTTTTTCAACCATTGATGTTGAATTATTGTCTTGAAATTCCTACGGTTTTGGAAGCTCAAAACCAAAACCTTCAAGGAGCAAGAAGGAGATCATTTTTGTGTTCTTCCTTTAGGTAAGAGGGACATTACTCACTTCAACCATTTTGGTGGTGAGCGAACCTTTGTATGCTCACTTTGTTTAGTGATTTTGCATGTTATGTATTCTTGAAATTGGATTTATGCTTGATTGATGATCTTGAATGTATTGGATATGTTGAAAATGCTTGATCATGTTAGGGTTGTTAAATGAAAAATTTGGAGTTTCCTACCCTAATGTGATGCCACGGTTTTGACTAGGATTTAGGGATATAAATTGATTTTTGTGTACAATACAATGAAGCTTATGTGATTAAAAGTTGAATGATATTATTACAATTATTAAATGAAAAATTTTAAGGGTTTAATACCCCAAAGAGAGGCCACAGTTTTGATCTTGAATCATGAAGGAATGGATTGATTTGGTATGAAATAAAATCTAAGTCGTTAGGTAACAAGTAACTAATGCATAAATGGAAAGAAATTGGAATCTTGATGACCAAGTGAGGCCACAATTTGTAGAGAAAATTAGGGGTCAAATGATGCCTTGATCAATCTACGGAGATTAAGAATTTAGAGACATGCATAATCCATAATGAAGTGGAAGAGTTGAATTGAATAATGACACTTAAGAGGGATGTAACATCCCGAAAAGTGTCTGTTTAATTATAAATAATCATTTTGTAATATTCTTGATTTTTAGGAATTTTCCTGGAATTTTTCAGAAATGATGAATATTTTAATATATTTTTCGTTTTGCGTACACACTCCAAAAATTAGTTATTTTACCACAAATAGTCATTTCCTAATATTTGTGATTTATGTGAATTCTTTTGAAATTTTTCGGAGACGACAAATATTTTAATATATTCTTCGTTTTGCATGCATATTGAGCAGAGTCGGAAAAACGACTGTAATATTTCAAAAATTGGGAAATGATTAGACGAATAGTCATTTTACAATATTTGCAATTTTTGAGAATTTTTTGGGATTTTTCCTGAAACGTCGAATATTTTAATATATTCCTCGTTTTACGTGTGCACTGAACGGAACTGGAGAAACGCGATGTTTTCTCCGTGAGCCTGGAACTATGGACACGTCGACGGGGGATCTTACTAAACCCGAGGCTGGACACAGTTTACGAGGTTCTACGTCTTTCGAGAAATTTTAACAGATAAAATAAAATAATACTGCGCGGAATTTATCTGTCAAATTAATTAAATACTGACTTCTATCAACTGTAACTATTACCCATTGGATAATAGCATGTAATAAAAATCCTATCACATTATCCTAATGCAATCTACTTTATGTCTAATCAATTCACTTTAATTCAAATTTAATGTAAAATAATCAAAGCTTCTTTGACAAGCTTTGACCAAATAATGACCAAATGGCCCTTAGCTTCCAAGGGAAGCCAAAACACTCTCCCTCCTCTCTCTCCTTACACCTACGACTGAAGCACATGTTGGGGGGGGGGGGGAAGGAAATTAGTTTCACTTAACTAATTATACATTACACAAAATTCATTTAACCTAAAGCCTTTCTCTCTCTACCTTTCTTCTTCTTTCTTCATTTTCTTCTCCTCCTTCTCTCTACATGAGAGCTACGGCCAGCCCCTCTCCCACACCTCAACCATCACAAATTTTCCAACCAACCACATTTTCTTAATCCTCTCTACCTCCTAAACATCTTTCTTGCTTGGAGCATCTTGAAAATCCACCATCTTCATCACTTTCTTCAAGCTTCAAGGTTAGGGTTTTTGGGTAAGCTTCAAGACTCTTTTTCTCTTCTCTTCATTTTTGGTTTCAATGATGTTCTAATGACCATCTACACTCCATTTTTCATGTCCATATGCTATTCTAATCAAGTCAAAATTTCTAGGGTTTCTTAGAGATACAATCCGAAATTACAAGGAGATTTCTTAGGGTTTCTCTTGATTTCTACACTTAGGTAAGAGGAAGACACTCCTCCTCAACCTCTATTAGCATCTAGGAACCTTGGTTGTATTGTTTGTGGAAAAACCCTAATGAGGGTTATTCTTTGATTTGCTAAATTAAATGCTTACATGTTGATTTTATGGAATTCATGACCTTGATTTGATGTATTGTGTATATTGATATGTTGGATTGGATTGGATGGCTTGAAATGGAAGAAAATGAATTTGGAAGGGCTCTTGGGTGGCCACGGTTTTGAGGTGAAAATTGATGTGTTCTTGGTGAACAAATTTTAACAAGTAAATGACTAAATTAATCAAGTGTGTAATATAAAATCAATGGAATGAAAAAATTGGGAATTGAATCCACTAGGGAGGCCACGGCCTCTAGGGCTATTTAGGACTTGATTATGTAATTTTTGGTGATCTTGGAATTTAGAAAATTAAATGATTGGAACATAGGCAATAAATTAGTAAGGTAGCAAATTTGGAAGGACTAAATACAATTGGAGATTCATAAATTTTAAAGGACTAAGGAAGGAACTTGTCATGAAACTTGAGAAAATTTTACAAGAGTAAGAACAAGAGAGTGTGAGATTTGAGATCTTAGAATAATCATTCTAAGTGTATGAGAATAAATTACTTTAGAAAATTCAATTAATTATGAAAACTTACTTAGTGTCGGATTCTTGTATGATTGGCAAATCTTGAATAAGAATGCATAATGGACCTTAGAAAGGTATTACCGTAATTGATTTCAATATTATGACATTATGGGTCTATGTGAGTGACCATTTATGTGTTGATGCTTATCTTGGCCAATTGTGGCATATTATGGAATTGTATGAAATTGTGAATCATACATGCTCATGCATAGAGTCTTATGCATTGTGAATGTCTTGTGGACTGTTATAAGGCCAAGTTGCCTAGGAGATTGAACACACCTTAGTGTAGGTGCGAGTAGACTAGTGTAGGTCATGTTATGACCTTGGGGGTGTCGGGGTGCGGGTCCCTCACAATGGGTAGTTGGTAGCTCTCCTACTCGTGGGGTAAACCGATGCAAACGCACCGACGATCCGGACCGAGACACTGTCCTATATCGTGATTGAGCGTGGAATGTCTGTACAATACCTGGATGTGCATATGAGAATTATTGATTTTAGCACTTTAGCCGTGGCAGCCGAGTTACAGAAATGTCCCCTGATCTTTCTCTCCGACTGTTTGTGTCTAGCTCCATGGAGTAGGAATTTTGGGAAAGCATGCATGTGCATCATGAAATAATCTGTCATTGTAAATCATTATTTTCCGTAACTGTGAATTATCTGATCACTACTGTAATGAACATCTACCTGGAATTGTTTATTTGCTTACTGTTGGATCTACTGTTTATTAATTGGAAATGCTGTTTTGAATTGCTATTTGGGCGCGTTGCGCCGTTTGGTTTCTGGCTGCTATAATTGGTAATGATGGTAAGATGTCTTACCTCTTTCCTATATTTTTCTATTATTTACTGCCTGTGTGTACACTGTATTAATTGAAGACGACGATAAGGAAGCGGAAGATCCTGATTTTCCTGGCTTTTGGCCCGAACGGGACTAGCATCTACTGAGGCGATGGCGGCACACATGCGCGGATTTTTAGGTGATGTGCGTCTGACCTTCCTTGGAGGGTCAGAGTGTTGGCATATTAACTTGAGTTCCGATCACTGCGTCTATCTGGGGGACGTGTCGATTTCTCTAGCCTGGAGACGTCATGAGACGCTTGTTTTTACCTGCTATGTCAGCCTGTGACTGGAGTTCTACTTACCCATCCGAGAGATGTGGGGTGATCGTTACTACACCCCTTGGGAGGACTCTTTTGTTTCTACTACTCGGGCTCCTGCCCGTGGTTCTGTGGTTCCCATGGAGGTTTCCTCTGAAGAGGAGGATCCTGCTGAGGACCCAGATATGGTCCCTCCTCCTCTGAGGGACTGATTTTACTAGTAGCTACTGATGGCTGCCAGTGTTTTATTTTGGGGGCCTGATGTATTATTTTGGTAGGCTGTATATTTTGATATTATGGGGAATGTATATGTATGATTCCTTGGGGCATGTATAGTTTTGCTTTTTAGAAATTTCCAGTGTATCTAAAATATCTAAAATATATTTAATATTTATATATATATATATATATATATATATATATGTATGCTATTCAGATGTGAGTTCTATTTACTGTTTTATTTTTCATCATTATTCATATTTCGCGTCGTTAAATTAAAAAAAAATACCGCCATTTTACTCACGTATTAAAGTATCCTGCAAGTTAACTTTAAACTAAATGAACCGGGTCTTAATTGTTCAAAATTTTATTTTTCGCATTTTCTTTTATGTTTAATAATGTGACGTTCCCTCTCGAAAAGAGGTGTTACAAGGGACACGGTTTTTGAAGGGTTATTTAACCTAAAATTATCATAATTGACCAAAGCTTAAGACCTTGAGAAGGCGAATCCATAATGTGGACTTGTGATAATAGATGAACCCTAAATACATATTGATGTTGAGGATTGATTCTATGTTGTGGTGATTCCCTATGTGGGACTAAGCACTTGATAATATGTATTTGATGGATGTATGGCAAGTTGATGATGAGAAATATATATATATATCATTGCGATATGCTTATGATAAATGTAGCATTGATAAACATACATGATGTACATTGTGTCGTCATGCATATGTGTTGTCAGTTCGACATTGTTGAAAAGGTGGTGTATGCCTAGGAGTTTGAATAACACCTATGTGCGGGTGTAAATAGACTAGCGTAAAGTCATAGTAGTTGGCCCTGGGGGCGTCGGGGTGCGGGTGTCTCACAATGGACAGTGGTAGCTCCACTAGGGCCATAGGATAGACCGATGCAAACACACTGGTGATCCAGATTGAGACACTATCTTATATCGTGATCAACTATTGAGGTGCCATGTATAAGCCATTTTGTGTAAATATTTTTATGTTGGGCCCACGCTGACTTTAATGGGTCATTAAAAAATGGGCCCACACTGACTTTAATTAAAAAAAAAGAATAAAAAGGGGTCACGTTGGCATAGGCCTAAATGACCAATTATTTGTTATATTGATGTACTGTGTGTGCCTCTTGAGTTTTAACGCCGAGAGAGAGAATTTGAAGAAAAAGAAAAGACGAGAACAACATAGTGGCAGCGAGAAGAAAACAAGGGGAGAAAAGTTATGCTCTTCTATCAGATGTTTGAGAGTACAATTATGTTCTATTCCTCCTGAATTTTTGATATATTGATCCTGGTAGTGCGAGCTTTATTTTGGTATTAATATCTCTCTATTTTTGGTTCTCTCTGTTGCCTAGCTAGATACCCATTGGTGGGTTTATTGTGTTGTTATCTACCTTATTAGTGAAGATTAATTTTCTGTTGATCCCTGGTGCTTCCAGGAGGACTTGTGGTGTACCCATTAATTTTATTAGTGGAGGATTTTTTACTGGACTACGTCTCGTGGGTTTTTACCTCACATTGGGGGTTTTCCCACATTAAAAATCTGGTGCCTATTGATTTTATTTTTCTGGTCTGTGCATCCTATTATTTGCCTCAAAATTATTGTTTGTTGCTTGAGAAATTTCCAGAGCCTATTGTTAATTGCATAGGGGGAAAAGGTGATCCAATTTGCTTCTGCTTATTGTTAATATTTGTTATCTTTTCCCAACACATGGGAGGAGGAGATGCAGCAGCACGGTAGTGATGGCAGCCAAATCAACAAGCAGCGTAAGGTGACAAAGTTGGCGATGAGCGTAGGCCTTCGAGACTCGGCAATAGGAAAGACAGGTGGCAATCATACCAATAGAAGCATGGTAATGGAGTGAGATACGTAGTAGGATGGGTGGCAATGGAGCGATTGCTAATGGGTCCAAAAAATGAGATAGGGAGAGGCAGATACAAGACAAAACAACACATGGGAGACTTATGTGCAGTAAGGCAACGATTGAAAAAACCCTACCAGAAAGGGAATATGAATTAAGTGTTTCTTAATGATTGCCTTTATAGTAAAAGCACATTTAATATTTATTATTAATAATATTTTTAATAAATTTTTTATTACTTGATAAAGAATAATAAATACTTTTAAGTTATTAAAATATTGAATATTTTTACTTTTTATTTAATAATATTTATAGCAACACCCTTTCTCCTACATCCGATAAGAAAACTCGCAAGTGTATGAAGCCGGTCAAGTAATAAAATAATGAATAAGATATCTTTCCTATAGAGAGTATCTAGTAACTATCAAAATTATATTAAATCTACTATTATTCAAACTGACAAAAGAAATGTTAACTAAATTAAAATTAAAGAAGACTAACACTAATTAAATAATCCAATTTTGATTTCAATCAAATTAGGGTATTTTGATTTCACTTGAATCAATCCAATTTAACTTAATTGATTGATAACCAATTTTAATCATTTCATGAAAGGGTTGACAATCCTAAACTATTTAATATTCTCCTTCAAGTCATACTAAACATATTGAAAACATCTGTTACCTATTTTTTTAAAAGCAATAATAAGCATCAGTCAACTTATTAAGATCTATGATTAGCCAACTCAATGCCTCACAAGGCAAATCTATAGTCCTGTTTCAATATATACTTATAGAGTTTATTACCTATGCCAATTTAAGGAATTTTCCTTCCAGTTTGATTCTAAGATACATATCAAAATAAATTAAGAACAATAATAAACTCTTGCATAAATAAATAAAGCCAATTCAAAAAGTACAAACTAAATTTAGCTCATGATAAAATTAATTATTGCCACGAAAAATTTAGTCATGATCATTATAGGCAATGAAAGAAGAAGGAAATAAAATCAAAACTCAGTTGTGTGTTGTAACACCCTAAGACAGATATCTTGATAAAACTATAATACACGAAGATATACAGTATTAGACATGTTACTTCTATACTATCTAATATACTAATCCCATATCATTCACGAAAAATTAATATGGAGAGCCACGATAACCGAAAGTCATACATATATATATATATATACTTCAAGAGCCTTTATAGCAGGAGTAATATATATACAACCCATAACCAACTCAAAATTATATATATATATATATATATATATATATATATATATATATATATATATATATATATATATATATATAAAAGAGTCGTGCAGAAAACATAAACTAAACTATTTAATCTCGTAGCTCTATCTTCGTTTTCTTTTGACCCTCCGAGGGGTACTAACTTGCTTTACCATAGAAACACAAGAAATGGGTGAGAACATAATATTTCTTAGTAATATGCAAGTATCTCATAGCATTCATTAATATATACACATAACTTGAAACTACAACAACATTATACAACCACCCATAAAATTGTATAACACCACTAAACTTGGTAAATTGTCTTACTCGCAATTTTACCCTCACAAGAAGCTTCTCTGGCTATCTTGTCTCACAATATCATCCTTAGCAACTAGTCTTACTCGCTATTTTACAAGGTCAAGGGATTTAACTCACCCTTAATTAAGATAATTGTATTGTGGTTCAACTTTAATTGTTAAAGGAACTACTCTTGACTAATACTCAATTACAACCCAAATCAATGAAAGAAAAGAGCTTTAATCAAAGGACTTCCACGTATAACCCAATTCTTGTTTTCATAGGGTAAACAAAGCCTTCTTGACAAGTATAACTTACTCATCAAATCTGTGTCTGGCATTCCTTACCGTCACACCACAAGTGGTATTTGTTCACTCTTTTGCTTATCGCAAGTGCACAGATCACACTTGTAGTATAGCTAGGAGTCAGATATCGTTCCCACAAGGACAATGGTTAAAACTAGTGCTAAATATCAACCAATAGCTCAAGTATTTCTATTCAATGACATATAAATTGAGAAAGAGAATGCGAATTAATTAAAAGATCTTAAAAACTATAAAATTAGATTAAGTTGATGATTAGAGAATAAAGAATTCTTTTTCACCTCATACTTCCATTGATAATAAGTAATCCTTACGAGCAATATAAATGAAATGGTTAGGTTAGCTTGGGAATCTAAATTAGTTAAAAGCCTATGTCTAGGTCAATTAACCATGCTTCAATTACCTAATTCACTATATGTCCATGAGAATTAATGTAAATCCACTCATTAAAATCTATTCCCAATCAATTAATATGCATGACTAATAGGTATATTTCTATCCTATTAATGAATCATCGCATCCAAACCAATTAAATGAAATAGAACATACATCAATCATACATACAATCTTAAATCCAAGTTCCTATGTCTAGGTTCATTAGATTTTAACAAATCAATTAAGAGCTGATCAGACTATCAAAGCATTAAGCACTATATTATTGAACAAAAACCAAATCATATATATATAAACTCAAAGGATTACAAGATTAATCAATATCCATAGGAGGATTCAAAGAAAAACCCTATAAACAGCTTAGCCAACTATGAACCCTACGAAAATATCACAATAACTCATGTTCATGGAGATGGAAAGAGAGAAAAGTGAAGGAAAGCGAAGAGAAAGCTCAATAGGATGATCCTTCAAGCTCCAATCCTCCTTCAAGGTGAAGATGGCCTTCAATCTTGGTCACTTTTGCCTCCTTCAGTGTAAAATATAAAAACCTAGCCGCAACTTTCTAAAAATAAGCTAACTCCCTATAGAAAATTAATGCAACAGTATTTATAGGGCTTAGAAAACAGAGTCACGTCGCGACATTCAAGTTCCTACGCCATGGCGCGCATACAATTTAGGTCACCATGCCACAACATTCATTCCTTTATGTTGCGGCATTCAAAAGGCGTAGCTCTCTGCCTGAAACAGGGGAATGCCTTACGCCGCAGCATTCACATGTCACGCCGCAGCGTGACAAGCTGATCCTTGATCTTGGATTTCTCTTGCTAAGCTACTCCAAATCTTCTAAATTTCACTTAGTTGGGACCCTACCTGCCATAGAGAAATCATCAATTCATTAACCAATGCAAATGTACTCAAACTATCACAGAATCGGAAACATTTTCTCAGAATCATGATGGAAGACATCGAAATGGAATTATATGAATATGAAGCTAAACTCTTCCATACATGCATCAAAACAGGGACTAAGCAGTCAATAAGGCACAGATATGGGGCACAAATAATTGCAATTTGTGGAGTTATCACACCCCCAAACCTAGATTTTTGCTAGTCCTCAAGCAAAACAAAGTATATTCATAAAGATTAACTTGTTAGCCAGTATTCCCAAATCTGTACCTTCCACTTTCACTTAAACTGAACTCATGTAAGATGATTGCATAAAACCTCAAAGAATGCACCTGTCCCACAATTCAGTTTCACATATACAATTCATGCTAACAATCATAGTTTCCCTTTTTTTTTCAAGACATATTTCCCAAAATCATGCAAACAAAGCTTCTTCTGTTCAATTCTGACTTACCCAGATGAGTTTATGGACATACAAATGAACATGTATCAAAGAATCCACAAGATTGTAATTGAACTCTCTCTCCACTAATGTAACTCACACATAATTGAGGATAAAAAGGGAATTTATCAGCTTATAATGCAAGGCCAAGGGTATAGGTTAAAGAACAAAGGGAATGGATTTAACACAAACATTGGGACACATACACATATGATTTCAAGACTTGAGCTCACTTTGAATTATCAGGTTATTCCAAAAAGACTTTGAAAGATCAGAACTCATAAGAACCATTCAATGCTTTATTTTTGTATTCAACTTTTCTTTTTTTTTTCTTTTCTTTTGCTTTGCTTGTCTCTTTTCCATTCTTTTTTTATTTCACTTTTACAAAGCAAGGTTTTTCTTTCATGCAGATGGTTCTTATAAACTCAATTTTGAATTTGACTTATACAATACCCCTCATTACTGGACTCATTTCAAGAAATCATATGATATGAACTCAATCAATAATAATGGAAAGATAACAAATGTCATGTTTTCACATGCATTTAGAATGGTTACATGGTATGGTATATGTAGGTAATGAAAAATATTATGCCAAACATATATAAGGCTTCAAAGGGGACCTAAGTATATAATCATGTCAAGGTAAGCTTTTTAAGACTCAATCGGTCCAAACAATGCCCTAATCATTTCCTCAATTATGAACAAATTAGGATTTCACCTCAAGAGAGTTCAAAAACAATTTCACAAATAGCCGACACTTTCATATGTACAATCCATAAACTTTCTCTAGGCAAGACTTTATATCAATTCCAAAGTTCAACAAGCATGCAAGTGGGAAATGTATCAATCCTAAAATGAAACTAGATTGCTTAAACATGCTTCACGGATTGCATATGGATTCACAAAAGTGTTCAGATCAAACCGCATCCATATCTATCATTAGGCAATCATTTCACACTAGTTTTAACCATTATGATTCATATTATGAAAGGAAACGACAATTGTATCTTGAATAATATTTTCATGCAATTGTTATCAAGATACTTGTTCCTCTAGATCCTAACAAAACATACATAATTACAAACATACATAGCTATACTAACATACCAAAATATCATATTAAAGATAGGCAATAATAGCAAAATAGTTAATGCAATATATATATACCATATATATAACAAACAACCTACAAGATTAGTATCATAACCTCATATATAAGTTTAAGACACCCCCCAAACTTCAGGGAAACAATGTTCGCACTGTACAACAAAAACATACAAGATACTAAACAAAATGAAATACATTGAAAGAAGGTGTGTCTTGAATGCCATAAGGGCTAGATGGAGCGCTCCTCAGAATTGATAGCTTCATCATTTGTGTCTGTAGCCTCATCCATGGCAGCATCATCATTAGCTGCTGGCTGGTAAGAAGGCCCTGGCTCCTATGATAGTGGTAATGGTGGTGGTGGGTCAGCAATGACAATAGGCGAGAAGTCTGGGATTGGGTAATCATCCATCTGAAGATGTAGCCGCTCCGCCATCTAACGTTGAGTTTGAATGATATATGACAACATGGTTATCATCTGGCCCATCTAAGCCTCCAAATCTGTTACCCTGGCATCCATGTTGGTCATCCAAGTTACCACATCAACTGGTGCTGGCCGGGGCTGTGATGGCTTTGCCTTGGGCTCTCTTGGAGCCTGCCTTTGTGCCCTCCTAGCAGCGGGAGGGGCTGGAACTGCATGGACCCTCTCAAGGAAATAATCACTGAGAGGTTGTTTCCTCTCAGAGCACTCCTCATGGTTCTAAGACTTGACCATCTGCCCTCTACATTGCTGGTGGACGAGTAAAGGAAAGAATATGCTCCTACACTCCCTGACAACTCTCCTGATCTGTTGATGAATGATATGGCTGACGTCAATGGTGCAATGCTCGAGAATAACATAGATCATGATCGTCTGCTCTTGAGTCACCTCTGATAGGTTGGTGGATGGCAAAATCTATGTGCAGATGAAATGATACCAGATCCGAGCCTCTGGCATCAAACAAGCTTGACGAAAGAATCTGGGTCTGGCATCCTAGACACTCAATACCCACTGCACTGGTCGCAACTCAGGCGTGTAGATCCTAGTCGTCACAGTAGCGAGATTGATGCCGTTTGGGTCGACTCTGATAAAGTGAGCGTACTCACAGACCAATGGTGGAGCTGGTAAGTCTAATACTACCTTGATGACTGATGCAGCGTAGGAAACCTGGCGTCCTCGGACAATAACTATCGTGGTGTTGGCATCGGTGGTGTCGATGTTCGCGTAAAATTCGTGAACCATAGGAAGAACTGCTACCTTGGGGTGATGTGCAAATCTACCCCAATAATGGTAGTGGATCATCCTATCAATATGCTCCGAGATTCCCTCCTCAAAGGAGAATCCATGCTCAGCTATGACTGATTTAGAAACCAGTCTGGTGTACCTCTCAGCAGCGACGGCTGACACAATTCTCTCCTGATCAAATGGCAGAGGGGGAGATGGTTCCCTGTTTGCTCTACTGGATGATCCACGTACTCTCTTTGGGCCCATGGTACCTAAAAACGAATTGTAAACTGTTAAAATCAAGCAATTGATAACATTACAATAAAGAAAAATTTACAATTCTGGAAATATCCAGAAAATTCAAGGTCTCACGCTGCGACATGTACAGACACGCCGCAGCATTAAAATTGTTCAAGAGAATGTTGCGGCATTCACATGCCACACCGCGGCACTCAATAAGTTTTAGCACCACGCCGCAACACTGAATGTCAACATCGCGGCATTTACATGTATTAATCTCCACGCCGCAGCATTCAAGGGTCACGCTGCGACATGTGCTTAACCAGAACTCATATATACCCCATATTAAGCCAAATCTCCTACCCCAATAGAATATACACACCCGTACTACATCAAAACCACAAAACAACTATCCTAATGCAAAAAAATCCTACTAAAAACAAAAAAAACATACATTTAACATAGAAAACTAAAAAAATGAAATAACAAAATACAAAATAAAAATAGGAAAATGAGATGAGCTTCATACCTTGTTTGGAAGCAGGAAAATAAAGCTACGAAGGCAGAAAACCAAAAATGAGGGAATGGGTTGAGAGAAAATAGAGAATAGGTTTAGCAGAAAGGGGAAAACTGAGGGACGTATGAACCGTCGCGGTGTTTAACCCCAACAGACACCTCACGCTACAGTGTTAAGATACCAGCGTCGCGGTGCCCATTAATTCCCTCGTAATTTAAATATTTTAATAAATACTATTTATTTTTAAAAATATTTTTTTTAAACAAGAGAACTCCGTGACATTATTAAGTTCCACGCTGCGGCATTGTACTCACTGATAATTGCCCTTGAAAGACCTCACGTCGCGACATTATTAAGTGTCACGCCGCGGCGTGAAAGGTCAGCATGCATAATTTTACAGGAAACTGATTTCAGCTGGGACTCTTGGCCAAAATGGGTCACCAACATCTATAAAACATGTCCATGAGGTCAAATAACAGTTTATATATCAAAAACTTAATCAAATTACAAAAACCACATATTACATACTAAAGACTTAAAAACACAGAATTTGCACAATTGGGTTCCCTCCCAAAAGGGCCTTATTTATAGTCCTGGCAAGACTTTGTGGACATCAAGTTAGAGCTGTTAGAATGAGGAAGGTCTTCTCTTTTTGAATTTCTCCTCCAAAATAAGGTTTTAGGCACTGGCCATTAACCTTAAAACTTGACGATCCATCAAGTGGGGCTATTTCCACTACCCCATAGGGGAACACCTTTATAATAGCAAAAAGTCCCGATCATCTCGATTTAAGCTTTCCAGGAAAGAGTTTAAGCCTGGAATTATATAGGAGAACTTGTTGGCCTTCATCAAATCGTTTCTGAATAATCCTCTTGTCATACCAGTTCTTGACCTTTTCCTTGTATACTTTTGCATTCTTATAGGCTTGCAACCTGAATTCATTGAGTTCATTGAGTTGCAAAAGTCTTTTCTCACCGGCAGCTTGTAAATTGAAGTTCAGCTTCTTTATTGGCTAATAGGCACTATGCTCAAGCTCAACCGACAGGTGGCATGCTTTCCCGAATACCAACTTGTATGGAGACATACCAATGGGGCCCTTATAAGTTGTCCTGTAAGCCCACAGTGCGTCATCTAACTTTCTTGACTAATCCTTTCTGGTTGGACACACTATCTTCTCCAAGATCTGCATTATTTCATAGTTGGATAGCTCTGCTTGCCTACTTATCTGTGGGTGATAAGCAGTGGCAATCCTATGCGTCACACCATACTTGGCTAGGAGGGCTTCAAATTACTTATTACAAAAATGCGACCCTCCGTCACTGATGATGTCCCTAGGTGTTCCAAACCTGGTGAAGATCTATTTCTTCATGAAGCCAATCACTACCTTTGAATCGTTGGCAGGAAATACACATGCCTCTACCCATTTGGACACATAGTCTATAGCCACAAGTATGTATTGATTCCCAAAAGAGGGAATAAAGGGCCCCATGAAGTCAATGCCCCAAACATCAAAGATCTCAACTTCTAGAATGAAGTTAAGGATGTGGGCTTGCATTCCCCCAAACCTAACCTCTAGAATATGGATAGGGACATGAGAATAATGCTTGCCCCCATATCATATAATGCTTGGCCTAGGAAATTCTCTCCTATGGTGCAAGAAATTGTAAAGCTCTCTGGATCCTTTAGCTTTGGGGGAAGCTTCTGTTGCAAAACGACACTGCATTCTTCAGACAATGCTATCGTTTCAAACTCTCCCAGCCTATGTTTCTTGGACAAGATATCCTTCATGAATTTAATGTAGTTGGGCATCTATTTCAAGGCTTCAGCAAAAGGGATGTTGATATACAATTTATTGAAAACTTCTAAGAATTTCTTAAACTGCTCATCCATCTTATGCTTGATTTGCCTACTAGGAAAAGGTAAAGGATGTACATAAGGTCTATTCTCCACCTTCTTGTCCTCAGGCTTCTTTTGGACTATGCCTTTATCCTTTTCAATTTCCTTTTCCTTTTTCTTGATGTCCACCTCCTTGTGTACTATTTCTTCATGGTCTTGGCTCTTGGCCACTTCATCCTCCAGCAATCTAGTCTTTGGATTTCCCTCAATGTCCTTGCCATTTCTCAGTGATATGACCTTACAGTTTTTGTTTGAGGCACCCTTCGGATTATTAACTGTGTTACTTAGGAAGGTGCCTGGGGGCCTGTGATGGCATTAGCCAACTATCCTACTTGAGTTTCCAATGCTCTCATCGAAGTCATTTGACTTTGAATCATCAAATCATTCTTTGATAAGTGAGCATCAGTCCTAGCTATATAGGAGTCAGTCTTGTTGATGAAAGCATCATTCTTAGCCATCAACTGCATGAACATATTCTCCAATGCAAGCTTCTATTCTTGCATTGGTTGTCTTGGTTGGGCTGGGAATCCAGGAGGGTTGTACTGGCGTTCATTTCTAGGAGCATTGGAGGAGGAAAAGGGTCCTTGGTTGTCCCTCTATGAGAAATTTGGATGGTTTCTCCATCTAGGATTATACTAGCTGGCGTATGGGTTGTTTTGTTGCGGCCTATAATTCCCAACATATTGCGCACTCTCTATAAGAGAAGGGCATCTGTCACTCAAATGAGTGTCTCCACACCTTTCATATAGAACAAATAGGATTTGGTGTGAATTCAGGCCCATACTATCCATCCTACTTGTTAACACTGCCATCTGAGCAGACAACGACGTTAGTGCATCTACTTCATGCACTCCAGCTACCCTCCGTGGTGTATTTTTTGTTGCCGGCCATTGGTAGCTGTTAGCAGCTAATTCCTCCAATAGTTGAAAGACCTCATCAAAAGATTTGCTGAGTAAAGAACCTTCACTGCAGCATCAATGATTGGGCGATAGTATGGTAGCAAACCCTTGTGAAATGAGTAGATTTGGTACCAAGGTGGTATTTCGTGATGTGGACACCTTCTTAGTAAATCCTTGTAACTTTCTCAGGCTTCATGCAAGGATTCTAACTTACTCTAAGTGAATGATGTAATATCATTCACCATCTTTGCAGTCTTGGCAGGGGGGAAGTATTTATTAAAAAATTTAGTACATACCTCTGCCCAGGTTGTAATGGATCCCGCTGGAAGAGAGTGCAACTAGCTTTTGGCTCTATCCTTTAAAGAGAAAGGGAAAAGCCTTAGGCGAATGGCATCCTCGGATACTCCATTATGCCTAAAAGTATCGTAAATCTCCAGGAAGTTTGAGAGATGTGCATTGGGATCCTCATTAGATAAGCCGCCAAACTGTACAAAAGTTTGGATCATTTGAATGATTGCTGGCTTTATCTCAAAATTATTAGCCCGAGTGATAGGATGTCTAATACTGGATTGCAGATTATCCACCTAAAGAGTTGCAAACTCCCTCAATGGCCTTGTACTACTTTTATCCTCCTCCTCATGCGTAGCAGCATCTTCTGCCATCTTATATTTACCAAAAACAATTTAGAAATAATGAATTAAATCAATAGGCACAAACAGAAACTTGAACTAGAGCTACTTAAACTCGTTGTTAATATTAGCTATATTGAATTTAATCCGTTGTCCCTGGCAACGGCACCAAGAACTTCTTCACTCTTTTGCTTACCGTAAGTGCACGGATTGCACTTGTAGTATAGCTAGTAGTCAGATATCATTCCCATGAGGACAATGGTTAAAACCAGTGCTAAATATCAATCAATAGCTTAAGCATTTCTATTCAAGGACATATAAATTGAGAAAAAATGTGAATTAATTAAAAGATCTAAAAAACTATAAAATTGGATTAAGTTGATGATTAGATAATAGAGAATTCTTTTTCACCTCCTACTTCCATTGATAATAAGTAATTCTGACAAGCAATATAAATGAAATGGTTAGGTTAGCTTGAGAATCTAAATTGGTTAAAAGCCTATGTCTAGGTCAATTAACCATGCTTCTATTACCTAATTCACTATGTGTCTATGAGAATTAGTGTAAACCCACTCATTAAGATCTATTCTCAATCAATTATTATGCATGACCAATAGGTATATTTCTATCCTATTAACGAATCATCATATCCAAACCAATTGAATGAAATAGAACATGCATCAATCATACATACGATCTTAAATCCAAATTCTTATGTCTAGGTTCATTAGATTTTAACAAATCAATTGAGATCTGATCAGACTATCAAAGTATTAAGCACTATATGATTGAACAAAAACCAAATCATATATATAAACTTAAAGGATTACTAGATTAATCAATATCCATAGGAGGATTCAAAGAAAAATCCTATAAACAGCTTAGCTAGCCATGAACCCTACAAAAATATCATAATAAATCATGTTCATGGAGATGGAAAGAGAGGGAAGTGAAGGAAAGAGAAGAGAAAGCTCAAAAGGATGATCCTTCAAGCTCCAATCCTCCTCCAAGGTGAAGATGGCCTTCAATCTTGGTCACTTTTGCTTCCTATCAGTGTAAAATATAAAACCATGGTCGCAGCTTTCTAAAAATAACCTAACTCCCTATAGAAAATTAATGCAACAATATTTATAGGGTTCAGAAAACAGAGTCACACTGTAGCATTCAACTTCCTATGCCGCAACGCGCATACAATTTAGGTCACCACGCTGCGACATTCATTCCTTTGTGCCGCGACATTCAAAATGCGTAGATCTCTGCTTGAAACAGGGGAATGCCTAATGCCACGACATTCACATGCCACGCCGCGGCGTGACAAGCTGATCCTTGATCTTGGATTTCTCTTGCTAAACTGGTCCAAATCTTTTAAATTTCACTTGGTTGGGACCCTACCTGTCATAGAGAAATCATCAATTCATTAACCAATACAAATGTACTCAATCTATCACAGAATCAAAAACATTTTCTCATAATCATGATGGAAGACAACGAAATGGAATAATATGAATATGAAGCTAAACTCTTCCATACATGCATCAAAACAGGGACTAAGCAGTTAATAAGACACATATATGGGGCACAAATAACTATAATTTATGGAGTTATCAGTGTTTTGTGCCACAATATTGTGTTTAAGGTCCCAAACACCTTTTCTAAGCATTTCATAACTTTTGAGAAGTCTAGAAACTCAACTTATCCATACTTACTAGGTAATTATTTTCCTTGTGAAATAACCCTAAGAGTGTCTTAACATACTTTAGGAAACATGTATAAATGATTCCATCTTGTCAAGAACTTGAAAACATCAAAAATGACAATTTGAAGGTTCTGGACCAAAAACACACATGTCTGAAAACACACACCCCCATGTCAGAAGACACGGGTCGTGTATAAAAATACGCCCCCCGGTGTCTTGCTTCGTTAGCATAGTTTCACGAGATTGATAGGCAGAGAGGGATACACACCTCCCGTGTCTTGAGACACAGGCCGTGTTTCTTGACTAGACATTCTGCAAAAAATTCTACAGAACTGAACCACCGTTCCATTGGAATTTAATCCTTATTCAGCCACTTAAAGTTAGTTTCTAAGTGATTTCTAACATCACAATCAACTCTTAAACATATTGTAATACTTACTTATTCCCCTAACCTAATTTCTAGGTTCAAACTTAATGAACTAACCACCTTGTTTGATAACCAAAACCAATCCTCTTGCATTCAATAAGCAAAACTAACTCAGTTCACACAAAGAAAACAAGTACTAACAAGAAAAAGGATCTTTGCTTTTTAAAACCCATTTTCTCCATGTAATGACCTAACATCCAACTTAAGAGGGATGGAGGAAAAAGAATAAGTTTTAGGTTAGAAACCCCTACCTCAAGATGGTGGTGATGATGCTTGATCAACCTTCAATCCTTGCCATGCCCTTGTTCCTCTTCTTCCTCCCTTCCTCTTCCTCATTTTCCTCTTGTTTTCCTTGGCTTTTGTTGCTACTTTTCCTTCTGTGTTCGTGAGAGAAAATTTAGTGAAAGGCGATGAGAATTGAGTGAAATATCAAGTAAACAAAAGTCAAATATAGGGGTTGCCGTATAATGACTTGTTTTCACTTAAATATAACACTGATATTTCCTGATCTGCTATGAACACTTAGATTTAGCTAAATCAAGTTTCTCAACTTCCAACAACTTTAAAATAAATATTAAGATTCATTAAAAATATTGTTTCACCATTATCCTAAAGTTTTATATCTGTTGCTAGCCAATTGGGCATTAATTGCACAACCAGTATGCCTAAAAATATCAAACTAACTCTGGTTATTCTCAAATTTTAACTACATCATCATCTACCTTTTGCGACTTGGAAATTAATTCTCTAAATTTATTTCCCTTTAATTAGTAACTTATGTTACTATCTAAGTCATTTGAAGCTACTTTTCAACTTTTAGGTTGCAACTAAGTGTCTATATGAACTCAGTTTATCACAAAACTTATATGACATGTTATACAAGTATAATAGTACCTTCAAGATCATATACAAGCTTAATATGTTTTCTCGGGATGTTACATTTCTCGATTCCCTTTTAAAATTTTGCCCTCAAAATTGCTTAACTCAAAACAACTCAGGATATTCTTGTTGCATACGGGACTTAAACTCCCATATAGCCTCCTTTGTGCCTGCTTCACCCTATAAGACCTTTACTAGAGTAATCTGCTTACCTCTGAGCTCCTTTACCCTTCTGTCTAATATCCTCACTGGTTATACTACATATGACAAATCATCTCTTAACTATAAATATTCATTTCTTATGATGTGTGAAAGATCTGGATTGTACTTTCTGAGTTGGGATACATAAAAAACATTGTGAAGGCTAGACAAACTCGGGGGAAGGGCTATCTGATAGGCTATTGGTCTAACTCTTTTCAGAATTTGGTAGGGACTAATGAATCGATGGTTTAACTTTCGTGTTCTCAATGCTTTACCAATTCCAGTCATAGGAGAAACTCTCAAGAAGACATGCTCACCCTCTTCAAACTCTAGAGGTCTCCTTCTTCTATCAGCATAAATTTTTTGCCTACTTTAAGCGTTAGCCATTCTATCCCTGATTAACTTGATTTGTTATGAAGTCTGTTGCACTATCTCAGGTTCTAAAATAGTTTTCTCTCTAACCTCATACCAGCACAATGGTGTCCTGCACTTTCTACCATAAATTGCTTCATATGGTGTCATCCTTATGCTAGTATGGTAACTGTTGTTATAGGTAAACTCCACTAAAGGTAAGAGTCTATCCCAATTCCCCTGCTGATCTAAAACACATGCCTTAAGCATATCCTCTAGGGTCTGGATAGTTCTCTCCGACTGCCCATTTGTTTGTCGGTGCTATGTTATGCTAAGACTTAGCCTAGTCCCAAAGGCCTTCGGCAAGGCTCCCAAAAATCTAGATATGAATCTAGGATCTCTATCTGAAACTATACTAAGGGGAATTCCATGCAATCTAATTATCTCTTGCATATATAATTGAGCAAATTTATCTAAAGCATAGTTCATTCTAACTGGAAAAAATTGGGCAGACTTGGTTTGTCTATCCACTAAGACCTAAATTGCATCATGCCCTAGTTGAGTTCTGAGTAAACCTAATACAAAATCCATTGTGATATGGTCCCACTTCCATTTAGGAACTGCTAAGGATTGGAGAGGTCCTAAAGGTTTTTAGTGTTCTATCTTAACTTTCTGGCACACCAAGCACCTAGACACAAACTCCAGTATTTCTTTCTTCATTCTTGGCCACCAAAACATCTTTCTCAAATCTCCGTACATCTTAGTGGCACTAGGATGAATAGTATATTGGCTACTATGAGCTTCCTCTAAAATCACTTCTTTGATTGTAGAATCTCTAGGAATGCAAAGTTTGTCTCTAAACTAAATCATTCTGTCATCCGCTACATCAAAATCGATTTGATTCCCCAATAAAATTTTCTCTATTATCTTATTTAAGGTTTCATCTTTGATTTGAGCTTCTAGTATTTGAGCTCTTAGACCACTCACTATGTCCACCCTACTCATAAAGAGACTCTGTAGTGTCATAGTTACACTAAGGCTCATATCTCTAAAACTCTCAAGAAGCTTACCCTCTCGAACCATCATCCAAGACACATATAAGGATTTCTTACTTAGTGCATTGGCCACTACATTGACCTTACCTAAGTGATACTTAAGCTTAATGTCATAATCTTTTAAAACTTCCATCCATCTTCTTTACCTCATGCTTAGCTCTTTCTGATCAAACAAATATTTCAAACTCTTGTGATTGTTGAACATCTCAAATTGAACACCGTAAAGATAATGTCTCCATATCTTTAAGGCAAACACTACTGCGGCTAATTCCAGATCATGGGTAGGATAGTTCTCCTCGTGAGGCCTCAACTGTCTCGATGCATAAGCAACTACTTGCCTATTTTGCATTAGAACACACCCTAAACCCATCTTTGAAGCATTGCAAAACACTTCAAAATTCTTTTGTGGATCCAAAATTACCAAAACTGGTGTAGCAGTTAACCTTAACTTAAGCTCTTGGAAACCATCCTCACACCCTTGAGTCCAAACAAAAGTACTACTATTTCTAGTTAATCTAGTTAAGGATAGTTCTAACCGTGAGAATCCATTAATGAATCTCCTATAATACTCAATCAAGCCAATGAAACTCTTAATCTCAGTTACAATGGTGGGTTTCTCCCACTGCAACATTGCTTCCACTTTACTAGAGTCCACTGCAATCCCTCCTTGAGAGATCATGCGTCCTAGAAACTAAACTTCTAAAATCCAAAACTCGCACTTGGATAGCTTGACAAACAACTTCTTTTCTCGAAGGATCTCTAGAATTAACCTAACATATAGCTCATGCTTTTTCATTATATCAAAGTGGATTAGAATATCATCTATGAACACTACTACAAACTTATCTAGGTAGAGTCTAAAAATATTATTCATGTAATCCATGAATACCGTTGGTGCATTCATCAACCCAAAGGACATCACGAGGTAATCATAATGTCCATATCTAGTCCTGAAAGCAGTCTTAGGGATGTCCCCAACCCTAACCCTAATCTGATGATATCCTAACCTTAGATCAATCTTTGAGAACACTGATGCTCCTCTCAGCTGATCCATTAGGTCCTCTATCCTAGGCAACATATATTTATTTTTGATGGTTATCTTGTTCAATTGCCTATAATCTACACAAAGCCTCATGGTACCATCTTTCTTTTTCACAAGCAACACATGGGCTCCCCAAGGAGAAACACTTAATCTAATGAATTGTTTTTCTAGGAATTCATTAACTTTTTAAGCTCTGCTAGTTCTAGAGGTGCCATCCCATAGGGTGTTATAGAAATAGGTCACGTTGCTAGTACTAAATCTATAGTAAACTATATCTCTCTAGTGGGTGACAACTCTATTACATCTCTTAGGAAAACTTCTAGATACTCCCTCATTATTGATATATCCTCTAAACCCTGCTCAACCTCTGCTCTAAGAGAAAAAAGAAGAGTATATCCTTAAGCTCCCTCATCTAAATAGTGGTTCACTTAGTTCGCATTGAGATACATTGACTTGGAAAGGATGACTTTGGTAAATATATTTGACATAAATACTAGACTTTTATCTACACAATTTAAAACTAAATGGTTTGAAGACAACCAATCCATGCCAAGAATGACATCAATATCTACTTAAGGCAAACAAATAAAATTCATAGAGAAAATCCCATCTTCTAACTTTATACAATAATCTAAACAAATTTTAGAAGTTGTAATATATTCACTAGTGGGAGTAGAAACAGATAAGTCATAGGGAAAGTCTGCCATAGACAAATCTAACATGCTCACACAATCATAAGAAATAAAGGAGTGGGATGCTCCTGAATCATATATAATAGTTAAAGGGTGATCATGGATTATGCATTTACCTTGAATCTGACTTGAAGATTAGGTCATCTCTTGACCGCTCAAAGTATACACTCTTCCTGTTGCTTGCGGTTTAGGGTGATAGCAGCTTTCTGCTTCTGCAGACAATCTTTGGACATATGCCCCGGCAAGCCACATGCATAACAAACAGACTATCCTGCTAAACACGGTCAATCCCTTTGCAGTCTCCCACACTTAGGACACTTAGGTCCCCCTAAACCCCCATAACCTCCTTACCCTTGCCTTATGGGTAACCCGCTTTAGGAATATTAGTCTTCTTTTCACCAAACCTCTTTCTTTTCTGAGACTTTGTTTGGAGTTGAGAATAACCTTACTCCACTATTCGACACTAATTCACCAAAGAAGGGAAATCTCTAATCTCCATAGGCCGAACCATCCTCTTGATGTCTTCCCTCAAGTCATATTTGAACTTGACACATTTTGAGCTCTCATCTGGGTTGAGTCTATACTGGGACGAAAACTTTGACAACTCATCAAATTTCGCCTCATACTAGCCTAAGGTCATGCTCCCTTGCTTGCGTCTCAAGAACTCCACTTCCTTATCCTCTTGGATTGCCCTTGGGTAATACTTTTCCAGGAAAGTGTTTCTAAGCACCTGCTAAGAAATCTGGGTCACTCCAGCCTCCAACAAACTCTTAGCGCTCCTCCACCAATGTTCCACTTCCCCCTTAAACATGAAGGATACGAAAGTAACTCGTTGTTCATTTGTACAAAGCATGGCGTCAAAAATCTTCACAATCTCTGCCAACCACTGGTCGGCTTTCACCGGGTTGTAGTCACCTCTGAAAGATGGAGGATTCATCCTCCTAAACTCGAAAAGTCTAGAAAGTTCTGGTTCTTTCCAACCTATACCTCAGGCTGTGGTAGTGGTACTAGTTGGGATTCTGGTAGTCAGTTGCCTTCTAATATGTCCAACCTTCTGTTAATAACTGACGTCTGATCTTGCATAGCCTTGGTCATTGCCATTAGTGCTTCCGCTTTGTTTTGACCCTCCCCAAAAGAATTTTCACTTCTTTTAGTACTAGTATGCCCTGGCAAAGTCATAGTATCATGTAAACACTCAACATTAAATATTGAGTTGATTAGTCTCAATACCATGTAATAATGCAACAGGAACCATTAACATCAACATAAGGTAAGTTATGCAAACATCCCACCAAAGAGACTAGAGATCCATAACTAAGAACTAAAATTACTAACATAACTACACATAATTAGTCCATACCCTAGTTCAACAGGATGAACTGCTCTGATAGCATAATATAACACCCTAAGATAGATATCTCGATATAACTATAATACACAAATATATATAGTATTAGACATGTTACTTCTATACTATCTAGTATACGAATCCCGTATCATTCACAAAAAATTAATATGGAGAGCCATGATAACTGAATGTCATACATATATATATATATATATATATACACACACATACACACACGCGCACACACACACACACAAGAGTTGTGCAAAAAACATAAACTAAACTATTTAATCACATAGCTCTATCTTCATTTTCTTTTGACCCTCTTACCATTGAAACACAACAAATGGGTGAGAACATAATATTTCTCAGTAATATATAAGAATCTCATGGCATTCATTAATATATACACATAAATTGAAACTACAAATACATTATACAATCGCCCATACAATTGTATGACACCACTAAACTTGGTAAATTGTCTTACTCACAATTTTAACCTCACAAGAAGCTTATCTAACTATCTTGTTCCACAATATCATCCTTAGCAAAGAGTCTCACTTGCTATTTTGCAAGGTCAAGGGATTTAACTTACCCTTAATTAAGATAATTGTGTTGTGATTCAACTTTAACTGTTAAAGGAACCACTCTTGACTAATACTCAATTATAACCCAAATCAATGAGAGAAAAAAGCTTTAATTAAAGGACTAGCATGTATAACCCAATTCTTGTTTTCATAGGGTAAACAAAGCCTTCTTGATAAGTATAACTTACTCATCAAATCTGTGTCTGACTTTCCTTACTGTCACACCACAAGTGATATTCTATGCCACAATGTTGTGTTTAAGGTCCCAAACACCTTTTCTAAACAATTCATAACATTTGAGAAGTTTAGAAACTCAAATTATCCATACTTACTAGGTAATTATTTTCCTTGTGAAATAACTCTAAGAGTGTCTTAACACACTTTAGGAAATATGCATAAATGATTCCATCTAGTCAAGAACTTGAAAATATAAAAAATGACATTTTGAAGGTTTTGGACCAAAAACACAGGCCATGTCTGAAAACACAACCCGCCCCCCGTGTTAGAAGACATGAGCCGTGTTTGAAAACACCCCCTCATGTCTTGTTCTGTTAGCACAGTTTCACGAGATTGACAGGCAGAGATGACACACCTCCCTCTGTGTCTTGAGACACAGGTCGTGTTTCTTGAGCAAACATTCCGCAAAAAATTCTGCAAAATTGTGTCACTATTCCATTGGAATTTAATCCTCATTCAGCCACTCAAAGTTAGTTTCTAAGTGATTTCTAACATCATAATTAACTCTTAAACATATTGTAATACTTAATTACATAATTATATAACTAAGGTAGGAATTTGTGACAAAAATCATAGTTACTCTAACCTAATTTCTAGGTTCAAACTTAATGAACTAACCACCTTGTTTGATAACCAAAACCAATCCTCTTGCATTAAATAAACAAAACTAACTCAGTTCACTCAAAGAAAACAAGTACTAAAAAGAAAAGGGATCTTTGCTCTTTAAAACCCATTTTCTCCATGTAATGACCTAGCATCCAACTTAAGAGGGATGGAAGAAAAAGAATAAGTTTTAGGTTAGAAACCCCTACCTCAAGATGGTGGTGATGATACTTGATCAACCTTCAATCCTTGCCTTGCCCTTGTTCCTCTTCTTCCTCCCTTCCTCTTCCTTATTTTCCTCTCGTTTTCCTTGGCTTTTGATGCTATTTTTCCTTTTGTGTTCGTGATAGAAAATTGAGTGAAAAGAGATGAGAATTGAGTGAAATATCAAGTAAACAAAAGTCAAATATAGGGGCTACCGTATAATGACTTGTTTTCACTTAAATATAACACCGATATTTCCTGATCTGTTATGAACACCTAGATTTAGTTAAATCAAGTTTTTCATTTTCCAACAACTTTAAAATAAATACTAAGATTCATTAAAAATGTTATTTCGCCATTATCCTAAATTTTTATATCTACTGCTAGTCAATCTGGCATTAATTGCACAACCAGTATGCCTAATAATACCAAACTAACTCTGCTTATTCTTAAATTTTAACTACATCATCTTCTACCTTTTTGTGACCTGAAAATCAATTCTCTAGATTCATTTCCCTTTAATTAGTAACTTATGCTACTATCTGAGCTATTTTAAGCTACTTTTCAACATTTAGGTTGTAACTAAGTGCCTATAAGAACTCAGTTTGTCACAAAACTTATATGACATGTTATACAAGTATAATAGTGCCTTTAAGACCATATACAAGCCAAAAATGTTTTCTCGGGATATTACATTTCTCCCCTCCTTTTTAAAATTTTTCCCCAAAAATGTTTACCTCAAAACAACTCTGGATATTCTTGTTGCATACGGGACTCTAACTCCAATGTAGCTTCCTTTGTGCCTGCTTCACCCTATAAGAGAATCTGCTTACCTCTAAGCTCCTTGACCCCTCTGTCTATAATCCGCACTAGTTGCACTACATAAGACAAATCATCTCTTAATTGCAAAGATTTATTTCTTATGACGTGTGAAGGATCTGGATTGTACTTTCTGAGTTGGGATATATAAAAAACATCATGAAGGCTTGAGAAACTCGGGGGGAGGGCTATCTGAAAGGCTACTGGTCCAACTCTTTTCAGAATTTGGTAGGGACTAATGAATCGATGGTTTAACTTTCGTGTTCTCAAAGCTCTACTAATTCCAGTCATAGGAGAAACTCTCAAGAAGACATGCTCACCTTCTTCAAAATCTAGAGGTCTCCTTCT
The DNA here is from genome assembly GCA_029884605.1 of Ormosia emarginata. Lineage (NCBI taxonomy): Eukaryota > Viridiplantae > Streptophyta > Magnoliopsida > Fabales > Fabaceae > Ormosia > Ormosia emarginata. The sequence goes on from JAQQTP010000088.1 coordinate 46,746,659, forward strand.
TCTATCAACATAACTTTTTTTGCCTACTCTAAGCTTTAGCCATTCTATCCCTGATTTACTTAATTTGTTCTAAAGTCTGTTGCACTATCTCAGGTCCTAAGACAATTTTCTCTCCAACCTCATACCAGCACAATGGTGTCCTGCACTTTCTACCATAAATTGCTTCATATGCTGCCATCCTTATACTAGTATAGTAACTGTTGCTATAGGTAAACTCCACTAAAGGTAAGAGTCTATCCCAATTCCCCTGCTAATCTAAAACACATGCCCTAAGCATATCCTCTAGGGTCTGGATAGTTCTCTCCGACTGCCCATCTGTTTGTGGGTACTATGTTGTGCTAAGACTTAGCCTAGTCCCAAAGGCTTTCTACAAGGCTCCCCAAAATCTAGATATACATCTAGGATCTCTATCTGAAACTATACTAAGGGGAACTCCATGCAATCTAACTATCTTCTGCATATACAATTGAGCAAATTTATCTAAGGGATAGTTCATTCTAACTGGCAAAAAATAGGCAGACTTGGTCAGTCTATCTAGTACGACCCAAATTGCATCATGTCCTAGTTAAGTTCTGGGTAAACCTGACACAAAATCCAACATGATATGGTCCCACTTCCATTTAGGAATTTCTAAGGAATTGAGAGGTCCTAAAGGTTTTTGATGTTCTATCTTAACTTTCTAGCATACCAGCACCTAGGCGCAAACTCCACTATTTCTTTCTTTATTCTTGGCCACCAAAACATCTTTCTCAAATCTTTGTACATCTTAGTGGCTCCGGGATGAATATTATACTGGCTACTATGAGCTTCCTCTAAGATCACTTCTTTGATTGCAAAATCTCTAGGAATGCAAAGTCTATCTCTAAACTTAATCATTTTATCATCTGCTACATCAAAATCTATTTGATTCCCCAATAAAATTTTCTCTCTTATCTCATTTAAGGTTTCTTCTTCAATTTGAGCTTCTAGTATTTGAGCTCTTAGACCACTTAATATGTTCACCCTACTTATAAAGTGACTCTGTGCTGTCATAGTTACACTAAGGCTTAAATCTCTAAAACTCTCAAGAAGTTGACCCTCTCAAACCACTATCCGAGACACATGTAGGGATTTCCTACTTAATGCATCGGCCACTACATTGGCCTTACCCAGGTGATACTTAAGCTTAAAGTCATACTCTTTTAAAAACTCCATCCATCTTTTTTGCCTCATGTTTAGCTCTTTCTGATTAAACAAATATTTCAAACTCTTGTTATCGCTGAACACCTCAAATTGAACTCCATAAAGATAATGTCTCCATATCTTTAAGGCAAATACTACTGTGGCTAATTCCAAATCATGGGTGAGATAGTTCTCCTCATGAGGCCTCAACTGACTTGATGCATAAGTAACTACTTTCTTATTTTGCATTAGAACACACCCTAAACCCATCTTTGAAGCATCACAAAACACTTCAAAATTCTTTTGTGGATTCAGAATTACCAAAATTGGTGTAGTAGTTAACCTCAACTAAAGCTCTTGGAAACTATCCTTAAACTCTTGAGTCCAAACAAAGGTACTACCTTTCCTAGTTAATCTAGTTAAGGGTAGTACTAACTGTGAGAATCCACTAATGAATCTCTTATAATACCCAGCTAAGCCAATGAAACTTCTAATCTCGGTTATAGTGGTGGGTCTCTCCCACTATAACACTGCATCTACTTTACTAGTGTAACATCTCGAGAAAACATGTTAGGCTTGTATATGGTCTCAAAGGTATTATTATACTTGTATAACATGTCAGTTAAGTTTTGTGACAAACTGAGTTCGTTTAGGCACTTAGTTGCAACTCAGAAGTTGAAAAATAGCTTAAAATGACTCAGATAGTAGCATAAATTGCTAATTTGAGATAAATAAACCTAGAGAGTTTGTTTTTAAGTCACAAATAGGGTAAGTAAGGTGTAGTTAAAATTTGAGAGTAATCAGAGTTAGTTTGGTATTTTTAAGCATACTAGTTGTGCATTTTAATGTCAGATTAACACCCAACAGATATGAAAAATAGAGTTATTAGTGAAACAATAATTTTGATGAATCCTAGTATTTATTTCAAAGTTGTTAGAAGTTAGAAAACTTGGTTTAGCTAAATTCAAGTGTCTTTAGTAGATATAAAGTTCCAGTGTATGTTTAAGTAACAAAGTTAGAATTTGCTTCTCATTTCCTCTTCCTATCCACGGTTCCAGAACCAATGCAAAGCAAAAAAAAAATAAAGAAAGAAAACATAGGAGAAAAAGGAAGAGAAGAACAAAGGAAAAAAGGGGAAATCAAGAGAAGAAGCTCAAGGACAAAGGCCAAGCTTCAAGATCTTCATCATCTCCATCTTTGTAGCAACTTGGGGAGCTTAAGGTAGGGGTTCACTAACCTTCAATCTCATTTTTTCTTCATCTTTTCCATTGAATGAGGTTAGGTCACCTAGATGGAGAAATTGGGTTTGAGATGCAAGAATCCACTTTCCTTGTTAGTTATTGTTTCCTTTGATGAAACTGAGTTAGTTTCATTGTATTGAATGCAAATTGGTTGATTTGTGCCTAAACAAATCAAGAAGTTCCATAAATTGGAATATAGTGTTGTGAATTTTTCGCAAGCACACAAATCGTACAAGTAGTAAAATAAAGATCGTTCCCATGAGGATCGGTTAATTACTAACTCTTATGGCTGCTTGGATTATTTATGCAAATAAAAATTAACAGTCAAAGTTAAATTAAAATCAAAACAATAAAGAAAGCAAATAAATCAAGAAAAGTAAAGATTCAACTAAGGTTTAAGGTCTAGGACAGGGAATCCACTACACTACCCCTTATGCTAAATTGTAATCTTATCTTTGTTAATGTTCAATTATGTTCTTGAAGGCGATTTGTTCTAAATTATTTAAAGCTCAATTTCTTGGCACTAAAAACATGCTAAAACTTCACTAATCCCATTCTCATGGAAATTAATCCAAGTTCCAACTCATTAAGATTCATGACAATCGTTTAATCCTCAAAAGATTTAAGCCTATGTCTAGGTCTCAATTCCTAAATTCAATTATTAGATTATCAAGCAATTATATTTCATCTTTCGATCCTTCACCTAAAGCCTAAGATCATGTAAATATGACCAGCAACATACCACAAGCATTAAGAATACTAAGAGTGAATCAAGAACAATAATTTCATTAACAAAGAATTAAATTAACAATTCAACATAAAGAAATAGAGAGTTTCATCCCAATCCTAGAAAAAAGGGATTTAGCCACTCATGGCAATTGAAGCACAAATAAGAACAAAAGGTAAAGAAATAACCATGATTCCAAAATAAAAGAGAAGATGGAGAAGATGAAGATGGAGAAGATGTCTTCAATGGTTGATCAATGCTCTTGCTCTTGTCTTCAAAACCCTGGCCTCCAACCCTTGTGCCTCTCAAAGTTTCTTGTAGCCTTTAACCAAAAAGTCCCTAGCCAAAAATGGTTCTTTAGGTTTGATGTTTTTGCCCAATTTATAATGATTTTGAAGCAAAATTCCCTTTTTTTCACGTCAAGAAGGATCACATGGCCATGTCTCCCTTTGACATGGTCATGTGAGCCTTAAAAACAACATAATTTTGACATATGGGGAGACATGACCATGTGACATTGAGACACAGTCGTGTCTCAAAGTCAGAAGCTTCATAAGGTTAAGACAAGGTCGTGTCTGGTGCCAGAATTGCATAACTTCAACGTTGGGGGGAGACACGACCGTGTCTCCCAGAGATACGACTGTGTCTAACTCTTGAGCAGGAATTAGCTCTTGTGGTCTTCATGAAAGTTGTAGATCTTTTTCTTAGCTTTCCAAGATCACCTCGTTTCAACTTCTGTATCTCAAGTTATGCTTATTTTATTGCGCAAAGGTCAAAAACTCTGCAAATCTTAGCCATATAAATTCCGAGCTCAACTCCATTGCAATGGATCCATCCAAGATTCATAAAACCATGTCAAAACATCTCTTTTGGACCTAAAAACATAGAAAAGGACCAATCATTAGATACCAAGGATAAATAGAATAAATGTGGCATAAATTCTAACATAAATCAATCAAAGCATACCTAAATCCACCTCAAATCATACACAAGATGTGTATATTTTATCCACACATCATATAAAACGTAGGTTGTGATTTTGAGCTTTAATCCAAGTTTAAGTGAATTGATGAGTTGGTTTTTGTGTTTAATTATTCTAACATGATTAGAGACCATGATTAGGATTAGAAAACACTTAGAATCCAAGATTGGAAGGTTAAAAATAGATTTGGAGCCAATAGAATAGTGGCTCTATTCTACATAATTTTTTGCAGAATTGACCACGCCTAGGCATAACTTTTCCACGCCTAGGCGTGGACTGATCAATTTTTGGTTCAGGCAAGGCAGAGAGCACCACGCCTAGGCGTGATAAAACCAAGCCTAGGCATGAAACATGACATAAACCACGCCTAGGAGTGAGAAAGTCACGCCTAGGTGTGAGTTCCATGATTTTTTCAAGAATGTTATTCTTGATATTTGGGAGTTTCCTGCTAGTTGGGATCATTCTTACATGTTTTCATAAGTGTATTAAGACACTTTTAGGGATATTTCAAAGATGAAACAACCCTTTAGTATAGATAAGAAAGTTTAAACCTTTGTGCATCTAATAGTTAAGGATTTTCATAGGTAGGTATCTAACATCCTAGGCACTTAGTATTGCATTAGATATCACACAAGATGTAATGAGATGAAGTAATAGATACGAGTGTATTAGAATGAATTAGTAGCATTCACTCTAGTTACTTGGTAAAGGTATGAGCCTTAGGATATCAAAGAGTAGTGGATTACTTTGGAAGGGTACCTAAAACCTTAAGCAATAAAGTGTTGCAAGTACTAACCACTCATGAGTTAGTTTCACTCAAGTGGAGTTAAGTTTGTGTGTTTAGTTCCTAAGCGGGAACAATTGTGTACTAAGTTCTATAGTTAAGTGAGATCTCGAGCATTGTTTAATACATAGTAGGATGAACTATGACTTGAAGCTTGTCATATTCATTAAGTATAGCAGAAAAATGTTTAGCTCTTCTGATATTATAGTTGAGTTGAAGATGTATGTAGGAAGAGAGTTATTTCCTTGAAAACTAAGTTAAGTATGTAAGATCAAGTAGTTAGGTATTCCAAGAGTTAGGAGTTACCAAAAATAGGTATTTTGAACCTTGTGCACTCTAGTGTGACACAGGTCACTATAGGTAATGCAATAGCAAGGAAAGCTGGATACAAATGAGATATGTATAGTTTACTTATCCAGATGCATGAATTACTCACTTGCAGTAGAGTTGAGTTAAGTGTGCAAAGATCAGAGAAGTGCTCATTTGGCTCCATAAGTTAGTTCAAAATCATGCACTAGTTAAGATAGACTCCTTCACAAGGATAAGTTGGGTCTATGAGTAAGTTTACAGCTAGTAAGGATTATAGTTTTCCTTTGTCTTAGGTAAGCCCAAGATGTGATAAGTTCACTCCCTATCTTAGCAAGTGTTCGTGGAACTAGAGTTTCCTAAAATGAATAAGTAGAGGTAGAGTTAAATCGCTAGCTTTGCAGTTATAGTTCAGTTGTATGGGCAATTGTCTATGTGTGTTGACATAAGCAATTATATAGGCGGTTGCTTATGTTAACAGTATGTAAGCTATCAGTTTGGCTACACTATGAGGCATTATGCAGTTATCAATTATAGTAGAGGAAACTCCTATGGTAGTAATTATAGATAACATTTTATGGTTGTATGTGTTGGTGTATGCCCTAGTGGCCAATACATTTTGTTTGTATTTACATACATTATATTATGTTATTTTATATGAGGCATTTCATTTATTGTGTTCTTTTTGGTAGACATAATAAAGTCCTTAGAATAGTAAGTTTGATACCATAGGACATCAAGTGGATAACTTGATCGTGAGATCCTATTGGATAAAATACTATTCTTAAATGTCCCTAGTCAAGTATTATTGTTAATTAGGACAACAATAATACATTGAGGCTAGTATGTGCGTAGACTGATGACCACATCTCACGGGTCATGGATATGAGATATCAAGTCTACACATGGATACATATTAGAGTAATGATGTATTGGACAGACCCGCCATGAGAACGCTACGTGGATCGTTACGTGAGTGTCATAAGCGATTCTCATAGTGATAATGGTGTATGTGGTCCTTTGACCTGAAATCACTACGATTCCTACATGAGGAGTTGTGTGTTTTAATGCCATCAAACGTCATCTGTAACAAGATGATTATAACGTTGGTTATTAGACATGCCGCAATACATGTGGAGGAATATGAAAGACCTAGATGGGATTTGTCCCTCCTACATAACAGGAGCGATATCTTCGAGCCCCCTGATTGAGTGAGACTACGAAATGCATGGCCATGCTCAAATGAGTTAATATGAGATATTGATCTTATTTGCTATTACTATGTCTACTCGGGAATCAGGAAACTGAAGATTGAACTAAACAAGGGTGACACATTCCATGCCTTGTGTTCAATCTGGATATCTGGACAAAGGGACTAAACTACACGGAAACATTAGTCACAGATAGGTTATGTCAAATCACTGACATTCTCATTACTTGGGTAGCAGTGATGTGTTGCTAGATACCGCTCACTGTTTGTAATATTAAAATGAGATTTTAATATTACTACCAACGTCATGAGAACCTGCAGGGTCGCACACTTAGAACAGACTAAATTGGAGTAATCAGAATCCAAGTTGGACTCGGATTCAACTGTGGGCCTAACTCATGACAGATGGGTTTAGGGTTGCACCACTTACCTTGCTACTACTCGCACTCACTTAAGGCAGCCTTTGTTATAAATAATATTGCTAAAGGGGCTGCTACTAGGTTACAACACAACCCTAGCCGCACCTACAGAAAGTGAGTGAGAGATAGTGAGGTCTTCTTCTCCTCTCTTCGCAGCTAGCACTACGAAAACAGAGGCGTGACTCCTTTTGCAAGTCTGTTCGTGTGGATACCGCAGAAACATCGTCGCTATTATGGTGTTGGTGATTCACCTCGCTTGTGTCTATCACGCTTCAAGAGGTAAAAATTTAAAAAAAAACTCGGATTATGGATTTTTGCATGGATCCTGTGAGGGAATTCTGTTATTCCGCTGCGAGACTTTTGATCCGCAAATTCCCAACAGTATGAACGATTGTATAATGTTGAGTTTAGTTTGTTTATGTATACAGTTTACATAATTTTTATGCCATGAAATATATGTTTATTACTGAGGATTTGTATGTTCTCACCCATTTATGTGTTTTCACGGTAGAAGCAAATCAACGATTGTCATAGAGTAAGAAGTTCAAGAAACAGAAGAACTAGTGTAGTATAATTTTACTTGTTTCTTGTTTAGACAAAGCTTATATATATTGTTTATATTTGCTTTGTAGTTATATTCAGAGGCATGTATTACAATAAGCCCTTCTGTGGCTAAGGTTGTATATATATATGTATAAGTTTAAGTTTTCCGCATTCTCTCAAGGCTTTCTATAATGACTTGCACGGTTGTTATAGATATATTAGTAGTTAGTTATATAGTAAGTGACGTGGCTAGCAATGTTTATCTTGATATATTCAAATATATCAAGATATCTGTCCTAGGGTTTTACAACTAGGGTCCACTGCAATCCCTCCTTGAGAGATCACGTGTCCTAGAGTTGAACTTTTAAAAGCCAAAACTCGCCCTTGGATAGCTTGGCAAACAATTTCTTTTCCCAAAGGATCTCTAGAATTATCCTAACATGTAACTCATGCTCTTCCATTGTATCAGAGTAAATTAGAATATCATCTATGAACACTACTACAAACTTATCTATGTAGGATCTAAAAATCCTATTCATGTAATCCATGAATACCGCTAGTGCATTCGTCAACTCAAAGGACATCACGAGGTACTCATAATGCCCATACGTAGTCCTAAAAGCAGTCTTAGGGATGTCTTTGTCCCTAACCCTAATTTGATGATATCTTAACCTTAGATCAATCTTTGAGAACATTGATGCTCCTTTCAACTGATCTACTAGGTCCTCTATCCTAGGCAACGAATATTTATTTTTTATGGTTACCTTGTTTAATTGCCTATAATCTATGCAAAGCCTCATGATACCATCTTTCTATTTCACAAGCAACATAAGTGCTCCCCAAGGAGAAACACTTAGTCTGTTGAATTATTTTTCAGTCAATTCCTCTATTTGCTTTTTAAGCTCTGTTGGTTCTAAAGGTAGCACCCTATAGGGTGCTATAGAAATAGGTATCGTTGCTGGTACTAAATCTATAGTAAACTCTATCTCTCTAGTGGGTGGCAACTATATTACATCTCTCAGGAAAACTTCTGGATACTCCCTCATTATTGATATATCCTCTAAACCCTACTCAACCTCTGCGTTAAGAGAGAAAAGAAGAATATATCCTTGAGCTCCCTCATCTAAATAGTGATTCACTTGGTTCGCATTGAGATACATTGACTCAGAAGGGATGACTTTGGTAGATATATCTGACATAAATACGAGAGTTTAGTCTGCACAATTTAAAACTACATGGTTGGAAGACAACCAATCTATGCCAAGAATGACATCAATATCTACTAAAGGCAAATAAACAAGATTCATAGAGAAAATCCTATCTTCTAACTTTATACAACAATCTAAACAAATTTTAGAAGTTATAACAAATTCACTATTGGGAGTAGAAACAGTTAAGTTGTAAGGAAGGTCTGTCATAGACAAATCCAACATACTCATACAATCACAAGAAAGAAAGGAGTGCGATGCTCCTAAATCATATATAATAGTTAAAAGGTGATCATGGATTATGCATTTACTTTAAATCATACTTGAAGACGGGGTCATCTCTTGACCACTCAGAGTATACACTCTTCCTACTGCTTATGGTTTATGGGTGATAGTAGCTTTCTGCTTTTACGGATAATCTCTGGACATATATGCCCCGGTTGGCCACAGGCATAGCAAACAGATTGTCTTGCCAAACACGGCCTATCCCCATGTGGTCTCCTACACTTACCACACTTAGGTGCCCCTAAACCCCCTTGAAACTGCTTACCTTTGTCTTGTGGGTAACACAATTTAGGAATACTGGTCTTCTTTTCATCAAACCTCTTCCTTTTCTAAAAGTTTTGTGTCTTCGACTCTGTTTGGAGTTTAGAACAACCTAACTCCATTATCCGAAACTTATTCACCAAAGAAGGGAAGTCTCTAATCTCTATAGGTTGAACCATCATCTTGATGTCTTCCCTCAAGCAAGATTCGAACTTGACACATTTCGAGCTCTCATCTGGGTTGAGTATATACTGGGATGAAAACTTTGACAACTCATCAAATTTTACCTCATATTGGCCTGAGTTCAAGCTCCCTTGCTCGAGTCTCAAGAACTCCACTTCCTTATCCTCTTAGATTGCCCTTGGGTAATACTTTTCCAAGAAAGTATTTCTAAGCACCTCCCAAGAAATCTAGGTCGCTGCAGCCTCCAACAACCTCTTAGCACTCCTCCACCAAAGTTTTGCTTCCCCCTTAAACATAAAGGATAAGCAACTTGTTGTTCATCTGCACAAAGCATGGTGTCAAAAATCTTCTCTATCTCTACCAACTGCTATTCGGCTTTCACCTGGTCGTAGTCACTTTTGAAAGATGGAGAATTCATTCTCCTGAACTCGGAAAGGTCTAGAAAGTTTTGGTTCCTCCTAACCTATACCTCAAGCTGTGGTGGTGGAACTAGTTGGGGTTCTGGTTGTCGCTTGGCTTCTAATCTATCCAACCTTTTGTTAATAACAGATATCTGATCTTGCATAGCCTTGGTCATTGCCATTAGTGCTTCTACCATTTTTTGACCCTCCATATAAGAATTTTCACTTCTTCTAGTACTAGTACCCCCTGGAGAAGTCATAGTATCACGTAAACACCCAACATTAAATATTGAGTTAATTAGTCTCAATACCATGTAATAGTACAACAATAACCAATAACATCAACATAAGGTAAGTTATTCAAACATCCCACCAAAAAGACTAGAGATGCATAACTAAGAACTAAAATTACTAATATAACTATGCATAGTCAGTCCATACCCCAGCTCAATAGGATGAACTGCTCTGATACCATAATATAACAACCTAAGACAGATATCTCGATACAACTATAATACACAAAGATATACAGTATTAGACATGTTACTTCTATACTATCTAATATACTAATCCCATATCATTCACGAAAAATTAATATGGAGAGCCACAATAACCGAAAGTCATACATATATATATACATCAAAAGCCTTCACGGCAAGAGTAATATATATACAACCCATAACTAACTCAAAATATTATATATATATATATATATAAATATATATATATATATATATATATATATATATATATATATATATATATATATATAGACACACACATACACACATACACACACACAAAAGAGTCATGCAGAAAACATAAACTAAACTATTTAATCTTGTAGCTCTATCTTTGTTTTCTTTTGACCCTTCGAGTGGTACTAACCTGTTTTATCATAGAAATACAAGAAATGGGTGATAACATAATATTTCTCAGTAATATACAAGTATCTCATGGCATTCATTAATATATACACATAAATTGAAACTACAATAACATTATACAACCGCCTATACAATTGTATAACGTATAGAAATCTAAATTATCTTGATATTACACAATCACTCATAGAATTGTATAACACCATTAAATTTGGTAAATTGTCTTACTCGCAATTTTACCCTCACAAGAAGCTTCTCTAGCCATCTTGTCTCATAATATCATCCTTAGCAAAGAGTCTCACTCGTTATTTTGCAAGGTCAAGGTATTTAACTCACCCTTAATTAAGATAATTGTGTTCTGGTTTAACTTTAACTGTTAAAGGAACCTCTCTTGACTAATACTCAATTATAACCCAAATCAATGAGAGAAAAGAGCTTTAACCAAAGGACTTGCATGTATAACCCAATTCTTGCTTTCATAGGATAAACAAAGCCTTCTTGATAAATATAACTTACTCATCAAATTTGTGTCTGGCTTTCCTTACTGTCACACAACAAGTGGTATTCTGTGCCACAATATTGTGTTTAAGGTCCCAAACACCTTTTCTAAATAATTCATAACTTTTGAGAAGTCTAAAAACTCAACTTATCCATACTTACTAGGTAATTATTTTCCTTGTGAAATAACCATAAGAGTGTCTTAACACACTTTAGGAAACATGTATAAATGATTCCATCTAGTCAAGAACTTGAAAACATAAAAAATGACATTTTGAAGGTTCTAGACCAAAAGCATAGCCATGTTTGAAAACACAACTCCCTATGTCAGAAGATACGGGCTGTGTCTGAAAACATGCCCCCTTGTGTCTTGCTCCGTTAGCACAGTTTCATGAGATTGACAAGCAGAGAGGGACACCCCCTCATGTCTTTGAGACATGGGTCGTGTTTCTTGACTAGACATTTTGTAGAAAATTATGCAGAACTGAACCACTGTTCCATTGGAATTTAATCCTCATTCAGCCACTCAAAGTTGGTTTCTAAGTGATTTCTAACATTACAATCAACTCTTAAACATATGGTAATACTTAATTACATAATTATATCACTTAGGTAGGAATTTGTGACAAAAATCACAATTCCCCTAACCTAATTTCTAGGTTCAAACTCAATGAAATAACCACCTTGTTTAATAACCAAAACCAATCCTCTTGCATTCAATAAGCAAAACCAACTCACTTCACTCAAAGAAAATAAGTACTAACAAGAAAAAATGATCTATGCTCTTTAAAACCCATTTTCTCCATGTAATGACCTAACATCCAACTTAAGAGGGATGAAGGAAAAAGAACAAGTTTTAGGTTAGAAACCCCTACCTCAAGATGGTGGTGATGATGCTTGATCAACCTTCAATCCTTGCCTTGCCCTTGTTCCTCTTCTTCCTCTTTTCCTCTTCCTCCTTTTACTCTTATTTTCCTTGGCTTTTTGTTGTGGTTTTTCCTTCTGTGTTCGTGAGAGAAAATTGAGTGAAAGGCGATGAGAATTGGGTGAAATATCAAGTAAACAAAAGTCAAATATAGGGGCTGCTGTATAATGACTTATTTTCACTTAAATATAACACTAATACTTCTTGGTCTGCTATGAGCACTTAGATTTAGTTAAATCAAGTTTTTTAACTTCCAACAACTTTAAAATAAATACTAAGATTCATTAAAAATGTTGTTTCACCATTATCCTAAATTTTTGTATCTACCTCTAGCCAATCAGGCATTAATTGCACAACTAGTATGCCTAAAAATACCAAACTAACTATGTTTATTCTCAAATTTTAACTACTTCATCTTCTACCTTTTTGTGACCTGGAAATCAATTCTCTAGATTCATTTCCCTTTAATTAGTAACTTATGCTACTATCTGATTCATTTTAAGCTACTTTTCAACTTTTAAGTTGCAACTAAGTGCCTATATGAACTCAGTTTGTCATAAAACTTATATGACATGTTATACAAGTATATAATACCTTTAAGACTATATACACGCCTAACATGTTTTCTCGAGATGTTGTATGTGTATTCTTCCTCCTTACTGAGTTACTGTTATTCGTTTCCCTATTGCGACACCTCTCTAATTATGTGTTACTACCTTTCTACCTAGGTTACACGCAGCCACTTCCATTATACAGGTTTCAAAACTTGCACCCTAATCCTCAATCTCACACTTATCATTTTTCTAATATAAATCATGAGCAACCTATTTTGAACTGGATTCAGAGCATTACCTGAAAAGATGGTTAAAGGTGGACTCCTCCATGGCACTGCTGCTCCAGCGGTGGTGCGAGGAGGAGGTACTTGTAAAAGGCACTCGGATGCTCAAGTTAGACCATGCACAAGGAAGGCAGTCTGTATATCAAATGAGATGTATATCTTTGAGACCTTGCATGTCATTCATAAGAGCATTTTAGGGAATTATGCTATGCAGTTTTTCAGGATTAGAATCTGTCAAGGATTGTGATCTCTTTTAACTAATTTTCCTATTTATGTGGGATGTAATTAGTTTTCATATCTATCAAGAATACTTTGAGAGATTTATGCCTAATAAATAGGAAAATGTACTCATCAAGATAGCGTGCAATAATATTTGGGTATCATTCTGGTGGGCAGAGTTACTCCTGAACTGCTAACCCAAAACCCGGTCCAGAATAGCTGCTCCCAGCTTGGCGCTTAGATGGGACAAATAAGTGTCAAGGTACTTGCGTTTAGCAGGAGTACACAGCACACAGTGAATAAAAGGATCCAAGTCAGAGTTAATGTCGGATCTCACAATATTTTTCAAAGGTCCGAGGTTCATGATATATTATAGTATACCTCCATAGTCAATGTGTACGGTTGGGATCTGAGTCAGATCGCTCTACTTGTGTTGTCATTTCACCATTTGAGGTATGTCATATGTTGCTCCCATGTGCAGTTCAGGGGGTCTCAACTACATGCCATGAGTGAATTCTTGTTGGGATGTCAACGACGGACTCAAGTCGAATATGTGCTGAGTTGACCCATAATATAGGATCTCAGATCATGGTTCAGAATAGTTGCCCCTAACTTGGTGCTTAGCTAGCATAGCTTAGTATCAAGATAAGTCTCAATGCCCTTTGGGCGTTGAAATTCATGCTTCACTTGAAGTTGTAATTCATGCTACTTTGTATAGTTATGAGCTCTAATTTGGAGGCGTTTGATCATTTGACACTCGTGGACTTGTCATAGTTCAGACAAGGTCCACACCTCAATTGATTTAAGATAGACATTCTAGTGTGCAACTGGGGTCCATAGAATGAACTAGAATTGTTGTCGTGTTTACTTCTTTTTCCAAGGTACGTACGGGGTCCAACGCCCAAATTTTTTAGCACTTGAAATTCCACTTACGGTCTTTAATGTTTATGGTCTAGCGCTAAAAATCACCTAATATTTATGAATTTCTAACTTCAGAACCAGTTTAACACAATACATTCACGGTAGGTACCTAATGGTAGAAAACAGATGTCATAATCCGTGTTGCCAATTAATTTCACAACCACAAAATGATTATGGCCAAGTGTTGAGGATTTGGGTATGGACCCATAACTCACAACCAAAACACACAAGCGGGTTTTATCGGTTATTCCTCTTAACCTAGAATCTAAGAGATCTCAGATCCCATAGGGAATAGGCTCGAGACATTCTCAAGGCATTTTTTGACTTGAGGGTCTTTGAATTATTGAAAGAAATTCTAGATCCCATAAGGAATGTGGTCAGTAGACATTCTCAAGGCAGAGTCCGGCTTGAGGGTCCTTTGAGACTTTAAGCAAAAAGTATAAGAATACGCTTAACCTCTGTAAACCTGGTTGGCTTACCGGTTAAGATCAGGCTCATAAGGGTATGGGTGAAAACACTTGACTGCGCTCCTTGACCTTGGAAAATGGTCAAGTGGATTGCCCTGTCTAGCCATCATGTATAGATATTGATCAGTTGATCCTCTTCGAACCTTGTATTCCTCGGACCTTGCCAAGGTATAGTAAACTTGTGGGTTGTGTCAGGCTAAAATACTCGTGGACTCGAGATCACGACCGAGGTACTGACTTAGATTATGTTGGGCCAAAGTACTTATGGACTCGAGGTTGCGATCGAAGTACTAGCTTTGCTTTCTTCCTTGAGATTCACCATTTGGTTAAAATTATGGTTATGTCCCGTCATGTGAGGAATGGATGATTGCTTCTATCCTTGGCTTTTCATCTTGTGATTGTGGGGTGGCATTTCTATTATACGTCGCGACGTACTTTACCTTTCTTTTTACAGTGGTAGTGACCTTCATCTTCCTGTGATCACTAGATTTTTCAAGAACATTAGGAATTGGCATTTCTTCATCGATGAAAACAACATTATCCCATAAACTCCATGCGGCCATGAATCGAAGTATATCGTTCATGAATAAGTTGTAATTTGGCCAGAAGACCTTGTGATAGATAAGTTCGTGTCTATGGTTTATCCATATTAATTATCTATTTGCCCTTGTTTGGTACATTGGATGTGGGTCGGGTGTTAGGATTTTTGGTCACTTGCGAGGCCATTCAATGCACAGCTTTACACTATTAGGTTGGCAATATATCACATACATAATGACCCAAACCATAACCTTGACCTCATACCATATATGATTTAACCCTTCAATGCACGTTCCATGACCTGTTGTTCTCGGAATCTTTGGTGGTAGCCTTCCCACCAGTCATTGTTGTGGACTCCCAGTGGGTCTTCAGTGGAAGGAGTGGAGGAGAGATGGCTGACGACGGTTCTAGAAATCCAAGAGCCACGGGAGTCGTCGTAGTCAAAGTTGACCTCCACCGCAGAGCCGACTCTGAAATGGGTTGTGGCTGGAAGCGGTTACGAGGGGAAGACGGTACCACGTAACTGGTGTTATTTGGCCATATATTATGGGTCATGGCCAGGAAACTGTGGTGGTGAAGACCGTGGTGGCTTCAACTATGGCTTTAGCGGGCGTTAACGTGGCGACAGGGGCCACGATGCCTGCCGCAAAGCCTCGGGTTACCGCGAAGAAAGAGTCCTAGTGACCAAGCTCAGTCGCCTCATAAAGGAAGGGGAACTGCTATTCTGGATGCTATCATCCTTGCCAAGATCTCTGGGATTCCAGTATGGAGGAGCTACTAGGGGAACAAGATCGAGAAGTTTCATACTACAACCTTGGTCTCAGTTGGGTGTCACCGTTGGACAATATGGGTGTGACCTTGTCAAAGTGTAGCAACAGACAACACAACTTCTCCATTTAACTTTTCATATATCAGAAACCTCTGGCTTTATGAAGGAACAAGATATCATCAGAATATGTTTGTGTTACTTTTTCATGATGATAGTGGTGTGATTTGAAGTTTATCGTTCCCACAGATGGCACCAATGTTTTGAACTAGATTCAGAGCGTTACCTGAAAAGATGGTTGAAGGTGGACTCCTCCGTGGCACAGCTGCTCCAGTGGTGGTGCGAGGGGGTGGGTACCAACAAAAGGCACTCCGACGCTCAAGTTAGACCGTGCACAAGGAAGGCAGTCTGTATATCAGATGAGATGCATACCTTTGAGACCTTGCTTGACATTTATAAGAGCTTTTTAGGGAATTATGCAATGCAGTTATTTAGGACTAGAATCCATTAGGGATTGTGATCTCTTTTAACTAATTTCCCTATTTATGTGGGATGTAATTAGCTTTCATATCCTTCAAAGATACTTTGAGAGATTTATGCCCAATAAATAGGCAGATGTACTCATCAAGATAGTGCGTAATAATATTTGGGTATTATTCTGGTTGGCCGAGTTGCTCCTGAACTACTAATCCAAAATCTGGTCCATAGCACTACCAATTTTCCAAGCCTTTGGACTTTAGCTACTTAACCTTTGATGCATGGTGAGCCCAAATCAGTTCTCCAACCTATTCATTCAATTGGGCTTTGCTTTGCACCCAAATCCCACAGTGGGTCCAACTATGTGCTTCCAAACTAATTATTCTTTTCCTAAAAAAAAATAATTCTTTCTCATCTACTTAAATTAATCCTACAAAATAAAGTTATTAAATGATGAAGTTAAATTTCTCAAAATAAGCATAAGAATAAAAAAATTATTTATTTTAATGGTATAAAATGTATATATAAATGACGCACATCAAATACTTCCAAACTTAAACCTTTTTTTGTCCTTAAGCAAGAAAAATATGAGCCCAGGCCAAAAATGACACCTTTGAAATGATAACAACTGCAAATAAAAATTTTAAAGAAAGTTTCGAGAAATTTGATATGTCAATAGCCTATCAAAGCTTAAAGAGGTTAAACTTTCAATCATGTATCCATATTCAACTTAGATACAAGTCATCAAACCATACTTGTTTTCAGTAACAAATCCCATGAACTCACTCGCTCTCTTGATGAACACATGCATACTTAGTAACTCATAAACACCTCCCCAAAGTCAAATAAGCAAAACTGCTACTCATTTCTCTATTAATTCAAGTTATCAAGGATCATTAGGATTTATTGAAGCATTTTCTATCATTATTCTATTTTCCTATTCGTTTTTCTTTTACATAATAAGACATAGACTTGGCAAGTGCTCGAACTCGCGACCTTGCGCCTTATCCACATATCAAAATCCCTTGCTAAAGGATTTGAATTTGTTACCGTGTGCCTTGCCTAATCCGTACTCTTTATTTTTTGTTCCATACACATTTCATCTTTCTTCACCCCCAAACTTATTTTTTTTATGCACTTGGGTGGATCATGTAATTTCCTTTTTCTATTCACTTTTCTTTGATTGTCTAAATTTCTTTAACTTGGTGATTCCTAAAACTTTGCTTTGAAAGAAGTAGAAAAGTTGTCTAAAAACTAAGGACATAAATAGAAAATAACGTCAAACACATATGTCAACTCCAAAGCCTTTAAATCCAATGAAACAAGTTTAATAATCACAAGCTAAAGTTGATAAAATGCATTAAGTGAACATAAATAACAATCATTAATTTTCTTCCACTTTTACTTCTCAAAGATATTGACACATCACACTTCTATTAGCTATTTCCAATTAATGCAATTTTTTTTTCACAAAGAGGTTTGAATTTTAAAAAAGAAACAAACTAACTAATCTTTTTATTTTTTTATTTTTTATAGTTAACACTATTTACATCTCCTTAAAATTCTCCGAACTTGAGAAGACACTTAAGCTGACTTAATAAACACTAATTACAAACAAAAAAATAAAGCAATAAAATTAGAAAAAAATTATAAAGCAAATAATTGACATTGTCTTCATTGTCAACAAACAATGTAATAATCAACAACTCAAGTAATAGGAAATTTGCAAGAAAAAACTAGAAAGGTGAGGGATACTCCTCTTTGAAGCGTGCTTTTACTTAAATTGCTTTTAGTCCTTGTATTGTACCTCATGTTCTCATCACTACAAGTGCCAAAATTAAGCTTGGAAAATGCCTACATAAAAGAAATAAACCAAAGTAAATCTTTAAAAGAACAAAGAAACTTCAGGAAATTTAAAGAAATAAAAAGAAAGAAAGGAACAAAATTTGTCTTACCTCCCAAAAAGCACTTTATTAATATTCAAGGTGGCATTTTGTCATCTTTTAGTGGATTTTTCACTGCAATGTCTGCTATAGTCCACCCCAGTGCTTTCTTATTTCCTCCCAAAACCTCAAGCGATTTTTCCTTTATTGGACTTGTCAAAGAAGACTCTCCCTTCAAATGCGTGTATTTTAAATATGATGGCAAAAGAGTAAGCTTAAGTTTAGGGGGTATTTTAATGGAAGGTTTTAGTTGAGCAGTACTTGGTCCTAGAACTTCATATTTTTGCCCCTTTTTATTTAGGAATTGTTACCAAGCGGCTTCAAACTCAAGAGGGAGGTGAATTAAGTTTGTAAAAGATTTTTGTAAACTTTTCTAATAACACTTGTTTATCAATTTCTGTTGAAGCTATGAATTATTAGAGATGAGTAGATAGATGAGGATGAACACTTTTCATACCAAGAAACCAACTAAGAGATAAAGTATTCAAGAAAACGCATAACAAAGAAAGTTCAAACATAAAAGAGATAGGGTAAAGAGAAGCAAACTCCAAGATTTATACTGGTTCAACCACTCCTTGTGACCTATGTCCAGTCCTCAAGTGATACACCCAAGAATTTTCCACTAAACTTCAAGCTTCAAATAGGTGCTTACAACCTTTACATCCAAGAGCACTCACAACACCTTTGGGATACCTCACCCTCTGTGTTTCAGTCTTACAACTAGGGATACCTCACCCTCTTACAACGATTTTAAGATGAAGAGAAAGATTAGAAACTCTCACAAGAGTAGATAATGCAAATTGAAGTCCAAGAGGTAGTAAGATGATCATACACTTAAACTCAAAAACAAAGAAGTATGAATGAAGGTTGTTATAGTTCGTAATAAATGCTCAAGAAGGTTTTTCATCATGATATCCAACTTCACTTGAGTCCCCTATGCTTTGTATTTAAAGCTCAAGTCATTAAGAAGTCGTTGGGAATGAGTTAGTAGCATTTAATGCGAGCAACTAGGCATTATTACTGATTTTAGTTACCCATATAATCGATTATTGGAAGCCCATAATCGATTATTTGCTAGATAGCACAAAACAGTAAGTTTCTGGAACACTAATAATCGATTATTGCCTTTTAATAAAAGAGGCATGAAAAGTCTTTTTAACTCAATAATCGATTATTGTTGTGCAATAATCAATTATTGCTTGAAAGATAAAAAACCTTGGCATTCTGACTCTTGCTAATTGATTATGGTTATCCCTATAATTGATTATTTGGCTTAAAACCCAAAACAGGGCATTCTGCTGAGCCCAGATAATTGATTATAGCAAGCTCATAATCGATTATTTGGCATCTAACAACATTAAAAAACTTAGCCAATATAAGCCAAATGCATGCAATTGTTCCAAAACACTTTCAAACACTTAAAAGGCATTTTTCTTAATTCTAAAAGCATTTTTAACAACTTGAAAACACATTGATTCATTAAGTGCTATCTTAGGTTTATGAAAAGTGGATTTAGAGCTTAGTGTGAACCTTTTTTACCTTTACAGAGATCTAAGTCCTATAACTAGTCTTGAAGGATCTTGGTCTTGATCTTGCATATATCTTCTTGTTTATGATCATCAAAACCATTGTCAACTGGCAATTACAGGAGTGAAGTGAAATCTAATGGCACCACCTTTTCTTCAATGTACAATTCCTCACCCTTAGTTACTTTTGATTATGAGTCTACTTGAATATTATGACAATCACCAATGATATCAACTTGAAAACAAGAAGTGTTGTTAGATGGATGTTTCACAGAGTTATACATATCAAAAGCAACTTGTTCATTGCCAACTCAAAATTAATTTTCCTTGCTACACATTTATCAAAGTTCTCCCCATGGCTAAGAGTGGTATTCCTAAAATGAAGGAAACTTCATGATCTTCATCCATATCCAAACTAATAAAATTAATAGGAAAAATAAATTTATTAACTTTGACCAACATATCTTCAATAATTCCTCTTGGTTGCTTAATAGAACAGTCTGCTAGTTGAAGCGATGCCGTGGTAGTCTTTACTTCACCAAGACCAAGCTTTTTAAAAACAAATAATGGCATTAAATTTATGCTAGCTCTTAGATCACGTAAAACATTTTCAAAATATGAACTACCAATAGAGCAAGGAATAGGAAAATTCCCTGGATCCTTTAACTTTGGAGGCAATTTGTTTTGAATGATAACACTGCACTCCTCAGTCAACATGATCTCATGATCTTCCAATTTCCTTTCCTTATATAAACTTTCCTTCAAGAATTTGGCATAGTTGGGCATATGTGTTAAAGTTTCTTCGAAAGGAATGTTAATGTAAAGCTTTCTAAACACATCAAGAAATTTAAGGAAATTCTTATTTTGTTTTTGCCGCAAATGTTGTGGAAAGGGCACTAGAGGCATTTAAGGCTTGACTGGCTCTTTCTTTCTTTCCCCTTGCATCTTTTCATCATCCGAGTCTAAGAACATTGAGGCATTAGAAGTTGAGTTAGGCATTCCTTCCATATTCTCTTTTCCTTTTTGTGGTAGCTTTTCTAATGGTTTCCCGCTCCTTAAGGTGATTGCCTTTATGTGCTCTATTGGGTTTGTCTCTATGTTACTAGGCAATGCACCTTGTAATCTATTAGCCACTACATTAGCTAACTATCCCATTTGAACTTCCAAATTATTTATAGAAGCTTGTTGATTTTGCAACATCAATTGTTGACTTTGAAAGTTGGCCTTTGTATCAAGCATGAAATCTGTGGTGGCCTAGGTAAGATCCGTCACCAATTCTTCCAATAAGGTCTTCTTTTCTTGAGGTTGAAATCTAGGTGTAGTTCTCACCACATTTTGTTGATTGCTTCAAAAAAGATTTGAATGATTTCTTGCAAACTCAGATTATATGTATTTGAGTATAGATTATTTTTTTATCTCCCTTGGTTGGAAATAGAATGAGCTTGTTACGTACTTTGAGGTATGAAAGAATTCCCCACTTGGCACTCCCATGAAGCATGTGATCTCATGCATATCTCACAAACCTGACCATGTGATGAAACTGCATTAATATTCAACTGATCAAACTTTTTAAAGAGTGTGTTTATCTTTGCATTAAATGCAGTAGTAACATCAATTTCATGAATTCCAATAATCTTTCTTGGCATGGATCTTTCAAGTGGCCATTCATAATTATTTGTAGTCAGCTCCTTGAGTAGGTCATAAACCCCATAAGTTGATATTGTTATTAAAGCTCCTTCGACTACTGCATCAATGATATTTTTGGTAAAGTGATTCAGACTATTGTAAAATATATAAACAACTACACATTTAGGCAGCCCATGGTGTGCACACTTTCTCAATAGATCTTTGAACCTTTCTCAAGTCTCATACAAGGTCTCTATGTCTGCTTGCCTAAAAGTATTTATATCATTCCTTATCCTTGTAGATTTTTTTTTTTGTGGAAAGAATTTAGTAAGAAATTTTTTAGCTATGTCATCTTAAGTAGTGAAGCTACCTGCAAAAAAAAGAATTTAACTATTTTTTAGCTTTATCTTTAAGTGAAAAGGAAAAGAGTCTTAGCCTAATAGCTTCATTGGACACTCTATTCTATTTGAAAGTGTCACAAATTTCCATGAAGTTTGCTATATGAGCATTAGGATCATCATCAAGCGTCCATCCAAATTGACGTGAAGTTGTAATCATTTCAATGACTGTCGATTTGTTTTCTAAGTTATTTGCTTGAACTTGGAGGCTTGATGATGCTTGAGGATGCACCAATAAGTGATAGAATAGCATAATCATGCAAAGATCTTGTATTTTCATCGGCCATAACTACTTGCGAGTTATGTTCTTGTTCCTTTTTTTTTTCTTTCCTCAGTCTTCTACAAGTATGTTCAATCAAATAGTATAAGATTAAGACTTTTTGAATGTCTCATGCACTCACAAGAAAAAGGATTAGTAGAACCAATTAAAATAAAATACAAAAGAAAAACACTAATAAGCAAAATTACTAACTAAAATACTCACAGACACAAAAGTAAATTGAAACTAGAATAGACAGAGAGTGTGACTAAAATAAAATAAAATAAAATAAAAAACAAGTGTCTACATTAATAATAGAGTTAATTGATTTTGATATTAGAAAAACTATTCTTCGACAATAGTGCCACAAACTTGATAGAAAAATTTGCAAGTGTACAAAGCCGATCAAATAATAAAGTAGTGAATAAGATATCATTCCCATGACAGTATTAGCTAACTACCAAAATTATATTAACTCTAATATTATTCAAATTGTTGAAAGAAATGTTAATTAAATTAAAATTAAAGAAGATTAACACTAATTAATTAAACAAGAACTAACAAGAGACAAAACAATATCATTTAAACTAGGGTATTTTAAACTTACTTGAATCAATTATATTTAACTTATTGATTGATAATCAAATTTTAATCCTCTCATGTAAGGAGTGGTAATTCTAAATTATTTAATATTCTCTTCTAAGTTATATTAAACATCTTGAAAAACACCTATTACCTATTTTTCAATAGTAATAATAAGCATCAATCAATTCATTAAGATCTATCAATCAGCTCAATCCTCCACAAGGCAAGTTGTAACATCCCAATATTGGTATCTCGATATATCTAACACATACTAGGATAATCAACACTGACTATGTTACTTCTAACCTTAAACCATAATTCTAATTCATAAAAATCATGCAAACTCTTATAGAGAGCCACGATAAATGAAAAGTCATTTATATATAAATACATCATTGCTTCAGAAAAGTACATTATAATACATAAACTTTTATACACACTAGATCGAGCATAACAAATACAAGCTTTATCTTAAAAAGCATATTAAATACATTATATTAGTCTTCATATAACTTCATTCTTTTAGAAGAACTCACACCCAAATTTACAAGGCAACATAATCGGGTGAGAAATCACATCTTAGTAGAAGTATTCCAAAACCATTAGTTTATACATTAAAAAATATTACACATTTTACTGAATTAACATTTCAACCACAGAAGCACATAACACTCCCATCTCAGAAGTACGCAACCGCTCATACAATTGCTTGTCATGAATTTTAAATGAATGATGGCAACCGCCCATACAATTGTCGTGCTATGTCAAGTTATGTCTAGTGTGTATGCCTATGCAAGTCTTAAAAATGGATGTAAATTATGTCATGAGTCATCAGATGTATTAAGGATATTACACACCTCAACTACTCTGGGATATGTGATGATATGTCATGAGTCTTCAACCGTAGTGAGAATATTACTCACCGCGACTACCAACAATGAGGCATCTCACCTCATCTAGTCAAACCATGCAACACAATCACTAATTACCTACAATAATTAGCATAACCATTGATTTAATTACATTTCATAATTCACTTCATTAAATACTCCTATTAAAGTCTTCACACTCATGAATAAGCATAAAAGAAGGAACTACATTTTTCACAGGCTCTATTGCATCAAATTTTAATTCTTTTCCAAGTCTGAAAGTCATGCCTAGGTGCCGCCATCCCATGCCTAGGTGTGAAGGTGGCAGGGAAACAACCCTATAACTCCCAGGAAACCATGCCTAGGCGCCATCCTGTCACGCCAAGGCGTGACACTCTCTGTCTCACCCACACCTAAGCGTGGTTTAGTCACGCCTAGGCGTGACCCTGCGATAGAGTTTTCTACAAAACTGTGCAGAAAACAACCACTATTCCATTAAGGAACAATGGCTTTCCAACCATTCAAAACTCTAAACTAAGTGATTTCTAATCATATACAAGGTCCCTAATCATGTTTTAACTCTTAAACCAATTTTAAAACATCTCCACATGAATCAATGAATCAATTCATCCAACTTGAACCCTAAAACTCAACTTTTATCTCAAGAGAAACCTAACGTGTTTAATTGATGAAAACTCATCATCAATCATCAAACAACCTAAAAACATGCTATACTCAAGTTTTTACAACAAGACTTAAGCATAAAACAACAAAACAACACTCCACCATCACTTGCCTCATCAAAGCCTCTCTAGAACAAGATGAAGAAAATGAAGTAAAGAGTTAAAAACAAGGTTTCCCCCTACCTCAAAACTCAGAAATTGAAGTCACTAAACAACTCCAATTTTTCCTTTCTTTCCTCCTCTCCTTGGTTACTTGTTTCTCCACCCTTTGCTCCTTACTTCCCTTTCCCTTTTTGTTTTCCTAGTTGCAGCCATGTGAGAGGTTGAGAAATGAGAGAATTAACTCATTTAAAGGCATAAAAATGCTAAACAGAAAGAAGGTAAAAACGTGAGGCTTTTTGCCTCTTTAGATATTTAACTGAAGCTCTTGATCTGCTAAGAACACTTAGATTTCACCAAATCTAGATTTCTAACTTCCTACAAGCTTAAAATAAATCCTATGATTCATTAAAAAACTTGTTTCATCATTTTTGCATTTTTTCATATCTGCTAGTAGTCAATCTGGTATTAAAGCACACAATTAGTATGCTTAAAAATACCAAACTAACTCTGATTAATTTCAAATTTTAACTGTAGCACAGTTCATACATTTGTGACCTAGAAACAAACTCTCCACATTTATTTCTATCAACTAAATAATTTAAGTCATTTTCGGAGCTAAAAATAGCTATTTACCACACATAGCATTGTAACAAAGTGCCTAAACGTGCTCAGACAGTCACAAAACTTAACAAATATGATTAACAGGTATTAGGCTACCTCCGCAATCATATACAAATCTATCATGTTGTCGAGGGTGTTACACAAGTCTTTACTCCTGTTTCGATTATATACTTATAGAGTTTATTACTTATGTCAAATCAATGAATTTTTCTTCCGATGTAATTCTAAGATATAGATCAAAAGAAATTAAAAATAATATTAAACTCTTGCATAGATGAAGAAAACTAATTTAACAAATATAAATATTCATAAATCCAAGTATCATCAAAATTTCTTAACAAAAATTTAGCTCATGATAAAATTAATTATTGCCACGAAAAATTCAATCACGGTTATTGTAAGCTATAGAAGATGGAAATAAAATCAAAACCCAGTTGTGCGTCTTCTTCCTCATTTCTTCGTCTCCTTATTGCGGCACCTCTCCAATTCTACGTTTCTAGCTTTCTGCCTAGGTCACACGCAGCCACTTCCCTTATACAAGTTTCAAAACATGCACCCTAATTCTCAATCTTATTCGCACCATTTTACTAATGCAACTCACAAGTTTGCTACTAATTTTCCAAGCCTTTGGACTGTAGCCACTTAACCTTTGATGCGCGGTGACCCCAAATCAATTTTCCAACCCATTCATTCAAATAGGCTTTTCTTTGCACCCAAATCCAATGGTGGGTCTAGTTATGTGCCTCCAAAATAATTCTTCTTTTCCAAAAAAAAAGAAAATTTCTCATCTACTTAAATTAATCCTACAAAATAAAATCATTAAATGATGAAGTTAAATTTCTCAAAATAAGTTCAAGAATAACAAAGTTATTAAGTTTAAAGGTATAGAATCTTCCTCTATATTATAAATTTGAGTACTCTCTTTTGAAAATAAGTTATTCTTTTTTGATACTTTCTCTTTTCTTAAATCATGTTTATTTTGTCTTGAGAATAATCAAATCTCTATTTGCGTACTCTCTCTCTTGGTTAACCATGTTGCCTTATTAGTTGATTACACATAATTCTTTTTTCGTACTAAATCTTCCTTCTTCACTAGCTTCTGATAACTCCATTAAATATAGTTATTTATGCCATGCATCTGCACTATATAGAATGCTTAGTCCTTATTATTATGCATATATGGAAGATTTTAGGCTTATATACATCGAATTCTATTTTGATATCTTCCTATATGATCTTGAGAAAATCTTGCATATTCTTCAGGTGATTAAGTGAATTTGTAACTGTTATTAACTTGGTGATTTCTCTATTATAGGAAGGACTCCAAACAAGCAGATTTGTGAAAGACTTGGACCTACATTAGAAGAGAAAACCCAAGGTGAAATTCAGCATCTCACGCCACTTGCCTGTCACGGCGTGGTGCACTCAGCCTACTACATACTAAAACTCAAAGCTAATAAGTTGCGGTGCAAAGAAGTGAATGTCGCGGCGTGTTGACTTAAATTAAATGCGCACCGCAGCACAAGGTGGTTCATGCCGCGACGTGCAATTAGAATGTTGGTCTATAAGTACTGATTTTAGGCATTTTGACAAGGAGAGCTTTTTATAACATAAAACATAGTTGCTAGGGTTTACATTTGAGGTTGAAAGGAAGCTAAAGGAAGCAAAGTTGGAGGCCATCTTCTTCAAGAAGGAAGATTCAAGCATCAAAGAGCACATCTATTGAATTTCCCTCTCTCATTCCTTTTACTTTCTCTCTTCCATTATCATGAACATGATTATTTGTGATAAATTTTCGTATGTCATGTGTAGCTAAGCTGTATATAGGGATTTCTTTGGATCTCTCTATGAATATTAGTGATTTTGTAACTCTTTGAGTTAATATAGTTGATTTGGGTTTGTTTAACCATATTTCTCTTAATGCTCTTGAGTGTTTGGCTAACATTTAATTTGATTTGATTAAATTTATTGAACTAGACATAGGGATTCAAATTTGAGATTATGGATATGATTAATGCATGTTTAATTTCATTCTAATGGTGTGATGAGTTAATTAGCTAATTGCCAGGATACTGCTCCCCCTGAAAATGTAATCAAGTATCCAAAAGTAGACTTTCTGAAATCAATATCTCCAGCCATATCTGCATCTGTGTAGCCGATCAGTTCAGGTTTTCTACTCCCAAAGCATAAACTCATTTTGGAAGTTCCTCTGAGATATCTTAAAATCCACTTTATAGCATTCCAATGCTCTTTTCCTAGTTTAGCCAAGAATCTACTAACAACACCAACTGCGTGTGTTATGTCTAGTCGTGTACACACCATTGCATACATTAAGCTTCCAACAGCTGAGGCATATGGCACCTTGCGCATTTCATCCTTTTTAGTTTCAGATGTGGGACTTTGCTTTGAGCTAAGCTTAAAGTAACTAGCAAGTGGAGTAACAACTAGCTTTGCTTTCTCCATATGAAACCTTTCTAATACCTTCTCAATATATTTTTCTTGTGATAGCCACAACTTTCTTTCCTTGCAATCACGAGAGATGGTCATACCAAGAATATGCTTTGCGGGTCCCAAGTTTTTCATAGCAAAGGACTTTTTCATTTCTTTCTTCAATTTGCTGATCTTGTCACTATTTTGTCCTACGATCAACATATCATCAACATACAAAAGTAGTATGATGAACTCACCATCAAGAAATCTCTTGATAAAGACACAATGATCAGAAGTAGTCCTTCGGTATCCATGCTCATACATGAAGGAGTCAAACTTCTTGTACCATTGATGCGGTGCCTGCTTAAGTCCCTATAGATTTTTCTTCAATTGACATACTAGATCTTCTTTGCCTTTGACTTTAAATCCCTCTAGTTGCTCAATGTAGATCTCTTCTTCTAGATCGCCATGAAGAAATGCAGTCTTCACGTCTAGCTGTTCCATATCTAGATTCAAACTTGCAGCTAAACCAAGCACCACTCGAATGGATGACATTTTTACCACGGGTGAGAAAATCTCTTCAAAGTTTATACCTTTCTTTTGACTGAAACTTGTCATGACTAATCTTGCCTTGTATCTGGGTCATGAGTTATTCTCCTCAGTCTTTAGCTTGCACACCTATTTGTTTTTGAGTGCTCTTTTACCTTTTGGTAACTCTACCAACTCATAAGTTTGGTTCTCATGCAAGGATTGCATTTCTTCTTGCATGACTTTCAACCACTCCCCCTTATGATCATCCAATATAGCTTCTTCATAAGACTCTGGTTCTCCCCAATCAGTGAGTAGCACATATTCTATTGCAGGATATTTGGTTTGCGGTTTAGGTATCCTAGCTGACCTTCTTAATTGAGGCTCTTGAATATTTTGTTCTTCGTCCTCATAATCTTCAGCCATATCATCATCAGTACCATTTC
The DNA here is from genome assembly GCA_029884605.1 of Ormosia emarginata. Lineage (NCBI taxonomy): Eukaryota > Viridiplantae > Streptophyta > Magnoliopsida > Fabales > Fabaceae > Ormosia > Ormosia emarginata. The sequence continues at coordinate 46,774,921 of JAQQTP010000088.1, forward strand.
TTCTATTACCATCTGATGTCCATTTTCTACATCTCCAATCTCTTCTATTACATCTCCCCCATAAACCTTTGGAAGAGAAACTCGATCCAAGTTGATTGGATGTTCTCTAGAACTAATAGGCTTGACACCTTTCTAAATATCTTCAATATATTGGTCTTCAAAGAAGACGACATCTCTGCTTCTAATAATCTTTTTCTTGACATGATCCTATAGCCTGTACCCGAATTCTTCATTTTTATATCCCATGAAGATGCATTCCTTCAACTTGGAGTCGAGTTTTGATCTCTCATCTTTTAGAATATGAACAAATGCTCTACAACCGAACACCTTCAAATGGTTGTAGAATACATATTTATCGGTCCAAAACTTGTTTGGAACATCACTATTCAACGGAGCTAAAGGGGATAAATTGATCAAATCAATTGCAGTCATTAGAGCTTCACCCCAAAAACTCTTGGGTAACTTGGCATGAGATAACATTGTTCTCACCCTTTCAACAATAGTTCTATTCATCCTCTCAGCCACTCTGTTGTGCTGAGGAGTCTTCGGAACAGATCGTTCATATCGGATTCCATTACTCATGCAGTAATGTTTGTAAGCTCCTATATATTCTCCTCCATTGTCAATGTGAACACACTTTAACTTTCTACCAGTTTCTCGCTCAACACTAGCATGAAACTGTTTGAATATTGCAAACATCTGGTCTTTTGTTTTGAGGGCATATGCCCAAACCTTCCTGGAGTGGTCATCAATAAAGGTAACAAAGTACCTTGCACCTCCATGAGTACTAGTGGTCATTGGACCACTTACATCAGAATGCACCAAATCTAAAACATTGGGTCTTCTATGTGGGGGCTTGTAGTGGAAAGAAACCCTATGTTGCTTTCCAGCCAAGCAATGTGTACATGGTTTAAGAGATATATTTGTTCTTTTCAAACCTGCCAGTGTATCTCTTTTGGCTAGAATTTGAAGCCCCTTCTCACTCATATGTCCGAGTCGATTATGCCATAGCTCGACTGAGGAGTCTTCTCTGACAGCATTAACACACCCATTATTGACTTTGGCTTCTATCACATAAAGAATGCTTACTTTCTTGCCTCGGGCTATCACTAGTGAACTTTGCGTTAGCTTCCATTTCCTACCTCCAAACACACTAGTATAACCTTCTTCATTTAGTAGTCCTGTGGATATTAGATTGAGACACATGTCAGGGACATGTCTCACATCTTTCAATGTTAGGCGATAACCAGTGTTTGTTTCTAGGGAAACATCTCATTTTCCCACAATCTTGGATCTACTATCATTCCCCATTCTCACATGATCAAAATCACTGCTTGTATAGAAGGTAAAGAAATCCCTCCATGAGGTTACATGAAATGATGCACCAGAACCCATGACCCAACATGTATCTTGTGATGCCAAATTAACATGGCTAGCATCACAAACAAAGATTACCTCATCTCCATGAAAAATGGTAGCTACTACGTTACTCGCATCACCATTCTCTTGTTGCTCTCTTTTGAGCTTCCTGCATTCTCTCTTCATGTGGCCTTTCTCGCCACAGTAGTAACATTCTACATCTTTTCTTGTCCTCGACCTTCCTCCGAACTTATCTCTTGACTTGCCCATCGACTTGTCTCTAGTGTGGAATTTCTTGTTATTGTTTCTTCCACGATATTATGTGACAAGCACCTCAGACTTTGTCAACATTCCTTGTTCCCTCTTTCTTGATTCTTCATTGAACATGCTATCTTTTACTATGTCCAATGTTAGAACACCTTGTGGTGTTGAATTACTCAATGAATCCACAAGTGTGTCCCAATTGTCTGGTAAGGAGTTAAGAAGTAATAATGCTTGTAATTCGTCGTCAAGCATAATCTTCATATTGGTGAGTTGATTCATCAATCCTTGAAAATCTCTTAAGTGTTCAGAAACACTTTGAGTCTCCTTATACTTGAGGTTCACTAATCGTCGAATTGTAGTGGCTTTATTCTAGGTCGTCTTTCTCTCATACATGGACTCTAGTTTCGTCCATAACGTGTATGCAACTATTTCTTATGCCACGTGATGAAAGACACTCTGGTCTATCCATTGTCGGATTTGTCCGACAGTTTTCATGTTCATCAAATTCCAATTAGAGTCAGACTTGACTTCTGGTTTCTTCCCTTCATTTTGCAAAGGCTGGTACAAATCTTTGCAGTAGAGGATATCCTCCATTCTGGGTTTCCAAATGGAGTAGTTCGAAGAGGTTAACTTAACTATCGTTGCTGATGCTGTCGAGGTTGACTCTTCCATTGTGAATGACACAAGTTAAACCGTGTAATGAATCGAAGCTCTTGATACCACTTGTTGGAAAAGATGACAAATAAAACTGCTTAATACAAGGCCAATGGATAATTTATTATCACAGGATCTGACTTTTCTCACACTTTGTGTAATTACAATGAGACCGAGACAATAAAAAAATACCTTCCACCATAAAATAATGAGAATACAATAATAATCTCACCAAATACCGATGGCTAAACACTCTATTGATTTTTATCTCAAGAGGATTTTCTCTCTCTCACATAAGTGAGGTTTTCTTTTCTCTCAAAACTCTCTAAATTGTTTTGGTTTTTCTACAGGATGAATGAAATGAACAAAGACAATGATTTTTATAGCTAACCTTCCTAGCTAGTTAGTAGCCTTGGATGAAGGAGGTTTTTTCTCCTTTTTTCTCTTTCATTGGCTTCTTTCAAAATCTCTCGTACTTTCTTTTATTTTATTTTTTTATTTATTTTTCCTTCTTTTTCTCTCCTCCACTAAAGAGGGAAACCATCACTCTTTTGATTTCATTTCTAAAGTTGCTAAAGGCAAGCTTTCTCATTTTATTCTAGGAAATTTTCTCAATCCTAGGAATGAATTTCTTCAAAACTTTATTCAGTGCTTGACATTTGTTCATGTCTAATTAATTTTTTTTAGAAAAATAAATATTGAGCTCTGTAATTGTGCATCAGCTTCTTAAGTTGAAATTTCTTCTAGGGTATGCTTCTTTAAAGTAGTTGCATGAATATGTTCAGTTTTTTTTACATCAATTTTCAGTTGTTTTGATGCACTAGAACCATGCTATGCTTTCAATTCCTTACTTCACGCTAAGTTCATTTATTAGTAATTCCTTTTTGCAGAGTTGGTTTCATTTTGTTCATTAAAAAAAGACATTGAGATGGCACCAACATGTTGCTGATTGAACGTATTTGCATTTTTTCCTTTGTAGATTTTTTATATCCTTTAGAGTGCTATGGAAAGAGAGAAATATGAAACGAAGTGACAGTGGCGATGATAGGTTTGGGTTATAATAAAAGGGGTGGGGGGGGGGAAAGAAGAGGGTTTACTACTTTATGCATGCTTATGTGACTTATGTGTCTTCTACTCCTTGAAGAAAAGAAGTGCCAATTTAATTGTTGGTCTATTTACGAATTCTTGCATAAAATTCAGAAGTACTATTGATTGAAGTTTAATGTACTTATTTTTTATAATGTTTCAATCAGGTTTTCAGCATTCACGTGCTCATTATTAATTTTTTCAAACATTCTTTGAGGTCTTTGTAAGTGGGTGGGTCTGTGTGAAATCTAACATACTTCATTGATGGGAAATACCTACATGAGCCATAGGTTTCTTCCTTTTTCAAGGATATGGTTTTGTTAGGAGTTATTCTCTTGTATTTTATAATAAGAAATAGGAGGAGATTTGAGTGAATTGTTCTGTTTAATATGTTATTGATAGGGTTTGGACGCTATCCTGTAGAAATATATTGCTTGAAGACCTTGAATTAGAAGATTTTCTCCATTTATTGTAAGACAAGGCAAGTTTTTTATTTTTTATTTTTAAATTAAATACAAGATCATGTACTTTGGACTAAATATTAAAAAGCACTCAATTTATGATTACGTATATCATTTGAAAACCAATTCAAGTTAAAAGGTCATATAGCAGTATTTTAATCTAGGATAAATTCATGAATTGTTGGCACAAATCTTGGTTTTCAATAGAGCATTATGGTAGTTTACTTTCTCTTTGCCTACTGGTCGAAAAAGTTGAAGGTAATTTCAATGATCAAAAGGGTCACTTGATACTTAAACCAAACACATAGTAATGTCCTAGATGCCGTTAGAATTGACGATTTTTTTTCCAGCGTCTTTCTACACAATTCCTTCTCAGCCAACCATTCATGATCAAGAACACAACATAGCCATGTGAAAGAAAATTTAGAAGAAATGGGCAGGCATGATTTAATTCATTCGACAGCAACATATAACATATAACCACTAAGATTTACCATCATAACAGGGCAGCCATGATTTAATTCATTCTAATTACTTTAAACAACAACGTCAGCATAAGAAGTAGCAAGGATCTAAATGATGTACATATCAACATGCATTCCTTTAGTATAAATTTCTATTTGTCAACCACAATTCCAAAACAAGTCTTGTTGAATTCTATAAACACTAGATTGCAGCTGCATTTTTAAGTTCTTAACCATTTATGTTTGTCCTACTATACCCGATATCTTGTTTAGTCCAATTAACATTAAAGTTTATCTATACTTCAATAAAACTAACAATAACTATGTGACAAGGAGTGATAGTTGTCATAACTGTCTCGAAGGGGTGCTGCGAAATTTAAAAGAAGAGGAGGAAAGGACCTCGGAGTGTTGGGAGTCGTCACCAATCGCTTTATCCATAAAATGGAATGGTGTAATTGGACACTTAAAAGATGGTCTACGTTTTAGAGTTCTCAGAGTTCAAGACTCGGGAGTTGATTACAGATAGGAAATGTGTTAACATCTTACGTCATTCGTTCTAAGAACGGTTACCTATTTAATCTAATATTATTTGTCCTTTATTTTTAAAAAGAAAAAGAATTGTTTTTTATTTTTGTTTTGACATGTTCCATTTGTTAGCATGTTATCAAAGATGATAAATGAATGGGTGGCTAAATAGCCATTATTTTAGAACAAATTCTAGGCCTGCAACATATTATATGGAAGTGGTAAATTGAAATTGTGTTAATTTCGCAAGGAAAATAATTTTTAATAAAATTATTTTTGATGGGATATTTTGAAGAAAATGATTTAAATAGAATTTTGCAAAGAAAAATTTATTTTTGAAAAAAGTGACAAAAAGAGTTTTTGAATTCACTACAACCATAATGTTGAGACTATGTGAAATTGTTCGCTTTTATTTGTGGATTTTTATTTTACAAAAATGGTTTTATTTTGGTTTATATAAAATGTTATTTTTTCGTTTGCCAAAATATTTTAGTTTTACACTGTATTTGAATGTTTTTGCATTAATGGAATGAACCGGAATAAGTGGAAATAGACTGGAAAGGGAAGAGAAGGAATAAAACATAGTTACCTTTCTATTTGTTTGGAAGATTAATAAGAGAATGGTTCCACCTCAATTTTGGGAGGAACAAAAGTTGGGCCTTTGAGAGAAATTGAGGGGAAATGGTTTCTTATGTGTTCCTTTCACTTCCTATGTATTTTAAAATTCCCAAACAAGGGAAGTTATTTCTTTTTCCCTCATTCCATTTCCCTTTCTCTCATTACCTGTCACCCAAACATAATGTTAATGTGAGAATTAGACCTCACCAGCGCTCATGACAAGATCCAATATAAAGGCCTCAAGAGTATTACGAAGAGTGTATTTGATCGGTATTCCAATCCTCTCCTTATTTTTCTATCGTCAGCCAAAGTTTAAATGTTAATAAATTTTTTTTTGGATGAGTGAAAGGAAGATATTTATGTTATATGAAATTGACAAGTAATAAAAATAAATAAAAAGAAAAAGAAAGAAAGAAGCAATGACATCACCATGACATGATTGTTAAAGCACAAATGAAAAAAAAAAAGGAGTTTTATATTCTAAAAGATTAAGTTGAACCAGTCAAAGTAAATCATGTAAATAGGCAACTACAGTGAAGATGAAAAACTTAGAAGGTGACTGCTTACCTCTAAAGATGACGAGGAATTTGATGTTTGAAGAATGAAATACTCTCAAAACTTCACTCTCTTATTTGTTATTTACTTCAAAAAACAGTCTGTGCTTTAAGAGAATCATGTTATATGAAAAATAAGGTCCCCTAGTGCCTTTGGTGCTTTCTTATTTATAGGCAAAGTGATGCCTCAATTAATTTAGCCATTAAATCTTTCCTAATTTTCTCTCATTTATTGGATGTAAATCAAAGAGCAATCTCAAGTGATTTGGAAATTGATTTAATAGTATTAAAAATCTCAACATGTATCTCCTTATTAAAATTCTTTAAATCACGAATAAATCAATAATTTAAAGATTTGATATTGTTAAAAATTTAGCACGTATCTGGTCTAAAAATTTCTAATAATTCTTCTTAACCCTTTGTTGTTAAAATCTAAATTGAATATTTTTAAATTAATATTGAAATTTAATTGAATGTTGGGTAGTAAAAAGCCAACAAGAGCATAAGATCAGTATCGTTAAGATGAGAATGTTGCACTGGATGTGTGGCTATACAAGACAAGATATGATTAGGAATGAATGCATTAGAGAGAAAGTATGGGTAACACCTATTGTGGAAAAAATTGGAAGAATCTCACCTTAGGTGGTTTAGACATATAAGGAGAAGACACTTAGAAACTCCTGTAAGAAAAGTAGACCAGGTGGAGGATAGCCTAATAGCTAGAGGTAGAAGGAAATTCAGAAAGACTATAGGTGAAATGATTAAAAAAGATTTAGATTTGAATGACATTTCTAAAGACTTGGTTTATGATTGGACACAATGGCGTCGTTTGATCCATGTAACCGACCTCACCTAGTGGGTAAAGTCTTGGTTGTTGATTGAAATTTAATTGAGATTTTCCTTCTTCAAATTTCATTTATTATCTCATCAAAAATCGCATCCAAATATTTTAATTATTGTTTCATTTTTGACACAAATTAATTTAATTTTTTTTTGTTTTTCAACTTTGGTCTTGGACTCCTCTTTATCTTTCTCTTCTTTTTTTTTTTTACTCATTGGGGTTAGACTTGACTAATCCAAAAAATAATAGTACAAGGTCCAAAAATCACCGGGACAAATTTGGGTATCAACAGCTACCCCCTGTAACACCCTAATATAATTATCATAAAATAAATGAAATATTTCAAAATAAATTGCATTAAGCATGTCACTTCTAAAAATGCATAATATAAAAACCCATAATGACTTGTATAGTCATTATAGAGAGTCACGAATGATAAAAAGATCATATATACATACATCACTGGCTAACAAGCCATACTATATGCATAATATTTTACAAACAACCATAAGAGTACGAATATATAATCTGATTCCAAAAAGAATTAAAGCTGCTAAACTAAGCCTTCTACTTCTTCTTTTTGTTGCCTTTTTCCCTTTTTAGGGACTTTTTCTATATTTACATGGAACAAATAGGGGTGAGAAATCATAATTTCTCAGTATAAATTTACCAAGAACAACAGTTAATCATTTACAACAAATAATTCAACTGAACACAAAATTACACTTTATGTAAAAGAATATCCGATAAACAACAATATCAAAGAATTACCCATACAATCCTAAGATACTATCGAACAAGCAACCAAACAATCAATTGGTCAAGTAATGATAATTGTCATACAATTATTAATCATGCAATGCTGTATGTTATGAAGTATGTTTATGCTCAAACAAGGTCCTAATATTATGAATATGCAATGCATATGTAGGTTTTAAAGTTTGAAAACACAAGCTACTTACTTATTTCCTAGAAACCACTGTTTCTTGTATATACAGAGCAGGATAAGCCTAAAAGCCTATATCCACTTTGTAATAGGTAGACGTTTTCCCTTCACTGTGTAAGAGTACTATTGCTACCCCCATACTGGTAACCCTGACCATGCAAGCATAAATGCAAGGAAAACTTAGATCTCATCACCTCATTCTTGTGCACACCATCTAAGGTCACAATACATAGGAAACAAGCAAATTCCAGGTTTGAAAATCAAATATCTGAGCCACATTTTAAACACTAGATATAGGAATCCTAGCCTCACTTATCTAAAAAAGGTAGCAAGGTTCATATCTCCAACTAAATAGTATCTAGAACATCTCACAATCACTCATAAGTGATTTGGAAATCAACCTCATGTTGACCAAAGTTCTAAACACCAACCTAGGCATTCTATCACACTTTGAATATCTAAGAATTTCCCAAACTTTTCATATATGCAAGTTGATAATTATCTTCAAGAAATATCCCCAAAAGTGCCTCAATACACCCTAAAAGACTTGTACAAATGATCGCAACAAGTAGGAAATCATTTTAGCACCACAATGTAAAAATCAAGATTTTCCCTGTCTCGGGCACTTGAGCGCGTTGAGCGCTAGTGCTTAGGTGCGTGAGCACCATAGCACGTTCTTCTGGGCAACAGACGCTTGAGCGCGCAAAGCTCTAGCGCTTGAGCGCTAAGGGCCCAGCATAATTTGCTGCATAATTTTGCAGCAATGGACACTGTTCCATTGACAAAAATACGAGATTTGATCACTTCGAATTAGTTTTTTGGTGATTTTAAGTTCCAAACAAGTTCACAAACATGAGGGAAATATAAAACACTAATTGATTTCACCAAAAATGGATCAAAACACTAAATCACTCATCCAAACCCCTAAAATCAACATTTAGAGCATTTTAGGTCCAAATGGAGAATTTTAAGTTTCTAATCCACACTCTTAGCATGAACAAGTCATAAACCACATTTAAAACTTATCCACGCAAGAAAATCACTTAAACACCACAAGAACTTAATTTGGCATATTAAACCTCAAAAAAAGCCTAACATGGAAAAATGAGAAAAGATGAAGTTTAAGCTCAAAAACCTCTACCTTCAAGCTGCCTTGATGTTACAGATTAGAGCCTCAACCTCTAGCCTTGGACTTCCCCTTCTTTTTATGCTTCTTACTCTCTTTTTCACCATACAAAGCTCCCTCCCTTGGTGTTGTTTCTATCCAACCATGAAGAAAAGATGAAAAGTGAGAAATAAGAGTAACAAAGTCACTTAAAAGAAGTCCAGAAAGAAGGCTATAACTGTGGATTGTTTTAAGCCTTTAGTTATAACATTGATACTTCCCGATATGCTAAAAACACTTAACTTTAGTAAATCAAGTTTTTCAAGTTCCAACAACTTTAAAATAAATACTAAGATTCATTAAAAAAGTCATTTCACTAGTATCATAATTTTTTATATATGTGACTAGTCATTCTGGATTTAAATAAACAACCAGTATGCCTAAAAATATCAAACTAACTATGATTATTCTCAAACTTTAACCACATCACAGAATACGTATTTGTGACTTAGAAATAAATTATCTATTGGTGGGAATTACGGATACATCACGCAACGAAAAAACAAAAATTCTCACCAAGGATCCATGCGAAAAAGACCATAATCCTTGTTTTTGAGTTTACCTCTTGAAGCGAGATGAAAGATAGATGATGTGAATCACCAACACCATAACAACGATGATGTCTCTGCGATATCCACAAGAACAGACTCATAAACGTACAACGTCCACAAAAAGGAGCCACATGTCTTTGACGCAATGCTAGCTGCGAAGAGAAGAGAAACCTGTCATTCTCTCACTCACTGTTTCTGCAGGTATGGCTAGGGTTCTATTATGCGTACTTAGCAGCCCCTTTAACAGTACTATTTATAATAGTGACTTCCTTAAGTGAGTGTGAGCAGTAGCAGGGTTAGCTGTACAGGCTTTGGACTTATCTGTTATGAGTTAGGTCCATGATGGAATCCCAATCCAACTTGGATTCTCATTACTCTAATTTAGTCTAATCTATGTGTGTGACTTTGTAGGTTTTCATGACATTGGCAGTAATATTAAAATCCCATTTTAATATTACAAGTAGTGAGCGGTATCTAGCAACATATCACAGCTACCCAAGTAATGAGAATGTTAATGAATTGACATATCCTTTCTGTGATTAATGTTACCATGTAGTTTAGTCTCTTTGTCCAAATATCTAGATTGAACATAAAGCATGGAATGTGTCACCCTTGTATAGTTCAATCTTTTGTTTCTTGATACTAGAGTAGACGTAGTAAAAACAAATGAAATCAATATCTTATATTGACTCATTTGAGCATGGCCATGCATTTTGTAGTCTCACTCAATCAAGGGGCCCGAAGATATCACTCATGTTATGTAAGAGGGACAAATCCCATCTAGGTCACTCATATTCCTCTGCATGATTCGCAGTATGTCTAATAACTAACTTTATAATCACCTTGTTACAGATGACGTTTGATGGCATTAAAAAATATAACTTTTCATGTAGGAATCGTAGTGATTTCAGGTCAAAGGACCACATACACCATTATTACTATGAGAATTGCTTATGAAACTCACGTAACGATCCACATAGTGTTCTCATAGCGAGTCAGTCTAATACATCATTACTCTAATATGTATCCATGTGAATACTCGATATCTCATATTCATGACCCATGAGATGTGGTCATCAGTCTACGCACATACTAGTCTCAATGCATTATTGTTGTCTTGATTAACAATAATATTTGACTAAGGACATTGAAGAATAGTGTTATGTTTCTATCTAATAGGATCTCATGATCAAGTCATCCACTTGATGTCCTATGGCATAAAACTTACTATTCTAAGGACTTTATTATGTTTATCATAAATAACACACAATAAATGAAATGTCTCATATATTAAATAAATAGCATAATACAATGTAAGCTAGTACAGTCAAAATAAATTAGCCTCTAAGGCATATACCAACAATCCACATCTATTTCCATTAGCTAGGCCATTTAAGCTAATAACTAGGTCATTTTAAGTTACTTTTTACCTTTCAGCTTGCAGCAAAGTGACTAAATCAACTCAAATTGTCACAAAATTAAACAAGCATATTAAGTAAGTATTAAGCTACCTCTGTAACTAATTACAAGTCTAATATATTGAAGATGATGTTACACCCACCTTTGTTTTTCATTTACAATAAATGGAAAACAAATGAGTTGATTCAAATTTGTTCATGTGATTTTTTTTTAAAACAAGAAAATAAATGAATTGAATTGGAAAAGAAACCAAAAAAACTAGACATAATAGGTGTGAAATTCAGAAAAGCTGAAAGAAGCAGGCACTAAGCCCTTGGGAAACTAAAGAAATAGCGGGCACGGGACCCTTGGGAAATTAAAAGGCAGCATGCGTGGGTCCTTTGTGAAACTAAAAGAAGTAGCGGGCGCAGGACCCTTAGAAAACTAAAAACAAGTGAGTTTGTACCCTGGAAAATTAAAAGAAAGTAGGTTTGTACCTTAGAAAATAAAAGCGAGTGGTTTATACCCAGGAAAATTAAAAGCAAACAGGTTTGTATCTAGAAAAATTAAATGCGAGCGGGGTTGTACCCTGAGGAAAAAAGAAAGCGGGTGTGTACTCTAGAAAATTAAAAGCAAGCAGGTTTGTACCCTGGAAAATTAAAAGTAAGCAGGTTTGTACCCTAAAAAATTAAAAGCAAGTGGATACGTACCCATTGAAACTTGATAGAAAAAGGTTCAAAAGCTTATGGGGACATACACCTATCGAAGCTTGATAGAAAAAAAGAAAAAAGCTTGTGGGGACGTATACCCATTGAAGCTTAATAGAAAAGGTAAAAAGCTTACGGGAACATATACCCATCAAAGCTTGATTGAAAAAAGGTAAAAGACTTACGAGGACGTATACCCATCAAAGCTTGGCAGAAAAAAGTAAAAAGCTTATGGAGATATATACCCATCAAAGCTTGATTGAGAAAGGTAAAAAGCTTACAAGGATGTATACCCATCGAAGCTTGATTGAAAAAGGTATAAAACTTATGGGAACGTATACCTGTTGAAGCTTGATTAAAAAAAGGTAAAAAGCTTATGAGGACGTATACCCATCAAAGGTTGGCAGAAACGGTAAAAAGCTTACAGAGTCAAGTATCTACTGAAGCTTAACAGAAAACTACAAAGAGAGTAAACTTGTGGAGTTGGGTATCCATTGAAGCTTAACAGAAAGCTTAAAGAGAAAAGTAAAAGCTTGTAGAGTCAGGTATCTGCCAAAGCTTAACAGAAGACTTAAAGGCAATGGATGTAGGGACCCATAAAAGTTAAAAGCAATGGGTATGGGGACCTAAAAACATTTAGGCAGTGAGTACGAGGTCCCAGAAACTAAAGATAATGGGTACGGGGACCCGGAAGTGTAAAGACAATGGGTACAGGGACTCAAATCTATAAAGACAATGGGTACGAGGACCCTGAAACTAAAGATAGTGGGTACGAGGACTCATAGATGTAAAGGAAATAGACATGATGCCTTAAGTTGCCATGGAAAAGTAATGAGTGAAAAAGAAACGAGCATAAGGCATAAGAAAGAAAGGCAATAAGCATGAGCATAAGGCTCTGACTTGTCGTGAAAACTTAAGAGCAATGGGTGCGAGGACCCAAAAAGAGCAGTGATTTGACCTTAGTAGGTTATGACTGAAAACAGTAAGTTGGACCTTTATAGGTTAAGGCTAGCAAATCAAAATAATGCACAATGTAATGCATACCTCAAATGTATGAGAATACGAAAAAACTTTTTATTTTCTTTTTTGTTTATTTTTTTTATATTTCTATGACTCCTGAAGACATGATCACAATCTTTTTCAAAGATGAACTGGAATGGGATCTACTGGCAACCCCTTATTTGTCTATTCAATCGACTATTTAAATGTCCAACCAGGATGATCCTTGAGATGCGCATTAGATGTGGTAGTGACCTGATTATTCGTCATATTCTCTTTCTTTTTTCACGATATTATTGGGAGTTCATTGTGCTTCTAATACCTTTCAAGTCATTAGCAATTCTCAAAGCTCTAATAACAATATCACACATTTCACATTCCAATATATGTTTATTACAAAAATGCATATTGAGTCAAATAAGAGGCAAAGGTGGAAACATGACAATATTGCATCGAAATGGAAATGGTAAAAAGAAAGTAATATTGTGGTTATCAATATAAAATTTATAGAGAGATGGTGAGGGTAAAGGTCTTCAGTTCTTTTAGTGAAACCTTCTTAATGTAATTGGTACCAATCCTCCACATACCTGATTTTGAACACCCATTAACCAGCCTTTGAGGACTTTGACTGCCCCGGTTTGGGGTATTTGGCCTGCCCTAGTATGGAAACATAGTTTTCTCTAGTACAGAGATTTGGTCCACCCTAGCATGGAGACTTAGTTGTTCATGTCTCACTTCCTTTGTCATATCAAGCACTATTGTCATTTCATGTTTGGACCTTAACTTTTGCCTAGGTTTCTTTTTCAAGTTTTCAACCTACCAGGTTACTTTAAATTTTTCCTAGGCAGCCTTTTCAGGTTGTCAACCTAGTGAGCCATGCTTTCCCTTTTTTTTGTATATAGGAGCAAGGAATTAAAAACTCAGAAGAGCATGAACCTTTTGTCTCAAAATTAAATTTAATGTAAATGAAAACAACCCTTCATTAATCAGAATGGACTTTTTGAGGCTTGTCATGCGACCAAGGTTAAGGGTTATAAAAGGAAGGATATAAGGTTCAAACAAGTGTTTAAGGGCTAAATGGGACCAAGGATCTTTAGTAAGCTTTGTCAATTGCCTTTGACATTATCAAGAGCACTAACACTTTTCGCTTACTTTTTCACTTTTGCCTTTGCTATGAGCCATTTCATTTTCTATCTTCTTCTTCTTTTTCAAAATAACCTTTTTTTATTTTATGCTAACCCCTAGTGTAAGGGTGATCCTTGTCCATGGTTCTTTAAAGAAATTTTTTAAGCTCGCAAAATGGGGTAACAAGGGATGATGAGATTTTGTAAAGGATAGAGAAAGATGGTCAATCTTCATTTTCAAATCATGATTGCTTATTTTCAAAACTTTAATTTCAAGACAAAAAGATAGTGCACACTTAGTGATTACTTGTTTGTTCTTTTTCAAAAATCCTTCTTCCAATTGCTTGGTGACTTCCTCCTTGATCTTTAAAAACATTTTAGGATGCATTCTCCTCAATTTCTGCTTCTTCACCTCAGCATTAGGATATAGTGAAATTTTGTAGGAAGCTATGCTTGGATCTAGCCCTGGCATGTCTTGGTACGACCATGCAAAAAATGTCACAATAATCAGATAAGAACTTGACTAACTTGTTTCGCTCATCTTCTTCCATTGAGGTACCAATTTTGACTTCTTTTTTATCATTTCCAGTCCCCAAGTTAATTACTTCAATTGGTTCCTCATGAGATTGGATTTTTTTAGCTTCTTGTTCTAGTAACCTCACTAGCTCAGGCGAAGTTTCCTAACCATCCTCATTATCCTCATCGGTATGATTAACGGGGTGTTCAAAATTATATGATGAGATACTGCCACTGCCACTTTCAAGAAAGTCACTTTCAGATCTCCATTAAGTGATGTTAACACAAGAAATATGAAATGAATAGAAGGTCATTATAATGGTGGGATGAAAGCTATGGGATGAGAAATTAGAAAACTCAAAAAGCATTTTATTAATAATAATTATTTGAAAGAAATTATGTAAGCCTGTTTTACAAAAGGTCATCCTTAAGCCTTGGGCAGAGCTAAAGGATTAGCACTACAGAATTACTTTGAAGGAGACTCCAAGGTTATGGGAAACTCGATGATCTCCTAATTGTCGAGTCTTGTATATGAAAAACATGCATAAACTAGGTCCGTCTTATGACTGACGAAGTTATCATCTTCAACAATAGTCACTTGGTCCACGAACACCACTCCCGCACTCCAGAAGCTTTGTCGTATGTCAAAGATGGGGATCCCTTCAGCTTTAGGCTCCCTATTTTCCAACTGAGCCAACCGCTTCTCCCTTTGAATAGTGATGGGATTCTCCTTCTCTTTTCTTCCTTGTTGGGGGCCTCTTGATACTAATTGTTCCTGCTGAACTTTCAGTGATTTTCCTATTTCTCATTCCTCTCTCGACTCTTTTTCCGGTGATAACCATGTCTGAGAAATTTGATGATACACTTCCAATCATTTTGTCATAGAAGGGTGATTAGAGAGTGTCGATGAACATGGCCACCATTTCTTTTTCTGTCAGTGGGGGTTCAACCTTAGCAACTATTTCTCTCCACCACTGAGCATACTCCTTAAAGGTTTCAGCTTTCTTCTTAACCATATTTTGCAACTACAGTCTATCTTATGCCATATTGATGTTGTATTTATATTGCTTCAACAAAGGATCAGCCAAGTCCTTAAAACATCGTATATAAAAGAAAGAAGCAATGACATCACTATGACATGATTGTGAAAGCACAAATGAAAAAAAAAAACGAGTTTTATATTTGAAAAGATGAAGTTGAACCCGTCAAAGTAAAGCATGTAAATAGGCAACTACAGTGAAGATGAAAAATTAAGAAGGTGTCTACCTACCACCGAAGATGACATGAAATCTGATGTTTGAAGAACGAAATACTCTCAAAACTTCACTCTCTTCCTTGTTATTTGCTTCAACAAACAGTGTGTGCTTTTAAGAGAATCATGTTATATGAAAAATAAGGTCCCTTAGTGCCTTTGGTGCTTTCTTATATATAGGCAAAGTGATGCCTTAATTAATTTAGTCATCAAATCTTTCCTAATTTTCTCTCATTTATTGCATGTAAATAAAAGAGTAATCTCAAGTGATTTGAAAATTGATTTAATAGTATTAAAAATCTCAACATGTATCTCCTTATTAAAATTCTTTAAATCAATAATAAAATAATAATTTAAAGATTTGATATTGCTAAAAATTTAGCACGTATTTGATCTAAAAATTGGTAATAATTCTTGTTTTAACCCTTTTGTTGTTAAAATTCAAATTGAATATTTTTAAATTAATATTGAAATTTAATTGAGATTTTCCTTCTTCAAATTTCATTCAATATCTCATAAAAAATCGCATCCAAGTATTTTAATTATTGTTTTATTTTTGATGCAATTTTTTTTTAACTTTGATCTTGGACTCGCTTTTCTCTCATTCTTTTTTTTCTAATTTTTTTTTTTGACACATTGGGATTAGACTTGACTAATTCCAAAAATAATAGTGCAAGATCCAAAAATCACTTGGACAAATTTAGGTATCAATAATAGCATGTTTCCTCCACCTAGAACATAAGGGTGTTCCCTCATCATTTAATACATGCAATTCAATTTTTAAGCATAATCTACATTTACAACTCAGCATCCAAGTTACAAGAGAGTAAAGGATGATATTCAAGTAGAATTCCTAAGATGAGTACTATTTAATTACTTTAGGCATTTCACCAAGCAATTTGTAATTAATAACCATATAACAAAATTAAGCATGATATGATCGCCTATTTTCAACTAACATTTACAAATTGTAATTATAAAATTTAAAAGGATCCTTCCATATTAATGTGTAAACTCAATCAATCTTCAACCCATGTACAACTTTAATAACTGACATCCTATTTGGCATGTAAAATTTAGAGTTTGAAAACACCACGGTAAATAGGGTGAGAATAAAAAAAATTCTTAATAGATAGTGCACAGTTTAAAAGTAGTAGTAAACATGGTGTTTCCAGGGGTATCAAGTAGCCAAAATATTTTCTCTTTTCTAGTTCACATAAAGCAAAATACACATATCCCGTAAGGATGCAATGCTCAAGAAAAACCGTGTGAATGCAAATGTCAATGCAATGATCAGTGATCAATTCTTTCTTTATCATTATCTTATGCTTTATCCCCTTGTCTCTTTAGGAAAGTACATTATCCTCCATTAATCTTTTTGGAGGGAATTACTCGTCCTTAACCTATGGAAATAGTCTTCCTATCAAACATGAGGTAACATACTCTTAATAGTCGTACATCAATACATAGAACCTATCCTGAGCAAGGTGATTTACTCATTCCTTGCTCTTGGTAATGCAATCCTTACCTAATGTCTAGGAAAAGCATATTTTGCATGTACAATTTCATGAGCCTCATAATACATGATGCAATCACAACGCATTTCAATTAATTGCTTTTCAAAGCATATCATATTCATTTGAGTTCTCAACAATCACATATCCAATACTAAAATCCAAGCATTTTAATTGCATATGCATTCATAAATATCAAGTTACCAATATACAACTCTATACATATACCTAATGACCTAATAAGGTAACTTGGCAACCAAGTAACATACCATTACCAACAATAGCTCCTCAAATTAAATTAAAGTGCACTTCAAGGCCAATTAGGTCGAGGCTTTCGCCATGAACCTCCAATCAACTTAAGTTACAAACCTCATCAAAATTCAATTAACAAACTTTAATTATTCAATTTGTAATTTTTCAAGTAATTAACTATAAACTAATCCCTATTCCTTCCTAAGGAGCCCGCAACCATACATGGCCTTCCATTGCTAAATTCCTTTCCCCCTAGTCATGGCCAACCCACGACCAAAATGACCTCGCCACCACCATCCCTTTGGCAGCCGCCATCAATGTAACATTCTACCAGTAATTTTATTATACTTGAATATCGCTGATAGAATATTACATACTTTATTTATTATTTCTTATTTAATAAAATATGTGCAACGATTTATTACGTAATGAAATTAATTAAATTCTTAAATTAATTAGGTTGAAATTTTTGTTTTTTTTAAACTATAAAGCAAACATATCCATAGAACATAATTCTAATAAAATACAAACAGAAAGTGTTAGAAACACACTAGCTGCATTTATTTATTACATTTACATAAGGTGTGCCAGTACATCTGTCTAGAAATATTTACAAACCTAAGTGGGTACAAAACTAAAACTACAAAAAGAAGACATCTAAAATGTCTGAATCAACAAATCTGGTCTGTACGTCAGTAAGCAATGTACACCCACTATGCAACCAAGCCAACTATATACAATTATATACAACTACATAATGCATACATTATTAGTTAGAATCATGTATGATGAAGTAGCGTATGTGGATGGTGTCTATCACCAGATGAATTTCTTTAGTTGGAGTGTGAAACACAAAATGAGCATTATTCTGGACCATGATCCGGGATCCTGTCTAGCAGATCAACCAGATATACGTATAGTCAGACTCCACGTTGTTTGACAGCTCAACCTTGATGATAGTCTGGACCCCAAGGCCATGCACGTCGAACAACATTGGGCCATAGTATCAAGACTGCTAGATTTGTATAGATGATATTTCCCTAAATATCCACAATTGGCAATCATCATCTAACGATACTATAGGATCCATAACTATTTCAGACTACTAAGTAGCTTTTGTATCAAATTTCCTAACTTATAGGGATTTACCTCAACAATGATGGGATGAGAATCTCTACTAGGATACTAATCCAAAATACCTATATTCAACATAGATTGCATTACGATTCCAGCCACGCTCTATAAATACCAGGCTATGTCACCCTAATCAGGTATCTGTTATCTCACTGCATAAACCCTACTTGTGCATTGCCTGACTTGAGCATTTACGTCCCTTTGTAGGTACCCACCCCCTAGTTCAATACGCTCAAGTGTAGCTGCGCAACGTGCTTATCTCAGGTACCCCTCTGAATCCACTTCAAAAAATTGGCATCGTTTGTAGGAAAGATAAACTTCTATTCACATTCAACTATGGTGAGCACAAGACAACATCCAAGAAAAGAAGGCACTACGCCCACTGCCCCTGCTCAAGGATAGGGCACGACGGTGCAACACAATCCCCCACCAGTTTCTGCACTACCAGCACATGCAAAAAGCTCTGTCGCTAAGTGCCAGGCAGTTCTCGTCGAGACTCTTAACGAGGGGCATGAGACTTCGATTTTTGCCAAAAGTCCTAACCTGTCTCAAAAGGTCTCTGTTCGATATAGACTCGTGTTCCCTTCTGGTGAAGGAGCTAACAATGTTGTTTAAGGGCCCAGGATCCCGGTCCATGCTCGCTTAGGGCTTTAGAATGACGTTGCAGATCATAGGTCACATCAAGAGGACACCATCCAGTCTGGGATGATGAGAAACTGCCTTCAAGAATGTTTGTGTCAGCAAACAGAGTTGATCAATGAACAACGACGTTAGTTAGATGATCAACATCATCGCCTAGATGATCTTAAAAGGTCTATACATGATGAGAACTATGACAACAGGCAAAATACGAACGACAACCATAGAAGGGCCCAGTTTGACAATGTCGAGGTCGATGGAAATAACATTCCGACCCCCGGTGGACAGCAGCAACAATTCTCAGACGAATTAACGGCATATAGAGTCTTAAGAAACTTCAAGTCTCCTTCCAACTTGGAGGCCTATGATGGCACAACGGATCCTCAAGAACACTTAGATTCCTACACTCACTCTATGCAGTTCCATGGGGGATCCCAAGAGCTGTTGTGCCGCGTTTTCCCTCTCATTTTAAAGAAGAGTGCCCTTCATTGGTTTTCCACCCTATGAGCAAAATTTGTCACCGGGTAGGAAGACCTCAGATAGTGCTTCTTGCTACACTAAACTACTACCAAAGAGCAGCCAAAGTCAATCGATTCTTTTTTTGAAATTCGCCAAGGGAGCTTTAAGCCCCTTCGTGAATACATTAAGAGATTCAATAATGCTTCTGTTTGTATAGCAGACTCGGATGACAAGATTGCTTTTCATTATGCCTGGAGTGCCCTTTGGACTGATTCAAACTTCTTCCGGTCTTTAGAAAAAAAGAAGCCAACAACTTTGAAGGAGCTTTACTTGCACTCCTAGAGATATATCGAATTAGAGGATGTTACTAAAGCTAAAGAGAGTTTGGAAAAAGGTAAGCCCATTCACCAGAAAAGTAACCTAAACTCCAACCAGCCTCAAAACTCCTCTAAAAGCGATCCTTACTGGTCTAAATATTCTGATTATACTCCTTTGAACACCCCACGAGAGACAATCCTAAGGGAGGTGCTTCAGACCGAGTTTCGGGATATTAAGAGGCCGTCCCCTCTCAAGAAACAGTCTCATAAAGATCACTTGAAGCACTATAAATGGTATAAAAGCTATGACCATGAAACAGAAGAATGTTATTAGCTTCACGATGTCATTGAATCCCTAATTAAGGAGGGACGACTGCAAAAGTATATCAATGTTATCCAAAATAATGAGAACTGCGAAAGACGGAGGGAGAGAAGACATAGCCACAGTCCGAGGCAAAGTCCAACCCCACGTCAGAGGAGAAGAACCCGTAGCCCCACTAGAAAATCTTGGACTCCACCCAGCCATGATATTGAAAATTGGCAGGATTGGATCCAGAATACTCAAAGTGGGGGTAGTAGGAAAGAGTGGTTAGTGAGCACTATCTCAAGAGGATTCACAGGCAGCATGTCGTCTAATAATTCTTGGAAGAAAGCACTTTGGACAACGTTATTAAGCATCTTTGGCTCTATGTGCAAACCCCATATAGAAGACATAAAGGAACCTCCTATCTCCTTGTCAAACAAGGACTACGATGATATTATCCGGATCACGACGACCCACTGGTCATATCCAGAATAATATCAAATGTCGAGGTCTGGTGCATCTTTGTCGATCAAGGAAGCTCGATGGATATCATGTTCATGGATGCCTTTGAAAGATTGGAGTTCGTCTTGTCTGCTTTAACCCCCTATGAAGGAAAGCTCACCGACTTTTCTGGGGAAAAGGTTACCTTTATCGATTACTTTGAAACTTTCTTAACATAGGGTGATGATAAAGTTTTCAAAACCGTCAAGGTCAGGTTTCTAGTTGTGGATTGCCCGTTAGCATATAATATTATCCTGGGTCACCTTATGCTAAATGGTATTGCCGCTGTAGTGTCTACTGCTCACTAGGCCATGAAATTGCTCAACAAGAATAATGAGGTGGTCTTAGTTAAGGGCGATTAGATCGCAGTGTACAAATGCTACAATAAGAGTCTCAAAATATGTAGGACCCCCAGGAAGACCTGAACGCGCACATCTAGCCTAGCTTTGGATCAAGTCAACATCCTTGTGACCAAGTTAGATGTACGAGAAGAAATATGGGGTACCAGAACCTAACCGAAAGGAGAATTGTTTCCACTCTAGCTCGATGACAACCCTGATAAGGTCACCAAAATAGGTACAAATCTAGAAGAGTAGGAGAGGCTCTAGTTTATAGAGCTCTTGTAGAAAAACAAGGACCTATTTGCCTGATCGTCCTCTGATATGCCTAGGCTTGACCCTGCGAAAGTCGGCCCTGAGAGGCAACAAATTATCGAAGAGCAAGTTAAAGAGCTACTTAGTGCCAACTTCATCAGAGAAATCTCATACACCACATGGCTCTCAAATGTGGACTTGGTAAAAAAAGTCAAACAGAAAGTGAAGGATGTGCGTGGACTACACGGACCTAAACAAGGCTTGCCCTAAAGATCCATTCCCCCTCCTTAATGTTGACAAGCTAGTTGATAACTCATCTGGTTTTCGATTACTGTCTTTCATGGACGCTTACTCTGAGTACAATAAGATCCCAATGTACCTCGGAGACAAAGATAAATCAGCTTTCATCACTGAGAAAGCGAGCTACTGCAATAGGGTAATGCGCTTTGGCTTGAAAAATGTAGGAGACACCTACCAAACAATAATGAACATGGTTTTTGAAGATCAAGTGGGGAGAATGCTTGAAGTCTACATTGATGATATGATAGTGAAGACCCCATTATCTGGATCACATACATTGGACCTCGAAGAAGTGTTCACCCAATTAAGAAAGCACAACATGAGGTTTAATCCAGAGAAATGTGTGTTTGGCATCCAAGCTGGCAAATTCTTGGGCTTCATGTTAACTCATCGCGGAATTGAGGCTAATATAGACAAATGTTAGGCGGTGCTTTACATGCGTAGCCAGCAGAATGTTAAAGAAGTTCAACAACTGACAGGACAGATTGGAGTCCTCACACAGTTCCTTGCTAAAGCTGCTCACAAATCTTTTCCCCTCTTCAAACTATTAAAAAAAAGGACAAGTTTTGAGTGGACTATGGAGTGTGAGGACACATTTGCTTCTTTGAAGAATTTCTTGTCTTCTCCTCTCATTCTGACAAGGTCGGATCCAGGTGAAACATTATACATATACCTTTTTGTTCATGAGGAGGCCATGAGTTCAGTACTTATCTGGGAAATGACCGAAGGTCAGAAGCCAATTTATTTTGTTAGTAAGGTACTACAAGGTCCTGAGCTCCACTATCAGAAAATAAATAACGTTGTATTCGTCTTCATCATCACGGCTAGAAGACTTATGTCACATCCTAATACTTAAGCTAATGTCATTTCTAGAATTATGCATTAACAATCATATTATAAGATGTCACTTAGATCAATATCCAATTTTTGAGAAAAGAAACATATAAAATATATAAAGTATGATCCTAAAGCAGAAGTACATAATATATTTCAGTATAACAGTACCAAATACACGTATAGCGTGTCATCGTACATCAAAATAAAATTAAATACATCATATGCCATCATGGCACCAAAAAGAATGGTGTATAACCATTTACAAATTAACAAAACATAAGAAATAAAGTTGTCTTTATAGCTAAGCTCGTCTCCATCTCTACAAGCTATATGGGTGTCATCCTGGAATCATTATGGAAAATCAAGAAGTGCAGTGAGAATCTCACAATTCTCAGTAGTTATAGTAAAAATGTGTCATCATAATCATTCCAACTATTTCGGGGAAAAACCATTTCAAAACATTATAATATCATCACCGGAAAGGTGGCTAAAGCCAAATCAGGTCCTTTCCCTTCCCGAAACAAAGGTTAAATTTATATTAATTATCAAAAATCATTTGATATCAAGTAATCATCAAATCTTATTTTCAATCTCAATCTTAATTAGAAATCCATTCTCGAAAAACTTATACAACAAATCATCCCACATAATCATTTATCATTTGTCATCATTGGTCAATCATCAATAATCTTTAATCATCATTTATCAAATGGTATGGAGGGAATGTCCGTCCTCACAATACCAATCATTTGGTAGTACAGGCGCCCCCCAAGGTGAGACACTAGGTTGAATAAACTTTTTATCCAATAACTTTTCTATATGTTTTTTGAGCTCCAAGAGTTCTAAAGGGGATATCCTATAGGGTGTTGTGGATATAGGCCCGGTTCCTGGAACTAGGTCTATAGCAAACTCAATTTCTCTCTCACGTGGCAGTTCACTCACTTCATCAAGAAACACCTATGAGTACTCTCTCACAATAGGTATATCCTCCAAACTCTGCTCGTTTTTAGAACTCAACAAAAATAGAAGAACATAACCCTAAGCCCCTTCTACTAGGCGGTTGGTGACTTGATTGGCATTCAAGTATATAGACTCGGAAGAAGTATTCAAGGAAAGAGTGTCTGATATGAATACCAGAGTTTTATCTGAGCAATTTAGAACAACATGATTTTCGGACAACTAGTCCATGCCCAAAATGAGGTCTATATTGACCAAGGGTAGACATTTCAAGTTTATAAGGAAATCTCTATTTTCAATGGTTACACAACAGTTCAAGCATATTTGAGAAGTGGTTACTGGTTTTCCAGTGGGAGTGGAGATTGACAGCTCATAAGGAAAATTTGAAATAGATATTTCTAACTTATTCACACAATCATAAGAAATAAAAAAGTGGGTTGCCCCAGAAACATAAAGTACAATTAAAAGCTTGTCTTTAACCATACATTTATCTTGTATAAGATTGGAGGATTGAGCTGCTTCTTTGCCACTCAGAGTAAATACTCTTCCTTTGGTCAAGGGCCTGGGAGCTGCTACGTCTTGTCTCTGGAGACAGTTCTTAGCATAGTGTCCCTTCTTTCCATAGTTGAAGCATTCGATTAGGTCAATCCTGCAAGGTTTGTCACCATGATACCCCTCACATTTTGAACATCATGGTCATTTGTCTTCTTTCTTGATATGTTTCCCTTTTTCTTGTTGGTTCTTATACTTGGAAAATTTCTGGTTGGGATCATCATCAGTCCTCTTCCTCTTTTGAAAGCCTTGAGGCTTTTACTCCTATTCTTGCTCCAATTTGGCGGATTCGATAATTATACATTTGTTCACCAAAGTGTGAAAATTCTAAATCTCAAAAGGCCTCACCTTCTCCTTCATACCTCCTCTCAATCCCATCTCAAATTTGGCACATTTCTACTTCTCATCCGGATTATATTTGAGATATGAGGAAAACTTGGCTAACTCCTCAAACCTCACCAAGTACTGACTCACCATCATATTGCCTTGCTTCAACTCCACAAATTCCATCTCTTTCTCTTCTTAGACATTTGGAGGGAAGTGTTTTTCTAGGAAGGTGGTTTTAAACACCTCCCAAGAAACCTGAGTTCCAACAGCTTCAAACAATCTTCTAGACTCACTCTACCAAATTTCAGCCTTTCCTTTCATCATAAAGGAGGCCAGAGACACCCGCAGCTCATCATTGCATGGCAACACAGTAAAAATTTTCTCAATTCTTTTATCCATTCTTGAGCTTTGGCGGGATTGTATCCTCCGTGGAAGGAAGGTGGATTGCACTATCTAAACTCAGCAAAGCTATGAAAATTCTAATCCCTTATTGCTGCTGGTTCATTCTCTTGCTGGGGATGCTAATTGTTCCCCATTCTTTCCATCTGCTCCCTCATAAGAGTTGTCATCACTCTAAACATCTCCATCATATCTTCCCTATCATTACTGGTAGATGTTCTACCTCCCCGTGTGCGCCTCGATGATGTCATAGTCTTCTGCATGCACATAACATTACATATTGAGTTAATCAGGCTCAATATCATGTAACCGTGCAATAATAACTATAAATATACAAATACAAGGATGTCATGCCAGTCCATCAATACACTCAGTATCATGATAGGAAAATGCACAACATTCATGCTACAAGCATAGTTAGTTTATAATCGGGCTCTTACAGGATGAACTGCTCTGATACCAAAATGTAACATCCTAATACTAAAGCTAATGTCATTTCCAGAATTATGCATTAAAAATCGTGTTAGAAGATGTCACTTAGATCAATATCCAATTTTTGAGAAAAGAAACATAAAATATACAAAGTACGAGCCTGAAGCGAAAGTACATAATATATTTCAGTATAATAGTATCAAATACACATATAGCGTGTCATCGTACATCAAAATAAAATTAAAAACATCATATGCCATCATGGCACCAAAAAGAATGGTGTATAACCATTTACAAAATAACAAAACGCAAGAAATAAAGCTACCTTTATAGCAAAGCTTGTCTCCATCTCTACAAGCTACAGGGGTGTGATCTTAGAATCATTATGGAAAATCAAGGAGCGGGGTGAGAATCTCACAATTCTCAGTAGTTATAGTAAAAACATGTCATCATAATCATTCCAATTGTTTTAGGGAAAAACCATTTCAAAACATTATAATATCATCACTGGAAAGGTGGCTAAAGCCAAATTAGGTCCTTTCCTTTCCCGAAACAAAGGTTAAATTTATATTAATTATCAAAAATCATTTGATATCAAGTAATCATCAAATCTTATTTTTAATCTCAATCTTAATTAGAAATCCATTCTCGAAAAACTTATACAACAAATCATCCCACATAATCATTTATCATTTGTCATCATTGGTCAATCATCAATAATCTTTAATCATCATTTATCAAATGGTATGGAGGGAATGTCCGTCCTCACAATACCAATCATTTGGTAGTATCCTACTTTCGGGTTAGTGCACTGTAACTCATTCATAGCTCTCGCTACACAAAACTACTCCAGAGTAACCCAAATCAATCCACAACAGATGAAGGAATTGTTCGTCTTCATATAAAATTGTGAGTAAAGAGGGAATTATCTGTCCTCAACTACTTTGATAAGGAGGGTATCTTCCTTCCTCACATTATCTCTAATCTAAGAATACCTCAAGTATAGAGAGGGAATTATTCGTCCTCAACTACACATTATCCATGGGGGGCTCAAGTAAAGAGGGAAAGGAATTATCTATCTTCAACCTCAATTACTTAGGTGGTAAGGAAAAATCCTTCCTCAACTACCCTTTCCAAGTTTTTCCCTCGGACCAAGGATATCCTAGATAATGAGTTACTCATAAAATCAATCATTTATAGTCAATGATCATTCTCATGGTATAATGTCAAGCATAATTATCAAATCAATTATGCATCACAATCATCATCTCACATTCTCATATCATGACACAAGTCTCACATTTCATCAAATATACAATATAATATCTATCATGTTTTCAATCATGTCATAATTCAATCATATCATAGGTAATCATTTATACGATCAAGTGTTCTTGAGGTCCCATACTCTTGCATCAAGCTTGGATTCGTGTTTCCAAGCTAGGTAATAGGTTAGCACAAGGTACTAATTGATTATCACGTCTCACCATGTCAAATTTTATACCTCATAACCGATTACCACCTATGGATAACTGGTTATGGACTTCTCACAAGCCATTTATATAAGCCAATAACTGGTTACCCTTCTCTGGGTAATCGGTTATGAGCTTATTCAAGCTCTCTGCCAAAAGAAATAATTAGTTAGGCCTTACTTCTAATCGATTATTGCTTATTTGTTGCCTTTGTCAAGCTCCAATACCCAATTAGGCATTCCACCTAACCGATTATGGCAGGCAGAGAGGCTTTCTATCGTCACCAATAATTAGTTATGACTTACCCATAATCAGTTATTTGTGCAATCCTAGATGTGAAAACAGGGCATAAGAGAGGGAACCCCAAGAACCACCCATTCTTGTACCAAAATCAAATAAAAAAACTCATCAAACATGGAACCAAACCATCACAGAGTAATATAACAAGCATGGGTAATCCTCAATTCATAAGTTTACAACTTTTTCAAAGCTCAAAATCATCATCATTTCAAGTTCAAGAGCAAACCAAGTTTCAAAATCATTTCTTTTAAAAATCATGGTTCCAAATCCATCATTGAACAAACTTTCTTCCAAATCCATGAGAAATCACGTTTAGTATGAAAAGTTTGAGAAAACACCCCCTACCTAGCTTGTAGTTGCCTTTGTCTTTCATTTCTTAGTTTTTTCCTTCTCCCTTTTGCTTATTCCTTCCCCTTTGATCTTTCTTGCTCTTGTTTTCTATATTTTCCTTTGTTGACAACAGTGAAAATGAGAGAATAGAGAATGAGTGAGAGTCAGAAAGTTAGAAGATGAAAGAGTGGGATAATGGGTAGCGTGAAAAAGAAAGAATAAGACGTACAAGAGTAGAGAAAATGATGAAAAGCAATGAAAATATCTTCGTTTAGGTGAGAGTTAGCAGAAAGCTATAGTGGGGAAATGTATGGTGGTTTCAAAATTTAAAAAAATCAAACTGTATGCTTTATATTTGCTAAGAACACTTTAATTTCTCATAATTGAATTTTCTCATTTTCATAGATATTGTAGAAAATTATAGGATCTACTTCTATTTTCCATATCACCCATTCACCATTTTTGTTTATATTGCAATATCAGTCTCTTAAGCTTCAGTGTTATAGATTTATACTCAATTTAATCTAAGTCACCTCCAAAATTAACGGGTATCTTATACAACAATTTATTGAGCTTCTATATCGTAATCAGATCTATTAGGTTGGAGAGAATGTTACAACTTAGATAGTACTTCTAATGCCATCCGAAGGTGATAAGGACAGATTAGCCTATCTGCCAAATTCTACATAAACCACACCAAGCAAGAAGAATGTTCGCCTGGTCCATTGAGCTTTCCGAGTTCAGAATCATGTAAGCCCAGGTTAGTAATCAAGGCACAAGCACTCTCTAACTTCCTTGCTCAGCTTACTTCAGACCTTAGTGATCCTGAGGGAATATCGTGGACGATGTTCATTGATGGCTCCTCTAACCCAAGGGAGAATGGCGCTAGAGTAATTCTAGAATATTTCGAAGGAGTAACCATTGAGAATTCCCTGAAGTTTGAATTCCTCACATCAAACAACCATGCAAAATATGAAGTATGCATTGTTGGACAGGTAATGGCCCGAGAATTGGGAGCAACAAAGATTACACTTTGCAGTGACTCCCAGCTCGTAACCTGCTAGATTCAAGGCAACTATTAGGCTAAGGAGCCCCTCTTGCAAAAGTACCTAGCAAAGGTACAAGGGCTCCTCAAAAGATTCCAAATAGTGAAGGTGGAGCACATACCCAGAGAACATAATTTAAGTGCTGATCTCTTGTCCAAGTTGGCCAGCACAAAGAGCCTGGGCAACAATCGATTTGTGATCCAAGAGACCCTCTCACAGCCTTCTATCATGGATTCCTTCGTTTTCCAGGTGGAAAAATAAAAGCGTACTTTGATCACTCCAATAATAGAATACTTGCAGTTCAACGTTCGTCTTGAAGAACCGAAGGACGCTTCAAAGTTAGTCAAAATGATGGTCTAGTACACCATCTATGATAGACAATTATACGAGAGTAGATTTTCTTTGCCTCTCCTTAAATGCCTTATGCCAAAAGAGGCAGGATATGTGCTAGCCGAGGTCCATGAGGGGAGCTGTGGACACTACTTAGGAGGCAAAGCTTCAGCTTTACAAGCACTCAAGGTTGGATACTATTAGCCTACAATGGAGGCCGATTCTATTGCACATGTCCAAGTCTGCGACAAATGCCAATGACACTCGGACCATTATCATGCTCCACCTGAGGAACTATCCACGACGTCTGTAACTTGGCCATTTTATAGGTGTGATATGGATATTTTGGGTATGTTCCCTCAAGCACCCAGACAACTAAAATTCCCAGTGGTAGCCATGGACTACTTCACTAAATGGATTAAGGCAGAACCCTTGGCCACTATCACCTCTTGCCGAATCCAAAAGTTCACTTGGTGCCACATCATTACTAGGTTTGGAGTCTTGGAATCCATTATGACAGATAATGGCACACAATTTAAAGACAAAGGGTTCGAAGAGCTGCTTGCTGATTTGAAAATCAAGCATCATTACAGTGCTGTTGAGAACCCCTAGACAAACAGACAAGCTGAAGTTGTTAATCGAGTTATTGTTCGCAGACTAAAGATAAGGTTGGACGAAGCTAAAGGAAACTTGGCTGAATAGCTGGACCATGTCCTTTGGGCCTACTTGACTGCACCCAACTCCATGACAGGTGAAACTCCCTTTAAACTCACTTATGGGTGTGAGGCTATGATCTCGGTAGAGATAGGAGAACTTAGCTGGCACCTCCAATACTTCTCACCCGATAGTAACCCTAGATTGATCAAAGAAGACCTAGATCTTCTAGAAGAAAGAAGGCACGTTGTTCATATATGTGATGTCACCATCAAGTAGAGGACAATAGAACAACATAACCTAAAGGTTATTCCCAGAAGTTTCTAGCCAAACGACCTAGTCCTTCGTAGAACTGACATCAGAGGTAAGAATGCCTCCCAAAGGAAGTTAGCTCCTAATTGGGAAGGCCCCTTGTAATACCCCGAAAATTATTTGTTTCATGATAAATAGTCATTTTATAATTTTTGTGATTTTTGTGAATTTTTGTGGATTTTTTCGAAAACGTTGATTATTTTAATATATTTCTTAATTTACGTGCGCACTGAGCGTAACTGGGAAAATAAAATATTTTGCCTGAGGCTAAAAAACCTTGAATTGTGGAAACGTCAATAGGGGAACTTACTAAACCCGAGGCTGAGCATAGTTTACGAGATTTGTATTTTTCGAGATTTTTATCTGATAAATAAAAATTGATGTACATTTTATTATCCGTTGGATAATAAATACCGATTTTGTTAACTGTAACTTTTGTCCACTAGATAATAACTTTGGTATAGTGTTAGTCATCTTTTCTAGAAGAGCACTTTAATGACATCATCAAAATGACACTTTGACTTTAGCAAAAAGCCAACAAAGCTTCTCAAGGAAGCTTTGCACAAAGCTTCTCAAGTAAGCCTTCTCCCAAGCTTTTCAAGGAAGCTTCCCCTTCTTTCCTCTCCATGTGACCCACGATTTTGGGGGGAATAATGGGAGGGAAATTGATCATCTTTTCACAAAACAAAATATACTTTTTATTCAAAGAAAAGTTTATTATCACTTTCCCTCTCCATATTTCTCTTCTCGCACTTTTCTATCAAAATTTCTCTTCTCCATTTTCTCTCTAACTCCACGGCAACCACATCCTTTCCACCCTCCATGGTTGCTTGACTTCAAGCTCACATCTTGCTTGAATCTACATTCCCTTTGAAGACTTTCATTTCTTGTTGGAATCAC
Organism: Ormosia emarginata; assembly: GCA_029884605.1. Lineage (NCBI taxonomy): Eukaryota > Viridiplantae > Streptophyta > Magnoliopsida > Fabales > Fabaceae > Ormosia > Ormosia emarginata. The sequence goes on from JAQQTP010000088.1 coordinate 46,805,266, forward strand.
TTTCAAGGAGCTCACTTTTTCTCTCTATTTTTCTCCTCTTCCACGGCCAAGACTCACCACTTTTGGTCATTCACATTTTCTTGCTCAACCAACCTTGTTTCCTACATCTTCTCATCATTTTGAATCTTTTCTCTTTTGTGACCATCACCTAAATCTACTATTTTCATCTTCTTCCATAAAACCCTAAAATTTGGAGTTTTGAGGTAAAGTTCATGACTTTTCTATTTTTTCTTCTTATTTTTGTGATTCTTGGTCACCTTTGTGACCAAAAACTTCTCTTTTCAAGTCTTAATTTATTGATTGTGAATGTTTGGTCATTCTAGGGTTTTTGGGGAAGCTTGGCCGAAAACTACAAGGAGCTTCAAGGAAGTTCTTTTCTTGTTTTCTCTTTAGGTAAGAAGGAGAATATCCTCATCAACCACTCATGGTGGTGAGGGACAAAAATTGGGTTAAAAATGGAAGATCCATGTGAGGATCTCTCCATTTTGTTGTTTTGATTTTTGGTGATTTGTGATTGTATGTTTTGTATGGTGTTGTTGTTTAATGTTGTACTATTATGTGTTCTTGATGAATTGTGATGTTTGATATGCTTGAAATCATGTGTGGATGACAAGGGATTCTTACCCCCTTGGACATGTGCCTCACGGCCTTGTGGCCCAAAATTAAGGATCAAGATTAAACCTTTGAACTAAAGTGAGACTTGGATAATCAAGTGGTGAGTGATTGAAGAAATGATGAGAAATTTGGGTCTAGACACTCAAGTGCGTGTCTCGGCCAAGAGGAGGAAAACTATGAAACATAAGACTAAATTGGGGATAACTTAAAACTTAGAAGTTTAGGCTAAGAATGAATTGATTGAGGAATAATAATGATGAAATAAGAAGATGACTATTGGGTCCAATGACTTTAGGGTTCACAGCTAATTAGGGTAACCAAGACAATATTTGATATCAAAAGGGAATTTTGAGTGATTAAGTGATTAGATATTTAATTAGGGACTCATAAGATAGAAATGGAAAAGAAATGAAATCTTACTCTCAATACCGAGAGTGAATCTCGACCTATTAAGGAAAATGAGTGAAAGTGAGGTTTTAAGAATCATAAGACATTTAATTAAATAAGTTTTATTAAGGACAAAGAGAAGTACTAATTAAATTAGGGAAACAAGAATTTGGAGCGTAAAGAAGATTTTGAGAAACATAAAATATTCATTTTGGGTGAATTTTACTAAGGATAAAGAGAAAAACTTTTTAAATTAGAGTAAGAAGAATTAGGTGAAAGATAGGAGGATATATTCCCTAGTTAAACTCAATGGGAAAAATGTTGAAGTTGAGGTGTAATTCTAATATTAAAATGATAATGGAAGTTCTACATAATTGAGAATGAAGGACAACTTACTATCGAGCCCACAAGTGGGGACCCAGGACTATTGATGATTGTTGATAACTGTTGTGGCCAATGATGGCTTATGATCATGAATTGTATGGCATTGATAATTATGTATGTATGTGTGCATTGAGGCATTCATCATACTTTGTGAAAGTCTGATGGTCTATTGATTAAGGTTGTATGAGCCTAGGAGATGAATTATGTAACGTCCTGGGACTGCCTGCAGGATTGATGAGTGACCCTACAAATCAACACGAGTCTTTTCAGCGTGCTTTGTCCTCACTCACACGCATCTTAGAAAACTTCCCAAGAGATCACCCATCCCACAAGTGCTCCAATTCCTTTAAGACATCCTCAACTATGTAGTCTTATACCTGCACAATATCTGGATCCCTCTCATTCCAGTGTGTATTCAGTTCATTCATATGTCCCTCTGCCTAGAAACCTTCCAAGAGTTGCTCCTTGTCCGTGCTTCATCTTTTGCACTAGCGACCACTCCCCGCCCTCATCTGCCCCAGGTGTCACATGCCCACCAGCTTCCGCATGGTTCGTCCCTAAACCACACTATACTGAGAGAGGTCCTGTCTTTGATGCCATTTGTAATGTCCCGAGACTTCCTGCAAGATTGATGAGTGTCCCCATAAATCAACACGGGTCTTTTCAGCGTGTTTTGTCCTTATTCACACGCATCCTAGGAAACTTCTCAAGAGGTCACTGATAACTTCAAAAAATGAAGTTAATTCACTTGAATTTGATTGTATTTGAGTATGCTATCCTTAAGTTTTCAAGGCCATAGGTTCAATTATTGCATGACTTTGGTGAATTAGGCTTGTTAATTCAAATAATTAAGAATTAAATATTTGAAGATCTTGTTTATGGAAGTTGGATGGATTATGGTTTGATAGACTTTAGCATTGTTTTGATACAAGTATCTAAGATGGGAAAGGCCTTGGAAGGGATGAGGAAAGTGAAGAGAAGCTCAAATTGTGAAGAAAACATCAAGAGAAGGTGTTGCCAACCCATGCCTAGGCGTGGCCCTTGCAGTTTCTGAGGAATCCCAGGTAGTGACATCCACACCTAGGCGTGGAAAGTTCAGTTTTTCAGTGTTTTCAAACAGAGACCCCTACGCCTAGGCGTGGTAAAGTCACGCCTAGGCGTGGCAAGCAGAGGAAAGACACGTGATTCATAACCACGCCTAGGTGTGGTTAAAACCCTGGTCCATGATTTTGGTCCTTTTTATCTGATTTTGGAGAGCATTTTTGGAGAGCTGGAAGTTTTGACCTAAGCATGAAATCCAAAGAGCAAGTGAGAGGAGGAAGAACCCATTTGGATTGAAGATGACTCAAAAGAGAATCAAGATCAAGGAGGAAGATCAAGCGTAGAATCTCTCCATTTTTGTTCATTCTTTCCCTTTTTTCTCTTGATTTGTAACTTGATGGATCATTTGATTTCATTTATTTTCTTCTCCTTCATGATGTGTAACTAAACTCTAATCTAGGGGCTCTCTAGGATCTTGCTATGGATTTGATTAATGTGTAATTAGTTGGGTATCCTTTCAATGAAATTGGTTTTGTTCATCCATATCTATGATTAGTGCTTATTATTGATTGGCCATCAATTGCATGATTTTAATATTCCAATTGAACTAGAAATAGGGTGTTGTGAATATGGATATGATATAGTTGACATATGTTCAATTATATTCTATTGGTTTGGGTGTGTTGATTAACTAAAGGGATGGACACATACCCTTTGGTCATGCATGGCAAGTGTTTGATAAATGGTTTCAATGAGTGATTCTTATATTAACTCACATGGACACATAGTGGATTAGTTAGGTTTCACATAGGTAATTGTCCTAGACATAGGCTCTTATCTATTGATGGTTATTAGCTAACAAATATCATTTCATTGATTGGTGCTTGCTAATTGCAATTATTCATTGAAGTAGTAAGTGAATAGGGACCTCTAGGCTTTAATCATTCTCATCTTCTCTTGTGGAATTGGTGTTTGGTGTTTTCTTATTTTGTTCCTTTTAAGTTGTTATTTTAATTACAACTCACTCTCACATTTCGATTGCTTGGTTAAGAATTTTGTGGATATTGATTAAGTTCTAGCATTGTTCTAATTGTCAATCCCTTGGGATACGATACTCTAATTCTCACATATATATTACTTGTCGACCCGTGCACTTGCGGATTTACGGATAACCAATAAGTTTTTGGTGCCGTTGCTGGGGATTGAGTTTAGATTTTGTGTTTTTTCTTACATCTATTCACAATTCTTATTTCAAGTTTCGTTTGTTTTGTTTTGCATTTTTGATTTTCTAGTACTTAGTTCTTGTATGCGAAGAACTCAAGGTGTATCTCGATTTCCTCACGATCCTGAGATTGAGAGGACATTTCGTAGATTGCTAAGAGAACGACAAGTACAAGCACAAGCACTAACTTTGGATAACAAATCTAAGATGGCAGAGGAAGCAAATGCTGAAAGACCCTTGAGGGAGTATGCCACCCCAAATGCTAGAGAAATTCGATCTAGTATTAGACGACTAACTGTCCAAGCACAGACTTTTGAGATCAAGCCTGCTATTATCCAAATGGTTTAGAATAATATGCAATTTGGAGATTTACCCCATGAAGATCCTAATGCTCATTTAGCTAACTTCTTGGAGATATGTGATACTTTCAAGCATCACGGGATGACTGATGGTGCAACTCGCTTAAGGCTCTTCTTTTTTTCCTTGAGGGATAGGGCCAAGGCATGGCTTCATTCTTTACCGGAGCATTCTATCACTACCTAGGAAGAGCTAGCTCAGAAGTTCTTGGATCAATTCTTTCCTCCCATGAAGGCAATGAAGTATAGGAATGACATCTTGTCTTTCAGGAAATTCGAAGGAGAAACCTTGTATGAAGCATGGGAGCGATTCAAGGAGTTGTTAAGAAAGTGCCCACACCATGGTATTTCAAAATGGATGTTAGTACATACCTTCTATAATAGCTTGACAACATCCATTCGATCCATAATTGATGCAGCAGCTAGAGGCGCTATTATGAGCAAGATGGTGGATGCAGCTTATGACCTGTTAAAAGAAATGGCTAACAACAACTATCAGTGGCCAGCAAAAAGGTTACTCCTAAGAGAACGATTGCCAGCATACATGAGGTGGATGCTCTCACTTCACTTTCATCTCAAGTGGTTGTTCTTTCTAAAAAAATTGACACTATGGGTGTAAATTCAGTAACCAGTGGAGCTAATAGTTCAGTAGAAATTTGTGATCATTGTGGGGATCACCATTCCACTGCTAATTGTATGGCTAGCTTGGAGAGTGTACAATATGCTAGTCAATTCTGTCAACTGGGTGACGAGCGCTGAACTCAGTCAAAGTTATAACCGAAGTTATTACCTAAACTTGTAGTATAGTGAACAACACCGGATCGTTTCCTCAAGGATCGTAAATGCAATTTAATCAAATCAAGTGAAAGTTAGCAAAAAGGGGGGTTTGACAGTTTAAGATCGCACTTAACAAAATTAAAGGAAGAAATAACAATTAAAAAAGCGATCAATTTAGAAACCTATCCAAGATTGGGTGGATTCAATCATAGACCCTTCATAGAACACTTGAAGCGCAATTGAATTGTTAATTTGGATCTAACCGAGATCTCTGCATCAAATCCAGAATTCATACTAGACGATCGTCTAGAATTCAATTAACAAGTGATAAACACAAATCCGCAATCGCACCATTCATGAAGATCTATGTTAATTTCAAATATTGAATTCAATTAACTTAGGCACAAATCAAGTAACCTAACCTTTTCAATTACGTGATTAATTTAGATCAATCAGTTCTAAGTTTCATCACAAATCTCAATCTTCATTTATGTGATTAGTTTAGATCAATCAGTTCTAAGTTTCATCACAAATCTCAATCTTAAACCAAGATCAATCAGATCAACATAAATAGAATCACCATTCATGCATTCAAGATCAAGAAGAAGAAAAAGAAGAAGAAAGGAGGAATTCAATTACAAATCAAATACAATACATAACCAAGGTCTCAAGAATCCAAACCACAATCTCTTCAAGAGTTCTAAATTGACCCAAAGTAGCTTAGCCCTCCATTACCATGAAGGGGAGCATCAAAATATACAAAAACTATGAGAAACTATGAAGAAACAAGAAGAAACTATGAGAAAATGAAGGAGAATCCACTTATTCATGATAACCAATGGTGCCTTTTATAGAAGTCTAGGGTAACAAAATGACAAAAGGGAGTGGGTGGATGAATGGGTGAGTGAGTGGAGTGTTTGAGTGGAGTGGTTGAGTGGGTTGGTTTAGTGGATTGGTTTAGGGGATGAGTGAATGGAATGGTTGAGTAGGTTGATTGAGTGGAAAATACCAAAGGACTTTTGGTGAGTGGGAAATTATGGAGATGAATGGGTGAGTGGATGGATGAGTGGGTGGATTAGTGGATAAGTGGGTGGAGTGGTTGAGTGGTTGGATTAGTGGATGAGTGGATTAGTGGATGGATGAGTGGGTTAGTGGATTAGTGGATGGATGAGTGGGTGGTTGAGGACGAAAATTTCGTGTCTGACTTGGAAGCCAAAAACGACCAACTAGACTTCAGATCCACGAAAAGTACTCTTCATGAAAGTTGTAGATCTTTGTCTTGGATATAACATGCATATCTGGATCGTCCAATTTGGATTCCTACAGCCCAAGATATGGCCCAAATACCGCAGGTCACTCAAACCCAACTTCAGCACCTCTGTTCCGACTTGCAAGTTCAAACTGACCAACTAGACTTCATTTTTTCAAAACGTGTTCTTCATGAAAGTTGTTTATTTGGATCTTGACTATCCACTGTCCAAATTTGAGCCCATCTTCATTATTACATCTTGAGATATGATTTTATGAGTGCACACTGTTCGGATTCTACTGACAGAACCCGTATTCTGACTTCCATGTAAACTTAGGTCCTTTAGACATCTGTTTGGGAATTCGAGCTCTTCATCAAAGTTGTAGAGCTTCCTCTTAGCTTTCCTACAAGGTAAAATTCATGTTTATCATATATTAGAAACTCAAGTTATGGCCAAAATACAGAAACAGTGTCAAATCTCAATAATGCTGAAAATATTCAATTAGGACCAATTTGAGCTCAAACTCACAAAATCATACCAAACTCAATCAATTAAGAATATAGAGAGTGTAAATGACTAAACATAAGGGTTTCTTAATGAATAAAATATGTGATTATCAAATTCCCCCACACTTAGCTTTTTACACTCCTGGGCAAGACTCAAGACCAAAACAAGGACATAAGAGATTAACAAAAATTTAAATTCCAACGACATTCAAGAACCCAAAATTTTACAATCAAGAAGAACAACCAAAGGTTCAAGGGATCAAAACATTCATGAGTTAACAATTCTCCACATCTCAAACCAACAAGCAAGGTATCTTCAACATGAATCGAGAATGATAGATCTTCACAAGATTCCCTCTCAATCTCTCAAGTGTTTAAAAGGTAGGTATTTCACTCAATTCAATCCATGAAAATTGCACTACCATAAGCTTGCTTATCTTCTACTTCTTCACTACTCAAAACACATGCACACACAAATCATGAGGACTTTATTCAAGGTTGTAGTGAGGTCAAGGTAACAGGAGAGGATAAAATGGATATGAGAAGATAAATACCAAAGAAAATAAAAGCAAATGAGAGCTGAGTTCAAATAACAAGCATAAAAGTTCATCCCAACTCTAGTGTATATCCCTTTACATATTCATTTCCCAATCCTTTTCTTTTTCTAAACACTTGGTTTTTTTTTTTGTATATATATGAACATAACTATATACATACATTTTTTTTTCTTTTTGGGCATTCTTTTCTTTTTCAACAACCATTTTGTACACACACCCCCACACTTGTTCAAAAACTCATCCATTAACCAAGCTAATGTTCTTTTATTCCCTAAGGTAAAGTAAGAACACGATTTCTCATTTAAGGCACATAATGAGCTAGAAACAAGGAATGGTCAAATAAGCTCAAAGGGGTTAAGCAAAGGAAAATATACAAGGTTGGCAGGAATCAGAGAATTTTCAAGAAGTCAAAAGAGTGCTTGATATCATATTGAAAACAAGGTTGGCTATTTGGTTAAACTAGCTAATTAAGAAAGAGGGCCTCAATCATGTTCATGCATGCAAGTGAAATGTAGCCTCAAAAAGAATCAAAGCAAGTTCTAGAGTGATCGTTAACATGAGTGAAAATCACACAAGAAAGAAGAGAATGACATAAATGTTGAATCCATCCATTTGGCTCAAAATCTCATAAGGTATGCATCCATCAAACTCAATTCATCAGTTCAATCATCCATCACCAAGCATATCAGTTCAAGAAGGGAGAAAAGTTATTCAATCATGCAATGAACCTTTTTTGTGTTTTTTTTTAACAACCAAAAGAAACATGCTAAAATCTCTCCCCCACACTTAATATAACATTGCCCTCAATGTGAAAGAGAGATATAGAAAAGAGCAACACAACCTGATAAGAAGTGAATCAACGCCAAGCAGAAAAGAAGCATACTGTCAGTTACGCATCAGACCCTGAAAAGAATTCAAACAAGAAAACGTTAGTACTTCCACAATTTAATACTAATTAATTACTACCTAAAAAACTCCTTACTCTGCCACCAATTAAGATGCGTTTCAAGAGTAAAATTACTCCTTACTCTGCCATCACTAATTGGTTTAATAAGTCCATGACAATCATATCATACTTTCCAAACAAAACAACAATTTTTTTTTAATAAAATCAAACCCATTAAAGAGAAAGTGTCAGATCTGGCTTTTTTTCTTGTTACTTCCTTCGCTGCTTCCTGTTGACCAATCTATCTGAGCTAATACCTTATCAGGTACATACTCAAAAGCTTCTAATTTATCAATGAGCTCATCAATAGTGGAGGCGAGAGATAAGAAGTTATCTTCTTAGATGGAGTGATAAATTTACGTTCCCTGACTTTGTCAAGAAAAAAATAACAAAAGATCAAAGAAATTATTAACATTCAACAAACCAATGGGTCTATGGTGGATGTTTAGTTCGGCCCAAGAGATGATTTGAAAAATTTCTTCCAAAGTACCAAAACCACCGGGTAAGACAATAAATGCATCAGAATTGTCAACCATTGTTTTCATTCGTCCATGCATGGATGTTACCTGAATTTCTTCTCCAACTGTCCTTCTAGTGATGTTATTTTCAGCTAAAGGTTTAGGAATAACACCTAAAACCTGACTGCCTCCTATAAAAGCTGCAAGTGATACAGCTCCCATTAACCCACGACAACCTCCCCCATAGACAAGATGAATATTCCTCGCAGCAAGTGATCGACCAAGAGTGCTAGCTGCGTTTACAAATTCTAATCCCTTCCCATAACTCGACCCACAAAAAACACAGATATTTTTGAGGTTACGAATAGGAGGTCCCATTCTATACTTTTCCTCCCTTTGAGTGTTTCTTAGTTGAAGGAAAATGGAGAAAATGGAGTGTTTAAATAGGAAAAAGAATGGAAAGGGGAATAATTGCACCTATAAGGGTAGGTTGGTGCATTGTCGAGAAAAGGTTGAAATTAAGAAACACAAAATCTTTTTTTTTTTTTTTCCTTTTTTTTTTTTTTGTTTTTTTTTTTTTTTTTTTTTTTTTTTTTTTTTTTTTTTTTTTTTTTACTTCAAGAAAACCATCAAGGTAAAGAAGTCTAGAAACCCCGAAGGACCCCTGCTCAAAGGATCGTCTGTACAAAAATCAAAATACAACAAAATGATACAAAGATAAAAGAAATAGAAAATAATGACATACCTGTATGTACAGTTTCCATGGCGTATCTTTATACTGCGCGTCATGAGTGCAGTAGACATCACGTCCTTTTTTTTTTTGAAATTGTTAGAAAAGCTTGATGAAAGATGAGTGCATACTTACTTAAGATTGGGATGGAGGTAGTCTGCTCTTTCGGCTTTGTGCCAAAGCATTGTTGACCAGTATTCGACCTATTCAAGACCAGAGCAACATAGGGCTCCCAAAAGGGACAAGTGGCCATAATACGACTGGCTGCCTCACATGTGGGATACAATCTACCTTCTTTGTTTTTCAATTAAGAAGGCTAGATCAGGATGCATGCATTTTTCCATTCACGGTGTGTGTTACCAAAGCCAACCCTAAGACGTATACATAATTTTTTTTTTTTTTTTTTTTTTTTTGTTTTTTTTAGAGATGTCATGAAGAAGAAGAAGAAGATGATATATACAGATTGTTTGTGGATATGGCTCACATCTACCTCTGGTTTAACGTTCAGTAACGGCTTAAACGTCTTCTATGAGTCGAGGATAAGCTTCCCATCCAATTTTCTTATAAATTGGCAAACAGGGTCTTTTAGAGTCAGATTCCCAAGACTGTAGCGTTTTTCTTCATCTTTGAAGAGATTCCACAATTTAAGAATTTTACGATGCACCAATCCATAAGAATGCGTCTCAAGAGTCAATAAGATATCATCTAATGACTCCTTACTCAGTCCATTCTTAATGAAGAAAATTTTATCTTCTCTATTTGTGGAAACCATCCCCAAAGTACGACATCGCTTGTTACAGTTCCATTGTCCACATTTGTGACAGACTTGTAACCTTTTTGCTCTTCTCCTTTTAGAATATGAACTTCTTCCAAGACCGGGCATATATGAGTCAAATGAAATTGAGGACTCACCTGCTAATCGGACCTTTGCTTCAATTATCCAACATACATCTTCTGGCATACCTTTGTGCATTAACAGTCTCAATCTTTCACATCGAACTTTGTAGATTTTTCTCAGAGCATTTTGAGGAAGAGAAGGAAAATATTTTCTCAAGTTTGAAAGAATGACATCCATTTTGAAGGAGAAGAAGGATTCAGTTATTTTGGGAAATTAAAAAATAAACCGACTTGAGAGTCACGGAGTACCGTATCCGCCACTTAACCGGCAACACAAAGAACTCAAGAACTTGGTTTTCCAGGAATGGTTGAGTCTTTGTCCATTAACTTTAAGCGCATTACCATTCCTAGGATCCTCAATATCTACGGCCCCAGAGGATACACGTGTTTGACAGCAAAGAAGCTGTGCCACCTAGATCTCAATTTTCCAAGGAGTAGGTGCAGATGATAATCTCAAAGCAGAACATTTTTTTTTTTGACCAATTTCCGCAGACTTTTTGCAAAAGGTGTAACAGACCTTGAATAAAGTAGGCCAATAAAATCCATACTTGCAAGATTTTCGCATGAGTTGTTGTCATTGAAGAAAAAAAAAAAAAGTGACCTCCACATGCTTCCGAGTGACAAAATTTAATGGCACTACCTACCTCATTGTCGGGCGCACAACTTTTTTTTTTTTTTTTTTTTTTTTTTTCTTTTTTTTTATTCATAATGCGGATGGAGAAGGTTCATCACCACACTTCTGCATTCTCTAGAAGTTCATGATACTGTTTGAGGCGGTGTCCATTGGTCTTATTAAGTGAGGTTGGTGAAAAGACTCCACCAGGATCCCATTGGTTGAAACGTGATGACCAAGTTATGGTTGACACAACATGATAGCTTTCACTAGGGTCCCATTGGTTGAAGTGTAATGACCAAGTTAAGCTTGAAGCATGAGGGCTCCCATTGGGGTCCCATTGGTCTTTCTTAATTTCTTTGACTTCACCAATGGCATGCAACACGTGTAATTTGAAAATTCTGCTTTCATTGATTATATTGGACCATGACCCAAAAACAAAATCCACTTCAGTAGTTACTGTCATATGCTGCCTTTCCTCTTTCTTTGAAAATTCCTCAATGGCCTTCAACTCCACCTCCCTATGTGTTTCAGATTCTGCAACTGCATTGTTAATAGACCCTTCAATATCATTAGACGCTACGTAAACAGAATCATCAGCTTTCAAATATGCAGAAATCTCAGCACACATAACACATTTTATATCACCGTCACAATCAGTACATGAGTTGCAATTGATAGAATCATTAAAATCAATAAAATCAGGAAATTCAGCACACAACTCATCATGAGTTTCCTCAACTAAATCTGCAGGTAAATCAATATGACAATTAGAATGCAGGGAGTTGGGAATTGTTTGGGAAGAGAGTTGGTCTGACTCTTGACTTCTCAGTTCATTAATAGTGGTTGTCATCTGCTCAATTTGGGTTGTTAAATCCTGAATAGTGGCAGTGAAATTCTGCTGGAACTCAATTTGGGTTTTCATCAAGTCCTCCCATGAAGGCTCAAGTTTTGTGGTTGATGGACTTGTTATCTGCTGGAATGGCTGCTCATATTGAAATGATTGTTGCTGTAGTGATGCCGTATTGCCATATCCCAAATCCGGATAGTATTCCCAGCTAGGGTTGTATGTGTTGAAGAAGGGGTCGAACTCTTCTTTGTTCTTTGGAGCTGTGGTTCATCGGAAAATAACCATTTCTTTGCAACAAATTGATCTGGAAAAACAGAACTACCATCTTGAAGTGTAGGGCATGCATATGTGGGGTGAGATGAACAAAAACAAATGTTACACACAAGTGTAGCTTCTGTAGCACGCAGGTGATTGTTGTCTCACTACTATATGTCTTACCAAAGAAGTCAATTCCTCAAGTTTTGACTCCATTATGCATAGTCCATTGTTAGAAAAGTTAATAAAAAGCAAAGGTTAGTAAAAACACTTAAAATGAAAAGATTACACTTACTAATCCCCGGCAACTGTGCCAAAATTTTGACGAGCGCTGAACTCAGTCAAAATTATAACCGAAGTTATTACCTAAACTTGTAGTATAGTGAACAACACCGGATCGTTTCCTCAAGGATCGTAAATGCAATTTAATCAAATCAAGTGAAAGTTAGCAAAAAGGGGGTTTGACAGTTTAAGATCGCACTTAACAAAATTAAAGGAAGAAATAACAATTAAAAAGCGATCAATTTAGAAACCTATCCAAGATTGGGTGGATTCAATCATAGACCCTTCATAGAACACTTGAAGCGCAATTGAATTGTTAATTTGGATCTAACTGAGATCTCGGCATCAAATCCAGAATTCATACTAGACGATCGTCTAGAATTCAATTAACAAGTGATAAACACAAATCCGCAATCGCACCATTCATGAAGATCTATGTTAATTTCAAGTACCGAATTCAATTAACTTAGGCACAAATCAGTAACCTAACGTTTTCAATTCTGTGATTAATTTAGATCAATCAGTTCTAAGTTTCATCACAAATCTCAATCTTCATTTATGTGATTAGTTTAGATCAATCAGTTCTAAGTTTCATCACAAATCTCAATCTTAAACCAAGATCAATCAGATCAACATAAATAGAATCACCATTCATGCATTCAAGATCAAGAAGAAGAAAAAGAAGAAGAAAGGAGGAATTCAATTACAAATCAAATACAATACATAACCAAGGTCTCAAGAATCCAAACCACAATCTCTTCAAGAGTTCTAAATTGACCCAAAGTAGCTTAGCCCTCCATTACCATGAAGGGGAGCATCAAAATATACAAAAACTATGAGAAACTATGAAGAAACAAGAAGAAACTATGAGAAAATGAAGGAGAATCCACTTATTCATGATAACCAATGGTGCCTTTTATAGAAGTCTAGGGTAACAAAATGACAAAGGGGAGTGGGTGGATGAATGGGTGAGTGAGTGGAGTGTTTGAGTGGAGTGGTTGAGTGGGTTAGTTTAGTGGATTGGTTTAGTGGATGAGTAAATGGAATGGTTGAGTAGGTTGATTGAGTGGAAAATGCCAAAGGACTTTTGGTGAGTGGGAAATTATGGAGATGAATGGGTTAGTGGATGGATGAGTGAGTGGATTAGTGGATAAGTGGGTGGAGTGATTGAGTGGTTGGATTAGTGGATGAGTGGATTAGTGGATGGATGAGTGGGTTAGTGGATTAGTGGATGGATGAGTGGGTGGTTGAGGACGAAAATTTCGTGTCTGACTTGGAAGCCAAAAACGACCAACTAGACTTCAGATACACGAAAAGTACTCTTCATGAAAGTTGTAGATCTTTGTCTTGCTATAACATGCATATCTGGATCGTCCAATTTGGATTCCTACAGCCCAAGATATGGCCCAAATACCGCAGGTCACTCAAACCCAACTTCAGCACCTCTGTTCCGACTTGCAAGTTCAAACTGACCAACTAGACTTCATTTTTTCAAAAAGTGTTCTTCATGAAAGTTGTTTATTTGGATCTTGACTATCCACTGTCCAAATTTGTGCCCATCTTCATTATTACATCTTGAGATATGATTTTATGAGTGCACACTGTTCGGATTCTACTGACAGAACCCGTATTCTGACTTCCATGTAAACTTAGGTCCTTTAGACATCTGTTTGGGAATTCGAGCTCTGCATCAAAGTTATAGAGCTTCCTCTTAGCTTTCCTACAAGGTAAAATTCATGTTTATCATATATTAGAAACTCAAGTTATGGCCAAAATACAGAAACAGTGTCAAATCTCAATAATGCTGAAAATATTCAATTAGGACCAATTTGAGCTCAAACTCACAAAATCATACCAAACTCAATCAATTAAGAATATAGAGAGTGTAAATGACTAAACATAAGGGTTTCTTAATGAATAAAATATGTGATTATCACTGGGTCACAACATTGCTTTTGGTAATACTTATAACCCCAGTTGGTAGAACCATCCTAATCTCTCATGGGGTGGAAATGTTCAAGGCTCTTCCTCATCTTATCAGTATAATCAAGCACCTCGTGCTCCTCCAGGTTTTCAACAACAAAGCCCCTTTCAAGCCCAAACTTCAACATCGACTTCAACTTCCAATTTGGATAAGATGTTTGCTCAGTTTATGACCAGTCAACAAGATTACATGACCAAGACTGATTCAAGGCTAGCATCCCATGATGCATTAATGCAAAGCCAAGTAGCTTCATTGAGGAATCTTAAGACTCAAGTGGGCCAACTTGCCCAAGCTCTAAATGACAGCCCCTTAGGGAATTTCCCAAGTGACATTATCAACAATCCTAAGGGTGCCCCTAACGAGCAGTGCAAGGCTATATCGTTGAGGAGTAGGAAGGAAATTGAAGAGAATCCTAAGACTAAACTTCTTAAAGAAGAAGTTGAGGTGGCATAAGATGAAGTGGTTATGAGCAAAGAGGTTGAGAAGAATGAGGAAATTGCAAAGGGAAAGGTTGAAGACATGAAGAAGAAGGACAAGCCTTACACACCACCTCTACCTTTTCCTAACCAGCTAGTTAAACAGAAGCTTAATGCTCAATTCAAAAAGTTCTTGTAGTTTTTCAAGAAACTTCACATTAACATATCATTTGCTGAGGCTTTGGAACAAATGCCTAGTTATGTGAAGTTTATGAAGGACATTTTGTCCAAGAAGAGAAAACTTGGGGATTATGAGACTGTAGCTCTCACAGAGGAGTGTAGTGCCATATTACAAAATAAGCTACCTCCCAAGTTAAAAGACCCATGGAGCTTCACTATTCCATACACAATCGAGAGCCAATTCTTTGGAAAAGCCTTGTGTGATCTAGGGGCAAGCATAAACTTGTGCCCTTATCCATCTTCCAAAGGCTAGGTTTGGGGGAGGTGAAGGCTACTTCAGTTACTTTGCAACTAGCTGACCGTTCCCTCACTTACCCTAAGGGAGTCATAGAAGATGTATTGGTCAAGGTGGACAAGTTCATCTTTCCAGCGGATTTCATCATTCTAGACATGGAAGAGGACTACAATGTGCCTTTGATCCTTGGGAGACCCTTCCTGGCCACGGGTAAGACTATGATTGATGTCCAAAAAGGTGAGCTTACAATGCAAGTCAATGAGGATAAGGTAACTTTTAACATTTACAAATCCATGAAATTTCCCAATGACCATGAAGAATGTTCTTACCTGGATATGATTGATCAAGTAGCTAATAGTGCATTCTATACTAATTTCACTAATGATCCCCTTGCTTTATCATTAGCATCCATACATGAGCATGTAGATAGGGATGATGTGATGGAATGTATTAAATTGCTTCACGCGTCTGCTAAGTTTTACAGGAGACCAAGTTTTGAACCGTTGAACATACCTTCTGATAAGCTCAGTCTCCAGCCCTCTGTCATAGTTCCACCCAAGCTGGAGCTCAAGCCACTGCCTGATCATTTGAGGTATTCATACCTAGGGGAGGAGTCCACATTGCCAGTTATCATCTCCTCATCCTTATCAGAAGCGCAAGAATCTAAGTTGCTCAGAGTGCTCAGGGAATACAAATAGGCCTTGGGGTGGTCCATTGCGGATATTAGAGATATTAGCCCCACTATTTGCATGCACAAAATATTGTTGGAAGCTGACCATAAGCCAACCATTGAACATCAGAGGCACCTAAATCCCATCATAAAGGAGGTTGTCAAAAAAGAGATTATCAAGTGGCTGGATACGAGTATCATATACCCTATTTCTGATAGGAAATGGGTGAGTCCAGTTCAATGTATGCCTAAGAAAAGTGGAATGACAGTTGTAGCAAATGAGAATAATGATTTGATTCCCACTAGGACTGTCACTGGATGACGCATATGTATGGATTACAGGAAGCTTAACATTGCAACCCGTAGGGATCATTTCCTAATGCCATTTATTGATCAGATGCTGGATAGGTTGGCAGGTCATGAGTTTTACTATTTCTTGGATGGGTACTCGGGCTACAATCAGATTGCAATTGCCCCAGATGATCAAGAGAAAACAACATTCACCTGCTTATATGGTACTTATGCTTTCATAAGAATGCCCTTCGGGTTGTGCAATGCCCATGCTACTTTTCAGAGGTGTATGATGGCCATTTTCACTGATATGGTGGAGAACTGCTTGGAGATATTCATGGACGATTTCTCTGTTTTTGGTGATTCCTTTGATGACTGTCTTTAGAACTTGGCCCTAATGTTGCAAAGGTGCGAAGAAACTAATTTGGTGCTTAATTGGGAGAAGTGCCATTTTATGGTCCAAGAGGGAATAGTACTAGGCCATAGATTGTCACCTAAAAGAATGGAAGTGGACCGAGCTAAAATTGAAGTGATTAAGAAACTTCCTCCACCAATTTCAGCGAAGGGAGTTCGGAGTTTCCTTGGTCATGCTGGATTCTATCGGCAGTTCTTCAAAGACTTCTCTAAGCTTGCTAAACCATTGTGTAACTTGCAGGAAAATGATGTGATTTTCAAGTTTGATGAAGCTTGTATGGAAGCCTTTGTGGAATTGAAGAAAAGGCTTGTCTCAGCACCCATTATCACTACTCCAGATTGGACCTTACCATTTGAGCTCATGTGTGATGCTAGTGACTATGCAATTGGAGTAGTGTTGGGCCAAAGGAAGAACAAAATCTTTCATTCCATCTATTATGCAAGCCGGACACTCAATGATGCTCAGTTGAACTACACCACCACTGAGAAGGAGCTTCTTGCTGTAGTGTTTACTTTTGACAAGTTTAGAGCATATTTGGTTGCCACCAAAGTCATTGTCTTCGCAGATCACTTTGCCATCAAGTATCTAGTAAGCAGAAAGGATGCCAAGCCAAGGTTGATTCGCTGGGTGTTATTATTACAAGAGTTTGATCTTGAGATCAGAAACAGAAAGGGTGCTGAAAATCAGGTGGTTGATCATCTTTCCAGGTTAGAGAATGAGAAGTATCAGCAAGACCTAGCCTTGATTGGTGAGACATTTCCAGATGAAAAATTATTTATTGTGTTTGCTAGTTCAGATCGTTGGTATGCTGATTTTGCTAACTACATAGTGAGTGGATTGCTGCCATCTGAAATGTCTTATCATCAGAAAAAAAATTTCTTCAAGATGTCAGATATTTTATTTGGGATGAGCCATTTCTCTTTAAGCAGTGTGCTGATCAAGTGCTTAGAAGATGCATTCCTATGGAGGAGACTAGTGCAATACTTGAGCAATGTCATGCTTCACTATATGGAGGCCACTATTGTAACACCCTCCCTAGGGTATCACATGTCTGACTCCCGACTCAAAATCTGTAAAGAAGTTCACACAAGGTTTGAGTTATAAAAAGATGGGTTTTAAAATTTCTTTCTTTACTGAAACATAAACTTACTGAAATTTATATGTAATACTAAAAAATATATATTGAAACAGATTCATATACAATATTGACACTAATTAATATTTCACAATTTAAAGAGAAATATAAAATTAGCAGACTCTTTTTTTTTTCTACCAGTAGCAAACCCCATGACGGGTCCTACTTAATAGCACGGTACAACACTAATGATAAAAATAACTCTACATATGTATTCTGTTGTGTATCCATCTTGATGCATCAGACATCTGTTCTACATCTGTTCTTTGTTAACACTGCACTCCTTCTAGTCCTGAATGTCCACTCCTTATTGTTGTCACCAATCTCAGAGTATCCATCGTCCGTTATGTCTAAGACAACTCATTCTTTCTACTGTTTAATTTTAACAATAAAGACACAACAAGACAACATAACAAAGAGGTGAGATCACCTACGCCAATACCAACGTGGCAGCACAGAGATAACACAAACAACAATATCATACAGATAGATCATACCACAATTATGATTATGCCATCAACATTAATTAACTATCATCATCTAATCATTTATTAATACAATTATTATAAACAACAATTATGGTAATACCCTCAGCATTATCATCATCATCATTCAAGTATTCAAAACAATTGTCATAGCCAATATTCCTCAATTAATATATCACACAGATATAAATGTTCAGATTATGCATGTACACAAGACTCGATTTCCTACTCCATGGAGCTAAACTCAGGTCGGAGAAATGATCGAAAAGACCTGCCGGTACCACGTGCCTCAGACCATGTGTTTTAATTCTCATTTCAATTTTTGCACATCTAGCACATACACGACAGTCTTTATCAGATCTTGATTAAGAATAGTGTCTCGGTCAGGATCATCGGTGTGTTGCATCGGTCTAACCTACGGGAAGAAGCGCGACCAATCACCCGTGTAGACAACCCGCACCCCGATGCCCCCAAGGTCAACAAGTGACTTACACTACGCATATCGCACCCACTCAAGAGGTGTGTTTCTCCTAGGCAATCAGCCATATTTAGTCCTCATCGGACCATTCCAATGCATGTATAATGCACCAAATACCAATCATAGGTATAATACCAATCATGTTATATCTCATAATTTTATATATATATATATATATATATATATATATATATATATATATTTCCAATGCATCTAAATTGCAGCGTGCTAATAATGAGCAAAACTCGTTGTTTTTACAAAAAAAGTGTATGGACAATTGGTTCACGCGTAATCATCTTGTATTTTTCAATAACAAAATCATCTTATTATTTTTTTCATAGTTATAAAACACTGTTGTCGTGTTTTCACAAAATTGCGCAACATTCCCGTTACGTTTTTCTTACTTCCATAACACTTCTGCTGCGTTTTCAAAATACCGTAACCCTATTGTTACATTTTTAAAATTCCAAAACATTTTTATTACGTTTTCACAATACCGTAACATTACTGTTACGTTTACAAAATTTCGTAACATTTCTGTTACGTTTTCAAAATACCGCAACTCTTCTGTTGCACTTTTAAACCACGTACAAATTTTTCAACGTTTTCTCAATCGCGTAAAAATATACGTTTCTCAAATCGCATAATATTTTTTTCACTGTTTCAAAATCGCGTAACTTAAAAATCATTTTTTTACGTTACGTAAATCATTTTCTATCATTCTCAAAATATTTAAAACACTTTCCAAATCTCATAACAATTTTTCCCCATTTTCACAATCGCATAACAAAAATATTCTATCGCTATTCAATCACGTAATGATTTATCAACAGTAGTTCAAATTACGTAAAATATTTAAACGTAAATTCAAATCGCGTATAAATATTTCAATGTATTTAAAATCACATAGAAATATTTTTCCATATCACGTAATTTAAAAATCACGTTTTTAAGATACGTAAATAATTTTTCACCACAATTTTATTACGAAAATATTTCTTGACCTTTAAAAATTCCTTTTTAACTTTTCTCAAAATAATATAACTTTATACTTCATTTAATATATTTTCTTACTCAAGAAAATATTTTTCCATAGTTCTTTACTCAAGAAATTCTTTTTCAAAATATAATTCACAAAATCACTTTTCCATTGATGTAAATCAACGTTTCAAAACTTAACATTTTCTAACGAATTTCAAAACTTGAAAATAAGTTATACGTTAGTAAATTTTCAAAACACCATTATATTATCCATTTTTCCCAAATCAATTCTAAAATCAATTCTCTACAAAACAAATTAAGATTCAAACCCTTGCAACTTTTCTTTTTCATTTTCATATGAAAGTTCATTTCTCAAGTGATAAAATACTTTGATTCCCTTTCCAAAATCCTTATACTAAAACATTTTGTTCAAACATTTTGTTTCCACTTTAAAATTACTTTGTTTCATAAAACCAAAATTATTCCAACCTCCAAAAATCGTAGAGTCTTTGGCCATTGAAGCCATCAAATACTTTTCTTCTAAATTGATATGGTTTTACACAAACAAAACCATTAAAAATTCTTTGTTTTCAAAACCGAAATACCGATGGTCATAAAAACCAAACCCATTTGTTCAAATTCATTTTTACTTTCCTTACAAATCCTTTTTCACTTTCTTTGCAAATCCTTAAAATTATCATTGCTATTTTCATTTAAATCTCATGTTTAGTAAAACACTTAGAAACTTTTTACACAAAATAAATCAATAAAAATCCTTCTAAAACCATATTCATGTACTCTTTGAAAAATAAATTCTTTGTTTATTTTCCTTACTTTTCTAAACATTCATTTTCATCATTCAAGAAAATATTAATTTTGTGAACACCTATTTTGAGGTGTCTTGTTCGAAATCCACCATGTTGTAAGTACTCAAAAAATCAATTCTTTTGTTCTTGAAAATTTTCAACATGAACCCTAATCAAGGGCATCAAAACCGTAGCTCTTCCTTGGCTATTGGAGCCAAAAATCAATTTCCTTTTCACCATCAAGTCATGGCATATACATATATATTTCATCATAAATAATATAAGTATACCATCAAAGCCATAAAAACATGTATAGCATATCAAGCATATCATCAAAGCTATAAAATCATGCAAAGCATATCAAGCATAGAAAATTAATCAAAGCTCATAAACACCCACAAATTAATTACATGACCATGGATATGAATCCTCACATGGATTCCACATCCATCAAATAAAATACCATCTCTCACCACCATGCTTGGTTGGTGAGATGGATCTCCCTCTTACCTCTTGAAGATCCTCAAAAACTCCTTGTTTTGTTTCTTTTTCCAAGTCCTTCATCACCAAGAGCTTCTCAAATACAAAACAAAATACATAAAAATTAGTATACTAAGCTTGATTAAGAGGAACCATGGATCAAACATGGCTTAGATCATGAAAAAGAAGAGAAGAAATGAAGTTTCTTTATACTTCACCTCAAAAACCCAATAACTTTGATCTTGAAGAAACTCCATGAAGATGAATGATTTAGAGAAAGTCTCCAACATGAAAGTTGCTTAGAATAAGGTAAGGATTCAAGAAATATGGTTGGTTGAAATTAAAGAGTGATGGAAGCCATACTTAGGAGTCATGACCGAATCCACCAAGGAGAGAAAAGAGAGAAAATTATCTAAAAGCTTCAATCTTTAGCTTGAAGAATAAGGTTGAAGATGAGTGATTTAGAGAAAGTCTTCAACATGAAAATTGCTTAGAATATCATGTAGATTCAAGATCTATGGTTGGATGAAATTAAAAACATTTGGATGATGGTTCTTGATGAGCTAGCCGTGAGCTTCAATTTGGAGAGAAGGAGGAAGAGAATGGATAGAAGACTTAGGAGTTCAAGTGAGATAAAATGAACATAAACACCCCTCCTCCTTTGGTGATTGCCATAGAGTGAAGAGAGAAAAAATGTATTATTTGATCAAATAATTGGTATTGACTCATTTGAGAGAAAAGGTGAATAAGTGAGATATGAAATGATTTTGGCTTTCTAATGCCTCCTTGGCCGTGAGCCATCTTGAAATAAAAACAAAAGTGATAATGAATGAAAGATAGCATGTTTTTCTTTTACCAAACATGCTTGGCCGTAGACTTAAAAGGAATGGCCACCAAAATTGACTAATTTTGTGTAGCTTCTTCAATTATTATTAGAAGAATGATCAAGTATTATTTGAATGCAAAATTTGTCTTCTAACTTGATGCATGACAGTAGGAAGTAAATGAAGAAGCCATCATTGTTGACTAAGTCTTACTTTGTTCAATTAAAGGCATTCTAATATATATTTGCTCTCCATTTCCGTAGGAGTGCATGCAAATGCATGGAAGGAAAAGTGAAATATATCTATATATTAAATGGGTGCTAGAAAGGTGACAAATCCATTTTATATAGATTTTCTTGTCTTCCATTATTTCTTAACCATGGAGTGCTTCCAAGAAGTAGGCCATTTATTATTGACTATCATGAATTAATTGAATCCATTTTGAGAATGCATAGCTGTAGAGTGAAGAGAGAAAATAGTGATAAAGTGTGATAGGAAATGATATAATTTTGGCCCCCCTCCAAGAAATTTCCTAAGGAAGAAAACAAAACAATCATGTAGCATAATTGACATAAAGCAATTAATAATGGTCATATAGCTTTTTCTTTGTCTTCTAAACATGCCAAAACCGTCCCCTTCCTCTTCATAATGCATTCAATAATTTCAAGCCATCATTTAGAGCCATTTAAGTCATTGATTAGATCAATGGTTAGAATTTAGGTAGACTTTTAATTTTAGAAGACTAAATCTAGGCCATTGGATTTTTCTCCTTTAAATTCTAGTCATTGGATGTGTCTCCAAAATTAAGGGTCAAGATTGCTCCTTCTAACTTTTAATCCAAGGGTTATAATTAGTGTTTGTCACTTTTTAAGACTAAATCTTCACCATTGATTAAATCTTCATCCAATGGTCATAAATGGTCTTTGTTACTTTTTAAGATTAAATCTCCTCTTGATTTAATCTAAATCCAATGGTTATAAATGGTCTTTGTCATTTTTCAAGACCAATTCTACACCTTTGATTACATCTATGGTTGATATCAAAGCCTTCCTAACTAAGCTTATTATTCTCACACCATTGATTAAATCAATGGTTATTATCCAACGCTTTCTTTATTAAGTTTGTTTTTTAACCTTTGATTAAATCAATGGTTAATATTCAAACTAAGTATTCTCATCCAAGGGTATAAATCAAGTCAAGCTCTCTTTGTTGACTACAAAGTATAATATTTATTCTTGTATCCTACAAATAATATTTTTCTTGTATTTTTATCATCCGATAATTAAATACGAGTATAAAATACAGGACAAGAAATTTTCTAAAACTGTTTCAGATTCAGGTTTAGTAAGATCCCTTGTCTCTGTCTAAACAGTACAAATTTTTCTATGCGTAGAAAAATTTTTGCTTTGCGGCCTGGGCCCACGTATGGCCACCTGGACCCACATACCCCTTGCAGGGCCCACTTACAGGAAAAATTTCAAAATTATCCATAAAATCACAAAATTTATAAAATGCACAAATATCAAATCAGATTACGTAAATTAATTACCTAACGGTAAAAATTAAATTACGTAAAGTTTTCCTCGGCCCGAAAATTTTTATTTTCCTGACACGGAGTAAATCACTCAAAATGATCAAATACGCTGACGGAATAAACAAAATAATTTTATAGTGCACAGAAATTACTAAACAGTAAAATTCTGTTAACTGTCAAAATTACTGTTTAAGAGATACGAAAATTTGGGGTGTTACAATACTCCCCCTCTTTACAGAAATTTCGTCCTCGAAATTTCATGACCATGATTTCACACCCTCGGAATAAATAATGGCATTATTCCTTTATCTTTTCTTTAGTTCCCATGTAGTTTCACCTCTTACGTTATTCCAAACAATTTTAAACCATTAAAAGTTCTTTATCTCTTGTTCACTTCTTCTGATCAAACAAATATCTTAATAATTTTTTTTCTACGGTTTTCCATTACCGTCTTAACTTTTCCCATAGACAGACTTCTTCAATTCTTGAAGAATCCACCACGCTTCCACTGCGCCACTTTGATACTCTGACCTGGATATAAATAGGAATATTCTCTCTTGCAAGATATTCCTTCAATTGTAGTAGATGAAAGAAAACATCATGAAAAAGAACAAAACAAATCGAATATGTTATCGAACATATCCAGCAAAGAATTGGATGTAACTCGATCTTCAAGAATGAATTCTCTGATATCAATACAACGGCTACCAACCTTCATTCATGCCTAGAATAGTTTTTCTCAGATAACTTCCAACTAATGTAATGTATTACTTAAAATTTTCTTATCCTCATATCACTTTATTCTCCAGCTTTAGCTTCTTTAACAGGAAATATCTCACTAACTGAGTTCTCCTTTCAACCGCATTTTATACCAGATACCGTGACATGGATTTTAAATAGGAATATCCTTTCTTGCAAAATATTCTTTCTTGCAAAATATTCTTTCTTGCAAATGCAATATATGAAAGAACATTATAGAGGTTTAGGAAGAAAAGATAGCGAAATGATTTAATATGTTACCAAACATATTCAACAAGAATTTGATTTTACCTGATTCTCAGGAATGAGTTTTTCTGAAATACTAACACTGTATTGAGACAATCTCATAGGATATGGTTGGAAAATAATCAATCCATTTTCAAAGATCACGTCTGTTTATGAAACAGATCAAACTAACACAAAATTTTGAACGACAGATCAAACTAACACAAAGATTTGATCCATAACAATGATTTGAATAACTTGAGTAGCTCGATCGGCTAAGAATAGAAACAGAAGTAAACAAATCAGAGGATTATGAATAACTCTAACATATAATTGATCTACTCAATCATATGTCATAAGGAATAGGTTATTCACAGAAATATTCAGTATGGTTTATAGGATTAGCTCCAATAACACAATCTCCATTGTTTAAAACTTCCGCTCCGAACACTTCCTACTACCTGAGATTTTACTAACAGAAAACTCTGTTTTCATTGGAACTTTATTTTCAAAGATTGTGTTCCAAACTTTCGCCACTTAAAACAAATTATTTCCTTGGACGTATAATCTTTCGTTAAGTGCCCCTTTCCACACTTCTTACATTTCGGTGCAGATGTCACAGTCAAACTAAACCTGTCATTACTAGTACTTTCTCCACAAGATTGTTGTTGTCGTTGACTTCTTGGAGATTGCAAGTACGTTTTCTGTTGGAATCGCTTGACCTTAGGATTTCCTTTTTTTTTGTAACCAATATAATCCAACGTTACGGGGTCTCTTATCCCGAGATTGATTTAACTCTAACAAAATCTTAGCTTAAGCAATCAATTCTTGTTGCGGAACAATCTTCTGAGTTTGCTGTATAATTGCTTCAGCCACTGTTAAGTTGCAGTCATATCACCACCATTATGTCTCACTTCCACACGTGTACGTCTATCACGAGTCATTTCTTTTCTTCAAAGATGGACGAATCAAAATAAAATGGAAACCAGATGTAACCATTTCAAATAAATGTTTGTTTTCTTGACGTACATTCCTTCATTAAGTACCTTCTTCCACATCACATACTGCCTTTGGTTTCCTCAATGGTTGTAAATACATCTTCCGTCGAAATCAATCAATTTCCAAATATCCTTAAAAATATCGAGTTCCAAAATTACGAAATCTTATATTCCAAGACTGATTCTCTTTCATCAGATCCTGAACTTCAACTTTCTTTTCTTTCCGCTGTTTAGCGATTCTCTGTTCGTGCAGTCATCTTTCCACATTGCTCCCGTTGCTGTCATAGCTGCAACTGCATTACTAGTAACATGTTCCACATCCACACAAGCACAACTATCCCGAGCCATTTCTTTTTTTTTTTTCCTCTTGAGGCGTGCAGATCGAAATACAATGGATCTGATATCCATTATAAACAACATTGTTTCCTTTCGGAAAACAATAACACAGATAACACAACACAAACAAAACAGACCTAACCACAAACCCCAAAAGACTCAAACCGTGCTCTGACACTTAAACCTTAAGCTCTGATACCAACTAATGTAACACCCTCCCTAGGGTATCACATATCTGACTCCCGACTCAAAATCTGTAAAGAAGTTCACACAAGGTTTGAGTTATAAAAAGATGGGTTTTAAAATTTCTTTCTTTACTGAAACATAAACTTACTGAAATTTATATGTAATACTGAAAAATATATATTGAAACAGATTCATATACAATATTGACACTAATTAATATTTCACAATTTAAAGAGAAATATAAAATTAGCAGACTCTTTTTTTTTCTACCAGTAGCAAACCCCATGACGGGTCCTACTTAATAGCACGGTACAACACTAATGATAAAAATAACTCTACATATGTATTCTGTTGTGTATCCATCTTGATGCATCAGACATCTGTTCTACATCTGTTCTTTGTTAACACTGCACTCCTTCGAGTCCTGAATGTCCACTCCTTATTGTTGTCACCAATCTCAGAGTATCCATCGCCCGTTATGTCTAAGACAACTCATTCTTTCTACTGTTTAATTTTAACAATAAAGACACAACAAGACAACATAACAAAGAGGTGAGATCACCTACGCCAATACCAACGTGGCAGCACAGAGATAACACAAACAGCAATATCATACAGATAGATCATACCACAATTATGATCATGCCATCAACATTAATTAACTATCATCATCTAATCATTTATTAATACAATTATTATAAACAACAATTATGGTAATACCCTCAGCATTATCATCATCATCATTCAAGTATTCAAAACAATTGTCATAGCCAATATTCCTCAATTAATATATCACACAGATATAAATGTTCAGATTATGCATGTACACAAGACTCGATTTCCTACTCCATGGAGCTAAACTCAGGTCGGAGAAATGATCGAAAAGACCTGCCGGTACCACGTGCCTCAAACCATGTGTTTTAATTCTCATTTCAATTTTTGCACATCTAGCACATACACGACAGTCTTTATCAGATCTTAATTAAGAATAGTGTCTCGGTCAGGATCATCGGTGTGTTGCATCGGTCTAACCTATGGGAAGAAGCGCGACCAACCACCCGTGTAGACAACCCGCACCCCGATGCCCCCAAGGTCAACAAGTGACTTACACTACGC
Source organism: Ormosia emarginata (assembly GCA_029884605.1). NCBI lineage: Eukaryota > Viridiplantae > Streptophyta > Magnoliopsida > Fabales > Fabaceae > Ormosia > Ormosia emarginata. Next base: position 46,831,986 of record JAQQTP010000088.1, read on the forward strand.
ATATCGCACCCACTCAAGAGGTGTGTTTCTCCTAGGCAATCAGCCATATTTAGTCCTCATCGGACCATTCCAATGCATGTATAATGCACCAAATACCAATCATAGGTATAATACCAATCACAGTTATATCTCATAATTTTATATATATATATATATATATACATATATATTTCCAATGCATCTAAATTGCACCGCGTGCCAATAATGAGCAAAACTCGTTGTTTTCACAAACAAGTGTATGGACACCTGGTTCACAATAATCATCTTGTATTTTTCAATAACAAAATCATCTTATTATTTTTTTCATAGTTATAAAACACTGTTGTCGTGTTTTCACAAAATTGCGTAACATTCCCGTTACGTTTTTCATACTTCCACAACACTTCTGCTGCGTTTTCAAAATACCGTAACCCTTTTGTTACATTTTTAAAATTCCAAAACATTTTTATTACGTTTTCACAATACCGTAACATTACTGTTACATTTACAAAATTTCGTAACATTTCTGTTACGTTTTCAAAATACCGCAACTCTTCTGTTGCACTTTTAAACCACGTACAAATTTTTCAACGTTTTCTCAATCGCGTAAAAACATACGTTTCTCAAATCGCATAATATTTTTTTTCACTGTTTCAAAATCGCGTAACTTAAAAATCATTTTTTTACGTTACGTAAATCATTTTCTATCATTCTCAAAATATTTAAAACACTTTCCAAATCTCATAACAATTTTTCCCCATTTTCACAATCGCATAACAAAAATATTCTATCGCTATTCAATCACGTAATGATTTATCAACAGTAGTTCAAATTACGTAAAATATTTAAACGTAAATTCAAATCGCGTATAAATATTTCAACGTATTTAAAATCACATAGAAATATTTTTCCATATCACATAACTTAAAAATCACGTTTTTAAGATACGTAAATAATTTTTCACCACAATTTCATTACAGAAAATATTTCTTGACCTTTAAAAATTCCTTTTTAACTTTTCTCAAAATAATATAACTTTATACTTCATTTAATATATTTTCTTACTCAAGAAAATATTTTTCCACAGTTCTTTACTCAAGAAATTCTTTTTCAAAATATAATTCACAAAATCACTTTTCCATTGATGTAAATCAACGTTTCAAAACTTAACATTTTCTAACGTATTTCAAAACTTGAAAATAAGTTATACGTTAGTAAATTTTCAAAACACCATTATATTCTCCATTTTTCCCAAATCAATTCTAAAATCAATTCTCTTCAAAACAAATTAAGATTCAAACCCTTGCAACTTTTCAAGTGATAAAATACTTTGATTCCCTTTCCAAAATCCTTATACTAAAACATTTTGTTCAAACATTTTGTTTCCACTTTAAAATTACTTTGTTTCATAAAACCAAAATTATTCCAACCTCCAAAAATCGCAGAGTCTTTGGCCATTGAAGCCATCAAATACTTTTCTTCTAAATTGATATGGTTTTACACAAACAAAACCATTAAAAATTCTTTGTTTTCAAAACCAAAATACCGATGGTCATAAATACCAAACCCATTTGTTCAAATTCATTTTTACTTTCCTTACAAATCCTTTTTCACTTTCTTTGCAAATCCTTAAAATTATCATTGCTATTTTCATTTAAATCTCATGTTTAGTAAAACACTTAGAAACTTTTTACACAAAATAAATCAATAAAAATCCTTCTAAAACCATATTCATGTACTCTTTGAAAAATAAATTCTTTGTTTATTTTCCTTACTTTTCTAAACATCCATTTTCATCATTCAAGAAAATATTAATTTTGTGAACACCTATTTTGAGGTGTCTTGTTCGAAATCCACCATGTTCTAAGTACTCAAAAAATCAATTCTTTTGTTCTTGAAAATTTTCAACATGAACCTTAATCAAGGGCATCAAAACCGTAGCTCTTCCTTGGCTATTGGAGCCAAAAATCAATTTCCTTTCAACCATCAAGTCATGGCATATACATATATATTTCATCATAAATAATATAAGTATACCATCAAAGCCATAAAAGCATGTATAGCATATCAAGCATATCATCAAAGCTATAAAATCATACAAAGCATATCAAGCATAGAAAATTAATCAAAGCTCATAAACACCCACAAATTAATTACATGACCATGGATATGAATCCTCACATGGATTCCACATCCATCAAATAAAATACCATCTCTCACCACCATGCTTGGTTGGTGAGATGGATCTCCCTCTTACCTCTTGAAGATCCTCAAAAACTCCTTGTTTTGCTTCTTTTTCCAAGTCCTTCATCACCAAGAGCTTCTCAAATACAAAACAAAATACATAAAAATTAGTATACTAAGCTTGATTAAGAGGAACCATGGATCAAACATGGCTTAGATCATGAAAAAGAAGAGAAGAAATGAAGTTTCTTTATACTTCACCTCAAAAACCCAATAACTTTGATCTTGAAGAAACTCCATGAAGATGAATGATTTAGAGAAAGTCTCCAACATGAAAGTTGCTTAGAATAAGGTAAGGATTCAAGAAATATGGTTGGTTGAAATTAAAGAGTGATGGAAGCCATACTTAGGAGTCATGACCGAATCCACCAAGGAGAGAAAAGAGAGAAAATTATCTAAGAGCTTCAATCTTTAGCTTGAAGAATAAGGTTGAAGATGAGTGATTTAGAGAAAGTCTTCAACATGAAAATTGCTTAGAATATCATGTAGATTCAAGATCTATGGTTGGATGAAATTAAAAACATTTGGATGATGGTTCTTGATGAGCTAGCCGTGAGCTTCAATTTGGAGAGAAGGAGGAAGAGAATGGATAGAAGACTTAGGAGTTCAAGTGAGATAAAATGAACATAAACACCCCTCCTCCTTTGGTGATTGCCGTAGAGTGAAGAGAGAAAAAAAATGTATTATTTGATCAAATAATTGGTATTGACTCATTTGAGAGAAAAGGTGAATAAGTGAGATATGAAATGATTTTGGCTTTCTAATGCCTCCTTGGCCGTGAGCCATCTTGAAATAAAAACAAAAGTGATAATGAATGAAAGATAGCATGTTTTTCTTTTACCAAACATGCATGGCCGTAGACTTAAAAGGAATGGCCACCAAAATTGACTAATTTTGTGTAGCTTCTTCAATTATTATTAGAAGAATGATCAAGTATTATTTGAATGCAAAATTTGTCTTCTAACTTGATGCATGACCGTAGGAGGTAAATGAAGAAGCCATCATTGTTGACTAAGTCTTATTTTGTTCAATTAAAGGCATTCTAATATATATTTGCTCTCCATTTCCGTAGGAGTGCATGCAAATGCATGGAAGGAAAAGTGAAATATATCTATATATTAAAAGGGTGCTAGAAAGGTAACAAATCCATTTTATATAGATTTCCTTGTCTTCCATTATTTCTTAACCATGGAGTGCTTCCAAGAAGTAGGCCATTTATTATTGACTATCATGAATTAATTGAATCCATTTTGAGAATGCATAGCCGTAGAGTGAAGAGAGAAAAGAGTGATAAAGTGTGATAGGAAATGATATAATTTTGGCCCCCCTCCAAGAAATTTCCTAAGGAAGAAAACAAAACAATCATGTAGCATAATTGACATAAAGCAATTAATAATGGTCATATAGCTTTTTCTTTGTCTTCTAAACAAGCCAAAACCGTCCCCTTCCTCTTCATAATGCATTCAATAATTTCAAGCCATCATTTAGAGCCATTTAAGTCATTGATTAGATCAATGGTTAGAATTTAGGTAGACTTTTAATTTTAGAAGAATAAATCTAGGCCATTGGATTTTTCTCCTTTAAATTCTAGTCATTGGATGTGTCTCCAAAATTAAGGGTCAAGATTGCTCCTTCTAACTTTTAATCCAAGGGTTATAATTAGTGTTTGTCACTTTTTAAGACTAAATCTTCACCATTGATTAAATCTTCATCCAATGGTCATAAATGGTCTTTGTTACTTTTTAAGATTAAATCTCCACCCTTGATTTAATCTAAATCCAATGGTTATAAATGGCCTTTGTCATTTTTCAAGACCAATTCTACACCTTTGATTACATCTATGGTTGATATCAAAGCCTTCCTAACTAAGCTTATTCTCACACCATTGATTAAATCAATGGTTATTATCCAAGGCTTCTTTATTAAGTTTGTTTCTTAACCTTTGATTAAATCAATGGTTAATATTCAAACTAAGTATTCTCATCCAAGGGTATAAATCAAGTCAAGCTCTCTTTGTTGATTACGCAGTATAATATTTATTCTTGTATCCTACAAATAATATTTTTACTGTATTTTTATCATCCGATAATTAAATACAGTATAAAATACAGTACAAGAAATTTTCTAAAACTGTTTTCAGATTCAGGTTTACTAAGATCCCCTGTCTCCGTCTAAATAGTACAAATTTTTCTATGCATAGAAAAAATTTTGCTTTGCGGGACCCACCTGGGCTCACATACCCCTTGCGAGGCCCATAGATAGGAAAAATTTCAAAATCATATATAAAATCTCAAAAATTATAAAATGCACAAATATCAAATCAGATTACGTAAATTAATTACCTAACAGTAAAAATTAAATTACATAATGTTTTCCCTAGCCCAAAAATTTTTATTTTTCTGACACGGAGTAAATCACTCAAAACGATCAAATACGCTGACGGAATAAACAAAATAATTTTACAAAGGCATTTGAAATTTAAAAAGAAAATTGCGTTAAGCGTCAAAATTACTATTTAAGAGATACGGAAATTTGGGGTGTTACAACTATGGGCATGAAAGGACAATGGCTAAGGTGTTGCAATCAGGATTCTATTGACCTTCTCTGTTTCAAGATTCTTACTCCTTTGTAGCCAACTGTGACCATTGTCAATGGACTGGCAATATCTCAAAGAGGAATGAGATGCCCTTGAACTCTATTTTGGAAGTGGAACTCTTTGATGTGTGGGGTATAGACTTTATGGGGCCCTTTGTATCATCTTTTGGCAACCGTTATATTCTTGTAGCGGTGGATTATGTGTCGAAGTGGGTGGAAGCCTATGCTTTACCCACTAGTGACTCCAAGGTGGTCTTGGTTTTTCTGAAAAAGAACATTTTTTCAAGGTTTGACACCCCTCGTGCTATCATTAGTGATGAGGGAACTCATTTCTGCAACAAGTACTTTGTTGCATTGCTTGCCAAATATGGGGTGACACATAGGGTAGCCATAGCCTACCATCCACAATCAAGTGGCCAAGCAGAGGTTTTTAATAGAGAGTTGAAGTGGATTCTGGAGAAAACTGTGAGCTCTTCTAGGAAAGATTAGTCGAAGAAGCTAGATGACGCTCTTTGGGCATATCGCACTGCTTACAAAACCCCTCTTGGCATGTCCCCTTATCAACTAGTTTTTGGCAAGGCATGTCATCTTCCTGTTGAGCTTGAGCATCATGCTTGCTGGGCCATCAAGAGATTGAATTAGGATTCTAAAGCCTGTGGAGAGAAACGGTTGTTGCAACTCAATGCACTTGAGGAATTTTGTCTACAAGCATATAAAAATGCCAAGATATACAAGGACAAGGTGAAGAAGTGGCATGACAATCGTATTATCCCAAGAAACTTTGCACCAGGGCAGAAGGTTCTCCTGTTCAACTCAAGACTTAAACTATTTCCTGGCAAGCTCAAATCTAGATGGTCAGGTCCATTTTTGTTTATGGAAGTGTTTCCTTATGGTGCCATAACTTTGGAAGACCTAATTTCAAAGTCAACCTTCAAGGTCAATTGTAACACTCTAAATTTTCTAACTATTTGACAGTAATATTGAAAGTAATAACAGAATTCTACTATTTAGTGATTTTTGTGTACTGTAAAATTATTTTGAGTATTCCATGAATACATTTAATTGTTTTGTGTGATTTACTCGGTGTCAAGAAAATAATAATTTTCAGGCCAAGGAAAATCTTACGTAATTTAATTATTACTGTTAAGTCTTAATTATTTTATGTAAACTTATTTGATTTTCGTAAGTTTTATAGTTTTTATGATTTTGTGGATGATTATGAAATTTTTATATTTTTATTATTATTTTAATATTATTCTTAGGCTATTTGTGGGCTCAGGGGGCCGTACGTAGGCCCAGGTGGGTCCAGAAAAGTGAAAATTTTTCTGTAGCCAGAAAATTTTGTACAATTGAGATAGGGATGGGGGATCTTACTAAACCCAAAACTGGAAACAATTTTTAAAATTTTCTTTTACTGTGTTTTGTAATGTATTTAATTATCCAGTAATAAAAACTATAGTTAATTGTGTCCGTAGGGTAATAGCAGATAAAAATAAATAATATACTGCTTAGTCAACATTAGTGGTTATGACAGCTTTATAAAGGACCAATAGGAAGCAAGGTTAATGTTGAAGCCTTTGGATATCCACCATTGATTTAATCAACAGTAGAGATTTGGTCTTATAAAATGGCTAGGATCATTTATGACCATTGGATGGAAAGTATGAAGAGGTGATCTTGACCCTTCATTTTGGAGATACATCTTATAGCTAGGATTTCAAGGGGGAAAGATCTAATGGCCTAGATTTAGTCTTATAATCTAGAGGCTATAATTAGAATCTATATTAATAGTAACCATTGATCTAATCAATGGCTAACAATGCTCAAAATGGTGGCTAGTGAAATTGGTCACTCATTGAGTGTACAAGGAGGGGGGGTTGGTTTTGTGATGGTCTTAAGCCATAGCAAAGTTTGAAGACACCATTATTACTCATCTTGATCATTCTTGATCATTCCAAAAAGCTAAGCTCTTCAAACTTTTCTCTCCATTTCTCTTCAAGTCAAGCTCACGGCCATGACCTCTTGAACCCACACCATTACTCTTCAAAAATTTTAAACAACCTTACTTCTTGAATCTATACCTCAATCTAAGACACTTTGTAGTTTAGGCCAAGTTCTAAATCCATCATCTTCAAGGACTTTCTTCAACAGCAAAGTTCTAGGGTTTTTAAGGTGAAGTGTAAGGAAACTTTACTTCTTATCTTTTTTTCATGTTCTAAGCCATGTTTGATCCATGATTTTCCTTGTTCAAGCTTAATATGCTAATAAATATATGTTTTGTTTTGTGTTTAAGAAACCTTTGCTGGTGAAGGATGAAAAAGAAGCAAAGCAAGGAGCTTTTGAGGTTCTTCAAGAGGTAAGAGGGAGATCCATCTCACCAACCAAGTATGGTGGTGAGAGATGAATTTGTATTTGATGGATGGTGAATCCATGTGAGGATTCATATCCATGATTGTGTAATAATTTGTGGGTGTTTATGTGGTTTATGTGTTTTGCATGATTTATTTGTGCTTACATGCTTGGTATGATTTTTATTGCTTTTATGGTATGCTTGAAATATAATATGTTGATTATATGTTATGTATGCCATACTAATTGTTAGAGAGGAAAATAATTTTTGGTTCCAAAGACCAAGAGGATTTCGGCCTCACACCTCAAAATTGGTATTCACAAATTAATATTTTCATGAATGGTAAAATTGGATGTTTAGAAGAGCAAGGAAAATGAGTAAATGTTTTGATTTCAAAGAACAAGAGTCTCATGGTTTTTGGAGGAATTTTAATAGTTTTGTTTGTGTAAAAACATGAATGAAACTTAGTTGATTTAGAAGGAAAAATATATCATAGTTTCAATGGCCATGTATCACGGTTTTGAAGGCTTGTAATGCCTTGGTTTTATGAGACAAAGTGATTTCAAAGTGGAAATAAAATTTATTAAGTACAAGGATTAAAGAAATGGAAACAAAGTGTTTTGTCACTTGAAAAATGAAATTTTCGTATATGAATGGAAAAGAGAGGTTGAAAGTATTTGAACCTCAATTTATTTTAAAGAGGATTGATTTTTTAGAATTGATTTAGAAATATAAAGAATATGTTGGTGACTTAAAATTTACTAACGTATAACTCATCCTTTGGGTTTTGGAGTGCGTTTGGAAATTTTAAGTTAAAAACATTGATTTAATTCAATGGAATGGTGACTTTATGGAATATATTGCGAATAGGATTTCTTGAGTAAGAAAATGTGGAAAATAAAGTGAGAAGTCATATTATTTTGAGAAAGGTTGAAATGGAATTTTGGAAGGTTGAGAAATATTTTACGTAGTGGAAAAATAGTGAAAAATATTTTACATAACTTAAAAACGTGATTTTTAAGCTACACGATTGCAAAAACGATGAAAAATCGCTACGCGATTTGAAAAGAAACGTTTACATATTTCTACGCAAATTGGAAAGCGTTTAAATATTTTTACGCAATTGAAAAAATGCGATAATATGATTTCGCAATGGAAAATATAGTAAAGATACTGTTGGGGCAATGTGAGGACCCTGAAAATGAGATTATGAATTTGAACTGAGAATGGGCCAGTGTGTGGACCCTGAATGTGAAATTATGAATTTGAATTGAGAATGGTGCATTGTACATGCATTGAAAAAGTCCGATGGACTGGATAAGGTTAGTTGCCTAGGAGAGAATACACCTCTTGAGTAGGTGCGATATGCGTAGTGTAAGTTACTTGTTGACTTTGGGGGCATTGGGGTGCGGGTTGCCTACAATGGGTAGTTGGTAGCTCTTGGGTTAGACCAATGCAACGCACCGACGATCATGACCGAGACACTATTCTTAATCAAGATCTGATAAAGACTGTCATGTATATGCTAGATGTGCAAATACGTATAAGAATTATGGCACATGGTCTGAAGTATGTTAGTACAGACAGATCTTTTTTATCACTCTCTCCGACCTGAGTTTTAGCTCCATGGAGTAGGAAATTGAGTCTTTGTGCCCATGCATAATCTGAATATATATATCTGTGTGATATATTAATTGAGGAATATTGGATGATGTTGATGGTATTATTGTAATTATCGTGTGATTATACTATGAATTGTGGAATATTGGATAATGTTGAGGGCATAATTGCAGTTATTGAATAGTTGGGAAATGTTGAGGGTATAATCATAATTATTATTTATTATATTTGTTATGATAAATAATGACTGAGGGCATGATTGTAATTATTATATCTGTCAAGATAAATAATGTTGAGGGCATTATTATAATTATGGTGTGATATATCTGTATGGTGTGCTATTTGTGTTATCTTCATGCTACCATGTTGGTATTGACAGAGGTGATATCACCTCTTTGTATGCCTATTTTATATTGTATTTATATTTGTAAAGACGTTGAGCAAGGAATTGAACAAGAAGGTGAAGAGGAGCAGATTCCTATGGAGGAAGCTGAATTCTAAGAAGATGGTGATGCCTAGTTTCCTAGGATATATGAGGTTGCAATTTCGTGGAGGACCAGAAGCATGGCATGTTGACCTAGATAGAGAGTGTATTTTCTATATAGGAGACTTGAATGTTACCCTGAGTAGACTTTATCAAGGGAACCCTTATTTTAGTAAATATTTATGTACATGTAGAGTTTTCGTTGTCCATTAAGCAGTACTGGGGAGCTTACTACTGTACTCCTAGTGAGATTAGTATCGTGTCGTCTGCGCGGACACCTGTCCGTAGGACTTTGCGTCAAGTCGGATTCCTACCTGCTGAGGAATCTAAGGAGGACCCGTCTAAGGGTTCTGCTGCTTAGTAATGCTTGGGCAATATGTTAGTTTTGAATAATGTTCAAATACTTTGAGAACCTGGTCTGTAAATATTTAAGTATGACAATACTAAGACTTGTGTATATATGATGTAAATTATTTGTGATAATGTTGCAATATTTTTATTTTTCGCTAAGTTTATCTTATTGATATTAAGAAATTTTATAACTCGTATTTTCATTACAAAGCATATTTTATAAAGAAGGGGTAATTTGATAATTAAGTAACATAAATGTGATACCCTACAGTGGGTGTTACATTAGTTGGTATCAGAGCCCAAGTTAGAGTTTTTTGGGTTTGTAGTTAGGTCTGTCTTGTTTAAGTTGTGTTATTCTTTGTGTTTGTTTTATGAAAAGAAGCAATACTGTTTGAAGATTGACCTTACTTTCTTTGTGCTGTCCTGTTTGATTTAGAGAGAACGAAATGGCTGGACGAGGAAGAGGACGCGTCAATACTAGAACAAGATTTGGAAATGTTGGTGATGATAACCAAAACATGGCTGCAGTTGTAGTAGCAATGCAACGGATGGCTAATGTCATTGTACAGCAAAACCAAAGGGCCACTGAGGATGCTCATAGTTTGTCGGAATTTTGTAGAAACAATCCACCAAAGTTTCATGGAGAATTTGACCCAGAGAAAGCTGATCTGTGGATCAAAGAATTAGAAAAGATATTTGAAGGTGTGGGTTGTACCGATGAATGGAAACTTACTTTTGCGACTTTTATGTTAGTTGGAAATGGAGAAGACTGGTGGGCAAGAGCCCAAAGACTGATACAAGTTGAGAGAAAAGTTGTGACATGACAACTTTTTAGGTAGAAGTTTCTGGGAAAGTATTTTCTAGCTAGTGTTCGCCATGCTAAGGAGATGGAATTCCTTAGTTTGAGACAAAGGGTGATGTCTATAAGTGACTATGCTGCAAAATTTGAAAGCTTGTCTAAGTTTTCGAGATATCTTCAGATGCACCCGGACGAGGATTGGAAGTGCAAAAAATTTGAAGAGGGGTTGAAACTTGACATTAAGCGAGCTATAGCAACTTTGGGAATTGAACAGTTTCCAGAATTATTGGACAAGTGTCGTAAGGTTGAGGAGATTGATCATCAGCGTGCGGCGAGAAATATAAACTTTGGACCTACAAGATTCCAAAGAGGAAAAGGTAGCAGTGGCAACCGTTATCAGCCGTATACCAAACCGGCAGGAAGTCAGAACCAACAGCAATTTGTTGGAGGAAGTTCTGGTGGCAATAAGGCAAGTCAAGCTGGAACTTCTACATTTAAATGTTTCAAGTGTGGGAAGGACCATCTAACCAAGGATTGTCAGCATAAAGGAGTTATTTGCTATAGATGTAGGAAACCTGGACATTTCTCTTGTTACCAAGTGGCCTCAAACTCAAGAGGGGGGTGAATTGAGTTTGTGAAATATTTTCGCAAATCTTTCGCAAAGCACTTGTTTATCAAATTTTCGTTGAAGCTATTGTTTAATTGAAGTGAATAGATAAATGCGATCAAAAGAACCACTTACAAATAAACAACCCATGATAGAAAGTATTCAAGCAAAGCTAAATAACAAACTCAACTTAAGCATATATAGTTAAAGCACAAAGTAAAGAGATAAAGTTTAGAAGAACAAACACAAGGATTTATCCTGGTTCAGCCACCCCTTGTGACCTACGTCCAGTCCTCAAGCAAACCACTCGAGATTTTCCACTAAACTTCAAGCTTGAACGGGTGCTTGAAAACCTTTACACAATAGAGCACTCACCACACCTTGGGATACCTCACCCTTTGTGCTTGAGCCTCAAAACAGGGATACCACACCCTTTTCACTAGAGGGATACCTCACCCCCTTTACAACCTTTGAAGGATACCTCACCTTCAACAAGGGATACCTCACCCTTTACAATCTTTGAGAGATACCTCACTCTTTTTTCTCTAGAGGGATACCTCACCCCCTTTACAAGGAATCAAAGTGTTTACGAGATGAAACTCTCACAAGAGTAGATTACACAAATTGAAGCCCTATGATGCTCTTCAAGAATATCTCAAATATATATACAAAAACAGAGCAAAAGAGATTTAATGATGATTCTCAGATTAAAGTGATTGATAGATGTTTCTCAAGTGTTGGTTAGCCACAAATGATGCCCCAAGAAGTGTATTTATAAGTTTTTAGATCAATAGAGCTGTTGGGGCTTTTGTGGCAACATTAAATGCCAAGAAAATATAGTCGTTGGGCATGTCAGAACCTTGGTAATCGATTACATGGAAGATAGAACGTGTTCTTGGCTTTCTGGGCTTGTGGTAATCGATTACATGATTTGTGTAATCGATTACATGCCCTCTGACTTGATGGTAATCGATTACAATATTTATGTAATCGATTACATAGCCCTTTGAACGTGTTCTTCCCTTTCTGGGCATATGGTAATCGATTACAATATTGTGTGTACTCGATTACACGTCCTCTGACTTGCTGGTAATCGATTACCAAGAGTGTGTAATCGATTACTTTCCACTTTGAACACATTTTTCAAGCCTAAATGAGGATCCATGCCATTTCTAACTTTAAGAAACTTGGATTGATTAATATTGGTATATGTTTAGCATGATCCAAGATTAAAAACAACATCTTTTTAGAATATGAACTTTGAAAAACAAGTTGATTAAAAACATCTTTAAAAAACCATTTGAAATATAATTGAGATACCTTGAGAGCATTTCACATTGATGTTCTAAGACCTATATCTAATATACCTTTTTTGATCTTGGTCTTCTTCTTTTGGTCTTGGTCTTCATTATGACTTTGTTATCATCAAAAACTCATTTGATATGCTTCAAGACATAAGCATTCACATCTCCAAGGAATGTGATCAGTTGAAGGCAGAACCATCAGTGGGGAATGTAAGTACGGCGAGGCCATAGGCAGGTGGTATGTGTATACTATGAGTGGGGAAGAAGCCGCAAAATCTGAGGACTTGATTATGGAGGAGTGTGCCATCGAAGGTAATCCTTTAACCATACTCTATGATTCGGGAGCAACACATTCTTTCATTGCATGTAATTGTGTGGAGCATTTGGGATTGATTGTGACTACATTACCTTATGATCTGAGTGTTGCTACTCCTACTGATAAGCCTGTGATTACTACTAAAGTATGTTTGAATTGCCCTGTTTGTGTTAGGAATAGAATCTTTCATGTTGATTTGATATGTTTGCCTCTTTCCAAGATTAATGTAATCTTAGGAATGGATTGGTTATCTTCTAACCATATCCTAATTGATTGTTCGAATAAGACATTAGTATTTCCTGAGGTTAAGGATCCTAGATTCCTAATGGCTACTCAAGTAGAAACTTGTTTGAAGGAAGGAGATCATGGGTACTTATTGATATCTTCTTTGGAGGTTCAATGTGAAGATGTCTTGAAGGATATTTTCGTTGTGAATGAATTTCTTGAAGATATACCTAGACTACTGCTAGAAAGAGAAATTGAGTTTTCTATTGGTTTAGTACCTAGAGCTGGACCGATATCTATGGCGCCTTATTGGATGTCGCTAGTAGAATTAGCAGAGCTTAAGAAACAGCTGGAGGACTTGTTAGTGAAATAATTCGTGAGACCTAGTGTGTCACCATGGGGAGCTCCAGTATTGTTAGTAAAGAAGAAAGATGAGACTTCTCGTCTATGTGTAGACTACTGACAGTTGAACAAGATTACGATTAAGAATAAATATCCACTCCCAAGAATTGATGATTTGATGGATCAATTGTGAGGAGCCACAATATTTTCCAAGATTGACTTACATTCTGGTTATCACCAGATTCATGTGAAAGCGGAGGATATTCCCAAGACTGTATTTCAGACACGTTATGGGCATTATGAGTATCAAGTGATGTCGTTCGGTGTGACTAATGCACTTGCCATATTAATGGACTTTATGAACAAAATTTTCCATTCGTACTTGGATAAGTTTGTTGTTGTCTTTATAGATAACATTTTGATTTATTCTTGAAGTTAGGAGGAACATGTTGAACATCTCAGAGTGGTTCTCCAGATTTTAAAGGAGAATAAGTTATATGCCAAGTTGTCCAAATATGAATTTTGGTTGAGCGAAGTTCAATTTTTGGGACACGTGATATCTAAGGAAAGAATTGAAGTTGATGCTTCTAAAGTGGAGACGATTATTGAATGGGAAAGGTCGAAGACTGTATTAGAAATTCGTAGTTTTGTCGGATTAGCAGGTTACTATCGACGGTTTATTGAGGGGTTTTCTAATATAGCAGGACCTCTTACCCAACTTACACGAAAGAATCAACTGTTTGTATGGACTGATGCATGCGAAGAAAGTTTTCAGGAGTTCAAAAGACGACTGACTACTTCACCGGTATTAATTCTACCTGATCCGAACGAATCTTTCAAAGTATACTGTGATGCTTCGTACCAAGGATTGGGTTGTGTACTTATACAGAATCGTAAGGTGGTGGCTTATGCTTCAAGGCAGTTGAAAGTGCATGAGAGGAATTATCCGACTCATGATTTGGAATTGGCAGCTGTAGTGTTTGCGTTGAAAGTGTGGAGATATTTTCTCTATGGGGCAACGTTCACTATTTTTAGTGATCATAAAAGTTTAAAGTATTTGTTTGACCAAAAAGAGTTAAACATGAGACAAAGGCATTAGTTAGAGTTTCTGAAGGACTATGACTTTCAGTTACAGTATCATCCTGGAAAAGCGAATGTCCTAGCAGATGCTTTAAGTAGGAAAATGCTTAGTGCTTCTGTTATAATGATTAAGGAGAAGGAACTGATAGAAGAATTTTGAGATATGCGTTTGTCTATGAAATTGACACCAGGGAAGATGTGTTTAAACATGATCACTATTGCAAATGATTTGATGGATAAAATACGAAAAGGACAAAACAGTGACTAGTATTTGCAAGAAGCAAAAGAAGCAAGGAGCTAAGGAGCGGTGTTGGAATTTAGCGAAGGTGCTACTGGAATTCTAAAGTTTAAAGGAAGAGTTTGTGTGCCAAACGATCCAGAACTTAGGAAATTGATTTTGGATGATACTCACAGGAGTAAGTTGAGTATACATCCAAGAACCATAAAGATGTATCAAGATTTGAAGCAGTTATATTGGTAGCAGGGAATGAAGAAAGATGTCACTGAATATGTATCATCCTGTTTAGTTTGTCAAAAGGCTAAGGTGGAACATCAAAGACCATCGCGAATGTTGCAACCTTTGCCTATTCCTGAATGGAAATGGGATGACATAGCAATGGATTTTGTAACAACACTACCAAAGACTCGGAAAGGTCACTATTCTATTTGGGTAATTATTGATCGGCTTACAAAGTTGGCGCACTTTTTACCGATTAATGTTAAGTACTCAATGGAAAAGTTATATACATCAATGAAACTGTTAGACTTCATGGTGTACCATCCAGTATTATTTCGGATCGAGATCCGAGATTTACGTCGAGGTTTTGGAATAGTTTACAAGAAGCTATGGGAACAAAGCTACGTTTAAGTTCTGCTTACCATCCACAAACAAATGGTCAGTCAGAAAGAACGATTCAGTCATTAGAAGACTTGTTGAGAGCTTGTGTTCTAGAACAAACTAGTTGTTGGGATGAATTTTTGTCATTGATAGAGTTTACATACAACAACAGTTTTCATTCGAGCATAAGAATGGCACCCTATGAGGCATTGTATGGGAGACGATGCAACACGCCATTATGTTGGTATCATGATGGTGAAAGTGCTATTATAGGACTAGAATTTGTACAGTAAACAACTGAGAAAGTGAAGATGATTCAAGATAAAATGAGGAGAACTTAGACTCGACAAAAGAGTTATACGGATAAAAGGAGAAGACCACTTGAGTTTGAAGAAGGTGACCATGTATTTCTGTATATGACAGCTATGACTGGAGTTGGATGAGTGATTAAGTCAAAGAAGCTCACTCCAAAGTTTATTGGGTCGTATCAGATACTCCGACGGGTAGGTCCGGTAGCCTATCAAATTGCATTACCGCCTTTACTATCAAATCTTCACAATGTATTTCACGTATCACAACTACGGAAATATATTTCTGATCCTACCCATGTTATCAAACCAGACACCGTACAACTGAAGGAAAATTTGACCTATGAAAAGTATCCAGTTAAGATTGAGGATCGAAGGACGAAGTAATTTCGAGGTAAGGAAATTTCATTGGTTAAAATCGTTTGGAACTACATAAGTGGTGAAGCTACATGGGAACTGGAAGATAAGATAAAAGAACAATATCCATATTTATTTTGAGGGTATGAAGTCAAGTTTCGAGGATGAAACTTCTTTTTAGAAGGGGAGAGTTGTAACACTCCAAATTTTCTAACTATTCGACAGTAATATTGACAGTAATAACAGAATTCTACTGTTTAGTGATTTCTGTGTACTGTAAAATTATTTTGAGTATTCGGTGAATACATTTGATTGTTTTGTGTGATTTACTCCGTGTCAGGAAAATAATAATTTTCGGGCCAGGAAAAATCTTACGTGATTTAATTATTATTGTTAAGTCTTAATTATTTTACATAAACTTATTTGATTTTCATAAGTTTTATAATTTTTATGATTTTGTGGATGATTATGAAATTTTATATTTTTTTGATTATTTTAATATTATTCTTGGGCAGTTTGTGGGCCAAAGGAGGCTGTACGTGGGCCCAGGTAGGTCTGGAAAAGTGAAAATTTTTCTGCAGCCAGAAAATTTTATACTGTTAAGACGAGGACAGGGGATCTTACTAAACCCGAAACTGGAAACAATTTTTAAAATTTTCTTTTACTCTGTTTTGTAATGTATTTAATTATCAGGTAATAAAAACTACAGTTAATTGTGTCCGTAGGGTAATAGCAGATAAAAATAAATAATATACTGCTTAGTCAACCTTAGTGGTTATGACAGTTTTATGACGGATCAATAGGAAGTAAGCTTAATGTTGAAGCCTTTGGATATCCACCATTGATTTAATCAACGGTGGAGATTTGGTCTTATAAAATGGCTAAGACCATTTATGACCATTGAATGGAAAGTATGAAGAGGTGATCTTGACCCTTCATTTTGGAGATACATCTAATGGCTAGGATTTCAAGGAGGAAAGATCTAATGGCCTAGATTTAGTCTTATAATCTATATTAATAGTAACCATTGATCTAATCAATGGCTAACAATGCTCAAAATGGTGGTTAGTGAAATTGGTCACTCATTGAGTGTACAAGGAGGGGGGGATGGTTTTGTGATGGTCTTAAGCCATAGCAAAGTTTGAAGACACCATTATTACTCATCTTGATCATTCTTGATCATTCCAAAAAGCTAAGCTCTTCAAACTTTTCTCTCCATTTCTCTTCAAGCCAAGCTCACGGACATGACCTCTTGAACCCACCATCACTCTTCAAAAATTTTAAACAACCTTACTTCTTGAATCTATACCTCAATCTAAGATGCTTTGTAGTTTAGGCCAAGTTCTAAATCCATCATCTTCAAGGACTTTTTTCAACAGCAAAGTTCTAGGGTTTTTAGGTGAAGTTTAAGGAAAATTCACTTCTTATCTCTTTTTCATGTTCTAAGCCATGTTTGATCCATGGTTTTCCTTGTTCAAGCTTAATATGCTAATAAATATATGTTTTGTTTTGTGTTTAAGAAACCTTTGGTGGTGAAGGACTTGAAAAAGAAGCAAAGCAAGGAGCTTTTGAGGTTCTTCGAGATGTAAGAGGGAGATCCATCTCACCAACCAAGTATGGTGGTGAGAGATGAATTTGTATTTGATGAATGGTGAATCCATGTGAGGATTCATATCTATGGTTGTGTAATAATTTGTGGGTGTTTATGTGGTTTATGTGTTTTGCATGATTTATTTGTGCTTACATGCTTGGTATAATTTTTATTGCTTTTATGGTATGCTTGAAATATAATATGTTGATTATATGTTATGTATGTCATACTAATTGTTGGAGAGGAAAATATTTTTTGGTTCCAAAGACCAAGAGGATTTCGGCCTTACACCTCAAAATAGGTGTTCACAAATTAATATTTTCATGAATGACAAAATTGGATGTTTAGAAGAGCAAGGAAAATGAGTAATTGTTTTGATTTCAAAGAATAAGAGTCTCACTGTTTTTGAAGGAATTTTAATGGTTTTGTTTGTGTAAAAACATGAATGGAACATAGTTGATTTAGAAGGAAAAATATATAATAGTTTCAATGGCCATGTATCACGGTTTGGAAGGCTTGTAATGCCTTAGTTTTTTGAGACAAAGTGATTTCAAAGTGGAAATAAAATTTATTAAGTACAAGGATTAAAGAAATGGAAACAAAGTGTTTTGTCACTTGAAAAATAGAATTTGCGTATATGAATGGACAATAGAGGTTGAAAGTGTTTGAATCTCAATTTATTTTAAAGAGGATTGATTTTTTAGAATTGATTTAGAAATATAAAGAATACGTTGGTAACTTAAAATTTACTAACGGATAACTCATCCTTTGGATTTTGGAGCGCGTATTGATTTAATTCAATGGAATGGTGAATTTGTGGAATATATTGCGAAAAGGATTTCTTGAGTAAGAAAATGTCGAAAATAAAGTGAGAAGTCATATTATTTTGAGAAAGGTTGAAATGGAATTTTGGAAGGTTGAGAAATATTTTACGTAGTGGAAAAATGGTGAAAAATGTTTTACGTAACTTAAAAACGTGATTTTTAAGCTACGCGATTGCAAAAACGATGAAAAATCACTGCGCGATTTGAAAAAAAAATGTTTAAATATTTCTACGTGATTTGGAAAGCGTTTAAATATTTTTATGTGATTGAGAAAATGCGATAATATGATTTCGCAATGGAAAATATAGTAAGGATACTGTTGGGCCAATGTGAGGACCCTGAAAATGAGATTATGAATTTGAATTGAGAATGAGCTAGTGTGTGGACCCTAAATTTGAAATTATAAATTTGAACTGAGAATGGTGCATTGTACATGCATTGGAAAAGTTCTATGGATTGGATAAGGCTAATTACCTAGGAGAGAATACACCTCTTGAATGGGTGCGATATGCATCGTGTAAGTCACTTGTTGACTTTAGGGGCATTGGGGTGCGGGTTGCCTACAATGGGCAGTTGGCAACTCTTCTATACCGTGGGTTAGACCGATGCAACACATCGATGATCCTGACCGTGACACTATTCTTAATCAAGATCTGATAAAGATTGTCGTGTATATGCTAGATGTGCAAATACGTATGAGAATTGTGGCACATGGTCTGAAGCATGTTGGTACAGATAGATCTTTTTGATCACTTTCTCTGACCTGAGTTTTAGCTCCATGAAGTCAGAAATTGAGTCTTTGTGCACATACATAATCTGAATATATATATATATATATATATATACGTGTGATATATTAATTGAGGAATATTGGATGATGTTAATGGCATAATTGCAGTTATTGAATAGTTGGGAAATGCTGAGGGTATAATTGTAATTATTATTTATTATATTTGTTACGATAAATAATGACTGAGGACATGATTGTAATTATTGTATCTGTCATGATAAATAATATATCTGTATGGTGTGTTGTTTGTGTTATTTCCATGCTACCATGTTGGTATTGGCGTAGGTGATCTCACCTCTTTGTATGCCTATTTTGTACTGTATTTATATTTGTAAAGACGTTGAGCAAGGAATTGAATAAGAAGGTGAATAGGAGTAGATTCCTGTGGAGCAAGCTGAATTCTGAGAAGATGGCGATACCTAGTTTCCTAGGATATATGAGGTTGCAATTTTGTGGAGGACCGGAAGCATGGCATGTTGACCTAGATAGAGAGTGTATTTTCTATATAAGAGACTTGAATGTTACCCTGAGTAGGCTTTATCAAGGGAACCCTTATTTTAGTAAATATTTATGTACACTTAGAGTTTCCGTTGTCCATTAGGCAGTACTGAGGAGCTTACTACTGTACTCCTAGTGAGATTAGTATCGTGTCGTCTACGCGAACACCTGTTCGTAGGACTTCACGTCAAATTAGATTCCGACCTGTTGAGGAATCTGAGGAGGACCCGTCTGAGGGTTCTGCTGCTTAGTAATGCTTGGGCAATACGTTAGTTTTGAATAATGTTCAAATACTTTGAGAACCTGGTCTATAAATATTTAAGTATGACAATACTAAGACTTGTGTATATATGATGTAAATTATTTGTGATGATGTTGTAATATTTTTATTTTTCACTAAGTTTATCTTATTGATATTAAGAAATTTTACAACTCGTATTTACATTACAAAACATATTTTATAAAGAAGGGGTAATTTGATCATTAAGTAACATAAATGTGATACCCTACGGTGGGTGTTACATCAATGGTCAACGACTCAAGCCCTATTTAGGTGGTGAGGTGGAGAGGCACAAAACCTCGCTCACCCTCGTTCCTTCATCTTGAGAGTCTACAAAGTCTAGCCAGGACTATAAATAAGGTGCTTATTGGGATGCAACCCAATTTCTTAACCCTATCTCTTAGCTTAGGACATGTTTATGCATGATTCTTCATTTTTCTTCTTGTTTTGTTTTTGTTTTTTTTATTGATTTATAGTGTTTGTTTTTCAATTTGATGCATTGATAGTTATTGTCATTCCTATATTGTTTCTTAGTTGTTTGAGGATGAGAAAGGTATGGTGGATGCTGGAAATTTAGGTATTTTGGTTGTTTAGTTCATATTTGAGGTCCAAAAGTCCACACCTAGGCGTGGAGGTCTCAGCTGCAATAGGGGGAAATTTCTAGAGAGTTCCATGCCTAGGCATGGATTTTTCATGCCTAGGTGTGGTCCTCTCTGCGTTTTCAGTTTTTTAACCTGCATGCATCATGCCTAGGCTTGATTTTTCCACGTCTAGGCTTGATGTTGCTATTTTAAAAAAAATTCAAATTAATAACCACGCCTAGGGTTGGTAAAGTCACGCCTAGGCGTGATGAGTCTGCTGCTACACAAAATGCAGCAGTTTTTCCCTTTCGTTCTATTTCCTTGTCCATTTCTGGTTTAGAATTTTTTTGTGGAGATTGTTTGTTTGGATATTCTATTGCAAAATGAACATGTGAATTTTTGAGCAATATTTGTATTTGTTAATCACTTGCCTGTTGCAAAATTCTGATATGTTGCTTGAGGTTGATTAAGGTTGAGCCATCCTGTGGATAGAAATAATTTGGTTTAGTTCTAGATTGTGCACTGGTTTGAATTAAGTTCTGATATTTCCAGGTTGTGCATTGTTGTGCATGTTGTCAATGGTACTGTTGCCATTTTTTGGGTCATTCTATTGGTTTGGTTCTAGGTTATGCAATAGTTTGGTCTGGGATTGGATAAATTTTTCACTCATTTGGTGCTGCTATGCTCTGTCCCCATGACTGATATGTTGGATAGATTTTGTTTTAGATGTGTGGATATACTATTGCTCTGTGATTAATGTGTGGCTATTGGGATACTGATTGTTAATGATCTGGTTGTTTCAATATTGGACTGCTTGCATAATATGATCATTGATCCTATTCTTTGTTGACTGTTAGTTGTGTCATTACATGATATGATGCTTGGTTTGGTATGGCTACGAATTGATTTAGTTAAGACTATTGATTTGGGTGAGCTTTGAACTTAATAAGTTGCATGAGTGAGCTTTGAACTTAATAAGTTGCATGAGTGACCTTTGTGATTGATTGGGCTTATTGTTTGCATTGCCAACTGTTCTGACTGGGTATGACTGCTTACATTGATTGCTTGATTCTTGTTCAATGGTCATAACTTGGATTTAATTATTTTCAGGTATCCTCTAATCATGTCAAAGCTTCAAATAAAAACGATTTAGGCTGGACCAAGCCAGGCTGAGGAAGCTGATGAGATTTCGGTCTTTGACCCAGCCTACTTTACATCATAGGATGCCTTTGACTACTTCTGGCAGCATCTGCACAAGATTAACATCATGCCAAAGAGGGGGTTCTATGGTATCAATGTGGCATGCTATCCGACCATTTCCGATGCCACTGAAGCACTCCATTAGAAGACCTTTGCTGAGCATCCCACTGAGGAACCTATGGCTGTTGTAGTCAAGGAATTCTACGCCAATACGCATGCTGAGAAGCATTCTATTACCACTACCAGGGTCAGAAGGAAGGTAGTTGATTATTCTGTGGATTGCATTTGCTAGATTATGGACCTTAGCCCTCCTCCTCTTCAGTGTGCTTACCAAACTTTATAGTTACCTGAAGAGGAGGGAGGAACCCCATTCAGCACAGTCATGGCCAGTATCTGTGATCCGGTCTTCCCTATTCAGGTTCAGCGGAACTCAGATCGCTCCATCAGATTCATCAAACAGAAGAGTTTACGCCATGAGCTGCGCCCTTAGAATCACTTTATGTGTTCCTGCTTGCTTCCCACTGAGCACCGGTCAGAGATTTATCCTAAATGGGCATACATGTTGTATGTAATCCACAGTTTGCAGCAGGTGGACACTGCTCAGATACTTTATGATCAGATCAGACTGTGCATCACTTCACGACTCAACTCACTTTTCTTCCCTTTCCTTATCTGTTGACTTTGTGAGAGAGCTCATGTCAAATGGAAAGATACTGAGGTGCGCGTGAAGCTGAAGACTCCTATGACGGAAAGGGCAGTTCAGACAATCATGACTGCCCAGGAGAAGCGCAGGCAAGCCCCAGGTCAGCCCCCAGCTGCAGATCTCGAGCCTGTTCCTGTACTAGCTCCACAGCCTGCCCCTGCACTAGTCCCACAGCCTGCTCCAGTCTTTGATACTGCTTGGGCTACCTCTATTGATCAATGCCTGGATTGGCAGTAGGAGATGCTGGCTACGCAGTAGGAGATGCTAGCAGCGCTTTACCAAAGTATTCACTGGTTGGCATTGTGTCAGGGATGCCCAATGGATGATTTTCCTGCATTTCCTCCATTTGCAGCTCCACCAGTTACAGTTTCACCTTCACCTCCACCTCCTCCACCTGCGGATGATACAGAGATGGGCGACGAGGGAGATGACCTGTTTGATGAGGAGGACTTGTTTTGAGGCGCTATGGCCTATTATTTTCATGCTCTTTTCTGCTTTATTTTTCTGTCTTTATTTTCAGTCCACTGTATAAATTTTTTTAGAGAGTTTAGTTCTTTTGGATATAATGGGACACTGCATGTCGTAGGTTTGGGGGGGAATTTATGATTCTTTTTGTGAGTTGCTTGTTGAATCATTGTTTTGGACATATATATATATATATATATATATATATATATATATATATATATATATATATATTGACTCCCTTCTATTTCCTTTGCTTTTGCTTAAATTCTTTGTTCCCAAATGTCGGATCTGAGTTTGCATGATTATGACTTGAGGGATGAATGTGCATTAAGGCAAGTTGAATTTGTGCATGCCGGATTTCTGATTTGAATATTTGATGATTATGTGGATCAAAAATACACATCACTGCTTGGGAATTCACTTGTAAAAAATCAGAATATTGTGCTTACACTTACTGCCATAACTGTGTATGAGAGAATTTCCCTGTTGTATGTGTGGTGGATTCTGGAATATGAATGAAATGCTTGATTGGAGAAATTTATGATTGGCATGTGTAAAGTCTATTTGCTTATTAGAAGTTTGTCTGATTCTCTTTTGAGGTGAAATCCTAGGCAATGCTTTTTTAAGGAAATGACTAGGGCATTTGTTTAGACCGATTGAGTTTTTCAAGCCAACCTTAATTGAATGAGTTCCCTAGTACCCCTTTTGAAGCCTAGTGTACGTGTGTGTGGCCTGATTTTTTCTTCTTTAACCCTAATCTCTCCACCCTCTTAAACCATGCTTGTGAAAGAAAAATCTCTTCCCTCATTACAGGTCCCTTGTTGAGCACATGATTGAGCAGTTCTGTTGGTTTGAGCTATAGTGTTTTGCATGATGCTAAGAATCCAGGAATTTGTGGTTACCAACTTTCATATAAAATGATATTAAAAAAATAAGAAGAAGAAGAAAGAAATGAAAAGAAAAATAAGAAAGAAAGAAAGTAAATAAGTGGGTTGTTGTGTAAATTGAAGCCCTTTTGATTAAATAATGAGAAAATAGAATAAAGAAGGTTTGATTCTTCAATTTGGATTTTGTTTGTGCATCTGCATGCTTAGCTTGATTCAATGGAAGTGGTTGACTTTGTATTTGATATTTGAATTCAAATCCTTTCCCTTCTTTCTTAGCCACTACCCTTAGCCTTACGTTACAAGCTTAAAAGACCCTCATGATCTTTGATTCTGTCTTGCCTACATTAGTGGTGTAACACCCCTAGACCTAATAACCGCAGCAAAATCATCATTACACCACAGTCACTAAATCCAGGCGTGTCACAGTCTCAAAAATAGTATTTATAAAAAAATTTATTTCATTTATACATAGATAGAAAATATGAGCCCCGAATAAAATATATTTAGTACTCAACCATATAAAATACAACCACTGAAGGAAAAACATATTTCATATGTAATATATTCGTCCTTAACACAAAGCACTGATAACACGAAACATAGTACTTACATTATTCAAATAAAAGATGAAGGGTACAAAAGCACAAAAGGAAAAAGTAGTAACCCTGGGATAGGTACTACTAGTAGACAAAGCCGCAACCCCATATATATATATGACGCTAGGTGTCCCAGTCGACACGCCAGGCATTAATGCCCCTATGGAGTTGCACCCGTGCGTAACCGAAGAAATCTCGTCTCGACACCATATTGAAAATAATGAATCAACCTAATCCAATCAGTAAGGGTGTGGTCCCTCGTCTTCTTCCTCATGATCTTTTAACAAATATACATATAATAGAAATACAAGAATACAGGAAAGAGGTGAGACATCCTACTTACATTACCCATTATGGTAGTAAAGAAACAGGATGGCACAGAGCGCCCACATAGCAGAGCAATAATATTTAAGTAGCAGTAATCACATACAATAAGAGAAAACAACAACAGAATATTAGATAATGAACAATTAAAACATTTCAGATAATCATGATATCAATAACACAATAGTATAATCATCATATAAATGAGTGCCAAATGATATGCCAACTTGCAATGCCAAATCACAATGCATGTGCACTTGGTACCAAGATTTTCCATTCCATTTCAAAGATGAACGTTCCAGAAGATCTGTCCCCCTCAATGACAGTCTATGTCGGACCACGAAAAGAATAGTGCTTGTCAGGCGCGTGATGCGTTGCAACGGTTTATCATGGCCAGAGGTATAATAAGGTGATAACATCATCACGAAATGAACCACCGCGCCTCACGGTCCTCGATCAGATTCGTATACTGGATCACACTATCCAATTTTTGTTCATTCACCACAAAAATAATAGTGATTTATTGAGCCCGTAATACGTGCAATCAGTATACACCGCGCCTTATGCCCCCCATAAGTCCATCCACTGGATCTCACTTATTCAATTCTCATCCATAGGCTCATACAGCCTTTTAACAATCATCGACTGAGCAATTTGTTCAACGCATACTGATTCAATGCATAATCATATGCTCATCCAGCCTTTTAACAGTCATCGACTGAGCAAATTGTTCAATGTGAATATGCATAACTCAAGCCATCATGGTACTGTCCCTAATGATATTAAACAATTGCCTATACAATTGTTTAATACCATTAGTATCAATGATATTACATAACCGCCTATGCAATTACATAATAACACTGATCCACCCAGTTTCAGCACATCGGCATGATAACTAACAGTGTATAATGCTCAATGCATGTTGACTCCATGCACAACCATGTATATCCAACAATAATGATATATTTTTCATAACACGCCACAATTTGGCCAATTTAAACATCAACAGAATTTTAGTCCAAACACGGACCCACAATAGTATAGTACTAATTTTCTCAAGAGTGATAACACGCTTTTATAGGTCTATTTCAGGGTTGCACTTTAACTTAACAATTCTTATGAAACCTTCACAAAGTTTTACTTTGATTAATATCTCTTATGAAGTCATTATAAAGTTTCACTTTAATTAACATCCCTTATGAATTTATTTATCTTGAGGGATTCTCTTGAAGTCCTTATTAAATCTTCATTCCTTTAGATTGATCAAGTTCCTTAATCTAATCAATTATGCTCACTTAAAATTACTCTAAGAGTATACAAATTCTCTTGTTCTTCCTTTATGTTCAAAATCACTTTAATCCATAGAATAAAGTCTTTTCCTTTATTCTTTCCATTTTATGAACTCCTAAGGAATCTAAAATTTCCCAATCATCTAAGTCTCCCTTTTAGCACTACATTTTGTGACATTTTTCCTCAAAAAGCCTTGAGCCTCCTTATAATAAAAGTCTAACCCTTTTTCTTTCACCACAATGTTGATCACTTAAATCCCAATGTTGCACCAAGAATCACAACTTGGACTATTAATCCCCCTAGAGGCTGTGAGCCTCCCTAGGGTAGAAGTCTCAAATCTTTTCCATTACAATTATCAATTCCTTAACACTTAATCACCTAAGTTCCAATGTCTCCAAAATCATACTTGAATACCTAAAAGTTGGCCCTAAGGCCGTGACCCCCAAAATGGTAGGAAACCCTACATTTTCCATATATTAATCCAAACAAGATATATATACAATCCATAACCATCAAGATATGCAAAGACAACCAATAACTCATACAAGTCCAAATAAATGCACAATCATGAAAAACAACACCACAAAGAGAGCAATCCATACATGGATTCCTCATCAACAACACCAAAAACGTTTCCTCACTACCACGATAGGTTGAAGAGGATTATCTCTCTCTTACCTATGGAAGACAACATAAGAAAGCAAGCCTCTTGGTCCCTTGTAGAGATTTTCGTACTACACCTTCAAGGAAACCCTAAGGACATCAAAACTTACCAAAATCATCATCAAAGCTTAGAAAAGGAACCCTTGATCACCCAAGAGATCAAGGATCACAAAAATGAGGAGAAAAGGTGGAAAAGCTATGAACTTTACCTTAAAGTCTCTAACTTTGAAGCTTGATGGAGCAAAAACGAAAATGGTGGATTTTGGTGGTGGTCACAAAAGAGAAAGTGTTCTAGGTGATGAGAAATGGTAGGAAATGAGGTTGTTTGAGTAAGAGAAGTGGATGCCCAAAAATGGGTCTTCTTGGCTGTGAAAGAGGAAGAGAATAAAGAGAAAAGGTGAGCTTTTTAGAGAGTGATTCCAACAAGGAAGGAAGATCTTAAATGGAAGTGTAGATTCAAGCAAGATTGAAGCTTGAAATCAAGCATCCATGGAGTGTGGAAAGGTGTGGGGCTGCTGTGGAGTTAGAGAGAAGGAGGAGAAAATGGTTGAGAGAAAAGATGAAGATGGAAAGTAGAGAGAGAAAGTGATAACAAAGTGAAATGAAATGAAATGTGTAATTAAGTGTATTTTGTGTAAGTGTATGGAATAAAATGCGTGGCCACAAAGAGCCCTAAAAAATGTGTGGTGGAGAGGAGAAGAGAGGAATTGGCTTCTCTAACAAGCCAATAGGAAGGTGCAAGGAAACTTCCTCCAAGCTTCTCCAACAAGCCAAGTTCACCTTTTTGAAAAGTCAAAGTGATGTCATGGTGGTAATGTCACCATGGTGATGTCATTAAAGTGTTCTCTAAAATGTGACTAACATTGTATCAGATTTATTATTAGTGGACAGAAATTACAGTTAACAAAATTGATATTTATTATCCAACGAATAATAAAATTATTCTGTGATTTTTATTTATTAGATAAAAATCTTGAAAAATGTGAAACCTTGTAAACCGTATCTGGCCTCGGGTTTAGTAAGATCCCCCATCGACGTTTCCACAGTCCAAGGTTCTCGAAAAAAATATCTCATTTTTCCGGCTCCGCTTAGTGCGCATGCAAAACGAGGAATAATATTGAAATATTCCGCGTTCACAGAAAAATACAGAAAATTTACAAAAATGACAAATATTATAAAATAACTATTTATCATAAAATTATTAATTTTCGGGGTGTTACAACTCTCCCCTTCAAATAAAAAAAATTGTCTCGAAATTTTCATTCCTTAGAATAAACATTGATGTTGTTTCTTCATCTTATTTTCTAACTTTCATGTCGCGTCTCTAGTCATGTCAATTCAGATCACCATTACTAATATGATCTCCCTGCCTCCGCGTTGCTTTGCTCTCCTAACCTTGACCTTCATAGGAAGTATTCCATAGATCAAATTCTCTTTTAATTGTATTGTGCCTAGTTCGATGACATGGGTTGGATCGAGGATATACTTTCGCAATTATGGCATACGGAAGATATTATGAAAATTAGAAAGAAAGGATGACAAAAATCAGTTGATAGGCTACCGGACCAATCCGAAGAGGAATTTGATATAGTTCGAAGAATTTAAGAGTGAGTTTATTGGTAACTCAGACAAGATGACACTGAAGCTAGACATCATACTCCTTCAAAATTTCTAGTCACCTTTTCTGTCTCATGTTTAGCCCTTTTTTTATCGAATGGATACTTCAGGCCCTTGTGATTGCTAAAGGCGTTGAACATTGCTTCATATAGAAAGTGTCTCTATGTTCTCTGAGCAAATGCAACGGCGGCTAACACCAAGCCGTGAGTTGGATAATTCTCCTCATGCACCCTCAACTACCTCGAGGCGTAAGTCACAACTTCCCAACTGTGCATGAATACAATTGATGATTTTGGTAATTGTTTGGGCTGAATTGAGCGTAAATCTATAACACTGAATACGAGAAATAGCTTAAAATAGTTCAGAATTTAGCTTATATAGCTAAATGTATGGAAATAAATATGGTAAAGTTATTTTGAAGTCATTAAGGATTAGAATGAGCTATATGAAATTTTGGAAGATCAAATAAGTTAGTTTGGCATTTTTAATGACACTGCGATAGTGTTTAAAGACCAAACTAATCAGGTAAATGGGTCAGAAACCGTAGGGGTATGAGCAAGTGTAATATAGAAGAATGAAGATTAATTTGAGAGTAGAAACAGGTTGAAATGGACATTTGTAAGCTTCTAAATTCAATTCCATAAGGTTTAATTTAACCCAGGGATGAATAGTAAAACTTAGTGTCTGATAAAGGTATATACAAATGATTGTAGAAAAATAAAAGTGAGAAATGTGTGAAATCCTAGAATTTTCCATAATGCCTATGGAGGTTGGAAAATTCACTTTTGAGCAATTAAAAATATTTTTAGCAGATAAAAATTTATCTATTGGATTTCACTTTTTTCTCTCTATTTTCTCTCCCTCATGTTTCACCCCTCATTATAGCTTTGGAGATATTTTTCTCTCTTCTTTCCCTCACTCTCTCAGTTAACCTCATCAAAAAGAGGCAAAATGAAAGAAAAGAAATAGGATAAGAAAGAAAATAGAGGAAATTAGAAAGATGGAGAGGGAACAGGAGATGTGGCAGAAAATGGAGAAAAAAAGAAGAAGAAAGAAGACACCCAAGGTAGAAGCTAGAGCAAAAAACCATGGAAGGGGAAGAAATGAAGACCAAGCAAAGAGGAGCTAGGAACAAGATCAAGACACCATGGAAACTAGGTAGGGGGTTTTTCTTTCATCTTTTCTACCATTTCTTTGTTTTCCAAATTATTGGAAACTTGAGATTTGAATGATAATTTTGCAATGGAAAAGATGATTGTATAAAGATTATGATTTGAAAACTTGATTCTTGGTTTAGATCTTGATGACATTTGAGATTTGGAAAAATGAGTTTAATACCCATATTGAGATTTATTATTTTATGAGTGTTTTGGATGTATTTTTGTGATGACTTAATGTTGTTGTTGATGATTATTGGTTTAATTTGGGTTACAATGGTTTAAGAACTCTAATTTTTGCATAAAACGAGCTTGTAATCTATTACATAGCCCTTGTAATGATTACAATGCTTCTAGAGCTGCGAAAATGGTTTCTGGGCTGGATGTAATCGATTACATCCTAGATGTAATCGATTATAGAGCCTCTGGTTGAGGTGTATGTAATCGATTACTAGGCTCCCAAATTAGGGTTTTTGATCCAAAATTAATGGGAATAGAGTTCTTTATCTCATGTAACCTAAATACAAACCTTAGACCTTGAATTAAATAGTTGGAATTCATTATATTATGAAAAGATTATGCATCCAA
This sequence comes from Ormosia emarginata, assembly GCA_029884605.1. Classification (NCBI taxonomy): domain Eukaryota; kingdom Viridiplantae; phylum Streptophyta; class Magnoliopsida; order Fabales; family Fabaceae; genus Ormosia; species Ormosia emarginata. Next base: position 46,861,845 of record JAQQTP010000088.1, read on the forward strand.
ATAAATTGAGAAAATGATTTCATGATATGATTGAATCAAATGAGATTGAACGGATAAATATTATGAGTATAAATGAATTGATCATTATGCAAGATAATGTGATATGAGAATGATGAATCAAATATCAATGCATTTTGCTATAAATTGAGATTTATTAATGAGTTATCAATGCATGATGCTAATATATGTGATTGATGAATTTGAATACCTATGATGAGAATGATTGGATTATGCTTTATATTGCATTTTTGATGATTTGATGAACAAAATGATTTGATTTTCATGGGTATTCCTTTGTGGAACTAGACCGAGTGAGGTTTTGGATATGCCTTGTTCTAGGGTAAGTTTTGAATAATGGTAAGAGAGAATTTGAGAATCTCTCTACACTAGAGTAATTGAGGTTGAGGGAGACCTCTCTCTTTACCTATGCTTCCCTAGACATCAAGTATTAGAGGAAGACTTCTTTACTTACGGTTATCCTAAACCCCCGGATTATGAGGAGTGGATTAAACTTCCCTTATCTGTGATGATCGATAGTGTGAGGATGGACATTCCCTCCCTGTCAAAAGTAGTTGAGGATGGACATTCCCTCTCTACTTACCACTTGAAATAAGGATGGACATTCCCTTATTGTTGTGGTTAATCGAGATTGGTCTAGTTACCCAGAGTAGTCTTGTGTAGTGAGAGCTATAAATGGGTTAAAGTGCACCAATCCGAAAGCAGGCTACTACCAAGTGATTTGGTATTGTGAGGATGGACATTCCCTTTATACCATTTGATTTGAGATGACATATGTGTCCTGATGATTTGAGATATGAATCTTGAAAGATGGGATTTCATTGAGTTTTGATAAAATATTTATGATTTGACAACTCGAGACTTGATGACTTGAATTACCATTTAAGATATGAGATTTCATGAGAATTTCTTGATATTTTCTTGAGAATGGAAAATTAATGAGATTTGATTATATGATTTTCGATTTACTGATTTGAGTCTTAACGACTTTGGATATGATGCGCTTGATGATTCTGAAGACAAGAATTTTAATGATATTTGATGATTATAAATGATTTTCATAATTAAATGAACCTTTGTTTCAAGAAGAGGAAGGACCTAGTTTGACTTTAGCCACCTTCCTACGGATTATATAGAAATGATTAGAAATGATTTTCCCCCAAAATAGCTGGAATTATTGTGAGGACACAATTTTTTTTATAACCTAGGAGTTTTGATTCTCACCCCATACACCTTTGATTTCCATGATAATTCCAGGAGGGACCTATAGTGACAAGCAAGATGAAGCAACACAGAACTTATGGATGAAGAGATGTTTTGGTTAGTTTGATCAGATTTTGTGCAATAGATCAATATAGGTACATTATATTCAGTGATGTATTCCTTATATAAAAATTCATTTCATATTATACGTGTAATATGCTTCCGCTAAAGGCTTATATTTTGTATATTGTTAAACTATTTGTTTGCAAAATTGTGGATATTCATAAGTAATATATCAAACTCTAATTACTGATATGTAAACCAGATACGTCATTAATTATCTATTGAATTATCTCTTGAATGATGTATTAAGTTAATGATTGACTGATAGTATTATTTCGCCTGTTGATAATTGTGCTTTTTGCTTGTTGTATTTGGACGATATTTATGTCTGTATTGTCTCCATGCTGCCATGATGGTATTGATTGTAGGATTTCTCACCTCTTTATTGTGTCATTTTGTTTTATATTTATGTTTGATAAAAGATTGTGAGGAATAAGAAGAAGACCCACACCCTTATTGATTAGGCTGATTTATTGGTGTCGATATGGTGTCTGGATGAGTTTTCTTTGGTTACGTGGGGGTGCAACTTCATGGGGGAATTGATGCCTGGTGTGTCAACCGTGACACCGAGCGTTTCGTGTATAGCGGGGAAGTGACTCTTCTTAGGAGTAGTACCTATCTTGGGATTACTACTTTCACCTTCAATGCTTTTGTGCATGTGGAGTTCTCTATTCCCATTAGAGACCTGTGGGGTGATCGGCATTACACCCTAGGGAGGATTCTATGGAGTCGACTGCTCAGACTCCCGTCCGTCGCGACCTGGCTCGTCCGGGGAGTTTGCCCGTTCTTGTAACACCCTCCGTAGGGCGTCACATTTTAAATAAAACATAAAATCAACTAAAATCATTTTATAAAAGTTTTGATTGTTAAAAGATGAATTTTAAAATTTCATTTCGCGGAAATATAAACTTACCAAAAATTATAAGAAAACCGAAATTAAATTGAATTGACTAATATACATAATCTAAATACCATTAAATATTCATTATAGAAGTAAAACATGTAATTTACAGACTCAGAAAAACAGTAGCAAACCCAATAAAGGTTACTACTAATAGCACGGTAACAACACTAACGGAAAAAAAAACCAACCTACAAGATCCATGTCTCCACCAACTGCATCCTGTTGAAGTCTGAAGGTCACTCTTCGACGTCGTCTCCATCTTCAGAATATGGCCTCCAATAGGTTTACTCCGCCTACTATACGATTTTAACAACACAACACAACACAAAGAATACAAGAAAGAGGTGAGATCCCCTTTCACCAATACCAAGACGGTAGCAAAGAATGATTCGAATGACAAAGTCATTCCATACACACAGATATCACAATTATAGTCATGTTATCAATTTACAAATATTTCTAATATGCATATAACCTAATAAAATAAACAAGCAATAACATTATCGGGATAGATATAACAATTCATACCATATAAAATATCATAACAAGACAATATAAAAGAAAGATCAAATGTCATAACAATAGAAATATCACAAATGAAAGGTCACAGATAAAAATCACAGATAGAAATCACAAATAAAAATCACAAATAAAAATATAATAGATAAAAGATAACAAATAAAAGATAATGAATAAAAGATATGAGATAAAAATAACAAATAAAAGAAATAACAAATAAAAGATAATAGTTAAAAATAACAAATAAAAGATAACAATGCACCACATATCAACATATACAACAAGACACAATCCTACTCCATGGAGCTAAAAACATACAGACATCAGAGAGCGAATGATCTTCAAAATCTATTAGTACCACGGCTGCCCAACCAAACTATTGCGCTGTCACACGTTGCGTCTATAGCCTCACGTCACATGGAATCCATCATCCAAGGCGTGGTGTAGTTCACGGTCTCACGTTGTGGCACTACAGGCAATGTACTATTAGACTTTACAAGATCTCGATTAAGTATAGTGTGTGTCGAGTCCGTTAGTGTGTTGCCAATTACCACGGCCCAGAAGAGCAACCAACTGTCCACATATGGAATTATGCACACTAACATCTCCAAGTCCATTCAAGATCGAACCACACTACGCTTATCGCACCGACAATACGATGTGATTCACCTCGTCAATCAATCCACCAAAAATTGGCATAAACTCAACACATAATTCCAAAATTATAAAATTACGAAGATACCCTCAAGATAATAATATGCCCTCAATGGCAGAAAAATAGAAAGCTCATGACGGGTTCACATTTTTCCGACAGCGAAAAATCCTCAAAAGCCTGTACGGGTTCACATTTTCCCGACAGCGAAAAATAAATACAGCAACAGTCAATCGCGTAGAAATTTTATCGCGTTTTCACAATCTCGTCATTTTTATAAACGTTTTTAAATCGCGTAAATTTATTTTACTGTTTTTAAAATCGCATAGAGTTTTTAATACGTTTTCTCAATCGCGTAAGATTTTTAAATCATTTTCTTGTCCGAATTCCTTAAAAACACTGTTTAAAACAAACAAAAATAATATTTAATACATTTAAACTACGTAGAATATTTTTCATACCGTATACTGTCTTTTGGATATCTTTTCTATCTTATTTGTCCGTTTTTAATATAAATTGACAGTATTATGTTTAGAAAAATTATAATAATGATTTTCTAGGTTTACTGTCAAAAATCCTTTTTATTTTTATTACAACCAATAAATTACACTTTTGAAAATTACTAACGTGCTTCAAAACACAAGGTGAGCTATACATTAGAAATTTTACAAAGCTACTGTATTTCTTCTAACAGTAAAAATCATTAGCTTAAACTTCTTAAACTTAATTCTAATCAATTTATTTCTTTAAAACTCATTGTAATAAAATCCTTTTGGCATTTATTACTTAAACTTAGTTGACAACAATTCTATAAATCAAAAAGATTTAAATTTGGCATTTTGGCCGAAAATCATTCTATGCTTTATAATTCATTCCTAATTATTTCCATACATTTAATCTCTTATAAAACTCTTGATCTAATTTATTTTTATTAAATTAGCTAGTCCATAATTAGAAAATAAATTTGGATTAAAAGTATGTGGCATGTTGGCCAAATTTAACAAAGTCTTTGTATTTGATCTTTAAATTATTTTTCATCTTCTAAATCAATGTCCAATTTATTGTATTACCTAAATTCATTAAATCATTGTTTTAGAAAATGGTTTTAGAAATCAAAACATTCAATTTAGGCATGTTGGCCGAAATACCTAATTTCATTCTTGGATCCATAAATTCATTTTTGGTAACTTGTTTATTTTCCTAGGTTAATTAAATCACACTTTTAGAAAATTTAAGAGAACATTTTGGTTCTCCTCTTTGCCTTGAGGCCGTGAGCTTGGGTTTGTGCTCTTTGGAACACTCATGCAAATCCTTGTATATTATTTACATGTTACAATAATTATCATGCTTATATATATACATACCATATACTAAAACAATCATAAAACACATACAAATTATTAAAGCCATTAGACATGTTACACACATAGCACATACAAAATATTAAAGCTATTAGACATGCTTTCACATATAATCAATCACAATTAGGAAAGGCTATAAACAATCAAGTGAATGAATCCTTATGGATTCTTCACCACAAACACAGACATTCCTCACCACCAACACATGGTTGATGAGGGTAATCTCCCTCTTACCTCTTGAAGACAAGTATGCTTTCACTCCTTCTAGGGTCTTCGGTTTTCTCCACCAAAATTACCTAACAAGTTTAAACAAAATTTCTACAAATTACTAATATTAAAGAGAGCTTAAACCATGGATAAATCATGGCTTAGAACTTTGAAAAAGAATTTAGAAATAGAAAACAAGAAATTTCACCTTCTAGGTAAAATCTCCCAAGTAGGTTTCCAAGCTTCAAATGAAGGATTTTGCAAGAACTCTCAACTAGAGATGTTCTTAGAATTGTGTTTAGGTTTAGAAAACTTGGTTGGATAAATTTTTGAGTGGTTGGATGGTCTTGAAGTGTGTTTGGCCGAATCCATGGGTAAGAGAAAAAGGAGAGAAATTTGGTTGCTTGATCTTGGTTCTTTGGAGAAAAGGATATAGAAGAGAACAAGTGAGATAAATGGGTGAAGTTTTCCCTCTTCTTGGAAGCTATGGCCATGAAACACAAGGAAGGAAAAAGGGATGAGAGCTTTTGCTATTTGGAGAATTTTGGAGTAAGAGGAAGGCTTGACTATGCATTGGCCGTGAATGACCTTGAGAGAAAGTGAGAAATATTGGTTTATTTTGTTTCTTTGAATGATAGCAAATTGAAGAATTCACCCAAGGTGAATTGCCGTAGAAGCATGAAGAGAAGCCACCAATGTTGACTTGTCTTTATTTGGTTAATTAATTGAAAGATAGCAAGAATTGAATTTGCAATATTTGCTTCACAAAAGCTTTGCTTTGCCGTAGAAAGCAACAAAGAGAAGCCATCAATATTGACTATTCTTCATTTGTTTAATTTGGCTTTCTAAATGAATTTCCTAAAGCTTTCTACGTGAATTCACTTTAGTGAATTTGGCTATTAGAGCAAATTGCTCTCTTCCACCACCGTAGAACACCAAACTTCAAGAAGCCTAAATTTATTTGATAGCTTGTTTTCTATTGGTTCTTAAAAATTCAAGCCATTAATCTTGACCAAGTTCTATTGGTTAAATATTTACTAACTTGATTCTTATTGGTTGCTATTTTTGTTGACCAATTCCTATTGGTGCACATTGTATATTTTCTAACATACTTTAACCAATAAACAATAATTATACAATAATTATTGTTTATAAAGTCAGTGTTTATTGTCTAATGGGTAATAAAATATACATAGATTTTTATTTTATACTAGCAGAGTAAAAATTATTATTGATCATTTTTCTACTGATTTCCCTTGATGAGTCATAAAGCGAGTCATCAAAGAGAAATTTCTAGAATATGTGACTCACTACGATGAGTCAGTATGATGAGTCATCGTGGAATTTTCTAGAACGAGTGAGTCAGCATGGCGAGTCAACGTAGATATTTTCTAGAGCAGGTGAGTCAGCATAGATATTTTTCAAAACAGGTGAGTCAGCATGGCGAGTCAGCATGCTGAGTCACTGACTGCATCATTGGTTGTGTCATCAATGGTGAGTCACAGCGCTGAGTCATCAGAGAAGCTTCTGGAACTGGCGAGTCACTGCGGTGAGTCACAGGCCGAGTCACCACTTCTGGAACCTTCTAGAAGCTGCTGAGTCATGATGCTGAGGTGTCACGCCACGTGTCATCGTCCTATTGGCCCGTTGCGATGAGTCATAGCCACCAATTTTGACCAGCTCCTCATTGGTCCACGTGTACAGCACTTGATGACTAAACGTGGGTCCCGCAAAATATTTTCGGTCCGTCATTGTCACTTACTTGTCTTGACTAATAAAATAATATTATAATAATATAAAATTATTTTATTTGTGATTAAATCCTAAAAATTAAAAGATTAATTTTAGGCTCATTCAAGTGGGTTTAGTAAGATCCCCGCCTCCGAATAATTAAAAACATATTTTCCCGGTCCAAAAAATATTATTTTCCTACCCGGAACAAATCACACAAAAAGTCCAAATAAAATCACGAGACAGTAATATTGAGCACTGTATCAAGTAGAAAACAATTAAAAACAACAAAAACAGCAAAAACAGCACATTCGGGACGTAATGGTTATTTTCCCATTTTTTCCCACAACGTAGCTAATCATCCAAAACGTTCAAATAAAATATTCAGCTGTATTATATAGTTGTATATTACACAGAAAAATTTAAAACAGTAATTTGATAAAATTTTTATTTTACTGTATCGAAACAAATTATGTAAAACGACTAAATAAAATAACAAACAATATTATTTTTCTGTATTTCATACAGAAAAACAAGAAACAATAAAATAGGGACACAACGGTCTTTTACCCAAAAGTTGGGGTGTTACAGTTCTGGTTCTAGAGGAAGACCAAGTGGGGGATATTACCCTTCAAGTGTTTGGACTTAGGTCGAGTCAAGTTTTTATATAGTAGTTGTGCACATCTTCTGTTGTTTGAATATGTAAGTAGTATGTTTTGTATTAACAGTACTTTATGTTAGGGATATATACATATATTTATGGAATGTATTTTTCCTCCAACAATTTTGTTTTAAGAGTTGTGTACTAAACATACTTCATTCGTGGCTCATATTCTCTATATATGCATAATGATTAAATTGGTAAAACTTGTTATTGAGTTATAGCACGCCTAGATTTAGTAATTGTGCCATAATGATGATTGTGCTGTGGTTATTAAATCAAGGGGTGTTACATTAGGTGGTATTAGAGCAGTTCATCCTATTGAGCCGGGATATGGACTAACTATGTATTATCTTCAAAAAATGAAGTTAATTCACTTGAATTTGATTGTATTTGAGCATGCTATCTTTAAGTTTTCAAGGCCATAGGTTCAATTATTGCATGACTTTGGTGAATTAAGCTTGTTAATTCAAATGATTAAGAACTGAATCTTTGAAGATCATGTTTATGGAAGTTGGATTGATTATGATTTGATGGACTTTAGCATTGTTTTGATACAGGTATCTTAGATAGGAAAGGCCTTGGACGGGATGAGGAAGCAAAGAGGAGCTCAAATGAAGAAGGATGCAAGAGAGAAGGAAAAGCTGTCAACCCACGCCTAGGTATGACAAATACACGCCTAGGCGTGGTCCTCTCAGGCTTTCAGACTAACTCACGTAGAGACATCCATGCCTAAGCGTGGAAAAGTCATGCCTAGGCATGACACTCTCAGATTTCCAAGGTTTTCAGATAGAGGCACCCATGCCTAGGCTTGGAAAATCAACGCCTAGGCATAGCCAGCAGATGCCAGCACGTGATTCATAACCACGCCTAGGCGTGGGTAAAACCCTGGTCCGCGATTTTGGCCTTTTTTATCTGAATTTAGGGGGATTTTTTCAGCTGGTTCTGCTTACAAAAAAAGACGAATTCCATAGAGAAAGTGGGAGAAGGAGGAAACCACTCAGATTTGAGGTGATTCAAGTGAAGAATCAAGATCAAGGATCAAGGAAGGAGGATCAAGCTTGGATTCTTTCCACTTTTGTTCATTCTTTCCTCTTTCTTTTTTGATTTGTAACTTGATGGGTTTATTGAGTTTTTATGTTTCCTCTTCTTTCATGATGTGTAACTAAACTCTAATCTAGGGGCTCTCTAGGATCTTGTTATGGATTTGAATATTTTGTAGTTTGTTGAGTTTTCTATCAATGAATTTGGTTTTGTTCTTCTATATCTTTGCTTAATGCTTGTTGTTGATTGGCCATCAATTGCATGATTTTAGTAATCCAATAGAACTAGAAATAGGGTATTGTGATTGTGGACATGGTATGGTTGATGTATGTTCAATTGCATTCAAATGGTTTGGGTGTGTTGATTAACTAAAGGGATGGACACATACCCTTTGGTCATGCATGGCAAGTGTTTGATAAATGGTCTTAATGAGTGATTCTTATGTTACTTCACATGCACACATAGTGGAATAGATAGGTTTCATATGGGTAATTGTCCTAGACATTGACTCTTATCTATTGATGGTTATTAGCCAACATATATCAATTCATTGATAGGTGCTTGTTAATTGCAATTATTCATTGAAGTAACAGGTGAATAGGGACCCCTAGGCTTTAATCATTCTCATTTTCTCTTGTGGATTTGGTATTTGGTGCTTTCTTATTTTGTTTCCTTTAAGTTGTTATTTTAATTGCAACCTACTCTCCTTCGTTTACTTGGATAAAAATTAGTGAATATTTGTTAAGTTTAACATTCTTTTAATTATTCAATCCCTTGGGACACGATACTCTAACTCTCCTTTATATTACTTGTCGACCCGTGCGCTTGCGGATTTACGGACCAACACTATGCTTAGACATGTTAGAAGTTTTTGTATGTTGTGCACTTCATTGTCTCTTGGTTGAGATAATGGGAAAGGAATGCATGGCTTGTCATAGGTTAGATGTTGGCAACTACTGTGATACAATTACATGATATTAAGGACTAGCCTACTCAATATGTAATATTCTGTGTGGATCGGAAACTATGGCTTCATCTAAGCGTACCAGGAAAAATAGGAATTCTTCGAGTAAAAAGTCCAGTTGGTAGGAGTAAACTCATTTAGGGTTTGTTCATATCTACACCTTTTGTTATGGTATCTCTAGAGTTCTCGAGTTCAAGTCTTTTGGGGTTTGCGATTAAGTTGTCTAGTTCATGTATGTGATTCTTTGTGCTTGATTTTTCTGAAATGAGATAACATTGTTTGGAAAGGGTTACGATTAATTTCTCTTATGTTTTGATTTGTTTGTTCTCAAAGAAAATGCAATGGCTCGTGGTAGGCATACTCATGTGAATGCGGGACAAGACAATAAAAATATGGTTGTAACTACTCAAGCAATTCAAAGGATGGTTGACATAACAGTACAACAAAATCAGAAGGCCGCTCAGCAGCAGGGAATGATAGTCGAGGTGCAAAATCTGTCAGAGCTGGACCGGTCTCAGAATACCGGACCCTATAAATTTGGATCATCTCAATTCCAAAAAGGGAGGAAGTGTAAGGTCAACCAATTCCATTGAAAATCGTATTCATGGCCACCGGGGAAGCAACAACGATAAACATATGGAAGGAGTACTTGTGGCAGTTGACCCAGTCATATTGTGACAGTTTTGCAATTATGTAAGAAGTGCAAAGAAGATCACACAACGAAGGAGTGTAAGATTAAGGGAGTAGTTTTTTTCAAGTGTGGGGAACTCGAACACATTTTCAGAGGTTGTACCCCATCAAAGGCGAAACCTTCTGGTAGTGATGCATGTGCTTCAAAACCTCAAGCTGAAGGGAAAGTTTATACTCTGGGTGGAGCGAAAGTTTTCCAGGCTAGAGACCTAAATAATGGAGATTGTGCCATAGGAGGTGATCCCTTGACTATGTTGTATAACTCAAGGGGCAACTCATTCCTTTATGACTTTGTGGATTGATTAGGATTATCGGTGCCTTTGTTACCTTTTGACTTGTTCATTTCTACTTCAATTACTAAACCTATTATTACTATCCAGTTGTTTAAACTATCCTATTTGTGTTAAAGACCAAATCTTCGCTGTTGATTTGAATTGTTTGCCTTATTCTCGAATAGACATGATTTTAGGAATGAATTGGTCATTTTCTAATCATATCCTGCTAGATCGTTCCGATGAAAACCTTAGTGTTTCTTGAAAACTGAGATTTTTGAATTCTTAACGGCCAACCAAGTTGAAGCTTTATTGAGGAAAAGGAGCCCAAGGATACATGTTATCCTTTTATGTGGAGGTCAAAAGCAAGGAGAGTGTGAATGGTATTCTTGTAATCAGTGAGTTTTTCATGATAAGCTCCAGTGTTGCTAGTTAAGGAGAGGGATGGAACTTCTCAATGATATGTGAACTACCGCTAGTTGAACAAGATTACGATTAAGAATGAGTATGCTCGGAAGAAGATAGAAGGTTCGATGGATCAGCTAAAAGGAAGTCATTATTTTCTTCAAGATTGATGTACGTTCTGGTCATCATCAAATTCGTGGGAAGTTGAGGATGTTCCCAAAACAACTTTTCAAATGCGTTATGGGCATTATGAGTATCTCATGATGCCATTTAGAGTGATGAATGCTCCTACCATATTCGTGGATTATATGAATAAGATCTTTCATTCTTATCTAGACAAATTTGTTGTTGCCTTTATTGATGACATTCTGATCTATTCTCAAAATCGAGAAGAAAATGTTGACTATCTCAGTATGGTTTTCCAAGATCTTAAGGAGAAAAATTTGTACACCAAGTTATCCAGATGCAAATTTTGGTTGGAGGAAGTCAAACTTTAGGACATATGATTTCGAAAGAAGGAATTGTTGTGGATCCATCGAAGATTGAAATAGTTCTTTAATGGGAAAGACCGAATACCATAACGGAGGTTCGTAGCTCATGAAAAATAAGAAGGTTATGGCATATACTTCTAGACAATTGAGAGTGCACGAGAAGAATTACCCAACTCATAACTTAGAGCTAGCTGTAGTGGTGTTTGCTCTGAAGATATGGAGATACTTTCTGTATGGAGCCACGTTCAATGTCTTCAAGGATCATAAGAGTCTGAAAAATCTATTTGACTGAAAGGAGCTGAACATGAGGTAGAAAAGGTGGCTAGAATTTTTGAAAGATTATGACTTCCAGCTTCAGTATCATCCTGGAAAGGCGAATGTCGTAGTAGATGCCTTGAGTAGGAAGATGCTTAATGTCTCTGCTATGATAATTAAGGAAAAAGGAATTAATAGAGCAAATTCAGAGACATGTGATTGTCAACAGACTTGGCACAAAAAAAGATTAGTTTGAATGTGGTTATTATTTCAAGTGAGCTAATGGAAGAGATCCAAGGGAAATAGTAAGGTGGTAATTTTTTGCGAAATGAGAAGGAACTAATGAAGTGAGACGTGGTGTCAACAGTTAAGGAAAGACTCAACAAAATCCCAAAGTTCAAAGATAGAGTTTGTATACCTAATGATCCGAAACTTAGGTATGACAAATTTTGAGCATGAAATTTCTTTCTAGAAAGGGAGAGTTGTATCACTCCGAAAATTATTTGTTTCATGATAAATAGTAATTTTATAATATTTATGATTTTTGTGGATTTTTTCGGAAGCATTGATTATTTTAATATATTTCTCGATTTACGTACACGCTGAGCGAAGCCGAAAAAATAAAAGATTTTCCTCGACACTGGAAAACCTTGAACTGTGGAAACGTCGACGGGATCTTACTAAACTTGAGACTAGGCACAATTTACGAGATTTGTATTTTTTGAGATTTTTATCTGATAAATAAAAATCACTATACATTTTATTATCCGTTGGATAATAAATACCAGTTTTGTTAACTATAACTTTTGTCCATTGGATAATAATATTGGTAGAGTGTTAGTCATCTTTTCTAGAAGAGCACTTTAATGACATCATCAAAGTGACATCATCAATTTGACTTTAGCAAAAAGCCAACAAAGCTTCTCAAGGAAACTTTGCACAAAGCTTCTCAAGTAAGCCTTCTTCCAAGCTTTTCAAGGAAATTTCCCCTTCACTCCTCTCCATATGGCCCACGGTTTTGGGGGGAATAATGGGAGGGAAATTGATCATCTTTTTACAAAACAAAATACACCTTTTATTCAAAGAAAAGTTTACTATCACTTTCTCTCTCCACATTTCTCTTCTCTCACTTTTCTCTCAAAATTTCTCTTCTCCATTTTCTCTCTAACTCCACGGTAACCACATCCTTTCCACCCTCCATGGTTGCTTAACTTCAAGCTCACACCTTGCTTGAATCTACATTCCCTTTGAAGACTTTCATTTCTTGTTGGAATCACCTTCAAGGAGCTCACTTTTTCTCTCCATTTTTCTCCTCTTCCACGGCCAAGACTCACCACTTTTGGCCATCCACATTTTCTTGCTCAACTAACCTTGTTTTCTATATCTTCTCATCATCTTGAACCTTTTCTCTTTTGTGACCATCACCTAAAATCTACCATTTTCATCTTCTTCCATAAAACCCTAAGATTTGGAGTTTTAAGGTAAAGTTCATGACTGTTCTATTTTTCCTTCTTATTTTCATGATTCTTGGTCACCTTTGTGACCAAGAACTTCTCTTTTCAAGTCTTGATGTATTGATTGTGAATGTTTGGTCATTCTAGGGCTTTTGGGGAAGCTTGGCCGAAATCTACAAGGAGTTTCAAGGAAGTTCTTTTCTTGTTTTCTCTTTAGGTAAGAGGGAGAATATCCTTATCAACCACTCATGGTAGTGAGGGATGAAAATTGGGTTGAAAATGGAAGATCCATATGAGGATCTCTCTATTTTGTTGTTTTGATTTTTGGTGATTTGTGATTATGTGTTTTATAAGGTGTTGTTGTTTAATGTTGTACTATTATGTGTTCTTGATGAATTGTGATGTTTGATATGCTTGAAATCATGTGTGGATAACAAAGGATTCTTACCTCCTTGGACATGTGCCTCACGACCTTGTGGCCTAAAATTAAGAATCAAGATTAAACTTTTGAACTAAAGTGAGACTTGGATAATCAAGTGGTGAGTGATTGAAGAAATGGTAAGAAATTTGGGTCAAGACACTCAAGTGTGTGTCTCGGCCAAGAGGAGAAAAATTGTGAAACATAAGACTAAATTGGGGATAACTTAGAACTTAGAAGTTTAGGCTAAGAATGAATTGATTGAGGAATTATAATGATGAAATAAGAAGATAAATATTGGGTCCAATGACCTTAGGGTTCACGACTAATTAGGGTAACCAAGACAATATTTGATATCAAAAGGGAATTTCGAGTGATTAAGTGATTAGATATTTAATTAGGGACTCATAAAATGGAAAAGGAAAAGAAATGAAATCTTACTCTCAATACCAAGAGTGAATCTCGGCCTATTAAGGAAAATGAGTGAAAGTGAGGTTTTGAGAATCATAAGACATTTAATTAAATAAGTTTTATTAAGGACAAAGAGAAGCACTAATTAAATTAGTGAAACAAGAATTTGGAGTGTAAGGGAGGTTTTGAGAAACATAAAATATTCATTTTGGGTGAATTTTACTAAGGACAAAGAGAAGAACTTTTTAAATTGGAGTAATGAGGACTAGGTGAAAGATAGGAGGATATATTCCCTAGTGAAACTCAATGGGAAAAATGTTGAAGTTGAGGTATAATTCTAATATTAAAATGATAATGGAAGTTCTACATAATAGAGAATGAAGGACAACTTACTACCAGGCCCACAAGTGAAGACCCAGGATTGTTGACGATTGTTGATGACTATTGTGGCCAATGATGGCTTATGATCATGAATTGCATGGAATTGATAATTATGTATGTATGTGTGCATTGAGGCATTCATCATACTTTGTGAAAGTCCGATGGACTATTGATTAAGGCTGTATGAGCCTAGGAAATGAATTACACCTCAGTGCGGGTGCGATAGGCCTAGTGTAGGTCATTTGTTGACCTTGGGGGCGTCGGGGTATGGGTTTTCCACAATGGTCAGTTGGTAGCTCCACTGCGCCATGGATCAGATCGATGTCACACACCGACGATCTGGACTGAAACACTCACCCCAATCACGATTCGGTATAGACTGCCTTGTATTAAGCCTAATGCATATATTGAGAAAATTATGATTTTTAGCACTTGGGCCAAGGCTACCGAGATACAAACATATTCTTCTGGGTCATTCTCTCCGAAATATTTGTCTAGTTCCATGGAGTAGAAAATTGGTACATTGAGTATATTTGCATAGTCGGTCTGCATATTGTAACACCCCAAATTTCCTATCTCTTAAACAGTAATTTTGACAGTTAACAGAATTTTACTGTTTAGTAATTTTTGTGCACTGTAAAATTATTTTGATTATTCCGTTAGCGTATTTGATCGTTTTGAGTGATTTACTCTGTGCCAGAAAAATAAAAATTTTCGGGCCGGGGAAAACTTTACGTAATTTAATTTTTACCGTTAGGTAATTATTTTACGTAATCTGATTTGATATTTGTGCGTTTTATAATTTTTGTGATTTTTGTGGATGATTATGAATTCTTTTGATTGTATGTGGGCCTAGGTGGTCTTATGTGGGCCCAGGTGACCTTACGTGGGCCCAGGTGGGTCCCGCAAAGCAAAAATTTTTCTACGCATAGAAAATTTTTTACTGTTTAGACAGAGACAGGGGATCTTACTAAACCTGAATCCGGAAACAGTTTTTAAAATTTTATTGTACTGTGTTTTATACTGTATTTAATTATCGGATGATAAAAATAAAGTAAATATATTTTTTGTGGGGTTTTTAGCAGATAAAAATAGAAATTATATTGCTTAAGTCAACCTTGGTGGTTTGGATATCCACCATTGATTTAATTAACGATGGAGACTTGATCTTGATTTAATCAACGGTTGAGAAATAAACTTAATGAAGAAGCATTGGATGTTAACCATTGATCTAATCAATGGTGGAGATTTAATCTAGACAAGCTTAATAAGGAAGGCTTCAATATCAACTGTAGATTAAATCAAGGGTAGAGATTTAGTCATATAAAGTGGTTATGACCATTTACAACCATTGGATTTAGAATTGATCAAAGGTTGAGATTTGGTCTTGTAAAGTAACAAGGACCATTTATGACCATTGGAGGTTAATTTAATTAATGGTGAAGATTTAGTCTTAAAAAGTGACAAAGACTAATTATAACCCTTGGATTAATTGTTAGAAGGAGCAATCTTGACCCTTAATTTTGGAGACACATCCAATGACTAGAATTTAAAGGAGAGAGATCCAATGGCCTAGATTAAGTCTTCTAAATCAAAAATCTACATTAATCCTAACCATTGAATTAATCAATGGCTAGAAATGCTCCAAATGGTGGCTAATTATTATGGTCATTTATTAAATGCACAAGGAGAAGCATGCATGGAGGGGGATGGTTTTGGATTGTTTTGAAGACAAAGAAAAAGAGGCTTTATGACCATTATTAATTGCTTTATGTCATTGTTAAGTGGTCTTGGTCAATGTTTCATCATAATTGATCATTATTGATCAATTTGCACTCAAGGAGAATGCATTGGAGGGGAGCTACGAAATTGAGAAGCTTTAGGACATAGGAAAAAGTTTGAAGACCATTATTGCCATCCTTGGTCATCATTAGACATTTTCAAGAAGCTAAGTTACCAAGTTTTCTCTCAATTTCTCTCCTTCTTCATGTTTTGGCCAAGCATTCCAAGAACACCTTCCATCACTTTTTATTTTCATCCAACTTGATTTTCTAAACCTAAACACCATTCTAAGAACATCTCTAGTTATGAGTTTTTCCAAAATCATTCATCTTGAGCTTCAAATCCAAGCTTCAAGTTTCTATCAAAAATCAAAAATTCCATCTTTGTGCTTCAAGAGAAACCATTTGGTCAAGACACTTAAATCCACTCTCCAATCTCTTTTAATTTCATCCAACCTTAGATCTTAAATCTCCATGATATTCTAAGCAACTTTCATGTTGAAAACTTCTTCTAAATCATTCATCTTCAAGGAGTTTCTTCAAGATCAAAGTTATTGGGTTTTTGAGGTGAAGTATAAGGAAACTCCATTTCTTCTCTCTTTTTCATGATCTAAACCATGTTTGATCCATGGTTCCTCTTAATCAAGCTTGATATGTTAATTAACTTGTGTTTTGTTTTGTATTTGAGAAGCCCTTGGTGGTGAAGGACTTGGAAAAAGAAACAAATCAAGAAGCTTTGGAGGATCTTCAAGAGGTAAGAGGGAGATCCATCTCACCAACCAAGCATGGTGGTGAGAGATGGTATTTTATTTGATGGATGTGGAATCCATGTGAGGATTCATATCCATGGTCATGTAATTAATTTATGGGTGTTTATGAGCTTTGATTAATTTTCTATGCTTGATATGTTTTGCATGATTTTATAGCTTTGATGATATGCTTGATATGCTATACATGCTTTTATGGCTTTGATGGTATGCTTATATTATTTATGATGAAATATATATGTATATGCCATGACTTGATGGTGGAAAGGAAATTGATTTTTGGCTCCAATAGCCAAGGAAGAGCTACGGTTTTGATGCCCTTGATTAGGGTTCATGTTGAAAATTTTCAAGAACAAAAGAATTGATTTTTTGAGTACTTAGAACATGGTGGATTTCGAACAAGACACCTCAAAATAGGTGTTCACAAAATTAATACTTTCTTGATTGATGAAAATGGATGTTTAGAAAAGTAAGGAAAATAAACAAAGAATTTATTTTTCAAAGAGTACATGAATATGGTTTTAGAAGGATTTTTATTGATTTACTTTGTGTAAAAAGTTTCTAAGTGTTTTACTAAACATGAGATTTAAATGAAAATAGCAATGATAATTTTAAGGATTTGCAAAGAAAGTGAAAAAGGATTTGTAAGGAAAGTAAAAATGAATTTGAACAAATGGGTTTGGTTTTTATGACCATCGGTATTTCAATTTTGAAAACAAAGAATTTTTAATGGTTTTATTTGTGTAAAACCATATCAATTTAGAAGAAAAATATTTGATGGCTTCAATGGCCAAAGACTCTACGATTTTTGGAGGTTGGAATAATTTTGGTTTATGAAACAAAGTAATTTTAAAGTGGAAACAAAATGTTTGAACAAAATGTTTTAGTATAAGGATTTTGAGAAAGGGAATCAAAGTATTTTATCACTTGAGAAATCAACTTTCATATGAAAATGAAAAAGAAAAGTTGCAAGGGTTTGAATCTTAATTTGTTTTGAAAAGAATTGATTTGGGAAAAATGGAGAATATAATGGTGTTTTGAAAATTTACTAACGTATAACTTATTTTCAAGTTTTGAAATACGTTAGAAAATGTTAAGTTTTGAAACGTTGATTTACATCAATGGAAAAGTGATTTTTGTGAATTATATTTTGAAAAAGAATTTCTTGAGTAAAGAACTGTGGAAAAATATTTTCTTGAGTAAAGAACTGTGGAAAAATATTTTCATGAGTAAGAAAATATATTAAATGAAGTATAAAGTTATATTATTTTGAGAAAAGTTAAAAAGGAATTTTTAAAGGTCAAGAAATATTTTCTGTAATGAAATTGTGGTGAAAAGTTATTTACGTATCTTAAAAACGTGATTTTTAAGTTACGTGATATGGAAAAATATTTCTATGTGTTTTTAAATACGTTGAAATATTTATACGCGATTTGAATTTACGTTTAAATATTTTACGTGATTTGAACTACTGTTGATAAATCACTACGTGATTGAATAGCGATAGAATATTATTTTTACGTGATTGTGAAAATAGCAGAAAATCATTATGTGATTTGAAAAGTGTTTTAAATATTTTGAAAATGAAAGAAAATGATTTACGTGACTTAAAAGGATGATTTTTAAGTTACGCGATTTTGAAACAGTGAAAAAAAATATTATGCGATTTGAGAAACGTATGTTTTTACGCGATTGAGAAAACGTTGAAAAATTTGTACGTGGTTTAAAAGTGCAACAGAAGAGTTGCGGTATTTCGAAAACGTAACAGAAATGTTACTAAATTTTGTAAACATAACAGTAATGTTACGGTATTGTGAAAACGTAATAAAAATGTTTTGGAATTTTAAAAATGTAACAAAAGTGTTACGGTATTTTGAAAACGCAACAGAAGTGTTGTGGAATTGTGAAAACGTAACGGGAATATTGCGCAATTTTGTGAAAACACAACAACAGTGTTTTATAACTATGAAAACATGATAAGATAATTTTGTTATTGAAAAATATAGTATGATTACTGTTAAACCAGTGTCCATACACTGTTTGTGAAAACAACGAGTTTTGCCTGTTATTGGCACGTGGTGCATTTTAGATGCATTGGAAAAAAATATATATATGCGTTGAGGTATATGATTTAATTGAACAAACGAATTTGAAAAGAATGGCCCATGTGGTTGGACTTGCACTGATATATTCGTGCATTGTATAAACTATATCTAAGAAATTATGAGATATACCTGTGATAAGTATTATACCTGTGATTGGTATTTAGTGCATTATACATGCATTGGAATGGTCCGATGAGGACTGGATATGACTGATTGCCTAGGAGAAACACACCTCTTGAGTGGGTGCGATATGCATAGTGTAAGTCACTTGTTGACCTTGGGGGCATCGGGGTGCGGGTTGCCTACACGGGTGGTTGGTCACGCTTCTTCCCGTAGGTTAGACCGATGCAACACACCGATGATCCTGACCGAGACACTATTCTTAATCAAGATCTGATAAAGACTGTAGTGTATGTGCTAGATGTGTAAAAATTGAAATGAAGATTAAAGCACGTGGTCTGAGGCACGTGGTACCGGCAGGTCTTTTCGATCATTTCTCCGACCAGAGTTTTAGCTCCATGGAGTAGGAAATCGAGTCTTGTGTACATGCATAATTTGAACACTTATATCTGTATGATATATTAATTGAGGAATATTGGCTATGACAACTGTTTTGAATACTTGGATTGATATATGATTGGATGATGATAGTTAATTAATATTGAATATATTATTGGAAGTTTAGTATGATATCCCTGTATGATATTGTTGTTTGTGTTATCTCTGTGCTGCCATGCTGGTACTGGTGTAGGTGATCTCACCTCTTTGTTATCTTGTTTTGCTGTGTCTGTACTGTTAAAATCAAATATTAGAAGGATCGAGTTGTCTTAGATATAACGGGCGATGGATACTCTGAGGTTGGTGACAACAATAAGGAGTGGACATTCAGGACTTGAAGGTGTGCAGTGTTGACATAGAACAGATGTCTGATGCATCCAAATGGATACAAGAAAGAATAAGTATGTTAAGTTTTAACGTTAGTGTTATACCGTGCTATTAAGTAGAACCTGTCATAGGGTTACTACTGTTGAAAAAAAAAACAAGTCTGTTAGTTTTATATTTCTCTTCAAATTGTTAAATATTAATTGGTGTTAATGTTGTATATGAATCAGTTTAAATATATTTTCAGTAATACTTATGGATTACAGTAAGTTTATATTTTAGCAAGAAAGAAATTTTTTTAAACCCACGTTTTTAACTCAAACCTTTTATGAAAACATTTTCAGATTATGAGTCGAAAGTCAGACATGTGATACCCTAGGGAGGGTGTTACACATATCATTATGACATTTCATACTTGTTTAATTATCTGATATTTTATGAAATGATTAGCTATTGAATTATCTCTTGAATGATGTATTCAGTTGATGATTGACTGATAGTATTATTTTGCCTGTTGATAATTGTGCTTATTGCATGTTGTATTTGGACGGTATTTCTGTCTGTATTGTCTCCATGTTGCCATGATGGTATTGATTGTAGGAGTTCTCACCTCTTTATTGTATCATTTTGTTTTATATTTATGTTTGATAAAAGATTGTGAGGAATAAGAAGAAAACCCACACCCTTATTGATTGGGCTGATTTACTGGTGTCGATATAGCGTCTGGACGAGATTTCTTTAGTTATGTGCGGGTGCAACTTCAAGGGGGCATTGATGCCTGGTGTGTCGACCGTGACACCGAGCATTTTGTGTATAGCGGGGAGGTGGCTCTGCTTAGGTGTAGTACCCATCTTGGGGTTACTACTTTCACCTTCAATGCTTTTGTGCATGTGGAGTTCTTTATTCCTATTAAAGACCTGTGGGGTGATCGACATTACACCCCTAGGGAGGATTCTATGGAGTCAACTGCTCGGACTCCAGTCCGTCGCGACCTGCCTCGACTGGGGAGTTTACCCGTTCTAGTTCCAGAGGAAGACCAAGTGGTGAATATTACCTTTCAGGTGTTTGGACTTGGGTCGGGTTAAGTTTTTATATAGTAGTTGTGCACATCTTATGTTGTTTGAATATGTAAGTAGTATGTTTTGTATTAACAATATTTTATGTTAGGGATATATACATATATTTATGGAATGTATTTTTCCTTTGGCGATTTTGTTTTAAGAGTTGTGTACTAAACATACTTCATTCATGGCTCATATTCTCTATATATGCATAATGATTAAATTGGTAAAAATTGTTATTGAGTTGTAGCATGCCTAGATTTAGTGACTGTAGCATATTGATGATTGTGTCATGGTTATTAAATCAAGGGGTGTTACACCCCTACCATATTGTGATCAGCACCAACAAAGGAGTCTACACATTGGAGATACTTACAGGCAAGCCGGTCAAAAACTTTTGGAATGTAGACAAACTTAGAAAGTATTATAGCTAAGTGCATTCTAAGGCCTAGTCTCTTAGTTTACTTCATATTTGATCTGCCCTAACTACTATGGGAACATTTTGTATAGGCCTTTGTCCTTTTACTAAATCAATAAGCAAAGTGATATTTACGCATTTACTTCAATAACTACTGTGTGATTATTGGCAGCATAGATGGTGAAATATGTGCCTAGCTATTTTGGTACCCACCGTGGATTGTCTTATGTTAAATAGGTTGTGCAATAGAAAAATCCTAAGCCAATAAAAATTCACGCACTAAACCGTTAACATTAAAAGACCCCGACAATGACCACTTAAAATTATACCTATGTCAAGTGGGATCCTAAATGCCAAAGCAATTAGCGACGAACCCCAAATAAGGTCTTAATTATAAATTACACCTAAGTCAAGTAGGATCCTAATGCCAAAACAATTAGCGATGGACCCTGAATAAGGTCTTAATTATAAAATTTTACTGAAGTCAAGTGGAATCCTAAATGTCAAAGCAGTTGATGATAGACCTCAGATAAGGTTTTGATTTCAAAAGAACACCTAAGTCCTAAAGGAAATTCCAAGTGCTCATGGCACGTTGGAGCTAGGACCATGGTTTCCCCTCAGTCAGAATTATTCATAAGTCCATCAAATCGTTGTGAAAGCAACATGATGGGCGTTGGACCCAATTGGGTCTATAGATGAAAAACGCTATCATAAGTAAGAGAGTAAGCTTAAAATCCCCAGCAACTGGGTAATTGTCTTGAAAAATACAAAGTACCCCACGTAGGGAGCAAAAGTTAAATACCCCACACATGGGGCAAAGGGAAAGAACTAAGAATCATTTGTTGATCCTTCAGAAACACCCGGATCCTGAGCGATAGTGGGCGAAGTTTCAATAACACTCTGACCCTTAGGAGCAACACTAGGATTTATGAGACAACTGTCCTAAATAACCCTCCTCGAGTCCAACTCATCCAATGCCAAGGCCACTTCAGGATTGAAGAGCTGGACTTGGTCAACAGAATTTTGAAACTGTTCCTCGCTAATTTTCAGGGAAATCGTGATGAGCTGCTGGACATCACCTTGTAGAGAGACCGTCCTAGTTTGTAGTTTATGCTTTTGAGCTTGGAGGTTCTTGTTATCAGCCTAGAGAACGTTGACCTCCCTTTGAATTCCCACCAAGTTTGCTTCCTTCTGCTTTAAAGTGTCCTTCAAGGTTACCAACTCCTTCTCCAACTCTTAGGCCTTGGTTTCCGCGTTGCTCTTCGCCCTCAAAACTTCATTTTTGGCCTTTAGAGCTAGATGTTCACATCGCTCAGCTGCTGATACCTTCTCGACTATATACTTGCTGTAATCATCATAGCATCTTTCCAGAAAATGAGAGTCGGCAGCAAAATGGAGAGCATATGTTTGGAAGGAGGACAAAATCTCCTTCATATCATGCTGAGCGATATGGCCCACCACTCAGTCGTCGAGAATATTGCGGTCTATAAAAATCATGGGATCTGAGTTGTCTGAGTACAAATTGATTGGTCCAGTCTGCCCAGACTCAATGGTCACCGTCTTACCCCAATTATCCGATCAACCACCCTTTACAATTCTCCTTTTTCAGCTCTCGAGCAACTGTTGGGGAGATCCTTCCAATCGAATGGGCTCCCCCTCAATCACTGGAACTTCAGGTGGTGGGGTGGGGAAGCCAGAGTAGCAACTGTGGGGGCATTCAAGGAACCAGTCGCATTCTTGGCCATCAGAGCCTCGAGAACTACCAAGGAGCTTCTGAATGCCATTTCGACCAAGCTTCCTACAAAACAAACAAAGAATCAGGGAATAAGAAAAACATGTAAGATATTATACAGAACAAAGAGGCGTAAGGACTTCAAGTCACACTACTTAGAATAACCAGAAGGGTTGCATCATCAGGGGTTTCCAACACGTCTCTTAAAGAAATCAAGCTAACTTGCTGAACCCATTTTTCAAAGAATTCAACACACTCAACTTCATCGTCATTAAGATGGTGTTTCTCCTTCCTAATAAGCTTAAGAGGGATGTGCCATGCCCTCTGAGTCTAATACATGCTAAACTTCGGCTCCTCGTCATTATCTTACCAGAAAAGTTGAGTACTAGTAGCTGCCCTTAACTTGAAGAACTTTTCTTTAAAATCCTTATAACTTTCTTGGAAAGGATGAAAGATTTTTTGATTTTGCCTCGACCGGATAGAAAGTCAGGTCTGTTGATGAGCATTTGCGCCTGATAAACTCCACCGAGTGTGTAAATAGAAAAATGCCCTCTCCGAGCACCGTAACTCGATTAATCGGTAGATTCTCTCAAAGGCGAGAATGTTTGCCTAACCATTAGGATAAATTTAGATGGGGTAGCGTGAAGAATGCAGAGGACGACAAGCTGGAACTCAATGAATGGAAGCCGGAGTGCAAATCGAATTAAAAAAAAATCCTCGTACAGGAACATGAAGTGCGTTCCAGCCTGCCAAAAGGAGCATACCCTTTCATTCTCCGACGATAGGATTTCGTACTCATAATCCCTACTTCCTTTCTCAGTGAACATCAAGTACCCCTTAAGCTTATCGAGCGGGTCCCAAGCTGAAAATTGGATATTCGATTGTAGGCATCATCACCAACCCAAGGGTACACTAGCCCAAGACCACACCGAATCCAGATAAGTTCGTCTTCAGCCAGCATCCGGATTTCAATCGGCATCTGGGCTTCTAGAGCAGGTGCTTGGGGTCTAGCCTTTCTCCTTTTGGCCATTAAGTTCTTAGAAACACCTATAGAGGCTAGTGAGCAACTATCAAAATCACTTAACTTAAAGATTCAGACATGGAAAGGGGCAAACAAAAAAGATAGTTCGTGCCCATATATTGGCATCATCGCCTTCCAAGGCCTAAGCCTTAGAAGGACACCTTCGCCACGCATAGTTTAGCAGAGGAGATGCTCCAAAGGGCAACACCATTGAAGAGACTCAGGAACCATGACATCTAAACTTCTCCTTTTGAACAAAGGAGAAAAGCAGTGTACTCAAAAAAGTTGCACGACTACTATATGACTCAAAAATAACAGAAACAAATGAAAGATGGATAGAAAAATAAGGGTAGAAGAAGATATACCTTGTGTATAAAATAAGGTTAGATGAAGAAGGAAGTGAAAATGGCTGAAACGCTTCACAACCATGCCTCTCCGCTGCGCGAAATCTCTAGGAAACCTTTAAAACACTAGGCAAACATTCAGAAACAGTAAAGTAAGGACGGTGCACCCCCAACCCCTATTTATAAAGACTAGATGGTTAGGAGGCATTCTCGTCTTCACAGACCAGTTTTCAAAAGACACTTATCATGGCACGTGAAGCACTAGGCATGTCTATTCGACTAAAACGTGCCACGTGACCCTCATAGTTATCGAAGCAGTTGAAAGGACAATTGTGCAGTAACTAAAGCATCTCGCAACCTTTGAAAGATGAGCCCAAATCCTTTCCACGAATCCCGGTAGCATCCGGTGTACCCATCTATAATATGGTGTGCGGAGGTCAGTTTGGATCATAGATATTAGAGAAAAATCAAATAGCAATTAACTTTCAAGTTAAAATTCTTAACACCATATGGTACACGGACCCCGGGGCAGGAATTCAAGCTTGCCACTTCAATGTACTAACCAAGTACCAAACTGGGAGAAACTTAGCATTACTGCAGGGTAAGCGTTGGACTCACCTCAGTAAAAAACAAACAACGCGGGTAACGAAAAATGGAAAAGAAAAGAGAAGATACAAGACAAAAGTTAAATAGAAGAATTTTTATTGAATATTCTCATTCCATACATCATATTACATTAAAAGGAAAAGAAAATATTGAAATCAAAAGTTCTCAAGAAAAAGTGACCACTGGAGAACTCGGGGAGGGGAATCAACATCACTGTCATTGCCTCCTAGATCATTGTCACATCCACAGTTCCTCTAGAACCAGCACCGGTCTCTTCCTTGTTGAACAGGCTTTGAAGAACTTTGGCAAACTGAAACGGGATGTGGAAATAAGTTTGCCCCAATGATTTAATATGTTAAGTTTTGATGATGACAAATACAAGACAAAAAGAATGATACTTATGTTACATAGTTGTACTTAATAGATTATATGAAGATATTGAATTATGAGTTTGGATTAACTATGTTCTAAGTGAGCAATACTTTGAAGGATAGTCTGAATACCAAGAGTGAGCATTACAACAAGAAAGTAAAAAGTCTCAATTATGCTCAATTGAAGGAGAATGTGAATGCTTATTTCATGAAGGTTTTGATAACAAAGCTAAGTCAAAGACCAAGTCCAAAGGAAGATTAAATGGTATAGCTTATAGGGCTTAGGGCTTAGGGTCTTTATGTGAGAAGTCTTCTGGATATCTCAAATATGTTTTCAAATTTTTACAAATGATTTTCACACGCTAAAATGCCTGACAAACAAGTTTTGAAAAGGTAGTTATGGTGGAAGTTCAAAACTATGAAAAATAGTCAAGTTTGAGTTTTGAAAAACTAACCTTTGGTTACTATTTTGATCATAACTTTTAAAATACTTTGGTTTTTGTTCTCAAAGTTATTTTATTTGAAAATAAACTTAAAGATCTTTCCAATGAATGGTCATTTGCTTTAAACAGATGAGAGATGAAGAAGTTATAACAATTTAAAGTTAGATTTCGAAACCAGAGTAGTTTATTCGAATAAACATGTATTTATTTGAATAAAACAGCCCCAAAAAACATTGAAGAACGTGTTTTCAAAGATTTATTCAAATAAAAAGTTCCAGAAAACACTTCATAGTGTACTATAAGTTGTTTATTCAAATAAAACTTTGTTTATTCGAATAAACATGCCTAGAAATCACGTAACAACTATTTTCTTGTGCTTTTATTGAATGAAATTAGTACCCAATGGCTCTTTTTCTTGGAACTTTATAAATACATGTTTTTGGGTCATCTTTTACACATACCCAACAATCTGAAACTCATCTTTTATGTTTTGATTCGTGATTCATCCTTGTCAATCTCTTGTGCTCTGTTTTTGCAAAAATTTGAGATATCCTAAAAAGCTTCATAGAACTTCAAATTGTATTATCTACTCTTGTGAGAGTTTCTCTTATCTATACACTCTAATTTGTTGTAAATAGGGTGAGACATCCCTCAAAGAATTGTAAGGGTGAGGTATCCCTGACTGTTAAGGCTCAAGCAAGAGGGTGAGGCATCCCAAGATGTAAGAGTTCTCTAGTTTGTAAAAGTTTCAAGCACTTGTTCAAGCTTGAAGTGATAATGGAAAATCTCAGGTGGTTTATGTAATGCCCCGATTTTTCACATTTCTCAGTAAATGTGATTTTTGTGATTTTTATGAATTGTTTGATTTATTTTGATTTTTCTGTTTTTGTTTTTGAGCTTTCTGTGTGCTTGATGTTAGGCCAGAAAAATTTAAAAAAAAAATAGGGCCGGAAAAATTTTGGACTATTAATTCGGGGCCGGGGAGCTTACTAAACCCAAAATCGAAAACAATTTTCAAAGTTTTTCATTTTTTGAGATTTTATCTGACAAATAAAATTTAGGTACATTCTATTATCCACTGGACAATAAAATGCAGTAGCTTTTGTCCATTGGGTAATAACTACTGAAAAATATCTTGATGCATAATTATCCATAAGCTTAAATATCTTAGAGCTCATCATGAGCAATCATGACAAGCTTTTGTGTGCACCTATGGTAGAGCTTGCTTGCTTAGCAAGTTTGTTGGAAAAGTCAAGGATGGTGGCTTTCTCAAAGATGGACCAATGGAGGGGTTTCTTGGTAGCTAAGTTTGGAAGGAAAAGTTGAACACTCCAAGGTGAAGGGTGACTCAGGGCCATGAAGGTTCAAGAGGGCTCTAGGAGCTTCAAGGAGGTTCTAGGGAGTTCTAGTGTGTGATTGAAAATATCTTGCTTAAATATCTTGGTTAGATATTTTGATTAGATATTTTGGTTAAGAAAATATCTTGGTTTAACAAATATCTAAAGCTAATCATGTCATCTTTTTCATAATGCTATAAATAAGAGGGCTTTGGTTCTATCTTGTTCTTTTCCATTGTGCTCTTGCATCAAAGCTTTCACATTTCCTCTTCTAAAACTCATGGCCAAGCTAGTCTTATCATTCCATCATAAAGCCAAAAGCTACACACAAAAATCTCTCACCCTTTCCTTTTGGTAGCTCACGGCCAAGTGCCTATATATCACTTCCAATCTTCTATGATTCAATCCAACCATAGATCTTGAATCTAGACACCAATCCGAGACACTGTCATGTTGAGACCATTTTCTAAATCATCCATATTCAATTACTTTTTCTAAGCTCAAGTTTGAAAGGTTTTAGGTGAAGTTCTTGATCTTCACTCCTAATCTTGTTCTCAAAGTTCAAGACCATCATCTTGAACAACGGTCATCTTGTTTCAAGCCTTAGATGTTAACATTTGTGTGTTTGTTTTATTTTAAGGAGCAACTTGGTGGTGGAAGTTCACTCTAGGGAGGCAAACAAGGAGTTTTGAGAAATCATCTAAGGTAAGAGGGAGATTAACCTGATCAATCAAATATGGTGGTGAGGAATGAAAATTGTGTTTGTAAGTAAAAAATCCATGTGAGGATTCATTCACTTGATTGCATGGTTTTGATTACTTGTGTTTGTCTAGATATGTATGATAATATGATGTTAAATAGTATGCATGAAATCGCTATGATTATTTATTTTGCTATATAGGTTTATTTACTTGATTGTACGAGTTAAGTAGTTTGTACTTATTTGATTTGTATAATGTTATAGCTTTGATAATATGCATAAACTTGTATGGTAGAATTTTGATATGTTGCATGCCATGAAATATATATAAAAGGAAAGAATTTTTGGTTCCAAGGACCACTATAGCTCACGACCATCTATCCAAAATAGGGATAATCAAGTCAAAAATATTTTATTAATTATGGATTTAGTAGATTAGGTAATAAGAATATGAATTAAAGATTTTTAAGTTTGGAAAAGAAATGAATATGATTTTATTATTTAGAGGAAATAGATTTTTGGCAATAATCATAAAGAATGAGTTTGAAGGATGGTATGAAATTTAAAGTATTTTATTTAAAAAGGATTTTTTAAGAGGAATATGGAAACATATGGATTTTATTGAACAGATAATGATTTTTGGCAATAGAAACGAAAAATGAGGTTTTAAAGGTGATCTTCTTATCACACCTCTGGTTGTGAAAAATCGTTGCAGCACACTGACGAAACCCGACAAACATTATTCCTTTCACGGTCCGGTGTAGACTATCATTAAGGCTGACAAATCTTCTAGGTCATTCATCTCTGAATTTGAGTTTAGCTCCATGGAGTAGGAATTAGGTCATTATGCATATACATGGTCAGTACACATATTTTTGTGGCATAGTTAATGTACATATTGTGGTGACATAGTCATTATATATATTGTTGATATATATTGTTATAGTACTATTAATGTTTATATTATTGTGAGATATGTTTACTGAAGATATTTATGAATTGATAACATGAATATGCTTGTGATATCTGTATGTATGGAATGACTTTGTTATTCGTATCGTTTCTTTGCTGCCACATTGGATTTGATGTAGGGGATCTTACCTCTTTGTTGTATTGTTTTGTTTTGTGTTTATATTTGTTAAAATATGAAAAGTAGACAAGGCGAGTTTTCTTGGGTTTGGTTTGAGGTATTCTTCTGAGTTCGGTGATAGCATCGAGAGGTAATCTTCCTAATTTCGTCAGAGTGCAATTTCACGGAGGAATGAATGCATGGTGTGTCAAGATGGATACGAGACGTGTTCAGTATGTTGGGAATATATCTCTGTTTATAAGTAGGACCCACTATGGGGTTGCTACTTTGTCTTTTCTTGCCGCTGTTCATTTGGAGTTTTATATGCCAGTTTGGGAGTTACGTGGGGATATCCATAGTGAGGATTCTATGAAGTCAACAGCTTGGACTCCCGTTGGTGGTGACATGTCCCAACCGGAGAATTTGTCTGTTAGAGTTTCTGGAGTGGATTCAGAGGAGGATCAAGTGCAGACCCTTGTCTTCAAGTGCTCGAACTTGGGCCTAGTTCTATTTGGATATGGTAGATGTATGTTTTTTTTAAGAAAGTAAATTCTTATTTATTTATTTTTTCTCGTTGTTAGCATTTCCTATAAATATATTATATATATTATTTCAGTTTGAAAATTTAGTTAAGTTTAAGTTATTAGTGAAAAGAATTTTAAAATTCGTGCTTTATAATAATCAAATCTTTCATAACTTATTTTCAGTTTTAAAGTTTGCCCGAAAATGTGACTCTCGAAGGAGGGTGTTACATTAATATAATTCCTCCAAACTCCTCGTATGCCTCCCTAGAGTGAACTTCCACCACCAAGTTACTCCTTAAAACAAAACAAACACACGAATATTAACATGTAAGGCTTGAAACAAGATAAACATTGATCAAGATGATGGTCTTGAACTTTGAGAATAAGATTAGGAGTGAAGATCAAGAACTTCACCTAAAACCTTTCAAACTTGAGCTTAGAAAAAGTAATTGAAGATGGATAATTTAGAAAATGGTCTTAACATGAAAGTATCTTGGATTTGTGTCTAGATTCAAGATCTATGGTTAAATTGAATTATAGAAGATTAGATGTGATATATAGGCACTTGGTCGTGAGCTACCAAAAGGAAAGGGTGAGAGATTTTTGTGTGTAGCTTTTGGCTTTATGATGGAATGATAAGAAAGATGACTAAGTTAAAAACTTAGCCCTCTAAAGACTAGCTTGGCTGTAAGTTTTAGAAGAGGAAGGGTGAGAGTTTTGATGCAAGAGTAAGATGGAAAAGATCAAGATAGAACCAAAGCCCTCCTATTTATAGCTTTATGAAAAAGATGACATGATTAGCTTTAGATATTTGTTAAACCAATATATTTTCTTAATCAAAATATCTAACGAAGATATTTAAGCAAGATATTTTCAAGCACACACTAGAACACCCTAGAACCTCCTTGAAGCTCCTAGAGCCCTCTTGAACCTTCATGGCCGTGAGTCACCCTTCACCTTGGAGTGTTCAACTTTTCCTTCCAAGCCTCCAAGCTTAGCTAGTAAGAAATCCCTTCATTGGTCCATCTTTGAGCAAGCCACCATCCTTGACTTTTCCAACAAACTTTCTAAGCAAGCAAGCAAGCTCTCCCATAGATGCACACAAAAGCTTGTCACGATTGCTCATGATGAGCTCTAAGATATTTAAGTTTATGGATAACTATCCATCAAGATATTTTTTGGTAGCTATTACCCAATGGACAGAAGCTAATGCATTTTATCGTCCAATGGGTAATAGAACATACTTAGATTTTATTTGTCAAATAAAATCTCAAAAAATGAAAAACTTTGAAAACTGTTTTTGATTTCAGGTTTAGTAAGCTCCCCTAGCCCCTAATTAACAGTCTAAAATTTTTCTGGCCCCAATTTTTTTTTATTTTTCCTGCCTGGCATCAAACACACAGAAAGCTCAAAAATAGAAATAGAAAAACAAAATAAATCAAACAATTCATAAAAATCACAAAAATCATATTTATTGAGAAATGTGAAAATTCGGGGCATTACAACTCTCCCCCGCTAAAAAGAATTTCATCCTTGAACTTTTGTGTACTTTTGATCAAATGCAGATACTACTGCTTCGTTCTACCTTCCAATTCCCACGTTGCATCTCCAGTCACTTCACTCTGGGTCACTTTTAGTAACGTCGTTCTTTTTCCTTTGAATCGCTGCACTCTCTTGTCTTTGATCTTAACAAAAAATGTCTCACAAATCAAGTTCTCCTTCAATAGTACTGTATCTGATACTATGATGTGGATTAGATCAGGAATATTCTTTCTTGCAATTGTGGTACATGGAAAACATTATGAACATTAGAAACAAAAGGCAGTAAAGCTATCTGATATACTAGACCTATCCGACGAAGAATTTGACATGGTCTGATTTTAGAAACGAGTTTTCTTGAACTCTAAACTTTTATTGGAACAATCTACAGGATATGATTGGAAGATAACCAAACTATAATTTTAGGTTGCGTCTATTTATAAAAGAGGTAAATAAATCAAATTAACAAAAAAGATTTGGTCTTTAATTGAAATAGTTTAAGCAACTGGGTAGTAACTGTAACATTCTCCCAAGGGTATCACATGTCTAACTCCCGACTCAAAATCTGTAAAGAAGTTCACACAAGGTTTGAGTTATAAAAAGATGGGTTTTAAAATTTCTTTCTTTACTGAAACATAAACTTATTGAAATTCATAAGTATTACTGAAAATATATTTAAACTGATTAATATACAATATTGACACCAATTAATATTTCACAATTTAAAGAGAAATATAAAATTAACAGACTCTTTTGTTTTTTAACAGTAGCAAATCTCATGACGGGTCCTACTTAATAGCACGGTACAACACTAACGTTAAAACTGAACATACTTATTCTGTTGTGTATCCATCTTGTTGCATCAGACATCTGTTCTACATCTGTTCTTTGTCAACACTACACACCTTCGAGTCCTGAATGTCCACTCCTTATTGTTGTCACCAATCTCAGAGTATCCATCGCCCGTTATGTCTAAGACAACTCGATCTTTCTATTATTTGATTTTAACAGTACAGACACAACAAAACAATCATAACAAAGAGGTGAGATCACCTACGCCAATACCAACATGGCAGCACAGAGATAACACAAGCAGCAATATTATACAGGGATATCATATCAAACTTCCAATAATATATTCAATATTAATCAACTATCATCATCCAATCATATATCAATCCAAGTATTCAAAACAATTGTCATAGCCAATATTCCTCAATTAATATATCACACAGATATAAATGTTCAGATTATGCATGTACACAAGACTCGATTTCCTACTCCATGGAGCTAAACTCAGGTCGGAGAATGATCGAAAAGATCTGTCGGTACCACATGCCTCAGACCACGTGCTATAATCCTCATTTTGATTTTGCACATCTAGCATATACACGACAGTCTTTATCAGATCTTGAATAAGAATAGTGTCTCGGTCAGGATCATCGGTGTGTTGCATCAGTCTAACCTACGGGAAGAAGCGCGACCAACCACCCGTGTAAGCAACCCGCACCCCGATGCCCCCAAGGTCAACAAGTGACCTACACTACGCATATCGCACCCACTCAAGAGGTGTATTTCTCCTAGGCAATCAGCCATATCCAGTCCTTATCGGACCATTCCAATGCATGTATAATGCACCAAATACCAATCACAGGTATAATACCAATCACAGATATATCTCATAATTTCTCAGATATAGTTTATACAATGCATGAATATATCAGTGCAAGTCTAACCACAAGGGTCATTCTTTTCAAATTCATTTGTTCAATTAAATCATATACCTCACATATATATATATATATATATATATATATATATATATATATATATATATATATATATATATATATATATATATATATATTTCCAACGCATCTAAAATGCACCACGTGCTAATAACAGGTAAAACTCGTTGTTTTCACAAACAGTGTATGGACACTGGTTCAACAGCAATCATATTGTATTTTTCTATAACAAAATTATCTTATCATGTTTTCATAGTTATAAAACACTGTTGTCGTGTTTTCACAAAATTATGCAATATTCCCGTTACGTTTTCACAATTCCACAACACTTCTGTTGCGTTTTTCAAAATACAGTAACACTTTTGTTACGTTTTTTTTTTAAATTCCAAAATATTTTTATTATGTTTTCACAATACCGTAACACTACTGTTACGTTTACAAAATTTTGTAACATTTCTTTTACGCTTTCAAAATGCTGCAACTCTTCTGTTGCACTTTTAAATCACGTATTTAATTTTTTAACATTTCTCTCAATCGCATAAAAATATACGTTTCTCAAATCGCGTAATGATTTTCCACCGTTTTCAAAATCGCGTAACTTAAAAATCATTCTTTTACGTCACGTAAATCATTTTTCATCATTCTCAAAATATTTAAAACACTTTCCAAATCACATAACGATTTTCCTTCATTTTCACAATCACGTAAAAATAATTCATCACTTTTCAATCACGTAGTGATTTTTCAATAGTAGTTCAAATTACGTAAAATATTTAAATGTAATTCAAATCGCGTAGAAATATTTCAACGTATTGATCTTAATGAACTAAAAACTTAAGTGAATTAATAACAAGAAGTTAATACCTAAAAGAGAAGGAAAGAATGGATTTGAAGACTTGAAATGGAAGAAAATGATTTGGGATTCACCATTGGGAGGTCACGGTTTTGGGCCCAAGAGATGGGTCTCTTGGTAAACAATTTGCATCAACTGCAAGACCTAAACTAATTGAATGCATAAAGTAAAATTAATGGATGAAAAATAAATTGGGAGCGCCTCTTGGGAGGTCATGGTTTTTGGGCCAAAAAGGGTGGTCTTTTTGTGATCAATTTGTAATAAGTGCAAGCCATAATGTAATCAAGTGGGTAGAATAAAAATTGATGGAAGAAAAATTTGGAATTGGAACCTTTAGTGAGGCCACAACCTCTAGGGTAAATTAGGCTTAATTAGGGAATTTTGGTAACTTTGAAATTCAAGAAATCAAGTGGCTAAAATCTTAGGTAATGAACTAGAAATATTACCAAGTGAAAGAATTGAAGACAATTTGAGATTTCATAAATTTGAAGAACCAAGAATAAAACTTTCATAAGACTTAGGGTAAATTCAAGAGAGCAAGAACAAGAGAGTGTGAGTCTTTAAGAGCTTAGAATGATTTATCAAGTGTAAAAGAATGAATTACAATATGAAGATTAAATTAATTATGAGAATTTAATTGGAAATGGAGCTTGTAGGAAAGACAAATTCTAAGTTAGGATTCATAATGGACCTAAGAATGTACCAATTGGCTTGATCTCAATATTATGATGTTATGGGTCCATATGAGTGACCATTTGTATATTGATGCTCTCTTGGCCAATTGTGGCATATTATGGAATTGTATGAAATTGATGATTATACATGTCTATGCATAGAGTCTTATGCATTATGAATGTCCTATGAACTGTTGTAAGGCCAAGTTGCCTAGGAGATTGAACACACCTTAGTTCGGGTGCGAGTGGACTAGTGTAGGTCATGTTTGACCTTGGGGGCGTCAGGGTGCGGGTTCCTCACATGGACAGTTATGAGCTCCTCTATGCCATGGGGTAGACCGATACAAACACACTGACGATCCGGACCGAGACACTGTCCTATATCGTGATCTAGCGTGGATTGTCTGTACAATGCTTGAATGTGCACGTGGAAATTACTGGTTTATAGCACTTTAGCCGCGGCAGCCGAGTTATAGACATGTCTCCTGATCTTTCCCTCTGACTGTTTATGTCTAGCTCCATGGAGTAGGAATTGTGATATCATAATGCATTGTGCATTGTTCATTGTCGGTCTCATAAACTGTTGAGCATGAACACTTGTGAATGCGAAGATAACTGTTGTACTTCTGTAAATGATTATCTGATTGTTGTGCTGATTCCTAGAAATACTATTGCGATCTGCCTGCTATTGCTTACTGTTGTTCTACCTATACTATAAATATCACTGTTATTATTGACTCTGATTATTGCTCAGAATTGAATTGCCTTTATTATAAATTCCGTTGTTGCTATTAATGAATATATGAACTGTATTGCTTGGTGGGCGCTTTGCGCCGTGCTGTTTTCTTACTGCCAATAGTGGTAATGAAAGATGGGTGTCTCACCTCTTTCCTATATTTGTGCATTTCTGTTTTATATTTATATTTGATAAAAGATCGTGAGGAAGATAAAGATAGACCACACCTTGGTTGATTGGCTTGAGCGTCTGGACAAGATTTCTTCGACTACGTAAGAGTGCAGTCGTGAGGAGGCATTGATGCCTGTCGTGGGACGCCGTGCATCATATACATATGGGGTTGCGGCTTTGTCTGCTGGTAGTACCCATCCCTAGGTTACTACTTTTCTCCCTTTAGTGTTTTTATTCTCGCTGTATTTTATTGGACTCTGTAATTATTATATTCTATGTCATCAATGATTTGTGTAAATTAACTATAAAATATATATATAAGGAATATGATTTTATTTCAGTGGTTGTATTATGGGTTGAATATATTTATATTTCATTCGAGGCTCGTATTTTCTACTTATGCAAATTGTCAAAAAAAAAAAATATAGACTCTTGAGAATTTAAATTGTTGTTACCATGGTTATGACACACTTGGATTTAGTAACTGTGGTGTAATGACGATTACGCTCCAGTTGCTACATCAAGGGGTGTTACATTAGGTGGTATCAGAGCAGTTCATCCTGTTAAGCTGGGGTATGGACTTGCTATATTTAGGCATGTTAGAACTTGGTCCGTTGTGCACTTCCTTGTCTCTTGATTGAGATGATGGGAAAGGAATGCATGACTTGCCGTGGGTTGAATGTTAATAGCTACTGTTATACAGTTGCATGATATTGAGGATTGATCCACTCAATATGTAATGTTCTGTGTGTACAGGAAACTATGACTTCTCTTAGGCGTACTGTGTTAGGAAAATAGGAATTCTTTTGCGAGGAGACCAAAAGGTTTTGGAAAACCGATCTTCTGGAGAAATAAATAGCTGGTGTAAGTTAGGTTAGTGCAGTAGTTGGAAGTTGACAACTTAGGAGAGATTACGCTGTGGAAGCAGATTGAAGAAGTTCGAGCTAGAAGTTGTTAGGATTCGTAAATTAGCTTGTCTTGCTTGAATGGTGTGCATTGTGTGACTCTTTGTGTTTGGCTTCCGAAGAGAGGCAATATTGTTTGAAATAATTATGTTTGTTTTATTGTGTTATGTTTGGTCCGTCTTCGAAGAAAGACACCGGCTCGTGGCAGACGTACACATATGAGCGTAGGATAAGACCATCAAAGTATGACTGCGATCACAGGAGAAATATGAAGGATAGCTGATGTGACAATTCACCAAGATCAGAGGACCGCACAGTAATGAGAATTGGAAGTTATGGTTTAAAATCTATTGAAGGAAAGTCAGACTTGGGATAACCATGGACTACCTAGATTCCAAAGGAGGAATAATAGAAAAGCTAATAAGTTAAACGGGAACTATGGTCACGGGTACCAAGAAAGTAACAACAACACCCAACCCATAGGGAAAGTGCTAGTAGTAGTAGATCCAATTAGACCTTGACATTTGGAGATCTAAACAAGAGAAGTTACGCCTTAAATGACAATCCAATAATCGTGCTGTATAATTCTGGGGGTAACCCTCCTTTTTTACAATTCGTAACTGCATGGATCAATTGGATTCATCTATATTGTTCTTATCTTCGACTTAGTTGTTCCCATTTCTGTTGTTGAGAGTTGTCTTGACTCTTGAGTTTGTTTAATCTATCCTACTTCTCATAAAGATTGAACCTTTTGTTGATCCATTTTGCTTACTTGAAATCGCATCGGTTAGAGTTCATGATTTAGGGACTGATTGATCATTTTCTAGTCATATCCTACTAAACCATTCCAATGAAAACCTTAATGGTTTTCAAAATTAAGACTTCTGAATTCGTAGCGGCCGACAAAGTTGAAGCTTTGTAAGCGAAAGGAGCCTGAGGATACATATAAGTGTTTTTTTTTTTGTAGAGGACCAACAGTAAGGAGAGTATAAATGCCACTCTGATAGTCAAAGAGTTTCATATGATTGGGCTACCATGTTGTCAGTAAGGAAAAGAATGGAACTTCTCGGTGAGACGAAAACTGTCACAAAAGGAACTCCTATCAAGGATGAATGTCCCTGAAGAAAAATAAGCAATTCAATGGATCAGTGAGAAGAGAGTTGTTGTTCTCTCCAGGATAGACATACACTCTTATCGTCACTCAATTCGTGGGAAATTTAAAATATTCCCAAAACGGTTTTCGAATGCGCTTTGAACATTATGGGTATCTCGTGTTACCGTTCGGAGCAACCAATGTTCTTGTTGTAACGTCCCAAAAATTAATAATTTCAGGATAAATGATCATTTTACAATATTTGGGATTTTCTGGAATTTTTCTGGATTTTTTTAAGAACGCAGAATATTTTAATATATTTCTCGTTTTACGTGCACACTGGGCAGAGTTGGCAAAACGACTGTAACGCTCCCAAAGTTGGAAAATTTTATTACAAATAGTCATTTTCTAATATTTATTAATTATGTGAATTCTTTTAGAATTATCCGGGAATGATGAATATTTTAATATATTCCTCGTTTTGCATGAATATTGAGCAGAGTCGTGAAAACGACTGTAATGTTTTAAAAATTGGAAAATTATATGACGAATAGTCATTTTATAATATTTTCAATTTTTGGGAATTTTCTGAGAATTTTCCGGAACCGTCGAATATTTTAATATATTCCTCGTTTTGCATGCGCGCTGAGCAAAACCGGAGAAACGCGATATTTTCTCTGAGAACCTTAGACTATGAACATGTCGACGGGGGATCTTACTAAACCCGAGACTTGACACAGTTTATGAGGTTCCATAATTTTTGAGAAATTCTAACAGATAAAAATAAATCAATACAGCGAAAAATTCATCTATCAGATTAATTAAATACTGACTTCTGTCAACTGTAACTATTATCCATTGGATAATAATGTGTAATAAAAATCCTATCACATTATCCTAATGTAATCTACTTTATGTCAAATCTATCTACTTTAATTTAAATTTAATGGTTAAATAATCAAAGCTTCCTTAAGAAGCTTTGACCCAAACATTGACCCATATGCTTTGGCTTCTCTTGGAAGCCAATTTCCCTCTCTCTTCTCTCTCTCTTTACACGGCTAATTGCAGCCCCAAAGCAAGGAAAATTTGCTTTTCCTTATTTCATTTTATCACACAAAATTCATTAATTTCCAAAACCCTTTCTCTCTCATCATTTCTTCTTCTTCCTTCTTCAACATTTTCTCCTCCTTCTCTCTACCAAGCTCCACGGTCAGCCCTCTCCTCAACTACTCATCCATCACAAAAATTTAAACTAAATATATTTTCTCAATCCTCTCAACATTTTAAACACTTTTTCTTCTTGGAGTTTCTTGAAAATCCTCCATTTTCATCATCTTCTTCAAGCTCCAACTTTGAGCATTTTGGGTAAGTTTCAAGACCACTCTCCCTCTCCTTCTATTTTCGTGATTATGGTCTCTTTAATGACCATCCATGGTTCATTTTTCAAGCCTTGATGTTGTTTTAACAAAGTTGAATTTTTAGGGTTTTTGGAGAGGTGCAATCCGAAAATTCAAGAAGCTTCCTTGGTGTTCTTCTTGTTTCCTACACATTGGTAAGAGGGAGACTACTCACTTCAACCACTTATGGTGGTGAGAAGACTTTGTATGTGTGTTGATGGAGAAATCCATCCTTGTATGCTCTTTGTATGCTTGCTTGAATTATAAATTTTGTATGATTTAATATTCTTGAATTTGATTGATGCTTGATTATGCTCTTGAATATGTTTGATATATAAATTGTGCTTGATCATGTTGGGGTTGCTAAATGGAAAATTTGGAGTTTCCTACCTCAACATGGTGCCACGGTTTTGGCATTGAATCTTGGGTACTTGGATTGATTTTAATGAACTAAAAACCTAAGTGAACTAATGACAAGAAGTTAATACCTAAAAGAGAAGGAAAGAATGGATTTGAAGACTTGAAATGGAAGAAAGTGATTTGGGATTCACCATTGGGAGGTCACGGTTTTGGGGTGGAAAAATTGGATAAATTGTGGTTAATATGTAACAAGCATAAGATGAGGATTAATTAAGCAACAAGATGGAATTTAGTGGAAGAAAAACTTGGAATTGAAGCCTAGGTGATGGCTACGGTTTTGAGGCCAAGAAGTTAGGGTTCTTGGTGAGCTAATTTAATAAGTAAACACCTTAAATGAATTAAAGGAATAACATGCAAGATGTTGGCTTAAAAGGATTTGAAATTGGAATCATTGTGAGGCCACGGCCTCTAAGGTATTTTTGAGTGTAAGTATGTGATTTTGGTAAATTGGAAGCATAATGAATTAGGTAATTAGGAACCTATGTGATGGAATGGGAAATTAATAAGTTAGAAGAATTTGATAAAATCAAGACTTCATAAATCTTCAAGGACTAAGATTGAAAGCATCATGAGATTTAAGGTAATTCTAATTGAGTGAAGAACATGAGAGTGTGAGGCCCAAGAACTTAAATAAATTGCAAGTTATGGGAAATTGAATTGCCTTGGAATGCTAAATTAATTTTATAAATTGATTTTGAACATCAACCTTGAAATAGGGAACAAATTCTAAGTTAGGGTCCATAATGAACCTAATGACGCATCAATTGATTTGATCCTTGTATTATGATGTTATGGGTCCATGTGAGTGGCCATTTGTATATTGATGCTTATATTGGCCTAATGTGGCATATTATGGAATCGTATGAGATTGTAGATCATACATGTTCATGCATAGTGTCTTATGCATTGTGATTGTCCTTGTGGACTGTTGTAAGGCCAAGTTGCCTAGGAGATTGAACACACCTTAGTGCGGGTGCGAATAGACAAGTGTGGGTCGTGTTATGACCTCGGGGGCGTCGGGGTGCGGGTCCCTCACATGGACAATTTAGAGCTCCTCTGTGCCGTGGGGCAAACCGATGCAAACACACCGACGATCCGGACTTGACACTGTCCTATATCGTGATCTAGTGTAGAATGTCTGTACAATGCCATGATTTGCGCATGAGAAAATTTATTGATAGCACTGGCCTCGGCAGCCGAGTTACAGACATGTCTCCTGATCTTTCTCTCCGCTTGATTGAGTCTAGCTCCATGGAGTAGGAATTGGGAAAGCATGCATTGTGCATCATTCATTACTGGTCTTATAAACTGTTGAGCATGAATACCTGTAAATGATTATCTGATTGTTGTGCTGATTTCTGGAAATACTATTGTGATCTGCCTGCTATTGCTTACTGTTGTTCTACCTTTACTATAAATATCACTGTGATTATTGACTTTGATTATTGCTTAGAATTGAATTGCTTTTATTATAAATTCCTTTGTTGTTATTGATGAATATATATAATCTGTATTGCTTGGTGGGCGCTTTGCGCCGTGCTGTTTTCTTACTGCCAATAGCGGTAATGAAGGACGGGTGTCTCACCTCTTTCCTATATTTTTGTATTTTTGTTTTATATTTATATTGATAAAAGAACGTGAGGAAGATAAAGAGGGACCACACCTTGGTTGATTGGGTTGGGCGTTTGGACAAGATTTCTTCGGCTACGTACGAGTGCAGTCGCGTGGGGGGGGGCATTGATGCCTGTCGTGTCAACTGGGACGCCGAGCATCATGTACACATGGGGTTGCGGCTTTGTCTGCTGGTAGTACCCATCCCTGGGTTACTACTTTTCCCCCTTCTTTTGTGTTTTTATTCCCGCTGTATTCTATTTGAGTCTAAAATTGTTATATTATATATTACCAATGATTTGTATTAAAGATGACTATAAAATATACATATACATGGAAAATGACTTTTATTTTAGTGTTTGTATTATAGCTTGAATATATTTATATTCCATTCGAGGCTTATATTTTCTACCTATGCAAATATATATATATATATATATAGACTCTTGAGAGTTTAAATTACTGTTATCATGACTGTGACACACTTGGATTTAGTAACTATGGTGTAATGACGATTATGCTCCGGTTGCTACATCAAGGGGTGTTACACTTGTTGTATTCATGGACTATCTAAATCAGATCTTCTATCCTTACCTAGACAGATTTGTTGTTGTCCTTATCAACTACACTCTGATCTATTCTCAAACACATGGAAAAAGCATGTTGGACGCTTTGATCCAATTTTTCAAACTCGAAAGAAGAAGAAGTTAGCGGAGTAATTTGAGAATTTGTGGTTATTATTGGAAGCGATACCAAACGAAGTATGTCAAGATACGATTGCTATTTCAGTGGTCTGTTGGGAGAAATTCAAAGGAAATGGAAAAGTAACCAAGATATGTTAAACGTTAAAGCGGAAGTATCAGTTGTAAGGGATGGAGAGATAATATAATCTATGAAGAACTTCTTGTGAAAGTCGAGAATAGGAGACCAAAGAAACACAGGGATATAAAGATCGCGTTGCTAAGAGTAATTTAAATGGGCGCGATTAGAAGCGCAACGTGAAAGTTAGAACGTGGGGAGAAGGAAAACATTAATGTTTAGTCTAAGGGATGAAAATTTCGAGGACGAAATTTCTATTTGAAGGGGAGAGTTGTAACATCCCGAAAATTAATAATTTTAGGATAAATGATCATTTTACAATATTTGGCATTTTCTGAAATTTTTCTGAGAACACAGAATATTTTGATATTATTCCTCGTTTTACGTGCACACTGGGCATAGTTGGCAAAATGAATGTAATGCTCCCGAAGTTGGAAAATTTTTATTACGAATAGTTATTTTCTAATATTTGTGATTTATGTGAATTCTTTCAGAATTTTTTGGAAACGACGAATATTTTAATATATTCCTCGTTTTGCATTTGTATTGAGCAGAGTCGGGAAAACGACTGTAATGCTTCAAAAATTGGAAAATAATAAGACGAATAGTCGTTTTATAATATTTGCAATTTTTGAGAATTTTTTGGGATTTTTCCAAAAACATCGAATATTTTAATATATTTTTTGTTTTACGTGCGCACTGAGCGAAGCCGGAGAAACGAGATGTTTTCTCCGAGAATCATGAACTATGGACATGCCGACGGGGGATCTTACTAAACCCGAGGTTGGACACAGTTTACGAGGTTTCACATTTTTCAAAAAATTTAGCAGTCGGAATAATAAAACGTTGTGTAAATTTCATCTATCAGATAAATTAATATTGACTTCTATCGACTGTAACTATTATCCATTGGATAATAGCATGCATTAGAAATCCTATCACCTTATCCTAATGCAATCCACTTTATGTCAAATTAAATCTACTTTAATTCAAATTTGTGTGTTTTTTCAGAGCTTCTTTGAGAAGCTTTGACCACCAAATGACCCAATTACCCTTGGCTTGCATGAGAAGCCAAATTTTTCCCCTCACTCTCTCCTCTATTCAGCAGCCCACTGATGCCAAGGAGGGCAAAAATGTAACTCATCCACACTTAAC
This sequence comes from Ormosia emarginata, assembly GCA_029884605.1. Classification (NCBI taxonomy): domain Eukaryota; kingdom Viridiplantae; phylum Streptophyta; class Magnoliopsida; order Fabales; family Fabaceae; genus Ormosia; species Ormosia emarginata. Next base: position 46,904,291 of record JAQQTP010000088.1, read on the forward strand.
CTAAACCCACCAAACCCTAATTCACTTTACCTATCACTTTCTCTCTCTTCACTTCATCTTCTTCATCTTTTCTCCTCCTTCTCTCTACCTCCACCATGACCACGAAAATGGCAGCCCCTCCTCTTCCATTTTTGCTCATCTTTTCTCCTCTCTAAGCCCATTTCTACACTTGCCTTCAACTCCTCTACCTTCTTTGTGTAGAAAGTTTCTCCATTTTTCATTTCTACCTCCATTTTCTCTCCACCTCTTCTCTTCTTCCTCCTCTTGAATCCGAAAATGGCAGCCACTACCACCATTGTTTCTCTTCACTTTTCTCTCCATAAACACCATTTCTATACTTCTCTCAACCTCCTCTATACTTTTTCTTTAGAAAATCTCTTCAAAAATCCATCCTTTCTACCCCTCTTTCTTCAAATCCAAAAATCACCCTTCCATGCATGACCAAGCTTTTTGATTTTTCTCTTCACTAAACACATTTATACACTCATCTTCATCTTCTCTACAAGTTTCGTTTAGAAGGTTTGCCCAAAATCTAACCTTGTCTCCATTGTCTTCCAAGGTAAAGATTATTGATTTCTCTCCATTTTCTTCTCATTTTTGTTTTCCTTGGTTGCTATGTGACCAAGGGCTTCTCTTTTTGAGCATTGATGTGTGATTTGAGTGATTTTGAATACTCTAGGGTTCTTTGGAGAGTGGAATCCGAAAATCACCAAAAAGGAATCTCAAGGAGTTCAAGCTTAAGGCTTTAGGTAAAGTTCTTCCAATTCACCTCTCAATTTCATTTTCCTTGGTTACCTGTGTGACCAAGGATCATTCTTTTCAAGCTTTAGTTTGTAAATATGAGAATTTGACCACTTTATGGTTCTCTTGAAGGTGGAATCCAAAATTTACAAATCAAGGAACCAAGGAGTTGTTTTCTTGCATTGTCTCCTCTAGGTAAGAGGGAGACTACTCACTTCAACCACTTATGGTGGTGAGGAGACTTTGTATGTGTGTTGATGGAGAAATCCATCCTTGTATGCTCTTTGTATGCTTGCTTGAATTATAAATTTTGTATGATTTAGTATTCTTGAATATGTTTGATATATTAATTGTGCTTGATCATGTTAGGGTTGCTAAATGGAAAATTTGGAGTTTCCTACCTCAACATGGTGCCACGGTTTTGACTAGAAGTTAGGGGTAAAAATTGGTTTTGTATACAAGTGAAATAAGACTTATGTAATCAAAGGTTGAATGATAGTATTAACACAAATGAATGGAGGACCTTGAGAGTTTAATACCCAAGAGGGGTGCCATGGTTTTGGTCTTGGTAAAGAGACAAATTGATTAATCTTTATGAACTAAATTTAAGTGAATTAGTGTTAGGAAAACTAATGCATAAAATGGAAAGAAAAATTGGATAATGGACATCATGAAGCCACGGTTTTGGCATTGAATCTTGGGCACTTGGATTGATCTTAATGAACTAAAAACTTAAGTGAATTAATAACAAGAAGTTAATACCTAAAAGAGAAGGAAAGAATGGATTTGAAGACTTGAAATGGAAGAAAATGATTTGGGATTCACCATTGGGAGGTCACAGTTTTGGGCCCAAGAGATGGGTCTCTTGGCAAACAAATTGCATCAAGTGCAAGACTTAAACTAATTGAATGTATAAAGTAAAATTAATGGAAGAAAAATAAATTGGGAGTGCCTCTTGGGAGGTCACTGTTTTTGGGCCAAAAAGGGTGGTCTTTTTGTGATCAATTTGTAATAAGTGCAAGCCATAATGTAATCAAGTGGGTAGAATAAAAATTGATGGAAGGAAAATTTAGAATTGGAATCTTTAGTGAGGCCACGGCCTCTAGGGTAAATTAGGCTTAATTAGGGAATTTTGGTAACTTTGAAATTCAAGAAATCAAGTGGCTAAAATCCTAGGTAATGAACTAGAAATATTACCAAGTGAAAGAATTGAAGACAATTTGAGATTTCATAAATTTGAAGAACCAAGAATAAAACTTTCATAAGACTTAGGGTAAATTCAAGAGAGCAAGAACAAGAGAGTGTGAGTCTTTAAGAGCTTAAAATGATTTATCAAGTGTAAAAGAATGAATTACAATATGAAGATTAAATTAATTATGAGAATTTAATTGGAAATGGACCTTGTAGGAAAGACAAATTCTAAGTTAGGATTCATAATGGACCTAAGAATGTACCATTTGGCTTGATCTCAATATTATAATGTTATGGGTCCATATGAGTGACCATTTGTATATTGATGCTCTCTTGGCCAATTGTGGCATATTATGGAATTGTATGAAATTGATGATTATACATGTCCATGCATAGAGTCTTATGTATTGTGAATGTCCTGTGGACTGTTGTAAGGCCAAGTTGCCTAGGAGATTGAACACACCTTAGTGCGGGTGCGAGTAGACTAGTGTAGGTCATGTTTGACCTTGGGGGCGTCGGGGTGCGGGTTCCACACATGGACAGTTACGAGCTCCTCTGTGCCGTAGGGTAGACCGATGCAAACACACCAACGATCCGGACCGAGACACTGTCCTATATCGTGGTCTAGCGTGGACTGTCTGTACAATGCCTGAATATGCACGTGGAAATTACTAGTTTATAGCACTTTGGCTGCGGCAGCCGAGTTACAGACATGTCTATTAAATTATCTGTTAATTATATATGTTGAATTATCTAGTGTTTGATACAATGATTGTATGTGTTATTTATTTTATATTGAATGATATTTTTGTTCTTACTGTTTCTATGTTGCTATGCTGGTATTGATGCAGGGGATCTCACATATTTATTGTCTTATTTTGTTTATATGTTTATGTTTATGTTTTGTAAAGTCCGTCGTGGTGGTGAAGCAGAGATCTTCCTTGGTTTTGAGAAGACTTAGTGCTGTGGAGGTATCATGGTATGTCGTGTCCATCTGGATGCTGGCGTTTTTAGTTTTGTTAAGTTTGTTACCATGCTTTTGAGTAGGAACCGTCATAGGGTTGCTACTATTTCTCTTTCAGTATGTAAGTTTTATGTCATTAATGTTGTTGGATACTATGTAGTGTATGTAATGGGTATTAATTAGTTTAATATGTTTTTATATTACCTATATCTTTAGTAAGTTTAAGTTTACAGCGAAATGAAATTTTATAACCCATATTTTATAACATAAAACATTTTACAATTTAATTATAGTTTGGTAAGTTTGTAGTCTAAATTGTAATGCCCTACAGAGGGTGTTACATTAGTTAGTATCAGAGCACAGTTTGAGTCTTTTGGGTTTATGGTTAGGTCTGTCTTGTTTGATTCTCTATGTTTGGTTTCCTAAAGGAATCAATATTGTTTGAGAAGATTGTACTTGACTTTCATTGTTTTTTGTTTAGTCTAATTTTGAATAAAAATGATGGCTGGTGGTAGAGGTGGACGTGTGAATACTGGACATGACAACAAAAGTATGGTTGCAGCTGCTGAAGCGATGCAAAGAATGGCAGAAGTTATGATACAACAAAGTCAGAGAGCTAATCAATAGCAGGAAGCAATTGTAGAAGCTCAGAGTCAGTCAGAGTTTCGTTGCAACAATCCACCACAATTCAAATGGGAATTTGATCCGGAGAAGGCTAGTCTGTAGATCAAGGAATTGGAGAAGATATTTAAAGGAATGAGATGTACCGATGAGAGAAAGGTAACTTGCGCTACCTTTATGCTCGTCGGAGATGGCAAAGACTGATGGGCAGGAGCTCAACAATTGTTGGAGGCTGAAGGGAGGATGATTACATGGGAGGTTTTTAAGAAAAAATTTTTGGAAAAATATTTTCCAGCCAGTACAAGGCATGCTAAGGAAATAGAATTCCTTTGTTTGAGACAAGGAGGAATGATGGTAAGTGAGTATGCTGCTAAGTTTGAAAACTTATCAAAATTCTCAAAGTACTTTCAACTTCAGCTGGATGAGGAGTGGAAGTGTCGAAAGTTTGAAGGAGGTTTGAGGCATGACCTAAAGCGTGCAGTGTTACCTTTGGGAATTGATTAGTTCCTAGCCTTGTTAGATAAGTGTCATCAAATTGAGGAGTTGGACCAATCTCGAGACACGAGATCCAGTAACTTTGGACCATCTCGATTTCAAAGGGCAGGTAATGGCAATGGCAATCAGTTCTAGCAGAAGCCGTATTCCCGAACACCGGGGAATCATCAGGAACAACAACAACAATCTGTCGGGGGAAGTTCTAATGGCGATAGATTCAGTCAAACTGTGGCATTTGTGCCAAAATGTTTGAAGTATGGAAAAGGGCCACATAACAAAGGAATGTGCAATTAAGGGAATGGTCTGTTTCAAGTGCAAGAAGTCCGGACACATTTTCAGAGACTGTACTCAATCGAAGGCATGATAAGAGGGGCAATATATGCGTCTAATTTGAGGTACGATGAATTTAAAGGAAAAAATTCTATTTCGAGGGGGAGAGTTGTAATACCCCGAATTTTATTTTTTTCTGAATATAAATGAGATTTAGAATTTTTATGATTTTTGGGGATTTTTTTGAATTTTTGATTATTTTAATATTATTTTGGGCTATATGTGGGCCCGGGGTAGGCACAAAAAAATAAAAAATTTTCGGGGCCAGAAAATTTTGTACTGTTAATACGGGGCCGGGGGAACTTACTAGACTCGAATCCGGAAATAGTTTACAAAATTTTATTTTTTTGAGATTTTATCTGATAAATAAAATTTGGGTGCATTTTATTATCTAGTGGACGATAACTACTAGTTTTGTCAGCAGTAGCTTCTGTCCATTGGGTAATAGCTTCTAGTAGAGATCTAGGTAGAAAATTCTAGACACAAGCATAGTAAAAAATAGTAGGTCATGACTCACACCTTAGAACCAACGAAAAGCTAGCTTAATGGTGAAGTTTTGACTCACCTTTATGAAGGACCAATAGAAAAAAAGCTTAGTTATGAAGTTTTGCCTCAACATTGAGTATCAATAGGAAGCAAGTAGTTATCCACCCAACCAATAGAACCTAGTCTTCTTTTGATGAACCAATTAGAAACTAGTCTTTTTATAATGAACCAATGAGAGTTAGTCAACAATAATGACTATGATCCTTTTAACTTTGACCCTTTTGGAAGAAAACTTCCTATGCTTGATGGAGGTAAGCTTGTAGGAGAAGCTTGCTTAGCTTTTCCCCTTGGAGTTCCACGGCTAGGAGAGCAAGGAACTTGCTCTAGGACATTCTATTTTTGTGATACATGTTATGACACCTTTAGTTGCAGCAATAGGATTTGGTCTCACAAAGTGGCTTAACTCAAGATCTTTCTGCCTTTTTCTAAGGTATCTCACGACCACAAGGAGTAGGAGAATCTTAGAAGTTTGTCTTTCACTTTACCACCCAACTTCATCTTTCTATTAAAGAAAGCTATCACAAAAATTTTCTCCTCCTTGTTTTCCCAAATCCCACGGCCATGGCTATATTGGAGGCTTAAAATTGTGACTTCAGTTCATCTTTTATAATTTCTATCCAAGAAACCAAAAACTAACACAAAATCTCTCTCACTTTCCTCTCCAAGAACCTCGCGACCAAACCCCATACACCAACATCCAACCACTCTTAATTCAATCAACGTCACTTCTTGAATTCCAACATAATTCTAAGAGACTGTGGTGTTGAGGCCAACCACTAAATCATCCATCTTCCATCATTTTCATCAAGATCTAATCTAGAGTTTTTTAAGAACATATTGGAGGTGACGTTTTGCTTCAAGAAGGACAACAAGGAGCTTTGATCATCATCCAAGGTAAGAGGGAGATTAACCTCATCAACTATCCATGGTGGCGAGGAATGAAATTAATTGTGTTTGAACAATCCATGTGTTGATTTGTTCACTCGTGTGTATAAGTTTAATGTTTTGTGATTAATTGCTCTATTTGATTTTATTGCTTTAATTATATGCATGAACTTGTTAGAATAGAAATATGATGATGAATATATGTGGTATGATTGTGAATCACGTGAAAAGGAAGAATTTTTTGGTCCCAAGGATCTTAAGAGGCTCACGGCCTTCATTGTTATTTTGGGGTGAACCAAGTGAAATTATTTTATTAATTATGGACTTAGAGAATTTAGGTGATAAGAAATTGGATTAAGGATTTTACAAAGGAAATGGTAAAGGAAACGGATAAAGATTTTATGATTAAAAACAAAATGGATTTTGGCCAAGATGAGGAAAAATAAATTTGGGAAGTGAAAATGGAACTTAAAGTATTTTTACTTAAGTGGATTTTAGTAAGAGTAATGGAAAAAGGTTTTATATAAATAAGATAATAAAGGTTTTTGTGAACAATGTTGGAAAACATTATTTAGAAGAGTTGTTAGTAAAACGAAATGAGTTGAAAAGAGGATTTGGAATATTAAGTATTTTGTTTAGAAGTGTTTAAGTGATGGTAAACGGAGGATGATTTTCGAAAGGTATGATTTAATAAAAGATAACGAAGTTTTTGTGAACAAACATTGGAAAATATTATTTAGAGGAGATTTGATAAGGAAACATTGGATTAAAGATTTATAAAATGAAAATGGAAACAAATAATTTTATTATTGGACAAAGAGTGATTTTCAGTCATGGAAATGGAGAAGGAGTTTTTGAACAGTATTTTGATACTTACAGTATTTTTAAAAGGATGTTTGGTAAATCAAAAGCAATACAAATTTTGAAATGAAATGTCAAAGAATATTATTTAAAGAGGTTTTAGTGAGAAAAATTGGATTTAAGGCTCTAGTTTTATATTAAGATTGGGAAGTTTCAAAAATAAAGTTTAGAAAGTAAAGAAATGCTTTATGCAATTGAAAAATAGTGATAGAACCTTACGCGATTCAAAAATATTGATTTTTAACCTACGCGATTGAGAAAATGTTTCAAAATGGTTACGCGACTTGAAAACATAACAAAATTGTTATGCGATTGTGAAAATGTGATAAAGGTATTACGCAACTGAGAATACAATAAGTTTGCTGTCAAGTCAATGTACTGGACCCATGTTTGTTGGTATATGGATTATGGCCCGTAGTGGCTTGTGTTTGTGCATTGAGTCATTTACCATGCATTGAACATTGTACAATCGGTGGCTGTTAAGGCTTTTTGTTGCCTAGAAGTGAACTAGAATTGTGTAGTGCAGATCATGCAATGAGTTTTGGGGGCGTCGAGGTGTAGTTTATCCATTGCAACACACCGACGATACCTGACAAACATTATTCTTTTTGCGATCCGGTGTAAACTATCTTGTATTGCTCTTGAATTGAGGCTGACATGTCTTCTGGATCCTTCACTACTAAAATTGTGTTAGCTCCATGGAGTACGGTTTGATCTATTGTGCATATGCATAGTCAGTTGACATCTCATTGTGATATTTATATATCTATTAAATTATCTGTTAATTATATATGTTGAATTATCTAGTGTTTGATACAATGACTGTATGTGTTATTTATTTTGTATTGAATGATATTGTTGTTCTTACTGTTTCTATGTTGCTATGCTGGTATTGATGCAGGGGATCTCATATATTCATTGTCTTATTTTGTTTATATGTTTATGTTTACGTTTTGTAAAGTCCGTCGTGGTGGTGAAGCAGAGATCTTCCTTGGTTTTGAGAAGACTTAGTGTTGTGGAGGTATCGTGGTATGTCGTGTACATCTGGATGCTGGCGTTTTTAGTTTTGTTAAGTTTGTTACAATGCTTTTGAGTAGGAACCGTCATAGGGTTGTTACAATTTCTCTTTCAGTATGTAAGTTTTATGTTATTAATATTGTTGGATACCATGTAGTGTATGTAATGAGTATTAATCAGTTTAATATGTTTTTATATTACCTATATCTTTAGTAAGTTTAAGTTTACAGCGAAATGAAATTTTATAACTCATATTTTATAACATTCAACATTTTACAATTTAATTGTACTTTGTTAAGTTTGTAGTCTAAATTGTAATGCCCTACAGAGGGTGTTACATTAGTTAGCATCAGAGCACAATTTGAGTCTTTTGGGTTTGTGGTTAGGTCTGTCTTGTTTGATTCTCTATGTTTGGTTTCCTAAAGGAATCAATATTGTTTGAGAAGATTGTGCTTGACTTTCATTGTGTTTTGTTTAGTCTAATTTTGAAGAAAAATGATGGCTGGTGGTAGAGGTGGACGTGTGAATACTGGACGTGACAACAAAAGTATGGCTGCAGCTGCTGAAGCGATGCAAAGAATGGCAGAAGTTATGATACAACAAAGTCAGAGAGCTAATCAACAGCAGGAAGAACCTGTAAAAACTCAGAGTCTGTCAGAGTTTCGTTGCAACAATCCACCATAGTTCAGATGGGAATTTGATCCAGAGAAGGCTAGTCTGTAGATCAAGGAATTGGAGAAGATATTTAAAGGAATGAGATGTACCGATGAGAGAAAGGTAACTTATGCTACCTTTATGCTCGTCGGAGATGGCAAAGACTGATGGGCAGGAGCTCAACAATTGTTGGAGGCTGAAGGGAGGATGATTACATAGGAGGTTTTTAAGAAAAAATTTTTGGAAAAATATTTTCCAGCCAGTACAAGGCATGCTAAGGAAATATAATTCCTTGGTTTGAGACAAGGAGGAATGACGGTAAGTGAGTATGCTGCTAAGTTTGAAAACTTATCAAAATTCTCAAAGTACTTTCAACTTTAGCTGGATGAGGAGTGGAAGTGTCGAAAGTTTGAAGGAGGTTTGAGGCATGACCTAAAGAGTGCAATGTTACCTTTGGGAATTGATTAGTTCCTAGCCTTGTTAGATAAGCGTCATCAAATTGAGGAGTTGGACCAATCTCAAGACACGAGATGCTGTAACTTTGGACCATCTCGATTTCAAAGGGAAGGTAATGGCAATGGCAATATGTTCCAGCAGAAGCCGTATTCCCGACCACCAGGGAATCATCAGGAGCAACAACAACAATCTGTCGGGGGAAGTTCTAATGGCGATAGATTCAGTCAAACTATGGCATTTGTGCCAAAATGTTTGAAGTGTGGAAAGGGCCACATAACAAAGGAATGTGCGATTAAGGGAATGGTCTGTTTCAAGTGCAAGAACTCCGGACACGTTTTCAGAGACTGCACTCAACCGAAGGCAGGATAAGAGGGGCAATATATGCATCTAATCTGAGGTACGATGAATTTAAAGGACAAAATTCTTTTTAGAGTGGGAGAGTTGTAATACCTCGAATTTTGTTTTTTTATGAATATAAATGAGTTTCGGAATTTTTATGATTTTTGGGGATTTTTTTGAATTTTTGATTATTTTAATATTATTTTGGGCTATATGTGGGCCGGGGTAGGCTCGAAAAATTAAAAAAAAATTGGGACCAGAAAATTTTGGACTGTTAATACGGGGCCGGGGGAACTTACTAGACTCGAATCCGGCAACAGTTTACAAAATTTTATTGTTCTGAGATTTTATCTGATAAATAAAATTTGGGTTCATTTTATTATCTAGTGGACGATAACTACTAGTTTTGTCAGCAGTAGCTTCTGTCCATTGGGTAATAGCTTTCAATAGAGATCTAGGTAGAAAATTCTAGACACAAGCATAGTAAAAAATAGTAGGTCATGACTCACACCTTAGAACCAACGGAAAGCTAACTTAATGTTGAAGTTTTGACTCACCTTTATGAAGGACCAATAGAAAAAAAGCTTAGTTATGAAGTTTTGCCTCAACATTGAGTATCAATAGGAAGCAAGTAGTTATCCACCCAACCAATAGAAACCTAGTCTTCTTTTGATGAACCAATTAGAAACTAGTCTTTTTATAATGAACCAATGAGAGTTAGTCAACAATAATGACTATGATCCTTTTAACTTTGACCCTTTTGGAAGAAAGCTTCCTATGCTTGATGGAGGTAAGCTTGTAGGAGAAGCTTGCTTAGCTTTTCCCCTTGGAGTTCCACGGCTAGGAGAGCAAGGAACTTGCTCTAGGACATTCTATTTTTGTGATACATGTTATGACACCTTTAGTTGCAGCAATAGGATTTAGTCTCACAAAGTGGCTTAACTCAAGATCTTTCTGCCTTTTTCTAAGGTGTCTCACGACCACAAGGAGTAGGAGAATCTTAGAAGTTTGTCTTTCACTTGACCACCCAACTTCATCTTTCTATTAAAGAAAGCTATCACAAAAATTTTCTCCTCCTTTCTTTCCCAAATCCCATTTACATGGCTATATTGGAGGCTTAAATTGTGACTTAAGTTCATCTTTTATAATTTCTATCCAAGAAACCAAAAACTAACACAAAATCTCTCTCACTTTCCTCTCCAAGAACCTCGTGACCAAACCCCATACACCAACATCTAACCACTCTTAATTCAATCCAATGTCACTTCTTGAATTCCAACATAATTCTAAGAGACTTTGGTGTTGAGGCCAACCACTAAATCATCTGTCTTCCATCATTTTCATCAAGATCTAATCTAGAGTTTTTTAAGAACATATTGGAGGTGACGTTTTGCTTCAAGAAAGACAACAAGGAGCTTTGATCATCATCCAAGGTAAGAGAGAGATTAACCTCATCAACTATCCATGGTGGTGAGGAATGAAATTGATTGTGTTTGAACAATCCATGTGTGGTTTTGTTCACTTGTGTGTATAAGTTTAATGTTTTGTGATTAATTGCTCTATTTGATTTTATTGCTTTAATTATATGCATGAACTTGTTAGAATAGAAATATGATGATGAATATATGTGGTATGATTGTGAATCACGTGAAAAGGAAGAATTTTTTGGTCCCAAGGATCTTAAGAGGCTCATGGCCTTCATTGTTATTTCGGGGTGAACCAAGTGAAAATATTTTATTAATTATGGACTTAGAGAATTTAGGTGATAAGAAATTGGATTAAGGATTTTACAAAGGAAATGGTAAAGGAAAAGGATAAAGATTTTATGATTAAAAACAAAATGGATTTTGGCCAAGATGAGGAAAAATAAATTTGGGAAGTGAAAATGGAACTTAAAGTATTTTTACTTAAGTGGATTTTAGTATGAGTAATGGAAAAAGGTTTTATATAAATAAGATAATAAAGGTTTTTGTGAAGATTATTGAAAAACATTATTTAGAAGAGTTGTTAGTAAAAGGAAATGAGTTGAAAAGAGGATTTGGAATATTAAGTATTTTGTTTAGAAGTGTTTAAGTGATGGTAAACAGTGAATGATTTTCGAAAGGTATGATTTAATAAAAGATAACAATGTTTTTGTGAACAAACATTGGAAAATATTATTTAGAGGAGATTTGATAAGGAAACATTGGACTAAAGATTTATAAAATGAAAATGGAAACGAATAATTTTATTATTGGACAAAGAGTGATTTTCGTTCATGGAAATGGAGAAGAAGTTTTTGAACTGTAGTTTGATACTTACAGTATTTTTAAAAGGATGTTTAGTAAATCAAAAGCAATACAGATTTTGAAATGAAATGTCAAAGAATATTATTTAAAGAGGTTTTAGTGAGAAAAATTGGATTTAAGGCTCTAGTTTTATATTAAGATTGGAAAGTTTCAAAAATAAAGTTCAGAAAGTAAAGAAATGCTTTATGCAATTGAAAAATAGTGATAGAACCTTATGCGATTCAAAAATATTGATTTTTAACCTACGCGATTGAGAAAATGTTTCAAAATGGTTACGCGACTTGAAAACATAACAAAATTGTTGTGCGATTGTGAAAATGCGATAAAGGTATTACACGACTGAGAATACAACAAGTTTGCTGTCAAGTCGACGTACTGGACCCAAGTTTGTTAGTATATGGATTATGGCCCGTACTGGCTTGTGTTTGTGCATTGAGTCATTTATCATGCATTAAACATTGTACAATCGGTGGCTGTTAAGGCTTTTTGTTGCCTAGAAGTGAACTAGAATTGTGTAGTGCAGATCGTGCAATGAGTTTTGGGGGCATCGAGGTGTAGTTTATCCATTCAACACACCGACGATACCTGACAAACATTATTCTTTTTGCGATCCGGTGTAAACTATCTTGTATTGCTCTTGAATTGAGGCTGACATGTCTTCTGGATCCTTCACTACTGAAATTGGGTTAGCTCCATGGAGTACGGTTTGATCTATTGTGCATATGCATAGTCAGTTGACATCTCATTGTGATATTTATATATCTATTAAATTATCTGTTAATTATATATGTTGAATTATCTAGTGTTTGATACAATGACTGTATGTGTTATTTATTTTGTATTGAATGATATTGTTTTTCTTACTGTTTCTATGTTGCTATGCTAGTATTGATGCAGGGGATCTCACATATTTATTGTCTTATTTTGTTTATATGTTTATGTTTATGTTTTGTAAAGTTCGTCGTGGTGGTGAAGCGAAGATCTTCCTTGGTTTTGAGAAGACGTAGTGCTGTAGAGGTATCGTGGTATGTCGTGTCCATCTGGATGCTGGCGTTTTTAGTTTTGTTAAGTTTGTTACCATGCTTTTGAGTAGGAACCGTCATAGGGTTGCTACTATTTCTCTTTTAGTATGTAAGTTTTATGTTATTAATGTTGTTGGATACTATGTAGTGTATGTAATGGGTATTAATCAGTTTAATATGTTTTTATATTACCTATATCTTTAGCAAGTTTAAGTTTACAGCGAAATGAAATTTTATAACCTATATTTTATAACATTAAACACTTTACAATTTAATTATAGTTTGGTAAGTTTGTAGTCTAAATTGTAATGCCCTACGGAGGGTGTTACATTAGTTAGTATCAGAGCACAGTTTGAGTCTTTTGGGTTTGTGGTTAGGTCTGTCTTGTTCGATTCTCTACGTTTGGTTTCCTAAAGGAATCAATATTGTTTGAGAAGATTGTACTTGACTTTCATTGTGTTTTGTTTAGTCTAATTTTGAAGAAAAATGTTGGCTGGTGGTAGAGGTGGACGTGTGAATACTGGACGTGACAACAAAAGTATGGCTGCAGCAGCTGAAGCGATGCAAAGAATGGCAGAAGTTATGATACAACAAAGTCAGAGAGCTAATCAACAGCAGGAAGCAACTGTAGAAGCTCAGAGTCTGTTAGAGTTTCATTGCAACAATCCACCACAGTTCAGATGGGAATTCGATCCGGAGAAGGCTAGTCTGTAGATCAAGGAATTGGAGAAGATATTTAAAGGAATGAGATGTACCGATGAGAGAAAGGTAACTTACACTACCTTTATGCTCGTTGGAGATGGCAAAGACTGATGGGCAGGAGCTCAACAATTGTTGGAGGCTGAAAGGAGGATGATTACATGGGAGTTTTTTAAGAACAAATTTTTGGAAAAATATTTTCCAGCCAGTACAAGGCATGCTAAGGAAATATAATTCCTTGGTTTGAGACAAGGAGGAATGACTGTAAGTGAGTATGCTGCTAAGTTTGAAAACTTTTCAAAATTCTCAAAGTACTTTCAACTTCAGCTGGATGAGGAGTGGAAATGTCGAAAGTTTGAAGGAGGTTTGAGGCATGACCTAAAGTGTGCAGTGTTACCTTTGGGAATTGATTAGTTCCTAGCATTGTTAGATAAGTGTCATCAAATTGAGGAGTTGGACCAATCTCGAGGCACGAGATCCTATAACTTTGGACCATCTCGATTTCAAAGGGAAGGTAATGGCAATGGCAATCAGTTCCAGCAGAAGCCGTATTCCCGACCATCGGGGAATCATCAGGAACAACAACAACAATCTGTCGGGGGAAGTTCTAATGGCGATAGATTCAATCAAACTGTGGCATTTGTGCCAAAATATTTGAAGTGTGGAAAGGGCTACATAACAAAGGAATGTGCGATTAAGGGAATGGTCTGTTTCAAGTGCAAGAAGTCCGAACATGTTTTCAGAGACTGTACTCAACCGAAGGCAGGATAAGAGGGGCAATATATGCATCTAATCTGAGGTACGATGAATTTAAAGGACAAAATTCTTTATAGAGGGGGAGAGTTGTAATACCCCGAATTTTGTTTTTTTCTGAATATAAATGAGTTTTGTAATTTTTATGATTTTTGTGGATTTTTTTGAATTTTTGATTATTTTAATATTATTTTGGGCTATATGTGGCCCCAGGGTGGACTCGAAAAAAAAAAAAAATTCGGGTCCAGAAAATTTTGGACTGTTAATACGGGGCCGGGGAAACTTACTAGACTCGAATCCGGAAACAGTTTACAAAATTTTATTTTTTTGAGATTTTATCTGATAAATAAAATTTGGGTGCATTTTATTATCTAGTGGACGATAACTACTAGTTTTGTGAGCAGTAGCTTCTGTCCATTGGGTAATAGCTTTCAATAGAGATCTAGGTAGAAAATTCTAGACACAAGCATAGTAAAAAATAGTAGGTCATGACTCACACCTTAGAACCAATGGAAAGCTAGCTTAATAGTGAAGTTTTGACTCACCTTTATGAAGGACCAATAGAAAAAAAGCTTAGTTATGAAGTTTTGCCTCAACATTGACAATCAATAGGAAGCAAGTAGTTATCCACCCAACCAATAGAAACCTAGTCTTCTTTTGATGAACCAATTAGAAACTAGTCTTTTTATAATGAACCAATGAGAGTTAGTCAACAATAATGACTATGATCCTTTTAACTTTGACCCTTTTGGAAGAAAGTTTCCTATGCTTGATGGAGGTAAGCTTGTAGGAGAAGCTTGCTTAGCTTTTCCCCTTGGAGTTCCACGGCTAGGAGAGCAAGGAACTTGCTCTAGGATGTAACACCCCAAATTTCCTATCTCTTAAACAATAATTTTGACAGTTAACAGAATTTTACTGTTTAGTAATTTCTGTGCACTATAAAATTATTTTGATTATTCTGTCAGAATATTTGATCGTTTTGAGTGATTTACTCCGTGTCGAGAAAATAATAATTTTTGGGCCGGAGAAAATCTTTAAATATTTATTTCTCTGTATTGTTAATTATTTTTAATAATCTGACTTGATTTTCATACGTTTTCTAATATTTGTAATTTTTGTGGATGATTATGAATTTTTTTACTGTATATGGGCCCAGGTGGTTCTATGTGGGTCCAGGTGACCTTACGTGGGCCCAGGTAGGTCCCGCAAAGTAAAAATTTTTCTGCGCATAGAAAAATTTGTACTGTTTAGACGAAGACAGGAGATCTTACTAAACCTGAATCCGGAAACAGTTTTAGAAAATTTCTTGTACTGTGTTTTATACTGTATTTAATTATCAGATGATAAAAATACAGTAAAAATATTATTAGTAGGGTTATAACAGATATAAAAATAAATATTATACTTCCTAGTTAACATTAATGACTTGGACATCCATTATTGATTTAATCAACGGTTAATAAATAAACTTAATGAAGAAGCATTGGATATTAACCATTGATCTAATCAATGGTAGAGATTTAATCTAGACAAGCTTAATAAGGAAGGCTTCAATATCAACCGTACATTTAATCAATGGTGTAGAATTGGTCATATAAAGTGGCTATGACCATTTATAACCATTGGATTTAGAATTGATCAAGGGTGGAGATTTAGTCTTAAAAAGTGACAAAGACCATTTATGACCATTGGAGTGCATGAAGAGGGGGGGACGGTTTTGTGGTGAATTATGAAGCTAAAGAAAAAGTTACAATGCATTATTTGTTGCTTTAGTCAATTATGCTTTGCTTTAGTCAATTATGCTACATGATTTCTTTGTTTGCATCCTTTGGAGATTACTTGAAGGGGGGGACGGTTTTGTGGAGCTTTAGGACATAGGAAAAAGTTTGAAGACCATTATTAGTGGTCTTGGTCATTCTTGGCCATTATTGTTCATTTTCAAGAAGCAAAATTTTCTCTCCTTTCTCTTCTCCTCTATGTTTCGGCCATGACCATCAAGAACACCCTCCATCACTCAATAATTTCATCCAATCTAGTTTCTTGAATCCTTACCTTATTCTAAGAACATTTCTAGTTATGAGTTTTCTCTAAATCATTCATCTTGATCTTCAAATCCAAGCTTCAAGATTCTACTAAAAATGGAAAATTTCATATTTCTTCTTCTAATCTGCTAGTTTTGATTTTCTAAGCCATGATTGAACCATGGTTTACCTATTTCTACACTTATTATTGATTGTAACATTTGTTTATGATTTTTAGGAATTTTCCCAAGGAGCCTCACGAAATTTGTGGAAGGAAAAACTAAGTGTTTTCACTTCATCCTTTGTCTTAACCAAGTCTAAGAAGTTTTTCTCTTACAAAAATCAAAAATTCCATCTTTGTTCTTCAAGAGGAATTTCGGCCATACCATCCAAAATCACCATCCAATCCTTTTTAATTTCATCTAACCATAGATCTTGAATCTACATGATATTCTAAGCAATTTTCGTGTTGGAGATTTTCTCTAAATCATCTCTCTTCAACCTTGTTCTTCAAGCTAAAGATTGAAGCTTTAATGGTGAAGTTTGTTACTCTTTACTTTTCTTTTGATTTTCAAGGTTCTAACCATGATGCACATCCATGGTTTTCTTATTCAAGCTTAAGATACTAATAAATATATGTGTTGTTTTGTGTTTAAGAAACCCTTGGTGGTGAAGGACTTGGAAAGAGAAGCAAATCAATAAGCTTTTGAGGATCTTCAAGAGGTAAAAGGGAGATCCATCTCACCAACTAAGTATGGTGGTGAGAGATGGTCTTATATTTGATGGATGGTGAATCCATGTGAGGATTCATATCCATGGTCATGTAATTTATTTGTAGGTATTTATGTTCTTTGATTAATTTGCCTATACTTGATATGCTTGGCATGATTTTATGGCTTTGATAGTATGCTTATACTATGCATGATGAGAATATGGCATGCTTGTGATATATATATATATGATGTGTATGTATGTGTATGACATGATTTGATGATGGAAAGGAAATCAATTTTTGGCTACAATGGCCAAGGAGGAGTGGTCACGGTTTTGACACTCATGAGTAGAGTTTATGTTGAAATTTTTCAAGAAAAAGGGAATTAATTTTTAGTCCCTAAGAACTTAGTGAATTTCGGCCAAAACACCTCAAAATAAGTGTTTACAAATTAATATTTTCATGAATGATGAAAATGGATGATTTGAAGAGTATGGAAAATAAACAAAGGGTTTGTTTTTCAAGAGAACAAGAACACGGTTTTTGAAGGAATTTTTATTGATTTATTTTGTGTAAAAAGTTTCTAAGTGTTTATTAAACTTGATTTCGAAAAACGAAATGGGCAAACGTTGATTTTAAGGATTTGCAAAGAAAGTGAAAAAGGATTTGTAAAGAAAGTAAAAATGAATTTGAAGAAATGGGTTTGGTTTTTATGACCATCGGTATTTCGGTTTTGAAAACAAAGATTTTAATGGTTTTGTTTGTGTGAAAACAGAAATGATAAATAATTGAGTTAGAAGGAAAAATGTTTGATGGCTTCAATGGCCAAATATACTACGGTTTTGAAAAACTGGTTATGCCTAAATTTTTATGGAACAAAATGATATTTTATAAAACGAAGTGTTTTGTTACTCGAAAGATTTGACAGTTTTCAATGAACACGTTCACGGTTTTTGTAAAGGATTTTTAATGGTTTTGTTTGTGTAAAACCATATTGACTTAGAAGGAAAAATGTTTTGATGATTTCAATAGTCATGTCCACGTTTTTTAGGACCTGTATTTCCTTGATTTTTTTTATGAAAACAAAGTGGAAATATAATTGATTTGGTATAAAGAATTTGGAAAGGGAATTAGAGCATTTTATCACTTGAGAGAGAGTAGAAATTTTCGTAACGGAAAACAAAGAGAGGCTGAAAACGTTTGAATTTCAATTTATTTTGAAGAAGATTGATTTTGGAGATGATTTGGGAAAAATGGAGAATATAATGGTATTTTGAAAATTTACTAACGTATAATTTATTTTCGAATTTTGAAATACGTTAGAAAAAATGTTAAATTTTGAAACGTTGATTTGTATCAATAGAAAAGTGATTTTTGTGGATTATATTTTGGAAAAAGATTTTCTTGAGTAAGAAAATGTGAAAAATGAAATATAAAGTTATATTATTTTGAGAAAAGTTGAAAAGGAATTTTTGAAGGTTAAGAAATATTTTCTGTAATGAAATTGTGGTGAAAAATTATTTACGTAACTTAAAAACAATTTGAAATGCAGTAAAATATTTTTACGCAATTTGAAAAATGTGTTGAAAATGATATTGATTTATTTAAGTCCAAAATAATGTTTGGAATATTAAGGAATATTTTACGTGATTGTAAAATGTTGAAAAATACTTTACGTATCTTAAAAACGATTTGTGTAACACCCTTGTGGGGATGTCACATTTATAAATAAATAAAAGAAAAATAAATATAAATCTACCCAAGTTGTAAAACATTTATTATATACTAATATAGGTTGTAAAATTTTTTCGGTTAAACAGAATATTACGAGATAAAATAACACGGAACATAAAATAAGCACACTATCATCACATCACACATAATATACATATGGTTCCATCATAGGTTATACAAATAATTTACAACTATAATTATTTAAACTAAAACAGTAAACAAAGCAGTAAAAGTCAATATATACATACGCAGACGCGCCCAAGTACACATCATGTATATCTAACCCTCTGAAGGATCACTCTCAAATGAAACTTCAGGTGATAGATATCCAGGATGCCTCGACTCTCTACGGACACGAGTTCGTGCAGTCGACACGCTGCTAATCTCACTAGGCGCATCAAACATACCACCCCGATGACGCCTAAGAGATAGCGGCAACTCCACATGTAAATACAACAAAGTAGAAAAGATCGGCACTCCATCAAACTCTGTACGTATGGTCACAGTCAGACGCCCTACGTACGTCACCAAGTCTCTATCCTCTCGCAGACGCCAAGCTTCAGAGCCTCCGTGAAACTCAAGTTGAACGAATCCAAAGAATCCTGGTAGCATCATCCTCCCGCAATCAATCCAATGGATATGGATGATCAGATGGTTCTTGATCGTCGTACTGATCCTCGACTTGCTGCTCTTCCTCCTCCTCAGGATACACACACTCAAGAGGCTATTCCTCTTCCTCAAACTCTTTACCACATAAATTTAAAATACGGAAACACATACAATAAAGAGGTAAGACAATCTATATCACCACAAACATGGTAAATAAGAAAACGACAATACAATCAGATATGCATTTCATACAATATAGAATGCCATGACAACATAAACATAAATACAATATAACACAGAACAATATAACATAAATACAGTATAACATAGATATAATATAAGAATTAAATATATATGATATCACAGATAAAAATATAATAATGTACAACATTGATACATATGCAATATGACACGATCCTACTCCATGGAGCTAAACACATACAAACATAAGAGAGAATGACTCGCAAAATCTATTAGTACCACGGCTGCCCAACCAAACTATTGCGCTGTCACACGTTGCGTCTATAGCCCACAGTCACATGGCGTGGTGTAGTTCACTGTCAAACGTTGTGTCACTACAGGCAATGTACTATTAGACTTTACAAGATCTCGATTAAGTATAGTGCGTGTCGAGTCCATTAGTGTGTTGCCAGTTACCACGGCCCAGAGGAGCGACCAACTGTCCACAAATGGAATAATCCGCACACTAATGTCTCCAAGTCCATAAAGTAATGAACCACACTACGCTTATCGCACTGACAACACAGTATGATTCTCCTCGTCAATCAATCCATCAAAATTGGCATTAACTCAATGCATGATCAAAAATAAAAATTATCAAAATACCCTCAATGGTATAAAAATGCATATTTACGCAAATACCCTCAATGGCACATATTTATGAAAATGCCCTCAATGGCACAAACTCATATATATACAGTAAGTCCCACCAGACAAATATTGTTTCATAACCTATCCGGGTCCACCACTTTGGCCCGACAGTAAAAGTTACTATTTTTGTCAATCGCGTAGAAATTTTATCGCGTTTTCACAATTCCGTCATTTTTACAAACATTTTTAAATCGTGTAAATATATTTTATTGTTTTCAAAATCGTGTAGGGTTTTTAATACGTTTTTTCAATCGAGTAAGATTTTTAAATTATTTTCTTGTCCAAATTCCTTACAAATTACTGTTTAAATAAACAGAAATAGTTTTTAATACGTTTTGAACTACGTAGAGTATTTTTCATACCGTATACTGTATACTGGATATCTTTTCTATCTTGTTTGTCCGTTTTTAATAAAAATTGACAGTATTTTGCTTAGAAAATCTATATCAATGGTTTTCTAATTTTTCTGTTAAAAATTCCTTTTTATTTATATAATAATCCATGTAATTAGACTTTTGAAAACTACTAACATGCTTCAAAATATAAAATGAGCTATATGTTAGAAATTTACAAAAGCTACTGTGTTTTTCTTCTAACAGTAGAATAATTAGTTTTAACTTCTTCAACTCAATCTTAATCCTTTTATTTTCTCAAAACTTATTGTAATAAAATTCCTTCTAGTAAATATTGCTTCTTTTTTATTAAAAAATGGTTTGGAAATGATTTTAGAAATCATAAATACTTGGCTTTGGCATGTTGGCCGAAATACATAAAATTGACATTTAATCTTTAAATTTGTTTTTCTTGTTCTAAAACAATTTATATCTTATCAATTCCCCTAAGTTAATTAAATCACACTTTTGGAAAATTGATGAGAACATTTTGGTTCTCCTTTGATGTTAAGGTCGTGAGCCTTCATTGGTGTTCTTTGGAACACTTATGCAATCCTTGACATGTTATTCACATCCTACTAATTATACATGCATTTCTAACACATACAATATATTTAAAGCTTGTAGACATACAATTTAATATAAATCACAAATAAGAAAGCTAATAACAAATAACACAAAAGAATCCTTATGGATTCTACAACCACAACCAATTCCATTTTCTTATCACCACCCAAGGATGATAAGATTCAAGTCTTCCTCTTACCTCAAGTGAAGACAAACACTCTTTCACTCCTTTCTAGGGTTTCGGTTTTCACCCTCCAAGACACCTATCAAGCTTAAACAAATTTCTACATGTTATTAACATAAAAAGAAGCTTAAACCATGGATCAATCATGGCTTAGAACTTTGAAAAAGAATTTAGAAATGAAAAACAAAGATTTTCACCTTCTAGGTAAAATCTCCCAAGTAGGTTTTCAAGCTCAAGATGATGGATTTTGCAAGAACTCTCAACTAGAGATGTTCTTAGAATTGTGTTTAGGTTTAGAAAAGTAGGTGGGATAAAATTTTGGGTGGTTGGATGGTGAACTAGGGTTCTTGGCTGAATGGTGCTTCAAGATAGCATCAATGGAGTTTGGTATTTTTGGAAGAGAGAGAAGAGAGAAAGTGTTAGAGAATGAAGTGATTTTTGGCTCTCCAAGGGCACTTGGCCGTAGACATCATGCAAGGGAGGTGTCCCCTTGGTTGGCTCCATCCAAGCCTTAGAAATGATCAATGGTGAGGATTAAAACTTGATCACCAAGCTTAACTCTCATTGGCTAATCCAAGCCTAGTCATTAAGCCTTGTCATTAAGCCTAGTCATTAAGCTACTACTCCAAAACGTTAACTGTTTCGCTAAACGTGGGTCTCGCAAAACATTTTTGGGTCAATTACCGCTTATTTGTACTAACTAATAAAATAATATTATAATAATATAAAATTATTTTATTTTACAGTTAAATCCTAAAAATTCAAAAATTAATAATAGTATCATTCAGAATTAGGTTTAGTAAGATCCCCCAGCTCTGAATAATTAAAATAAGATTTCTCCAGTCCGGAAAATATTATTTTCCTGTCCCAGAACAAATCACACAAAAAGTTCAAATAAAATTACGGACAGTAAAATAAAACAGCATTTCATACAGAAAAATAACAAACAGTACAAAAAAGACATAACGGTCATTTATCCTAAAGTTGAAAAACAGAAAACAATACATTCAGGACACAACGATCATTCACCAAAAGTTTAGGGTATTACAACTCTCCCCAACAAACAAAAATTTCGTCCTCGAAATTTGTTACTCCTTAGAACAAATGAGGATACTGTTCCCTCATTTTATTTTCCAGCTCCCAGGTAGCATCACCTGTCACATCATTCCATATGACCTTCACTAACTCGATCATCTTCCCTTGAAGTTGCTTTACTTTTCTGTCCTCTTTCCTAACAGGTAAAGTCTCATAAGTCAGATTCTCCTTCAACTGTACTTCGTCCGGTTGTATAACATGCGTCGAATCCAGAACATACTTCCTTAATTGGGATACATGAAATACATCATGCAGATTGGATAGAAAAGGCGGCAAAGCAATCTGATACGCTACAGGACCTATTCGACAGATAATCTGATACAGTCCAATGAACTTAGGAGTAAGCTTCTTAGATTTAATAACTCTTCCGATACCGATCGTAGGAGTCACTCTTAAAAACACATGCTCACCCTCCTCAAATTCAAGAGGTCGCCTTCGTTTATCAGCATAACGCTTTTTCTGCTTTGCATCGTCTTCATCTTCTCTTGTATCATCTTTACCTTCTCCGTAGTCTGTTGTACAAGATCTGGTCCAATAGTCATACTTTTCCCATCTTGATACTAACACAACGGTGTTCGACAACGCCTTTCATGCAACGCCTCATAGGGTGCCATCCCTATGCTTGAGTGAAAACTATTGTTGTAGGTGAATTCTATCAAAGATAATATTCATCCCAACTTCCTTGTTGCTCCAAAACACAAGCACGCAACAGATCTTCTAAAGACTGTATAGTTCTCTCTGTCTGACCATCAGTCTGTGGATGATAAGCTGAACTCAACCGCAACTTAGTTCCCATTGCTTCTTGTAAACTTCGCCAGAACCTTGATGTAAACCTCGGATCTCTGTCAGATACTATACATGTAGGCACACCATGCAGTCTAACAATCTCACTAATGTATAACTGGGTTAATCTTTCCAATGAATACTTAATATTAATTGGCAAGAAATGAGCCGACTTCGTAAGCCTATCGACTATAACCCATATCGAATCATGACCTTTCCTCGTCTTCGGCAATCCAGTAACGAAATCCATTGAGATACTATCCCACTTCCACTCTGGAATAGCTAATGGTTGCAACAT
Organism: Ormosia emarginata; assembly: GCA_029884605.1. Classification (NCBI taxonomy): domain Eukaryota; kingdom Viridiplantae; phylum Streptophyta; class Magnoliopsida; order Fabales; family Fabaceae; genus Ormosia; species Ormosia emarginata. The sequence goes on from JAQQTP010000088.1 coordinate 46,927,439, forward strand.
ACCAGCTGGTCTCTGATGTTCCACTTTCGCTTTCTGACAAACCAGACAAGACTCCACACGTTCCGCTACGTCTCTTTTCATCCTTGGCCACCAAAACAACTTCTTTAAGTCTTGATACATCTTGGTCATTCTCGGATGCAAACTCAAATCACTAGTATGAGCTTCATCTAGGATCCCCTTCTTTAGCTCAGAATCATCAGGCATACAGATTCTTCCTTTGAACCTTAAAATTTCGTCTGCTCCCTCCTCTACCGTCGACTTATGACCTTGTTTTAACAATTCCCTCTCATTTTGTAAAAACGCATCTTCCTTTTGTTTATCTCGGACTACATCAAGAAATTCATTTATGATCACGAATTGAAGGGTTATTTATCCCGGGGCAGATGAGGGCGGGGAATGGACGCCGGTGCGAATTGAAGCATGTACAATGGGCGGCTCCTGGCATGCTTCTAGGCGAAGGGTCCCATGAATGAACAGAATACGCACCGAAATGAGAGGGATTCAGAGACTGTGCAGGTATGGGACTACATAGTTGAGGATGGCTTAAAGGAATTGATTAGGCGTAACCATATCAACAAGTTGCAACTTCTTTTCGGGAGCCTAGAACATAAGAACTCCATTGTTAAGCATGCTTGACCTGGATCAATTATGGGATGGGTGACCTCCTGGGAAGTTTCCTAGGATGCGTGTGAGTGAGGACAAAATACGCTGAAAAGACCTATGATGGTTTGTGGAGACACTCGTCAATCCTGCAGGCAGTCCCGAGATGTTACAAATGGTATCAAAGACGGGACCTCTCCCAGTACGGTGTGGTTCGGGGACGAACTAGGCGGAAGCTGGTGGGCATGTGATGTCCCGGGGCAGATGAGGGCGGGGAGTGGACGCCGATGCGAATTGAAGCATGTACAATGGGCGGCTCCTGGCATGCTTCTAGGCAAAGGGTCCCATGAATGAACTGAATATGCATCGGAATGAGAGAGATTCAGAGACTGTGCAGGTATGGGACTGCATAGTTGAGGATGGCTTAAAGGGATTGATTAGGCGTAATCATATCAACAAGTTGCAACTTCTTTTCGAGAGCCTAGAACATAAGAACTCCATTGTTAAGCGTGCTTGACTTGGAGCAATTGTGGGATGGGTGACCTCCTGGGAAGTTTCCTAGGATGCGTGTGAGTGAGGACAAAATACGCTGAAAAGACCTGTATTAGTTTGTGGAGACACTCGTCAATCCTGCAGGCAGTCCCGGGATATTACAATTTGAAATACAGTATAATATTTCTACGCGATTTGGAATATGTTAAAATATTTTTACGCGATTTGAATTACGTTTAAATATTTTATGTAATTTGAACTACTGTTGAAAAATCAATATGTGATTTAAAAGTGATAGAATATTTTTATATGATTGTGAAAATGACGAAAAATCGTTATGTGATTTGGAAAGTATTTTAAATATTTTGAGAATGATGGAAAATGATTTACGTGACTTAAAAGAATGATTTTTAAGTTACACGATTTTGAAACAGTGGAAAAATACTATGCGATTTGAGAAACGTATTTTTTACATGATTGAGAAAAATGTTGAAAAATTAGTACGTGGTTTAAAAGTGCAACAGAAGAGTTGCAACATTTTGAAAACGTAACAGAAATGTTATGAAATTTTATAAATGTAACAGTAGTGTTATGGTATTGTGAAAAAGTAATAAACACGTTTTGGAATTTTAAAACATAACAAAAGTGTTACGGTATTTTGAAAATGCAACAAAAGTGTTGTGGAATTGTGAAAACGTAACGGGAATGTTGCGCAATTTTGTGAAAACACGACGAAAGTGTTTTATAACTATGAAAATGTGATAACATGATTTTCGCTGTTGAAAGTACAGTATGAATACTGTTGAACCAGTGTCCATACACTGTTTGTGAAAATGACAAGTTTTGCCTGTGATTGGCATTTGGTGCATTTTACATGCATTGGAAAGATATGCCTGTGATTGGCTTTGGTGCATTATACATGCATTGGAAAAATATGCGTTGAGGCATATGATTACATTGAACAAATGAAATTGAAAAGATTTGGCCCTTGTGGTTAGACTTGCACTGATATATTCGTGCATTGTATAAAGTATAGCTAATAAGCTATTTTGGCCCTTGTGGTTGAAGAGGGAATGAGAATTGATAGTGAGATCTATGATGGATCTTGGGGTGTGTCAAGGCGCGGCAGTCGACCAGTGGATATCTGTCTGTGGGCTAAGGCTGGACCATATGCCACTTGGCGATGCAGTCCGTTGCAACGCATTGACGATACCCGACAAGAACACGATTCTTTTCTACGATTGGGAGATTGTCTCGTGGGCTTAGGTCAAGGGGAGTTAACGAGCATTCTTCTCGAAATTGTGAAAACCTCCATGGAGTTGTTTTTGAAAAACTGAGTCTATGTGCGCATGCATGAGTCTGAACATTTATATCTGTATGATATATTAATTGAGGAATATTGGCTATGACAACTGTTTTGAATACTTGGATTGATATATGATTGGATGATGATAGTTGATTAATATTGAATATATTATTGGAAGTCTAGTATGATATCCCTGTATGATATTGCTGTTTGTGTTATCTCTGTGCTGCCATGTTGGTATTGGTGTAGGTGATCTCAGCTCTTTGTTATGTTATTTTGTTGTGTTTGTACTGTTAAAATCAAATAATAGAAGGATCAAGTTGTCTTAGACACACGGGTGATAAATACTCTGAGATTGGTGACAACAATAAGGAGTGGACATTCAAGACTCGAAGGTGTGTAGTGTTGACAAAGGAACAGATGTCTGATGCATCAAGATGGACAGAAAAAGGAATAAGTATGTTAAAGTTTCTCGTTAGTATTGTACCGTGCTATTAAGTAGGACCCGTTATAGGGTTTGCGACTATTAAAAAAAAAGAGTCTGTTAATTTTATATTTCTCTTTAAATTGTAAAATATTAATTGGTGTCAATATTGCATAATGAATAGTTGAAATATGATTTTCAATATTACCTAATATTTTTAGTAAATTTACGTTTCAGTAAAGAAGAAATTTTAAAACCCATATTTTATAACTCAAACTTTGTGCGAACTTCTTTTCAGATTTTGAGTCGGGAGTCAGACATGTGATACCCTAGGGAGGGTGTTACATAGGACATTCTATTTTTGTGATACATGTTATGACACCTTTAGTTGCAGCAATAGGATTTAGTCTCACAAAGTGGCTTAACTCAAGATCTTTCTGCCTTTTTCTAAGGTGTCTCATGACCACAAGGAGTAGGAGAATCTTAGAAGTTTGTCTTTCACTTGACCACCCAACTTCATCTTTCTATTAAAGAAAGCTATCACAAAAATTTTCTCCTCCTTTCTTTCCCAAATCCCACGGCCATGGCTATATTGGAGGCTTAAATTGTGACGTAAGTTCATCTTTTATAATTTCTATCCAAGAAACCAAAAACTAACACAAATTCTCTCTCACTTTCCTCTCCAAGAACCTCGCGACCAAACCCCATACACCAACATCCAATCACTCTTAATTCAATCCAACGTCACTTCTTGAATTCCAACATAATTCTAAGAGACTTTGGTGTTGAGGCCAACCACTAAATCATCCATCTTCCATCATTTTCATCAAGATCTAATCTAGAGTTTTTTAAGAACATATTGGAGGTGACGTTTTGCTTCAAGAAGGACAACAAGGAGCTTTGATCATCATCCAAGGTAAGAGGGAGATTAACCTCATCAACTATCCATAGTGGTGAGGAATGAAATTGATTGTGTTTGAACAATCCATGTGTGGATTTGTTCACTTGTGTGTATAAGTTTATTGTTTTGTGATTAATTGCTCTATTTGATTTTATTGCTTTAATTATATGCATGAACTTGTTAGAATAGAAATATGATGATGAATATATGTGGTATGATTGTGAATCACGTGAAAAGGAAGAATTTTTTGGTCCCAAGGATCTTAAGAGGCTCACGGCCTTCATTGTTATTTTGGGGAGAACCAAGTGAAAATATTTTATTAATTATGGACTTAGAGAATTTAGGTGATAAGAAATTGGATTAAGGATTTTACAAAGGAAATGGTAAAGGAAAAGAATAAAGATTTTATGATTAAAAACAAAATGGATTTTGGCCAAGATGAGGAAAAATAAATTTGGGAAGTGAAAATGGAACATAAAGTATTTTTACTTAAGTGGATTTTAGTAAGAGTAATGGAAAAAGGTTTTATATAAATAAGATAATAAAGGTTTTTGTGAAGAATGTTGGAAAACATTATTTAGAAGAGTTGTTAGTAAAAGGAAATGAGTTGAAAAGAGGATTTGGAATATTAAGTATTTTGTTTAGAAGTGTTTAAGTGATGGTAAACGGAGAATGATTTTCAAAAGGAATGATTTAATAAAAGATAACGAAGTTTTTGTGAACAAACATTGGAAAATATTATTTCGAGGAGATTTAATAAGGAAACATTGGATTAAAGATTTATAAAATGAAAATGGAAACGAATAATTTTATTATTGGACAAAGAGTGATTTTCGGTCATGGAAATGGAGAAGGAGTTTTTAAACAGTATTTTGATACTTACAGTATTTTAAAAGGATGTTTAGTAAATCAAAAGCAATACAGATTTTGAAATGAAATGTCAAAGAATATTTTTTAAAGAGGTTTTAGTGAGAAAAATTGGATTTAAGGCTCTAGTTTTATATTAAGATTGGAAAGTTTCAAAAATAAAGTTTAGAAAGTAAAGAAATGCTTTATGCAATTGAAAAATAGTGATAGAACCTTACACGATTCAAAAATATTGATTTTTAACCTACGCGATTGAGAAAATGTTTCAAAATGGTTACGCGACTTGAAAATATAACAAAATTGTTATGCGATTGTGAAAATGCGATAAAGGTATTACGCGACTGAGAATACAACAAGTTTGCTGTCAAGTCGACGTACTGGACCTAAGTTTGTTGGTATATGGATTATGGCCCGTAGTGGCTTGTGTTTGTGCATTGAGTCATTTATCATGCATTGAACATTGTACAATCGGTGGCTGTTAAGGCTTTTTGTTGCCTAGAAGTGAACTAGAATTGTGTAGTGCAGATCATGCAATGAGTTTTGGGGGCGTCGAAGTGTAGTTTATCCATTGCAACACACCGACGATACCTAACAAACATTATTCTTTTTGTGATCCGGTATAAACTATCTTGTATTGCTCTTGGATTGAGGCTGACATGTCTTCTGGATCCTTCACTACTGAAATTGTGTTAGCTCCATAGAGTACGGTTTGATCTATTGTGCATATGCATAGTCAGTTGATATCTCATTGTGATATTTATATATCTATTAAATTATCTGTTAATTGTATCTGTTGAATTATCTATTGAATTATCTAGTGTTTGATACAATGATTGTATGTGTTATTTATTTTGTATTGAATGATATTGTTGTTCTTATTGTTTCTATGCTACCATGCTGGTATTGATGTAGGGGATCTCACTTCTTTATTGTCTTGTTTTGTTTATATGTTTATGTTTTGTAAAGTCCGTCATGGTGGTGAAGCGGAGATCTTCCTTGGTTTTGAGAAGTTGCAATGTTATGGAGGTATGTCGTATGGTGTGTCCATTTGGATGCTGGCGTTTTGGAGTTTTGTTAAGTTTGTTACCATGCTTTTGAGTGGGAACTGTCATAGGGTTGCTACTGTTTCTTTTTGAGCATGTAAGTTTTATGTTATTAATGTTGTTGGATAGTATGCAGTGTATGTAATGGGTATTATTTAGTTCAATAAGTTTTTATATTACCTATATCTTTGGTAAGTTTAAGTTTGGAGCGAAAAGAAATTTATAACCCATATTTTATAACATTAAACATTTTACAGTTTAATTATAATTTGGTAAGTTTGTAATCTAAAATGTAATGCCCTACGGAGGGTGTTACAGACCACTCATACCAAGGTAGTGCAAGGAGGTCAAGGAACAAAGGTTGTCCTACCCCTTCCTACTTGAGGATATACAAGGATCAAAAGAACTTCCTAGAACAAAGGCTTTCCTAGAAGAACTTCCTGGAACAAAGGTCGTCCTAGAAGAAAGGGATCCTTAGAAATATGCAAGTGTGTTTTCCAAAAATAAAATCTTTTAAAAGCATTGCATAAACATACTTTAGGGCATTCCTTAGGCATAATCATTGATCATAATGCATTGTATAAAATAATAATTGTATGGGCAATTGTATTATTTTTACAATTAAATTAATGAGGACCAAGGTTGATGCCTGACTAGAAAATATCCTAAAAAAATGAAATATAGTGATTATGTTGATGTATAATAATTGATATGGATTATTAATATCTTGTGTTTTATTATGAAGGATGAATACATATGAAGTAAATTATGTATACTTAGTACTAATGCTTGAAGTGATTGTGATAAAGGACTGGATTTGAAACTGTAAGATTAATTGGAGTATGCAAATGATTTCTATAAAGGATAATAATTGAACCACTGTTTTGGGAAGAGAGAGGACTAGCTTTAGAAGTTTGTCACCTCTCTAACTTATATATATATATATATTTATGATGAGTTTTAAACAAAGGATGTGTTTTTCCCTGAAACAGTTGGATTTATTGTGATGAAACGTTTTTAAAATGTACTATTGAGAATTTATAAATTCTCACCCCCATTTTTATGTTTTTCCATGATAAATCCAACGGAAGACCAAAGTAGGAGTAAAGACAAGGCGTTAAAGACCTAGTTGAGTTGTTTATGTATATACATTAGTTTTGTACTCAAAATTATGGTTCTATAATTAAATCTATATGGTTAGTTTTGTAAAAGTATGTAATCTCAAACATATCATGTAGTTGTATAGTAAATAACAAGTTTCCAAAGTGTGAAAAAAAGTCTTGTTCTCTTTACTTTTATGTTAAAGGCTCTATATATTTAATTGTTGATAGTTTATATATAGGTTGTGTTTTGCAACAACCTAATACAAATTATCATAAAATAAATGAAATATTTTAAAATAAAATGAATTAAGCATGTCACTTCTAAAAATGCATAAAATAAAAGCCATAATAACTTGTATAGTCATCATAGAGAGTCTCGAATGATAAAAAGATCATTTATACATACATCACTGGCTAACAAATCATATTGTATACATAAGTTTTTACATACAACCAGAAAAGGTACTAATATACAAATTAGTTCAACAAGAACTAAAACTGCTAAACTAAGCTTTCTGCTTCTTCTTTTTCTTGCCCTTTCCCTTTGGAAGGTCTTCACCTGTATTTACATAGAACACACAAGGGGTGAGAAATCACAATTTCTCAGTATTTTCCATACCAAGACTAGCAGTTAATCAATTACCTAAATAAATCAACTGAACATGTACATACACACGATGTAAACAATTATATGATAATCAACAATATCAAAGAATCACCCATACAACCCTAAGACATTATTGATCAAGCAACCAACCGATCTAGCAAGACAACTGCCCATACAATTGTCAACCATGCCATGCTGTATGTTATGAGGTATGATTATGCTCAAATAAAGTCCTAATATAATGATTATGTAATGCTGATGCAGGTTTTAGGTTTAGAAACACAAGTTGCTTACTTATTCCCTAGGAACCTTTGTTCCCCTGTATATACTGGGTAGGATAGGCAATTAAGCCCTGACACTACCTGGTGATGTATGGACTTATTTCCCCTTACAAGGTAAGAGTACTAATTCCAACCCCCAAACACCGATAACCCTAATCATAATAACATTGCCCGCTATGAGAATTTTGGATCCCCTATCTCCTCAAGGTCTTTTCCTACAATTCTTTGGCCAAATGGTTGTGCACACCATATAAGGTTACAACACATAAGAAATGGCAATTACAAGTTTGAAAACTAAATATTCAAGAACTATCTCAATTCACAATTAAGACAACCCAATACTAATACATATAAGTCCTAGCCTCACTTATCCAACAAGGTAGCAAGAACTATGTAACTAGCATTTCCATACCTAAAACCTCATACCATCACTTCACAAGTGATTCTGAAGTCAACCTCATGTTAATCAAGGTTTTAGATAGTCCCCAAGGCATCCTATCTCTCAAAGAACACCTAAGGTTTTTCACAAATTCTCATATATGGTAGGAGGTCAATCTCTCTAAGAAATACCTCCATTAATGTCTTAACACACTTAGAAAGGCATATATAAGTAATCTCATCACTTAAGGAATTCCAAAACCTCAAGAACACAATCTTGTAAAATTCTAGTACCCACGCCTAGGCGTGACATTCCCACGCCTATGTGTGACCCTCTCTGTCTCACCTGGACTGAGAAAACAGAACACCCACGCTTAGGCATGGTTCAATCATGCCTAGGCGTGACCCCGAGACAGTAGCTTCTACAGAATTATGTAGAAGTGTGACATTGTTCCATTGGTGCCACACACGAAATTTGATAATCTCAAATCTGTTTCTTGGTGATTTTTAGTCCTAAACAAGTTTACAAACATGAGGGAAACATAAAACACCATTTGATTTCACCAAAAATGGATCAAAACACCAAATCACTCATCCAAACCCCAAATCCTACACTTTGAGCATTTTAGGTCTAAAATGGATAGTTTTAGTTTCTAATCCAAATTCTTTGCATAAACAAGTCATAAACAACACTTATAACTCATCCAAGCAAAAAAAATCACATAAAACACCTCTAGAACTCAAATTGGCATATTAAACCTCACATAGGCCTAACATAGAAAGATGAAGAAAAAGATAAACTTGAGTTCAAGAACCCCTACCTTAAGCTGCCTTTGATGCTACCTTGATGCTGCAGATTGGTCCTCAATCTCTAGCCTCAGATTTCCCTTTCTTCCTTTGCTTCTTGGTTCCCTTTCCTCCACTTGAGCTTCCTTCCCTTGTTGCTATTTTGTTTCAGCCGTGAAGAGAAGAGAGAAAAGTGAGGAAATGTGAAACAAAGTCATAAATAAGAAGGTCAAAAAGGATGGTTGTAACCGTGGACAATTCTAAGCCAAGAGATACCACACTAATATTTTCCGATATGCTAAAAACACTTAGATTTAGTTAAATCAAGTTTTCCAAGTTTCAATAACTTTAAAATAAATCATAGGATTTATCAAATATTGTTGCACCAAAACCATCATTTTCCATATCTGCGACTAGTCATTCCGACATTAAAACACACAACTAGTATGTCTAAAAATACTAAACTGACTCTGATTATTCTCAAACTTTAACCACATCACAAGCTACTTTTCACCTTTCGACTTACAACAAAGTGCCTAAACTAGCTCAGATTGTCATAAAATTAAACAGGCATGTTAAGCAATTATTAAGTACCTTTGTAACTATTTACAAGTCTAACATGATTTAGAAATGTTACATGTTTACATTTAAGTTTAGAAGTGATATGCTTGATTCTATCTACTTAAGTATATTAACAATATACTACAATATATAGAGTTAGGATGTTACATAGACAAGCAAATTGGTTATGGTAGTTGATCCGCATAATTTATTAACAATATTCTAAGTACGAAAAATTTAATATTTAAAACTAGGAACAAATTGAAACAATGTCAGGGAGAAGTTAAAACAAATTTACTTAGAATTTTGAAATAGATTTAGAAAAAAACCATTTGCATGATAATTTAGATAAATTGAGTTATTAATCAAATGAGCATGAAAAAAGTTATATACCTCCTGAAGTGTCACTAGCGCTTCAAGTGCCTAGCAAGAGATGTAACATCCTAATACTTCTACTAATGACATATTTGGAATTATCCATTAGTAATCATACTAGAGTACATCCCTTAGATCAATATCAAATTTTTCAAAAGAAACATATATTTAATATACAAAATATAAGCCTGAAGTGAAAGTATGTATTACATATCAAAAGAATTATGTCATATACAAAGTACATCAAGGTACATCAAAATGAATTAAAATACATTATATGCCACTAAGGCTTCAAAAATGGCGTATAACCATATGCATTAGTCAAATCACAAGAATCAAAAGACCCAAAGATCATGTCCTTCATCTCCTTGAAAGTCTGCACCAAGACTTCCTAGAATCATTATGGAAATCAAAGAAATGGGGTGAGAATCTTACAATTCTCAGTAATCATTTTAAAAATGTGTCATCATAATCATTCCAATTGTTTCGAGGAAAAATCATTTCAAATCAATAAAATATAATCAATAGAAAGGTGGCAGAAGCCAAAGTAAGTCCTTCCTCCTCATGAAGCAGAGGTTCATTTTACATACTTTATCAAAATCTTTTGAATAATCAAATTAATCATCTATATCCTATCAAGTCTCAAAATTAAATCAAGAAATCCATTAATGATAGACTTATGCAACAAGCTATCTCACAATGGTCATTTTTCAATCATCATCATCAATCAACCGTCAATAATCATCAGTCATCTTTTATCAAAGAGGTATGGAGGGGATTATCCGTCCTCACAATACCATTCACTTAGTAGTAGCCTGCTTTCAGGTTGGTGCACTTCAACTTATTTATGATGATCTGTTTGCCACACAGAGCTAGTCTGAGTAACCTAATCAAGTCCATAATAAATGAGGGAATTATTCGTCCTCATATAGAGTTATGAGTAGAGAAAGAATTGACTGTCCTCAACTACTTTGATAAGGAGGGTATCATCCTTCCTCACATTATCTCTAATCCAGGAATACCTCAAGTAGTTAGGAAATTATTCGTCTTCAACTACAATTCCATCCAAGGAGAGCTCAAGTAAAGAGGGAGGAAATTATCCATCCTCAGCCTAAATAACTTTTGTGGTAAGGAATTATCCATCCTCAACCACCCTTTCCAAGTCGCCCCATAGGACCAAGGATATCTTAGATAATGGGTTATTCATGTGAATCAATTATCATTCTTAATCATCATTCATCAACATGCAATGATATGCATATAAAGGTTTTTCTTATCATCAATAATCAAATCCATCATTCAATTTCATTTTATGGAATATTGTTCGCTCTTTTGCTTACCGCAAGTGCACGGATCGCACTTGTAGTGTAGCTAGAAGTCGGATATCGTTCCTATGAGGACAATGGTTAAGTTCAGTACTAACTATTAACCAATAGTTTAAGAATTTCTATTCAAGAACATATAAATCGAGAAAGAGTATGTGAATTAATTAAAAGATCTTTAAAACTATAAAATTAGATTAAATTCATGATTAGAGAATAGGGAATTCTTTTTCACCTCCTACTTCCATTGATAACAAGTAATCCTTACGAGTAATATAAACGAAATGATTAGGTTAGCTTGAGAATCTAATATAATTAAAAGCCTATGTCTAGGTCAATCAATCATGTTTCAGTTACCTAATTTACTATGTTTCCATGAGAATTAGTGTAAATCCACTCATTAAGATTTATTCCCAATCAATTACTATGCATGGCCAATAGGTATATTTCTATCATATTAACGAATCATCGCATCTAGACCAATTGAATGAAATAAAACATGTATCAATCATATATATGATCTCAAATCCAAATTCCTATGTTTAGGTTCATTAGATTTTATCAAATCACTTAAAGGTTGATCAAACATTCAAGAGCATTAAACATTATATGACTGAACAAAACCAAATCATGTATATATACTCAAAGGATTACAATATTATTCAATATCCATAGGAGGATCCAAAGAAAAATCCTATAAACAGCTTTGCCACTCATGACAAATGAAATTATATCGCAAATGCTCGTTGTCATGATAAGTAAAAAGAGGAAGATGAAGGAAAGAGAAGAGAAAGCGTAATGGAATGATCCTTCAAGCTTCAATCCTCTTACAAGGTGAAGATAGCATTCGATCTTGGTCACTTTTGCTTCCTATCAGTGTAGAATGTAAAACCCTGGTCGCAGCTCTCCAAAAACAACCTAACTCATCGTAGAAAATTAATGCAACAGTATTTATAGAGCTCAGAAAACAGAGCCACACCGCGACATTCAACTTCCTACGCCGTGGCTCGTATACATTTTAGGTCACCACATCGCGGCATTAAAATTCCATGTCGTGGCGTGCAAATTTCGTAGCTGTCTGCCTGAATAGAAGAATGCGCCTTGCAGCGGTATTGATATATCTGCGCAGTGGCGTGACAAGCTGATTCTTGCACTTGGCTTTCTATTGCAATGCTTGTCCAAATCTTCTAAGTTTCACTTGGTTAGACCCCTACCTGCTATAGAGAAATTACCAATTCAACAATAAGTGCAAATGTACTCAATCTATCAAAGAATTGGAAACATTTTCTCAGAATCAGAATGGAAGACACTGAAATTGAATTTATATGAATACGAAGCTAAAGTCTTCCAATCATGCATCAAATCAAGGACTAAGCAATCAATATAGTACATATATGGGTCACAAATAACTACAATTTGTGGAGTTATCACACCCCAAACCTAGATTTTTGCTAGTCCTGAAGCAAAACAAAGTACATTTATATAGATCAACTTAGTAACCTGCAGTCAACAACTTTTAACTTTCCACATTCATTCAAACTGAACTAGTGTATGATGATTGCATAAAATCTCATAGAATGTACCTGCCTCTTGTAACGCCCCTTTTTGAGGAGGGAACATCACACCATAATCAAATGAACAGAAACAAAGCATAAACTAAGGCTAGTTCATTATAATATAGATAAGCCTATTTAGTTGTAATCGTATAAATAATTTGGAAAATTCTTTTTTTTTTGTTATATTGTTGTAAGAAAATGATAGAACCTAATCACATCAGAAATTAACATGAGAAGTAAACTATACATTCATACATCATACGTATATATATACTTATATCATACTTGTTTAGATACATCATTAGATATACAAAAGAAGCAAAAGCTTTACATGCCCAAAATGATTACATATTTACAGCCCACCAAAAAGATAAAACATCAGGCCCTAAAAAAGATTTACAAATAGCCATCAGTGGCTATCAACAGCATCAACCCCTAAAACTAACAAGAAGAAATTGTAGTTGGGTCCTCCTCAGGGTCTTCCTCGTCAGAGGAAATCCTTATCGGAGCAACCGAGTTACGACCGGGGGCTCGCGCAGAGGATAAGAACGAGTCCTCTTGTGGGGTGTAGTAAAGTTCACCCCACATATCACATATGGGCAAGTAAAACTCTAAATACAAGTGTGCAATAAAAGTAAAGACAAACGAATCATGACGACCCCATGCTAGAGACACAGTCATGTCTCTGTGGTAGATGCAACAATCTTTACTCAGGTTGATGTGCCAGTAGTCCGGACCTCCATGAAAATTCAAGCTCACATACCCCAAAAAGCCATGCGGACGAGACGCCATGCCTGAACAGAGCACTAATTAAAATTAGGCTAAAAGCTGGGGAATTTGTGTACTTCACCTTCCTCACCGACATCTTTAGAGAACAAATAAATAAACAAAATAGCAGAGATACAGAAAAGAGGTGAGACATCCTACATTCAGTACCAATTATGGTAGTAAAGAAATAGAACAGCGCAAGACGCCCACATAGCATAGTAGGAATAATAATCAGCATCAAGATTCAAATAGTAAACAACTTAACAAATCCAGGCAATTATAACATCAATAAAACAACAGTTCTAGTCATCATATAAATAAATTCCAAATAATATGTTGACTTGCTATGCACATGCACATGGTACCAAAAATCCTACTCCATGGAGCTAGACACAAACATTGGAGAGAATGATCAAGGAGATATGTCAGTATCTCGTCAGCCTAAAATCAAGTGCTTTCCAGAAAATCAATAGTTTGCGCAACAAGGCTTTATATACAACATTTTTCACAAGATCGCAATATAGGACAATGTCTCGGTCTGAATCATCGGTGCATTTGCATCGGTCTATCCCACGGCCCAGAGGAGCTACCAACTGTCCCTTTGTGAGACACCTGCACCCCAACTATCCTTTTGTAAATCCAATAAGTTCTTTACACAATTTTTAAATCTAACTCACTTAGGGAAATCAATAAGTTAAATTACCCAACATATCACTTTCTCTCATGTTCTTTCTTTAATCAAACTTGTTCTAAGCTATAGGATAAAGTCCTATTCTTTATTCTTTCCATATTATGAACTTCTAATAAATCTCCACTTTTTATAATTAACTAAGTCTCTATTCTAACACTACATTTTTACCATTATTCACCTTAAGAGACCGTGAGCCCCAAAGGAAATGGGGATATAAAATCTTTATTGCTCTATTAATTATTATTCACTTGATTAGTTATCTTTCCAACTTGTTGCAAAATTTTAACCATGAACACCCTATTGAAGGGGGTATGGTCGTGAGCCTCATTAAGGAGAGCAAGGAACGCTTGCTTCCAATTCATATTTCCAATCCATCAAAATCAATCCAAGATCATCAACATACACAAATACAACCAATAAAACCACATAAGAGGAAATTAATACAAAGATCATTAAAAAAATCATATAACTAAGAGAGCAACCCTAACATGGGTTTCTCACAACCAACACACAAACAAGCTTCCTACTACCAGTAGAGGTTGAAGTGGATAATCTCCCTCTTACCAAGAGAAGACAACACAAGAAAGCAAGCTCCTTTGTTCTTGAATTTCATGCTCCACCAACACAAAAACCCTAGGATATTAAAATCCACAAAAATCATAATCAAAGCTTAGAAAAAGAACCCTTGATCACCTAAGCGATCAAGAATCACGAAAATGAGAAGGAAAAGAGAAAAAGCTATAAACTTTACCTTAAAGTCTCAAACTTTAGAGCTTGAATGGAAGAAAACAAAAATGGTAGATTCATGAGGTAGTCACAAAAGAGAAAGTGTTATAGGTGATGAGAAAAGGTAGGAAATGAGGTTGGTTGAATGAAAAACTTGATGGCCAAAAATATTGCTCCTTGGCCGTGGAAGAGAGGAGAAAATGGAGAGGAAGAAGTGAGCTTTTTAAAGAATGGCTTCAACAAGGAAGATAAATCTTCAAACGAAGAATAGATTCAAGCAAGTTGTGGGCTTGAAGTCAAGCAATTCATGGAGGAAAATGGTGAGGGTTTACCATGGAAGAGGAGAAGAGAAGAGGAAGAGAAAATGTGTAAGGGAAAATGAGAGAAAGAAAGTGTTAGAAAAGTGATGATAGCTTTTGGTGATTTTGAAATTAGAAATGAAAAAGGTAATAAGTGAAAAGCCAATTTTTGGCTCCAAAATGGGCCATTGCCAGAGAGCAAAGGAAGAGAGAGAGGAGGGAAAATTGTTTCTAGAAGCTTTGGTAAAGCTTACTTGAGAAGCTTTGTTAAATTTTTGCAAAAGTCAACATGATGTGACATAAAGTTGAAACTTTTGAAAAGATGACAAACATTTTAATACAAGCTATTATCCAATAGACAATTATTACAGTTAACAGAAATCAGTATTTATTGTCTAACCGATAATAAATTGTACATCGATTTTTATTTATCAGATAAAAATCTCGAAAAATGTAAACCTCGTAAACTGTGATCGGCCTTGGGTTTAGTAAGATCTCCCATCGACGTTTCCATAGTTCAAGGTTTACTAGCCTCGGGGAAAATATTTCATTTTCCCGGCTCCGCTTAGTGTGCACGTAAAATGAGGAAAATATTAAAATATTCAACATTTTCGAAAAAATCCACAAAAATTCTCAAAAATCACAAATATTATAAAATGACTATTTATCATTAAACTAGCAATTTTCGGGGTGTTACAACTCTCCCCTTCTTAAAAGAAATTCTATCCTCTAAATTTTCATACCTTAGAATAGTTATGTATGTTACTCCTTCATCTTGTCTTCTAACTCCCACATTGCATCTCCGGTTGTGTCATTCCAGATTACTTTTACCAATGGGATCTCCTTCCTTCTAAGTTGCTTTACCCTTATATCCTCAATCCTTACAGGAGGTGTCTCATAGGTTAAGTTCTCTTTCAATTGTACTGTGTCCGATGTTATGACATGACTCTGGTCAAGGATATATTTTTGCAATTGTGATACATGAAAAATGTTGTGAAGGTTAGAAAGAAAATGTGGTAAGGCTATTTGGTAAGCTACTAGACTTATCTGACGAAGAATTTGGTAAGGTCCAAGGAATTTAGGAGTAAGTTTTCTAGATTTTAGAACTCGGCCGACCCCAGTCATTGGCGTGACTTTCAAAAACACATGTTCGCCTTCCTCAAATTCAAGAGGCTTTCTTTTTTTTGTCAGCATAGCTCTTCTGTTGACTCTGAGCCGTCCTCATCTTTTCCTAAATCATCTTGACCTTTTCCGTTGTTTGTTGTATAAGATTAGGTCTAATAGTAAAGTGCTCGCCATCTTGGTACCAACACAAAAGTGTTCTGCACCGCCGTCCATATAGAGCCTCATAGGGTGCCATCCCTATGATCAAATGAAAACTTTTGTTGTAGGTGAACTCTACCAATGGTAAAACTTCATCCCAACTCCTAGTTTGTTCCAAAGCACAAGCTCTAAGCAAATCCTCCAATGATTGAATCGTCCTTTCTGATTGACCATCGGTTTGGGGATGATAGGCAAAACTCAACCGAAGTTTAGTCCCCAACGCTTCTTACAAACTTTGCCAAAACTTTGATGTGAACCTTGCATCTTTATCAGAAATAATGCTTGAAGGCACACCATGTAATCTAACAATCTCGCCAATATACAACTGAGTCAACTTCTCTATGTTGTACCTTATGTTGATTGGTAAGAAATATGCTGACTTTGTGAGTCGATCAACAATTACCCATATTAAATCGTAGCCCTTTCTGGCCTTTGGTAATCTAACCACAAAGTCCATCACAATACTATCTCACTTCCATTCGGGAATAGTTAGGGGTTGCAACATTCTTGACGGTCTCTAGTGTTCAACCTTTGCCTTTTGACAAACCAGACAAGACGACACACATCTGGCAATATCATTCTTCATTCCATGCCACTAAAATAACCATTTCAAAACTTGGTACATCTTGGTTATTCCTGGATGCATACTCAACTTACTCGTGTGAGCGTGTTCGAGAATAAACTTTCTAAGTTCTTAATCTTTAGGTACACAAACTCTACCTCTAAATCTTAGGATTCCATCAGTTCCTTCCTCTAATGTTGTCACACTGCCTTGCTTCATTAGCTCCCTTTCTTCTTGTAAAAACTTGTCAACTTTCTGTTTCTCTCGAATGTCTTCCATCAAGTCATTTGAAATAGTGACCAGGTTCATACAAATCTTCCCCGGTGCCAATTCCACAAAGGACCATACATCCCTAAATTGCTCTATCAAATCCTTTTCCTTGACCATCATAGCAGAGACACTGAGCATCTTCCTACTTAAAGTATTTGCCACGACGTTTGCCATTCAGGGGTGATACTGAAGTTGAAAACTATAATCTTTCAGAAATTCCAACCACCTTCATTGTCTCATATTCAACTCCTTTTGGTCATACAGGTATTTCAAGCTCTTGTAGTCGCTAAAGACGTTGAACGTCACCCCGTAAAGAAAGTTCCTCCATATCTTCAAAGCGAATACCATAGTTGCTAACTCCAGGTCATGTGTTGGGTAATTCTTATCATGCACTCGTAACTGTCTCGAAGCGTAAGCCACCACTTTTCTATTTTGCATAAGCACACACCCTAATCCTTGGTATGAAGCATCACAATACACCTCGAAGGGTTCACTTGGATCAGGTAGAACTAACACTGGTGAAGTAGTTAGTCATTTCTTCAATTTTTGGAAACTTTCTTCGCAAGCATTAGTCCACTCAAAGGCTTGATTCTTTCTCATGAGCTGAGTGAGAGGCCCTGCTATCTTAGAGAATCCCTCAATGAATCTCCGATAATATCTACCTAGTCCCACAAAGCTCCAAATTTTTGTCACTATCTTTGGCCTTTCCCATTGTAGAATCATTTCCACCTTTGACGGATCTACTACAATCCCTTCCATCAAGATTACATGGCCCAAAAACTTAACCACTTCCAGCCATAATTCACACTTCGACAGGTTGGCGTACAACTTCTTCTCCTTCAGAATCTAGAGAACTATACTGAGGTGTTCACCATGATCCTCTTGATTTTGAGAGTAGATCAGAATGTCATCAATGAAGACAACAACAGATCTACCCAAGTAAGGACGAAAGATTCTATTCATGTAATCCATGAATATGGCAAGTGTAACACCCCAAAATTTGCTAATTTACAGTAATGTCTGAATTGTATTGTTTTGTATTTTCAATGTCCTGTAAACTTATTTTGACTATTTTGCGACTGTATTTGATTATTGTGTGTGATTTACTATGAGTCAGGAAAATAATAATTTTCGGGTCGGGAAAAATCTTTATCTGATTATTTGGAGCTGGGGGATCTTACTAAACTCAATTCCAAGTGATACGTGTATTAATCTTTTAATTTTTAAAATTCATCTGTGAAATAAAAATATTTTATATTTTAATATTATTTTATTATCCACTAGACAATACCTACTGACTTAAGAGCAGTAACTTTTGCCCAATGGACAATAGGAACCAGAAAAGTCTTTGTGACTTACAATTCGGTGAACCAATAGAAATTGGTCAATGATAGCGGCTTGATTTTCTAGACCAATAGAAAGTGGTCTATATTGGTGGTTGGACTAGTTAGTTTAGTAACTAGAAAACCTAACTAAATTAGCCTAAACTTAACTAAGTTAATCCAAAGTGCTTAAGTACTAACTAAATAGAACAAACCTAGTTTGCTACCCATTAGAGCCTTAGTTACAAGAAGGTTCTAGCATATTCAAGAAATGGAGGAGTCATTCCTAAGTAACAAGATGGTTAGCTAAGTAACTAAGAAATCTAACTAGATTTACCTAAGCTTAACTAGATACCTAAATGAACCAAAACTTGGTTTGCTCTTTCATTGAGCAATTTGGCCAAGACACTCCAAGAAGCTTCAAGAACTTGATGACTTAATTTCCTAAAGCCTATAGGAAACAAGCTTGGAGGCAAAGCCTTGAAGATCAACCATTGATTGCATCTAAGGCCATTAGGAGGTCTTGAGTGGTCAACCAAAGTGGCCACCTCATTTGAGAGCTCCACGGCCAAAGGGCTTTAGGAGGAGCTAAGGATGACACTTTGTTAGTTCATTCCATCTTCATCCATTTTCTAAAGCAAGTTCACCAAAATTCTTTCCTTTTCTCCCTTGTGAAGCTCACAGCCACCACACCATTTTAATACCTCCACTCTTCTAAAATTTTATCAAACACCACTTCCTAAACCTAAACACCATTCTAGACATCTTTCATGTTGTAAGTTTCTTCAAAATCATCCATCTTGTGCTTGGAAAACAAGCTTGAAGTTTCCTCTATACAAGGTAAAAGCCCTTGTTTCTTGTTTCTAAATTGATTCTTAAAGTCCTAAGCTATGATTGATCCATGGTTTTGCTTTTTCAACCACAGTTTATGACTTTGTAAATTATTTAAGTTTGCTAGGGTTTGTCTTTGGAGCTACACGAAATCCATAGAATCAAGCAAGAAGGAGATTTGTCTTCCTTAGAGGTAAATGGGAGATTTAATGTCATCAACCATGTATTGGTGGTGAGAAAATGGATGTGTTTGTGGTGAAGAATCCATAAGGATTCATTTACTTGGTTGTTTAAAGTTTTTCCTATTTGTGATTAGTTTTGATGCAAGTATGTTTATCGCTTTGATATATGTTTAAATATGTGTTTATGCAAGCATGATAGATATTGTATGTAGTAGGATGTGAATAACATGATGAGGATTTGCATGAGGGTTCCAAAGAACTCATGAAGCTCACGGCTTCACCACCACAAAGAGGACCAAGATGTCCTAAATTATTTTCTAATCATAAGTTAAGTGATTTAATAACAATAAATTGGATTTAGAATTTTTATAAGGGTTAGATGATGAGAAACAATTAAATATGGTTTATAAAGCATAGAATGATTTTTGGCCAACATGCCTACTTATGATGTTTTTAATTCAAAATTATTTCCTAAGCATAGAATTATGTAAATTAAAGAGAATTCAATTTAATGAATTTCAAAAGAATAAAATGAGGTGACTTTATTTTAGAGCTTAATTAGAGAAATTAAGTAAGGATGAGAAACAAAATAAATACTTGAAAAGTACTAATGTATAGCTCACCCTTTGGGTTTTGAAGCGCGTTAGCAATTTCGAGCTGTTAATATTGGTTAAATCCAAGAAGGGTAAAATTTAATGGAAATAGTAGAAAATGCTATTTAACGGATTTTCAAGGGGAAATGTTGTAAATAAAGTAAAAAATGAATACATAATGGAGAAAGTTTCAAAATTTAGTTTAGATAGTAAATAAATATTTTATGTTGTTGAAAAATATTAGAAATACCTTACGCGTATTTAAAATAATGATTTTTAAACTACGCGATTGAGAAAATGATTTAAAAACATTACGCGATTGAGAAAATGATTTAAAAACACTACACGATTTCAAAAATGTCAAAAAATATTTACGCGATTTGAAACGTTAGAAAAAGGTTGCGTGATTATGAAAATACGATAAAATATTTACGCGATTGAGAATAACAGCAGTTTGCTTTCGGGTTAAAGTGGTGGACCCGGTGATGTTGAAAAGTGGTACTGCCAAGTGATGGCGTGTGGTTGTGAAAAATAATAGTATTGTGATATGTGTGTATTTTGGCTCATGTGCCATGCATAGAGAAATGTGTCAATTTGGTTGATATTGACAAGTTGTTTAAGAGATGAATTACACCGTAGTGCAGGTGCGATAAGCGTAATGTTGTTCAATGAATGAACTTGGAGGCGTTGGTGTGTGGAAGATTCCACATGAGAACAGTTGGTAGCTCATCTGGGCTATAGTATTGAGCAACACACTAGCGATCTCGACAAAACACTATTCTTAATCACGATCTAGTTTAGACTGTCTGGAATAATGCTTGTTGTACATGACATTTTGACTGTGTAATATTTGGTTAAGGCAGCCGGAGCTACAGGCAGATCTACTAGGTCATTCTCTCTGAAAGTTGTGATTAGCTCCATGGAGTAGGAATGAGTCTATGTACATCTGCATATGTGGTCTGCATCATGATGTGATATTTATATTTGGTCTAAAATATTATGTATGATGTGATAATATGATCTGATGTATTAAATGTTGTATCTGTATGTACTATCATTTTCTATACTGCTATGCTGGTAATGATGTAGATTGTCTCACCTCTGTATATGCATTTTTGTATTATTATTGTGTTCAATAAAGATTGTGAGGAAGGCGAAAAGGAGCAACCTCCTTATTGTCAATACGAGGAGGAACAACATCCGAGTGATCAGTGCGAAGAGGGCGAGCCTCTAGATCATCTTTACTATTTGGATTCTGACGCGGTATGATGCTACCGAGTTTTTTGGGATTCGTGAAACTGGTGTTTCATGGAGGTTTTGAAGCCTGCTGTCTACAAGCTGATAGGGAATTAGTTGTTTATGTGGGACATTTGACTGTGTCCCTTAGTAGGGAATATGATGGTGTTCTGATATTCTCTACTACTATCTATGTACATTTGGTGTTGCCCTTGTCTATTAGGCACTATTGGGGTGGATGTTTCCATGCCCCTAGTGAGCTTAGTAGTGTGTCGACAGCACGGACTCCTGTCCGTAGGGCTACATGACATCCGGGTTTTCTGTCTTCCGATGATCTCCCAGAGGAGGATCCTTCAGAGGATCAAAACTTCTAGATGTGTACTTGGGCTAGTTTACAGTTTATTATGAGTCAAATAGTTTACTGCTTTGTTAAACAATTTACAACTTTATAAAACAGTTTGTACTATTTAAATATTTGTACCTTTAAAACAAAATCGTATGTATAATTATGGTGTGTATTTAATAGTTTGTTTTATTTCATGTTCTATTTATTTTATTTAATGATATAATGTGCAAAAAGAAAATTTTTACGACTTATATTATTATATGTAAATGAACGATTTATAACTTGGGTAAGTTTTATTATTATTTGTCGTAAATGTGACATCCTAAGGAGGGTGTTACATTAGTTAGTATCAGAGCCCAAGTTAGAGTTTTTTGGGGTTTTGTGTTGTGTGATTCTCTGTGATTTGTTTCCGAAAGGTTACATCTGACTTTGTTTTGTCTTGTTTGATTGATTGAAGAAAGAAATGTCTCGTGGTAGAGGAGCACGTGCAAACATGGGACGTAATGCTGATCTAATGACTAAAGCTGCTGAGGCCATGCAACATATGGTTGAAGTAATTACGCAGCAGAATCAACGAGCAGCCCAACAACACGAGGCGACTGCTGATGCCCTGAACTTATCTGAGTTTCGATGCAAAAACCCGTTGCAGTTTAGGGGCAGTTTGATCCAGAGAAAGTGAGTCTTTGGATCCAAGAACTTGAAAAGATTTTTGAAGGAATGGGATGTGCGAATGATCAGAAAGTGACATATGTTACATTTATGCTAATGGGGGACAGTGAGAACTAGTGGAGAGGAACTGGACGATTACTACAAGTTGAGGGAACCAAAATTACATGGGAGGTGTTCTGCGAAGTATTTCTGGAGAAGTACTTTCGAGCTAGTGCACGACATGCCAAAGAGATGAAATTTCTCGGCTTACGATAAGGTAACATGATTGTTTGTGAGTATGCAGCGAAATTTGAGAGCTTGTCACAGTTCTCAAGGTATTTCCAAATCCAGCTTGACGAGGAGTGGAAATGCAGCAAGTTTGAAGAATGACTGAAGGTAGAATTGAAAAGAGGAGTGCTGCCCATGAGGATGAATCAATTTCCTGCCTTGATGGATACATGTCAAGACTTGAGGAATTGAAGCCGTCACAAGATCCGATGAATCGCAACTTTGGACCAACTAGGTTCCAAAGAGGTGGAAACAATAATAGCAGTTGGTTTCAGCGCAAACTGTACTCGAGACCATCGGGGAATCAGCCCCAACGTACATCTTTTGGGCGAAGTCCTAGTGGCAACAAAGCTGGTCCAAACGTGGCATTTACGCCGAGATGTTTTAAATGTAGGGAAAGTGGCCACATATAAAGAGATTGTTCAATCAAGGGAACCATTTGCTTTAAATATGGAAGGCCTAGACATGTTTCCAGAGAATGCAACTAGCCAAAAAGAGAACCAACTGTGAGTAATGTTCGTGCTATTCAGCTGCAATCTGGAAAGCAAGTATACACGATGAGTGGAGCTGAAGCTTCCCAGTCCGAGGATCTTATTCAAGGAGAAGGTGTTGTAGCAGGTAATCTTTTGACTATACTATATGATTCGGGTGTAACTCATTCATTTATTGCATATGATTGTGTGGATCAGTTGAAATTGCCTATGTCTTCTTTGAGTTTTCAATTGATTATTTCTACACCAACTACCAAGCTTGTTGTTGCATCTAAAGTATGCTTGAATTGTCCTATTACCATAAATGATCGAGTCTTTTCTGTTAATTTAATTTGTTTTCCTCTCATTGAAATAGATATAATCTTAGGAATGGATTGGTTATCTTCTAACCATATCCTATTAGACTGTTCCAATAAAACCTTAGTTTTTCCTAAGGATGAGAATTCTAGATTTTTAACTGCCGCTAAAGTCGAATCATTGTTGAGGAATGAAGCTCAAGGATACATGCTGTTGTCTTCTTTAGAAGTCAAGAGTGAGAAAGACGTGAATGCTATTTCTGTCGTTAACGAGTTTTCCAAGGTTTTTCCCGATGAGGTACCTGGTTTACCACTGGAAAGAGAGATAGAGTTTTCTATCGATCTTGTACCAGGAGCAGGTCCTATTTCGATTGCACCGTATCGAATGTCGCCATCGGATTTAGTAGCATTGAAGAAGCAATTGGAGGAACTATTGGAAAAATAGTTTGTACGACCAAGTGTTTCACCATGGGGAGCACCAGTACTTCTACTCAAAAAGAAGGATGGAACGTCTCGTCTTTGTGTGGACTATCGCCAACTGAAATTCACTTCCAAGGATTGACGATTTGATGGACTAACTAAAAGGAGCAGTTGTTTTCTCTAAGATATATTTGCGACCAAGATATCAATAAATTTGTGTCAAGGTAGAGGATATACCTAAGGCTACTTTCCGAACTCATTACGGACATTATGAGTATCAAGTGATGCCATTCGGAGTGATGAATGCTTCTGCTATATTCATGGATTACATGAATAGGATCTTTCGTCCATACCTAGACAGATTTTCCATTGTCTTTATCGACGACATTCTGATCTATTCTCAAGGTCCGGAAGAGCATACTGAACATCTCAGCATAGTTCTCAAGATTTTGAAAGAAAAAAAGTTGTATGCCAAGTTAGCGAAATGTGAGTTTTGGTTGGAAGAAGTTCAGTTTCTGGGTCACGTGATTTCCAAGGAAGGTATTGCGGTAGACCCATTGAAAGTGGAAACCATTCTGCAATGGGAAAGGCCAAAGACAGTGACAGAGATCTGAAGTTTTGTTGGATTAGCCAGATATTACCGAAAGTTCCTTAAAGGTTTCTCCAAGATAGCAAGACCTCTTACATAACTCACAAGGAAGAGCTAAGTTTTTGTTTGGACAGAAGAATGTGAAGAAAGTTTTTAGGAGTTAAAGAAGAGATTGACGACCAGTGTTAATTTTACCAGATCCGAGCGAGACTTTTGAAGTGTATTACGATGCTGCATACCAGGGATTAGGATGTGTGTTGATGCAGAACAGAAATATGGTAGCATATGCTTCTAGACAGCTGAAGGTACACGAAAGGAACTACTCGACGCACGATTTGGAGCTAGCCGTAATGGTTTTTGCATTAAAAGTATGGAGACATTTTCTATATGGGGCCACATTCAATGTCTTCAGTGATCACAAGAGTTTGAAATACTTGTTCGATCAGAAGGAGTTGAACATGAGGCAGAGGCAATGGCTAGAGTTTTTAAAGGATTATGATTTTCAGCTTCAATACCATCCAGGAAAGGCGAATGTAGTGGCAGATGCCTTAAGTAGGAAGGTGATTAGTGTCTCTACTATGATGATAAAGGAGGAAGAATTGATAAAGCAGTTTAGGGACATGTGGTTGTCAGTGGAATTGGCACCAGGAAGGATACGTTCAAATAGAGTTACTATTTTGAATGATTTGTTAGAAGAAATCCGAAAAAAAATAGGAAGATGATCCATTTTTGCAAAATGAGAAAGAATTTTTGAAGCAAGGTCATAAGGCAGTTGTTGAGGAAGGATCTAATGGGGTCTTAAGATTCAAAGGAAGGATTTGTATACCTGATGATCCCGATCTAAAATAAGCGATTCTTGATGAAGCTCATAAAAGTAGGTTGAGTATGCATCCAGGGATGACTAAGATATATCAAGATCTAAAGTGGATGTTTTGGTGGCCAAGGATGAAGAGAGATGTTGCGGAACGTGTGGCGTCTTGCCTTGTTTGTCAAAAAGTAAAAGTTGAGCATCAAAGACCCGCCGGTATGTTACAACCCTTAATTATTCCAAAATGGAAATGAGATAATATCACAATGGATTTTGTTACCGGATTTCCAAGGATTAGGAAGGGTCATGATTCTAAATGGGTTATAGTTGATAGGCTTACGAAGTCAGTGCACTTCTTGTCGATCAATATAAAGTATTCATTCGAACGATTGACCTAAGTGTACATTAGTGAAATTGTTAGACTTCATGGTGTACCCTCTAGTATCATATCTGATAGAGATCTAAGGTTTACATTGAGGTTTTGACGAAGCTTACAAGAAGCCATGGGGACTAAGCTATGTCTAAGTTCTGTTTATCATCCGCAAACTGATGGTCAAACTGAAAGGACTATCCAGTCGCTAGAAGATCTGTTGCGACCTTGTGTGTTAGAATAACAAGGGAGTTGGGATGAATTCTTGTCTTTGATGAAATTCACCTACAACAATAGTTTTCACTCAAGTATAGGGATGGCACCCTAGGAAGCACTATATGGGCGACGTTGTCAAACACCTTTGTGTTGGTATCAGGATGGGGAAAGTATGACCATAGGACCTGATCTTGTACAATAAATTATGGAAAAGGTGAAAATGATTTAGGAAAAAAATGAGGATGACTCAGAGCCAAGACCTCTTGAATTTGAGGAAGGTGAACATGTGTTCTTACGAGTAACACCTATGACTAGTGTCAGAAGGGTTATCAAATCCAAAAAGT
The DNA here is from genome assembly GCA_029884605.1 of Ormosia emarginata. Lineage (NCBI taxonomy): Eukaryota > Viridiplantae > Streptophyta > Magnoliopsida > Fabales > Fabaceae > Ormosia > Ormosia emarginata. Next base: position 46,953,660 of record JAQQTP010000088.1, read on the forward strand.
TCACTCCCAAATTCATTGTACCTTATCAAATTATTCGTCGGATAGGTCCAGTAGCCTACCAAATAACTTTACCACCCTTTCTTTCTAATCTCCATAATGTATTCCATATGTCTTAGTTGAGAAAATATATTCCCGATTCAACACATGTCATTCAACCCGATGAAGTACAACTGAAAGATAATTTGATATACAAGACGCTTCCTGTTAAGATTGAGGACAAGAAAGTGAAGCAACTTCGAGGGAAGATGATTTGTATTAGTAAAAGTAGTCTGGAACGACGTGACGGGAGATGCTTACATGGGAATTGGAAGATAAAATGAAGGAGCAATACCCATATCTTTTCTAAGGTACGATAAATTTTGGGGACAAAATTTTTTTAGTGGGGGAGAGTTTTAACACCCTAAAATTTGCTAATTTACAGTAATGTCTAAATTGTACTGTTTTATGTTTTCTGTTGGCTATAAATTTATTTTGACTGTTTTGGGACTGTATTTGATTGTTGTGTGTGATTTACTTCGAGTCAGGAAAATATTAATTTTCGAGCTGGGGAAAATCTTTATCTGATTATTTGGAGCTGGGAGATCTTACTAAACCCAATTCTAAGTGATACATGTATTAATCTTTTAATTTTTAGAATTTATCTGTGAAATAAAAATATTTTATATTTTAATTTTATTTTATTATCCACTGGACAGTACTGACTGACTTAAGAGCAGTAGCTTCTACCCAATGGACAATAGGAACCAGAAAAGTCTTTGTGACTTACAATTCGGTGAACCAATAGAAATTAGTCAACAATGGCGGCTTGATTTTCTAGACCAATAGAAAGTGGTCTATATTGGTGGTTGGACTAGTTAGTTTAGTAACTAGAAAACCTAACTAAATTAGCCTAAACTTAACTAAGTTAATCCAAAGTGCTTAAGTAGTAACTAAATGGAACAAACCTAGTTTGCTACCCATTAGAGCCTTAGTTACAAGAAGGTTCTAGCATATTCAAGAAATGGAGGAGTCATTCCTAAGTAATTAGATGGTTAGCCAAGTAACTAAGAAATCTAACTAGATTTACCTAAGCTTAACTAGATACCTAAATGAACCAAAACTTGGTTTGCTCTTCCATTGAGCAATTCGGCCAAGACACTCCATGAAGCTTCAAGAACTTGATGACTTCATTTCCTAAGCCTATAGGAAACAAGCTTGGAGGCAAAGCTTTGAAGATCAACCATTGATTGCATCTAAGGCCATTAGGAGGTCTTGAGTGGTCAACCAAAGTGGCCACCTCCTTTGGGAGCTCCAAGGCCAAAGGGCTTTAGGAGGAGCTAAGGATGACACTTTGTTAGTTCATTCCATCTTCATCCATTTTCTAAAGCAAGTTCACCAAAATTCTCTCCTTTTCTCCCTTGTGAAGCTCACAGCCACCACACCATTTTAATACCTTCAATCTTCTAAAATTTTATCAAACACCACTTCCTAAACCTAAACACCATTCTAGACATTTTTCATGTTGTAAGTTTCTTCAAAATCATCCATCTTGTGCTTGGAAAACAAGCTTGAAGTTTCCTCTATACAAGGTAAAAGCCCTTGTTTCTTGTTTCTAAATTGATTCTTAAAGTCCTAAGCCATGATTGATCCATGATTTTTCTTTTTCAACCAGAGTTTATGACTTTGTAAATTGTTTAAGTTTGCTAAGATTTTTCTTTGGAGCTACATGAAATGCATAGAATCAAGCAAGAAGGAGATTTGTCTTCCTTAGTGGTAAGAGGGAGATTTAATGTCATCAACCATGTATTGGTGGTGAGAAAATGAATGTGTTTGTGGTGAAGAATCCATAAGGATTCATTCACTTGATTGTTTAAAGTTTTTCCTATTTGTGATTAGTTTTGATGCAAATATGTTTATAGCTTTGGTATATGTTTAAATATATGTTTATGTAAGCATGATAGATATTGTATATAGCAGGATGTGAATAACATGATGAGGATTTGCATGAGGGTTCCAAAGAACTCATGAAGCTCACAGCTTCACCACCACAAAGAGGACCAAGATGTCCTAAATTATATGTCATAGGTTAAGTGATTTAATAACAATAAATTGGATTAAGAATTTTTATAAGGGATTAGATGATGAGAAACAATTAAATATGGTTTTTAAAGCATAGAATGATTTTTGGCCAACATGCCTACTTATGATGTTTTTAATTCAAAATTATTTCCTAAGCATAGAATTATGTAAATTAAAGAGAATTCAATTTAATGAATTTTAAAAGAATAAAATGAGGTGACTTTATTTTAGAGCTTAATTAGAGAAATTAAGTAAGGATGAAAAACAAAATAAATACTTGAAAAGTACTAACGTATAGCTCACCCTTTGGGTTTTGAAGCGCGTTAGCAATTTCAAGCTATTAATATTGGTTAAATCCAAGAAGGGTAAAATTTAATGGAAACAGTAGAAAATACTATTTAACAGATTTTCAAGGGGAAATGTTGTAAATAAAGCAAAAAACTAATATAAAATGGAGAAAGTTTCAAAATTTAGTTTAGATAGTAAATAAATATTTTACGTAGTTGAAAAATATTAGAAATACCTTGCGCGTATTTAAAATAATAATTTTTAAACTACGCGATTGAGAAAATGATTTAAAAACATTACGCAATTGAGAAAATGATTTAAAAACACTACGCGGTTCCAAAAATGTCGAAAGCGCGATTGTGAAAAGGTGATAAATTATTTACATGATTGAGAATAACAACAGTTTGCTATCGGGTTAAAGTGGTGGACCCGGTGATGTTGAAAAGTGGTACTGCCAAGTGATGGTGTGTGGTTGTGAAAAATAATAGTTTTGTGATATGTGTGTATTTTGGCTCATGCACCATGCATAGAGAAATGTGTCAATTTGGTTGATATTTCAAAGTTGTTTAAGAAATGAATTACACCATAGTGCGGGTGCGATAGGCGTAATGTTGTTCATTGAGTGAACTTGGAGGCGTTGGTGTGCGAAAGATTCCATATGAGGACAGTTGTTAGCTGCTCTGGGCCGTGGTACCGGGCAACGCACTAGCGATCTCGACAAAGCACTATTCTTAATCACAATCTAGTTTAGACTGTCTGGAACAATGCCTATTATACACGATATTTTGACTGTACAATATTTGGCTAGGGCAGCCAGAGTTACAGGCAGATCTACTAGGTCATTCTCTTTGAAAGTTGTGGTTAGCTCCATGGAGTATGAACGAGTCTGTGTACATCTGCATATGTGGTCTGCATCATGATGTGATATTTATATTTAGTCTGAAATATTATGTATGATGTGATAATATGATTTGATGTATTAAATGTTGTACATGTATGTACTGTTATTTTCTATACTACTATCCTGGTAATGATGTAGATTGTCTCACCTCTTTGTATGCGTTTCTGTATTATTATTGTGTTGGGTAAAGATTGTGAGGAAGGTGAAGAGGAGCAACCTCCTTATTGTCAGTACGAGGAGGAACAACATCCGAGTGATCAGTGCGAAGAGGGCGAGCCTCTAGATCATCCTTACCATTTGGATTGATTCTGATGTGGTATGATGCTATCGAGTTTTTTGGGATTCGTGAAACTGGTGTTTCATGGAGGTTCTAAAGCCTGGCGTCTACAAGCTGATAGGGAGTCAGTTGTTTATATGGGACGTTTGACTGTGTCCCTTGATGGGATATAATTATATTTAAAAGTTTCAAACCCAAGTGTAGGTTGTCTCAAGTAATAAATTCTCAGGAGTCCGAGGTCGATCCACAAGGAATTGATGAAGGAAAACTAATTAATTGAGGTAAGGATCAAATTTTTCATAAAATTAAAGATGATATAAGTTGTTCATAAATGAAAAGGATTTGCTTGGGTTAGGAGATCCACTCTTGATAATAAATTAAAGATAAGATTATTTCTTTTTATAACTCAATTGAAATCATGCATAATGAAGATTCCAATCGGAAGATTTAACATTCAAAGTTCAATCATGTAATCATATTATGGTTCCAATAATTATCTACCAATACTTGTAAATCGTCAAAAGCATCCAATGTGCCAATCCTATTGTCTACAATGGATCAAGATATTCATTATACAAGAAAAGTTTCTTAATTAATTGGAAATAACATACAACACATATTATATTTGCTTAATAATATATCATTTAAGTACAAGAAAAAAATTAATCTAACCTTAACTTATTACCAAGAGCTTCACTTTTTCACCCAAGCAAGATGAAGATTAATTACACATGAGAAAGAAGAAAAGAAAAAGAAAAAGGAAAAGGAAAAGGAGAACAACAGAACGTAGGGAAATTCTCTGCTTCCGAACGCCCCTCCTTCAGAATTTGATTGCCTATTTATAGGCAAATTTGCTACAGGAGCTACAGTGATGCTATAGTGACGCTACGTGGTGCTGCAGTGCTACAGTGCAAGCTACAGTGATGATTTGTTGACATCATCCATCAAGTATTTTTTTTCTTTTTTCTTTTTTACAAATCTTCTATGCAATCACCTCCATTCTTCAATCCTTTGCATTTACCTAACAAAAATACATAGAAATACATAATTACACCACAATTTAAAATACTAAAACTATAACAAAACTCACGAACAAACCCAATTAAAAAGATTAAAAAGAATGAAAAACACACACAATGAACCATAAAAATTATAAGTTTTACAGGTTCATCATACTCCCGCACTTGAGCTTTTGCACTCCTAGGCAAAATATATAAGACCAAAGCTAGGAAATGACACTGAACTAAAAAAACTAAAAACTCTAAAAGATTTAATGAAACAAAAAGAGCAACTAGTCATTCAAGGGAACAAAGCATTTTTTTTAATATTTCTTCACATCTCAAACCATCAAGCAAGGAAACTTCAGTTAAAAAGAACAAATCAAGAATGAAAGATCCTCACAGGATTTACTCTCAATCCCTCTAGTGTTTAAAATGGTAGATATTTCACTCAATTCAACCCATGAAAAATTGCACTACCATAAGCTTGCTTATCTTCTACTTCTCCACTACTCAGAACACATGCACACAAAAATCAAGAGGACTTTATTCAAGGTTGTAACAGGGTCATGGTAAAGGAAAATGGATAATATGGACATAAGAAGATAAATACCAAAGAGAATAAAAGAGCATTATGGTACAGTTAGAGTGGAAAAGATATTTGAGAACATTCATCAATAAAGACAATGGCCAATATTTGACTAATGTTTTGTTGAAGATCAATCCCAAATTGATGAGTTGAATTCATTGTTAGGCATAAACCTTCTCCTTCTCTTCCTGTTGTTTCAAAGCATCAATCTTTATTCTAGATATGGATATGTCACATAGTGTATCAGATGGTCAGCTCTTTCTTTCTTTTCTTTTCTTTTTTTTTTTTCTTTTTTTTCTCGTTTTCTTTTTCTTTTTTTTTTCCTTTTTTTTTACACACACACACACCCACACTTGTTTAAAAACAAAGTCAATGCTCTCTTATTCCCTAAGGTTAGGTAAAAACATGCTTCTTTTTTTTAAGGCACGTAATAAGCTAAAAACAAGAACTGGCCAAATAAGCTCAAAGGGGTTATACAAGGGAAAATATACAAGGATGGCTGTAACACCCCGAATTTCCTATCTCTTAAACAGTAATTTTGACAGTTAACAGAATTTTACTGTTTAGTAATTTATGAGCGTTGTAATATTATTTTGATTATTCTATCAGCGTATTTGATTGTTTTGAGTGATTTACTCCGTGTCAGGAAAATAATAATTTTCAGACCGGAGAAAATCTTTAAATATTTATTTCTCTTGACTGTTAATTATTTTTAATAATCTGACTTGATTTTCATACGTTTTCTAATATTTGTGATTTTTGTGAATGATTATGAATATTTTTTACTGTATGTGGGCCCAGGTGGTCCTATGTGGGCCCAAGTGACCTTACGTGGGCCCAAGTGGGTCCCGCAAAGTGAATTTTTCTACGCATGGAAAAATTTGTACTGTTTAGACGGAGACAGGGGATCTTACCAAACCTGAATCCAGAAACAGTTTCTAAAATTTTATTGTACTGTGTTTTGTACTGTATTTATTTATAGGAAGATAAAAATACAGTAAATATATTCTTTCGTGGGGTTTTAGCAGATAAAAATAGAAATTATACTATTAAGTCAATATTAGTGATTGTGACAATTTTTTATGGACCAATCGGAAACAAGTTCAATATTGAAGACTTTAATATCAACCGTCGATTTAATCAATGTGTAGGATAAGTTTAATAAAATGGCTATGACCATTTATAACCATTGGATTTGGATTTAATCAATGGTAGAGATTTGGTCTCAAAAAGTGACAAAGACCATTTATGACCATTGGATGAAGAATTAATCAAGGGTGGAGATTTGGTCTTGTAAAGTAACAAGGACCATTTATGACCATTGGATGTAAATTTAATCAATGGTGGAGAATTAGTCTTAAAAAGTAGCAAAGACTAATTATGACCCTTGGATTAAAAGTAAGAAGGAGTAATCTTAACCCTTCATTTTGGAGACACATCTAATGGTTAGAATTTAAAGGAGAAAGATCCAATGGCCTAGATTAAGTCTTCTAAATCAAAAGTCTACCTACATCCTAACCATTGAATTAATCAATGGCTAGAAATGCTCTAGATGGTGGCTAATAATGATGACAACTTCCTGAATGCATTAGGAAGAGGGGGGACGGTTTTGTGAAGCATTTAGGAGCTAAAGGAAAACTTTATGTCATTGTTAAGTGGTCTTGGTCAATGTTGCATCATTATTGATCATTATTGATCAATTTGCACTCAAGGAGAATGCATTGGAGGGGGGGGCTACGGTTTTGAGGAGCTTTAGGACATAGGAAAGTTTGAAGACCATATTATTGATATCCTTTATTTCCTTTGTCTTCTCCAAAACCAATAACTCATCAAGCTTTTCTCTCCACTTTCTTTTCATGGAGGTTTTGGCCAAGCACTCCAAGAACACCTTCCATCACTCAAAAATTTTATCCAACCTAGTTTCTTGAATCCTTACCTTATTCTAAGAACATTTCTAGTTATGAGTTTTCTCTAAATCATTCATCTTGATCTTCAAATCCAAGCTTCAAGATTCTACCAAAAATGGTAAATTTCATATTTCTTCTTCTAATGTTCTAGTTTTGATTTTCTAAGCCATGATTGAACCATGGTTTACCTATTTCTACACTTGTTATTGATTGTAACATTTGTTTATGATTTTTAAGAATTTTCCCAAGGAGCTTCACAAAATTTGTGAAAGGAAAAACTAAGTGTTTTCACTTCATCTTTTGTCTTAACCAAGCCTAAGAAGCTTTTCTCTTACAAAAATCAAAAAAATTCCATCTTTGTTCTTCAAGAGGAATTTCGGCTATACCATCCAAAATCACCATCCAATCCTTTTTAATTTCATCCAACCATAGATCTTGAATCTCCATGATGTTCTAAGCAACTTTCATGTTGGAGACTTTCTCTAAATCATCTATCTTCAACCTTGTTCTTCAAGCTAAAGATTGAAGCTTTAATGGTGAAGTTTGTTACTCTTCACTTTTCTTTTGATTTTCAAGGTTCTAACCATGATGCATATCCATGGTTCCTCTTAATCAAGCTTAGTATACTAATTTTTATGTATTTTGTTTTGTATTTGAGAAGCCCTTGGTGGTGAAGGACTTGGAAAAAGAATCAAAACAAAGAGTTTTTGAAGATCTTCAAGAGGTAAGAGGGAGATCCATCTCACCAACCAAGCATGGTGGTGAGAGATGGTCTTATATTTGATGGATAGTGAATCCATGTGAGGATTCATATCCATGGTCATGTAAATTATTTGTGTGTGTTTATGAACTTTGATTATTTGCCTATGCTTGATATGCTTTGCATGATTTTATGGCTTATATGGTATGATTATAATATGCATGATGATAATATGGTATGCTTATAATATGCATGATGAGAATAGGTTGAAATTATGTATATGTATGCCATGATGTGATGATGGAAAAAAAATCAATTTTTGGCTTCAATGGCCAAAGGAAAGGAAATACGGTTTTGATACCCATGAAGAGGGTTTATGTTAAAAAATTTTAAGAACAAGGGAATTAATTTTTGGGTCCCTAGAACATTGAGAATTTCGGCCAAGACACCTCGACATAGGTGTTTATAACTTAATATTTCATGGAAGAATAAAATTGGATTGATTTGAAAAGCATGGAAAATGAACAAAGGATACGTTTTCCAAGAGAACAAGAACATGGTTTTGAAGGATTTTTATTGATTTATTTTGTGTAAAAAGATCCTAAGTGTTTTTCAAAACATTAGTTTTGAATGAAACGGGCAAACGTTGATTTTAAGGATTTGCAAAGAAAGTGAAAAAGGATTTGCAAAGAAATTGAAAATCAATTTGAACAAATGAGTTTGGTTTTTATGACCATAAGTCTTACGGTTTTGAAAGCAGAATTTTAATGGTTTTGTTTGTGTAAAACCATATTGACTTAGAAGGAAAAATGTTTTGATAATTTTCAATAGTCATGTCCACGTTTTCGAAGGCTTGTAATGCCTTGATTTTGATGAAACAAAGTGATTTTCCAAGTGGAAATATAATTGATTTAATACAAGAATTTGGAAAGGGAATTAGAGCATTTTATCACTTGAGAGAATAGTAACTTTCGTAACAGAAAACAAAGAGAGATTGAAAATATTTGAGTTTCAATTTATTTTTGAGGAAGGTTGATTTTGGAAATGATTTAGAAAAATGGAGAATATAATGGTATTTTAAAAATTTACTAACGTATAACTGATTTTCGAGTTTTGAAGTACGTTAGGAAATTCTTAAAGTTTGAAACACTGATTTAAATTAATTGAAAAGTGATTTTGTGGGTTATATTTGAAAAAGAATTTCTTGAGTAAAGAACTGTGGAAAAAGATTTTTTTAAGTAAGAAAATATATTAAATGAAGTATAAAATTATATTATTTTGAGAAAAGTTGAAAATAAATTTTTGAAGGTTAAGAAATATTTTCTGTAATGAAATTGTGGTGAAAAAATATTTTATGTATCTTAAAAACGATTTGAAATGCAGTAAAATATGTTTACGCAATTTGAAAAATGTGTTGAAAATGATATTGATTTATTTAAGTCCAAAATAATGTTTGGAATATTGAAGAATATTTTAAATGATTGTAAAATATTGAAAAATATTTTACGTATCTTAAAAATGGTTTAAAATACAGTAAAATATTTCTACGCAATTTGAATTACGTTTAAATATTTCTACGCAATTTGAATTATGTTTAAATATTTTACGTAATTTGAACTACTGCTGAAAAATCAATATGTGATTTAAAAGTGATAGAATATTTTTACGTGATTGTGAAAATGACGGAAAATCGTTATGTGATTTGGAAAGTGTTTTAAATATTTTGAAAATGATGGAAAATGATTTACGCGACTTAAAAGAATGATTTTTAAGTTACACGATTTTGAAACAGTGGAAAAATACTATGCGATTTGAGAAACGTATATTTTTACGCGATTGAGAAAAATGTTAAAAAATTAGTACGTGGTTTAAAAGTGCAACAGAAGAGTTGAGCATTTTGAAAATGTAACAGAAATGTTACGAAATTTTGTAAACGTAACAGTAGTGTTACTGTATTGTGAAAACATAACAAAAACATTTTAGAATTTTAAAAACGTAACAAAAGTGTTACGGTATTTTGAAAATGTAACAGAAGTGTTGTGGAATTGTGAAAACGTAACGGGAATGTTGCGCAATTTTGTGAAAACACGACGAAAGTGTTTTATAACTATGAAAATGTGATAACATGATTTTCGCTGTTGAAAGTACAATATGAACACTGTATGAGAAAATGACAAGTTTTGCCTGTGATTGGCATTTGGTGCATTTTATATGCATTGGAAAGATATGCCTGTGATTGGCATTGGTGCATTATACATGCATTGGAAAATTATGCATTGAGGCATATGATTAAATTGAACAAATGAAATTGAAAAGATTTGGCCCTTGTGGTTGGACTTGTACTGATATATTCGTGCATTGTATAAAGTATAGCTAATAAGCTATTTTGGCCCTTGTGGTTAAAGAGGGAATGAGAATTGATAGTCAGATCTATGATGGATCTTGGGGTGCGTCAAGGCGCGGCGGTCGACCAGTGGATATCTGTCTGTGGGCTAAGGCTGGACCATATGCCACTTGGCGATGCAGTCTGTTACAACGCATTGACGATACCCGACAAGAACACGATTCTTTTCTACGACCGGGAGATTGTCTTTGGGCTAAGGCTGACAATTAACTAGAGCATTCTTCTCGAAATTGTGAAAACCTCCATGGAGTTGTTTTTCAAAAACTGAGTCTATGTGCACATACATGAATCTAAACATTTATATCTGTATGATATATTAATTGAGGAATATTGGCTATGACAACTGTTTTGAATACTTGGATTGATATATGATTGGATGATGATAGTTGATTAATATTGAATATATTATTGGAAGTCTGGTATGATATCCCTGTATGATATTGCTGTTTGTGTTATCTCTGTGTTGTCATATTGGTATTGGTGTAGGTGATCTCACCTCTTTGTTATGTTGTTTTGCTGTGTCTGTACTGTTAAAATCAAATAATAGAAGGATCGAGTTGTCTTAGTCATAACGGGCAATGGATACTCTGAGATTGGTGACAATAATAAGGAGTGGACATTCAGGACTCGAAGGGGTGCAGTGTTGACAAAGGAACAGATGTATGATGCATCAAGATGGACAGAAAAAGGAATAAGTATGTTAAAGTTTCTCGTTAGTGTTGTACCGTGCTATTAAGTAGGACCCGTTATAGGGTTTGCTACTGTTAAAAAAAAAGAGTCTGTTAATTTTATATTTCTCTTTAAATTGTGAAATATTAATTGGTGTCAATATTGCATAATGAATAGTTGAAATATGATTTTCAATATTACCTAATATTTTCAGTAAATTTACGTTTCAGTAAAGAAGAAATTTTAAAACTCATATTTTATAACTCAAACTTTGTGCGAACTTCTTTTCAGATTTTGAGTCGGGAGTCAGACATGTGATACCCTAGGGAGGGTGTTACAATGGCTATTTGGTCAAAGTAGCTGTTTTAAAATGTCTCAATCATATTTATGTATGCATGTGAAAATGTAGCCTCAAAAAGAATCAATGCAAGTTCTAGAGTTACAATTTCACGAGTGAAAATCATACAAGAAAGAAGAGAATGGTACAAATGTTCAATCCATTCATCAATAAGCTCAAAATCTCACAAGGCATGTTTCTATCATTCTCAATTCACCAATTCAACATTCAAATCCAAGCATGTGATTTTTAAGAAAGAAGAAAATTTATGCTATGACCCAAGATATGCTTTTTACTACTTCTAAAACCATTTTTTTCTCAACTATGATGCATCTCAAGAATAAAATTACCTTTTTGGAAAAAATTTACTCCTTACTCTGCCATCCTTAATTGATTTTGTTGTAGGTTTCTGACAGTCATCTCACTAAACATACTTCCTAATTTAAATGCGTCTCAGAAGTAAAATTACTCCTTACTCGGCCAATATTCATTGGTTTAGCAAGTTCATGAAAATCATATCATACTTCCCTATTTTTTTTTAAACTATCCTTCCCCCCCAACCAGATCACAACATTGTCCGCAATGTTAAAATATAGATGAGTAAAGGATAGAAGATATTACCTGCTGGAGAAATCTGACACAAAATAAAACAGAAAGAAAGGACGATAAATAAAATCAAACCCATTAAAGATGAAGTGTCAGATCTGGCTTTCTTTTCTTACTGCTTTCCTCGCTCCTTCCTGCTGACCAATCTATCTGAGCTATTACTTTTTCAAGTTCATACTCGAAAGCTTCTAATTTATCAAGGAGCTCATCAATAGTGGAGGCAGAGATAAGAAGTTTTCTTGCCGAAGGAGTGATAAATTTCTGTTCTACAGCTATGTCAAGAAAAAATAACAAAAGATCAAAGAAATTATTAACATTCAACAAGCCAATGGGTTTATGGTAGATGTTTAGTTCGGCCCAAGAGACAATTTGAAAAATTTCTTCTAAAGTACCAAAACCACTTGGTAAGGCAATGAATGCATCAGAGTTGTCAAGCATTTTTTTCATTCGTCTATGCATAGATGTTACCTGAATTTCTTCTCCAACTGTCTTTCTAGTAATGTTATTTTGAGCTAAAGGTTTAGGAATGACACCTAAAACCTGACTGCCTCCTACAAATGCAGAGAGTGATACAACCCCCATTAACCGACGACAACCTCCCCCATATACAACATGAATATTCCTCGCAACAAATGTTCGACCAAGAACGGTAGCTGCGTTTGCAAACTCTAAACCCTTCCCATAACTTGATCCACAAAAAACACAGACATTTTTAAGGTTACGAACAGGAGGTCCCATAATTTCACCTTCCCTCTGAATGATTATGATTTGGAGGAAAGTGAAGAAAATGGAGTGTCTAAATATGAAAAAGAAGGGAAAAAGTAATCATAACACCTATAAGGGTAGGTTGGCTGTTGTTAGAAAAGTTTGAAATTAAGAAACACGGAATTTTTTTTAACTTTTTTTTTTAACTTCAAGAAAACCATCAGGGTAAAGAAGTTTAGAAACCCCTGAAGGACCCTGCTCAAAGGATCGTCTGTCCAAAAATCAAAATACAATAAAATCATACAAAGATAAAAGAAATATAATAATAAATGAGGACATACCTGTATGTACAGTTTTCATGGCGTATCTTTATACTGCGTGTCATGAATGTAGTAGTGGCATATATTTAAGTTGCGTGTCACCAATGCAACATATGAATTCCACAAGGATTGTCGAACCGACAACAAGAACCTTTGAATCCTTTCCGTCCTGCTTACGGAAGAACAACCCTCTATCTTCCTGCAAACCTAATTAAAGGCCTGTATTCTAAGGAGATGGTACCTGACCGCAGCTAGTCAGAACTCGCCATAGAGACCTACTAATTAAACTAAGTATATAGCTCAGCTAACAGTTTTCGTTCACTGTAAAGACGAGACGCTTCTTTCTGTCCATCAGTGCTACAGAGCCTTGGTTCCAAGAACTGGGAATGTAGCACGCGGCTCTCTATAGAGCATGGCACATGAACTTTATTTACATATTGGCATGTGAAGGTCTCCTCCTGAGTTTATGACAGGACGGGCATCCGCCCGGGGCTCCTAATCTAATTAAAGACTAAGTACAACCGTAGTTTCGCCCTCTATATTTTATTTTAAAATTTTTTTTTCAAGTTGTTAAAAACCTGATGAAAGATGGGTGTATACTCACTTGAGATTGGGATGGAGGTAATCTGCTCTTTCAGCTTTGTGCCAAAGCATTGTTGACCTGTATTAGACCCATTCAAGACCAGCGCAACATAGGGCTCCCAAAAGGGACAAGTGGCCATAATACGACTAGCTGCCTCACATGTGAGATACAATCTACCTTCTTTGTTTTTCAATTAAGAAGGCTGAATCAGGATGCATGCATTTCCCCATTCACGTTTTGTGTTACCAAAGCCAAACCCAAGATGTATACAATTTTTTTTTCTTTTTAAAATCTCTTCTTTTTTTTTGATGATTTTTTTATTTTTTATTTTGAACATGAAGAAGAAGAAGAAGATATGTACATGTTGTTGTGGATGTTGCTCACATCTGTCTCTGGTTTCACGTCCAGAAATGGCTTAAACGCCTTCTATGAGTCGAGAATAAGCTTCCCATCCAATTTTCTTATAAATTGGCAAACAGGGTCTTTTAGAGTCAGATTCCCAAGACTATATTGCTTTTGTTCATCCTTGAAGAGATTCCACAAATTAAGAAGTTCACGATGCACAAGACCACAAGAATGCGTATCAAGAGTCAATAAGATATCATCTAATGACTCCTTACTCAGTCCATTCTTAATGAAGAAATTTTATCTTCTCTGTTTTTGGAAACCATCTCCAAAGAACGACATCGCTTGTTACAATTCCATCGTCCACATATATGATAGACTTGTAATCTTTTTGCTCTTCTCCTTTTAGAATATGAACTTCTACCAAGACCTGGCATGTATAAATCAAATGAAATTGAAGACTCACCTGCTAATCGGACCTTTGCTTCGATTATCCAACGTACATCTTCTGGTATACCTTTGTGCATTAACAATCTCAATCTTTCACATCTAGCCTTGTAAATTTTTGTTAGAGCATTTTGAGGAAAAAAAGGAAAATGTTTTCTCAGGTTTGAGAGAATGATATCTATTTTGAAGAAGAAGAAATCAGTTATTTTGGGAAACTGAAAGAGAGCAAACCGACTTAAGAGTCACGGAGTACCATCATCCGTCATTTTACCGGGGAGCTAAAGAACTGCAAAACAAAATAAAGTCATAAAATTAGAGTAAATTTTTCACATAAGAAGGATTAGAAAGGGAAATGAATTCTACCTCAGCAGCTTGATTTTCTAGAAATGGTTTAAGTCTTTATCCATTGACCTTAGACACATTACCATTCCTGGGATTCTCAATGTCTATGGCCCCATAAGGATATACATGTTTGATAATAAAAGGATCAGTCCACCTAGATCTCAATTTTCCAGGGAATAGGTGAAGACGAGAATTATAAAGCAGAACTTTTTGACCAATTTCAAAAGGTTTTCTCAAAATAGATTTGTCATGAAAAGCTTTTGTTCTTTCTTTATAAATTTTTGAGTTTTTATATGCATCATTTCTCAATTCCTCAAGTTCATTTATTTGCAATTTGCGTAACTTGCAAGCATCATCAAGATTTAAATTGAAAGCTTTAATGGCCCAAAATGCTTTATGCTCCAGTTCTATAGGCAAGTGACAAGGTTTTCCATAGACTAACCGATAGGGTGACATGCCTAAAGATGTTTTAAAAGCAGTACAGTAAGCCCAAAGTGCATCGTTTAGTCTTAAAGACCAATCTTTACGATTTGGGTTAACCGTTTTTTCCAAAATTTATTTAATTTCTCTATTTGCTAATTCTACTTGTCTACTTGTCTACTTGTCTGAGGGTGATAAGGGGTAGCAACTTTATGGGTAATACCATATTTCTTCATTAAAGATTCAAATGGTTTATTACAAAAATGTGTTCCCCCATCACTGATGATAGCTCGAGGGATTCCAAATCGACTTAAGACATTTTCAATTAAAAATTTGAGAACAGTTTTATGATCATTTTGTCGACATGGAATCGCCTCAATCCATTTTGAGACATAATCAACTGCAACCAAAATATACACAAATCCAAATGAGGATGAAAATGGACCCATGAAATCAATTCCCCAACAATAAAAAATTTCAAGGACAAAGATAGGGTTCAGAGGCATCATATTTCTTTTAGAAATGGACCCTAATTTCTGACAATTTTCGTAACTTTTGGAAAAGGTATGGCTGTCTTTAAATAAAGTAGGCCAATAAAATCCACACTGTAAGATTTTCGCAGCTATTTTCTTTGAAGAAAAATGACCTCCACATGCTTCTGAGTGACTGAATTTAATGACACTACCTATCTTATTGCCGGGTACACATCTCCGAAAGATTTGATTAGGAGAATATTTGAACAAATATGGGTCATCCCAATAAAATTTTTTTACCTCAATCAAAAACTTTTTTCTGTCTTGATGTGACCATTGAGGTGGCATCTTTCCTGTTACAAGAAAATTGACTATGTTCGCAAACCAAGGTATGAAATTGACAGAAAATAAAAACTCATCAGGAAAAGAATCATTGATAGGTGTGCTATCAAAAGATGAGCCTGTTATAAGTCTGGACAAATGATATGCGATAGCATTTTCGGCTCCTTTCTTATCTTTTATTATGATGTTGAATTCTTGAAGCAACAAGATCCACCTTATCAACCTAGGTTTGGCATCCTGCTTATACATTAAATATCTAACAGCAGCAAGATCAATAAAAACAATAATAGAAGAACCAATTAAATGAGCTCGAAATTTGTCTAATGTAAAAATTACAGCAAGTAGTTCTTTTTCAGTAGTGGTGTAATTCATTTATGCACTATTTAAAGTTCTACTTGCGTAACAAATCACATGAGGCTTACCTTCCTTTCTTTGGCCTAAAACAGCGCCAACAGCAAAATCACTTGCATCACACATTAATTCAAAAGGCAAAGACCAGTCAGGGGATTGCATGATAGGAGCCGATGTTAGAAGACCAATTAATTTTTCAAAAGATTTTTGGCATTCTTGAGTCCAATCAAATTATGCATCTTTTATAAGAAGATTGCATAATGGTCTAGATATGACACTAAAGTCTTTAATAAATCTTTGATAGAATCTTGCATGTCCTAAAAAGGAACGAACTTCTCTGACTATTTTTGGGGGAGGCAAATGAGCAATTAATTCAACTTTGGCCTTATCAACTTCAATTCCTTCAGAAAATATCACATGACCTAACACGATTCCTGAGGTAACCGTGTAATGACATTTTTCCCAATTTAAAACAAATCCTTTTTCTTCACATCTTTTAAGAACTTTATCCAAATTATCAAGATAATTTTCAAAAGAATTTCCAAAATATGCCTGATCATCCATGAAAACCTCTAAATAATGCTCAATCATGTCACTAAAAATACTTAGCATGCATCTTTGAAAAGTTGTCGGAGCATTACAAAGGCCGAAAGGCATTCTTCTATATGCAAAAGTGCCAAAGGGGCATGTAAAAGTAGTCTTTTCTTGATCCTCTAATGCAATTGGTATTTGATTATACCCCGAATAACCATCAAGAAAATAATAGTAGGGATGTCCTGCTACTCTTTCTAGAATTTAATCAAGAAATGGTAAGGAGAAATGATCTTTCCTAGTGGCTGCATTCAATTTTCTAAAATCAATACATATACGCCAACTAGATGAAACTCGCGTAGGTATTAACTCACCTTTTTCATTTTCAACCACTGTTATTCCAGATTTCTTAGGCACAACTTGTGTAGGGCTTACCCACTGACTATCGGAAATAGGGTAAATAATTCCAACATCAAGTAATTTAAGAACTTCAGCCATAACTACCTCTTTCTTGTGTGGATTTAATCTTCTTTGAGGTTGTTGTGATGTTTTAGCATTATCCTCTAAATGTATTCTATGTGTACAAATCAATGGATTAATGCCTTTTATATCTGCTAATGTCCATCTTATTGCACTTTTATGCCTTTTCAGTACTTATATCAACATACCTTCTTGTTCTTCAGTAAGGATTGATGAAATTACTATTGGAAAGCTTTGGTCTTCTCCCAAAAATATGTACTTCAACCCAGAAGGTAATGACTTTAGTTCCAGTGTGGGTACTTTTTCATGAATATTATCATTCATGGGCTGTAGCTCTTCGAATCTCGGCTTCCATCCTTTGTATTCCATTGCTTGTGTACAATCAAGCAAAGAGCATATTTCAGAAATATCACCATCTACTTGCATACCTGAATCAAATGAATTAATTAAACAAACTTCTAATGGGTCAGAAGAACTCCCTTTTAGAAGATGGTCATCTACAATGGCCTCAATCCCGTCAGCTTCCTCATTTTCATCATTGACTTCATGTGGTTGCTTGCATAAGTTGAAAACATTAAGCTCAAGTGTCATGTTTCCAAATGTTAGCTTCATCAATCCATTTCTACAATTTATCAAAGCATTGGATGTTGCTAAAAATGGATAACCTAAAATAATAGGAATTGACTTGGAACAATTAATCATAGGTTCAGTTTCCAAGACAATAAAATCCACAGGATAAATGAATTTATCAACTTGTACTAACACATCTTCCACTATTCCTTTTGGAATTTTAATTGATCTATCAACAAGTAGAAGAGTTATAGAAGTTGGTTTTAACTCACCCAGATTAAGTTGTTGATAAACTGAATATGGAAGTAAATTAACACTAGCACCAAGATCAAGTAAAGCTTGTTCAATCATATGTTCTCTAATAATGCATGAAACCGTAGGACAACCAGGATCTTTATGTTTCAAAACATTATTGCTTTGAATAATGGAACTTACTTGTTCGGTCAAAAAGGCATTCTTTTTCATATTTAATTTTCTTTTAACAGTGCATAAGTCCTTCAAAAATTTGGCATAGGAAGGAAATTGTTTGATAGTATCTAACAACGGAATATTGACCTTTACTTGTTTAAGAATTTCAAAAATTTCAGTTTGGTGGTCTACTTTCCTTGGTTTGCTTAATGCTTGAGGAAATGGGGGTGGAGGAGATGAGAGTTTGATCTCCTTTTGGTCAGATGACTTATTAACTTCTTCCTTATCTTGGGGAATTGATTCACCATCTTTCTCACAAGGTTCAGAAATATCTTTTTCTATAACTTTTCCACTCCTAAAAGTTATCACAGAATTGATTTGATTTAGTTGTTAGTTTTCTGAACTGCCCTCATTTAGACTATATTGAACTTTGGGATTCGGTTGGGGTTGAGAAGGAAATTTTCCTTTCTCGTGAATGGTGAGTGCAGAAGTAAGTTTGGAAGGAGTGTTTTTTATGTCTATCATGGTTTGAGTGTTTTGTTTATTGATGGCCTCTTGCTTTTCTATGAATGCACTCAATGTTCCTTCAAGGTTTTTCCTATATGGTGGGACATAAGGTGCATATCCTTGAGGATTTTGAGAATCCTATTGTTCCTAAGGAGGTGGTGGTTGCATAAATTGTGCTTGATTATTATTCCTCCAACTGAAGTTCGGGTGATTTCTCCATCCTGGATTATAAGAATTTGAAAAAGAAGAGGTGAATGGCTTTTTAAAATTATTCATTGCATTTACTTACTCATGCACAACTTCTTTAAAAATAGGAATATTAGGACATTCATTTGTCGAATGTCCAAATTCATTACAAATGCCACAAATTTCTTCACTTTGCACAGATTTGACTTCTTTTACTTTTCCTAATTCCATGGATTCAATCTTTCTAGCCAAACTAGCATACCTTGCATTTAGATCTTCTTCTTGACTAAGATGGTATTTTCCTTTTCCTGCATTTGCAAGGTTATATCTAATTGAATTTTCAGAAGGATTAGTTCTATACCAAGATTGAGAATTTTCAGCCTAATGGTTTAAATAATCTAAAGCATCTTCGGGTTCTTTATCAAGAAACTCGCCATTACACATCGTTTCCACAAATTGTTTAGTTTTAGGTGTTAAACCTTCATAAAAGAAGCTTATAGTCTGCCATTTTTCAAAACCATGATATGGGCAAGAATTTAACAAATCTTTAAAACGTTCCCAACTTTGAAAATATGCTTCATTTGAATTTTGGGAGAAATTTTGGATTTGTCTTTTCAAAGCATTAGTTTTATGTGTTAGAAAAAACTTCTTTAAAAACTCACCTTGCATTTCTTGCCATGTGCCAATGGATCTTGGTTTCAAAGCATTAAGCCAAGTTTTTGCTTTATCTTTCAAAGAAAATGGAAACAATTTAAGCTTAAGAATTTCTTCAGTACAATTTTGATCATTGAAAGCAATACAGACTTCTTCAAATTCTTTTAGATGTAAATATGGGCTTTCATTTTCTAAACCATGAAAATTAGGAAGTAAAGAAATCATACCCTGCTTAAATATAAAATTATTAGCAGTAAGTGGAAAGATAAAACATGATGGACTAGAATTTCGAGGTAGTTGCAAATATGCACACATAGTTTGCAATGGTTAATTTCTTTATTCATCATGTATACTTTCATTTTCAGCTCGTTGTGTTTGATTATCATGTTCAACATGTGCACCTTCAAATTCAGCCACTATATTAATTGTGTGTGATTGTGATTCAAATAAATCAATATATAAATTACTAGGATTAATTTTAACCAAATGTCCAGAATTTGAATCACGATACCAGTTAAGCATAAATAAGTGACATAAAGTAAAAATAAAAATAATATACAAGTAGGCGGTAGAAACCAACCGTTAAATATTAAGAAGGATGTGGTATAAACCAGCCACCCAAAAATAAAAATAAAAATAACAATGCGAAAAATAAAGTGCGAAAAATAAAAAAATAAAAAAAATACAAAAAATAAAATACAAAAATTAAAATGCAAAAAAAAATAAAGTACTGAGAAAATAAAATACAGAAAATAAAGAGTAGAAAGTAAATTTAAAATATGAAAACCAGGAGAGTGGCAGAGCCCCACAGAGTCAAGTGGCGAAAGAGAAGAGAAAAAGAAATATTATTTCATTAAGTTAGAGAGGCGAGAAAAATAAATGACAGAATTTAAAAGTTAGATGCATAAAATAAATGACATAAATTAAAAGTTAGATTGCGTAAAATAAATGACATAAATTAAAAGTTTACAAAGATGGGGTAATAAACCTACCACCAAATAAAAAAAATACAAAAAGTAAATTACAGTAAAATAAAAGGGAGAGTTACCCCACCGAGTTAGTATATATATAAAAGGTTAAATTTTTTATATTATTATTTTTTTATTTTTTACTATTCATATACTATTTACATACTATTCATATTACTATTCACATAAAAAAAATACTAGTTAGTATGTTAGTAAATAGATAAATAAAAATGAAAAGAGTAGAGGAAGAATATACTTGATAGTGAAGTTTACTTACAGAAAAGAGAACCTCAATATATTAGAACTTCAAATCAAGTCCCCGGCAACGGTGCCAAAAACTTGATGGGATGTAATTATATTTAAAAGTTTCAAACCCAAGTGTAAGTTGTCTCAAGTAATAAATTCTCAGGAGTCTGAGGTCGATCCACAAGGAATTGATGAAGGAAAACTAATTAATTGAGGTAAGGATCAGATTTATCACAAAATTAAAGATGATATAAGTTGTTCACAAATGAAAAGGATTTGCTTGGGTTAGGAGATCCACTCTTGATAATAAACTAAAGATAAGATTATTTCTTTTTATAACTCAATTGAAATCATGCATAATGAAGATTCCAATCGGATGATTTAACATTCAAAGTTCAATCATGTAATCATATTATGGTTCTAATAATTATCTTCCAATACTTGTTAATCGTCAAAGGCATCCAATGTGCCAATCCTATTGTCTACAATGGATCAAGATATTCATTATACAAGAAAAGTTTCTTAATTAATTGGAAACAACATACAACACATATTATATTTGCTTAATAATATATCATTTAAGTACAAGAAAGAAATTAATCTAACCTTAACTTATTACCAAGAGCTTCACCTTTTCACCCAAGCAAGATGAAGATTAATTACACATGAGAAAGAAGAAAAGAAAAAGAAAAAGGAAAAGGAAAAGGAGAACAACAGGACGTAGGGAAATTCTCTGCTTCCGAACGCCCCTCCTTCAGAATTTGATAGCCTATTTATAGGCAAATTTGCTACAGGAGCTACAGTGATGCTACAGTGACGCTACGTGGTGATGCAGTGCTACAATGCAAGCTACAGTGACGATTTGTTGACATCATCCATCAAGTATTTTTTTCTTTTTATTTTTTTACAAATCTTCTATGCAATCACCTCTATTCTTCGATCCTTTGCATTTACCTAACAAAAATACATAGAAATACATAATTACAACACAATTTAAAATACTAAAACTATAACAAAACTCACGAACAAACCCAATTAAAAAGATTAAAAAGAATGAAAAACACACACAATGAACCGTAAAAATTATAAGTTTTGCAGGTTCATCATCCCTTAGTAAGGAATATGATGATGTTCTGATTTTCTCTACTATTATCTATGTACATTTGGTATTGCCCTTTTCTATTAGGCATTATTGGGGTGGACGTTTCCATGCCCCTGGTGAGCTTAGTAGTGTGTCGATAACATGAACTCCTGTCCGTAGGGCTACATGACATCCGAGTTTTCTGTCTTCCGATGATCTCCCAGAGGAGGATCCTTTAGAGAATCAGAACTTCTAGATGTGTACTTGTGCTAGTTTACAATTTGTTATGAGTCAAATAGTTTACTATTTTGTTAAACAGTTTACAACTTTATAAAACAGTTTATAGTATGTAAATATTTGTACCTTTAAAACAAAATCATATGTATAATTATGGTGTGTATTTAATAGTTTATTTTATTTCTTGTTCTATTTATTTTATTTAATGATATAATGTACAAAAAGAAAATTTTTACGACTTATATTGTTATATATAAATGAACGATTTATAACTTGGGTAAGTTTTATTATTATTTGTCGTAAATGTGACATCCTAAGGAGGGTGTTATAGTAGGGGCATTCGTCACACCAAACGGCATCACAAGATGTTCGTAATGACCATAACGAGTACTAAAAGCCATCTTGGGAATATCTTCCACCTTTACTCGAATCTGATGGTAACTCGATCGCAAATCGATCTTAGAGAATATCGCTGCTCCTTTTAGTTGATCCATTAAGTCATCTGTCCTCAGAAGTGGATACTTATTCTTGATTGTGACCTTATTTAGCTGGCGATAGTCCACACACAATCACGAAGTCCCATCCTTCTTTTTGACTAGCAATACTGGTGCTCCCCATGGTGACACACTAGGTCTAACAAACTGCTTTTCCAAGAGTTCTTCTAATTGCTTCTTGAGCTTAACTAACTCTAATGGTGACATCTTGTAGGGTGCTATAGATATAGGACCAGATCCAGGCATAAGATCAATGGTGAACTCTATCTCCCGCTCCGGTGGTAGACCAGGTAGATCATCAGGAAAGACTTCGGGAAACTGGTTAACCACTGGAATTGTGTTCACATCTGCCTCGCCCTCGACTTTTAAGGAAGATAATAGCATGTATCCCTGAGCTCCTTCTTTCATGAAAGCTTGAACTTGGTTGGACGTCAAAAATCTAGAAACTTCATCCATAGGGAAAACTATGGTCTTACTAGAATAGTCTAACAGGATATGGTTAGAAGACAACCAATCTATTCCTAAAATTACGTCTAATTGGGAAAGAGGTAAACAAATAGAATCAACTGAAAAGATTCAACCTTCAACAATTAAAGGACAATTTAAACAAACTTTGGTGGTAACAACAGGTTTAGCTGTATGGGTAGAAACAGTCAAGTCAAAAGGTAAGGAAGACACAGGTAAACCAAGTCATCGCACACAGTCATAAGAAATGAAAGAATGGGTTACCCCTGAGTCATACAGTACAGTCAAAAGATTACCTCCTATGGTACCCTCTCCTTGTATCAGATCTTCAGATTCGGAGGCTTCCGCTCCACTTATGGTATAGACATGGCCTCCTGCCTGCAATTTTGTAGCTCATGCAGTGTTGACCGAAGGCTCTGCCTTGGCTTGGTTACAGTCTCAGGAAAAATGTCTAGGCTTTCCACATCTAAAGCAGATGATTCCTTTGATGGTGTAATCCCTCGTTAGATGATCCTTATCGTACTTCATACACCTCGGCAAAGACGCCACATTCTGACAAGTTCGATTTCCACCAGAACCTCAACTCGGACCTCCACCAAGTGACTGTTGCTGACTTCCCGGTGGTCGGAAATAAGGTTTCTTATGAAAGTGGTTTGCATTGTTGCCACCTCCTCTTTGGAACCTAGTAGGTCCAAAGTTATGATTCTTTGTGTCCTGCGCCTGATCCAGATCTTCCACTCAGTGACACGTGTCCAACAACTCTGAAAATTGGTTGATCCTCAAAGTTATGACCTCCCTTTTCACGTCATGCCTCAATCCTTCTTCAAATTTCTAACACTTCCACACCTCGTCCGGCTAGTGTTGGAAATACATTGAAAATTTGGACAAGCTCTCGAACCTTGCGGCATACTCGCTGACAGTCATGTTCCCTTGTCTCAAACTGAGGAACTCCATCTCTTTGGCATGTCTTGCACTTGCTGGGAAATACTTCTCTAAGAATTTATCCTTGAATACCTCCCAGGTGATTACTCGGCCTTTTGCTTCTAGTAGTCTTTGCGCTCCGTTCCACTAATCTTCCGCGTCTCCAATCAGCATAAAGGTAGCATAGGTTACCTTCGTGTCATCAGCACAATTCATGCCTCTGAAAAATTTTTCTAGCTCCTTGATCCAAAGTCTAGCCTTCTTGGATCAAATTCCCCCTTAAACTGAGGAGGGTTGTTGCGACGGAACTCTGACAAATTTTGAGCTTTGGCTGATGCTTCTAACTCTTGTTCAGCCCTTTCCTACTGTTGAGCAGCTCTCCCAGTTTGTTGTGCAATAACGTCCGTCATTCATTGCATGGCCTCAACAGCTACAACAATACCTCCACCACGTGCCATTATGCTTTTTCATAGTTAAACTGAATAAAAACATAAGGAAGAATTAGATGTACCCTTTCGGAATACTAAACACAGAGAATCACACAGCACAAACAAGATAGACATAACCACAAAGACCCAAAAGAAACTTAAACTGGGGCTCTAATACCAAACTAGTGTAATGCCCCTTTTTGAGGAGGGAATGTCACACCATAATAAAACGAATGGAAATAAAACATAAACTAAGACCCAGTTCATTATAATATAGATAAGCCAATTTAGTTGTAATCGTATAAATAATTTGGTGAATTCTTCTTTTTTTTTGTTACATTGCTGTAAGAAAATGATAGAACCTAATCACAGCAGAAATTAACATGAGAAGTAAACCATACATTCATACATCATACGTATATATATACTTATATCATACTTGTTTAGATACATCATCAGATATACAAAAGAAGTAGAAGCTTTACATGCCCCAAAATAATTACGCATTTACAACCCACCAAAAAGACAAAATATTAGGCCCCCAAAAAGATTTATAGATAGCCATCAGTGGCTATCAACAACATCAACCCCTAAAACTAACAAGAAGGAACCGTAGCTGGGTCCTCCTCAGAGTCTTCCTCGCCAGAGGAAATCCTCATCGGAGCAACTAAGTTACGAGCGGGGGCTCGTGCAGAGGATAAGAACGAATCCTCTTGTGGGGTGTAGTAACGTTCACCCCACATATCACATATGGGCAAGTAAAACTCTAAATACAAGTGTGCATTAAAAGTAAAGACAAGTGGATCATGACAACCCCATGCTAGAGACACAGTCACGTCTCCGTGGTAGATGCAGCGATCCGTACTCAGGTTGGTGTGCCAACAGTCCAAAACTCCATGAAAAGTCAATCTCGCATACCCCAAAAAGCCACGCGGACGGGACGCCATGTCTGAACAGAGCATTAATCAAAATCAGGCCAAAATCCGGGGAATTCATGTACTTCACCTTCCTCACCGATGTCTTTAGAGAACACATAAATAAACAGAATAGCGGAGATACAGAAAAGAGGTGAGACATCCTACATTCAGTACCAATTATGGTAGTAAAGAAACAGCATAGCGCAAGACACCCACATAGCATAGCAGGAATAATAATCAACATCAAGATTCAAATAGTAAACAACTTAACAAATCCAGGCAATTATAACATCAATAAAACAACATTTCCAGTTATCATATAAATAAATGCTAAATATATGTTGACTTACTATGCACGTGCACATGATATCGAAAATCCTACTCCATGGAGCTAGACACAAACATCAGAGAGAATGATCAAGGAGACATGCCTGTATGTCGTCAGCCTAAAATCAAGTGCTTTCCAGAAAATCAATAGTTTGCACAACAAGGCTTTATACATGGCATTCTTCATAAGATCGCGATATAGGATAGTGTCTCGGTCCGAATCGTCGGTGCGTTTGCATCGGTCTATCCCACGGCCCAGAGGAGCTACCAACTATCCATTTGTGTGACACCCGCACCCCGACGCCCCAAAGGTTAATAATATGACCTACACTAGTCTATTCGCACCCGCACTAAGGTGTGATTCAACTCCTAGGTGTAACATCCCGGGACTGCCTGCAAGATTGACGAGTGTCTCCACAAACTAACACGGGTCTTTTCAGCATGCTTTGTCCTCACTCACATGCATCCTAGGAAACTTCCCAGGAGGTCACTCATCTCACAATTGCTCCAGGTCAAGCATGCTTAACCATGGAGTTCTTATGTTCTAGTCTCCCAAAAAGAAGTTACAACTTGTTGATATGGCTACACCTAATCAATTCTTTTAAGCCATCCTCAACTATGTAGTCTCATACCTGCACAATCTCTGAATCCCTCTCATTCCGATGCGTATTCAGTTTATTCATGGGACCCTTCGCCTAGAAGCCTACCAGGAGCCGCTTATTGATGCTTTCACTTTAGCACCGACGACCACTTCCCGCCCTCGTCGGCCCCGGGACGCCACACTAGGCATACAACCTTACTTCAATAATGCATGATGACTCAATGCATGTTCATATATATTCAACCATGATATACTTATCCCATAACATGCCACAATTTGGCCAAGCCCACTCATGGACCCATAACAACACATTATCAAGTTCTTAAATGTGACAATACACTTTTAAGGTTTATTAAGGAATTTCACTTTAATTTAACATTTCTTATGAAATCTTTCTCTAGAGGAATTCTCTTGCATTTTTATCAAATCTTTATCTTTTTAAATCCAATTAGTTCTTTACTCAATTTTTAAATCCAACTCACTTAGGGAAATCATTAAGTTAAATTACCCAACATCTCACTTTCACTCATGTTCTTCCTTTAATCAAAATTGTTCTAAGCTATAGGATAAACTCTTATTCTTTACTCTTTCCATTTTATGAACTTCTAATAAATCTCCACTTTTTTCTAATTAACTAAGTCTCTATTCTAACACTACATTTTTTCTATTATTCTCCTTTAGAGGTTGTGAGCCCCAAGGGAAATGGGGATATAAAATCTCCATTGCTCCATTAATTATTATTCACTTGATTAGTTATCTTTCCAACTTGTTACAAAATTTTAACCATGAACACCCTATTGAAGGGGGTATGGCCTTGAGCCTCATTAAGTAGAGCAAGGAACCCTTGCTTCCAATTCATATTTCCAATCCATCAAAATCAATCCAAGATCATCAATATACACAAATACAACCAATAAAATCATATAAGAGGAAATTAATACAAAGATCATAAAACCATATAACTAAGAGAGAAACCCTAACATGGGTTTCTCACAACCAACACACAAACAAGCTTCCCACTACCAGTAAAGGTTGAAGTGGATAATCTCCCTCTTACTAAGAGAAGACAACACAAGAAAGCAAGCTCCTTTGTTTTTGAATTTCATCCTCCGCCAACACAAAAGCCCTAGGATATTAAAACCCACAAAAATCACAATCAAAGCTTAGAAAAAGAACCCTTGATCACCTAAGAGATCAAGAATCATGAAAAATGAGAAGGAAAAGAGAAAAAGCTATGAATTTTACCTTAAAGTCTCAAACTTTAGAGCTTGAATGGAAGAAAACGAAAATGGTGGATTCAAGAGGTAGTCACAAAAGAGAAAGTATTCTAGGTGATGAGAAATGGTAGGAAATGAGGTTGGTTAAATGAAAAACTTGAATGGAAAAAAATATTGCTCCTTGGCCGTGGAAAAGAGGAGAAAATGGAGAGGAAGAAGTGAGCTTTGTAAAGAATGGCTTCAATAAGGAAGATAGATCTTCAAAGGAAGAGTAGATTCAAGCAAGGTATGAGCTTGAAGTCAAGCAATCCATGAAGGAAAATGGTGAGGGTTTGTCGTGGAAGAGCAGAAGAGAAGAGGAAGAGAAAAGGTGTGAGGGAAAATTAGAGAAAGAAAGTGTAGAGAAAGAAAGTGTTAGAAAAGTGATGATAGCTTTTGGTGATTTTGAAATTAGAAATGAAAAAGGTGATAAGTGAAAAGCCAATTTTTGGCTCCAAAATGGACCATTGCCGTGGAGCAAAGGGAGAGAGAGAGGAGGGAAAATTATTTCTCCTTGAGAAGCTTTGTACAAAGCTTCCTTGAGAAGCTTTGTACAAAGCTTCTCTGTTAAATTTTTGCAAAAGTCCACATGATGTGACATAAAGTTAACACTTTTGAAAAGATGAAAAGTATTTTAATACAAGCTATTATCCAATGGACAAATGTTACAGTTAATAAAAATTAGTATTTCTTGTCCAATAGATAATAAATTGTACAATGATTTTTATTTATCTTATAAAAATCTTGAAAAACGTAAACCTCATAAACTGTGCCTGGTGCGCATGCAAAACAAAGAATATATTAAAATATTCAACGTTTCTGGAAAAATCCACAAAAATTCTCAAAAATCACAAATTTTATAAAATGACTATTTATCATGAAACTAGCAATTTTCGGGGTGTTACACCTCTTAATCAATTTCACACATACACAATCCTCATCATGCTAACAATCATAGTTTCCCTTTATACAAGACATATTTCTCACAATCATGCAAATAAAACTCCTTCTATTCAATTAGGACTTACCCGGATAAGTTTATGAATATACAAGTGAATATGCATTAAGGAATCCACAAAATTGTAATTTAACTCTCTCTCCACTAATGTAACTCACATAATTGAGGATCAAAAGGGTCTTTCACAGCTTATAATGTAAGGCCATGGTAATGGGCATATGAAAAGAAGGGAAAGGTTTTACAACAAACATTGAGAAACATAAACATATTATTTCAAGACTTGAGTCATCAAGTGATACTATCAGGGTATTCAATACTAAAGGATCACAACTGACCAGAACCATGCGATGCTTTTCATTTTTAACTTTTCTTATTTCTTTGTTTGCTTTGCTTTGCTTGCTTCTCATTTTCTTTTCTTTTTTCTACTTTTACAAAGCAATTTCTTTTTATTGCATTTGGTTCCTTCAGGCTCATTTTTTTCTTAAACATATATACCCCTACTCACTGGACTCATTTCAAGAAATTATACATCATGTACTCAACAAACATTAATAGTAGAAAGAAAATGCAATGCTTTCACATGCATTTGAACGGTTAACAGGTTAACAAACACAATGGGTGAATGGAAAACATATAAGACCAAATAATTATTTCAAGCTTCAAAGGGGACCTAAGGATATGATCGTGTCAAGGTAAGCTTTTTATGGCTCAATCAGTCTAAACAATACCTTGATCACTTCCTCAATCATGCACAAATTAGGATTTCGCCTCAAGAGAGTTCAAAAACAATCTCAAGGATAAATGAAACATCCACATGTACAACCCATAAACTTTTTCTAGGCAAGAATTCTTCTCATTTCCAAAGTTAAACAAGCATGCAATTGGGAAACATATCAAGCATAAAAAGAAACTAGATTGCTTCAGCATGCTTCAAAGATTGTATATGGATTCACAGAAATGTTAAGGTCAATTTACATCCATCATGCATCATTGAATATCATCACACACTAGTTATTAATAACATGATGTCCTTTTTGTGAAAGGGAACGATAATTGTATCTTGAATGAGATTTTCATGAAATTTTTGTCAAGATACAAGCTCCTGTGGATACTGTCAAAGATATAATTACAAACATACCAAAATATTATATCAAAGATAAGCAATAACACCATAATTATTAACACAAGCATATATATCAAAATAGCATATATATCAAAATAACATGTTTAAGACACCACTCACCTCCAAACCTGAGGGAAACAATGTCCTCACTATACATCAAAAACATACAATATACCCAAAATAAAATACAATGAAAGAAGGTGTGCCTTGAATGCCACAAGGGCTAGATGGAGGCCTCCTAAGAGTCTATAGCGTCGTCGTCTGAGTCCTCATTCGCTGCCTCTGATCGCTCCTTATCATCAGCATCGTCACGTCCAACTGCGGGCTAGTGAAAGGATCCACGATCCTGTGGTGGTGGTGGGTTAGGAATTGCAACAGGCGGGAAGTCTGGGACTAGGTAATCGTCCATCAGAAGATGCAAGCACTCTGTCGTCCAGCGCTGAGTTTGAATAAGATATGACAACATGGTTGTCATCTGTGCTGAGTGGGCCTCCAAGTGTGTTACCCGAGCCTCCATGTCTACCCTCCATGTTGTAGCTTCTGCTGGTGCTGCTCTAGGCTATGATGGCCCTGCACTGGGTCCTATTGGAGCCTGCCTCTATATCCTCCTAGCTGGTGGTGGTGCTGTTGGGGCTGCTCGTACCCTCTCAAGGAAATAATCGTTGAGAGGTTGTTTGGCTTTTGACCGCTCCTCATGGTCCTGAGACTGGACCATCTGCCCCTGACACAATCGGTGGATGAGTGAAGGAAAGAACAGGCTTTTACACTCCCTAGTAGCTCTCCAGATTTCCTGGTGAATGATATGGCCGACATCTATGGCTCTGTGCTCGAGAATAGCGTAGATCATGATCGCCCGATCTCGAGTCACTTCTGATAGGTTGTTAGATGGTAGAATACGGGTGTTGATGAAATGATACTACACCTGGACCTCTGGCGTTAGACACACTCATCTGAAGAATCTAGGTAAAGCTATCTGGACACTCAATACCCATTGCACGGGTCGCGACTCAGGCATGCAGATCCTGGCCATCACAGTGTCGAGATTGATACCATCTAAGTCGGCTGCGAGAAAATGAGAGAACTCACAGACCAATGGAGGAGCTGGCAAGCCTAGTACTACCCTGATGACTACAACAAAGTAAGAGACCTGGCATCCCTACACAACAACTGTAGTAGTGTTTGCATCGATAGTATCGATGTTCGCGTAAAATTTATGAACCACAGGAATTACTGTGATGTCAAGGTGCTGTGCAAATTGACCCCAGTTATAGTGGCGGATGGTTCTGTCAATGTCCTACGGGATGGTCTCCTTAAAGAAGAATCCTTTCTCCATTGTCACTGGTTTTGAAACCAACGTGGCATACCTCTAAGCTGCCGCAACTGAAACGAATTGCCCCTCGTCAAATGGCGGAGGGGGAGATGGCTATCGGTGTCTTTGACTGGAGGATCCTCGTTGTCTCTTTGGTCCCATTGTACCTGAAAAAGAATTGTAATCAATTAAAATCAAGTGATGAGTAATATTCAGCATAATAAACTTGCAATTCTGGTAAATTCTAGAAAATTCAAGGCCTCATGCCATGACATTTACATCCACACCGTGGCATTCAAACTGTTGATGCACACGTCGTGGCATTGATAAGCCATATCGTAACACTTAATCAAATTTAACAACACGCCGCGACATTCAAATGTGTTCTTCTTTACGCTGCGGCACTCAAAGGCCATGCCACGACGCGCATTCAACCCGTACCCAGAAACACCTAAAATCAGGCCAAATCTCCTACGCCAGGCAGAATACACACACCTATACTACATAAAAAACATCTAAACACCTATCCTATTACATATAATCCTACTAAAAACAACAAAATATACATTTAACAATAGAAAACTTAAGGAAACATAAAACAAAATACACAGAAAATAAAATAAACTAGAAAAAGGAGCTTCGTATCTTGTATTGAAGCAAGAAATGAAGCTAGAACAAACAAGGAAGCATAAGCGAGAGGGAGAAATTGAGAGAAAATAGAGAATGTGTATAGCAGAAAGGGGAAACTAAGGGACATATGAACCGTCGTGGCGTTTAACCACAGAAGACACCTCACGCCACGACATTAGTCTTTCAGTGCCACGGCGTTCATTAACTCCGTCGTAATTTAAATATTTAAATAAATACTATTTCTTATTTAATTATTTTATTATTATTATTTTCAAACAAGACACTGCGACATTGACATGTTTCATGCCGCGGCATTATATAAACTGATAAATGCCCTCAAAAGACCTCATGTTGCGATATTAGCAAGCTTTACGTCATAGCGTGAGAGTTCAGGCTGTAGAATTCTGCAGCAAATTGATTTCTGTTGGGACTCTTGGACAAAATGGGTCACCAACACCTATAAAACATGTGCAAAAGGTCAATTTTCACAATGTACTTCAAAAATATACTAAAACTTAAAAATCAGAGTATTGGCATATTTAAGACATAAAATAAATAACTTGGGTTCCCTCCCAAGAAGGACCTGACTTATAGTCCTGGCAGGACTTTATCTGCAGTTCCACTTGCATTTGCTCAGAGGAGAAGGATCTTCCTCATTTGCAACAAAATGAGCTTGAAACACTTGAAATGGTTGATTTAAGCTTCAAATTTAGAGCTTCCACAATAGGTGGTTTGCATGTCTTAACCATCATTCTTGAATTCAGCCACTCCAACTCATCATCTCTGCTTCCTCGTGTTGAGATCACTTGACCTTCACTAGGAGCACTTACTACATTTCCACCAAGTGCCTCAAATATCATCCCATCATCTTGACTTACTAAGTAAAATTCCTCTTGATTTTGAGGACTCCTTATAGCTTCGAAAATATTGAAAGTGACCTCTTGATCTTGGACCCTCATAGTGAGCTTTCTTTTCTCCACATCTATGAGGCTTCTGTTTGTTGCAAGGAATGGCTAGCCTAAAACCAAAGGGATCTTGTTGTCCTCTTCCATGTCAAGTATGAAAAAATCAGTAGGAAAGATGAGCTTATCCACTTTCACCAGTATATTCTCAATAATTCCCTTGGGATAAGTATAAGAATGATTAGTTAGTTGGAGGGTTACTGATGTAAGCTTACATTCCCCTAAACCTAACCTGTGATATATGGAATATGGCATGAGATTGATACTAGCTCCTAAATCATATAAAGCTTGGCCTAGGAAGTTCTCTCCCATGGCACAAGGGATTGTAAAGCTTCCCAGATCCTTCAACTTTGGGGGAAGCTTTTGTTGCAAAATGACACTGCATTCTTCAGACAATGTTACCGTTTCAAATTCGCCTAGCTTACGTTTCTTAGATAAGATATCCTTCATAAACTTATATAACTGGGCATCTGTTCCAATGCTTCAGCAAAAGAGATAGTTGATATGAAGTTTCTTGAAAACTTCCAAAAACTTCTTAAATTGTTCATCCATCTTATGCTTGATTTTCCTATTTGAAAAAACGTAGAGGATGAACGTAAGGCCTATTGTCCACTTTCTTGTCCTCAGCCTTCTTTTGGACTTTCTCTTCATCCTTTTCACTTTCCCCATCTTTCTTGTCGTCCACTCTCTTGTGGACCACTTCATCTTGGTCTTGGGTCTTGTCTACCTCATCTGCTAGCAATTTTGTCTTCAAATTTCTCTTTATATCCTTCCCACTCCTCAGTGAGATGACCTTACAATGCTTCTTTAAGGCACCCTTAGGATTATTAACTGTATCACTAGGGAAGGTGCCTGGGGTCCTGTTGTTGATGACGTTAGCTAACTGCCCCACTTGAATTTCCAACACTCCCATCAAAACTGCATATCTTTGAAAAATTACCTCATGCTTTGCCAATTGAGTCTCTATCTTTGTCATAAAGGAGTCAGTCTTAACCATAAGCTACATAAACATCTCTTCCAAAGAGAGTTTCTTATCTTGCATTAATTGTCTTGACTGAGAGGGGAATCCAGCAGGATTGCAAGGTCGATTATTCATAGGAGCTGAGGAGGAAGCTCCTTGATTATCTCTCCAAAAAAAATTTGGTTCCTCCATCCAGGGTTATACTGGTTGGTGTATGGGTTATTTTGCTAGGAGCGATAGTTGCCAACATAATGTGCACTTTCTGACATAGAAGGGCAGCTATCACTTGCATGATTATCTCCACATTTATCGCACAACACAAATGGACTTTGGTGCAACTTTTGTCCCATACTATCCATCTTGCTTGCTAATGCTGCAACCTATGCAGATAAGGAGGTTAATGCATCCACTTCATGCACTCCAGCAACCCTCTGTGGAGTGTTCCTTGCTGCTGGCCATTGATAGCTATTAGCAGCCAATTCCTCTAACAGCTAGAAGGCATCATCGAAGGATTTGCTTAACAAAGAGCCTCTAGTTGCAACATCAACAATTGGGCAGTCGTGCCGTAGTAGGCCCCTATGAAATGAGTAGATTTGGTGCCAATGTGGTATCTCATAATGTGGGTACCTTCTCAGTAAATCTTTGTACCTTTCTTAGGCTTCGTGCAAGGATTCTAATTCAATCTAAGTGAATGATGTAATATCATTCACCATCTCTGCTGTCTTGGCAGGGGGAAATATTTATCCAAAAATTTAGTACATACCTCTGTCCAAGTTGTAATGGATCCCGCTGGAAGAGAGTGCAACCAACTTTTGGCTTTATCCCTTAAAGAGAAAGGGAAAAGCCTTAGGCGAATAGCATCCTCAGATACTCCATTGTGCCTAAATGTATCGCAAATCTCCAGGAAGTTTGGGAGATGCGCTTTGGGATCCTCATTAGATAAGCCACCAAACTGTATAGAAGTTTGGATCATTTGAATGATGGTTGGCTTTATCTCAAAATTATTAGCCCGGATAGTAGGACGTCTGATACTGGATTGCAAATTGTCCATTTGAGGAGTTACAAACTCCCTCAATGGCCTTGTGCGACTATCGTCCTCTTCCTCGTGAGTAGCGGCTTCTTCTGCCATCTTCTAGTTACCTAAAACAATTAACAAATAAGAAAAATTAAATCAATATGCACAAAAAGAAACCTGAACTAGAGTTACTTAAACTCGTTATTAATATTAGCTCTACTAAATTTAATCTGTTGTCCCCGACAATGGCTCCAAAAACTTGTTCGCTCTTTTGCTTACCACAAGTGCACGGATCGCACTTGTACTGTAGCTAGGAGTCAGATATCGTTCCCATGAGGACAATGGTTAAGTTCAATACTAACTATTAATCGATAGTTTAAGAATTTCTATTCAAGAACATATAAATCGAGAAAGAGTATAAGAATTAATTAAAAGATCTTTAAAACTATAAAATTGGCTTAAATTGATGATTAGAGAATAGGGAATTCTTTTTCACCTCCTACTTCCATTGATAACAAGTAATCCTTACGAGCAATATAAACAAAATGATTAGCTTGAGAATCTAATATAGTTAAAAGCCTATGTCTAGGTCAATCAATCATTTTTCAGTTAACTAATTCACTATGTTTCCATGAGAATTAGTGTAAATCCACTCATTAAGATTTATTCCCAATCAATTACTAAGCACGACCAATAGGTATATTTCTATCCTATTAATGAATCATTGCAACCAAACCAATTGAATGAAATAAAACATGCATCAATCATACATACAATCTCAAATCCAAATTCCTATGTCTAGGTTCATTAGATTTTATCAAATCACTTAAAGGTGATCAAACATTTAAGAGCATTAAGCATTATATGATTAAACAAAACCAAATCATGTATATATACTCAAAGGATTACAATATTATTCAACATCCATAGGAGGATCCAAAGAAAAACCTTATAAACAGCTTAGTCACTCATGACAAACGAAAATATATCACAAATGCTTATTGTCATGATAAGTAAAGAGAGGAAGATGAAGGAAAGAGAAGAGAAAGCTCAACGAAATGATCCTTCAAGCTTCAATCCTCCTCCAACGTGAAGATAGCCTTCAATCTTGGTCACTTTTGCTTCTTATCAGTGTAGAATGTAAAACCCTAGCTGCAGCTCTCCAAAAATAACCTAACTCCTCGTAGAAAATTAATTCAATGGTATTTATAGGGCCCAAAAAATAGATTCACACCGCGATATTCAACTTCCTATGCTACGGCGCGTATACATTTTAGGTCACCATGTCGCGACATTCAAATGCCATGTCGCGGCGTGCAAATTTTGTAACTTTCTGCCTAAACAGGGGAATGCACCACACCGCGACATTGATATAGCTGCACCGCGGCGTGACTGATTCTTACACTTGGCTTTCTCTTGCAATACTGGTCCAAGTCTTCTAAGTTTCACTTGGTTGGACCCCTACCTGCCATAGAGAAATTACCAATTCAACAATAAGTGTAAATGTATTCAATCTATCAAAGAATTGGAAACATTTTCTCAGAATCAAAATGGAAGACATTAAAATTGAATTTATATAAATACGAAGCTAAAGTCTTCCAATCATGCATCAAATCAAGGACTAAGCAATCAATATAGCATAGATATGAGGCACAAATAACTAAAATTTATGGAGTTATCAAATATCATCATGAAAATCATTTCTTAAATAGTTTAGATGCTTAATCATATCACATTTAATTGATTCATAGTCTTTCAATATAAGGTTTAAGGTTTGTATTTAGGTTATATGAGATAAAGAACTCCGTTTCCATCATTTTCATATCAAAATCATCAATTTAAAAACATGGTAATCGATTACATGCCCTTGGTAATCGATTACAAGCTTGGCAGAATCCTAGTAATTGATTACAAGTAGGATGTAATCAATTACACCTTGCCTAGAAGCCTTGTAATTAATTACAAAGGCTATGTAATCGATTACAAGCTACTCAAAAACACAATTTGCAGTTTCAGAAGCTTGGTAATCGATTACAATGGCTATGTAATCAATTACTACGTACAGATTTACAGAAAACATAGTCTTTAAACCCTCCAAACCCATACCAAACCAATAAACATCAATATAAACATTAAAATCATCATATTTCAGCATCCAAAACACTTTCAAAGCAAGGAATCAAACATTGGTTTCATACCCATTTTCAAATCTCAAAGTTTTTATGATTCAAAATCAAAGCTTGAACCTTGAGTTCATAATCCCATATAAAAGCAAAATCATGAATCTATCATTTATTAACCCAAATCTCAACCAAAATCATGAATCTATCATTTTCAAATGGAAGGAAAAGATTAGCAAAATGAGGAAAACCCCTACCTTAAATTTCCACCTTCCTCTTTGCTTTTCCTTTTCTCTTTCCTTGGTTGCTTCCTCCTTCTTCCTCCCTTGTTCCTTTCTTATTTCTTTTGTTTCCCTTCTTCTCCTCTACTGATTGTGAGATGAGAGAATGGAGAGTGAGTGAGAATAAAAGTGAAAGAATGAGAAGTAAGACGTGAAGGAAGAGAGAAAGAAAGCTAAAGTCAAGTACTAGGTGAAAAACTTCAGAATGGAATAGTGCCAAAACATAGGAAGCCTTTCCAAATAAAGCATTCTAACTAATAACCTTTTATCTACTAGGAACAATTTAATCTTTTAGAAACAAATTTTCTAACCTTCATTGGTATCGTAGAAAATTCTGGAATTTCATCTTATTTTCTTTAATAATATTCCACCATTTTTCTTATTTTGCACTATCAATCTCTAAGCTTCATTATTCTTTCTTGGGTTACATTAAACCTATTGATGTGAATTAAGAAGCTTTCGGATATCCATTTAATTGTTCATGACTTAGAAATAAATTTTTCTTATTTATTTCTATCTTCTCTGCCATTTTCACAAAAGAACTATTTCTCACACTCAGTGTCATATATTCATGCTCAAACTATGCCAGCTAGTTACCAAAATTAACTAGTGTCCTATACCAGTGTTATTGAGTTTCTATAACCCCTGATTAAGTCCATTGGGTTGGAGAGAATGTTACAAAAGACCTAAGTAGATAATTGGTTTGTAATCTGTTTGACCTATAGCAAAAGTAAAAACATTAGAACAACAGAGATAACAAACACCTCACAAAATTAATTCTATCAAATTTGTGACAAAATGCATGTCAACAAATCTAAGTTAATAACAAACTTGTGATTCTATAAAGGGCATGCTCTTTAAGCACTTTTATGAGTGACAAAGTGATAAAGTTACAAAATGTTACTTAAAAAATAAAAAAAATAGCAACCAAATAACAAAGCTTATTTTTACATAACAGCAAGTGTCAGACTCAGTGTGACACTCCAAAACAAGTTTTTCGATTAAGTTTATTTTAGATATAAAGCGATAATGAAATTTTAGGATAAAAATGTCAAATGTAACACCCTGGAAAACATGATATACTTGTATATGTTTACGGAGGTAGCTCAATACATGTTTATCATGTCTGTTAAGTTTTGTGACTGTTTAAGCACATTTAGGCACTTTGTTGCAACGCTATGTGTGGAAAATAGCTATTTTTAGCTTGGGAAATGGCTTAAGCTGCTTAGTTAATGGAAATTGGTGTGGAGAACTTATTTCTAGGTCACAAATGTGTGAACTATGCTATAGTTAAAATCAGAGATTTATCAGAGTTAGTTTGACATTTTTAAGCACACTGGTTGTGTGTTTTAATGTCGGATTGACTAGCAGCTGATATGGAAAATGGTGGTTATGGTGCAACAATATTTTTGATAAATCCTATTATTTATTTTAAACTTGTTGGCTCTAAGAAAACTAGATTTGGTAAAATCTAAGTGTTTTTAGCAGATTGGGAATTTGACACATGGTCACTTAAGTGACCGAAGTCACTCACGGCTACCTCATCTTAAGGCATAAGTTAAGATATTTCTATCTCATTTTCTTCACTTTTTTCTCATCTTCTCTCATGTTGCAGCTACCAAAAGAGAGACAAAGGGAAGCCAAGCAAGGAAGAAGAAAGATGAGGAAAATGAGAAAGAAGAAGAAAGGAAAAGGAAGGGGAAAACTAAGGCTTCATCATCCTCACCATCTTTGATCCAAGAGGTAGGGGTTTTGTGTTCTTGTGAACTCTTTTCTTCCATTTTCACCATTAAAGCGCGCTTGGTGCTTAATAGGTCATTTTGGGTTTTAGAGTTGTTTGAAAAGTTTTTCTAGCTTGGATGAGTCTCTTTGGTTGTTTATGACTTGTTCATTAATTGAGTTTGAGTTAGAAGCTTAGAATTTGTCATTTGAATCTTTGATGCTAAAAGTGAGAAAGTTAGGTCATGGATAAGGGTTTTGGTTTTTGGATCCAAATTAAAGGTTTTTGTTAGTGATTAATGTTTCCTATGGGTTAGTGAACTTGTTAGGGACCTTAAATCGCCTAGAAACTAAATTGTAGTGGCCAAAATCCATAAATTGTTCCAATGGAATAGTAACACCATTTTGCAGAATTCTATAGAATTCTCTGTCGCAGGATCACACCTAGGCGTGGCTGAACCACGCCTAAGCATGGGTGAGACAAAGAGTGTCACGCCTAGGCGTGACAGAACCATGCCTAGGCGTAGGTTTCTGGAAGTTATAGGATTGTTGTCCTGCCACATTCACGCCTAGGCATGGATGGGTGGTTCCTAGGTATGACTTCCAGACTTTGTCAAGTATTGAACCTTGATGTTTTGGAGTTCCCTAAGTGTTGGGATCATTCATATATGCATTCCTAAGTGTGTTGAGACACAAATAGGAGTAATTCTTGGGAAGAATAACCTTATGGCATATATCTACAAGTTGTTAAACCTAAGCATCATTTGAGAGGTGGAATGCTTAGATTAGTGTTTGGAATTGTGAGTCAACATGATATTGATTTGGCTATCATTTGTGATGATGTTAGGTGATAAGAATGGCACATACGATGAGTATGTGGGTATTCCTAAGTTGATAGTTAGAAAACCTTGTGGAGGAAGATGGGCACGTTTAAGGGCATTGGTTATGAACTCACGTAGGAGAATATTCGATGTGGCGTTGAATGTGTGTTAAAATATCAATTTGCATGTTTTCTCACACACTTG
Source organism: Ormosia emarginata (assembly GCA_029884605.1). Classification (NCBI taxonomy): domain Eukaryota; kingdom Viridiplantae; phylum Streptophyta; class Magnoliopsida; order Fabales; family Fabaceae; genus Ormosia; species Ormosia emarginata. Next base: position 46,993,102 of record JAQQTP010000088.1, read on the forward strand.
CTATTTCCATGTATCTGTGAATGGTATATGGGATGGTAACAGTACATTCATTGTTGCGAGATGGAATAGTCCATTCATTGCCAAGTAGTGTTAAATGGTTGTAGCCATGCTACTCAGAGAAGTAAAAAGGAATCGTAGTTCCTAGAAATAGTTGAGTTTCATGACATTACACCAACACTATTTATACTTCATTGCATTTTCATTGACTTAGGACATATCAGACATAAACATACAATATATCACGCATTGCATTTGCAAGGTGATTGTATGGGCAGTTACCTTAATCAATGATATTTAGGATTGTATGGGCAATTGTAAAATGTTGTTGACAGTTTCTTTTTGAGGATATAGTTATAAATTGCCTTGTGAATGTTACATAAGTTGTATGTTAATATTCTGGTGGCGATAAGCATTGGCTCATTTGAATGTTGCAGGAGTAATTGAATGTTTATAGTTTTATTTATTCTTGTTATGGATAAAAGCTGGTATTGGGATGCTTATATTGAGAAATTGTGATTTCTCACTCGATTGTATGTCCATGTAAATCCAGGTTGTAACACCCTCCGTAGGGTATCACATTTCTGACTACCGACTTATAATATGAAAATGATTTCATAAAAGGTTTGAGTTATAAAAGGTGGGTTTTAAAATTTCTTTTCACGAAAACATAAACTTACTGAAATTTATAGGTAATACTAAAAAATAGATTTAAACTGATTAATATACATTATTGATACTACATAATATTTAACAATTATTCAAGAAATATAAAGCTTACATACTCAATTTTAAACAATAGCAAACCCCATGACGGGTCCTACTTAATAGCACGGTAAAACACTATCGATAAAAACTTAACATACTTATTTCGTCTTGTATCCATCTTGATGTGCCATGTATCTGTTCCTCATCAAAACTGCACACCATCGAATCCAGGATGGTTACTCCTTGATGTTGTCACCGAACTCAGATTATTTGCCTTCATTCACGTCTAAGAAACTCGTTTCATCTACTATTTAATTTTTAACAATACAAAACACAACAAAACAATATAACAAAGAGGTGAGATGACCTATGCCAATACCAACATGGTAGTATAGAGATAACACAAACAGCGCACCATATAAGTATATCATACCATAATTACAATCATGCCTTCAACATTATTGTCATCACACAGATACAATAATTACAGTTTTGCCCTCAATCATTATTTATCACAACAAATATAATAAATAATAATTACCATCATGTCATTAACATTATTCAAATTACACGATAATTGCAATAATGCCATCAACATTATTTATCATCATCATCATCCAATGTTCCTCAATTATTATATCACACAGATATAAATATTCAATATTTACGATAATGCCCTCAACATTATCCAGGTATTCAACAGTTCAATTATCATAACCAATACTCAATAATTATGCATGTGCACATAGACTCAATTTTCTACTCCATGGAGATTTTCACAAATTCGAGAAGAACACTCTAGTTAATTGCCCAGCCTTAGCCCACAGACAATCTCCAGTCTTTCTGGTTAATTGTCCAGCCTTGACCCACAGACAATCTCCAGTCTTCTAAAAGAATCGTGTTCTTGTTGGGTATCGTCAATGCGTTGCAACAGACTGCATCGCCAAGTGGCACATAGTACTTTACCAATCACAGTCCACTGGTCGACCGTCGTGCCTTGACGCCCCCAAGATCCATCATAGACCTCACTTTTCAATTCTCATTCTCTCTTCAACCACAAGGGTCACAATAGCTATCAACTATTAATTTTCGTTCAATGCACGAACATCTCAATGCAATTCTATTCAAATTCATCATATGCCTCAATGTATATTTTTCAATTTCATCATATGCCTCACTGCATATCTTTCCAATGCATGTATAATGCACCAAATGCTAATCACAGGCTAATCTCATCATTTTCTCATACAGTGTCCATACACTGGTCCTTGCATGTAAAATGCATCAATGCCAATCACAGGCAAAATTTATCATTTTCTCATACAGTGTCCATACACTGGTTCAACAGTTATCATACTGTATATTCAATAGCAAAATCATATTATCGCATTTTCATAGTCGCAAAACACTTTTGTCTTGTTTTCACAATCGTGCAACATTTCTGTTACATTTTCACAATTTTGCAATGTTTTTGTTGCGTTTTCAAATCACGAAGCGATTTTTCATCGTTTCTCAATCACGTAAAAATATTCCATCATTTTTCAAATCATGTAGTGATTTTTCAACGTTTTCTCAATCACGTAAAAATATTCTACCATTTTTAAATCGTGTAGCGATTTTCCAACAATATCTCAAGCACGTAAAAATATTTAAACGCTTTCCAAATCGCATAGAAGTATTTCAACGTTTTTCAAATCGCGTGAAAATATTTAAACATTTTTCCAAATTACGTAGCTTAAAAATCACGTTTTTAAGTTACGTAAATCATTTTTCACCATTTTATAACCACGTAAAATATTCCTCAATATTTCAAAATTTTCAATTCAACCTTTCTCAAAATAATATGACTTCTCACATTATTTTCCACATTTTCTTACTTAAGAAAATCATTTTTGCAATATATTCCACAAATTCACTATTTCATTGAATTAAATCAATGTTTCTCACTTAAAATTTCCTAACGCGCTCCAAAACCCAAAGGATGAGTTTTACGTTAGTAAATTTTAAATCATCAAAGTTTCCTTTATATTTCAAAATAAATTCTCAAATTCAATCCTCTTCCAAAATAATTTGAGGTTCAAACTCTTACAACCTCTATTTTCATTTCATAACCGAAATTTCTATTTCTCAAGTGGTAAAACACTTTGTTTCCATTTCTTTGATCCTTGTACTAGATCAATTACATTTCCACTTTGAAATCACTTTGTTTCATAAAACCAAGGCATTACAAGCCTTCCAAAACTGTGGTACATGGCCATTGAAACCATCAAATATTTTTCCTTCTAAATCAATTAAGTTTCATACATGGTTTTACACAAACAAAATCATTAAAATTCCTCCAAAAATCGTGAATACTTGGTCTTTGAAATCAAATTATTTGTTCATTTTCATATCCAATTTCTTTGCAAATCCTTAAAATCATCAACGTATTACTCATAATTAGTAAATTACTTAGAATCTCTTGCTCCCAAAATTAGTTTAAGGTTGTGATGCCTCTATGGTTCTTTGGAACCAAAAATTGTTTTCCTTTCCATCATCAAATCACGGTATACATATACATATTTATCATATATATCACAAGCATACCATAAACAAAAGCAATAAATCATGCAGATCATATCAAGCATAAGCAAATAATCAAAACATATAAACACTCACAAATAATTACATGACCATGGATATGAATCCTCACATGGATTCACCATCCATCAAATATAAAACCATCTCTCACCACCATACTTGGTTGGTGAGATGGATCTCCCTCTTACCTTTTGAAGAACCTCAAAAGCTCCTTATTTTGCTTCTTTTTTCAAGTCCTTCACCACCAAAAGCTTCTCAAATACAAAACAAAACACAAGTTTATTAGCATATTAAGCTTAAACTAGGGGAACAATGGATCAAACATGGCTTAGAACATGAAAATAAGACAAGTAGTGAAGTTTCCTTACACTTCACCTTAAAAACCCTATAACTTTGCTCTTGAAGAAAGTCCTTGAAGATGATGGATTTAGAACTTGGCCTAAACTACAAAGTATCTTGGATTGAGGTATAGATTCAAGAAATAAGGTTGTTTAAAATTTTTGAAGAGTGATGGTGTGTTCTATGGGTCATGGCCGTGAGCTTGCTTGAAGGGAAAGGAGAGAAAATTTTTTATGAGCTTTTGATTTTTGGAGGAGACAAAGATGATCAAGTATAGCAATAATGTGGTCTTAAAACCTTGCTATACCCTTAAAGCCTCACAAAACCATCCCCCCTCCTTATGCATTCAATAAGTGACCATCTTTACTAGCCACCATTTAGAGCATTATTAACCATTGATTAGATCAATGGTTAGGATTAATGTAGATTCTAGGTATAGCCTTTAGATTAGAAGACTTAATCTAGGCCATTGGATCTTTCTCCTTGAAATCCTAGTCATTAGATGTATCTCCAAAATGAAGGGTCAAGATCACCTCTTCATACTTTCCATCCAATGGTTATAAATGATCCTAGCCATTTTATAAGACCAAATCTCCACCGTTGATTAAATCGATGATTAATATTCAAAGGCTTCAACATTAAGTTTGCTTCCTATTGGTCCGTCATAAAATCGTCATAACCACTAATGTTGACTATGCAGTATATTATTTATTTTTATGTGCTATAACCCTTCGAACAATATTTTTACTGTATTTCTATTGCCCAATAATTAAATACAGTACAAAACACAGTAAAAGAAAATTTCAAAAACTGTTTCCAGTTTCGGGTTTAGTAAGATCCCCTGTCTCCGTCTCAACAGTACGAATTTTCCTGGTTGCAGAAAAATTTTCACTTTTCCGGACCCACCTGGACCCACATACAGCCCCCATGAGCCCACAAACGGCCCATGGATAATATTAAAATAATTAGAGAAATATAAAAATTTCATAATTATCCACAAAATCATAAAAATTATAAAACTTATGAAAATCAAATCAGATTACATAAAATAATTAAGACTTAACAGTAATAATTAAATTACGTAAGATTTTTCCCGGCCCGAAAATTATTATTTTCCTGACACAGAATAAATCACACAAAACGATCAAATGTACTGACAGAATACTCAAAATAATTTTACAGTACACAGAAATCACTAAATAGTAGAATTCTGTTAACTGTCAAAATTACTGTCAAATAGTTAGGAAATTTGGGGTGTTACACAGGTAGAAGCGTTTCAAAAGGAAAGAGGAAGATGTTTGGGGAAGTATAGTATAAATGCTCTTTTAGGCTAACCTTGTATATATTTTATGTTTGTTTAATTTGTGCAAGGTTATGTATAACAGTACACCCTTTGAGGTTGTGATGTGTGTGTGTGTGTGTCTATGTATATATATATATATATATATATATATATATATATATAATTCTTTGATAACATGGCTCTCCATAATGATTTATTAATATGAATGTTATGGGTTTTGTTTAAAGTGGCATGGCTAATATCGATTGTTCATATACATATGTTAAATATATTAGAATAACAATATTGCGATGTTACACCAAAAGTTAGAGTAAAATCTAAGTAACAACATCCTTCAGAATCCATATTAATATTAGTCCAAGTACAAGCAGTATAATTCTCTAATTTTTGCTTCAGTGCTTATTGATGGTTTAAAGAATGGTATGTACGTAGAAAGTTCCAGTGATCTCTAACATATAGATGAATATAAAGGAGTGTATATGAGCTTTATTTTTCTTTCCATCCACCGAAGGATCTGTATGTGATATATAAATTCAAAACCATGTACCACTTTTGTACACCTAAAGAAACAAATAACTCACACATCTTATAAAAGGGGTAGCTGGGATAAGTAGCTTGAAAGTCTTCTGAAAATGACGAATCTCATGAAGAGCCACTGTTCCTGCCCTATTGCACCTTTTCTACTGACCCTCAGTCCTAGGTGATGTAATGTTTTTTAACAGATGATACAACATTCATACACTATATATCAGCATAATTATGACCACAGTAAAATTAACTTAGAAATTATGAACATATACACTGTGGTTCCCTTCTTCAACTCTCCTCCTACTGCTTCTACGAGCAAGCTTCAAAATATTCAAATTCAAAGAAATAGAATAGAACAAATGTACTAAGCAAAACAATTTTGTTCCATCAAAAGAAAGGTACAAAAAGCATTAAATTTAAAACCCATGAAACTAAAATTGTGGATAAAAAAACCTATGAATTTCAGAGAACATTATATCAGAAATCCCAAATCCTATTGAGAATGGCTAATAGCCTACATTGCTCAATTGCAAGCTCCGTTTGCCTTACCGTCAGACTGAATGCCATATTCTACGACCAAAGGAAAAAGAAAATGAAAACTATGATTCCTTTACCATGCTTTGGAGTTTGGAGTTGGGTTTTATAGAGACGGATTTTCCTCAGACTAAAAGTATAAAAATGTACTAATGATAGTGCTATTTCCTAAAAGACAAACTAAATCAATATTTTGCTGTAGAGAAACCTTGAGCCAAGTAAATGGGGAAATTTTCTAAATCCCAACTTAACCAAATGTCCACAGTCAGAGAAAGCTCATGAATAACTAGACCTCAGAAAATCGAAAATTTTGCAAGGAACAACAGCATAAATAAAACAAAACCAAGCACTACACAGAGAACTAAACTTTGGTCAACAAGGTTATTTTTTGAGATTTTCATTGTTAGGAGCTAATAACAGGGTTAAAATCCCAAATTCGGTTATTTTTTAAGATTTTCTCAACAAACAAACATAACCCAATGTACACACATAGAGAGGAGAGAGAAAAAGAAAGAGAGGGATAGGGTTATTACCAATTGCGATTCTAACACAACTGGTGTGGATGTGGAAGACTTGATTCGGCCAGTGTGCTCAGCATTGGTTTGCTAAGTGTGCTCAGTGGGCAAAGAGGGAGGGAAAGGGAAAAGAGGGAGAGGGAAAATGGACAAAGACTTGATTCACTCAATGTACTCAGCATTGAGTTACACTTTGTTTTTTATATGACCACAACAAAATGGCCTTAAACCGCCACAAATTCATTTATTTTGTGGCATTTGACACAACTGACATAAAAATCGCTAGTAAAGTACTAATTGTGGTAGTTTGTGAAAACTGCCACAAATAAATTGTCACCATTTGACCACTTTTTTGTAGTGATAGAACAAACTCAACCTTGGTAGCTTGTAGTTAGGAATGTATATCTTGGATCACAGAAATCTAATTGAACTGTTACTTGCTCCTTTTAAAAGCTAAGATGTATTTTTCCAGTAGTTATGAATATTAGCCTTTTTGAATGAGAATCTTTGCTTGTAATTGCAAAAGAACAAGGTATATAGTTGTTATTCTATTTATTAAGGACTTTAATTAGTTTGTATTGATGTTGTGGTATGGTTGATAAAAACATAATTGGAACCAAAGAGTACATTTATGATTGTACCTAGAAGTGGAATTAAAGAACTCAGAGGAAGATAAATCAAGGTAGATTATATTGAGAAAGGTGATATGGGATGAAATTGAATCAAAGGAAGCTACTTGGGAATTAAAAAACCCAGTATGATATGTGGTTACTAGAATTTCCCATATCAGGTGATTAAAATTTTGATGAGAAAATTTTTAAAAGGAGGATAGAATTGTAACATCTTCCCTAACCTAATAGTCTTAATAAATATTATATAAGCTCATTAATCCTTGTGCTAATTATCTGTTAATCCTGGTAATTCTCTAAGCTAGTTTATATATGATGTTATAACACAAGATGTGAGAAAATAACTCATTAGCTAAGAATTTAGCACAAATTGCCTAGATGATGGAAATAAATATAAAAATTTTATTTCTAGACCACAAATAATTAGAAAGAGTTGTGGTGAGTTTTGGAGAATTAACTGAGTTAGTTTGGTATTTTTAATAACACATGATGAGTGTTTAAAGGTCAAGTTAAATAGAAAAATAACTCAGAAAATTATATGATTTTGTGGAGATGTCAAATAGAGGATGAAGATTATTTTAAGGGAGATATCTGCAAGCATATTAGCTTAATTCCTTAGGTTTAACTCAACTTGAGGAAGAATAATAGAACTTAAGTGATAACTAACAGTGTATAGAAAATTATGAAATGATGAGTTTAAGGACTAAATGAAGTCCTAGAATTTTCTATAACACTTATGAAAGTCAAAAAATTTGATTATGGAATATCAAAGTATTCCTAAAAGATGCAAAACTTCCTTTAAGCCATGAAATTCAAATGATCTTGTCTTTATTTTCTCCTTTCCACCATCTTTGACTTCTTATCCTTTATTTCTCACTCTTTCCTACTCATTTACGTAACCAAGCAGTAGCAGAAGGATAAGGGAGAAAAATAAAAGGAAAGAAAAGAAAAAAAAGAAAGAACCAAGGAAGAATAAGAAAAATGAATAAAACACCATCTATAAGGAGTATAGGTAGGGGGTTTTTGAGCAACTCTACCTTTCTATTTTTCCTTGCTAACTCTTTATACTTGCATGAATGAATTGATTAAAGATTGCTTGTGAGATTGATAATAGGATTAAAAAATTTTCATGCATGAGAATGATAGTCTGAGGTTTTACATATATATTAATTCTTGAGAATTTGAGTTTAATGACATATTGGATACTATGAATTGATTTTAGTGTTATATAGCATGGAATTTGGATTGAATACCTATGAGTATATATGTATGGTGAGATTGGATGATATGTTAAAGGAAGAAGTGGTGTTTTAAACCAGTTCTGGTATAAAAATGCGTAGGCTAATCGATTAGACTGGAGGCCTAATCGATTAGCTAAATTCAAAAACAATATAAATTTGAGTGCTACCTTTCTATATATTCACTTTTTAGCTATGTTGGTTGAATATGTGTTATTAATCAATGATAATAATTGAATTTCTTCTTCGAGAAGAGAAATAGACTATTTTGGCTTTATACCTTTCTATATGATATTTATAGTATTGATTTAATTCCCCAAAGCAGTTGGAGTTTTTATGATGACATTTTATATGTTAGAACTACTGAGAATTTCTAGAATTCCCACCCCTCTATATATTTTTTTCATGATAATTCCAACATAGGATCCACCTATGGAGTAGAAGAGAAGATGCGGATGTAGTATAGGATTAACTACAATTTTTTACCATTGGTTGTATTTATAACTACACAGTAGTTTGTATATAGTTTATATGTATATATGCCTATAAAGGCTTAGTTTGTATCACTTGAACACTAATATACTAGTTTGCATGGAATATTATTGACAATATGGCTTGTATAAGTCAAGTATATAATCAAGTATTTCATATGTATATTTCTACTTGGAAATATTAACTTTCCCTCACAAGGCTCAAATATGTAATAGAATTAGTTTAGTTGTGATGTGCCTAAACCTATTTACTTTTGTGTAATCTAGATATACTTATAATATTAGTTTTAGGGCATTACATTTAGTGGTATCAGAGCAGTCCATCTTGTTGAGCTTAGGGCATGGACTGGCTATGCTTTTAGCATGTTTAGATGTTCCTATTATATGTTATGCTTTTTCTTATCTTGATGATGGGATATATGGATAGAATTATATAACAGCCTTAGGCATGAATGTTAATAGTTATTGTCACACTTTTATATGATATTGAGACTGATCAACTCAATATGAATTGTTCTGTGTGTATAGGAAACTATGGCATCTACCAGACAAACTTGTGGTAATAGAGAACCTGCCAATGAAAATATGACAGAGATGACTGGAGCATTTAGGAAGATGGCTACTACTATGAGGGAGCAGACTATCATCACAAATAGGCTGTAAGAAAGGATGAGAACAAATCCACCTCCACAATTGGTAGATAATGCGGCACTTGTAACAAACTAGAAATTTCATGACCTTTCTAAGTTTAGGAAGGCTAGCCCTTCATCTTTTAGAGGAGAATATAATCTAGTTAAGGCTGAAGGGTGGATTAGAAAGATGGAGAAGATTTTTGTTGTAATGGGTTGTATTGATGAACAAATGATATCTTTTGTCTCTTATATGCTAGTAGGAGAGGCAGAAAGTTAGTGGATTGATGCTAAAAGACTATTAGAGATAGCTAGAACTCGAATCACTTGGGAGGTATTTAGGGCTTCCTTTTTGGATAAATATCTCCATAAGAATTTGTAGAATGCAAAGGAATTAGAGTTTATGAAGCTAGAACAATGAAGTATGTCTGTGGGCTAATATATGGGCAAATTTGAAGAATTGACTAAGTCTTCCTCTTATTTTAGATACAATCTTGATGAACAATAGAAATGTGTAAAATTTGAGGCAAGATTAAGGGAAGACATTAGGAGGAACATAGGGCATTTGGAGAATAGACGTTTCCCTACCTTAGTTAATAAATGTAGAATTATAGAGGCTTATGACTTTAAGCCTCCACAAAAGCTAAGGTCACAAAACTTCCGAAAGAGGAAGAGAATAGATGATAGGTTCAAAGGGGGTGCTTCTCAGCCCAAGTACCCACAAGACAAAGGAAAACAGGTTTAGTTAGGAACTTGGGGGCCAAAGTGTACCAAATGTGGGAGGTATCATGGTACTAAACCATGCATGATAGATTAGATAGTATGTTATACTTGTGGAAAACCAGGGCATTATGTAAAGAATTGTCCTCAGATACAGAGAGTGACACCCAAGCCCAGACCCCAAACTAAGGGAAGAGCCTTCACTCTGAGTGGAAAAAAGGTGACTTAATTTTCCAATCTAATACAAGGTAAATGTATAATCAAAGATAATTTGTTAACTATATTGTATGATTCAGGAGCATCTCATTCATTTATTTCATATGATAGTGTGAAGATGTTAGATTTACTTGTGTCTAAGCTTCCCTATGATTTATCTGTGTCTACACCAACAAGAAAATTAGTAACAACCTCTCATATTTGCCTAAACTGTTGTGTACAAGTTGAAGATAGAACTTTCTTTATGAATTTTATTTGTTTACCTCTTGTTGACATTGATATCATCCTGGGTATGGATTGGTTGTCTACAAACTATGTTGCCTTGAATTGTTCAAATAAGACCTTGATGTTTATATATGATATCCCTTCCATGACTGTTTGTTCTGAGTCTATGTATTTAAATGTCAACCAGGTTATAAACTATTTAGTAGAGGGGGCTCAGGGATATGTTATCCTTTCTCCTTAAATTTTGAAGTTGAGTAGAACTTAGAAAGCATACGTGTGGTGAGAGAGTGCCCATAAGCATTTCCCAATTAGATAACTAAGTTGCCACCTGAATGAGAAATAGAGTTTACTATAGATTTGGTACGAAGAACTAGACCTATATCTATAGCATCCTATAGGATGTCATTTTTAAAGCTGGTAGAACTCAAGAAACAAATAGAAGAATTGTTGGATAAGAAATTCATTAGACCCAATGTGTCACCTTGGGGAGCAGTAGTACTCCTAGTAAAGAAGAAAGATGGTAGTATGAGGTTATGTATGGATTATGGGCAATTAAATAAAGTAACCATCAAGAACAAGCACCTTTTGCCTTGGATAGATGACTTGATGGATCAATTCAGAGGAGCCACTATTTTCTCGAAAATTGATCTAAGATTTAGATATCATCATATTAAAGTAACGGAGGAGGATGTCCCTAAAATTACTTTTAGGACTAGGTATGGACATTATGAATATCTTGTGATGTCCTTTAGTTTGACCAATGCACCCACAATGTTCATGGATTATATGAACATAATCTTTAGACCTTACCTAGATAAGTTTGTAATTGTCTTTATAGATGACATTCTTATTCAAAGACAACAAAAGAACATGTGCAACACTTTAGGATAATTTTGGAAATCCTGAAGAAGAAACAATTATTTGCTAAATTAGCAAAGTGTGAGTTTTGGATAAAGGAAGTACAATTCTTGGGTCATGTGGTATCCCAAGGAGGGGTATCAGTGGATCTAACCAAGGTGGAAGCAGTAGTGCAATGGGAAAGGCCTACTACTGTGACAAAGATCAGGAGTTTCTAAGGACTGGCTGGATGTTATAGAAGGTTTATAAAATGATTCTCTCAAATAGCCTTACCTTTAACTAGATTGACTAGGAAAGGTAGCTCATTTGATTGGATACCAGAATGTGAAGCTAGTTTCCAAGAGTTAAAACATAGGTTGACCGCAACACTTATGCTAGTAATTATGAATTCTAAAGAGAATTTTGAAGTATATTGTGTTGCTTCAAAGAAGGGATTAGGTTGTGTTATGATGCAAAATAAAGAGTAGTTGCCTATGCTTCTAGGAATTGAGACCTCATGACGAGAATTACCCTACTCGTGAATTGGAGTTAGCAGCAATTGTTTTTGCCTTAAAAATTTGGAGTCACTACCTATATGAAGTCAAGTTTGAGGTGTTCAGTGATCATAAGAGTTTAAAGTATTGTTTGATAAAAAATAATTAAACATGAGACAAAGGTGATAGACAGAATTTTTGAAGGATTATGATTTTGAATTGAAATATCTTTCGGGTGAAGCCAATGTAGTGGCTGATGCATATTGTGTTAGCCATGGCAACCATCACCCAAGAGGGGGGTGAATTGGGTGATTACAAATTTTAAAACACCTTTGAGAAATTAAGCATTTTGAATAACTCAATTAATAAATGCAGCGGAGTAAGTTTAACAAAGGTGTAACTATTAGTGATTTCACAAATACCACTTGGGCTATAGGATAAATCAAGTAAATAAGCTAGATATCAAATTCAACTCAAGCATATATAATTAAGGCATAAATGTAAAGCGATAGAGTTGAGAAGATCAGATACAAGATTTATCCTGGTTCAGCCACCAATCCACTTGTGGCCTACGTCCAGTCCTCAAGCAATCACTCAAGATTTTTCACTATATCTTCAAGCTTCAATGGGTGCTTGTAACCTTTACATAATAGAGCACTCACCACACCTTGGGATACCTCACCCTTTGTGCTTGAGCCTCAACTTCAAGGGATACCTCACCCTTTACAATCTTGAGGGATACCTCACCCTCTTTACCAATAAGGGATACCTCACCTTTACAACTTTGAGGGATACCTCACCCTCTTTACAAACAAGGGATACCTAACCCTATTTTTTAGAAGGATACCTCACCCTCTTACAATGATTTCAAGATGAAGAGAAAGATTAGAAACTCTCATAAGAGTAGATATACAACTTGAAGAACAAAGTATGGATGATAAGAAACTCTCTCAAGAGTGGATAATACAACTTGAAGCTCTATGGGTATCAATGATTCACACTTTAAAGCTCAAAATATGATTTTGATGATTCAAGGATCAAGTATAGTGTTCTTGTGTTTCTTAGGATGTAAATGCTTCAAATATGACTTATATATAGAGCCCAAGTGATAAAATAGTCTTTGGTAGTGTTTAGAAATAATTTTTTTATGAAAACTAGCCATTTATAGCCGTTAGAAACATTTCTGCACACTTGGTAATCGATTACACATTTCTGGTAATCGATTACATGGCTTCTGTCAATGTTGTAATTGATTACAGGACTTGTGTAATCGATTATAACATTTCTGGTTTTGAAAACTGACTTTAAAAGGTCATAACTACTTCATTTCTTATCCGATTAAAGCAAATGACTAGTCATTGGAAAGATCTTTGAGTCTATTTTCAAATGAAACAATTTCACAACAAAACTCAATGTATTTTGAGAGTTATGATCAAAATATTGACCAAATGTCAGTTTTTCAAGACTCAAACTTGACTATATTTTATAGTTTAAAGCAAATGATCATAACTTCTTCATTTCTTATCCGTTTAAAGTAAATGACCACTCATTGAAAAGATATTTGAGTCTATTTTCATATGAAATAAGTTTCATAAAAAAAACTCAAAGTATTTTAAAAGTTATGATCAAAATAGTAACTAAATGTCAATTTTGCAAAACACAAACTTGGCTATTTTTCAAAGGTTTGAACTACCACCAAGACTAACTTTCCAAAATCAGTTTGTTGGGCATTAAAACATGTAAGAAATACTTTTTAAAGATGTTAAAACATATTTGAGCTTAGTGTGATTCCTCTTTACCTTTACACAAGATCTAAGTCATATAAGCTATTCTTGAAGAACCTTGGGACTTGATCTTTTGCCATTATCAATTCTTGATGTAATCCAAGCTTCCAAAAATTTCTTCTCTTCAAATCTTACACATGCTTGAAACATTTTATCATTATCATTCTTCTTGATTTGAGCTTGATTGTGATCTTTTGCTTTCTTATTGCAATGCTCACTCTTGATACTTGGACTATCCTACAAAGTATTACTCACTTAACACATGCATAGTTAGTCCAAATTCATAACTCAATATCTTCATATGCATGATACAATATATCTCATTAAGCACATCTATAAAGCATAAGTATCATTTTTTTATCATGTATTTGTCATCATTAAAACTTAACATATTAAACCATTAAGGCAAAGACAATGTTACACATTGTAGAAAATTTCTACATGTGTCTCGAATGATGGTTCAAGAGATGGAGCTTTTGGAATGTTTTAGAAACTTGAGTCTGACAGTGACTGTATCACCACATAATCTCTGCATGAGTAAATTAGACATAACAAGTTATTTGAAGACTCAAATTAGAGAAGCTCAAGAAATAGATGAAGCCTTAAAAGAAATATGGAATCTGGAAAGTTGCAGAGGAATGTTGGATATAACTGGCCCATATTTCTGCAACCAAGTGATACACAAATGTCATAAAGACAAAATATAACATTATAACATGATATCTTGATTGACAAATAATAGTCGAGCAAATAAGTTTCAAAATTAATGTTATGATCCATCATACAACAACAACCAAGCCCTTTCTCACTAGGTGGGGTCGACTACATGGATCAAACGACGCCATTGTGCCCTATCATAAACCAAGTCTTCAGAAATTCCATTCAAATCTAAATCTTTTTTAATTGTTTCACTTATAGTTTTTCTTGGTTTCCCTCTACCTCTAGCTATTGGACTATCCTCCATATGATCTACTCTTCTTACTAGGGCTTCTAAGAGTTTTCTCCTTACATATTCAAACCATCTAAGGCCTTAAAAGAAATAAGTGAACAAATTTTGTTGGGAAAGCAAAAGGAATTTAGTAAAGAAAATGATGGGATAATTATGTTTAGGAATAGACTTTGCATCCCAAAGGAAACCAAAATCAAAGATAGAATTATGGAAAAAGGCATATAAGAGTAAATACATAGTACATCAAGGTGCAACAAAAATGTATCAAGATCTAAAGGAATTGTTTTGGTGGCCCAAGATAAAGGCAGACATAGCTGAGTATGTATCAAAGTGTTTAGTTTGCCAAAAAGTTAAAATAGAACACCAAAAATCTTTTGGACTTCTGCAACCATTAGAAATCCCAAAATAGAAATGGAAAACTATTTCAATGGACTTTGTGATGGGATTACCAAGAACCCAATCAAGCTATGATGCAATATGGCTCATAGTAGATAGATTAACTAAATCTATCCACTTCTTGCTAGTGAGAGCTAATTATTCTTTAAATAAATTAGCTTGGTTGTGTCTACAAGAGATTGTTAGATTGCATAGAATCCCTTCAAGTATAGTGTCTAATAGAGATCCTAGATTTACTTCTAGATTTAGGTGAGCCTTGCAAAAAGCTTTTAGGACTAAGTTATACTTCAATATAGTTTACCATCTGCAAACTGATGGACAAACTGAAAGAACTATCTAAACTGTAGAAGATATGCTTAGAGAATGTGTGCTAGAACAACAGGATAGTTGGGATAGATTTCTACCTTTAGTAGAGATTGCCTACAACAATAGCTATCACACTAGAATAAGAATGACACCCTATGAGGCATTATATGGCAAGAAATGCATATTGCCTCTGTGGTGGTATGAAACAAGTAAGAAAACCATCTAGGTCCAGAACTAGTACAACAAAACACAGAACAAATTAAGATGATTAGGGATAGGTTAACAACTTCTCAAAGTTGGCAAAAGAGTTATGCAGATAAAAGACGGAGACCTCTAAAGTTTAAGGATGGAGAACATGTATTTTCGAGAGCTACTCCTACTATTGGTATTGGTAGAGTTATGAAATCTCGGAAGTTAAACCCTCGATTTCTTAATCATTTTTAAATCATGAAAAGAATTGGACCTGTTGCTTATCAAATAGCCCTTCCACCTAGTTTGTCCAGTCTTCACAATGTCTTTCATGTCTCTCAAATCAGAAAATATTATCCAGATCCTTCACACATTTTGAAAAATGAATTAGTAACATTAAGAGATTTAACTTATATAATAAAACCTGTAAGGATCAAGGATAAAGGAGTCAAAGAACTCAAAGGAAAGCATATTCCACTGGTGAAGGTGGTGTGGGATGGGATTGACTCAAATGAAGCCACTTGGGAGTTAAAGTCCAACATGATGCAAGGGTAACTAAATTTTGAAGACAAAATTTTTAAAAGGAAGGGATAATTATAACATTCTCCTAGCCTATTAACCTTAAAGATTGTTATAATAGCATATAAATACACCTATATGAGTTACCTGTTAATTTTGGTGATTTCCTGAGCTAGTTTAGGTATAATGCTATAATACTAGACATGGAAAATAGCACATATTAGCTCATAATTTAGCACAAATTATCTAGATGATGAAAATAAATATAAAAAAATTATTTCTAAGTTATAAATAATTAGAATGAGTTACAGTAATTTTTGGAAAATGAAATGACTTTGTGTGACATTTTTAATAAAATAGAATGAGCGCTTAAAGGTCAAATTAAATAAGAGAATAGCTTGATGATAACTCTATAAAATGTAGTTATTTATGCCCTATATCTATACTCTAAAGATTGCTTAGTCCTTATTCTTATGCATAATGTAACACCCTAACTCTAGATACTATAGTATACCCTAAGTATACTAAGTAAACAGAATTAGTATGCTACTTTCTAACGTAAAAGTAAATTTTACAGCCTATTCAATTTATATTAACGAGTGAAAATATAGAGTCTTTACAAAAGTAAGAGAGCAAGACATTTTACACCTCATGAAACTTGCTCTTTACTAGAAATCTATCTGATATGTCTATGATTACAAATTAAACAAAGATTTAATCACAATAATTTAAGATACAGAACCATTAATATAAATACAAAGTTAAAATAAATAATTACATTATCAATCTAAATAAGTCTTCCTCCCTTTTCTCTACGCTTACTTGAATCCTCACCTAGATTTATCATGGAAAACATAAAAATATCTAGGGTGAGAATTAACAATTCTTAGTAGTAAAGTTTAAAACCGTGACATCGTGGTAAATCCAGTAGCTTTGGGGTAAAACAAAATTTGTACTTAGTCATTTGAAAAGGTGGCATAAGTCAAAACTCAGTCATTTCCCTTTCCAAAGCAGATAGTTCATTCAATTACAAAAATAATTCATTTATATCATAGCAAATTAATTCAAACATCATATGCCTTAAACACTTATCATCATATTAGGAACAACACTTAACTCATTTTAAATACTAATCTCAATCATTTCTAACCAACTTTTATCCCTAATCTTCACATTAAATAAAAACAAGACAATTGCTCATACAATCATCAATTTTTATGCAATGCATGATAATATATGATTATACCTATTGAGAATCCTAAAACATGCTCATGTAATGATTCTTTATAAAGATTTTATTTTAGAAAATACATGTAATTTGATTATTTCCAGGAAGTCCTTTTGTTCCTTGTATTATTTTCTGGGTAGGCATGATACCTTTTTGTTTCATGCACTACCAAATATATATATATATATATATATATATATATATATATATATATATATATATATATATATATATATATATACATATAACTCACTTGGAGCCCTTTTGTCCAAGTCATAGGTTCACAATACATGGAAACATCAAATGACAAGTTTGAAAACAAAACATGCATAATGTTAAAACCTTTCCTTCTTTAACTTTTATTTAATCATAATTTTCCTTCTATATTTGGGAAACAAATACTAGAATCATTAAACTTTCTATTACATGATTTGTAGAGAGAAACTCATTCAACCTCATCTACATTTATCCTTCTTCTTAGATTGTTTCCCAATAATATGCCTATTAACCTCAAGTAACCTTATACTAAGCATATTTCAATATGCTTTTAATTTCTTTAATTACTTATCATTATTCGTATATTCTATTCAAGTGAATCCAATAATTCACATCATAAATAAACCAACTGATCAAGACAATATATCAATACTTAGTTTTCACATTTAACATTAATTCCATACAATATATATGTATTCAGAACCATGAACAATCCACTTCCAATGCATTCAAAAATCATTGAAAACAAGTCACAGATCATGTTTTTCAACACATTCACAACTCAAGCAAACCAAAACCCAAACAAATCTCATTCCCTAAAATCTTATTTCAGCCGTGAACAGTACCCATTTTAGCACTCAAACGCTAAGATTAATCTTAATTTTTATTTCACCTTTTCCATAATTTTCCATATCTGCGCTAAGTTCATTCGGTATCAAAACACGTACTCGGTGTGCTTAAAAATACCAACCGAACTTAGTTTACCTTCAAATTTTAACTACAATATGACTTAAAAATAATTTATCCATAATTATTTCTCTTATCTAGGCAATTTATGTCATTTTCTGAGTCATTTTAGGTCACTTTCCACATTATGTATTGCGGCAAATTGCCTAAACTAGCTCAGTTTGTCATGAAACTTTACAAGCATGTTAAACTAGTATTAGGCTATCTCGATAACCCTTTACAAGGCTAACAAGTTATCGGGGATGTTACATTTCTCTCCTACTTTTTTAAAAAAATTGTCCCCAAAATTTATCTTTCCATACTAAAAGTTTGGAGACTGCTAGCAACTACCCTTAACTATATCTATCTTATCTATTCCAATCTTTAACCAAAACTTAGATATTTACATTCTTTTATCAGGTCTAAAGATTGAACTTACTCTTGTCTTCTTAGAGAATATACTCTTCTTGGAGCTTGTAGTTTAAGATCAGCTATAACTTTCTACTTCTATTGAGATAGCGCTCTAGCTAATCACATACATAGCATTCCAAATAAGATTTGTCGCCAAGTTGTCTTTTTCCACACTTAAAGCATATCAGTTCCATACTCTTTTTATGATGTCATTTATCTTCTTATATTCTTTATTCACTCATTTTCTCTATTAAGATCTTTATGATCTTTGTAACACCCTCCTTAGGGTATTACATTTATGGCTAAAACTTGTTAATTTAATAAATTGTGTAAAAGGTTTAATATAATAAAATACAGATTTCAATTTTCCTTCTCGAAGACACAAGCTTAAACAACACATAAACAACACAGGAAGTCATTACTGAATAATTACATATCAAAATACACAAAAGATGGCATGGGTCACAGTCCACCCAAAATATATCAGGTTGTACTCCAAATGAAAATAAAAGTGGCATACAAAAATGAAAATGGCATACAAAAAGATCAACATCTAAGGCTTGAAAAGATAATGACCATGGATCAAAATCATAGTCTTAGAAATTGGAAATGAAAAGAGAAGATGAAGATGGAGAAATTTCACCTTAAAGCTTCGAAAACCCTAACTTGGAGAAGTACTTGAAGATGGAGAAACTAGATCAAGAGTGCAACACCAAAGTGTCGTCAAATGAGGTTTGGATTCAAGAAATGTGGTTGGTTAAAATTAAAGAAGAGTAGAGAGTGTAACACCCTCCATAGGGCATCACATTTCCGACTAAAAACTTAAAACCTAAAAAAATCATTTTATAAAAGCTTTGTGTTCCAAAATATGGTTTTTTAAAAAGCTTTGATATCTGTTGAAACTTGGAAGATTACTCCTCGACGCCATCACCGACCTCAGTATATTGCCTCCAGTAAGTCTAAGAAACTCATTTCACCTACTATATGAATTTAACAATATAAACACAACAAAGCAATACAGCAAAGAGGTGAGATCCCCTTTCACCAATACTAGTACGGTAGCAAAGAATAATACAAATGACAAAGTCATTCCATACACACAGATATCACAAGTAAAATCATATTATCAATTTACAAATAATTCAAATAAAAATATGTCATAATAAAAATGAACAGCAACAATTTTACCATACCAGATATAACAATTAATATAATAAACCATATAATCACATCATACATATTATCTCACATTAACACATCATACATAATATCTCAAAATTAAATATAAATAACCACATTAAGATGTAGACCACATATGCAAATATACACAGACTCATCCTTACTCCATGGAGCTAAACACAAACATCAGAGAGAATGATCTGGAAGAACTATCAGTACCTCAGGCTGCCTAACCAAACTATTGCACTGCCCAACGTCGTGTCTATAGCCCACAGTCCAAAACATCGTGTAGTAGTACACAATCCAAATATGTCGTGCACTACAGGCATTGTACTAAACAGTCTCTACAAGATCTCGATTAAGAATAGTGCGTGTCGAGATCATTAGTGTGTTACCAGTTACCACGGCCTAGAGGAGCGATCAACTGTCCACATGTGGAATACTCTATACACTAATGCCTTCAAGTCCACTCAATGAACCACACTACGCCTATCACACCGACAACACGGTGTAATTCATCTCGTCAGTCAAACGCCAATTCTCAACCAAATTAACATATCTCACAATACATGAACCAAAAATTCCACAAACAACTTCGTTAATATCATACTTACACAAATGCCCTCAATATCGGCATAAACCAAATATAGTATGTCTCCACTTGACAGTACTATTTTTCAACATGTCCGGGTCCACCACTTTGGCCCGACAGTAAAACTCACTGTTCCTTTTAGTCGCGTAAAGATTTTATCACGTTTTTACAATCGCGTCACCTTTTTCAAAACGTTTTTAAATCACATAAATATTTTTCAACATTTTAAATATCGCGTAGTGTTTTTAAATCATTTTCTCAATCGCGTAGCTTAAAATTATTATTTTAAAAAACACGTAAGCTAATTCTAGTATTTCTCAACTACGTATAATATTTTCTTTACGTTCAAATTTTATATTGAAACTTTCTCTATTATTAGTCCATTTTTAATTAATTTTTGGCGACATTTCATCTAGAAAATTCATTAAGTGATATTTTCTACATTTCCATAAAAAATTTACCTTTCTTAGTCATAACTAATAATTACATCTCGAAACTTGCTAATGCGCTTCAAAACTCAATAAGTGAGCTATACGTTAGTACCTTTCAAGTGTTCAATTTATTTCTTCTCCATACTTAATTTCTCTAATTAAATTCTAAGAATTAAATTACTTTCCATTGTTTATCCAAAAATCCATTTAAATAAGTTCTCATTAAATTAATTTCATAAGTCTACACTTTTAAAATAGTTTTGGATTAAAAACATCATAAGTAGGCATGTTGGCCAAAAATCATTCTATGCATTAAAAATCATATTTAATTGTTTCTCATCATTTAATCTCTTATAAAAACTCTTAATCCAATTTATTATTACTAAATCACTTAATCCATAATTAGAAATATATTTAGAACATCTTGGTTCCTTTTGTAGTGGTCAAGCCGTGAGCTTCATGTGTTCTTTGAAACACTCATGCAATCCTTCACATATTATTCACATCCTACCATAATAATCATACATCTATGAATACATACAATATATTTTAAAGCTATAGGCATGCTTGCAAGTAAAATCAACCACAAATAAGAAAGAATATAAAAAACCAAGTGAATGAATCCTTATGGATTCTTCACCACAACCTCCAAAGCTCCTTGTATGTCCTCTTGAATAAATCCTTCTACCACCACCTAGTTGCTCCTTTACAACAAAACAACATACATATATTAATATCTAAGGCTTGAATAAGGAAAACCAGGGATCAAAATATAGTTTAGAACTTTGAATCTATGATTAGAAGAGGATATCAAGAATTCGACCCTTTATCCTTCAAACTTAGATCTTAGAAAAAGTGCTTGAAGATAGATGATTTGGAAGATGGTCTCAACATGAAAGTTCCTTAGAATTGCATGGAGATTCAAGATCTAAGGTTGTTTAGAATTATTGAAGCTTGGGAGGTGATTTTGTGGTGGTTGTCCATGAGCTTTGTGAGAGAGAAAGGTAAGAGCTTTTGTGTTTTTTGCTTGATAGGAAAATGAAGATAAATGAATCTTGAGAAATTCCTAACACGAAAGTGTCTTGGATTAATGAGAGGATTCAAGAAATAATATTAGTAGGAATTATAGAAGTTTAGAGAGTGGTTCTAGGTGCTTGGCCGAATTTATGGAGGGAGAGAAAGTGAGAAAGTTTTTGTTGCTTGTTCTTGGTTCTTTCGAGAAATTGAGAAAAAGATGAACTATGTATAGAACTTGGTCTCTCAAGGAGTCATAGCCGTGGGTTTAATGAAGAGAAATGATGAGAAAGCTTTCATAAAAGTGAGAGAGTTTGGTGTATAGTTTTTGGCTTCTTGGGTGGAGATGAATAAAACATGAGCAAGTGTAGAAATTTGGCCTCCAAGAGTGTTTGGCCGTGGAACACAAGGAGAGAAAAGGGTGAGCTTCATGCAAAAGATGCAAATGAATCAAAGCCCTCCTCTTTATAGACTTCATGGAAAAGATGAAGACTTAGGATATTTAATCAAGATATTTTTCGGTATACTTTAAACAATGAACAATAATTACTGCTTATAAAGTCAATGTCTATTGTCCAATGGATAATAAAATACACCTAGATTTTTCTCTTGCTCCAGTTGGGTAGCAACTATTGTTAATCATTTTTCTACTAATTACCCTTAATGAGTCATAGAGTGAGTCATCAAAGAGAAGTTTCTAGAACATGTGACTCACTACAAGTGAGTCAGCGTGGCGAGTCATCAACTGAGTCAGCATGGGACCTTCTGGAACGTGTGACTCACTGCAGTGAGTCACAGGGCGAGTCAGCGTTTCTACAACCTTCCAGAATGTGGCAAGTCATCGCTTCTAGAACATGGCGAGTCACTGCTTCTGGAAGCTTCCTGAATATGTTGAGTCATAGGTGTTGAGGTGTCACACACCACGTGTCGAGCTTCTATTGGTCCTTCGCGATGAGTCACAGCCACCAACTTTGACCGGCTCCTTATTGGTCCACGTGTAAAGCATTTGATGACTAGGCGCGTTGACGAGGCATTTTCTAGAGTCTTCTAGAACAAACTAGAACATATGAGTCACCAGGCTAGTCACCTAGGTGAGTCACCAAACGATAAGTCATCGTCTAGAACATTCTAGAGTGGGTGACTAGGCTTGCGCCTAGAATCATCCACTAAATATTTTTCCGAAAGATATTTTCCAATGGATAATAAACATGCCTCGATTTTGTATGTCAGATAAAATCGTAGAAAAACAAAACTTCAAAAACTGTTTCTAGTTTCGGGTTTAGTAAGATCCCCCTACTTCGAATCAACAGTACAAAAATTTCTGGCCAATAAAATTTTTTATTTTTTCGGGGGCGCCCCGGGCCCACACACAGCCCAAAATATCTAGAATATATTAAATATTCAAAATATTCCAAAAAATAAAAAATATAATAAAATATTTAAATTATCTCAAAATATCTCGAAATATCTCAAAATATCTAAAATATAATAAAATATTCAAAATATCTTAAAACATCTAAAATATATTAAAATATTCAAAATAACCAAAATATCAAAAAAATTCACAAAAATCATAACAATTGTGAAATTCATGAAAATCAAATCAGATTGGTAAAAATAGTTAAGGATTTCGAGGAAAGAAATAAAATACGAAGGCTTATATACACAACCCAAAAATAATATTAAAATAATCAAAAATGTAAAAACTCCCAAAAATTCCTAAAAATCACAAAAATTATAAAATTCACAGAAATCAAGTCAGATTATTCAAAATAATCAAGAAACGACCGAAATAAATAAAATACGAATTTTCAGGGTGTTATAACACTCCCATCCTATAAAGAATTTTGCCCTCGAAATTCGTAGCAGTCTCTGAACAATTATGGATACTACTCTTTCATCTTGTCTTCCAGTTCCCACGTTGCATCTCCGCTTACGCCATTCCAGATTGCCTCAACCAACGAAAACTCCTTGTATGCATCAGTCTATACAAACGCTTGATTCTTTCTAGTAAGTTGGGCGAGAGGTCCTGCGATCTTGAGAAATTGCTCAATAAACCTTCAATAATAATCGGCTAACCCGATAAAACTAAGGATCTCCGATGCAATCTTCGGTCTTTCTCGTTCAAGAATTATTTCAACTTTTGACGCGTCCACTTCAATTCCTTCCTCTAAAATTATGTAGCCCAAAACCGAACTTCATCCAACCAGAACTCGCATTTCGACAACTTTAACATATAATTGATTCTCCTTTAGAACTTGGAGAACCATACTGAGATGTTCAACATGTTACTCACGATTTCGAGAATAGATCAGAATGTCGTTAATAAAGACAATGACAATTTTGTCTAGATAAAGACGAAAGATTCTATCCACATAATCTATGATCATTGCGGAAGCATTCGCCACTCCGAACTACACCACTTCAAATTTCCTTGTCTTCATACTGCTTCACTCTCCTGTATTTCCTTCTAACAGGAAATGTCTCACAATTCAAGTTCTCTTCTTCAACAGTACTGTATCTAATACTATGACATAAATTGGACTAGGAATATCCTTTCTTGCAATTGCAATGTATAAAAGGACATTATAAAGGTTAGAAAGAAAAGATAGCAAAACTATCCGATGTGTTACTGGGCATCTCTAACAAAAAATTTGATGTTACCTAATTGTAAAAATAAGTTTTTTGGGACACCAAAATTTTACTTAAACAATCTACAGGATATGATTGGAAGACAACCAATCCACTCTTAGGATCACATCTATCTCGTGAAAGAGGTAGATCGTTTAGATTAACAAAAAAAATTGTTTAAGGAACTGGTTAGTAACAATGGGTTTGGTAATAAAAGTAAAAATAGATAAGTCAAAAGGTAACGAAGATATTGATAGCTCTAATTAACCCACACAGTCAATTAGTCATAAAAGAATGAGTTGGACTAAGAATACGTTTTTGCAATTGTGACACATGAAAGATATCATAAAGGCGTAGAAAGAAGAGATGATGGAGTCATCTATACCACCGGACCTATCCAATAAAGGAATTGATGTGGTCCGATGAATTTAGAAGTGAGCTTTTTAAGTTGAATAATTCAACTGATAAGTCTAACAGAGCATGGATGGTTGGAAAAATACCCAATCCATATTTTTAGATCACATTTGTTTTGAGAGAGAGGTACACAAATTGAATCAACAGAAAAGATCCAGTCATTTAATAGGCTTAGGATAGTTTAAGCAACTCAAGTTATCAACCACATGTTTTAGTATGAAAAAATGGAAATAACTAGATCAAAAGATAATGAAGACACAGATAACTCTAATTGACCCACACAATCATATACCATAAAGAAATGGGCTACCCCCTGAATTATACAGTATAGTTAAAGGATCACCTCTTGTGACACAATCTTCTTTATTTAGGTCTTCAGTCTAGGGTGCTTTTGCTCCACTTGGAGAATCGACGCTCTATTTTACTTGAGATGCCAAAGCACGTACGTTACTAACAGATGACTTCATTTTTGGTGGAATACACTCTCTAGCAAGATGTACGAACATTCCATACTTGAAACAGATGATTTCCTTCGATTATATAGCCCCTTGTTAGATGATCTTCCCCACACTTCTAACATTTTGGTGTAGATGTCACAGTCTGACCAAACCTGCTACCACTAGTACTTCCTCCATGAGATTGTTGCTGTTGTTGAATTCCCGTTGATCACGAATACGTTTTCCACTGGAATCGCTTGGCCTTACGATTTTTTCTCCTTTGGAACCAATATGGTTCAACGTTATGAAATCTCATATTTTGAGATTCATCCAACTTTGTATAATTCTAAATCTCGGCTACCATTTCCTGTTGCTGAGCAATCCTCTGACCCTGCTATACCGTTCCTTCAGTTGTTCTTTACGTTGCTTCTGTAATTGCAGCAACATTATCAGTGTCACTTCCTGCTTCCTCACGTACACGTTTACCACAAGTCATCGTCTTTCTTTAAAGACAGATAAATTAAAACACAATGGAAACCAAAGTAACCATTCCAAACAACATTGTCTCCTTTTGGAGTCCAAGCACAGAGAGTCACACAACACAAACAAGACAGACCTAACCACAAAACCCCAAAAGACTTTAACCGTGCTCTGATACCAACTAATGTAACACCCTCCACAGGGCATCACTTTTCCGACTAAAAACTTAAAACCTAAAAAAATCATTTTATAAAAGCTTTGAGTTCCAAAATATGGATTTTTAAAAATTTATTTTTATGGAAACATAAACATACCAAAATATAAGTAATACAGAAAATAAACTGAAAAGATTATTACACAACGTTATTTATACCACATAATATTCAACAAAGAAGTAAAACATAACTCACAGACTCAAAGAAACAGTAGCAAACCCAATAATGGGTCCTACTTAATAGCATGGTAATAACACTAATGAGAAAACTCAACATACTTGTTCCGTTTCTCTGCAAAACTGCATACTGTTAAACTTGGAAGATCACTCCTTGACGCCGTCACCGACCTCAATATATTGCCTCCAGTAAGTCTAAGAAACTCGTTTCACCTACTATACGAATTTAACAATACAAACACAACAAAGCAATACAGCAAAGAGGTGAGATCCCCTTTCACCAATACTAGTATGGTAGCAAAGAATGATACGATTGCAAAGTCATTCTATACACACAGATATCACAAGTAAAATCATATTATCAATTCACAAATAATTCAAATAAACATATGTCACAATAAAAATGAACAGCAACAATTTTACCATACCAGATATAACAATTAATATAATAAACCATATAATCACATAATACATATTATCTCACATTAACACATCATACATAATATCTCAAAATTAAATATAAATAACCACATTAAGATGCAGACCACATATATATACACAAACTCATCCTTACTCCATGTAGCTAAACATAAACATCAGAGAGAATGATCCGGAAGAACTATCAGTACCTCAGGCTGCCCAACCAAACTATTGCACTGTCCAACGTCGTGTCTATAGCTCACAGTCCAAAACATCGTGTAGTAGTACACAGTCCAAATATGTCGTGCACTACAGGCATTGTACTAAACAGTCTCCACAAGATCTCGATTAAGAATAGTGTGTGTCGAGATCATTAGTGTGTTACCAGTTACCACGGCCCAGAGGAGCGACCAACTGTCCACATGTGAAATACTCCGCACACTAATGCCTCCAAGTCCACTCAATGAACCACACCACGCCTATCACACCGACAACATGGTGTAATTCACCTCATCAGTCAAATGCAATTCTCAACCAAATTGACATATCTCACAATACATGAACCAAAAATTCCACAAACGTCTTCGTTAATATCATAATTACACAAATGCCCTCAATATCGGTATAAACCAAATATAGTATGTCTCCACTTGACAGTACTAATTCTCAACATGTCCGGGTCCACCACTTTGGCCCGACAGTAAAACTCACTGTTCCTTTTAGTCGCATAAAGATTTTATCGCATTTTCACAATTGCGTCACCTTTCTCAAAACGTTTTTAAATCGCATAAATATTTTTCAACGTTTTAAATATCGCGTAGTGTTTTTAAATCATTTTCTCAATCGCGTAGCTTAAAATTATTATTTTAAAAAATGCGTAAGCTATTTCTAGTATTTCTCAACTATGTATAATATTTTTTTTACGTTCAAATTTTACATTGACAATTTCTCTACTATTAGTCCATTTTTAATTAATTTTTGGCGACATTTTATCTAGAAAATTCATTAAGTGATATTTTCTACATTTTTATCAAAAATTTGTCTTTCCTAGTCATAACTAATAATTGTATCTCGAAACTTGCTAACACGCTTCAAAACTCAATGAGTGAGCTATACGTTAGTACCTTTCAAGTGTTCAATTTATTTTTCCTCCATACTTAATTTCTCTAATTAAATTCTAAGAATTAAATTACTTTCCATTGTTTATCCAAAAATCCATTTAATTAAGTTCTCATTAAATTAATTTCATAAGTCCACACTTTTAAAATAGTTTTGGATTAAAAACATCATAAGTAGGCATGTAGACCAAAAATCATTCTATGCATTAAAAATCATATTTGATTGTTTCTTATCATTTAATCTCTTATAAAAACTCTTAATCCAATTTATTATTATTAAATCACTTAATCCATAATTAGAAAAATATTTAGAACATCTTGGTTCCTTTTGTAGTGGTCAAGCCGTGAGCTTCATGTGTTCTTTGGAACACTCATGCAATCCTTCACATATTATTCACATCCTACCATAATAATCATACATCTATGAATACATACAATATATTTTAAAGCTATAGGCATGCTTGCAAGTAAAATCAACCACAAATAAGAAAGAATATAAAAAACCAAGTGAATGAATCCTTATGGATTCTTCACCACAAACTCATCCATTCCTCACCACCAACACATGGTTGGTGAAACCTCCAAAGCTCCTTGTATGTCCTCTTGAATAAATCCTTCTACCACCACCTAGTTGCTCCTTTACAACAAAACAACATACATATATTAATATCTAAGGCTTGAATAAGGAAAACTAGGGATCAAAATATAGTTTAGAACTTTGAATCTATGATTAGAAGAGGATATCAAGAATTTCACCATTTATCCTTCAAGCTTAGATCTTAGAAAAAGTGCTTGAAGCATGATGATTTGGAAGATGGTCTCAACATGAAAGCTCCTTAGAATTTCATGGAGATTCAAGATCTAAGGTTGTTTAGAATTATTGAAGCTTGGGAGGTGATTTTGTGGTGGTTGTCCATGAGCTTTGTGAGAGAGAAAGGTAAGAGCTTTTGTGTTCTTTGCTTGATAGGAAGATGAAGATAAATGAATCATGAGAAATTCCTAGCATGAACGTGTCTTGGATTAATGAGAGGATTCAAGAAATAATATTGGTAGGAATTATAGAAGTTTAGAGAATGGTTCTAGGTGCTTGGCCAAATCTATGGAGGGAGAGAAAGTGAGAGAGTTTTTGTTGCTTGTTCTTGGTTTTCTGGAGAAATTGAGAAAATGATGAACTAAGTATAGAACTTAGTCTCTCAAGGAGTCATAGCTGTGGGTTTAATGAAGAGAAATGATGAGAAAGCTTTCATACAAGTGAGAGATTTGGTGTATAGTTTTTGGCTTCTTGGGTGGAGATGAATAAAAGATGAGCAAGTGTAGAAATTTGGCCTCAAAGAGTGTTTGGCCGTGGAACACAAGGAGAGAAAAGGGTGAGCTTCATGCAAAAGATGCAAATGAATCAAAGCCCTCCTCTTTATAGACTTCATGGAAAAGATGAAGGCTTAGGATATTTAATCAAGATATTTTTCACTATACTTTAAACAATGAACAATAATTACTGCTTATAAAGTCAATGTCTATTGTCTAATGGATAATAAAATACACCTAGATTTTTCTCTTGCTCTAGTTGGGTAGCAACTATTGTTGATCATTTTTCTACTGATTACCCTTGATGAGTCATAGAGCGAGTCATCAAAGAGAAGTTTCTGTAACATGTGACTCACTATGATGAGTGAGCATGATGAGTCAGCGTAGAAATTTCTTGAACAAGTGAGTCAGCATGGAACCTTCTGGAATGTGTGACTCACTGCGGCGACTCACGGGGCGAGTCAGTGTTTCTACAACCTTCCTGAATATGTTGAGTCATAGGTGTTGAGGTGTCGCGCCATGTGTCGAGCTTTTATTGGTCCTTCGCGATGAGTCGTGGCCACCAACTTTGACCAGCTTCTTATTGGTCCACGTGTAAAGCATTTGATGACTAGGCGCATTGACGAGGCATTTTCTAGAGTCTTCTAGAACAAGCTAGAACATATGAGTCACTAGGCTAGTCACCAAGATGAGTCACCAAACGATGAGTCATCGTCTAGAACATTCTAGAGTGGGTGACTAGGCTTGCGTCTAGAATCATCCACTGGATATTTTTTCGAAGATATTATCCAATGGATAATAAACATACCTCGATTTTATTTATCAGATAAAATCGTAGAAAAACAAAACTTCAAAAATTGTTTTCTGGTTTCGGGTTTAGTAAGATCCCCCCACTTCGAATCAACAGTACAAAAATTTCTAGCCAATAAAAATTTTTATTTTTCCGGGCTTGCCCCAGGCCCACACACAACCCAAAATATCTAGAATATATTAAATATTCAAAATATTCCAAAATATCAAAAATATAATAAAATATTCAAAATATCTCAAAATATCTCGAAATATCTCAAAATATCTAAAATATAATAAAATATTCAAAATATCTTAAAACATCTAAAATATATTAAAATATTCAAAATATCCAAAATATCACAAAAATTCACAAAAATCATAACAATTGTGAAATTCATGAAAATCAAATCAGATTGGTAAAAATAATTAAGGATTGCCAGAAAGAAATAAAATACGAAGGCTTATATACATAACCCAAAAATAATATTAAAATAATAAAAAATGTAAAAACTCCCAAAAATTCCTAAAAATCACAAATTATAAAATTCACAGAAATCAAGTCAGATTATTCAAAATAATCAAGAATCGACCGAAATAAATAACATACGAATTTTCAGGGTGTTACAGAGAGTGGGTTTATGGGTGGTGGCTGTAAGCTAGGTGGAGAGAAAATGAGAGGAAAAAGTGAGAGAGAAAAGTGTGTAGCTTTTGGTTGAAAGGTGAAATGAAATTGATAGAAATGAGTTAAGTTAATTGGAAGCTTACTCTAGAAGCTCCCTTTGGTGCCTTGGCCGTGGTTCTCTTGGAGAAAGGGAGACAAACTTCTCCAGCAAGTTTGTCACAAAGCTTCCTTAGGAAGCTTGTTTCCTATTGGGCCATGGTGATGTCACAAAGGTGAGGTCACATGGGTGATGTCATCAAGAATAGCCTTAAGGAAAAGGAGACTAGAATTATATCTGGAACCATTCACTACAAGTTATTATCCAATGGATAAAAGCTACAGTTAATACAACTAGTATTTATTATCCATTGGGTAATATAACGTACTCTGATTTTATTTGTTAGATAAAATCTCAGATAATGAAAACTTCAAAAACTGTTTCCGATTTCGAGTTGAGTAAGCTTCCCCAACCCTTATTCAATAGTCCAAAATTTTTCAAAAATAATATTAAAATAATCAAAACAAGCCAAATAATTCACAAAAATCATAAAAATCACAGATAACCAGAAACAAAAAAATTGGGATGTTACAATCGTTACTTCGCTTGTGAGTCATTACCGTAACTCTTTATGAATCTACATTTACTCAACACCTTTCTTACCTAATAATGTCTCTCTACTTTTCATTTGTCTCAGAAGTTCAACCAGATTAGGAATTTTCTTAATGTATTTATTGTTTGAATCTCTTCTTTCTGATCCATTGCAGCGGTAAAACATTGTTAACTATTTCAAAATGAACTTAATTCTTACCACGTGAATACGTGGTTTCCCATAATCATATATTATTTTCATCCTAGCAATATACATCTTGAATAGTTAAAACATTTACAGTTGCCAAGTCAATTTTGAGTGTTAAGGTCTTAACAAAATGGAAAGATCTCTAGCAATATACTTGTCTACATTAGTTAACATGTAAGCATGCTTGAATAAAGATCTAACTTCAAACATTTAAAAAAAAAACTAATATCATCCTTATAGCATACCTCATAATTCCATCTTAACAAATAAAAAAAAACAAAATATGATAACTTTGCTAAACATACACATCTTCATTTAGATAAAGAGCTACTAGTATTACTAGAGCTTATACCATCTCAAATATTTTAAATAGTTCCTTGGTACGCATTTTATAAATTAATCAAGTTTAACCATAAACTTCATTAACAACAAATTCAGTCATTACATGTTTATAACCGGTTATGTTGCTTGTGCAACTATTAGAGTTGCTAAAAATATGTTTTGAGAGAATTCCTAATCGGTTATCATATCCTAATAATTGGTTAGGCCCTTCTAGAAATCTCCAGAAAGTATTGGATATTCAGTTAGCATCACGTGCTAATCGATTATCTCATTGTTTCCACTCTCTATTTTAATTTAATAACCAGTTAACACTTTTAACTAATAGGTTATGCTTGCTTGGCATAAGGTTAAATTAAAGTCATAATATGTTACTTCATGGAGCTAATTAGTTATAACCTTTATAGATGAGTTTTAAAGCCTTCAATAACTAGTTATCTAACACCAATAATAGGTTATATTCTGGTTTCCAAAACAAAATAACCGAACGAGCAATAGTTTAATTCTTTGGCTCTTATGTTTATTGTTCATGGCTAATTAAAGTCTACTTCCAAGCCAAAAAAATGATTACATATCAGTCAAACTTCAAATTTCCTTCTTAAGTTATATAAGCATGGATTAAAGAAGTCAATAAAACCCCATATTCAAAACTTCACACTTATTAAAGGAATCAAAACTCTCAATCTCGTATCAATAATATTCATAAAAAAAAATTGAAGCTAAAAACCAAATTTCAACTTCAGAGGTATAATTTGGCAAAATCATAATTCAGCATTAGCACTAAATAGAATATGAACTAGTGGACAAGACACTCAACCATTTAAGTATCAATAACACATTATATATATAAAAAAATCAACAAGCACCCCCGGAAAGAAGAAACAACTATGGACCTTATAATTTATCATTAAACTCATATTGTTACTAACAAAGAATTAGGCTCAAGAAAAAATATTTATTAAATCTAACCATGTAAAGATGACCAAGCATAAATAGGAATGAGTATATGGGGATGCTAAGATTTCATCAATCATCAGCAATAATAGTATACTAATGATTCAAGCATTTCAACATGCATATAACTATCAAACATCAGAAGATCACACACCCAAGAAAAGAAAGCAGGGAATAATATGTCGAGACTCAGTAAGCAACACATTTCAACCATTCAGGTTTTTCATCAAACATGTCATATAATCAAAATACCCTTAAGTATATCACGGGTAAAGATATGACATGTTGTACACCATTAACATTCTTATTTAGTTTTCATCATGTACATACTATGAAATTCATTATTTCAAATTAAAATTCTCCAATTACTTGATCAAGCTTGGAATCTATTTGAAATCCCTCAAAACATGTGTCTTAACAGAATGTATTGTTAGCTCTCGTACCTATCATCCACTTATCCTTAAAAGCTATCAAAGCTTATTTACAAGAACTCCGAACTCATCAACCATACTCACACTCCACTTACATAATTTTCTTTGTTTCTAAATTCATTCCACTTGCAAAGAAATTTAGATAAACTTCATGATTTATACCTTGACTATGCATTACCCGAATAAGCTATATAAAATCAAATGAAGCTATTCAAGGATGATTTCAAGAAAGGTAACATAATAGTCAAAATCATTCTCTAAGCTCACATACCTTAGAGAAAGAAACATTTAAGCATATGACTACACAACATTTGGCTCAAACGAACATCACCAATATAAATATCTACCAACATTTCCTATTAGTAACTTCTACTTGTTGTCTATTGGCAACACTTTGTTCCCTTATCACTTTCATCAACAGCCTAACTATCTCAAACATATCATTATTACCCTTTTAGAAAGCTTTCCTATTTTCTCATATTCGCCTAGGAGGTGTTATAATTTTCTGTTCACACAGAACATTACATATTGAGTTGGTCAATCTTGATATCATGTAACAATGTGTCAGTAATTATTAACATCCAATCCTAAGGCTATCATGCAATTCTATTCACATATCTTACTTTGAGATAAAAGAATGCACAACACTAACTAAAACATCAAAACATGCTCAAAAGCATAGTCAGTCAATTCCCCGACTCGACAAGAAGAACTGCTCCGATGCCCAAATGAAACACCCTAACTCTAGATACTATAGTATACCTTAAGTATACTAAGTAAACAGAATTTGTATGCCACTTTCTAACGTAAAAGTAAATTTTACAACTTGTTCAATTTATATTAATGAATAAATATATAAAACCTTTACAGAAGTAAGAGAGCAAGATGTTTTACACCTCAGGAAACTTGCTCTTCACTAAAAATCTATCTGATATGTCTGAGATTACAAATTATACAAAGATTTAATCATAATAATTTAAGTTACAAAACTGTTAATATAAATACAAAGTTAAAATAAATAATTACATTATCAATCTAAATAAGTCTTCCTCCCTTTTCTCTACGCTTGCTTGAATCCTCCTCTGGATTTATCATGGGAAATATAACAATATCTGGGGTGAGAATTAATAATTCTCAGTAGTAAAATTTTAAATTGTGACATCATAGTAAATCCAGTTGCTTTGAGGTAAAACAAAATTTGTACTTAGTCATTTGGAAAGGCGACATAAGCCAAAACTCGGTCCTTTCCCTTCCCAAAGCAGACAGTTTATTCAATTACAAAATAATTCATTTATATCATAGCAAATCAATTCAAACATCATATACCTTAAACACTTATCATCATATTAGGAACAACACTTAACTCATTTTAAATATTAATCTCAATCTTTTCTAACCAGCTTTTATCCTTAATCTTCACATTAAATAAAAACAAGACGATTGCCCATACAATTGTCAATTTTTATACAATGCATGGTAATGTATGATTATACCTAACGAGAATCCTAAAATATGCTCATGTAATGATTCTTTATAAATATTTTATTTTAGAAAACACACGTTATTTGATTATTTCTAGGAAGTCCTTTTGTTCCAGGAAGCTTTTTTATTCCTTGTATTGTTTTCTAGGTAGGCAAGACGCCTTTTTGTTCCATACACTACCAAACATATATTTTTTTTTAATTTACTTGGAGCCCTTTTATCCAAGTCATAGGTTCACAATACATGGAAACATCAAATGACAAGTTTGAAAATAAAACATGCATAATGTTAAAACCTTTCTTTCTTTAACTTTTACTTAATCATAAGTTTCCTTGCATATTAGGGAAACTAATACTAGAATCATTAAACTTTCCATTACATGATTTGTAGAGAAGAACTCATTCAACCTCATCTATATTTATCCTTCTTCTTAGATTGCTTCCCAATAATATGCCTATCAACCTCATGTAACCTTATACTAAGCATATCTCAATATGCTTTTAATTTCATTCATTACTTAACATATCTCAATATTTTCCCATCATTATTCTTATATTCCATTCAAGTGAATCCAATAATTCACATAATAAATAAACCAACTCGCCAGGACAATACGTCAATACTTAACTTTCACATTTAACATTAATCCTATACAATATATATATATATATATATATATATATATATATATATATATGTATATATATATATATATATATATATATATATATAACACATAAACTCAATATATATTTCAATGCTAGACATTAATGTTAGGCATTCACCTCATGACATACTTTGGAATTCATTTTCATATCTTTCAAATTTTTCATTTAAGGAAAATAAAGCATAAAGAATGTAACATCCTCTTTTTACATATGTTTGGTTTATAAAATGTTACAGATGTACCTTAATACTTGTTTAACATGTCTGCTAAATTTTGTGACATTTTGAGTTAATTTAAGCATTTTGTCGCAATACAGAATGTGCAAAATGACTATCTTTAACTCAAAAAAATAGAAAAAAAATATGTAATTAAAGGAAATAAATTTGGAAAGTTCATTTGTAGGTCACAAATGGGTGGAAGAGGATGTGGTTAAATTTTGAGGGCAAACAGAGTCAGTTTGATATTTTTAAAGATACCGAGTGAATATTTAAATTTCGATTTGAGACACAGCAGATATGAAAAATTAAAGAAATCGTGAAACAATAATTTTGATGAATTTTAGAATTTATTCTAAGGTTTTTAGAAGTTAAAAAACTTAATTTAGTTAAATCAAAGTGCTCTTAGCAGATACAAAATTTAACAAAATGACAAAATTGCCCTTAGTGTCTTATTTTTAACCCATTCTCTTTCACGGCTGTGCAGAGAAGAATGAAGAAAAAAGAAACAGGGGAAGAAAAGGGGGAGAGGAAGGAGAAGGAAATGGAAGGAAAATCAAGAGACAAATCCAAGATTTGAAAGCTCATCTTCAAGCTTGAGATAGGGGCTTTCTCAACTCTTTTTCCTCTTTAGTTTGTATCATAAAATTTGGTAAAACTTCAAGCTTTTCATTCATGAATTTTTGTGCTTGTTGATCCCTTAAAATTTTCGTAGTATTACTTGATAATACAAGATGCTGGTTCCTTCTCCAAAACCCAGAGAAACTTGCTTCAGAGACGGTGGAGCCGTGGCACCATTTGGTGGAGGTGCCACGGCACAAAAAAACAAAAAAAATTGGTGCCACGGCACCCAATTGCTAAAATAAATCACGACACAAAGGAAATAAGGTGCCTCGGCACCAATTGTTATGTATGCCACGGCATCTATGGAAAATCAAGCCGTGGCACTTGTGAAAATCTTTCTAACCGTGAAACAAAACAAATGAAATGTGACATTTGATTCTTTTAGACTAGTCTGTATCTTTGTGCGTTAATATATGTTATTATTATACATATGTATTATTTATATGAATATTATTAGTGTACATAATATGAGTGTTTATGTGGTTTTCTATATATATATACAAATTGTTGTTTTGTAGATGTGTATTTTATGCGTATTATGTCTATTGATTCAATTAATTATATTATTATTTTATAATACATTCTATAGTTTATAGTACTTGTTTATGTTAAATTTTTTATTTCTAATGTAATGCCATGCTATTCTAAGATATATTAGATGAAGACAAGCATAGATAATATTATGCATTAGTTTGATTATGGATTCTAAGATTTGTAAAATAATTATGCAATGTACAAGGGTATGAAATAGAATGGATAGTAGTTTGATGTAAGATTAGCAAAGTGTTGTGGCTTAATGCTATGTTATTAACTTGATTGATAAAATGATACTATATTATACTATGAATCAAGCTTGACTGATAAGATAGTAATGCATTAAGCTATGTTATTAGATTGATTGGTGAATTTGCATACTATTGCTTATTGATGAGATGTGATACCTTGTGCCATGATATGAAATTGATAGTTGAGGATTGAGATAAATGATGTTGACAAGCATAATATTGGGAAGCAATATATATAAAAAAAGGGTAAAGGTATATTGAGGTTAAGAGAGCCTCTCTCTACAAGTATGTAATGTAATGTATAAATGGAAAGTTTGATAATTATGGTTTTGCTTCCCTATTATGCAAAGAAAAGTATGGTTATGTAAAAAGAGAAAGAATGAATTGTTTTAAATATTCTTGCATGTTTTGATTTTCAAACTTGTTATTTAATATTTCCATGTAAACCTATAGCTTGGACAAAAGGGCTCCAAGTGTCAAAGTTATAAATGTTTGGTAGTGCAAGGAACAAAAGGGCATCCTGCCTACCCAGAAACAATACAAAGAACAAAAGGACTTCTTGGAACAAAAAGGCTTCCTTGAAATATTCAAATAATATGTGTTTTTTAAAACAAAGTCTTTAAAAAATCATTGCATGAACATATTTTAGGATTTTCATTAGGCATAATCATACATCACCATGCATTGCATAAAATTGGCAATTGTATGGACAGTTGCCTTGTTTTCATTAAATGTGAAGTTTAAAAGTAAAAGTTAGTTAGAAAAGGCTGAGAATAATACTTAAAGTGAGTTAGGTATTGTTCATGGTATGATGATAAATGTTTAAAGTACATGTTAAATTTG
Organism: Ormosia emarginata; assembly: GCA_029884605.1. Lineage (NCBI taxonomy): Eukaryota > Viridiplantae > Streptophyta > Magnoliopsida > Fabales > Fabaceae > Ormosia > Ormosia emarginata. The sequence continues at coordinate 47,030,811 of JAQQTP010000088.1, forward strand.
ATTGTTATGTAATAAATAAATTATTTTGTACTTGAATGAACTGTTTGCTTTAGGAAGGGAAATGACTGAGATTTGGTTTATGTCACATTTCCAAATGATTAAGTACAATATGTGTTTTACTCTACAGCAACTGGATTTACCATGATAACACATTTTAGAAATTTACTACTGAGAATTATTAATTCTTACCCTAGTTCTTTTTCTTATGCTTTCCATGATAAATCTAGAGGAGGATTCAAGCCAACGTAGAGTAAATAGATGAAGACTTAGTTAAGCTATTTATGTATTTTTTTAGTTTTGTATTTAAATTTATGGTTCTGTAATTAAAATTATATATATTTAGTTGTAAAAGTTTGTAATCTCAGACATATTAGACAAATGTTTTAGTAAAGAAAAAGTTTCTAGAGGTGTAAAATGTCTTGCTCTCTTACCTTTAGCTAAGGCTCTATATACATATTCGTTAATAGATATTTATCAAGTCGTTGATAATTGTGATATAGGTTTAGTTTATGTTTTAAGTTTTATGCTTAAGTTATAAAGAGACATACTTAATTCTATTTACTTAGTATACTTAGAGTATACTACAATATTTAGAATTAGGGTGTTACAAAGAACATACTAAGTAACTCAATTTTATTTATATGGGTAGCTACTAGTATACTTGGATCCATATCATCTCACAATACTTCAACCACCTCATACTTTATTTACACTTCATTAACATTCCATTTACAGGAATAATCCAAGTCATTATGTAACGCCCCGAGACTGTCTGCAGGATTGATAAGTGTCTCCACAAACCAACACAGGTCTTTTCAGCGTGCTTTGTCCTCACTCACACCCATCCTGGGAAACTTCCTAGGAGGTCACCCATCTCACAATTGCTCCAGGACAAGCACGCTTAACCATGGAGTTCTTATTTCTAGGCTCCCGAAAAGAATTTGCAACTTGTTGATATGGCTACGCCTAATCAATTCCTTTAAGTCATCTTTAACTATGCAGTCCCATACTTGCACAGTCTTTGAATCCTCTCATTTCGATGCGTATTCAGTTCATTCATGGTACCCTTCGCTTACAAGCCAGTCAGGAGCTGCTTATTAATGCTTTCTCTTAGCACCGGCGACCACTCCCCGCCCTTGTCAGCCCCGGGATGCCGCATGCCTACCAACTTCCGCTTGGTTCGTCCTTGAACCACACCGTACTGGGAGAGGTCCCGGCTCTGATTGTAACGTCCTAGGACTGCCTGTAGGGTTGATGAGCTCTCTCCACAAACCAACACGGGTCATTTCAGCATGCTTTGTCCTCACTCACATGCATCCTAGGAAACTTCACAGGAGGCCACCTATCCCACAAGTGCTCCAGGTCAAGCACGCTTAACCATGAAGTACTTATGTTCTTGGCTCTCGAAAAGAATATGCATCTTGTTGATATGATTACTACTAATTAATTCCTTTAGTATGCATACACATGGTCAATACACATATTGTTGTGGCATGGTAAATGTTCATATGGTGTTAGATCATCATTTTATATATATTGATGGTATTTGTTATGATGAAATTGGTACTGGTTTAGTATGCATACCTCTTTGTTGTATTGTTTTGTTGTGCATGTATTGTTAAAATTTGTATATTAGATGGAACAAGTTTCTTAGACTTGACTGGAGGCAAATATTCTGAGTTCGATGACAACATTGAGGAGTGGCCATCCTGGATTCGTTGGTGTGCAGTTTTGAGAAGGAACAAATATATGACGAATCAAGATGGATACAAGACGGAATAAGTATATTGAGTTTTCCCGTTAGTGTTTTATCGTGCTATTAAGTAGGACCCGTCATGGGGTTTGCTACTGTTTAAAAATTGAGTCTATAAGTTTTATGTTTCTTGAATAATTGTTAAATATTATGTGGTATCTGTTATATGAATCTTAATCGGTTCACTATATTTTTAAATAGTACCTATAACTTTGGTAAATTTATATTTTGATCAAGAAAGAAGTTTTTAACCCGTATTTTAAATAATTAAATCTTTTATAATTTACCTTAGTTTTCTTTTGTTGAGTCAGAAAATGTGGCACCCGAAGGAGGGTGTTACAGATTACCTCTTTAATTCTTAGTTTGCCTTTGTCTATTGCTTAGTTGGATGTTTTGTCAGGTTCTTTATTCATTATTGTCTCTTGATCCCATTTCCTGGTTTGGTCTTAGTTATTGCTTGGGGACAAGTAAAATCATAAGCTTGGGGGGATTTGATGTGTGTGAAACAACATCATATTTTGTTCTTGTTTTGCATGCATTTTTATGCATTTTAGGCATTTTAGTTTCCCTTTTTATTTGTTTTTCCTTTAGTTCGGATAACTGCAGTATTTATGGTGTTGTTTTGCAGGATTGGTGCTAAATTGGCCTTGAAATGGATGGAAAGCTTGCACGTTTGAAGTTGGAGCTTTACAGATAGCAAATTGGAGTTAAAGGTTCATTCTAGAGAGATCCACGACCTGCCCGTGGAATTTTCCATGGCCATGGATCGAGCAGCTGTGCAAAGAAGGAAAAATGTTTTTCTAGAGAGTTCCACGACCGTGGAATTCAAGAGCAATCAAGAATACACATATCCAAAGAGATCCACAGCCTACTCGTGGAATTTCCCAAGGCCGTGGATCGCAGTCCAAGATAGTTTTTAATTTTGTTTATATTTCTTGTTATGGGCTTAGACTAGGTTAGACCCTAGGGGTATTTGTAGATGTTCTAAATACAATTTTAGAGTTCCAATTTCTGTTTGAAGGAGGCACGTTTGGAGGCTCTAGATCTTCATCTTCCTCTTCTCTTCTCCCATCGCTACTGGTTTGGATGTTCTATATTATGTTTTCTTGTTTCTTCTTCTCTATGTCTGAGTAGTTTCTTTTGTTTCTAGGATTGGGCAATGCCCTTTGATACATTGATGATGATTAATTGACTTGGTTTACCCTTTTTATTAATCTTGAATGTTCTTTGATTCAATCCTTATTGCGCTTATTCATGTGAATTTGCTGGCCACATATTTGCATCTCACAGATATCTAAGGACGTACTGAGAGGTGAACCTAGGTGTTGGAACCATAAGAATTGAACTTAAGGTCTAAATCATGAGAGTAGGTTTAGCCTTTCGAGGATTTAATGAATTACCATAAAGCTTAATGAGTTCAATTTAAATTCAATTACCACGAGAGTAGGAATTGATTTAATTGGGCACGGTTCTTATCTCTTGAGAATGAGCATTAACTAATTTAGGAGAATTCACCTTCAATTGAATTTCAATTTTAATAAAAAGATTGTCAATTAGGATTTGTCTTGTATCATTGTGGTTACCCCCAATCCTGGAAGCTTTCTTGAATTTGAAAACATTTCTTAACAACTTATTGCTTTTGTCTCAACTCTGCACTTTAATATTTATTTATTTAATTACTTGGTTACTACGTTCTTATCACTCAACAAGATATTCCCTTTGTTTAATTGAATTGAATTAATTAATTAATTGGTATTCATAGATATAGTCCCTGTGGATTCGATCTTTTTATTACTTGACGATGAAACCGTACACTTGCGGATTTCACACGCCACATAGTGTATAGATGAAGGAGGGGAAGAAAAGGTTATGTTGCTCGTTGATTGTGTGTTTGCTACGCAACAATGAAGATATATTTTGATGATAACAAACATGAGGATGATGAGAAGACCAAGTCCAAGTGTTTAAAGATTAGCTTTAGGACTTAGGATCTATCATGTATGGAGCTGTTAATTAAATATCTCAAATGATTAAAGATAACCTAAACTGAAGGTTTTAAAAGATCAAATGTTTTAAAGGTTAAAAACAAGCATTTCGAAGCTTTTTGGAAAGGATTTTGAATTGTTTTTAACTGAGGTATTTGAATACCTCAATTTGGTATTCGAATAACCTGATTCGTAACTGATATTTTCTGCTGTGCCAAAACAGAGGCATTCGAATACCCCTTATGGTATTCGAATACCCTAGTTTCAGAATGAACCTTTTTAAACGAGGCATTCGAATACCCCATATGGTATTCGAATACCCTGTTTTCGAAACATGCCTTGTTTTAATGAGGTATTCAAATACCCTTGACTGGTATTCGAATAACCCCAACTTAATCAGTTTTCTGAAAGAGCTTTTGACAGAGGTATTCGAATACCTCCTTCAGGCATTCGAATACCCCACGAGAATCAGAGTTGAGTTTTCAAATTCCATACGAGAATCAGAAAGTTTTAAACGTTATTAATTACTCCCAACGGCCATTTTCTTCTACGAACTCTATAAATAGAGGCCTGGGACTTCTCTGAAAACCCCCTGAACATTGTGATTAATTTTTGCTTGCTTGAAAACGTGCTCTGCTTTATTCTCTCTTTTTCTGAACTTATAATTGTTTAACTCTTGAGATATTTGAGAAATAACTCTTTAGCACTTCAATTTGTATTTATCTACTCTTAGTGAGAGTTTCATTTCATCTCTTTATCTGTTTTACGTATATTGAGGGTGAGGTATCCCCAAGGATTGTATAAGGGTGAGGTATCCCTTTTGTTTGATTGAGGCTTGAGCACAAGGGTAGAGTTTCCTGTGTGTGAAAAGTGCTCCGTATTGTAAAGGTTGCAAGCACCGTTGTTTAAGCTTGTCTTGAATAGTGAAAAATCTCGAAGCGTGTTTCGGGGGACTGGACGTAGGCCACAAGTGGTTGGTGGTCGAACCAGGATAAATTCTCGTGTACTGTTTTTCTTCCCTTATTCTCTTTATTTTATGCACTTTATTTATTGATTCCTGCAATTTATTTATTAATTGTTCTTCATTCTTCTCATCTCTTCCACGTTCTTTAATATTTATATTGAGCAAAGTTTATTTGTTTAAAGCTTTTGCAAAAGTTTTTTGTTACTCAATTCACCCCCCCTCTTGAGTACTGGAAGCCACTTAGTAACAAGTGGTATCAGAGCTAGACTCTTGTATAAAGAGCTTAGCCGCTTCAAGAGAACATGGCTTCCTTAAATGGTTTTTCAGAGGGATCTTCCATAAACCGACCACCCTTTTTCAATGGGGATGGTTACGCATATTGGAAGGAAAGAATGAAAATCTTCATCGAAGCTATTGATCTAGATGTGTGGGATGCTGTCGAAAACGGCGCATTTATACCTGCACACGTTGTCGATGGTGTAAAAACCGAGACACCTAGAAGTGATTGGTCTGATGAGGATAAAAGAAAAGTCCAATATAATTTAAAAGCCAAAAACATCATTACTTTGCTTTGGGGTATGATGAGTTTTTTAGAATTTCTAATTGCAAAATCGCTAAAGAAATGTGGGACACTTTACAAGTTACCCATGAGGGTACTAGTGAAGTTAAGAGGTCGAGAATCAATTCTCTAACTCGTGAATATGAACTGTTTAGAATGAACCAAGGAGAAAGCATTCAAGAAATGCAAAAGAGGTTCACCCACATTGTTAATCATCTTGCATCTTTAGGAAAAAGTTTTACTAACGAAGATTTGATTAATAAAGTGTTAAGATGTTTAAGCGAGGGATTTGGCGACCTAAGGTGACAAAGCAATTTGAGAATCAAGGGACTTGACAACCATGTCATTAGCTACCCTTTTTGGAAAACTTCATGAGCATGAACTAGAATTGAGCGATTAAGTCAAAGCGAAGAAAACGATAAAAAGAAAAAGGGGATAGCGCTCAAAGCCACTTCCTCAACAATTGACAATGATGATGAAGATGAAGAAAGCTCGAGAAAACATTGAGGTAAACGAAGAAAATCTTAGTACGTTAGTTAAAAAATTTGGTAAATTTCTCAAGAAAAAGGGAATGCAAAGAAGACCTCCCTTCCCTCCGAAGAAGACTCATTACAAAGGCGAAGGAGCTTCATCAACTCCTACTTGCTATGAATGTGGCAAGCCTGGTCACATGAAAATGGAATGCCCGGTTACCAAAAGAAGAAAGAGAGACTTGAGAAGAAGCCCTTCAAAGAAAGAAAAGGAAGAAAAGCCTATATAGCATGGGATGAAAACGACATGGATTCAACCGACAGCTCGGATAGCGAAGAAGCTCAACTTTGTCTCATGGCCAAAGGAGAAGAAGAAGAAGAAAGCGAAAATGAGGTAAGTTCTAACTCTACTTTACTACCTTCTTATGATGAGTTACAAGATGCCTTTGAAGAACTGCATGATGAATCTTTAAAACTCACAAAACAAATTTCTTCTTCTAAAAAAAAAATCTCTTCTTTAGAAAATAAAATTCTTATTTTAAATAAAGAGATTGAAGAATTAAAAATTGAAAATAAAACTTTGGGAATTCTTGATGCATGCTCATCTCATCCCTCACATGCTTCTACTTCATATTCTTGTTCTTCATGTCATACACTTGAGAAAGAAATTGAAGACTTAAAGAACACCCTTGCCAAATTCACTTATGGGAGAGATAATCTAAATATTATATTAGGGAAACAAATGGTTGTTTTTGAAAAAGTGGAATTGGTTATAACCCGAAAAATCAACATAAATCTTATAAAAATTTTTTCGTTTATTCAAGTACTTCCAGCAGTCCATTTATTAAATGTTTTTACTGTGGAAAGAAAGGTCATAGTGCTTCAACATGCAATGCTAGAAAGAATGTTAACACAAAAATTGGGACAAAAATGGTTTGGGTTCCAAAGGGTACATTGCCTAAAACTGACACTCAAGGACCCAAGAAAATTTGGGTACCAAAGGTTAAAAATTAAAATTGTGTTGTAGGTGTGCTTGAAAGCCAGGAGCTCAAATTGGTATCTCGACAGCGGCTGTTCCAAGCACATGACTGGAGACGACTCAAAATTCACCATGTTTATTCCCAAGAATCATGGACATGTTACTTATGGAGATAACAACAAGGGAAAAATTCTTGGAATCGAAAAAGTTGGCAAGAATCCAAATTCCTCTATTGAAAATGTGTTGCTTGTTGAAGACTTAAAACATAACCTTCTTAGTATTAGCCAATTATGTGACAAAGTAGATAAGGTAATTTTTGATTCAAATTGTTGCATAATTGAAGATAAAAATGATAAACATGTTAAATTCATTGGTCATAGAATAAATAACATTTATATGATTAGTCTTGATGATATATCTTCATATGATGCGAAATGCCTTTTAAGTAAGAATGATGATTCATGGTTATGGCATAGGAGAATTGCACACATTCACATGGATCACCTAAGGAAGTTGGTCTCTAAAGAGCTAGTAATTGGACTACCAAAGCTTAATTTTGTTAAAGATAAATTATGTGATGCATGTCAAAAGGGTAAACAAATAAGGTCTCTTTTAAATCAAAAAATATAGTTTCAACTACTAGACCTTTACAACTTTTGCACATGGATTTATTTGGACCCTCTAGAACTATGAGCTTTGGTGGGAATTACTATGCTTTAGTGATTGTGGATGATTTTTCTAGGTTTACATGGACTTTATTCCTTGCAAATAAAAATGATGCATTTCTAGCATTTAAAAGACTTGCCAAAGTTATTCAAAACGAAAAAGGTTTTCAAATTTCTTCTATAAGAAGTGATCATGGTGGCGAATTTGAAAACAATGTTTTTGAAAATTATTGTGATGAACATGGGATTAATCATAATTTCTCTGCCCCTAGAACTCCACAACAAAATGGAGTTGTAGAAAGGAAAAATCGTTCTTTAGAAGAAATGGCGAGAACTATGCTTAATGAGATTGCTTCTTCCTAAGTATTTTTGGGCGGATCTTTGTAAATACTGACTTGTTATGTTATGAAGGGCCCTTATAAGGCCTATTTTAAAGAAAACCCCATATGAATTATACAAGGGAAGAAAGCCAAATGTCGCACATTTTCACGTTTTTGGATGCAAATGTTTTGTTTTAAATAATGGAAAAGATAACTTAGGCAAGTTTGATGCTAAGTCTGATGAAGGTATATTTCTTGGTTATTCAAATCATAGTAAGGCTTTTCGTATATATAATAAAAGAACTATGACTATTGAAGAATCTATACATGTTGCATTTGATGAAACTGACCCAAATGGATCGAGAAAGGATCTTGTTATTGATGATGTTGCAGAAGCCTTAGTAGAAACACATTTGGATAGCAAGGAAAAAGAAATCAAGGAGCAAGAAGATAAACAAAGACAAAAGGATTCACAAGCTTTGGAACTTCCCAAAGAATGGCGTACCTCAAAATATCATCCGCTTGATCAAGTAATAGGTGATGTATCCAAAGGTGTAAGTACTCGAAACTCCATTAGAAATGCATGTAACCACTTAGCTTTTGTTTCTCAAATCGAACCTAAAGACATCAATGAAGCCTTTAATGATGAACATTGGTTTCTAGCTATGCAAGAAGAATTAAATCAATTTGAACGAAACCAAGTTTGGGAACTAGTTCCTAGGCCTAATAATCATCCTATTATCGGTACTAAATGGGTGTTTAGAAACAAACTTGATGAAGCTGGCATAATAACAAGAAATAAAGCTAGACTTGTAGCAAAAGGTTATAATCAAGAAGAATGTATAGACTATGAAGAAACCTATGCACCTGTAGCTAGATTAGAAGCTATTAGGATGTTACTTGCTTTTGCCTGCATCATGGATTTTAAATTATATCAAATGGATGTTAAAAGTGCTTTTTTAAATGGCTTTATTCAAGAGGAAGTATATGTTGACCAACCTCCAGGTTTTGAAAATTATGATCTACCTAACCATGTTTTCAAATTGAAAAAGGCTTTGTATGGCTTAAAACAAGCTCCACGAGCTTGGTATGAAAGGTTAAGTAAGTTCCTTTTAGAACACGATTTTACAAGAGGTAAGGTTGACACGACTCTTTTTATTAAAAATAAAAACCATGATATACTCCTTGTACAAGTATATGTAGACGATATCATATTTGGTGCTACTAACGAAAATCTGTGCAAGGAATTTGCCAAAATCATGCAAAGCGGATTCGAAATGTCCATGATGGGAGAACTCAATTTCTTCCTTGGACTTCAAATCAAACAAACAAAGAGTGGAACGTTCATTAGCCAAACAAAGTATTGCAAAGAACTTCTCAAGAGGTTTGGAATGGACAACTCAAAGCACATGGCTACACCAATGAGTACTTCGTGTTACTTGGATAAAGACGAAGCAGGTAATTCTGTAGAAATTACTAAATATTGAGGTATGATTGGATCTCTTCTCTATCTCACTGCTAGTAGGCCTGATATAATGTTTAGCGTATGCATGTGTGCTAGATATCAAGCTAATCCTAAAGAGTCTCATTTAAGTGCTGTAAAACGAATTATGAAATATCTAGGTGGCACTACACAAGTGGGCTTGTGGTACCCCAAAGGTGCCACTTGTAGTCTTATTAGTTATTCTGACTCCGATTTTGCTGGATGCAAATTGGATCGGAAAAGCACTAGTGGAACATGTCACCTGCTTGGCAATTCCTTAGTTTCTTGGCATAGCAAGAAACAAAATAGCGTGGCTTTATCCACCGCCGAGGTGAATATTGTTGAATATGTGGCGGGTAGGAAGTTGTTGTGCTCAAATTCTATGGATGAAGCAACAACTTCTAGACTTTGGTCTTCAGCTTAATCACATCCCTATAAGATGTGATAATACTAGTGCAATCAATCTGACAAAGAATCCCATTATGCACTCTAGGACTAAGCACATTGAGATAAGGCACCATTTTATACGAGATCATGTTCAAAAAGGTGATTGTGTGTTAGAATTTGTTGAAACCAATAATCAACTTGCTGATATTTTCACAAAACCTTTACCTAAAGATTCGTTCTTTCATTTAAGAAGAGAACTTGGCATTTTGGATCAATCGTGTATTTAATCTGTTAAATTCAATACTCACTTATTGATTTATTAATCTCAAATTGTTACTGACTTGAGCGTTGGAGATATCCTTAATTTTGTTTTGTAGGTACTCGTTCAAACTGGGTAAGCTTTAATCTTCAAAATTGCATTCTGGATGTAATATTTTATGTTTTTCTATCTAAGTTATTCGAATACCTTCATCTGGTATTCGAATACCATCATTTCCTCGCAAGCTTTCATAGTTTATTAACCAGGCGTATTCGAATACCTTAGTGGTTATTCGAATAACCTGAAGCCTCTTGCTATCAGGCTTTTGTTCCTATCTCTGGTGTATTCGAATACCCTAAGCAGTATTCGAATACCTGCTTATCTGGGCCAATCCTTTTTGGACAGTCTATTCGAATACCTACGAAGTATTCGAATACCTTCTTTCAAGAGAGCCCTGACCTTTGCGTTCCAAAACAGAAGTATTCGAATACCAATTGAGGCATTCGAATACCTTGGGTCTGAGTTTTATATAAACTCCTTCGCACACCCGTTCACTCATCTCCCTCATTTCTTCTCTCCCGTTCTTTCATCTCCCGTTCTATTCGAATACCCTCTCCTACGTCTCACCCAACCGTTACTCCCTCTCTTTTCAAACCCATTCCTCTCATCTTCAACCTTCATCCATGGCTTCCTCCTCCAAGCGTGCTCGCACAAAAACCGCGCCTTGCAACAACCCATTGGATCTGCGAAGGCTCTCCTCTCACCCAGAAACCCTTGGACGCTTCATTTCTCATTTCAGAGAACGAAACCTTGTGTAGCCCAAGTATCTGGACTTGGCATTCTTTGAAAAAGAAGGTGGCTTTGATTTCCTACACCAGCTGGACATCCAGGGCGTGCTTCGTTTTTGCTCCTATAAGGCGGTCCTCTACCCCGATCTGGTCAAAATGTTCTACTGCAACTTGAGGATTGAAGGACTGGAACTCCATTCTGACGTCTGTGATCAGCACATTGTGATCACTCCTCAGGACTGGGTTCGCTTCTTCGGTTTAGAATCTGCTGGCCGTAATAACGAAGACTGTGAAGAGTTTGTCCAGCGGTTCGACAAGATTCGAGCCATTGAAGATGTTCTTCGACCTGGGTTGGCATTACCTCCGACTCAAAAGGGAGTCAAAGGGGGCATGATGAAGAGCCAGGACAGGCTCTTACATTATGCTTATGCCCACATCTTAGCTCCTAGAGGTGGGAACTACGCCTACCTGAGTGAAGATGATGTGTTTATCTTTGTGGATCCGAAGAAAGGATACCGAGATAAAGTGGCCCGTCTTCATTATGAAGCATATGATGAGAGCTAAGGGAAAAGAACGCTCAGAGCTACCTTATGGGGTGATCATCACTGCCTTCCTAGGCAAGTATCTGCAGATTGTGGAGACTGAGCGAAAAACTCAGCTGACCCATCACAATGTGTTTGGCTCTTATACGCTGAACCGAATGAAGATGATAAAGACTGATGAAGGATGGGTATTCCCAGTTGAAGTTGACGATGATGAGGACGACCCAGCTGATCCTGCCGCTGCCCCTGCCTGTTGTTCTTTCGCTGCTCCGGTAGCCCCCGCCGCCTCGACACCGCCGGCCCCTGCCGCTCCCGCTATTTGGTTCGATCACTCGGATCAAGTCATGTCCACCTTACAGGCCAACCGTGCTTACATGGAGGATAACCGAGCTTATTTGGAACACACCTTCTCTGTTCTGTTTGACAGACTTGATGGTGTTGAGCGTGAGCAAGCTGCTTTGTGTGCTTTGCTGTCTTCACGGGGTTCTGATTCCCCTCCTCCTCCGCCAGATGCCTATTTCTAGGCTTTGTTCTTGTTTGGATGCCTTTTTGTATTAGCTGTTTACTCTTTTATTATGTATATTGGCTAAATTATTAATACAATCAGTTTGTCTTTATGCTTATTGCCTCCTTTATGCATTATATTGGCTAAATTTTGTTGTATCTTTTTGATTATGCCAAAGGGGGAGAAAAATATAACTATGAGAAAAGACAGGTTTAAAATAACTATTATTGGATTCCAACATTAAGGGGGAGCTACGCCACGCACATATTAGATATGAATGTAAGCCTCTTACTTTGTGAATTCCAATTATTTCTGTACTGATGTTTTTCTCTATGATAGTTTGTCATCATCAAAAAGGGGGAGAATGTGTTTGCTACGCAACAATGAAGATGTATTTTGATGATAACAAACATGAGGATGATGAGAAGACCAAGTCCAAGTGTTTAAAGATTAGCTTTAGGACTTAGGATCTATCATGTATGGAGTCATGTTAATTAAATATCTCAAATGATTAAAGATAACCTAAATTGAAGGTTTTAAAAGATCAAATGTTTTAAAGGTTAAAAACAAGCATTTCGAAGCTTTTTGGAAAGGATTTTGAACTATTTTTAACTGAGGTATTCGAATACCTCAATTTGGTATTCGAATAACCTGATTCGTAACTGATATTTTCTGCTGTGCCAAAACAGAGGCATTCGAATACCCCTTATGGTATTCGAATACCCTAGTTTCAGAATGAACCTTTTTAAATGAGGCATTCGAATACCCCATATGGTATTCGAATACCCTATTTTCGAAACATGCCTTGTTTTAATGAGGTATTCAAATACCCTTGACTGATATTCGAATAACCCCAACTTAATCAGTTTTCTGAAAGAGCTTTTGACAGAGGTATTCGAATACCTCCTTCAGGCATTCGAATACCCCACGAGAATCAGAGTTGAGTTTTCAAATTCCATACGAGAATCAGAAAGTTTTAAACGTTATTAATTACTCCCAACGGCCATTTTCTTCTACGAACTCTATAAATAGAGGCCTGGGACTTCTCTGAAAACCCCCTAAACATTGTGATCAATTTTTGCTTGCTTGAAAACGTGCTCTGCTTTATTCTCTCTTTTTCTGAACTTATAATTGTTTAACTCTTGAGATATTTGAGAAACAGCTCTTTAGCACTTCAATTTGTATTTATCTACTCTTAGTGAGAGTTTCATTTCATCTCTTTATCTGTTTCTGTATATTGAGGGTGAGGTATCCCCAAGGATTGTATAAGGGTGAGGTATCCCTTTTGTTTGATTAAGGCTTGAGCACAAAGGTAGAGTTTCCCTGTGTGTGAAAAGTGCTCCGTATTGTAAAGGTTGCAAGCACCTGTTGTTTAAGCTTGTCTTGAATAGTGAAAAATCTTGAACTCGTGTTTCGGGGATTGGACGTAGGCCACAAGTGGTTGGTGGTCGAACCAGGATAAATTCTGTGCCTGTTTTCCTTCCCTTATTCTCTTTATTTTATGCACTTTATTTATTGATTCCTGCAATTTATTTATCAATTGTTCTTCATTCTTCTCATCTCTTCCACGTTCTTTAATATTTATATTGAGCAAAGTTTATTTGTTTAAAGCTTTTGCAAAAGTTTTTTGTTACTCAATTCACCCCCCCTCTTGAGTACTGGAAGCCACTTGGTAACAGATTGTCCTCCGTAGATGCCTCTGGTGAATGTCTAACACATCAATCGTACACTATTGTAGTATGGCATAGATCCGAATGGCTCTGTCATGCGTGACCTCTGACAGATTGTTGGAGGGCAGAGTCCTGGTGCAGATGAAGTGGTACCAGGACTTGGCCTCTGGGGCCAAGCAAGCATGAGAGAAATAATGCACTCGACCCTGCTATCACATGGCACAGATGATCGACTATGACTCGAGGGTGCATATACGAGCCATGACAACTCACAAGTCGATCCCCTCCACTGGCTCTTATATGATGAACTCTGAATACTCACATATCTCGGGAGGAGGGGGCATGGACAGTGCCGTTCAAATATACTTAGCTGAAAAAGAGACATGGCACCTCCGCATGCCTACATTGGTGGACTCAAGGTTAGTGAATGCAAGGTTCGCATAAAACTCACGAACCAAGGGTAGTGGGGCCCTATTGGGGTGTTTGGCGAACTCCCTCCACTAGTGCTAACAGATGATGCCTCATTGTCTGACTTTATGGACTCCTTGAAGCTGAAGCCCTTCTCAACAATAACACTCTTTAAGACTAGAGTCTCATAGCGGCCCTGCGCCTCAGTCGAGATAAACCTGGTGCAATCAAACTCTCGAGAGGGAGATGGCTCTCTGGATTGCCCGTTGTTCTCACGTCTGACTCGTTTAGGACCCATTTTTAAAGTATATAGACCTAAAAAAGAAATGAAAAGGTCAGACTTGAGCAATGAAATTATTAAGATAATTAAAGCATTCAATTTCTAGAAAAATAGGGGCAAACATCGCGACATTGATGCCAGTGTTGCGACATTGAAGCATATTCAAACTAATGCTGCAGCGTTAAGGTGCCACGCCACGGCACTGAAAGAAATTCAATCAAATGCCATAGTGCAAACATGCCATGCCGCAGTGCACACAAATAGTCAGAACGCAAACTCAGCCAACAACAGCACCCAACCGCCAATGTAACTCAATATCCAAAAAACACATATATACTATAGCAAACATTAATTAACAATGATAAAAACTAACCAAATAGAACCTAAAACTAAAAAGAACTAAAACGGAAAATAAAAGGAGAAAGGGGAGAAAATTGAATACCTGGAGATGGAAATGGGTGAATGAAATGCATGAGGATGCAAGAAAATAGGAATGAGAGATTGTGGGAGAAAAGGTGAGGGGAAATTTGGAGAAAAAATGCAGTAGGGTTCACATTACGGTGCAAACCCTATTCCTTTTTAAGCAAATTATGCCCAGAATGCTGCAGCGTTACTTAACCAATGTTGCGATGCATGTCTGTGAAACGAACGTTTCACTTTTCTTTTTTTTTAGATCACTGTAGACTGCTTACCGCGATATTACAAAAGACACGTCGTGGCATTGTGCTCTATGTCTCCAAACCCTGATAGGGTAGAGGCCAAAATACCGCGATGCAATAAAGTGACCACCGCAATGTTAGAGGTCTGACTGTAAAATTCTACAGCAAACACAACACATCACCTACATTTGCCTCAATGAGGCCTCCACCTACTATAAAAATGTCTACTAGGTTTAACACATGCATGCATCAACAAAATAGCATGAAATTTCCAATTCCAATACACTACATACTAGACTCAAAACATAAGAATTAAACACACAGGTGGATCCATCCCAAAAAGGTGCCTTTTTTATAGTCCAGGAAGGACTTTTTCTGTTTCTTCAACTTGGGGGAGCCTATTTGAGGGAGGTTTCCTCCCTATCAATCTTCTCTGGTGGTCTTCCCCAATAAGCATATTGTACATGGTTGGGTAAGGGCTTCAAGTCAAGCTTTGAAAGCTCCTCAATACAAGGCATTGAATCCTCTTTAGATGCTTGGAAACCCCAAAGACTCAAACTTGGATAACCTGCAAAACTTAAGGGAAAAATCAAGTGGCCAAATGCGTTTGCTACTATTATCCCTATCATAATGCTCAGCATCAGATGACAAATTTAAAGATGGGAAATTTTCAATGACATGAAATGCATGGTTGGAAACTTGACTAACCTCTCCAATGTAAAAGTATACCTTATGATCATTAGGCATGTTAATTGCTTTAAAAATCTTAAATGTTACCTCTTGATCATGCACTCTCATAGTTAATTCACCTTTCTGCATGTCAATGAGAGTTCTCCCTGTGGCAAGGAAAGGTCGGCCCAAGATCAATGGAACATTCATGTCTTCCTCCATATCAAGGATAATGACATCAATAAGGAAGATAAATTTGTCGACCTTGATCAACACATCCTCCACAACTCCTCTCGGGTAAGCATATAAGTGATCAGCTAGCTGGAGGATAACTGAAGTTGGCTTGCACTCCCCCAAACCTAGTCTTTGGAAGATAGATAGGGGCATAAGGTTGATGTTTGCCCCTAAATCACATAAAGCTTGCCTAAAGAACTGCTCTGCAATAACGCAAGGAAATGGGAAGCTTCCCGGATCTTGTAATTTAGGAGGAAGCTTGTTTTGCAGGATGGCACTCCAATCTCATAATCACCAAGTTTTCTCTTCTTGGTCAAAATTTCCGTCATAAACTTCACATAAGCTAGCATCTGCTCAAATGCCTCTATAAAAGGTATGTTGATGTGGAGTTTCTTGAAGATCTCCAGAAATTTGCTAAATTGAGCATCCAACTTCAGGTTAGCATGCCGGTTGGGAAAGGGTAGAGGGTGCACATAAGGCTTGACTTCCTTTTTCTGGCCTTCGCCTTCTTTCTTGGAAATTTGTTCATTGCCTTCATCCTTCTTACTCACTACAACATCTTCATCCCTTTTCTTCTTAACTTCTTCTTGCAACAACTTTGTCCTGGGGTTCCCTTCAATGTTTTTGCCACTCCTCAATGATATGGCATGACAAATCTCCTACCCTTAAGATTATTCATATCATCACTTGAAGAAGTCCTCAGGGGCCTATTATTTGTTGCATTGGCTAGCTGCCCTACTTGTGTCTCAAGAGCCCAGATTGAAGATGTTTGGCTATGAAGAAGAGAATCATTTTTTTGCCAAATGAGCATCGATTTTAGTCATGTACAAATCAATTTTAATCATAAATTACATGAATATGTCTTCCAATGCTAGCTTCCTTTCTTGCATAGATGGCCTTACTTGCAATGAGTGACCAGGAGGAAAAGGTGGTCTCTCATTGCCAGTAGATGAAGATGTTGGCCCTTGGTTGTCCCTCCATGAGAAATTGGGATGGTTTCTCCACCCAGGATTATATTGCTATGAGTAGGGTTTGTTCTGAGGTGGCCGATAGATTCCCTTATATTGAACACTCTCCATAGTGGATAGGCAACTATCAGTGGCATGATTATTCCCACATCGGCTACACAGCACGAAAGGGCTTTGATTAGGGCCTATACCTATACTGTCCATCTTGTTTGCTAATGATGCCACTTGAGCTAACAAAAATACAAGTGCATCCACGTCATGAACTCCAACTACCTTCCTTTGGGTGTTTCTTGCTGAAGGCCATTGGTGTAACACCCCAAAATTTATTTATTTCATAATAAATATTCATTTTTCAATATTTGTGATTTTTGAGAATTTTTCTAGATTTTTCTGAGAACGTGAAATATTTTAATATTATTTCTTGTTTTGCATGTAAACTGAGCGGAGCCGGGAAAATGAGATATTTTTCCCGAGAACCTTGATCTGTGGAAATGTCGACGGGAGATCTTACTAAACTCAAGACTAGATACGGTTTATGAGGTTTCATATTTTTTGAGAAATTTTATCCGACAGAATAATAAATCGCTGTGTAATTTTATCCACTGGATAATTAATACTGACTTCTGTCAACTGTAACAATTGTCCATTGGATAATAGCATGTATTAAAAATCCTATCACATTATCCTAATGTAATCCACTTTATGTCTAATCAAATTCACTTTAATTCAAATCTATTGTATTTTAATCAAAGCTTCTTTGAGAAGCTTGACCATCAAAAGACTAAGTTACCCTTGGCTTGTTGGGGAAGCCAATTTCCCCCTCCTTCTCTCTCTCAATGTCGCGGCAATGCTAGCCAAGGGGAGCAAATATTTGCTCCCCCACTTAACATATTTTACCAAATATCTCTCATTTGAATACAATATTTTCTCTCTCTTCAAATTTCATCTTCCATTTCTCTTCATTTTCTCTCTTCTTCTCCTCCTTCACCCACGATTTGCAGCCCCATTTGTGACTACTTCTTTTCATTTTCTCTCTTCATTAACATCATTTCTACACTCCCATCAACCTCCTCTACACTTCCTATTTGGAGAGTTTCTCCAAAATCCATCATCACTTCCATTGTCTTCCAAGACCAAGCTTCAAACTTTAAAGTAAAGTTTTTATTTTTTCTTTTCCTTCTCTTCATTTTCGTGTTCTATGGTTTCATTGGAGACCAAAGAACCATCTTTTACCAAGCTTGATGTTGATTCTTTGTGGTTGAAATATTTAGGGTTTTTGGACCCCAAAACTGAAACCATCAAGGAGCAAATAGGAGACCATTTTTGTGTTCTTCCTTTAGGTAAGAAGGAGATTTACTCACTTCAACCATTATTGGTGGTGAGGAGACCTTGTGTGATTGTTTGATGGAGAAATCCATATTTGTATGCTTGCTTTGTTTGATGATTTTGCTTGTGTATGTGTTCTTAATTGAAGTTGATGATTGAATAATGATTTTAAATGCATTGGTGGTGTTGGAATGTTTGGAAATGTTAGAATTAATGAATGGAAATTTTGAGGGTTCACTACCCCATTGGAGGTCACGGTTTTGGCTTGAAATTCCTAAGGTTGGAGTTGATTTGTGTAAAATAAAACTTATATGAGTAATTATAAAATGATTAAGGCATGAAATGAAAATTTTGAGGGTTTCCTATACTAATGTGTGGCCACGGTTTTGGCCTTGGATTTAAGGGATTGAAATTGACTTGTGTAAAATAAAATTTAAGAGATTAGGTATCAAGTGATTAATGTATAAAATAGAAAGAAATTGAAACTTTGAAGACCTAGGGAGGCCACGGTTTCTAAGGGTTATTTAACCTAAACTTATTATAATTGACCAAGATTTAAGATGTTGGAAATGTTGGATTCCATAACATGTGATTGTGATAATTGATGAACCATGTATAAATAAATGTTGATGTTGGGAATGGGTTCTATGTTATTGTGAGTTCCTATGTGGGACTAAGTACTTGATAAAATTATGAAATGTTGATATTGAAAAATGATTATATGCCATTGTGGTATGCTTTATGATAAATGTATCATTGATAAACATATATGATGCACATTGCGTCGTCATGCATATGTGTTGTCCGTTGGACATTATTGGAAATGCGATGTATGCCTAGGAGATTGAATAACACCTATGTGCAGGTGCAAGTAGACTAAGCGTAGGGTCATAGTGGTTGGCCCTAGGGGCGTCGGGATGCGGATGTCTCACAATAGACAGTGGTAGCTCCACTAGGGCCGTGGGATAGACCGATGAAAACACACCGACGATTCAGACTAAGACGCTGTCCTATATCGCGATCAACTATTGAGGTGCCATGTATAAGCCGTATTACGTAAATATTTTATGAGATGAAGCACACTATTTTTAAGACTAACGAGATACTGGCATAACTCCTTGATCATTCTCTCTGAAATGTTAGTGTCTAGCTCCATGGAGTAGGAACTTGGTACCATCTGCATTGTGAACTGCCTGTCTCATAATTCATTGAGCATGAGCATTTATAACTCTGAAAGTATCTGTTATTATTATTGCAATAATTATCAGACTATTGGACTGTTGACTGCTAAAGATATTATTGTTATCTGTCTGTTATTGTTAATTCTTACTATTAATTATTGTTGTTCTGTTTTATTGTCAATTTTATTATTATTGGTAATGAATATTTATATGCGGTAATGCTATGTGGGCGTCCAGTGCCATTCTGTTTTCTTGCTGCCATTTTGGTAATGAAAGATGAGTGTCTCACCTCTTTCTGTATTTTGATATTTATATTTATTTATGTACTTCTGAGAATAAAAGTCCTAAAAAGCCCTCTACTAAAATCTGCATTCAAAGTATCTATAAGCTCATAGATTTTGCGCATCATGTCGTGACATTACACTATACGTGCTATGGCACACAAAAATTAGGTCACCAATGCTGCGACGTTCACTTCCTTGCACCGATACGTTAAGGCCTCTGGTTATCAGGGTGCACAGGCAGAGAGCAACACGCCACGACGTAAACATGCTAGTGCCACAATGTGAGCTACTGAAGCTTTTCTTATGATTTCTCTTCCAATGCAGGGCCTTGGCTCGCATCGAATTGGTCTTTTGGGCCTATCTTGTAATTGAGAAATCAACCAATCAAATATAAATGTAATCAAACTCAATCCATTCAAAGATTAGGAAGAATTTTAACAAGATTAGAAGGAAGACCTCAACATGGATTTTACATGAAAATGGGATTAAAGCCTTCCAACAATGCAAAACAATAAGGACAAAATAATTAATAATGCATAAAGATAGGACACAAATAACTACATTCTATGGAGTTATCAGATTTAGTCATTATCCTCATGGGAACGATACTTTACTTATCATTTTATTACATGTGCAACTCATGCACTTGTGGTAAAAAAAGGGGGACCAACACTTGAAAAATAATGAGATTTTGTGGAGATGTCAAATAAAGGGTAGAGATTATTTTGAGAATGATTATAGGTTAAGCAGATGCCTATAAGCGTATAAGTTTAACTCCTTAGATTCATCTTAACTTAAGGAAGAGTAATAAAGTATAGTGGTTGACTCAAAAATAAACCATAAACTAGCCCAAGTACAGAACTAAAAGTTCTGATTCTCCGAAGGATCCTTCTCTAATGGATCATTGGAAGACAGAAACCCTGGATGTCGTGTAGCCCTATGGGCAGGAGTCTGTGCGGTCAACACACTACTAAGCTCACTAGGGGCATAGAAACGACCACCCCAATAATGCCTAATAGATAAAGGCAACTCTAGCTGTATATAAACAGTCATAGTAAACATAGGAACTCCATCGTGTTCCCTACATAGGGACACAATCAATCATCCCACATAAACAACAGTCTTCCTATCCACGTGCAGACGTCAGGCTTCAGAGCCCCCTTGGAACTCCAATCTCATGAATCCTAGAAAACTCGGTAGTGCCATGTCACATCAAATCAATCTAAATAATAAGGATGATCAAGAGGCTCGCCCTCTACGCACTGATCACCAGAATGTTGTTCCTCCTCGTATTGACAACCCAAAGGTTGCTCCTCTTCTCCTTCCTCAAAATCTTTACCGAACATAATAATAACACAGAAATGCATACAAAGAGGTGAGACAATCTACATCATTACCAACATGACAGCATAGAAAATGACAGTACATGCAGATATGACATTTAATACATCCAATCATGTTATCACATTATACATAATATCTTAGATCAATATAATTATCACATCATAATGTAGACTAAATATGCATATGTACATAGACTCGTTCCTACTCCATGGAGCTATACACAAACATCGGAGAGAATGATCTAGAAGCACATGTCTTGTACCACGGCTGCCTCGGCCAAGTGCTATACAATCTAATCATCGTATACATTAGGCATTATACTAGACAGTTTACGCTAGATCGTGATTAAGAATAGTGCTTTGTCGAGATCGCTAGTGCGTTGACTGGTACCATGACCTAGAGGAGCTACCAACTGTCCACATGTGGAATCCTCCGCACACTAACGCCTCTAAGTTCAATCAATGAACAACACTACGCCTATCGCATTCGCACTGCGGTGTAATTCATCTCTTAGGCAACTTGCTAATACCAACCAAATTGGCATGTTTCTCTATGCATGGTGCATGATTCAAAAATACACATATAACAATATTATTGTATTTCAAAACCACACCATCACTTGGCAGTACTATTTGCCAACATAACTGGGTCCACCACATTAACCCGATAGCAAACTACTGTTACTTTCAATCGCATAAATATTTTATCATATTTTTCACAATTGCATAACCTTTTTTCCAAATATTTTTCAACATTTTTGCAATCACGTAGCGTTTTTAAATCGTTTTCTCAATCGCGTAGTGATTTTAAATCATTTTCTCAATCGCATAGCGTTTTTAAATCATTTTCTCAATCGCATAGCTTAAAAATCATTATTTTAATTACGCGTAAGATTTTTCTAATATTTTTCAATTGCGTAAAATATTTCTTTGCTTTCTAAATTGAATTTCAAAACTTTCTTCATTATACATTTATTTGAGCCTTATTTACAGTATTTCCTTAATAAAAATTCTCTAAGTAATATTTTCTATTGTTTCCTTTAAAAATTACACTTCTTGGATTTAACCAATATTTACAGCTCGAAACTTGCTATCGCGCTTCAAAACCCAACGGGTGAGCTATACGTTAGTATTTTTCAAGTATTTATTTATTTCATATCATTGCTTAATTTCACTAATTAAACTCTAAAATTAATTTACTTTCCTTTATTTTCCAAAAATCCATTTAATTAGGTTCTCATTAACTAATTACATAAGTCCACACCTTGGAAATAATTTTGGATTAAAAACATCATAAGTAGGCATGTTGGCCGAAAATCATTATATGCTCCATAAATCATATTTAATTATTTTCCATCTTCTAATCCCTTGTAAAAATTCTTAATCCAATTTTCTCATCATTAAATTAGTTAATCCATGATTAGGAGAATATTTTTGAACATTTAGTCCCCTTGGTGGTGTTGAGGCCGTGAGCCCCCCTTTTTGGGTTCTTTGGAACCCTCATGCAATCCTTAATATATTATTCACATCCTACTATACACAATAATTATCATGTTTTCATAAACACATATTCTAACATATAATCAAAGTTATAAATCATGCATCATCAAAATAATCACAAACAAGAAAGGCTTTAAAACAATCAAATGACTGAATCCTTATGGATTCTCCACTACAAACAAATCCATTTTCTCACCACTAATACATGGTTGATGAGATTAAATCTCCCTCTTACCTTAAGGAAGACAAATTCTTCTTAGATGTTTTCCTAGAAATTTCGTGTAGCCTCCAAGAAATCCTTAACAAACTTAAACAAATTACAAATTCATAAACTAAGCTTTGAAAACGAAAGACCATGGAACAATCATGGCTTAGAACTTAAGAATCAACTTAGAAACTAGAAACAAGGATTTTTACCTTGTATAGAAGAAAACTTCAAGCTTGTTTTCCAAGCACAAGATGGATGAATTTGAAGAAACTTATAACATGAAAAGTGATTAGAATGATTTTTAGGTTTAAGAAGTGGTGTTTGGTAAAATTATAGAAGAGTGGAGGTAAGGTTTAGGTGTGGAGGCCGTGAGCTCCTTGGAGGGGAAGAATGGAGTTTTCTTGGAGGAAGATAGAGAATGGAGAGAATAGATTTTAGCCTTTGGTAGGATGAAGATGAAATGAAAAATGATCTATTTTCCTAAGGTTGGTCGTGTAGGTGAATGGAGAGAACATGAGATATTTTGTTTGATATTTTACTACATAGATATTTTAGGAGGCAAGGATAGCTACTACAAGAGATAGGCTTCAAAAATTAAGCCTTGAACCTTCCATTTTGGTGACTTCGGCTGTGGAGCATCAAGGAGAAACAAACCAAGTTTTAGTTCATTTAGTTTCTTAGTTATGCTTAAGCCATTCTAATTAGATTTCCTAGTTACTTTACTAACTACCTAGTTACATTGGAGTGGCTAACCAATCTTTTAGAAGGTACTAGAAAATTCTTGTAACAAGAAACTCTAAAGAGTAGCAAACTAATTTTTGCTCCATTTGGTTACTACATAGACTTTAGGCTAACTTAGTTAGGTTATTTAGTTTTCAAGCTAACTAGTCCAATCGTCATCGTTGACTACATCCTATTGGCCTAGAAAATTCAAGCCACTAACGTTGACCAATTCCTATTGGTTCACCGAATTGTAAGTCACAAAGACTTTTTCGGGTCTATTGTCCACTAGGAAGAAGCTACTGCTTTTAAGTCAGTAGGAACTGTTCAACAGATAATAAAATAATATTAAAATATAAAATATTTTTATTTCACAGATAAATTCTAAAAATTAAAAGATCGGTACACGTATCACTCGGAATTGGGTTTAGTAAGATCCCTCAGTTCCCAATATTCAAATAATGATTTTCCCCGGTTCTAAAATTATTATTTTCCTGACTCAGAGTAAATCATACACAAAGATCACAAATAGTCATAGAACAGTCAAAATAAATTTACAGCACAGAGAAATCACAAAATAATACAATTCAAACATTACTGTAAATTAGCAAATTTTAGAGTGTTACAACTCTCCCCCATTAAAGAAATTTTATCCCTGAAATTTATCGTACCTTAGAAAAGTTGTGGGTATTGCTCCTTCCTTTTATCTTCTAATTCCTAAGTAGCATCTCCCGTCACCTCATTCCAGATTATCTTCACCAATAAAATTTCTTTCCCTCGAAGTTGTTTCACTCTCCTGTCCTCAATCTTGACAGGAAGCGTCTCATAAGTCAATTTTTCTTTCAGTTGTACTTCATTGGGCTGAATGACATGAGTTGGATCTGGAATATATTTTCTCAACTGAGACACATGGAATACATTATGAAGATTAGAAAGAAAGGGTGGTAAAGCTATTTGGTAAGCTACTGGACCTATCCGACGAAGAATTTGATAAGGTCCAATAAATTTAGGAGTGAGTTTTCTAGATTTGATAACCCTTCTGACATCAGTCGTAGGTATCACTCGCAAGAGGTCTCTTTCGCTTGTCTGCATAGCTTTTCTGCCGACTCTGAGTCATCCTCATTTTCTCCTGAATCATCTTTACCTTTTCCGTTGTTTGTTGCACAAGATCAGGTCCTATAGTCATACTTTCCCCATCCTGATACCAACACAAAGGTGTTCAGCATCGTCGTCCATACAGTGCTTCATCGGGTTCCATCCCTATACTTGAGTGAAAACTATTGTTGTAGGTGAATTCTATCTGAGACAAGAATTCATCCCAACTCCCTTGTCGTTGTAACACGCAAGCTCTTAGCAGATCCTCTAACGACTGGATAGTCTTCTTAGTTTGACCATTGGTCTACGGATGGTAAGTAGAACTCAAACGTAGTTTAGTTCCCATGGCTTCTTGTAAGCTTTGCCAAAACCTCAACATAAACCTTGGATCTCTATCAGAAATGATACTAGAGGGTACACCATGAAGTCTAATAATTTCACTAATGTACATCTGAGTCAATCGTTCCAATGAATTTTTGATATTGATTGGCAAGAAGTGCGCTGACTTCGTAAGCCTATCAACTATAACCCATATAGAATCATGACCTTTCCTAGTTTTTGGCAATCTGGTAACAAAATCCATTGCAATACTATCCTATTTCCATTCTGGAATAGTCAAGGGTTGTAACATACTAGTGGGTCTTTGATGTTCCACTTTTTCCTTTTGACAAACAAGGCAAGACGCCACATATTCCGCAACATCTCTCTTCATTCTTAACCACCAAAACATCGCTTTAGATCTTGATAAATCTTGGTCATCCTCGGATGCATACTCAACCTGCTGGTATGAGCTTCATCAAGAATTGCTTGCCTATGATCGGGATCATCATGTATACAAATCCTTCCTTTGAACCTTAAGACCCCATCAGATCCTTCCTCAACTGTTGCCTTATAACCTTGCTTCAAGAATTCTTTCTCATTTTGCAAAAATGGATCATCTTCCTATTTTTCTCAGATTTCATCCAACAAGTCATTCAAAACAGTAACTCTATTTAGACGAATCCTTCCTGGTGCCAATTCCACAGACAACCACAGATCTCTAAGCTGCTTGATCAATTCTTCTTCCTTTATCATCATAGTAGGGACACTAATCACCTTCCTACTTAAGGCATCTGCCACGACGTTCGCCTTTCCTGGATGGTATTGAAGTTGGAAATCATAATCCTTCAAAAACTCTAGCCATCGTCTCTGCCTCATGTTCAACTCCTTCTGATAGAACAAGTATTTCAAACTCTTGTGATCACTAAAGACATTGAACGTGGCCCCATAAAGGAAATGTCTCCATATCTTTAACGCAAAAACCATTGCGGCTAGTTCCAAATTGTGTGTCGGGTAGTTCTTCTCATGTACCTTCAGATGTCTCGAAGCATAAGCTACCACATTTCTATTCTGCATCAGTACACATCCTAATCCCTAGTAAGAAGCATCGCAGTACACTTCAAAAGACTCGCTTGGATCCGGTAAAATCAACACTAATGCAGTTGTCAATCTCTTCTTTAACTCCTGGAAACTTTCTTCGCATTCTTTTATCCAAACAAAAGCTTGACTCTTCCTCGTGAGATGTGTAATAGGTCCTGTTATCTTGGAGAAACCTTCAATGAACCTTCGGTAATATCCGACCAATCCAACAAAGCTTAGGATCTCTGTCATTGTCTTTGTCCTTTCCTATTGTAGAATGGTCTCCACTTTCGATGGATCCATCGCAATACCTTCCTTGGAAATCATGTGACCCAGAAATTGAACTTCTTCCAACCAAAATTTACATTTCGTCGACTTTGTATACAACTTCTTTTCTTTCAAAATTTGGAGAACTATGCTGAGATGTTCTGTATGCTCTTCCAGATCTTAAGAATAGATCAGAATGTTGTCGATAAAGGCAACAACAAATCTGTCTAGGTATGGACGAAAGATCCTATTCATGTAATCCATTAATATAGTAGGAGCATTCGTCACTTCGAACGACATTACTTGATACTCATAATGCCTGTAACGAGTTTGGAAAGTTGTCTTAGGTATATCCTCTACCTTGACATGAATTTGATGATAACCTGATCGCAGATCTATCTTAGAGAAAACAGCTGCTCCTTTCAGTTAGTCCATCAAATCGTCAATCCTTGGAAGTGGGTATTTATTCTTTATAGTGACCTTGTTCAATTGGCGGTAGTTTACACAAAGACGAGACATTCCATCCTTCTTTTTGACTAGCAGTACTGGTGCTCCCTATGGTGAAACACTCGGTTGTACAAACTATTTCTCCAATAGTTCCTCTAATTGCTTCTTCAATTCTGCTAATTCTGATGGCAACATCTGATATGGTGCAATCGAAATAGGACCAGCTCCTAGTACAAGATTGATAGAAAACTCTATCTCTCTTTTTGGTGGTAAACTGGGTACCTCATCGGGAAAAACCTCGGGAAACTTGTTGATGACAGAAATAGCATTCACGTTTTTCTCACTCTTGACTTCTAAAGAAGACAACAACATTTATCCTTGAGCTCCATCCCTCAACAATGATTCGACTTTAGCGGCAGTTAAAAATTCAGAATCCTCATTCTTAGGAAAAACTAAGGTCTTATTGGAACAATCAAGTAGGATATGGTTAGAAGATAACCAATCCATTCCTAAGATTATATCTATTTCAACGAGAGGTAAACAAATTAAATTAATAAAAAAGGCTCGATCATGAATGGTAATAGGGCAATTCAAGCACACTTTAGATGTAACACCATGCTTAGCAGTTGGTGTAGAAACAATCAATTGAAAACTCAGAGAAGACACAGGCAATCCCAAACGATCCACACAGTCATATGCAATAAATGAATGAGACCCGAATCATATAGTATAGTTAAAAGATTACCTTCTATGAAACCTTATCCCTGAATAAGATCCTCGAACTGGGAGGCTTCAGCTCCACTCATCGTATATACTCGCCCTCCAACTTGCGGCTGAGCAGCACGAATGTTACTCACAATTGGCTCCCTTTTTAGCTGGTTGCATTCCTTGGAGACATAGTCATGATTTCCATATTTAAAGCAAATAAGTCCCTTGATTGAGCAGTCTCTTGATATGTGGCCACTTTTCCCACATTTAAAACACCTCAGCATAAACGCCCTGGTTTGACCAGCTTTGTTACCACTAGGACTCCCCCCAAAAGATTGTCACTGGGGTTGGTTCCTCGGTGGTCTCGAGTATGGTTTGTGTTGAAACAGGCTATTATTATTATTTCCTCCTCTTTGGAACCTAGACGGTCCAAAGTTGCGATTCCTCAGGTCTGGTGACGGGTCTAGTTCTTCAAGTCGTTGACACGTATCCATTAAGGCAGGGAATTGATTCATCCTCATTGGTAGCACTCCTCTTTTCAATTCAACCCTCAGTTCTTCTTCAAATTTACGGCATTTCTATTCCTCATCAGGTTGGATTTGGAAATACCTTGAGAACTTTGACAAGCTCTCAAACTTTGTGGCATACTCACCAACAATCATGTTACCTTATCGTAAACTGAGAAATTCCATCTCTTTGGCATGTCGTGCACTAGCTGGGAAGTACATCTCCAGAAATACTTCATAGAACATCTCCCACGTAATTTCTCTTTCCTTAGCTTGTAGTAATCTCTGAGTTCCTCTCCACTAGTTTTCACCGTCCCCCATTAGCATAAACATAGCATATGTCACTTTCCAATCGTCCGCACATCTTATTCCTTCAAAAATCTTTTCCAGCTCTTGGATCCAAAGACTTGCCTTCTCCAGATCAAATTCGCCCCTAAACTGCGGCGGGTTATTACGTCAAAACTTAGATAAGTTCTAAGTATCAGCAGTTGCCTCATGTTGCTGGGTTCCTCGTTGATTTTGCTGCATAATTACTTCCGCCATACGCTGCATGGCCTCAGCAGCTATAGTCATTGCATCAGTATCACGTCCCATATTCGCACGCATTCCTCTACCACGAGACATTTCTTTCTTCAATCAATTAAACAAGGCAAAATAAAAGTTAGATGTAACCTTTCGGAAACAAATCACAAAGAATCACACAACACAAGCAAAATAGGCCTAACCACAAACCCCAAAAGACTCTAATTTGGGCTCTGATACTAACTAATGTAACACCCTCCGTAGGGCATTACATTTCTGACGAATTATAATAAAACCTTACCCAAGTTATAAATCATTTATTAATATATAATAAAATAAGTTGTAAATTTTTTTTTGTTTATAATATCACTAAATAAAATAAACAAAACATTAAATAGAACAAACTAATAAATACACACCATAATTATACATATAATTTTGTTTCTAAGGATACAATAAGTACAAACTATTAGACAAAATTATAAATTGTCTGACAAAAAAATAAACCATAAACTAGCCCAAGTACAGAACTAAAAGTTCTGATCCTCCGAAGGATCTTCCTTTGATGGATCATTGGAAGACAGAAACCTTGGATGTCATGTAGCCCTATGGACAGGAGTCTCTACGATCGACACACTACTAAGCTCACTAGGGGCATGGAAACGACTACCCCAATAGTGCCTAATAGATAAAGATAACTCTAGGTGTATATAAACAATCGTAGTAAACATAGGAACTTCATCGTATTCCCTACTTAGGGACACAATCAATCGTCCCACATAAACAATAGTCTCTCTATCCATGTGCTGACGCCAGGCTTTGGAGCCCCTTTGGAACTCCAGTCTCATGAATCCCAGAAAACTCGATAGCGCCATGTTAGGTCAAATCAATCCAAACAATAAGGATGATCTAGAGGCTCGCCCTCTACACACTGATCACCAGAATATTGTTCCTCCTTGTATTGACAACCCAAAGGTTGCTGCTCTTCTCCTTCCTCAAAATCTTTACCGAACATAATAATAACATAGAAATGCGTACAAAGAGGTAATACAATCTACATCATTACCAGCATGGCAGTATAGAAAATGACAGTACATACAGATACCACATTTAATACATCCAATCATGTTATCACATCATACATAATATCTCATATCAATATAATTATCACATCATGATGCAGACCAATAATGCATATGTGCATAGACTCGTTCCTACTCCATAGAGCTATACACAAATGTTGGAGAGAATGATCTAGAAGAGCATGTCTTGTACCACAGCTACCTCGGCCAAGTGCTATACAGTCTAATCATCGTATACATCAGGCATTATACCAGACAGTCTATGTTAGATCGTAATTAAGAATAGTGCTTCATCGAGATCGCTAGTGTGTTGCCCGATACCACGACCTAAAGGAGCTACCAACTGTCCACATGTGGAATCCTCCGCACACTAACGCCTCCAAGTTTAATTAATGAACAACACTACGCCTATCACACCTGCACTAAGGTGTAATTCATCTCTTAGACAACTTGCCAATACCAACCAAATTGACACATTTCTCTATACATGGTGCATGATTCAAAAATACACATTACAATATTGTTGTATTTCTCACAAAACCACGCCATCACTTGACAGTACTATTTTCCAATGTAACCGGATCCACCACATTAACCCGACAGTAAACTGCTATTACTTTCAATTGCGTAAATATTTTATTGTGTTTTTCACAATCGTGTAACCTTTTCCCAATGTTTTCAAATTGCATAAATACTTTTCAACATTTTCTCAATCGCATAGTGTTTTAAAATCGTTTTCTCAATCGCGTAGCTTAAAAATCATTATTTTAAATACGCGTAAGGTTTTTTTAATATTTTTCAATTGCGTAAAATATTTCTTTGCTTTCTAAATTGAATTTCAAAACTTTCTTCATTATACATCTATTTTAGCCTTATTTACAGTATTTCTTTAATAAAAATTCTCTAAGTAATATTTCCTATTGTTTCCTTTAAAAATTACCCTTCTTGGATTTAACCAATATTTACGGCTCAGAACTTGCTAACGTGGTTCAAAACCCAACAGGTGAGCTATACGTTAGTATTTTTCAAGTATTTATTCTATTTCATATCATTGCTTAATTTCACTAATTAAACTCTAAAATTAATTTACTTTCCTTTATTTTCCAAAAAACCATTTAATTAGGTTCTCATTAAATTAATTACATAAGTCCATACTCTGGAAATAATTTTGGATTAAAAACATCATAAGTAGGCATGTTGGCTGAAAATCATTATATGCTCCATAAATTATATTTAATTGTTTTCCATCATCTAATCCCTTGTAACAATTCTTAATCCAATTTTCTCATCATTAAATTAGTTAATCCATGATTAGGAAAATATTTTAGAACATTCAGTCCCCTTGGTGGTGTTGAGGCCATGAGCCCCCCTTTTTGGGTTCTTTGGAACCCTCATGCAATCCTGAACATATTATTCACATCCTACTATACACAATAATTATCATGTTTTCATAAACACATATTCTAACATATAATCAAAGCTATAAATCATGCATCATCAAAATAATCACAAACAAGAAAGGCTTTAAGACAATCAAATGAATGAATCCTTATGGATTCTCCACTACAAACAAATTCATTTTCTGACCACCAATACATGGTTGATGAGCTTAAATCTCCCTCTTACCTTAAGGAAGACAAACTCTTCTTGGATGTTTTCCTAGAAATTTCGTGCAGCCTCCGAGAAATCCCTAACAAACTTAAACAAATTACAAAATCATAAACTAAGCTTTGAAAAACAAAGACCATGGATCAATCATGGCTAAGAACTCAAGAATCAACTTTGAAACAAGAAACAAGGATTTTTACCTTGTACAAAAGAAAACTTCAAGCTTGTTTCCAAGCACAAGATGGATGAATTTGAAGAAACTTATAACATCAAAAGTGTTTAGTTGTTGTTTAGGTTTAAGAAGTGGTGTTGGATAAAATTATAGAAGAGTGGAGGTAGGGTTTAGGTGTGGAGCCTGTGAGCTCCTTGGAGGGGATGAATGGAGTTTTCTTGGTTCTTGGAAGAGAGAGAATGGAGTGAATAGATTTTAGTCTTTGGTAGGATGAAGATGAAATGAAAAATGATCTATTTTCCTAAGGTTGGCCGTGTAGGTGAATGGAGAGAACATGAGATATTTTGTTTGGCATTTTACTACATAGATATTTTAGGAGGTAAGGATAGCTATTACAAGAGATATGCTTGAAAAATTAAGCCTTGAACCTTCCATTTTGGTGACTTTGGCCGTGGGGCATCAAGGAGAAGCAAACAAAGTTTTGGTTCATTTAGTTTCTTAGTTATGCTTAAGCCATTCTAGTTAGATTTCCTAGTTACTTTACTAACTACCTAGTTACATTGGAATGACTAACCAATCTTCTAGAAGGTACTAGAAAATTCTTGTAACAAGAAACTCTAAAGAGTAGCAAACTAATTTTTGCTCCATTTGGTTACTCAATAGACTTTAGGCTAACTTAGTTAGGTTATTTAGTTTTCAAGCTAACTAGTCCAACCGCCATCGTTGACTACATCCTATTGGCCTAGAAAATTCAAGCCACTAACGTTGACCAATTCCTATTGGTTCACCGAATTGTAAGTCACAAAGACTTTTCCAGGTCTATTGTCCACTGGGCAGAAGCTACTGCTTCTAAGTCAATAGGTACTGTCTAATAGATAATAAAATAATATTAAAATATAAAAATTATTATTTCGTAGATAAATTCTAAAAATTAAAAGATCGGTATACGGATCACTCAGAATTGGGTTTAGTAAGATCTCGCAGCTTCGAATAATCAGATAATGATTTTCCCCAGCCCGAAAATTATTATTTTCCTGACTCAACGTAAATCACACACAAAGATCAAAAACAGTCACAGAACAGTCAAAATAAATTAACAGCACAAAGAAATCACAAAACAGTACAATTCAGACATTGCTGTAAATTAACAAATTTTGGGGTGTTACAAAGTTCACTACTTGAAGTGACTTATATTATGAATTTGCACATGATAAACTAGTTAAATGATGATATTATGCACTAGATATATCTATGTGATGAGATAAATTGATATGTATACTTGTTATGTTTATGAGGTGTACTAGAAAATGATTTGCTCCTTTATAAAGTTAAAGTTGAGACGATATTGAATAATGAATTATGAGTTGCTCCTTTAAATTGTTAAAGTTGATCTAGTATTAAATAATAAATTATGAATTACTCTTTTAAATTGTTAAAGTTAAGCTAGTATTGAATTGACATGTAATGTGCTCAAAGCTTAAAAGATATTGGATATGATCCTCAAATGGGGATGATCCTTAGTTGCTGTTCCCCTATAAGGGTAGCCTATTGATTCTTTTGGCCAGTATTGGATTTTAGAAATAATCCTCGTAGGGGGTTATCTTAAATCCTTAGATGTGATTCCTTATGGATTTGACCAAGGTTACTTGGGCTAGTGTAACGCCCCGGGACTGCCTGCAGGATTGATGAGGGTCTCCACAAACCAACACGAGTCTTTTCAGTGTGCTTTGTCCTCACTCACACGCATCCTAGGAAACTTCCCAGGAGGTCACCCATCCGACAATTGCTCCAGGTCAAGCACACTTAACCATGGAGTTCTTATGTTCTAAGCTCCCGAAAAGAAGTTGCAACTTGTTGATATGGCTACGCCAAATCAATTCATTTAAGTCATCCTCAACTATGCAGTCCCATACCTACACAATCTCTGAATCCCTCTCCTTCAGATGGGTATTCAGTTCGTTCATAGGACCCTTCGCCTAGAAGCCTGCCAAGAGACACTTATTTATGCTATCAATTAGCACTGATGACCACTCCTCGCCCTCGTCGGCCTCGGGACGCCACATGATACGAATGACAAAGTCAATCCATACATATAGATATCACAATTATATTCATGTCATCATTTCATAAACAATTCCAATAACCATATATCACAATAAAATAAACAATAACAGTTTTATCATAACAGATATCATCAATATATATGAAATGATTATGTCACACTACTTGAACATTGACCATGCCACAACAATATGTGTACTGACCATGTGTATGTATACTGAACCAATTCCTACTCTATGGAGCTAATCACAATTTCAGAGATGAACGGATCTGGAACACATGTTAGCCTTAGCCCAAAGACAATACCAGTCCATGAAAAGATATAGTGATTGTCGATGCGTTGCAACATAAATACACAATCAAATGGCACATGGTACTTGCCAATTGTCCACATTGTTGGTCATCGAGCCTCGACGCCCCCAAGATCCATCATAGGCCTCATTATTCAATTTTCATTCACTCCTAGGCCCAACCAGCCATAATAGCCATCAGCTATATTCTGTTCAATGCATGATACCTCAATGCATATCTCAATTTCATCTTTAGACTGTTCCCAAATAAGATTAGAACAACCGCCCATACAATTGTCTAATATCATAAGATCAATGAATATTATATAATCGCTCATACAGTTACATAATATCATCGATACATTCGGGTCCAGTACATCAGTTCTTATAGTAAATTTACTGTATTTTCAATCGCGTATCATTTTTAACGTGTCTTCACAATCATGTAACACTTTTGTTACGTTTTCAAATCACGTAACCATTTTCTGACGTTTTCTCATTCACGTAAAATATTTAAACATTTTCTAAATCGCGTAGCGATTTTTCAACATTTTTGAAATCGTGTAGCTTAAAAATCATATTTTTAAGTCGCATAAATCATTTTTCATCATTTTTCAACTACGTAAAATATTTCTCAATATTCCAAACATTATTTTGGACTTTCCAAAAATTAATACAATTTCTAACTTCAAATCCCACACTTTCTTACTTAAAAATTCTCTACGTAATATTTTTCATTATTTCCCCAAAATCAATATTTCCTTTTAATCAATTATTCCAACTTAAAATTTCCTAACGCACCTCAAAACCCAACGGGTGAGTTATACGTCAGTAAACTTCATGTCACCAATATATTTCTCTTTTATAAACTAAATCCACTAATTTAATTAATTCCAAAAACAAGCTTCTCTTACTTTTATATCTCAAAATCCCTTAATTTAAATCCTTTGCTATTTTAATCCATTCAATATTATGTTAAAAAATACTATTTGTTCTAATCTATTAATTCTTGGCATATTGGCTGAAAATTCTTAATTAATTTGTATTTTAATAGTTTTTGTTGATTCTTAATTATTTTTATTAATCTGACTTGTTTTTCGTGAATTTTATAATTTTTGTGTTTTTCTAAGAATTTTTGGGAGTTTTTACGTTTTTGATTATTTTAATATTATTTTAGGGGTTATATATGAGCCTTCGTATTTTATTTATTTCTATCAATTCTTGATTATTTTTACTAATCTGATTTAATTTTCATGAATTTCATAATTATTATGATTTTTGTGAATTCTTGTGTGTTTTTATATTTTGGATTATTTTAATAGTATTCTCGGGCCGTATGTGGGCCTGGGGCAGGCCCAGAAAAATAAAAAATTTTCGAAGCCAAAAAATTTTGTACTGTTGATTCGGAGACAGGGGGATCTTACTAAATCCGAAATTGAAAACAGTTTTTGAAGTTTTGTTTTCTACGATTTTATCTAACAAAATAAAATCGGGGTATCTTTTATTATCCATTGGATAATATCTTCTAGAAAAATATCTAGTGGATGATTTTAGACGCAAGTCTAGTCAATCACTCTAGAATGTTCTAGACGATGACTCGTCGTTTGGTGACTCACCTAAATGACTAGCCTAGTAACTCACATGTTCTAGATTATTCTAGAAGATTCTAGAAAACGCCTAGTCATCAAGTACTTGAGTACTTGATTTATATGTGGACCAATGAGGAGCTAGTCAACGATTGCAACTGTGACTCATCATGGAGGACCAATAGAAGCTTGACACGTGGCGTGACACCTCAACACCTGTGACTTAGCTTGTTCTGGAAGCTTGTAGAAACGATGACTCGCCATATTCTAGAATGCTGACTCACCACATTCTAGAAGAATGTAGAACACTGACTCACCTTGTGACTCGCCGCAGTGAGTCACATATTCCAAAAGGTTCTCTTGGTGACTTAGCTAGTGACTCAACGCTACGACTCATCATGCTGACTCATATGTTCTCAAAACTTCTCTTTGATGACTCGCTCTGTGACTCATCAAGGGTAATCAGTAGAAAAATGATCAATAATAGTTGCTACCTAACTGGAACAAGAGAAAAATCTAGGTATGTTTTATTATCCATTGGACAATAGACACTGACTTTATAAGCAGTAATTATTATTCATCATTTAAAGTATACCATAAAATATCTTGGAAGTTAATCATGACAAGCTTTATGGCTAGCTAATAGGATTCAAGAGCTTCAATGTGTGGTCTAAAATGGTCAAGCAAAGTGGCCACGCCCTTGGTGAGCACCACACGACCATGCACTCAAAATGGAGCCAAGTTCACTCCATTATGCACTTGGTCATTTCCTTGCTCAACATTCATCCAAGCAAAACCAAAATATTTCACCTTTCTCTCCCTTGGTCTTTCATAGCCAAAACACTCAACATAGAGGACAATATTCATTCATTCATCTCACTTACTCTCTTACACATCTTTTTCTCCAAAGAACTAAGAACAAGCAACAAAAACTCTCTCACTTTCTCTTCCTCCATAGATTCGGCCAAGCACCAAAGATCCACTCTCCAAACTTCTATAATTCCTACCAATATCATTTCTTGAATCATCTCATTAATCTAAGACACTTTCATGTTAGGAATTTCTCAAGATTCATTCATCTCCATCTTCTCATCAAGCAAAGAACACAAAAGCTCTTACCTTTCTCTCCCACAAAGCTCACGGCCAAACCACCTTGCACCACCCTCCACTCTTCTATAATTTCAAACAACTTTACATCTAAGATCCTTATAGCATCCTAAGATACTTTGTAGTTGAAGCCTTGATCAAAATCATTCATCTCCAAGGAGTTCTCTCTGAGCCTAAGTTCTAAGGTTCTAAGGTGAAGTTCAAGGGATTTTCACCATTGATTTTATTTTCTTCTTCTAAACCATGATTTGAATCCATGGTTTTCTTTTTCAAGCCTTAGATGTTGATTATGTGTGTTTACTTTGATTTTTAAGAAGCTCTTAGTGGATAAAAATGGATTCAAGAAGGACATACAAGGAGCTTTGGTGGATTATCCAAGGTAAGAGGGAGATTAACCTCATCAACCATGTGTTGATGGTGAGGAATGGATGTGTGTGTGGTGAAAAATTCATAAGGATTTATTCACTTGTTTGTTTAAGGCTTTCCATGTTTATGATTGTTTGGTGATTGATATGTTTATTGCTTTGATAAGTATGCATGATTTTATATTATGATTTTGATTTATTTGTGATTAATTGCTTAATATGA
The DNA here is from genome assembly GCA_029884605.1 of Ormosia emarginata. Classification (NCBI taxonomy): domain Eukaryota; kingdom Viridiplantae; phylum Streptophyta; class Magnoliopsida; order Fabales; family Fabaceae; genus Ormosia; species Ormosia emarginata. The sequence goes on from JAQQTP010000088.1 coordinate 47,067,357, forward strand.
TTTTATCGTTTTCATAGTAAGCATGAACATGTGATGGTAGAAATATCATATGTGATATGTTATATGATGAGAATTATGTGGAAAAGAAAAATGTTTTGGTTCCAAAGAACCTTGAGGCTCATGACTTTTTGCTTGATATGGAACAAAGTATTTCAAATTATTTTACTAATCATGAGTTTTAGATAAGTAGGTAATAAGTTAATAATTTAAGGATTTGCAAAGAAAGTAGACATGAAAATGAATAAAGATTTTATGATGAAGTTATTTGTGATTTTCGGCCAATATACCAAGAATTAATAGATTAGAACAAACAATATTTTTTTAACATAATATTGAATGGATTAAAATAGCAAAGGAATTAAATTAAGGGATTTTGAGATATAAAAGTAAGAAAAGTTTATTTTTGGAATTAATTAAATTAGTGGATTTAGTTTATAAAAGAGAAATAAATTGGTGACTTGAAGTTTACTGACGTATAGCTCACCTGTTGGGTTTTGAGGCGCGTTGGGAAATTTTAAGTTGGAATAATTGATTTAAAGGAAATATTGATTTTGGGGAAATAATGAAAAATATTATGTAGATGATTTTTAAGTGAGAAAGTGTGGGATTTGAATTTAGAAATTGTATTAATTTTGGGAATGTCCAAAATAATGTTTGGAATATTGTGAAATATTTTACGTAGTTGAAAAATGATAAAAAATGATTTATGTGACTTAAAAATATGATTTTTAAGTTACGCGATTTCAAAAACGTTGAAAAATCGCTACGCGATTTGGAAAATGTTTAAATATTTTACATGAATGAGAAAACATCAAAAAATGGTTACGCGATTTGAAAACGTAACAAAAGTATTACGCGATTGAAAATACAGTAAAGTTGCTGTAAGAACTGATGTACTGGACCCGGATGTATCAGTGATATTATGTAATTGTATGAGTGATTATATAATATTCATTGATCTTATGATATTAGACAATTATATGGGCGGTTGTTCTAATCTCATTTGGGAACAGTCTAAAGATGAAATTGAGATATGCATTAAAGTATCATGCATTGAACAGAATATAGCTGATGGCTATTATGGCTGGTTGGGCCTAAAAGTGAATGAGAATTGAATAGTGAGGTCTATGATGGATCTTGGGGACGTCGAGGCGCGGTGAACAACAATGTGGACAGTTAGCAAGTACCATGTACCACTTGATTGTGTAATTCCTTTGCAACGCATTGACGATGCCCGAAAATCACTATATCTTTTCATGGACTGGTATTGTCTTTGGGCTAAGGCTAACATGTGTTCCAGATCTGTTCATCTCTGAAATTGTGATTAGCTCCATGGAGTAGGAATTAGTTCAGTATGCACAAACATGGTCAGCACACATATTGTTATGGCATGGTCAATGTCCAAGTAGTGTGACATAATCATTTGATATATATTGATGATCTGTTATGATAAAACTGTTGTTGTTTATTTTATTGTGATATATAGTTATTGGAATTGTTTATGAAATGATGACATGAATATAATTATGATATCTATATGTATGGAATGACTTTGTCATTTGTATCATTCTTTGCTACCATACTGGTATTGATGAAAGGGGATCTCATCTCTTTGTTGTACTGTTTGTTTGTGTTTGTATTATTAAAATTTGTATAGTAGACGAAGCGAACTTCTTAGACTTATTTGGAGGCAATATTTTGAGTTTAGGGACGACAGTAAGGAGTGATTGATAAACACATATTTTATTCATTAAGAAACCCTTATATTTAGTCATTTACACTCTCCATATTCTTAATTGATTGAGTTTGACATGATTTTGTGAGTTTGAGCTCAAATTGGTCCTAATTGAATATTTTCAGCATTATTGAGATTTTACACTGTTTCTGTATTTTAGTCATAACTCGAGTTCCTGATATCTGACAATCATGAATTTTATCTTGTAGGAAAGCTAAGAGGAAGCTCTACAACTTTGATGAAGAGCTCGAAGTCCGATTCAGATGTCTAAAGGACCTAAGTTTACATGGAAGTCAGAATACGGGTTCTGTCAGTAGAATCTGAACAGTGTGCACTCATAAAATCATATCTCAAGATGTAATAACGGAGATGGGCTGAAATTTGGACAGTGGATATTCAAGATCCAAATAAACAACTTTCATGAAGAACACATTTTGAGAAAAAGAAGTCTAGTAGGTCATTTTGAGCTTGCAAGTCGGAACAGAGGTGCTGAAGTTGGGTTTGAGTAACCTACGGTATTTGGGACATATCTTGGCCTTAAGAAAGCCAAATTTGACGAACCAGCTATCCATTTTATAGCCAAGACAAGGATCTACAACTTTCATGAAGAACACTTTTCGTGAATCTGAAGTATAGTGGGTCGTTTTTGGCTTCCAAGTCAGACACGAGATTTTCATCCATCCACTAATCCACTCATCCATCCACTAATCCATCCATCCACTCATCCACTCATCCACTAACTCACCCACTCATCCACTCATACACTAATCCAACCACTTAACCACTCCACCCACCCCACTCCACTAACCCACTCATCCATCCACTCACCTTTGTCATTTTGTTACCCTAGACTTCTATAAAAGGGCACCATTGGTTATCATAGGGAGGGGGAACTCTCCTTCATTTTCTCTCGAGTTTTTCTTGTGATTTCTTTCTAGCTATGTGTAACTAAACCTCCCTTGGTTAAGGGGGTGATGAAACCGCTAGTATTAATGTTGTAAACTTTGCATATTTGATTATTTCAACACAGTTATGTTTTTATTCATATATTTCTGAATCTATTGTTGGTATGAAGGTTTTTGTACTTGTTCCTACTTTCAAAGTAGTAGATCTAGGTTTATTATGTGCGGTTGCGGTAGTAGATCTAGTGGGATGTATGATGTTCATGTGGGTATAATTATCTTTGTGCTATTTACCAGTTATAAAAGTGATAGATCTGGGTTTATTATGCGCGGTTGCGGTATTAGATCTAGAGACATATATGTTCTAAGTAATTTAATCCCGATGTGTGATTAGACCTTAGTGTAATTGGTTTTCTAAATCTTAATGCAATTTTTGGATAGTTGTAAGAGCGGTTGCTTTATGACTAATCAGTGATTAGGAGTTGATTTGAGCGGTTGCTAAATTGGCCAACACGTAAGGAAAATAGAGATTTGCTCTCACAATTGCATAAAAACATAATTGAGCATGTTGGAATAAAAAGGATATGTGGATTTACATTATCATATAAATCTAGTGGTGGATTCAATCTCTTAACCAATTTTCTTATATTGTTGATTTCAGTTTGTTTATTGTTATCTTTGAAGCTGTTCATTGTTCATCAAAACTCCAAAACCCCCCTTTTACTGTTTATTGTTAATCGAGTCTAAATTGGGAATTGTTTAATAGTGTTAATTGAATTGGTTCTCTCGTGGATCGACCCTTACTAACTACAACTAGTTGTAAGGTTTTTATTTTCTCGGTGGGCACGACAACCGATTTTTATCTTAATTTTAATCACTACATCCGCACACATCGAATTTTGGCGCCGTTGTCGGGAACCAATTTTTTCAATTACACTATTAATTTATTTCCTATTTTTATTCTGTTTTTATTTTATTTTATTTTATTTTATTTTTAATCTTTCTTTCGAGTGTTTTGTAGGTGTTGATGTCCTTTGAAGGAGTAGACGAAGGATTGCTAAATTTGAGGAACTATATTGATTAACTCACTTCACATCCTCAATTTCCCTTCCATCAGCTAACTAACTTCCAACTCACACTGCCGACATTGAAGTCGCCTGTTACATTGATCTATCAAGTTCGGAGACATTTGAGCCATCCGAAATATCCGAAGAAGTGACAATGGCGAGAAAACACTATAAGGGCATTAGGTGCTCCAGATCTAGATCAATGACCTCTTTGCATAGACATTCTTGAAAATGAAGAGGCATTTGAATTGAAATCCGGTTTAATCCATCTCTTGCCATCTTTCAATGGATTACCGGAGAGGACCCCAACAAGCACTTGAAGGAAATCCATGTGGTATGTTCTAGCATGAAACCTGCGCAGGAATTCATGTAGAGCAAGTCAAGTTGAGAGCTTTTCCATTCTCATTGAAAGACTCGGCTATGGAGTGGCTTTACTACTTGCCACCCGGATCCATCCAATCATGGCGGGACATGGCCCGAACTTTCCTAGACGGATACTTCCCCGCCTCAAAAGCTGCAACAATCGAAAAGAAATCTGTGGTATTCAACAAAGGCATGGGGAATCACTCCATGACTACCGGGAGAGATTTAAGAAGCTATGTTTCATTTGCCCTCATCATCAAATAAGTGAGCGACTTTTAATTCAAGTATTTCTATGAAGGCTTACAAGTGATGGATCGCAACATGATTGATCTTTGCTAGCGGAGGAACATTGATTGATAAAACTTCTCAAGAAGCTAGAAACTTGATCTCAAGAATGGCTGCCAATACTCAACAATTCTACTCTAGAAATGACACCTTTGGAGTAAGAGCAAAGTGAAAGAAGTAGAGACAACCGGTATAAAGACAAATGACTCAATTGACCTGCTATGGTTCGGCAGATTAATGGATTCGGGTAAAGCACCGTTCATGCTTGTGGGATCTGTTGTTCATCTGGACATCCCACTGATATATGTCCCACTCTCCAAGAAGACACAAATGAGGAGGTAAGAGCAGTAGGGGATATCTTTGGACTTTCAAAAAATTACAACCCCTACTCAAACACATATAATCCGGGTTGGAGGGATCATCCAAATTTCAGCTATGCAAAGCAACCTCAAAATCAACCTCCAACTTATGGACCTCCAGGATTCCAACAAAGGCAAGTACCTTTCCCTCAGAGACAGCAGCAAGTTCAAGCTCCTAAGCAATCTGAGCCTTCATTAGAGGATCTAGTAAAACAAATGGCCACTAATAATTTGCAGTTCCAACAAGAAACAAATGCAACTATACAAAGTTTCAAACAAGAAACAAGGACTCGCAATCAATAACTTGCGAGAATCGGATAGGCGCTTGTCCACGAGAATTCAACAAGTTTCAAAGCCAAGCTTCGGAAACTACCCTCACACACGAAGTGAATCCGAGGGAAAATGCTAGTCTTTGTCACATTGAGAAGCGGAAAGACGATGGATGAGCCTACCTCTCTTCCACCAATCATTCAAGAGAAGGATGAACCACCCAAAGAAGCAAATGATAAGGGGCAAACTTCCAAAACCCCTAAGGTAAGTATTTTGAACCCCTTCCTAAATATGTCACTAAAGCTCCTTTTCCTAGTAGGTTGGTTAAAACCAAGAAAGAAGAAGCAGAAAAAGAAATACTTGAGACTTTTAGGAAGGTAGAGGTTAATATCCCTTTGTTAGATGCCATTAAGCAGGTACCTAGATATGCAAAATTTCTGAAAGAATTATGCACTAACAAGAGGAAGTTAAAAGGAAATGAAAAGGTCCAAGTGGGAGAAAATGTTTCAGCTGTAATTAAAAAAAAACTCCCAACCAAATGTAAGGACCCTGGCACATTCACCATTCCATGCACTATAGGTAACACAAGGTTTGAAAGGGCAATGCTTGATTTAGGTGCATCTATAAATGTCATGCCATATTCTATTTATGCATCTTTATACTTGGGTCCTTTGGAACCTACTGGTGTTGTTATTCAATTGGCTGATAGATCTAATGCATACCCTAAGGGTGTGGTTGAAGATGTTTTGGTACAGGTGAATGAATTAGTGTTTCCGGCAGACTTCTATGTTTTGGACATGGAAGAGGATGAGTCTCCCAAATCTGCTCCTATCTTACTAGGAAGACCATTTTTGAAGACTGCACGGACAAAAATTGATGTGCACTCAGGAATTCTAACAATGGAATTTGATGGAGAATTAATTAGATTCAATATTTTTGAAGCTATGAGATACCCAAGTGATGTGCACTCTGCTTGTTTAATTGATTCTTTTGATCCTTTTGATTCTTTAATTTCTGCACTTTTGATATCGACCATTTTGATGCTCTTGATACAATTCTAACTCATAGCTTAGATGTACAGGAGGAAAAGAAGAAGAGTGAAGAAGAGCCATGGAGTGAAGACATTGATGAAATTGTTGTTGCCTTACAAGAGCTCTCTTCCACCCGTAAGAGCATGAGGTAACTTTTGTTGATTTACCTGTTACTACCGATATACCTCAACCTTCGTTGTGCAGCACTGAATTGGAACCGAAAGCACTACCGATCATCTTAAATACATCTTCTTAGGGAGAAGGACACCCTTCCAAGTAATAATTGCAAAGTCACTCACCCAAGAGCAAGAAGAGAAACTGGTAGCATGTTTTGCGGGAACATAAGACAGCCATTGGTTGGTCAATAGCTGATATCAAGGGTATTAGTCCCTCCGTTTGTATGCACAGGATATTAATGGATGAGGATACTAAACCTGTGAGAGACCCTCAGCGGAGATTGAATCCTCCCATGATGGAGGTTGTGAAAAAGGAGATACTGAAGCTCCTAAGTGTGGGGGTGATCTACCCCATTTCTGACAGCAAGTGGGAAAGCCCAATCCAGGTAGTACCAAAGAAATATGGAATTACTGTGGTAAGAAATGCTGAAAATGAGCTTATTCCCACTAGGTTACAGACAGGGTGGCGTGTTTGTATTGATTACAGGAAGTTGAATGCCGCCACGAGAAAAGACCACTTTCCTTTACCTTTCATTGATCAAATGTTAGAAAGATTAGTGGTCATTCTTATTATTGTTTTCGGATGGTTTTTCAGGTTACAATCAGATTGCCATAGCTCCAGAAGACCAAGACAAGACTACATTCACTTGTCCATTTGGTACCTTTGCATATAGGCGAATGCCTTTTGGACTCGCAATGCACCGGGAACTTTCCAAAGATGCATGATGAGTATATTTTTCGATTACATTGAAAACATCATTGAGGTTTTTATGGATGACTTTAGTGTCTTTGGAAATGATTTTGAAAATTGTTTGGAACATTTAACTTTGGTGCTTAAAAGATGCATTGACACTAACCTGGTACTGAATTGGGAAAAATGTCATTTCATGGTGAATGAAGGTATTGTGTTAAGCCATGTAATTTCTGCTAGGGGAATTGAAGTAGATAAAGCTAAGGTAGAACTCATGCATTCTTTGCCACCACCCACTAGTGTGCGGGAGATTCGTTCTTTTATTGGTCATGCAGGTTTCTACCGGAGATTCATTAAAGACTTTTCTAAAGTCTCATTGCCCCTTTGCAGACTTCTTCAAAAAGATGTTAATTTTAACTTTGATGAGAAATGTATGGAAGCTTTCAATAAACTTAAGAAGTTGTTAACTGTTGCACCTATCATCAGGCCACCCAACTGGGAGTTACCTTTTGAACTAATGTGTGATGCCAGTGACTTTGCAAAGAGGAGCTGTCTTGGGACAACGAGTTGATAGAGTTCCTTATGCCATTTACTATGCATCAAGGACTCTAAATGATGCTCAACTTAATTACTCAACCACAGAAAAGGAACTTCTAGCTGTTGTATTTGCTTTAGAAAAATTTAGATCATATCTAATTGGTTCTAAAGTGATTGTGTTTTCAGATCATGCAGCCTTGAAGTATCTTCTAAGAAAGAAAGAAGCAAAGCCTAGATTGCTCCGATGGATTTTATTGCTCCAGGAATTTGACTTGGAGATTAAAGACAAGAAAGGGAGCGAAAACTTGGTGGCCGATCACTTGAGTAGATTGGTAACTGAAGAGGAAGAAATGCCTATCATGGAGACTTTTCCGGATGAATATTTGATGGTTGTCAACACCATAATCCCTTGGTATGCTGACATTGTTAACTACCTGGTTACTAAGGACTTTCCGGAGGGTTTGAACAAGGCCCAAAGAGATAAATTAAGGAGTGACTGTAAATACTATATCTGGGATGACCCGTACTTATGGAAGCATTGTGCAGATCAAGTCATTAGGAGGTGCATTCCTGATTCTGAGACACACTCCATCCTCTCCTTTTGCCACACCTATGCATGTGGAGGACACTTTGGCAGTAAAAGGACAGCCAATAAAGTGCTTGACAGTGGTTTCTATTGGCCTTCAATTTTCAAAGACGCTTACAACTTTTGTAAGTCTTGTGACCATTGTCGAAAAAAACAGTAATATTGGTCCTCATAATCAAATGCCTCGAGACTCCGATCATTTTTGTGGAACTCTTTGATGTGTGGGGTATTGATTTCATGGGACCATTCCCTCATTCATTTGGTTTCACATACATTCTTTTATCTCGTTGATTATGTGTCTAAATGGGTGGAAGCAAAAGCCACTCGATCCGATGATTCTAAAAGCTGTGAGATTTTGTTAAGTCACATATTTTCTCTAGGTTCGGGACCCCAAGGGCTATCATCGGTGACCAAGGGACCCATTTACGCAACAAAACCTTTGATGCTCTATTGAAGAGATATGGAGTAATGCACTGAGAATTTCCACTCCTCACCATCCACAGACAAATGGGCAACCGAAGTGTCCAACCTAGGGAGATTAAGTCAATCCTTGAAAAGACAGTGAATCCCTCAAGAAAGGATTGGAGCACTCGACTTGAAGATGCTTTATGGGCTTATATGACGCCTATAAGACTCCCATCGGCATGTCACCATTTCGGTTGGTGTATGGAAAGCCCTGTCATTTGCTCGTTGAGTTGCAACATCGATCTTCTTGGGCCATTAAACAAGTTAATATGGAATTGGAAGGTCTTTGGAAAGCAAAGGAAGTTCCGACAGGAATTGGAAGAACTAAGAAATGAGGCCTTTGAGAATGCCCTGATTTATAAGACTAAAGCTAAGGCATTCCACGACCAATTGATTTCCAGAAAGAAATTTCACAGAGGACAAAAAGTCCTGCTATTCCAATCAAGACTCAAATTATTTCCAGGTAAACTGCGTTCTAAGTGGATTGGGCCGTTTGTGGTAACTAATGTTTTTCCTTTTGGTACAGTTGAGATCAGGAGTGAAATTTCTGGCAAAGCATTTAAGGTCAATGGTCATCGTCTCAAACCATATCATGAACTTCCTGACAGTGCAAAGATGGAAGTGATGACCCTCATCCTTCCACAATATGAGGAGCATTGAAAGTATCATCATGTCGGGCTGAGGACAATAAACTAAGCGCTCATTGGGAGGCAACCCAACCAGATTTGCTCTCTTTATCCCTTTTTATTTTGTGTTTTCATTAGTTTCTTAGATTATGTTTTTTTATCTGTTTGTTGGTTGTAAGCATTTGAATCTCTAAAAAAAAAAAAAAAAAAAAAAAAAAAAAAAAAATTTGTGTGCCGAAATAAGGTAGGTAGTGCCATTAAATTTTGTCACTCGGAAGCATGTGAAGGTCACTTTTCTTCGGCGACAACAACTGCGAAAATCTTGCAAAGTATGAATTTTATTGGCCTACTTTATTCAAGGTCTGTTACACTTTTTGCAAAAGTTGGGAAATTGGTCAAAAAGGTTATGCTTTGAGATTATCATCTGCACCTACTCCTTGAAAAATTGAGATCTAGGTGGTGCGGTTCTTTTGCTGTCAAACACGTGTATCCTCTGGGGCCGTAGATATTGAGGATCCTAGGAATGGTAATGCGCTTAAAGTTAATGGACAAAGACTCAACCATTCCTAGAAAACCAAGTTCTTAAGTTTTTTTTTGTGTTGCCGGTTAAGTGGCGGATACGGTACTCCGTGACTCTCAAGTCGGTTTATTTTTCAGTTTCCCAAAATAACTGAATCCTTCTTCTCCTTCAAAATGGATGTCATTCTTTTAAACCTGAGAAAACATTTTCCTTCTCTTCCTCAAAATGCTCTGAGAAAAATCTACAAAGTTCGATGTGAAAGATTGAGACTATTAATGCACAAAGGTATGCCAGAAGATGTACGCTGGATAATTGAAGCAAAGGTTCGATTAGCAGGTGAGTCCTCAATTTCATTTGACTCATATATGCCCGGTCTTGGAAGAAGTTCATATTCTAAAAGGAGAAGAGCAAAAAGGTTACAAGTCTGTCACAAATATGGACGATGGAACTGTAACAAGCGATGTCGTACTTTGGGGATGGTTTCCGCAAATAGAGAAGATAAAATTTTCTTCATTAAGAATGGACTAAGTAAGGAGTCATTAGATGATATCTTATCGACTCTTGAGACGCATTCTTGTGGATTGGTGCATCGTGAAATTCTTAAATTGTGGAATCTCTTCAAGGATGAAGAAAAATGCTACAGTCTTGGGAATCTGACTCTGAAAGACCCTGTTTGCCAATTTTTAAGAAAATTGGATGGGAAGCTTATCCTCGACTCATAGAAGACGTTTAATCCATTACTGGACGTTAAACCAGAGGCGGATGTGAGCCACATCCACAAACAATCTGTACATATCATCTTCTTCTTCTTCTTCATGTCATCTCTCAAAAAAAAAACAAAAAAAAAATTTATGTATACGTCTTAGGGTTGGCTTTGGTAACACACACCGTGAATGGGGAAATGCATGCATCCTGATCTAGCCTTCTTAATTGAAAAACAAAGAAGGTAGATTGTATCCCACATGTGAGGCAGCCAGTCGTATTATGGCCACTTGTCCCTTTTGGGAGCCCTATGTTGTTGGTCTTGAATGGGTCGAATCTTGATCAACAATGCTTTGGCACAAAGCCAAAAAAGAGCAGACTACCTCCATCCCAATCTTAAGTAAGTATACACTCATCTTTCATCAAGTTTTTCTAACAATTTCAAAAAAAAAAAAAAAAAGAGGACGTGATGTCTCTCGCACTCATGACGCGCTAAAGTATAAAGATACGCCATGGACACTTTGTACATACGGGTATGTCATCATTTTCTATTTCTTTTATCTTTGTATCATTTTGTTGTATTTTGATTTTTGTACGACGATCCTTTGAGCGGGGTCCTTCGGAGGTTTCTAGACTTCTTTACCTTAATGGTTTTCTTGAAGTAAAAAAAAAATAATAATAAAAAATAAAAATAAAAAAATAAAAAAATAAAAAAGTAAAAAAAAATAGGAGAAAAGATTCTGTGTTTCTTAATTTCAACCTTTTCTGACAACAAACAACCTACCCTCATAGGTGCAATTATTCCCCTTTCCATTCTTTTTCCTACTTAAACACTCCATTTTCTCCATTTTCCTTCAACTCAGAAACACTCAAAGGGAGGAAGAGTATAGAATGGGGCCTTCTATTCGTAACCTCAAAATGTCTGTGTTTTTTGTGGGTCGAGTTATGGGAAGGGATTAGAGTTTGTAAACGCAGCTAGCACTCTTGGTCGATCACTTGCTGCGAGGAATATTCATCTTGTATATGGGGGAGGTTGTCGTGGGTTAATGGGGGCTGTATCACTTTGTCGCTTTTATAGGAGGCAGTCAGGTTTTAGGTGTTATTCCTAAACCTTTGGCTGAAAATGACATCACTGGAAAGATAGTTGGAGAAGAAATTCAGGTAACATATATGCATGGACGAATGAAAACAATGGTTGACAATTCTGATGCATTTATTGTCTTACCAGGTGGTTTTGGTACTTTAGAAGAAATTTTTCAAATTGTCTCTTGGGCCGAACTAAACATCCACCATAGACCCATTGGTTTGTTGAATGTTAATAATTTCTTTGATCTTTTGTTATCTTTTCTTAACAAAGTTGTGGAACAGAAATTTATCACTCCTTCAGCAAGACAACTTCTTATCTCTGCCTCCACTATTGATGAGCTCATTGATAAATTAGAAGCTTTTGAGTATGTACCTGATCCGGTATTAGCTCAGATAGATTGGTCAACAGGAAGCAGCGAAGGAAGTAACAAGAAACAAAAGCCAGATTTGCGACTTCATCTTTAATGGGTTTGATTTTATTGTACCTTGTTTCTATTTAAATTTGTGTCAGCTTTCTCCAACAGGTAATATCTTCTGTCCTTTACTCATCTATATTTTAACATTGAGGACAATGTTGTGATTTAGTTGGGGGGGAAGGATAGTTGACCCAAAAAAAAAATATATATATATATAAATAAATAAAAAAAAAAAATTTGTTGTGTTGTTTGGAAAGTATGATATGATTGTCATGTACTTATTAAATCAATTAGTGATAGCAGAGTAAGGAGTAATTTTACTCTTGAGACGCATCTTAATTGGTGGCAGAGTAAGGAGTTTTTTAGGTAGTAACTAATTAGTACTAAAGTTTTATTGTTTGATTTCTTTTCGGTCGATGCGAGTCTTGATGAGACAGTGTGTTTCTTTTCTGCTTGGCGTTGATTCACTTCTTATCAGGTTGTGTTGCTCTTTTCTATATCTCTCTTTCACATTGAAGGTAATGTTATATTAAGCGTGGGAGAGAGATTTCAGCATGTTCTTTTTGTAAAAAAAAAATTCAAAAAAACAAAAGAAAGAAAAAGGGGGTTCATTGCATGATTGAATAACTTTTCTCCCTTCTTGAACTGATATGCTTGGTGATGGATGATTAAATTGATCAATTGAGTTTGATGGATGCATACCTTGTGAGATTTTGAGCCTAATGGATGGATTCAACATTTATGCCATTCTCTTCTTTCTTGTGTGATTTTCACTCATGTTAATGACCACTCTAGAACTTGCTTTGATTCTTTTTAAGGCTACATTTCACTTGCATGCAAGAACATGATTGAGGCCCTCTTTCTTAATTAGCTAGTTTAACCAAATAGCTAACCTTATTTTCAATTTGATATCAAGCACTCTTTTGACTTCTTGGAAATTCTCTGATTCCTGCCAACCTTGTATATTTTCCTTTGCTTAACTCCTTTGAGCTTATTTGACCATTCCTTGTTTCTAGCTCATTATGTACCTTAAATGAAAAATCGTGTTCTTATTTTACCTTAGGGAATAAAAGAACATTAGCTTTGTTAATGGATGAGTTTTTGAACAAGTGTGGGGGTGTGTATACAAAATGGTTGTTGAAAAAGGAAAGAGTGCCTAAAAAAAAAAAAGAAAAGGATTGGGAAATGAATATGTAAAGGGATATACATTAGAGTTGGGATGAACTTTTATGCTTGTTATTTGAACTCAGCTCTCATTTGCTTTTATTCTCTTTGGTATTTATCCTCTCATATCCATTTTATCCTCTTCTGTTACCTTAACCTCACTACAACCTTGAATAAAGTCCTCATGATTTGTGTATGCATGTGTTTTGAGTAGTGGAGAAGTAGAAGATAAGCAAGCTTATGGTAGTGTAATTTTCATGGGTTGAATTGAGTGAAATACCTACCTTTTAAACACTTGAGAGATTGAGAGGGAATCTTGTGAAGATCTATCATTCTCGATTCATGTTGAAGATACCTTGCTTGTTGGTTTGAGATGTGGAGAATTGTTAACTCATGAATGTTTTGATCCCTTGAACCTTTGGTTGTTCTTCTTGATTGTAAAATTTTGGGTTCTTGAATGTCGTTGGAATTTAAATTTTTGTTAATCTCTTATGTCCTTGTTTTGGTCTTGAGTTTTGCCCAGGAGTGCAAAAAGCTAAGTGTGGGGGAATTTGATAAACACATATTTTATTCATTAAGAAACCCTTATATTTAGTCATTTACACTCTCCATATTCTTAATTGATTGAGTTTGACATGATTTTGTGAGTTTGAGCTCAAATTGGTCCTAATTGAATATTTTTAGCATTATTGAGATTTTACACTGTTTCTGTATTTTGGTCATAACTTGAGTTCTTGATATCTGACAATCATGAATTTTATCTTGTAGGAAAGCTAAGAGGAAGCTCTACAACTTTGATGAAGAGCTCGAAGTCCGATTCAGATGTCTAAGGGACCTAAGTTTATATGGAAGTCAGAATACGGGTTCTGTCAGTAGAATCCGAACAGTGTGCACTCATAAAATCATATCTCGAGATGTAATAATGGAGATGGGCTGGGACAGTGGATAGTCAAGATCCAAATAAACAACTTTCATGAAGAACACATTTTGAGAAAAAGAAGTCTAGTAGGTCATTTTGAGCTTGCAAGTCGGAACAGAGGTGCTGAAGTTGGGTTTGAGCAACCTACGGTATTTGGGACATATCTTGGGCTTAAGGAAGCCACATTTGACGAACCAGCTATCCATTTTATAGCCAAAACAAGGATCTACAACTTTCATGAAGAACACTTTTCGTGAATCTGAAGTATAGTGGGTCGTTTTTGGCTTCCAAGTCAGACACGAGATTTTCATCCATCCACTAATCCACTAATCCACTCATCCATCCACTAATCCATCCATCCACTCATCCACTCATCCACTAACTCACCCACTCATCCACTCATACACTAATCCAACCACTTAACCACTCCACCCACCCCACTCCACTAACCCACTCATCCATCCACTCACCTTTGTCATTTTGTTACCCTAGACTTCTATAAAAGGGCACCATTGGTTATCATAGGGAGGGGGGAACTCTCCTTCATTTTCTCTAAGTTTTTCTTGTGATTTCTTTCTAGCTATGTGTAACTAAACCTCCCTTGGTTAAGGGGGTGATGAAACCGCTAGTATTAATGTTGTAAACTTTGCATATTTGATTATTTCAACATAGTTATGTTTTTATTCATATATTTCTGAATCTATTGTTGGTATGAAGGTTTTTGTACTTGTTCCTACTTTCAAAGTAGTAGATCTAGGTTTATTATGCGCGGTTGCGGTAGTAGATCTAGTGGGATGTATGATGTTCATGTGGGTATAATTATCTTTGTGCTATTTACTAGTTATAAAAGTGGTAGATCTGGGTTTATTATGCGCGGTTGCGGTATTAGATCTAGAGACATATATGTTCTAAGTAATTTAATCCCGGTGTGTGATTAGACCTTAGTGTAATTGGTTTTCTAAATCTTAATGCAATTTTTGGATAGTTGTAAGAGCGGTTGCTTTATGACTAATCAGTGATTAGGAGTTGATTTGAGCGGTTGCTAAATTGGCCAACACGTAAGGAAAACAGAGATTTGCTCTCACAATTGCATAAAAACATAATTGAGCATGTTGGAATAAAAAGGATATGTGGATTTACATTATCTTAACCAATTTTCTTATATTGTTGATTTCAGTTTGTTTATTATTTTCTTTGAAGCTGTTCATTGTTCATCAAAACTCCAAAACCCCCCTTTTACTGTTTATTGTTAATCAGAGTCTAAATTGGGAATTGTTTAATAGTGTTAATTGAATTGGTTCTCTATGGATCGACCCTTACTAACTACAACTAGTTGTAAGGTTTTTATTTTCTGGTGGGCCTGACAACTAATTTTTATCTTAATTTTAATCACTACATCCGCACGCATCAGTGATCTTCCAAGTTTTGACAATGTGCAGTTTTATGGAGGAACAGATATTTGACGCATCGAGATGGATGTGGAACAGAATAAGTATGTTGAGTTTTCTCGTTAGTGTTATTTTCGTGCTATTAAGTAAGACCCATCATGGGGTTTGCTACTGTTTCCTTGAGTCTGTAAGTTGTATGTTCTAAGTGTTATTGAATATTATGTGGTGTCTGTGATGTATATTAATCAGTTTAAATCTATTTTTTAGTATTATCTATAGATTTCAGTAAGTTTATGTTTTCACGAAAAGAGGTTTATTTGAATAATGCTTAAGTTATTCAAATAACAACTTTCAAAATTAACTATCTCTTCTATTTTAGTAAAAGGCCATTTGAATAGCTCCTATGCTATTCGAATAGAATAGTTTTTCAGGATTTTGATTTCAACTGATCTATTCAAATAACCCAATGGTTATTCAAATAAGGATTGTTTTCCAGAAATGTTTTTAAATAGAGTTACTTGAATAACTCTTAGGTTATTCAAAAAACCAATGTTAGAATTGGATTTCATGTGGTATTTCAAGAAGAGTTATTCGAATAACTCATAAGCTATTCGAATAAACTCGTGACCTTCTGTTTTGAAAGATACAAACGTTCTCTTGTTAATTAACATAATTAATGATTTCAATGACTACTTTATTTGAGAACTCTATAAATAGAGGCTTTGGGTCACCTTTGCAAGCTGTCGAACAATATGAATTATTACTTGCTTGTGTTAAAACGTGATTTATAATTTCTCTCTTATTTTCTGTGTTCTTTTGCCAAAACTTTGAGATATCCTTAGAGAGCTCTATTAGTGCTTCAATTTGTATTACTTGCTCTTTGTGAGAGTTTTTCTTCATTTATTTTCTATTGTATTTCTGAGAGGATGAGATATCCCTCAAAGGCTTTCTAACAAGGGTGAGGTATCCCTTGAAAGTTTGTGTAAGGGTGAGGTATCCCTGACAGTTTGAGGCTTTAGCACAAGGGTAGAGTTTCCTTGTGTGTTAAAAGTGCTCTTGATTGTAACGGTTGCAAGTACCAATTTAAGCTTGTATTGAATAATGAAAAATCTCGAATTGTGTTTCGAGAACTGGACGTAGGCCACAAATGGTTGGTGGTCGAACTAGGATAAATATCGTGCATGCATTTCTAATCCTTATTCTCTTATTTATCAGCATTTAATTTATTATTTTCTGTAATTTATTTATTGGTTGTTCTTAGTGTTCTTCTTTCTCTTCCTTTAATTTACGCCTTTTAATATTTTATTTCAGCATATTTAATTTGTTTACGCTTTTGTAAAAAGTTTAAATACTCAATTCACCCCCTCTTGAGTATTGGAAGCCACTTTGTAACAAGTGGTATCAGAGCTAGACTCTTGTATAAAGAGCTTAGCCACTTCAAGAGAACATGGCTTCCTCAAATGGCTTTTCAGAGAGATCTTCCTTAAACCGACCACCTTTTTTCAATAGGGATGATTATGCATATTGGAAGGAAAGAATGAAAATTTTCATTTAAGCTATTGATCTAGATGTGTGGGATGCTGTTGAAAACGGCACATTTATATCTACACGAGTGGTCAATGGTGTAAAAACTGAGACACCTAGAAGTGATTGGTCTGATAAGGATAAAAGAAAAGTTCAATATAATTTGAAAGCTAAAAATATCATTACCACTACCTTGGGGTATGATGAATTTTTCAGAATTTTAAGCTGCAAAACTGCTAAAAAGATGTGGGACACTTTATAAGTTACCCATGAGGGTACTATTGAAGTTAAGAGGTCGAGAATCAATTCTCTTACTCGTGAATATGAATTATTTAGAATGAACCAAGGAGAAAGCATTCTGGAAATGCAAAAGAGGTTCACCCACATCATAAATCATATTGCATCATTAGGAAAGAATTTTTCTAACGAAGATTTAATTAACAATGCTAAGATGTTTAAGCAGGATTTAGTAACCCAAGGTGACAACCATATCAAAATCAAGGGACTCGTCAACAATGACATTAGCTACCCTCTTTGGAAAACTCCATGAACACGAACTGGAGCTGAACAGACTAAGCCAAAGTGAAGAAAATGATAAGAAGAAAAAGGGCATAGCTCTCAAAGCCACCACCTCAGTAATTGATTATGATGATGATGAGGATGGAGAAAGCACGGAGAATCTTGAGCTAAATGAAGAAAACCTTAGCCTTATGGTTAAGAAATTTAGTAAGTTTCTCAGAAAGAAAGGTAACCAAAGAAGACCGCCTTTTCCTCTAAAGAAAACTCATCATAAGGGGGAGGGAACAACTTCAACTCCAACTTGCTACGAGTGTGGAAAATCTAGACATATGAAAATGGAGTGTCCAATTTACCAAAAGAAGATGGAGAAATTTGAAAAAAAACCCTTCAAGGAAAGAAAGGGAAGAAGAGCCTACATAGCATGGGATGACAATGACATGGACTCAACTAATAATTTAGATAGCGTGAAAGCCCATCTATATCTCATGACCAAAGGAGAAGAAGAAGAAGAAAATGACAATGAGGTGTGCTTGAAGGCAAAGAGCTCAAATTGGTACCTCAATAGTGGATGCTCCAAGCACATGACTGGAGACAACTCAAAATTCTCATTCCTTGTTCCCAAAACTCACTGACATGTAACCTATGGAGATAACAACAAAGGAAAGATTCTTGGAGTTGACAAAGTCGGTAAAAGTCCTAACTCCTCTATTGATAATGTATTGCTTGTTGAATATTTGAAACATAACTTGTTTAGTATTAGTCAATTATATGATAAAGGAAATAGAGTTATATTTGATTCAAATTGTTGCATAATTGAAGATAAAAGTGACAAGCATGTTAAGTTTATTGGTCATAGAGTTAATAACATTTATATGATTAGTCTTGATGATATATCTTCAAGTGATGCAAAATGCTTTTTAAGTAAGGAAGATGAGTCTTGGTTATGGCATAGGAGAATTGCACACATTCACATGGACCACTTGAAAAAGTTGATTTCTAAAGAGCTAGTAATTGGACTACCCAAGCTCAATTTTGAAAAAGAAAAAATATGTGATGCATGTCAAAAGGGAAAACAAGTAAAGGTCTCTTTTAAAGCCAAAAACATTGTTTCAACTACTAGACCTTTGTAACTTTT
Organism: Ormosia emarginata; assembly: GCA_029884605.1. Classification (NCBI taxonomy): domain Eukaryota; kingdom Viridiplantae; phylum Streptophyta; class Magnoliopsida; order Fabales; family Fabaceae; genus Ormosia; species Ormosia emarginata. Next base: position 47,085,823 of record JAQQTP010000088.1, read on the forward strand.
ACACATGGATCTTTTTGGACCATCTTGAACTATGAGCTTTGGTAGGAATTACTATGCATTAGTGATTGTGGACGATTTTTCTAGGTTTACATGGACTTTATTTCTTTCTCATAAAAATGATGCATTTCTAGCTTTTAAGAAACTTGCCAAAGTTATCCAAAATGAAAAAGGTTTTTCAATTACATCCATAAGAACTGACCATGGTGGTGAATTTGAAAATCATGTTTTTGAAACTTATTGTGATGAACATGGCATTGAGCATAATTTTTCTGCCCCTAGAACTCCACAACAAAATGGAGTTGTAGAAAGGAAAAATCGATCTTTAGAAGAAATAGCAAGAACTATGCTCAATGAGGCTTCTCTTCCTAAGCATTTTTGGACAGATGCGGTTAATACCGCATGTTATGTAATGAATAAAGCCCTTATAAGGCCGATTTTAAAGAAAACCCATATGAGTTATACAAGGGAAGAAAGTCAAATGCCTCACATTTTCATGTTTTTGGATGTAAATATTTTGTTTTGAATAATGGAAATGATAACTTAGGGAAGTTTGATGCTAAGTCTGATGAAAGTATATTTCTAGGCTATTCTATTCATAGCAAAGCTTTTAGAATTTATAATAAAAGAACTATGACAATTGAAGAATCCAATTATGTTGCATTTGATGAAACTAATCCAAATGGATCAAGAAAGGAGTTTGTTGTTGATGATGCTGCAGAAGCTTTGGCAAAATCACATTTGGACAACAAGGAAGAAACGAAACAAGAAGAGGACCCCCCAAATCAAGAAGAGTCACAAGTCATGGAAGAATGAAGGACATCAAGACAACACCCTCTTGACTCTGTGATAGGTGATATCTCAAAAGGGATAATTACTAGAAACTATCTTAGAAATGCATGTAATCACTTAGCCTTTGTTTATCAAATTGAACCTAAGGATATAATTGAAGCTTTTGATGATGAACAATGGATCTTAGCTATACAAGAGGAATTAAACCAATTTGAAAGAAACCAAGTCTGGGAATTAGTTCCTAGGCCTAATGATCATCCTATAATTGGCACTAAATAGGTTTTTAGAAACAAACTTGATGAAAATGGCTTGATAACAAGAAATAAAGATTGATTAGTTGCAAAATGTTATAATCAAGAAGAATGAATAGATTATGAAGAAACCTATGCACCTGTAGCTAGATTAGAAGCTATTAGAATGTTACTTGCATATGCTTGCATCATGAATTTGAAGTTATATCAAATGGATGTTAAAAGTGTTTTTCTAAATGGTTTTATTCAAGAGGAGGTATATGTTGAACAACCTCTGGGTTTTGAAAATCATGAACTACCCAACCATGTTTTTAAACTCAAAAAGGCCTTGTATAACTTAAAATAAGCTCCTAGAGCTTAGTATGAAAGGTTGAGTAAGTTTCTTTTAGAAAATGGCTTTTCAAGAGGAAAAGTCGATACTAACCTTTTCATTAAAAACAAAAAGCATGATATTCTCCTTATACAAGTATATGTGGATGATATTATCTTTGGTGCTACTAATGAATCCCTTTGCAAGAATTTTGCTAAGTCAATGCAGAATGGGTTCAAAATGTCAATGATGGGAGAACTTAATTTCTTCCTTGGCTTCAAATTAGACAAACAAAAGAAGGGATATTCATAAGTCAAATCAAATACTGCAAGGAACTGCTCAAAAAGTTTGAAATGGACAACGTTAAGCACTTGGCTGCTCCAATGGGCACTTCCTGCTAATTGGATAAAGATGAAGGAGATAAATCCGTAGAAATAATGAAATACCGAGGTATGATTGGATCTTTTCTTTATCTTACTGCTAGTAGACCATATATTATGTTTAGTGTTTGCATGTGTGCTAGATATCAAGCTAACCCTAAGGAATCTCATCTAAGTGCTATTAAAAGAATAATGAAATACCTAGTAGGCACTTCACAAATGGGTTTGTGGTACCCTAAGGGTGCCTCATGTAGCTTAATAGGCTATTTTGATTCTGATTTTGCAAGATGCCAAATGGATAGGAAAAGTACTAGTGAGACATGCCACTTGCTTGATAGCTCCTTAGTTTCTTGGCATAGCAAGAAACAAAATAGTGTGGCTTTGTCTACTGCTGATGCTGAATATGTTACAGTCGGGAGTTGTTGTGCTCAAATCCTATGGATGAAGCAACAACTTCTAGATTGTGGTCTTCAGCTTGGTCACATCCCGATAAGATGTGACAACGCTAGTGCAATAAATCTCTCTAAGAATCCCATTTTGCATTCTAGAACAAAGCACATAGAAATAAGACATCATTTTATCAGAGATCATGTACAAAAAAGGGACTGCATTCTTGAATTTATTGAAACATCTAAGCAACTTGTAGATATTTTCACTAAACCCCTAGCAAAAGAAGCATTCTTTTATATTAGAGGAGAATTAGGCATAATTGATCAATCCAACATATAATTGTTTGATTTATTATTGATCTATTATTTTTGAATCATTACTGACTTGAGCGTCAAAGATATCCCCCAAATTTGTTTTGCAGGTACTCATCTATTGGGTAAGTTTTTCCTCTCAAAATATGCCCTAGAACGTGTTTAGTACTATTTTCCTGACCATTTTATTCAAATAGACTTGTTACTATTCGAATAACAATAGTCAGAAGCTTCAAAAATCTGTGGGTCCTTGTTGTTTATTCGAATAGACCTATGGCTATTCGAAAAACAAAAGTCAGTAACACACATTCTTATATTTTTAGTTACTTTATTCGAATGATGCACTTTTTATCCGAATAAATCTTGTTTGAAATTTGTTTGCTTCGTTTGGCTTATTTGAATAAGTGCTCACTTATTCGAATAATATCTTTTAGCATAAGTTTATTTCTTCTAGTTTTATTCGAATAACCGGAAGGTCATTTGAATAAAACTTGGCTGCAAGCCAAGCCTACTAGCTTTGGCTATTCGAATAACTTAATACGTTATTCAAATAACGTCTGGCAGAATACCTTGACTTTTGGATATCCACTCTTTTATTTGAATAACCCTAAAAGATATTTCAATAACGCTCTCCAGAAACGCTTGTCCGCTGAGCTACCACGCTTTTATTTGAATAACCCCTATGTTATTCGAATAAACACGGGTTTCTTATATATATAGCCTATGCATTTCTCTGATCCTCCTCCACCATTTCTCCCTACGCTTTGTTTTCTTTCTCACCTCCAGCCTCTCCATGTTGCTCCTCCACCATCACCAAACTCAATGGCTTCATCTTCCTCTCATCCCAAACATGCACGCATTAAAATTGCCCCTGTTAACAACCTCTGGATCTTCAGAGACTCTCCTCCAACATAGAAGACTTGGGACGCTTCAGGGCCTATTTCTAGGGAAGGAAGCTCGTGCAACCCAAATACATTGACCTTCAGTTCTTCGAAAAGGAAGGTGGGTTTGAATTTTTGGATACCTTGAACCATCAAGGGGTGCTCATGCTCTGCTCCTTCAAATCCATCATCTATCCTGATCTCACGAAGATGTTCTTCTGCAACTTGCGAATTAATGGTCAAGATCTTCATGCTGAGGTCAGTAATTAACATATTCACATCACCCCACAGGATTAGGTTCAGTTGTTTAGTCTGATAGTCACTGGTCCTAACATTGAAGAGGACAACGGTCCTTATGTGAAGGAGTACAACAAAATTCATGCTATTGAGGGCATTCTGAAATCTGGACTGGAGATACCTTAAAAGGGTGTCAAAGGAGGGATGTTGAAGAGTCAAGATAGGCTCCTGCACTATACCTATGCTCATATCTTGGCTCCTAGAGGAGGTAACTACGCTTACCTGAGCAAAGACGATATCTTTATGCTCTGGATTCTGAAAAAAGGCTACAAAATCAACTGGCTTAACTTCATTATGAAGCATATGATAAAGGCTAAGGGTAAGGAAAGATCTGAGCTACCCTATGGTTTGATTGTCTCTATCTTCATAGGCAAGTATCCTCAGGTATTAGAAATTGAGAGGGCCACTAAGCTATCACACCACAACGTCTTTGTTTCCTTCACCTTGAACAAAATGAAGATGATTCGCACAGCCGATGGTTGGGTCTACCCAGATGTGGTAGAAGATGATGAAGAAGGACCTCAAGGCGAACCTGCTGCCCCTGCTACTAAAGTTGTTCCTGCTGATGCTATTGCTGCCCCTGTTGCTGGTCCAGTCACTCTGGATCAAGTTATGGCCACCTTACAGGGCAACTGGGTCCATATGGAGAATAACAGGGCCTATTTGGAGCATACCTTTTCTATCATGTTTGATTGGCTCAACAGTATTGAGTGTGAATAGGATGCTCTTCGTGCCTTGCTGTCTAGCAATGAGCCTGCCTCTCCTCCGCCACCAGATGCTTAGTTCTAGTTTTTGTGTGTTTTTGTTTATTGTATTAGTTGTTTTGCTAGAATTGTATATGTACTTGACCACTTATATGAAATGAGTATTTTTTATTATGTTTTGGACCTGCTATTACATGTTTCTCTACTTCTCTATCTTTAATAAACATGGATATTACTCAGCTTGTGCATGCTTTTTGATCATGCCAAAATGGGGGAGAAAATTAACCAATATTATTTGAGAAAAGACAGGTTTAAAACTGGATAAACACAGGATATTGGATTCCAAAAGAAAAGGGGAGCTACGCATATCTCTGATATTAAAATACCTCTTTTGAAAAAGAGAAGAGTAAGTCTCTTAGCTTCAAATTTGTGAATTCTGATTTATTTGAACTAATGCTTTTCTCAATGGTAGTTTGTCATCATCAAAAAGGGGAAGAATGTGATTGACCATGTGATAATGAAGATTAGTTTTGATGATCACAAACATAAAGATGAAAGGAAGACCAAGTAAAGATGATGTGAAGATGATGAGAAGACCAAGTCCAAGCTCTTCGAGTATAGCCTTAGGACATAAAGTCTTTTGTATGAAAGTTTCTCTAGATATCTCATTGATTTGGAAAGTTAAACATGTTTTCCAAATAATTTTAAGATAGCTTTGAAAATAGTCAATATTGTTTTAAAAAAAAACATCCTGGCAAGATTAAACTGTTTTTGACAAGTTTCATAAATGGCTAAATCTGTTTTTTAAACAGGTTTATTCGAATAAACCTATCTTTATCCAAATAACCTAATTTAGACAATATGTCCTCTTTCAAGGTTTATTCGAATAATGCTTAAGTTATTCGAATAACAACTTTCAAAATCAGTTATCTCTTCTGTTTTCGTAAAAGGCCATTCGAATAGCTCCCATGCTATTCGAATAGAATAGTTTTTTAGGATTTTGATTTGAACTGATCTATTTGAATAACCCAATGGCTATTCGAATAAGGATTGTTTTCCAGAAATGTTTTTAAATAGAGTTATTCAAATAACTCTTAGGTTATTCGAATAACCAATGTTAGAATTGGATTTCACATGGTATTTCAAGATGAGTTATTCAAATAACTCATAAGCTATTCGAATAAACTTGTGACCCTCTGTTTTGAAAGATACGAACATTCTCATATTAATTAACATAATTAATGATTTCAACGGCTATTTTATTTAAGAACTCTATAAATAGAGGCTTTGGGTCACCTTTGCAAGTTGCCTAACAATCTGAATAATTACTTGCTGGTGTTAAAATGTGATTTATAATTTCTCTCTTATTTTTTGTGCTCTTTTGCCAAAACTTTGAGATATTGTTAGAGAGCTCTATTAGTGCTTCAATTTGTATTACTTGCTCTTTGTGAGAGTTTCTCTTTATCTATTTTCTACTGTATTTCTAAAAAGGTGAGGTATCCCTCAAAGGCTTTGTAACAAGGGTGAGGTATCCCTTGAAGGTTTGTGTAAGGGTGAGGTATCCCTGACAGTTTGAGGCTTTAGCACAAGGGTAGAGTTTCCTTGTGTGTGAAAGTGCTCTTGATTGTAATGGTTGCAAGCACTTGTTTAAGCTTGTATTGAATAGTGAAAAATATCGAATTGTGTTTCAAGGACTAGACGTAGGCCACAAGTGGTTGACGGTCAAATCAGGATAATATCGTGCCTACTTTTCTAATCCTTATTCTCTTATTTATCTACATTTAATTTATTATTTTCTGTAATTTATTTATTGGCTGTTCTTAGTGTTCTTCTTTCTCTTCCTTTAATTCACGCATTTTAATATTTTATTTTAGCATATTTAATTTGTTTACGCTTTTGCAAAAAGTTTTAATACTCAATTCACCTCCTCTCTTGAGTATTGGAAGCCACTTGGTAACATTGATAACCTATGATTTTATGAAAGAATATATGACTTCTTAATATCAAATAATTTTGATAAAAGTTATAAAATAAATTGTCTATTTTGGGAAGAGGAAGGACCCGGTTTGGCTCTTTGCCACCTTCCTAAATTGATAATGAATGTTTTAGAAATGAGTTTTTCTCGAAATAGCTGAAATAATTATGATGACACGTTTTTAATCACTATTGGGAATTGTGAGATTCTCACCTCATTTCTTTAATTTCCATAATGATTCCACGATGACCCCTACAACTTGTAGAGTTGGAGATGGACTTAAGCGTATTGGGAGCTCATTTCCTTTTTGCTATGATATATTTTGTATATGGTTATATACCATTCTTTTGGGCCCTAGTGCCAATTGATGTACTTGTTATACTTGGTTGTACTTAGGGAGACTCTTTGTATATGACTTCGTTCTATAAATATGTATTATGTTCTTCCTCTTTATACTCATATTTTGTATATTATTTTTCTATCCTTTCTTAAAATTACGATATTAATCTCTGTGACATCTTCTAATACGATTGCTAATGCATAATTTTGGATATGTCATTAGCTTAAGTATTAGGATGTTATATTTTGGTATCAGAGCAGTTCATCTTGTAAGAGCCCGGGTATAAACTAACTCTGCTTTTAGTATGAATGTTGTGCATTTTCCTAACATGATACTGAATGTGTTGATGGACTTGCATGACAACCTTGTATGAATGTTATGGTTAACTGTTGCACTATTACATGAGTATTGGGCCTAATCAACTCAATATGTAATGTGCGGTGTGTGCATGATACTATAGAATCATCAAGGCGCACATAAGGAGGAGGATCATCTGCCAATAATAATATGGCAGATATAATGGAGATGTTTAGAGAAATGACAGCGGCAATAAGGGATTTGTGGTATAAGAGAGTGGCAAATAATCCACATTTGCAAGAGGAGAATGAAACAATTGTAATAAGGAATGACCTTTTCGAATTTAGAAAATGTAATCTGCCATCCTTTTATGGAGAGTATGATCCTGCTAAGGCTGATGAATGGATTAAGGAGTTAGAGAAGATATTTGTTGTATTGGCTTGTATCGATGCACAACAGATTTCTTATGCCTCTTTCATGATGAAAGGAAAGGCTGAACTTTGGTAGAATGATGCAAGGAAACTTCTAGAAGTTGCGGGAACTCAAGTTACTTGGGAAGTGTTCAAAACCACTTTCCTAGAAAAGTACTTTCCACCAAGTGTTCAAGAAGAGAAAGAAGTGGAGTTTATGGAGCTGAAGCAAAAGAGCTTGACAGCGGGCTAGTACTTGTCAAAGTTTGAAGAATTTGCGAAGTTCTTCTCTCACTTTAAGAACAATCTGAATGAAAAATGGAAATGTATTATGTAACATCTTAATACCAGTATCCTAGTATATCCAACATATACTTGGATAAGCAGTATCAGTCAAGCTACTTCTAACTTAATCATCAACTAATCCATAACATTTAAATAAATAATTATGGAGGGTCATATCTAAAAGTTATACATATTTATAACGTTTTACATCCTTAAAGCAAATATAAATAATTACATAAGCTTTGAACTGATTATATTAAGACTAAACTAATTTATTACTTCTTTTATCTTCATCTTTTTACCCTCTTGTGGGGCCTTGACCTGCTAACCATGAAACATAAAGGGGCAAGAACATAAAATTCTCAATAATATAACAATATTTCATAGTACTAATATAATATATGTACATATATAATTATAAAACTATAACTCATAACTTACTACTGATATTAAACAAATGGTTATTCAAATGTAAAATATTAATCTCACTAAGCAAAATGCTTATCTTTTATCTCACCCTTAGCCTAGTATAGGATATGCTCATCCATCACCTAGCTTAGGACGTAACTAATCCACCACCTAGCATAGGATATGCTCGTCCACTGCCTGCCTTAGGACGTAACTAGTCACAACTCCACCTTTAGCAAAGGGTTTTACTCACTCCTTCACAAGGTCAAGGGGCTTGCCTTGCTCCCTCAGTTAGAAATTGTGATAAACTATGGTTCAACCTTATTGTATAAGGGTTCTGTATCTTTTGGATCAACCTCATTACATAAGGGAGTCAATTTACTAGGGTTCAACCTTATTACATAAGGATTCCATTTCTTTTGGATCAACCTTATTACATAAGGCAGCCAATTTACTAGGGTTCAACCTTATTGCATAAGGGTTCCATCTCTTTTGGATCAACCTCATTACATAAGGTAGCCAATTTACTAGGGTTCAACCTTATTGCATAAGGGAACCAATTTACTAGGTATTACTTTCCATCTTTGTATTTCTAACTCTATCACAACTCTATTAGAGTGTGTATGCACTAAGGCATTTGTTATAAGCCAACTTGGCACAATAGCTATTAACTCCAACTAATCAACTTAATTTAATTGTGTCTAATATACCTCTTTCTCATCACTCACCGGTGATATCTAATGCAACACCATGTTACCTAGGGAATTAGACACCTAATCATGGCTATCCATAGCTAATGGAGCCACATAGTCTCCTTACTTTTTCTAGTATGCAACTTGATCTTTCTCTTAGAAGTCCTTTTCTTAGGACCTCAATAAGCTTAAAAGGTCATGAACAATGGGTAAAAACCACTAGCGTAGCTCAATTCTGCATAAAAACTAGTTTGCTTAATCTCAACCTTTGACCTTTGCTCAGTAAAATGAGCATAACTTGAGTTATGGAGATCAAAACGAGGTGATTCTTGTGGTATTGGAAAGCTAAGTGAAAGAGTTACAACTTTCATGAAGACAACAAAAGTTGGTTCTCATTACAGAGGGAACCGCGATCCCCCTGTGGGAAATTCTATGGGGCCGTGGATTCTGGTACTAAAATAGGGAAGGTGGCCGAGAAAACCACGACCCTTATGGGAAATTCCATGGGGCCGTGGAATTTATGCAGAAACAAGAAAATTCTCTAGTTTTAGTTCCAACACCCAAAATCTCACCATTTCTATTTGCAACATCCCAGAAATAATGTTAGGCTTGAAATTAGTTACAAAGGTAATATATTACTTGTTTAGTATGTCAGTCAAGTTTGGTGATAAACCGAGTTAGTTTAGGCACTTTGTTGCAACCCCGAGTGTGAAAAGTAGCCTAAAATGACTCAGAAAATAGCATAAACTGCTATTTGAAGGGAAACAAGTTTAGATAATTTGTTTCTTAGTCACAAGTGAGTTAAGTAAGGTGTAGTTAAAGTTTCAGAGTAATCAGAGTTGATTTGTAGACAAACTGGTTGTGTATTTTAATACCGGATTGACCCCCAACAAATATGGAAAAATAGAGAAAAAGTACAACATGATTTTTAATGAATCTTAAGTTTTATTTCGAGTATGTTGGAAGTTAGAATACTGGATTTGGAGGAATCTAAGTGTTCTTAGCAGTATGGGAATTTTACTATAAGTAGCAAAGTGCTACTCACGGCAGGAACCAAAATAGAAGAAAGAAAAGAAAGAAAAAAAGAGAGAAAGGAGAAGAGAGAAACCGAAGGAAGAAATGAGAGAAATAAAAGGGAGAAAAGAAGGAAGACCAAGGGAAGATCAAGATAAAGGCATAGAGCTTGAAAATTGATCATCCAAGATAAGAGGTAGGGGTTCTTGAGCTCTAACTTCATCCATTTTCTCATCTTTCTATGTTAGGCCTGTTGAGGTTTAATGTGTCATTTTGAGTTCTAGAGATGTTGTAAGTGTTTTTCTTGTGTGGATGAGTTATAAATGAGGTTTATGACTTATCCATGCAAGGAATTTGAATCAGAAACAAAAGTTATCCAAGTTAGATCCTAAATGCCCAAAGAGGGGTTTAGGTTAAAGTATGAAGGATTTTAATCCGTAATCCAAATTAAGAGGTTTAAGTTGGTGTTTGATGTTTCTTATGTGTTAAAGAACTGATTAGGGACATAGAATCACCGAGAGATTGGATAGAAATGGTCAAAATTCAAGAGAAATTAATGGAGCAGTACCACGGTTCTACAGAATTCTGCAGAATCTGGTTTCTGCTAAGAATGCCACAGCGTTGGGGTGGCATGCTGCAGTGAGAGGGTTATTTTGCTTAGCATGCCACGGCGTAGGCAGTGGCATGCAGCGGCGTGAGACCAAAAATTAGCTCAGTAGTAGCACCCGATAGCAGGGCGCTGCGACATGCCAACGCCATGCCGCAATATGAGACCCTGAAGCTCCAAAATATTATTTTTGGATGTTTTAAGATCCCTAGTGGATGGAACCCTTTGGTTATGCCTAGTAGAGTGTATTGAGGCACTAGAGAGGGAATTTCTCAGATAGAAAAACCTAGTGGCATACAAGGAAAGATAAAAGAAAAGTTGTGCATCCATTAGACATGGATTGCCATAGATCAAGTGTTTAGTTTCTTAAGCAAGTTAAAGTTGCACAGATGTCATAAGAGAGGTGATAAGAGATTTAAGAAGCAAGATGGCAATAGTAGAGTGCCATAGTGCCTAAGTGGGAAGAGTTAACGGCCAATGTGCCGAGTTAGCAAAAGTTAAATGCCAAAGACCCTAGTTGGCAAGGGTAAATGCCGTAATGCATGAAGAGCTCTCAAAGAGTGAAAGAGAGTTAGTAATGCAAAGATAGCAGTGTACTAAGTCTAGTTGGCATTGGTTCAATGTTGTAGTGCATGAAATGCTCCCACAGAGAAGAGGTGGAGTTAGTAATGCAAGATGGACTTAGTATGAGATCATGTGGTGGTTATGTTAGAGTTAGGACATAACTCCATATTTACATACACATCACACTTCACATATGCTTGCTAATCCGTAGAGAATAGGTAGTGGAGGCATCCACTCAGTTTTGGTGACAATATCCACCTAGTTAAGGTAGATTACTTAGTGATCTAGGGGTGTAGGAGGTCAGGTGTTGTGGTAACAGACTTCGTTCCTAAAAATAGGCTATAAGGGGTCCCACGTTATCATGGCAGAATTCCTCTATGCCTAGGGGGAATTGCTAAGTATTCATGACATTGTACCTACACTAACATACACTTTTCTTTGAACATAAACATACATCATTCCATCATTGCATTATTTAATATTTTGTTTGGTTTGAATATATCTATGTGATTGTTGTGTATGTGTTACTTTATGCTATCAGTGACAGCTGTATGGGCGGTTGTCTAGCCGATTATTTCAAATGATTATATGGGCGGTTGTTTGATATCATCGTGGTTTTTGTTATCAGAACAGAAGTATAGTTTGTTAAAGAGTGTTACATAAAGAGAGAGTTGTAATTGTTTCTTATACAAGAAGTATTAGTTCAGTTGGGTTTATTCATTGTGAATATTTAAATTGCTGGTTTTGATATACTTATACTGAGAAATGTGATTTCTCACCCCGTTTGTTGCCATGTAAATCCAGGTGGAAGTTCGTCGAAAGGCAAGAAGAAGAAGTATGAAGACAAAGATAGTTTTTATGCTTTCTAGTTTAAAGCTTGTATTTATTTACATGTTTTTAGTTTATTCATGAAGTTATGTATACAATAAGCCCTTTAGTGGCAAGGTTGTATATATAACTTTTAGTTTTCTGCAAGGTTCTCCATTATTATTTGTTTAAATGATATGGATTAGTACAATGTTAAGTTAGAAGTAGCATAACTAATACTGCTTATCCAAGTATATTTTGATATACCAGGTTACCGGTATTAGGGTGTTACATTATGGTATCAGAGCAGTTCCTCCTGTTGAGCCAAGTTATGGATTGACTAGGCTTAGACGCATATCATGTTTTTCCGCTAAGTGTCAGACATTTCTTGTCTCATATGTTAATGTGATGCTTGAGTTGCATGTTTTGCTTTGAGTTAGTGGTTATTAGTTACTATTGCACAGTTACATGATATTGAGACTGCAGCTCAATATTAATTGTTTCGGTGTGTGCAGGAAGCTATGGCACCAAAGAAGCGAACCAGAGCAACAGGGAACACAACTCTTGAAGATCCCAACATGGCCGATGCAGTGGTGGCTATAACCAATATGATGGCAAGGATGTTAGAGAGGTTGGAAGCCAATCAACCTATATAACCTGTGCAGCAAGAACCAGTCAGAAGGAATCAAAACTTCCAAGACTTGGTAGTGTTCAGACAGATGAACCATCCACCTTTTAATGGTGAGTTTGACCCAGTGAAAGTAGAAGGGTGGTTAAATGAGATAGAAAAGATTCTACAGGTGATGGTCTACACTGATGAGCAAAAAGTTTCTTTTGTCTCTTTTATGCTGAAGGGAGAGGCAGAGCATTGGGGGAAGAGTACCATAAGAGTGATGGCAGTAGCTGGAGCTCAGATGACCTGAGAAATGTTTAGAACAATTTTCTTAGGAAAGTATTTTCCACAAACTTTGAGAGATGCAAATGAGGTGGAATTTAAGAGGTTAGAATAAGGGAGTATGTTAGTGGGTCAGTATGAGGCCAAGTTTGAGCAGCTGTCAAAGTTTTCATATTATTTTAGACATGACCCGAATAAGAACTAGAGATATGTGAAATTCGAGTCCGGTCTGAGAGTTGATATCAGGGATGCTATAGAGCCCTTGGATATCAGAGATTTTTCTTCTTTGGTCAACAAGTGACGTATAATAGAGAAACATGAGAGGAGACCTACAGTGGGCCAAGAGTCTCAAGGTTCCCAGAAAATGAAGCATAGTGAGTCAAAGTTCATAAGGGGTGAAAAAGGTAAAACAAAGCAGGTGGAGTCTAAGAAGGGTCATTGCCCTAAGTGTGGAAGGAAGCATGGTGATAGACCTTGTTTAGCAGGGCAGTCAGTGTGCTATAAGTGTAGACAACCAGGGCATTTTGCCAAGGAATATCCGCAAAGGGAAGAAGCGCAGCCCAATAGTAGACCCACAGCTTCAGGAAGGGTTTACATCGTGCAAGGCAAGGAGAAAACGCAACCTAAGGATTCAGAGAAAGGTAAGTGCTGGTTTTGTTTCTTCAAGGTTTGGTTATACTTGTTCTGAAGTGTGAGTTATATGTGACTTCTTGCATGAGGTAAACCAAATTTTGGGGACAAAATTTTAAAAAAGAGGGGAGAATGTAACATCCCTGAAATCATGTTAGGCTTGTAATTAGTTACAAAGGTAATATATTACTTGTTTAGCATGTCAGTCAAGTTTGGTGACAATCCGAGTTAGTTTAGGCACTTTGTTGCAACCCCGAGTGTGAAAAGTCACCTAAAATGACTCAGAAAATAACATAAACTGCTATTTGAAGAGAAACAAGTTTAGATAATTTGTTTCTAAGTCACAAATGAGTTAAGTAAGGTGTAGTTAAAGTTTTAGAGTAATCAGAGTTGATTTGATATTTTTAGGCGTACTGGTTGTGCATTTTAATATCGGATTGAACCCCAGCAAATATGAAAAAATAGAGAAAAAGTACAATATGATATTTAATGAATCTTAGGATTTATTTCGAGTCTGTTGGAAGTTAGAATACTAGATTTGGAGGAATCTAAGTGTTCTTAGCAGTATGGGAATTTTGCTATAAGTAGTAAAGTGCTATTCACGGCAAGAACCAAAATAGAAGAAATAAAAGAAAAAAAAATAAGAGAGAAAGGAGAAGAGAGAAACCGAAAGAAGAAATAAGAGAAAGAAAAGGGAGAAAAGAATGAAGACCAAGGGAAGATCAAGATAAAGGCATAAAGCTTGAAGATTGATCATCCAAGACAAGAGGTAGGGGTTCTTGAGCTCTAACTTCATCTTTTTCCTCATCTTTCCATGTTAGGCCTTTTGAGGTTTAATGTGTCATTTTGAGTTCTAGAGATGTTGTAGGTGTTTTTCTTTTTTGGATGAGTTATAAAATCTTACCCAAGTTATGAAACATTTGATACATAATTAATATGAGTTGTAAATTTTTTTCCCTTTTATACTAGATATCATTTAAATAAAATAACACAAAGCATAAAATAAAATAAACCGTTATCACACACATAATATACATATGATTTTTGTATTAAGTTGTACAAATAATTTACAACTACAAATATTTAGATAAAACAGTAAAGAGTTAATATAATACAAAACATAGACATGCCCAAGTGCTCATCAAAGATTCCTAACCCTCCGATGGATCACTCTCAGATGGTTCATCGGATGATAGAAATCCAGGATGTCTCGCATCTCTACGGACAAGAGTCCGTGCTGTCGATACAATACTAATATCACTGGGTGTATGAAAAAGTCCTCCCCAGTGACGTCTCAGTGCCAAAGCCAACTCTAAATGTAAATACAGAGTAATAGTAAAAATAGGCTCCCCATCAAACTCTCCACGTAGGGACACAGTCAGACGTCCCAATTAAATCATCGATCCTCTATCCTCACGCAGTCGTCAGGCCTCCGAACCTCCGTGAAACTCAAGTCTCACAAAACCTAGGAATCCAGGCAACGCCATAACCACAAGATCAATCTAGATGGTATGGGTGATCCAACGGCTCGCCGTCCTCGCACTGCTCACTCGGCTGGTAATCCTCGGGATACTAAATATCAAGAGACAGTTCCTCTTCCTCTTCCTCAAACTCTTTATAGAAATAAAATAATAATACAGAAACACATACAAATAAAGAGGTGAGACAATCTACATCATTACCAGCATGGCAAATAAGAAAATGACAATATAACAGATATCACAGTTAAATACAATAAAGCATACCATAGCATCATAAATAATAATACAATTTAACACAATAATGCATACCACAGTATAATAACATAAATAATAATGTTATGATGCATGCCACAAATGCAAATGCATAACGACTCATTCCTACTCCATGGAGCTAGACACAGACATCAGAGAGAATGATCCATAAAGAACTATCAATACCTCAGGCTGCCCAACCAAACTATTGCACTGTCCAACGTCATGTCTATAGCCCACAGTCCAAAACATCGTTTAGTAGTACACAGTCCAAATACGTCATGCACTACAGGCATTGTACTAAACAGTCTCCACAAGATCTCGATTAAGAATAGTGCATGTCGAGATCATTGGTGTGTTGCCAGTTACCACGGCCCAGAAGAGCAATCAACCGTCCACATGTGGAATAATCTGCACACTAATGCCTTCAAGTCCACTCAATGAACCACACTGCGCTTATCACACCGACAACACGGTGTAATTCATCTCGTCAATCAATCGCTAATATCAACCAAATTGACACGACTCTCAATACATGAATAAGAACCATAATTCCAACAATACCCTTGGTCTCAAAATATTACCATATTTACAAAAACACCCTCAATCTCAAAATTCTCAAATACAATACGTCTCCACTGGACAGTACCATATCTCAACATGTCAGGGTCCACCACTTTGGCTCGACAGCAAAACTCACTATTTCAATTGATCACGTAGAATTTTTATCGCGTTTTCACGATCACGTCACTTTTATAAACGTTTTTAAATCGCGTAAATATATGTCGTTATTTTTAAAATTACGTAGTGTTTTTAAATCATTTTCTCAATCATGTAAGATTTTTAAATCGTTTTCTTAACCGTAAAGCTTAAAAATCATTATTTTAAATAAGCGTAGACTATTTTTAATACTTTTAAAATTACATAGAATATTTTCCTTACGTTATAAATTTTATTTTTTGAAACGTTCTATATTACTTGACCATTTTTAATCAATTTTGATAGTATCTTGTCTAGTAAATTTACTTAGTGATATTTTCTACGTTTTCCTTTAAAAATTCCTTTGTTTAGTTTATAACTACAAAATACACTTTGAAAATTGCTATCATACTTTAAAATTTAAAGGTAAGTATTTTTCAAGAGTTTTGTTTATTTCTCTTCTATACTATATTTCTAATAAAAATTCAGTTACTTATTTAGTTCCTGAAAATCCATTGCAAATGAATTCTTTTTAGGTTAAACAACTAGTCTACACTTAGAAAACAATTTTTGGATTGATTACACATTGAAAAGGCATGTTGGCCGAATTCAACAAAATCTTTGCATTTGATCTTTAATTCATTTTCCATCTTCTAAATCATTTTAGAATTCATTAATTTACCTAAATTCATTAAATCCTTCTTTTAGAAAATGGTTAAGAATATTTTAGTTCTCTTTTTCATGGTGAAGCCGTGAGCTCCATGTTGTGTTCTTTGGAACACTCATGCAAACCTTATATGTTATTCACATCCTAATTAATAATCATGCATTTATAAACACATGCAATATATTTTAAAGCTATAAACATACATGCAAATATAATCAATCACAAATAAGGAAAGCATTTAAACAACCAAACAAGTGAATCCTTATGGATTCTTCACATACATACAATCCATTTTCTCATCACCACACAAGGTTGATGAGATTAAATCTCCCTCTTACCTTAAAGGAAGACAACTTCTTCTAACTTTCCTTCCTATGAATTTCGTGTGGCTCTCCGAAGAAATCCTAGCAACCTTAAACATATTTTAAAGAGTTATAACCACAGGAAAAAAACATAAACCATGGATCAATCATGGCTTAGAACCTTAGAAATCAAGTTAGAAATGAAAAACAAGAATCTTCACCTTGTAGGAAAAATCTCCAAAGTGATTTTCCAAGCTTAAAATGAAAGATTTTGGAAGAACTCTCAACTAGAGATGTTCTTAGAATGTTGTTTGGATTTGAGAAGTTGGGTTAGATGAAATTTTTGAAGGTTGGAAGTGTGTTTTCTTGGTGTTGGCCGAATGGCTCCAAGAAGAAAACAAAGGAGTTTTTCTTGGTGTTCTTGGAGAATAGAAAGGTTGAAGATGAAAATGGCTAAGTTAAGGCTTCTCCTCACTATGCATGGCCGTAGGACTCCCTAAAGGAGGTGGCCTCCTTTGTTGACTCCTCCTAGCACTTAACAACCCTAGATTTGATCAATGGTTGACATCAAAGGCTTTGGCTCCAAGCTTGTCTCTTATTGGTGTAGAAAATCTAGTCATGCAAGTGACTAAGCTCTTCTTGATGGTTCTTGAACATGCTTGGCCGAATGGCCCTAAAGAGAAGCAAACCAAGTTTGTGCTTCATTTGGTTTTCTAGTTATACTTAGGTAAAATTGATTAGTTTGTTTAGTTACTAGCTTAACTATATAGTTACTTAGGTTAACTAGGTTTGTCTTGATATTTTGAGAACATTCTCTAACTAGAACTTAACTAGATAGCTAACTAGGTTTACTTCACTTAGTTACTATTTACTTCACTTAGTTACTACATAAGCTTTCTATACTAACTTAGTTAGGTTTTAAGCTAACTTGGTTAAGCTTTCTAGTTTCATCTTAACAAGTCCAACCACTTTTGTGGACTTGAATCTTATTGGTCTAAAACCTTCAAGCCACTTTTGTTGACCACTCCTCATTGGCTTAGAAGTTAGTCTAGCTAGAAACATTGATTGGTTCACTAACGTGGGTCCCACAGACTTATCCAGGTCCATGGTTATTTTGGAGCAGATTTATACTATTTTTGAGACAATAGGTACTGTCAAATAAAATAATATTATAATAATATAAAATTATTTTATTGCACAGTTAAATCCTAAAAATTAAAAGACTAATATACATATCACTCGGAATTGGATTTAGTAAGATCCCCCAGCTCTGAATAATTAAAATAAGATTTTCCTGGCCTGAAAATTATTATTTTCTTGACTCGGAGTAAATCACACAAAACACTCAAATATAATCACAAAATAGTAAGATAAATTTTATAACATACAGAAAAACACAAAATCGTAAAATAAGGACAAAATAGTCGTTTATCCAAAAGTTGGGGTGTTACATAGGCAGTGGCATGCCGCGACGTGAGACCAAAAATTAGCTCAGTACTAGCACTCGAGAGCATGGCGCCGCGGCATGCCAACGTCGTGTCGCGGCGTGAGACCCTGAAGCTCCAAAATGTTGTTTCTGGATGTTTTGAGATCCCAAGTGGATGGAACCCTTTGGTTATGCCTAGTAGAGTGTGTTGAGGCACTAGAGAGGGTATTTCTCAGATAGAAAAACCTAGTGGCATACAAGGAAAGATAAAAGAAAAGTTGTGCATCCATTAGACATGGATTGCCATAGATCAAGAGTTTAGTTTCTTAAGCAACTTAAAGTTGCACAAATGTCACAAGAGAGGTGATAAGAGATTTAAGAAGCAAGATAGCAATAGCAGAGTGCCATAATGCCTAAGTGGTAAGAGTTAAGAGCCAAGGTGCCGAGATGGCAATAGTAGAGTACTATAGTGCCTAAGTGGCAAGAGTTAAGGCCCAAGGTGCCGAGTTGGCAAAAGTTAAGTGCCAAAGACCCTAGCTAGCAAGGGTGAATGCCATAGTGCATGAAGAGCTCTCAAAGAGTGAAAGAGAGTTAGTAATGTAAAGATAGCAGTGTACTAAGTCTAGTTGGCATTGGTTCAATATCGTAGTGCATGAAATGCTCCCACAGAGAAGAAGTGGAGTTAGTAATGCAAGATGGACTTAGTATTAGATCATGTGGTGGTTATGTTAGAGTTATGACATAACTCCACATTTACACACACATCACACTTCACATATGCTTGCTAATCCCTAGAGAACAGGTAGTGGAGGCATCCACTCAGTTTTGGTGGCAATATCCACCTAGTTATGGTAGATTACTTAGTGATCTAGGGGTGTAGGAGGTCAGGTGTTGTGGTAACAGACTTCGTTCCTAAAAGTAGGCTATAAGGGGTCTCACGTTATCATGGCAGAATTCCTCTACGCCTAGGGGGAATTGTTAAGTATTCATGACATTGTACCTACACTAACATACACTTTTCTTTGAACATAAACATACATCATTCCATCATTGCATTATTTAATATTTTGTTTGGTTTGAATATATCTATGTGATTGTTGTGTATGTGTTACTCTATGCTATTAGTGACAGTTGTATGGACGGTTGTCTGGCCGATGATTTCAAATGATTGTATGGGCGGTTGTTTGATATCCTCATGGTTTCGGTTATCAGAACAAAAGTATAGTTTGCTAAAGAACGTTACATAAAGAGAAAGTTGTAATTGTTTCTTATGCAGGAAGTATTAGTTCAGTTGGGTTTATTCATTGTGAATGTTTAAACTACTAGTTTTGGTACACTTATACTGAGAAATGTGATTTCTCACTCCATTTATTGCCATGTAAATCTAGGTGGAAGTTCGTCGAAAGGCAAGAAGAAGAAGTATGAAGACAAAGATAGTTTTTATGTTTTCTAGTTTAAAGCTTGTGTTTATTTACATGTTTTTAGTTTGTTCGTGAAGTTATGTATACAATGAGCCCTTTAGTGGCAAGGTTATATGTATAACTTTTAGTTTTCCGCAAGGCTCTCCATTATTATTTGTTTAAATGATATAGATTAGTATAATGTTAAGTTAGAAGTAGCATAACTAATACTGCTCATCTAGATATATTTTGATATACTAGGTTACCGATATTAGGGTGTTGCACTATTACTTTACTTAGATTTCTTGTGATTTCTAACTCCAATCTAGCCCCCTAAACTTGTGATAACTTTTATACAACCTATTAATTCCCTTGGGTATAGATCTGGGTCCAAATCATATAACTCCAACCATTGTCCAAATCTTAATTCTATGGATCCTAACGGTTGATCTTGAGCCATAAATGGTCATCTTGTATTCTCTAAGCTTAAACTATCCTAACCTAGTCCTTGGAATCAAGAACCAAGCTAAGAACTTGGATTTGACTCTCCAAACCCCTATTTCTACTCATAATCCCTAACTTCAATCAAAGAGAATCAAAGAGCGAAAGATGAATAGAAAATCCCCTTACCTCTTAATGAAGATGAAGATATTGAAGCCTTTGATCTTGTCTTGGATCTTCCTTTTCTTCCTCTTCCTTTTCCCTTCTTCTTTTCTCCTGCTTTCTTATTTTCTCCCTTCATTTTTCTGTTTTTGTTTCCTATTTTTTTTCCATGGAGAGAAAAGAGAAATAAAGAGAAAATGGGTAACTTAAGTCTGTACACTGAAACTTATTTCTCCTAAGGACACTCAAATCATACTAATTCAAGTTTTTCAACTTCTAACAACTTTAGAATAAATCCAAATATTCATCTAAATTTTTGTTTCACCTTTACCTTATTTATCTATATATGTTGTTAGTTGATCGGTATTAAAACACACAACTAGTATGTTTAAAATACCAAACTGACTATGATTCTTCTCAAATTTTAACTGCATCTTACTTACCTTATTTGTGACCTAGAAACAAGTTATCCATACTTATTTCCCTCAACTTAGCCCTTAAAGCTATTTTCTGAGTCATTTTAGGCTACTTTTTAACTTCTGTGTTGCAATAAAGTGCCTAAACGAACTTCATTTATCAAAAAATTGAACTGGCATGTTAAGCAAGTAATAAGCTACCTTTTTAACTAATTTACTAGCCTAACATGTTCTTAAGGGTGTTACATGTTAAGTTTGAAACCGATTTGAGAGAAAGCATCAAGAAGGCTATAAAAGCCCTTGGAAATTTGAAATTTCCATATATTGGTGAATAAGTGCCAGATTGTTGAG
Source organism: Ormosia emarginata (assembly GCA_029884605.1). NCBI lineage: Eukaryota > Viridiplantae > Streptophyta > Magnoliopsida > Fabales > Fabaceae > Ormosia > Ormosia emarginata. Next base: position 47,106,657 of record JAQQTP010000088.1, read on the forward strand.
TACTTGGAGTTAGATTCAGAATAGGAGCAAAAGCCTCAGGGCTTTTCAAAGAGAAAGAAGACGGATGAAGATTCCAGGAAGAAGTTCTCAAAGTTCAAGAATTAGCAAGGAAAAGGAAAACAATTCAAGGTAGAAGATAAGGGCCCCTTGTGTCCAAAGTGTAAAGGATACCATGGTGATGCACCTTGTAGGATTGACTAGATGAAGTGCTTTAACTGTGGGAAGAAGGGACATTTTTCCAAAAATTGTACCCAGAAGCCAAAAGCAACCAATTCCAAAACCTTGACCATGGGAAAAATGTTTACTCTGAGTGACACTAAAGCAGCTCAATCCCCTAATCTTATACAAGGCAAGTGTATAGTTAAAGACAAGATTTTAATTGTACTTTATGATTCTGGGGCAACCACTCTTTTATTTCTTTTAATTGTGTGAAGGAGTTGGAGTTACCCATTTCAGATCTTCCCCATGACTTATAAGTCTCCACCCCTATTGGGAAACTAGTAACAACTTCTCAAATATGCTTGAACTATTGTATAACCATTGAAAACAGAGACTTCCTAGTAAATCTGATATGTTTACCCTTGGTTGATATCGACCTTATCTTGGGCATGGACTGGTTGTCTAGAAACCATGTTGTTTTGAACTGTTTCGATAAAACCTTGGTATTCATATTAGACATTCCTTCTTTGAGTACCCTTTCCGAGTCTATATACCTTAATGCCAATCTGGTTACTAACCTCCTAGTAGAAGGAGGTCAGGGTTATGTTCTCTTTTTTTTTTGTTGAATTCTAAGAAAGAACAAGGTTTGAAGAGTATACCTGTTGTGAGAGAGTACCCATAGGTATTCCCTGACGAGGTGAGTGAGCTGCCACTTGAGAGGGAGATTGAGTTTGCTATAGACGTAGTGCCAGGGACATGGCTTATCTCCATAGCACCCTATAGGATGTCCCCTCTAGAACTCTCTGAGCTTAAGAAACAGATAGAAGAGTTGTTGGATAAAAAGTTTATTCGACCTAGTGTCTCATCTTGGGGGGTGCCTATATTCTTAGTGAAAAAGAAAGATGGCAACATGAGGTTGTGTGTGGATTATAGGCAACTGATCAAGGTTAGAATTAAGAACAAATACCCACTACCTAGGAAAGATGATTTGATGGACCAGTTAAGAGGAGCTACATTGTTTTAAAAAATTGACTTGAGATCAGGATACCATTAAATCAGGGTCAAAGAAGAAGACATTTCTAACACCGCCTTTAGGACCAGGTATGGGCATTATGAGTACTTTGTAATGTCCTTTGGTCTGACAAATGCACCTGTCGTTTTCATGGACTATATGAATAGGATTTTTAGGCCATACCTTGATAAATTTGTTGTTGTCTTTATAGATGATATTCTCATTTATTTGAAGATAATAGATGAACATAAGGAGCATCTAAGGGTAGTCCTAGAGATCCTGATGGAAAAGAAGTTGTTCGCTAAATTGTCAAAATGCGAGTTTTGGATGAAGGAGGTGCAATTTTTGGGACACGTGATCTCTAGAGATGGAATATCCGTAGATCCTAGTAAGATAGATGCAGTGTAACATCCTGAAAATTGATGATTCCATGATAAATGGTCGTTTTATAATAATTACGATTTTTGTGAATTTTTGTAGATTTTTCTGAGAACACAGAATATTTTAATATTATTCCTCATTTTACTTGCGCACTGAGCTGAGCTGGGAAAATGAGAGTTTTTTCCCGAGAACCTTAAACTGTGGAAACATCGACGGGGGATCTTACTAAACCCGAGGTCAGACACAGTTTATGAGGTTTCACATTTTTTGAGATTTTTATCTGATAAATAAAAATTACAGAATAATTCTATTATCCATTGGGCAATAAATATCAATTTTTGTTAACTATAATTTTTGTCCACTGATAATAAATTTGATACGGTGTTAGTAATAATTTAGAGAACATTTTAGTGACATCACAATGGTGACATCATCACCATGACATCACCTTGACTTTTCAAAAAGGTGAACTTGGCTTGTTGGAGAAGCTTAGAGGAACCTTTCTAGCAATTTCCTCAAGGCTTACAGGAGAAGCCTCATTTTCCTCTCTCCTCCTCTCCACCACACAATTTTGAGAGCTCTTTGAGACCACTCATTTTATTCAATACACTTACACAAAATAAACCTAATTACACATTTCATTTCATTTCACTTAACTATCACTTTCTCCCTCTACTTTCCATCTTCATCTTTTCTCTCAACCATTTTCTCTTCCTTCTTTCTAACTCCACGACAATGCCCATTTTGGAGAGGCAAAATTGTGCATCTCACTTTATCACACTCATTTACAATTTTAAAACACAAAAGCTACTACTTTCTCTCGTAATATTTTTCTCCTCTCACTTTTCTCTCAAACTTCATCTTCTCCCTTTTCTCTCTACCCCACGATTGCACCATCCCCACACCCCTCCATACTTGCAAAAAAAATTCAAGCAACTACCTTTCTTGAAACTACACCATCTTCTAAGCTTCCTTCTACTTGGAATCAACCTAAAAAGCTTCCATCTTCATCTTCTCTTTTATAAAGCAAGAACACTAAAAAGCTCTCACCTTTTCTCCCTATGGTGGCTCACGGCCACACCCTCCATTGATGCCTCCATGTTTACAAAAATTTCAAGTAACCACATTTCCTTGATCTCCATCACATTCTAAACATCTTTCTAGTTGGAACCATTTCCAAAAGCTTCCATCTTTATCATCTTTCTTCAAGATCAAAGCTTTGAGCTTTTGAGGTAAAGTTTTAATCTTTTCATTCCCTCTCCTCATTTTCGTAATCCTTGATCTATTAGATGATCAAGGCTTCCTTTTCTGAGCTTCGATGATGATTTTGGTAAGTTTTGATGTCCTTAGGATTTTCTTGAAGGTGGAAAATGAAAATCAAGAACAAAGGAGCTTACTTTCTTGTGTTGTCTTCAAGAGGTAAGAGGGAGATTTACTCACTTCAACCATTATTGGTGGTGATAAGACCTTTGTGTGGTTGTTGATGGAGAAATCCATCTTGGATGCTTACTTTGATTGATTGATTTTCAAGCCTTGTGTGATCTTGGTTGAGATTAAAGTTTGGTTGTTATAAATGCCTTGATCATAATGGATTGGATGAATGAAAAATTTAGGATTTCCTATCACCTATGGAGGTCATGGTTTTGACTCAATTCTTTAGGAATGTGAATTTGATTTTGTATAGAAATTAAATGAAGCTTATGTGATTAAGTGTTGAATGATAATATTAGATTTAATAAATAGAAAATTTTAGGGTTTACTACACTAATGAGAGGCCATGGTTTTGGCCATAGATTTTAAGAGATTGGATTGATTTTGTGTGAAATGAGATTTATGTGATTAGGTATTAGAAGACTAATGCATAAAATGGAAAGAAATATGGAACCGTGTTGACCTAGGGAGGCCACGGTTTTAAGAAGAAAATTTGGGTCCAAATGATGCCTTGGTGCATCTTTGGGAATTAAGGACTTAGAGAAGTATACAATCCATAATGAGATGGAAAAAATTGATTGAGTAATAATTCTTAAGAGAGCCACGATTTTTAAGGGTTCCTTAACCTAAAATTATCATAATTGATCAAGACTTAAGACATTGGAAATGTTGGATCCATAATATGGAATTGTGATAAGTGTTGAACCATATGTACATATATGTTGATGTTGATATTGAGAATTGGTTCTATGCCATTGTGAGTCCATATGTGGGACTAAGTACTTATTGATGTGTACTTGATGAAATTGTGGCATGATATTGTTGAGAATTGTCTATATGCCATTATGCTATGTTCTATGAGAAATGCCTTGTTGAGGAATATGCTTGTGATGCATTGTTCATGAGGAATATATCATTGATACACATACATGATTGAAAATTGAGTCGTCGTGCATATGTGATGTCCGTTGGACTTTATTGAGAAAGGTGATGTATGCCTATGAGATTGAATAACACCTTTGTGCGGGTGTGAGTAGACTAAGCGTAGGGTCATAGTGGTTGACCCTGGGGGCATTGGGGTATAGGTGTCTCACAATAAACAGTGGTAGCTACACTGGGGCCGTGGGATAGACCGATGCAAACACACCGATGATTCGGACCGAGACGCTGTCCTATATCGCAATCAACTGTTAAGGTGCCATGTATAAGCCATATTGCGCAAATATTTTTATGAGATGAAACACATTATTTTTAAGGCTAACGAGAGACTGGCATCACTCCTTGATCATTCTCTCCGAAATGTTGATGTCTAGCTCCATGGAGTAGGAATTTGGTACCATATGCATTGTGCATTGTCAGTCTCATATTTTATTGAGCATGAGTACTTATGATTGTTAAACAATTTGCTATTGATACAACAATAATTATCTGATGATTGAACTGTTGATTGCTTAAGATACTATTGTTGTTTATCTTTTATTGTTGATTTTTATTACTGTTTATTATTATTCTTCTCTTACTATTAATCTATTTATTACTGTTGATGAATATATGTGTTGTAATGTTATGTGGGCGTCCTGCGTCATTCTATTTTCTTACTACCGTATTGCTATTGAATGTTAGGTCTCTCACCTCTTTCTTGTATCCTTGTATTTCTGTTTTATATTCATAGTTGATAAAAGATCATGAGGAAGATGAAAAGGGACCACACCCTTGCTGATTGGACTAGGTCGATTCATTATTTTCGATATGGCATCTGGACGAGATTTTCGATTATGTACAGGTGCAACTTCATGGGGGCATTGATGCCTGACATGTCAACTAAGACTCCGAGCGTCACACATATATATTTGGGGTGCGACTTTGTCTGCTAGTAGTACCTATCCCAGGGATTACTACTTTTCCCCATTGGTGCTTTTGTACCCGTTACTTTTTATTTGAATATGTAAGTACTATATATTTCGTGTTATCAATGCTTTGTGTTAAGGATGAGAATATTATATATGAAATATATTTTTCCTTCAGTGGTTGTATTTTATATGGTTGAGTACTAAAATGCATTCATTTGAGGCTCATATTTTCTGTTTATGAATAATAGAAATATGAAATTTTTGAAAAGATCTATGTTTGAGACTGTGACACGTCTGGATTTAGTGACTGTGGTATAATGACTATTGTGCCATAGTTATTAGAACTTTTGTATGTTGTGCACTTCCTTGTCTCTTGATTGAGATGATGGGAAAGGAATGCATGACTTGCCATAGGTTGAATGTTAGTAGCTACTGTTATACAGTTACATGATATTGAGGATTGGCCTACTTAATATGTAATGTTCTGTGTGTACAAGAAACTATGACTTCACCTAGGCGTACTATATTAGGAGAATAGGAAATTCTTTTAGTAAGGAGATCAAGAGGTTTTGGAAAGCCGATCTTCTAGAGAAAGGAATAACTGGTGTAAGTTTGGTTTGAGAAGCTGTTTGGGGGTTGACGACTTGCAAGAGGTTGCGCCATAGAAGGTAGAATGGAGAAGCTCGAGTTGGAGACTGTTAAGAGTCGTGGATTGGACTTATTTTGTTTGAATTATGTGATTCTTTGTGTTTGGTTTCCGAAAAGAGACAATATTGTTTGAAATAATTGCGTTTACTATTGTTGTGTCATGTTTTGTCCATCTTTGAAGAAAGTTAATGGCTCGCGGTAGGCATGCAAGGGCAGTGGCCTGTGGTGAACATACGCATGTGAGTGCAAGACGAAATAATGGAAGTATGGCAGCGACTGCAGGAGAAATACAAAGGATAGCTGAGATGACAACTCACCAAGATCAAAGGGCTGCACAACAGTGAGAATTGGAAGTTGAGGTCCAGACTCTATTAGAGGAAAGTCGATTTTAGGGTAACCTTGGACTTCCTAGATTCCAAAGGAGGAACAATAGAAAGGTTAATTAGTTTAAACGGAAACTATATTCACGATTATCAGGGAAGCAACAACAATATCCAACTCATGGAGAAAGTGCTAATGACAGTAGATCCAGTCCGACCACGACATTTTTATCAAGATGTAAGAAATGTGGAAAGGACCACAGAACGAGGGAGTGTAAGATCAAAGGGATAATCTGCTTTAGGTGCGGAAAGCCCAGACACGTTTCTAAACATTGTTCTTTAACAAAGAAGAAGTCTTCTGTTAATGATGTATGTGCTTCAAGATCCCAAGTTGAGGGAAAAGTTTACACCCTGGATGGAGCGAAGGTTTCCCAGACTGAAAATCTAAACGATGGAGATTGTGCCACAAGCGATGATCCCTTGATTGTGCTTTACATCTGGGGGCAACCCATTTCTTTATAGTGAATGACCGTGTGGATCATTTGGATTCATATGTGTCTTCAATTATCTTTGGCTTAGTTATTTCTACTTCTATTACTAAGACTTGTCGTTGACGCTTAAGTTTGTTTAATATATACTATTTCTACTAAAGATCGAATCTTTTGTTGATCTGACTTGTATACCTAAAAATCCCACCCATTTAGAGTTCATGATTTTAGGGATAGATTGGTTATTTTCTAATTATGTTCCGCTAGATCGTTCTAATGAAAACCTTAGTGTTTCCTGAAACTAAGACTTTTGAATTCGTAACGGCCAACAAAGTTGAAGCTTTGTGAGGAAAAGGAATCCAAGGATACATATTATCTTTTTGTGGAGGACAAAAGTAAGGGGAATACAAATGTTACTATTGTAGTTAATGAGTTTCTCATGATGGGCTACAATGCTATCAGTTAAGAAGAAGAATGGAGCTTCTCAATGAGATGAGGACTTTCGCTAATTGAACAAGATTACGATCAAGGATCTCGGAAGAAGATAAATGATTCAATGAATCGGCAAGAAAGGAGTCGTTGTTTTCTTCAAGAATGATGTGCGCTCTGGTCATCATTAGATTCGTCGGAAGTTGAGGATGCTCCCAAAACATTTTTTTTCGAATACATTATGAGTATTATGGGTATCTCGTGATGTCGTTCGGAGTGACAAATGCTCCTGTCATATTCATGGATTGCATGAATCGAATTTTTCATCCTTATCTAGAATAGAATTGTCATTGTCATTAATGATGACATTCCGATCTATTCTCGAAGATATGGAGGGACACGTTGGCCATCTCAGTATAGTTTTCCAGACTTTAAAGGAGAAGAAGTGAATGCCAAATTATCAGAGTATGAATTCTGGTTTTGGGAGGTTTAATTTTCAGGTCATGAAATTTCAAAGGGAGAAGTTGATGTGAGTCCGTCAAAAGTCAAAGTAGTTTTATAATGGGAAAGACTGGAGACCATAGTACCCTAGTAACTTGCAAGGAGAGTTGGTTTCTATCGAAGAAGCATCGATGGATTCTCCAAGATAATAGGACATCTTACTTAGCTTACAAGAAGAGAATCAAACTTTTTATGGACCAACACATGTGAAGAAAGTTTTTAGGGGATTAAGGAGATATTCGAATACTCGCTAGTTTTGTTAGCCATGGCAACCATCACCCAAGAGGGGGGTGAATTGGGTGATTACAAATTTTAATGCAACTTTGAGAAATTAAGTTTTTTGAATCACCAAGTAATAAATGCGGCGGAATAAATTTAACAAAGGGGCAACTATTAGAGATTTTACAAAAACCACTTAGGCTATAGGATAAATCAAGCAAATAAGCTAGATATCAAATTCAACTTAAGCATATATAATTGAAGCACAAATGTAAATGAGATAGAGTTGAGAAGAGCAAACACAATGATTTATCTTGGTTCAGCCACTAACCACTAGTGACCTACATCCAGTCCCCAAGCTTAACTTGAGATTTTCTTCACTATCTCCAAGACTTCACGGGTTCTAGGAAAACCTTTGTACAAGCAAGAGCACTCCTCACACCTTGGGATACCTCACCCTTGTGCTAGAGCCTCTAACTCTTCAAGCTTCACAGGTGCTTGAAAAACCTTTACATTTAAGAGCACTCACAACTCCTTTGGGATACCTCACCCTTTGTGTTTAAACCTCACTACAAGGGATACCTCACCCTTTTCTCTCTTGAGGGATACCTCACCCTCTTACAATGATTTTGAGATGAAGAGAAAGATTATAAACTCTCACAAGAGTAGATATACAACTTGAAGAACAAAGGAATAGAAGATCAGAAACTCTCTTTAAGAGTGGATAATACAAATTGAAGCACTATGAGTATCAAGGATTTGCACTTCAAAGCTCAAAATATGATGTTGATGATTCAAGGATCAAATCAAGTGTTCAAGAGGTGTGTAAGCTTCATACAACACTTATATATAGAGCCCAAGTGATAAAATAGCCGTTGGTAGTGTTTAGAAATGATTTTTTTATGAAAACTAGCCGTTTATAGCCGTTAGAAACGTTTCTGGGCACTTGGTAATCGATTACACACTTCTGGTAATCGATTACATGGCTTCTGTCAACGTTGTAATCGATTACAGGACTTGTGTAATCGATTACATCATTTCTGGTTTTGAAAGCTGACTTTAAAAGGTCATAACTTCTTCATTTCTTATCCGATTAAAGCAAATGACCAGTCATTGGAAAGATCTTTGAGTCTATTTTCAAATGAAATAATTTCACAACAAAACTCAAAGTATTTTGAAAGTTTTGATCAAAAGAGTGACTAAAGGTCATCTTTTCAAAACTCAAACTTGATTGTTTTTGAAAACTAACTTTAAATGGTCATAACTTCTTCATTTCTTATCCATTTAAAGCAAATGACCACTCATTGCAAAGACATTTGAGTCTATTTTCATATGCAATAAGTTTCACAATAAATCTCAAAGTATTTTGAAAGTTATGATCAAAATAGTAACCAAATGCCAGTTTTGCAAAACACAAGCTTGACTATTTTTCAAAGGTTTGAACTAGCACCAAGACTAACTTTCCAAAAATAGTTTATTGGGCATTAAAACATGTAAGAAACACTTTTTCAAGATGTTAAAACATATTTGAGCTTAGTGTGATTCCTTTTTACCTTTACACAAGATCTAGGTCCTATAAGCTATTCTTGAAGAACTTTGGGACTTGATCTTTTGCCATCATCAATTCTTGATGTAATCCAAGCTTTCAAAAATTTCTTCTCTTCAAATCTTGCAAATGCTTAGAACATCTTATCATTCTCATTCTTCTTGAGTTGAGCATGATTGTGATCTTTTGCTTTCTTGTTGCAATGCTCACTCTTGATACTTGGACTATCCTACAAAGTATTACTCACTTAAAACAAGCATAGTTAGTCCAAACTCATAACTCAATATATTCATATGTATGATACAATATATCTCATTAAGCACATCTATGTAACATGATCAATATTCTTTTTGTAATGCATTTGTCATCTATAAAGCACATCTATCAAGCATAAGCATCATTCTTTTTGTCTTGTATTTGTCATCATCAAAACTTAACATATTAAACCATTGGGAAAAACCTAGTTCCACAAGTTTTACTTTTACCTGATCCCAAGGAACCATTTAAAGTATTTTGTGATGATACACATTAAGGTCTAGGATGTGTATTCATGCACAGTTGGGAAATTATGACTTATGCCTCGAGGTGGTTGAGGGTACATGAGAAGAATTGCCTAACTCATGGGTTGGAGTTAGCCGCAGTTATGATTATTTTGAAAATATAGAGATACTTTCTGTATGGAGCAACATTCAACGCCTTTAGCAATCGTAAGAGCCCGAAGTATCCATTCGATAAAAAGGAACTGAACTTGAGACAGAGAAGGTGACTAAAATTTTTGAAGGAGTATGATTTCTAACTTTAGTGTCATCTTGGAAAAGTAAACATCATAACAGATGCTTTGAACTAGAAAGCTACCTAATACCTTCATTATGATGGTCAAGAAGAAGGAATTAATAGAGTAATTCAAGGACATGTGGTTGTTATTGGAAATGACACTGGATAAGGTATGTCTAGGTAGGGTTACTATTTCGAATGATATGTTAGGAAAGATTCGAGAGAAGTAGAGAAGTGACCAATTTCTACAAGACAAGAATGAGCTATTAAAACAAGGCATGACGTCAGATTGTGAGGAAGGAATTCGACCAAAATCCTGATGTTCACGAATAAGGTCTATAAACCGGATGATTTAGAACTTAAGGAGTTAATTTTCGATGAAGCGCACACAAGTAAGTGGAGAATACACACCGGAACGACCAAGATATATCAAGATCTAAAACAGAAGTATTGGTAGCAACGAATGAAGATAGACGTTACTAGATGTGTGTTATCTTGTCTGAGTTGCTAGCAAACTCACTCATAAATTCCTTGGACTATGTCAAATTCCTCTTCGGATTGGTCCGGTAGCCTATCAACTAATTTTGTCATCCTTTCTTTCTAAATCTTCATGATATCTTCCATATGTCATAATTGCGAAAGTGTATCCCCAATCCAGCCACGTCTCGAATTGGATGCAGTACAATTAAAAGAGGGTTTGACCTATGGAATCCTTCCTACAAAGGTCAAGGTTAGGAGAGTAAACCAACGTTGAGGCAAAGAGATCACAATGGCAAGGGTGATCTGAATTGACGTGACTAGAAGCGCGATGTGGAAGTTAGAAGATAAGATGAAGAAACTACATCCATGTTTATTCTAAGGAATGAAAATTTTGAGGATGAAATTTCTATTTGAAGGGGAGAGTTGTAACATCTCAAAAATTGATGACTTCATGATAAATGGTCGTTTTACAATAATTGTGATTTTTGTGAATTTTTCTAGATTTTTTTGAGAATGCGAAATATTTTAATATTATTTCTCATTTTACGTGCGCACTGAGCGGAGCCGAGAAAATAATATATTTTTCCGAGAACCGTGAATTATTGAAACATCGATGGGGGATCTTACTTAACCCAAGGTCGGACATAGTTTATGAGGTTTCACAGTTTTTGAGATTTTTTTCAGATAAATAAAAATTGCAGAATAATTTTATTATCTGTTGAGCAATAAATATCAATTTTTGTTAACTGTAATTTCTGTCACTGATAATAAATCAGATACAATGTTAGTAATAATTTAGAGAACACTTTAGTGACATCACAATGGTGACATCATCACCATGACATCACATTGACTTTTCAAAAAAGTGAACATGGGTTGTTGGAGAAGCTTGGAGGAAGTTTCCTAGCAATTTCCTCAAGGCTTGTAGGAGAAACCTCATTTTTCTCTCTCCTCCTCTCTACCACACAATTTTGAGAGCTCTTTGTGACCACTCATTTTATTCAATACACTTACACAAAATACACCTAATTACACATTTCATTTCATTTCACTTTACTATCACTCTCTCTCTCTACTTTCCATCTTCATCTTTTCTCTCAACCATTTTCTCCTCCTTCTCTCTAACTCCACGGCAATGCCCATTTTGGAGAGCCAAAATTATGCATCTCACTTTATCACACTCATTTACAATTTCAAAACACAAAAGCTACTACTTTCTCTCTGTAATATTTCTTTCCTCTCACTTTTCTCTCAAACTTCATCTTCTCCCTTTTCTCTCTACCCCACGGCTGCACCATCCCCATACCCCTACACACTTGCAAAAAAATTCAAGCAACTACCTTTCTTGTAACTACATCATCTTCTAAGCTTCCTTCTACTTGGAATCCATCTAAAAAACTTCCATCTTTATCTTCTCTTTCATAAAGCAAGAACACTAAAAAGCTCTCACCTTTTCTCCCTATGGTGGCTCATGGACACACCCTCCATTGATGCCTCCATGTTTACAAAAATTTCAAGTAACCACATTTCCTTGATCTCCATCACATTCTAAACATCTTTCTAGTTGGAACCATTTCCAAAAGCTTCCATCTTTATCATCTTTCTTCAAGATCAAAGCTTTGAGCTTTTGAGGTAAAGTTTTAATCTTTTCATTCCCTCTCCTCATTTTCATGATCCTTGATCTCTTAGATGATCAAGGATTCCTTTTCTAAGCATTGATGATGATTTTGGTAAGTTTTGATGCAACAACAACATTCAACTCATGGAGAAAGTGCTAGTGGCAGTAGATCCAGTCAAACCTCGACATTTGTATCAAGATGTAAGAAATATGGAAAGGACTACTTAACGAGGGAGTGTAAGATCAAAGGGATAATCTGCTTCAGGTGTGGAAAGCCCGGACACGTTTCTAAACATTGTTCCTCAATGAAGAAGAAGTCTTCTGTTAATGATACATGTGCTTCAAGATCCCAAGCTGAGGGGAAAGTTTACACCCTGGATGGAGCAAAGGTTTCCCAGACTAAAAATCTAAATGATGGAGATTGTGCCACAAGCGATGATCCCTTGATTGTGCTGTACAATTCTGGGGGTAACCCATTTCTTTATAGCGAATGACTGTGTGGATCATTTGGATTCATCTGTGTCTTTAATTATCTTTGGCTTAGTTATTTCTACTTCTATTACTAAGACTTGTCGTTGATGCTTGAGTTTGTTTAATCTATCCTATTTCTACTAAAGATCGAATCTTTTGTTGATTTGACTTGTATACCTAAAAATCCCACCCATTTAGAGTTCATGATTTTAGGGAAAGATTGGTTATTTTCTAATTATGTTTCGCTAGATCGTTCCAATGAAAACCTTAGTGTTTCCTGAAAACTAAGACTTTTGAATTCGTAATGGCTAACAAAGTTGAAGCTTTGTGAGGAAAAGGAATCCAATGATACATATTATCTTTTTGTGGAGGACAAAAGTAAGGGGAATACGAATGTTACTATTGTAGTTAATGAGTTTCTCATGATGGGCTACAGTGTTGTCAGTTAAGGAGAAGAATAGAGCTTCTCGGTGAGATGAGGACTGTCGCTAATTGAACAAGATTATGATCAAGGATCTCAGAAGAAGATAAATGATTCAATAAATCAGCGAGAAAGGAGTCGTTGTTTTCTTCAAGAATGATGTGCCCTCTGGTCATCATTAGATTCGTGGGAAGTTGAGGATGTTCCCAAAACATTTTTTTTTCGAATACATTATGAGTATTATGGGTATCTCGTGATGTCGTTCAGAGTGACAAATGCTCCTGTCGTATTCATGGATTACATGAATCGGATTTTTTGTCCTTATCTAGAATAAAATTGTCATTGTCATTAATGATGACATTCCGATCTATTCTCGAAGATATGGAGGGACACGTTGGACATCTCGGTATAGTTTTTTGAACTTTAAAGGAAAAGAAGTGAATGCCAAATTATCAGAGTATGAATTCTGGTTTTGGGAGGTTCAATTTTCAGGCCATGAAATTTCAAAGGGAGAAGTTGTTGTGAGTCCGTCAAAAGTCAAAGTAGTTTTACAATGGGAAAGACTGGAGACCATAATACCCTAGTAACTTGCAAGGTTAGATGGTTTCTATCAAAGAAGCATCAATGGATTCTCCAAGGAATTCGACAAAATCCTGATGTTCACGGATAAAGTCTATAAACTGGATGATTTAGAACTTAAGGAGTTAATTTTCGATGAAGTGCACACGAGTAAGTGGAGAATACACACCAGAATGACTAAGATATATCAAGATCTAAAATAGAAGTATTGGTAGCAACGAATGAAGAGAGACATTACTAGATGTGTGTCATGTTGTCTGAGTTGACAACAAACTCACTCCTAAATTCTTCAGACTATATCAAATTCCTCTTCGAATTGGCTCGGTAGCCTATCAACTAATTCTGTCATCCTTTCTTTCTAAATCTTCATGATATCTTCCATATGTCATAATTGTGAAAGTGTATCCCCAATCCAGCCATGTCATCGAATTAGACGCAGTACAATTAAAAGAGGGTTTGACCTATGGAATCCTTCCTGTAAAGGTCAAGGTTAGGAGAGCAAAACAACGTTAAGGCAAAGAGGTCACAATGGCAAGGGTGATTTGAATTGACATGACTAAAAGCGCGATGTGGAAGTTAGAAGATAAGATGAAGAAACTACATCCATGTTTATTCAAAGGAATGAAAATTTCGAGGATGAAATTTTTATTTGATGGGGAGAGTTGTAACATCCTAAAAATTGATGATTTCATGATAAATTGTTGTTTTATAATAATTGTGACTTTTGTGAATTTTTCTAGATTTTTTTTAGAACAAAGAATATTTTAATATTATTCCTCATTTTACGTGCACGTTGCGCGAAGTTGGGAAAATAAGATATTTTTTCCGAGAACCTTGAACTGTGGAATTGTCGACAGAGGATCTTCCTAATCTCAAGGTCGGACACGATTTATGAGGTTTTACAATTTTTGAGATTTTTATCTGATAAATGAAAATCGAAAAATAATTTTATTATCCGTTGGACAATAAACATCAATTTTTGTTAACTGTAATTTCTGTCCACTGATAATAAATTCGATACAGTGTTAGTAATAATTTAGAGAACACTATAGTAACATCACAATGGTAACATCATCACCATGACATCGCCTTGACTTTTCAAAAAGGTGAACTTGGCTTGTTGGAGAAGCTTGGAGGAAGCTTTCTAGCAATTTCCTCAAGGCTTGTAGGAGAAGCCTCATTTTCCTCTCTCCTCCTCTCCACCACACAATTTTGAGAGCTCCTTGTGACCACTCATTTTATTCAATACACTTACACAAAATACACCTAATTACACATTTTATTTCATTTCATTTTACTATCACTTTCTCTCTCTATTTTCCATCTTCATCTTTTCTCTCAACCATTTTCTCCTCCTTCTCTCTAACTCCACGGCAATTCCCATTTTAGAGTGCCAAAATTGTGCATCTCACTTTATCACACTCATTTACAATTTCAAAATACAAAAGCTACTACTTTCTCTCTGTAATATTTCTCTCCTGTCACTTTTCTCTCAAGCTTCATCTTCTCCCTTTTCTCTCTACCCCACGGTTGCACCATCCCCACACCCCTCCACACTTGCAAAAAAAATTCAAGCAACTCCCTTTCTTGAAACTACATCATCTTCTAAGTTTCCTTCTACTTGGAATCCACCTAAAAAGCTTTCATCTTCATCTTCTCTTTCATAAAGCAAGAACACTAAAAAGCTCTCACCTTTTCTCCTTATGGTGGCTCACGGCCACACCCTCCATTGATGTCTCCATTTTAACAAAAATTTGAAGTAACCACATTTCCTTGATCTCCATCACATTCTAAACATCTTTTTAGTTGGAACCATTTCCAAAAGCTTCCATCTTTATCATCTTTTTTCAAGATCAAAGCTTTGAGCTTTTGAGGTAAAGTTTTAATCTTTTCATTCCTTCTCCTCATTTTCGTGATCCTTGATCTCTTAGATGATCAAGGATTCCTTTTCTAAGCTTTGATGATGATTTTGGTAAGTTTTGATGTCCTTAGGCTTTTCTTGAACGTGGAAAACGAAAATCAAGAACAAAGGAGCTTACTTTCTTGTGTTGTCTTCAAGAGGTAAGAGGGAGATTTACTCACTTCAACCATTATTGGTGGTGAGAAGACCTTTGTGTGGTTGATGGAGAAATCCATCTTGGATGCTTACTTTGATTGATTGATTTTCATGCCTTGTGTGATCTTGGTTAAGATTAAAGTTTGGTTGTTATAAATGCCATGATAATAATGGATTGGATGAATGAGAAATTTAGGATTTCCTATCACCTATGGAGGTCACGGTTTTGACTCATTTCTTTAGGGATGTGAATTTGATTTTGTATAGAAATAAAGTGAAGCTTATGTGATTAAGTATTGAATGATAATGTTAGATTTAATAAATAGAAAGTTTGAGGGCTTACTACACTAATGAGAGGCCATGGTTTTGGCCATAGATTTTAAGAGATTGAATTGATTTTGTGTGAAATGAGATTTATGTGATTAGGTATTAGAAGACTAATGCATAAGATGGAAAGAAATTTGGAACCTTGATGACCTAGGGAGGCCACGGTTTTTAGAAGAAAATTTGGGTCCAAATAGATTGTGTAATAATTCTTAAGAGAGCCATGGTTTTTAAGGGTTCCTTAACCTAAAATTATCATAATTGATCAAGACTTAAGACATTAGAAATGTTGGATCCATAATATGGAATTGTGATAAGTGTTGAACCATATGTACATATATGTTGATGTTGATATTGAGAATTGGTTCTATGCCATTGTGAGTCCATATGTGGGACTAAGTACTTATTGATGTGTATTTGATGAATTTGTAGCATGATATTGTTGAGAATTATCTATATGCCATTATGCTATGTTCCATGAGAAATGCCTTGTTGAGGAATATGCTTGTGATGCATTGTTCATGAGGAACATATCATTGATATACATACAAGATTGAAAATTGAGTCGTCATGCATATGTGATGTCCATTGGACTTTATTGAGAATGGCAATGTATGCCTAGGAGATTGAATAACACCTTTGCGCGGATGCGAGTAGACTAAGCGTAGGGTGCGGGTGTCTCACAATAGACAGTGATAATTCTACTGGGGCCGTGGGATAGACCGATGCAAACACACTGACGATCCTAACCGAGATGTTGTCCTATATCACGATCAACTGTTGAGGTGCAATGTGTAAGCCATATTGCGCAAATATTTTTATGAGATGAAACACATTATTTTTAAGGCTAACGAGATACTGGCATAACTCCTTGATCATTCTCTCCAAAATGTTGATGTCTAGCTCCATGGAGTAGGAATTTGGTACCATATGCATTGTGCATTGTCAGTCTTATATTTCATTGAGCATGAGTACTTATGACTGTTAAACAATTTGCTTTTGATAGTGCAATAATTGTCTGATGATTGAACTGATGATTGCTTAAGATACTATTGTTGTTTATCTTTTATTGTTGATTCTTATTACCATTTATTGTTGTTCTTCTCTTACTGTTAATCTATTTATTACTGTTGATGAATATATGTGTTGTAATGTTATGTGGGCATCCTGCGCCATTCTGTTTTCTTACTACCGTATTGGTATTGAATGCTGGGTGTCTCACCTCTTTCCAGTATCCCTGTATTTCTGTTTTATATTCATATTTGATAAAAGATCGTGAGAAAGATAAAAAGGGACCGCACCCTTGTTGATTGGACTAGGTTGATTCATTATTTTCGATATGGTGTCTGGACGAGATTTTCAGTTACATACGGGTGCAACTTCATGGAGGCATTGATGCCTGACATGTCGACTAAGACTCTGAGCGTCACACATGTATATTTGGGGTTGCGGTTTTGTCTGCTAGTAGTACCTGTTCCAGGGATTACTACTTTTCCCCTTTGGTGCTTTTGTACCCGTTACTTTTTATTTGAATATGTAAGTACTATATATTTCGTGTTATCAGTGCTTTGTGTTAAGGACAAAAATATTATATACAAAATATATTTTTCCTTCAGCGGTTGTATTTTATACGGTTGAGTACTAAAAATGCATTCATTTGAGGCTCATATTTTTTGTTTATGAATAATGGAAATATGAAAATTTTGAAAAGATCTATGTTTGAGACTGTGACATGTCTGGATTTAGTGACTGTGGTGTAATGACGATTGTGTCGTAGTTATTAGATCTAGGGGTGTTACAGGCAGTGGTACAATGGGAGAGACCTACCACTGTAACAGAATTTAGGAGTTTTTTGGGTTTAGCTAGGTATTATTGAAGATTCATTAAAGGTTTTTCCTAGAGAGCCTTACCTTTGACCTGTTTGATGAGGAAAGGTAGCACCTTTGAGTGGCTTAGAAATGTGAAGACAACTTCCAAGAGTTGAAAGAAAAATTAACCACCACACTTGTGCTAGTGATTCTTGACCTACAAGAAAACTTTGAGGTTTATTGTGATGCTTCAAAAAATGAGTTAGGTTATGCCTTGATGCAAAAAGGGCAGGTAGTTGCTTACGCTTCTAGGCAGCTAAGACCCCATGAAGAGAATTACCCAACCCATAACCTAAAACTAGCAACAGTATTGTTTGCTTCGAAGATTTGGAAGCACTATCTATATGGGGTCAAGTTTGAGGTCTTTAGTGATCATAAGATTTTGAAATATTTATTTGATAAAAAAGAGTTGAATATGAGGCAAAGGAGATGGATGGAGTTTCTAAAGGATTCTAACTTTGAGCTCAAGTACTATCTGGGTAAGGCCAATGTTGTGGTCGATACACTTAGCAGAAAATTGTTGCATATATCCCGAATGATGGTACAAGAGATGGAACTCCTCAAGAGCTTTAGGAATTTAAGCCTAGTAATGATCGTGTTACCACATGATCTTTGTTTGAAAAGATTAGAGATTCAGAATGAGCTGAGGGCTCAAATTAGAGAAGCTTAAGAGGAAGATGAAGCTTTAAAGTTGATTAATAAGTAAATTCAGTTGGGAAAGAAAAAAGATTTCAAGAGAGCTCATGATGGGACACTTTTGTTTAGAAATAGACTATGTGTTCTAAGGGAAAACGAAATCAAAGAGAAAATTTTAGAGGAAGCCCATAAGAGTAGATACATCATCCATTCCGAAGCTACAAAGATGTACTATGACCTCAAAAAGATATTTTGGTGGCCAAACATGAAAGGAGCTATCGCTGAATATGTATTCAAATGCTTAGTGTGCCAAAAGGTGAAGATAGAACACCAAAAACCTTTAGGACTCCTCTAACCCCTAGCAATTCCTGAATGGAAGTGGGAAAGCATATCAATGGACTTTGTGATAGGGTTACCTAGGACCCAGTCAGATCATGATGCCATTTGGGTGATAGTGGACAGGTTCTTGGCCATAAAAGTAACTTAGTCATTAGATAAGTTAGCTTAGCTTTACCTTCAAGAGATTGTGAGGTTGCATGGAATCCCCTCGAGTATCATATCAGACAGAGACCCTAGGTTCACATCTAGGTTTTGGGGAGCCCTGCATATATGAACTTTGGAACAAAATTGAATTTTTGTACAACCTATCATCCGCAAACTGATGGCCAAACTGAAATAACCATCCAAACCTTGGAGGATATGCTCAAAGCCTATGTGCTTGACCATCAGGGTAGTTGGGATAGGTTCTTACCTTTAATAGAGTTTGCTTACAATAACAGTTATCACACTAGTATAGGGTTGGCAACTTACGAAGCCTTGTATGGTAGAAAGTGTAGATAACCTTTATATTAGTGTGAAACTGGGGAATAGACTATCCTAGGTCTAGAAATGGTTCAACAAACCACCGAGCAGATTAGGATGATTAAGGATAGGAAGTTAGCATCCCAAAGTAGGCAAAAGAGTTATGCAGATGAGTGGAAAAGGCCTTTAGAATTCAATGAAGGAGAACATGTGTTCTTCAAAGTCACTCCTACTATAGGAGTTAGTAGGGCTATTAGAACCAAAAAGTCAACTCCTCGGTTTCTTGGTCCTTTGCAAATTCTGAAAAGAGTCGAGCTAGTTGCTTACCAAATAGTCTGGCCCCCCAGTTTGTCAAACCTCTATGATGTTTTCCATGTTTCCCAACTCCGAAAATACCATCTAGATCCTTCACACATTTTGAGAAATGAATCAATACAGTTAAAAGATGATTTAACTTTTACAGTGAAATCTATGAGGATCATGGATATGGCTGTGAAAGAACTTAGAGGGAAACAAATTCGTTTAATAAAGGTGTTATGAGACGGAATTGACTCAGAAGAGGCCACATGGGAACTCAAGTCTCACGTGATGATTGGCTATCCAGAGCTTTTTGGATGAGGCAAGCAAATTTTGAGGACAAAATTCATAAAAATGAGTGGAGAATTGTAGCATTATCTCCAACCTATTGAATTTAATCAGGTTATAAAAGATCGATACAATGTTATATAAGAAGTTTGATAATTTTGGAAGTGATTTAGATTAAACGGAGCCGAAATCTACGACACTGAAATTTAAGAGACTGATATTGCAGTATAAGCAAAATGGTAAAATGCTAATATGGAAAATAGAAGTGAATCCTAGAATTTTCTACAATGCCTACGATGGTGAGAAAAGTCAGTTATGAGAAAATAAGGTGTTCTTACCAGATATAATGTAGCAAGTTGAAGTAAGAAGATTTTCTTAAGCTTTGTTCATCTTTGTGTCATCCTTCCTTTTTCTTGAAAATGATGGGTTGATGATTTTTGTAGAGATTTTGAGATGTTGGGCAAAGTTTATGCTTTTATGCTTGATTACATGATAAAGATTCAAACTTTGATCTTGTTCTGAGTGTACTTTGAGTTTTTGAAAAATGGGTATGAAAGCTCTATTGTGGTTGGTTGTTTTATGGGTGATTTGGGTGTATTTCTGTGATGACTTGATGTTGTTGATATTTGATGGATTGGTTTAGGTTAAAATGGTTTAAGGACTCTGATTTTTGCATAAAACAAGCTTGCAATTGATTACATAGCCCCTGTAATCGATTACAATGCTTCTAGAGCTGTAAAAATGGTTTCTGTTCAGGATGTAATTAATTACATCCTGGATGTAATTGATTACAGAGCCTCTGCTTGAGATGTAATCGATTACATCAGTCATGCAATTGATTAGCAGGCCCCCAAATTAGGGTTTTTGATCCAAAATTGACGGGAACATAGTTCTTAACCCCATGGGACCTAAATGCAAGCATTAAACCTTGAATATGGAAGGATTATGCATCCAAATTACTTTGACAAAAAGATTTGATGATGAGTTTAAATTAAAATAAGATTGATTGATGAATTTGAATACTCATGATGAGAACTACTATATTGTGCATACTATTGCATGATGATGAAATGTGAGGCCTTGTGCCTTGATTTGAGATTAATGAGATAAATATCATGAGTATAGATGAATTGATCATTATGCATGGTAATAAGATATGAGATTGATGATTAAAATAATGATTGACTCTTCATGTGTAACACACTATCTAGGATATCCTTGGACTTAGGGTAAAACTTTGAAATTATTGTTGAAGTTAGACAATTCGTTACCACTTGAGTATTGAGGTTGAGGATGGACACTTCCTCCCTCTTTACCTGAGTTACCCATGGTTGATGTGTAGTTGAGGAGGGACATCTCTTCTCTACCCTTGAGGTATTCCTAGTTTGAGGATAGTGTGAGGACGAATAATACCCTCCCTATCAAAGTAGTTGAGGATGGACAATTCACTCACTACTCACAACTCGTAGCATGATAGACCACTTCAAACGGGTGGTGAATTGATGTGGGTTACTCAAAGTAGTTCTGCATAGCATGATAAACCACTACAAAAGGGTTGTAGTACACCAATCCTGAAGTAGGCTACTCGTAGCGTGATAGACAGCTACCCTTGAGTTGACACACGTGTCTTGATGATTTGATGACATGAGATTTGATGATACGATTTCTGATTTAAAGACTTAAGTCTTGATGATTGAAATATGATGGGTATTAAGTGAAGATACTTCTTCACATGATTATGGGTGAATAACCTAAGATTTTATGAAAGAATATATGACTTCTTGATATCAAATAATTTTGATAACAATTATAAAATGAACTGTCTATTTTAGGAAGAGGAAGGACCCGATTTGGCTCTCTACCATCTTCCTAAATCGATAATGAATGTTTTAGAAATGAGTTTTCTCGGAAATAGCTGGAATAATTATGATGGCACGTTTTTAGTCACCACTGAGAATTGTGAGATTCTTACACCATTTCTTTGATTTCCAAAATAATTCCAGGATAACCCCTACAACTTGTAGAGTTGGAGATGGACTTAAGCATATTGGGAGCTCATTTCCTTTTTGCTATGATATATTTTGTATATGGTCATATACCATTCTTTTGGGCCCTAGTGCCAATTGATGTACTTGTTATACTTTGTTGTACTTAGGGAAACTCTTTGTATATTACCTGTTGGAGAAATTACTGAAAAGAGAAACTTGACACAAATTTAAACAGAAACAAAGTACAATAAATAAAACCAAAGCTTAATATTATTTAAATAACTGAAGTGTCTGATCGGCTTGCGATGCATACTGCTTCCCTCACTGCTTCCTGCTGACCAATCTAGCTAAGCTATTACTAGGTCAGGTTTATGAACAAAAGCTTCTAATTTATCAATCAACTCATCAATAGTGGAAGCAGAGATAAGAAGTTGTCTTGCCGAAGGTGTGATAAATTTCTGTTTCACAGCATGGTCAAGAAAGAGTAACAAAATATCAAAGAAATTATTTACATTCAACAAACCTATGGGTTTATGGTGGATGTTTAGTTAGGCCCAAGAGATAATTTGAAAAACTTCTTCCAAGGTACCAAAATCACCTAGTAAGGCAATGAATGCATCAGAATTTTCAAGTATTATTTTCATATGAACTGAGTAAGGAGTCATTAGATGATATCTTATTGACTCTTGAGACGCATTCTTGTGGATTGGTGCATCATGAACTTCTTAATTTGTGGAATCTCTTCAAAGATAAAGAAAAACGCTACAGTCTTGGGAATCTGACTCTAAAAGACCCTATTTGCCAATTTATAAGAAAATTGGATGGGAAGCTTATCCTCGACTCATAGAAGGCATTTAAGCCGTTACTGGACGTGAAACCAGAGGCAGATGTGAGCCATATCCACAACAATCTGTACATATTATCTTCTTCTTCTTCATGTTTTCTAAAAAAAAAAAAAAAAAAAAAAAAAAAAGAAAAAAATGTTTGAACAAGGGCGATCCAGAAGGAGTACCATGGCTTTAATTAGTTGTGGAGCCCCAGCCTTTGGCTGACCCGTCATTGACTCGGGTGGACCTTTGCACGTTGGTTCTTAAAAAAGTTTGTGTACCATGTTCTGTAGAGAACTGCACTCCATATAGTGATCGACCAAGAGTAGTAGCTGCGTTTACAAACTCTAAACCCTTCCCATACTTAGATCCACAAAATACACAGATATTTTTAAGTTGACGAATAGTATATGACTCCATTCTATAATTGTGTGTTATGTTCTTCTGCTTCAGGCTCAAATTTTGTATATTATTTGTCTATCCTTTCTTAAAATTGCAATATTGATCCTAGTGACATCTTCTAATACAATTGTTAATGCATAATTCTGGATATGTCATTAGCTTAAGTATTAGGATGTTACATTTTGGTATCAAAACAATTCATCCTGTAAGAGCCAGGGTATGGACTACTATGCTATGATTGGCTACGAGTCATTGAAGAATAGTTTTGATGGTAACAAACATGAAGATGAAAGGAAGACCGAGTCCAAGATCTTCAAGAATAGCTTGAAGACTTAGAGTCTTTTGTACGGAGTCTCTCTGGATATCTCATTGTTTTTGCAAGAAAGGATAAAAGTGGTTTTAAACTAAAAACCAAAATTCAAAATGGCCTTGAGAATTAATCAAAAGGTTTTGCTATTTTTGAAAACCATCTGAGTATTTTTTAGGCATTCACAAATGTTTTTTTTTTCAAAAGGGGTTATTCGAATAAGTCCCTTCTTATTCGAATAAACCAAGTTAAGATATTCTGGTTTTTAATAGGGTTATTCGAATAACCCTAGAGTTATTCGAATAACATTTTCAATATCCTACTGCACTCCTCTATTTTAAAAAGTGCTATTCGAATAACACCACTACTATTCGAATAGAGGGTTTTTAGATTGGCTTGTTTTTAATACAAGCCATTTGAATAACCCCATGGTTATTCGAATAGACCTGTTTCTCAGAAAATATTTTAAAATAGAGTTATTCGAATAAACCACATGTTATTCGAATAACCCATATCTGAACTGTTTTTCACGAGGTTTCTAAAACTGTGTTATTCGAATAGGTCATCAGTTATTTGAATAAAACTCGAGACTCTATTTCAAAATAGCTAATGTCTCTTTGCTTTTAATTGGAGAATTAATTACTCAAACGACTATTTTCTTCAAAGATCTCTATAAATAGAGTCCTTGGTCACCTTTGCAAGCTGCCCAACTATCTGAATCAATCATTGCTTGCTTTAACACGTGATTTATAACTTTCTCATATTTTCTGTGCTCTTTTCACTAAAAAACTTTGAGATATCCTTAAAGAGCTCCTTAGTGCTTCAAGTTGTATTATTTGCTCTTTGTGAGAGTTTCACTTCATCTATTTTCTACTTCTCTGTAATGAGGGTGAGGCATCCCTCAAAGGTTTGTGTAAGGATGAGGTATCCCTGAAAAGTGAGGCTTTAGCAAAAGGGTAGAGTTTCCCTATGTATGAAAAGTGCTCTTGTTTGTAATGGTTGCAAGCACCTGTTTAAGCTGATATTGATAGTGAAAAATCTAGGATAGTTTTTTGTGGACTGGACGTAGGCTACAAGTGGTTTGGTGGCTAAACTAGGATAAATATTGTGCCTGCTTTTCTCATCATAATCTCTTTATTTACTACAATTTATTTATTATTGTTTATCTATTTATTTTATGTTCTTAAGGCTTTTTATCCTCTCTCTGCATTCACATCCTTTTAAGAAATAGCTTTACCAAAGATTGTTTTATAAGCGTTTGCGAAAAGTTTTAAATACTCAATTCACCCCCTCTTGAGTATTGGAGCCACTTGGTAACAAGTGGTATCAGAGATACACTCTTGTCTAAAGAGCTTAGCAGTTTCAAGAGAACATGGCTTCTTCAAATGGTTTTTCAGAGGGATCTTCCATAAATCGATCACCTTTTTTCAATAGGGATGGTTACGCATATTGGAAGGAAAGAATGAAAATCTTCATTGAAGCTATTGACCTAGATGTGTGGGATGCTGTAAAAAATGACGTATTTATACCTACGCGTGAGGTTGATGGTGTAAAGTCTAAAACACCTAGGAATGAATGGTCTGATGAGGATAAAAGAAAAGTTCAACATAATTTGAAAGCTAAAAACATCATTACCACTGCTTTGGGGTATGATGAATTTTTTAGAATTTCAAATTATAAAACTACTAAAGAAATATAGGACACTTTATAAGTTACCAATAAGGGTACTAGTGAAGTAAAGAGGTCAAGAATCAATTCTTTTACTCAGGAATATGAATTATTTAGAATGAACCAAGGAGAAAGTATTCAAGAAATGCAAAAAAGGTTCACCCACATTGTAAATCATCTTGCATCATTAGGAAAGAATTTTTCTAACGAAGATTTGATTAACAAAGTTTTGAGATGTCTGAGCAGGATTTGGCAACTCAAGGTGACAGTCATTTCAGAATCAAGGGATTTGTCAACAATTACACTAGCTACACTTTTTGTAACACCCCTTGATTTAGTAACCATGGCACAATCGTCATTATACCACAGTCACTAAATTTTGGCGTGCAACAACTCAACAACAGGTTTCTAAATTTAATCATTGTGCATATAAAGAAAATATGAGCCACAAATGAAGTATATTTAGTACACAGCTCCTAAAATACAACCATAAAAGAAAATACATTCCATATATACAGATATATCTTTATCATAAAGTATTGGTAACACAAAACATAATACTTATATATCCAAACAACAGAGGACATGTACAACTACCATATAAAAACTCGACCCGGCCCAAGTCCAAACACCTGAAGGGTAATATCTCCCACTTGGTCTTCCTCTAGAATCAGAACGGGAAAATTCCCTGGTTGAGGCATGTTGCGATGGACGGGAGTTCGAGCAGTCGGCTATGTAGAATCCTCCCTAAGGGTGTAATGCCGATCACCCCACACCTCTCTAATAGGAATAGAGAACTCCACATGCACAAAAGCATTGAAGGTGAGAGTAGTAACCCCAAGATAGGTACTACTCCTAAGCAAAGTCACCTCCCCTCTATACACGAAATGCTCAGTGTCACGGTCGACAAGCCAGGCATCGATGCCTCCATGAAGCTGTACTCGCACGTAACCAAAGAAATCTTTTTTAGATGGCATCACCGTAATAAGAAGTCAATCCACTAAAATCCAAACAATTCAACCTCGCCTTCCTTCACAATCTTCCTCAACATAATTGTAAACCAGAACAATACAACAAAGAGGTGAGATCCCCTACATCACATACCAAAATGGCAGCGAAGAAAAATGATACGAATGACAAAGTCATTCCTTACATACAGATATTGCAGATATATTCAAGTTATCAATTTCATAAATATCATTAAAAAGCATATCCCATAATAATATACACCTTAACAGCACTATAACAATAGATATCCATAATAGATATATAATGATTATGCCACCACAATATGTATGTTAACCATGCCACGACAATATGTGTACTGACCATGTGTATGCATAAAGAAGAAGTTCCTACTCCATGAAGCTAATACTCAATTTCATATATGAATGACCCAGAAGGTCTGCCACCATCAATGACAGTCTACGCTGAACGCGAAAAAGAAATAGTGCTTGTTGGTTCCTCGTCAGTGCATTGTAACGGTTCTTCATGGCTAGAGGAATATAGTGTGACAAATAGGTCACTAGATGAATCACCTCACCTTGACGCACCTTGAGATCCTTCCCTTGGACACTACTCAATTCTCATTCATTCCTAGGCAACAAAAGTCATATAGACACTGAATGTATTATGTTCAATGTATGATAACTCAATGTATAACTCAAGCCACCATTGTATTGTTCCCAATGATATCAAAACAATTTCCCATACAATTACATAATAACACTGATCCACCGGGTCCAGCACATCAGCACAATAGCAAACCAGTGTTTTCATAATCATGTAAACGTTTTCTAATGTTCTCCCCAAAATCCACATTATATTAATTTATTGAAAACTTTATATATTCTTTTTACTAAAATCCTCTTAAATAGAATACTTTAAGTTCTGAATCACGTTCAAAACTTATTTTTCATCATCATAATCAAAATCACTCTTATCTAATAATAATAAAAACTTTGTTCCATCCCTTTCAAATAATATATTTTAAGTCTCAAATCACCTTTAAAACTCCTTTTCCATTTCTAGTACTAAAAATCATTATTTATCCAATAAAAGTTATACGTTCCATATTCCTCTTAAAAATCCTTTTTAAACAAAATCCTTTAAGTTTCAAACATTCATCCTAAATTATTCTCCACGATCAAAAATCACTTTCTTTTTAAATTATAAAACCTTATTCATTTATTTTTCCGCTTTATAAATCATTAATCCAATTTCTAGTTGCCTAATCTTATGAATTCATAACTAACCAAATATTTTTTACTTGGATCACCCAAAATGGGCATAGAGGCCGTGAGCCTTAGTGGTCATTGAGACCAAAATTTCTTTCGTTTCTCAAATGATTCATAGCATTAATTCAACCATAAAAATTCTACCATAATAGTTTCATGTATATTATCACAACTACATATAGAGAATAAGCAAGCATAACGATTCATATATATTATCAACATAATATAACCACATAAAGCTAAATAAAACACAAACCAAGTTAAAGTCATATGCTCATACATAGTAAATAAGCACATATTCAACTAGTAAGCAGAAACCATAACCACATAATCAAGTGAAGGAATCCTCACATGGATTCTTCACTTACAAACACAAAATTTTCATTTTCTCACCACCATGTTTGGTCGATGAGGTTAATCTCCCTCTTACCTCAAGAGAAGATCAAAAGGAAGCTCCTTGAATTTTCATCCACCACCACCAACAAAACCTTAAGACAACAAGCATACAAGCATTAGATCTAAAGCTTGATAGAAGACAACCATGGATCAAGATCATGGTTTAACACTTTGAAAATAAGATTAGAAGTGAAGATTTAAATTTCACCTAAAGGTCTTCAAATCTTGAGCTTAACAAAAGCACTTAAAGATGGATGAATTTGAAGATGGTTTCAACATGAAAATGTCTTAGAATGGTGTTTAGATTCAAGATCTATGATTGGATTGAATTAATCAAGGTTGGATGGCATTTTGGGGTGTGTTGCCCATGAGCCTCAAGGGAATAAGGTGACAGGATTTTGTGTTCTTGGCTTCAAGAAAATGGAAATGAAGATGAATAAACAAAAACTAAGTCTTGAATCCTCCAAGATGATGCTTTGGCCGTGAGGTATGGGAGGGAGAGAGTGAGATATTTTTGTGTAGCTTCTTGGTTACTTGAGAGGATGATAGAAAAAGAAAAAAAATGAATAGGAACTTGCCCAAGAATCCTCTTGGAGATTTTCATCCAACACCTCCAACAAAACCCTTGAAGTTTCAAACTTTCAAGATCAACACCTAAAGCTTGAAAAGAGAAGACCATGGTCAAAGTGATGGCCTTGAACACGAAAATGAGAAGAGAAAATGAGAATCAAGATCCTAACCTTTAAAGCTTCAAGTTAGGGCTTGAAAGAGATGATGAAGATGAAAGAACTAGATGATGACTTCAACAAAGAAAAACTTCCAAATGATAAGTAGATTCAAGAACTAGAGTTGATTTGAAAAAAACAAACAAACATGGATGCTAGGGAAAGAGGAGCTTGGCCGTGAGCTTGGAGAGAAAAGAGAGAAGAGAAAAAGTGAGAGAAAAGTGTGTAGCTTTTTGAGAGATGAAGTGAAATGAACTTGGATGGAAAAATAACAAAGTGGGCATCCACTTTTTCCTCCAAAAACCCTGTAGCCATTCAAGGGGAAAGAAGGGAGAAGCTTCTCCAACAAGCTTGGTAGAAAGCTTCTTCATTAAGTTTTAATAAAGCTTCTTTAAGAAGCTTTGTTTCATTTTTTTGAAAAAGTCAACAAGTGATGTCACATGGATGATGTCATAAAATGAACATTCTAGAAAAAATGACTTGTACTTCACTAAAAGCTATTATCCAATAGACAAAGGTTACAGTTAACAAAATTAGTATTTATTGTCTATTGGGTAATAGGACGTACCAGGTTTTTATCTGTCTGATAAAATATTGAAAAACAAAAATTTCATAAACTGTGTCCAGCTTCGAGTTTAGTAAGATTCCCTGGCCCCATTTCACAGTCCAAAATTTTTTGGTCTCAGAAAAGTATTATTTTTTCGGCCCCGCTTAACATGCATGCAAATCGAGAAATATATTAAAATAATCAAAATCACTGAAATAATTCACAAAAATTCATAAAAATCACAAATATTATAAAATGAATATAAATCACGAAACAAGCAATTTTCAAGGTGTTATACTTTTTGGAAAACCTCATGAACATGAATTGGAGCTGAGCAGATTAAGTCAAAGTGAAGAAAATGATAAGAAGAAAAAGGGACTAGCTCTCAAAGCCACATCCTCAGCACTAAAAGATGATGATGATAAGGATGAAGGCATAGAGAACCTTGAGCTAAATGAAGAAAATCTCAGCCTTTTGGTAAGAAAATTTGGTAAGATTCTCAAGAAAAATAGAACTCAAAGAAGACCATTTTTTTCCTCCAAAAAAACCTATCAAAAAGGGGAACGAACATCTTCAACCCCAACTTACTACAAGTGTGGAAAAACAGGTCACACGAAGATGGAGTGCCCAATTTACCAAAAGAAGATGGAGAAATTCGAAAAGAAACCTTTCAAAGAAAGAAAAAGAAGAAGAGCCTACATAGCATGGGATGACAATGATATGGACTCAACTAACAGCTTAGAGAGCAAGGAAGCCCATATATGTCTTATGGCCAAAGGAGAAGAAGAACAAGAAAATGGCATTGAGGTAATTTTTAACTTTGACTTATCTCCTTCTTATGATGAACTTCAAGATGTCTTTGAGGAACTGGATGATGAATCACTAAGGCTCACAAAATTAATTTCTTTATCTAAGAAAACAATTTCTTCTTTAGAAAACCAAATTCTTATTTTGAATGAAGAAATTGAAGAATTAAAAATTGAAAATGAAACATTAGGATTAATTAATGCATGCACAACTTGTTCTTCACATGCTTCTACATCTACATCTCGTTCTTCATGTCATATGCTTGAAAAAGAAATTGAAGATTTAATGAACACCCTTTCTAAATTCACTTTTGGAAGAGATAATTTAAATATTTTATTAGGAAAACAAAGAGTTGTTTTTCAAAAAGCTGGGATAGGTTATAACCCGAAAAATCAGCAAAAATCTTATAAAAATTTCTTTGTTCATTCAAGTACTTCTAGTATCCCATTTATTAAATGTTTTTAATGTGGAAAGAAAGGACATAGTGCATTAACATGTAATGTAAGGAAAAATATTAACACAAAGATTGAGACAAAAATGGTTTGGGTTCCTAAGGGTACTATACCCAAAACTGACACTCAAGGACCCAAGAAAATTTGGGTACCAAAAGTTAAAAACTAAATTTGTGTTGTAGGTGTGCTTGAAGGTAAAGAGCTCAAATTGATACCTCAATAGTGGATGCTCCAAGCATATGACCAGAGACGACTCCAAATTCTCATTCCTTGTCCCTAAGACTCACAAACACGTAACATATGGAGACAACAACAAAGGAAAAGTTCTTGGAGTTGACAAAGTCGGTAAAAATCCTATCTCCTCTATTGATAATGTATTGCTAGTTAAGGGGTTGAAACATAACTTGCTTAGTATTAGTCAATTATGTGATAAAGGAAATCCAGTAATATTTGATTCGAATTGTTGCATAGTTGAAGGAAAAGATGATAAGCATGTTAAGTTCGTTGGTCATAGAGTCAATAATATTTATATGATTAGCCTTGATGATATATCTTCAAGTAATGCAAAATGCTTTTTGAGTAAGGAAGATGATTCATGATTATGACATAGAAGAATTGCACACATTCACATGGATAACTTAAACAAGTTGGTCACTAAAGAGCTCGTAATTAGACTACCAAAGCTTAGATTTGAAAAAGATAAATTATGTGATGTATGTCCAAAGGGAAAACAAGTAAAGGTTTCCTTTAAAGCCAAAAATGTTGTTTTAACTTCTAGACCTTTATAACTTTTGTGCATGGATCTTTTTGGTCCTCAAGAACAATGAGCTTTGGTGGGAATTACTATGCATTAATGATTGTAGACGATTTTTGTAAGTTTACATGGACCTTATTCCTATCTCATAAAAACGATGCATTTCTAGCTTTTAAGAAACTTGCCAAAGTTATCCAAAATGAAAAAGGTTTTTGTATTACATCCATTAGAAGTGACCATGGTGGTGAGTTTGAAAATCATGATTTTGAAACCTTTTGTGATGAACATGACATTGAGCATAATTTTTCTGCCCTTAGAACTCCACAATAAAATGGAGTTGTGGAAAGGAATAATCGATGTTTACAAGAAAAGGTGAGAACTGTGCTCAATGAGCCTTCTCTTTCTAAATATTTTTGGGCGGATGCGGTAAGAACCACTTGTTATGTAATGAACCGGGCTTTAATTAGGCCTATTTTAAAGAAAGCCCCTTATGAATTAATCAAGGGAAGGAAGCCAAATGTCTCACATTTTTATGTTTTTGGATGTAAATGTTTTGTTTTAAACAATGGAAAGGATAACTTAGGAAAGTTTGATGCTAAGTCTGATGAAGGTATATTTCTTGGCTATTCTAATCAAAGTAAGGCCTTTAGAATATATAATAAAAGAATTATGACTATTGAAGAGTCCATTCATGTTGCATTTGATGAAACTAACCCAAATGGACCGAGAAAGGATTTTGTTGTTGATGATGTTGCAAAGGCTTTGCCAAAAACACATTTGGACAACAAGGAGAAAGAAGAAAGGAAATAAGAAAAAAGCCAAGAGAACCCCCCAAATCAAGAAGATTCATAAGTTATGAACCTTCCTAAAGAATGGCAAACCTCAAGATACCATTTGTTTGAACAAGTAATAGGTGATGTATCCAAAGTTGTAAGTACTCAAAATTCAATTAGAAATGCATGCAACCATATGACTTTCGTTTCTCAAATTGAACCTAAAGACATAAATGAAGCCTTTAATAATGAACATTGGATCTTGGCCATGCAAGAGGAGCTAAACTAATTTGAAAGAAACCAAGTTTGGGAATTGATTCCAAGACCCAATGATTATCCAATTATAGGTACTAAATGGGTCTTTAGGAACAAGCTTGATAAAGCTGGCCTAATAACTAGAAATAAAGCTAAGCTTGTAGCAAAAGGATATAATCAAGAACAAAGTATAGACTATTAAGAAACATATGCACTTGTAGCTAGACTAGAAGCTATTAGAATGTTACTTGTTTTTGCCTGCATCATGGATTTTAAATTATATAAAATAGATGTAAAAAGTGCTTTTCTAAATGGCTTTATTCAAGAGGAGGTATACGTTAAACAACCTCCAGGCTTTGAAAATTATGAACTACTGAACTATGTTTTCAAACTGAAAAAGACTTTATATGACTTAAAACAAGCTCCTAGAGCTTGGTATGAAAGGTTGAGTAAGTTCTTTTTAGAAAATGATTTTACAAGAGGAAAGGTTAATACAACCCTTTTTATTAAAAATAAAAAACATGACATACTCCTTGTACAAGTATATGTAGATGATATTATCTTTGGTGCCACTAACAAAACTTTGTGTAAGGAATTTGCTAATATCATACAAAATGAATTTGAGATGTCCATGATGGAAGAGCTCAATTTCTTCCTTAGGCTTCAAATTTAGCAAACAAGGAATGGAACCTTCATTAGCCAATCTAAGTATTGCAAAGAACTTCTCAAGAGATATGGAATGGACAACTCAAAACATATGGATACACCAATGAGCACCTCATGTTACTTGGACAAGGATGAAGTATGTAATCCTGTAGAAATCACTAAATACAGAGGTATGATTGGATCCCTTCTTTATCTCCTTGCTAGTAGACCAGATATTATGTTCAGTGTATGCATGTATGCTAGATACTAAGCTAATCCAAAAGAATTGCACTTAAGTGCAGTAAAACGAATTATGAAATATCTTAATGGCACTTCACAAGTGGGATTATGGTACCCTAAAGGTGCCACTTGTAGTCTTATTGGTTATTTTGACTCTAATTTTGCTGGATGCAAATTGGATATGAAAAACACTAGTGGGACAAGTCACTTGCTTGACAATTCTTTAGTTTCTTAGCATAGTAAGAAACAAAATAATGTAGCATTGTCTATAGCTGAGGCTGAATATGTTGTAACCGGGAGTTGTTGTGCCCAAATCCTATGGATGAAACAACAACTTCTAGACTTTGGACTTCATTTCATAAGGGATCATGTTGAAAAAGGTGATTGTGTATTAGAATTTGTTGAGATAACAAACCAACTTGCTGATATTTTCACAAAACTTTTGCCTAAAGATACCTTCTTTCACTTAAGAAAAGAACTTGGAATTTTGGATCAATCTTGCATATAATGTTTATATTTAATGATTTATTATTGATTTATTAATCTTGAATTATTATTGACTTGAGCATCGGAGATATCCTCAAATTTATTTTGCAGGTAAACCTTCACTGGATAAGTTTTCCACTCTTAAATTACATCTCTGAACATGTCTGATGTTGTTTTTCTGATAGGTTTATTCGAATAAACCTATGGTTATTCGAATAACCTGAGCCCATCAACCACAACCCTTATATTTGATGTATGTTCTATTCGAATAGACCTCTAGTTATTCGAATAAATATGTTGCATGTGCCTTTATGCTTTTATGCTATTATTTGAATATACTTGAAATTGATAACTTCATCTTGTGTTTTCTTGTATCTATCCTATTCGAATAAGTGAAAGCTTATTCAAATAATGCTCTCACAGGGACCTTTTATCCTTATTTGGCTATTCGAATAACCAAAAGGTTATTCGAATAAAACCTTAGCATATAGCCAAGTTTACAAGGCTAGTTATTCGAATAACTCTTAGGCTAGTTACATCTCTACTCACGTTGCCATCTTCATCCTCCACCATTTTTTGTACCTTCCACCATTATCCTCCACCATCTTTTTCCACCCTTGCAACCCCATTCATCATGACCACATTCACCTTCTTCCAACCATGGTCTCCTATTCTTCCCGTGCCAAATGTCCTTGAATGAAGATTACCCCCTACAACAACCCTTTTGACCTACGAAGGTTGTCCTTCAGTCAGGAAGAACTAGGTCACTTCATCACTTACTTTTGGAAGCGCAACCTTGTGCAGCCTAAATACTTGGACTTGATCTTCTTCCAGAACGAAGGCGACTTTGACTTCCTCAACCTACTCAACATTCAAGGCGTTCTTTGTCTTTGCTCTCATAATCTAATCTTTAACCTGATTTGGTAAAGATGTTCTATTACAACCTGAAGATTGAAGGACAGAACCTTCATTCAGACGTCTGTGATCAGCACATAGTGATCACTCCTCAGGATTAGACCGCTTTGTTTGAGATTCAGTTTGCTGGCACCCTTGCTGAAGGAGAAGATAGCCCCCTTATTCAGGAATACAACAAAAATCATGCTATTGAAGATCTGCTGAAGCCTGGCCTTGCCTGGCTAGGAAAGGTGTCATGGGAGGGATGCTGAAAAGCCAAGATAGGCTCTTGCACTATGCTTATGCCCACATTTTGGCTCCTCGAGGTGGGAACTATGCCTACCTGTCTGCAGATGACATCTTCATGCTTTGGCTTCTGAAAAGAGGACACAAGGTCAATTGGCCAATCTTCATCATGAAACACATGATGAAGGCAAAAGGCAAAGAGAAATCTGACCAGCTGATAATCACATATTTTATATATTAATAAACCTTCAGTTTTAATCATTTACACTCTCTATGTACTTAATTGATTGAGCTTAGTCATGATTTGTAAGCTTAGGTTCAGATTAGGCTTAATTGATATTTTCCAGCATTATTGAGATTATACACCGTTTTTGTATTTTGCCCATATCTTGAGTTCTAGATGTCTAGTATGAATTTTACCTTGTAGGAAAGCTGAGAGAAAGATCTACAACTTTGATGAAGAGCTCGAAGTCTCAATCAGACATCTACTAGAGCTAATTAGGACTGGAATTCAGAAAACAGGTTCTGTCACTAAAACTCCAGCAGTGTGCACTAATTAAAGCATAACTTGAGATATAGGAGAGTTTTTGGACTGAAACTGGTGTCATTTGACAGTTAAGACCAAAATCTACAACTTTCATGAAGAACATAAGAGCTAATTCTGATGGCTTGGAGGTCATATTAGGCTTGTAAGTCAGAACAAAGGAGTTGTAGTTGGGCCAGAGCAGTATGCAGTGATTGCGCTGGAATTTGAGCTGTAGGAGTTGTATGGAGATGAAACTGGTGACATTGAAAGATAAGACAAAATCTTTCAACTTTCATGAAGACCACTTTTCCAGGAAATGACGTTTTAATAGAGTTATAATCGTGTGAAGATAGTTAAATTAGTTGGTACAAGTGGAGAGACAAGCATCATTAATCATCCACCCACTCATTAATCATCTACCCACTAAATAATCATCCATCCACTCAATAATCATCCACCCACTCATAAATCATCCACTCACTCATTAATCATCCACCCACTCATTAAAGAACTCCATTGTCATTTTTCACTCATCAACCCATCATCTACCCACTCATTAAATAACTCCATTGTCATTTTCCACTCCTCAAGCTCTATAAAAGGGAGCATTGGCTGAGCATTTGGGCATCTTGGCTTAGAGATCAAGATCATGCTATTATGTTATTTGTTTCTCTTGTTGTAATTTTCTTTTGTTCTAAATTGAAGTTATGTTCATCTTTTTCTTCTTTCTTTCTTTCTTTTTTCTTACTCATGGATAACTAATTTTCATCTTGCTTGAGTGAAATGGTGAAGCTTTTGGTAATAAAATAAGGTTAGATTAATTTCTTTCTTGTGCTTAAATAATATATTATCAAGTGATCATTTTATGTGTTGTATTTTGTTTCCAATCAATTTAGAAACCCTCCTTGTAAAGTGGAGTTCTTGATTCGTTGTAGACAAGTGGTTGGCACAATGAATGCTTGAATCCATTTACAAGTGTTGGCGTAGGTAAATAATTAAAGGAACTATAATATAATTAGGTATATAATTCTAAATGGACTTTGAATGTTTTATTTTTCGATTGGAACCTCCGTTGTGTATGAATTTCAATTAAGTTATAAAAAAGAATTAATCTTGTTCTTAATTTATTACCAAAAGTGGATCTCCTAACCCAAGCATGTTTTTTTTTAATCATGAACAAGTTTTATTATCTTTATTTTTGTGACAAATCCATTCCTTACTTAAAGAATTTTTCTTCATCAATTCCCTGTGGATCGACCTCGGACTCCCGATAAATTTATAACTTGAGACAACCTACACTTGGGTTTGCATCCTTTAATTCGCATCAAGTTTTTGGCGCCGTTGTCGAGGAACTTGATTTGAAGTTTTAATTTATTGAGGTTCTCTTTCCTTAAGTAAACTTCATCATCTAGTATATTTTTTCTCTACTCTTTTAACTTTCTAACTTACTAAGTTACTAACTTTCTAACTTACTGACTTACTAACTTATTTATTTATGTCATTTATTTATGCTTACTAATTTTTTTTTAATTTCATTTACTTATGCTTTCGACTTATTGACTTACTAACTTGTTTATTTATGCCATTTATTTTTGCTTTCTGACTTTTTTACTATTGTCATTTATTTTTGCTTTCTGACTTACTGACTTGTACATTATTTTTTTTAATTTTAAGTCATTTATTTATTGTTAATATTTTAATGGTTGGTGTAAATTGTCGACTTGTACATTATTTTTTATTTTAAGCCATTTATTTATGTTTAATTGGTATCGTGATTCAAATTCTGGTCGTTTGGTTAAAATTAATCTTGATACTTTATATATTAATTTGTTTGAATCACAATCATGCACAATTGATACAATGACTGAAAATGAAAGTGTACATGATAAACATGAAAATCAACCATTGCGAACCATTCGTGAATATTTGTAACCTCCTCGAAATTCTAGTCCATCATGTTTTATCTTTCCACTCAATGCTAACAATTTTAGATTTAAGCCAAGTATGATTTCATTACTTCCTAATTTCCATGGTTTAGAATCTGAGAGCCCATACTTACATATAAAAGAATTTGAAGAAGTATGCATCACTTTCAATGATCAAAATTACACCGAAGATAATGTTAAGCTTAAATTGTTTCCTTTTTCTTTGAAAGATAAAGCAAAAACTTGGCTTAACGCTTTGAAACTAAGATCAATTGACACACGGCAAGAAATGCAAAGTGAGTTCTTAAAAAAAATTTCCAACACATAAAACCAATGCTTTGAAAAGACAAATCCAAATTTTTTTTCCCAAAATTCAAATGAAGCATATTTTCAATGTTGGGAACATTTTAAAGATTTGTTAAATTCTTACCCTCATCATGGTTTTGAAAAATGGAGCACTATAAGCTTCTTTTATGAAGGTTTAATACATAAAATCAAATAATTTGTGGAAACAATGTGCAATGGCGAGTTTCTTGATAAAGAACCTGAAGAAGCTTTAGTATATTTAGACCATTTGGCTCAGAATTATCAATCTTGGCATGGTACTAATCCTTCTAAAAATTCAATTAGATCTAACCTTACAAGTAAAGGAAAATACCACTTTAGTCAAGAAGAAAATCTAAATGCTAGGGTCGCCAGTTTGGCTAGAAAGGTTGAAGCCATAAAATTAGGAAAAGTAAAAGAAATCAAATCTGTACAAAATGAAGAAATTTGTAGTATTTGTGATGACTTAGGACACTCAACACATGAATGTCCTAAGATTCTTATTTTTAAAGAAGTTGTACATGAGCAAATAAATGCAATGAATAATTTTAAAAAGTCATTTACTTCTCCTTTTTTAGATTCATACAATCTGAGATGGAGAAATCACCCAAACTTCAGATAGAGGAATAATAATCAAGCACAATTTATGCAACCACTGCCTCTTCAGGAGCAACAGGACTCTCAAAATTCTCAAGGATATGCACCTTATGTCCCACCATATAGGAAAAACCTTGAAGGAACATTGCATGCATTCATAGAAAAGCAAGAGGACATTAATAAACAAAACACTCAAACCATGATTAACATAAAAGAAACTCTTGCTAAACTTTCTTCTACACTCACAATTCATGATAAAGGAAAATTTCCTTCTCAACCTCAACCAAATCCCAAGGATCAGTACAATCTAAATGAGGGTAGTTTAGAAAACCAACAATTGGATCAAGTCAAGTCAGTGATAACTCTTAGGAGTGGAAAGGTTGTTGAAAAATAAATTCTCGAACCTTGTGAGAGAGATGATGAACCAATTCCCTAAGAAAATGAAGAAGTTGACCAAAAGGAGACCAAACTCTCGCTTTCTCCCCCATTTCCTCAAACATTAAACAATTCAAGGAAATTGAACCATAACACTAAAAATTTTGAAATTTTGAAACAAGTGATGGTCAATATTCCTTTGTTAGATGTTATCAAACAGATTCCTTCTTATGCCAAATATTTTAAGGACTTGTGCACAATTAAAAGGAAACTGAATGTGAAAAAGAAAGCCTTTTTGGCTGAACAAGTAAGCTCCATTCTTCAGAATAATAATGTCATGAAATATAAAAACCTTGGTTGTCCTACAGTTTCATGCATTATTGGAGAACATAAAATTAAAAAAGCTTTACTTTTTTTTTATAAAATGGAATGCAAAAGCATCACAATAGAGCAAGAGATCCCAACTAGGTTGGCACCACAGGCTCTACCAATCATCTGCAGCAAACCAAAAATATATTGATCAAAATAAAAAGGAATACAAAAACATGGGGGGGCAACAACCAAACCCAAAGGAAATCAAACACTATTTAAATCTATAATTGGATAGACCAAACCTATTGGGAAAAACGTCTATCCTAATGAAATCAGGAATCAAATCCCACCAAGAAAAACACTTAGTAATTACACCAAAGGATGCTAATTTATCAGCATAGTTATTTCCTTCTCTATAAATATGAGAGACCTTGAATTGCATGCTAAAAGTAAGCAGGAGACAATTATTCCACTTGTTCCGAAGTTTCCAGGGGACTATATCAGAAGAAGAAAAAGCTTGAACAACCAAAGAAGAGTCATACTCCAACCAAAGCTTATGCCAGCCTTTCTCAAAGGCCACCTGTATAGCAAACATAACCGCAAACAACTCAGCATGTATTGAGTTAGTAATACCATAATAGGCAGCAAAACAACCAAGAACCGCCCCCTTTGATCTCTAAAAATAGCACCACCACTAGTAGGGCCCAGAGAACCTTTGGCTGCTCCATCCGAGTTTGCTTTGATCCAACCACAAGGAGGTGGAATCCAATCCACCTGAATGATAGATGGAGCTTTACAAGGATGACCAGCTACACCAAAGAATTTTAGAATTAAGAATTCTTGCATAGATGAGCCCATGTGATTCTTGGTGAAGTTTCCTGAAAGAGAAGTAGAGGCAATGACCATGCTAATTGCATATTGAAAAGCAACAACTTTATTGTTAAATCTAAGTTTGTTCCTACAAAACCAAATGACCCAAATAATGTTAATAACAGCAGCAGAAATGACATCTTTAACTTGTGGGCTCCAGCTTCTATTGCATATAGAAAGAACGGTCTCCAAAGAGGAAGCATCAACAGGTAAGTTAACTATAGAACTAAACTAAGTCCAAAGCTTCTTTACAAAATTACAATCGAAGAAAAGATGCGCAGAGGATTCTGCAGCTTGAAAGCATAAATTACAAACAGAAACCGAAACATAACCACAGTGCTGCAAGTTTTCATCAGTTGGCATCCTATCATGAAGTAACCTCCAAACTATAAAAGATTTAGATGGAGGAATAACAGAGTTCCAAATTAGCTTATACCAAGAAGACTACGGCTGAGGTGGTTTGAGGTGTAGGAAAGCATCTTTCAATGTAAGTAAACCAAAATTGGATTTTTGCCAAACAAACTGATCCGCAGCACAAAATCTAGGAATTGTCATTAGAGCAATGTCATTAGCAATGCAAGGAAAATAAGACATCAAAGGAGCAGGAACTATCCAACTATGATTATGCATGAAGTTTGCCACAGAAGATTTAAGAGATTTGTGCAAGCTATAAGGGATCTGCATAGACTCCACCAATGGTTGGCCTAACCAATTATCCAGCCAAAAATTAATGTTCCTGCCATCCCCCAAATGCCAAACCGAGTTAACCAAGACAGTAGTCATGTTGACCTTAATGCCTGGACAAATTGAAGATTTAACATATTTAACAATTGGCTTACTAAGATAGATGAACCTAGACTTGAAGAAAACTGCCCATTCTTTATAAGAAGCTAACATTTCCCATGATAACTTCATAAGGGCTGCTTCATTTAAATGTCTAAAAGATTTAATGCCGAGACCTCCCTCCAATATGTGTGAGCATATCTTATTCCAAGCAACAGTAACCATTTTCCTGACATTTATGTCACCAGCCCATATGAAATTCCTGATGCATTTGTCAAGATGCTTTAGAAGGGATATTGGCCAAGCATAAACATGAAAGCTGTATATGAGCATGCTTTGGATGACAGATTTAACTAACTTAACTCTACCCATTATGGATAAAAGAGAGCCCTTCTAAGAAGCTAGTTTCAAAGTGATTCTATCAGCAATAGGCTGGAAGTGAATCTTTCTAGGCTTTCCCTTGAATAAAGGAACTCCAAGGCAAAACAAAGGGAGAGTGCCTGCTGTAAAGCCAAGCCAACTAGTGATATAAGCAGTTTTTCTAGCTGTGATATTACCTGAATAAAATTTGCACTTGTTTAAACTTAGATGCTGCCCAGAAGCTTAACTATAATGACTAAACAAATTCATCAAAGCCTCAAGATTTCTTTTAGTTCCCTTACAGAAGACCAAGACATCATCAATATATAAAACATGGCTTGGAGTGGAAAAAATTTTCGACCCAGAAATTGGTTGAAGTATACCAGCATCAGCCAATTGAGTAATTCCTCTACTAAGGACATCTTCAGCAATAAAAAACAGAAAGGGAGAAAGAGGATCACCTTGTCTGACTCCCCTCTTGCAATTGAAAAAACCCACAGGTCTGCCATTAACTAGGAAAGAAAGCTTAACTGATTTCAAGATTACCCTGATCCAGCTACAGAATGTGGCATTGAAACCAAAAGCTTCTAGGACATTAATTAAGAAATTCCAATCAAGAGTGTCAAAAGCTTTTTTGATGTCTAGTTTAAGAGCAAGATTACCACCAAAAGACTTATAATCTAGTAAATTAATAGCTTCTGAGGCGATACAGATGCAATCTTGAATCTGTCTCTCCCTAATAAACCCCCTTTGCTGATGGGAAATGATTTTAGGGGCAATAAGAGCCAATCTATCAGCCAGCAACTTAGCTATAATTTTAAATTGGAAGATGGCCAAGGCAATAGGCTTGAAGTCTTCAATTTTATCAGCTCCAGCAATCTTGGGAATTAACACCACCATATTCGAATTTAAGTTAGGCAGCATCCAACCTTGGTTTAAAAAAAAAAGCTTTATTTGATCTTGGTGCTAGTGTTAATTTGCTTCGATATTCAATTTATCAGCAACTCAACTTGGGTGAGTTAAAATCAACTTCTATAACTCTTCTACTTACTGATAAATCAATTAAAATTCCAAGAAGAATAGTGAAAGATGTGTTGGTACAGGTTGATAAATTCATATATCTTGTGGATTTTATTGCCTTGGATACTGAACCTATGGTTGATAGTTGCAAGTCAATTCCTAATATTTTAGGCCGTCCATTTTTAGCAACATCTAATGCTTTATTAAATTACAGAAATGGAGTGGTGAAGCTAACATTTAGAAATATGACACTGGAACTCAATGTTTTTAACATATCAACCACAGGAAGTCCTTGATGAAAAGGAGGAAGTTGAAGGGATTGAAGCCATTGTAG
This sequence comes from Ormosia emarginata, assembly GCA_029884605.1. Taxonomy (NCBI): domain Eukaryota; kingdom Viridiplantae; phylum Streptophyta; class Magnoliopsida; order Fabales; family Fabaceae; genus Ormosia; species Ormosia emarginata. The sequence goes on from JAQQTP010000088.1 coordinate 47,148,329, forward strand.
ATGATCATCTTCAAAGAAGGAGTTCTTCTGACCCATTAGAAATTTGTTTAGTCAAATCATTTGATTCAGTCATGCAATTAGATGATGATATGTCTGAAATATGTTCTTCGCTTGATTGTACACAGTTAATGGAGTACAAGGGATGGAAACCAAGATTTGAAGAACTAAAACCCATGAATGATAATACCCATGAAGAAGTACCCACATTAGAACTAAAGCCATTACTTGTTGGGTTGAAGTACACATTTTTGGGAGAAGAGCAAAGCTTTCTAGTGGTAATTTCCTCGTCCCTTTCTGAAAAACAAGAAGGTATGTTAACAGAAGTACTTAAAAGGCATAAAAGTGCAATTAGATGGACATTAAAGGACACAAAAGGCATTAATCGATTAATATGTACACAGAATACATTTAGAGGATAATGCTAAAACTTCTCAACAACCTCAAAGAAGATTAAATCCACACATGAAAGATGTAGTTAGAGCTGAAGTTCTTAAATTACTTGATGTTGGAATTATCTTTCCTATCTCTGATAGCCAGTGGGTAAGCCCTACATAAGTTGTGCCTAAGAAATCTGATATAACAGTGGTTGAAAATGAAAAAGGTGAATTAATACCTACGCGAGTCTCATCCAGTTGGCGTATGTGTATTGATTTTAGAAAATTAAATGCTGCTACTAGGAAAAATCATTTCCCTTTGCCATTTCTTAATAAAATTCTGGAAAGAACAACGGGATATTCATATTATTGTTTCCTTGATGGTTATTTGGGTTATAATCAAATACCAATTGCATTAGAGGATCCAGAAAATATCACTTTTATATGTCCTTTTGGTACTTTTGCATATAGAAGAATGCATTTTGTAACACCCCAAATTTTGTTTTTTCTGAATATATATGAGTTTTACAATTTTTATGATTTTTAAGAATTTTGTGGATTTTTCTAAATTTTTTATTATTTTAATATTATTTCGGGCTGTATATTGGCCCGGGGTAGGCCCAAAAAAATAAAAAAAATTTGGGGCCAAAAAATTTTGGATTGTTGATTCGGGGCCAGGGGAGCTTACTAAACCCGAAACCGGAAACATTTTTCGAAATTTTCTTTTACAGTAATTTTGTTCTGTTTTATTATCCATTGGGTAAAACTATTATCCATTAGATAATAGACACTAGTTTATAAGTAGTAGCTATTATCCATTGGTTAATATCTATCGAAAATATCTTGTATAGGAAGAAAACTTCAAGGCTAAGCAAGGTAGTAGTCAAGTTTGATGGTTATGACACCTTTATAGTGAGCCAATGAGATTTAGTCTAATTTAGTGGCCTTGACTCACCCTTGGTAACCACTAGGAAACAAGTAGTTAGCCATCCAACCAATAGAAACCTAGTGATGTTTGATGAACTAATAGGAGAGCTAGTCAACCAAGACCAACCAATAGGATTAAGTCAACATTTATGGCTATGACTTTTTAAGAGCAACCAATAGGAAAATAGTCAACAAAAGTGGCAACCAATGGGAAACAAGCTTGTAGCCACCCAACCAATAGAAAATTAGTTAAGGAAAATGGCTTGACTTATCATGGACCAATAGGAGACAAGCTTGCTAAACAAGCCTTGGACTCCTTAATTGCTCGAATTCCATGGCCATGTGATTTTTTTGGAGAAAATTGGTAGCTTTTGCTTTGAGTTCAACGACTAGGAGAGCAAGGAGAATTACTCTAAGACATTCCAATTTTATGACACGCTAAATTCAACCAATAGGAATTAGTCTTACATAGTGGCTTGACTTTTTTAAAGTTTTGATGACTACCCTTAAGGTATCTCACAACTAAGCACATGCAAGGAGAGATTTTGAAGACAATTCTATCCTTTTTCTTCTATCACAAACTATCTCTCTCACCTTTTCTCTCTTTGTATTTCACGGCTAAGTCATTTTAGAAAGCTATTAATCACTTTTTCATTTCACAAAATAAAATTCTCTCACTTTCTCTCCCAAACCTCACAGTCACACCCTCTCAAATCATCATCCATACCTTTTTAATTATAAACAATCTTTGATCTAGAATCTACACATAATTCTTAAACCTTTTCATGTTGTGACCATCATCTAATTATTCCATCTTCAACCTTGTTCTTCAAGCTAAAGATTTAAGCTTTATAGGTGAAGCTCATTAATCTTCACTTTTCTTTTGATTTTCAAGGTTCTAAACCATGATTTAGATCCATGGTCACCTTGCTTTAAGCTTTGTTTGTGATATTTGTATGTTTGAAAGTTCATAGGGTTTGGCTTAGTGGTGGACGAAATCAACAAGGAGGCAACTAAAGGAGTTTTTGATCAACAACTAAGGTAAGAGGGAGATTAACCTCATCGGTCAAACGTGGTGGTGAGGAAATGGATTTGTGTTTGTTAATGAAAAATCCACTTAAAGATTTATTCACTTGATTGTGTATGTTTAAATGTTTTATGTTTTTGCTATGTGTGATTTTATTGCTTTGATAGTTAAGTATGATTTTATTGCTTGATGACTATGTGTGATAGTATGGTTTTGATAGGTTTGTGATTATTTGCTTTATTTGATTTTATAGCTTAATATTATGCATGAACTTGTGATAGTAGGATTATGTTGATTTGAATATGTTATATGCTATGATTAATGCTTGAAAGGAAAGAATTTTGGTCTCCAATGGACCCTTGAGGCTCACGGCTTCCATACCCCAAAATGGGTGTTCCAAGTCAAAATTATTTTATTAATTGTGGAATTAGTTGATTAGGTAATAAGAATATGAATTAAAGATTTTTAAATTTGGAAAGGAGATGAATATGATTTTATTATTTGGAAAGAATGGATTTTTAGCAAAGATTATAAAGAATAAGTTTGGAAGATGATGTTAAGTTTAAAGTATTTTATTTAGAAAGGATTTTTAAGAGCAATATGGAAATGTATGGATTTTATTGGATAATAATATAAATGAAAAAGGAGTTTTTAAAGGTGATTTGAGATTTAAGGTATTTTATTTAAGAAGAATGGATCAAAGTTTTTATTATTGGGTAAGAAGGGATTTTTGGTCATGGATAATGAGTTAGAATGATTGTTTGAGATTTAAAGTATTTTTGTTTAAAGGATTTTGGTGAAGAAAATGGAAAGATAATGAATAAAGTTTTTATTATTAATTATTGAGAAATTTTGACAATCATGTTGTAAAATAAGGTTGAGAAGTAAACTAGAGATTTAAAGTATTTTAATTAAGAAGACTCTTAGTAAAATAAATGTAAAAGATTTTATTAAATTAAAATAATACAGATTTTTGGGAAACATAAGAAATTATTACTTAGAGGAGCTTTAATGAGAAAAATGGGATTTAGAAGTTCAAATTATATTTTAAACTTAGAAAGTTTCAAAATGGAATTTAAAACATCAAGAAATATTTTATACAATGAAAAACAGTGGTATTTTATACGTTAGAAAATATTTTATGTGATTTTAAAAACGTAACTAGATTGTTACGCGATTGTGAAAACACGATGAAAACGTTACGCGATTAAAAATATAGTAAGTTTACTGTAGGGCTGACGTACTAAACCAGGGTGTATTAGTGGTATTATGTAATTGTATGGACGATTATATAATATCATTTATCTAATGATATTAGACAATTGTATGGGTGGTTGTTTTAATATCATTGGAAACAGTGCAATGGTAGTTTGATTTCATTGATCATGCATTAATATTATATAGTCAGTGACTGTTATGACTTTTGTTGCCTAGGAGTGAATTAGAATTGAGTAGTGAGATCTATGATGGATCTTGGGGCCGTCAGGGCGCAGTGATTCACTTAGTGATCTTTTTATCACATATATACACCTCTGCCCATGATGAACCGTTGCAACGCACTGATGAAACCCGACAAACACTATATCTTTTGCGATCCAGCATAGACTGTCATTGAGGCTGGCAGATCTTCTGGGTCATTCATCTCTGAAATTGTGTTAGCTTCGTGGACTAGGAACTGGTTCGTTATGCATATACATGGTCAATACATATATTGTTGTGGTAAGGTTAGTATACATCATGTGATGTCATAGTCAATACATATTTTGTTGATATATATTGTTGTAGTACTATTAATCTTTATATCATTGTGATATAGGTAGTTATCTATTGATTGATAACATGACTATACTTGTGATACATATCTGTATGGAATGACATTGTTATTCGTCTCATTTCTTTACTTCCATCTTGGATGTGATGTAGGGGATCTCACCTCTTTGTGTTTTGTTATGTTGTTCTATTTTATATTTACGTTCGGTGAAGTCTATAGTGGCAGTGAGGCAAGATCTTCTTTAAGGACGCAGCTTGTGAGGGCACCGACGCATGAAGTTTGCATCTAGTTTTCGTCAGGGTTGAGTTTTTCTCGTTAGTGTTGTTATTGTGCTTTTAAGTAGGACCCGTCATGGAGTTTGCTACTATTTCTTTTTGAGTCTGAAAGTTCTATATTCTGAACGTTATTGAATACTATGTGGTGTATATAATGTTAGTATTTCCTATAACTTTGGTAAGTTTATATTTCCAGCAAAAAGAAATTTTATAACCCATATTTTATAATATTAAATATTTTACAATTTATTTATAGTTTGTAGTCTAAAATGTAATGCCCTACGAAGGTTGTTACATGTGACACCCAAGGCCGACGAGGGCGGGGAGTGGTCGCTGGTGCATAAAGATGAAGCACGGACAAGGAGTGGCTCCTGACAGGCTTCTAGGCGAAGGGACATATGAATGAACTGAATACATATTGGAATGAGAGCAATTCAAAGACTGTGCATTATGAGACTGCATAGTTGAGGATGACTTAAAGGAATTGATTAGCACCACCCATATCAACAAGATGCATCTTTTTTTCGGGAGCCAAGAACATAAGTACTCTATGGTTAAGCGTGCTTGACTTGGAGCACTTGTGAGATGAGTAACCTCTTGGGAAGTTTCCTAGGATGCATGTGAGTGAGGACAAAACACACTGAAAAGACTTGTGTTGATTTGTAGGGACACTCATCAATCCTGCAGGCAGTCCCAGGACATTATACCTTTTGGCCTTTGTAATGCTCCAGCAACATTCCAAAGATGCATGTTAAGTATTTTTTGTGACATGATTGAGTATTATTTAGAGGTTTTCATGGATGACCTGACAATTTTAGCAAATTCATTTGAAAATTGTCTTGATAATTTAGAAAAAGTTCTTAAAAGATACGAAGAAAACAGATTTATGCTAAATTGCGAAAAATATCATTACATGGTTACCTCAGGAGTGGTGTTACGTCATGTGATATCTTCTAAAGGAATTGAAGTTGATAAGGCCAAAGTTGAATTAATTGCCCATTTGCATTTCCTAAAAATAGTCATATAAGTTTGTTCCTATTTAGGACATGCAAGATTTTATAGAAGATTCATTAAGGACTTTAGTGCCATATCTAGACCATTATGTAATATTCTGTTGAAAGATGCATCATTTGATTGGACTTAAGAATGTCAAAAATCTTTAGAAAAATAAATCAATCTTCTGACATCTGCTTCTATCATGCAATCCCCTGACTAGTCTTTGCCTTTTGAGTTAATGTGTGATGCTAGTGATTTTGTTGTTAGCATTGTTTTAGGCCAAAGAAAGGAAGGTAAGCCTCACGTGATTTGTTACGCAAGTAGAACTTTAAATAGTGCACAAATGAATTACACCACTACTAAAAAAGAACTACTTGCTGTAATATTTGCACTAGACAAATTTTGATTTTATTTAATTGGTTCTTCTATTGTGATTTTCATCGATCATGTTGCTGTTAGATATTTGATGTCTAAGCAAGATGACAAACCAAGATTGATACGGTGGATCTTGTTGCTTCAAGAATTCAACATCACAATAAAAGTTAAGAAATGAGCTAAAAATATTGTTGCAGATCATTTGTCCAAACTTACAACAGGCTTACCTTTTGATAACACACCCATCAATGATTCTTTTCTTGATGAATTCTTATTTTCTGTCAATTCCATGCCTTGGTTTGCTAACATAGTCAACTTTCTTGTAACAAGAAAGATGTCACTTCAATGGACGCACCGAGACAGAAGGAAATTTTTTACAAAGGCAAAAAATTTTTATTGGGATGACTCGTACTTGTTCAAATATTGTCCTGACCAAATCTTTCGGAGATGTGTGCCCGACAATGAGGTAGGTAGTGTCATTAAATTTTGTCACTCAGAAGCAAGTGAAGGTCACTTTTCTTCAAAGAAAATAGCTGCAAAAATCTTGCAGTGTAGATTTTATTGGCCCACTCTATTTAAGGACCGCTATACCTTTTGCAAAAATTATGAAAATTGTCTAAAAAATAGGCTTCATTTCTAAAAGAAACATGATGCCTCTGAACCTTATCCTTGCCATTAAAATTTTTATTGTTAGGGAATTGATTTCATGGGTCCATTTCCATCCTCATTTGGATTTGTGTATATTTTGGTTGTAGTTGATTATGTCTCAAAATGGATTGAGGTGATTCCATGCCAACACAATGATCATAAAACTATTCTCAAGTTTTTAAAAGAAAATGTCTTGTGTTGATTTGGAATCCCTTGAGCTACCATCAGTGACAGGGGAACACATTTTTGCAATAATCCATTTGAATTTTTAATGAAGAAATATGGTATTACATACAAAATTGTCACCCCTAATCACCCTTAAACAAATGGACAAGTTGAATTGGAAATATCTTTGGGTATGTCACCCTATCGATTAGTCTATGGAAAATCTTGTCACTTGCCTGTAGAATTGAAACATAAAGCATTTTGGGTCATTAAAACTTTTCAACCTAAACCTTGATGATGCATGCAGGCTACGCAAATTACAATTAAATGAACTTGAGGAATTGAGAAGTGATGCATATTAAAACTCAAAGATTTATAAAGCTAGAACAAAAGCTTTTCATGATAAGTCAATTTTGAGAAAATCTTTTGAAATTGGTCAAAAAGTTCTGTTTTATAATTCTCATCTGCACTTATTCCCTGGCAAATTGAGATCTAGGTGGAGTGGTCCTTTTGTTGTCAAACATGTGTATCCTCATAGGGCCATAAACATTGAGAATCATAGGAATGGTAATGTGTTTAAAGTCAATGGATAAAGACTCAAACCATTTCTGCAAAACCAAGTTGATGAGGTAGAATTCATCTCTTTTTCTAATCCTTGTTATGAATAGAATTTATTCTAATTTTGTTGCCTTCTTTTTGCAGTTCTTTGTGTTCCTAGTTAAGTGGCTGATAACGATACTCAGTGGCTCTCGAGTCGGTTTGTTTTTAGTTTCCCATAATAACTAAATCCTTCTCCTTTAAAATGGATGTCATTCTCTCAAATTTAAGAAAACATTTTCCTTCCCTCCCTCAAAATGCTCTGACAAAAATCTACAAAGCTAGATATGAAAGATTGAGACTGTTAATGCACAAGGGTATACCGGAAGATGTATGCTAGATAATTAAAGCAAAGGTCCATCTAGTAGGAGAGTCTTCAATTTCATTTGACTCATACATGTCAAGTCTTGGTAAAAGTTCGTATTCTAAAAAGAGAAGAGCAAAAAAGGTTACAAGTTTGTCATAAATGTGCATGATAGAATTATAACAAGCAATGTCGTTCTTTAGGAATGGTTTCCACAAACCGAGAAGATAAAATATTTTTCATTAAGAATGGACTGAGTAAGGAGTCATTAGATGATATCTTATTGACTTTTGAGACACATTCTTGTGGATTTATGCATTGTTAACTTCTTAACTTGTGGAATCTCTTCAAGGATGAACAAAAACGTTATAGTCTTGGGAATCTGACTCTAAAAGACCCTGTTTGCCAATTTAGAAGAAAATTGGATGGGAAGCTTATCCTCGACTCATAGAAGGCATTTAAACTGTTATTGGACGTAAAACAAGAGGAAGATGTGAGCCACAACCATAACAACATATATATATTATCTTCTTCTTCTTCAACATCTTCTTTTCTAAAAAAAAGAGAGACAAAAATGAGAAAAGGAGGGCGAAACTTCAGTTGTACTTGGTCTTTAATTAGATTAAGAGCCCTGGGTGGATGTCCATCCATTCATAGACTCGAGAGGATACCTTCACACATCGGTATGTAAATAAGGTTCGTGTGTCATGCTCTGTAGAGAGCCGTTCTCAGTGTCCCATAGTTTACCTTTTAGGCAAGCTGAGATGATGGGTAGATAAAAGCGCCCCATGTTAGCATACTCGCGTGATTATGTAACTGAGCTAGATCCTGTGATTTAATGTCGTGGGCGCTCCAGCGACCTCTCACTGGCAGTGGTCGTTGGTGGTAGCTGTCAAATTTACACACTTTAATTAGTTGCATCGTAGCTCAATCCAAAATATCCCACAAGTGGGAGGGACAAAAATTCCAAGATTGGCTGATCCGTCTTGGTATTACTGCACTTATGACGTGCAGTATAAAGATACGCCATGAAAACTGTACATAAAGGTATGTCATCATTTGTTATTATATTGCTTTTATCTTTGTATAATTTTGTTGTATTTTAGTTTTTGACAGATGATCCTTTGAGCAGGGTCCTTCAAGGGTTTCTAGATTTCTTTACCCTGATGGTTTTCTTGAAGTTCAAAAAAAACAAAACAAAACAAAACAAAATAAAAAATAAATAAATAACAAAAAAAAAGATTCTATGTTTCTTAATTTCAAACTTTTCTGACAATAGTCAACCTACCCTTATAGGTGCTATCATTATATTTTCCATTCTTTTTCCTATTTAAACACTCTATTTTCTCTACTTTCCTCTAACTCATAATCATTCAAAGGGAGGAAGAGTATAGAAATGGGGCCTTCTATTCGTAACCTTAAAAATATTTGTGTATTTTGTGGGTCTATATATGGGAAAGGTTTAGAGTTTGTAAACGCAGGAAGCACTCTTGGTCGAATACTTGCTACAAGGAATATTCATGTTGTATATGGGGGAGGTTGCCATGGGTTAATGGGGGCTATATCACTTGCTGCTTATATAGGGGACAGTCAGGTTTTAGGTGTCATTCTTGGACCTTTAGCTCAACAGAACATCACTGGAAAGATAATTGAGGAGGAACTTAAGATATCATCTATGCATGAATGAATAAAGACAATGCTTGACCACTCTGATGCATTCATTGCTTACCAGGTGGTTTTGGTACTTTGGAAGAAGTTTTTCAAATTGTCTCTTGGGCCCAACTGAACATCCACCATAAACCCATAGGTTTGTTAAATGTTAATAATTTCTTTGATCTTTTGTTATTTTTTCTTGACAAAGCTATGGAACAGAAATTTATACACCTGCGGCAAGACTACTTCTTATCTCTACTTCCACTATTGATGAGTTAATTAATAAATTAGAAGCTTTTGTTTATAAACCCGATCCAACAATAGCTCAAATAGATTGGTCGGAAGGAAGCAGTGAGGAAGCAGCATGAAACGCAAGCCAGATCTGACACTTCATCGATAACTTTTCTTTATCTTTGGTTTTATTTATCGTACTTTGTTTCTGTTTAAATTTGTGTCAGATTTCTCTTTTTAGTAATTGCCGCAATAAATAATATCTTCTATCCTTTACTCATTTATATTTTAACATTGAGGACAATGTTGTGATCTAGTTGGGGAGAAGGATAGTTGACCTAAAAAAAAAAGAAAAAAAAAAGAAAAAAATTGGGAAGTATGATATGATTGTCATGAACTTACTAAACCAATGAATAATGGCAGAGTAAGGAGTAATTTTACTTTTGAGACACATCTAAATTATGAAGTATGTTTAGTGATACGACCATCAGAAACCTACAACAAAACCAAGTAGGGATGATAGAGTAAGGAGTAAATTTACTCTTGAAGTAAATTACTCTTAAGACGCATCTAGATTGGGGAAATAACTATTCTGTGATGATTTGTGGAAGTAACATAGTTTTATCGTTTAATTTTCTTTGAATGATTCAAGTGAATGAATTCTCACATCCTATAAAGCAATTAAAATTCTGAGATCATAGCATAGTTGAATAAATTGTCTTCTACCTTAAATTTCACATGCTTGGTTATGGATGTTGAATTGATAGATTGAGAATGATAAATGTATGCCTTATGAGATTTTAAGCCAATTGATGAATGGATTGAATATCTATACCATTCTCTTATTTCTTGTGTGATTTTTTCACTCATGGAATTGTTACTCTAGAACTTGCTTTGATTCTTTTTTAGGCTACATTTCCACATGCATACATAAATATGATTGAGGCATTTTGAAATAGCTACTTTGACCAAATAGTCATCTTTGCATATTTTCCCTTGTGTAACCCCTTTGAGCTTATTTGACAATTCCTTATTTTTAACTCATTAAGTACCTTTAAAAATTTAAAAAATAAACATATGTTTTTACCCAACCTTAGGAAATAAGAGAGCATTGACTTTGTTCTTGAACAAGTGTGGGGGTGTGTATGCAAAATGTTGAAAAAAAAGAGAGAGTTTACCACCACTTCAATCAAAGGATTATCAGAATCTTTTGATACACCATGTGACATATCCATACCTAGAATGAAGGTGGATGCTTGGAAACAACAGGAAGAGAAGGAGAAAGTTCAGGCCTAACAATGAATTCAACCCACCAATTTGGGATTGATCTTCAACAAACATTAGTCAAATATTGGTCATTGTTCTTTATGAGATTTAAACTGAATGTTCTCAAATATCTTCTCCACTCTAACTGTACCCTAATGCTCTTCTATTATCTTTGGTATTTTAACTTGTCATATCCATTTTACCCCCTCTCCTTTACCATGGCCCCATTACAACCTTGAATAAAGTCCTCTTGATTTTTGTGTGCATGTATTTTTGAGTAGCGAAGAAGTAGAAGATAAGTAAGCTTATGGTAGTGCAATTGTTCATGAGTTGAATAGAGTGAAATACTTGCCTTTTAAACATTTGAGGGATTGAGAGTGAATTCTATGATGATCTATCATTCTTGATTCATGCTTTTCAACTGAAGTTTCCTTACTTGTTGATTTGAGATGCGAAGAAATGTTACCTTATGAATGTTTTGATCCCCTGAATTTTTGGTTGCTCTTCTTGTTTATAAACTTTTGCATTCTTGAATATCATTGAAAATTGAGTCTTTTAATGTTTTTAACTTTTGAGTTTATGTCGTTTTTCTTTGTTTCCTAGCTTTGGTCTTATGTGTTTTACCCAGGAGTGCAAAAAGCTAAGTGTGGGGGAATTTGATAATCAAATATTTTTATATATTAATAAACCCTCATTTTTAATCATTTACACTCTTCATGTACTTAATTGATTGAGCTTGGTCATGATTTGCAAGCTTGGGTTCAAATTAGGCTTAATTGATATTTCTCAGCATTATTGAGATTTTATACTATTTAAGTATTTCGGTCATATCTTGAGTTTTAGATGTCTAGAAATTATGAATTTTACCTTGTATGAAAGCTGAGAGAAAGATCTACAACTTTGATGAGAGCTCGAAGTCTCAATCAGACATCCAGTAGAGCTAATTGGGCCTGGAAATCAGAAAACAAGTTCTGTAACTAAAACCCGAGCAATGTGCACTAATCAGGGCATAACTTGAGCTATAGGAGAGTTTTTGGACTGAAACTGGTGCCATTTAACAATTAAGACCAAAATCTACAACTTTCATGAAGAACACAAGAGCCAATTCGGATGACTTGGAGGTCATATTGGGCTTGTAAGTCAGAATAGAGGAGTTGTAGCTGGACCTGAGTAGTATGCAGTGATTGGGTTGGAATTTGAGTTGTAAAAGTTGTATGGAGATGAAACTGATGGCATTGGAAAGATAAGACAAAATCCTTCAACTTTCATGAAGACCACTTTTCTAGGAAATGACGTTTTAATAGAGTTATAATCGTGTGAAGATAGTTGAATTAGTTGGTACAAGTGGAGAGACAAGCATCATTAATCATTCATCCACTCATTAATCATCTACCCACTAAATAATCATCCACCCAATCAATAATCATCCACACACTCATTAATCATCCACCTACTCATTAATCATCCACTCACTCATTAAATAACTTCATTGTCATTTTCCACTCCCCAAGCTCTATAAAAAGGAGCATTGGCTGAGCATTTGAGCATCTTGGCTTAGAGATCAAGAACATGCTATTGTGTTATTTGTTTCTCTTGTTGTAATTTTCTTTTGTTCTAAATTGAAGTTATATTCATCTTTTTCTTCTTTCTTTCTTTTTTTCTTCTTGCTCATGGATATCTAATTTTCATCTTGCTTGGGTAAGATGATGAAGCTTTTGGTAATAAAATAAGGTTAGATTAATTTTTTTCTTGTGCTTAAATAATATATTATCAAGTGGTCATTATATGTGTTGTATTTTATTTCCAATCAATTTAGAAAACGTCCTAGTAAAGTGGAGTTCTTGATTCATTGTAGACAAGTGGTTGGCACAATGAATGCTTGAACTCATTTACAAGTGTTGGTGTTAGTAAATAATTAAAGGAACTATAATATAACTACATATATAATTCTAAATGGACTTTGAATATTTATTTTTCGATTGGAACCTCCATTATTCGTGGATTTCAATTGAGTTAAAAAAAAAGAATTAATCTTGTCCCTAATTTATTACTAAAAATAGATCTCCTAGCCCAAGCAAGTTCTTTTTTTAATTGTGTACAAGTTTTATTATCTTTATTGTTATGACAAATCCTTTCCTTACCTCAAAGAATTTTTCATTATCAATTCCCTATGGATCGACCTCGGACTCCCAAGAAATTTATTACTTGAGATAACCTGCACTTGGATTTTCATCCTTTAATCTGTATCACCTGCCTTATGGGTTACTCATCTCAACCATCCTTGGCAAATGCCCTCAGATTTTGGAAACTGAAAGGGCGACCAAGTTAACTCATCATCATGTTTTTGGGTCCTTCACTCTGCACAAGATAAAGATGGTCAAATCTACTGAAGGTTGGGTATGCCCATATGAAGTTGAAGATGAAGAGGAAGAACCTTAAGCAAGACCTACTACTGCTACTACTGAAGCTGCCCCTACTGATGTTGTTGTTGCTCCTATTGCTGGTCCAGTAACTTTGGATTAAATCATGGCTGCCTTACAAGATGACAAGGCCTACATGGAGAACACCTTCTCTATTCTGTTTGGTTGGTTAGAAGGTGTAGAGCATGAGCAGACTACCTTGCGTAGATTGCTGAGCTCAAGAGTACCTGACTCCCCTCCTCCACCTCCGGATGCATATTTTTAGGCTTAGGTTCTTCTTTTTGTATTAGCTGATTATTTTCTTATAAAATTGTACATGTATCTTGTAACACCCTCCTTGGATGTCACATTTGCGATAAATTATAATAAAATCTTACCTAAGTTATAAATCATTTCTTAACATATAATAATATAAGTTGTAAAATTTTCTTTTTGTACATTATATCATTAAATAAAATAGACAAAACATGAAATAAAGCAAACTATTAAATACACACCATAATTATACATATGGTTTTGTTTTTAAGGATACAAATAAATACAGACTATAATCTGTTTAATAAAACAGTAAACTGTTTAACTCAATACAAACCATATACTAGCCCAAGTACAGAACTAAAAGTTCTGATCCTCTGAAGGATCCTCCTCTGGGAGATCATCGGAAGACAAAAATCTCGGATGTCGTGTAGCCCTACAGACAGGAGTTCGTGTTGTTGACACACTACTAAGCTCACTAAGGGCATAGAAACAACCACCCCAATAGTGCCTAATAGACAAGGGCAACTCCAAATGTACATAGACAGTAGTAGAAAACATAGGGACTCCATATTCCCTACTGAGGGACACAGTCAACTGTCCCACATAAACAACCGTCTCCATATCAGCTTGTAGACGCCAGGCTTCGGAACCCCCATGAAACTCCAGTTTCACGAATCCTAGAAAACTCAGTAGCGTCATAACAACCAAATCAACCCAAACAATATGGATGATCTAGAGGCTCGCCTTCTTCGCACTGATCACTCGGATGTTGTTCCTCCTCGTACTGACAATAAGGAGGTTGCTTCTCTTCGCCTTCCTCACAATCTTTACCGAACACAATAATAATACAGAAATGTATGCAAAGAGGTGAGACAATCATATTATCACATTTAATATATCAAATCATATTATCACAATATATACAATATTTCAGATCAATATAAATATCACATCATGATGCAGACCACATATGCAGATGTACACAGACTCATTCCTACTCCATGGAGCTAACCACAAACGTCAGAGAGAATGATCTAGTATATCTGCCTGTAGCTCCGGCTACCCCAGCCAAGTACTACACAGTCTATTTGTCGTGTACAACAGGCATTGTTACAGACAGTCTAAACTAGATCGTAATTAAGAATAGTGCTTTGTCGAGATCGCTAGTGCGTTGCTCGGTACCATGGCCCAGAGGAGCTACCAACTGTCTGCATGTGGAATTTTCCGCACACTAATGCCTCCAAGTTCACTCAATGAACAACATTATGCCTATTGCACCCGAACTACGGTGTAATTCATCTTTTAGGCAACTCGCCAACATCAACCAAATTGACACATTTCTCTAAGCATGGTGCATGAGCCAAAATACACAAATCACAATACTATTATTTTTCACAACTACACGTCATCACTTGGCAGTACCACTTTTTAACACAACCAGGTCCATAACTTTAACCGGACAGCAAACTGCTGTTATTCTCAATCGCGTAAATATTTTATCGTGTTTTCACAATTGTGCAACCTTTTTCAAACGTTTTCAAATTATGTAAATATTTTTTGACGTTTTTGCAACCGCGTAGTATTTTTAAATCATTTTCTCAATCACGTAACGTTTTTAAATCATTTTCTCAATCACGTAGTTTAAAAATCATTATTTTAAATATGCGTAAGGTATTTCTAATATTTTTCAACTACGTAAAATATTTCTTTACTTTCTGAATTAAATTTTGAAACCTTCTCCTTTATATATTTATTTTTAGCTTTATTTATAGTATTTCCTCTTGAAAATCCTTTACATAATATTTTCTACTGTTTCCTTTAAAAATTCCCCTTCTTGGATTTAACCAATATTTACAGCTCAAAACTTGCTAATGCACTTCAAAACTCAAAGGGTGAGCTATAAGTTAGTACTTTTAAAGTATTTATTTTATTTCTCATCCTTACTTAATTTCTCTAATAAATTTATTCATTTATTTTCTAAAATCCATTAAATTGAGTTTTCTTTAATTTATATAATTCTATACATAGGAAATAATTTTGAATGAAAAACATCATAAGTAGGCATGTTGGCTAAAAATCATTCTATGCTTTATAAATCATATTTAATTATTTTCCATCATCTAATCTCTTGTAAAAATTCTTAATCCAATTTATTATTAATAAATCACTTAATCCATGATTAGGAAAATAATTTAGGACATCTTGGTCCTCTTGGTGATGGTGTAGGCCGTGAGCCTCATGGGTTCTTTGGAACCCTCATGCAATTCCTTTCATGTTATTCACATCCTACTACATACAATAACTGTCATGCCTTCATAAACATATATTAAAACATATATCAAAGTTATAGACATGCTTGCATCAAAATTCATCACAAATAGGAAAAACTTTAAACAACCAAGTCAATGAATCCTTATGGATTCTTCACGACAAACAAATCCATCTTCTCACCACCAATACATGGTTGATGAGATTAAATCTCCCTCTTACCTCTAAGAAAGACAAAATCCTTCTTGGATGCTTTCCTAGTGATTTTCGTGAACCTCCAAGAAAAACCTTAACAATCTTAAACAATTTACAAAGTCATAAACTATGGTTGAAAAAGAAAAATCATGGATCAATCATGGCTTAGAACTTCAAGAATCAATTTAGAAACAAGAAACAAGGATTTTTACCTTGTATAGAAGAAACTTCAAGCTTGTTTTCCAAGCACTAGATGGATGATTTTGAAGAAACTTACAACATGAAAGATGTCTAGAATGGTGTTTAGGTTTAAGAAGTGGTGTTGGATAAAATTTTAGAAAAGTGGAGGTTGGTCTATGGTGTGGTGGCTGTGAGATTCACATGGAGGAAGCAATGGAGTTTTTGGTTCTTGGAAGAAAGAGAATGGAGAGAATAGCTTTTAGTTTTTGATAAGATGAAGTGAAAAATGATCCTATCTCCTATGTGTTAGCCGTGGAGTGCAAGGAGATAAATGGTAAGTTTTGTTTGATATTTTTACTAAGTAGATGACAACGGAGCTAGATATTTCCACAAGAGATAAACTTGAACAAAAATTGGTGACTTTAACCTCCCTTGGAAGTCATTTGGCCGTGGAGCTCAATGGAGTCACCAAACCAAGTTTTGGTTCATTTAGGTAACTAGTTAAGCTTAGGTAAATCTAGTTAGATTTCCTAGTTACTTGGCTAACCATCTAGTAACTTAGCAATGACTCCTCCATTTCTTGAATATGCTAGAACCTTCTTGTAACTAAGGCTCTAATGGGTAGCAAACTAGGTTTGTTCCATTTAGTAACTACTTAGGCATTTTAGATTAGTTTAGTTAAGTTTAGGCTAACTTAGTTAGGTTTTCTAGTTACTAAACTAACTAGTCCAACCACCAATATTGACCACTTTCTATTGGTTTAGAAAATCAAGCCACCATCGTTGACCAATTTCTATTGGTTCACCGAATTGTAAGTCACAAAGACTTTTCTAGTTCCTATTGTCCACTGGGCAGAAGCTACTACTTTTAAGTCAGTAGGTACTATCAAACAGATAATAAAATAATATTAGAATATAAATTATTTTTATTTCGTATATAAATTCTAAAAATTAAAAGATTGATACACGTATCACTCGGAATTGAGTCTAATTAGTAAGATCCCCCAGCTCTGAATAATCAGATAAAGATTTTTTCCGGCCCCAAAATTATTATTTTCCTGACTCGGAGTAAATCACACACACAGATCAAAAATAGTTACGGAATAGTCAAAATAAATTTACAACACACAGAAATCACAAAATAGCACAATTTAGACATTATTGTAAATTAGCAAATTTTGGGGTGTTACAACTCTCCCCTACTAAAAAAAATTTGACACGGCCTGTAACACCCCAAAAATTAGTCATTATCACAGTAACAATGAAATTGTACTGTTTTGTGATTTCAAAGTGTTATAAAATTATTTTGACTGTTCTGTGATTGTATTTGATTGTTTTGAGAGATTTGCTCCGTGTCAGTAAAATAATAATTTTCTGGCCGAAGAAAATCTTTACGCATTTATTCAAAGCCAGGGGATATTACTAAATCCAATTCCAAGAGATGCGTGTCATAATCTTTTAATTTTTAGAATTTATCTATGTAATAAAAATATTTTATATTATTATTATTATTTTAATATCCAGTGGACAATAAGAACTGGTAAAGCCTTTAAGAATTACTGATAATGGACCAATAGAAATCAAGTCAACGTTTTTGACTTGGAAATCTCTCAACCAATAAGAATAGGTCAATAAAATAGGCTTGAATTTCTAAACCAATGAGATGTAGTCAAATTAAGTGGTTGGACTAGTTACTTGGTAACTAAATGACTTAACTAGGTTAGTTGATGTTCTATGTAGTAACTAAATAGGATGGAAACTTAATTTGTTATTCCTTAGGGTTTCTAGTTACAACTACAATGGTCAAGAATGGATGACTAACATCAAGCTAACTAACTAGTTAGAAATGTAACTAGGAAGCTTAACTAAGTTAGCTTGATAGAATTAGGAAAACCTAACTAGAATTTAAGCTTAAGCTTGTGTGGAAAACTAAATGAACCAAACCAAGTTAGTTCCCTAAGTGCCACACGATTTTTGTAACACCCCAATTTTTAGAAAATGTACCAAATGTACTGTTTGCTGTTTTTCAAGCTTTCGTGTGAATGACCGTTGTGTCCCTATTTTATTGTTTCTCGATTTCTGCATGAAATACAAATACGTTTATATAGGCTCAAATTTTATTTGGTCTTTTTACGTAATTTGTTTCGAGACAGTAAAATAAAAGTTTTTTCGAGCTACTGTTTTAATTTTTCTGGAAGATATATAGACAATTAATACTGTCTGTAATTTTATTTGAACTTTTTGGATGATTAGCTACGTTGTGGGAAAAAATAGGAAAATGACCATTACGTCCCGAACGTGCTGTTTGTACTATTTTTACTGTTTTTAATTATTTTCTACTTGATTTAGTGTCCAATATTACTGTCTGTGATTTTATATGGACTTTTTGTGTGATTTTCTACGGGGTAGGAAAATAATATTTTTCTGGACCGGTAAAATCTGTTTTTAATTATTCAGAAGCGGGGGATCTTACTAAACCCAATTCTGAATGAGCCTAAAATTAATCTTTTAATTTTTAGGATTTAACTGTCAAATAAAATAATTTTGTATTATTATAATATTATTTTATTAGTCAGTATAATTTAGGGACAGTGGACCCAAAAATGTTTTGCGGGACTCACGTTTAGCTAAACCAATTAACTTAGTAGCTTAATTAAACATGATTAGTGGAGGAATATTCTTGAACATGATGATAAGGCTTGATGACTAGGTTATTAGTGACTAAGCATGGTGACTAAGGCTAATGACTAGGTTAGGAGCAACCAATAGGAAACAAGCTTGCTAATCAAGGCTTAATCTTGACCTTTGATGCATCCAAGGGCTTGGATGAAGCCAAGCAAATGTCCACCTTGCATGGCTTGAAGTCTACGGCCATATGGCTTTGGGAGGACCAAAAATATCTTCTCTTTCATGCAAATTCTCTCTTCTCTCTCATCCAAGAACCCTAAACACCATTGTTACTTCCTTTCTCACCTATTCGGCCAAGCTTGATACTACACCATTCAATCACCCAAAATTTCTTCTAACCAAGTTTTCTAAACCTAAACACAATCCTAAGAACATCTCTAGTTGAGAGTTCTTTCAAAATCTTACATTTGAAGCTTGAAAACCTACTTGGAAGTTTGTACCAAGGAGGTGAAATCTCTTGTTTTTCTTTTCTAAATTCTTTTTCAAAGTTCTAAGCCATGATTTATCCATGGTTTAGGTTCTTTTTCAATGGTTAGTAACTTGTAGTTTTTGTTTAAGCTTGTTAGGTTCTTGAAGGAGGAAAACCGAAACTCTAGGAGGAGTGAAAGAAATCCTTTTGTCTTCATTTAAGGTAAGAGGAAGACAAATCTTATCATCTATGGATGGTGGTAAGAAGATGGAGTGTGGTTTTGTGATTGTAGAATCCATAAGGATTCATTTGTGTGGTTGTTAGTAGCTTGTTAATATGGTTGTGTATTTGTTAATAGCTTTCCTATTTGTTGTTTGTAATAATTTGCATGTCTACAAGCTTTAAATTGCATGTCTACAAGCTTTGATTTAGGTTATATGTGTTAGAAATATATTGCATGTGTTAGAATTGCATGATAATGTATAGGATGTGAATAACATGTTAAGGATTGCATGTGTGTTCCAAAGAACACAATCCTAAGGCTCACGACCATGGACACAAAGGGAGAACCAAAATGTTCTCATATTTTTCCTAAATTGAGATTTAATTAATCTAGGAGAATTAACAAGTTATTACATTGTTTAGATTAGGGAAAATGAATTTAGAAATCAAATAGCATAAATTTCTAAGTTTCGCCAACATGCCAAACCAAGTATCCATGGTTTCTAAAATTAAATCCAAACCTTTTCTAAGTATAAGAATGCAATATGTGTTAAAAAGAATTTTTCTAAAATGAGTTTTAAGGAAAAGAAGAATCAATTAGAAATAAGTTTGAGAACTTAGAACTAATGATTTTGTTATTAGAAATAAAATACAGTAACTTTCAAAAATTTCTAACATATAGCTCATGTTATCATTTTGAAGCATGTTAGTAGTTTTCACAAGGTTTAAGTTATACGGTTTCAAAATTTAATAAACGAGAATTTTTACGGTAAAATTAGGAAACCATTAATATAATTTTCTAAGCAAAAATCTTGTCAATTTTTAGTAAAAATGGACAAATAAGATAGGAAAGATGTCCAAAAGACAGTATACGGTATGGAAAATATTTTACATAGTTTAAAAGTATTATTTATTATTTCTGTTTATTTAAACAGTAATTTTTAAGGAATTCGGTCAAGAAAATGATTTAAAAATCTTACGCAATTGAGAAAACGTATTGAAAATCCTACGCGATTTTGAAAACAGAAAAATATATTTATGCGATTTCAAAACGTTTATAAAAACGACGAGATTATGAAAACGCGATAAAATTTCTACGCGATTGACCGAAACAGTATTTTTCTGGATTTCTGTATTTTTCTGCTGTCGGGCTATGAGGTGAACCTGTACAGGCTTTGAGACAGTATTTGTCCAAGGGGGACTTACTGTATATATTTTTCCATTAAGGGCATATATTTTTATGCCTTGAGGGTATTCTGGTAATTTACTAATTTTTGGTAAATTTTGGTTGACGAGGTGAATCACATCGTGTTGTTGATGCGATAAATGTAGTGTGGTTCATTGTTCTAATGAACTTGGAGACGTTAGTGTACGGGATTCCATATATGGATGAGTTGGTAGCTCCATTTGGCCGCCGTGGTAACCGATAGCACACTAATGGACTCGACACGCACTATATTTAATCGAGATTTGTAAAGTCTAGTAGTACATTTGCGCGTAGTGTCATGACGTGAGACAGTGAACTACACCACGCTGGATGGTAAATTCGGTGATGTGGAGCTATAGACGCAACGTATGACCGCGGAATAGTGGCTGGGCAGCCGTGGTACTAATAGATTTTTTGCGAGTCATTCCCTCTGATATCGTGGTATCTGTGTTGTTTAGCTCCATGGAGTAGGAACGTGTCATATTTCTTATGAGTATATCTGGAACTTTATTTTATCTGGTTAGTATTATGAGGATTATTTATCTGTTCTATTATTTTATCTGTGATGTTTTATTTTATACGTGATATTATGTGTCGTTATGATAATTAAATCTTTTTCTTTATTACATTCTTGATTTACTGTTATAGCTTTTCATATTGCATGAATTGTATAACTGTTGTTTAACGTTTTCTTATTTACCATGTTTGTGATGATTTTAGATTGTCTTACCTCTTTTCTGTATTATGTATGTTTCTTGTATATTTATTTTACGCGGTAAAGAGTTTGAGGAAGAGGAAGAGGAACAGCCTCTGGAGGTTCTGTACCCCGAGGAGGAGGAAGATCAGCTAGCCGACGACCAGTTTGACGATCAAGAACCATCTGATCATCCATATCCATTGGATTGATTAGTTTTGGTATGGCGGTGCCTGGATTTTTGGGGTTCGTGACTCTCGAGTTTCACGGTGGATCGTTAGCGTGGCACATGAGAGGAGATAGAGACTCTGTGACGTATGTGGGACGGCTGACAGTGTCCCTACGTCATAGGTTTGATGAGGAGCCAGTGATGAGGACTACAGTGTTCCTACATTTGGAGTTACCGTTGTCCATTAAGCGTCATTGGGGTGGGATATCTACTGAGCCTAGTGAGATGACACTTGTGTCGACTGCGCGGTCACATTTCTGCCGAGAGTTGAGGCATCCTGGATATTTGTCTTCTGATGAGTTTCCTGAGAGTGATCCATCAGAGGATTGAATGTTCATGATGTGATTTGGGCGCGTCTGCGTATGGTTGTAGAAATTGCTTTACTGTTTTTATTTACTATTTCTGTTTAAATATTTGTAATTGTAGTTGTAAATTATTTGTATAACTTATAACTTGGAACATATGTATATTATGAGTGATGTTGTTCTGTTTATTTTATGTTTTCCGCATTATTTTATTTTTAATAATCTATTTAACAGGAATTATTTTACGACTCATATTATTATGTATTAAATGTTTTATAACTTGGGTAGATTTTATTTATTTTCTTTATATATGTGACATCCTCCAAAAGGGGTGTTACAATTTTGGTGGAGTCTAGGGTTTTCTAGAACATTTGATTCAAGCATAGAAAACTATTTAGTTAGCAATGTAACTAATTATCCTAACTAAGTTAACTTAAGTGTACATAGAAACTAAATGGGATTAGTAACTTAGTTAGCATCCTATGACCACCATTAGGTTAGAACCTTCATGAACATGTGACTAAGGCTTGATTAAGCCAATTAGAAGCAAGCTTAGGGGAGAAGCTTGCATGTGAACCTTTGATACAAGCTAAGGCTAGGATGGAGTCTTAGGGGTCAAGAATAGTGGCCACCTCCTTTGGTGCCCTCCTACATGGCCATGCACCCAATTTAGAGACTAAATAGGTTAATTTAATTCACTTAGGTCATAAACTCTCTCTACTATTCATGTTCTTCTTCAAGCAACCAAGAAAACTCCATTTTTTTCTCCAAGAGGCCATTCAGCCACCCTCCCAAACCTAGACCTCCAAGCTTCTAAAATTTTACCTAAACACATTTCCTAAAGCCAAATACTATTCTAAGAACATCTCTAGTTGTGAGTTTTCACAAAATCAACCATCTTGAGCTTCAAATCCAAGCTTAAAGTTTCTACCAAAAAGGGTAAACTTCTTATTTCTTGACCCAATCTTTTAGTTTTGATTTTCTAAGCCATGATTGATCTATGGTTTATCTATTTCTAAGCTTGTTGTTAATTTTAAAATTTGTTTAAGATTTTTAGGGTTTTTCCAAGGAACTTCACGAAAATCATAGGAGGGAAAACTTGAAGGACTTGTCTCCTCTTTAGGGTAAGAGGGAGATTTATCTCATCAACTAAGTATGGTGGTGAGAGATCTATTTGTTTGTGAAGGATGGTGAATCCATGTGAGGGTTCATTATTCATGGTTGTGTAATTATTTTTGAGTGTTTATGTACTTTGATTGATTTAATAGTACTTTATATGATTTGCATGATTTTATTGTTTTATGGTATGCTTATGATATGTATGATGTGAATATATTGTATATGCCATGATGGAAGTGAACAAGGAAAATAATTTTTGATTCCAAAGACCATGAGGGTTTCGGCCTCAACACCTCAAAAATAAGTGTTTCCAAGTTAAGATTTTTATGAATGATAAAAATGGATGTTTAGAAAGGAAAGAAAAAAAGAAAAGATGTGTTGTTTCAAGGACTAAGTGCTAATGGTTTTGAAGGCTTGAATAAGGAAATTTTGTATGAAATTATGATTTAGAAATGGAAAATAATTGATTTAAAGAAATTAAGAAAAAGATTTTAGAAATGGAAACAAAGTGTTTTGTCACTTGAGAAATGGAAAATTCATTTTAGAAAAGAAAAGAGGGCTTAAAAGTGTTTGAACCTCAATTTATTTCAAAGAAGACTAACTTTTAGAATTGGTTTAAGAATTATGATGAATACATTGGGAACTTAAAATTTATTGATGTATAGCTCACTCATTGGGTTTTTGAGCGCGTTAGGAATTTTTAAGTGAAAAATGACGATTTAAATTAAGGAAAAGTGATTTTATGGAGAAATGAGGTTTAAGATTGAGAAATGTTTTACGTAGTGAAAAATGATGGAAAATGCTTTTCATAACTTAAAAACGTGATTTTTTTAAGTTACGTGATTCAAAAATGTCAAAAAATTGCTACGTGATTGAAAAACGATAGAATATTTTTACGTGATTGAGAAAACGATAGAAAATCGCTACGGGATTGGAAAAAATGTTACAAAAGTGTTGTGCGATTGAGAAAACGCAATAATATGATTACGCAATTGAATATACAGTAGGATTACTATTGGGCCAATGTATGGACCCTGTATGAGAAATGATGAGTTTTGCTTGTGATTGGCTTTGGTGCATTAAACATGCATTAAAAAGGTCCGATGGACTAGATAAGGCCATTGGCCTAGGAAAGAATACACCTCTTGAGCGGGTGCGATATATGTAGTGTAGGTCATTTGTTGACCTTGGGGGCATCGGTGTGCAAGTTGTCCACAATGGGTAGTTGGTAGCTATTATGTACCATGGGTTAAACCGATGCAACACACCGATGATCCAGACTGAGACACTATCCGTAATCAAGATCTGGTGAAGACTGTCGTGTATATGCTAGATGTGTGGAAACTAATGAAAGTTGTGGCACGTCGTCTGAGGCATTTGGTACCGACAGATCTTCCGGATCAATCTCTCTGACTTGAGTTTAGCTCCATGGAGTAGGAAAATGAGTCGGTAATCATATGCATGATTTGGATATGTTTGAATATTTTGGTGACATTTTATCTATTAAGTGTCGATGAATGATGGAATGAAACAATGATGCTTATTGTTTATTACATTTGTATCATTGTATGATATATCTGTATGATATGTTGTTTGTGTTATCTCTGTGCTGCCATGGTGGTAATGGTGTAGGTGATCTCACCTCTTTGTATATTAATTTCTATTGTATTTATATTTTGGTAAAAACACTAAGCGAGGTACCGAGCAAGAAGGTGAAGAGAAACAGCTTCCTACTAAGGAAGCTGAGTTTTGATAAGATGACATCCAGATCGAGTTTCTTCAGGTATGTACGATTGCAATTTTGTAACACCCCAAACTTTCTATGTATTAAACAGTAATTTTGACCGTTAACAGAAATCTACTTTCTAGTGATTTCTATGTGCTGTAAAACTATTTTGAATATTCTGTCTGCATATTTGATCGTTTTGAGTAATTTGCTCCGTGTCAAGAAAATAATAATTTTAGTAAGTAGAAAAAATCTACGTAAATTAATTTTTCTTGTTTAGTCTTAATTAATTTACGTAATCTGATTTGATATTTGTGAGTTTTGTAATTTTTGTGATTTTATGTGTGATTTTGGAATTTTTACTTGTTTGTGGGCCCCACGAGGTGTATGTGGGCCCGTGTGGCTATACGTGGGCCCAGGTGGGTCCCGCAAAATGAAAAAATTTTCTACGTATAGAAAAAATTGTCTTGTTTAGATACAGAGCAGAGGGGATCTTACTAAACCGAATCCAAAACAGATTTTAGAAAATTTCTTTTCTTGTATTTTAGATTGTATTTAATTATCAGACGATAAAAATACAAGTAATTATATTTTTGTGAGGTTATAATGGATAAAAATAAAATTCTATATTATTAAAATATTATTAAGATAAAATTAGTGGTTTGGATATCCACTATTAATTTAATTCTGAGTTAGAAATTTAATCTTGATTTAATTAACGGTGGAGATTTGATCTTAAAAGTAAATAGGATCAATTATAACCGTTGGATTGAAATTAAATCAAGGATAGGGATTTAATCTTCTAAATGGCTATGACCATTATCAACCCTTGGATGTAAAATTAATCAATGGTGGAGATGGATCATTAATGACCATTGGATTTGGATTTAGATCAATGGTGGAGAATTGGTCATCAAAAATGATTACAACCATTTTGGACCCTTGGATGAAAAGTTTGAAGGTGTAATCTTGACCATTCATTTTTGGAGACACATCTAAGGGATGGGGTTTAAAGAGAGAAGATCCAATGGTCCATAATAAGTCTTCTACCTATAATGCTTTTAATTAATACCTATTTTACCTATAATGTTTTAAATTAATATCTAAAATGACTAAAAACAAAATGGCTATCAAATTGTCATATTTTTGCATGCATGAAGAGGGGGCGGTTTGGAGAGCAAGGATGAAGGGAGACAAGATTAGTATAGGCTTTTTAGCCAAAGAAAAAAAAAAAAAAAAAATGAAGACAAAGCCAAATGTCAAGACAATTTCCTATTGATCATTAATGCTTATGTCTTTCAAACTTCACTTTTTCTTCTCTCTAATTGCATGCTACGGCAATGCACTCCTTTGAAGACTAAAAACACTCATTTCTATATTTCATAATATCATTTCTTCATTCTTCCACTTAAGTTTCAAGACCAAACCAAAGCAAACTCCATTTCTCTCCCAAAAACACACCATTCGGCCAAACACTCCAACTCACTCTTCCATCACTTTTTAATTTCATACAACCTAGTTTCTTGAATCCTTTCATCATTCTAAGAACCTTTGTAGTTCACACCAAGTTCTAATTCTTCCATTTTGAAGGACTTTTACCAAGATCAAGTTCTAGAGTTTTTGTTGGTGAAGTGTAAGAAAACTTCATTTATTCTTTTCTTTTTCATGTTCTAAACCATGTTTGATCCATGGTTCTTCTTGTTCAAGCTTGATATACTAATTTTCTTGTATTTGTTTCATGTTTAAGAACTTGTATTGGTGGAGATCTTGCTCCAAAGACAAAGCAACAAGCTCTTTGGTGGTTCTTCAAGAGGTAAGAGGAGATTCATCTCACCAACCAAGCATGGTGGTGAGGATGGTTTTATATTTGATGGATGGTGAATCCATGTGAGGATTCCTATCCATGGTCATGTAATAATTTGTGTGTGTGTTATGTGCTTTAATTATTTTTTCTTATGCTTGATATATTTTGCATGATTTACTTGTGTTTGCATGCTTAGTAAAATTTTTAATTGCTTATATGGTAAGCTTATGATATGCATGATGATATATGTTGAATATATTAGGATGGATGTATGTTGAAATAAGCAAAATTTTGGCTCCAAAGGCCATGGAGGTGGTCACGGTTTTGAGCTTCCAAGACTAGGGTTTTTATTGAAATTTTTCAAGAACAATGAAGTTGATTTTTAGTCCTTGAACTAAAATAAATTTCAGCCAAGACACTAATTAAATTAGTGTTCACAAAAATGATATTTCCATAAACGATAAAATTGGATGATTTGAGAAGTAAAGGAGATAACAAGAGGGTTTGTTTTATAAAAAGAGTGTACACGGTTTTAAGTAGTATTTTCATGAAGTTATTTTGTGTAGAAATAAAGAATGAAAATTACTTAAGTTAGAAGAAAAATATTTTATGGTTCCAATGGCCATCTATAAGGTTTTGATAATTTAGAAAAAAATGTTTTGATGCAATAAAATATAAGAATTTTCAAATAAGGATTTTGGAAAGGAATTTAAGTGTTGAACTTTAAATTATCTTAAGAAGAATTAATTTTTAGAAGTGATTTAGAAATATAAAAGAAAACGTTTGTAACTTAAACATAGAATTTGATTTAATGTTTAGAAGTAATTTAGAAATATAAAAGGAAACGTTTGTAACTTAAAATTTCTAACGTAGAATTTAAGTATTGGGTTTTGGAAAATGTTAGGAAATTTAAATTTTGAAATAGTAATTAAATCAATTAAATATGATTTGGTAAGAGTAAATCAATAAAAAGTGATTTTGAGAAAATATAGTACGGAAGGGATTTTTGATTGAGAATAGAAAGAGAATAATGCAAGAAATTATATTTTTATAAGAAATGTTCAAAATAATATTTTTAAAGTTAAGAAATATTTTGTGAAGGGTAAAAACGGTGAAAAACGATTTACGTAACTCAAAAACGTAATTTTTAAGTTACGCGATTTGAAAAACGTTAAAATATTTCTACGCGATTAAATATTTTACACGATCAAAATGTTGTAGAAAATTTACTATGCGATTTAAAAATAAAAGCTTATTTTTACGCAATTTAGAATACAGTAGAAAATAGTTTCGCAATTTTTAAACGTAACAGAAAATGTTACAAATTATTAACGTAACGAAAATATTTTGCGAATGAGAAAAATACGGTAATGTGATTTAACTGTTTATTATACAGTAAACCTTACAGTTAAAAACAATATATGAATATTGTATAAGAAATTGAGAAGTTTGCCTGTAATTGGCATTAATCCATTTTACGAACGAAAAACAGTATTTGAATCTGGAATGAGAAATTATGTGATTTACCTTTGGTTGGTAATTGGTGCATTACACATGCATTGAAAATGGTCCAATGGACTGAATATGACTAATTGCCTAGGAGAAACGTACACCTCTTGAGTGGGTGCGATATGCGTAGTGTAGGTCACTGGTTGACCTTGGGGGCATCGGGGTGCGGGTTGCTCGCAATGGGCAGTTGGTAGCTCTTCTGCACCGTGAGTTAGACCGATGCAACACACCGATGATCCGGACCGAGACACTATTCTTAATCGAGATCTGACAAAGACTGTCGTGTATGTGCTAGATGTGCAAGATATAATTATAGCACTTAGTCTGAGGCACGAGATACCGGCAGATCTTTTCGATCAATTTCTCCGACTTGAGTATTAGCTCCATGGAGTAGGTCATTGAGTCTACGTGCGCATGCATGAAACTGAGCATCTATATCTATGTGATGGTGTTTGTGTAATTATTTTGTGTTTTAAACAGTGATAGTGGCATGATGGTAATTATTATTCTTGCACTATGATGATGGCATAATTGTGATCGTGATATGATATTTTTGGTATAATATGTTGTTTGTATTATCTATGTGCTTTATTATCTTTGGTATTGGCGTAGGTGATCTCACCTCTTTGTATGTATATCTGTATATTGTATTTATATTGGGTGAAGATGTTGAGAAAGATGTGGTACTAGAAGGAGAAGAGGAATTACTTCTCACATCAGGAACCGCAGAGTTCTAACAGTATGACGTCAAGAGCCAGTTTCTTCGGATATGTACGTTTACAATTTCACGGAGGAGCTGGAGAATGGAGGATAAGTCCCGATGAGCAAGGACTTATTTACGAGGGGTACTTGACTGTTAGTATTAGTAGGTTGTATCGTGGGGATCCGTTTTTCTGTGTGACGATCTTTGTTCATGTTGAATTTCCGTTGCATATCAGGCGACATTGGGACACTAGAAATTATGTCCCAACGGAAATCAGCATAGTGTCGTCAGCCCGGACACCTGTCCGTAGGGCTAATCATCACAATGGATTCCTACCTGCTGAGGAACCTGAGGAGGACCCGTCTGAGCGGTCTTCCGCTTAGTTAAGCTTGGGCGAGTGTGAACTCTGATATAAGTTATGTCTGTAATTATTTAAGTGTGTTTATTGTTTCAATAAATGGTTTGTAATAAATAAACCTGACAGCATGTGTGAAATATGTATATGATGTAATTTATGTGTGAGATTGTTGTATCATTATTTTATTTTCCGCTAAGTTTATTTTATTGTTATATAAAAAAAAAATTTACAACTTATATTTTTATCACAATATCACACTATATGACTATTGAGGGTATTTGGGTAATTAAAGTAACATAAATGTGACATCCTACGGTGGGTGTTACATTAGTTGGTATCAGAGCCCAAGTTAGAGTCTTTTGGGGTTGTGGTTAGGTCTGTCTTGTTTGTATTGTGTGATTCTCTGTTATTGTTTTCGAAAAGAAACAATATTGTTTGAAGATTGACCTTGCTTTCCTTGTATTGTTCAGTTTGAGTAGAAAAAGTAATGTTGGACGAGGACGTGGACGTGGAAATACTAGCACGATATGGAACCGAATGGGAATGATAATGTGAACATGGTTGGAGTATAGTATGACTATGCAAAGAATGGCGGAAGTGGTTGCACAACAAAATCAACGGGCTAATGAAAATGTGCACAGTTTATCGGAGTTTCGAAGGAATAATCCACCGAAATTTCATGGAGAGTTTGATCCGGAGAAAGCTGAACTTTGGATCCGAGAACTTGAAAAGATATTTGATGCTATGGGTTGTCGATGAACGGAAGCTTACATTGGCAACGTTTATGTTGGTAGGAGATGGTGAACGTTGGTGGGCAGGAGCTAGAAGACTGTTGGAAGTTGAAGGTAGGATGGTGACATGGCAACTTTTCAAGCAAAGATTTCTGGAGAAATATTTTCCAGCAAGTGTGAGACATATGAAGGAGATGGAGTTTCTGGGTTTACGTCAAGGATTGATGTCCGTTAGTGAGTATGCAGCAAAATTTGAAAGTCTGTCTCAATTTTCAAGATATTTGCAGATGAACCCAGATGAGGGCTGGAAATGTAGGAAATTTGAAGAAGGATTAAATTTGGATATTAAGAGAGTTGTAACGATGTTGGAGATTAATCAATTTCCAACTTTGATTGAAAAATGTCATAAAGTTGAAGAGATTGATCATCAACGTGCGGCAAGAAACAAGAATTTTGGACTGCAAGGTTCCAAAAAGGGAAGAATAATCAAGCAAGTCGCTCTCAACAAAAGCCGTATGTGAAACCGGCGGGGCCGTATGTGAAATCGGCGGGAGGTCGGACCAAGAAGCAATTTGTGGGAGGAAGTTCTAGCAACAATAAAGCAAGTCAAGCTGGGACTCTATTCGATGTTTCAAATGTGGGAAGGATCATCTCACGAAGGATTGTCCACATAAGGAAGTTGTTTGTTTTAAGTGCGGACAGCTTGGACATTTCTCCAAAGACTATGATCAGATAAAGAAGGAATCCTCTCGTGGGAAACGTCCGTACTGCAAGGCCAGAGGCGGGTGGTCGTGTCTATACAATGAGCGGGGAGGAAGCCGCTAAATCTGGAGACTTGATAATGGAGGAGTGTGCAATTGAAGGTAATCCTTTAAGCGTACTCTATGATTCGGGAGCAACACATTCTTTCATTGCATGTGATTGTGTTGAACGTTTGGGTTTGATTTGTGGTGAATTGCCATATGATCGAGTGTTGCTACTCCTACCGATAAGTCGTAGTTACATCAACAAGTATGCTGAATTGTCTGTCTACGTGTTAGGGATAGAATCTTTTATGTGGATTTGATCTGTTTGCCTCTTTCCAAGATTAATGTAATCTTGGGAATGGATTGGTTGTCTTCTAACCATATCCTAATTGATTGTTCGAATAAAACATTAGTATTTCCTGAGGCTAAGGATTCTAGATTCCTAACGGCTACTCAAGTGGAGCTTGTCTGAAAGAAGGAGATCGAGGGTATTTATTATTATCTTCTTTGGAAGTGCAATGTGAAGATGCTTTGAAGGATATTTATGTGGTCAACGAATTTCTGAAGTGTTTCTTGAAGATATACCGGACTACCACCAGAAAGGAAATCGAGTTTGCCATCGATCTTGTACCTGGAGCTGGACCTATATCTATAGCACCCTATCGAATGTCGCCGATAGAACTAGCCGAACTGAAGAAACAGCTGGAGGATTTATTAGAAAAACAATTTGTGAGACCAAGTGTGTCACCTTGGGGAGCTTCGATTTTATTGGTTAAAAAGAAAGATGGAACTTCACGTCTATGTGTAGACTATCGACAATTGAACAAGGTTACGATTAAGAATAAATATCCACTACCAAGGATAGATGATCTAATGGATCAGTTGCGAGGAGCCGCAATATTTTCCAAGATTGATCTACGTTATGGGTATCACCGGATACGTGTGAAAGCGGAAGATATTCCCAAGTGCATTTCGGACGCGCTATGGGCATTACGAATATCTTGTGATGCCATTCGGTGTAACAAATGCACCAGCTATATTCATGGACTTCATGAATAGAATTTTTCGTTCATACTTGGATAAATTTGTTGTTGTCTTTATTGATGACATCTTGATCTATTCTAGAAATCGGGAGGAACATCTTTGAACATCTCAGGGTGGTTCTTCAGATTTTGAAGGAGAATAAGTTGTATGCCAAGTTATCCAAATATGAGTTTTGGTTGAATGAAGTTCAATTTTTGGGACATGTGATATCAAAAGAAGGAATTAAAGTTGATGCTTCCAAGGTGGAGATAGTTTTGGAGTAGGAAAGACCAAAGACTGTAATAGAAATCCGTAGTTTTATCGGATTAGCTGGTTACTATAGACGGTTCATTGAGGGGTTTTCGAAGATTGTAGGACCTCTTACCCAACTTACACGAAAGAATCAACCGTTCGTGTGGACTGATGCATGCGAAGAAAGTTTTCAAGAGTTGAAAAGACGATTGACTACTTCACTTAGGTATTGATTCTACGATCCAAACGAACCTTTCGAAGTATATTGTGATGCTTCGTACCAAGGATTGGGTTGTGTACTTATGCAGAATCGTAAAGTGGTGGCTTATGCTTCAAGGCAGTTGAAAAATCATGAGA
Source organism: Ormosia emarginata (assembly GCA_029884605.1). Lineage (NCBI taxonomy): Eukaryota > Viridiplantae > Streptophyta > Magnoliopsida > Fabales > Fabaceae > Ormosia > Ormosia emarginata. Next base: position 47,180,340 of record JAQQTP010000088.1, read on the forward strand.
GGAATTATCCGACTCATGACTTGGAGTTGGCAGCTGTGGTTTTTGCATTGAAAGTGTGGAGACATTTTCTCTATGGAGCTATGTTCACTGTTTTTAGTGATCATAAAAGTTTAAAATATCTGTTTGATCAGAAAGAGTTAAACATGAGGCAAAGGCGTTGGTTAGAATTTCTGAAAGATTATGACTTTCAATTGCAGTATCATCCCGGAAAAGCAAATGTCGTAGCGGATGCGTTGAGTAGAAAAATACTTAGTGCTTCTGTTATGATGATCAAAGAGAAGGAGTTGATAGAAGAATTTCGGGATATGCGATTATCTGTGAAATTGACGCCGGGCAAGATGCGTTTAAATATGATCACCATTTCAAATGATTTGATGGATAGAATTCATGAAGGACAAAACAGTGATCAGTATTTGCAAGAAGCAAAAGAAGCAAAAAGCCAAGGAGCAGTGTTAGAATTTAGCGAAGGTGCTAAGGGAATTCTGAAGTTTCAAGGAAGAGTTTGTGTACCTAATGACCCAGATCTTAGGAGATTGATTTTGGACGAGGCTCACAAGAGTAAGTTGAGTATGCATCCAGGAGCCACAAAGATGTACCAGGATTTAAAACAATTATATTGGTGGCAAGGAATGAAGAAAGATGTTGCAGAGTATGTATCATCCTGTTTAATTTGTCAGAAGGCTAAGGTGAAACATCAAAAACCTTCGGGAATGTTGCAACCTTTGCCTATTCCTGAATGGAAATGGGATGACATAACAATGGATTTTGTGACGGGACTACCAAAGACTCGGAAGGGTTATGATGCCATTTGGGTAATTGTTGATCGGCTTACAAAGTCGGTACACTTTTTGCCGATTAATATTAAGTACTCAATGGAAAAGTTGGCTCAAGTGTACATCAGTGAAATTGTTAGACTTCATGGTGTACCATCCAGTATTATTTCGGATCGAGATCCAAGGTTTACATCGAGATTTTGGACTAGTTTGCAAGAAGCAATGGGAACAAAACTACGTTTAAGTTCTGCTTACCATCCACAAACAGATGGTCAATCAGAAAGAACAATTCAATCTCTCGAAGATTTATTGAGAGCTTGTGTATTGGAGCAAACTGGAGGTTGGGATGAATTCTTACCATTGATAGAATTCATATATAACAACAGTTTCCATTCAAGTATAGGGATGGCACCTTATGAGGCATTATATGGGAGACGATGTAGAACACCGCTGTGTTGGTATCAAGACGGTGAAAGTGCTATGTTAGGACCAGAAATTGTCCAACGGACAACTGAGAAAGTGAAGATGATACAAGACAAAATGAGAATGAGTCAAACTCGACAAAAGAGTTATCTTTGATAAAAGGAGAAAATCTCTTGAGTTTGAAGAAGGTGACCATGTATTTTTGCGAGTGACGCCTATGACGGGTGTTGGACGAGTGCTTAAGTCCAAGAAGCTCACTCCAAAGTTTATCGGACCATATCAGATTTTACGTCGGGTAGGTCGGGTGGCATATCAGATTGCGTTACCACCTTTTCTGTCAAATCTTCATAATGTATTTCACGTATCACAACTACGGAAATATATTTCTAATCCTACTCATGTTATCAAGCCAGATACAGTACAGGTGAAGGAGAATTTAACCTATGAAACGTTTCCAGTCAAGATTGAGGATCGAAAGACAAAGCAACTTCGAGGTAAGGAAATTTCATTGGTTAAAATTATTTGGGATGATGTAAGCGGGGAAGCTACATGGGAACTAGAAGAAAAGATAAAAAAACAAGTATCCCTATTTATTCGAGGATGTGAAATCAAGTTCATCAAGTTTCGAGGACGAAACTTTTGTAGAGGGGAGAGTTTGTTACACCCCAAACTTTCTATGTATTAAGCAGTAATTTTGGTAATTAAATCTACTTTATAGTGATTTACGTGTCTTTGTAAAACTATTTTGAATATTAAATGTCGCATATTTGATCGTTTTGAGTAATTTTCTCCGTGTCAAGAAAATAATAATTTTGAAGTAGGAAAAATCTACGTAAATTAATTTTCTTGTTTAGTCTTAATTAATTTACGTAATCTGATTTGATATTTGTGAGTTTTGTAATTTTTGTGATTTTATGTGTGATTTTGGAATTTTTCTTGTTTGTGGGCCCCACGAGGTGTATGTGGGCCCAGGTGGCATACGTGGGCCAGGTGGGTCCCATAAAATGAAAAAAATTTTCTACGTATAGAAAAATTTATCTTGTTTAGACAGGAGAGCGAGGATCTTACTAAACACGAATCAGAAACAGATTTTAGAAAATTTCTTTTCTTGTATTTTGTCTTGTATTTAATTATCAGACGATAAAAATACAGTAATTATATTTTTGTGAGGTTATAATGGATAAAAATAAAATTCTATATTATTAAAATATTATTAAGATAAAATTAGTGGTTTGGATATCCACTATTAATTTAATTACGTTAGAAATTTAATCTTGATTTAATTTAACGGTGGAGATTTGATCTTAAAAGTAAATAGGATCAATTATAACCGTTGGATTGAAATTAAATCAAGGATAGGGATTTAATCTTCTAAATGGCTATGACCATTATCAACCCTTGGATGTAAAATTAATCAATGGTGGAGATGGATCATTAATGACCATTGGATTTGGATTTAGATCAATGGTGGAGAATTGGTCATCAAAAATGATTACAACCATTTTGGACCCTTGGATGAAAAGTTTGAAGGTGTAATCTTGACCATTCATTTTTGGAGACACATCTAAGGGATGGGGTTTAAAGAGAGAAGATCCAATGGTCATAATAAGTCTTCTACCTATAATGCTTTTAATTAATACCTATTTTACCTATAATGTTTTAAATTAATATCTAAAATGACTAAAAACAAAATGGCTATCAAATTGTCATATTTTTGCATGCATGAAGAGGGGGACGGTTTGGAGAGCAAGGATGAAGGAGACAAGATTAGTATAGGCTTTTTAGGCCAAAAAAAAAATGAAGACAAGCCAAATGTCAAGACAATTTCCATTGATCATTAATGCTTATGTCTTTCAAACTTCACTTTTTCTTCTCTCTAATTGCATGCTATGGCAATGCACTCCTTTGAAGACTAAAAACACTCATTTCTATATTTCATAATATCATTTCTTCATTCTTCCACTTAAGTTTCAAGACCAAACCAAAGCAAACTCCATTTCTCTCCCAAAAACACACCATTCGCCAAACACTCCAACTCACTCTTCCATCACTTTTTAATTTCATACAACCTAGTTTCTTGAATCCTTTCATCATTCTAAGAACCTTTGTAGTTCACACCAAGTTCTAATTCTTCCATTTTGAAGGACTTTTACCAAGATCAAGTTCTAGAGTTTTTGTTGGTGAAGTGTAAGAAAACTTCATTTATTCTTTTCTTTTTCATGTTCTAAACCATGTTTGATCCATGGTTCTTCTTGTTCAAGCTTGATATACTAATTTTCTTGTATTTGTTTCATGTTTAAGAACTTGTATTGGTGGAGATCTTGCTCCAAAGACAAAGCAACAAGCTCTTTGGTGGTTCTTCAAGAGGTAAGAGGAGATTCATCTCACCAACCAAGCATGGTGGTGAGGGATGGTTTTATATTTGATGGATGGTGAATCCATGTGAGGATTCCTATCCATGGTCATGTAATAATTTGTGTGTGTGTTATGTGCTTTAATTATTTTTTCTTATGCTTGATATATTTTGCATGATTTACTTGTGTTTGCATGCTTAGTAAAATTTTTAATTGCTTATATGGTAAGCTTATGATATGCATGATGATATATGTTGAATATATTAGGATGGATGTATGTTGAAATAAGCAAAATTTTGGCTCAAAAGGCCATGGAGGTGGTCACGGTTTTGAGCTTCCAAGACTAGGGTTTTTATTGAAATTTTTCAAGAACAATGAAGTTGATTTTTAGTCCTTGAACTAAAATAAATTTCAGCCAAGACACTAATTAAATTAGTGTTCACAAAAATGATATTTCCATAAACGATAAAATTGGATGATTTGAGAAGTAAAGGAGATAACAAGAGGGTTTGTTTTATAAAAAGAGTGTACGGTTTTAAGTAGTATTTTCATGAAGTTATTTTGTGTAGAAATAAAGAATGAAAATTACTTAAGTTAGAAGAAAAATATTTCATGGTTCCAATGGCCATCTATAAGGTTTTGATAATTTAGAAAAAAATGTTTTGATGCAATAAAATATAAGAATTTTCAAATAAGGATTTTGGAAAGGAATTTAAGTGTTGAACTTTAAATTATCTTAAGAAGAATTAATTTTTAGAAGTGATTTAGAAATATAAAAAAAACGTTTGTAACTTAAACATAGAATTTGATTTAATGTTTAGAAGTAATTTAGAAATATAAAAGGAAACGTTTGTAACTTAAAATTTCTAACGTAGAATTTAAGTATTGGGTTTTGGAAAATGTTAGGAAATTTAAATTTTGAAATAGTAATTAAATCAATTAAATATGATTTGGTAAGAGTAAATCAATAAAAAGTGATTTTGAGAAAATATAGTACGGAAGGGATTTTTGATTGAGAATAGAAAGAGAATAATGCAAGAAATTATATTTTTATAAGAAATGTTCAAAATAATATTTTTAAAGTTAAGAAATATTTTGTGAAGGGTAAAACGGTGAAAAAGCGATTTACGTAACTCAAAAACGTAATTTTTAAGTTACGCGATTTGAAAAACGTTAAAATATTTCTACGCGATTAAATATTTTACACGATCAAAATGTTGTAGAAAATTTACTATGCGATTTAAAAATAAAAGCTTATTTTTACGCAATTTAGAATACAGTAGAAAATAGTTTCGCAATTTTTAAACGTAACAGAAAATGTTACAAATTATTAACGTAACGAAAATATTTTGCGAATGAGAAAAATACGGTAATGTGATTTAACTATTTATTATACAGTAAACCTTACAGTTAAAAATAATATATGAATACTGTATAAGAAATTGAGAAGTTTGCCTGTAATTGGCATTAATCCATTTTACGAACGAAAAATAGTATTTGAATCTGGAATGAGAAATTATGTGATTTACCTATGGTTGGTAATTGGTGCATTACACATGCATTGAAAATGGTCCAATGGACTGAATATGGCTAATTGCCTAGGAGAAACGTACACCTCTTGAGTGGGTGCGATATGCGTAGTGTAGGTCACTGGTTGACCTTGGGGGCATCGGGGTGCGGGTTGCTCGCAATGGGCAATTGGTAGCTCTTACGCACCGTGAGTTAGACCGATGCAACACACCGATGATCCGGACCGAGACACTATTCTTAATCGAGATCGACAAAGCTGTCGTGTATGTGCTAGATGTGCAAGATATAATTATAGCACTTAGTCTGAGGCACGAGATACCGGCAGATCTTTTCGATCAATTTCTCCGACTTGAGTATTAGCTCCATGGAGTAGGTCATTGAGTCTACGTGCGCATGCATGAAACTGAGCATCTATATCTATGTGATGGTGTTTGTGTAATTATTTTGTGTTTTAAACAGTGATAGTGGCATGATGGTAATTATTATTCTTGCACTATGATGATGGCATAATTGTGATCGTGATATGATATTTTTGGTATAATATGTTGTTTGTATTATCTCTGTGCTATTATGCTGGTATTGGCGTAGGTGATCTCACCTCTTTGTATGTATATCTGTATATTGTATTTATATTGGGTGAAGATGTTGAGAAAGATGTGGTACTAGAAGGAGAAGAGGAATTACTTCTCACATCAGGAACCGCAGAGTTCTAACAGTATGACGTCAAGAGCCAGTTTCTTCGGATATGTACGTTTACAATTTCACGGAGGAGCTGGAGAATGGAGGATAAGTCCCGATGAGCAAGGACTTATTTACGAGGGGTACTTGACTGTTAGTATTAGTAGGCTGTATCGTGGGGATCCGTTTTTCTGTGTGACGATCTTTGTTCATGTTGAATTTCCGTTGCATATCAGGCGACATTGGGACACTAGAAATTATGTCCCAACGGAAATCAGCATAGTGTCGTTAGCCCGGACACCTGTCCGTAGGGCTAATCATCACAATGGATTCCTACCTGCTGAGGAACCTGAGGAGGACCCGTCTGAGCGGTCTTCTGCTTAGTTAAGCTTGGGCGAGTGTGAACTCTGATATAAGTTATGTCTGTAATTATTTAAGTGTGTTTATTGTTTCAATAAATGGTTTGTAATAAATAAACCTGACAGCATGTGTGAAATATGTATATGATGTAATTTATGTGTGAGATTGTTGTATCATTATTTTATTTTCCGCTAAGTTTATTTTATTGTTATATAAAAAAAAAATTACAACTTATATTTTTATCACAATATCACACTATATGACTATTGAGGGTATTTGGGTAATTAAAGTAACATAAATGTGACATCCTACGGTGGGTGTTACATTAGTTGGTATCAGAGCCCAAGTTAGAGTCTTTTGGGGTTGTGGTTAGGTCTGTCTTGTTTGTATTGTGTGATTCTCTGTTATTGTTTTCTGAAAAGAAACAATATTGTTTGAAGATTGACCTTGCTTTCCTTGTATTGTTCAGTTTGAGTAGAAAAAGTAATGTGGGACGAGGACGTGGACGTGGAAATACTAGCACGAGATATGGAACCGAATGGGAATGATAATGTGAACATGGTTGGAGTCATGTAGACTATGCAAAGAATGGCGGAAGTGGTTGCACAACAAAATCAACGGGCTAATGAAAATGTGCACAGTTTATCGGAGTTTCGAAGGAATAATCCACCGAAATTTCATGGAGAGTTTGATCCGGAGAAAGCTGAACTTTGGATCCGAGAACTTGAAAAGATATTTGATGCTATGGGTTGTGCTGATGAACGGAAGCTTACATTGGCAACGTTTATGTTGGTAGGAGATGGTGAACGTTGGTGGGCAGGAGCTAGAAGACTGTTGGAAGTTGAAGGTAGGATGGTGACATGGCAACTTTTCAAGCAAAGATTTCTGGAGAAATATTTTCCAGCAAGTGTGAGACATATGAAGGAGATGGAGTTTCTGGGTTTACGTCAAGGATTGATGTCCGTTAGTGAGTATGCGGCAAAATTTGAAAGTCTGTCTCAATTTTCAAGATATTTGCAGATGAACCCAGATGAGGGCTGGAAATGTAGGAAATTTGAAGAAGGATTAAAGTGGATATTAAGAGAGGCATGTAACGATGTTGGAGATTAATCAATTTCCAACTTTGATTGAAAAATGTCATAAAGTTGAAGAGATTGATCATCAACGTGCGGCAAGAAACAAGAATTTTGGACTGCAAGGTTCCAAAAAGGGAAGAATAATCAAGCAAGTCGCTCTCAACAAAAGCCGTATGTGAAACCGGCGGGGACCGTATGTGAAATCGGCGGGAGGTCGGACCAAGAAGCAATTTGTGGGAGGAAGTTCTAGCAACAATAAAGCAAGTCAAGTGGGACTCTATTCGATGTTTCAAATGTGGGAAGGATCATCTCACGAAGGATTGTCCACATAAGGAAGTTGTTTGTTTTAAGTGCGGATGACTTGGACATTTCTCCAAAGACTATGATCAGATAAAGAAGGAATCCTCTGTGGGAAACGTCCGTACTGCAAGGCCAGAGGCGGGTGGTCGTGTCTATACAATGAGCGGGGAGGAAGCCGCTAAATCTGGAGACTTGATAATGGAGGAGTGTGCAATTGAAGGTAATCCTTTAAGCGTACTCTATGATTCGGGAGCAACACATTCTTTCATTGCATGTGATTGTGTTGAACGTTTGGGTTTGACCTGTGATTGAATTGCCATATGATCGAGTGTTGCTACTCCTACCGATAAGTCCGTAGTTACATCAACGGTATGCCGAATTGTCTGTCGTGTTAGGGATAGAATCTTTTATGTGGATTTGATCTGTTTGCCTCTTTCCAAGATTAATGTAATCTTGGGAATGGATTGGTTGTCTTCTAACCATATCCTAATTGATTGTTCGAATAAAACATTAGTATTTCCTGAGGCTAAGGATTCTAGATTCCTAACGGCTACTCAAGTGGAAGCTTGTCTGAAAGAAGGAGATCGAGGGTATTTATTATTATCTTCTTTGGAAGTGCAATGTGAAGATGCTTTGAAGGATATTTATGTGGTCAACGAATTTCCTGAAGTGTTTCTTGAAGATATACCTGGACTACCACCAGAAAGGGAAATCGAGTTTGCCATCGATCTTGTACCTGGAGCTGGACCGATATCTATAGCACCCTATCGAATGTCGCCGATAGAACTAGCCGAACTGAAGAAACAGCTGGAGGATTTATTAGAAAAACAATTTGTGAGACCAAGTGTGTCACCTTGGGGAGCTCCGATTTTATTGGTTAAAAAGAAAGATGGAACTTCACGTCTATGTGTAGACTATCGACAATTGAACAAGGTTACGATTAAGAATAAATATCCACTACCAAGGATAGATGATCTAATGGATCAGTTGCGAGGAGCCGCAATATTTTCCAAGATTGATCTACGTTCTGGGTATCACCAGATACGTGTGAAAGCGGAAGATATTCCCAAGACTGCATTTCGGACGCGCTATGGGCATTACGAATATCTTGTGATGCCATTCGGTGTAACAAATGCACCAGCTATATTCATGGACTTCATGAATAGAATTTTTCGTTCATACTTGGATAAATTTGTTGTTGTCTTTATTGATGACATCTTGATCTATTCTAGAAATCAGGAGGAACATGCTGAACATCTCAGGGTGGTTCTTCAGATTTTGAAGGAGAATAAGTTGTATGCCAAGTTATCCAAATATGAGTTTTGGTTGAATGAAGTTCAATTTTTGGGACATGTGATATCAAAAGAAGGAATTAAAGTTGATGCTTCCAAGGTGGAGATAGTTTTGGAGTAGGAAAGACCAAAGACTGTAACAGAAATCCGTAGTTTTATCGGATTAGCTGGTTACTATAGACGGTTCATTGAGGGGTTTTCGAAGATTGCAGGACCTCTTACCCAACTTACACGAAAGAATCAACCGTTCGTGTGGACTGATGCATGCGAAGAAAGTTTTCAAGAGTTGAAAAGACGATTGACTACTTCACCAGGTATTGATTCTACCGATCCAAACGAACCTTTCGAAGTATATTGTGATGCTTCGTACCAAGGATTGGGTTGTGTACTTATGCAGAATCGTAAAGTGGTGGCTTATGCTTCAAGGCAGTTGAAAAATCATGAGAGGAATTATCCGACTCATGACTTGGAGTTGGCAATGTGTGGTTTTGCATTGAAAGTGTGGAGACATTTTCTCATGGAGCTATGTTCACTTGTTTTTAGTGATCATAAAAGTTTAAAATATCTGTTTGATCGAGAAAGAGTTAAACATGAGGCAAAGGCGTTGGTTAGAATTTCTGAAAGATTATGACTTTCAATTGCAGTATCATCCCGGAAAAGCAAATGTCGTAGCGGATGCGTTGAGTAGAAAAATACTTAATGCTTCTATTATGATGATCAAAGAGAAGGAGTTGATAGAAGAATTTCGGGATATGCGATTATCTGTGAAATTGACGCCGGGCAAGATGCGTTTAAATATGATCACCATTTCAAATGATTTGATGGATAGAATTCATGAAGGACAAAACAGTGATCAGTATTTGCAAGAAGCAAAAGAAGCAAAAAGCCAAGGAGCAGTGTTAGAATTTAGCGAAGGTGCTAAGGGAATTCTGAAGTTTCAAGGAAGAGTTTGTGTACCTAATGACCCAGATCTTAGGAGATTGATTTTGGACGAGGCTCACAAGAGTAAGTTGAGTATGCATCCAGGAGCCACAAAGATGTACCAGGATTTAAAACAATTATATTGGTGGCAAGGAATGAAGAAAGATGTTGCAGAGTATGTATCATCCTGTTTAATTTGTCAGAAGGCTAAGGTGAAACATCAAAACCTTCGGGAATGTTGCAACCTTTGCCTATTCCTGAATGGAAATGGGATGACATAACAATGGATTTTGTGACGGGACTACCAAAGACTCGGAAGGGTTATGATGCCATTTGGGTAATTGTTGATCGGCTTACAAAGTCGGTACACTTTTTGCCGATTAATATTAAGTACTCAATGGAAAAGTTGGCTCAAGTGTACATCAGTGAAATTGTTAGACTTCATGGTGTACCATCCAGTATTATTTCGGATCGAGATCCAAGGTTTACATCGAGATTTTGGACTAGTTTGCAAGAAGCAATGGGAACAAAACTACGTTTAAGTTCTGCTTACCATCCACAAACAGATGGTCAATCAGAAAGAACAATTCAATCTCTCGAAGATTTATTGAGAGCTTGTGTATTGGAGCAAACTGGAGGTTGGGATGAATTCTTACCATTGATAGAATTCACATATAACAACAGTTTCCATTCAAGTATAGGGATGGCACCTTATGAGGCATTATATGGGAGACGATGTAGAACACCGCTGTGTTGGTATCAAGACGGTGAAAGTGCTATGTTAGGACCAGAAATTGTCCAACAGACAACTGAGAAAGTGAAGATGATACAAGACAAAATGAGAATGAGTCAAACTCGACAAAAGAGTTATGCTGATAAAAGGAGAAAATCTCTTGAGTTTGAAGAAGGTGACCATGTATTTTTGCGAGTGACGCCTATGACGGGTGTTGGACGAGTGCTTAAGTCCAAGAAGCTCACTCCAAAGTTTATCGGACCATATCAGATTTTACGTCGGGTAGGTCGGGTGGCATATCAGATTGCGTTACCACCTTTTCTGTCAAATCTTCATAATGTATTTCACGTATCACAACTACGGAAATATATTTCTAATCCTACTCATGTTATCAAGCCAGACACAGTACAGCTGAAGGAGAATTTAACCTATGAAACGTTTCCAGTCAAGATTGAGGATCGAAAGACAAAGCAACTTCGAGGTAAGGAAATTTCATTGGTTAAAATTATTTGGGATGATGTAAGCGGGGAAGCTACATGGGAACTAGAAGAAAAGATAAAAGAACAGTATCCCTATTTATTCTGAGGATGTGAAATCAAGTTCATCAAGTTTCGAGGACGAAACTTTTGTAGAGGGGGAGAGTTGTTACACCCCAAACTTTCTATGTATTAAACAGTAATTTTGACCGTTAACAGAAATCTACTTTATAGTGATTTATGTGTTGCTGTAAAACTATTTTGAATATTCTGTCTGCATATTTGATCGTTTTGAGTAATTTTCTCCGTGTCAAGAAAATAATAATTTTGGTAGGAAAAATCTACGTAAATTAATTTTTCTTGTTTAGTCTTAATTAATTTACGTAATCTGATTTGATATTTGTGAGTTTTGTAATTTTTGTGATTTTATGTGTGATTTTGGAATTTTTTGTTTGTGGGCCCCACGAGGTGTATGTGGGCCCAGGTGGCTATACGTGGCCCAGGTGGGTCCCATAAAATGAAAAAATTTTCTACGTATAGAAAAAATTGTCTTGTTTAGAGAGAAAGGGGATCTTACTAAACCGAATCGAAAACAGTTTTAGAAAATTTCTTTTCTTGTATTTTGTCTTGTATTTAATTATCGACGATAAAAATACGGTAATTATATTTTGTGAGGTTATAATGGATAAAAATAAAATTCTATATTATTAAAATATTATTAAGATAAAATTAGTGGTTTGGATATCCACTATTAATTTAATTACTGAGTTAGAAATTTAATCTTGATTTAATTAACGGTGGAGATTTGATCTTAAAAGTAAATAGGATCAATTATAACCGTTGGATTGAAATTAAATCAAGGATAGGGATTTAATCTTCTAAATGGCTATGACCATTATCAACCCTTGGATGTAAAATTAATCAATGGTGGAGATGGATCATTAATGACCATTGGATTTGGATTTAGATCAATGGTGGAGAATTGGTCATCAAAAATGATTACAACCATTTTGGACCCTTGGATGAAAAGTTTGAAGGTGTAATCTTGACCATTCATTTTTGGAGACACATCTAAGGGATGGGGTTTAAAGAGAGAAGATCCAATGGTCCATAATAAGTCTTCTACCTATAATGCTTTTAATTAATACCTATTTTACCTATAATGTTTTAAATTAATATCTAAAATGACTAAAAACAAAATGGCTATCAAATTGTCATATTTTTGCATGCATGAAGAGGGGGGACGGTTTGGAGAGCAAGGATGAAGGGAGACAAGATTAGTATAGGCTTTTTAGCCAAAAAAAAAAAATGAAGACAAGCCAAATGTCAAGACAATTTCTATTGATCATTAATGCTTATGTCTTTCAAACTTCACTTTTTCTTCTCTCTAATTGCATGCTACGGCAATGCACTCCTTTGAAGACTAAAAACACTCATTTCTATATTTCATAATATCATTTCTTCATTCTTCCACTTAAGTTTCAAGACCAAACCAAAGCAAACTCCATTTCTCTCCCAAAAACACACCATTCGGCCAAACACTCCAACTCACTCTTCCATCACTTTTTAATTTCATACAACCTAGTTTCTTGAATCCTTTCATCATTCTAAGAACCTTTGTAGTTCACACCAAGTTCTAATTCTTCCATTTTGAAGGACTTTTACCAAGATCAAGTTCTAGAGCTTTTGTTGGTGAAGTGTAAGAAAACTTCATTTATTCTTTTCTTTTTCATGTTCTAAACCATGTTTGATCCATGGTTCTTCTTGTTCAAGCTTGATATACTAATTTTCTTGTATTTGTTTCATGTTTAAGAACTTGTATTGGTGGAGATCTTGCTCCAAAGACAAAGCAACAAGCTCTTTGGTGGTTCTTCAAGAGGTAAGAGGAGATTCATCTCACCAACCAAGCATGGTGGTGAGGGATGGTTTTATATTTGATGGATGGTGAATCCATGTGAGGATTCCTATCCATGGTCATGTAATAATTTGTGTGTGTGTTATGTGCTTTAATTATTTTTTCTTATGCTTGATATATTTTGCATGATTTACTTGTGTTTGCATGCTTAGTAAAATTTTTAATTGCTTATATGGTAAGATTATGATATGCATGATGATATATGTTGAATATATTAGGATGGATGTATATTGAAATAAGCAAAATTTTGGCTCCAAAGGCCATGGAGGTGGTCACGGTTTTGAGCTTCCAAGACTAGGGTTTTTATTGAAATTTTTCAAGAACAATGAAGTTGATTTTTAGTCCTTGAATTAAAATAAATTTCAGCCAAGACACTAATTAAATTAGTGTTCACAAAAATGATATTTCCATAAACGATAAAATTGGATGATTTGAGAAGTAAAGGAGATAACAAGAGGGTTTGTTTTATAAAAAGAGTGTACACGGTTTTAAGTAGTATTTTCATGAAGTTATTTTGTGTAGAAATAAAGAATGAAAATTACTAAAGTTAGAAGAAAAATATTTCAGGGTTCCAATGGCCATCTATAAGGTTTTGATAATTTAGAAAAAAATGTTTTGATGCAATAAAATATAAGAATTTTCAAATAAGGATTTTGGAAAGGAATTTAAGTGTTGAACTTTAAATTATCTTAAGAAGAATTAATTTTTAGAAGTGATTTAGAAATATAAAAGAAAACGTTTGTAACTTAAACATAGAATTTGATTTAATGTTTAGAAGTAATTTAGAAATATAAAAGGAAACGTTTGTAACTTAAAATTTCTAACGTAGAATTTAAGTATTGGGTTTTGGAAAATGTTAGGAAATTTAAATTTTGAAATAGTAATTAAATCAATTAAATATGATTTGGTAAGAGTAAATCAATAAAAAGTGATTTTGAGAAAATATAGTACGGAAGGGATTTTTGATTGAGAATAGAAAGAGAATAATGCAAGAAATTATATTTTTATAAGAAATGTTCAAAATAATATTTTTAAAGTTAAGAAATATTTTGTGAAGGGTAAAAACGGTGAAAAACGATTTATGTAACTCAAAAACGTAATTTTTAAGTTACGCGATCTGAAAAATGTTAAAATATTTCTACGCGATTAAATATTTTACACGATCAAAATGTTGTAGAAAATTTACTATGCGATTTAAAAATAAAAGCTTATTTTTACGCAATTTAGAATACAGTAGAAAATAGTTTTGCAATTTTTAAATGTAACAGAAAATGTTACAAATTATTAACGTAATGAAAATATTTTGCGAATGAGAAAAATATGGTAATGTGATTTAATTGTTTATTATACAGTAAACCTTACAGTTAAAAATAATATATGAATACTGTATAAGAAATTGAGAAGTTTGCCTGTAATTGACATTAATCCATTTTACGAACGAAAAACAGTATTTGAATCTGGAATGAGAAATTATGTGATTTACCTTTGGTTGGTAATTGGTGCATTACACATGTATTGAAAATGGTCCAACGGACTGAATATGGCTAATTGCCTAGGAGAAACGTACACCTCTTGAGTGGGTGCGATATGCGTAGTGTAGGTCACTGGTTGACCTTGGGGGCATCAGGGTGCGGGTTGCTCGCAATGGGCAGTTGGTAGCTCTTCTGCACCGTGAGTTAGACCGATCCAATACACCGATGATCCAGACCGAGACACTATTCTTAATCGAGATCTGACAAAGAGCTGTCGTGTATGTGCTAGATGTGTAAGATATAATTATAGCACTTGGTCTGAGGCACGAGATACCGGCAGATCTTTTCGATCAATTTCTCCGACTTGAGTATTAGCTCCATGGAGTAGGTCATTGAGTCTACGTGCGCATGCATGAAACTGAGCATCTATATCTATGTGATGGTGTTTGTGTAATTATTTTGTGTTTTAAACAGTGATAGTGGCATGATGGCAATTATTATTCTTGCACTATGATGATGGCATAATTGTGATCGTGATATGATATTTTTGGTATAATATGTTGTTTGTATTATCTCTATGCTATTATTATCTGGTATTGGCGTAGGTGATCTCACCTCTTTGTATGTATATCTGTATATTGTATTTATATTGGGTGAAGACGTTGAGAAAGATACGGTACTAGAAGGAGAAGAGGAATTACTTCTCACATTAGAAACCGCAGAGTTCTAACAGTATGACGTCAAGAGCCAGTTTCTTCGGATATGTACGTTTACAATTTCACGGAGGAGCTGGAGAATGGAGGACAAGTCCCGATGAGCGAGGACTTATTTACGAGGGGTACCTGACTGTTAGTATTAGTAGGCTGTATCGTGGGGATCCATTTTTTTGTGTCACGATCTTTGTTCATGTTGAATTTCCGTTGCATATCAGGCGACATTGGGACACTAGAAATTATGTCCCAACGGAAATCAACATAGTGTCGTCAGCCCGGACACCTGTCCGTAGGGCTAATCGTCATAATGGATTCCTACCTGCTGAGGAACCTGAGGAGGACCCGTCGAGGGTCTTCTGCTTAGTTAAGCTTGGGCGAGTGTGAACTACGATATAAGTTATGTCGTAATTATTTAAGTGTGTTTATTGTTTCAATAAATGGTTTGTAATAAATAAACTGACAAAGACGTGTGAAATATGTATATGATGTAATTTATGTGTGAGATTGTTGTATCATAATTTTATTTTCCGCTAAGTTTATTTTATTGTTATAAAAAAAAATTACAACTCATATTTTTATCACAATATCACACTATATGACTATTGAGGGTATTTGGGTAGTTAAAGTAACATAAATGTGACATCCTACGGTAGGTGTTACAAATTTCATGGTGGAACTAGTGCTTGGAGGATTAGTCCCAATGAGAAGGGACTAATATATCAGGGACATTTGACGGTCAACATGAGCAGGATATTTCATGGAGATCCGTTCTTTTCTATCACTATTTATGTACATGTAGAATTTCTACTATCGATTAGGCAGTATTAGGGTGGTAGGTACCACGTCCCAATAGAGATTAGTATAATGTCGTCTGCACGAACATTGGTCCATAGGACTTCGCGTCAAGTTGGATTCTTGCCTACTGAGGAATCTGAGGAGGACCTGTCTGAGGGTTCTACTGTCTAGTTATACTTGGGCAAGTATGTTAGTTTAAATAATATTCAAATACTTTTGAGAACTATGTCTGTAAATATTTAAGTATGTTAGTACTGAAACTTATGTATATGATGTAAATAATTTGTGATGCTGTTTAGAATTTTATATTGTGCTAAGTTTATTTTATTAATATTCCATAAATTTTATAACTTATATTTACATTACAAATCATATTTTATAATATTTGGGTAATTTGGTAATTAAGTAACATAAATGTGATACCGTACGGTCGGTGTTACACTAACAATTTCACTAATGTACACCTGGGTCAATCGTTCCAATGAATACTTAATATTGATCGGCAAGAAGTACGCTGACTTCGTAAGCCTATCAACTATAACTCATATAGAATCTTGACCTTTCCTAGTTTTTGGCAATCCGGTAACAAAATCCATTGCGATACTATCTCATTTCCATTCTGCAATAGTTAAGGGTTGTAACATACCAGCAGGTCTTTGATATTTAACTTTTGTTTTTTGACAAACAAGGCAAGACGCCACACGTTCTGCAACATTTCTCTTCATTCTTGGCCACCAAAACATCTGCTTTAGATCTTGATACATCTTAGTCATCCTCGGATGCATACTCAACCTACTAGTATGAGCTTGATCAAGAATCGCTTGTTTAAGATCTGGATCATCAGGTATACAAATCCTTCCTTCAAATCTTAAGACCCCATTAGATCCTTCCTCAACCATTGCCTTATGACCTTGCTTCAAGAATTCTTTCTCATTTTGCAAAAACGAATCATCTTCTTGTTTTTCTCGGATTTCTTCCAACAAGTCATTCAAAACAGTAACTCTATTTAAATGAATCCATCTTGGTATCAATTCCACTAACAACCACATGTCCCTAAATTGCTTTATTAGCTATTCTTCTTTTATCATCATTGTAAAGACACTGATCGTCTTCCTACTTAGGGCATCTGCCATGACATTCGCTTTTCCTGGATGGTATTGAAGTTGAAAATCATAATCCTTCAGAAACTCTAGCCACTGTCTCTGCCTCATGTTCAACTCCTTTTGATCGAACAAGTATTTCAAACTCTTGTGATCACTGAAGACGTTGAATGTGGCCCCATACAGAAAATGTCTTCACACTTCTAACGTAAAACCCACTACGGCTAGTTCCAAATTGTGCATCAGGTAGTTCCTTTCATGTACCTTCAGCTGTCTGGAAGCATAGGCTACCACATTTTTGTTCTGCATCAACACACATCCTAATCTCTAGTATGAAGCGTCGTAATACACTTCAAAAGTCTCACTCGGATATGGTAAAATCAATACTAGTGCAGTCATCAATCTCTTCTTTAACTCCTGGAAACTTTCTTCACATTCTTCAGTCCAAACAAAAGCTTGACTCTTCCTTGTGAGTTATGTAAGAAGTCCTGCTATCTTGGAGAAACCTTCAATGAACCTTCGGTAATATCTAGCCAATCCAACAAAACTTCGGATCTCTGTTACTGTCATTAGCCTTTCCCATTGCATAACGGTTTCCACTTTCGATGGGTCCACCGTAATACCTTCCTTGGAAATCATGTGACCCAGAAACTGAACTTCTTCTAACCAAAACTCACATTTCGCTAACTTTGCATACAGCTTCTTTTCTTTCAAAATCTAGAGAACTATGCTTGAGATATTTAGCATTCTCTTATAGATCTTGAGAATAGATAAGAATGTCATCGATAAAGACAACGACAAATCTGTCTAAATATGGATGAAAGATCCTATTCATGTAATCCATGAATATTGCGGGGACATTCGTCACTCCAAATGGCATTGCTTGATACTTATAATGCCCATAACGAGTTCGGAAAGCTGTCTTAGGTATATCCTCTACCTTGACATGAATTTGATGATAACCTGATCGCAGATCTATCTTAAAGAAAACAACTGCTCCTTTTAGCTGATCCATCAAATCATCAATCCTTGGAAGCGGGTACTTATTCTTTATCGTGACCTTGTTCAGTTGACGGTAGTCCACACAAAGACGACACTGATCGTCTTCCTACTCAGGGCATCTGCCATGACATTCGCTTTTCCTGGATGGTATTGAAGTTGAAAATCATAATCCTTCAGAAACTCTAGCCACCTGTCTCTGCCTCATGTTCAACTCCTTTTGATCGAACAAGTATTTCAAACTCTTGTGATCACTGAAGACGTTGAATGTGGCCCCATACAGAAAATGTCTTCACACTTCTTAACGTAAAACCCACTACGGCTAGTTCCAAATTGTGCATCAGGTAGTTCCTTTCATGTACCTTCAGCTGTCTGGAAGCATAGGCTACCACATTTTTGTTCTGCATCAACACACATCCTAATCTCTAGTATGAAGCGTCGTAATACACTTCAAAAGTCTCACTCGGATATGGTAAAATCAACACTAGTGCAGTCATCAATCTCTTCTTTAACTCCTGGAAACTTTCTTCACATTCTTCAGTCCAAACAAAAGCTTGACTCTTCCTTGTGAGTTATGTAAGAGGTCTGCTATCTTGGAGAAACCTTCAATGAACCTTCGGTAATATCCAGCCAATCCAACAAAACTTCGGATCTCTGTTACTGTCATTAGCCTTTCCCATTGCAGAACGGTTTCCACTTTCGATGGCTCCACCGTAATACCTTCCTTGGAAATCATGTGACCCGTAAACTGAACTTCTTCTAACCAAAACTCACATTTCGCTAACTTTGCATACAGCTTCTTTTCTTTCAAAATCTAGAGAACTATGCTGAGATATTTAGCATTCTCTTCTAGATCTTGAGAATAGATAAGAATGTCATCGATAAAGACAATGACAAATCTGTCTAAATATGGATGAAAGATCCTATTCATGTAATCCATGAATATTGCGGGGACATTCGTCACTCCAAATGGCATTGCTTGATACTTATAATGCCCATAACGAGTTCGGAAAGCTGTCTTAGGTATATCCTCTACCTTGACATGAATTTGATGATAACCTGATCGCAGATCTATCTTAAAGAAAACAACTGCTCCTTTTAGCTGATCCATCAAATCATCAATCCTTGGAAGCGGGTACTTATTCTTTATTGTGACCTTGTTCAGTTGACGGTAGTCCACACAAAGACGACACTGATCGTCTTCCTACTTAGGGCATCTGCCATGACATTCGCTTTTCTGGATGGTATTGAAGTTGAAAATCATAATCCTTCAGAAACTCTAGCCACTGTCTCTGCCTCATGTTCAACTCCTTTTGATCGAACAAGTATTTCAAACTCTTGTGATCACTGAAGACGTTGAATGTGGCCCCATACAGAAAATGTCTTCACACTTCTAACGTAAAACCCACTACGGCTAGTTCCAAATTGTGCATCAGGTAGTTCCTTTCATGTACCTTCAGCTGTCTGGAAGCATAGGCTACCACATTTTTGTTCTGCATCAACACACATCCTAATCTCTAGTATGAAGCGTCGTAATACACTTCAAAAGTCTCACTCGGATATGGTAAAATCAACACTAGTGCAGTCATCAATCTCTTCTTTAACTCCTGGAAACTTTTTCACATTCTTCGGTCCAAACAAAAGCTTGACTCTTCCTTGTGAGTTATGTAAGAGGTCCTGCTATCTTGGAGAAACCTTCAATGAACCTTTGGTAATATCCAGCCAATCCAACAAAACTTCGGATCTCTGTTACTGTCATTAGCCTTTCCCATTGCATAACGGTTTCCACTTTCGATGGGTCCACCGTAATACCTTCCTTGGAAATCATGTGACCCAGAAACTGAACTTCTTCTAACCAAAACTCACATTTCGCTAACTTTGCATACAGCTTCTTTTCTTTCAAAATCTAGAGAACTATGCTGAGATATTTAGCATTCTCTTCTAGATCTTGAGAATAGATAAGAATGTCATCGATAAAGACAATGACAAATCTGTCTAAATATGGATGAAAGATCCTATTCATGTAATCCATGAATATTGCGGGGACATTCGTCACTCCAAATGGCATTGCTTGATACTTATAATGCCCATAACGAGTTCGGAAAGCTGTCTTAGGTATATCCTCTACCTTGACATGAATTTGATGATAACCTGATCGCAGATCTATCTTAAAGAAAACAACTGCTCCTTTTAGCTGATCCATCAAATCATCAATCCTTGGAAGCGGGTACTTATTCTTTATTGTGACCTTGTTCAGTTGACGGTAGTCCACACAAAGACGACACTGATCGTCTTCCTACTTAGGGCATCTGCCATGACATTCGCTTTTCCTGGATGGTATTGAAGTTGAAAATCATAATCCTTCAGAAACTCTAGCCACTGTCTCTGCCTCATGTTCAACTCCTTTTGATCGAACAAGTATTTCAAACTCTTGTGATCACTGAAGACGTTGAATGTGGCCCCATACAGAAAATGTCTTCACACTTCTAACGTAAAACCCACTACGGCTAGTTCCAAATTGTGCATCAGGTAGTTCCTTTCATGTACCTTCAGCTGTCTGGAAGCATAGGCTACCACATTTTTGTTCTGCATCAACACACATCCTAATCTCTAGTATGAAGCGTCGTAATACACTTCAAAAGTCTCACTCGGATATGGTAAAATCAACACTAGTGCAGTCATCAATCTCTTCTTTAACTCCTGGAAACTTTCTTCACATTCTTCAGTCCAAACAAAAGCTTGACTCTTCCTTGTGAGTTATGTAAGAGGTCCTGCTATCTTGGAGAAACCTTCAATGAACCTTCGGTAATATCCAACCAATCCGACAAAACTTCGGATCTCTGTTACTGTCATTAGCCTTTCCCATTGCATAACGGTTTCCACTTTCGATGGGTCCACCGTAATACCTTCCTTGGAAATCATGTGACCCAGAAACTGAACTTCTTCTAACCAAAACTCACATTTCGCTAACTTTGCATACAGCTTCTTTTCTTTCAAAATCTAGAGAACTATGCTGAGATATTTAGCATTCTCTTCTAGATCTTGAGAATAGATAAGAATGTCATCGATAAAGACAATGACAAATCTGTCTAAATATGGATGAAAGATCCTATTCATGTAATCCATGAATATTGCGGGGACATTCGTCACTCCAAATGGCATTGCTTGATACTTATAATGCCCATAACGAGTTCGGAAAGCTGTCTTAGGTATATCCTCTACCTTGACATGAATTTGATGATAACCTGATCGCAGATCTATCTTAAAGAAAACAACTGCTCCTTTTAGCTGATCCATCAAATCATCAATCCTTGGAAGCGGGTACTTATTCTTTATTGTGACCTTGTTCAGTTGACGGTAGTCCACACAAAGACGACACTGATCGTCTTCCTACTTAGGGCATCTGCCATGACATTCGCTTTTCCTGGATGGTATTGAAGTTGAAAATCATAATCCTTCAGAAACTCTAGCCACTGTCTCTGCCTCATGTTCAACTCCTTTTGATCGAACAAGTATTTCAAACTCTTGTGATCACTGAAGACGTTGAATGTGGCCCCATACAGAAAATGTCTTCACACTTCTAACGTAAAACCCACTACGGCTAGTTCCAAATTGTGCATCAGGTAGTTCCTTTCATGTACCTTCAGCTGTCTGGAAGCATAGGCTACCACATTTTTGTTCTGCATCAACACACATCCTAATCTCTAGTATGAAGCGTCGTAATACACTTCAAAAGTCTCACTCGGATATGGTAAAATCAACACTAGTGCAGTCATCAATCTCTTCTTTAACTCCTGGAAACTTTCTTCACATTCTTCAGTCCAAACAAAAGCTTGACTCTTCCTTGTGAGTTATGTAAGAGGTCCTGCTATCTTGGAGAAACCTTCAATGAACCTTCGGTAATATCCAGCCAATCCAACAAAACTTCGGATCTCTGTTACTGTCATTAGCCTTTCCCATTGCAGAACGGTTTCCACTTTCGATGGGTCCACCGTAATACCTTCCTTGGAAATCATGTGACCCAGAAACTGAACTTCTTCTAACCAAAACTCACATTTCGCTAACTTTGCATACAGCTTCTTTTCTTTCAAAATCTAGAGAACTATGCTGAGATATTTAGCATTCTCTTCTAGATCTTGAGAATAGATAAGAATGTCATCGATAAAGACAATGACAAATCTGTCTAAATATGGATGAAAGATCCTATTCATGTAATCCATGAATATTGCGGGGACATTCGTCACTCCAAATGGCATTGCTTGATACTTATAATGCCCATAACGAGTTCGGAAAGCTGTTTTAGGTATATCCTCTACCTTGACATGAATTTGATGATAACCTGATCGCAGATCTATCTTAAAGAAAACAACTGCTCCTTTTAGCTGATCCATCAAATCATCAATCCTTGGAAGCGGGTACTTATTCTTTATTGTGACCTTGTTCAGTTGACGGTAGTCCACACAAAGACGAGACGTTCCATTCTTCTTTTTAACTAGCAGTATCGGTGCTCCTCACGGTGAAATACTCGGTCGTACAAACTATTTTTCCAACAGTTCCTCCAATTGCTTCTTCAACTCTACTAATTCAGATAGCGACATCCGATATGGTGCAATCGAAATAGGACCTGCTCCTGGTACAAGATCGATAGAAAACTCTATCTCTCTTTCTAGTGGTAAATCGGGTACCTCATTGGGAAAAACCTTGGGAAACTCATTAACGACAGAAATAGCGTTCGCGTCTTTCTCACTCTTGACTTCTAAAGAAAACAACAACATGTATCCTTGAGCTCCATCCCTCAACAATGATTCGACTTTAGCGGGAGTTAAAAATTCAGAATTCTCATCCTTAGGAAAAACTAAGGGCTTATTGGAATAGTCTACTAGGATATGGTTAGAAAATAACCAATTCATTCCTAAGATTATATCTATGTCAACTAGAGGTAAACAAATTAAATTAACAAAAAAGACTCGATCATGAATGGTAATAGGGCAATTCAAGCATACTTTAGATGTAACAACAGGCTTGGCAGTTGGTGTAGAAACAATCAATTGAAAATTCAGAGAAGACACAGGTAATTTCAACTGATCCACACAGTCATACACAATAAATGAATGAGTTGCACCTGAATCATATAGTACAGTCAAAAGATTACCTGCTACGACACCTTCTCCTTGAATAAGATCCTTAGACTAGGAAGCTTTAGCTCCGTTCATCGTGTATACTCGCCCTCCAGATTGCGGTTGAGCAGCATGAACGTTACTCATTGTTGGTTCTCTTTTTGGCTGGTTGTATTCCCTAGAAACATGTCCAGGCCTTCCATATTTAAAGCAGATAGTTCCCTTGATTGAACAATCTCTTGATATGTGACCACTCTTCCCACATTTAAAACACCTCGGCGTAAACGCCATGGTTTGACCAGTTGTGTTGCCACTAGGACTTCCCCAAAAGATGGACGTTGGGGCTGATTCCCCAGTGATCTCGAGTACGGTTTGCGTTGAAACCAGTTGTTATTACTGTTTCCACCTCTTTGGAACCTAGTCGGTCCAAAGTTGCGATTCCTCGGGTCTCGTGACGACTCCAGTTCCTCAAGTAGTCGACACGTATCCATCAGGGCAAGGAATTGATTCATCCTTATGGGCAGCACTCCTCTTTTCAATTCTACCCTCAGTCCTTCTTCGAATTTATGGCATTTCCATTCCTCGTCAAGCTGGATCTGGAAACACCTTGAGAATTGTGACAAGCTCTCAAATTTCATTGCATACTCACCAACAGTCATGTTACCTTGTCATAAGCCGAGAAATTCCATCTCTTTGGCATATCATGCACTAGCCAGAAAGTACTTCTCTGTAAATACTTCACAGAACACCTCCCATGTAATTTTGGTTCCCTCAGCTTATAGTAATCGTTGAGTTCCTCTCCACCTATTCTCACTGCCCCCATTAGTATAAATGCAGCATATGCCACTTTTTGATCATCTGCACACCCCATTCCTTCAAAAATCTTTTCTAGTTTTTGGATCCAAAGACTCACCTTCTTCGTATCAAACTCGCCCCTAAACTGCGACGGGTTATCGCGTTGAAACTCAAATAAGTTTTGGGCATCAGCAGTCGCCTCGTGTTGCTGGGCTGCTCATTGATTCTGCTGTATAATTACTTCTGCCATACGTTGCATGGCCTTAGCAGCTGCAGTCATTGGATCAGTATTACGCCCCATGTTTGCACGTGTTCCTCTGCCACGAGACATTTCTTTCTTCAATCAATCAAACAAGACAAAACAAAGTCAGATGTAACCTTTCGGAAACAAATCATAGAGAATCACACAACACAAGCAAAATAAACATAACCACAAACCCCAAAAGACTCTAACTTGGGCTCTGATACCAACTAATGTAACACCCTCCTTGGATGTCACATTTACGACAAATTATAATAAAACCTTACCCAAGTAATAAATCATTTCTTAACATATAATAATATAAGTTGTAAATTTTTTTTTTGTAGATTATATCATTAAATAAAATAGATAGAACATGAAATAAAACAAACTATTAAATACACACCATAATTATACATATGATTTTGTTTTTAAGGATACAAATAAATACAAACTATAAACTATTTAATAAACTAGTAAATTGTTTAACTCAATGCAAACCATATACTAGCCTAAGTATAGAACTAAAAGTTCTGATCCTCTGAAGGATGATCCTCTGGTAGATCATCAGAAGACAAAAATCCCAGATGTCATGTAGCCCTACGGACAGGAGTCCGTGCTATTGACACACTACTAAGCTCACTAGGGGCATGGAAACGACCACCCCAATAGCGCCTAATAGATAAGGGCAACTCCAAATGTACATAGACAATAGTAGAAAACATAGGGACTCCATCATATTCCCTACTGAAGGACACAGTCAACTGTCCCACATAAACAGTTGTCTCCCTATCAACTTGTAGACGCCAGGCTTCGGAATCCCCATGAAACTCCAGTTTCACGAATCCTAAAAAACTCGGTAGCATCATAACAACCAAATCAACCCAAATAATATGGATGATCTAGAGGCTCGCCCTCTTTGCACTGATCACTCAGATGTTGTTCCTCCTTGTACTAATAATAAGGAGGTTGCTCTTCTTCGCCTTCCTCACAATCTTTACCGAACATAATAATAATACAGAAATGCATACAAAGAGGTGAGACAATCTACATCATTACCAGCATGGTAGTATAGAAAATGACAATACATACCGATATAACATTTAATATATCAAATCATATTATCACAATATATACAATATTTCAGATCAATATAAATATCACATCATGATGCAGACCACATATGCAGATGTAAACAGACTCGTTCCTACTCCATAGAGCAAACCACAAACATTAGAGAGAATGATCTAGTAGATCTGCTTGTAGCTCTGGCTGCCCCAACCAAGTACTACATAGTCTATTCGTCGTGTACAGCAGGCATTGTTCTAGACAGTCTAAACTAGATCGTGATTAAGAATAGTGCTTTGTCGAGATCGCTAGTGCATTGTCAGGTACCACGGCCTAGAGAAGCTACCAATTATCCGTATGTGGAATTTCCCGCGCAGTAACGCCTCCAAGTTCACTCAAAGAACAACACTACACCTATTGCACCCGAACTACGGTGTAATTCATCTCTTAGGCAACTCACCAACATCAACCAAATTGACACATTTCTCTATGCATGGTGCATGAGCCAAAATACACAAATCACAATACTATTATTTTTCACAACTGCACGCCATCACCTGGCAGTACCACTTTTTAACACAATCGGGTCCACCACTTTAACCCGATAGCAATCTGTTGTTATTCTCAATCGCGTAAATATTTTATAGCGTTTTCACAATCGCGCAACCTTTTTCTAACGTTTTCAAATTGCATAAATATTTTTTGACATTTTTGCAATCGTGTAGTATTTTTAAATCATTTTTTTAATCGCGTAACGTTTTTAAATCATTTTCTCAATCGCGTAGTTTAAAAATAATTATTTTAAATACGCGTAAGGTATTTCTAATATTTTTCAACTACGTAAAATATTTCTTTACTTTCTAAATTAAATTTTGAAACCTTCTCCTTGATATATTTATTTTTAGCTTTATTTACAACATTTCCTCTTGAAAATCCTTTAAATAATATTTTCTACTGTTTCTTTTAAAAATTCCCCTTCTTGGATTTAACCAATATTTACAGCTCAAAACTTGTTAACGGCTTCAAAACCCAAAGGGTGAGCTATAAGTTAGTACTTTTCAAGTATTTATTTTATTTCTCATCCTTACTTAATTTCTCTAATAAATTTATTCATTTTATTCTCTAAAATCCATTAAATTGAGTTCTCTTTAATTTACATAATTCTATACTTAGGAAATAATTTTGAATTAAAAACATCATAAGTAGGCATGTTGGCCAAAAATCATTCTATGCTTTATAAATCATATTTAATTATTTCTCATCATCTAATCTCTTGTAAAAATTCTTAATCCAATTTGTTATTAATAAATCACTTAATCCATGATTAGGAAAATAATTTAGGACATCTTGGTCCTCTTGGTGATGGTGTAGGCCGTGAGCCTCATGGGTTCTTTGGAACCCTCATGCAATTCCTTTCATGTTATTCACATCCTACTACATACAATAACTATCATGCCTTCATAAACACATATTAAAACATATATCAAAGCTACAGACATGCTTGCATCAAAATTCATCACAAATAGGAAAAACTTTAAACAACCAAGTGAATGAATCCTTATGGATTGTTCATCACAAACAAATCCATCTTCTCACCACCAATATATGGTTGATGAGGTTAAATCTCCCTTACCTCTAAGGAAGACAAAATCCTTCTTGGATGCTTTCCTAGTGATTTTTGTGAACCTCCAAGAAAAACCCTAACAAACTTAAATAATTTACAAAGTCATAAACTATGGTTGAAAAAGAAACACCATGGATCAATCATGACTTAGAACTTCAAGAATCAATTTAGAAACAAGAAACATGGATTTTTACCTTGTATAGAAGAAACTTCAAGCTTGTTTTCTAAGCACTAGATGGATGATTTTGAAGAAACTTACAACATGAAAGATGTCTAGAATGGTGTTTAGGTTTAAGAAGTGATGTTGGATAAAATTTTAGAAAAGTGGAGGTTGGTCTATGGTGTGGTGGCTGTGAGCTTCACATGGAGGAAGCAATGGAGTTTTTGGTTCTTGGAAGAGAGAGAATGGAGATAATAGCTTTTATTTTTTGATAAGATGAAGTGAAAAATGATCCTATTTCCTATGTGTTAGTCGTGGAATGCAAGGAGATAAATGGTAAGTTTTGTTTGATATTTTTACTAAGTAGATGACAATGGAGCTAGATATTTCCACAAGAGATAAACTTGAATAAAAATTGGTGACTTTAACCTCCCTTGGAAGCCATCTAGCCATGGAGCTCAATGGAGTCACCAAACCAAGTTTTGGTTCATTTAGGTAACTAGTTAAGCTTAGGTAAATCTAGTTAGATTTCCTAGTTACTTGGCTAACCATCTAGTTACTTAGGAATGACTCCTCCATTTCTTGAATATGCTAGAACCTTCTTGTAACTAAGGCTCTAATGGGTAGCAAACTAGGTTTGTTCCATTTAGTTACTACTTAGGCTTTTTAGATTAGTTTAGTTAAGTTTAGGCTAACTTAGTTAGGTTTTCTAGTTACTAAACTAACTAGTCCAACCACCAATATTGACCACTTTCTATTGGTTTAGAAAATCAAGCCACCATCGTTGACCAATTTCTATTGGTTCACCGAATTGTAAGTCACAAAGACTTTTTCGGTTCCTATTGTCCAATGGGCAGAAGCTACTACTTTTAAGTCAGTAGGTTCTGTCCAATAGATAATAAAATAATATTAAAATATAAAAAATTTTATTTGACAGGTAAATTCTAAAAATTAAAAGATTGATACACGTATCACTTAGAATTGGGTTTAGTAAGATCATTCAACTCCGAATAATCAGATAAAGATTTTTCCCGCCCCAAAAAATATTATTTTTCTGACTCGGAGTAAATCACACACAGAGATCAAAAACAGTTACGGAACAATCAAAATAAATTTACAGCACATAAAATCACAAAATAGCGCAATTCAGACATTACTGTAAATTAATAAATTTTGGAGTGTTACATATTTGGCCAATGTTATTATCAATGAAATAATTATTTTGATTACCTTGATTGGGAGTGCTTTTATATGTTGTTTTTACTACCTTTACTCCATGATACGCTTGAATATATATATTATTTGTTTCTGCCTTTAATGCATGCTATATATTCCCTACTTTTATCTTTTTGATCATGCCAAAGGGGGAGAAAGATAACTATAAAACTTGAGAAAGACAAGTAAAACTAAAACAATTATTGGATTCTAAAACCTATTAAGAAAAAGAGGGGAAGTAACTCTCTCACTTTTAAACTTAGTGAATTCCAATTTATCTGAACTAATGTTTTTCTCAATGTTAGTTTGTCTTCATCAAAAAGGGGGAGAATGTAATTGGCTACGAGTCATTGAAGAATAGTTTTGTTGATAACAAACATGAAGATGAAAGGAAGACCAAGTCCAAGATCTTCAAGAATAACTTTAGGACTTAAAGTCTTTTGTACAGAGTCTCTCTATATATCTCATTGTTTTTGCAAGAAAGGATAAAAGTGGTTTTAAACTAAAAACTAAAATTCAAAATGGCCTTGAGAATTAATTAAAAGGTTTTCATGTTTTTGAAAACCATCTGAGTATTTTCAAAACATTTGAATAAACCAAGTTAAGATATTCTGGTTTTTAATTGGGTTATTTGAATAACCTTAGAGTTATTCGAATAACATTTTCAAAATCCTATTGCACGCCTCTGTTTTAAAAAGTGTTATTCAAATAGCACCACTACTATTCGAATAGAGGGTTTTCAGATTGGCTTGTTTTTAATACAAGCTATTGGAATAACCCCATAGTTATTCGAATAGACTTGTTTCTCAGAAAATGTTTTAAAACATAGGTATTTGAATAAACAACTTGTTATTCGAATAACCCATATCTGAACTGTTTTTCACGAGGTTTTTAAAACTGTGTTATTCGAATAGCTCATTAGTTATTAAAATAAAACACGAGACTCTGTTTCAAAACAGTCAACGCCTCTTTGCTTGTAATTGGAGAATTAATTACTCAAATGACTATTTTCTTCAAAGATCTCTATAAATAAAGACCTTGGGTCACCTTTGCAAGCTGCCTAACTATCTGAATCAATCCTTGCTTGCTTTAACACGTGATTTATAGTTTTCTCATATTTCCTGTGCTCTTTTTGCTAAAAATTTTGAAATATCCTTAAAGGGCTCCTTAGTGCTTCAAGTTGTATAATTTGCTCTTTGTGAGAGTTTCTCTTCATCTATTTTCTGCTTCTCTGTAACAAGGGTGAGGCATCCCTCAAAGGTTCGTGTAAGGGTGACGTATCCCTAAAATGTGAGGCTTTAGCACAAGGGTAGAGTTTCCCTGTGTGTGAAAAATGTTCTTGTTTGTAACGGCTGCAAGCACCTATTTAAGCTTGTATTAATAATGAAAAATATTGGATAGTTTTTCAAGGACTAGACGTAGGCTACAAGTGGTTTGGTGGCTAAACCAAGATAAATATTGTGCCTGCTTTTCTCATCTTAATCTCTTTATTTACTGTAGTTTATTTATTATTGCTTATCTATTTATTTTTTGTTCTTAAGGCTTTTTATCCTCTCCTCGCATTCACATCCTTTTAAGAAATATCTTCAACAAAGATTATTTTATAAGCGTTTGTGAAAAGTTTTAAATACACAATTCACCCTTCTTTTGAGTACTGGAGCCACTTGGTAACATATGCTTTTAGCATGAATGTTGTGCATTTTCCTATCATGATACTGAATGTGCTTATGGACTTGCATGACAGCCTTGTTTGAATGTTATGGTTAACTGTTTCACTGTTACATGAGTATTGGGCCTGATCAACTCAATATTTATTGTGTGGTATGTGCAGGATACTATGGCATCATCAAGGCGCATGCAGGGAAGAGGATCATCCGCCAATAATAATATGGAAGATATGATGGAGATGTTTAGTGAAATGACAACAACAATAATAATATGGCAGATATGATGGAGATGTAATCTAGATATACTTATAGTATTAGTTTTAGGATGTTACAATCTTCAGGCTTGATCTCTTTTATATGCTTCAAAATATGTTTGTTGGGCACTCCAAACGATGGTTGTACTTGCTAGTTGAAGGTATTTTGTCCTTTTCCTGGACACACCAGCAATCTTCTTTAAGGTGAGAAGGTTTACCAGAAACCTTCTCAAGGTCTTTCGTCTTACTGAGGCTTCTCAGCATAATACTTCTCAAGTACTTTCTCACCCAACCTTCTATTGCCTAAAACCATCTCAACCTTCTCTTCTCAATAACCCACTTTTTGGCAATCAAAGCCAGCTATTCATTAGATAGACTAGCTCAAATGTACATTAATAAGATTATCATATTACATGGTATTCCTTCTAGTATTATATCTGACAGGAACCCTAGATTTACCTCTAAATTTTGGGGAATATTACAGCAGGCATTAGGCACTAAACTTTGTTTTAGTGCAGCCTACCATCCTCAAACTGATAGACAAACTAAAATGACCATTCAAACACTAGAGGATATATTGAGAGCTTATGTCCTGGAACAGACAAAAATAAAATTGGGATTAGTATTTGCCATTAATAGAGTTTGCAATAACAGTCACCATTCTAGTATTGGGATGACACCTTATGAAGCTCTATATGGCAGGAAGTGTAGATCACCACTATGTTGGTATGAAGTTGGAGAGAGAAATTTATTAGGGCCAAACATAGTACAATAAACTTCAGAGAAAATAAAATATATTAGGGATAAAATAAAATTTATTAGGGATAATCTGCTTACTGCACAAAGTAGGCATAAAAGTTATGTTGATCAAAGAAGAAGACTTCTAGAATTTCAAGAAGAAGAACATGTATTTTTGAAAATTTCTCCTATAACTGGAATGGGCAAAGCACTTAAATCCAAGAAAATGAGTCCTCGATTCCTAGGTCCATTTCAAATTCTTAAGAAATTAGGATCAGTAGCCTATCAAATAGCTCTTCCACTCACACTATCAAATCTTTATAATGTCTTTCATGTTTCTCAACTTAGAAAATATTGTTCAAATCCTTCTCACATCATATCTAGTGAACTAGTATAGTCAAGAAAAGATTTGACCTATCATATAGGACCTGTACATATTTTGGACACTTCTGATAAACAGTTAAGAGGAAAAACAATCCCTTTGGTCAAGGTGTTATAGGAAGGATTAACAACAGAGGAGGCCACTTGAGAAAAGACAGAGGAAATGCAACAAAAGTATCCAAAGTTATTTTCACCAGGTAAATTTTGATGACAAAATTTTTTTAAAAAAGAGGAGAAATGTAATATCCCTTCTAAATTTATATATATATATATATATATATATATATATATATATATATATATATATATATATGACAATATTTAAATTATGTTTTGTATTCATATAACATATGTGTAATTTATTAAATTATGATTAGGGATATACGTGGATTTAAAATTTTTTGCATACAAATTGAATTATTTGTTTATAGTGTGTAACACCCTAATACAATTATCGTAAAATAACTGGAATATTTCAAAATAAATAGTATCAAGAATGTCACTTCCTAACAATGCATAAAACATAAATCCATAATAACTTGTATAGTCAATATAGAGAGCCACAAAGGATGAAAAATGTTACATATATGCATCACTGGCTAAGAAGCCATACTATATTACATAAACTTTTACAAACTAAAAGCAAAGTAAATAAATATAAGCTAAAGCATCAAGAAACAAAATAACTAAAACTAAGTCGTTTGCTTCTTCTTCTTGCCCTTTCTCTTTGGAGGGTCTTGACCTGGATTTACATGGAAACACAGTGGGTTGAGAAATCACATAGATCTCAGTATGAGTAAATCAAAAACCAGTAGTTATTCATTCACAACAAATAAACAACTAACACATTAAATTAATCTTACAATAGATAAATGAGCCACTACTCAACACTATTGAAATATATATATACTCCCTATGTAACATTCACAAAGCAAGAAATAACCTAATTCACATTTATATCGAACAATGATGTCAAACAACTGGCCATACAATAGTAAGATATCATTAAGCACACGAGCAAACAAGCAAGACAACTACCCATACAGTCATCAACTAATGCAATGTGTTATGTTATGATATATGATTATGCTCACATAATATCCAATAATATGATGATGCAATGCAAGTGCAGGTTTTAGTTTTGAAAACACAAGTTACTTACTTATTCCTAGGAACCACGTTCCGTTGTATATATTGAGTAGGATAGACACAATAGCCCTTACACTACTTGGTAATAAGTGGATTCATTCCTCTCACGATAATAAGAGTACTGATACCACCCCTATACCATCATAGCATAAAAGCTAGGAGAATTTAAATTCAACACTTCATTCTTAGGCCATATGGTTGTGCATACCATCTAAGGTTACAATACATATGAATCAACACATAACAAGTTTGAAAACCAAAAGTACAAGGACAATTCCAAATCACATTTGAAACAATCTCATGATCCTCACAATCTAGTGAAAAGCATTACTAGTACATGTACATCTTAGTCTCGCTTATCCAACAAAGTAGTAAGAATCATGTACCTAGCACATTTATATTTAGAACCTCACATCATCACTCCACAAGTGATTTTAAAATCTACCTCATGTTGAATAAGGTTCCAAATACTCCCCATGGCATTCCATACCTCAAGGGTTACCTAAGTTTCACAACTCCTCATATATGTTAGGTGGTTATTCTCTCTAAGAAGTACCTCCACTAGTGCCTCAACACACTTATATAAGAATAATCTCAACACTTAGGAACTTATAAAGATATCAAAAACACATTTGTGAAGATCCTGGAGCTCAAGTCGTGGCACCCCCTGTGCCACGCCATGACGCCTTGCTCTCGGGTTCCAATATTGGAAGTAGCATCACTCGCACGTCGTGACATGAAACACCATGCGCTGCTGCACAAGTAGCAGAAAATGGATTCTACAGAATTTGGGTACTGTTCCATTGGAACAAGTTCCGGATTTTGGCCACTCCTAGTTAGTTTCTAGGTGATTTTTGGTCCCTAACAAGTTCACTAACACATAGGAAACATCAATCATCAACTCAAATCGCTTACTTTGGATTCAAGGACAAAAATCACTCATCAAACCTAACTTTTCTCACTTTGTGCATCAAGAGTCCAAATGAAGAGTTCTAAGTTTCCAACCTAAATTCATACCATGAACAAGTCATAAATGGCCATTGAAACACATCCAAGCAAGAAAATCAGTCCAAACACTTCAAAAACTCGTTTTGACCTATTATACCTCAATCATGCATAAAGATGGAGATGAGAAAAAGAAGTTACAAAAACTTAAAATCCCCTACCTTTTATAGCTTAGATGTGTAACAAAGATGGTGATTAAGGTTAAAGGATCACAAGCTTGTCTTTCCCCTTTGATTTCCTCTTCTTTCTTTCCTCCTTTACTCTTTGTTCTCCTTCCTTGGCTGCCTCTTCTTTTAGTCATGAAAGAGTGAGTGAGAAACAAGAGAAAGTGAAGAAATAACTCAAGGAAAGTCAATATAAGGGTTGAAGAACCGTGGATGGCTTAAGGCCTTATAAAACCACACTGGTACTTCCTAATCTGCTAAAAACACTTAGATTTAGCTAAATCAAGTTTTCTAACTTCCAACAAGTTTAAAATAAATCCTAAGATTCATAAAAAAATTTATTTCAGCAAAATCATATTTTTCTATATCTGCTGAGAGTCAATCTGGCATTAAAACACACAACCAGTATGCTTAAAAATATCAAACTAACTCCGATTATTCCCAAATTTTGACCATAATATAGTTTACTTATTTGTGACTTAGAAATAAATTATACATATCTATTTCCATTAACTAAACCATTTATGCTAATATATGTGTCATTTTAAGCTACTTTTCACCTTTCAGGCTGCAACAAAGTGTCTAAACTAACTCAGATTGTCATAAAATTAAACAGGCATGTTAAGCAAGTATTAAGCTACCTCTGTAACTATTTACAAGTTTAACATGTTCTAGAGGATGTTACACAGTGAGTCTGAAGGAATGACAAAAGATTTTCTAGAACACTAGAAATTGTGAAAAAAAAAACATTTATAAGGTATGTTACATGGAAATTAAGAAAAATGGAGGAAAATAAAACTCGAAAACCCTAAATAATTAGACTAACTAAATTGGTTAGTAGTTTAGTTAGTTTATGAAACTAGATTGGTAACTTAGTTACGTTAACTTAGTTAGAGTAACTAAGTCATCATGACCTAACTAAAAACCAATGAGAAATTAGGCATTTGGTAGAATTTCTATTGGTTAGAAACTTGGAGAAGGAACACTTGGTTCATAGGAAAAGAATTGAAAAAAAAAAAAAGAAGAACATTCCATGAAGAACTAGGAGTTTCAGCCAAGCAAGGGAGGAAAGGAAAAAATTGAAGAAAAAGGATAAACACCAAGAAGAAGAATGAACCAAGGTTCTCAAGTCCATCCACTAAGTGATTAAGACAATAACCTCACTTTTTTCATCTTAGTTTCATGTAACTTTGAGGTAGGGAGTCATACTTTTTCTCTAAATTTTCTTGAGTTGTTCTTGTTTTAAAAAGTGTTCTAATATGCTTCTTTATCATGCTTATGAATCATAAAAGCTTTATTTATGATTATTTTGTTGGATTGGAACCCTAGGTTAGTAAGACCTCATGTTGTGATCTTGAGTTTTGTTTGAGTCTCTATGGAAGATTAGTGGAGAATAAGGTTGTTGATGAAGGAAGAATCATATAATTGATGTTAATTTTGTAGAAATATGGTCAAGAGACAAAGATCTAAGAATTAGAGTTTTAATCCAAATCAATTTGGAGATTTTGGTCTAATATTTGATTGAAAGTGAAATTGATGTTAGAAATAGATTCTTGATGCTAGAAATGATGAGAATGAGAAGAAAATCTTCCTAGTCAACAAATGATGAATTCAACCAAGCATAATAATTATAGTTAAATTTGCTTGTTGATGAAATATATTGCATTTTATTATCATAATTATAGAAATAAATTATATGGATCTTTATTAATGTTGGAATTGTGATTAAATGATTGATAATGTTAATGTCACAAAGTATGAACTATTTATGTTGTTTATGTGAAAGAATGATACTTAAAGTTGTGACATTTTATTATGTGGCATTTAGCCTAAAGATGTGACATCAATGTGAAGAAGGATAGAATGTAATGATTTTTAAGTCTATTAAGATTGGTTCGTGGGCTTAGAAGAATTAAGTTATCCTCTGGCATAACAGAATCTTAATAGAAAGTATATTAAGATTGGTTCGTAAGCTAAGAGGAATTAAGTTATCCTCGGGCGCAACGAAATTTTAATAGAAAGTTTTGACTTATAGGACCCATGAAGGAAGTTCATGGGCTAAGAGGAATTAAGTTGTCCTCAGGAACAATGGAACTTAATGGGAAGTCTTACATTGGGTCAGATCCAATTAAGTTAAGGGACACCCTAAAAAGTATGAGATCTCAATTAGGATAATGGTCACATTTGATATTTAGACATTTTGGGGTGTGCTTTGTCTATTGATGTACTGGCCACATTTGATATTTAGAGATTTGAGATATCTTCTTTTTGTAGTTTTGATCTTTTTGAGATTTTGTGAATATTCTAGACAAATGTACTGACACACCATATATAAATATTAAATATAAATGCAACTAGTGTGTTATCAAAAATTTTTGTTTGTATTTTATTAAACTTATATCTCATTGATACATTAATCTTATAGTTTAAAAAATATGTATAAGAACTTCAACTTAATCAATGTAAGTATCAAATTAATTCCATTACGTATTTAACAATTGCACGTATTTAATTAAATACTAAATAAACTATGAAGTACGTAATATTCTATTAGCATTATGTAAATATAAATAGAATAATAAGGTACATAGCAATTATTTATCCTTTTATTAAAATATAATTAAATTACTAGTAGAATGATACATTCACATATTTAATTAAATCCTAAATGAATAATGAAGTATGTAATATTCTATCAACGTTAAGTAATTATAAATAGATAATGAGGCACATAGCAATTATTTAGGATATTATCAAAATATAAATAAATTTCTTGGTAGAATGTTACATTATGGTATCAGAGCAACAGTCTAATGTGTGTGTAATATCCTAATATTGAAATCCTAGTATATCAAACCTATACTTGGATAAACAGTATTAGTTATATTCCTTCTAACTTAATCATTCATCTAATCCATAACATTTATATAAATAAACTATTATGGAGAGCCTTGTGGAAATAAATATCCACTTATACACATATAACTGTATAAAAAATTACATAATGTTATTTATACAACTGTTTACTTCTTAAAATAAACATATATACAAGATATACAAATTTAAACTAACAAATATAAAGCTAAACTAATCTCCAATCTTTTGCTGCTTCTTGCCTTGGATAATCTTCCACCTAGATTGACATGGAACACCCGGGGTGAGAATTTATAATTCTCAGTAGTAGTGTACTAATACCAACAGTCGTAATATTCACAATGAATATATACAACCTAATAACATCATAAGTAAAATTGTATCTAGTAACCAAACTATTATCCAATAATCAACATAGGTAACACTATAACTAGTAATCAAGAAAATACTCATCAAATATTATAAATAACACTGTAACAACAACTCAATATTTAAAGTACAATTATATTGTCGCTCTATGTAATGTTCCCTGGAAGCATAATCTAATTTGTTTCACTTTTAGCTATGTTGTACTGAACTATTTTATACAAAGGATAAGGCAACCGCCCATACAGTAGCCTGTAAATGCAAGATAAGACAATCACTCATACAGTTGCCTAAACATGCATATGTTATGTTATGATGTATGAGTATGATAATGAGATGCAATATAATTATGTGAATATAATGTCGTGGATGTCATGAATGTCATGAATGTCACGAACTTGTTATTCCTCTCTGCAGTGGGGAGGGAATATGTTACCTCCTTAACTTACCTTCTGAACTGTGAGCTGGTCTTTTCCTCAATTTTCCTTGTCTTAACTTTTCTTAGGAATAGCAAGTGTGTATATGCATGAGTGTTTGTGTATAATGTGGTGTTATGCCTAACTCTTGCATAACCACCACTTGATCTTTATTCTTGACTACAAACTTTACCTCAACTCTTTGAGAGCATTCATGCCACTCTTACTATACAAACATAATATACTTCCTTTTTCTTGTATTACTAACTCTACCTTAACTCTTTGAGAGTTTTCATGCACTATACTTCTTTTCTTGTCAAACTTAGCATATTTTCTATCTTTGCATTACTAGCACTACCTTAACTCTATGAGAGCTTTCATGCACTATAGCACTCTACTATTGTCAACTAGGCACTATAGCCCTCAACTTTTGCCAACTAGCTTGTTCACTTGTATCTTGTTTCTCAATACTCCTAACAATGCTTAAACAAGGATCCTATCTATCAAAGAGCAAACACACTCTTACTACACTTTCATAACTCAACTATAACTATTAAAGGAACTATTAGCATTCCTAGGGCTCAAACCATCCTAAAACACCTTAATATTTGTCTCATAAAGGCTGATTGCCAAGATTGCACCAAATGTGCATCATAACTTCTAAAATTCTAAAATTTCATGGGAAAATATATTTTTCTCATATCTTTCAAATGCCATAAACCTCACTTCATTTGGCTAAGTATAGCCAAAGTTATGCGACATTATGCAGTAGTTAAAATAGGAAATTCACTATTTTACCCGATTCTACACTGACTTTAAACTAAAACTGGGAATAAACTAAAAATGTTAAAATTTTGAAATTTTATATTCAACTAGACCTACATGTTAGTTTTCAAATGCCACTGGTTTCATGCTAATATGACATCGAAGCAAGAAATTATGCTATCTAGTTTACTAGCTGCCAGAATGCCTTTTCTGCTGAATCTATCTCGGATTCAAACAGAAATTTGTATTGATTGGCTTGTTCTAAAATTTTAAAATTTTTACTACATGAAATCTTATGTATTAGCTTTCAAATGCCACAAGAATCAGGTCAACTGATGTCCATAGCTCAATCTATGCAGCAAACATCACAAGCTGCTCACTAGATTCTGCAGAATCCAAGAATTGTTCCAATGGAGCAATACTCATTTCCAATCATTCAAGATCAATTTCTATGTGATTTCTAATAGCAATTACAGCCCCTAATCATGTTATAAACCTCAAACTACCTCTTGAATAATCGAAAAGCAAATCTCAAATTAAAACCCATTTTTCCTCTTCTTTAATCTCACTCAAAAACTATGGTTCTTAGTAACCAAAAACTGAATTCCAAGCATCAATTAAGCTATTTCCTATCTCACTTCATTCGTAAAAACTAAAACTTGCATCAAATCTCACTTTTCTCATCCAAACCTTTTTTTCCCATCAAACCCCAAACTAAGAAAAGATGGAGATAAAATGGAAAAGGAAGAGAAAACACGCACCCCTACCTTAGTTGATCCCTTGGCCTCTGATCTTTCCTTCTTCTTCTCTTCTCTTCCACTGCTCTTTTGCTCCGTTTCTCTCTCTCATTTTTGCTGGAAAACCAATGTGAAAAAGATTAGAGAAAGTGAGAAATATCTCACTTTTAAAAGATATGACTTAGGGGTAATTTGGTCTTTTCATCATACTTCCTATCTCCTAGGAACACTTTGATCTTATAATTTCAAGTTTTCTCACCTCCACAAGTATTAGAATAATTCTTAA
This sequence comes from Ormosia emarginata, assembly GCA_029884605.1. NCBI lineage: Eukaryota > Viridiplantae > Streptophyta > Magnoliopsida > Fabales > Fabaceae > Ormosia > Ormosia emarginata. The sequence continues at coordinate 47,219,272 of JAQQTP010000088.1, forward strand.
GATTTATCTAATTACCAAATTCAGTATTAAAACACTTACTCAGTATGATTAAAAAAATACCAAACGAACTCAGTTTACCTTCAAACTTTAACTGTAACTTACTAAACTCATTTATAAATTGGAAAGAAACTATCCATATTTGTTTCCCTCCAATTAACCTTTAAAACCATTTTCTGAGTCATTTTAAGTCGCTTTCCACTTTCTGGGTTACGGCAAAGTGCCTAAACTAACTTAGTTCACCATAAAACTTCACTGGTATGTTAAGCAAGTATTAGGCTACTTTTATAACCCGTTACAAGCCTAACATGTTGTCAAGGGTGTTAGAATGTGCTTGTGTAGGTAAAATTAGTATGGTCTAGACCTAATTTGAGATGCATCTGCTAGGAAAATTTTTAGATGGTATGCATAGTATTATGTGCATATCAGTCTTAATGTAATGTGATTTATTCAGCCACAAGTATAGTATTATTGAGACTGATCACCTTAATAATTATCTATCTATGTGCGGGGGGATATAATGGCACCACCTAGACATACCAGGAATAGGAACACTTCTACAGAAGAAGTGAATGCTCATAATGTTTCTAATGAAAGGGTGTGGAATACTTTAGAAGAAATAGCTAATGTTATTCGGGACCAAACTACAATTACAAATAATATTCTGCAGCACATACAGAATAATGTCAATGGAAACAATAATGCTCGAAATAGAAATGAGGAACCAAGGGAAGAAAATAATCATAATGGCAATCAATAATTTCAAGGTCTTGCTGAATTTCAAAAGAATAAGCCACCATCTTTATGGGGGAAGTATGATCCAACTTTAGATAAGGAATGGCTTAGGAAGTTGGAGAAGATATTTGAGGTAATGGGTTGTACTGATTCCTAGAAGGTTACTTATGCCATCTATATGTTAGAAGGAGAGGCAAAATATTGGTGGCAAGGAGCTAGAGGATTATTAGAAGCACAAGGGACACCAATTACTTGGCAAGTATTTTAGAATACTTTTCTGAATAAGTATTTTTCAGTCAATATTAAGAATGCAAAGGAAACTGAGTTTTTGAAATTGGAACAAGGTAGTATGACTGTGGGTCAATATGTAGCAAAATCTGAACAATTAGCTAAGTTTTCAACTTACATAAGAAATCATCAGGATGAAGAATGGAAAGCAATAAAATTTGAATCTAGTTTGAGACCTGAACTTTAGAGTGATGTGGCTGTTTTAGAAATTAGAAACTATTCTGTGTTAGTTAATAAATACAAAATAATGGAGCAAATTCAGTTGATGATAAATGAGAAGAAGGGCATAACAAATACAAAATTGTAGTTAGGGACAACCTTGCTCTAAATGTAAGAGATTCCATGGTAATCAACCTTGTTAGAAAGGAACTGTAGCTTTCGAATGTTGACAACAAGGTCATCATATCAAAGATAGCCCTAAGATTAATACTCAAAATCCTGCTCAAAGATCTCAAGCCAAGGGATGTGTTTTTACTCTGACTGCAAAAGAAGTTTAACAATCTCCAAATCTGATATAGGGCAAGTGCTTAATTCAAAGTCATCTCCTAATTGCACTATTTGATTCATGAGCTACACATTCATTTGTATCCTTTGATTATTTGAAAAAAAAATTAAAATTATTTGTTTCTCTGTTACCGTATGATTTACTAGTTTTCACTCCTATGAGAGGAAAAGTGATAATCTGTCAAGTTTGTTTGCAATGTCCTATTTATGTACAAAACAAATTATCAGTGATAGATCATATTTGTATACCTATGAAAGATATTGATGTTATATTTGTAATGGATTGGATGTCTCAAAATCAAGTTGTTCTCGATTATTTTGAGAAATTTGTAAATTTTGTTGAAACTTCTATTGGGAATGAGTCTGTTTATTGCTTTGCCATTCAAGTTAGGGAATATTTGAAAGAAGGTGCACAAGTCTTGTTTTCTTTAAATTCAGAAGAACAACAAAAATTAGAAACTATCCCTGTAGTTAGAGAATCTCCAAAAATATTTCCCTTAAAAATAAATGATCTACTTCCAGAAAGAGAAATATATTTCTCTATTGATTTGATACTAGGAATAGGCCCTATCTTGTAACGCCCCAATTTTTAGAAAATATTCTGAATGTACTGTTTTCTGTTTTTCATGCTTTTGTATGAATGACCGTTGTGTCCCTATTTTTCTGTTCTCGATTTCTGTATGAAAACAATTACGATAATACAGGCTCAAATTTTATTTGATCGTTTTACGTAGTTTGCTTCGAGACGGTAAAATAAAAATTTTTCTGAGTTACTATATTAATTTTTCTGAAAGATATACAGCTATATAATACTGCTGGATATTTTATTTGAACGTTTTGGACGATTACCTACGTTGTGGGAAAAAATGGGAAAATGACCGTTACGTCCCGAACGTACTGTTTTCGCTGTTTTTAATTGTTTTCTTCTTGATTTAATGCCTGAAAATACTGTCTGTGATTTTATATGGACTTTTTGTGTGATTTGATCGAGGCAGAAAATAATATTTTCCGGCCGGGAAAATCTTATTTTATTATTTAGAATTAGGGATCTTACTTAACCCGATTTCGAATGAGACTAAAAATAATCTTTTAATTTTTAGGATTTAATCACAAATAAAATAATTTTATATTATTATAATATTATTTTATTAGTCAAGATATTTTAGTGACAAGTGGACCTGGAAATATTTTACGGGACCCACAATTAGCAAAACTAAGTTAGATCGGTAGCTTAATTAATCACCGTAGTAGTAGAACTTTCCGAACAGTGACTACTAGTGACTCACTAGTCGACTCAAGAGAGAATTTAATATAATTTGTGTGACTAAGCAAGGTGAGTCACCATGAGCAACCAATAGGATTTAAGCTTGTTAAGCAAGATTTGATCTTGACCTTTGATGCATTCAATGGCTTGGATGAAGCCAAATCCATGCACATCCATTTGCACTTGAGTGCTACGGCCAAGAGGCCTTGGAAGACCAAAACTACACTTCATCTTCATCACTTTTCTCTCTTCTCTCTCTTCCAAGAACCCTAGCCTCCATTGTTGTTCTTCTTCCCTATCATTCGGCCAAGAGCCATTCCTAATCATCCAACCATCCAAAAATTTTTCTAACCAAGTTTCCTTAACCTAAACACTATTCTAAGAACCTTTCTAGTTAGAAGTTTCTTCAAAATCTTCCATTTAGGGCTTGGAAATCAACCTTGTAAATTTGACCTAGAAGGTGAAATATCATATTTTTCTTTTCTCTCTTCTTTTTCAAAGTTCTAAGCCATGATTTCTCCATGGTTTAGCTTCTTTTTCATGGTTAATAACATGTAGATTTTATTTGAGATTTTTAGGTATTTGGTGGAGTGAAAATCGAACCATAGGAGGTGTGAAAGCTAATCATTTGTCTTCATTTAAGGTAAGAGGAAGACAATTCTTATCATCCCTTGATGGTGGTAAGAAGATGGATTGTTTGTAGAATCCATAAGGATTTGGTTGTGGTGTGTTTATTGATGTGTATTTGTTAATTTTTGTGGTTGCTAGTAGCTTAGGTGTTGTATGTTAGTAGCTTTCTTGTTTGGTGATTGTAATAATTTTGCATGTCTATTAGCTTTTGATTGTATGTCTATAAGCTTTAATTTAGGTTTTATGTGTTAGAAATATTTTGCATATGTTAGAAATATAAATGCATGTGTTAGAATTGTATGATAAGGTATAAGATGTGAATAACATGTGTAAATTTGCATGAGTGTTCCAAAGAACACATTCCCTAGTTCACGACAATGACAAAGTGTGAGGACCAAAATGTTCTCTTAATTTTTCCTAAAGTGTAACTTAATTAATTAGGAGAAATAAGAAGGTTTCAAATCGATTTGATCAAAGAAAAGGAATTTAGAAATCAAATGGTAAAGATTTAGTAAATTTTGGGCCAACATGCCTAAAGGATTTATTTGATTCAAAATCATTATTTTATAACATGATTTAATGAACTTAGATAAGATAATACCTTTGACATGATTTAGAAATCAAATGAAAAAGTTTTACGAAATTTGGCCAACATGCCAATATAGGTTATCATGGTTTCTAAACTTAGTTTCAAACCTTTTTCAATCAAAAAGAGACAATACAAGTTAGAAAGAAATTTCCTATAATGATTTTTAAAGAAACAAATTGGTTAGAATTAAGTTTAAAGAATTAAAACCAATGATTTTATCATTTAGAAAGGAATACAAGTAAATTTTGAGAATTTTCTAACATAATGGCTCACTCTAAGTTTTGAAGCATGTTAGGAAGTTTCAAAAAGAAATTAAAATAATAAGGTTAAAAATTAGGTAAATGGAAATTTTATGGATAATTTAGGAAACCATTATTATGATATTCTAAGCAAAATACTGTCAATTTTTAGTAAAAAAATGAACCAATAAGATAGTAAAAATATCCTAAAGACAGTATGCGGTATGAAAAATTATTCTACGTAGTTTAAATGTACTAAGTACTATTTCTGTTGGTTTTAAACATTAATTTTAAGGGTATTCGAATAAGAAAATGATTTAAAAATCCTACGCGATTGAGAAAACGTATTAAAAATGCTACGCGATTTTAAAAACAGAAAAATATCTTTACGCGATTTTTAAACGTTTGTAAAAACGACGAAATTATGAAAACGCGATAAAATTTCTACGCGATTGACCGTTACTATCTTTATACTGTCGGGAAAATGTGAACCCGTACAGATTATTTTTGAAAATCTTCCGCTATCGGAAAAATGTGAACCCGTACAGGCTTTTGAAAATTTATATGCTGTCGGGAAAATGTGAACCCGTACAGGCTTTTGAGACTATATCTGTTGTCGGGAAAATGTGAACCCGTACAGGCTTTCTATCTATGTGTGCCAAGTTTTTGGTGGATTGGTTGACGAGACGAATCACATCGTGTTGTCGATGCGATAAACGTAGTGTGGTTCATTGTTCTAATGAACTTGGAGACTTTAGTGTACGGGATCCCACATGTGGACAATTGGTAGCTCGCTGGGCCGTGGTAAACCGATAGCACACTATGGTACTCGACATACACTATATTTAATCAAGATTTGTGAAATCTAGTAGTACATTTGCCTGTAGTGCCACAACGTGAGACCGTGAACTACACCACGCCTGGATAATGGATTCGTGTCGTGGGGCTATAGACGCAACGTGTGACACAAGCAATAGTTGGTGGGGCAGCCGTGGTACTATTACATTTTGCGAGTCATTCCTCTCTCTCGATACTTGTGTTTTCTTTAGCTCCATGGAGTAGGATTTTGTCATATTATTTATCTCTATGTCTATTTGTTTCCATCTTATCTATTTATTGTTTATCTCGTATCTTATTTGTTTATTTTATCCGGTTCTCGTTTGTTACTATATTTGGTTATTATATCTTATCTGTTTATTCTTATCTTTCTTATTTTATCTCGTGAAGTTTTATCCGTGATGTGATATATTGTTATGATATCTAAATCTTACTCTAATTTGTTATTCTTTCTCGTTATAGTATTTTATAATGCATGAACCGTATATATGTTGTTTATCGTCTTCTTATTGGCCATGTTGTGATGATTTTATGTTGTCTTACCTCTTTGTTATATGTATTTTCTGTTTATTTATTTTACGCGGTAAAGACTTCGAGGAAGAGGATCAGCCTATTGAGATCGTGTACCCGAGGAGGAGGAAGATCGGCAGTGCAGACGACCGCTTTACGATCAAGAACCATCCGATCATCCATATCCTCTGGATTGATTGTGTGGGATGGCGACGCCAGGATTTTGGGATTCATAGAGCTGGTATTTCATGGAGGTGCTCTGGCTTGGCATCTACGAGGAGATCGTGATTCTGTGACATATGCAGGACGTGTGACCGTGATTCTACGTCAGCGATTTGATGGAGAGCCTATTATGACTACGACGTTATTTCTGCACTTAGAGTTACCCTTATCTATTAGGCGTTATTGGGGTGCTGAAAACCCTGAGCCTAGTGAGATAAGCATCGCATCGACTGCGCGATCCCGTTATCGCCGTGTGTCGAGACATCCAGGATATCTATCTCCTGATGATCATTTTCATGTTGAGAGTGATCCATCAGAGGATTAGATAATCATGATGTTTTTTGGGCGCGTCAGCGCATGTCTGTATATATTAACTCTTTTATTGCTTTCTTTACTGTTTTTGTTTAAATAGTTGTAGTCTTAGTTGTAAATTATTTGTACAGTTTATAACTTAATCATATGTATATTATTAGTGATGATGTTTTTTTTTTATTTCGTATTTTCCGCATTATCTTTTTATATCATATTTCGTCTATCAGGAATTATTTTACAACCCGTAATAATATTTAACAAATGTTTCACAACTTGGGTAGATTTTATTTCTATTTCTTTTATTTTCTTTTATGTGTGACATCCTCCAAAGGGGTGTTACATATCTCAATAGCACCCTATAGGATATCTCCATTAGAGTTAAGTGAACTTAAGAAGCAAATAGAGGAACTCCTGACTAAGAAATTTATTCGGCCTAGTGTCATGTAACATACTCTAAAACATGTTAGTCTTATATTTAGTTACATAAGTAGCATATTACTTGCTTGATATGTCGGTTTAAATTTGTGACAAACTAAGTTAGTTTAGGCACTTTACTGTAACACAAAATGTAAAAAGTAGCTTAAAATGACTCAAATAACGACATAAGTTGCTTAGATAAGGGAAACAGAAAAGAAGAATTTGTTTCTAGGTCACAAATGAACTAAGTAAAATGTAGTTGAAGTTTCAAGGTAAACTAAATCGGTTTGATATTTTTAAGTACCTAGTTAAGTGTTTCAATACCGGATTAAAGAGTCATAAATATAGAAACTTATATGAATGATGTGTTGGGAATTGCGGATACATCACACAGCAGAAAAACAAAAATTCCCACCAAGGATCCTTGCGAAATAGACCATAATTCGTGTTTTAAAATAACTTACCTCTTGAAGCATGACAAAAACAAGCAACGTGAATCACTAACACCATAACAACAACGATGTCTCTGCAGTATCCACACAAATAGACTCACGAACATCCAACGTCCGCAAAGAGGAGTCCCACGTCTCTAGCACAATGCTAGCTGCTAAGAGAAGAGAAATTTGTTACTCTCTCACTCACTGTTTCTGTTAAACGTGGCTAGGGTTTGTGATGCATGTCTTGACAGCCCCTTAGGAGTGCTATTTATAATAGTTGTCACCTTATGCAAGTGAGAGCAACAACAAGGTAAGTTGTGCAACCCTAGACTCATCTATTATGAGTTCGGCCCATGATTGAATCCTAGTCAACTTGGATTCTAATTACTCTACTTTAGTCTGCTTTATGTGTGCGACCCTACAGGTTCTTATGACGTTGGCAATAATATTAAAATCTCATTTTAATATTACAAACAGTGAACAGTATCTAGCAACACATCGCTGCTACCCAAGTAATGATAATGTTAGTGATTTGACATAACCTTTCCATGAACAATGTTACCATGCAGTTTAGTCCCTTTGTCTTGATATCTAGATTGAACACAAGGCATGGAACGTGTCACCCTTTTATAGTTCAGTCTTCTGTTTCCTGATACTCGAGTAGATGTATTAATAACAAATGAGATCAATATCTCATATAAACTCATTTGAGCATGGCCATGCATTTCATAGTCTAACTTAATCAAGGCCCCCAAAGATATCACTCCTATTATGTAGCATGGACAAATCTCATCTAGGTCACTCGCATCCCTCCACATGATTTGTGGTATGTCCAATAACCAACTTTATAATCGCCTTGTTACAGATGACGTTTGATGGTATTAAAACATACAACTCCTCATGTAGGAATCATAGTGATTTCAGGTCAAAGGACCACGTACACCATTATCAGTATGAGAATCGCTTATGATACTCATGTAACGATCCACATAGCATTCTCATGGCGGGTCAGTCCAATACATCATTACTCTAATATGTATCCATGTGAAGACTCGATATCTCATATCTATGACCCATGAGATGTGATCATCTGTCTACGCATATACTAGTCTCAATGTATTATTCTTTTTCCATTAATTCTTGTGATGAATTTGTGTTATTGTGAAGTAAAATTTTGAAGCCATGAAGATGATGGTTGTAACACCCACCGTAGGGTGCCACATTTTTTATACTTAATTATCAAATTACCCCCAAGTTATAAAATGTGACGTTGTGATAAAAATATGAGTTGTAAATTTTTTTTTTCTTTCTTCTTTGATAACTATAAAATAACCTTAGTGGAAAATAAAATATTATACATCATCACACATAATTTACATCATCATACATTACAAACGTACTGTCAGGATTATTTATATACAGACCATTTCTCTAAAACTAAATAACGCACTTAAATATATACCGACATAGTTTGTAACAGAGTTTAGACTCGCCCAAGTCTAACTAAGCAGCAGAACCCTCAGTTGGGTCCTCCTCAGACTTCCTCAACAGGTATGTAACACCCCCTCAGGGTATCACATTTCTGACTCCCAACTCTTATAATCTGTAACGAAGTTCATAAACAGGGTTTGAGTTATAAAAGATGGGTTTTAAAATTTCTTTTCATTAAAGATTGAAACATAAACTTACTGAGATCCATAAATATTACTGAAAATATATTTAATATACAATATTGATACCAATTAATATTTAGCAATTTAAAAAGAAATATAAAACTAACAGAAAATTCTCTCTTTTTAACAGTACCAAACCCTATGACGAGTCCTACTTAATAGCACGGTACAACACTAACGAGAAAAATTAGCATACTTATTCCTTCTTGTATCCATTTGGATGCATCAGACATCTGTTCCTTGTCAACACTGCACGCTATCAAATCTGGAATGGTCATTCTCTGATGTTGTCACCAATTTCAGAATATCTGTCACCCGTTATGTCTAAGACAACTCGTTCCATCTATATATAATTTTTAATAACATAGACACAGCAAAACAATATAACAAAGAGGTGAGATCACCTACGCCAATACCAACATGGTAGTATAGAGATAACACAAATAGCATACTATACAGATATGTCATACCATAATTCCAATAATGCACTCAACATTAATCAACTATCATCATCCAATTATTTATCAGTTCAAATATCATTCAATATATATGATAATGCCCTCAACATTATTTATCATGATCATCATCCAGTATTATTCAATAGTTTAATTATTCCTCATGTATTCAGCAATTCAATTATCATAACCAATACTCAATAATGATGCATATGTTATGCATGCGCACATAGACTCAATGTTCCTACTCCATGGAGCTAATACTCAGTTCGGAGAAGTTGATCCAAAAGATCTGTCTGTACAAAAATGCCTCAGACCAAGTGCTATAATCCTTATTTTGATTTTGCACATCTAGCATATATACAACAGTCTTTACGAGATCTCGATTAAGAATAGTGTCTCAGTCAGGATCATCGGTGCGTTGCATCGGTCTAACCTATGGGAAGAAGCGCGACCAACCACCCATGTAAGCAACCCGCACCCCGATGCCCCTTAGGTCAACAAGTGACTTACACTACGCATATCGTACCCACTCAAGAGGTGTATGTCTCTCCTAGGCAAATAGCCTCATACAGTCCATCGGACCTTTCCACTGCATGTTCAATGCACCAATGTCAATCATAGGCAAAATTTATTATTTTCTCATACAGTATCCATGCACTAGTTCATGCATATAAAATGCACCAATGCCAATCACAGGCAAAATTCACCATTTCCAATGCATGTTCAATGCACCAATGCCAGTCACAGGCAAAATTCATAATTTCTTTTTCAGGGTCCACACATTGGCCTATTCTCAGTTTAATTTCATAATCTCATAATTAGGGTCCACACATTGGCCCAACAGTAATCATACTGTATTTTCAACAGCAAAATCATATTATCGCGTTTTTATAGTCACAAAACACTTTCGTCGTGTTTTCACAATCGCGCAACATTTCTGTTATGTTTTCACAATTTTGCAATGTTTCTATTGCGTTTTCAAATCACATATTGATTTTTCAATGTTTTCTCAATCATGTAAAAATATTCCATCATTTTTAAATCGCGTAGCGATTTTTCAACAATATCTCAAACGTGTAAAAATAGTTAAACGCTTTCCAAATTGCGTAGAAATATTTCAACATTTTTCAAATCGCGTGGAAATATTTAAATGTTTTTCAAATCACGTACTTAAAAATCACGTTTTTAAGTTACGTAAATCATTTTTTCACTATTTTTCAACCTCGTAAAATATTTATCAACGTTCAAAATTTCTATTTCAATCTTTTTCAAAATAATATGACTACTCACATTATTTTTCATATTTTCTTACTCAAGAAAATCTTTTTCGCAATTTATTCCACAAAGTCACAATTCCATTGAATTAAATCAATGTTTCAAACTTTAAAAATTACCAACGCTCTCCAAAACCCAAAGGATGAATTACACGTTAGAAAATATCAAATCACTATTATATTCTCCATTTTTCTCAAATCAATTCTAAAATCAATTCTCTTCAAAATAAATTGAGGTTCAAATACTTTCAACCTCTCTTTGTCTTTCGTAAACGAAATTCCATTTCGTAAGTAACAAAACACCTTGTTTCCATTTTCTTTAATCCTTGTACTAAAACACTTTGTTCAAACACTTTGTTTCCACTTAGAAATCACTTTGTTTTATAAAACCAAAACTATTCCAATCTCCCAAAAACCGTGGAGTCTTTGGCTATTGAAGCCATCAAAAATTTTTTCTTTATAAAATCAAGGTATTCACAAACCTTCAAAACCATGGTACTTATTTTCAAATGGCCATCAAATATTTTTCCTTCTAAATTGATATGATTCTACACAAACAAAACCATTAAAAATTCCTTAACAAAAACCGTGAGCACTTGGTCTTTGAAATCAAATCATTTGTTCATTTTCATTTTTCACTTTCTTTGCAAATCCTTAAAATCATCAACTCATTGCTCTTTTCATTTAAAACTCATGATTAATAAAATACTTAGAATCTTTTTACTCAAAAATCACCCTTGAGGCTGTGTGCCTCTATGGTTCTTTGGAACCAAAAATTGTTTTCCTTTTCATCATCAAATCATGACATATATATATACATATTTTATCATAAATACCACAAGCATGCCATAATTAAGACAATAAATCATACTAAGCATGCAAGCACAAATAAACCATGCTAAGCATATAAACCACATAAACACATAAACACTCACAAATAATTATATGACCATGGATATGAATCCTCACATCGATTCACCATCCATCAAATATAAGACCATCTCTCACCACCATGCTTGGTTGGTGAGATGGATCTCCCTCTTTCCTCTTGAAGATCCTCAAAAGCTCCTTGCTTTGCTTCTTTTTCCAAGTCCTTCACCACCAAGAGCTTCTCAAATACAAAACAAAACATATATTTATTAGTAAATCAAGCCTAAATAAGATAAACCATGGATTAAACATGGCTTAGAACCTTGAAAATCAAAAGAAAAGTGAAGATTAATAAACTTCACTAATAAAGCTTCAATCTTTAGCTTGAAGAAAAAGGTTGAAGATTAATCATTTAGATAAAGTCTCCAACATGAAAGTTGCTCAGAATATCATGTAGATTCAAGATCTTTAGTTGGATGAAATTAAAAGAGATTGGATGGTGATTTTAGGTGGTATGGCCGAAATTCCTCTTGAAGAACAAGGATGAAAATTTGATTTTTGTGAGGGAAAGGCTTCTTAGACTTGGTTAAGGTAAAGAATGAAGTGAAAACACTTAGTTTTCCTTCCACCAATTTCGTAGAGCTCCTTGGAAAAATCCCTAAAAATCATAAACAAATCTTAAAATCAATAACAATTAAAAGAATAGGTCAACCATGGTTTAAGCATGGCTTAGGAAATCAAAACTAAAAGATTGGGTGAAGAAATATGAACTTTACCCTTTTTGATAGAAACTTAAAGCTTGGATTTGAAGCTCAAGATGAATGATTTTGTAAAAACTCATAACTAGAGATGTTCTTAGAATAAGCTAAGGATTCAAGAAACTAGGTTGGATGAAATTTTTGAGTGATGGAGGGTAGAATTATAGTGCTTGGCCGAAACTAGAGGAGAAGAGAAATGGAGAGAAAATTTTTGATGAGCTTAGACTTTGGAATGATCAAGAATGATCAAGAATGACAATAATGATGGTCTTGAACTTTGCTACACACTTAAGCCTCCAAAAACCATCCCCCCTCTTCGTACTTCTCCTAAGAGTGCAAATAATCAATAATGATGCATAATTGACCAAGACATCTAATAATGTCTTCAAACTTTTTCCTTAAGCTCCTAAGCAACACAAAAACCGTCCCCCCCATGCATTATGCATTCAATAAGTTGTCATCTTTTCTAGCCACCATTTAGAGCCATTTAAGCCATTGATTAGATCAATGGTTAGGATTAAGGTAGACTTTTGATTAGAAGACTTAATCTAGGCCATTAGATCTTTCTCCTTGAAATTCTAGCCATTAGATCCATCTCCAAAAATGAAGGGTCAAGATTACTCCTTCTTACTTTCAATCCAAGGGTCATAATTAGTCATAGCCATTTTAGAAGACCAAATCTCCACCATTGATTAAATCCAAATCCAATGGTTATAAATTATCCATCTCCACCGTTGATTAAATCCAAATCCAATAGTCACAAATGGTCCTAGCCACTTTATAAGATCAAATCTCCACCCTTGATTTAAATCTAAATCCAACGGTTATAAATGGTCATAGCCATTTTATTAGACTAATCCTACACCGTTGATTAAATCGACGGTTGATATCAAAGTCTTCAATATTCGACTTGCTTTCTATTGGTCCGTCAAAAGAAATAAACTTGTTTCCTATTGGTCCGTCAAAAGTTATCATAACTACTATTGTTGACTTAAGCAGTATAACTTCTATTTTTATCTGCTATAACCCCACGAAAGAATATATTTACTGTATTTTTATTGCCCGATAATTAAATACAGTACAAAACACAGTATAAGAAATTTTCTAAAAACTGTTTCCGGATTCAGGTTTAGTAAGATCCCCTGTCTCTGTCTAAACAGTACAAATTTTTCTATACGTAGAAAAATTTTCATGTTTTGGGACTCACCCCGGCCCACGTAGGACCACCGGGGCCCACAAATGTACCAAAAACAACCAGATAACCATAAAAATTTATAATCATCCACAAAAATCACAAATATTAGAAAACGTATGAAAATCAAATCAAATTGTTAAAAATAATTAACAGTCAAGAGAAATAAATACATAAAGATTTCCCCCGGCCCAAAAATTATTATTTTCTGGACACAGAGTAAATCACTCAAAATGATCAAATATGCTGACGGAATACTCAAAATAATTTTACAGTATACATAAATCACTAAACAGTAGAATTCTGTTAACTGTCAAAATTACTGTCAACTATTTAGGAAATTTGGGGTGTTACAATACTCCCCCTCTAAAAAGAAATTTGGTCCTCGAAATTTGATAAACCTAATTTCACATCCTCAGAATAAATATAGATATTGTCCTTTTATCTTGTTTTCCAGTTCCCATATTACATCTTCACTTATATCGTTCCAAACGATTTTAACCAATGAAATCTCTTTGTTTCTCATTCAACTTCTCCTTATCAAACAGATATCTCAGATTCCTATAATTACTGAAGATGTTAAATTTTACTCCATAAAGAAAGTATCTCTATACTTTCATGCAAACTTAACAGCTACCAACTTCCATTCTTACGTAGAATAACTTTTCTCAAATGACTTCAATTTCCTAAAAACATACCTTATAACTCTTCTATTCTGCATAAACACATATCTTAAACTCCGATGTAATGCGTCACTGTTCACCTCTAATGGTTCACTGGAATTAGACAAAACTAATACCAGAAAGTACTCAAACATATTTCAACTCCTAAAAATTCTCCTTGCATGCATTAGTCTATACCAACATTTAATTCTTTCTAGTAAGCTAGGTAAAAAGTCCTACGATCTTAGAAATTTTCCAGTATTCCTATTACTGTGTTTGATTTTTCTCACTGAAAAACTGTTTCAACCTTTGAAGGATGAACCACGCTTCCGTTGCGTCACTCTGATACTATGACATAGATATAGATAGGAATATCCTTTCTTGCAATTTCAATATATGGAAGAAAACTATGGAGGTTTAGAAAGAAGAAAATAGCGAAGCTATCTGATATGTTACCAGACATATCTAACAAGAATTTGATGTTGCTTGATTTTCAGGAATGCATTTTTCTAGACTATTAACACTTTATTGAGACAATCTCATAGGATATGGTTGAAAAATAACCAATCCGTTTGAAAAATCAAATCTATTTATGAAAGAAATAAACAGATCAAACTAACACAAACATTTGATCTATAACAATAATTCGAATAACTCGAGTAACACGATACGCTAGCAATAAAAACAGAAATAAACAAATCAGAAGATCATGAAGACACAGATAACACTAACATATAATTGATCTACTCAATCATATGCTATAGAGAAATGGGTTACCTCCAGAATTATACAGTACAATCAAAGGATCACTTTCTATAACACAATCTTCTTTACTTAGGTCATCAGTCTGGAGTACTTTTGCTCCACTTGGAGAAACAACGCTCCATCCTACTTGAGATATCGAAGCACGTTTATTACTAACGGATGACTTTGTCTTTGATGGAACACAATCTCTGAAAATGTGTCCAGGCTTTCTGCACTTGAAACAAATTTTTTCCTTGAACGTACAATCCTTTGTTAGATGATCTTTCCCACACTTCCGACATTTCGGTGCAGATGTTGCAGTCAGACCAAACCTGCTACTACTAGTACTTCCTCCAAAAGATTGTTGTTGTCGTTGACTTCTCGGAGATTTGGAGTACGTTTTCTGCTGGAATCGCTTGACCTTACGATTTCTCCTTCTTCGTAACCAATATGGTCCAACGTTACAGGGTCTCTCATCCTGAAATTGATTCAACTCTAACAAAATCTTAGCTTCTGCTATCAATTCTTATCGTTGAACAGTCTTCTGAGTTTGTTGTATATTTACATCAGTCGCTTTTCGTATCACTTCTAAAGTTGCCGTCATATCACCATCATTACATCTCACTTCCACACGTGTATGTCTATTACGAGCCATCGTCCTCTCTTCAAAGACACACGAATCAAAATACAATGGAAACCAGATGTAACCATTTCAAATAACATTGTTTCCTTTCAGAAATCAGACACACAAAGAACATAATACAAGCAAAATAGACCTAAACACAAACCCCAAAAGACTCAAACCGTGCTCTGATACCAACTAATGTAACACCCTCCTCAGGGTATCACATTTCTGACTCCCAATTCTTATAATCTGTAAAGAAGTTCATCAACAGGGTTTGAGTTATAAAAGATGGGTTTTAAAATTTCTTTTCATTAAAGAGTGAAACATAAACTTACTGAGATCCATAAATATTACTGAAAATATATTTAATATACAATATTGACACAAATTAATATTTAACAATTTAAAGAGAAATATAAAACTAACAGAAAACTCTCTCTTTTTAACAATAGCAAACCCTATGACGGGTCCTACTTAATAGCATGGTACAACACTAACGAGAAAACTTAGCATACTTATTCCTTCTTGTATCCATCTGGATGCATCAGACATCTGTTCCTTGTCAACGCTACACGCTATCAAATCTAGAATGGTCATTCTCTGATGTTGTCACCAATTTCAGAATATTTGCCACCCGTTATGTCTAAGACAACTCGTTCCATCTATATATAATTTTTAATAATACAGACACAGCAAAACAATATAACAAAGAGGTGAGATCACCTATGCCAATACCAACATGGTAGTATAGAGATAACACAAATAGCATACCATACAGATATGTCATACCATAATTCCAATAATGCACTCAACATTAATCAACTATCATTATCCAATTATTTATCAGTTCAAATATCATTCAATATATACGATAATGCCCTCAATATTATTTATCATCATCATCATCCAGTATTATTCAACAGTTTAATTATTCTTCAAGTATTCAGCAGTTCAATTATCATAACCAATACTCAATAATGATGCATATGTTATGCATGTGCACATAGACTCAATGTTCCTACTCCATGGAGCTAATACTCAGTTCGGAGAAGTTGATCCGAAAGATCTATCTGTACCAAAATGCCTCAGACCAAGTGCTATAATCCTCATTTTGATTTTGCACATCTAGCATATACACGATAGTCTTTACGAGATCTCAATTAAGAATAGTGTCTCAGTCAGGATCATCGATGCGTTGCATCGGTCTAACCTACGGGAAGAAGCGCGACCAACCACCCATGTAAGAAACCCGCACCCCGATGCCCCCCAGGTCAACAAGTGACTTACACTACGTATATCGCACCCACTCAAGAGGTGTACGTCTCTCCTAGGCAAATAGCCTCATACAGTCCATCGGACCTTTCCACTGCATGTTCAATGCACTAATGCCAATCATAGGCAAAATTTATTATTTTCTCATACAGTGTCCATACACTAGTTCATGTATATAAAATGCACCAATGCCAATCACAGGCAAAATTCACCATTTCCAGTGCATGTTCAATGCACCAATGCCAATCACAGGCAAAATTCACCATTTCTTATTCAGGGTCCACACATTGGCTCATTTTCAGTTTAATTTCATAATCTCATAATCAGGGTCCACACACTGGCCCAACAGTAATCATACTGTATTTTCAACAGCAAAATCATATTATCGCATTTTTATAGTCACAAAATACTTTCATCGTGTTTTCATAATCGCGCAACATTTCTATCATGTTTTCACAATTTTGCAACGTTTCTATTGCGTTTTCAAATCACATATTGATTTTTCAATGTTTTCTCAATCACGTAAAAATATTCCACCATTTTTAAATCGCGTAGCGATTTTTCAACAATATCTCAAACATGTAAAAATATTTAAACGCTTTCCAAATTGCATAGAAATATTTCAACGTTTTTCAAATTGCGTGGAAATATTTAAACGTTTTTCAAATCACGTAGCTTAAAAATCACGTTTTTAAGTTACGTAAATCATTTTTCACTATTTTTCAACCTCGTAAAATATTTCTCAACGTTCAAAAATTCTATTTCAATCTTTTTCAAAATAATATGGCTACTCACATTATTTTCCACATTTTCTTACTCAAGAAAATCTTTTTCGCAATTTATTCCACAAATTCACAATTCCATTGAATTAAATCAATGTTTCAAACTTTAAAAATTACTAACGCTCTCCAAAACCCAAAGGATGAGTTACACGTTAGAAAATATCAAATCACTATTATATTCTCTATTTTTCTCAAATCAATTCTCTTCAAAATAAATTGAGGTTCAAACACTTTCAACTTCACTTTGTCTTTCGTAAACGAAATTCCATTTCGCAAGTAACAAAACACCTTGTTTCTATTTTCTTTAATCCTTGTACTAAAACACTTTGTTCAAACACTTTGTTTCCACTTTGAAATCACTTTGTTTCATAAAACCAAAACTATTCCAATCTCCCAAAAACCGTGGAGTCTTTGGCCATTGAAGCCATCAAATATTTTTCCTTTATAAAATCAAGGTATTCACAAACCTTCAAAACCGTGGTACTTATTTTCAAATGGCCATCAAATATTTTTCCTTCTAAATTGATATGGTTTTACACAAACAAAACCATTAAAAATTTCCTTAACAAAAACCGTGAGCACTTGGTCTTTGAAATCAAATCATTTGTTCATTTTCATTTTTCACTTTCTTTGCAAATCCTTAAAATCATCAACTCATTACTCTTTTCATTTAAAACTCTTGATTAATAAAATACTTAGAATCTTTTTACTCAAAAATCACCCTTATGGCCGTGTGCCTCTATGGTTCTTTGGAACCAAAAATTGTTTTCCTTTTCATCATCAAATCATGACATATATATACATATTTCATCATAAATACCACAAGCATGCCATAATTAAGACAATAAATCATACTAAGCATGCAAGCACAAATAAACCATGCTAAGCATATAAACCACATAAACACATAAACACCCACAAATAATTACATGAACATGGATATGAATCCTCACATCGATTCACCATCAATCAAATATAAGACCATCTCTCACCACCATGCTTGGTTGGTGAGATGGATCTCCCTCTTACCTCTTGAAGATCCATAAAAGTTCCTTGCTTTGCTTCTTTTTCCAAGTCCTTCACCACCAAGAGCTTCTCAAATACAAAACAAAACATATATTTATTAGTAAATCAAGCTTAAACAAGATAAACCATGGTTCAACATGGCTTAGAACCTTGAAAATCAAAAGAAAAGTGAAGATTAATAAACTTCACCAATAAAGCTTCAATCTTTAGCTTGAAGAAAAAGGTTGAAGATGAATGATTTAGAGAAAGTCTCCAACATGAAAGTTGCTTAGAATATCATGTAGATTCAAGATCTATGGTTGGATGAAATTAAAAGCGATTGGATGGTGATTTTAGGTGGTATGGCCGAAACTCCTCTTGAAGAACAAGGATGAAATTTTTGATTTTTGTGAGGGAAAGGCTTATTAGACTTGGTTAAGGTAAAGAATGAAGTGAAAACACTTAGTTTTCCTTCCACCAATTTCGTAGAGCTCCTTGGAAAAATCCCTAAAAATCATAAACAAATCTTAAAATCAATAACAAGTAAAAGAATAGGTAAACCATGGTTTAAGCATGGCTTAGAAAATCAAAACTAAAAGATTGGGTGAAGAAATATGAAATTTACCATTTTTGATAGAAACTTGAAGCTTGGATTTGAAGCTCAACATGAATGATTTTGTGAAAACTCATAACTAGAGATGTTCTTAGAATAAGGTAAGGATTCAAGAAACTAGGTTGGATGAAATTTTTGAGTGATGGAGGGTAGAATTAGAGTGCTTAGCCGAAACTAGAGGAGAAGAGAAATGGAGAGAAAATTTTTGATGAGCTTAGACTTTGGAATGATCAAGAATGATCAAGAATGACAATAATGATGGTCTTGAACTTTACTACACACTTAAGCCTCCAAAAATCGTCCCCCCCTCTTCATGCTTCTCCTAAGAGTGCAAATAATCAATAATGATGCATAATTGACCAAGACATCTAATAATGTCTTCAAACTTTTTCCTTAAGCTCCTAAACAACATAAAAACCGTCCCCCCCCCATGCATTTTGCATTCAATAAGTTGTCATCTTTTCTAGCCACCATTTAGAGCCATTTAAGCCATTGATTAGATCAATGGTTAGGATTAAGGTAGACTTTTGATTAGAAGACTTAATCTAGGCCATTAGATCTTTCTCCTTAAATTCTAGCCATTAGATCCATCTCCAAAAATGAAGGGTCAAGATTACTCCTTCTTACTTTCAATCCAAGGGTCATAATTAGTCATAGCCATTTTAGAAGACCAAATCTCCACCATTGATTAAATCCAAATCCAATGGTTATAAATGATCCATCTCCACCGTTGATTAAATCCAAATCCAACGGTCACAAATGGTCCTAACCACTTTATAAGATCAAATCTCCACCCTTGATTTAAATCTAGATCCAACGGTTATAAATGGTTATAGCCATTTTATTAGACTAATCCTACACCGTTGATTAAATCGACGGTTGATATCAAAGTCTTCAATATTAGACTTGCTTCCTATTGGTCCGTCAAAAGAATTAAACTTGTTTCTTATTAGTCTGTCAAAAGTTGTCATAACCACTATTGTTAACTTAAGCAGTATAATTTCTATTTTTATCTGCTATAACCCCACGAAAGAATATATTTACTGTATTTTTATTGCCCGATAATTAAATACAATACAAAACACAGTATAAGAAATTTTCTAAAAACTGTTTCCGGATTCAGGTTTAGTAAGATCCCCTGTCTCCGTCTAAACAATACAAATTTTTCTATACATAAAAATTTTTTCATGTTTTGGGACTCACCCGGGGCCCACGTAGGACCACTGGGGCCCACAAACAACCCAAAAACAACCAGATAACCATAAAAATTTATAATCATCCACAAAAATTACAAATATTAGAAAACGTATGAAAATCAAATCAGATTGTTAAAAATAATTAACAGTCAAGAGAAATAAATACATAAAGATTTCCCCTGACTCGAAAATTATTATTTTCTGGACACGTAGTAAATCACTCAAAATGATCAAATACGCTGACGGAATACTCAAAATAATTTTACAGTACACATAAATCACTAAACAGTAGAATTCTGTTAACTGTCAAAATTACTGTCAACTATTTAGGAAATTTGGGGTGTTACAAGGTAGGAATCCGATTTGACGCGTAGCCCTATGGACAGTTGTCCGGGCTGATGATACAAAACTAATTTCCGTTGGGACATAGTTTCTAGTATCCCAATGCCGCCTAATAGATAGCGAAAATTCCACATGCACAAAAATAGTTATAGAGAAAAACGGATCCCCATGAAATATCCTGCTAAAGTTTACTATCAGGTGTCCCTCATAAATTAGTCCCCTCTCATTGGGACTAGTCCTCCACGCTCCAGCTCCACCGTGGAACTACAATCTCACGTAACCAAAGAAACTTGACCGGGATGCCATCCGATCAAAACTCAGCTTCCTCTGGAGCCTGCTCTTCTTCACCCACTTGTTCAACCCTTTGCTCAGTGTCTTTACAAATATATTTACAATACCAAATAAACATACAAAGAGGTGAGATCACCTACGCCAATACTAATATGGTAGCACAGAGATAATACAAACAACATACCATACAGATATATTATACTATAATAACAATTATGACATCATCATAATGTATTAAATAACAGATACAATAAATAACATTTACCATCATGTCATTAACAGTATTATCATCATCATCATCCAAGTATTTTCTCAACAGAACAATTGTCATGGCCAATATTCCTCAATTAATATATCACATAGATATAAATGCTCAGTTTCATGCAGGCGCACATAGACTCAATGTCCTACTCCATGGAGCTAATACTCAGTTCGGAGAAGTTGATCCAAAAAATCTATCTGTACCAAAATGCCTCAGACCAAGTGCTACAATTCTCATTTGTATTTGCACATCTAGCATATACACGACAGTCTTTACGAGATCTCGATTAAAAATAGTGTCTCGGTCAGGATCATCGGTGCGTTGCATCGGTCTAACTTACGGGAAGAAGAGCTACCAACCACCCATGTAAGCAAGCCGCACCCCGATGCCCCTTAGGTTAACAAGTGACTTACACTACGCATATCACACCCACTCAAGAGGTGTACGTAGGCAAATAGTCTCATACAGTCCATCGGACCTTGCCAATGCATGTTCAATGCACCAATGCCAAGCATAGGCAAATTTCATATACAGTGTTCATACACCAGTTCATGCATATAAAATGCACCAATGCCAATCATAGGCAAAATTTATTATTTTCTCACACAGTGTCCATTCACTAGTTTAACAGTAATATCCTACTGTATATTTAATTGTGAAAATCATATTATCGCGTTTTTATAGTCACGCACCATTTTTGTCGCGTTTTCATAATTTAGTAACATTTTTGTTACGTTTTCAAATCACATATAGATATTCCAACGTTGTCATCAATTACGTAAAAATATTCCATCATTTTTACATCACGTAGTGATTTTTCAACTATATTTCAATCACGTAAAAATATTTAAACGCTTTCCAAACTGCATAGAAATATTTCAACATTTTTCAAATCGCGTGGAAATATTTAAAAATTTTTCCAATCGCGTAGCTTAAAAATCGCGTTTTTAAGTTACGTAAATCATTTTTCATTATTTTTCAACTTCATAAAATATCTCTCAACCGTTAAAAATTCCTTTTTAACATTTTTCAAAATAATATGACTTCTCACATTATTTTACACATTTTTTACTCAAGAAAATACTTTTCACAATTTGTTCCATAAAATTATCATTTCATTGAATTAAATCAATGTTTTTAACTTTAAAATTTACTAACGCTCTCCAAAACCCAAAGAATGAGTTACACGTTAGAAAATCTCAAGTTACCAACGTATTCTTTATAATTCTAAATCAATTCTAAAAATCAATCCTCTTTAAAATAAATTGAGGTTCAAACATTTTCAACCTCTCTTTTCCATTCACGTATGAAAATTCCAATTCTCAAGTGTTAAAACACTCTAATTCCCTTTCCAAAATCCTTGTATTAAATCAAGTTATATTTTCACTTTGAAAATCACTTTGCTCATAAAAATCAAGACATTACAAGCCCTCAAAATCGTGGACATGACCATTGAAATCATTCTTGTATTTTTCTTTCTAAATCAACTAAGTTCCATTCTTGTTTTTACACAAAATAAATTAATAAAAATACTTCTCCAAAACCGTGTACATTGTTTCTTGAAAATTAAACCTTTTGTTTATTTTCCTTGCTTCTCTAATCATTCAATTTTATCATTCATGAAAATATAAATTTGTGAACACCTAATCTGAGGTGTCTTGGCCGAAATTCACCTTAGTTTAGTGACCAAAAATTAATTCCCTTGTTCTTGAAAAATTTCAACATGAACCCTAATTTTGAGAGCTCAAAACCGTAGCCTCCCCCTTGGCCTTTGGAGCCAAAATTACTTATTTCGACATACATCCACCATAATATATTCAACATGTTTTCATCATGCATATTATAAGCATACCATATAAGCAATAAAATCATGCAAATCATATCAAACATAGACAAATAATCAAAGCACATAAACACAAACAAATTATTACATGACCATGGATATGAATCCTCACATGGATTCAACATCCATCAAATAAATAAACCATCTCTCACCACCATACTTGGTTGGTGAGATGGATCTCCCTCTTACCTCTTGAAGAACCACAAAAAGTTCCTTGCTTTGTATTTTGAACAAGATCTCCACCAACAAAAGTCTCTTGAACACAAAACAAACACAAAGAAATTAGTATATTAAGCTTGAATAAGAGGAACCATGGATCAAACATGGTTTAGAACATGAAAAAGAAGAGAAGAAATGAAGTTTTCCACAACTTCACCTTAAGAACCCTAGAACTTGCTCTTAGAATAACTCCTTGAAGATTAAAGATTTAGGACTTGGTGTAAACTACAAAGTGTCTTAGAATTAGGTGTAGATTCAAGAAATATGATTGTCTGAAATTAAAGAGTGGTAGAAGGGTGTTGTAGAGTGCTTGGCCGTGAGCTATGTTTTGGAGAGAAATGAAGAGAATTTTTGTTAAGCTTTGCTTTAGGAAAGATGAAGAATGATCAATAATGACCAAAGGTGATCAATTATGGTCTTCCAATGTTACTTTAGCTCCTAAATGCAGCACCAAAACCGTCCCCCCTCCTCCATGCACTCTTCAAAATGCAACAAGTCTCCTAGCCATCATTTTAGGCAATCTTGACCATTGATTAGATCAATGGTTAGGATTAATATAGGTTTTAGGTTTAGGCTTTAGATCGAAGACTTAATTTAGGCCATTGGATCTTTCCTCCTTGAAATCCTAGCCATTAGATGTGTCTCCAAAATGAAGGGTCAAGATTACTCCTTCAAACTTTACATCCAAGGGCTATAAATGGTCCTAGCCACTTTATAAGACTAATTCTCAACCGTTGATTAAATCAAGATTAAGTCTCCACCGTTGATTACATCAATGGTAGATATCCAAGCCACTAATGTTGACTCCGCAGTACAATATTTATTTTTTGTGTCTGCTATTGCCATTTGAATAATATTTTTACTGTATTTTTATCACTTGATAATTAAATACAGTGCAAAACACAGTAAAAGAAAATTTTTAAAACTGTTTCCGGATTCAGGTTTAGTAAGATTCCCTGTCTCCGTCTCGATAATACAAATTTTTTCTAGCTATAAATTTTTTTTACCTTTCTGGACCCACGTGGGGCCCACATATACCTCCTTGGGCCCACAGACGGCCCACGGATAATGCTAAAATAAACAGGGTAATATAAAAATTTCATAATCACACACAAAATCACAAAAATTAGAAAATGCACAAATATCAAATCAGATTACATAAAATAATTAAGACTTGACAGTAATAATTAAATTACGTAAAATTTTTCCCGGCCTGAAAATTATTATTTTCCTGACACGAAGTATTTCACTCAAAACGATTAAAAGTAGTCACAGAATAATCAAAATAATTGTACAGTACACAGAAATCACTAAACAGTAGAATTTTGTTAACTGTCAAAATTACTGTCTTATATTTAGGAAGTTTGGGGTGTTACAATGGCTCATAACCAAAAATAGGGCAGCCAGAGAAATGATGATTTTGTTTGTGTTCTAATGAGTTTTTATTGTCTTGAACCTCTTGTAAATTGATTTTTGCATGTATGGAAAGAAAATGCTTGAATTGGGCATTATTGGAGGCTCACAGCCATACAAAGAGAAATTACCAAATTTTATTAATTTGTGTAACTCTGAATTATTACACTAATTGTTAGTTAAATTGATTATAAAAATGTTGATTTGAGAATGAATTTATGACCATGGTAGTTTAAATGAGACATGGCCATGAATTATGCATGGAAATGTATGCTTCAATTTTGTGTATGGATTGTTATGTGAGGTGATGATTTGTTTCCATTTTCGTGATTGTATAAAGTATCTTGAATATGAATTATGATGTTAGAAATGCATATTTGTTTTGATGAGGGCCATGTAGACCGAATTGGAAGCTAATGGAGAGGTAGAAATCTCCATGCAACATGGATATGTATGAAAAAAAAAGATTGTATTTGTTTGAAATATAATTAAATACTTGATTATGAATTAAATGAGTTTGGCATTGGATATTGTTGAAAGTTGTGAATTTTGATGATGGAATTTGTTATATTGCTCCTTGATCATTCAAGTTGAGCTAGGTTTTGCATTGAATATGCTCACTTAATTCATAAGGTTAAGCTTGAATGTGTAATAAAATAATCAGTGCTCTCAGAATTGAAATTGAAATAAGAATAAGAATTGGACAATTATCCTTGAATGGGAAGTTAATTAGCCCATGTTTTCCTACTTAGTATCCTTATTTTTGTACGAAGTATGTTTTACTTTAGTATAGTGGATTTCAGAGACAATCTTGTATAAGGGCAGGATATTTAGAATTTAATTTGAACCATGGAAATGACCTCTTGTGAGGAAGGGGGATCTTCTATTCTTGAATAAATTCCTCATAGTATCAGTATAATCCTCACGTATTAATTCCCTCGTATGATTGATCAATCAATTTTGATGCATTCATTATTGCTTTATATTTGGCCTAATTGATGCTAATTGTATCCAATATTATGTTTTTGGGTGAGTTTTAGATGATTGGGCCTCATTGAGCTTAGTTGTAAAAGCTTCATTAATTTTCAGAATTTAGCTCATTTTGACCTTTCTGTCTTGTACAGGCTATATCTTGGGCTACAAATGTCACATTTGGATGATCTTGGCTGAAAGCTGAGACAAAGATATACAATTTTGCGTCTAATGCAATTTTTCTATTTTAGTTGGATTCAAGGCGAAATTGAGCCTCAAAGTCAGGACACTATTGCTGTCACAAAGCTTGGACCTTCCCTCACTGATTTGGGCTTAACTCTCTCAATTTAAGCCTAAATAAGGCAAATTATATGTCTATGAAAAGCTTATTCAAAGGGCTACAGTTTGGGCTAAAGGTAGATTAGGATCTACAGAAGAATTTTTAGTTACAAATAGGTTAAGGAAGAATACGAAAAACACTTTTTGGATTACTTTGTTTAGTTTTTGAAGATTGAAGAAATAGTTCTTTTCTGTCTTTTCGTTTTCTCTCTTCTCTCTTATCTCTTCTCTGAAGTTCTACATTTTTCGTGATGGCCATGGAAGGCTAAAGATCGAATCAATCCAATGAATTCAATGATTGTGGTTAGATTTTTGAGTTCTTTTGTTTAATTGTGAATTCTGATTATGTTCTTTCCTCTTCTCCTTCTTCAATTGAGATCTGTCTTTGCAACATGATTATGTTGATCTAGATCTAGATTTGATTGAATCTAGATTATGATTTCGAAATTGAAGATTGAATTAGGATTGATTAATCTGAATCTAATGGAGAATAGATCACTGATTGGTAATCTATGTTAATTCGAAATTGTTTCTAATTCAATTTTAATCAAGAATTGCGATTGTGATTCTATTTTAGTTGACCAAATTCTAGGAGATTATCCAGTTGAATTCGAATTAACAGAGGTGAATACAAATAGAATTCTACTCTATTTGAACTGTGATTAACTCTGCCACTTGAGTTGAAGGCGTTGGATTGGTGTTTCTATAATTCAATTTTCTTCTAATTACTGTTTGAATTTGTATTCCGTTACTTGATGAACAAAACCCCCTACTTATTGATAACTTCTAATATGCTTGAGAAATCTGAATTGATCCTTGGGAGATGACCTAGGTTGTGCACTATGCTATATTCAGTTTTAAAACCTAGTCTATTTTGAGGCGAGTACGACATCGCTGATCAAAATTTGGCGCCGTTGTCGAGGATCTATTTTCGATTTCCTAGGCTTATTAGGAGTCCCTAATAGTCTGCTGATTTCTTTGTACTGAAGTTCTGCAGAATTGTTTCTCTCTGTAGTTCGTGATATACTTTGCTGAAGGTGCTAAACCTGTCATTGGAGTTTAAGCTGCAACTTTGTCAATCAATTTTGTAATCTGATCATATTAAGTGCATTTTGCTGTTTTCTGCTACTGATTTTGCATTCTGCTGCACTGATTGTTGATGCACTGTTACATTAGATTACTATTGCATTGGATTTTTGTATGAATTCCATTAATCTTGTTACTGTGCATTGCGTCACATAACACAATTGGTATTTCTGCTGCACACATAACACATTTGTATGATTTCCTACTGTACTGTATTTTGCTGATACAGTTACTGTTCTATTGATTTTTGTTGCTGTTAACCATCCTTTTATTGATCTTTTTGCCAATTACAATTCCAAGACCTCATTGTGAGTGTCATACATTCATTTTGGATGTGTTCCTAGCTGCTTAACACTGTTTCATTCCCTATTAGCACCCTTTCCCTAGTTTCTGATTTTTTCTGGTGAAGGGGAGAAAAAGTGCAATCCGGCTAACTCTGATTGAGCTAAAACTTAGTACCCAAGGGTAAAACATCATTTGGAGCAAAATGATCTTAGGATCAGACATTGAGATTTTAGCCAAATTCCATCATTTGTTAAGGTTTCTAGGCAGTTTTGTAATTTCTGGAAAAAGAGTCTAATTTTAGATTGAGCTGAGACTTGTTCCCTTGAAGGAAAAGGGCATTTTAAACAAGACTTCAAGATGAAGGTCACTCACTTTTAAGCCAAATTCCATCATTTAGACTACTTTTTCATTTTTTGAAGATTTTTTATTTCATTTTTGAGTTTTATTTTTGTGTAGTTTTTAGTGTGTGGTGGTCCCATAACTTTTAAAAATCATTTGATAGGTCAATTAGATTTATTTTGATGCATTTTTAGTGTTGGATACTCAATTGTGCTTGTTTTGTATTTTTGAGTTTTTTATGTTATATGACTAGGTCCAATCCTGGTATATTGCATCATTTTGATCCTGAGATAGATAGGACTTTCCATTCCCTGCATAGGTTTAATAGGATTGATTCTACACTTGATGAGCATATAGGAAGTAGTGTACATCTTGCTGGTTCTGCATCTAGTGATTCTCCACATTGTGATCATACTAGTGATTCTGCATCTGAATTTTCTGATTCTGTGCATTCTGTCATTGCTCAATCTTTCTATTCTGATTCTACTAAGAATACTGATATTATGGATAATAGAACTTTGAAAGAGCTTACTGCCCCCAATGTTACAAATTAGTCTTTATGCATTCAGTATCCTGATGTTGATGTTCCATTTGAACTTAAATCTGGATTGATTCATTTGTTGCCTAAGTTCCATGGTCATGCAGGAGAGGATCCTCATAAGCATCTTAAGGAGTTCCACATTATGTGTTCTACCATGAAGCCTCAAGGCATTTCAGAAGATCACATCAAACTTAGAGCATTCCCTTTCTCATTACAGGATGCTGCTAAGGGCTGGCTGTATTATTTGCATCTAAGATCTGTCACTAGCTAGAATGATCTTAAGAGGCTGTTTTTGGAGAAATTCTTTCCTGCATCAAAGGCTGCCTCAATCCGAAAAGAAATATGTGGCATTAGGCAGCTTGGCAAAGAGCCATTATCTGAATAGTGGGAAAGATTCAAGAAGATGTGTGCAAGTTGTCCACACCATCAGATTAGTGACCAGTTACTGATCCAGTATTTTTATGAAGGTTTGCTGCCTATGGATAGGAGTATGATTGATGCTATTAGTGGAGGAGCATTGGTAGACAAGACTCTTATGGCTGCAAGAGAACTGATTGAGAATATGACCACTAATTCCCAATAGTTTGGCACTAGAAGTAACTCAGTGATATTGACTAGAGGTGTCCACGAAATTGAGGCTGCCTATGCTATAGATCACAGGAAATCGGAAAGCAAAATTGATGATCTTGCATCCTTGGTGAGACAATTAGCTGTGATTCAATAACAGAAGCCTGCTACAGTAGCTCCTGCCAAAGTGTGTGGCATCTGCATTTCTGCTGATCAACCCATAGATGCCTGTCCTACCCTACAAGAGGTTGACACTAATAGTACCCCACAGGCCTATGCAGCAAATATCTATAACAACAGGCCTCAGCAGTAACAGCAAAGTTATGATTTGTCCTCCAACAGATATAACTCAAGCTGGAGAAATCATCCCAATCTAAGGTGGGGGAATAACTCTACGCAACCTGCCCCTACTCAATTTAGGCAGCAACAGCAGCAAATACCCTTCCAGTCCACTTCAGGATCCAGTAGACCATATCAGCCACCTTTCATGCAGCAGTAGAATATACAGTAGCCTAGTGCAGCGCTTCCCAAATCTGAGCCAACCTTGGAGGAATTGATGAAACAAATGGCAGTGAACAACTTGTAGTTCCAGCAGAGGACAGAAGCTACCATTTAGAATTTGGAGAACCAGATTAGACAACTTGCCAGTTCGATGAATCAATTACAGTCACAAGATTCTGACAAGTTGCCTGCACAAACTGTGGTGAATCTAAGAAATATGAGTGCCATCACTCTAAGATCTGGTCGGACTGTTGATACACTAGATTGTAGGTTGCAACATGGTTTAGATAAGGAGACTAAGGAGTAGCAAGCCATACCAGAAAAATCCTATAGCAGCGAAATTAAGAAAACTGATTCTGTCCCCACTCCTAGTGCTGTTACTGATGAGCAGGAACAATCCATCCCATAACCATTCCCTTAGAGGATTGTGCAGAGTAGGAAGACTTTTGAGACTAACACAGATAGGGAGATCTTCGAGACATTTAGGAAGGTTGAGGTGAACATTCCTCTCATTGAAGCAATCAAGCAAATTCCAAGATATGCCAAGTTTCTTAAGGACTTGTGCACTCACAGAAGGAGACTAAAGGGAAATGAGAAAATCAGTATGGGCCAAAATGTGTCTGCACTTATACAGCCTACAATGCCTCAAAAATGCAAGGATCCAGGGATTTTTACTATTCCATGAACCATAGGCAATAGCAAATTCAAAAATGCCATGTTGGATTTAGGTGCTTCAATTAATGTTATGCCTATGTCTGTGTTCAACTCTCTTTGCCCTTGAACCCTTGCAGAATACAGGAGTTATCATTCAGTTAGAAAACAAGAGTAATGCATACCCTGTTGGACTCATTTAAGATGTCCTTGTTAGAGTTAATGATTTGATCTTTCCTACAGACTTCTATATTTTGGATATGGATGGAGAATCTGAATCCAGCAAGGCTCCCATCATTCTTGGCAGACCTTTACTCAAAACTGCCAGAACTAAGATTGATGTCCATGCAGGCACTATTTCCATGGAATTTGGAGATAGTGTGGTTAGATTTAACATCATGGATGCCATGAAGCATCCCATGGAAGAACATTCAGTTTTCTATATAGATTTGCTAGCTGATTTAGTTGAAGATAACCTGTCTGAGCTCTTTGCTGCTGATTTTCCATTCTTTTCTGATTTTGTTGATACTTACACATATGCTACTTGTACTGAGTCAGAAATGTGCAGTGTTTGTACTGAGATTGCATCCTGTTTATATGGTGATGGTGATTTTGATACAGATTGTATAGTTTCTTAATAGTTAAATGGTGGTGCACCTACAAATTTGATGGAGTCAGAATGCAGAAATTCAATTACAGCAAGTACATCTGAATCTGATTTTGTTGGGTTATAGGTTGTAAGCACAACTCCTACCACCAGGATTCTTCCATCTGTAGTGCAACCACCTACACTAGAGCTTAAGCAACTTCCACAACACCTTAAGTATGCATACTTAGAGGATGATAAGAAGTTGCCAGTGATCATTTCTACTAACCTCCATGCTGAGCAGGAGGAGAGGTTGTTGCAAATACTGAGGAAGCATAAGAAAGCTATCGGATGGACCTTGGCTGACATTCCTGGCATTAGTCCTTCCATGTGCATGCACAGGATATTATTTGAGGATGGAGCTAAGTTAGTGAGACAACCACAAAGGTGACTCAACCCTTTGATCCTAGATGTGGTAAAGAAGGAGGTGACCAAGCTTCTGTAAGCTGGAATCATCTATCCTATATCAGATAGTGCTTGGGTGAGTCCAGTTCAAGTGGTTCCAAAGAAATCAGGAATCACAATAGTGAAGAATGATCGAGATGAGCTGATTCCTACTAGAGTGCAGAGTAGCTGGAGAGTTTGTATTGATTACAGGTGGCTCAACCAAGCGATAAGAAAAGATCATTTTCCTTTGCCCTTTATTGATCAGATGCTTGAGCGCTTGGCTAGAAAATCTTTCTACTATTTTCTTGATGGCTTTTCAGGTTACTTTCAGATCCATATAGCACCATAGGACCAGGAGAAGACCACCTTCACCTGCCCCTTTGGCACTTTTGCCTATAGGAGAATGCCTTTCGGCCTATGCAATGCCCCCGGAACTTTCCAGTGATGCATGGTAAGTATGTTTACAGACTTTTTAGAGGATTACATCGAGGTGTTTATGGATGATTTTACTGTTTATGGTTCCTCCTTTGATGCATGTTTGGATAGTTTGGATAGAGTTTTGCATAGATGCATTGAGACTAACATTGTTCTTAATTATGAGAAGTGTTATTTTATGGTAGAACAAGGCATAGTCTTAGGCCATATCATCTCTCAGAAGTAGATCCTGCTAAAATTGATTTTATTTCCCAGTTACCTTACCCCTCTTGCGTGCGAGAGGTTCGTTCGTTTCTTGGCCATGCAGGTTTCTATAGGTGGTTCATTCAAGATTTCAGTAAAAAGGCCCTTCCACTGTCCAACTTGTTGCAGAAAGATGTTGTTTTTTATTTTGATGATAGGTGTAGAGAGGCTTTTGATTGCCTCAAAAGACCATTAACCACCATTTCCATCATTTAGCCACCTGAGTGGACACTTCGTTTTGAACTCATGTGTGATGCATCTAACTATGCATTGGGAGCTATCCTTGCAAAGAGAGTTGGCAGATCACCTCATGTCATTTCATATGCTTCTCGGACTTTAGATATTGCACAAGCTAACTATACTACCACTGAGAAAGAGTTGCTTGCCATTGTATTTGCACTTGATAAGTTTAGATCATATTTGCTTGGCTCTAAAGTGGTTATCTTTACTGATCATGCAACATTAAAATTCCTGTTGAAGAAAGCAGAATCGAAGCCGAGATTGATTAGATGGATGCTGCTTCTCCAGGAGTTTGATTTGGAGATTAGAGATAGGAGTGGCACAGAGAATTTGGTGGTGGATCATTTGAGCAGGATCGAACGAGCTATTGACCCTTCTCATATCAGAGATGACTTTCCAGATGAGCAGCTCATGCAACTACATGATACCCCACTTTCCCCTTGGTTTGTTGATTTAGTTAATTACTTGGTTGTATCTATTTTTCCCCCTCATGCATATAGATCACTGAGAGCTAAGCTTAAGAGTGATGCTAAATACCATGTGTGGGATGATCCATATTTGTGAAAATTTTGTAGTGACCAGGTGATTCGCAGATGCATACCTGACTATGAGATCCAGTCAATTCTTCACTTCTGTCATTCCTCTCCAGTCTGAGGACACTTTAGGCCACAACGGACAGGTAGGAAGATGTTGGATTCTGGATTCTACTGGCCTACCATTTTCAGAGATGTATATCAGGTTTTCACTACTTGTGAGCAGTGCCAGAGAGCAGGGGTGGCCATCACCCACAGGTAGGAGATGCCCCAGCAGCGCATTCTTTTCTGCGAGGTCTTTGATGTTTGGGGTATCGATTTTATGGGCCTTTTCCCTGTTTCTTTTGGTTTTTCTTATATTGTGCTTGCGGTTGAATATGTTTCTAAATGGGTGGAAGCCAAGGCCACCAGGACTAATGATGCTCGAGTTGTTGTGGATTTTGTCAAGTTTAATATATTTTGCAGATTTGGAGTGCCCCGAGCTATCATTAGTGACCAAGGGACTCATTTCTGTAACTGGACTTTGGAGGCTTTGTTTCGGAAGTATGGGGTCATGCATAGAGTGTCTACAGCATATCATCCCCAAACTAATGGACAGGTCGAGATTTCTAACAAAGAGATCAAGCAGATTTTGGAGAAGATGGTGCAACCGAATAGGAAAGATTGGAGCTGCCGGTTAGAAGATGCTCTTTGGGCTCATCGTACTACTTACAAGACACCTATAAGGATGTCTCCTTTCAGGGTTGTCTTTGGTAAACCATGTCACCTTCCGGTGGAGATAGAGTATCGTGCATACTGGGCAGTGAAGAGTTGTAACTTAGCATTTGACCAAGCAAGTTCAGAGAGGAAGCTTCAATTGCAACAACTGGAGGAACTTCGCTTGGAAGCTTATGAGAATTCAAAGATCTATAAGGAAAAGACTAAGCATTTCCATGATAAGATGATTTCTAGAAAGGAGTTCTCCATTGGCCAAAAAGTTCTTTTGCTCAACTCTCGCCTTAAACTCATGCCCGGTAAGCTCCGTTCTAGGTGGGATGGTCCTTTTGTTGTCACTACCATTTTTCCTTATGGTGCAGTGGAGATTTCAAATGAAGCCACCAACAAGAGTTTCAAGGTTAATGGCCACCGTCTTAAGCCCTTTCTTGAGAGCCCCGCAAGCCCTGCAAGCCCCGTACCTGTAGAGGAGCTCTCCTTGGCAAAGCCCACCTTTCCCCAAGTGCAGATCTTTCCACCTTGATGAGGGTGTTCTCTTCCCTTGCTCTTTTATTCCACATGCTTACTTGTCTTTTGCTTTGTGTTTCCATTGAGGACAATGTGTGATTTAAGTGTGGGGGAGGGAATTTTGCTGTTTCTGTTTTGCTGTTTTGCTGTATTTTACTTTTTCTATTTTGCTGAATTTTGATGTTTCTGTTTTCTTGTTTTTGTTTTCTAATTCTATTTTTGTTTCTTTTATTTCTGTTTTGATCAATTTTGCATGCTTTTCATTGAATTTCTTGGTTTGTACAGGTTGTGAGTAATTTCATCATTCTTAGTTAGAGGTTTCATGACATGATATAAAAATATTTCTTGTATTTTTAGTTTAGCAAGCTGGCATTGAGAATTAAAGTGTTGCATCATTTGTGATAGGCTTGTCCTTGGTGAGATTTTGGACCTTATGCATGGATGGATTACATTATGCCATTCCCTTCCTTTCTTGTGTGATTTCACTCATGATTGTTTGTACTCTAGAACTTGACTTGATTCTTTTTGAAGCTCCTTGTTCACATGCATGTATTGAGATGATTGAGGCCTTCTTTCTTGATTAGCTACTTTAGCCAAATAGCCAACCTTGCATCATTTCCCTTTGATTATGTAACACCCCTTGATGTACCAACTGCGGCGCAATCGTCATTACATCACAGTTTCTAAATCCAGGCGTGTCACAGTCATGAGAACAGTAGTTTAAAAAATTCACGAGTTTATTTCTTCGCAATTATGCATAAGTAGAAAATACGAGCCATGAATGAATTATAGATGTATTCAACCCTTAATACAACCATTGATATGAAATCACATTCTTTACACATACATATTTTATAGCCAACTTACACGAATCACTGATAACATAGAATATAATATTACAGAGTCAAGTAAAATACAGCGGGAATAAAACACGAAAAAGGGGGAGGTAATAACCCAGGGATGGGTACTACCAGCAGACAAAGCCGCAACCCCATATGCATATGACACTCGGCGTCCCAGTTGACACAACAGGCATCAATGCCCCCTCGCAGCTGCACTCCCATGAAATCAAAGAAATCTTGCCAGGTTCTCAACCCCATCGGCAAGGTGTGATTCCTCATCATCTTCTTCACGATCTTTTATCAAATATAAATATAAAACAACAATACAGAAATATAGGAAAGAGGTGAGACACCCGTCATTCATTACCACTATTGGCAGCAAGAAAATAGCACGGCGCAAAGCGCCCACCGAGCAATACAGTTCATACATTTATCAATAACAACAGCGAAAATTATAACGGAAGCAATTTAATTCTAAGCAATAATCAGAGTCAATAACAACAGTGATATTTATAGTAAAGGTAGAACAACAGTAAGCAATAGCAGGCAGATTACAATAGTATTTCCAGAAATCAGCACAACAATCAGATAATCATTTACAGGTATTCATGCTCAACAGTTTATAAGACCAGTAATGAACGATGCACAATGCATGCTTTCCCAATTCCTACTCCATGGAGCTAGACTCAAATAGTCGGAGAGAAAGATCAGGAGACATGTCTGTAACTCGGCTGCCGAGGCCAGTGCTATCAATAATTTTTCTCGTGCACAATCATGGCATTGTACAGACATTCTACACTAGATCACGATATAGGACAGTGTCAAGTCCGGATCGTCGGTGTGTTTGCATCGGTTTGCCCCACGGCACAGAGGAGCTCTAAACTGTCCATGTGAGGGACCCGCACCCCGACGCCCCCAAGGTCATAACATAACCCACACTTGTCTATTCGCACCCGCACTAAGGTGTGTTCAATCTCCTAGGCAACTTGGCCTTACAACAGTCCACAAGGACATTCACAATGCATAAGACTCTATGCATGAATATGTATGATCAACATCACATACTATTCCATAATATGCCACAATTGGCTCAAATAAGCATTAGTACAACATTGGTCACTCATATGAACCAACAATATCATAATATTGAAATCAAATAAGGTAATATATTTTTAGGGTCCATTATGCATTCTTATTCAAGATTTTCCATTCTTACAAGAATCCATCACTAAGTAAGTTTCCATCTCGCGTTATGCTCAAGTCTCTTAATACCAATCACTTAGTTTTTTATTCTACATGGGATCAATCCAATTCCTAAAATCCATGATCAAAATCGTGGCTTCCTAAAGTCCACTACTAACATCAATATCTCCCATTTTATGCATTGATTTCTTGATATCTCCTACTTAAGTTTTAGTTCACTAAGTTCATTCCAATTCCTTATAGTTTTCATCTAAAACCGTGGCTTCAAATTGAGTTAAATAACCCTTAAAATTCTCCATCTCAAATCCCAACATTAATATTTACATTTCCAATTACATAGGCTTCATCTCACAGTTACTTAGTTGGTTCTGTTCTGGGCGCCTAGGCGCCATCTTTGTAGCGCCTGGGCGCTGGTGTAGCGCCTAGACGCTGACCGCGAAGCACCTGAGAGCTCACCGGGCCACGTCACAGGGAAAATTTCTCTAGGCACAGAGCGCCTAGGTGCTCTATGCACAGCGCCTGGGCGCTAGTGCATTAACAGGGGTTCTGCAGAATTCTTTTCTGCAGAGCCCTGGCCCATTCACTATCCAAAATCCCTCATCAATTTTCAACCATTCTAAAATGTGACACATGACATATAATTACAAAATAGCAACATAAGAGTTCATAATCATCAAATCACACAATATACATTCATACATCCATACAAATCAAACAACAACATCATGGAAATGACCCAACATAACAAAGAGGAAAATCCAACATGGATTCTCTCATCAACAACAACACATAAGACATTTCCTTACTACCAAGATTGGTTGAAGAGGATTATCTCCCTCTTACCTAAATGAAGGCAATCACAAGAATGCTTTCCCCTTTTTGCTCTTGATTATCGTTTTCCCCTTCAAGAAAAACCCTAGGGTGAGAAATTCCCAATGTGTTCACTCCAATCATAGAAAATGGCTCCTTGGCCACATAGGTGACCAATAAAACGAAAAAGAAGAAGAAGATAGAAGAAAGTTGAATACTTTACCTCAAAAGCTCCAAGCTTTAGCTCCAATGGTGAAAAATGAGGAAGAAGAAGAAGAAGAAGAAGAAGAAGAAGAAGAAGAAGAAGAAGAACCAAGGATGGCCATAAGGGAAATGGTCTTGGAATGATGGAAGAAAGCTAGATGTGGAATGGTGAAGCAAGAAAATGAAAAGGGTGGATGGTGAGGGTGTACGGTGGTGAAGAGAAGGAGAGAAGACAGAAGAGAAGAGAAGGAGGAGAATGAGAAGAGAGAAAAGTGTTTTAGAAAATATGAGTATAATGGCAATTAAGTGAGAAACAAATATGACTCCCCCAAGGAGTCAACTGCCGTAGAGAAAGAGTGAAGAGGGAAGAGAGAGAAGAGGGAGGGTGAGAATGAGCTTCCAAGAGAAGCCAAGGGTATATGAGTAAATGTTTGGTCAAAGCTTCTCAAAGAAGCTTTGATTAATTTATCATTAAATTTGAATTAAAGTAGATTGATCAGACATAATGTGGATTTCATTTGGATAATGTGATAGGATTTTTATTACACACTATTATCCAATGGATAATAGTTACAGTTAACAGAAGTCAGTATTTAATTAATTTGACAGATGAATTTTATTTCGCTGTATTGATTTATTTTATCTGTTAAGATTTCTCGAAAGACGTGAAACCTTGTAAACTGTGTCCGGCCTTGGGTTTAGTAAGATCTCCCGTCGACGTTTCCATAGTTCAAGGTTCTCGAAAAAAAATATTTCATTTTCCCGGTTCGACTCAATGTGCACTCAAAACGAGAAATATATTAAAATATTCGTCGTTTCCGAAAAATTCTGAAAGAATTCACATAAATCACGAATATTAGAAAATGTCTATTCGTAATAAAATTTTCCAACTTGGAAGCGTTACAGTCGTCCTGCCAATTCTGTCCAATGTGCGCGCAGAATGAGGAATAATATTAAAATATTCCACGTTCTCAGAAAAATCTAGAAAAATTCCTAAAAATCCCAATTATTGTAAAATGATCATTTATCCTAAAATTATAAATTTTCGGGATGTTACAGATTACCCTTTGAGCCTATTTGCCTATTCTTTGTCTTAGCTCATTTTATGCCTTTGTGAAAAACCATGATTTTACCTTACCTTAGGGAATGAGAGAGCATTGGTTCATTTCATTTGAGGAGCTCTTTTGCTTGTGAGCAATTAATAGTTCAAGTGTGGGGGTTGTGCAAATTGATGTGTAATATGCATGCAAGGTGATTGTTCAAAAAATTAAACAAAGAATAGAAAGAAAAAAAAACGAAAATAGAAATGAAAAAAAAAATGAATTAAAAAATGAAGAGAAAAAGAATGAATTCAAGAAAGGTTGTGAAAGCAAAAGGAAAGGAATTTGTAAGAGAATGTGCATTACTTGTCATTTGAGTTCCTCCCCATTGCTCTTTTATTCTCTTGGGTGCTTAACTTGCCATATCCATATTGTTTCCTTCCCTTACCTTGGCCCCATTACAACCTTGAATAAAGTCCTTTTGATCTTTATTTGCATGTGTTTCAAGTGGTGAAAATTAGAGGCTTGTCAAGCTTATGGTAGTACTTGCTTTCATGGGTGCTTTGAGTGTAAATACAATCCTAAACACTTGAGAGTTAGAGTATGCCTAGTGAGGATCTTATCACTTTTGGTTCATCATTTGATTTGATTTGTCATCTTGCTTGCTTGAGATCTTGAGAGATATATTCATGATTGTCTTGATTCCTTGATACTTTGAATGTTTGAATCTTGATCACTACCTTGCATTCTTGCAATTCATTGGAAAGTATGTTGATCTTGTGTTCTTGTGTTGAAACCCCTTTTGGTTCAATTTGGTATTTTGCCCAGGAGTGCAAAAGTTCAAGTGTGGGGAAATTTGATCAATCAATTTTGAGGCATTCATTATTGCTTTATATTTGGCCTAATTGATGGTAATTGTATCCAATATTATGTTTTTGGGTGAGTTTTAGATGATTGGGCCTCATTGAGCTTAGTAGTAAAAGCTTCATTAATTTTTGGAATTTAGCTCATTTTGACCTTTCTGTCTTGTACAGGTCATATCTTGGGCTACAAACGTCATATTTAGATGATCTTGGTGTCCCCTAAAAGCTGAGACGAAGATATACAATTTTGCATCTAATGCAATTTTTCTATTTTAGCTGGATTCAAGGCTAAATTGAGCCTCAAATTCAAGACGCTGTTGCTGTCACAAAGCTTGGACCTTCCCTCACTGATTTGGGCTTGACTCTCTCAATTTAAGCCCAAATAAGGCAAATTATATGTCTATGAAAAGCTTATTCAGAGGGCTATAGTTTGGGCTAGGGGTAGATTAGGAATTACAGAAGAATTTTCAGTTACAAATAGGTTAAGGTAGAATATGAAAAATATATTTTGAATTACTTTGTTTAGCTTTTGAAGATTGAAGAAACAGTTCTTTTCTGTCTTTTCATTTTCTTTCTTCTCTCTTATCTCTTCTCTGAAGTTCTACATTTTTTGTGATGGCCATGGAAGGCTAAAGATCCAATCAATCCAAGGAACTCAATGATTGTGGTTAAAGTTTTGAGTTCTTTTGTTTAATTGTGAATTCTGATTGTGTTCTTTCCTCTTCTCCTTCTTCAATTGAGATCTGTCTTTGCAACATGATTATGTTGATCTAGATCTAGATTTGATTGAATCTAGATTATGATTTCGAAATTGAAGATAGAATTAGGATTGATTAATCTGAATCTATTGGAGAATAGATCATTGATTGGTAATCTATGTTAATTCGAAATTGTTTCTAATTCAATTTTAATCAAGAATTGCGATTATGATTCTATTTTAGTTGACCAAATTCTAGGAGATTATCCAGTTGAATTCGAATTAACAGAGGTGAATGCATATAGAATTCTACTCTATTTGAACTGTGATTAACTCTGCCACTTGAGTTGAAGGCCTTGGATTGGTGGTTCCATAATTGAATCTTCTTCTAATTACTGTTTGAATTTGTATTTCGTTACTTGATGAACAAAACCCCCTACTTATTGATAACTTCTAATATGCTTGAGAAATCTGAATTGATCCTTGGGAGATGACCTAGGTTGTGCACTATGCTATATTCAGTTTTAAAACCTAGTCTATTTTGAGGCGAGTACGACATCACTGATCAATGATACTAGTGGTAGTGCGAGGCCCTAAATCACTTTCTACTATGAGAATATAGGACCCGAGCTATATGAGGTGACTCCTATCCTTGTAGTACTTGAGATATGAGTTCTATAGGATAAGCAATAATTTGAGAAATAGAATTTAATTAAGCATTGAAAAATTTAATTGAATTAGTATGTTATGACTACGAATTAAATGTATGCCTGAATATCTGAATCAATTTCACATTATAGTATTGTGATTGAAATCTGTTTTTATAAATTATTTGTGAATGTAGCATATACTATTGATGATGGATATTTCAAAAACTATTAAATGGAATTCTGTTTTGGGAAGATGAAGGAATAGATTTAGCAATTTGCCACATTCCTAGTTAAACGTATAAATGTATTTAATTATTTTTTTAAAAATTTTAAAGAATGTGAATTTTCCCCGAATAGTTGGAATTATTATGATGGCATTGTTTTTCATAATAAAATATATTGAGAATTAGTATTCTCACCATATTATTATTATTATTATTATGTATTCCATGATAATTCCAGGTTTAGCACTTGCAGCATCAGGATACGAGTTGAAAAGGATATTTATTTTATTTCTTTTGGATTGAATGCTTGTATAATGGTTGTATAGAAAAATGTATATAAGGCATAGAATATGTATTTGTACTATTGTGTACATTAGTATAAACTCCTATAGCATGTGTAAATTATTATTACACCTTGACCAGGCTCATACTTTTATATAATATTATAAAGTATAATTTGAAGTTTTTAATAAATATATTATGTGATGTACTTACTATTATTGCTATAATGTAATTCCAGAAACATGAATAGAAATACTAGTACGGGCATTACATTTAGCATAGATAAGAAAAGCATTGGGCTTTGAGCAACCGAGAATGGTGGATTGCCTTAGGTAGGTATCTAGCACCTTCAACAACTTAGTGTTGTTTTAGATATCACTTAAGATGTGATGATGTGGTGTATTAGATGCAAGTGAACTAGGATGGATTGGTAGTATTTTTCCTATAAATGTGACCTTATATGATATGTATTGTCATTTGGCCAAAAGGTAGGGAATCAGAAGTTCCTAATGGGCCAAGATATTCTTGACCAAGAGCTAGGGTTACATGTAGTTTGAGGTTACATTTTTCCTCCCTACAGAAGGTAAACACGAGAAACTAGAGTTTCAAGTAGAACATGCTTGGGTCTTGAATGAGTTAAGTATGTAAGTATAAATGTATGTATGTCTAACTTGGTTTATATGGTTACTGTAGTTAAACCTTGTAGAGAATTTAAGCATATCTTACTCTTTATTTGTTAAGATTATATTTATTTTGTTATGTATGACTGGTTTTGATATGCTTATACTGAGAATTGTTAATTCTTACCTCGTTGTATTTCCATGTAAATCCAGGTGAAAACTCTTCAGAGAATTAGAAGAAAAAGAAACTGAAAAACTAGAATAGTTTTAGTTTTTATTGCTTCTAGTATGAACTTTGTATTTATTTATTTAATCCACATATTTGAAAATTTGATCATTGTGTATATATTAAAAATATGAGCCTCGATATGAAACATTTTTATATTTACTCGCATCCAAAATACAACATTAGTTTAAATAAAGATACATTTCCATAATCCACGCATAAAAGTAAGATACAACAATATTAAACATAAGTTTACATAGAGTAACTACCATATAAAAGTTCAACCTCTCCCAAATTCAAACACTTGGAGAGAAAGGTCCTACACTTGATCCTCATCCGGATCTCCAATAGATGAACTTACCTCTTGAGACACGTCATGATGCATAGGAACCTGAATAGGTGACACAACCGAAACCTCTCTAAGAAAGAGGTGGCGGTCATCCCTCAACTCCCCAATGAGTATAGGGAACTCCACATGCATAAAAGTATGAAAGATGCTCATAACAGCTCCAGGATAATTACCACTCTGAATTAGGGTCACATCCCCTATGTACATAAAATGCTTCGCATCAGAGTCAGAATGCCAGGCTTCCATGCCTCCATGGAACTGTATCCATATGCAATTGAAGAAAGCTTGTCCAGATGCCATCGCAAAGAGACAAAAATCGACCACAACTAAACTAAGTGAATCCAACTTGCCCTTTTCGCAGTCTTTGTCCAAACATAAGCATAAGATAAAGTAATACAACAAAGAGGTGAGACATCCTACTTTCATTACCAATTATGGCAGTAAAGAAACATAATAGCGTAGGACACCCACATAGCAAAGCAACAGTATTGAACAACAATAATCACATACGATAAAAAAAACAGCAACAGAGTCTTCGATAATAAACAATAAAACAGGTCAAATAATCATAACATCATTAAAACAATAGTCCAATCATCATATAAATGAGTGTCAAATAATATGTTAACTCACTATGCATGTGCACATAGTACCAAAAATCCTACTCCATAAAGTTCAACCAAATTTCAGAGATCAGCGTTCCAGAAGATGTGCCCCCCTCAATGAGAGTCTACGCCAGACTATGAAAAGAATAGTGTTTGTTGGGCTCGTAATGTGTTGCAACAGTTTATCATGGCCAGGGGTATTTAATGTGATAACATCATCATGAAATGAATCACCGCGCCTTATGACCCCCTAAGATCCATCATAGATCTCACTATCTGATTCTCGCTCAACTCATAGGCTCAATCAGCCTTTTAACAGTCATCGACTGAGCAATTATCTAATGCATGTTGACTCAATGCATAATCATGTATATTCAACAATAATGATATAGTTTTCATAACACGCCATAATTTGGCCAAGTTAAACATCAACATATTTATGTATATTTCACAATGATATACTTTCTCATAATCATGCCATAATTGGCCAATGCAATTATCAATAACATAACATTATTAAATCTTCAATAACAACACATAGCCATTCAATCCAATACAAGTCACATTTCCATTTCTTTGAATCCATGATCCTAATCACCTAAGCCTTAGTGGATACACAAATATGGGTCCAAGAGACCCCTTGAGGCCGTGACCTCACTATAATAAAAGTTTAACCCTTTTTCTTTCACCACATTGTTGGTCACTTATCACTTATTTATTTAAGTCCCAAGGTTGCACAAAAATCACAACTTGGACCAATAAACCCCGTAAAGACTGTGAGCCTCCCAAGGTGAGAAATCCCAAAAAAATTTTTCCATTGCATTCATTAATTCTTTAACACCTAATTAACTAAGTTCCAATATCTCCAAAAATCAAACTTAAACCCCAAAAAATTGCCCTAAGGTCGTGACCCCCAAAAATGATGGGAAAACTCTACATTTTTCCATACATCAATCTAAGCAATCCACGATCATCAATACCTCCAAAACAATCAATAATCTCATGCAAGTCAAAATAAGCACAAGATCATGAAAAATAACACACAAAGTGAGCAATCCCACATGGATTCCTCAACCAACAACACACAAGACATCTCCTCACTACCAAGATTGGTTGAAGAGGATTATCTCCCTCTTACCTACTGAAGACAACACAAGCAAGCAAGCTCCTTTGTTCTTGATTTTCATTTTTCGCTTCAAGAAAACCCTAGGGTGAGCAACTTTCAAAATGTTCACTCAAACCATGGACAGATGAGTCCTTGGTCACGTAGGTGACCAAGAAAAATGAAAGTGAGAAGAAAGTTAAGAACTTTACCTCAAAAGCTTCAAGCTTTGGCTTCAATGGTAGAAAATGGAAGAGGAAGAACTAGTGAATGACCACCAAAGAGAAGAACCTTAGAATAATGGAAGGAAGCTAGAAATGTGATTGATTGAAATTTTTGTGATGGTGGAGGTGGAGAATGGTGTGGTGTTGTGGAGGGAGAGGAAGAGAAGAAAAGAAAATGGATGGAAGAAGAATGAGAGAAGAGAGAAAATGGAGAGAGAAAGTGTCTTGGAAACTTTTGAAAGTAAAAGT
The DNA here is from genome assembly GCA_029884605.1 of Ormosia emarginata. NCBI lineage: Eukaryota > Viridiplantae > Streptophyta > Magnoliopsida > Fabales > Fabaceae > Ormosia > Ormosia emarginata. The sequence goes on from JAQQTP010000088.1 coordinate 47,262,923, forward strand.
GAAGGTGACAAAAGGGAGAAGCAAATTTTTGCTCCCCAAAATGTGCATCAACTGTGGAACAAGAAAGAGAGAAGGGGAGGAGAGAGTAATGTCATGTTTGGGAAATTTCTAAGAAGTTTCCTTAAGAAGCTTTGGATTAAATTTAATCATTCTTTTGAAATAAAGTTGATGGATGTGACATAAAGTAGATTTCCTTTAGATAAAGTGATAGAATTTCTTTTACAAATTATTACTCAATGGACAATTGTTACAGTTAACAGAATCAGTATTTATTGTCCATTAGATAATAAGTCGTACAATAATTTTTATTTATCGGATAAAAATCTCGAAAAACATGAAACCTCGTAAACCATGTCCGGTGTCAGGTTGAGTAAGATCCCCCAATACCACTTTCACAATTCAAGGTTCTTAGGGAAAATATCTCATTTCCCTAGTTCGCTCAGTGTGCACGTAAAATGAGAAATATATTAAAATATTCATCATTTCTGGAAAAATCCAGAAAATTCACAAAATTCACAAATATTATAAAATAACTATTTATCTTGAAATTATCAATTTTCAGTGTGTTGCAACTCTCCCCTTTTAAAAAGAAATTTCGTCCTCGAAATTTTATACCTTAGAATAAACATGGATGTTGTTCCTTCATCTTATCTTCTAACTCTTACATCGCGCCTCTAGTCACGTCAATTCAGATCACCCTTGCCAATATAATCTCTTTGTCTCTGCATTGCTTTGCTTTCCTACCCTCGACCTTCACAGGAAGCATTTCATAGATCAAACCCTCTTTTAATTGTACTGTGTTTAGTTCAATGACATGGGCTGGATCAAGGATATACTTTCATAATTACGACATATGGAAGATATTATGAAGATTAGAAAGAAAGGGTGGTAAAACTAGTTAGTAGGCTACCGGACTTATCTGAAGAGGAATTTGATATAGTCCGTAAAATTTAGGAGTGAGTTTGCTGGCAACTCAGACAAGGTGACATATATCTAGCAACATCTCGCTTCATTCCTTGCTACTAATACATCTGTTTTAGGTCTTGATACATCTTGGTCATTTCGGTTTGTATACTCAACTTACTCGTGTGAGCTTTATCAAAAATTAACTCCTTGAGTTCTGAATCATCTGGTATACAGACCTTACTTGTGAACATCAGGATTCCGTCGAATTCCTTCTCCATAATCTGATGCCATGACTTGTTTTAATAGTTCCTTCTTGTCTTGTAGAAATTGATCACTTTTCTACTTCTCTCGAATTTTCTCCCAACAGATCATTTGAAATAGTAACTATACCTAGACATACCTCATCCGGTGTCATTTCCAATGACGACCACCTGTCCTGGAAATACTCTATTAATTCCTTCTTCTTGACCATCATAATGAAGATATTAAGTAGTTTCTGATTCAAAGCGTCTGTTATGATGTTTGCTTTTTCAGGATGACACTAAAGTTAGAAGTCATACTTCTTCAAAAATTCTAGTCACCTTCCTTATCTCATGTTCAGCTCCTTTTGGTCAAATAGATACTTCAGGCTCTTGTGATTGCTAAAGGTGTTGAACATTGCTTTATACAGAAAGTGTCTCCATATCTTCAGAGCAAATACAACTGCGGTTAACTCCAAGTCATGAGTTGGGTAATTCTTCTCATGCACCCTCAACTACCTCAAAGTGTAAGCCACAACTTCCCAACTCTGCATAAGCACACATCCTAGACCTTAATGTGAAGTATCACAAAACACTTCAAACGGTTCCCTGGGAATAGGTAGAACTAAAACTGGTGGAGTAGTCGAACATCTCCTCAACCCTTGAAATTTCCCTTACCTGTATCGATCTATAAAATGACTTGATTCTTTCTTGTAAGCTGAGTGAGAGGTCCTACTATCTTGGAGAATCCATCGATGCTTCTTCGATAAAACCAACTAATCCCACTAGCTACGAATCTCCTTTACGGTCTTCGGTCTTTCCTATTGAAAAATTGCTTCAACCTTTGATGAATCCACAACAATTCGTTCCTTTGAAATCTCATGACCTAAAAGTTTAACCTCCTCAACCAAAATTTGTACTTTGATAATTTGGCGTACACTTCTTCTCCTTTAAAATCTAGAAACTATATCGAGATATTCAACATGTTCCTCCATATTTTCGAGAATAGATCAGATTGTCATCAATAAAGACAACGATAAATCTGTCTAGGTAAAGACGAAAGATCCAATTCATGTATTCCATGAATACGGCAGGAGCATTTGTTCCTTTGAATGGCATCACGAGATGCCCATAATGCATTCAAAAAACCATTTTGGGAACATCCTCAACTTCCCACAAATTTAATGATGACCAGAACGTACATCTATCTTGGAGAAAACAACGACTCCCTTCTCGCTGATCTATTGAATCGTTTATCTTCTTCTGAGGATACTCATCCTTGATCGTAATCTTGTTCAATTAGCGACAGTCCTCAACTCACCGAGAAGCTCTATTCTTTTCCTTAATTGACAGCACTGTAGCTCATCACGCGAAACTCATTGACTACAAGAGTGACATTCATATTCCTCTTGTTTTTGTCCTCCATAAAAGATAACATGTATCCTTGGATTCCTTTTCCTTATAAAGCTTCAACTTTGTTAGCCGTTATGAATTCAAAAATCTTAGTTTCAGGAAACACTAAGGTTTTCATTAGAATGATCTAGCAGAATATAATTAGAAAATAGCCAATCTATTCCTAAAACTACATGCATTTCGAGAACAAGGTAAACAACTCAAACCAACCGCAAAGATTTGGTCTTTAACACAAATAGGATAGTTTGAACAACTGGATAGTAACAATAGGTCTGGTAATAGAAACAGAAATGAACAAGTCAAAAGTAATGAAGACACTAATGACCCTAATCAATCTACACAGTCATAAGTCGTAAAGAAATAGGTTGCCCCCAGAGTTATACTGCATAGTCATGGGATCATCTCTTGTGGCATAATCTCCCTTGGTCAAATCCTTAGTTCAAGAGACTTTCGCTCCATTTGGAGAATCAAAGTTCCCTCCTACTTAAGATTCTGAAGCATGTCTATTACTAACGAAAGACTTCATCTTTGGTGGAGCACAGTCTCTACAAAAGTGTCTGAGCTTTCCGCACTTGAAACAAACTACCCCCTTGATTTTACACTCCCTTATTAAATGGTTCTTCCCACAATTCTTACATCTTGGTAAAAATGTCAAGGTCTGACTGGATCTACTACCACTAGCACTTTCTCCATAAGTTGGATGTTGTTGTTGCTTCCCTGATAATCTTGAATACGATTTCCACTTAAACTGATTAACCTTTCTATTATTCCTCCTTTGAAATCTAGGCAGTCCAAGGTTACCCCAAAACCGACTTTCCTCCAACAGATTCTAAACCTCAACTTCCAACTCTCGCTGTTGTGTGGCCCTCTGATCTTGGTGGGTTGTTACATCAGCTATCCTTTGCATTTCTTCTGCAGTCGTAGCCATACTTCCATTGTCTCGTCCTGTGCCCACATGCATATGTCCACTACAAGTCATTGCCCTTATATGTCTACCGCAAGCCATCGTCTCCCTTCGAAGGCAGACAAAATATGACACAACAAAGCAAACGTAATTATTTCAAACAACATTGTCTCCTTTCAGAAACCAAACACAAAAAATCACACAGTCTAAACAAGATAAGTCTAATCCACGAATCCTAACAGTCTCTAACTCGAGCTTCTTCATTCTGCCTTCTATGGTGTAACCTCTTACAAGTTGTCAACCCCCAAACAGCTTCTCAAACCAAACTTACACCAGTTATTCCTTTCCCCAGAAGATCGGCTCTCCAAAACCTCTTAGTCTCCTTACTAAAAGAACTTCTATTCTCCTAATACGCCTAGGTGAAGTCATAGTTTCCTGTCCACACAGAACATTACATATTGAGTAGGCCAGTCCTCAATATCATGCAACTATGTAACAGTAGCTACTAACATTCAACCTATGGCAAGCCATGCATTCCTTTCCCATCATCTCAATCAAGAGACAAGGAAGTGCACAACATATAAGAACTCTAATATACCTAAACATAGTAAGTCCATACCCTAGCACAACAAGATGAACTACTCTGATACCACCTTCATGTGACACCTCTTGATTTAATAACTACGATACAATCGTCATTATGCCATAGTCACTAAATCTAGACATGCTACAACTCAATCCAAACGTTTGAAAATTGATCATTATGCATATATAGAAAATACGAGCCTCGATATGAAATATTTTTATATTTACTCGTATCCAAAATATAACATCAGGTTAAATAAAGATACATTTCCACAATCCATGCATAAAAGTAACATACAACAATATTAAACATAAGTTTACATAGAGTAACTACCATATAAAAGTTCGACCTCTCCTAAATTCAAACACCTGGAGAGAAAGGTCCTGCACTTGATCCTCCTTCGGATCTCCAACAGATGAACTTCCCCCTTGAGACATGTCATGATGCATAGGAACCTGAATAGGTGACACAACTGAAACCTCTCTAGGAAAGAGGTGGTAGTCATCCCACAACTTCCCAATGGGTATAGAGCACTCCACATGCATAAAAATATAAAAGATGCTCGTAGCAGCTCCAGGATAATTACACTCAGAATTAGGGTCACATCCCCTATGTACATAAAATGCTCCGCATCAGAGTCGGAATGCCAGGCTTCCATGCCTCCATGGAACTGTATCCACATGCAATTGAAGAAAGCTTGTCCAGATGCCATCGCAAAGAGACAAAAATCGACCACAACTAAACTAAGTGAATCCAACTTGCTCTTTCCGCAGTCTTTGTCCAAACATAAGCATAAGATAGAGTAATACAACAAAGAGGTGAGACATCCTACTTTCATTACCAATTATGGCAGTAAAGAAACATAACAGCGCATGACACCCACATAGCAAAGCAACAGTATTGAACAACAATAATCACATACGATAAAAGAAACAGCAACAGAGTCTTCGATAATAAACAATAAAACAGTTCAAATAATCATAACATCATTAAAACAATAGTCCAATCATCATATAAATGAGTGTCAAATAATATGTTAACTCACTATGCATGTGCACATAGTACCAAAAATCCTACTCCATAGAGCTAAACCAAATTTCAGAGATGAGCGTTCCAGAAGATGTGCCCCCCTCAATGACAGTCTACACCAGACTGTGAAAAGAATAGTGTTTGTTGGGCTCGTAATGTGATGCAACAGTTTATCAGGGCCAGGGGTATTTAATGTGATAACATCATCATGAAATGAATCACCGCGCCTTATGCCCCCCCAAGATCCATCATAGATCTCACTATCTGATTCTCGCTTAACTCATAGGCTCAATCAGCCTTTTAACAGTCATCAACTGAGCAATTGTCTAATGCATGTTGACTCAATGCATAATCATGTATATTCAACAATAATGATATACTTTTCATAACACGCCACAATTTGACCAAGTTAAACATCAACATATTTATGTATATTTCACAATGATATACTTTCTCATAATCATGCCATAATTGGCCAATGCAATTATCAACAACATAACATTATTAAATCTTCAATAACAACACATAGTCATTCAATCCAATACAAGTCACATTTCCATTTCTTTGAATCCATGATCCTAATCACCTAAGCCTTAGTGGATACACAAATATGGGTCCAAGAGACTCCTTGAGGCCGTGACCTCACTATAATAAAAGTTTAACCCTTTTTCTTTTACCACATTGTTGGTCACTTATCACTTATTTATTTAAGTCCCAAGGTTGCACAAAAATCACAACTTGGACCAATAAACCCCCTAAAGGCTGTGAGCCTCCCAAGGTGAGAAATCCCAAAAAAAATTTTCCATTGCATTCATTAATTCTTTAACACCTAATTAACTAAGTTCCAATATCTCCAAAAATCAAACTTAAACCCCAAAAAATTGCCCTAAGGTCATGACCCCCAAAAATGATGGGAAAACTCTACATTTTTCCATACATCAATCTAAACAATCCATGATCATCAATACCTCCAAAACAATCAATAATCTAATGCAAGTCAAAATAAGCACAAGATCATGAAAAATAACACACAAAGTGAGCAATCCCACATGGATTCCTCAACCAACAACACATAAGACATCTCCTCACTACCAAGATTGGTTTAAGAGGATTATCTCCCTCTTACCTATTGAAGACAACACAAGCAAGCAAGCAAGCTCCTTTGTTCTTGATTTTCATTTTTCGCTTCAAGAAAACCCTAGGGTGAGCAACTTTCAAAATGTTCACTCAAACCATGGAAAGATGAGTCCTTGGTCACATAGGTGACCAAGAAAAACAAAAGTGAGAAGAAAGGAGAAGAAAGTTAAGAACTTTACCTTAAAAGCTTCAAGCTTTGGCTTCAATGGTAGAAAATGGAAGAGGAAGAACTAGTGAATGACCACCAAAGAGAAGAACCTTAGAATAATGGAAGGAAGCTAGAAATGTGATTGATTGAAATTTTTGTGATGGTGGAGGTGAAGAATGGTGTGGTGCCGTGGCGGGAGAGGAAGAGAAGAAAAGAAAATGGTTTGCAGAAGAATGAGAGAAGAGAGAAAATAGAGAGAGAAAGTGTCTTGGAAACTTTTGAAAGTAAAAGTGAAGGTGACAAAAGGGAGAAGCAAATTTTTGCTCCCCAAAATGTGCATCAACTGTGGAACAAGAAAGAGAGGGGGGAGGAGAGAGTAATGTCATGTTTGGGAAATTTCTAAGAAGTTTCCTTAAGAAGCTTTGGATTAAATTTAATCATTCTTTTGAAATAAAGTTGATGGATGTGACATAAAGTAGATTTCCTTTAGGTAAGGTAATAGAATTTCTTTTACAAACTATTACTCAATGGACAATTGTTACAGTTAACAGAATCAGTATTTATTGTCCATTGGATAATAAGTCGTACAATAATTTTTATTTATCAGATAAAAATCTTGAAAAACATGAAACCTTGTAAATCGTGTCCGATGTCGGGTTGAGTAAGATCCCCTAATACCGCTTTCATAGTTCAAGGTTCTCGGGAAAAATATCTCATTTCCCCAGCTCCGCTCAACGTGCATGCAAAACGAGTAATATATTAATATATTCATCATTTCTGGATAAATCCATAATATTCACAAAAATCACAAATATTATAAAATGACTATTTATCATGAAATTATCAATTTTTGGGGTGTTACACAAGGTACCCAAATGTTTTAAATGTAAGAAAATATATAGAGGTAAACCATGTTTGGTGGGTCTGTCTATGTGTTTCATTATGAGCAATCGGGACACTTTTCCAAGGATTGTCCCCAAAAGAAGGGAGATGTTGTAAGCCCCTGGAAAACATGATAGACTTGTAAATGGTTGCGGAGGTAGCTTAATACCTATTTATCATGTCTGTTAAGTTTTGTGACTGTCTGAGCTTGTTTAGGTTCTTTACTACAATGCTATATGTGGAAAATAGCTGTTTTTAGCCTTAAAAGTGGCTTAAGCTACTTAGTTAATGGAAATAAGAGTGGAGAACTTATTTCTATGTCACAAATGTGTTGAAAAAGGTTTAGTTAAAATCTGAGATTTATCAGAGTTAGTTTGGTATTTTTAAGCATATTGGTTGTGTGTTTTAATGCCGGATTGACTAGCAGTTGATATGGAAAATAGTGGTTTTGGTTCAACAAGATTTTTTATGAATCCTGTGATTTATTTTAAACTTATTGGCTTTAAGAAAATTGGATTTGGTGAAATCCAAGTGTTCTTACTAGATCGAGAATTAACACATGGTCACTTAAGTGACCAAAGTGTCTCACAGCTGCCTTGATATTTGACGGCTGAAATGAGATGTTTTATATCATATTTTTCACTATTTTCTCTCAACTTCTCTCATGATTGCAGCTTCCAAAGGAGAGGCAAAGGAAAGCGAAGCAAGGAAGGAGAAAGAAGAGAAAAGGAAAAGGAAGGGGAAAGCTAAGGCTTCATCATCCTCACCATTTTTTATCCAAGAGGTAGGGGTTATTGTGTTCTTCTTAACTCTTTTCTTCCATTTTCACCATTGAAGCACACTTGGTGCTTAATAGGTCATTTTGAGTTTATTTTGTGTTTTTTGTGTGCTATAACATTATTTTGACTGTTCTGTGATTATTTTTGATTGTTGTGTGTGATTTACTCTAGGTTGAGAAAATAATAATTTTAGGGCCAAGGAAAATCTTTACTAATTTATTCAGAGCCGGGGGATCTTACTAAACCTGAATCCGAGCGATACGTGTCATGATCTTTTAATTTTTAGAATTTATCTGTGAAATAAAATTTTTTCGTATTTTATTATGCGGTGGACAAATACTTACTGACTTGTGAGCAGTATGTTCTGTCCATTGGGTAATAATTTCTATAATTATTGTCCATTGGATAATAGCCTTTAGAGAAAGTTTTGATGACTTTTGATGACTTGGATAATAGCCTTTAGAATATTGTTTTGAAGAAAACCAATATAAAGTGGTCAACGAAAGTAGTTAGACTAGTTAGCTATGTAACTAGATGACTTAAACTAAGTTAGCATAAAGTCTATGTAGTAATTAAATGGAGCAAACTTAGTTTGCTACTCATTTGAGCTTATGGTTGCTAGAATATTCTAATGTCTTCTAGAAATTGTGAGTCACACCTAAGTAACTAAATAGTTAGCAAAGGAACTAAGTGATCTAACTAAGTTAGCTTAATTTAGTTAGGAACCAATTGAATTAGAAACTTGGTTAGTTTTCCTTTGGAGCTCCACGACTAGGAAGCTTCAAGCATCATCTAGAATTAGGTGATTCATTTGTCTAAACCAATAGAAAACCACATGATCAAAGCATGATCACTTGGTGACATTAGCCATGTGCTAATCATAATTGTTAGCAAAACATTTCACTCACCTTTTCTCTTCACACTTCCACGGCAATGCTTTAGGAAATAGGATATTCATTTTCATTTCATCACATTTTGAGACAAGAAACCAATCTCTCCATTCTCTTTCATCTAAACTTGAACCAAGAACTCCATTTCTCTCCATCTTGAAGCTCACAACCTCCACACCAAAAGCCAACATCCAAAGTTCCAAAATTTCATCTAACTTCATTTCCTAAACCCAAACACTATTCTAAACACTTTTCATGAAGTAAGTTTCTCCTAGTTTATCCATCTTGTGCTTGGAAATCAAGCTTGAGTTTTCTACTCTTAAAGGTAAAAACTTTGTTTCTTGGTTCAAAGTTTGGTTCTTGAATTTCTAAGCCATGTTTGATCGATGGTTTCTCTTTGTCAAGCCTAGTTTGTGACTTGTATTGGTTTAAGTTTGTTAAGGTTTTCTTTGGAGACTACACGAATTCTTTGGAGGAAGCAACTTGAAGGATTTTGTCTTCTTTGACATAAAAGGGAGATTAACCTCATCAACCATATGTTAGTGGTAAGGAAGTGGCTTGTTTGTGGTGAAAAATCCATAAGGATTTATTCACATGTGTGATTTATAGCTTGCTTTGTTTGTGAAGATTTTGGTTGATATGCTTTATAGCTTTGATTATATGCTTGTTTATGTGACTTTGAAGCATGTTGAATTATTATATTAAGTAGGATGTGATTCACATGATGAGAAGTTGTATGAAGGTTCCAAAGAACCTATGGAGGCTCACAGTTTTTACACCACCAAGAGAGCAAAATGCTTTTAAATTATTTTTCCTAAATCATGGATTAAATGATTTAATGATGAGAAATTGGATTAAGGGTTTTTATAAATAATTATGTGATAGAAAGTGTTTAAATATGATTTATGAAGCATAAATGATTTTCGGCCAACAAGCCAAAGTTTAGTGTTTTAGATCCAAACTCATTTTCCTAAGTGTAGAATTAGGTAATTAATTAACAAGAATTCAATTTAATGAACCTTTAGTAGAGAAGGGAAAGTAGATTTAATGTTTAGAATTAAATTAGCATATTTAAGTTATAATGAGGAATAAAGTTAAAACTTGAAATTTGCTAATGTATAGCTCACCCTTTGGGTTTTGAAGCGCGTTAGAAAATTTTGAGATATAATATCTAATTAATTCTAAAAAGTCAATTTTTTGTAAAGAATAGTAGAAAATATTATATTAAGGATTTTTAGTAGAAAAATATTGTAAATAAGGCCAAATTAACTACATTATGTAGAAAAATTTTATAAATAAGTTTAGATAGCCAAAAAATACTTTATACAGAGGAAAAAATAGTAGAAAAATTTTACGCAATTTAAAAATAGTGATTTTTAAACTACGTAATTGAGAAAATAATTTAAAATCACTACACGATTAAGAAAATATTTAAAAATCTCTACGCGATTTAGAAAATGTTTGAAAACATTTCTGCGATTGGAAAAACGTTGAAAAATACTCACGCGATTTGAAAACTTAAGAAAAATGTTACGTGATTTAAAAAATGCGACAAAATATTTACACAATTAGAAATAACAGCAATTTGTTGTTGGACTATAATGGTGGGCCCAATTATGTTAGAAAGTGATACTGCCAAGAAATGGGATGTGTATGTGAATTACTGTAAGAATAATGTTTGTATGTGTTTTTAGATCATACATCATGCATAGAAAAACATGTCAACTTATTTGGTAAAGGCAAGTGTGCCTAGGAGATTGAAAGTACACCTTCGTGCGGGTGAGAATTGCATAGTTACGATCTTCAGTGATCTTGGAGACGTTAGAGTGGGAAAGTCATATGTGGCCAGCTGGTAAGACCTCTGCACCGTGGTATCCTATGCAAACACACCAACGGTCTTGATGGAATTGCTACTCTTTTCGTGATTTGTTGAGAGTGTCTTGTACTAGGCATGTTGCGCACTATGATATGATATATTGGCACATGAGATTGAGGCTAACGATATACAGATATATACTCCCTATCTTTCCCTCCGAAATTGTGATTAGCTCCATAGAGTAGGATTTGGTCTTAGCACATATGCATAGTGGGTTAGCATATTGTTATGATAAATATGTTTATCTGATAGATTACCTACAATATGATAATATGACTATATATGATAATATGGTATCTGTACTATTTACTATCATTTTCTATACTGCATCATTAGTATTGATGTAGGGGATCTCACCTCTTTGTTGTATTATATTTGTTTTATTGTATATGTTTAATGAAGACCGAGGAGACGAGGAAACTGGTAATTTTATTTACCACCAATGATATATCTTTTTGTTGTGTTTGTTTATATGGCAGCGAGACGTCAAGTTTTGGGTTTCGTCACAATGCAGTTCCATGGGGGGACTGACGCTTGGAGGTTTGATTATGGGAATGAACGGTTTGTTTACACCAGGGACTTAACTCTAATCCTTAGTGGTACTAGAGATGGGACTCCTGTTCTGACGCAACATGTTTCTGTGCGTCTTGAGTTCACTATGCCAATACGTGAGCTCTGGGGTGGTAGTTTTTATACCCCACAGGAGGATTCCATGGTGTCATCTGCTAGGACGCCAGCCAGGCATGTGTTGTATCCGTCAAGGTTCTTTAGTGATGACACTGAGGAGGAGGAGGATCCTGCTGAGGGCCCAAATCCTTAGTTTAGTTTGAGAGGTTATGGTCTAGTATTTTATATTTTTAGTCGTATGTATTGTATATATTAATTTTTGGGAGTAAGTGTGTATCTATGTAAATTATTTGTAAATAATGTTTCATAATGTATATAAGTTATGGCAAGTTTATTTTCAGTTATGTTTTACATTTATGGATTTTATTTTCAATTTTTCCGCAAAAGAAATTTTTTTTAAAATCATTATTTTACAAGATTAATTCTTTTACTACTAGGATAAGTTATATTAGGATTAGTCCTAAATGTGATATCCCACTATGGGTGTTACAAGTTTAAGTTAAAAGCTTAGAATTTGTCATTTGGACCTTTGATGCTAAAAGTGGGAAAAGTTAGGTCAAGGACGATAATTTTAGTCTTTGGATCCAAATTTGAGGTTTTTGTTTGTGATTAATGATTCCTAAGTGTGAATGAACTTGTTAGGGATCTTAAATCACCTATATTGAAGTAGCCAAAATCCAAAACTTGTTCCAATAGAATAGTACCCGGATTCTACAAAATTCTGCAGAATCCATGTTCTGCTGCTAGCACCGCGGTGCAAGGATTTCACGCCACGGCGTGAGACTGATGCACTTCCAGTATTAGAGCCTGAGAGCAGGGCGTCGCGGCACGGCACAAGTGGTGCCTCAGCGTGAGCTCCAGAATCATCAAAAATGTGTTTTTGATATCTTTAAAAATTCCTAAATGTTGGGACCATTCATATATGCTTTCCTAAGTATGTTGAGACACAAATGAGGGTAATTCTTGGGGAGAAAAACCTTATGGATATATCTACAAGTTGTGAAACCTAAGCATCTTTTGAGAGGTGGAATGCTTGGTTTAATGTTTAGAATTGTAAGTCGACATGATATCGATTTTGTTATCATTTGTGATGATGGTAGGTGATGGGAATAACACATAGGGTGAGTATGTGAGTATTCCTAAGTTGATAGTTGGAAAAACCTCATGGAGGAGGATGGGCATGTTTAAGGGCATTGGTTATGAACTCGTGAAGGATAGTAACTGATGTGGCGTCGAATGTGTGTTAAATATCACTTTGCTTATTTTCTCACACACTTGCTATTTCCACGTATCTGTGAATAGTGAATGAGATGGTAACAATACACTCATTGTTATGAGATGGAATAGTCCATTCATTGCTAGGTAGTGTTAAATGGTTGGAGCCATACTACTCAGAGAAGTAAAAAGGAATCGTAGTTCCTAGAAATAATTGAGTTTCATGACATTACACCAACACTATTTCTACTTCATTGTATTTTCATTGACTTAGGACATATCAGGCATAAACATGTAACATAACAAGCATTACATTTGCATGGTGATTGTATGGGCAGTTTGTAACACCCTAAAATTTGTTATTTTACAATAATGACTAAATTGTATTGTTTTGTGATTTTTGTGTGCTATAAATTTATTTTGATTGTTCCGTGTGTATGTGATTTACTTCGGGTCAGGAAAATAATAATTTTTGGGCCGAGAAAAATCTTTACTGATTTATTCGGAGCTGGGGGATCTTACTAAACCTAAATCTGAGAGATACGTGACATGGTCATTTGATTTTTAGAATTTATTTGTGAAATAAAAATATTCTGTATTCAGCGGACAAATATATATTGACTTGTGAGAAGCATATTCTGTCCATTGGGTAATAGTTTCTATAACTATTGTCCATTGGATAATAGTCAGTAGAGAAAAAGATTTAATGATTTATTTTATGAACCAATTAGAATAATTTAAACTTGATGAGAACCAATAGGAAATGGTCAATGAAAATGGCTAAGCTAGTTATCTTTGTAACTAGATGTAACTAGATTACTTAAACTAAGTTAGTATAAGCCTATGAAGTAACTAAATGGGGCAAACTTAGTTTACTACTCATTAGGGTTCCTAGTTACAAGAGTTTTCTATAGTCTTCTAGAAGGTTTGTGAGTCATTCATGAGTAACTAGATAGTTAGTAATGGAACTAGGAAATCTAACTAAGTTAGCTTAATCTAGTTAGGATGCAATTGAACTAAATGTTGGTTACCTTTCTCCTTGGAGCTCTATGGCTAGGAAGCTTCACAAAGCATCTAGAATTAGGTGATTCACTTGCTTTAAGCCAATGGAAATTTAGGTGACCATTGCATGATCATTTGGTGACTTAAGCCATGTGCTAAGTCATAAGTGTTAGCAAAGTATCTTACTCATTTGGAGAAGCATTTCACGGCAATGCATAGAGAAATAGGCTATCTATTTCATTTCATCTCACTTTGGATCTATTAGCTTCTCTTTCTCTCAAAGTACAACAAAGAGTTCTCTTTTTCTCCAAATTGAAGCTCTCGGCTAGCACACCAAAAACCACCATCCAAATTTCCTAAATTTCATCCAAGTTGATTTCCTAAACCCAAACACCATTCTAAACATTTTTCAAGTTGTGAACAAAGTCTAGTTCTTCCATCTACTCTCTTGAAAATCAAGCTAAAGTTTTCAATTCTACAAGGTAAAATTCTTGTTCTTGTTTCTAAGATTGATTTCTAAATTTCTAAGCCATGATTGATCTATGGTTTCTCTTTGTAAAGCTTAGTTTATGACTTTGTGTTGGTTTAAGTTTGTTAAGGTTTCCTTTGGAGGACTACAAGAAATTCTTAGAGGGAGCAACTTGTAGGATTTTGTCTTCCTTGAGGTAAGAGGGAGATTAACCTCATCAGCCATATGTTAGTGGTGAGGAAGTGACTTGTTTGTGGTGGAAAATCCATAAGGATTTATTCACTTGTGTGATTTATAGCTTACTTTGTTTGTGGAAAATTTTGATTGGTATGTGTTATAGCTTTAAATATATGCTTGATTATATGATTTTGAAGCATGGTGATTTATTGTATTAAGTAGGATGTGATTCACATGTTAATAAGTTGTATGAAGGTTCCAAAGAACCTATGGAGGCTCACGATTTTTACACCACCAAGGGAACAAAGTGTTTCAAATTATTTTCTTAAATCATGGATTAAAGGATTTAATGATAAGAAATTGGATTAAAGGGTTTTGTAAAGAATTATGTGATGAAAAACGATTAAATATGATTTATGAAGTATAAATGAATTTTTGGCTAACATGCCAAAGTTTAGTGTTTTAGATCCAAAATTATTTTACTAAGTGTAGGCTTAAGTGGTTAATTAAAATTCAATTTGAAGAATTTTTTTAGTAGAAAAAGGAAAGTAAATTTAATGTTTAGGATTATATTAGCATATTTAAGTAATGATGACGAATAAAGTTAAAACTTAAAATTTGCTAACGTATAGCTCACCTTTGGCATTTGAAACGCGTTAGAAAATTTTGAGCTGTACTATTTAATTAAAGCAAGGAAATCAAATTTCTGTAAAGAGTAGTGGAAAATGTTACGTTAAAGAATTCTTAGTAAAATAATATCTTAAATAATGCCAAATTTCCTAAATTATGTAGAAGATTTTATAAATAAGTTTAGAAAGCTAAGAAATATTTTATGTAAGTAAAAAATACTAGAAAAATCTTATGTGATTTAAAGACAGTGATTTTCAAGTCACATGATTGAGAAAATGATTTAAAATTGTTACGCGATTGAGAAAACGTTTAAAAATCCATATGCGATTTAGAAAACGTTTGAAAATAATTATGCGATTTGAAAATATAAGAAAAATATTATGCGATTTCCAAAACACGATAAAATGTTTACATGATTGGAAATAACAACAATTTGTTGTCAGCCTATAGTGGTGGGCCCAGTTATGTTGGAAAGTGATACTGCCAAGAAATGGTGTATATATGTGAATTACTGTAAGAATATAGTTGGTATGTGTTTTGGATCATACATCATGCTTAGAAAAATGTGTTAGCTTATTTGGTTAAGGCAAGTGTGCATAGGAGATTGAAAATACACCTTCGTGTGGGTAAATATTGCGTAGTTACGATCTTCAATGATCTTGGAGACGTTAGGGTGTGGAAAGTCATATGTGGCCAGTTGGTAGCACCTCTGCGTCATGGTATCCTATGCAAACACACCAATGGTCTTGATGGAGTTGCTACTCTTTTCGTGATTTATTGAGAGTGTCTTGTATTAGCCATGTTGCGCACCATGATATGAAATATTGGCACATGATTTGAGGTTAACGATATACAGACATGTACTCCCTATCTTTCTCTCTGAATTTGTGGTTAGCTCCATGGAGTAGGATTTGGTCTTGGTACATATACATAATGGGTCAGCATATTGTCATGATTATTATGTTATTTGATATATTTTCTATGATATGATATTATGACTGTATGTGAAAATATCGTATTTGTATTATTTACTGTCGTTTTTTATACTGCCTCATTGGTATTGATGTAGGGGATCTCACCTCTTTGTTGTATTATATTTGCTTTATTATGTATGTTTGATGAAGAACAAGGAAACGAGGAGGCTGGTGATTCTTTTTATTATCAGTGATCTCTGCTATATTTGTCTTAATGATGGTGAGACATCAAGTTCTGGGTTTTGTCACCGTATAGTTCCATAGGGGGACTGACGCGTGGAGGTTTGACTATGGAAATGAGCAGTTTATGTATATTGAGGATTTAACTCTTAACCTCAGTGGTACTAGAGGTGAAACTTCTGTGTTGACACAACATGTGTCAGTGCGTCTTAAGTTTACAATGCCTATATGTGAACTCTGGGGTTATACCCCGCAGGAGGATTCGATGGTATCATCAGCTAGGACACCCATTAGGCGTATGTTATATTCGCTGGGTTTCTTTAATAATGACATCGAGGAAGAGGAGGAGGATCCTGCTGAGGGCTCAAATCCTTAGTTTGGTTTGGGAGGTTATGCTTAAGTATTTTATATTTTCGTTGTGTGTAATGTATAAATTAACTTTTGGGCTTGAGTGTGTAATTATGTCAATTATTTGCAGACAATGTTTCGCTATGTATGTAAGTTTGGCAAGTTTACTTTCAGTTACGTTTTATGTTTAAAGGTTTTTATTTAATTATAGTTATTCTGTAAAAGTAATTTTAAAATTAGTATTTTACAAGTTTAATTCTTTTACAACTTGGGTAAGTTATATTAGGATTAGTCTTAAATGTGATACACTACTGCCTTAATCGATAATATTTTGGATTGTAGATGTGGTTGTATAATATTGTTCACAGTTTTGTTTGAGGATATAGTTATAAATTGCCTTGTGAATGTTATATAAGTTGTATGCTAATATTCTTATAGCGATGAGCATTGGCTTATTTGTATATTGTAGGTGCAATTGAATGTTTATAGTTTTATTTATTCTTGTTATGGATAAAAGCTGGTATTGGGATGTTTATACTGAGAAATTGTAATTTCTTACCCGATTGTATTTCCATGTAAATCCAGGTGGGGGCGTTTCAAAAGGAAAGAGGAAGACGTTTGGGGAAGCATAGTATAAATGCTCTTTTAGGTTGACTTTGTATATATTTTATGTTCGTCTAGTTTGTGCAAGGTTATGTATAACAGTACAGCCTTTGAGACTGTGATGTGTATGTGTGTGTGTGTGTGTGTGTGTATAAAATCCTTTGATAACGTGGCTCTCCATAATGATTTATTAATATAAATATTATGAGTTTTGTTAAAAGTGGCATGGCTAGTATTAGTTGTTCATATATATGTTAAATATATCAGAATAACAATATTGGGATGTTATATTATGGTATCAGAACAGTTCATTCTGCTAAGTCGGGGTATGGACTGACTATGATTTGGCATGTTAGGAGTTCCTTTGTGTGTGTTATGCATTTCTTTGACTATTGTTTGAGATGATTGAAAAGAATTGTATGACTTGCCTAATGTTAGATTGTTATTAGCTACTATTACATGGTTACATTATATTAAGGACTGATCAACTCAATATGAATTGTTCTGTGTGTACAGGAAGCTATGGCACCAAAAAGACGAACCCGTCAGACAAGGGATACCTTAGATGAAGGTCCGAATATGGCTGAGGTGTTATGGCAATAGCCAATGTGATGCAAGCGCAAACGACTACAAATGCTATTGCAGCGAGGGAACAAACAGCTACGATTGCTAGACTAATTAAAATGTTGGGGGTAATCAACAAGCACCACCAGTACCACCACCGGGGCAAGTGGAGAGATATCAGAATTTTCAAAATATTTTGGAGTTCAAGAAGATGAACCCTTCGTCTTTCAAAGGTGACTTCGATCTAGTGAAAACTGAAGAGTGGTTGGATGAGATAGAAAAGATTTTTGAGGTCATGGTTTGCTCGAACGAATAGAAAGTATCATTCGCTTCCTTTTTGCTAGGGGGAGAAGTAGAGCAGTGGTGGCGAGATGCCAAAAGACTGTTAGAGGCGACAGAGACGCATATTACCTGGGAAGTTTTTCAGGAAACCTTTTTGGAAAAGTATTTTCCAAGAAGTCTACAGGAAGAAAAAGAGATGGAGTTCCTTGGTCTTCAACAAGGGGAGATGACAATTAGGCAATATGAGGTGAAATTTCATGAGTTGTCCAAGTTCTCTTCTCAGCTGAAGCTCAATCCAAATGAGAATTGGAAATGTGTCAAGTTTGAGTCTGGATTGAGGGGAAATGTTAAAAGAGCAGTGAGGCCTATGGAGATTAGAGATTTCTTGTCCTTGGTGAGTAAATATAGAATTGTGGAGTCTGATAACCTCCAGTTTCAAGCAGAACTAAGATCACAAAATCTTCAGAAAAGGAAGAAAGTGGATGATGGATTAGGAAAAAGTACTTCTAAATCTCGTTATCCACAAGTTAAAGGTGAACGAGTTCAAATTGAGATCGTAGAACCTGAATGTCCTAAGTGTGGAAGACCTCATGGTGACAAACCTTGTGCGGTTTGCTTTGTGTGCGGTCAACCAGGGCTCTTTGCGAGGAAATGTCCATGTAAACAAGGAGATACACCCAGTTCTAGACCGCAAGTTCAAGGAAGGGTGAATATCCAAAGAGGGAATGAAGAGTCGCAACTTTCCGACCCTACGTCAGTTAACTTTTACATATGAGTTTATGTTTGTTGAGATCTTAGAATCGATTGTTTTTATAGATTAAATTTTGGGGGCAAAATTCTAAAAAGAAGGGGAGAAATGTAACACCCTGAAAAACATGATAGACCTGTATATGGTTACAGAGGTAGCTCAATACCTGTTTATCATGTCTGTTAAGTTTTGTGACTGTCTGAGCACATTTAGGCACTTTGCTGCAACACTGTATGTAGAAATAACTATTTTTAGCCTTGAAAGTGGCTTAAGCTGCTTAGTTAATGGAAATAAGTGTGGAGAACTTGTTTCTAAGTCACAAATATGTTGAAAAAGGTTTAGTTAAAATTTGAGATTTATCAGAGTTAGTTTGGTATTTTTAAGCATATTGGTTGTGCTTTTTAATGTCAGATTGACTAGTAGTTGATATGGAAAATGGTGGTTTTGATTCAACAAGATTTTTTATGAAACCTGTGATTTATTTTTAACTTGTTGGCTTCAAGAAAACTGAATTTGGTGAAATCTAAGTGTTCTTAGCAGATCGGGAATTAACACATGGTCACTTAAGTGACCAAAGTGTCTCATGGCAGCCTTGATATTTAAAGGTTGAAATGAGATGTTTTATCTTATATTTTTCACTCTTTTCTATTAATTTCTCTCACGGTTGTAGCTTCCAAAGGAGAGGCAAAGGAAATCTAAGCAAGGAAAGAGAAAGAAGAGGAAAAGAAAAGGAAGGTGAAAGCTAAGGCTTCATCATCCTCACCATCTTTGATCCAAGAGGTACGAGTTATTATGTTCTTCTTAACTCTTTTCTTCCATTTTCAACATTGAAGCACACTTGGTGCTTAATAGGTCATTTTGGGTTTTAGAGTTGTTTGAAGAGTTTTTCTTGCTTGAATGAGTCTCTTTGGTTGTTTATGACTTGTTCATGGAATGAGTTTAAGTTAGAAGCTTAGAATTTGTCATTTGGACCTTTGATGCTAAAAGTGGGAAAAGTTA
This sequence comes from Ormosia emarginata, assembly GCA_029884605.1. NCBI lineage: Eukaryota > Viridiplantae > Streptophyta > Magnoliopsida > Fabales > Fabaceae > Ormosia > Ormosia emarginata. The sequence continues at coordinate 47,282,530 of JAQQTP010000088.1, forward strand.
GGTCATGGATGATGATTTTAGTCTTTGGATCCAAATTAGAGGTTTTTGTTTGTGATTAATGATTTTTAAGTGTGAATAAACTTGCTAGGGACCTTAAATCACCTTGAAACTAATTTGGAGTGGTCAAAATCAAAAAATTGTTCCAATAGAACAGTACCCGGATTATGCAGAATTCTGCAAAATCCATGTTCTGCTACTGGTGCCGTGGCGCAAAGATTTCACGCTGCGGCATGAGACTGATGTACTTCCAGCATTGGAACCCGAGAGCAGGGCACCGTGGCATGGCATAGGTTGTGCCACGGCGTGAGCTCCAGAATCATCAAAAATATGCTTTTGATATCTTTGAAAGTTCTTAAATGTTGGGAGCATTCATATATGCTTTCCTAAGTGTGTTGAGATACAAATAGGGGTAATTCTAAGGGAGAATAACCTTATGGCATATATCTATAAGTTGTGAAACCTAAGCATCTTTTGAGATGTGGAATGCGTGGTATAGTGTTTAGAATTGTAAGTTGACATAATATCGATTTCGTTATCATTTGTGATGATGATAACTGATGGGAATGACACATAGGGTGAATATGTGAGTATTCCTAAGTTGATAGTTAGAAAAACATTGTGGAGGAGGATGGGCACGTTTAAGGGCATTGGTTATGAACTCGTGAAGGATAGTAACCGATGTGGTGTTGAATGTGTGTTAAATATCACTTTGCATGTTTTCTCACACACTTGTTATTTCCACGTATCTGTAAATAGTATATGAGATGGTAATAGTACACTCATTGTTGTGAGATGGAATAATCCATTTATTGCTAGGTAGTGTTAAATGATTGGAGCCATACTACTCAGAGAAGTAAAAAGGAATTGTAGTTCCTGAAAATAGTTGAGTTTCATGACATTGCACCAACACAATTTCTACTTCATTGCATTTTCATTGACTTAAGACATATCAGGCATAAATATACAACATAACAAGCATTGTATTTGCATGGTGATTATATAGGCAGTTGCCTTAATCGATGGTATTTTCGATTGTATGGGCAGTTATATGCTATTGTTGACAGTTTTGTTTGAGGATATAGTTATAAATTGCCTTGTGAATGTTACGTAAGTTGTATGCTAATATTCTTGTGGTGATGAGCATTGGCTCATTTGTATGTTGCAGGTGCAATTGAATGTTTATAGTTTTATTTATTCTTGTTATGGACAAAAGCTAGTATTAGGATGATTATACTGAGAAATTGTGATTTCTTACCCCAAATATATTTCCATGTAAATCCAAGTAAGGGCGTTTCGAAAGAAAGAGGAAGACGTCTGGGGAAGCATGGTATAAATGCTCTTTAAGGCTAACCTTGTATATATTTTATGTTTGTTTAGTTTGTGCAAAGTTATGTATAACAGTGTTGTAACACCACAAAATTTATTTATTTTATTATAAATGTTCACTTTATGATATTTGTGATTTTCTGGAATTTTTTTGGATTTTTTTGATAACGTGAAATATTTTAATATTATTTCTCGTTTTGCGTACAAATTAAGCGGAGCTAGAAAAATAAAATATTTTTCCCGAGAACCTTGATATGTGGAAACGTCGACGGGAGATCTTACTAAACCTAAGGTTGGACATGGTTTACGATGTTTCATATTTTTCGAGAAATTTTAACAGATAAAATAATAAATCGCTATATAAATTTTATCCGCTGGACAATTAATACTAACTTCTGTCAACTGTAACAATTGTCCATTGGATAATTGCATGTATTAAAAATCCTTATCACATTATTCAAAATCTACTTTGTGTCCCATCCATTAGCTTTATTTTCAAAAGAAAGATTAATTTAATCTAAGCTCACTAAAGGGAAGCTTCCTAGAAATTTCCCAACTAATTCATTTTCTCTCTCTTCCCTCTCCACTCTTCTCCATGGCAAATCACTCCTTGGGTAGTCAAAAGTGGTCTTCTCACTTTTATTACATCACTCCCTCATTTCAAACACATAACACTTTTCACTATTTTTCTCTCTTCTCATTTTTCTTCTCTTCTTCTTCCTTCTCCACCGTACACCCACCTCTTGGAGACAATCTCCATGGTTTGCTAAATCCATCATATTTCTAGCTTTCTTACACCATTCCAAGACCATCCTCTTTGGTGGTCATCCTTTGGTTCTTCTTCTTCTTCCATTATCCACCATTGAAGCTAAAACTTTGAACTTTGAGGTAAAGTCTTCACCTTTCTTCCATTCTCTTCTCATTTTCGTTTTTCTTGGTCACCTATGTGACCAAGAACTCATTTTTCCATGGTTTGAATGAACATTGTGGAAGTCACTCACATTAGTGTTCTCTTGAAGGGGGAAAACGAAAATCAAGAGCAAAAAGGAGTAGCACCATTGTGTTGTCTTCATTTAGGTAAGAGGGAGATAATCCTCTTCAACCAAATCTTGGTAGTAAGGAGATGTCTTGTATGTTGTTGATTGAGGGAGCCATTTGTGGATTTCCCCTCTTTGTTATGTTGTTTTTCTTTCTTTTCCACAATGGTGTATTTGGTTGAATTTGTATGAGTTATTGATTTCCTTTATGTGATTTTGGATGCATGTTTGAGCTAATATGATGTTGAAAATGTTATAGATTGATTTGGTTTAAGTTTAGATGGCTTAAAGATCATTTTTCTACAAGTTTATGCATGGTAATCGATTACACAGTGCCTGTAATCGATTACCAAGCCTTTGGAGTTACAAAACTGTGATTCTGGGAATCACGTAATCGATTACATCCTGTCTGTAATCGATTACGGAGATTCTATCTAGCTTGTAATCGATTACCAGAACTGTGTAATCGATTACCAAGCCTCTGAAGTTACAAAATCGTGATTCTGAGAATCACGTAATCGATTACATCCTGTATGTAATCGATTACTGAGATTCTTTCCAGATGGTAATCGATTACTAGAGCTGTGTAATCGATTACCAGGTCCCTAGAGTTACGAATCATCTTTTTGGAAAGCTATGTAATCGATTACAGTCAGTCTATAATCGATTACAAAGATTCTGTTGAGCTGGTAATCGATTACCAGAGATATGTAATCGATTACCAGGACCCTAAAATGAGATTTTGAGCTAAAAATGATGAAAATATGGTTCCTTGTCCCTTGTAACTCAAACATAAATCTTAAACCCTAGATTCGAGGACTTTATTTCACTTAAATGTGATAGGATTATGTATCCATACCAATAATGGAGAAATGGTTTTGAAAATGAAATTTTTAGATCCATAACATGGAAATTGTGGTATGTGTGGAATGTTGGACATGTATATGTATTGATAGTGAGAGTTGGTTGATGCAATTGTGAGTTCCTATGTGGGACCAAGTTCTTGATGAAATTATGATATGTTAATATTGAAAATGGATATATATGCCATGGTGGTATACATTATGATAAATGTATCATTGATAAACATACATGATTGGATATTGTGTCGTCATGCATATGTGTTATCTATTGGACATTGTTGGAAAGGCCAAGTTGCCTAGGAGTTTGAATAACACCTATGTGCGGGTGCGAGTAGACTAAGCGTAGGGTCATAGTGGTTGGCCATGAGGGCGTCGGGGTGTGAGTGTCTCACAATAGACAGTGGTAGCTCCACTGGGGCCATGGGATAGACCAATGCGACACACCGATGATCCTGACTGAGACGCTGTCTTATATCGCGATCAACTATTATGGTGCCAGGTATAAGCCATTTGTGCAACTATTTTATGAGATGAAGCACACCATTTTTAAGGCTAACGATATACTAGCATTACTCCTTGATCATTCACTCCGAAAATGTTTATGTCTAGCTCCATGGAGTAGGAATTTTGGTACCCTTTTTACATTATGAATTTGTCAGTCATATAACTCATTGAGCATGAACATTTATAACTGCCAACATACTGTTATTATTACAGTAATAATTATTTGATTTTCTAAACTGTTGTCTGCTGGAAACCTTACTGCTATTGCCTGTTATTGCAATTATTACACTTAATTATTGTTGATCCGCCTTTACTGCCGATTTTAATATTGTTGTGATTAAATGTATGAACTATGTTATATGTGGGCGTCCATTGCCGTTTTGTTTTCTTACTACCATTTTGGTACTGAAAGCTGGGTGTCTCACCTCTTTCTGTATTTTCTCTATTTCTGTAATTTGTCAGATTGTGTACTTCCGAGAAGACGTTCGTGAGGGAGACAAGGAAGCCCCCGAGTTTTCGGGCTTCTGGCCAGACTACGATTGAAGTGATTGAGGATGACGTCACGCCCCCGTGGATTTTTGGGCTATACTCGGATCGTTTTTCACGGAAGACCTGACTGCTGGCACATTAATGTGCAGACAGACCGATGCGTGTACCATGGGGAGCTGACGGTGTCCTTAGCATGGGGTCGTTATGATGCCCCTATTTTTGATTTTCATGCTTTTGTTTGATTGAAGTTTTATATGCCCGTTAGGGACATGTGGGCTGATATGCACTACACCCCACGTGACGACTCCTTTTTGTTCACTGCTCGGGCTCCTGCCCGTTGTTCTGTCGCTCCAATGGATGTTTCCTCGGATGAAGAGGACCCTGAGAAGGACCCGGCTTCGGTCCCTTCTCATCAGTCTTTGGAGCTGATACTATTGGTAGCTACTGATGGCTAACCGTCTATCGTTTTGGGAGGCTTGACATTTTGCTGTACATGCTGGGGGTGGGTACATGTTTTGTTTTTTGTACATTTTGGAATGTAATTAAATAGGCTTATATATATATATATGTATATATATATATATGTATGTATATATATATATATATGTATGTATGTATATATATATATATATATATATATATATATATATATATATATATATATATATATATATATATATATATATATATATATATATATATATATATATATATATATATATATATATGTATGTATATGTTGCGTATAGTTTATCTTACGTTGTTAAAATTCTGTTTATTGCAACCATGTTAATTATTATCTCTATACGTCATGGATTTTAAATAAGTCTTTTTGATTCTACTCGTTAATGACAATAATTTATAATAATAATTTAAAGAAAAAAAATAGTGACAATAGCAAAGGAAATTAAATAACCATATAAAGATCATCGGGTTTATGAACATAAAAACAATTATTGTTTTCCGCATTTCGAGAGTATGCTGCCAAGTTCGAGAGCTTGTCGAGATTCTCAACTTACTTTCAACACCAACCCAATGAAGCTTGGAAGTGCCGAAAGTTTGAAGAAGGCCTGAGACATGACGTGAAGAGAGCCGTCATAACCTTGAAGATTACTCAATTTTCTGAGCTGCTCGATACATGCTGCCGAGTGGAAAGTTTGGACCTGGCGCGTGAGGGGAGAAATAGAAACTTTGGGCTAATTCGGTCTCAAAGAGGAGGAAGTAGCGGTACTAGCCGTTACCAGAAGAAGCCCTATTCCAGACTATCTGGAAATCAACAACAGAGACCACAAGGTGGAAGTCCTAGTGGAAGCCCGGGAAGGACGAGTCCAAGTGCAGCATCTACACCAAGGTGCATGAAGTGCGGGAAGGAGCACTATACAAGAGACTGCACTATTAAGGGGTTTATTTGCTTTAGGTATGGGAAACCTGGACATGTTTCCCGTGACTGTAATCAAGCCACGGCGGAACCTTCCGTCAATGCTGCTAGAACCACCAAACCACAGGCTGGAGGTCGGGTTTACACCCTGAGTGGTGCCGAAGTCTCTGAATCCAAAGATCTTATACAAGGAGAAGGTATCATCGAAGGTAATCTTTTAATTGTACTGTATGATTCTGGTGCAACTCATTCTTTCATCTCATATGACTGCGTGAAAAGACTTGGTTTACCTGTGTCTTCTTTGCCATTTGATTTGATTGTTTCAACTCCAACTGCTAAACCCATTGTTACTGCCAAAGTCTGTTTAAATTGCCCATTGATTATTGAAGGTCGAATCTTTTCTATCGATTTGATCTATTTGCCTTTATCTCAATTAGATGTGATCTTAGGGATAGATTGGTTATCTGCTAACCATGTCCTATTAGATTGTTCTAGAAAAACAATAGTTTTCCCTTTGGATGAGAATTCTGGATTTGTGATGGCCAACCAAGCGAAAGCTTTCTTGAAAGGAGGAGCTCGGGGATACATGTTGTTGTCTTCTTTAAAAGTCGAGAATGAGGTAGATGTGGACGCGATCTCTGTAGTTTGAGAGTTTCCTGAAGTTTTTCCCGAAGATGTACCTGGTTTGCCACTGGAACGGGAAATCGAGTTTGCGATTGATCTTGTGCCTGGAGCTGGCCCTATTTTCATAGTGCCTTACCGAATGTCGTCAGCAGAACTTGTGGAACTCAAGAAGTAATTGGAAGAGCTTTTGGAGAAGCAATTCGTGAGACCCAGTGTATCACCTTGGGGAGCACCAGTGTTGCTGGTTAAGAAAAAAAACAGTACCTCGAGATTGTGTGTGGATTATCATCAATTGAACAAGGTCACGATCAAGAACAAGTATCCATTATCAAGGATAGATGACCTAATGGACCAATTGAAATAAGTGCTGGATTATCAATAACAGGCATCCAACATCAATATTTCCAACAGTCGACAACTCAAGCAATCAAGTAATTATTGCAGTAATAATAACAGATATTTTTACACAATTATAAATACTCATGCTCAGTGAATTATGAGACTGACAGTTCACAATGCAAATGGTACCAAAATTCCTACTCCATGGAGCTAGACATAAACATTTTCGGAGTGAATGATCAAGGAGTTATGCTAGTATCCCGTTAGCCTTAAAAATAGTGTGCTCATCTCATAAAAATATTTGCACAATATGGCTTATATATGGCACCTCAACAGTTTATCGCGATATAGGACAGCGTCTCAGTCCGGATCGTCGGTGTGTTTGCATCGGTCTATGCCACGGCCCCAGTGGAGCTACCACTGTCTATTGTGAGAAACCCGCACCCTGACGCCCCCAGGGCCAACCACTATGACTCTATGCTTAGTCTACTCGCACTCGCACATAGGTGTTATTCAAACAAATAGGCATACATCATCTTTCCAATAATGTCCAACGGACAACACATATGCATGACGGCGCAATGTGCGTCATGTATGTTCATCAATGATGCATTTATCATGAAGTATACCACAATGGCATATATATATATATATATATATATATATATATATATATATATATATATATATATATATATATTCGTTTCTCAACATCAACATGTCATAATTTCCTCAGGTACACAGTCAACAAGTACTTAGCCCACATAGGGATCCACAATAACATAGAATCAATTCTCAACATCAATATGTATTTAGGGTTCATCTATTATCACAAGTCCACATTATGGATTCACATTCTCAAAGTCTTAAGCTTTGGTCAATTATGACAATTTTAGGTTAAATAACCCTTCAAAACCGTGTCCCTCTTAAGTGTTGTTATTCAATTCAATTCTTCCACTTCATTATGGATTATGCATATCTCTAAATTCCTAATTTCCAAAGATACACCAAGGCATCATTGAAATCCTAAATCTTCTCTAAAAGTCGTGGCCTCACTAGGTCTTCAAGGTTCTAATTTCTTTCCATATTACACATTAGTATTTTGATATCTAATCACTTAAATTTTAGTTCACTCCAAACCAATCCAATCCCTCAAAATTCAAGCCAAAACCATGGCCTCACATTAGGGTAGGAAACCCTCAAATATTTCCATTCGTTAATTCTAACATTATCACTCAACATTTAATTACATAAGTTTCATTTTATTTGTGTACAAAAACCAATTTACATCCCAAAATCCTAGTCAAAACCGTGGCCACCATAGGTGATAGGAAATTCTAAATTTTTCATTTATCAATTCCATTATTATCAAACCATTTATACAATCAAACTTCAGTCTTCATCTAGGTCACACAAGGCATGCAAATCAACCAAACAAGTGAGCATACAAATATGGATTTCTCCATCAAACAATCATACAAAGTCTTCTCACCACCAATAATGGTATAAGTGAGTAAATTTCCCTCTTACCTAAAGGAAGAACACGAAAATGGCTTCCTAGGTGCTCCTTGGTGGTTTCGGTTTTGGGGTCCAAAAACCCTAGATATTGAAATCATCAAGAATCAACATTAAGCATGGTAAAAGATGGATCTTTGGTCTCCAATGAAACCATAGATCACGAAAATGAAAAGAAAGAAAGAAGAAAATGGAAACTTTACCTCAAAGTTGGAAGCTTTGCCTTGGAAGACAATGGAGGTGAAGATGGATTTTGAAGAAATTTTCTAAATAGAAAGTGTAGATAAGGTTGAGGTGAGTATGGAAATGATGTTAGTGAAGAGAAAAGTGAAGAGAAATGGCCACTAATGGTGGTTGCAAAACCATAGCCAAGAAGGAGAAGAAGAGAGAAGGAATAGAGAAAAATGAAGAAGAAGAATTAGAGAGAGAAAGTGTTGTAGGAAAATGATATTTTGGAGTGATTATTGGTTAAGTGTGGATGCAAATTTTTGCCTCCCAAGGGCATGGAATGCCGCGGAAAAGGAGAGAGAGAAGGGGGAAAATTTGGCTTCCCCAACAAGCCAAGGGTAGCTTGGTCATTTGGTGGTCAAAGCTTCTCAAAGAAGCTTTGATTAAAATACAATAAATTTGAATTAAGATGGGTTTGATTAGACATAAAGTGGATTACATTAGGATAATGTGATAGGATTTTTAATTCATGCTATTATCCAATGGACAATTGTTACTGTTGACAGAAGTCAGTATTAATTGTCCGGCGGATAAAAATTATACAACAATTTATTATTTTATCAAATAAAAATTTATTGAAAAATGCAAAACCTCATAAACTGTGTCTAGCATCAGGTTTAGTAAGATCCCCCACCGACGTTTCCACAGATCAAGGTTCTTGGGAAAAATATCTCATTTTCCCGGCTCTGCTCAGTTTGCACATAAAATGAGAAATAATATTAAAATATTATGCGTTCTCAGAAAAATTCTCAAAAATCACAAATATTATAAAATGAATATTTATAATAAAATAAATAAATTTTGGGGTGTTACAACTCTCCCCAACAAATAAGAATTTTGTCCTCGAAATTTTTGTACCTTAAAACAACTCTGGTATTGCTCCTTCATCTTGTTCTCCAATTCCCATGTCGCATCTCCAGTTGTCTCGTTCCAGATCACTTTCACCAATGAAATGGCTTTCCCTCTGAGTTGCTTCATTCTCCTATCCTCAATCCTTACAGGAGTTGTTTCATAAGTTAAGTTTCCTTTAATTTTACTGAATCAGGTGCAATGACATGATCAGGACTTGGAATGTATTTTCGAAGTTGTGACACATGAAAAACATTGTGGAGATTTGAAAGAAAAGGTGGTAAAGCTATTTGGTAAGCAACATGACCTATCCGACGAAGAATTTGATAAGGTCCAAGGAATTTTTGAGTGAGCTTTCTAGATTTAAGAACCTAACCAACCCCAGTCGTATGCGTGACTTTCAAGAACACATGCTCTCCTTCCTCAAATTCAAGAGGTTTTCTCCTTTTGTCAGCATAACTCTTTTGTCGACTTTGAGCCGTTCTCATCTTCTCTTGAATCATCTTGACCTTCTCAGTCGTCTATTGAATAAGATCATGTCTGACTGTAAGTCGCTCTCTGTCTTGATATCAACATAAAGGTGTTCTGCATTGTCGTCCATACAGAGCCTTATAGGGTGCCATCCCTATGCCTGAATGGTAACTATTGTTATAAGTAAATTCTACCAATGGTAAAATCTCGTCCCAGCTTCTAGTCTACCCTATAGTACAAGCTCTCAACAAATCTTCCAATGATTGAATTGTTCTTTCTGATTGGTCGTCCGTCTGAGGGTGATATGTAGAACTCAAACATAGTTTTGTCCCCATTGCTTCTTGAAGACTTTGTCAAAATTTTGATGTAAATCTCGGATCTCTGTTAGAGATGATACTAGTAGGCACACCATGTAATCTAACAATTTCACTGATGTACAACTGAGTCAACTTTTCCAATGGATATCTTATGTTGATCGGCAAGAAGTGTGTTGACTTTGTAAGTTGATCCACAATTACCCATATTGAATCATATCCTCTTTTGGTCTTTGGTAACCCGACAACAAAGTTCATGGCAATACTATCCCATTTCCATTCGGGAATAATCAAGGGTTGCAACAATCTTAACAGTCTTTGATGTTCAATCTTTGTCTTCTGACAAACTAAACAGGAAGATACGCATCTAGCAATATCTCTTTTCATCTCATGCCACCAAAACAACTTCTTCAAATCTTGGTACATTTTAGTCATTCTAGGATGCATACTCAGCTGACTCTTATAAGCATGTTCAAGAATGTACTTCTTGAGTTCCTCATCTTTAGGCACACAAACTCTACCTTGGAATCTTAAAATTGCATCGCTTCCTTCCTCTAATGTTGATACACCGCCCTGCTTTATCAGCTCTCTTCCCTCTTGCAAGAACTTGTCAGCCTTCTGTTTTTCTCGGATATCTTTCATTAAGTCATTCGAGATGGTGACCATGTTCATGCAAATTTTTCCTGGGATTAATTCCACAAAGGACCATACGTCCAAGAATTGTTCTATCAAATCCTGCTCTCTGATCATCATGGTGGAAACCCTAATCGTTTTCCTACTTAAGGCATCGGCCATAACATTGGCCTTCCCAGGGTGATATTGAAGTTGGAAATTGTAGTCTTTTAGGAATTCTAACCATCTTTGTTGTCTCATGTTCAACTCTTTTTGATCATACAAATACTTCAAGCTCTTATGATCACTAAAGATGTTGAATGTTGCCCCATAGAGGAAATGTCTCCATATCTTCAAAGCAAACACAATAACAACTAACTCCAAGTCATGTGTTGGGTAGTTCTTCTCATGCACTCGTAATTGTCTCGAGGCATAAGCCACCACTTTTCTGCCTTGTATAAGGACATAACTCAATCCTTGGTATGAAGCGTCACAGTACACTTCGAATGGTTCACTTGGATCAGGTAGAACTAACACTAGTGAAGTAGTTAGTCTCCTTTTCAACTCTGGAAAACTCTTCTTGCAAGCATCTGTCCATTCAAAAGCTTGATTCTTCCTTGTGAGTTGAGTGAGAGGTCTGACAATCTTAGAGAACCCTTCAATAAACCTCTGGTAATACCCCGCTAATCCAACAAAGCTTTGAATTTCGGTCATCATCTTCGGCCTTTCTCATTATAGAACAGCTTCAACCTTTGATGGGTCTACGGCAATTCCTTCCTTCAAAATCACATGGCCCAAAAATTTAACTTCATTCAACCAAAACTCACACTTCGATAACTTGGCATACATCTCTTTCGCCTTCTCCTTCCAAGTCTGAAGAACTATATTGAGATGTTCAGCATGATCCTCCTGATTTTTTGAATAAATCAAGATATCGTCGATGAAGACAATGACGAATCTGTCCAAACAAGGACGGAAGATTCTATTCATATAATCCATGAAAATAGCAGGTGCATTAGTCACACCAAAAGGCATCACTAGGTACTCGTAATGTCCATAATGAGTACAAAAAGCCATTTTAGGAATGTCTTTCACTTTCACTCTAATATGATGGTAACCTGATCGCAGATCAATCTTAGAAAACACCGCCGCTCCTTTCAGTTGGTCGATCATCTATCCTCGGCAATGGATACTTGTTCTTGATCGTGACCTTGTTTAATTGACAATAATCCACGCACAATCTCAAAGTACCATCTTTCTTCTTAACTAATAATACCAGTGCTCCCCAAGGTGATACACTGGGTCTCACGAATTGCTTCTCCAAAAGCTCTTCCAGTTGCTTCTTGAGCTCAACTAGCTCTGCTAGCGACATTCTGTAAGGCGTTATGGAAACAGGACCAACTCCAAGTACAAGATCGATGGCAAATTCGATCTCCCACTCCGGTGGTAAACCAGATATATCTTCAGGAAAAACTTTAGGAAACTCTCGAACCACAGAGATTGCGTCCACATCTACCTCATTCTCGACTTTCAAAGAAGACAACAACATGTATCCCCGAGCTCCTTTAAAGAAAGCTTGAACTTGGTTGGCCATAAAAAATCTAGAACTTTCATCCAAAGGAAAAACTATGATTTTTCTAGAACAATCTAACAGGACATGGTTAGCAGATAACCAATTCATTCCTAAGATCACATTTAATTGAGATAGTGGCAAACAGATCAAATTAACAGAAAAGATTCGACCTTCAACAATCAATGGACAATCCAAACAAACTTTGGTAGTGACAACAAGTTTAGCAGTTGGAGTTGAAACAGTCAAATCGAAAGGTAAAGAAGACACAGGTAAACTAAGTATTTTCACACAGTCATAGGAGATAAAAGAATGGGTTGCACCAGAGTCATATAGTATAGTTAAAAGATTACCTTCTATGACACCTTCCCTTTGTATAAGATCTTCGGATTCAAAGGCTTCAGCACCACTCAGGGTGTAAACTCGACCTCCAGCCTGCGGTTTAGCAGTTCTAGCAGCATTGACAGAAGGTTCTGCCTTAGGTTGATTGTATTCATGAGAAACATGTCCACGTTTCCCGCATCTGAATCAGATAACTCCTTTAATAGTGCAGTCCCTCGTGTAGTGTTCCTTCCCGCACTTCATGTATCTCGTCGTAGACGTTGTTGTTTGACCAGTTCTGCTCGGACTTCCTCCAGGACTTCCACCTTGCGACTTCTGTTGTTGATTTCCAGATAGTCTAGAATAAGGCTTCTTCTGGTAACGGTTAGCATTACTGCTTCCTCCTCTTTGAGATCGAAAAGGTCCAAAGTTTCTATTTCTTGCATCACGCGCCTAGTCCAAGTCTTCCACCCGGCAACATGTATCAAGTAGTTCTGAAAGCTGAGTAATCTTCAAAGTTATGACAACCCTCCTTACATCGTGTCTTAGGCCTTCCTCGAACTTCCGACATTTCCATGTTTCGTTTGGTTGATGTTGAAAGGAGGTTAAGAATTTGGACAAGCTCTCAAATTTGGCAGCATATTCACTCACAGTCATATTGCCTTGCCTCAAGCCAAGAAATTCCATTTCCTTAGCGTGCCTAGCACTTTCTGGGAAATATTTATTTAAGAATCTCTCTTTGAACACCTCCTAATTGATTGCTCGAGTTTCAGCCTCCAATAACCTCTTCTCTCTGGTCCACCAATCCTCTGCGTCCCCAATCAACATGAACACGACATACGTCACCTTCTTGTTGTCAGCATAGATCATGCCCGTGAAGATCTTTTCCGATTCCTTGATCCACAGAGTAGCTTTCTCAGGATCATACTCTCCCTTAAATTGCGGAGGGTTAATGCGACGAAATTCTGCCAGATTCTGGGCATCAATAGTAGCATCCAATTGTTGTGCAATCCTTTCTTGTTGTTTAGTCGTTTGCTGGTTTTACTGCAGCATAGCTTCAGGTATCTTCTGAATTGCTTCGATTGTGACAGTCATGTCTCCTCTGCGAGCCATAATTCTTCTCAGATCAGGCTATACATGTAACACCCCTTTGGAGGATGTCACACATAAAAGAAAATAAAAGAAATAGAAATAAAATCTACCCAAGTTGTGAAATATTTGTTAAATATTATTACGGGTTGTAAAATAATTCCTGATAGACAGAAATATGATATAAAAAGATAATGCGGAAAATACGAAATAAAAAAAAACATCATCACTGATAATATACATATGGTTAAGTTATAAGTTGTACAAATAATTTACAACTAAGACTACAAATATTTAAACAAAAACAGTAAAGAAAGCAATAAAAGAGTTAATATATACAGACATACGCTGACGCGCCCAAAAAAAAACATCATGGTTATCTAATCCTCTGATGGATCACTCTCAGTATGAAAATGATCATCAGGAGATAGATATCCTGGATGTCTCGACACACGGCGATAACGGGATCGCGCAGTCGATACGATGCTTATCTCACTAGGCTCAGGGTTTTCAGCACCTCAATAACGCCTAATGGATAAGGGCAACTCTAAGTGCAGAAATAACGTCGTCGTCATGACAGGCTCTTCATCAAAACGATGACGTAGGATCACGGTCACACGTCCTGCATACGTCACAGAGTCACGATCTCCTCGTAGATGCCAAGCCAGAGCACCTCCATGAAATACCAACTCTATGAATCCCAAAAATCCTGGCGTCGCCATCCTCACAATCAATCCAGAGGATATGGATGATCGGATGGTTCTTGATCGTCAAGCGGTCGTCGCCGCTTGCCGATCTTCCTCCTCTTCAGGGTACACGATCTCAAGAGGCTGTTCCTCTTCCTCGAAGTCTTTACCGCGTAAAATAAATAAACAGAAAATACATATAACAAAGAGGTAAGACAACATAAAATCATCACAACATGGCCAATAAAAAGATGACAAACAATAAATACATACAGTTCATGCAATACATAAAGCTTTAACAATTATAATAATTAAATGAAGTAAAATTTAGGTATCATCACAATATGTCACTTCACAGATAAAACCTCACAGATAAAATAAGAAATATAAATAAACAGATAAGATATAATAATCAATAATAACAAGATAACAGATAAAATAAATAAATAAAATACGAGATAAAAATAAATAGATAATATGGAAACAAATAGACATAGAGATAAACAATATAACAAAATCCTACTCCATGGAGCTAAAAAAAAACAAGTATCAGAGAGAGGAATGATTCGCAAAACCTAATAGTACCACGGCTGCCCCACCAACTATTGCGCTGTCACACGTTGCGTCTATAGCCCCACGACACAGGAATCCATCAATCCAGGCGTGGTGTAGTTCACGGTCTCACGTTGTGGCACTACAGGCAAATGTACTACTAGATTTCACTAATCTCGATTAAATATAGTGTATGTCGAGTACCATAGTGTGCTATCGGTTTACCACGGCCCAGCGGAGCGACCAACTGTCCACATGTGGGATCCCGTACACTAAAGTCTCCAAGTTCATTAGAACAATGAACCACACTACGTTTATCGCATCGACACCACGATGTGATTCATCTCGTCAACAAATCCACCAAATACATGGCACACATAACAGATAGATGGAAAGCACATGACGGGTTCACATTTTCCCGACAGCAAATAGATTTTCAAAAAAGCCTGCGGGTTCACATTTTCCCGACAAAGATAAAATAAATTTTATGCGGGTTCACATTTTCAAACATAAAATAAATTTTTCAAAAGCCTCATGACGGGTTCACATTTTCCCGACAAAGCAAAAATAAATGTAGTAACGGTCAATCGCATAGAAATTTTATCGCGTTTTTGAAATCTCGTCGTTTTTACAAACGTTTAAAAATCGAGTAAAGATATTTTTCTGTTTTTAAAATCGCGTAGTATTTTTAACACGTTTTCTCAATCGCGTAGGATTTTTAAATCATTTTCTTATTCGAATGCCTTTAAAATTACCGTTTAAACAGATAGAAATAGTATTTAGTACATTTAAACTACGTAGAATAATTTTTCATACCGCATACTGTCATTAGGATATTTTGACTATCCTATAAGTTCATTTTTACTAAAAATTGACAACATTTTGTTTATAAACTTATAATATTGGTTTTCTAAATTTTCCATAAAATTTTCTATTTACCTAAATTTTTTTTTATCCATATCATTTAATTCTCTTTTAAAATCTCTAACATGCTTCAAAACCTAAAGTGAGCTATATGTTAGAAAATTTCTCAAAATTTCTGTATTTTACTTCCTAATGATAAAATCACTAGTTTTTAACCTTTAAACTTAATTCTACTCAACTTGTTTCTTCAAAAATCATTATAGAAACTTCTTCTTAACTTGGGTTATCTCTTTTTGATTGAAAAAGATTTGGAATCAAGTTTTAAAAATCATAATTACCTATAGTGGCATGTTGGCCGAATTTTATAAAACTTTCTCATTTGATTTCTAAATCATGTCAAAGGTATTATCTTATCTAAATTCATTAAATCATGTTATAAAGTAATGATTTTGAATCAAATAAATCTTTTAGGCATGTTGGCCCAAAATGTACTAAATCTTTACCATTTGATTTATAAATTCCTTTTCTTTGATCAAAACCATTTAAAACCTTCTTATTTCTCCTAATCAATTAAGTTGCACTTTAGGAAAAATGAAGAGAACATTTTGGTCCTCACACTTTGGCATTGCCGTGAGCTAGGGAATGTGTTCTTTGGAACACTCATGCAAATTTACACATGTTATTCACATCCTAAACCTTATCATACAATTCTAACACATGCAAAATATTTCTAACACATAAAACCTAATTTAAAGCTTATAGACATACAATCAAAAGCTATTAAACATGCAAAATTATTACAATTACCAAACAAGAAAGCTACTAACATACAACACTTAAGCTACTAGCAACCACAAAAATTAACAAATACACATCAATAAACACACCACAACCGAATCCTTATGGATTCTACAAACAATCCATCTTCTTACCACCATCAAGGGATGATAAGAATTGTCTTCCTCTTACCTTAAATGAAGACAAAAAGCTTGCTTTCACACCTCCTATGGTTCGGTTTTCACTCCACCAAATACCTAAAAATCTCAAATAAAATCTACATGTTACTAACCATGAAAAAGAAGCTAAACCATGGAAAAATCATGGCTTAGAACTTTGAAAAAGAAAAGAGAAAAGAAAAGCATGAAATTTCACCTTCTAGGTAAAACTTTCAAGGGTGGTTTCAAGCCCTAGATGGAAGAATTTGAAGAAACTCCCAACTACAAAGGTTCTTAGAATAGTGTTTAGGTTAAGGAAACTTGGTTAGAAAAATTTTTGGATGGTTGGATGGTGTAGTTTGTGTCTTGGCCGAATGGAAGGGAAAAAGGAACAACAATGGTGGCTAGGGTTCTTGATGAGAGAGAAGAGAGAAAAGTGATGAAGATGAAGTGTTGTTTTTGGCTTTCTCACTCCAAATGGCCGTAGCCTTCAAGGGTAAGGATGTGCATGGATTTGGCTTCATCCAAGCCATTGAATACATCAAAGGTCAAGATCAAATCTTGCTTAACAAGCTTAAATTCTATTGGTTGCTCATGGTGACTCACCTTGCTTAGTCACACAAAGTGTAATAAATTCTCTTGAGTCACTAGTTGAGTCACTGTTTCTGAAAGTTCTCTTGCTTATGGTGATTAATTAAGCTTCCGATCTAACCGTTTCGGCTAATTGTGGGTCCCGCAAAATATTTCCGGGTCCACTTGTTACTAAATTATCTTGACTAATAAAATAATATTATAATAATATAAAATTATTTTATTTGTGATTAAATCCTAAAAATTAAAAGATTATTTTTAGTCTCATTCAGAATCGGGTTAAGTAAGATCCCCCAATTCTAAATAATAAAATAAGATTTCCCCGGCCCGGAAAAATATTATTTTCCTGCCTCGGAGCAAATCACACAAAAAGTCCATAAAAAATCACAGACAGTATTTTCAGGCATTAAATCAAGAAGAAAACAATTAAAAACAGCAAAAACAGCGAAAACAGTACGTTCGGGACGTAACGGTCATTTTCCCATTTTTTCCCACAACGTAGGTAATCGTCCAAAACGTTCAAATAAAATATCCAGCAGTATTATTTAGCTGTATATCTTTCAGAAAAATTAATACAGTAGCTCAGAAAATTTTTTATTTTACTGTCTCGAAACAAATTACGTAAAACGATCAAATAAAATTTGAGCCAGTATTATCGTAATTGTTTTCATACAGAAATCGAGAACAGAAAAATAGGGACACAACGGTCATTCATACAAAAGCATGAAAAACAGAAAACAGTACATTCAGAATATTTTCTAAAAATTGGGGCGTTACAATACAAAACACAGAGAAAAGTCAAATGTATCCTTGCAGAATACTAAACACAGAAAATCACACAGCACAAACAAGATAGTCCAAAACCACATGACCTAAAAGAAAACTTAAACCGGGGCTCTGATACCAAGGTAGTGTAACACCCTTTTTTCTTATCTCGCGAAGAAGGAATTCACACCATAATATAGAGAAACAAAATAAATTGCAGAAATCAATAAATACGTTGATTAATTAAGACCCGATTCATTTTTAATACATGATTAAATAATTTGCATTCTTGGATGATAAGATAGTCGAGTATTGAAATATGTATACATAATTTTTCTTTCCCCTTTTTTTTGTTAACAATAAAGAAATGATAATAATTACAGATACAATAAAATCAACACAGAATTGTGTTGGTGTATGCCCTAGAGGCTAATACATTTTGTTTGTATTTACATACATTGTATTATGTTATTTTTAATATATAAGGCATTTCATTTATTGTGTTCGTTTTTAATAAACATAATAAAGTCCTTAGAATAGTAAGTTTGATACCATAGGACATCAAGTGGATGACTTGATCGTGAGATCCTATTGGATAAAACACCATTCTTAAATATCCCTAGTCAAGTATTATTATTAATTGAGACAACAATAATGCATTGAGACTAGTATGTATCTAGACTGATGACCACATCTCACGGGTCATGGATATGAGATATCAAGTCTTCACATGGATATATATTTGAGTAATGATGTATTGGACAGACCCGCCATGAGAATGCTACGTGGATCATTACGTGAGTGTCATAAGTGATTCTCATAGTGATAATGGTGTATGTGGTCCTTTGACCTGAAATCACTATGATTCCTACATGAGGAGTTGTGTGTTTTAATGCCATCAAATGTTATCTGTAACAAGGTGATTATAAAGTTGGTTATTAGGCATACCGCGATTCATGTGGAAGGATGTGAGTGACCTAGATGGGATTTGTCCCTCCTACATAACAGGAGTGATATCTTCGGGCCCTCTGATTGAGTGAGACTACGAAATGCATGGCCATGCTCAAATGAGTCAATATGAGATATTGATCTCATTTGTTATTATTATGTCTACTCGAGAATCAGGAAACTGGAGATTGAACTAAACAAGGGTGACACGTTCCATGCCTTGTGTTCAATCTAGATATCTGGACAAAGGGACTAAACTACACGGAAACATTGGTCACGGATAGGTTATGTCAAATCACTGATATTCTCATTACTTGGGTAGCAACGATGTGTTACTAGATACCGCTCACTGTTTGTAATATTAAAATGAGATTTTAATATTACTAACAATGTTATGAGAACTTACAGGGCCGCATACTTAGAGCTGACTAAATTAGAGCAATAAGAATCCAAGTTGGACTCGGATTCAACTGTGGGCCTAACTTATAACAGATGAGTTTAGGGTTGCACAACTTACCTTGCTACTGCTCACACTCACTTAAGGCAGCCACTATTATAAATAGTACTGCTAAGGGGGCTGCTATGTATGCAATACCACAACCCTAGCCACACCTACAGAAAATGAGTGAGAGACAGTGAAAGGTTTTCTTCTCTTCGCAGCTAGCACTGCGAAACAAAGACGTGACTCCCTTTTGAAAGTCTGTTCTTATGGATACTGCAGAGACATCATCGCTATTACGGTGTTGGTGATTCACCTCGCTTGTGTTTATCACGCTTCAAGAGACAAACCTTTAAAAACTCGGATTATGGCCTTTTCGCATGGATCCTATGAGGGAATTTTTATTATTCCGCTGCGTGACTTTTGATCTGCAATTCCCAACAAATTGAAAATCATACATTCACATATATATATATATATATATATATATATATATATATATATATATATATATATATATATTATATGCTTCAGCCTGTTTAATTACATCATATTTTATACAAAAAATAAAATATGTACCCACCCGAAAGATACAAATATACACCATCAAGTATGGCAAAACATCAGGCTTCCCCAAAAAGATAAATGGTTAGCCATTAGTAGCCATCGACAGTATCAGCCCCTACGACTGACGAGAAGGGACCGTAGCCTGGTCCTCCTCAGGGTCTTCTTTATCTGATGAAATTACCACCGGAGCAACCGAATTTTGGGCAGAAGCCCGAGCAGTGGAGAGGAAAGAGTCCTTACGTGGGGTGTAGTACATATCAGCCCA
This sequence comes from Ormosia emarginata, assembly GCA_029884605.1. Lineage (NCBI taxonomy): Eukaryota > Viridiplantae > Streptophyta > Magnoliopsida > Fabales > Fabaceae > Ormosia > Ormosia emarginata. The sequence goes on from JAQQTP010000088.1 coordinate 47,302,671, forward strand.
CATATCCCTCATGGGTAGGTAAAACTCCAAAATGACAAAAGCAGTGAAGTCGAAAACAAGAGGGTCATAGCGACTCCAAACTAAAGACACTGTCAGCTCCCCGTAGTACACGCATCGATCCATCTGCACATGTATGTGCTGTGAATGCATGTGTCTTGAAGCATGTCAAATGGTTTTTGATGATAACAAAGACAAAGATGAAGATCAAAGAGCGAAAGAGTAAATCAAGATCAAAGGAAGAAATCAAGAGGTTTAGATATAGGCATTATAGTACATCAATGTTAAATGCTCCCAAGATATCTCAAATGGTTTTTCAAAAATGATTTGAATCAATATGATTTTCAAAGATCAATTCCTAAAAGAGAACTTCTTTTACCTTGGATCATGCCAAATAATGTTCTATATTGTTTAATCCATGTTTTCTAAAGTTAGGAATGATATAAATCTATTTTAAGGCTTGAAAAATGAGTTTAAAGTATAGTGTAATCGATTACCAAGGTTTAGTAATCGATTACAAGCCAAACAGAAGCCTTGTAATCGATTACACCATCCCTGTAATCGATTACCAGAAAGTCAGAGAACGTGTAATCGATTACACCAAGTCATGTAATCGATTACCATGTTCCCAGAAAGCCAAGAACATGACCAAAAGGGCCATGTAATCGATTACATCAATATTGTAATCGATTACCATAAAGTCAGAGGGCGTGTAATCGATTACACAAGCCATGTAATCGATTACCACAAGCCCAGAAAGCCAAGAACACGTTCTTTTTTCCATGTAATCGATTACCAAATCCTTGTAATCGATTACCAAGGTTCTGACATGCCCAACGGCTATATTGAATGCATTTAATGCTTGGCTTTAACCACCCCCAACGGCTCTTTTAATGAATGGGCTTTAAATACAATTGCTGGGGCATCATTAAGGGTTGTTCTTGAACCTAAAAACATCATAGCAACACATCATACGAGAATCAAACTCTGAAATCTTTCTTGCTCTGTTTTTGTCCAATCTTTGAGATATCTTTGTGAGCATTATTAGAGCTTCAATTTGTATCATCTACTCTAGTGAGAGCTTCTCAAATTCAATCTTAATTGCTGTATAAGATAGAGGGTGAGGCATCCCTCAATTTGTAAAGGGTGAGGCATCCCTTTGTTTGAAGAGACTCAAGCTCAAGGGTGAGGCATCCCAAGGAGTTGAGGGCTCAAGTTTGTAAAGGTAGTCAAGCACCTATTGAAGCTTGAAGATATAGTGAAAAATCTCAAGTTGTTGCTTGAGGACTGGATGTAGGTCACAAGTGGATTGGTGGCCGAACCAGGATAAATCACTGTGTTTGATTCTCTAAACTCTTCTCTTTATATTTCTGCATTGCTTATACTCTTGCTTGATTACTTCTCTCTTGGTTGGTTATTAAGCAATACACATTGTTCTTATCAATTCATTCATTTCAATTAGTCAATAGCTTCAACGAAAATCAATAGTCAAGTGTTTTGCGAAAGAATTGCGAACTTGTTTTACAAACTCAATTCACCCCCCTCTTGAGTATTGAAGCCACTTGGTAACAAGTGGTATCAGAGCTAGACTCTTGTATAAAGAACTTAGCCGCTTCAAGAGTAAAGATGGCTTCAAATGGTTTTTCTAATGAAAGTTCTTCTATAAATAGGCCTCCCTTTTTCAATGGGGACGGTTATGCATATTGGAAAGAAAGAATGAAGATTTTTATTGAAGCTATTGATATTGATGTGTGGGATCTTTGTTGAAAATGGTCCTTTTATCCCCACACGTCTAGTTGATGGTGTTAGAACAAATACACCAAGAAATGAATGGACCGATGATGACAAGAAAAAGGTTCAATGCAACTTGAGAGCCAAGAATATCATTACTACCTCTTTAGGATATGATGAGTTCTTTAGGGTGTCAAATTGTAAGACCGCTCAAGAAATGTGGGATACATTGCAAGTAACTCATGAAGGTACAAGTAAGGTAAAAAGATCTAGAATTAACACACTCACTCACGAATATGAATTGTTTAGAATGAACCAAGGGGAAAGCATTCAAGAAACGCAAAAACGTTTTACTCATATAATTAATCATCTTGCTTCATTGGGAAAAACTTTTGCCAATGAAGATCTTATTAACAAAGTTTTGAGATGTTTGAGCAGAAATTGACAACCCAAGGTGACGGCAATATCGGAATCAAGAAATCTTGCCGCAATGACTTTGGCCACTCTCTTTGGAAAGCTTCAAGAGCATAAGTTGGAACTAAACCGATTAAGTCAAAATGAGGAGCAAGATAAGAAGAAAAAGGGAATTGCACTCAAAGCCACCTCTTCCATACTTGAAGATGATGATGAAGATGGTAAAGAGGATGCCGAAAATATTGAACTAAGTGAGGAGAATCTTAGTCTCCTTGTGAGAAAATTCGGAAGATTCCTAAAGAAAAAGGGACTTCAAAGAAGACCACCCTTTCCTCAAAAGAAAGCATATCACAAAGGAGAAGGATCCTCTACTCCTCCAAAATGCTACGAATGCGGAAAACCGGGGCATATGAAAATGGAGTGTCCTACATACCTCAAGAAGACGGAGAAGTTTGAGAAAAGACCCTCTAAGTAAAAGAAAGGAAGAAGATCATACATGTAACACCCTCCCTAGGGTATCACATGTCTGACTCCCGACTCGTAATCTGAAAATGTTTTCATCAATCTCTGAGTTAAAAACGTGGGTTTAAAATTACTTCTTTACTGAAACGTAAATTTACTGAAAATATTAGGTAATATTGAAAATCATATTTCAACTATTCATTATGCAATATTCACACCAATTAATATTTTACAATTTGAAGAGAAATATAAAACTAACAGACTTTTTTTTAACAGTAGCAAACCCCATGACGGGTCCTACTAAATAGCACGGTATAACACTAACGATAAAACTTAACATACTTATTCTGTTGTGTATCCATCTTGTTGCATCAGACATCTGTTCTACATCTGTTCTTTGTCAACACTGCACACCTTCGAGTCCTGAATATCCACTCCTTATTGTTGTCACCAATTCAGAGTATCCATCGCCCGATATGTCTAAGACAACTCATTCTTTCTACTGTTTATTTTAAACAATACAGACACAGCAAGACAACATAACAAAGAGGTGAGATCACCTACACCAATACCAACATGGCAGCACAGAGATAACACAAACAACAATATCATACAGGGATATCATACCAAACTTCCAATAATATATTCAAGATTAATCAACTATCATCATCAAATCATTTATCAATTCAATTATCATAAACAACAATTACGATAATGTCCTAATTATCATCATCATCATCCAAGTATTCAAAACAATTGTCATAGCCAATATTCCTCAATTAATATATCATACAGATATAAATGTTCAGATTATGCATGTACACAAGACTCGATTTCCTACTCCATGGAGCTAAAACTCAGGTCGAAGAAATGATCGAAAAGATCTGCCGGTACCACGTGCCTCAGACCACGTGCTTTAATTCTCATTTCAATTTTTGCACATCTAGCACATACACGACAGTCTTTATCAGATCTTGATTAAGAATAGTGTCTCGGTCCGGATCATCGGTGTGTTGCATCGGTCTAACCTACGGGAAGAAGCGCGACCAACCACCCGTGTAGGCAACCCGCACCCCGATGCCCCCAAGGTCAACAAGTGACCTACACTACGCATATCGCACCCACTCAAGAGGTGTGTTTCTCCTAGGCAATCAGCCATATCCAGTCCTCATCGGACCATTCCAATGCATGTATAATGCACCAAATCCAATCATAGACAAATATGTCATTTTCTCACAAACAGTGTATGGACACTGGTTCAACAGTAATCATACTGTACTTTCAACAGCGAAAATCATGTTATCACGTTTTCATAGTTGTAAAACACTTTTACCGTATTTTCACAATCGCATAACATTTCTGTTACGTTTTCACAATCCAAAAACATTTCTGTTATGTTTTCACAATACCATGACACTTCTTTTATATTTTCACAAGACCGTAACACTTTTGTTACGTTTTTAAAATTCCAAAATATTTTTATTACGTTTTTACAATACCGTAACACTACTGTTACGTTTACAAAATTTCGTAACATTTCTGTTACGTTTTCAAAATGTTGCAACTCTTTTGTTGCACTTTTAAACCACGCACTAATTTTTAACATTTTTCTCAATCGCGTAAAAATATACGTTTCTCAAATAGCATAGTATTTTTCTACTGTTTCAAAATTGCGTAACTTAAAAATCATTCTTTTACGTCACGTAAATCATTTTCTATCATTCTCAAAATATTTAAAATACTTTTCAAATCTCATAACAATGTTCTATTATTTTCACAATCACGTAAAATATTCTATCACTATTCAAATCACGTAGTGATTTTTCAACAATATTTCAGTCGCGTAAAATATTTAAACGCTTTTCAAATCGTGTAGAAATATTTAAACATTTTTCAAATCGCGTAGAAATATTTTACTGTATTTCAAATTGTTTTTAAGATACGTAAAATATTTTTCAACATTTTTCAATCACATAAAATATTCCTCAATATTCCAAACATTATTTTGGACTTAAATAAATCAATATCATTTTTAACACATTGTTCAAAATTGCGTAGCTTAAAAATCACATTTTTAAGATACGTAAAACATTTTTCATCACAATTTCATTACAGAAAATACTTCTTAACCTTCAAAAATTCCTCTTCAACTTTTCTCAAAATAATATAACTTTATATTTCATTTAATATATTTTCTTACTCAAGAAAATATTTTTCCACAGATCTTTACTCAAGAAATTTTTTTTTCAAAATATACTTCACAGAAATCACTTTTTCATTTATGTAAATCAACGTTTCAAAACTTAACATTTTTCTAACGTATTTCAAAACTTGAAAATAAGTTATACATTAGTAAATTTTCAAAACACCATTATATTCTTCATTTTTTCCAAATCAATTCTAAAATCAATTTTCTTCAAAACAAATTAAGATTCAAACCCTTGCAACTTTTCTTTTTTTCATTTTCATATGAAAGTTCATTTCTCAAGTGATAAAATACTTTGATTCCTTTTCCAAAATCCTTATACTAAAACATTTTGTTCAAACATTTTGTTTCCACTTTAAAATTACTTTGTTTCATAAAACCAAAATTATTCCAACCTCAAAAAAATCATAGAGTCTTTGGCCATTGAAGCCATCAAATATTTTTCTTCTAAATTGATATGGTTTTACACAAACAAAACCATTAAAAATTCTTTGTTTTCAAAACCGTAAGACTTATGGTCATAAAAAACCAAACCCATTTGTTCAAATTCATTTTTACTTTCTTTGCAAATCCTTTTTCACTTTCTTTGTAAATCCTTTAAAATTGACATTGCTATTTTCATTTAAAATTCATGTTTAGAAAAATACTTAGGATCCTTTTACACAAAATAAATCAATAAAAATCCTTATAAAACCATGTTCTTGTTCTCTTGAAAAATAATTCCCTTGTATATTTTTCATGCTTTTCAAATCAATCAATTTTATTCTTCCATTAAAAAAAAATTAAGTTACAAACACCTATGTTGAGGTGTCTTAACCGAAAATTCCATAACCTTTAAAATCAAGAGAATTCACTTTCTCCTCTTCACAATTTTTCATTTAAACAAATCAATTTTCTTGTACTTGAAAATTTCAACATAGCACCCTAATTTTGGGTGACAAAACTGTAGCCATCTCTTTGGTCATTGGAACCAAAAATTGATTTCCTTTCCATCATCAAGTCATGGCATACATATACATATAATCATATATATCACAAGCATGCCATAATTAAAAGCAATAAATCATGCATAGTATAAGCATACCATCAAAGCTATAAAAGCATGTATAGCATATCAAGCATATGCAAATAATTAAAAACACATAAACAACCACAAATTAATTACATGACCATGGATATGAATCCTCACATGGATTCCACATCCATCAAATAAAATACCATCTCTCACCACCATGCTTGGTTGGTGAGATGGATCTCCCTCTTACCTCTTGAAGATCCTTAAAAACTTCTTGTTTTGCTTCTTTTTCCAAGTCCTTCATCACCAAGAGCTTCTCAAATACAAAACAAAATACATAAAAATTAGTATACTAAGCTTGATTAAGAGGAACCATGGATCAAACATGGCTTAGATCATGAAAAAGAGAGAAGAAAATGAAGTTTCCTTATACTTCACCTCAAAAACCCAATAACTTTGATCTTGAAGAAAGTCCATGAAGATGAATGATTTAGAGAAAATCTTCAACATGAAAGTTGCTTAGAACATCATGTAGATTCAAGATCTATGGTTGGATGAAATTAAAAGAGATTGGATGGTGATTTTAGGGTAGATAACCAAATGGTTTCTCTTGAAGCACAAAGATGAAATTTTTGATTTTTGATAGAAACTTGAAGCTTGGATTTGAAGCTCAAGATGAATGATTTTGGAAAAACTCATAACTAGAGATGTTCTTAGAATGGTGTTTAGGTTTAGAAAATCAAGTTGGATGAAATTTTTGAGTGATGAAAGGTGCTCTTGGAGGGCTTGGCCAAAATCTAGAGAAGAAAGGAGATGAGAGAAAATTTTCTAAGTTTCCTTCTTGAAAATGAATCAATGAAGACCAAAGGAAGACAATAATGACTAAAGCATGCAATTATGGTCTTCCAAACTCCTTCATGCAGCACCAAATTCGTAGTCCCCCTTCTTGCATTCTTCTTGAGTGCAAAAAAAATCAAAAGTAAGCCATTATGATGTCTAACTTGACCAAGACATGCAAAAATGACATAAAGCTTGTTTCTTTGTCTTCTAAACACTCCAAAACCATCACTTTCTCTTCATAATGCATTCAATAAAGTTGTCTTCATTATTTGCCACCATTTGAAGCATTTCTAGCCATTGATTAATTCAATGGTTAGGATTTAGGTAGATTTAGATAGGTTAGAAGACTTAATCTAGGCCATTGGATTTTTCTCCTTTAAATTCTAACCATTAGATGTGTCTCCGAAATTAATGGTTAAGATTGCTTCTTCAAACTTTAAATCCAAGGGTCCTAATTAGTCTTTGCCATTTTAGAAGACCAAATCTCTACCCTTGATTAATTCTTCATCCAATGGTCATAAATGGTCTTTGTTACTTTTTAAGATTAAATCACCACCCTTGATTTAATCTAAATCCAATGGTTATAAATGGTCTTTGTCATTTTTCAAGACCAATTCTACACCTTTGATTACATCTATGGTTGATATCAAAGCCTTCCTAACTAAGCTTATTCTCACACCATTGATTAAATCAATGGTTATTATCCAAACGCTTTATTAAGTTTGTTTTTAACCTTTGATTAAATCAATGGTTAATATTCAAACTAAGTATTCTCATCCAAGGGTATAGATCAAGTCAAGCTCTCTTTGTTGACTACGAGTATAATATTTATTCTTGTATCCTACAAATAATATTTTTCTTATATTTTTATCATCGATAATTAAATACAAGTATAAAATCAAGACAAGAAATTTTCTAAAACTGTCTCCGGATTCAGGTTTAGTAAGATCCCCTGTCTCCGTCTAAACAGTACAAATTTTTCTATGCGTAGAAAAATTTTTCACTTTGTGGGACCCACCTGGGCCCACATATGGCCACTTGGGCCCACATACCCCCTGCGAGACCCACAGACAGGAAAAATTTCAAAATCATCCATAAAATCACAAAAATTATAAAATGCACAAATATCAAATCAGATTACGTAAATTAATTACCTAACGGTAAAAATTAAATTACGTAAAGTTTTCTCCGGCCCGAAAATTTTTATTTTCCTGACACGGAGTAAATCACTCAAAACGATCAAATACGCTGACGGAATAAACAAAATAATTTTACAGTGCACAAAAATTACTAAACAGTAAAATTCTGTTAACTGTCAAAATTACTGTTTAAGAGATACGGAAATTTGGGATGTTACAATACATAGCTTGGGAGGACAATGACTTAAGTTCTTCCGACGACTCGGAAAATGAAGAAGCCCATCTTTGCCTCATGGCTCAAGGAAAAGAAAGTGGAGAAAGCGACACCAAGGTAACCTCTTCTAACCTAGAACCTCCACCTACTTATGATGAATTGCAAGATGCCTTTCAAGAATTGCATAATGAATCTTTGAGACTCACTAAAATGATTTTGTCTTCAAATAAAACAATCTCCCTATTGACAAATAAGGTTTCTACTTTAACTAAGGAGATAAATGAACTTAAAATTGAAAATGAGACCTTAGGACTCATAGATGCTAATTCATCATACATAACTTGTTCCTCACATGATAATGCATCCATATCATTACCTTGTTTATCATGTAAAGCTTTTGAAAAAGAAATTGAAGACTTGAACAACACTCTTGCGAAATTCACCCTTGGAAGAGACAACTTGAATGTGTTGTTAGGGAGACAAAAATGTGTTTTTCAAAAAGCCGGTTTAGGATTTAATCCAAACAACCATCAAAAATCTTATAAGAACTTCTTTGTTTCCTCAAAAACTTCAAGTAGCCCCTTTATCAAATGTTTTCATTGTGGTAGGAAAGGGCATAGTGCATCCACTTGCAATGTTAGAAAGAATATAAATACTAAAGTTGGAATAAAAAGGGTTTGGGTTCCTAAAGGCACCATGCCTAACTCTAACACACAAGGACCCAAGACAATTTGGGTACCAAAAGTTAAAACTTGAATGTGTGTTGTAGGTGTGCTTGAAGACCAAGAGCTCAAATTGGTATCTTGATAGTGGTTGCTCCAAGCACATGACCGGTGATGGGTCCAAGTTCTCCTCCCTCATTCTCAAGAAACATGGTCATGTCACATATGGTGATAACAATAAAGGGAAGATTCTTGGAATTGGCAAAGTTGGTAAGATTCCTTCATCATCTATTGATAATATTTTGCTTGTTGAAGGACTTAAACATAATTTGCTTAGTATTAGTCAATTATGTGATAAAGGCAATAGAGTTATATTTGATTCAAATTGTCGCATAATTGAGAGTAAGGATGATAAACATGTTAGGTTTGTTGGTCATAGGGTCAATAACATATATATGATTAGCCTTGATGACATTTCCTCAAATGATGCTAATTGCTTTATGACTAGAGAAAATGATTCATGGTTATGGCATAGAAGAATTGTTCACATTCACATGGATCACTTAAACAAATTAGTTTCTAAAGAACTAGTAATTGGTCTTCCAAAGCTCAAATTTGAAAAAGACAAACTTTGTGATGCATGTCAAAAGGGAAAACAAGTAAAGGTCTCTTTTAAAGCTAAAAATGTAGTTTCAACTTCTAGACCTCTACAACTTTTGCACATGGATCTTTTTGGTCCCTCTAGAACTATGAGCTTTGGTGGGAATTACTATGCCTTAGTGATTGTGGATGATTTTTCTAGGTTTACATGGACATTGTTTTTATCTCACAAAAATGATACTTTTCAATCATTCAAAAAGCTTGCTAAAGTTATCCAAAATGAAAAAGGTTTTTGTATTGCATCCAGAAGAAGTGATCATGGTGGTGAATTTGAAAACCATGAATTTGAAACGTTTTGTGATGAACATGGCATTGAGCATAATTTTTCAGCCCCTAGAACACCACAACAAAATGGTGTTGTAGAAATAAAAAATTGATCTTTAGAAGAAATGGCAAGAACTATGCTCAATGAGGCCAACCTTCCTAAGTATTTTTGGGCGGATGCGGTTAACACCGCTTGTTATGTTATGAATAGGGCTCTAATAAGGCCAATTTTAAAGAAAACCCCCTATGAATTATACAAAGGAAGGAAACCAAATGTCTCACATTTTCATGTTTTTGGATGTAAATGTTTTATTCTAAATAATGGAAAGGATAACTTGGGGAAGTTTGATGCAAAATCTGATGAAGGAATCTTTCTTGGTTATTCTATACATAGTAAGGCCTTTAGGGTTTATAACAAACGATCTATGACCATAGAAGAGTCCATACATGTTGCATTTGATGAGACTAACCCAAACGAGCCAAGAAAAGAGCTTGTTGATGATGTTGCAGAAATCCTTGCAAGAACTCACCTTGGAAATCAAGAAGAAGAAGTCAAGAAGCAAGAAGAAAGCCCATATGATTCCCCAAGACAAGAGGACTCTCAAATCATGGATCTTCCCAAGGAATGGAAAACATCAAGATATCATCCTCTTGACAAAGTGATAGGTGATGTATCAAAAGGGGTAATCACTCGTAACTCTCTTAGAGATGCATGTAATCATATGGCTTTTGTTTCTCAAGTTGAACCTAAAAACATAAATGAGGCCATTAATGATGAACATTGGATCTTGGCCATGCAAGATGAATTAAATCAATTTGAGAGGAATCAAGTTTTGGAATTAGTCCCAAGGCCCAATGATCATCCAATAATTGGCACCAAACGGGTTTTTAGGAACAAACTTGATGAAACGGGCTTAATAATAAGAAACAAGGCTAGGCTTGTAGCTAAGGGTTATAATCAAGAAGAAGGTATAGATTATGAAGAAACGTATGCTCCCGTAGCTAGACTAGAAGCCATTAGAATGTTACTTGCATATGCTTGCATCATGGATTTCAAACTCTTTCAAATGGATGTCAAAAGTGCCTTTTTAAATGGTTTCATACAAGAAGAAGTATATGTTGATCAACCTCCCGATTTTGAAAGTTTTGAATTGCCCAACCATGTTTTTAAACCTAAAAAGGCCTTGTATGGCTTAAAACAAGCTCCTAGAGCTTGGTATGAAAGGTTGAGCAAATTCCTTTTGGAAAATGGTTTCTCTAGGGAAAAGGTTGACACAACTCTTTTCATCAAACATAAAAAGCATGACATTTTACTTGTTCAAATATATGTTGATGATATTATATTTGGTGCTACTAATGACTCTCTTTGTAAAGAATTTGCTAATATCATGCAAAGTGAGTTTGAGATGTCCATGATGGGTGAGCTCAACTTCTTCCTTGGGCTTCAAATCAAGCAAACAAGAAATGAGACTTTCATAAGTCAATCAAAATATTACAAGGAGTTGCTCAAGAAGTTTGGAATGGAAGGAGCAAAGCAAATGGCTACACCAATGGGAACTTCCTGTTACTTGGACAAGGATGAAGGAGGTAAATCGGTAGAAATCACTAAGTATAGAGGTATAATTGGCTCACTCCTTTATCTTACCGCAAGTAGACCGGATATCATGTTTAGTGTATGCATGTGTGCTAGATTTCAAGCAAATCCTAAAGAATCACACCTAAGTGTTTGTAAAACGTATTATGAAATATCTAATAGGCACTTCACAAATGGGATTGTGGTACCCTAAGGGTGCTTCATGTTGTTTGGTTGGTTATTCCGATTCTGATTTTCTTTGGGTGCAAAATGGATAGGAAGAGTACTAGTGGGACATGCCACTTGCTTGGAAGCTCATTAGTTTCTTGGCATAGCAAGAAGCAAAATAGTGTGGCATTGTCAATGGTGCTGAATATATTGCAGCTGGGAGTTGTTGTGCTCAAATCCTTTGGATGAAGCAATAACTTCTAGACTATGGTCTTGAGCTGGATCATATCCCCATAAGATGTGATAACACTAGTGCAATCAATCTATCTAAGAATCCCGTTTTACACTCAAGAACAAAGCACATTGAAATAAGGCATCATTTCATAAGAGATCATGTTCAAAAGGGTGATTGCATGCTTGAATTTGTGGAAACCACTAAGCAACTAGCAGACATTTTCACTAAACCTTTAGCAAAAGAAGCCTTCTATTATATAAGAAATGAACTTGGCATATTAGATCAATCATGTATAAGCTAAATTGCTGCATAATCCACCATTTTGCTGCATAAAGAAACTTTCTCTGCATAATCAAGCCCTTTTCTGCATAATCATGGTTCTTTATTGCATAAATATTGATTTTCAATTCCATACTGACTTGAGCGTCGGAGATTTCCCCAAAGTTGTTTTGCAGGTGCTCCTTCATGTCAAAACTCTCCAAGAAACTCAAAAACATCACAAATCCATCCAAATAGGGTAATTCTTGGTAAAAGTAGCAATCTTGTATGATTAAGTGTTTTGGATCAAAATCTGTGTAAATTACTTGCCTAAATGATGTTTGAAATTGATTTAAGATGCTTTACAATCAACTTGAATGGTTTAAAATTGATCCCTAACTGTTTAAAATGCAAAAATTGAGTTTTAGTAGTCTGGTAATCGATTACAAGACCTTTGTAATCGATTACAAAGGTTCTGTCAAGCCAGTAATCGAATACACAAAACTGGTAATCGATTACATTGAATCAAGAACTCAGGTAATCGATTACACATATAATGTAATCGATTACAAGGTTTTCAGAAATTTGGTAATCGATTACATTGAAATTGTAATCGATTACAAGGGAAAATATAGAAGCGGTAATCGATTACACAACCCATGTAATCGATTATAGAGGGGTTTAAAAGGCTTCTGACGCGCGAAAGGTTACTCATTCTAATCTTTCCACCTTCTCTCTCTCCTCTGCTCTCACGAAGCTCTCCTCTCTCAACTCTCTCCTTTTCACTCAAACCTCCATCAAACCCTCCAAAATCACCTTCCTCTCACTCGAAATCCCTCTCCTCACACATCCCCATCATCAAATCCCATCACAATCCACTCCTTTCTCTCACCCACCACCTTCATTCTTCTCCTCTTCATCCCCCACGAGCTTCACTTTACCCAAAACACTCATCCATGGCTGACCCATCCCAACGTGCCAAACGTGCAAGAACAGGGACCACTGTTGGTGAGTCCTCCAGTGCTCCTCCACGGACACATCTCGGCTTGGACCTCACGAGACACTTCTCCACCACCAAGAAGGCTGAACTCTTCAGGAAGAACTTCCAGCTGAGGAAGCTCATCTCCCCGAGGTATCTCACACAATCCTTCTGCACCAGTGAACCCCTGGAGTGTTTCCAACTGATTGAGAGGCTGGGCTTGCTTGGGTTCTTCAGCATTCAGAAAGCCATTTATCCCAACCTGGTTCGTGTGTTCTATGCCAACCTGAGGTATGAAGGCCACTGCTTGATCTCTGAAGTGAAGAAAACTCAGATCAAGATCACTCGGGAAGAATGGTGTAGGTTGACCAAGCTAACCTATGCTGGGACCAGCTTCTATGGTAACGAAAATGCTTGGGGTGACGAGTTTGAGTATAAGAGTGCTTTGATGTCCCTGATTCGCTCCGGCTACGTGCTTCCCAGGAACAACAAGAGAGTTATGGCGACTGGCCTAACAATAGAGAACAGGGTACTCCATTATTTGGTGGTTAGAGGCTTGATTCCCAGAGGCGGGAGTTATTCTCAGATTTTACGGGATGATGTTGTGGTCTTGTGGGCCATGACCACTGGTAGGCCAATCAACTGGGCCAATTACATCATTCAGCACATGCTGGATGTGAAGAAGAAGAAAAACTCTGCCCTGCCCTATGCCATGTTGGTGGCTGCTATCCTAGAGCACTGTCGCATCTCCTTGGCTGAAGAATCCAAGGATACCAGCTCCAAGGGACCCCAATCCATTGGCCTGCACACCTTGAAGAAGCTTCAGCTGAGCAAGGTCGATGGACGCTGGTACTATTTGGCCCATGGTAGCTATGGGCACATTCCTCATGGTCCAGAGAGTGATGATGAGGATGAGGACGTGCAGCCTGCACCAGCTCCACCAGCATCAGCCACATTGGAGCTTCTACTGCAAGAGTTGCGGAGTTTGGCTACCACCGTGGATGCCCGGATGGACCGCATTGAGCAGAAGGTGGATCACCTCAAGCTTAGGATGGACTACTCCGATCAGGAGCTTGCTGCCATTCGTTCGCATCTGGAAGGCCCAGACACGCTGCACCATCCACCTCCTCTGCTCCTCCCTTGCTCCTCTATCATTTGCGATCCCTCGCCACTCCGGTGGAGTTCCTGCTGAGAATGAGGAGCTCCTTGGTTCGAAGACGACCTTGATACTGGAGACGATGACGTGGACCTTGGAGATGTTGCTGCTGATGTTGAGAGCGATAGCGAGGCCACTGATAGTGATCATGGACCTCTGCCATGATAGTTTCTTTGATATTTGATTGTATATGGTTTTTGGAAATTCTTTATATATAAAAATCAGTTGGTTCTTTTGATGTATTGCCTTTCTGAATCATCTTGATATATTATTGTTTATATGCATATGAATGATTGATTATGATCTGTTTATGATCTGCTTGTCTGAGCCACATTGTTCTCTGTCAATTGTTGTTGGGAAATCATGAAAAACAGAGGAAATGCTGTCCAAATTTCTGCTTAATGATAATGTGTTTTTGATAATGCCAACAGGGGAGAGATTAGTGACTTGCATTAGTACGGGGGAGTTCGATTTAACGCTCTTACATAAATATTTCACTAATGCTATATTGTGCATACATTACGGGGGAGAGTTGCGCTTAAATCTCTGATATACATATATATATATGCAATTGTTTCTCTTCCTTTCAATGTTCAGATTGTCATCATCAAAAAGGGGGAGAATGTGAATGCATGTGTCTTGAAGCATGTCAAATGGTTTTTGATGATAACAAAGACAAAGATGAAGATCAAAGAGCGAAAGAGTAAATCAAGATCAAAGGAAGAAATCAAGAGGTTTAGATATAGACATTATAGTACATCAATGTTAAATGCTCCCAAGATATCTCAAATGGTTTTTCAAAAATGATTTGAATCAATATGATTTTCAAAGATCAATTCCTAAAAGAGAACTTCTTTTACCTTGGATCATGCCAAATAATGTTCTATATTGTTTAATCCATGTTTTCTAAAGTTAGGAATGATATAAATCTGTTTTAAGGCTTGAAAAATGAGTTTAAAGTATAATGTAATCGATTACCAAGGTTTAGTAATCGATTACAAGCCAAACAGAAGCCTTGTAATCGATTACACCATCCCTGTAATCGATTACTAGAAAGTCAGAGAACGTGTAATCGATTACACCAAGTCATGTAATCGATTACCATGTTCCCGAAAGCCAAGAACATGACCAAAAGGGCCATGTAATCGATTACATCAATATTGTAATCGATTACCATAAAGTCAGAGGGCGTGTAATCGATTACACAAGCCATGTAATCGATTACCACAAGCCCAGAAAGCCAAGAACACGTTCTTTTTTCCATGTAATCGATTACCAAATCCTTGTAATCGATTACCAAGGTTCTGACATGCCCAACGGCTATATTGAATGCATTTAATGCTTGGCTTTAACCACCCCCAACGGCTCTTTTAATGAATGGGCTTTAAATACAATTGCTGGGGCATCATTAAGGGTTGTTCTTGAACCTAAAAACATCATAGCAACACATCATACGAGAATCAAACTCTGAAATCTTTCTTGCTCTGTTTTCGTCCAATCTTTGAGATATCTTTATGAGCATTATTAGAGCTTCAATTTGTATCATCTACTCTAGTGAGAGCTTCTCAAATTCAATCTTAATTGCTGTATAAGATAGAGGGTGAAGCATCCCTCAATTTGTAAAGGGTGAGGCATCCCTTTGTTTGAAGAGACTCAAGCTCAAGGGTGAGGCATCCCAAGGAGTTGAGGGCTCAAGTTTGTAAAGGTAGTCAAGCACCTATTGAAGTTTGAAGATATAGTTGAAAATCTCAAGTGGTTGCTTGAGGACTGGATGTAGGTCACAAGTGGATTGGTGGCCGAACCAGGATAAATCACTATGTTTGATTCTCTAAACTCTTCTCTTTATATTTTTGCATTGCTTATACTCTTGCTTGATTACTTCTCTCTTGGTTGGTTATTAAGCAATACACATTATTCTTATCAATTCATTCATTTCAATTAGTCAATAGCTTCAACGAAAATCAATAGTCAAGTGTTTTGCAAAAGAATTGCGAACTTGTTTTACAAACTCAATTCACCCCCCTCTTGAGTATTGAAGCCACTTGGTAACATGTGCCAGCAATTGAGTCCTATATAGAAGGTCAACTTAATGTACCCCAAAAATCGGTGTGGGCGTGACGACATCCTTAGCAAGCCCTAGTCGTAGTGCGGCCAAAATCCCAGAAACTCAGGTGTTTCCTTTTCTTCCTCACGAAAGTCTTCTCAGAAGGATACAAATAAACAAAAATATCAAAATACATAAAGAAGAGAGACACCCAGCTTTCCTTACGAATACGGCAGTAAGAAAATAGAACGGCGCTGGACGTTCACATACCAACACAATTCATATATCCAATTATAGTAATAATTAAAATTAATAGTAAAAGCAAAACAACAATAAATAGCAATAGGAATTATCAATAACAGGCATCCAGCATCAATATTTTCAACAGTCAACAACTCAAGCAATCAAGTAATTATTGCAGTAATAATAATAGATATTTTTACACAATTATATATACTCATGCTCAATGAATTATGAGATTGACAGTTCATAATGCAAATGGTATCAAAATTCCTACTCCATGCAGCTAGACATAAATATTTTCGGAGTGAATGATCAAGGAGTTATGCTAGTATCTCCTTAGCCTTAAAAATGGTGTGCTCATCTCATAAAAATATTTATGCAATAAGGCTTGTACATGGCACCTCAACAGTTGATCGCGATATAGGACAACGTCTCAGTCTGGATTGTCGGTGTGTTTGCATCGGTCTATCCCACAGCCCCAGTGGAGCTACCACTGTCTATTGTGAGACAATCACACCCCAACGCCCCCAGGGCCAACCACTGTGACCCTACGCTTAGTCTACTCGCACCCGCACATAGGTGTTATTCAAACTCCTAGGCATACATCGCCTTTCCAACAATGTCCAACGAATAACACATATGCATGACAACGCAATGTACATTATGTATGTTCATCAATGATTCATTCATCATGAAGTATACCACAATGGCATATATATATATATATATATTCATTTCTCAATATCAACATGTCATAATTTCCACAGGTACACAATTAACAAGTACTTAGCCCATATAGGGATCCACAATAACATAGAATCAATTCTCAAGATCGATATGTATTTAGGGTTCATCTATTATCACAAGTTCACAGTATGAATTCACATTCTCAAAGTCTTAAGCTTTGGTCAATTATGACAATTTTAAGTTAAATAACCCTTCAAAATCGTGTCCCTCTTAAGTGTTATTATTCAATTCAATTCTTCAACCTCATTATGGATTATGCATATCTCTAAATTTCTAATTTCCAAAGATGCACCAAGGCATCATTTAAACCCTAAATTTTCTCTAAAAGTCGTGGCCTTACTAGGTCTTCAAGGTTCCAATTGCTTTCCATATTATGCATTAGTCTTTTGTTATCTAATCACTTAAATTTTAGTTTACACCAAACCAATCCAATCCCTCAAAATTCAAGCCAAAACCGTGGCCTCACATTAGGGTAGGAAACCCTAAAAAATTTCCATTTGTTAATTCTAACATTATCACTCAACATTTAATTACATAAGCTTCATTTTATTTGTGTACAAAAACCAATTTACATTCCAAAATCCTAATCAAAGTCGTGCCCTCCATAGGTGATAGGAAATTCTAAATTTTTCATTTATCAATTCCATTATTATTAAACCAGTTATACAATCAAACTTCAATCTTCATCAAGGTCACACAAGGCATGCAAATCAACCAAACAAGTGAGCATACAAATATGGATTTCTCCATCAAACAATCATACAAAGTCTCCTCACCACCAATAATGGTAGAAGTAAGTAAATCTCCCTCTTACCTATAGGAGGAACACGAAAATGGCTTCCTAGGTGCTCCTTGGTGGTTTTGGTTTTGGGGTCCAAAAACCCTAGATATTGAAATCATCAAGAATCAACATTAAGCATGGTAAAAAATGGATCTTTGGTCTCCAATGAAACCATAGATCATGAAAATGAAAAGAAAAAAAGAAGAAAATGGAAACTTTACCTCAAAGTTAGAAGCTTTGCCTTGGAAGACATTGGAGGTGAAGATGGATTTTGAAGAAATTTTCTAAATAGAAAGTGTAGAGGAGATTGAGGTGAGTGTGGAAATGATGTTAGTGAAGAGAAAAATGAATAGAAATGGCCACTAATGGTGGCTGCAAAACCATAGCCGACAAGGAGAAGGAGAGAGAAGGAAGAAAGAAAAATGAAGAAGAAGAATTAGAGAGAGAAAGTGTTGTAGGAAAATGATATTTTTTTGTGATTATTGGTTAAGTGTGGAGGAAAGTTTTTGCCTCCCAAGGGAAAGGAATCTCGCAGCAAAGGAGAGAAAGAAGGGGGAAAATTTGGCTTCCCCCATAAGCCAAGGGTAGCTTGGTCATTTGGTGATCAAAGCTTCTTAAAGAAGCTTTGATTGAAATACAAAAAATTTGAATTAAGGTAGGTTTGATTAGACATAAAGTGGATTACATTAGGATAATGTGATAAGGTTTTTAATTCATGCTATTATCCAATGGACAATTGTTACTGTTGACAGAAGTCAATATTAATTATCCGCCGGATAAAAATTATACAGTGATTTATTATTTTATCAGATAAAAATTTCTCGAAAAATATAAAACCTCGTAAAACCGTATCCAGCCTCGGGTTTAGTAAGATCCCCCGCCGACATTTCCATAGATCAAGGTTCTCGAGAAAAATATCTTATTTTTTCGGCTCCGCTCAGTTTACATGCAAAATAAGAAATAATATTAAAATATTCTGGGTTCTCAGAAAAATCCAGAAAAATTCTCAAAAATCACAAATATTATAAAATGAATATTTATAATAAAATAAATAAATTTTGGGGTGTTACAAGGCTCAGCCAGGGTATGATGCAGTTTAGGTCATAGTGGATAGGTTAACCAAATCTGCCCACTTTATACCAATAAGAGCTAACTATCCTCTAGATAAATTAGCTCAGTTATATCTGAAAAAGATAGTTAGGATGTATGGAGTCCGCATAAGCATAGTTTTAGATAGAGACCTATATTCATATCTAGATTTTGGGGAGCCTTGCAAAAGGCATTTGGGACTAAGTTGAGCCTTAGTACGACTTATCACCTGCAAACAGATGGGCAAATAGAAAGAATTATTCAAACCCTTGAGGATATGCTTAGAGCATGTGTTTTAGAACAACATAGTAGTTGGGTTAAGTTCTTACCATAAGTGGAGTTTTCCTATCACAATAGCTACCACACAAGCATAGGTATAGCACCCTATGAGGCTTTATACGGAAGGAAGTGTAGATTGCCACTGTGTTAGTATAAGGTAGGTGAGAGAACTATCCTAGGTCCAAAATTAGTCCAACAAACCACAAAGCAAATCAAGATGATTAAGGATAGGTTGGTTATTGCTCAAAATCGGCAAAAGAGTTATGCTGACAAGAAAAAGAGACCTCTTGAGTTTGATGAAGGAGAGCATATTTTCTTAAGAGTTACTTTTACAACAGGGTTTGGAAGAGCATTGAAAACCCTAAAGTTGAATCTTCGTTTTCTTGATCCTTACCAAATTCTAAAAAAAGTTGAACCCGTAGCCTGCTAGATAGCCCTTCCTCCCAGTTTGTCTAACCTTCATGATGTTTTTCACGTGCCTCAATTAAGAAATTATAATCCAGATCCTTTACATATCGTAGAACATGAATCCATACAGTTAAGAGATGATTTGTCTTATGATATACAACCAGTAAGGATTGTGGACAGAGAGGTCAAAAAGCTTAGAGGTAAGCATATTCCTCTGGTGAAGGTTATATGGAGTGGCTTCAACACTAAGGAGGCAACTTGGGAGCTAGAGTCCTACTTGCAGCAGGACCATCCAGAGTTGTTTGTATAAGGTAAGCAATTTTGGGGTCAATTTTAAAAATGAGGAGAGAAATGTAACATCCTCTAAAACATGTTAGTCTTGTATTTGGTTACATAGGTAGCATATTACTTGCTTGACATGTCTATTTAAATTTGTGACAAAGTGATATAATTTAGACATTTTGCTACAACACATAATGTAAAAAGTAGCTTAAAATGACTTAAATAATGGCATAAGTTGCTTAGATAAGGGAAACAGATAAGGATAATTTGTTTCTAGCTCACAAATGAACTAAGTAAAATGTAGTTGAAGTTTCAAGGTAAACTGAATCGGTTTGGTATTTTTAAGTACACTGGTTGAGTGTTTTAATACCGGATTAATGAGTCATAGATATGGAAACTTATGTAAATGATGAAATGAGAAGTTAGATGAATCTTAGGATTTATTCTAATACTTATGGAAGTTAGGAAACTTGATTTAGTAAAATCTAAGTATTCTTAACAGATTTAAAGTTTCTACAAAATATCTATTTTGGCCAAGTGATTCACTACTCTTCTTAAGCCATTAACCTTGACTTTGTGATGCTTTCCTACTCCAAAAATTCACTCATTCTTCACTTCTCTCACAAAATCCACAAAAGAGAAAGGAAGACACCAAGGACAAGAAGGAAATCAAGAGAAAGATTAAAGGAAAATCCAAAGCATGAGGATTTAGCTGCACTACAAAAGGTAGGGGACTTGTTTCATGACTATATCTTTCCCTTTTATTTTAACTTATTGCCTAATGGTTGTTTGTTGAACAAAAAGATGGGTTTGATTGTTTAGTTGTGATTTCTAGGCTTGATTCTTGTTTGTAAGCTTGATGATAGCTTATCTTAGTATGTTTGATGCATGGTGGTAATTTAGGACTCAAGCTTGTCCTTAATTCTTGCATGATTCTTAAGTTAGAAAAATGGGTTTTCGATGCTTAATGTTGGTATCATTAGTCTATGTTAGATGAATTAAGATAGTGTTTGATGACTCTTTCATGTTTAGAGATCATGTTTAGGATTTGAAATCACTGAGAATCCATAATTTGAGGTTTGGAATTGGTTTGGAAAACCAATTATGCAAAAGTTGTTCCGCAGAATCAGTTCTGGTGCATGGGCATACATTTAGGTGTGCTGGTGCTTGAACGCCAGCGTTGGGCGCCTGAGCGCCCAGTGACCAGATATTTTCTGCCTGATGCACGCCCAGAGCGCCTGAGTGTGCAGCCAATGCCTGAACGCCCAAGGACCAGTGCCTGAGCACCTAGTGCAGAATTTCACAAGATTTTTATCTTGTTGAAATAAGGTTTCCTACTTGATGGGACCCTTTATGCATGTTTTTTAGAGTATCTTAAGACATTATTATGGATATTTCAAGAATGAAATAACCATCTAGCATAGATAAGAAAAGCATAGGCCTTTGAGCAATAGAGGATGGTGGATTGCCTTAGGTAAGTATCTAGCATCTTTAGCAACTTAGTGTTGCTTTAGATATCACTTAAGATGTGATGATGTGGTGCATTAGATACAAGTGAACTAGGATGGATTAGTAATGTTTTTCCTATAAATGTGACCTTATATGATATGTATTGTCATTTGGCCAGAAGGTAGGGAATCAGAAGTTCCTAATGGAACAAGATATTCCTGACCAAGAGCTAGGGTTACATGTAGTTTGAGGTAACAGTTTTTCTCTATACAACAAGTAAACACAAGAAACCAAAGTTCCTAGTAGAACATGTTTGGGTCTTAAATGAGTTAAGTATGTAAGTATAAATGTATGTATGTCTAACTTGGTTTATCTAGTTACTAAAGTTAAACCTTGTAGAGAATTTAAGCATATCTTACTATTTATTTGTTAAGATTATGTTTATTATGTTATATATGACTGGTTTTGGTATGCTTTGTTGCCTTGTAAATCCAAGTGAAGACTCTTTAGAGAATAAGAAAAAGGAAGAAGCTGAAAGACTAGAATAGTTTTAGTTTTTATTGTTTCTAGTACGAACTTTGCATTTATTTATACTAGTTTGTAATATAAAGTGATTACCTATCACAATATGACTTTGTTAGGCTAATGTTGTATATATATGTATGCTTGTTTCCGCATCCCTCACGGCTCTCTGTAATCACTTGATTAGTGATTATGGATATATTATAGTGATGTTAGTTAAGAAGTGACATGGCTAGTACTATATATCTTTGTATATGATAAGTATATATATAGACATTCATATTTGTATTAGGGCGTTACATATCACCCCGGGCAGCCCTTGTGCTTTTTGTAAAGAAGAAAGATGGAAGTTTATGATTATGTGTAGATTATAGACAATTGAATAAAGTGACCATTAAAAACAAATACATACTTCCAAGAATTGATGATTTGTTTGATCAACTTAGGGGAGCCTCAATATTCTCTAAGATAGATTTGAGATTAGGATACCATCAAATTAGAATTAATCCAAAAGACATTCTCAAAATTTCTTTTAGAACTAGATATGGGCATTATGAATATCTAGTTATGCCTTTTGGGTTGATTAACATCCTAACAGTATTTATGGATTACATGAATCACATTTTTCAACCTTACTTGGACTAATTTGTGGTTGTTTTCATATATGATATTCTTATATATTCAAAGACAACAAAAGAGTATGAACAACATCTTAGATAGGTCCTTCAAATCTTAAAAGAAAAATAAGTGTTTGCTAAGTTAAAAAAATGTGATTTTTGGCTTCAAGAAGTAAAATTTTTAGGGCATGTAATCTCACAAGGAGGAGTTTTAGTTGATCCTAGTAAAGTGAAAGCGGTGATGCAATGGGAGAGACCAACAACCATCACTGAAATCAAGAGTTTTCTAGGATTAGTTGGGTATTATAGGAGATTCATTAAGGGATTTTCCTAATTGGTGTTATCATTGACCAGACTGACTAGAAAAGAAAAGCGTTTTGAGTGGAGTGATGAATGTGAAAATTGTTTCCAGGAATTAAAAACTAGGTTAACTACAACTCCTGTATTAATTATCCTTGATCCTAAAGAAAAATTTACACTGTATAGTGATGCATCCAAAAAGGATCTTGGATGTGTTTTGATACAAAATGAGATAGTATTGACTTATGCTTCAAGACAGTTGGGACAACATGAGGAAAACCACCCAACCTATGATTTAGAATTGGCAACAATGGTTTTTGCCTTGAAAATATGGACACATTATCTATATGGAGTTAAATTTGAAGTATTCAGTGATCATAAGAGTTTGAAATATCTCTTTGATAAAAAAAAGAACTTAACGTGAGGCAAAGAAGATAGGTAGAATTTTTAAAAGATTATGATTTTGAATTAAAATATCATCCAGGAAAAGTCAATGTGGTAGCAGATACACTTAGCAGAAAGCCACTACATGTATCATATCTGATGATTCAAGAATTTGAGTTATTAGAGAAATTTCGAGATTTGAATCTCTCAATAACTCTGCAACCTAAAATTTTGTCCATTAGTCAAATAGGAATTATCAATGAAATTAAATCACAAATTAGCTAAAAAAATAACACCGATTAATTTTTACAGATAATCAAAAACCAGGTTGCTCAAGGAAAACAAAAAAAAAATTCAAGTAACAAATGATGAAAGTGTGATGTATAGGGACAAATTGTGTGTTCCAGATGATAAGAATTGAAAAAAATCAAATACTGGAGGAAACCCATTGTAGTAAATATACCATTCATCTAGGAACCACCAAAATGTGTCAAGACCTTAAGAAAATTTTATGGTGGCCTACGATAAAAGAGGAAAATGCAAGATTTGTAACTAGGTGTTTAACATGTCAAAAAGTTAAGATAGAATACCAAAGACCAACTGGTCTGCTTCAACCATTAGAGATCCCTGTATAGAAATGAGATGTGTGGCAATAGATTTTGTGATGGGAATGTCACGAACTTCTTTAGGGCATGATGCTATTTAGCTCATTGTAAATAGATTAACTAAAACAGGTCACATTTTGGCAATCAAAGCCATGTATTCATTAGATAGACTAGCTCAAATATACATTAATGAGATTGTCATATTACAAGGTATTCCTTCTAGTATTATATCTAATAGGGACCCTAGATTTACCTCTAGCTTTTGGGGAACACTACAGTAGGGATTAGGTACTAAACTTTTTTTAGTACAACCTACCATCATCAAACTGATGGACAAACTGAAAGGACCATTCAAACACTAGAGGATATGTTGAGAGCTTATGTCCTGAAACAGACAAAAAAAATTGGGATCAGTATTTGCCATTAATAGAGTTTGCATGCAATAACAGTCACCATTCTAGTATTTGGATAGCACCTTATGAAGCTCTATATGGCAGGAAGTGTGGATCACCACTATGCTGGTATGAAGTTGGAGAGAGAAATTTACTATGGCTTGACATAATGCAATAAACTTTAGAGAAAATAAAATTTATCAGGGATAAACTTCTTATTGCACAAAGTAGGCATACAAGTTATGATGATAAAAGAAGAAGACCTCTAGAATTTGAAGAAGAAGAACATGTATTTTACAAAATTTCTCTTATAACTCGAATATGTATAGCACTTAAATCTAAGAAACTAAATCCTTGATTCCTAGGTCCATTTCAAATTCTTAAGAAAGTAGGGTCAGTAGTCTATCAAATAGCTCTTCCACCTAGTCTATCAAATCTTCATGATGTCTTTCGTGTTTCTTAACTTAGAAAATATTGTTCAAATCCTTCTTACATCCTATCTAGTGAACCAGTATAGTTAAGAAAAGATTTGACCTATCCCATTGGACCTGTATAGATTTTGGACACTTCTAATAAACAGTTAAGGGGGAAAATAATCCCTTTGATCAAGGTATTATGGGAAGAATTAACAATAGAGGAGGCAACTTGAGAAATGACAGAGGAAATGCAACGAAAGTATCCATAGTTATTTTCACCAGGTAAATTATGAGAATAAAATTTTTAAAAATGAGGGGAAAAATGTAATATCCCTTCTAAATTAAATTCTTATATATATATATATATATATATATATATATATATATATATATATATATGGCAATATTTAAATTGTGTTCTATATTCATGTAACATAAGTGTAATTTATTAAATTGTTATTAGGGACGTACGTGAAATTAAAAAATTTTGCGTACAAATTGAATTATTTGTTTACAGTAAGTCTGTAGGAATGACAAAAGATTTTCTAGAACGTTGGAAATAGTGAAAAAAAACATTTATAAGGTATGTTACATGGAAATTAAGAAAAATGGAGGAAAATAAAACTCGAAAACCCTAAGTAATTGGACTAACTAAATTGGTCAGTAGTTTAGTTAGTTTATGAAACTAGATTAGTAACTTACTTAGGTTAGTTTAGTCAGAGTAACTAAGTCATCATGATTAACTAAAATCCAATGAGAAGTTAGACATTTGGCAGGCTTTCTATTGGTTTGAAACTTTGATAAGGAACACCTGGTTCATTTGTGATTGGTTGGCTAGAAAATATAAAAGAAAAAGAATTAAAGAAAAAAAAAAGATGAACATTCCATGAAGAACTAGGAGCTTCGGCCAAGCAAGGGAGGAGAGGAGAAAAAAAGGAAAAAAATTGAAGAAAAAGGAGAAACAGCAAGAAGAAGAAGGAACCAGGTTTCTCAAGTCCATCCACTAAGTAATTAAGACAAGGACCTCACCTTTTTCATCTTAGTTTCATCTAACTTTGAGGTAGGGAGTCATACTTTTTCTCTAAATTTTCTTGAGTTGTTCTTGTTTTAAAAAATGTTCTAGTATGCTTCTTTATCATGCTTATGAATCATAGAAGCTTTATTTATGATTATTTTGTTGGATTGGAACCCTAGGTTAGTAAGACCTCATGTTGTGATCATGAGTTTTGTTTGAGTCTCTATGGAAGATTAGTGGAGACTAAGGTTGTTGATGAAGGAAGAATCATATGATTGATGTTAATTTTGTGGAAATATGGTCAAGAGACAAAGATATAAGAATTAGGGTTTTAATTCAAATCAATTTGGAGACTTTGGTTTAATCTTTGATTTAAAGTAGAATTGATGTTAGAAATGAATTCTTGATGCTAAAAATGGCCTAGAAATGATGAGAATGAGAAGAAAATCTTCCTAGTCATCAAATGATAATTCAGCCAAGCATAGTAATTAGAGTTAAATTTGCTTGTTGATGAAATATATTGTATTTTATTATCATAATTATAGAAATAAATGATATGGATTTTTATTTATGTTGGAATTGTGATTAAATGATTGATTATGTTAATGTCACAGTATGAACTATTGATGTTGTTTATGTGAAAGAATGATACTTAAGGTTGTGAAATTTTATTATATGGCATTGAGCCTAAAGATGTGACATCAATGTGAAGAAGGAATGAATGTAATGATTTTTAAGTCTATTAAGATTAGTTCGTTGGCTAAGAGGAATTAAGTTGTCCTCGGGCACAGCGGAATCTTAATAGAAAGTCTATTTAGATTGATTCATGGGCTAAGAGGAATTAAGTTGTCCTCGGGCTAAATAGAAAGTCTATTTAGATTGATTCATGGGCACAATGGAACTTAATGGGATATCTTACATTGGGTCAGATCCATTTAACTTAAGGGAGGCCCTAAAAAGTATGATATCTCAATTAGGATAATGGCCAATGTGAGCAAGGAGAGAAAAGTAATGTATAATGGAATGTGAAATGGTTTTATATTAATGTGATAGTTAAGTTATGTTCTTATGTTGGATTATATTTAGAGATTAATTTTAAGGTACTATTATATAATTATGTATGATGTTTTGTATGGAAAAGTATTTTTTGCAGTGATGTTGTAACACCCTCCATAGGGCATTGCTTTTCTGACTACAAGCTCATAATCTGAAAATCATTTCATAAAGGGATTGAGTTGTAAAACTTGAGTTTTAAAATTTCTTTTCACAGAAACATAGACTTACTGAAATTTATAGGTAATTCTGAAAAATAGATTTAAACTGATTAATATACATTACTGACACCACATAATATTTAACAATTATTTAGGAAATATAAAACTTACAGACTCAATTTTAAACATAGCAAACCCTGTGACGGGTCCTATTTAATAGCATGGTAAAACACTAACGAGAAAAACTCAACATATTTATTCCGTCTTGTGCCCATCTTGATGCGTCATATATCTGTTCCTCCTCAAAACTGCACACCATCGAATCCGGGATGGTCACTCCTTGATGTGGTCACCGAACTCAGAATATTTGCCTCCAGTCAAGTCTAAGAAACTCGTTACATCTACTATATAATTTTTAACAATACAAGCATAACAAAACAATACAACAAAGAAGTGACATCCCCTTTCATCAATACCAGTATAGTAGCAAAGAATGATACGAATGACAAAGTCATTCTAAACACACAGATATCACAATCTTATTCATGTTATCAATTCATCACAATTCTGGTAAATATATATCTTAGTTAAATCACCTGCACCAATTTCATCACAACATATATCCTCAATATATAAAATGATGATTTCACACCATATGAACATTTATCATGCCACAACAATATGTGTACTGACCATGTGTATGCATATTAGACCAATTTCCCACTCCATGGAGGTTTTCACAATTTCGAGATGAATGTTCTGGTTAATTGTTAGCCTTAGCCCATGACAAAACGCAGTCGTCGAAAGGAATCGTGTTCTTGTCGGGTATCATCAATGCGTTGCAACGGACTGCATTACCAAGTGGCACATGGTACTTGCCAACTGTCCACTGACTGACCGCCGCGTCTCAACGCCCCCAAGATCTATCATAAATCTCACTTTTCAATTCTCATTCTCTCTTCAACCATAAAGGCCATAATAGCTATCAGCTATATTCCGTTCAATGCACGAATATCTCAATGCAATTCTATTCAATGCACGAATATCTCAATGTAATTTTGTTCAATGCACGAATATCTCAATGCAATTCCGTTCAATTTCATCATATGCCTCAATGCATATCTTAATTTCATCATTAAAAAGGTTCCCAAATGAGATTAGAACAACTGCCCATACAATTGTCTAATATCATAAGATCAATGGATATTATATAATCGCTCATACAATTATATAATATCATCGATACATCCGAGTCCAGTACATCAGTTATTTACAGCATATTTACTGTATTTTCAATCGCGTATCATTTTTAACGTGTTTTCACAATCGCATAACCCTTTTGTTACGTTTTCAAATCGTGTAACCATTTTCTGACGTTTTCTCAATAGCGTAAAAATATTTACACGTTTTTCAAATCGCGTAGCGATTTTTTAACATTTTTGAAATCGTGTAGCTTAAAAATCATATTTTTAAGTTACGTAAATTATTTTTCATCATTTCTTAACTATGTAAAATATTTCTCAATATTTCAAACATCGTTTTGGATTTTCAAAAAACTCAATATCATTTCCAACTTCATTTTCCACATTTTCTTCACTGAAAAATCCTCTACGTAATATTTTTTATTATTTCTCCAAAATCATTATTCCTTTAAATCAATTATTCCAACTTAAAATTTCCTAACGCGTGTCAAAACCCAACGGTTGAGCTATACGTTAGTAAACTTCAAGTCACCAATTTATTTCTCTTTATAAACTGATCCTATCAATTTCATAGTTTCCAAAAATGATTATCACTTACTTTAAAAATCTCAAAATTCAATACTTTAAATCCTTTGCAACTAATCATCTAAGATTACTCTTAAAATCATTTTTATTTGAACTAATTTACCAATCCTTGGCATATTAGTCAAAAATCACAAATAGCTTCTTCATAAAATCTTTGTTCATTTTCATGTCCACTTTCTTTGCAAATCCTTAAAATCATCAACTTATTACCCTTTTATCTAAAACTCATGATTAGTAAAATACTTAGAATCTTTTGCTCCCAAAAATTAATTTGAGGCCGTGATGCCTCTATGGTTCTTTGGAACCAAAATAGTTTTCCTTTTCTCATAATTCTCATCACATCACATATTTCAATTCATTAAGCATACTATAAAAATTCATGCATCATAAACACATACTAAAACATATTATCAAAGCAATAAACATATCAATCACCAAACAATCATAAATATGGAAAGCTCTTAAACAAACAAGTGAATAAATCCTTATGGATTCTTCACCACGCACACATCCATTCCTCACCACCAACACATTGTTAATGAGGGTAATCTCCCTCTTACCTTGGATTGATGATCCAAGCTCCTTGTTGTTCTTCTTAAATGAACTTCTACCACCAAGTTATACTTAAAAACAAAGAACACACACAAAATTAATATTCAAGGATATCAAAGATGACCATAAACCAAAATATGGTCTTAGAAACTTACCAAAAGAAAGAAAAATGAAGAATATAAATCTTCATCTAAAGGCTCTTGATCTTGAACTTGAAGATCAAGGTTGAAGATGGATGATTTAGATAAAGTCTCCAACATGAAAGTTGCTTAGACTAAAGTAAGGATTCAAGATATATGGTTGGTGTAAATTATTGAAGATTGGAGAGTGGTATAGGGTAGAGAGGCTGTGAGCTTTAGGAGGAGAAATAGAGAGAATTTCTTTGTGTTAAACTTTGCAAGAAAAGGTGAAAACTTTAAAATGTGATAGAAAATTCAACTTTGGTCATCTCGAAGGCTTAATGGTCGTAGGACATGTTAAGAGAAAATGAGAGAGAATTGTTTTATTTGATAGCTTTGTGATAGCCTTTGCTTTCTTAGATAGGAAGAAATAGAAATATCTAGAAAAATATCTATTGATATAAATCTTTAACAAACTATTATTTAAATCTAATTATCATTTACACAAACTAAAAGTAATTAGTTAAGGTTCATAATTTCCTTATAGTCATAAATCACTAATCACTAAGCTAACTAAATTTAATTCACTAAGTCTTTAGTTTCTTTTGGATAAGTATAAGATAGAAATAAATCAAGATGAATGGCTTAAATTTCTAAGAGCCTCTTGAACCCTCTTGACCATAGGATAGGCTAGAAAAAAAAGTGAAGGAATTTTGTAATATTTGCTTATAGGAAAAAGATGATAACTTTGAACAAATGAAAGTCAAGCCTAAGATTCTCCAAAATTATGCATGGTCGTGGAGTGTGATGGAGAGAAAGATGATATTTTGTGTGTAGCTTTTATTACTTTGATAAGAATGAGAGAATATGTTAAGTGTAGGAATTGTCTTGCATTTTTTTCATTGCATGACCGTAGGTGGGTAGGAGAAAAGATGAATGAATTATGGATATTTTGTCTCCAATAAGAAGTGCATGGCCGTAGGATACATGTGCAAAGCCACCAAAATTGACTAAGTGAATTTAGTGTAGTTTCTTGAATATTTGCTATAAAGATGACCAAGTGCATTTAGCATAGATTTCTTGCCTCCCAAATTGATGCATTGTCATAAGCTTCCTTGAAGCAAGCCACCATTGTTGACTATTTCTTTGTTGTGTAATATAAATAATGGAACATGAATTAATTGAATCCATTTAGCCTTTTTTGGGAATGCATGGCCGTAGGAAGCACTTGGAGAAAGCCACTAAAATTGACCATTTCATGTCTCCAAAAATTGCATGGTCGTGGGAGTGCTTTTTGGAGTAGGCCATTATTGTTGACTCCTTTATGACCACACAATGGATCTCTCAAATTCTATTAGCTAGCCATTTTCATTGACTAGGTTTCTATTGGTTCTTAGAAAGTCCTAGCCGCTAAGTTGGACTCAATCACCACCATTGATTAGATCACGGGTGGAAATCCAAAGGCTTCACCACTAAGTTTGTACTAGATATTTTCTAGTAAATATTAACCGATGAACAATAACTACAGTATTTTTATTGCCCACTAAATAAGACAGTAAAATATACAGTAAAAGAAAATTTCAAAAACTATTTTCGGATTCGGGTTTAGTAAGATTTCCCAGCTCCGTATTGACAGTACAAAATTTTCTGGCCATAGAAAAATTTTCATTTTTTTGGGCCCACCCCAGTTCCGCATACAACCCGAGAATAATATTAAAATAATCCAAAAATATAAAAACACAAGAATTCACAAAAATCATAATAATTATGAAATTCATGAAAGTCGAGTCAGATTACTAAAAATATTTAAGAATCGACCGAAATAAATAAGATACGAATTTTCGGGGTGTTACAAATGCAGTTGGACGTAGTATAGTTCAAAAAAAATAATTTTCTTAACTGTGTGATTTCCTTACTGAGAATTATAAATTCTCATCCCTTATATGTTATGTTCATATAAACAAGATGGTGCACATTACACTATTGATTGATATTGATGCTCACCTTATTTTTCACCCTACTACTAAAGAACTACATATTGTGATTGACGGCATTAACATTCCCAACTTCATCATGCATGATACAAACTACTGACAAAGCATGCATGATGTGATTGTATATAGATGTATATAGTTGACATGGCTGCTTTTTGGAGTGTGCTTTGTCTATTGATGTATTGACCACATTTGATATTTAGACATTTGAGATGTCTTCTTTTTGTAGTTTTGACCTTTTTAGGGTTTTGTGAATATTTTAGACAAATGTACTAGCACACCTTATATAAATATTAAATGTAAATGCAGCTAGTGTGTTATTAAAAATTTTTGTTTGTATTTTATTAACCGCATATCCCATTGATACATTTATCTTATAGTTTAAAAAATATATATAAGAAATTCAACTTAATTAATTTAAATATCAAATTAATTCCATTACATATTTAATCGCTACATGCATTTAATTAAATACTAAATAAACTATGAAGTACGTAATATTCTATCGGCGTTATGTAAATATAAATAGATAATAAGGTACATAGCAATTGCTTAGCCTTTTATTAAAATATAATTAAATTACTAGTAGAATATTACATTCACGTATTTAATTAAATCCTAAATAAATAAAAAGTATGTAATATTATATCAGTATTAAGTAAATATAAATAGATAATAAGGTACGTAGCAATTATTTAGCATTTTATTAATATATAATTAAATAGGAGGTGCTCATTATTCTTAGCGGGAACACAACATAAGTTTGAATATTCATTCTCTTAGTGGATATTGCTTAGAATACCCTAATATCTTTCTCTTCTTAATGTTGGAATGAATGAGTCCAAATAAACTTAGTGTTTATCGTTAGAGATCAGGTAGTGACAAGAAATTTTGCCTAATGAAGAAGTAAGGAAAGATGAGGGTAGTATAGGCTAGAACCTCAACTATCTACGGTTATTAGTTTTAATTAGGGAGTAGGGAATAACATTGAAGTCAAGCAATCATAAGTGATAAGTCTTATTTCTCAATAGTCTAGTGGTGGATATTAAACCTTTAACCAATCAACTCACTATTGTTTAACCAACTCACCTTTATTGTTTGTTCTTGTTATTTAATTCATTGTTTTCTTTTGTTAGTTTATTTAGTTTTACCATTGTTTATGTTATTTACTTCTACTGTTAAGAGAAAACTCTCTTTTTATGTTTATGTTTGGTTTAGTAAGCTTTATGATGAAATGACCATAATACTCTACGGGAATGACCCTTGCTCACCACTACATTATGTTTGTATCTATACTACAATTAATTGGAAAAGTTAAATATGGTGGAATGAACGACATCCATCAATTGTATTGTAAATGGTTATTGAGTTGGGAGATCCTTCCATATATCAATTGAGGAGCCATTTCCAAGCCTCTACTTAGGGGTTAAAATAAATATTTTGACAAACCATGGTGAGTTGGTAGTAACATACTGTGAACCCTATAAGTTAAGTAGGAAATAATATGTTGTGAAATGACTAAGTGTTAAGAACTTGTCAAAGCGAGGATTTGACAGTATGTAACACACTGAGAAGGCTTGACAATGAGTAAGAATTAACACAAGCACAACACTTAAATTAAGAATCTAGATTTTAAGCTAAAGATGTTAGTGGTCCTTGACGAAGCCAAATCGACAAGAGCATCAATGACAAAGCATGGAAATGTGCACAAGTGTTAACATAATTAATCCTACAAAGCCAGTGTTAGTGTCGAAGTGGTTATTCCTACACAGAAATTAGACAAGAAGCACTATATGGCCCTATATTATAGAGTGGAGTAGTTGCCATGAAAGCAAAAATAAATTATAAAGAAAGCATTGCTGACTAGGTAAGGCAACAGTTACAAACATAAAATAAGCACTAATACACGAATGGAGTCATTGTGCATAGTGTATATAGTAGTAAAAAAATATAGCATTTGATAAATTTGTATGAGTGACTCCTGTCAGATAGATGGCAGCATCTTAGGGACTTAGGGTTTGAATTTTAGGCGCCAAAATAGAGCACCCTGTTGCCTATAGATACCAGGTAGAACGAAGAACTCAAGGCAAGTCCATTCCACATGCAAACACCCTATAGTCCCTACAAGTCTTCGTCAGACGCTCACGAGTTGGCAGGTTAAGTCAAGTATGACCACCACTCCGTGTCTCTACCATATTTGCATCATATGCATTACTAAATCTCATGTATTTTTTTACATGTTTCAAGTACCTTTCTTTTACATTCCAGTAATGTAATTATGTTTCCAAATTCAAGTTCTTACTTTCTAGTAACTTTATTTTCTTGCAAATTCTTACCTTTAAGCAACTTGTTCGCTTATGGTTACTGTAACATCCTCTTCAACATGTTAGACTTATAAATAGTTATAGAGGTAGCTTAATACTTTCTTAACATGCCTGTTTAATTTTGTTATAATCTGAGTCAGTTTAGGCTCTTTGTTGCAAGCCGAAAGGTGAGAAGTAGCTTAAAGTGACCCAAATATTAGCATAAATGGCTTTGCTAATGGAAATAGATGAGATTAATTTATTTCTAAGTCACAAATGTGTATTCTGTGATGTGGTTAAAATTTGAGAATAATCAGAGTCAGTTTAGTATTTTTAAGCATACTGGTTGTTTATTTAAAGCCGGAATGACTAGTCGCAGATATGAAAAAATACAATACTGGTGAAACAACTTTTTTAATGAATCTTTGGTATTTATTTTAAAGTTGTTGGAACTTGGAAAACTTGTTTTAGCTAAAGTTGAGTGTTTTTAGCAGATCGGGAAGTATTAGTATTATAATATGAGACCCTTAACACCCCACGGTTACCAACCACTTTCTTTGACCCTTTTGTGATATTTCTTTCAAGTTTTTCTCTTGTTTTTCATTCTCTCTTATGGCTGGAAATAGAAGCAATATAGAAGGAAGAGAAATGAGCAAAGGAGGAAAGAAAGAAGAGGAAATCAAGAAGGAAATGCAAGCTTGAAGACTTATGATCTTTTCCATCATCAACTTCATCACCATAGTAGCTTGAGGAGCTCAAGGTAGGGGTTCTTAAGTCGAAACTTCATCTTTTCTCACTTTTCCATATTAAGCCTATTTGAGGTTTGATATGCCAATTTGAGTTCTTGAGGTGGTCGAAGTGATTTTCTTGCTTGGATAAGTTTTAAATGTGGTTTATCACTTGTTCATGCTAAGAGTTTTGATTAGAAACTGAAAATTCTCTATTTCGACCTAAAATGATTAATGTTGATTTTAGGAGTTTGGATGAGTGATTTAGTGTTTTGATCCATTTTTGGTTAAACTAATTATTTTTTTATGTTTCCCTCATGTTTGTAAATTTGTTTGGGACTTAAAATCATCAAGAAATGAATTTGAGGAGATCAAATCTCATATTTTGGCCAATGGAATAGTGGCTCAGATTCTGTAAAAGTTTCTATAGAATGGTCACGCCTAGGCGTGGACTGATAGAAATTTGGTCCAAACTTGACAGAGAGCACCACGCCTAGGAATGGTAAAACCAAGCCTAGGCGTGAGACAGGACACAAGCCATGCCTAGGCATGGAAATGTCAAGCTTAGGCGTGAGTTCCAGAACTTAGCAAGAAATGTGTTCTTGATGTTTTGGGATTTCTTAAGTGATGAGATCACTCTTATATACTTTCCTAAGTGTGTTGAGACATAAATGATGGTAATTCTTGGAGAGAATAACCACATGACATATATCTAAGAGTTGTGAAACCATAGGCAAACCTTTGAGTTTAGAATGCCTTAGGGTTATATCTAATACCTTACACAACATGAGGTTATTTTTATATCATTTGTGAAGTGATAATGTGAGGTCCTAGATATGAGAATGCTAGTTACATGGTTCTTGCTACTTTGTTGGATAAGTGAGGCTAGGACTTACATGTATTAGTATTGGCTTTATCACTTGGTTATGAGAATCTTATGATTTGTCTTAACAGTGAATTGAGATGGTTCTGGCACCTTTGGTTTTCAAACTTGGTATTTACTATTTTCCTATATACTATAACCTTATGTGATGTGCACAACCATGTGACCAGAGAATGAGGTATTGAATCTGAATTCTCAGAGCGGAGGCTCAAGAGGTTAGGTTTACCAGTGTATGGGGTAGGTATTAGTGCTCTTACTTTTGTGAGGGGAACAAGTCCACATTATTGGTGTATGCCCTAGAGGCCAATTTATTTTGACCGTCTTACATATATTGTATTATGCTATTTATTTAATATATAAAGCATTTCATTTATTGCGTTATTTATGATATACATAATAAAGTCCTTAGAATAGTAAGTTTGATGCGATAGGACATCAAGTGGATGACTTAATCGTGAGATCCTATTGGATAGAAACAAAACACTTCTATTAAATGTCTCTAATCAAATATTATTGTTAATCAGGACGACAATAATGCATTGAGACTAGTATATGCGTAGACTGATGGCCACATCTCACGGGTCATGGATATGAGATATCAAGTCTTCACTTGGATACATATTAGAGTAATGATGTATTTGAC
The DNA here is from genome assembly GCA_029884605.1 of Ormosia emarginata. Classification (NCBI taxonomy): domain Eukaryota; kingdom Viridiplantae; phylum Streptophyta; class Magnoliopsida; order Fabales; family Fabaceae; genus Ormosia; species Ormosia emarginata. The sequence continues at coordinate 47,338,440 of JAQQTP010000088.1, forward strand.
TGATCCACCATGAGAATGCTATGTGGATCGTTATGTGAGTGTCATAAGTGATTCTCATAGTGATAATGGTGCATGTGGTCCTTTGACCTGAAATCACTATAATTCTTACATGAGGAGTTGTATGTTTTAATGCCATCAAACGTCATTTGTAACAAGGTGATTATAAAGTTGGCTATTGGACATACCGTGAATCATGTGGAGGGATGTGAGTGACCTAGATGGGATTTGTCCCTCCTACATAACATGAGTGATATCTTCGGGGGCCCTGATTGAATGAGACTACGAAATGCATGGTTATGCTCAAATGAGTCAATATGAGATATTGATCTCAATTGTTATTACTACGTCTACTTAAGTATCAGGAAGTGAAAGATTGAACTACACAAGGGTGATCCGTTCCATGCCTTGTGTTCAATCTAAATATCTGGACAAAAAGACTAAACTGCATGGTAACGTTGATCATAGAAAGGTTATGTCAAATCATTGATATTCTCATTACTTGGGTAGCAACGATGTATTGCTAGATACCTCTCACTGCTTGTAATATTAAAATGGGATTTTAATATTATTGCTAACGTCTTAAAAACCTGTAGGGTCACACACATAGAGTAGACTAAATTGGAGCAATTAGAATCCAAGTTGGACTAGGATTCTATCGTGGGCTAGACTTATAACAGATGAGTCTAGGGTTGCACAGCTTACCTTATTGCTGCTCTCACTCGCATAAGGCAGCAACTATTATAAATAGCACTGCTAAGGAGCTGTCAAGTCATGCATTACAAATCCTAGCCACACTTGACAGAAACAGTGAGTGACAAAGTGATATGTTTCTCTTCTCTTCACAGCTAGCACTGTGCCAGAGATGTGGGACTCCTTTTTGCAGATGTTGGACGTTCGTGAGTCTGTTCGTATGGATACCGCAGAGACATCATTGTTGTTACAGTGTTGGTGATTCACGATGCTTGACTTTATCACACTTCAAGAGGTAAACTCTTTCAAAACTTGGATTATGGTCTATTTCTCATGGATCCTTGGTGGGAATTTTTGTTTTTTCATTGCGTGATGTATCTGCAATTCCCAACAGTGGTATCAGAGACACTTGCGAAACCATGATTCAGTTATTTTTATTCTGATCTTTATTGTGTTATTTCAGAAACCATATGAAACCTTTGTGAAAAACATATTCTGTTTGACTTATTGTATGCGAAACCATGATGATGTTTTCGGTATCATGAACCCGTTTTAATTGAATGTATGTTTTTGCGAAGTTTTCTAGTATGTATATGATATGTACTGTGTTATGGAAAGCATTATTTCTGAATGACATTCTCGACAGCATTCTGGAAATCTAGTTGCGGCGGCATCAAATGTTGATGTCAAGTAAACCGTGTTTTTGGATAGTGGCGTGGTGCAAAAGTTCTGAAAATAGGATTCTGGACAACGACGCAAAGGGTTTTGGAAACTTGGTTTTTAGTCTGTGGCGGCATCAAGTATTGATGTCAAGCAAACCTTATTTTTGGATAGCACAACAGCGGCACAAGGGTTCCCCACGGCACATGAAGCGTTCATGTGTTTGCAGGTATTAGGGTTCAAGTGTTGATACCCTAGCCGTCAAGTAGCACCCCCGTACACTGACTGGACAGCGGGAACCCCATGCGTCAAGGCGCTGCCCCGAACCCCGTTGCGTAGCGTGTGTTATTCAAAAGCGCATTCTTTAAATCCATTTTTATGACTCGCAAAATAATAATGTCTTATTGTTTTGAGTTTATATGTTCCTTATGGTGCGTGGTGCATGGTTATTGTAACACCCCTTTGGAGGATGTCACATATAAAAGAAAATAAAAGTAATAGAAATAAAATCTACCCAAGTTGTGAAACATTAGTTAAATATTATTACGGGTTGTAAAATAATTCCTGATAGACAGAAATATGATATAAAAAGATAAGGCGGAAAATACGAAATAAAAAAAAAACATCATTACTGATAATATACATATGGTTAAGTTATAAGTTGTACAAATAATTTACAACTAAGACTACAAATATTTAAACAAAAACAAGAAAGAAAGCAATAAAAGAGTTAATATATACGGTACATACTACCGACGCGCCAAAAAAAACATCATGGTTATCTAATCCTCGATGGATCACTATCACCGAAAATGATCATCGGGGATAAATATCCGGATGCCTCGACACACGGCGATAACGGGATCGCGCAGTCGATACGATGCTTATCTCACTAGGCTCAGGGTTTTCAGCACCCCAATAACGCCTAATGGATAAGGGCAACTCTAAATGCAGAAATAACGTTGTCGTCATGACAGGCTCCTCATCAAAACGATGACGTAGGATCACGGTCACACGTCCTGCATACGTCACAGAGTCACGGTCTCCTCGTAGATGCCAAGCCAGAGCACCTCCATGAAATACCAGCTCTATGAATCCCAAAAATCCTGGCGTCGCCATCCCTCATAATCAATCCAGAGGATATGGATGATCGGATGGTTTCTGGTCGTCAAACTGGTCGTCTGCTTGTCGATCTTCCTCCTCTTCAGGGTACACGATCTCAAGAGGTTGTTCCTCTTCCTCGAAGTCTTTACCGCGTAAAATAAATAAACAGAAAATACATATAACAAAGAGGTAAGACAACATAAAATCATCACAACATGGCCAATAAAAAGATGATAAACAATATATACATACAGTTCATGCAATACATAAAGTTTTAACAATTATAATAATTAATTGAAGAAAAATTTAGGTATCATCACAATATGTCACTTCATGAGATAAAACCTCACAGATAAAATAAGAAATATAAATAAACAGATAAGATATAATAATAAATAATAATAACCGAGATAAAATAAATAAATAAAATACGAGATAAAATAAATAGATAAGATGGAAACAAATAGACATAGAGATAAATAATATAACAAAATCCTACTCCATGGAGCTAAAAAAAAAACACAAGTATCGAGAGAGAGGAATGATTCGCAAAATCTAATAGTACCACGGCTGCCCCACCAACTATTCCGCGGTCACACGTTGCGTCTATAGCCCCACGACACAGAATCCATCAATCCAGGCGTGGTGTAGTTCACGGTCTCACGTTGTGTTACTACAGCAAATGTACTACTAGATTCCACCAATCTCGATTAAATATAGTGTATGTTGAGTACCATAGTGCGCTATCGGTTTACCACGGCCCAACGGAGCTACCAATCTGTCCACATGTGGGATCCCGTACACTAAGGTCTCCAAGTTCATTAGAACAATGAACCACACTACGTTTATCGCATCGACACCACGATGTGATTCGTCTCGTCAACCAATCCACCAAATACATGGCACACATAAAAAAAAATAGATGGAAAGCCTGTACGGGTTCACATTTTCCCGACAGCAAATAATTCTCAAAGACCTGTACGGGTTCACATTTTCCCGACAGTAAATAGATTTTCAAAAGCCTGTACGGGTTCACATTTTCCCGACAGCATATAGATTTTCAAAAGCCTGTACGGGTTCACTTTTTCCCGACAGCGAAAAATAAATATGGTTACGGTCAATCGCGTAGAAATTTTATCGCGTTTTTGAAATCTCGTCGTTTTTACAAACGTTTAAAAATCGGGTAAAGATATTTTTCTGTTTTTAAAATCGCGTAGCATTTTTAATACGTTTTCTCAATCGCGTAAGATTTTTAAATCATTTTCTTATTCGAATGCCTTTAAAATTACTGTTTAAAACAAATAGAAATAGTACTGAGTACTTTTAAACTACGTAGAATAGTTTTTCATACCGCATACTGTCATTAGGATATTTTTTCTATCTTATAGATTCATTTTTACTAAAAATTGACAGCATTTTGTTTATAAACTTATAATAATGGTTTTCTAAATTTTCCATAAAATTTTCTATTTACCTAATTTTTAACCATATAATTTAATTCTTTTTGAAATCTCTAACATGCTTCAAAACCAAAAGTGAGCTATATGTTAGAAAATTTCTTAACATTACTGTATTTCCTTCCTAATGATAAAATCACTAGTTTTTAACCTTTAAACTTAATTCTACTCAACTTGCTTCCTCAAAAATCATTGTAGAAACTTCTTCTTAACTTGGGTTACCTCTTTTTGATTGAAAAAGATTTGGAATCAAGTTTTAAAAATCATAATTACCTATAGTGGCATGTTGGCGAATTTTATAAAACTTTCTCATTTGATTTCTAAATCATGTCAAAGGTATTATCTTATCTAAATTCATTAAATCATGTTATAAAGTAATGATTTTGAATCAAATAAATCTTTTAGGCATGTTGGCCCAAAATGTACTAAATCTTTACCATTTGATTTATAAATTCCTTTTCTTTGATCAAAACCATTTAAAACCTTCTTATTTCTCCTAATCAATTAAGTTGCACTTTAGGAAAAATGAAGAGAACATTTTGGTCCTCACATTTTAGCATTGCCGTGAGCTAGGGAATGTGTTCTTTGGAACACTCATGCAAATTTACACATGTTATTCACATCCTAAACCTTATCATACAATTCTAACACATGCATTTATATCTCTAACACATGCAAAATATTTCTAACACATGCAAAATATTTCTAACACATAAAACCTAAATTAAAGCTTATAGACATACAATCAAAAGCTAATAGACATGCAAAATTATTACAATCACCAAACAAGAAAGCTACTAACACATAACACTTAAGCTACTAGCAACCACAAAAATTAACAAATACACATCAATAAACACACCACAACCGAATCCTTATGGATTCTACAAACAATCCATCTTCTTACCACCATCAAGGGATGATAAGAATTGTCTTCCTCTTACCTTAAATGAAGACAAAAAGTTTGCTTTCACACCTCCTATGGTTCGGTTTTCACTCCACCAAATACCTAAAAATCTCAAATAAAATCTACATGTTACTAACCATGAAAAAGAAGCTAAACCATGGAAAAATCATGGCTTAGAACTTTGAAAAAGAATAGAGAAAAGAAAAGCATGAAATTTTACCTTCTAGGTAAAACTTTCAAAGTTAGTTTCCAAGCCCTAGATGGAAGAATTTGAAGAAACTCCCAACTACAAAGGTTCTTAGAATGGTGTTTAGGTTAAGGAAACTTGGTTGGAAAATTTTTTGGATGGTTGGAGTGTTAGGAAATGAGCTTGGCCGAATGGAAGGGGAAAAATGGACAACAATGGTGGCTAGGGTTTTGATGAGAGAGAAGAGAGAAAAGTGATGAAGATGGAAGGTGATTTTTTGGTCTCCTAAGGCCTCTTGGCCGTAGCACTAAGTGAGGTGCAAGGTGGGCACCTTGCTTGGCTTCATCCAAGCCATTGGATGAATCAAAGGCCAAGATCAAGCCTTGGTGAGCAAGCTTGATTCTCATTGGTTGGTTCCGGTGACTCACATGCTGAGTCACACAACGTATTAAATGCTCTTTGAGTCACTAGTGAGTCACTGCTCGGAAAGTTCTACGACTTACGGTAATTAATTAAGCTACCGATCTAATCTGTTACGCTAATTGTGGGTCCCGCAAAATATTTAGGGTCCACTTGTCACTAAAACATCCGACTAATAAAATAATATTATAATAATATAAAATTATTTTATTTGTGATTAAATCCTAAAAATTAAAAGATTATTTTTAGTCTCATTCAGAATCGGGTTAAATAAGATCCCCCAATTCTAAATAATAAAATAAGATTTCCTAGCCCGGAAAAATATTATTTTCCTGCCTCGGAGCAAATCACACAAAAAGTCCATAAAAATTCACAGACAGTATTTTCAGGCATTAAATCAAGAAGAAAACAATTAAAAACAGACAAAAACAGCGAAAACAGTACGTTTGGGACGTAACGGTCATTTTCCCATTTTTTCCCACAACGTAGGTAATCGTCCAAAACGTTCAAATAAAATATCCAGCAGTATTATTTAGCTGTATATCTTTCAGAAAAATTAATACAGTAGCTCAGAAAAATTTTTATTTTACTGTCTCGAAACAAATTACGTAAAACGATCAAATAAAATTTGAGCCTGTATTATCGTAATTGTTTTCATACAGAAATCGAGAACAGAAAAATAGGGACACAGCGGTCATTCATACAAAAGCATGAAAAACAGAAAACAGTACATTCAGAATATTTTCTAAAAATTGGGGCGTTACAGTTATGGCCTTAGTCCTCTTCTTATGCTATTTTGGTTTTTTTTTTAAAATACGCCCTGCATGTCGTGCCTTTCTCTCTACATTCTGGTTGTGCATTCTCTTCTCACCTAACTCCCTCGTATGTAAAACGAGTTTTCTATATAATGTAATCTTGATGTGGATGCAAGAAGACGGCATCAAATGAGGACGTTGATGGGAGACACTTGGTGAAGCTTGGAGAATCAATGCATTTAGGGCCATAACCATGTCACATTTATTATATGCATTATATGTATGAGATGCATGGATGATGTTTATGGTATGTTAAACAATTTAATAAATGGTGAGATCTTATAATAATTATAAAATTCCCTCAAAGCAAATATTAAGTCAATATATGATGCCTTCCAATGTGTGGCACTCGTCAAGGCTAGTATCGATTAAGTGTAGGTCTGCCAAAGTAGGATGCCTTTATTTATATTAGTAAGATGCGATAGGATAAAGGTAATATCTAACTGTCAACCATTGGGTCTAACTTAACTAGGTCACTTCAATAGGATTGAAGGCTTAGAGGCATAGAGTTGGGCTTTAGTCCATTAGATGGATTAGAATAAGTGTTATTCACCTAACTATCCAAGAGTTGCATAGGATATAATTGAAAAGAGTTTCTTACCTAAATAATCGAATTTTGGGTGATCAGCCAAAGCTGACTCAAAGTTAGGTGAAATATGGATTTTAGCTCACTAGGAAATCTTACGATGGGATTTTCTAAATCAATGCCGAGGTTCATTGATTTGAATAAAATAGTGGGAGGCATATTTAATTAAAGACCTTGTTAAATATGTTTATGGCATGATACTTATACTTTGCATATTTTCTATTGATAGATTACCATGACAACAAACACAACTAGTAACTTATCATTGTGATCCATCCTTGAGAAGGACAAACTGTTTGGGACAAATTTCCTAGACTGGTACAGAAATATGAGGATTGTCCTCAAGCATGAAAAAAAAGTTATATGCTCTAGAACAGCCTATTCCTGAGCCACCAGCTACAAGTTCCCCTAGAGCTAAAAAGGATGCTTATAAGTAGCATCAAGATGATGCTTTAGAGGTCAGTTGTCTCATGCTGGCCACCATGACCTCTAAGCTACAAAAGCAACATGCATGGATGTATACGATAAGATCGTACACTTAAAGAAGCTCTATCAAGAGCAAGCTAAACATGAGAGATTCGAAGTCTCTAAGGCACTTTTTCAGTGCAAAGTGGTAGAAGGTAGCCCTGTTAGTGCTCATGTGCTCAAGTTAATTGGGTACATTGAAAACCCAAAAAGGCTTGGTTTCCCTTTGAGCCAAGTGTTGGCCACTGACTTATTCTTGCAATCGATGCCGAAAAGTTTCAATCAATTTCTCATGAACTACAACATGAACGAAATTGACAAATCTCTACCAGAGCTGCTAAGCATGTTGAAAACTACTAAGCAGAACATTAATAAAGGAAAAGGAAAGGCCATTATAGTGGTCTAAAAGGCTAAGGGCAAAAAGCCAGCTGAAGAAGCCCAAGGACAAATGGAATGGAAAGGGCAAGAAGAAATCCAAGCTTAGCATTTCTGGCTTGAAACTTATGGGCAGAGTGGCTAAGGAAGGTACCTGCTTCTACTATGGTCAAACCGGACATTGGAAGAGGAACTGCACCAGATTCCTAGAGGAGCTTAAGAAAAAGAAAGGAAGTAAGACTTCCACTTTAGGTTTTTTTGTTATAGAAGTTAATTTGTCTACTTCTTCATCTTGGGTATTAGACACTGGATGTGGGTCTCACATTTGTGTAAATGTGCAGGATCTAAAGAACAGTAGGCCATTGGCTAAGGGCGAAGTCGACCTATGTGTTGGAAATGGAGCAAAAATTGTTGCTTTAGTTGTAAGGACTTATTTATTATCCTTGCCCACTAGGCTTGTAATTGAATTGGAGAACTGTTATTTTGTGCTTGTTATTAGTAGGAATATCATTTCTATTTCTTGTTTGGACAAGAAAGGTTTTACTTTTATAATAAAAAACAAAAGTTATTCTATTCATTTGAATGATATTTTCTATGGTAGTGCACAACTGAGTAATGGACTTTATGTCCTTGATCTTGAAATGCCCGTTTATAACATAAATACGAAGATGTTCAAATCAAATGATATGAACCAAACTTATCTCTGGCATTATCATTTGGGCCACATAAATGAGAAACGTATCTCCAAACTCCATAAAGATGGATTCTTGGACTCATTTGATTTTGAATCATATGAGATATACAATTTTTATTTATTGGGGAAGACGAGTAAGGCCCCATTCACTAGACAAGGTGAAAGGGCTAGTGATCTTTTGGGCATCATACATAGTGATGTATGTGGATCCCTAAACAGACTAGCTAGAGGTGGTTTTCAATACTTCATTACATTTACTGATGATTTCAGTAGATATGGGTATGTGTATTTAATAATCACATATTTAATTCATTAATAAACCCTTATGTTTAGTCATTTGCACTCTCCATATTCTTAATTGATTAAGTTTGGTCATGATTTGTGAGTTTGGGCTCAAATTGGGCCTAATTGAATTTTTTCATAATTATTGGGCTTTGACACTGTTTATCTGATAATCATGAATTTTACCTTGTAGGAAAGCTAAGAGGAAGCTCTACAACTTTGATGAAAAGCTCAAAGTCTCAATCAAATGTCTAGTGGGCCTAATTTTGCATGGAAGTTAGAATACGAGTTCAGAGACCCTTTGATGTTATTTTGGTCATAACTTGAGTTATTGAACTCCAAATTGTATGGGGTTTAGGCCCAAATGTTCATAATTGACCCAACTTTGTAATTAATGGGTTTTTAATTATGTAAAGCCAAAATAAAGGGCAGTTTAGGGGGTTGCAAGTCAGAAACCGAGGCACCTCTCATTTGACACTTTTCTTTCTTCTCTCTAGAACTCTTTTCCTCCTCCTTCTCTCTAATTTTCGTTTTCTTCTTCCTTCTTTTAATTTTCTGAGTTCTCCCCTTCTTATAGAGGGGTAGAGTCTTTAGATTAATCCAAGAGATTGAACATGCTTGGTTGTTAATCTTGAGATTTCATTTTTAATGTTTAAGTTCATCTATTAATCAAGTTTCTCTTCTTCTTCTTCTTCTCTTTATTAATTATAGTTGCTTAATTGGAATTTTCATATGTTAATTGCTTAATTACCATGTGCAAATAAATGAACTCAGATATTTAACAAGACATTGAAGGTGTTTGATGAAATGTTTAACTTGGTTGGATCTTGGCTTTTAAGTTGATTACGGTTTTGATGAGTGCTTAACTTGTCTAATCTTAATTAATTGAAATCTAAAAGCATTTCTAGTAGAAGATCCATGATCATTGAGAGGCATCTTGAAGTGATCTAAGACCAATGACTTGATTAATAATTGAATGGACCTTTAGTAATCAAGGATGAATTAAAATCAAGTTTGGACAATTTTCTTGGATTAGTTGCTTTCTTAATTCTAATTTACCCTTTAATTCGAATTTTGATTTTTAATTTTGTTTGTTAATTCTGTTTCTTAATCTCGCCTAAACCCCCCATGTTAACTTGACTTGATCAAATTACATTTTATAATCCTTGATAGACGATCAGGTGTTGATCCCTATGCTACAAGCCATAAGCATAACTCAGTTATAATTTTGGTGAGTTAGGCGCTCGTTAGTATCTCATGAAGCACACATTAGAATCCTTTGAAAAGTTCATGGAATTCAAGAATGAAGTACAAAACCAACTTGGCAAGAGTATTAATGTCTTTCGATCAGATTGAGGTGGTGAATACTTAAGCCAACAGTTTGATAATCATCTGAAAGAGTGTGGGATAATATCTTAACTCATTCCTCCTAGAACACCACAATGGAATGGTGTTTGTGAAAAGAGAAATCAGACCTTGTTGGACATGGTTCGATCTATGATGAGTCATACAGACCTTCCAGGCTCCTTCTGGGGACATGCCTTATTAACAATAATTTTTACACTTAATCGGGTTCCATCCAAGATGGTTCAAAAGACACCATATGAGATATGGACTGGGAGACGACCCAATATGTCTTTCATGAAGATTTGAGTTTGCGAAGCTTACATGAAATGACAAATTTCAAATAAGCTTGGACCCAAATAAGATAAATGCTTCTTTGTGGGGTATCCTAAGGAAACCAAGGGATACTATTTCTATAATCCTACCGAGGGCAAAGTGTTTGTCGCACGGACTGCTATATTCCTAGAAAAGGAGTTTATCTCTAAAGGAACTAGTAGGAAGAAAGTAGAACTTGAAGAAATTCAAGGCTCATAGAGTAGCAGCGAACTGATGGTGGAAATATAGTAGCCTCCACAAGTCATTGTGGAACTACAATCTGCTCTAGTAGCACAAGACCCGTGTAGGTCTAATAGAATACGTCATTAACCAGAGAGATATGGATTTCTCAAGACTCAAGAAGGTGATGTATTGCTCATGGATCAGGATGAGCCTATGACTTACCAGGATGCCATTATTGGCCCAAAATATGAGAAATGTCTTGAGGCCATGAGATCTAAAATGGAATCTATGTATGCCAACTAGGTGTGGACCTTGGTTGACCCACTTGAAGGGGTAAAACCCATTGGGTGCAAGTGGGTTTTCAAAAAGAAAACTAGCATGGATGGTAATTTACATACCTTTAAGGCACGATTGGTAGCTAAAGGTTTCAAGCAAATCCATAGTGTAGACTATGTTGAAACCTTTTTCCTAGTTGCGATGCTTAAATCCGTTCTGAGCTTGCTTGCTATTGCAGTATACCATGATTATGAAATTTGGCAAATGGATGTCAAAACTGTTTTTCTTAATAAAAATCTTCTCGAGGAAGTGTACATGATACAACCTGAGGGTTTTCCACTCCACAGGATACTGGAAAGGTGTGCAAATTACAATGATCTATTTATGGATTGAAGTAAGCTTCCAAAAATTGGAATCTTCGTTTTGATTATACAATCAAACAGTTTGGTTTCATCAAGAACGAAGAAGAATCTTGTGTCTACAAGAAGGTTAGTGGGAGTACAGTTATCTTTCTGGTATTGTATGTAGATGGCATACTACTCATCGGAAATGACATCCCTACCTTCAGTCTGTAAAGACTTGTTTAGGGACATGCTTTTCCATGAAGGACTTGGGTGAAGCCATTTATGTATTAGATATCAGGATCTATAGAGATAGATCAAAGAGATTGTTTGGCCTATGTTAGAGTACATGTAACACCCCAAAAATTTGTATTTTATTTATTTCGGTCGATTCTTGGTTATTTTGAATAATCTGACTTGACTTCTATGAATTTTATAATTTTTATGATTTTTGAGAGTTTTTATGTTTTTTATTATTTTAATATTATTTTGAAATTTGTATATGAGCCTTCGAATTTTTTTTTTCTCTCAATCCTTAATTATTTTTACTAATATGATTTGATTTTCATGAGTTTCACAATTATTATGATTTTTGTGAATTTTTGTGATATTTCAGATATTTTGAATATTTTAATATATTTTAGATATTTTAAGATATTTTGAATATTTTATTATATTTTAGATATTTTGAATATTTTGAGTATTATATTATATTTTGATATTTTGGTATATTTTGAATATTTAATATATTTCGATATTTGAAATTTGTGTGTGGGCCAGAGGCAGCCCGAAAAAATAAAAAATTTTATTGGCCAGAAATTTTTGTACTGTTGATTCGGAGTCGGGGGGCTTACTAAACCTGAAACCGGAAACAATTTTTGAAGTTTTGTTTTTCTACGATTTTATCTGACAAATAAAATCGAGGTATATTTTATTATCCATTGGATAATATTTTTCTTGAAAATATCTAGTGGATGATTCTAGACACAAACATAGTCACCCACTCTAGAATGTTCTAGATCATGACTCATCGTTTGGTGACTCACTTAGGTGACTAGCCTAGTGACTCACATGTTCCAGCTTGTTCTAGAAGACTCTAGAAGATGCCTCGTCAATGCGCCTAGTCATCAAGTGCTTTACACGTGGACCAATAAGGAGTCGGTCAAAGTTGGTGGTTGTGACTCATCGCGAAGGACCAATAGAAGCTCGACATGTGGCGTGACACCTCAGCACCTGTGACTCATTATATTTGGGAAGCTTCCAGAAGCGGTGACTCACCACATTCTAGAAGTAATGACTCGCCACATTCTGGAAGGTTGTAGAAACGCTGACTCGCCATGTGACTCGCCGCAGTGAGTCACACGTTCCAGAAGGTTCTATGTTGACTCATCTGGTAACTCAGTTGATGACTCGCCATGCTGACTCATCTGTTCTAGAAATATCTACGCTGACTCATCATACTGACTCATCGTAGTAAGTCACATGTTCTAGAAGTTTTTCTTTGATGACTCACTCTGTGACTCATCAAGGGCAATCAGTAGAAAATGATCAACAATAGTTACTACCCAGCTAGAACAAGAGAAAAATCTAGGTACATTTTATTATCCATTGGACAATAGTCACTGACTTTATAAGCAATAATTATTGTTCATTGCTTACAGTATACCGAAAAATATCTTAAGCCTTCATCTTTTTCATGAAGTCTATAAATAGGAGGGCTTTGGTTCATTTTCAACTTTGGCAAGAAGCTCTCACCCCTTTTCTCTCCATGTGTTCCACGACCAAACACTTTTGGAGGCCAAGTTTCTACACTTGCTCATCTTTTAGTCATCTCCACCCAAGAAGCCAAAAGATATACACAAAACTCTCTCATTTTCTCTCCCCCATGGATTCGGCCAAGCACCTAGATCCACTCTCCAAACTTCAATAATTCCTACCAATATCATTTCTTGAATCCTTTCATCAATCCAAGACACTTTCATGTTAGGAACTTCTTAAGATTCATTCATCTCCACCTTCCTATCAAGCAAAGAACACAAAAGCTCCTATCTTTCTCTTCTCCAAGCTCATGGCCAACCACCACAAAATCACCTTCCAAGCTTCAATAATTCTAAACAACCTTAGATCTTGAATCTCCATACAATTCTAAGGAACTTTCATGTTGAGACCATCTTCCAAATCATCCATTTTCAAGCACTTTTTCTAAGATCTAAGATTTAAGGATAAAGGGTTAAATTCTTGATTACCTCTTCTAATCATAGATTCAAAGTTCTAAACCATATTTTGATCCATGGTTTTTCTTATTTAAGCCTTAGATATTAATATTTCATGTTTTCTTTGATTTTTTTTCAAGAAGCACTTGGTGGTTGAAGTTCTTCTTGAAGGAGACAACAAAAGGACATACAAGGAGCTTTGGAGGTTTCACTAAGAGGTAAGAGGGAGATTACCCTCATCAACCATGTGTTGGTGGTGAGGAATGGATGTGTTTGTGGTGAAGAATCCATAAAGATTCATTCACTTGGTTGTTTAATGTCTTTCCTATTTGTGATTGATTATGTGTGCAAGCATGTCTATAGCTTTAAAATATATGGTATGTGTTTTATGATTGCTTTAATATTTTGTATGTGTTTTATGATTGCTTTAATATATGGTATGTGTTCATAGATGCATGATAATTATTGTAGGATGTGAAAAATATGTAAGGTTTGCATGAGTGTTCCAAAGAACACATATAGCTCGCGGTTTTCACTATCCCAGAGAGAACCAAAATGTTCTCAACTATTTTCTAAAGCAAGGATTAATAAATTTAATTAGTAATGATTTTCACAAGGACTTACATAGTAGAAGATAATTTAAAAATGATTTAAACATAATGAATTTCGGCCAACATGCCAATTTAAGACACTCTTGATCTAAAATTATTTTCTAAGAGTATATGATGTAATTTAATTCATGGGAACTCAATTTAATAAAATTAGAAATATAAAGAGAATGATTTTAATGATAATAAATTGGATTAAGAATTTTTACAAGAGATTAAATGATGAGAAAACAATTAAATATGATTTCTAATGTATAGAATGATTTTTGGCCAACATGCCTACTTATGATGTTTTTAATCCAAAACTATTTTAAAAGTGTGGACTTATGTAATTAATTTAATGAGAACTTAATTAAATGGATTTTTGGATAAATAATGGAAAGTAATTTAATTCTTAGAATTTAATTATGGAGGAGAAATAAATTGAACACTTGAAAAGTTCTAACGTATAGCTCACTCATTTAGTTTTGAAGCACGTTAGCAAGTTTTGAGATGTAATTATTAGTTATGATTAAGAAAAGTAAATTTTTGATGGAAACGTAGAAAATATCACTTAATGAGTTTTCTAGATAAAATATCACAAAAAATTAATTAAAAATGGACTAATAATAGAGAAAGTTTCAATATAAAATTTGAACGTAAAGAAAATATTATACGTAGTTGAGAAATACTAGAAATAGCTTACGCGTATTTAAAACTATAATTTTTAAGCTACGTGATTGAGAAAATGATTTAAAAATACTACGCGATTTTAAAAACATAGAAAAATATTTACGCGATTTAAAAACGTTTGTAAAAGTAACGTAATTGTGAAAACGCAATAAAATTTCTACGCGATTAATTGAAACAGCGAGTTTTACTGTCTGGCCAAAGTGGTGGGCCTGGACATGTTGAGATATGATACTGTCAAGTGGAGACGTACTGTATTTGAGATTATTGCCATTGAGGGCATTTGCGTAAATATGGGTTATAGTGCCATTGAGGGCATTTGGGTAAATATGAAAATGTTTTGAGACTAAGGGTATTCTGGTAATTATTGTTCTTATTCATGCATTGGGAGTCATGTCAATTGGTTTGGAATTGGGGATTGATTGACGAGGTGAATTACACCGTGTTGTTGGTGTGATAAGCGTAGTGTGGTTCATCGAGTGGACTTGGAGGCATTAGTGTGCGGAGTATTCCACATGTGGACAGTTGGTCGCTCCTCTGGGTCGTGGTAACTAGCAACACACTAGTGATCTCGACATGCACTATACTTAATCAAGATCTTGTAAAGACTGTTTAGTACAATACTTGTAGTGCACGACGTTGAACTGTGTACTACTACACGACGTTAGACTGTGGGCTATAGACATGACGTTAGACAGTGGAATAGTTTGGTTGGGCAGCCTGAGGTACTGATAGATCTTTACAGGTCATTCTCTCTTATATATGTGTTTTAGCTCCATGGAGTAGGAATGAGTCTGCGTATATTTGTATATGTGGTCTGCATCTTAATGTGGTTATTTATATTCAATGTTGAGATATTATGTATGATGTGTTAATGTGAGTTATTATGCATGATGTGACTATATGGTTTATTGTATCAATTGTTATATCTGTTATGGTAATATTATTCTTGTTCATTTTATTACAATATAAGTCTATTGGAATTATTTGTAAATTGATAACATGATCAAATTTTTGATATCTGTGTGTATGGAATGACTTTGTCATTCGTATCATTCTTTGCTGCCGTACTGGTATTGGTGAAAAGGAATTTCACCTCTTTGCTGTATTGCTTTGTTGTGCTTGTATTGTTAAATTTGTACAGTAGGCGAAGCAAGTTTCTTAGACTTATTGGAGGCAATGTTCTGTGGTTGATGACGGCGTCGAGGAGTGATCTTTCAGGTTTCAACAGGATGTAGTTTGGTGGAGAAATAGAACATGTATGTTGGGGTTTCTCATTAGTGTTGTTATCGTGCTATTAGTAGTACCCGTCTTTGGGATTGCTACTATTTCTCTGAGTCTGTAAGTTATATGTTTTAATTCTTTATTGAATATTATGTGATATATGTAATAAAGCTGTGTAATAATCTTTTCAGTTCATTTTCTGTATTAATCATACTTCGGTAAGTTTATGTTTCCGCAAAAAGGAATTTTAAAATCCTTATTTTAGAACTCAAATCTTTTATGAAATAGTTTTTCAGGTTTTAAGTTTATAGTCGAAAATATGATGCCCTGTGGAGGGTGTTACAGTACATACATAGACAAAGTGTTAAAACAATTTAACATGCATGAATCCAAGAAAGGACTTTTGCCTATGTCACATGGTGTAAGCCTATCTAAGGCTCAATCCCCTTCCATCTAGGACGAGAGGGATCGCATGAGCAAGATTCCATATGCATCAGCAATTGGATCTATCATGTATGCCATATTATATACTCGACCAGACATCTTGTATACTTTAAGCATGACGAGTAGGTACCAATCTAATCCCAGTGAGAGTCACTAGACTGCTGTCAAGAACATCCTTAAGTACTTGAGAAGGACTAAGGATTCGTTCTTGGTATATGGAGCCAAGGAAGAGCTAGTTGAAAGTCACACTGATGCTAGCTTTCAGACCGATAAGGACGACTCCAGATCGCAATCGGGTTTTGTTTATTGCCTTAATGGTGGGGCTATGAGCTAGAAGAGCTCAAAGCAGGAGACAGTCGTTGATTTTACCACAAAAGCTAAGTATATTGCTGCCTCCAATGCAGCAAAGGAGGTCATTTGGATCAAGAAGTTCATTACTGAGCTTGGTGTAGTTCCTAGCATTGTAGACCTAGTGGACCTATATTGTGATAATAATGGAGCCATTGCACAAGCTAAGGAGCCTAGATCTCACCAGCGATCTAAACATATACTTAGGCGCTTCCATCTCATTCGCGAGATCATCGATAGAGACGATGTGAAGATATGCAGAGTACCAATAAATGATAACATCACAGATCCACTGATAAAGCCTCTTGCACAGCAAAAGCATGAGGGTCACTCTAGATCTTTAGGCATTAGACATATGTTTGATTGGCTCTAATGCAAGTGAGAGATTATTAGTGTATGCCCTAGAAGCCAATTTATTTTGACCGTCTTACATACATTGTATTATGCTGACTTGATCGTGAGATCCTATCGGATAGAAATAGAACACTAATCTTAAATGTTCCTAGTCAAGTATTATTATTAATTAAGATGACAATAATGCATTAAGACTAGTATGTGTGTAGACTGATGGCCACATCTCACGAGTCATGGATATGAGATATCAAGTCTTCACATGGACACATATTAGAGTCATGATGTATTGGATTGACCCACCATGAGAATGCTATGTGGATCATTACGTGAGTGTCATAAGTGATTCTCATAGTGATAATGGTGCATATGGTCCTTTGACCTGAAATCACTACGATTCCTATATGAGGAGTTGTATGTTTTAATGCCATCAAACATCATCTGTAACAAGCTAATTACAAAGTTGGTTATTGGATATACCGCGAATCATGTGGAGGGATATGAGTGACCTAGATGGGATTTGTCCCTCCTATATAACAGGAGTGATATCTTCGGGTCCCCTGATTGAGTGAGACTACGAAATGCATGGCCATGCTCAAATGAGTCAATATGAGATATTGATCTCATTTGTTATTACTACGTCTACTCGAGTATTAGGAAATGGAAGATTGAACTATACAAGGGTGACACGTTCCATGCCTTGTGTTCAATCTAGATATCTGGACAAAGGGACTAAACTGCATGGTAACATTGATCATGAAAAGGTTATGTCAAATCACTGACATTCTCATTACTTGGGTAGCAGCAATGTGTTGCTAGATACCTCTCACTGCTTGTAATATTAAAATGAGATTTTAATATTACTGCCAACGTCATGAGAACCTGTAGGGTTGCACACACAGAGTAGACTAAATTGGAGCAATTATAATCCAAGTTGGATTAGGATTTAATCGTGGGTCGGACTCATAACAGATGAGTCTAGGGTTGCACAGCCTTATTGCTTCTGTCACTCGCATAAGTCAGCAACTATTATAAATAGCATAGCTAAGGAGCTGTCAAGGCATGCATTACAAACCCTAGCCGCACTTGACAGAAACAGCGAGTAAGAGAGTGACAAGTTTCTCTTCTCTTTACAGCTAGCACTGTGCCAGAGACGTAGGACTCCTTTTTGCAGACGTTGGACATTTGTGAGTCTGTTTGTGTGGATACCGCAGAGACATCGTTGTTGTTACGGTGTTGGTTATTCATGATGCTTGATTTTATCATGCTTCAAGAGGTAAACTCTTTTAAAACTCGGATTATGGTCTATTTCGCATGGATCCTTAGTGAGAATTTTTGTTTTTCCACTGCATGATGTATCCATAATTCCTAACACACACATCACTAGGTAGTGTCAGGGCTTAATTGCCTATCCTACCCAGTATATACTAGGGAACAAAGGTTCCTCAGAAATAAGTAATTAACTTGTGTTTTCAAAACTTAAAATATGTATTAGCATTTACATTATCATGTTACTAAGACTTTGTTTGAGCATAATCATTCCTCATAATATAAAACATTGCATGTTTGACAATTGTATGAGAAGTTGTCATTGCTTGGCCGATTGATTGAGTGACTGCTTGTTCGATAGTATCTTAGGATTGTTCAGTTACTTAGCATGTAATTATGTGTTCAGTTGATATATTTGCCTTAAATGATTAATTGCTGGTCCTGGTATGCGAATACTGAGAAATTGTGATTTCTCACCCCTATGTGTTCCATGCAAATTCAGGTGAAGACCCTCCAAAAGGAAAGGACAAGAAAAAGAAGAAGCAGAAAGCTTAGTTTAGCAGCTTTATTTCTTTTTGAACTAGTTTGTATATTTGTACTTTTCTAGTTATATGTAAAAGTTTATGTATATATATTTGATCTTTCTATCATTTGTGGCTCTCTATAATGACTATACAAGTTATTATGAGTTTTTATTATTATGCATTTTTAGAAGTGACATGCTTAATGTGATTTATCTCAAAATATTTTATTTATTTTACAATAATTGTATTAGGATATTACAGTTACACACACTCTCAATTACTTGCCTTCATCCTTTTTTCTCTGCAAACTGGTGTTTTTGTAATTTATTTCCTGCAAGTTACTTTACTGCACTCTATGCTTCTTGTTCTTTATGTTCTTGGCAGTTTATTCATCATTTCTACACTTTAATTTTTTTTGTTGTTATACTTTCATTACTTTAAAATTTCTTGCCAGTTACACTTTTGTCAATTTATCTTTAAGAAAATTTTGGACTAGTTATGTTTGCTTCTTGACATCTTTTTCCCATTCATCTTGCTTTGCTTTATTTGTCATTTTCATTCTTGCCAATTACTTCCAAAGTTTACTTTCACATCAGTTTGCTTCTTAACATTTTTCCTTTAATGTCATTTCTATTTCTGTCAAATTTCCTTTTCGACACGCACACTTTCTCACCTTTTTCTTAGGTGGTAAGTTATTTTACAAATTATCAGATCTTTGAGAATTTGAAAGAGTCGATTCGCCCTAGAAATTAGATTTGAATCACACTAACCATTAGAATCAACAACAAACCAACGCAACGCGCATTTATCAAAGGTCAGTATAACACCCTTTTTAACTCTGACAAAATTTCCTCGCAAACACCTCCACATCAGTCCTGGCTCCAGGTATGATATGTTGGCTATACTATGATACTTACTTTCAAGTATGAAATGTTTGAAATTATAAATAATATTTAAAATTTTATTGTTGACTTTTAACTTAAAAAATCACTTAAATTTATGTACCAAAAAAGCAAATGAACTTGAAATGCTTGAAAAATGGAATATGTTAAAATTTAAAATAATTGAATAGATTTTACTTTTTTAAAATTTCAACTCTAATTTTTATTTTCAAAATTACATTATTAATTACTCATTTAAAGATTTAGATATAAATATAAAAAGATAAAATTATAAATAAAGCTTATTATTCATAAATTATAAATACTTCAAATTATATAATTGTAAATCACTTCAAATGCTTTTCATAATTATTTTTTATCTGAAAAAAATGCAAATTGACAAGCAGATAGTGCGAATCAATATGCTGATAAGAAGTTAGATTATTTAAAATATGTAGTCATGGCACCAGAAAAGAAAAATACTGCAATAACTTTTCATTATTATTATTATTTAAAATATATTATACATCCATCCCTCTTATATTTTATTTTAACTTTTACTCATGATAAAATTGAAAGTTTAAAACATTTACATACAGAAAGAAAGAATATTTTGGCTATATAAAAAATCAAAATAAGAGTAAATGTGTAACATTTCAAAATTTTCTATACCTATTAAACCTTAATAAGGGTTATATTTTCTTTAAAATTGTTTTTTTGTTTACTTTTTAAAATTGTTTAAAGTGATCCATTTCTTACACATTATGTATAGGTTTATTGAATTTTGTTATATTCTCCTAAAACATCTTCTTAATTGTTAAGAGTTTCACATCGCCTGCCTCAATATTTCAGGTGCGGTTTATATATCTGTTGGGTCACCCTAATTAATGTCAATTGAATTTAGGTTAGAATCTCACATGATATTAGAACCAATATCTTATTTTCTTCGTCTACTTTACTAGGTTTATTTCCGTCTACTTTGTTAAGCTCGTATGTTTCGTCCAAGTAATAATCCTCTTAATACTTAATAAAAAAAGTATTAAATAAAAAATTGAATGTATTTAATGAATATAAAAAATAATTAATACTTTTTATTTACTAATTAGAATGATTATTAAAAAGATATATTAAGAAGATTTAGAATTACTTATTATTATTATTATTATTGTTATTATTATAGTAATAATAATAATAAGGGGTAAATAGTAAGTTATAAATACATATAAAAGTAGCAATAAAAGATACAAAAAAGTATTGATAGCACGGGCTTCATTAGAAAAGCTTTAGAAAACCTATTGTTCTGAAGTGGATTCAAAAGTGTACCTGAGATAGGTATGTTAGGATAGTTTCCTCCTTGCGCGGCTGTAGCAAAGCGTGTTGAACTAGGGAGGTGGGTATCTGCAAAGGGATTCTAACACTCAAGTCAAGCAGTGCACAAGTAGGGTTTATACAGTGAGATATCATATACCTGATTAGGGTGGCTTAGCCTGGTATTTATAGAGCGTATACAGAATCGTAATGCAATTTGTGTTGAATACAAGTATTTAGGATTAGTATCTTGTTAGAGATTACCTTCCTCTTATTGTTGGAGCGGATCTCCATAATATAGGAACATAGATATTGTAGTTATGCACTGTTAGAGCCAATTAAGGGTCCAATAATCCCGTAAGATCATGATTGACAGTTGTGAGATCTTGCGTAGATCTAGTGATCTTGTTATTACGGCCCAATGTCGTAGTCTGGGGTCTTGACGGCTCATCATCAGAGCTTGGCTAGGTAGTTATGGCGGAGTCCGTTGTCCGATGTTTTGACTTTTGTTGCTCCTGTGAATAGATCATAGGGTCTATTTCTTTTGTAGCCTTGCTCTATGATTCGTGTCAGTTTGAGCTCTCTTGAAAAACTGTTATTTTGACTTTATTAAGAATTAAGGATCCTTTAAGAGAGGACGTCATCTTCGTGTTGTTTCCCAACTGCTCGCTACTTTCGTAACCAATAAGAAAGATGGAGCATTAAATGCGGACTTCATTATGTGATCAGTTCTCCTTTCTAGGGGCCAATCAGAGCACTTTATTCCTTTTATAAATAGGGAATATATGCCTTTGATGTTGGCATTCCCTTTGCTTTGTGCTCTTCTATGAGAATGATCCTTTTTCAGAGGATGGTTTTCCTTTCTTTCTATATGCACACATGGAGAGCTTTGCCCTTTGCTAAGATCATCTTCCTGTTCTTTCCAAAGTCTTTGAAGGCATTTTCCTGCTTCACAAAGTATCCTTTTAACTGAGACCTTTCTTTTTCAGCGTAAAGGACAATAGACACCTTTTTTTCCTAGCGTATGTGGTTGCTTGTTTGATCCACCACTCTTGCCCGGAAGATTTGTGTTTCCTGTTCGTTGGTCGGAGACACTCGGAGCTGGCACCCACTTGCCTTCCTTCTTTCTGAGAACTTAGAAGGTGCTTCATCCTAAACTTTGGCAAGTCCTCTATGGGCGGTCAGATAAGTAGGAGGGACTATTGAAGTTGCTTTGTGATTTGAAGCAACTCGTGGTGATTGTTGTAACATCCCGAAAAGCATGTTAGTCTTGTATATGGTCTTAGAGGTACCATTATGCTTACTTGTCAATAAAGTTTTATGACAAACTGAGTTTGTTTAGGCACTTAGTTGCAACCCAAAAGTTAAAAAATAGCTTAAAATAACTCAGATAGTAGCATAAGTTGCTAAGTTGAGGGAAATAAACCTAAAGAGTTTGTTTCTAAAATAGGTTGAATATAGTGTAGTTGAAATTTGAGAACAATTAGAGTTAGTTTGGTATTTTTAGGCATACTGATTATGCGTTTTAATGTCGGATTGACTAGCAGTAGATATGAAAAAATAGAATAATGATGAACCAATAATTTAGATGGATCCTAGTATTTATTCTAAAGTTATTGGAAGCAGGAAAACTTGATTTAGTATAATTCAAGTGTCCTTAGAAGATATAAAGTTCTAGTATATGGCTTAAGTGCTAAAGTTGGATTTGGCTTCCTTATTTCCTCTCTTATCCCACAGCTGAAACCAGAAAAGAGGAAGCAAAAACAGAAAATGGAAGAAGAGGAAAGAAAGAAAGGAACCAAAGGGGAAGAGGAGGAAAAAGGGAAGGGAATCAAAGGAAGAATAAAGAGCCAAGATCAAGTTTGGAGCTCACCATCCATATAGGAGGTAGAGGTTCTCTAACCTTCAATCTCATCATTTCTTCATCTTTTCCATTGAGTGAAGTTAGGTCACCTAGATGGAGAAATTGGGTTTGAGATCCAAGAATCCATTTTCTTTGTTAGTTCTTGCTTCTTTTGATGAAACTGAGTTAATTTCACTCTATTGGATGCAAATTGGTTAATTTTGTCCTTAGACAAACCAAGAAGTTCCATAAGTCAGAACATAGAACTTAGGTTATGATTTTGATCATTAATCCAAGTTTAAGTGAATCATTGAGTTGAAGTTAGTGTTTAGTGATTCTAGTATGATTAGAGACCATATTTAGAGTTAGAAAACACTTAAAATCTATGTTTATATGATTGGAAATGAATTTGGAACCAATGGAATAGTGGCTCGATTTTGCAGAATTTTTTGCAGAATTGACCATGCCTAGGCGCAGCTTTTTCACGCCTAGGCATGGACTAAAAAATTTTCTGTCCAGGTGAGACAGAGAGCACCACGCCTAGGCATGGTAAAACCAAGCCTAGGCATGAGACAAGGCAGCTTCCTAACATGTTGTAGTGTTTGTTGCATAACTTGAGCTACAGACATCGTATTGACTTGATTGTAGTGACATTTGAAAGCTAAGACATAAGGTTTCATGTGGTTAAAATTTCAAAATTTTAGAGCAAGCCAATCAGTATTAGTTTCTATTTGAATCTGAGGTAGATTCTGCAACAAAGGCATTCTAGTAGCCAGTAAACTGGATTGCATAATTTCTTGCTCCGATATCGTGCTGACATAAGACTAGTGGTATTTTGAAGCTAGGATGTAAGCTACTTGCTTGTAAAATTTTAGAATTTTGCCATTTTAGTTTGTTCCTAGTTTCAGTTTAAAGTCAAGTCATATTTTAGAAAAATAGTGAGTACACTCTTTGAGCCTCTGCATTTTGTTGCATAACTTTGGGTACACTAAGTCAAATGAGGTGAGATTTGTGGCATTTGAAAGATATGAGATAATTCTATTTGCCTATAAAATTTCATAATTTTAAAAGTTATGATGTACATTTGGTGCATTCTTGAAAATCAGTCTTTCTAGGAGCCTAGAGTAGTTGCCTATGAAGTTTATTTTGGGAAAGAAGGTTTTCCTACTTGTTAGAATCCCTTATACATGCATAGTAAAGTGTGTTGAGACACTAGTAGGGGTATTTCAATGAAAAAATGATTACCTTGCATATATGAGAAAGTTTGAGGCTTTAAGCATTCTATAAGTTAGAAATTGCTTAAAGTAGGTATCTAGGACCTTGAGTACACTAGGGTGGCATAGTTTACCACTTGTGGTGTGATAATGAGGCAAGCTAGATGCAAATATCATAAGTATGATTACTTAACTAGAAACATGGAATATGCTCCTTTATGAGTTAGAAGTGAGTTGAGAGTACATGTTTACTAAAGTTTAGTTCTTTACTTAATTAAAGAGAATCATGTGATGAGTTAATGGAGTTATTTTGTATAAGTTATACATAACACTGCATGGTTGCATGTACTTGCTAATTCCCAAGCAGAGTAATCTTTAATGATGTACAATCATTTGGCTAAATGAGGTAAATGAGAAAGTCCAAAAATCTCTTTGAGTAAGGATTTAGCCCTAGTTTCTTAGAGGGTCAAGGTTACTAGCTCCTATGCAGTGGAGTCAGTATTCTCTCATAGTGGGAGTAGGAACCAGTCCACTCATTACCAAGTAGTTTGAAGAGTCAATCTTCTTAATTAAAGTTTAAAGAGAATGTGGAATATGCAAGTGACACACACACAATTCTACACTTACACAATCACATTGCATTTCTTAATTATCATTTCTGAACATCGCATACACACGAGCATATTGCATCCATATCCATTTTTTGTTCCTCGAAAATTATATGGGTAGTTGCTTATTATTGATGATATTTTACAATTGTATGGGCGGTTGTTTGATATCATTAATAGTTCTATATGTGAGTTTAAGATTTTGGATTGGCTTAGTGAATGTTTACATAGAGTAAGGAAATGTAAATATTCTAGTGATATTGAGTAAAAACTCAATTTCTTGTTGCGAATCCTAAATCTTAAGTTAGTAAGTTTATTCATAGAAAATGGTTATATGTGCAGTGCTTATAACAAGTTTATAAATGAAGTAGTTGTGGTATGTTACAACTGTGTAGATAGTTGTTCTTATCATAAGAGTGAGGAGCTTAGGCTTATAGATTATGAGTTGTGTGTAGTGAACTTTTACATAACAGTAGCATGTGAATGTTCTAGTAATATTAAATATAGATTTAATATCTTGTAACAACTATAATCTATTATGATTAAGCTCCAGTATTATAAGGTTAAGTAGATGTGAGACAACTTTGATACATTATACAGTTGTATGGGTGATTGTATAATGTTGATATGAGATTTATATTAGTGAATTCCATGAAATATATGAATATTACTGAGACTTTTTATGTTCTCACCCCTTTCTATGGTAAAAGCAGGTCAAGGCCTTTCAAAGGGTAAGATGATAAAGAAACAGAAGAACTAGTGTAGTTTAGTTTTATTTGTTTCTTTCATATACAATGTTGATGTATTTATTTATATTAGCTTTGAGGATATTTAAAGGTTGTATGTATAATTCCTTGCCGTTGTGGTAATTAATGTATACGTGTATAACTTTTTAGTTATGACTCTCCATAATTATTCATAAATATTATGGATAAGTTGATGAGTAAGTTAGAAGTAGCATAACTAATATTCTTTATCTAGGTATTTGTTAGTAATATTAGGATAATGGTATTAGGGTGTTACAATTGTGAAACTGGGTAGGGTTCCAGTGGAACAATCTCTTGATGAAAGGTTATGTCCTATCCAACATGGGAGATCAATTGTCGACCTTTATTACCATTGTGAAGGAGGTAGGGAAGAAGAATATACAGTGATCCCGGAGTTTGACAGCAGTGTTCTATTTTGATTTACCGAAGTTCTTCGTAGCTTGTTCAACATGGAAGAGGTCAGTGCTCTTTCCTTATACATTCCTAATTTCAATATTTTCTTTTTCCTCTTACCTTGATGTAAGATGATGTATAGAATAAGAACAGATAAATAAAAATTCTTTTCTTTTGAATTCTGCTTGTATCTCATTTTTTCTCTTTCTTTTTCCCGCTATTCATACTTTTTATCTTTTACCGGGATGAGTCCAACGCTCACCTCACAATAATGCTAAGTTACCCTACCTTGCGGGAACTTTTCAAGATAGTCGATGTCCAGATTGACTTTTCTTCGTCAAATTAAACACCTCGGATGTAGCCAGGGTCCGTAGAAAATTTCTGGACTCTTGTTTGCTGAGGTTGCGTGTCTTTTGAATTATTGCGCAACTGTCTTTTCAACTACTTTGGCAGTTGTGAGCACCACGTGGCATGCTTTAATCGGATAGACGTGCTTAGTGCTTCATGTGCCATGATAGGCAGTTTTTTGAAAACTGAAGGGGTGCTGACAGAAAAGTCCTTTAATCATCCCGTCCTTATAAATAAGGGTCATGGTCGTGTTAAATACACTTTACCATTTTCAAACACTGAGGGAAAATGACCAAAAAAGGGGTTGCAGTTTCGAGTGGTTTGCTGTGGTTATTGCTGATTCGCACTTGAATCTACAAATCTTTCTCTGCTTCCAAATTTTCAGAGGTATATCTCTTTCTATCCCTTGTTTTTTACTTTTCTTTCTACCCTTATTTTGGACTTTCTTCTTTATGGAGCATCTATTCTTCTGCCCCATTTCTAAACTATTCTTTATGGAACACCCATTCTGCCGTGCCATCAGTGGCAGAAAAGTCCCACTAAGGTTTAAACCTTCATGGGCTTCAAGGCCATAATCCTAGGGTTTTGAGGATAAATACAGATCCTCTGGGGTTCGCCCCTTCTTCGTTCGAATTAGTAAGGATTCTTGATTTTGACAAAAGTTTAATGGCCTCAATAGGTGTTTTCCAAGTGCCCAATGAAGAAGAGAGGAGTGGCAAGGCAAAGGAGGAGGGCAGTGGAAGAGCCTTTGGTACTTGCCCCCATGAGACCAACATATTCTTGAGTAACCGATGACGTTTGGAAACATACGTCTATTTACTCTTCTGAGGCAACTATCAGGGAACTCACAGAATACTTGATGCTGACTGAAGAGGGAAATTGAGAATTTCAAGTTTTGTGCCCAAAACACGACGATAGAGTGTGTATGCAGTGAGAAAAAGGTCAATACTTCATGTTTTTATATGAAGGTCTCTTTCTTGACTTCAGCCTTTAGCTTCCATTTACCAACTTTCAGATAACAGTTCTTTGGATTCTTCATGCTGCCCCGACTCAAATCTATCCTAATGGCTGGGGAAACATCCTGGCCTTTGAGAGATTTTACCGGGTAGTCGGACTTCCGTACTCGGAATGATCCTTTTTTTTTTTACACAAAGGAGTTCTCAAGGAAGGAATGCATTGCAGCAGTCTTGGATATCGGTTAAGTCAAGGTCCAAATGGAAAATCTATGAAGTCTTCCAAGATAGCTAAAAGGACTTTAAACGCAAATTTTTCAAGTTGATGGCGGCGCAAAACAGCCATCCATTATACTTGAAGGTAAATGGGAAACCAATGTTATACTTATATTGGAATTGGCAGGCGTGGGACGTCCCCATCGAATTTATTGAAAGGGTGATGGAGCACCTTGACGAGAGAGATATTGAGAGTGTTGACTTTATAATCAAATAGGGGATAGAGGTTGGCCAGATTAAATCCAAGGATATCTTGAGCATCGCTCAAGATGATTGCCTCTGGGCCATTCTTGGTAAGCGATTTGCTTATTATACAAAGTTCAGAAAGCTTCTCCTATACTTATATTTTGTATATCTTCTTATTCATCTTCTTTCGTTTCTGTTTTGTAGATAACATGGCCACTAACAAGGGTGCTGCCCCTTCCATTGAAGCCCTCCAAGCTCTAAAAATGAAAAAGAATAGAGCTGGGTGTTCTCATCCCTAAGCAGCTACTACTCCTCCCCTCGTCATTCAGGGATCAAATTTAGATCCTTACACTCAAGCCCTTCAGGGGAGGAAAAGGAAAGCCATGGAAAGTAACCAGTCAGAAGAAACCAAAAAAGGGAAGATGATTGTCGTGGAGGGAGATGCCAGACAAAGGGTTGACCCTCTGCCTCTGATTACTAGGGATAGGTTATCTAGGGACTTTGTAGATAACATTCTTTGGAGTGACGATGCTATGAAGTTTATCACTTGAAGACCGATACCCGAGGCTATTTCCGTGTTCTAGACTCTCACCCTCCAAACTATTGTTGAGTTTTGGCTTATTGAAAAGATCGTGGCTGGCTTCGAAAGGAAGGTGGAGGAATAATGGAAGGCAATGGAGGCTGAGGGAAATGGCAGCTCAATTTGGCCCTCAAGGGAAAAGAAGAGGCGGACATCAAAGCTACTAGATCGGAAGAGAAGCTTACTGATCTTGAAGATTTACTCACCAATGAGAAGGCCCGCTTTGAGACAACCAACACCGCCAGTGTCACCCTCCAAGCTAAGGTGATAGAACTGGAGGAGGATATTGCTAAATTGTTAACCATCAATACCAATATTGGTCCTGATTAGTTTCAGAATGCGATTACCCAAGTTCAGCATTTCAACCCTAAAGTCGAGCTAGCCTTGCAGGATCTGAGCCCTTACCAAATATTCTGGGATGGATGCCTAGTTAAGGTTGGGTCAGTTAGCCAACAAACTTCTGAGGTCCCAGCAAACGAAGCTTCCACTGGTGTGTTGGATCTGGCTGAAAAGGTGAAAGGCGATGGAGCATGGATGAAGATGAAGCTGAGGAATGACTTGTCTTCCTTCTTTGACTTTTGCCCTTTTTGTTGACCCCTGCATGGGGCTTTTAAGAATTATAAATACAATTTCCCTAGGTTATATGGTATTTATTTATTTTGTTAATTTCTGTTTCCATGGTCTTTACTGGGCCCAATGCCCATCGTGTTGCTTTTCATAACCGTTTTGTAGACTTAGAAAAACTTCCAAATAATGAGAGCCCATAGTCTGGGGTCCAATGCCCATTACAATTGAATGCTTGGAGTTACTCTTAGGACTTAGGTATGATTTAAGCTTAGAACCTTAGCTTGGGGTCCGATATCCAAAACGTGTTGGCATTTGGGAAACCACTTGCCTTAGATCAACAATAACAACCTTGTTCAGGGTCCATTACTAATCATTATGGTATTTAGGATCCCTCGTGACTTTGGTATAATAAAACCTTATCCGGGGTCCATTACTAGTCGCTTTGGTATTTAGGATCCTTCATGACTTTGGTATAATAAAACCTTGTCTGGGGTTCGTTACCAGTCACTTTGGTATTTAGGATCCCTCGTGACTTTGGTATAATAAAACCTTGTCTCAGGTTTGTTACCAATCACTTTGGTATTTAGGATTCCTCATGACTTTAGTTTAATTTTAAGTGGTCCTTAGCCAGGGCCTTTTAATTTTTACGGTTTAGTGCTAGAATTTTCCAAAAACAGGATTTTTCTATTACACGACCTATTTAACATAAGACAACTTGCGGCAGGTACCATAATAACTTAGGATGTCATTATCTTATATTGTCCGTAACAAAGGGACTTTCACCTTTAAATACGATTCCTATTAGGAACGGGCTCAGTGGACTCCCCCTAAGTTGTCTATAGCTCAGTTGGTCCTTCGAGTGGTTTTCAATATAAGCAGATGTATCATAAGCAGATGTACCAAAATCACTTGGTTTTATTCAGTTGGTAAAGGGCTAAGGTCCATCCAATGTGCTCCCGTAGTAATTTGGGGTAGTTCAAACATGAAGAAAACTGAGACTAGGCCTTGGAAGGCACTTAGCTATAGTACTTTCTAAATTTGTTCACGTTCCAAAAGTTCTTCACTGGCTTTCCTGTTAATGTCTCGAAGGTGTAAGCACCTTTGCCAGTGCTGATCACAACACGATAAGGACCTTCCCAATTAGGGGCTAACTTCCCTTGGGAGGCATTTCGACTGTCAATGTCAGCCCTGCGGAAGACTAGGTCTCTTGGCCAGAATTTCCTTAGGATGACTTTTAAGTTATATCGAGTTGTCGTCCTCTGCTTGATGGTAGCGTCGCGTATGTGGGCAACGCGTCTTCTTTCTTCTAGAAGATCAAAGTCTTTGCTAATCAACCTGGGGTTACAATTAGGTGAGGAGTTTTGAAGAAGCCAGCTAGTGTTCACTTTTTTACTTACCACAAGTGCGCGGGTTGAGCAAGTAATATAGTTAAAAGTAGGATATCACTCCCACAAGGAATAGGGCTACTTCTAATGCAGATTATTAACCAATAACTTAGTTAATTCTATTCAAGAACATTTAAAATTAGGAAAAGAGTGCAAGTGAATTAAAATACTTAAATGCAGTAAATTAGGAATTAAAGTGAATGATTAGTAATAGGGAATCCTTCTTGAGCTCCTAATTCAATTGATAACATGCAATCCTTTTAAGTAACATAAATGAAATGATTAGATTAGCTTAAGAATCCAACTTCGTTAAAAGCCTATGTCTAGGTCAATCAATCTTGCTTCAATTACTTAATTCACTATGTTTCCATGAGAACTAGTGCAAAATCCACTCATGAAGATTTATTCTTAACAATTACTATGCATGGCTAAGGGGTATATTTCTATCCCATTAGCGAATCAACTTATCTCACAAGTAGAATGAAATCGAACATGCATCAACCATACATATGATCTCAAATCCAAATTCCTATGTTTAGGCTCATCAGATTTCAACAAATCACTTAAAAGTTGGCCAAACTATCAAGAGCATTAAGGTCTATACAATTAAACAAAACCGAACATCTATATAAACTCAAAGGATTACAAAATCAATCAATATCCATAGGAGGATCCAAAGAAATCCTTACACACAGCTTAGCCAGCCATGAAACACAAAAATACAGGCAAATTCATCATGTTCATGATACAATAAGAGAGAAAGATGAAAGGAAAGGAAGAAAGCTCAATAGATGTGACCTTTTATGCTTGAATCATCCTCTATTTAGAAGATGGCCTCCAATCTTAGCTTCCCTAGCTTCCTCTAGGTCTCAAACACTAAAACCTAGCAGTTGTGTTCTAAAATTAATAAAAAGCTTCCGTGAAATCTGATAAAACATTATTTATAGGCTCAGAATTCTGTTTCACACTGCGGCATTACACACGTCACATCGGGCACATGTTTAATTTAGGTCACCACGCCGCAACATTGATTTCATTACGCCGCAGTGTTCAGGCTTCGGGTCTCTCTGTCTGAAGTAGGGGATGCACCACTTCGCGGCATTGACATGCCTGCACCACGGCATGAGGTGCTAAATTCTATACTTGGCTTTCTCTTGGGCATCATCTTCTAATGTAGATCTAACTCTTCCAAGTTTATACTAGATTGGAGTCCTTCCTGTAATAGAGAAATCTCCAATTCAATAACAATTGCAAATGTACTCGATTTATGAAAGATTTGGAAATATTTCCTCAAAATCATAATGGAAAACAACAAGATCAAATTAGATGAATATGAGGCTAAAGTCTTCTATTCATGCACAAAAACAAGGACTAAGCAATCATTACAGCACATGTATAGAGCACAAATAACTACATTTTGTGGAGTTATCACACCCTCAAACCTAGATTTTTGCTAGTCCTCGAGCAAAACAAAGTACACATACATTGATCAACTTTGTTAACCTGCATTTAGCCACTTTTTACATTCCACTTTCATTTAAACCAAACTAATGTATGATGATTGCATAAAACCTCAAAGAATGCACATGCCTCACAATTAGCTTCACACAAACACAATCATTATCATGCTAACATTCATAGTTTCCTTTTATAAAAGATATATTTCCCACAATCATGTAAATAAAACTTCTTCTAATCAATTCATACTCACCCGAATATGTTTATGAGCATACACATGAATATGAATCATAGAATCCACAAGATTGTAATTCAACTCTCTCTCCACTAATGTACATCACACACAATTGAGGATAAAAAAGGTCTTTAACAACTTATAATGTAAGACCAATGTATAGGTTAAAAAACAAAAAGGAAAGGATTTAACACAAACATTGAAAAACATAAACATGCGATTTCAAGACTTCAGTCATAAACTAATATAATTAAGGTATGCAAAGTTAACTAATAAGACTCTCTAGAACCATTCTTTCATTAGTTTTGCCTTTTGATTTTGGTTTTGGATTTTCTTTTCTTTTCTCTTTCTTTTTCTTTTCCTTAACCACTTTCTTTCACAACACTTGGTTCCTTCAAATTACTTTTATACTAACATAAGCACTCATGCCCTTTAATCACAGGACTCAAGTCAAGAAATAACATACTATGCACTTAACAATTATTAATGGTAAGATGGAAATGCAATGTTTTCACATGCATTTAGAATGGTAACATGGTAAGGAATATGTAGGTGATGAAAAACATATAAGGCCAAATATATATCAAGCTTCAAAAGGGACCTACGGATCTGATCATGTAAAGGTATGCTTTTCAGACTTAATCGGTCTAAACAATACCTTAATCATTTCCTCAATCACGCATAATCTAAGATTTTACCTTAAGAGAGTTGAAAAATAATTTCAAGGATAGTTGAAATTTTTCACATGTACAATCCATAAACTTTCTCTAGACAAGAATTCTATTGTTTTCTAATGTTAAACAAGCATGCAAGTAGGAAACACATTATGCATAAAGAGAAACTAGATTGCTTCAACATGCTTCAAAGATTTCATATGGATTCACAGAAATATTAAGGTCAATTTTGCATCATTATCAATCATGCATAAAACTATTATGACTCATGTTGTGAAAGGGAATGACAATTGTATCTTGAATAGGATTTTCATGAAAGTTTTATCAAGATATACATTCCTATGGATATTATCAAAACATAAATAGTCGCAAACATAAATAGTCATACTAAAACACACACATATAATACAAAAAATAAACAGTACTAACATATAATTGTTGGTTGTGGCTTCTTAATACTCAAGAAGGGGGGTTGAATTGAGTATGATAACTTTTCAAAGTTTTTCCCCTTTTTGCAAAAACTGATTCTTTTCTTTAACTATGAAAAAGATTTTGTCAACCAACAAACCAAATGTGTTTTTGCAAGATGTGTTTCTATCAAGACTTGAAACTTATAAAGAAATATTAACAATAAGGTTGATTTCAAATATGAACAAGATCAAAAACTAATCAAATCATGCAAACATCCCTAACATATTGCTTAATTCATACATTTAACAATAAAGCAAATAAGAGTTAAGCAATAGAGAAAATTGTAAACCGAGTTTTATCCTGATTCGGCTACCTCCTCTGGTAACCTACATCCAGTCCCCACATCACTGTAAGTTTCGTCCAGTATTAAAAATCAATTTACAAGATTCTTTACACAAGCTTCACTTCTATGTTTCTTCTACCTAACTGATAGCTTTTTCCAGTCAAAGCAATCTTGCAATTCCCACAAGAGTTCCTTCTACTCTTGCACAGCACCAAGAGTCCCTTCTACTCTTGATTTAATCAGCGAGAGAACCTTCTCTCTTATCTCTCTTTTACAATATGAAAAGATTGAATCAGATTCTAAGAAATCAGATATTACAATTTGAAGTTCTACAGAAAAATACTTAGTTTCTTTCAATGAAAAGCTCTCTCAATATTTGTGTGTTTGATCTCAAGTTTTGAATGAATTGTTATTAAGAAAGTGTTTGCAAATGTCTTTATATAGGTATATTTCAAAATAGATCCGTTGGACACACTTTACAAGTCAGTTAAGATCAAAACAAACTTATTTGAAAAATTCTATTATTAGTCAATCGATTAGTACACAGATGTATTAAACAAAATTTCACTCTTGCAACGTGTGTACATCGATTGCCTAATCGATTGTGTTCTTAGATGTTCTTGATCTTGAATGATACACACATGAGTACATCGATGTTGTTCTTAAGAAACATTGGCATTTTTAGCCCAGAAGTTCATACATCGATTACCTAATCGATTGTATGGCTATTTCAAAAAGTCCTTGCTTCTGTTTTGGCTTATGCATCGATGTACCAATCGATGTACAGATGCAAAAGTGCATACTGATTAAGGAAGTCCAGAATCAATCAATGTATACATAGATGTATAACACTAAGATTTTCATTAAAAGTTAGTTAATTAACTGAAAGTACATCGATGTACACATAGATGTACAGACTTATTAATTAACCTTTTTCATTCTTAGTCCATTTTTACTTTTGAAAACCATTTTTACTTATTTTAGAAAGCTTAATCAAAGAGTTATACTAAGTTTTTTCTTTACAAAAAGGTTCCTAATGATCTTCCTTGAATTCCTTCTTCATGATGCTCCTTCTTCAAGTTTTCCTTCATGATCCTTGTTTTGAAATGCTTTGCTCCATGATCCTTTGCATTTACTTTTCTTACTCCATTAAATCTCATTGAAAAAGTCAAGCTTGGCAAGTAGTTAGCGAATCAGGGTAATAATCATATTAAGTTTAGTCATTAATCAAAACATACTAGGGTCATTTATCCACAAACTCCCCTTTTTTGATTGATGACAAACTTACCATACATAACATGTTTAACATTCAATATATCTTAGGAAGTAATTAGAAATATCAGAGTAATAAAATGCAACAGTTGTTTACCATTTACTCCCCCTGTCTAATTGGCAGTTCTTATCATTTGAACATGTATAGGATCATTGCATCATTATGTTAGATCATTAGTTCAAGTTATTTTATTTAGTATGGTACTCATTCTCCCCCTTTGTCATTATCAAAAAGAATATATGTGGGAGATTTAAAGTATAATAGCATGTAAAACAAGGTACATACTAGAAATTTAACCATTCATTGATATCAAAGATTCATTCATTCATATCAGCATAATCAAAACAAGTTTTACAGTAATTTATATTCATCATTGTTAAAAAAAAATTGAAATTGAAAACAGTAGAACAAACATTAAAAACAACATGCTAACATCATTATAGACACACTTAAGACACCCTAAGATCTAAACATCTTCATTGGTCCTTAGTTCTTCAGTGTGCGATGAAGCTTGGGCTGCTTGTTCTTCAGGATTGCCTTCCTCTTCAGGTGCAGCAGCAGCAGCTTCTCTAGCCATGTTCATAAAATCTTCAGAAGTGGGATGAACTTCTAGAGGTTCAGTGATGGAAATGCTTAGATTTTGATGAAAAGTGGCCATTTGGCCTTCCAATGTGTTGAGTCTGATACTCAGATAATCAATAGACTGTTTCAACACTAGATGATGCTAGATTTGCCTAGCCTCAAAGTTCTGAAACATTTGGAGCAACTTGTCTATCTTGTTATTCAGCTATGAGTTGTCCACAGTAGCTCTTGGCTCTTCACTAGCTATCCTAACCCACTCTCCATTTACTTTAGCAAGCTTTATCTTGCTAATGGTCCTTTCACCAAACTTGTGAGTGACTTTCCTAGTCTGAAACCTTTCTTTATTATCCAGAGAGACTCCAAAATACGCCAACAAACTCACCACTAATTCAGGATAGGGTAGGGTAGCTCCACTGATTTTGCAATCCAGCATGTGCCTGGCAATTATGAAGCTCCAACTCATCTGCTTCTTCTGTATCATAGCCCAGAGCATTAGAACATCATTGTTTTGCAACACAGCATGATTTCCATATCTTGGTAAAAGCATCCTGCTCAGCACATATTGCAGGAGCCTATACTGAATATGCATAGAGCTGATGTTGATTAGTCTTCCTTCTAGTGCATTTTCAACTAGAAGCACCTTCCTTGCTTCTTCCTTGTCAAAGTTCTTGATCCATACACTGTCAGGTCCAATACCAGTAAGATTACTTCCTTTGTAATCTAGTCCAGTAAATTTAGCAAACTCATCAAAAGTCATCTCAATTCTTATGTTCTTCACCTCAGCAGAAAATCTGTCATTGTCCATCTCAAATGTACAGTAAAATGTTTTGATCAATGTAGGGTAACTATCACTCTTTAGCCTCAAAATAGTTGAAATCTACAATCCTAGCCTCGTGAATATCCCTATGTTTAAAATCATTCTTATAATGCATGATGTACTCCTCATCAGAAAAATACCTCTTGAGAAGTTCAATCTCATTGACTCCTTCATCATCTTCTTCTTCTTCCTCTGTCATCTTTCTCTTCTTTTGAACAATCTTCTTTTTGGGTGTTTCCTTTACCATTTTTTTCTTCTTTTCTTGTTTCTTGGGTGCTGGTTTTGAAGATTCAGCTACCTTCTTGCCCTTCTCTTGTGTCTTCTTCAAGCTTTTGATTGAAAGCTTATCAATCCTTTGAGAAGCTCGGGTTTTCTCAGTTTCTTTTCTTTTAGGGCATGCAGGGGTTGCTATGGGTGAAATATGTTGAGGTGTGGAAGATTGAGTTCAGGAGGAAGATGTGGAGTTAGAGGGAACAGGTGTAGAGGGTCTAGGTTGCTTCACACGAGCCATTAGAGATGATTTCAAGCTCTACTAGGGTTTGGGTCTTTGAAATTTGGATTTGAAAAGTGAAAGATTTGGAGGGAAGGGTTGAAATTTATAAACCCAGATTAGTCAATCGATTACCTAATTAGTGTATTAAAGTGTTTTTCCTCCTGTACACACGTGCTAATTAATGTACTTAGCATCAGGATTTGAATTTTAAACCAGGTACATTGATGTATTAACCGATGTATAAACTAAGTCAGAGAGTACCAAGTTTTGAAAACTTGAACTCAATCGATGTGTGAATCGATGTATAAGCAATTTCAAGGAGTCCAACAGTTGCAGCATACACCTAATCAATGTACAAATCGATGTATAGGATAAGTTAGTGAGTCCTAAATTTTGGAACTATCACTCAATCGATGTTACAATCGATGTACATGATATCCTGTACCTATTTGATCAAAATAATCGATTGTCCAATCGATGTATAATGACTTCTAGAGAGTCATGTTTTCTGATTTTTGAAGTCAATCGATGTACACATTGATGTTCTAATCATTTTAAGTTTATATTTCTTGTATCAATCAATTATATAATTGATGTAAGGGCACTTAAAACATATTTCTAAGTTTGTACATAGATTACCTAATTTATGTACCAGCTTTTAGATTAGGGATTTTGTCTAGACAAATCGATTGTTTAATCGATGTACAGACATCAAACATCAAATTATCATGCATTCAACATTCAAAACATCAAGCATAGGTAGGATCAATTATTCATAATTCTCTTCTTATGTAGAAAAAGCTTTCTTTAGCCAATGGTTTAGTGAAAATATCAGCTAATTGCTTAGATGTATCAACATATTCAATGATTATATCTCCATTTTGAATGTGATCCCTTATGAAATGATGACTTATCTCAATATGTTTGGTTCTTGAATGCATTACAGGATTCATAGTGAGATTTATTGCACTAGTATTATCACATCTGATTGGTACTTTCTCTAAGAGAACACCATAGTCAATAAGTTGTTGTTTCATCTAAAGAATTTGTGCACAACAACTTCCTGCTGCAACATATTCTACTTCAACAGTTAATAAAGCCACACTTGTTTGTTTCTTAATAAACCAAGAAACTAATGAGTTTCCTAGAAGGTGGCAAGTTCTACTAGTACTTTTCCTATCTAACTTGCATCCAGCAAAGTCAGAATCAGAATATCCTACTAAGTTACATGTTGATCCTTTAGCGTACCATAATCCTATTTCTTTAGTTCCTAATAAGTATTTCATGATTCTTTTAAAAGTAGTTAAGTGTGATTCCTTAGGATTAGATTGGTATCTAGCACATATACAAACACTAAACATTATACAGGTCTACTTGCAGTTAGATAGAGTAAGGAACTAATCATACCTCTGTACTTGGAAACATCTACTGATTTACCTTTCTCATCTTTGTCCAAGTAGCATGATGGACTCATTGGAGTAGCCATTTCCTTTGCATTCTCCATTCCAAACTTCTTCAATAGTTCTTTGTACTACTTAGTTTGGCTTATGAAAGTCCCATCATCACATTATTTGATTTGTAGTCCAAGGAAGAATGTAAGCTCTCCCATCATAGACAATTCAAACTCGTTTTGCATTAGTTTGGCAAACTCCATACACAAAGATTCATTAGTAGCACCAAATATAATATCATCAACATAAGTTTGAACAAGTAGTATGTTTTGTACTTTTCTTTTAGTGAATAGTATTGTCAACTTTTCCTCTTATAAATTCCTTTTGAAGTAAGAAATTACTTAGCCTTTCATACTAAACTCTAGGAGCTTGTTTAAGTCCATACAAGGCTTTAGTGAGTTTATACACATGATTAGGAAATTCATTTATTTCAAATCCAAGGAGTTAACTAACATACACTTCTTCTTGTATATATCCATTTAGGAATGCACTCTTAACATCCATTTGATACAATTTAAAATCTATGATACATACATATGCTAACAACATTCTAATAGCTTCTAATCTAGCCACAGGTGCATTTGTGTCATCATAGTCAATTCCTTCTTCATGATTATAGCCTTTTGCTACTAATCTAGCTTTATTCCTTACTATGATACCATTTTCATCAAGCTTATTCCTAAATACCTATTTTGTACCAATTATTTGTTTATCCTTGGGTTTTGGAACAAGTTTCCAAACTTTATTTCTTTCAAATTGATTAAGTTCTTCTTGCATTGCCATAGTCTAATTTTCATCAATAATTGCTTCATCTATAGTTTTAAGTTCAACTTGTGATACAAAAGTCATATTATTACATGCATTGCTTAAGGAATGTCTAGTGGTTATCCCTTTGGATATTTCACCAATTATGTTGTCCAAAGGGTGATTCCTTACAGTTTTCCATTCTTTAGGCAGATCTTCATGTTGAGCCTCTCCTGGAATTTCCACTACTTCATCCACTTTGGCATTGTCCTGCTTTTCCTTAAGTTGAATCTCTTCTAAAGTTTCTGCAACATCATCAACAAATTCCTTTCCCAACCTTTTGGGGTTAGTTTCATCAAATGTAACATGTACAGATTCTTCAATTGTTTGTGTTCTTTTATTGAAGATTCTAAAAGCTTTACTAAATGATGAATAGCCTAGAAAGATTCCTTCATCAGCTTTAGGACCAAAGTTTCCTAGATTGTCCTTTCCATTATTTAGTACAAAACATTCACAACCAAAGACATGGAAATGTGAAACATTTGGTTTTCTACCTTTATAGAGTTCATATGGAGTCTTTTTCAAAATTGGTCTAATCAAGACTCTATTCATTAAATAGCAAGCTGTGTTTACAGCATCTGCCCAAAAATATTTTGGCATGTTTGAGTCATTCAACATAGTTCTTACTATTTCTTCTAAAGATCTGTTTTTCCTTTCCACAACTCCATTTTCTTGTGGAGTTCTTGGAGGAGAGAAATTATGTTGAATTCCCAACACTTCACAGAAATTATCAAATTCTTCATTTTGAAATTCTCCACCATGATCACTCCTTATAGAAGTTATTTTCATGTCTTTTTCATTTTGTACTAACTTAGCCATTTTCTTAAAGGCTGTAAAAACTTCATTTTTATGTGCTAAGAAGAAGGTCCATGTAAATCTAGAGAAATCATCAACTATAACTAATGCATACAAATTTCCTCCAAAACTTTTGGTCCTAGAGGGTCCAAATAAGTCCATGTGCAGTAGTTGTAAAGGTCTTTCAGTTGAAACTATATTCTTAGCCTTAAAAGATACTTTAGTTTGCTTGCCCTTTTGGCATGCATCATATAAACCATCTTTTGAGAACTTGGTTTTAGGAAGTCCAATTACCAATTCTTTAGAAATGAGTTTGTTTAGATGATCCATATGAATATGTCTTATTCTTCTATGCCATAGCCAATTCTCCTCTTCCTTAGATATCAAACAACATACATCACTAGCATAAATACTCTTTAAATCTATCATGTATATGTTATTCAATCGATTACCTATCAGCTTTGCATTACTATCATGCTTATTTTCTATAATGCAACTACTAAAGTTAAAGAATACCTTATAACCTTTATCACATAGTTGACTAATGCTCAGTAGATTGTGCTTGAGCCCTTCCACATATAGTACACCTTCTATCTTGGTAGTTGTGTTTTTTTCAATTGTTCCAACTCCTGAGATCCTTCCTTTATTGTTATCACCATAGGTGACACTTCCACCTTGTTTGGAAGTGAAAGATGAGAACCTTGTGATATCTCCAGTCATATGTTTGGAGTAGCCACTATCAAGATATCATTTTGAACTTTTGGCTCTAAAACACACCTTCAAAACAGATTTTAAGCATTTGTCTTAGGTACCCAAATTTTGTTGAGTCCTTTGGTGTTAGTCATAACATATGTTCCCATGGGAACCCAAATTTGTTTAACACTAATCCTTGAAGGATTTCTAAAATAGCATGTAGAAGTTGTATGTCCTTTTCTTGCATAATAGAAACATTTAACAAAAGGACTAATAGAGGATTTAGGTGCAACAAAGAGTTTCTTAAAAGCCTTTTCATGCAATGCTGGCTTATAGCCTATTTCAACTTTGTCATATACTCCTTTTTGCTGTCCTAATATGGCATTTAGATTATCTCTTCCCATTATAAATTTAGATAGAGTGGTTTTCAATTTTTCTACTTCTTTTTCCAGAATATTGCAATTAGAACATGCAGAACTAGATACACTTAGCTTATTATTCTTAGCTTCTAATTCTGTAATCTTAATTTGAAGAGATGCATAATCACTACATTGTTTAGCAATGACTTTCCTAGATGACATTAATTGCTTAGCAAATTTCAGATATTCACTATGCAATTCATCAAAAGCATCTTGTAGTTCATCATAGGTAGGGGGGATTTCATTTACTTCATCTTCATTGTCACTTTGATGGCTAGTCTTGAGATAAAGATTGACCTCTTCTTCCTCAGAATCTTCAGAGGAATCCATATCATTCTCCTCCCAAGCTATGTATGCTCTTCTTGGCTTTCTATTCTTCATGTCCTTGGACTCATGATTGTCATGCTTGTCCTTCTTTTGAAGTTTAGGACACTCATTCTTGTAATGTCCAGGTTTGCCACATTCATAGCACTTCACATTTGATGTTGAACTTTCAGCTTTTGAAGTGTTCTTCTTAGAAAAGAAGTTTGAGGGCCTTTTGTTGAAGGTTTTCTTCTTTTTGAGGAATCTCTTGAACTTTCTAACTAGCAGTTCCATATCCTCTTCAGATTTACCATCTTCTTCAACTTCTTTATCTTCATCACTATCAAGACTTTCTTTGGAGACATGTGCTTTAAATGATAAGTCTTTTTTCTTTTTCTCCTTCTCTTCATGGTCATTCAATCTATGCAACTCCATCTCGTGCTCTTTAAGTTTTTCAAATCGTGTAGCAATATTCATGGTTACTAAGTCCTTTGATTCAGCTATAGCAGTAATCTTTGGTTGTCATTCTCTTGTCAAACATCTCATAATCTTGTTGATTTGTTGTTCATCTTAAATGCTCTTTCCAAGTCCATTCAGCTGATTCACTATGTGAGTGAATCTCATTTGCATATCATTGATGTCTTCACCATTCTTCATGTGAAAGAGTTCATACTCGTGCATGAGTGAGTTCATTCTTGCTCTCTTTACATCACTGGTTCCTTCATGAGTAATTTGCAGTGCATCCCACATTTGCTTAGTTGTCTTACAATTTGAAACCCTGAAAAATTCATCATAACTCAAGGCAGCAATTATAATATTCTTAGCTTTAGCATTATAACCTACTCTCTTTTTGTCCTCATCATCCCATTCACTTCTAAGTTTTTCTTTCTTGGTGCCATTTGCATCAAGAGTGTGAGGAATGTATGGACCATTCTCAACAGCATCTAATACATCAATGCCACTTGCCTCAAGGAATATTAACATCCTTTCTTTCCAATACATATAGGCAGTGCCATTGAAAGCAGGGGGTCTTGCCAAGGAAGCCCCTTCTCCCAAGATGTCATTTGAAGCCATCCTCTTAAGTTGTTAAGCTTTACACAAGAGTGAAAGCTCTGGTACCACTTGTTGGTTGTGGCTTCTTAATATTGAAGAAGGGGAGGTTGAATTGAGTATGATAACTTTTCGAAGTTTTTTCCTTTTTTGCAAAAACTGATTCTTTTCTTTAACTATGAAAAAGATTTTGTCAACCAACAAACCAAAATGTATTTTTGCAAGATGTGTTTCTATCAAGACTTGAAACTTATAAAGGAATATTAACAATAAGGTTGATTTCAAATATGAAAAAAATCAAAAACTAATCAAATCATGCAAGCATCCCTAACATATTGCTTAATTCATACATTCAACAATAAAGCAAATAATGAGTTAAGGAATAGAGAAAATTGCAAACTGAGTTTTATCCTGGTTCAGCTGTCTCCTCTGGTAACCTACATCCAGTCCCCACATCACAGTGAGTTTCGTCCACTATTAAAAATCAATTTACAAGATTCTTTACACAAGCTTCACTTCTAGGTTCCTTCTACCCAATTGACAACTTTTTCCAGTCAAAGCAATCTTGCAATTCCCACAAGAGTTCCTTCTACTCTTGCACAACACCAAGAGTCCCTTCTACTCTTGATTTAATCAGCGAGAGAACCTTCTTTCTTATCTCTCTTTTACAATATGAAAAGATTCAATTAGATTCTAAGAAATCAAATATTACAATTTGAAGTTCTACAGAAAAATACTCAATTTCTTTCAATGAAAAGCTCTCTCAGTATTTGTGTGTTTGATCTCAAGTTTTGAATGAATTGTTATTAAGAAAGTGTTTGCCAATGTCCTTATATAGGTATATTTCAAAATAAATTTGTTGGACACATTTTACAAGTCAATTAAGATCAAAACAAACTTATCTGAAAAATTCTATTATTAGTCAATCGATTAGTACACAAATGTATTAAACAAAATTTCATTCTTACAACGTGTGTACATCGATTGCCTAATCGATTGTGTTCTTGGATGTTCTTGATCTTGAGTGATACACACATGAGTACATCGATGTTGTTCTTGAGAAACATTGGCATTTTCAGCCCAGAAGTTCATACATCGATTACCTAATCGATTGTATAGCTATTTCAAAAAGTCCTTGCTTCTATTTTGGCTTATGCATCGATGTACCAATCGATGTACAGATGCAAAAGTGCATACTAATCAAGGAAGTCCAGAATCAACCGATGTTTACATAGATGTATAATACTAAGGTTTCCATTAAAAGTTAGTTAATTAACTGAAAGTACATCGATGTACACATAGGTGTACAACCTTATTAATTAATCTTTTTCATTCTTAGTCCATTTTTACTTTTGAAAATCATTTTTACTTATTTTAAAGAGCTTAATCAAAGGGTTATACTAAGTCTTTTCTTTACAAAAAGGTTCCTAATGATCTTCCTTGAATTCCTTCTTCATGATGCTCTTTCTTCAAATTTTCCTTCACGATCCTTGTGTTGAAATGCTTTGCTCTATGATCCTTTGCATCCACTTTCCTTGCTCCATTAAATCTCATTGAAAAAGTCAAGCTTAGCAAGTAGTTAGTGAATCAGAGTAATAATCATGTTAAGTTTAGTCATTAATCAAAACATACTAGGGTCATTTATCCACAATAATCACAATAATACTACCTCATACATGTACATCAAAATAAATAGTCTTAGACACCCTCTCAAACCTGAGGGAAACAATGTACTCACTATACATAAAATAACATACAGTAATATATAAAAGAAAATACAATGAAAGAAAATGCCCTAAATGCCATGAGCGCTAGATGGCTGCCTCATCACTGTTTGTGGCCTTATCATTTGCATCCTCATCCTCTGGTATAGGCTATGC
This sequence comes from Ormosia emarginata, assembly GCA_029884605.1. Taxonomy (NCBI): domain Eukaryota; kingdom Viridiplantae; phylum Streptophyta; class Magnoliopsida; order Fabales; family Fabaceae; genus Ormosia; species Ormosia emarginata. The sequence goes on from JAQQTP010000088.1 coordinate 47,382,181, forward strand.
AGCATCCGCTCTCTCTTCAACTCTATCTGCATAAGTAGCAATAGCCTTGGGTGGCAACTCTAGAACTAGGAAATCATCCATAGGGAATTCCAATCTCTCTGTCATCCATTACTGGGTCTAAATCATGTACTGGTACTAATGAGTCTGCAAGGCCATCAATCGGGCCATCTGGGCCTCCATCTGGGCTCACTAGTCTGCGTCAGTTAAAGGGGCTGCCCTAGGCTCTCTGGTGGCCTATCTCGATCGAGCTAGTGCGAGGGCTGGAGCTGATCCAATCCTCTTAATGAAAAAATCATTAAGAGGTTGTTTCACATCGGTTTTCTCCTCATGTGGCTCCGTTTGTACGTATTGCTTTTGGCAAAGTGTATGAATAAGTGAAAGGAAGAATAGGCTCTGGCACTCCCTCACAAATCTCTTAATCTGATCCTGGATAAGACAAGTGATGTCAATGGAGCGGTGCTCAAGGATAGCATATATGAGAATAGCCCTGTCGTGGGTAACCTCGAATAAGTTGTTTGACGGTAGGATCCGAGTGGAGATGAAATGATACCAAGCCTTGGCCTTTACGGTGAGGCAAGATCTGGGAAAGAACCGTGGGTGGTCAATTTGTACACTAAGGGTCCAAACAACCGGCTGAGACTCCAGTATGCAGATCCTGGTAGTGACTACATTAACGTCAATGCCCGCCTCTGGCTCCTAGTGGAGGAACATTATGTACTCACATATTGACGAGCGTTGAACTCAATCAAAATTATAACCGAAGTTATACCTAAGCTTGCAGTATAGTGAACGACACCAGATCATCTCCTCAAGGATCGTAAATGTAATTTAATCAAATCAAGTTAAAGTTAGAAAAAAGGGCTTGACAGTTCAAGAGTTGCACAAAACTAAATTAACAGAAAAAATAATAATTAAAAGAACAGTCAATTTAGAAACCTAACTGAAATTTGGTGGATTCAATCATAGACCTTTCAACAAACACTTAAAGTGCATTTGAATGGTTAACTTGGATCTAATTGAGATCTCATCATCAAATCCAGAATTCATACTAGACAATCGTCTAGAATTCAATTAACAAGTGATAAACACAAATCTACAATTGCACCATTCATGTGGATCTATGTTGTAACACCCCTTGATCCAGTAACCACGGCCCAATCATCAGTGCACCATAGTCACTAAATCCAGGCGTGTCATAGTCTCAAAATAGTAATTTCAAAATTTATTTATTTCCATTATGCGTAAATAGAAAATACGAGCCCCGCATGAATGCATAATTAGTATCCAACTATTCTAAAACACAACCACTGAAAGAAAACATACTCCATAAATAATATTTTAGTCCTTAACACAATGCACTGATAACACAAAATACAGTACTTACATATTGAGTATAAAAGATAACGGGTACAAGAGTACAAAAGGGAAAAGTAGTAACCCTGCGATAGGTACTACTAGCAGACAGAGCCGCAACCCCAAATATATGTGACGCTCGGAGTCTTGGTCGTCAAATAAGGCATCAGTGCCCCCATGAAATTGCACTCATACGTAACTGAAGAAATCTCATCCAGACGCCACCTCGAAAATAATGAATCGATCAAATCCAATCAGCAAGGGGGTGGTCCCTTTTCGTCTTCCTCACGATCTTTTATCAAATACAAATATAAAACAAAAGATATAAGGATACAGGGAAGGGGTGAGATACCCAACATTCAATACCAATATGGCAGCAAGAAAACGGAACGGCGCAGGACGCCCAAATAACAACACAACACATACATTTATTAATAGTAGTAGTAAAAATAAGAATTTAGATAGAGACAACAATAACATCTCAGATAATGAACAATAAGGCAATTCAAACAATCATAACTTCATTTAAAGCAATAGTCCAATCACAGTAATAATTAAAATTAACAATAAAAGCAGATCAATAATAAATGGCAATAAAAGTTATCAATAACAATTAGACAGTATCAATATTCCAACAGTCAATAGTTCAAGCAATCACATAATTATTACGGTAATAATAACTGATATTTTCCACAATTATAGATGCTCATGCTCAATGATTTATGAGACCGACAGTTCATAATGCGAATGGTACACAATTGTTACTCCATGGAACTAGACATAAACATTTTCAGAGTGAATGATCAATTAGTAATGCTAGTATATCATTAGCCTTTAAAAACAATGTGCTTCATCTCATAAAATATTTGCGCAACAATGGCTTATACATGGCACCTCAACAGTTGATGGCGATATAGGACAGCGTCTCAGTCCGGATTGTGTGTTTGCATCGGTCTACCCCACAGCACAGAAGAGCTCATAACTGTCCATGTGAGGCACCCACACCCCGACGCCCCTAGGGCCAACCACTATGACCCTATACTTAGTCTATTCGCACCCGCACATAGGTATTATTCAAACTCCTAGGCATACATCGCCTTTACAACAATGTCCAATGGACAATACATATACATGATGACACAATGTCCAATCATGTATTATTATCAATGATGCATTCATCATAAGCATACCACAATGGCATATATATTCATTCTCAATATTATCATGTCATAATTTCATCAAGAACTTGGTCTCGCATAGGAACTCACAATTGCATCAAACAATCCTCAATATCAATACATATACATGTACATCATTCCACACATACCGAAATTTCCATGTTATGGATCCAAAATTCCATTTTCAAAATCATTTCTCCCCCATTGGTTTGGATATATAATCTGTCACATTTAAGTGAAATAAAATCCTTGAATCTGGGGTTTAAGATTTATGTTTGAGTTACAAGGGATAGGAAACCATGTTTTCATCATTTTCAGCTCAAAAATCTCATTTTTGGGTCCTGGTAACCGATTACATAGATCTGGTAATCGATTACCAGCTTGGCAGATCCTCTGTAATCAATTACATAAAGAATGTAATCGATTACATGGCTTCCCAAAAACCCAATTGTAACCCCATGAACTGGGTAATCAATTACATAGCTCTGGTAATCGATTACCAACTGGACAGAACCACCGTAATCGATTACACACAGGATGTAATCGATTACGTGATTCCCAGAAACATGATTTTGTAACTCAGAAGCTCGGTAATCGATTACAAATGGTGTGTAATCGATTACCATGCATGAACTTGCATAAAAACAGAGTCTTTACAAACCAAACCAATCAATATCATTTTTAACATCAAGTTAACTTAAATACATCTTCAAATCATGTAAAGGAAATCAATAAGTCATACAAATCCAACAAATTACACTATCATGAAAAAAAAATGTAACAAAAAGAGAAATCCATACATGGATTCATCAATCAACAACAACCCACACAAGACATTTCCTTACTACCAAGATTGATTGAAGAGGATCATCCCCCTCTTACCTATTTGAAGACAACACAATGGTGCTACTCCTTTTTGCTCTTGATTTTCATTTTCCTCCTTCAAGAAAACACTAATGTGAGTGACTTCCACAATGTCCACTCAAATCATGGAAAGATGAGTTCTTGATCACATAGGTGACCAAGAAAAACAAAAATGGGAAGAAAATGGAAGAAAGGTGAAGACTTTACCTCAAAAGTTTCAAGCTTTAGCTTCAATGGTGGAAAATGGAAGAAGAAGAAGAACCAAAAGATGACCACCAAAGAGAATGGCCTTGGAAGGGTGGAAGGAAACAAGGAATATGACTTGTTTAGCAAACAATGGAAATGATCTCCAATGTGTGTGTGCACCGTGGAGAAGGAAGAAGAAAAGAGGAAATGTTAGGTGTTTCTGTGTGTTGAAATGTAAAAGTGAAGTGATAAAAGTGAGAATGTGAAAAGGAGAAATTTGGCTCCCAAAATGGCCTCTGCTGTAGGAATGTGGGGAGGGAAGAGAGAGAAATGAATTAGTTGGGAAATTTCTAGGAAGCTTCCTTGTTTTTTACAAGCTTGGATTAAATTAATCTTTCTTTTGAAAATAAAGCTAATAGATGTGACATAAGGTAGATTTTGGATAATGTGATAAGGTTTTTAATACATATTATTATTTAGTAGACAATTGTTACAGTTGACTGAAGTCAGTATTAATTTATTGGACAGATAAAATTTACACAGCGATTATTATTTTATCTGTTAAAATTTTTCAAAAAACGTGAAACCTCACAAACCATGTTTGGCCTCAGGTTTAGTAAGATCCCCCATCGACATTTCCACAGCTCAAGGTTCTAGGAAAAAATATCTCATTTTCCTGGCTCCACTTAGTTGCACGTAAAACGGGAAATAATATTAAAATATTCCATGTTTACATAAAAATCCAATTTTTTTAAAAAATCACAAATATTATAAAACGACTATTTATCATGAAATTATTAATTTTCAGGATGTTACAACATTCCCCATCAAACAGAAATTTCGTCCTCGAAATTTTTCATTCCTTAGAATAGATATAGATGTTGTTTCTCCATCTTATCTTCTAACTTCTACGTCACACCTCTCTGATACCAACGATGAAACACCCTAACTAGTGTAATCTCCTTGCCTCAGTGTTGCTTTGCTCTCCAAACCTTGACCTTTACAGGAAATGTTTCACAGATCAAATCCTCTCTTAATGGTACTGTGTCCAGTTCGTTGACATGGCCGGATCGGGGATATACTTTCGCAATTTTGACACATGGGAAACATTATGAAGATTTAGAAAGAAAGGATGACAAAAACTACTTATAGGCTACTGGACCAATCTGAAAAAGAATTTGACATAGCCCGAAGAATTTAGGAGTGAGTTTACTGGCAGCTTAGACAAGATGACACACATTTAGCAACGTCTCTCTTCATCCCTTGTTACCATTACTTCTGTTTTAGATCTTGAGATATCTTGGTCGCTCAAGAATGTATACTCACTTTACTCCTGTGAGCTCCATTGAAAATTAACTTCTTAAGTTCTGACCTATCTGGCATACAAACCTTACTTGTGAACATCAGGATTCCATCGAATTCCTTCATCGCAACCTGATGCCATGCCTTGTTTTAATAGCCCCTTCATGTCTTGTATAAATTGGTCACTTTTCTACTCCTCTTGGATCTTTCCTAACAGGTCATTCGAAATAGTGACTATATCTAGACATACCTCATTCAGTGTCATTTCCGATGACAACGACCTGTCCTCGAATTACTCTATTAATTCCTTTTTCTTGACCATCATAATGAAGGTATTAGGTAGTTTCTGATTCAAAGCGTCCGCCATGACGTTTACTTTTCCGAGATGACACTAAAGTTAGAAATCATGCTCTTTCAAAATTCCTAGTCACCTCCTCTGTCTCATGTCCGGTTCCTTTTTGTCAAACAGATACTTCAGCCTCTTGCGATTGCTATAGGCATTGAACGTTGTCCCATACAGAAAGTGTCTCTTTATTCTCAAAGCAAATACAACTACGGCTAACTCCAAGTCATGTGTTGGGTAATTCTCAATGCACCCTCAACTACCTCGAGGCATAAGTCACAACTTCCCAACATTGCATGAATACACATCCTAGACCTTGATGTGAAACCTCACAAAACACTTCAATTGTCTCATTGGAATTGGGTAGGACCAAAACTGGCGAGTCTTCGAATGTTTCCTCAATCCTGGAAAAACTTTCTTCACATGTGTTATCCCATAAAAGTTTTGATTCTCTTCTTCTAAGCTGAGTAAGATGTCCTACTATCTTGGAGGATCCATCGATACTCCTTCGATAACAACCAACTAATCCCACCAGCTATAAATCTCCTTTACGGTCTCCAGTCTTTCCTTTTGAAGAACTGCTTCAATCTTTTGTGAATCCACAACAATTCCTCTATTTGGGATTTCATAATCTAAAACTGAACCTCCTCAAATGAGAATTCGTACTCTGATACCTTGGCATTCACTTCTTCTCCTTCAAAGTCTGGAAAATTATATCGAGGTGTCCAACGTGTCTCTCCATATGTTTGAGAATAGATCAGAATGTCATCATTGATAACAACGACAATTCTGTTCTAGGTAAGGATAGAAGATCCAATTCACGTTATCCATGAATACGACAGGAGCATCTGTTACTCCGAACGGCATTACGAGATATCCATAATGTCTATAGTGCATTCGAAATACTATTTTGGAGAACATCCTCAAATTCCCACGAATTTAATGATAACCAAAACGTACATCCATCTTGGAGAGAACAACGAGTCCCTTCTCGCTGATCCATTATTCTCCTTGACTGACAGAATTGTAACTCATCATGTGAAACTCTTTGACTAGAAGAGTGACATTTATATTCCTCTTGCTTTTGTCCTCCAAGGAAGATATTAACATGTATCCTTAGGCTCATTTCCCTTACAAGGCTTCAACTCTATTGGTCGTTAGAATTCAAAAGTCTTAGTTCCAAGAATCACTAAGGTTTTCATTGGAATGGTCTAGCAGAATATGGCTAGGAAAATAATTGATCTAGTCCTAAAATCACAATTTCTGGCAAGTGTGAACTTAGGTATACAAGTCAAGTTAACAAAGGAATCAACTTTTAATAGAAATAGGATAGATTAAACAGATTTAAGTATTAATAACAAGTTTTGACAACAAAAACAAAAGTAACTGGATCAAAGCTAATGAAAACACAGATGAATCCAAATGATCCCTACAGTTACAAATCGTAAAAGGAAGGGTTGCCCCCAGAATTGTACAGTACAATTACGGGATCGTCGCTTGAAGCATAATTACTGTTGTTTAGATCTTTAAATTTAGAGACCTCAGCGCTACCCAGGGTATAAATCCTGTCTTTTGCTTGCGATTCCCCAGCTCTTGCCGCATTAATTAAAGGCTCTGCCTTCGCTTGATTGCAGTTGTGAGAAACATGTCCAGGCTCTCCACATTTAAAGCAGATGATTCCTACAATTGTACAATTCCTGGTTAGGTGCTCCTTTCCGTACTTCAGACAGACTATCCTCTTGGTCTTACATTCCTTCGTTGAGTGGTTCTTTTCACATTTCTTACATTTTGGTAAGGATGTCGGGGTCTGATTGGATCCACTGCCACTAACACTTTCCCTATGAGTTGGATGTGGCTGTCGCTTTCCTGACAATCGAGAGTATGGTTTTCGCTTGAATTGATTAGCCTACCTATTACTCCTTCTTTGGTATTTAGGCAGTCCAAGGTTATCCCAAGTCTGACTTTCCTTCAACAAATTTGGAACCTTAACCTCTAATTCTTGCGGTTGGGCGGCCCTCTGATTTTGGTGAGTTGTCGCATCAACCATCCTCTACATTTTCTCTTCAGTCGCAGTCATGCTTCCATTGTCTTGTTCTGTGCCCATATGCATACGTCTACCATGAGCCATCAATTTTCTTCGGAGACGGATAAAACATGACACAACAAACTAAACGTAATTATTTCAAACAGTATTGTCTCCTTTCGAAAACCAAACACAAAGAATCGCACATTTCAAACAAGATAAATCCAATCTACGAATCCTAACGGTCTCCAACTCGAGCTTCTTCATTCTGCCTCCTATGGCGTAACCTCTTGCAAGTCGTCAACCCCTAACAGCTTCTCAAACCAAACTTACACCAGTTATTTCTTTCTCCAGAAGATTGATTTTCTAAAACCTCTTGATCTTCTCACAAAAGAGTTCCTATTTTCCTAGTACAGTACGCCTAGGTGAAGTCATAGTTTCCTGTACACACAGAACATTACATATTGAGTAGGTCAATCCTTAATATCATGCAACTATATAACAGTAGCCACTAACATTCAACCTACGACAAGTCATGCATTTCTTTCCCATCATCTCAATCAAGAGACAAGTAAGCGCATAACATATAAAAATTCTAATATGCCTGAGCATAGCAAGTCCATACCCTGGCTCAACAGGATGAATTGCTCTGAAACCACCTAGTGTAACACCCCTTGATCTAGTAACCACGGCCCAATCATCAGTGCACCACAGTCATTAAATCCAGGTGTGTCACAGTCTCAAAATAGTAATTTCAAAATTTATTTATTTCTATTATGTGTAAATAGAAAATACGAGCCCCGCATGAATGCATAATTAGTATCCAACTATTCTAAAACACAACCACTGAAAGAAAACATACTCCATAAATAATATTTTAGTCCTTAACACAATGCACTGATAACACAAAATACAGTACTTACATATTGAGTATAAAAGATAACGGGTACAAGAGTACAAAAGGGAAAAGTAGTAACCCTGCGATAGGTACTACTAGCAGACAGAGCCGCAACCCCAAATATATGTGACGCTCGGAGTCTTGGTCGTCAAATAAGGCATCAGTGCCCCCATGAAATTGCACTCATACGTAACCGAAGAAATCTCATCCAGACGCCACCTCGAAAATAATGAATCGATCTAATCCAATCAGCAAGGGGGTGGTCCCTTTTCGTCTTCCTCACGATCTTTTATCAAATACAAATATAAAACAAAAGATACAAGGATACAGGAAAGGGGTGAGATACCCAACATTCAATACCAATATGGCAGCAAGAAAACGGAACGGCGCAGGACGCCCAAATAACAACACAACACATACATTTATTAATAGTAGTAGTAAAAATAAGAATTTAGATAAAGACAACAATAACATCTCAGATAATGAACAATAAGGCAATTCAAACAATCATAACTTCATTTAAAGCAATAGTTCAATCACAGTAATAATTAAAATTAACAATAAAAGCAGATCAATAATAAATAGCAATAAAAGTTATCAATAACAATCAGACAGTATCAATATTCCAGCAGTCAACAGTTCAAGCAATCACATAATTAATACAGTAATAATAACTGATATTTCCACAGTTATAGATGCTCATGCTCGATGATTTATGAGACCGACAGTTCATAATGCGAATGGTACCCAATTCTTACTCCATGGAGCTAGACATAAACATTTTCGGAGTGAATGATCAAGGAGTAATGCCAGTATATCGTTAGCCTTTAAAAACAGTGTGCTTCATCTCATAAAATATTTGTGCAACAAGGAATGTGATTTGTTTAGCAAACAATGGAGATGATCTCCAATGTGTGTGTGCACCGTGGAGAAGGAAGAAGAAGAGAGGAAATGTTAGGTGTTTTTGTGTGTTGAAATGTGAGAGTAGTGTGATAAAAGTAAGAATGTGAAAAGGAGAAATTTGACTCCCAAAATGGCCTCTGTCGTAGGAGTGTGGGGAAGGAAGAGAGAGAAATGAATTAGTTGGGAAATTTCTAGGAAGCTTCCCCTTTTTCTACAAGCTTGGATTAAATTAATCTTTCTTTTGAAAATAAAGCTAATGAATGTGACACAAGGTAGATTTTGGATAATGTGATAAGGTTTTTAATACATGTTATTATTTAGTAGACAATTGTTACAGTTGACTGAAGTCAGTATTAATTTATTGGATAAATAAAATTTACACAGCGATTAATATTTTATCTGTTAAAATTTCTCAAAAAACGTGAAACCTCGCAAACCGTGTTTGGCCTCGGGTTTAGTAAGATCTCCCGTCGACGTTTCCACAGCTCAAGGTTCTAGGGAAAAATATCTCATTTTCCTGGCTCCGCTCAATTTGTACGCAAAACAAGGAATAATATTAAAATATTCTGCATTCAAAGAAAAATCCAGAAAAATTCCAAAAAATCACAAATGTTATAAAATGACTATTTATCATGAAATTATTAATTTTCAGGATGTTACATCTGTTACTTTAAGTACCGAATTCAATTAACCTAGGTACAAATCAGTAGCCTAACCTCTTCAATTACGTGATTAGTTTAGATCAATCAGTTCTAAGTTTCATGACAAATCTCAATCTTAAATCAAGATCAAATCAGATCAAACATAAACAGAATCACCATTCATGCATTCAAGATCAAGAAGAAGAAGAAGAAGAAGAAGAAGAAGAGAAGAGGAATTCAATTATAAATCAAATACATTACAGAACCAAGGTCTCAAGAATCCAAACCATAATCCTTCAAGAGTCCCAAATTGACTGAAAGTAACTTAGCCCTCCATTACAATGAAAGAAACCATCAAAATATACAAGAAATGTGAAAAACTATGAAGAAAAGGAAGAAAAACTGAAGGAGGAAGGAGAAGAGGAGAAGCCAAGTCTCTAAACTAAGACTAACCCCCCTCCTTAAATATGTATGCAAAGCTCACTATATATAATATATTGTCATCCTACTAACAATCCACTAACAAGCTTCATTATCAAAGTGGTCCAACCACTATTGCCAATTATTCCTTCACCTACTCCATTATGTCCACTTACTCCATCATGAAAGCATGTCTCTCACCTTCTCCATCATGAAAGCATGTCTCCCACCTTCTCCATTATGTCCACCTACTCCATCATGAAAGTGGTTCAACCACTTTTGCTAATGATTCTTCCACTTGATTTCCACTTTTCTGCCTTTGCTTTAGTCTGGATTTCTATCACAATTTTGAATTAAACTCAATCTCATCAGATAGCCTTTGAAATAAGCTTTCCAAGGAGTGCTCATATGCTTAATTTGGGCTTGAAATGAGTGAGATATGCCCAAAATAGTGAAGATATGTCCAGAAATTCGTGACGGCACCGATGGTCCAACTTCAAGGTTGTTTTTGACCACTTAAATGTCCGAATCTTATAATTTGACATTTCACAGAACCTATAGATCTTTTTCTCATCTTTCCTAGCATATAAAAAACATCGAAATCAGAGATTTACAACTCAAGTTATGATCAAAATACTAAACTAATGTAAATATGCATTAAAATCTGAAAATTAATGATTAAATTGCTTTAAAGCCCAATTCAACCCAATGATTAAAATAGGTGCTAAGATCACTTAATTACAACATGAACATTATTAATAAGGTAATTACGTGGATAATTAATACGTTAAAAATCATAATTATCACATATCTTCGGGGGAGCAGGTAAGTTCAACGTGGCTCTGATGATCGCCACAGAGTAAGAGACAAGGCATCCTTGCACTCTAACTATAGTGGTCCCCAGGGCTACAAAGGCTACGTTCGCGTAGAACTCATGAACCAATGGAAGTAGTACCACCTCAGGGTGTTTAGCAAAAGCTCTTCACTGAAGCTGGCAGATGGTCCTCTCAATCTCATGCTGAATTGCCTCCTTTAAGCAAAATCCCTGCTCTACTATGACTGATTTGATGACTAGTGTCATATATCTCTAGGCAGCAGCCGCCACTGATATGAACCTTCTCTCATCGAACTCAAGAGGGGGAGATGGCTCCCTGTTTTGCTGGCTACTGGATCCTCTTTGTCTTTTAGGAGGCATTATAAAGGTGTATAGTGTCAATCATGGCAACCATCACCTAAGAGGGGGTGAATTGGGTGATTATAAATTTTCAAAGCAACTTTGAGAAATTATGCATTTTGATATTTTCAATCAACATATTCAGCGGAATAAATCTAACAAAGATACAACTATTATAGATTACTCAAATACAACTTGGGTTATAGGATAGATCAAACAAATAAGCTAGATATCAAGTTCTTAAAATCAAAACATCAAGATGACAAGATATGTAATAAATAAATATGTTGCACAAAATATTAAAATTAAAGAGTGTAGGTAAGAGAGAATCAAACTCAAGAATTTATCCTGGTTCAGCCACCAACCACTTGTGGCCTACATCCAGTCCCCAAGCTTAACTTGAGATTTTCTTCACTATCTCCTAGACTTCACAGGTACTAGGAAAACTTTTGTACAAATAAGAGCACTCTTCACACCTTGGGATACCTCACCCTTGTGCTAGAGCCTCCAACTCTTCAAGCTTCACAGGTGCTTAAAAAAACTTTACATAATAGAACACTCACCACACCTTTGGGATACTGACGAGCACCGAACTCAGTCAAAATTATAACCGAAGTTATTACCTAAACTTGTAGTATAGTGAATAACACCGGATCGTCTCCTCAAGGATCGTAAATGCAATTTTATCAAATTAAGTTAAGTTAGAAAGAGGGGTTTTGATTGTTCAAGGATTACAATGACAAGATCTGAAGAAAAATAGCAATTAAAAGAACAGTCCATTCAGAAATCTATCCGAGATTGGGTGGATTCAATCATAGACCTTTCAACAAACATTTGAAATACATTTGAATGGTTAACTTGGATCTAACCGAGATCTCAGCATCAGATCCAGAATTCATACTAGACAATCGTCCAGAATTCAATTGACAAGTAATAAACATAAATCTGCAATCGCACCATTCATGTAGATATATGTCAATTTAAGCACCGAATTCAATTAACCTAGGCACCAATCAGTAACCTAACCTCTTCAATTACGTGATTAATTTAGATCAATCAGTTCTAAGTTTCATCACAAATCTTCAATCTTCATTTACGTGATTAATTCAGATCAATCAGTTCTACGTTTAATCACAATACTTAATCTTAAAATAAACATAAACAGAATCACCATTCATGCATTCAAGATCAAGAAAACAGAAGAAAAAGAAGAGAAGAAGAATCCAAATATAAATCAAATACATTACATAAACCAAGGTCTCAAGAATCCAAACCACAATCTCTTCAAGAGTCCCAAATTGACTAGAAGTGACTTAGCTCTCCATTACAATGAAGGAAAATATACAAGAACTATGAAAAGCTATCTCTAACACCAAGTGTGTGTTTTGTTAGAGCTCTCCACATGCTTCTTTTTATAGAGGATTCAGAGTAGTAGTAGATGGGTAGATGGGATTAGTAGGTGGATGAGTAGGTGGATGAGTAGGTGGGTGAGTAGGTGGATGAGTAGGTGGGTGAGTAGGTGGGTGAGTAGGTGAGCTACCTTGTCTCCGAAATTCTTTATTGCTGAACTCATTGATTTCGTCATTTCTGAGCCAAGTGGTCTTCATGAAAGTTCTAGGAAATTGTCTAAGCTTTCCAATGGCTCTAGAAACACCCAAAAATTCGTCCTACAGCCCAAGATATGACTCAATTACTACAGACTGTTCAGGACCAGTTTCAGCACCTTTGTTTTGACTTTCAGACCCAATATCTCCATCAAGGAGCCCGAATCAAGTTTTGTGCTTGACATGAAAGTTGTACATATGGGTCTTAACTTTCAGATTACAAATTTTCAGCCCATTTTATATGCCCAAACTCGAATTATTTTCTGGTTACTACACACTGTTCGGGTTCCAGTCACAAATCTCGTATTCTGATTTCCATGCCCAATTAGCTCCACTAGATGTCTGAAATTGACTTTGAGCTCTTCATCAAAGTTGTAGAGCTCTCTCTTATCTTTCCTACAAGGTAAAATTCATAATTATCAGACATTTAGAACTCAAGATATGGCTAAAATACAGAAACAGTGTAAGACCCGAATAATGCTTAAAAAATCAATCAAGTCTGATTCGGGTTCAAACTTACAAAACATAATCAAATTCAATCAATTAAGTACATGAAGAGTGTAAATGACTAATAATGAGGGTTTATTAATGTATAAAATATATGATTATCAGATTCTCCCACACTTAGCTTTTTGCACTCCTGGGCAAAACATATAAAACTAAAGTTAGAAGACAAAGACATACGACACAAACTTAAAAGCTAAAAACTCTAAAGGACTCAATGAAGCAAGAAGAGCAACAAGAAATTTAAGAGATCAAAGCATAAATGAGGTAACATTTCTTCACATCTCAAACCAATAAGCAAGGAAACTTCCGTTGAAAAGAATGAATTAAGAATGATAGATCTTCACAAGATTCCCTCTCAATCTCTCAAGTGTTTAAAAGGTAGGTATTTCACTCAATTCAACTCATGAAAAATTGCACTACCATAAGCTTGCTTATCTTCTACTTCTCCACTACTCAAAACACATGCACGCACAAATCATGAGGACTTTATTCAAGGTTGTAGTGAGGTCAAGGTAACAGAAGAGGATAAAATGGATATGAGAAGATAAATACCAAAGAGAATAAAAGTAAATGAGAGCTGAGTTCAAATAACAAGCATAAAAGTTCATCCCAACTCTAATGTATATCCCTTTACATATTCATTTTCCCAATCCTTTTTTTTTCTTTTTTTTTTTTCTTTTTTTTTTTTTTTTTTTATATATATATGAACATAACTATAAACATACATTTTTTTTAGGCACTCTTTCTTTTTTCAACAACCATTTTGTACACACACCCCCACACTTGTTCAAAAACTCATCCATTAACCAAGCTAATGTTCTTTTATTCCCTAAGGTAAAGTAAGAACACGATTTTTCATTTAAGGCACATAATGAGCTGGAAACAAGGAATGGTCAAATAAGCTCAAAGGGGTTAAGAAAAGGAAAATATACAAGGTTGGCAGGAATCAGAGAATTTTCAAGAAGTCAAAAGAGTGCTTGATATCATGTTGGAAACAAGGTTGGCTATTTGGTTAAACTAGCTAATTAAGAAAGAGGGCCTCAATCATGTTCATGCATGCAAGTGAAATGTAGCCTCAAAAAGAATCAAAGCAAGTTCTAGAGTGGTCATTAACATGAGTGAAAATCACACAAGAAAGAAGAGAATGGCATAAATGTTGAATCCATCCATTAGGCTCAAAATCTCACAAGGTATGCATCCATCAAACTCAATTCATCAATTCAATCATCCATCACCAAGCATATCAGTTCAAGAAGGGAGAAAAGTTATTCAATCATGCAATGAACCCTTTTTTTTCTTTTTTTATTTTTTTTTTGATTTTTTTTAACAAACAAAAAGAAACAGAAACATGCTAAAATCTCTCCCCCACACTTAATACAGACATTGTCCTCAATGTGAAAGTGATAAATAAAACGAAAAGAAAAGAGCAACACAACCTGATGAGGGCCGAGATAATGGCAAGCAGAAAAGTAAGAATCAAAGTGCAAGAATGTAACACGAAAACTCATAAAACAAATGAGTAAAATGTAAAACCAAAATAACATGACTGGAATAATATAAAATTAAAGAGGAAATGCGGGTCTTTTAAAGTCGATTCCCAAGATCAGTAACACTTGTTCATCTCGAAGAGATTCCACAACAATTAAGAAGTTCATGATGTACGAGGCCACAAGAATACGTCTCAAGAGTCAATAAGTTATAACATCGACTCCTTACTCAGCCATTCAAAGTGAAGTATGTTTTTATCTTCTCAGATTGCGAAAACCATCCCCAAAGATCTTGAAAACAAATCTAGTTGGGTTGCCTCCCAATAAGCGCTTGTTTAACGTCGTTAGCTCGACGTTGGGACACTTCTTAGTGATCTTTATAATGTGGATGGTAAAAGCTCATCACTTTCATTTCCACATTTTTCGGCTTGAGATGGTGTCCATTGGTCTTATTAAGTGAGGTTGGTGAAAAGACTCCACCAGGATCCCATTGGTTGAAACGTGATGACCAAGTTATGGTTGACATAACATGATAGCTTTCACTAGGGTCCCATTGGTTGAAGTGTAATGACCAAGTTAAGCTTGAAGTATGAGGGCTCCCATTGGGGTCCCATTGGTCTTCCTTGACTTCACCAATGGCATGCAATACGTGTAATTTTGCAATCCTGCTTTCATTGATAATGCTGGACCATGGCCTAAAAACAAAATCCACTTCAGTAGTTACTAGCATCTGCTGACTTTCCTCTTTCTTTGAAAATTCCTCAATGGCCTTCAACTCAACCTCCCTATATGTTTCAGATTCTGCAACTACATTATTGATAGACCCTTCTATATCATTAGATCCTGCGTAAACAGAATCATTAGTTTTCAAATATGCAGAAATTTCAGCACACACAACACATTTTATATCACCATCATGATCAAGACATGAGTTGCAATTGATAGAATCATCAAAACCAATTAAATCAGGAAATTCAAAGACACAACTCATCATGAGTTTCCTCAACTAAGTCCGCATGTAAATCAATATGACAATTAGAATGCGGGAGTTGGGAATTGTTTGGGGAAAAAGTTGTCTCGACTCTTGACATCTCGGTTCATTAACAAGTGGTTGTCAATTGGTCAATTTGGGTTGTTAAATCTGAATAGGCGTGAAATTCTACTGGAACTCAATTTGGGTTTTCATCAAGTCCTCCCATGAAGGCTCAAGTTTTGTGGTTGATGGACTTGTTATCTCATTTGGAATGGTGCTCATATTGAAATGATTGTTCTTTGTAGTGATGCCGTATTGCCATATCCCAGATCCGGATAGTATTCCCCACTAGGGTTGTATGTGTTGAAGAAGGGGTCATAACTCTGTTCTTCTTCTTTGAACTGTGGTTCATCGGAAAATAACCACCGGCTTTGCAACAAATTGATCTGGAAAAACAAAACTACCATCTTGAAGTGTAGGGCATGCATATGTGGGGTGAGATGAACAAAAACAAATGTTACACACAAGTGTAGCTTCCTGCACAGGTGATTGTTGTCTCACTACTATATGTCTTACCAAAGAAGTCAACTCCTCAAGTTTTGACTCCATTATGCATAGTCCATTGTATCCTTAAAATGCAACAGAATGCAACAAAATGATAATGAAAGAAAAAGAAAAAATTAAAAAGAAAGAGTTAGTATGGGATCAACACTCAAAATATGCAAAAATAAATCTAGTTAATGTATCTAAACATTTTTAAAAATTATGGAATCAATACAGAACAAAATCTACATAAAAATGAAACTAGAAAATGCAATAAAAAATAATAAAAAATTGAAAAAGTGGTCTAAATGATAGAATTTCGAAAAACCAAGGGTGACCTCACAGACATGTGAGTCTTGTTTATCAGGCTATTTTCCTTCAACCGACCATGTTTCAGCTCATTCTGCATGGGCATGTTTGGTCGAAAAGCGCAATAGTTACCGTAATCACCTGTTTTCCGTCTTTCCTAAATCAGAAAAATTCAAAAGCTAAGATAAAAACGTTAGTATGGTATGAACAATGTTAGTAAATGAAAAATAACTGTTAGAATAGGTAAGAAAGAACAAAAATTAGTAAGGTTACTCAAAATGAAAAGATTACACCTACGAGATCCCCGGCAACGGCGCCAAAATTCTGACGAGCGCCGAACTCAGTCAAAATTATAACCGAAGTTATTATTTAAACTTGTAGTATAGTGAACAACACCGGATCGTCTCCTCAAGGATCGTAAATGCAATTTTATCAAATTAAGTTAAGTTAGAAAGAGGGGTTTTGATTGTTCAAGGATTATAATGACAAGATCTGAAGAAAAATAACAATAAAAGAACAGACAATTCAGAAATCTATCCGAGATTGGGTGGATTCAATCATAGACCTTTCAACAAACATTTGAAGCACATTTGAATGGTTAACTTGGATCTAACCGAGATCTCAGCATCAGATCCAGAATTCATACTAGACAATCGTCCAGAATTCAATTGACAAGTAATAAACATAAATCTGCAATCGCACCATTCATGTAGATATATGTCAATTTAAGCACTGAATTCAATTAACCTAGGCACCAATCAATAACCTAACCTCTTCAATTACGTGATTAATTTAGATCAATCAGTTCTAAGTTTCATCACAAATCTTCAATCTTCATTTACGTGATTAATTCAGATCAATCAGTTCTAAGTTTAATCACAATACTTAATCTTAAAATAAACATAAACAGAATCACCATTCATGCATTCAAGATCAAGAAAACAGAAGAAAAAGAAGAGAAGAAGAATCCAAATATAAATCAAATACATTACATAAACCAAGGTCTCAAGAATCCAAACCACAATCTCTTCAAGAGTCCCAAATTGACTAGAAGTGACTTAGCTCTCCATTACAATGAAGGAAAATATACAAGAACTATGAAAAGCTATCTCTAACACCAAGTGTGTGTTTTGTTAGAGCTCTCCACATGCTTCCTTTTATTGAGGATTCAGAGTAGTAGTAGATGGGTAGATGGGATTAGTAGGTGGATGAGTAGGTGGATGAGTAGGTGGGTGAGTAGGTGAGCTACCTTGTCTCCGAAATTCTTTATTGCTGAACTCATTGATTTCGTCATTTCTGAGCCAAGTGGTCTTCATGAAAGTTCTAGGAAATTGTCTAAGCTTTCCAATGGCTCTAGAAACACCCAAAAATTCGTCCTACAGTCCAAGATATGACTCAATTACTACAGACTGTTCAGGACCAGTTTCAGCACCTCTGTTTTGACTTTCAGACCCAATATCTCCATCAAGGAGCCCGAATCAAGTTTTGTGCTTGACATGAAAGTTGTACATATGGGTCTTAACTTTCAGATTACAAATTTTCAGCCCATTTTATATGCCCAAACTCGAATTATGTTCTGGTTACTACACACTGTTCGGGTTCCAGTCACAAATCCCGTATTCTGATTTCCATGCCCAATTAGCTCCACTAGATGTCTGAAATTGACTTTGAGCTCTTCATCAAAGTTGTAGAGCTCTCTCTTATCTTTCCTACAAGGTAAAATTCATAATTATCAGACATTTAGAACTCAAGATATATCTAAAATACAGAAACAATGTAAGACCCGAATAATGCTGAAAAAATCAATCAAGTCTGATTCGAGTTCAAACTTACAAAACATAATCAAATTCAATCAATTAAGTACATGAAGAGTGTAAATGACTAATAATGAGGGTTTATTAATGTATAAAATATATGATTATCAGATACCTCAACCTTTGTGTTTGAGCCTCACTACAAGGGATATCTCACCTTTTTATCTCTTGAGGGATACCTCACCCTCTTACAATGATTTTGAGATGAAGAGAAAGATTATAAACTCTCACAAGAGTATATATACAACTTGAAGAACAAAGGAATAGAAGGATTTTGCAATAAAGAGCTCAAAATATGATTTTGATAATTCAAGGATCAAACCAAGTGTTCTAGAGGTTCTTAGAGATGTAAATGCTTTAGTATACATTTATTTATAGAGCCCAAGTGATAAAATAGCCGTTGGTAGTGTTTAGAAATGATTTTTTTAGGAAAACTAGTCGTTTATAGTCATTAGGAATGCTTTTAGGCATGTGGTAATCGATTACAAGGCTCATGTAATCAATTACATGGCCTCTGCCAGAGTTGTAATCGATTACAGGACTTATGTAATCAATTACATACATTCTAGTTTTGAAAACTAACTTTAAATGGTCTTAACTTCTTTATTTCTTATTCGTTTAAAGCAAATGACCACTCATTGGAAAGATCTTTGAGTTTATTTTCATACGAAATAAGTTTAAGAACAAAACTCAAAGTATTAAGTTATGATCAAAAGAGTAGCCAAAGGTCAGCTTTTAAAAACTCAAGCTTGACTATTTTTCATAGTTTAAAGTAAATGGTCATAACTTCTTCATTTCTTATCCATTTTAAGCAAATGACCACTCATTGGAAAGATATTTGAGTATATTTTCAAATGAAAAAGTTTCAAAACAAAACTCAAAGTATTGTGAAAGTTATGTTAAAAAAGTAACCAAAGGTCAACTTTTCAAAACTTAAACTTAACTATTTTTCATAGTTTGGAACTACTGCCATGACTAACTTTTCAAAACATGTTTTTTGGGTATTTTAGCATGTAAGAACCATTTGTAAAGATTTAAAAACATATTTGACCTCTTTTCTTGTAAAACCTCTATCTTTACATAGGAGAAAACCTAAAAGGAAAATATACTAATTCTTTAGGCTTCTTGTTATAATCCAAGTTTCTAAAAATTTCTTCTCTTCAAATCTTGCAAATGCTTGGAACACCTTATCATTATCATTCTTCTTGAGTTGAGCATAATTGTGATCTTTTGCTTTCTTGTTGCAATGTTCACTCTTGGTACTTGGACAATCCTACAAAGTATTGCTCACTTAAAACAAACATAGTTAGTCTAAATTCATAATTCAATATCTTCATATACATTATTCATAAATGTATAACTCTAGTTAGTCTAACATGCATATAAGACTTTCATAGGCACATCCAAATAAGAGATTTATCAATTACTAATAAGTATGCTCTATATAGGATGCAACAAAGAACACTTTGCATATTTTCATTTAAATAGAGTCAAATCTAATATTAATTTAATATGTCTTGTATTTGTCATCATCAAAACTTAACATATTAAACTATTGGTGCAAACTTATTTCCACATATAGACCTAAAAAAGGAATTACAAAAAGTCATAATCACATATTTAAAAGTACCAAACGCATGTGAAACTGAGCAATTCTAGAAAAATTTAGGCCACACGTCGCGACATGCACACCTACCCCACTGCATTCATGTAAACTAAAGGTCACATCGCAACACTCACTAGTCATCCGTGGCATTCAAGCAAAATCATCATACGTCGCGGCATTGACATGCCTCATGCTGCATCATTCAAACAAATGCAAGCTTACAGCGCAGCACTCATTAGTCACGCTGCAAGCCGTGAGGCACTAACAAATAGAATCCAAAAATTTAGGTAGCTCCCATATTAAACCATTAACATGATATTTTGAGGGAGGAATTCAAACACACATACCACCGAAAATATAGAACATTATATAAAACAAAAAAAAAAATAAAAACCTAATAAAATAAAACAAAACGTAAAATACAAGAAAATAAAAACAAAAAAGCAACAAAAACTAAATTAAACATAACATACCTTGAGAAAGAAGCACAAAAATAAAGATGAAGAAGTAGGGAAAGCAAGAAATAGAGCAAAATTGTAGAGAAACAGAGGGAATTTAAGAAAATGAGAGAAAATATGAAAGAGAAGCATGAAATGCCACAACACTTAACCTAATTTTTCGAAGCGCGCCACGGCGTGAAGTTTCCTACGTCGCAGCGTGAATTAAATTCCCTCATAAATTAATTTAAATTATTAATATTTTTTTATTGAACACGCACCATGGAATGCTACATTCATATGCCACGGCGCTCTACTCTTTGGATTTTGGATGATGCACCAGTAATGACCTCTCACGCTGCGGTGTAAGAGGTCTATCTGCATAATTCTATAAAAAAAAAATGCATTATGCAGCTATTTTTGCAGTTTTCAAGCCTCCATCACCTACAAAACTTGTCCAATGGGTCAATTTACATAATGTAAAACAAAAATATATTAAAACCAAAAATTCAAGGTATTGACATATTTAAGACATAAAATAAATAACTTGGGTTCCCTCCCAAAAAGGGCTTGATTTATAGTCCTGGCATGACTTTATCTGCAGTTCCATTTACATTTACTTAGGGGAGGATTATCTTTCTCCGTTTCATCAAGATATGCATGGTACACATGAAATGGCAATGATTTAAGCTCCAAGTTTAGAGCTTTCTCAATGGGTGGATTACATGTTTTAACCACCATGCTTGCATTCAGTTGATCCAACTTAACATCTTCCCTATCACTTGCTGAGATCACATGACTTTCACTGGGAGCACAGGCTATACTTGCACTAATTGCCTCTGGTGTCATCCCTTAAACTACAGTCGCAAAAGAACAATCTTTTTGATCTTGAGGACTCTTCATAATCTTAAAAATATTGAAAGTGACCTCTTGATCTTGCACCCTCATGGTGAATTCTCTTTTCTCCACATCAATGAGAGTTCTTCCAGTTTCAAGGAATGGCCGACCTAAAATCAAAGGGACTTTGTTATCCTCCTCTTTATCAAGTACGATAAAATCTGCAAGGAAGATGAACTTGGCCACTTTAATCAGTACATCCTCTATAACCCCCTTCGGATGAGTAAAGGTTCGGTATGCCAACTGTAAAGTAACTAAAGTAGGCATAGCTTCCCCCAAACCTAGTCTTCGGTATATGGAATAGGGCATAAGATTAATACTGGCTCCTAAATCACATAAAGCTTGACTACTAAACTTCTCACCAATTGCACAGGGGATGGTGAAGCTTCCGAGATCTTTAAGCTTAGGAGGAAGTTAGTTCTGCAGGATAGCACTGCATTCCTTTGTAAGGGCAACAATCTCAAACTCACTAAACTTTTTCTTCTTTGACAAGATTTCTTTCATGAATTTCATATAGCTTGGCATTTGCTCTAAAGCTTCCACAAATGGAATATTAATATGCAGCTTCTTGAATGTAACATCCCGAAAAATATCTGTTTAAATATAAATGATCATTTTATATTATTCTTGATTTTTAGGAATTTTTCTAGAATTTTTCGGAAACGACGAATATTTTAATATATTTCTCGTTTTACGTGCGCACTGAGCTGAGAATTGCTGAGGTCAGTGTAACACTCTAGAAATTAATTATTTCACCACCAATAGACATTTTCTAATATTTGTGATTTATGTGAATTTTTCTGGAACTTTTCGGAAACGATGAATATTTTAATATATTTCTCGTTTTGCGCAAAACTTGAGCAGAGTCTAGAAAACGACTGTAATGTTTCAAAAATTGGAAAATTTTATGACGAAAAGTCATTTTATAATATTTGTAATTTTTGAGAATTTTCTGGGAATTTTCCGGAAACTTCGAATATTTTAGTATATTCCTTGTTTTGCGTGCGCACTGAGCAGAACCAGAGAAACGCGATGTTTCCTCCGCGAACCTTGGACTATGGACATGTCGACGGAGGATCTTACTAAACC
Organism: Ormosia emarginata; assembly: GCA_029884605.1. NCBI lineage: Eukaryota > Viridiplantae > Streptophyta > Magnoliopsida > Fabales > Fabaceae > Ormosia > Ormosia emarginata. The sequence goes on from JAQQTP010000088.1 coordinate 47,404,732, forward strand.
TGAGACTGGACACAGTTTACGAGGTTTCATAATTTTTGAGAAATCTTAACAGATAAAATAAATCAATACTGCGAAAAATTTATCTGCCAGATTAATTAAATACTGACTTCTGTCAACTGTAACTATTATCCCTTGGATAATAGTGTGTAATAAAAATCCTATCACATTATCTAAATAAAATCTACTTTATGTCTAATCCATTCACTTTAATTCAAATTTAATGTTAAATAATCAAAGCTTCTTTGAGAAGCTTTGACCAAACATTGACTCAAATGCCCTTGGCTTCTCTTGGAAGCCAACTCTCCCTCTCTCTTCTCTCTCTCAAGCATGGCTGCAGCCCTTGGTGGGGGGGGGGAAATTTGGTTTCATTAATTCATTTTACACATTACACAAATTCATTTTTACCAAAACACTTTCTCTCTCTACCCTTTCTTCTTCTTCTTCATTTTTCTTTCTCTCCTCCTTCTCTCTACCCTAACCTCACGGCCAGCCCCTCTTCTTCTCCCTCAACCATCACAAAAATTACATCTAAATACATTTCCTTAATCCTCTCACCATTCTAAGCATCTTTTCTTCTTGGAGTTTCTTGAAATTCCTCCATCTTCACCATTTTCTCCAAGCTCCAAGCTTTGAGCTTTTTGGGTAAGTTTCAAGACTTCTGTTCTTTCTCCTCCATTTTCATGGTCATGGTCTTCATGTTGGCCACCCATGCTTCATTTTCCAAGCCATTATGCTATTCTAACAAAGTCACCATTTTTAGGGTTTTTTTGGAGGTCAAATCCGAAAATTGCAAGAAGCTTTCTTGGAGCTCTCTTGATTTCTTCATTTAGGTAAGAGGAAGACACTCCTCCTCAACCTCTATTAGCATCTAGGAACCTTGGTTGTGTTGTTGGTGGAAGAACCCTAATGAGGGTTATTCTTTGATTTTGTGATTAATGTGCTAGTGTAGTGATTTTAATTGATTTATGCTATTGGATTGAATTGTTGTATACAATGTTATATTGGATTGGATTATGTGATTGGAAATGGAAGAAAAACCTTTGAGAACTCCTCTTGGTGGTCACGATTTTTAGGCTAGAATTTAGGTAAATTAGGAATTAAATTGTAACTTGTATAAGACTTAAATTAATCAATGGATAACATAGAATTTAGTGGAAGAAAAATTTGGAATGGAAACTCCTATGAAGGCCACGATTTTGAGCCCAAAATTGGGACTATTGGTAATCTAATGTAACAAGTAAAGATTAAGTGAATTTAGAATGTAACCTATAATGTGATGAATGGGAAAGAATTAGGAATTGAATTCCTAGAGAGGCCGCGACCTCTAAGGCCCTTTGGGACCTAATTATGTAACTTTGGCAAATTGGGAAGTATGAGTTACTAGGTAATTAGAAACCTATGCAATGAGTGGATAATTGATAAATTGGAAGGATTTAGTAGAATTAGAGATTTCATGAATCTTAAAGGACTAAGAGTGAGATTGTCATAAGACTTGAAGTAATTATAAGTGAGTGAAGAACAAGAGAGTGTGAGACCTAAGAACTTGAACAATTTACAAATTGTATGAAAATTGAATTACCTTGGAAGATTTGTTTAATTGTAAGAATTGGATTTGACATGAACCTTGAAAGGAAAATAAATTCTAAGTTAGCATTCATAATGAACCTAAAAATGTACAAGTTGACTTGATCCTTATATTATGATGTTATGGGTCCATGTGAGTGACCATTGGTATATTGATGCTTATATTGGCCTATTGTGGCATGTTATGTAATTGTATGAGATTGTGAATCATTCATGTCCATGCATAGTGTCATATGCATTGTGAATGTCCTTGTAGACTGTTGTAAGGCCAAGTTGCCTAGGAGATTGAACACACCTTAGTGCGGGTGCGAGTAGACAAGTGTGGGTTATGTTATGACCTTGGGGGCGTCGGGGTGCGGGTCCTTCACAAGGGGCAGTTGGTAGCTCCTCGCGCTCGTGGGCAAACCGATGCAAACGCACCGACGATCCGGACTTGACATGTCCTATATCGTGATCTAGTGTAGAATGTCTGTACAATGCCATGATTGTGCACGAGAAAATTTATTGATAGCACTGGCCTCGGCAGCCGAGTTACAGACATGTCTCCTAATCTTTCTCTCCGATTGTTTGAGTCTAGCTCCATAGAGTAGGAATTTGGGAAAGCATGCATGTGAGTCATGATATACATTGTCATTGTTAATATTTATTTTTTCATATCTATGACTGATTTGGTTATTATTGTGATGACTATTTGCCTAAAACTGTTTATTTGCTTACCGTCGAAATTACTGCTTATTAGTTGAATATGATATTCTGAATTGCTATTTGGGCGCGTGGCGCCGTGCTGTTTCTAGCTGCTATAATTGGTAATGATGGTAGGATGTCTTACCTCTTTCTTATATCTCTATTACTTGCTGTATGTGTGTATACTGTATTGATCGAAGACGACGGTAAGGAGGCGGAAGATCCCGAGTTTCCCGACTTCTGGCCCGAACAAGACTAGCTTCTACTGAGACGATGGCGGCACGTATGCGCAGATTTCTTGGTGATGTGCATCTGACCTTCCTCGGAGGGCCAGAGTGCTGGCATATCAACTTGAATTCCGATCGCTGCGTCTACTTGGGAGATGTGTCGATTGCCCTAGCTTGGAGACGTCACGAGGCGCCTGTCCTCACCTGCCACATCAGCCTGCGATTGGAGTTTTACTTGCCCATCCATGAGATGTGGGGTGACCATTACTACACCCCTTGGGAGGACTCTTTTGATTCTACTGCTCGGGCTCCTGCCCGTGGTTCTGTGGTTCCCATGGAGGTTTCCTCTGAAGAGGAGGATCCTGCTGAGGACCCGGATACGGTCCCTCCTCATCTGAGAGACCGAGTCTACTGGTAGCTACTGATGGCTACCAATGTTTTATTTTGGGGCCTGATGTATATTTTTGCGGGGTGTATATTTTGGTATCTATGGGGCATATTTGTATAATCCTTGGGGCAGGTATAGTTTTGCTTTTTGGGTAATTCAAGCTTGTATCTATGTATAAATGATGTTAGCACATTTTATATGCATATCTATATGCACGTTATTCAGATGAGAATTTTGTCTACTATTTTATTCTTCACCGTCATTTATATTCCGCATGGTTAAAATGATTATCAAAACAAAAAAAAATATTTCTGCTATTTTGCTCGCGTATTTAAGAATTGAACAAGTTAAACTTAAACGAATGAACCGGGTCTTGAAATGTTAAAACTTTACTTTTCCGCATTTTCTTTTATTTGACAATGTGACGTTCCCTCCCAAAAAGGGGCGTTACATTGAACACATCTAAGAACTTCTGAAATTGGTGCTCAAGCTTTTTCTTTACCTGTCGATTGGGGAAGGGTAGAGGGTGTATATAAGATTTGACCTCCTTTGTCTTGTCCACTACCTTCTCCTTAGCAATTTCTTGATTTTGCTCAACCTCCTTGCTCATTGCCTCCTTTTCTTGGGCAACTTCAGTTTCTTCCTCAAGCAGCCTTGTTTTTGGATTCCCTTCTATGGTTATATCACTCCTCAATGTTATAGTATTGCAGTGCTCATTGGAGGCACCCTTGGGATTAGTGACTGTATCACTTGGAAAGGATCCTGAGGGCCTATTATTGATAGTGTTTGCTAACTACCCACTTGTGTCCCCAATGCCCTCATTGAAGCAGATTGGCTTTGAAACATTATATTGTGCCTAGCTAACTAGGCATCAGTCTTTGTCATAAAGGAGTCAGTCTTAACCATCAACTGCATAAACATATGCTCTAAAGAGGGTTTCCTTTCATTCACTAGCTGTCTTGATTGGGAGGGGAATCCCGAGGATTGTAAGGTCGTTCATTTCCAAGTGCTGAGGAAGAAGCTCATTGCTTATCCCTCCAAGAAAAGTTGGGATTGTTCCTCCATCCAAGGTTGTACTAGTTCGAGTATGGGTTGTTTTGTTGAGGGCGATAATTACTAATATATAGTGCACTTTCTGACATAGAAGAGCACTTATCACTTGCATAGTTATCATCACACTTGTAACATAACACAAATGGGCTTTTGTGAGGGCTTTGTCCCATACTGTCTAGCTTGCTAGCTATTGTTGCTACTTGAGCTGATAATGTTGTTATAGCCTCCACATCATGCACTTCAGCTACCCTCCTTGAAGTGTTCCTTGTAGAGGGTCATTGATGGCTGTTGGCGGTCAATTCTTCCAATAGTTGAAAGGCGTGATCGAAATTTTTGCTTAATAATGACCTACCAGCAGCTGCATCCACTATTGGACGGTGGTGTGGTAGCAAGCCCTTGTGAAAGAAGTAGATTTGGTGCCACGATGGTATCTCATGATGTGGGCACCTTCTAAGATGATCCTTGTACCTCTCCCATGCTTCGTACAAGGACTTAGATTCAGTCTGGGTGAATAACGTGATATCATTCACCATCTCAGTTGTTTGGGACAGTCTGGAAAATATTTGTTGAGAAATTTGCCACATACATTGGTCCAAGTACTTATTGATCCCGTGAGCAGAGATTGCAACTAACTCTTGGCTCTGTCTCTGAGAGAAAAAGGGAAGCGTTTCAGGCGAATGGCATCCTCAGAAACACCATTATGCTTGAAAGTAACGCAGATCTCTAGGAAATTAGACAGGTGAGCATTGGGATCCTCGCTCTGCAAACTGCCAAATTATACAGAAGTTTGAATCATTTAGATAATGGCCGGTTTGATTTCAAAATTGTTGACATGAATGGGTGGCTATCTTATACTTGATTGTAAGTTCTCCATTTGGGGAGTTATGAACTCCTTCAAAGGCCTCAATTGATTATGATTACTCGCCATCTGATTAGCAAAATCACAAACTAAAATGAAAACTTAAGTTAATATAAACAAAAAGAAACTTGAACTAAAACTAAATAACCTCGTTGTTAATATTAGTAATATAGAAATAAGTCATGAATTTCCCAGTAACGGCACTAAAAACTTGTTCACTCTTTTGCTTATTACAAGTGCACAAGTCAAACAAGCAATACAGTTAAGAGTAGGATATCGCTCCCACGAGGAATAGGGCTACTTCTAATGCAGATTATTAACTAATAGCTCAATTAATTCTATTCAAGAACATTTAAAATTGGGAAAAGACTGTAAGTGAATTAAAATACTTAAATGCAGTAAATTAGGAATTAAAGTGAATGATTAGAAATAGAGAATCCTTCTTCACCTCCTACTTCAATTGATAGCCTGCAATCCTTTTAAGTAACATAAATGAAATGATTAGGTTAGCTTGAAAATCTAACTTAGTTAAAAACCTATGTCTAGGTCAATCAACTATGCTTCAGTTATCTAATTCACTATGTTTCCATGAGAACTAGTGCAAAATTCACTCATTAAGATCTATTCTCAACAATTACTATGCATGGATAAGAGGTATATTTCTATCCCATTAGTGAAAAAACTTATCCCGTAAATCGAACATGCATCAACCATACATATGATCTCAAATCTAAATTCCTATGTCTAGGTTCATCAAATTTCAACAAATCACTTAAAAGTTAGCCAAACTATCAAGAGTATTAAGGTCCATATGATTAAACAAAACCAAACATCTATATAAACTCAAAGGATTACAAAATCAATCAATATCCATAAGAGGATCCAAAGAAATCCCTACACACGGCTTAGCTAGCCATGAAACACGAAAATACAAGCATATTCATCATGTTCATGATACAATAAGAGAGAAAGATGAAAGGAAAGGAAGAAACCTCAATAGATGTACCCTTTTATGCTTAAATCATCCTCCATGTAGAAGATGGCCTCCAACCTTGGCATCTCTAGCTTCCTCTAGGTCTCAAACACTAAAACCTAGCAGTTATGTTCTAAAATTGATAAAAAAGCCTTCTGTAAAATTTGATAAAACAGTATCTATAGGCTCAGAAATCTATTTCACGTCGTGACATTGAACACATCATGCTGCAACATTGATTCCAATGTGCCGCAACATTCAGGCCTCGGGTCTCTCTATCTGAAGTAGAGGATGCACCATGCCGCGATAAGAGGTGGTGAATTCCCCACTTAGCTTTCTCTTAGGTATCCTCTTCCAATGTTGTTTCAACTCTTCCAAGTATCTACTAGATTGGAACCCTTCCTGCAAAAGAGAAATCATTAATTCAATAACAATTGCAAATATACTAGATTTATCAAAGATTTGGAAATATTTCCTCAAAATCATAATGGAAAACATCAAGATTAAATTAGATGAATATGAGGCTAAAGTCATCCATTCATACACAAAAACAAGAACTAAATAATCATTATAGCACAGATATAGGAAACGAATAATTACATTTTGTGGAGTTATCAATTGGGTTCCCTTATCTCTGCCGGGATCGTAGCCTTACACCCATAAGTAAGCTTGAAAGGAGTTTCCCCTGTCGCAGAGTGGGGCGCAGTCTGCTAGGCCTATAGGATATGGTCTAATTAGTCAACCTAATTTCCTTTAGCTTCGTCCAGCCTTCTCTTTAGTCTATGGATGATAACACAGTTGGTGGCTTCAGTTTGTCCGTTCATCTAGGGGTTTTCCACAAAACTGTAGTGATGTTTTATTTTCAAACTAGCAAATAGCTCTTCAAACCCATTATCTTTGAATTGTGTGTCATTATCTGTCACAATAGATTTCAAGATTCTGAACCTGGTAATGATGTGGCGCTAACTGAATTTTTGGATTTAGGCTGAGGTGATAGTGACTAAGGGTTCTATTTCAATCCACTTTGTGAAGTAATCAACAGGCACCACCAAGAATTTCAGTTGTTCGAGCGCTTGAGGGAACAGACCCAAGATATCCATGCCCTACTGGTAGAAAGGTCAGGGTACGGACATCATGGATAGTCCCTCAAGTGGAGCATGATAGTAGTCAGAGTATCGTTGACATTTGTCACATACTTGAACATGTGTCAGAGAGTCTGCTTCCATTGTTGGTCAGTAGTATCTAGCCCTGAGTGCCATTAAAGCCAAAGGTTAGCCTCCCAAGTGGTGTTCACAACTTCCTTCATGGATTTCAGTCAGTACATATCCTGCTTCCTTTGGGGTGAGGCAATTAAGGATAGGTGAGGAAAATGCACGCCGGTATAACTGTCCATCATAGATAATGTACCGGACCACGATTTTTACTAACTTGGAAGTTGTAACATCCTCTCCAACTTAATGATATTAATCAGGGTTGTAATAACTCAATAAGTCTTTAATGATTTTGGAAATTATTTGGAACGAATGGAGTGTAAATTTATAACATTGAATATAAGAAATAACTCAAAATAATTCAGAACTTAGATTAAATAGCTAAAAGGATGGGAATATATCTAGTAAATGTATTTCTAATTTATAAAGGATTGAAATGAACTATAAGGAATTTTGGAAAATCAGATAAGTTAGTTTAATATTTTAATGATATTAAGATAATGTGTAGAGACCAAATTAATTAGATAGATGGATCAGAAATCCATCGGGGTATGAGTAATTATAAAATAGGGGAATGAAGATTAATTTGAAAATATAAATAGATTGAGAAGAATACTTAAATGTTTCTAAATTCAATTCTATGAGGATTAACTTAATCAGGGATGAATAGTGAAGATCAGTATCTGATAAAAAATGCTTCCAATAGAATATTTTAATATTTCTTTCTTAAAATATCTTTATTACTTTCCTTTTTCTCTCTCTTAATTTTCTGAATTATCCTCAACCACTTGTTTTCTGTAACATCCTGGAATCCTAGTACCTTAATTTGTGATTCCACGAAATCTTAGATTTTTAGTTAAGATTAAAATTTAGTATCTTGTAAGCCAAAAAGATTAAATTGAGGACTTTGATTCAATTAGAATTTCTTAAAGAAATCTTAGGCAAGTTCACAACTATGATTAAGTAGGAGACAACTTGATTTCAGAAAATTCTATTTAGACTTAGTATTAATTCTAATACAAGAAAATGATCTATTCATCAAGGATTAATCATAACCTAGCATGTGATGAATTAAAATTTGTCAAGTGATAAACACTTGAGTGTCACGGCTACCTTATCATGGTATTCCATGAATTGGCCACGAAATGGAATAAGAAATCATGCAAGCCAACAAGTGACCACTTGCATGTTATTATTCTAAAAACTAGTATTGTTGTCCAACTTCTAAGGCACAGCTACAAAGGTGAATAAAAGATGACATTTGTAGTCATGCACAAACTTGTCAAAGAAAGAATAAAGAAGTAGATTCCCTCAATTTTTAGAACAGCCACGACAATAAGGTAGCTGCACATGCATGATTTCAAGTGAAACAACAATTAAGAATGCCTATACAAGTGTCAAGCACACCCACCCCTTTGTCATGCAAGGAACCACGGCAATGAACACATGGAGGGTTGCATGCTCACCTCCAAGCCAAGTGTTTTACATGTACTCTCATAATTAAGCAAACATGACACACACACCCACGACCTAGATAAGAAGGAGCAGCATGTGAAATGGTCTAATTTCACTCATGAATTCAAGACAAACAAGGTTGGAAACAAGTGGCAAGTTGCATGACTTGTTAGCCATGCAAAGTGACATTTCAAAATGATATGATTCCTTAGCATTCTAAGACAAACACGGCTGGAAGCTTTTGGTCTGTTGCATGACTTCAATCAAAACTCACTTGACACCTCTCAAACTTTTAATCAACCCCAAGCTAAGCGTGCAAACTAAGCACACCATTATCATCATGAATTGACATGGCTAACATAGAGATTCCAAGACAAACTTTCCATTCAACCAACCATGCACAACGTGTTCAGCTGCAAGGAACACAATGTAGGACACCTCACCTTAAGCATCTCAAACCATGAGACACTTGGTTTCCATGCCATTCACTTCTTCATGCAAATGACACCTCTGAAGACTAGGAAACTACTTGATTCACGATGAGCATAGGAGGGTAACAGAAACCTCACATCTTTCACCTCATCTTTTCTCCAGTTCATTTCAAATCTGCACTCTTTGAGTTGTCAACGTGATGTCCTTTCCAAATACCCAACAAAGACACTCTTCCATTGATGGAAATTGCCACCAAGATATCCCTAGACCTACCCTAGTCATGAAGGCAATAATGGTAACTTTATTTCTACCCAAGAAAAACATGGATAGCATTTTAAGAAGCCTTAAGTTTTTGAAGCTCCCCTTGGACAGCACACCTCCCTCACTTCTTTCCTCACCTAGCCGAGAACCCCCTAAGTCACTCTCCAATCCACCATATCCACAAACACTCTCTATTCTTGTCTTCATCAACTGTGGACATTTGAAAAAGCATCATCCATCTTTCTCTTTATTAGGGAAGTGGTCAAGGTAGGAAAAATAAAGGGGAACTCAATTCTCTACAAATTCTTCTTCATGAAATTCTATATATCATCTACTTAAACCTTCATTCTTCTATTCTTTTCTAACAAGAACAATTTTTGTTTTTCAATTTTTAATTCATGAAGGACTCTAAATTAAATATATTGTAGTACTAATAATTTTAAGTTTTGTTGTTGTTTTAGATTCAATTCATTACTTTGTGATTCTAAACTTTATGTTGTCCACAAATGGTCTTTAACGTTTCGTTTATCTTGGAAGAATATAGTGGTAAGTTATTTATTTAAGTGGACAGTCGTGCTTCAATGATTATTGGAATGGCAATATTGATTATGATTATAGAATATATGCTTGGTTGGGATTGCTTGACATAAAAGGCTTGAGTTATTATACTTTTACTTGATTTATATTATTGGTTTGGCATAATCTTGATTATTTTACTATGCTATTTGGAATCTATTGATTTGTACAAAGTGACCACACGTATATTCAGGGTAGAACAAGTCCTGGTTGGACTGTGATTTTGTTAATCGTGGGGGTCGCTTCTGGAGGTGGCATTACTTTGACATGCCTTTTTTCTCCAGGACTATGGAGAGCATACAGTGAGAGGTATGTGTACTCTCGTCCATCCACTATCCCAAAGGAGCACTCCATGGAGTTGGTTTTAATAAAAGACACTTGAAACACTTTTATGATTATTCTATCATGTGTATCCTATAATTGTGATTTGTATTGATACTTATTAAATTGCTAGCATTCTAGAGGCGTCACTATTATTTTGGATGTGTGAATGTTTCTGTCCTCCACTAATGCAATTTTATATTGTTGTCTGTAATATTATTTCTCATCACTTAAGCTTCTAACGTCTATTTTATTTTGTAAAGAAGGCATTTCTAAAAGGTAAAAACATTTTGGGAATCAGAGATTTTCCTAAAGCTAAATTAATTATTGTTATGAACATTTTACTTAAAAACTGATTCCCCTAGAACATCATTAGTTCTATTTTTTTAAAGTCTTTTTCCTACTGAGAAATCTTTTCTCACCCCCTGTGATTTCTATCGTGGTATTCCAGACCCGCAAATATGAGCACTATTGTTGTTTGGTTGGGTGAAGGAAATCATTCCTATGACTTGGAGACTAAATTGTTCACATTTACTGGACAAATCACTATTCAAGTTTCATCCATAGCTCATCCAGAATTTGGAACCATAACAATTTCTGTCCACTTTACGTTTCAAGTGGTTCTTCCTCCTTGGTGACCATATTATAGCCTATCCCAGCTATGCTGACTGTTGACCACTGCTCATTTCTCCTCCACATACTACTTGAATAGAGGAGAAAAATGTTGATGTTTTATTTTATTTCATGCTGTTTTTTTAACTATCGGCCTGTATATGACCTAGCATAGGTCAAATTTTGTGATTTCCCTCTGAACATGTGTTTGGCAATTTGAATTATGATGTTTGTGCTTAGAAAATTCCACGCGTTAAAATTGAAGTTATTATTTTCATTTTGAAAAATTTATGAAAACGTTATCTTGTTAATCATGTTTAGTTAAAAACCGTGATAATTAAAATAACTTTATCAGCAAAGTAGAGAAGTATTATTTTAGGTTGTTACAATTCTCATATGACACCCGGGGCCGACAAGGGCGGGGAGTGGATGCTAGTGTAAGAGAAGCACAGACAAGAAGCGGCTCCTAGAAGGCTTCTAGGCGAAGGGACACATGAATGAACTGAATTCACACTGGAATAAGAGGGATTCAGAGACTGTGCAGGTATGAGACTGCATAGTTGAGAATGACTTAAAGGAATTGATTAGCAGTAACCATATCAACAAGATGCATCTTCTTTTCGAGAGCCAAGAACATAAGTACTCCATGGTTAAGCGTGCTTGACTTGGAGCACTTGTGGGATGGGTGACCTCCTGGGAAGTTTCCTAGGATGCATGTGAGTGAGGACAAAGCACGCTAAAAAGGCCCGTGTTGATTTGTGGAGACAGCTCATCAATCCTGCAGGCAGTTCCGGGACGTTACATTCTCCTTCTCTCATTTTCACTCTCCCTCCCGTTTTTCCCATTCACCCATTTGTTCTCCTCTCTCTTTTTACTATCTCCCTCTCGTACACTCTCTGTTCCCTAGCACGACCATTCGTTTTCGTTGCCCAGCCATCCACGTCCACCATCCCTCTCGCGTGAAGGTTGTTCAAGCTTACCCTCATCGTCGTTTGAGCTGGTAGCACCGTCGTTCGAGTTGGGTTCGTCGTGGATTTGGCTTCTTCATCTCTGATCTGATCTGTTCTAACCACTTTCTTCCCTTTCTGTTTTTTTATCTTCACTTATCAACTCTCTTTTATTTTTGTGGGTGCTGGAACGAAGGGAATATGGATAGGACCGAGGGAAGCAAAAGAACAAAAATAAAAGAGAAAAGAGGGAGAAGAAGGGTGCGAAAGGGAAGAATGGAAGCAACGAACTGTGATGAGTGAGGTAGGGGGCTACTTACCTTTAATTTGTTCATCCATTCTCTGGATTTTGGAATTAAATTTGTTGATGTTGAGCCTATGTAATCCTACAGCCAAAATAGAATTTCTATAGTGGTTCTTGGTTAAATTTTGTTCTTAAATTCAATTTGAGTTATTGTTTGTGAATAGAAGAATGAAAATTTTTATATTGATGAATTTTGAAGACCACGATAACTTAGTCTTGTATTTTGGTCTTCATGTACTCTCTTTAAACTTTAAATTTTGTTTTGGTTTCAACTAAAGGAATTGTGTATATATGTGTGAGTGGAACTTAAGAGGTAATACAATAAAATTTTCGATATCCTTTGGTCTTGTTATCCACGGTCAAAATAGTGGCATTATGGAAGAATTTTGTCTAGTTATGTTCTCATTTTACTCCTTTGATTTTAGTAGTTTATGAAAGGATTTAACATGTGTAGTTAGTGAATATATGGCTTTGAAGTTCTTTAAGGTCACGACTAAGCCACAATGTAAACGATTATATTAATTTCTATATTTGATAATTAGTTAAGTTGATTGAGAAAATGTTGAGTAGTTGAGGAATTTGCAAACATGGGGTTTGATGAGAATCTTGGTCATGATATATGCATGTAATGACTATACATGTTTACTAGTAATTATTTATGATATTAAACAATTAGAGTAAATCTTAGCTATTGTTGTAGAAAATTTATAATTAAGATTTCAACATTGGAAATTTTGTTGTCTTGATTGGATATAATGCTAAGTAGAAAGAATCCTTGGAAGTAAGGTGACTTATATAAAGAATTCAATGTCAAATAATTGAGTTTTGCCATGATGTTGATGATAGAATTGTTGGATTCTTGGACTGTTTATCATGGCTGTGTGAGCTCTATTTTGAGCAAAAAAATTGATGTCTTTATGTTAAAGTCAGATATCTTGAATTTATTTTATAAAATTTATGGACAGGTGTTGCTCTTTTTGTGGATGAAATATCCTTGTTTTGTGAGTGAATTAGAACTTTGAAAGAGAATTATAATAAAAGCTAAGGGCTACCCTGTTTTAGAACATAATCCCTATGTATTCAACTCATGTATTAATATTAAATGTTGAATGAAATGCTTGGTTGTTAATCTTAGTTGATAGTTTTTCTTGATGGCTATTAAAAAGGAACTTTAACCGTGACTTAATCTATGGTTAATTATACTTGTTAATGATTGTAAAGCCACTAAGGTGATTAAAGTGGTATTAACGACTAAGGTGATTAAAGTGGTATTAGCCACTAAGGTGATTAAAGTGGTATTAACCACTAAGGAGATTAAAGAATAGTTGAATTAACCTAATTTTGCATGCTAAGTATTACTAATGGGTCATGGCCCTATTTGATTATAAAATTTGTATAAGTCATATTAAAACGTAATATTGATTATTTGATTAATTATAAAGATGGGAACGAAAAATTTATGCATTTTGTTGCATATTTGATATTTTAATGTGTTTAATCGATCAAATGTCAAGTATTCATGATTATGTTCACTTAAAATTTAATTGAGCACTGGATGTTTCTAATATGGTATAATTGTGGAGAATTTGTGATTAAGGTGAGTAAAAAGAAACTAAATATTTATTATGCATTTGAGAAAGGATTTTCATGATGTTATGTTTTATAAACTTACTACTGAGAATTTTAAATTCTCACTCTAGTTCTTTTTATGTTTCCATAATAAATCCATAGGTATACCACAGCAAGGAGTAAAGGAAGCACTAAAGGCAAAATTTAGATTTATATAATTCTATATATATATATATATATATATATATATTGTATATAAGTTTGTATTAAGTTACGTATTTGTATTATTGGTTATATAATTAAGTATTTGTAATCATTTTTTTAAAGGGTTGTAATCTCAAATATATTAGATAGTTTCGTGGTAAAGAGCAAGTTATGCGTAAAATGTTTTGCTCTCTTACTTTCTCAAGGCTCTATATATATATGAGTTATATTTGTTATACAGGTTATGGGTATGTTTTAAGTTTTTTGTTTTAATTTTATAAATGACACCCTTAATTCTATTTACTTAAGTATATTAACAATATATTACAATAGCTAGGATTAGGGTGATACAGAAGCTTCCTTTGAATCTTCGGGACAGGTACTGGACTATAAGTATTGCATTATTGGTGTGATCCAAGTGATCTCTTGTTCTTCTCGCTAGAGGATGGACGTGTCCATGATGGATGGTTGTAAAAGGGTCTCCTGGATCACTGAACGGTTGTTACTCGAGCTTTTGGTGTTGACCAATTTGGACAAGAGGTCAGCCCTTGAATTCTGCTCCCAGGGTATGTGCTCCAACTTCACTATTTAAAAACTTTTGAGGAGCCCTTGTACTCTCAGTAAGTACTTCTGAAGGAAGGGCTCCCTAGCCTGATAATCACCTTGGATCAGGGAGGTCACGAGCTGGGAATCACTACAAAGTCTGATCTTTGTTTCCCCCAAGTCCTTAGCCATTACCAGTCCGGCGATACCGCCTGGTTGTTCGAAGTTGGAAACTCAAATCTCAAGGAGTTTTCAATAGTTACTCCTTCAGAATTTTCCAAGATTACCCTCGTGCCACTTCCCTTGGGGTTCAAGGTCTGAAGTGAGCTCAGTAAGGAAATCTGAAAGTGCTTTACCTTGATTGCTAACCTGGGCTCATACATAATTCCAAACTCGAAGAGTTCAATAGACTAGACAATCTTCCTTCCTGCTAGGTCTGGTTTATGCCGTATCTGTCAGATACGCTGATCTGTTCTTACCACCATCGAATGACACTAGAAGTACTGTCTAAGTCTCTTGGACGTGATGATGAGTGCAAATGTAATCTTTTTATTTTCTGATACCGGAGCTCGGGGCCTTGAAGCACTTTGCTCATGAAATAGACCGGCTTCTAACCTTCGACTGTTTCCTAGATAAGCACTGAACTTACGGCCTCCTCGTGGACAGAGAGGTAGACGTACAATGTTTCACCTAGATCTGGCCTTGTTAGAATAGGAGGAGGAGATAAAAGGTTCTTTAAGGACGTGAAGGCGTCCTCGCATTCCTAAGTCCATTCAAAACCTGTCCTTTTTTTCAACAACTTGAAGATAGGGGGATTTGTGAGCAGTTTTAACAAGGAACCATATAAAAGTTGCAATCCATCCTATTAGTTGTTACACTTCTTTAACACTATGAGGACTACGCATATCAAGAACCGTTTTGTATTTATCTAGATTAGCTTCAATTCCACGGTGAGTCAACATGAAGCCCAAGAATTTATCTAGATTAAGCCTCATGTTGTGCTTTCTTAGTTGGGTAAACACTTCTTTGAGGTCCGAGGTGTGTGATCTGAACAGTGGGGTGTTTACTATCATATCATCAATGTAGACTTCAAGTGTTTTCCCCACTTGATTTTCAAATACTTTGTTCATCATTCTCTAGTAGGTGGCTTCTACATTTTTTAAGCCGAAGGGCATTACCTTGTAGCAGTAACTCGCCCTCTCGGTGATGAAAGCAGTTTTATTTTCATCTCCAGGATATATTGGGATTTGATTGTACCCGGAGTAAGCATCCATGAAAGACAACAATCGAAAGCCAGAGGAGCTGTCAACCAATTTGTCAACGTTAGAGAGGGGGTATGGATCTATAGGGTAAGCCTTGTTCAGGTCTGTATAGTCCACACACATCCTTCACTTTCTGTTTGACTTTTTCACCAAGACCACATTGGAGAGCCATGTTGTATATGAAATTTCCCTGATGAAGCTGGTATCGAGTAATTCTTTGACTTGCTCCTCGATGATTTGTTGTCTCTCAGGGCCAACTTTCATTTTCTTTTGGGAGACTGACTTTGCCCCATTTAATAGATAAACGGTGACATATGAAAGTGAGGTCGAGCCTAGGCATGTCGAAGGATGTCCATGCAAACAAGTCCTTATTTTTCTGCAAGAGCTTTATAAGCTAGAGACTCTCCTATTTTTCCAAATTTCAACCTATCTTGGTGACTTGATCTGGCTTGTCACCAAGCTAGAGCATAAGTAATTCTTCTTCTGGCTAGGGTCTGATAGCCCAGATTTCCTCACGCACATCTAATTGGGTCATAAGAATGTTGGCTTGATCTCGAATTGGGCTGGATATGCGTGCTTTGGTTTTCTTGGGGGTCCTACAAATCTTCAGATTTTCATTGTAACATTTACGGGTTGCGATCTAATCACCCTTGACCATGACTACCTCATTATTTGTATTGAGGAATTTCATGGCCTGGTGAGCGATAGACACTACAGCGACAATGTCGTTCATTATAGGACGGTCAAGAATAATATTGTATGCTGATGGGCAATCCACAACCAAAAATCTAACTTTGACAGTTTTGTGGGTGCTGTCATCACCTAGGGTTAAAAAGGTTTCAAGATAGCCTACTGGTGTGACCTTTTCTCTAGAGAAACTAATGAGTTCACCATCATAAGACGTTAGCGCGGACAGAGGGAACTTAAGTCTTTCAAAGGCATCTATGAACATAATATTCATCGTGCTTCCTTGATCGACGAAGATAAACTGGACCTCGGCATTAGATATTATTTCAGAGATAACCAATGGGTCATCATGATCCTGGATTATATCACCGTAGTCCTTGTCCGAAAAGGAAATGAGCAGTCTATCCTTGTCTTCAACACAGGGTCTTCGTGAAGAACTAGATACGCTCAAGACCATAGTCCAAAGAGCTTTCTTCCTAGAATTATTAGATAATCCCCGCCTGCAAACCCTCTAGAGATGGTACTGACAAGTCTGTCCTTTCTATTGTGATTAACATTGGCAATGATAATGGTTTTGATGATAACAAACAAGAGAAGTGATAGTTGTGCAAAGATCAAGTCCCAAAGTTCTTCAAGTATAGCTTATAGGACTTAGATCTTATGTTAAGGTTAATAGGAATGACACTAGCTCATGTCTTGATTTTCACTCAACATTAATTTCTTTGCAAAATCATGTTTTATATTGATCAAGTTTGAGCAAAATATTTTTAGAAAGGATGAAAAGAAAACCAAGTTTTATACTTGTGAAAATACTCATCAAGTTTGTCGAAAATGTTTTATGAAAAGGTTGAAAATGATGTGGGAAAGTTTGGTTGTAAAATCCTTAAGAAATCTTGTTTTCTTGATAAGCCAATAACTGATTATGTGTTTTGAATAATAGGTTATCTGAAACTACTAATTGATTATGTTATTTCAAATAATTGATTATTTGAAATCCATAATAAGTTATTCACCTTGACAGAAACGCTCCATTAAATGTTTTAAAGTGAATAACTAGTTATGAAAAGTCCATAACATGTTATTTGCATTGGGAACATTCCCTTTTGTTTTTTTAAATGTTCCTAACCAATTAAGGGTGTCAAATAACATGTTATTTTCGTGCTACAGTGTTTTCTGATAAAACAAATGACATGTTAGGCAAAACCAATAACCTATTATCTAAAACCAAATAACCTATTATTGGAAACCAATAATCTGTTATCTAGGATAGCAGAAGACATTTCCCAACGGCTCTATTTAGAACATTTAATGCCCCAACAACCACCAACAACTCTAAATTGATTTGGGCTATAAATATAAGTGGTTGGACATTAAAAACAAGTTGGAGAACAATCTGAAAATCATCCTTGAGCATTAAATTCGTGTTTCATCATCTCCTTCTTAAAACCCCTATTTTTGAGGTATCCCTCAAAGTTGTAAAGGTGAGGTATCCCTTGAAAGTAGAGACTCAAGCACAAAGGTGAGGTATCCCAAGGTATGTTGAGTGCTCCACCTTGTAAAGGTTGTCAAGCACATGTTTGAAGCTTGAAGGGATAGTGAAAATCTCAGGTGTTTACTTGAGGACTGGATGTAGGCCACAAGTGGATTGGTGGCTAAAGTAGGATAAAACTTTGTGTTTGTCTTCCTTAACTCATCTCCCTTACTTTGTGCACTGTTTTATTGAATATCTTGTATACTATATTGCTTGGTTGATTTACTTATAAGTGAATGTCCTCTATCTTCTCTATCTATTCAACTTTGATAAACAATGGCTTCAACAAAAATTGATAATCAAGTGTTTTGCGAAAGAATTGCAAAATTATTTTACATACTCAATTCACCCCTTCTTAAGTATTGAGGCCACTTGGTAACAAGTGGTATCAAAGTTAGACTCTTGTGTAAAGAGCTTAGCAACTTCAAGAGAAGAAATGACTTCAAATGATTTTTCTAATGAAAGTTCTTTTATAAATAGACCTCCCTTTTCAATGGAGATGGTTATGCCTATTGGAAAGAAAGGATAAAAATTTTTATTGAAGCTATTGACTTAGATATGTGGGATGCCATTGAAAATAGTGCTTTTGTTCCCACACGTACTGTTGATGGTGTAAGAACTAATACACCAAGAAGTGAATGGACCGATGAGGACAAAAAGAAGGTTCAATACAATTTGAGAGCCAAAAACATCATCACCACATCCTTGGGGTATGATGAATTCTTTAGGGTGTCAAATTGTAAGACCGCCAAAGAAATGTGGGATACTCTACAAGTAACTCATGAGGGTACAAGTGAAGTAAAACGATCAAGAATAAACACTCTCACTCATGAATATGAATTATTTAGAATGAATCAAGGAGAAAGTATTCAAGAAATGCAAAAGAGATTCACACACATTGTAAATCATCTTATTCCATTGGGAAAGACATTTTCTAATGAAGATCTTATTAACAAATTATTGACATGTTTGAGCAGGAATTGACAACCAAGTAACGACCATTACAGAATCAAGGGATTTATCAACAATGTCTCTAGCCACTCTATTTGGGAAGCTCCAAGAGCGTGAATTGGAGCTAAATATGCTCAATCAAAATGAGGAGCATGATAAGAAGAAAAAGAGAATTGCACTCAAAGCCACCTTCTCCACAATGGAAGATGATGATAAAGATAGAATAGGAAACCTTGAGCTGAATGAAGAAAATCTTAGTCTTCTTGTGATGAAGTTTGGAAGATTTCTTAAGAAGAAAGGAATCCAAAGAAGGCAACGTTTCCCTCCTAAGAAGACCTTTCATAAAGGGGAAGGAACCTCATCAACTCCAACATGTTATGAATGCGAAAAATCGAGACACATAAAAATGGAATGTCTCGTGTATCTAAAGAAGACGAAGAAGTTTGAGAAGAGACCTTTTAAAGAAAGGAAAGGAAGAAAGGCTTACATAGTGTAACACCCCAATTTTTAGAAAATGTACCGAATGTACTGTTTGCTGTTTTTCAAGCTTTCGTGTGAATGACCGTTGTGTCCCTATTTTACTGTTTCTCGATTTCTGTATGAAATACAAATACGTTTATACAAGCTCAAATTTTATTTGGTCTTTTTACGTAATTTGTTTCGAGACGGTAAAATAAAAGTTTTTCTAAGCTACTGTTTTAATTTTTCTAGAAGATATACAGACAATTAATACTGTCTGTAATTTTATTTGAACTTTTTGGATGATTAGCTACGTTGTGGGAAAAAATGGAAAAATGACCATTACGTCCCGAACGTGCTGTTTGTACTATTTTTGCTGTTTTTAATTGTTTTCTACTTGATTTAGTGTCCAATATTACTGTCTGTGATTTTATATGGACTTTTTGTGTGATTTGCTATGGGACGGAAAATAATATTTTTTCGGACCGGTAAAAATCTGTTTTTAATTATTCGGAAGGCGGGGATCTTACTAAACCGATTCTGAATGAGCCTAAAATTAATCTTTTAATTTTTAGGATTTAAGCTTGTCAAATAAAATAATTTTGTATTATTATAATATTATTTTATTAGTCAAGTATAATTTAGTGACAAAGATGGACAGGAAATGTTTTGCGGGACCCACGTTTAGCTAAACCAATTAACTTAGTAGCTTAATTAAACATGATTAGTGGAGGAATATTCTTGAACATGATGATAAGGCTTGATGACTAGGTTATTAGTGACTAAGCATGGTGACTAAGGCTAATGACTAGGTTAGGAGCAACCAATAGGAAACAAGCTTGCTAATCAAGGCTTAATCTTGATCTTTGATGCATCCAAGGGCTTGGATGAAGCCAAGCAAGGCTACACCTTGCATAGCATGAAGTCCACGGCCATTTGGCCTTTGAGAGACCAAATTCTCTTTGTTTTCATGCAACTTTCTCTCTTCTCTCTCATCCAAGAACCCTAAACACCATTGTTACTTCCTTTCTCACCTATTCGGCCAAGCTTGATACTACACCATTCAATCACCCAAAATTTCTTCTAACCAAGTTTTCTAAACCTAAACACAATCCTAAGAACATCTCTAGTTGAGAGTTCTTTCAAAATCTTACATTTGAAGCTTGAAAACCTACTTGGAAGTTTGTACCAAGGAGGTGAAATCTCTTGTTTTTCTTTTCTAAATTCTTTTTCAAAGTTCTAAGCCATGATTTATCCATGGTTTAGGTTCTTTTTCAATGATTAGTAACTTGTAGTTTTTGTTTAAGTTTGTTAGGTTCTTGAAGGAGGAAAACCGTGACCCTAGGAGGAGTGAAAGAATCCATTTGTCTTCATTTAAGGTAAGAGGAAGACAAATCTTATCATCTATGGATGGTAGTAAGAAGATGGAGTTGATTTTGTGATTGTAGAATCCATAAGGATTCATGTGTGTGCTTGTTAGTAGCTTATTTGATGTGGTTGTATATTTGTTAGTAGCTTTCCTATTTGTTGTTTGTAATAAATTGCATGTCTACAAGCTTTAAGTTGCATGTCTATAAGCTTTGATAATATTGCATGTGTTAGAATTGCATGATAAAGTATAGAATTGCATGATAATGTATAGGATGTGAATAACATGTCAAGGAAATGCATGTGTGTTCCAAAGAACACTCCATAATGCCCACGGTTTGTAACCAAATGGGGAACCAAAATGTTCTCTTAATTTTCCTAAAAGGTAAGTTAATTAACCTAGGAGAATTAGCAAGATATTAAGTTGTTTAGATCATGAAAAATGAATTTAGAAATCAAATGGTAAGAATTAGTATTTTGGGCCAACATGCCTAAAATGAATGTATTGATTTCAAAAACCATTTTCTAAAAATGATGGCTAAATGAATTTAGACAATACAATAAGTTTGACATGTATTTATAAGATGAAAAATAATTTAGAAATCAAATACAAAAGGGTTTATGAAATTCGCCAACATGCCAAAATTAGGTAGTCTTGATTTCTAAAATCAATTCCAAACCATTTTCATTTATAAAGTTGCAATACATGTTAAAAAGAATTTTTCTAAAATAAGTTTTGAAGAAATCATTTGATTAGAATTAATTTAAGGAACTAAAATCAATAATTTTATTGTTATAAAGGAAATACAAGTAATCTTTAAGAATTTCTAACATATGGCTCATGCTATATTTTGAAGCATGTTAGGAGTTTTTAAAAGATTAAATTATTTGGTTTATTTAAATAAACAAAGTTTTTACGAAAAATTAGGAAACCATTATTATTAAAAGTCTAAACAAAATCTTGTCAATTTTTAGTAAAAACAGACAAATAAGATAGAAAAGATGTCCAAAAGACAAGATATACGGTATGGAAAAATATTACACGTAGTTTAAACGTACTAATTATTATTTATGTTTATTTAAACAAAGTGATTTCTAAGGGATTTGGACAAGAAAATGATTTAAAAATCCTACGTGATTGAGAAAACGTATTAAAAATCCTACGCGATTTTGAAAACAGAAAAATATATTTACGCGATTTTAAAACGTTTATAAAAACGACGAGATTGTGAAAACGCGATAAAATTTCTACGCGATTGACCGAAACAGTTATTTTCTGGATTTCTGTATTTTTCTCATTTGTCGGGCTATGAGGTGAACCCGTATCAAGCTTTGAGACAGTATTTGTCCAAGGGGGACTTACTGTATATTTTTGCCATTGAGGGCATATATTTTTATACCTTGAGGGTATTCTGGTAATTTACTAATTTTTGGTAAATTTTGGTTGACGAGGTGAATCACATCGTGTTGTCGATGCGATAAACGTAGTGTGGTTCATTGTTCTAATGAACTTGGAGACGTTAGTGTACGGGATTCCATATATGGACAGTTGGTAGCTCCGCTGGGCCGTGGTAACCGATAGCACACTAATGGACTCGACACGCACTATATTTAATCGAGATTTGTAAAGTCTAGTAGTACATTTGTCCGTAGTGTCACGACGTGAGACAGTGAACTACACCACGCCTGGATGGTAAATTCCCAGTGATGTGGAGCTATAGACGCAACGTATGACCGCGGAATAGTTGGCTGGGCAGCCGTGGTACTAATAGATTTTTGCGAGTCATTCCTCTCGATATCTGTGGTATCTGTGTTGTTTAGCTCCATGGAGTAGGAACGTGTCATATTTCATATGAGCATATCCGGAATCTTATTTTATTTTATCGTCTATCTTTATATGGTTAGTATTATGAGGATTATTTATCTGTTCTATTATTTTATACGTGATGTTTTATTTGATCCGTGATATTATGTGTCGTTATGATAATTAAATCTTTTTCTTTATTCTCATTATCGATTTCGTTATAGCTTTTCATATTGCATGAATTGTATAACCGTTGTTTGACGTTTTCTTATTTACCATGTTTGTGATGATTTTAGATTGTCTTACCTCTTTTCTGTATTGTGTATATTTTCTCGTATATTTATTTTACGCGGTAAAGACTTTGAGGAAGAGGAAGAGGAACAACCTCTTGAGGTTCGTACCCCGAGGAGGAGGAAGATCAGCTAGCCGACGACCAGTTTGACGATTAAGAACCATCTGATCATCCATATCCATTGGATTGATTAGTTTTGGTATGGCGGTGCCTGGATTTTTGGGGTTCGTGACTCTCGAGTTTCACGGTGGATCGTTAGCGTGGCACATGAGAGGAGATAGAGACTCCGTGACGTATGTGGGACGGCTGACAGTGTCCCTACGTCATAGGTTTGATGAGGAGCCAGTGATGAGGACTACAGTGTTCCTACATTTGGAGTTACCATTGTCCATTAGGCATCATTGGGGTGGGATATCCACTGAGCCTAGTGAGATGACACTTGTGTCGACTGCGCGGTCACATTTCTGCCGAGAGTCGAGGCATCCTGGATATTTGTCTTCTGATGAGTTTCTTGAGAGTGATCCATCAGAGGATTGAATGTTCATGATGTGATTTGGGCGCGTCTGCGTATGGTTGTAGAAATTGCTTTCTTGTTTTTATTTATTCTTGTTTCGTTTAAATATTTGTAATTGTAGTTGTAAATTATTTGTATAACTTATAACTTGGAACATATGTATATTATGAGTGATGTTGTTTCTGTTTATTTTATGTCTTCCGCATTATTTTATTTTTAATAACTGTTTAACAGGAATTATTTTACGACCCATATTATTATGTATTAAATGTTTTATAACTTGGGTAGATTTTATTTATTTTCTTTATATATGTGACATCCTTCAAAAAGGGTGTTACATTAGTTGGTATCAGAGCCCAAGTTAGAGTCTTTTGGGGTTGTGGTTGGGTTTGTTTTTGTTTGTGCTGTGTGATTCTCTGTGATTTACTTCCGAAAGGATGTATCTAATTTTGTTTTGTTTGGTCTGAAGAAAGAAGATGTCTAGACGAGGTAGAGGACGTACGAACATGAATCGTGATGTGGACCCTATGATTGCGGCTGCTGAGGCTATACAGCGGATGGCTGAAGTAATGATGCAGCAGAATGTGAGAGCAGCTCAATAGCAAGATGCTACTGCTGATGCCCTAAATTTGTCTGAATTTAGGCGCCACAATCCGCCACAGTTTAGAGGCGAGATTGATCCGGAGAAGGCAAGTCAATGGATACAAGACTTGGAAAGGATTTTTGAAGGGATGAGATGCACAGATGACAAGAAGGTAACTTATGCCGTCTTTATGCTAAGAGGAGATGGAGAACATTGGTGGAGAGGAACCCGCCGAGTTTTGCAAGCTGAAGGAACAGAAATCACATGGGAAGTGTTTTCTAATGTTTTTCTGGAGAAATATTTTCCTACGAGTGCTAGGCATGCCAAAGAAATAGAATTTCTTGGTTTGCGACAAGGGAATATGACGGTGAATGAGTATGGCACAAAATTTGAGAGTTTGTCTCAATTCTCAGATTATGCTCAAACCCGGCAAGATGATGTGTGGAGATGTTGGAAGTTTGAATCAGGGTTAAGGGTGGAACTGAAACGAGGAGTGGTATCTTTGAGAATGACTCAGTTTCATGCTTTGGTGGATGCTTGTGCTCAACTTGAGGAGTTGGAGCCATCTAGAGATCAGAGGAATCGGAACTTTGGGCCGACAAGGTTTCAGAGAGGTGGAGGTAGTAATACGAATCGGTTTCAGCGTAAGCCGTATTCCAGACCAACAGGGACTTAATCTCAACGACCATCAGTTAGTGGAGGTGCAAGTGGTAGTGGAACTGGACAGAGAGTGGCGTTCACGCCGACATGTTTTAAGTGCGGGAAGAAAGGCCATATCTCGCCGGAATGCACGCTTAGAGGTACAGTTTGTTTTAACTGTATGCAATCTGGGCACATGTCAAAGGATTGTACTCAACCAGAGAAGAAACCTGTTGTTCGTTATGTTCGTGCTAGTCAGCAGAAATCAAGGAATACTCAACCGAGATCTGGAGGGCGTGTTTATACCATGAAAGGAACTGAGATTTCTCAATCTGATGATCTTATACAAGGAGAAGGTGACATTGGAGGTAACCATCTGACTGTGTTGTATGACTCTGGTGCTACACACTCGTTTATTGCATATGATTGTGTGGAAAGATTGAAGTTGCCTGTGTCTTCTTTGAATGTTAAGTTGAGTGTTTCTACTCCAACTGCTAAACCTGTGATTGCATCAAAGATATGTTTGGATTGTCCTGTTGCTGTGAAGGGCCGTCTGTTTATGGTCAACTTGATTTGTTTGCCTCTTATTGAGATAGATGTAATATTAGGGATGGACTGGTTATGTTCTAACCATATCCTTATAGATTGTGCAAGTAAAACCATAGTTTTTCCTAAGGAAGAAAAGTCTGGATTCTTAACTGCCGTTAAGGTCAAGTCTTTGTTAAGAGACGGATCGCAGGGATATATGGTATTATCTTCTCTAGAAGTTAAGAATGAGAAAGATGTGAATACTATTCCTGTTGTTAACGAGTTTCCTGAGGTTTTTCCTGATGACGTACCTGGTTTACCACCTGAGAGGGAGATCGAGTTTTCAATTGATTTAGTACCAGGAACAGGTCCTATCTCAATTGCACCATACCGTATGTCGCCAACAGAGTTGGAGGAGCTGAAAAAGCAATTGGTGGAACTGTTGGAGAAAGAGTTTGTGCGACCTAGTGTTTCCCCATGGGGTGCGCCAGTGCTTTTGGTCAAGAAGAAGGACGGAACGTCTCGACTTTGTGTGGATTATCATCAGCTGAACAAGGTGACTATCAAGAATAAATATCCGCTTCCAAGAATTGACGACTTGATGGATCAGTTGAAAGGAGCTGTGGTATTTTCCAAGATAGATCTGAGATCTGGTTATCACCAGATTCGTGTAAAAGGGGAAGATGTGCCGAAAACTGCTTTTCGAACTCGTTATGGACATTATGAGTATCAGGTAATGCCATTTGGAGTGACGAATGCTCCTGCCATATTTATGGATTATATGAACAGGATTTTTCGTCCTTATTTAGACATATTTGTTGTTGTCTTTATCGATGACATTCTGATCTATTCTCAATCGAAGGAAGAGCATGCTGAACATCTTGGTGTTGTTCTTCGGATTTTGAGGGAGAAGCAGTTGTATGCGAAATTGGCTAAGTGTGAGTTCTGGTTGGAAGAAGTCCAATTTCTAGGTCACGTTATTTCTAAAGAAGGTATTGCGGTGGACCCATCAAAAGTGGAGACTGTTTTACAATGGGAAAGACCTAAGACGGTAACAGAAGTTCGAAGTTTTGTTGGACTTGCTAGTTATTATCGGAGGTTTATCGAGGGTTTTTCCAAGATTGCTGGACCACTTACGCAGCTTACGAGGAAAAATCAAGCTTTTGAATGGACGGAAGAACGTGATGCCAGTTTTCAAGAGTTGAAGAAGAGGTTAACGACTGCACCTGTGTTGATCTTACCGGATTCGAAGAGATCTTTTGATGTGTATTGCGACGCTTCTTATCAAGGGCTAGGATGCGTATTGATGCAAGATCGGAACGTTGTGGCATATGCTTCTCGACAATTGAAGGTTGACAAGCGCCGAACTCAGTCAAAATTATAACCGAAGTTATTACCTAAACTTGTAGTATAGTGAACAACACCGGATCGTCTCCTCAAGGATCGTAGATGCAATTTGATCAAATCAAGTGAAAGTTAGAAAAAAAGGGGTTTTGATGGTTCAAGGATCGCGCGATGGATTTAAAGAGAAATAACAATTAAAAGAACAGTCAATTCAGAAATCTATCCGAGATTGGGTGGATTCAATCATAGACCTTTCAACAAACACCTGAAATACATTTGAATGGTTAACTTGGATCTAACCGAGATCTCTGCATCAGATCCAGAATTCATATTAGACAATCGTCCAGAATTCAATTGACAAGTGATAAACACAAATCTGCAATCGCACCATTCATGTAAATATATGTCAATTTAAGCACCGAATTGAATTAACCTAGGCACAAATCAGTAACCTAACCTCTTCAATTACGTGATTAGTTTAGATCAATCAGTTCTAAATTTCATCACAATACTTAATCTTAAACCAAGATCAAATCAGATCAAACATAAACAGAATTACTATTCATGCATTCAAGATTAAGAGAACAGAAGAAGAAGAGAAGAGGAATTCAAATATAAATCAAATACATTACATAACCAAGGTCTCAAGAATCCAAGCCACAATCTCTTCAAGAGTCCCGAATTGACTAGAAGTGACTTAGCTCTCTATTACAATGAAGGAAAAATATACAAGAACTATGAAAAGCTATTTCTAACACCAAGTGTGTGTTGTGTTTAGAGCTCTCCACATGCTTCCTTTTATAGAGGATTCAGAGTAGTAGATGGGTAGATGAGATTAGTAGGTGGAATTAGTAGGTGAGCTTGGTAGGTGAACTTGGTAGGTGAGCTTGGTAGGTGAACTTGGTAAGTGAGCTTCCTTGTCTCCGAAAGTATTCATTGCTGAACTCATTGATTTCGTCATTTTTGAGCCAAATGGTCTTCATGAAAGTTCTAGGAAATTGTCTAAGCTTTCCAATGGCTCTAGAAGCACCCAAAAATTCGTCCTACAGCCCAAGATATGACCCAATTACTACAGACTGCTCAGGACCAGTTTTAGCACCTCTGTTTTGACTTTCAGACCCAATATCTCCATCAAGGAGCCCGAATCAAGTTTTGTGCTTGTCATGAAAGTTGTACATATGGGTCTTAACTTTCAGATCACCAATTTTCAGCCCATTCTATAAACCCAAACTCGAATTATGTTCTGGTTACTACACACTGTTCGGGTTCCAGTCACAAATCCCGTATTCTGATTTCCATGCCCAATTAGCTCCACTAAATGTCTGAATTTGACTTTGAGCTCTTCATCAAAGTTGTAGAGCTCTCTTTTATCTTTCCTACAAGGTAAAGTTCATAATTATCAGACATTTAGAACTCAAGATATGGCCAAAATACAGAAACAGTGTAAGACTCGAATAATGCTGAAAAATCAATTAAGTCCGATTCGAGTTCAAACTTACAAAACATAATCAAATTCAGTCAATTAAGTACATGAAGAGTGTAAATGACTAATAATGAGGGTTTCTTAATGAATAAAATATGTGATTATCAAAGGTTCATGAGAGGAATTATCCAATGCACGATTTGGAATTGGCCGCTGTGGTTTTTTCTCTAAAGATATGGAGACATTTTCTCTATGGAGCAACGTTCAACATTTTCAGTGATCACAAGAGCTTGAAATACTTGTATGATCAGAAGGAGCTGAACATGAGGCAGCGGAGATGGTTAGAATTCCTGAAAGATTATGATTTTCAACTGTTGTACCACCCTGGCAAGGCGAATGTCGTGGCTGACGCCTTAAGTAGAAAGATTATCAGTGCTTCTGCTCTGATGATCAAGGAAAAGGAGCTCATTGAACAGTTTAGAGATGTGTGGTCATTTGTTGAGTTGAAACCGGGGAAGATCTGTATTAACATGGTTACTATCTCGAGCGAGCTGATGGAAGACATAAGGGAAAAACAGAATGCCGATGAATTTTTGCAAGGAATAAGAGAACAAATAAAGCAAGACGAGACAATAGAGTTCAAAGAAGGAACTGATGGAATTCTGAGGTTTCGGGGTAGAGTCTGTGTTCCTCGTGACCGGGAGCTGAGGCGATATATTGTGGAGCATGCCCATACTAGTCTATTGAGTATGCATCCAGGCATAACAAAGATGTACCAAGACTTGAAGAAGTTATTCTGGTGGCATGGATTGAAGAGTGATGTTATTAGGTGCGTGTCAACTTGTCTAGTCTGTCAAAAGGCGAAAGTGGAACATCAAAGACCAGCTGGAATGTTACAACCGTTATCTATTCCAGAATGGAAATGGGATAGTATATCGATGGATTTCGTTACTGGTTTTCCAAAGACGAGGAAAGGTCATGATTCGATATGGGTTATAGTCGATAGGCTTACGAAATCGGCTCATTTCTTACCAATTAATATTAAGTATTCATTGGAAAGATTAACCCAGTTGTACATCAGTGAAATTGTCAGATTACATGGTGTACCTACATGTATAGTTTCTGATCGAGATCCGAGGTTTACGTCAAGGTTTTGGCGAAGTCTGTAAGAAGCTATGGGAACCAAGTTGCGACTGAGTTCAGCGTATCATCCACAAACAGATGGTCAGACAGAGAGAACTATACAGTCTTTGGAAGATCTGTTGCGTGCTTGTGTTTTAGAACAACGAGGAAGTTGGGATGAATTTTTATCTTTGGTAGAATTCACCTACAACAATAGTTTTCACTCAAGCATCGGAATGGCACCTTATGAAGCATTGTATGGAAGACGATGTCGAACACCGTTGTGTTGGTATCAAGATGGGGAAAGTATGACTATTGGACCCGATCTTGTACAACAGACTACGGAGAAGGTAAAGATGATACAAGAGAAGATGAAGACGACGCAAAGCAGACAGAAAAGTTATGCGGATAAACGAAGACGACCTCTTGAATTTGAGGAGGGTGAGCATGTGTTTCTAAGAGTTACTCCTACGACTGGTGTCGGAAGAGTTATCAAGTCTAAGAAGCTTACTCCTAAGTTCATTGGACCGTATCAGATTATCCGACGTATAGGCCCTGTGGCGTATCAGATTGCTTTGCCGCCTTTTCTATCCAATCTGCATGAAGTATTTCATGTGTCTCAGCTCAAGAAGTATATACCGGATCCGACGCATGTTATACAACCAGATGAAGTACAGTTGAAGGAGAATTTGACTTACGAGACTTTACCTGTTAGAATCGAGGACAGAAAGGTAAAGCAGCTTCGAGGGAAAATGATCGAGCTAGTGAAGGTCATATGGAATGATATGACGGGTAAAGCTACTTGGGAGCTGGAAGATAAAATGAATGATCAGTATCCTCATTTGTTTTGAGGAACAGCGAATTTCGAGGACGAAATTTTTATTTGTTGGGGAGAGTTGTAACACCCCAATTTTTAGAAAATGTACCGAATGTACTGTTTGCTGTTTTTCAAGTTTTCGTGTGAATGACCGGTGTCTCTCTTTTTTTGATTCTTGATTTCTGTATGAAATACAAATACGTTTATACAGGCTCAAATTTTATTTGATCTTTTTACATAATTTGTTTCGAGACGGTAAAATAAAAGTTTTTCCGAGCTACTCTTTTAATTTTTCTGGAAGATATACAGACAATTAATACTGTCTGTAATTTTATTTGAACTTTTTGGATGATTAGCTACGTTGTGGAAAAAAATGAAAAAATGACCATTACATCCCGAACGTCTTTGTTTGTCTTGTTTTTGCTTGTTTTTAATTGTTTTCTACTTGATTTAGTGTCCAATATTACTGTCTGTGATTTTATATGGACTTTTTGTGTGATTTGCTACGGGGCAGGAAAATAATATTTTTTCGGACCGGTAAAATCTGTTTTTAATTATTCAGAGGCGGGGGATCTTACTAAACCCAATTCTGAATGAGCCTAAAATTAATCTTTTAATTTTTAGGATTTAACTGTCAAATAAAATAATTTTGTATTATTATAATATTATTTTATTAGTCAGTATAATTTAGTGACAGTGGACCCAGAAATATTTTGCGGGACCCACGTTTAGCTAAACCAATTAACTTAGTAGCTTAATTAAACATGATTAGTGGAGGAATATTCTTGAACATGATGATAAGGCTTGATGACTAGGTTATTAGTGACTAAGCATGGTGACTAAGGCTAATGACTAGGTTAGGAGCAACCAATAGGAAACAAGCTTGCTAATCAAGGCTTAATCTTGACCTTTGATGCATCCAAGGGCTTGGATGAAGCCAAGCAAGGCTACACCTTGCATAGCATGAAGTCCACGGCCATTTGGCCTTTGAGAGACCAAATTCTCTTTGTTTTCATGCAACTTTCTCTCTTCTCTCTCATCCAAGAACCCTAAACACCATTGTTACTTCCTTTCTCACCTATTCGGCCAAGCTTGATACTACACCATTCAATCACCCAAAATTTCTTCTAACCAAGTTTTCTAAACCTAAACACAATCCTAAGAACATCTCTAGTTGAGAGTTCTTTCAAAATCTTACATTTGAAGCTTGAAAACCTACTTGGAAGTTTGTACCAAGGAGATGAAATCTCTTGTTTTTCTTTTCTAAATTCTTTTTCAAAGTTCTAAGCCATGATTTATCCATGGTTTAGGTTCTTTTTCAATGATTAGTAACTTGTAGTTTTTGTTTAAGTTTGTTAAGTTCTTGAAGGAGGAAAACCGTGACCCTAGGAGGAGTGAAAGAATCCATTTGTCTTCATTTAAGGTAAGAGGAAGACAAATCTTATCATCTATGGATGGTGGTAAGAAGATGGAGTTGATTTTGTGATTGTAGAATCCATAAGGATTCATGTGTGTGCTTGTTAGTAGCTTATTTGATGTGGTTGTGTATTTGTTAGTAGCTTTCCTATTTGTTGTTTGTAATAAATTGCATGTCTACAAGCTTTAAGTTGCATGTCTATAAGCTTTGATAATATTGCATATGTTAGAATTGCATGATAAAGTATAGAATTGCATGATAATGTATAGGATGTGAATAACATGTCAAGGAAATGCATGTGTGTTCCAAAGAACACTCCATAATGCCCACGGTTTGTAACCAAATGGGGAACCAAAATGTTCTCTTAATTTTCCTAAAAGGTAAGTTAATTAACCTAGGAGAATTAGCAAGATATTAAGTTGTTTAGATCATGAAAAATGAATTTAGAAATCAAATGGTAAGAATTAGTATTTTGGGCCAACATGCCTAAAATGAATGTATTGATTTCAAAAACCATTTTCTAAAAATGATGGCTAAATGAATTTAGACAATACAATAAGTTTGACATGTATTTATAAGATGAAAAATAATTTAGAAATCAAATACAAAAGGGTTTATGAAATTCGCCAACATGCCAAAATTAGGTAGTCTTGATTTCTAAAATCAATTCCAAACCATTTTCATTTATAAAGTTGCAATACATGTTAAAAAGAATTTTTCTAAAATAAGTTTTGAAGAAATCAATTGATTAGAATTAATTTAAGGAACTAAAATCAATAATTTTATTGTTATAAAGGAAATACAATAATCTTTAAGAATTTCTAACATATGGCTCATGCTATATTTTGAAGCATGTTAGGAGTTTTTAAAAGATTAAATTATTCGGTTTATTTAAATAAACAAAGTTTTTACGAAAAATTAGGAAACCATTATTATTAAAATTCTAAACAAAATACTGTCAATTTTTAGTAAAAACAGACAAATAAGATAGAAAAGATGTCCAAAAGACAGTATACGGTATGAAAAATATTACACGTAGTTTAAACGTACTAATTATTATTTCTGTTTATTTAAACAGTGATTTCTAAGGGATTTGGACAAGAAAATGATTTAAAAATCCTACGTGATTGAGAAAACGTATTAAAAATCCTACGCGATTTTGAAAACAGAAAAATATATTTACGCGATTTCAAAACGTTTATAAAAACGACGAGATTGTGAAAACGCGATAAAATTTCTACGCGATTGACCGAAACAGTATTTTTCTGGATTTCTGTATTTTTCTGCTGTCGGGCTATGAGGTGAACTCGTACAGGCTTTGAGATAGTATTTGTCCAAGGGGGACTTACTGTATATTTTTGCCATTGAGGGCATATATTTTTATACCTTGAGGGTATTATGGTAATTTACCAATTTTTGGTAAATTTTGGTTGACGAGGTGAATCACATCGTGTTGTCGATGCGATAAACGTAGTGTGGTTCATTGTTCTAATGAACTTGGAGACGTTAGTGTACGGGATTCCATATATGGACAGTTGGTAGCTCCGCTGGGCCGTGGTAACCGATAGCACACTAATGGACTCGACACACACTATATTTAATCGAGATTTGTAAAGTCTAGTAGTACATTTGCCCGTAGTGTCACGACGTGAGACAGTGAACTACACCACGCCTGGATGGTAAATTCCCAGTGATGTGGAGCTATAGACGCAACGTATGACCGTTGAGAATAGTTGGTCGGGCAGCCGTGGTACTAATAGATTTTTGCGAGTCATTCCCTCTGATATCTGTGGTATCTGTGTTGTTTAGCTCCATGGAGTAGGAACGTGTCATATTTCATATGAGTATATTTGGAATCTTATTTTATTTTATCTGTCTATCTTTATATGGTTAGTATTATGAGGATTATTTATCTGTTCTTTTATTTTATCTGTGATGTTTTATTTGATCTGTGATATTATGTGTCGTTATGATAATTAAATCTTTTTCTTTATTCTCATTCTTGATTTACGTTATAGCTTTTCATATTGCATGAATTGTATAACTGTTGTTTGACGTTTTCTTATTTACCATGTTTGTGATGATTTTAGATTGCCTTACCTCTTTTCTGTGTTGAGTATATTTTCTGTATATTTATTTTACGCGGTAAAGACTTTGAGGAAGAGGAAGAGGAACAGCCTCTTGAGGTTCTGTACCCCGAGGAGGAGGAAGATCAGCTAGTCGACGACCAGTTTGACGATCAAGAACCATCTGATCATCCATATCCATTAGATTGATTAGTTTTGGTATGGCGGTGCCTGGATTTTTGGGGTTCGTGACTCTCGAGTTTCACGGTGGATCGTTACCATGGCACATGAGAGGAGATAGAGACTCCGTGACGTATGTGGGACGGCTGACAGTGTCCCTACGTCATAGGTTTGATGAGGAGCCAGTGATGAGGACTACAGTGTTCCTACATTTGGAGTTACCATTGTCCATTAGGCGTCATTGGGGTGGGATATCCACTGAGCCTAGTGAGATGACACTTGTGTCGACTGCGCGGTCACATTTCTGGCGAGAGTCGAGGCATCCTGGATATTTGTCTTCTGATGAGTTTCCTGAGAGTGATCCATCAGAGGATTGAATGTTCATGATGTGATTTGGGCGCGTCTGCGTATGGTTGTAGAAATTGCTTTACTGTTTCTGTTTAAATATTTGTAATTGTAGTTATAAATTATTTGTATAACTTATAACTTGGAACATATGTATATTATGAGTGATGTTGTTTCTGTTTATTTTATGTCTTCCGCATTATTTTATTTTTAATAATCTGTTTAACAGGAATTATTTTACGACCCATATTATTATGTATTAAATGTTTTATAACTTGGGTAGATTTTATTTATTTTCTTTATATATGTGACATCCTTCAAAAAGGGTGTTACATTAGTTGGTATCAGAGCCCAAGTTAGAGTCTTTTGGGGTTGTGGTTGGGTCTGTTTTTGTTTGTGCTGTGTGATTCTCTGTGATTTACTTCCGAAAGGATGTATCTAATTTTGTTTTGTTTTGTATGAAGAAAGAAGATGTCTGGACGATGTAGAGGACGTACGAACATGAATCGTGATGTGGACCCTATGATTGCGGCTGCTGAGGCTATGCAGCAGATGGCTGAAGTAATGATGCAGCAGAATGTGAGAGCAGCTCAATAGCAAGATGCTACTGCTGATGCCCTAAATTTGTCTGAATTTAGGTGCCACAATCCGCCACAGTTTAGAGGCGAGATTGATCCGAAGAAGGCAAGTCAATGGATACAAGACTTGGAAAGGATTTTTGAAGGGATGAGATGCACAGATGACAAGAAGGTAACTTATGTCGTCTTTATGCTAAGAGGAGATGGAGAACATTGGTGGAGAGGAACCCGCCGAGTTTTTCAAGCTGAAGGAACAGAAATCACATGGGAAGTGTTTTCTAATGTTTTTCTGGAGAAATATTTTCCTGCGAGTGCTAGGCATGCCAAAGAAATGGAATTTCTTGGTTTGCGACAAGGGAATATGACGGTGAATGAGTATGGCACAAAATTTGAGAGTTTGTCTCAATTCTCAGATTATGCTCAAACCCGGCAAGATGATGTGTGGAGATGTCGGAAGTTTGAATCAGGGTTAAGGGTGGAACTGAAACGAGGAGTGGTATCTTTGAGAATGACTCAGTTTCATGCTTTGGTGGATGCTTGTGCTCGACTTGAGGAGTTGGAGCCATCTAGAGATCAGAGGAATCGGAACTTTGGGCCGACAAGGTTTCAGAGAGGTGGAGGTAGTAATACGAATCGGTTTCAGCGTAAGCCGTATTCCAGACCAACAGGGACTCAATCTCAACGACCATCAGTTAGTGGAGGTGCAAGTGGTAGTAGAACTGGACAGAGAGTGGCGTTCACGCCGACATGTTTTAAGTGCGGGAAGAAAGGCCATATCTCGCCGGAATGCACGCTTAGAGGTACAGTTTGTTTTAACTGTATGCAACCTGGGCACATGTCAAAGGATTGTACTCAACCAGAGAAGAAACCTGCTGTTCGTTATGTTCGTGCTAGTCAGCAGAAATCAAGGAATACTCAACCGAGATCTGGAGGGCGTGTTTATACCATGAAGGGAACTGAGATTTCTCAATCTGATGATCTTATACAAGGAGAAGGTGACATTGGAGTTAACCATCTGACTGTGTTGTATGACTCTGGTGCTACACACTCGTTTATTGCATATGATTGTGTGGAAAGATTGAAGTTGCCTGTGTCTTCTTTGAATGTTAAGTTGAGTGTTTCTACTCCATCTGCTAAACCTGTGATTGCATCAAAGATATGTTTGGATTGTCTGTTCTTTGTGAAGGGCCGTCTGTTTATGGTCAACTTGATTTGTTTGCCTCTTATTGAGATAGATGTAATATTAGGGATGGACTGGTTATGTTCTAACCATATCCTTATAAATTGTGCAAGTAAAACCATAGTTTTTCCTAAGGAAGAGGAGTCTGGATTCTTAACGGCTGTTAAGGTCAAGTCTTTGTTAAGAGACGGATCGCAGGGATATATGGTATTATCTTCTCTAGAAGTTAAGAATGAGAAAGATGTGAATACTATTCCTGTTGTTAACGAGTTTCCTGAGGTTTTTCCTGATGACGTACCTGGTTTACCACCTGAGAGGGAGATCGAGTTTTCAATTGATTTAGTACCAGGAACAGGTCCTATCTCAATTGCACCATACCGTATGTCGCCAACAGAGTTGGAGGAGCTGAAAAAGCAATTGGTGGAACTGTTGGAGAAAGAGTTTGTGCGACCTAGTGTTTCCCCATGGGGTGCGCCAGTGCTTTTGGTCAAGAAGAAGGACGGAACGTCTCGGCTTTGTGTGGATTATCATCAGCTGAACAAGGTGACTATCAAGAATAAATATCCGCTTCCAAGAATTGACGACTTGATGGATCAGTTGAAAGGAGCTGTGGTATTTTCCAAGATAGATCTGAGATCTGGTTATCACCAGATTCGTGTAAAAGGGGAAGATGTGCCGAAAACTGCTTTTCGAACTCGTTATGGACATTATGAGTATCAGGTAATGCCATTTGGAGTGACGAATGCTCCTGCCATATTTATGGATTATATGAACAGGATTTTTCGTCCTTATTTAGACATATTTGTTGTTGTCTTTATCGATGACATTCTGATCTATTCTCAATCGAAGGAAGAGCATGCTGAACATCTTGGTGTTGTTCTTCGGATTTTGAGGGAGAAGCAGTTGTATGCGAAATTGGCTAAGTGTGAGTTCTGGTTGGAAGAAGTCCAATTTCTAGGTCACGTTATTTCTAAAGAAGGTATTGCGGTGGACCCATCAAAAGTGGAGACTGTTTTACAATGGGAAAGACCTAAGACGGTAATGAAGTTCGAAGTTTTGTTGGACTTGCTAGTTATTATCGGAGGTTTATCGAGGTTTTCCAAGATTGCTTTGGACCACTTACGCGCACTTACGAGGAAAAATCAAGCTTTTGAATGGACGGAAGAACGTGATGCCAGTTTTCAAGAATTGAAGAAGAGGTTAACGACTGCACCTGTGTTGATCTTACCGGATTCGAAGAGATCTTTTGATGTGTATTGCGACGCTTCTTATCAAGGGCTAGGATGCGTATTGATGCAAGATCGGAACGTTGTGGCATATGCTTCTCGACAATTGAAGGTTCATGAGAGGAATTATCCAATGCACGATTTGGAATTGGCCGCTGTGGTTTTTTCTCTAAAGATATGGAGACATTTTCTCTATAGAGCAACGTTCAACATTTTCAGTGATCACAAGAGCTTGAAATACTTGTATGATCAAAAGGAGCTGAACATGAGGCAGCGGAGATGGTTAGAATTCCTGAAAGATTATGATTTTCAACTGTTGTACCACCATGGCAAGGCGAATGTCGTGGTGACGCCTTAAGTAGAAAGATTATCGGTGCTTACGCTCGATGATCAAGAAAGGAGCTCATTGAACAATTTAGAGATGTGTGGTCATTTGTTGAGTTGAAACCAGGGAAGATCGTATTAACATGGTTACTATCTCGAGCGAGGCGATGGAAGACATAAGGGAAAAACAGAATGCCGATGAATTTTTGCAAGGAATAAGAGAACAAATAAAGCAAGACGAGACAATAGAGTTCAAAGAAGGAAGTGATGGAATTCCGAGGTTTCGGGGTAGAGTCTGTGTTCCTCGTGGACCGGGAGGTGAGGCGATATATTGTGGAGCATGCCCATACTAGTCTATTGAGTATGCATCCGGGCATAACAAAGATGTACCAAGACTTGAAGAAGTTATTCGGTGGCATGGATTGAAGAGTGATGTTATTAGGTGCGTGTCAACTTGTCTAGTACGTCAAAAGGCGAAAGTGGAACATCAAAGACCAGCTGGAATGTTGCAACCGTTATCTATTCCGAGAATGGAAATGGGATAGTATATCGATGGATTTCGATTACTGGTTTTCCAAAGACGAGGAAAGGTCATGATTCGATATGGGTTATAGTCGATAGGCTTACGAAATCGGCTCATTTCTTACCAATTAATATTAAGTATTCATTGGAAAGATTAACCTTGATTGTACATCGGTGAAATTGTCGGATTACATGGTGTACCTACATGTATAGTTTCGATCGAGATCCGAGGTTTACGTCAAGGTTTTGGCGAAGTCTGTAAGAAGCTATGGGAACCAAGTTGCGACTGAGTTCAGCGTATCATCCACAAACAGATGGTCAGACAGAGAGAACTATACAGTCTTTGGAAGATCTGTTGCGTGCTTGTGTTTTAGAACAACGAGGAAGTTGGGATGAATTTTTATCTTTGGTAGAATTCACCTACAACAATAGTTTTCACTCAAGCATCGGAATGGCACCTTATGAAGCATTGTATGGAAGACGATGTCGAACACCATTGTGTTGGTATCAAGATGGGGAAAGTATGACTATTGGACCCGATCTTGTACAACAGACTACGGAGAAGGTAAAGATGATACAAGAGAAGATGAAGACGACGCAAAGCAGACAGAAAAGTTATGCGGATAAACGAAGACGACCTCTTGAATTTGAGGAGGGTAAGCATGTGTTTCTAAGAGTTACTCCTACGACTGGTGTCGGAAGAGTTATCAAGTCTAAGAAGCTTACTCCTAAGTTCATTGGACCGTATCAGATTATCCGACGTATAGGCCCTGTGGCGTATCAGATTGCTTTGCCGCCTTTTCTATCCAATCTGCATGATGTATTTCATGTGTCTCACCAAGAAGTATATACTGGATCCGACGCATGTTATACAACCAGATGAAGTACAGTTGAAGGAGAATTTGACTTACGAGACTTTACCTGTTAGAATCGAGGACAGAAAGGTAAAGCAGCTTCGAGGGAAAATGATCGAGCTAGTGAAGGTCATATGGAATGATGTGACGGGTAAAGCTACTTGGGAGCTGGAAGATAAAATGAATGATCAGTATCCTCATTTGTTTTGAGGAACAGCGAATTTCGAGGACGAAATTTTTATTTGTTGGGGAGAGTTGTAACACCCCAATTTTTAGAAAATGTACCGAATGTCTTGTTTCTTTGTTTTTCAAGCTTTCGTGTGAATGACCGTTGTGTCCCTATTTTACTGTTTCTTGATTTCTGTATGAAATACAAATACGTTTATACAGGCTCAAATTTTATTTGATCTTTTTACATAATTTGTTTCGAGACGGTAAAATAAAAGTTTTTCCGAGCTACTCTTTTAATTTTTCGGAAGATATACAGACAATTAATACGTATGTAATTTTATTTGAACTTTTTGGATGATTAGCTACGTTGTGGAAAAAAATGAAAAAATGACCATTACATCCCGAACGTCTTTGTTTGTCTTGTTTTTGCTTTGTTTTTAATTGTTTTCTACTTGATTTAGTGTCCAATATTATTCCTGTCTGTGATTTTATATGGACTTTTTGTGTGATTTGCTACGGGGCAGGAAAATAATATTTTTTCGGACCGGTAAAAATCTGTTTTTAATTATTCAAAGGTGGGGGATCTTACTAAACCCAATTCTGAATGAGCATAAAATTAATCTTTTAATTTTTAGGATTTAACTGTCAAATAAAATAATTTTGTATTATTATAATATTATTTTATTAGTCAGTATAATTTAGTGACAGTGGACCCGGAAATATTTTGCGAGACCCACGTTTAGCTAAACCAATTAACTTAGTAGCTTAATTAAACATGATTAGTGGAGGAATATTCTTGAACATGATGATAAGGCTTGATGACTAGGTTATTAGTGACTAAGCATGGTGACTAAGGCTAATGACTAGGTTAGGAGCAACCAATAGGAAACAAGCTTGCTAATCAAGGCTTAATCTTGACCTTTGATGCATCCAAGGGCTTGGATGAAGCCAAGCAAGGCTACACCTTGCATAGCATGAAGTCCACGGCCATTTGGCCTTTGAGAGACCAAATTCTCTTTGTTTTCATGCAACTTTCTCTCTTCTCTCTCATCCAAGAACCCTAAACACCATTGTTACTTCCTTTTTCACCTATTCGGCCAAGCTTGATACTACACCATTCAATCACCCAAAATTTCTTCTAACCAAGTTTTCTAAACCTAAACACAATCCTAAGAACATCTCTAGTTGAGAGTTCTTTCAAAATCTTACATTTGAAGCTTGAAAACCTACTTGGAAGTTTGTATCAAGGAGGTGAAATCTCTTGTTTTTCTTTTCTAAATTCTTTTTCAAAGTTCTAAGCCATGATTTATCCATGGTTTAGGTTCTTTTTCAATGATTAGTAACTTGTAGTTTTTGTTTAAGTTTGTTAGGTTCTTGAAGGAGGAAAGCGTGACCCTAGGAGGAGTGAAAGAATCCATTTGTCTTCATTTAAGGTAAGAGGAAGACAAATCTTATCATCTATGGATGGTGGTAAGAAGATGGAGTTGATTTTGTGATTGTAGAATCCATAAGGATTCATGTGTGTGCTTGTTAGTAGCTTATTTGATGTGGTTGTGTATTTGTTAGTAGCTTTCCTATTTGTTGTTTGTAATAAATTGCATGTCTACAAGCTTTAAGTTGCATGTCTATAAGCTTTGATAATATTGCATGTGTTAGAATTGCTTGATAAAGTATAGAATTGCATGATAATGTATAGGATGTGAATAACATGTCAAGGAAATGCATGTGTGTTCCAAAGAACACTCCATAATGCCCACGGTTTGTAACCAAATGGGGAACCAAAATGTTCTCTTAATTTTCCTAAAAGGTAAGTTAATTAACCTAGGAGAATTAGCAAGATATTAAGTTGTTTAGATCATGAAAAATGAATTTAGAAATCAAATGGTAAGAATTAGTATTTTGGGCCAACATGCCTAAAATGAATGTATTGATTTCAAAAACCATTTTCTAAAAATGATGGCTAAATGAATTTAGACAATACAATAAGTTTGACATGTATTTATAAGATGAAAAATAATTTAGCAATCAAATACAAAAGGGTTTATGAAATTCGCCAACATGCCAAAATTAGGTAGTCTTGATTTCTAAAATCAATTCCAAACCATTTTCATTTATAAAGTTGCAATACATGTTAAAAAGAATTTTTCTAAAATAATTTTTGAAGAAATCAATTGATTAGAATTAATTTAAGGAACTAAAATCAATAATTTTATTGTTATAAAGGAAATACAGTAATCTTTAAGAATTTCTAACATATGGCTCATGCTATATTTTGAAGCATGTTAGGAGTTTTTAAAAGATTAAATTATTCGGTTTATTTAAATAAACAAAGTTTTTACGAAAAATTAGGAAACCATTATTATTAAAATTCTAAACAAAATACTGTCAATTTTTAGTAAAAACGGACAAATAAGATAGAAAAGATGTCCAAAAGACAGTATACGGTATGGAAAATATTACACGTAGTTTAAACGTACTAATTATTATTTCTGTTTATTTAAACAGTGATTTCTAAGGGATTTGGACAAGAAAATGATTTAAAAATCCTACGCAATTGAGAAAACGTATTAAAAATCCTACGCGATTTTGAAAACAGAAAAATATATTTACGCGATTTCAAAACGTTTATAAAAATGACGAGATTGTGAAAATGCGATAAAATTTCTACGCGATTGACCGAAACAGTATTTTTTTGGATTTCTGTATTTTTCTGCTGTCGGGCTATGAGGTGAACCCGTACAGGCTTTGAGACAGTATTTGTCCAAGAGGGACTTATTGTATATTTTTGCCATTGAGGGCATATATTTTTATACCTTGAGGGTATTATGGTAATTTACCAATTTTTGGTAAATTTTGGTTGACGAGGTGAATCACATCGTGTTGTCGATGCGATAAACGTAGTGTGGTTCATTGTTCTAATGAACTTGGAGACGTTAGTGTACGGGATTCCATATATGGACGAGTTGGTAGCTCCATTTGGGCCGTGGTAAGTAGATAGCACACTAATGGACTCGACACGCACTATATTTAATCGAGATTTGTAAAGTCTAGTAGTACATTTGCCCGTAGTGTCACGACGTGAGACAGTGAACTACACCACGCCTGGATGGTAAATTCCCAGTGATGTGGAGCTATAGACGCAACGTATGACCGCGGAATAGTTGGCTGGGCAGCCGTGGTACTAATAGATTGTTGCGAGTCATTCCCTCTGATATCTGTGGTATCTGTGTTGTTTAGCTCCATGGAGTAGGAACGTGTCATATTTCATATGAGTATATCTGGAATCTTATTTTATTTTATCTGTCTATCTTTATATGGTTAGTATTATGAGGATTATTTATCTGTTCTATTATTTTATCTGTGATGTTTTATTTGATCTGTGATATTATGTGTCATTATGATAATTAAATCTTTTTCTTTATTCTCATTCTTGATTTCGTTATAGCTTTTCATATTGCATGAATTGTATAATTGTTGTTTGACGTTTTCTTATTTACCATGTTTGTGATGATTTTAGATTGTCTTACCTCTTTTCTGTATTGTGTATATTTTCTGTATATTTATTTTACGCGGTAAAGACTTTGAGGAAGAGGAAGAGGAACAGCCTCTTGAGGTTCTGTACCCCGAGGAGGAGGAAGATCAGCTAGTCGACGACCAGTTTGACGATCAAGAACCATCTGATCATCCATATCCATTGGATTGATTAGTTTTGGTATGGCGGTGCCTGGATTTTTGGGGTTCGTGACTCTCGAGTTTCACGGTGGATCGTTAGCGTGGCACATGAGAGGAGATAGAGACTCCGTGACGTATGTGGGACGGCTGACAGTGTCCCTACGTCATAGGTTTGATGAGGAGCCAGTGATGAGGACTACAGTGTTCCTACATTTGGAGTTACCGTTGTCCATTAGGCGTCATTGGGGTGGGATATCCACTGAGCCTAGTCAGATGACACTTGTGTCGACTGCGCGGTCACATTTCCGCCGAAAGTCGAGGCATCCTGGATATTTGTCTTCTGATGAGTTTCTTGAGAGTGATCCATCAGAGGATTGAATGTTCATGATGTGATTTGGGCGCGTCTGCGTATGGTTGTAGAAATTGCTTTACTGTTTTTATTTATTGTTTCTGTTTAAATATTTGTAATTGTAGTTGTAAATTATTTGTATAACTTATAACTTGGAACATATGTATATTATGAGTGATGTTGTTTCTGTTTATTTTATGTCTTCCGCATTATTTTATTTTTAATAATCTGTTTAACAGGAATTATTTTACGACCCATATTATTATGTATTAAATGTTTTATAACTTGGGTAAATTTTATTTATTTTCTTTATACATTATTTGGGTACCAAAGATTAAAACTTGAATGTGTTGTAGGTGTGCTTGAAGACCAAAAGCTCAAGTTGGTATCTTGATAGTGGTTGTTCTAAGCACATGACGGGTGATGGATCCAAGTTTTCCTTCCTTGCACCAAAGAAGCATGGACATGTCACATATGGGGGCAACAATAAAGGAAGGATCCTTGGTATTGGAAAAGTTGGTAAGAATTCCTCCACCTCAATTGATAATGTCTTGTATGTTAAAGGACTCAAACATAATTTGCTAAGCATTAGTCAATTATGTGATAAAGGTAATAGAGTTATATTTGATTCTAATTGATGCATAATTGAATGTAAGGATGACAAGCAAGTTAAGTTTGTTGGTCATAGAATTAATAACATATATATGATTAACCTTGATGATATTACCTCTCAAAATGTAAGATGTTTTATGAGTAAAAAGAGTGATTCATGGCTATGGCATAGGAGAATTGCTTACATTCATATGGATCACCTAAACAAACTTATTTCTAAAGATTTGGTGATTAGTCTTCCAAAGCTCAAATTTGAGAAAAATAAACTTTGTGATACATGTCAAAAGGGTAAACAAGTAAAGGTT
This sequence comes from Ormosia emarginata, assembly GCA_029884605.1. Lineage (NCBI taxonomy): Eukaryota > Viridiplantae > Streptophyta > Magnoliopsida > Fabales > Fabaceae > Ormosia > Ormosia emarginata. Next base: position 47,448,060 of record JAQQTP010000088.1, read on the forward strand.
TCTTTTAAAGCTAAAAATGTTGTTTCTTCTACTAGACCTTTACAACTTTTGTACATGGATCTTTTTGGACCATCAAGAACTATGAGCTTTGGGGGTAACTACTATGCTTTTGTGATTGTGGATGGTTACTCTAGATATACATGGACATTATTCATTGCTCATAAGAATGATGTCTTTCATGTATTTAGAAAACTTGCAAAGGTTATTCAAAATGAAAAGAATTGTAGCAATGCATTCATAATAAGTGATCATGGTTGGAAATTTGAAAATCATGAATTTGAAATGTTTTACAATGAAAATGACATTGAACATAATTTTTCTGCTCCTAGAACTCCACAACAAAATGGAGTGGTTGAAAGGAAAAAGTGATCTTTAGAAGAGTTAGCAAGAACTATGCTCAATGAAACAAGCCTTCCTAAGTATTTTTGGGCGAATGCAGTAAGTACCATTTGTTATGTTATGAATAGGGCTCTAATAAGGCCTATTTTAAATAAAACCCCCTATGAACTATGCAAAGGAAAGAAACCAAACATTTCCCACTTTCTTGTCTTTAGTTGCAAATGCTTTGTTTTAAATAATAGAAAAGATAACCTAGGCAAGTTTGATGCTAAATCTAATGAGGCAATATTTCTTAGTTATTCACTTAATAGTAAATCCTTTCAAATTTATAATAAGAGAACTATGACTATTGAAGAATTAATACATGTTGTCTTTAATGAAACTAACCCAAATGGGCTGAGAAAGGATGTTATTGATGAAGTTACAGAAAACCTATCCAACACACACTTAGGAGGCAAAGAAGAAGAGTAAAAGAGAGAAAGTCAAAGAAAGGAAGCACCACCTCAACAAGAGGAGGAAACTTCAAATGATCTTTCAAGAGAATAGAGAACTTCAAGATATCATCTTCTTGATAAGGTGATATGTGATGTATCAAAAGGGGTAATCACTCGAAACTCTCTTAGAGATGCATGTAATCATTTGGCTTTTGTCTTGCAAGTTGAACCTAAAGACATAAATGAGGTCATTAATGATGAACATTGGATCTTGGCCATGCAAGATGAACTAAACTAATTTGAGAGAAATCAAGTATGGGAATTAGTTTCAAGGCCCAATGATCATCCTATAATTGGCACCAAATGGGTCTTTAGGAACAAACTTGATGAAACGAGCTTAATAACAAGAAGCAAAGCTAGGCTTGTTGCTAAAGGTTATAATCAAGAAGAAGGAATAGATTATGAGCAAACATATTCTCTCGTAGCTAGATTCGAGGTCATTAGAATGTTACTTGCATATGCATGCATCATGGATTTCAAGCTTTATCAAATAGATGTTAAAAGTATCTTTTAAAATGGTTTTATACGAGAAGAGGTGTATGTGGAACAACCTCCTAGTTTTGAATATTTTGAACTGCCTAACCATGTTTTTAAATTGAAAAAGACCTTGTATTGCTTAAAACAAGCTCCTAGAGCTTGGTATGAAAGGTTGAGCAAGTTCCTTTTGGAAAAAGGGTTCTCTAGAGGAAAGGTTAACACTACCCTTTTCATCAAGCATAAAAAGCATGATATACTTCTTGTTCAAATATATATTGATGATATCATATTTGGTGCTACTAATGAGTCTCTTTGCAAGGAGTTTGCTAACATTATGCAAAGTGAGTTTGTTATGTCTATGATGGGTGAGCTCAACTTCTTCCTTAGTCTCCAAATCAAGCAGACGAGGGATGGGAGTTTCATAAGTCAATCCAAGTATTGCAAGGAGCTGCTAAAAAAGTTTGGAATAGACAATGGCAAGCATATGGCTACACCAATAGGCACTTCTTGCTATTTGGACAAGGATGAAGTAGCTAAATCTGTAGAAATCTCAAAATATAGAGGTATGATCGGCTCACTCCTTTATCTTGCAGCAAGCAGGGAAGATATTAAGTTTAGTATGTGTATGTGTGCTAGATATCAAGCTAATCCTAAAGAATCACACTTATGTGCTGTAAAATGAATTAAGTAATATCTAATAGACACTTCACAAATGGGTTTGTGGTACCCTAAGGGTGCCTCATGTAGCCTAATTGGTTATTTCGATTCTGACTTTGTTGGATGCAAATTGGATAGGAAGAGCACTAGTGGGACATGCCACTTGCTTGGAAGCTCACTAGTTTCTTAGCATAGCAAGAAACAAAATAGTGTGGCATTGTCAACAGCTGAAACTGAATATGATATAGTTGGTAGTTATTGTGCTCAAATCCTTTGGATGAAGTAATAACTTCAAGACTATAGTCTTAAGCTTGATCACATCCCTATAAGGTGTGATAACACTAGTGCAATCAATTTGTCTAAAAATTCTATTTTGCACTCTAGAACTACACATATTGAGATTAAGCATCACTTTATAAGGGATCATGTTCAATAAGGTGATTGCATACTTGAATTTGTTGAAATCACTAAGCAACTAGCTAACATCTTCACTAAACTTTTAAATACAGAAGCATTCTTTTATATAAGAAAGGAACTTGGCATATTGGATCAATCATGCATTTAACTCTTGCTACTCAAACAAATTTGTTGCATAATCCACCCTTGTGCTGCATAACTTGTCATTTTACTGCATATTATGTCATTTTGGTGCAAAACTTGTCATATTGATGCATAATATGCTATCTTGCTACATATTTGGGTTCATTGCATAGTTATTTTGTTTTAATCTTTTTTTTAATCCAATACTAACTTGAGCGTCGGAGTTTCCCATAAGTTTGTTTTACAGGTGCTTAATCCTTGCTTAACTCCTCCAAATTCTCAATCTCAAGCTCGTGCTAAAGAAATTGGTTTCTAGTACTTTTGAAGAAGAAAAATCCTCTTTTGAGTTACAATCATGGTGGTTTGAGATGATGAAATTGAGGTCAAGCTAAAATCACTCTTAAGATGGCATGAGTTGGTTGTTTCAGGACTGAATTCTTGAAGTTTTCTCTATTTATGGTGAAGTAATAATCTGTTATGGAAAGCAAATAACCAATTAGGGTCTTCACACAATTAGTTTCTAGTGCCTTTGAAAAGGATAAATTTGTCTTGGCTTACTTTTATGGTGCTTAGAGTGGATGTAAGTGAAGCAAAGCCATGATGATCCTCAAGATAGAATAAGTTTGTGTTTTAAGGGCTGACGTCTTGCAAAGTTTTTATTTTTGGAGATGAAATAATTAGTTATGGGAAGAAAGTAACTAATTATTGGCTCTTGGGAAGTGTGATTATATATTCTGTCAAGCCAAATAACTGGTTAGGAGAAGTACCTAACTTGTTATTCACAAAGTCAAAGGTTGGTGGTCTTTCATTCCACGAAAATAACTAATTATGGAGACCCTCTAATCAATTATTGAAGCTCAGAAGTAATCCAAAAAGTTACAAATAACTTATTACACAATTCCCTTAATCAGCCATCAGTTGAAGTTAGAGGATACTAATCTTTTATTTCACGATAATAACCTATTATAAGACCCCTCTAACCGATTATAGAGGCATTTCAGTGGCTCTTGGAAACTACAAATAACTAATTATGATCACTACCCAACCGGTTATTGAAAGAGTCAGAGGCTATGGTATTTTGGAGCACCCAAATAACTGATTACCTCAATTATCTAATCGGTTATTTATCGCAAATAGAGGACATGAGTTTTTGCAGCACAAAAGTAACTGATTACCCAGACTACCTAATCGGTTATTCTACTCAACCAGAGGCCACGTATTTTTGCTCTCGACGCAAATAACCGGTTATTAAAAATACACCTAACTGGTTATTGTGCTCTTTAAAACAGCAATACGTGACCCTTTCTTCATCATTCACAAATCACCCACCTCTATAGTCATCTTATTCCTTTCATAACCTCTCGCACCCACTCCTTCACATTCATCACCTACCTCAAATCCAACCCAAATTCACCATTAAAACACCTTTTCCATCATTTTCTACTAATTAAAACCCACAAATTCCTCCATAAATCTCACTCCTCTCATCTTCTCTCTCTCTAAAACCATGACCTAACCTTCATTTTCAACCGTGGCGAGCAGCTCCCCTCATCCAAAGAAATCTCGCTCCAAAAATCCTTCTATTTCAAAGGAAACACCTACCCCAAGCTTCGATCTGGACATTCCTATGAGTTTGTTCCAAAGGAGGTACTTCTCACATAAGGTTCAAATGGCCAAATATAGGCTGGAGTTTCAAGCTAGAAACCTCATACAACCAAAATTCATAGACTGGGATTACTTTGTGGCCAATGGGTTCACATTTCTCACAAACCTTCTAGAGTACCATGGGCTGAAGACTTTTGTCACTACAAAATGTGAGTTCTATCTTGAACCTACTAAAGCCTATTACTGCAACTTGAGTATATCTGGAGCAAATTTAGTTTCTAAGCTCAAAAGGCACAAAGTTATTATAAGACCAAATGATTTGGTTCTTCTTTTTGGATTTAATCATGCTGGTGAAACTCTCAAGGAAAATAGTCACAAAAATTGAGAAGGGTATATTAGAAATGATGCTGTTAGGGACATGATTCAACCAGGCAATGAAGTTCCAAAAGGATCCTTCACTGCTGGGATTCTAAAAGTAGAGGATTGTCTTCTCCACTATGTGTTGGCACATATCTTAGTTCCGAGAGCGAGCAATTATGCTTTGCTTGAGGAAAATGACATCTTCCTGCTTTGGGCCATTAAACATAAATTACACATTAACTGGCCATTCTATATCATGCATTACATGATGAAAGCAAAAGAGAAAATAATGATGGACCTTCCATATGCAATGATGATTGCTAAAATTCTGAATCGATACAAGTTGAGCTTACATGAGGATGGAGTCATTCAAATTACCGATCACCACAAGTTTGCCAAGGCCTCCATAAATCGCATGAGAGTTAAGATGGTCAATAATGCTTGGGTTTATGGTGTTGGGCATGATGCAGAGCATAAGAAGAAGAAATACCCGCTGCCCCTACTGATGTAATAATGCAAGAGGCCCCAGCCACAAATGAAGCCCGTATCCTTGCTGCCATTTTGAATCTTCGAGCTTATCAGGAGCATAGCAATACAATCATCTTCAACCGCTTAAGTGCTATAGAAGACCGCTTGGATAGGCTTGAGCATCGTCATCCACCACTGGAGGATCATGGGGCTTAGGCATGGATTATTTCAACTTCTTTATTGTGCTTAAGCTAATCTAATCATATTATTTATCTTTTGAATATGTTGTTAGCTTATGACCTTGCTGAACAAATAGTATGACTGTGATATGTTTTGGTCTGACTTGGATAATTTTTGCCATGGATGGTCTGTTGATATGCATATACTCTAATATGATTATATTATTACTAGATTATTACTGAATATTTGTTGAATTGCAATGATTTTGTATTTAAGGATATATTGTTATTTCTCTCTTTGTCAAAAACTCTTTATTGCATATCTTTTTTATCATGACAAAAGGGGGGGAGAAGTTTTTAGTATATATGTCATTGAGAAAAGGAACACAAAATAGAACAAGGTATAATTTTTTTAATGATCTTGGCATTCCAAAATTAAGAGGGAGCTGTGCATCTCTGATCTAATATCCTCTTGAAAAATAGATGGGGAGTAAGTCTCTATTCTTTTGTGAGTTCCAATTTATTTGAACTAACCTTTTTCTCAATGGATGTTTGTGATCATCAAAAAGGAGGAGAATGTGATTAGCATTGGCAATGGTAATGGTTTTGATGATAACAAACAAGAGAAATGATGGTTATGCAAAGATCAAGTCCCAAGGTTCTTCAAGTATAACTTATAGGACTTAGATCTTATGTTAAGGTTAATAGGAATCACACTAGCTCATGTCTTGTTTTTCACTCAACATTAATATCTTTGCAAAATCATGTTTTATGTTGATCAAGTTTGAGCAAATATTTTTAAAAAGGATGAAAAGAAAACCAAGTTTTATACTTGTGAAAATACTCATTAAGTTTATGTAAAATGTTTTTAGAAAGGTTGAAAATGATTTGGGAAAGTTTGGTTATAAAATCCTTAAGAAATCTTATTTTCTTGGTAAGCTAATAACTGATTATGTGTTTTGAATAATAGATTATCTGAAACTACTAACTGATTATGTGATTTCAAATAACTAATTATTTGAAATCTATAACAGGTTATTCACCTTGGCAGAAACGCTCCACTAAATGTTTTAAAGTGAATAATCGGTTATGGAAAGTCCATAACAAGTTATTTGCATGTTGGGAATGTTCCCTCGTGTTTTTTAAATGTTCCTGAGCGATTAGGGGTGCCAAATAACCTGTTATTTTCGTGCTACAATGTTTTTTGATAAAACAAATAACCTATTAGGCAAAACCAATAACTTGTTATCTAAAACCAAATAACCTGTTATTGGAAACCAATAATCTATTATCTGGGATAGCAGAAGACATTTCCCAATAGCTCTATTTAGAGCATTTAATGCCCCAACAACCATTAACGGCTCTAAATTGATTTGGGCTATCAATATAAGTGGTTAGGCATTAAAAACAAGATGGAGAACAATCTGAAAATCATCCTTGAGCATTAAATTCGTGTTTCATCTTCTCTTTCTTAAAACCCTTGCTTTTGAGCTAAGTGTGTGATTCTTTGATTCCATAAGCTTCAATTTGTATTAACCACTCTTGAGAGAGTTTTTATTCAATCTATATCTTTGTATAATCTGTAAAGACAAGGTGAGGTATCCCTCAAAGTTGTAAGAGTGAGGTATCCCTTGAAAGTAGAGGCTCAAGCACAACGGTGAGGTATCTCAAGGTGTATTGAGTGCACCATCTTGTAAAGGTTGTCAAGCACCTGTTTGAAGCTTGAAGATATAGTCGAAATCTCGGGTGTTTACTTGAGGACTGGACATAAGTCACAAGTGGATTGGTGGCTAAACCACGATAAAGCTTTGTGTTTGTCTTCCTAAACTCATCTCTCTTACTTTATGCACTGTTTTATTGAATATCTTGTATACTATCTTGCTTGGTTGATTTACTTATAAGTGAGTGCCCTCTATCTTCTCTATCCATTCAACTTTGATAAATAATAACTTCAACAAAAATTGATAATCAAGTGTTTTGCGAAAGAATTGCAAAATTATTTTACATACTCAATTCACCCCTCTCTTGAGTATTAATGCCACTTGGTAGCACCTATTACGCCCACCTTGGGTATCTTGGTTCTGATCTTGCCAGTTTTTAGCATCACGATGAGGTGGAGTCTGAGATTTTCTGGTGGGGCTATGAGTCCTTCTCCTTTGACGCAGAGTCAAACTTTATCGTAGACTGCGGCTATGTCTTCTGTGACTCTCATTATTTCGGAACCCGCTAATATATTTTTGTAATTGTCCCTCCTTGATTAGGGACTCAATGACGTCCCGGAGTTAAAAGCAGTCTTCTGTCTCATGGCCATAACTTTTACTCCATCTACAGTGTCTTGAATAGTCCTTCTAAGACTGTTTCTTTAGAGGGGGTGGCCTCTTAATATCCTAAAACTTGGTTTGAAGGACCTCCTTCAATATCATCTCTCGAGGAGTATTCAAAGGAGTGTACTCATAATATTTGGGCCAATATCGTTTGCTCTTAAAGGAGCTATGAGGCTGGTTGGAGTTCTGGTTCTTTTTCTGGTGAATGAGTTCACCTTTTTTATACTCTCTTTGTCCTTAGTGATCTCCTCCAGCTCGACATACTTGTCGGAGCATTAGTAAAGTTCCTCTAGAATTGCTACCTTTTTTTTTGCCAATGACCAAAAGGAGTCTAAATTAGTTCGGAGGCCATTCCGGGCATAATTAAGAGCAATCTTGTCATCCAGGTTTTCGATACCAACGCAGGCGTTGCTGAACCTCTTAATGTATTTGCGTAGGGATTCACCACTCCCTTGGCAAATTCTAGAGAAAGAATCAACCGTTTTGGGCCGCTCCTTAGCAGTGGTGTAATGTAGCAAGAAGCGTTTCCTAAGATCTTCCTATCCTATAACAGATTTAGCTTGTAAGGAAATGAACCAACGGAGAGCACCCTTCTTTAAGAAAAAGGGAAAAGCACGGCACAACAATTCTGGGGAATCCCTATGGAGCTACATAGACTGAGTGTAGGCGTCCAAGTGTTCCTGAGGGTCCGTTGTCCCGTCATAAGGCTCCAAGTTGGAAGGGGGTTTAAAGTTCCTTAGGACCCTGTATGCCATTAATTCATCTGAAAATTATTGTTGTTGGCGGTCAGGGGCCGGGTTGTTGTTTCCAACAACCTCGACGCTGACATGTTGGGTTCCCTGTTCATTGTGGGCTGTATTCCGCCCTCCGCCATTATTCTTTGCCCGCACAGATCTTTCGAGATCTTCTAGCCAATGATGTTGTTCGTTTAGTGATAATCACATATTTAATACATTAATAAACCCTCATTTTTAGTCATTTACACTCTTCATGTGCTTAATTGATTGAACTTAGTTATGTTTTGTAAGTTTGGACTCAAATTGGACTTAATTGATTTTTCTAGCATTATTTGGGTCTTACACTATTTCTGTATTTTCGTCATATCTTGAGTTCTAGATGTGTAAAATTATGTATCTTACCTTGTAGGAAAGATAAGAGAGAGCTCTACAACTTTCATGAGAGCTCCAGGTAAAATTCAAACATCTAATGAAGCTAAATGGGCTTGGAAGTCAGAGCACGGGTTTTATGATTGGAACCTAAATAGTATGCAGTAATCAGAGCATAACTCGGGCTGTAGGAATTATCTTGGGCTGAAATTTGGATATTTGAAATATAAGACCCATATCTACAACTTTCATGAAGAACACAAGAGCTCATTCGGACAGCTTGGAGGTGATATTGGGTCTGGAAGTCAAAAGAGAGGTGCTGAAACTGGGCCAGAATAGTCTGCAGTAATTGGGTCATATCTTGGGCTATAGGACGAATGTTTGGTTGATCTTGGTGGCATTGGAAGCTGAGACAAAATGCTACAACTTTCATGAAGACCACGTTTCTTCATTTTGATGGCATCCATGAGATCAGCACTAAATGATTTCGGAGACAAAGAATCTCAATAATTTTCCACTCACCAACTCACCATTTGGCATTTTCCATTCATTCACCCACTCATCCACCTACTCTTAATCAGCCCCCTTGTCATTTTGTATCCCTAATCCTCTATAAAAGGCACCATTGGCTGATCATTTAGTGCTTTTGGTGTTAAGCTTAGTTTTTAGAAGTTATGATTATGCTTGTTTATTGTTTTCCTTTGTTGTAATTTTCTATTGCTCTAAATTGAAGTTATGTTCATCTTTCTCTTCTTCTCTCTTTCTTTCTTCTTATATATGAGTAACTAAATCTTCATCTTGCTTGGGTGAAAGAGTGAAGCTCTTGGTAATGAAATAAGATTAGATTATTTTATTTCTTGTGCTTAAATGATATATTATCAAATGGACATTATATGTGTTGTATTTTGTTTCCAATCAATTTAGAAACCTTCTTTGTATAATGAAGATCTTGATTTATTGTAGACAATAGGATTGGTACAGTGAATGCTTGAACTCATTTACAAATGTTGGTAGATAATTAAAGGAATCATAATATGATTACATATATAATTGAACTTTGAATGTTATATTTTTCGATTGGAACCTCCGTTGTGTGTGGATTTCAATTGAGTTATAAAGAGAAATAATCTTACCTTTAATTTATTACTAAGAGTGGATCTTCTAACCCAAGCAAGTTCTTAAATTCATTTGTGACTATCTTTTATTACTTTTGGTGTTGTGACAAATCCTTTTCTTACCTCAAATAATTTCTCTTCATCAATTCCCTGTGGATCGACCTTGGACTCCCGAGAAATTTATTACTTGAGACAACCTACACTTGGGTTTGCATCCATTAAATCCCGTAATCAAGTTTTTTGGTGCCGTTGCCGGGGACTTGACTTGAAGTTTTAATTTATTGAGGTTCTCATACTTTAATAAAATCTCTTCTCCCTCGCCGGAGTAAAAGATCGGCTTGTCGATCCTTTGGTTTCTTTACTAACTCTCTAACTTTCTAACTATCTAACTTACTAATTATCTAATTTACTAACTTGCTAACATACTAACTTTTAATTTATGTCATTTATTTTCTGCTTAGTAACTTTTAATTTATGTCATTTATTTTCTACTTATTAACTTTTATTTCTTCACTCTAACTTTTTAATTTCTGTTATTTATTATTGCTTTTTAACATAACAAAATAATTTTTCTTCTTCTCTTCTCTTTTGCTTGGACTCTGTGGGGCTTTGCCTTTCTCTAGTTTTCATATTTTAAATTTATTGTCTGCAATTTACTTTCTTCTCTTTATTTTCTGCATTTTACTTTATGCACTTTCTAACTTACTAATTATTAACTTTCTAATTATCTAACTTTTTAATTTATCAATTATCTAACTTTTTACTTGTTAATATTTATTGGGTGGTTGGTTTATACCACATCCTTGTTAATATTTAATGGCTGGTGTAAAATACCGACTTGTACATTATTTTTTCTATTTTAAGTCATTTATTTATGCTTAATTAGTATCGTGATTTAAATTCTGATCGTTTAGTTAAAATTAATCCTGGTACTTTATATATTGATTTGTTTGAATCATAATCACACACAATTGACATAATGGCTGAAAATGAAAGTGTACATGATGAACATGAAAATTAACCATTGCGAACCATGCGTGAATATTTGCAACCACCTCGAAATTCTAGTCCATCATGTTTTATCTTTCCACTCAATGCCAACAATTTTAGATTTAAGCCAGGTATGATCGCTTTACTTCCTAATTTTCATGGTTTAGAATCTGAAAGTCATATTTACATCTGAAAGAATTTAAGGAAGTATGTATTGCTTTCAATGACAAAAATTACACTGAAGAGATTGTTAAGCTTAAATTGTTTCCTTTTTCTTTAAAAGATAAAGCAAAATTTTGGCTTAACACTTTGAAACCAAGATCAATTGGCACATGGCAAGAAATGTAAGGTGAGTTCTTAAAGAAATTTTTTCTAACACATAAAACCAATGCTATGAAAAGACAAATCCAAAATTTTTCCCAAAATTCAAATGAAGCATATTTTCAATATTAGGAACGGTTTAAAGATTTGTTAAATTCTTGCCAACATCATGGTTTTGAAAAATGGCACACTATAAGCTTCTTTTATGAAGGTTTAACACCTGAAACTAAACAATTTGTGAAAACAATGTGCAATGGTGAGTTTCTTGATAAAGAACCCGATGAAGCTTTAGACTATTTAAACCAGTTGGCTAAAAATTCTCAATCCTGGTATAGTACTAACCTTTTTGAAAATTCAATTAGATCTAACCTTGCAAGTGCTAATAAAGGAAAATATCACCTTAGTCAAGAGGAAGATCTAAATGCTAGTTTTGCCAGTTTGGCTAGAAAGGTTGAAGCCATGGAATTAAGAAAAACAAAAGAAATCAAATCTGTGCAAAATGAAGAAATTTGTGGCATTTGTGATAACTTAGGACACTCAACACATGAATGTCCTAAGATTTTTGTTTTTAAAGAAGTTGAACATGAGCAAGTAAATGCAATGAATAATTTTAAAAAACCATTTACTTCTTCTTTTTCAGATACATACAATCTGGGATGGATAAATCACCTGAACTTTAGCTAGAGGAATAATAATCAGTCACAATTTGTGCAACCATCACCTCCTCAGGCACAACAGGACTCTCAAATTCTCAAGGATATGCACCTTATGTCCCACCATATAGGAAAAACCTTGAAGAAACACTGCATGCATTCATAGAAAAGCAAGAGGCCATTAATAAACAAAACAATCAAACCATGAATGACATAAAAGACACTTTTGCTAAACTTTCTTCTGCACTCACCATTCACGAGAAAGAAAAATTTCCTTCTCAACCTCAACCAAATCTCAAGGGTCAATACAGTCTAAATGAGGGGAGTTCAGAAAACCAATAAATGGACCAAGTCAAGTCAGTGATAACTCTTAGGAGTGGCAAGGTTGTTGAAAAACAAATTCTCAAACCTTGTGAAAAAGAAGATGAACCAATTGCCCAAGAAAATGAAGAAGCTGAACAAAAGGAGACTAAACTCTCGCCTTTACTTCCGTTTCCTCAAGCATTGAACAATCCAAAGAAATTGGACAACACACTGAAATTTTTGAAATTTTGAAACAAGTAAAGATCAATATTCCTCTGTTAGATGCTATCAAACATATTCTTTCTTATTCCAAATATTTGAAGGACTTGTGCATTGTTAAAAGGAAACTAAATGTGAAAAAGAAAGCATTTTTGGCTGAACAGGTAAGCTCCATTCTTCATAATAATAATGCGTTGAAATATAAAGACCTTGGTTATCCTACAGTTTCATGCATTATTGGAGAACATAAAATTGAAAAAGCTTTACTTGATATTGGTACTAGTGTCAATTTGCTTCCATATTCAGTTTTATCAGCAACTCAACTTGGGTGAGTTAAAACCAACTTCTGTAGAAGAATAGTGGAAGATGTGTTAGTTCAAGTTGATAAATTCATATATCCTGTGGATTTTATTGTCTTGGATACTGAACCTATGGTTGATAGTTGCAAGTCAATTCCTGTTATTTTAGGTCATCCATTTTTAGCAACATCAAATACTTTGATAAATTGCAGCAATGGAGTGGTGAAACTAACATTTAGAAACATGACACTGGAGCTTAACATTTTTAACGTGTGCAAGCGACCACTGGAAGTCCTTGATGAAAAGGAGGAAGTTGAAGGAATTGAAGCCATTATAGATGATCATCTTCAAACAAGGAGTTCTTTTGACCCATTAGAAATTTGTTTAGTCAATTCATTTGAGTCAGGCATGCAACTAGAAGATGATAACTTTGAAATATGTTCTTTGCTTGATTGTACACAAGTAATGGAGTACAAGGGATGGAAGCCAAGATTTAAAGAGCTAAAACCCATGAATGATAATGTCCATGAAGAAGTACCCACACCAGAACTAAAGACATTACCTGCTGGGTTGAAGTACACATTTTTGGGAGAAGAGCAAAACTTTCTAGTGGTAATTTCCTCGTCTCTTACTGAAGTACAAGAAGGTATGTTAACAGAAGTACTTAAAAGGCATAAAAGTGCAATTGGATGGACATTAAAACACATAAAAGGTATTAATCCATTAATTTGTATACATAGAATACATTTAGAGGATAATGCTAAAACTTCTTAACAACCTCAAAGAAGATTAAATCCACACATGAAAGAGGTAATTAGAGCTGAAGTCCTTAAATTGCTTGATGTTGGAATTATCTATCCTATCTCTGATAGTCAATGGGTAAGCCTTACACAAGTTGTGCCTAAGAAATCTGGAATAACAGTGATTGAAAATGATAAAGGTGAATTAATACCTACTTGAGTCTCATCTAGTTGGCGTATGTGTATTGATTTTAGAAAATTAAATGCTGCTACTAGGAAAGATCATTTCCCCTTGCCATTTCTTGATCAAATTATGGAAAGGGTAGCAGGACATCCATACTACTGTTTTCTTGATGGTTTTTCAGGTTATAATCAAATAGCAATTGCATTGGAAAATCAAGAAAAGGCCACTTGTACATGTCCCTTTGGTACTTTTGCATATAGAAGAATGTCTTTTGGCCTTTGTAATGCTCCAACAACATTTCAAAGATGCATGTTAAGCATTTTTAGTGACATGATTGAGCATTATTTAGAGGTTTTCATGGATGATCTGACAATTTTTGGAAATTCTTTTGAAAATTGTCTTGATAATTTGGAAAAAGTTCTTAAAAGATGCAAAGAAAACGGATTTGTGTTAAATTGGGAAAAATGTCATTACATGGTTAACTCAAGAATAGTGTTAGGTCATGTGATATCTTCTAAAGGAATTGAAGCTGATAAGGCCAAAGTTGAATTAATTGCTCATTTGCCTTCCCCAAAAATAGTCAGAGAAGTTCGTTCCTTTTTAGGACATGTAGGATTTTACAAAAAATTCATAAAGGACTTTATTGCCATATCTAGACCATTATGTAGTCTTCTGTTGAAAGATGCACCATTTGATTGAACTCAAGAATGTCAAAAATCTTTTAAAAAATTAATTGGTCTTCTGACATCTGCTCCTATCATACAATCTCCTGATTGGTCGTTGCCTTTTGAGTTAATGTGTGATGCTAGTGATTTTGCTGTGGGTGTTGTTTTAGGCCAAAGAAAGGAAGGTAAGCCTCATGTGATTTGTTACACAAGTAAAACTTTAAATAGTGAACAAATAAATTACACCACTACTGAAAAAGAACTACTTGTTGTAATTTTTGCACTGGACAAATTTTGATCTTACTTAATTGGTTCTTCTATTGTGATTTTCACCGATCATGCTGTTGTTAGATATTTGATGTCTAAGCAGGATGTCAAACCAAGATTGATATAATGGATCTTGTTGCTTCAAGAATTCAACATCACAATAAAAGATAAGAAAGGAGGCGAAAATGTTGTCGCTGATCATTTGTCTAGACTTACAATAGGCTCACATTTTGATAGCACACCCATCAATGATTCTTTTCCTGATCAATTGTAATTTTCTGTCAATTCCATGCCTTGGTTTGCTAACATAGTCAACTTTCTTGTAACAGGAAAGATGCCGCCTCAATGGATGCATCAAGATAAAAAAATTGAAAGAGGTGAAAAAATTTTATTGGGAAGACCCATACTTGTTTAAATATTATCCTGACCAAATCTTTCAGAAATGTGTACCCGACAGTGAGGTAGGTAGTGTCATTAAATTTTGTTACTCAGAAGCATGTGGAGGTCACTTTTCTTCAAAGAAAATAGCTGGGAAAATCTTGCAGTGCGGATTTTATTGGCCCACTTTATTTAAAGACTGCTATACTTTTTGTAAAAGTTGTGAAAATTGTCAAAAAATGGGCTCTATTTAAAAAAGAAACATGATGCCTCTAAACCCCATCCTTGTTATTAAAATTTTTGATTGTTGGGGAATTAATTTCGTGGGTCCATTTCCATCCTCATTTGGATTTGTGTATATTTTGGTTGCAGTTGATTATGTCTCAAAATGGATTGAGGCGATTCCATACCGACACAATGATCGTAAAACTGTTCTCAAATTTTTAAAAGAAAATATCTTGTGTCGATTTGGAATCCCTCAAGCTATCATCAGTGATGGGGGAACACATTTTTGCAATAAACCATTTGAATCTTTAATGAAAAAATATGGTATTACATATAAAATTGCCACCCTTTATCACCCTCAAACAAGTGGACAAGTTGAATTAGCAAATAGGGAGATTAAACAAATTTTAGAAAAAACGGTTAACCCAAATCGTAAAGATTGGTCTTTAAGACTAAACGATGCACTTTGGGCTTACCATACTGTTTTCAAAACATCTTTGGGCATGTCACCCTATCGATTAGTCTATGAAAAACCCTGTCATTTGCTTGTAAAATTGGAACATAAAGCATTTTGGGCCATTAAAGCTTTCAATCTAAATCTTGATAATGCTTGCAAGATACGCAAATTACAATTAAACGAACTTGAGGAATTGAGAAATGATGCATATGAGAACTCAAAGATTTATAAAGCCAGAACAAAAGCTTTTCATGACAAGACAATTTTGAGAAAATCTTTTGAAATTGGTTAAAAAGTTCTGCTTTATAATTCTCGCCTGCACCTATACCCTGGAAAATTAAGATCTAGGTGGAGTGGTCCTTTTGTTGTCAAACATGTGTATTCTTATGGGGCCGTAGATATTGAGAATCTTAGGAATGGTAATGTGTTTAAAGTCAATGGACAAAGGCTCAAACCATTTCTGGAAAACCAAGTTGATAAGGTAGAATTCATCTCTCTTTTTTATCCTTGTTATGAATAGAATTTACTCTAATTTTGTTGTCTTGTTTTTGCAGTTCTTTATGTTGCTAGTTAAGTGGCAGATAATGGTACTTTGTGACTCTCAAGTCGGTTTGTTTTTCAATTTCCCAAAATAACAGAATCTTTTTTCTCCTTTAAAATGGATGTCATTCTTTCAAACCTGAGAAAACATTTTCCTTCTCTCCCTCAAAATGCTCTGAAAAAAATCTACAAAGTTAGATGTGAAAAATTAAGACTGTTAATGCACAAGGGTATACTAGAAGATGTACACTGGATAATTGAAGCAAAGGTCCGACTAGCAGGTGAGTCTTCAATTTCATTTGACCCATACATGCCAAGTCTTGGAAGAAGTTCGTATTCTAGAAGGAGAAGAGCAAAAAGGTTACAAGTCTGTCACAAATGTGGACGATGGAATTGTCACAAGCGATGTCGTTCTTTGGGGATGGTTTCCACAAATAGAGAAGATAAAATTTTCTTCATTAAGAATGGACTGAGTAAGGAGTCATTAGATGATATCTTAGTGACTCTTGAGACACATTCTTGTGGATTGGTGCATCGTGAACTTCTTAATTTGTGAAATCTCTTCAAAGATGAAGAAAAACGCTATAGTCTTGGGAATCTGACTCTAAAAGACCCTGTTTGCCAATTTATAATAAAATTAGATGGGAAGCTTATCCTCGATTCATAGAAGGCGTTTAAGCCATTACTGGACGTGAAACCAGAGGCAGATGTGAGCCATATCCACAACAATCTGTACATATTATCTTCTTCTTCTTCATGTTTTCTAAAAAAAAAAAAAAAAAAAAAAAAAAAAAATAAAAAAATGTTTGAACAAGGACGATCTGGAAGGAGTACCATGGCTTTAATTAGTTGTGGAGCCCCAGCCTTTGGCTGACCCGTCATTGACTCGGGTGGACTTTTGCACGCCGATCCTTAAAAAAGTTCGTGTACCATGCTCTGTAGAGAGCCGTACTCCATAACCCAATGTTTACCATCTAGGCACTGTGGAGTTGATGGACAGGCAAAAGCATCCTACTCTGGTTATTAGTGAGAAGTAACCCACGACTGCCAAAGCGTATGAGGCATTTGAGCTTAATCCTCTCTTTTATTAGAAGGGGCTATCAGCGCCCTAGGATGGGACATTCTGGATCTTGGACATTACAGGTTTCAAATTTTAGCATCTTTGTTGATGTTACGAGCCCAAGTGTGAGCTCTCCAGGTTCCAGACCCAGGATGGAAACCCACGATGGTTTATTCTTTCTCTTTTCTTCGAATAAACGGACGTGAGTGTCTACTGCACTGGTGACACGCAGTATAAAGATATGCCACTACTGCACTCATGACGCGTAGTATAAAGATATGCCATGAAAACTACACATAAAGGTATGTCATCATTTGCTATTATATTTCTTTTATCTTTGTATGATTTTGCTTTATTTTGGTTTTGGACAGACGATCCTTTGAGCAGGGTCCTTCAAGGGTTTCTAGACTTCTTTACCCTGATGGTTTTCTTGAAGTAAAAAAAAAACAAAAAATAACAAAAAATAAAAAAAATTAAGAAAAAAAAGATTCTGTGTTTCTTAATTTCAAACTTTTTTGACAACAACCAACCTACCCTTATAGGTGCTATTATTATCCTTTACATTCTTTTTCCTATTTAAACACCATTTTCTCTATTTTCTTCCAACTCAGAATCATTCAAGGGGAATGTGAGTATAGAAATGGAAGGTGTTTCTGTTCGTTAACTTAAAAATATCTGTGTATTTTGTGGGTCTAAGTATAGGAAGGGTTTAGAGTTTGTAAACGCAGCTACCACTCTTGGTCGATCACTTGCTGCGAGGAATATTCATCTTGTATGGGGGAGGTTGTCGTGGGTTAATAGGGGTTGTATCACTTGTTGCATATATAGGAGGCAGTCAGGTTTTAGGTGTCATTCTTGAACCTTGAACTCAACAGAACATCACTGAAAAGACAATTGGGGAGGAACTTAAGGTATCATCAATGCATGAACGAATAAAGATAATGCTTGAAAACTCTAATGCATTCATTGCCTTACCAGGTGATTTTAGTACCTTGGAAGAAGTTTTTCAAATTATCTCTTGGGCCCAACTGAACATCCACCATAAACCCATAGTTTTGTTTAATGTAAATAATTTCTTTGATATTTTGTTACTTTTTCTTAACCATGCTGTGGAACAGAAATTTATTACACCTTCGGCAAGACAACTTCTTATCTTTGCTTCCACTATTGATAAGTTGATTGATAAATTAGAAGCTTTTGTTCATAAACCTGACCCAGCAATAGCTCAGATATATTGGTCAACAGGAAGCAGTGAGGGAAGCAGGATGAAAAGAAAGCCAGATCTGACACTTCGTTTATAACTTTTTTTTACCTTTGATTTTATTTATCATACTTTGTTTTTGTTTAAATTTGTGTCAGATTTCTCCAGCAAGTAATATCTTCTATCCTTTATGTAACATCCCGGGACTGCCTGCAGGATTGACAAGTGTCTCCACAAACCAACACGAGTCTTTTCAGTATGTTTTGTCCTCACTCACACGCATCCTAGGAAACTTCCAAGGAGGTCACCTATCCCACAATTGCTCTAGGTCAAGCACGCTTAACCATGGAGTTCTTATGTTCTAGGCTCTTGAAAAGAAGTTGCAACTTGTTAATATGGTTATGCCTAATCAATTCCTTAAGTCATCATCAACTATGCAGTCCCATACCTGCACAGTCTCTGAATCCCTCTCATTCCGGTGCGTATTCAGTTCATTCATGGGACCCTTCGCCTAGAAGCCTACCAGGAGCCGCTCCTTGTACGTGCTTCTCTTACACTGGCGTCCACTCCCCGCCCTCGTCGGCCCCAGGACACCACATGCCCACCAACTTCCGTTTGGTTCGTCCCCGAACCACACCGTACTGGGAGAGGTCCCGTCTCTGATACCAACTAATGTAACACCTTTGTGGGGATGTCACATTTATGAATGCAATAAAATAAAACCTTACCCAAGTTATAAAACATTTGATACATAATTAATATGAGTTGTAAAATTTTTCCTTTTATACCTAATAACCTTAAATAAAATAACACAGAACATAAAATAGCTATTATCTCACACATAATATACATAAGAGTTTGTCTTAAGTTATACAAATAATTTATAACTACAAAATATTTAAACAAAGCAATAAAGAGTTAATATAAATTACAACAACATAAAGTGCCCAAGTGCACATCATAGATTCCTAACCCTCCGAAGGATCACTCTCAGATGAAACCTCAGGTGATAGAAATCCAGGAGTCTCACAGTTCTACGAACAGGAGTCCGTGCTGTTGACACTATACTGATCTCACTGGGAACACGAAAGAGTCCTCCCCAGTGACGCCTCAGATCCAAAGGCATCTCTAGATGTAAGTACAGAGTAGTAGTAAAAACTGGCTCAGCATCAAACTCTCCTCATAGGGACACAATCAGACATCCCAAGTAGATCACCGATCCTCGATCCTCTTGCAATCGCCAGGCCTCCGAACCTCCGTGAAACTCAAGTCTCATGAAACCAAGAAATCCTGGCAACGCCATACTTACCAGTCAGTCTATAGGATATGGATGATCGGAAGGCTCGCACTCGTCAAACTGATCGCCCGTCTACTGTCGTTCCTCCTCAGGGTACAAATAGTCTAGAGGTTGCTCCTCTTCCTCAAACTCTTTATAAACATAAATAATAATACAAAAACAATACATATAGAGAGGTGAGATAATCATACATCAATACCAGCATGGCCAATAAGAAAACGACAATACAACAGATATCACAGTTTAATACAATAAAGCATACCATAACATCATAAATATTAACACAATTTAACACAAGAATTTAATACAACAGTATCATATAATATCACAATTAATAATGTTATGATGCATGACACCAATGCAAATGCAGTATGACTCATTCCTAGTCCATGGAGCTAGACACAGACATCAGAGAAAATGACCCGTAAAGATCTATCAGTACCTCAGGCTGCCCAACCAAACTATTCCACTGTCCAACGTCGTGTCTATAGCCCACAGTCCAACATCGTGTAGTAGTACACAGTCCAAAATACGTCGTACACTACAGGCATTGTACTAAACAATCTTTACAAGATCTTGATTAAGTATAGTGCGTGTTAAGATCATTAGTGTGTTGCTAGTTACCACGACCCAGAGGAGCGACCAATTGTCCACATGTGGAATACTCCGCACATTAATGCCTCCAAGTTCACACAAGATGAATCACACTATGCTTATCACACCGACAACACGGTGTAATTCGTCTCGTCAATCAATCGTCAATATCAACCAAATTGGCACAACCCAATGCATGAATAAAAATAATAATTACCAAATTACCCTTTTTCTCAAAATATTATCATATTTACAAAAACGTCCTCAATCTCAAAAATTCCAATATATAGTATGTCACCACTTGACAATACCATATCTCAACATGTCCGGGTCTGCCACTTTGGCCAGACAACAAAACTCGTTGTTTCGATTAATCACGTAGAAATTTTATCGCGTTTTCACAATCTCGTCACTTTTACAAATGTTTTTAAATTGCGTAAATATATTTTGTTGTTTTTAAAATCGCGTAGCGTTTTTAAATCGTTTTCTCAATTGCGTAAGATTTTTTAAATCATTTTCTTAACCGAAAAGCTTTAAAATCTCTATTTTTAAAACTGCGTAAGCTATTTTTCATACTTTTAAACTACGTAGAATATTTTCCTTACGTTATAAATATATTATAAAATGTTCTCTTTTATTTGTCTATTTTTAATAAATTTTGATAGCATTTTGTCTATAAAATCTATTAAAAATGTGCTTTCTACGTTTTTCCTCTAAAAATTCCTTTGGTTAGTTTATTTCTACTAACTACACTTTGAAAATTTTCATCATACTTTTAAAACTCAAAGGTAAGTATTTTTCAAGAGTTTTGTTTATTTTTCTTCTATACTATACTTCTAATAAAATTAGTTTATTTCTTTAATTCTTGAAAAATTAATTACAAATGTATTCTTTAGGGGTTAAACATCAAATCTACACTTTAGAAAATATATTTTGGATTGATTACACATTAAGAAGCATATTGACCGAATTTAACAAAACCTTGGCATTTGATCTTTGGATCATTTTCTATCTTCTAAATCATTTTGGAATTCATTAATTTACCTATTTCCATTAAATCCTTCCTTTAGAAAATGGTTGAGAACATTTTGGTTCTCTTTTCTTATTGAAGCCGAAAGCTCCATGGTTGTGTTCTTTGGAACACTCATGCAAACCTTACATGTTATTCACATCTTAATTAATAATTATGCATATATCAACACATACAATATATTTTAAAGCTTATAGATACGCATACAAATAATATCAAACACAAATAGGAAAGCATTTAAGCAATCAAACAAGTGAATCCTTATGGATTCTTCACACACACACAATCCATTTTCTCATCACCACACTTGGTTAATGAGATTAAATCTCCCTCTTACCTTTAAAGAAGATAAAACCTTCTACTCCTTCTCCTAGTTGATTTCGTGGCCCTCCAAGAATCCTAAAAGATCTTAAACAAAAATTTAGAGAGTTATAACTATAGGAGAAAAGCATAAACCATGGATCAATCATGGCTTAGAACCTTAGAAATGAAGTTAGAAATGAAAAATAAGGAGTTTCACCTTGTAAGAAAAATCTCTAAAGAAATTTTCCAAGCTTAAGATGATGGATTTTAGAAAAACTCTTAACTAGAGATGTTCTTAAAATAGTGTTTAGGTTTGAGAAATGAGGTTGGATGAAATTTTAGATGGTTGGATGGTGGTGTAGGGTGTTTGGCCAAATGGTCTTCAAAAAGAGCAACAATGGTGAGTTCTTGTTCTTGAAGAGAGAGAAGAGAGATTTTGTGATAGCAAAGATGAAGAATGAAGTGAAATGGTCTCCTAAGCTCTACTTGGCCGTGGAGCTCATCCAAGAGGAGGTAGCCTCTTTGTTTGACCTTCCAAGACCACTTAATCACCTTAGATGTGATCAAGGGTAGAGAACAAAACTTTGGCTCGAAGCATGTTTCTCATTGGTCTAGGAAAACCTAGTCACTAAGTGACTAAGCTCTTCTTGAAGCTTCTTGAGAGCCCTTGGCCGAATGGCCCTAAGGAGAGCAAACTAAGTTTGTGATCCATTTGGTCTTCTAGTTACATTTAGGAGCATTTGATTAATTCATTTAGTTACTTGCCTAACTACATAGTTAATTAGGTTAACTAGGTTAGTCTTGATATTTTGAGAACAATTCTCTAACTAGAACTTAACTAGATAGCTAATTAGGTTACTTTACTTAGTTACTACATAAGCCTTCTATGTTAACTTAGTCAGGTTTTAAGCTAACTTGATTAAACCTTCTAGTTTGATTCCAACAAGTCTAACCATTTTTGTGGACTTGATTCCTATTGGTCTAGAAATGTCAAGCCTACATTGTTGACTTGTTTCTATTGGTTTGGAATTTAATCTAGCCAGAAATGTTGACTGCTTCTCTAAACGCGGGTCCCACTGACTTTTCCGGGTCCATGGTCGTTTTAGAGCATATTTCTACTATTTTTGAGATAGTAGGCACTGTCATATAAAATAATATTATAATAATATAAAATTATTTTATTACACAGTTAAATCCTAAAAAATTAAAAGATTAACAACCATATCATTCGGAATTGAGTTTAGTAAGATCCCCCAACTTCGAATAATTAAAACAAGATTTCCCTGGCCCGAAAATTATTATTTTCTTGACTCGGAGCAAATCACACAAAACACTCAAATATGAACACGAAACAGTCAAATAAATTTTATAACATACAGAAAAATATAAAACAGTACAATCAGGATAAAATTGTCATTTATCTAAAAGTTAGGGTATTACACTTTACTCATCTATATTTTAACATTGAGGACAATGTTGTGATCTAGTTGGGGGGGAAGGATAGTTGATCAAAAAAAAATTCTTTTTTTTGGAGAAGTATGATATGATTGTCATGGACATACTAAACTAATGAATGATGGCAGAGTAATGAGTAATTTTACTTCTGAGACGCATCTAAATTGGGAAGTATGTTTAGTGATATGACTATCAGAAACTTATTCGCAGTAAAACCAATTAAGGATGGCAGAGTAAGGAGTAAGTTTTGCCTTGGAGGGAATTTTACTCTTGAGACACATCTTAGTTGAGGAGATAATTATTTTGTGCAAAAAGTAGCAAATGGATTCTTGGATCTTAGCATAAATTGTCTTCTTTCTTAAAAATCATAAGCTTGGATATGAATGTTGATATGGTGGATTGAGAATGATAGAAATATACCTTGTGAGATTTTGAGCCTATTGATTAATGGATTGAATATCTGTATCATTCTCTTCTTTCTTATATGATTTTCACTCATGGAATTGTTACTCTAGAACTTGCTTTGATTCTTTTTTAGGCTACATTTTCACATGCATACATAAATATGATTGAGGCATTTTGAAATAGTTACATTGACCAAATAGTCATCCTTGTATATTTTCCCTTGTGTAACCCCTTTGAGCTTATTTGACCATTCCTTGTTTTTAGCTCATTACGTGTCTTCAAAAAAAATGCTTTACACAACTTTAGGGAATGAAAGAGCATTGGCTTTGTTCTTGAATAAGTGTGGGGATGTGTGTACAAAATGATAAAAAAAAAAAGAACTGACCACTGTTGCAATCAAAGAATTATCAGAGTCTAGAATAAAAGTAGATGCTTGGAAACAACAGGAAGAAAATGAGAAGGTTCAGACCTAACAATGAATTCAATTCACCAATTTGGGATTGATCTTCAGCAAAACATTAGTCAAATATTGGTGATTGTCCTTTATGATGAATGTTCTCAAACATTTTCTCCACTCTAACTGTACCATAATGCTCTTTTATTCTCTTTGGTATTTATCTTCTTATATCAATATTATCCCCTCTCCTTTACCATGACTCCATTACAACCTTGAATAAAGTCCTCTTGATTTTTGTATGCATGTGTTTTGAGTAGCGGAGAAGTAGAAGATAAGCAAGCTTATGGTAGTGTAATTGTTCATGAGTTGAATAGAGTAAAATACTTACCTTTTAAACACTTGAGAGTGAATTCTGTGAGGATCTATCATTCTTGATTCATTCTTTTCAACTGAAGTTTTCCTGCTTGTTGGTTTGAGATGTGAAGAAATGTTACCTCATTAATGCTTTGATCCCTTGAATTTCTGATTGCTCTTCTTGCTTCATCGAGTCTTTTAGAGTTTTTAACTTTTGAGTCTATGTCTTTTTCTTTGTTTCCTAGCTTTGGTCTTATGTGTTTTGCCCAGGAGTGCAAAAAGCTAAGTGTGGGGGAATTTGATAATCACATATTTTATACATTAATAAACCCTCATTTTTAGTCATTTACACTCTTCATATACTTAATTGATTGAGCTTGTTTATGTTTTGTAAGTTTGGACTCAAATTGGACTTAATTGATTTTTCCAGCATTATTTGGGCCTTACACTGTTTCTATATTTTTGCCATATCTTGAGTTCTAGATGTGTAAAAATTATGTATCTTACCTTGTAGGAAAGATAAGAGAGAGCTCTACAACTTTCATGAGAGCTCCAGGTAAAATTCAGACATCTAGTGAAGCTAAATGGGCTTGGAAGTCAGAGCACGAGTTTTGTTATTGGAACCTGAATAGTGTGCAGTAATCAGAGCATAACTCGAGCTGTAGGAATTATCTTGGGCTGAAATTTGGACATTTGAAAGATAAGACGCATATCTACAACTTTCATGAAGAACACAAGAGCTCATTCAGATAGCTTGGAGGTGATATTGGGACTAGAAGTCAAAAACAGAGGTACTGAAATTGGGCCTGAACAGTCTGCAGTAATTGGGTCATATCTTGGGCTGTAAGACGAATTTTTGGTTGATCTTGGTGGTGTAATGCCCCTTTTTCTAAATACTCGCGAAGAAGAAATGTCACACCATAGTAAAGCGAAACATGAAATGAAATAAATTCAACGGCAAAAATTAGTAATTGTTTTTAAACTCACGGACCCGGTTCATTTTATGGTTATTTAAATTCCTTTACAAATGTCACTTTTTTTTGTCGTTAAATCATATCGTTGCCAAGTAGAGTCAAAAGAGTTAATTTAAGAATCCATTACATATAGAGATAATAATTAGAACAATCGCAATAAAAATCGACGTAAGTTAAACCATACACAATATATATATAGGAAGTGTATCAGGTGACAGGAGTGTTTATTGTGAGAAGGTGAGAGGAGTGAATTTTGACAATTGGATCTTATATGAATGGTCAAGATTAGAACATAAATGCATGTGACTTTTTTAAGTGGTCACATGACCTTTAAGTAACTTTTAATCTTGACCATCCATGAATAGTTGTATGGTCAAGATTTACTCCTCTCACACTCTCACAATAACCATTCCTTTCACTAGATATGTCTTTTATATATATATATATATATATATATATATATATATATATATATATATATATATATAAGTCTGTTTAATTACATTTCAAAACATACAAAAAGCAAAAGCTTTACCCATCTAAGGTAGTTACAAATTCACATCCATCAATCTAGTAAAACGTCAAGCTCCCCCAAAAAGGTAATGGATAACCATCAGTAGCCACCGACAGAATCAGTCCCTAAGACTGACGAGAAGGGACCATAGAAGGGTCCTCCTCGGGGTCCTCTTCATCCGATGAAACATCCATCGGATTGACAGAGCAACGGGCAGGAGCCCGAGCAGTAGAAAGAAAATAGTCATCACGTGGGGTGTAATACATGTCAGCCCACATATCCCTAACAGGCATATAAAACTCTAGCCAAACAAAAGCATGAAAAACAAAAATAGGAGCATCATAACGACCCCATACCAAGGACACCGTCAACTCTTCATGGTACACACAACGATCCGTCTGCACATTAATGTGCCAGCAGTCAGGGCCTCCGTGAAAAGTGATCCATGTGTAGCCCAAAAGTCCACGAGGGCGAGACGTCATCCTCAGCAAGCTTCAATCTCAGTCTGGCCAACAGTCGGGAAACTCAGGAGCTTCCCCTTCTTCACACATATCTTCTCAAAAATAAACAGACCAACAGAAATAAAGGAAACACAGAAAGAGGTGAGACACCCAACTTTCAGTACCAAAATGGCAGTAAGAAAACAAACGGTGCTAGACGCCCACATATAACACAATTTATACATTTAATCACAACAATATTAAAATTAACAGTAAAAGCAGAGCAACAATAATTAATTGTAATAATTGCAATAACTGGCAAACAGCAGTAATATTCTTGGCAGTCAACAGTTTAGATAATCAGACACTTATTGCAGTAATAAGGACAGTTACGTTTGCAGTTATAAATATTCATGCTCGATGAATTATAAGACTAACAGTTCACAATGTACAAGGTATCAAAAATCCTACTTCATAGAGCTAGACATTAACATTTTTCGGAGCGAATGATCAAGGAGTAATGTCAGTATATCGTTAGCCTTAAAAATATAGTGTGCTTCGTCTCATAAAAATGTTTGTGTAACTGGCTTATACATGGCACCTTGACAGTTGATCGTGATATAGGACAACGTCTCAATCAGGATCGTCGGTGTGTCGCATCGGTCTATCCCACGGCGCCAGTGGAGCTACCACTGTCTATTGTGAGACACCCGTACCCAAACGCCCCCAGGGCTAACCACTATGACCCTACGCTTAGTCTACTCGCACCCGCACATAGGTGTTATTCAAACTCCTAGGCATACATCGCCTTTCTAACAATGTCCAACGGACAACACATATGTATGACGACTCAATTTCAATCATGCATGTTCATCAATGATGCATTCATCAATACCACATTGGTGTATATATATATATATATGTATATATATAATATATATATATAGATATATATATATATATACATATATATATATATTCATATATATATATATATACATATATATATATAGACATATATATATATACATACATATATATATATATACATATATATATATATATATATATATATATATATATATATATATATATACATATACATATACATATTCATTTCTCAACATCATCACATCATGATATTCTCAAGTACAAAATCAATAAATGCCTAACCCACATAGGGGTCCATAATAGTATAGAATCAATTCTCAATATCAATATGTAATTATACATAGCTTATCAATTTTCACAAATTCATATCTTGGATTCACATTTTCAAAGTCTTAAACTTTGGTCAATTATGAAAATTATAGGGTGAATTACCCTTCAAAACCGTGGCCTTTTCAAGTCTCACTATTCAATTTAATTCTTCCACTTTGTTATGGATTATGCATGTCTCTAAATTCTTAATTTCCAAAGATGCACCAAGGCATCATTTAAACCCTAATTTTCTCTCTAAAACCGTAGCCTTCTCTAGGTTTTCAAGTTCCCATTTCCTTCCATTTTATGTACTAGTTCCTTGATATCAATTCACACAAATTTTAGTTCACCAAAATAAATTCAATCCCTCATGTTTCCAAGACAAAATCGTGGTCTTCCTTTAGGGTATTAAACCCTTTAAAATTTTCCATTCATTACTTTCAGTATTATCACTCAACATTAAATCACATAAGCTTTATTTCTTTGTGTACAAAAACTAATTTTTATCCCAAAATTCCACTCAAAACCGTGGCACCATGTTAGGGTAGGAAACTCCAAATTTTTCATTTAACAACCTTAATATGATCAAGCATATTTAACACATCCAATATATACCAAATCACCATTCAAGTATTTATCCAACTCAAGAACACAAGAACATGCAAAATCATCAATTAAAATGAACATTCAAAGATGGAATCCTCCATCAACAAGCACACAAAGGTTCCCTCACCACCATTAGTAGTTGAAGTGGGTAATCTCCCTTTTACCTAAGGAAGAATCACGAAAATGGTCTCCTTCAAGCTCCTTGAAGATTCGGTTTCAAGGCTCCAAGAACCCTAGGATTTTTAAGAAAATGAACCAACATCAATGGTTGAAAAAGAATGGATCCATGGTCATCAAAGAGACCGTGGAGCATGAAAATGAAGAGAAAAGGGAAGAAAGATGAAAACTTTACCTCAAAGTTAGGAGCTTTGCCTTGGAAGACAATGGAGAAAGGTTGGATTTTTGGAGAAATTTTCAAAAGAGAAAGTGTAGAGGAGATGAAGGTGAGTGTAGAAATGAGCTTGGTGAAGAGAAAAATCAAAGAGATTGGTCACCAATGGAGGCTGAAATTTCGGATGGGAGAAGGAGAGGTAGAGAGAAGGAAGAGGAAATGAAGAAGAAGAAGAAGTTTAGATAGAGAAGTGAATAGATGCATAATGAGTGAAATGGCTAAGTGTGTTAAGTCACATTTCCCTCCTTTGGGCATGGGTGAGCCGCGGCAATGAGAGGAGAGAGAGGGGAAATTTTGGCTTCTCATGCAAGCCAAGGGTAAGGTTGTCTTTTGGACAAAGCTTCTCAAAGAAGCTTCTTAATTAAGGTACAAAATTTGAATTAAAGTGAGCTTGATTAGACATAAAGTAGATTACATTAGGATAATGTGATAGGATTTTTATTACATGTTATTATCCAATGGACAATTACTACAGTCGACAGAAGTCAGTATTAATTTATCTGACGGATGAAATTTACACAACGTTTTGTCATTTTGTTTGTTAAATTTTCTCGAAAAAGTAAAATCTCGTAAACTGTGTCCGGCCTCGGGTTTAGTAAGATCCCCCGTCGACGTTTCCACAGATCAAGGTTCTCGGCAAAAATATCTCATTTTCCCGGCTCTGCTCAATTTGCATGCAAAATAAGGAATAATATTAAAATATTCTGCGTTCTTAGAAAAATCTAGAAAAATTTTAGAAAATCACAAATATTATAAAATGAATATTTATAATAAAATAAATAAATTTTGAGGTGTTACAGGTGACATTGGAAAGCTAAGACAAAATGCTACAACTTTCATGAAGACCATGTTGCTTCATTCTGATGGCATCCATGAGATCAGTACTGAATGATTTCAGAGATAAAGAATCTCAATAATTTTTCACTCACCAACTCACTATTTGGCATTTTCCACTCATTCACCCACTCATCCACCTACTCTTAATCAGCTCCCTTGTCATTTTGTATCCCTAATCCTCTATAAAAGGCACCATTGGTTGATCATTTGGTGTTCTTGGTGTTAGGCTTAGTTTTTAGAAGTTATGATTATACTTGTTTATTGTTTTCCTTTGTTGTAATTTTCTATTGCTCTAAATTGAAGCTATGTTCATCTTTCTTTTCTTTTCTCTTTCTTTCTTCTTATATATGAGTAACTAAATCTTCATCTTGCTTGGGTGAAAGAGTGAAGCTCTTAGTAATGAAATAAGGTTAGATTATTCTATTTCTTGTGCTTAAATGATATATTATCAAATGGACATTATATGTGTTGTATTTTATTTCCAATCAATTTAGAAACCTTCTTTGTATAATGGAGATCTTGATTTATTGTAGACAATAGGATTGGCACAGTGAATGCTTGAACTCATTTACAAATGTTGGTAGATAATTAAAGGAATCATAATATGATTACATATATAATTGAACTTTGAATATTATATTTTCCGATTGGAACTTCTGTTGTGTGTGGATTTCAATTGAGTTATAAAGAGAAATAATCTTGCCTTTAATTTATTACCAAGAGTGGATCTCCTAACCCAAGCAAGTTCTTAAATTCATTTGTGAACATCTTTTATTACTTTTGGTGTTGTGACAAATCATTTTCTAATCTCAAATAATTTCTCTTCATCAATTCCCTGTGAATCGACCTCGGACTCCCGAGAAATTTATTACTTGAGACAACCTACACTTGGGTTTGCATCCATTAAATCCCGTAATCATTTAGCTGACGTCATTGGGCATTGATCAGTGCTGTTTGTTGGAACAATAGTTCTCGAAAGTCATTCCTTGTCATTTCAGACTGGACAATGTCCTTATAGTGGGACTCGTCATCTGCATCGTTATTCGAGGGGCCCAAGTGGAGTTTCGGTAGAAACCTAAGTTTTACATCCCTCATTAAGAGTCTCCATGATGGTTGACGTGGGAATAGAAGTTTATCGTGTTTCCCACAGATTGCACCAATGTTTTCAAGTGGATTCAAAGGTGTACTTGAGATAGGCACGTTAGGGTGGTTTTCTGCTTGTGCGGCTATAGTAGAGCGTGTTGAACTAGGGGGTGGTACCTGCAAAGGGACTCCAACACTCAAGTCACGCAGTGCATAAATAGGGTTTATGCAGTGAGATAGTAGATACCTGATTAGGGTAGCTTAGCCTAGTATTTATAGAGTGCATACAGAATCGTAATGCAATCTGTGTTGAATGCAAGTATTTATGATTAGTATCATGTTAGATATTACCTTCCTTTTATTGTTGGAGGGGATCTCTATAATTTAGGAACGCAGATATTGTAGTTATCCATTGTTAGAGGCAATTAAGGGTCCTATAATCCCGTAAGATCATGATTGGCAGTTATGAGATCTTACACAGATCTTGTGATCTTGTTATTATGGCCCAATGTCATAGTCCGAGGTCTTGACCGTTCGTCATCAAAGCTTGGCTGGGTAGTTATGACGGAGTCTAGTGGTACGTGTGCCAAGTCCGGTCTTGTTAGACGGGGATCTCAGATCATGGTCTAGAAAACCTATGATAATAAAAAGTTGTGTAGTTATTAAATGTTGTGAAGAGGAATACTTTATTGAGCTTACCAAAAAATTGGGTTCTCTTTTTGTTTGTAACTTAAAAGAACACTTCAAAAGCGTGACCCAAAAATACGAACTTTTGCAATCAAAAGAAGCAGTAAGGTTGAAAAATCAGCATTTAAAATTGTTTAATTTTACACTTGATGTAAGAAAAACTTTAAAATGTCAAGTTTTAGAGAGCAAATAATCAGAGGAAAAAAGGGATTTTTTTTTGCAAAAAAAAAATATATTTTGAAATTGTTCTAGTTACCAATCAACAATATCATATTCTTTATAAAATTTAAGAAAAAGAAACTAATAGAACTGCTAATGCCACTCTTTATTTTGTGCCAAGTTATTCAATTTTTTTTAGATAATCCAAACTTTTATATATAGAGAGAGAGAAAAAAAAAGGTGCTTTATATATATAGATTTCTGACTTAATCCAACCTTATGTTATGCTTTTATTTTTTGTTTTATTTTTGGTACATTTTATTTATTTTTTTGATAATCCAAGGTTATCAAAACATTTTAATCTTATAACCTAAGCTTAAAAATTCTTTTTTGGTTTTTGGAAAACTAGGAAGATTACGAGGTACCCTACACCCTTTTTAAATGCGGGACTAATGTTCACTTGGCCCTAACTAAAGGTACTTACAGTATATTTTAAATTATTATAAGTAAAGTTGACTTACATTAAATTCAATTTTCCAAATGAAATCACATCTTGTAATTTTATTTATTTATTTATTTATTTTGATAAGTGAAGCTTGTAATTTTTTCTAAATTAGTGTATGTTTAAATTAATTGTGAAAAAGATTATTAAAATATTATGTGTATAATTTATTTTCTTCAAAATTGATTATGGTAAAATTAATTTTTCATTTAAATATATTAATTAAAAAATAATTTTAAAATAATATATTTTGTTTGGATTGTATAAAAAATAATTTTTATATAATAAATTACTAAAATAAGTATGAAATAATTTAAAATATTATTTGTTAGAGAGTTAAAAAATACTTTGTGTGTTCAAGTTGTGAAATAATCAATAATCATAATCAAATAATGCTTAAAAATCAACTTACGAAAAATAAAAAAGTTGTCTTCTCTATGACAAATCATCAAACGCTTTTATCATTTTTTACCAAATCATATCAATATTTAGATAAAACAGCTTAATTTATAAAAAGAGGTTGTTTTAAGAAATAATTCAATTAAACCAAACATGTTATTAATCCTCTGTTTATTTTTTTAATGATAATCTAGGCTTATCATATTCCTTTTTTATTGAAAAAAAAGTTAATCAAAAGTCACCTTATTCTGAAGTGGATTTAGAGGGATACTTGAGATAAGTACGTCACGGTAGTTTCCTTCTTGCGCAGTTGCAGCAGAGCGTGTGAAAATAAGTTTGTCCTAATAGTTTAATATGTTTAGTTTTGATGATGACAAATACAATACAAAAAGAATGATGCTTATGCTACATAGATGTACTTAATAGATTATATTGGATCATGCAGGATCATGTACTCTATCTTGTTTTATTTCATATGAGAACCATGCATATTCTTTATAGAATCATTTATAGGATATACCCAACAATATGTTACATGAGTGATATTAAATTAGTTTTAGATTTGACTCTACTTATATGAAAATGTGCAAAGTGTTCTTTGTTGCATCCAATATAGAGCATATCTATTAATAACTGATAAATGTCTTATTTGGATATGTCTATGAAAGTATTATATGCATGTTAGACTAACTAGAGTTATACATTTATGAATTATGCATATGAAGATATTGAATTATGAGTTTAGACTAACTATGTTTTAAGTGAGCAATATTTTGAAGGATAGTCCGAGTACCAAGAGTGAACATTGCAACAAGAAAGTAAAAAATCTCAATTATGTTTAACTCAAGGAGAATGTGAATGCCTATTTCATGAAGGTTTTGATAACAGTAAAGTCATGTCAAAGACCAAGTCTAAAGGAAGCTTAAATGATATAGTTTATAGAACTTAGAGTTTTTATGTGAGAAGCTCTCAGTATATCTCAAAATATTTTATAATGTTTTTGAAAGAACTCAAATATATTTTTAAATATTTACAAATGGTTCTTACATGCTAAAATATCTAAGAAACATGTTTTGAAAAGTTAGTCATGGTAGCAGTTCAAAACTATGAAAAATAGTCAAGTTTGAGTTTGGAAAAGTTGACATTTGGTTAATCTTTTGATCATAACTTTCACAATACTTTGAGTTTCATCCTAAAACCTATTTCATTTGAAAATAGACTCAAAAATATTTTCAATGAGTGGTCATTTCCTTTAAACGGATAAGAAATGAAGAAGTTATGACCATTTGCTTTAAACTATGAAAAATAGTCAAGTTTGAGTTTTGAAAAGCTAACCTTTAGTTACTATTTTGATAATAACTTTTAAAATAATTTGAATTTTGTTCTGAAATTATTTTATTTGAAAATAGACTCAAATATCTTTCCAATGAGTAGTCATTTGCTTAAAACGAATGAAAAATGAAGAAGTTATGCATGTTTAAAGTCATTTTCCAAGCATCAGAATGTTGTAATCGATTACACAAGCCTTGTAATCGATTACAACTCTGGAAGAGGCCATGTAATCGATTACATGAGGCTTGTAATCAATTACATCCTGCCCAGAAAGCACAAAACGTGTTCTAAAATCCATGGAATTGATTACAACATCCATGTAATCGATTACCACGAGTCTGAAAGTTCGTAACGGCTAGTTTTTGATCATTTAAGATTTAATACCCCCAACAACTCTTTTTCTTAGAATACTATGAATGGACATTCTTGGGTCATCTTTTACACATAACAAACATTGGAAAACATCCTTCTATTGGGTTTAATCTGAGTTTAATCTTTATCCTCTATATGCTCTATTTTTTAGAGATTTTGATATATTCTTGAAGAGTTTCATAGGGCTTCAACTTGTATTACATGCTCTTGTGAGAGTTTCATCTTTTTTTACACTTTGATTCTTTGTAAAGAGGGTGAGGTATCTCTCAAGGAATTGTAAAGAGGGTGAGGCATCTCTCAAGGAATTTTAAAGGTCCCTGATTTTTTAGACTCAAGCATAAAGGGTGAGACGTCCCAAGGTATGAAGAGTGCTCTAGTTTGTAAAAGTTTCAAACACCAGTTCAAGCTTGAAGTGATGGTGGAAAATCTTGGGTGGTTTACTTGAGGACTAAACGTAGGCCACAAGTGGTTAGTGGCTGACCAGGATAAATCATTGTATTTGATCTTCTCAACTATATCTCTTTTACATTTGTACTTTAATTATATATGCTTGAGTTAAACTTGATATCTAGCTTATTTGCTTAATTTATCCTATAATCCAAGTTGTATTTCAGTAATCTCTGATAGTTATATCTTTGTTAGGCTTATTTCATTGTATGTGTTGATTGAGTAAATCAAAATGTTTTATTTCTTAATGGTGTTTTAAAAATTTGTAATCACCCAATTCACCCCCCTCTTAGGTGATGGTTGCCATGGCTAACAGAACATATTAGACCAGGGGGTGGGTACCTACAATGGGACTCCAACGCTTAAGTCAGGCAGTGCACAAGTAGGGTTTATGCAATGAGATAACAGATACATAATTAAGGTGACTTAGCCTGATATTTATAGAGCATGACTGAAATCGTAATGTGATCAGTATTAAGTGCAGGTATTTATGATTCGTATCTTGTTAGGGATTGTCTTTCTTTTGTTATTGGAGATTATTCCTACAATATAGGAACATAGATATTGTAATCAGCAGTTGGAAGCAGTTATGAGTCCTATAATCTCGTGAGATCTTGATTTGCAGTTATGGATATCTTAGGGCATATTTACTGCGCAGATATAGTAATCTTATTATTATGGCCCAAAGTCGTAATCCATTAGCTTTTAGTTCCGGGGTCTTGACCACATGTTGTAATGTCCCAGAACTGCCTACAGAATTGATAAATGTCCCCACAAATCAACACGGGTCTTTTCAGCGTGCTTTGTCCTCACTCACACGCATCCTAGGAAACTTCCCAAGAGGTCACCCATCCCACAAGTGCTCCAAGTCAAGTACGTTTTGTAACGCCCCTTTTTGGAGAGGGACAATTACACCAAACTCAAACAAAAGATCAAAAGATAACACTAAGACCCGGTGATATACACGTATAAATAGTGACTTATTCATTCATAAAACATATAGTAAATTGAAAATTCTCTTTTAATTAAACATATACTTTTTTTTTACGGAAAATAGAGACTTAGCAGAAATAAATAACAAGAAGAACATCACATTCATATATATATATATATAGAGAGAGAGAGAGAGAGACATCATATGTACTTATATACATCAAAGATCTTGAAGAGCATAAATAAGAGTTACACATGCCTAAAAAGATGTTACATACAAAAGCCCTCCAAAAAGATACAAAACATCAGGCCCCCAAAAAGCTAAACACTACATGCCAAAGTCCCACAACAATGGGAGAGGACCCTCCGATGGGTCTTCCTCTGTCTCATCAGAAGATAAGACCACCGGAGGAGGCATTCTCTGATGGACAGGAGTCCGTGCAGAGGACACCTCACTGTCCTCGTGGGGGGTATAGTTGAGGACACCCCAAAGCTCCCTAACAAGCATGAAACACTCCAAGTGCATAGTAGTGTTCAAAGAAAAGAATGGAGTATCATCCCTAGTCCTACGGATGATTACAGACACATCTCCATCATAACAAGTGCGCTCCGAATTCCAGTTGATCTTCCAGGCATCCGACCCGCCATGAAACAAAATGCATGTAACACCCACCTTAGGATATCACATTTCAGACCAACTCCATAGATATTCTTTACCCAAGTTATAAAATGTTTAAATATTATTGCAATACTGATTTCAAAATTTCTTTTTCGCAAATAACATAAACTTTACTGAATTAGAAAACACAAGATATAAAGACTAGATAAAATACATTTTTCGTACATAACATGGATTCCTAATATCTCCATTACATCTTCATTACATAAACCATATAAAACTCTACCTGGCCTAAGTTTACAATCTCTAAAGACAAAAGGTCTTCGCAAAAGACAGATTCCCTAACCGGGAATGTTTCGTTACTTACGTAACCTTAAAATAAGAAGTAATGACCCCATGGCAGGTCCCACTTACAGAATAGAGTAATATAATACTCTATATACTCAAAGTCCCAATGAACACACCAAGCAGCAGCGCCTTCAAGAAACTGTAGTCTAAAGAAACCTAGCTGGTCCCTCTTTGCCGCCATCGCAGTCTTCACCGACATAGGCATAAAATAGAAACAAACAAAACAATATAGCAAAGATGGGAGATCCCCTACATCGCATACCAATATAGTAGCAAGAGAACGACAAATATTCCAACACAGTTCAACATACAATATAACAATAACATATTTAATAAGTAAATAATTCGATAAACTTGTATCACAATATCAGGCATAATGATAACACCACAATAATATTACATCACAATAATATTATATCACAATAATGTAAATGTTGATTATGCATATGCACGATGTGTATGTTGACCATCCTTTTCCACAATGTAACCAGTTCCTACTATTCCATGGAACTATACTCAAATTTAGAGAAGAACGTTCTAGAAGATCTGTCCCCCCTAAAAAGACAGTCTATGCTGGACTATGAAAAGCAATAGTGTCATCGGGGCTGTCAGTGCGCTGCAAACGGTTTATATCGTGGCCAGGGGTGTATATATATATGGTGCTAGCATCAGCACTCGTGATAACATCATCACGAAGCGAATCACCGCGCCCTGACGTCCCCCACTCTTTAGGCATAAAACGCCACAACAACCATCAACTGTACAATGCTCAAATGCATGTTCAATGAAACCAAACCACCATTGAACTGTTCCCAATGATATTAAATCAACTGTCCATACAACTACATAATACCAAAGATCCACACGGGTCCAGAACCTCGGTCCCACAAGCACAATGCAATACGACAACTACTTAGATATAGTACGTCGGCTCTACAGCACAACTTGTTATTCCTCTCAATCGCGTAACTAAAATCACTGTTTTTAAAATGCGTAAGAGTTTATCTGCATATTTTTAATCGCATAAAATATTTAAATCACATTCCAAGCTTAAATTAAAACGTTTCTCATTTATTATCAAAATTGGACTCCAATTCCAATATTTCCTTAATAAATCATCGTTAAATAATATTTCCAACATTTTCTCACTAAACCTTCTTTAATAAATATTTCCAAACATTTTCCATAAAAACGTAACTTACTTAACTTAATTCAAAATATCTCAAAAACAATTGTTCATTACTCTTTATAACACTTTAAATAAAACACTTTAAGTTCCAAACCATCCTCAAAATCATTTCCTTGCTAAAACTTCTCTAAATAATATTTTCTAATACTTTCTTCACAAAATTTTACACTTCCATGATTTAATTAAATACTATAGTTCAAAGTTTACTAACGCGCTCAAAACTTTAACTCATAAATTGATTTCCCATCATGACCTTAATTCATTAATTTAATTAATTCTAAAAATTAGTTTACTTTCTTTTTACATCTCAAAATTCACTAAATTGAGTTTTCGTTAATAAATCCTTCAAAACTACTCTTAAGAAAATATTTTTGATCTAAAACACTAATTCTTGGTATGTTGGCCGAAAATCAATTTCTTTTCCATAACCAAATATGTATTCTTTTCCTTTGTAAAACTAGTTAATCCAATTACTTGTTACTTAATCATCTACCACACTTAGTAAAATATTTCAAATGATTTGTTCCAAAATCCTCATGGAAACCGTGTACCCCTTAGTTCTTAGAAAACAACATAGTTTTCCTTTTCACATGATTCTTACCATATATGCCACA
Organism: Ormosia emarginata; assembly: GCA_029884605.1. Classification (NCBI taxonomy): domain Eukaryota; kingdom Viridiplantae; phylum Streptophyta; class Magnoliopsida; order Fabales; family Fabaceae; genus Ormosia; species Ormosia emarginata. The sequence goes on from JAQQTP010000088.1 coordinate 47,485,707, forward strand.
TATCTCATATGATATTTTTCACTATCACATATTCATGCTTTAGTTCAAACTTAATTATCAAAGTAATAGAATCACATATAATCAAAAAGCAACCATAGCAAGTTCATGTATACAATCAACATCATATAATTATACACAATCAAACATACATAAACCAATAAGCACACAATTCGAGTGAATAAATCCTCACATGGATTTTTCACTCATAAACACAAACAAATCCATTCCCTCACCACCACATATGGCCGATGAGGTTAATCTCTCTTTTACCTTGATTGATGCCTCCTAGCTCCTTGTAGAACTCTCTTTGTATCACTTTTTCACCACCAAGTAGATCTTATAATCAAAACAAACACATAAAATTTAGTATCTAAGGCTTGATTATGATGACCATAGATCAAACATGGTCTTAGGATTTCCAAGAGTCAAGTAAGAAATCAAGTTTCAAGATCTTTACCTTGAAACCCTAGAACTTAAATCCAAGAATCAAGCTTGAAGATGATAGAATTAGGTCTTGATCACAACATGAAAGTTGCTTAGAATGAAGTTTAGGATCAAGTGATGTGACTAGATGGAATTATGAGTGATTGGAAGGCTATTTTAGAGAGTGAGGCCGTGAGCAACACAAGGAGAAAAGGTAAGAGCTTTTGTGTTCTTTGCTTGATAGGAAGGTGAAGATGAATGAATCTTGAGAAGTTCACTACATGAAAGTGTCTTGGATTGATGAGAAGATTCAAGATATGAAGTTAGATGAAATTATAGAAGATTGGATGTAGTTTAGAGGGTGATGGCTGAATGCTATGGAGAAGAGAAAATGAGAGAATTTCTTGTGTTGGTTCTTGGTTCTTTGGAGAAAATGATAAGCAAATGAACAAGTGTAGTGAATAAATGAGTATTGTCTCCTATTTTTGAGTGTATGACCGTGGGATATCAAGGAGAGAGAAAGGTGAGAGTTATTTGGTAGCTTTGATGAATATTGAATAGAATTATGATCAAGTGCATTAAGTTGAATAAATTTGCCTCCTTTTTGCATGCATGGTCGTGGAGTAGCTTTTTAAGAGAAGGCCACTTTGCTTGACCATTTCAAGACTTCACCATGAAGCTCTCAAATTCTATTAGCTCCCACTAAAGTTTTCATAGACATTATTGTTGACTAAGATTTGCATTAAAAGATGATAGCTTTAAGATGTAATAGAAATTAATTAATGTAGAATATTTTTCTCCACCAAATGCTCATGGCCGTAGAATGCATGGTGCAAAGCCACCATCATTGACTTGTCTTACATTGCTCAATTGATAAAAGATGATAAGAATTGAATTGTGATAAGTTGCCTCCCAAAAGCTTGCTTGGCCGTGTAGTAGCTTGGATAGAAAGTTCAAGACTTGATTAGCAAGATAGAAACATTTGCACATGGTTTCACATGGCTTCACATGGTCTCACATGACCAATGTTATCATGTAGTCATCCTTTAGTCATTAGAGAATTCAAGAACATGCTACAATAGCTAGGTGGCCATGTGACTCAATGGAAAGACCAATTAAGTTTTGGTTCAATTTAATTCCTAATTACACTTAGCTTAGGTCTTCAACATAAAAGAGTCTTAGAATGATATATAGGCTTAGGAAATAAGATTAGATAAAATTTTAGAAGCTTGAAGAATGGTATTTGGTGTGATGGTCGAATGCTTCAAGGTAGGGAGAAATGAAGTTTTTGGCTAAGTTAAGAAGAAAAGAAATGAAGAGAATGGCTTAAGTGACTAAAGGTGATATAAATGTGATAGCTTGCCTACACTAAAGCTTGTTGTCGTGGAGTGCATGTATGTGGGGGAATTAATGCTTGATCAATCAAGATGGAAATCAAGCACATGGTGAATGTCATCAAGTGGTCATGCTTTGGTCACCCTTGATGATTCTTAAGCTCTTGAAATTCCTAGAAATCTCTACATGGCCGTGGAACACCATTCAGAGACTAACTAAAACTTTGTTTCATTTAATTAACACTTAAACTTAAATTAACTTAGCTAATTCATCTAGTTTAGGAATTAATTAAACTAGTCATTTTTGTTGACTTAATGCTATTGGCTAATAATCATGTCAAGCCACTAATTTTGACTTCTAATAACTAGTAGCACATGGCTATCACATGGCTAAAGCTACAAGAATTTATTACTCACAGAATAAAAATTACTATTCATAAACCAGTAATTATTGTACAGTGAATAATAAAATAACAGTAAAAGAAAATTTAGTAACTATATCTAATTTCAAGTTTAGTAAGCTCCCCCGCCCCTGCATTAATAGTACAAAATTTTCTGGCCCGTAAAAAATTTTACTCTTTTCGGGCCCATCCGAGCCCACAGACAGCCCAAAATAATATTAAAATAATCACAATCTCAAAAAAATCCACAAAAATTCTCCAAAATCCTAAAAATTATAAAATTCATATTTATGCAGAAAAAATAAAATTCAAGATGTTACACTGACATAACCCAAAAAACTTTGGCCTACCGCCATCACATAATAGAAGACTAATTTGACCATAAACCAGGAAACGCAGGCTCGTCCACGCCTCGGTCATTACAGAAATACATATATAAAAATAGAACAACAAATTAAAGAGGTGAAATATCCAACAACATTACCAGTTATGACAGTAAAGAAGCATAAACAGCGCATAACACCAAACAGTGTAGTGAAACAATAAACAACATCAAGATCAAATAATAAGCAATTTAATGATCCAGGCAGTCATAGCATCAATAAAAAAAATAGTTTCATAATCATATAAATATAAGCCAAGTAAATATGATGACTGACCATGTACATGCACAAAGTATCAAAACCCTACTCCATGGAGTTAAACACAACATTCAGAGAGAATGATCAAGGAGACATGTCTGTATCTCATCAGCCTAAAATCAAGTGCTTCAATATCAACAAATTGGGTAACATGACAAATACAAGACATTCTTCACAAGATGACGATATAGGACAATGTCTCGGTCCAGATCATCTATGTATTTGCATTGGTCTATCTCACGGTACAGAGGAGCTACCAACTGCCCATTACGAGATACCCGGACCCCAACGCCCCTAAGGTTAACGAGTGACCTACATTAGTCTATTCGCACCCGTACTAAGGTGTGATTCATCTCCTAGACATACAGCCTTACAACAAAGTCTACTGGACTTTCACAATGCATGATGACTCAATGCATATTCATGTATATTCAGCAATAATATACTTTTTCACAATCACTCCACAATTTGGTCAAATTAATTATCAACATATTCTTGGCCCCACCTATGGACCCATAACCACACATTATCCAATTCTTAAATGTGAGAACATACTTTTAAGGTTTTTTATGAAATTACGCTTTAACTTCAACGTTTTTCCTATTAGCCCTCTCTAGGGGAATTCTCTTGCGTTTTTCACTCAAATCTTTGTTACTCTAATTAACAAGTCCTTTGTTTAGTTCTAAACCTAACTCACTTAAGGTAATTCAATTTAAGTTTCTCAACATCTCACTTTCACTCATGTTCTTTCCTTAGCCAAAAATTACACTAAGTTATAGAATAAAATTCTATTCTTTGTTCTGTCCATTTTATGAACCCCTAATCAACATCTAACCATCTAATTAATTAAGTTCCCATTTTAACATTAAATTGCCATTATTTTCCCTAAGTAGCTGTGAGCCTCAAAGAGACAAAGAAATTCCACAATTTTTTATCACCTCACTAATTACTCATCATTAAAAGTCTTAATTCACAAATTGTTCCACAAACTTTCATTATGGACCTATTTTTGGGCCATTTGGCCGTGAGCCTCCAAGTAAAAGGGCAAGGAACCCTTGCCTTCCATCCATGTTTCTAATCCATCAAGATCAATTCAAAGTCATCAAGATATACAAATACAACTAATAAATTCATATAAGATAAAATCAATACAAAATCATCAAAATCATACAACAAAGAGAGTAACCCTAACATGGGTTCCTCACAACTAACACATAAATATGCCCTTCACTACCAAGATAGGTTGAAGTAGATGATCTCCCTCTTATGTAACACCCCAAATTTTCGTATCTCTTAAACAGTAATTTTGACAGTTAACAGAATTTTACTGTTTAGTAATTTCTGTGCACTATAAAATTATTTTGTTTATTCCGTCAACGTATTTGATTATTTTGAGTGATTTCCTCCGTGTCAGGAAAATAAAAATTTTTGGGCCGGGGAAAACTTTACTTAATTTAATTTTTACCGTTAGGTAATTATTTTACGTAATCTGATTTGATATTTGTGCGTTTTCTAATATTTGTGATTTTTGTGGATGATTATGAAATTTTTTACTGTTTGTGGGCCCAGGGGTGTATGTGGGTCCAGGTGGCCATACGTGAGCCCGGTGGGTCCCGCAAAGCAAAAATTTTTCTACGCATAGAACAATTTGTACTGTTTAGACGGAGACAAGGGATCTTACTAAACCTAAATCCGGAAACAATTTTTAAAATTTTATTGTGCTGTGTTTTGTACTGTATTTATTTATCAGGCGATAAAAATACAGTAAATATAATCTTTCGTGGGGTTTTTAGTAGATAAAAATAGAAATTATATTACTAAGTCAATATTAGTGATTGTGACAATTTTTTATGGACCAATAGGAAACAAGTCTAAGATGGAAGACTTTAATATCAACCACCGATTTAATCAACGGTAAAGACTTGATCTTGATTTAATCAACGGTAGAGATGGATCAATTATGACCATTGGATAAGGATTTAATCAATGGTAGAGATTTGGTCTCAAAGAGTGACAAAGACCATTTATGACCATTGGATGAAGAATTAATCAAGGGTGGAGATTTGGTCTTGTAAAGTAACAAGGATCATTTATGGCCATTGGATGTAAATTTAATTAATGGTGAAGATTTAGTCTTAAAAAGTGACAAAGACTAATTATGACCCTTGGATTAAAAGTAAGAAGGAGCAATCTTGACCCTTTATTTTGGAGACACATCCAATGACTAGAATTTAAAGGAGAAAGATCTAATGGCCTAGATTAAGTCTTCTAAAATCAAAAGTCTACCTAAATCCACACCATTGATCTAATCAATGGCTTAAATGGCTTCAAATAATGACTAGAAAAGATGACAAATAATTAAATGCACTAGGAGAAGCATGCATGGAAGGGGATGGTTTTGGATTGTTTAGGAGACAAAGAAACAAAACTTTATGACCATTATTACATGTCATGGTCAATGGTGTATCATTATTGATCATTATTGATCAATTTGCATTCAAGGAGAATGCATTGGAGGGGGGCACGGTTTTGGTCTGAATTTAGGAGCTTTGAAGACCATTATTAGCTATCTTGGTCATTATTGATCATTCTTGATCATCTTTGTCTTCTCCAAAAGCAAAAGCCCATCAAACTTTTCTCTCCACCTCTCCTCCAAGCAAGTTTTGGCCATGACCATCAAGAACACCTTCCATCACTTTTTAATTTCATCCAACTTGATTTTCTAAACCTAAACATCATTCTAAGAACATCTCTAGTTATGAGTTTTTCCAAAATCATTCATCTTGGGCTTCAAATCCAAGCTTCAAGTTTCTATCAAAAATAAAAAATTCCATCTTTGTGCTTCAAGAGAAACCATTCAGTCAAGACACTTAAATCCACTCTCCAATCTCTTTTAATTTCATCCAACCATAGATCTTGAATCTACATGATATTCTAAGCAACTTTCATGTTGGAGATTCCCTCTAAATCATTCATCTTCATGAACTTTCTTCAAGATCAAAGTTATTGGGTATTTGAGGTGAAGTGTAAGGAAACTTCATTTCTTCTCTTCTTTTTTATGATCTAAACCATGTTTAATCCATGGTTCTCTTAATCAAGCTTAGTATACTAATTTCTATGTATTTTGTTTTGTATTTCAGAAGCCCTTGGTGGTGAAGGACTTGGAAAAAGAAGCAAAACAAGGAGTTTTTGAGGATCTTCAAGAGGTAAGAGGGAAATCCAACTCACCAACCAAGTATGGTGGTGAGAGATGGTTTTATATTTGATGGATGGTGAATCCATGTGAGGATTCCTATCCATGGTCATGTAATAATTTATTTGTGATTATGAGCTTTGATTATTTGCCTATGCTTGATATACTTTGCATGAGTTTATGACTTTGATGGTATGCTTATACTATGCATGATTTATTGCTTTGATTATGGCATGCTTATAATATATATTTGAATATGTATGTATATGTCATGATTTGATGATGGAAAGAAAATCAATTTTTGGCTCCAATGGCCAAAGAATGAATACGGTTTTGGCACCCAAGGTTAGGGTTCCATGTTGAAATTTTTCAAGAACAAGGGAATTAATTTTTGATCCCTAGAACATGGTGAATTTTGGTCAAGACACCTCAAGATAGGTGTTCACAAAATTAATATTTTCTTGAATGATGAAAATGGATGTTTAGAAAAGTAAGGAAAATAAACAAAGAGTTTATTTTTCAAAGAGTACATGAATACGGTTTTAGAAGGATTTTTATTTATTTATTTTGTGTAAAAAGTTTCTAAGTGTTTTACTAAACATGAGATTTAAATGAAAATAGCAATGATAATTTTAAGGATTTGCAAAGAAAGTGAAAAAAGATTTGTAAATAAAGTAAAAATGAATTTGAACAAATAGGTTTGGTTTTTATGACCATCGGTATTTCGGTTTTGAAAACAAAGAATTTTTAATGACTTTGTTTGTGTAAAATCATATCAATTTAGAAGAAAAATATTTGATGGCTTCAATGGCCAAAGACTCTACGATTTTTGGAGGTTGGAATAATTTTGGTTTTATAAAACAAAATAATTTTAAAGTGGAAACAAAATGTTTGAATAAAATGTTTTAGTATAAGGATTTTGGAAAGGGAATCAAAGTATTTTATCACTTGAGAAATGAACTTTCATATGAAAATGAAAAAGAAACGTTGCAAGGGTTTGAATCCTAATTTGTTTTGAAAAGAATTGATTTTAGAATTGATTTAGGAAAAATGGAGAATATAATAGTGTTTTGAAAATTTACTAACGTATAACTTATTTTCAAGTTTTGAAATACGTTAGAAAATGTTAAGTTTTCAAACGTTGATTTATATCAATGGAAAAGTGATTTTGTGAATTATATTTTGAAAAAGAATTTCTTGAGTAAAGAATTGTAGAAAAATATTTTATTGAGTAAGAAAATATATTAAATGAAGTATAAAGTTATATTATTTTGAGAAAAGTTGAAAAGGAATTTTTGAAGGTTAAGAAATATTTTCTGTAATGAAATGGTGATGAAAAATATTTTACGTATCTTAAAAATGTTTCTATGCAATTTGAAAAATATGTTTAAAATGATATTGATTTATTTAAGTCCAAAATAATATTTGGAATATTGAGAAATATTTTACGTGATTGTAAAATGTTGAAAAATATTTTACGTATCTGAAAAACGATTTGAAAATACAGTAAAATATTTCTACATGATTTGGAATACGTTAAAATGTTTCTATGCAAATTGAAAAATGTTGAAAATGATATTGATTTATTGAGGAATATTTTACGTGATTGTAAAATGTTAAAAAATATTTTACGTATCTTAAAAACGATTTGAAATACTTTGAAATATTTCTACGCGATTTGAATTACATTTAAATACTTTACGTAATTTGAACTACTATTGAAAAATCACTACGTGATTGAAAAGTGATGAATTATTTTTACGTGATTGTGAAAATGACAGAAAATCGTTATGTGATTTGGAAAGTGTTTTAAATATTTTGAGAATGATGAAAAATGATTTACGTGACGTAAAAGAATGATTTTTAAGTTACGCAATTTTGAAAACGGTGGAAAATCATTACACAATTTGAGAAACGTATATTTTTATGCGATTGAGAAAAATGTTAAAAAATTAAATACGTGATTTAAAAGTGCAACAGAAGAGTTGCAGTATTTTGAAAGCATAACAGAAATGTTACAAAATTTTGTAAACGTAACAGTAGTGTTACGGTATTGTGTAAACGTAATAAAAACGTTTTGGAATTTTAAAAAAATGTAACAAAAGTGTTACAGTATTGTAAAAATGTAAAAGAAGTGTTATGGTATTATGAAAATATAATAGAAACGTTTTTGAATTGTGAAAACGTAACAGAAATGTTACACGATTGTGAAAATACGGCAAAAGTGTTTTATAACTATGAAAACATGATAACATGATTTTGTTATTGAAAAATACAGTATGATTACTGTGGAACCAGTGTCCATACACTGTTTATGAAAACAACGAGTTTTGCCTGTTATTGGCACGTGGTGCATTTTAGATGCATTGAAAAAAAAAATATGCGTTGAGGCATATGATTTAATTGAACAAACGAATTTGAAAAGAATGGCACTTGTGGTTGGACTTGCACTGATATATTCGTGCATTGTATAAACTATATCTGAAAAATTATGAGATATACCTGTGATTGGTATTATACCTGTGATTGGTATTTGGTGCATTATACATGCATTGGAATGGTCCAATGAGGACTGGATTTGGCTGATTGCCTAGGAGAATTACACCTCTTGAGTGGGTGCGATATGCGTAGTGTAAGTCACTTGTTGACCTTGGGGGCATTGGGGTGCGGGTTGCTTACACGTGTGGTTGGTCGCGCTTCTTCCCGTAGGTTAGACTGATGCAACACACCGATGATCCTGACCGAGACACTATTCTTAATCAAGATCTGATAAAGACTGTCGTGTATGTGCCAGATGTGTAAAAATTGGAATAAGAATTAAAGCACGTGGTCTGAGGCATGTGGTACCGGCAGGTCTTTTCGATCATTTTCTCTGACCTGAGTTTAGCTCCATGGAGTAAGAAATCGAGTCTTGTGTACATGCATAATCTGAGCATTTATATCTGTATGATATATTAATTGAGGAATATTGACTATGACAATTGTTTTAAATATTTGGATGATGATGATGATAATGCTGAGGGCATTATCGTAATTATTGTTTATGATAATTGAACTGATAAATGATTTGATGATGATAGTTGATTAATGTTGATGGCATAATTATAATTGTGGTATGATCTATCTGTATGATATGTTGTTTGTGTTATCTCTGTGCTGCCATGTTGGTATTGGTGTAGGTGATCTCACCTCTTTGTTATGTTGTTTTGCTATGTCTGTACTGTTAAAATCAAATAATAGAAGGATCGAGTTGTCTTAGACATAACGGGCGGTAGCTGTTCTGAGATTGGTGACAACAATAAGGAGTGGACATTCATGATCAAGATAGTGTGCAGTATTGACATAGAACAGATGTCTGATGCATCAAGAAGGAGACAAAAAGAAATAAGTATGTTAAGTTTTCTCGTTAGAGTTGTACCGTGCTATTAAGTAGGACCCGTCATAGGGTTTGCTACTGTTGAAAAAAAAATAAGTCTATTAGTTTTATATTTCTCTTCAAATTGTTAAATATTAATTGGTGTCAATGTTGTATATGAATCAGTTTAAATATATTTTCAGTAATACTTATGGATTACAGTAAGTTTATATTTCAGCAAGAAAGAAATTTTTTTAAACCCACGTTTTTAACTCAAACCTTTTATGAAAACATTTTCAGATTATGAGTCGGAAGTCAGATATATGATACCCTAGGGAGGGTGTTACATCTTACCCCAAAGAGATAAACAAGAAAGCAACTTCTTTTATGCTCTTTGTAGGTTTCGGCCTCCACCACTCAAAAACCCTAGAAATTTCATCTCATAAAAATCAATATTTCAAGCTTGAAATGAAGAGATCAATGGTCATGGCAAGGACCATGAACACGAAAATGAAAAAGAAAGGTGAAAGTCAAGAATTTTACCTTAAAGCTTCAAGCTTAGAGCTTGAAGAAAAGTGATGAAGAAGTGAGCTTTTTAGGTAGATTCCAACTAGGAAAGGCCTTAGAATGTGATGTAGTTTAACAAAATGAGGTTGCTTGAATTTTTTGCAAACATGGAGGTGCAAAGTGGTAAGGTAGCCGTGGGGTATAGAGGAGAAAGAGACGAGAGAAATGTGATGGAAAGAGAAAGAGAAAGTGTGAAGAGAGATAAGTTAAATTTGAAATGAAGTTGATGTGAAATAGTTAAATAAAAGTGATATTTTTCCCCTTTTTCCCCCCATTGCCCCCATTGCCGCGGCACACACACAAAAGGAGAGAGGGAGAGGCTTCTCCTACAAGCTTGGTGGAATTAGCTTCTTTAACAAGCCAAAAACAAAGCTTCTTCAAGAAGTCAATTCTTACCTTTTTTTAAAAAGTCAAAGTGATGTGACATAAAGTGGATATTTTAGAAAAAATGATAAGCATTTTACTACAAGCTATTATCCAATGGATAAAAGTCATAATTAACAAAACAAATATCTATTGTCCAATGGATAATAGAACGTATTGCGATTTTATTTATCAGATAAAATATTAAAAAATGTATACCTCGTAAATTATGTCAGGCCTCGAGTTTAGTAAGATATCCCGTCGACGTTTCCACAGCCCAAGGTTTTTCCAGCCTCGGGGAAAATAATTTATTTTCCTGTCTTCGCTCAATGTACACGTAAATCGAGAAATATATTAAAATAATCAATGTTTCCAAAAAAAATCCACAAAATTCACAAAAATCACAAATGTTATGAAATGACTATTTATCATGAAACAAATAATTTTTAGGGTGTTACAACTCTTCCCTTCTAAAAAGGAATTTCGCCCTCGAAATTTTCATACCTTAGAATAGATGTGGATATTGTTCTTTCATCTTGTCTTCTAACTCCCATGTTGCATCTCCGGTTATCCCATTCCAGATCATTTTTACCCATAGAATTTCTTTCCCTTTGAGTCGCTTCACCTTCCAATCTTCAATCTTTACAGGAGGTGCCTCATAGGTTAAATTCTCTTTTAGTTATACTGTATCAGGTGCTATGACATGGTTTGGATCAGGAATATATTTTTGCAATTGTGACACATGAAAGACATTGTGAAGGTTTGAAAGAAAAGGTGGTAAAGCTACTTGGTAAGCTACTAGACCTATCCGGCGAAGAATTTGATAAGGTCCGATGAATTTAGGAGTGAGTTTTCCATATTTAATAACTCGACCGACCTCAGTCGTGGGTGTGACTTTCAAAAATACATGTTCGCCTTCCTCAAACTCAAGAGGCTTTCTCTTTTGGTTCGCGTAGCTTTTCTGTTGACTCTAAGCAATCCTCATCTTTTCCTGAATCATCTTGACCTTCTCAGTCGCTTGTTGGACAAGATCAGGTCCAATCGTAAGGTGCTCTCCATCCTGGTACCAACACAAGGGTGTTCTGCACCATCGTCCATATAGAGCCTCATAGGGTACCGTCCTTATGCTCGAGTGAAAACTGTTGTTGTAGGTGAACTCTATCAAGGGTAAGACTTTATCCTAACTTCCAGTATGCTCCAAAGTACAGGCTCTAAACAAATCTTCCAACGATTGAATCGTCCTTTCCGATTGACCATCAGTTTGAGGATGATAAGCAGAACTCAAACGTAGTTTCGTTCCCATTGCTCCTTGAAGACTCTGCCAAAATCTTGATGCGAACCTCGGGTCTTTATCGGAAATGATACTAGAAGGCACACCATGCAGTCTAACAATCTCACCAATATAAAGCTGGGTCAACTTCTCCATGTTATATATTATGTTAATTGGTAAGAAATGTGTTGACTTCGTGAGCCGATCAACGATTACCCATATCGAATCATGCCCTTTTCGGGTCTTCGGAAGTCCAACCACGAAATCCATTGCGATACTATCCCATTTCCATTCAGGAATAGTTAAAGGCTGCAATATTCCTGAAGGTCTCTGATGTTCAACCTTAGCTTTCTAACAAACCAGACAAGACGACACGTGTTGAGCTACGTCTCTCTTCATTCTAGGCCACCAAAACAACTGTTTCAGATGTTGGTACATCTTAGTCATTCCAGGATGCATACTTAACATGTTGGTATGAGCTTCATCTAGAATTGCTTTCCTAAGCTCCGGATCATCGGGTATACAAATCCTACCTTTGAACTTTAGGACTCCATCAGGTCATTCCTCTACTGTTGTCACACTGCCTTGCTTCATTAGTTCCCATTCCTTTTGCGAAAAATCATCACTTTATTGCTTCTTTCGGATCGCTTCCATCAAGTCATTCAGAATAGTAACCATATTCAAACGAATTCTTCCTAGTGCCAATTTAACAAATAGCCACATATCTCTGAATTGCTCTATCAATTCCTTCTCCTTAATCATCATAGCAGACATTGTAACACCCCAAATTTCCGTATCTCTTAAACAGTAATTTTGACAGTTAACAGAATTTTACTGTTTAGTAATTTCTGTGCACTATAAAATTATTTTGTTTATTCCGTCAGCATATTTGATCGTTTTGAGTGATGTACTCCGCGTTAGGAAAATAAAAATTTCGGGCCGGGGAAAACTTTACATAATTTAATTTTTACCGTTAGGTAATTATTTTACGTAATCTGATTTGATATTTGTGCATTTTATAATTTTTGTGATTTTATGGATGATTTTGAAATTTTTCCTATCTGTGGGCCCTAAAAGGGGTATGTGGGCCTAGGTGGCCATACGTGGGCCCAGGTGGGTCCCACAAAGTGAAAAAAATTTCTATGCATAGAAAAATTTGTATTGTTTAGACGGAGACAGGGGATCTTACTAAACCTGAATCCGAAAACAGTTTTTAAAATTTTATTGATCTTGTGTTTTAGATCTTGTATTTAATTATCGGATGATAAAAATACAGTAAAAATATTATTTGTAGGATACAAGAATAAATATTATACTGCGTAGTCAACAAAGAGAGCTTGAATTGATTTATACCCTTGGATGAGAATACTTAGTTTGAATATTAACCATTGATTTAATCAAAGGTTAAGAAACAAACTTAATAAAAAAGCTTGGATAATAACCATTGATTTAATCAATGGTGTGAGAATAAGCTTAATTAGGAAGGCTTTGATATCAACCATAGATATAATCAAAGGTGTAGAATTGGTCTTGAAAAATGACAAAGACCATTTATAACCATTGGATTTAGATTAAATCAAGGGTGGAGATTTAATCTTAAAAAGTAACAAAGACCATTTATGACCATTGGATGAAGAATCAATCAATGGTGGAGATTTGGTCTTCTAAAATGGCAAAGACTAATTAGGACCCTTGGATTTAAAGTTTGAAGGAGCAATCTTGACCCTTAATTTTGGAGACGCATCTAAGGGCTAGAATTTAAAGGAAAAAAAAATCCAATGGCCTAGATTAAGTCTTCTAAAATTAAAAATCTACCTAAATCCTAACTATTGAAGTAATCAATGGCTAGAGAATGCTTCAAATAATGGATAGAAAAGATGACAATATTAATGCATGTAATGCAAGGAGGGGGACGGTTTTGGCTTGTTAGAAGACAAAGAAAAAAAAAATTCAAATGCATTAATTTAATGCTTTATGTCATTGTTAGAAGTCTTGATCAATGTTTCATGCATTATCACCTTTCTTTCAATTTTTCCATCACACTCCACGGCTATGCATCAATTTTGGAAAACACAAAATAATACTTGGTCATCTTCTAACCATAATTGAAGACTTTAGTCAATTATACTACATGGTTGCCTTGTTTTCTTCCTTAGGAAATTTCTTGGAAGGAGACTAAAATTAATTCATTTCCTATCATTCTTTTCTCTCTTCACTCTACAGCAATGCATAGGAGAAAGGGGCCAAAAAGCATTTCATTCATTTGCTATCATAATTCATCTTTGTTTCCTCCAAAAAGCCTAAGACTTCATTGAACATTTTCTCTCCATCCTCCTATGAGCTAGTTTCGGCCAAGCTCTCCAAGAAGCACCTTCCATCATTTTTAATTTCATCCAACCTTAGATCTTGAATCTACATGATGTTCTAAGCAACTTTCATGTTGAAGATTTCTTCTAAATCATTCATCTTCAAGGAGTTTCTTCAAGATCAAAGTTATTGGGTTTTTTAGGTGAAGTATAAGGAAACTTCATTTTCTTCTCTCTTTTTCATGATCTAAACCATGTTTGATCCATGGTTCCTCTTAATCAAGCTTGATATGTTAATTAACTTGTGTTTTGTTTTGTATTTGAGAAGCCCTTGGTGGTGAAGGACTTGGAAAAAGAAACAAATCAAGAAGCTTTGGAGGATCTTCAAGAGGTAAGAGGAGATCCATCTCACCAACCAAGCATGGTGGTGAGAGATGGTATTTTATTTGATGGATGTGGAATCTATGTGAGGATTCATATCCATGGTCATGTAATTAATTTGTGGGTGTTTATGAGCTTTGATTAATTTTCTATGCTTGATATGCTTTGCATGATTTTATAGCTTTGATGATATGCTTGATATGCTATACATGCTTTTATGGCTTTGATGGTATGCTTATATTATTTATGATGAAATATATATGTATATGCCATGACTTGATGGTGGAAAGGAAATTGATTTTTGGCTCCAATAGCCAAGGAAGAGCTACGGTTTTGATGCCCTTGATTAGGGTTCATGTTGAAAATTTTCAAGAACAAAAGAATTGATTTTTGAGTACTTAGAACATGGTGGATTTGAACAAGACACCTCAAAATAGGTGTTCACAAATTAATATTTTCATGAAAGATGAAAATGGATGATTTGAAGAGTATGGAAAATAAACAAAGGATTTGTTTTTCAAGAGAACAAGAATATGATTTTTGGAGGAATTTTTATTGATTTATTTTGTGTAAAAAGATGCTAAGTGTTTTTTTCTAAACATGAGTTTTGAATGAAACGGGCAAATGTTGATTTTAAGGATTTGCAAAGAAAGTGAAAAAGAATTTGTAAAGAAAGTAAAAATGAATTTGGATAAATGGGTTTGGTTTTATAACCATTGGTATTTCGGTTTTGAAAACAAAATTTTAATGGTTTTGTTTGTGTAAAACCATATCAATTTAAAAGGAAAAGTATTTGATGGATTTAATGGTTTTGTTTGTGTAAAACCATATTGATTTAGAAGAAATTTTTTTTTTTGATGATTTCAATAGTCATGTCCACATTTTTGAAGGCTTGTAATGCCTTGATTTTTATGAACACAGTGAATTTCAAAGTGGAAACGTAACTGGATTTAATACAAGGATTTTGGAAAGGGAATCAAAGCGTTTATCACTTGAGAAAATCAAGTTTTTTTGTAAACGAAAATGTTTTCGAACTTCAATTTATTTTGAAGAAGGTTGTGTTTGGAAATGATTTGGGAAAAATGGAGAATATAATGGTGTTTTGAAAATTTACTAACGTATAACTTATTTTCAAGTTTTGAAATACGTTAGAAAATGTTAAGTTTTGAAACGTTGATTTACATCAATGGAAAAGTGATTTTGTGAATTATATTTCTTGAGTAAAGAACTGTGGAAAAATATTTTCTTGAGTAAGAAAATATATTAAATGAAGTATAAAGTTATATTATTTTGAGAAAAGTTAAAATGGAATTTTTAAAGGTCAAGAAATATTTTCTGTAATGAAATTGTGGTGAAAAATTATTTACGTATCTTAAAAACGTGATTTTTAAGTTATGTGATATGGAAAAATATTTCTATGTGATTTTAAATACGTTGAAATATTTATACGCGATTTGAATTTACGTTTAAATATTTTACGTGATTTGAACTACTATTGATAAATCACTACGTGATTGAATAGCGATAGAATATTTTTTTATGCGATTGTGAAAATGGGGAAAAATTGTTATGAGATTTGGAAAGTGTTTTAAATATTTTGAGAATGATGAAAAATGATTTACGTAACGTAAAAGAATGATTTTTAAGTTACGCGATTTTGAAACAGTGGAAAAATACTATGCGATTTGAGAAACGTATGTTTTTACGCGATTGAGAAAACGTTGAAAAATTTGTACGTGGTTTAAAAGTGCAACAGAAGAGTTGCGGTATTTTGAAAACGTAATGAAATGTTACAAAATTTTGTAAATGTAACATTAGTGTTACGGTATTGTAAAACGTAATAAAACGTTTTGGAATTTTAAAACGTAACAAAGTGTTACGGTATTGTGAAAATATAAAAGAAGTGTTATGGTATTGTGAAAACATAACGAAACGTTTTGGATTGTGAAACGTAATGAAATGTTACGCGATTGTGAAAATACGTTAAAAGTGTTTTACAACTATGAAAACGTGATAACATGATTTTATTTGTTGAAAGTACAAGTATGATTATTGTTGAACCAAAGTGTCCATACACTTGTTTGTGAGAAAATGACATATTTGTCTATGATTGGATTTGGTGCATTATACATGCATTGGAATGGTCCAATGAGGATTTGGATATGGTGATTACCTAGGAGAAACACACCTCTTGAGTGGGTGCGATATGCGTAGTGTAGGTCACTTGTTGACCTTGGGGGCATCGGGGTGCGGGTTGCTTACACGGGTGGTTGGTCGCGCTTCTTCCGTAGGTTAGACCGATGCAACACACCGATGATCTGACCGAGACACTATTCTTAATCAAGATCGATAAAGACTGTCGTGTATGTGCTAGATGTGCAAAAATTGGAATAAGAATTAAAGCACGTGGTATTCGAGGCACGTGGTACCGCAGATCTTTTCGATCATTTTCTCCGACACGAGTTTTAGCTCCATGGAGTAGGAAATCGAGTCTTATGTACATGCATAATCGAACATTTATATCGTGTGATATATTAATTGAGGAATATTGGCTATGACAATTGTTTTGAATACTTGGATGATGATGATGATAATTAGGACATTATCGTAATTGTTGTTTATGATAATTGAATTGATAAATGATTTGATGATGATAGTTGATATTGGAAGTTTGATATCCCTGTATGATATTGCTGCTTGTGTTATCTCTGTGCTGCCATGTTGGTATTGGCGTAGGTGATCTCACCTCTTCGTTATGTTGTTTTGTTGTGTCTGTATTGTTAAAATTAAACAGTAGAAAGAATGAGTTGTCTTAGACATAACGGGTGATGGACACTCAGAGATTGATGAAAACATTGAAGAGTGGTTGTCTCAAGTTCGAAGGTGTTCTGAGTAGACAAGGAGTAGAGTTCTGATGCAACAAGCTGGATACAAGATAAGGAATGAGTATGTTAAGTTTTAACGTTAGTGTTGTACCGTGCTATTAAGTAGGACCCGTCATGGGGTTTGCTACTGTTAAAAAAAAAGAGAGTTTGTTAGTTTTATATTTAAATTGTAAAATATTAATTAGTGTCAATATTGTATATGAATTTGTTTCAAATGTTTTTCAGTATTACATATAAATTTCAGTAAGTTTATATTTCAACAAGAAAGAAATTTTTTTAAACCCATGTTTTTAACTCAAACCTTTTATGAAAACATTTTCAGATTATGAGTCGGGAGTCAGACATGTGATACCTTAGGGAGGGTGTTACAGACATACTAAGTATCTTTCTACTCAAAGCATCTGCCATGACATTTGCCTTTCTGGAATGATACTGAAGTTGAAAATCGTAGTCTTTCAAGAACTCCAACCACCGTTGCTGCCTCATGTTCAACTCCTTTTGCTCAAATAAGTACTTTAGACTTTTGTGGTCACTGTAGACATTGAATGTTGCCCCATACAGAAAGTGTTTCCATATCTTCAAAGCAAACACCACAACTGCTAACTCCAGGTCATGTGTAGGGTAATTCTTTTCATGCACTTTTAACTATCTTGAAGCATACGCCACCACTTTCCTATCTTACATGAGCACACATCCTAGTCCTTGATGTGAAGCATCACAGTACACCTTAAAGGGTTCATTGGGATCAGGTAGAACTAAAACTGGTGAAGTAGTCAATCGTCTTTTCAACTCTTGAAAACTTTCTTCACAAGTGTCGATCCACTCAAAAGCTTGGTTCTTCCTTGTAAGTTGAGTAAGAGGTCCTACTATCTTGGAAAATCCTTCAATAAATCTTCGATAATATCCAACTAATCCTACAAAGCTTCGAATTTCAGTCATGCTCTTTGGTCTTTCCCACTGTAGAACTGCTTTAACCTTCAACGGATCCACTGCAAGCCTATCCTTTGAGATTACATGACCCAAAAAATTAACTTCTTCTAGCCAAAATTCACATTTTGTCAACTTGGCATACAACTTCTTCTCTTTTAGGATCTGGAGAACTATACTGAGATGTTCAGCATGTTCCTCCTGATTTTGAGGATAGATCATAATGTCATCGATAAAAATAATGACAAATTTGTCTAGGTAAGGATGAAAGATTCTATTCATGTAATCCATGAATATGACAGGTGTATTCGTCACTCCAAACGATATCACGAGATACTTGTAATGTCTGTAACGTGTACAAAAAGCCGTTTTGGGAATATCCTCTACCTTTACTCAGATCTGATGATAGCTAGAACACAGATCAATCTTAGAGAAAACTGCGGCTCCCTTTAGCTGATCCATCAAATCATTTACCTTGGAAGTGGATACTTGTTCTTGAGTGTGACCTTGTTCAGCTGGCGATAATCTACACATAAGCGCGAAGTTCCATCCTTTTTCTTGACCAACAGCATTGGCGCTCCCCAGGGTGACACACTAGGCCTGACAAATTACTTTTCCAGAAGCTCCACCAACTGTTTCTTAAGCTCAACCAAGTCTAATGGTGACATCCTGTACGGTGCTATAGATACAGGACCAGATCCAAGTGCAACATCGATAGTGAACTTTATCTCTCGCTCAGGCGGTAAACTAGGTACATCTTCAGAAAAGACTTCAAGAATGTCATTAACTACCGGAATAACATTCACATCTATCTCGCTCTTGACTTCTAAGGAAGACAATAGCATACCCTGAGCTTCTCCTTTTAAAAGAGCTTTAACTTGGTTGACCGTCAAAAATCTAGAAACTTCAAACTTAGGGAAAACTAGGGTTTTATAGGAACAATCCAATAGGATATGATTAGAAGATAACCAACTCATTCATAAGATTACGTCTATTTAGGAAAAAGGTAAACAAATCAAATTAATAGAAAAGAGTCGACCTTCAATTGATAAAGGATAATTCAAACAAACTTAGGTAGTAACAACAAGTTTAGCAATAGGGGTAGAAACACTCAAATCAAAAGGCAAAGAAGACACAAACAAACCTAACCAACGTACACAGTCATAAGCAATAAAAGAATGGGTCGCCTCTGAGTCATACAGTACAGATAAAAGATTACCTCCTATGGTATCATCTCCATTTATCATATCATCAGACTAGGAGGCTTCAGCTCCACTCATCTTGTAAACTCAGCCTCCTACCTAAGGTTTGGCAACTCGTGCATTGTTGACAAAAGGCTCTGCCTTGGTTTGGTTGTAATCTCTGGAGATATGTCCAGGTTTCCCACATCTAAAGCAGATAATCTCCTTGATAGTGCACTCTCTTGTTAGATGATCTTTACTGCATTTTAGACACTTTAGTGAAGATGCCACATTTTGACCAACTCGATTGCCACCAGAATTTCCACTCGAGCCTCCACCAGATGATTGTGGTTGACTTCTCGGTAGTCGGGAATAAGGTTTTCTCTGAAAATGATTCGCATTGTTATCACCTCCTTTTTGGAACCTAGAAGGTCCAAAGTTGTAATTCCTCGTGTCTCTCGACTGATTGAGCTCTTCAATCCTTCCACACTTGTCTAGCAAGGCTGGGAATTGGTCAATTCCCAAAGGCAATACCACCCTCTTCAAGTCATGGCGCAGTCCTTCCTCAAACTTCTAGCATTTCCATTCTTTGTCAGGTTAGAGCTAGAAATACCTTGAAAACTTAGACATGCTTTCAAACTTTGCCGCATACTCGCTAACTGTCATGCCTCCTTGTTTCAGACCAAGAAACTTCATCTCCTTAGTATGTCTCGCACTTGTAGGAAAATACTTTTCCAAGAATTTGTCCTTGAAGACTTCCCATGTAATTGTCGTTCCTTTGGCTTCCATTAATCTCTGTGCTCCATTCCATCAGTCTTCTGCATCTCCGACTAACATGAAGGTAGCATAGGTTACCTTCATGTTATCAGCACAGCCTATCCCTCAGAATATCTTTTCCAGTTCCTTGATCCAAAGACTAGCCTTCTCTGGATCAAACTCTCCTTTAAACTGAGGTGGGTTGTTGTGATAAAATTCTGATAAATTCTGGGCATCTGTCATCCCCTCTTGTTGTTGTGCAGCTCTCTCACCTTGTTGTGCAATAACATTCGCCATTTGCTGCATGGCCTCAACTGCTGCAGTAATACCTCCACCGCGAGCCATCACTCTTTTTTTAGATTTAGACTGAACAAAACATAAGAAAAGTTAGATGTAACCCTTCGGAAACCAAACACAGAGAATCACACAGCACAAACAAGATAGACCTAACCACAAAACCCAAAAGAAAACTCAAACTGGGGCTCTAATACTAAACTAGTATAACACCCCCTTTTGGAGAGAGACAGTTACACCAAACTCGAACGAAAGATCAAAAGATAACACTAAGACCAGGAGATATACACGTATAAATAATGACTTATTCATTCATAAAACATATAGTAAATTGGCAATTCTCTTTTAATTGAACGCATACTTTTTTTTTTATGGAAAACATAGACTTAGCAGAAATAAATAACAAGAAGAACATTACATTCATCTAACTGAATATATATATATATATATATATATATATATATATATATATATATATATATATATATATATATATATATATATATATATATATATATATATATACATCATATGTACTTATATACATCAAAGATCTTGAAGAGCATAAATAAGAGTTACACATGCCCAAAAAGATGTTACATACAAAAGCCCTCCAAAAAGATACAAAACATCAGGCCCCCAAAAAGCTAAACACTACATGCCAAAGTCCCACAACTATGGGAGAGGACCCTTCGATGGGTCTTCCTCCGTCTTTTCAAAAGATAAGACCACCAGAGGAGGCACTCTCTGATGGACAAGAGTCCGTGCAGAGGACACCTCACTGTCCTCATGAGAGGTATAGTTGAGGACACCCCAAAGCTCCCTGATAGGCATGAAAAACTCCAGGTGCACAGTAGTGTTCAAAGAAAAGAAGGGAACATCATCCCTAGTCCTACGGATGATTATAGACACATCATCATAACGAATGCGCTCTGAATTCCAATCGATCTTCCAGGCATCCGACCCGCCATGAAACAAAACGCTGACATAACCCAAAAAGCTTTGGCCCACCGCCATCACAAAACAGAAGACTAATTTGACCAGAAACCAGGAAACACAAGCTTGCCTATGCCTCGGTCTTTACAGAAATACATATATAAAAATAGAATAACAAAGTAAAGAGGTGAGATATCCAACATCACTACCAGTTATGGCAGTAAAGAAACATAAACGGCGTATAACGCCAAACAGTGCAGTGAAATAGTAAACAACATCAAGATCAGATAATAAGCAATTTAATAATCCAGGCAGTCATAGCATCAATAAAAGAAACAGTTTCATAATCATATAAATATAAGCCAAGTAAATATGATGACTGACCATGTACATGCACAAAGTACTAAAACCTTACTCCATGGAGCTAAACACAACATTCGGAGAGAATGATCAAGGAGAGATTTCTGTATCTCATCGGCCTTAAATCAAGTGCTTCAATATGAACATATTGCGCAACATGGCACATACAAGGCATTCTTCACAAGATCATGATACAGGACAGTGTCCCAGTCCGGATCATTTGTGTGTTTGCATCGGTCTGTCTCACGGTACAGAGGAGCTACTAACTGCCCATTGCAAGATACCCGCACCCCGACACCCCCAAGGTCAACGAGTGACCTACACTGGTCTATTCACACTCGCACTAAGGTGTGATTCATCTCTTAGGCATACAACCTTACAACAAAGTCCACCGGACTTTCACAATGCATGATGACTTAATGCATATTCAAGTATATTCAGCAACAATATACTTTTCCACAATCACGCCACAATTTGGCCAAATTAGTTATCAATAGATTCTTGGCCCCACCTATGGACCCACAACCACACATTATCCAATTCTTAAATGTGAGAACATACTTTTAAAGTTTTTTTTTAATGAAATTACGCTTTAACTTCAATGTTTTTCCTATTAGCCCTCTCTAGTGGAATTCTCTTGTGTTTTTTACTCAAATCTTTGTTACTCTAATTAAAAAGTCCTTTGTTTAGTTCTAAAACTAACTCACTTAGGGTAATTCAATTTAAGTTTCTCAACATCTCACTTGCACTCATGTTTTTTCCTTAGCCAAAAATTACACTAAGTTATAGAATAAAATTCTATTATTTTTTCTGTCCATTTTATGAACCCCTAATCAACATCTAACCATCTAATTAATTAAGTTCCCATTTTAACATAAAATTGCCATTATTTTCGCTAAGTGGCCATGAGCCTCAAAGAGACTAAGAAATTTCACAATTTTTCATCACTTCACTAATTACTCATCATTAAAAGTCTTAATTTCCAAATTGTTACACAAACTTTCATTATGGACCTATTTTTGGGCCATTTGGCCGTAAGCCTCCAAGTAAAAAGGCAAGGAACTCTTGCCTTCCATCCATGTTTCCAATCCATCAAGATCAATCCAAAGTCATCAAGATATACAAATACAACCAATAGATTCATATAAGATAAAATTAATACAAAATCATCAAAATCATACAACAAAGAGAGTAACCCTAACATGGGTTCCTTATAACCAACACATAAATATGCCCTGCACTACCAAGATAGGCTGAAGTAGATGATCTCCCTCTTACCCCAAAGAGATAAACAAGAAAGCAACTTCCTTTATGCTCCTTGTAGGTTTCGGCCTCCATCACCCAAAAGCCCTAGAAATTTCATCTCATAAAAATCAATATTTCAAGCTTGAAAAGAAGAGATCAATGGTCATGGTAAGGACCATGAACACGAAAATGAGAAAGAAAGGTGAAAGTCAAGAATTTTACCTTAAAGCTTCAAGCTTAGAGCTTGAAGAAAAGTGATGAAGAAGTGAGCTTTTTAGGTAGATTCCAACTAGGAAAGGCCTTAGAATGTGATGTAGTTTAAGAAAATGAGGTTACTTGAATTTTTTGCAAACATAGAGGTGCAAAGTAGTGGGGTAGCCGTGGGGTATGGAGGAGAACGAGAAGAGACAAATGTGATGGAAAGAGAGAGAGAAAGTGTGAAAAGAGAGAAGTAAAATTTGAAATGAAAAAGTTGATGTGAAATGGTTAAATGAAAGTCATATTTTTCCCTTTCTCCCCTATTGCCGTGGCACACACACACAAGGAGAGAGGCAGAGGCTTCTTCTACAAGCTTGGTGGAATTAGCTTCTCCAACAAGCAAAAAAAAAAGTTTCTTCAAGAAGCCAATTCTTACCCTTTTTGAAAAAGTCAAAGTGATGTGACTTAAAGTAGATATTTTAGAAAAAAATGATATGCATTTTACTACAAGCTATTATCAAATGGACAAAAGCCACAGTTAACAAAACCAGTATCTATCGTGCAATGGATAATAGAACGTACAATAATTTTATTTATCAAATAAAATCTCAAAAAATATAAACTTCGTAAACTGTGCCCCGCCTAGGACTTAGTAAGATCTCCCGTCGACGTTTCCACAGTCTAAGATTTTTGCAGGCACGAGAAAAATATTTTCTTTTTCCGACTCTACTCAATGCACACGTAAATCGAGAAATATATTAAAATAATCAACATTTTCACAAAATTCACAAAAATCACAAATATTATAAAATGACTATTTATCATTGAACAAATAATTTTTAGGGTGTTACACGCTTAACTATGGAGTACTTATGTTATTGGCTTCCGAAAAGAAGATGTATCTTGTTGATATAGGTGATGCTAATCAATTCCTTTAAACCATCCTCAACTATACAGTCCCATACCTGCACAATCTCTGAATCCATCTCATTCCGGTGTGTATTCAGTTCATTCATGTGTCCCTTTGCCTAGAAGTCTGCTAGGAGCCGCTCCTTGTCTGTGCTTCATCTTTATGCACCGGTGACCATTCCCTACCCTTGTCGGCCCCAGGTGTCACATGCCCACCAGCTTCCTCATGCTTCATCCCTGAACCACACCATACTGAGAGAGGTCTCGCTTTGATACCATTTGTAACGTCCCGGGACTGCTTGCAGGATTGATGAATGTCCCCACAAATCAACACGGGTCTTTTCAGCATGCTTTGTCTTCACTGACACGCATCCTAGGAAACTTCCCAGGAGGTTACCTATCCCACAAGTGCTCTAAGTCAAGCACCCTTAACCATGGAGTACTTATGTTCTTGGCTCTCGAAAAGAAGATGCATCTTGTTGATATGGGTGGTGCTAATCAATTTCTTTAAGCCATCCTCAACTATGTAGTCTCATACCTGCACAGTCTCTGAATCCCTCTCATTCTGGTGTGTATTCAGTTCATTCATGTGTCCCTTCGTCTAGAAGCTTGCCAGGAGCCGCTCCTTGTCTGTGCTTCATCTTTATGCACCAGCAACCACTCCCCGCTTTCATCGACCCCAGGTGTCACGTGTCATCAAGGCTTAATTGAGATATTCATGGCGGAAGCCGATGATATGTGTGTTGGGTCCGATCCCACTAAATAGGATTCCAGATCACGGTTCAAAACACACCTCATTTTCATTCAAAAGAAAAAGAAAAGAACAAAAAAAATAATTAAATTAAATTAAATAATTATTTAAAAAAATAAAAATAAAAATAATTATATAGAGAGATACTATTCCCTGTTCCATATGCCCCCAACCCTACAAACTTCAATCTTCCCGATTTTCTCAAGCATCCCCCCGACCTTCTCTCTCTCTCTCCACCATCAATTTAATGAGTAATATTTAATATAAAAGGATAAAAAAGTTAAAATTACTAAAAAAAAGTAATCAATTTTTATTTAAAGAAAAGAATTACTTAATTTTAATTATTAGTCAAAATTACTTTGAATAAAATCTTCATTTAAAACATTAGTCATTTAGTGTTAATAAATGACACTCAATAAGAAAGTAATAACTATTCACCAACTTTTTTCATGCAATCATTTGGAGACAATCATTCATTAAAAGTAAATAGTTATTCGCGCAAATATCTTCTTAATTTTATGATTTTGTATATTAAACTTAATTTGAAACGTTAATCACTCAGTACTGACAAACGACAACTCAATAAAAAATAGTAGTCATTTGTAAATTTCTTTTATATAAAACTTAATTTAATACAATCAATCAATTAGTGACAAATAATAACCACCCAATAAAAGGTAATAATTATTCACAAAAAGGTAATATCCATTTGTAAATTTCCTTATATTTACATGTATTTTATATGTTAAACTTCATTTGAAATATTAGTTGCTTAATGACAACAAATAATCACTTAATAAAAAGTAATAATTATTTATAAATTTTTTACATATATAACTTAATTTGAAATTACTAGTCATTCGGTGATAACTAATTACTATTTACTAAAAATTAACAAATAACTACTTATTAAAAATATTATTATTTATTAGATAAGATAAAATGATATTTCTCTCTAATTAAAATCTAAATGATCTTTTTTATTAATTTTAATTTTGTTTATCTCTTTAATTTAAATATTATTCTTTAAAATTCTTGTTATTAATTTTTCTGATCATTTTTTACCCAACCATATTAATATTTAGATAAATCAATTTAGTTTATAAAAGAGGCTGTTTTAAGAAATAATTCAATTAATCTAAACATTAATCCTCTGTTTTTTTTTATGATAGTCTAGGCTTATCATATTCCTTTTTATTGAAAAAAAAGTTTATCAAAATTCAAGTCATTTTCATTCAAAAGAAAAAGAAAAGAACAAAAAACAATTAAATTAAATTAAACAATTATTACCGAAAAAATAAATAAAATAAGTTATATAGAGAGAGTTACTGTTCCGTGTTCTGTATGCCTCCAAACCTAAATACTTCAATCTTCCCCCCACTTTTCTCAGGTGTACAATTTGGACCCTTTCCTTCCATTCTCTCTCTCTCTCTCTCTCTCTCTCTCCACAATCAATTCCATTCGATTCTGAATCCGGTGTCGTTCCTCAGCTCACAGACTCAAAACCCAAATCCAAATCCAAACCCAAATTCATGTGTTTAAAAAAATACCCTGAATTTCTTAAATGGGCAAGTACATGAAGAAATCCAAAATCGCCGGCGACGTTGCAGTCATGGAGGTTTCTTCTTCCCCTCCTCAGTGCTCAATCGGCGTTCGCACCAGAGCCAAGACCCTTGCCCTCCTGAAATCCTCCCTTTCCGACAACGACCCTTCCTCCTTCGCCTACCTCCAGCTCCGCAGCCGCCGCCTCCAGAAGGTCTTCATCGGCGCCGCCGCAGGCAGGAAGCAGACACCGCCGCCCAAGAGGTCCGACTTTTGCGGCGCGGCTGTGAATTCGAGGCTAATTGATGAGAAGGGAAGCGAATTGGAGGAAAATGTTGAGGGCTCTTTCGGTGAAAATATGTTGGAGGTTGAATTAAGAGATAGGTATATAATTGTTCTGTTATGTTTTCAAAGTTTTGTCTCTCTTTTGTTTTTTTTTAACTGATTTATTTATGGGTATGGAGTTTTTTTTTTTGTGGGTGTTTTCTTATTTTTCGTTGATTGTTTTACCCTATTTTCTGCCTTTCTTGGGGTTATTTCTCAATTATTTGTGTGTATAGCTCTTTTATTTTATTTTATTTTTAACTTGCATGTAAGTGTTACCTTAGTTTTGCAATTTTTTTAAGTGTATTTTCAGGGAAGGGAAGAGAAGGGGGTTTCAGAAGAATTGTCATATGTTGTTGTAATGCTTTTTTTCCCTCTCAAAAGTCACAACTCTTTGCTGCTTATTAAGAAAAAATAAAATAAAAAAAAATCGAACCATGTGTGCTTTCAGTCACTGATTTTTATTTTTTATTTTAACCTTTTCTTTTCTCTGATGACTTTGATTTTATACTCATTCAGTCTTCCAAACCTGAGTGCTGAGATAAGATAAAACTAAGACCTTGTCTACATTAGTTTTTCTTTACCCAAATATTTCTGTGAGGTATGGGGAAGGCCCTTTACTACCTAAGGGTTGGTCATATTTGCAGACTGACTTGTGATAGGTTCTACTACTTGTCTACTGCCCGTCTGAATAGTTATTTATTACATGCTGTATTTTTCAGGGATTTTGATATTTGCATATCACTCTTTAATAATTGCACCGCCTCTTATATATAATTTATTATTATTAAATCTTATTTGCTGCTTGCACAACAAAATCTTTACATCATCTATATCTTTACTTGTTTGGGAAAAATAAGTAGAAGGAAAATATGTTAAAATGTGTATTTTTTATTTTATTATTTGAAATAAAAAATGATATAAAAATGATGTAAGTTTTTTGACATGCAAATATTATTTTCTAACTATTAAATCACCAATGATGTAGTGATGTAGTATTGATTTTGATGTGCAGCTATATTTATTAATTTTTCTCCCCCACTAGGGAGTTGATAAATTTTCAATCTTTTTTCATAGAATGGAACCAACCAAATGACAAATAAATTATCTAACTTGATTCCTCTAAACACGAAAATATCCAACTTGAAAATTAGGATGTATTTGTTAGGCTTAGGCATGAGGCTGTTGAGCCACATGCAGGAAATAGAGTCCTGAGAGTCTATTATGGGAAAAAGGGGAAAACAGTTGTAAATAACTAACAAATTGTAGTTAGTTGTATTAGGCTTTTGTTTTGCCTATAAATAATTCAGCTAAGGGAATATGAGGGGATTGGAAAAATTATCATTGAGTTAGACTGGATAGTTTCCTGAGAAAGGAGAGTGCTTCTTTGGGTACCTTGTGGATAATTCTTTTTCTTTTGCTCTATCTCAATTCAAGAAACACATTCTTTCTCTCTATCTCGTTTTCTCCTTTTCCTTGGAAGTTATTACTATTGTTAGGATCATCATCTTTCAGAAGAAAGATTCCTAACAGTATTGGTGGACATTAATTATCTCTGCAGATCTAGTTGTTGACTAATTGTGATTTAGAAGATTTGCATGCAGTTATATTTTGAAGCCATTTGTTATTTCTAGTTATGTTTCCCGCAAGATTTTGATGAGCTGAAAAACTGAGTAATTAGAAATGTTTTTTGTAGTGACACCATCATGTTTTTCACCTTGGTTGTCCTTTGATCTGCAGTATGCCTATCTGGAGTTTAGCGCTCCATAATGGGTATGTTCAAAAAAAAAAAATTGACTTAAGTAATACTGGCAGCAATGACTCTTATGCCTCGTATCATGTACATGGGGCCTAGTTGCAGAATGAGATGTGTTTATGGGATTACTGTTTGGGTTTGCAGTCAGTGAGAAAGATTTTGGCCTTCTCTTGGTTGTATGTTTTTTTAGTGCTTAAGCCCACCGAGGCAGAGGTTGTCCCATGAAATGCCAGCTACATTTTGGAATGGCAAGTTGTCTCTAGTTCTATGCTGAAGAGATTTTATGGGAAATAATGTTTTTTTTTCACTTCACTTCAAATAACTTCTTGCTGTCAGCAGTTAGGCATGCAGCTGGTGCAGAAGCTTTTGATGATTTTTATGTTACTTGCAAATGCTTGTATTTGTAATATATGACTGTCAATGTTTTATTAGATTCTTCTGCCAACAATATTTTGATTGAATAAATACTATTTACATACATATATACATATTATTTTATATTTATATAATTTTTATTATTTAATTATAATTTATTATTATCTTTTTTGTACATTTATATTTTATTTTTATCACTTATACTTGATGTAATGTGAAGTGAGGTAATATGAGCTTAAAAGATGTGTTCAAGCATTATTCATTTTGATTACAAAAAAATTGTTGCTTAAACAGGAGCACCAGGGAAAGCACACCTTGTAGTTTAATAAGGGATTCGAATGCCATTGACACCCCTGGTTCAACCACAAGGCAAAGGACGTCTAATTTCACAAACCAAATAATCGATGAACACATACAAAGAAATATTCCAACGACTAGCGAGATTGAGGAGTTTTTTGCTTGTGCAGAGAAGCAGCAACAAACAATATTTATGGAGAAGTATGCTGCCTTTATCCAATTATCCCCGCAAGTCGTCTTTTTATTTATTTATTTTTTTTCAATTTCACTTTCTCTTTGCTTTTTTTCCCATTTATTAATGTAAATATGAAATATGCCTATCTGTATTTTGCAGGTACAATTTCGACATTGTCAATGATGTATCTCTGCCAGGACGGTACGAATGGGTCCAAGTACATCACTAGGCTAAGCTTTAGTCATATAGGGTTCTATGGCCTCCAACTTCTCAATTGATTTCAAGAAGAGCTATTAAGACTTGTAATTTTACAACTAGCAGCTTTAAGTGACCAATTATATTGCTTGAAGCTCTTTTTCAACAAGAAAATGGTTAGGACTTAGGACATGTTGAGCATAGGTTTCTGAAATATTGGTAGTTTAGTATTTTCTGTTTTTGTGATTTGAGGGGGTATATCTAGTTGCTAGATCATCTTTTCTGTAACTTCCTTGCCTTCTGTCTATAATTTGGGAGGTATGAACCGTGATGTGGAGAATTAATGTAGAGTACTTATCCGTTGTCCTGAAGCTCAAAATTTAGCATTCAAATTTTAATTACCATCTTACTGTACCATGCCCCACTGAAGTGCCTCAAGTTAGAAAGGCCTTCAAACTGAAGGCACCTGACACGAACAAGGAATACCTGCACTAAAATTTAAAATAACATGATTTCTTTATTTTAAAAATTTGCATTGAATTGAAATGGGTAAAAGACATTGTGGCTAGAGTTTAATAGATTATTTTGATCACCTGACATATATTGACTTATTAGGTTACATATAAAATTTTATAAAGAATTTTAAAGGTGATATTGAATAGATTGAGAAGTAAATTAAATGATTTAGAAATAAATGCAAATTTTGTTTATCTATCTACTATACTATAAGGTAGGATTCCGTACTTTGCTATTTCGAAACTATCGTTATCAATCTTTTCTTTCGTTACAATGAGAGGCCACGCCCCTAATAAGAAACTACATTAAGAACCATTGAAACACCAGCTGAATCCTCAAGCAGCCATACTCGTGTTGTGGAGAATTGGTAGGTGTACACTTTGGAAAGTGCGAATTAAGGTAATATGGAGATATTAAGGTAATATGGAGATATGTAGCTTTTAGATATCAGGTTAGGTGTTTGACGATATCGGGTTAGATAAAAAATAAGGCTTGATGATACTGTCAAAATATTCAAAAAAACGTAAAAAAAAAAAGAAAACAGCGCTTTCACTCGAGGAAAACATATTTGTGTGGAAGATTTACATTTGAGGGTGAGATTATTAAGAATTTAAGTATGATTAAAAAAAAGTTTTGTATTGAGAAAGAATGAAAAAAGTGATTAGATCATAAACTTAATGTCTTAAAATTTTAGATCAAGATATGGCATTAATTGTCAAGTTAACTATTGTGATTCATTGCTTAATCCACAGTAAGAAAAAACTAAGCCCATGAAAGAATATCTCTTCAATGTTTTAGGCTTCCCTAACCCAATACGTTGTACCACAACCATCGTGAGGTCGATTTAGAAAATGCAAGCCAATATCCTTTGAATTATAAAGGATATCTATACTATTATAAAGGAAACTTTTCACTTTGTAAATACATCTTATTACATATTTAAAGATAAATATAAAAGGAAAAAAATGTATCTAAATTTTGTTTTTCTTAAACTACCATTATTAATTATTCATTTAAATTTTAAATGTAAAAGAATAAATTAGTAAATACATCTCACTACTTATTTAAAGATAAATATAAAAAATATAAATACTTCTTATTTCTTAATTATACTTGTGTTTTACTGAAAATTTTGTCAATTGTTTGATAATTTGGTTCTAGACCTCAATTTGGGGAAGAGAATCACTTCCTCTATGGATTCTTCAATAATTAGGTAACTCATATTACAAATATAAGAAATGAAGAGTAATTAAAACAAGTGAAAATAAAGAAATTAAAGTAAAATGAAAATTAAAGCAATAAATGAAAGCAATGTAATCGAAATTAACAAGTAAATAAATGAAAGTATGTAAAGAACTGAAAATTAGACTTGCAAAAAGATAAACTAGATTGAAAAGTAATTAAAGCATGTAAAGAAAGCAATAAAGATCTTGAAATGAAATAAAAGAAAATAAACTTGACTGAATTAAAGAGAATGAAAGAAAGTAAAAGAAAGCAAACTTGATTGAATTGAAAATGTTGGTTGAAAACTTGTAGTACATCCGTCGAATCCTCTGATGTATGTGGGATGTGTAGGGATGTTACAAATTCCAACCCTTATTTCATTGTATAAATTGATATTTATAGGTAAATATTCTAACTATTTGTAACCAGCAATAACTACTCATGATAGGTAAAGATCCTAACTACTTGTAACCACTAATAACTACTCATGATAACTTCCTTTGTCCTCGAATCTTCATTAGACAAATTACCAATAACTACTAAATAACTGTCCACTTGTCGAAATATATTTTTTCGATACTAACACAAACTCCCCAGTATATATCTTTTGATTGAATAGGAAAAAGATAAATACTAGCATAGTGTCCTTATTTCGACAAGAATCAATCTAACATCAATATTGAATTTTCAATTCATGGAATCTAATATTAATTTTTTTTTTGTTATCCTCCTGTGTGCACTTCTTCAGCATTTGTCTTCATTAGGCATAACATGCCTTATATCTCTACTTCTCATCTAATGTAATTTGCTAACTGTAGACACATTATCTATGTGTGCCTTCCTCATGTGCACACATGCATGTTTTTTTCTTGCCTATGTCGAAGAAGTGCAACAAACACTTGTACCCTTTTGTTTTTTTTTTTGGCATTTTCGACCACTTTATTATTTTTTTTAACTTCTTTTCTGACCAATTGAGTATAATGTTGGCCAACAATTGCCAATTGAATGCAATAACTAAAATAAAGGCAAGAATACATATATGCCTTCATAATCGGTTTTAGTACCGCTTTAAAAACTATTTCCAATTTTATTCTTTATTGTATGAGTAACTTATCAAAAGATAAACTCATAAAGCAATTGTGATGTACGTTACCTTTACTAAGTCCCACCGTGTGTGCTAATTTGTTTTACTAAAATTTTGTCAATTGTTTAACAATTTGATTCTAGATCTCAATTCAAGAAAGAGAATCACTTCCTCTATGGATTCTTCAATAATTAGGTAACTCAAATCACAAATATAAGAAATGAAGAGTAATTAAAGCAAGTGAAAATAAAGAAATTAAAGTAAAATGAAAATGAAAGTAATAAATGAAAACAATGTAATCGAAATTAACAAGTAAATAAATGAAAGTATGTAAAGAACTGAAAATTAAACTTGCAAAAAGATAAACTAGATTGAAAAGTAATTAAAGCATGTAAAGAAAGCAATAAAGATCTTGAAATGAAATAAAAGAAAATAAACTTGACTGAATTAAAGAGAATGAAAGAAAGTAAAAGAAAGCAAACTTGATTGAATTGAAAATGTTGGTTGAAAACTTGTAGTACATCCGTCGAATCCTCTGATGTATGTGGGATGTGTAGGGATGTTACAAATTCTAACCCTTATTTCATTGTATAAATTGATATTTATAGGTAAAGATTCTAACTATTTGTAACCAGCAATAATTACTCATGATAGGTAAAGATCCTAACTACTTGTAACCACTAATAACTACTCATGATAACTTCCTTTGTCCTCAAATCTTCATTAGACAAATTACCAATAACTACTAAATAATTACCCATTTGTCGAAATATATTTTTTCGATACTAACACAGCCCCCCCAGTATTTATCTTTTGACTAAATAGGAAAAAGATAAATACTAACATGGTGTCCTTATTTCGACAAGAATCAATCCAACATCAGTATTGGATTTTCAATTCATGGAATCTAATATTAATTTTTTTTTTGTTATCCTCGTATGTGCACCGCCTTAACATTTGTCTTCCTTAGGCATAGCATGCCTTATATCTCTACTTCTCATCTAATGTAATTTGCTAACCGTGGACACATTATCTATGTGTGCCTTCCTTATGTGCACACGTGCATTTTTTTTTCTTGCCTATGTCGAAGAAGTGCCACAAACACTTGTACCCCACCTTTTTTTTTGGCATTTTCGACCACTTTATTATTTTTTTTAACTTCTTTTCTGACCAATTGAGTATAATGTTGGCCAACAATTGCCAATTGAATGCAACAATTAAGGATAAAGGCAAGAATACATATATGCCTTCATAATCGGTTTTAGTACTGCTTTAAAAACTATTTCCATTTTTATTCTTTGTTGTATGAGTAACTTATCAAAAGATAAACTCATAAAGCAATTGTGATGTACATTACCTTTACTGAGTCCCACCGGGTGTGCTAATTTGTTTTACTAAAGATTTTGTCAATTGTTTAACAATTTGATTCTAGATCTCAATTTAGGAAAGAGAATCACTTCCTCTATGGATTCTTCAATAATTAGGTAACTCAAATCACAAATATAAGAAATGAAGAGTAATTAAAGCAAGTGAAAATAAAGAAATTAAAGTAAAATGAAAATGAAAACAATAAATGAAAGAAATGTAATCGAAATTCACATGTAAATAAACGAAAGCATGTAAAGAACTGAGAATTAAACTTGCAAAAAGATAAACTTGTTTGAAAAGTAATTAAAACAAGTAAAGGAAAGCATGTAAAGAAAGCAATAAAGATCTCGAAATAAATAAAAGAGAATAAACTTGACTAAATTAAAGAGAATGAAAGAAAGTAAAGGAAAACAAACTTGATTGAATTGAAAATGTTGGTTGAAAACTTGTAGTGCACCCGTCGAATCCTCTGATGTGTATGAGATATGTAGGGATTTTATAAATTCCAACCCTTATTACATTGTACAAATTGATATTTATAGGCAAAGATCCTAATTACTTGTAACCACTAATAACTACTCAAGATAGACAAAGATCCTAACTACTTGTAATCACCAATAACTACTTATGATAACTTTCTTTGTCCTTAAATCTTCATTAAACAAATTACTAATAACTACTAAATAACTGTCCACTTGTTCGAAATATATTTTTTTGATACTAACATGGTTTACCAAAATATTTTGATTAGTGCTAATTAGGTTATGGTAAACCTTTGTCTATGGACAAAGTTGATTCTCGATCTCAATTCAGGGAAAGGAATCGCTTCCTCTTGAGATTCTCTTGTTCCAAGACTAATCTTTGAAATAATGTAAAAGGTGATTTCGAATAAAACACAGACTTATACAAATCTAAAATCGAAGTGTTTATGCATAGCATGTAACTTAATGAAAATAAGTAGAATAGAAAGAAGTTTTGAAAAGTAAGAAAATCAGTATAAATAAAGCAAGTTAAATGACACAAAATGTAAATGACAGAAGTAAAAGTGCATTTGAAGTAAATGTGACAAGGAATGTAAAATACTGAAAATAAAGAGCATAAAGTAAAGCAAGTCGAAGTAAATACAATGAAAAGTAAACATGCAAATATGTAAAGTGTTGTAAAATAACTTTGTAGGAAAGTAATGAAAGCAAATAAATGAAAGCAATTTAAAATAACTCGAATGACCTTTGGGAAAAAACCACTTGATTAGGAGTAGAAAAGAGTTTGCAAAAAAGTAAATAACTAAATGTAAATGAACTGATAATTAAAAATGCATTGAATTTGTAAAGTGTACAGGAATGAAAGTGGATGGAAACATACTAGACTAGGCTTGTACTGTTTGCTCGAGATGTCAAGGACGTGAGAGTGTAAGTTACAAGTGTTTGTGAGTATTGAATTTTCAACACCTAAATGTTTCCATCCTCTTGGTATTTATAGACTTCCTAAGTAACTACCCTTTTTACAAGATCTTGACTTGTGTCTAAAACAAATATAACTACTAAATGATTGGTAATCTTTGTCAAGTAACTACCAAATCCTTGTCAGCAATCCTTGTGCCATAAGTAACTACTCAATCTTCAGCAACAATCCTCATGCTATTTTAATCTTATATCATCAACTATTACTAACTTCTATTTTAAATTCAAATCCTTTCATTTGAATTTAAACTTGAATCTTTGAACACTTGCTAGCTCCTAGTTGAGATTCCTTTTGTTCTCAGAATTTGGTTAAGTGTAGTTAGTCTTCAAGTCTAATGTTTCGAGACCAGCACAAAGTCACTACTCCTATTATGAAATCAAAATAGCTTTTCTTTGACTTTAAATTGAAACCAATACTTTGATAGTTTTAAGTCTTTATTACAATTTCGATTCCAATCTAAGTTAAAATTTGTATAAGTCTATAATGAATATTATTCATGTCAAACTTTATAGTACACTCTCGAAATTGTACTAAATCAAAAAGTGTTATTTTTCTACCAACAAATGCCCCCAATATTTATTCTTGAAGTACGAGAGATAAATATTTATGGTTTCGAGCATTAGCTTTTCGATTGTAATTAACTTAGAGTTTTATCTGCTCTATATCAATTTTGCACAGTATAACTAAGTGAAAGGTTAGATGGTATAATCTGTAAATTTTAACTCAAATCTTCACTTACCTGTATAGCCACTACGTGGTCACTCCCTCATTAACCAACTGCCTCCACTACTTAAGGAACCATAAAGCCAATGATGGCTCTTAATGTATAAAATGACTTTTGTCGTATTCCCATCATGTCTGCATTAAAGGGGCATACACAAGTTCTTCCTTTCTTTCTCTCTCCCTCATTTTTGAAAACTCCTATTTAAATAGTGGAAAAGGCTTTCACCCTTTAACTCTTCCTTTCTTCTGCACATCTGTAATCTCTCTGAATCTTCTCTATGCAATCTCTACCATTGCTGAACCTTGAGGCTTCTTAATAAGCCCTTTGTCTTCTTTCTTCCCTTCCTGACACTTCATATTCCTTGAAATTCTCATATATCAATGGCTTCTCCTTCCAGCAAGACTACCTCTGCTTAGGCTTCCTACTCAACTTCTAAAATGGAAGAAATGGTAGCTTTGCTAGACGCTGCCACAGTAGCTACTCCAGTGGAGAAAAATGGGGTTTTCTACGCCCCAGACCTTACTATTGATAGTTCTGAGCTCTGGAAGACTCAAGTAATGATTCCCTTTACCATTGGCAAATAAAGACTAGCATTTTTGGGTCCAACCCTTCCCTTAGAAGAATATGAATTCATTCAATCTTTCTTCCCTTGTATTAAAGGAGAATCAATCTTAGCTTTTGATTCTTCCCTAAACACTGATTTCTTCAATTATTTCCCCAAAATCTTTCAAAGTTCACCACCTTCTGGTTTTCAAACCAGATCTTTATATCTTAGTTGGCTAAATCGAATTGAAGGTGCCAAAGAAGTTGTCTGGAAATCAGCTGGCATCTTCAATTTCATCCAACTGAGTAGGGAGCGTATGGAATATAATGCCCCTATGTTAACTAGTTCCGTATTTTTCTGGAACAGAAGCACCAATTCTTTTCACGTCCCTTATGGGATGTTGACACCTACCCTCTTTGATATAACTGCCATTACTGGCCTTAAGCTAATTGGAAGAGTAATCACCAGCACAATGAACCCTAAATCAGAAGTTGAGCCAAACTTCTCAAAATTAACCTACACTGCCTTCATCGAGAATAACTATCTCGATACTGACCAAATCTCTTATGAAGAGCATGTGGCATTCCTCATGTTTTGGCTTAGTACCTTTGTTTTTTTTTTGTACCAGGTCTCTCCAAATCCCAAAATCTCTTCTTCCTTTAGCTATCATTCTTCGCAATGGTTCCTCTCTTTGTTTGGGCAAATTAATCCTTGCCCAACTTTATGCTTCAATGACAGAAGTAATCAATCTACTTCGATCATAAAATAAACCCCTTATTAACCTTGGGGGCCTTTCTAGTTGTTGCAGCTCTGGTTTAATGTCGTTCTTGAACCTCACCTTCAAGGTTCAATCCCCTTAACCACTTCCAAAGTAATCAAAAGCCCTCGATTATTTCAACTTTACTATGTCTCGAAACCGGGCAAGGAGGTTAAAGACTTCAAATTCTTCTTTTCACTATTCATGACCATGAAGTGTTAGTTAGATAACTTCAATTTCTCTCCCTTCGCTTGTAACACCCACCGTAGGGTGCCACATTTAGGTTACTTAATTATCAAATTACCCCTTCCATTATAAAATATGACGTTGTGCTAAAAATACGAGTTGTAAAATTTCTTTTTTTTTTTATGTTGATAAAATAAACTTAGCAGAAAATAAAATTATTATACATCATCACACATAATTTACATCATATACATTACAGAAGTACTGTCGACATTATTTATATACAGACCAAGTCTCAAAAGTAGTTGACATACTTAAATATTTGAAACGACTCGCCCAAGTCTAACTAAACAGCAAAACCCTCAGACGGGTCCTCCTCAGATTCCTCAGCAGATAGGAATCCAGCACGACCAGAAGTCCTACGGACAGGTGTCTGAGCAGACGACACAATACTAATCTCCGTTGGGACATAATACCTAGTATCTCAATACTGCCTGATTGACAGTGAAAATTCGACATGTACATATATAATTACAGAAAGGAACGAATCTCCATGAAATTCCCTGCTCATGTTGACCGTCAGATTTCCTTGATATATGAGTCCCTTCTCATTGGGACTAGTCCTCCATGCTCCAGCTCCATCGTGGAACTGTAGTCTCACGTACCCAAAGAAACTAGGTCTTGATGTCATCTTATCAAAACTCCGCTTCTTCCACAGGAACCTGTTTTTCTTCACCCTCTTGTTCTATGCCTTGCTCAACGTCTTTACCAAATATAAATACAGTACAAAATAATATACAAAGAGGTGAGATCACCTACGCCAATACCAACATGGTAGCACAGAGATAACACATACAATATATCATACAGATACATTATACCATAATTACATCCATGCCATCAACATTATTTATCATAACAACAACAATAAATAATAATTACCATCATGTCATTAACATTATTCAAGTCACACAATAATTACAATAATTCCATCACATGATTATCATCATCATCATCCATTCTTCCTCAACAGTTCAATTGTCATAGCCAATATTTCCTAATTATTATATCATACAGATATAAATATTCAATATTTATGATAATGCCCTCTACATTATCAAAGTATTCAACAGTTCAATTATCATAACCAATACTCAATAATTATGCATGTGCACATAGACTCAATTTCCTACTCCATGGAGCTAATACTCAGTTCGGAGAAATTGATCCGAAAGATCTGTCTGTACCAACATACCTCAGACCACGTGCCACATTTCTCATATGTGTTTGCACATCTAGCATATACACGACAGTCTTTACTAGATCTTGATTAAGAATAGTGTCTCGGTCAGGATCATCGGTGTGTTGCGTCGATCTAACCCACGGTACAGAAGAGCAACCAACTGCCCACTGTAGGCAACCCGCACCCCGATGCCCCCAAAGTCAACAAGTGACTTACACTACGCATATCGCACCCACTCAAGAGGTGTACGTCTCTCCTAGGCAAATAGCCTTATACAGTCCATCGAACCTTTCCAATGCATGTTCAATGCACCAATGCCAATCATAGGCAAAATTCATCATTTTCTTATATAGTGTCCATACACTAGTTTATGCATATAAAATGCACCAATGCCAATCACAGGCAAAATTCATCATTTTCTCATACAATGTCAATACACTATTCCAACAGTAATCAACTGTTTATTTATTCGCGAAATCATATTATTGCATTTTCATAGTCACGCAACACCGTTGTCGCGTTTTCAAAATCGCGTAACATTTCTGTCACGTTTTCACATCGGGTAGCGATTTTCTATCGTTTTCTCAATCACGTAAAAATATTCCATCATTTTTCAATCACGTAGTGATTTTTCAACGTTTTCATCAATCACGTAAAAATATTCCACCATTTTTAAATCGCGTAGCGATTTTTCAATAATATCTCAAACGCGTAAAAATATTTAAATGCTTTCCAAATTACGTAGAAATATTTCAACGTTTTTCAAATCGCTTGGAAATATTTAAATGTTTTTCAAATTGCATAGCTTAAAAATCACGTTTTTAAGTTACGTAAATCATTTTTCACCATTTTCCAACTTCGTAAAATATTTCACTACCTTTAAAAATTCCATTTCAACCTTTCTCAAAATAATATGACTTCTCACATTATTTTTCACATTTTCCTACTCAAGAAAATCCTTTTTGTAATATATTCCACAAATTCATCATTTTATTGAATTAAATCAATGTTTCTCACTTAAAATTCGCTAACGCTCTCCAAAACCCAAAGGATGAGTTTTACGTTAGTAAATTTTAAATTATCAACGTTTCCTTTATAATTCAAAATAAATTCTCAAATTTAATTCTCTTCTAAAATAATTTGAGGTTCAAACCCTTACAACCTCTATTTTCTTTTTATAACCGAATTTTCTGTTTCTCAGGTGTTAAAACACTCTGATTCCCTTTCCAAAATCCTTATACTAAATTAAATTATATTTCCACTTTGAAAATCACTTTGTTTCATAAAATCAAGGCATTTACAAGCCTTCAAAACCGTGGACATGGCCATTGAAACCATTCTTATATTTTTCTTTCTAAATCATCTAAGTTCCATTCATGGTTTTACACAAACAAAACCATTAAAAAATTTTCACAAAAATCGTGACACTTTATTCTTTGGAAACAAACCCTTTGTTTATTTTCCTTGCTTCTCTAAACATCCAATTTTATCATTCATGAAAATATTAATTTGTTAACACCTATTTTGAGGTGTTTGGCCGAATTCACCATGGTCCTTGGAGCCAAAAATCACTTTCCTTTCCATCATCAAATCATGACATACATATACATATTCAACATATATATCACTAGCATGCCATAATCAAAGCAATAAATCACGCAAATCATATCAAGCATAGGCAAATAATCAAAACATATAAACACACACAAATAATTACATAACCATGGATATGAATCCTCACATGGATTCACCATCCATCAAATACACAAACCATCTCTCACCACCATACTTGGTTGGTGAGATGGATCTCCCTCTTACCTCTTGAAGAACCTCAAAGACTCCTTGTTTTGCTTCTTTTTCCAAGTCCTTCACCACCAAAAGCTTCTCAAATACAAAACAAAACACAAGTATGTTAGTATATTAAGCTTGAACTAGGGGAACCATGGATCAAACGTGCCTGAGATCATCAAAAGAGATAAGAAATGAAGTTTTCCATAACTTCACCTTAAGAATCCTAGAACTTTGCTCTTGAAGAAAGTCCTTGAAGATGATGGATTTAGAACTTGCTCCAAACTACAAAGTGTCTTAGAATGAGGTATAGATTCAAGAAATAAGGTTGTATGAAATTAAAGAGTGATGGAAGATAGGTTTAGGGTGCTTGGCCGAAACTAGCTTGGAGAGAAAATTTTGAAGAGCTTTGGCTTTTTGGAGGAGACAAAGATGATCCATGATATCAATAATGTGGTCTTGAAACCTATCTATGCCCTTAAGCTTCACAAAAATCGTCCCCCCTCTTCATGCTTCTTCAAAACGTGACCAATCTCCTAGCCACCATTTTAAGCATTCCTAACCATTGATTAGTTCAATGGTTAGGATTAAAGTAGATTCTAGGTTTAGCCTTAGATAGAAGACTTAATCTAGGCCATTGGATCTTTCCTCCTTGAAATCCTAGCCATTAGATGTATCTCCAAAATGAAGAGTTAAGATTACTCCTTCAAACTTTACATCCAATGGTCATAAATGGTTCTAGCCATTTTATAAGACTAAATCACCACTGTTGATTAAATCAAGACCAAATCTCCACCATTGATTACATCAATGGTGGATATCCAAGCCACTAATGTTGACTATGCAGTAGAATATTTATTTTTTTATCTGCTATAACCATACGAATAATATTTTTACTGCATTTTTATCACTCGATAATTAAATACAGCACAAAACACAGTAAAAGAAAATTTAAAAACTATTTTCGGATATAGGTTTAGTAAGATCTCCCGTCTCCATCTCAACAGTACAAAATTTTTGAGCTGTAGAAAAATTTTCACCTTTTCGAGCCCAACTAGGCCCACGTACAGCCCCCCTGAGCCCACAGACGGCCCACAGATAACACTAAAATAATCAGAGTAATATAAAAATTTCATAATCATCCACAAAATCATAAAAATTAGAAAATTCATGCATATTAAATTAGATTACATAAAATAATTAAGACTTAACAGTAATAATTAAATTACGTAAAATTTTCTCCGGCCCGAAAATTATTATTTTCTTGACACGGAGTAAATTACACAAAACGATCAAATGTATTGACGAAATATTCAAAATAATTTACAGTACACAGAAATCACTAAACAGTAGAATTTTGTTAACTGTCAAAATTACTGTGAAATAGTTAGGAAGTTTGGGGTGTTATAACTCTCCCCCTTTAAAAAGAAGTTTCGTCCTCGAAACTTGATAAACTTGATTCCACATCCTCAGAATAAATATGGATGTTGCTCTTTGATCTTCTCTTCCAACTCCTATGTAGCTTCACCACTTACATCGTTCCAAACTATTTTAACCAATGAAATTTCCTTACCTCGAAGTTGATTCATTCTTCGATCCTCAATCTTAACTGGAAACGTTTCATAGGTTAAGTTCTCCTTCAGTTGTACAGTATCTGGCTTGATAACATGGGTAGAATCAGGAATATATTTCCGTAATTGTGATACGTGAAATACATTGTGAAGATTCGATAGAAAAGGTGGTAATGCAATCTGATAAGCTACCGGACCTACCCAACGTAAAATTTGATACGGCCCGATAAACTTTGGAGTGAGCTTCCTTGACTTAAGCACTCGTCCAACTCCAGTCATAGGTGTCACTCATAGAAATACATGGTCACCTTCTTCAAACTCAAGCAATTTTCTCCTTTTATCAGCATAGCTCTTTTGCCGAGTTTGAGTCATTCTCATCTTGTCTTGAATCATCTTCACTTTCTCAGTTATCTGTTGTGCAAATTCTGGTCCTACCATAGCACTTTCACCATCGTGATACTAACACAACGGTGTTCTACATCGTCTCCCATACAATGCCTCATAGGGTGCCATCTCTATGCTCGAATGAAAACTGTTGTTATATGTGAACTCTATCAATGGCAAAAATTCATCCCAACAACTAGTTTCTTCTAGAACACAAGCTCTTAACAAGTCTTCTAATGACTGAATCGTCCTTTCTGACTGACCATTAGTTTGTGGATGATAAGCAGAACTCAGACGTAGTTTTGTTCCCATCGCTTCTTGCAAACTATTCCAAAATCTCGACGTAAACCTCGGATCTTGATCCGAAATAATACTGGATGGTACACCATGAAGTCTAACAATTTCTTTGATGTACACTTGGGCCAACTTTTCCATTGGGTACTTAATATTATTCGGAAAAAAGTGCGCCGACTTTGTAAGCCGATCAACAATTACTCAAATAGAATCATGACCTTTCTGAGTTTTTGGTAGTCCTGTTACAAAATCCATTGCGATATCATCCTATTTCCATTCAGGAATAGGCAACGGTTGCAACATTCCCGAAGGTCTTTGATGTTCCACCTTAGCCTTCTGACAAACTAAACAGGATGATACATATTCAGCAACATCCTTCTTCATTCCTTGCCACCAATATAATTGCTTCAAATCTTGATACATCTTTGTGGCTCCTGGATGCATACTCAATTTACTCCTGTGAGCTTTATCCAAAATCAATTTCCTAAGTTCTGGATCATTTGGCACACAAACTCTTCCTTTAAACTTCAGAATTTCATTAGCTCCTTCGCTAAATTCCAACACCACTCATTGGCT
Source organism: Ormosia emarginata (assembly GCA_029884605.1). NCBI lineage: Eukaryota > Viridiplantae > Streptophyta > Magnoliopsida > Fabales > Fabaceae > Ormosia > Ormosia emarginata. The sequence goes on from JAQQTP010000088.1 coordinate 47,528,767, forward strand.
CCTTGCTTCTTTTGCTTCTTACAAATACTGGTCACTATTTTGTCCTTCCCGTATTCTATCCATCAAATTATTTGAAATGGTGATCATGTTTAAACGCATTCTCCCTGACATCAATTTCACAGACAAACACATATCCCGAAATTCTTCTATCAGTTCCTTCTCCTTAATCATCATAACAGAAGTACTAAGCATTTTCCTACTTAAAGCATCCGCTACGACATTCGCCTTTCCAGGATGATATTGTAACTGAAAGTCATAATCCTTTAGAAACTCTAACCAATGCCTTTGTCTCATGTTCAACTCTTTTTGGTCAAATAAATACTTCAAACTTTTATGATCACTAAAAACAATGAATGTTGCTCCATAGAGAAAATGTTTCCACACTTTCAATGCAAACACCATAGCTGCCAATTCCAAATCATGAGTCGGATAATTCCTCTCATGTACTTTCAACTGCCTTGAAGCATAAGCCACCACCTTACGGTTCTGCATAAGTACACAACCCAATCCTTGATATGAAGCATCGCAATATACTTCGAAAGGTTCGTTCAGGTCAGGTAGAATCAATACCAGTGAAGTAGTCAATTGTCTTTTCAACTCTTGAAAACTTTCTTCGCATGCATTAGTCTATACGAACGGTTGATTTTTCTGTGTAAGTTGGGTAAGAGGTCCTGCTATTTTTGAAAACCCCTCAATGAACTGTCTATAGTGACCAGCTAATCCGACAAAACTACGGATTTCTGATACAGTTTTCGATTTTTCCCATTCCAAAACTGTCTCCACCTTTGAAGCATCAACTTCAATTCCTTCCTCCGATACCACGTGTCCTAAAAATTGAACTTCGCTTAACCAAAATTCACATTTGGACAACTTGGTATACACCTTATTCTCCTTCAAAATCTGGAGAACCACTCTGAGATGTTCAGTATGTTCCTCCTGACTTCGAGAATAAATCAAAATGTCATCAATAAAGACAACAACAAACTTATCTAAGTACGAACGGAAAATTCTATTCATAAAGTCCATTAATATGGCCGGTGCATTCGTCACACCAAACGACATCACTAGATATTCATAATGCCCATAACGAGTCTGAAATGTAGTTTTGGGAATATCCTCCGCCTTCACACGAATCTGATGATACCCAGATCGTAAATTAATCTTGAAAAATATTGTGGCTCCTCACAATTGATCCATCAGATCATCTATTCTTGGAAGTGGATATTTATTCTTAATCGTAGTCTTGTTCAATTGTCAGTAGTCTACACATAGACGAGAAGTTCCATCCTTCTTCTTTACCAATAATACTGGAGCTCCCCATGGTGACACACTTAGTCTCACGAATTATTTCTCCAATAAATCCTCCAGCTGTTTCTTAAGCTCTGCCAACTCTACTGGCAACATCCAATAGGGCTCCAGGTACTAAATCAATAGCAAACTCAATTTCTCTTTCTGGCGGTAGTCCAGGTATATCTTCAGGAAATACCTCAGGAAATTCATTAACAACAAAAATATCCTTCAAGACATCTTCACATTGAACCTCCAAAGAAGACAATAATAGATACCCATGATCTCCTTCCTTCAGACAAACTTCTACTTGAGTTGCCATTAGGAATCTAGGATCCTTAGCCTCAGAAAATACTAGTGTCTTATTCGAACAATCAATTAGGATATGATTAGAAGATAACCAATCCATTCATAAGATTACATTAATTTTGGAAAGAGGCAAACATATCAAATCCACATGAAAGATTCTATCCCTAACACAAACAGGACAATTCAAACATACTTTTGTAGTTATCACAGGCTTATAAGTAGGAGTAGCAACACTCAAATCATAAGGCAATGTAGTCACAGTCAATCCCAAACGCTTCACACAATCACATGCAATAAAAGAATGTGTTGCTCCCAAATCATAGAGTACGATTAAAGGATTACCTTCAATAGCATACTCCTCTATGATTAAGTCCTCAGATTTCGCGGCTTCTTCCCCGCTCATAGTATACACTCGACCACCCGCCTGTGGCCTTGCAGTACAGAAGGTTCCCTCTTTATCTGATCACAATCCCTGGATAAATGTTCAGGTTTCCCACATCTATAACAAATAATTCCTTTATGTTGACAATCTTTGGTTAGATGGTCCTTCCCACACTTGAAACATTTATACGTAGGAGTTCCAGCTTGACTTGCCTTATTGCCACCAGAACTTCCTCCAACAAATTGTTGTCGGTTCTGACTTCTTACCGGTTTGGTATACGGTTTCTGCTGAAAACGATTTCCTCCACTACTCTTTCCTCTTTGGAATCTTGCAGGTCCAAAGTTCTTATTTCTTGCCGCACGTTGTTGATCAATCTCCTCAACCTTACGACACTTGTCCAACAATTCTGGAAACTGTTCAATTCCCAAGGTTGCTACAGCTTGCTTAATGTCAAGCTTCAATCCTTCCTCAAATTTTCTACACTTCCAATCCTCATCTGGATGCATCTGAAAATATCTCGAAAACTTAGATAAGCTTTCAAATTTTGCAGCATACTCACTAACAGACATCACCCTTTGCCTTAAACTAAGGAATTCCATCTCTGTAGCATGGCGAACACTTGCTGGAAAATACTTTCCCAGAAACTTCTGCCTAAAGAGCTGCCATGTCACAACTCTTCCTTCAGCTTGTAACAATCTTCGGGCTCCTGCCCACCAAGCTTCACCATCTCCCACTAACATAAAAGTTACAAAAGTCAGCTTTCGCTCATTGGTACAACCCATACCTTCAAATATTTTCTCTAATTCCTTGATCCATAGATCAACTTTGTCTGGGTCAAATTCTCCACGAAATTTGGGTGGATTGTTCTTACGGAATTCAAACAAACTGTGAGCATCCTCAGTTGCCCTTTAGTTTTGTTGTACCACAACATCAGCCATCCGTTGCATTACTGCTACAGCAGCAGCCATGTTCTGGTTATCATTACCAACATTTTCTATTCCTGCTCTAGTATTGACACGTCTTTGTCCTCGTCCAGCCATTCCTTTTCTCTACTCAAACTGGACAACACAATCTTCAAACAATATTGTTTCTTTTCAGAAAACAATCACAGAGAATCACACAATACAAACAAGACAGACCTAACCACAAACCCAAAAGACTCTAACTTGGGCTTTGATACCAACTAATGTAACACCCACTGTAGGGTGCCACATTTATGTTACTTAATTATCAAATTACCCTTTCCATTATAAAATGTGACGTTGTGCTAAAAATGCGACTTATAAAATTTCTTTTTTTTTTTTGATGTTGATAAAATAAACTTAGCAGAAAATAAAAATATTATACATCATCACACATAATTTACATCATATATATTACAGAAGTATTGTCGACATTATTTATATACAGACCAAGTCTCAAAAGTAGTTGACATACATAAATATTTAAAACGACTCACCCAAGTCTAACTAAACAGCAGAACCCTCAGACGGGTCCTCCTCAGATTCCTCAGCAGGTAGGAATCTATCACGACGCAAAGTCCTATGGACAGGTATCCGAGTAGACGACACAATACTAATCTCCGTTGGGACATAATACCCAGTATCCCAATACTGCCTGATTGACAGCGGAAATTCGACATGTATATATATAGTTACGGAAAGGAACAGATCTCCATGAAATTCCCTGCTCATGTTGACCGTCAAATTTCCTTGATATATAAGTCCCCTCTCATTGGGACTAGTCCTCCATGCTCCAGCTCCACCGAGGAACTGTAGTCTCACGTACCTAAAGAGTCTAGGTCTTGATGTCATCTTATCAAAACTCCGCTTCTCCCACAGGAACCTGCTCTTCTTCACCCTCTTGTTCTATGCCTTGCTCAACGTCTTTACCAAATATAAATACAGTACAAAATAATATACAAAGAGGTGAGATCACCTACGCCAATACCAACATGGTAGCACAGAGATAACACATACAATATATCATACAGATACATCATACCATAATTACATCCATGCCATCAACATTATTTATCATAACAACAACAATAAATAATAATTACCATTATGCCATTAACATTATTCAAGTCACACAATAATTACAATAATTCCATCACATGATTATCATCATCATCATCCATTCTTCCTCAACAGTTCAATTGTCATAGCCAATATTCCCCAATTATTATATCATACAGATATAAATATTCAATATTTATAATAATGCCCTCCACATTATCCAAGTATTCAATAGTTCAGTTATCATAACCAATACTCAATAATTATGCATGTGCATATAGACTCAATTTCCTACTCCATGGAGCTAATACTCAGTTCGGAGAAATTGATCCGAAAGATCTATCTGTACCAATATGCCTCAGACCACGTGCCACATTTCTCATATGTGTTTACACATCTAGCATATATACAATAGTCTTTACTAGATCGTGATTAAGAATAGTGTCTCAGTCAGGATCATCGGTGTGTTGCGTTGATCTAACCCAAGGTACAGAAGAGCAACTAACTACCCACTGTAGACAACCCGCACCCCGATGCCCCCAAAGTCAACAAGTGACTTACACTACGCATATCGCACCCACTCAAGAGGTGTACGTCTCTCCTAGGCAAATAGCCTTATACAGTCCATCGGACCTTTCCAATGCATGTTCAATGCACCAATGCCAATCATAGGCAAAATTCATCATTTTCTCATACAGTATCCATACACTAGTTTATGCATATAAAATGCACCAATGCCAATCACAAGCAAAATTCATCATTTTCTCCTACAGTGTCAATACACTATTCTAACAGTAATCCTACTGTTTATTCATTCGGGAAATCATATTATCGCGTTTTCAAAGTCGCGCAACACCGTTGTCGCGTTTTCAAAATTGCGCAACATTTCTGTCACGTTTTCAAATCGCGTAGCGATTTTCCATCGTTTTCTCAATCACGTAAAAATATTCCATCATTTTTCAATCACGTAGTGATTTTTCACCGTTTTCATCAATCACGTAAAAATATTCCACTATTTTTAAATCGTGTAGCAATTTTTCAACAATATATCAAACACGTAAAAATATTTAAACGTTTTTCAAATTGCGTAGAAATATTTCAACGTTTTTCAAATCGCGTGGAAATATTTAAACATTTTTCAAATCGCGTAGCTTAAAAATCACATTTTTAAGTTACGTAAATCATTTTTCACCATTTTTCAACTTCGTAATATATTTCTCAACCTTCAAAAATTCCATTTCAACCTTTCTCAAAATAATATGACTTCTCACATTATTTTCCACATTTTCTTACTCAAGAAAATCTTTTTTGCAATATATTCCACAAATTCATCATTTTATTGAATTAAATCAATGTTTCTCACTTAAAATTCCCTAACGCTCTCCAAAACCCAAAGGATGAGTTTTACGTTAGTAAATTTTAAATCATCAACGTTTCCTTTATAATTCAAAATAAATTTTCAAATTTAATTCTCTTCCAAAATAATTTGAGGTTCAAACCCTTACAACCTCTATTTTCCTTTTATAACTGAATTTTTTGTTTCTCAGGTGATAAAACACTCTGATTCCCTTTCCAAAATCCTTATACTAAATCAAATTATATTTCCACTTTGAAAATCACTTTATTTCATAAAATCAAGGCATTTACAAGCCTTCAAAACCGTGGACATGGCCATTGAAACCATTCTTATATTTTTCCTTCTAAATCATCTAAGTTCCATTCATGGTTTTACATAAACAAAAACATCAAAAATTCTTCACAAAAACTGTGACACTTTATTCTTTGGAAACAAACCCTTTATTTATTTTCCTTGCTTCTCTAAACATCCAATTTTATCATTCATAAAAATATTAATTTGTGAACACCTATTTTGAGGTGTTTGGCCGAATTCACCATGGTCCTTGGAACCAAAAATCACTTTCCTTTCCATCATCAAATCATGACATACATATACATATTCAACATATATATCACAAGCATGCCATAATCAAAGCAATAAATCACGCAAATCATACCAAGCATAGGCAAATAATCAAAGCACATAAACACACACAAATAATTACATAACCATGGATATGAATCCTCACATGGATTCACCATCCATCAAATACACAAACCATCTCTCACCACCATACTTGGTTGGTGAGATGGATCTCCCTCTTACCTCTTGAAGAACCTCAAAGACTCCTTGTTTTGCTTCTTTTTCCAAGTTCTTCACCACCAAAAGCTTCTCAAATACAAAACAAAACACAAGTATGTTAGTATATTAAGCTTGAACTAGGGGAACCATGGATCAAACATGGCTTAGATCATGAAAAAGAGATAAGAAATGAAGTTTTCCATAACTTCACCTTAAGAACCCTAGAACTTTGCTCTTGAAGAAAGTCCTTGAAGATGATGGATTTAGAACTTGCTCCAAACTACAAAGTGTCTTAGAATGAGGTATAGATTCAAGAAATAAGGTTGTATGAAATTAAAGAGTGATGGAAGATAGGTTTAGGGTGCTTGGCCGAAACTAGCTTGGAGAGAAAATTTTGAAGAGCTTTGGCTTTTTGGAGGAGACAAAGATGATCAATGATATCAATAATGTGGTCTTGAAACCTATCTATGCCCTTAAGCTTCACAAAAACCGTCCCCCCTCTTCATGCTTCTTCAAAATGTGACCAATCTCCTAGCCACCATTTTAAGCATTCCTAACCATTAATTAGTTCAATGGTTAGGATTAAAGTAGATTCTAGGTTTAACCTTAGATAGAAGACTTAATCTAGGCCATTGGATCTTTCCTCCTTGAAATCCTAGCCATTAGATGTATCTCCAAAATGAAGGGTTAAGATTACTCCTTCAAACTTTACATCCAATGATCATAAATGGTCTTAGCCATTTTATAAGACTAAATCTCCAATGTTGATTAAATGAAGACCAAATCTCCACCGTTGATTAAATCAATGGTGGATATCCAAGCCACTAATGTTGACTATGCAGTACAATATTTATTTTTTTATCTGCTATAACCCTACGAATAATATTTTTACTGCATTTTTATCACCCAATAATTAAATACAGTACAAAACACAGTAAAAAAAATTTCAAAAACTATTTCCGGATACAGGTTTAGTAAGATCCCCTATCTCCATCTCAACAGTACAAAATTTTTGAGCTGTAGAAAAATTCTCACTTTTGCAGGCCCATCTAGGCCCATGTACAACCCCCCTGGGCCCACAAATGGCCCACAGATAACACTAAAATAATCAGAGTAATATAAAAATTTCATAATCATCCACAAAATCATAAAAATTAGAAAATTCATGAATATCAAATCAAATTACATAAAATAATTAAGACTTAACAGTAATAATTAAATTACGTAAAATTTTTTCCGGCCCGAAAATTATTATTTTCTTGACATAGAGTAAATCACACAAAATGATCAAATGTATTAACGAAATATTTAAAATAATTTTACAGTACACAAAAATCACTAAACAGTAGAATTCTGTTAATTGTCAAAATTACTGTGAAATAGTTAGGAAGTTTGGGGTGTTACATCGCTCCTCGAGACTATGGTCCTAAATGGTTTCGACAACCATTCTTTTGTTCGACTCCTGGGGCACAATCTAAAAACCTAAGTATCTGGAGTAACATTTTTACCACCCAAATTTTGTCTCCTGGCTATCCAATGTCAAATGACTATAGCCTTCAACTTTACCTTTCCACTTGTGCCTCAATACAACTTGGGTTTTCCCCTTGTATTCCTTCTCCCATCCCCTTAAAACCAACACCAAATATGTGAATCTAAGGCTAGGGATTTTGAATAATATAAACGTTTCTTGAAAAAGAATGCAACAAAGAGAGAGGGGTTTAACCCTTTCAAATGTTAACCATCATTCTTCTTGACCACGGGATTCACAGACTAGTGGGAGAAGTATTATTCTGCACTGAAGCCCTCACTCGAAGCTTGCTTACAATGATTTACTAACACAAGCTTATTTGTGCAGACTGGAGATACAAACAAGAAAACCAAAGGTATATATCTTAAAGAAATTTCTAATTTTGATAAATTCTTTAAAGTTAAGTATGATCCCAAAAAACTTAAGACTAGTGGTTCGAGCGGTTGAACAAGTCCTGAAGCAAAAGAGAGTAGAACACTATCAAAAGTACTATGCTTGTTTCATTGGTGCGCTGGTTTTGAATCCTTCGACTTCGTTCAAATGATTCGAAGCCCCACTAAAGTTTCCTCCACTACCTAATGCTCCTTTTGGTATGGCCAACTGGTATCCGGACCCCAAAAGTGGAGCGTTGGGTGTGGGTAAAGACTCGAAGCAACGAGAGGTGACTTTTTCCAACTTCTATCTAGGCAATTGCCAAGTTCCAATTTATGGATATACTCGAGTAATAAAATACCCACCACATGGTAAAGTCTTTAGGTCTTTTAATCTTTATTTCCTTATTTTCGATTTACCTACTAATTATATATTTATTGATGTAGTTTCAAAAAGGACTAAGGTAATGGAGCATTTAGGTGAAGATGAAAACTAGGAGGATGAACCTCCGAGGCCAAGGAAAACCCAAAAGACAAAAATAAACGCCTCGGTGAAGACAACCTCTTCATCCCAACCTCAAAAGAAACCAACTCCAGCTCCCAACCTAAACTAGTTCTTCATGCCGAAACTCCATCTTGCTTGGCTTCTTGGATCCTGCCTGAAATCATCATGGAAAATCATAGAAGTAGGGGGTGAGAATTATAAAAATTCTTAGTAGTTTATAAAAAAAACTACGTCATCACAATAATTTCAGCTATTTTGGGAAAAAATCTATTTCAAAGAGATAAATGTCATTCGATAGAAATGTGACCAAATGCCAAATTGAGTCCTTTCTATTCTCGAAATAGAAGTTCATTTTATCATTATGAAAATCATTTGAATGATTCAATCAGTCATCAAATCTTATCAAAATCTCAAATTCATGTTAATGAATCTCATTTATCAAAATTCATGTCTTAAATCATAGTTCATTTCATCAAATCTCATGAAATCGAGTCATGATCCACATCATCAAATCTCGAGTCATCAAATTATAAATCATTTTATCAAATCTCAAGTCATCAAATTGTCAGGTCTTAAATCATGATTCATATCATCAAATCTCGTACGAAAACTCATCTATATCATTGATTATAAAAATTATATTAAGAAATACCATTTCTCAAGGTTCACATCTCAAATCATTAGGACACATGTGTCATCTCAAATCAAGGCATGGAGGATGTACCATCCTCACAATACCACTCGCTTAGTAGTAGTCTGCTTTCAGGTTAGTGCACATCAACCTATTTATTACAATCCCTTTGCCACATAGAGCTACTCCAAAGTCAGAGTGGCCCAAATCAATCCATAATAATGAGGGAATTATCCGTCCTTGTAACACCCTCCCAAGGGTATCACATGTCTGACTCCCGACTCAAAATCTATAAAGAAGTTCACACAAGGTTTGAGTTATAAAAAGATGGGTTTTAAAATTTCTTTCTTTACTGAAACATAAACTTATTGAAATTCATAAGTATTACTGAAAATATATTTAAACTGATTAATATACAATATTGACACCAATTAATATTTCACAATTTAAAGAGAAATATAAAATTAACAGACTCTTTTTTTTTTAACAATAGCAAACCCCATGACGGGTCTTACTTAATAGCACGGTATAACACTAACGTTAAAACTTAACAGACTTATTTTGTTGTGTATCCATCTTGTTGCATCAGACATCTGTTCTATATCTGTTCTTTGTCAACACTGCACACCTTCGAGTCCTGAATGTCCACTCCTTATTGTTGTCACCAATCTCAGAGTATCCATCGCCCGTTATGTCTAAGACAACTCGATCTTTCTATTATTTGATTTTAACAGTACAGACACAGCAAAACAACATAACAAAGAGGTGAGATCACCTACGCCAATACCAACATGGCAGCACAGAGATAACACAAGCAGCAATATTATACAGGGATATCATATCAAACTTCCAATAATATATTCAATATTAATCAACTATCATCATCCAATCATATATCAATCCAAGTATTCAAAACAATTGTCATAGCCAATATTCCTCAATTAATATATCACACAGATATAAATGTTCAGATTATGCATGTACACAAGACTCGATTTCCTACTCCATGGAGCTAAACTCAGGTCGGAGAATGATCGAAAAGATTTGTCGGTACCACATGCCTCAGACCACGTGCTATAATCCTCATTTTGATTTTGCACATCTAGCATATACACGACAGTCTTTATCAGATCTTGAATAAGAATAGTGTCTCGGTCAGGATCATCGGTGTGTTGCATCGGTCTAACCTACGGGAAGAAGCGCGACCAACCACCTGTGTAAGCAACCCGCACCCCGATGCCCCCAAGGTCAACAAGTGACTTACACTACGCATATCGCACCCACTCAAGAGGTGTATTTCTCCTAGGCAATCAGCCATATCCAGTCCTTATCGGACCATTCCAATGCATGTATAATGCACCAAATACCAATCACAGGTATAATACCAATCACAGGTATATCTCATAATTTCTCGGATATAGTTTATACAATGCATGAATATATCGTGCAAGTCCAACCACAAGGGCCATTCTTTTCAAATTCATTTGTTCAATTAAATCATTCAATTAAATCATATATATATATCATATATATATATATATATATATATATATATATCAAATTCATTTGTTCAATTAAATCATATACCTCAACGTATATATATATATATATATATATATATATATATATATATATATATATATATATTTCCAATGCATCTAAAATGCACCACGTGCTAATAATAGGCAAAACTCGTTGTTTTCACAAACAAAGTGTATGATGACATTTGGTTCAACAAAGAATCATACTGTATTTTTCTATAACAAAATCATCTTATCATGTTTTCATAGTTATAAAACACTGTTGTCGTGTTTTCACAAAATTACGCAATATTCCCGTTACGTTTTCACAATTCCACAACACTTCTGTTGCGTTTTTCAAAATACAGTAACACTTTTGTTACATTTTTTTTTAAATTCCAAAACATTTTTATTATGTTTTCACAATACCGTAACACTACTGCAACGTTTACAAAATTTTGTAACATTTCTGTTACGCTTTCAAAATGCTGCAACTCTTCTGTTGCACTTTTAAATCACGTATTTAATTTTTTAACATTTTTCTCAATCGCATAAAAATATACGTTTCTCAAATCGCGTAATGATTTTCCACCATTTTCAAAATCGCGTAACTTAAAAATCATTCTTTTACGTCACGTAAATCATTTTTCATCATTCTCAAAATATTTAAAACACTTTCCAAATCACATAACGATTTTCCTTCATTTTCACAATCACGTAAAAATAATTCATCACCTTTCAATCACGTAGTGATTTTTCAATAGTAGTTCAAATTATGTAAAATATTTAAACGTAATTCAAATCACGTAGAAATATTTCAACGTATTTAAAATCGCATAGAAATATTTTTGTATTTCAAATTATTTTTAAGATACGTAAAATATTTTTCAATATTTTTCAATCACATAAAATATTCCACAATATTCCAAACATTATTTTGGACTTAAATAAATCAATATCATTTTTAACACATTGTTCAAAATTGCGTAGCTTAAAAATCACGTTTTTAAGATACGTAAAACGTTTTTCATCACAATTTCATTACAGAAAATATTTCTTAACCTTCAAAAATTCCTTTTCAACTTTTCTCAAAATAATATAACTTATATTTCATTTTTCATGTTTTCTTACTCAAGAAAATCTTTTTCCACATTTCTTTTCCCAAAAAATCCTTTTCCCAAAATATAATTCACAAAATCACTTTTCCATTGAATTAAATCAATGTTTTTAACTTTAAAAATCACTCTTCAAAACCCAAAGTATGATTTACACGTTAGGAAAATCATATTCTCCATTTTTCTCAAAAATTCCCTCAAGCATTAAAATGCTCTGATTCCCTTTCCAAATTTGTTGTATCAAATTACTTTGAAATTCTCTTTTGTTTCATTTTGGAAACTTGTTCATAAAATCAAGACATTACAAACCTTCAAAAACGTGGGCATGACTATTGAAATCATGAAAACATTCTTTCTTTCTAAGTTGATAGGAATTTACACAAACAAAACCATTAAAATTTTGTTTTCAAAACCGTAAGTCTTATGGTCATAAAAACCAAAGCCATTTGTTCAAATTCGTTTTTACTTTCTTTACAAATCCTTTTTCACTTTCTTTGCAAATCCTTAAAATCAACATTTGTCCATTTCATTCAAAAACTCATATTTAGAAAAACACTTAGCATCTTTTTACACAAAATAAATCAATAAAAATTCCTCCAAAAATTATATTCTTGTTCTCTTGGAAAACAAATCCTTTGTTTATTTTCCATACTCTTCAAATCATCCATTTTCATCTTTCATGAAAATATTAATTTTGTGAACACCTATTTTGAGGTGTCTTGTTCTAAATCCACCATGTTCTAAGTACTCAAAAATCAATTCTTTTGTTCTTGAAAATTTTCAACATGAACCCTAATCAAGGGCATCAAAACCGTAGCTCTTCCTTGGCTATTGGAGCCAAAAATCAATTTCCTTTCCACCATCAAGTCATGGCATATACATATATATTTCATCATAAATAATATAAGCATACCATCAAAGCCATAAAAGCATGTATAGCATATCAAGCATATCATCGAAGCTAGAAAATCATGCAAAGCATATCAAGCATAGAAAATTAATCAAAGCTCATAAACACCCACAAATTAATTACATGACCATGGATATGAATCCTCACATGGATTCCACATCCATCAAATAAAATACCATCTCTCACCACCATGCTTGGTTGGTGAGATGGATCCCCCTATTACCTCTTGAAGATCCTCAAAAACTCCTTGTTTTGCTTCTTTTTCCAAGTCCTTCATCACCAAGAGCTTCTCAAATACAAAACAAAATACATAAAAATTAGTATACTAAGCTTGATTAAGAGGAACCATGGATCAAACATGGTTTAGATTATGAAAAAGAAGAGAAGAAAATGAAGTTTCCTTATACTTCACCTCAAAAACCTTAGAACTTGCTCTTGGAAAAACTTCTTGAAAATGAATGGTTTAGAGAAAGTCTCCAACATGAAAGTTGCTTAGAATAAGGTAAGGATTCAAGAAATATGGTTGGTTGAAATTAAGAGTGATGGAAGCCATACTTAGGAGTCATGACCGAATCCACCAAGGAGAGAAAAGAGAGAAAATTATCTAAGAGCTTCAATCTTTAGCTTGAAGAATAAGGTTGAAGATGAGTGATTTAGAGAAAGTCTTCAACATGAAAATTGCTTAGAATATCATGTAAATTCAAGATCTATGGTTGGATGAAATTAAAAAAATTTGGATGATGGTTCTTGATGAGCTAACCGTGAGCTTCAATTTGGACAGAAGGAGAAAGAGAATGGATAGAAGACTTAGGAGTTCAAGTGAGATAAAATGAACATAAATGTTACCAAGTGGCTTCAATACTCAAGAGGGGGGTGAATTGAGTTTTTAAAACAAGTTCGCAATTCTTTCGCAAAACACTTGACTATTGATTTTCGTTGAAGCTATTGACTAATTGAAATGAATGAATTGATAAGAACAATGTATATTGCTTAATAACCAACCAAGAGAGAAGTAATCAAGCAAGAGTATAAGCAATGCAGAAATATCAAGAGAAGAGTTTAGAGAATCAAACACAGTGATTTATCCTGGTTCGGCCGCCAATCCACTTGTGACCTACGTCCAGTCCTCAAGCAACCACTTGAGATTTTCCACTATATCTTCAAGCTTCAATAGGTGCTTGACTACCTTTACAAACTTGAGCCCTCAACTCATTGGGATGCCTCACCCTTTACAAATTGAGGGATGCCTCACCCTCTATCTTATACAGCAATTAAGATTGAATTTGAGAAGCTCTCACTAGAGTAGATGATACAAATTGAAGCTCTAATAATGCTCACAAAGATATCTCAAAGATTGGACAAAAACAGAGCAAGAATGATTTCAGAGTTTGATTCTCGTATGATGTGTTGCTATGATGTTTTTAGGTTCAAGAACAACCCTTAATGATGCCCCAGAATTGTATTTAAAGCCCATTCATTAAAAGAGCCGTTGGGGGTGGTTAAAGCCAAGCATTAAATGCATTCAATATAGCCGTTGGGCATGTCAGAACCTTGGTAATCGATTACAAGGTTTTGGTAATCGATTACATGGAAAATAGAACGTGTTCTTGGCTTTCTGGGCTTGTGGTAATCGATTACATGGCTTGTGTAATCGATTACACGCCTCTCGACTTCATGGTAATCGATTACAATATTGATGTAATCGATTACATGGCCCTTTTGGTCGTGTTCTTGGCTTTCTGGGAACATGGTAATCGATTACATGACTTGGTGTAATCGATTACACGTTCTCGATTTTTCCGTAATCGATTTACAGGGATGGTGTAATCGATTACAAGGCTTCTGTTTGGCTTGTAATCGATTACTAAACCTTGGTAATCGATTACACTATACTTTAAACTCATTTTTCAAGCCTTAAAACAGATTTATATCATTCCTAACTTTAGAAAACATGGATTAAACAAATATAGAACATTATTTGGCATGATCCAAGGTAAAAGAAGTTCTCTTTTAGGAATTGATCTTTGAAAACCATATTGATTGAAATCATTTTTGAAAAATCATTTGAGATATCTTGGGAGCATTTAACATTGATGTACTATAATGCCTATATCTAAACCTCTTGATTTCTTCCTTTGATCTTGGTTTACTCTTTCGCTCTTTGATCTTCATCTTTGTCTTTGTTATCATCAAAAACCATTTGACATGCTTCAAGACACATGCATTCACATTCTCCCCCTTTTTGATGATGACAATCTGAACATTGAAAGGAAGAGAAACAATTGCATATATATATGTATATTAGAGATTTAAGCGCAATTCTCCCCCGTAATGTATGCACAATATAGGGTTAGTGAAATATTTATGTAAGAGCGTTAAATCGAACTCCCCCATACTAATGCAAGTCACTAATCTCTCCCCCGTTGGCATTATCAAAAACACATTATCATTAAGCAAAAATTTTGACAGCATTTCCTCTGTTTTTCATGATTTCCCAACAATAACAGTTGACAGAGAACAATGTGGCTTAGACAGGCAGATTATAATCAATCATTCATATAAACAACAATATATCAAGATGATTTAGAAAAGCAATAAACATCAAAATAACCAACTGATTTTTATATATAAAGAATTTCCAAAATCCATATACAATCAAATATCAAAGAAACTATCATGGCAGAGGTCCATGATCACTATCAGTGGCCTCGCTATCGCTCTCTACATCAGCAGCAACATCACCAAGGTCCACGTCATCGTCTCTAGTATCAAGGTCGTCTTCAGAACCAAGGAGCTCCTCATTCTCAGCAGGAACTCCAGCTGAAGTGGCAGAGGGATCAGCAAATGATAGTGGAGCAGCAGGAGGAGCAGAGGAGGTTGATGGTGCAGCGTGTCTGGGGCCCTCCAGATGCAAACGAATGGCAGCAAGCTCCTGATCGGAGTAGTCCATCCTAAGCTCGAGGTGATCCACCTTCTGCTCAATGCGGTCCATCCGGGCATCCACCGTGGTAGCTAAACTCCGCATCTCTTGCAGTAGAAGCTCCAATGTGGCTGATGCTGGTGGAGCTGGTGCAGGCTGCACGTCCTCATCCTCATCATCACTCTCCGGACCATGAGGAATGTGCCCATAGCTACCATGGGCCAAATAGTACCAGCGTCCATCGACCTTGCTCAGCTGAAGCTTCTTCAAGGTGTGCAGGCCAATGGATTGGGGTCCCTTGGAGCTGGTATCCTTGGATTCTTCAGCCAAGGAGATGCGACAGTGCTCCAGGATAGCAGTCACCAACATGGCATAGGGCAGGGCAGAGTTTTTCTTCTTCTTCACATCCAGCATGTGCTGAATGATGTAATTGGCCCAGTTGATTGGCCTACCAGTGGTCATGGCCCACAAGACCACAACATCATCCCGCAAAACCTGAGAATAATTCCCGCCTCTGGGAATCAAGCCTCTAACCACCAAATAATGGAGTACCCTGTTCTCCATTGTTAGGCCAGTCGCCATAACTCTCTTGTTGTTCCTGGGAAGCACGTAGCCGGAGCGAATCAGGGACATCAAAGCACTCTTATACTCAAACTCGTCACCCCAGGCATTTTCGTTACCATAGAAGCTGGTCCCAGCATAGGTTAGCTTGGTCAACCTACACCATTCTTCCCGAGTGATCTTAATCTGAGTTTTCTTCACCTCAGATATCAGGCAGTGATCTTCATACCTGAGGTTGGCATAGAACACACGAACCAAGTTGGGATAAATGGCTTTCTGAATGCTGAAGAACCCAAGCAAGCCTAGCCTCTCAATCAGTTGGAAACACTCCAGGGGTTCACTGGTGCAGAAGGATTGTGTGAGATACCTCGGGGAGATGAGCATCCTCAGTTGGAAGTTCTTCCTGAAGAGTTCAGCCTTCTTGGTGGTGGAGAAGTGCCTCGTGAGGTCCAAGCCAGAAATGTTCCGTGGAGGAGCACTGGAGGACTCACCAACAGTGGTCCCTGTCCTTGCACGTTTGGCACGTAGGGATGGGTCAGCCATGGATGAGTGTTTGGGTAATGTGAAGTTCGTGGGGGATGAAGAGGAGAAGAACGAAGGTGGTGGGTGAGAGAAAATGAGTGGATTGTGATGGGATTTGATGATGGGGATGTGTGAGGAGAGGGATTTCGAGTGAGATGAAGGTGATTTTGGAGGATTTGGTGGAGGTTTGAGTGAAAAGGAGAGAGTTGAGAGAGGAGAGCTTCGTGAGAGCAGAGGAGAGGAAAAGGTGAAAAGTTTAGAATGAGTGACCTTTCGCGCGTCAGAAGTCTTTTAAACCCCTCTGTAATCGATTACAATAGCAGTGTAATCGATTACCAACTTTTTCTTTATGTGCCCAATTTGTAATCGATTACAATTTAAATGTAATCGATTACCACCTTTTTGGAAACCTTGTAATCGATTACAGTATATGTGTAATCGATTACTTGAGTTCTGGATTCAATGTAATCGATTACCAGTTTAGTGTAATCGATTACTTTCTTGAAAGAACCTTTGTAATCGATTACAAAGGTCTTGTAATCGATTACCAGCTTATAAAAACGCATATTTTGCATTTTAAACAGTTAGGGATAAATTTTAAACCATTCAAGTTGATTGTAAAGCATCTTAAATCAATTTCAAACATCATTTAGGCAAGTAATTCACACAGATTTTGATCCAAAACACTCAATCATACAAGATTGCTACTTTTACCAAGAATTACCCCATTTGGATGGATTTGTGATGTTTTTGAGTTTCTTGGAGAGTTTTGACATGAAGGAGCACCTGCAAAACAACTTTCGGGAAATCTCCGACGCTCAAGTCAGTATGGAATTGAAAATCAATAATTATGCAATAAAGAACCATGATTATGCAGAAAAAGGCTTGATTATGCAGAGAAAGTTTCTTTATGCAGCAAAATGGTGGATTATGCAGCAATTTAGCTTATACATGATTGATCTAATATGCCAAGTTCATTTCTTATATAATAGAAGGCTTCTTTTGCTAAAGGTTTAGTGAAAATGTCTGCTAGTTGCTTAGTGGTTTCCACAAATTCAAGCATGCAATCACCCTTTTGAACATGATCTCTTATGAAATGATGCCTTATTTCAATGTGCTTTGTTCTTGAGTGTAAAACGAGATTCTTAGATAGATTGATTGCACTAGTGTTATCACATCTTATGGGGATGTGATCCAGCTCAAGACCATAGTCTAGAAGTTGTTGCTTCATCCAAAGGATTTGAGCACAACAACTTCCAGCTGCAACATATTTAGCTTCAGCTGTTGACAATGCCACACTATTTTGCTTCTTGCTATGCCAAGAAACTAATGAGCTTCCAAGCAAGTGGCATGTCCCACTAGTACTCTTCCTATCCATTTTGCACGCAACAAAATCAGAATCGGAATAACCAACCAAACAACATGAAGCACCCTTAGGGTACCACAATCCCATTTGTGAAGTGCCTATTAGATATTTCATAATACGTTTTACAGCACTTAGGTGTGATTCTTTAGGATTTGCTTGAAATCTAGCACACATGCATACACTAAACATGATATCCGGTCTACTTGCGGTAAGATAAAGGAGTGAGCCAATTATACCTCTATACTTAGTGATTTCTACCGATTTACCTCCTTCATCCTTGTCCAAGTAACAGGAAGTTCCCATTGGTGTAGCCATTTGCTTTGCTCCTTCCATTCCAAACTTCTTGAGCAACTCCTTGCAATATTTTGATTGACTTATGAAAGTCCCATTTCTTGTTTGCTTGATTTGAAGCCCAAGGAAGAAGTTGAGCTCACCCATCATGGACATCTCAAACTCACTTTGCATGATATTAGCAAATTCTTTACAAAGAGAGTCATTAGTAGCACCAAATATAATATCATCAACATATATTTGAACAAGTAAAATGTCATGCTTTTTATGTTTGATGAAAAGAGTTGTGGCAACCTTTCCCCTAGAGAAACCATTTTCCAAAAGAAACTTGCTCAACCTTTCATACCAAGCTCTAGGAGCTTGTTTTAAGCCATACAAGGCCTTTTTAAGTTTAAAGACATGGTTGGGCAACTCAAAACTTTCAAAACCGGGAGGTTGATCAACATATACTTCTTCTTGTATGAAACCATTTAAAAAGGCACTTTTGACATCCATTTGAAAGAGTTTGAAATCCATGATGCAAGCATATGCAAGTAACATTCTAATGGCTTCTAGTCTAGCTACGGGAGCATACGTTTCTTCATAATCTATACCTTTTTCTTGATTATAACCCTTAGCTACAAGCCTAGCCTTGTTTCTTATTATTAAGCCCGTTTCATCAAGTTTGTTCCTAAAAACCCATTTGGTGCCAATTATTGGATGATCATTGGGCCTTAGGACTAATTCCCAAACTTGATTCCTCTCAAATTGATTTAATTCATCTTGCATGGCCAAGATCCAATGTTCATTATTAATGGCCTCATTTATATTTTTAGGTTCAACTTGAGAAACAAAAGTAATATGATTACATGCATCTCTAAGAGAGTTACGAGTGATTACCCCTTTTGATACATCACCTATCACTTTGTCAAGAGGATGATATCTTGATGTTTTCCATTCCTTGGGAAGATCCATGATTTGAGAGTCCTCTTGTCTTGGGGAATCATATGGGCTTTCTTCTTGCTTCTTGACTTCTTCTTCTTGATTTCCAAGGTGAGTTCTTGCAAGGATTTCTGCAACATCATCAACAAGCTCCTTTCTTGGCTCGTTTGGGTTAGTCTCATCAAATGCAACATGTATGGACTCTTCTATGGTCATAGATCGTTTGTTATAAACCCTAAAGGCCTTACTATGTATAGAATAACCAAGAAAGATTCCCTCATCAGATTTTGCATCAAACTTCCCCAAGTTATCCTTTCCATTATTTAGAACAAAACATTTACATCCAAAAACATGAAAATGTGAAACATTTGGTTTCCTTCCTTTGTATAATTCATAGGGGGTTTTCTTTAAAATTGGCCTTATTAGAGCCCTATTTATAACATAACAAGCGGTGTTAACCGCATCCGCCCAAAAATACTTAGGAAGGTTGGCCTCATTGAGCATAGTTCTTGCCATTTCTTCTAAAGATCGATTTTTTCTTTCTACAACACCATTTTGTTATGGTGTTCTAGGGGCTGAAAAATTATGCTCAATGACATGTTCATCACAAAACGTTTCAAATTCATGGTTTTCAAATTCACCACCATGATCACTTCTTATGGATGCAATACAAAAACCTTTTTCGTTTTGGATAACTTTAGCAAGCTTTTTGAATGATTGAAAAACATCATTTTTGTGAGATAAAAACAATATCCATGTAAACCTAGAAAAATCGTCCACAATCACTAAGGCATAGTAATTCCCACCAAAGCTCATAGTTCTAGAGGGACCAAAAAGATCCATGTGCAAAAGTTGTAGAGGTCTAGAAGTTGAAACCACATTTTTAGCTTTAAAAGAGACTTTTACTTGTTTTCCCTTTTGACATGCATCACAAAGTTTGTCTTTTTCAAATTTGAGCTTTGGAAGACCAATTACTAGTTCTTTAGAAACTAATTTGTTTAAGTGATCCATGTGAATGTGAGCAATTCTTCTATGCCATAACCATGAATCATTTTCTCTAGTCATAAAGCAATTAGCATCATTTGAGGAAATGTCATCAAGGCTAATCATATATATGTTATTGACCCTATGACCAACAAACCTAACATGTTTATCATCCTTACTTTCAATTATGCAACAATTTGAATCAAATATAACTCTATTGCCTTTATCACATAATTGACTAATACTAAGCAAATTATGTTTAAGTCCTTCAACAAGCAAAACATTATCAATAGATGATGAAGGAATCTTACTAACTTTGCCAATTCCAAGAATCTTCCCTTTGTTGTTATCACCATATGTGACATGACCATGTTTCTTGAGAGTAAGGGAGGAGAATTTGGACCCATCACCGGTCATGTGCTTGGAGCAACCACTATCAAGATACCAATTTGAGCTCTTGGTCTTCAAGCACACCTACAACACACATTCAAGTTTTAACTTTTGGTACCCAAATTGTCTTGGGTCCTTGTGTGTTAGAGTTAGGCATGGTGCCTTTAGGAACCCAAACCCTTTTTATTCCAACTTTAGTATTTATATTCTTTCTAACATTGCAAGTGGATGCACTATGCCCTTTCCTACCACAATGAAAACATTTGATAAAGGGGCTACTTGAAGTTTTTGAGGAAACAAAGAAGTTCTTATAAGATTTTTTATGGTTGTTTGGATTAAATCCTAAACCGACTTTTTGAAAAACACATTTTTGTCTCCCTAACAACACATTCAAGTTGTCTCTTCCAAGGGTGAATTTCGCAAGAGTGTTGTTCAAGTCTTCAATTTCTTTTTCAAAAGCTTTACATGATAAACAAGATAATGATATGGATGCATTATCATGTGAGGAACAAGTTATGCATGATGAATTAGCATCTATGAGTCCTAAGGTCTCATTTTCAATTTTAAGTTCATTTATCTCCTTAGTTAAAGTAGAAACCTTGTTTGTCAATAGGGAGATTGTTTTATTTGAAGACAAAATCATTTTAGTGAGTCTCAAAGATTCATCATGCAATTCTTGAAAGGCATCTTGCAATTCATCATAAGTAGGTGGAGGTTCTAGGTTAGAAGAGGTTACCTCGGTGTTGCTTTCTCCACTTTCTTCTCCTTGAGCCATGAGGCAAAGATGGGCTTCTACATTTTCTGAGTCGTCGGAAGAACTTAAGTCATTGTCCTCCCAAGCTATGTATGCTCTTCTTCCTTTTTTTTCCTTGGAGGGTCTTTTCTCAAACTTCTCCGTCTTCTTGAGATATGTAGGACACTCCATTTTCATATGCCCCGATTTTCCGCATTCGTAGCATTTTGGAGGAGTAGAGGATCCTTCTCCTTTGTGATATGCTTTCTTTTGAGGAAAGGGTGGTCTTCTTTGAAGTCCCTTTTTCTTTAAGAATCTTCTGAATTTTCTCACAAGGAGACTAAGATTCTCCTTACTTAGTTCAATATTTCCAGCATCCTCTTTACCATCTTCATCATCATCTTCAAGTATGGAAGAGGTGGCTTTGAGTGCAATTCCCTGTTTCTTCTTATCTTGCTCCTCATTTTGACTTAATCGGTTTAGTTCCAACTCATGCTCTTGAAGCTTTCCAAAGAGAGTGGCCAAAGTCATTACGGCAAGATTTCTTGATTCCGATATTGCCGTCACCTTGGGTTGCCAATTTCTGCTCAAACATCTCAAAACTTTGTTAATAAGATCTTCATTGGCAAAAGTTTTTCCCAATGAAGCAAGATGATTAATTATATGAGTAAAACGTTTTTACATTTCTTGAATGCTTTCCCCTTGGTTCATTCTAAACAATTCATATTCGTGAGTGAGTGTGTTAATTCTAGATCTTTTTACCTCACTTGTACCTTCATGAGTTACTTGCAATGTATCCCACATTTCTTGAGCGGTCTTACAATTTGACACCCTAAAGAACTCATCATATCCTAAAGAGGTAGTAATGACATTCTTGGCTCTTAAGTTGTATTGAACCTTTTTCTTGTCATCATCGGTCCATTCATTTCTTGGTGTATTTGTTCTAACACCATCAACTAGACGTGTGGGGATAAAATGACCATTTTCAACAGCATCCCACACATCAATATCAATAGCTTCAATAAAAATCTTCATTCTTTCTTTCCAATATGCATAACCGTCCCCATTGAAAAAGGGAGGCCTATTTATAGAAGAACTTTCATTAGAAAAACCATTTGAAGCCATCTTTACTCTTGAAGCGGCTAAGCTCTTTATACAAGAGTCTAGCTCTGATACACCAAGTGGCTTCAATACTCAAGAGGGGGGGTGAATTGAGTTTGTAAAACAAGTTCGCAATTCTTTCGCAAAACACTTGACTATTGATTTTCGTTGAAGCTATTGATTAATTGAAATGAATGAATTGATAAGAACAATGTATATTGCTTAATAACCAACCAAGAGAGAAGTAATCAAGCAAGAGTATAAGCAATGCAGAAATATCAAGAGAAGAGTTTAGAGAATCAAACATAGTGATTTATCCTGGTTCGGCCACCAATCCACTTGTGACCTACGTCCAGTCCTCAAGCAACCACTTGAGATTTTCCACTATATCTTCAAGCTTCAATAGGTGCTTGACTACCTTTACAAACTCGAGCCCTCAACTCCTTGGGATGCCTTACCCTTGAGCTTGAGTCTCTTCAAACAAAGGGATGCCTCACCCTTTACAAATTGAGGGATGCCTCACCCTCTATCTTATACAGCAATTAAGATTGAATTTGAGAAGCTCTCACTAGAGTAGATGATACAAATTGAAGCTCTAATAATGCTCACAAAGATATCTCAAAGATTGGACAAAAACAGAGCAAGAATGATTTCAGAGTTTGATTCTCGTATGATGTGTTGCTATGATGTTTTTAGGTTCAAGAACAACCCTTAATGATGCCCCAGCAATTGTATTTAAAGCCCATTCATTAAAAGAGCCGTTGGGGGTGGTTAAAGCCAAGCATTAAATGCATTCAATATAGCCGTTGGACATGTCAGAACCTTGGTAATCGATTACAAGGTTTTGGTAATCGATTACATGGAAAATAGAACGTGTTCTTGGCTTTTTGGGCTTGTGGTAATCGATTACATGGCTTGTGTAATCGATTACACGCCCTCTGACTTCATGGTAATCGATTACAATATTGATGTAATCGATTACATGGCCCTTTTGGTCGTGTTCTTGGCTTTACGGGAACATGGTAATCGATTACATGACTTGGTGTAATCGATTACACGTTCTCGACTTTACGTAATCGATTACAGGGATGGTGTAATCGATTACAAGGCTTCTGTTTGGCTTGTAATCGATTACTAAACCTTGGTAATCGATTACACTATACTTTAAACTCATTTTTCAAGCCTTAAAACATATTTATATCATTCCTAACTTTAGAAAACATGGATTAAACAAATATAGAATATTATTTGGCATGATCCAAGGTAAAAGAAGTTCTCTTTTAGGAATTGATCTTTGAAAACCATATTGATTCAAATCATTTTTGAAAAACCATTTGAGATATCTTGGGAGCATTTAACATTGATGTACTATAATGCCTATATCTAAACCTCTTGATTTCTTCCTTTGATCTTGGTTTACTCTTTCGCTCTTTGATCTTCATCTTTGTCTTTGTTATCATCAAAAACCATTTGACATGCTTCAAGACACATGCATTCACAATAAACACCCCTCCTCCTTTGGTGATTGCCGTAGAGTTAAGAGAGAAAAAAAAATGTATTATTTGATCAAATAATTGGTATTGACTCATTTGAGAGAAAAGGTGAATAAGTGAGATATAAAATGATTTTTGGCTTGCTAATGCCTCCTTGGCCGTGAGCCATCTTGAAATAAAAACAAAAGTGATAATGAATGAAAGATAGCATGTTTTTCTTTTACCAAACATGCATGGCCGTAGAAACAAAATGGAGAGTCACCATAATTGACTAGCTTGCTTTGTTGTATAATATAAATAATGGAACATGAATTATTGGAATTGATTGAATCAAATTGGCTCCCCTTCTTCTTTGTATAGCCGTAGCCTTAATTGGAAAGTGAAGAGTGAATTATTTATTTATTTGAGTGATAGTCAAGTTACTAAAATAATTGAAAGAAAAGTTGGTAATACAATGAAATAATTTTGGCCTCCCTCCAAGAAATTTCCTAAGGATGCAAACAAAGAAATCATAATTAGGATGATGTAATATTGACCATGACATGTAATAATGGTCATAAAGTCTCCTTTAGCTCCTAATTCACTACAAAAACCGTCCCCCCCTTCTCTAGCTTCTTCAAAGTGTGACTAATTTCACAAGTCACCATCTTAAGCATTCTAGCCATTGATTAATTCAATGGTTAGGATTTAGGTAGATTTTTAATTTTAGAAGACTAAATCTAAAGTCATTGGATTTTTCTCCTTTAAATTCTAGCCCTTAGATGTGTCTCCAAAATTAAGGGTCAAGATTGCTTCTTCAAATTTTAAATCCAAGGGTCCTAATTAGTCTTTGCTACTTTAGAAGACCAAATCTCCACCATTGATTGATTCTTCATCTAATGGTCATAAATGGTCTTTGTTACTTTTTAAGATTAAATCTCCACCCTTGATTTAATCTAAATCCAATGGTTATAAATGGTCTTTGTCATTTTTCAAGACCAATTCTACACCTTTGATTACATCTATAGTTGATATCAAAGCCTTTCTAACTAAGCTTATTCTCACACCATTGATTAAATCAATAGTTATTATCCAAGCGCTTTATTAAGTTTGTTTTTAACCTTTGATTAAATCAATGGTTAATATTCAAACTAAGTATTCTCATCCAAGGGTATAAATCAAGTCAAGCTCTCTTTGTTGACTACGCAGTATAATATTTATTCTTGTATCCTACAAATAATATTTTTACTGTATTTTTATCATCCGATAATTAAATACAGTACAAAACGCAGTACAAGAAATTTTCTAAAACTGTTTCCGGATTCAGGTTTAGTAAGATCCCTGTCTCTGTCTAAACAGTAAATTTTTCTATGCGTAGAAAAATTTTTACTTTGTGGGACCCACCTGGGCCCACGTAAGGTCACCTGGGCCCACATAGGACCACCTGGGCCCACATACAGTAAAAAAAAATTCATAATCATCCACAAAAATCACAAATATTAGAAAACGCACAAATATCAAATCAGATTACGTAAAATAATTACCTAACGGTAAAAATTAAATTACGTAAAGTTTTCCCTACTACAGAAAATTTTTATTTTCCTGACACGGAGTAAATCACTCAAAATGATCAAATACGCTGATGGAATAAACAAAATAATTTTACAGTGTACAGAAATTACTAAATAGTAAAATTCTGTTAACTGTCAAAATTACTGTTTAAGAGATAGGGAATTTGGGATGTTACAGTCCTCATACAAAGTTATGAGTAGAGAGGGAACACAACTTATGAGGGAATTATCTGTCCTCATTCCAAAGTTGTGAGTAGAGAGGGAATTATCCATCCTCAACTACTTTGATAGGGAGGGTATCTTCTTTGCTCACACTATCCCCTCAACTACTTAGATAGGAAGGGTATCTTCCTTCCTCACATTATCTCTAATCCAGGAATACCTCAAGTAGAAAGGGAATTATCCGTCCTTAACTACATGTCATCCAGGGAGAGCTCAGGTAAAGAGGGAGGGAATTATTTGTCCTTAACCTCAATAACTCAAGTGGTAAGGAATATTCATCCTCAACCACCATTTCCAAGTCTCACCCTAAGACCAAGGATATCCTAGATAATGGGTTACTCATGAAAATCAATCATCAATCTTATCTTGCATGTAATAAAGCATTTCATCATATGATCTCATCTCATAGCATTATGCATTCATATCATATCAAGCATGCAAGAGAATTATGCATCATATCAATTCATAATTTGAATTTCAGAATTTTATCAATACACAATCTTGACACAAAGGTGTCCATTCATAATTGAAATCACTAATCATAGAGAGAACATTTGAAAACACATCATTTAATACTCATAAAAAGGCTCAAATTCTGAAAACAAGGCCCTGTTATTCGAATAACAACTTATTTTTATTTTTTCTTGAAGTTGTTATTCGAATAAAGCTTGCCTTATTCGAATAACACATAATTTTCTAACTTTCCTTATACTTGTTATTCGAATAACAGAACAGGCCTGTTATTCGAATAACAAGATGCAGAATCAAATTTCTGCATCATTTTCTTATTGTTTCTTCCCATTTTCTTCATTCTAATCAAATCTCTTTCTATCAACATACATTCATACTTAAAATCAAGTATGAAAACAACAAGAAATCATCAACTTTAGCACATATAATGATATGTTTTCAAACATCGATAGAATGACAAATCTCAATATGAGTTTCAAACCCATTTTTCAAATCTCAAAGACTCATCAAAAATCAAGTTAAAAATTCATATTTATAGCTCAAACAAGTGTATAAACTTCACTCAAATTCAAACATTTCAAATCATTTTTATAAATCTCAACAAAGTCATCAATCCATCTTTTTTATGAAATAGGTAAAGATGAGCAAAGTGAGGAAAACCCCTACCTCAACTTAGAGCCATTTCTTCTTTCCCTTCCTATCTTCTTCCTCTTGATCATTCTTTCCCCCTTCCTCTTCCTTTCTCCTCCCCTTTTGATTTTTGTTCTTCTTGCTTTAATTTCTCCATTCCTTTGACAGTGTGGGAACGAGAGAGTGAGGAAAGAAAATAAGAAAGGGAGATGTGAGAGAGTGGGAAAGAATGAAAAGGAGCCACCCAAAATATCTCATATTAGGTAGCTTTCATTAGAAAGGAATAGTAGAAAAACGTGAAGGAAGTTTAAAAAATGAAGTCCAACTGGAATTCTCATATCTGCTAGGAACACTTTAATCTTTCAGAAATTGATTTTCTAACCTTCATAGGTATCATAGAAAATTCTAGGATTTCATTCATTTCCCATCTTTATATTTCCATATATCTCATTATACACCTTTACTAGTTACTAAGCTTTACTATTCATCCCTAGGTTAAGTTAAACCTTATGGAATTGAACTAAGAAGCTTTCAAGTGTTCAATTTAATCTGTTTCTATTCTCAGATTAATCATCATCCTCTACTTGACATTTGCTCATAGTTTTATGATTTTTTGAGCTATTTATCTATTTAGTTTGGTCTTTAAACACTATCTCAGTGTCATTAAAAATACCAAACGAATTCATTTGATCTTCCATAATTTAATACAACTTATTCCAATCCTTTATGACTTAGAAATAAATATTTATTTATTTCTATCTTCTCATCTATTTAAGCTAAATTTTGAGTTTATTTGAGCTATTTCTCAACTTTAGCATTACAAATTTATGCTCAAATCAATCCCAAATTATTATAAAAAATTATCAAATAATTTCCATCAATTTTATTGAGCTACTATAATCCTGATTAAGTCTATTGGGCTGGAGATAATGTTACGGGTAAGATTTTTCTTAATCTCTTTTATTCGAAATCTTTCAGTCCTATACTGACTTTCGATTTTAAAACAATACTCTCCACTATCATCTCTCTGTGAAAAAACTATTGCAACCTCAAGGAGGTTCAGGACTCCATCTCCAATCCCTTCTCCTCCAAGGGATTCAATTCCTATCCCAGGTGTATTTACACCTGGGCCTAAAGTAGCCTCAACCTTGAGTACATGTTTCGACAGACTGTTTGATATGAAAGCCCAAATAAAAAAAGAAACCAGTATTGGGGCACAAGACATCCCCATGGTGGCTAATGTCTAGGTTAGATATTTCCCTAAATTAATCCAATTTTGCTTATCTCGAATGTTTCTAATTTTGTTTTATTTCTTTTCAGGAAAACTTTATTCTAGAAATTGTCCCTACTTCAGAGGTTCCTATTATCGAAACTGATGATCAGGTTTGACATTTTTCTATAAATAACCAAATATGAAAGGTTATAATTTTTTCACATGAAATTTATAATCCTTATCTTTTGAATTTACAGGAGAACACAAGTCCCCCCAACGAAACAAGTATTCCTGTTGAATGCGAGATTCCTATTTCTATCAAAGTTGTTCAGCCATCTGAAACTGCTCCCTCAAATTCTATCCAAGCCCAATTTGTTCAGACTGAAACTACATTCGAAAAAGAGGTGGAAGCCATGTGCATAGATGATGATGAGGATGAAAATGACGTTATGAAGCGTCTTGAAGATATCTTTTCTAGGCGATCCTTATCCTCAAATTCTCATCATTCGATAGCTTATTCAGAGGTTGAAGTTCAAAGCATGTCTGCCCCCTAATTGTTGCAAGAACTAGTTGATCTCTTAAAACTTACGGTGGATCCAGTCTTGGCTATTGAAGACAAGAAGCAGAAACTACTAGGCCTCCTTAATCAACTAAATCAAAACCAACATCTTCTGAATTTGAACATTCAGGAAGTTGTTCAAAAGCTGACAGGCCTAGTAGAGAATTTACCAATCAAGCTCCCTCATCTCGATCAAGCCATTGCCAATAATCAACAATTGCTCAAGAAAAAGAACCAATTGATGATGAATGTTGCCAGGGCCAAGAAGAAATTATCAAGGCTTTCTATTGTTCTTTTGACTACTCAACAGAGCATAAATCAAAATAATGAGAAAATTACTGAGCTCAAACAAGAACTAAAAACACTTAAGCAACAACAAAGTCAACTTCAAGCCCTTGTTGGTGATTGCACAAACCAGGAGCAAACACTTAAAGAAGATTACCAACGATGGGCCATCGAAGGTAAAAACGTGGTGCAAGCTATTCAAAATTTGGCTCCAGCCTTCGAAGCGGCTTCAACAAAGAAGAAGAGAATAGTAGAAATTTGGGAGTCTTTTTTATTCGAGGCTCCAATAAACTCATGAATTTTGTTTTTTTTAAATGTTGTAATGACTGTTTAAATTTCGAATGCTTGTTAATTCAAAATTGTTACGATATTTACAATGAAATTTTCACTTTATGAATTGTTGGCCTATACAATTTCAAGTATTTTTCATTTATCGAAGTAATTCTCTCACTAGAATTAATAGTTGTAAATGAATAAGCATTACCAGAAAAAACACTTTTGATTCGATATGACACTTTACAATTCGGGGACCATTTTCCAAATAACTTTGATCTTTTCTCCATGGGTAAAATAGCCTTCCAAACTAAATCACCTAAGTTAAACTCTTTTTTCTTGACTCGAAGATCGTAGATTTTCGTAATTTTTTCTTTTTTTCAAATCAAATTTTCAAGAGCAATTAACCTTTTTCTTCCAAATAATTTAATTCACCAAACATCAAATCCCAATAATCCTAAGTAGGGATCTCATCTTGACATTGTAATCTATTTGATTGAAGATTAATTTGATTGGTAACACTACACCATGACCATAAAACAAATTATATGGTGTAGTACCAATAGCTTCCTTAGGAGAATTTCGATAAGACCACAGAACTTGGCTCAAAGTTTCATGCCAACTTCTTGGTTTTTGACCAATATGCTTCTTTATTAATCCAATTAAGATTTTATTAGCTACTTCAACTTACCCATTAGCTTTAGCGAAATAAGGAGTCAAAGTAAGTAACTTGATATTCCTTGATCTAACAAATTCAGTAATGTAACGACCAGTATACACGATTCCCTGATCAGTAGTTAGAGTTTGAGGAAAATCGAATCTGTATATAATATTCCCTTTAACAAAATTTACAATACCTTGTTGAGTTATATCATGCAAAGGGACTGCCTTGACCCACTTTGTAAAATAATCGATGGTAACTAATATATAATTGTGCCCTTTAGAAGATGGTGGATGGATATGTCCTATCAGATCGAGAGCGCATCCTCAAAATGGCCAAGGTTTAATAATCGAATGTAAATCACTAGCAGAAACATGCTGAATGTTTTGCATGCTTTTGACATTCTTCACAAGACTTAGCATATGAATGATAATCTTTAGCCATTGTAGGCCAATAGACTCTCTGCCTATGCAACACCTATTTCATTTTTTCACCAGCCTGATGAGCACCACAAATGCCTTCATGTACTTCTGCTAAGGCTGTGAATGCTTTTTTTTCACTTAGACATGTCAACAAATTTCCATCTACTGACTTTTTGTAAAGTGAATGCCCCATTATAACATAATGTAGGGCTCTATATTTTAATTTCCTTTCGAATGATGAATTGGGATTTTGTAAATAATCAATAATCGATTTCCTCCAATCAGAATCATCCATATCTTCGATTGAACATACTTCTAGATTCTTGAACGGATATAATTTTTCTTTAACTTCGATTAACTTTGATAAAGTTACACTTGAAATCTTGTAACTTGAATCTATTTGAGTAAGCTCATTGACTTCATAATTTTCTTCTCTTAGAATATGTTGCAATATAACTTCATCGAATTCACATAATTGCTGCAAAAGCAAAGTATCTGAACAAATTTTGGTTAATGCATTTATATTCTCGATTCAATTGTTTAATAACTAGTTGGGAGTCACCGAAAACTTTAATATTTCTGGCCTTGAGCAAAATTAACATTTGTAAGCCAACAATCAAAGCTTCATACTTAGCTTCATTGTTTGAACATTCATGCTTTAATTCAAATAAAAACTTAGTTGGAGTTCCAATGGGTGAAACAATTAAAACTCTAAGACCAACACCCTTACTATGTTTTGATCCATTGAAATATAACTTCCATGGTTTTAAACCCATGTAATTAATATTAGTTTCTTCGATGTCAACACAAGGATAGTCAGTCAAAAAATCTACCAACACTTGGCCTTTCATAGCCTTTAGTGACACATATTTTAAATAAAATTCAATTAAAGCAAGCGCCCACTTCCCTACTCTACCATGCAAGAAAGGTTTGGATAACATGTACTTTATTATATCTGTCTTCGAAATGACAAGTACATCATATGGCTTTACATAATACTTTAACTTAGTATAGGAGAAATACAAAGCTAAACATAGCTTTTCGACTACACTATATCTAGTTTCAGCATCTATCAAAACCCTACTAAGATAGTAAATGGCTCTTTCGACTTCATTCTCATCTTCCTAGGTCAACATACACCCAATGGTCTCATCTGATGCTGAGATATACAACTTCAAAGGACATCCAGGTATTGGATGTGTCATTATTAGAGGATTGGCTAAATAGTGCATAATTTAGAAAAAGTCTCTTGGTGTTCTTTCTCCCATCGAAACTCTTCTTGAGCTTTGAGCTTTAAGAGTGAGGAGAAAACTTTGGTCTTTCTAGACAGATTCGAAATAAACTTTCTCAGGAAGTTAATCTTTCCTAGCAAAGACTAGAGTTGCTTCTTATTCGAAGGAGGTGATGATGGAGACCAAGAAAGCTCAAGTGGCAGCCCAACAAGCCCCATGCCCAAAGATGCACTACGAGGACTTGGAGGCCCAATGACAAGGTCAAGAGCTAAGAAGGCTAAGGAGGATTTGGACAAAGAAGTCAACCACTTTCTCTGACTCAAGCCTATTACAGGAGAAGGAGCACTCAAGATGGTCCAAATGATCCAAGTTGATGAAGGACCCAATGTGGGGGCATGATTTCTTCTTAGTCAATTTTATTTAATTATGTATTTGAACCTTTTAATTTTCTCAGTTTTGGTTCTTATTTTCTTTTTGGGATAATTTTGTAATAAGGGCCTATTGTTTGGGCTTAACTTGTGCATAGCATAGCTAGGGATAGGTGCTGCCTTCTAATTAGGCCTGGGCCACATTTGCGCTAGGGTTAGGATTAAAAATGCGCTAGCTTGTTGCCTCTTTTAGCTAGACCTATTCGCATACCTAATGCCTATTGTAACACCCCTTTGGGGATGCCACACATATAAAGAAAAATAAAATAAATAAATAAAATCTACCCAAGTTATAAAACATTTGTTAAATAATATTACATATGGTAAGATAATTCCTGATAAACAGAATATTGTTAAATAAAATATGCGGAAATAGCAAATAAACAAAACAAAATTACTTATAATATACAGATGATTTAAGTTATAAGTTGTACAAAAAATTTACAACTAAAACTACAAATATTTAAACGAAAACAGTAAATAAAGCAATAAAAGAGTCAATATATACAGACATACGTAGACGCGCCCAAAAAAACATCAAGCATATTTAATCCTCTGAAGGATCACTCTCAACATGAAAATGATCATCAGGAGACAAATATCCCGGATGTCTCGACACTCGGCGGACATGAGACCACGCAGTCGATACGAGTGTCATCTCACTAGGCTCAGTGGATATCCCACCCTAATGACGCCTAATGGATAAGGGTAACTCTAAGTGTAGAAATACTGTCGTAGTCATGATCGGCTCTCCATCAAACCGATGACGTAGAGTCACAGTCAGCCGTCCTACATATGTCACAGAATCTCGATCTCCTCGCAGATGCCAAGCCAATGAACCTCCATGAAACTCTAGCTGTACAAACCCCAAAAATCCACGGCACTTTGCCATCTCCCACAATCAATCCAAAGGATATGGATGATCGGATGGTTCTTGGTCGTCGGCCCGATCTTCCTCTTCTTGTTTCTCTTCTTCCTCGGTATACGAGAATCTCTAGAAATTTGTTCCTCTTCCTCAAACTCTTTACCATATAAACGGTATATACGAGAAAACACATACAATAAAGAGGTAAGACAATCTAAAATCACCACAAACATGGCCAATAAGAAGACAACAAACAACGAGATATACGAGTTCATGCAATATGAAAAGCTATAACATTAATAAGTAACATGTGAGTAATGTAAAGATTCAAAAAGATTTAAATATCCCAACAATATACCATCACGAGATAAAATAAAACAAGAAACAAATGATACAATATAACAATAGAGAAAACAAATACAATAAACAAATAAATCAATATCAATATAATAAATAGATAAGATAAAAATAAATAGATAAGACAAAATAAATAAATAGATCCCAATAAATAAATATAAGACACACCTTACTCCATGGAGTTAAAAAACACACACAAAGATATCAGAGAGAATGACTCGCAAAAATCTATTAGTACCACGGCTGCCCAACCAACTATTGCACGGTCACACGTTGCGTCTATAGCCCCACGACACAGGAATCCATCATCCAGGCGTGGTGTAGTTCACGGTCTCACGTTGTGGCACTACAGGCAAATGTACTACTAGACTTTACAAATCTCGATTAAATATAGTGCGTGTCGAGTCCATTAGTGTGCTATCGGTTTACCACGGCCCAGCGGAGCTACCAACTGTCCACATATGGGATACCGTACACTAACGTCTCCAAGTCCATTAGAACAATGAACCACACTACCTTTATCGCATCGACAACACGATGTGATTCGTCTCATCAACCAATCCACCAAAAATTTGGCATAAACTCAATGCATAATTCCAAAAATATGAAATTATAAAAATGCCCTCAAGATAATAATATGCCCTCAATGGCAGAAAAATAGAAAGCCTGTACGGGTTCACATTTTTCCGACAGCAAAAAATCCTCAAAAGCCTGTACGGGTTCACATTTTCCCGACAGCATAAAATAAATACAGTAACGGTCAATCGCGTAGAAATTTTATCGCGTTTTCACAATTCCGTCATTTTTACAAACGTTTATAAATCGCGTAAATATATTTTTCTGTTTTTAAAATCGCGTAGAATTTTTAATACGTTTTCTCAATCGCGTAGGATTTTTAAATCATTTTCTTGTCCAAATCCCTTAAAAATCACTGTTTAAATAAACAGAAATAATAATTAGTACGTTTAAACTACGTGTAATATTTTTCATACCGTATACTGTCTTTTGGACATCTTTTCTATCTTATTTGATAGTTTTTACTAAAAATTGACAGTATTTTGTTTAGAAAATTAATAATAATGGTTTCCTAAATTTTTTCGTAAAAACTCTGTTTATTTAAATAAACCAGATAATTTAATCTTTTAAAAACTCCTAACATGCTTCAAAATATAGTATGAGCCATATGTTAGAAATTCTTAAAGATTACTGTATTTTCTTTATAACAATAAAATTATTGATTTCAGTTCCTTAATTTAATTCTAATCAATTGATTTCTTCAAAACTTATTTTAGAAAAATTCTTTTTGACATATATTGCAACTTTATAAATGAAAATGGTTTGGAATTGATTTTAGAAATCAAGAATATCTAGGTTGGTATGTTGGCCGAATTTCCTAAATCCTTTGAAATTGATTTCTAAATTATTTCTCACCTTCTAAATATATATCAAACTTATTGTATTGTCTAAATTCATTTAACCATTGTTTTAGAAAATGGTTTTTGAAATCAATACATTCATTTTAGGCATGTTGGCCGAAAATACTAAGTCTTACCATTTGAGTTCTAAATTTATTTTCTTTGATCTAATCAACTTGAAACCTTCTTAATTCTCCTAGGTTAATTAAATTACCTTTTAAGAAAATTAAGAGAACATTTTGGTTCTCCATTTGGTTAGTGGCCGTGAGCCTTGGTGTGGTGTTCTTTGGAACACACATGCATTTTCTTGACATGTTATTCACATCCTATACATTATCATGCAATTCTATACTTTATCATGCAATTCTAACACATGCAATATTATCAA
The DNA here is from genome assembly GCA_029884605.1 of Ormosia emarginata. Classification (NCBI taxonomy): domain Eukaryota; kingdom Viridiplantae; phylum Streptophyta; class Magnoliopsida; order Fabales; family Fabaceae; genus Ormosia; species Ormosia emarginata. The sequence goes on from JAQQTP010000088.1 coordinate 47,563,739, forward strand.
AGCTTATAGACATGCAACTTAAATCTTGTAGACATGCAATTTATTACAAACAACAAATAGAAAAGCTATTAACAAATACACAACCACATCAAATAAGCTACTAACAAGCACAAACATGATACCTTATGAATTCTACAATCACAAAATCAAACTCCATCTTCTTACCACCATCCATAGGTGATAAGATTTGTCTTCCTCTTACCTTAAATGAAGACAAAAAGGACTTCTTTCACTCCTCCTAGGTCACGGTTTTCTCCTTCAAAATACCTAGCAAACTTAAACAAAACTACAAGTTACTAAACATTAAAAGAGAACCTAAACCATGGATAAATCATGGCTTAGAACTTTGAAAAAGAATTTAGAAAAGAAAAACAAGAGATTTCACCTCCTTGGTACAAACTTCCAAGTAGGTTTCAAGCTTCAAATGTAAGAATTTGCAAGAACTCTCAACTAGAGATGTTCTTAGGATTGTGTTTAGGTTTAGAAAACTTGGTTAGATAGAATTTTAGGTGGTTGGATGGGGTAGATATTGTCTTGGCCGAATGGTGAAGAAAGGAAGCAACAATGGTGTTTAGGGTTCTTGGATGAGAGAGAAGAGAGAAAAGGCTTGAAGACAAAGTGATTTTTGGTCCTCCAACATGCATTGGCTGTAGACTTCAATGCCATGCAAGGTGTCCATGGCTTGGCTTCATCCAAGCCTTAGAAAGCATCAAAGGCCAAGATCAAAACTTGGTTAGCAAGCTTGTCTCCCATTGGTTCCTTCTAACCTAGTCACTAAGCCTTGTCACTAAGCTTCATCATCACACTAACCTAGTCACTAAGCTAGTCACCATGTTCTAGAGAGTTCCTTCACTAATGATGATTAATTAAGCTACTAAGTTAACTGTATTAGCTAAACGTGGGTCCCAAAACATTTCGGGTCCACTGTCACTAAGTTATACTGACTAATAAAATAATATTATAATAATACAAAATTATTTTATTTGACAGTTAAATCCTAAAAATTAAAAGATTAATTTTAGGCTCATTCAGAATTGGGTTTAGTAAGATCCCCCGCCTCTGAATAATTAAAAACAGATTTTACCGGTCCAAAAAAATATTATTTTCCTGCCCCGTAGCAAATCACACAAAAAGTCCATATAAAATTACAGACAGTAATATTGGACACTAAATCAAGTAGAAAACAATTAAAAACAGCAAAAACAGTACAAATAGCACGTTTGGGACGTAATGATCATTTTCCCATTTTTTTCCACAACGTAGCTAATCATCCAAAAAGTTCAAATAAAATTACAGACAGTATTAATTATCTGTATATCTTCCAGAAAAATTAAAACAGTAGCTTGGAAAAACTTTTATTTTACCGTCTCGAAACAAATTACGTAAAAAGAACAAATAAAATTTAAGCCTGTATAAACGTATTTGTATTTCATGCAGAAATCGAGAAACAGTAAAATAGGGACACAACGGTCATTCACACGAAAGCTTGAAAAATAGCAAACAGTACATTCGGTACATTTTCTAAAAATTGGGGTGTTACAATTCTCCCCAATAAATAAAAATTTCATCCTCGAAATTCGCTGTTCCTCAAAACAAATGAGGATATTGTTCCCTCATTTTATCTTCCAGCTCCCATGTAGCTTCACTCGTCACATTATTCCATATGACTTTCACTAGTTCGATCATTTTCCCTCGAAGTTGCTTTACCTTTCCGTCCTCAATTCTGACAGGTAAAGTTTCATAAGTCAAATTCTCCTTCAGCTGCACTTCATCTGGCTGTATAACATGTGTCGGATCTGGTATATACTTTTTCGAATCGAGACACATGAAACACGTCATGCAGATTCGACAGAAACGGTGGCATAGCGATCTGATACGCTACAGGACCTATACGTCGGATAATCTGATACGGTCCAATGAACTTAGGAGTAAGTTTCTTAGACTTAATAACTCTTCTGACACCAGTCGTAGGAGTAACTCTTAGAAACACATGCTCACCCTCCTCAAATTCAAGAGGTCGTCTTCGTTTATCCGCGTAACTCTTCTGTCTGCTTTGCGTCGTCTTCATCTTCTCTTGTATCATCTTTATCTTTTCCGTAGTATGTTGTACAAGATCTAGTCCAACAGTCATGCTTTCCCCATCTTGATACCAACACAATGGTGTTCGACATCGTCTTCCATACAATGCTTCATAAGGTGCCATTCCGATGCTTGAATGAAAACTATTGTTGTAGGTGAATTCTATCAGAGATAAAAATTCATCCCAACTTCCTCGTTGTTCTAAAACACAAGCACGCAACGGATCTTCTAAAATCGTATAGTTCTTTGTCGTCCGACCACCATCCGTGCGCGGATGATACGCCGAACTCAATCGCAACTTCGTTCCCATAGCTTCTTGCAGACTCCGCCAAAACCTTGACGTAAACCTCAGATCTCGATCAGAAACTATACATGTAGGTACATCATGTAATCTGACAATTTCACTGATGTACAACTGGGTTAATCTTTCCAATGAATACTTAATATTAATTGGTAGGAAATGAGCCGATTTCGTAAGTCTATCGACTATAACCCATATCAAATCATGACCTTTCCTCGTCTTTGGCAAACCAGTAATGAAATCCATCGATATACTATCCCATTTCCATTCTGGAATAGATAATGGTTGTAATAATCTAGCTGGTCTTTGATGTTTCACTTTCGCCTTTTGACAGATTAGACAAGTTGACACGCACCTAATAACATCACTCTTCAATCCATGCCACCAGAATAACTTCTTTAAGTCTTGATACATCTTTGTTGTGCCTGGATGCATACTCAATAGACTAGTATGGGCATGTTCCACAATATATCGCCTCAGCTCCCAGTCACGAGGAACACAGACTCTACCCCGAAACCTCAGAATTCCATCAGTTCCTTCTTTGAACTCTATTGTCTCGTTTTGCTTTATTTGTTCTCTTATTCCTTGCAAAAATTCATCGGCATTCTGTTTTTCCCTTATGTCTTCCATCAGCTCGCTCGAGATAGTAACCATGTTAATACAAATCTTCCCCGGTTTCAACTCAACAAATGACCACACATCTCTAAATTGTTCAATAAGCTCTTTTTCCTTGATCATCAGAGCAGAAACACTGATAATCTTTCTACTTAAGGCATCAGCCACGACATTCGCCTTACCAGGGTGGTACAACAGTTGAAAATCATAATCTTTCAGGAATTCTAACCATCTCCGCTGCCTCATGTTCAGCTCCTTCTGATCATACAAGTACTTCAAGCTCTTGTGATCACTGAAAATGTTGAACGTTGCTCCATAGAGAAAATGTCTCCATATCTTCAGAGCAAAAACCACAGCGGCCAATTCCAAATCGTGCGTTGGATAATTCCTCTCATGAACCTTCAATTGTCGAGAAGCATATGCAACGTTCCGATCTTGCATCAATACGCATCCTAGCCCTTGATAAGAAGCGTCGCAATACACATCAAAAGATTTCGTCGAATATGGTAGGATCAACACCGGTGCAGTTGTTAATCTCTTCTTCAACTCTTGAAAACTGGCTTCACGTTCTTCCGTCCATTCAAAAGCTTGGTTTTTCCTCGTAAGTTGTGTAAGTGGTCCAGCAATCTTGGAAAAACCCTCGATAAATCTCCGATAATAACCAGCACGTCCAACAAAACTTCAAACTTCTGTTACCGTCTTAGGTCTTTCCCATTGTAAAACAGTCTCCACTTTTGATGGGTCCACCGCAATACCTTCTTTAGAAATTACATGACCAAGAAATTGGACTTCTTCCAACCAGAACTCACACTTAGCCAATTTCGCATATAGTTGCTTCTCCCTCAAAATCTGAAGAACAATACCCAGATGCTCAGCATGCTCTTCCTTGGATTGAGAATAGATCAGAATGTCATCGATAAAGACAACGACAAATCTGTCTAGATACGGACGAAAAATCCTGTTCATATAATCCATAAATATGGCAGGAGCATTCGTTACCCCGAATGGCATTACCTGATACTCATAATGTCCATAACGAGTTCGAAAAGCGGTTTTCGGTACATCTTCCCCTTTTACACGAATCTGATGATACCCCGATCTCAGATCTATCTTGGAAAATATCACAGCTCCTATTAACTGATCCATCAAATCGTCAATTCTTGGAAGTGGATATTTATTCTTGATAGTCACCTTGTTCAGCTGACGATAATGCACACAAAGCCGAGAAGTTCCGTCCTTCTTCTTGACCAAAAGTACTGGCGCACCCCATGGTGAAACACTAGGTCGCACAAACTCTTTCTCCAATAGCTCCACCAATTGCTTCTTCAGCTCCTCCAATTCCACTGGCGACATACGATACGGTGCAATTGAGATAGGACTGTTTCTGGTACTAAATCAATTGAGAACTCGATCTCCCTCTCGGGTGGCAAACCAGTACGTCATCAGGAAAAACATCAGGAAACTCGTTGACAACGGGAATAGTATTCACATCCTTCTCATTCTTAACTTCTAGAGAAGACAATACCATATATCCTCGCGCTCCATCTCTTAACAAAGACTTGACCTTAACAGCAGTTAAGAACCCAGACTTTTCTTCCTTAGGAAAAACTATGGTTTTACCACAGTCTATAAGGATATGGTTAGAACATAACCAGTCCATCCCTAAAATTACATCTATCTCAACAAGAGGTAAACAAATCAAGTTGACCATAAACAAACGGCCCTTCACAACAATAGGACAATCCAAACAGATCTTAGATGTAACAACAGGTTTAGCAGTTGGCGTAGATACACTCAATTTAACATTCAGAGAAGACACAGGCAACTTCAATCTTTCCACACAATCATAGGAAATAAATGAGTGTGTAGCACCAGAATCATACAATACAGTCAGAAGATTACCTCCAATGTCTCCTTCTCCCTGAATAAGATCATCAGACTTAGAAACCTCAGATCCCATCATTGTGTATACTCGTCCTCCTGACCTTGGTTGAGTACTTCCAGATTTTTGCTGATTAGCTCTAACATACCGAACAACAGGTTTCTTCTCTGGTCGAGTACAATCTTTCGACATATGCCCAGGCTGTCCACAGTTAAAACAGACTGTCCCCTTGATTGTACAATCTGGAGATATATGACCCTTCTTACCGCACTTAAAACACGTTGGCGTAAACACCACCTTCTGCCCTGCTCCACTATCGCGTACACTTCCTCCAATTGGCGGTCGCTGAGATTGATTTCCTTGTGGTCTAGAGTACGGCTTACGCTGAAACCGATTTGTATTGCTACCTCCACCTCTTTGAAACCTTGTCGGTCCAAAGTTACGATTCCTCTGATCTCTCGACGGCTCAAGCTCCTCAAGTCGTGCACATGCATCCACCAAAGCATGAAACTGAGTTATTCCCAAGGATACCACTCCTCGTTTCAGTTCCACTCTTAACCCTGATTCAAACTTCCTACATCTCCACACATCATCTTGCCGTGTCTGAGCATAATCTGAGAATTGAGACAAACTCTCAAATTTTGTGGCATACTCATTCACCGTCATATTCCCCTGTCGCAAACCAAGAAATTCCATCTCTTTGGCATGCCTAGCACTCGCAGGAAAATACTTATCCAGAAAAGCGTTAGAAAACACTTCCCATGTAATCTCAGTCCCTTCAGCTTGTAAAACTCGGCGGGTTCCTCTCCACCAATGTTCTGCATCTCCTCTCAGCATGAAAACAGCATAAGTCACCTTCTTATCATCTGCACATCTCATTCCTTCAAAGATTCTCTCCAAATCTTGCATCCACTGACTTGCTTTCTTCGGATCCACCTCGCCTCTAAACTGTGGCGGATTATGACGCCTAAACTCAGCCAAATTTAGGGCATCAGCAGTAGCATCTTCTGTTGTTGAGTGCTCTCTCGATTTTCTTTGAGTAATCACTTCGACCATCCGCATTGCATAGCCTCAAGCCGGCCGCAATCATAGGGTCCACATCACGATTCATGTTCGTACGTCCTCTACCTCGTCCGGACATCTTCTTTCTTCAAACAAACAAAACAAAATTAGATACATCCTTTTAGATACTTCCGAAAGGATATAAATCTGAGAGAATCACACAAAGACAAACAAAAAAAGAGCAACCACAACCCCAAAAGACTCTAACTTGGGCTCGATACCAACTAATGTAACACCCTTTGGGGATGCCACACATATAAAGAAAAATAAAATAAATAAATAAAATCTACCCAAGTTATAAAATATTTGTTAAATAATATTACATATGGTAAGATAATTCCTGATAAAAGAATATTGTTAAATAAAATATGCGGAAATAGCAAATAAACAAAACAAAATTACTTATAATATACAGATGATTTAAGTTATAAGTTGTACAAATAATTTACAACTAAAACTACAAATATTTAAACGAAAATAGTAAATAAAGTAATAAAAGAGTCAATATATACAGATATACGCAGACGCGCCCAAAAAAACATCAAGCATATTTAATCCTTTGAAGGATCACTCTCAACATGAAAATGATAATCAGGAGACAAATATCCCGGATGTCTCGACACTCGGCGGACATGAGACCGCGCAGTCGATACGAGTGTCATCTCACTAGGCTCAGTGGATATCCCACCCCAATGACACCTAATGGATAAGGGTAACTCTAAGTGTAGAAATATTGTCGTAGTCATGATCGGCTCTCCATCAAACCGATGACGTAGAGTCACAGTCAGCCGTCCTACATATGTCACAGAATCTTGATCTCCTCGCAGATGCCAAGCCAATGAACCTCCATGAAACTCTAGCTGTACAAACCCCAAAAATCAGCACCGCCATCTCCCACAATCAATCCAAAGGATATGGATGATCGGATGGTTCTTGGTCGTCGAACCGATCTTCCTCTTGTCTTGTTCCTCTTCTTCCTCGGTATACTGAGAATCTCTAGAGGTTGTTCCTCTTCCTCAAACTCTTTACCATATAAACGGTATATACTGAGAAAACACATACAATAAAGAGGTAAGACAATCTAAAATCACCACAAACATGGCCAATAAGAAGACGACAAACAACGGATATACGGTTCATGCAATATGAAAAGCTATAACATTAATAAGTAACAGAGTAGTGTAAAGATTCAAAAAGATTTAAATATCCCAACAATATACCATCACGGATAAAATAAAACAAGAAACAAATGATACAATATAACAATAGAGAAAACAAATACAAGTAAACAAATAAATCAATATCAATATAATAAATAGATAAGATAAAAATAAATAGATAAGACAAAATAAATAAATAGATCCCAATAAATAAATATAAGACACACCCTACTCCATGGAGTTAAAAAACACACACAAAGATATCAGAGAGAATGACTCGCAAAAATCTATTAGTACCACGGCTGCCCAACCAACTATTGCGCGGTCACACGTTGCGTCTATAGCCCCACGACACAGGAATCCATCATCCAGGCGTAGTGTAGTTCACGGTCTCACGTTGTGGCACTACAGGCAAATGTACTACTAGACTTTACAAATCTCGATTAAATATAGTGCGTGTCGAGTCCATTAGTGTGCTATCGGTTTACCACGGCCCAGCAGAGCTACCAACTGTCCACATATGGGATACCGTACACTAACGTCTCCAAGTCCATTAGAACAATGAACCACACTACGTTTATCGCATCGACAACACGATGTGATTCGTTTCATCAACCAATCCACCAAAAATTTGGCATAAACTCAATACATAATTTCAAAAATATGAAATTACGAAAATGCCCTCAAGATAATAATATGCCCTCAATGGCAGAAAAATAGAAAGCCTGTACGGGTTTACATTTTTCTGACAGCAAAAAATCGTCAAAAGTCTGTATGGGTTCACATTTTCCCGACAGCATAAAATAAATACAGTAACGGTCAATCGCGTAGAAATTTTATCGCGTTTTCACAATTCCGTCGTTTTTACAAACGTTTATAAATCGCGTAAATATATTTTTCTGTTTTTAAAATCGCGTAGAATTTTTAATACGTTTTCTCAATCGCGTAAGATTTTTAAATCATTTTCTTGTCCAAATCCCTTAAAAATCACTGTTTAAATAAAACAGAAATAATAATTAGTACGTTTAAACTACGTGTAATATTTTTCATACCGTATACTGTCTTTTGGACATCTTTTCTATCTTATTTGATAGTTTTTACTAAAAATTGACAGTATTTTGTTTAGAAAATTAATAATAATGGTTCCCTAAATTTTTCCGTAAAAACTCTGTTTATTTAAATAAACCAGATAATTTAATCTTTTAAAAACTCCTAACATGCTTCAAATATAGTATGAGCCATATGTTAGAAATTCTTAAAGATTACTGTATTTTCTTTATAACAATAAAATTATTGATTTCAGTTCCTTAATTTAATTCTAATCAATTGATTTCTTCAAAACTTATTTTAGAAAAATTCTTTTTGACATATATTGCAACTTTATAAATGAAAATGGTTTGGAATTGATTTTAGAAATCAAGAATATCTAGGTTGGTATGTTGGCCGAATTTCCTAAATCCTTTGAAATTGATTTCTAAATTATTTCTCACCTTCTAAATATATATCAAACTTATTGTATTGTCTAAATTCATTTAACCATTGTTTTAGAAAATGGTTTTTGAAATCAATACATTCATTTTAGGCATGTTGGCCGAAAATACTAAGTCTTACCATTTGAGTTCTAAATTCATTTTCTTTGATCTAATCAACTTGAAACCTTCTTAATTCTCCTAGGTTAATTAAATTACCTTTTAAGAAAATTAAGAGAACATTTTGGTTCTCCATTTGGTTAGTGGCCGTGAGCCTTGGTGTGGTGTTCTTTGGAACACACATGCATTTCCTTGACATGTTATTCACATCCTATACATTATCATGCAATTCTAACACATGCAATATTATCAAAGCTTATAGACATGCAACTTAAAGCTTGTAGACATGCAATTTATTACAAACAACAAATAGAAAAGCTACTAACAAATACACAACCACATCAAATAAGCTACTAACAAGCACAAACATGAATCCTTATGGATTCTACAATCACAAAATCAAACTCCATCTTCTTACCACCATCCATAGGTGATAAGATTTGTCTTCCTCTTACCTTAAATGAAGACAAAAAGGACTTCTTTCACTCCTCCTAGGTCACGATTTTCTCCTTCAAAATACCTAGCAAACTTAAACAAAACTACAAGTTACTAAACTTTAAAAGAGAACCTAAACCATGGATAAATCATGGCTTAGAACTTTGAAAAAGAATTTAGAAAAGAAAAACAAGAGATTTCACCTCCTTGGTACAAACTTCCAAGTAGGTTTTCAAGCTTCAAATGTAAGAATTTGCAAGAACTCTCAACTAGAGATGTTCTTAGGATTGTGTTTAGGTTTAGAAAACTTAGTTAGATAGAGTTTTAGGTGGTTGGATGGGGTAGATATTGTCTTGGCCGAATGGTGAAGAAAGGAAGCAACAATGGTGTTTAGGGTTCTTGGATGAGAGAGAAGAGAGAAAAGGCTTGAAGACAAAGTGATTTTTGGTCCTCCAACATGCATTGGCCGTAGACTTCAATGCCATGCAAGGTGTCCATGGCTTGGCTTCATCCAAGCCTTAGAATGCATCAAAGGCCAAGATCAAAACTTGGTTAGCAAGCTTGTCTCCCATTGGTTCCTTCTAACCTAGTCACTAAGCCTTGTCACTAAGCTTCATCATCACACTAACCTAGTCACTAAGCTAGTCACCATGTTCTAGAGAGTTCCTTCACTAATGATGATTAATTAAGCTACTAAGTTAACTGTATTAGCTAAACGTGGGTCTCGCAAAACATTTCCGGGTCCACTGTCACTAAGTTATACTGACTAATAAAATAATATTATAATAATACAAAATTATTTTATTTGACAGTTAAATCCTAAAATTAAAAGATTAATTTTAGGCTCATTCAGAATTGGGTTTAGTAAGATCCCCCGCCTCTGAATAATTAAAAACAGATTTTTACCGGTCTGAAAAAATATTATTTTCCTTCCCCATAGCAAATCACACAAAAAGTCCATATAAAATCACAGACAGTAATATTGGACACTAAATCAAGTAGAAAACAATTAAAAACAGCAAAAATAGTACAAACAGCACGTTCGGGACGTAATGGTCATTTTCTTATTTTTTCCCACAACGTAGCTAATCATCCAAAAAGTTCAAATAAAATTATAGATAGTATTAATTGTCTGTATATCTTTCAGAAAAATTAAAACAGTAGCTCGAAAAAACTTTTATTTTACTGTCTCGAAACAAATTACGTAAAAAGATCAAATAAAATTTGAGCCTGTATAAACGTATTTGTATTTCATGCAGAAATCGAGAAACAGTAAAATAGGGACACAACGGTCATTCACACGAAAGCTTGAAAAACAGCAAACAGTACATTCGGTACATTTTCTAAAAATTGGGGTGTTACACCTATAAATAGGCTTGTGTTAACTACATTTGACACTTTTGAATATGAGAATATTATTGCACTCCTTTGTGAGTTTTGAGAGCTTAGTTCTTTTGGACTTCTTGGAAGAACCATCTTGGTTCTTATCAAAGGTTTCCTTACCTTTGTGTCAAATCTTCTCTTAACTTATCACTCTCCAAGAGTGTGGCGTCTTCTTTCTTCCATTCCTTGTCTTTTTCCATCTTTTCTATTTTTTACTGTTCATGTACTGTTTGCTGTACTGTTCACGTTACTGTTCACCCTTCATCGTTTAATTCTTTAAAACATGAAATCAACTTAAGGATGATCCGTAAAAATAATATGCATCCAACATGGATCATATCATGTGGTATCTAGAGCCCATATCCTAGAGTTGATAGAGTTCTTGAATTTTTTGTACTTGTTCTTATTGCTTTCCAAACATCAAGCACCATTGCTTAAATATCATAATTATACACAACCTTGATCATCATTGATCTCTGCCATTCCTAAGAATTAGCAACATTCTTTACTTTCTGTTCTTTACTTTTTGTCATTTAAATTTCAGTCCTTTTATTTTCTGCCTTTAGTTTTTGTTCTTTAATTTCTGCGTAATATTTACAACTTTGATCTTATCAACTCTATATTCATTGCTGTTACATGTTTTATAGCATCTTAATTTGAAAGGAAGCTCCTAAATACACAATTGGGCATAATAACATTTGGAATTAAATTTGTAAAAACTAATTTTTTTTAAGTGCAAAAAAAGGACAAGGGCATGAAAAATAATATAAAACAAGGAAAAAAAGTCTATTAAAAAAAAGAGATTGCCTTTGCACTTAAGCAAGATTAAGTTTGAATGCCTTGTGAATTTCATTAAGCGGTGCTATTCTACATACCTTGCGCATTTCTTTTTCTTCTTATTTCTTTTGAGTTTTTACCTTTCTTTTTTTAATTAGCTTTTCTTACTTGTCTTTTAAATTCCTTTGAGTTTTGTCTAGAGTTTCATTCTTTCTTCAACTTCTGAGTGCTTACTCTTATGAGGACCGCTACTTTTGTAAGAGCTTTTGGTAATTGAAACACGAGATGATTCATTTAAGAACTTGCAAAGAGAACTTGAGTAGTAAAAGACAAGAGTGTTTTCATTAAACAAAAGCCTAATTGTGTGAAACACGAGTGAAATCAATCTAAGAGTGTATACACGTGAGAAGAGTAGTAAAGGACTTTTCAATCTTGAATTAATCTTATTACTTGTGCAAAGATGAGTGAAAGAAGCACACCCCCATCCTCTAGGACTGCAAACCTTATGCAAGCCTTAGTTATAGAACTTGAGAAGTTTATGGTGAAAATAAACACAAGGCTCGATAATGAAATGAGGAGAGACTTTCCACATGAAGTCTCGCATGAGGATGAAGATACCTATGATTCGGGTAGGGAAATGAGGACTAGGAGGAACCATGATAGGAGAAGGACGCATGAGAGAAGTGAAAGGAGTTATAAAAAGAGGAATAAGAGGCATATGAGTGATGAAAGAGGAGGAGTACAGACCCAAGTACCTTCTTTCCAAGGAAAGAATGACCCCGAAGCCTACTTAGAATGGGAAACCAAGGTAGAACAAATCTTTTCCTATCACCATTATAATGAAGAAAGGAAGGTGAAGGTGGCTGCCCTAGAATTTTCTGACTATGCCCTAATTTGGTAGGACCAAGTACAAAAAGAGTGGGAAATGAATAGGGAGTACCCCATAGATACATGGGAAGAGATAAAAAGTTTGATGAGGAGGAGGTTTGTTCCTTCATGGTACCATAGGAAATTACACAATAAACTCCAAAGACTTACCCAAGGAAGTAAGAGTGTGGATGAGTACTACAAGGAGATGGAGGTGGCCATGATAACAACCAATGTCATTGAAGATAAGGAGGCTACCATGTCATATTTCCTTCATGGTTTAAACTGTGAGATAGGAGACATTGTGGAGTTGCACAACTATGAAGAGCTTGATGAGTTAGTCCACCAAGCCATAAAGGTGGAACAACAACTCAAAAGAAAGGATGCATGGAAGAAGCCTTCTTCTAACCTCAAACCTCCCACTTGGAAGGACAAGGAACCAAAGGAAGACTCCTCTACATAACCCAAATGAGGTATGACTTCTAAAAACTCTAATGTTTTTCCTTCCACTAATGCTTCTTCTAAAAATAGGAACACCAAGTACTTCAAATGCTTGGGGAGTGGACACATAGCCTCTCAATGCCTAAACAAAAGGGCAATGGTGATAAGAGAGGGACACCTCTCTAGTGATTCATGTCCAAATTCCCCTCCCTCAAGTGAAGGAGAAGAAGAATGTGAAACCTATGCTTATGATGGCGACTTGCTAATGATAAGGAGACTCTTGGGTAGTCAAGTTGTGGCAAGGGACCAAGACCAAAGGGAAAACATCTTCTGTGAATGCTTATGTCTTGAAGCATATCAAATGAGTTTTTGATGATAACAAAGTCATGATGAAAACCAAGATCAAAGGAAAAGACCAAGACCAAAAGAAGAATACCAAGATCAAAAGAGGTATATTAGATATATGTCTTAGAACATCAATATGAAATGCTCTCAAGGTATCTCAATTATATCTCAAATGGTTTTTTAAAGATGTTTTTTAATCAACTTGTTTTTCAAAGTTCATATTCTAAAAAGATGTTGTTTTTAATCTTGGATCATACTAAACATATACCAATATTAATCAATCCAAGTTTCTTAAAGTTAGAAATGGCATGGATCCTCATTTAGGCTTGAAAAATGTGTTCAAAGTGGAAAGTAATCGATTACACACTCTTGGTAATCGATTACCAGCAAGTCAAAGGACATGTAATCGATTACACACAATATTGTAATCGATTACCATATGCCCAGAAAGGGAAGAACACATTCAAAAGGCCATGTAATCGATTATATCAATATTGTAATCGATTACCATAAAGTCAGAGGGCGTGTAATCGATTACACAAGTCATGTAATCGATTACCAAAAGCCCAGAAAGCCAAGAACAAGTTCTATCTTCCATGTAATAGATTACCAAAACCCTGTAATTGATTACCAACATTCTGACATGCACAACGGCTATATTTTCTTAGCATTTAATGTTGCCACAAAAGCCCCTAACGGCTCTATTGATCTAAAAACTTATAAATACAATTCTTGGTGCATCATTTGTGGCTAACCAACAATTGAGAAACATCATTCAATTACTCTAATCCGAGAATTATCATTAAATCTCATTTGCTCTGTTTTTGTATATATTTGAGATATTCTTGAAGAGCATTATAGGGCTTCAATTTGTGTAATCCACTCTTGTGAGAGTTTCATCTTGTAAACACTTTGATTCTTTATAAAAGGGGTGAGGTATCCCCCTAGAGAAAAGAGAATGAGGTATCTCTCAAAGATTGTAAAGGGTGAGGTATCCCTTGTGGTAAAGAAGGTGAGGCATCCTTCAAAGGTTGTAAAGGGGGCGAGGTATCCCTCTAGTGAAAAGGGTGAGGTATCCCGATTTTGAGGCTCAAGCACAAAGGGTGAGGTATCCCAAGGTGTGGTGAGTGCTCTATTGTGTAAAGGTTTTCAAGCACCCGTTCAAGCTTGAAGTTTAGTGGAAAATCTCGAGTGGTTTTCTTGAGGACTGGACATAGGTCACAAGGGGTGGCTGAACCAGGATAAATCCTTGTGTTTGTTCTTCTAAACTCTATCTCTTTACTTTGTGCTTTAACTATATATGCTTGAGTTGAGTTTGTTATTTAGCTTTGCTTGAATACTTTCTATCTTGAGTTGTTTATTTGTAAGTGGTTCATTGGATCGCATTTATCTATTCACTTCAATTAAACAATAGTTTCAACGAAAAATTGATAAACAAGTGCTTTGCGAAAGATTTGTGAAAATATTTCACAAACTCAATTCACCCCCCTCTTGAGTTTGAGGCCACTTGGTAACAAGTGGTATCAGAGCTAGACTCTTGTGTAAAGAGCTTAGTAGCTTCAAGAGAAAATGATGGCCTCTCCAAATGATTTTTCTGATAGTTCTTCTCTTTATAGACCTCCCTTTTTCAATGGGGATGGGTATGATTATTGGAAAGAAAGAATGAAAATTTTTATTGAAGCTATTGACATAGATGTGTGGGATGCTGTTGAAAATGGTCCTTTTGTCCCCACACAAGTTGTAAATGGTGTGAGAATTAATACACCAAGAAGTGAATGAACGGGTGATGATAAAAAGAAGGTCCAATATAATGAGAGCCAAAAACATCATTACCACAGCTTTGGGGTATGATGAGTTCTTTAGATTCTCAAATTGTAAATCTGCCCAAGAAATGTGGGACACCTTACAAGTAACTCATGAGGGTACTAGTGAAGTGAAAAGATCAAGGATAAATACTCTCACTCATGAGTATGAACTTTTTAGAATGAACCAAGGTGAAAGCATTCAAGAAATGCAAAAACGATTTATATATATTACAAATCATCTTGCTTCATTGGGAAAGACTTTTCCTAATGAAGATCTTATTAACAAAGTGTTAAGATGTTTGAGCAGGGATTGGCAACCTAAAGTGACGGCTATCTCGGAATCAAGAAATCTAGCAACTATGACCTTAGCCACACTTTTTGGAAAGCTACAAGAGCATGAGTTGGAGCTGAATAGGCTCAATCAAAATGAGAAGCATGACAAGAAGGAAAAGAAAGGAATTGCTCTAAAGGCCACCTCCTCCATGATTAATGATGATGATGATGAAGATGATGGAGATGACTTGGAGATTAATGAGGAGAATCTTAGCCTTCTAGTAAAGAAGTTTGGAAGATTCTTCAAAAAGAATAGAGCTTAAAGAAGACCTCCCTTTCCCTCAAAGAATACCTATCACAAAGGGAAAGGAACCTCAACCACTCCTAAATGCTATGAATGTGGAGAATTGGGACACATGAAGATGGAGTGCCCAATCTATCAAAGGAAAGTGGAGAAGTATGAAAAGAGGTACTCAAAGGAAAAGAAAGAAAGAAGAGCCTACATAGCTTGGGATGATAATGACATGGATTCAACCGATAGTTTGGACAATGAGAAAGCCAATCTATGTTTCATGACTAGAGGAGAAGAGGAAGATGAAGACGACATGGAGGTAACGTCCTTAAATTTTGAATCTAATTCTTCTCCTTCCTATGATGAATTGCAAGATGCATTTGAAGAATTGCATAATGAATCTAAAAGACTTGCAAAACTTGTTTCATCATCCAAGAAAACAATTTCCTTTTTTGAAAACAAAATCTCTATTTTAAATAAGGAAATTGAGGAACTTAAAATTGAAAATGAAACTCTTGGACTCATTGATGCAAATTCCTCATGCATGACATGTTCTTTACTTGATAATGTATCTACATCCTTTTCTTGCTCATCATGCAAAACTTTTGAAAAGGAAATTGAAGACTTGAAAAATAATCTTTCAAAATTTACCCTTGGAAGAGATAATTTGAACATATTGCTTGGGAATAAAAAATATGTGTTTTAAAAGGCTGGTTTAGGGTACAATCCCAAAAATCAACAAAAACTTTACAAGAATTTCTTTGTTCCCTCAAGTACATCAACAAGTTCTTTTTTAAAGTGTTTTCATTGTGGTAAGAAAGGACATAGTGCATCAACTTGTAATGTGAGGAAGAATACCAATAACAAGATTGGAACTAAAATGGTTTGGATTCCTAAAGGCACCTTGCCTAACTCTAACACACAAGGATCCAACAAAACTTGGGTTCCAAAAGCCAAAAATTGAAATGTGTTGTAGGTGTGCTTGGTGGCCAAGAATGGACTTTGGAATCTCAAAAGTAGCGGTTGCAAGCACAAGATCAGGAAATACTCCAAAGTTCTATCCCTTGTCTCTATGAAGCTTGGACTTGATGTAACATCCCGAAAAATATCTGTTTAAGTATAAATGATCATTTTATATTATTCTTGATTTTTAGGAATTTTTTTAGAATTTTTCGGAAACGATGAATATTTTAATATATTCCTCGTTTTGCATGCACACTGAGCTGAGAATTGCTGAGGTCAGTGTAACGCTCCGGAAATTAATTATTTCACCTCAAATAGTCATTTTCTAATATTTGTGATTTATGTGAATTTTTCTAGAATTTTTCATAAACGACAAATATTTTAATATATTTCTCGTTTTGCGCGAATATTAAGCAGAGTCGAGAAAACGACTGTAGCGCTTCAAGAATTGGAAAATTATATGACGAATGGTCGTTTTATAATATTTGTAATTTTTGAGAATTTTCTGAGAATTTTCCGGAAACGTCGAATATTTTAGTATATTCCTCATTTTGCGTGCGCACTGAGCAGAACCAGAGAAACGCGATATTTTCTCTGCGAACCTTGGACTATGGACATGTCGACGGGGGATCTTACTAAACCCGAGACTAGACACAATTTACGAGGTTTCATAATTTTTGAGAAATCTTAACAGATAAAATAAATCAATACTACGAAAAATTTATCTGTCAGATTAATTAAATACTGACTTCTGTCAACTGTAACTGTTATCCATTGGATAATAGTGTGTGATAAAAATCCTATCACCTTATCTAAATGAAATTCGCTTTATGTCTAATCAATCCACTTTAATTTAAATTTAATGTTAAATAATCAAGCTTCTTTGAGAAGCTTTGACCAAACATTGACTCAAATGCCCTTGGCTTCTCTTGGAAGCCAACTCTCCCTCTCTCTTCTCTCTCTCAAGCACGGCAGCAGCCCTTGGTGGGGGGGGGGAATTTGGTTTCATTAATTCATTTTACACATTACACAAATTCATTTTTACCAAAACACTTTCTCTCTCTACCCTTTCTTCTTCTTCTTCATTTTTCTTTCTCTCCTCCTTCTCTCTACCCATCTCCACGGCCAGCCCCTCTTCCTCTCCCTCAACCATCACAAAAATTACATTTAAATATATTTCCTTAATCCTCTCACCATTCTAAGCATCTTTTCTTCTTGGAGTTTCTCGAAATTCCTCCATCTTCACCATTTTCTCCAAGCTCCATGCTTTGAGCTTTTTGGGTAAGTTTCAAGACTTCTCTTCTTTCTCCTCCATTTTCGTGGTCATGGTCTTCATGTTGGCCACCCATGCTTCATTTTCCAAGCCATTATGCTATTCTAACAAAGTCACCATTTTAGGGTTTTTTGGAGGTCAAATCCGAAAATTGCAAGAAGCTTTCTTGGAGCTCTCTTGATTTCTTCATTTGGGTAAGAGGAAGACACTCCTCCTCAACCTCTCTTAGCATCTAGGAACTTTGATTGTGTTGTTTATGGAAAAACCCTAATGAGGGTTATTCTTTGATTTTGTGATTAGTGTGCTCATGTGTTGATT
The DNA here is from genome assembly GCA_029884605.1 of Ormosia emarginata. Taxonomy (NCBI): domain Eukaryota; kingdom Viridiplantae; phylum Streptophyta; class Magnoliopsida; order Fabales; family Fabaceae; genus Ormosia; species Ormosia emarginata. Next base: position 47,581,599 of record JAQQTP010000088.1, read on the forward strand.
TTATTTGGTTTATGCTATTGAGTTAATTTGTTATATGTATGGATATGTTGGATTGGATTTTGTGATTGAAAATGGAAGAAAAACATTTGAGAAACCTTCTTGGAGGGTCACGGTTTTAGGCTAGGAATTTAGGTAAATTTATGATTTAATTGTAACTAGCATAAGACTTAAATTAATCAATGGATAGGATAGAATTTAATGGAATGAAAACTTGGAATGGAAATTCCTATGAGGGCTACGGTTTTGGGGCCAAGAAATTAGGGTTCTTGGTGAGCTAATTTAACAAGTAAACAATTCAAAGAACTAAGAGAATGGCATGCAAGATGATGACTTGAAAGGATTTGAAATTGGAGCCATTGTGAGGCCACGGCCTGTAGGGCATTTTTAGGTGTAAGTAGATGATTTTGGTAAGTTGGAAGCATAAGCAATTATGTGATTAAAAACCTATGTAATGGGATAGACAATTGATGAATTAGAAGAATTTAATATAATCAAGATTTCATAAATTTTAAAGGACCAAGAATGAAATTATCATAAGGCTTAAGGTAATTCTAACTGAGTGAAGAACAAGAGAATGTGAGGCCTAGGAGCTTGAACCATTTACAAATTGTAAGAGATTAAATTACCTTGGGAGATTGAAAATAATTGTAAGAATTGGATTGGACATGAACCTTGAAAGAGGAAATAAATTCTAAATTAGGATTCATAATGAACCTAAAAATGTACAAATTGACTTGATCCTTATATTGTGATGTTATGAGTCCATGTGAGTGACCATTGGTATATTGATGCTTATATTGGCCTATTGTGGCATGTTATGTAATTGTATGAGATTGTGAATCATACATGTCCATGCATAGTGTCATATGCATTGTGAATGTCCTTGTGGACTGTTGTAAGGCCTAGTTGCCTAGGAGATTGAACACACCTTTGTGCAGGTGCGAGTAGACAAGTGTGGGTCTTGTTATGACCTCGGGGGTGTCGAGGTGCGTGTCCTCCACAATGGGTAGTTGGTAGCTCCTCTGCCTGTGGGGAAAACCGATGCAAACGCACCGACGATTCGAACTTGACACTGTCCTATATCGTGATCGAGCGTGGACTGTCCGTACAATGCCTGATGTGCACGTGAAAATTGTTGATGAATAGCACTTTGGCCGCGGCAGCCGAGTTGCGGACACGTCTCCTGATCTTTCTCTCCGACTGTTTGAGTCTAGCTCCATGGAGTAGGAACTTGGGAAAACATGCATGTGTGTCGCGATATATTCTGTCATCATAAATCATTATTTTCCATAACGGTGACCTGGTTGACTATTACTGTACTGAATGCCTGCCTGGAAATTGCTTACCTGGTTATTGTTGAATTTACTGTTTATTACTTGGATATGCTGTTTCTAAATTACTACTTGGGCACATTGCGCCGTTTGTTTCTAGTTGCTATAATTGGTAATGATGGTAGGATGTCTTACCTCTTATTGTGCTTCTATTATTTGCTACCTGTGTGTGCACTGTATTGGTCGAAGACGACGGTAAGGAGGCAGAAGATCCTGAGTTTCACGGCTTCTGGCCCAAACAAGACTAGCTTCTACCGAGACGATGGCGGCACGCATGCACGGATTTCTTGTTGATGTGTGTCTGACCTTCCTCGGAGGGCCAGAGTGATGGCATATCAACTTGAATTCCGATCGCTGCGTCTACTTGGGAGATGTGTCGATTGCCTTAGCTTGGAGATGTAATGAGGCACCTGTCCTCACCTGCCACATCAGCCTGCGATTGGAGTTTTACTTGCCCATCCGTGAGATGTGGGGTGACCGTTACTACACCCCTTGGGAGGACTCTTTTGATTCTACTGCTCGGGCTCCTGCCCGTGGTTCTGTGGTTCCTATGGAGGTTTCCTCTAAAGAGGAGGATCCTGCTGAGGACCCGGATACGGTCCCTCCTCATCTGAGAGACTGAGTCTACTGGTAGCTACTGATGGCTACCAGTGTTTTATTTTGGGGCCTGATGTATTTTTTTTTGTGGGCTGTATATTTTGGTATCTCTGGGGCATATTTGTATAATCCTTTGGGGCATGTATAGTTTTGCTTTTTGGGTAATTCAGGCTTGTATCTAAGTATAAATGTTGTCAGCATATTTTATATATATATCTATATGCATGTTATTCAGATGAGAATTTTGTCTACTATTTTATTCTTCACCGTCATTTATATTCCGCATGGTTAAAATGATTATCAAAACAAAACAAAAAAATATTTCTGCTATTTTGCTCGCGTATTTAAGAATTGAACAAGTTAAACTTAAACGAATGAACCGGGTCTTAAAATGTTAAAACTTTACTTTTCCGCATTTTCTTTTATTTGACAATGTGACGTTCTCTCCCAAAAAGGGGCGTTACATTAAGTTGGTATTAGAGCCCCGGTTTATGTCCTCTTTGGGTCTTGTGTGTGAGTCTGTCTTGTTTGTGCCGTGTGAAATCTCTGTGGTTTGTGTTTTAAAATGAATCCCTCTAACTTACCTTGTGGTTTTCAGTCAACCTGATTTGAGAAAGAGTAACATGGCGAGAAGTGGAGAAATTGTAGCTGCTGTAGAAGCGATGCAGTGGATGGCGGAAGTCATCGCGCAGCAAAATGAGCGTGCGGCTCAACAACAGGAAAGAGCTGCTCAACAGCTCGAGGCGACTGCCGATGCCCAGAACTTAGCAGAATTTCGTCGCCACAAGCCTCCACAGTGCAAGGGAGAATTTGATCCAGACAAGGCTAGTCTATGGATCAAGGAATTAGAGAAAGTCTTTCGTGGCATGAACTGTGCCGAAGACAAGAAGGTAAATTATGCTACTTTCATGCTTGTGGCCAACGCCGAAGACTAGTGGAACGGAGCTCAAAGAGCACTGGAAGCCGAAGGAACTGACATCACATGGGATGTGTTCAAGAACAAGTTCTTGGACAAATATTTTCCTGCTAATGCGAGACATGCGAAAGAGCTAAAGTTCCTCAACTTGAGACAGGGGAACATGACCGTTAGTGAGTATGCAGCCAAATTTGAGAACCTGGAGAAGTTCTCAACACACTACCAGCACCAAACCGATGAAGCCTGGAAATGTTGGAAATTCACAGAAGGATTGAGGTATGAGGTGAAGAACGCTGTGATCACCCAGAAGATGAAGGTATTCTCAGAACTATTAGACACTTGCTGTGAAGTTGAAGCCTTAGAACAGGCTAGAGACTCGAGAAATAGGAGCTTTGGGCCTGTACGGTCCCAAAGAGGTGGAGGCAGTGGTTCAAATCGCTTCCAAAAGAAGCCGTATTCCCGACCAGGGGAAGTCAGCAGCAAACCGATGGAAGTTCTGGTGGAGGATCTTCTGGGAACCGAACTGGCCAAAATGTGACATATCCTTCAAAATGCCTGAAATGTGGGAAGGATCATCTCACGAGAGATTGCACGATCAAGGGAATCATCTGCTTCAAGTGTAGCAAACCGGGCCACATGTCCAGAGACTGCAATCAAGCAAAGGCTGAACCTTCAGTCAACGCGACTCGAGCCAAGAAACCGCAAGCCGGAGGTTGAGTTTACACTATGAGCGGAGCTAAAGCCTTCGAATCCGAAGACTTGATTCAAGGAGAAGGCACCATAGAAGGTAATGTTTTAAAAGTACTGTATGACTCTGGGGTAACCCATTCTTTCATATCATATGACTGTGTGCTACGACTTGGCTTACCTGTGTCTGAACTATGTTTTGAATTAACTGTTTCAATCCCTACTGATAAACCGGTAGTTACTACCAAAGTCTGTTTGAAGTGTCCCTTAATTGTTGAAGGTCGAATCTTTTCTGTCGATTTGATCTGTTTGCCTCTTTCACAGTTAGATATAATCCTAGGGATGGACTGACTATCTTCCAACCATGTTCTATTAGATTGTTCCAGAAAAACCATAGTTTTCCCTGTGGATGAGAATTCTAGATACTTGACGGCCAATCAAGCACGAGCTTTCTTGAAAGAAGGAGCTCAGGGATACATGCTATTATCTTCATTAAAAATCAAGAGCGAGGCTGACCTAGACACTATTCCGGTAGTGAAAGAATTCTCTGAAGTTTTTCCAGAAGAAGTACCTGGTTTACCGCCGACACGTGAGATCGAGTTTGCTATTGATCTGGTACCGGGAGCTGGCCCCGTGTCTATAGCACCTTATCGGATGTCGCCAACGGAATTGGCTGAGCTTAAGAAATAGCTAGAGGAGCTTTTGGAGAAACAGTTTGTTAGACCAAGTGTGTCACCGTGGGGAGCACCAGTGTTACTAGTTCGAAAGAAGGACGGTACCTCAAGACTGTGTGTGGACTATAGGCAATTGAACAAGCTGACGATCAAGAACAAGTATCCACTCCCAAGAATTGATGATTTAATGGACCATCTAAAGGGAGCAGCAGTGTTTTCAAAGATTGATTTGAGATCTGGGTACCATCAGATAAGAGTGAAAACGGAGGATGTGCCCAAGACTGCTTTTCGTACCCGATACGGTCATTATGAGTACCTTGTGATGTCGTTTGGTGTTACAAATGCACCTGCTATCTTCATGGACTACATGAACAGGATCTTTCGCCCTTACTTGGACAAGTTTGTTGTCGTCTTCATTGACGATATCCTGATATATTCCTAGAATCAGGAGGATCATGTTGAACACCTCAGCATAGTTCTTCAGATTCTAAAGGAGAAGGAATTGTATGCTAAGCTGTCGAAATGTGAGTTTAGGCTTTATGAGGTGAAGTTTTTAGGCCATGTGATCTAGGAGGAAGGGATTGCAGTGGATCCATAGAAAGTAGAAGCAGTATTACAGTGGGAGCAACCAAAGTCAGTGACGGAAGTTCGTAGCTTCGTGGGTTTAGCCGGATACTGCAGAAGATTCATAGAAGGGTTTTCCAAGATTGCTGGACCGCTCACTCAGCTGACGAGGAAGAATCAAGTTTTTGAATGGACTGATAGCTGCGAGCAGAGTTTCCAAGAGTTGAAGAAACGGCTGACTACCTCACCCATATTGGTGTTACCTGATTCGAATGGGCCATTCGAGGTGTACTGTGACGCTTCGTATCAAGGGTTGGGATCTGTTCTTATGCAACACCGAAGAGTGGTAGCTTATGCTTCGCGATAGTTACGAGTACATGAAAAGAACTACCCTACACATGATTTAGAGCTTGCAGCCGTGGTCTTTGCTCTAAAGATATGGAGACATTTTCTCTATGGAGCAACATTCAACATCTTCAGCGACCACAAGAGCTTGAAGTATTTGTATGACCAGAAAGAGCTGAACATGAGGTAGCGGAGATGGCTGGAATTCCTGAAGGATTATGATTTCCAACTGTTGTACCACCCTGGCAAGGAGAACATCGTGGCTAATGCCTTGAGCAGAAAGACTATAAGTGCTTCTGCCTTGATAATCAAGGAAAGAGACCTCATAGAACAGTTTAGGGATGTATGGTCGTTTGTTAAGTTGGAACCCGGAAGGATTTGTATGAATATGCTCACCATCTCAAGTGATCTAATGGATGACATACGGGAAAAGCAAAAGGGCGATGAATTCTTGCAAGAAGTGAGAGAATTAATAAGGCAAGGCAAAGAGACAGAATTTGAAGAAGGAACGGATGGAAATCTGAGATTCCAGGATAGAGTTTGTATTCCCCGTGACCAAGAGCTTAGGCAATATATTGTGGAACATGCTCACGCCAGCAAGCTGAGTATGCACCCAAGCATAACTAAGATGTATCAAGATCTAAAGAAATTGTTCTGGTGGCATGGAATGAAGAGCGACGTCACTAGATGTGTGTCGATTTGTTTGGTTTGTCAAAAAGCTAAAGTGGAACATCAAAGACCAGCGGGATTGCTACAACCATTATCTATTCCTAAATGGAAATGGGACAGCATTGCGATGGATTTTGTTGTGGGTTTGCCGAGGACGAAGAAAGGACACGACTCGATATGGGTAATAGTGGATCGACTCACGAAGTCAACCCATTTTCTTCCGATCAACATGAGGTACAGTCTGGAGAAGCTGACTCGACTGTATATTGGAGAGATTGTCAGACTGCATGGTGTGCCTACGAGTATTGTTTCGGATACGGATCCGAGGTTTACTTCAAAATTTTGGCAGAGTTTGCAAGCATTGTTGGGAACAAAGTTACGTCTGAGTTCAGCGTACCATCCACAAACCGATGGTCAATCGGAAAGGACGATCCAATCTTTAGAAGATTTGCTTAGAGCTTGTTCTATGGAACAGACTAGATGTTGGGATGAAGTTCTACCACTAATAGAGTTCACCTATAACAACAGTTATCATTCGAGTATAGGGATGGCACCCTATGAAACTCTGTATGGACGACGGTGTTGAACACCATTGTGTTGGTACCAAAATGGTGAGCGTCTTACGATTGGACTAGATATCATTCAGCAGACGACTGAGAAGGTTAAAATGATTCAAGAGAAGATGAGAACTGCTCAGAGCCGGCAAAAGAGTTATGCAGATAAGAGGAGAAAGCCTCTTGAGTTTGAGGAAGGTGAGCATGTATTCTTAAAAGTCACACCCACGACTGGGGTCGGCCGGGCCTTGAAATCTAGAAAACTCACTTCAAAATTTCTTGGACCTTACCAAATCCTTTGCCGAATAGGTCCAGTAGCCTACCAGATAGCCTTACCCCTTTTTCTTTCCAACATATACAATGTCCTCCATGTGTCACAACTTCGTAAGTATTTGCCCGATCCAAGTCATGTCATAGCACCGGACACAGTACAGTTAAAAGAGAACTTGACCTATGAGGCGCCTCCTGCGAGAATTGAGGACCGACGAATAAAACAACTTAGAGGAAAGGAAATCCCATTAGTAAAGCTGATTTGGAACGAGACAACTGGTGACGCAACTTGGGACTTAGAAGACAAGATGAGAGAGCAACATCCAGAACTATTTTGAGGTATGTAAATTTCGGGGACGAAATTCCTTTTAGTAGGGGAGTGTTGTAACATCCCGAAAAATATCTGTTTAAGTATAAATGATCATTTTATATTATTCTTGATTTTTAGGAATTTTTCTAGAATTTTTCAGAAATGACGAATATTTTAATATATTCTTTGTTTTGCGTGCACACTGAGCTGAGAATTGCTGAGGTCAGTGTAACGCTCCGGAAATTAATTATTTCATCGCAAATAGTCATTTTCTAATATTTGTGATTTATGTGAATTTTTTTAGAATTTTTCGGAAATAATGAATATTTTAATATATTTTTCGTTTTACGCAAATATTGAGCAGGGTTGGGAAAATGATTGTAGCACTTCAAGAATTGGAAAATTATATGACGAATATTCGTTTTATAATATTTGCAATTTTTGAGAATTTTCTGGGAATTTTCCGGAAACATCGAATATTTTAGTATATTCCTCGTTTTGCGTGCGCACTGAGCAGAACCAGAGAAACGCGATATTTTCTCCGTGAACCTTGGACTATGGACATGTCGACGGGGGATCTTACTAAACCTGAGACTGGACACAGTTTACGAGGCTTCACAATTTTCGAGAAATCTTAATAGATAAAATAAATCAATACTGCGAAAAATTTATCTGTCAGATTAATTAAATACTGACTTCTGTCAACTGTAACTATTATCTATTGGATAATAGTGTGTAATAAAAATCCTATCACCTTATCCAAATGAAATCCGCTTTATGTCTAATCAATCCACTTTAATTTAAATTTAATGTTAAATAATCAAGCTTCTTTGAGAAGCTTTGACCAAACATTGACTCAAATGCCCTTGGCTTCTCTTGGAAGCCAACTCTCCCTCTCTCTTCTCTCTCTCAAGCACGGCAGCAGCCCTTGGTGGGGGGGAGGGCGAAATTTGGTTTCATTAATTCATTTTACACATTACACAAATTCATTTTTACCAAAACACTTTCTCTCTCTACCTTTTCTTCTTCTTCTTCATTTTTTTTTCTCTCCTCCTTCTCTCTACCCATCTCCACGGCCAGCCCCTCTTCCTCTCCCTCAACCATCACAAAAATTACATTTAAATATATTTCCTTAATCCTCTCACCATTCTAAGCATCTTTTCTTCTTGGAGTTTCTCGAAATTCCTCCATCTTCACCATTTTCTCCAAGCTCCAAGCTTTGAGCTTTTTGGGTAAGTTTCAAGACTTCTCTTCTTTCTCCTCCATTTTCGTGGTCATGGTCTTCATGTTGGCCACCCATGCTTCATTTTCCAAGCCATTATGCTATTCTAACAAAGTCACCATTTTAGGGTTTTTTGGAGGTCAAATCCGAAAATTGCAAGAAGCTTTCTTGGAGCTCTCTTGATTTCTTCATTTGGGTAAGAGGAAGACACTCCTCCTCAACCTCTCTTAGCATCTAGGAACTTTGATTGTGTTGTTTGTGGAAAAACCCTAATAAGGGTTATTCTTTGATTGTGTGATTAGTGTGCTTATGTGTTGATTTTATTTGGTTTATGCTATTGAGTTAATTTGTTATATGTATGGATATGTTAGATTGGATTTTGTGATTGAAAATGGAAGAAAAACATTTGAGAAACCTTCTTGGAGGGTCACGGTTTTAGGCTAGGAATTTAGGTAAATTTATGATTTAATTGTAACTAGCATAAGACTTAAATTAATCAATGGATAAGATGGAATTTAATGGAAGGAAAACTTGGAATGAAAATTCCTATGAGGGCTACGGTTTTGGGGCCAAGAAATTAGGGTTCTTGGTGAGCTAATTTAACAAGTAAACAATTTAAAGAACTAAGAGAATGGCATGCAAGATGATGACTTGAAAGGATTTGAAATTGGAGCCATTGTGAGGCCACGACCTGTAGGGCATTTTTAGGTGTAAGTAGATGATTTTGGTAAGTTGGAAGCATAAGCAATTATGTGATTAAAAACCTATGTAATGGGATAGACAATTGATGAATTAGAAGAATTTAATATAATCAAGATTTCATAAATTTTAAAGGACCAAGAATGAAATTATCATAAGGCTTAAGGTAATTCTAAGTGAGTGAAGAACAAGAGAATGTGAGGCCTAGGAGCTTGAACCATTTACAAATTGTAAGAGATTAAATTACCTTGGGAGATTGAAAATAATTGTAAGAATTGGATTGGACATGAACCTTGAAAGAGGAAATAAATTCTAAATTAAGATTCATAATGAACCTAAAAATGTACAAATTGACTTGATCCTTATATTGTGATGTTATGAGTCCATGTGAGTGACCATTGGTATATTGATGCTTATATTGGCCTATTGTGGCATGTTATGTAATTGTATGAGATTGTGAATCATACATGTCCATGCATAGTGTCATATGCATTATGAATGTCCTTGTGGACTGTTGTAAGGCCTAGTTGCCTAGGAGATTGAACACACCTTTGTGCGGGTGCGAGTAGACAAGTGTGGGTCTTGTTATGACCTCGGGGGCGTCGGGGTGCGGGTCCTCCACAATGGGTAATTGGTAGCTCCTCTGCCTGTGGGGTAAACCGATGCAAACGCACCGACGATCCGGACTTGACACTGTCCTATATCGTGATCGAGCGTGGACTGTCCGTATAATGCCTGATGTGCACGTGAAAATTGTTATTGAATAGCAATTTGGTCGCGGCAGCCGAGTTGCAGACACGTCTCCTGATCTTTCTCTCCGACTGTTTGAGTCTAGCTCCATGGAGTAGGAACTTGGGAAAGCATGCATGTGTGTCGCGATATATTCTGTCATCATAAATCATTATTTTCCATAACGATGACCTGTTTGACTATTACTGTACTGAATGCCTGCCCGGAAATTGCTTACCTGGTTACTGCTGAATTTACTGTTTATTACTTGGATATGCTGTTTCTAAATTACTACTTGGGCGCGTTGCGTCGTTTGTTTCTAGCTGCTATAATTGGTAATGATGGTAGGATGTCTTACCTCTTACTGTGCTTCTATTATTTGCTACCTGTGTGTGCACTGTATTGGTCGAAGACGACGGTAAGGAGGCAGAAGATCCTGAGTTTCCCGGCTTCTGGCCGGAACAAGACTAGCTTTTACTGAGACGATGGCGGCACGTATGCGCGGATTTCTTGGTGATGTGCATCTGACCTTCCTCGGAGGGCCAGAGTGCTGGCATATCAACTTGAATTCCGATCGCTGCGTCTACTTGGGAGATGTGTCGATTGCCCTAGCCTGGAGACGTCATGAGGCGCCTGTCCTCACCTGCCACATCAGCCTGCGATTGGAGTTTTACTTGCCCATCCGTGAGATGTGGGGTGACCGTTACTACACCCCTTGGGAGGACTCTTTTGATTCTACTGCTCGGGCTCCTGCCCGTGGTTCTGTGGTTCCCATGGAGGTTTCCTCTGAAGAGGAGGATCCTGCTGAGGACCCAGATACGGTCCCTCCTCATCTGAGAGACTGAGTCTACTGGTAGCTACTGATGGCTACCAGTGTTTTATTTTGGGGCCTAATGTATTTTTTTTGTGGGCTGTATATTTTGGTATCTCTGGGGCATATTTGTATAATCCTTTGGGACATGTATAGTTTTGTTTTTTGGGTAATTCAGGCTTGTATCTAAGTATAAATGATGTCAGCACATTTTATATATATATCTATATGCATGTTATTCAGATGAGAATTTTGTCTACTATTTTATTCTTCACCGTCATTTATATTCCGCATGGTTAAAATGATTATCAAAACAAAAAAAAAATATTTTTGCTATTTTGCTCGCGTATTTAAGAATTGAACAAGTTAAACTTAAACGAATGAACCGGGTCTTGAAATGTTAAAACTTTACTTTTCCGTATTTTCTTTTATTTGACAATGTGACGTTCCCTCCCAAAAAGGGGCGTTACACTTGAAACCTTTGGATAAGTAGAGATTTGTTATATGTTTTTACTTGCTTTGAAATAGTACTTTTCTAGCTTTATATCTTGAAAATATCTCTATATGTGATAATATGCTGGATAAGTTCACTTCTTGTTTGAAATAACATATTTGATGTAAAACATCCTTGAACTTAGCTTATTAGATCAATCATGCATCTAAACTCTTGCTGCACAATTGTAATGCATAATCTCATTTCCGCTGCATAATGAACTTATTTACTGCATAAAATGCAATCTTGCTGTATAATGCATGATTTTACTGCATAATCTGTAATCTTCTACAAAATGATGCATACCTTATCTCTCTTGCTGTATAAAGTCACAATCTTCTACATAATTTGTCTTCTTGCTACATAATCTGAAATTTGCTACATAATATAGTGTTTTTGTTGCACAACTACTTTGATTTAATCAATTTTGAATACAATACTGACTTGAGCGTCGGAGGTTCCTATTTAGCTATTTTGCAGGTACTTCATCATGTCAAAGACCTCCAAGAAGCTCAAAAACTTCACCAATCCATCAAAATGATGTAATTCTTGGTAAAAGTAGCAAATTTGCATGATTATGTGTTTTGGATCAATTCTGATCAATTTCTATGCTTGCATGATGTTTGGAATTGATTTGGAAAGCTTTGGAACAAAATTGAAAGGTTTAAAATTGGTCATTTACTGTTTAAAATGCAAAAACTAAGTTTTAGTAATCTGGTAATCGATTACAAGACCTTTGTAATCGATTACAGAGGCTCTGTCATGTGTTCCAAGCCAAGTTAGAAAGCAGGTAATCGATTACACCTCCAATGTAATCGATTACAACATTCCCAGAGAGCAAGTAATCGATTACACAAACTTTGTAATCGATTACAAGGAAAATAGAACACGTGTAATCGATTACAATAAAAGGGTAATCGATTATAAAGCCTTATTTTTCACAATCGTGCTTAATCTTGATGTTCTATTCTTTCATGATGCTTTCCTTATGCCTAATCTTTATCTAACCCCATTTGTTCTTGTATATGACTTTGAAATCTTTTGGCATAAATGATAAATACTATCTGCGATTTCTTTTTCATATGCATTTGCTATTGGTATCATATATTGATGTGCTAAACTGTTTATACAATGCTGAATGCTGGGCTGAAATGATTATACAATGCTGAATGCTTATGTTGTTTTTGATAATGCCAACGGGGGAGAGATTAGTGAAATATGTTGCATGCGTACGGGGGAGCTTTTGCACTTTTACATGAAAATCATTTATCCTATCTCATGCATATATTACGAGGGAGAGTTGCGCTTAAATCTCTGATGAATAAAATACAAATATTTCTCTCTTTTCAATGTTTATTTTGTCATCATCAAAAAGGGAGAGAATGTGAATGCTTATGTCTTGAAGCATATTAAATGAGTTTTTGATGATAACAAAGTCATGATGAAAACCAAGATCAAAGGAAAAGACCAAGACCAAAAGAAGAATACCAAGATCAAAAGAGGTATATTAGATATAGGTCTTAGAACATCAATGTGAAATGCTCTCAAAGTATCTCAATTATATCTCAAATGGTTTTTTAAAGATGTTTTTTAATCAACTTGTTTTTCAAAGTTCATATTCTAAAAAGATGTCGTTTTTAATCTTGGATCATACTAAACATATACCAATATTAATCAATCCAAGTTTCTTAAAGTTAGAAATGGCATGGATCCACATTTAGGCTTGAAAAATGTGTTCAAAGTGAAAAGTAATCGATTACACACTCTTGGTAATAGATTACCAGCAAGTCAGAGGACGTGTAATCGATTACACACAATATTGTAATCGATTACCATATGCCCAGAAAGGGAAGAACACGTTCAAAAGGCCATGTAATCGATTACATCAATATTGTAATCGATTACCATAAAGTCAGAGGGCGTGTAATCGATTACACAAGTCATGTAATCGATTACCACAAGCCCAGAAAGCCAAGAACAAGTTCTATCTTCCATGTAATCGATTAACAAAACCCTGTAATTGATTACCAACATTCTGACATACCCAACGACTATATTTTCTTGGCATTTAATGTTGCCACAAAAGCCCCTTACGGCTCTATTGATCTAAAAACTTATAAATACACTTCTTGGGGCATTATTTGTGGTTAACCAACAATTGAGAAACATCATTCAATTACTCTAATCCGAGAATCATCATTAAATCTCATTTGCTCTATTTTTGTATATATTTGAGATATTCTTGAAGAGCATTATAGGGCTTCAATTTGTGTAATCCACTCTTGTGAAAGTTTCATCTTGTAAACACTTTGATTCTTTGTAAAGGGGGTGAGTTATCCCTCTAGAGAAAAGAGAGTGAGGTATCTCTCAAAGATTGTAAAGGGTGAGGTATCCCTTGTGGTAAAGAAGGTGAGGCATCCTTCAAAGGTTGTAAAGGGGTTGAGGTATCCCTTTAGTGAAAAGGGTGAGGTATCCCGATTTTGAGGCTCAAGCACAAAGGGTGAGGTATCCCAAGGTGTGGTGAGTGCTCTATTGTGTAAAGGTTTTCAAGCACCCGTTCAAGCTTGAAGTTTAGTGGAAAATCTCGAGTGGTTTGCTTGAGGACTGGACGTAGGTCACAAGGGGTTGTTGAACCAGGATAAATCCTTGTGTTTGTTCTTCTAAACTCTATCTCTTTATTTTGTGCTTTAACTATATATACTTGAGTTGAGTTTGTTATGTAGCTTTGCTTGAATACTTTCTATCTTGGGTTATTTATTTGTAAGTGGTTCATTTGATCGCATTTATCTATTCGCTTCAATTAAACAATAGCTTCAATGAAAATTTAATAAACAAGTGCTTTACGAAAGATTTACGAAAATATTTCACAAACTCAATTCACCCCCCTCTTGAGTTTGAGGCCACTTGGTAACATCTTCCACATAAGATGTGTCATCCAAGGCAAAGTGTGCTCATTAATCATTGATGGGGGAAGTTGCACCAATGTGGCAAGCACTCGCTTAGTAAGAAAACTTGACCTTAAAACTACTCCTCACCCCTGACCATACAAACTTCAATGGCTAAGTGAGAATGGTGAGTTGATAGTGAATCAACAAATGTTAGTAAGTTTGTCAATTAGTAAGTATAATGATGATGTTTTGTGTGATGTTGTTCTCATGGAGGCCGACCATATTTTGCTTGGAAGGCCTTGGCAATTTGATAAGTATGCTATTCATGATGGTTTCACTAACAAGTACTCCTTTGTTCATAATACCATAAAGGTAACCTTTGTACCCCTTACTCCCAAACAGGTTTGTGAAGACCAAGTGGCCTTGAAGCTAAGAAAGGAGCAAGAGAAGAAAGACGTAAAAGTAAAATCAAAGGGGGAAGCAAAGAATAGGGACCAAGAACTTACAAATGAGAAAAAAATAAATGTTTAATTGCTAGGGAGAGTAAGATTAAGAGGGCTTGCTTTGCAAAGCAAGAGATGTACATTTGCGTATACAAGGACTTGTACTTAAATTGTAACTTTAACCGTCTACCTAGTGAAGTTGATTCTCTTTTACAAGACTTTGAAGATGTCTTTCCAAAGAGTGTCCCTCTCGGACTACCACCCTTGAGGGGGATTGAACATCAAATGGACTTCATCCCAGGAGCCTCTTTGCCCAATAGGCCCGACTATAGGACAAATCCAGAGGAAACTAAGGAAATTCAAAACCAAGTGGAGGATTTGATGCAAAAAAGACGGGTGAGAGAAAGTTTAAGTCCTTGTGCCGTGCCCGTCATACTTGTCCCCAAAAAGGATGGTACTTGGAGAATGTGTACTAATTGTAGGACTGTAAATAATATAACTGTAAAATATAGGTATCCCATCCTTAGGATAGATGATTTGCTTGATGAATTGCATGGTGCATGTTACTTTTCTAAAGTAGATTTAAAAAGTGGGTACCATCAAATTAGGATAAGGGAAGGGGATGAGTAGAAGACAACCTTTAAGACTAAGCATGGATTGTATGAGTGGTTGGTGATGCCTTTTGGGCTTACAAATGCGCCTAGCACCTTTATGAGGTTGATGAACCATGTGTTGAGAGAGTTTCTAGGCAAGCTTGTAGTAGTGTATTTTGATGACATCCTAATCTATAGCATAAGAGCACCTAGAACACCTTAGGGCTGTGATGAGTGTGCTTAGAAAAGAAAAATTGTATGCTAATTTAGAGAAGTGTGTCTTTTGCACCGACCATGTAGTCTTCCTAGGCTTTGTTATGAGTGCTAAGGGAGTGCAAGTAGATGAAGAAAAGATAAAAGCCATTAGGGAGTGGCCTACCCCTAAGTCTATGAGTGAGGTAAGAAGCTTTCATGGGTTAGCTAGCTTTTATAGAAGGTTTGTAAAAGATTTCAGCACCATAGCTGCCCCTTTAAATGAAGTTGTTAAGAAAAATGTGAGTTTTAGGTGGGGGGAGGATCAAGAGACAAGTTTCAACACACTCAAAGATAGGCTCACTCATGCACCCATACTTGCATTACCTAATTTTTCTAAGTCTTTTGAACTTGAGTGTGATGCATCAAATGTTGGGATTGAGGCTGTTTTATTACAAGAGGGTCACCCTATTGCATACTGTAACACCCCCCGTAGGACATCACATTTCCGACTACTAACTCATAATCTGAAAATCAGTTTATAAAAGGTTTGAGTTATAAAACATGGGTTTTAAAATTTCATCTCGCGGAAATATAAACTTATTGATATTTATAAGTAATACTGAAAAATAGATTTAAACTTATTAATATACAATATTAACACCAATTAATATTTAACAATTATTCAATAAATATAAAACTTACAGACTTAATTTTAAACAGTAGTAAACCCCATGATAGGTCCTACTTATTAGCACGGTAAAACACTAACGAGAAAACTCAATATACTTATTTCATCTTGTATTCATCTTGATGCATCATATATTTGTTCCTCCTCAAATCTGTACACCAATGAATCCAGAATGGTCACTCCTTAATGTTGTCACCGAACTCAGAATATTTGCCTCCAGTTAAGCCTAAGAAACTCGTTCCGTCTACTATACAATTTTAACAATACAAGCACAACAAAATAATATAATAAAGAGGTGAGATCACCTACGCCAATACTAACATGGTAGCACAGAGATAACACAAATAGCACACCATACAAATATATCATACCATAATTACAATTATGTCATCATCATAATGTATAAAATAACAATAATTACAATAATGCCATTAATATTATTTATCATCATCATCATCCAACATTCGTCAATTATTATATCACAGATATAAATATTTAATATTTACGATAATGCCCTCAATTATTATCCAAGTATTCAACAGTTCAATTATCATAACCAATACTCAATAATGATGCATATGTTATGCATGTGCACATAGACTTAATGTCCTACTCCATGGAGGTTTTCATAATTTTGAGAAGAATGCTTTGGTTAATTGCCCAGCATAAACCCACAGACAATGCCCAGCTTAGCACACAAACAATCTCCCAGTCGTCGAAAAGAATCGTGTTATTATCGGATATCGTCAATGCGTTGCAACGGACTGCATCGCCAAGTGGCATATGGTCCAGCCTTAGCCCACAGACAAATATCCACTGGTCGACAGTCGCGCCTTGACGCCCTCAAGATCCATCATAGACCTCACTATCAATTCTCATTCCCTCTTCAACCACAAGGGTCACACTATTAATTTTTGTTCAATGCATGAATATCTCAATGCAATTTTGTTCAATTTCATCATGTGCCACAATGCATATTTTTCAATTTCATCATATGCCACAATGCATATTTTTCCAATGCATGTATAATGCACTAAATGCCTTCACAGGCATATCTTTCTAATGCATGTAAAATGCACCAAATGCCAATCACAGGTAAAACTCATCATTTTCTCATACAGTGTCCATACACTGGTTCAATAGTAATCATACTGTATATTCAATAGCGAAATCATGTTATCACATTTTCATAGTCACCAAACACTTTTGTCGGGTTTTCACAATCGCGCAACATTTCTATTACGTTTTCACAATTTTGCAACGTTTCTAGTGCGTTTTCAAATCACATAGCGATTTTTTCATCTTTTTTCAATCACGTAAAAATATTCCATTCATTTTAAAATCACGTAGTGATTTTTCAACGTTTTCATCAATCACGTAAAAATATTTCACCATTTTTAAATCGCATAGTGATTTTTCAACAATATCTCAAACGCGTAAAAATATTTAAACGCTTTCCAAATTGCGTAGAAATATTTCAACGTTTTTCAAATCGCGTAGAAATATTTAAATGTTTTTCAAATCGTGTAACTTAAAAATCACATTTTTAAGTTACGTAAAACATTTTTCACCATTTTACAACCACGTAAAATATTCCTCAATATTCCAAACATTATTTTGGACTTTCAAACAAATCAATATCATTTCCAACATCATTTTTCACATTTCTCCTTTAAGAAATCTTTTCCTCAAAATAATATGACTTATCACATTATTTTTCATATTTTCTTACTCAAGAAAATCCTTTTCTCAATATATTCCACAAATTCACAATTCCATTGAATTAAATCAATGTTTCCATCTTAAAATTTACTAACGCGCTCCAAAACCCAAAGAATAAGTTACACGTTAGAAAATCTCAAGTCGCCAACGTATTCTTTGTAATTTCAAATCAATTCTAAAAATCAATTCTCTTTAAAATAAATTGAGGTTCAAACACTTTCAACCTCTATTTTCCATTCATATACGAAAATCCCATTTTCTCAAGTGATAAAACACTCTGATTCCCTTTCCAAATACCTTAAACTAAATCAATTATATTTCTACTTGGAAAATCACTTTGTTTCATCAAAATCAAGGCATTACAAGCCTTCCAAAACCATGGTACATGGCCATTAAAACCATCAAATATTTTTCCTTCTAAGTCAATATGATTTTACACAAATAAAACCATTAAAATTTCCTTTAAAAAAACTGTGAATACTTGGTCTTTGAAATCAAATCATTTGTTCATTTTCATTTTTCACTTTCTTTGCAAATCCTTAAATCAACAACTCATTGCTCTTTTCATTTAAAATTCATGATTTGTAAAATACTTAGAATCTTTTTGCTCAAAAATCACCCTTGAGGCCGTGTGCCTCTATGGTTCTTTGGAACCAAAATTGTTTTCCTTTTCATCATCAAATCATGACATACATATACATATTTCATCATATATACCACAAGCATGCCATAATCAAAAGCAATAAATCATGCAAATCATACAAAGCATGAACAAATAAATCAAACACATAAACACCCACAAATAATTACATGACCATGGATATGAATCCTCACATGGATTCACCATCCATCAAATACACAACCATCTCTCACCACCATACTTGGTTGGTGAGATGAATCTCCCTCTTACCTCTTGAAGATCCTTAAAAGCACCTTGGTTTGCTTCTTTTTCCAAGTCCTTCACCACCAAAGGTTTCTTAAACACAAAACAAAACCTATATTTATTAGTAAATCAAGCTTGAACAAGGTAAACCATGGATCAACTATGGCTTAGAATCATGAAAAGGAGAGAAGAAATGAAGTTTCCTTACACTTCACCACAAATACCCTATAACTTTGCTCTTGGAAAAACTCCTTGAAGATGAAAGATTTAGAGAAAGTCTCCAACATAAAAGTTGCTTAGAATAAGGTAAGGATTCAAGAAATAAGGTTGTATGAAATTAAAGAGTGGTGGGAGATGATCATAGAGTGCTTGGCCGAAACTAGAGGAGAAGAGAAATGGAGAGAAAATTTTTGATGAGCTTAGGCTTTGGAATGATCAAGAATGAGTAATAATGGTGGTCTTCAACTTTGCTATGCATTAAACATCACCAAAACCAGCCCCCCTCTTCATGCACTCTCCTTGAGTGACCATTATTGCTAGCCACCTTTTAGAGCATTTCTAGCCATTGATTAGATTAATGGTTAGGATTAAGGTAGATTCTAGGTTTAGCTTTAGATAGAAGACTTAATCTAGGCCATTGGATCTTTCTCCTTAAAATCCTAGCCATTAGATGCATCTCCAAAAATGAAGAGTCAAGATTACTCCTTCATACTTTAAATCCAAGGGTCATAATTAGTCATAGTCATTTTAGAAGACCAAATCTCCGCCATTGATTAAATCCACATCTGATGGTCATAAATGATCCATCTCCACCGTTGATTAAATCCAAATCCAATGGTCACAAATGGTCCTAGCCACTTTGTAAGACTAAATCTCCACCCTTGATTAATTCTTCATCCAATGGTTATAAATGGTCCTAACCATTTTATATGACCAATTCTATACCGTTGATTAAATCGACGGTTGATATCAAAATCTTAAACATTAAGCTTGCTTCCTATTGGTCCGTCAAAAAGTTGTCATAACCACTAATGTTGACTTAACAGTATAATATTTATTTTTATCTACTATAACCCTTCGAATAATATTTTTACTATAATTTTATCACCCGATAATTAAATACAGTAGAAAATACAGTAAAAGAAAATTTCTAAAACTGTTTCCGAATTCAAGTTTAGTAAGATCCCCCGTCTCCGTCTCAACAGTACGAATTTTCCTTGCTACAGAAAAATTTTCACTTTTCTAGACCCATACGGGGCCCACATATGACCTCCCTGAGCCCACAGACGGCCCACGGATAACGTTAAAATAATTAGAGTAATATAAAAATTTCATAATCACACAAAAAATCACAAATATTAGAAAACTCACAAATATCTAATCAGATTTCGTAAAATAATTAAGACTTAACAGTAATAATTAAATTACGTAAAATTTTCTTTGGCCCGAAAATTATTATTTTCCTGACACGGAGTAAATCACACAAAACGATCAAATGTACTGACGGAATATTCAAAATAATTTTACAGTACACAAAAATTACTAAATAGTAGAATTTTGTTAACAGTCAAAATTACTGTCAACTATTTAGGAAATTTGGGGTGTTACACATACTTTAGTGAGAAATTACATGGAGCTGTTTTAAATTACTCCACCTATGATAAAGAATTATATGCACTCATAAGTGGTTTGCACACTTGGCAGCACTATCTTTTGCCAAAAGAGTTTATAATTCACAATGATCATGAGTCACTAAAATATTTAAAAGGGCAATGAAAGCTTAATAAGAGTCATGCCAAGTCGGTGGAATACCTTGAACAATTTCCCTATGTGATCAAACACAAGCAAGGAAAGGTAAACATAGTGGTTGATGCACTTTCCAGGAGATATACCTTATTAGCTACTCTTAAAACAAAAATGCTTGGTTTTGAACACATAAAGGAGTTGTACGTGCATGATGATGATTTCTCCAAGATGTATGTTGCATGTGAAAAAGGGGCGCATAGGGGGTTCTTTAGGCAAGATGGGTATTTATTAAAAAAAAAAAAGTTTGTGTGTGCCTAAGAGCACTTTGCGTGAATTACTGCTGAGGGAAGCTCATGAGGGGGGATTAATAGGTCACTTTGGGATCCAAAAGACTTTAAAAGTGTTGCATGAGCATTTTTATTGGCCTGACATGAAGCATGATGTGCATAAACTATGTGATAGGTGCATTGCTTGTAAAAGAGCCAAATCAAAGGTAATGCCTCATGGACTCTATACCCCACTACCTATTCTTGATTCCCCTTGGACTGACTTGTCTATGGACTTTATGCTAGGTTTGCCCCGCTCAAAAAAGGGAAGAGATTCCATTTTTGTGGTGGTGGACAGATTCTCCAAGATAGCCCACTTCATTCCTTGCCATAAGGTAGATGACATCATTCATGTGGTGGACTTGTTCTTCAAAGAAGTGGTGGGGCTTCGTGGAATGCCCAAAAGCATAGTCTCAGATAAGGACTCAAAGTTCCTAAGCCATTTTTGGAGGACCCTTTGGAACAAGCTTGAGACTAAGCTACTCTTCTCTACCACTTGCCACCCACAAACTGATGGGCAAACTGAGGTGGTGAATAGGACCCTATCAACTTTGTTGCGATTAATCATCAAGAGGAACATCAAAACCTGGGAAGAATGCTTACCTCTTGTTGAATTTGCTTATAATAGGTTGTGCATGCTACTACTAGCTTTTCTCCTTTTGAGATTATATATGGTTTTAATCCCCTCACCCCCTTTGATTTACTGCCTCTACCTAATGTCTTTTCTTTAATTCATAGGGATAGACATGCAAAAGCTAAATATGTGAGGAAGCTCCATGAACAAGTCAAGACTCAAATTGAAAGGAAGATGGAGCAATATGCTAGGAAAGCAAACAAGGGAATGAGGCAAGTTGTTTTTGAACCAGGAGATTGGGTGTGGGTGCACATGCTAAAAGAAAGGTTTCCTTTGCAAAGGAAATCTAAGCTCTTTCCTAGAGGAGATGGACCCTTCCAAATCTTAGAAAGAATCCATGACAATGCCTACAAAGTTGACCTACCAGGTGAGTATAGGCTTAGTACAACATTTAATGTGGCTGATTTAAGTCCTTTTGATGTAGGTCATGAAGGATCAAATTTGAGGACGAATTCTTTCAAGGGGGAGGGCATGATGGAGACCAAGAAAGCTCAAGTGGCAGCCCAACGGGCCACATGCCCAAAGATACACTGCGAGGACTTAGAGGCCCAATGACAAGGTCAAGAGCTAAGAAGGCTAAGGAGGATTTGGACAAAGAAGTCAACCACTTTCCCTTACTTAAGCCCATTCCAGGAGAAGGAGCACTCAAGATGGTCCAAATGATCCAAGTTGATGAAGGGCCCAATGTGGGGGCATGATTTCTTCTTAATCAATTTTATTTAATTATGTGTTTGAACATTTTAATTTTTTCAGTTTTGGTTCTTATTTTCTTTTTGGGATAATTTTGTAATAAGGGCCTATTGTTTGGGCTTAACTTGCGCATAGCAGAGCTAGGGATAGGTGCTACCTTCTAATTGGGACTGGGCCACATTTGCGTTAGGGTTAGGATTAAAAATGCACTAGCTTTCTGCCTCCTTTAGCTAGACTTATCCACAGACCTAATGCCTATAAATAGGCTTGTGTTAATTGTATTTGACACTTTTGAATTTGAGAATATTATTGCACTCCTTTGTGAGTTTTGAGAGCTTAGTTCTCTTGGGGTTCTTGGAAGAACCATCTTGGTTCTTTGATAATCACATATTTTATACATTAATAAACCCTCATTTTTAGTCATTTACACTCTTCATGTACTTAATTGATTAAGCCTGGTTATGTTTTGTAAGATCGGACTCAAATTGGACTTAATTGATTTTTTTCAGCATTATTTGGGTCTTAACTCTATTTCTATATTTTGGTCATATCTTGAGTTCTAGATGTCTAGAAATTGAAGACCCAGATCTACAACTTTCATGAAGAACACAAGAGCTCATTCGGATAGCTTGGAGGTGATATTGGGTCTGGAAGTCAAAACAGAGGTGCTGAAACTAGGATTGAACAGTCTGCAGTAATTGGGCCATATCCCGGGTTGCAGGTGATGAAATGAGTTGAAATTTGGACATCTGAAACTTTAAGATCTAGATCTACAACTTTCATGAAGATGACTTTTCTATTTGATGACGGAATCCATGAGTTAAGCAATGAATGATTTCGGAGACAAGGAATCTTAATAATTTTTCACTCACCAACTCACCATTTGGCATTTTCCACTCATTCATCCACTCATCCACCTACTCTTAATCAGCCCCCTTGTCATTTTGTATCCCTAATCCTCTATAAAAGGTACCATTGGCTGATCATTTGGGGCACTTGGTGCTAGGCTTAGTTTTTACAAGTTATGGTTATGCTTGTTTCTTGTTTTACTTTGTTGTAATTTTCTCTTGTTCTAAAGTGAAGCTATGTTCATCTTTCTCTTCTTCTCTCTTTCTTTTTTCTTATCTATGAGTAACTAAATCTTCATCTTGCTTGGGTCAAAGAGTGAAGCTCTTGGTAATGAAATAAGGTTAGATTATTCTATTTCTTGTGCTTAAAAGATATATTATTAAATGGACATTATATGTGTTGTATTTTGTTTCCAATTAATTTAGAAACCTTCTTTGTATAATGGAGATCTTGATTTATTGTAGACAATAGGATTGGCACAGTGAATGTTTGAACTCATTTACAAATGTTGGTAGATAATTAAAGGAATCATAATATGATTGCATATATAATTGAACTTTGAATGTTATATTTTCCGATTGGAACCTCCGTTGTGTGTGGATTTCAATTGAGTTATAAAGAGAAATAATCTTGCCTTTAATTTATTACCAAGAGTGGATCTTCTAACCCAAGCAACTTCTTAAATTCATTTGTGAACATTTTCTATTACTTTTGGTGTTGTGACAAATCCTTTCCTACCTCAATTAATTTTTCTTCATCAATTCCCTGTGGATCGACCTCGGACTCCCGAGAAATTTACTACTTGAGACAACCTGCACTTGGGTTTGCTTCCTTAAATCCCGCAGTCAAGTTTTTGGCGCCGTTGCCAGGGACTTGATTTGAAGTTTTAATTTATTGAGGTTCTTTTTCTTTAATAAAACATATTCTCTCTTCTCCTTTACCGGAGCAAAAGATCGGCTTGCCGATCCTTCGGTTTCTTTACTAACTCTCTAACTATCTAACTTACTAACCTACTAACTTGCTAACATACTAACTTTCTAACTTTCATATTTCTGTCATTTATTTTCTGTCTACCAACTTTTATTTTATGTCATTTATTTTTTGCTTACTAACTTTTTAATTTCTGTTATTTATTATTGCTTTCTAACATAACAAAATAATCTTTCTTCTTCTCTTCTCTTTCGCCGGCTCTGTGGGGCTCTGCCTCTCTCCGGTTTTCATATTTTAAATTTATTTTCTGCAATTTACTTTTCGCACTTTATTTTTTGTATTTTATTTGTTAATAGTTATTGGGTGGATGGTTTATACCACATCCTTGTTAATATTTAATGGCAGGTTATACCGCCAGCTTGTACATTATTTTTATTTATTTATTTTAAGTTATTTATGTATTTATGCTTAATTGGTATCGTGATTTAAATTCTGGTCATTTAGTTAAAATTAATCCTAGTACTTTATATAGTGATTTGTTTGAATCACAATCACACATAATTGACACAATGGCTGACAATGAAAGTGTACATGATGAACATGAAAATCAACCGTTACGAACCATGCATGAATATTTGCAACCACCTCGAAATTCTAGTCCATCATGTTTTATCTTTCCACTCAATGCCAACAATTTTAGATTTAAGCCAAGTATGATTTCTTTACTTCTTAATTTTCATGGTTTAGAGTCTGAAAGTCCATATTTATATCTGAAAGAATTTGAGGAAGTATGTATTGCTTTCAATGACCAAAATTGCACTGAAGAGATTGTTAATCTTAAATTGTTTCCTTTTTCTTTAAAAGATAAAGCAAAATCTTGGCTTAACACTTTGAAACCAAGATCAATTGGCACATGGCAAGAAATGCAAGGTGAGTTCTTAAAGAAATTTTTTCCAACACATAAAACCAATGCTATGAAAAGACAAATCCAAAATTTTTTCCAAAATTCAAATGAAGCATATTTTCAATGTTGGGAACGATTTAAAGATTTGTTAAATTCTTGCCCACATCATGGTTTTGAAAAATGGCGCACTATAAGCTTCTTTTATGAAGGTTTAACACCTGAAACTAAACAATTTGTGAAAACAATGTGCAATGGTGAGTTTCTTGATAAAGAACCTGATGAAGCTTTAGACTATTTGAACCAGTTGGCTGAAAATTCTCAATCTTGGCATAGTACTAACACTTCTGAAAATTCAATTAGATCTAATCTTGCAAGTGCTAATAAAGGAAAATATCACCTTAGTCAAGAGGAAGATCTAAATGCTAGATTTGCCAGTTTGGCTAGAAAGGTTGAAGCCATGGAATTAAGAAAAGCAAAAGAAATCAAATCTGTGCAAAATGAAGAAATTTGTGGCATTTGTGATGACTTAGGACACTCAACACACAAATGCCCTAATATTCCTGTTTTTAAAGAAGTTGTACATGAGCAAGTAAATGCAATGAATAATTTTAAAAAGCCATTTACTTCTTCTTTTTCAGATACATACAATCCGGGATGGAGAAATCACCCAAACTTCAGCTGGAGGAATAATAATCAGTCACAATTTGTGCAACCACCACCTCCTCAGGCATAACAGGACTCTCAAAATTCTCAAGGATATGCACCTTATGTCCCACCATATAGGAAAACCTTGAAGAAACACTGCATGCATTCATAGAAAAGCAAGAGGCCATTAATAAACAAAACAATCAAACCATGAATGACATAAAAGACACTCTTGCTAAACTTTCTTCTGCACTCACCATTCACGAGAAAGGAAAATTTCCTTCTCAACCTCAACTAAATCCTAAGGGTCAGTACAGTCTAAATGAGGGGAGTTCAGAAAACTAACAAATGGACCAAGTCAAGTCAGTGATAACTCTTAGGAGTGGAAAGGTTGTTGAAAAACAAATCCCCGAATCTTGTGAGAAAGAAGATGAACCAATTCCCCAAGAAAATGAAGAAGTTGACCAAAAGGCGACCAAACTCTCGCCTTCACCCCCATTTCCTCAAGCATTGAATAATCCAAAGAAATTGGACCACTACACTGAAATTTTGAAATTTTGAAACAAGTAAAGATCAATATTCCTCTGTTAGATGCTATCAAACAGATTCCTTCTTATGTTAAATATTTGAAGGACTTGTGCACTGTTAAAAGGAAATTAAATGTGAAAAAGAAAGTATTTTTGGCTGAACAGGTAAGCTCCATTCTTTAGAATAATAATGCGTTGAAATATAAAGACCCTGGTTGTCCTACAGTTTCATACATTATTGGAGAACATAAAATTGAAAAAGCTTTACTTGATCTTGGTGCTAGTGTCAATTTGCTTCCATATTCAGTTTATCAGCAACTCAACTTGGGTGAGTTAAAACTAACTTTTGTAACTCTTCTACTTGCCGATAGATTAATTAAAATTCCAAGAGGAATAGTGGAAGATGTGTTGGTTCAAGTTGATAAATTCATATATCCTGTGGATTTTATTGTCTTAGATACTGAACTTATGGTTGATAGTTGCAAGTCAATTCCTATTATTTTAGGCCGTCCATTTTTAGCAACATCAAATGCTTTGATAAATTGTAGAAATAGAATGGTGAAGTTAACATTTGGAAACATGACACTGGAGCTCAATGTTTTTAATATGTTCAAGCAACCACAGGAAGTCCTTGATGAAAAGGAGGAAGTTGAAGGGATTGAAGCCATTGTAGATGATCATCTTCAAACAAGGAGTTCTTCTGACCCATTAGAAATTTGTTTAGTCAATTCATTTGATTCAGGCTTGCAATTAGAAGATGATATCTCTGAAATATGCTCTTTGCTTGATTGTACACAAGCAATGGAGTACAAGGGATGGAAGCCAAGATTTGAAGAGTTAAAACCTATGAATGATAATGCCCATGAAGAAGTACCCACATTGGAACTAAAGCCATTACCTGTTGGGTTGAAGTACACATTTTTGGGAGAAAAGCAAAACTTTCCAATGGTAATTTCCTCATCTCTTACTGAAGAACAAGAAGGTATGTTAACAAAAGTACTTAAAAGGCATAAAAGTGCAATTGGATGGACATTAAAGGACATAAAAGGCATTAATCCATTAATTTGTACACATAGAATACATTTAGAGGATAATGCTAAAACTTCTCAACAACCTCAAAGAAGATTAAATCCACACATGAAAGAGGTAGTTAGAGTTGAAGTCCTTAAATTGCTTGATGTTGGAATTATCTATCCTATCTCTGATAGTCAATGGGTAAGCCCTACACAAGTTGTGCCAAAAAAATCTGGAATAACAGTGGTTGAAAATGATAAGGGTGAATTAATACCTACGCGAGTCTCATCTATTTGGCGTATGTGTATTGATTTTAGAAAATTAAATGTTGCTACTAGGAAAGATCATTTTCCCTTACCATTTCTTGACCAAATTCTGGAAAGGGTAGCAGGACATCCATACTACTGTTTTCTTGATGGTTATTCGGGTTATAATCAAATACCAATTGCATTGGAAGATCAAGAAAAGACCACTTTTACATGTCCCTTTGGTACTTTTGCATATAGAAGAATGCCTTTTAGCCTTTGTAATGCTCCGGCAACATTTCAAAGATGCATGTTAAGCATTTTTAGTGACATGATTGAGCATTATTTAGAGGTTTTCATGGATGATCTGATAGTTTTTGGAAATTCTTTTAAAAATTATCTTGATAATTTGGAAAAAGTTCTTAAAAGATGTGAAGAAAAAGGATTTGTGCTAAATTGGAAAAAATGTCATTACATGGTTACCTCAGGAATAGTGTTAGGTCATGTGATATCTTCTAAAGGAATTGAAGTTGATAAGGCCAAAGTTGAATTAATTGCTCATTTGCCTTCCCCAAAAATAGTCAGAGAAGTTCGTTCCTTTTTAGGACATGCAGGATTTTACAGAAGATTCATTAAGGACTTTAGTGCCATATCTAGACCACTATGTAATCTTTTGTTAAAAGATGCAACATTTGATTGGACTCAAGAATGTCAAAAATCTTTTGAAAAATTAATTGGTCTTCTGACATCTGCTCTTATCATGCAATCTCCTGACTGGTTTTTGCCTTTTGAGTTAATGTGTGATGCTAATGATTTTGTTGTGGGCGCTGTTTTAGGCCAAAGAAAAGAAGGTAAGCCTCATGTGATTTGTTACACAAGTAAAACTTTAAACAGTGCACAAATGAATTACACTACTACTGAAAAAGAACTACTTGCTGTAATTTTTGCACTGGACAAATTTCGATCTTATTTAATTGGTTCTTCTATTGTGATTTTCACCGATCATTTTGCTGTTAGATATTTGATGTCTAAGCAGGATGCCAAACTAGGATTGATAAGGTGGATCTTGTTGCTTCAAGAATTCAACATCACAATAAAAGATAAGAAAAGAGCCGAAAATGTTGTCGCTGATCATTTGTCCAGACTTACAATAGGCTCACCTTTTGATAGCACACCTATCAATGATTCTTTTCCTGATGAATTTTAAATTTCTGTCAATTCCATGCCTTGGTTTGCTAACATAATCAACTTTCTTGTAACAGGAAAGATGTCGCCTCAATAGAGGTACCAAGATAGAAGGAAATTTTTGACAGAGGTGAAAAATTTTTATTGGGATGACCCATACTTGTTCAAATATTGTGCTGACCAAATCTTTCGGAGATGTGTGCCCAACAATGAGGTAGGTAGTGTCATTAAATTTTGTCACTCAGAAGCATGTGGAGGTCACTTTTCTTCAAAGAAAACAACTACGAAAATTTTGCAGTGTGGATTTTATTAGCCCACTTTATTTAAGGACTGCTATACTTTTTGCAAAAGTTGTGAAAATTGTCAAAAAGTTGGGCTCAATTTCAAAAAGAAACATGATGCCTTTGAACTCCATCCTTGTCATTGAAATTTTTTATTATTGGGGAATTGATTTCATGAGTCCATTTTTATCTTCATTTGGATTTGTGTATATCTTGGTTGCAGTTGATTATGTCTCAAAATGGATTGAGTCGATTCCATGCCGACAGAATGATCATAAAACTGTTCTCAAATTTTTAAAATAAAATATCTTGTGTCGATTTGGAATCCCTCGAGCTATCATAAGTGATGGGGGAACACATTTTTGCAATAAACCATTTGAATCTTTAATGAAGAAATATGGTATTACACACAAAATTGTCATCCCTTATCACCCTCAAACAAGTGGACACGTTGAATTGGCAAATAGGGAGATTAAACAAATTTTGGAAAAAACGGTTAACCTAAATTGTAAAGATTGGTCTTTAAGATTAAACGATGCACTTTGGGCTTACGTACTGCTTTCAAAACATCTTTGGACGTGTACCCTATCTGTTAGTCTATGGAAAACCTTGTCACTTGCCTGTAGAATTGGAACATAAAGCATTTTGGGCCATTAAAGCTTTCAATCTAAATCTTGATGATGCTTGCAAGATACGAAAATTGTAATTAAATGAACTTGAGGAATTGAGAAATAATGCATATGAGAACTCAATGATTTATAAAGCCAGAACAAAAGCTTTTCATAACAAGACAATTTTGAGAAAATCTTGTGAAATTGGTCAAAATGTTCTGCTTTATGATTCTCGCCTGCACCTATTCCCTGGAAAATTAAAATCTAGGTGGAGTGGTCCTTTTGTTGTCAAACATATGTATCCTCATGGGGCTATAGATATTGAGAATTCTAGGAATGGTAATGTGTTTAAAATCAATGGACAAAGACTCAAACCATTTATGGAAAACCAAGTTGATGGGGTAGAATTCATCTCTCTTTTTTATCCTTGTTATGAATAGAATTCACTCTAATTTTGTTGCCTTGTTTTTGCGATTCTTTGTGTTGCTGGTTAAGTGGTGGATACGGTACTCCGTGACTCTCAAGTCGGTTTGTTTTTTAGTTTTCCAAAATAACTGAATCCTTCTTCTCCTTTAAAATGGATGTCATTCTTTCAAACCTGAGAAAACATTTTCCTTCTCTCCCTCAAAATGCTCTGAAAAAAATCTACAAAGTTCGATGTGAAAGATTGAGATTGTTAATGCACAAAGGTATGCCAAAAGATGTACTCTAGATAATTGAAGCAAAGGTCCGACTAGCAGGTGAGTCTTCAATTTCATTTGACTCATACATGCTAGGTCTTGGAAGAAGTTCGTATTCTTAAAGGAGAAGAGCAAAAAGGTTACAAGTACAAATGTGGACGATAGAATTATAACAAGCGATGTCGTTCTTTGGGGATGGTTTTCACAAATAGAGAAGATAAAATTTTCTTCATTAAGAATGGACTGAGTAAGGAGTCATTAGATGATATCTTATTGACTCTTGAGACGCATTCTTGTGGATTGGTGCATCGTGAACTTCTTAATTTGTGGAATCTCTTCAAGGATGAAGAAAAACGCTATAGTCTTGGGAATCTGACTCTAAAAGACCCTGTTTGCCAATTTATAAGAAAATTAGATGGGAAGCTTATCCTCGACTCATAGAAGGCGTTTAAGCCGTTACTGGACGTTAAACCAAAGGCAGATGTGAGTCATATCTATAAACAATCCATACATATCATCCTCTTCTTCTTCATGTCATCTTTAAAAAAAACCAAAAAAATAAAAAAAAATTAAAAAAAAACAAAAAAAAAGAGTTTTTTGTTTTTTATTTTTAAACTTTTCTGACAATAGCTAACCTACCCTTATAGATGCAATTATTATCCTTTCTATTCTTTTTCCTATTTAAATACTCCATTTTCTCTACTTTCCTCCAACTCAGAATTATTCAAAGGGAGGGTGAGAATAGAAATGGAAAGTGTTTCTGTTTGTTAACTTAAAAATATCTGTATTTTGTGGATCTAAGTATGGGAAGGGTTCAGAGTTTGTAAACGCAGCTACCACTCTTGGTCGATCACTTGCTGCGAGGACTATTCATCTTGTATATGACGGAGGTTGCCGTGGGTTAATGGGGGTTGTATCACTTGCTGCATATATAGGAGGCAGTCAGGTTTTAGGTGTCATTCCTGAACCTTTAGCTCAACAGAACATCACTAGAAAGACAATTGGAGAGGAACTTAAGGTATCATCAATGCATAAACGAATAAAGATAATGCTTGAAAACTCTGATGCATTCATTGCCTTACCAGGTGATTTTGGTACCTTGGAAGAAGTTTTTCAAATTGTCTCTTGGGCCCAACTGAACATCCACCATAAACCCATAGGTTTGTTGAATGTAAATAATTTCTTTGATATTTTGTTAATCTTTCTTGACTATGCTGTGGAACAGAAATTTATCACACATTCGGCAAGACAACTTCTTATCTCTGCTTCCACTATTGATGAGTTAATTGATAAATTAGAAGCTTTTGTTCATAAACCTGACCCAGTAATAGCTCAGATAGATTGGTCAGCAAGAAGCAGTGAGGGAAACATGATGAAAAAAGAGCCAGATTTGACACTTCATTTATAGTTTTTCTTTACTTTTGATTTATTTATCATACTTTGTGTTTGTTTAAATTTGTGTCAAATTTCTCCAACAGGTAATATCTTCTATCTTTTACTCATCTATATTTTAACATTGTGGACGATGTTGTGATCTAGTTGGGGGGGAAGGATAGTTGACCAATTTTTTTTTCTTTTCTTTTTTAGGAAGTATGATATGATTGTCATGGACTTACTAAACTAATGAATGATGGCAGAGTAAGGAGTAATTTTACTTCTGAGACGCATCTAAATTGGGAAGTATGTTTAGTGATATGACTATTAGAAACCTATTCGTAGTAAAACCAATTAAGGATGGCAGAGTAAAGAGTAAATTTTGGAAACAATTTATTACTCTTGAGATGCATCTTAGTTGAGGAAATAATTATTTTGTGTAGAAGTAGCAAATGGATTCTTGGATCTTAGCATAAATTGTTTTCTTTCTTAAAAATCACAAGCTTGGATATGAATGTTGATATGATGGATTGAGAATAATAGAAATATGCCTTGTGAGATTTTGAACCTATTGATGAATGGATTGAATATCTGTACCATTCTCTTCTTTCTTGTGTGATTTTCACTCATGGAATTGTTACTCTAGAACTTGCTTTGATTCTTTTTGAGGCTACATTTTCACATGCATACATTAATATGATTGAGGCATTTTGTAATAGCTACTTTGACCAAAGAGTCATCCTTGTATATTTTCCATTGTGAAACCCCTTTGAACTTATTTGACCATTCTTTATTTTCAGCTCATTTTGTACCTTCAAAAAAAAAACATGTTTTTACCCAACCTTAGGGAATAAGAGAACATTAACCTTGTTCTTGAACAAGTGTGGGGGTGTGTGTGCAAAATGATCAACAAAAAAAAAATTGACCACCGTTGCAATCAAAGGATCATCAGAGTCTAGAATAAAGGTGGGTGCTTGGAAACAACAGGAAGAAAAGGAGAATGTTCAAGTCTAACAATGAATTCAATTCACCAATTTGGGATTGATCTTCAACAAAACATTAGTCAAATATTGGTGATTGTCCTTTATGATGAATGTTCTCAAACATTTTCTCCACTCTAATTATACCATAATGCTCTTTTATTCTCTTTGGTATTTATCTTTTCATATCCATATTATCCCCTCTCCTTTACCATGACCCCATTACAACCTTGAATAAAGTCCTCTTGATTTTTGTACGCATGTGTTTTGAGTAGTGGAGAAGTAGAAGATAAGCAAGCTTATGGTAGTACAATTGCTCATGGGTTGAATAAAGTGAAATACTTACCTTTTAAACACTTGAGAGATTGAGAGTGAATTATGTGAGGATCTATCATTCTTGATTCATTCTTTTCAACAGAAGTTTCCTTGCTTGTTGGTTTGAGATGTGAAGAAATGTTACCTCATTAATGCTTTGATCCCTTGAATTTTTGATTGCTCTTCTTGCTTCATCGAGTCTTTTAGAGTTTTTAGCTTTTGAGTCTATGTCGTTTTTCTTTATTTCCTAGCTTTGGTCTTATGTCTTTTGCCCAGGAGTGCAAAAAGCTAAGTGTGGGGGAATTTGATAATCACATATTTTATACATTAATAAACCCTCATTTTTAGTCATTTACACTCTTCATGTACTTAATTGATTAAGCCTGGTTATGTTTTGTAAGATCAGACTCAAATTGGACTTAATTGATTTTTTTCAGCATTATTTGGGACTTACACTGTTTCTGTATTTTGGTCATATCTTGAGTTCTAGATGTCTAGAAATTATGAATTTTACCTTGTAGGAAAGTTGAGAGAAAGCTCTACAACTTTGATGAGAGCTCAAAGTCTCAATCAGACATCTAGTAGAGCTAATTGGGCTTGGAAGACAGAACACGAGTTTTGTGTCTAGAACCTGAACAGTGTACAGTAATCAGAGCATAACTCGGCCTGTAAGAATTATCTTGAGCTGAAATTTGGACATTTAAAATTCAAGACCCAAATCTACAACTTTCATGAAGAACACAAGAGCTCATTCAGACAACTTGGAGGTGATATTGGGTCTGGAAGTCAAAACAGAGATGCTGAAATTGGGCCTGAATAGTCTGCAGTAATTGGGCCATATCTCGGGCTGCAAATGATGAAATGAGCTGAAATTTGGACATCTGAAAGTTAAGATCTAGATATACAACTTTCATGAAGATGACTTTTCTATTTGATGACAAAATCCATTAATTAAGCAATGAATGATTTCAGAGACAAGGAATCTTAATAATTTTTCACTCACCAACTCACCATTTGGCAATTTCCACTCATTCATCCACTCATCCACCTACTCTTAATTAGCCCCCTTGTCATTTTGTATCCTTAATCCTCTATAAAAGGCACCATTGGCTGATCATTTGGGGCACTTGGTGTTAGGCTTAGTTTTTACAAGTTATGGTTATGCTTGTTTCTTATTTTACTTTGTTATAATTTTCTCTTGTTCTAAACTGAAGCTATGTTCATCTTTCTCTTCTTCTTTCTTTCTTTCTTCTTATCTATGAGTAACTAAATCTTCATCTTGCTTGGGTGAAAGAGTGAAGCTCATGGTAATGAAATAAGGTTAGATTATTCTATTTCTTGTGCTTAAAAGATATATTATTAAATGGACATTATGTGTGTTGTATTTTGTTTCCAATTAATTTAGAAACCTTCTTTGTATAATGGAGATCTTGATTTATTGTAGACAATAGGATTGGCACAGTGAATGCTTGAACTCATTTACAAATGTTGGCAGATAATTAAAGGAATCATAATATAATTGCATATATAATTGAACTTTGAATGTTATATTTTTCGATTGGAACCTCCGTTGTGTGTGGATTTCAATTGAGTTATAAAGAGAAATAATCTTGCCTTTAATTTATTACCAAGAATGGATCTTCTAACCCAAGCAAGTTCTTAAATTCATTTGTGAACATTTTCTATTACTTTTGGTGTTGTGACAAATCCTTT
Organism: Ormosia emarginata; assembly: GCA_029884605.1. Classification (NCBI taxonomy): domain Eukaryota; kingdom Viridiplantae; phylum Streptophyta; class Magnoliopsida; order Fabales; family Fabaceae; genus Ormosia; species Ormosia emarginata. The sequence continues at coordinate 47,615,531 of JAQQTP010000088.1, forward strand.
CCTACCTCAATTAATTTTTCTTTATCAATTCCCTGTGGATCGACGTCGGACTTGTAACACCCTGAAAAGTGTTTGTTTAATCATCAATGATCATTTTATAATATTCTAGATTTTTAGGAATTTTTCTGGAATTTCTCGGAAATGACGAATATTTTAATATATTCCTCATTTTACGTATACACTGAGCAGAAACCTGCTGATGTCAGTGCAACGCTCCGAAAATCAATTATTTTATTATGAATAGTCATTTTCAAATATTTGTGAATTATGTGAATTTTTTTGAAATTTTTCAAAAATGATGAATATTTTAATATATTCCTCATTTTGCATGTGCACTGAGCGGAGCCGGGAAGATGCAATGTTTTCCCTGTGGCTGGTAAACTCTAAATTGTGGACATGTCGACGAGGGATCTTTCTAAACCTGAGGCCGAGCATAATTTACAAGGTTTACGTTTTTCGAAGTTTTTACCCGATAAATGGGGTCGCGGAATCGTAAAATCATCTGATGGGCAACAAAATATTATTTTCATCATCTGTAACTCTTCTACATTGGGGGAAAAATAATACTGATAGTATAAATATTCATCTGTGTTAGTGTGCTTAATTAGGAGACCACCTTACTTTCACTTTATCGTGAAACGTGCAAAACTTCCCTTGTAAGCATGGAGGAAGCTTCTTGGAAATTTCCTTTCCCTCTTTCCCCATGCAAATGCAGCCACCTCCCTCTCCTCTCTCTCTTCATGCACGGCTGGAACCATTTTGGGGGGGAAAGAATTGTTTTTCATTTAATTAATTACATTTGAATAATTTCAAAACTTAGCCTAAAGCACTTCTCTCTTCTTCTTCTTCTTCTTCTTCTTCTTCATTAAAAATTTTTCTTCTCCTTCTTTCTAGAGTGCTATGGCCAGCTGTAACATCCCAAATTTTGGAAAAATATTCCGAATGTCCTGTTTGCTGTTTTTCAAACTTTTGTGTAAATGATCGTTGTGTCCTTATTTACTGTTTCTTGTTTTTCTGTATGAAATATAAATATGTTTTACAGGTTAAAATTTTATTTGGTCGTTTTACATAATTTGTTTCGATACAGTAAAATAAAATTTTTATCAAATTACTGTTTTAAATTTTTCTGTGTAATATACAGCTATATAATACTGCTGGATATTTTATTTGAACGTTTTGGATGATTAGCTACATTGTGGGAAAAAATGAGAAAATGACCATTACGTCCCGAATGTGCTGTTTTTGATGTTTTTGCTATTTTTAATTGTTTTCTACTTGATACAGTGCTCAATATTACTGTCTGTGATTTTATTTGGACTTTTTGTGTGATTTGCTCTGGGGTAGGAAAATAATATTTTTCCGGACCGGGAAAATCTGTTTTTAATTATTCAGAGGCGGGGGATCTTACTAAACCCAATTCTGAATGAGCCTAAAATTAATCTTTTAATTTTTAGGATTTAACTGTCAAATAAAATAATTTTATATTATTATAATATTATTTTATTAGTCAGTACAAATAAGTGACAGCGGACCCAGAAATATTTTGCGGGACCCACGTTTAGTCATCAAGTGCTGTACACGTGGACCAATGAGGAGCTGGTCAAAATTGGTGGCTATGACTCATCGCAACGGGCCAATAGGACGATGACACATGGCGTGACACCTCAGCATCACGACTCAGCAGCTTCTAGAAGGTTCCAGAAGTGGTGACTCAGCTTGTGACTCACCATGATGACTCACCAGTTCCAGAAGCTTCTCCGATGACTCAAAGATCTTCGACTCGCCATGTCGACACGCCCAATGATGCGATCGGTGACTCGGTGATGACTCGCTATGCTGACTCATCTGCTCTAGAAAATATCTACTCTGACTCGCCATGTTGACTCACCCGTTCTAGAAAATTCCACGATGACTCATCATACTGACTCATCGTAGTGAGTCACATGTTCTAGAAATTTCTCTTTGATGACTCGCTTTATGACTTATCAAGGGTAATCGGTAGAAAAAAAATGATCAATAATAATCACTACTCTGTGAGTATAAAATAAAAATTTATGTGTATTTTATTATCCATTGGATAATAGATATGACTTTATAAGTAATAAATATTGTTCATTGGTTAAAGTATACTATATATATATATATATATATATATATATATATAGTGTGCACCAATAGAAATTGGTCAACAAAAATAGCAACCAATAAGAATCAAGTTAGTAAATATTTAACCAATAGAAATTGGTCAAGATTAATGGCTTGAATTTTTAAGAACCAATAGAAAACAAGCTTTTAAACAAATATTGGGCTTCTTGAATTTATATGTAGCTACGGTGAAGGAGAAGAGAAATTGGCTCCAATAGCTAATTCACCAAGTGAATTCACGTAGAAAGCCAAAGTTAAATGAGATAAAGACTAGTCAACATTGATTCTTTTCTTTGGTTTCACTCTACGGCAAAGCCAAGCTTTGGTGAATCCTACAATTAGCTATCCTACCTTATATTCATTCTTTCTCTCAAAATGATTTACGGCCATGCATAGTCAAGTCTTCATCTTTCTCCAAAATTCTCCAAATAGCAAAAGCTCTCATCCCTTTTTCCTTCCTTGTGTTTCATGGCCATAGCTTCCAAGAAGAGGGCAAACTTCACCCATTTATCTCACTTGTTCTCTTCTATATCCTTTTCTCCAAAGAACCAAGATCAAGCAACCAAATTTCTCTCCTTTTTCTTTTCCCCATGGATTCGGCCAACCACTCAAAAATCCTCTTCCAAGCTTCAATAATTTTAAATGACCATAGGTCTTGAATCTCCATGCATTTCTAAAGAACTTTCATGTTGGAAGTTTTTCCTAAATCTTCCATTTTCTACCTTGTTCTTCAAAGCTTAAGTTTGAAGCCTTGAAGGTAGGATTCTTTGATCTTCATGTTTCTATCCATTTCAAAGTTTTAATCATGATTTTAATCCATGATTATTCTAGTTTAGAGCCTTAGGTATTAATATTGTATGTTTTCTTTGTTTTCAAGGAGCTCTTGGTGGAGGAAGCTTGCTTGAAGGAGACATACAATGGACTTGGAGGTTCTTCAAGAGGTAAGAGGGAGATTACCCTCATCAACCATGTGTTGGTGGTGAGGAATGTTTGTGTTTGTGGTGAAGAATCCATAAGGATTCATTCACTTGATTGTTTATAGTTTTTCCTAATTGTGATTGATTATGTGAGTAAGCATGTTTATAGCTTTAATAATTTTTGGTATGTGTTTATGATTGCTTTGATATATTACATGTGTTAATATATTGTATGTGTTTATAGAAGTATAGTAATTATTCTAGAATGTAAATAGCATGTGAAAAATTGCATGAGTGTTCCAAAGAACACAACACCAAGGCTTACGACCTTAATATAAAAGAAGGACCAAAATGTTCTCTTAAATTTTCTAAAAGTGTGATTTAATTAACCTAGGAAAATTGACAAGTTACAAATTGATTTAAAGTAAGAAAAATGAATTTATGGATCCAAGAATGAAATTAGGTATTTCGGCCAACATGCCTAAATTGAATGTTTTGATTTCTAAAACTATTTTCTAAAACAATAATTTAATGAATTTAGGTGATGCAATGAATTGGACATTGATTTAGAAGATGAAAAATAATTTAAGGATCAAATGCAAAGACTTTGTTAAATTTGGCCAACATGCCACATACTTTTGATCCAAATTTATTTTCTAACTATTGACTAGATAATTTAATAAAAATAAACTAGATCAAGAGTTTTATAAGAAATTAAATGTATGGAAATAATTAGGAATGAATTATAAAGCATAGAATGATTTTCAGCCAATATGCCAAATTTAAATGTTTTTGATTTATAGAATTGTTTTCAACCAAGGTTAAGTAATAAATGCCAAAAAGATTTTATTACAATGAGTTTTGAAGAAATAAATTGATTAGAATTAAGTTTAAGAAGTTTAAGCTAATGATTTTTACTGTTAGAAGAAATACAGTAGCTTTGTAAAATTTCTAACGTATAGCTCATCTTGTGTTTTGAAGCACGTTAGTAATTTTCAAAAGTGTAATTTATTGGTTGTAATTAAAATAAAAAGGATTTTTGACAGTAAACCTAGAAAATCATTATTATAATTTTTCTAAACATAATACTGTCAATTTATATTAAAAACGGACAAATAAGATAGAAAAGATGTCCCAAAAGACAGTATACGGTATGAAAAATATTCTACGTAGTTTAAATGTATTAAATATTATTTCTGTTTGTTTTAAACAGTGTTTTTAAGGAATTCAGACAAGAAAATGATTTAAAAATCTTACGCGATTGAGAAAACGTATTAAAAACTCTACGCGATTTTAAAAACAGTAAAATAAATTTACGCGATTTAAAAACGTTTATAAAAACGACGAGATTGTGAAAACGCGATAAAATTTCTACGCGATTGACCCAAAACTATATATTCTGTATATTTTTTTCTGCTGTCGGGTTATGAGGTGAACCCGTGGGCTCACGTATATTTTTTCTTTGTCGGGCTATGAGGTGAACCCGTACAGGCTTTGGAATAGTATTTGTCCGGTGGGACTTACTGTTAATGCCAATTTTTTTGGTGGATTGATTGACGAGGTGAATCACATCGTATTGTCGGTGCGATAAGTGTAGTGTGGTTCGATTTTGAATGGACTTGGAGGCATTAGTGTGCATAAATCCATATGTGGACAGTTGGTTGCTCTTCTGGGCCGTGGTAAATGACAACACACTAGTGGACTCGACACACACTATGTTTAATCGAGATCTTGTAAAGTCTAATAGTACATTGCCTGTAGTGCCACAACGTGAGACCGTGAACTACACCACGCCTTGGATGGTGGATTCCATGTGACGTGGGGCTATAGACGCAACGTGTGACAGCGCAATAGTTTGGTTGGGCAGCCGTGGTACTAATAGATTTTGAGGATCATTCGCTCTCTGATGTCTGTTTGTTTTTAGCTCCATGGAGTAGGATTGTGTCATATTGCATATGTTTATATCTTTGTACTTTATTATCTTTTAACTATGATCTTTTATCTATGATCTTTTATATGTGATCTATGATTTTTTATATGTGATCTTATGATTATATGTTGTTATTATCTTTGTGCCTATGATTTTATATGTTGTTATTTATTATTTTTTTATTTTTATCTATGATCTTATATGTGGTTATTTCTTATATTTTTTATCCATGATATTCTATGTTGTTATTTATTATATGCTTATTTGATTTATTTATAAATTGATAACATGATGGTATTTGTGATATCTGTGTGTATGGAATGACTTTGTCATTCGTATAATTCTTTTAAATCTTGGTATTGGTGAAAGGGATCTCACCTCTTTCTTGTATTGCTTGTTGTGTTTGTATTGTTAAATTCGTATAGTAGACGAAGGAAGTTTCTTAGACCTCTTTGGAGGCTATGTTCTGAAGATGGTGACGGCGTCAAGGTGTAATCTTCCAAGTTTCAACAGGATGCAGTTTGGTGGAGAAATGGAACATGTAGGTTGGGTTTTTTTTCGTTAGTGTTGTTACCGTGCTATTAGTAGTACCCATCTTTGGGTTTGCTACTGTTTCTCTGAGTCTGTAAATGTTATGTTTTAATTTGTTGTTGGATATTTTGTAACATATATAATATGTGTATTAATTAATTCAATCTAATTTCTGTTTTACTTATAATTTTTGGTAAGTTTATATTTCCGCGCAATGAAATTTTAAAATTCATCTTTTAACAATCAAAACTTTTACAAAATGATTTCAGTTGGTTTTATATTTTATTTAAAATGTGACGCCCTACGGAGGATGTTACACCAGCAGCCCTTCCTCACCCTCATCCTCATCCTTCACAAAATTTTCAACCAACACCATTTTCTTAATCCTCTCCACTTCCTAAACACTTCTCTTGCTTGTGGCATTTTGAAAATCCACCATTTTCACCATCTTCTTCAAGCTTCAAGCTTAGGGCTTTTGGGTAAGTTTCTTGACTCTTCACTCCCTCTCTTCATTTTCATTTTCAAGGTCCTCCTTGTGACCATCTACACTTCATTTCTCAAGCCTTTGTGCTATTTTAACCAAGTTGAAATTTCTAAGGTTTTGGTGGCACCCAATCCAAAATTTGCAAGGATTTCTTGGAGGCCTCTCTTGATTTCTTCACTTTGGTAAAAGGAAGACACTCCTCCTCAACCTCTATTAGCAACTAGGAACCTTGTTTGTGGTTGATTGTGAGAAAACCCTAATGGGGGTTATTCTTTGATTGTATGACTAGTATGTTTACATGTTGTTTGAAATTAGTTTATGTTGTTGGATTGATTGTTGATGTGTATTTGTATATTGGAATGGATTGGATGACATGAAAAGGAAGAAATTGATGTGGGGTTTTCTCTTGGGAGGCCATGGTTTTGGGGTTTAGAAGATGAGTTCTTTGTGAACAAATTATAACAAGTGAATGTGTTAATTAATTAAGTGTGTAATATAAAATCAATGGAATAGAAAAATTAGGAATCGAATCCTCTAGGGAGGCCACGGCCTCTAGGGCCATTTTGGGGCTTAATTAGGCAATTTTAGTAATCTTGGAACTTAGATAATTAAATGATTAATCATAGGTGATAGATTGGAAGAGTAGCAAATTGGAAGAATTAAATATACTTTGGGATTCATAAATTTTGAGGAACAAAGAATGAAACTTGTCATAAAACTGAAGATAAATTCAATTAGGGTAAGAACAAGAGAATGTGAGACTTGGAGTCCTTAGAATAACATTCTAAGTGTATGAGAATAAATTATATCAGAAAATTTAACTAATTATGAGAATTCAAGTAGAGACAAACATTGTAAGAAAGATTAATTTTAAGTAAGAATTCATAATACACCTTAAAAATGTATTATTCTGTTTAATTTCAATGCTATGATAGTGTGAGTCCATGTGAGTAACCAAGGATGTATTGATGCTCTCTTTGACAAGTTGTGGCATATTGTGGAATAATATGTAATTATGATCATACATGTTCATGCATAGAGTCTTTATGCATTGTGAATGTCTTATGGACTGTTGTTAAGGCCAAGTTGCCTAGGAGATTGAACACACCTTAGTGCGGGTGCGAGTAGACTAGTGTAGGTCATGTTACGACCTTGGGGGCGTCGGGGTGCGGGTACCTCGCAATGGGCAGTTGGTAGCTCTCTTGTCCATGGGGCAAACCGATGCAAACGCACCGATGATCCGGACCGAGACACTGTCCTATATCGTGATCTAGAGTAGACTGTCTGTACAATGCCTGTATGTGCACGTGGAGAAACTGTTGAGTTATAGCACTTTGGCCTCAGCAGCCGAGTTGCAGACGTGTCTCCTAATCTTTCTCTCCGACTGTTTGAGTCTAGCTCCATGGAGTAAGAAATTGAGTACAGTATGCATATGCATCATGAGATGTTACATTATATGATAGTTACTACTTTACGTGGATTTGAACTGTTTATTTATTATTATGACAACTGACTGCCTGGAACTATTTACCTGCTTACTGATGTATTTACTGCCTATTATTATTATTATTATTATTTTGGAATGCTATATGGGCGCGTTGCGCCGTATTGGTTTCTGCCTGCTATAATTGGTAATGATGGTATGATGTCTTACCTCTTTCCTGTATTTCTGTTATTTGCTGCTTGTGCGTATATTGTATCTATCGAAGACGACGGCAAGGAGGTTGAAGCTCCCAATTTCCCTGGCTTCTGGCCCGATCGAGATTAGCACCTACTGTGGAGCATGGAGGCACGTATGCGCAGATTCCTGGGTGATGTGCGTCTGACCTTCCTTGGAGGGCCAGAGTGCTGGCACATTAACCTGAGTTCCGACTGCTGTGTCTACATGGGAGATGTATTGATTGCTTTAGCCTGGAGACGACATGTGACGTCGATCCTTACCTGCTATGTAAGCCTATGCTTGGAGTTTTATCTGCCCATCTGGGAGATGTGGGGTGACCGTTACTACACCTCGCAGGAGGACTCTTTTGATTCCACTGCTCGGGCTCCTACCCGTGGCTCTGTGGTTCCCATGGAGGTTTCCTCGGATGAGGAGGACCCCGCTGAGGATCCTGATACGATCCCTCCTCCTCTGAGGAACTGACATTACTAGTAGCTGCTGATGGCTGCCAGTGTTTTATTTTGGGGGCTTGATGTTTTACTTTTGGTGGGCTGTAAATTCTGATATCTTGGGAATGTATATGTATGATCCTTTGGGCAGGTATAGTTTTGCTTTTTTGGAAATTCCAGGCTTGTATCTAAAACAGCTTGATATATATATATATATATATATATATATATATAGAGAGAGAGAGAGAGAGAGAGAGAGAGAGAAAGACACGGGATCAACTTACACTAGTGTAAGTTTTTTTTTATTTACACTTATTTTCAGCTGTTAGATTCACTTTCATCTAATGGTTACTTTTAACGAAATAATCTCAACCATTAGATGAAAGTGGATCTAATGATTGAAAATGAGTGGAAGTCAAAAAAGACTTACACTGGTGTAAACCGATCCCCCCTCATATATATATATACATATATATGTATACATATATATGTATATATATACATATATATGTATATATATATGCATGTTATTCAGACGAGAGTTTTATTCGAGAGTTTTATTTCCTGTCTTACTTTTTACTGTTATTCATATTTTGTCACTCTGTTTTATTAATTAAAAAAAATTTATGCCACCTTTTTACTCACGTACTAATGCATCGGACAAATTAACTTTAACTAAAATGAACCAGGTCTTAATTTCACGAATTTTATATTCCGCATTTATATTTGACAATGTGACGTTCCCTCCCAAAAAGGGGCATTACAGGACTCCCAAGAAATTTGCTACTTGAGACAACCTGTACTTGGGTTTGCATCCTTAAATCCCGCAGTCATTCTTATCAAAGGTTTCTTTACCTTTACAGCAAATCTTCGCTTGACTTATCACTCTAAAAGAGTGTGGCGTCTTCTTCCTTCCATTCCTTGTCTTTTTCCATCTTTTCTATTTTTTTTGTTCACGTACTATTTATGAACTGTTCACGTTACTGTTCACCCTTCATCGTTTAATTCTTTAAAACACGAAATCAACTCAAGGACGATCCGTAAAAACAATATGCATCCAACTTGGATCATATCAGGTGATGCCTCAAGTATATCTTTAGCTTTGTTTTGATCAACTTCTACTCCTTTCCTTTGAACCTGTAACACCCCTTGATGTAGCAACCGAAGCATAATCGTCATTACACCACAGTTACTAAATCCAAGTGTGTCACAGTCATGATAACAGTAACTTAAATTCTCAAGAGTCTATATATATATTTTTTGACAATTTGCATAGGTAGAAAAATATGAGCCTCGAATGAAATATGAATGTATTCAAGCCATGATACAACCACTGAAATAAAATCATATCTCTTATACATATATATATATAGTCAATTTACACAAATCACTAATGACATAGAACATAACAATTACAGAGTCCAATAAAATACAATAGAATGAAACACTAAAAAGGGGAAAAGTAGTGACCCGGGGATAGGTACTACTAGAGACAAAGCCGCAACCCCATATACACATACGACGCTCGGAGCTGTGGGGTCTACAAGTCGGGCATCAATGCCCCCACACACAAGCTGCACTCGTACGTAGCCGAAGAAACCTTGTCCAAACGCCCAATCCAATCAACCAAGGTGTGGTCCCTCTTTATCTTCCTCACGATCTTTTATCAATATAAGTATAAAACAGACATACAAAGATATAGGAAAGAGGTGAGACACCCATCCTTCATTACCATTGCGGCAGTGAGAAAACGACACGGCGCAGAGCGCCCATAAAGCAATACAGTTCATATATTTATCAACGGCAACAGCGGAATTTATAACAAAAGCAATGCAATTGTAAGCAATAATAAGAATTAATAATAACAACGATGTTTATAGTAAAGTAGAACAACAACAGACAATAGCAGCCAGATCACAATAGTATTTCCAAGAATCAACACAGTAATAATAATCAAATCAGTCACAATTACAGGAAATAAACATTAATGATGACAGAATATATCATAGTTCATATGCATGCTTTCCCAAAGTCCTACTCCATGGAGCTAAACCCAAACGGTCGGAGAGAAAGATCGGGGAGACATGTACGTGACTCTACCTGCCGAGGCAGTCTTATCAATAATTTTCTCGTGCACAATCATGGCATTGCATACATTCTACACTAGATCACGATATAGGACGGTGTCAAGTCCGGATCGTCGGTGTGTTTGCATCGGTTTGCCCCACGCACTGAGAGGAGCTCTAAAGCTGTCCATGTGGGGACCCGCACCCCGACGCCCCGAGGTCATAACACGACCCACACTTGTCTATTCGCACCCGCACTAAGGTGTGTTCAATCTCCTAGGCAACTTGGCCTTACAACAAAGTCCACAAGGACATTCACAATGCATAAGACACTATGCATGAACATGTATGATCCACAATCTCATACAATTCCATAATATGCCACATTAGGCCAATATAAGCATCAATGTACAAATGGTCACTCACATGGACCCATAACAACATAATATCAATATCAAGTCAATTAATGCATCATTAGGTTCATTATGAATCCTAACTTAGAATTTATTCCTCTTTTCAAGGTTCATGACCAATTCCAATTCTTGCAACTAGCTTAGTATTCCAAGGCAACTCGATTTCCTATAACTTGTAAATTAATTAAGCTATTAAGCCTCACACTCTCTTGTTCTTCCTCACTTAGAATCACCTTAAGTTTTACAATGGTCTCATTCTTAGTCTTCTAAAATTTATGAAGTCTTGACTATACTAAATTCTTCCAATTTATTAGTTGTCCATTTATTACATAGGTTTCTAATTACCTAATCACTTATGCTTCCAAATTATCCAAACCACATACTTACCTAAAACTTGCCCTAGAGGCCGTGGCCTCACAATGGTTACAATCCCAAATTCTCTCAAGTCATCATACTACATGTCATTCCTTAATTCATTTAAGTGTTCACTTATCAAATTAGCTCACCAAGAACCCTAATCTTTATACATCAAAATCGTAGCCATCATTTAGGCTTCAATCTCAAACTTTTCTTCCATTAAATTCTATTTTGTCACTTGATTAATTCTAGTCTAATGCTTGTTACGCATTAACCATAATTTATCTAATTTTCACCCTAAAAACCGTAGCCCTCCAAGAGAGATTCCCAAATATTTTTCTTCCATTTCCAATCACATAATCCAATCCAACATACCATTATATACAACAAATCAATCTAAGATCACAATTATCACATTATATGTTACACTCTTGATTCACTTAAATTTAGATCATCAAAATCAATCCACTTGTCTTTTTACCAAGACCAAAACCGTGGCACCATCTTGGGTATTGAACTCTCAAAGTCTTCCATTCGTTAGTGTTAATACTATCATTCAATCTTTGATTATATAAGTCTTATTTCACTTGTATACAAAACCAACATTCACCCCTAATTTCTAATCAAAACCGTGGCACCATGTTGAGGTAGGAAACTCCAAATTTTCCATTTAGCAACCCCAACATGATCAAGCACAATTAATATATCAAACATATTCAATAGCATAATCAAGTATCAATCAAATTCAAGAATACTAAGTTATACAAAATTCATAATTCAAGCAAGCATACAAAGAGCATACAAGGATGGATTTCTCCATCAACACACACACACAAAGTCTTCTCACCACCATAAGTGGTTGAAGTGAGTAGTCTCCCTCTTACCTAGAGGAGACAATGCAAGAAAACAACTCCTTGGTTCCTTGATTTGTAATTTTCGGATTCCACCTTCAAGAGAACCATAAAGTGGTCAAATTCTCATATTTACAAATTTAAAGCTTGAAAAGAATGATCCTTGGTCACATAGGTAACCAAGGAAATCGAAAATGAGAAGAAAATGGAGAGAAATCAAGAATCTTTACCTTGGAAGACAATGGAGACAAAGTTGGATTTTGAGCAAACCTTCCAAACGAAACTTGTAGAGAAGATGAAGATGAGTGTATAAATGTGTTTAGTGGAGAGAAAAATCAAAAAGCTTGGCCATCCATGGAGGAGTGATTTTCGGATTTGAAGAAGGAGGGGTAGAAAAGTTGGATTTTTGAAGAGATTTTCTAAAGAGAAAGTGTAGAGAAGGTTAAGAGAAGTCTAGAAATGGTGTTTATGGAGAGAAAAGTGAAGAAGAGACTCTCTAATGGTGGCTGGAATTTTCGGATCTAAGAGGAGGAAGAAGAGAAGAGGTGGAGAGAAAATGGAGATAGAAATGGAAAATGGAGAAACTTTCTACACAAAGAAGGTAGAGGAGGTGAAGGCAAGTGTAGAAATGGGCTTGGAGAGGAGAAAAGATGAACAAAAATGGAGGAAGGAGGGGCTGCAATTTCGTGCTCATGGTGGAGGTAGAGAGAAGGAGGAGAAAAGAAAAGTGAAGAAGAAGAAGAAGGAAGAGAGAGAAAGGGTCTTGAAATTAATGAATTAAAGTGATAATTGGATAATTGAAATGAAGCAATTTCCCTTCCCCTTGGCTGCATTCCAGCCGTGAATGATGAGAGAAGAGAGAGTGAAAATTGGCTTCCAAGAGAAGCTAAGGGTATTTGGGTCAATATTTGGTCAAAGCTTCTCAAAGAAGCTTTGATTATTTAACATTAAATTTGAATTAAAGTGAATGGATTAGACATAAAGTAGATTGCATCAGGATAATGTGATAGGATTTATTATTACACACTATTATCCAATAGATAATAGTTACATGATTGATGAAGTCAGTATTTAATTAATCTGACAGATGAATTTTTCGCTGTATTGATTTATTTTTATCTGTTAGAATTTCTCGAAAATTATGAAACCTCGTAAACTGTGTCAAGTCTCGGGTTTAGTAAGATCCCCCGTCGACATGTCCATAGTCCAAGGTTCTCAGAGAAAACATCGCGTTTCTCTGGTTCTGCTCAGCGCGCACGCAAAACGAGAAATATATTAAAATATTCGACGGTTCCAGAAAATTCCTAGAAAATTCTCAAAAATTGTAAATATTATAAAACGACTATTCGTCATATAATTTTCCAATTTTTGAAGCACTATAATCGTTTTCACGACTGACTCTGCCGAGTTTCACGCAAAACGAGGAATATATTAAAATATTCGTCGTTCCAGAAAAATTCTAGAAAAATTCACATAAATCACAAATATTAGAAAATGACTATTGGTGGCGAAATAATTAGTTTCCGGAGCGTTACACTGACCTCAGCAATTCTCAGCTCAGTGCGCACGTAAAACGAGGAATATATTAAAATATTATGCGTTCTCAGAAAAATCCATAAAAATTCTAGAAAATCCCAAATATTGTAAAATGATCATTTATTCTGAAATTACTAATTTTCGGGATGTTACAGAACCAAGTATCCAAGAAAATTCCTTGCGAAAACATCAAAAGCACATTTAACATGATTCATTTTTAATCCATATTTTCTTAATCTTTCGAATGATTGCCTTAGATTCAAGAGATGCTCCAATTCTGATCTCGATTTAACTATCACAGCATCAATGTATACTTCCATGAATTTTCCAATGGTATTATGAAAAATGGTTTTCATGGCTTTGTGATACATGGCTTCAGCATTCTTCAATCCGAATGGCATGACTATCCATTCATAAGTACCAATTGCACTGGGGCATCGAAAGGCAGTCTTCGATGTTATATATATATATATATATATATATATATATATATATATATATATATATATATATATATATATATATATATATGTATGTATGTATGTTATTCAGATGAGAGTTTTATTTCCTGTCTTACTTTTTACTGTGATTCATATTTTGTCACTCCATTTTATTAATTAAAAAAAAATTATGCCACCTGTTTACTCACGTACTAATGAATCAGACAAATTAACTTTAACTAAAATGAACCGGGTCTTAATTTCACGAATTTTATATTCCGCATTTATATTTGACAATGTGACGTTCCCTCCCAAAAAGGGGCGTTACATTAAGTTGGTATCAGAGCCCCAGTTTATGTCTTTTTGGGTCTTGTGTGTGAGTCTGTCTTGTTTGTGCTGTGTAAATCTCTGTGATGGGTATTTTGAATGGATACATCTAACTTCCTTGTGTTTTTCAGTTAATCTGATTTAAGAGAAAGTGAGATGGCAAGAGGCGGAGAAATGGCAGCTGCTATAGAGACAATGCAGAGGATGGCAGAAGTCATCGCGCAACAGAATGAACGTGTCGCTCAACAACAAGAGAGAGCCGCCTAACAACTCGAAGCAACTGCCGATGCACAGAACTTGGCAGAATTTCGTCACCACAACCCTCCACAGTTCAAAGGAGAGTTCGATCCGGACGAAGCTAGTTTGTGGATCAAAGAACTGGAGAAAGTCTTCCGTGGCATGAACTGTGCCAAAGACAAGAAGGTGAACTATGCTACCTTCATGCTTGTCGGCAACGCCGAAGATTGGTGGAACAGAATTCAGAGAGTACTGGAGGCCGAGGGACGAGACATCACGTGGGACTTGTTCAAGGACAAATTCTTAGTTAAGTACTTTCCTACAAGCGCGAGACACGCAAAGGAGATGGAATTCCTCAACTTGAGGCAAGGGAACATGACCATTAGTGAATATGCAGCCAAATTTGAGAACTTGGAGAAGTTTTCAACACATTTTCAACATCAACCAGATGAAGCTTGGAAGTGTTGGAAGTTCACCGAAGGACTGAGGTATGAAGTGAAGAAAGCTGTGATCACTGTAAAAATTAAATTGTTCTCGGAGCTGTTGGACACATGCTGTGAAGTGGAGGCCTTGGAACAAGCTAGAGATTCGAGGAGCAAGAACTTGGGCCTGCAAGGTTCCAAAGAGGTGGAGGCAATGATTTGAACCGTTTCCAGAAGAAGCCCTACTCCCGACCAACGGGAAGTCAGCAACGAACCGGTGGAAATTCTGGTGGAGGTTCTACTGGGAACCGGACTGGTCAGGATATGGCATATCCCTTCAAATGCCTAAAGTGTGGGAAAGATCATCCCACGAGAGAGTGCACCATCAAGGGATTCATCAGCTTCAGACGTAGCAAATCGAGCCACATGTCCAGAGACTGCAACCAGACAAAGGCTGAACCTGCAGTCAATGCAACTCAAGCCAAGAAACCAAAAGCCGGAGGTCGAGTCTACACCATGAGCGGAGCTAAAGCCTTTGAATCCGAAGACTTGATTCAAGGGGAAGGCACCATAGAAGGTAATCTTTTAAGAGTACTGTATGACTCTGGGGCAACCCATTCTTTCATATCATATGACTGTGTGCTACGACTTGACTTGCCAATGTCTACCCTACCGTTTCATTTGACTGTCTCAACCCCTACTGACAAACCGGTAGTTACTACCAAAGTCTGTTTGAAGTGTCCCCTAATTGTTGAAAGTCGAATCTTTTCGGTCGATTTGATCTGTTTACCTCTTTCACAACTAGATATAATCCTAGGGATGGACTGGTTGTCTTCCAACCATGTTCTATTAGATTGCTCTAGAAAAACCATAGTTTTCCCTGTAGATGAAGATTCTAGATACTTGACGGCCAACCAAGTGCGAGCTTTCCTGAAAGAAGGAGCTCAAGGATACATGCTATTGTCTTCTTTGAAAGTCGAGAGCGAGGCTGGCCTAAGTGCTATTCTAGTAGTGAGGGAGTTTTCTGAAGTCTTTCCAGAAGATGTACCTGGTTTACCACCGACGCGCGAGATAGAATTTGCTATTGACCTTGTATCGAGAGCTGGTCCAGTGTCTATAGCACCTTATCAGATGTCGCCAACGGAATTGCCAGAACTTAAGAAACAACTAGAGGAACTTTTCGAGAAATTGTTCGTCAGACCGAGTGTATCGCCCTGGGGAGCACCAGTATTGTTGGTTCAGAAGAAGGACGGTACCTCAAGATTGTGTGTGGACTATAGGTAGTTAAACAAGCTGACGATCAAGAACAAATATCCACTCCCAAGAATTGACGACTTAATGGACCAACTGAAGGGTGCAGCGGTGTTTTCGAAGATCGATCTGAGATCTAGATACCATCAGATAAGAGTGAAAATGGAAGACATACCCAAGACTGCTTTCCGTACCCAATACAGTCATTACGAATACCTTGTGATGCCGTTTGGTGTAACGAATGCACCGGCTATCTTCATGGACTACATGAACAGGATCTTTTGTCTTTATTTGGACAAGTTTGTTGTCATCTTCATCGACGATATTTTGATATATTCCCAGGATCGGGAGGATCATGCTGAACATCTCAGCATAGTTCTCCAGATTCTGAAGGAGAAGGAACTGTACGCTAAGCTGTCGAAGTGTGAGTTTTGGTTAGATGAGGTTAAGTTTTTAGGCCATGTGATCTCGAAGGAAGGGATTGCAGTGGACCCATCAAAAGTGGAGGCAGTGCTATAATGGGAACAGCCGAAGTTAGTGACGGAGATTCGTAGCTTCGTGGGTTTGGCCGGATACTACAGAAGGTTCATAGAAGGGTTTTCCAAAATTGCTGGACCGCTCACTCAGCTGACAAAGAAGAACCAAGCTTTTGAGTGGACTGATAGCTGCGAGCAAAGTTTCCAAGAGTTGAAGAAATGACTAACCACCTCACCAGTATTAGTGCTACCTAATCCAAATGAGCCATTCGAGGTGTACTATGACGCTTCATACCAAGGATTGGGGTTTGTTCTTATGCAACATAAAAGAGTGGTAGCTTATGCTTCGCGACACTTACGAGTGTATGAGAAGAACTACCCGACACATGATGTTGAACTAGCAGTTGTGGTTTTTGCTCTGAAGATATGGAGGCATTTCCTCTATGGAGCGACATTCAACATCTTTAGTGATCACAAAAGCTTGAAGTACTTGTATGATCAGAAGGAGCTGAACATGAGGCAGCGAAGATGGTTAGAATTCCTAATAGACTATGATTTTCAGTTGTTGTACCACCGTGGCAAAGCGAATCTGACCCCTTGAGTAGAAAGACTATCAGTGCTTCTGCCCTGATGATCAAGGAAAAAGAACTCATCGAACAGTTTAGAGATGTTTGGTCATTTGTAGAGTTGAAACCAGGAAGGATCTGTATGAATATGGTCACCATCTCAAGCGATGTAATGGAGGACATATGGGAAAAGCAGAAGGTCGATGAATTCTTATAAGAAGTGAGAGAGCTGATGAGGCAAGGCAAGGAAATGGAATTCGAGGAAGGAACGGATGGAGTTCTAAGATTTCGGGGTAGAGTCTGCATTCCCCGTGACCAAGAGCTTAAACAGTATATCGTGGATCATGCTCACACCAGCCTGCTGAATATGCACCCGGGCATAACAAAGATGTACCAAGACTTGAAGAAGTTGTTCTGGTGGCACGGAATGAAGAGTGATGTCACTAGATGCGTATCAACTTGTCTAGTCTATCAGAAAGCCAAAGTGGAACATCAAAGGCCTGCAGGATTGCTGCAACCATTGTCTATTCCTGAATGGAAATGAGACAACATTGCAATGGATTTTGTCGTGGGTTTGCCAAGGAATAGAAGAGGACACGACTTGATTTGGGTGATAGTGGATCGACTCACAAAGTCGGCTCATTTCCTCCCGATCAACATAAAGTACAGTCTGGAGAAGCTGACACAACTGTATATTGGAGAGATCGTTAGAATGCATGGTGTGCTTACGAGCATTGTTTTGGATAGGGATCTGAGATTTACTTGAAAATTCTGGCAGAGTCTACAGGCATCGCTAGGAAAAAAGTTACGTCTGAGTTCGTACCACCCATAAACCGATGGTCAATCAGAAAGAACGATCCAATCTTTAGAATATTTGCTTAGAGCTTGTACTATAGAATAGACTGGATGTTGGGATGAAATCTTGCCATTGATAGAATTCACCTACAACAACAGTTACCATTCAAGTTATAGAATTCACCTACAACAACAGTTACCATTCAAGTATAGGGATGGCACCCTATGAAGCTCTATATGGACGACGGTGTCGGATACCATTATGTTGGTACCAAGATGGTGAGCGTCTCACGATTGGACCGGATATCATTCAACAGACAACGGAGAAGGTCAAAATGATTCAAGAGAAGATGAAGACTGCTCAGCCGGCAAAAGAGTTATGCAGATAAGAGGAGAAAGCCTTTCGAGTTTGAGGAAGATGAGCATGTATTCTTGAAAGTCACACCTACGACTGGGGTCGGCCGGGCTTTGAAATCTAAAAAACTCACTCCAAAATTTGTTGGACCTTACCAAATTCTTCGCCAGATAGGTCCAGTAGCCTACCAGATAGCTTTACCCCATTTTATTTCCAACATACACAATGTCTTCCATGTGTCACAACTGCGTAAATATCTACTTGACCTGAGTCATGTCATAGCACCGGACACAGTACAATTAAAAGACAACTTTACCTATGAGACGCTTCCTGTGAGAATCAAGGATCGACAGATAAAGCAACTTAGAGGCAAGGAGATTCCATTAGTACAGGTGATCTGGAATGAAGCAACTGGTGACGCAACTTGGGAACTAGAAGACAAAATGAGGGAGCAACACCCACAACTATTCCGAGGTATGTAAATTTCGAGGACAAAATTTCTTTTAGTGGGGGAGTGTTGTAACACCCTAAAAAGTGTTTGTTTAATCATCAATGATCATTTTATAATATTCTATATTTTTAGGAATTTTTTTGGAATTTCTCGGAAATGACGAATATTTTAATATATTCCTCATTTTGCATACACACTGAGCAGAAACCTGCTGATGTCAGTGCAACACTCCGATAATCAATTATTTTATTATGAATAGTCATTTTCAAATATTTGTGAATTATGTGAATTTTTCTGGAATTTTTTTGAAAATGATGAATATTTTAATATATTTCTCATTTGCGTGCGCACTGAGCGGAGCCAGGAAGATGCAATGTTTTCCCTGTGGCTGGTAAACTCTAAATTGTGGACATGTCGACGGGAGATCTTACTAAACCTGAGGCCGGGCATAATTTACAAGGTTTACGTCTTTCGAGGTTTTTACCCGATAAATGGGGTCGCGGAATCGTAAAATCATCTGATGGGCAACAAAATATTATTTTCATCATCTGTAACTCTTCTACACTAGGGGAAAAATAATACTGATAGTATAAATATTCATCTGTGTTAGTGTGCTTAATTAGGAGACCACCTTACTTTTACTTTTTCGTGAAACGTGCGAAACTTCCCTTGTAAGCTTGGAGGAAGCTTCTTGAAAATTTCCTTTCCCTCTTTCCCCATGCAAATGCAGCCACCTCCCTCTCCTCTCTCTCTTCATGCATGGCTGGAACCATTTTGGGGGGGAAAGAATTGTTTTTAATTTAATTAATTACATTTGAGTAATTTCAAAACTTAACCTAAAGCACTTCTCTCTCTTCTTCTTCTTCTTCTTCATTAAAAATTTTTCTCCTCCTTCTCTCTAGAGTGTTATGGCCAGCAGCCCTTCCTCACCCTCATCCTCATCCTTCTCAAAATTTTCAACCAACACCATTTTCTTAATCCTCTCCACTTCCTAAACACTTCTCTTGCTTGTGGCATTTTGAAAATCCACCATTTTCACCATCTTCTTCAAGCTTCAAGCTTAGGGTTTTTGGGTAAGTTTCTTGACTCTTCACTCCCTCTCTTCATTTTCATTTTCAAGGTCCTCCTTGTGACCATCTACACTTCATTTCTCAAGCCTTTGTGCTATTTTAACCAAGTTGAAATTTCTAAGGTTTTGGTGGCACCCAATCCAAAATTTGCAAGGATTTCTTGGAGGCTTCTCTTGATTTCTTCACTTTGGTAAAAGGAAGACACTCCTCCTCAACCTCTATTAGCAACTAGGAACCTTGTTTGTGGTTGATTGTGAGAAAACCCTAATGGGGGTTATTCTTTGATTGTATGACTAGTATGTTTACATGTTGTTTCAAATTGGTTTATGTTGTTGGATTGATTGTTGATGTGTATTTGCATATTGGAATGGATTGGATGACATGAAATAAAAGAAATTGATGTGGGATTTTCTCCTGGGAGGCCATGGTTTTGGGGTTTAGAAGATGAGTTCTTTGTGAACAAATTATAACAAGTGAATGTATTAATTAATCAAGTGTGTAATATAAAATCAATGGAATGGAAAAATTGGGAATTGAATCCTCTAGGGAGGCCACGGCCTCTAGGGCCATTTTGGGGCTTAATTAGGCAATTTTAGTAATCTTGGAACTTAGATAATTAAATGATTAAATCATAGGTGATAGATTGGAAGAGTAGCAAATTGGAAGAATTAAATATACTTTGGGATTCATAAATTTTGAGGAACTAAGAATGAAACTTGTCATAAAACTTAAGGTAAATTCAATTAGGGTAAGAACAAGAGAATGTGAGACTTGGAGACCTTAGAATAACATTCTAAGTGTATGAGAATAAATTACATTAGAAAATTTAACTAATTATGAGAATTCAAGTAGAGACAAACTTTGTAAGAAAGATTAATTTTAAGTAAGAATTCATAATACACCTTAAAAATGTATTATTCTGTTTAATTTCAATGCTATGATAGTGTGAGTCCATGTGAGTGACCAAGGATGTATTGATGCTCTCTTTGGCCAATTGTGGCATATTGTGGAATAATATGTAATTATGATCATACATGTTCATGCATAGAGTCTTTATGCATTGTGAATGTCCTATGGACTGTTGTTAAGGCCAAGTTGCCTAGGAGATTGAACACACCTTAGTGCGGGTGCGAGTAGACTAGTGTAGGTCATGTTATGACCTTGGAGGCGTCGGGGTGCGGGTACCTCGCAATGCGCAGTTGGTAGCTCTCCTGTCCGTGGGGCAAACCGATGCAAACGCACCGATGATCCGGACCTAGACACTGTCCTATATCATGATCTAGTGTAGACTGTTTGTATAATGCCTGTATGTGCACGTGGAGAAACTGTTGAGTTATAGCACTTTGGCCTCGGCAGCCGAGTTGTAGATGTGTCTCCTGATCTTTCTCTCCAACTGTTTGAGTCTAGCTCTATGGAGTACGAAATTGAGTACAGTGTGCATATGCATCATGAGATGTTACACTATATGATAGTTACTGCTTTACGTGGATTTGAACTATTTATTTATTATTATGACAACTAACTGCCTGGAACTGTTTACCTGCTTATTGATGTATTTACTGCCTATTATTATTATTATTATTATTATTATTATTTTGGAATGCTATATGGGTGCGTTGTGCCGTATTGGTTTCTGGTTGCTATAATTGGTAATGATGGTAGGATGTCTTACCTCTTTCTTGTATTTCTGTTATTTGCTACTTGTGCATATATTGTATCTATCGAAGACGACAGCAAGGAGGTTGAAGCTCCTGATTTCCCTAGCTTCTGGCCCGATCGAGATTAGCACCTACTGTGCAGCATGGAGGCACGTATGCGCGGATTCCTGGGTGATGTGCGTCCGACCTTCCTTGGAGGGCCAGAGTGCTGGCACATTAACCTGAGTTCCGACCGCTGTGTCTACTTGGGAGACATATTGATTGCTTTAGCCTGGAGACGACATGCGATGTTGATCCTTACCTACTACGTAAGCCTACGCTTGGAGTTTTTTCTGCCTATCCGGGAGATGTGGGGTGACCGTTACTACACCCTGTAGGAGGACTCTTTTGATTCCACTGCTCGGGCTCCTGCCCGTGGCTCTGTGGTTCCTATCGAGGTTTCCTCGGATGAGGAGGACCCCGCTAAGGATCCGGATACGGTCCCTCCTCCTCTGAGGGACTGACATTATTGGTAGCTGCTGATGGTTGCAAGTGTTTTATTTTGGGGGCCTGATGTTTTACTTTTAGTGGGATGTAAATTCTGATATCTTGGGGATGTATATGTATGATCCTTTGGGCAGGTATAGTTTTGCTTTTTTGGAAATTCCAGGCTTGTATCTAAAACACAGTTGATATATATATATATATATATATATATATATATATATATATATATATATATATATATATATATATATATATATATGTTATTCAGATGAGAGTTTTATTTCCTGTCTTACTTTTTACTGTTATTCATATTTCGTCACTCCATTTTATTAATTAAAAAAAAATTATGCCACCTGTTTACTCACGTACTAATGAATCGGACAAATTAACTTTAACTAAAATGAACTGGGTCTTAATTTCACGAATTTTATATTCCGCATTTATATTTGACAATGTGACGTTCCCTCCCAAAAAGGGGCATTACATTAAGTTGGTATCAGAGCCCTGGTTTATGTCTCTTTGGGTTTTGTGTGTGAGTCTGTCTTGTTTGTGCTGTGTAAATCTCTATGATGGGTTTTTTGAATGGATACATCTAACTTCCTTGTGTTTTTCAGTTAATCTGATTTAAGAGAAAGTGAGATGGCAAGAGGCGGAGAAATGGCAGCTGCTATAGAGACAATGCAGAGGATGGCAGAAGTCATCGCGCAACAGAATGAACGTGTCACTCAACAACAAGAGAGAGCTGCCCAACAACTCGAAGCAACTGCCGATGCACAGAACTTGGCGGAATTTCGTCGCCACAACCCTCCACAGTTCAAAGGAGAGTTCGATCTGGACAAAGCTAGTTTGTGGATCAAAGAACTGGAGAAAGTTTCTCATGGCATGAACTGTGCCGAAGACAAGAAGGTGAACTAGCTACCTTCATGCTTGTCGGCAACGCCGACGATTGGTGGAACAGAATTCAGAGAGTACTGGAGGCCGAGGGATGCGACATCACGTGGGACTTGTTCAAGGACAAATTCTTGGTTAAGTACTTTCCTGCAAGCACGAGACACGCAAAGGAGATGGAATTCTTCAACCTGAGGCAAGGGAACATGACCATTAGTGAATATGCGGCCAAATTTGAGAACTTGGAGAAGTTTTCAACACATTTTCAACATCAACCAGATGAAGCTTGGAAGTGTTGGAAGTTCACCGAAAGACTGAGGTACGAAGTGAAGAAAGTTGTGATCACCATAAAAATTAAAGTGTTCTCGGAGCTGTTGGACACATGCTGTGAAGTGGAGGCCTTGGAACAAGCTAGAGATTCGAGGAGCAAGAACTTTGGGCCTGCAAGGTTCCAAAGAGGTGGAGGCAATGATTCGAACCGTTTCCAGAAGAAGCCCTACTCCCGACCTGTAACATCCCGAAAAATATATGTTTAAGTATAAATGATCATTTTATATTATTCTTGATTTTTAGGAATTTTTCTGAAACGATGAATATTTTAATATATTCTTCGTTTTACGTGCACACTGAGCTGAGAATTGCTGAGGTCAGTGTAATGCTCCGAAAATTAATTATTTCACCACTAATAGTCATTTTCTAATATTTGTGATTTATGTGAATTTTTCTGGAATTTTTCGGGAACGATGAATATTTTAATATATTTCTCGTTTTGCGTAAAACTGGAGCAGAGTCCAGAAAACTACTGTAATGCTTCAAAAATTAGAAAATTATATGACGAATAGTCGTTTTATAATATTTGCAATTTTTGAGAATTTTCTGAGAATTTTCCGGAAACGTCGAATATTTTAGTATATTCTTCATTTTGCGTGCGCACTGAGCAGAACCGGAGAAACGCGATGTTTCCTCCGCGAACCTTGAACTATGGACATGTCGACGGGGGATCTTACTAAACCCGAGACTTGACACAGTTTACGAGATTTCACGATTTTTGAGAAATTCTAACAGACAAAACAAAATAATACTGCAAAAAATTTATCTGTCAGATTAATTAAATACTGACTTCTGTCAACTGTAACTATTATCCATTGGATAATAGTGTGTAATAAAAATCCTATCACATTATCCAAATGAAATCCGCTTTATGTCTAATCAATCCACTTTAATTCAAATTTAATGTTAAATAATCAAAGCTTCTTTGAGAAGCTTTGACCAAACATTGACTCAAATGCCCTTGGCTTCTCTTGGAAGCCAACTCTCCCCTCTCTCTTCTCTCCCCACACGGCTGGAAGCAGCCCTTGGGAAAGGGAAATTGTTTCAATTCATTAATTTCATTTATCTCAAAAATTCCATAATTAACCAAAAACACTTTCTCTCTCATCCTTTCTTCTTCTTCTTCACTTTGAGTTTTCTCTCCCTTCTCTCTACATGCTCCACGGCCAGCCCCTCTTCTTCTCCCTCAACCATCACAAAAATCACATCTAAATACATTTCCTTAATCCTCTCACCATTCTAAGCATCTTTTCTTCTTGGAGTTTCTTGAAATTCCTCTATCTTCACCATCTTCTCCAAGCTCCAAGCTTTGAGCTTTTTGGGTAAGTTTCAAGACTCATCTTCTTTCTCCTCCATTTTCGTGGTCATGGTCTTCATGTTGGCCATCCATGCTTCATTTTCCAAGCCATTATGCTATTCTAACAAAGTCACCATTTTTAGGGTTTTTGGAGGTCAAATCCGAAAATTGCAAGAAGCTTTCTTGGAGTTCTCTTGATTTCTTCATTTGGGTAAGAGGAAGACACTCCTCCTCAACCTCTATTAGCATCTAGGAACCTTGGTTGTGTTGTTGGTGGAAGAACCCTAATGAGGGTTATTCTTTGATTTTGTGATTGATGTGCTAGTGTAGTGATTTTAATTGATTTATGCTATTGGATTGAATTGTTGTATACAATGTTATATTGGATTGGATTATGTGATTGGAAATGGAAGAAAAACCTTTGAGAACTCCTCTTGGAGGGTCACGGTTTTAGGCTAGGAATTTAGAAAAATTGGGAATTAAATTGTAACTTGCATAAGACTTAAATTAATCAATGGATAACATAGAATTTAGTGGAAGAAAAATTTGGAATGGAAGCTACTATGAGGGCTACGGTTTTGGGGCCAAGTAATTGGGATTTTTGGTGAACTAATTTGACAAGTGGACAATTTAAAGAACAAAGAGAATGGCATGCAAGATGATGACTTGAAAGGATTTGAAATTGGAGCCATTGTGAGGCCACGACCTCTAAGGCATTTTTAGGTGTAAGTGGGTGATTTTGGTTAGTTGGGAGCATAAGCAATATGTGATTAAAAACTTATGCAATGGGATAGTTAATTGATGAATTGGAAGAATTTAATAAAATCAAGACTTCATAAATCTTAAAGGACTAAGAGTAAAAGTATCATAAGATTTAAGGTAATTCTAAGTGAGTGAAGAACTTGAGAGTGTGAGGCCTAAGAGCTTAAACAAATTGTAAGTTAAGGGAAATCGAATCGCCTTGGAATATTAAATTGATTTTGAACATGAACCTTGAAAAGGGAAACAAATTCTAAGTCAAGATTCATAATAAACCTAATGACGCATCAATTGACTTGATCTTTATATTATGGTGTTATGGGTCCGTGTGAGTGACCATTTGTATATTGATGCTTATATCGGCCTAATATGGCATGTTATGGAATTGTATTAGATTGTGGATCATACATGTTCATGCATAGTGTCTTATGCATTGTGAATGTCCTTGTGGACTGTTGTAAGGCCAAGTTGCCTAAGAGATTGAACACACCTTAGTACGGGTGCGAGTAGACAAGTGTGGGTTATGTTATGACCTTGGGGGCGTCGGGGTGCGGGTCCTTCACAAGGGGCAGTTGGTAGCTCCTCTGTCTGTGGGGCAAACCGATGCAAACGCACCGACGATCCAAACTTGAACTGTCCTATATCGTGATCTAGTGTAGAATGTCTGTACAATGCCATGATTGTGCACGAGAAAATTTATTGATAGCACTGGCCTCGGTAGCCAAGTTATAGATATGTCTCCTGATCTTTCTCTCCGACTATTTGGGTCTAGCTTCATGGAGTAGGAATTTGGGAAAGCATGCATGTGAGTCATGATATATATTGTCATTGTTAATATTTATTTTTATTTTTCTATATCTATGACTGATTTGGTTGTTACTGTGATGACTATCTGCCGGGAACTGCTTATTAGTTGAACATGATATTTTGAGTTGCTATTTGGGCGCGTGGCGCCGTGCTGTTTCTAGCTGCTATAATTGGTAATGATGGTAGGATGTCTTACCTCTTTCTTGTATCTCTATTACTTGCTGTATGTGTGTATACTATATTGATCGAAGACGACGGCAAGGAGGCAGAAGATCCTGATTTTCCTGGCTTCTGGCCCGAACAAGATTAACTTCTACTGAGACGATGGCGGCACGTATGCGCGGATTTCTTAGTGATGTGCGTCTGACCTTCCTCGGAGGGCCAGAGTGCTGGCATATCAACTTGAATTCTGATCGCTGCGTCTACTTGGGAGTTGTGTCGATTGCCCTAGCCTGGAGACGTCATGAGACACCTGTCCTCACCTGCCACATCAGCCTGCGATTGGAGTTTTACTTGCCCATCCGTGAGATGTGGGACGATCGTTACTATACCCCACGGGAGGACTCCTTTGATTCCACCGCTCGGGCTTCGTCCCGTGCTTCTGTGGTTCCCATGGAGGTTTCCTCGGAAGAGGAGGATCCTGCTGAGGATCCTGATACGGTTCCTCCTCCTCTTAGGGATTGATTTTCTTTGGTAGCTACTGATGGCTGCCAGTGGTTTTTATTTTGGGGGCACGATGTATTACTTTTTGGTGAAATTTGTATATTTTGTTATTTACGGGGGATGTATATGCATGATTCCTTGGGGCGCTATAGTTTTGCTTTTTGGAGATGTCCAGGCTTGTATTTAAAATATAGTTGTATTAATATATATATATATATATATATATATATATAAGTGTATGTTATTCAGGCGCGAATTATGTGTACTGTTTTATTCTTTACTGTTATACATATTCCGCGCTATTAAATTAACAAAACAAAAAAAAAATATACTGCCATTTTCCTACGTATTAAAGTATCAAGCAAGTTAACTTTTAATTAATTGAACCAGGTCTTAATTGTCGTTCGAAAATTTAATTTTCGCATTTTCTTTTATTTGACAATGTGACGTTCCCTCCCAAAAAGGAGCGTTACACGACCAACGGGAAGTCAGCAACGAACCGGTGGAAGTTCTGGTGGAGGTTCTACTGGGAACCGGACTGGTCAGGATGTGGCATATCCCTTCAAACGCCTAAAGTGTGGGAAAGATCATCCCACGAGATAGTGCACCATCAAGGGATTCATCTACTTTAGATGTGGCGAACCGAGCCACATGTTCAGAGACTGCAACCAGGCAAAGGCTGAACCTGCAGTCAATGCAACTCGAGCCAAGAAACCACAAGCCGGAGGTCGAGTCTACACCATGAGCGGAGCTAAAGCCTTTGAATCCGAAGACTTGATTCAAGGGGAAGGCACCATAGAAGGTAATCTTTTAAGAGTACTGTATGACTCTGGGGCAACCCATTCTTTCATATCATATGACTGTGTGCTACGACTTGACTTGCCAATGTCTACCCTACCGTTTCATTTGACTGTCTCAACCCCTACTGACAAACCGGTAGTTACTACCAAAGTCTGTTTAAAGTGTCCCCTAATTGTTGAAGGTCGAATCTTTTCGGTCGATTTGATCTGTTTACCTCTTTCACAACTAGATATAATCCTAGGGATGGACTGGTTGTCTTCCAACCATGTTCTATTAGATTGCTCTAGAAAAACCACAGTTTTCCCTGTGGATGAAGATTCTAGATACTTGACGGCTAACCAAGTGCGAGCTTTCCTGAAAGAAGGAGCTCAAGGATACATGCTACTGTCTTCTTTGAAAGTCGAGAGCAAGGCTGACCTAAGTGCTATTCTAGTAGTGAGGGAGTTTTCTGAAGTCTTTCCAGAAGATGTACCTAGTTTACCACCGACGCATGAGATAGAATTTGCTATTGACCTTGTACCGAGAGTTGGTCCTGTGTCTATAGCACCTTATCAGATGTCGCCAACGGAATTGGCGAAACTTAAGAAACAACTAGAGGAGCTTTTCGAGAAATAGTTCGTCAGGCCGATTGTATCGCCCTGGGGAGCACCAGTATTGTTGGTTCAGAAGAAGGACGGTACCTCAAGATTGTGTGTGGACTATAAGCAGTTAAACAAGCTGACGATCAAGAACAAATATCCACTCCCAAGAATTAACGACTTAATGGACCAACTGAAGGGTGCAGCGGTGTTTTCGAAGATCGATCTGAGATCTGGATACCATCAGATAAGAGTGAGAATGGAGGACATACCCAAGACTGCTTTCCGTACCCAATACGGTCATTACGAATACCTTGTGATGTTGTTTGGTGTAACGAATGCACCGGCTATCTTCATGGACTATATGAACAGGATCTTTCATCTTTATTTGGACAAGTTTGTTATCGTCTTCATCGACGATATTTTGATATATTCCTAGGATCGGGAGGATCATGCTGAACACCTCAGCATAGTTCTCTAGATTCTGAAGGAGAAGGAACTGTACGCCAAGCTGTCGAAGTGTGAGTTTTGGTTAGATGAGGTTAAGTTTTTAGGCCATGTGATCTCGAAGGAAGGGATTGCAGTGGACCCATCAAAAGTGGAGGCAGTGCTATAATGGGAATGGCCGAAGTCAGTGACAGAGATTCGTAGCTTCGTGGGTTTGGCCGGATAATACAGAAGGTTCATAGAAAAGTTTTCCAAAATTGCTGGACCGCTCACTCAGCTGACAAAGAAGAACCAAGCTTTTGAGTAGATTGATAGCTGCGAGCAAAGTTTCCAAGAGTTGAAGAAACGGCTAACCTCCTCACCAGTATTAGTGCTACCTAATCCGAATGAGCCATTCGAGGTGTACTATGACACTTTATACTAAGGATTGGGGTCTATTCTTATGCAACATAGAAGAGTGGTAGCTTATGCTTCGCGACAGTTGCGAGTGCATGAGAAGAACTACCTGACACATGATTTGGAACTAGCAGTTATGGTTTTTGCTCTGAAGATATGGAGGCATTTCCTCTATGGAGCGACATTCAACATCTTCAGTGATCACAAAAGCTTGAAGTACTTGTATGATCAGAAGTAGTTAAACATGAGGTAGCGAAGATGGTTAGAATTCCTAACAGACTATGATTTTCAGTTGTTGTACCACCGTGGCAAAGTGAATCAGACGCCTTGAGTAGAAAGACTATCAGTGCTTCTGCCCTGATGATCAAGGAAAAAGAACTCATCGAACAGTTTAGAGATGTTTGGTCATTTGTAGAGTTGAAACCAGGAAGGATCTGTATGAATATGGTCACCATCTCAAGCGATGTAATGGAGGACATATGGGAAAAGCAGAAGGTCGATGAATTCTTACAAGAAGTGAGAGAGCTGATGAGGCAAGGCAAGGAAATGGAATTCGAGGAAGGAACGGATGAGGTTCTAAGATTTCGGGGTAGAGTCTGCATTCCCCGTGACCAAGAGCTTAAACAGTATATCGTGGATCATGCTCACACCAGCCTGCTGAATATGCACCCGGGCATAACAAAGATGTACCAAGACTTGAAGAAATTGTTCTGGTGGCACGGAATGAAGAATGACGTCACTAGATGCGTATCAACTTGTCTAGTCTGTCAGAAAGCCAAAGTGAAACATCAAAGGCTTGCAGGATTACTGCAACCATTGTCTATTCCTGAATGGAAATGGGATAGTATTGCAATAGATTTTGTTGTGGGTTTGCCAAGGACAAGAAGAGGACACGACTCGATTTGGGTGATAGTGGATCGACTCACAAAGTCGGCTCATTTCCTCCCGATCAACATAAAGTACAGTCTGGAGAAGCTGACTCAGCTGTATGTTGGAGAGATCGTTAGACTGCATGGTGTGCCTACAAGCATTGTTTCGGATAGGGATCTGAGATTTACTTCAAAATTCTAGCAGAGTCCACAGGCATCGCTAGGAAAAAAGTTACATCTGAGTTCGTACCACCCACAAACCAATGGTCAATCAGAAAGAACGATCCAATCTTTAGAAGATTTTCTTAGAGCTTGTACTATAGAACAGACTGGATGTTGGGATGAAATCTTGCCATTGATAGAATTCACCTACAACAACAGTTACCATTCAAGTATAGGGATGGTACCCTATGAAGCTCTATATGGACGACGGTGTCGGACACTATTGTGTTGGTACCAAGACGGTGAGCGTCTCACGATTGGATCGAATATCATTCAACAGACAACAGAGAAGGTCAAAATGATTCAAGAGAAGATGAAGACTGCTCAGAGCCGACAAAAGAGTTATGCAGATATGAGGAGAAAGCCTATCGAGTTTGAGGAAGGTGAGCATGTATTCTTGAAAGTCACACCTATGACTGGGGTCGGCTGGGCTTTGAAATCTAAAAAACTCACTCTAAAATTTCTTGGACCTTACCAAATTCTTCGCCGGATAGGTCCAGTAGCCTACCAGATAGCTTTACCCCCTTTTCTTTCCAACATACACAATGTCTTCCATGTGTCACAATTGCGTAAATATCTACTTGACCCGAGTCATGTCATAGCACCGGACACAGTACAATTAAAAGAGAACTTGACCTATGAGACGCTTCCTATGAGAATCGAGGATTGGCGGATAAAGCAACTTAGAGGCAAGGAGATTCCATTGGTAAAGGTGATCTGGAATGAAGCAGCTGGTGACACAACTTGGGAACTAGAAGACAAAACGAGGACGAATTTTTTTTTGGTGGGGGAGTGTTGTAACACCCTAAAAAGTGTTTGTTTAATGGGGTTGCGGAACTGTAAGCTTGGAGTTGCGGAACTGTAAAATCATCCGATGGGCAACAAAATATTATTTTCATCATCTGTAACTCTTCTACACTGAGGGAAAAATAATACTGACAGTATAAATATTCATCTGTGTTAGTGTACTTAATTAGGAGACCACCTTACTTTTACTTTATCGTGAAACGTGCAAAACTTCCCTTGTAAGCTTGGAAGAAGCTTCTTGGAAATTTCATTTCTCTTTTTCCCCATGCAAATGCAGTTCCCTCTTTCCTCGTGCAAATGCAGCCACCTCCTCTCTCTCTCTCTCTTCATGCACGACTGGAACCATTTTGGGGGGGGGGGAAGAATTGTTTTTCATTTAATTAATTACATTTGAATAATTTCAAAACTTAACCTGAAGCACTTCTCTCTCTTCTTCTTCTTCTTCTTCTTCTTCTTCTTCTTCTTCTTCTTCTCCTTCATTAAAAATTTTTCTCCTCCTTCTCTCTAGGGTGCTACGGCCAGCAGCCCTTCCTCACCCTCATGCTTCACAAAATTTTCAACCAACACCATTTTCTTAATCCTCTCCACTTCCTAAACACTTCTCTTGCTTGTGGCATTTTGAAAATCCACCATTTTCACCATCTTCTTCAAGCTTCAAGCTTAGGGTTTTTGGGTAAGTTTCTTGACTCTTCACTCCCTCTCTTTATTTTCATTTTCAAGGTCCTCCTTGTGACCATCTACACTTCATTTCTCAAGCCTTTGTGCTATTTTAACCAAGTTGAAATTTCTAGGGTTTTGGTGGCACCCAATCCGAAATTTGCAAGGATTTCTTGGAGGCTTCTCTTGATTTCTTCACTTTGGTAAGAGGAAGACACTCCTCCTCAACCTCTATTAGCAGCTAGGAACCTTGTTTGTGGTTGATTGTGAGAAAACCCTAATGGGGGTTATTCTTTGATTGTATGACTAGTATGTTTACATGTTTGAAATTGGTTTATGTTGTTGGATTGATTGTTGATGTGTATTTGTATATTGGAATGGATTGGATGACATGAAATGGAAGAAATTGATGTGAGATTTTCTCTTAGGAGGCCACGGTTTTGGGGTTTAGAAGATGAGTTCTTTGTGAACAAATTATAACAAGTGAATGTATTAATTAATCAAGTGTGTAATATAAAATCAATGGAATGGAAAAATTGGGAATTGAATCCTCTAGGGAGGCCACGGCCTCTAGGGCCATTTTGGGGCTTAATTAGGCAATTTTAGTAATCTTGGAACTTTGATAATTAAATGATTAAATCATAGGTGATAGATTGGAAGAGTAGCAAATTGGAAGAATTAAATATACTTTGGGATTCATAAATTTTGAGGAACTAAGAATGAAACTTGTCATAAAACTTAAGATAGATTCAATTAGGGTATGAACAAGAGAATGTGCGACTTGGAGACCTTAGAATAACATTCTAAGTGTATGAAAATAAATTATATTAGAAAATTTAACTAATTATGAGAATTCAAGTAGAGACAAACATTGTAAGAAAGATTAATTTTAAGTAAGAATTTATAATGCACCTTAAAAATGTATTATTCTGTTTAATTTCAATGCTATGATAG
This sequence comes from Ormosia emarginata, assembly GCA_029884605.1. NCBI lineage: Eukaryota > Viridiplantae > Streptophyta > Magnoliopsida > Fabales > Fabaceae > Ormosia > Ormosia emarginata. The sequence continues at coordinate 47,647,879 of JAQQTP010000088.1, forward strand.
TGTGAGTCCATGTGAGTGACCAAGGATGTATTGATGCTCTCTTTGACCAGTTGTGGCATATTGTGGAATAATATGTAATTATGATCATACATGTTCATGCATAGAGTCTTTATGCATTGTGAATGTCCTATGGACTGTTGTTAAGGCCAAGTTGCCTAGGAGATTGAACACACCTTAGTGCGGGTGCGAGTAGACTAGTGTAGGTCATGTTACGACCTTGGGGGCGTCGGGGTGCGGGTACCTCGCAATGGGCAGTTGGTAGCTCTCCTGTCCATGGGGCAAACCGATGCAAACGCACCGACGATCCGGACCGAGACACTGTCCTATATCGTGATCTAGCGTAGACTGTCTGTACAATGCCTGTATGTGCACGTGGAGAAACTGTTGAGTTATAGCACTTTGGCCTCGGCAGCCGAGTTGCAGACATGTCTCCTAATCTTTCTCTCCGACTATTTGAGTCTAGCTCCATGGAGTAAGAAATTGAGTACAATGTGCATATGCATCATGAGATGTTACACTATATGATAGTTACTGCTTTACGTGGATTTGAACTGTTTATTTATTATTATGACAACTGACTGCCTGGAACTATTTACCTGCTTACTGATGTATTTACTGCCTATTATTATTATTATTATTATTATTATTATTATTATTATTATTATTATTATTATTATTATTATTTTGGAATGCTATATGGGCGCGTTGCGCCGTATTGGTTTCTGCCTGCTATAATTGGTAATGATGGTAGGATGTCTTACCTCTTTCCTGTATTTCTATTATTTGCTGCTTGTGCGTATATTGTATCTATCGAAGACGACGGCAAGGAGGTTGAAGCTCCCAATTTCCTTGGCTTTTGGCCCGATCCAGATTAGCACCTACTGTGGAGCATGGAGGCACGTATGCGCAGATTCCTGGGTGATGTGCGTCTGACCTTCCTTGGAGGGTCAGAGTGCTGGCATATTAACCTAAGTTCCGACTGTTGTGTCTACCTGGGAGACGTATTGATTGCTTTAGCCTGGAGAAGACATGCGACGCCGATCCTTACCTGCTACGTAAGCCTATGCTTGGAGTTTTATCTGCCCATCTGGGAGATGTGGGGTGACCATTACTACACCCCGCAGGAGGACTCTTTTGATTCCACTGCTCGGGCTCCTACCCGTGGCTCTGTGGTTCCCATGGAGGTTTCCTCGGATGAGAAGGACCCCGCTGAGGATCCTGATACGACCCCTTCTCCTCTGAGGAACTGACATTACTAGTAGTTGCTGATGGCTGCCAGTGTTTTATTTTGGGGGCCTAATGTTTTACTTTTGATGGGCTGTAAATTCTGATATCTTGGGATGTATATGTATGATCCTTTGGGCAGGTATAGTTTTGTTTTTTTGGAAATTCCAGGCTTGTATCTAAAACACGGTTGATATATATATATATATATATATATATATATATATATATATATATATATATATATATATGCATATTATTCGGAAGAGAGTTTTATTTCCTATCTTACTTTTTACTGTTATTCATATTTTGTCACTCCGTTTTATTAATTAAAAAAAAATTATGCCACCTTTTTACTCACGTACTAATGAATCAGACAAATTAACTTTAACTAAAATGAACCGGGTCTTAATTTCACGAATTTTATATTCAGCATTTATATTTGACAATGTGACGTTCCCTCCCAAAAAGGGGCGTTACAGGACTCCTGAGAATTTTGTTACTTGAGACAACCTGCACTTGGGTTTGCATCCTTAAATCCCGCAGTCATTCTTATCAAAGGTTTCTTTACCTTTATGGCAAATCTTCGCTTGACTTATCACTCTAAAAGAGTGTGGCGTCTTCTTCCTTCCATTCCTTGTCTTTTTCCATCTTTTCTATTTTTTTTGTTCACGTACTATTTATGTACTGTTCACGTTACTGTTCACCCTTCATCGTTTAATTCTTTAAAGCACGAAATCAACTCAAGGACGATCCGTAAAAACAATATGCATCCAACTTGGATCATATTAGGTGATGCCTCAAGTATATCTTTAGCCTTGTTTTGATCAACTTCTACTCCTTTCTTTTGAACCAAGAATCCAAGAAAATTCCTTGCGAAAACATCAAAAGCACATTTAACATGATTCATTTTTAATCCATATTTTCTTAATCTTTCGAATGATTGCCTTAGATTCAAGAGATGCTCCAGTTCTGATCTCGATTTAACTATCACATCATCAATGTATACTTCCATGAATTTTCCAATGGTATTATGAAAAATGGTATTCATGGCTCTGTGATACATGGCTTTAGCATTCTTCAATCCGAATGGCATGACTATCCATTCATAAGTACCAATTGCACTGGGGCATCGAAAGGCAGTCTTCGACACATCCTCTTCAACAATATAAATTTGATTATACCTAGAATAGTCATCCATAAAACTTAAGATTTCATGGCCTGAGGCTAAATCAATCAACATATCAGCAATTGACATAAGATATTCATCTTTAAGAGTACTAGAATTTAAATCTCGAAAATCAATGCATACTCTTAACTTACCATTCTTTTTCATAACAGGGACAACATTAGAAATCTAGTTAACATACCTGGCAATTCAAATGAACTTAGCCTTAAGTAACCTTTCGATTTCCTTTTTGATCTTCGAGACCACCTCAGGGGCAAATCTCCTTGGAGCTTGCTTGATTGGTCTTTGTCTTGCTCGAATTGGTAGTCTATGTTCTACCAAATCTCGACTAAGTCCAGACATCTCTTCATACTCCAATGCAAAACAATTTTTATATTCTTTGAGCAAATAGACCAACTCATACTTGAGATTGGCATGTATTGATCTACTTATAAAAGTAAGTTTATTTATTACATCATTTTCTAAATTAATTTCCTCCAAAGGATCTTCTACCTCTATTCTTTTAATTTTAGAAGATGGAGGGTCTTGTTCAAATCCTAAGGAGGAATCATCATAAATATAGTCCAAGTTAGTACCTTCGATGGTACCAAACTTTTTAGCCATATAGGCTGAAATTCAAGTCACTTGACTCGAAATTGCATTGTTTGGGCAGTTCTCAGCCATATAGGCAGCTATTCGAGCCATATGGCTTTCAAGTTTTGACATTATTATTACAATTTGAGGTCGAATACACACGACCTGGAATGTTAAATAGGCGCTTATAGGCCCTGAAACTATTACAATTTCTAAGCTGAAATGAATCAGCTTTTGGTATTATAAAGAAACCTATTGGGGTTAGGGCCACCATTTCGACCCTCTTTGTGTCCAAGCTGATGAGTCCTAGATACAGAAAGGTCTGACTCTTAGCATATAAATTTGAAGGTATGCATGATTCTGGTTGACATGACACAAGGTGTCATTAACTTCCACCATTTCTAGTTCTCCCAATTGGTTCCAAAAGAACATTTATTAGTGGACGATCGAAGGTATTGCCCCTACAGCGTGTATCCACTCTCTACCCAACAAGAGATTATAGTTGGCCTTGGATGGGACTACTATGAACAAGGTTGATCTCGTGATTGAGGCTATTATGATGTCAAGAGCAATAGCCCACTCTGATGTCGAGGATCTACCATTGAAACCAATTACCACCATGTTATGTGGTAACAGTTCAGCCTCTAATTTGCTAAATTTCTTTAGCAAATTTTTGGTCAACAAATTGAAAGTAGCTTTTCCATCAGCCCGCACTTTACCACCAACTTTCCATTTACAGTAGCTTTGATGAATAGTGGGCATAAATGATTTTTCATTTCGAGGGTAGGAGTGTTGAATACTGTAGAGTTTTCCATCACCTTTACTATGTCTTCTTTGACCATATACCAACCGGCCTCATCTGAGTTATCCTCGAAACCCTCTTCCTGGTCCACTTCTTCATTACATGAAATGGAAAAATTGTATGGGAGAAAGGACACCACATTTATACCAAAAATGATGTCGAAGTCATCTTTAAATTCAGATTTGAATGAATCCATTATAACGTCTTCGTCCATTAGACTCAGAGGTTTTTGTTTTCCTATATTCAAAGGTGGTCCTTGGACTACCTGGGCATAAGTCCTTTGCTGTAATTGTAACTTAGCCAATGCCTATTGTTGTTGCTATTGTAGTTGTTGTTGTTGAATCCTTTGGGCTTTGCGCCACTAGGACTTTGACAGATATAGGCTTAAATCCTAGCTCGACTTTGATCCTTCACCTTGAAACTAGGTATTTGGCTTCCCACCAAAAGGACTAGTGATCCCATAGTCGAATATTGGCCAGAGTGGCATGTTCTGGATCTTGTGGGATTATGGAGTATTCTTTATCCATTGGTTAGGAGCCACATTCGAAAGGGGGTACCTCATCTTGCCCTTCTTGATCCTCTCAGGATCTTGTACTACCACAAAGTTATGGTTTGTTGGCTGATTTTTTATGTTGATTGAGTCTCTTGCAGGGGTCTTTGTTTTTCGTTTCTACTTCAAGGCTGCTTGATATGACTTGGCAGCCAATCTATCGAAGATAGCAGTGCACCTCAGGCAGAGAGACACTTCTCTCTCATCCTCTTTTTTTCTTAGAAGGAATTCGACCAGAATGTCCACAACTTTCGGGAAAACTTCCTCTTCATTAGCCTTGAATGCCTCAAGGCTATAATTAGAGAGGAGGACAAGGGTGGTTTCCCCTACTTCGACCATGTTGACTTCTGAAAAGCCAACTGGCTTGATGAAGTTGTCATTCACCTCAAATGGGTCAATATCAACCTTCATCTTGTTCTTGCTTTCAAATTTTAATCATCCATCTTGGATGGCTTTTTGAATCAAATCCCTGAAACAGATACAATTGTTAGTCGAATGACCATATATATTATGATATTTACATTATTTTTGACCCTTTATCTCTTCAACAGAAGGGATTTTATGTCTATCAAGAAGTTTGATTTGCTTATCTTTTAATAAGACATTGAAGATTAAATTTGCCTTCGATATATCGAAAGCGTAAGTTAGCCTATTAAAGGATTTCATGTTATCCTTAGTTCGATTAGGCATTAAAGAAGAACAAGTATTAGGAGACCAGACTTTAATTTTGCTATATAAACCTCATTCTCCTCATCATCTTCAACCTCATTGACTTCAACATAGGTTACTTTATTATCTTTCAATTGTGCAAAGTACTTTTGCTAAATATTAGGAGTTTTAGCATAAGCAAAATTTTCCTTTCTAAGGTGTTTCTTAAAACTTTCCTTTTAAAGTTTCAATTGCTCTATTTGTCTCACTTTATCTGTGAGCTAAGACATGTCTAGGATTTTCTAGTTTATTATTTTCTTTCGAATTAAATAATCTAAAACACCAGCTACCATCTTGACTACTTCAGACTCGGGGATGACCGTGAAACATCTAGCCTTCATTTGTCTAAATCTGGCTAGGTAATCATCAATGGATTCTCCATTGCTTCTACTAATAATGAATAAATCCATTAGACTTACTTTAGTCTCTTCTCTAAAGAACTAGTCATGGAAGTTTCTTTCCAACTAGTTCTAGGAGTGGATCGAATTTGGGGGGAGAGTTGTGAACCAAGTAAAAGCATTCTTAGTTAAAGAGCTGGGAAAATACTTCATTTTTAAATATTCATTTGAGGTTGCATCTCCTGCTTCTATGGTATATTGAGCAATATGCTCTACTGTGGACTCACCACTTTCCCCAGGAAATTTATTAGAGATCTTAGGCGCTTTGCACCCTCTGGGCAATTCAGCCTATTGGATGAGTTCAGGAAAGGCTGATACAAAATAAGGACGATTTGCGTATCCTACATTAAAGCCATACCTGTTGAGCACCTGTTCAACTGCTTGGTTGATGTTTTGTTGCCCCCCAAGATTACTTAGCCTAATCCTTTCTAGGAGGTTATCAACATCTTGATTTCTACTGACCATTCAAAATCTTGCATTTGGGCTAGGAGGATTTTCTCTTGGCTGGTTATCCTCAATTGCGTTATTAACATTAGGATTATTTACCAATTGAGCATTTTCTTGATAAACAGGTTGATTATTTCCCCTTTGATCGCCCATGGATTCTTTTGGATTGCCAAAGACATCTGCAATCCTACTCATTTGCCTAGCCAATGTAGTGTATATGTTATTAGTGGACTCTTTGAGTGGGGTTATTACATAGGTCATTTGCTGAGTTAGCATGTGGACCATATCATGATTGCTTTCATCAATCTGTTGTCTGATGTTATTTAGGGTTGTATTCGTATTTCCTGAAGGAATCGAAGACAATTCCCTGGGCAAACTAGGGAATAATGGTACTCCTATATTTGACCTATCAGTTCGATTTGTACTAGTTCCTACAATTTGGCCACTACCATTTACCACTTAGTTTCGTGGTGAAACATTATGTAGAGATAAGTTTGCCTAAATGGTTTAATATGTTAAGTTTTGATGATGACAAATACAAGACAAAAAGAATGATGTTTACGCTACATAAATGTGCTTAATAGATATATTATATCATACATGATTATATACTTTATCTAGTTATATTTCACTTAATAATCATGCAATGAGATATGTATAGCATTCTTTATATAATATATCCAATAATGCTTTATATAAGTTATAATGAATATTGGATTTAGCTCTATTTAAATGAAAATATGCAAAGTGTTCTTTGTTGTATTCTATATAGAGCATATCTATTAGTAATTGATAAATATCTATTAGTAATTGATAAATATCTTATTTGGATGTGTCTATGAAAGTATTATATACATGCTAGGCTAACTAGAGTTATACATTTATGAATCATGCATATGAAGATATTGAATTATGAAATTGGACTAACTATGTTTGTTTTAAGTGAGCAATACTTTGTGGGATAGTCTAAGTACCAAGAGTGAGCATGCAACAAGAAAGAAAAAGATCACAATTATGCTTAACTAAAAAAAAATGAGAATGATAAGATTTTTTAAGCATTTTCAAGATTTGAAGAGAAGAAATTTTTGGAAGCTTACATTGCATCAAGAAGCCTAAGGACTAGAATTGATATATTTTCCTTTAAGGCTTTCTCCTATGTAAAGATCGAGGTTTTGCATGAAAAGAGCTCAAATACGTTTTTAAATCTTTACGAATGTTTCTTAGATGCTAAAATGCCCAAGAAACATGTTTTGAAAAGTTAGTCATGGTAGTAGTTCAAAACTATGAAAAATAGTCAAGTTTGAGTTTTGAAAAGCTGACCTTTAGTTACTCTTTAGATCATAACTTTCCAAATACTTTGAGTTTTATTCTGAAATGTTTCATTTGAAAATAAACTCAAAGATCTTTCCAATGAGTGGTCATTTGCTTTAAACGGATAAGAAATGAATAAGTTACGACCATTTAAAATCAGTTTTTGAGACTAGAGGCCATGTAATCGATTACAGAAGCCCTGTAATCGATTACAACTCTAATAGAGGCCATATAATCAATTACATAAGCCTTATAATTAATTACATCCTACCAAGAAATCCCATAATGTATATGTAATTGATTACAACATCCATGTAATTGAATACCACTAGTCTGAAACATTCCCAACGGCTATAAACGGCTAGTTTTCATAAGAAATCATTTTTAAACATTATCAATGGCTATTTTATCACTTGGGCTCTATATATAAGTGATGTTTGAAGCTTTTACGATTCAAGAACATTTGATTTGATCCTTAAATCATCAAAATCATATTTTGAGCTCTTTATTTCAAAATCCTTCTATTCATTTATTCTTCAAGTTGTATATCTACTCTTGTGAGAGTTTCTAATCTTTCTCTTCATCTTAAAATTATTGTAAAAGGATGAGGTATCCCTTAAGAGAGAAAATGATGAGGTATCCCTTGTAGTGAGGCTTAAACACAAAGGGTGAGGTATCCCAAAGGTGTTGTGAGTGCTCTTGAATATAAAGGTTTTTCAAGCAACTATGAAACTTGAAGAGTTGGAGGCTCTAGCACAAGGGTGAGGTATCCCAAGGTGTAAGGAGTGATCTTGCTTATAAAAGGTTTTCCTAGCATCCATGAAGTCTAGTAGATAGTGAAGAAAATCTCAAGTTAAGCTTAGGGACTAGATGTAGGCCACAAGTGGTTGGTGGCTGAACTATGATAAACTCTTGTGTTTGTTATTCTCAACTCTATTTCCTTTACATTTGTGCTTTAATTATATATGCTTAAATTGAACTTGATATCTAACTTATTTGCTTGATTTATCCTATAACTCAAGTTGTATTTGAGTAATTTCTAATAGTTGTACCTTTGTTATTCATGTTCTGCTACATTTATTAATTGAGTGCTTCAAAATACTTAATTTCTTAATATTGTTTTAAAAACTTGTAATCACCCAATTCACCCCCCTCTTGAGTGATGGTTGCCATGGCTAACACATTAGGAATTGGACTTGTGTATATGGCTTAGGTAGTATCTATGTTTTGTGTAACATTTTGGGGAGTGAACCTAAGAGGCAACCTATATAAGGGTGTAGTCCTATTCAACCCAAGAGTTCTAGTTTATGAGTTCGAAACAGAGGCACCTATGACTTCACTAATCATGGGTGTAACATCCCAATATTGTTATTCCGATATATCTAACATATATATGAACAACTGATACTAGTCATGCTATTTTAAACAAAACCCATAACATTCATATTAATAAATCATTATGGGGAGCCACGTTATCGAACAGTTATATATATAAATACATCATAGCCTCAAAAAGGCATACTGTTATACATAACCTTGCACAAACTAAACAAATATAAAATATATACAAGGTTAGCCTAAAAGAACATTTATACTATGCATCTTCAAACATCTTCCTTTTTCCTTTTGAAATGCTTCCACCTGGATTTACACGGAAACACAATCGGGGTGAGAAATCACAATTTCTCAGTATAAGCATTCCAATACCAGCATTTATCCATAACAATAATAAATAAAACTATAAACATCCAATTGCACCTGTAATCTACAAATGAGCCACTGCTCAACGCCACAAGAATATTAGCATACAACTTATGTAACACTCACAAAGCAATTTATAATTGTAACCTCAAAATGAAACTATCATCAATATTATACAACCACCCATACAATCGTAAATATCATCAATTAAGGTAACTGCCCATACAATTACCATGCAAATGCAATGCTTGTTATGTTGTATGTTTATGCCTGATATGTCCTAAGACAATGAAAATGCAATGAAGTAAAAATAGTGTTGGTGCAATGTCATAAAACTCAACTATTTTCAGGAACTACGATTCCTTTTTACTTCTCTGAGTAGTGAGGCTCTAACCTTAAAACACTACTTGGAAATGAATGAACTATTCCATCTCACAACAACGAGTGTACTATTACTATCTCATATACCATTCACAGATATGTGGAAATAATAAGTGTGTAAGAAAATATGCAAAGTGATATTTAACATGTAACACCTTGGGCATGGCTCCAACCACCCCGAGCATGTTAATCTACTCAGTATTGTTATGCATGCATGACATTCAAATTCCCCTCCTTGAGGCTGCAGCCCTTCCTGAGAATCGAACCCGTGACATGCCTCGTGGTGAAGGCGTTCTCCTTCGGGAGAAACAAAAGGCATGTCATGGGTTTGATTCTCAGGAAGGGTTGCAGCCTCAAGGAGGGGAATTTGAATGTCATGTATGTGTAACAATACTGAGTAGATTAACATGCTCGTGGTGGTTGGAGCCATGCCCGGGGTGTTATATAACACACATTCAACACCATATCGGATACTCTCTTACACGAGTTCATAACCAATGCCCTTAAACATGTTCATCCTCCTCCACGAGGTGTTTCAACCATCGACTTAGGAATACTCACATATTCACTCTATGCGCCATTCCCATCACATATCATCGTTACAAGTGATAGTAAAATCAATCTCCTGTTAACCAAAGTTCTAAACACTAACCTAAGCATTCCACATCTCAAATGATGCTTAGGTTTCACATAAAACTCACATATGCTAAATGGTTATTCTCTCCAAGAAATACCTCCATTAGTGCCTCGACACACTTACGAAAACATATATGAATGGTCCTAACACTTAGGGAACTCCAAAACATCAAGATTCAACATTTGACTAAAATTGGAAGTCACGCCTAGGCGACACCCACCCACGCCTAGGCGTGAAGATGATAGGGCAACAACCCTGTAACTCCTAGGAAACTATGCCTAAGCACAACTCCATCACGCCTAGGTGTGACATTCTCTGTCTCACCAAAACTGAGAACTGATCATCCCACGCCTAGGCGTGGTTTAGTCATGCCTAGGTGTGACCCTGCGACAAAGAATTTTATATAATGGAGTTACTGTTCCATCAAAATAATTCACGGATTTTGGCCACTCCAATTCAATTTCTAGGTGATTTAAGGTCCCTACCAAGTTCACTAACAGATAGGAATCATTATTCACTAACAAAAACCTCCAATTTGGTGAGGATGATGAAGCCTTAGCTTTCCACTTCCTTTTCCTTTCCTCTTCTTTCTTCTTCCTTGCTTGGCTTTCCTTTGCCTCTCCTTTGGCAGCTGCAACCATGAGAGAAGATGAGAAAAAGAGTGAAAAATGAGATACAAATATCTCATCTTATGGCTTAATATAAAGGCAGTCGTGAATGATTTTGGTCACTTAAGTGACCATGTGTCAAATTTTCGATATGCTAAGAACATTTAGATTTCACCAAATTCAGTTATCTTAAAGCTAACAAGTTTAAAATAAATCACAGAATTCATAAAAAATCTTGTTGCACCAAAACCACCATTTTTCATATCAGCTGCTAGTTAATTCGACATTAAAACACACAACCAGTATGCTTAAAAATACCAAACTAACTCCGATAAATCTCAAATTTTAACTATACCTTCTTCAACATATTTGTGACCTAGAAACAAGTTTCTCCACACTTATTTCCATTAACTAAGCAGTTTGAGTCAATTATGGGGCTAATAACAATTATATTTCACATATAGTGCTGCAACAAAAAGACTAAACAGGCTCAGAAAGTCACAAAACTCATTAGACATGTTAAGCAAGCATTAGGCTACGTCGGTAACCATTTACAAGCCTAACATGTTTTCTAGGGTGTTACAATGGGCTCTAAGGTTTGTAGCAAATTTGCAGAGACTATAGTGTCTCTACTGCCATTAGCTCCAATATTTCCTGGTTGGGGGTTCTGAACACTTGACATGTTATTAGACATTCTTGGAAGTATTTTACCACTTCTTAGGCGCATAAACAAATAAAATCCCTTAAGATACTAGTCTATTGACAGTGTCCCACTGGGTGTGCCAATTTGTTTACCAAAATATTTCGATTAGTGTTAATTAGGTTATGGTAAACCTTTGTCTATGGACAAAGTTGATTCTCGATGTCCATTTAGGGAATGAAATTGCTTCCTCTTGGGATTCTCATGATCCAAGACTAATCTTTGAAAGAATGTAAAAGGTGATTTCGAATAAAATATAAACTTATGCAAATCCAAAATCGAAGTGTTTATGCGTAATATGTAACATAATGAAAATAAGTAGAATAGAAAGAAGTTTTGAAAAGTAAGAAAATCAATATAAATAAAGCAAGTTAAATGACAGAAGTAAAAGTGCATTTGAAGTAAATGTGACAAGGAATATAAAATACTAAAAATAAAGTGCATAAAGTAGAGCAAGTTGAAGTAAAGACAATGAAAAGTAAACATACAAATATGTAAAGTGCTGTAAAATAAAATTACAGGAAAGTAATGAAAGCAAATAAATGAAAGCAATTTAAAAGAACTCAAATGATCTTTGTGAATAAACCACTTGATCAGGAGTACAAAAGAGTTTGCATAAAAGTAAATAATTGAATGTAAATGAACTGACAATTAAAATTGCATTGAATTTGTAAAGTGTACAAGAATGAAAGTTGATGGAAACATACTAGACTAGGCTTGTACTATTTGCTCGAGATGCCAAGGACGTGAGAGCGTAAGTTATAAGTGTTTGTGAATATTGAATTTCTAACACCTAAATGTTTTTGTCCTCTTAGTATTTATAAACTTCCTAAGTAACTATCATTTTTACAAGATCTAGACATATGTCTAAAACAAAGATAACTGCTAAATGATTGGTAATATTTGTCAAGTAACCACCAAATCCTTGTCAGCGATTCTCGTGCCATAAGTAATTGCTCAATCTTTGGTAACAATCCTTATGTTGTTTTAATCTTATATCTTCAACTGCTGCTAACTTCTATTTTAAATTCAAATCCCTTCGTTTGAATTTAAACTTGAATCTTTGAACACTTACTGGCTCCTAGTCAAGATTCCGTCTATTCTCAGAATTTGGCTAAGTGTAGCTACTCTTCAAGTCTAATGTTTCAAGACCAGCTCAAAGTCACTATTCCTGTTATGAAATCAAAATAGCCTTTCTTTGACTTTAAATTGAAACCAATACTTTGATAGTTTTAAGTCTTTATTACAATTTTGATTCCAATCTAAGTTAGAATTCATATAAGTCTAAAATGAATTGTATTCATGTCAAACCTTATACTACACTCTCGAAATTGTACTAAATCAAAAGATGTTATTTTTCTACTAACAACTTGTCTTCAAATATTTCTCAATTTTTCACTATATGGTAACAATTCACTTCGAACACTCTTTACTATTAATAATTTTTCATCATGATAAAAAGTAAAAAATGCTAACTAACTAACATGTAATGCCAGTTAATACAATAGTATGTATAAAGTGTTTATAAAATGTTATATTTTTAGAACTAGTTCAATATTCTTTTAAAATTGAATGTGAACAATTTAAAGATAAAAATTATCCTTAAATTATTTTCCTAACTTCAAGGGATGCTAGATTAACCATTTCTTAAATTTTACTACTTATATTTTTGTTTCTAAAATTTTCATATATATATATATGAAGCGTATCTAGTGAGAGGATTATTCATTATAAAAAGTGAGAGGAATGAATCTTGACCATTGGATATTATATGAATGGTCTAGATTAGAACATAAATACATGTGACTTTTTTAAGTGGTCGCATGACCTTTAAGTAACTTTTAATCTTAACAATCTATGTTTAGTTATATAGTCAAGATTTACTCATCTCACTCTCTTACAATAAAAACTCCTCTCATTATATATGTGTTGTCGATTTTTCGCAAGCGCACAGATCGTACAAGTAGTAAAATAAAGATCGTTCCCATGAGGATCAGTTAATTACTGACTCTTATGGCTACTTCAATTATTTAAGCGAATAAAAATCAATAGTGAAAGCTAAATTAAAATCAAAATAATAACAAATGCAAATAAATCAAGAAAAGTCAAGATTCAACCAAGGTTTAAGGCCTAGGACTGGGAATCCACTACACTATTCCTTGTGCAAAATTGTAATCCTATCTTTGTTTATGTTCTATTATGTTCTTGAAGGCGATTTGTCCTAAATTATTTAAAGCTCAATTTCTTGGGACTAAAAACGTGCTAAAACTTCACTAATCTCATTCTCATGGTAATTAATCTAAGTTCTAACTCATTAAGATTTATGACAATCATTTAACCCTCAAAGAATTTAAACCTGTGTCTAGGTCTCAATTCTTAAGTTCAATTCTTAGATTATCAAGCAATTAGATTTCATCTTTCAATCCTTCACCTAAAGCCTAAGATCATGTAAATATGGCTGACATCATACCACAAGCATTAAGCACACTAAGAATGAATCAAGAACAATAATTTCATTAACAAAGAATCAAATTAACAATTCAACATAATGAAATAGAGAGTTTTATCCCAATCCTAGAAAAAAAGGTTTAGCCACTCATGGCAATTGAAGCACAAACAAGAACAAAAGGTAAAGACACAATCATGATTCCAAGATAAAAGAGAAGATGGAGAAGATGTCTTTAATGGTTGAACTTCAATACTCTTGCTCTTGTCTTTTGAACCCTAGCCTTAAATCCTTGTGCCTCTCAAAGTTTCCTGTAGTCTCTAGCCAAAAAGTCTCCTTAGATTTGGTGTTTTTGCCAAATTTATAATGATTTGGGGGGCAAAATTCCCTTTTTTTCACGTCATGGGGACTCACACGGCCGTGTCTAAGTTCGACAGGACCATGTGAGCTTGAAAAATAACGTAATTTGCATGTTCAGGGGAGACACGACTGTGTGACATTGAGACATGATCGTGTCTTAAAGTCAGAAGCTTCATGAGGTTAAGATAGGGTTGTGTCTGGTGCCAGAATTACGTAACTTCAACGTTGGGGGAGACACAACCATGTCTCTTGGACACACAGTCGTGTCTCTTCATCAAAGTTGAAGGATTTTGTCTCAGCTTTCCAATGCCACTGGAATCACCTCATTTCGACCTCTGTAGCTCAAGATATGGCCAAATCTTTGCAAACTACTCAGGTTTTAGCGACAACACCTCTGTTCTGACTTCAAAGCCTAATATGACCCACTAGACATATGATTCAGATTTGGAGCTCTCATCAAAGTTGTAGATCTTCCTCTTAACTTTTCTACAAGATAAAGTTTATAATTGTTAGATGTTTATAACTTAAGTTATACCCGAAATACAGAAACAATGTAAAATTGTCACAATGCTGAAAAATACAACTAAGCCCAATTTGAACCCAAACTTACATGTTCTGAAGTGGATTCAGAGAGATACTTGAGGTAGGCATGTTACGATGGTTTCTTCCTTGCACGGCTGCAGTAGAGCGTGTTGAATCAAGGGGGTTGCGTACCTGCAAAGGAACTCCAACGCTAAAGTCAAGCAGTGCACAAGTAGAGTTTATGTAGTGAGATAACAGATACCTAATTACGGTGACTTAGCATGGTATTTATAGAGTGTGTATAGAATCGTAATGCCAAGCCTAATATGACCCACTAGACATACGATTCAGATCTGGAACTCTCATCAAAGTTGTAAATCTTTCTCTTAGCTTTCCTACAAGATAAAGTTTATAATTGTTAGATGTCTATAACTTAAGTTATACCCGAAATACAGAAACAATGAAAAATTGTCACAATGCTAAAAAATACAACTAAGCCCAATTTGAACCCAAACTTATAAATGGTAGCCAAAAACACTCAATTAAGCACAAGAAAGGTCTGAAATGCAAGCAAATCACTATAATTCCTTCGGTTTAAGACTATAAAATATAAGCTTATTAATATACCTCTTATATATATATATATAGCGTATCTAGTGAGAGGAATGTTTATTTGTAAGAGGTGAGAGGAGTGAATCTTGACCATTGGATCTTACATGTTCTGAAGTGGATTCAGAGAGATACTTGAGGTAGGCATGTTACGATGGTTTCTTCCTTGCACGGCTACAGTAGAGCGTGTTGAATCAAGGGGGTTGGGCACCTACAAAGGAACTCCAACGCTAAAGTCAAGCAGTGCACAAGTAGGGTTTATGTAGTGAGATAACAGATACCTAATTACGGTGACTTAGCATGGTAATTATAGAGCGTGTATAGAATCGTAATGCAATCTGTGTTGAATGCAAGTATTTAAGATTAGTATCCTGATAAATATTATCATCCCATTATTGTTGGGATAAATCCCTATAAGGTAGGAACTTAGATATGGAAGCTGTTTAGCAGTCTGAGACAGTTATGAATCCTGTAATATCATATGATGATGATTGACAGTTGCAAATATTTAGGGATATATCCTCTACACAAATCTAACAGTCTTGATACTATGACCCAATGTTGTTCGACATGCATGACTTCGGGGTCCGGACTATCATTAAGGCTAAGTTGTGAAATAGGGTAGAGTCCAGATATACGCGTGTTGGGTTGATCTGCTAGACGGGATCCCGGATCACGATCCAGAATAGTTGCCCCCAACTTGGCGCTTAAGTGGAACCATTAAGTGTCATGATACTAAATCTTAGGAGAACACACGACGCACAATAGATATAAAAATCTAGAAGGGCCAAGATCCATTATTGTGCTGTACCTCCTTGGTCGGCATGTGTAGCCTTCCCATCATCCAAGGTGTCTCCGCCGTTGCCCCCTGTGTTTGGTTACACATAGTTTTTGTCATTTCGTAATTTATAACAGTCTGAGCTATCTTGGGAAACTGCTACTTTGACTTTATTAGGAATTAAGGATCCTTTAAGAGAGGATGTCAGCTTCATGTTGTTTCCCAACTGCCTGTTGTTCCCGCAACCAATAGGAAAGAGAGGGCATTAAATGCGAATTTGTGTGATCGGTTCTCCTTCCTAGGGGCTAATCAGAGTGGTTCATTCCCTTTATAAATAAAGAATGTTTGCAGATGTTGAAATTCCCTTTGCTTTGCACTTTTATTTGAAAATGATCCTTTTTCAGAGGTTGGTTTCTCTTTCTTTCTCTATGTGCACATGGAGAACTTTGCCCTCTGCGAAGATCATCGTTTTGTTTTTTTAAGTCTTTAAAGATGTTTTCCTTGCTTTTTGTTAGTTGCATTGGTGGGGACCTTTCTTTCTCGGCGTAATGGATGACATGCACCTTTCTCTCTCAGCGTACATGGGAGTGTTTGATCTATGCTCTATCGCTGGGGAGATCTGTGATACCTGTCGCATCGGACGGAGACACTCGAGGAAATAGAGATCTTGCCCTTCCTTCTTCTTGAGCGATTTGAAGACACTAGGCCAGTCCCCCAAGTGCAATAAGGTATATAAAAGGGACTATTGTTTTAGCTCTCTATGCTTTCAAGCAACTTGGGGTGATGCTGATTTTTATTATCATTGTGAAGGAGGCAGGGAAGAAGAATTGGGAAGGTAACGACCCGAGATCATGGCAGCAGTGTTCCATTCCTGTTTGCCAAAGTTCTTCAAAGCCTGGTCAACAGGGAAGAGACTAGTGTTGGCTCCGGAGAAATTATGGATGTGACATGATCCAGGATGCCCATGACTATGATGTTGGTCCCCCTCCCCGGTTTCTCTAGTGGCCACCTTTTTTCTGAATCTTTCTAATTTCAATATTTTCCTTCTTTTTTATATATGATGATGTATGGAATGAGAACAAGTAATGAAAATTCTTTTCTTTTGAATTCTACTTGTATATTCTTTTTTCTTTCTTTTTCCTGTTATCCACCATTTATCTTTTACCAGGGTGAGTCCAACGCTCACCTAAGTAGTAATGCTAGGTTGCCCCCAGCTTGGTACTTGGTTGATACAATGAAGTGGCAAGCTTGAATTCCTACCTCTGGGGTCCATATTTCTCCCGGGGTTAAGACTTTTAACTTTGGCCTTTTGAAACCAAGTATTTGACCTTTCTTGGGGGTTCTATAGTCCGCGTTAATCTTCCATGAACAATCCGATGTAGCCGGGGTATGTAGTAGAATTCTGTGCATTGTGGAAAATTTTCGGACTCAACTTGCTAAAGTTGTGTGTCCCCTAATTTGTTGGGCAAGTGACCTTTCAACTACTTTAGCAGCCATGAGTGCCATGTGGCACGTTTTAATCGAATAGATATGCCTAATGCTTCACGCGCCGTGATGAGCGCCTTTTGAAAACTAGACTATGAAGACAAGAATGCCCCCATAGTCGTCTGGTCTTTATAAATAGGGGTTAGGGGTGCATCGTCTTTATTTTACTGTTTCAAAACGTTTTCCTAGTGATTCAAAGGTTTTCTGAATATTTTGTACGTCAAAGAGGAGTGGTTGTGAAGTGGTTTCCAACCATTCTTACTTCCTTTTTCTTCCAATTCTTCTCCTTATACAAGGTATGTTCTCTTCTGGCCTCATTATTGCTTTTCTTTCATCCGCTTATGTTATTTTCGAGTCATAGAGTAGCCATGTGTTCCTTATTGGGATGCATTTCTTTTTTCTATTTTGAACATAGTGGAGTTAGGATTTTTAAGCCTCTTCAATAGCGTTGCCCCTTCAGAGCACCTCATCTGCCGCGCCAGGCACAACAAAGATGTTCTTCTGAAACTTAGACTTTGGAAGACGTGCAGGCCAATATATGGGTGTGAACTTGTTCTTTTTGTTTGCCTTTTTTCATGTCTAAATCTTTACATTGATTGATTCTGATAATTGCTTATCGGCCTCCGTGGGTGTTACTAAGAACTTGATGGAAAGAGGAAGAAGAAGGGGTAGAGCCTAAGCATCGATTCCTGAAGTCCACACTCCACATGAGGAAGACGCCATCTGAATACGACATGGTCCGAGATTAATATACTCGTGAGTTGGGGATAGCATCTGGGATCGTCTGTCAGTGTTCTCTTCCGAAGACGTTCTTAGGCAATCACTTCAATACTTAGAATTGACAGAAAAGAAGGCTCGAGATCGAGAGTGCCAAGTTCTGTCTCTGGAGTGGAATGAAAGGGTATGTTTGAGTAGAGAAGCGGACTCGCACTTCATGTTTCCATACGAGTCCCTCTTTGCGAAATTGGGGCTCTGACTTCCCTTGACCGACTTCCAAGTTGCAATTCTCTAGACCTTATGCGCAACTCCGATTCAGATCCATCCTAATGGTTAGGGCTATATACTTGCATTTGAGAGGTTCTGCTAAGTAATGGGGCCGTGGTATTCGAAGAATGCCTTTTTCTACTTTTACACCAGAGTGAGTCCTCAATGTGCGACGTATTAGAAGAATTGGCTAACCATTCGGTTGAAACCTAGTCACAAAGCCTTCATGGTGTTTCAAGATAGCTTTAAGGAGTTCAAAGGGAAGTTCTTCAAGCTTATGGGGATAGAAGGAACTCATCCCTTCTTCTTGAAAGTTGATGGGGAGTTGGTGTTACCATTGTACTGGACACAAGAGACCTGGAGTGTTCCTATCGAGTTACTTGAAAAAGATGAGGAGCATCTCTGTCAGGAGGACCTTGAATGCGTTAAGTTTATAAGTCGATATGCCAGTGATTATGGGTCTATCAACATCAAACAAGTCCTCCACACTCCTAGTAATGATCTTTTTTTTGCTTTGCTAGGTAGGAGCTAGGATATTGATGTCCGGAGTCTACCTTAAGTTTTTGCATTTTACCTTTCTTGTACTTACAATTTAATTTCTCTAACTCATCATCTTTTCTTGTTTTATTTCAGCAAGCATTGTGTCTGGTCCTTCAATTATTGCCTTGAAGGCTTCGAGGACTAGGAGAGGAGGAGCAGGGCCTTCCAATGTTCCAGCACCCATTGTGCCAGAATCTGCTGATCGTGATCTTGGTATTGAAGAAACCCTTGATCAGCAAGATTCTCCTACCCTACCTCTTTAGGGGAGGAAGAGGAAAGTTGTTGAGAGCTCCGCGAACTGGGGCAAAAGAGTGGCTTCGGGAGATGATGGAGTGGAAAGAGAAGACCCCAGACCCATAATCACCGAGCATTCAGATGTTGGGTCATTTATCAATGAGCAACTTTTAAGCAACGAAGTGGTGAAACACATCGCCGAGCAGAATGTTACCCAAACTTTAGCTAAGCTTCAGACTTCTGCAATCCGGACTACTGCTGGAGCCCATATGCTTGACAGAACTATCTTGACAACTGAGAGGAGGATGGTAGATCAATTTAAGGCAGTAGAAGAGGAAGCTGCCCAGAAACTTGCTAGAGCCCTTAAGCTGAATGAGGACGCTCAAACGAGGATTCAAGAGCTGGAAAAGGAGTTGGCTGACTCTAAAACCTCTAGGAAGTGAGACAAGTCTAAGACCAACAATACCATCACCACTCTTGAGGCTCGCATAGAGCAAATGCCGAAAGATGTCGAGGAGTCGGACACGATCTCTGCGAATATTGGGGGAGAGCAGTTCATTGTGGCTCAAATTTAGCATTTCAACCCTAGCGTTACTTTGGTCTTGGAAAACCTTAACTCTAAAATGGTTTTCCATGATAAGCACCTTATTATGGTGGAAGAACTTACCCGGGCTAATTCCAATGCTATTCTGGCTGCCACTCAGATACCGGAAAGAGATGAAGCCGAAGCTTGATCCTTTCTTTTTTCTTTCTTGTTGCCCTATGCATGGGGTATTTGAATTTTTGTAAGAACAATTACCCTAATGGCTGGGGTGTTTAATTTATTCTCTTTTTCTATTTACTTTATGTTGTTCATCTGCTTGTTTTCTATGGTCCATTTCGGGTCCCATGACCATTATGGTGTTTTTCGCAACCATTTCGTAGACTTAGGAATATTTCAGATCGGCGAAACCATGGTCCCGGGTCCAACGCCCTTTGTGCTTGTGGACTTGGAATTCCCTTTAGGACTTAGGTATTGTTTTTGAAATTAAAACCTTATTTGGGGTCCATTACCAATCGCTTTTGGTATTTAGGATCCTTTGTGACTTTGGTAAAATAAGAACCTTGTCCAGGGTCCGTTACCAACTGCTTTTAGTATTTAGGATCCCTTGTGACTTTGGTATAATAAGAACCTTGTCCCGAATCTGTAACCATTTGCAACACTCGTGAAAACATGATAAACTTGTATATGGTTACAAATGTAGCCTAATACCTGTTGATCATGTCTGTTAAGTTCTGTGACTGTCTGAGCACGTTTAGGCACTTTGCTATAACATTATGTGTGAAAAATAGTTGTTATTAGCTCTGGAAGTGGCTTAAATTACTTAGTTAATGGAAATAAAAGTGAAGAATTTGTTTCTAGGTCACAAATGTATGAACTGTGCTATAGTAAAAATTTGAGGTTAATCAGAGTTAGTTTGGTATTTTTAAGCATACTGGTTGTGTGTTTTAATACCAAATTGACTATAAGCAGATATGGAAAAATATGAAAATGGTGAAATCGAATTTTTAATGAATCTTAGGATTTATTTTATGTTTGTTGGAAGTTAAAGAATTGGAATTGGTGAAATCTGAGTATTCTTAACAAATCGAAGTTTTAGTGCTTATCTAAGAGAAGCCAAATTTGACTTCTCTTTATAAGTGGTTCGTGGCAGAGGAAATAAAGAAAAACAGAAAAGAAAAGAGAAAAGAGAAAAGGAAACCATTAAGGGGAAAGAAGAAAGAGAAAGAGGAAGGCAGAGTTTGGATCTTCTATGGCCCATCCTTAGCTTCATCTTTATCTTAAAGACCGTGAGGTAGGGGTTCTTGGGCTCAAAACCTCATTTCTTGTCATTTTCATGCTTTGGCTTGTTTGAGGTTTGATATGTCAAAATGAGATTTTGTGGTGTTTTGAGTAATTTTCTTGCTTGGATGAGTTTTTAGTGTTGTTTAGGACTTGTTCATATCAGGAGTTTGGATTAGAAATTGAAAACTCTCCATTTGGACCATTTAAGCTCAAAGTGTTGATTTTAAGAGTTTAGATGAGTGTTTTGATTTTGGGATCCATTTTTTATGAAATCAATTGGCGTTTTATGTTTCCTTCATGTTGTGAACTTGTTTGGGACTTAAAATCACCAAGAAACTAATTTGAAGTGATCAAATTTCGTGTATGGCACTAATGGAATAGTGCCACATATCTGCAAAATTCTGCAGATTTGCCTCTGGTCGTTCAGTGCTCAAGTGCTGGTGTTTGTGCACTCAAGCGCCAGTCACCCATCACCCAATGAGCTGCGTATTTTTACTGCTCGCGCACTCAAGCGCTAGTGAGTTACATGATCAAGCGTCGAGACAGGGCAAAAACGTGTTATTAGCATTGTGATGCTAATTTATTTTCCTACTTGATGGGATCCTTTGTGCAAGTCTCTTACGGTGTAATGAGATACTTTTGGGGATATTTCTTGGAGAGAATTATCAACTTGCATATGTGAAAAGTTTGAGAATTCCTAGACATTCAAAGTGTGATAGAATGCCTATGTTAGTGTTTAGAACATTGGTCATGATGAGGTTGATTTTTCGATCACTTGTGAGTGATTGTGTAATGTTCTAGATACTGTTTAGCTAGTGATATGAATTTTACTACTTTGTTGGATAAATGAGGCCAAGATTCCTATGTTCTAGTGTTTAAATGTGACTTGAATATTTGGTTTTCATGCTTGATTTTATTATCACTTATGATGTTGATATGTGATGGGAATAACACCTAGAGTGAGTATGTGAGTATTCCTAAGTTGATGGTTGGAGAACCTTGTGAAGGAGGATAGACACATTTAAGGGCATTGGTTACGAACTCGTGTAGGAGAATATCCAATGTAGTATATATATATATATATATATATATATATATATATATATATATATATATATATATATATATATCACTTTACATATTTTTACACACACTTTCTATTTTCACGTATCTATGAATGGTATATGAGATAGTAACAGTACACTCATTATTATGAGATGGAATAGTCCATTCATTGTCATGTAGTGTTAAATGGTTGGAGCCATACTATGTAGTATAAAATGGGTGAATGCTATACTACTCAGAAAATACAAGGAATGGAATTCTTGGAAATAGTTGAGTTTCATGACATTGCATAATCATTGTCTTAAGACATGTCAGGCATAAAATACAACATAACAAGCATTGCATTTGCATGGTAATTGTATGGGCAGTTACCTTAATCAATGTTATGTACAATTGTAAAGGTAATTGTATAATATCGTTGATAGTTGTTATGGTGAGACAGTGGTTGCAGCCACTGGAGTGATTTTGGTTGTAGCCATAGATTTGATAGTGGTCATAGCCACTAGTGAGATAGTGGTAGTAGCCACAGTTATGTTAGTGTCTCTATGATAGAGATGATTTTTCCAGAGTGTGGTGATCACTTTAAATCTGTTTGTAATAAATGAATTTTTGTATAAACTTATAAAATGAGAATTTATTTTGGGAAGAGAAAGGACATGGTTTTTGGCTTTTTGCCACCTTTCTAGCTTGATATGTGTGAGACATGAGTTTAAAAATGTGTTTTTCCCCCCAAAATGGCTAGAATGATTGTGGTGGCATGTTTATGGATTTATCTACTGAGAATTTGTGATTCTCACCCTTTGTGTGTGTTTCCATGATGATTTCAGGAGGAAGACTTGTGGAAACTGAAGTGCAAGCAGGAGCTTGGAGTACTTAGCTTAGTGTAGCTGGGTAGTTTTTGTTGATATTATGTACATATTGTATTTATAAGAAATATAGTTGCAGTGTAATATTTATATATTCATTCGAGGCTCATATTTTTCTATATATGCATGGTTATATTATATTAGGAAATACTAGTAGTAGAGAGTAGCAGGCCTGAATCTAATGATCGTGGTGTTATGCTATGGTTATTATATTCGGGATGTTACACAAATCGCTTTGGTATTTAGGATCCCTTGTGACTTTGATGCAATAAGAACTTTGTCCGGGGTCTATTATCAATTGCTTTGGTATTTAGAATCCCTCGTGACTTATTTTAATGTAAAAACCTTGTCCGAGGTCCATCACTAATCGCTTTGGTATATAGGATCCCTCGTGACTTTGGTATAATTTTAAGTGGTCCTTAGCTTGGGTCTTTTAATGTTTACGATTTCCCAAGACTTAGGATTTTTCTACTACACAACTTGTTTAACATAAGATAACTCACGACAGGTACCATAATGACGTGACATGGACATTTTCAAAGCTGTCCATAGCCTTGAGGGTCCTTCTTGTCTTTCTAAATGTAAGCAGATGTATCAAAATTACTTTGTTTTATTAAGTTAGTAAAGGACTACGGTCCATACAAAGTGCTCCCAAAATGATTGGGGCAGATCAAACACGAAGTAAACTAAGAGACTAGGCCTTAGAAGGCACTAGCTATAGTACTTTCTAAGTTTGTCCGCATTCCAAAAGTTCTTCACCTACTTGCCTGTTAATGTCTCCAAAGTGTAGGCACCTTTGCCAATGTTGATCACGACACGATAGGGGCCTTCCTTGTTAGGAGCCAACTTCCCTTGGGAGGTGTTCCTACCTCTGATGTCAGCTCTGTGGAAGACTAGGTCGTCTGGTTGGAATATCCTAGGAACAACCTTTAGGTTGTATCGTGCTGCAGTACTTTGCTTGATGGCAGCATCGCGTATATAAGCAATGCATGTAACACCCTCAATAACATGTTAGGCTTGTGAATAGTTACAGAGGTAGCCTAATACTTGCTTAACTTACCAGTTAAGTTTTGTGACAAATTTAGTTAGTTTAGGCACTTTGTTACAATACAGAAGTTGAAAAGTAGCCTAAAATGACTCAAATAATAGTATAAATTGTTAAGTTGAAGGAAATACACATCGATAACTTGTTTCTAAGTCACAATGAGTTAAATAAGGTACCGTTAAAATTTGAGAACAATCAGAGTTAGTTTGGTATTATTAGGCATACTGGTTATGCTTTTAATGCCCGATTGACCCCCAACAGATATGAAAAAATAGAATAAAGGTGAAACAACAATTTAGATGTGTAACGCACCTAAATATAACAACCGCAGCGTAATCGTCATTACACCACAGTTACTAAATCCAGGTGTGTCACAGTCTCAATAACAGTAATTTCAAATTTTCAAGTTTCTTTTTTTTTTCATTCATGCATAAGTAGAAAATATGAGCCTTGAATGAAACATAATTAGTACCCAATCATTTTATACATAACCACTGAAATAAAAATCATTTTCTATATATATATATTTTATAGTCATCTTTAATATAGATCACTGATAACATAGAATATAACAATTACAGAGTCAAATAAAATACAACGGAAACTAAAACACTAAAGGGGAAAAGTAGTAACCCTGGGGTAGGTACTACTAGCAGACAAAGTCGCGGCCCTATATATATATACGATGCTAGGAGTCCCAGTCGGCTAGTCAGGCATCAATGCCTCCACGCAGCTGCACTTGTACGTAACCGAAGAAATCTTGTCCAGACTTCATATCCCATCGGCAAAGGTGTGGTCCCTCTTCATCTTCCTCATGATCTTTTATCAAATATAAATATAAAACAGAAGTACAGAAATACAGGAAAGAGGTGAGACACCCATCTTTCATTACCATTCTGGCAGTAAGAAAACAACACGGCGCAAAGCGCCCACAAAGCAACATAGTTCATGCATTTATTAACAGCAGTAGCAAAATTTCTAACCCAAATAGTTCAGTTATAAGTGATAATAAGAATTAATGACAATAGTGATATTTATAGTAAAAGTAGATCAACAATAGGCAATAACAATAACCAATTTCAACAGGCAAATCACCACATGATTTCCAATAAATTAGCAAAACCATCAGACAAATCACGTACAGTAATAAAATAGTTACTTTAACAGATGTTCATGCTCAACAACTTATGAGACTGACAACGAACGATGCACAATGCATTATGGTACCAAAACCTACTCCATGGAGCTAAACATTAACCTTTCGGAGTGAATGATCAAGGAGTAATGCCAGTATATCGTTAGCCTTAAAATACAGTGTGCTTTATCTCATAAAATGTTTGCGCAATGGCTTATACATGGCACCTCAACAGTTGATCGCGACATAGGACAGTGTCTCAGTCCGGATCGTCGGCGTGTTTGCATCAGTCTACCCCACGGCACAGAGGAGCTCTTAACTGTCCATGATGAGGCACCTGTACCCCAACGCCCCCAGGGGCCAACAACATATGGCAACACCTACGCTTAGTCTATTCGCACCCGCACATAGGTGTTATTCTACTCTTAGGTATACATATGCATGACAACGCAATGTCAAGTCATGTATGGTTATCAATGATTCATTCATCATGTACAATACATATGCATGACGATGCAATGTCCAGTCATATATGTTTATTAATAATGTGTTCATCATATACAATACCACAATAGTATATAGTCTTTATCAAATTACATATGCATGACGACGCAATGTTCAATCATGTATGTTTGTCAATGATGCATTCATCATATACAATACCACAATGGCATATATTCGTTCTCAATATCAATAAATCATTTAAATGATACATATATCATACACGATGGCTCAATGGAACATAAGCATACTTCAACATTAACATGTCAATTCTCAACATCAATATATATCTTATGGTTCCTCATTATCACCATTTCCCCTTTAAGGGTTCAACATTTCCAAGAATCTAAATCTTGATCAATTATGTAAATCTTTAGGTTAACTAACCCTTAGAAACCTTGGCCTCAAATGCCTTCAAGGTCCTAAATTCCTTCCCATATTATTCACTAGTCTCTTGATACCAATCATTTAGTTTTGGTTCCACATGGGATTAATTCAATTCATCATCATCATTAAGTATTCATGGTTTATCAACTACCACAATGTCCCTAGTAGGGATACTTATTTTCAAGTCTTAAGTCTTTGGTCAATTATGAAAAGGTTAGGGTAATTAACCCTTTAAAACTATGGTCTTCTCAAATACCATTATTTAACTTAATTCTTTAGCTTTATCAAAGATTATGCAAATCTCTAATTCTTCAATCTCCAAGGTTGCACCAAGGCATCACTTGAACTCAAATATTTCTCTCTAAAACTGTGGCCTCTCAAGGTTCTTAAAAT
The DNA here is from genome assembly GCA_029884605.1 of Ormosia emarginata. NCBI lineage: Eukaryota > Viridiplantae > Streptophyta > Magnoliopsida > Fabales > Fabaceae > Ormosia > Ormosia emarginata. Next base: position 47,674,283 of record JAQQTP010000088.1, read on the forward strand.
CTCAATTCCTCTCCATTTTATGTAATGGTTTCTTGTTATTAACTCACTTAAATTTTGTCCACCAAAGTCAATTCCATCCCTCATGATTCCAAGCCAAAATCGTGGCCTTCTTTAATCCTTAAAATTTCATTCTTTCACATATCATGTGTTAGTTACTTGATACTTAATTACTCAATTTCCATTTCTCACAAGATTAATTTAATTGCCTAAGGTCCATGCCAAAACCATGGCTTCATAGGTCTTCTAAGTTCCACTTTTTATTTCTCATTTGTGTATTGATTCCTTAAGATCAATTTACTTAAGTTTAAGGTATTAAAGTCATTCCATTTGCCTTAATGTTCAAGCCAAAATCGTGGCATCATTGAGTCTTCAAAGTCTAATCTTTCCTTCTCTTTTAGGTATTAACTTCTTGTTATTAATTCACTTAAGTTTTTAGTTCATTAAGATCAATCCAAATGCCTAAGATTCAATGCCAAAACCGTGGCTTCATGATGTCCAATGTCCAATTTTTCTTTCCACTTTTATGCATTAGTTTTCTTAATACTAGTTCACTCAAAATTTAGTTCATCAAAATTAATCCAATTTTCTCTTTACCAAGACCAAAACCCCTCTTGGGTATTAAACTCTCAAAATCTTCCATTCATAAGTTTCAATATTATCATTCAATCTTTGATTACATAAGTCTTATTTTACTTGTGTACAAAAACTAATTTTCACCCCTAATTTCTAGTCAAAACCGTGGCACCATGTTGAGGTAGGAAACTCCAAATTTTCCATTTAGCAACCCCAACATGATCAAGCACAATTAATACATCAAACATATTTAAGAGCATAATCAAGTATTAATCAAATTCAAAAATACTAAATCATACAATTTTTACAATTCAAGTAAGCATACAAGGATGGATTTCTCCATCAATATACATACAAAGTCTCCTCACCACCATAAGTGGTTGAAGTGAGTAGTCTCCCTCTTACCTAAAGGAGACAATGCAAGGAAACAAACTCCTTGGTTCCTTGATTTGCAAATTCAGATTCCACCTTCAAGAGAACCATAAAGTGGTCAAATTTTCACAATCACAAACTAAGGATTGAAAAGAATGATCCTTGGTCACATAGGTGACCAAGGAAAACAAAATTGAGAAGTGAATGTGAAGAACTTTACCTAAAGCCTTAAGCTTGAACTCCTTGAGATTTCTTTTTAGTGATTTTCAAATTCCACTCACCCAAGAACCCTAGAGTGTTCAAAATCACTCACATCACACATCAATGCTCAAAAAGAGAAGCCCTTGGTCACATAGTAACCAAGGAAAACGAAAATGAGAAGAAATAGAAGAGAAATCAAGAATCTTTACCTTGGAAGACAATGGAGACAAGGTTGGATTTTGGGCAACCTTTCTAAATGAAACTTGTAGAGAAGATGTAGGTGAGTGTAGAAATATGTTTAGTGAAGAGAAAAATAAAAAAGCTTGGTCATCCATGGAAGAGTGATTTTCGGATTTGGAGAAGGAGAGGTAGAAAGGTTGGATTTTTGAAGAGATTTTCTAAAGAGAAAGTGTAGAAAAGGTTGAGAAAAGTCTAGAAATGGTGTTTATGGAGAGAAAAGTGAAGAGAAAGCTCTCCAATGGTGGCTGAAAATTTCAGATTCAAGAGGAGGAAGAAGAGAAGAGGTGGAGAGAAAATGGAGGTAGAAATAGAAAATGAAGACACTTTCTACACAAAGAAGGTAGAGGAAGTGAAGGCAAGTGTAGAAATGAGCTTGGAGAGGAGAAAAGATGAACAAAAATGGAGGAGAAGGTGGCTGCAATTTCGTGGCTAGGGTGGAGGTAGAGAGAAGGTGGAGAAAAGATGAAGAAGATGAAGTGAAGAGAGAGAAAATGGTAGGCTAAAGTGAGGTAATTTTGTGTGTGTATTAGGTTAAGTGTGTAAGTCATAATTTTGCCCTCCTTGGGCTAGTTTGGGCCGCGGCATTGAGAGAGTGTGAGGGGGAGAATTTGGCTTCTCATGCAAGCCAAGGTTAATTGGGTCATTTGGTGGTTAAAGCTTCTCAAACAAGCTTTGAAAAAGCACACAAATTTGAATTAAAGTAGATTTAATTTGACATAAAGTGGATTGCATTAGGATAAGGTGATAGGATTTCTAATGCATGCTATTATCCAATGGATAATAGTTACAGTCGACAGAAGTCAGTATTAATTCATCTGACAGATAAAATTTACACAGTGTTTTGTTATTTCGTCTGTTAAATTTCTTGAAAAATGTAAAACCTTGTAAACTGTGTCCGACCTCAGGTTTACTAAGATCCCCAGTCGACGTTTCCATAGTTTAAGGTTCTCGGGAAAATATTTCATTTTCCCGGCTCCGCTCAGCGCGCATGCAAAACAAGGAATATATTAAAACATTCGACGTCTCCGGAAAAATTCTAGGAAATTGTCATAAATCACAAATATTATAAAATGACTATTCGTCACAAATTTTCCAACTTTCGAAACGTTACAGTCATTTACCCAACTCTGCCCAATGTACATGCAAAACGAGGAATATACTAAAATATTCGACGTTTTCAGAAAAATTCTAGAAAATTCTCAAAAATCACAAATATTGTAAAATGACTATTCATCATAAAATTTTCCAACTTTAGGAGCGTTATAGTCGCTTTCTGTCTCTGCCAATGTGCACGTAAAATGAGAAATAATATTAAAATATTCTGCGTTCTCAGAAAAATCTAGAAAAATTTCCAAAAATTCTAAATATTATAAAATGATTATTTATCCTAAAATTATTAATTTTTGGGATGTTACAAGATGAATCATAGTATTTATTCTAAAGTTGTTGGAAGCTGAAAAACTTGAATTAGCATAATTCAAGTGTCCTTAGAAGATATAAGTTTCAGTACAAAAACTTAAGTTAGACTTTTCTCTAAATTTCCTCCATGTCCCTATCTCATTTTCTCTCCCTCTCCACGATTAGAAACAGAAAGAAGAAAGAAAGAAAAGGGAGAAAGAGAGAAAGGAGAAGAAAGAAGGGAGGGCAAGAAGAAGAGAAGAAGAGGACCCAATGGGGATCAAGAGCAAGATCAAGAGACTCCAAGAGTGGTCATCACCACAAGGTAGGGGATTTCTATTCACCTTTTTCCCTCTTTGTTCATCTTGAATAATCAAGGGTTTTCATGGATAGAAAAGGGGTTTGGATAGCCAAATCCATGTCCTTAGCTTAATTCTTGATTCCAAGGATTAAGTTAGGATAGTTTTAACTTATTGAAAGCTAGATGGCCATTTATGGCTTAAGTTAATCCATTCTTAGTTCATGAGGAACTTGAGAAATGAATTGGAGTTAAGGAGATTTTTGAACCTAAATCTATGCCTAAGTGAATTAATAGGTTGTAAAAGAGTTACAACAAGTTTAGAGGCCTAGATTGGTGTTAAATATCATATAAAAACTAATCTTGAATAATTGGAAATGAGAATTGTTCCAAAGGAACCATTCTCAGATTCTGTAGAATCCAGTGAGTAGTCAGTGATGTTTGTTGCATAACTTGAGCTACAGACATTGTATGGACCTAATTCTAGTGTCATTTGAAAGATAAGACATAAGGCTTAATGTAGTAAAAATTTTAGAATTTTCTAGAAAGCCAATTAGTACCAGTTTCTATTTGAATCCGAGGTAGATTGTGCAGAAAATGCATTATTGCAGCTTGTAAACCAGATTGCATAATTTCTTGCTCCAATGTCATATTGACATAAGATCAATGATATTTTGAAGCTAAGATGTAAGGCTTCTTTCCTATAAAATTTCAGAATTTTCTCACTTGTAGTTTGTTCCTAATTTCAACTTAAAGTCAAGTCAGAATTAGGTAAATTAGAGAATGTCCTATTTTGGCCTCTACAAAATGTAGCATAACTTTGGATACAGTTAGCCAAATGAAACAAGGTTTGTGGCATTGGAAAGATATGGGAGAAAGCTAAATGCTCATAAAATTTCAGAATTTCTAAAGTTATGATGCACATTTTGTGCAATCTTGGAAATAAGCCTTTTTAGGGAAGATTTGAGCTGTTTTGGGTATGGTTTGAACCCTATGAACACTAGTAACTCTTTTAATAGTTAGAGTTGAGTGCCATAAGGCCTAGTTGGCAATAGTTGAGTGCCATAAGGCTTAGGTGGCAATAGTTGAGTGCCATAGGGCCTAATTGGCAATAGTTGAGCGCCATAGGGCCTAGTTGGCAATAGTTGCACATCATAGGACCTAGTTGGCAAAAGTTGAGTGCCATAGGGCCTTGTTGGCAAGAGTTACGCACTATAGGGCATAGTTGGCAAGAGTTCAGTACCATAGGGCCTAGTTGGTAAGAGTTATGCACCCTAGGGCCTAGTTGGTAAGAGTTGAGTATCATAGGGCCTAGTTGGTAAGAGTTGAGTACCATAGGGCCTAGTTGGAAAGAGTTAAGTGTTATAGGGTCTTGTTGGCAATAGTTGAGTGTCATAGGACCTAGTTAGCAAGAGTTGGTTCCTTTATTAAAAAAGGATTAGTTATCTAAGTAATGGATATTGTCGGGTAAGCCTAGTAAGTGGTGACACTGAAGTGTTTCATGAAAGGATTAGTTATCTATATAGTGAACATTGCCGAGTAATCCTAGTAAAGTGGTGACACTGGAGTGTTTTATGAAAGAATTAATTATCTAAATAGTGAACATTACTGGGTAAGCCTAGTAAAGTGGTGACACCATAACGTTTCATGAAAGGATTAGTTGTAGTGAACATTGTCGGGTAAGCCTAATAAAGTGGCGACACTGGAGTGTTTCATGAAAGGATTTGTTATCTAAGTAGTGAACATTGCCGGGTAAGCTTAGTAAAGTGGTGACACCAAAGTGTTTCATGAAAGGATTAGTTATATCAAAGGCTAGGCCAAGGATTAGTTATATCAAAGGCTAGGCCAAGGATGTTATATCCAAGCCTAGGCTAAGGATTAGTTATGTGCTATGCTAGGCTATGGATGAGAAATCCTATGCTAGGCCATGAAAATCAGTATATCCTATGCTAGGCTATGGATGAGAAATCCTATGCTAGGTCGTGGAAATCAGTATATCCTATGTTAAGATGTGGATGAGAAATCCTATGCTAGGTTGTGGATCAGTATATCCTACGCTAAACTATGGATGAGAAATCCTATGCCAAACTATGGATTAGTATATCCTATGCTAGACTAAGGATGAACATATCCTTGATCAGGCTAAGATAAGTAGGGTTAATGTCAAATGAAAGAATACAATTCCTAAGTATAATTAAGTTACATATATGAGTTTTAGTTTAGAAATATATCTTTGTACATATTTAGTTTTAATACCATGAGATATATATTTTTACAGAGAATTTTATATTCTTGCCCCGTTATGTTTCATGGTTAGTAGGCCAAGACCCTACAAGAGGGTAAGAAGGTGAAGAAAGCAGAAGAATTAGAAGAGTTTAGTTTATGTTTTTAGTTCAAAGCTTATGTAATTAGTTATATTTGCTTCGAGAATGTAAAAATTGTATATTTGTGTATGACTTTTAGATATGGCTCTCCATAATGATTTGTTTAAATATTATGGATTAGTTGATGTTTAGTTAGAAGTAGCAGAACTAATACTATTTATCTAGGTATATATCAGATAAACTAGGGTACAAAATATTAGGTTGTTATATTATGGTATCAAAGCAGTTCATCCTGTGAGCCGGGGTATGGACTGACTAGGCGTATGCCAGTTTATTATTTTTCCACTAAGTGTTATGAATTTATTGTCACATATATGAGGTGTGTTGATAGAATTGCATGACATGCCTTAGGTTTGAGTGTTAATGGTTACTGTCACACGTAGTGTGTTTAGGAAACCATTACTTCACCAATGCGAGGTAGAAGCAATAGAAACTCTTCTAGTGAAGGATCAACTATCATAATTGAAGTGTTCTTTGAGATAGCGACTACTAGGAGGAAGCAGATTGCTATCGCAAGCAGAGTTTATAAGGGATGGAAGTAATTTTATCTTAGCAGCTAATACCACTAATACAGTCAGTGTATGCAGTAGTGGTAGTAAAACACTGAAACTCCCTAAATCTCTCAAGGTTTAGAAAGGCCAAATCCTACATCCTGTGAGGGAAAGGAAGATCTGTTTGGAGTAGGTGAAGTGACTTAAGAAGATGGAGGAAATCTCTACAGTTGAGGTTTGTTCAGATGATCTGAGAGTTTTGGTTATCTCCTATATGTTAGAAAGGAGGTAGAGTTTTGGTGAACAAAATGTCAATGAGATAGAGTTCTCATGACTTGAATAAGGTTACATGTTAGTATACCAGTAAATGGCTAAGTTCAAAGAAGTAAGCGATAAGTATAGAGCAAGCTACAGAATCGAACTTCAACTCATAGAACTCTGAGTTAAGGGGGTTGTGGCATTCATTTTTCTGTACTCACCATTCTTTGTTTATGAAGGTTGACGAAGGATGGATAGTATCGAGTTCTTCATGATACTCAAAGTAAAATCATTAATAAGCGAACTTGAGTTTCCAATCCTTTTCTACATGAGCTATGGTGTCATTAGATACTTGTAGAATAAAGGATTGGTCAAAAAGTGAAAGAATAAGAAAGTCATTATTCTTAAAGTTTTCAATTTGTCCTCTTGCAATATTCTTTTCAAATCAGACTAGAGCAGTAACTCAAAGAGAATAGATGATATCATGTTTTTATTACACCAGTTATTCGAATTTGCAAGATCTCAGTAGTGAGCCAAACTTTACCAAGTAGGCAAGAGTTCAAGGTTAATCGAATATACTATAAGAGTTATTCGATTAGCGTAGTTTCAATTAGTTGAAACAGACAAAGAGAGGCTTAGTTTTGATTGATCGAGAAAGGCAGAGTGGTTTTGAAAGTACCAATCAAAGAGAATAGTTGAGGGTCCCTATAGCTAGCCTCTAGTGGAGCAATAGTTGCAATGTTTCCACAAGAGGAAGAGAGAAGATAATAAGTATAAGAAGTATGCTTCTAGGCCTAGTTATCTTCAAGATAAAATCCAGTTAAGTTGCAGCTCAACTGGTGAGAGGCATTTCCTTTAAAGGAAACAAAAGGCTTGGTCACGGGTTCGAATCGTAGGAAGGGTTGCAGACCGAAGGTGGGAATTGAATTTTTGTGCCAATGCTAGACAATATCTTAGTAGATGTGATAGCACCCTAGAAGTAGTGGATGGCCGCTACATTAAAAAGTGAAGGGACCAAAGTGTGATAGATGAGGGAGTTCACATGGGGGTAGACCTAGTTGAGTTAGCCAAATAGTATGTTATACTTATGACTAACCAGAGCACTTTTATATAAGTGTATGCAGAGGCAGGGAGCAGTGCTTAACCTTACAGTTCAAGTTAAAGTAAGAGTTTATACTCTGAGCAGTAAGGGGGCAGCTTAAACTCTAGATCTTATACGAGATAAGGACATTGTTAAATATGATATCTAAGTTTTAGTATATGATTCAAGAGTACCCCACTCTTTGATTTCATATGAGCATGTAAAAAGATTAGATTTACTTATGTTTGAGTTTTCCCCATGTTTTATCCTTGTCTACACCAACTGGAAAGCTAGTCACAACTTCCGCAGTAAATTTGGCCAGTTGTAAAAAGATAGAAGGTAAGATTTTCATTGTGAATCTTATCAGTTTATCTCTTATTAATATGGACGTTAGACTAGATGGTGTGGTGGTTTGAGAGGAATGAGGGAGATAAGGGGGGGCTGCATAGAGGGAAGGATGAATAAGGGCTAAAAATGACCCCAATAGAACCCTAAGTGGGCTTTTAGGGGGTGCTGATGCGAGGACACGGGCCGTGTCCTTGGACCGTGTCCTTCTCTGTAAAAGGGAAGTATCCTGACTCACGAAAAGTGGTGACACTAGAGTGTTTCATGAAAAGTTTAGTTATCTAAGTACTGAACATTGTCGGGTAAGCCTAGTAAAGTGGTGACACTGGAGTGTTTCACAAAAAGATTAGTTATCTAAGTAGTGAACATTGTCAAGTAAGCCTTGTAAAGTGGTGACACATGAGTGTTTCATGAAAGGATTAGTTATATCCAAGGCTAGGCCAAGGATGTTATATCCAAGGCTAGGCTAAGGATGTTATATCCAAGGCTAGGCTAAGGATTAGTTATGTCTTATGCTAGGCTATTGATGAGAAATCCTATGTCAGGCCGTGGAAATCAGTATATCCTATGCTAGGCTATGGATGAGAAATTCTATGCCAGGCCGTGGAAATCAGTATATCCTATGCTAAGAAGTGGATGAGAAATGTGGATGAGAAATCCTATGCCAGGCCGTGGAAATCAGTATATCGTACGCTAAGCTGTGGATGAGAAATCCTATGTCAGGCTGTGGATCAGTATATCCTACGCTAGGCTGTGGATTAGAGATCCTATACCAAAATATGGATTAGTATATCCTATGTTAGACTAAGGATGAACATATCCTAGATCAGGCTAAGGATAAGTAAGCTTAATGCCAAATGAAGGAATACAATTCCTAAGTATAAATAAGTTACATATATGATTTTTAGTTTAGAAATATATCTTTGTACATATTTAGTTTTAATACCATGAGATATATGTTTTTATTGGGAATTTTATATTCTTACCCTATTATGTTTCATGGCTAGTAGGTCAGGACCCTACAAGAGGGTAAGAAGATGAAGAAAGCAGAAGCATTAGAAGAGTTTAGTTTATGTTTTAAGTTTAAAGCTTATGTAATTATTTATATTTGCTTTGAGAATATAAAAGTTGTATATTTGTGTATGACTTTTAGATATGGCTCTCCATAATGATTTGTTTAAATATTATAGATTAGTTGATGTTTAGTTAGAAGTAGCAGAACTGATACTGTTTATCCAAGTATATGTCAGATATACTAGGGTATAAATATTAGGCTATTACAATGAGCCTTCTTTCTTCCTGAAGATCTAGGTCTTCTCTGATCAATCTGGGATTATTATCAAGTGAGAAGTGTTGAAGACACCAACTAGGTTCTCTTATCTCCACTGGGATCATAACCTCACACTCATAGGTTAGCTTAAAGGGAGTTTCACCTATCGTGGAGTAGGGCATAGTCTGGAAGGCCCATAGGACATGGTTTAATTGTTCGGCCTAGCTACCTTTAGCTTCGTCCATCATTCTCTTTAGTCCGCGAACAATAACTCGGTTGGCGGCTTCAGGTTGTCCATTTATCTAAGGGTTCTCCACTGCACTGTAGTGATGTTTAATTTTCAAACCAACAAGTAGCTCTTCAATCTCCTTATCTTTGAATTATGTCCCATTATCCGTCACAATGGATTACGGGATTCCAAACCTTGTAATGATGCGACGCTAAGTGAACTTTTGGATTCGGGAAGAGGTGATACTGACTAAGGGTTCTGCCTTAATCCATTTAGTGAAGTAGTCCACCACCACCACTAGGAACTTCAGCTATCCAGGTGCTTAAGGGAACGAACTTAAAATATCCATACCCCACTAGTAGAATGGCTAAGGTACAGATGTCGTGGATAGTTACTCAGGTGGAGCATGATAATGGTCAGAGTGTCGTTGGCATTTGTCGCATATTTGGACATGCGTAAAGGAGTTCACTTCCATTGTTGGCCAGTAGTATCCAACCTTGAGTGCCTTTAAAGCTAAAGCTTTGCTTTGCAAGTGGTGTCCACAACTCCCTTCATGGACTTTAGCCAGCATATATTTTACTTCTTTTGGCATAAGGCATTTAAGGAGTGGTGATGAAAATTTGTGTCGGTACAACTGTCCATCATAGATGGTGTAACAGACCGCAGTTTTGACTAACTTGGAAGCTTTTTTTGGGGTCCTCTGGTCGGATCCCGGACTACAAGTATTCCATTATTAGTGTGATCCAAGTGCACTCTTATTCTTCCAGTTGGAATACTGATGTGTCCATGATGGAAGGTTGTGAGAGGGTCTTTTGGATCACTAAACGATTATTACCCGGGCTTTTAGTGCTAGCCAACTTGGATGGGAGGTCGACCCTTGAATTATGTTCCTGGGGTATATGCTCCACCTTTATTGTTTAGAAATTTTTTAGGAGCCCTTGTACCCTTGCTAGGTACTTCTGAAGGAAAGGCTCCCTAGCCTGATAATCACCTTGAATCTGGGAGGTCACAAGCTGAGAGTCACTACAAAGTGTGATCCTTGTTGCTCCTAATTCTCTAGCCATAACCAGTACAGTGATACAAGCTTCATACTCCGCTTGGTTGTTTGAGGTGGCAAATTTAAATCTCAGGGAGTTTTCAATGGTTACTCCTTCAGAGTTTTTCAAAATTATCCCGACATCACTCCCTTTGGGGTTTGAGGACCTATCTATGAATACGATCTATGATATTCTCTCGGGATCTTTATGATTCAAAGTAAGCTCGGCAAGGAAATCTGAAAGCGCTTGTGCCTTTATTGCTAACCTAGGCTCGCACACAATTCTGAACTTGGAAAGTTAAATAGACCAGGCAATCATCCTTCCTGCTAGGTTCAGTTTATGTAGTATTTGTCGAATAGGCTGGTCTGTCCTTACCATCATTGGATGGCATTGGAAGTATTGTCTGAGTCTTCTTGCTGTGATGATGAGGGCAAATATAACTTTTTCTATTTTCTGATAGCGGAGTTTGGGACCTTGTAGTACCTTTCTCATAAAATAAATCAGTTTCTGACCTTCGGTCGTTTCCTGGATAAGTACCGAACACACAGCCTCCCCATGAACAGAGAGGTATATGTACAATGTTTCACCGAGATCCAACCTTGTTAGAATGGGAGGAAAACACAAGAGGTTCTTCAAAGACGTAAATGCGTCCCCACATTCCGAAGTCCACTCAAAACCTGTCCTCTTTTTTAATAGTTTGAAGAGGGGAGGAGAGCGGCTTTAGCAAGGAACCGTGTGAGGATTGCAATCCGTCCAATCAGTTGTTGAACTTCTTTAACATTCTGAGTGCTACATATGTTGAGCACCGCCTAACATTTTTCTAGGTTAGCCTTAATTCCACGATAAGTCAGCATGAAGCCAAAAAATTTTCCAACCTGGACCCCGAATGCGTATTTTTTAGGATTAAGCCTCATGTTGTGCTTTCTCAATTGGGCAAACACTTCTTTAAGGTCCGAGGTATGTGAACCGGGTAGTGGGGTCTGGACTATCATATCATCAATGTAGATTTCAAGCATTCTCCCTACTTGATTTTCAAAAACCCTATTCATCATTCTTTGGTAGGTGGTTCCTGCATTTTTCAAGCCAAAGGGCATTATCTTATAGCAGTAGCTCGCCCTTTCAGTGATGAAAGCAGTTTTATCTTCATCTCCGAGGTACCTTGGGATCTGATTGTACCTGGAGTAAGTGTCCATGAAAGGCAGCAGCCGGAAGTTGGAGGAGCTATCAACCAGTTGTCAACATTAGGGAGGGGGTATGAATCTTTGGGACAAGCCTTGTTCAAGTATGTATAATCCACACACAACATCCACTTTCCATTTGACTTTTTCACTAAGACTATATTGGAGAGCCATGTGGTATATGAAATCTCCCTAATGAATCGACACTGAGTAGTTCTTTAATTTGCTCCTCGATGATCTGTTGTTTCTCATGGCTAACTTTTCTTTTCTTCTGTGAGACTGGCCTCGCATCCCGTTTAATAAATACATGATGATAGATGAAATAGGGTCAAGCCTAAGCATATCAAAGGACGTCCATACAAATAAGTTCTTGTTTTTCTGCAAGAGCCCCGTAAGCAGGAGTCTCTCACGCTCTGTCAGATTTGCACCTATTTTGGTGACTTGATCAGGCTTGTCACCGAGTTAGAGCAGAAATAACTATCCTTCAGGCTGGGGTCTGGTGCCCTGAATTTCCTCACGTACATCTAACTTGGTTATAGGGATGTTGACTTAATCCTGGATTGAGCTAGATGTGCGTGTTTTTGTTTTTCTGGGGGTCCTACAGATTTTTAGACTTTCATTGTAACATTTGCGCGTTGCAATCTGATTGCCTTTAACTATGACGACCTCATTATTCTTATTGAGGAATTTCATGGCCTGGTGAGCAGTAGATACTACAACGGCAATGCCATTTAGTGTAGGACAACCCAAGATAATATTGTAAGCTGATGGGCAATCCATAATCAGGAATCTAACTTTAACGGTCTTGTAGATGCTGTCATCACCCAAGGTTAAAAAGGTTTCAAAGTAACCTACTGGGGTAACCATTTCCCCAGAGAAACCAGTGAGTTCACCATCATAAGGTGTTAACGCAGACAAAAGGAACTCCAATCTTTCAAAGGCATCCATGAATATAATGTCCGCTGAGCTTCCTTGATCGATGAAGATATGCCGAACTTAAGCGTTAGATATTATTCCAGAAATAACCAGCGGTTCGTCATAGTCCAAAATAATATCGTCTTAGTCCTTATCTGAAAAAGAAATGGGCAGTCTTTCTTTGTCTTCAACACGGGGTTTGCGTATAAAGCTGGAGATGCTTAAGACCCCAGTTTGGAGTGCTTTCTTCCAAGAGTTGTTAGATAATCCCCTGCTGTTTTTGGTATCACGGTGAGGTGGGGTTCAAGATTTTTTGGCGAGGTTGTAGGTTCTTTTCCTCTGACGTGGAGTCGAACTTCACCTCGGACTGCGGCTACATCTCTGATCCCTTTGTCTTCCACGGCTCTCATCGTTTCGAAAGGCGCTAATGTATTTTTGTAACCATCCCTCCTTGATCAAGGACTCAATAGCATCCTGAAGTTGGTAGCAATCCTCTGTCTCGTGGCCATAGTTTTTGTGCCATTTATAGTGTTTCGAATGGTCTTTCTGAGACTGCTTCTTTAGAGGGGGTGACCTTTTAATATCTTGAAACTCAGTTTGAAGCACCTCCTTCAATATCATCTCTCGTGGTGTGTTCAAAGGAGTGTAGTCATAGTATTTGGGCCAGTATAGTTCGCTCTTAGAGGAGCCACAGGGCTGGTTGGAGTTCTGGTTATTTTTTTGGTGAATGGATTCACCTTTTTCCAGACTCTCTTTAGCCTTAGTAATCTCCTCTAGTTCGACATACTTGTCAGACTGCAAGTAAAGTTCATCTAAAGTCGATGACTTCTTTTTTGCCAAAGACCAGAAGAAGTCTAAATAAGTCTGGAGTCTATTCCTAGCATAATGAAGGGTTATCCTGTCATCCATGTTTTCACCTTTTTTTCTAGATGTGTGTCTTCCTGTCTACTTTGTCAAAAAGTGAAGGTTGAACATCAGAGACCGTCTGGAATGTTACAACCCCTAGCTATTCCTGAATAGAAGTAGGATAGTACTGCAATGGACTTTGTGGTTGGATTGCCAAAGACTAGAAAGGGTTACGATTGGATATGGGTAATTATGGATCGACTCACAAAGTCAACACATTTCTTACCAATCAACATAAGGTATTCATTGGAGAAGCTAACCCAATTGTACATTGGTGAAATTGTCAGACTACATGGTGTGCCTACCAGTATCATTTCTAATAGAGATCCAAGGTTCACATCAAAGTTTTGGCAAAGTCTTTAAGAAGCGATAGGAACGAAGCTACATTTAAGTTCTGAATATTATCCCCAAACCGATGGTCAATTAGAGAGGACAATTCAATCATTTGAAGACTTACTCAGAGCTTGTGCTTTAGAACAAACTGGAAGTTGGGATGAAGTTTTATCATTGGTAGAGTTCACCTACAACAACAGTTATCATTCGAGCATAGGGATGACACCCTATGAGGCTCTATATGGGCGAAAGTGCAGAACACCTTTGTATTGGTACCAAGATAGAGAGCGACTTACTGTTGGACCTGATCTTATTCAGTAAACAACTGAAAAGGTCAAGATGATTCAAGAAAAGATGAGGACTGTAACACCCCAATTTTTAGAAAAATGTCCCAAATGTTCTGTTTGCTGTTTTTCAAGCTTTTGTGTAAATGACTATTATGTCCCTATTTTACTGTTTCTTGTTTTTCTGTATGAAATACAAATATGTTTTACAGGCTAAAATTTTATTTGATAGTTTTACGTATTTTGCTTCGAGACGGTAAAATAAAAATTTTCTCGAGCTACTGTTTTAATTTTTCTGGGTGATATACAGACAATTAATACTGTCTGTAATTTTATTTGAACGTTTTGGATGATTTGCTTCGTCGTGGGAAAAAATGGAAAAATGACCGTTATGTCCCGATTTATCTGTAATTAATACTGTTTTTAATTTTTCTATATGTTACAGTGCTTAATATTACTGTCTGTGATTTTATTTGGACTTTTTGTGCGATTTGCTCCGGGACAGGAAAATAATATTTTTTCGGGCCGGGGAAATCTTGTTTTAATTATTCAGACTGGGGGATCTTACTAAACCCAATTCTGAATGAGACGATAATTAATCTTTTAATTTTTAGGATTTAACTGTCCAATAAAATAATTTTGTATATTATTTTATTAGTCAGTATAATTAGATGACAGTGGACCCGGAAATATTTTGCGGGACCCACGTTTAGCTAATACAGTTAAGTTAGTAGCTTAATTAAGCATCATTAGTGAAGGAATTCTCTAGAACAAGTGACTAAGCTTGATGACTAGGTTAATTAGTGACTAAGCATGGTGACTAAGGCTAATGACAAGGCAAGGATGAACCAATGGGAGCCAAGCTTGCTAACCAAGTTTTGATCTTGGCCTTTGATCCATTCTAAGGCTAGGATGAAGCCAAGCCCAATGACACCTTGCATGCTTTGATGTCTACGGCCAAGCCATCCTTGGAAGACCAAAAATCACTTTGTCTTCATGCAAAATTTCTCTCTTCTCTCTCTTCCAAAAACCCTAAACACCATTGAAGCTCTCTTGAAGCTAGTTTTGGCCAAGCCTTGTTCTACACCATCCAACCACCCAAAATTCTATCCAACCAAATTTTCTAAACCTAAACACAATCCTAAGAACATCTCTAGTTGAGAGTTCTTGCAAAATCTTCCATTTGAAGCTTGGAAACCAACTTGGAAAATTTTACCTAGAAGGTGAAATTTCTAGTTTTCTATTTCTAAACTCTTTTTCAAAGTTCTAAGCCATGATTTCTCCATGGTTTAAGCTCTCTTTCTATGGTTAGTAACTTGTAGATTTTTGTTTAAGTTTGTTAGGTGACTTGAAGGAGAAAATCGAAACATAAGGAAAGGTGTGAAAGAGTTTTAGTCTTCATTTAAGGTAAGAGGAAGACTAATCTTATCATCTATGGATGGTGGTAAGAAGATGGAGTGTGATTTTTGTGATTGTAGAATCCATAAGGATTCATTTGTGTGATTGTTAGTAGCTTGTTTAGGTGTTTGTGTATTTGTTAGTAGCTTTCCTATTTGATGTTTGTAATAATTTGCATGTCTACAAGCTTTGATTGCATGTCTACAAGCTTTGATTGCGTGTCTACAAGCTTTGATTTAGGTTATATGTATTAGAAATATATTGCATGTGTTAGAAATGTATGATAATTTATAGGATGTGAATAATATGTCAAGGATTGCATGAGTGTTCCAGAGAACACAAACCTTGAGGCTTACGGCCATGACCAAAATGGAGAACCAAAATGTTCTCTTAATTTTCCTAAAATGAGATTTAACTAACCTAGGAACATTAACAAGGTATCACATTGTTTAGATTAAGGAAAATGAATTTAGAAATCAAATGACATAATTTTATGTTTTGGCCAACATGCCAAACCACTTATATATGATTTCTAAGATCAATTGCAAACCTTTTTCAATCAAAATAATGCAATATATGTTAAAAAGGAATTTTTTTAAAAGGAATTTTAAAGAAATTAATTGATTAGAATTAAGTGTCTTGAATTAAAATTATTGATTTTATTGTTAGAAATAAAATACAGTAACTTTTGAGAATTTCTAACATATGGCTCATGCTGTATTTTGAAGCATGTTAGTAGTTTTCAAAAGGATTAATTATATGATTTAAAAAATTAAATAAACAGAATTTTTACGAAAAAATTAGGAAACCATTAATATAATTTTCTAAGCAAAATACTGTCAATTTTTAGTAAAAACGGGCAAATAAGAGAGAAAAAAATGTTCAAAAGACAGTATACGGTATAGAAAATATTTTACGTAGTTTAAATGTATTATTTATTATTTCTGTTTATTTAAACAGTAATTTAAACAGTAATTTTTAAGGAGTTTGGACAAGAAAATGATTTAAAAATCTTACGCGATTGAGAAAATGTATTAAAAACTCTACACGATTTTAAAAACAGAAAAATAAATTTACGCGATTTAAAAACATTTGTAAAAATGACGAGATTGTGAAAACGCGATAAAATTTCTACGCGATTGACCAAAATGGAACTTTCTGTTATTTTTTCTTTTTTTTGCTGTCGGGCTATGAGGTGAACCCGTACAGGCTTTGGAACAGTATTTGTCCGGTGGGACTTACTGTATCTTTTTATCTTTGAGGATATCTTGGTTATGCCAATTTTTGGTGGATTGGTTGACGAGGTGAATCACATCGTGTTGTCGATGCGATAAACATAGTGTGGTTCATTGTTCTTATGAACTTGGAGACATTAGTGTACGGGATCCCATATATGGACAGTTGGTCGCTCCGCTGGGCCGTGGTAACCGATAGCACACTAATGAACTCGACACGCACTATTTTTAATCGAGATTTCGTAAAGTCTAATAGTACATTGCCTGTAGTGCCACAATGTGAGACCGTGAACTACACTATGCTTTTGATGATGGATTCCATATGACGTGGGGCTATAGACGCAAAGTGTGACAGCGCAATAGTTTGGTTGGGCAGCCGTGGTACTAATAGATTTTGCGAATCATTCTCTCTCTGATATCTGTTTATGTTTAGCTCCATGGAGTAGGATCGTGTCATGTTACATTTAATTATATCTTGAACATTATTTATTTTATCTGTTTATTTATTTATTTAGTTATTGATTCTGAGAAATTGTCTGTTTCTGAATTTATTTTATCTGTGATATTATATTGTATATGTTATTGTTTTATATGTGATATCATGTGTTGTTATGATAATTAGATCTTTACACTATACTGTTATTAAATTACTGTTATAGCTTTTCATATTGCATGAACTGTATATATGTTGTTTGTCGTTTTCTTATTTGCCATGTTTGTGATGATTTTAGATTGTCTTACCTCTTTATTGTATGTGTTTTCTGTATATTTATTTTACGCGATAAAGAGTTTGAGGAAGAGGACCAGCCTCTTGAGATTTTGTATCCTGAAGAAGAAGAAGAGCAACAAGCCGAAGATCAGTATGAAGACCGAGAACCATCTGATCATCCATATCCATTGGATTGATTAGTTTGGGTATGGCGGTGCCAGGATTTTTGGGGTTTGTGACACTCGAGTTTCACGGTGGATCGTTAGCTTGGCATATGCGAGGAGACAGAGACTCCGTGACGTATGTGGGACGGCTGACTGTGTCCCTACGTCATAGGTTTGATGAAGAGCCAGTGATGACGACTACTGTGTTTCTGCACTTAGAGTTACCTTTATCCATTAGGCGTCATTGGGGTGGTGTATCCACTGAGCCTAGTGAGATGACACTCGTATCGACTGCGCGGTCTCATATCCACCGAGTGTCGAGGCATCCTGGATATTTATCTTCTGATGAGTTTCCTGAGGGTGATTCATCAGAGGATTAAATATTTATGATATATTTTTGGGCGCGTCTGCGTATGTATATATTGACTCTTTACTGTTTTTCTTTACTGTTTCTGTTTAAATATTTGGAGTTGTAGTTGTAAATTATTTGTATAACTTATAACTTAGACCATATGTATATTATGAGTGATGTTGTTCTGTTTACTTTATGTTTCTGTATTATTTTATTTAATAATATTTTGTTTAACAGGAATTATTTTACAACCCATATTAATACATAATAAATGTTTTACAACTTGGGTAGATTTTATTTATTTCTCTTTATATATGTGACATCCCCACAAGGGTGTTACAAGGACGACTCGGAGTCAGCAAAAGAGCTATGCGGACAAAAGGAGAAAGCCTCTTGAGTTTGAGGAAGGCGAACATTTGTTTTTGAAAGTCACGCCTACGACTGGGGTCGGCCGAGTTCTTAAGTCTAGAAAGCTTACTCTTAAATTCCTTAGCCCTTACCAAATTCTTCGCCGGATAGGTCCAGTTGCTTACCAAATAGCTTTACCACCTTTTCTTTCTAATCTTCACAATATCTTTCATGTGTCACAACTTTGAAAATATATTCCTAACTCTGATCATGTCATAGCACCTGACATGGTACAATTAAAAGAAAACATAACTTATGAGACAACCCCTGTAAGGATTGAGGATAAGAGGATGAAGTAACTCAGAGGGAAAGACATCCTGTTGGTAAAAGTGATTTGGAACGAAACAGCTGGAGATGCGACGTGGGAGTTGGAAGACAAGATGAAAGAGCAATACCCATAACTATTCTAAGATATGAAAATTTCGAGGACAAAATTTCTATTTGAAGGAGAGAGTTGTAACAGCCCGAAAATTTATAATTTTATGATAAATAGTCGTTTTATAATATTTGTGATTTTTGTGAATTTTTCTGGATTTTTATGAGAACGTGAAATATTTTAATATTATTTCTCATTTTGTGTGCACATTGAGCAGAGCCGGTGAAATGAGATATTTTCCCCGAGGATCTTGATCTGTGGAAACATTGACGGGGGATCTTACTAAACCTGAGACTGGACATGATTTACGAAGTTTCATGTTTTTTGAGATTTTTATCTGATAAATAAAAATCGTTGTGTATTTTATTATGTATTGGATAATTGACACTGACTTCTATCAACTGTAACAATTATCCATTGGATAATAACTTGTAGTAGAAATCTTATCTTATCCAAAAAAAATTCACTTTATGTCAAATCAAATCACCTTTAATTCAAAAAGTAATGGATTTTAATCAAAGCTTCTCAAGGAAGCTTTAACCCAAAAAGACCAAAATGCCCAAAACTTGCAAGAGAAGTCAATCTCTCCCTCTCCTTCCCTCTTGTGTGCCGCGGCTTTGGAGCTTTAGGGGACCCAAAAATTTAATTTTTACCTTATCATTTTACTCCAAAATTCTAAATCACAAAAAGCTATCACCTTTTTTTTCTCTTCATTTCCTCTTCTCACATTTTTCTCTCTTCTTCTTCTTCCTTTTTCTCTTCTCCATGGCAGCAGCCCCATTCATGTGGCCATCTCCATTTTCTTGCTTCACTACTACCATTTCTACACTCTTCTTCTCATTCTAAACCTTTCCTCTTTGGTGATTATCTTCCAAATCCATTGTTTTCTTCACTTTTCTTCAAGAACAAAGTTTGAAGCTTTTGAGGTAAACCTTTGATTCTTTACTTTCTCTTCTTCTTTTTCGTTTCTATGTTCATTTCTATGGTCATGGATCCTTTCTTTTTCAAATCATTGGTGTTGATTCTTTGAGTTATGATTCTTAGGGTTTGTAACACCCTTGTGGGGATGTCACATATATAAAGAGAAATAAATAAAATCTACCCAAGTTGTAAAACATTTATTACGTATTAATATGGGTTGAAAAATAATTCCTGTTAAACAGAATATTATTAAATAAAATAATACGGAAACATAAAGTAAACAGAACAACATCACTCATAATATACATATGGTCCAAGTTATAAGTTATACAAATAATTTACAACTACAACTACAGATATTTAAACGAAACAAGAAAGAAAAAAGAAAGAGTCAATATATACATACGCAGACACGCCCAAAATACACATCATAAACATTTAATCCTCTGATGGATCACTCTCAGGAAACTCATCAGAAGATAAATATCCAGGATGCCTCGACACTCGGCGGACATGAGACCGCGCAGTCGATACGAGAGTCATCTCACTAGGCTCAGTGGACACACCACCCTAGTAACGCCTAAGAGATAAAGGCAACTCTAAATGCAGAAACACAGTAGTCGTCATGACTGGCTCTCCATCAAACTCATGTCGTATGGACACAGTCAACCGTCCCACGTACGTCACAGAGTCTCTGTCTCCCCTCAGATGCCAAGCTAACGATCCACCATGAAACTCGAGTATCACAAATCCCAAAAATCCTGGCACCGCCATATCTAAACTAATCAGTCCAATGGGTATGGATGATCAGATGGTTCTTGGTTGTCGTATTGATCTTCGGCTTGCTGCTCTTCTTCCTCCTCAGTATACACAATCTCAAGAGGTTGTTCCTCTTCCTCAAACTCTTTACCACGTAAAATAAATATACAGAAAACACGTACAATAAAGAGGTAGAACAATCTAAAATCATCACAAACATGGCAAATAAGAAAACGACAAACAACATATATACAGTTCATGCAATATAAAAAGCTACAACAGTAATTTAATAACAGAAGAATGTAAAGATTTAAATATCATAAGAACACATAATATCACAAATAAACTAATATTACAAATCGGATAAAATAAAATAATAAATAGACAATTTATCATAATAATAACCAGATAAAAATAAACAAATGAAATAAAATAATGTTCAAGATATAATCATATGCAATATGACACGATCCTACTCCATGGAGCTAAACACATATAGATATCAGAGAGAGAATGACTCGCAAAATCTATTAGTACCATGGTTGCCCAACCAAACTATTACGCTGTCACACTTTGCGTCTATAGCCCCACGTCATATGGAATCCATCATCCAAAGCATGGTGTAGTTCACGGTCTCACATTGTGGCACTGCAGGCAATGTACTATTAGACTTTATGAAATCTCGATTAAATATAGTGCGTGTCGAGTTCATTAGTGTGCTATCGGTTACCACGACCCAGCGGAGCGACCGACTGTCCATATATGGAGTCCTGTACACTAACGTCTCCCGGTTCATAAAGACAATGAACCACACTACGTTTATCGCATCGACAACACGATGTGATTCACCTCGTCATCCAATCCACCAAAAACTGGCATATCCTCAAATTACCAGGATATCCTCAAAGATAAAAAGATACAGTAAGTCCCACCGGATAAATACTGTTCCAAAGCCTGTACGGGTTCACCTCATAGCCCGACAGCAGAAAAATTCAGAAATTACCATTTTGGTCAATCGCGTAGAAATTTTATCGCATTTTTCACAATCTCGTCGTTTTTACAAACATTTTTAAATCGCGTAAATTTATTTTTCTGTTTTTAAAATCACGTAGAGTTTTTAATACGTTTTCTCAATCGCGTAAGGTTTTTAAATCATTTTATAGTCCAAATCCTTTAAAAATTACTGTTTTAAATAGACAGAAATAATAATTAATACGTTTAAACTATGTAAAATATTTTCAATACCGTATACTGTCTTTTAGACATCTTTCCTATCTTAATTGCCCATTTTTACTAAAAATTGACAGTATTTTGTTTAGAAAATTATAATAATGATTTCCTAATTTTTCCGCAAAAATTCTGTTTACTTAATTTTTATCCGTATAATTTAAACCTTTTGAAAACCACTAACATGCTTCAAAATACAGTATGAGCTATATGTTAGAAATTTTCGAAAGTTATTGTATTTCTTTTCTAACAATAAAATCAATAGTTTTAATTGGTTAAACTTAATTCAATTCAATTTATTTCTTAAAAACTCATTTTAGAAAAATTCTTTTTAACATATATTGCATCCTGATACTTGGAAATGGTTTAGAATTGATTTTAGAAATTATGAATTCTTGGTTTGGCATGTTGGCCGAAATATATGTTTGGATCATTTGATTTCTAAATTCATTTTCCTTGATCTAAACACTTCTATCTCTTGTTAATTTTCCTAGGTTAATTAAATTACACTTTAGGAAAATAATGAGAACATTTTGGTTCTCCTTTTGAGTTAATGGCCGTGAGCCTTAGGATTGTGTTCTTTGGAACACTCATGCCTTCCTTAGCATGTTATTCACATCCTATACATTATCATGCATTTCTAACACATGCAAATTATCAAAGCTTGTAGACATGCAATTTAAAGCTTGTAGACATGCAACTACATATAAATTATTACAATTATCAAATAGGAAAGCTACTAACAACCACACAAACAAGCTACTAAACAACCACAAACAAGGAATCCTTATGGATTCTACAATCAACAATCAATTTTCCATTTTCTTACCACCACCCATGGATGATAAGATTTGTCTTCCTCTTACCTTAAATGAAGACAAAATATTCTTTCACTCCTATTCTAGGTTTCGGTTTTCTCCTTCAAGTCACCTAACAAACTTAAACAAAAATCTGCAAGTTACTAACCATAAAAGAGAGCTTAAACCATGAAGAAATCATGGCTTAGAACTTTGAAAAAGAGTTTAGAAATGGAAAACTAGAAATTTCACCTTCTAGGTAAAATTTTCCAAGTTGGTTTCCAAACTTCAAATGGAAGATTTTGCAAGAACTCTCAACTAGAGATGTTCTTAGAATTGTGTTTAGGTTTAGAAAACTTGGTTGGATAGAATTTTGGGTGGTTGGATGGTGTAGAACAAGGCTTGGCCGAATGGAGCTTCAAGAGAGCTTCAATGGTGTTTAGGGTTTTTGGAAGAGAGAGAAGAGAGAAAGTTGCATGAAGACAAAGTGATTTTGCTCTTCCAAAGGCCAAATGGCCGTGAACTTCACTCCATGCAAGGTGTAGCCTTGCTTGGCTTCATCCAAGCCTTTGGATGAATCAAAGATCAAGATTAAAACTTGGTTAGCAAGCTTAGCCCTCATTGGTTCATCCTTGCCTTGTCATCCACCTTAGTTACTAACCTAGTCATTAGCTTAGTCACTAATTAGCTTAGTCACACACTTAGTCATCATGTTCTAGAGAATTCCTTCACTAATGATGCTTAATTAAGCTACTAAGTTAACTGTATTAGCTAAACGTGGGTCTCGCAAAACATTTTCGGGTCCACTGTCATCTAATTATATTGACAAATAAAATAATATACAAAATTATTTTATTGGACAGTTAAATCCTAAAAATTAAAAGATTAATTATCGTCTCATTTAGAATTGGGTTTAGTAAGATCCCCCAGTCTGAATAATTAAAACAAGATTTCCCCGGCCTGGAAAAATATTATTTTCCTGTCCCAGAGCAAATCGCACAAAAAGTCCAAATAAAATCACAGACAGTAATATTAAGCACTGTAACATATAGAAAAATTAAAAACAGTACAATCGGGACGTAATGGTCATTTTTCCATTTTTTCCCACGACGAAGCAAATCATCCAAAACGTTCAAATAAAATTACAGACAGTATTAATTGTCTGTATATCTCCCAAAAAAATTAAAACAGTAGCTTGAGAAAATTTTTATTTTACCGTCTCGAAGCAAATTACGTAAAACGATCAAATAAAATTTTAGCCTGTAAAACATATTTGTATTTCATACAGAAAAACAAGAAACAGTAAAATAGGGACATAACAGTCATTTACACAAAAGCTTGAAAAACAGCAAACAGAACATTCGGGACATTTTCTAAAAATTGGGGTGTTACAGGGTTTGGTGGAGCTTTGGACGAAATCTCACAAGTACTTCAAGGGGTGATTTTCGTGTTCTTCCTTTAGGTAAGAGAGAGATTTACTCACTTCAACCTTTATTAGTGGTGAGGGATCTTTTGAGTGGTAGTTGATGGAGGAATCCATAATGGATTGCTCACTTTGTGTGCTTGTTTTTCATGCTTCTGTGTATATTTGATTTATATGAAAATGTTGGTTGTTTTGAATGCCTTGATGATGTTGGATTACTTGGATTGGATGAATGGAAAAATGTAGAGTTTCCTACCCTTTGGGGAGGTCATGGTTTTGGACTAAAATTTAGGGTTTGAATTTGATTCTTGTATGAATTGGAACTTAGGTAATTATGTATTTAAGGATTGATGCGTGTAATGGAAAAATTGGATTTTTATGCTCTTGGGAGGCTCACGGCCTCTAAGGGGTTTTTGGGGTCCAAGTGGTGCTTTTGTGCAACCTTTGGACTTAAGCAATTTAGAGTTATGAAATCAATAATGCGATGAAAGAAAAAATGGTTGGATTTTGTTCTTGAGAGGCCATGGCCTCAAGGGTCTATTTGACCTAAACTTGTGTGATTAATCAAGACTTAGGTAATTAGGAATTTTGGATTCATAAAATGAAATTGTGGTTGTGTTAAACCTTATAAATGTATGTTGTTATTGAGAATTGATTATATGCCATTGTGAGTCCATGTGTGGGACCAAAGACTTGTTGATGTTTAAATTGATCAAATTGTGATACGTTTTCTGAGAAGTATATTATTGATGAATATACATGATATGCATTGAGTCATCATGCATTTGTGAAAGTCCGTTGGACTCTATTGTTAAGTCCGTGCATGCCTAGGAGATTGAATTATACCTTAATACGGGTGCGAGTAGACTAAGTGTAGGTCATATTGTTGGCCTTAGGGGCGTCAAGGTGCGAGTGTCTCACAATAGACAGTGGTAGCTCCACTGGGGCCGTGGGATAGACCGATGCAAACACACCGATGATCTGGACAGAGACACTGTCCTATATTGCGATCTTGTCGAGAGTGCCATGTATAAACAATGTTGTGCAAAATATTATTTTTCTTTTAAGCATTTTATTTATAGGCTAACAAGATACTGGCATGACTCCCTGATCATTCTCTCCGAATGTTTATGTCTAGCTCCATGGAGTAGGATTTTTGGTACCATATGCATTATACATTGTTGGTCACATATTTCTTCTGGCATGAGTGTCTATACTATTCAATTGTCTCTTTAGTTGTTGAAATAATTATCTGATTAATGAACTGCTTACTGCCTGAGATATTATTATTGTTTCCCTTTTATTGCTTATTTTATTATTGCTGCTAATATATATATATATATACACACACACACACACACATATATATATATGTGTGTGTGTGTGTGTGTGTGTGTGTGTGTTGTGATGCTATGTGGGTGCTCTGCGCCATTCTATTTTCTTACTGTCGTATTGATATTGAATGTTGGGTGTCTCACCTCTTTCCTGTATCCCTATATTCTTGTTTTATTTATTTGCTTCTGAGAAGACATCCGTGAATAAGGGAAAGCGCCCGAGTTCCTTGGTTTCTGGCCTGACTACGACTAGTGCTTACTCGAAGATGTCGTCTCATCCGCGTAGATTTTTGGGATATGCAAGGATGACTTTCCATGGAGGTCCTGATTGTTGGCATATAAACCTAAGCACAGACCGTTGATTTTATCATGGGGACTTGACGGTGTCTTTAGCTTGGGGTCACTATGACCCCATGTTTTTAATTTTACTGCTTTTGTTCATCTGGAGTTTTACCTACCTGTCCATGATTTGTGGGATGATCTCTATTACACCCAACAGGAGGATTCATTCCTTTCTACTGCTCGAGCCTCTACTCGAAATTCGGTCGCTCCGATGATGATTTCATCTGATGAGGAAGACCCAGAAGAGGATCTTGCTACGGTTCTTTCTCGTCAGTCTTAGAAGGTTGATACTGTTAGTGGTTACTGATGGCTATCTGTATATCTTTTTAGAAAGCCTGATGTTTTGCTATTTTGATGGGCTGTACATTTGTAAACATCTTGGGGTGGGTAAAGCTTTTGCTTTTTTGTATACTTGATGATGTAATTAAACAGGCTTAATGCATATATATATATATATATATATATATATATATATATATATATATATATATATATAATGTGGATGTATGATTTCCTTTCATGCTGATTTCTATTGTAACTATGTTTACCATTCTCTCACAACAACAAAAAATACATATAGTCAATGCCCGATTACTATACAATTACGATTGAAGATGTTTATTCATATATTAAAAATGAACCGGGTCTTAATTTACGATTTATTTATTATTTTGCGCATTTCATTTTATTTTGGTGTGACGTTCCTTCTTCTCCTAGAAAAAAGGACGTTACACCCTTTCTTGGATGTTATCTTGTGCTCACCATAGTTCAATAGGAATATAAGTTTATCGTTTCCCATAGACGGCGCCAATGTTCTAAAGTTGATTCAGAGGAATACCTGAGATAGGCATGTTACGATGGTTTCCTCCTTACACAATTGCAGCAAAGCATGTTGAATAAGGGGGATTGGGTACCAGTAAAGGAATTCTAATGCTCAAGTCAGGTAGTACATAAGTAGGGTTTATGCCGTGAGATAACAGATACCTGATTAGGGTGACTTAGTCTGGTATTTATAGAACGTGTATAGAATCATAATGCAATCTGTGTTGAATGCAGATATTTAGGATTAGTATCCTAATAGAGATTATCATCCCATTATTGTTGGGATAAATCCCTATAAGTTAGGAACTTATATATAGAAGCTATTTAGCAGTCTGAGACAGTTATGAATCCTATAATATTGTATAATGATGATTGGTAGTTGCGGATATTTAGGAATATGTCCTCTGCACAAATCTAACAGGCTTGATACTATGGCCCAATGTTGTTCGAGATGCATGGCTTTAGGGCCCGAACTATCATCAAGGCTAAGCTGTGAAACAAGGCGGAGTCCAGCTGTATGCATGTCAGGTTGATTTGCTAGACGAGATCCCGAATCAAGGCCTAGAACATTATATGAATGGTCAAGATTAGAAGATAAATGCATGTGACTTTTTTAAGTAATCACATGACCTTTAAGTAACTTTTAATCTTAACCATCCATGTATGGTTGTATGGTCAAGATTTACTCTTCTCACACTATCACAATAAAAATTTCTCTCACTAGATATACCTCATATATAAATATATATATATATATATATATATGAGGGAGGATCAACTTACACTAGTGTAAGTCTTTTTTAACTTACACTCATTTTTAACTGTTAGATCCACTTTCATCTAATGGTTACTTTTAATGAAATAATCTCAACCATTAGATGAAAGTGAATCTAACGATTAAAAATGAGTGTAAGTCAAAAAAGACTTACACTGGTGTAAGCCGATCCCCTATATATATATATAAGAAGGAATCAAATTACACCGGTGTAAGTCAAAGTCACTCTCACACCATTGAATAACTTTTTATTGAATAATTTTCTCACTAAATCTACCGTTGGATTAAAAATTCTTATCATATAGATCATATCTATAAAATTTTAAATTAATTCAAAATTATTTATTACTTCATTGATATACGTTAAGATTAACGTAATATATACTCTTAAAATATATAAAAATAAGAACCACTTGATTACACTCTTATTGATGTTTAATTTTTTCAAGATTTGACATAATGATCAAGGTGTTAAATAATTATAATTTAAAGGTTGGATCGGTAAAAATCACATTCTATAAAAAGTTATTGGGTGGTGTAAGTATGCTAAGACCCAATAACTTTTTATAGAATGTGATTTTTATCGATCTAACCGATAAATTATATATAACTATCTATCACCTTGATCATTTGTGTCAAATCTTGAAAAAAATTAAACATTAATAAGCATGTAATCAAGTGGCTCTTATTTTTATATATTTTAAAAGTATATATTACGTTAATCTTAATGTATATCAATGAAGTATTAAAAAATTTTAGATTGATGTAAAATTTTATAGGTATGATTTATATGATAAGAACTTTTAATATAACGGTAGATTTAGTGAGAAAATTATTCAATCAAAAGTTATTCAACGGTGTGAGAGTGACTTAGACTTACACCAATATAACTTACACTAGTGTAAGTTTTTTTCCTCTTACACCGATTTTCAACTATTAGATCTATTTTCATCTAATGGTTACCTTTAATAAAATAATCTCAACCATTAGATGAAAGTGAAATTAACAGTTAAAAATGAGTATAAGAGAAAAAAGACTTACACTAATGTAAGATGATCCACACTCATATATATATATATGGGTCAGAATTAATTCACACCAGTGTAAGATTTATACTCTTACACCTGTTAGTCATGGCAACCATTACCCAAGAGGGGGGGTGAATTGGGTGATGACTAGTTTTAATGCAACTTTGACAAATTATGCATTTTAACACACTCAATAAATAAATGCAGCGGAATATGCACAATAAATGTACAACTATTATAGATTACTCAACTGCAACTTGAGATATAGGATAAATCAAGCAAATAAGCTAAATATCAAGTTCAACTCAAGCATATATAATTAAGGTGCAAATGTAAAGAGATAGAGTTTAGAAGATCAAACACAATAGTTTATCCTGGTTCGATCACCGATCCACTTGTGATCTACGTCAAGTCCTCAAGCAATTGCTAAAGATTTTCCACTATCTTCAAGCTTCAACAGGTGCTTGATAACCTTTACAATTGAGAGCACTCAACACACCTTGGGATACCTCACCCTTGTGCTTGAGCCTCAAATAGGGATATCTCATCCTTTACAACTTTTGAGGGATGCCTCACCCTCAAGGGATACCTCACCCTCTCTTTATATATTACACAAAGTGTAGAAGATAGAAACTCTCTTGAAGAGTAGATAATACAACTTGAAGCTTATGGGTATAAAGGATTTACACACTTAGCTCAAAACAAAGATTTGGAGAAAAAGATGATGAAATTCGTTTTCAATACTCAAGGGTAATTTTCAGAATGTTCTCCAACATTTCTTTGATGCCCAAAACTTGTATTTATAGCCCACTAATATTTTGTGTCATTGGGTAAAGTTTGGAAATGATTAATTAAGAAAACTAGCCGTTTTATGACCGTTAGGAGCGTTTCTGGTTTGCAACTAATCGGTTAGGACATTGTCCTAATCGGTTAGGCCTTTTAGGAAAAGCCTTCTGACTTATCAAATAACCGGTTAGGCATTTGGCCTAATCGGTTAGGCCACTTTAAAGTGCTTTTCACGATCATTTTAAACACATACTAACTGGTTAGGGAGTTACCCTAATCGGTTAGGCCATTTTGATAGCCAAATTGCATTTCACTTAAAAACATGTTCTAACCGGTTAGGAAATCTTCCTAATCGGTTAGGAGGCCATTTAAAACATGAAAAAAGGCTCCTTTTATCATCCTAATCGGTTAGGACAAGTTCCTAATCGGTTAGGACATTTCAGAAATGTGAAAATGGTTTCTGGTAGAGTGAATAATCGGTTAGGGAAAGTCCCTAATCGGTTAGGACACTCTGGCTTTGAAAACTAACTTTAAACGATCATAACTTCTTTGTTTCTTATCCGTTTTAAGCAAATGACCACTCATTACAAAGATCTTTGAGTCTATTTTCATATGAAATAAGTTTCAAAGCAAAACTCAAAGTATTTTGAAAGATATGATCAAAAGAGTAAGCAATGGTCAGTTTTGCAAAACACAAACTTGACTATTTTTCAATGGTTTGGCCTACCACCAAGACTAACTTTCCAAAAACACTTTGTTGGGCTTTTAAACTTTTTAGAAAACACTTTTTAAAGATGTTAAAACATGTTTTGAGCTTAGTGTGATTCCTTTTTACCTTTACATGAGATCTAAGTCCTATAAGCTATTCTTGAAGAACCTTGGGACTTAATCTTTGCACTTTCAATCCTTTGGCTTCTTGATATAATCCAAGCTTCCGAAATTTTCTTCTCTTCATGTCTTGCACAAGCTTGGAACATATTTATTATTTTCATCCTTCTTAAGTTGAGCATAGTTGTGATCTTTTTACTTTCTTGTTGTAATGCTCACTCTGGGTACTTAGACTATCCTACAAAGTATTGCTCACTTAACCAAACATAGTTAGTCCAAATTCATAACTCAATATCTTCATATGCATGATTCATAAATGTATAACTCTAGTTAGTCTAACATGCATACAAGACTTTCATAGACATATCCAATATTAATTCATTTATAACTCATATAAAATATTATTGGATATATTATTTGATGAATGTTACATATATCTCTTTAAGCACATTTATGTAATATGATCAATATTCTTTTGTGATGCAATTGTCATCTATAAAGTACATCTATCAAGCATATGCATCATTCTTTTTGTCTTGTATTTGTCATCATCAAAACTTAACATATTAAACTATTTGGGACAAGCTTATTTCCACAACACCAATCTCTAATCAATGATTTTACTTTAATCCAATAGTTCAAGATCGTCCTTATGTAGTGGAGTTTCACTAATTTAATAAAGAAAGATAAAAAATAGAATATGACTTTAATGATGAAAAATAATCCAATTTTATTATTGAATCTATTTATTATATCATTTATAATATTTATAATTATAAAATTTTGCATTACAAAACATGTAAACTAAATTAATAATTTAACATATTAATATTATCAACTAAATAATGGAATTAAATATTTGCTACAAATTCTCCAGCAAATTCATTTTAATTTTTTAAAGTTATTTAAATTTGACAAAACAAAAACATATGTGATAGTACAAATGACATGAAACCGACGTACAATATGTCTAAATATAAATTGAACTGAATTTACAAAAAAAAAAAAATCATACAAATAAAAAGATATATAAATGCTAATTTACATGAAAAATTCACGATAAGCCTTTCAATTATAATAATATTGATGAATTCATAAGGTATTTTTTCTAAAGATCATTTCTCATGTTTAAATGTATCTGGCTGCATTTCTAAACACGAGTTGGTTGTTATTTGTATTTTATTTATATATAGTTTTTTCATTATAATGAAATGAAATAAAAAAAAAGGAATTCAAGAAAGTATGATAAACTCTTATTTTGAGTAGGTTGTGTTACACCCACCGTAGGGTATCACATTTATGTTACTTAATTACTAAATTATACCTTTACTATAAAATATGATTTGTAATGTAAATGAGTTATAAAATTTTTGGAATATTAATAAAATAAACTTAGCAGAATATAAAATCATAAACAACATCACAAATAATTTACATCATATATACACAAGTCTTAGTACTAACATAATTTAAATATTTACAGACATAGTTCTCAAAAGTATTTTAAACATTATTTAAACTAACATACTTGCCCAAGCATACTAGACAGCAGAACCCTCAGACGGGTCCCCCTTAGATTCCTCAGCAGACAGGAATCCAACTTGACGTGAAATCTTATGGACTGGTGTCCGTGCAGACGACACTATACTGATCTCCATTGGGATGTGATACCTACCACCCCAATACTGCCTAATCGACAACGGAAATTCGACATGTACATAAATAGTGACAGAAAAGAACGGTTCTCCATGAAATAGCCTGCTCATGTTGACCGTCAAATGTCCCTGATATATTAGTCCCTCCTCAGTTGGACTAATCCTCCAAGCACTAGCTCCACCATGGAACTGTAGTCTCACATATCCGAAGAAACTCGATCGGGTTGCCATCCTGATCAAAACTCAACTTCCTCGGTAGGAATCTATTCCTCTTCACCCTCTTGCTCGGTACCTTACTCAGTGTCTTTACCAAAATATAAATACAATACAAAATAATATACGAAGAGGTGAGATCACCTACACCATTACCAATATAGTAGCCCTGAGATAACACATACAATACAACATACAGATATATCATACAATGATACAAATATAATAAACAGTAAGCATCTTCGTTTCATTTCATCATTTATCAACACTTAACAGAGTCATTCAATATTCAAACTTGCTCAAGTTATGCATATGCTCACTGACTCATTTTCTTACTCCATGGAGCTAAATTCAGGTCAGAGAGATTGATCCAAAAGATCTATCTGTACCAACATGCCTCAGACCACGTGCCACCATTCTCATTAGTGTTTACACATCTAGCATATACACGATAGTCTTTACCACATCTTGATTAAGAATAGTATTTCGGTCCGGATCATCGGTGTGTTGCATCGGTCTAACGTACGATACAGAAGAGCTACCAACTGCCTATTGTAGGCAACCCGCATCCCGATGCCCTCAAGGTCAACAAGTGACTTACACTGCGCATATCGCACCCACTCAAGACGTGTATTCTCTCCTAGGCAATTAGCCTTATCCAGTCCATCGAACCTTTCCAATGCATGTTTAATGCACCAATGTCAATCATAGGTAAAACTCATCATTTCTCATACAGGGTCCATACATTGTTCTAACAGTAATCCTACTGTATATTTAATCGCGTAATCATATTATTGCATTTTCTCAATTGCGCAATATTTTTGTCGCATTTTCACAATCGCGCAACATTTCTATCGCATTTTCAAATCGCATAAAAATATTCCATCATTTTTTAATCGCTTAATGATTTTTCAACGTTTTTGAAATCGCTTAGCTTAAAAATCACGTTTTTAAGTTACAGAAATTATTTTTCCCCATTTTTCCACTACGTAAAATATTTCTCAGCCTTCTAAATTTCATTTTGACCTTTCTAAAATTTCATACCCTTCCTTGCTTTACTTTTCCATATTTTCTTACTTAAAATTTCCTAATGCGCTCAAAAACCTAAAGAGTGAGCTATGCATTAGAAAATTTCAAGTCACCAATGTATTCTCCGTAATTCTAAATCAATTCTAAAAATCAGTTCTCTTTAAAATAAGTTGAGGTTCAAATACTTTCAACCTCTCTTTTTCCTTTATAAACGAAATTTCTATTTCACAAATGACAAAACACATTGTTTCCATTTCTAAAATCCTTTTCTTATTTTCTTTTAATCAATTTGCTTCCATTTTCCAAAATCAAAATTTTACATGAAGTAAATCCATTTTCAAACCATCAAAACCATAACTACATGATCTTTGGAACCATTATATCTTTTCTTTTCCTTTTCCTTCTAATCATTCATGAAAAATCTTAAATTGGAAACACCTATTTGGAGGTGTTGAGGCCGTGAGCCTTTTGGTCATTGAAACCAAAATCATTTTCCTTGTTCACTTCCATCATGGCACATATAATATATTCACATCATACATATCATGAGCAAAGCAATAAATCATGCAAAGCATACAAAGCATAACCACATAAATCAAAACACATAAACACTCAAAAACAATTACACAACCATGAATAATGAACCCTCACATAGATTCACCATTCTTCACAAACAAATACATCTCTCATCACCATACTTGGTTGGTGAGATGAATCTCCCTCTTACCTTAAAAAGGAGACAAATCCTTCAAGTTTTCCTTCCTAAGCTTTTCGTGAAACTCCTTAGAAAAACCCTAAAAATCTTAAACAAATTTTAAAATCAATAACAAGCTTAGAAATAGATAAACCATGGATCAATCATGCCTTAGAAAATCAAAACTAAAAGATTGGGTCAAGAAACAAAAAGTTTACCCTTTTTGGTAGCAACTTTAAGCTTGGATTTCAAGCTCAAGATGGATGATTTTGTGAAAACTCACAACTAGAGATGTTCTTAGAATATGGTTTAGGTTAAGGAAATGTGTTTAGGTAAAATTTTAGAAACTTGGATGTCTTGGTTTAGAAGGGTGGCCGAATGGCCTATTGGAGAAGAAAATGGAGTTCTCTTGGTTGCTTGAAGAAGAACATGAAGAGTAGAGAGAGTTTATGTCTAAGATGAATTAAACTAACCTCTATGGTCTCTAAATGGAGTGCATGGCCGTGTAGGAGGGATCCAAAGGAGGTGGCCACTTTCTTTGACTCCTAAGACTCCATCCTAGCCTTAGCTTGCATCAAAGGCTCACAAGCAAGGCTTCTCCCCTAAGCTAGTTTCTAATTGGCTAAACCAAGCCTTAGTCACTTGTTCTTGAAGATTCTAGCCTAATGGTAGTCATAGAATGCTAACTAAGTTATTAATCCCATTTAGTTTCTATGTACACTTAAGCTAACTTAGTTAGGATAATTAGTTACATTGCTAACTTGATAGTCTTCTATGCTTGAATCAAATATTCTAGACAATCCTAGACTCCTCCAAAACCGTGTGGTTCCTAGAGAACTAGCTAGGTTTGGTTCATTTAGTTACTTCCTCTGCTTCTTAGAATAACCAAGTTAAATTTAGGCTAACTTAGTTTGTTTTCTAGTCACATTACTAACTAATTAGTTATCTTGATGTTAATATTGTAGTAGCTTCTTGTAACTAGAAACCCTAAGGAATACAAACTAAGTTTCCATCCTATTTGGTTACTACATAGAATATAAACTAACCTAGTTAAGTCATCTAGTTACTAAGTAACTAGTCCAACCACCAAATTTGACTACATCTCATTGGTTTAGAAAGTCTTAGTCACTAATGTTGACTAGTTTCTATTGGTTTATAGATTTTCAAGTCAGAAACGTTGACTTGATTCCTATTAGTCCATTATTAGTAAGTCTTGAGACTTTATTGGTTCCTATGTCCACTGGACAGAGACTACTGCTCATAAGTCAGTAGGTATCGTCCATTGAATAATAAAATAATAATAAAAATATAAAATATTTTTATTACACAGATAAATTCTAAAAATTAAAAGATTATGACACACATCTCTCGAAATTGGATTTAGTAAGATCTCCCAGCTCCGAATAAATGTGTAAAGATTTTTCCCGACCAGAAAATTATTATTTTACTGACACAGAGCAAATCTCTCAAAACAACCAAATACAATCACGAAACAGTCAAAATAATTTTATAACATTCAGAAATCATAAAACAGTATAATTTCATTATTACTGTGATAATGACTAATTTTCGGGGTGTTACAGGCCGTGTGAAATAAGTTATAACTTTTTTTTGACATTTGATTTCATATATTCTGTACATAGTTGATATGTTAAAATATATTAAATTATTCATCAAAAAATATATACTAGATTATTATTACATAAAAATATTATATAAAATCTAACAATTCAATAATTAAGTATTTTTTAAGAAATATTATAAACTATTTTCATAATTTATAATATTTAAAGAATCCACAAATTTATTAAAAAGTACCAATTAAACGAAAAAAAAAAATTCAAGTCGGGTTTAATTAGTAATTACTAATTACACATATCAGTTAGCAATTTTATGAAAAGAAAGTAAATAAAAACATAAAAACTTGACTCACCTTTACATAAAAAGCTAGAAGATTTTTTTGATACATTAAAAAAAAAAGCTAGAAGATGAAAAAATGATTAACTGCGTTGGATAAAATGAATAAATGCGATATCCCTTACAATTTATATTATGGCATATATATTTGTTTTATTCAAATATAAATAATTACTATAAAAATCAGAAAAGAATAAACTAGAAACTATGTAATAATTATTTAATAATTCCATTATTTTGTTGAGAATATTAACGCGTTAAATTATTAATTTATGATTATATAATTAGTAATGCAAAATTTAATAATGGAAAGAGTGGAGGGAAATGGCGTAGATTTAGAATTGAAGAAGACAAATCTGCAAACAAGGAAAATATGAGTACAGGGTTGGAAGCTATAAGAGGAATTGACTTCTGCAGTGATGTTGAAATGGAGGAGGTTTAGCAAGAAACAAAGAGACCAACTCGGTCACAATGATTATCCTGAGCTATAACTGTCGGGGGCTTGGGAACCCCCGGGCAGTCCGGGCCTTGAAGAGGCTCATGAGAAAAGAAGCTCCCACTCTTGTCTTCTTGATGGAGACAAAGAAGAAAGCTGCAGAAATAAAAAAACATGAGACACATGGAAGGATTCCCTAATGTGGTGGCTGTTGATTGTGTAGGAGAGGGAAGGGGGAGAGCTAGGGGTCTTGCATGTTTTATTGGTACCAACCTTAGGAGAACCATGCTACAAAAGTTAACCATTGTGGTTAGAGAGCCCAAGAACATATAAACCCCACACTGAAATCTCATACTTTCGATGTGAGATTCAAGTCCTATACATTGCAATTAGATCCTAACATTCCACCACGTTTCGCAGTCCCGGTGCCCGCATCCTATACATTGCAATTAGATCCTAACATTCTACCACATTTCGTAGTCCTAGTGGCCATGCGAGCTGGCTGTGCACTAGCCATCTAACTAGTCCCGGGCAAACACTACAATGCCGGCATCACCACCCGCGCCGCTCGTTTGCAGAGAGACATGGTGGAAGGCTTTGATACCAATTGATACAAACTTTAGGAAAATCATACCACAAAAGCTAGTCATTGTGGTTGGCGCCCACGCGGGCTAGCTGTGCACTAGTCCCCTAACTAGTCCCGAGCAGTCCCCTAACTAGTCCCAAGCAAACACTGCAATGCCGACGTCATTACTCTTGTAAGATTCTAACCTAAAATTAATTGACATTAAGTGAAGTGACCCAACAGATATATGAACCGCACTCGAAATAATGAAGCATACGATGTGGGACTCTTATCACTCCCCTTTACAGATGCCTAGACGAAACAGACTGAAACAAGCTTAGCGAAGTAGGCGGAGACAAGGTCTAATGAAGTAAGTGAAAACAAGCATAACAAAGTATACCATGTAAGATTCTAACTTAAAACCAATTGGCATTAAGTGGAGTTGTTTAATAGATATATAAATCGCATTCGAAATATTGAGGTAGGCAATGTGGGACACTTAACATGAAAGAATTCTCTTGACGTGGAGATATTATCTATGTCGTTGAACCAAGTTGACATGAAAATAACATAAACTAGGAATGAAAGAACATGGAGAGCTAGTGGTGCTTATAGGTACCCAAAGTCAACAAGCAAGCATCTCACATGGGATCTTCTGCGTAGCCTGGCTGGGGTCTCTCCAATGCCTTGGCTGTGTTTCGAAGGTCTTAACCAAGTTGCATCACAAGTAGAGAAATATGGAGGAAATGATGTTTGTGCATTGTTGTGAATTTTTTAAAAGCCTTTAAATACTCGCAAGTGCACGAGTCGTAAAGTATAATTAAATAAGTACGAGATCAATCTCACACAGATTTAGAGTTAATTTTATGTATTGAATTTTTTTTTCTAACCTAATCACACAAATTGATGAGCCAAATATATAAAAATTAAATTGAATAAATAACTAAAATAAAAAACAAATTAAAAGAAAGCAAGTTTATATATGAGGTTTCTACCAGATATAAAATGACTAAGGGTCATAATCCACCAAGATTAATTTTAACATTAACTATATTAATTATTATACCCAAATAATTTATCTTATGAACATCTAACGGCAAAACATATGCTCATGAAAAATTTATCGATGAAGCTCTAAAAATAATAATCAAGTGTATGGTAAGATCTCCCTAATTAATAGTAAATTTTCAAATCATCAAATGTATTCCTAAAAAGAAATCACAATTGATATCCAATAATTACTGCTAACACTCAGATAATATAAATAAATTATAAAACATGAAAAAAACATAATTGTACTCATCTAAAAATTCATTTATATAATCTGATAGAAAAATAGAATCAATATGTATTAAATCTTAAAATTAAGTAAAAATAATTCAATATAATAATATCAAAATAATCAAAATTTTATCATTTCTTTAATATAAAATTTAGCAAAACATAAAAAAATTAAAACACGACAAAAGCTCTTCAATTTCTTCTCTGCAATCTTTCTCTCTTGCTGCTAATTATCTCGCCCGCAACTCTGTCCATGCGGCGCTACTCTTCCCCAATGTTATATCTTTGCTGCACCGCCTCATTCTTTCCAATTTGTGTACGTTTCACTTAGCAAACTTTAACCTTGGGCTTTTTCTCTTCTTTGCATGTGGGCCTAGCTCTTCCTTGACCTTTTGTGCGTCACACACTTCAATTTCTTTTCTTTACTTACTTTACAGTAGCTTTTTGTAGAGCTTCTATATTTTATTTTATTTTTCTTAATTGTGACTCAATTGTCTATTCTTTATATAATCTGAAATTTATCACAAAAAATAATTAATAAATTTTTTAACAAATAAATTAATAATGTTACAAAGTTACTAAAATTAAATATAATGAGATATAATAATGTTTATTTTTATAAAAAATATATATAAATTAAGTTTTTATCATAATTTTCAATTAGTTTATTGTTAGTCTTTAGCAATGAAAACAAATTAAAATAAAACTCAAAGTAAAAAATATCTCCAACCAATTTAATCAAATCTAATTTATTTCAACTCAAGAATATTAGTCATGTATCAGAACATTGCAATTGCCACAAAAATTCTATCATCATCAAACTCAAAATATGTGAATAATAAAACTACAATAGCATATACTAATTGTCTCTAAATATCACAACTAGAATTCCCATCAGAAAATATGTTTCAATCATATATAATTCTCACAAGAGTTGCATTCACCAATGAAAATTACTCTGAAGTATGGTGTTACTCATAACAAGTATATATGAGTAGAGTTGTAGGCACAAATCAAAACAAATAGCTCACATATAAAATGATAGAAAGAACACTGAGAAAATAGAACAAATATCATTTCATGAAAAGATGTTAAGAAAAGATTTTACATTATATCTTAAGATTAGTCATGTATATTAGAAAAAGCATGCAATCCCTTAAGATCAAATAAGACTTTATTAAACTTGTAACGCAGGTAAAGAAAATTAAAAATATGAATGCTAAGGGGTAACAATGAAAATCAAAAGTATTCCAAAAATATTTTGAAGCTCACATCTATACTTTCAATATCACTTTTTCTTTACCTTCTTTAAATCATTTTTTTTTTTGCAAACTTCCAAATCAGATTTTTTTTTTCACTTATTTTCTCAAATTTTTTTCCAACTTTGTAACTTTTCAAAAAAAAATTCTTCCTTTTCTTTTTCTCTCTTTTTTCTCTTACACTTTCACTTTGCTGTTTTTTTTTTCCATTTTTCACTCCCTTATACCTTCCCATATTGTAATAATATTACTTCTTTCCTGAAACACTTTAGGAAAATGTTAAGAAAGAAAAACTCAATAAATAGATACCTCAACTTGACCACTAGTTTGCGGGTGATAAGGGATAGCTACCTTATGAGTGATGCCATACTTTTTCATTAAATGCTCAAATGGTTTATTGCAAAAATGTTTACCCCCATCACTAATGATAGCCCATGGTGTCCCAAAACGTGCAAAAAAAAAAAAATTCTTTCAAAAATTGGATAACCACTTTGTGGTCATTGCTTCTACATGCTTTTGCCTCAACCCATTTAGAAACATAGTCAACACCAACAAGAAAATATAGATAAGCAAAAGATTTAGGAAATGGTCCCATAAAATCAATACCCCAAATATCAAATATATCAATAATCAAAATATGATTTAAGGGCATCATATTTTTCTTACCAATGCTCCCCAACTTTTGGCATCTTTCACAAGTAGAACAACAAGCATGAGAATCATGAAAAATAGAAGGCCAAAAAAAACCACACTGAAAAATTTTGGCTACTATTTTCCTAGAGCTAAAATGCTCTTTGTTGCTCCCATTCAGGAATGTATCTCCTAATAATCTGATCATGACAATATTGAAACAAGTATGAATCATTCCAAAAGAAATGCTTTACTTGAGACAAGAACTTCAATCTATCCTGTTTAGACTAATAAGATGGCATTTGCAAAGTAACCAAATAATTTACAATATCAGCATACCATGGGGTTTGTGAAACATGCAATAACTGCTCATCAGGAAAAGATTCTATAATAGGAGAAGTATCACTATCATGCTCAACAACCAATCTAGACAAATGATTAGCAACTGATAAACACATATTTTATTCATTAAGAAACCCTTATATTTAGTCATTTACACTCTCCATATTCTTAATTGATTGAGTTTGACATGATTTTGTGAGTTTGAGCTCAAATTGGTCCTAATTGAATATTTTCAGCATTATTGAGATTTTACACTGTTTCTGTATTTTGGTCATAACTTGAGTTCCTAATATCTGATGAACATGAATTTTACCTTGTAGGAAAGCTAAGAGGAAGCTCTACAACTTTGATGAAGAGCTCGAAGTCCGATTCAGATGTCTAAGGGACCTAAGTTTACATGGAAGTCAGACTACGGGCTCTGTCAGTAGAATCCGAACAGTGTGCACTCATAAAATCATATCTCAAGCTATAATACTGGAGATGGGCTGAAATTTGGACAGTGGATAGTCAAGATCCAAATAAACAACTTTCATGAAGAACACATTTTGAGAAAAAGAAGTCTAGTAAGTCATTTTGAGCTTGCAAGTCGGAACAGAGGTGCTGAAGTTGGGTTTGAGCAACCTACGGTATTTGGGACATATCTCGGGCTTAAGGAAGCCAAATTGGACGAACCAGCTATCCATTTTATAGCCAAGACAAGGAGCTACAACTTTCATGAAGAACACTTTTCGTGAATCTGAAGTATAGTGGGTCGTTTTTGGCTTCCAAGTCAGACACGAGATTTTCATCCATCCACTAATCCACTAATCCACTCATCCATCCACTAATCCACTAATCCACTCATCCATCCACTAATCCATCCATCCACTCATCCACTCATCCACTAACTCACCCACTCATCCACTCATACACTAA
Organism: Ormosia emarginata; assembly: GCA_029884605.1. Classification (NCBI taxonomy): domain Eukaryota; kingdom Viridiplantae; phylum Streptophyta; class Magnoliopsida; order Fabales; family Fabaceae; genus Ormosia; species Ormosia emarginata. The sequence goes on from JAQQTP010000088.1 coordinate 47,714,696, forward strand.
TCCAACCACTTAACCACTCCACCCACCCATCCACTAATCCATCCACTCATCCATCCACTCACCCATTCAACCACTCAACCACTCATCCACTCAACTAACCCACTCAACCAATATTTAATCCACTCCACTCAACCACTCACCCACTAAACTAACCCACTCAACCAATATTTAATCCACTCCACTCAACCACTCACCCACTAAACCAACCCACTCAACCACTCAACCACTCATCCACTCAACTCACCCACTCAACCAATATTTAATCCACTCCACTCAAACCAACCCACTTAACCACTCACCCACTCAACCAATCCACTCAACCACCCCACTCCACTAACCCACTCATCCATCCACTCACCTTTGTCATTTTGTTACCCTAGACTTCTATAAAAGGGCACCATTGGTTATCATAGAAAAAGGAGGGAACTCTCCTTCATTTTCTCTCAGTTTTTCTTGTGATTTCTTTCTAGCTATGTGTAACTAAACCTCCCTTGGTTAAGGGGTGATGAAACCGCTAGTATTAATGTTGTAAACTTTGCATATTTGATTATTTCAACACAGTTATGTTTTTATTCATATATTTCTGAATCTATTGTTGGTATGAAGGTTTTTGTACTTGTTCCTACTTTCAAAGTAGTAGATCTAGGTTTATTATGCGCGGTTGCGGTAGTAGATCTAGTGGGATGTATGATGTTCATGTGGGTATAATTATCTTTGTGCTATTTGCCAGTTATAAAAGTGGTAGATCCGGGTTTATTATGCGGTTGCGGTATTAGATCTAGAGAAATATATGTTCTAAGTAATTTAATCCCGGTGTGTGATTAGACCTTAGTGTAATTGGTTTTCTAAATCTTAATGCAATTGTTGGATAGTTGTAAGAGCGGTTGCTTTATGACTAATCGGTGATTAGGAGTTGATTTGAGCGGTTGCTAAATTGGCCAACACGTAAGGAAAACAGAGATTTATTCTCACAATTGCATAAAAACATAATTGAGCATGTTGGAATAAAAGGATATGTGGATTTACATTATCATATAAATCTAGTGGTGGATTCAATCTCTTAACCAATTTTCTTATATTGTTGATTTCAGTTTGTTTATTGTTATCTTTGAAGTTGTTCATTGTTCATCAAAACTCCAAAACCCCCCTTTTACTGTTTATTGTTAATCAGAGTCTAAATTGGGAATTGTTTAATAGTGTTAATTGAATTGGTTCTCTATGGATCGACCCTTACTAACTACAACTAGTTGTAAGGTTTGTATTTTCTGGTGGGCCTGACAACTGATTTTTATCTTAATTTTAATCACTACATCCGCACGCATAAGAATTTTGGCGCCGTTGCCGGGGAACCAATTTTTTAAATTACACTATTAATTTATTTCTTATTTTTATTCTGTTTTTATTTTATTTTATTTTATTTTATTTTTAATCTTTCTTTCGAGTGTTTTGTAGGTGTTGATGTCCTTTGAAGGAGTAGACGAAGGATTGCTAAATTTGAGGAACTATATTGATCAACTCACTTCACATCCTCAATTTCCCTTCCATCCGGCTAACTTCCAACTCACACTGCTGACATTGAAGTCGCCCGTTACATTGATCTATCAAGTTCAGAGACATTTGAGCCATCTGAAATATCTGAAGAAGTGACAATGGCAGAAAACACTTTAAGGGCATTGGGTGCTCCAGATCTAGATCAACAGCCTCTTTGCATAGACATTCTTGAAAATGAAGAGGCATTTGAATTGAAATCCGGTTTAATCCATCTCTTGCCATCTTTCAATGGATTACCCGGAGAGGACCCCAACAAGCACTTGAAGGAAATCCATGTGGTATGTTCTAGCATGAAACTTGCAGGAATTCATGTAGAGCAAGTCAAGTTGAGAGCTTTTCCATTCTCATTGAAAGACTCAGCTAAGGAGTGGCTTTACTACTTGCCACCCGGATCCATCCAATCATGGCAGGACATGGCCCGAACTTTCCTAGACAGATACTTCCCTGCCTCAAAAGCTACAACAATCAGAAAAGAAATCTGTGGTATTCAACAAAGGCATGGGGAATCACTCCATGACTACTGGGAGAGATTTAAGAAGCTATGTTTCAGTTGCCCTCATCATCAAATAAGTGAGCACTTTTAATTCAATATTTCTATGAAGGCTTACAAGTGATGGATCGCAACATGATTGATCTTTGCTAGCGAGAGGAGCATTGATTGATAAAACTCCTCAAGAAGCTAGAAACTTGATCTCAAGAATGGTGCCAATACTCAACAATTCTACTCTAGAAATGACACTTTGGAGTAAGAGCGGTGAAAGAAGTAGAGACAACCAAGTATACTGTACAAACAAATGACTCAATTGACTGCTATGGTTCAACGGTTAATGGATTCAGGTAAAGCACAGTTCATGCTTGTGGGATCTGTTGTTCATCTAGACATCCCACTGATATGTGTCCCACTCTCCAAGAAGACACAAATGAGGAGGTAAGAGCAAGAGGGGATATCTTTGGACTTTCAAAAAATTACAACCCCTACTCAAACACATATAATCCGGGTTGGAGGGATCATCCAAATTTCAGCTATGCAAAGCAACCTCAAAATCAACCTCCAACTTATGGACCTCCAGATTCCAACAAAGGCAAGTACCTTTCCCTCGAGAGACAAGCAAGTTCAAGCTCCTAAGCAACCGAGCCTTCATTAGAGGAGCTAGTAAAACAAATGGCCACTAATAATTTGTAGTTCCAACAAGAAACAAATGCAACTATACAAAGTTTCAAACAAGAAACAAGGATCGCAATCAATAACTTGCAGAATCGGATAGAGGCGCTTGTCCACAGAATTCAACAAGTTTCAAAGCCAAGCTTCGTGGAAACTATCCTCACAAATGTAAGTGAATCCGAGGGAAAATGCTAGTCTTTGTCACATTGAGAAGCGAAAAGACGATGGATGAGCCTACCTCTCTTCCACCAATCATTCAAGAGAAGGATGAACCACCCAAAGAAGCAAATGATAAGGGCAAACTTCCAAAACCCCTAAGGTAAGTATTTACGAACCCCTTCCTAAATATGTCACTAAAGCTCCTTTTCCTAGTAGGTTGGTTAAAACCAAGAAAGAAGAAGCGAGAAAAAGAAATACTTGAGACTTTTAGGAAGGTAGAGGTTAATATCCCTTTGTTAGATGCCATTAAGCTGGTACCTAGATATGCAAAATTTCGAAAGAATTATGCACTAACAAGAGGAAGTTAAAAGGAAATGAAAAGGTCCAAGTGGGAGAAAATGTTTCAGTAATTAAAAAGAAACTCCCAACCAAATGTAAGGACCCGGCACATTCACCATTCCATGCACTATAGGTAACACAAGGTTTGAAAGGGCAATGCTTGATTTAGGTGCATCTATAAATGTCATGCCATATTCTATTTATGCATCTTTATACTTGGGTCCTTTGGAACCTACTTGGTGTTGTTATTCAATTGGCGATAGATCTAATGCATACCCTAAGGGTGTGGTTGAAGATGTTTTGGTACAGGTGAATGAATTAGTGTTTCCTACAGACTTCTATGTTTTGGACATGGAAGAGGATGAGTCTCCCAAATCTGCTCCTATCTTGCTAGGAAGACCATTTTTGAAGACCGCACGGACAAAAATTGATGTGCACTCGGGAATTCTAACAATGGAATTTGATGGGGAATTAATTAGATTCAATATTTTTGAAGCTATGAGATACCCAAGTGATGTGCACTCGCTTGTTTAATTGATTCTTTTGATCCTTTTGATTCTTTAATTTCTGCAGACTTTTGATACCGACCATTTTGATGCTCTTGATACAATTCTAACTCATAGCTTAGATGTACGGGAGGAAAAAAGAAGAAGAGTGAAGAAGAGCCATGGAGTGAAGACATTGATGAAAATTGTTGCCTTACAAGAGCTTTCTTCCACTCCGAGGAAGAACATGAGGTAACTTTTGTTGATTTACCCGTTACTACCGATATACCTCAACCTTACATTTGTGCAGTATCGAATTGGAACCGAAAGCACTACCGATCATCTTAAATACATCTTCTTGGGGAGAAGGACACCCTTCCAAGTAATAATTGCAAAGTCACTCACCCAAGAGCAAGAAGAGAAACCGGTAGTTGTTTTGCAGAACATAAGGCAGCCATTGGTTGGTCAATAGGCGATATCAAGGGTATTAGTCCCTCCGTTTGTATGCACGGGATATTAATGGAGGAGGATACTAAACCGTGAGAGACCCTCGGCGGAGATTGAATCCTCCCATGATGGAGGTTGTGAAAAAGGAGATACCGAAGCTCCTAAGTGTGGGGGTGATCTACCCCATTTTCGACAAAGCAAGTGGGTAAGCCCGGTCCAGGTAGTACCAAAGAAATCGGAATTACCTTGTGGTAAGAAATGCTGAAAATGAGCTTATTCCCACTAGGTTACTGATGAGGGTGGCGTGTTTGAATTGATTACGGGAAGTTGAATGCCGCCACGAGAAAAGACCACTTTCCTTTACCTTTCATTGATCAAATGTTAGAAAGATTAGTGGTCATTCTTATTATTGTTTTCTCGGATGGTTTTTCAGGTTACAATCAGATTGCCATAGCTCCGAAGACCAAGACAAGACTACATTCACTTGTCCATTTGGTACCTTTGCATATAGGCGAATGCCTTTTGGACTCGCAATGCACCAGGAACTTTCCAAAGATGCATGATGAGTATATTTTCGATTACATTGAAAACATCATTGAGGTTTTTATGGATGACTTTAGTGTCTTTGGAAATGATTTTGAAAATTGTTTGGAACATTTAACTTTGGTGCTTAAAAGATGCATTGACACTAACCTGGTACTGAATTGGGAAAAATGTCATTTCATGGTGAATGAAGGTATTGTGTTAGGTCATGTAATTTCGCTAGGGGAATTGAAGTAGATAAAGCTAAGGTAGAACTCATGCATTCTTTGCCACCACCCACTAGTGTGCGGGAGATTCGTTCTTTTATTGGTCATGCAGGTTTCTACCGGAGATTCATTAAAGACTTTTCTAAAGTCTCATTGCCCCTTTGCAGACTTCTTCAAAAAGATGTTAATTTTAACTTTGATGAGAAATGTATGGAAGCTTTCAATAAACTCAAGAAGTTGTTAACTGTTGCACCTATCATCAGGCCACCCAACTGGGAGTTACCTTTTGAACTAATGTGTGATGCCAGTGACTTTGCAGTAGGAGCTGTCTTGGGACAACGAGTTGATAGAGTTCCTTATGCCATTTACTATGCATCAAGGACTCTAAATGATGCTCAACTTAATTACTCAACCACAGAAAAGGAACTTCTAGCTGTTGTATTTGCTTTAGAAAAATTTAGATCATATCTAATTGGTTCTAAAGTGATTGTGTTTTCAGATCATGCAGCCTTGAAGTATCTTCTAACAAAGAAAGAAGCAAAGCCTAGATTGCTCCGATGGATTTTATTGCTCCAGGAATTTGACTTGGAGATTAAAGACAAGAAAGGGAGCGAAAACTTGGTGGCCGATCACTTGAGTAGATTGGTAATCAAGAGGAAGAAATGCCTATCATGGAGACTTTTTCCGGATGAATATTTGATGGTTGTCAACACCATAATCCCTTGGTATCTGACATTGTTAACTACCTGGTTACTAAGGACTTTCTGGAGGGTTTGAACAAGGCCCAAAGAGATAAATTAAGGAGTGACTGTAAATATTATATCTAGGATGACCCGTACTTATGGAAGCATTGTGTAGATCAAGTCATTAGGAGGTGCATTCCTGATTCTGAGACACACTCCATCCTCTCCTTTTGCCACACCTATGCATGTGGAGGACACTTTGGCAGTAAAAGGACAGCCAATAAAGTGCTTGACAGTGGTTTCTATTGGCCTTCAATTTTCAAAAACGCTTACAACTTCTGTAAGTCTTGTGACCGCTGTCAGAGAACAGGTAATATTGGTCCTCGTAATCAAATGCCTCAGACTCCGATCATTTTTGTGGAACTCTTTGATGTGTGGGGTATTGATTTCATGGGACCATTCCCTTCTTCATTTGGTTTCACATACATTCTTTTATCTGTTGATTATGTGTCTAAATGGGTGGAAGCAAAAGCCACTCGATCTGATGATTCTAAAACTGTTGCAGATTTTGTTAAGTCACATATTTTCTCCAGGTTCGGGACCCCAAGGGCTATCATCAGTGACCAAGGGACCCATTTCTCGCAACAAAACCTTTGATGCTCTATTGAAGAGATATGGAGTAATGCACAGAATTTCCACTCCTTACCATCCACAGACAAATGGGCAAAACTGAAGTGTCCAACCGGGAGATTAAGTCAATCCTTGAAAAGACAAGTGAATCCCTCAAGAAAGGATTGGAGCACTCGACTTGAAGATGCTTTATGGGCTTATAGGACTGCCTATAAGACTCCCATCGGCATGTCACCATTTCGGTTGGTGTATGGAAAGCCCTGTCATTTGCCCGTTGAGTTGCAACATCGATCTTACTGGGCCATTAAACAAGTTAATATGGAATTGGAAGGTGCTGGAAAGCAAAGGAAGTTCCAGTTACAAGAATTGGAAGAACTAAGAAATGAGGCCTTTGAGAATGCCCTGATTTATAAGACTAAAGCTAAGGCATTCCACGACCAATTGATTTCCAGCAAGAAATTTCACAGAGGACAAAAAGTCCTGCTATTCCAATCAAGACTCAAATTATTTCCAGGTAAACTGCGTTCTAAGTGGATTGGGCCGTTTGTGGTAACTAATGTTTTTCCTTTTGGTGCAGTTGAGATCAGGAGTGAAATTTCTGGCAAAGCATTTAAGGTCAATGGTCATCGTCTCAAACCATATCATGAACTTCCTGACAGTGCAGAGATGGAAGTGATGACCCTCATCCTTCCACAATATGAGGAGCATTGAAAGTATCTTCATGTTGGGCTGAGGACAATAAACTAAGCGCTCATTGGGAGGCAACCCAACCAGATTTGCTCTCTTTATCCCTTTTTATTTTGTGTTTTCATTAGTTTCTTAGATTATGTTTTTATCTGTTTGTTGGTTGTAAGCATTTGAATCTCTAAAAAAAAAAAAAAACCAAAAAAAAAAAAAGCAATTGTGTGCCCGACAATAAGGTAGGTAGTGCCATTAAATTTTGTCACTCGGAAGCATGTGAAGGTCACTTTTCTTCAGCGACAACAACTACGAAAATCTTGCAGTATGGATTTTATTGGCCTACTTTATTCAAGGTCTGTTACACCTTTTGCAAAAGTTACGGAAATTGGTCAAAAAGGTTCTGCTTTGAGATTATCATCTGCACCTACTCCTTGAAAAATTGAGATCTAGGTGGCGCGGTTCTTTTGCTGTCAAACACGTGTATCCTCTGGGGCCGTAGATATTGAGGATCCTAGGAATGGTAATGCACTTAAAGTTAATGGACAAAGACTCAACCATTCCTAGAAAACCAAGTTCTTAAGTTTTTTTTTGTGTTGCCGGTTAAGTGGCGGATACGGTACTCTGTGACTCTCAAGTCGGTTTATTTTTCAGTTTCCCAAAATAACTGAATCCTTCTTCTCCTTCAAAATGGATGTCATTCTTTCAAACCTGAGAAAACATTTTCCTTCTCTTCCTCAAAATGCTCTGAGAAAAATCTACAAAGTTCGATGTGAAAGATTGAGACTGTAAATGCACAAAGGTATGCCAGAAGATGTACGCTGGATAATTGAAGCAAAGGTTCGATTAGCAGGTGAGTCCTCAATTTCATTTGACTCATATATGCCCGGTCTTGGAAGAAGTTCATATTCTAAAAGGAGAAGAGCAAAAAGGTTACAAGTCTGTCACAAATGTGGACGATGGAACTGTAATAAGCGATGTCATACTTTGGGGATGGTTTCCGCAAATAGAGAAGATAAAATTTTCTTCATTAAGAATGGACTGAGTAAGGAGTCATTAGATAATATCTTATCGACTCTTGAGACGCATTCTTGTGGATTGGTGCATCGTGAAATTCTTAAATTGTGGAATCTCTTCAAGGATGAAGAAAAACGCTACAGTCTTGGGAATCTGACTCTAAAAGACACTGTTTGCCAATTTTTAAGAAAATTGGATGGGAAGCTTATTCTCGACTCATAGAAGACGTTTAAGCCGTTACTGGACGTTAAACCAGAGGCGGATGTAAGCCACATCCACAAACAATCTGTACATATCATCTTCTTATTCTTCTTCATGTCATTTCTCAAAAAAAAAACAAAAAAAAAACAAAAAAAAAATTTATGTATACGTCTTAGGGTTGGCTTTGGTAACACACACCGTGAATGGGGAAATGCATGCATCTTGATCCAGCCTTCTTAATTGAAAAACAAAGAAGGTAGATTGTATCCCACATGTGAGGCAGCCAGTCGTATTATGACCACTTGTCCCTTTTGGGAGCCCTATGTTGCGCTGGTCTTGAATGGGTCGAATACTGGTCAACAATGCTTTGGCACAAAGCCGAAAGAGCAGACTACCTCCATCCCAATCTTAAGTAAGTATACACTCATCTTTCATCAAGTTTTTCTAACAGTTTAAAAAAAAAAAAAAAAGAGAGGACATGATGTCTACTGCACTCATGACGCGCAGTATAAAGATACGCCATGGACACTGTACATACAGGTATGTCATCATTTTCTATTTCTTTTATCTTTGTATCATTTTGTTGTATTTTGATTTTTGTACGAGACGATCCTTTGAGCGGGGTCCTTCAGGGGTTTCTAGACTTCTTTACCTTGATGGTTTTCTTGAAGTCAAACAAAAAGAAATAATAAAAAAATAAAAAAAAAATAAAAATAAAAAAATAAAAAAGTAAAAAAAAAAGAGAAAAGATTTCTGTGTTTCTTAATTTCAACCTTTTCTGACAACAACCAACCTACCCTCATAGGTGCAATTATTCCCCTTTCCATTCTTTTTCCTACTTAAACACTTCATTTTCTCCATTTTCCTTCAACTCAGAAACACTCAAAGGGAGGAAGAGTATAGAATGAGGCCTTCTATTCGTAACCTCAAAAATGTCTGTGTTTTTTGTGGGTCGAGTTATGGGAAGGGATTAGAGTTTGTAAACGCAGCTAGCACTCTTGGTCGATCACTTGCTGCGAGGAATATTCATCTTGTATATGGGGGAGGTTGTCGTGGGTTAATGGGGGCTGTATCACTTGCTGCTTTTATAGGAGGCAGTCAGGTTTTAGGTGTTATTCCTAAACCTTTGGCTGAAAATAACATCACTGGAAAGACGGTTGGAGAAGAAATTCAGGTAACATCTATGCATGGACGAATGAAAACAATGGTTGACAATTCTGATGCATTTATTGTCTTACCAGGTGGTTTTGGTACTTTAGAAGAAATTTTTCAAATTGTCTCTTGGTAGAACTAAACATCCACCATAGACCCATTGGTTTGTTGAATGTTAATAATTTCTTTGATCTTTTGTTATCTTTTCTTGACAAAGTGTGGAACGTAAATTTATCACTCCTTCAAGAAGACAACTTCTTATCTCTGCCTCCACTATTGATGAGCTCATTGATAAATTAGAAGCTTTTGAGTATGTACCTGATCCAAGTATTAGCTCAGATAGATTGGTCAACAGAAGCGGCGAAGGAAGTAACAAGAAACAAAAGCCGGATCTGCGACTTCATCTTTAATGGGTTTGATTTTATTGTACCTTGTTTCGTTTAAATTTGTGTCACTTTCTCCAACAGGTAATATCTTCTGTCCTTTACTCATCTATATTTTAACATTGAGGACAATGTTGTGATTTAGTTGGGGGGAAGGATAGTTGACCCAAAAAAAATATATATATATATATAAAATAAAAAAAAATAAAAAAAATTTGTTGTATTGTTTGGAAAGTATGATATGATTGTCATGTACTTATTAAATCAATTAGTGATGGCAGAGTAAGGAGTAATTTTACTCTTGAGACGCATCTTAATTGGTGGCAGAGTAAGGAGTTTTTAGGTAGTAACTAATTAGTACTAAAGTTTTATTGTTTGATTTCTTTTCGGTCGATGCAAGATCTTGACAAGTGTGTTTCTTTTCTGCTTGGCGTTGATTCACTTCTTATCAGGTTGTGTTGCTCTTTTCTATATCTCTCTTTCACATTGAAGGCAATGTTATATTAAGCGTGGGGGAGAGATTTCAGCATGTTCTTTTTGTAAAAAAAAAACAAAAAAAAGAAAAAAAAAAAAGAAAAAAAAAACACAAAAAAGAGATCATTGCATGATTGAATAACTTTTCTCCCTTCTTGAATTGATATGCTTGGTGATGGATGATTAAATTGATGAATTGAGTTTGATGGATGCATACCTTGTGAGATTTTGAGCCTAATGGATGGATTCAACATTTATGCCATTCTCTTCTTTCTTGTGTGATTTTCACTCATGTTAATGACCACTCTAGAACTTGCTTTGATTCTTTTTAAGGCTACATTTCACTTGCATGCATGAACATGATTGAGGCCCTCTTTCTTAATTAGCTAGTTTAACCAAATAGCCAACCTTGTTTTCAATTTGATATCAAGCACTCTTTTGACTTCTTGGAAATTCTCTGATTCCTGCCAACCTTGTATATTTTCCTTTGCTTAACCCCTTTGAGCTTATTTGACCATTCCTTGTTTCTAGCTCATTATGTACCTTAAATGAAAAATCGTGTTCTTATTTTACCTTAGGGAATAAAAGAACATTAACTTGGTTAATGGATGAGTTTTTGAACAAGTGTGGAGGTGCGTGTACAAAATGGTTGTTGAAAAAGAAAAGAGTGCCAAAAAAAAATGTATGTATATAGTTATGTTCATATATAAAAAAAAAAAAAAGAAAAAAAAAAAAAAAAAAAAACCAAGTGTTTAAAAAAAAAAAAGGATTGGGAAATGAATATGTAAAGGGATATACACTAGAGTTGGGATGAACTTTTATGCTTGTTATTTGAACTCAGCTCTCATTTGCTTTTATTCTCTTTGGTATTTATCTTCACATATCCATTTTATCCTCTCCTGTTACCTTGACCTCACTACAACCTTGAATAAAGTCCTCATGATTTGTGTGTGCATGTGTTTTGAGTAGTGGAGAAGTAGAAGATAAGCAAGCTTATGGTAGTGCAATTTTCATGGGTTGAATTGAGTGAAATACCTACCTTTTAAACACTTGAGAGATTGAGAGGGGATCTTGTGAAGATCTATCATTCTCGATTCATGTTGAAGATACCTTGCTTGTTGGTTTGAGATGTGGAGAATTGTTAACTCATGAATGTTTTGATCCCTTGAACCTTTGGTTGTTTTTCTTGATTGTAAAATTTTGGACTCTTGAATGTCGTTGGAATTTAAAATTTTGTTAATCTCTTATGTCCTTGTTTTGGTCTTGAGTTTTGCCCAGGAGTGCAAAAAGCTAAGTGTGGGGGAATTTGATAAACACATATTTTATTCATTAAGAAACCCTTATATTTAGTCATTTACACTCTCCATATTCTTAATTGATTGAGTTTGACATGATTTTGTGAGTTTGAGCTCAAATTGGTCCTAATTGAATATTTTCAGCATTATTGAGATTTTACACTGTTTCTGTATTTTAGTCATAACTTGAGTTCCTAATATCTGATGAACATGAATTTTACCTTGTAGGAAAGCTAAGAGGAAGCTCTACAACTTTGATGAAGAGCTCGAAGTCCGATTCAGATGTCTAAGGGACCTAAGTTTACATGGAAGTCAGACTACGGGTTCTGTCAGTAGAATCCGAACAGTGTGCACTCATAAAATCATATCTCAAGATATAATACTGGAGATGAGCTGAAATTTGGACAGTGGATAGTCAAGATCCAAATAAACAACTTTCATGAAGAACACATTTTGAGAAAAAGAAGTCTAGTAGGTCATTTTGAGCTTGCAAGTCGGAACAGAGGTGCTGAAGTTGGGTTTGAGCAACCTACGGTATTTGGGACATATCTCGGGCTTAAGGAAGCCAAATTGGACGAACCAGCTATCCATTTTATAGCCAAGACAAGGATCTACAACTTTCATGAAGAACACTTTTCGTGAATCTGAAGTATAGTGGGTCGTTTTTGGCTTCCAAGTCAGACACGAGATTTTCATCCATCCACTAATCCACTAATCCACTAATCCACTAATCCACTAATCCACTCATCCATCCACTAATCCACTAATCCACTCATCCATCCACTAATCCATCCATCCACTCATCCACTCATCCACTAACTCACCCACTCATCTACTCATACACTAATCCAACCACTTAACCACTCCACCCACCCATCCACTAATCCATCCACTCATCCATCCACTCACCCACTCAACCACTCATCCACTCAACTAACCCACTCAACCAATATTTAATCCACTCCACTCAACCACTCACCCACTAAACTAACCCACTCAACCAATATTTAATCCACTCCACTCAACCACTCACCCACTAAACCAACCCACTCAACCACTCAACCACTCATCCACTCAACTCACCCACTCAACCAATATTTAATTCACTCCACTCAAACCAACCCACTTAACCACTCACCCACTCAACCAATCCACTCAACCACTGACGAGCGCCGAACTCAGTCAAAATTATAACCGAAGTTATTACCTAAGCTTGTAGCACAGTGACAACACCGGATCGTCTCCTCAAGGATCGTAAATGCAATTTGATCAAATCAAGTGAAAGTTAGCAAAAAGGGGGGTTTGACAGTTTAAGATCGCACTTAACAAAATTAAAAGAAGAAATAACAATTAAAGAGCAGTCAATTTAGAAACCTATCCAAGATTGGGTGGATTCAATCATAGACCCTTCATAGAACACTTGAAGCGCAATTGAATTGTTAATTTGGATCTAACCGAGATCTCTCGCATCAAATCCAGAATTCATACTAGACGATCGTCTAGAATTCAATTAACAAGTGATAAACACAATCCGCAATCGCACCATTCATGAAAATCTATGTTAATTTCAAGTACCGAATTCAATTAACTTAGGCACAAATCGAGTAACCTAACCTCTTCAATTCTCGTGATTAATTTAGATCAATCAGTTCTAAGTTTCATCACAAATCTCGATCTTCATTTATGTGATTAGTTTAGATCAATTAGTTCTAAGTTTCATCACAAATCTCAATCTTAAACTAAGATCAAATTAGATCAACATAAATAGAATCACCATTCATGCATTCAAGATCAAGAAGAAGAAGAAAGAAGAAGAAAAGAGGAATTCAATTACAAATCAAATACAATGCATAACCAAGGTCTCAAGAATCCAAACCACAATCTCTTCAAGAGTTCTAAATTGACCCAAAGTAGCTTAGCCCTCCATTACCATGAAAGGGAGCATCAAAATATACAAAACTATGAGAAACTATGAAGAAGCAAGAAGAAACTTAGAGAGAAATGAAGGAGAATTACATTTTGTTCATGATAAATGGTGCCTTTTATAGAAGTCTAAGGTAACAAAATGACAAAGGGAAGTGGGAGGATGAGTGGATGAGTGAGTGGAGTGTTTGAGTGGATGGATTAGTGGGTTGGTTTAGTGGATTGGTTTAGTAGATGAGTGAGTGGAATGGTTGAGTGGTTGAATTAGTGAAAAATGCCAAAGGACTTTTGGTGAGTGGGAAATTATGGACATGAATGGGTGAGTGGATGGATGAGTGGATGGATTAGTGGATGAGTGGGTGGAGTGGTTAAGTGGTTGGATTAGTGTATGAGTGGATGAGTGGGTGAGTTAGTGGATGAGTGGATGAGTGGATGAGTGGATTAGTGGATGGATGAGTGGATGGTTGAGGACGAAAATTTCGTGTCTAACTTGGAAGCCAAAAACGACTCACTATACTTCAGAATCACGAAAAGTGTTCTTCATGAAAGTTGTAGATCCTTGTCTTGGCTATAAAATGGATAGCTGGTTCGTCCAATTTGGCTTCCTTAAGCCCAAGATATGTCCCAAATACCGTAGCTTGCTCAAACCCAACTTCAGCACCTCTGTTCCGACTTGCAAGCTCAAAATGACCTATTAGACTTCTTTTTCTCAAAATGTGTTCTTCATGAAAGTTGTTTATTTGGATCTTGACTATCCAATGTCCAAATTTCAGCCCATCTCCATTATTACATCTTGAGATATGATTTTTTTGAGTGCACACTGTTCGGATTCTACTGACAGAACCCGTATTCTGACTTCCATGTCAACTTAGGTCCCTTAGACATCTGAATCAGACTTCGAGCTCTTCATAAAAGTTGTAGAGCTTCCTCTTAGCTTTCCTACAAGGTAAAATTCATGTTCATCAGATATTAGGAACTCAAGTTATGGCCAAAATACAGAAACAGTGTCAAATCTCAATAATGCTAGAAATATTCAATTAGGACCAATTTGAGCTCAAACTCACAAAATCATACCAAACTCAATCAATTAAGAATATGGAGAGTGTAAATGACTAAACATAAGGGTTTCTTAATGAATAAAATATGTGATTATCAACCACCCCACTCCACTAACCCACTCATCCATCCACTCACCTTTGTCATTTTGTTACCCTAGACTTCTATAAAAGGGCACCATTGGTTATCATAGAGAAGGGGGGAACTCTCCTTCATTTTCTCTCAGTTTTTCTTGTGATTTCTTTCTAGCTATGTGTAACTAAACCTCCCTTGGTTAAGGGGGTGATGAAACCGCTAGTATTAATGTTGTAAACTTTGCATATTTGATTATTTCAACACAGTTATGTTTTTATTCATATATTTATGAATCTATTGTTGGTATGAAGGTTTTTGTACTTGTTCCTACTTTCAAAGTAGTAGATCTAGGTTTATTATGCGCGGTTGCGGTAGTAGATCTAGTGGGATGTATGATGTTCATGTGGGTATAATTATCTTTGTGCTATTTGCCAGTTATAAAAATGGTAGATCTGGGTTTATTATGCGCGGTTGCGGTATTAGATATAGAGAAATATATGATCTAAGTAATTTAATCCCGGTGTGTGATTAGACCTTAGTGTAATTGGTTTTCTAAATCTTAATGCAATTGTTGGATAGTTGTAAGAGCGGTTGCTTTATGACTAATCAGTGATTAGGTGTTGATTTGAGCGGTTGCTAAATTGGCCAACACGTAAGGAAAACAGAGATTTACTCTCACAATTGCATAAAAACATAATTGAGCATGTTGGAATAAAAAGGATATATGGATTTACATTATCATATAAATCTAGTGGTGGATTCAATCTCTTAACCAATTTTCTTATATTGTTGATTTCAGTTTGTTTATTGTTATCTTTGAATTTTATCTAATTGTTCATTGTTCATCAAAACTCCAAAACCCCCTTTTACTGTTTATTGTTAATCAGAGTCTAAATTGGGAATTGTTTAATAGTGTTAATTGAATTGGTTCTCTATGGATCGACCCTTACTAACTACAACTAGTTGTAAGGTTTGTATTTTCTGGTGGGCCTGACAACTGATTTTTATCTTAATTTTAATCACTACATCCGCACGCATAAGAATTTTGGCGCCGTTGCCGGGGAACCAATTTTTTCAATTACACTATTAATTTATTTCTTATTTTTATTCTGTTTTTATTTTATTTTATTTTATTTTATTTTTAATCTTTCTTTCTGAGTGTTTTGTAGGTGTTGATGTCCTTTGAAGGAGTAGACGAAGGATTGCTAAATTTGAGGAACTATATTGATCAACTCACTTCACATCCTCAATTTCCCTTCCATCAGGCTAACTTCAACTCACACTGCCGACATTGAAGTCGCCGTTACATTGATCTATCAAGTTCGGAGACATTTGAGCCATCTAAAATATCCGAAGAAGTGACAATGGCGAGAAAACACTTTAAGGGCATTGGGTGCTCCAGATCTAGATCAACGGCCTCTTTGCATAGACATTCTTGAAAATGAAGAGGCATTTGAATTGAAATCGGTTTAATCCATCTCTTGCCATCTTTCAATGGATTACCCGGAGAGGACCCCAACAAGCACTTGAAGGAAATCCATGTGGTATGTTCTAGCATGAAACCCCAGGAATTCATGTAGAGCAAGTCAAGTTGAGAGCTTTTCCATTCTCATTGAAAGACTCGGCTAAGGAGTGGCTTTACTACTTGCCACCCAGATCCATCCAATCATGGCAGGACATGGCCCGAACTTTCCTAGACAGATACTTCCCTGCCTCAAAAGCTGCAACAATCGAAAAGAAATGTGGTATTCAACAAAGGCATGGGGAATCACTCCATGACTCCTGGGAGAGATTTAAGAAGCTATGTTTCAGTTGCCCTCATCATCAAATAAGTGAGCAGCTTTTAATTCAGTATTTCTATGAAGGCTTACAAGTGATGGATCACAACATGATTGATGTTGCTAGCAGAGGAGCATTGATTGATAAAACTCCTCAAGAAGCTAGAAACTTGATCTCAAGAATGGCTGCCAATACTCAACAATTCTACTCTAGAAATGACACTTTGGAGTAAGAGCAAAGTGAAAAAGTAGAGACAACAACCAAGTATACAAAGAAACAAATGACTCAATTGACTGCTATGGTTCAACGGTTAATGGATTCAGGTAAAGCACCAGTTCATGCTTGTGGGATCTGTTGTTCATCTGGACATCCCACTGATATGTGTCCCACTCTCCAAGAAGACACAAATGAGGAGGTAAGAGCGAAGAGGGGATATCTTTGGACTTTCAAAAATTACAACCCCTACTCAAACACATATAATCCGGGTTGGAGGGATCATCCAAATTTCAGCTATGCAAAGCAACCTCAAAATCAACCTCCAACTTATGGACCTCCAGATTCCAACAAAGGCAAGTACCTTTCCCTCGAGAGACAAGAAGCAAGTTCAAGCTCCTAAGCAATCGAGCCTTCATTAGAGGAGCTAGTAAAACAAATGGCCACTAATAATTTGCAGTTCCAACAAGAAACAAATGCAACTATACAAAGTTTCAAACAAGAAACAAGGATCGCAATCAATAACTTGCAGAATCGGATAGGGCGTTGTCCACGAGAATTCAACAAGTTTCAAAGCCAAGCTTCAGTGGAAACTACCCTCACAAATGAAGTGAATCCGAGGGAAAATGCTAGTCTTTGTCACATTGAGAAGCGGAAAGACGATGGATGAGCCTACCTCTCTTCCACCAATCATTCAAGAGAAGGATGAACCACCCAAAGAAGCAAATGATAAGGGCAAACTTCCAAAACCCCTAAGGTAAGTATTTCGAACCCCTTCCTAAATATGTCACTAAAGCTCCTTTTCCTAGTAGGTTGGTTAAAACCAAGAAAGAAGAAGCAGAAAAAGAAATACTTGAGACTTTTAGGAAGGTAGAGGTTAATATTCCTTTGTTAGATGCCATTAAGCAGGTACCTAGATATGCAAAATTTCTGAAAGAATTATGCACTAACAAGAGGAAGTTAAAAGGAAATGAAAAGGTCCAAGTGGGAGAAAATGTTTCAGCTGTAATTAAAAAGAAACTCCCAACCAAATGTAAGGACCCTGGCACATTCACCATTCCATGCACTATAGGTAACACAAGGTTTGAAAGGGCAATGCTTGATTTAGGTGCATCTATAAATGTCATGCCATATTCTATTTATGCATCTTTATACTTGGGTCCTTTGGAACCTACTAGTGTTGTTATTCAATTGGCTGATAGATCTAATGCATACCCTAAGGGTGTGGTTGAAGATGTTTTGGTACGGGTGAATGAATTAGTGTTTCCTATGGAGACTTCTATGTTTTGGACATGGAAGAGGATGAGTCTCCCAAATCTGCTCCTATCTTGCTAGGAAGACCATTTTTGAAGACGCACGGACAAAAATTGATGTGCACTCGGGAATTCTAACAATGGAATTTGATGGGGAATTAATTAGATTCAATATTTTTGAAGCTATGAGATACCCAAGTGATGTGCACTCTGCTTGTTTAATTGATTCTTTTGATCCTTTTGATTCTTTAATTTCTGCAGCTTTTGATACTGACCATTTTGATGCTCTTGATACAATTCTAACTCATAGCTTAGATGTACAGGAGGAAAAGAAGAAGAGTGAAGAAGAGCCATGGAGTGAAGACATTGATGAAATTGTTGCTGCCTTACAAGAGCTTTCTTCCACTCCAGAAGAACATGAGGTAACTTTTGTTGATTTACCTGTTACTACTGATATACCTCAACCTTCTGTTGTGCAGGCACCTGAATTGGAACTGAAAGCACTACTTGATCATCTTAAATACATCTTCTTGGGGGAGAAGGACACCCTTCCAGTAATAATTGCAAAGTCACTCACCCAAGAGCAAGAAGAGAAACTGGTAGCTGTTTTGCAGGAACATAAGGCAGCCATTGGTTGGTCAATAGCTGATATCAAGGGTATTAGTCCCTCCGTTTGTATGCACAGGATATTAATGGAGGAGGATACTAGTTGTAAGGTTTGTATTTTCTAGTGGGCCTGACAACTGATTTTTATCTTAATTTTAATCACTACATCCGCACGCATCAGCAACCACATTATCAGCACCGTTATTATCCCTGATTTCAATATCAAATTCTTGCAAAAGTAATACCCACCTAATAAGTCTAGCTTTTGCATTAGCTTTAGCAAACAAATATTTCAACATGATCAGAATATATCACAACTTTTGATTCACCAAAATATGATCTAAATTTGTCTAAAGCAAATACAATAACACCAATAGCATGATCAGAAGAATCACACATAATCTCAAAAGGTGAACTGAAAAACTTTTATAAAAAATTACTTGAATCTGGGGTTACAAACGAGGTGGAGCAAGTGTGCAGTATTGTAAATGGGAGAATAAATGACCAGAATAGAGATTTCCTAGAGCAACCATTTTCCAGCGAAGAAGTGGAGGTCACTCTCAAACAAATGCACCCTACAAAATTCCCTGGGTCTGATGGTATGTCAGCTATTTTTTACTAGAAATTTTGGAATATTGTGGATGATGATGTTGTATATGCTGTTTTGAATATTTTAAATATTGGCGCTGATCCTAGGCCAATCAATTACACTTTTCTCTACTTGATTCCCAAAATTATAAAGCCCTCTCACACCAAGGGTTTTCGTCTGATCTTTCTCTCTTTCTCTCTCTTTGTAATGTTATTTTCAAGCTTGTTGCAAAAACTATAACAAATAGGCTTAAAATAATATTACCGGAGTTGATAGCGAATTCCAGAGCGCTTTGTATTAGGGAGACTGATTACTGATAATGCCCTTATAGCTTTTTAAACTTTCCATTTTATGAGGAAGAAAAAAACTGGTAATGAAGGTTTCTCTACATAAGACTAAATATGGCCAAAGCTTATAAGAGAATTGAATGGAGTTTTCTATTGCATGTGCTTTATAGTAAGAGATTCCCTCCCAATTGGATTGATATTATCATGAGATACGTTTCCACAGTTTCTTTTTCAATCCTTTTAAATTATTATCCAAGGGAAATTTTCTATCCCCAAAAAGAGATCGGCATCGGGGGATCTTATTTCTCCATATTCTTTTTATTTTTTGTGCTGAGATTTTATCAGGATTAATTATCAAAGCTCAGGAGGATAGAGCTCTACATGATATTCGTATTGCTAGAGGTGCACGTAAGATTTCTCATATTTCCTTTGCAAGGGACAATATAATTTTTTTGTGAGCTATTGATTCAAAAATTGACTGTTTAAAATCAATGCTCTATGTTTATCAATAGGCTTCTGGCCAACTTGTTAATTTGGATAAATCTGAGCTCTCTTTTAGCCAAAATGTGCCAATAGACAGACAAATGGCTATTCAAGGCAAGACTAATATTAAAGTAGTTGTGAGCCAATCTAAATATCTGTGTTTGCCAACTTTTGTGGGTAGGTTAAAATCCCAGGTATTTAAGTAGGTAAAGAAGTGCTTATAAGGTCAGTTGTACAATCAATTCCAAATTGTATAATGGGATGTTTTCTTCTACCACAAGGGCTTTGTGATCACATAGAATCAATGATCAACAATTTTTAGTGAGACAGTAAGGAAGAAGAAAAGAAGATTTACTGGGTTAGGTGGTCAAAACTTTGTGAACCAAAAACAATTGCCGAAATAGGATTCGGGAATTTCCACTCTTTTAATCTAGCTTTGCTTGCAAAATAGGGTTAGCGAATTATGGAAAACCCATCTTCTCTACTGACTAGACTCCTTAAGGCCAAATACTTCACAAGAAAATATTTTCTTTAGGCTCAAGTTGGCTATCTACCCAGCTACACATGGCGTAGTATTTATAATGCAGCTTGGGTTCTGGATAAGGGTGGCTACTAGAGAGTAGAGGATAGTCGTTCAATCAGTATATGGCATGATGATTGGCTACCCTTCTTGTTAAGAGTCTCATATCGCCTGCCTCAATCTTTCGCGTGTGGTTTATAAATCTCACTACGACAACTTTGTCCATTGGCAAGGGCTGAAAAACATTGCCATTGGTCAAAAGCTGTTGCCTAAAGTCTATGGCAACGCTTTCCAGCCCTTGCCAAGCCATTGTCTCTTCTGTTGTGGCCTATTACAATAGGCAACGTTTTTTTAAACTTTTGGCAACACTTTAGAAAAAACGTTGCCTATTCTTATCTTCTGGCAACGCTTTTAAGACGTTGTCTATGGATAGCTCTGGCAACGCTTTTGACATGTTGTGTATAGGTACTTCTTTAGGCAACGCTTTAATGTCGTTGCGTTTAATTATGTCATAAGACAACGTTCAAAAACCGTTGCCTATAGGTCAAGGTTTTGGCAATGTTTTTCAAACGTTGGCTACAAGTACTGCTTTAGGCAACGTTTCGTTGCTGTTACTTTTAAGTTTTTCGTAAGGCAACTTTTAGAAAGCGTTGCCTATAGGTTAAGGTATTGGCAACGTTTCCTACGCATTGGTTATATATATACTTTTAGGCAACGTTTTATAGTCATTGCTTTTAAGTTTGCCATAAGGCAACTTTCAAAAAGCGTTGCCTATAGGTCCACTTTAAGCAATTTTGTTGCTTTTATATGCTATAAAGCAACCTGAAACATTGCCTATGTAGGCCATTTTTTTTTTGTAAATTTATCTATTTAGGCAACACATTGCGTATTAAATATTAAAAACTAATAATGTATTTAAAAACTAATTCTTCTCAAATAAAATATACTAAATTATATAATTGTATTTACTGTATATAGACACCAAATGTAACACCTCAACTTTTGGCTAAATTACGATTTTGTCTTAATTGTACTGTTTTATGTTTTCTGTGTACTATAAAATTAATTTGACTGTTTCATGACTGTATTTGACTGTTGTGTGTGATTTACTCTGAGTCAAGAAAATAATAATTTTCGGGCCAGAGAAAATCTTTATATGATTATTCGAAGCTGGGGGATCTTACTAAACTCAATTCCGAGTAATACATGTATCAATCTTTTAATTTTTAGAATTTATCTGTAAAATAAAAATAATTTATATTATAATATTATTTTATTATCCGATTGGACAGTATCTCGACTTAAGAGCGAGTAAGCACGCTTGATTAATGATATAGTCATAAAGTCTTTATGACTTTTGGAGAACAATAGAAACCAGTCAACATTTTTAGCTTGAATTATTTCTAAGCCAATGAGAATCAATCAATGATAATGGCTTGAATTTCTAAGCCAATAGGAAGGAAGTCCACAAAAATGGTTGGACTTGATAAATTAGTAAATAGAAAACATAACTAAGCTAGCTTAAAACCTAATTAAGTTAATACAAAGTGCTTAAGTAGTAGTTAAATGGAATAAACCTAGTTAGTCATTTATTAAAACTTTAGTTAGAGAATGTCTAGCATAATCAAGAAGGTGGTTAGATATCCTAAGTACCTAGATGATTAACTAAATAACTAAGAAACCTAACTAGATTTACCTAAACCTAATTAGGAAACAAAATGAATTAAGACTTGATTAGCTCTCCCTAAGAGCAATTTCGGCCAAACACCTTCAAGAAGGTTCAAGACACTTGGTGACTTGTCTCTCTAAGCCAATAGGAAGCAAACTTGAAGACAAAGCATTGAAGATCCACCCTTGAACTCATCTAAGGCCATTAGGAGCCTTTAGAGGTCAACTAAGGTGG
This sequence comes from Ormosia emarginata, assembly GCA_029884605.1. NCBI lineage: Eukaryota > Viridiplantae > Streptophyta > Magnoliopsida > Fabales > Fabaceae > Ormosia > Ormosia emarginata. The sequence goes on from JAQQTP010000088.1 coordinate 47,736,788, forward strand.
CCATCTCCTTTGGGGGAGCTCCATGGCCAAGTAGTGAAGAGATAGGAGAATACTTCATTTCATCTTCATCTTTTCTATCTCACAAAGCCATTCTCTCCTTTCTTTTTCTTCTAAGAACCAAAAACACCATAGCCCTCCTTTGTGAAGCTCACGGCCACCACCCTAGTACCATACTTCCACTCTTCTAAATTTTGATCCAACACCCTTTCTCAAATCTAAACATCATTCTAAGAATCTTTCATCTTGAGAGTTTCTTCAAAATCATCCATTTGAAGCTTGGAAACTAACCTTGAAGTTTATTTCCTACAAGGTAAAAATCCTTGTTTCTTGTTTCTAAACTTATTCTTGAAGTTCTAAGCCATGATTGATCCATGGTTTTTCTTTTTCAGCCATAGTTTGTGACTTTATAAATTGTTTAAGCTTGTTAGGGTTTTTCTTGGAGCCACACGAAATCACTAGGAGGAAGTCCAAGAAGGTTTTGTCTTCCTTATAGGTAAGAGGGAGATTTAATCTCATCAATCATGTATGGTGGTGAGAAAATGGATGTATTTGTGGTGAAAAATCCATAAGGATTTATTCACTTGGTTGTTTAAAGTTCTTCCTATCTGTGATTGATTTTGTTTGCAAGCATTTCTATAGCTTTAATATATTTGATATGTGCTTGTGGATGCATGATAATTATTGTAGGATGTGAATAACATGTTGAGGATTTGCATGAGTGTTCCAAAGAACACATGAAGCTCAACTTCACCACCACAAAGAGAACAAAAATGTTCTCAAATATTTTCTAAAGCATGGATTAATCAATTGATAATTTTACAAGGACTTAAATGGTAGAAAATGATTTAAAGATGAATTATAGAAGAATTTTGGCCAACATGCCTTTGTGATACCTTTGATCTAAAATTATTTTCTAAGTGTGGACTATCTAATTAAATTAAAGAGAACTCAATTTGAATGAATTTTTGAGAATAAAATGAATGAAGTTATGTTAGAAAATTTAATTAGAGAAATTAAATATGGATGAGAAATAAATTGAACACTTGAAAAATACTAACGTATAGCTCACCTTTTGGGTTTTGAAGCGCATTAGCAAGTTTCGAGATGTAAATATTAGTAATGATCAAGAAAAGTAATTTTTAAAGGAAAACGTAGAAAATACTATTTAATGGATTTTCTAGACGAAATGCTGTAAATAAAAGTTAAAAATAAATATATAATGGAGAAAGTTTCAAAATTTAATCTAGAACGTAAAGAAATATTTTACGTAGTTAAAAAATATTAGCAATACCCTATGCGTATTTAAAATAATGATTTTTAAACTACGCGTTTAAGAAAATAATTTAAAAACGTTACACGATTGAGAAAATGATTTAAAAATATTACGCGATTGAGAAAATGATTTGAAAACACTACGCAATTTTAAAAACGTCAAAAAATATTTACGCGATTTGAAAACGTTGGAAAAAGGTGACGTGATTGTGAAAACACTATAAAATATTTACGCGACTGAGAGAAACAGTAGTTTACTGTCGGGTTAAAGAGGTGGACCCGAACATGTTGAAGAATGGTACTGCCAAGTGGTGGCATACTATAAGGAGAAATAATGATAATGTTGCTATTTGTGTATTTTGGTTCATGCACATGTGTTGAGAAATGTGTCAATTTGGTTGAAATTCGCAATTGGTTGACGAGATGAATTACGTTGTAGTGTGGGTGTGATAGGCGTAGTAGTGTGGTTCATTGAGTGAACTTGGAGGCGTTAGTGTGCGGAGGATTCCACATATGGACAGTTGGTAGCTCCTTTGGGCCGTGGTAATGGGCAACGTACTAGCGATCTCGACAAGCACTATTCTTAATTAAGATCTAGTGGAGACTGTCCGGTACAATGCCTGTTGTGCACGATGTTTTGACTGTATACTATTTACACAACGTATTGACAATGTAATATTTGGCTAGGGTAGCTAGAGCTACGAATATGTTTTCTGGATCATTCTCTCTGATATTGTGTTTAGCTCCATGGAGTAGGAATGAGTCTGTATACATTTGCATATGTGGTTTGCATCATAATGTGATTATTTATATTTAATTTGAGATATTATGTACGACGTGATAATATGGATTATTGTATCAATTGTTATATCTGTATATACTGTCATTTTCTGTACTGCTATGCTGGTAATGATGTAAATTATCTCACCTCTTTGTATGTATTTTCTGTATTATTATTTATGTTTCGTAAAGACTTTGAGGAAGAAGAAGAGGAGTAGCCTCTAGATTGTTAGTACAAAGAGGAGCAGCATCCGAGCGACCAGTGCGAGGAAGGCGAGCCTTTAGATCATCCATATCATTTGGATTAATCGACACCAGGGTTTTCTGTCTTCCGATGATCTCCTAGAGGAGGATCCTTCGGAGGATCAAAACTTTTAGTTTTGTACTTGGGCAAGTTTATGGTTTACTTTAACCCAAATAGTTTACTGTTTTATTAAATAGTTTGTTGTATGTAAGTATTCGTATCTTTAAAGACAAAATCATATGTATATTATGGTGTGTATTTACTAGTTTGTTTTATTTCATGTTCTATTTATTTTTATATAATAATATAATGTAGAAAAAAATAAATTTTCATAACTTATATTATTATATATTAAGAAATGATTTATAACTTGGGTAAAGGTTTATTATATTTAGTGTAAATGTGACATCCCCAGTAGGGTGTTACATTAGTTAGTATTAGAGCCCAAGTTAGAGTCTTTTGGGGTTGGGGTTGGGGTTGGGTCTATTTTGCTTGTGTTGTGTGATTCTCTGTGATTTGTTTCCGAAAGGTTACATTTGACTTTGTTTTGTTTTATTTGATTGATTGAAGAAAGAAGATGTCTAGAGGTAGAAGAACGCGCGCAAATGTGGAACGTAATGTTGATCCCATGACTGCAGCTGCTGAGGCTATGCAGCATATGGCAGAGGTGATTACTCAGTAGAATCAACAAGCATCTCAGCAACATGAGGCGACTGTTGATGCTCTGAACTTGTCTGAGTTTAGACGTAATAATCTGGCACAGTTTAGGGGCGAATTTGATTTTGAGAAAACGAGTCTTTGGATCCAAGACCTGGAAAAGATATTTGAAGGAATGAGGTGTGTAGATGATCGAAAGGTGACGTATGCTACTTTTATGCTGAGAGGGGATGGTGAGAACTGGTGGAGAGGAACTCGGCGATTACTACAAGCTGAGGGAACTAAAATTACCTAGGAGGTATTCTGCGAAGTATTTCTGGAGAAGTACTTTCTTGCCAGTGCCCGACATGCCAAGGAAATAGAATTTCTTGGTTTACGTCAAGGCAATATGACTGTTGGTGAGTATGCTGCTAAATTTGAGAGCTTGTCACAGTTCTCAAGGTATTTCCAAATCCATCCTGATGAGGAGTGGAAATGCCGCAAGTTTGAAAAGGGACTGAGGGTAGAGTTGAAAAGAGGAGTGCTACCTAAGAGGATGAATCAATTTCCTGCTTTGATGGATACATGTTGATGACTCGAGGAGCTAGAGCCATCAAGAGATCCAAGAAATCGTAACTTTGGACCAACTAAGTTCCAAAGAGGAGGCAACAACAATAACAATAGGTTACAACATAAACTGTATTCGAGACCACTAGGGAATCAACCCCAACGTCCATCTTTTGGGGGAAGTTCTAGTGGTAACAAAGCTGGTTCAAATGTGGCATTTATGCCTAGATGCTTTAAATGTGGAAAGAATGGCCACATATCCAGATATTGTTCAATCAAGGGAACAATATGTTTCAAGTGTGGAAGACCTGGACATGTTTCTAGGGATTGCAACTAGCCAGAAAGGAAGCCAACTGTGAGTAATGTTCGTGCTACTCAGCCGCGATCTAGAGGGCAAGTATACACGATGAACGGAGCTGAAGCTTCCCAGTCTGAAGATCTTATTCAGGGAGAAAGTGTCATAGAAGGTAATCTTTTGACTGTACTATATGATTCGGGTGCAACTCATTCATTTATTGTGTATGACTGTGTGGATCAGTTGAAATTACCTGTGTCTTCTCTGAGTTTTCAATTGATTGTTTCTACACCAACTGCTAAGCCTGTTATTACATCTCAAGTATGTTTGAACTACCCTATTACCATTCATAATCGAGTCTTTTCTGTTAATTTAATTTGCTTACCTCTTGTTGAAATTGATATAATTTTAGGAATGAATTGATTATCTTCTAACCATATCCTATTAGACTATGCCAATAAAACCTTAGTTTTTCCTAAGGATGAGAATTCTAGATTTTTAACTGCCGCTAAGGTCAAATCATTGTTGAGGGATGGAGCTCAAGGATATATGTTGTTGTCTTCTTTGGAAGTCAAGAGTGAAAAAGATGCGAACGTTATTTCTGTTGTTAATGAATTTCCCGAAGTTTTTCCTGATGAGATACCCAGTTTACCACCGGAGAGAGAGATAGAATTTTCTATCGATCTTGTACCAGAAGCAGGTCCTATTTCGATTGCACCATATCGGATGTCGCCATCGGAACTAGTATAGTTGAAGAAGCAATTAGAGGAATTATTGGAAAAACAGTTTGTGCGACCTAGTGTTTCACTGTGGGGAGCACCAGTACTCCTAGTCAAGAAGAAGGACGGAACTTTTCGTCTTTGTGTGGATTATCGTCAGCTGAACAAGGTCACGATAAAGAATAAGTATCCACTTCCAAGGATTGATGATTTGATGGACCAATTGAAAGGAGTAGCTATTTTCTCTAAGATAGATCTGCGATCAGGTTATCATCAAATTTGTGTCAAGGTAGAGGATATACCTAAGACAACTTTTCGAACTCGTTACGGGCATTATGAGTATCAAGTGATGCCGTTCGGAGTGACGAATGCTCCTACTATATTCATGGATTACATGAACAGGATTTTTCGTCTATACCTAGACAGATTTGTTATTGTATTTATTAATGAAATTATGATTTACTCTTAAAATCAAGAAGAGCATACTGAACATCTCAGTATAGTTCTCCAAATTTTGAAAGAAAAGAAGCTGTATGCAAAGTTGGCGAAGTGTGAGTTTTGGTTAGAAGAAGTTCAATTTATGGGGCACGTGATTTCTAAGGAAGATTTTGCGGTGGATCCATCGAAGGTAGAAACCATTCTACAATGGGAAAGGCTAAAGATAGTGACTGAGATCCAGAGTTTTGTTAGAATGGCCGGATATTACCGAAGGCTTATTGAAGGTTTCTCTAAGATAGCAGGACCTTTTACATAACTCACAAGGAAGAGTCAAGCTTTTGATTGGATGAAAGAATGTGAGGCAAGCTTCTAAGAGTTGAAAAAGAGATTGACAACTGCACCAGTGCTAATTTTACCGTATCCAAACAAGACTTTCGAGGTGTATTGTGACGCTTCTTATTAGGGGTTAGGATGTGTGTTGATGCAGAACAGAAATGTGGTAGCCTATGCTTCAAGGCAGTTGAAGGTACACGAGGGGAACTACCCAACGAACGATTTAGAGCTAGCCGTAGTGGTTTTTGCGTTAAAGGTATGGAGACATTTTCTATATGGGGCCACGTTCAATGTCTTCAGTGATCATAAGAGTTTGAAATACTTGTTTGATCAGAAAGAATTGAACATGAGGCAAAGGCGGTGGCTAGAATTTTTAAAGGATTATGATTTTCAGCTTCAATATCCTCTAGGAAAGGCGAATATGGTGGCAGATGCCTTAAGTAGGAAAGTGATTAGTGTTTCTACCATGATGATAAAAGAGGAAGAGTTGATAAATCAATTTAGAGATTTGTGGTTGTGAGTGGAATTGGCACTAGGAAGGATTCGTCTAAATAGGGTGACTGTTTTGAATGACTTACTGGAGAAAATCAAAGAAAAATAGGGAAATGATCCATTTTTGCATAATGAGAAAGAATTTTTGAAGCAAGGTCATAAGGCGACGGTTGAGGAAGGATCTGATGGGGTCTTAAGATTTGAAGGAAGGATGTGTATACCTGATGATCCCGATCTTAAGCAAGCAATTTTGGACGAAGCTCATACTAGTAAGTTAAGTATGCATCTAGGAATGGCTAAGATGTATCAAGATCTAAAGCAGATGTTTTGATGGCCAAGAATGAAGGGAGATGTTGCAGAATATGTGGCGTCTTACTTGGTTTGTCAAAAGACAAAAGTTGAACATCAAAAATATGTTAGTATGTTACAACCTTTAACTATTCTAGAATAGAAATTGGATAGTATCTCAATGAATTTTGTTACCGGATTACCAAGAACTAGGAAGGGTCATGATTCTATATGGGTTATAGTTGATAGGCTTATGAAATCAATCCATTTCTTATCGATCAATATCAAGTATTCGTTGGAACGATTAACCCAAGTGTACATTAGTGAAATTGTTAGACTTCACAATGTACCCGCAAGTATAGTTTCTGATAGAGATCTAAGGTTTACGTCGAGGTTTTGGAGAAGTTTACAAGAAGCCATGGGGACTAAGCTACGTTTGAGTTCTGCTTATCATCCGCAGACTGATGGTCAGACTGAGAGAACTATCCAATCGTTGGAGGATCTATTGCATGCTTGTGTATTGGAACAACAAGGGAGTTGGGATGAATTCTTGTCTTTGATAGAATTTACCTACAATAATAGTTTTCACATAAGTATAGGTATGACACCCTATGAAGTGCTTTATAGGCGACGATGCCGAACACCTTTGTGTTGGTATCAGGATGGGGAAAGAATGATCATTAAGCCTGACCTTATGCAACAAACTACGGAAAAGGTGAAAATGATTCAAGAGAAAATAAGGATGACTCAGAGTCGGCAGAAAAGCTATGCAGATAAGTGAAGGAGACCTCTTGAGTTTGAAGAAGGTGACCATGTGTTCTTGTGAGTAACACCATGAGTGTCTAGACAAACAGACCACAGTTCTTCCCCAGATCCTGCTTGACACAAGAGGCCAGAGTCTGGTACCATTTCATCAGCACCCGCATCTTGCCATTAGCAATCCTATCGAAGGTGACACGCGACTAGGCTATTCTTATTTATGCTATCTTGGAGCACCAATCCATTGATGTCGCCCAGATTATCTTCGATCAGATTAGGAGATCCATATGGAAGCCAAGGAGCCTCTTCTTCCCATTCCTGATCCACACGCTCTGCAGTTGGAAGCACGTGGAGTGAGGGCCTCACAAGGAGCTCACTGATGTTAAACAACCTCTTAATGATTATTTCATTGAGAGGCTAGGAGGGGCTCCAGCAGCGGCACCATCTCGTCAAAGATAGGCTCACAGAGAGCCCAGAGCTGCCCCATCTCCTGACGCGAACTGGCAAGTCCAGATGGAGGCCCAAATAGCCCAATTGATGGCTTTGCAGATATTCTAGTACCAGTACATGATAGATACATAACGATGGATGACAAAGAGATTGGGACTCCCTATGCATGATTTCCCAGTTCCAGAGTTCCCACCCAATGTGGTGGCTATCCCTCCCCATAGTAGTAGGCTCCTGAGGCTGGAGATGGAGTTGTTCATGCTGACCAGGCTGATGAGGACAATGACGAGTAGCCCTACTTCATACAGGGCATTTCCTTTCATTGTACTTTCATTATATTTTGTGTACAGTGCGGACACTGTTTCCCATAGGTTTGGGGGGCATTATAATATGTTTTGTTGTTTTTGGGGATTGTATGTTTATAATGTTAAAAATCATGTTATAATGTTGATTTTTTTTTTATGTTTTTATGGATATTGTATATATTATTATGCTTATATTTAGTGTTTTGTTTATTTATGTTAAGTGAGTATATAGTTTTTATGTTTTATTGCACATGAGTCAATTGAATGTTTGTTTTGAATATTCAACGCAAAGTTGAATTTGTTAAATGCATCACAATGTGCCGATTGCTAGTGTAGTTGGGTTGACCAATGATAATATTGTTTGCAATTTGACAACTTTTAAGCGTAACCATATGCGATCAAACAACATGCTTAACAATCTAGTTGCTTTTCAAATGCATGATTTAGATGTCACTCGTATGCTTGTCGAACTTTGAACATGATATGAGTGTTGTCTATATAAGGTTTATGAAAGGTACACGTAGAGATTTCGATTATCCTTGAAATTGTATGTAAAGTCTCTAGAAGCGAAATCCTAGATTGTGCTTGTTTGAGGAAATGATTAGGACATTGTTTGGATCGACTGAGCCTTAAAAGCTTACCTTTACTTGATCATATCCATAAGTTGTAACACCCTCCTTATAGTATCACATTTACGACTAAAACGTGTAAAACTTAACAAAACATGTAAAAGGTTTAATATAACAAAATACGGATTTCAAATTTTCTTTCTGGAAAACATAAATTTAAACATAACAAAACAACACAGGACATAATACTAAATAATTACACATCAAAATATACAAAAGATGGCATGGATCACAGTCTGCCCAAATTACATGAAGTTTGTGCTCGAAAGACTTATATACAAACTGTTTAACAAAACATAAACTAGCCCAAATCCAAAAACCAATGGAGTAGGGTCCTCCATAGGATCCTCCTCTTCGAATTCCCTATTAGACAAAACCCTCAGCTGGGGTGAGATCTCATGGGCAGGTGTACTAGCAGATGACACCACCGAGTCCTGATCTTCCCTAGGGGTGTAATTGTAACACCCTTGTGGGGATGTCACATATATAAAGAAAATAAAAGAAAGATAAATAAAATCTACCCAAGTTGTAAAACATTTGTTACGTACTAATACGGTTTGTAAAAATATTTCCTGTTAAACAGAATATTATTAAATAAAATAACGCGGAAACATAAAATAAACAAAACAACATCACTCATAATATACATATGATCCAAGTTATAAGTTATACAAATAATTTACAACTACAACTACAAATATTTAAACAGAAACTGTAAATAAAAACAGTAACAGTCAATATATACATACGCAGACGCGCCCAAAATACACATCATACATATTTAACCCTCTGAAGGATCACTCTCAGGAAGATCTTCAGGAGATAAATATCCAGGATGCCTCGACTCTCGGCGGAAACGAGACCGCGCAGTCGATACGATACTCATCTCACTAGGCTCAGTGGACACACCACCCCAATAACGCCTAAGAGATAAAGGTAACTCTAAGTGCAAAAATACAGTGGTCGTCATAACTAGCTCTCCATCAAACTCATGTCGTAGGGACACAGTCAACCATCCCACGCAAGTCACTGAGTCTCTATCTCCCCGCAGATGCCTGTACGGGTTCACCTCATAGCCCGACAGCAAAAAAATACAGAAAATACCATTTTGGTCAATCGCGTAGAAATTTTGTCGCGTTTTCACAATCTCGTCGTTTTCACAAACGTTTTTAAATCGCGTAAATCTATTTTTCTGATTTTAAAATCGCGTAGAGTTTTTAATACGTTTTCTCAATCGCGTAAGATTTTTAAATCATTTTCTTGTCCAAATCCCTTAAAAATTACTATTTAAATAAACAGAAATAATAAATAATAAGTTTAAACTACGTAAAATATTTTCTATACCGTATACTGTCTTTTGGACATTTTTTTCTATCTTATTTGTCCGTTTTTAATAAAAATTGACAGTATCTTGTTTAGAAAATTATAATAATGATTTTCTAATTTTTTCGTAAAAATTCTGTTTACTAAATTTTTAAACCATATAATTTAATTCTTTTGAAAATCACTAACATGCTTCAAAATACAGTATGAGCCATATGTTAGAAATTTTCAAAAGTTACTGTATTTCCTTTCTAACAGTAAAATCAATATTTTTAGTTGATTAAACCTAATTCAAGTCAATTTATTTCTTCAAAACTCATTTTAGAAAAATTTCTTTTTAACATATATTGCATCTTTATACTTGAAAATGGTTTGGAATTGATTTTAGAAATCATGGATACTTGGTTTGTCATGTTGGCCAAAATATATACTTGTGTCATTTGATCTCTAAATTCATTTTCCTTCATCTAAACAATTTTATATCTTGTTAATTTGCCTAGGTTAATTAAATCACACTTTAAGAAAATGATGAGAACATTTTGGTTCTCCATTTTTGGTTAATGGCCGTGAGCCTCATTGATGCGTTCTTTGGAACACTCATGCAATCCTTGGCATGTTATTCACATCCTATATATTATCATGCATTTCTAACACATACAAATTATCAAAGCTTGTAGACATGCAAATTAAAGCTTGTAGACATGCAACTTCATACAAATTATTACAAACATCAAATAGGAAAGCTACTAACAAACACACAAATAAGCTACTAACAAACATACAAATAAGCTACTAACAATCACACAAAGGAATCCTTATGGATTCTACAATCACAACAATCAATCTCCATCTTCTTACCACCACCCAAGGATGATAAGATTAGTCTTTCTCTTACCTTAAATGAAGACAAACACTCCTTCACACCTTTCCTAGGGTTTCAGTTTCACTCCACCAAATCACCTATCAAGCTTAAACAAAACTACAAATTACTAACCATAAAAGAGAGCTTAAACCATGGATAAATCATGGCTTAGAACTTTGAAAAAGAGTTTAGAAATGGAAAACAAGAAATTTCACCTTCTAGGTAAAATTCTCCAAGTAGGTTTCCAAGCTTCAAATGAAGGATTTTGCAAGAACTCTCAACTAGAGATGTTCTTAGGATTGTGTTTAGGTTTAGAAAACTTGGTTGGATAAATTTTTGAGTGATTGGATGGTGTAGTTTATGGTTTGGCCGAATAGAGCTTCAAGAAAGCTTCAATGGAGTTTAGGGTTTTTGGAAGAGAGAGAAGAGAGAAAATGCATGAAGAGTGAAATGATTTTTGGTCCTCCAAAGGCCAAATGGCCGTAGACTTCAAGCCATACAAGGTGTCCATTGGCTTGGCTTCATCCAAGCCTTAGAATGGATCAATGATCAAGATTAAAACTTGGTTAGCAAGCTTAACTCTCATTGGTTGATTTTAGCATTGTCATTAACCTAGTCACCATGCTTAGTCACTAATTAGCCTAGTCATTAAGCTTAGTCACCATGTTCTTGAAAGTTCTACTACTAATGATGCTTAATTAAGCTACTAAGTTAACTGTTTTAACTAAACGTGAGTCCCGCAAAACATTTCCGGGTCCACTGTCATCTAATTATACTGACTAACAAAATAATATTATAATAATACAAAATTATTTTATTTGACAGTTAAATCCTAAAAATTAAAAGATTATTTATCGTCTCATTCAGAATTGGGTTTAGTAAGATCCCCCAGCTATGAATAATTAAAACAAGATTTTCCCGTCCCGAAAAAATATTATTTTCCTGTCCCGGAGCAAATCACACAAAAAGTCTAAATAAAATCACAGACAATAATATTAAACACTGTATCATGTAGAAAAATTAAAAACAGTACATTCGGGATGTAATAGTCATTTTTTCATTTTTCCCCACGACGAAGCAAATCATCCAAAACGTTCAAATAAGATTACAGACAGTATTATATGTTTGTATATCTCCCAGAAAAATTAAAATAGTAGCTTGATAAAACTTTTATTTTACCATCTCGAAACAAATTACGTAAAACGACCAAATAAAATTTTAGCCTGTAAAACGTATTTGTATTTCATACAGAAAAACAAGAAACAGTAAAATAGGGACACAACAATCGTTTACACAAAAGTTTGAAAAACAACAAACAGAACATTCGGGACATTTTTCTAAAAATTGGGGTGTTACAACTCTCCCCAACAAATAAAAATTTCGTCCTCGAAATTCGCTGCACATCGAAACAAATGAGGATACTGATCCCTCTTTTTATCTTCCAGCTCCCAGGTAGCATCACCTGTCACATCATTCCATATGACCTTCACCAGTTCGATCATTTTCGCTCGAAGCTGCTTTACCTTTCTGTCCTCTATTCTAACAGGTAAAGTCTCGTAAGTCAAATTCTCCTTTAACTGTACTTCATCCGGTTGTATAATATGCGTTGGATCTGGTATATACTTCCGTAACTGAGATACATGAAATACATCATGCAGATTCGATAGAAAAGGCGGCAAAGCAATCTGATAAGCTACAGGACCTATACGTCGGATAATCTGATACGGTCCAATGAACTTAGGAGTAAGCTTCTTAGACTTAATAACTCTTCCGACACCGGTCGTAGGAGTAACTCTTAGAAACACATGTTCACCTTCCTCAAATTCAAGAGGTCGTCTTCGTTTATCCGCATAACTTTTTTGCCTGCTTTCCGTCGTCCTCATCTTCTCTTGTATCATCTTTACCTTCTCCATAGTCTGTTGTACAAGATCTGGTCCAACAGTCATGCTTTTCCCATCTTGATACCAACATAACGGTGTTCGACATCGCCTCCCATACAATGCCTCATAGGGTGCCATCCCTATGCTTGAGTGAAAACTATTGTTGTAGGTGAATTCTATCAAAGATAAAAATTCATCCCAACTTCCTCGTTGCTCCAAAACACAAGCACGCAATAGATCTTCTAAAGACTGTATAGTTCTCTCTGTCTGACCATCAATCTGCGGATGATACGCCGAACTCAGTCGCAACTTAGTTCCCATAGCTTCTTGCAGACTTCGCCAGAACCTTGACATAAACCTCGGATCTCGGTCAGAAACTATATATGTAGGTACACCATGTAATCTGATAATCTCACTGATGTATAACTGGGTTAATCTTTCCAATGAATACTTGATATTAATTGGCAAGAAATGAGCCGATTTAGTAAGCCTATCGACTATAACCCATATTGAATCATGACCTTTCCTCGTCTTTGGCAAACCAGTAACGAAATCCATCGAAATACTTTCCCATTTCCACTCTGGAATAGATAACGGTTGCAACATTCCAGCTGGCCTCTGATGTTCCACTTTCGCTTTCTGACAAACCAAACAAGACTCCACATATTCTGCTACGTCTCTTTTCATCATTGGCCACCAAAACAACCTTTTCAAGTCTTGGTACATCTTGGTCATTCCTGGATATAAACTCAAATCACTAGTATGAGCTTCTTCTAGGATCGACTTCTTCAATCCAGAATCATCAAGCATACAAATTCTTCCCTTAAACCTTAAGATTCCATCTGCTCCTTCTTCTACCATCGCCTTATGACCTTGCTTTAACAATTCCCTCTCATTTTGTAAAAACACATCTTCCTTTTGTTTATCTTGGACTACATCAAGAAATTCATTTATGATCACGACCTTATATAGACGAACTCTTTCAGGCAGAAACTCTACAGACAACCATAGATCTCGGAACTTATTGATCAACTCTTCCTCCTTGATCATCATTGCCGAAACACTAAGCACCTTTCTGCTCAAGGCATCAGCTACCACATTAGCTTTTCCCGGATGGTATTGGAGTTGAAAATCATAATCCTTTAAGAATTCCAACCATCGTCTTTGCCTCATATTCAATTCTTTCTGATCAAACAAGTACTTTAGACTCTTATGATCACTAAAGACATTGAACAACGCTCCATACAGAAAATGCCTCCACACTTTCAGAGCAAAAACCACCGCGGCCAATTCCAAATCGTGCGTTGGATAATTTTTCTCATGAACATTCAACTGTCGAGAAGCATATGCCACCACATTCCGATTTTGCATCAAAACACAACCTAACCCTTGATAAGAAGCATCGTAATACACATCAAAAGATCTGTTAGAATCTGGTAAGATCAACACCGGCGCAGTTGTTAACCTCTTCTTCAACTCTTGAAAACTGGCTTCACGTTCTTCCGTCCATTCAAAAGCTTGACTTTTCCTCATAAGCTGTGTAAGCGGTTCAGCAATCTTCGAAAAACCTTCGATAAACCTCCGGTAATATCCAGCAAGTCCAACAAAACTTCGAACTTCTGTTACCGTCTTAGGCCTTTCCCACTGTAAAACAGTCTCCACTTTTGATGGGTCTACCGCAATACCTTCTTTAGAAATCACGTGACCTAGAAATTGGACTTCTTCTAACCAAAACTCACACTTAGCCAATTTCGCATACAACTGCTTTTCTCTCAAAATCTGAAGAACAGTACCAAGATGTTCAGCATGCTCTTCCTTAGATTGAGAATAGATCAGAATGTCATCGATAAAAACAACGGCAAATCTGTCTAGATACGGACGAAAAATCCTATTCATATAATCCATAAATATGGCAGGAGCATTCGTCACCCCGAATGGCATTACCTGATACTCATAATGTCCATAACGAGTTCAAAAAGCAGTTTTCGGTACATCCTCCCCCTTAACACGAATCTGGTGATAACCCGATCTCAAATCTATCTTGGAAAATACCACAACTCCTCTTAACTGATCCATCAAATCGTCAATTCTTGGAAGCGGATATTTATTCTTGATAGTCACCTTGTTTAGCTGACGATAATCCACACAAAGCCGAGAAGTTCCGTCTTTCTTCTTGACCAAAAGCACTGGCGCACCCCATGGTGAAACACTAGGTCGCACAAACTGTTTCTCCAACAGTTCCACCAATTGCTTCTTCAGCTCCTCCAACTCTGTTGGCGACATACGGTATAGTGCAATTGAGATAGGACCTGCTCCTAGTACTAAATCAATTGAAAACTTGATCTCTCTCTCAGGTGGTAAACCAGGTACGTCATCAAGAAAAATCTCTGGAAACTCATTGACAACAAGAATAGTATTCACATCCTTCTCATTCTTAACTTCTAGAGAGGACAATACCATATATCCCTGCGCTCCATCTCTTAACAAAGACTTGACCTTAACAGTAGTCAAGAATCCAGACTTTTCTTCCTTAGGAAAAACTATGGTTTTGCTTGCACAGTCTATAAGGATATGGTTAGAAGATAACCAATCCATCCCTAATATCACATCTATCTCAACAAGAGGCAAACAAATCAAGTTGACCAAAAACAAACGGCCCTTCACAACAACAGGACAATCCAAACATATCTTAGATGTAACTACAGGTTTAGCAGTTGGCGTAGATACACTCAATTTAACATTCAGAGAAGACACAGGCAACTTCAATCTTTCCACACAATCATATGCAATAAATGAGTGTGTAGCACCAGAATCATACAACACAGTCAGAAGATTACCTCCAATGTCACCTTCTCCCTGAATAAGATCATCAAAATTAGAAACTTCAGTTCCCTTCATAGTATATACTCGCCCTCTAGATCTCGGTTGAGTACTCCCTGATTTTTGCTGATTGGCACGAACATAACGAACAACAGGTTTCTTTTCCGGCTGAGTACAATCCTTCGACATGTGCCTAGGCTGTTTACAGTTAAAACAAACTGTCCCTCTAATCGTGCACTCCGGAGAGATATGGCCTTTCTTTCCGCATTTAAAACATGTTGGCGTGAATGCCACTTTCTATCCAGCTCCACTACCACTTGCACTTCCCCCAACTGGTGGTCGTTGAGATTGACTCCCTGATGGTCTAGAATATGGTTTGCGCTGAAACCGATTCGCATTACTACCTCCACCTTTCTGAAACCTTGTCGGCCCAAAGTTACGATTCCTCTGATCTCTCGACGGCTCTAATGCCTCAAGTCGCGCACATGCATCAACCAAAGCATGAAACTGAGTCATTCCCAAGGATAGCACTCCTCGTTTCAGTTCCACTCTTAATCCTGATTCAAACTTCCGACATCTCCACACATCATCTTGCCGGGTTTGAGCATAATCTGAGAACTAAGACAAGCTCTCAAACTTTGTGGCATACTCATTCACCATCATATTTTCCTGTCGCAAACCAAGAAATTCCATTTCTTTGGCATGCCTAGCACTCGCAGGAAAATATTTCTCCAGAAAAGTATTAGAAAATACTTCCCATGTAATTTCAGTCCCTTCAGCCTGTAATACTCGGCAGGTTCCTCTCCACCAATGTTCTCCATCTCCCCTTAGCATAAAAACAGCATAAGTCACCTTCTTCTCATCCGAGCATCTCATTCCTTCAAAAATTCTCTCCAAGTCTTGTATCCATTGACTTGCTTTCTCCGGATCAACCTCGCCTCTAAACTGTGGCGGATTGTTACGCCTAAGTTCAGATAAATTTAGGGCATCAGCAGTAGCATCTTGCTGTTGAGCTGCTCTCAAATTCAGCTGCGTAATTACTTCTGCCATCCACTGCATAGCTTCAGCAGCCGCAATCATTGGATCTACTTCCCGATTAACATTCGTACGTCCTCTGCCTCTACCAGACATCTTCGTTCTTCAAACATAACAAAACAAAGTCAGATACATCCTTTCGGAAGTAAATCACAGAGAATCACACAGCACAAACAAAAACAGACCCAACCACAACCCCAAAAGACTCTAACTTGGGCTCTGATACCAACTAATGTAACACCCTTGTGGGGATGTCACATATATAAAGAAAATAAAAGAAAGATAAATAAAATCTACCCAAGTTGTAAAACATTTGTTACGTACTAATACGGTTTGTAAAAATATTTCCTGTTAAACAGAATATTATTAAATAAAATAACGCGGAAACATAAAATAAACAAAACAACATCACTCATAATATACATATGGTCCAAGTTATAAGTTATACAAATAATTTACAACTACAACTACAAATATTTAAACAGAAACTGTAAATAAAAATAGTAACAGTCAATATATACATACGCAGACGCGCCCAAAATACATATCATACATATTTAACCCTATGAAGGATCACTCTCAGGAAGATCTTCAGGAGATAAATATCCAAGATGCCTCGACTCTTGGCGAAAACGAGACCGCGCAGTCGATACGATACTCATCTCACTAGGCTCAGTGGACACACCACCCCAATAACGCCTAAGAAATAAAGGTAACTCTAAGTGCAAAAATACAGTGGTCGTCATAACTGGCTCACCATCAAACTCATGTCGCAGGGACACAGTCAA
Source organism: Ormosia emarginata (assembly GCA_029884605.1). Taxonomy (NCBI): domain Eukaryota; kingdom Viridiplantae; phylum Streptophyta; class Magnoliopsida; order Fabales; family Fabaceae; genus Ormosia; species Ormosia emarginata. The sequence continues at coordinate 47,753,700 of JAQQTP010000088.1, forward strand.
CAGTCCCACGTAAGTCATTGAGTCTCTATCTCCCCGCAGATGCCAAGCTAACGATCCACGGTGAAACTCAAGACGTACAAAACCTAAAAATCCTGGCACCGCCATACCCAACAATCAATCCAAGGGATATGGATGATCAGATGGTTCTTGGTCGTCGTACTGATCTTCGACTTGCTGCTCTTCTTCCTCCTCAGGATACAAAATCTCAAGAGGCTGGTCCTCTTCCTCAAACTCTTTACCACGTAAATAAATATATACAGAAAACACATACAATAAAGAGGTAAGACAATCTAAAATCATCACAAACATGGTAAATAAGAAAACGACAAACAACAGATATACAGTTCATGCAATATGAAAAGCTATAATAGTAATTAATAACAGGATAGTGTAAAGATTTAAATGTCACAACAACACATAATATCACAGATAAAATAGTATCACAGATAAAATAATATCACAGATAGAATAATATCACAGATAAAATAAAATAAGAAATAGACAATTTATCATAATAATAACCAGATAAAATAAACAGATAAAATAAAATAATGTCCAAGATATAACCATATGCAATATGACACGATCCTACTCCATGGAGCTAAACACATACAGATATCAGAGAGAATGACTCGTAAAATCTATTAGTACCACGGCTGCCCAACCAAACTATTCCGCTGTCTCACGTTGCGTCTATAGCCCAACAACACATGGTGTGGTGTAGCACACTGTCAAACGTCGTGTCACTACAGGCAATGTACTATTAGACTTTACAAAATCTGGATTAAATATAGTGCGTGTCGAGTCCATTAGTGTGCTATCGGTTACCACGGCCCAGCAGAGCGACCGACTGTCCATATATGGGATCCCGTACACTAACGTCTCCAAGTTCATAAAGACAATGAACCACACTACGTTTATCGCATCGACAACACAATGTGATTCACCTCGTCAACCAATCCACCAAAAATTGGCATAAACTCAATATATGATCCAAAAATAAGAAATTATCAAAATACTCTCATTAAAATATATCCTCAAAGATAAAAAGATACAGTAAGTCCCACGGGACAAATACTGTTCCAAAGCCTGTACGAGTTCACCTCATAGCCCGACAACAGAAAAATACAGAAAATACCGTTTTGGTCAATCGCGTAGAAATTTTGTCGCGTTTTCACAATCTCGTCGTTTTTACAAACGTTTTTAAATCGCGTAAATCTATTTTTCTGATTTTAAAATCGCGTAGAGTTTTTAATACGTTTTCTCAATCGTGTAAGATTTTTAAATCATTTTCTTGTCCAAATCCCTTAAAAATTACTGTTTAAATAAACAGAAATAATAAATAATACGTTTAAACTACGTAAAATATTTTCTATACCGTATACTGTCTTTTGGACATTTTTTTCTATCTTATTTGTCCATTTTTAATAAAAATTGACAGTATCTTGTTTAGAAAATTATAATAATGATTTTCTAATTTTTTCGTAAAAATTATGTTTACTAAATTTTTAAACCATATAATTTAATTCTTTTGAAAATCACTAACATGCTTCAAAATACAGTATGAGCCATATGTTAGAAATTTTCAAAAGTTACTGTATTTCCTTTCTAACAGTAAAATCAATATTTTTAGTTGATTAAACCTAATTCAAGTCAATTTATTTCTTCAAAACTCATTTTAGAAAAATTTCTTTTTAACATATATTGCATCTTTATACTTGAAAATGGTTTGGAATTGATTTTAGAAATCATGGATACTTGGTTTGTCATGTTGGCCAAAATATATACTTGTGTCATTTGATCTCTAAATTCATTTTCCTTCATCTAAACAATTTTATATCTTGTTAATTTGCCTAGGTTAATTAAATCACACTTTAAGAAAATGATGAGAACATTTTGGTTCTCCATTTTTGGTTAATGGCCGTGAGCCTCATTGATGCGTTCTTTGGAACACTCATGCAATCCTTAGCATGTTATTCACATCCTATATATTATCATGCATTTCTAACACATACAAATTATCAAAGCTTGTAGACATGCAAATTAAAGCTTGTAGACATGCAACTTCATACAAATTATTACAAACATCAAATAGGAAAGCTACTAACAAACACACAAATAAGCTACTAACAAACACACAAATAAGCTACTAACAATCACACAAAGGAATCCTTATGGATTCTACAATCACAACAATCAATCTCCATTTTCTTACCACCACCCAAGGATGATAAGATTAGTTTTCCTCTTACCTTAAATGAAGACAAACACTCCTTCACACCTTTCCTAGGGTTTCGGTTTCACTCCACCAAGTCACCTATCAAGCTTAAACAAAACTACAAATTACTAACCATAAAAGAGAGCTTAAACCATGGATAAATCATGGCTTAGAACTTTGAAAAAGAGTTTAGAAATGGAAAACAAGAAATTTCACCTTCTAGGTAAAATTCTCCAAGTAGGTTTCCAAGCTTCAAATGAAGGATTTTGCAAGAACTCTCAACTAGAGATGTTCTTAGGATTGTGTTTAGGTTTAGAAAACTTGGTTGGATAAATTTTTGAGTGATTGGATGGTGTAGTTTATGGTTTGGCCGAATAGAGCTTCAAGAAAGCTTCAATGGAGTTTAGGGTTTTTGGAAGAGAGAGAAGAGAGAAAATGCATGAAGAGTGAAATGATTTTTGGTCCTCCAAAGGCCAAATGGCCGTAGACTTCAAGCCATGCAAGGTGTCCATTGGCTTGGCTTCATCCAAGCCTTAGAATGGATCAATGATCAAGATTAAAACTTGGTTAGCAAGCTTAACTCTCATTGGTTGATTTTAGCATTGTCATTAACCTAGTCACCATGCTTAGTCACTAATTAGCCTAGTCATTAAGCTTAGTCACCATGTTCTTGAAAGTTCTACTACTAATGATGCTTAATTAAGCTACTAAGTTAACTGTTTTAACTAAACGTGGGTCCCGCAAAACATTTTCGGGTCCACTGTCATCTAATTATCTTGACTAACAAAATAATATTATAATAATACAAAATTATTTTATTTGTGATTAAATCCAAAAAATTAAAAGATTATTTATCGTCTCATTCAGAATTGGGTTAAGTAAGATCCCCCAGCTCTGAATAATTAAAACAAGATTTTCCCGGCCTGAAAAAATATTATTTTCCTGTCCCGGAGCAAATCACGCAAAAAGTCCAAATAAAATCACAGACAGTAATATTAAACACTGTATCATGTAGAAAAATTAAAAACAGTACATTCGGGACGTAATGGTCATTTTTTATTTTTCCCCACGACGAAGCAAATCATCGAAAACGTTCAAATAAAATTACAAACAGTATTATATGTCTGTATATCTCCCAGAAAAATTAAAACAGGAGCTTGACAAAACTTTTATTTTACCGTCTCGAAACAAATTACGTAAAATGACCAAATAAAATTTTAGCCTGTAAAATGTATTTGTATTTCATACAGAAAAACAAGAAACAGTAAAATAGGGATACAATAGTCATTTACACAAAAGTTTAAAAAACAGCAAACAGAACATTCAAGACATTTTTTTAAAAATTGGGGTGTTACAGTAATGCAAATCACCCCACAACTGCCTAATCGGCCTAACAAACTCCAAACGTACCAAGACATCAAGAGAGAAGATAGGATCCCTATTGTAACACCCCAAATTTCCGTATCTCTTAAACAGTAATTTTAACAGTTAACAGAATTTTACTGTTTAGTAATTTCTGTGCACTGTAAAATTATTTTGTTTATTCCGTTAGCGTATTTGATCGTTTTGAGTGATTTACTCCGTGTCAGGAAAATAAAAATTTTGGTAGGGAAAACTTTACGTAATTTAATTTTTACCGTTAGGTAATTATTTTACGTAATCTGATTTGATATTTGTGCATTTTATAATTTTTGTGATTTTATGGATGATTTTGAAATTTTTCCTGTCTGTGGGTCCCACAAGGGTATATGTGGGCCCAGGTGGGTCCCACAAAGTGAAAAAATTTTCTACGCATAGAAAAATTTGTACTGTTTAGACGGACAGGGGATCTTACTAAACCTGAATCTGGAAACAGTTTTAGAAAATTTCTTGTATTGTATTTTATCTTTGTATTTAATTATCGAATGATAAAAAAAATACGATAAAAAATATTATTTGTAGGATACAAGAATAAATATTATCTTGTGTAGTCAACAAAGAGAGCTTGACTTGATCTATACCCTTGGATGAGAATACTTAGTTTGAATATTAACCATTGATTTAATCAAAGGTTAAGAAACAAACTTAATAAAAAGCGCTTGGATAATAACCATTGATTTAATCAATGGTGTGAGAATAAGCTTAGTTAGGAAGGCTTTGATATCAACCATAGATGTAATCAAAGGTGTAGAATTGGTCTTGAAAAATGACAAAGACCATTTATAACCATTGGATTTAGATTAAATCAAGGGTGGAGATTTAATCTTAAAAAGTAACAAAGACCATTTATGACCATTGGATGAAGAATCAATCAATGGTGGAGATTTGGTCTTCTAAAAGCAAAGACTAATTAGGACCCTTGGATTTAAAGTTTGAAGGAGCAATCTTGACCCTTAATTTTGGAGACACATCTAAGGGCTAGAATTTAAAGGAAAAAAACCAATGGCTCTAGATTTAGTCTTCTAAAATTAAAAATCTACCTAAATCCTAACCATTGAATTAATCAATGGCTAGAAATGCTTCAAATGGTGGCAAATAATGAAGACAACTTTATTGAATGCATTATGAAGAGAAGGTGATGGTTTTGGAGTGTTTAGAAGACAAAGAGACAAGCTTTATGTCATTTTTGCATGTCTTGGTCAATGTTTCATCATAATTGATCAATTTGCACTCAAGAAGAATGCATTGGAGGGGAGCTACGAAATTGAGAAGCTTTAGGACATAGGAAAAAAGTTTGAAGACCATTATTGCCATCCTTGGTCATCATTAGACATTTTCAAGAAGCTAAGTTACCAAGTTTTCTCTCCATTTCTCTCCTTCTTCATGTCTTGGCCAAGCACTCCAAGAACACCCTCCATCACTCAAAAATTTCATCCAACTTGATTTTCTAAACCTAAACATCATTCTAAGAACATCTCTAGTTATGAGTTTTTCCAAAATCATTCATCTTGATCTTCAAATTCAAGCTTCAAGTTTCTATCAAAAATCAAAAATTTCATCTTTGTTCTTCAAGAGATATCATTCGATCAAAACCCCTAAAATCACCATCCAAGCTCTTTTAATTTCATCCAACCATAGATCTTGAATATACATGATGTTCTAAGCAACTTTCATGTTGAAGACTTCTTCTAAATCATTCATCTTCAAGGAGTTTCTTCAAGATCAAAGTTATTGGGTTTTTGAGGTGAAGTATAAGGAAACTTCATTTTCTTCTCTCTTTTACATGATTTAAACCATGTTTGATCCATGGTTCCTCTTAATCAAGCTTGATATGTTAATTAACTTGCGTTTTGTTTTGTATTTGAGAAGCCCTTGGTGGTGAAGGACTTGGAAAAAGAAACAAATCAAGAAGCTTTGGAGGATCTTCAAGAGGTAAGAGGGAGATCCATCTCACCAACCAAGCATGGTGGTGAGAGATGGTATTTTATTTGATGGATGTGGAATCCATGTGAGGATTCATATCCATGGTCATGTAATTAATTTGTGGGTGTTTATGAGCTTTGATTAATTTTCTATGCTTGATATGCTTTGCATGATTTTATAGCTTTGATGATATGCTTGATATGCTATACATGCTTTTATGGCTTTGATGGTATGCTTATATTATTTATGATGAAATATATATATGTATATGCCATGACTTGATGGTGGAAAGGAAATTGATTTTTGGCTCCAAAAGCCAAGGAAGAGCTACGGTTTTGATGCCCTTGATTAGGGTTCATGTTGAAAATTTTTCAAGAATAAGGAAATTGATTTGTTTAATGAAAATTATGAAGTGGAGAAAAAATGAATTTTCTTGGTTCTAAAGGCTATGGAATTTTCGGCCAAGACACCTCAACATAAGTGTTTATAACTTAATATTTTCATGGAAGAATAAAATTGGATTGATTTGAAAAGCATGGAAAATAAACAAAGAGTTTGTTTTTCAAGAAGAACAAGAACATGGTTTTTGAGGAATTTCTATTGATTTATTTTGTGTAAAAAGTTTCTAAGTGTTTTACTAAACATGAGATTTAAATGAAAATAGCAATGATAATTTTAAGGATTTGCAAAGAAAGTGAAAAAGGATTTGTAAGGAAAGTAAATATGAATTTGAACAAATGGGTTTGGTTTTTATGACCATCAGTATTTCGATTTTGAAAACAAAGAATTTTTAATGGTTTTGTTTGTGTAAAACCATATCAATTTAGAAGAAAAATATTTGATGGCTTCAATGGCCAAAGACTCTATGATTTTTGGAGCTTGGAATAATTTTGATTTTATGAAACAAAGTAATTTTAAAGTGGAAACAAAATGTTTGAACAAAATGTTTTAGTGTAAGGATTTTGGAAAGGGAATCAAAGTATTTTATCACTTGAGAAATGAACTTTCATATGAAAATGAAAAAGAAAAGTTGTAAGGATTTGAATCTTAATTTGTTTTGAAAAGAATTGATTTTTAGAATTGATTTGGGAAAAATAGAGAATATAATGGTGTTTTTGAAAATTTACTAACGTATAACTTATTTTCAAGTTTTAAAATACGTTAAACAAAATGTTAAGTTTTGAAACGTTGATTTACATCAATGCAAAAGTGATTTTGTGAATTATATTTTGAAAAAGAATTTCTTGAGCAAAGAACTGTGGAAAAATATTTTCTTGAGTAAGAAAATATATTAAATGAAGTATAAAGTTATATTATTTTGAGAAAAGTTGAAAAGGAATTTTTGAAAGTTGAGAAATATTTTCTGTAATGAAATTGTGGTGAAAAAATTATCTACGTATCTTAAAAACGTAATTTTAAAGTACGTGGTTTGAAATACAGTAAAATATTTCTAAGTGTTTGGAAATACAGTAAAATATTTCTATGCGATTTTAAATACGTTGAAATATTTCTACGCGATTTGAATTACTTTTAAATATTTTATGTAATTTGAGTTACTATTGAAAAATCACTACGTGATTTGAAAAGTGATGAATTATTTTTACGTGATTGTGAAAATGAAGGAAAATCGTTATGTGATTTGGAAAGTGTTTTAAATATTTTGAGAATGATGAAAAATGATTTACGTGACGTAAAAGAATAATTTTTAAGTTACGCGATTTTGAAACAGTGGAAAAATACTATGTGATTTGAGAAACGTATGTTTTTACGCGATTGAGAAAAACGTTAAAAATTAGTACGTGGTTTAAAAGTGCAACAGAAGAGTTGCAACATTTTGAAAATGTAACAGAAATGTTACGAAATTTTGTAAACGTAACAGTAGTGTTACGGTATTGTAAGAACGTAATAAAAACGTTTTGGAATTTTAAAAACGTGACAAAAGTGTTACAGTATTGTGAAAATATAAAAGAAGTGTTATGGTATTGTGAAGACATAACAGAAAAGTTTTTGGATTGTGAAAACATAACAGAAATGTTATGAGATTGTGAAAATACGGTAAAAGTTTTTTACAACTATGAAAATGTGATAACATGATTTTTGCTGTTGAAAGTACAGTATGATTACTGTTGAACCAGTGTCCATACACTGTTTGTGAGAAAATGACATATTTGTCTATAATTGGATTTGGTGCATTATACATGCATTGGAATGGTCCGATGAGGACTGGATATGGCTGATTGCCTAGGAGAAACACACCTCTTGAGTGGGTGCGATATGCGTAGTGTAGGTCACTTGTTGACCTTGGGGGCATCGGGTGCGGGTTGCCTACACGGGTGGTTGGTCGCGCTTCTTCCCGTAGGTTAGACCGATGCAACACACCGATGATCTGACCGAGACACTATTCTTAATCAAGATCGATAAAGACCGTCGTGTATATGCTAGATGTGCAAAATCAAAATGAAGATTATAGCACGTGGTCCGAGGCATGTGGTACCGACAGATCTTTTCGATCATTTCTCCGACCACGAGTTTAGCTCCATGGAGTAGGAAATCGAGTCTTGTGTACATGCATAATCGAACATTTATATCGTGTGACATATTAATTGAGGAATATTGGCTATGACAATTGTTTTGAATACTTGGATGATGATGATGATAATTAGGACATTATCGTAATTGTTGTTTATGATAATTGAATTGATAAATGATTTGATGATGGTAGTTGATTAATATTGAATATATTATTGGAAGTTTGATATGATATCCCTGTATGATATTGCTGCTTGTGTTATCTCTGTGCTGCCATGTTGGTATTGGTGTAGGTGATCTCACCTCTTTGTTATGTTGTCTTGCTGTGTCTGTATTGTTAAAATTAAACAGTAGAAAGAATGAGTTGTCTTAGACATAACGGGGGATGGACACTCAGAGATTGATGAAAACATTGAAGAGTGGCTGTCTCAAGTTCGAAGGTGTTCTGAGCAGACAAGGAGTAGAGTTCTGATGCAACAAGCTGGATACAAGATAAGGAATAAGTATGTTAAGTTTTTAACGTTAGTGTTGTACCGTGCTATTAAGTAGGACCCGTCATGGGGTTTGCTACTGTTAAAAAAAAAGAGTCTGTTAGTTTTATATTTCTCTTTAAATTGTGAAATATTAATTGGTGTCAATATTGCATAATGAATAGTTAAAATATGATTTTCAATATTACCTAATATTTTCAGTAAATTTATGTTTCAGTAAAGAAGAAATTTTAAAACCCACTTTTTATAACTCAAACTTTGTGCGAATTTCTTTTCAGATTATGAGTCGGGAGTCAGACATGTGATACCCTAGGGAGGGTGTTACACCTATCGCGGGTCCTATGTACAGATACAGTCACATCCCCTACATATCTAACACGCTCAGTATCTCATTTGATATGCCAAGCACTCGTACTACCATGGAACTGAACTCTGACAAAACTAACAAAATCTCTTCTAGCCGCCATCGTAGAAAACAAAACAGCAGAAAAGATGCGATCTTCTTCGGCTTCCTCTCAGTATTTATCAACCATATACACATAAAGCAGAATAACATAATAGAGAGGTGAGATCTCCTACATCAATACCAACATAGCAACATAGAAACAATAAAGAATAGTAGTATCATTCATATACAGGAAACAACACTTGCAGTTACGACATCAAGTATCAAATAATTTAGCAGATATAAAATTTCACAATGATATGTAGACAGACTATGCATATGTACAATGGATCAATTTCTTACTCCTTGGAGCTAAACATAATTTCAGAGAGAATGATATAGAAGACATTGCCTATATCTCATCAGCCTCAAGTCAAGCGCTATAATTTCTCAATTTGTGCTTCATGGCTTTATACAAGACAGTCTACACTAGATCGTGATTAGGAATAGTATCTCGGTCCAGATCGTCGGTGCATTGAATCGGTATGATCCACGACACAATAGAGCTACCAATTAGCCATTATGGAAAACCCACGCCTCGACGCCTCCAAGGTCAATAAATGACCTACACTACGCCCATCGCACCCGCACTAAGGTGTAATTCAACTCTTAGGCATACAGCCTCAACCGACACCATTGGTATAATGCATGATCAATGACTCAATGCATACACATATATCAATATCATGACTTTCCATAAAAATAAGCTACTCTTGAGCCACAACAATCATTAACATCTTGAGGTCCCGTTTAAGAGCCCGATAACACATTGCTGTTATTTTCAATTGCAAAGTGTCTTTATTGCGTAATTCAAAAATCATCATTCTCAAATTACGTAAAATGTCGTTTCACAAAGAATAAAAAGAATCCACATTATATTAATTTAATAAATCCTTTTCCCTTACCTTTAATAAAAATACCTTAAGTTTTCAATTTCCTCTTTAAGCTTATTTTTCCATTCAATGGCCGAAATCCCACTCTTATTGAATGACCAAATTTTTTATTCTATCTCTCTTTCATTATTAAAAATTCCTAATTCAATTCCTTTTCACCTAAACAACTAAGTTCCAAATCAACACAAAATGTTTTTATTGGATACCCTATTTAAGGTTACTTGGCCGTGACCCCTAAGGTCTTTGGACCTCAAAATTTTTATCCTCAATAACAAGATTCCAAGCATACAACATACTTTAATCATCAAAATTTCTACTCAACCAAGGTTATGCATAATATTAAGCCATAAAATCATATAAGGCAAAAACCACAAAAATCACCAAAAATACATACAACCAAAATCACTAAAAATACATACAACCAAGTGAATAACACTTACATGGATTCCTCACTTTCAACATACAAATTTCATTCCTCTCCACCATGATAGGTTGATGAGATTAATCTCTCTCTTACCTTAGATGATGAACAAAAACTCCTTGGGTATTTTCTTGAATCAAACTTCCTCCTCCAAGATGCTCTTGAAAAGTGAAAACAACATACAAAATCAACATCTAAGGCTTGAAATAGAATGACCATGGGTCAAAATCATGGTCTTAGAATTTGAAAATGAAAAGAGGAGATGAAAATGGAGGAATTTCACCTTAAATGCTTTCAAAATCCTAACTTGAAGAAGTACTTGAAGATGGATGAACTAGATCAAAAGCACAACACCAAAGTGTCTTCAAATGAGGTTTGGATTCAAGAAATGTAGTGGGTTGGAATTAAAGAAGATTTGAGAGTGGGTTTAGGGGTGGTGGCCGTGAGCCTCCAAGAGAGAAAATGAGAGAAAAAGGTGAGAGCTTTTGTGTTTTGGTTCTTAATAGAAAGTGATAGAAATGAATTAAGTGAAAGACAAAGTCCTAGAACCCTCCTAACTAGCCTTGGCTGTGAGCTTCCCAAGGAGGGAGGGAGACAAGCTTCTCCAACAAGCTTCCTCCAAAACTTCTTTAGGAAACTTTCTTCCTATTAGTCCAAAAAGAGAAGTGGGCCATGATGATGTCATAAAGGTATGGCCACATGGGTGATGTCATCAAGAGAAGCCTCTAGAAAAAGGTGACTAGGCTTATATCTAGAACCATCTATTAGATCTTTACTACAAGCTATTATCCAATGGACAAAAGTTACAATTAACAAAACTAGTATTTATTGTCCAATGAATAATAGAACGTACTTTGATTTTATTCATCAGATAAAATCTTAGATAATGAAAACTTTAAAAACTGTTTCTGGTTTTAGATTTAGTAAACTCCTCCAGCTCTGCTTCAACAGTCCAATTTTTTTTGAAAATAATATTAAAAGAATCAAAATAAGTCAAATAATTCACAAAAAATCACAAAAATCATTAAAATCACAAATAACCGAAAACAAGAAAATTGGGGTGTTACATAGGTCCCCTTTGAAGCTTGATATATGTTTGGCCTTATATGTTTTTCATCACCTACATATTCCTTACCATGTAACCATTCTAATGCATGGGAAAACATTGCATTTTTATCATACCATCATTGTTTGTTGAATATATGTTATGTTATTTCTTGAAGTGAACCCAATGATTAGGGGTATAAGGCATGTCAATTATAAAACCTGAAGGAAAATGGACTTGAAGGAACCATATGTTGTGAAATAAATTGGTTTTGAAAGAAATATAAAAAAAAGAAAGAGAAAAGAAAAGAAAATCTAAAACCAAAATCCAAAATCCAAAAGGCAAAACTAATGAAAGAATGGTTTTGGAGAGTCTTATTAGTTCACTTTACATACCCTAATAGTCTTACTTGGTGACTCAAGTCTTGAAATAACATGTTTATGTTTCTTAATATTTGTACTACATCCTTTTCATGTTGTTCTTAACCTATAACCATTGGCCTTACATTACAAGCTATTAAAGTCCCTTTTTATCCTCAATTTTGTATGATTTACGTTAGTGGAGAGATAGTTTAAAGACAATCTTGTGGATTATTTAATTCTTATGCATGTATGTTCATAAACTTATTCGGATGAGTATGACTTGATTAAGAGAAGTTTAACTTGCATGCTCGTAGGAGTTATGATTTGTTTGAAACGAGGCTTTGAATGTTAGCATGCTAGAGATTATATATGTGTGGAGCTGATTGTGTGGCATTAGCATTCTTTGAGAGCTTAAACAATCATTTTTTACTCGTTGTGGTTTCAGTGAAATTGAAATTCATGATAAATGTACGTTAAAGCATGTGTTGTTCAGCAGGTTTACTTAATCATACTTTGTTTTGCTCGAGGACTAGCAAAAACCTAGGTTTAGGGGTGTGATAACTCCTTAAAATGTAGCTATTTATGCCCTATATTTGTGCTCTATTGATTGTTTAATCCTTGCTATCTTCATATATGGAAGATTTTAAGCTTATTTTTTTAAATTCAATTGTGATATCTTCCTATATGATCTTTAGCAAATATGGTATAATTCTTCAAGTGATTATGTGAATTTATAACTGTTACTAATTTGGTGATTTCTCTATTACAAGAAGGGCTCCAATCAAGCAAAAATTTGGAGGATTTGGATCAACATTGGAAGAGAGAACCAAGTATGAATTTTAGCATCTTACGTCGTGGTGCAGGCATGTTAACGCTGCAATGTGGTGCATTCAGATTGCTGCATACTAAAACTCGAGTCTTGAAAGTCGTAACACAAAGGAATGAATGCCATGGCGTGGCGACCTAATTTCAGCACATGCTGCGACATAAGATGGTTCACACCGTGATGTTCAAGTGAACATATTGGCCTATAAATACTATTTTATTAGATTTTAGAAGGGAGCTTTTTCTATTTTGAAACATAGCTATTAGGGTTTTTCGTTGAAGCTGAAAGGAAGCTAAAGGGACCAAAGTTGGAGGCCATCTTCTTTAAGAAAGAGGGTTCAAGCATTAAAGACCACTCCTAAGAGCTTACATCTCTTATTCCTTTTATCTTTTTCTCTTCTATTGCATAACAATGATTATTTGTGATAGATTTTTGTTTGTCATGAGTAGCGAAGTTGTGTATAGGGATTTCTTTAGATCCTTCTATGAATATTGATGATTTTGTAACCTTTTGAGTTAATATAGATGATTTGGGTTTGTTTAATCATATTTCTCTTAATGCTTTTGAGTGTTTGGCCAACATTTAATGTGTTTTGATTAAATCTTTTGAATTAGACATAGGGATTTAGGTTTGAGATCATGGATATGATTAATGTATGTTTAATTTCATTCTAATGGTGGAATAAGTTAATTAGCTAATGGGATAGACATATAACTATTGGTCATGCATAGTTATTATTGAGAATTATTCTTAATGAGTGGAGTTTGCTCTAGATCTCATGGTAACATAGTGAACTAGGTAAATGAATCATGGTTAAATGATCTAGACATGAGCTTTTAAGTAAGTTAGTTTCTCAAGCTAGCAAATCCTGTCTCATTTATGTTGCTTAAGAGGATTGCATATCATCAATTGAAGTAGAGGTTGAAGAAGGATTCCCTATTCTCTAATCAATATCTTTAATTTTGATTTACTGCATTTAAGTCTTTATAGTTAACCTACACAACCCTTTATAATTTGAATGTTCTTGGATAATATTAAGTAAGTTATTGGTTAATATTTGGCTAATGAGATTGACGTATATCCTTGTGGGAACGATATCCGACTCTTTACTATATTACTTGTGCGACCCGTGCACTTGCGTTAAGCAAAAGAGCGAACACTTCTCCATCGCCTATTTTGCTAGGCTCACTTATTCTATTTAGGCATCTATGGAAGGAGGTGTTAAGAGTCCCACATCGCCTACCTCAATCTTCTGGGTGCGGTTTATATATCTGTTAGGTCACTTCACTTAATGCAAATTAGTTTTAGGTTAGAATCTCACACTTCGAAAATGGTCACAAGGTTTGGAGTCCATGCTCCATCTTGGATGAGAATTCTATAATGGCAGAGTTGATTGATTATGAGCTGCACAAGTGGAACCCAAACTTAGTGGAATCAATTTTCTATCCTTTTGAGGCTAGTTAGATACTTGCCATTCCAGTTACTAATGCAAATTGTAACATTCTACCAATAATTTTATTATATTTTCATAATGTTGATAGAATATTACATACTTTGTTTATTATTTGTTATTTAATAAAATACGTGCTGTGATTTATTATGTAACAAAATTAATTAAATTCTTTAATCAATTAGATTGAATTTTTTTATAACTATAAAATAAACGTATCAATGGAACATAATTCTAATAGTATACAAACAAAAAACTTAAAAGCACACTAGTTGCATTTATTTATTACATTTACATAAGGTGTGCTAGTACATCTGTCTAGAAATATTTACAAACCCAAATGGGTACAAAAACTACAAAAAAAAGGCATCTAAAATATCTGAATAAACAAATCTGGTCAGTACGTAAGCAAGCAGTGCACACCCACTACGCAACCAATTCAACTATATACAACTACATCATGCATGTATTATCAGTCAGAATCAGGCATGATGAAGAAGCGGATGTGAATGTTGTCTATCACTAGACGAATTTCTTCAGTAGGAGTGTAAAACACAAAATGTGGATCAAGATCAATTAGCAGAGTAATGCGAACCATCCTGATTCTCTAAACATATTAGATAAGTGGTGAGAATTTATAATTCTCAGTAGGGAAATCAAGCAGTCAAAAATCATTTCATTTAAACTATGATATGTTCAACTGTATTCACTGTAGAAAATACTTTTCCATACAAAACAACACCATACAGAATTATATAGTAGTACTTTAGAATTATTTTCTAAATATAATCAAGACCTAACCATAAAAAAGGTATAAAAATGGTATAAAATCAATTCAAATTTCATTATGCATTACTTTTCTCTTCTTTGCTTACACGTCCATTATCCTAGTATAGATCTAGTAACTTCCTGCTCAACCTAATAGTTCTAATCATGGTTATAGAAGCTTAGTAACATCGGTATGAGTTATCTGTTAATTCGAGTAACCTTCTGGATTAGTTTGAGCATAATACTATAACACTGAATGCATAATAACTTGTATAAACTGAGACTTTAGCATAAACAATTGAGAAGATAGAAATAAATATGAAAAATTTATTTCTAAGTCACAAATGACTGGAATGAGTTATAATAAATTTTGGAGGTTCAAATGAATTAATTTGGTATTTTTTGAATAACACTGAAGAGTGTTTAAAGGTCAAATTAAATAGAAAAGTAGCTTAGAAGATGATAAGATTTTGTGAAGATGTTAAAAAGAGGATAAAGGTTAATTTGAGAATGAATACAGATTTAAGTAGATGCTTGTAAGCCATGTAGTTTAACTCCTTAGGTTTAACTTAACCTAGGAAGGAATAATGAAGCTTAGTGACTAATAAATGTAACACCCTAACTCTATAAACTGTAATATATCATCAATGTACTGAGTAAATAGAATTAAGCATGTTACTTCTAAACTTAAAACATAAACACAACCTATATAGTAACTATCAACATATAAATATATAGAGCCTTTAACATAAAAGTAAAGAGACCAAGACATTTTACATAATCTGGAAACTTGCTCTTTACTACAAATTTACAACATAAATGTCTGAGATTTACATTATACAAAACGAGCTATACCTGCACTGTTAAGAATTGTGGATACATCACGTAGCGAAAAAATAAAAATTCCCATAAATGATCCATGCAAACGAGACCATAATCCAGGTTTTTGAGTTTACATCTTGAAGCGAGATGAAAAATAGATGATGTGAATCACCAATACCATAACAACGACAATGTCTCTGTGGTATCCACACGAATAGACTCACGAATGACCAACATTCACAAAAAGGAGTCCCACGACTCTGACGCAGTGCTAGCTGCGAAGAGAAGAGAAACATGTCACTCTCTCACTCACTGTTTCAGCAGGTGCAGCTAGGGTTCTATTATGCATACTTAGTAGCCCCTTCAACAGTATTATTTATAATAGTGATTGCCTTAAGTGAGTGTGAGAAGTAGCAGGGTTAGCTGTGCAACCTTTGGACTCATCTATTATGAGTTAGGCCCACGATGGAATCCTAGTCCAACTTGGATTCTCATTACTCCAATTTAGTCTGCTCTATGTGTGTGACCCTGTAGGTTCTCATAACGTTGGCTATAATATTAAAATCTCATTTTAATATTACAAGTAGTGAGCAGCATCTAACAACACATCACTGCTACACAAGTAATGAGAATGTTAGTGAATTGACATAATCTTTTCGTGATCAATGTTATCGTGCAGTTTAGTCCCTTTGTCCAGATATCTAGATTGAACACAAGGCATAGAATGTGTTACCCTTGTATAGTTCAATCTTTTGTTTCCTGATACTTGAGTAGATGTAGTAAAAACAAATAAAATCAATATCTTATATTGACTCATTTGAGCATGACCATGCATTTCATAGTCTCACTCAATCAGAGCCCCTGAAGATATCACCCTATTATGTAGGAATGACAAATCCCATATAGGTCACTCACATTCCTACGCATGATTTGCAGTATGTCCAATAACCAACTTTATAATCACCTTGTTACAAATGAAGTTTGATGGCATTAAAACATACAACTCGCTATGTAGGAATCGTAGTGATTTCAAGTCAAAGGACCACATACACCATTATCACTATGAGAATCTCTTATGACACTCACATATCGATCCATGTAGCGTTCTCATGGCTGGTCAGTCCAAGACATCATTACTCTAATATGTATCCATGTGAAGACTCGATATCTCATATTCATGACTCGTAATATGTGGTTATTAGTCTATGCAGATACTAGCCTCAATGCATTATTGTCATCATGATTAATAATAATACTTGACTAGGGACATTTAAGAATAGTGTTCTATTTCTATTCAATAGGATCTCATGATCAAGTTAACCACTTGATGTCCTATGGCATAAAACTTACTATTCTAAGGACTTTATTATGTTTATCATAAATAACACACAATAAATGAAATGCCTCATATATTAAATAAATAGTATAAAATAATGTAAGCTAGTACGGTCAAAATAAATTGGCCTCTAGGGCATACACCAATAGTCTTCAACGCTTCCTTTTGCTCTTGCTCTGGTCTTTTTCTGGATTTATCATGAAAATAAAAAATTGGGGTGAGAATTTACAAATCTCAGTAGTATATTTTAAAAATGTATCATTACAATAAATCCAACTATTTCGGGGGAAAACAAGTTACACATAAATATATGTGAAAATGTGGCATAAGCAAAAACTCAGTTATTTCCTTTCCCGAAGTAGATAATGCATTTAATTAAGAAAACAATTTACTCAATACATACAAATTCAACTTAAATCAGCATATTCATTTATAAGAGTTATGGTGGCAAGCAAGCACAAACATTCTTTTTCATGGCACACCTTTAAGTTATACATCAATCTTTAATCAATAAAAAACAAGACAATTGCCCATACGATTGTCATTTTATGCAATGCATGGTGGTGTATGATTATGCTTAACAGAAGCCCTAAAGTATTCTTATGCAATGTTTTTAAAAGATTTTATTTTGGAAAACACATATCACTTGCATATTTCCAAGAAAACCTTTGTCCCAGGAAGCTCTGTTGGTTCCTTGTATATCTTAGGTAGGAAAAGGTAGAAAGCTTTGTTGGTTCCTTACCTCCATCCACTACCTGGTATGAGTGGTTTGTTTCATCCCATAATAGTGAGGTTACATGTTACCACTTTTAATACCTCACTCTGGGTATGAGTATCCAAAACCCTGGCACTAGGAACTCTTTTTGCTCAAGCCATAGGGTCATTCATAAATGGAAATAACAAATAACAAGTTTGAAAACAAAACATGCAAAGTTATAAAGATTTTATTTTACAAAACACATGATAATTGCATATTTTTAGGAAACCATTTTGTTGCTTGTATTTCCTTTAGGTAGAATGAAGTAACAAGAAACCTTTTTGTTCCTTGACATCCCTTAATATGATAACCCTAGCAATAGGAGCCCTTTTGCTCAAGCCAAATACATGGAAATAGCAAATATCAAGTTTGAAAATAAAACATGCAAAGTTATTTTGAAAACCATTCATTCACTTTCCTCATGAAGCATCACAAGGTTTACCTTTAACCATGTGAAATAGCAAAATCTAGCAAACATAGGACTTTCAGTTCAACTTTCATACAAAGAAACAATTCTATGTTTCTAACATTTGGTCATAACTCAACCTTGTCAAACAAGGCAGCAAACACATTTTTACTACACTTTCATAACTCAATTTTACCTATTAAAGGAGATACTAGTGTCCCAAGGGTTCAAACCATCACAAAAATATGCCTCAATTTTTGCCTAAAACGGCTGATTGTCATGAATGCACCAAATGTACAATCTAACTGTAAAATGCACCAAACATCCATCTTCACACTTGAAAAGAACAAAAATCAAGCATGAAATACACAACAAACATATAAACCCATTTTTACACAACCATCCAAAAACTAAAATAGAAACTTGAGGGAAAGAAATGATAGAGAAATAGAAATTAGCCCCCTACCTTAAGCTTGAACTCTTGCCCCTTGATTTGCTTCCTTCCTCTTCTTTTTCTCCCTTCTTCTCTTCCTCTATTCTTTCTCTATTTTTCGTTTCTTCTGTAGTGCAAAAGGGAGAGAATATAAAGAGACAAAAGTCAAGATAGAGAATAAGAACAAGACACTTAAATTGTTGTGCTGAAACTTATATCTCTTAGGAATACTTTGATCTTACTAAATCAAGTTTCTTAACTTCCAAAGATATTAAAATAAATCCTAGGATTCACTTAAATCCTAGTTTCACCATTTCTATAAATTTTCATATCTGCGACTCATCAATTCGTTATTTAAACATTCACTCAGTGTCTTTAAAAATACCAAATCCTCCATTTATCCTCAAAATTTAACTACATCATCTTATATACATTTGTGACCTAGAAATAAATTTTTCATATATATTTCATTTAACTAAGCATTTTATCCTATTTTCCTGAGTTAAAATAGTCATTTTGCACATTCTATATTGAAATAAAAACTCAAAATGTCACAAAATTTAATAGACATATTAAACAAGTATTATGATACCTCCAGGACCATATGCAAGTCTAACATGCTAAAAAGAGGATGCTACATTTCTTCTCTCTTTTTTAAAAATTGTTTCCAAAATTTAACTTCTTATACTAAGAGTTTGGAGATCTCTAACAACTATCTTTAATTGTATCCATCTTATCTTTTCCAATCTCTAACCAAAACTTAGAGGTTCACATTCTTTTATCCTAATAAGGGTTACCTTGAAAAGGGTTGGAAGATTGAGCCTCCTCTTATCTATTTAGAGTATATGCCCTTCCTGGAGCTTGTGGTCTAGGGTCAGGCATAACTTCCTACCTCTGTAGACATATTCTGGCAAAGTGCCCCACTTGATCACACTCATAGTGTAAAATCCCGAAGTGCATGTTAATCTTGTATATGGTCTCAGAGGTACCATTATGCTTGCTTGACATGTCAATAAAGTTTTGTGACAAACTAAGTTCGTTTAGGCATTTAGTTACAACCCCTAGAAGTTGAAAAGTAGCTTAAAATGACTCAGATAGTAGCATAAGTTACTAAGTTGAGGGAAATAAACTTAGAGAATTTGTTTCTAAGTCGCAAATATGTTGAATATGGTGTAGTTAAAATTTGAGAACAATTAGAGTTAGTTTGGTATTTTTAGACATATTGGTTGTGCATTTTAATGCCGGATTGACTAGCAGTAGGTATAGAAAATTGTGATAATGGTGAAACAACAATTTTAATGAATCTTAGTATTTATTTTAAGGTTGTTGGATGGAGGAAAACTTGATTTAACATAATTCAAGTGTCGTTAGCAGATATAAAATTTCAGTGTATGGTTTAAGTAACAAAGTTGGACTTTGCTTCTTATTTTCTCTTCCTATCCACGATTCAAGAATCAACAAAAACAGAAAAAGAAAAGAAAGAAAACGGAGGAGAAAGAGGAAGAGAAGAACAAGAAGACCACATCAAAGCTTAAAGGTTGATCATCCATATAAGAGGTAGGGGTTCTCTAACCTTCAATCTCATCCTTTCTTCATCTTTTCCATTGAGTGAAGTTAGGTTACCTAGATGGAGAAATTGGGTTTGAGATGCAAGAATCCATTTTCTTTGTTAGTTCTTGCTTCTGAAACTGAGTTAATGATCATCCATGCAAATTGATTGATTTTGTCTTTAGACAAACTTGGTTAGTTCCATAAGTTGGAACATAGAACTTAGGTTATGATTTTGAGCATTAATCCAAGTTTAAGTGAATTCTTGAGTTGAATTTAGTGTTTAATGATTCTAGCTTGACTAGAGACCATGATTAGAGTTAGAAAACACTTAAAATCCATGTTTGTATGATTGGAAACAGATTTGGTGCTAATGGAACAGTGGCTTGGTTCTACATAATTTTCTACAGAATTGACCACGCCTAGGCACAGCTTGATCACGCCTAGGTATGGACTGATCAGGTTTTGATCTTGAGCAAACAGAGAATGCCACACCTAGGCATGACAAGTTCATGCCTAGGCGTGAGACAGGACAGCATCTTGATAGCTTGTAGTGTTTGTTACATAACTTGAGCTGTAGTTATCAGATTGACCTGATTCTTATTGCATTTGAAAGCTAAGACATAAGGATTCATATAGTAATAATTTCAAATTTTTAGCCCAACTCAAGTAGCACCAGTTTCAGTTTGAATCTGAGTTAGATTCTATAGAAGTAAGCCTTCTGGCACTTGGTAAACCAGATTACACAACTTATTACTCCGATACGAAAATTGCATGAGACCACTGGCATTTTCAAGCTCACATGTAAGGCTATGAGTGGTAAAAATTTCAAGATTTTTTCACTCCTCATGCATTCCCAGTTTTAGTTTAAAGTCAGGTCAGATTATAGGAAAACAGGTAGTTGCCCCTATTTCAGCCTCTACATTTTATTGCATAACTTTGGCTACACTAAGTAAAATGAGGTGAGGTTTGTTGCATTTGAAAGATATGAGATAAGGCTATTTGCCTATAAAATTTCATAATTTTAGAAGTTAGGATGTAAATTTGGTGCATTCTTGAAAATTAGCCTTTCTAGGCGCCCAGAGTAGTTGCTTAGGAAGTTTATTTTGGAAAAAAAGGATTTCCCTACTTGCTAGAATCCCTTATATATGCCTAGTAAAATGTGTTAAGACATTAGTAGAGGTATTTCAATGAAAAAATGATTACCTTGCATATATGGGAAAGTATGAGGCTTTAAGCATTCCATAAGTTAAGAATTGCCTAAAGTAGGTTTCTAGGACTTTAAGTACACTAGGGTGGCATAGTTTACCACTTGTGGTGTGATAATGAGGCAAGCTAGATGCAAGTATCATAAGTATTATTACTTAACTAGAAACATGGAATATGCTCTTTTATGAGTTAGAAGTGAGCTGAGAGTACATGTTTACTAGAGTTTAGTTCTTCAATTGATTAGAGAGAATCATATGAAGAGTTAATGTGGTGGTTTTGTATGAGTTATACATAACACTGCTTGGGTTCCTGTACTTGCTAATTCCCAAGCAGAGTAATCTTTAATTATGTATAATCATTTGGCTAAAGGAGGTAAATGGGAAAATCCAAAAATCTCTTTGAGTAAGGATTTAGCCCTAATTTCTTAGAGGGTCAAGGTTACTAGTTTCTATGCAGTGGAGTCAGTACTCTCTCATAGTGTGAGTAGGAACCAGTCCACTCATTACCAAGTAGTTTGAAGAGTTAGTCTTCTTAACTACAAGTTTAAAGAGAACGTGGAATATACAAGTGACACACACACAATTCTACACTTACACAATCACATAGCATTTCATAATCATCATTCTCGAGCATTGCATACTTGCAAGGATATTGAATACATTTTCATGTGTATTTCCTTTACAATTGTATAGGTAGTTGCCTAGTGTTGGTGATATTTTACAATTGTATGAGCGGTTGTTTAATACCATTGATGGTATGTTTATGAGTTTAAGGTTAGGTAATGGCTTAGTGAATGTTTACATAGAGTAAGAGAATGTAAATGTTCGAGTGGCATGGAGTAAAGATTTCATTGCTTGTTGTTAATTCTACATTTTAGAGTTAGTGAGTTTATTCATAGAAAAATATTAAGCGTGTAGTACCTATAGCAAGTTCATGAATGAACTAGTTATGATAAGTTACAACTATGTAAATAGTTGTTCTTATCATATGAGTGAGGAGCTTAGACTTATAGATTATGAGTTGTGTTTAGTGAACCTTTACATAACAGTAGCATATGAATGTTCTAGTGATATTAAATATAGATTTAATATATTGTAGCAACCATAATCTATTGTGATTAAGCTCGAGTATTATAAGGTTAAGTGAATATGAGACAACTTTGATACGTTATACAGTTATGTGGGTGATTATATAATGTTGATATGCGATTTATATTAGTGAATGCCACGAAATATATGAATATTACTGAGACTTTTTATGTTCTCACCTCTTTCTGTGTTTCTATGGTAAAAGTAGGTTAAGACCGTTCAAAGGGAAAGAAGTAGAAGCATGAAGACTAATTTAGTTTTTAATGTTTTTAGTAGTTAAAGCTTGTATAATGATTTATATTTGCTTTAAGTAAGTTTAGTGATGTATGTATAACTCTTTGCCCTTTTGAGGTTGTGATATATATGCATGACTTTTTAGTTATGGCTCTCCATAATAATCTTGTATATGTTATGGATTAGTTGATGATTAAGTTAGAAGTAACATAGCTTTTACTGTTTATCCAGGTTTTTGTTAGTTATACTTGGATAATAGTATTAGGATGTTATACCAACAAGGTCTGTCGCCTTATGGTCTTTCACTATTTAGATCATTCAAGCTCCATAATGTTTTTCTGAACTTATTTATCTTTATCTTATGAATAGCTGAGTTGGAAACATCTTTCTCATACTCATCATACATTCTTTTTCTCTTTTGAAGATTTGTGGTCCTCGACTCCATTTGAAATTTGGACTTACCAGACTCCACAATCTTACATTTCTTAAATAGGGTATGGGCTTGACAAATATTTTGATTTCATCCCTCAGTCCAAACTCAAACTTTACACACTTCCAAGTTGTGTCTAGGTTGAGCCTCAAATAAGAGGAATACTTAGAAAGATCCTTAAAATTCGCTTCATATTGCCCAATGGACATATCTCCTAATTTCGACTCAAGAAATTCTACTTCTAATTAGTGTTACAGTAACTCAATAAATTTGGTATTAGTTTCCTGATAAATTAGGTAACTGGTTGGGTTAAATTGAACTTAGATTTATGACACTGAATATGAGCAATAACTCCAAATAGTCTAAAAATTTAGCTTAAATAGCTATGAAGTTAAAAATAAATATGGAAAATTATTTCTAAGTCATGAATGCTTGGAATAAGCTATATTAAATTTTTAGAGATTAAATAAATGAGCTTGATATTTTTAATAATACTGAGAAAGTGTTTATAAATATAATAAAATAGCCAGAGAGCTTGAGAAACTGTTTGGAGATGATAAATAGAATATGAAAATTATTTTGATATGAAAAGTAAGTTGAGGCAGGTACGTTTAATTCCTTTATAGGTTCAATTTAATTTAAAAGAAATAGTGCAGTTTAGCTGATGAACGACAATGTATAAAATAAAAATTATGGAAATCAAAATATATGAAATTAGTTAAGATTTGTGATTTTTAGGAACACATGAAAGTTGAAAAACTTGGTTTTGAAAGATAAATGTGTTCCTATGAGACATCAAAGTTTCAGGTGAATTTGTTTTATAAAATTTGGTTTCCACAATTGTGAGCCTCATATTTCTTATCCTTATCACTATTCAATCTTTATTCACTTTCCTTTATTTTTTTCATTCTTTTTCCTCTTTATCACTCACTCATCTTTTCTCTCTCTCGCTCATCTGCTTACTGTTCTTATTCTCGCAGCCTCCCACTTGTTTGCTTTCTCTCTCGCTATCATCGTCGCTCATCTCTCTCTCGCCATCCATTCACTCGATTCACTCACGCTGCTCTCTCTCTGGTTTGCTCTTGTCTTCGTTCACTTCGGTCTGTTCTGACCATCCTCTTCTTTAATTTCATTTCATTGATTCTCACTTACTCACTCTCTTGTTTCTGTGGGTACTAGAACCGAGAGAATGGGAGCTGAAATGAGGAAATAAGAGCAATAGAAACAAAAGAGAAACGAAGGAGAGGAAGGGCAAGAAAAGGGAGAGAAAGAAGTAAGGAACCATGACAATGGTAAGGGGAATTTTTTATCATTTTTTCTCTTCATTTTTATCTCTTTTTACAACTAAATCTCTGATCAGAAAGTTGAGATTTTAATTTGAGATTGATAGATTGTTAATCTGAGATTGATAGATTTATGTGCTTATGTTTTGAATGTGAGTTGAATCCACTTGATTAGTTCTTGATTTTTGATGAAATGTTGGTTGAATAATGCATTTAAAACCCATTGGATTTGCTGGTTTAATGGTATTTTGAATGATTTATGATATTTTGTTAATTGTAATGGTGATTTAATGGTGGTAAGATTATAGGCAAATTATTGCTCTGTTTGTACTTGAGTTTTAAATGCATTGGAGTTGGATTTGAAGCTGGAATAGGGGCTATTTGTTAAGGCAGAATGCTACCCAAATTGAACCAAAATTCTATTCATTGTTTGTTTGATATTTTGGCTAAATGGCGTAAAAAATGTATGGATGAAGGTTGTCCAAGGATGACCAGAAAATAATTGATTAATTTGAGGTATTCTGAGGCTGAATATATGTTGTTTTGAAATCGAATTATAAGGCCTTCATTTGTTGATTTTTATGATGATTTTGAGTGAATTAGGAGTAGGGGTAGTTGCTCTCACCATGTTATTTTATCTTCTTTTTATTGTTGATTCTTAGTGTTGGTGGCTTGGTTCTATTTAAAATATGATGTTGTATGTATATTGAAAATTATGAGGGAAGGGAACTTTTGTTATCCTTTTCTTTCTCTTAAATAATCATGAAGTGTACTTAACCGTGGCGCAAATACCTATTCGCCAAGATAAAGACTTGAGGTGGTGCTTTTGATGCACTTTGGGCCAAGGATGGAAAGGAAGAATTTTTGCGAAATAAATGGTAAACTTGTTGAAAGTATGGTTATTTATTGTTAATTGATACTTGGTAATTATTGATTGAGACTTAAACTAGAAATTGATGGTATTGGTGGTTGTTCAGATTTTTGGCCATGGAAACAGGCCAAGAGGCCAAGAATAGTTCTTGGCTAAAATTAAAAGTTTAATTATGCTGACCTCAAATTCAAATCTTAATTTTGTGAATAAATGTTGATTTGAGCTTAGTTTTAATAGGTGGGCTTAATCAAGTATAAGTGAAGTTGATTTGAGAATTTCTATGGTTTGAATTATGTGCCTTGGCTTAATGTTACTTTCAATATGGTTGTATTTAGCAACTTTTGTGCTTGAAATGGAGAATTGAATGATTATTTAACTATAATGAGATTTATGTTGAAGTCGTATTGGTGTTTTTGGCAATTATGTAACTCACAGGCAGCCTAAAGAAAATGAAGAGCAATCCTTTTGTTGAATTGTGTTTTACCTCCTACTATTATGTTATTCTTTTCTATGAATTTTAAATTTAATTTGATGTATAGAGTTCACAGTCAATGCTAGAACATTATAAATCCTTTGTTGACTTTAAATGGATGTTTTGATATTCAAGACAAAATGAAAACCGTATGTTTTAATTCTTATATTCATGTTTAAATGTTCTCAAAGCTTTATCTATTGTCCTTTGGGACTAGCATTCATAACCAAATTTTATGATGAGATAAGATATGTAAATGTGACTTGGTGTTACCCCATAGTTGATTGTATTCCAATAGATTTTGTGCTTGAATTGAAGATTGATTGATGATGAAAATACAAGGGCAGAACACTGCCTTAATATGCTTTAAATGTGGAAGTTTAAAATGTGTAAAAACATGGTTTGTGAGATAATTAAAGTGGTAATAGCCACTAAGGTGATTAGAGTGGTAGTAGCCACTATGGTGATTAGAGTGGTAGTAGCCACTAAGGTGTTTAAAGTGGTAGTAGCAACTATGGTGATTAAAGTGGTGGTAGCCACTAAGATAATTAAAGTGGTTACTGCCACCTTAAATTACCTTAGTGGCTACTACCACTAAGGTGGTAATTTAAGGTGGCAATAACCACTTATGGTAAATTAAATTGGTAACAATTACTATGATAATTAAAAGTGGATTTAGCCCTAATGAGATACTAACAAGAATAAGGTTATGGCCATGGATGAATTGACCTACTTACGTATTTTAAATATTATTAATGGGTCGTTGCCTTATTATATAGAGATATAAAGGAAATTAAAGGTAATGTTAATGGATAGTTCTCCTACTTCTCTATGGAGGTATAAGGAATAAAGGCAAAAGTACTCTTGAGAATATATAAGTTAAGTGTTTTAATAAGAAACGTATTATGCAATGTAAATATCATTATTTTTTTTATTTATGGACGGCTTATCTCAGAAATGAAAAGACTCATTTTCAACTTACGCCACTCTATTATTTATTATTTATGTAACTTGTTTTTAAATATAGTAACTAGATTTATTATGATGTCATGTTTTATAAACTTACTACTGAGAATTTCAAATTCTCACCTTAATTTATTGTTTTCATGGTAAATCCAGTAAATGATCAAAGCAGGAGCCAAAGAAGACACTAGAGACTTGGTATAATGGTTTTATATTTATAAATATATCACTAATGTAATTAGTTTACTAGTTTTGTAATTACGCTCTCGTGGCTTGTTTAGCTCTTTTGTATATATATTAGGCATATGTTGTAAATTTATAGTAAAGAGCTAGTTTCCAATTGTGTAAAACTATCTTGTTCTCTTTATTTTTTTCGAAGGTTCTATATAATTATACGTTGTTAGTTATTATAAAGGTGATATTGAAGTTTAATTTTATAAGTGACACCCTTGATTCTATTTACTTGAGTATATTAACAATATACTATAGTATCTAGAATTAGGGTGTTACATTTTAGTATTAGAGTAGTTCATCTAATCAAGCTGGGGAATGGACTGACTATGCTTTAGGGCAAGATCAAGCTTGAAACTTGAATCTAAAAGTGAGGTAGGGGAAAAACTCTCACCTCATTTTCTTTCTTTCATTGATGTTTCTTTGGTGAGTGTTGTGGATAAAAATTTTGTTAAAAATTTAGATTTTCTATAGTAATCAGAAAGGTGGTCCTAGTTCAAGGTCCATGAGGGAAGTGTTTATACATTTTATTTTCTTGTTGTTAAAAGCTTTCTGACTGGATTGATATTCTGAATTTAATGTAAATTTAGAGGCTTAGTTACCATTTGAGAATGAGAACCCTAACTTACTTCATGTGAAACTAATTAAAGATGTGTTACTTCATATGAACTCAATAATAGGAAGGATAACTAGAAGCTTGGCTACTATTATGATTGAGAACTATAGCTCACTTTGTATGAAACTCATGGTTAGATCTTGAAATAATAGAGATCCTTAACTTTAATTTACTATTCCTTATCTATTGATTCATGAATTTAAATGTGATGTTAGTTAAGTTGACAAGATGAATATTGAAGGTGGTGTGATTTTGGTTGTTGAAGGAATGACCGTGTATTTTAGTTGATAAAGTGGACTTTTGTTTCTAAGTGTTCATACGTTGATTTCCATAACATTGTGTTGTGTTACTTTATTTGACTTTAAGATTGAATTGTATGAACATGGAGGAACTATGTATATGTGTGTTTTACTCACGGCCACGAGACACTTTTATAGACTTGAGTTGTTCTTGTTCATAGCTAAGTGTCATTCTTATTGATATTATATTGTTATTCATGACCAAGAAATAATTATGACACTTTTATTGGCCATGGAGTGTGGATATACAAGGCTATGGAGCTTCAATTTTATTTTCACACATGAATATTTTCGTGATGCACATAGCTATGAATACTTTTATGTTAATTGTTAGGGAGTGAGGAAGATGGTTGATGTATTTTATGGAATTGGTCTTGCAAGTTAGCTATAGCCATGACATGATTTATTTAAATTATATGGTTATGTGTTGAATATAATATTGACCATTATGGGTAATTTTGTTATTAATGGATAATTGGAAAGCTCGTATGGAATGTAAATTTACATTGTTCCCTTAATTCTTTAGGGTTGAGCTAGAATATGTGATTAAGTAATCGGTGCTCATGCTAAGTGAAATTGAATTGCATTTGTATCATTGGTGACTCTAAATATAGTGCACTTAAATTAAAGAGAATTGAGTATTTAATGAATGTGATGAAGGAAGTGGAATTGTACATATTATTATTGTATGATTGAGCTATTTGATGAGAATCATTGTATGAATCTTGCATGGAACAAATGATATGTGTAAATGATGTTGAGAAACATCATGATATATGAATGTTAATGAGTAAGGTTGATAAGCATAATATTGGAAAGCATGACAAAGAAAAGCTAAGGGTAGATTGAGGTTAAGTAAGTTACTTACTCTCTACAATGTATGGCATGAATGAAAAGTTTGATAGATAAGGTTAAGTTTCTCTATTATGCAAAGAAAACTTGATTATGAAAAAGTGTATAAAGTATTGGTTTTACACAATGAGGTGTTGTATGGAAAGAAATGGATTGACTGAATGGTTTTTTAAAAACCTAGGCATGTTTTGTTTTCAAACTTGTTGCTTGCTAATTTCCTTGTATGAATGACCCTACGACTTGAGCAAAAGTCTCTGAGTGCTAGGGGTTCTGGGTATTAGTGGATGTGAGGCAAGTTAGTCCACCCATACTAAGTAGTGTTAAGTGGTTGGTGCCCTACTACTTAGAGAGGTAATACCCATTATGGTATTAAGAGTGGTAAAAGTTAACCTCATTGGTACCACTCATACCAAGATAGTGCAAGGTGGACAAGGAACAAAGGTTTTCCTACTCCTTCCTACTTAAGGATATACAAGGATCAAAAGGACTTCTTGGAACAAAGGTTTTCCTTGAAGAAAGGGATTCTTGGAAATATGCAAGTAACATGTGTTTTTTGTATAATGGTTTTATAAGTAACTTTGCATGTTTTATTTTTCAAACTTGATGTTTGCTATTTTCACATATTTGGCTTGAGCCAAATGTGCTCCTAATATCCTGGGAATATGCAAGCATCATGAGTTTTCTTAAAAACAAAGTTCTTTTATTAACATTGCATAAGCATATATTAGGGCATTCATTAGGCATAATCATACATTATAATACATTACATAAAATGACAATTGTATGGTCAATTGTCTTAATTTTAAAATCAAAATAATGAGGATTAAGGTTAATGACTGATTGTGAGTATCCCAAATTAATGAAAAATAGTGACTATTCGAGGAATATTGTGATGATGTTGAGGTATTATATTTAACAAGGACTATTGTCTTATGTTTTATTATAAAATAAGAATATATATTGTAACATCCCCGATAATATGTTAGGCTTGTAAAGGGTTACCGAGGTAGCCTAATACTAGTTTGACATGCCTGTAAAGTTTCATGACAAACTGAGTTAGTTTAGGTACTTTACCGCAACATAGAATGTGGAAAGTGGCCTAAAATGACCCAAAAAATGGCATAAATTGCTTAGATAAAAGAAATAATTATGGATAAATTATTTTTAAGTCATAAATGAGTTAAAAAAGTTGTAGTTAAAATTTGAAGGTAAACTGAGTTCGTTTGGTATTTTTAAGCACACTGAGTACATGTTTTGATACCGAATTGACTCAACAAAGATATGGAAAATTAAGGAAATAATGAAATAAGTATTAAGATAAATCTTACAATTTATTTTAATATTTATGGAGGTTAGAAAACTTGAAATAATAAGATTAAAGTATTTTTAGGAGATATGAGTTTTATGAAAGGACAAAAATACCCTTGAGGCTTGTTTTATTTAAAAGTGAGATTTCCCTCACTCTTTGTTCTTCTCTTACGTGTCAAACAGAATCAGAAGATGCAGAAAATAGAGGCAAAAACACAGTGGAGGAAGAGGGGAGAAATTGAAGGAAAGGAGGGGAATCAAAAAGGGAAGTCCAAGCTTGAGGTGGGGAGTTTCTGGTCTTGGTTCTATTCTCTTTTTCTTTTATTTTTCTGCACGTTTTTGGCAACCCTATTTGTATTGGTTTAGGTGTTTGAATGTTGTTTTCATGTTTGTTTATTCAGCTTTTAAGCTCAAAGATGACTTGTTCTTGATTTAGGAAGTATGATGAAAAAGTTTATGCTCTTGATTTACTTTGGTTTTGGGTGATTGAAAAAATGGGTTTTTTTAAAGGAAAGGGGTGCCGTTTTGATCTGTTTTGGATGAGATTAAAGTGTGATTGATGTTAGGGTATGGTTGTAGTGATAGAAATAGTTTAAGATCATGAGGAAGTTGGTTGGAATGAAGGTGCAGCAGTAGCACGCTGCTGTTGTTCTCTGGTAAGATGGCTGGCGTCTAGGCGCCCAGCAACCAGAGGCAATTCTCTGGTTGCTGTCCAGCCGTGAAATGAAGGGAAAAATATGAGATGCAATGCTATTTTGTGTCATTTTAAGTTGTTGTATATGAGGAGGAACATGAGAAATGTTGTGTAATGCATGATTTTGATTATGATTATTTGTGATTACATTTTATTTGTATGGTGTTAGAGATATATTATGATTTGATTGCACTAGTGAGATTAGTTGAAGAGATATCAATGTTCTAAAGTGCAATGAGGTACCAATATGTTTCTTTTAAGGAAGGAATGAGCAATATATGTATTTATAATAAAGGAGGTTATGTTTTCTCTTCATAGATGGCAAAGTTGGACCTATGATGCATTTAGTTCCAAAAATCATATTTAGTTGAGGTATAATAGGTCAAAATGTGATTTTGAGGTATTTTGAGTATTCTCTTGCTTGAATGTGTTTTCAATGGTTATTTATGACTTGTTTATGGTAGGAGTTTGAGTTAGAAACTTGAGATTCTTCATTTGGACCTTTGATGCACAAAGTGAGAAAAAATGATATTTCCTTATTTGATCGAGTCTAAATCTATGATTGATGACTTGAATTTAATGTTTAAAGATCTTAACATGATTAGAGACCATGATTAGGGATGAGATAAACTTAGAATCCATGATTTGAGGATTAGAACTTGGTTAGAAACCAAAATCATGCATAACTTGAATTATACAGAAAACATGACAGCATCGAGTAGTCTATGATATTTGTTGCATAACTCGAGCTACAGATATGTATAGACTTGATTCTGGAGCCATTTGAAAGCTAACACATAAGGCTTCATGTAGTAAAAATTTCAGAATTATTGAGAAACCCAATTAGTCCCAGTTTTGATTTGAAACCGAGCAAAATTCTGCAGAAAAAGCAATCTGACACCTGTTAAACCAGATTGCATAATTTCTCGCTCCGATGTTGTATTTACATGAAACTGGTGTCATTTGAAAGCTAATATATAAGGCTATATGACTGTTAAATTTCAGAATTATTGAATTATTAGTTTGTTCCCAGTTTCATTTCAAAGTCATGTCATTTTTTGGTAAAACAAAAAATGCCCTGTTTTAGCTTCTGTATAATGTTGCATAACTTTGGCTACATTTATCCAAATGAGGTGAAGTTTATGGCATTTGAAAGATACAAGGGAAGGATATGTAAAATTTCAGAATTATTGAAGTTAGTATGTGTATGTGGTGCACTCATGAAAAATAGCCTTTTTAGGCAAAAATTGAGGGATTTTTGAGAAAGTTTAGACCCTAGAAACTTTAGTAGTTTCTTTAATAGTTAAAGTTGAATTATGAAAGTGTAGTAGAAATGTGTTTGCTCATTTATGGGTTAAACTTGAATTAAATGCTCTTTTATTGAGCTTGAAATGAAATGTATGCATGATACTAGGAAGCAATATAAAGGCATGACGAAGGTGGATGAGGTTGAATGAGTCCCTCTCTACTAGCATGTATGATAATGTATTAAGAAAAGTTTAATGATTACGATATTGCTTCTCCATTGTATATGGAAAAGTATGATTATGTAAAAAGTGAAGAAAGGAAATGTTTTTAATACTCTTGCATGTTTTGTGTTCAAACTTGTTATTTGATGTTTCCATGTATTGTAAACTTATGCTTGGACAAAAGGGTTTCAAGTGGCTTAGACAAAAAGGCTCCAAATGGCAAAGCTATGAATGTTTGGTAGTGTAAGGAACAAAAAGGTATGCTGCCTACCCAAAAACAATACAAGGAACAAAAGGGCTTTCTGTAACAAAAGGGCTTCCTAGAAATAATCATATAACATGTGTTTTCTAAAACAAAATCTTTTAAAAATCATTATATGAGCATACTTTAGGATTTTCATTAGGCATAATCATACATCACCATGCATTGCATAAAATTGAAAATTGTATGGGCAGTTACTTTGTTTTCTATAATTAAATGCCTTGTTTTCTATAAGTACAAAGGTTAAGGACAAGAGTTGGCAAGAATGGCTAGGAATGGTACATGAAGTAACTTGTTATTAATCCTGGTACACTTATGAATATTTTAGTATATGTTTGTTTAATTGAACTGATATATAATAGTTAAATTATTTTTGTAATTAAATGAACTGTCTGCTTTGGGAAGGAAAATGACTGAGTTTTGGCTTATGTCACCTTTCCAAATGACTAAGTACAATTTACGTTTTACCCCAAAGCAATTGGA
The DNA here is from genome assembly GCA_029884605.1 of Ormosia emarginata. Lineage (NCBI taxonomy): Eukaryota > Viridiplantae > Streptophyta > Magnoliopsida > Fabales > Fabaceae > Ormosia > Ormosia emarginata. The sequence continues at coordinate 47,786,556 of JAQQTP010000088.1, forward strand.
TTTACCATGATGTTACAATTTCAGACTTACTGCTGAGAGTTATTAATTCTCACCCCAATCTTTTTATGTTTTCCATGATAAATCCAGAGGAGGATTCAAGCAAGTGCAAGGCAAGGAGATGAAGATTTATTTATGTAATTAGTTTTGTAAAGGTTTGTAATCTCAGACATATCAGATAGATTTCTAGTAAAGAGCAAGTTTCCAGAGGTGTAAAATATCTTACTCTCTTGCTTTCTTAAAGGCTCTATATATTTATTCATTAAATAGATATTGAATAGGTTGTTTATTACTCTAAAGTTAGAAAGTGACATACTAATTCCATTTACTTAGTATACGTAGGTTATAGTACAGTATTTAGGGTTAGGGTGTTACACATATAACATATATTATGTATACCTGATATTGATACTTGATTTGGTTGTGATAAATGAAACTTTTAGATAAATTCTGATGTTTCAAAGAAAGTGGTAAAATACTTGTGATGTTAGATGGGTGAATAGTTGCTTAACTTATAACTTAGAACTGATAGCTATGATGCTTGTCTTGAAGATTTAGGAAAAACTCTAAGTGTATGGAGTTAAAATTTGAGGTCTTTAGCGACCATAAAAGTTTAAAATACCTATTTGATTAGAAATAGATAAATATGAGACAAATATGATAAATGGAGTTTTTGTTTTAAAAGATAATCTTAATTATGTTTGTTGTGTTTATAGGGTTATTGACCGAGGAAGTGAAACCATATTTGAGTTCCAGTATAAGAATAAGAAAGTACAAGAATGTATGTGGATGATTCAAAGAATAACAAAGAAAAACAGATGTATTGGAATTAAGATTGCTGAAGATGATCTCATGGTAATTGTAACTTCTGCACGCCCATGATAGGTAATGAGCAAATGTTTTACTAGTATAAGAGAGATGTTTTCAATAAGATTTTTGATAAGCTTCTTAATCTAGTTAATTTCATAATGATACTCAATCTTACCCCTAGATGGAAGCAAGAAACTAAGAAATTAAAAGAGTTATCCAAGACTTTTTAAATAAGGTCAATCAAATTTTGAGGACAAAATTTATAAAAAGGGGGGGAAGAGAATTATAACACTCTGCTCAACCTAATGATACTTATTAGTATTATAGTAGTTCAATAAATTTGGTATTGGTTACCTAATAAATTGGGTAACTGTTTGGGTTGAATTGAGTCTAGATCTACAACACTGAATGTGAGCAATAGCTCCACATAGTCTAAAAATTTAGCTGAAATAGCTATGAAGTTAGAAATAAATATCAAAAATTAGTTCTAAGTCATGAATGCTTAGAATAAGCTATATTAAATTTTTAGAGATTAAATAAATAAGTTTGATATTTTTAATAACATTGAGAAAATGTTTATAAATATAATAAAATAGCCAGAGAGTATAGTGAACAACACCGGATCGTCTTCTCAAAGATCGTAGATGCAATTTGATCAAATCAAGTGAAAGTTAGGAAAATGGGGTTTTTGATGGTTCAAGGATCGCAGTGACAAGATTTAAAGAGAAATAACAATTAGAAGAACAGTCAATTCAGAAATCTATCCGAGATTGGGTGGATTCAATCATAGACCTTTCAACAAACACTTGAAATACATTTGAATGGTTAACTTGGATCTAACCGAGATCTCTGCATCAGATCCAGAATTCATACTAGACAATCGTCCAGAATTCAATTGACAAGTGATAAACACAAATCTGCAATCGCACCATTCATGTAAATATATGTCAATTTAAGCACCGAATTCAATTAACCTAGGCACAAATCAGTAACCTAACCTCTTCAATTACGTGATTAGTTTAGATTAATCAGTTCTAAATTTCATCACAATACTTAATCTTAAACCAAGATCAAATCAGATCAAACATAAATAGAATCACCATTCATGCATTCAAGATTAAGAGAACAGAAGAAGAAGAGAAGAGGAATTCAAATATAAATCAAATACATTACATAACCAAGGTCTCAAGAATCCAAGCCACAATCTCTTCAAGAGTCCCGAATTGACTAGAAGTGACTTAGCTCTCCATTACAATGAAGGAAAAATATACAAGAACTATGAAAAGCTATTTCTAACACCAAGTGTGTGTTTTGTTTAGAGCTCTCCACATGCTTGCTTTTATAGAGGATTCAGAGTAGTAGTAGATGGGTAGATGAGATTAGTAGGTGGAATTAGTAGGTGAGCTTGGTAGGTGAGATTGGTAGGTGAGCTTGGTAGGTGAGATTGGTAGGTGAGCTTGGTAGATGAGCTTCCTTGTCTCCGAAAGTATTCATTGCTAAACTCATTGATTTCGTCATTTCTGAGCCAAGTGGTCTTCATGAAAGTTCTAGGAAATTGTCTAATCTTTCCAATGGCTCTGGAAGCACCCAAAAATTCGTCCTACAGCCCAAGATATGACTCAATTACTACAGACTGTTCAGGACAAGTTTCAGCACCTCTGTTTTGACTTTTAGACCCAATATCTCCATCAAGGAGCCCAAATCAAGTTTTGTGTTTGTCATGAAAGTTGTACATATGGGTATTAACTTTCAGATTACAAATTTTCAGCCCATTCTATAAACCCAAACTCGAATTATGTTCTGGTTACTACACACTGTTCGGGTTCCAGTCACAAATCCCGTATTCTGATTTCCATGCCCAATTAGCTCCACTAGATGTCTGAAATTGACTTTGAGCTCTTCATCAAAGTTGTAGAGCTCTATCTTATCTTTCCTACAAGGTAAAATTCATAATTATCAGACATTTAGAACTCAAGATATGGCTAAAATACAGAAACAGTGTAAGACTCGAATAATGCTGAAAAAATCAATTAAGTCCGATTCGAGTTCAAACTTACAAAACATAATCAAATTCAGTCAATTAAGTACATGAAGAGTGTAAATAACTAAACATAAGGGTTTCTTAATGAATAAAATATGTGATTATCAGAGAGCTTGGAAATTTATGAAACTGTTTAGAGATGATAAGTAGAGTATGAAAATTATTTTGATATGAAAAGTAAGTTGAGGTAGGTACATTTACTTACCTTACAGGTTCGATTTAATTTAAAAGAAATAGTGCAATTTAGCTGATAAATGACAATGCATAAAATAAAAATTATGGAAATCAAAATATATGAAATTAGTTAAGATTTGTGATTTTTAGGAACACATGAAAGTTGGAAAACTTGGTTTTGAAAGATAAATGTGTTCCTATGAGACATAAAAGTTCAAGTGATTTTGTTTTATAAAATTTGGTTTCCATAATTGTAGGCCTCATATTTCTTATCCTTATCACTATTCACTCTTTATTCACTTTCCCTTTATTGTTTTCATTCTTCTTCCTCTTTATCACTCACTCATCCTTTCTCTCTCTCACTCATCCGCTTGTTGTTGTCACTCTAGTAGCCTGCCACTCGTTTGCTTTCTCTCTCGCTGTCACCGTCGCTCGTCTCTCTCTCGTCGTCTATTCACTCGATTCGCTCGCGCTGCTCTCTCTCTCTGGTTTGCTCATGCTGTCATTCACTCCGGTCTATTCTGACCATCTTCTTCTTTAATTTCTTTTCATTGATTCTCACTTACTCACTCTCTCATTTTTTTGGGTATTAGAACTGAGGGAATGAGAGCTGAAATAAGGATGTAAGAGCAATAAAAATAAGAGAGAAACGAAGGAGAGGAAGAGCGTGAAAAGGAGGGAGAAAGAAGTAAGGAACCACGACAATGGTAAGGGGAATTTTTTTTATCACTTTTTCTCTTCATTTTTGTCTCTTTTTACAATTGAATCTTTGATAAGAAAGTTGAGATTTTAATTTGAGATTGATAGATTGTTAATCTGAGATTGATAGATTTATGTGCTTGTGTTTTGATTGTGAGTTGAATCCACATGATTGGTTCTTGATTTTTGATGAAATGTTGGTTGAATAATGCGTGTGAAACCCATTGGATTTGCTGGTTTAATGTTATTTTGAATGATTTGTGATATTTTATTAATTTTAATGGTGATTTAATAGTGGTAAGAGTATAGGCAAATTATTGCTCTGTTTGTACTTGAGTTTTAAAAGCATTGGAGTTGGATTTGAAGCTTGATTGAGGGCTATTTGTTAAGGTAGAATGTTGCCCAAATTGAACTAGAATTCTACTCATTGTTTGTTTGATATTTTGGCCAAATGGTGTTAAAAATGTATGGATGAAGGTTATCTAAGGATGACCAAAAAATAATTGATTAATTTGAGGTATTCTGAGGCTGAATATATGTTGTTTTGAAACCGAATTATAAGGCCTTTATTTGTTGATTTTTATGATGATGTTGAGTGAATTAGGAGTAGGGGTAGTTGCTCCCACCATGTTATTCTATCTTCTTTTTATTGTTGATTCTTAGTGTTAGTGGCTTAGTTCTATTTAAAATATGATGTTGCATGTATATTTTTGGGGGAAGAGGGCCTCAGTTGAAAATTATGAGGGAAGGGAACTTTTGTTATCCTTTTCTTTCTCTTAAATAATCATGAAGTGTACTTAACCGTGGCATAAATACTTATCTTCCAAGATAAAGACTTGAGGTGGTGCTTTTGATGCACTTTGGGCCGAGGATGGAAAGGAAGAATTTTAGTTAAACAAATGGTAAACTTGTTGAAAGTATGGTTATTTATTGTTAATTGATACTTGGTAATTATTGATTGAGACTTAAACTAGAAATTGATGGTATTGGTGGTTGTTCATATTTTTGGCCATGGAAATGAGCGAAGAGACAGAGAATAGTTCTTGGCTAAAATTAAAAGTTTAATTATGCTGACCTCAAATTCAAATGTTAATTTTGTGAATAAATGATGATTTGAGCTTAGTTTTAATTCTATGGTTTGAATTGTGTGCCTTAGATTAATGTCTTTAATTATGGTTGTATTTAGCAACTTTTATGCTTGAAATGGAGCATTGTAATGATTATTTAACTATAATGAGATTTAAGTTGAAGTCGTATTGGTGTTTTTGGTAATTATGTAACTCACAACCAACTTATAGAAAATGAAGAGCAACACTTTTGTTGAATTGTGTTTTAGCTCCTCCTATTATGTTATTCTTTTCTGTGAATTTTAAATTTAATTTGATGTATGGAGTTCACAGTAAAGGTTAGAACATTATAAATCCTTTGTTGACTTGAAATGGATGTTTTCATATTCAAGACAAAAAGAGAACCATATGTTTTAATTCTCATATTCATATTTAAAATGTTCTCAAAACTTTATCTATTGTCCTTTGGGACTAATATTCATAACCAAATTTTATGATGAGATAAGATATGTAAATGTGACTTGGTGCTACCCCATAGTTGATTGTATTCCAATAGATTTTGTGCTTGAATTGAAGATTGATTGATGATGAAAATACAAGGGCAAATGCTACCCTGATATGCTTTAAATGTGGAAGTTTTAAAATGTGTAAAAACATGGTTTGTGAGATAATTAAAGTGGTAATAGCCACTAAGGTAATTAAAGTGGTAGTAACCACTAAGGTGATTAAAGTAGTAGTAGCCACTAAGGTGTTTAAAGTGGTAGTAGCCACTAAGGTGATTAAAGTGGTGGTAGCCACTAAGATAATTAAAGTGGTAGTGGCCACTAAGGAAATTTAAGGTGGCAGTAACCACTTATGGTAAATTAAATTGGTAACAGTTACTATGATAATTAAAAGTGGATTTAGCCCTTATAAGACACTATTAAGGATAAGGTTATAGCCTTGGATGAATTAACCTACTTACGGATTTTAAATATTATTAATAGGTCATTGCCCTATTATATAGAGATATAAAGGAAATTAAATGTAATGTTAATGGATAGTTCTCCTACTTCTCTGTGAAGGTATAAGGACTAATGGCTAAAGTACTCTTGAGAATATGTAAGTTAAATGTTTTAATAAGAAACGTATTTTGCAATGTAAGTATCAATATATTTTTTTATTTATGAACGTCTTATCTCGGAAATGAAAAGACTCATTTTCAACTTACGCCACTCTGTCATTTATTATTCATGTAACTTGTTTTTAAATATAGTAGCTGAATTTATTATGATGTCATGTTTTATAAACTTACTACTGAGAATTTCAAATTCTCACCCAAATTTCTTGTTTTCATCGTAAATACCATAAATGATCAAAGTAGGAGCCAAAGAAGACACTGAAGACTGGGCATAATGGTTTTATATTTACAAATATATCACTAATGTAATTAGTTTACTAGTTTTGTAATTATGCTCTCGTGGCTTGTGTTAGCTCTTTTGTACATATATTAGGTATATGCTATAAATTTATAATAAAAAGCTATTTTTCAGTTGTGTAAAATTATTTTGTTCTCTTTATTTTTTTTCGAAGGCTCTATATAATTATATGTTATTAGTTATTATAAAGGTGATATTGAAGTTTAATTTTATAAGTGACACCCTTGATTCTGTTTACTTGTGTATATTAACAATATACTATAGTATCTAGAATTAGGGTGTCACACTTATCTTCTCACATGTTCTTCGGAAAATATCTATTTAAAAAAGTCTCTCTAAATACTTCCCAGATCACCTGAGTACCTGTAGTTTCCATTTATCTTCTTGAACTTCTCTACCAATTCCCCGCTTTCCCTTCTAACACAACAGAAGCAAAAAACACTTTTTTGTTCATCTGAACAATTCAGTACTACATGGTTTGGCACCAACCAAAGCCATGTCTAAACTGACATCCATGTCAAGAAGAGATAAACAAATAAGATTTGCAAAGGAAATCCTATCTGCTATACTTACACAACAATCCAATCTAATAAAGGAAGTTGTGACTAACTGTCTTCTTAGTGTAGACATGGATAAAACATAAGAAAACTCAAACATAGGTAAATCTAATCTCTTAACATATTCATATGAAATCCAGGAGTGTAATGCTCCTAAATCATATATTACAACTAAGAGATCATTTTTAACTATGCATCCACCTTGTATACAATCAGAAGATTGAGTTGTTTTCTTATCACTCAGAGTATAAACTTTTCTTCTAACTTGAAATTTGGGGTGAGGCATCTCTTCCTATTTCTAAAACACCGTGTCTTGGATCACCACATGTATAACTTATTGTCCCTCACATCTACCATGATTTTTAATCATGTCATAAACGTCATACATCTACTTTAGCTCATGTAGGCATAGATTAAAGCCTTATCCTTCAACCTAAAACCCATTTCTCAAACTCATCCTCAAAGGTTCCTATGGACTTTTCTAGGTTCATAACTCATAAACTTACAAAGAATAAGTCATAACCCACCATTTCAACCATTGAAGATAGATTCCACACTCAAGAAACATCATGCCCCTCTCAAATATCAAAGGAGGTTCCTAGGTTCATACACTACATCCAAGCATAGGTTAGGTCAGGAACCAACTAAACTTAATTATTGGAAACCATAACTAACCAAGGAAACATCATTTACCTCCTAAACCCATTGTTTCTCTACCCTCACATAATGTACATCAACTAAGATGTGTAGGAAGAAATAGAGATATAAGAACAAAAACCTTACCTCTTATGAAAATCGCGCGACTTTTATTCCACTTGATTTTAGTTATCATTACCTTCAACTACTCTCTTGAAATGGTATTAAAAACACCACTTTGTCTTTTTTGATTAACCTCAAAAGTATGTCATTCTAAACTGCTGTTCAAAATTGACCTAATATTTCAATTAACATCTAAACCACTCTAAATCGAGTAGTACACTTAGTCTACCTGATTAACACTACCAAGTTTTTTCTGAATTGTGCCAAACGAATAACTTTGCTAGTCTATTTGATTAGCCTTGAAGACCATTCCATTCAAAATTTACTTAGCATACTTTGGTTTATCTTCAAAAACTTGCAAATTCAGATAACTAATGCCATAAACTTATAACTTTACATACTACTTCATTCGAATCACCACTTGATCTTTTTGAAAGAATAGTGCAGAAAGACAAGCTAAAAACTTCAGAATAACAACTTTCTTACTCTTTCATACCAATTTCTTAATTTTACAAGTATCTAACGACACCGTATTTCACATAGAAAAGAATTGGAAGCTCAACAACAAACTCTGATAAATGTTTCCATCTATATATAAACATATCTATGCAAATATATATATTGCTCAAAACAAATTAGAAGATCATAGTGCTCTCTGTCTTTTGCGGACAATCCTTCATATAATGTCCTAGTTTATTGCAAGCATAACATACCAACTGACCTACCAAACATGGCTTACTCCCATGTTGTTTTCCATTCTCACTAACTTTGATATATGACCTTTTCCTTTTTAGAGAACTTATTGATTAGTTTTCTTTTTCGCTCGACTGTTCCTTGACTTCCACTATATTTATCGTTTTCTGGTTGGTTGTAGATTCGTTGATTCGTTCTCCTTTCTCCTTTTCTCTTAACTTTTCCTCAGCTTTCATTAGATTGTATCTTTCTCTGATTGGTGGCAGATTCACCTCTCTAAACATCAAAGGATAAAAAATTTTGATGCCCTACTGATACTTCAATTATTGGTTGTATTGGTGGTACAGAAGGAACTAGTTATTGAGGTGGATTGGCTTTCATCTTATTAATATTAGCAATCTGCTCCCTTAGAGCGGTTGTCATCACCCTAACCATCTCAGACATTTCATTAGTACCATCACTAGTAGACTCCCTATTTCTTCATGTTTTCCTAGGAGGTGCTATAATGTCCTGTTCACACAAAACATTACATATTGAGTTGATCAGTCTCAATATCATGTAACAGTATGCCAATAACTATTAACATCCAATCCTAAGGCTATCATGTAACACCTATAATACCCCTTGATTTAATAACCACGACACAATCATCATTATGCCATAGTCACTAAATCTAGATGTGCTACAACTCAATCCACACATTTGAAAATTTGATCATTGTACATATATAGAAAATACGAGCCTCGATATGGAATATATTTATATTTACTCAAATCCAAAACATAACATCAACTTAAATAAGATATATTTCCATAATCCATGCATGAAAGTAACATAGAACAATGTTAAACATAAGTTTACAGAGAGTAACTACCATATAAAAGTTTGACCTCTCCCAAAGTCAAACACCTGGAGAGAAGGGTCCTGCACTTGATCCTCCTCCGGATCTCCAACAAATGAACATCCCCCTTGAGACACATCATGATGCATAGGAACTTGAATAGGTGACACAACCGAAACCTCTCTAGGAAAGAGGTGGCAATCATCCCATAACTCCCCAATGGGTATATGGAACTCCACATGCATAAAAGTATGAAAAATGCTCGTAGCAGCTCCATGATAATTATCACTCCGAATTAGGGTCACATCCCTTATGTACATAAAACGCTCCGCATCATGGTAGGAATGCCAGGCTTCCATGCCTCCATGGAACTGTATCCACATGCAACTGAACAAAGCTTGTCCAGATGCCATCGCAAAGAGACAAAAGTCGATCCCAAACTAAACTAAGCGAATTCAACTCACCCTTTTCACATCCTTTATCCAAACATAGCATAAGATAGAGTAATACAACAAAGAGGTGAGACATCTTACTTTTATTACCAATTATGGCAGTAAAGAAACAGAACGGCGTAAGACGCCCACATAGCATAGCAGGAATAATAATCAACATCAAGATCCACATAGTAATACAACTTAACAATTATAGGTAGTTATTACATCAATTAAACAACAGTTTCATCATCATATAAATGAATACATACATAAATGCCAAATGATATGTTGACTTACTATGCATGTGCACGTGGTACCAAAAGTTCTTACTCCATGGAGTTAGACATAATCATTCAGAGAGAATGATCAGGGAGTCATGCCAGTATCTCATCAGCCTAAAAATAAAGTGCTTATCAGAAAAATAATCTTTTGCGCAACATGACTTATACACGGCATTCTCAACAAGATCGCGATATAAGACAGTGTCTCGGTCTGGATCGTCGGTGTGTTTGCATCGGTCTATCCCACGGCCCCAGTGGAGCTACCATTGTCTATTGTGAGACACCCACACCCCGACGCCCCCAAGGTCAACAATATGACCTACACTAGTCTATTCGCACTTGCACTAAGATGTGATTCAACTTCTAGGCCAACGGCTTTTTAACAGTCATCGACTGAGCAATTGTTCAATGCATGTTGACTCAATGTATATTCATGTATATCCAACATTAACGACATACTTTCTATAACGCGCCACAATTTAGCCAAGTTAAATATCAACATATTCATGTATATTTCACAATGATATACTTTCTCATAATCATGCCATAATTGGCCAATGCAATTATCAACAACATAACATTATTAAATCTTCAATAATAATACATAGTCATTTCAATCCAATACAAGTCACATTTCTATTTCTTTGAATCCATGATCCTAATCACCTAAGCCTTAATGGATACACAAATATGGGTCCAAGAGACCCCTTGAGGCCATGACCTCACTATAATAAAAGTTTAACCTTTTTTTTTCACCACATTGTTGATCACTTATCACTTAATTATTTAAGTCCCAAGGTTGCACAAAAATCACAACTTGGACCAAGAAACCCCCTAGAGGCTGTGAGCTTCCCAAGGTGAGAAATCCCAATTTTTTTTATTGCATTCATTAATTCTTTAACACCTAATTAACTAAGTTTCAATATCTCCAAAAAAATCAAACTTAAACCCCAAAAAATTGCCCTAAGGCTGTGACCCCCAAAATGGTAGGAAAACCCTACATTTTTCCATACATCAATCAAAGCAATCCATGATTATCAATACCTCCAAAACAATCAATAATTTCATGCAAGTCAAAATAAGCACAAGATCATGAAAAAAACACACACAAAGTGAGCAATCCCACATGGATTCCTCAACTAACAACACACAAGACATCTCCTTACTACCAAGATTGGTTGAAGAGGATTATCTCCCTCTTACCTATTGAAGACAACACAAGAAAGCAAGCTCTTTTGTTCTTGATTTTCGTTTTCCACCTTCAAGAAAACCCTAAGGTGAGCAACTTTCAAAATATTCATTCAAACCATGGAAAGATGAGTCCTTGGTCACATAGGTGACCAAGAAAAATGAAAATGAGAAGAAAGGAGAAGAAAGTTAACAGCTTTACTGCAAAAACTTCAATCTTTGGCTTCAATGGTAGAAAATGGAAGAGGAAGAACTAGTGAATGACCACCAAAGAGAAGAACCTTAGAATAATGGAAGGAAGCTAGAAATGTGATTGATTGAAATTTTTGTGATGGTGGAGGTGGAGAATGGTGGGGTGCCATGGAGGGAGAGGAAGAGAAGAAAAGAGAATGGCTTGAAGACGAATGAGAGAAGAGAGAAAATTGAGAGAAAAAGTGCCTTGGAAACTTTTGAAAGTAAAAGTAAAAGTGATAAAAAGGATAAGCAAATTTTTGCTCCCCAAAATGTGCATCAACCGTGGAACAAAAGAGAGAGGAGGGAAGAGAGAGAAATGTCATGTTTGGGAAATTTCCTTAAGAAGCTTTCAATTACATTTAATCATTCTTTTGAAACAAAGTTGATGGATGAGACATAAAGTGGATTTCTTTTAGATAAGGAGATAAGATTTCTACTACAAGCTATTACTCAATAGACAATTATTATAGTTAACTGAATTAGTATTTATTGTCTATTGGATAATAAGTCGTACAATGATTTTTATTTATCTGATAAAAATATCAAAAAATGTGATACCTCGTAAATCATGTCTGGTGTCAAGTTGAGTAAGATCCCTCAATACCGCTTTCACAGTTCAAGGTTCTCGGGGAAAATATTTCATTTCCTTGGCTCCACTTAGCGTGCATGTAAACGAGGAATATATTAAAATATTCAATGTTTCTGGCAAAATCTAGAAAACTCACAAAAATCACAAATATTACAAAACGACTATTTATCACAAAATTATCAATTTTTGGGGTGTTACAACTCTTCCCTTCTAAAAAGAAATTTCGTCCTTGAAATTTTCATACCTTAGAATAGATATAGATGTTGTTTCCTTCATCTTACCTTCTAACTCCCACGTTGCGTCTCTAGTCATGTCAATTCAGATCACCCTTGCCAATGTAATCTTTTTGGCTCTACGTTGCTTTGCTTTCCTACCCTCGACCTTCACAGGAAACATTTTATAGATCAAACCTTCTTTTAATTATACTGTGTCTGGTTTGATGACATGGGCTGGATTGAGAATATACTTTCACAATTATGACATACGGAAGATATTATGAAGATTAGAAAGAAAGGGTGGTAAGACTAGTTGGTAAGCTACCAGACCTATCCGAAGAGGAATTTGATATAGTCTATAGAATTCAGGAGTTAGTTTGCTGGCAACTCAGACAAGGTGACACATATTTAGCAACATCCCTCTTCATTCTTTGCTACCAATACATCTGTTTTAGGCCTTGACACATCTTGGTTGTTCCGGTGTGTATACTCAACTTACTCGTGTGAGCTTCATCAAAAACTAAATCCTTAAATTCTGAATCATCTGTTATACAGACTTTACCCATGAACATCAGGATTCAGTCGAATTTCTTCTCCACAATCTGACGCCATGCCTTGTTTTAATAGTTCCTTCTTGTCTTGTAGAAATTGGCCACTTTTCTACTTCTCTCGAATTTCTCCCAACAGATCATTCAAAATAATGACTGTACCTAGACATACCTCGTCCGATGTCATTTCCATTGACAACCACTTGTCCTTGAATTACTCTATTAATTCCTTCTTCTTGACCATCATAATTGTAACGCACCTAAATCTAGCCACCGCAGCACAATCGTCATTATACCACAGCCACTAGGTCCAGGCGTGTCACAGTGTCAAATATCCAGTATTTTCAAATTTTGAAGATTTATAAAATAATTAGAGATATTTCTGTTATGCATAAATATAAAATACAAGCCATAAGATGAAATGTAATTATATTGTCTCGCAATACCAAAATACAACATTAGCTTAATACAGAGTAGAGTACATATTCATCATCCTTACATAAATTAACATACAACAATATAAAATGTAGGTTTTACATAGCATAACATAACTACCATATAAAAGTTTAACCTTCCCCGAAGTCTAACACATGTAAGGAATGGTCCTGCACCTGATCTTCTTCAGTGTTTTCGATAGGGAATACTCGCCCTTGCAACACTTCCAGATGGATGCGAGCACTAACATGCGTTATAACCGAAACCTCTCTCGGAAAGAGGCAGTGGTTATCCCACATCTCCCCAATGGGTATAGGGAACTCCACATGTATAGGAACTTAAGATATGTTCATACCAGCTCCAGGTTCATTACCGCACTGAACTAGAGTCACATCCCCAATGTAGGTAACACACTCTACTTCATAGTCGAAGTGCCACGCTTCCAAGCTACTATGAAACTATATCCACGTGCGTAACAGAAGAGGTTGTGTAGATGCCATCACAAGGAAACAGAAGTCGATCCTTAAAACCTAACTAATCGAACTCAATTCGCACTCTTCACTATCTTTATCCAATATGACATAAAACAGGGTAATACAGTAAAGAGGTGAGACACCTAACTTTCATTACCATTAAAGCAGTAAGAACACAACACGATGTAGAGCGCCCATATAGCAACACAGTCCACATATTCATTAACAGTAATAGTAGAATTTATAGCAAAGTAGTACAATTATAAGCAATAATATCTCAAACAATCAGCACAATATCCAGATAATTATCACAAAAATAAAACAGATATTTTCACATTTACAAATGTTCATACTCGACAATTTATGAGACCGACAATGAACAATGCATAATGCATTATGATACCAAAATCCTACTCCATGGAGTTAGACATCAACATTTTCGGAGAGAATGATCAAGGAGTAATGCCAGTATATCATTAGCCTTAAAAATAGTGTGCTTTATCTCAAAAAAATATTTGCGCAACAAATACACAAAGGTCTCCTCTCCACCAATAATGGTTGAAGTGAGTAAATTCCCCTCTTACCTAAAGGAAGAACACAAAAATAGGCTCTTACTTCCTCCTTGAAGATTCGGTTTTAAGCTTCCCAAAACCCTAGAATTTCATTCATCAAGAACTAACAATAAACATGGTAAAGAATGGATCTTTGATCTCCAATGAGACCCTAGAGCACGAAAAATGGAGAGAAAGAAGAAGAAAAATGGAAGCTTTACCTCAAAGTTGGAAGCTTTGTCTAGGATGGCAATGGAGGTGAAAGTGGGTTTTTGAAGAAACTTTCAAAAGAGAAAGTGTAGAGGAGGTGGAGGTGAGTGTGAAAATGGTGTTGATGGAGAGAAAGGATGAAGAGTAATGGTCACAAAGGGGGCTGCAAATTTTGGATTGGAGAGGAAGAAGAAGAGAGAAGGTGGAGAGAAATGAAGAAGCTTGAAGAGAGAGAAAGTGTTAGTGAAAGTGTGAGATATTTTGGGATAAGTTAGTTTAATTATGTGGGAGCAAAATTTTGCTCCCCCAAGGCTTAGAGTGTTGCGGCATAGAGAGAGAAGAGAGGTGTGGAGAGGCTTCTCCAACAAGCCAAGGGCATTTTTGTCCTTTAGTGGTCAAAGCTTCTCAAAGAAGCTTTGATGAAAGTACACTTTATTTGAATTAAAGTGGATTTGATTTGACATAAAGTGGATTGCATTGGGATAAGGTGATAGGGTTTCTAATACATGCTATTATCCAATAGACAATTGTTACAGTTGACAGAAGTCAGTATTAATTATCCAGCAGATAAAATTACACAACAATTTATTAGTCTGTCAGATAAAATTTCATAAAAAATGTGAAACCTCGTAAATTGTGTCCAACCTCGGGTTTAGTAAAATCTCTCATCGACGTTTTCATAGTTCAAGGTTCTCGGAAAAAATATCTCACTTTTCCGGCTCTGCTCAGTGTGCACACAAAACGAGGAATAACATTAAAATATTCCACTTTCTTAGAAAAATCTAAAAAAATTCACAAAAATTACAAATATGATAAAATGACTATTTATCATAAATTTATTAATTTTCAGGATGTTACAACTATCCCCTTCAAATAAAAATTTCATCCTCGAAATTTTCATTCCTTAAAATAAACATGAATGTTGTTTCTTATTCTTATCTTCTAACATTCACGTTGCGTTCCTAGCCACGTTAACTCAGATCACCCTTACCAATGTGATCCCCTTGTCTCTGTGTTGCTATGCTCTCCTATCCTCGATCTTTACAGGGAGCATTTCATATATTAGGCTCTCTCTGAATTGTATTGTGTTTAGTTTGATGACATGGCTAGATCGGAGATAAACTTTTGCAATCATGACATGTGGAAGACATCATGAAAATTAGAAAGAAAGGATGACAAAATTGGTTGTTAGGCTACCGGACCAATCCGACAAGAAATTTGATATAGTTCGTAGAATTTTAGGAGTGAGTTTGCTGGCAACTTAAACAAGATGACACACATTTAGTATCGTCTCTCTCCATTCCTTACCACCAATACTTTTGTTTTAGATCCTGATATATCTTGGTCATTCTTCTACTTCACTTGGATCCCTCCCAATAGACCATCGGGGATAGTAACCATACCTAGACGTACCTCTCCCAGTGTTATTTCCAATGACAACCACTTGTCCTTGAATTACTCCATTAATTCCTTCTCCTTGACTACTATAATGTAGGTATTAAGTAGCTTTGGGTTTAGAGTGTCTACTATGATTTTTGCTTTTCTAAGATGGCTCTGAAGCTAGAAGTCATACTTCTTCAAAATTTCTAGTCACCTTCTTTGCCTCGTGTTTCGTCTTTTTTTTTATCGAACGTATACTTCAGGCCTTTGCGATTTCTGGAGGCGTTGAACATTGTTTCACACAGAAAGCGTCTCCATGTTCTCAGAGCAATTTTAACTACGGTTAACATCAAATCGAGAGTTGGACAATTCTCCATGCACCCTCAACTACCTGGAGGCATAAGTCACAACTTCCCAAGTTTGCATGAATTCACATCCTAGACCTTGATGTGAAGCATCACAAAACACTTCGAATGTCTCATTAGGGTCAGGTAGGACCAAAACTGGCGAGTATTCGAATGTTTCCTCAATCCTGGGAAAACTTTCTTCTTATGTGTTGTTCCATAAAAGTTTGGATTCTCTTCTTGTAAGCAGAGTAAGATGTCCTACTATCTTGGAGAATCCATCGATACTCCTTCGATAACAACCAACTAATCCTACCAGCTATGAATCTCCTTTACGGTCTCCGGTCTTTCCTTTTGAAGAACTGCTTCAATCTTTTGTGAATCCACAACAATTCCTCCATTTGGAATTTCATGATCCAAAACTGAACCTCTTCAAATGAGAATTCGTACTCTGATACTTTGGCATTTACTTTCTCTCCTTTAAAGTCTAGAAAATTATACCGAGATGTCCAATGTGTCTCTTCATATCTTCGAAAATAGATCAGAATGTCATCATTAATGACAACGACAATTCTATTCTAGGTATCGACAAAAGATACAACTCATGTTATCCATGAATATGACAGAAGCATTTGTTACTCCAAACGGCATCATGAGATACCCATAATGCTCATAGTGCGTTCGAAATACTGTTTCAGGAACATCCTCAAATTCCCACGAATTTAGTGATAACCAGAACGTACATCATTCTCCGAGGATACTCACCGTTAATCATAGTCTTATTCATTTGAAGACGGTCCTCATCTCTCTAAGATGTTCCATTCTTCTCCTCAACTGACAGCACTGTAGTTCATCACGAGAAACTCACTGACTACAACAGTGACAGTCATATTCCCTTTTCTTTTGTCCTCTAAGGAAGACATTAACATGTATTCTCAAGCTCTTTTCCCTCACAAGGCTTCAACTTTATTGGCCGTTATGAATTCAAAAGTCTTAGTACCAGGAATCACTAAGGTTTTCATTGGAATGATCTAGCAGAATATGGCTAGGAAAATAATCGATCTAGTCCTAAAATCATAAATTCTAGTAAGCGTGAACTTAGGTATACAAGTCAAGTTAATAAAGGATTCAACCTTTAATAGAAATAGGATAGATTAAACAAACTTGAGTGTCAATGACAAGTCTTGGTAATAGAAATCAAAGTAACTAGGTCAAAGCTAATGAAAACACAGATGAATCCAAATGATTCATACAGTTACAAATCGTAGAAGGAGGGGTTGCCCCCAGAATTGTACAACACAATTACAGGATCGTCACTTGAGCCATAATTTATGTTGTTTAGGTCTTCAAATTTAGAGTCCTCAACACCACCCAGGGTATAAATTTTATTCTTTGCTTGCGGTTTCACAGCTTTTGCAGCATTGACTCAAGAATCTACCTTTGTTTGGTGGTAGTTGTGGGAAATGTGTCCAGGCTTTCCACATTTAAAACAGATGATTCCTACAATTGTGCAATCTCTTATTAGGTGCTCATTTCCGCACTTGAGACAGAACATTCTCTTGGTCTTACATCCCTTTGTTGAGTGGTTCTTTCCATATTTCTTACATTTTGGTAAGGATGTCGGGGTCTGATTGGATCCACTGCCCCTAGCACTTTCCCCATGAGTTGGATATGGCTGTCGCTTCCCTGACAATCGGAAGTATGGTTTCCGCTTGAATTGATTAGCCTTTCTATTACTCCTCCTTTGGGATTTAGGCAGTCCAAGGTTATCCCAAGTCCGACTTTCCTTCAACAGATTTGGGACCTTAACCTCCAGTTCTCGCTATTGTGCGGTCCTCTAATCCTAGTGAGTTGTCACATCAGCTATCCCTTGTCTTTCTTCTACAGTCGTAGCTAAGCTTTCATTATCTCGTCCTGCGCTCACATATGTACGCCTATCACGAGCCATTACCCTAGTATGTCTACCGCGAGCCATCGACTTTCTTCAAAGATAGACAACACATAACACAACAAAACAAACATAATTATTTCAAACAACATTGTCTCACCTCGAAAACCAAACACAAAGAGTCACACAATTCAAACAAGATAAGTCAAATCTATGAATCCTAACAGTCTCTAACTCGAGCCTCTTCATTCTGCCTTCCATGGCGTAATCTCTTGTAAGTCGTCAACCCCCAAACAACTTCTCAAACCAAACTTAAACCAGTCATTTCTTTCTCCAAAAGATCGGTTCCCCAAAATCTTTTGATCTCCTTATAAAAAAGAATTCCTATTTTCCTAGTACAGTACGCCTAGGTGAAGTTGTAGTTTCTTATACACACAGAACATTACATATTGAGTAGGTCAATCCTCAATATCATGCAACTGTATAATAGTAGCTACTAACATTCATCCTACGGTAAGCCATGCATTCCTTTCCCATCATCTCAATCAAGAGACAAGGAAGTGCACAACATGCAAAATTCTAATATGCCTAAACATAGCAAATCCATACCCTGGCTCAATAGGATGAACTGCTCTGATACCACCTTTAGTGTAACGCACCTAAATCTAGCCATCGCAGCATAATCGTCATTATACCACAGCCACTAGGTCCAGGTGTGTCACAGTGTCAAATATCCAGTATTTTCAAATTTTGAAGATTTATAAAATAATTAGAGATATTTCCATTATGCATAAACATAAAATACAAGCCACGAGATGAAATGTAATTATATTGTCTCGCAATACCAAAATACAACATTAGCATAATACAGAGTAGAGTACACATTCATCATCCTTACATAAATTAACGTACAACAATATAAAATGTAGGTTTTACATAGCATAACATAACTACCATATAAAAGTTTGACCTTTCCCGAAGTCTAACACATGTAAGGAATGGTCCTGCACCTGATCTGCTTAAGTGTTTCCAATAGGGAATACTTGCCTTTGCAACACTTCCAAATGGATGGGAGAACTAACATGCATTATAACCAAAATCTCTTTAGGAAAGAGGCAGCGGTTATCCCACATCTCCCTAATAGGTATAGGGAACTCCACACGTATAGGAACATAAGATATGTTCGTACCAGCTCCAGGTTCATTACCGCACTGAACTAGAGTCACATCCTTAATGTAAGTAACACGCTCCGCTTCACGATCGAAGTGCCAATCTTCCAAGCCGCTATGAAACTGTATCCACGTGCGTAACAAAAGAGGTTGTGCAGATGCCATCACAAGGAAACAGAAGTCGATCCTTAAAACCTAACTAATCGAACTCAATTCGCACTCTTCACTATCTTTATCCAATATGAAATAAAACAGGGTAATATAGTAAAGAGGTGAGACACCCAACTTTCATTACCATTAAAGCAGTAAGAACACAACACGACGTAGAGCGCCCATATAACAACACAGTCCACATATTCATTAACAGTAATAGTAGAATTTATAACAAAGTAGTACAATTATAAGCAATAATATCTCAAACAATCAGCACAATATCCAGATAATTATCACAAAAATAAAACAGATATTTTCACATTTACAAATGTTCATACTCAACAATTTATGAGACCGACAATGAACAGTGCATAATGCATTATGGTAACAAAATCCTACTCCATGGAGCTTGACATCAACATTTTCGGAGAGAATGATCAAGGAGTAATGCCAGTATATCGTTAGCCTTAAAAATAGTATGCTTCATCTTATAAAAATATTTGCGCAATAATGGCTTATACATGGCACCTCAACAGTTGATCGTGAAATAGGACAACGTCTCGGTCCGGATCGTTGGTGTGTTTGCATCGGTCTACCCCACGGCACAGATGTAACGCCCCTTTTTCTCTTAACTAGTACCCGCGAAGAAGGAACGTCACACTATTATATTTATAAATCGTAAAATACAAGTAAATATTTTATTTGCGGAGAATAACGTTAGTTTCATATTTTCATAATAGTGATATATTGGAGCTAAATTAAGTTATCTTAAAACTTTCATCATAATGAGTTTTTTTTATAAGATAATCGTTAAATTGAAAATCCCTGTTGTAGCGAAACACCAAGCATAATACGGATATAATACAATCCACAGAAATTAGAGATCATACAACATAATTACATTATAATTACCATGCGTACAAGCCTGTATTAATTACATTCCAAAAAGAATGGACGGAAAAGGCAAAAATATGTACCTACCTCAAGAGATACAAACATATACACCCATCAACCCAATAATACATCAGGCTCCCACAAAATAAATAGATAGCCATTAGTAGCCACCGATAGAGAAACATTCTCTAAGACTAAGAAGAACGGGAAGGAACCGTAGATGGGTCCTCCTCGGGGTCCTCATCATCCGACGAAACATCCATCGGAACGATGGAGCAACGAGCGGGAGCCCGAGCAGTAGACAAGAAAGAGTCGTCACGTGGGGTATAGTACATGTCCACCCACATGTCTCTCACAGGCATGTAAAATTCCAGCCACACAAAGGCATGGAAATAAAAAATAGAAGCAGTGTAATGTCCCCATGCTAAGGACACCGTCAGCTCGCCATGATAGATACAACGATCAGTATGCACATTAATATGCCAACAATCCGGACCACCATGGAAGTTGATCCGTACATAGCCAAAGAATCCTCGAGGGCGAAATGACATCATCAGCAACTCTGATACTAATCAAGGTATGGCCAGAAACCTTGAAACTCAGTGGTTTCCTTTTCTTCTTCCTCACGCGCGTCTTTAGTCAATCATAAGAAAATACACAGTAATAAGATATACAGTAAAGAGGTGAGATACTCGTCATTCATCACCAATAATAGTAGCAGGAAACTAAACGGCGCTGAACGCCCACGTACAGCACATTTTATACATTTAATCATAACAACATTAAATTTACAGTAAGGCGGAATCATAACTTTAAAATAATAAAAATATTATCAACAGTCAGTAGTTTGAGTGACTAACAATTATCACAAAAATAATAGTAAATATGCTTTATAATTATCAATGCTCATGCTCAATGAGTTATGCGACTAACAGTTCACTCATGCAAAAGTATATCAAAATCCTACCCCACGGAGCTAGACATAAACATTTTCGGAGTGAATGATCAAGGAGTAATACCAGCATATCATCAGCCTCAAAATACAGTGTGCTTTATTTTCATAAAAATGTTTGCGCAATGGCTTATACGTGGTACCTCGACAGTTGATCGCGATATAGGATAGCGTCTCAGACAGGATCGTCGATGTGTCGCATTGGTCTATCTCACGGCCCCAGTAGAGCTACCACTGTCTATTATGAGACACCTACACCCCAACGCCCCCTAGGGTCAACAACATATGACAACTACGCTTAGTCTATTCGCACCCACACATAGGTGTTATTCAAACTCCTAGGCTCACACAGCCTTTCCAATGGTGTCCAACGGACGACACATATGCATGACGACTCAATGTCAAATCATGTATGATAAATATTGTATCTCACAATGGTACACGTACATTCAGACGTACATAACTTCATTCATTGATACCGTATCATCAAGGTATTTTTATAATCCGTGTTCATCAAGTATTCATCCCATGTAGGGGTCCACAATTGAATTAAAGTTAAGTTTTATGCCACTATCATTTTCAAATGTCCAGTCATCGTTATGATTCATATTATGGATTCTCACCTTCAAGGTTACATGTCAATAAGTTAATATGACCACTTTATGTCACTTTACTCTTTATTATCATTACTTTCAAGAGTCTTCAAAGTTGTAAATTCTTTAACCATATTAGCATTAATCTTCTACTTCAAATTCTTAACATTGGATTAATCCATTACCATCTCCCTTAAGCCTAAAACTGTAACCCCCACTAAATTCCTAAACCACATATTTGTTTTTCCTTTCAATGTATTAGTATCTCATTACTAATCCTCTTTAGATGCTTAATTCAATTCTCTCAACTCACACACTCAAGTTCTTCCTATTAGGTTAAATGATCCAAATTACCAATTTTAGTCTTTGTTAAATTTTTATTTACACATTATGAGCTCCTAATTGTCCTCTAATTTCTCATTTGTCAACTTTGTCATTCAAGTCACAATGTCCACCATTTTGCCTCCCATGACCGTGAGCCATCAAGGGACTAGGGTCCATGCATTTGTTCTTTGTCCTCATCCATCCAATTATTACCATTCAATTAGGTTTCAAAAATTTTAAACATCCATACCCCTCCATTGGGGGACTTGGCCGTGAGCCTCCTTGCACAAAGCAAGGGGCAATTGTCTCAAGTTCATCAATTCCAAATCCATGAGATCCATTACAACATTATCAAGAATCAAATCCATACAAATATTTAAGAAAAGAGTAGAAATAACAAGAAGCTAATAAAAAATAACCAAATCAAGAGTAACCCATATTAGGGTTTCTCACAAATATACAATTAGAGAAGTCTCCAACCACCATTAGAGGTTAAATAGAGTGGTCTCCCTCTTACCAAAGAGGAGAACACGAAAATGGCTTCCAAGATGCTCCTTGAGGTTTCGATTTTGGCTCCACAAAAACCCTAGAAAATAACCTCAAAAATCAACACCATAACTTAAAAAAAGAAAGTATCCTTGACCATGAAAATGGTCTTAGCACACGAAAATGAGATGAGAAGAGAAGAGAAGAAAGTTGCAATCTTTACCTTAAAGTCTTAAACTTTGATCTTGAAAAAGATTGATGAAGATGGACGGTTTTGAGGTGAGGTGTGAAAGAAAAAGTGTTTAGAATGATGAAGAGAAGCTAGAAATGAGGTTAATGGAGTTAGAAACCGAAAATGGTGAGGATGGGGGTGGTAACCCGAAATGGAGGATAATGGAAATGGTGGATTTTGATGAAACCTTGTGAAGAGAAATGGTGGAGATGATGATGGAGAGTAAGGATATGTAGTTATTGAAGAGAAAAGATGAAGGGATGGAGTGGAAGAGTGAGCTTCAGTTTCGGTTGGCTATGGAGGTTTAGAGAGAAGGGAGAGGAAGGAAGAAGATGAAGATGTAGAGAGATAAGTTGTTAGGTTAAAAGTGTGATAGATTTTTGAGTGGATTAGGTTAAGGGTTGAAACAAAGTTTCCCCCCTTTTCCCTTAGGGTGCCGCAGCATTGAGAGAGAGGAGAGAGGGAAATGGCAAGCTTCTCAAGCAAGCCAAGGGTAGTTAGGTCTTTTCTTAAGTCAAAGCTTCTAGAAGATTGATTAAAATAGTAATATATTTGAATTAAAGTGGATTTGTTATGACATAAAGTAGATTACATTGGGATAAGGTGATAGGATTTTTATTACATGCTATTACCCAAGGGATAATAGTTACAGTCGACAGACGCTAGTATTAATTAATTTGACAGATAAGGTTTTCGTAGTATTTTATTATTTCATCTGTTAAAATTTCTCGAGAAACGTGAAACCTTGGAAACTGTGTCTGACCTCGGGTTTAGTAAGATCTCCCGTCGACGTTTCCATAGTTCAAGGTTTTTGGAGAGAATAACTCGTTTCTCCGACTCCGCTCCGCTTGCACGCAAAATAAGAAATATATTAAAATATTCGACGTTCCCGAAAAATTCCCAGAAAATTCTCAAAAATTGCAAATATTATAAAATGGCTATTCGTCATATAATTTTATAACTTTCGGAACGTTACAGTTATTTTCTCGACTTTGTCCATTGTGCACGTAAAACGAAAAATATATTAAAATATTCCGCATTCTAAAAAAATTCCAGAAAAATTCTAGAAAATCTCGAATATTATAAAATGAATATCCATAATGAAATAAATAAATTTTAGGGTGTTACAACTCTCCCCAACAAATAAGAATTTCGTCCTCGAAATTTTTATACCTTAAAATAGTTCGAGGTATTGCTCCTTCATCTTATCCTCAAGTTCCCATGTTGTGTCTCCAGTTGCTTCATTCTAGATTACCTTCACCAGTGCAATGTCCTTTCCTCTGAGTTGATTTGTCCTCCTATCCTCAATCCTCACAGGAGCTGTCTCATAAGTTAAGTTTTCGTTTAATTGTACAGAATCAGGTGCTATGACATGATCAGGACTTGGAATATACTTTTTGAGTTGTGACACATGAAAGACGTTATGAAGGTTTGAAAGAAAAGGGGGACCCCAGTCGTAGGTGTGACTTTCAAGAAGACATGCTTTTCTTCTTCGAACTCAAGAGGTTCCCTTCTTTTGTCCGCATAACTCTTTTGCCGACTCTGACCCATTTTCATTTTCTCCTGAATCATTTTAACCTTTTTGGTTGTCTGCTGAATAAGTTCAGGTCCGACGGTAAGCCGTTCTCCATCTTGATACCAGCACAGAGGTATCCGACACCTTCGTCCATATAAAGCCTCATAGGATGCCATCCCTATACTTGAATGATAGTTGTTGTTGTAGGTGAATTCTACCAATGGTAAGGTTTCATCCCATCCTCCAGTTTGCTCTATGACGCAAGCTCTCAGCAGATCCTCCAATGACTGGATTGTTCTTTTTGATTGACCATCAGTCTGCGGATGGTATGTAGAACTCAATCACAACTTCGTTCCCATAGCCTCTTGAAGACTCTGCCAAAACTTCGATGTAAACTTCGGATCTCTATCAGAAATAATACTCGTGGGTATCTCGTGAAGTCTAACAATTTCACCAATGTATATCTGAGTCAACTTCTCCAACGGATATCTTATGTTGATCAGCAGAAAGTGAACTGACTTCATAAGTCGATCCACTATTACCCATATTGAGTCATATCCTTTCCTAGTCCTTGGTAAGCCGACAACAAAATCCATGGCGATACTGTCCCATTTCCATTCAAGGATAGTCAAGGGTTGTAGTAATCCAGCTGGTCTTTGGTGCTCAATCTTCGTTTTCTGGCAAACCAAACAAGACGACATGCATCTAGCAATATCTCTCTTCATCCCGTGCCACCAAAATAACTTCTTCAAGTCTTGATACATTTTGGTCATTCCAGGGTGCATACTCAACTGACCCGAATGAGCATGTTCAAGTATGTATTTTTGAAGTTCTTTATCCTTAGGTACACAGACCCTTCCTTGGAATCTCAGAATTCCATCACTCCCTTCCTTCAACGTTGATACACCACCCTACCTTATCAATTCTCTTTCTTCTTGCAGGAACTTATCGATCTTTTGTTTTTCTCGAATATCACCCATCAAGTCATTTGAGATAGCGACCTTATTTATGCAGATTTTACCCAGTGTTAACTCCACCCATGACCATATGTCTCTGAATTGCTCTATCAGGTCCTTTTCTCTCATGATCATGGTAGAAACACTAACCGTTTTTCTACTCAAAGCATCGGCCACCATGTTCGCCTTTCCAGGATGATACTGAAGCTGGAAATCGTAATCCTTCAAAAATTCAAGCCATCTTTGTTGCCTCATGTTCAGCTCTTTCTGATCGTATAGGTATTTCAGACTTTTGTGGTCACTGAAGACGTTGAATGTGGCTCCATACAGATAATGTCTCCATATCTTCAATGCAAACACCACGACAGCTAACTCCAAATCGTGCATTGGGTAGTTCTTCTCATGCACTCACAATTGTCTTGAGGCGTAAGCCACCACTTTTCCATTTTGCATAAGAACGCACCCCAAACCTTGATATGAAGCATCACAGTACACTTCAAATGACTCATTAGGATTCGGTAAAACTAACATGGGCGACGTAGTTAGTTTCCTTTTTAACTCTTGAAAACTTTTTTCACAGGAATCTGTCCATTCGAAAGGTTAATTCTTTCGGGTGAGCTGAGTGAGTGGTCCAGCGATCTTAGAAAATCCTTCTATAAATCTCCGATAGTATCCGGCTAATCCAACAAAGCTTCGGATCTCTGTCACCGTCGTTGGTCTTTCCCATTGTAACACAGCTTCTACCTTCGCAGGATCCACAACAATTCCTTTCTTTGAGATTACATGGCCCAAAAATTTCACTTCATCTAACCAAAACTCGCATTTGGATAGTTTCGCATATAGCTCTTTCTCCTTCAAGATCTGGAGAACTATGCTGAGATGTTCAGCATGGTCCTCTTAATTTTGTGAATAGATTAAGATATTGTCGATGAAAACAACAACGAATCTGTCCAAATAAGGACGAAAGATTCTATTCATGTAGTCCATAAATATCGCAGGTGCATTGGTCACACCAAAAGGCATCACCAAGTACTCATAATGTCTGTAACGAATACAAAAAGTTGTCTTAGGAATGTCTTCAACTTTCTCTCTGATTTGGTGATAACCCAATCGCAGATCGATCTTGGAAAACACAGTTGCTCCCTTCAATTGGCCCATCAAGTCATCTATCCTTAGCAATGGATACTTATTCTTAATCGTAACCTTGTTCAATTGACGGTAATCCACGCACAATCTTGAAGCCCCATCTTTCTTCTTAGCCAACAACACAGGTGCTCCCCAGGGTGACACACTGGGTCTCACGAATTGTTTTTCCAGAAGCTCTTCCAACTGCTTCTTAAGTTCCGCGAGTTTAGCTGGTGCCATATGGTAAGGTGCTATGGAAATAGGACCAGCTCCAGGTACCAAGTCGATAGCAAACTCGACCTCTCGTTCAGGTGGCAAACCAGGTACATCATTAGGGAAGACTTCAGGGAATTCTCGTACAACAGAGATTGTGTCCATATCGATTTCACTCTCGACTTTCAAAGAAGATAACAACATGTATCCTCCGGCTCCCTCTTTCAGAAAAGCCTTCACTTGGTTGGTGGTCAAAAATCTAGAATCCTCATCCATAGGAAAAATTATGATTTTTCTAGAACAGTCTAACAGGATACAATTAGTAGATAGCCAATCCATTCCCAATATCACATCTAACTGAGATAATGGTAAACAGATCAAATCGACTGAAAAGATCTGACCTTCTATAACTAAAGGACAACCTAGACAAACTTTAGCAGTAACAACACGTTTTGCAGTAGGAGTCAAAACAGTCAAATCAAAGGGTAAGGAAGACACAAACAATCCAAGTCTTTTCACACAGTCATGTGAAATGAAGGAATGAGTAGCACCAGAATCATACAATACAATTAAAAGATTACCTTCAATGATACCTTCTCCTTGTATCAGATCCTCGGATTTAGAGGCCTCAGCACCGTTCAGGGTATAGACTCTACCTCCAGCTTGTGGTTTAGAGGTTCTTGCAGCATTGACGGATGGTTCCGCCTTGGTCTGATTGCAGTCTTGAGAAACGTGACCAAGTTTCTCACACCGGAAGCAAATAAATCTTTTAATCGTGCAGTCTCTAGTAAAATGCTCCTTTGTGGCTGTTGGCTTCCAGAGAGTCTGGAATAGGGCTTCTTTTGATAATGACTTGCGTTACCACCACCTCCTCTTTGGGACCGAATGGGCCCAAAATTTATATTTCTCGCCTCACGTTCTTGTTCCATACTTTCCAATTGACAACAAGTGTCAAGTAGCTCAGAAAACTGAGTAATCTTCAAAGCTATGACAATTTTCTTCACCTCATGCCTCAGGCCTTCCTCAAACTTCCGGCACTTCCAGACTTCATTGGGCTAAAGTTGAAAATAAGTAGAGAATCTTGACAAGTTTTCAAACTTGGCGGCGTACTCGCTCACAGTCATGCCTCCCTATCGCAACCTCAGAAATTCCATTTCTTTTGCGTGCCTAGCGCTTTCAGGGAAATACTTGTTCAAGAACCTTTCCTTGAACACCTCCCAAGTTATCACTCTATTTGCGGCTTGCAATAACCTTTGTTCTCCCATCCACCAATGTTCAGCGTCTCCTATTAGCATGTATGCAAAATAGGTTTCCTTCCTATCGTCAGCACAATTCATACCAGTAAATATTTTATCCAGCTCTTGGATCCACAATGTAGCTTTCTCTGGATCAAACTCCCCTTTGAACTGCGGAGGGTTAGCACGATGAAATCCCTTTAAGTTTTGAACATCCACCGTAGCTTCCAATTGTTGTGCAGCTCTATCCTATTGTTGAGCTGTCTGCTGGTTCTGTTGTAACATTGCCTCAGCCATCTTTTGTATTGCCTCTATGGCAGCAGCCATATCACCTCGACGAGCTATCACTTCTTCTCAAATTAAACTACGCAAAATACAGAGAAAGTCAGATGTATCCTTACAAATACCAAACAACAAAATCATAGAGAATAACACAGCACAAACAGGACAGTCCAAAACCACACGACCCAAAAGAAAACATAACCGGGAGCTCTGATACCAAGATAGTGTAATGCCCCTTTTTCTCTTAACTAGTACCCGCGAAGAAGGAACGTCACACTATCATATTTATAAATTGTAAAATACAAGTAAATATTTTATTTGCGGAGAATAACGTTTGTTTCATATTTTCATAATAGTGATATATTGGAGCTAAATTAAGTTATCTTAAAACTTTCATCATAATGAGTTTTTTTTTGTAGGATAATCGTTAAAATGAAAATCCCTGTTGTAGCGAAACACCAAGCATAATACAAATATAATACAGTCCACAGAAATTAGAGATCATACAGCATAATTACATTATAATTACCATGCGTACAAGCTTGTATTATTTATATTCCCAAAAGAATGGACGCAAAAAGTAAAAATATGTACCTACCCCAAGAGATACAAACATATACACCCATCAACCCAATAATACATCAGGCTCCCACAAAATAAACGG
The DNA here is from genome assembly GCA_029884605.1 of Ormosia emarginata. NCBI lineage: Eukaryota > Viridiplantae > Streptophyta > Magnoliopsida > Fabales > Fabaceae > Ormosia > Ormosia emarginata. Next base: position 47,815,176 of record JAQQTP010000088.1, read on the forward strand.
ATAGCCATCAGTAGCCACCAATAGAGAAACATTCTCTAAGACTAAGAAGAATGGGAAGGAACCATAGATGGTCCTCCTTGGGGTCCTCATCGTCCGACGAAACATCCATCGGAACGACGGAGCAACAAGCGGGAGCCCGAGCAGTAGACAAGAAAGAGTCGTCACGTGGGGTACAGTACATGTCCGCCCACATGTCTCTCACAAGCATGTAAAATTCCAGCCACATAAAGGCATAGAAGTCAAAAATAGAAGTAGTGTAACGTCCCCATGCTAAGGACACCGTCAGCTCGCCATGATAGATACAACGATCAGTCTGCACATTAATATGCCAACAATCCGGACCACCATGGAAGTTGATCTGTACGTAGCCAAAGAATCCTCGAGGGCGAAATGACATTCTCAGCAACTCTGATACTAATCAAGGTATGGCCAGAAACCCTGAAACTCAGTGGTTTCCTTTTCTTCTTCCTCACGCGCATCTTTAGTCAATCATAAGAAAATACACAGTAACAAGATATACAGTAAAGAGGTGAGATACTCGTCATTCATCACCAATAATAGCAGTAGGAAACTAAACAGCGCTGAATGCCCACGTGTAGCACATTTTATACATTTAATCATAACAACATTAAATTTACAGTAAGGCAAAATCACAACTTTAAAATAATAAAAATATTATCAGCAGTCAGTAGTTCGAGTGACAAACAATTATCACAAAAATAACAGTAAATATGCTTTATAATTATCAATGCTTATGCTCAATGAGTTATGCGACTAACAGTTCACTCATGCAAAAGTATATCAAAATCCTACTCCATGGAGCTAGACATAAACATTTTCGGAGTGAATGATCAAGGAGTAATATCAGTATATCATTAGCCTCAAAATACAGTGTGCTTTATTTTCATAAAAATGTTTGCGCAATGGCTTATACGTGGTACCTCGACAGTTGATCGTGATATAGGACAACGTCTCAGACAGGATCGTCGGTGTGTCGCATTAGTCTATCCCACGTCTCCAGTGGAGCTACCACTGTCTATTATGAGACACCCACATCCCGACGTCCGCTAGGGTCAACAACATATGACACATACGCTTAGTCTATTTGTACCCTGATGGGATATAATTATAAGGTTTCAAACCCAAGTACAGGTTGTTTCAAGTAGTAAATTCTCGGGAGTCCGAGGTCGATCCACAGGGAATTGATGAAGAGAAAATTATTTGAGGTACGAAGAATATTTGTCATAATAGTAAAAATAATATAAGTTGTTCACAGATGAAAAAGATTTGCTTAGGTTAGGAGATCCACTCTTGGTAATAAATTAAAAACAAGATTATTTCGTTTTATAACTCAATTGAAATCATGCATAATGAAGATTCCAATTGGAAGATTTAACATTCAAAGTTCAATCATGTAATCATATAATGGTTCCAATAACTATCTAGCAATACTTGTAAATCGTCAAAAGCATCCACTGTGTCAATCCTATTATCTACAATGGATCAAGATATTCATTATACAAGAAGAGTTTCTAAATTAATTGGAAACAACGTACAACTCATATAAAGATCAAATAAAAATATATCATTTAAAGCACAAGAAAAAAATTAATCTAACGTTAACTTATTACTAAGAGCTTCACCTTTTTACCCAAGCAAGATGAAGATTTAGTTACTCATAGACAAGAAGAAAGAAAGAGAGAAGAAGAGAAAGATGAACATAACTTCAATTAAGAACAAGAGAAAATTACAACAAAGGAAGCAATTAAGATATGGCCCAATTACTGCTCATGGGTCAGGCCCAACGTCAACACCTATGTTCTGACTTCTAAGCCCAATATCACCTTCAAGGAATCCGAACTAGCTTTTGTGTTCCTCATAAAAGTTATAGATATGGGTCTTAACCTTCCACTGTCAAAATTTCAAAATTATTGAACTCCAATAGCCCGAGATATAGCCTAATGAGTGCATAAAGGTCAAGCTGTCAAGTTCAAAATACTAGATTTTGCTTCAACTCCAATTTGAGTTATCCAAACATGCGTTTCTGGTCTTGAGGCCTTCATGAAAGTTGTAGAAATTTATCTTAGCTTAAAAACAAGACCAAAATCACATTCATCGGATATTTGTAACTCAAATTATAGCCAGTTTACTGAAAAAGCCAAGTAAGAAGGCTATACAATGAATGAAATATATTGCTATTAATATGGCTCTTGCTATCAAGTGAATAGTTATTAGAGAATTATCTTAACTTTCTAACAAGACCAGAATCACATTAATCAGATAATTACAACTCAAGTTGTGGCCACTTTACTTAAGAATGCAATCACCCAAATTAATGATAATTCAAACAATAATTTCTTCAATGATCCAATTAAGCTTAATTTCATAAAATGTGACAAAATCAATTTAATTAAGCCAAATTGAACCTTAAGAAGCCTAGTTAGAGGATTATAAAATGCATAAAATACATTGTTATTAAATTCCCCCACACTAAACTTTTGCACTCCCGGGCAAAACACATAAGAACAAAAACTAAGGAACAAAGAAAAAAATGACACAGACTCCAAAGCTAAAAATTCTAAAAAATTTAATGAAACAAGAAGAGCAACCAGTCATTTAAGGGAACAAAGCATTTTTTTTTGAGGTAATATTTCTTCACATCTCAAACCAACAAGCAAGGAAACTTCAGTTAAAAAGAACGAATCAAGAATGATAGATCCTCACAAGATTCACTCTTAATCTTTCAAGCATTAAAAAGGTAAGTATTTCACTCACTTCTACCCATGAAAAATTGCACTATCATAAGCTTGCTTATCTTCTACTTCTCCACTACTCAGAACACATGCATACAAAAATCAAGAGGACTTTATTCAAGGTTTTAACGGGGTCAAGGTAAAGAAGGAGGGATAATATGGATATAAGAAGATAAATACCAAAGAGAATAAAAGAGCATTATGGTATAGTTAGAGTGGAAAAGATATTTGAGAACATTCATCAATAAGGACAATGACCAATATTTGACAATGTTTTGTTGAAGATTAATCCCAAATTGATGAGTTGAATTATTGTTAGGCATAAACCTTCTCCTTCTCTTCTTGTTGTTTCCAAGCATCTATCTTTATTCTAGATATGGATATGTCACATAGTGTATCAGATGATCAGCTCTTTCTTTCTTTTCTTTTCTTTTTCTTTTTTTTTCTTTCGTTTTCTTTTTTTTATTACTTTTTCCCTTTTTTTTTACACACACACACCCCCACACTTGTTTAAGAACAAAGTCAATGCTCTCTTATTCCCTAAGGTCAGGTAAAAACATGTTCCTTTTTTTTTTAAAGGCACGTAATAAGCTAAAAACAAGAACTAGCCAAATAAGCTCCAAGGGGTTACACAAGGGAAAATATACAAGGATGGCTATTTGGTCAAAGTAGCTATTTTAAAATGCCTCAATCATATTTATGTATGCATGTAAAAATATAGCCTCAAAAAGAATCAAAGCAAGTTCTAGAGTAACATTTTCACAGGTGAAAATCACACAAGAAAGAAGAGAATGGTACAAATGTTCAATCCATTCATCAATAGGCTCAAAATCTCACAAGACATATTTCTATCATTCTCAATCCATCAATTCAATATTCATATCCAAGCATGTGATTTATAAGAAAGAAGAAAATTTATGCTATGACCCAAGATATGCTTTTTGCTACTTCTAAAACCATTTTTTCTTTCAACTAAGATGCGTCTCAAGAGTAAAATTACCTTAAGGGCAAAATTTTCTCCTTACTCTGCCATCCTTAATTGGTTTTGTTGTAGGTTTCTGACAGTCATCTCACTAAACATACTTTCTTCAACTAAAATGCGTCTCAAGAGTAAAATTACTCCTTACTCTGCCAATATTCATTGGTTTAGCAAGTTCATGAAAATCATATCATACTTTCCTACTTTTTTTTAACTATTTAACTATCCTTACTTTTTTTTTTAACTATTTAACTATCCTTATCCTTCCCCCAACCAGATCACAACATTGTCCGCAATGTTAAAATATAGATGAGTAAAGGATAGAAGATATTACCTGCTGGAGAAATCTGACACAAATTTAAACCAGAAACAAATGACGATAAATAAAATCAAACCCATTAAAGATGAAGTGTCAGATCTGGCTTTCTTTTTTTATTACTTTCCTCGCTCCTTCCTGCTGACCAATCTATCTGAGCTATTACTTTATCAGGTTCATACTCGAAAGCTTCTAATTTATCAATGAGCTCATCAATAGTGGAGGCAGAGATAAGAAGTTTTCTTGCCGAATGAGTGATAAATTTCTGTTCCACAGCTTTGTCAAGAAAAAATAACAAAAGATCAAAGAAATTATTAACATTCAACAAACCAATGGGTTTATGGTGGATGTTCAGTTGGGCCCAAGAGACAATTTGAAAAATTTCTTCCAAAGTACCAAAACCACCTGGTAAGGCAATGAATGCATCAGAGTTGTCAAGCATTGTTTTCATTCGGCCATGCATAGATGATACCTGAATTTCTTCTCCAACTGTCTTTCCAGTAATGTTATTTTGAGCTAAAGGTTTAGGAATGACACCTAAAACCTGACTGCCTCCTAGAAATGCAGAGAGTGATACAACCCCCATTAACCCACGACAACCACCCCCATATACAACATGAATATTCCTTGCAGCAAGTGTTCGACCAAGAGCGCTTGCTACACTTACAAACTCTAAACCCTTCCCATAACTTGACCCACAAAAAACACAGACATTTTTAATGTTATGAACAGGAGGTCCCATAATTTCACCTTCCCTCTGAATGATTATGAGTTGGAGGAAAGTGAAGAGAATGAAGTGTTTAAATAGGGAAAAGAAGGGAAAAAGTAATCATAGCACCTATATGGGTAGGTTGGCTGTTGTCAGAAAAGTTTGAAAATAAAAAACAGAATCTTTTTTTTTCTTTTTCTTTTTTTTTAATATTTTTTTTGTTTTTCACTATTTGATTTTTTTTAACTTCAAGAAAACCATCAGGGTAAAGAAGTCTAGAAACCCCTGAAGGACCCTGCTCAAAGGATCGTCTGTCCAAAAATCAAAATACAACAAAATCATACAAAGATAAAAGAAATATAATAATAAATGAAGACATACCTGTATGTATAGTTTTCATGGCGTATCTTTATACTGCGTGTCATGAATGCAGTAGTGGCATGTATTTGAGTTACGTGTCACCAGTGCAACATATGAATTCCACAAGGATTGCCGAACCGACAACAAGAACCTTTGAATCCTTTCCGTCTTGCTTATGGAAGAACAACCCTCTATCTTCCTGCAAACCTAATTAAAGGCCTGTATTCTAAGAAAATGGTACCTGACCGCAGCCAGTCAGAACTCACCATAGAGACCTACTAATTAAAGTAAGTATACAACTCAGATAGCAGTTTTCGTTCACTGTAAAGACGGGACGCTTCTTTCTTTCCATCAGCACTACAGAGCCTTGGTTCCAAGAACTGAGAATGTAGCACACGGCTCTCTACAGAGCATGGCACATGAACTTTATTTACATACTGGTGTGTGAAGGTCTCCTCCTAAGTCTATGACAGGACGAGCATCCGCCCGGGGCTCCTAATCTAATTAAAGACCAAGTACAACCGTAGTTTCGCCCTTTTTTTTTCTTTAAGTTGTTAGAATCCTGATGAAAGATGGGTGTATACTCACTTGAGATTGGGATGGAGGTAGTTTGCTCTTTCGGCTTTGTGCCAAAGCATTGTTGACCAGTATTAGACTCATTCAAGACTAGCGCAACATAGGGCTCCCAAAAGGGACAAGTGGCCATAATACGACTAGTTGCCTCACATGTGGGATACAATATACCTTCTTTGTTTTTCAATTAAGAAGGCTGGATCAGGATGCATGCATTTCTCCATTCACGTTGTGTGTTACCAAAGCCAAACCCAAGATGTATACATACTTTTTTTTTCTTTTTTTTTTTTGCTTTTTTTTTTATTTTTTTCTCTTTTTTTTTTAAACATGAAGAAGAAGAAAATATGTACATGTTGTTGTGGATGTGGCTCACATCTGCCTCTGGTTTCACGTCCAAAAACGGCTTAAACGCCTTCTATAAGTCGAGGATAAGCTTCCCATCCAATTTTCTTATAAATTGGCAAACAGGGTCTTTTAGAGTCAGATTCCCAAGACTGTATTGCTTTTGTTCATCCTTGAAGAGATTCCACAAATTAAGAAGTTCACGATACACAAGACCACAAGAATGCGTATCAAGAGTTAATAAGATATCATCTAATGACTCCTTACTCAGTCCATTCTTAATGAAGAAAATTTTATCTTCTCTATTTTTGGAAACCATCCCCAAAGAACGACATCGCTTGTTACAATTCCATCGTCCACATATGTGACAGACTTGTAATCTTTTTGCTCTTCTCCTTTTAGAATATGAACTTCTACCAAGACCTGGCATGTATGAGTCATGGAGTACCGTCATCCACCATTTTACCGGGGAGCTAAAGAGCTACACAACAAAATAAAGCTACAAAATTATAGTAAATTTTTCACATAACAAGGATCCGAAAAGAAAATGAATTCTACCTCAGCAGCTTGATTTTCTAGAAATGGTTTAAGTCTTTGTCCATTGACCTTAGACACATTACCATTCCTAGGATTCTCAATGTCTATGGCCCCATAAGGATATACATGTTTGACAATAAAAGGACCAGTCCACCTAGATCTCAATTTTCCAGGGAATAGGTGAAGACGAGAATTATAAAGCAGAACTTTTTGACCAATTTCAAAAGATTTCCTCAAAATAGATTTGTCATGAAAAGCTTTTGTTCTTTCTTTATAAATTTTTGAGTTTTCATATGCATCATTTCTCAATTCCTTAAGTTCAATTATTTGCAATTTACGTAACTTGCAAGCATCATCAAGATTTAAATTGAAAGCTTTAATGGCCCAAAATGCTTTATGCTCCAGTTCTACAAGCAAGTGACAAGGTTTTCCATAGACTAACCGATAGGGTGACATGCCTAAAGATGTTTTAAAAGCAGTACGGTAAGCCCAAAGTGCATCGTTTAGTCTTAAAGACCAATCTTTATGATTTGGGTTAACTGTTTTTTCTAAAATTTGTTTAATTTCCCTATTTGCTAATTCTACTTGTCACTTGTCTGAGGGTGATAAGGGGTAGCAACTTTATGGGTAATACCATATTTCTTCATTAAAGATTCAAATGATTTATTACAAAAATGTGTTCCCCCATCACTGATGATAGCTCGAGGGATTCCAAATCGACTTAAGACATTTTCTTTTAAAAATTTGAGAACAATTTTATGATCATTTTGTCGACATGGAATCACCTCAATCCATTTTGAGACATAATCAACTGCAACCAAAATATACACATATCCAAATGAGGATGGAAATTGACCTATGAAATCAATTCCCCAACAATCAAAAATTTCAATGACAAGGATAAGGTTCAGAGGCATCATATTTCTTTTAGAAATGGACCTTAATTTTTGACAATTTTCGCAACTTTTGCAAAAGGTATGGCTGTCTTTAAATAAAGTGGGCCAATAAAATCTACACTGTAAGATTTTCGCAGCTGTTTTCTTTGAAGAAAAATGACTTTCACCTGCTTCTGAGTGACTAAATTTAATGACACTACCTACCTCATTGTCGGGTACACATCTTCGAAAGATTTGATCAGGAGAATATTTGAACAAATATGGGTCATCCCAATAAAAATTTTTCACCTCAGTCAAAAACTTTTTTCTGTCTTGATGTGACTATTGAGGCGACATTTTTCCTGTTACAAGAAAATTGACTATGTTCGCAAACCAAGGCAAGGCATGGAATTGACAGAAAATAAAAACTCATCAGGAAAAGAATCATTGATAGGTATGCTATCAAAAGATGAGCCTGTTGTAAGTCTGGACAAATGATCTGCGACAACATTTTCAGCTCCTTTCTTATCTTTTATTGTGAAGTTGAATTCTTGAAGTAACAAGATCCACCGTATCAACCTAGGTTTGGCATCCTGTTTAGACATTAAATATCTAACAGTAGCATGATCAGTGAAAACAACAGTAGAAGAACTAATTAAATGAGCTCGAAATTTGTCCAATGCAAAAATTACAACAAGTAGTTCTTTTTCAGTAGTGGTGTAATTCATTTGTGCACTATTTAAAGTTCTACTTGCATAACAAATCACATGAGGCTTACCTTCCTTTCTTTGGCCTAAAACAGCACCAACAGCAAAATCACTTGCATCACACATTAATTCAAAAGGCAAAGACCAGTCAGAGGATTGCATGATAGGAGCCGATGTTAGAAGACTAATTAATTTTTCAAAAAATTTTTGGCATTCTTGAGTCCATTCAAATGATGCATCTTTTATCAGAAGATTGCATAATGGTCTAGATATGACACTAAAGTCCTTAATGAATCTTTGATAAAATCCTGCATGTCCTAAAAAGGAACGAACTTCTCTGACTGTTTTTGGGGAAGGCAAATGAGCAATTAATTCAACTTTGGCCTTATCAACTTCAATTCCTTCAGAAGATATCACATGACCTAACACGATTTCTGAAGTAACCATATAATGACATTTTTTTCCAATTTAAAACAAATCCTTTTTCTTCACATCTTTTAAGAACTTTATCCAAATTATCAAGACAATTTTCAAAAGAATTTCCAAAAACTGTCAGATCATCCATGAAAACCTCTAAATAATGCTCAATCATGTCACTAAAAATACTTAGCATGCATTTTTGAAAAGTTGCCGGAACATTACAAAGACCGAAAGGCATTCGTCTATATGCAAAAGTGCCAAAGGGGCACGTAAAAGTAGTCTTTTCTTGATCCTCTAATGCAATTGGTATTTGATTATACCCCGAATAACCATCAAGAAAACAATAGTAGGGATGTCCTGCTACTCTTTCTAGAATTTGATCAAGAAATGGTAAGTGGAAATGATCTTTCCTAGTGGCTGCATTCAATTTTCTAAAATCAATACACATACGCCAACTAGATGAAACTTGCGTAGGTATTAACTCACCTTTTTCATTTTCAACCATTGTTATTCCAGATTTCTTAGGCACAACTTGTGTAGGGCTTACCCACTGGCTATCGGAAATAAGGTAAATAATTCCAACATCAAGTAATTTAAGAACTTCAGCCCTAACTACCTCTTTCATATGTGGATTTAATCTTCTTTGAGGTTGTTGTGATGTTTTAGCATTATCCTCTAAATGTATTCTATGTGTACAAATTAATGGATTAATGCCTTTTATATCTGTTAATGTCCATCCAATTGCACCTTTATGCCTTTTAAGTACTTCTATCAACATACCTTCTTGTTCTTCAGTAAGGATTGATGAAATTACTACTGGAAAGCTTTGGTCTTCTCCTAAAAATGTGTACTTCAACCCAGAAGATAATGGCTTTAGTTCCAGTGTGGGTACTTCTTCATGAATATTATGATTCATGGGTTGTAACTCTTCGAATCTCAACTTCCATCCCTTATATTCCATTGCTTGTGTACAATCAAGCAAAGAACATATTTCAGAAATATCACCATCTACTTGTGTACCTGAATCAAATGAATTAATTAAACAAACTTCTAATGGGTCAGAAGAACTCCCTTTTAGAAGATGATCATCTACAATGGCCTCAGCTTCTTCATTTTCATCATTGACTTCATGTGGTTGCTTGCATAAATTGAAAACATTAAGCTCAAGTGTCATGTTTCCAAATGTTAACTTCATCAATCCATTTCTACAATTTATCAAAGCATTGGATGTTGCTAAAAATGGACGACCTAAAATAATAGGAATTGACTTGGAACAATTAATCATAGGTTCAGTTTCCAAGACAATAAAATCCACAGGATAAATGAATTTATCAACTTGTACTAACACATCTTCCACTATTCCTTTTGGAATTTTAATTGATCTATCAGCAAGTAGAAGAGTTACAGAAGTTAGTTTTAACTCACCCAGATTGAGTTGTTGATAAACTGAATATGGAAGCAAATTAACACTAGCACCAAGATCAAGTAAAGCTTGTTCAATTATATGTTCTCCAATAATGCATGAAATCGTAGGACAACCAGGGTCTTTATGTTTCTAAACATTATTGCTTTGAATAATGGAACTTACTTGCTCGGTCAAAAAGGCTTTCTTTTTCACATTTAATTTTCTTTTAACGGTGCATAAGTCCTTCAAAAATTTGGCATAAGAAGAAAAGTGTTTGATAGTATCTAACAATGGAATATTGACCTTCACTTGTTTAAGAATTTCAAAAATTTCAGTTTGGTGGTCCAATTTCTTTGGTTTGCTTAATGCTTGAGGAAATGGAAGTGGAGGAGATGAGAGTTTGGTTTTATTTTGGCCAGATGACTTATCAACCTCTTCCTTATCTTGGGGAATTGATTCACCATCTTTCTCACAAGGTTCAGAAATTTCTTTTTCAACAACTTTTCCACTCCTAAGAGTTATCACAGAATTGACTTAATTTATTTGTTGGTTTTCTGAACTACCCTCATTTAGACTATATTGACCTTTGGGATTCGGTTGAGGTTGAGAAAGAAATTTTCCTTTCTCGTGAATGGTGAGTGCAGAAGTAAGTTTGGAAAGAGTGTCTTTTATGTCAATCATGGTTTGAGTGTTTTGTTTATTGATGGCCTCTTGCTTTTCTATGAATGCACTCAATGTTCCTCCAAGGTTTTTCCTATATGGTGGGATATAAGGTGCATATCCTTGAGAATTTTAAGAATCTTGTTGTTCCTGAGGAGGCGGTGGTTGCATAAATTGTGCTTGATTATTATTCCTCTAACTGAAGTTCGGGTGATTTCTCCATCTTGGATTGTAAGAATTTGAAAAAGAAGAGGTGAATGGCTTTTTAAAATTGTTCATTGCATTTACTTGCTCATGCACAACTTCTTTAAAAACAGGAATATTAGGACATTCATTTGTCGAGTGTCCTAATTCATCACAAATGCTACAAATTTCTTCATTTTGAACAGATTTGACTTCTTTTACTTTGCCTAATTCCATGGATTCAACCTTTCTAGCCAAACTAGCATACTTTGCATTTAGATCTTCTTCTTGACTAAGATGGTATTTTCCTTTTCCTGCATTTGCAAGGTTATATCTAATTGAATTTTCAGAAAAATTAGTACCATGCCAAGATTGAGAATTTTCAGCCAATTGGTTTAAATAATCTAAAGCTTCTTCAGGTTCTTTATTAAGAAACTCGCCATTACACATCGTTTTCACAAATTGTTTAGTTTCAGGTATTAAACCTTCATAAAAGAAGCTTATAGTCCGCCATTTTTCAAAACCATGATGTGGGCAAGAATTTAACAAATCTTTAAAACGTTCCCAACTTTGAAAATACGCTTCATTTGAATTTTGGAAAAAAAATTGGATTTGTCTTTTCAAAGCATTAGTTTTATGTGTTGGAAAAAATTTCTTTAGAAACTCACTTTGCATTTCTTGCCATGTGCTAATTGATCTTGGTTTCAAAGCGTTAAGCCAAGTTTTTGTTTTATCTTTCAAAGAAAAAGAAAACAATTTAAGCTTAACAATCTCTTCAGTGCAATTTTGATCATTGAAAGCAATACAGACTTCTTCAAATTCTTTTAGATGTAAATATGGGCTTACATTTTCTAAACCATGAAAATTAGGAAGTAAAGAAATCATGCCCGGCTTAAATATAAAATTATTAGCAGTAAGTGGAAAGATAAAACATGATGGACTAGAATTTCGAGGTGGTTGCAAATATGCACGCATAGTTCGCAATGGTTGATTTCCTTGTTCATCATGTATACTTTCATTTTCAGCTCGTTGTGTTTGATTATCATGTTCAACATGTGCACCTTCAAATTCAGCCATTGTGTTAATTGTGTGTGATTGTGATTCAAATAAATCAATATATAAGTTACTTGGATTAATTTTAACCAAACGACCAGAATTTGAATCGCGATACCAGTTAAGCATAAATAAGTGACATAAAATAAAAATAATGTACAAGTAAGCAGTATAAATCGGCCGTTAAATATTAAGAAGGATGTGGTATAAACCAACCACCCAAATATATATATATATATATATATAATATATATATATATATATATATATATATATATATATATATTAACAATTAAAAAGTAAAATAACCGATAAAATAAAATAAAAATTAGATAGTTAGAGAGTTAATAATATACGAGAAAATAAAATGCAAAAAATAAAGTGCGAAAAATAAAATACGAGAAAATAAAGTGCAGAAAGTAAATTTAAAATATGAAAATAGGAGAGTGGCAGAGCCCCACAGAGCAGCGAAAAGAGAAGAGAAGAAGAAAAATTATTTCATTAAGTTAGATTGCGGAAAAATAAAATGAGAATTTAAAAGTTAGATTACAGAGAAAATAAATGATGAGAATTTAAAAGTTAGATAGTTAGTAAGCGAGAAAGTGTAAATAATAATAATAATAATAATAATAATAATAATAATAATAATAATAATAATAATAATAAAAAAAGCAGAAAGCGTAAATAAAAATAAAATAAAATAAAAAATAAAAACGAAAATAAAAAAATAAAAAAAAGCGTAAATAAATGACATAAATATAAAAGTTAGTTAATAAGTTAGTTAGTAAGTTAGTTAGTAAATTAGTAAATAGATACATACAAATGAAAAGAGTAAAGGAAGAATATACCTGATAATGAAGTTTACTTACAGAAAGAGAATCTCAATATATTAGAACTTCAAATCAAGTCCCCGGCAACGGCGCCAAAAACTTAATGGGATATAATTATACAGTTTCAAACCCAAGTGCAAGTTGTTTCAAGTAGTAAATTCTCGGGAGTCCGAGGTCGATCCACAGGGAATTGATGAAGAGAAAATTATTTGAGGTACGGAAAATATTTGTCACTATACTAAAAATAATATAAGTTGTTCACAGATGAAAAAGATTTGCTTGGGTTAGGAGATCCACTCTTGGTAACAAATTAAAAACAAGATTATTTCGTTTTATAACTCAATTGAAATCATGCATAATGAAGATTCGAATCGGAAGATTTAACATTTAAAGTTCAATCATGTAATCATATAATGGTTCCAATAACTATCTAGCAATACTTGTAAATCGTCAAAAGCATCTATTGTGCCAATCCTATTGTCTACAATGGATCAAGATATTCATTATACAAGAAGAGTTTCTAAATTAATTGGAAACAACATACAACTCATATAAAGATCACATAAAAATATATCATTTAAAGCACAAGAAAGAAATTAATCTAACCTTAACTTATTACCAAGAGCTTCACCTTTTCACCCAAGCAAGATGAAGATTTAGTTACTCATAGACAAGAAGAAAGAAAGAGAGAAGAAGAGAAAGATGAACATAACTTTAATTAAGAACAAGAGAAAATTACAACAAAAGAAGCAATTAACATACAAACATGAAAGTAAAATCTAGACTAACACTAAGCTAACTCCCTCAAATGATCAGCCATTGTCTCTTTTTATAGAATTAGAAGAGTACAAATAGCCAAAAGAGATGATGGATGATGAGAACAAAATGCTAAAAGAGATGAATGGTGGGTGGATTCTTGTCTCCGAAATATTTCCCTTCTGAACTCATGGCATACGTCATTTTTGAGTCAAGTGGTCTTCATGAAAGTTCTAGCACATTATCTCAGCTTTCCAGAGACACCAAGTTTAGCCAAATCCAATATCCACAGCCCAAGATATGGCCCAATTACTGCTTATGGGTCAGGCCCAACGTCAGCACCTCTGTTCTGACTTCTAAGCCCAATATCACCTTCAAGGAATCCGAACTAGCTTTTGTGTTCTTCATGAAAGTTGTAGATATAGGTCTTTCCACTGTCAAAATTTCAGAATTATTGAACTCCAATAGCCCGAGATATAGCCTAATGAGTGCATAAAGGTCAAGCTGTCAGGTTCAAAATACTAGATTTTGCTTCAACTCCAATTTGAGTTATCCAAACATGTGTTTCTGGTCTTGAGGCCTTCATGAAAGTTGTAGAAATTTATCTTAGCTTAAAAACAAGACCAAAATCACATCCATCGGATATTTGTAACTCAAATTATAGCCAGTTTACTGAAAAAGCCAAGTAAGAAGGTTATACAATGAATGAAATATATTGCTATTAATATGGCTCTTGCTATCAAGTGAATAGTTATTAGAGAATTATCTTAACTTTCCAACAAGACCAGAATCACATTAATCAAATAATTACAACTCAAGTTGTGGCCACTTTGCTTAAGAATGCAATCACCAAAATTAATGATAATTCAAGCAATAATTTCTTCAATGATCCAATTAAGCTTAATTTCATAAAATGTGACAAAATCAACTTAATTAAGCCAAATTGAACCTTAAGAAGCCTAGTTAGAGGATTATAAAATGCATAAAATACATTGTTATCACACCCGCACATAGGTGTTATTCAAACTCCTAGGCTCACACAGTCTTTCCAATGTTGTCCAACGGACGACACATATGCATGACGACTCAATGTCAAATCATGTATGATAAATATTGTATCTCACAATGGTACACGTACAGTCAGACGTACATAACTTCATTCATTGATACCGTATCATCAATGTATTTTTATAATCCGTGTTCATCAAGTATTCATCCCACGTAGGGGTCCACAATTGCATTAAAGTTAAATTTTATGCCACTATCATTTTTAAATGTCCATTCATCGTTATGATTCATATTATGGATTCTCACGTTCAAGGTTACATGTCATTAAGTTAATATGACCACTTTATGTCACCTTACCTCTTTATTATCATTACTTTCAAGAGTCTTCAAAGTTGTAAATTCTTTAACCATATTAGCATTAATCTTCTACTTCAAATTCTTAACATTGGATTAATCCATTACCATCTCCCTTAAGCCTAAAACCGTAACCCTCACTAAATTCCTAAACCACATATTTGTTTTTCCTTTCAATGTATTAGTATCTCATTACTAATCCTCTTTAGATGCTTAATTCAATTCTCTCAACTCACACACTCAAGTTCTTCCTATTAGGTTAAATGATCCAAATTACTAATTTTAGTCTTTGTTAAATTTTTGTTTACACATTATGAGCTCCTAATTGTCCTCTAATTTCTCATTTGTCAACTTTGTCATTAAAGTCACAATGTCCACCATTTTGCCTCCCATGGCCGTGAGCCATCAAGGGACTAGGGTCCATGCATTGGTTCTTTGTTCTTTGTCCTCATCCATCCAATTATTACCATTCAATTAGGTTTCAAAAATTTTAAACATCCATACCCCTCCATTGGGGGACTTGGCCATGAGCCTCCTTGCACAAAGCAAGGGGCAATTGTCTCAAGTTCATCAATTCCAAATCCATGAGATCCATTACAACATTATCAAGAATCAAATCCATACAAATATTTAAGAAAAGAGTAGAAATAACAAGAATCTAATAGAAAATAACCAAATCAAGAGTAACTCATATTAGGGTTTCTCACAAATATACAATTAGAGAAGTCTCCAACCACCATTAGAGGTTAAATAGAGTGGTCTCCCTCTTACCAAAGAGGAGAACACGAAAATGGCTTCCAAGATGCTCCTTGAGGTTTCGGTTTTGGCTCCACAAAAACCCTAGAAAACAACCTTAAAAATCAACACCATAACTTAAAAAAAGAAAGTATCCTTGACCATGAAAATGGTCTTAGAACACGAAAATGAGAAGAGAAGAGAAGAAAGTTGCAATCTTTACCTTAAAGTCTCAAACTTTGATCTTGAAAAAGATTGATGAAGATGGACGGTTTTGAGGTGAGGTGTGAAAGAAAAAGTGTTTAGAATGATGAAGAGAAGCTAGAAATGAGGTTAATGGAGTTAGAAACCGAAAATGGTGAGGATGGGGGTGGTAACCCGAAATGGAAGATAATGGAAATGGTGGATTTTGATGAAACCTTGTGAAGAGAAATGGTGGAGATGATGATGGAGAGTAAGGATATGTAGTTATTGAAGAGAAAAGATGAAGGGATGGAGTGGAAGAGTAAGCTTCAGTTTCGGTTGGCTATGGAGGTTTAGAGAGAAGAGAGAGGAAGGAAGAAAATGAAGATGTAGAGAGATAAGTTGTTAGGTTAAAAGTGTGATAGATTTTTGAGTGGATTAGGTTAAGGGTTGAAACAAAGTTTCCCCCCTTTTCCCTTAGGGTGCCGCGGCATTGAGAGAGAGGAGAGAGGGAAATGGAAAGCTTCTCAAGCAAGCCAAGGGTAGTTAGGTCTTTTCTTAAGTCAAAGCTTCTAGAAGATTGATTAAAATAGCAATATATTTGAATTAAAGTGGATTTGTTATGACATAAAGTAGATTACATTGGGAGAAGGTGATAAGATTTTTATTACATGCTATTACCCAAGGGATAATAGTTACAGTCAACAGACGCCAGTATTAATTAATTTGACAGATAAAGTTTTCGCAGTATTTTATTGTTTCATCTGTTAAAATTTCTCGAGAAATGTGAAACCTTGGAAACTGTGTCTGGCCTCGGGTTTAGTAAGATCCCCCGTCGACGTTTTCATAGTTCAAGGTTTTCGGAGAGAATATCTCGTTTCTCAGGCTCCACTCTGCTTGCATGCAAAACGAGGAATATATTAAAATATTTGACGTTCCCGGAAAATTCCCAAAAAATTCTCAAAAATTGCAAATATTATAAAACGGCTATTCGTCATTTAATTTTCTAACTTTCGGAACGTTACAGTTATTTCCCCGACTCTATCCATTGTACACATAAAACGATAAATATATTAAAATATTCCGCGTTCTCAGAAAATTCTAGAAAAATTCTAGAAAATCTTGAATATTATAAAATGAATATCCATAATGAAATAAATTAATTTTGGGGTGTTACAATAAAGGAGCTCATAACTGTCCATGTGAAGAACCCGCACCCCGACGCCCCCACGCCGACGCCCCCACGACCAACCACTATGACCCTATGCTTAGTCTATTCGCACCCGCACATAGATGTTATTCAACTCCTAGGCATACACCACCTTTACAACACTGTCCAACGGACGACACATATGCATGACGACGCAATGTCCAATCATGTATGTTTATTAATGATGCATTCATCATAAGCATACCACAATGGCATATACATTCATTCTCAATGTCAATATATCGTAATCTTTCAAGGAATTCATCAACAAATACTTAGCCCCACTTAGGGTTTTACAACAATATAGAACCACTTCCCAACATCAATGTATGTTTACGGTCCATCATTTATCACCATTCCCAATTAAGGGTCCAACGTTTCTAATAACTTAATTCTTGATCAATTATGAAATTTCCTAGGTTAAATAACCCTTAAAACCGTGGCCTCACAAGCCTTCAAGGTTCTAAATTTCCTTCCATTTTATACACTAGTCTCTTGATACCTAATTACTTAGCTTTTATTTCACATGGGATCAATTTATTTTCTCAAGGTTCAAGCCAAACCGTGGCCCCACATTAGGGTAGGAAACCCCCCCAAAATTTCTATTTCATGTCTTACTCATTTCATAACCAATCACATAAGTCGATTTTACACAAATCAAATCCAACTTTAGGAATTTCAAGCCAAAACTGTAACTCCTCATAAGTGTGGTGAACTCCCAAATTTTTCCTTTCATTACATCTAACATTACCATTCAATACTTAACCACTTAAGCTTCACTTGATTCTTATTCCAAACCCAAATTTTATATTCCTAGGTTCTTATCAAAACCGTGACATCCATAATTGTTAGGAGAACCTAGATTTTTCATTCATCAATCCCATTATGATCATTAATTCTTAAATGTCCAATTACATAAGTTTTATTACCCACCAATTTAATCCAAACCTTACTATTTTAGGTCAAAACCGTGGCCCCTCAAGAAGGTAAAAGACTCTCCAAATTTCATTTCATGCGTAATTCATTTCACACCTAATTACATAGGTTTTATTCTACACAATTCAACTTCCAACACTAATAATCCAAGCCAAAACCGTGGCCTCATATTAGGGTAGGTGTAACACCCTCCCTAGGGTATCACATGTCTGGCTCCCGACTCATAATAAAAAAGAAATTCGCACAAAGTTTGAGTTATAAAAGATGGGTTTTAAAATTTCTTACTTACTGAAAAATAAACTTACTGAAATTTATAAATAATACTGAAAAATATATTTAAACTGATTTAAACTCATATAATAAATACTACTTAATATTTAACAATTATTCAAGAAATATAAAACTTACAGACTTTTTTTTTCTAACAGTAGTAACCCTATGACAAGTTCTACTTAATAGCACAATATAACACTAACGAGAAACTTTAACCTACTTATTCCTTTTTCTGTCTATCTTGATGCATCAGATATCTGTTCCTTTGTCAACACTGCACACCTTCGAGTCCTGAATGTTGACTCCTTATTGTTGTCACTAATCTCAGAGTATCCATCGCCCGTTATGTCTAAGACAACTCATTCTTTCTACTATTTAATTTTAACAATACAAACACAGCAAGACAACATAACAAAGAGGTCAGATCACCTACACCAATACCAACATGGCAGCACAAAGATAACACAAACAACATATCATACAGATATATCATACTAGAATTCCAATAATGCACTCAACATTAATCAACTATCATCATCATACCATTAACATTATTATCATCACACAATAATCACAATAATGTCATCAATATGATTATCATCATCATCATCCAAGTATTCAAAACAATTGTCATAGTCAATATTCCTCAATTAATATATCCCACAGATATAAATGTTCAGATTATGCATGTACACAAGACTCGATTTCCTACTCCATGGAGCTAAACTCAGGTCGGAGAAAATGATCGAAAAGACCTGCCGGTACCACGTACCTCAGACCACGTGCTTTAATTCTCATTTCAATTTTTGCACATCTGGCACATACACGACAGTCTTTATCAGATCTTGATTAAGAATAGTGTCTTGGTCAGGATCATCAGTGTGTTGCATCGGTCTAACCTATGGGAAGAAGCGCGACCAACCACCCGTGTAAGCAACCCGCACCCCGATGCCCCCACGGTCAACAAGTGACTTACACTACGCATATCGCACCCACTCAAGAGGTATGCTTCTCCTAGGCAATCAGTCATATCCAGTCCTCATCGGACCATTCCAATGCATGTATAATGCACCAAATACCAATCACAGGTATAATACCAATCACAGGTATATCTCATAATTTCTCATATATAGTTTATACAATGCACGAATATATCAGTGCAAGTCCAACCACAAGGGTCATTCTGTTCAAATTTGTTTGTTCAATTAAATCATATGCCTCAACGTATATATTTTTTTTCCAATGCATCTAAAATGCACCACGTGCCAATAATAGGCAAAACTTGTTGTTTTTCATAAACAGTGCATGGACACTGTTTTAACAGTAATCATCATGTTATTATGTTTTTATAGTCATAAAACACTTTTGTCGTGTTTTCACAATCGCGTAACATTTCTGTTACGTTTTCACAATTCCACAACACTTCTGTTGCATTTTCAAAATACCATAACACTTTTGTTACGTTTTTAAAATTCCAAAATATTTTTATTACGTTTTCACAATACCATAACACTACTGTTATGTTTACAAAATTTTGTAACATTTCTGTTACGTTTTCAAAATGCTGCAACTCTTCTGTTGCACTTTTAAACCACGTAGTAATTTTTCAACGTTTTTCTCAATCGTGTAAAAATATCGTTTCTCAAATCGCATAGTATTTTTCCACTGTTTCAAAATCGCGTAACTTAAAAATCATTCTTTAAGTCGCGTAAATCATTTTCCATTATTCTCAAAATATTTAAAACACTTTCCAAATCACATAACGATTTTCTGTCATTTTCACAATCACGTAAAAATAATTCATCACTTTTCAATTATGTAGTGATTTTTCAATAGTAGTTCAAATTACGTAAAAATATTTAAACGTAATTCAAATCGCGTAAAAATATTTCAACGTATTTAAAATCACGTAGAAATATTTTTTTTTGTATTTCAAATCATTTTAAGATACGTAAAATATTTTTCAACATTTTAAAATCACGTAAAATATTCCTCAATATTCCAAACATTATTTTGGACTTAAATAAATCAATATCATTTTTCAACACATTTTCAAATTGCGTAAAAAAAATATTTTACTACATTTCAAATCATTTTTAAGCTACGCAAATAATTTTTCACCACAATTTCATTACAGAAAATATTTCTTAACCTTCAAAAATTCTTTTCCAACTTCTCTCAAAATAATATGACTTTGTATTTCATTTTTTCACATTTCCTTACCCAAGAAAATCTTTTTCCACATTTCTTTACTCAAGAAATCCTTTTCCAAAATATAATCCACAAAAATCACTTTTCCATTGATATAAATCAACGTTTCAAAACTTAACATTTTCTAACGTATTTCAAAATTTGAAAATCAGTTATACGTTAGTAAATTTTCAAAACACCATTATATTCTCCATTTTTTCCCAAATCATTTCCAAACGCAACCTTCTTCAAAATAAATTGAAGTTCGAAAACATTTCCATTTACAAAAACTTGATTTTCTCAAGTGATAAACGCTCCATTCCCTTTCCAAATTCTTGTATTAAATCAAGTTACATCTCCACTTTGAAAATCACTTTGTTCATAAAAATCAAGGCATTACAAGCCCTCAAAAACATGGATATGACTATTGAAAAATATCAAAACATTTTTCCTTCTAAGTCAATATGGTTTTACACAAACAAAACCATTAAAATTTTGTTTTCAAAACCGTAAGACTTATGGTCATAAAAACCAAACCCATTTGTTTAAATTCATTTTCACTTTCTTGGCAAATCCTTTTTCACTTTCTTTGCAAATCCTTAAAATCAACGTTTGCCCGTTTCATTCAACACTCATGTTTAGAAAAACACTTAGGATCTTTTTACACAAAATAAATTAATAAAAATCCTTCAAAACCATGTTCTTGTTCTCTTGAAAAACATATCCTTTGTTCATTTTCCATGCTTTTCAAATCAATCTAATTTTATTCTTCCATGAAAATATTAAGTTATAAACACCTATGTTGAGGTGTCTTGACCGAAATTCTCAATGTTCTAGGGACCAAAAATTAATTCTCTTGCTCTTGAAAAATTTCAACATAGACCTCAATCTTAAGAGTCAAAAACCGTAGCCTCCCTTTGGCCATTGGAACCAAAAATTGATTTCTTTTCCATCATCACATCATGGCATATACATACATATTTCATCATAAATACTATAAGCATGCCATATACTCATCATGCATAATATAAGCATACCATCAAAGTCATAAAATCATGCATAGCATATCAAGCATAGGCAAATAATTAAAACACATAAACACCCACAAATAAATTACAAGACCATGGATATGAATCCTCACATGGATTCACCATCCACCAAATATAAAACCATCTCTCACCACCATACTTGGTTGGTGAGGTGGATCCCCCTCTTACCTCTTGAAGATCCTCAAAAACTCTTTGTTTTGCTTCTTTTTCCAAGTTCTTCACCACCAAGGGCTTCTCAAATACAAAACAAAATACATAGAAATTAGTATACTAAGCTTGATTAAGAGAAACCATGGATCAAACATGGTTTAGATCATGAAAAAGAAGAGAAGAAATGAAGTTTCCTTACACTTCACCATAAATACCCCTTAACTTTGATCTTGAAGAAAGTCCATGAAGATGAATGATTTGGAGGAAATCTTCAACATAAAAGTTGCTTAGAACATCATGTAGATTCAAGATCTATGGTTGGATGAAATTAAAAGAGGTTGGAGAGTGGTTTTGGGTGTCTTGGCCGAAGCTTGCTTGGAGAAGGAAGGAGAAAAATTTTTGAAGAGCTTTGGCTTTTTGGAATTGATCAATAATGACCAAGAATGACAATGATGGTGTCTTCAAATTTTCCTACACAAGAAAACATCACAAAACCGTCCCTCCCCCCATTCATAATGCATTCAACAATGTTATCATCATTATTAGCCACCATCTAGAGCATTTCTAGCCATTGATTAATTCAATGGTTAGGATTTAGGTAGACTTTTAATTAGAAGACTTAATCTAGGCCATTAGATCTTTCTCCTTTAAATCCTAGCCATTAGATGTGTCTCCAAAATAAAGGGTCAAGATTACTCCTTCTTACTTTTAATCCAAGGGTCATAATTAGTCTTTGCTACTTTTTAAGACTAATTCTCCACCATTGATTAAATTAACATCCAATGGTCATAAATGGTCCTTGTTACTTTACAAGACCAAATCTCCACCCTTGATTAATTCTTCATCCAATGGTCATAAATGGTCTTTGTCACTTTTTGAGACCAAATCTCTACCATTGATTAAATCCAAATCCAATGGTTATAAATGGTCATAGCCATTTTATTAAACTTATCCTACACCGTTGATTAAATCAAGATCAAGTCTCCATTGTTAATTAAATCAATGGTGGATATCCAAACCACCAATGTTAACTTAAGCAATATAATTTTTATTTTTATCTGCTAAAACCCCACGAAAGATTATATTTACTGTATTTTTATCGTCCGATAAATAAATACAGTACAAAACACAGTATATTTTTATCATTATACAAACACCAATCTCAATTTAGAATACATAAACATGTAAAATCACCAAACAAAGGAAGCATACTGTAACACCAACCGTAGGGTGCCACATTTATGTTACTTAATTACCAAATTACCCCTTCCATTATAAAATGTGACGTTGTGATAAAAATACGAGTTGTAAATTTTTTTTCCTCTTTTATGTTGATAAAATAAACTTAGCAAAAAATAAAAATATTATACATCATCACACATAATTTACATCATTTACATTACAGAAGTACTGTTGACATTATTTATATACAGACCAAGTCTCAAAAGTAGTTGACATACTTAAATATTTAGATGACTCGCCTAAGTCTAACTAAACAGCAAAACCCTCAGATGGGTCCTCCTCAGATTCCTCTGCAGGAAGGAATCCAGCACGACTCGAAGTCCTACGGACAGGTGTCTGAGCAGACGACACAATACTAATCTTCATTGGGACATAATACCTAGTATCCTAATACTGCCTAATTGACAGTGAAAATTCGACATGTACATATATAGTTACGAAAAGAAACGGATCTCCATGAAATTCCCGGCTCATGTTGACCATTAGATTTCCTTGATATATAAGTCCCCTCTCATTGGGACTAGTCCTCCATGTTCCAGCTCCACCGTGGAACTGTAGTCTCATGTAACCGAAGAAACTAGGTCTTGATGCCATCTTATCAAAACTCCGCTTCTTCCACAAGAACCTACTCTTCTTCACCCTTTTGTTCTATGCCTTGCTCAACGTCTTTACTAAATATAAATACAGTACAAAATAATATACAAAGAGGTGAGATCACCTACGCCAATACCAACATGGTAGCACTGAGATAATACAAACAACATATCATACAGATATATCACAAAATAATTACAATCATGCCATCATATTATCATCATCATCATCATCCAATATTCCTCAACAAAACAATTATCATAACCAATATTCCTTAATTATTATATCATACAGATATAAATATTCAATCTTTACGATAATGCCTTCTATATTATCCAAGTATTCAACAGTTCAATTATCATAACCAATACTCAATAATTATGCATGTGCACATAGACTCAATTTCCTACTCCATGGAGCTAATACTCAGTTCAGAGAAATTGATTCGAAAGATCTGTCTGTACCAACATGCCTCAGACCACGTGCCACATTTCTCATATGTATTTGCACATCTAGCATATACACGATAGTCTTTACTAAATCTTGATTAAGAATAGTGTCTCGGCCAGGATCATCGGTGTGTTGCATCGATCTAACCCACGGTACAGAAGAGCAACTAACTGCCCACTGTAGGCAACCCGCACCCCGATGCCCCCAAAGTTAACAAGTGACTTACACTACGCATATCGCATCCACTTAAGAGGTGTACGTCTCTCCTAGGCAAATAGCCTTATACAGTCCATCGGACCTTTCCAATGCATGTTCAATGCACCAATGCCAATCATAGGCAAAATTTATCATTTTCTCATACAGTGTCCATACACTAGTTTATGCATATAAAATGCACCAATGCCAATCACAGGCAAAATTCATCATTTTCTCATACAGGGTCAATACACTATTCCAACAGTAATCCTACTGTTTATTCATTTGTAAAATCATATTATCGTATTTTCATAGTCGCGCAACACCGTTGTCACGTTTTCAAAATTGTGCAATATTTCTGTCATGTTTTCAAATCGCGTAGCGATTTTCTATTGTTTTCTCAATCATGTAAAAATATTCCATCATTTTTCAATCACGTAGTGATTTTTCAACATTTTTCATCAATCATGTAAAAATATTCCACCATTTTTAAATCGTGTAGCGATTTTTCAACAATATCTCAAACGCGTAAAAATATTTAAACGCTTTCCAAATTGCGTAGAAATATTTCAACGTTTTTCAAATCGCGTGGAAATATTTAAACGTTTTTCAAATTGCGTAGCTTAAAAATCACATTTTTAAGTTACGTAAATCATTTTTCACCATTTTTCAACTTCGTAAAATATTTCTCAACCTTCAAAAATTCCATTTCAACCTTTCTCAAAATAATATGACTTCTCACATTATTTTCAACATTTTCTTACTCAAGAAAATCCTTTTTACAATATATTCCACAAATTCACCATTTTATTGAATTAAATCAATGTTTCTCACTTAAAATTCCCTAACGCTCTCCAAAACTCAAAGATTGAGTTTTACGTTAGTAAATTTCAAATCATCAACGTTTCCTTTATAATTCAAAATAAATTCTCAAATTTAATTCTCTTCCAAAATAATTTTAGGTTCAAACCCTTACAACCTCTATTTTCCTTTTATAACCGAATTTGCTATTTCTCAAGTGATAAAGCACTCTGATTCCCTTTCCAAAATCCTTATACTAAATCAAATTATATTTCCACTTTGAAAATCACTTTGTTTCATAAAATCAAGGCATTTACAAGCCTTCAAAACCGTGGACATGGCCATTGAAACCATTCTTATATTTTTCCTTCTAAATCATCTAAGTTCCATTCATGGTTTTACACAAACAAAACCATTAAAAATTCTTCACAAAAACCGTGACACTTTATTTTTTTATTTTTTATTTTGGAAACAAACCCTTTGTTTATTTTCCTTGCTTCTCTAAACATCCAATTTTATCATTCATGAAAATATTAATTTGTGAACACCTATTTTGAGGTGTTTGGATGAATTCTCCATGGTCCTTGGAACCCAAAATCACTTTCCTTTCTATCATCAAATCATGACATACATATACATATTCAATATATATATCACAAGCATGCCATAATCAAAGCAATAAATCATGCAAATCATACCAAGCATAGGCAAATAATCAAAGCACATAAACACACATAAATAATTACATAACCATGGATATGAATCCTCATATGGATTCATCATCTATCAAATACACAACCATCTTTCACCACCATACTTGGTTGGTGAGATGGATATCCCTCTTACCTCTTGAAGAACCTAAAAAAAACTCCTTGCTTTGCACTTTGCTCAAGTTCTCCACCAACAAAAGTCTCTTGAACATAAAACAAACATAAGTTTATTAGTATATTAAGCTTGAATAAGAGTAACCATGGATCAAAGATGGCTTCGAACATGAAAAAGAAGAGAAGAAGTGAAGTTTCCTTACACTTCACCTCAAAAACCCTAGAACTTGCTCTTGGAAAAATTCCTTGAAGATGGAAGATTTAGAACTTGCTCTAAACTACAAAGTGTCTTAGAATGAGGTATAGATTCAAAAAATAAGGTTGTATGAAATTAAAGAGTGATGGAAGATAGGTTTAGATGCCTTGGCTGAAACTACCATGAAGAAGAAGTGGAGAGAAAATTTTGAAGAGTTTTGGCTTTTTGGAGGAGACAAAGATGATCAATGATATCAATAATGTCGTCTTGAAACCTATCTATGCCTTAAGCAAGCACAAAACCGTCCCCCCCCTTCATGCACTCTCCTTGAGTGACTAATCTCACTAGCCATCATTTTAGGCAATCTTAACCATTGATTAGATCAATGGTTAGGATTAATGCAGCTTCTAGGTTTAGCCTTAGATAGAAGACTTAATCTAGGCCATTGGATCTTTCCTCCTTGAAATCCTAGCCATTAGATGTATCTCCAAAATGAAGGGTCAAGATTACTCCTTCAAACTTTACATCCAATGGTCATAAATGGTCCTAGCCATTTTATAAGACTAAATCTCTACCGTTGATTAAATCAAGACCAAATCTCCACCGTTGATTGAATCAATGGTGGATATCCAAGCCACTAATGTTGACTACGCAGTACAATATTTATTTTTTTCTGCTATAACCCTACGAATAATATTTTTACTGTATTTTTATCACCTGATAATTAAATACAGTACAAAACACAGTAAAAGAAAGTTTCAAAAACTGTTTTCGCATACAGGTTTAGTAAGATCCCCTGTCTCCGCATATAGTAAAAAAAATTTCACTTTTCTGGGCCCACCAGGCCCACGTACAGCCCCCCTGGGCCCACAGACAGCCCACGTATAACACTAAAATAATCAGAGTAATATAAAAATTTCATAATCATCCACAAAATCATAAAAATTAGAAAATTCATGAATATCAAATCAGATTACGTAAAATAATTAAGACTTAATAGTAATAATTAAATTACATAAAAATTTCCCTGGCCTGAAAATTATTATTTTCTTGACACATAGTAAATCACACAAAACGATCAAATATACTGACGGAATATTCAAAATAATTTTACAGTACACAGAAATCACTAAACAGTAGAATTCTGTTAACTGTCAAAATTACTGGAGGTGAGTGTGAAAATGGTGTTGATGGAGAGAAAAGACGAAGAGTGATGGTCACAAAGGGGGCTGCAAATTTCGGATTGGAGAGGAAGAAGAAGAGAGAAGGTGGAGAGAAATGAAGAAGAAGCTTGAAGAGAGAGAAAGTATTAGTGAAAGTGTGAGATATTTTGGGGTAAGTTAGGTTAAGTGTGTGGGAGCAAAATTTTGCTCTCCCAAGGCTTAGAGTGCCGCGACATAGGGAGAGAAGAGAGGGGTGGAGAGGCTTCTCCAACAAGCCAAGGGCATTCTTGTCCTTTGATGGTCAAAGCTTCTCAAAGAAGCTTTGATGAAAGTACACTTTATTTGAATTAAAGTGGATTTGATTTGACATAAAGTGAATTGCATTGGGATAAGGTGATAGGATTTCTAATACATGCTATTATCCAATGGACAATTGTTACAGTTGACAGAAGTCAGTATTAATTATCCAGCGGATAAAATTACATAGCGATTTATTAGTCTGTCAGATAAAATTTCTTGAAAAACATAAAACCTTGTAAACTGTGTCCAACCTCGGGTTTAGTAAGATCTCTCATCGACATTTTCACAGTTCAAGGTTCTCAGGAAAAATATCTCATTTTCATGGCTCCGCTCAATGTGCACATAAAACGAGGAATAACATTAAAATATTTCGTATTCTTAGAAAAATCTAGAAAAATTCACAAAAATCACAAATATTATAAAATGACTATTTATCATAAATTTATTAACTTTCGGGATGTTACAACTCTCCCCTTCAAATAGAAATTTCATCCTCGAAATTTTCATTCCTTAAAATAAACATGAATGTTGTTTCTTTATCTTATCTTCTAACATTCATGTTGCATTCCTAGCCACGTTAACTCAGATCACCCTTACCAATGTGATCCCCTTGTCTCTGTGTTGCTATGCTCTCCTATCCTCGATCTTTACGGGGAGCATTTCATATATCAGGCTCTCTCTGAATTGTATTGTGTTTAGGTTGATGACATGGCTGGATCAGAGATACACTTTCGCAATCATGACATGTGGAAGACATCATGAAAATTAGAAAGAAAGGATGACAAAATTGGTTGTTAGGCTACCGGACCAATCCGACAAGAGATTTGATATAGTCCGTAGAATTTTAGGAGTGAGTTTGCTGGCAACTTAAACAAGATGATGCATATTTAGTACCGTCTCTCTCCATTCCTTACCACCAATACTTTTGTTTTAGATCCAGATATATCTTGGTCATTCTTCTACTTCACTTGAATCCCTCCCAATAGACCATTGGGGATAGTAACCATACCTAGACGTACCTCTCCCGGTGTTATTTCCAATGACAACCACTTTCATTGAATTACTCCATTAATTCCTTCTCCTTGACTGCTATAATATAGGTATTAAGTAGCTTCGGGTTTATAGCGTCTGCTATGATTTTTGCTTTTCCAAGATGACACTGAAGCTAGAAGTCATACTTCTTCAAAATTTCTAGTCACATTCTTTGCCTCGTGTTCAGTCCCTTTTTTTTTTTATCGAACGTATACTTCAGGCCTTTGCGTTTTCTAAAGGCATTGAACATTGTTTCTCATAGAAAGTGTCTCTATGTTCTCAGAGCAATTTTAACTGTGGCTAACACCAAATTGAGAGTTGGACAATTCTCCATGCACCCTCAACTACCTCGAGGCATAAGTCACAACTTCCCAACTTTGCATGAATACATATCCTAGACCTTGATGTGAAGCATCACAAAACACTTCGAATGTCTCATTGTGGTCGGGTAGGACCAAAACTGGCGAGTATTTGAATGTTTCCTCAATCTTGGGAAAACTTTCTTCTCATGTGTTGTTCCATAAAAGTTTTGATTCTCTTCATGTAAGCTGAGTAAGATGTCCTACTATCTTGGAGAATCCATCGATACTCCTTCGATAACAACCAACTAATCCTACCAGCTATGAATCTCCTTTATGGTCTTCGGTCTTTCCTTTTCAAGAACTGCTTCAATCTTTTGTGAATCCACAACAATTCCTCCATTTGGAATTTCATGATCCAAAACTGAACCTCTTCAAACGAGAATTTGTACTCTGATACTTTGGCATTTACTTTCTCTCCTTTAAAGTCTGGAAAATTATACCGAGATGTCCAACGTGTCTCTTCATATCTTCGAAAATAGATCAGAATGTCATCATTAATGACAACAACAATTCTATTCTAGGTAAGGACAAAAGATACAACTCATGTTATCCATGAATACGATAGGAGCATCTGTTACTCCAAACGGCATCACGAGATACCCATAATGCCCATAGTGCGCTCGAAATACCGTTTCGAGAACATCCTCAAATTCCCACAAATTTAGTGATAACCAGAACGTACATCATTCTCCGAGGATACTCACCCTTAATCATAGTCTTCTTCATTTGAAGACGGTCCTCATCTCACTGAGATGTTCCATTCTTCTCCTCAACTGACAGCATTATAGTTCATCACGAGAAACTCATTGACTACAATAGTGATAGTCATATTCCCTTTTTCTTTTGTCCTCCAAGGAAGACATTAACATGTATTCTCAGGCTTCTTTCCCTCACAAGGCTTCAACTCTGTTGGCCGTTATGAATTCAAAAGTCTTAGTTCCATGAATCACTAAGGTTTTCATTAGAATGATCTAGTAGAATATGGCTAGGAAAATAATCGATCTAGTCCTAAAATCATAAATTCTAGTAAGCGTGAACTTAGGTATACAAGTCAAGTTAATAAAGGATTCAACCTTTAATAGAAATAGGATAGATTAAACAAACTTGAGTGTCAATGACAAGTGTTGGTAATAGAAATAAAAGTAACTGGGTCAAAGCTAATGAAAACACAGATGAATCCAAATGATCCATACAGTTACAAATCGTAGAAGGAGGCGTTGCCCCCAGAATTGTACAACACAATTACGGGATCGTCACTCGAGGCATAATTTCTGTTGTTTAGGTCTTCAAATTTAGAGTCCTCAGCACCACCCAAGGTATAAATTATATCTTTTGCTTGCGGTTTCATAGCCCTTGCAGCATCGACTGAAGAATCTGCTTTCGCTTGGTGGAAGTTACGGGAAACGTGTCTAGGCTTTCCACTTTTAAAACAGATGATTCTTACAATTGTGCAATCCCTCGTTAGCTGCTGTAACACCCCAACTTTTGGATAAATGATAATTTTGTCCTGATTGTACTGTTTTATATTTTTTTTAGGTTATAAAATTTATTTGACTGTTTCGTGTTCATATTTGAGTGTTTTGTGTGATTTACTCCGAGTCAAGAAAATAATAATTTTCGGGCTGAAAAAATCTTGTTTTAATTATTCGGAGCTGGCGGATCTTACTAAACCCAATTCCGAGTGATATAATTGTGAATCTTTTAATTTTTAGGATTTAACTGTGCAATAAAATAATTTTATATTATTATAATATTATTTTGTCTGACAGTGCCTACTGTCTCAAAAATAGTAAAAATCTGCTCTAAAACGACCATGGACCCAAAAAAGTCTGTGGGACCCGTATTTAGAGAAGCATTCAACGTTTCTGCCTAGATTAAATTCTAAGCCAATAGAAACAAGTTAACAATATAGGCTTGACATTTCTAGACCAATAGGAATCAAGTCCACAAAAATGGTTAGACTTGTTGGAATCAAACTAGAAGGTTTAATCAAGTTAGCTTAAAACCTAACTAAGTTAACATAGAAGGCTTATGTAGTAACTAAGTAAAGTAACCTAGTTAGCTATCTAGTTAAGTTCTAGTTAGAGAATTGTTCTCAAAATATCAAGACTAACCTAGTTAACCTAATTAACTATATAGTTAGGCAAATAACTAAATGAATTAATCAAATGCACCTAAATGTAACTAGAAGACCAAATGGATCACAAACTTAGTTTGCTCTCCTTAGGGCCATTCGGCCAAGGGCTTTCAAGAAACTTCAAGAAGAGCTTAGTCACTTAGTGACTAGGTTTTCATAGACCAATGAGAAACATGCTTGGAGCCAAAGTTTTGTTCTCCACCCTTGTTCACATCTAAGGTGATTAAGTAGTCTTGGAAGGTCAAACAAAGAGGCCCCTCCTCTTGGATGAGCTCCACGGCCAAGTAGAGCTTAGGAGACCATTTCACTTCATTCTTCATCTTTGCTATCACAAAATCTCTCTTCTCTCTCTTCAAGAACAAGAACTCACCATTGTTGCTCTTTTTGAAGACCATTCGGCAAAACACCCTACACCACCATCTAACCATCTAAAATTTCATCAAACCTCATTTCTCAAACCTAAACACCATTTTAAGAACATCTCTAGTTGAGAGTTTTTCTAAAATCCATCATCTTAAGCTTGGAAAATTTCTTTGGAGATTTTTCTTACAAGGTGAAACTCCTATTTTTTCATTTCTAACTTTATTTCTAAGGTTCTAAGCCATGATTGATCCATGGTTTATGCTTTTCTCCTATAGTTATAACTCTTTAAATTTTTGTTTAAGATCTTTTAGGATTCTTGGAGGGCCACGAAATCAACTAGGAGAAGGAGTAGAAGGTTTTATCTTCCTTAAAGGTAAGAGGGAGATAATCATACATCAATACCAGCAAGGCCAATAAGAAAACGACAATACAACAAATATCACAGTTTAATACAATAAAGCATACCATAACATCATAAATATTAACACAATTTAACACAAGAATTTAATACAACAGTATCATGTAATATCATAATTAATAATGTTATGATGCATGACACCAATGCAAATGCAGTATGACTCGTTCCTACTCCATGGAGCTAGACACAGACATCAGAGAGAATGACCCGTAAAGATCTATCAGTACCTTAGGCTCCCTAACTAAACTACTCCACTGTCCAATGTCGTGTCTATACAAGATCTTTACAAGATCTTGATTAAGTATAGTGCGTGTCGAGATCATTAGTATGTTGCCAGTTACCACGACCCAGAGGAGCGACCAACTGTCCACATGTGGAATACTCCGCACACTAATGCCTCCAAGTCCACACAAGATGAACCACACTGAGCTTATCACACCAACAACAAGGTGTAATTTGTCTCATCAATCAATCGCTAATATCAACCAAATTGGCACAACCCAATGCATGAATAAAAATAATAATTATCAAATTACCCTTATTCTCAAAATATTATCATATTTATAAAAACGCCCTCAATCTCAAAAATTCCAATATATAGTATGTCACCACTTGACAATACCATATCTCAAAATGTCCGGGTCCACCACTTTGGCCCGATAGCAAAACTCGCTATTTAGATTAATCGCGTAGAAATTTTATCGCATTTTCACAATCTCATCGCTTTTACAAACGTTTTTAAATCGCATAAATATATTTTGTTGTTTTTAAAATCGCGTAGCGTTTTTAAATCGTTTTCTCAATCACGTAAGATTTTTAAATCGTTTTCTTAACCGAAAAGCTTTAAAATCTTTATTTTTAAAACTGCATAAGCTATTTTTCATACTTTTAAACTATGTAGAATATTTTCCTTACATTATAAATATATTATAAAATGTTCTCTTTTATTTATCTGTTTTTAATAAATTTTGACAGCATTTTGTCTATAAAATCTATTAAAAATGTGCTTTTTACATTTTTCCTCTAAAAATTCCTTTGGTTAGTTTATTTCTACTAACTACACTTTGAAAATTTTCATCATACTTTTAAAACTCAAAGGTAAGTATTTTTCAAGAGTTTTGTTTATTTTTCTTCTATACTATACTTCTAATAAAATTAGTTTATTTCTTTAATTCTTGAAAAATTCATTACAAATGTATTCTTTAGGGGTTAAACATCAAATCTACACTTTAGAAAATAAATTTTGGATTGATTACACATTAAGAAACATATTGATCGAATTTAACAAAACCTTGGCATTTGATCTTTGGATCATTTTCTATCTTCTAAATCATTTTGAAATTCATTAATTTACCTAATTCCATTAAATCCTTCCTTTAGAAAGTGGTTGGGAACATTTTGGTTCTCTTTTCTTGTTGAAGCCGAAAGCTCCATGGTTGTGTTCTTTGGAACACTCATGCAAACCTTATATATTATTCACATCCTAATTAATAATTATGCATATATCAACACATACAATATATTTTAAAGCTTATAGACATGCATACAAATAATATCAAACACAAATAGGAAAGCATTTAAGCAATCAAACAAGTGAATCCTTATGAATTCTTCACACACATACAATCCATTTTCTCATTACCACACTTGGTTGATGAGATTAAATCTGCATGTGGTGTCCTGGGGCCGACGAGGGCAGGGAGTGGACGTCGGTGTAAGAGCACGTACAAGGAGCGGCTCCTGGCAGGCTTCTAGGTGAAGGGTCCCATGAATGAACTGAATACGCACTGGAATGAGAGGGATTCAGAGACTGTGCAGGAATGAGACTGCATAGTTGAGGATGGCTTAAAGGAATTGATTAGGCGTAGCCATATCAATAAGTTGCAACTTCTTTTCGGGAGCCTAGAACATAAGAACTCCGTGGTTAAGCGTGCTTGACTTGGAGCAATTGTCAGATGGGTGACCTCCTGGGAAGTTTCCTAGGATGCGTGTGAGTGAGGACAAAGCAAGCTGAAAAGACTCGTGTTGGTTTATGGAGATACTTGTCAATCCTGCAGGCAGTCCCGGGATGTTACAGTTGCTCCTTTCTGCACTTGAGA
Source organism: Ormosia emarginata (assembly GCA_029884605.1). Classification (NCBI taxonomy): domain Eukaryota; kingdom Viridiplantae; phylum Streptophyta; class Magnoliopsida; order Fabales; family Fabaceae; genus Ormosia; species Ormosia emarginata. The sequence continues at coordinate 47,848,898 of JAQQTP010000088.1, forward strand.
CAGAACATTCTCTTGGTTTTACATCCCTATGTTGAGTGGTTCTTTCCACATTTCTTACATTTTGGTAAGGATGTCAGGGTCTAATTGGATCCACTGCCACTAGCACTTTCCCCATGAGTTGGATATGGTTGTCGCTTCCCTGATAATTGAAAGTATGGTTTCCGCTTGAATTGATTAGCCTTTCTATTACTCCTCCTTTGGGATTCAGGCAGTCCAAGGTTATCCCAAGTCCGACTTTCCTTCAACAGATTTGGGACCTTAACCTCCAGTTCTCGCTGTTGTGCGGTCCTCTAATCCTGGTGAGTTGTCACATCAGCTATCGTTTGTCTTTCTTCCGCAGTCGCAGTCAAGCTTTCATTATCTCATCTTGTGCTCACATACGTATGCCTATCACGAGCCATTGCCCTTGTATGTCTATCGTGAGCCATCGACTTTCTTCAAAGATGGACAACACATAACACAACAAAACAAAGGTAATTATTTCAAACAACATTGTCTCCTTCGGAAACCAAACACAAAGAGTCACACAATTCAAACAAGACAAGACAAATCCACAAATCCTAGCAGTCTCCAACTCGAGCCTCTTCGTTCTGCCTTCTATGGCGTAATCTCTTGTAAGTTATCAATCCCCAAACAGCTTCTCAAACCAAACTTACACCAGTCATTTCTTTCTCCAGAAGATCGGTTCCCCAAAACCTTTTGATCTCCTTACAAAAAGAATTCATATTTTCCTAGTACAGTACGCCTAGGTGAAGTCGTAGTTTTCTATACACACAGAACATTATATATTGAGTAGGCCAATCCTCAATATCATGCAACTGTATAACAGAAGCTACTAACATTCATCCTATGGCAAGCCATGCATTTCCCATCATCTCAATCAAGAGACAAGGAAGTGCACAACATGCAAAATTCTAATATACCTAAACATAGCAAGTCCATACCCCAGCTCAACAGGATGAACTGCTCTGATACTACCTTTAGTGTAACGCACTTAAATCTAGTCACCACAGCACAATCATCATTATACCACAGCCACTAGGTCCAGGCATGTCACAGTGTCAAATATCCAGTATTTTCAAATTTTGAAGATTTATAAAATAATTAGAGATATTTCCATTCTGCATAAATAGAAAATACAAGCCACGAGATGAAATGTAATTATATTGTCTCGCAATACCAAAATACAACATTAGCTTAATACAGAGTAGAGTACACATTCATCATCCTTACATAAATTAATGTACAACAATATAAAATGTAGGTTTTACATAGTATAACATAACTACCATATAAAAGTTCGACCTTCCCCGAAGTCTAACATATGCAAGGAATGGTCCCGCACCTGATCTTCTTTAGTGTTTCTGATAGGGAATACTCGCCCTTGTGACACTTCCAGATGGATGAGAGCACTAACATGCATTATAATTGAAACCTCTCTAGGAAAGAGGCGGCGGTTATCCTACATCTCCCTAATGGGTATAGGGAACTCTATACGTATAGGAACATAAGATATGTTCGTACCAGCTCCAGGTTCATTATCGTATGAACTAGAGTCATATCCCCAATGTAAGTAACACGCTTCGCTTCACGGTTGAAGTGCCAGGCTTCCAAGCCGCTATGAAATTGTATCCACGTGCGTAATAGAAGAGGTTGTGCAGATGCTATCACAAGGAAACATAAGTCGATCCTTAAAACCTAACTAATCGAACTCAATTCGCGCTCTTCATTGTCTTTATCCAATACGGCATAAAATAGGGTAATACAGTAAAGAGGTGAGACACCTAACTTTCATTACCATTCAAGCAGTAAGAAGACAACATGGCGCAGAGCGCCCACATAGCAACACAGTCCACATATTCATTAACAGTAACAGTAGAATTTATAGCAAAGTAATACAATTATAAACAATAATATCTCGAACAATCAGCACAATATCCAGATAATTATCACATAAATAAAACAGATATTTTCACATTTACAAATGTTCATACTCAACAATTTATGAGACAGATAATGAACAGTGCATAATGCATTATGATACCAAAATCCTACTCCATGGAGCTAGACATTAACATTTTCAAAGAGAATGATCAAGGAGCAATGCCAGTATATCGTTAGCCTTAAAAATAATGTGCTTTATCTCATAAAAATATTTGCGCAACAATGGCTTATACATGGCACCTCAACAGTTGATCGCGATATAGGACAACGTCTCGGTCCGGATCGTTAGTGTGTTTGCACTGGTCTACCCCACGGCACAGAGGAGCTCATAACTGTCCATGTGAGGAACCCGCACCTTAACGCCTCCACGGCCAACCACTATGACCCTACGCTTAGTCTATTCGCACCCGCACATAGGTGTTATTCAACTCCTAGGCATACACCGCCTTTACAACAATGTCCAACGGACAACAAATATGCATGACGACGCAATGTCCAATCATGTATGTTTATCAATGATGCATTCATCATAAGCATACCACAATGACATATACATTCATTCTCAATGTCAATATATCATAATCTTTCAAGGAATTCATCAACAAATACTTAGCCCCACTTAGGGTCTTACAACAATATTGAACCACTTCCCAATATCAATGTATGTTTACAGACTATCATTTATCACCATTCCCCATTAAGGGTCCAACGTTTCCAATAACTTAATTCTTGATCAATTATGAAATTCCCTAGGTTAAATAACCCTTAAAACCGTGGCCTCACAAGCCTTCAAGGTTCTAAATTTCCTTCCATTTTATACACTAGTCTCTTGATACCTAATTACTTAGCTTTTATTTCACATAGGATAAATTTATTTTCTCAAGGTTCAAGCCAAACCGTGGCCCCACATTAGGGTGGGAAACCCCCTAAAATTTCCATTTCATGTCTTACTCATTTCATAACCAATCACATAAGTCGATTTTACACAAATCAAATCCAACTTTAGGAATTTCAAGCCAAAATCGTAACTCCTCATAAGTGTGGTGAACTCCCAAATTTTTCCTTTCATTACATCTAACATTACCATTCAATACTTAACCACTTAGGCTTCACTTGATTCATATTCCAAACCCAAATTTTACATTCCTAGGTTCTTATCAAAACCGTGACATCCATAAGTGTTAGGAGAACCTAGATTTTTCATTCATCAATCCCATTATGATCATTAATTCTTAAATGTCCAATTATATAAGTTTTATTACCCACTAATTTAATCCAAACCCTTACTACTTTAGGTCAAAATCGTGGCCCCTCAAGAAGGTAAAAGACTCTCCAAATTTCATTTCATGCATAATTCATTTCATACCTAATTACATAGGTTTCATTCTACACAATTCAACTTCCACCTCTAATAATCCAAGCCAAAACTGTGGCCTTATATTAGGGTAGAAAACTCTAAATATTCCATTTAGCAACCCTAACATGGTCAAGCATTTTCAACATACCCAATACATTCAAGATCATTATACAAACACCAATCTCAATTTAGAATACATAAACATGTAAAATCACCAAACAAAGGAAGCATACAAAGATGGATTTCTCCATCAACAAACACACAAAGGTCTCCTCACCACCAATAATGGTTGAAGTGAGTAAATCTCCCTCTTACCTAAAGGAAGAACATGAAAATAGGCTCCTACTTCCTCCTTGAAGATTCAGTTTTGAGCTTCCCAAAACCCTAGAATTTCATTCGTCAAGAACCAACATTAAACATGGTAAAGAATGGATCTTTGATCTCTAATGAGACCCTAGAGCACGAAAATGAAGAGAAAGAAGAAGAAAAATGGAAGCTTTACCTCAAAGTTAGAAGCTTTGCCTTGGATGACAATGGAGGTGAAGGTGGGTTTTTGAAGAAACTTTCAAAAGAAAAAGTGCAGAGGAGGTAGAGGTGAGTGTGAAAATGGTGTTGGTGGAGAGAAAAGATGAAGAGTGATGGTCACAAAGGGGGCTACAAATTTCGGATTAGAGAGGAAGAAGAAGAGAGAAGGTGGAGAGAAATGAAGAAGAAGCTTGAAGAGAGAGAAAATGTTGGTGAAAGTGAGATATTTTGGGGTAAGTTAGGTTAAGTGTGTGGGAGCAAAATTTTGCTCCCCCAAGGCTTAGAGTGCCGCGGCATAGAGAGAGAAGAGAGGGGTGAAGAGGCTTCTCCAACAAGCTAAGAGCATTCTTGCCCTTTGGTGGTCAAAGCTTATCAAAGAAGCTTTGATGAAAGTATAATTTATTTGAATTAAAGTGGATTTGATTTGACATAAAGTGGATTGCATTGGGATAAGTTGATAGGGTTTCTAATACATGCTATTATCCAATGGACAATTGTTACAGTTGACAAAAGTCAGTATTAATTGTCTAGAGGATAAAATTACACAGTAATTTATTAGTCTGTCAGATAAAGTTTCTCAAAAAACGTGAAACCTCATAAACTGTGTCCAGGTTTAGTAAGATCCCCTATCGACATTTTCACAGTTCAAGGTTCTCGTGAAAAATATCTCATTTTCTCGGCTTCGCTCAGTGCACAAGCAAAACGAGGAATGATATTAAAATATTCTGCAATCTCAAAAAAATCCAGAAAAATTAACAAAAATCACAAATATTATAAAATGACTATTTATCATAAATTCATTAATTTTTGGGATGTTAAAATAGACCGATGCAAACACACCGACGATCCGAACTGAGACGTTGTCCTATATCGCGATCAACTATTGAGGTGCCATGTATAAGTCGTATTGCGCAAATATTTTTATGAGATGAGCACACTATTTTTAAGGCTTACGAGATACTGGCATAACTTCTTGATCATTCACATCGAAAATGGTTATGTCTAGCTCAATGGAGTAGGAACTTGGTACCATTTGCATTGTGAACTGTCAGTCTCATAATTCATTAAGCATGAGCATTTATAATTGTGGAGAAATATCTGTTATTATTACTACAATAATTATTTGATTACTTAAGTTGTCAACTGTTGGAAATATTGATGTTGTATGTTTGTTATTGATAATTCCTATTGCTATATATTGTTGTTCTACTTTTATCGTTAATTTAATTATTACTGTGACTGGGTATATGAGCTGTGTGGATATATGGGCGCCCAGCGCCGTTTTGTTTTCTTGCTGCCATTTTGGTATTGAAAGCTGTGTGTCTCACCTCTTTCCGTATTTTCTGTATTTTTATTTATTTGTATACTTTTGAGAAGATGTTCGTGAGGAAGAAAAGGAAACACCCAAGTTTCCGGGTTTTTGGCCACACTACGACTAAAGCTTGTTGAGGATGTCGTCACGCCCACGCCAATTTTTGGGGTACGTCAAGATGACCTTCCATGGAAGGCCCGATTGCTGGCATATATATATGCAGGCGGACCGATGCATCTACCGCAGGGAGCTGACGGTGTCTTTAGCTTGGGGTCGTTATGACCCTCCTGTTTTTTATTTCACTGCTTTTGTCATTTTGGAGTTTTATCTACCCGTTAGGGATATGTGGGCTGATATATACTACACCCCACAAGAGGACTCTTTCCTTTCCATTGCTTGGGCTTCTCCCCGAAATTCAGTCACTCCGATGGTAATTTCATCGGATGAGGAAGACCTTGAGGAGGACCCTCTGATCCCTTCTCGTCGGTCTTAGGGGCGACATCTTTGTCGGTGGCTACTGATGGCTAACCGTTTATCTTTTTGGGGAAGCCTGATGTTTTGTCGTATTTAATGGGTGTATATTTGTATCAATGCGGGTGGGTAAATCTTTTGCTTTTTGTATAATTTATGATGTAATTAAATAGGTTGATGCATATAATATATATATATTGTGAACGTATGATTTCTAATTCTGTGTCGATTTTATTATATCTTTAATTATTGTTATCTCTTTATTATTGATTCAAAAAAAATTTATGTACATGTATTTCAGTACTCGATTATTTTATCATTCAAGAGTGCAAATTACTTAATCACGTGTTAAAAAAAATGAATCAGGTCTTAATTAATCAAGGTACTTATTATTTTCCGCAATGTATGTCATTTCTCTATATTATGGTGTGACGTTCCTTCTTCGTGAGATAAAGAAAAAGGGGCGTTACACTGTCTTGGTATCAGAGCCCCGGATTAAGTTTTCTTTTGGGTTTTGTGGTTTTAGACTGTCTTGTTTGTGCTGTGCAATTCTCTGTGTTTAGTATTCCGAAAGGATACATCTGACTTTCTTTGTGTTTTGTATAGCTTAACTTGAAAGAGGATTATGGCTCGTAGAGGAGACATGACTATTGTAATTGAGGCAATTCAGAAGATGGTTGAAGCTATGCTGCAACAAAACCAGCAAATGGCTCAACAATAAGAAAGAACTGCACAACAATTAGAGGCTACTACTGATGCCCAAAATCTGGCAGAATTTCGTCACACTAACCCTCCACAATTTAAGGGAGAATATGATCCTGAGAAGGCTACTCTATGGATTAGAGAATTGGAGAAGATATTCACGAACATGAACCGTGCCAACGATAGGAAGGTGACTTATGTTGCGTTCATGTTGATTGGGGATGCAGAGGATAAGTGGACCAAAGTGCATAGGTTATTGGAGGCTGAGAATTGAGCAATTAATAGGAAGGTGTTCAAAGAGAGATTCTTAAATAAATATTTCCCAGAAAGTGCTAGGCATGCTAAGGAAATGGAATTTCTTGGCTTAAGGCAAGGAAATATGACAGTAAGTTAATATGCTGCCAAATTTGAGAGTTTATCCAAATTCTCAACCTACTTTCAACACCAACTAAACGAAGCATGGAAATGTCAAAAGTTCGAGGAAGGTCTGAGACACGACGTGAAGAGAGTCATCATAACTTTGAAGATTACTCAATTTTCGGAACTACTTGATACGTGTCACCGGGTGGAAGACTTGGACTAGGCGCGTGATGCAAGAAATAGAAACTTTAGACCTTTTCGGTCTCAAAGAGGAGGAAGTAGTAATGGTAACCGTCACCAGAAGAAGTCTTATTCCAGACCACATGGAAGTCAACAACAGAAACCATAAGGGGGAAGTCCTGGAGGAAGTCCGAGCAGAACTGGTCAAACAACGACATCTACGCCGAGATGCATAAAGTACGGGAAGGATCACTACACGAGGGACTGCACTATTAAAGGAGTGATCTGCTACAGATGTGAGAAACCTGGACATGTTTCTTGTGAATGCAATCAACCTAAGGCAGAACCTTCCGTCAATGCTGCTAGAACTGCTAAACCGCATGCTAGAGGTCGAGTTTACACCCTGAGTGGTGCTGAAGCCTCTAAATCCGAAGATCTTATACAAGGGGAAGGTGTCATAGAAGGTAATCTTTTAACTGTACTGTATGACTGTAGTGCAACACATTCTTTCATTTCCTGCGACTGTGTGAAAAGACTTGGTTTACCTGTGTCTTCTTTGCCTGTTGATTTGACTATTTTAACTCCTACTGCTAAACTTGTTGTCACTACCAAAGTCTATTTAGATTGTCCATTGATTGTTAAAGGTTGAATCTTTTCTGTTGATTTGATCTGTTTGCCACTATCTCAATTAGATCTGATCTTAAGAATAGATTGGTTATCTTCTAATCATGTCTTGTTAGATTGTTCTAGAAAAACCATAGTTTTCCCTTTGGATGAGAATTCTAGATTTTTGACGGCCAACCAAGTTCAAGCTTTCTTGAAAGAAGGAGCTCGGGGATATATGTTGTTGTCTTCTTTAAAAGTCGAGAATGAGGTAGATGTGGACGCAATCTCGGTGGTTCGAGAGTTTCCTGAAGTTTTTCCTGAAGATGTAACTGGTTTATCATTGGATCGAGAGATCGAATTTGCCATTGATCTTATACCTGGAGCTGGTCCTATTTCCATAGCGCCTTACGGAATGTCGCCAGCGGAGCTAATTGAGCTCAAGAAGCAACTAGAAGAGCTTTTGGAGAAGCAATTCGTGAGACCCAGTATATTACCTTAGGGAGCACCGATATTGCTAGTTAAGAAGAAAGACGGTACTTCGAGAATGTGTGTGGATTATCGTCAGTTAAATAGGGTCACAATCAAGAATAAGTATCCATTGCCGAGGATAGACGACTTGATGGATCAACTGAAAGGAGCAGCAGTGTTTTCTAAGATTAGAGTAAAAGTGGAAGATATTCCTAGAATGGCTTTTCGTACTCGTTATGGGCACTACGAGTACCTGATGATGCCTTTCGGCGTAACGAATGCACCAGCTATTTTCATTGATTATATGAATAGAATATTCCGTCCTTATTTGGACAGATTCGTCGTTGTCTTCATCGACGATATCTTGATCTATTCGAAAAATCAAGAGGATCATGCTGAACATCTCAGTATAGTTCTTCAGACTTTGAAGGAGAAAGAGTTGTATGCTAAGTTATCGAAGTGTGAGTTTTGGTTGAACGAGGTTAAATTTTTGGGCCATGTGATTTCGAAAGAAGGAATTATTGTAGACCCATCGAAAGTGGAAGTTGTTCTACAATGGGAAAGGCCAAAGACGGTGACCGAAATCCAAAGCTTTATTGGATTAGCGGGATATTACTGGAGATTTATTGAAGGTTCTCTAAGATTGCCGGATGTAACATCCTAAATTTTGGAGAAATGACTATTTTGTCCCAATTGTACTGTTTTATATTTTTTTGCATGTTATAAAATTTATTTGACTGTTTCATGATTTTATTTGACTGTTTTGTGTGATTTACTCCGAGTCAAGAAAATAATAATTTTTGAGCTGGGGAAATCTTATTTTAATTATTCGGAGCTGGGGGATCTTACTAAACCCAATTTCGAGTGATACGAATGTTAATCTTTTAATTTTTAGAATTTACTGTGCAATAAAATAATTTTATATTATTATAATATTATTTTATATAACAATACCTACTGTCTCAAAAACAGTAGAAATCTACTCCAAAACGACCATGGACCCGGAGAAGTCCGTGGGACCCGCGTTTAGTGAATCAGTCAACGTTTCTGGCTAGACTAAATTCTAAGCCAATGAGAACTGTAACACTCTTGTGGGAATGTCACATTTATGATGCAATAAAATAAAATAAATAAATATTACCCAAATTGTAAAACATTTGTTACATAAATAATATGGGTTGTAAATTTTTTTTCCTTTTATACAGAATATTACTAAATAAAATAACACGGAACATAAAATAAAACAAATTGTCATCACACATAATATACCTAGGATTTTGTTTTGAGTATTACAAATAATATACAACTACAAAATATTTAAACAAAGCTATAAAGAGCTAATAGACAATACTACATCAAAAAGTGTCCAAGTGCACATCATAGATATCTAACCCTCTGAAGGATCACTCTCAGATGAAACTTCAGGAGATAGGTATCCAGGATGTCTCGAAGCTTTACGGACACGAGTCTGTGCTGTCGACACACTGCTAATCTCACTATGCGCATGGAACATCCCTCCCCAATAACGCCTAAGAAACAGCGGCAACTCCAAATGCAAATAGAGAGTAGTAGTAAAGATGGGCTCTCCATCAAACTCTCTACATAGGGTCACAGTCAGACGCCCTACATAGACAACCGAATCTCTGTCCTCCAGCAATCGTCAAGCTTCCGAGCCTCCATCAAACTCAAGTTTCACAAAATCGAAGAATCCCGGCAGCGTCATCCTCAAAGTCAATCTAGCGGGTATGGATGATCGGATGGTTCGCAATCGTTGAACTGATCCCCCATCTGCTGCTGCTCTTCCTCTTCAAGATACTCACAATCTAGAGGCTGTTCCTCTTCCTCAAACTCTTTTATAACATAAATAATAATACCGAAACAATACATATAGAGAGGTGAGATAATCATACATCAATACCAGCATGGCAAATAAGAAAACGCCAAATACAACAGATATAACAGTTTATACAATAAAGCATACTATAGCATTATAAATAATAATACAATTTAATACAGCAATTTTAATACAACAGTATCAAATAATATCACAGATAAAAATGTTATGATACATGACACAAATGCAAATGCAATACGACTCGTTCCTACTCCATGGAGCTAGACACAGATATTAGAGAGAATGACCCGTAAAGAACTATAAGTACCTCAGGCTGCCCAACCAAACTATTGCACTGTCTTACGTTGTGTCTATAGCCCACTGTCCAATCATCGTGTAGTAGCACACAGTCTAAACATCGTGTAACTACAGGCATTGTACTAAAATAGTCTTTACAAGATCTTGATTAAGTATAGTGCGTGTCGAGATCACTAGTGTGTTGCCAGTTACTACGGCCCAGAGGAGCGACCAACTGTCCACATGTGGAATATTCCGCACACTAATGCCTCCAAGTTCATACAAAGAAATGAACCACACTATGCTTATCACACCGACAACGCGGTATAATTCGCCTCGTTAATCAAGTCACCAATTATCAACTAAATTGGCACAACTCAATGTATGAATAAAAATAATAATTATCATTTTACCCTTAGTCTAAAAATATTTCCATATTTACAAAAACGCCCTCAATGGCACTATTACTCATATTTACACAAATGCCCTCAATGGCAAAAATCTCAAATATACAGTACATCCCACTTGATAGTATCTGTATCTCAACATGTTCGGGTCCACCACTTTGGCCCAACAGTAAAAACTCGATGTTCCAATTAATCGCGTAGAAATTTTATCGCATGTTCACAATCTCATCATTTTTACAAATGTTTTTAAATCGCGTAAATATATTTTACTGTTTTTAAAATCGCGTACTATTTTTAAATCGTTTTCTCAATTGCGTAAGATTTTTAAATCGTTTTCTTAATCGAAATGCTTTAAAATCTCTGTTTTAAAATTACGTAAGCTATTTTCACTATTTTAAAACTACGTAGAATAATTTTCTTTACGTTATAAATATATTATAAAATGTTTTCTTTTCTTTGACTGTTATTTGACTATTATTAATAAATTTTGACAGCATTTTGTCTGTAAATTCTATTAAAAATGTGCTTTCTACGTCTTTCCTTTAAAATTTCTTTGATTTTATTTTATAATTATAAAATCCACTTTAGAAATTGTTACTTTACTTTAAAATCTAAAAGTAAGTATTTTTCAAAGGTTTTGTTCATTATTCTACTATATCACTTTTCAAATAAAAATTGGTTTATTTCTTTGTTTCTTGAAAATTTATTACAAAAGCATTCTTTTTAAGTTAAACATCAAACCTACACTTTAGAAAACAAGTTTTGGATTGATTTCACCTTTGAAATACATAATGGCCGAAATTGATAAAACCATGGCATTTGATCTTTGGATCATTTTCTATCTTCTAAATCATTTTGTAATTCATTCATTAACCTAATTCCATTAAGTCCTTCCTTTAGAAAATGATTGAGAACATTTTGGTTCTCTTTTCTTGGTTGAGGTCGTGAGCCTCTTCTTGTGTTCTTTGGAACACTCATGCAAACCTTACATATTAATCACATCCTAAGTAATATTCATGCATATATCACATATGCAATATATTTCAAAGCTTGTAGACATGCATACAAACAATATCATACACAAGTAAGAAAGCATTTAAACAATCAAACACAAGTGAATCCTTATGGATTCTTTACACACATACAAGTCCATTTTCTCATCACCACACATGGTTGATGAGATTAAATCTCCCTCTTACCTTAAAGGAAGACAAAATCTACTACTCTCCTTCCTATGGATTTCGTGATCTCCTTCAAAAACCTAAAAGATCTTAAACAAAAATTTAAAGAGTTATAACTATAGGAGAAAATCATAAACCATGGATAAATCATGGCTTAGAACCTTGAAAAAGAAGTTAGAAATGAAGAATAAGGATTTTCACCTTCTAGGGAAAATCTCCAAAATGATTTTCCAAGCTTAAGATGATAGATTTTGGAAGAACTCTCAACTAGAGAAGTTCTTAGAATAGTGTTTAGGTTTAGAAAAGTAGGTTGGATAAAATTTTAGATGGATGGAAGGTAGTTTAGGGTTCTTAGCCGAATTGCTTAGAGAAAAGCAATAATGGTGATTTGTATTTTTGGAAGAGAGAATGTGTAGTAAAGTGTTAGAGAATGAAGTGAAATTTGCTCTCCAAAGTGGTGCATGGCCGTGTAACTCCATAGAGAGAAAGGTGGCCACTTTGTTTGGCCTTCAAAGACTCCATCCTTGCCTTAGATGTGATCAAAGGTTGAGATCAAAACTTGATCACCAAGCTTGTCTTCCATTGGCTAATCCAAGCCTTGTCATAAGCCTAGTCACTTGTTCTTGAATGTTCTTCCTTAATGATGATCACTAATTAAGCTACTAATCTCATTAAGTTTCTATGCACACTTAATTTAGTTTAATTAGGTGAATTAGTTACATTACTAATTAATTAGCATTCTTATAAACCAAGCTTCAAGAGCCATTGATCATATCAACGATTGATATTAGATAGTGACATGATCAAATCTAAGCCATTAGATCTTATCTCCATGAAATTCTAGCCATTAGATTCATCTTTAAAGATAAAGGGTCAAGATCTTCTCTACATTCTTCTCATCCAATGGTCACAAATGCTTCTAACCATATTTGTGAGACCAATCTCCACCGTCCATTAAATCAATGGTTGATGTCCAAGCCTTCCTCACCAAGCTCATTCTTTACAACCATAGATTAGATCAACGGTTGATATTCAAAACTCAACCTTCTCATCCAACGGTGTAAATCAAGTCAAACCCTCTTTGTTGACTTGATTCCTATTGGCTTAAAATAAATCAAGCCACTAACGTTGACTACTTTCTCTAAACGTGGGTCTCGCAAATCAATTGTAGGTCATACAAACCAAAAGTGGGTCCCACAGATATTTTCGCGTCCATTACCGTTTTATTTGTATTGACTAATAAAATAATATTATAATAATATAAAATTATTTTATTGCACAGTTAAATCCTAAAAATTAAAAGATTAACAACCATATCACTCAGAATTAGGTTTAGTAAGATCCCCCAGCTCCGAATAATTAAAATAAGATTTCCCGGGTCCGAAAATTATTATTTTCCTGACCCAAAGCAAATCACACAAAACATTCAAATATGAACACGGAACAGTCAAATAAATTTTATATCATACAGAAAATCATAAAACAGTACAATCAGGACATAACGGTCATTTATCCTAAAGTTGGGGTGTTATAACTCTCCCCTACAAACAGAAATTTCATCCCCAAAATTTGTCGTATGTAACACCCCAATTTTTGGTTAATTACAATTTTGCCCTCATTGTACTGTTTTCTGATTTCTGTGTGTTATAAAATTAATTTGACTGTTTCGTAACTGTATTTGATTGTTTCGTGTGATTTGCTCCGAGTCAAGAAAAATAATAATTTTGGTAGGAAAAATCTTGTTTGATTATTTGGAGCTGGGCAATCTTACTAAACCCAATCCGAATAATACATATATCAATCTTTTAATTTTTAGGATTTTTCTGTATAATAAAAATATTTATCATGCAGAAAAATCTGTGAGACCCACGTTTGGCTTGTGGGACCCACATTTGCTTTGTGGGACCCATGTTTGGGTTTGTGGGCCCCACTTTTAGGGAAAATTTACCAACGTAAAATGCTTGTAAAATTCTAGACCAAAAGGTTAAAAATCCATAAAAATGGTTAGATTTAGTAGATTAGTTAATTTAAAACTTAATTTCATAGATTAGTTAATTTAAAATCTAATTAAGTTAATCTAAAGGGGTTAAGTGTTAATTAAATAGATTAAAACCTAATTAGTTTTTATCAAATTTTAGTTAGACAAATGTATTAGTATAATTAAGTAGAAGATTAAGGATTCTAAGTAAACTAATGATTAACTAAAATACAAAGGAATCTAACTAACTTTTAATTAAACTTAATTAGGAGGACTTAAGCATAAATAAGTTAGTAAAAATCAATCAAATTTTGATTAGAATTTCCTATAGCTATTTTTTGATCTATACATGCATTATGCATTTAGTTGGTCAACAAAGGAGACAAAGCTCCATTATGAGTGTCCTATGGCCATTATGAAGCAAGAATTGTCAAAAAGGTGGCTAGCTCTCTTATTGCACTCTACGGCAATGCATAATGAAGGAAGACTAATAATCACTTTATTATTTCATTTCAATCATTCTATCTCATCCTTTCATTTCTCTCCTACCCAAAGAAACCAAAGAAAACTCTCAAGTCCATTTTTCTAACACCATTCGGCCAAGCATCTTTAATACACTTCCATCCATCAAAAATTTCATCCAACTTCATTTTCTAAATCTATACCATATTCTAAGAACATCTCTAGTTGTGAGTTTTTGCTAAATCATCCATTTGGAGCTTGGAAAATCACTTTGAAGTTTCTTTCCTATAAGGTGAAAATTCTTCTTTCTAATTTGATTTTTGATGATCTAAGCCATGATTGATCCATGGTTTATCTTTTTCATCCATAGTTTATGACTTTATAATTTGTTTAAGGTTGTTTGGATTTTTGTTGAAGCTACACAAATTTTCTAAGGACGAGTCCAAGGAGATCTTGTCTTCCTTATAGGTAAGAGGGAGATTTAATCTCATCAACCATGTGTGGTGGTGAGAAAATGGATGTAATTGTGGTGAAGAATCCATAAGGATTCATTCACTTGGTTGTTTGTTGTGTGATTAATTTTGTGTGCATGTTTATTGTCTTTTCTATTTGTGATTTATTATGTATGCAAGCATGTTTATACCTTTGATATTTGGTATGTGTTTTATTATTGCTTTAATATATGGTATGTGTTCATAAATATATGTATATGATCATGGATCTATGATAATTATTGTTGGATGTGCAAATATGTTGAGATTTACAAAAATGTTCCAAAGAACACAAGATGAAGAGCTTATGGTTTTTACTATGAAAAGAGAACTAATATGTTCTCAACCATTTTCTAAAAGGATAACTTAGTTGATCTAATTAAGTTAAAGGATTTTTCAATGATTTAATGGATGAAAAATAATTTTAAACATGGTTTGTATAAAAATGGTGATTTTCGGTCAAAATATATTTTAATGTTTAATTGATCCAAAATTTATTTTCTAAGTGTAAACTAGTTTTATTGACCTAAAAAGAATTTATTTACAATGGACTTTCAAGAACTAAATAAGTAAACAAATTTTTATTAGAAGTCTAGTGTATAAAAGAAATAAATTTTTGACACTTGAAAATACTTACCTTTGAGTTTTAAAGTATGTTAGCAATTTTTAAAGTATATTTTATGGTTATAATTAAATAAAGGAATTTTTAAAGGAAAACATAGAAAATATCATTTAGTGGATTTTCTAAACTAAATGCTGTCAAAATTGATTAAAAATGAGCAAGTAATGAAGAACGTTTCAAAATGATATTTAGAAAGTAAGAAAATATTTTACGTAGTTAAAGAATAAAATTAACTGTAGAAGAATTTATTAAAATCGAATTTTTGAGGAAAACGTCAAAAATTATGACTTAGAGTATTTTGTGTAAAGAAAAATGGAAAATAATGTCTAAATAATATTTGTAGTTTTGGAAAGTTTCACAATTTAGTTTGAAACATCAAGAAATATTTTATACAGTGAAAAATAGTAGAAATAGCTTACGTGTATTTAAAATGATGATTTTTAAACTACGCGATTGAGAAAATGATTTAAAAATGTTACGTGATTGAGAAAACATTGAAAAATATTTACGCGACTTATGGAAACAGTAAGTTTTTACTGTCGGGCCAAAGTGGTGGACCCGGACACGTTGGGAAATAGTACTGTCAAGTGGAGACATACTGTTTTTGGAATTATTGATACTAAGGGTATTTCGTAATTATGGTGACAATGAGGATATTTATGTAATTATGATTCATGGTGATCTTGAGGGTATTTTTGTAATTATGGATCATTACATACATAGAGTGGTATGTCAATTTGGTTGAAATTGACGATTGACTGACGAGATGAATTACACCGTGTTGCGGGTGTGATAGGCGTAGTGTGTTCATGTGGAGAACTTGGAGGCGTTAGTGTGCAGTAGATTCCACATGTGGACAATTGGTAGCTCCTCTGGGCCGTGGTAAGCGAAAAACACACACTAGCGATCTCGACAAATACTATTCTTAATCAGGATCTATTGGGGACCTGTCTGGTACTATGCCTGGACGTACACGACGTATTGATTTGTGTACTATTTACACGACGTATTTGTTGTGTACCATTCACACGACGTATTTGATTGTGTGCTATTTACACGACGTATTTGTGTGTAATAGTTGGTTAAAACGACGATGTACGGACATGTCTACCGGATCATTCTCTACGATGTTTGTGTTTAGCTCCATGGAGTAGGAACGAGTCGAGTACATGGCATATTTAATCGCATTATTGTGTGAATAGTTATAATTTAATTTATGATATTTTGCATGTGTGATAATATGAATAGTTATAATTGGATATTTTGCATGTGTGATAATATGAATTGTTATATTAACTGTTATATTTGTTTGTATTGTCGTTTTTTCTTTACCTGCTATCTTTGGTAATGATGTAGATTGTCTCACCTCTTTATATATATATTTTTTGTATTATTATTTATGTTCCGTAAAGTCGTTGAGGAAGTAGAAGAGGAACAACTGTTGGATTGTCAACACAACGAGGAGCAGCAACCGAGTGACCAGTTCGAGGAAGGTGAACCTTGAGATCATCCATATCATATGGATTGATTGCAGTGTGGTATGATGTTACCAGAGTATTTCTGTCTTCCGATAATCTTCCCGAGGAGGATTCTTCGGAGGATCAGAACTTTTAGTGTTATGCTTGGACTAGTTTATGGTTTGCTTTAAACCAGATAGTTTACTGTTTTTAATTAAAGAGTTTGTAATATGTAAATTATTTGTACCTATTAAAAACAAAATCTTATGTATAATTATGGTGTGTATGTAATAGTTTGTTTTATTTTATGTTCTGTTTATTTTATTTTACAATATAATGTTAAAAAAATATTTTTTTACAATCTATATTATTATATATTACGTAATAATTTGTAACTTGGGTAGAGGTTATTATTGTTATTTGGAAATGTGACATCCCCTATTAGGGTGTGACATCGTACATCAAAACAACTGAGGGTATTGCTCCCTCATTTTATCTTCTAACTCCCATGTAGCATCACCTGTTACGTCATTCCATATCACCTTCACTAGCTCGATCATCTTCCCTAGAAGCTGCTTCGCTTTCCTGTCTTCAATTCTAACAGGAAGTGTCTCATACATCAAGTTGTCCTTTAGTTGCACTTCGCCGGGCTGTATAACATGCGTTGGATCAGGAATATACTTCCTTAATTGAGGCACATAGAATACATCATGCAGATTGGATAGAAAAGGTGGTAAAGCAATCTAGTAGGCTACAGGACCTATCCGTCGAAGAATCTGATAAGGCCCAATAAACTTAGGAGTAAGCTTTTTGGATTTGATAACCCTTCCGACACCAGTCGTAGGAGTTACTCGTAAAAATACATGCTCACCCTCCTCAAATTCTAAAGGTCACCTTCGCTTATCAACATAGCTCTTTTGTCTACTTTGGGTCGTCTTCATCTTTTCTTGTATTATCTTTACCTTTTCCGTAGTCTGCTGCACAAGATCTGGCCCTATAGTCATACTCTCCCCATCTTGATACCAACACAAAGGTGTTCGGCACCGTCTTCCATACAGTGCTTCATAAGGTGCCATACCTATACTTGCGTGAAAACTATTGTTGTAGGTGAATTCTATCAAAGATAAAAATTCATCCCAACTTCCTCGTTGTTCTAGTACACAAGCGCGCAACAGATCTTCTAAAGACTGCATTATCCTCTCTGTCTGACCATCAGTCTGCGGATGATAAGCAGAACTCAATCGTAGCTTAGTCCCCATGGCTTCCTGCAAACTTCGCCAGCACCTCGACGTAAACCTCGGATCTCTGTCAGAAACTATACATGTAGGTACACCATGTAGTCTAACAATCTCGTTGATGTATATATGGGTTAATCTTTCCAATGAATACTTAATATTGATCGGCAAGAAGTGTGCTGACTTCGTAAGCCTATCAACTATAACCCATATCGAATCATGCCCCTTCCTTATTCTCGGCAATCCAGTAACAAAATCCATCGAGATACTATCCCACTTCCACTCTGGAATAGCTAACGATTGTAACATACTGGCTGGCCTCTGATGTTCCTCCTTTGCCTTCTGACAAACTAGACAAGACGCCACACGTTCCACTACATCTCTTTTCATCCTTGGCCACCAAAACAACCTTTTCAAGTCTTGGTACATCTTGGTCATCCCCGGATGCATACTCAAATCACTAGTATGGGCTTCATCCATAATTGCTTTCTTAAGTTCAGGGTCATCAGGTATACAAATTCTTCCCTTAAATTTTAAAATTCCATCTGATCCTTCCTCCACTATTGCTTTATGACCTTGCTTCAAGAATTCCCTTTCATTTTGCAAAAACGCATCCTCCTCCTATTTATCTCGAATTATATCAAGTACTTCATTCAAAATCACAACCCTACCTAAGTGAATCTTTCCAGGCTCCAATTCCACTGACATCCACGAATCTCTAAACTTGTTAATTAATTCTTCCTCCTTTATCATCATTGCAGAAACACTAATCACCTTTCTACTCAGAGCATTAGCTACCACATTAGCTTTTCCCCGATGGTATTGGAGTTGAAAATCATAATCCTTCAAGAATTCTAACCATCGTCTCTGCCTCATATTCAATTCTTTTTTATCGAACAAGTACTTCAAACTTTTGTGATCACTAAAGACATTGAACATAGCTCCATACAGAAAATGCCTCCACACCTTCAATACAAAAGCCACTGCGGCTAATTCCAAATCATGTGTTGGATAGTTCCTCTCATGAACCTTTAGCTGTCTAGAAGTATAAGCCACCACATTCCTATTTTACATCAATACGCACCCTAACCCTTGGTAAGAAGCGTCACAATACACTTCAAAGGATTTGTTAGGATCTGGTAAAATTAGCACTGGTGCAGTCGTTAGCCTTTTCTTCAATTCTTGGAAACTCGCTTCATGTTCCTCCATCCAGTCAAAAGCTTGACTTTTCCTTGTAAGTTGTGTAAGCAGTCCAGCTATCTTGGAAAAACCTTCTATGAACCTCCGATAATATCCGACCATTCCAATAAAACTTCGGACTTTCGTCACTGTCTTAGGCCTTTCCCATTGCAAAATAGTCTCCACTTTCGATGGATCTACCGCAATACCTTCCTTGGAAATCACATGACCGAAAAATTGAACTTCCTCCAGCCAAAATTCACATTTTGCCAACTTTGCATATAGCTTCTTTTCCTTCAAAATCTGAAGAACTATACCGAGATGCTCAGCATGCTCTTCCTTAGATTGAGAATAGATCAGAATGTCATCAATAAAGACAACGACAAATCTATCTAAATACGGATGAAAAATCCTATTCATATAGTCCATGAATATTGCAGGAGCATTCGTCACTCCGAACGGCATCACCTGATACTCATAATGTCCATAACGAGTTCGGAAAGCTGTTTTAGGAACATCATCAACCTTGACACGAATCTGATGATAACCTGATCTCAGATCTATCTTAGAAAATACCACTGCTCCTTTCAACTGATCCATCAAATCGTCAATTCTCGGAAGTGGATATTTATTCTTTATAGTCACCTTGTTCAGCTGACGATAATCTACGCAAAGTCGAGAAGTTCCATCATTCTTCTTGACTAGAAGCACTGGTGCTCCCCACGGTGAAACACTAGGTCGCACAAACTGTTTCTCCAACAGCTCCTCCAATTGCTTCTTTAACTCCACCAACTCCGCTAGTGACATCCGATACGGTGTAATTGAGATAGGACCTGCTCCTGGTACTAAATCGATAGAAAACTCGATTTCCCTCTCTGGTGGCAAACAAGGTACATCATCAGGAAAAACCTCTGAAAATTCATTGACGACAGGAATAGCTTTCACATCTTTCTTACTCTTGACTTCTAGAGAAGATAATAACATATATCCCTACGCTCCGTCTCTCAACAATGAATTGACTTTAACAGTAGTCAAAAATCCAGAACTTTCTTCCTGAGGAAAAACTATGGTTTTGTTTGCACAATCTATAAGGACATGGTTAGAAGATAACCAATCCATTCCTAATATTACATCTATCTCCACAAGAGGCAAACAAATCAAATTGACCGAAAACATACGATCCTTTATAACAACAGGACAATTCAGACATATCTTAGATGTAACTACAGGCTTAGCAGTTGGTGTAGACACAACCAATTGAAAACTCAAAGAAGTCACAAGCAGTTTCAATCTTTCCACACAATCATATGCAATAAATGAATGTGTTGCACCTGAATCATATAACACAGTCAGAAGATTACCTTCAATGACACCTTCCCCCTGAATAAGATCCTCGGACTGAGAAGCTTCAGTTCCAGTCATGGTATATACTCGCCCTCCTGACCTCGGCTGATTAGCACGAACATGTCTCACAGCAGGTTTCCTTTCCGGCTGAGTACAATCCCTAGATACATATCCAGGTTGTTTGTAATTAAAACAGATTGTCCCTTTAATTGAGCACTCCGTAGAAATATGACCACTCTTTCCACACTTGAAACACATCGGCGTAAACGCCACTTTCTAACCAGCTCTATTACCACTAGCACTTCCCCCAACAGATGGTCATTGAGATTGACTTCCCGATGGTCTCGAATACGGCTTGCGCTGAAACCGACTATTATTACTGCTACCTCCTCTCTGAAACCTCGTTGGTCCAAAATTACGGTTCCTTGGATCCCGTGACGACTCCAACTCCTCAAGTCGTGCACAAGTATCCACCAAAGCATGAAATTGATTCATCTTCAAAGGTAGCACTCCTCGTCGTAATTCCACCCTCAATCCTTCCTCAAATTTTCGACATCTCCACCCATCATTCGGTCGGGTTTGAGCATAATTTGAAAACTGAGACAAACTCTCAAACTTAGAAGCATACTCATTAACAGTCATATTGCCTTGACGTAAACCAAGAAATTCCATTTCCTTGGCATGTCTAGCACAGGTAGGAAAATACTTATCCAGAAATACTTCAGAAAATACCTCCCAAGTAATTTCAATTCCTTCAGCCTACAATAATCGGCGGATTCCTTTCCACCAATGTTCACAATCTCCTCTCAGCATAAAAGTAGCATACGTCACCTTCTTATCATCTGTACATCTCATTCCTTCGAATATCTTTTCCAAGTCCTGTATCCATAGACTCGCCTTCTCAGGATTAAACTCACCTCTGAACTGTGGCGGGTTATTACGCCTAAACTCAGATAAATTTAGGGCATCAACAGTAACATCTTGTTGTTGAGTTGCTCTCTCATTTTGTTGAGTTATCACTTCAGCCATCCGCTGCATAGCTTCCGTAGCTGCAATCATTGGATCCACATTACGGTTCACGTTCGCACGTGTTCCTCTTCTACCAGACATCTTCTTTCTTCAATCATAACAAAACAAAATTAGATACATCCTTTCGGAAGTAAATCACAGAGAATCACACAACACAAGTAAAAACAGACCCAACCACAACCCCAAAAGACTCTAACTTGGGCTCTAATACTAACTAATGTAACACCCTTGTGCGGATGTCACATTTATGATGTAATAAAATAAAATAAATAAATATTACCCAAGTTGTAAAACATTTGTTACATAAATAATATGGGTTGTAAAATTTTTTTCCTTTTATACAGAATATTACTAAATAAAACAACACGGAACATAAAATAAAACAAACTGTCATCACACATAATATACCTAGGATTTTGTTTTGAGTAGTACAAATAATATACAATTACAAAATATTTAAACAAAGCTATAAAGAGCTAATAGACAATACTACATCAAAAAGTGCCTGAGTGCACATCATAGATATCTAACCCTCTGAAGGATCACTCTCAGATGAAACTTCAGGAGATAGGTATCCAGGATGTCTCGAAGCTCTACGGACACGAGTCCGTGCTGTCGACACACTGCTAATCTCACTAGGTGCATGGAACATCCCTCCCCAATAACGCCTAAGAGATAGCGACAACTCCAAATGCAAATATAGAGTAGTAGTAAAGATGGGCTCTCTGTCAAACTCTCTACATAGGGTCACAGTCAGACGCCCTACATAGACAACCGACTCTCTGTCCTCTCGCAATCGCCAAGCTTCCGAGCCTCCGTGAAACTCAAGTTTCACAAAACCGAAGAATTCCGGCAGCGTCATCCTCAAAGTCAATCTAGCGAGTATGGATGATCGGATGGTTCGCAGTCGTCGAACTGATCCCCCATCTGCTGCTGCTCTTCCTCTTCAAGATACTCACAATCTAGAGGTTGTTCCTCTTCCTCAAACTCTTTTATAACATAAATAATAATACCGAAACAATACATAAAGAGAGGTGAGATAATCATACATCAATACCAGTATGGCAAATAAGAAAGCGCCAAATACAACAGATATAATAGTTTATACAATAAAGCGTACTATAGCATTATAAATAATAATACAATTTAATACAGCAATTTTAATACAACAGTATCAAATAATATCACAGATAAAAATGTTATGATACATGACACAAATGCAAATGTAATACGACTCGTTCCTACTCCATGGAGCTAGACACAGATATTAGAGAGAATAGCCCGTAAAGAATTATAAGTACCTCAGGCTGCCCAACCAAACTATTGCACTGTCTTACGTTGTGTCTAAAGCCCACTGTCCAATCATCGTGTAGTAGCACACAGTCCAAACATCGTGTAACTACAGGCATTGTACTATAATAGTCTTTACAAGATCTTGATTAAGTATAGTGCGTGTCGAAATCACTAGTGTGTTGCCAGTTACCACGACCCAGAGGAGCGACCAACTGTCCACATGTTAAATACTCCGCACACTAATGCCTCCAAGTCCATACAAAGAAATGAATCACACTACGCTTATCACACCGACAACACGGTGTAATTCGCCTCATCAATCAAATCACCAATTATCAACCAAATTGGCACAACTCAATGCATGAATAAAAATAATAATTACCAATTTACCCTTAGTCTAAAAATATTTTCATATTTACAAAAATGCCCTCAATGGCACTATTACCCATATTTACGCAAATGCCCTCAATGGCAAAAATCTCAAATATACAGTACGTCCCACTTGACAGTACCTGTATCTCAACATGTCCGGGTCCACCGCTTTGGCTCGACAATAAAAACTCGCTGTTCCAATTAATCGCATAGAAATTTTATCGCGTTTTCATAATCTCATTATTTTTACAAACGTTTTTAAATCGCGTAAATATATTTTACTATTTTTAAAATCGCGTACTATTTTTAAATCGTTTTCTTAATCGCGTAAGATTTTTAAATCGTTTTCTTAATCGAAAAGCTTTAAAATCTCTGTTTTAAAATTACGTAAGCTATTTTCACTATTTTAAAACTACGTAGAATAATTTTCCTTATGTTATAAATATATTATAAAATGTTTTTTTTATTTGACTGTTATTTGACTATTTTTAATAAATTTTGACAACATTTTATCTGTAAATTCTATTAAAAATGTGCTTTCTACGTCTTTCCTTTAAAATTTCTTTTATTTTATTTTATAATTATAAAATCCACTTTAGAAATTGTTACTATACTTTAAAATCTAAAAGTAAGTATTTTTCAAAGGTTTTGTTCATTATTCTACTATATCACTTTTCTAATAAAAATTGGTTTATTTCTTTGTTTCTTGAAAATTTATTACAAAAGCATTCTTTTTAAGTTAAACATCAAACCTACACTTTAGAAAACAAGTTTTGGATTGATTTCACCTTTGAAATACATAATGGCCGAAATTGATAAAACCATGGCATTTGATCTTTGGATCATTTTCTATCTTCTAAATCATTTTGTAATTCATTCATTAACCTAATTCCATTAAGTCCTTCCTTTAGAAAATGATTGAGAACATTTTGGTTCTCTTTTCTTGGTTGAGGCCGTGAGCCTCTTCTTGTGTTCTTTGGAACACTCATGCAAACTTTACATATTAATTACATCATAAGTAATATTCATGCATATATCACACATGCAATATATTTCAAAGCTTGTAGACATGCATACAAACAATATCATACACAAGTAAAAGCATTTAAACAATCAAACACAAGTGAATCCTTATGGATTCTTCACACACATACAAGTTCATTTTCTCATCACCACACATGGTTGATGAGATTAAATCTCCCTCCTACCTTAATGGAAGACAAAATCTACTACTCTCCTTCCTATGGATTTCGTGATCTCCTTCAAAAACCTAAAAGATCTTAAACAAAAATTTAAAGAGTTATAACTATAGGAGAAAATCATAAACCATGTATAAATCATGGCTTAGAACCTTGAAAAAGAAGTTAGAAATGAAGAATAAGGATTTTCACCTTCTAGGAAAAATCTCCAAAGTGATTTTCCAAGCTTAAGATGATAGATTTTGGAAGAACTCTCAACTAGAGATGTTCTTAGAATAGTGTTTAGGTTTAGAAAAGTAGGTTGGATAAAATTTTAGATGGATGGATGGTAGTTTAGGGTTCTTGGCCGAATTGCTTGGAGAAAAGCAACAATGGTGATTTGTATTTTTGGAAGAGAGAATGTGTAGTAAAGTGTTAGAGAATGAAGTGAAATTTGCTCTCCAAAGTGGTGCATGGCCGTGTAACTCCATAGAGAGAAAGGTGGCCACTTTGTTTGACCTTCCAAGACTCCATCCTAGCCTTAGATGTGATCAAAGGTTGAGATCAAAACTTGATCACCAAGCTTGTCTTCCATTGGCTAATCCAAGCCTTGCCATAAGCCTAGTCACTTGTTCTTGAATGTTCTTCCTTAATGATGATCACTAATTAAGCTACTAATCTCATTAAGTTTCTATGCACACTTAATCAAGTTTAATTAGGTTAATTAGTTACATTACTAATTAATTAGCATTCTTATAAACCAAGCTTCAAGAGCCATTGATCATATCAACGGTTGATATTAGATAGTGATATGATCAAATCTAAGTCATTAGATCTTATCTACATGAAATTCTAGTCATTAGATTCATCTTTAAAGGTAAAGGGTCAAGATCTTCTCTACATTCTTCTCATCCAGTGGTCACAAATGCTTCTAACCATATTTGTGAGACCAATCTCCACCGTCCATTAAATCAATGGTTGATATCCAAGCCTTCCTCGCCAAGCTCATTCTTTACAACCATAAATTAGATCAACAGTTGATATTCAAAACTCAACCTTCTCATCCAATGGTGTAAATCAAGTCAAACCCTCTTTGTTGACTTAATTCCCATTGGCTTAAAATAAATCAAGCCACTAACGTTGACTACTTTCTCTAAACGTGGGTCCCGCCGCAAATCAATTGTGGGTCCTACAAACCAAAAGTGGGTCCTACAGACATTTCCGCGTCCATTACCATTTTATTTGTACTCACAAATAAAATAATATTAAAATAATATAAAATTATTTTATTGCACAGTTAAATCCTAAAAATTAAAAGATTAACAACCATATCACTCAGAATTGGGTTTAGTAAGATCCCCCAGCTCCGAATAATTAAAATAAGATTTCCCCGATCCAGAAATTATTATTTTCCTGACTCGAAGCAAATCACACAAAACACTCAAATATGAACACGGAACAGTCAAATAAATTTTATATCATACAGAAAATCATAAAACAGTACAATCAGGACATAACAATCATTTATCCTAAAGTTTGGGTGTTACAAGAACAAGTCAACAGTGTAGGCTTGAAAATTCTAAACCAATAGAAATCAAGTCCACAAAAGTGGTTAGACTTGTTAAGATCAAACTAGAAAACTTAACCAAGTTAGCTTAAACTTAGCTAAGTTAACATAAGAAGCTTGTTTAGTAATTAAATGAAGTAAACCTAGTTAGCTATCTACTTAGGTTTTAGTTAGATGATGTTTAAAAATATCAAGACTAACCTAGTTAACCTAAGTAACTATATAGTTAGGCAAGTAACTAAACAAACTAACTAAATGCACCTAAATGTAACTAGATTTCATAAGTGAACACAAACTTAGTTACCCCCTCCTTGGAGCAATTCGGCTAGAGCATTCAAGAAGCATCAAGAAGGCTTAGTCATTGGATGACTAGGTTTTTCTAAACCAATTGGAGACAAGCTTGGAGCCAAAGCCTTTGTTCTCCACCCTTGATCACATCTAAGGTGGTTAAGTGGTCTTGGAGGAGTCAACAAAGGAGGCCACCTCCTTTGAAGGAGCCTTACGGCCATGCATAGGAAAAGGAGACCATTTTTCTCTTCATTCTCATTTCTTACTATCACTCAAAATCTCACTTTTCTCTCTTCAAGAACACCAAGTCCATAGCCTTTCTTCTTTGAGCCATTCAACCAACACCGCTTCCTACACCTATACTCATCTAAAATTTTCTCTAACCTTATTTCTCAAACCCAAATAGCATTCTAAGAACATCTCTAGTTGAAAGTTCTTCCAAAATCTTTCATCTTAAGCTTGGAAAATCACTTTGGAGATTTTTCCTACAAGGTGAAACTTCTTGTTTCTTACTTCTAACTTCATTTCTTAGGTTCTAAGCCATGATTGATCCATGGTTTGTATTTTTCTCCTATAGTTATAACTCTTAAAAATTTATGAGCATGTTAGGTTTCTTTGGAGGACCACACGAAATCAACTAGGAAGGGTTAGAAGGAGTTGTCTTCCTTAAAGGTAAGAGGGAGATTTGATCTCATCAACCTTGTATTGTGATGAGAAAATGGATTGTATATGTGTAGAGAATCCATAAGGATTCACTTGTTTGGTTGTTTTAAATGCTTTCCTTATTTGTGTTTGATTTGGTTTGTATATATGTTTATAGCTTTAAAATATATTGCATGTGTATATAAATGCATGATTATTAACATAGGATGTGAATAACATGTAAGGATTGTATAAGTGTTCTAAAGAATACAAAAGAGGCTTTCGACTTCTCCAAGAAAAAGAGAACCAAAATGTTCTCAACCATTTTCTAAAAGAAGGATTTAATGACTTTAGGTAAATTAATGAATTCCAAAATGATTTAGAAGATGGAAAATGAATTAAAGATCAAATGCAAAGATTTTGTTGAATTCAGCCGACATGCCTTTTCAATGGGTAATTAATCCAAAATTTGTTTTCTAAGTGTAGACTAGTTGTTTAACCTAAAAATAATTCATTTGCAAAGGATTTTCAAGAATTAAATAAGTAAACGAATTTTTATTAGAAATATGGTATAGAAGAGAAATAAACAAAACTCTTGAAAAATACTTACCTTTAAATTTTAAAGTATGTTAGCAATTTTCAAAGTGTATTTTGTAGTCATAAACTAAACAAAGGAATTTTTAAAGGAAAACGTAGAAAATATCACTAAGTAGATTTACTAGACAAGATACTATCAAAATTGATTAAAAACGGTCAAGTAATAAATAACGTTTCAAAAATAAAATTTATAACGAAAGGAAAATATTCTACGTAGTTTTAAATTATTAGAAATAACTTATGTTTATTTAAAATAATGATTTTTAAGCCTTACGGTTAAGAAAACGATTTGAAAATCTTACGCGATTGAGAAAATAATTTAAAAATACTATGCAATTTTAAAAATGTCAAAATATATTTACGCAATTTAAAAACGTTTGTAAAAGTGATGTGATTGTGAAAACACGATAAAATTTCTATGCGATTAATTGGAACAGTGAGTTTTACTGTCGGGCCAAAGTGGTGGACCTGGACATGTTGAGATATGGTACTGTCAAGTGGAGACGTACTATATATATTGGAATATTGAGATTGAGGGCGTTTTTTGTAAATATGGTAACATTTGAGACTAAGGGTATTTTTGTAATTATATTCATGCATTGAGAGTCGTGTCAATTGGTTGATATTGGTGATTGATTGACGAGACGAATTACACCATGTTGTCGGTGTGATAAGCGTAGTGTGGTTCATTGAGTGGACTTTGAGGCATTAGTGTGCGGAGTATTCCAAATAAGGACGGTTGGTTGCTCCTCTAGGCCGTGGTAACTGGCAACACACTAATGATCTCGACACACACTATTCTTAATCGAGATCTTGTGGAGACTGTTTAGTACAATGCCTGTAGTGCACAATGTATTTGGACTGTGTACTACTACACGATGTTTTGGACTGTGGGCTATAGACACAATGTTGGACAGTGCAATAGTTTGGTTGGGCAACCTGAGGTACTGATAGTTCTTCCAGGTCATTCTCTCTGAGGTCTGTGTCTAGCTCCATGGAGTAGGAAATGAGTCATATGCATTTGCATTGTAGCATGCATCATAACGTTATTATTTGTGATATTGTGTATGGCATGTCGAATTGTGTTATTGTTTATGATACTGTGGTATGTATTATTATGTTAAATTGAGTTATTGTTTCATGATACTGTATTATGCATTATTGTATTAAACTGTGATATCTATTGTATTGTCATTTTCTTTATTGCTATGCTGGTAATGATGTAGGTCGTCTCACCTCTTTATTTGTATGTGTTTCTGTATTATTGTTATATTCTGTAAAGAGTTTGAGAAGAAGGAAGAGGAACAGCCTCTTGAGATTCAATATCCCGAGGACTATCAGCCGAGTGAGCAGTGCGAGGACGGCGAGCCGTTGGACTACCCATATCATTTAGATTGATCTTGTGGTCATGGCGTTGCTTGGATTTCTTAGTTTCGTGAGACTTGAGTTTCACGGAGGTTCAAAGGCCTGGTGATTGCACGAGGATCGAGGATCGATGATCTACTTGGGACGTCTGACTGTGTCCCTGCGTGGAGAGTTTGATGCGGAGCCTGTTTTTACTACTACTTTATATTTACATTTAGAGATGCCTTTAGAGCTGAGACGTCACTGGGGAGGACTTTTTCGTACACCTAGTGAGATCAGTATAGTGTCAACAGCACGGACTCCTGTCCGTAGAGCTGTGAGACATCCTGGATTTCTATCACCTGAGGTTTCCTCTGAAAGTGATCCTTCAGAGGGTTAGAAATCTTTGATGTACACTTGGGCATATCTATGGTTTGTATTATATTAACTCTTTACTGCTTTATTAAATATTTGTAGCTGTAAATTATTTGTACGACTTAAAACAAAATCATATGTACATTATGGTGTGAGATAATAGTTTGTTTTATGTTCCGTGTTATTTTATTTATTGATATATTGTGTAAAAAAGAAAAAAATTAAAATTTACAACTCATATTAAGTATGTACTAAACGTTTTATAACTTGGGTAAGGTTTTATTTATTTTTATTTTATTTCATAAAAAATATGACATCCCCGCAAGGGTGTTACAATAGTTGGTATCAGAGCCCAAGTTAGAGTCTTTTGGGGTTGTGGTTGGGTCTGTTTTTACTTGTGTTGTGTGATTCTCTGTGATTTGTTTTCGAAAGGATACATCTAACTTTGTTTTGTTATGATTGAAGAAAGATGTCTGGCGAAAGGGGAACGCGTGCGAATGCGAATCGTAATGTGGATTCAATGACTGCAGCAGCCGAGGCTATGCAGCGAATGGCGGAGGTGATTACCCAACAAAATGAGCGAGCAGCTCAGCAACAAAATGTGACTGCTGATGCGCTAAATTTATCTGAGTTTAAGCACAATAACCTGCCGCAGTTCAGAGGTGAGTTTGATCCTAAGAAGGCGAGTCTTTGGATACAAGACTTGGAAAGAGTATTTGAAGGAATGGGGTGCGCCGATGATAAAAAGGTGACGTACGCTACTTTTATGTTGAGAGGTGATGGTGAGAATTGGTGGAGAGGAACCTGCCGATTATTGCATGCTAAAGGAACTGAGATTACATGGGAAGTGTTTAGTGAAGTGTTTCTGGAGAAGTATTTTCCTGCCAATGCCCGACATGCCAAAGAGATGGAATTTCTTGGTTTGCGTTAGGGCAATATGACTGTTAGTGAGTATGCGCCTAGGTTTGAGAGTTTGTCACAATTTTCAAGGTACTTTCAAATTCAACCTAATGAGGCATGGAAATGTCGTAAGTTTGAGGAAGGACTAAGGGTAAAGCTGAAGCGAGGAGTGCTACCCATGAGGATGACTCAGTTTCCTGCTTTGATAGATACCTGTTGATGACTCGAGGAGTTGGAGCCGTTACGAGACCCCAGAAATCGCAATTTTGGACCAACTAGGTTCCAAAGAGGAGGCAACAACAATAATAGCCGATTTCAGCAAAAGCCTTATTCGAGACTACCGGGAAGTCAACCTAAACGTCCATCTGTTGGCGGAAGTTCTAGTGGTAACAGAGCTGGTCAGAATGTGGCGTTTATGCTAAGATGTTTCAAGTGTGGAAAGAGTGGCCATGTATCTAAGGATTGTTCAATCAAAGGAACGATCTGCTTTAATTGCCGACAGCCTGGACATGTTTCTAGGGATTGCACTCAACCGGAGAGGAAGCTTGCTGTGAGTAATGTTCGTACTACTTAGCTGCGATTTGGAGGGTAAGTGTATACAATGACAAGAGCTGAAGCTTCTCAGTCTAAAGATCTTATTCAGGGGGAAGGTGCCATTGAAGGTAATCTTTTGACTGTGCTATATGATTTGGGTGCAACACATTCATTTATTGCATATGATTGTGTGGAACGGTTGAAAACTGCCTGTATCTTCTCTGAGTTTCTAGTTGATTATTTCTACACCGACTGTCAAGCCTGTTGTTACATCCAAGATATGA
The DNA here is from genome assembly GCA_029884605.1 of Ormosia emarginata. Classification (NCBI taxonomy): domain Eukaryota; kingdom Viridiplantae; phylum Streptophyta; class Magnoliopsida; order Fabales; family Fabaceae; genus Ormosia; species Ormosia emarginata. The sequence continues at coordinate 47,879,713 of JAQQTP010000088.1, forward strand.
TTGAATTGTCCTATCACCATAAATGATCATGTGTTTTCGGTCAATTTGATTTGTTTACCTCTTATTGAAATAGATGTAATATTAGGAATGGATTGGTTATCTTCTAACCATATCCTAATAGACTGTGCAAACAAAACCATAGTTTTTCCTAAGGAAGAAGATTCTGGATTTTTTATTGCTGTTAAAGTCAAGTCCTTGTTGAGAGATGGAGCTCAGGGGTATATGTTACTATCTTCTCTAGAAGTTAAGAGTGAGAAAGATGTGAATGTTATTCCGGTCGTTAATGATTTTCCAAAATTTTTTCCTGATGATGTACTCAGTTTGCCACTGGAAAGAGAGATCGAGTTCTCTATCGATTTGGTGCCGGGAGCAAGTCCTATTTTGATAGCACCATATCGGATGTCACCAGCGGAGTTGGTAGAGTTGAAAAAGCAATTGGAAGAACTGTTGGAGAAACAGTTTGTGCAACCGAGTGTTTCATCTTGGGCAGCTCCAGTGCTTTTAGTCAAGAAGAAGGATGGAACTTCTCATCTTTGTGTGGATTATCGCCAGTCGAACAAGGTCACTATAAAGAATAAGTATCCACTACCGAGAATTGATGATTTGATGGACCAGTTGAAAGGGGCAGATATTTTCTCTAAGATAGATTTACGATCAGGTTATCATCAGATTCGAGTCATGGTAGATGATGTACCTAAGACAGCTTTCCGAACTCGTTATGGGCATTATGAGTATCAGGTGATGCCATTCGGAATGACGAATGCTCCTGCAATATTCATGGATTATATGAATAGGATTTTTCGACCGTATCTAGACAGATTTGTCGTCGTATTTATTGATGACATTCTGATCTATTCTCAAACCAAGGAATAGCATGCTAAACATCTCAGTATAGTTCTCCAGATTTTGAAAGAAAAGAAGCTGTATGCAAAGTTGGCAAAGTGTGAGTTTTGGTTAGATGAAGTTCTATTTTTAGGTCACGTGATTTCGAAGGAAGGTATTGCAGTAGACCCATCAAAGGTGGAGATTATTTTGCAATGGGAAAGGCCTAAGACAGTAACAGAGGTTCGAAGCTTTGTTGGAATGGCTGGATATTATAGAAGGTTTATCGAAGGTTTTTCTAAAATAGCTGGACCGCTTACGCAACTCACAAGGAAGAGTCAAGCTTTTGACTGGACTGAGGAACGTGATGCAAGTTTCCAAGAGTTGAAGAAAAGATTAACGACTACACCAGTGCTGATTCTACCGGATCCTAACAAATCTTTTGAGGTGTATTGTGACGCTTCTTACCAAGGGTTAAGATGCGTGTTGATGCAGAACAGGAATGTAGTGGCGTATGCTTCAAGACAGTTGAAGGTACATGAGAGGAACTACGCAACGCATGATTTGGAATTAGCCGCCGTAGTTTTTGCATTGAAAGTGTGGAGGCATTTTCTGTATGGAGCTATATTCAATGTCTTTAGTGATCACAAGAGCTTGAAATACTTGTTTGATCAGAAGGGATTGAATATGAGACAGAGGCGATGGTTAGAGTTCTTGAAGGATTATGATTTTCAACTTCAATACCATCCAGGAAAGGCAAATGTGGTAGCAGATGCCTTAAGTAGAAAAGTGATTAATGTTTCTACTATGATGATAAAGGAGGAGGAATTGATTAACCAATTTAGAGATCTTTGGTTATCAGTGGAGTTGGTACTTGGAAAGATTTGTTTATATAAAGTTGTAGTTTTGAATAACTTGCTGGAGGAGATCTGATAGAAACAAGATGAGGATCCGTTTCTACAAAATGAGAAGGAACTTTTGAAGCAAGGTCATAAGGCGACGGTGGAGGAAGGATCTGATGGAATCTTGAGATTTGAGGGAAGAATTTGTATACCTAATGATCCTGATCTTAAGAAAGCGATCTTGGATGAAGCCCATACCAATGGTTTAAGTATGCATCCGGGAATGACTAAGATGTATCAAGACTTAAAGCGGATGTTTTGGTAGCCAAGGATGAAGAGAGATGTGGCAAAACGTGTGGCGTCTTATCTTGTTTGTCAGAAGGCAAAGGTGGAACATCAAAGACCTACCGGAATGTTGCAACCATTGACTATTCCGGAATGGAAATGGGATAGTATCTTGATGGATTTTGTTACCAGATTACCAAAAATGAGGAAGGGTCATGATGCGATATGAGTTATAGTTGATAGGCTTACGAAGTTAGCACACTTCTTACCGATCAATATCAAGTATTCATTGGAACGATTAACCCAGCTATACATTAGTGAAGTGGTTAGACTTCATTGTGTACCTACAAGTATAGTTTCTGACAGAGATCCAAGGTTTACATCAAGGTTTTGGCGAAGTTTGCAAGAGGCCATGGGAACTAAACTATGATTGAGTTCTGCTTATCATCCGCAGACTGATGATCAAACAGAGAGAATAATACAGTCTTTGGAAGACTTGTAGCATGCTTGTGTATTGGAACAACAAGGGAGTTGGGATGAATTTTTATCTGATAGAATTTACCTACAACAATAGCTTTCATTCAAGCATAGGGATGGCACCCTATGAAGTGCTATATGGACAACGATGTCGAACACCTTTGTGTTGGTATCAAGATGGAGAAAGTATGACCATTGGGCCAGATCTTGTGCAACAAACAACAGAAAATTTGAAAATGATACAAGAGAAAGTGAGGACGACTCAAAGTAGACAAAAGAGCTATGCTGATAAGCGAAGGCGACCTCTTGAATTTGAGGAAGATGAGCATGTGTTCTTACGAGTAACACCTACGACTGGTGTCGGAAGGGTTATCAAATCCAAGAAGCTTACTCCTAAGTTCATTGGGCCTTATCAAATTATTCGCCAAATAGGTCCTGTAGCCTACCAGATAGCCTTACCACCTTTTCTATCCAACCTACATGACGTATTTCACGTGTCTCAGCTAAGGAAATATGTCCCAGATCCAACGCATGTTATACAGCCAGATGAAGTGCAACTGAAGGATAATTTGATATATGAGATGCTTCCTGTTAGGATTGAGGACAGGAAAGTGAAACAGCTTCGTGGGAAGATGATCGAATTGGTGAAGGTGATATGAAATGACATAATAGGTGGTGCTACCTAGGAGCTGGAAGACAAAATGAGGGAGCAATACCCTTAACTATTCTGATGTACGACAAATTTCGAGGACAAATTTTTTGTTAGTAGGGGAGAGTTGTAACACCCCAACTTTTGGAGAAATGACTATTTTGTCCTGATAGTACTGTTTAATATTTTTCTGTATGTTATAAAATTTATTTGACTGTTTTGTGTGATTTACTCCCAGTCAAGAAAATAATAATTTTCGGGCTGGGGAAATCTTATTTTAATTATTCGGAGCTAGGGGATCTTACTAAACCCAATTTCGAGTGATACGAATGTTAATCTTTTAATTTTTAGAATTTAATTGTGCAATAAAATAATTTTATATTATTATAATATTATTTTATTTAACAGTACCTACTGTCTCAAAAACAATAAAAATCTGCTCCAAAACGACCATGGACCCAGAGAAGTCTGTGGGACCCGCATTTAGTGAATCAGTCATCGTTACTAACTAGACTAAATTCTAAGCCAATGAGAACAAGTCATCAATGTAGGCTTGAAAATTCTAAACCAATAGAAATCAAGTCCACAAAAGTGGTTGGACTTGTTAAGATCAAACTAGAAAACTTAACCAAGTTAGCTTAAACTTATCTAAGTTAACATAGGAAGCTTGTTTAGTAACTAAATGAAGTAAACCAAGTTAGCTATCTACTTAGGTTTTAGTTAGATGATGTTCTAAAAATATCAAGACTAACCTAGTTAACCTAAGTAACTATATAGTTAGGCAAGTAACTAAACAAACTAACTAAATGCACCTAAATATAACTAGATTTCATAAGTGAACACAAACTTAGTTACCCCCTCCTTGGAGCAATTCGGCTAGAGCTTTCAAGAGGCATCAAGAAGGCTTAGTCATTGGATGACTAGGTTTTTCTAAACCAATTGGAGACAAGCTTGGAGCCAAAGCCTTTGTTCTCCACCCTTGATCACATCTAAGGTGGTTAAGTGGTCTTGGAGGAGTCAACAAAGGAGGCCACCTCCTTTGAAGGAGCCTTACGACCATGCATAGGAAAAGGAGACCATTTTTCTCTTCATTCTCATTTCTTACTATCACTCAAAATCTCACTTTTCTCTCTTCAAGAACACCAAGTCCATAGCCTTTCTTCTTTGAGCCATTCGACCAACACCACTTCCTACACCTATACTCATCTAAAATTTTCTCTAACCTTATTTCTCAAACCCAAATAACATTCTAAGAACATCTCTAGTTGAAAGTTCTTCCAAAATCTTTCATCTTAAGCTTAGAAAATCACTTTGGAGATTTTTCCTACAAGGTGAAACTTCTTGTTTCTTACTTCTAACTTCATTTCTTAGGTTCTAAGCCATGATTGATCCATGGTTTGTATTTTTCTCCTATAGTTATAACACTTAAAATTTATTTGAGCATGTTAGGTTTCTTTGGAGGACCACACGAAATCAACTAGGAAGGGTTAGAAGGAGTTGTCTTCCTTAAAGGTAAGAGGGAGATTTGATCACATCAACCTTGTGTGGTGATGAGAAAATGGATTGTATGTGTGTGGAGAATCCATAAGGATTCACTTGTTTGGTTGTTTTAAATGCTTTCTTTATTTGTGTTTGATTTGGTTTGTATATATGTTTATAGCTTTAAAATATATTGCATGTGTATATAAATGCATGATTATTAACATAGGATGTGAATAACATGTAAGGATTGCATGAGTGTTCCAAAGAACACAAAAGAGGCTTTCGGCTTCTCCAAGAAAAAGAGAACCAAAATGTTCTCAACCATTTTCTAAAAGAAGGATTTAATGACTTTAGGAAAATTAATGAATTCCAAAATGATTTAGAAGATGGAAAATGAATTAAAGAGCAAATGCAAAGATTTTGTTGAATTCGACCAACATGCCTTTTTAATGGGTAATTAATCCAAAATTTGTTTTCTAAGTGTAGACCAGTTGTTTAACCTAAAAATAATTCATTTGCAATGGATTTTCAAGAATTAAATAAGTAAATGGATTTTTATTAGAAATATGGTATATAAGAGAAATAAACAAAACTCTTGAAAAATACTTACCTTTAAATTTTAAAGTATGTTAGCAATTTTTAAAGTGTATTTTGTAGTCATAAACTAAACAAAGGAATTTTTAAAGGAAAACGTTGAAAATATCACTAAGTAGATTTACTAGACAAGATACTATTAAAATTGATTAAAAACGGTCAAGTAATAAATAACGTTTCAAAAATAAAATTTATAACGAAAGGAAAATATTTTACATAGTTTTAAAGTATTAGAAATAGCTTACGTTTATTTAAAATAATGATTTTTAAGCCTTACGGTTGAGAAAACGATTTAAAAATCTTATGCGATTGAGAAAACGATTTAAAAACACTACGCAATTTTAAAACCGTCGAAATATATTTACACGATTTAAAAACATTTGTAAAAGTGACGTGATTGTGAAAACGTGATAAAATTTCTATGCGATTAATTGGAACAGTGAGTTTTACTGTCGGGCCAAAGTGGTGGACCCGGACATGTTGAGATATGGTACTGTCAAGTGGAGACGTACTATATATATTGGAATATTGAGATTGAGGGCGTTTTTGTAAATATGGTAACATTTTGAGACTAAGGGTATTTTTATAATTATATTCATGCATTGAGAGTCGTGTCAATTGGTTGATATTGGCGATTGATTGACGAGACGAATTACACTGTGTTGTCGTTGTGATAAGCATAGTGTGGTTCATTGAGTGGACTTGGAGGCATTAGTGTGCGGAGTATTCCACATGTGGACGGTTGGTCGCTCCTCTGGGCCATGGTAACTGGCAACACACTAATGATCTCGACACGCACTATTTTTAATCGAGATCTTGTGGAGACTGTTTAGTACAATGCCTGTAGTGCACGACGTATTTGGACTGTGTACTACTATACGATATTTTGGACTGTGGGCTATAGACACAACGTTGGACAGTGCAATAGTTTGGTTGGGTAGCCTGAGGTACTGATAGTTCTTCCGGATCATTCTCTCTGAGGTTTGTGTCTAGCTCCATGGAGTAGGAAATGAGTCATATGCATTTGCATTGTAGCATGCATCATAACGTTATTATTTGTGATATTGTGTATGGCATGTCGAATTGTGTTATTGTTTATGATACTGTGGTATGTATTATTATGTTAAATTGAGTTATTGTTTCATTATATTGTATTATGCATTATTGTATTAAACTGTGATATCTGTTGTATTGTCTTTTTCTTTATTGCCATGCTGGTAATGATGTAGGTCATCTCACCTCTTTATTTGTATGTGTTTTTGTATTATTGTTATATTCTGTAAAGAGTTTGAGAAGGAGGAAGAGGAACAGCCTCTTGAGATTCAGTATCCCGAGGACTATCAGCCGAGTGAGCAGTGCGAGGACGGCGAGCCGTTGGACCACCCATATCATTTAGATTGATCTTGTGGTCATGGCGTTGCCCTGATTTCTTGGTTTCGTGAGACTTGAGTTTCATGGAGGTTCAAAGGCCTGGCGACTGCGCGAGGATCGAGGATGGACATCTGACTGTGTCCCTGCGTGGAGAGTTTGATGCGGAGCCTATTTTTACTACTACTTTATATTTACATTTAGAGATGCCTTTAGAGTTGAGACGTTACTAGGGAGGACTTTTTTGTGCACCTAGTGAGATCAGTATAGTATCAACAGCACGGACTCCTGTCCGTAGAGCTGTGAGACATCTTGGATTTCTATCACCCGAGGTTTCCTCTGAAAGTGATCCTTCGGTGGGTTAGGAATCTTTGATGTGCACTTGGGCATGTCCATGGTTTGTATTATATTAACTCTTTACTGATTTATTAAATATTTGTAGCTGTAAATTATTTGTACGACTTGAAACAAAATCATATGTACATTATGGTGTGAGATGATAGTTTGTTTTATGTTCCGTGTTATTTTATTTATTGATATATTGTGTAAAAAGGAAAAAAATTAAAATTTACAACTCATATTAAGTATGTACTAAACGTTTTATAACTTGGGTTTATTTTTATTTTATTTCATAAAAAATGTGACATCCCCACAAGGGTGTTACACCGGACCTCTCACTCAACTCACGAGGAAGAATCAAGCTTTTGAGTGGACGGATGCTTATGAAGAAAGTTTTCAAGAGTTGAAAAGGAGACTAACTATTGGGTTGTGTTACACCGGACCTCTCACCAGTGTATTGTGATGCTTCATACCAAGGATTGGGTTGTGTCCTTATGCAAGGCGAAAAAGTGGTGGCGTATGCCTCAAGACAATTACGAGTGCATGAGAAGAACTACCCAACGCATGACTTGGAGTTGACTGTTGTTGTATTTGCCTTGAAGATATGGAGACATTATCTTTATGGAGTAACATTCAACGTCTTCCGTGATCATAAAAGCTTGAAATATTTGTATGATAAAAAAGAGTTGAACATGAGACAACGAAGATGGTTAGAATTCTTGAAAGATTATGATTTCTAACTTCAGTATCACCCTGGAAAGGCAAATGTTGTGGTCGATGCCTTAAGTAGGAAAACAATCAGTGTTTCTGCCATGATGATCAGAGAAAAAGATTTAATAGAACAATTCAGAGACGTATGGTCTTTTGTGGAACTGATGCTGTGCAAAATCTATATGAACATGGTCACCATTTCAAGTGATTTAATGGATGACATCCGAGAGAAGCATAAGGTTGACAAGTTCTTACAAGAGGAAAGAGAGCTGATAAAGTAGGGTGGTGTATCAACATTAGAGGAAGGAAGCGATGAAATTTTAAGATTCCAAGGTAGGGTTTGTGTACCTAAAGATGAAGAACTTAAGAAGTACATTCTTCAACATGCTCATACCAGCAAGTTGAGTATGCACCCTAGAATGACCAAAATGTATCAAGATTTGAAGAAATTATTTTGGTGGCATGAAATGAAAAGAGATATTGCGAGATGCGTATCTTCATGTATAGTTTGTCAGAAAACAAAGATCGAGCATCAAAGACCATCTGGAATGTTACAACCCTTGACTATTCCTGAATAGAAGTGGGATAGTATTGCATTGGACTTTGTTGTCGGGTTACCAAAGACCAGAAGAGGGTATGATTCAATATGAGTAATTGTGGATCGACTTACGAAGTCAGCACATTTCTTGTTGATCAACGTAAGATATCCATTGGAGAAGTTGACTCAGTTATACATCGGTGAAATTGTCAGACTGCATGGTTTGCCTACTAGTATCATCTCTGACAGAGATCCCAGATTTACATTGAAATTTTAGCAAAGTCTTCAAGAAGCAATGGGGACAAAGCTACGTCTGAGTTCTGCTTACCATCCTCAGACGGACAACCAATAAGAAAGAACAATCCAATCATTGGAAGATTTGCTAAGAGCTTGTGCTATAGAGCAAGCTGGAAGTTGGGACGAGATTTTACCGTTGGTAGAATTTACCTACAATAACAGTTACCATTCTAGCATAGGGATGGCACCCTATGAGGCTCTATGTGGACGAAGGTGCAGAACACCCTTATGTATCAAGATGGAGAACGACTTACAGTCAGACCTGGTCTTATTCAGCAGACAATTGAGAAGGTTAAGATGATTCAAGAGAAGATGCGAACGGCTCAGAGTCGGCAAAAGAGTTATGCGGATAGAAAAAGAAAACCTCTTGAATTTGAGGAAGGAGAGCATGTGTTCTTGAAAGTCACGCCTACGACTGGGGTCAGTCGAGTTCTCAAATCTAGAAAGCTTACTCCAAAATTCCTTGGACCTTACCAAATTCTTCATCGGGTAGGTCCCGTTGCTTATCAAATAGCTTTACCACCTTTTCTTTCAAATCTCCACAATGTTTTTCATGTGTCACAACTTCGAAAATACATTCTGAGTCCTGATCATGTCATAGCACCCGATTCAGTACAATTGAAGGAAAACTTGACTTATGAAACAACTCCTGTAAGGATTGAGGATAAGAGAATGAAGCAACTCAGAGGGAAGGACATTTTATGGTGAAAGTGATCTGGAACGAGACAACCGGAGATGCGACATGGGAACTGGAGGGCAAGATAAAGGAGTAATATCTAGAACTATTCTAAGGTATGAAAATTTCGAGGATGAAATCATTATTTGTTGGGGAGAGTTGTAACACCCCAAAATTTATTTATTTCGTTATAAATATTCATTTTACAATAATTGTGATTTTTGGGAATTTTTATGGATTTTTCTAAGAATGTGGAATATTTTAATATTATTTCTCATTTTACGTGTAAACTGAGCGGAGTCGGAAAAATGAGATATTTTTTCCGAGAACCTTGACCTGTGGAAATGTCGATGGGGGATCTTACTAAACCCGAGATTGGACACGATTTACGAGATTTTACATTTTTTAAGAAATTTTATCTGATAAAATAATAAATCACTATATAATTTTTATCCACCGGATAATTAATACTGATTTCTGTCAACTGTAAAAATTGTCCATTGGATAATAGCTTGTATTAAAAATCTTATCACATTATCCTAATGTAATCCACTTTATATCTATTCAAATCCACTTTAATTCAAATTTAGTGTATTTTAATCAAAGCTTCTTTGAGAAGCTTTGACCACCAAAAGACCAAGCTACCCTTGGCTTGTTGGAGAAGCCTCTCCACCCCTCTCTCCTCTCTCTTTGCCGCGGCATTGCTTGCCTTTAGGGAGCAAAAATTTTGCTCCCATACTTAATAAATTTTACCCAAAAACATCATTTTCCATCTAACACCTTTTCTCTCTAGTTTTTCATCTTTCATTCTTCCTTCTCTCTTCTTCTCTTTCTCCTCCACGGATTTGCAGCCCCTAAGGAGACTATTTTCTTTCATTTTTCAACCTCACCAAGACCATTTCTACACTCACCTCAACCTTCTCTATACTTTCTATTTAGGAAATTTCTTCAAAATCCATCTTCACCTCCATTGTCTTCCAAGGCAAAGCTTTCAACTTTAAGGTAAAGTTTCCATTTTTCTTCTTTCTTCTCTCCATTTTCGTGTTCTATGGCTTCATTGGAGACCAAAGAACCATCTTTTACCAAGTTTAATATTGATTCTTTGTGTTGGAAAATTTTAGGGTTTTGGAAGCTCAAAACCAAAACCACCAAGGAGCCAATAGGAGACCATTTTCGTGTACTTTCTTTAGGTAAGAGGGAGATTTACTCACTTCTACCATTATTGGTGGTGAGGAGACTTTGTGTGATTGTTTGATGGAGAAATCCATAATTGTATGGTTGCTTTAATTGATGATTTTACATGTGTATGTGTTCTTAATTATTGCTGATGATTTAATAATGATTTTGAATGCATTGGTGGTGTTAGAATGTTTGGAAATGTTAGAATGAATGAATGGAAAATTTGAGGGTTTTCTACACTAAGGTGTGGTCATGGTTTTGGCTTGGATTTAAGGGATTGGATTGATTTTGGGTGAAATAAAATTTAAGTCATTAGGTATCAAGTAATTAATGCATAATATAAAGAAAAATTGGAACCTTAGTGACCTAGGGAGGCCACAGATTTAGAGAAAACTTTTAGGCTAAATGATGCCTTGGTGCATTTTTGGAAATTAAGAATTTGGGGATATACATAATCCATAATGAGATGGGAAAAATTAAATTAAGTAATAACTCTTATTAGAGCCACGGTTTTTAAGGGCTATTTGACCTAAATTTTTCATAATTGGTCAAAGCTTAAGACTTTGGAAATGTAAATCGATGACATGGCCTTGTAATAATTGATGAACCATATATGCATAAATGTTGATGCTGAGAATTGGTTTTATGTTGTTGTGAGTTCCTATGTGGAACTAAGTATTTGATGAAATCATGACGTGTTGATATTGAGGAATAAATATATGCTATTGTGATATACTTTATGATAAATGTATCATTGATAAACATACATGATGTACATTATGTCATCATGCATATGTGTTATTCGTTGGACATTGTTGAAAAGGCGATGTATGCCTAGGAGTTGAATAACACCTATGTGTGGGTACGAGTAGACTAAGCGTAGGGTCATAGTGGTTGGCCCTGGGGGCGTCGGGGTGCGGGTGTCTCACAATAGACAGTGGTAGCTCCACTGGAGCTGTGGGATAGACCGATGCAAACATACCGACGATCTGAACTGAGACGCTGTCCTATATCACGATCAACTGTTGAGGTGCCATGAATAAGCCGTATTGCGTAAATATTTTTATGAGATGAGCACACTATTTTTAAGGCTAACGAGATACTGGCATAACTCCTTAATCATTCATTTCGAAAATGTTTATGTCTAGCTCCATAGAGTTAGAACTTGGTACCATTTGCATTGTGAACTATCAATCTCATAATTCATTAAGCATGAGCATTTATAACTATGGAGAAATATCTGTTATTATTACTGCAATAATTATTTGATTACTTGAGTTGTCAATTGTTGGAAATATTGATGTTGTACATCTGTTATTGACAATTCCTATTGCTATATATTGTTGTTATGCTTTTATTGTTAATTTAATTATTACTGTGATTGGGTATATGAGCTGTGTGGATATGTGGGCGTCCAGCGCCATTTTGTTTTCTTCCTGCCATTTTGGTATTGAAAGTTATGTGTCTCACCTCTTTTTGTATTTTCTGTATTTTTGTTTATTTGTATACTTCTAAGAAGACGTTCGTGAGGAAAAAAAGGAAACACTTGAGTTTCTGGGTTTTTGGATGCACTACGACTAGAGCTTGCTGGCACATACATGTGCAGACGGACCGATGCGTCTACAGCGGGGAGCTGATGGTGTCTTTAGCTTGGGGTCGCTATGACCCTCCTGTTTTCAATTTCATTGCTTTTGTCATTTTGGAGTTTTATTTACCCGTTAGGGATATGTGGGCTGATATGTACTACACCCCACAAGAGGACTCTTTCCTTTCCACTGCTCGGGCTTCTGCCCGAAATTCGGTCACTCCGATGGTAATTTCATCAGATGAGGAAGACCTTGAGGAGGACCCGGCTACAGTCCCTTCTCGTCAGTCTTAGGGGCTGATACTGTCGGTGGCTACTGATGACTAACAATTTATCTTTTTGAGGAAGCCTGATGTTTTGCCGTATTTAACGGGTGTATATTTGTATCAATGCCGGTGGGTATATCTTTTGCTTTTTGTATAATTTATGAAGTAATTAAACAGGTTGATGCATATATATATATATATATATATATATATATATATATATATATATATTGTGAATGTATGATTTCTAATTCTGTGTCGATTTTATTGTATCTTTAATTATTGTTATCTCTTTATTATTGATTCAAAATTTTTTTTTATGTACACGTATTTCAATACTCGATTATTTTATCATCAAGAGTGCAAATTACTTAATCACGTGTTAAAAAAAATGAACCGGGTCTTAATTAATCAACGTACTTATTATTTTCCACAATGTATTTTGTTTCTCTTATGGTGTGACGTTCCTTCTTCGCGAGATAAAGAAAAAAAGGGCGTTACAGTTTTTAGCTCCGAAAGTGGCTTAAACCGCTTAGTTAGGGGAAATAAATGTAGAGAGTTTATTTCTAGGTCACAAATGTGTGAACTGTGTTGCAGTTAAATTTTGAGGTTAATCAGAGTTAGTTTGGTATTTTTAAGCATACTATTTGTATGTTTTAATGTCGGATTGACAACCAACAGATATGAAAAAATATGAAAATGGTGAAAACAGATTTTTAGTAAATCATAGGATTTATTTTAAGTCTGTTGGAGGTTGGAGAACTGGATTTGATGAAATTTGAGTCTTCTTAACAAATCGAGGTTTTAGTACCTATCTAACAAGAAACCAAAGTTGACTTCTCTGTATAAATATCCCACGGTTGGGAGGGGGAAGAAGTAGAAAAGAGAATAGAAAGAAGGAGAAGGAAGAAGAAAGGATAAGGGAGAGGAAGAAGGAAGAGGAATCAAGTGAAGCTTGGATCTTCCAAGGCCATCCTTGGCTTCATTTTCAAGACCTTGAGGTAGGGGAAACTTTGTTTTGACTCTTTGTTTCCATTTTTCTTCATCTTGTTCTATATGTTGGCATGATGGGAAAAAAGGATTTGAAAGGTTGTTTTGTGTGTTCTTGGCATATTTCTTGTTGGTGAACTTGAATATGGCTTGTTGTTGGTTTGTTGGATGTATGAGGATGAATTATTCATCATTTGAACACCTTGGTTCCCATTGGAGATGAATTTTGGGGGTTTAGGTTTTAAGGTGGATGATGGGTTGGTTAAATGCATGATTCATGGTTTTGAGTGAAATCAAAGTGAAATATGAGTTGCTTTGTGTAAATGGACCTTGTGTAAGGTTGGAAATCACTTAGAAGTGAGTTTTGAGTGATTGGATAAGAGGTAAGTTCCAATGGAATAGTACCCATATCTACAGAATTCTACAGAAGTTTATGTCGCAGGGTCACGTCTAGGCATGACTAAACCACGCTTAGGGGTGGGTGAGATAGAGAGTGTCACGCCTAGGCGTGATAGAACCACGCCTAGGCATCGGTTCCTGGAAGTTACAGGATTGTTGTCATGCCATATTCACGGCTAGGCGTGGAAGGGTGGCGCCTAGGCGTGACTTCCAGACCTTGTCAAGTGTTGAATCTTGATGTTTTGGAGTTCCCTAAGTGTTAGGATCATTTATATATATTTTCCTAAGTGTGTTGAGACACAAAAGAGAATAATTCTTGGGGAGAATAACCTCATAGCATATATCTAAAGATTGAGAAACCTAAGCATCATTAGAGATATGGATTGCTTAGATTAGTGTTTAGAATTGTAAATCAACATGTTATTGTTTGGCTATCATTTGTGATGATGATAGGTGATGGGAATGGCACATAGGGTGAGTATGTGAGTATTCCTAAGTTGTTAGTTGGATAACCTCTTGGATGAGGATGGACATGTTTAAGGGCATTTGTTACGACCTTGTGTAGGAAGGTAACCGATGTGGTGTTGAATGTGTGTTAAATATCACTTTGCATGTTTTCTCACACATTTACTATTTCTACATATCTGTGAATGGTATATGAGATGTAACAATACACTTGTTGTTGTGAGATGGAATAGTCCATTCATTGCTAGGTAGTGTTTTAAGGTTGGAGCCTCACTACTCAGAGAAGTTGATGTGTGTGAAACAACATCATATTTTGTTCTTGTTTTGCATGCATTTTTATGTATTTTAGGTATTTTAGTTTCGCTTTTTATTTGTTTTTTCTCCTTAGTTTGGATAACTACGGTGTTTTTGGTGTTGTTGTGCAGGATTGATGCTTAATTGTCCTTGAAATGCATGGAAAGCTTGCATAATTGAAGTTGGACCTTAAATGATAGCAATTTGGGACAAAAAGCTCTCTCCAGAGAGTTCCACGGCCTGCCTGTGGAATTCTCCATGGCCATGGATCAAGCAGCTGCATGAAAAAGCAAAAGGGAACTTCCAGAGAATTCCACGGCCTAGCCGTGGAACTCAAACAGAGAGATCCACGGCCTGGCCGTGGAATTACCCACGGTCGTGGATCGCTGTGCGTGTTAGATTTTAAAGTTCGTTTTTCTTCCTTTTTATGGGCTTGGATCAGTTTAGACCTCTAGGGTATATATAGTTGTTCTAAATACAATATTAGGGTTCCAATTTAGTTTGGAATGAGGCACATTGGAAGGTTCTTGATCTTCATCTTTCTCCTATCTTCTTTCTTTAATTATGGGTTTGGATGTTCTTGAATTTGATTTCTTGTTTCTTCTTCTCCATGTCTGCGTAGTTTCTTTTGTTTCTAGGATTGGGCAATGCCCTTTGATACATTGACGATGATTAATTGATTTTGTTTACCCCTTTTATTAATCTTGAATGTTCTTTGATTCAATCCTTATTGTGCTTATTCATGTGAATTTGCTGACGTACTGAGAGGTGAAGCTAGGTGTTGGAACCATAAGAATTGAACTTCAGGTCTAAATCACGAGAGTAGGTTTACCCTTTCGAGGATTAATGAATTACCAAAAAGCGTAATGGGTTCAATTTAGATTCAATTACCACGAGAGTAAGAATTGGTTTAATTGGGCGCGGTTCTTGTCTCTTGAGAAAGAACATTAACTAAATTAGGGTAGTTCACCTTCAATTGAATTTCAATTTAATAAAAGGATTGTCAATTAGGAGTCTTGTATCATTGTAGTTACCCCCAATCCTGGAAGCTTTCTTGAATCTGAAAAATCCTTTTCAACAATTTACTATTTTTTTATTCTTAACTCTGCGTCGTAACTTTTATTTATTTAATTGTTTGGTTACTACATTCTATTCACTCAATAATTATATTCCCTTTTATTTAATTAATTGAATTAATTAATTAATTGGTATTCATAGACATAGTCCCTGTGGATTTGATCTTTTTATTACTTGACGACGAAACCGTACACTTGCGGATTTCACACATCAAGTTTTTGGCGCCGTTGCCGGGGACTGTGTTTTTCTTGAATATCAGTTTAATTCTTAATTTGATTATTTTAAACCTTTTTACTACTTTTTTGTTTTTTTTTCTTTGACTCTTTACAGGTAATTTCTCTAGTTTATGCAAAGTACTAGACGTTCCAAGACCCTTGAAGAAGTAGATCCTGAAATTGAAAGAACTTTTTATAGAAGGAGAAGACAACAAAGACAAAGAGCGAGAGAAATACTTGAGCCGACGCTTGTCATGGTTGCACCTACTGATAATAGACCGCTTAAAGAGTATGCAGCCCCTAATGCTCGGGGTTTGCATTATGGAATTGCTGGGCCAGACATTGAAGCTAGACACTTCACCATACCTCCTGCCTTACTCTCTATGATAAGGCAAAACCAGTTTGGAGGATTGCCATCAGAAGACCCGAATGATCCTGTGGATATGTTCTTGGAATTCTGTGAGACCCTCAAGATTGAAGGCGCTTCTGTTGATGCTATTCGTCTCCGCCTATTTCCATTATCATTGAGAGATAGAGCTAGAGCTTGGTTGAAGTCAGTTCCCACTGAGACAATCACTACTTGGGACCAATTGGAGCAAGCTTTCTTGAACAAATTCTTTCCACCATCCAAGACTGCTCATCTTAGGATCCATATCACAAGCTTCGTTCAGAAAGATGGAGAGTCATTGTCGGAAGCTTGGGACAAATATAAGGCTTTGCTAGAAGCCTGCCACCACCATGGGTTAGAAAAATGTTTGATCGTCCACACCTTCTATAATGGGCTATAATATTCTTCGAAGGTGTCTCTAAACTCTGCAGCTGGTGGAGCTTTGATGAACAGAAGACTGACAGAAGCTTATGAAATCATTGAGAGTGTTGCCTCTAATCATCACCAATAGGCAAATGAAAGAGGCAATAACCCGATAAAACTCTTGGGAGGTAAGTTTGAGGTAGACATAGTTGATTTAATTATGTCAAAATTTGATTATTTGAATAAACATTTTGACATGCTTGAAAAAGCCCATGTTAATGCCATAGGTGCTTCTAACAGTTTTTGTGAGATTTGTGGAGCGCAGGGACACATAAGTGCTGAATGCCAAGCTGGAATTGGCTCCTCACAAGGTGCATCGGTGGAGCAAGTGGAATCATGCCACAATTTCCATGACTTCAACCAAAAGGGGAGGAATGATCCATATTCCCAAACTTACAACCTCGGTTGGCGGTCATATGCCAACTTTTCCTACCGAAATAGTCAATACCAAGCTGGGCAAGGTAGTGTTAAACCTTTTTCTGGATTCTAATAGGTACAAAAATCTAGACTTGAGTCTCTTCTTGAGAATTTTGTCGAGAGTCAATCTAAGCAAAATGAGGAGTTTAGGCAACATGGACAAGTTGTGACTGAGGCCATTAGAGAGTTGTCATCTAAGGTTGAAAATTTGGCCATTCATAATAAGATATTGGAAACTCAGATTACCCAACTTGCAGGCACTTCACGTAGGCAACAGGGTAAGTTTCCTGGTCAGCCTAAAAAAAATCTAGGTATTGAACATTGTAATGCTGTGAGTTTGAGAAGTGAAAAGAAATTAGAGGATCCTAAGGGTAATGGTGAGAGTGACAATGATAAGGGAAATGAGGAAAAAAAGACTAAGACACAACCCTTAGAAGAGGAGGAAAATAATGAAAAGGTGTCTAGGTATGTGCCCCATGAACCTTATCAACCCTCAGTTCCCTTCCCTCAAAGATTGGCTAAGGCCAAGCTAGATAGGCAATCTGGGAAATTCCTAGAGGTCCTTAAGAAATTGTACATTAATGTACCATTCACTGGGGCGTTGAAACTAATGCCTACCTATGCTAAGTTTCTTAAGGACATTTTGTCTAATAAGAGAAAGCTTGAGGAATATGAGACCGTAGCTCTAACCGAGGAGTGTAGTGCTTTAATTCAAAATAAATTGCCTCCTAAGCTAAAAGATCTAGGTAGCTTCTCTTTTCCTTGTTTGATTAGTAACACAAATTTTGATAAAGCTCTATGTGATGTGGGGGCTAGTGTTAGTCTTATGCCCCTTTCTGTGTACAAGAAATTGGAGGTGGATGAACTAAAACCCATAACTATCTCCCTTCAATTGGCGGATCGATTTGTTAAGTACCCAGTAGGCATCTTGGAGGATGTTCCCATTAGAGTCGGTAAGTTTTTCATACATGTTGATTTTATTGTGCTTGACATGGAAACAGATGTTAAAATGTCAATCATACTTGGGCGTCCATTCCTTGCCACTGGAAGGGCAATTATTGATGTCCATGAAGGGAAATTAACTTTGCGATTGAACAATGAGGAAGTAGTTTTTAATGTTTTCAATTCTGAAAAAAATCCTAATTCCTTTAATTCATGTAATCGCGTAGATGATACTGATGTTGTGGACAATATTGTGCTTTCAGATATGCAGGAATCTGTGACTGATGCTATGTTAAAGGAGACCTTGCCCAAGGCTGCTACCAAGTTCGTGAAGACCAAACTCTACAAGAAAGGACCAAAGAAGCGTGAATTTAAACCAGAGGATAAAGTTCTTGTTGATAACTCGCTTTTACGTTTTTGTCCTAGTAAGTTATGGTCAAAATGATCAAGACTATATGAGATTGTTTGAGTCTTACCCTACGGTGTGTTTGAGGTGAAGACAGAAGGCCATAAGACTTTCATGATAAATGGCCAGAGAGTACAACACTATGAAGAAGGAGTGAGGATTGAGTACCACTCCATTGACATCACTTGAGCATATAACTAGCTCATAATCAAGCTAATAACTATAACTTAGCGCTTCTTGGGAGGCAACCCAAAATTTTCTCTTTTTCTTCATTTTCTTATTTGTGTTGATTAACACTTTTCTGTTTTTGTTTCATAGTTAGCTATTGTTGAGTCAGCTTAGGTGCCTCTCTGAGTTTGGAGCCTTTGTAGGGGGATGTGTAACAACCTAATTCTAAACACTGTAGCATAATCTAAATATGTTGAGTAAATAGAATTAAGTATGTCACTTCTAAACATGAAACATAAAACTAAAAATATAATCATGACCTGTAAAACAACTATCACGTATAAATATATAGAGCCTTGACAAAATGTAAGAGAGTAAGACCTTTTACGCATCTGTCATCTTGCTCTTCACCATCAAACTATATGATATGTCTAAGACTACAAATTCTTACAAACTAATTTTATCAGCTTAATTACATAGCTATTACTTTAAATACAGAGCCTAATATAAACTAAATATATATATATATATATATAATTACATAAATTTATGCTTAGTCTTCAGCGCTCCATTTTGCTCCTAATTTAGTCCTCCTTTGGATTTATCATGGAAAACATAGAAAGAACTGGGGTGAGAATATGAAATTCTCAGTAATAAGTTTGAAATTATGACATCATGGTAAATCCAATTGCTTCGGGAAAAACCAATTTTGATATAATATATATAAAGGGGCAAAAGTCAAAACTCAGTTCTTTCTCTTCCCGAGGTAGACAATTCATTTAATTATGAAAATAGTTAGTTGGGTAATAACATAGCAGTCACTTCGAACAACGTATACTTTAAACAATTATTTACTAGGAATAATACTAAATATTATCCCTAGTCCTTTTGACTAACTTTTAACCTTACTCCATACATTTATTGAAAACAAGGCAATTGCCCATACAATTGTCGTTTTATGCAATGCTTTATGATGTATGATTATGCTTAATGACCGCCCTAAGGTTTGCTCATGCAATGCTTTTTAAAAGATTTTATTTTATAAAACTCATGTTACTTGCGTGTTCCTAGGAATCCTTTTATTCTAGGAAGCCCTTTTGTTCCAGGAATCATTTCCTTCTAGGAAGCCCTTTTGTTCTAGAAAGTCCTTTTATTCCTTGTATATCCTCGGGTAGGAAGGGGTAGGAAGCCCTTTTGTTCCTTGTCCACCTTACACTACCTGGTATTGCCCTTTTGAATACCATGAACCCTAGCATTAGAAACACCTTTGGCTCAATGCGTGGGGTCATCCATACACGGAACAACAAGCAACAAGTTTGAAAACAAAATATACATAATTGTTCATAAAATCATTATTTCATATACTTTTCACATAATCATGTTCTCTTTGCATAATAGGGAAGCAAACCTTAACTATAAAACTTTTCATTCATTCAATATAATGTAGAGAGGGAGTAATTTATTCTACCTCAACTACCTTTATCTAATCATTGTAATGCTTCCCAACATTATGCCTGTCAATTCCATTTAGTGTGATCATACTCCATTACTTAACATTTACATATTATCTATTCCATCTCAAAGTTATTAACATTCATAATAAGTCTTGTGCATAATCACACTAAACCGTACTTTACAACCCCCTTCAAATAAATCATTCTTTCCATACAAAGTATACACATTGCATGAACTAAAAATGCATTTCCAATACTAGGCATCCATTTTATTTATACAAAATATATACAAGTAACCAAATACCTTATCTTCCATTTCACATATAATTTAGCTTTACTTTTCATTGAAAGGAACAAAATCTTCATCATCATAAATACATTAAGTGTTCATTCCTTTTCTTCTAGTAATCCCATGCAAAATCTTGTGCAACTCTATGTTGCCCATGAAACTAACATATTTTTAAGTCAATTTCACCATTAGATGCAACTTAAAAACCTTCACTTTTACCTATATCTTAGATAATTATTCTTTCATTGAAGTACTTCCATTAGTGTCCACACACACTTTAGGAAGCACAAATGAAGGTTTCCAAGGGATGGGAAACTTCATTCTAACATAAAAATTAACTTTGGTTTAAGTAAAAAAAAAAAACATTACAAAGAAGTAAAATAAAAATGCAACAATGACTCATTAAGACAAAGAAACAAAGAATAAATAGAATTACAAAAAGACAAATAGCAAAGAACAGAATTTTAATACAAAGCATAATTAAAATAACAAAGAACAGAATTATAATACAAAGAAGATCGAATTTCAATACGTGAGAATTAAAACAAAGAACAACATGAATTTCAAGTATAGCGTAATTAAAAAAGAGTACATTATGGTGCTCTACCTCATCTCCACCCCATTTTCTTCCATTTAATCATACCTTCAACCAATTTCCAGCTCCTCCTGTTGTAGCTTTTATAGCTTTTATTATGATATTTCAAAAGTCTAAAGTCCCACATTGCTTAGTCTTCAAAGTTTTAAAGAGTTTATAAAGTAACTTATGTTTTGAGTTTGTTAGAAAAGCTTGTGAGAGGAATGGGCTCGCGCACATAAGTTGGGCCTCAGTTGGGCCAAGTCAGTGCAAATCATGCGATTTGCCCCCCCTGCGCGCACGATAATGAGGCCTCACAAGTTTTTTGATCCAGATTTATTTAATTTAATTAAGTTGTGCTAATTATTAAGTTTTATAAACCTTATCCGGAAACGGCTATTTTCCTATTCTGTTTTTTGACTTGGTCTCCACGTCCTTAACCACCCACGTTCCAACGTGAGGTGGACACGTTCTGACGTGAGGCAGCCACGTTCCTACGTGGGGTGGCCACGTTCTTACGAGAGGTGGAACGTGCAAACTCGGGGTGGCCACGTTCAAACGTTAAAATGCTTTATAATCTGTTATGCTTAATACCTTTTGTGGTGTTTTAAATTTCAAACGCTTTCAAACCCAAAAACCGACACTACTACTTCTTCTTCTTCTTCTTCTTCTTCTTCCTGGGTTACACCGAAAATTAATTGCTGTTCTATTACCTCGGCTCCCATCGAGACGAGCCTGTTGAATCCTGGGGGATTCGCGCACCCGTGCGATAAATCCTTGAGATTGTTAAATCGATCGAAGCTGCCTCCGTCATGGAAGGACTACAAGCAACAACTGAAGCACAAGCACAAGCAATTGTCACCCTCGGAACTGATAACACACATAATCATTGAAGATACCAACCGAAGAGAGTGTTAGGCTGCAAGGGCGAAGGCTTTGGCTTCTTGAGCAAATCTGGTTCAAAATAAACCACCAAAAAGAGGTATGTTCATAACAAAAAGTCTTCTGATCACTTTCCTAGAACTACTAATCCCACTTTCAAAAGGAAAGGTGCTTGCTATGTTTGTGGAAAGCCAGGTCATCATGCTCCTCAATTCAGGCATAGAGTGAGAAACGACAATCCTCCTAAGCCGAATGTAAATTTGGCCGAAGTAGATGATATTATTGTTGCGGTCATTTCTCAAGTTAACATTGTGACTAGTGTGAACAAATGGGTGGTAGACTCTGGTGCTACCAGGCATATTTGTGCAAACAAAGATGCTTTTACCTCCTACACTTCTGTAGGGGATGATGAAGAACTTGTGTATCTTGGAGATTCTCGAACTGCTGCAGTTTCGGGAAAAGGGAAAGTTCTTCTGAAACTCACATCTGGGAAGACCTTGGCTTTGAACGATGTACTCCATGTGCCTAATATTAGGGCCAATTTGATCTCTGTATCATTGTTGGGAAAAGCTGGGATTAAAGTGTCATTCGAATCTGACAAGATAGTAATGACAAAAAATAATGTCTTTGTGGGAAAAGGCTATAGTGATCAAGGACTTTTGGTACTCAGTATTTCTGAAATTATTAATAAAGTTGCATCTTCTTCTGCTTACTTGATTGATTCCATTGATATGTGGCATGCTAGATTAGGACATGTTAATATTTCTTATGTTAAGAAAATGCGATGTCTTGGTTTAATTTCTGCGACTAGTGATGCATGCTTAAATAAATGTGATATCTGTATAGAATCTAAATTAACTAAAAAATTTTGTCCACCTGTACAACAACGTGAATCTGAATTGCTTAGTTTAATTCATATCGATCTAGGAGATTTAAAAAATACAATGACTAGAGGTGGTAAAAAATATTATGTGACCTTTATAGATGACTTTTCTAGATACACTAAGGTTTATTTAATTAGAAATAAAGATGAAGCTTTAGAAATGTTTGTATCCTATAAGGCAGAAGTAGAAAATCAATTAAATAGAAAAATTAAAAGGGTTAGATCCGATAGGGGTGGTGAATATATATTATTTAATGAATTTTGTGAAAAAGAAGGCATAATACATGAAGTAACTCCCCCTTATTCACCTGAATCTAATGGTGTAGCTGAAAGAAAAAATAGAACATTAAAAGAAATGATGAATGCAATGCTAGTTAGTTCCTCAGCACCCGATAACCTTTGGGGAGAAGCCTTATTATCTGCGTGTTTTTTACAAAATAGAATACCTCATAAGAAAACTGGTAAGACACCCTATGAATTATGGAAAGGTTATATGCCTAATTTAAAATATTTAAAAGTGTGGGGGTGTTTAGCTAAGGTAATGCTTCCTGATCCAAAGAAAAGAAAAATAGGAACCAAAACTTCTGATTGTATGTTTATTGGTTACGCTGAACGTAGTGCAACTTATAGGTTCCTTGTTTTGCAAAGCGATGTGCTTGATCATAATACAATAATGGAGACTAAAAATGCTGAATTTTTAGAACATATATTTCCTTTGAAATCTAAAAATAAACAACCTTTATAAAATATTTCTTTAGGAAATAATTGTGAAAACTCATATGAGGATTTGAGAAGGAGTAAAAGACAAAGAAAAGAGACATCTTTTGGAAATGATTTTTATACTTATCTCGTCGAAAATGATCCTTTGACTTTTTCTGAAGCTATTTCATCTTCTGATGCTCAATTTTGGAAAGAAGCTATTAAAACCGAAATTGACTCTATTTCAAAATGCAATACTTGGATTTTGGTTGACTTACCTCCTGGTACAAAACCTATTAGTTGCAAATGGATTTTTAAAAGGAAATATAATCCTAATGGTTCGATTGAAAAATACAAAGCTAGATTAGTAGCAAAAGGTTTTACCCAAAAACAAAATATTGATTATTTTGACACATTTGCCCCTGTGACCATAATTTCTTCAATTCAGATTTTGATAACATTGGCTTCAATTTACAAACTTGTTATTCACCAAATGGATGTAAAAACTGCTTTCTTAAATGGTGATTAGGAAGAAGAAATTTATATGACACAACCTGAAGGATGTGTAATTCGTGGTCAAGAAAATAAAGTATGTAAACTTCTCAAATCCTTATATGGTTTGAAACAAGCACCAAAGCAATGACATGAAAAATTTAATCAAATTTTGATTGATCATGGTTTCACTTCTATTGAAGTTGATAAATGTGTTTACACTAAATTAATGAATGGTGAATGTGCAATCATATGTTTATATGTGGATGACATGCTTATTTTTGGTACTTGTAATGATATTGTGATAAAAACAAAATCTTTTCTTGCATCTAAGTTTGATATGAAAGACATGGGTGAAACAAGTGTAATACTAGGAGTAAAGATCATAAGGAAGGGTGATAGTATAACACTATCCCAAGAACATTATGTAGAGAAACTTCTTAGAAAGTTTAGTCATTATGACTCAAAACCAATGAGTACCCCTTATGATTCTAACTCACAATTAAAAAAGAATAGAGGTGATCCTATTGCTCAATCTGAGTATGCCCAAATTATTGGAAGTTTATTACATTTAATGAATTTTTCGAGACCAGACATAGCATATGCTGTGGGTAGATTGAGTAGATATACTCATAGTCCAAATCAGGATCATTGGGCTGCACTTGTTAGACTCATGAGATATTTGAGAAGTACCATGAACTATGGTATAGTGTATAGTGGATTTCCTGCTGTATTAGAAGGATATAGTGATGCTAACTGGATCTCAGATTCGGATGAGACAAAATCCACTAGTGGTTATGTATTTACACTTGGTGGTGGAGCGGTTACTTGGAGATCAGCCAAACAAACTATAATAGCAAGATCCACTATGGAGTCAGAGTTTGTAGCTCTGGAATTGGCTGGTAGTGAGGCTGAGTGGTTAAAGAACTTCTTGGCAAATATTTCTTTAGGAATAAAACCCACACCGTCAGTGTCAATACATTGTGATTGTCAAGCGGCAATAGCCATTGCAAAGAATAAGACCTTCAATGGCAAAAATAGACATATACAATTGAGGCATAATGTGGTAAAGCAGCTGCTAAAGGATGGAACAATATCAATTGATTATGTGAAGTCAGAAGTGAACTTGGCCGATCCTCTGACAAAGCCTCTTGGGAGGAAACCAATATATGAAACATCGAGGGGAATGGGACTTAAGCCAATTTGAAATTAACAGTGATAGTAACCCAACCTTTGTGATTGGAGATCCCATGAAAAAGGTTCATATGGGTAAAAACAAGTCACTTGTTAGTTCTGCTAGCATAAATAATTTTGTCCCTTCCTATGGTGTGAGATGTGCTAGACTGCATTATTGAGAGGATAAGCAAAAAAAACTTTTAATGATTTTCATATCCCTTATGGGTGGTGTATGATTTGCAGCATATACTTGATGAAATCACCTATATGAGTGTCAAGTGGGGCCGCTTGTATGAGATTATGGCATATCTCTAGAGCACTCATGAATTACCAGGCGTGCGCATGGCCTATTAGCGCAACACAGCGTCAACAGCAAGAATAGTGGGGGTGTAATGTGACTGGTAGATCTCTAACGTACACAAAGTGTTTCTGGTTCATAGAAGTTTACTTCACCAACTCACTGTATGTTATGTCACATCCGTCTAGGTCTGGTTCATAGTCCAAAAGACACCAGATTCGATGCATTTACACCCATGGTGTTAACCCAGGAAAAATCTTGTTTTATAAATTTTCTTAAAAAGTCTTTAAACCTTTTGAAATATGTGGGGGATTGTTGTAGCTTTTATAGCTTTTATTATGATATTTCAAAAGTCTAAAGTCCCACATTGCTTAGTCTTCAAAGTTTTAAAGAGTTTATAAGGTAACTTATGTTTTGGATTTGTTAGATAAGCTTGTGAGAGGAATGGGCTCGCGCGCACAAGTTGGGCCTCGGTTGGGTCAAGTCAGTGCAAATCATGCGATTTGTCCCCCCTACGCGCACGATAATGAGGCCTCACAAGTTTTTTGATCCAGATTTATTTAATTTAATTAAGTTGTGCTAATTATTAAGTTTTATAAACCTTATCCGGAAACAGCTATTTTCCTATTCTGTTTTTTGACTTGGTCTCCACGTCCTTAACCACCCACGTTCCAACGTGAGGTGGACACGTTCTGACGTGAGGCAGCCACGTTCGTACGTGGGGTGGCCACGTTCTTACGAGAGGTGGAACATGCAAACTCGGGGTGGCCACGTTCAAATGTTAAAATGCTTTATAATCTGTTATGCTTAATACTTTTTGTGGTGTTTTAAATTTCAAATGCTTTCAAACCCAAAAACCGACACTACTACTTCTTCTTCTTCTTCTTCCTGGGTTACACCGAAAATTAATTGTTGTTGTGTTACCTCGGCTCCCACTGAGACGAGCCTGTTGAATCCTGGGGGATTCACGAACCCGTGCGATAAATTCTTGAGGACAGTGTATTCTCACACGCCTCAGGCTACTCTTTTCTTTGTGTTATTCGGAGTTGTCACCACGATCGATTTAACACCTCCATCACATTATAACATTAAAACATATCCTTAACTCTACAATTTCGGATTAAAATTCAAACCCTTCACCCATAAAAATCATTTTTGCACCCATCAAAAATCATGAAACATCAAGGCTAAAACCTTGTTCACTAACACAACCACAACTCAAACAAACTAAAACCCAATCAATTTTCGTTTTTAACTTCAAGAATCAGCCATTAAAAGTACGTAAACAGTACATAACCATTTCTTTCCCAAACTCAAACGTGAATGATTAAATAAAGAAACAAAGAAGGAAGTGTAGAAAAAAAATTCCCTACCTCGAGTCTTCAATTTTTCCTCTTCATTTCCTTTTATTTCTTCTCCATTTTCTCTTCCATTTTTCCTCTTTGTTCCTCCCCTATTTCTGCAGCAGAAAACGTACGAGAGAGAGAGTGGAGAAAGTGAGATGACATCTCACTTTTAAAATGAACTTAAGGGCAAGTTGATCCTTTCACGAAAATTCATATCTGTTAATAATACCTTGATTTTATTAAATCAAGTTTCCTAACCTCTAAAAGCATTAAAATAAATCCTAAGATTAATCTAAATTTTTATTTCACCATTTTCATAATTTTCTATATATGTTAATTCTCAATACAGTATTAAAACACCTTTGCAGTATCCTTAAAAATACTAAACTGACTTTGTTTATCCCCAAAATTTAACTACATCATCTTTCACACATTTGTGACCTATAAATGAATTTTACATATTTATTTACTTTAATTTAGCATTTATGTTATTTTTCTGAGTTAAATTAGTCATTTTACACATTCTGCGTTACGGCAAAGTGCCTCAATTAACTCAAAATATCACAAAAATTAGCGGACATATTAAACAAGTATTAAGTTACCTTTGCAACCTTATACAAGTCTAACATGTGTAAAAAGAGGATGTTAAAATTCTCCCCTCCTTAAAAAAAATTTTGTCCTCAAAATTTAGTTTCCCTTACTAAAATTTGGAGACCTTCAACAGCTACCCTTAACTGTAACCTTCTTATCCATTCCAATTTTAATCAAAACTTAGATATTTACATTCTTTTATCATTTCAGAAGATTGAGCTTCCTCTTGATTCCTTAAAGTATATATCCCGCCTATAGCCTACCGTCTAAGTTTGGGCATATTTCTCTGTCTGTTGGTATCCTAGTAATATATAACTTCAATAGTTTAAACATTTATAGTTACCAAGTCAATTTTGGATGTTAAAGTTTTTGCTAGAATAATAGAATACCTAACTTTATACACATTGGCTAACATGTAAGCATACACAAAGAAAGATCTAGTTTCAAATGTTGTCTTATTTGAAAAAATGTAAGATGCCCTTTAATCTGTAAGAGATTATAATTTCTTTTTAACAAAATAACATTTCACAAAGGAAGTTGTTGAATCCTTCTTATGTTACAAAATTCCTATAGAGAGTATAGTATGGTAACATTACCAATACTTATTGTAAAATGGTTCCAAAATGATTTCCAACATCCACAAATCACAAGGAAACTCATTTTTCATTTTTTTTAATTTTTCATACTACTAAGATATACAGAAGTCCAAGGAATGAAAACCAACAGTCATCAATCACATTATGCACTTCAATATCATCATAATATTCCTCCATTAGTCACTATTTTCATTCTTTTGGGATGCACAATCAGGCATCAATCTTAATCCTCATTAATTTGATTCTAAAATCAAGACAATTGCCCCTATAGTTGTCATTTTATGCAATGGATTATGATGTATGATTATGCCTAATGAATGCCCTAATGTATGCTTATGTAATGATTTTAAAATATTTTATTTAAAAAAAACACATATTATTTAAGTATTTCCAAGAAGTCTTTTTGTTCTAGGAGGCACCTTTTGATGTAACACCCCCAGCTAGGGCTCCAACCCTCGGAAAGTTGTGTTAATCCATTCAGTATTGTTCACATGGCTCGGTATTAAATCCCCTCCTTCGGACTACAGCCCTTCATTGGGATTATTGAATCCCCTCCTTCAGGCTATAACCCTTCATTGGGATCGAACCTAGAACACCTCCTTGTATTGTTTTCTGGGTAGGCAGGATGCCTTTTTGTTCCTTGCACTACCAAACATTTTTAACATTACACTTGGCGCCCTTTTGTCCAAGCTTAACTTTACAATACGTGGAAACCTCAAATAACAAGTTTGAAAACCAAAAACATGCAATGTTAAGTAAAACCATTACTTGATATACTTTTACACCTTATTGTATAAAAAAGGAAGCAAAACCATAATCCTTACAATTTATTATAGATAGGAAGTAACTCTACTCTTTCAACGTCAATCTACCCCTTTTCTTTACATTATTGTGCTTCCCAATATCATACTTGCGAAAAGCATTCATTAGTATGCATATTTCATTATACCTTTGAACATCATTCGTATTTATCAGTCAATTTCAATTTGTAACACATTGTGTTGACATTTAATCAATCAATCTCATAAGATTCAATGTCATCTTGAAATTATTTCATCAATATGATATCACTCAAGTCATAAAACATTCCATTATATCATGTTATACCAAGATAACGTACATTGTATAACATAAAACTCAAGCCTTTATGCCTTAAAACTAGTAGCCTCGGATTCAATCTTCCCAAGGCCAAAACCAAGCATTCTTAAAAACATTTTAGTGTTAAAACTCATCAAACTTTTAGCCAACACCATATATAAACCGACAATTATTTTCCAACTCTTAATTCTCTTAAAATCACCAAAAAATTAGTAAGTGAAGAGCTTGTCTATTTAGTTTCAAAACGGAGTATATTAAACCTCTGGTTCAATTTGGGTAGCATTCTACCTTAAGAAACAACCACCAATTAAGATTCAAATTCAAACTCAAGGATATTTAAACTCAAACACAAATAGGGCAGCATTTAACTTCTACTTTCTATCACAATTTAGACCACCATTCCAATTAATAAACATCACAAATCAGTCCCCAAAATCAGAGGCACAACCGTGGTCAATATCCATAGTAAATCAACCAAGTAAACCATTGTAATACCTTCACAATTGAACAACACCTAAATATTTACCATAACGGGGCAGCATCTATCATGGCCTTAACTTTCTACACAATTACACTTATAACTCATCATATAAGGATCCAATCATATCATGGCACAAAGCCTCTCATTTCATTAATATGTAATAGTTTACAATTCATCAATCAATCAAAGGACATGCTCAATGCATGATTATTTCTCAATTCATCATTGATTCCTTACACAACATATATAATGAATTACAACCTAAGTAATCAATTTCTTTACATTCATACATGAATTCTATGAATCCATTTTAATTTAACATTTAATACATGATAAATGAGCTCTTGTACAAGTCATATATATATATATATATATATATATATATATATATATATGAGAGGAGTAAATATATATACACATGGATGATATTAAAGTTACTTAAAGTTCATATGACCATTTAAAAAAATCACATGCATTTATGTTTTAATCTTAACCATTCATATAAAATCTAATGGTCAAGATTCACTCCTCTCACCTTCTCATAATAAACACTCCTCTCATCCGATACACTTCTATATATATATATATATATATATATATATATATATATATATATATATATTATGATTATCCATATGGCCACCAAACAGCAGCATATTTTGCTGCAAAATAGCAATAGCAGAATTCATACAGCAAAACTTAAAGCAGCAAAAATAATGCAGCAGAATATAAAATAACAGAATTTAGTGCAGCATAATTCATATAGCAGAATTTAAAACAGCAGCAAGACTAAACAAAATAGCAGAAATTAAAAATAGCACCAGCACTAATTAAACAGAGCAATTTCTAAACTTAATTTTCTACCACATTCCAAGCCACAAATTCAACATAAAAGCATCAAAATTTCTGCTCAAAAAGAGGGCACTTAACCTTGGCCATCAACCAAGTTTAGTCCTTAAGCATCATATAATCATCATTCATCAATTTAATTCAAGCAAACCTAAGTTAAAAGATCAAACATATCCTCAAGAAAACCCTCGTTTTCTTTTTTTTTTAACCATAAAAATTCATAGAAAAATAAGGACATCTTCATGCCCTAGTCAATCACCATGAACAACCCAAACTTTCATTAAGCTAAAAAAAATGATAATCAAGCATGGAAAACACTCAATCACACTAAACCCATTCCTCCACCATGCTCAACCGTGAACAACAAAGAAGGGAATCAAAGATGAAAAATCCCCCTACCTCACCTTCAAATTCAAGCTTCAAGCTTGATCTCGCTCTAAAGCATAGTCAGTCCATTCCCCGGCTTGATAGGATGAACTGCTCTGATACCAAAATGTAACAACCTAATTCTAAACATTATAGCATAATCTAAATATGTTGAGTAAATAGAATTAAGTATGTCACTTCTAAACATGAAACATAAAACTAAAAATATAATCATGACCTGTAAAACAACTATCACGTATAAATATATAGAGCCTTGACAAAATGTAAGAGAGTAAGACCTTTTACGCATCTGTCAACTTGCTCTTCACCATCAAACTATATGATATGTCTAAGACTACAAATTCTTACAAACTAATTTTATCAGCTTAATTACATAGCTATTACTTTAAATACAGAGCTTAATACAAACTAAAAATATATGCTTAGTCTTCAGCGCTCCATTTTGCTCCTAATTTAGTCCTCCTTTGGATTTATCATGGAAAACATAGAAAGAACTAGGGTGAGAATATGAAATTCTCAGTAATAAGTTTGAAATTGTGACATCATGGTAAATCCAATTGCTTCGGGAAAAATCAATTTTGATATAATATATGTAAAGGTGCAAAAGTCAAAACTCAGTTCTTTCTCTTCCCGAGGTAAACAATTCATTTAATTATGAAAATAGTTAGTTGGGTAATAACATAACAGTCACTTCGAACAACGTATACTTTAAACAATTATTTACTAGGAATAATACTAAATATTATCCCTAGTCCTTTTGACTAACTTTTAACCTTACTCCATACATTTATTGAAAACAAGCCAATTGCCCATACAATTGCCGTTTTATGCAATGCTTTATGATGTATGATTATGATTATGGTTTTGTTATATTGAAAATTACATAGCTGTGAAGTAGCAAGTCTGAATCTAATGACCGTAGTATTATACTATGGTTGTTAAATTCGAGATGTTACAAACCATACCTTCCAAAATACGGTTTGAATCTGCACCTGTGTCGAACAAGGCAATAATATTTAAGACAAAATCATCAATTGTAACGTTAATGTTAATAAAAAAATGGATTTTGAGATGATTAATGATTTCATAGAATTTTTCTTCTTCTTCTTCTTTAGTCTTTTGACTATGATTATTAGGAATTTTCTCAAAATCAGAATCAGTTTGGATATCACCTAACTGGGAGATGATAAGATGATGCAGTTTTTGTTGTTCTTTAAGGTCTTTAACTTCAATTTTAAGATTATTAATCTTGAATTGAAGATCTTGGATTGTTATTGGTTTTTTAAATAAACTCTTTTCAAGTTTTTTAATTATTTCTCTAAGATCATATTTATTTTTAATAATTGGATTTTTCATAGTCTTAGAAGAACTTTCTTCTATAATGGATTTTAACTTTTGGAAATAGATTTTCTTTTCTTCAGATTTTCTGTTCTTCAATAGATTGATCAAGATTTAAAGCTTTTATCTTCTTCTTTAACCTACAATACTTGCTAATATGACTGGGTTTACCACAATTGTAGCAGATTACAGGTTTGTTTGGAACTTTAATATTATCGACTGGAGGTTTTGACTTAAATTCTTGTTTAAGTCTTCTAGGTTTTGTAGAAGCTTTATGTTTGTAATATTTAATTTTCTAGGTAGTTTTCTGCACATGTTTAGGTTTGGGTTTAGTTTTCTTCCTAGCACAAGGAAAGCCAAATTGTTCGCATAAATTTCCTAATTCCCGCGTAGTTTAGGCTTTTTCTCTAGCTAATTGGCTTTGAATCTTATCATCTTGACAGATCTTAAGGGTTACCTTTTGGATAATGACAATGAGTTGACTGTAACTCAATTGCTCATAAGGGATTTCTCCATTTAGGGATTGGCTTCTAATTTTATCACAAACCTTGTCGCCTAAAGATTTTGGAAGACCAGCAAGAAACTTTTCTTTCCAGAAAGGTTGTTGACTATCCTCTCTAGTGTAGACTCTAGTCAAGAAGGTGTCTTTATACCACCTAAAGTCAGCTAAAGTTTTACATTTTAAGTTTGAAAGAAGTTCAGTTGACCTATCTCTGCAAAAGGATGGATCACCTATGAAATGTTGGACAATTATGAAAATTAAGGTGTTGACAACATCAGGGATAGTTTTCACATCGCTGAGGATTGGAATGCCTTCAGCATCAGTTTTGATTGCGTTTTGTAGACCAAGTCTTTGGGTGTCAGTAAGATAATGATCCCACCAACCCTTGAGTTGACCTATAAATCCTGAAACAAGAATTTCTATAATAGTTTGATCAATAACATAGTCATTTCTTGGAGAGTATTAAGAATTGAATACTCAATTTTTTCGTCAATATTCTAGACATAAACATTGTTTGCACTAAAATACCTAAAGTTTGGGTCGCATTCTTCGAGCAATATATCAGGCAGAGTCGCTCTTTGATAATGTAATTGTGAAGGATTCTTCCAATTAAGCACTTGGCTAATAACTGGGTTGACCTTCCAAGTGCTTGATTAGAAGAATCCCTCAAAATTATATTATCAAAGAGTGACTCTGCCTGATTTGTTGCTTGAAGAACGCAACCCAAACTTTAGGTCTTTTAGTGCAAACAATGTTTATGTTAGGATTATTGACGGAAAAATTGAGTATTCAATTCTTAATACTCTCCAAGAAATAACTATGGTCTCGACTGCCTATCAAACATCTTATGACTGTAATGATCAAACTATTATAGAAATTCTTGTTTTAGGATTTACAGGTCAACTCAAGAGTAAGTGGGATCATTATCTTACTGACACCTAAAGACTTGATATACAAAACACAATCAAAACTGATGCTGAAGGCATTCTAATCCTCAGCAATGGGAAAACTATCCCTGATGTTGTCAACACCTTAATCTTCATAATTGTCCAACATTTCATAGGTGATCCATCTTTTTGGAGTGATAGGTCAGCTGAACTTCTTTCAAACTTAAAATGTAAAACTTTAGCCAACTTTAGGTGGTATAGAGACACCTTCTTGACTAGAGTCTACACTAGAGAGGATAGTCAACAACCTTTCTGGAAAGAAAAGTTTCTTGCTGGTCTTCCAAAATCTTTAGGTGACAAGGTTTGTGATAAAATTAGAAGCCAATCCCTAAATGGAGAAATCTCTTATGAGCAATTGAGTTACGGTTAACTCATTGTCATTATCCAAAAGGTAACCCTTAAGATCTGTCAAGATGACAAGATTCAAAGCCAATTAGCTAGAGAAAAAGCCCAAACCAAATGGGAATTAGGAAATTTCTACGAACAATTTGGCTTTCCTTGTGCTAGGAAGAAAACTAAACCCAAACCTAAACATGTGTAGGAAACTACCTAGAAAACTAAATATTACAAACATAAAGCTTCTACAAAACCCAGAAGACTTAAACAAGAATTTAAGTCAAAACCTCCAGTCGATAATATTAAAGTTCCAAACAAACCTGTAATCTACTACAACTGTGGTAAACTCGGTCATATTAGCAAGTATTGTAGGTTAAAGAAGAAGATAAAAGCTTTAAATCTTGATCAATCTATTGAAGGATAACTTAACAATCTTTTAATTGAATCATCTGAAGAAGACTCTAAAAAAGAATTTTCTAAAGATTTAAATCAAATCCAAAATGATGATATTTCTTCATCTGAAGAAGAATCAGACTCTCTGACAGTCAATGTCTTAACAAAGGAACAAGATCTCTTGTTTGAAGTTCTTAATTTGGTCCAAGATTTTGAAGAAAAGAAAATCTATTTCTAAAAGTTAAAATCCATTATAGAAGAAAGTTCTTCTAAGACTATGAAAAATACAATTATTAAAAATAAATATGATTTTAGAGAAATAATTAAAAAACTTGAAAATAGTTCATCTAAAAAATCGATAACAATCTAAGATCTTCAATTCGAGATTAATAATCTTAAAATTGAAGTTGAAGACCTTAAAGAACAACGAAAGTTGCATCATCTTACCATCTCCCAGTTAAGTGATATCCAAACTGATTCTGATTCAGAGAAAATTCCTGATAATCATAGTCAAAAGACTAACGAAGAAGAAGAAGAAAAATTCTATGAAATCATTAATCAACTCAAAATCCAATTTTTTTTTATTAACATTAACATTAAAATTGATGATTTTATCTAAAATACTATTGCCTTGCTCAACACAGGTGCAGATTCAAACTGTATTTTGGAAGGTATGGTTTGTAACATCCCAAATTTAATAACCATAGTATAATACCACGGTCGTTAGATTCAAACTTGCTACTTCACAGCTATACAATTTTCAATATAACAAAACCATATATATATATATATAGAGAGAGAGAGAGAGAGAAAATATGAGCCCTAAATGAGTATATACATATTACACAACAACTATATTTCTCATAAATACAAAATGTACATCATTTCGAAATAAACTACCTAGCGACACTAAGCTAAGCACTCCAAGCTCCTGCTTGCACTTCACTTTCCACAAGTCTTCCTCCCTGGAATCATCATGGAAGCATACATAAGGGGTGAGAATCATAAATTCTAAGTAGATAAATCCATAAAACATGCCACCACAAACATTCCAACCAATTCTGGGAAAAACATATTTCTAAACTCATGTATCACACATATCAAGCTAGAAAGGTGGCAAAGGCCAAAACCAAGTTCTTTCTCTTCTCGAAATAGATTTTTATTTTATAAGTTTACATAAACACTCATTTTTATCACAAATAGTTTTCAAGTGATCACCACACCCTCAAAAGCATCATCTCTACCACAGAGACACAAACAACATCTCTATCTCAGAGACACAAGAACAACTATGGCCACTACCTCTATCTCACCAGTGGCTACGACCACTATCTCACCATAATGACTATCAATGATATTATACAACTGCCCATACAATCATACATATCATTGATTAAGGTAACTGCCCATACAATTACCATGCAAATGTAATGCTTGTTATATTGCATGTTTATGTCTGATATGTCCTAAGATAATGGTTATACAATGAAATAAAATAGTGTTAGTGCAATGTCATGAAACTCAACTATTTCCAGGAACTATGATTCCTTTTTATTTCTCTGAGTAATGAGGCTCCAACCTTAAAACACTACCTAGTAATGAATGGACTATTCCATCTCACAACAACGAGTGTACTGTTACCATATCATATACCATTCACAGAAACGTAAAAATAGCAATTGTGTGAGAAAATATGCAAAGTGATATTTAACACACATTCAGCACCACATCGGTTACCTTCCTACACAAGGTCATAACCAATGCTCTTAAACATGCCCATCCTCTTCCTAGAGGTTTTCCAACTGACAACTTAGGAATACTCACATAATCACCCTATGTGCCATTCCCATCACCTATCATCATCACAAATGATAGCCAAACAACAACATGTTGATTTACAATTCTAAACACTAACCTAAGCAATCCATATCTCTAATGATGCTTAGTTTTCATAATCTATAGATATATGCCATGAGGTTATTCTCCCCAAGAATCATCCCATTTTATGTCTTAACACACTTAGAAAAGCATATATGAATTATCTCAACACTTAGGGAACTCCAAAACATCAAGATTCAACACTTGACAAGGTCTGGAAGTCATACCTAGGTGCCACCCATCCCCGCCTAGGCGTGAGTGTGGCAGGACAACAATCCTGTAACTTCCAAGAACCCACGCCTAGGCATGGTTCTGTCACGCCTAGGTGTAACACTCTTTGTCTCACCCACGCCTAAGCGTGGTTTAGTCACGCCTAGGCGTGACCCTACGACAGAAACTTCTACAAAATTCTACAAATACGGGGTA
The DNA here is from genome assembly GCA_029884605.1 of Ormosia emarginata. Classification (NCBI taxonomy): domain Eukaryota; kingdom Viridiplantae; phylum Streptophyta; class Magnoliopsida; order Fabales; family Fabaceae; genus Ormosia; species Ormosia emarginata. The sequence continues at coordinate 47,915,922 of JAQQTP010000088.1, forward strand.
CTGTTCCATTGGAACTTACCCCTCATCCAATCACTCAAAACTCACTTCTAAGTGATTTCCAATCTTACACGTCCATCTATACAAAGCAACTCATATTTCACTCAAAACCATGAATTATGTATTTAATCAACCCATCATGCACCTTAAAACCTAAACCCCCAAAATTCAACTCCGACAAGAACCAAGGTGTTCAAGTGATGAATAATTCATCCTCATGCATCCAACAAACCAACATCAAGCCATATTCAAGTTCACCAACAAGAAATATGCCAAGAACACATAAAACAACCCTTCAAACCCCTTTTTCCCATTATGCTAACACATAGAACAAGATGAAGAAAAATGGAAACAAAGAGTCAAAACAAAAGTTTCCCCTACCTCAAGGTCTTGAAGATGAAGCCAAGGATGGCCTTGGAAGATCTAAGCTCCACTTGATTCCTCATCCTTCTTCCTCTTCCTTCTTATTTCTTCTTCCTTCTCCTTCTTTCTCTTCTCTTTTCTGCTTTTTCCCTCTCCCAACCGTGGGATATTTATATAGAGAAGTCAACTTTGGCTTCTCATTAGATAGGTACTAAAACCTTGATCTGTTAAGAACACTTAAATTTCACCAAATCTATTTCTCCAACCTCCAACACACTTAAAATAAATCCAAGATCTTCAATTCGAGATTAATAATCTTAAAATTGAAGTTAAAGTCCTTAAAGAACAACAAAAGCTTTATCTTCTTATCATCTCCCAGTTAGGTAATATCCAAACTGATTCTGATTCTGAGAAAGATCTTGATAATCATAGTGAAAAGACTAAAGAAGAAGAAGAAGAAGAAGAAGAAAAAGAAAAAAAAATTCTGTGAAATCATTAATCAACTTAAAATCCATTTTTTTTTATTAACATTAACATCAAAATTGATGATTTTGTCTTAAATACTACTGCCTTGTTCGATATAGGTGCAGATTCAATCTGTAATTTGGAAGGTATGGTCCTAACAAAATACTTTGAGAAAACTACTAAGCGACTCAGCACTGCTAGTGGTTCTAAATTAAAAATCGAGTTTAAACTCTCTTCTGCATTCATCGAGAATCAAGGTTTCCAAATTGAAACTTCTTTCCTTCTTATCAAGAATCTCAATAATGAGCTAATACTAGGAACACCATTCATTAGGTCTATCTTTCCTCTTCAAATCAATGATCCTGGTATTACTATTCAATATCTTGGTAAAACAATCACTTTTTAGTTTCTTAGGAAACCAAACTTAAGAAGTCTTAATCCAATTCAATATAAACAAAAACAGATAAATTATCTCAAAGAAGAAATTTATTTCAAAAATATCGAATCTGAGCTTAGTCAGCCTCAAATCCAGAAAAGGATTCAATCTCTTCATATATAGATTCAAGATTCAATCTGTTCTGATCTTCCAAATGCTTTCTGAGAAAGGAAGAAGCATATTGTGGATCTTCCTTATGAAAAAGACTTCAATAAAAGACAAATTCCTACGAAGGCTAGACCTATTCAGATGAGTCATGAACTTCTCGAATATTGTCAATAAGAAATCAATGATCTTTTGTCTAAAGGTCTCATTCGTAAAAATAAGAGTCCTTGGTCTTATTCTGCTTTCTATGTCAACAAACAAGCTGAAATCGAAAGAGTTACTCCTCGTCTCGTCATAAACTACAAACCCCTTAACCAAGCTCTTTAGTGGATTCAGTATCCGATCCCTAACAAAAAGGATCTCCTTAAACGTTTTTACTTTGCCAAAATCTTTTCTAAATTTAATATGAATTCAAGTTTCTGGAAAATCCAGGTAAAGGAGAGTGATCGCTACAAGATGACTTTCACTGTACCTTTTGAGCAATACGAGTGGAACGTGATGCCTTTTGGTCTTAAGAATGCACCTTCGAAATTCTAGAGGATCATGAATGAAATCTTCAATCCTTATACAAATTTTACCATTGTCTATATTGATGATGTTCTTGTTTTCTCTTATTCTATTGATCAACATTTCAAACATATAAATATTTTCATCGGAATCATTAAAAGAAATGGACTTGCTATTTCCAAATCAAAGATTAATATGTTCCAAACTAGAATCAGGTTTCTTGGTCATAATATCCATAATGGAACCATCAACCCCATAAATAGAGTTATTGAATTTGCAGATAAATTCCCGAATCAAATCATTGATAAAAATCAGCTACAAAGATTTCTTGGTTGTTTAAATTATGTCGCTGACTTCTTCCCTCAGCCAAGTAATCTTATCAAACCTCTCCATGATCGTTTGAAAAAGAGTCCTCCTCCTTGGTTAGATGTTCATACAAACATAGTCAAACAGGTAAAATCATAGGTAAAGGATCTTCCATGCCTTTATCTCCCAAATCCTCAGTCTTTCAAGATTGTTGAAATTGATGCCTTTGACATAGGTTATGATGTCATTCGCAAACAGTGTGTCACAGACAAAGAACATGGCATTGCATATGCATCAAAACATTAGAGTCCAACACAGCAGAAATATTGAACTATCAAAAAAGATATTTTATCCATTGTTTTATGCATTACAAAGTTTCAATCAGATTTATTAAACCAAAATTTTTAGTCTGTGTTAACTGTAAATTTGCAAAGGATATTTTACAAAAAGATGTCAAAAATCTTGCTTCAAAACAAATTTTTGCGCAATGGCAAGCAATCCTTAGTGCTTTTGATTTTGATATTGAATACATCAAAGGTACCTCAAACACCTTACCAGATTATTTGACTCGTGAATATTTACAGGGAAATTAATGCCCAGATTAACAAAATCATCACCTTCCCGAGGAAGAGGTATAACAAAAAATGTCATGGCACAGCCAGCCAAACAATCATCTCAACAAATTGGGTCTTCAACCCTTCCAATAGGGTCTTCAATCTAAGGTCAAACTGGGTCTTCGACTCAAATTCATCCAAACAACCAAAGGAAACAATCCTAAGATAACTATGCCATGCCCATCCAAACTTTAATGGCCTTACAAGATCAAGGTATCACCAAACTACCTCATAAGTCCTGGAAAGAAATCTTAGATTCGGAGAAATAAGTTGACATCAAATCTTTAATCAATAAAATGAACGACAAAGCCATACAAGTTAACCCTCCATATAAAGATATCGTGACCAAAATCAATACCAATCCTGTCAAACCTCATTATATCCCAAGAGAAAACTTTTGGCCTGTCATCCAAGTTGAACCTGAATTTTGGGATTCCAATCCTAATAAAATCCCTGCAAAAATCTTTCCATCTAGTTTTCATTTTAAACCATTGGCCCAAAATAAAACCTAACAATTTTATGAATATATTCTTATTGACTCTGACTCTGTTGCCATTAAGCATTACAGGGATGCAAAATATGAAAGTTATATTGCCTATTCTACAATCCAGATTCTTAAGGTACTGACTCCTGTTGACTACGAAAAGGATCTTAATGATATGACAAAGTTCTCCCGATTTTTTGACCCAATAGGTTACAATTACTGGGATTACATCCAAGCCTGGAGCAATACATTTTGGTTCCAGAATAAACAAAACCATCATTCCTGGTTGTTCTACTTCAAGCAGAATATCCAGTACAAATTTCCATAGTGGTTCCTCTAATGGTGGGATTTCTTCGGACCAATTCCTCAGATCCTTCCTCCTCAAGTTAGTGAAGGATTTCAATATTTTCAAAAGAAGTTTGACCTTGTAGATGATCCGTTCCTGGTGGATCTACATTTCTACTCTAAACTATCTCTTGCTTGGATCTCCTCTTAGCAGTACAAGTTTAGGAGGCATGATCATCCTAACTAATTGCCACTTTTACAAAGACAAGCTTACGCCAAATGGGGGGGAACTTTTGACACTTCAAGAGCCTCACCTGAAAACATCAAACTCTGGTTCCAAAAGAACCCCAAACATCTCAAGGTTGCTGATCTAAAGTCTTCTAAATTCCTCAACCAAAAATCAAAGATTTTGGCTGCTATTGCTGCCTCCTTTGACCCAAATAATCTTATCATGAACATGAAAGATGTCCTAAATCTTTACAAAGAAACAGAATCAACCATCTTTGACGAACCTGTGCCTAAAAGTTCTGGATCTCCAGCACCGTCCATTATTTTATCTTCTAGTGATCCAAATGAAGATGATTGTTATGGAGTTAATCTTGACGTTGATGAATAGTCAAATTACTATTTGATTACTATTCACACCTACGGAAGACTATTGTGCAACATTGTTCACTATAGCGGTTGCGGAAGATTACTATTTTACTATTCACTGTAGCGGTACATTGTAGCATTACTATTGTAATAGTATTTTTGTGTCTTTAAATAGGTTGCTTGCCCATGATGTTAGGCATCCTTTTGAATATTTGAAAATTTAGTCAGTTCTTAGAGAGAGGTTAGTGAGAGATACTCTCCCTTCTCCCCTCCTCAATCTTTTCTTCAATCTTATAATCTTTATATCAGTTTTAATAAAGTTTCAATCTTGACTCTTCTTTTCTCTCCTCTTCGCTAGACTTTGCCGTCTCTGACATATTTCTAGTTTTCACTTTTATGTTTTAATTTATTTACTTTATTTAATTTATGCATATCATCTGCATATCATGTAAAGCAGTCTATCTGCTCCCTACGTTTCTCTATCCTTCTCCCCTTTCGTGATCTTCCACCTACTCTTTGGTATCAGAATACATAGTCAGTAGAAGACTGTTCACGTTAGCAACAAGTATTCATATGCATCAAAACATTGGAATCTTGCACAATATAATTATTCAATTGTCAAAAAAGAGATTTTATCCATTGTTTTATGCATTACAAAGTTTCAATCAGATTTATTAAACCAAAAGATTTTGGTCCGTGGTGACTATAAATTTGCAAAGGATATTTTACAAAAAGATGTGAAAAATCTTGCTTCAAAACAAATTTTTACCCGATAGCAAGCAATCCTTAGTGCTTTTGATTTTGATATTAAATACATCAAAGGTACCTCAAACACTCTACCTGATTATTTGACTTGTGAATATTTACAGGGAAATTAATAGCCATATCAACAAAATCATCCCCTTCTTGAGGAAGAGGTTTAACAACCTATGTCAGAGGCATCAATTTCAACAATCTTGAAAGACTAAGGATTTGGCAGATAAAGGCATGGAAGATCCTTTACTTGTGATTTTACTTGTTTGACTATGTTTGTATGAACATTTGACCAAGGAATAGGACTCATTTTCAAACGATCATAGAGAGGTTCGATAAGATTACTTAGCTGAGGGAAGAAGTCAGCGACATAATTTAAACAGCCAAGAACAAGAACATCATCAATGCAGACAATGGTAAAATTTGTATAAGGATTGAAGATTTTGTTCATGATCCTCTAGAATTCTGAAGGAGCATTCTTAAGACCAAAGGACATTACATTCCATTCGTACTGCCCAAAAGGCACAGTGAAAGTTGTCTTGTAGAGATCACTCTCCTTGAACTGTGTAACATCTTGAAAATTAATAATTTTATGACAAATAATTGTTTTATAATATTTGTGATTTTTTTGGAATTTTTTTGGATTTTTCTGAGAACGCTGAATATTTTAATATTATTTTTCATTTTGCGTGCACACTGAGGAGAGCCGGGGAAATGAGATATTTTTCCCGAGAACCTTGAACTGTAAAAACGTCGATGGGGGATCTTACTAAACCTGAGACCAAACACGGTTTACAAGATTTCACGTTTTTCGAGAAATTTCATCTAACAGGATGAAAAATCGCAGTATAAAATTTTGTTTGTTGAATAGTTAATACTGACTTCTATCAACAATAATAATTGTCCATTGGATAATAACATGTATTAGAAACCCTATCACCTTATCCTAATGCAATCCACTTTATGTCAAATCAAATCCACCTTAATTCAAATAAAGTGTACTTTTATCAAAGCTTCTTTGAGAAACTTTGACTACCAAAAGACCAAGCTACCCTTTGGCTTGTTGGGAAAGCTAATTTCTCCCCCTTTACCCTCTCAATGCCACAACAAAGCTAGCCCAAGGGAGGCAAAATTTGCCTCCACACTTAATGCATCATCACCCAAAATATCTCATTTCAACCTAACACTTTCTCTCTCTAACTTTTCTCTTCCATTTTCTCTCTTCCTTCTCTCTTCTTCTCCCTTCTTCTCTACGAAAATCCAGCTACCATTCTCTTCACTTTTCTCTTCATAAACACCATTTCTATACTCCCTTCTACCTCCTTTACACTTCTTATTTGAAGGGTTTTCTTCAAAACCCAACTTTTCCTCTACTGCCATCCAAGACAAAGCTTCCAACTTTGAGGTAAAGATTCTATTTTTCTTCTTCTTTCTCTTCATTTTCGTGCTCTAGGGTCTCATTGGAGACCAAAGATCCATTCTTTGCCATGTTTAATGTTGGTTCTTGATGAATGGAATTCTAGGGTTTTGGGAAGCTCAAAACCGAATCTCCAAGGAGGAAGGAGCCCATTTTCGTGTTCTTCCTTTAGGTAAGAGGGAGATTTACTTACTTCAACCATTATTGGTGGTGAGGAGACCTTTGTGTGGTTGTTGATGGAGAAATTCATCTTTGTATGTTTACTTTGTTGGGTGATTTTTCATGTTTAAGTAATCTTAATTGAGATTGACACTTGTATAATGATCTTGAACGTATTGGGTATGTTGAAAATGCTTCATCATATTAGGGTTGTTAAATGAAAAATTTGGAGTTTCCTACCCTAATATGAGGCTACGGTTTTGACTAGGATTTTGAGGTATGAATTGGTTTTGTACGCAAATAAAATGAAGCTCATGTAATTAAAGGTTGAATGATAATGTTGGAAATTGATGGATGGAGATTTTTGAAGGTTTCCTAACCTAATGTGAGGCTACAGTTTTGGCTTGGAATTTAGGGAAATAGGAATGATTTTGTGTGAACTAAAATTTGAGTGATTATATATCAAGAAATTAGTGCATAAAAAGGAAATAAATTGAAACTTTGAAGACGTGAGAGGTCACAGTTTTTGTGAAAAAATTGGAGTTCAAATAATGCTTTAGTGCATCCTTGGAATTTAAGAATTTAGATAAAAACATAATCTATAATGAGATGGGAGAATTGAATTGGATGATAACACTTATGAGGCTTCAGTCTTGGCTTGAAATCTCTAAGGTTGGAATTGAATTGTGTAAGACGAAATATATGTGATTAGTTATGAAATGAGTAAGACATGAAATGAAAATTTTGGGGGTTTCCCACCCTAATGTGGGGCCACGGTTTGGCTTGAACATTGAGAAAGTGAATTGATCCCATGTGAAATAAAAGCTAAGTAATTAGGTATCAAGAGACTAGTGCATAAAATGGAAGGAAATTTAGAACCTTGAAGGCTTGTGAGGCCATAGTTTTGAGGGTTACTTAACCTAGGGAATTTCATAATTGATCAAGACTTAAGTTATTGGAAACATTGGACCCTTAATAGGGAATGATGATAAATGATAGACCGTAAATATACATTGATGTTGAGAAGTGATTCTATGTTGTTGTAAGACCCTATGTGGGGCTAAGTGTTTATTGATGAATTTCTTGAAGAGATTATGACATATTGACATTGAGAAAGATTATATACCATTGTGGTATTGCATATGATAAATGTATCATTGATATGATTTATTGACATTGTGAATGAATATATATGCCATTGTGGTATGCTTATGATGAATGCATCATTAATAAACATACATGATTAGACATTGCGTCGTCATGCATATGTGTTGTCCGTTGGACATTGTTGTAAAGGCGGTGTATGCCTAGGAGTTTGAATAACACCTATGTGCGGGTGCGAATAGACTAAGCGTAGGGTCATAGTGGTTGGCCCTCGGGGCATCGGGGTGCAGGTTCCTCACATGGACAGTTATGAGCTCCTTTGCGCCGTGGGGTAGACCAATGCAAACACACCGACGATCTGGACTCAGACGCTGTCCTATATCGCGATCGACTATTGAGGTGCCATGTATAAGCCATTATTGCGCAAATATTTTTATGAGATGAAGCACACTATTTTTAAGGCTAACGATATACTGGCATTACTCCTTGATCATTCACTCGAAAAATGTTGATGCCTACCTCCATAGAGTAGGATTTTGGTCCCATGATGCATTGTGCACTGTTCATTGTTGGTCTCATAAATTGTTGAGCATGAACACTTGTGACTGTGAAAATATCTGTTTTATTTCTGTAATAATTATCTGGATATTATGCTGATTGCTTGAGATATCATTGCTTATAATTGTACTACTTTGCTATAAATTCTACTATTACTGTTAATGAATATGTGGACTGTGTTGCTATGTGGGCGCTCTGCGCCGTGTTGTCTTCTTACTGCTTTAATGGTAATGAAAGATGGGTGTCTCACCTCTTTACTGTATTATTCTGTTTTATGTTGTATTGAATAAAGACAGTGAAGAGCGCGGATTTGAGTCTGATTAGTTAGGTTTAAGGATCGACTTCAGTTTCCTTGTGATGGCATCTGCACAACCTCTTCTGTTACGCACGTGGATACAGTTTGATAGTGGCTTCGAAGCCTGGCATTTTGACTACGAAGCGAAGCGTGTTACTTACATTGGGGATGTGACCCTGGTTCAGTGCGGTAATGAACCTGGAGCCGGTACGAATATATCTTATGTTCCTATACGTGTGGAGTTCCCTATACCCATTGGGGAGATGTGGGATAACCACTGCCTCTTCCCTAGAGAGGTTTCGGTTATAACGCATGTCCGTGCTCCCATCCATCTGGAAATGCCGCAAGGGCGAGTATTCCCTATCGGAAATGTTGAAGAAGATCAAGTGCAAAACCATTCCTTACAAGTGTTAGACTTCGAGGAAGGTCGAACTTTTATATGGTAGTTATGTTATGTTATGTAAAACCTATACTTTATATTATTGTACGTTAATTTATGTAATGGTGATGGATGTCTAATTTGTATTAAGCAAATGTTGTATTTTGTATTGTGAGTCAATATAATTACATTTCATATTGAGGCTTGTATTTTCTATTTATGCATAATGGAAATATCTCTAATTATTTTATAAATCTAAATTTGAAAATGCTGGATTTTGAGACTGTGACACGCCTGGATTTAGTGATTGTGGTATAATGACAATTGTGCTGCGGTGGCTAGATCTAGGTGCGTTACAAAAGGTGGTATCCGAGCAGTTCATCCTGTTGAGCCGGGCTATGGACTTGCTCTGTTTAAGCATATTAGAACTTTTGTATGTTGTGCACTTCCTTGTCTCTTGATTGAGATGATGGGAAAGGAATGCATGGCTTACTGTAGGATGAATGTTAGTAGCTACTGTTATATAGTTGCATGATATTGAGGATTGCCTACTCAATATGTAATGTTCTGTGTGTGTAGAAAACTATGACTTCACCTAGGCATACTGTACTAGGAAAATAGGAATTCTTTTTGTAAGGAGATCAAAAGGTTTTGGGGAACCGATCTTCTGGAGAAAGAAATGACTAGTGTAAGTTTGGTTTGAGAAGCTGTTTGGGGGTTGATGACTTACAAGAGATTACGCCATGGAAGGCAGAACAAAGAGGCTCGAGTTAGAGACTGTTAGGATTCGTGGATTTGACTTGTCTTGTTTGAATTGTGTGACTCCTTGTGTTTAATTTCTGAGAGGGGACAATGTTGTTTGAAATAATTACATTTGTTTTGTTATGTTGTGTGTTGTTCATCTTTGAAGAAAGTCGATGGCTCGTGGTAGACATACAAGGGCAATGGCTCGTGATAGGCGTACGTATGTGAGCGCAGGAGGAGATAATGAAAGCTTGACTGCGACTGTAGAAGGAAGACAAAGGATAACTGATGTGACAACTCACCAAGATCAGAGGACTGCACAACAATGAGGACTGGAAGTTAAGGTCCCAAATCTGTTGAAGGAAAGTCGGACTTGGGATAACCTTGGACTGCCTAAATCCTAGAGGAGGAGAAATAGAAAGGCTAATCAATTTAAGCGGAAACCATACTCCCGATTGTCAGGAAAGCGGCAGCCACATCCAACTCATGGGGAAAGTATTAGTGGCAGTGGATCCAATTAGACCCCGACATCCTTACTAAAAGGTAAGAAGTGCGGAAAGAACCACTTAACAAAGGGATGTAAGACCAAGAGAATGTTCTGTCTCAAGTGCGGAAAGGAGCACCTAACGAGGGGTTGCACAATTGTAGGAATCATCTGTTTTAAATGTGGAAAGCCTGGACACGTTTCCCGTAACTGCAACTAAGCGAAGGCAGGTTCTTTAGTCAATGCTGCAAGGGCTGTGAAATCGCAAGCAAAAGGCAAAATTTATACCCTGGGTGGTGCCGAGCACTCTAAATTTGAGGATCTAAACAACAGAAATTATGCCTCAAGTGACAATCCCGTAATTGTGTTGTATAATTCTGGGGGCAACCCCTTCTTTTACAGTTTGTAACTGTATGGATCATTTGGATTCATCTGTGTTTTCATTAGCTTTGACCTAGTTACTTTTATTTCTATTACCAAGACTTGTCATTGACACTCAAGTTTGTTTAATCTATCCTATTTCTACTAAAGATTGAATCTTTTGTTAATTTGACTTACTTAAAATCACACCTATTAGAGTTCATGATTTTAAGAATAGATTGGTTATTTTCCTAGCTATATCCTACTAGATCATTCTGATGAAAACCTTAGTGATTCCTAGAACTAAGACTTTTGAATTCATAATGGCCAACAAAGTTGAAGCCTTGTGAGGGAAAGAAGCCTGAGGATACATGTTAATGTCTTCCTTGAAGGACAAAAGAAAAGGGAATATGACTGTCACTATTGTAGTCAGTAAGTTTCTCGTGATGAACTACAATGCTGTCAGTTAAGGAGAAGAATAGAACATCTCAGTGAGATGAGGACCGTCATCAATTGAACAAGATTACGATCAAGGACGAGTATCCTTGGAAGAAGATGAACGATTCGATGAATCAGCGAGAAGGGAGTCGTTGTTTTCTCCAAGATAGATGCACGTTCTGGTCATCGTAAATTCGTGGGAATTTGAGGATGTTCCCAAAATGATTTTCAAATGCGCTTTGGACATTATGGGTATCTCATGATGTCGTTCGAAATGACATACGCTCTTGTCATATTCATGGATAACATGAATCGGATCTTCCATCCTTACCTAGGACAGAATTATCGTTGTCCTTAATGATGACATTCTGATCTACTCTCGAAGATATGGAGAGACATGCTGAACATCTCGATCCAGTTTTCCAGACTTTAAAGGAGAAGGAGCGAATGCCAAAGCATCAGAGTATGAAATTTTCGTTTGAGGAAGTTCAATTTTGGATCATGAAATTCCAAATGGAGGAATTGTTGTGGATTCACAAAAGATTGAAGCAGTTCTTCAAAAGGAAAGACCGGAGACTGTAAAGGAGATTCATAGTTGGTAGGATTAGTTGGTTGTTATTGAAGGAGTATCGATGGATTCTCCAAGATAGTAGGACATCTTACTCAGCTTACAAGAAGAGAATTAAAACCTTTATGGAATAACACGTGTAAAGAAAGTTTTCCTAAGATTGAGGAAACATTCGAATACTCGCTAGTTTTGGTCCTACCCGATCATAATGAGACATTTGAAGTGTTTTGTGATGCTTCACATCAAGGTCTAGGATGTGTATTCATGCAAAATTGGGAAGTTATGACTTATGCCTCGATGTAGTTGAGGGTGTATGGAGAATTGCCCAACTCTCGATTTGGTGTTAGCCGCAGTTAAAAATTGCTCTGAGAACATAGAGACGCTTTCGTTGTGAAGAAATGTTCAATGCCTTTAGAATCGCAAAGGCCTGAAGTATACATTCGATAAAAAGGGACTGAACATGAGACAGAGAAGATAATTAGAATTTTTGAAGGAGTATGACGTCTAGCTTCAGTGTCATCTTGGAAGAGCAAACGTCATAACAGACACTTCGGATCGGAAACTACCTAATACCATCATTAGGGTGGTTAAGAAGAAGGAATTAATAGAGTAATTCAAGGACAGGTGGCTGTCATTGGAAATGACACCAGATGAGGTATGTTTAGGTATGGTTACTATCCCGAATGGTCTATTGGGAGAAATTCAAGTGAAGTAGAAAAATGACCAAGATATATCAAGATCTAAAACAGAAGTATTGGTGGTAAGGAATAGAGAGAGACGGTACTAAATATGTGTCATCTTGTATGAGTTTCCAGCAAACTCACTCCTATTTTTCCTTGGACTACATCAAATTTCTCTTCGGATTAGTCCGGTAGCATATCAACTGGTTTTGTTATCCTTTCTTTCTAATTTTCATGATGTCTTCCACATGCCATGATTGCGAAAGTTTATCTCTGACCCTGCCATGTCATCGAACGGGATATAGTACAATTAAGAAAATGGTTGATCTATGAAATGCTTCTTGGGAAGATCGAGAATAGGAGAGCAAAGCAACACGGGGGCAGGGAGATCACATTGGCAAGAGTAATCTGAATTAACGCGACGAGGGATGCGACGTGAAAGTTAGAAGATAAGATGAAGAAAACAACATCCATGTCTATTTTAGGGGATGAAAATTTCGAGGATGAAATTTCTATTTCAAGGGGAGAGTTGTAACATCCCGAAAATTAATAATTTTATGACAAATAATCTTTTTATAATATTTGTGATTTTTTTGGAATTTTTCAAGATTTTTCTGAGAATGCGAAATATTTTAATATTATTTCTCATTTTGTGTGCACACTGAGTAGAGTCGGGAAAATGAGATATTTTTTCCGAGAACCTTGAACTGTGAAAATGTCGACGGGGGATCTTACTAAACCCGAGACCAGACACGGTTTTTGATAAATTTTATCTGACAGGATGAAAAATCGCTGTGTAAAATTTTATCCGCTAGACAATTAATACTGACTTCTGTCAACAGTAACAATTGTCCATTAGATAATAGCATGTATTAGAAACTCTATCATCTTATCCTAATACAATTCACTTTATGTCAAATCAAATCTACTTTAATTTAAATAAAGTGTACTTTCATCAAAGCTTCTTTGAGAAACTTTGACTACCAAAAGACCAAGCTACCCTTGGCTTATTAGGGAAGCTAATTTCTCCCCCCTTTACCCTCTCAATGCCGCAGTTAAGCTAGCCCAAGGGAGGCAAAATGTGCCTCCACACTTAATGCATCATCACTCAAAATATCTCCTTTCAACCTAACACTTTCTCTCTCTAGCATTTCTCTTCCATTTTCTCTCTTCCTTCTCTCTTCTTCTCCCTTCTTCTCTACGAAAATCCAGCCACCATTCTCTTCACTTTTCTCTTCATAAACACCATTTCTATACTCCCCTCAACCTCCTTGACACTTCCTATTTGAAGGGTTTTCTTCAAAATCTAACTTTTCCTCCATTGCCATCCAAGACAAAGCTTCCAACTTTGAGGTAAAGATTCTATTTTTCTTCTTCTTTCTCTTTATTTTCGTGCTCTAGGGTCTCATTGGAGACCAAAGATCCGTTCTTTACCATGTTTAATGTTGGTTCTTGATGAATAAAATTCTAGGGTTTTGGGAAGCTCAAAACCGAATCTCCAAGGAGGAAGTAGGAGCCCATTTTCGTGTTCTTCCTTTAAGTAAGAGGGAGATTTACTCATTTCAACCATTATTGGTGGCGAGGAGACTTTTGTGTGGTTGTTGATGGAGAAATCCATCTTTGTATGTTTACTTTGTTGGGTGATTTTTCATGTTTAAGTAATTTTAATTGAGATTGATACTTGTATAATGATCTTGAATGTATTGGGTATGTTGAAAATGCTTGATCATGTTAGGGTTGTTAAATGGAAAATTTGGAGTTTCCTACCCTAATATGAGGCTATGGTTTTGACTAGGATTTTGAGGTATGAATTGGTTTTGTACGCAAATAAAATAAAGCTTATGTAATTAAAGGTTGAATGATAATGTTAGAAATTGATGGATGGAGATTTTTGAAGGTTTCCTAACCTAATGTGAGGCTACGGTTTTACCTTGAAATTTAGGGAAATAGGAATGATTTTGTGTGAACTAAAATTTGAGTGATTATATATCAAGAATTTAGTGCATAAAAAGGAAATAAATTGAAACTTTGAAGACTTGAGAGGTCACAGTTTTTGTGAGAAAAATTGGAGTTCAAATGATGCTTTAGTGTATCCCTGGAATATAAGAATTTAGATATAAACATAATCTATAATGAGATAGGAGAATTAAATTGGATGATAACACTTATGAGGCCTCGGTCTTGGCTTGAAATCTCTAAGGTTGGAATTGAATTGCGTAAGACGAAATCTATGTGATTAGTAATGAAATGAGTAAGACATGAAATGAAAATATTGGGGGTTTTCCATCCTAATGTAGGGCCACGATTTGGCTTGAACATTGGGAAAGTGAATTGATCCAATGTGAAATAAAAGCTAAGTAATTAGGTATCAAGAGACTAGTGCATAAAATGGAAGGAAATTTAGAACCTTGAAGGCTTGTGAGACCACGATTTTAAGGGTTATTTAACCTAGGGAATTTCATAATTGATCAAGACTTAAGTTATTGGAAACGTTGGACCCTTAATGGGGAATGGTGATAAATGATGGACCCTAAATATACATTGATGTTGAGAAGTGGTTCTATATTGTTGTAAGACCCTATGTGGGGCTAAGTGTTTATTGATGAATTTCTTGAAGAGATTATGACATACTGACATTGAGAATGATTATATACCATTGTGGTATTGCATATGATAAATGTATCATTGATATGATTTATTAACATTGAGAATGAATATATATGCCATTGTGGCATGCTTATGATGAATGCATCATTAATAAACATACATGATTGGACATTACGTCGTCATGCATATGTGTTGTCCGTTGGACATTGTTGTAAAGGCGGTGTATGCCTAGGAGTTTAAATAACACCTATGTGCCGGTGCGAGTAGACTAAGCGTAGGGTCATAGTGGTTGGCCCTGGGGGAGTAGGGTCATAGTGGTTGGCCCTGGGGGCGTCGGGGTACAGGTTCCTCACATGGACAGTTATGAGCTTCTCTGTGTCGTGGGTAGACCGATGCAAACATACCGACAATCTGGACTGAGACGCTGTCCTATATCGCGATCAACTATTGAGGTGCCATGCATAAGCCATTGTTGCGTAAATATTTTTATGAGATGAAGCACACTATTTTTAAGGCTAACGATATACTGGCATTACTCCTTGATCATTCACTCCGAAAATGTTGATGTCTAGCTCCATGGAGTAGGATTTTGGTCCCATGATGCATTATGTACTATTCATTATCGGTCTCATAAATTGTTGAGCATGAACACTTGTGACTGTAAAAATATCTATTTTATTTCTGTAATAATTATCTGGATATTGTGCTGATTGCTTGAGATATCATTGCTTATAATTGTACTACTTTGCTATAAATTCTACTATTATTGTTAATGAATATGTGGACTGTGTTGCTATGTGGGCGCTCTGCGCCGTGTTGTCTTCTTACTTCTATAATGGTAATGAAAGTTGGGTGTCTCACCTCTTTACTATATTATCCTGTTTTATGTTGTCTTGAATAAAGACAGTGAAGAGCGCGAATTTGAGTCCTATTAGTTAGGTTTAAGGATCGACTTCTGTTTCCTTGTGATGGCATTTGCACAACCTCTTCTGTTACACACGTGGATACAGTTTCATAGTGGCTTGGAAGCCTGGCATTTTGACTGCAAAGCAGAACGTGTTACTTACATTGGGGATGTGACCCTAGTTCAATGTGGTAATGAACCTGGAGCCGGTACGAACATATCTTATGTTCCTATACGTGTGGAGTTCCCTATACCCATTGGGGAGATATGGGATAACCGTCACCTCTTCCCTAGAGAGGTTTCGGTTATAATGCATGTTCGTACTCCCATCCATCTGGAAGTGCTGCAAGGGCGAGTATTCCTTATCGGAAACGCTAAAGAAGATCAGGTGCAGGCCCATTCCTTACATGTGTTAGACTTTGGGGAAGGTCGAACTTTTATATGGTTGTTATGCTATGTAATGTAAAACCTATACTTTATATTGTTGTACGTTAATTTATGTAATGGTGATAGATGTGTACTTTGTATTAAGCAAATGTTGTATTTTGTATTGCGAGTCAATATAATTACATTTCATATCGAGGCTCATATTTTTTATTTATGCATAATAGAAATATCTCTAATTATTTTATAAATCTAAATTTGAAAATGCTGGATTTTGAGACTGTGACACACCTGGATTTAGTGACTGTGGTGTAATGACGATTGTGCTGCAGTGGCTAGATATAGGTGCGTTACAAAATGTGGTATTAGAGCAGTTCATCCTGTTGAGCTGGGGTATGGACTTGCTATGTTTAGGCATATTAGAATTTTTGTATGTTGTGCACTTCCTTGTCTCTTAATTGAGATGATGGGAAAGGAATGCATGGCTTGCTGTAGGATGAATGTTAGTAGCTACTGTTATACAGTTGCATGATATTGAGGATTGGCCTACTCAATATGTAATGTTCTGTGTGTGCAGGAATCTATAACTTCACCTAGGCATACTGTACTAGGAAAATAGGAATTCTTTTTGTAAGGAGATCAAAAGGTTTTGGGGAACCGATCTTCTAGAGAAAGAAATGACTGGTGTAAGTTTGGTTTGAGAAGTTGTTTGGGGGTTGACAACTTACAAGAGATTATGCCATGGAAGGCAGAACGAAGAGGCTCGAGTTGGAGACTGTTAGGATTCTTGAATTTGACTTGTCTTGTTTGAATTGTGTGACTCCTTGTGTTTGATTTCCGAGAGGGGACAATGTTGTTTGATATAATTACATTTGTTTTGTTGTGTTGTGTGTTGTTCATCTTTAAAGAAAATCGATGGCTCGTGGTAGACATATGAGGGCAATGGCTTGTGATAGGCGTATGTATGTGAGTGCAAGATGAGATAATGAAAGCTTGACTGCGACTGCGGAAGGAAGACAATGGATAGTTGATGTGACAACTCACCAAGATCAGAGGACCGCACAACAATGAGGACTGGAGGTTAAGGTCCCAAATCTATTGAAAGAAAGTCGGACTTGGGATAACCTTGGACTGCCTAAATCCTAAAGGAGGAGTAATAGAAAGGCTAATCAATTCAAACAGAAACCATACTCCCGATTATCAAGAAAGTGGCAGCCATATCCAACTCATGGGGAAAGTGCTAGTGGCAGTGGATCCAATCAGACCCCGACATCCTTACCAAAAGGTAAGAAGTTCGGAAAGAACCACTCAACAAAGGGATGTAAGACCAAGAGAATGTTCTATCTCAAGTGCGGAAATGAGCACCTAACGAGGGATTGCACAATTGAAGGAATCATATGTTTTCAATGTGGAAAGCCTGGACACGTTTCCCGCAACTGCAACCAAGCGAAAGCAGGTTCTTCAGTCAATGCTGCAAGGGCTGTGAAACCGTAAGCAAAAGGCAGAATTTATACCCTGGGTAGTGCTGAGGACTCTTGTAACACCTGCCATAGGGTGTCACATTTATGTTACTTAATTTCCGAAATACCCTTAAGATCATAAAAAGTGATGTTATGAAAAAAATACGAATTGAAAATTTTTTTTTATGACAATAAAATAAACTTAGCGGAAAATAAAAATATGATACACCATCACACATAATTTACATCATTATACATTACACACGTATTGTCAGGATTATTTATATTACAGACCATGTTCTCAAAGTAATTAAACATAATTTAAGACTTAACATATTGCCCAAGTCTGACTAAACAGCAGAACCCTCAGATGGGTCCTCCTCAGATTCCTCAGCAAATAGGAATCCGTTATTACGTGAAGCTCTACGGACAGGTGTCCGCGCAGATGACACGATACTTATCGCACTAGGAGTACGGTAGTAAGCTCCCCAGTACTGCCTAATGGATAGTGGAAACTCTAACTGTACATAAATATTGACACTAAAGTAGGAGTTCCCTTGTTCAAGCCTACTGTAGGTAATATTCAGATCCCCTATATAAAATATACACTGTCAATCCAAATGAACATGTCATGCCTCCGAACCTCCACGAAACTGTAATGTCATGTATCCTAGAAAGTTGGGCATCTCCATCTTCTCAAAATTCTGCGTCCCCAGACATTAGAAGTAGTTCTTCTTCTCCTTCTTGTACTATTTCTTTCTCAACGTCTTCAGCCAATTATAAATACAATATACAAATATACATACAAAGAGGTGAGATCACCTACGCCAATACCAACATGGTAGCATAGAGATAACATAACAGCAAGCTACATAAACACATCATATTACAAGTATGGCATCAACATATTATCAATCAAAATTAACATTTAATAATTACAGGAAATGCCAACTACACTAAGCAGATATTTTAAAAAGTATAATTGTCATAATCAATATTTCACAACTATTATATCTCACAGATGTAAGCATTTATGTTAATGCATGAACACAGAGACTCGATTTCCTACTCCATGGAGATAAACTCAGGTCGGAGAAATTGATCGCAAAGATCTGCCTGTACCACGTGCCTCAGACCAAGTGCTATAATTATATTTTGCACATCTAGCACATACACGACAGTCTTTGTCAGATCTTGATTAAGAATAGTGTCTCGGTCCGGATCATCGGTGTGTTGCATCGGTCTAATCCACGGTACAGAAGAGCTACCAACTGCCCATTGAGAGCAACTCGCACCCCGATGCCCCCATGGTCAACGAGTGACCTACACTACGCGTATCGCACCCACTCAAGAGGTGTACGTTTCTCCTAGGCAATTAGCCATATACAGTCCATCGAACCATTTTCAATGTATGTGTAATGCACCAATTATCAACCAAAGGTAAATCACATAATTTCTCATACCAGGTTCAAATACTGTTTTACGTTTGTGTATTAACGCCTATTACAGGCAAACTTCTCAATTTCTTGTACAGTATTCATATACTGATTTTAACTGTAAAGTTTACTATATAATTAACAGCGAAGTCACATTGCCATGTTTTTTTCATTCATAAAATATTTTTGTCACGTTTTCACAGTCACGTAATATTTTATTACGTAAGCAATGATTTGTAATATTTCTGTTACGTTTTAAAAAAATTGCGTAACAATTTTCTATTGTATTAGAATGCGTAAAAATATTCTTTTGTTTTTAAATTGCATAGCGATATTTTTTACAGCATTTCAATTGTGTAAAATATTTAAACGTTTTAAAAATCGCGTAGAAATATTTTAACATTTTTCAAATCGCGTAACTTAAAATTACGTTTTTGAGTTACGTAAATCGTTTTTCACCGTTTTTACCCTTCGTAAAATATTCCTTAACTTTAAAAATATTATTTTGGACTTCTCTTACAATAATATAATTTATTACTTTATTCTCTTCCTATTCTTAGTCAAAAAAAATCTTTTCGTAATATATTTTCTCAAAATCACTTTTTATTGATTTAATTTTTAAAAAATCACATTTAGTTGATTTAATTATTGTTTCAAATTTTAAATTTCCTAACGTTTTCCAAAACCCAATAAATAAATTCTACATTAGTAAATTTAAGTTACAAACGTTTTCTTTTATATTTCTAAATCACTTCTAATAATTAATTCTCTTTAAAATAATTTGAAGTTCAACACTTTCAATCTCCTTTTTCTTTTATTTATGAAAATTTCACTTGATAACACTTTAATTCCCTTTCCAAGATCCTTATTTGAAAATTCTTATATTTTATAACATCAAAACATTTTTTCTAAATTATCAAAACCTTATAGATGGCCATTGGAACCATGAAATATTTTTCTTCTAACTTAAATAAATTCCATTCTTGTTTCTACACAAAATAAATTCATGAAAACTCCACTCCAAAAACCGTGTGCATTCTTTTTACAAAACAAACCCTTTTGTTTCTTTTCTTTACTTCTCAAATCATTCAATTTTATCATTTATGAAAATATAATTTTTGTGAATACCAATTTGGTTGATGTCTTAACCGAAATTTGCTTTAGTTCAAGGACTAAAATTAACTCCATAGTTCTTGAAAAATTTCAATAAAAACCTTAGTCTTGGAAGTTCAAAACCGTGACCTCCTCCATGGCCTTTGGAGCCAAAATTTTGCTTATTTCAACATACATCCATCATAATATATTCAACATATATCATCATGCATATTATAAGCATACCATATAAACAAATAAAAATCATACTAAGCATGCATACACAAGTAAATTATGCAAAGCATATCAAGCATAGGCAAAAATAATCAAAGCACATAACACACATAAATTATTACATGACCATGGATAGGAATCCTCACACGGATTCACCATCCATCAAATATAAAACCATCTCTCACCACCATGCTTGGTTGGTGACATGGATCTCCCTCTTACCTCTTGAAAAACCACCAAAAAGCTTGTTGCTTTGTGTTTTGAACAAGATCTCCACCAACACAAGTTCTTAAACATGAAACAAATACAAGAAAATTAGTATATCAAGCTTGAATAGGAAGAACCATGGATCAAACATGGTTTAGAACATGAAAAAGAAAAGAATAAATGAAGTTTCCTTACACTTCACCAACAAAAACTCTAGAACTTGATCTTAGTAAAAGTCCTTCAAGATGGAAGATTTTGAGAAAGTCTTCAACATGAAAGTTGTTTAGGATAAGGTAAGGATTCAAGAAACTAGGTTGTATGAAATTAAAGAGTGATGGAGGAGAGGATTAGAGTGCTTGGCGAATGGTCTTCTTTTGGGAGAGAGAATGGAGTTTTCTTTGGTTTGTTTCTTGAAGCTTAAGTGGAAAAGGTGAAGAAGTGATAATATGAAGTGTAGAAATGAATTTTCTTGGTCTTCAAAGTGATATTACCGTAGCATGCATTGGAGAGAAGTGTAAAGTGAAGTTTGAAGAACATGATCATTAATGATCAATAGGAAATGGTCTTGACACTTGGCTATTGTCTTCATTTTTTTCTTTGACCTAAAAAGCCTACACTAAGTTGTCTCCCCTCTTCCTTGCTTCTCCAAACCGCCCCCCTCCTCATCATGTACTCCAAATGTGACAAATTTCATAACCATCACTATAAGCCATCCTAACCATTGATTAAAAGAATGGTTTGGATTAAAAATAGCTACTAGGTTTAGGTTATAGATAGAAGACTTCATTTGAGCCATTGGATCATTTTTGTTTGCAATCCTAACCATTGAATGTGTCTCCAAAATGAAGGGTCAAGATTATACTTTCAAACTTTACATCCAAGGGTCCAAAATGGTTGTAGTCATTTTTGATGACCAATTCTCCACCATTGATCTAAATCCAAATCCAATGGTCATTAATGATCCATCTCCACCATTGATTAATTTTACATCTGATAATGGTCATAGTCATTTATAAGACTAAAGCTATACCCTTGATTTAATTTTCCATCCAACGGTTATAATTGATCCTATTCACTTTTAAGATCAAATCTCCACCGTTAATTAAATCAAGATTAAATTTCCAACGGTGATTAAATCGATAGTGGATATCCAAACCACTAATGTTGACTCAACAGTATAGAATTTTATTTTTATCTGTTATAACCCTACAAAAGAATATATTTACTGTATTTTTATCGTTTAATAATTAAATACAGTACAAAATACAGTAAAGGAAATTTTCTAAAACTGTTTCCGGATTCAGGTTTAGTAAGATCCCCTGTCTCCGTCTAAACAGTACAAATTTTTCTATGCGTAGAAAAATTTTCACTTTGCGGGACCCACCTGAGCCCACGTATGGCCACCTGGGCCCACATACACCTTGTGGGGCCCACAAACAGTAAAAATTTCAAAATTACCCATAAAATCACAACAATTAGAAAACTCACAAATATCAACCCAGATTACGTAAATTAATTAAGACTAAACAGTAAAAATTAACTTACGTAAATTTTTTCGGCCTGAAAATTATTATTTTCCTGACACGGAGCAAATTACTCAAAACGATCAAATATACAGACGGAATATTCAAAATAATTTTACAGTACACAGAAATCACTAAATAGTAGAATTCTGTTAACTGTCAAAATTACTGTTTAATAAATAGAAAGTTTGGGGTGTTACAACTCTCCCCCTCTAACAAAAGTTTCGTCCTCGAAACTTGATGAACTAGATTTCACATCCTCAGAGTAAATAGGGATACTGTTCTTTTATCTTTCTTCTAGTTCCCATGTAGCTTCCTCACTTACATCATCCCAAACAATTTTAACCAATGAAATTTTCTTACCTCGAAGTTGCTTTGTTTTTCGATCTTCAATCTTAACTGGAAACGTTTCATAGGTTAAATTTTCCTTCAGTTGTACTGTGTCTGGCTTGATAACATGAGTAGGATCAGAAATATATTTCCGTAGTTGTGATACGTGAAATACATTGTGAAGATTTGAAAGAAAAGGTGGTAATGCAATCTGATATACCACCGGACCTACCCGACGTAAAATCTGATATGGTCCGATAAATTTTGGAGTGAGCTTCTTAGACTTAAGCACTCGTCCAACACCCGTCATAGGCGTCACTCGCAAAAATACATGGTCACCTTCTTCAAGCTCAAGAGATTTTCTCCTTTTATCAGCATAACTCTTTTGCCGAGTTTGGGTCACTCTCAATTTATCTTGAATCATCTTCACTTTCTCAATTGTCTGTTGGACAATCTCTAGTCCTAACATAGCACTCTCACCGTCCTGATACCAACACAACGGTGTTCTGCATCACCTCCCATATAATACCTCATAGGGTGCCATCCCTATACTTGAATGGAAACTGTTGTTATATGTGAATTCTATCAATGGCAAGAATTCATCCTAACCTCCAGTTTGCTCCAGTACACAAGCTCTTAATAAATCTTCTAAAGACTGAATTGTTCTTTCTAACTGACCATCTGTTTGGGGATGGTAAGCCGAACTTAAACGTAGCTTTGTTCCTATCGCTTCTTGCAAACTATTCCAAAATCTTGACGTAAACCTTGGATCTCGATCCGAAATAATACTGGATGGTACACCATGAAGTCTAACAATTTCACTGATGTACACTTGGGCCAACTTTTCCATTGAGTACTTAATATTAATCGGTAAAAAGTGCGCCGACTTTGTAAGCCGATCAACAATTATCCAAATGGCATCATGACCCTTCCGAGTCTTTGGTAGTCCCGTCACAAAATCCATTGCTGTGTCATCCCACTTCCATTCAGGAATAGGCAAAGGTTGCAATATTCCCGAAGGTCTTTGATGTTCCACCTTAGCCTTTTGACAAACTAAACAGGATGATACATATTCAGTAACATCTTTCTTCATTCCTTGCCACCAATATAATTGTTTTAAATCCTGGTACATCTTTGTGGCTCCTGGATGCATACTTAGCATACTCCTGTGAGCTTCATCCAAAATCAATCTCCTAAGATCTGGATCATTAGGCACACAAACTCTGCCTTGAAACTTCAAAATTCCTTCAGTACCTTCGCTAAATTCCAACACTGCTCCTTGGCTCTTTGCTTCTTTTGCTTCTTGCAAATACTGATCACTGTTTTGTCCTTCACGGATTCTATCCATCAAATCATTTGAAATGGTGATCATGTTTAAACGCATCTTGCCTGGCGTCAATTTCACAGATAATCACATATTCCGAAATTCTTCTATCAACTCCTTCTTTTTTATCATCATAACAGAAGCACTAAGTATTTTTCTACTCAACGCATCCGCTACGACATTCGCCTTTCCGGGATGATACTGCAATTGAAAGTCATAATCCTTCAGAAACTCTAACTAATGCCTTTGCCTCATGTTCAACTCTTTTTGGTCAAACAAATATTTTAAACTCTTATGATCACTAAAAACAGTGAATGTAGCTCCATAGAGAAAATGTCTCCACACTTTCAACGTAAACACCACAGCTGCCAACTCCAAGTCATGAGTTGGATAATTCCTCTCATGATTTTTCAATTGCCTTGAAGCATAAGCCACCACTTTACGATTCTGCATAAGTACACAACCCAATCCTTGGTATGAAGCATCACAATATACTTCGAAAGGTTCATTTGGATCAGGCAGAATCAATACAGGTGAAGTAGTCAATCGTCTTTTCAACTCTTGAAAACTTTCTTCGCATGCATCAGTCCACACGAACGGTTGATTCTTTCGTGTAAGTTGGGTGAGAGGTCCTGCGATCTTTGAAAACCCCTCAATGAACCGTCTATAATAACCAGCTAATCCGATAAAACTACGGATTTCTGTTACAGTCTTTGGTCTTTCCCACTCCAAAATTGTCTCCACCTTGGAAGCATCAACTTTAATTCCATCCTTTGATATTACGTGTCCTAAAAATTGAACTTCGCTCAACCAAAATTCACATTTGGATAACTTGGGATATAACTTATTCTCCTTCAAAATCTGAAGAACCACCCTGAGATGTTCAACATGTTCCTCTTGATTTTGAGAATAGATCAAAATGTCATCAATAAAGACGACCACAAACTTATCTAAGTAGAAACGAAAAATTCTATTCATGAAGTCCATGAATATGGCTGGTGCATTTGTTACACCGAATGGCATCACAAGATATTCATAATGCCCATAATGCGTTCGGAATGCAGTCTTGGGAATATCCTCCACTTTCACATGTATATGGTGATATCCAGAATGTAGATCAATCTTAGACAATATTGCGGCTCCTCGCAATTGATCCATCAGATCATCTATCCTTGGAAGTGGATATTTATTCTTAATCGTAACCTTGTTCAATTGCCGATAGTCTACACATAGACGTGAAGTCCCATCCTTCTTCTTAACTAATAAGACTGGAGCTCCCCATGGTGACACACTAGGTCTCACAAATTGTTTCTCCAATAAATCCTCCAGCTGTTTCTTCAGTTCGGCTAATTCTACCGGCGACATCCGATAAGGCGCGATAGATATCGGTCCAACTCCAAGTACAAGATCAATGGCAAACTCGATTTCCCTTTCTGGTGGTAGTCCTGGTATATCTTCAGGAAACACTTCAGGAAATTCGTTGACCACGAAAATATCCTTCAAGACATCTTCACATTGCCCTTCCAAAGAAGATAATAACAAATACCCACGATCTCCTTCTTTCAGATAAGCTTCCACTTGAGTAGCCGTTAGGAATCTAGAATCCTTAGCCTCAGGAAATACTAATGTCTTATTTGAACAATCAATCAGGATATGGTTAGAAGACAACCAATCCATTCCCAAGATTACATTAATCTTGAAAAGAGGCAAACAGATCAAATCCACATAAAAGATTCTATCCCTAATGCAGACAGGACAATTCAGGCATACTGTTGAGGTAACTACAGGCTTATCAGTAGGAAATCATACGGCAAAGCAGTCACAGTCAATCCCAAACGCTCAACACAATCACATGCAATGAAAGAATATGTTGCTCCCGAATCATAGAGTATGGTTAAAGGATTACCTTCAATAGCATGCTCCTCCATTATCAAGTCCTCCGATTTCACAGCCTCTTCTCCACTCATTGTATAGACACGACCACCCGCCTGTGGTCTGGCAGTACGGACGTTTCCCACAGAGGATTCCTTCTTTATCTAATCACAGTCTTTGGAGAAATGTCCATGCTTTCCACATTTAAAGCAAACAACTTCCTTATGTTGACAATCCTTCGTGAGATGATCCTTCCCACATTTGAAACATCGAATAGGAGTCCTAGCTTGACTTGCCTTATTACCACTAGAACTTCCTCCCACAAATTGCTTCTTATTCTGACCTTCTGCTGGTTTCATATATGGCTTTTGCTGAGAGCGATTTGCTTGATTATTCTTCCCTTTTTGGAACCTCGCAGGTCCAAAATTCTTATTCCTTGCCACACGTTGATGATCAATCTCTTCAACTTTACGGCATTTTTCAATCAAAGTTGGAAATTGATTAATCTCCAGCATCGATACAGCTCTCTTAATATCCAGCTTTAATCCTTCCTCAAATTTCCTGCATTTCCAGCCTTCATCTGGGTTCATCTGTAAATATCTTGAAAACTGATATAGACTTTCAAATTTTGCCGCATACTCACTGACGGACATCAATCCTTGTCGAAAACTCAGAAATTCCATTTCCTTCATATGCCTCACACTTGCTGGAAAATATTTGTCTAGAAATTTTTGCTTAAAAAGTTGCCATGTCACCATCCTTCCTTCAGCTTCCAGCAGTCTTCTAGCTCCTGCCCACCAATGCTCACCATCTCCTACCAGCATAAACGTTGCCAACGTAAGCTTCCGTTCATCAACACATCCCATACCATCAAATATCTTTTCAAGTTCTTGGATCCAAAGTTCAGCTTTCTCCAGATCAAACTCTCCACGAAACTTCGGTGGATTATTCCTTCGAAACTCCGATAAACTGTGAACATTTTCATTAGCCCTTTGATTTTGATGTGCAATCACCTCCGCCATTCTTTGCATTGCTGCTACAGCTGCAACCATGTTCAAATTATCATTCCTATTAAGTTCCATATCTGTGCTAGTATTCCCATGTCCTCGTCCTCGTCCAGTCATTACTTTTTCCCTACTCAAACTGGACAATACAAAGAAAGCAAGATTAATCTTCAAACAATATTGTTTCTTTTCAGAAAACAATAACAGAGAATCACACAACACAAACAAGACAGACCTAACCACAAACCCCAAAAGACTCTAACTTGGGCTCTGATACCAACTAATGTAACACCCGCCATAGGGTGTCACATTTATGTTACTTAATTACCCAAATACCCTCAAGATCATAAAAAGTGATGTTATGATAAAAATACGAATTGTAAATTTTTTTTATGACAATAAAATAAACTTAGCGGAAAATAAAAATATAATACACCATCACACATAATTTACATCATTATACATTACACATGTACTGTCAGGATTATTTATATTACAGACCATGTTCTCAAAGTAATTAAACATAATTTAAGACTCAACATATTGGCCAAGTCTGACTAAACAGCAGAACCCTCAGATGGGTCCTCCTCAGATTCCTCAGCAAATAGGAATTCGTTAGCTCTACGGACAGGTGTCCGCGCAGACAACACGATACTTATCGCACTAGGAGTACGGTAGTAAGCTCCCCAGTACTGCCTAATGGATAGTGGAAACTCTAAGTGTACATAAATATTGACACTAAAGTAGGGGTTCCCTTGTTCAAGCCTACTGTAGGCAATATTCAGATCCCCTATATAAAATATACACTGTCGATCCAAATGAACATGCCACGCCTCCGAACCTCCACGAAACTGTAATGTCACGTATCCTAGAACGTTGGGCATCTCCATCTTCACAAAATTCTATGTCCCCAGACGTGAGAAGTAGTTCTTCTTCTCCTTCTTGTACTGTTTCTTTCTCAACGTCTTCAGCCAATTATAAATACAATATACAAATATACATACAAAGAGGTGAGATCACCTACGCCAATACCAACATGGTAGCATAGAGATAACATAACAGCAAGCTACATAAACACATCATATTACAAGTATGGCATCAACATATTATCAATCAAAATTAACATTTAATAATTACAGGAAATGCCAACTACACAAAGCAGATATTTTAAAAAGTATAATTGTCATAATCAATATTTCACAACTATTATATCTCACAGATGTAAGCATTTATGTTAATGCATGAACACAGAGACTCGATTTCCTACTCCATGGAGCTAAACTCAGGTCGGAGAAATTGATCACAAAGATCTGCCTGTACCACGTGCCTCAGACCAAGTGCTATAATTATATTTTGCACATCTAGCACATACACGACAGTCTTTGTCAGATCTTGATTAAGAATAGTGTCTCGGTCTGGATCATCGGTGTGTTGCATCGGTCTAACCCACGGTACAGAAGAGCTACCAACTGCCCATTGAGAGCAACCCGCACCCCGATGCCCCCAAGGTCAACGAGTGACCTACACTACGCGTATCGCACCCACTCAAGAGGTGTACGTTTCTCCTAGGCAATTAGCCATATACAGTCCATCGAACCATTTTTAATGCATGTGTAATGCACCAATTATCAACCAAAGGTAAATAACATAATTTCTCATACCAGGTTCAAATACTGTTTTATGTTCGTGTATTAACGCCTATTACAGGCAAACTTCTCAATTTCTTGTACAATATTCATATACTGATTTTAACTGTAAAGTTTACTATATAATTAACAGCGAAGTCACATTGCCATGTTTTTCTCATTCATAAAATATTTTTGTCACGTTTTCACAGTCACGTAATATTTTATTACGTAAGCAATGATTTGTAATATTTCTGTTACGTTTTAAAAAAATTGCGTAACAATTTTTTACTGTATTAGAATGCGTAAAAATATTCTTTTGTTTTTAAATCGCATAGCGATATTTTTTACAACATTTCAATTGTGTAAACTATTTAAACGTTTTAAAAATCGCGTAGAAATATTTTAACATTTTTCAAATCGCGTAACTTAAAATTACGTTTTTGAGTTACGTAAATCGTTTTTCACCGTTTTTACCCTTCGTAAAATATTCCTTAACTTTAAAAATATTATTTTGGACTTCTCTTACAATAATATAATTTCTTACTTTATTCTCTTCCTATTCTTAGTCAAAAAAATTCTTTCTCGTAATATATTTTCTCAAAATCACTTTTTATTGATTTAATTTTTAAAAAATCACATTTAGTTGATTTAATTATTGTTTCAAATTTTAAATTTCCTAACGTTTTCCAAAACCCAATAAATAAATTCTACATTAGTAAATTTAAGTTACAAACGTTTTCTTTTATATTTCTAAATCACTTCTAATAATTAATTCTCTTTAAAATAATTTGAAGTTCAACACTTTCAATCTCCTTTTTCTTTTATTTATGAAAATTTCACTTGATAACACTTTAATTCCCTTTCCAAGATCCTTATTTGAAAATTCTTATATTTTATAACATCAAAACATTTTTTCTAAATTATCAAAACCTTATAGATGGCCATTGGAACCATGAAATATTTTTCTTCTAACTTAAATAAATTCCATTTTTGTTTCTACACAACATAAATTCCTGAAAACTCCACTCCAAAAACCGTGTGCATTCTTTTTACAAAACAAACCCTTTTGTTTCTTTTCTTTACTTCTCAAATCATTCAATTTTATCATTTATGAAAATATAATTTTTGTGAATACCAATTTGGTTGATGTCTTAACCGAAATTTGCTTTAGTTCAAGGACTAAAATTAACTTCATAGTTCTTGAAAAATTTCAATAAAAACCTTAGTCTTGGAAGTTCAAAACCGTGACCTCCTCCATGGCCTTTGGAGCCAAAATTTTGCTTATTTCAACATACATCCATTATAATATATTCAACATATATCATCATGCATATTATAAGCATACCATATAAACAAATAAAAATCATACTAAGCATGCATACACAAGTAAATTATGCAAAGCATATCAAGCATAGGCAAAAATAATCAAAGCACATAACACACATAAATTATTACATGACCATGGATAGGAATCCTCACACGGATTCACCATCCATCAAATATAAAACCATCTCTCACCACCATGCTTGGTTGGTGACATGGATCTCCCTCTTACCTCTTGAAAAACCACCAAAAAGCTTGTTGCTTTGTGTTTTGAACAAGATCTCCACCAACACAAGTTCTTAAACATGAAACAAATACAAGAAAATTAGTATATCAAGCTTGAATAGGAAGAACCATGGATCAAACATGGTTTAGAACATGAAAAAGAAAAGAATAAATGAAGTTTCCTTACACTTCACCAACAAAAACTCTAGAACTTGATCTTAGTAAAAGTCCTTCAAGATGGAAGATTTTGAGAAAGTCTTCAACATGAAAGTTGTTTAGGATAAGGTAAGGATTCAAGAAACTAGGTTGTATGAAATTAAAGAGTGATGGAGGAGAGGATTAGAGTGCTTGGCCGAATGGTCTTCTTTTGGGAGAGAGAATGGAGTTTTCTTTGGTTTGTTTCTTGAAGCTTAAGTGGAAAAGGTGAAGAAGTGATAATATGAAGTGTAGAAATGAATTTTCTTGGTCTTCAAAGTGATATTACCGTAGCATGCATTGGAGAGAAGTGTAAAGTGAAGTTTGAAGAACATGATCATTAATGATCAATAGGAAATGGTCTTGACACTTGGCTATTGTCTTCATTTTTTTCTTTGGCCTAAAAAGCCTACACTAAGTTGTCTCCCCTCTTCCTTGCTTCTCCAAACCGTCCCCCTCCTCATCATGTACTCCAAATGTGACAAATTTCATAACCATCACTATAAGCCATCCTAACCATTGATTAAAAGAATGGTTTGGATTAAAAATAGCTACTAGGTTTAGGTTATAGATAGAAGACTTCATTTGAGCTATTGGATCATTTTTGTTTGCAATCCTAACCATTGAATGTGTCTCCAAAATGAAGCGTCAAGATTATACTTTCAAACTTTACATCCAAGGGTCCAAAATGGTTGTAGTCATTTTTTATGACCAATTCTCCACCATTGATCTAAATCCAAATCCAATGGTCATTAATGATCCATCTCTACCATTGATTAATTTTACATCTGATAATGGTCATAGTCATTTATAAGACTAAAGCTATACCCTTGATTTAATTTTCCATCCAACGGTTATAATTGATCCTATTCACTTTTAAGATCAAATCTCCACCGTTAATTAAATCAAGATTAAATTTCCAACGGTGATTAAATCGATAGTGGATATCCAAACCACTAATGTTGACTTAACAATATAGAATTTTATTTTTATCTGTTATAACCCTACAAAAGAATATATTTACTGTATTTTTATCGTTTGATAATTAAATACAGTACAAAATACAGTAAAGAAAATTTTCTAAAACTGTTTCCGGATTCAGGTTTAGTAAGATCCCCTGTCTCCGTCTAAACAGTATAAATTTTTCTATGCGTAGAAAAATTTTCACTTTACGGGACCCACCTGGGCCCACGTATGGCCACCTGGGCCCACATACACCTCGTGGGGCCCACAAACAGTAAAAATTTTAGAATTACCCATAAAATCACAAAAATTAGAAAACTCACAAATATCAACCCAGATTACGTAAATTAATTAACACTAAACAGTAAAAATTAACTTGCGTAAATTTTTCCGGCCCGAAAATTATTATTTTCCTGACACGGAGCAAATTACTCAAAACGATCAAATATACAGACGGAATATTCAAAATAATTTTACAGTACACAGAAATCACTAAATAGTAGAATTCTGTTAACTATCAAAATTACTGTTTGATAAATAGAAAGTTTGGGGTGTTACAACTCTAAATTTGAAGATCTAAATAATAAAAATTATGCCTCAAGTGACGATCCCGTAATTGTGCTATACAATTTTGGGGGCAACCCCTCCTTTTACGGTTTGTAACTGTATGGATCATTTGGATTCTTCTGTGTTTTCATTAGCTTTGACCTAGTTACTTTAATTTCTATTACCAAGACTTGTCATTGACACTCAAGTTTGTTTAATCTATCTTATTTCTACTAAAGATCGAATCTTTTGTTGAGTTGACTTGCTTACCTAAAATCACACCTATTAGAGTTCATGATTTTAAGAATAGATTGGTTATTTTCCTAGCTATGTCGCACCAACCTTTAAGTTAACCTGTAAACCCAGAAATAAGAATTTCTATAATAGTTTGATCATTACAATCATAAGATGTTTGATAAGCAGTTGACACCATAGTCATTTCTTGGAGAGTATTAAGAAATGAATACTTAGTTTTCCCGTCAATATTCCAAACATAAACATTGTTTGCACTAAAAGACCTAAAATTTGGGCCACGTTCTTCGAGTAACAGATTAGGCGGAGTCACTCTTTGATATTATAATTTTGTTGGATTCTTCAAATTAAGCACTTGGCTAATAACTATATTAATAATTTTGATAGTTTTATCCTTATCTTAAGGTTTAGATGAAGTTTTAGATTCTGGAGATTGAGGTGAATCAAGGAGAACCAGATTTATCCTTTCGACAATTTCACTAGTAGGTTAAGAGTTAGGATTACCTACATCTTGTTTTTTAAGAAGTTTAAGACTTTCTTTAAGTTGTTTAGAAACCTTGAATGGTTTAAAGATTGGTTTATCTATTCTAACTTTAGTTATTGGTTCGTCAGTTTTGGTTCCTGAGGTTGATCCTGAGGATGAGGGTCTAATCAAGTGTTCACCTATGACTTGAAGATACTTGTTTATATAATTATTTTGTTCTATAAGACCTTTAATATCTTGAGGACCTACGAGTTCATGATCTACCCTTGACTTGAAAGGAGCAACGATGACAAGATTGTTATTTTTATCTTTTTTATCTAGAAAATCTGTACTGGGAGGAGGTAGATCAGATTTGACAATATCACCATTTATGCGATGCCAAATAGTGAGGACATTAACAGATTTATCTTCCATTAGAACTATGCTCCAAGGATATAAGATTTCATTCCTAATCATATAAGCATGAAACCAGTTGAAGAAAGGAACATTTTGATTAACATTTCTCATAAAGGAGTACCATTTCTCCTTGGTTTCTTCACGATTATTGCCCCTATAATTTTTGAAAAACCATTTCCTTTGTGGAGTCCAGGCCACGGAAAAGAAGTGTTTCCTAAGGGTTTCTTTATCTATAGTAAAGGTTGTATTAATCATGGACATCATTCATATCAAGAAGGTTGGAGATTAGATAGATCTTTGTTCATTTTTGTCTTCTTGACGGCATATAGGTTTGGGTAGGGATAACGATGTGTCTAACCCATGAAGGTTGATAGTTGAAGAAGTAGATCTTATTATTGAGAAAGATTGCCTAGATAAGGTAGATCTAAAGTCTTCAGATCTAGATGAGCTTGATCTAAGAAATCTAGTTGAACTAAAGGAGTTTCTCCTATCAAAAGTTAATTCAACTTTACCAGATTGGTGTTGGACTATCTCATGAATCTCTGGGGATTCTCTGGGCAAAGCTGGTACAGCTTCATCTATCGTCCATTTTTGAGGAAGAATAACATCCACCCATCGAATCATTTTAGGGACAACAATGTTTGTTTTAGTTACATCAGTAAGGAATAACATTATTACTCCCATATCTTTTGGTTTTAAAGCCTTAGAATGAAAAGAATTCATTATCTTGTACTGAATCCTATAGATCAATGTTAAAGGGATGGATCAGGGCTTCGTGTCTAAGCCACAAAATTTAAGATTTAAGAACAAAGTGTCTAAGATGTTTTTATCTTGAAGACTTACCGTTCTGTTAAGGTAACAATTAAAGTAGATTGGACCATGACCTAGGCTGGTTTCAACAATTCCGAGCAAGGAATCATGGAATTAATTATGTCTAATATCTCTAAGACAAAGAAGAACAAATGCATTAAGACCTTACAAATTAGAGGTTTGACAGCTACTTGGACACACCCTATGTGCATGTAGTTGTATTTTTATTCATAACCTTTGATGGTTTCTTTAAAGAAAAGATGGAATTCTTTATCATCACTCTCGATCATCATTTGTTTCTCTATGGTCCTAATAATATAATCAGAACTCCTAAAGAATCTACCTTCAGGTTTGTAGAGTTCATTACCTGAGATTTTAGGGATTTCCCAGTTATCAAAATCTTGATTGATATTTTCAAATCAAATTTCTTCATTGAAGATGTTTGTTTTAAGTTGATTAATAGATTGTTCAAACAAAGATGAAGAAGATGATTGGGAAGATCTGAAAGAGAGTTTGGAAGACAAAGATCGCAACATGATAGCAAAAATAAGAAATTGAATATATAAAAGATGGAAATGAAAGAACGTAAGCAGATATGATTTACAACCCCGATATCATTGCTATCATTTAGTTCCATAGAACTGTAAATTGAGAATCTAAGTCAAATTTTATCTTCTGAACTAGATTTTCTGATTATTGTTTTATTTTATACTTTGATTTAGATTTGAAATAATTGTTAATTACTGAACCATATTTTAACATTTTAATATCATTATATTATACCAAGATCTTTAGCCACCTATTCATTTACTAGTTCTTAAACATGGTCAACACCGTACCTTATCCTTTCACTACCCGTGGCGACATCATCAAATTAGACTTGCTACCTCCTCTAAGACTTACTGCTACAGCCCCACAGAATAGATCCAAAATAGGTATTATGTACCGTCCAGTTAAGAAAAAGTATCATATATATGCGTACTATCCAGATCCAATTACGATAGCAAATATTAACAGATTAATATATAGTCCAGTAAAGAAATAAATAACTCAAATAAAGATCAAAGCATTTCAGAATAATAACGTTAGTATCCAGTTCAATAAGAGAAATAAATCACTTAGATCCGATCATTTACTTTCCTATTTCCCCATCAGAGTAGGTGGAAGATCACAGGAAGATCACGGAAAGGGAGAAGGATAGAGAGAAGTAGGGAGCAAATGGGTTGCTTTACATGGTATGTAGATGATATCCAGAAATTAAATAAAGTAAATAAACAAAAACATAAAAGTGAAAACCAGAAATGCGTCAGAGACAGCAAAGTTTGGCGAAGAGGATAGAAGAGAATAGTCAAGATTGAAACTTTATTAAAACTGGAATAAAGATTACATGATTAAAGAAAAGATTAAAGAGGGAAGAAGGAAGAGTATCTCTCACAAACCTCTCTCTAAGAATTGACTAAATTTCTGAGTATTCAAAAGGATGCCTAACATCATGGGCAAGCAACCTAATTAAAGACATAAAAATACTATTACAATAGTAACACTACAGTGTACCGCTATAGTGAATAGTAAAACAATAATCTTCCGCAACCGCTACAGTGAATAGTATTGCACGGTAGTCTTCCCCAGATGTGAATAGTAACTAAATAGTAATTTGACTATTCATTAACGTCAAGATTAACTCTATAACAATCATCTTCATTCGGATCTCCAGAAGATAAAGCGATGGAGGGTGTTGAAGAGCTAGAACTTGTAGGCATAGGTTCGTCAAAGATGGCTAAATCCATTTCTTTATAAAGATTTAGGACATCTTTCATGTTCATGATAAGATTATTTGTGTCAGATGAGGAAGCAATAGTAGCCAAAATCTTTGATTTTTGGTTGAGGAATCTAGAAGATTATGGATCAGCAACCTCGAGTTGTTTGGGTTCTTTTGGAACCAGAGTGTTTTCAGGTAAGGCTCTTAAAGCGTCAAAAGTTCCCTACCATTTTGCGTAAGCTTGTCTCTGTAAAAGTGGCAATTAGTTAGGATGATCGTGCTTCCTGAACTTGTACTGCCAAGAGAAGATCCAGGCAAAAGATAGTTTAGAGTAGAAATGGAGATCCACTAGGAACGGATCATCTGCAAGGTCTGACTTCTTTTGAAAATATTGAAATCCTTCACTAACTTGAGGAAGAAGGATTTGGGGAATTGGTCCGAAGAAATCCCACCATTTGAGGAACCACTGCGGAAATTTGTACTGGATATTCTGCTTGAAGTAGAACAGCCAGGAATGATGATTTTGTTTATTCTAGAACCAAAATGTATTGCTCCAGGCTTGGATGTAATCCCAGTAATTGTAACCTATTGGGTCAAAAAACTGGGAGAACTTTGTCATATCATTAAGATCTTTTCCATAATTAGCAGGAGTCGGGACCTTAAGAATCTGGATTGTAGAATAGGCAATATAACTTTAATTTTTGGCTTCCTTATAATGCTTAATAGCAACAGAATCATAGTCAATAAGAATATATTCATAAAATTGTTGGGTTTTATTTTGAACCAAAGGTTTAAAATGAAAGCCAGGTAGAAAGATTTTTGTAGAGATTTTATTAGGATTTGAATCCCATAATTCAGGCTCAACTTGGATGATAGGCCAGAAGTTTTCTTTTGGGATATAATGAGGTTTGTCAAGATTGGTATTGATTTTGGTCATTGTACCTTTATCTGGAGGGTTTACTTGTATGGCTTTGCCTTTCATTTCATTGATTAAAGATTGGATGTCAACTTCTTTCTCCGAATCGAAGATTTCTTACCAGGACTTATGAGGTAGTTTGGTGATACCTTGATCTTGTAAGGCCATTAAAGTTTGGATGGGCATGGCATAGTCATCTTTGAATTGTTTCCATTGGTAGTTTGGATAAATTTGAGTCGAAGACCCAGTTTGACCTTGGGTTGAAGACCCTGATGGAAGGGTTGAAGACCCAGTTTGTTGAGATGATTGTTCGGCTGGTCGTGCCAGGACATTTTTTGTTATACCACTTCCTCAAGAAGAGGATGATTTTGTTGATCTGTGCATTAATTTCCTTGAAAATATTCACGAGTCAAATAATCAGGTAGAGTGTTTGAGGTACCTTTGATGCATTCAATATCAAAATGAAAAGCACTAAGGATTGCTTACCATCGGGAAAAAATTTGTTTTGAAGCAAGATTTTTGACATCTTTTTGTAAAATATCCTTTGCAGATTTACAATCAACATGAACTAAAAAATTTTAGTTTAATAAATTTGATTGAAACTTTGTAATGCATAAAACAATCGATAAAATCTCTTTTTTGATAGTTGAATAATTCTGCTACGCAAGATTCCAATGTTTTGATGCATATGCAATGACAAGTTCTTTGTAATACTCTAATATGATTATTCCAATATATATATATATATATATATTAAGATAATTAGTATTAGTTATGTTACTACTCAACTATTCCATATCGTTAACAAACAAATATGGAGAGCCATAACAAACATGAGTTATACATATTTACATAAAAAAGCCTCAAAGGAAAATGTAAAAAATATACAAGCAAAAATAACCCAAAGTAATATATTACAAGAGTTGCTATTAAAAATCAAAACATATCATTAATTCTATCTATTCTTGAGTCTTTTTCATCTTTTTCTTTTTGTTCTTCTTTGTCTTCTCTGAAGTATCTTGACCTGCTAACCATGAAATACAAAAAGGGTAAAAATATAAAATCCTCAGTAATAGAATAATATTTCATGGCACTAACATAATTATACACAAGGTATAAATATAAAATATACTTATCAATTACTACAAATATTAAACAATTGGTTATTTAAGTGTGAAACATCAATCTTAATGAGTAAAATGTCTAACTTAAATATTTTTCTTTTATCTAATCCTTAGCCTAACCTTAGATTTAATATTCTTAGCCTAGCCTTGGATACTAATTCATTTCATGAAATACTCTGGTGTCACTACTTTACTCGGCTTGCCCGGCAATGTCCATTACTTGGATACTAATCTTTTCATGAAACACTCTAGTGTCAGCATTTTACTAGGCTTGCCCAGTAATGTCCACTACTTGGATACTAATCTTTTCATGAAACACTCCAGTGTCACCACTTTACTAA
Source organism: Ormosia emarginata (assembly GCA_029884605.1). NCBI lineage: Eukaryota > Viridiplantae > Streptophyta > Magnoliopsida > Fabales > Fabaceae > Ormosia > Ormosia emarginata. The sequence continues at coordinate 47,953,356 of JAQQTP010000088.1, forward strand.
GCTTACCCGGCAATGTTCACTACTTGGATATTAATCTTTTTATGAAACACTCCGGTGTCACCACTTTACTAGGCTTGCCTGACAATGTCCACTACTTGGATACTAATCACAATACTAGTGATTTTATAAGCCACATTAATATGATAAGTGAACCAATACTAGGGTTCAATCTTATTACTTAAGGGTCTAGGTGCCTTCCAAAGGTAATCCATTACTCTTGGATGCTCAAAGGCCTAAACTTTCTCATCTATGTTAAGTGATTATTTCCTCTTTGAAATATCCATAATAGTATCCTGACATACTTTAAAGTATGCATAAAAGCCTCCCTTGAAATATGGATACTTAATTCAAAGCTTAAACAAGCATTGCTTGAAAGCCTATAACAGAAAACTCTATTTTTCTAATCTTCATAACCGATTATCCTTCTTGGGTAATCGGTTAGAAGCAGCCAAAACACATTTTTTGGCTTACCCATAACCAATTATGGGGTCCTAATAATCGGTTAGGAATTCTTGGTACTCCTCATGAGTTTCTATTTTAACCATGCTGCATAATCGATTATTGGTGTGTGCAACATTAGAAGAAAATGCATAACAATAATGTAGCCACTGCACTATCAAACCCCAAACATCTTCCAACCTTTACATCTTGGATACTAAGGTTTTTCTAACCATAATCTTGGTTCCCAATCATATTAAGATCATTAAAACCCTAACTTAATCCATCAAACTTAGATTATGAATAAAACTTAATCATTCAAAACCTATTTCTCAACTTTTGATTCAAACGCTCAAATGATTGTTTCTAGCCTCACCATCAACAACCAAGCATAGGTTAAGCTAAGACCAAACCAAACTTAGCTATTGGAAGCAAGGACTAGCTAAAGAAACCATACATACATGTATAAACCACATGAGATGGAGAAGAAAGTTAGGCTTATAGAAGAACACCCCTACCTGTAATTCTTGAATGATAAATTTCAATACTTAGATTGCTTTTTTGTCTTCTCTTCTTCCTCTTCCCTTCTTTCTTCTTTGTATCCTCTTCTATTCTTTTGTGGTTTTTCTGTTCTTTATCTGACCAGAAACATGAGAGAAGAGGGAATAAAAGTCATGGTTAAGATAAGGCTTAAGTTACTTAACCATGTACTAGAAAATTCATATCTGCTATGAACACTTATATTTTACTAATTCAAGTTTTCCAACTTGCAACAACTTTGAAATAAATACTAGGATTCATTAAAATTATTGCTTCACTATTTTCCCAAATTTTTATATCTGCTGGGGTTAATCCGGCATTAAAACACATAATCGGTATGCTTAAAAATGCCAAATGGACTCCGATTACTCTCAAATTTTAACAGCATCCTTGTTACCATATTTGTGACTTAGAAATAAACTCTCTAGGTTTATTTACTTCAAAATAATCATTTATGCTACTATCTGAGTTATTTTAAACTACTTTTTGCTTTTCATGCTGCAGCAAAGTGCCTAAATAAACTCAGTTTGTCACAAAAATTAACTGACATATTTTACAAGTGTAATAGTATCTTTGAGACTATATACAATCATAGCATGTTTCTCGAGATGTTACGTTTCTCCCCTCCTTTTGAAACAATTTTGAACTCAAAATTGCTTACCTCAAATAAACATATCTGGGTAATCTTGTTGTATGTAGGACTCTAACTCCTATGTAGCCTCCTCTGCACCTGCTTCACCCCAGATCACCTTCACTAGAGGAAATTGTTTACCTTTGAGGTTTTTGACTCCTCTTTGTCTACAATTTTTATCGGTTTCACTGCATAATACAAATCATCTCTTAACTGTATCGATTCATTCCTTATGATGTGTGAAGGGTCCGGATTGTATTTTCTAAGCTAAGACACATGAAATACATTGTGACAGTTTGACAAACTAGGAGGAAGGACTAGCTAGTAGGCTACAGGTCTAATTCTTTTAAGGATTTGATAAGGACTAATGAAATGAGGGTTTAATTTCTTCATTCTCAACGCTCTACCAATTCCAGTGGTATGAGTGACTCTCAAGAAAACATGTTCCCCTTCTTCAAACTCTAGAGGTCTCCTCCTTTTATCAACATAACTATTTTGCCTACTTTGAGCTATAGCCATTCTATCCCTAATCTTCTAATATGTTCTGATGTTTGTTCCACTATCTCAGGTCCTAGAATAGCTTTTTCCCTAACTTCATACCAACATAATGATGACCTACACTTCCTATCATAAAGGGCTTCATAAGGTGCCATTCTAATGTTGGTATGATAACTGTTATTGTTGGCAAATTCCACTAAAGGCAAGAGTCTATCCCAACTATCTTGCTGATCTAAAACACATGCTCTGAGCGTATCATCTATGGTTTAGATAGTCCTCTCTAACTGTCCATCAGATTGTGGATGGTATGTTGTACTAAAACTTAGCCTAGTCCCGTAGGCCTTTTGTAAAGCTCCCCAAAATCTAGATGTGAATCTAGGATCTCTATCTAAAACTATACTGAGGGGAATACCATATCTAACTATCTCCTGCAAACACAACTGAGCTAACTTATCTAAGGAGTAGTTAGTCTTAAGAGGTAAGAAGTGGGCAGACTTGGTTAGTCTATTCACTATGACCCATATAGCATCATTTCCTAGCTGAGTTCTAGGTAAACTTGTCACAATGTCCATTGTGATATGATCCCATTTCCATTCAGGAATCTCTAAAGATTGGAGTGGTCCTGATGGTTTTTGGTGTTCTATCTTGACTTTTTGGCATACCAAGCACCTAGATACAAACTCTACAATTTCTTTCTTCATTCATGGCCACCAAAACATCTGCTTTAAATCTTGATACATCTTAGTGGCTCCTGGATGGATGGTGTATTGACTCCTATGAGCCTCCTCTAAGATTTTCTGTTTGATAGCAGAATTTCTTGGAACGTAAAATCTATCTTTAAGCTTAATCATTCCATCATCTGCCATATCAAACTCTATTTGATTCCCTAAGAAGATTTGTTCTCTTATCTTACCTAGGGTTTCATACTGACTTTGAGCTTCTAAAATCTGAGCTCTTAGATTAGCGACTATGTTCACCCTACTCATAAAGAGACTTTGTGGTGTCACAATTACCCTAAGGCTCAAATCTCTAAACTTCTCAAGAAGCTGACCCTATTGAACCATCATCCAAGACACATGTAGGGATTTTCTACTCAGTGCATCAGCTACTACATTGGCCTTACCCGGATGATACTTAAGCTAAAAGTCATAATTCTTTAGAAACTCCATCCATCTCCTTTGTCTCATATTTAATTCTTTTTGATCAAATAAGTATTTCAAACTCTTATGATCACTAAACACTTCAAATTGGACTCCATAAAGATAGTGTCTCCAAATTTTTAAAGCAAACACTATTGTAGCCAATTCCAGATCATGAGTAGGATAGTTCTCCTCATGAGGTCTCAACTATCTCGATGCATAAGCAACTACTTGTCTATGTTGCATGAGAACACATCTTAAACCCAATCTAGAAGCGTCACAAAACTCCTCAAAACTTTTCTGAGGATCTGGAATCACCAAAACTGGTGTAGTTGTTAACCTTCTCTTAAGCTCTTGGAAACTATCTTCACATTCTTGAGTCCATACAAAAGTACTACATTTCCTAGTTAATCTAGTCAAGGGTAGTTCTATCTGGGAAAATCCATTGATAAATCTCCTATAGTACCCAGCCAGACCTATAAAACTTCTTATCTCAATCACAGTGGTGGGTCTCTCCCACTGTAACACTACTTCAACCTTACTAGGATCTACTCAAATTCCTTCTCTAGAAATCACATGTCCTAGAAATTGAACTTTTGAAATCCAAAACTCACACTTGGAAAGTTTGGCGTACAACTTCCTCTCTCTAAGAATTTCTAAAACTACTCAAAGATGACACTCATGTTCTTCCATTGTCTTTGAATAGATTAGGATATCATCTATGAATACCACTACAAACTTGTCTAGGTAGGGTCTAAAAATCCTATTCATGTAATCCATGAATATAGCTGGTGTATTTGTTAACTCAAAGGACATCAGGAAATATTTATAATGTTCATACCTAGTCCTGAAAGCGGTTTTAGGAATATCTTCTTCCTTAACTCTTATTTGGTGATATCTTGATCTTAGATCAATTTTTAAGAACACTGATGCTCCTCTCAATTGATCCATCAGATTATTTATCCTAGGCAATGGATACCTATTTTTGATGGTTACCTTATTTAATTGTCTGTAATCTACACAAAGCCTTATAGTATCATCTTTCTTCTTTACTAACAAAATAGGTGCTCCACAAGGAGAAACACTTGGTCTAATGAATTGTTTTTCTAACAATTTCTTAATTTGATTTTCAAGCTCAGCTAGCTCTAGAAGTGCCATCCTATAGGGTGCTATAGAAATAGGTCCCGTCCCCGGTATTAAATCTATAATAAACTTTATCTCTCTTATAGGTGGCAACTCTACTATATCCTTTGGGAACACTTCTCGATACTCTCTCACTATTGGTATTTTTTCCAAACTTTACTTAACCTCTAAAGTTAAAGAGAAAAGAAGAACATATCCTTGAGGTCCCCCCTCTAAACAACAGTGCATTTGGTTAGCATTGAGAAACACTGACTCAAAAGGGGTAACTTTAGAAGATTTATTTGACATAAAGGCAAGGGTTTTATTTACATAATTTAAAACCACATGGTTGGTGGACAACCAATCCATGCCAAGAATGACATCAAAATCTATAAGAGGTAAACAAATAAGATTTACAAAGAAAATCTTATCTTCTATCTTAATACAACAATCTAGACAAACTTTAGAAGTTGTAACAGATTTACTGGTGGGAGTGGAAACAACAAGATCATATGAAAGGTTAGTCATAGGTAAATTCAACATCTTCATACAATCACTAGAAACAATGGAGTGAGACACTCTTGAATCATATAAAATAGTTACCTTGGATCAAATTCATAGACTAAATCACCTCATTACTGCTTATAGTGTAAAATCTTCCTAGAGCTTGCAGTCTTAGGGTGAATGCTACCTTCTACTTTTGTGGACACTCCTTGGACATATGCCCTAGTTGACCACATGTATAACAAATTGATTGCCCTGCCAAACAAGGCTTGTTCCCATGATATCTCTCACACTTAAGACATATAGGTCCCCTCAATCTTCCTTGAACCCATTTACCCTTATCTTGTGGGTAACGTGGTTTAGAAGTACCTTTCTTCTCATCAAACATCTTTCGTTTAAGGGAGCTTTCTATTTTTTGTTCTAGTGGAGATTGAAGACAACCATTTTCCACTATTCGGCACTTGTTTACTAAAGAAGCAAAATCTCTTATCTCTAAAGGTTGGATCATCCTTCTAATGTCTTCTCTCAATCCAGATTCGAACTTGACACACATGGAGTTCTCATCCGGGTTAAGTCTGTACTGAGGTCAAAATTTTGATAATTCATCAAATTTCACCTCACACTCCTTGTTCGAGCTTCAGGAACTCTAATTCTTTCTCCTCTCGCACTGACTTTGGGTAGTACTTCTCTAAGAAAGTATTTTTGAACACTTCCCACGTAACCTGTGTGGCTACAGCTTCTAGCAATCTTCTAGCATTCCTTCACCATCGCTCCGCCTGTCCACTAAACATGAAAGTAGCGAAGGATACTTTTTGTTCCTCAGAACATTGCATGGCTTGAAAAATCTTTTCTATTTCAATTAACCACTCATCGGCTTTTACCCAGTTGTACTCGCCTTTAAACACTGGAGGATTCAACTTTCTAAATTCTACAAGGTCCTCAAATAGTTGATTCCTCCCTACTAGTACCTCTTGTACTAGAGGTGGTACTGGTGGAGGTACCTGTTGTTGAGATCGAGTGGCTTCTAACCTATCTAACCTCCTGTTAGTGGTAGTTATTTGTTCTTGCACAACCCTAGCCATTGTAACACCCTAAAAATTCCGTATCTCTTAACCAGTAATTTTGACAGTTAACAGAATTTTACTGTTTAGTAATTTCTGGATACCGTAAAATTATTTTGATTATTCCGTTAGCGTATTTGATCGTTTTGAGTGATTTACTCCATGTCAGGAAAATAAAAATTTTCAGGTCAGGGAAAACTTTACGTAATTTATTTTTTACCGTTAGGTTTTAATTATTTTACGTAATCTAATTTGATATTTGTGTGTTTTCTAATATTTGTGATTTTTGTGGATGATTATGAAATTTTTTACTGTTTGTGGGCCCAGGGGGTGTATGTGGGCCCAGGTGGGTCCCGCAAAGTGAAAAATTTTTTACGCATAGAAAAATTTGTACTGTTTAGACGGAGACAGGGGATCTTACAAAACCTGAATCCGGAAACAGTTTTAGAAAATTTCTTGTACTATGTTTTGTACTATATTAATTATCGGGCAATAAAAATACAGTAAATATAATCTTTCATGGGGTTTTCACAGATAAAAATAGAAATTATATTGTTAAGTCCACAATTAGTGGTTATGATAATTTTTGATGGACCAATAGGAAACAAGTCTAATATTGGAGACTTTGATATCAACCGTCGATTTAATCAACGGTGTAGGATAAGTCTAATATAATGGCTATGACCATTTATAACCTTTGGATTTAGAATTGATCAAGGGTGAAGATTTGGTCTTACAAAGTGGCTAGAACCATTTATGACCATTGGATTTAGATTTAATCAATGGTGGAGATTTAGTCATCAAAAATGGCTTTGAGTAATTATAACCCTTGGATTAAAAGTAGAAGGTTTAATCTTGACCCTTCATTTTGGAGATGCATCTAATGGCCTAGATTAAGTCTTCTAAATCAAAAGTCTACCTAAATCCTAATCACTGAATAAATCAATGGCCTAAAATGCTCTAAATGGTGGCTTGAAAAAGATGACAACATTATTGCATGCAAAATGGAGGGGAGGGGACGATTTTTGAGTTGTTTAGGAGCTAAAGAAAAACTTTATGACCATTATTACTTGTCATGGTCAATATTACATCATTCTTGACCATTATTGCTTTGTTTGTATCCTTAGGAAATTGCTTGGAGGGGGGGACGATTTTGGAAGCTTAAGAGCATGGATAGGATGGAAGACCATATTATTGCTATCATGATTCATCTTTTTCTCCTCCAAAAAGCCAAGACTTTATCAAAAGTTTTCTATCTTGTCTCTCCAAGTGAAGCTACGGCCATGCACGCTAAAGGAGACCAAGGAATTCATTTCCATCCTCCATATTATTACATCTTCATCTTTTCATTCAAGTATCAAGAAGCAAAACCAAAGAAAACTCCATTTCTCTCCCTAAACACACCATTCGACCATATCACTCAAAACCACCATCCAATCTCTTTTAATTTCATCCAACCATAGATCTTGAATCTACATGATATTCTAAACAACTTTCATGTTGAAGATTTCCTCTAAATCATTCATCTTCATGGACTTTCTTTAAGATCCATGTTATGGGGTATTTATAGTGAAGTGTAAGGAAACTTCATTTCTTCTCTCTTTTTCATGATCTAAACCATGTTTGATCCATGGTTCCTCTTAATCAAGCTTAGTATACTAATTTCTATGTATTTTGTTTTATATTTGAGAAGCCCTTGGTGGTGAAGGACTTGGAAAGAGAAGCAAAACAAGGAGCTTTTCAGGATCTTCAAGAGGTAAGAGGGAGATCCATCTCACCAACCAAGTATGGTGGTGAGAGATGGTCTTATATTTGATGGATGGTGAATCCATGTGAGGATTCATATCCATGGTCTTGTAATTTATTTGTGGTTGTTTATGTGTTTTAATTATTTGTCTATGCTTGATATGCTTTGCATGATTTATGGCTTTGATAGTATGCTTAAAATATGTATGATAAGTATATGGCATGCTTGTAGTATTTATCATGAAATATGTATGTGTATGCCATGATGTGTTGATGGAGAGGAAATCAATTTTTGGTTCCAATGGCCAAAGGGAGGCTACGGTTTTTGACTCTCAAGATTGAGGTCTATGTTGAAATTTTTCAAGAACAAGGGAATTAATTCTTGGTCCCTAGAACATGGTGAATTTTCGGCCAAGACACCTCAAGATAGGTGTTCACAAATTAATATTTTTCATGAATGATGAAATGAGATGTTTAGAAAAACAAGGAAAATAAACAAAGGGTTTGTTTTTCAAAGAGTACATGAACACGGTTTTAGAAGAATTTTTATTGATTTATTTTGTGTAAAAAGTTTCTAAGTGTTTTACTAAACATGAGTTTTAAATGAAAATAGCAATGTTGATTTTAAGGATTTGCAAAGAAAGTGAAAAAGGATTTGTAAAGAACGTGAAAATGGATTTGCAAAGAAAGTGAAAAATGAAAATGAACAAATGATTTGATTTCAAAGACTATGAGTTTCACGGTTTTGTTAAAGAATTTTTAATGGTTTTGTTTGTGTAAAATCATATCAATTTAGAAGGAAAAATATTTGATGGCTCCAATAGCCAAATACCTTACGGTTTTTTTTTTGAAAAGCTTGTTATGCCTCAATTTTATAAAACAAAGTGTTTTGTCACTCGAAAGATTTGATAGTTTTCAATGACCATGTCCACGATTTTTGTGGATGCCTTGATTTTATGAAAATGATTTTCATACAAGGATTTGGAAAGGCAATTTGAGCGTTTTATCACTTGAGAGAATAGAAATTTTCATAATGGAAAACAAAGAGAGGTTGAAAAACGTTTGAATTTCAATTTATTTTGAAGAAAATTGATTGTAGAAGTGATTTAGAAAAAAATGGAGAATATAATAGTGTTTTGAAAATTTACTAATGTATAACTGATTTTCGAGTTTTGAAATATGTTAGAAAATGTTAAGTTTTGAAACGTTGATTTATATCAATGGAAAAGTGATTTTTGTGGATTATATTTTGGAAAGGGATTTCTTGAGTAAAGAAATGTGGAAAAATATTTTCTTGAGTAAGAAAATGTGAAAAATGAAATACAAAGTCATATTATTTTGAGAAAGGTTGAAAAGGAATTTTTGAAGGTTAAGAAATATTTTCTGTAATGAAATTGTGATGAAAAATGTTTTACGTATCTTAAAAACGTGATTTTTAAGCTACGCAATTTCAAAAATGTGTTGAAAATAATACTGATTTATTTAAGTCCAAAATAATGTTTGGAATATTGAGGAATATTTTACGTGATTGTAAATTGTTGAAAAATATTTTACGTATCTTAAAAACGATTTGAAATACAGTAAAATATTGCTACGCAATTTGGAATATGTTAAAATATTTCTACACGATTTGAATTACGTTTAAATATTTTACGTAATTTGAACTACTGTTGAAAAATCAATATGTGATTTAAAAGTGATAGAATATTTTTACGTGATTGTGAAAATGACGGAAAATCGCTATGTGATTTGGAAAGTGTTTTAAATATTTTGAAAATGATGGAAAACGATTTACGCAACTTAAAAGAATGATTTTTAAGTTACGCGATTTTGAAACAGTGAAAAAATACTATGCGATTTGAGAAACGTATATTTTTACGGGATTGAGAAAAATGTTAAAAAATTAGTACGTGGCTTAAAAGTGCAACAGAAGAGTTGCGGTATTTTGAAAACGTAACAGAAATGTTACTGTATTGTGAAAACGTAATAAAAGTGTTACGGTATTGTGAAAATATAACTAAAACATTTTTGAATTGTGAAGACGTAACAGAAATGTTACGCGATTGTGAAAATACGGCAAAAGTGTTTTATGACTATAAAAAAAACATGATAACATGATGATTACTGCCAAAACAGTGTATGAACACTGTATGAGAAAATGACGAGTTTTACCTGTGATTGGTATTTGGTGCATTTTATATGCATTGGAAAGATATGCTTGTGATTGGCATTGGTGCATTATACATGCATTGGAAAAATATGCGTTGAGACATGATTACATTGAACAAATGAAATTGAAAAGATTTGGCCCTTGTGGTTGGACTTGCACTGATATATTCGTGCATTGTATAAAGTATAGCTAATAAGCTATTTTGGCCCTTGTGGTTGAAGAGGGAATGAGAATTGATAGTGAGATCTATGATGGATCTTGGGGGCGTCAAGGCGCGGCGGTCGACCAGTGGATATCTGTCTGTGGGCTAAGGCTGGACCATATGCCACTTGGCGATGCAGTCCGTTGCAACGCATTGACGATACCCGACAAGAACACGATTCTTTTCAACGACTGGGAGATTGTCTGTGGGCTTAGGCTGGGCAATTAACCAGAGCATTCTTCTCGAAATTGTGAAAACCTCTATGGAGTTGTTTTTGAAAAACTGAGTCTATGTGCACATGCATGAATCTGAACATTTATATCTGTATGATATATTAATTGAGGAATATTGGCTATGACAACTGTTTTCAATACTTGAACTGATGAATGATTGGATGATGATAGTTGATTAATATTGATGGCATGATCATAATTCTGATATGATCTATCTGTATGATATGTTGTTTGTGTTATCTCTGTGCTACCATGTTGGTATTGGTGTAGGTGATCTCACCTCTTTGCTATGTTGTCTTGTTGTGTCTGTATTGTTAAAATTATACAGTAGAAGGAACGAGTTGTCTTAGACATAACGGGTGGTAGATACTCTAAGATCGCTGACAACATTGAAGAGTGGCTGTCCCAGGTTCGATGATGTGCCGGGTAGACAAGGAGTAGAGTTCTGATGCATCAAGTTGGATACAAGAGAAGGAATGAGTATGTTAAGTTTTATCGTTAGTGCTATACCGTGCTATTAAGTAGGACCCGTCATAGGGTTTGCTACTGTTAGAAAAAAAGAGTCTGTTAGTTTTATATTTCTCTTTAAATTGTTAAATATTAAGTGGTGTCAATATTGTATATTAATCAGTTTAAATATATTTTCAGTAATACTTATGGATTTCATTAAGTTTATGTTTCTGTAATAAGAAAAGAGAAAAAAAAATTTAAAACTCACATTTTATAACTCAAACCTTGTGTGAACTTCTTTTCAGATTATGAGTCGGGAGTCAGACATGTGATACCCTAAGGAGGGTGTTACAACCATTGCCATTAATGCTTCAACCATACTAGGGTTCTCATCAGAAGGATCCTAGTTTTATCTAGTGCGCCTTGAACAAGCCATAGTTTTCTGTATACACAAAATATTAGATATTAAGGTGATCAATCTCAATACCATGTAATAGTGTAACAGTAGCTAATAACATCCAAACAAGACCAAGTCATGCAGGCATCTCATAAAAGAGATAAGAAATGCATAACACTAAGCATAATTCCAACTTTCCTAAGCGAAGTCAGTCCATACCTCGGCTTAATAGGATGAATTGTTCTGATACCATAATGTAACACTCTAATATGATTATTTCAATATATATATTAAAATAATTAGTATTAGCTATGTTACTACTAGATTATTCCATATCATTAACAAACAAATATAGAGAGCCACATCAAACATGAGTTATACATATTTGCATAAAAAAGTCTTAGAGGCAAATGTAAAATATATACAACAAAAAACAACTCAAAGTAATATATTACAAGAGTTGCTATTAAAATCAAAACATATCATTAATTCTATCTATTCTTGAGTCTTTTTCATCCTTTTCTTTTTGTTCTTCTTTGTCTTCTCTGAAGTATCTTGACCTGCTAACAATGAAATACAAAATGGGTAAGAATATAAAATCCTGAGTAATAGAATAATATTTCATGGCACTAATTTCATTATACACAAGGCATAAATATAAATTATACTCATCAATTACTACTAATATTAAACAAATGGTTATTTAAGTGTGAAACATCAATCTTAATGAGAAAAATGTCTAACTTAAATATTTTTTGTTTATCTAATCCTTAGCCTAACCTTAGATTTAATATCTTTAGCCTAGCCTCGGATACTAATTCCTTTCATGAAACACTCTGGTGTCACCACTTTACCAGGCTTGCCAGGCAATGTCCATTACTTGGATACCAATCTTTTCATGAAACACTCTGATGTCACCACTTTACTAGACTTGCCTGGCAATGTCCACAACTTGGATACTAATCTTTTCATGAAACACTCTGGTGTCACCACTTTACTAGGCTTACCCAGCAATGTCCACTACTTGGATATTAATCTTTTCATGAAACATTCTGGTGTCACCACTTTACTAGGCTTGCCTGGAAATATCCACTACTTGGATACTAATCGCAATACTAGAGGTTTTATAAGCCACACTAATATGATTAGTGAACTAATACTAGGGTTCAATCTTATTACTTAAGGGTCTAGGTACCTTCCAAAGGTAATCCATTATTCTTGGATGCTCGAAGGCCTAAACTTTCTCATCTATGTTAAGTGATTATTTCCTCTTTGAGATATCCATAATAGTATCCTAACATACTTTAAAGTATGCATAAAAGCCTCCTTTGAAATATGGATACTCAATTCATAGCATAAACAAGCATTGCTTGAAAGCCCATAACAAAAAACTCTATTTTTCTGATCTTTATAACCGATTATCCTTCTTGGATAATCAGTTAGAAGCAGCCAAAACATGTTTTTGGCTTACCCATAACCGATTATGGGGTCCTAATAATCGGTTAGGAGTTCATGCTACTCCTCATGACTTTCTGTTTTAAAGCCAATAACGATTAGCTCAAAGTCATAACCGGTTAGGAGCTTTTAATGTTCAACGTGAGTCTCTGCCATCCACTAATAACCGATTAACCATGCTGCATAATCGATTATTGGTGTGTGCAACATTAGAAGAAAATGCATAATAATAATGTAGCCACTATACTATCAAACCCCAAACATCTTCCGACCTTTACATCTTGGATTCTAAGGTTTTTCTAACCCTAATCATGGTTCCCAACCATGTTAGGATCATTAAAACCCTAACTTAATCCATCAAACTTAGATTATGAACAAAACTTAATCATTCAAAACCTATTTCTCAACTTTTGATTCAAACACTCAAATGATTGTTTCTAACCTCACCATCAACAACCAATTTAAGCTAAGGCCAAACCAAACTTAGCTATTAGAAGCAAGGACTAGCTAAAGAAACCATACATACATATATAAACCACATGAGATGGAGAAGAAAGTTGGGCTTATAGAAGAACACCCGTACCTCTAATTCTTGAATGATAAATTTCAATACTTGAGTTGCTTTTGGTCTTCTCTTCATCTTCTTCTTCCCTTCTTTCTTCTTTGTTTCCTTTTCTTTTCTTTTGTGGCTTTTTGTTCTGTATCTGACCAGAAATGTGAGAGAAGAGGGAATAAAAGTCATGGTTAAGATAAGGCTTAAGTTACTTAACCATGTACTGGAAAAGTCATATCTGCTATGAACACTTATATTTTACTAATCAAGTTTTCCAACTTGGAACAACTTTGAAATAAATACTAGAATTCATTAAAATTATTGGTTCACTATTTCCCAAATTTTTATATCTGCTGGGGGTCAATCCAACATTAAAACACATAACCGATATGTTTAAAAATGCCAAACAGACTCCAATTACTCTCAAATTTTAACTGCATCCTTGTTACCATATTTGTGACATAGAAATATAATCTCTAGGTTTATTACCCTTAATATACCCATTTATGCTACTATCTAAGTTATTTTAAGCTACTTTTTACATTTCAGGCAGCAGCAAAATGCTTAAATAAACTCAGTTTATCACAAAAATTAATCGACAAATTTTACAAGTATAATAGTATTTCTGAGACTATATACAAGCCTAACATGTTTCTCTGTTACATTTTTTGTCTATGACATGCTGTTTGAGAATGCCACAATAACCTATGTCAAAGGCATCAATTTCAACAATCTTGAAAGACTAGGGATTTGGGAATAAAGGCATGAAAGATCCTTTACCTGTGATTTTACTTAATTCACTATGTTTGAATGAACATCTGACCAAGGTGGAGGACTCTTTTTCAATCGATCATGGAGAGGTTTGATAAGATTACTTAGCTGAGGGAAAAAGTTAGCGACATAATTTAAACAGCCAAGAAATCTTTGTAATTGATTTTTATCAATGATTTGATTCGGGAATTTATCCATAAATTCAATAACTCTATTTATGGGATTGATGATTCCTTGACGGATATTATGACCAAGAAACCTGATTCTAGTTTGGAACATATTAATCTTTGATTTAGAAATAGCAAGGCCATTTCTTTTAATGATTCTGATAAAAATATTTATATGTTTGAAATGTTGATCAATAGATTGAGAGAAAATAAGAACATCATCAATGTTGACAATGGTAAAATTTGTATAAGGACTGAAGATTTCGTTCATGATCCTCTAAAATTCCGAAGGAGCATTCTTAAGACCAAAAGGCATCACGTTCCACTCGTATTGCCCGAAAGGTATAGTGAAAGTCGTCTTGTAGCGATCACTCTCCTTTACTTGGATTTTCTAGAAACCTAATTTCATATCAAATTTAGAAAAGATTTTGGCAGAGTAAAGACGTTTAGGGAGTTCCTTTTTGTTAGGGATCGGATACTGAATCCACTGAAAAGCTTGGTTAAGGGGTTTGTAGTTTATGACGAGACGAGGAGTACCTATTTTGATTTTAGCTTATTTGTTGACTTAGAAAGCATAACAAGACCAAGGACTCTTGCTCTTATGAACAAGACCTTTAGACAGAAGATCATTGATTTCTTGTTGATAGTATTGGAGAAGTTCATGACTCATCTGAATAGGTCTAGCCTTCATAGTAATTTGTCTATCATCGAAGTCTTTTTCGTAAGGAAGATCCACAATATGCTTCGTCCTTTCCCAGAAAGCGTTTGGAAGATCAGAACAGATTAAATCTTGAATCTGTAAATGAAAAGATTGAATCCTTTTCTGGATTTGAGGTTGACTAAGCTGAGATTCGATATTTTGCAAAAAATTTCTTCTTTAAAATAATTTATCTATTTTTGTTTATATTAAATTGGATTAAGACTTCTTAAGATTGGTTTCCTAAGAAATTGAAAAGTGATTAATTTACTAAGATGTTGAGTAGTAATACCATCATCAATGATTTGAAGAGGAAAGAGAGACCTAATGAATAGTGTTCCTAAGATTACCTCATTTTTTAGATTCTTGACAAGAAAGAAAGAAATTTCAATTTGGAAACCTTGATTCTCGATGATTGCAAAATAGAGTTTAAACTCGATTTTTAATTTAAAACCACTAGCAATGCTTAGCCGCTCAGTAGTTTTCTCAAAGTATTTTGTTGGGACCATACCTTCCAAAATACAGTTTGAATCTGCACCTGTATAGAACAAGGCAACAATATTTAAAACAAAATCATCAATTTTGATGTTAATGTTAATAAAGAATTTTTGGATTTTGAGTTGATTAATGATTTCATAGAATTTTTTAACTTCTTCTTCTTTAGTCATTTGACTATGATTATCAGGAATTTTCTCAGAATCAAAATTAGTTTGGATACCACCTAACTGGGAGATGATAAGATGATGCAGCTTTTGTTGTTCTTTAAGGTTTTTAACTTCAATTTTAAGATTATTAATCTCGAATTGAAGATCTTGGATTGTTATCAATTTTTTAGATGAACTCTTTTCAAGTTTTTTAATTGTTTCTTTAATATCATATTTATTTTTAATAATTGGATTTTTCATAGTCTTAGATGAACTTTCTTCTATATTGGATTTTAACTTTTGGAAATAGATTTTCTTTTCTTCAGAATCTTGGACCAAATTAAGAACTTCAAACAAGAGATCTTGTTCCTTTGTTAAGACATTGACTGTCGGAGAGTCTGATTCTCCTTCGGACAAAGAAATATCATCATTTTGGATTTGATTTAAATCTTCAGAAAATTCTTTTCGAGTCTTCTTCAGATGACAATTAAAAGAAATAGATTTATCATCATTACAGGTTTGTTTGGAACTTTAATATTATTGATTAGAGGTTTCGACTTAAATTCTTGTTTAAATTTGTAAAATTTAGTCATTTGACTAATTATCTTAATCAAAATTTTTTTAACGGGAGATGATAAGATGATCTTTTGTTGTTCTTTAAGGTGTTTTTAACTTCAATTTTAAGATTATTAATTCAATTGAAGAAGATTGTTTAATTTTTTGTTCTTCAAGTTTTTTAAGATTGATCAATTTATTTTTAAAAGATTTTTCATAGTTTATGAACTTCTTCTTTGAACCTGGAAATAGATACTTTTTGCTAATCTTGGACCAAATTAAGAACTTCAAACAAGAGATCTTGTTCCTTTGTTAAGTTTTTGTTCTGAGAGTTATAGTCCTTCTGACAAAGAAATATCATCATTTTGGATTTGTTTGAAACTTTAAAATAATATTCAATTAAAAGATTGGAGTTGTTCTTCAATTTGACTTAAATTCTTATTTAAGTCTAATATCGATTGGAGGTTTTGACTTAAATTCTTATTTAAGTCTTATGGGTTTAGTAGAAGCTTTATGTTTGTAATATTTAGTTTTCTGGACAGTTTTTTTTTAACATGCTTACATTTGGGTTTAGTTTTCTTCCTAGCACAAGGAAGGCCAAATTGTTTGCAAAAATTTCCTAATTTCTGCTTGGTTTGGGCTTTTTTTCTAGCTAATTGGCTTTGAATCTTGTCATCATGACAGATCTTAAGGGCTACCTTTTGGATGAAGGCAATGAGTTGACCGTAACTCAGTTGTTCATAAGGGATTTCTCCATTTAGGGATTGGCTTCTAATTTTGTCACGAACCTTGTCGCCTAAAGATTTTGGAAGACCAGCAAGAAACTTTTCTTTCCAGAAAGGTTGTTGACTATCCTCTCTAGTGCAGAATCTAGTCAAGAAGATGTCTCTATACCACCTAATGTCAGCTAAAGTTTTACATTTTAAGTTTGAAAGAAGTCCAACGGACCTATCCCTCCATAAGGATGGAGCACCTATGAAATGTTGGATAATTATGAAGATTAAGGTGTTGACAACATTAGGGATAGTTTTCCCATCACTGAGGATTAGAATGCCTTTAGCATTAGTTTTGATTGTGTTTTGTATATCAAGTCTTTGAGTGTCAGTAAGATAATGATCCCACTAACCCTTGAGTTGACTTATAAATCCTGAAACAAGGATTTCCATAATAGTTTGATCATTGTAGTCATAAGATATTTAATAGGAAGTTGAGACCATAGTCATTTCTTAGAGAGTATTAAGAATTGAATACTCAATTTTTTCACCAATATTCTAGACATAAACATTGTTTGCACCAAAAGACCTAAAGTTTGGGTCGTGTTCTTCGAGCAACAGATCAGGAAAACTCGCTCTTTGATAATATAATTTTGAAGGATTCTTCCAATTAAGCACTTGGCTAATAACTGGGTTGACCTTAATGACATAACTAGCCTCAGATTGAACATCTAACTCAGATTGCGAATCAGATTGCTTAATTGTATTAATAATTTTGATAGTTTTATCCTTATCTTGAGGTTTAGACGAAGTTTTAGATTCATAAGATTGAGGTGAATCAGGGATAACCATATTTAACCTTTGGACAATTTCAATGGCAAGTTTAGAGTTAGGATTACCTGCATCTTGTTTTTTAAGAAGTTTAAGACTTTCTTTAAGTTTTTTAGAAACCTTAAATAATTTAAAGATTGGTTTATCTTTTGTAACTTAAGTTATTGGTTCATCAGTTTTGGTTCCTAAGGATGAGGGTTTTCTAATCAGGTGTTCACCTATGACTTGAAGATACTTGTTTGTATAATTATTTTGTTCCATAAGACCTTTAATATCTTGAGGACTTACTGGTTCATCATCTACCCTTGACTTGAAAGGAGCAGCGACAACAGGATTATTGTTTTTATCTTTCTTATCCAAAAAATATGTACTGGAACGAGGAATATTAGATTTAACTATATAATCGTTTATATGATGCTAGACAGTAAGGACATTAACCGATTTATCTTCCATAAGACCAATGCACCAAGGATACTCGATTTCATTCCTAATCATGTAAGCATGAAACCAATCGAAGAAAGGAACATTATGTTTAACATTTCTCATAAAGGAGCACCATTTCTCCTGGATATCTTCACGATTTTAGCCCTTATAATTTTCAAAAAACCATTTCCTTTGCGGCGTCCATGCCGCGAAAAATAAGTTTTTCCTAAGGGTTTCTTTATCTATAGCAAAGGTTGTACTAATCATGGACATCATTCATATCAGAAAGGTTGGAGATCGGATAGATCTCTATTCATTATCGTCTTCCTAATGGTATATTGGTCTGGGTAGGGATGACGATGTGTCTAACCCTTGAAGGTTGATAGTTGATGAAGTAGATCTTATTGTTGAGAAAGATTTCCTAGAGAAGGCAGATCTAAAGTCTTCAGATCTAGATGAGTTTGATTTATGAGATCTAGTTGAACTAAAGGAGTTTCTCCTAAAAGTTAATTCAACCTTACAAGATTGGTGTTGGATAATCTCATGGATTTCTGGTGATTCTCTGGGCAAAGCTGGTACAGCTTCATCCATAGTCTATTTTTTATGAAGAATAACATCCTCCCATCGGATCATTTTAGGGACAATTACATTTGTTTTTGTTACATCAGTAAGGAATAATGTTGTTACTCCCATATCTTTTGGTTTTAAAGCCTTAGAATGGAAAGAATTCATTATCTTGTACTGAATCCTATAGATTAAGTCTAAAGGGATGGATTTAGGCTTCATGTCTAAGCCATAGACTTTAAGATTTAAGAACAAAGTGTCTAAGATGTTTTTATCTTGAAGACTTACCATCCTGTTAGGATAATTGAAGTATATTGGTCCATGACCTATGCTAGTTTCAACAGTTCCAAGCAAGGAATCATGGAATTGTTTGTGTCTAACGTCTCTAAGACAAAGAAGATCAAATGCATTTAATCCTTCACGAATTAATGGTTTGATAGCTACTTGAACACATCTTATGTGCAGATAGTTGTATTTTTGTTTATAACTTGTAATAGCTTCTTCAGAAAAAAGATAAAATTCTTCATTGTCACTTTCAATTGTGATTTGTTTCTTTACAATCCTAATAATATAATCAGAACTACTAAAGAATGTACCTTCATGTTTGTACAGTTCATTAGTTGATATTTTAGGAATTTCCCAATTAAAATAGATAACATCTCTTTTTTGACAGTTGAATAATTCTGCTGAGTAGGATTCCAATGTTTTTATGCATATGCAATGACATGTTCTTTATCTACGACACACTATTTGAGAATGCCACCATAACCTATGTTAGAGGCATCAGTTTCAACAATCTTGAAAGACATAGGATTTGCAAGATAAAGGAATAGAAGATCCTTTACCTGTGATTTTACCTGTTTGACTATGTTTGTATGAACATCTGACTATGGAGGTGGAGTATTTTTCAGACGATCATATAGTGGTTTGATAAGATTACTTAGTTGAGGGAAGAAGTTAACGACATAATTTAAACTGCCAAGAAATCTCTATAGCTGATTTTTATCAGTGATTTGATTCGGGAATTTATCCGCAAATTCAATAACTCTATTTATGGGATTGATGGTTCTTTGAAGGATATTATGAGCAAGAAACTTGATTCTAGTTTGGAACATATTAATTTTTGATTTGGAAATAGCAAGACCATTTCTTTTAATGATTCCGATAAAAATATTTATATGATTGAAATTCTGATCAATAGATTAAGAGAAAACAAGAACATCATCAATGTAGACAATCGAAAAATTTGTATAAGGAATGAAGATTTCGTTCATGATCCTCTGGAATTATGGAGGAGCATTCTTAAGACCAAAGGGCATTACATTCCATTCGTACTGCCCAAAAGGCACAGTGAAAGTTGTCTTGTAGCGATCACTCTCCTTGACCTGGATTTGCCAGAATCTTGATTTCATGTTAAACTTAGAAAAGATTTTAGCAAAGTAAAGACATTTAAGGAGATCCTTTTTGTTAGGGATCGGATACCAAATCCACTGAAGAGCTTGATTAAGGGGTTTGTAGTTTATGATGAGACGAGGAGTACCTCTTTAGATTTCAGCTTGTTTGTTGACATAGAAAGATGAACAAGACCAAGGAGTCTTGCTCTTACGAATGAGACCTATAGACAAAAGATCTTTGATTTCTTGTTGACAATCTTGGAGGAGTTCATGGCTCATCTGAATAGGTCTAGCCTTCATAGGAATTTGTCTTTCATTGACGTCTTTTTTATAAGGATGATCTATAATATGCTTCTTTCTTTCCCAGAAATTGTTTGGAAGATCAAAATAGATTGAATCTTGAATCTGTAAATGAAGAGATTGAATCCTTTTTTGGATTTGAGGTTGACTAAGCTGAGATTCGATATTTTTGGAAGAAATTTTTTCTTTAAGATAATTTATCTGTTTTTGTTTATATTGAATTGGATTAAGACTTCTTAAGATTGGTTTCCTAAGAAACTAAAAAGTGATTATTTTACCAAGATGTTGAGTAGTCATACTATCATTAGTGATTTGAAGAGGAATGAGAGAACTAATGAATGGTGTTCCTAGGATTAACTTATTTTTTAGATTCTTGGCAAGAAGGAAAAAAGTTTCAACTTGGAAACCTTAATTCTCGATGATTGCAGAAAAGAGTTTAAACTCAATTTTTAGTTTTGAACCACTAGCAGTGCTGAATTGCTCAATAGTTTTCTTAAAGTATTTTGTTGGGACCATACCTTCCAAAATATAGTTTGAATCAAGGCAATAGTATTTAAGACAAAATCATTAATTTTTATGTTAATGTTAATAAAGAATTTTTTGGATTTTGAGTTGATTAATGATTTCACAGATTTTTTCATCTTCTTCTTCTTCAATAGTCTTTTGACTATGATCATCAAGAATTTTCTTAGAATCAGAATTAGTTTGGATATCACCTAATTAGGAGATGATAAGATGATGCAGCTTTTGTTGTTCTTTAAGGTCTTTAACTTCAATTTTAGAATTATTAATCTCGAATTGAAGATCTTGGATTGTTATCGGTTTTTTAGATGAACTATTTTCAAGTTTTTTTAATTGTTTCTCTAAGACCATATTTATTTTTAATGATTGGATTTTTCATAGTCTTAGAAGAACTTTCTTCTATAATAGATTTTAACTTTTGGAAATAGATTTTCTTTTCTTCAGAATCTTGGATCGAATTAAGAACTTCAAACAAGAGATCTTGTTCCTTTGTTAAGACATTGACTATTGGAGAGTCTAATTCTCCTTCAGACATAGAAATATCATCATTTTGGATTTGATTTAAATCTTCAGAAAATTCTTTTTCAGAGTCTTCTTCAGATGATTCAATTAAAAGATTATTAAGTTGTTCTTCAATAGATTTATCAAGATTTAAAGCTTTTATCTTCTTCGTCAACCTACAATACTTGCTAATATGACCGGGTTTACCACAGTTATAGCAAATTACAGGTTTGTTTGGAACTTTAATATTATTGATTAGAGGTTTCGACTTAAATTCTTGTTTAAATCTTCTGTGTTTTGTAAAAGCTTTATGTTTGTAATATTTAGTTTTCTAGACAGTTTTCTAAACATCTTTAGGTTTGGGTTTAGTTTTCTTCCTAGCACAAGGAAGGCCAAATTGTTCGCAGAAATTTCCTAATTCCCACTTGGTTTGGGCTTTTTCTCTAGCTGATTGGCTTTGAATCTTATCATCTTGACAAATCTTAAGGGCCACGTTTTGGATGAAGGCAATGAGTTGACCGTAACTCAATTTCTCATAAGGGATTTCTCCATTTAGGGATTGGCTTCTAATTTTATCATGAACCTTGTCGCCTAAAGATTTTGGAAGACCAGCAAGAAACTTTTCTTTCAAGAAAGGTTGTTGACTATCCTCTCTAGTGTAGATTTTAGTCAAGTAGGTGTCTCTATACCGCCTAAAGTCTGCTAAAGTTTTGCATTTTAAGTTTGAAGATTAAGGTGTTGACAACAACAGGGATAGGTTTCCCTTCGCTAAGGATTAGAAAGCCCTCAACATCAGTTTTGAATGCATTTTGTATATCAAGTCTTTGGGTGTCAGTAAGATAATCATCCCACCAACCTTTGAGTTAACCTGTAAACCCAAAAATAAGGATTTCTATAACAGTTTGATCATTACAGTCATAAGATGTTTGATAAGCAGTTGAAACCATAGTCATTTCTTGGAGATTATTAAGAATTGAATACTCAGTTTTCCCTTCAATATTCCAGACATAAACCTTGTTTGCCCTAAAAGACCTAAAATTAAGGTCACGTTCTTTGAGTAACAGATCAAGCGGAGTTGCTCTTTGATAATATAATTTTGAAGGATTCTTCCAATTAAGCACTTGGTTACTAACTGGGTTGACCTTAATGATAGAACTAGCTTCAAATTGAATATCTAACTCAGATTATGAATTAGATTGCTTAATTGTATTAATAATTTTGATAGTTTTATCCTTATCTTGAGGTTTAAACGAAGTTTTAGTTTCTTGAGATTGAGGTGAATTAGGGATAACCAGATTTAACTTTGGACAATTTCACTGGCAAGTTCAAAGTTAGGATTACCTACATCTTGTTTTTTAAGAAGATTAAGACTTTCTTTAAGTTGTTTCGAAACCTTGAATGGTTTAAAGATTAGTTTATCTATTGCAACTTTAGTTATTGGTTTGTCAGTTTTGGTTGCTAAGGTTGATCCTGAGGATGAGGGTTTTCTAATCAGTTGTTCACCTATGACTTGAAGATACTTGTTTGTATAATTTTGTTCCATATGACCTTTAATATCGTGAGGACCTACGAGTTCATCATCTACCCTTGACTTGAAAGGAGCAGTGACAATAGGATTATTATTTTTATCTTTCTTATCCAGAAAATATGTACTGGAAGGAGGAAGATCAGATTTAACTATATCACCATTTGTATGATGCTAGACAGTAAGGACATTAATCAAATTATCTTCCATAAGACCAATGCTCCAAGAATACTTGATTTCATTCCAAATCATGTAAGCATGAAACCAATCGAAGAAAGGAACATTATGTTTAACATTTCTCATAAATGGGTACCAATTCTCCCGGATACTTCACGATTTTGGCCCCTGTAATTTTTGAAAAACCATTTCCTTTGTGGCATCCATGCCGTGGAAAAGAAGTCTTTCCTAAGGGTTTCTTTATCTATAGTAAAGGTTGTACTAATCATGGACATCATTCATATTAGAGAAGGTTGGAGATCGGATAGATCTCTGTTCATTATTGTCTTCCTGACAGTATATTGGTTTGGGTAGGGACGACAACGTGTCTAACCCTTGAAGATTGATAATTGATGAAGTAGATCTGATTGTTGAGAAAGATTTCCTAGATAAGGTAGATCTAAAGTCTTCAGATCTAGATGAGCTTGATCTAAGAGATCTAGTTGAACTAAAGGAGTTTTTCCTATCAAAAGTTAATTCAACTTTACCAGATTGGTATTGGACTATCTCATGAATCTTTGGGGATTCTCTGGGCAAAGCTGGATAGCTTCATCCATCATCCATTTTTTAGGAAGAATGACATCCTCCCATTGAATCATTTTAGGGACAACAACGTTTGTTTTGGCGACATCAGTAAGGAATAACGTTGTTACTCCTATATCTTTTGGTTTTAAAGCCTTAAATTGAAAAGAATTCATTATCTTGTATTGAATCCTATAGGTCAAGCCTAAAGGGATGGATTCGGGCTTCATGTCTAAGCCACAAACTTTAAGATTTAAGAATAAAGTGTCTAAGATGTTTTTATCTTGAAGACTTACCGTTCTGTTAGGGTAACAATTAAAGTAGATTGGACTATGACCTAGGCTGGTTTCAACAGTTCCGAGCAAGGAATCATAGAATTGATTATGTCTAACATCTCTGAGACAAAGATGAACAAATGTGTTAAGAATTGAATACTAGCTAGAAAGTAGGGAGCAGACAAACTGCTTTATTGGAAGGCCATTTCTGGACTTTATTTACTTTATTTAGTTTCTGCATATCATCTGTATACAATGTAAAGCAGTCCGCGTGCTCCCTACTTCTCTCTGTCCTTCTCCCCTTCCATGATCTTCCTGTGATCTTCCACCTACTCTCTTGTATTAGAGCCTGATGGGGAAATAGGAAAGTAAATGATCGGATCTAAGTGATTTATTTCTCTTATTGAACTGCATACTAACATTATTATTCTGAAATGCTTCGATCTTTATCTGAGTTATTTATTTCTTTATTGGACTATATATCAATCTGTTAATATTTGCTATCATAATTGGATCTGGATAATATGCATATATATATTACTTTTTCTTAACTGGACGGTACATAAAACCTATTATGGATCTATTCTGTGGGGCTGTAGCAGTATATCTTAGAGGAGGTAGTAAGTCTAATTTGATGATGTCGCCACGAGTAGTGAAAGGATAAGGTACGGTGTTGACCGTGGTTAAGAACTAGTAAATGAACACGGTGGCTAAAGATCTTGGTATGATATAATGATATTAAAATGTTAAAATATAATTTAGTAATTAACTATTAATTCAAATCTAAGTCAAAGTATAAAATAAAACAATAATATGAAAATCTAGTTCAGGAGACAAAATTTGACTTAGATTCTCAATTTACAGTTCCATGGAACTAAATGATGGCAATGATATCGGGGGTTGTAAATCATATCTGCTTACATTCTTTCATTTCCATCTTTTATATATTCTGTTTCTTATTTCTGCTATCATGTTGTGATCTCTATCTTCCGAACTCTCTTTTAGATTTTCTCAATCATCTTCTTCATGTTTGTTTGAACAATCTATTAATCAACCTAAAACAAACATCTTTAATGAAGAAATTTGATTTGAAAATATCAATCAAGATTTTGATAACTAGGAAATCCCTAAAATCTCAACTAATGAACTCTACAAACCTGAAGGTAGGTTTTTTAGGAGTTCTGATTATATTATTAAGACTATAGAGAAACAAATTATGATCAAGAGTGATGATGAAGAATTCCATCTTTTCTATAAAGAAACCGTCAAAGGTTATAAACAAAAATACAACTACCTGCACATAGGGTGTGTCCAAGTAGTTGTCAAACCTCTAATTCGTGAAGGTCTTAAAGTGTAACATCCTAAAATTTTGTATCTCGTAAACAATAATTTTGACAATTAATAGAATTTTATTGTTTAGTAATTTCTGAGCACTATAAAATTATTTTGATTATTCCGTCAGCGTATTTGATCGTTTTGAGTGATTTACTCAGTGTTAGGAAAATAAAAATTTTCGAGCCGGGGAAAACTTTACGTAATTTAATTTTTACCGTTAGGTTTTAACTATTTTACGTAATCTGATTTGATATTTGTGCGTTTTCTAATTTTTATGATTTTGTGGATGATTATGAAATTTTTTTTACTGTTTGTGGGCTCAGGTGGGTCTCGCAAAGTGAAAATTTTTCTACGCATAGAAAAATTTGTACTGTTTAGACGGAGACAGGGGATCTTACTAAACCTGAATCCGGAGACAGTTTTAGAAAATTTCTTGTACTGTATTTTGTACTGTATTTAATTTATCGGACGATAAAAATATAGTAAATATAATTTTTGTGGGGTTTAGCAGATAAAAATAAATATTATACTGTTAAGTCCACAATTAGTGGTTATGATAATTTTTGATGGACCAATAGGAAGAAAGTCCAATATTTAAGACTTTGATATCAACCGTCGATTTAATCAACGGTGTAGGATAAGTCTAATATAATGGCTATGACCATTTATAACCATTGGATTTAGATTTGATCAAGGGTGGAGATTTGGTCTTGTAAAGTAACAAGAATCATTTATGACCATTGGATGTTAATTTAATCTATAGTGGAGATTTGGTCTTATATAATTTCTTGGACTTCAATTGTGACCCTTGGATGGCAACATGGAAGGAGAGATCTTGACCATCCATTTAGTAGCTTTATCTAAATGGCTAAGATTAAAGGAGGAAGAAGATCCAATGGTCCAAGTTTGTTACTATCACTTGGAAACTCTCCAATTATTTGGTGTCTTTGACTAACACTCTAATTATTCACTCATTTCTCACTCACTCTCCACGGCAATGTTAGGAAAAAGGGGGCCAAAATCATTTCATGCATTTGCTATCATAATTCATCTTTGTCTCCTCCAAAAAGCCAAGACTTCATCAAATATTTTCTCTCCACTCTTCTCCTCTAAGTTTTGGCCAAGACACCTAAACCCACCCTCCAATCTCTTTTAATTTCATCCAACCATAGATCTTGAATCTACATGATATTCTAAGCAACTTTCATGTTAGAGACTTTCTCTAAATCATTCATTTTCAAGGAGTTTTTCCAAGAGCAAGTTCTAAGGTTTTTGAGGTGAAGTGTAAGGAAACTTCATTTCTTCTCTTCTTTTTCATGTTCTAAGCCATGTTTGATCCATGGTTCTTCTTGTTCAAGCTTGATTTACTAATAAATATATGTTTTGTTTTGTATTTAAGAAACCTTTGGTGGTGAAGGACTTGGAAAAAGAAGCAAAACAAAGAGCTTTTGAGGATCTTCAAGAGGTAAGAGGGAGATCCATCTCACCAACCAAGCATGGTGGTGAGAGATGGTTTTATATTTGGTGGATGGTGAATCCATGTGAGGATTCATATCCATGGTAATGTAATTTATTTGTGGGTGTTTATGTGCTTTAATTATTTGTCTATGCTTGGTATGCTTTGCATGATTTTATGGCTTTGATAGTATGCTTAAAATATGTATGATGAGTATATGGCATGCTTGTAGTATTTATGATGAAATATGTATGTGTATGCCATGATGTGTTGATGGAAAGGAAATCAATTTTTGGCTCCAATGGCCAAGGAAGGGCTACGGTTTTGATGCCCTTGATTAGGGTTCATGTTGAAAATTTTCAAGAACAATGGAATTAATTTTTGGTCCCTAGAACATGGTGACACCTCAAAATAAGTGTTCACAAATTAATTTTTTTATGAATGATGAAATGAGATGTTTAGAAAAACAAGGAAAATAAACAAAGGATTTATTTTTCAAAGAGTACATGAACACGGTTTTAGAAGGATTTTTATTAATTTATTTTGTGTAAAAAGTTTCTAAATGTTTACTAATCATGATTTCAAAAAACAAAACGGGCAAACGTTGATTTTAAAGATTTACAAAGAAAGTGAAAAAGGATTTGCAAAGAAAGTGAAAAAGGATTTGTAAGAAAGTAAAAATGAATTTGAACAAATGGGTTTGGTTTTTTATGATCATCGGTATTTCGATTTTGAAAACAAAGATTTTAATGGCTTTGTTTGTGTGAAAACAGAAATGATAAATAATTGAGTTAGAAGAAAAATGTTTGATGGCTTCAATGGCCAAATACTCTACGATTTTGAAAAACTGGTTATGCCTAAATTTTTATGGAACAAAATGATATTTTATAAAACGAAGTGTTTTGTTACTCGAAAGATTTGACAGTCTTCAATGAACATGTTCACAGTTTTTGTTAAAGAATTTTTAATGGTTTTGTTTGTGTAAAACCATATCAATTTAGAAGGAAAAAATATTTGATGGTTTCAATAGTCATGTCCACGTTTTTGAGAGCTTGTAATGCCTTGATTTTTATGAATAAAGTGATTTTCAAAGTGGTAACGTAACTTGATTTAATACAAGGAATTTGGAAAGGGAATCAAAGTGTTTTATCACTTGAGAGAATTTTGTAAACAAAAGACAAAGAGAGGTTGAACCCGTTTGAACTTCAATTTATTTTGAAGAAGGTTGTGTTTGGAAATGATTTGGAAAAAATGGAGAATATAACGGTGTTTTGAAAATTTACTAACGTATAATTGATTTTCGAGTTTTGAAATATGTTAGAAAATGTTAAGTTTTGAAACGTTGATTTATATCAATGGAAAAGTGATTTTTGTGGATTATATTTTAGAAAAGGATTTCTTGAGTTAAGAAATGTGGAAAAAGATTTTCTTAAGTAAGGAAATGTGAAAAATGAATTACAAAGTCATATTATTTTGAGAAAGGTTGAAAAGGAACTTTTGAAGGTTAAGAAATATTTTTTGTAATGAAATGGTGATGAAAAATATTTTACGTATCTTAAAAACGTGATTTTTAAGCTACACAATTTGAAAAATGTGTAGAAAATGATATTGATTTATTTAAGTCCAAAATAATATTTGGAATATTGAGGAATATTTTACGTGATTGTAAAATGTTGAAAAATATTTTACGTATCTTTAAAACGATTTGGAATACGTTAAAATATTTCTACGTGATTTGAATTACGTTTAAATATTTTACGTAATTTGAACTACTATTGAAAAATCAATATGTGATTTAAAAGTGATAGAATATTTTTACGTGATTGTGAAAATGATAGAAAATCGTTATGTGATTTGGAAAGTGTTTTAAATATTATGAGAATGATGGAAAATGATTTACGCGACTTAAAAGAATAATTTTTAAGTTATGCGATTTTGAAATAGTGGAAAAATACTATGCGATTTGAGAAACGTATATTTTTACGCGATTGAGAAAAATGTTGAAAAATTAGTACGTGGTTTAAAAGTACAACAGAAGAGTTGCAGCATTTTGAAAACATAACAGAAATGTTACGAAATTTTGTAAATGTAACAGTAGTGTTACGGTATTGTGAAAACGTAATAAAAACATTTTAGAATTTTAAAAACGTAACAAAAGTGTTATGGTATTTTGAAAATGCAATAGAAGTATTGTGGAATTGTGAAAACGTAACTGTAACATCCCGAAAAATACATATTTGATTATAAATCATCATTTTATAATATTCCTGATTTTTAGGAATTTTTCTGGAATTTTTCGGAAACGACGAATATTTTAATATACTCTTCGTTTTACGTGCACACTGGGCTGAGAATTGCTGAGACCAGTGTAACACCCCGGAAATTGATTATTTCACCATGAATAGTCATTTTCTAATATTTGTGATTTATGAGAATTTTTCTGGAATTTTTTGGAAACGACGAATATTTTAATATATTTCTCGTTCTGCGTAAAACTTGAGCAGAGTCGTGAAAACGACTGTAGTGCTTCAAAAATTGGAAAATTATATGACGGATAGTCGTTTTATAATATTTGCAATTTTTGGGAATTTTCTGGAAACGTCAAATATTACCGTATATTCCTCGTTTTGCGTGCACACTGACTGGAACCGGGAAAACGCGATGTTTTCTCTGAGAACCTTGGACTATGGATAAGTCGACGGGGATCTTACTAAACCCGAGGCTTGACACAGTTTACGAGGTTTCACAATTTTGAGAAATCTTAATGATACATTTAAATCGATACAGCGAAAAATTCATCTGTCAGATTAATTAAATACTGACTTCTGTCAACTGTAACTATTATCTATTGGATAATAGTGTGTAATAAAAATACTATCACATTATCCTAATGTAATCCACTTTATGTCAAATTTACCTACTTTAATTCAAGTTTAATGGTTAAATATTCAAGCTTCCTTAAGAAGCTTTGACCCCAAGCTTTGACCACATGTATTAGCTTCCAAAGGAAGCCAATTTTTGTCACCCATTTCTCTCTCTCATGTATGTGATCTGCAGCCCAAAAAGGTGAATGAATTGATTTGAATTATTCAAATAATTCATTTAACTCATTTACACCCCAAAAGCACCATTTCTTCTTCCTTTTTGCGTTTCTTCTTCTTCTTTCTCTCTTCAACCATTTCCTTCTTCCTCTTCCAACACCATCCGTCCAGCCACCTCAAGAAAACCCCAACCTTCATAAAAATTTACTTCAACCATGTTTTCTTAATCTCCTACTCCTTCTCATCATCTTTTGTGCTTGGAGTTTTCAAGAAAGCTTCCATCTTCAACCATTTTTCAAGCTTTGAAGGTGAGCTCCCATGGCTGAAAAATTTCAGACCTCCCCTCCCATTTTCGTTTCTGGTTTCCTCTTGATTTAATGGTCATTTTCTTCTTCTTTTTCACACCATTACATTGTTCTAACTTGGACCACATTTTCTAGGGTTTTTGGAGCTTCAAATCCGAAAATCAAGTGCTTCTTGGAATTTTCTTGGTTCTTCATCTTGGTAAGAGGAAGATTAATCCTCCTCAACCTTTTTAGCAACTAGGAATCTCGTATTTGATTTTTGGAAGAAAAACCACATGGTGGTTGTTCTTGAAATTGCTTGAAATTGATTTCTTGAATGTTGTCTTAATTTAGCTTTGAGTAGTTGATTGAGTGGTTAATTATTCATGTAATTTTGTGATTGAAATCCATGTTTGCTTGCTGGAAATTCTGGTTGCTGGACCCCCTGAATGTGCCACGGTTTTGGGGTTGTTTTTGGGCTGGAAAATGAATGGAAATGATGCTTAAATTTTGATCAATGCAAGGCTAATTAAATCAAGTAGTTAAGGTTGATTCAAGTGGACAAAATTCTGGTTGTTGGACCTTGGTGAGTGCCACGGTTTTGGGCTGTTTTTGAGAGCAGAATTTTGGTTAACATTGTGTCAAGAATAATGCTTGGTAACTTAAGTAAAGGAAGACTAAACTAGTGAGAAGAAAATTGTAACCTAGGACCCTCATTGAGTGCCACGGTTTTGAGGGCTTGAAGGAGGAAAAGATGACAAATTTGAGGTGTCAAGACTTGAATTGATCAAGTAACCAAACATAGATTAAATAGTAGGAAACTTGCAACAATAATTTTTAGGATGGATTGTGGTTAAGACTTAGGAGATAAGTTAAATTTGGAAGGTAATTATAAGAATCAAATAACTTGGATCAAAATAACAAGTAAATGGACCTAATGATGTGAACATGATTTATTTGAAACCTTGGGAAGGCCACAACCTCTAGGTGAAAATTCGGGTTAAGATTCCATAACCCATTACTCGGATTACAAGTAATCAAAGAATACAAGAGCTTAAGGATTTCATAAACCTTAATGAACCAATGAGATAATTTTCATAAGACTTGGAGATTTTAGAAATCCATAATGGACCTAAAATATGTTCATTGAATTATAAATTGATATTATGTTGATATTGGATTCTTTTTGGATGCAAATTTGCTTATTGCACTCTCTTGATCAAATGTGGTATATTATGCTATTGTATGAAATTGTAGATCATACATGAGCATGCATAGTGTCTTATGCATTGTGATGTCCGTGTGGACTGTTGTAAGGCCAAGTTACCTAGGAGATTGAACACACCTTAGTGCGGGTGCGAGTAGACAAGTGTGGGTCCTGTTATGACCTTGGGGGCGTCAGGGTGCGGGTCCTCCACAATGGGTAGTTGGTAGCTCCTTTACCCGTGGGGCAAACCGATGCAAACGCACCGACGATCCGGACTTGACACTGTCCTATATCGTGATCTAGTGTAGAATGTCTGTGCAATGCCATGATTGTGCACGAGAAAATTTATTGATAGCACTGGCCTCGACAGCCGAGTCACAGACATGTCTCCTGATCTTTCTCTCCGACTGTTTGAGTCTAGCTCCACGGAGTAGGAAATTGAATATTGTGTCCATGCATCATGGAATATTCTGTCATCTGAAAATTATTGCTTACACGATATTTGACTGTCTGAATTTAACTGCCTGGATATTATGAATTGTTCATTACCTTTATTAATGATTGCCTGACTGGTTATCTGTTTAAAAGCTTATTTATTGCCTTTACATGCTACGTGGGCGTTATGCGCCGTTCGGTTCTTGGTTCTTTGTATTGGTATTGATGGTAGGATGTCTTACCTCTTTTCCTGTGCTTCTATTATTTGCTGCTTATGTGCACCCTGTACTGATCGAAGACGACGGTGAAGAGACAGAAGAGCCTACCTTCCCTGGCTTTTGGCCTGCACAGGACTGACTTCTACTGCGACGATGTTTGCACGTATGCGCGGATTCTTGGGAGATGTGCGTCTGACCTTCATTGGGGGGCCAGAGTGCTGGCACATCAACCTGAACTCCAACCGCTGCGTGTATGTGGGAGACGTGTCGATAGCACTTGCCTGGAGACGTCATGAGGCACCTGTCCTCACTTGCTACCTCAGCTTACGCCTGGAGTTTTACCTTCCTATCAGGGAGATGTGGGGTTCCCGTTATTACACTCTGCAGGAGGATTCTTTCGATTCCACCGCTCGGGCCCCGTCCCGTGCATCTGTGGTTCCTATGGATGAGTCCTCGGATGAGGAAGATCTCGATGAGGGTCCTCCCGAGGACCTGAGATCGGTCCCTTTCTATCTAAGGGGCCGATGATCATTGGTGGCTACCGATGGTCGCGGTGTTTTATTTTTGGGGGCACGATGTACTTTTCTTTTTGGTTGGGCTATATATTTTGTATATGCATGTTTCCCTTGGGGTGGGTATAGTTTTGCTTTTTGATGATGGCCAGGCTTGTATTTATGAAATAGTTGTATTAAATTATATATATATATATATATATATATATATATATATATATATATAATATATATATATATATGCATGCTATTCAGGTGCAAATTTCTATGTATTGTTTTATTCGTTACTTTTATCCGCACTCCGTAGTATCCTTATTATTCTTATTAAAAAAAAAATATTGCCAAGTTTGCTCACATGGTTAAACATTAATTAAAATGAACCGGATCTTAATCGTTGTTTATTTAATTTCTGCATTTTACTTTATTTGACAATGTGACGTTCCCTCCCAAAAAGGGGCGTTACATTAAGTTGGTATCAGAGCCCCGGTTTATGTTTTCTTTGGGTCTTGAGTGTGAGTCTGTCTTGTTTGTGCTGTGTAAATCTCTGTGATGGGTATCTTGAGTGGATTCCTCTGACTTTTCTTATGTTTTCAGTAATCTAATCTGAGAAAAGAGCAAGATGGCAAGAGGTGGAGATATGGCAGCTGCTATTGAAGCAATGCAGAGAATGGCTGAAGTCATCGCCCAACAAAATGAACGCGCTACTCAACAACAAGAAAGAGCTGCTCAACAGCTTGAGGCGACTGCCGACGCGCAAAACTTAGCAGAGTTTCATCGTCATAACCCTCCACAATTCAAGGGGGAGTTTGATCCCGACAAGGCTAATCTATGGATCAAGGAGCTAGAAAAAGTCTTTCGTGGCATGAATTGTGTGGAAGACAAGAAGGTAAATTATGCGACTTTTATGCTTGTCAGAAATGCCGAAGACTGGTGGAATGGAGCTCAAAGGGCATTAGAAGCCGAAGGAGCAGAGGTCACTTGGGAATTGTTCAAGGAGAAGTTCTTGGGCAAATACTTTCCTGCGAATGCGAGACACGCAAAGGAGATGGAGTTCCTCAACCTGAGACAGGGGAACATGACGGTTAGCGAATACGCAGCCAAGTTTGAAAACTTGGAGAAATTTTCAACACATTACCAGCATCAAACTGATGAAGCCTGGAAATGCTGGAAATTCACCAAAGGACTGAGGTACGAGGTAAAGAAAGCTGTGATTACCTTGAAAATGAAGGTATTCTCGAAACTGTTAGACACTTGCTGCGAAGTTGAAGCCTTGGAGCAGGCTAGAGACGCGAGAAACAGGAACTTTGGGCCTGTACGGTCCCAAAGAGGTGGAGGCAGTGGTTCAAACCGCTTTCAGAAGAAACCCTATTCCCGACCAACGGGGAGTCAACAACAAATCGGTGGAAGTTCAGGTGGAGGTTCTTCTGGGAACCGAACTGGTCAGAATACGACCTACCCGTCCAAATGCCTGAAGTGTGGGAAGGATCATCTCACAAGAGACTGCACGATAAAGGGAATCATTTGCTTCAGATGTGGCAAACCGGGCCATATGTCCAGAGACTGCAACCAAGCAAAGGCTGAACCTTCAGTCAATGCAACCCGAGCCAAGAAAACCGCAAGGAGGTCGAGTTTATACTATGAGTGGAGTGAAGCTTATGAATCGAAGACTTGATTCAAGGAGAAGGCGCCATAGAAGGTAATCTTTTAAAAGTCTTGTATGACTCGGGGCAACCTATTCTTTCATATCATATGACTGTGTGCTACGACTTGGTTTACCTGTGTCTGAACTACCTTTTGAATTGACTGTTTCAACCCCCACTGATAAACCAGTAGTTACTACCAAAGTCTGTTTGAAGTGTCCTTTGATTGTTGAAGGTCGAATCTTTTCTGTCGATTTGATCTGTTTACCTCTTTCACAGTTAGATGTAATCCTAGGAATGGACTGGTTATCTTCCAACCATGTTCTGTTAGATTGTTCTAGTAAGACCATAGTCTTTCCTGTGGATGAGAATTCTAGATACTTGACGGCCAACCAAGCACGAGCTTTTTTGAAAGAAGGAGCTCAGGGGTACATGCTATTATCTTCTTTGAAAGTTGAGAGTGAGGCTGATTTGAGTACTATTCCGGTAGTGAAGGAATTTCCTGAGATCTTCCATGAAGAAGTACTGGTCTACCACAAAGCACGTGAGATCGAGTTTGCTATTGATCTAGTACGGGAGCTGGTCCCGTGTCTATAGCACCGCACCGAATGTCACCGCTGAATTAGCCGAACTTAAGGAGCGGCTAGAAGAGCTTTTGGAGAAGCGATTCGTTAGACCAAGTGTGTCCCCGCGGGGAGCACTGTGTTACTAGTTCGAAAGAAGGACGGTACCTCGAGATTGTGCGTGGACTACGAGGCAATTGAACAAGTTGACAATCAAGAACAAATATCCTCTCCCGAGAATTGACGACTTGATGGACCAACCGAAGGGGGCAGCGGTATTTTCGAAGATTGACTTGAGATCCGGGTATCATCGGATAAGAGTGAAGACGGAGGATATACCCAAGACTGCCGTACGCGATACGGCCATTACGAGTATCTTGTGATGCCGTTTGGTGTGACGAATGCGCTCGCTATTTTCATGGACTATATGAACCGCATCTTTCGTCCGTACTTGGATAAGTTTGTTGTCGTCTTCATTGATGACATCCCGATATATTCCCGAATCAGGAGGATCATCGAGAGCACCTCAAAGCATAGTTCTTAAGATTTTGAAGGAAAAGGAACTGTATGCCAAGCTGTCGAAGTGCGAGTTTTGGCTAGATGAGGTGAAGTTTTTGGGTCATGTGATCTCAAAAGAAGGAATCGCAGTGGATCCATGCAAAGTAGAAGCAATCTTGCAAGTGGGAACAACCGAAGTCAGTGACGGAAGTCCGTAGTTTCGTTGGTTTAGCCTGGGATATTACCGGAGGTTCATAGAAGGGTTTTCCAAGATTGCGGACCGCTCACTCAATTGACAAAGAAGAATCAAGCTTTCGAATGGACTGATAAATGTGAGCAGAGTTTTCAAGAGTTGAAGAAACGGCTGACTACCTCACCTGTATTAGTGCTACCTGATCCGAATGAACCGTTCGAGGTGTACTGTGACGCTTCGTACCAAGGATTGGGATCTGTTCTTATGCAACACCGAAAGGTGGTAGCCTACGCTTCGCGACAGTTGCGAGTGCATGAAAAGAATTACCCGACTCATGATTTGGAGTTGGCAGCTGTGGTTTTTGCTCTGAAGATATGGAGACATTTCCTTTATGGAGCGACATTCAACATCTTCAGTGACCACAAGAGCTTGAAGTACTTGTACGATCAGAAAGAGCTGAATATGAGACAGCGAAGATGGCTGGAGTTTTTAAAGGATTATGATTTCCAGTTGTTGTACCACCCTGGCAAGGCGAACGTCGTGGCTGACGCCTTAAGTAGAAAGACTATCAGTGTTTCTGCCTTGATGATTAAGGAAAGAGATCTCATCGAACAATTTAGAGATGTATGGTCATTTGTTAAGTTGGAACCCGGAAGAATTTGCATGAATATGGTTACCATCTCAAGCGAGTTGATGGAAGACATACGGGAAAAACAGAGAAGGCGATGAATTCTTGCAAGGAATAAGAGAACAAATGAAACGAGGCGAGAAAACAGAGTTCGAAGAAGGAATAGATGGGATTCTGAGATTCCGAGGTAGAGTTTGTATTCCTCGTGACCAAGAGCTTAGAGGATATATTGTGGATCATGCCCACACTAGCAAGCTAAGTATGCACCCTGGTATAACCAAGATGTACCAAGACTTGAAGAAGTTGTTCTGGTGGCATGGACTAAAGAGTGATGTCACTAGGTGTGTATCGACTTGTCTAGTCTATCAAAAAGCCAAAGTGGAACATCAGCGACCGGCAGGGTTGCTGCAACCATTGTCTATTCCTGAATGGAAGTGGGATAGCATCGCAATGGACTTTGTTGTGGGATTGCCAAGGACAAGGATAGGACATGACTCGATTTGGGTAATAATCGATCGACTCACGAAATCGGCTCATTTCCTCCCGATCAATATAAAGTACAGTTTGGAAAAGCTGACTCGACTGTACATTGGAGAAATTGTCAGATTACATGGTGTGCCTACGAGTATAATCTCGGATAGGGATCCGAGATTTACTTCAAAATTTTGGCAGAGTTTACAGGCATCGTTGGGAACGAAATTGCGCTTGAGTTCAGCATATCATCCGCAAACCGATGGTCAATCGGAAAGAACGATCCAATCTCTAGAGGACCTACTTAGAGCTTGTTCTATGGAACAGACTGGAAGTTGGGATGAAGTTTTACCACTGGTGGAGTTCACCTACAATAACAGTTATCATTCGAGTATAGGGATGGCACCCTATGAAGCTCTGTATGGAAGACGGTGTCGAACACCATTATGTTGGTACCAAGACGGCGAGCATCTTACAATCGGACCAGACATTATCCAGCAGACGATTGAGAAGGTTAAGATGATTCAAGAGAAGATGAGAACTGCTCAGAGCCGACAGAAGAGCTATGCGGATAAGAGAAGAAAGCCTCTTGAGTTTGAAGAAGGTGAGCATGTGTTCCTGAAAGTCACACCCACGACTGGGGTCGGCCAGGCCTTGAAATCTAGAAAACTCACTCCGAAATTTCTTGGACCTTACCAAATTCTTCGCCGGATAGGTCCAGTAGCTTACCAGATAGCCTTACCCCCTATTCTTTCAAACATACATAATGTATTCCATGTGTCACAACTCCGTAAATATTTACCTGATCCAAGTCATGTCATAGCAGGACACAGATGCAGTTAAAAGAGAACCTGACCTATGAAACGTCTCCTGCGAGAATCGAGGATCGACGGATAAAGCAACTACGAGGCAAGGAGATTCCATTGGTAAAGGTGATTTGGAATGAAGCAACTGGTGATGCGACTTGGGAATTGGAAGACAAGATGAAGGAACAACATCAGTAATTATTTTAAGGTATGTAAATTTTCGAGGACGAAATTCCTTTTAGTTGGGGAGTGTTGTAACATCCCGAAAAATACATATTTGATTATAAATCATCATTTTATAATATTCCTGATTTTTAGGAATTTTTCTGGAATTTTTCGGAAACGACGAATATTTTAATATATTCTTCGTTTTGCATGCACACTGGCTGAGAATTGCTGAGACCAGTGTAACACCCCGGAAATTGATTATTTCACCATGAATAGTCATTTTCTAATATTTGTGATTTATGAGAATTTTTCGGAAACGATGAATATTTTAATATATTCCTCGTTCTGCGTGAAACTCGAGCAGAGTCGTGAAAACGACTGTAGTGCTTCAAAAATTGGAAAATTATATGACGGATAGTCGTTTTATAATATTTGCAATTTTTTGGGAATTCTCTGGGAATTTTTTGGAAACGTCAAATATTACCGTATATTCTTCGTTTTGCGTGCACACTGACTGGAACCGGGAAAACGCGATGTTTTCTCTGAGAACCTTGGACTATGGATAAGTCGACGGGGGATCTTACTAAACCCGAGGCTTGACACAGTTTACGAGGTTTCACAATTTTTGAGAAATCTTAACAGATACATTTAAATCGATACAGCGAAAAATTCATCTGTCAGATTAATTAAATACTGACTTCTGTCAACTGTAACT
The DNA here is from genome assembly GCA_029884605.1 of Ormosia emarginata. Taxonomy (NCBI): domain Eukaryota; kingdom Viridiplantae; phylum Streptophyta; class Magnoliopsida; order Fabales; family Fabaceae; genus Ormosia; species Ormosia emarginata. Next base: position 47,991,285 of record JAQQTP010000088.1, read on the forward strand.
ATTATCTATTGGATAATAGTGTGTAATAAAAATACTATCACATTATCCTAATGTAATCCACTTTATGTCAAATCTACCTACTTTAATTCAAATTTAATGGTTAAATATTCAAGCTTCCTTAAGAAGCTTTGACCCCAAGCTTTGACCACATGTATTAGCTTCCAAAGGAAGCCAATTTTTGTCACCCATTTCTCTCTCTCATGTATGTGATCTGCAGCCCAAAAAGGTGAATGAATTGATTTGAATTATTCAAATAATTCATTTAACTCATTTACACCCCAAAAGCACCATTTCTTCTTCCTTTTTACGTTTCTTCTTCTTCTTTCTCTCTTCAACCATTTCCTTCTTCCTCTTCCAACACCATCCGTCCAGCCACCTCAAGAAAACCCCAACCTTCATAAAAATTTACTTCAACCATGTTTTCTTAATCTCCTACTCCTTCTCATCATCTTTTGTGCTTGGAGTTTTCAAGAAAGCTTCCATCTTCAACCATTTTTCAAGCTTTGAAGGTGAGCTCCCATGGCTGAAAAATTTCAGACCTCCCCTCCCATTTTCGTTTCTGGTTTCCTCTTGATTTAATGGTCATTTTCTTATTCTTTTTCACACCATTACATTGTTCTAACTTGGACCACATTTTCTAGGGTTTTTGGAGCTTCAAATCCGAAAATCAAGTGCTTCTTGGAATTTTCTTGGTTCTTCATCTTGGTAAGAAGAAGATTAATCCTCCTCAACCTCTTTAGCAACTAGGAATCTCGTATTTGATTTTTGGAAGAAAAACCACATGGTGGTTGTTCTTGAAATTGCTTGAAATTGATTTCTTGAATGTTGTCTTAATTTAGCTTTGAGTAGTTGATTAAGTGGTTAATTATTCATGTAATTTTGTGATTGAAATCCATGTTTGCTTGCTGGAAATTCTGGTTGCTGGACCCCCTGAATGTGCCACGGTTTTGGGGCTGTTTTTGGGCTGGAAAATGAATGGAAATGATGCTTAAATTTTGATCAATGCAAGGCTAATTAAATCAAGTAGTTAAGGTTGATTCAAGTGGACAAAATTCTGGTTGTTGGACCTTGGTGAGTGCCACGGTTTTGGGCTGTTTTTGAGAGCAGAATTTTGGTTAACATTGTGTCAAGAATAATGCTTGGTAACTTAAGTAAAGGAAGACTAAACTAGTGAGAAGAAAATTGTAACCTAGGACCCTCATTGAGTGCCACGGTTTTGAGGGCTTGAAGGAGGGAAAAGATGACAAATTTGAGGTGTCAAGACTTGAATTGATCAAGTAACCAAACATAGATTAAATAGTAGGAAACTTGCAACAATAATTTTTAGGATGGATTGTGGTTAAGACTTAGGAGATAAGTTAAATTTGGAAGGTAATTATAAGAATCAAATAACTTGGATCAAAATAACAAGTAAATGGACCTAATGATGTGAACATGATTTATTTGAAACCTTGGGAAGGCCACAACCTCTAGGTGAAAATTCGGGTTAAGATTCCATAACCCATTACTCGGATTACAAGTAATCAAAGAATACAAGAGCTTAAGGATTTCATAAACCTTAATGAACCAATGAGATAATTTTCATAAGACTTGGAGATTTTAGAAATCCATAATGGACCTAAAATATGTTCATTGAATTATAAATTGATATTATGTTGATATTGGATTCTTTTTGGATGCAAATTTGCTTATTGCACTCTCTTGATCAAATGTGGTATATTATGCTATTGTATGAAATTGTGGATCATACATGAGCATGCATAGTGTCTTATGCATTATGATGTCCGTGTGGACTGTTGTAAGGCCAAGTTGCCTAGGAGATTGAACACACCTTAGTGCGGGTGCGAGTAGACAAGTGTGGGTCTTGTTATGACCTTGGGGGCGTCAGGGTGCGGGTCCTTCACAATGGGTAGTTGGTAGCTCCTTTGCCCGTGGGGCAAACTGATGCAAACGCACCGACGATCCGGACTTGACACCTGTCCTATATCGTGATCTAGTGTAGAATGTCCGTGCAATGCCATGATTGTGCACGAGAAAATTTATTGATAGCACTGGCCTCGGCAGCTGAGTCACAGACATGTCTCCTGATCTTTCTCTCCGACTGTTTGAGTCTAGCTCCATGGAGTAGGAAATTGAATATTGTGTCCATGCATCATGGAATATTCTGTCATCTGAAAATTATTGCTTACACGATATTTGACTGTCTGAATATAACTGCCTGGATATTATGAATTGTTCATTACCTTTATTAATGATTGCCTGACTGGTTATCTGTTTAAAAGCTTATTTATTGCCTTTACATGCTACGTGGGCGTTATGCGCCGTTCGGTTCTTGGTTGCTGTATTGGTATTGATGGTAGGATGTCTTACCTCTTTTCCTGTGCTTCTATTATTTGCTGCTTATGTGCACCCTGTACTGATCGAAGACGACGGTGAAGAGACAGAAGAGCCTGCCTTCCCCGGCTTCTGGCCTGCACAGGACTGACTTCTACTGCGACGATGTCTGCACGTATGCGCGGATTCTTGGGAGATGTGCGTCTGACCTTCATTGGGGGGCCAGAGTGCTGGCACATCAACCTGAACTCCGACCGCTGCGTGTATGTGGGAGACGTGTCGATAGCACTTGCCTGGAGACGTCATGAGGCACCTGTCCTCACTTGCTACCTCAGCTTACGCCTGGAGTTTTACCTGCCTATCAGGGAGATGTGGGGTTCCCGTTATTACACTCCGCAGGAGGATTCTTTCGATTCCACCGCTCGGGCCCCGTCCCGTGCATCTGTGGTTCCTATGGATGAGTCCTCGGATGAGGAAGATCCTGATGAGGGTCTTCCTGAGGACCCTGAATCGGTCCCTTTCTATCTAAGGGGCCGATGATCATTGGTGGCTACTGATGGCTGCCAGTGTTTTATTTTTGGGGGCCTGATGTACTTTTCTTTTTGGTTGGGCTATATATTTTGTATATGCATGTTTCCCTTGGGGTGGGTATAGTTTTGCTTTTTGATGATGGCCAGGCTTGTATTTATGAAATAGTTGTATTAAATTCTATATATATATATATATATATATGCATGCTATTCAGGTGCAAATTTCTATGTATTGTTTTATTCGTTACTTTTATCCGCACTCCGTAGTATCCTTATTATTCTTATTAAAAAAAAATATTGCCAAGTTTGCTCACATGGTTAAACATTAATTAAAATGAACCGGGTCTTAATCGTTGTTTATTTAATTTCCGCATTTTACTTTATTTGACAATGTGACGTTCCCTCCCAAAAAGGGGCGTTACAGTAACGGGAATGTTGCTCAATTTTGTGAAAACACGACGAAAGTGTTCTATAACTATGAAAATGCGATAACATGATTTTTGCTGTTGAAAGTACAGTATGAATACTATTGAACTAGTGTATGGACACTGTATGAGGAAATGACGAGTTTTGCCTGTGATTGGCATTTAGTGCATTTTACATGCATTGGAAAGACATGCCTGTGATTGGCATTGGTGCATTATACATGCATTGGAAAAATATGCGTTGAGGCATATGATTATATTGAACAAATGAAAAGATTTGGCCCTTGTGGTTGGACTTGCACTGATATATTCGTGCATTGTATAAAGTATAGCTAATAAGCTATTTTGGCCCTTGTAGTTGAAGAGGGAATGAGAATTGATAGTGAGGTCTATGATGGATCTTGGGGGCGTCAAGGCGTGGCAGTCGACCAGTGGATATCTGTCTGTGGGCTAAGGCTGGACCATATGCCACTTGGCAATGCAGTCCGTTGCAACGCATTGACGATACCCGACAAGAACACGATTCTTTTCAACGACTGGGAGATTGTCTGTGGGCTTAGGCTGGGCAATTAACCAGAGCATTCTCCTCGAAATTGTGAAAACCTCCATGGAGTTGTTTTTGAAAAACTGAGTCTATGTGCGCATGCATGAATCTGAGCATTTATACCATTATGATATATTAATTGAGGAATATTGGCTATGACAACTGTTTTGAATACTTGGATGATGATGATGATAATTAGACAATGTTGAGGGCATTATCGTAATTATTGTTTATGATAATTGAATTGATATATGATTCGATGATGATAGTTGATTAATATTGAATATATTATTGGAAGTCTGGTATAATATCCCTGTATGATATTGCTGTTTGTGTTATCTCTGTGCTGCCATGTTGGTATTGGTGTAGGTGATCTCACCTCTTTGCTATATTGTCTTGCTGTGTCTGTATTGTTAAAATTATACAGTAGAAGGAACGAATTGTCTTAGACATAATGGGTGGTAGATATTCTGAGTTTTGGTGACAACATGGAGGAGTGGTCATTTAGGACTCGTTGGTGTGCAGTGTTAACAAGGAGCAGATATCTGATGCATTAAGATAGATACAAGAAGGAATAAGTATATTAAGTTTTCTCGTTTGTGTTGTACCGTGCTATTAAGTAGGACCCGTCATAGGGTTTGCTACTGTTAAAAAGAGAGAGTTTTTTGTTAGTTTTATATTTCTCTTTAAATTGTTAAATATTAATTGGTGTCAATATTGTATACTAAATATATTTTCAGTAATACTTATGAATTTCAGTAAGTTTATGTTTCAGCAAGAAAGAAATTTTAAAGCCCATCTTTTTATAACTCAAACCTTGTGCGAACTTCTTAAAGATTATGAGTCGGGAGTTAGACATGTGATACCCTAGGGAGGGTGTTACATTAAAGCATCTATTCTTTTTTGTCCCAGAGATGTTAGACATAATCAATTCCATGTTTCCTTGCTCGGAATTGTTTAAACTAGCCTAGGTCATAGTCCAATATACTTTAATTGTTACCCTAACAAATTGGTAAGTCTTCAAGATAAAAACATCTTTGACACTTTATTCTTAAATCTTAAAGTCTGTGGCTTAGACATGATGCCCAAATCCATCCCATTAGCCCTGATCTATAAGATTCAGTACAAGATAATGAATTCTTTTCATTCTAAGGCTTTCAAACCAAAAGATATAGGAGTAACAATGTTATTCCTTACTGATGTCACCAAAACAAACGTTGTTTCCCCCTAAAATGATTAGATAGGAGGATGTTATTCTTCCTCAAAAATGGACTATGGATGAAGCTATACCAGCTTTACCCAAAGAATCACTAGAAATCAATGAGACTATCCAACACCATTCTGGTAAAGTTGAATTAAATTTTGATAGGAGAAACTCCTTTAGTTCAACTAGATCTCTTAGATCAAACTCATCTAGATTTGAAAACTTTAGATCTGCCTTATCTAGGAAATCTTTCTCAACAATCAAAACTACTTCATCAACTATCAATCTTCAAGGGTTAGACACATCATCGTTCCTACCCAAACCAATATACCGTCAGGAAGACGATAATGAACAGAGATCTATCTGATCTCCAACCTTCTCTGATATGAACGATGTCTGTGATTAGTACAACCTTTACTCTAGATAAAGAAACCCTTATGAAAGACTACTTTTTTGCGGCCTGGACGCCGCAAAGAAAATGGTTTTTCAAAAATTATAAGGGTAATAATCGTGAAGAAATCCAGGAGAAATGGTACTCTTTTGTGAGAAATGTTAATCAAAATGTTCCTTTCTTCAACTAGTTTTATGCTTACATGATTAGGAATGAAATTGTATATCCTTGGAGCATATGTCTAATGTGTAACGCCCACCGTAGGGTATCACATTTTAGACTAATTATTACTAAATTAAACCCAAGTCATAAATAATTTATTATTATTTATATACGACTTGTAAAATTTCTTTTAACTGATAATATAAACTTACTAGAATATCAAAATACCAGACAGTATCACTGAATAATATACATTGTGTACATAATATAAGTTAGTGACAACTTTAATATATACGACTGAAGTTCTCAAAAGAAATAAACACAGATACTACAACAACTATAGACTAGCCCAAGTCTACCATACTTATGGAGTAAGGTCCTCAGACGGATCCTCCTCCTCCTCAGACAAAGTCCCTAGTCGGGGTATGTCCCTACGAACAGGAGTTCGGGCAAAAAATACCATGGAGTCCTCCCTCGGGGTATAATGGAAATCACCTCAGATATCTCTAACGGGCATATTAAAGTCTACACGTATATTAGCGCTAAAAGTAAAAGTAGCAACCCCCTATCGGGTCCTACTAACAAACACAGTAACCTCTCCATGGTACACCACGCGCTCCGTTTCCAAGCTAATGCGCCACACATCTATACCTTTGTGAAAATGCACCGTAACATAACCGATAAGTTCTCATCCCTATGCCATCCAAAAACTCAGAAATCAACACACACAAAAAGGATGCAGCTCCTCTTCGTCTTCCTCACTGTCTTTACAAAACATAAATATAATACATAAATAACATACAGAGAGGTGATATCACCTACATCAATACCAACATGGCATAGAGAAACAGTAAAGATAGTAATATCATACAGATATAACAGACAATGAATACAGTCATGGCATCAAATATCAGTCAATTTAACAGAAATAAAATATTTTAATGATATGTAGACAGACTATGCACATGTATAATAAACTAGTTTCCTACTCCATGGAGCTAAACAGAATTTTGGAGAGAATGATCTAGAAGACATGTTTGTATCTCGTCAGCCTTAAATCAAGTGCTTCAGTATTTTCAAAATGTACATCATTGGCTTTATACAAGACATTCTACACCAGATCGTGATTAAGAATAGTGTCTTGGTCCAGATCATCGGTGCATTACATCGATCTGATCCACGGCATAGTGGGGCTACCAACTGGCCATTGTGGAAAACTCGCACCCCGATGTCCCCAAGGTCAATAAATGACCTACATTATGCCTATCGCACTTGTACTAAGGTGTAATTCAACTCCTAGGCCACTGGCCTTAACATAGTCCACCGGATTTTCACAATGCATGATCAATGATTCAATGCATAAAACAAGCCAGTTACAGACCAAAGTCACAACTTTATATTTCCAAGTCCAATATGTCGGCTCGACAGTATTTTTACTGTATCTCAATCGCGTAGTACTTTTACCGCATTTTCACAATTACGTAACATTTTGGTCTCGTTTTCAAGTCGTGTAAATATTTTTTAACATTTTCGCAATCGTGTAAAAATATTTAAACATTTTCTAAATCACATAACTCAAAATTCCATGTTTTTGAAACGCGTAAGGTTATTTTACTATTTTTCATAGTATAAAATATTTCTTGATGTTTTAAATTCAATTTTGAAACTTTCCAAGTTTAAAATATAATTTGGATTTCAAATTCCCATTTTTCTCATTAAAACACCTCTAAGTGATATTTTCTGATGTTTTCCCAAAAATTTGAATTATTTTAATTTAATAAAATTTTTTCCATTTATTTTACTAAAATTCCACTTACATAATATACCTTAAAATTGTAAACCATCTTTCAAACTTATTTCCATTTCTTTTACTAACAACTCTTCTAAATAATGCTTTCCAACATTCTTCACAAAAACCTTTATTATTTAAAACCTTTTTCCATTACTCTTACTAAAATCCACTTAAGTAAAAATACTTTAAGTTCCATTTCACTTCCCAAATTTATTTTTCCAGATCTTGGTCGAAATCCAATTTATTGTTAATCATAAAATCTTTATTCTTTTCCTTTACCATTTCCTTTGTAAAATCCTTAATCCAATTTCTTATCACCTAAATTCTCTAAGTCCATAATTAATAAGATATTTTCACTTAGTTCACCCCAAAATAACAAAGAAGGTCGTGAGCTTGTTAAGGTCCTTAGGACCAAAAATTCTTCATTTTCACGTGATTCACAATCATACAACATATATCCATCATCATATTTGTATTCTAACAAGTTCATGCATATAACTAAAGCAATAAAATCAAATAGAGCAATTAATCACAAAACATTAAACTTATACACACAAGTGAACAATCCACATATGGATTGTTCAAATACAATCAATTTCGTTTCTCACCATCGATGAGGTTAAATCTCCTTCTTACCTTAGATGATCCTCCTAAGCTCCTAGTATGCTTCCTTCAATAGATTTTCTCCACCAAGTTGAACTTAAAAACAAAGAAAACATGCAATATTAGCATCCAAGGCTTTTCAAAGATGGCCATGAACCAAAGTATAGTCTTAGAATCTTGAAAATGAAAAGAAAGATAATGAATAGAAAACTTCACCTAAAAACCCTTGATCTTGAGCTTAGAGAACAAGGTTAACGATGGATGATGTAGGCTAAGATCTCAACTACAAAGTATCTTAGAATAGTATAAGGATGCAAGATGTAAGGTTGGCTTGAATTATTGAAGAATGGAGGGTTGTGTTTGGTGGTTTGGCCGTGAGCCTCTAGGAAAGAAAAGTGGGAGAGTTTTGGCTTAGCTTTTGTTTCATGAAAGAGAAGATGAAGATAGAAATGAAACTAAGTGTAGAATAGCCCTCCAAAATGGCCTTGGCTGTGGGCTTCATGAAGCTAGGAGTGTCCAAAATTTCCTTCCAAGCCTCCAAACTTAGCATACAAGCTTCCCTCCTATTGGTTAGGTGGTTAACTTCTCCTATAAGCTTGCTTCTCATTGGTTGGGTGGCTAGCTTCTTGGTTTCTATTGGTTGTCAAAGGTGAGTCAAATCCACAAAGTAAGACTAGATCCTATTGGTTCATCTAAAGTTGTCATAATTTATCATGATTATGTCTAAGATATTTGAGCTTATGGATAACCATCCATCAAGATATTTTTCAATAGATATTAACCAATGAATAATAGCTACTGCTTATAAAACCAATGTCTATTGTCTAATGGATAATAAATTTACCTAATGGATAATAACATTGTCTAATGGATAATAAAACAAAACAAAATTACTGTAAAAGAAAATTTCAAAAATTGTTTTTGGTTTCGAGTTTAGTAAGCTCCCCCGGCTACGAATCAACAATCCAAAATTTTTCAGTCCCAAATTTTTTTTATTTTTTCGGGCTTGTCCCAGGCCCACATACAGCCAAAAATAATATTAAAATAATAAAAAATTCAGAAAAATTCACAAAAATCATAAAAATTATAAAACTCATATATATTCAGAAAAAATGAAATTCGGGGTGTTACAACTCTCCCCCTCTAAAAAGAAATTTCGTCCTCAAAATTTAGCATTACCTTAGAACAAATGTGGAAACTGTTCCTTCATCTTGTCCTCCAGCTCCCATGTTGCATCTTCGCTTACATCATTTAGATTACTTTAACCAATGAAATCTCTTTATGTAACACCCTAAATTTTTTAACTATTTGACAGTAATAATAAAATTCTATTGTTTAGTGATTTCTGGGTACTGTAAAATTATTTTGATTATTCTGTGAATGCATTTGATCGTTTCGTATAATTTACTCCGTGTCAGGAAAATAATAATTTTCGGGCCGGGAAAAATCTTACGTATTTTATTTATATCTGTTGATTCTTAATTAATTTTTCAAATCTGATTTGATTTCCATGAATTTCATAATATTTATGATTTTTGTGAGATTTTATATTTTCTTAATTATTTTAATATTATTCTTGGGCTGTATGCGAGCCCAAGGCAGGTCCGGAAAATGAAAATTTTTCTATGGCAAAAAATTTTTGCACTATTGAGACAGGGACAGGGGATCTTACTAAACCCAAAATCAGAAACAATTTTTGAGATTTTCTTTTACTGTGTTTTTTACTGTATTAGTTATTGGGTAATAAAAATACAGTAAATATTAACCGTAGAGTAACAGCAGCTAGAGAAATATTATACTGGTTAGTCAAATTTAGTGGTTATGACGACTTTATGAAGGACTAATAGGAAACAAGCTTAGTGAGGAAGGCTTTGGATATCCACCATTGATTTAACCAATGGTGAAGATTGATCTCACAAAGTGGCAAGGACCATTTGTGACCCTTGGATGGAAAGTATGAAGAGTAAATCTTGACTATTCATTTTGGAGATACATCTAATGGCTAGGATTTCAAGGAGGAAAAGATCCAATGGCTTTGATTTAGTCTTATCATTTAGGAGCTATAACTTAGAAGCTACACAAATATTAACCATCGATCTAATTAATGACTCTTGAACTCCAAAATGGTGGCTAATGAATTTAGTCATTCTTTAAGTGTACAAGGAGGGGGGGCTTTGGTTTTGGGAGGCTTAAATGCCATAGCAAAAATTTCAAGACACATTATCACTCATCTTTATCATTTTCCAAAAGCTAAGCTCACAACATATTTGCTCTCCATTTCTTTCATCCTTGCTCACGACCAAGACCCCTAGTTCATACTATCACTCTCCAAAAATTTCAACCAACCTTACTTCTTGAATTTATACCTCAATCTAAGACACTTTGTAGTTTGGTTAGATCATTCATCTTCAAGGACTTTCTTCAAGATCAAGTTCTAGGGTTTTTAAGGTGAAGTTATGGAAACTTCACTTCTTATCTCATTTTCATGTTCTAGGCCATGATTTGATCCATGGTCTTTCTTGTTCAAGCTTTAGATGCTAATAAACTTGTGTTTGTTTTATGTTTAAGAAGCCCTTGGTGGTGAAGGACTTGAAAAAGGAGCAAAGGAAGGAGCTTTGGAGGTTTCTTCAAGAGGTAAGAGGGAGATCTATCTCACCAACTAAGTATGGTGGTAAGAGATGAATTTGTATTTGATGGATGGTGAATCCATGTGAGGATTCATATCCATGGTTGTGTAATTTATTTGTGGGTGTTTAAGTGTTTTGATTTATTTGTTTATGCTTTGTATGATTTACATAATTTATTGCTTTTTTATGGAATGCTTGTGATATAGTTGATATGAATATATTGTGTATGCTATGATAATGGTGAACAAGGAAAATGATTTTGGCTCCAAATACCAAGAGGCTCACAGCCTCAACACATCAAAATAGGTGTTTCCAAGCTAAAATTTTCATGAATGGTAAAATTGGATGCTTAGAAAGGAAAGGAAAAAGAAAAGATGTGTTGGTTTTCAAAGACCAAATGTTCACGGTTTTGGAGGCTTTAAATGGGGAAATTTTGTATGAAATTATGATTTAGAAATTGAAAGGAATTAATTTTAAAGAGAAGGAGAACAAGGATTTTAGAAATGGAAACAAAGTGTTTTGTCACTTGAAAAATAGAAATTTCGGTTATGAAAGGAAAAGAGAGGTTGAAAGTGTTTGAACGTCAACTTATTTTGAAGAGGATTAATTTTTCAAATTGATTTAGAACTATGAAGAAAATGTTGATGACTTAAAATTTACTAACGTGTAGCTCACTCATTGGGTTTTTAAGCGCGTTAAGAAATTTTAAAGTCAGAAAATATGGAAAAGCAAAGCAAGAAATGGTATGAAAATTTGGAAAGGTCAAAATGAAATTTAGAAGGTTGAGAAATATTTTATGTAGTGGAAAAGTGGTGGAAATGTTTTCCGTAACTTAAAAATGTGATTTTTGAGTTACGCGATTTCAAAAACGTAGAAAAATCGCTACATGATTGAAAAATGATGGAATATTTTTACGCGATTGAGAAAACGATGGAAAATTGCTACGTGATTTGAAAACGCGATAGAAATGTTGCACGATTGTGAAAATGTGACAAAAGTGTTACGCGATTGATTATACAGTAAGGTTACTGTTGGACTAGTGTATGGACACTGTATGAGAAATTATGAGATTAGCCTGTGATTGACATTTGGTGCATTATACATGCATTGGAAAGGTCCGATAAACTGGATAAGGCAAATTGCCTAGGAGAGAATACACCTCTTGAGCGGGTGCGATATGCGTAGTGTAAGTCATTATTGACCTTGGGGGCATCGAGGTGCGGGTTGCTTACAATGGGTAGTTGGTAGCTCTTCTCTACCGTGGGTTAGACCGATGCAACACATCGATGATCCGAACCGAGACACTATTCTTAATCAAGATCTGATAAAGACTGTCGTGTATATGCTAGATGTGCAAATACTTACAAGAGTTGAGGCACGTGGTCTAAGGCATGTTAGTACAGACAGATCTTTTCGATCAATCTCTCCGACTTGAGTTTTATCTCCATGGAGTAGGAAATTGAGTCTACGTGAACATGCTTAATTTGAGCATTTATATCGGTGTGATATTTGAACTGTTGAATAAGTGGATAATGTAGAGGACATGATTATAATTATCATTTATTATATGACTATTGAATATTTGGATAATGTTGATGGCATGATTGTAATTATTGTTTATTATATCTATTGTTAATTATTTATGGAAGATAAATCGGTTAATGTCCTTACTGTCTGGCATCGTATAAATTGTGATATAGTTAAATCTGATCTTCCTCCTTCAAGTACATATTTTCTGGAAAAGAAGATAAAAACCATAATCCTATCATCGCTGCTCCTTTCAAGTCAAGGGTAGATGATGAACCTGTAGGTCCTCAAGATATTAAAGGTCTTATGGAACAAAATAATGATACAAACAAGTATCTTCAAGTCATAGGTGAAGACCTGATTAGAAAATCCTCATCCTCAGGATCAACCTCAAGAACCAAAACTAATGAAATAATAACTAAAGTTGCAATGGATAAACCAATCTTTAAACCATTCAAGGTTTCTAAACAACTTAAAGAAAGTCTTAAACTTCTTAAAAAACAAGATGTAGGTAATCCCAACTCTGAACTTGCCAGTGAAATTGTCCAAAGGTTAAATCTGGTTATCCCTGGTCCACTTCAATCTCAAGAATCTAAAACTTCATCTAAACCTCAAGATAAGGATAAAACTATTAAAATTATTAATACAATTAAGCAATCTGATTCACAATTTGAGTTAGATGTTCAATCTGAGACTAGTTTTGTCATTAAGGTCAACCCAGTTATTAGCCAAGAGCTTAATTGGAAGAATCCTTCAAAATTATATTATCAAAGAGTGGCCCCGCCTAATCTGTTGCTCGAAGAACGCGACCCAAACTTTAGGTCTTTTAGTGAAAACAATGTTTATGTTTGGAATATTGACGGAAAAACTAAGTATTCAATTCTTAAAACTCTCCAAGAAATGACTATGGTCTTGACTACCTATCAAACATCTTATGACTATAATGATCAAACTATTATAGAAATCCTTGTTTCAGGATTTACGATTCAACTCAAGGGTTTGTGGGATCATTATCTTACTGATATACAAAACGCAATCAAAACATATGATGAAGGCATTCCAATCCTCAGCGATGGGAAAACTATCCCTTATGCTATCAACAACTTAATCTTCACAATTGTCCAATATTTCATAGGTAATCCATCCTTATGGAGAGATGGGTCAGCTGAACTTCTTTCAAACTTAAAATGTAAAACTTTAGCTGACTTTAGGTGGTATAGAGACACCTTCTTGACTAGAGTCTACACTAGAGAGGATAGTTAACAACCTTTCTGGAAAGAAAAGTGTCTTCCTAGTTTTCCAAAATCTTTAGGCGATAAGGTTCATGATAAAATTAGAAGCCAATCCCTAAATGGAGAAATCCCTTACGAGCAATTGAGTTACGATCAGCTCATTGCCTTCATCCAAAAGGTAGCCCTTAAGATCTGTCAAGATGACAAGATTCAAAGCCAATTAGCTAGAGAAAAAGCCCAAACCAAGCAGAATTAGGACATTTCTACGAACAATTTGGCCTTCCTTGTGCTAGGAAGAAAACTAAACCCAAACCTAAACATGTTCAGAAAACTGTCTAGAAAACTAAATATTACAAACATAAAGCTTCTACAAAACCCAGAAGAATTTAAACTAGAATTTATGTCGAAACCTCCAATCGATAATATTAAAGGTCCAAACAAACCTGTAATCTGCTATAACTGTGGTAAACCTAGTCATATTAGCAAGTATTGTAGGTTAAAGAAGAAGATAAAAGCTTTAAATCTTGATCAATCTATTGAAGAACAACTTAACAGTGTTTTAAGTTGAATCATCTGAAGACGACTCTGAAAAAGAATTTTTTGAAGATTTAAATCAAATCCAAAATGATGATATTTCTTCATCTGAAGAAGAATCAGACTCTCCGACAATGAATGCCTTAACAAAGGAACAAGATCTCTTGTTTGAAGTTCTTAATTCAGTCCAAGATTCTGAAGAAAAGAAAATCTATTTCCAAAAGTTAAAATCCATTAAAGAAGAAACTTCATCTAAGACTATGAAAAATCCAATTATTAAAAATAAACATGATCTTAGAGAAACAATTAAAAAACTTGAAAAGAGTTCATCTAAAAAACCGATAAGAATCCAAGAACTTCAATTCAAGATTAATAATCTTAAAATAGAAGTTAAAGACATTAAAGAACAACAAAAGTTGCATTATCTTATCATCTCCCAGTTAGGTGATATCCAAACTAATTCTGATTATAAGAAAATTCATGATGATCATAGTCAAAAGACTAAAGAAGAAGAAGAAGAAGAAAAATTTCTATGAAATCATTAATTAACTCAAAATCCAAAAATTCTTTAATAACAGTAACATCAAAATTGATGTTTTTGTCTTAAATATTGTTGCCTTGTTTGACACATATGCAGATTCAAACTATATTTTAGAAGGTATGGTCCCAACAAAATGCTTTAAGAAAACTACTGAGCGACTCAACGCTGCTGGTGCTTCTAAATTAAATATCGAGTTTAAACTCTCTTCTGCTATCATTGAGAATCAAGGTTTTGAAATTGAAACTTATTTCCTTCTTGTTAACAATCTCAAAAATGAGGTAATCCTAGGAACATCGTTCATTAGGTCTCTCTTTCCTCTTCAAATCACTGATGATGGTATTACTACTCAACATCTTGGTAAAACAATCATTTTTCAGTTTCTTAGGAAACTAATCTTAAGAAGTCTTAATCCAATTCAATATAATCAAAATCAGATAAATTATCTTAAAGAAGAAATTTCTTTCAAAAATATCGAATCTCAGCTTAGTCAACCTCCGATCCAGAAAAGGCTTCAATCTCTTCATTTACAGATTCAAGATTCAATCTGTTTGGATCTTCCAAACCCTTTCTGGGAAAGGACGAAGCATATTGTGGATCTTCCTTACAAAAAAGACTTCAATGAAAGCTGAATTCCTATGAAGGCTAGACCTATTTAGATGAGTCATGAACTTCTTCAATATTGTCAACAAGAAATCAATGATCTTATATCTAAAGGTCTCATTTGTAAAAGCAAGAGTCCTTGACCTTGTTCTACTTTCTATGTCAATAAACAAGCTTAAATCAAAAGAGGTACTCCTCATCTCATCATAAACTACAAACCCCTAAACCAAGCTCCTCAATGGATTCGGTATCTGATCCCTTACAAAAATGATCTCCTTAAACGTCTTTACTCTACCAAAATCTTTCTAAATTTGATATGAAATTAGGTTTCTGGCAAATCCAGGTAAAGGAGAGTGATAGCCACAAGACAACTTTTACTATACGTTTCAGGTAATACCAGTGGAACGTGATGCCTTTTGGTCTTAAGAATGCTCCTTCGGAATTCCAAAGGATCATGAACAAAATTTTACCATTGTCTACATTGATGATGTTCTTGTTTTCTCTGAATCTATTGATTAGCATTTCAATCATATAAATATTTTTATCGGAATCATTAAAAGAAATGGCCTTGCTATTTCCAAATCAAAGATTAATATGTTCCAAACTAGAATCAAGTTTCTTGGTCATAATATCCATCATGGAACCATCAATCCCATAAATAGAGTTATTGAATTTGCAGATAAATTCCCGAATCAAATCATTGATAAAAATCAGTTACAAAAATTTCTTAGTTGTTTAAATTATGTCGTTGACGTCTTCCCTCAGCTAAGTAGTCTTATCAAACCTCTCCATGATCATTTGAAAAAGAGTCCTCCTCCTTGGTCAGGTGTTCATACAAATATAGTCAAACAGGTAAAATCACAGGTAAAGGATCTTCTATGCCTTTATCTCCCAAATCCATAGTCTTTCAAGATTGTTGAAATTGATGCCTCTAACATAGGTTATAGTGGCATTCTCAAACAGCATGTCGCAGACAAAGAACATGTCATTACATATGCATCAAAACATTGGAATCCTACATAGCAGAATTATTCAACTGTAAAAAAAGAGATTTTATCCATTGTTTTATGCATTACAAAGTTTCAATCAAATTCATTAAACCAACAATTTTTAGTTCATGTTGACTGTAAATCTACAAAGGATGTTTTACAAAAAGATGTCAAAAATCTTGTTTCAAAACAAATTTTTGCCCGTTGGCAAACAATCCTTAGTGCATTTGATTTGATATTGAATACATCAAAGATACCTCAAACACTCTACCTGATTATTTGACTCGTGAATATTTATAGGAAAATTAATGCCCAGATCAACAAAATCATCCTCTTCTCGAGGAAGAGGTATAACAAAAAATGTCCTGGCACAACCAGTCGAATAATCATCTCAATAAACTAGGTCTTCAACCCTTCCATTAGGGTCTTCAACCCAAGGTCAAACTGGGTCTTTGACTCAGATTCATCCAAACAACCAAAGGAAAAAAATCCAAAGATGACTATGTCATGCCCATCCAATCTTTAATCAATTAAATGAAAGACAAAGCCATACAAGTCAACCCTCCAGATAAAGATATCGTGACCAAAATCAATAGCAATCCTGACAAACCTCATTATATCCCAAAAGAAAACTTTTGGCCTGTCATCCAAGTTGAACCTGAATGATGGGATTCCAATCCTAATAAAATCCTTGCAAAAATCTTTCTATCTGGTTTTCATTTTAAACCATTGGCCCAAAATAAAACCCAACAATTATATGAATATATTCTTATTAACTTTGACACTGTTGCTATTAAGCATTACAGGGACACCAAAGATGAAAGTTATATTGCCTATTCTACAATCCAGATTCTTAAGGTCCTGACTCCTGCTGACTATGGAAAGGATCTTAATGATATGAAAAAGTTCTCCCAATTTTTTGATCCTATAGGTTACAATTACTAAGATTACATCCAAGCCTGGAGCATAGATTTTGGTTCCAGAATAAACAAAACCATCATTCCTGGTTATTCTCTAGTACAAATTTCCGCAGAGGTTCCTCTAATGGTGGGATTTCTTTAGACCAATTCCTCAGATCCTTCCTCCTTAAGTTAGTGATGGATTTCAATATTTTCAAAAGAAGTTTGACCTTGCAGATGATCCGTTCCTGGTGGATCTACATTTCTACTCCAAGCTATCTCTTGCTTGGATCTTATCTTGGTAGTACAAGTTCAAGAATCACGATCATCCTAACTAATTACCACTTTTACAGAGACAAGCTTATGCCAAATGATGGGGAACTTTTGATGCTTCAAGAGCCTTGCCTGAAAACATCAAACTTTGGTTCCAAAAGAACCCCTAACACCTTAAGGTTGCTGATCCAAAATCTTCTAGATTCCTCAACCAAATATTAAAGATTTTGGCTACTATTGCGGTATCCTCTGACACAAATAATCTTATCATGAACATGAAAGATGTCCTAAATCTTTACAAAGAAATGGATTCGGCTATCTTTGACGAACTTGTGCCTACAAGTTTTGGCTCTCCAGCACCTTCCATTGCTTTATCTTCTAGTGATCCGAATGAAGATGATTGTTATGGAGTTAATCTTGACGTTGATGAATAGTCAAATTACTATTTAGTTACTATTCATACATGCGGAAGACTACTATACAACACTATTCACTATAGCGATACACTGTAGTGTTACTGTCGTGATAGTATTTTATGTCTTTAAATAGGTTGCTTGCCCATGATGTTAGGCATCCTTTTGAATACTCAAAAATTTAGTCTCCCGTAGAGAGATGTTAGCGAGAGATACTCTTTGTTCTCCCTCTTCAATCTTGAAATCTTTATTTCAGTTTTAATAAAGTTCAAATCTTGACTCTTCTCTTCGTCGTCTCTAATGCATTTCCAATTTTCACTTTTAAGTTTTAAGTTTATTTACTTTATTTTTTGCATTTAATTCTACATATCATGTAAAGCAATCCGTATGCTCCCTACTTCTCTTTATCCTTCTCCCCTTCTGTGATCTTCTCGTGATCTTCCACCTGCTCTCTTGTATCAGAGCCTGATGGGGAAGTAGGAAAGTAAATGATAGGATCTAAATGATTTATTTATCTTATTGAACTGGATACTAATGTTGTTATTCGAAATGCTTTGATCTTTATCTGAGTTATTTATTTCTTTATTGGACTTTATATTAATATATTAATATTTGTTATTACAATTGGATATGGATAGTACGCATATATATGTTACTTTTTCTTAACTGGACAGTACATAATACCTGCTGTGGATTTATTCTAGGGGGCTGTAACAATAAGTCCTGGAAGAGGCAGTAAGTCTAAGTTGACGATGTCACCACAGGTAGTAAAAAGATAAGGTATGATGGTGACCATGGTTAAGAACTAGTAAATGAATGTGGTGGCTAAAGATCTTGGTATGATATAATGATATTAAAATGTTAAAATATGGTTCAGTAACTAACAATTAATTCAGATCTAAATCATAGTATAAAACAAAACAATAATCTTAAAATATAGTTTAGGAGATAAAATTTGACTTAGATTCTCAATTTATAGTTCTATGGAACTAAATGATGGCAATGATATCTGGGATTGTAAATCATATCTGGTTACATTCTTTTATTTCCATCTTTTATATATTATGTTTCTTATTTCTACTATCATGTTGCGACCTCTGTCTTCCAAACTCTCTTTCAGATCTTCTCAATCATCTTCTTCATCTTTGTCTGAACAATATATTAATCAACATAACACAAACATCTTCAATGAAGAAATTTGTTTTGAAAATATCAATCAAGATTTTGATAACTGGGAAATCCCTAAAATCTCAACTAATGAACTCTACAAACCTGAAGATAGATTCTTTATGAGTTTTGATTATCTTATTAGGATTGTAGAGAAACAAATCACGATCGAGAGTGATGATGAAGAATTCCATCTTTTCTCTAAAGAAACCGTCAAAGGTTATAAACAAAAATACAACTACCTGCGCATAGGGTGTGTCTAAGTAGCTGTCAAACCTCTAATTCATGAAGGTCTTAACGCATCTATACTTCTTTGTCTCAGAGATGTTAGACATAATCAATTCCATGATTCCTTGCTCGGAACTATTGAAACCAGCCTAGGTCATGGTCTATTCTACTTTAATTGTTACCCTAACAGAACGGTAAGTTTTCAAGATAAAAACATCTTAGACACTTTGTTCTTAAATGTTAAAGTTCGTGGCTTAGACATGAAGCCTAAATCCATCCCTTTAGCCTTGATCTATAGGATTCAGTGCAAGATAATGAATACTTTTAATTCTAAGGCTTCAAAACCAAAAGATATGGGGGTAACAATGTTATTCCTTACTGATATAGCCAAAACAAACGTTGTTGTCCCTAAAATGATTCGATGGGAGGATGTTATTCTTCCTAAAAAATGAACGATGGATGAAGCTGTACTAGCTTTACCTAGAGAATCCCCAGAGATTCATGAGATAGTCCAACACAAATCTAGTAAAGTTGAATTAACTTTTGATAGGAAAAACTCCTTTAGTTCAACTAGATCTCTTAGATCAAGCATATCTAGATCTGAAGATTTTGGATCTGCCTTATCTAGGAAATCTTTCTCAACAATTAGATTTACTTCATCAACTACCAACCTTCATGGATTAGATGTAACACCCTCCTTAGGGCATCACATTTCCGACTACCAACTTATAATCTGAAAATGATTTCATAAAAGGTTTGAGTTATAAAAGGTGGGTTTCAAAATTTCTTTTCGCGAAAACATAAACTTACTGAAATTTATAAGTAATACTGAAAAATAGATTTAAACTGATTAAAACTCATATAACAGACACCACTTAATATTTAACAATTATTTAAGAAATATAAAAATTACAGACTCAATTTTAAACAGTAGCAAATCCCATAACGGGTTCTACTCAATAGCACAGTAAAACACTAACGAGAAAACTCAACATACTTATTCCGTCTTGTATCCATCTTGATGCGTCATGTATTTGTTCCTCCTCAAAACTACACACCGATGAATCTAGAATGGTCACTCCTCGATGTTATCACCGAACTCAGAATATCTACCTCTAGTCAAGCCTAAGAAACTCTTTCTATCTACTATACAATTTTAACAATACAAGCATAACAAAATAATATAACAAAGAGGTGAGATCACCTACGCCAATACCAACATGGTAGCATAGAGATAACATAAACAACACACCATACAGGTATATCATACCATAATTACAATCATGCCCTCAACATTATTGTCATCACACTGATACAATAATTACAATCATGCCCTCAATCATTATTTATCACAGCAAATATAATAAATAATAATTACCATAATGCCATCAACATTATTCAAATCATACAATAATTACAATAATGCCATCAACATTATTTATCATTATCATCATCCAATATTCCTCAATTAATATATCACACAGATATAGATATTCAGATTATGCATGTGCACATAGACTCAATTTTTCCTACTCGATGGAGGTTTTCACAAATTCGAGAAGAATGCTCTGGTTAATTTCCCAGCCTTAGCCCATAGACAATCCCCAGTCTTTCTGGTTAATTGTCCAGCCTTGGCCCACAAATAATCTCTAGTCTTCGAAAAGAATCGTGTTCTTGTCGGGTATTGTCAATGCGTTGCAACAGACTGCATCACCAAGTGGCACATGGTACTTTGCCAACTGTCCACTGGTCGACCGTCGCGCCTCGACGCCCCCAAGATCCATCATAGACCTCACTTTTCAATTCTCATTCTCTCTTCAACCACAAGGGTCACAATAGCTAACAACTATATTCCATTCAATGCACGAAAATCTCAATGCAAGTTCTGTTCAATTTCATCATATGCCTCAACGCATATCTTTCAATTTCATCATATGCCTCAATGCATATTTTTCCAATGCGTGTATAATGCACCAAATGCCAATTACAGGCTAATCTCATCATTTTCTCATACAGTGTCCATACACTAGTTCATGTATGTAAAATGCACCAAAAGCCAATCATAGGCTAAACTCATCATATTATCGTGTTTTCATAGTCGCGAAACACTTTTGTCCCATTTTCACAATTGCGCAACATTTCCGTTACGTTTTCACAATTTTGCAACGTTTTGTTGGGTTTTCAAATCGCGTAGCAAGTTTCCATTGTTTCTCAATCACGTAAAAATATTTTAAACATTTTCCAAATTGCGTAGAAATATTTCAACGTTTTTCAAATCGCGTGGAAATATTTAAACATTTTTTTTCAA
Organism: Ormosia emarginata; assembly: GCA_029884605.1. Taxonomy (NCBI): domain Eukaryota; kingdom Viridiplantae; phylum Streptophyta; class Magnoliopsida; order Fabales; family Fabaceae; genus Ormosia; species Ormosia emarginata. The sequence goes on from JAQQTP010000088.1 coordinate 48,012,608, forward strand.
ATCGCGTAGCTTAAAATCACGTTTTTAAGTTACGTAAAGCATTTTTCACCATTTTTCCACTACATAAAATATTTCTCAATATTCTAAATTTTCAATTCAACCTTTCTCAAAATAATATGACTTCTCACATTATTTTTCACATTTTCTTACTCGAGAAAATCCTTTTCGCAATTTTTTCCATAAATTCACCATTTCATTGAATTATATTAATGTTTTTCTCACTTAAAATTTCCTAACACGCTCCAAAACCCAAAGGATGAGTTTTACGTTAGTAAATTTTAAATCACCAATGTTTCCTTTATAATTCAAAATAAATTCTCAAATTCAATCCTCTTACAAAATAATTTGAGGTTCAAACCCTTATAACCTCTGTTTTCTTTTCATAACCGAAATTTCTATTTCTCAAGTGATAAAGCACTTTGTTTCCATTTCCAAAATCCTTGTACTAAATCAATTATATTTCCACTTTGAAAATCACTTTGTTTCATAAAACCAAGGCATTACAAGCCTTCAAAACCGTGGTACTTGGCCATTGAAACCATCAAATATTTTTCCTTCTAAATCAATTAAGTACCATTCTTGTTTTTACACAAACAAAACCATTAAAATTTCCTTCAAAAACCGTGAACACTTGGTCTTTGAAATCAAATCATTTGTTCATTTTCATGTTCACTTTCTTTGCAAATCCTTAAAATCATCAACGTATTACTCATAATTAGTAAAATACTTAGAATCTCTTGCTCCCAAAATTAATTTAAGGCCGTGATGCCTCTATGGTTCTTTGGAACCAAAAATTGTTTTCCTTTCCATCATCAAATCATGACATACATATACATATTTATCATATATATCACAAGCATGCCATAAACAAAAGCAATAAATCATGCAAATCATATCAAGCATAAGCAAATAATCAAAACACATAAACACCCACAAATAATTACATGACCATAGATATGAATCCTCACATGGATTCATCATCCATCAAATACAAAACCATCTCTCACCACCATACTTGGTTGGTGAGATGGATCTCCCTCTTACCTCTTGAAGAACCTCCAAAGCTCCTTGGTTTACTTCTTGTACAAGTCCTTCACCACCAAAAGCTTTCTTAAAAATCAAAGTAAACATACATAATCAATATCTAAGGCTTAAATAAGAAAACCATGGATCAAAACATGGTTTAGAACTTTAAAGATAAGATCTAGAAAAAAATATCAAGAACTTCACCCCTTTTACCCTTCAAACTTGATCTTAGGAAAAGTACTTGAAGATGGATGATTTAGAGAAAGTCTCCAACATGAAAGATGCTTAGAATAAAGTAAGGATTCAAGATATGTAATTGGTTAAAATTATAGAAGAGTGGAGGTAGATTTTAGAGTGGCTAGCCGAGAGCTCCTTGGAGTAGAAAGAATGGAGTTTTTTTTTCTTGTTCTTGGAAGAGAGAGAAAGGAGAGAATTGTTTTTAGTCTTCGGTAGAATGAAAATGAAGATAGAAATGAAAACTCTTCCTACCTAGTAGTTGTCATGGAGTAAATGGAGTGAAAGGTAATATTGTGTGTGTAGCTTTTTGTTTTTCTTTGATAAGAATGAAAGAAAAGTTGATAGGAAAGATTAAGTGTAGAAATTGTCTTGCATTATTCATTGCATGACCGTAGGTGAGTAGGAGAAAAGATGAATCAATTATGGGTAGTTTGTCTCCAAAAAGAAGTGCATGGCCGTAGGATACATATGCAAAGCCACCAAAAATTGACTTACTTTTGTTTAGCTTCTTGAATTATTGTTAGAAGAATGACCAAGTAAAATGAGTAAAAGAATTGGCCCCCCTTCAAGTGCATGGCCGTATGCTTCAAATGGAGAAAGCCACCAATATTGACTTGTCTTACTTTGTTCAATTGATAAAAAATGATAGGAATGGATGGAATTAAAATTGTAATAATTGCCTTACAAGAACAATGCTTTGCTATGGAACTTCACAAAGGAGAAGCCATTTTATTTGACTTGGTCTCATTTTGTTTCACTTGAATTGTATCCTAATATCACAAAGTGAATTGCTTATTAGAGCAATTTGCTCTCAATTTGCTCTTCCTTCACCGTAGAAGCAACAATTTAAGGAGTCCAAACTTTATTCAATAGCTTGTTTCCTATTGTTCCTTAAAGAGTCAAGCCATTATTCTTGACCAATTTCTATTGGTTCTTGGAAAGTCTAAGCCACTAAGTTGGACTCATCACCCCCATTGATTAGATCAAGGGTGGATATCCAAAGGCTTCACCTCTAAGCTTGCTCAAAATATTTTTTGGTAAATATCAACCGTTGGACAATAACTATTGTATTTTTATTACCTAATAAATAAAACAGTAGAATATACAGTAAAAGAAAATTTTGAAAACTGTCTCCAGATTCAGGTTTAGTAAGATCCCCCGTCTATGTCTCAACAGTACAAAATTTTCTGACTCTGAAAAATTTTTCACTTTTTCGGGCCCATTTGGGCCCATGTACAACACCTTTGGGCCCACAGACGGCCCATGGATAACACTAAAATAATCAGAGAATTATAAAAATTCATAATCATCCACAAAATCATAAAAATTATAAAACTTATGAAAATCAAGTCGGATTAGTAAAACTTATTAAGGATTTACAAAAAGAAATAAAATACGAAGGCTCGTATACAGCTCCAAAATAATATTAAAATAAAAAAATTTAAAAACTCCTAAAAATTCCTAAAAATCACAAAAATTATAAAATTTATGGAAGTCCAGTCGAATTATTGAAAATAATTAAGAATCGCCAGAAATAAATAAAATACGAATTTTCGGGGTGTTACATTAGACACAGCGTCGTCCCTACCCAAACCTATATACCATCAAGAAAACAAAAATGAATAGAGATCTATCCGATCTCCAACCTTCTCTGATATGAATGATGTCATGATTAGTACAACTTTTACTATAGATAAAGAAACCCTTAGGAAAGACTTTTTTTTCGCAGCCTGGATGCCACAAGGGAAATGGTTTTTCAAAAATTATAGGGGTAATAATCGTGAAGAAATCCAGAAGAAATGGTATTCCTTTTTGAGAAATGTTAATCAAAATGTTCCTTTCTTCAACTGGTTTCATTCTTACATGATTAGGAGTGAAATCGTATATCCTTGGACCATAGGTCTAATGGCAGATAAATCTGTTAATGTCCTCACTGTTTGGTGTAACACCCCAAAATTTATTGTTTTTCAATTATATGTGGTTTTTATGATTTTTTTTATTTTTTTGAATTGTTTGATTTATTTTGATTATTTTATTATTATTTTTGGACTTTCTGTGTGTTTGAAGCGGGGCCAAAAAAATAAAAAAATTTAGGATCAAAAAATTTTGGACTGTTAATGCGGGGTCGGGGGAGCTTACTAAACCGAAAACCAGAAACAATTTTCAAAATTTTTCTTTTTTTGAGATTTTATTCAAAAATGAAATTTAGTTACGTTTTATTATCTATTGGACAATAATCACTGGTTTTGCTAGTAGTAGCTTTTGTCCATTAGTTAATAACTATCGGTTAATATCTAGCTAGGTGATTAGTCATGAGCTTAGTCATGAACCTAGTCACTAAGCTCTTAAATGCAAAGCTTTATGGTTGGACCAATGAGAAAGAAAGCCAAGTTTTGTGATCATGACTCACACTTTGTGACTCACCTCCATGACTCACCATGCTAAACCAATGGAAAGGAAGCTTAATGGAGAAGGTTGGACATCTTGCACTAGGTGACTCACGGCCAAAGGAAGGTTCTAGGACATGCTTAGATGACAACAATAGTTGTGTAATATCTCTTAAGTTTATCTTATCATCTTTTCAAGAAACAAAGACCAAACTATCTCATATTTTCTCTCTTTGTGTCTCACGGCCACACCCTCCATAAACACCCTTCACCCTTGTTTAATTTAAATCAATCACATGTCTTGAAGCTATACATCATTTGGAGTCACTTTGATGTTGTGACTTTCTTCAAATACATCCATCTTCAACCTTTTTCTTCAAGCCTAAGTTTGAGGGTTTCTAGGTGAAGTTCTTGATTCTTCACTTCTAATCTTATTTTCAAAGTTGTAGACCATAATCTTGATCCATGGTCATCTTATTTCAAGCCTTAGATCTTAATATTTGTATGATTAATTTGTTTTAAGGATCTTTTTAGTGGTAGAAGTTTTCCAAGGATGCAATCAAGGAGCTTTTTATCATCATCTAAGGTAAGAGGGAGATTAACCTCATCAACCAACTTAGTGGTGAGAGATGGAATTTGTGTTTGTGGGTGAAAAATCCATATGAGGATTTATTCACTCGTTTGTGTAAATTTTACGGTTTATGCTTGTTTGGTTATGTGTGATTATAGTTTAAGCTTGTTTGGTTACGTGTGATTATGGTTTATGCTTGTTTGGTTATGTGTGATTATATGGCTTTGATAGTATGCATGAAATTACTATAGTAGGAATTAATGTTTGAAATGTTTTGCATGCTATGAATCATGTGGGAAAGGCAAAAATATGGTTTTGATTTGGAACTTAGATGATTAGGTGACAAGAAATTAAATTAAGGATTTATAAAATGGAAATGGAAATGAACAAAATTTTATAAATTGAAAGAAAGTGATTTTTGGCCATGAAGTGAAAAGAAATGAGTTTGAAAGTGATTTGAAACTTAAAGTGTTTCATTTAAGAGAGTTTTAGTAAAGGTAATGGAAAAAGAATGAGATTTTGTTCTAAAATGTTTGACTAAATTCAAATAACATAGATTTTGTGAAAAAGGTTATAAAAATATTACTTGGAGTAGTTTTAGTAAGAAAAATTGAAATTAAGGTTCAAATTTTATATTAAACTTAGGAAGTTTCAAAATAAAATTTAGAAAGTCAATAAATGTTTTATGCAATTGAAAAATAGTGATAAAACCTTTCGTATTTTAAAAATGTTGAATTTTTAACTAAGCAGTTGAGAAAACGTTTGAAAATGGTTATGCGATTTGAAAACATAACAAAATTATTACGCGATTATGAAAATACGATAAAAGTGCTTCGCGATTGAGAAAAACAACAGTTTGCTGTTGGGCCGACGTACTGGACCGAGAATGTTAGTAAATGGTTTAGCCTAGTGGTGACTTGTTTTTGTGGAAAACCATGTCATTGATAATTATCTATGCATTGAGTCATTGATCATGCATTGAAAGTTATGTAGACTGTGTTTGTTGAGGCTGTTTGCCTAGGAGATTGAATTATACCTTTGTGCTGGTGCGAATTGCATAGTGAAGATCTATGAATGATGTTAGGGGCATTGGGGTGCGTTAATTCCACATGTGGCCAATTAGTAGCCCTACTATGCCATGGTTCCCGATGCAAACACATCAACGATCTCGACAAGACACTATTCCTATTTCCAATCTGGTGCAGAATGTCTTATATAAGCCATGATGTGCACTTTGAGAAAATTATAGCACTTGATTTGAGGCTGATGATATACAGACATGTCTTCTAGATCATTCTCTCTAAGGTTGGTTTTAGCTCCATGGAGGAGGGGTTTGATCCATTGTGCATATGCATAGTCAGTATACATGTTGTTGTGGTATAGTCAGTATTCGTGTCATTGTGATATACATCTGTTGAATTATTTATTAATTAATATCATGATTATATCTGTTGTTTCTATATTAAATGACATTGTTGTTATTATTGTTTCTTTACTACCATATTGGTATGTGATGTTGGGGATCTTACTATGATTGGCATTGTTTCAAGAAATTGGTTTTGATGTTTACAAACAAGAAAGGATGGATGTGCATTGATCGAGCTTCAAGAATATTCAAGTATAGCACATAGGGCTTAGATATTATGTTAAGGTATTTAGGATTCACTCCAAAGCTCATTCAAATGGTTTTTCACTTGACTTAAATGGCTTTACAAAATCATGTTTTAATCTTGTGAAAAAATTGGTTTATGTTTGAGCTAAAATGTTTTAATGGGATAACATGTTAGTGACTTGATCAAGAACAAAGTACTAAATCTTTTTAAGAGCTCCTAACCAATTATGAACTCCAACTAATTGGTTATTCATCAAGTCAAAACATGTTTTTCTAATTGCTCCTAACCAATTAAACCTTTTCACTAACTGATTAGCATTTGTTATAAAAGCTACGTGAACCATTTTTTTTTAATTGCCTAACCGATTAGGCATGTTTGCTAATTAGTTAATGTGCTTTTAAATGTCACAGGAAACATTTTGTAAAAGGACCTAATCGATTAGAACAACTTGCTAATTGATTATTTGAGAACTCAGAATCCATTTCTAAAGTGTCCTAACCGATTAGAGAATTTTGCTAATTGGTTAGTATGACCATTTGAAAGATACGTGGGCTGTTCCTTATAATAATATCCTAACCAGTTAGGATATCTTGCTAATTGATTATTTGAGAAACAGAAGCTATTTCTAAAAGTATCCTAATCGATTAGGATAACCAACTAATTGATTATTTGATAACTCAGAATTAATTTCTAAATGTCCTAACCGATTAGTGCTTCTTGCTAATTGGTTAGTATGCCTTTTTATTTACCACGTGAACTGATTTCTAAACGCCTAACCGATTAGGGAAATCTTGCTAATTGATTATTCTTCAAAACAGAAGCCCTGGAACTGATTTCTAAATGGTCTAACCGATTAGGAGGAACCTCTAATCGGTTATCTGGAAAACCAGTAAACTCGTTTTAACGGTCTTTTTACAGAGCATTAAATGCTACCAACCATCCCAACGGATCTAATTTGCCTCTGGTTATAAGTCTGGTTGTTGGGCATTGATTAAAAGTTAGTGAACAAGTCTGAAAAACTTACAAAAGCATTGAATTCACGTTTTCTAGATCTCTTCAATCAATCTCTGTTTTTGGGCTTTAATTGAGTGAATCCTTGACACCTTTAAGCTTCAACTTGTATTACTTATTCTTTAGAGAATTTCAATACACATAAATCTTATTCAATCTGTTTTAGTGAGGGTGAGGTATCCCTCAAGTATTGTAAGGGTGAGGTATCCCTTTGAAAATAGAGGCTCAAGCATTAGGGTGAGGCATCCCATAGTGTTGAGTGCTCAAGATTGTAGTGGTTGTCAAGCACCCATTGAAGCTTGAAGATATAGTGGAAAATCTCAAGTTGTTGCTTGGGGACTGGTCGTAGATCACAAGTGGATTGGTGATCGAACCAGGATAAACGATTGTGTTTGTTCTCTCTAAACCCTTCTCTTTATTTGGTTTACTGTTTTATTGAATTGATTAGATATTATCTCCTTTGGGTATCACATTTATAAGTAAAAGTGTTAATCTCATTCATCCATTTATCTCTAATCGTTCAATAGCTTCAACGAAAATTGTTTATCAAACGATTTGCGAAAGATTTGCGAACTTGTTTTACTTACTCAATTCACCCCCCCTCTTGAGTATTGAGGCTACTTGGTAACAAGTGGTATCAGAGCTAAACTCTTGTATAAAGAGCTTAGCAGCTTCAAGAGAAGTGATGGCTTCAAATGGTTTTTCAAATGAAAGTTCTTCTATAAATAGACCTCCTTATTTCAATGGGGATGGTTACGCCTATTGGAAAGAAAGGATGAAAATTTGCATTGAAGCTATTGACTTAGATGTGTGGGACGCCGTTGAAAATGGTGCTTTTGTCCCAACACAAACTAAAGATGGTGTGAAAATCAATACACCTAGAAATGAATGGACTGATGATGATAAAAAGAAGGTTCAATACAACTTGAGAGCCAAGAACATCATCACCACATCCTTGGGGTATGATGAATTTTTTAGGGTGTCAAATTGTAAGACTGCAAAAGAAATGTGGGATACCCTACAAGTAACTCATGAAGGCACTAGTGAGGTAAAACGATCTCGAATAAACACTCTTACTCATGAATATGAATTGTTTAGAATGAATCAAGGTGAGAGTATTCAAGATATGCAAAAAAGATACTCACATTGTTAATCATCTCATCTCATTGGGAAAGACATTCCCTAATGAGGATCTTATTAACAAAGTCTTAAGATGTCTAAGCAGGAATTGGCAACCCAAAGTTACGACTATTGCGGAATCAAGAGACTTATCAACAATGTCTCTAGCCACCCTATTTGGAAAGCTTCAAGAACATGAGGTGGAACTAAATAGGCTCAATCAAAGCGAAGAGCATGATAAAAAGAAGAAGGGAATTGTACTCAAAGCCACCTCTTCCATACTTGAAGATGATGATGAAGATGGTGAAGAGGATGCTGAAAATTTTGAACTAAGTGAGGAGAATCTTAGTCTCCTTGTGAGAAAATTCGGAAGATTCCTAAAGAAAAAGGGATTTCAAAGAAGACCACCCTTTCCTCAAAAGAAGGCATATCACAAAGGAGAAGGATCCTCCATTCCTTCAAAATGCTACGAATGCGGAAAACCGGGGCATATGAAAATGGAGTGTCCTATATATCTCAAAAAGACGGAGAAGTTTGAGAAAAGACCCTCCAAGGAAAAGAAAGGAAGAAGAGCATACATAGCTTGGGAGGACAATGACTTAAGTTCCTCCGACGACTCAGAAAATGAAGAAGCCCATCTTTGCCTCATGGCTCAAGGAGAAGAAAGTGGAGAAAGCGACACCGAGGTAACCTCTTCTAACCTAAAACCTCCACCTACTTATGATGAATTGCAAGATGCCTTTCAAGAATTGCATGATGAATCTTTGAGACTCCCTAAAATGATTTTGTCTTCAAATAAAACAATCTCCTTATTGACAAACAAGGTTTCTACTTTAACTAAGGAGATAAATGAACTTAAAATTGAAAATGAGACCTTAGGACTCATAGATGCTAATTCATCATGCATGACTTGTTCCTCACATGATAATGCATCCATATCATTACCTTGTTTATCATGTAAAGCTTTTGAAAAAGAAATTGAAGACTTGAACAACACTCTTGCAAAATTCACTTTTGGAAGAGACAACTTGAATGTGTTGTTAGGGAGACAAAAATGTGTTTTTCAAAAAGCCGGTTTAGGATTTAATCCAAACAACCATCAAAAATCTTATAAAAACTTCTTTGTTTCCTCAAAAACTTCAAGTAGCCCCTTTATCAAATGTTTTCATTGTGGTAGGAAAGGGCATAATGCATCCACTTGCAATGTTAGAAAGAATATAAACACTAAAGTTGGAATAAAAAAGGTTTGGGTTCCTACAGGCACCATGTCTAACTCTAACACACAAGGACCCAAGACAATTTGGGTACCAAAAGTTAAAACTTGAATGTGTGTTGTAGGTGTGCTTGAAGACCAAGAGCTCAAATTGGTATCTTGATAGTGGTTGCTCCAAGCACATGACCGGTGATGGCTCCAAGTTCTCCTCCCTTACTCACAAGAAACATGGTCATGTCACATATGGTGATAACAACAAAGGGAAGATTCTTGGAATTGGCAAAGTTGGTAAGATTCCTTCATCATCTATTGATAATGTTTTGCTTGTTGAAGGACTTAAACATAATTTGCTTAGTATTAGTCAATTGTGTGATAAAGGCAATAGAGTTATATTTGATTCTTCTTGTTGCATAATTGAGGGAAAGGATGATAAGCAAGTTAGGTTTGTTGGTCATAGGGTCAATAACATATATATGATTAGCCTTGATGACATTTCCTCAAATGATGCTAATTGCTTTATGACTAGAGAAAATGATTCATGGTTATGGCATAGAAGAATCGCTCACATTCACATGGATCACTTAAACAAATTAGTTTCTAAAGAACTAGTAATTGGTCTTCCAAAGCTCAAATTTGAAAAAGACAAACTTTGTGATGCATGTCAAAAGGGAAAACAAGTAAAGGTCTCTTTTAAAGCTAAAAATGTGGTTTCAACTTCTAGACCTCTACAACTTTTGCACATGGATCTTTTTGGTCCCTCTAGAACTATGAGCTTTGGTGGGAATTACTATGCCTTAGTGATTGTGGACGATTTTTCTAGGTTTACATGGACATTGTTTTTATCTCACAAAAATGATGCTTTTCAATCATTCAAAAAGCTTGCTAAAGTTATCCAAAACGAAAAAGGTTTTTGTATTGCATCCATAAGAAGTGATCATGGTGGTGAATTTGAAAACCATGAATTTGAAACGTTTTGTGATGAACATGGCATTGAGCATAATTTTTCAGCCCCTAGAACACCACAACAAAATGGTGTTGTAGAAAGAAAAAATCGATCTTTAGAAGAAATGGCAAGAACTATGCTCAATGAGGCCAACCTTCCTAAGTATTTTTGGGCGGATGCGGTTAACACCGCTTGTTATGTTATGAATAGGGCTCTGATAAGGCCAATTTTAAAGAAAACCCCCTATGAATTATACAAAGAAAGGAAACCAAATGTCTCACATTTTCATATTTTTGGATGTAAATGTTTTGTTCTAAATAATGGAAAGGATAACTTAGGGAAGTTTGATGCAAAATATGATGAGGGAATCTTTCTTGGTTATTCTATACATAGTAAGGCCTTTAGGGTTTATAACAAATGAACTATGACCATAGAAGAGTCCATACATGTTGCATTTGATGAAACTAACCCAAACGAGCCTAGAAAGGAGCTTGTTGATGATGTTGCAGAGATCCTTGCAAGAACTCACCTAGGATATCAAGAAAAAGAAGTCAAGAAGCAAGAAAAGAGCCCATATGATTCCCCAAGACAAGAGGACTCTCAAATCATGGATCTTCCCAAGGAATGGAGAACATCAAGATATCATCCTCTTGACAATGTGATAGGTGATGTATCAAAAGGGGTAATCACTCGTAACTCTCTTAGAGATGCATGTAATCATATGGCTTTTGTTTCTCAAGTTGAACCTAAAAACATAAATGAGGCCATTAATGATGAACATTGGATCTTGGCTATGCAAGATGAATTAAACCAATTTGAAAGGAATCAAGTTTGGGAATTAGTTCCAAGGCCCAATGATCATCCTATAATTGGCACCAAATGGGTTTTTAGGCACAAACTTGATGAAACAGGTTTAATAATAAGAAACAAAGCTAGGCTTGTAGCTAAGGGTTATAATCAAGAAGAAGGTATAGATTATGAAGAAACATATGCTCCCGTAGCTAGATTAGAAGCCATTAGAATGTTACTTGCATATGCTTGCATCATGGATTTCAAACTTTTTCAAATGGATGTCAAAAGTGCCTTTTTAAATGGTTTCATACAAGAAGAAGTATATGTGGATCAACCACCTGGTTTTGAAAACTTTGAACTGCAAAACCATATTTTCAAACTTAAAAAGGCCTTGTATGGCTTAAAACAAGCTCCTAGAGCTTGGTATGAAAGGTTGAGCAAGTTCCTTTTAGAAAATGGTTTCTCTAGGGGAAAGGTTGATACTACGCTTTTCATCAAACGCAAAAAGCATGACATTCTACTTGTTCAAATATATGTTGATGATATTATATTTGGTGCTACTAATGACTCTCTATGTAAAGAATTTGCTAATATCATGCAAAGTGAGTTTGAGATGTCTATGATGGGTGAGCTCAACTTCTTTCTTGGGCTTCAAATCAAGCAAACAAGAAATGGGACTTTCATAAGTCAATCAAAATATTGCAAGGAGTTGCTCAAGAAGTTTGGAATGGAAGGAGCAAAGCAAATAGCTACACCAATGGGAACTTCCTGTTACTTGGACAAGGATGAAGGAGGTAAATCGGTAGAAATCACTAAGTATAGAGGTATAATTGGCTCACTTCTTTACCTTACCGCAAGTAGGCCGGATATCATGTTTAGTGTATGCATGTGTGCTAGATTTCAAGCAAATCCTAAAGAATCACACCTAAGTGCTGTAAAACGAATTATGAAATATCTAGTAGGCACTTCACAAATGGGATTGTGGTACCCTAAGGGTGCCTCATGTAGTCTAATTGGTTATTCCGATTCTGACTTTGCTGGATGCAAAACGGATAGGAAAAGTACTAGTGGGACATGCCACTTGCTTGGAAGCTCATTAGTTTCTTGGCATAGCAAGAAACAAAATAGTGTGGCATTGTCAACAATTTGAAAATTTGAATATGTTGCAGCTGGAAGTTGTTGTGCTCAAATCCTTTGGATGAAGCAACAACTTCTAGACTATGGTCTTGAGCTGGATCACATCCCTATAAGATGTGATAATACTAGTGCAATCAACTTGTCTAAAAATCCCGTTTTACACTCAAGAACAAAGCACATTGAAATAAGACATTATTTCATAAGAGATCATGTTCAAAAGGGTGATTGCATGCTTGAATTCGTAGAAACTACTAAGCAACTAGCTGACATTTTCACTAAACCTTTGGCAAAAGAAGCATTCTTTAATATAAGAAATGAACTCGGAATTTTGGATCATACATGCTCAAGTTAAATTTCAGCATATCCTAAGCCTGCTGCATAATTGGTATTGACATTTTCACTGTATAATCATTTTTTTTCCTTTACTAACTTAAGCATCAGAGTTTTCTTCTAAGTTTGTTTTGCAGGTATTTGATCCATGCTTAAGTCCCCAAAACTTCCTGTAAATCTGTTCCTGCTGAAGATATGTGCATTCATGGTCCAAGGACTCATCTCTTAAAGATTTCATCCTGGTGTGGAAATACAATATTCAGAAGATGTCAAAGAAAAATCTGCTTATAAGTTGCATCTCAGAAAGTGAGATAAAAGCTGATCTCACAAGGGCCTTTCTGTTTTTGTCAGTGGAACAACCAGTTAGAAGAAGGATTGAATCAGTTTTGAGGCTCAGTTATGGTTCTTAAAGTGAATGTCATGGAAGCACAATCAAGTTGATTATCAAAGATATCATGTGACTGATTCTTAGAAACAGGATCTCTAAAGGAATTTTGGGTTTGGAAAGCAGCATAATCTGATAAGAGAAGGAAATAATCCGTTGGGGGATGAAAATAACCATTTATAAAAGTGGTTCGAAGCTTCTGGTGTCCACAAATAATCTGTTAGGACCTTTCCTAACCTGTTAATAAAGCAAACAGAGACTCCACATATTTGAGACCCACAAAAATAACCTGTTAGGAGTACTCCCTAATCGGTTATTGTGGCCAACAAAGACTCTTCTTTTCACCCTAACCGATTATCCCATACCTCTAATCGGTTATTTACTTAAACAGAGACCTCACCTTCTCAATACATACCATTCTACTTGATTAAACCATATTTCTAATCGATTAGAATTTCCATCCGTAAGCCTCCAATTCTTTTTAAAGTCCTTCTAATCGATCAGCACATACAAATTAATCGGTTATAGGGGGCACCAGAATCAAAATATCCTATTTTTCTCACACGCTAACTGATTACCCCATTTCATTAATCAGTTAGTGGTCTTTTTTTTTCTAACCCGTGACCCCTCTTCGTCTTCCTCTTCATTCACCACCAGCCCCACAACTCATTTCTCTCCTTCATTCTCCTCTTCGTCATTTCTCATCTCACACCCACACCCCACAACTCATTTCCTTCTACAAATCCAACCCGAATCCTCCAGTAAAACCCCATTTCCTTCACATTCCATCTTTTTCCTTTTATTTTCACCTATTGAAATCCACTTTATCTTCCATTTTTTCACCTTCCCTCCCACTTTCTCTCTCCTAAACCGTGCCCTAGCCTCCATTTTCATCAAATGGCAAGTAGCTCTGCTCACCCTAAAAACACGAACCAAAAATCCCAATGTACCTCCAGCCTCTGACCTTGAGTTTGATATTCCTCTTAGCTTGGACCACCGAAAATATTTCTCTCACAAGAATCAAATGCACACATACAAGCTGAAATTTCAAGCTAGGAATATCATCCACCCAAGCACATGGATTGGGAATTCTTCGTTCAAGAGGGTTTCAGTTTTCTCACCGACCTCTTAGAATTTCATGGCCTGAAAGCCTTTGTCTCTGCTCCAAGTAAGTACTACTATCTTGAAGCTACTAAAGTATACTTCTGCAATATGAGTATTTCGGGTAGCAACTTAATTTCTGATGTTAGAAGGCATAGGATAGTAGTAACTCCTACCCATTGGAATACCTTATTTGGACTTGTTCATGCTGGGGAAAAATTTACTATGGATAGTTATAAAACTTGGGAAGGATTTAATAAAAATGAGGCTCTTGCAAGCATGATTCGACCTGATATTCATATTGGAGACAAGAAAAGTCTCACTGCTGGCTATTTGAATCCCCAAGACCGTCTTCTTCACTATATTGTGACCCACATTCTTGCTCCGCGGGCTAGCAATTATGCCTTGGTGGAAGAAGAAGACATTTTCCTAATGTGGGCTATGAAATAGAGGCTTCACATCAATTGGCCATTTTTCATCATGCACTACATGATGAAGGCCAAGGATAAGCACATGATGGACCTTTCTTATGCTCTGGTTGTTGCAAAAATCTTGGATCAATACAAGCTTAGTCTTCAAGAAGATGGTGTGATTGATTTAATCGCCCACAACAAATTTGGTCTAGCCTCCTTCCACCGCATGCAACTCAAAAAAATAGATGGTGTATGGATCTACGGAAGAAAGCAAGAAGCACCAGCAGTAGCAGCTGCACCTGATGAGCCTATGGAAGAAGCTCGTGCTACAAATGAAGACCGCATCCTTGAAGCCATTGCCAACTTGAAAGTGAGTATTGACGCTCGGATTGCGACTTTTCAAACATATCAAGAACACAGCAACACTATTATCTATGATCGCCTGAGTGCTATGGAAGATCGTTTGGATAGACTTGAGCGTCGTTTTCCACAACCTGAAGATCATGGGACTTAGGCATGGAGCAGTTAAATTTCTTTGTTATGCTTATGCTAATCTAATCTTACTGTTTATCTTTTGAAGTCTGCTGAACATTAGCTTGTCTTTGCTACTTTATGGTATGACTTGCACTCTGCTAAACATTAGTTTCTTCCTATGCATCTCCTTTGCTCTTATTGCTGGTTCGTTGTTGCATAAAACTGGTCTTGTGCTTAAGAATATGTTGTTATTTCTCTCCTTTTCGAAAAAGTTCTTTTTGATTATGTCAAAAGGGGGAGAAGGTTTTTGGCTTGAAAGCCATTGAGAAAAGCAAGGTAAATTTCCAAAAGATATAATTATAAAATGAATTACATGATCTTGGGATTCCAAAACTAAGGGGGAGCTGTGCATCTCTGATATTATCATCTCTTGAAAAACAGAGGGGGAGTAAGTCTCTAATACCTTTTGTGAATTCCATTTTGTTTAACTAACCTTTTCTCAATTGTTGTTTGTCATCATCAAAAAGGGGGAGAATGTGATTGGCATTGTTTCAAGAAATTGGTTTTGATGTTTACAAACAAGAAAGGATGGATGTGCATTGATCAAGCTTCAAGAATATTCAAGTATAGCACATAGGGCTTAGATATTATGTTAAGGTATTTAGGATTCACTCCAAAGCTCATTCAAATGGTTTTTCACTTGACTTAAATGGCTTTACAAAATCATGTTTTAATCTTGTGAAAAAATTGGTTTATGTTTGAGCTAAAATGTTTTAATGGGATAACATGTTAGTGACTTGATCAAGAACAAAGTACTAAATCTTTTTAAGAGCTCCTAACCAATTATGAACTCCAACTAATTGGTTATTCATCAAGTCAAAACATGTTTTTCTAATTGCTCCTAACCAATTAAACCTTTTCACTAACTGATTAGCATTTGTTATAAAAGCTACGTGAACCACTTTTTTTAATTGCCTAACCGATTAGGCATGTTTGCTAATTGGTTAATGTGCTTTTAAATGTCACAGGAAACATTTTGTAAAAGGACCTAATCGATTAGAACAACTTGCTAATTGATTATTTGAGAACTCAGAATCCATTTCTAAAGTGTCCTAACCGATTAGAGAATTTTGCTAATTGGTTAGTATGACCATTTGAAAGATACGTGGGTTGTTCCTTATAATATCCTAACCGGTTAGGATATCTTGCTAATTGATTATTTGAGAAACAGAAGCTATTTCTAAAAGTATCCTAATCGATTAGGATAACCAACTAATTGATTATTTGATAACTCAGAATCAATTTCTAAATGTCCTAACCGATTAGTGCTTCTTGCTAATTGGTTAGTATGCCTTTTTATTTACCACGTGAACTGATTTCTAAATGCCTAACCGATTAGGGAAATCTTGCTAATTGATTATTCTTCAAAACAGAAGCCCTGGAACTGATTTCTAAATGGTCTAACCGATTAGGAGGAACCTCTAATCGGTTATCTGGAAAACCAGTAAACTCGTTTTAATGGTCTTTTTACATAGCATTAAATGCTACCAACCATCCCAACGGATCTAATTTGCCTCTGGTTATAAATCTAGTTGTTGGGCTTTGATTGAAAGTTAGTGAACAAGTCTGAAAAACTTACAAAAGCATTGAATTCACGTTTTCTAGATCTTTTCAATCAATCTCTGTTTTTGGGCTTTAATTGAGTGAATCCTTGACACCTTTAAGCTTCAACTTGTATTACTTATTCTTCAGAGAATTTCAATACACACAAATCTTATTCAATCTGTTTTAGTGAGGGTGAGGTATCCCTCAAGTATTGTAAGGGTGAGGTATCCCTTTGAAAATATAGGCTCAAGCATTAGGGTGAGGTATCCCATAGTGTTGAGTGCTCAAGATTGTAGTGGTTGTCAAGCACCCATTGAAGCTTGAAGATATAGTGAAAAATCTCAAGTTGTTTCGGGGACTGGACGTAGATCACAAGTGGATTGGTGATCGAACCAGGATAAACGATTGTGTTTGTTCTCTCTAAACCCTTCTCTTTATTTGGTTTACTGTTTTATTGAATTGATTAGATATTATCTCCTTTGGGTATCACATTTATAAGTAAAAGTGTTAATCTCATTCATCCATTTATCTCTAATCGTTCAATAGCTTCAACGAAAATTGTTTATCAAACGATTTGCGAAAGATTTGCGAACTTGTTTTACTTACTCAATTCACCCCCCCTCTTGAGTATTGAGGCCACTTGGTAACACTTACCTCTTTATTGTATTGTCCTATTTGTTCTGTTTTATGTTTATGCTCTATAAAGACTGTGATGGTGGCGAAGTAGAGATCTTCTTGGTTTTGTTAGGATGCAGTTTTGTGGAGGTACTGACGCATGTCGTGTCTATCTGGATACAAAGTGCTTTAAGTTTTTGTTGGGTTTGTTACCGTGCTTTTAAGTAAGACCCGTCATGGGGTTTCTTACTTTTTCCTTTGAGTATGTAAGTCTTATGTATTTATTTTCATGTTGTTGGTAATTCATGTTGTATACATATATTATGAGTATTATTTAGTTTGCAACCTTTGGTAAGTTTATGTTATCAGCGAAAAGAAATTTTAAAACTCATATTTTATAATGTTAAATCTTTTATAACTTTTTTTTAGTTTTAAAGTTTAGTCTAAAATGTAAGTCCCAATGGGGGGTGTTACATTTGGCATCGCATAAATGGTGATATTGTCAAATCTGATCTACCTCCTTCCAATACATATTTTCTGGATAAAAAAGAAAAAATAACAATCCTATCATCGCTGCTCCTTCCAAGTCAAGGGTAGATGATGAACCCGTAGGTCCTCAAGATGTTACAGGTCTTATAGAACAAAATAATTATACAAACAAGTATCTTCAAGTCATAGGTGAACACCTGATTAGAAAACCCTTATCTTCAAGATCAACCTCATTAACAAAAATTGATGAACCAATAACTAAAGTTGCAATGGATAAACTAATCTTTAAACTATTCAAGGTTTCTAAACAACTTAAAGAAAGTCTTAAACTTCTTAAAAATCAAGATGTAGGAAATCATAACTCTGAACTTACTAGTGAAATTGTCCAAAGGTTAAATTTGGTTATCCCTAATTCACCTCAATCTCAAGAATCTAAAACTTCATATAAACCTCAAGATAAGGATAAAACAATCAAAATTATTAATACAATTAAGCAATCTAATTCACAATCTGAGTTAGATGTTCAATCTGAGGCTAGTTTTGTCATTAAGGTCAACCCAATTATTAGCCAAGTACTTAATTGGAAGAATCCTTCAAAATTATATTATCAAAGAGCAACTCCAACTGTAACATTCCCCTTAACTTAATAATCCTAATCAAGGTTATAAAAGCTCAGTATGGCTGGTAAGAATTATCTGTTAATTCAGAAAATTTTCTGAACTAGTTTAAGTGTAATTCCATAACACTAAATATAAGAAAATAATTAAAATATATGCTAAATTAGTTGATATAATGGAAATAAATATGAAAATTTTATTTCCTAGTTAAGAACTATTAATAGGAATTGTAGAAAATTTTGGAGTAACAACAATGCAAGTTTGGTATTTTTAAGGATACCGATAAGAAATTAATGGAACAGTTAAGTATCTCAGAAAATTATAAAATTTCATAGAAATGACAAGTAAAATATGGATAATATATTGGTATAAAATACCAACTAAGATAAGCATCACTAAGCATAATTACTCAATCCGTAGTTTAATTTAACTTAAGACTGAGTAATAAAACTTAATTGATAAATAATGATATATGGAGAATTGCGAAAAAATAAATCCAAGGACTGGGTTGAGTCCTAAAATTTTTCTTAATACCTATGGTAACTTGAAATCTTAGTATTGGAAAAATTAAAGGATGCTTAGCAGATATAAAAGTTTCTGCATCGAAACTTAAGTTATAACTTGGTCAAAATTAGCTGTCAAAGTCTAGATAATTCTACATCATTCTTTACATCTTTTCTTCCACTCAATTCCCATCTCATCTTTCTTTCTTCTTCTTTGATATTTGCTGAATGTGAAGCAGCTCCAAGAAAGGAGATAGAATACAAGCAAAATCAATTAGAAATCAAGAAGCAAGAAGAGGAAGTTAAAGACAAGAAAGGGAAGAAAGTGGTGACGAGGTAAAGGCTTGAGGTAGGGGTTGTTTGCTACTATTTTTGCTATTGTTTATGGCTGTTTTTGTTGCTATTTTACTATTGTTGTTTTCTGCTATTTTTACTGCTGTAAAATGTTTCTACTGTTTTCTATTTCTATTGTAAATGATTTTTGTTGTTTTCTATTTTTGCTATAAATGATTTTTTCTATTTTCTATTTTTACTATAAATGATTTCAGTTATTTTTTGCTTTTACTGTAAATTGTTTTTGTTGTAAATGATTTTTGCTGTTTTATGTTTCTGCTGTAAACTGTTTCTACTATAAATGGTTTCTGTTGTATTATATTTTTGCTGTAAAAAAATGTTTATGTTGTAAATGATTTCTTCTGCATTCTGTTTTTGTTGTAAATTGATTGTGATGTTTTGAAGTAAAAAATTTGAAGCTTTGGAACTAGGGATCATGGCCAAACCCTAGTGAAGTTACCATTTTTTTTGGTTAATTTGTGTAACCTTTTGAATTATTACACTAATTGTTAGTTGAATTGATTATAGAAATGTTGATTAGAGAATGAATTTATGATCATGACCATTTGTATGAGGCATGGCCATGACCTAAGCTTGGATGTATATATAAGCTTCAATATTGTATATGGATTGTTTTGTGAGATTATGATTTGTTTCCATTTTGTTGATGGTATAAGGTATCTTGAATATGAATTGTTATGTTGGAAATGTATATTTGCTCTTGTGAGGGCCATATAGGCCGAATTGGAAACTGATGGAGATGTGGAAACCTCTATGCATTATGGATGTGTATAAGAAAGAACTGTATTTGTTTGAATTATAATTAAATACTTGATTATGAATTAAATGAGTTGGACATTGTATATTGTTGAAAGTTGTGAATTTTGATGATGGAATTTGTTATAATGTTCCTTGATCATTCAAGTTGAGCTAGGTTTTGCATTGAATATGCTCACTTAATTCATAAGGTTGAGCTTCAATGAGTAATAAAATAATCAGTACTCTCATAATTGAATTTGAAAAAAGAATAAGAATTGGACAATTATCCTTGAATGGGAAGGTAATTAGTCCATGCTTTCCTACTTAGTATCCTTGTTTTTGTGCGAACTATGTTTTATTTTAGAATAGTGAATTTCGGAGACGATCCTGTATGAGGGCAGGGTATTCAGAATTTCATTTGAACCATAGAAATGACCTCTTGTGAGGGAGGGGGATCCTGTGTTCTTAAATAAATTCCTCATTGAATCACTCCCTACCATGAGAATATAGGACCCGAGCTATATGAGGTGGCTCCCATCCTTGTGATGCTTGAAATATGGGTTCTGAAGGATAGACAAAAATTTGATGAATAAGAATTTAATTGAGCACTAAAAAATTTAATTGAATTAGTATGTTATGACTACGAATTAAATATATGCCTAAATATCTGAATCAATTTCACATTATAGTATTGTGATTGAAATTTGTTTTTATAAATTATTTGTGAATGTAGTATATACTATTGACGATGGATATTTCAAAAAATATTAAATGAAATTCTGTTTCGGGAAAAGAAAGGAACAGATTTGGAGGTTTGCCATCTTCCTAGTTAAACGTATAAATGTATTTAATTATTTCTTTAAAATTTAAAAGAATGAGAATTTTTTCCCGAACAGTTGGAATTATTATGATGGCACTATTTTTTATATTAGAATATACTGAGAATTTGTATTCTTGCCCCATTATTATTATTTATTCTATGATAATTTCAGGTTCAGCACTTGCAGCATCATGATATGGGCTGAAGAGGATATTTATTTTATTTCTTTTGGATTTGAATGTTTGTATAATGGTTGTATGGAAAGATGTCTATAAGGCACAAAATATGTATTTGTACTATTATGTACATTAGTATAAACTCCTATAGCATGTGTAAATTATTATTACATCTTGACTAGGCTCATACTTTTATATAATATTATAAAGTATAATTTGAAGTTTTTAATAAATATATTACGTGATGTGCTTACAATTATTTCTGTAATGTAATGTTGGAAACATAAATAGAAATACTAGTAAGGGTGTTACACCTGCAACATCCCGGAAATCATGTTAGGCTTGTGATTAATTACAAAGGTAATATATTACTTGTTTAGCATGTCAGTCAAGTTTGGTGACAAACCGAGTTAGTTTAGGCACTTTGTTGCAACCCCGAGTGTGAAAAGTCACCTAAAATGACTTAGAGAATAGCATAAACTGCTATTTGAAGGAAAACAAGTTTAGATAATTTGTTTCTAGGTCACAAATAAGCTAAGTAAGGTGTAGTTAAAGTTTCAAAGTAATCAGAGTTAATTTAGTATTTTTAGGCATATTGGTTATGCATTTTAATACTAGATTTACCCCTAGCAGATATGGAAAAATAGAGAAAAAGTACAACATGATTTTTAATGAATCCTAAGATTTATTTTGAATTTGTTGGAAGTTAGAATACTGGATTTGGTGGAATCTCAGTGTTCTTAGCAGATCGAGGTTTTAGTGTTTATCCAAGAGAAGTCATATTTGACTTCTCTTGTTTAATATCTCACAGCTGAGATATTAGAGAGGCATAAAATAGAAAAGATAGGAGAAAAAAAAAGAAGAGGAAAATGTGAAGGGAGAAAAAGAGGAAGGAGGAAGAAGGAAGACCAAAGAGAAGGATCAACCACCAAGGAAGAGGAATCAAGTATATCTTGGCTTCATCTTCATCTTCAAGACTAAGAAGTAGAGGTTCTTGAGCTCTAACTTCATCTTTTTCCTCATTTTTCCATGTTAGGCCTTTGAGGTTCAATGTGTCATTTTGAGTTCTAGAGATGTTGTAGGTGTTTTCTTGTTTGAATGAGTTATAAATGAGGTTTATGACTTATTCATGCAAGGAATTCGAATCAGAAACAAAAGCTATCCAAGTTAGATCCTAAATGCCCAAAGAGGGGTTTAGGTTAAAGTATGAGGAATTTTGATCCATAATCCAAATTAAGAGGTTTAAGTTGGTGTTTGATGTTTCCTATGTGTTAAAGAACTGATTAGGGATATAGAATCACCGAGAAATGGGATAGAAATGGCCAAAATCTAAGAGAAAAATGAATGAAACAGTACCACGGTTCTGCAGAATTCTGTAGAATTTGGTTTCTGTTAAGAATGTCGTGGCGTTGGGGTGGCACACCGCAGCATGAGGGTATTTTGAGTAGCGCGCCGCGGCGTGAGACAAAAAATTAGCCCAGTACTAGCACCCAAGAGCAAGGCGCCATGGTGTGCCAACACCGTGCCGCAACGCGAGACCCTGAAGCTCCAAAATGTTGTTTTTGGATGTTTTGAGATCCCTAGTTGATAGAATCCTTTGGCTATGCCTAGTAGAATATGTTGAGGCACTAGAGAGGGTATTTCTTTGAGAGAAAAACCTAGTGGCATATGAGGAAAGATAAAAGAAAAGTTGTGCATCCATTAGACATAGATTGCTAGAGATCAAGAGTTTAGTTTCTTAAGCAACTTAAAGTTATACAGATGTCATAAGAAAGGTGATAAGAGTTTTAAGAAGCAAGATGGCAATAGCAGAGTGCCATAGTGCCTAAGTGGCAAGAGTGAAGGGCCAAGGTGCCGAGTTGGAAATAGTAGAGTGCCATAGGGCCTAAGTGGCAAGAGTTAAGGGCCGAGGTGCCAAGTTGGCAAAAGTTAAGTGCCAAAGACCCTAGCTGGCAAGGGTGAATGCCATAGTGCATGAAGAGCTCTCAAAGAGTGAAAGAGAGTTAGTAATGTAAAGATAGCAGTGTACCAAGTCTAGTTGACATTGGTTCAATGTCGTAGTGCATGAAATGCTCCCATAGAGAAGAGGTGGAGTTAGTAATGCAAAATGGACTTAGTATGAGATCATGTGGTGGTTATGTTAGAGTTAGGACATAACTCCCTATTTACACTCACATCACATTTCACATATGTTTGCTAATCCCTAGAGAGCAAGTAGTGGAGGCATCCACTCAGTTTTGATGGCGATATCCACCTAGTTAAGGTAGATTACTTAGTGATCTAGTTATCTCTGATTCACATCAATCTCAAGAATCTAAAACTTCATCTAAACCTCAAGATAAGGATAAAACTATCAAAATTATTAATACAATTAAGCAATTTGATTCACAATTTGAGTTAGATATTCACTCTGAGGCTAGTTCTGTCATTAAGGTCAACACAGTCATTAGCCAAGTGCTTAATTGGAAGAATCCTTCAAAATTATATTATCAAAGAGAGACTCCACCTGATCTGTTGCTCGAAGAACGTGACCCAAACTTTAGTTCTTTTAGTGCAAACAATGTTTATGTCTGGAATATTGATGGAAAAATCGAGTATTCAATTCTTTTTACACTCCAAGAAATGACTATGGTCTCGACTGTCTATCAAACATCTTATGACTGTAATGATCAAACTATTACAGAAATCCTTATTTTAGGATTTACAGGTCAACTCAAGGGTTGGTGGGATCATTATCTTACTAACACCCAAAGACTTGACATACAAAATGCAATCAAAACTAATGTTGAAGGCATTCCAATCCTCAGCAATGGGAAAACTATCATTGATGTTGTCAACACCTTAATCTTCACAATTATCAAACATTTCATAGGTGATCCATCCTTATGGAGAGATAGGTTAGCTGAACTTCTTTTAAACTTAAATGTAAAATTTTAGCTGACTTTAGGTGGTATAGAGACACCTTCTTAACTAGAGTCTACACTAGAGAGGATAGTCAACAATCTTTCTGGAAAGAAAAGTTTCTTGCTGGTCTTCCAAAATCTTTAGGTGACAAGGTTCGTGATAAAATTAGAAGCCAATCCCTAAATGGAGAAATCCCTTATGAGCAATTGAGTTACATTCAACTCATTGCCTTCATCCAAAAGGTAACCCTTAAGATCTATCAAGATGACAAGAATCAAAGCTAATTAGCTAGAGAAAAAGCCTAAACCAAACAGGAATTAGGAAATTTCTGTGAACAATTTGGCCTTCGTTGTGCTAGGATGAAATTTAAACCCAAACCTAAACATGTTTAGAAAACTGTCCTGAAAACTAAATATTACAAACATAAAGCTTCTACAAAACCCAAAAGATTTAAAAAAGAATTTAAGTTGAAACCTTCGATCGATAATATTAAAGGTCCAAACAAACCTGTAATCTGCTATAACTGTGGTAAACCCGGTCATATTAGCAAGTATTGTAGGTTAAAGAAGAAGATAAAAGCTTTAAATCTTGATCAATCTGTTGAAGAACAACTTAACAATCTTTAAATTGATTTTTCTGAAGAAGACTCTGAAAAGAATTTTCTAAAGATTTAAATCAAATCCAAAATGATGATATTTCTTCGTTTGAAGAAAAATCAAACTTTCCGACAGAGAATGTCTTAACAAAGGAACAAGATCTCTTGATTGAAGTTCTTAATTCAGTCCAAGATTCTGAAGAAAAGAAAATCTTTTTCCAAAAGTTAAAATCCATTATAAAAGAAAGTTCTTCTAAGACTATGAAAAATCCAACTATTAAAAATAAATATGATCTTACAGAAACAATTAAAACACTTGAAAAGAGTTCATCTAAAAAATTAATAACAATCCAAGATTTTCAATTCAAGATTAATAATCTTAAAATTGAAGTTAAAGACCTTAAAGAACAACAAAAGCTGCATAATCTTATCATCTCCCAGTTAGGTGATATCCAAACGGATTTTGATTATGAGAAAATTTCTAATAATCATAGTCAAAAGACTAAAGAAAAAGAAGAAGATGAAAAATTTAGTGAAATCATGAATCAACTCAAATTCCAAAAATTCTTCATTAACATTAACATCAAAATTGATGATTTTGTCTTAAATATTGTTGCCTTGTTCGACACAGGTGCATATTCAAACTGTATTTTGGAAGGTATGGTCCCAACAAAATACTTTGAGAAAACTACTGAGCGGCTCAGTACTGCTAGTGGTTCTAAATTAAAAAGGATTCAATCTCTTCATTTACAAATTCAAGATTCAATCTATTCTGATCTTCCAAACACTTTCTAGGAAAGGAAGAAGCATATTATGGATCTTCATTATGAAAAAGACTTTAATGAAAGACAAATTCCTATGAAGGCTATACCTAATCAGATGAGTCATGAACTTCTCCAATATTGTCAACAAGAAATCAATGATCATTTGTCTAACGGTCTTATTCGTAAGAACAAGAGTCCTTGGTCTTGTTCTATTTTGTATGTCAACAAACAAGCTGAAATCGAAAGAGGCACTCCTTGTCTCATCATAAATTACAAACCCCTTAACCAAGCTCTTCAGTGGATTCGATATCTGATCCCTAACAAAAAGGATCTCCTTAAATGTCTTTACTCTGCCAAAATCTTTTCTAAATTTGATATGAAATCAGGTTTCTAGCAAATCCAGGTAAAGCAGAGAGATCACTACAAGACAACATTCACACTACCTTTTGGGCAATACGAGTGGAACGTGATGCACTTTGGTCTTAAGAATGCTCCTTCAGAATTCCAAAGGATCATGAACGAAATCTTCAATCCATATACAAATTTAACCATTGTCTATATTGTTAATGTTTTTGTTTTCTCTCAATCTATTGATCAGCATTTCAAAAATATAAATATTTTTATCGAAATCATTAAAAGAAATGGCCTTACTATTTCCAAATCAAAGATTAATATGTTCCAAACTAGAATCAGGTTTCTTAGTTATAATATCCATCAAGGAACCATCAATCCCATAAATAGAGTTATTGAATTTGCGCATAAATTCCTGAATCAAATCATTGAATAAAATCAATTACAAAGATTTCTTGGATGTTTAAATTATGTCGCTGATTTCTTCCCTTAACTAAGTAATCTTATCAAACCTCTCCATGGTCGTTTGAAAAAGAGTCCTCCTCCTTGGTCAGATGTTCATACAAATATAGTCAAACAAGTAAAATCATAGGTAAAGGATCTTCCATGCCTTTATCTCCAAAATCCTCAGTGTTTCTAGATTCTTGAAATTGATGCCTATGACATAGGTTATGGTGGCATTCTTAAACAGCGTGTCGTAGACAAAGAACATGTCATTGCATATGCATCAAAACATTGGAATCCTGCACAACATAATTATTCAACTGTCAAAAAATAGATTTTATCCATTGTTTTATGCATTGTAAAGTTTCAATAAGATTTATTAAACCAAAATTTTGTAGTCTGTGTTGACTGTAATTCTGCAAAGGATATTTTACAAAAAGATGCCAAAAATCTTGCTTCAAAACAAATTTTTGGCCCGATGACAAGCAATCCATAGTGCTTTTGATTTTGATATCGAATACATCAAAGGTACCTGAAACACTCTACCTGATTATTTGACTCGTGAATATTTATAGGGAAATTAATGCCCAGATTAACAAAATCATCCTCTTTTCAAGGAAGAGGTATAACAAAAAATATCTTGGCACAGCTAGCTGAACAATCATCTCAATACATTGGGTCTTCAACCCTTCCATTAGGGTCTTTAACCCAAGGTATCACAAAACTACCTCATAAGTCCTGGAAAGAAATCTTCGATTCGGAGAAAGAAGTTGACATCCAATCTTTAATCAATGAAATGAAAGGCAAAGCCATACAAGTTAACCCTCCAGATAAAGATATCGTGACCAAAATCAATACCAATCCTGACAAACCTCATTATATCCCAAAAGAAAACTTTTGGCCTGTCATCCATGTTGAACCTAAATTCTGGGATTCCAATCCTAATAAAATCCCTGCAAAAATCTTTCAATCTAGCTTTCATTTTAAACTATTGGTCCAAAATAAAAAGCAACAATTTTATGAATATATTCTTATTGACTCTAACTCTGTTGCTATTAAGCATTACACGGACGCCAAAGATGAAAGTTATATTGCCTAATCAATAATCCAGATTCTTAAGGTCCTAACTCCTGCTAACTATAGAAAGGATCTTAATGATATGACAAAGTTCTCCTGATTTTTTGACCCTATAGGTTACAATTACTTAGATTACATCCAAGCCTGGAGTAATAAATTTTGGTTCCAGAATAAATAAAACTGTCATTCCTGGCTTTTCTACTTCAAGCAGAATATCCAGTACAAATTTCTGCAATGGTTCCTCCAATGGTGGGATTTCTTCAGACCAATTCCTCAGATCCTTCCTCCTCAAGTTAGTGAAGGATTTTAATATTTTCAAAAGAAGTTTGACCTTGCAGATGATCCATTCTCGGTGGATCTGCATTTCTTCTCCAAACTATCTCTTGCTTGGATCTTCTCTTGGTAGTTCAAGTTCAGGAAGCACGATCATCCTAACTAATTGCCACTTTTACAGAGACAAGCTTACACCAAATGGTGGGGAACTTTTGATGCTTCAAGAGCCATGCCTGAAAACATCAAACTCTGGTTCCAAAAGAACCCCAAACACCTCAAGGTTGCTGATCCAGAATCTTATAGATTCCTCGACCAAAAATCAAAGATTTTGGCTACTATTACTGCCTCCTCTGACACAAATAATCTTATCATGAACACGAAAGATGTCCTAAATCTTTACAAAAAAATTGGATTCGGCCATCTTTGACAGACATGTGCCAACAAGTTCTTGCTCTCCAGCACCCTCTATTACTTTATCTTTTGGTGATCCGAATGAAGATGATTGTTATGGAGTTAATCTTGATGTTGATGAATAGTCAAATTACTACTCAATACTATTTATACCTACGGAAGACTACTGTGCAACACTGTTCACTATAGCGGCTGCGAAATGTTACTAATTTACTATTCACTGTAGCAGTACACTGTAGCATTACTGTTGTAATAGTATTTTTATGTCTTTAAATAGGTTACTTGCCAATGATGTTAGGCATCCTTTTGAATATTCAAGAATTTAGTCAGTTCTTAGAGAGAGTTTAGTGAGAGATACTCTCCTTTCTCCCTTCACCAATCTTTTCTTCAATCTTGTAATCTTAATTTCAGTTTTAATAAAGTTTCAATCTTGACTCTTCTCTTCTCTCCTCTTCGCCAGACTTTGCCGTCTCTGATGCATTTCTAGTTTTCACTTTTATGTTTCAGTTTATTTACTTTATTTAATTTTGGCATATCATCTGCATACTATGTAAAGCAGTTCGTCTGCTCCCTACTTCTCTCTATCCTTTTCCCCTTCTGTGATCTTCCACCTACTCTCTGGTTTTAGAGCCTGATGGGGAAGTAAGAAAGTAAATGATTGGATCTAAGTGATTTATTTATCTTATTAAACTGGATACTAACGTTATTATTCTGTAATGCTTTGATCTTTATATGAGTTATTTATTTCTTTACTGGACTATATATTAATATGTTAATATTTGCTATTATAATTGCATCTGGATAGTACACATATATATGTTACTTTTTGTTAACTGGATGGTACATAATACCTGTTGTAGATCTATTCTGTGGGGCTATAGCAGTAAGTCCTAGAGGAGACAATAAGTCTAATTTGATGATGTCACCACAGGTAGTGAAAAGATAAGGTACGGTGGTGACCACGGTTAAGAACTAGTAAATGAACACGGTGGCTAAAGATCTTAGTATGATATAATGATATTAAAATGTTAAAATATGGTTAAGTAATTAACAACTAATTTAGAGCCTGATGGGGAAGATCACGAGAAAGGTTGAAAGGGGAGAAGGATAGAGAGAAGTAGGGAGCAGACGGACTGCTTTACATGATATATAAAATTAAATGCAGAAAATATAAAGTAAATAAACTTAAAACATAAAAGTGAAAATCAAAAATGCGTCAGAGACGACGAAGTCCGATGAAAAGAAGAGAAGAGAAGGGTCAAGATTCAAACTTTATTAAAACTGAAATAAAGAATACAAGATTGAAGAGGGAGAAGGGAGAGTATCTCTCACTGACCTTTCTCTAAGGAAGACTAAATTTTTGAGTATTCAAAAGGATGCCTAACATTATGGGCAAGAAACCTATTTAAAGACATAAAAAATACTATTACAATAGTAATGCTACAGTTACCGCTATAGTGAATAGTAAAGCAATAATCTTCCGCAGTCGCTACAGTGAATAGTGTTGCATAGTAGTCTTCCGTATATGAATAGTAACTAAATAGTAAATTAACTATTCATCAATGTTAAGATTAACTCCATAATAGTCATCTTCATTCGGATCATCCAAAGATAAAGCAATGGAGGGTGTCAAAGAGGCAAAACTTGTAGGCACAGGTTCGTCAAAGATGGTCGAATCCATTTCTTTGTAAAGTTTTAGGACATTTTCCATGTTTATGATAAGCTTATTTGTGTTAGAAGAAGCAGTAATAGTAGCCAAAATCTTTGATTTTTGGTTAAGGAATCTTGAAGATTCTGGATTAGCAACCTTGAGGTGTTTAGGGTTCTTTTGGAACCAAAGTTTGATGTTTTCAGGCAAGGCTCTTGAAGGGGTAAAAAGTTCCCCACCATTTAGTGTAAGCTTGTCTATGTAAAAGTGGTATTTCGTTAGGATGATCATGCTTCCTGAACTTGTACTGCCAAGAGAAGATCCAGGCAAGAGATAGTTTGGAGTAGAAATGCAAATCCACCAAGAATGGATCATCTGCAAGGTCAAACTTCTTTTGAAAATATTGAAATCCTTCACTAACTTGAGGAGGAAGGATCTAAGGAATTGGTCCAAAGAAATCCCACCATTGGAGAAACCACTGCAAAAATTTGTACTGGATATTTTGCTTGAAGTAGAACCCAGGAATGATAGTTTTGTTTATTCTGGATCCAAAATGTAATGCTCCAGGCTTGGATGTAATCCCAGTAATTGTAACCTATAGAATCAAAAAATTGGGAGAACTTTGTCATATCATTAAGAACCTTTCCATAGTCAGTAGGAGTCAGGACCTTAAGAATCTGGATTGTAGAATAGGCAATATAACTTTCATCTTTGGCATCCTTATAATGCTTAATAGCAATAGAGTCAGAGTCAATAAGAATATATTCATAAAATTGTTGGGTTTTATTTTGGGCCAATGGTTTAAAATGAAAGCTGGATGGAAAGATTTTTGCAAGGATTTTATTAGGAATGGGATCCCAGATTTCAGGTTCAACTTGGATGACAGACCAGAAGCTTTCTTTTGGGATATAATGAGGTTTGTCAGGATTGGTATTGATTTTGGTCACTATATCTTTATCTGGAGGGTTGACTTGTATGACTTTGCCTTTCATTTCATTGATTAAAGATTGGATGTCAACTTCTTTCTCTGAATCGAAGATTTCTTTCCAAGACTTAAGAGGTAGTTTGGTGATAACTTGATCTTATAAGGCCATTAAAGTTTGGATAGGCATGGCATGGTCATCTTTGGATTGTTTCCTTTGGTTGTTTGGATGAATTTGAGTCGAAGACCCAGTTTGACCTTGGGTTGAAGACCCTGATGGAAGGGTTGAAAACCCACTTTATTAAGATGATTGTTCGGCTGGCTGTGCTAGGACATTTTTTTGTTATACCTCTTCCTCGAGAAGAGGATGATTTTGTTGATTTGGGCATTAATTTCCCTATAAATATTCACGAGTCAAATAATTAGGTAGAGTGTTTGAGGTACCTTTGATGTATTCAATATTAAAATCAAAAGCACTAAGGATTGCTTGCCATTGGGCAAAAATTTGTTTTGAAGTAAGATTTTTTACATCTTTTTGTAAAATATCCTTTGCAGATTTACAGTCAACATGGACTAAAAATTTTTGGTTTAATAAATCTGATTGAAACTTTGTAATGTATAAAACAATGGATAAAATCTCTTTATTAACAGTTGAGTAATTCTGTTGTGCAAGATTCTAATGTTTTGATGTATATGAAATGACATGTTCTTTGTCTGTGACACGCTGTTTGAGAATGCCAACATAACCTATGTCAGTGGCATCAGTTTCAACAATCTTGAAAGACTGAGGATTTGGGAGATAAAGGCATAGAAGATCCTTTACCAGTGATTTTACCTGTTTGACTATGTTTGTATGAACATTTGACCAAGGAGGAGGACTCTTTTTCGAACGATCATGGAGAGGTTTGATAAGATTACTTAGCTAAGGGAAGAAGTCAATGACATAATTTAAATAGCCAAGAAATCTATGTAATTGATTTTTATCAATGATTTGATTCGAGAATTTATTCACAAATTCAATAACTCTATTAATGGGAATGATGGTTCCTTAGTAGATATTATGACCAAGAAACCTGATTCTAGTTTGGAACATATTAATCTTTGATTTGGAAACAGTAAGGCCATTTCTTTTAATGATTCCGATAAAAATATTTATATGTTTGAAATGCTGATCAATAGATTAAGAGAAAATAAGAACATCATCAATGTAGACAAGGGTAAAAATTGTATAAGGATTGAAGATTTCATTCATGATCCTCTGGAATTCTAAAGGAGCATTCGTAAGACCAAAGGGCATTACATTCCATTTGTACTGCCCAAAAGGCATAGTGAAAGCTGTCTTGTAGCGATCACTCTCCTTGACTTGGATTTGCCAGAATCTTGATTTCATGTCAAACTTAGAAAAGATTTTAGCAGAGTAAAGACGTTTAAGGAGATCCTTTTTGTTAGGGATCGGATACCGAATCCACTGAAGAGCTTAGTTTAGGGGTTTGTAGTTCATGACGAGACGAGGAGTACCTCTTTTGATTTCAGCTTGTTTGTTGACATAGAAAGCAGAACAAGACCAAGGACTCTTGCTCTTACAAATGAAACCTTTAGACAGAAGATCTTTGATTTCTTGTTGACAATAATGGAGGAGTTCATGACTCATCTGAATAGGTCTAGCCTTCATTGGAATTTGTCTTTCATTGAAGTCTTTTTCGTAAGGAAGATCCACAATATGCTTCTTCCTTTCCCAGAAAGCATTTGGAAGATCAGAACAGATTGAATCTTGAATCTGTAAATGAAGAGATTGAATCCTTTAGTGGATTTGAGGATGACTAAGCTGAGATTCGATATTTTTGAAAGAAATTTTTTCTTTAAGATAATTTATCTATTTTTGTTTATATTGGATTGGATTAAGACTTCTTAAGATTGGTTTCCTAAGAAACTGGAAAGTGATTATTTTACCAAGATGTTGAGTAGTAATACCACCATCAGTGATTTGAAGAGGAAAGAGAGACCTAATGAATGGTGTTCCTAGGATTACCTCATTTTTTAGATTCTTGACAAGAAGAAAGAAGTTTCAATTTGGAAACCTTGATACTCGATGATTGTAGAAGAGAGTTTAAACTCAATTTTTAATTTAAAACCACTAGCAGTGCTGAGTCGCTCAGTAGTTTTCTCAAAGTATTTTGTTGGGACCATACCTTCCAAAATACAGTTTGAATCTGCACCTATGTCAAATAAGGCAACAATATTTAAGACAAAATCATCAATTTTGATGTAAATGTTAATAAAGAATTTTTGGATTTTGAGTTGATTAATGATTTCAAAGAATTTTTCATCATCTTCTTCTTCTTTAGTCTTTTGACTATGATTATCAGGAATTTTCTCAGAATCAGAATCAGTTTGGATATTACCGAACTGGGAGATGATAAGATGATGCAACTTTTGTTGTAAGGTATTTAACTTCAATTTTAAGATTATTAATCTCAAATTCAAGCTCTTGGATTGTTATCGGTTTTTTAGATGAACTCTTTTCAAGTTTTTTAATTGTTTCTCTATGATCATATTTATTTTTAATAATTAGATTTTTCATAGTCTTAGAAGAATTTTCTTCTATAATGGATTTTAACTTTTGGAAATAGATTTTCTTTTCTTTAGAATCTTGGACCGAATTAAGAACTTCAAACAAGATTTTCTTTCCATCGGGATCTTGGATTGAATTTCAAACAAGAGATCTTGTTCCTTTGTTAAGACATTGATTGTTAGAGATTCTGATTCTTCTTCAGACGAAGAAATATCACCATTTTGGATTTGATTTAAATCTTCAGAAAATTCTTTTTCAGAGTCTTCATCAAATGATTCAATTAAAAGATTGTTAAGTTGTTCTTCAATAGATTTATCAAGATTTAAAGCTTTTATCTTCTTCTTTAACCTACAATACTTGCTAATATGACCGGGTTTACCACAGTTATAATAGATTACAAGTTTGTTTAGAACTTTAATATTATCAATTAGAGGTTTCGTCTTAAATTCTTGTTTAAGTCTTCTAGGTTTTGTAGAAGCTTTATGTTTGTAATATTTAGTTTTCTGGACAATTTTCTGAACATGTTTAGGTTTGGGTTTAGTTTTCTTGTTGTCACAAGGAAAGCCAAATTGTTCGCAGAAATTTCCTAATTCCCATTTGGTTTGGGCTTTTGCCCTAGCTAATTGTCTTTTAATCTTGTCATCTTGACAGATCTTAGGGGATACCTTTTGGATGAAGGCAATGAGTTGATCATAACTCAATTGCTCATAAGGGATTTATCTATTTAGGGATTGGCTTCTAATTTTATCACGAACCTTATCGCCTAAAGATTTTGGAAAACCAACAAGAAACTTTTTTTTTCTAGAAAGGTTGTTGACTATCCTCTCTATTGTAGACTCTAGTCAAGAAGGTGTCTTTATACCACCTAAAGTCGGCTAAGGTTTTACATTTTAAGTTTGAAAGAAATTCAGCTGACCTATCTCTCCATAAGGATGGATCACCTATGAATGTTAGACAATTATGAAGATTAAGGTGTTGATAGCATCAGGGATAGTTTTCCCATCACTGAGGATTGGAATGCCTTCAGCATCAGTTTTGATTGTGTTTTGTATATCAAGTCTTTGGGTGTTAGTAAGATAATGATCCAACTAACCATTGAGTTGACCTATAAATCCTGAAACAAGGATTTCCATAATAGTTTGATCATTATAGTTATAAGATGTTTGATAGGCAGTCGAGACCATAGTCATTTCTTGGAGAGTATAAAGAATTGAATACTTAGTTTTTCCATCAATATTCCAGACATAAACATTGTTTGCACTAAAAGGCCTAAAGTTTGGGTCACGTTCTTCAACTAACAGATCAGGCAGAGTTGCTCTTTGATAATATAATTTTGAAGGATTCTTCTAATTAAGCACTTGGCTAATAACTGTGTTGACCTTAATGACAGAACTAGCCTCAGATTGAACATCTAACTTAGATTGTGAATCAGATTGCTTAATTGTATTAATAAATTTGATAGTTTTATCCTTATCTTGAGGTTTAGACAAAGTTTTAGATTCTTGAGATTGAGGTGAATTAGGGATAACCAGATTTAACATTTGGACAATTTCATTGGCAAGTTCAGAGTTAAGATTACCTACATCTTGTTTTTTAAGAAGTTTAAGACTTTCTTTAAGCTGTTTAGAAACCTTGGATGGTTTAAAGATTGGTTTATCTGTTGCAACTTTAGTTATTGGTTCGTCAGTTTTGGTTCCTGAGGTTGATCCTGAGGATGAGAGTTTTCTAATCATGTGTTCACCTATGACTTAAAGATACTTGTTTGTATAATTATTTTGTTCCATAAGACCTTTAATATCTTAAGGACCTACGAGTTCATCATCTACCCTTGACTTGAAACGAGCAGCGATGACATGATTGTTGTTTTTATCTTTCTTATCCAGAAAAATATGTATTGGAAGGAAGAAGATCAGATTTAACTATATCACCGTTTATACGAAGCCAGACAGTAAGGACATTAACTGATTTATCTTCCATAAGACCAATGCTCCAAGGATACTCAATTTCATTCCTAATCATGTAAG
The DNA here is from genome assembly GCA_029884605.1 of Ormosia emarginata. NCBI lineage: Eukaryota > Viridiplantae > Streptophyta > Magnoliopsida > Fabales > Fabaceae > Ormosia > Ormosia emarginata. Next base: position 48,047,262 of record JAQQTP010000088.1, read on the forward strand.
CTTGAAACCAATTGAAGAAAGGAACATTATGTTTAACATTTCTCATAAAGGGGTACTTTTTCTCCTGGATATGTTCATAATTTTGGCCCTAATAATTTTCAAAAAATCATTTCCATTGTGGCATCCATGCTGCGAAAAAGAAGTCTTTCCTTAGGGTTTCTTTATCTATAGTAAAGGTTGTACTAATCATGGACATCATTCATGTTAGAGAAGGTTGGAGATCAGATTGATCTCTATTCATTATCGTCTTCCTGATGGTATATTGGTTTGGGTAAGGATGACGATGTGTCTAACCCTTGAAGATTGATAGTTGATGAAGTAGATCTGATTGTTGAGAAAGATTTCCTAGATAAGGCAGATCTAAAGTCTTCAGATGTAGATGAGCTTGATCTAAGAGATCTAGTTTAACTAAAGGAGTTTCTTCTATCAAAAGTTAATTCAACTTTACCAGATTGGTGTTAGATAATCTCATGGATTTCTGGTGATTCTCTAGGCAAAGCTAGTGTAGCTTTATCCATAGTCCATTTTTTAGGAAGAATAACATCCTCCCATCGGATCATTTTAGGGACAACTACATTTGTTTTTGTTACATCAGTAAGGAATAACGTTGTTACTCCAATATCTTTTGGTTTTAAAGCCTTAGAATGGAAAGAATTCATTATCTTGTACTGAATCCTATAGATCAAGGCTAAAAGGATGAATCCGGGCTTAATGTCTAAGCCACAGACTTTAAGATTTAAGAACAAAGTGTCTAAGATGTTTTTATCTTGAAGACTTACCGTCCTGTTAGGGTAACAATTGAAGTATGTTGGACCATGACCTGAGCTGGTTTCTACAGTTCCAAGCAAGGAATCATGGAATTGATTATGTTTAACGTCTCTAAGACAAAGAAGAATAGATGCGTTTAATCCTTCACGAATTAATGGTTTGACAGCTACTTGAACACATCCTATGTGTAGATAGTTGTATTTTTGTTTGTAACTTTTAATAGTTTCTTAGAAAAAAGATAAAATTCTTCATCGTCACTTTCAATTGTGATTTGTTTCTCTACAGTCCTAATAATATAATCAAAACTCCTAAAGAATCTACCTTCAGGTTTGTAGAGTTCATTATTTGATATTTTAGGAATTTCCCTGTTATCAAAGTCTTGATTGATGTTTTCAAAGCAAATTTCTTCATTGAAGATGTTTGTTTTAGGTTGATTAATAGATTGTTTAGACAAAGATGAAGAAGATGATTAAGAAGATCTAAAAGAGAGTTTGGAAGATAGAGATCGTAACATGATAACAGAGAAAAGAGTAGAGACTAAAGACAGAAAATATAAACAGAAATATAAAAGATGCAAGCAAATATAATTAACAACCCTTGTTATCATTGCCATCATTTAGATGCATAGAACTGTAAATTAAGAATCTATGTCAAATTTTATCTCCTGAATTAGATTTTAAGATTATTATTTTTTTAATACTCTGATTTAGATCTGAATCAGTTATTAATTATTGAACCATATTTTAACATTTTAATATCATTATATCATACTAAGATCTTTAGCCACCATGTTCATTTACTAGTTCTTAACCATGGTCACCATCGTACCTTATCCTTTCATTATCTGTGGTGACATTGTCAAATTAGACTTATTGCCTCCTCTAGGACTTACTGCTACAACCCCACAGAATAGATCTACAACGGTATTATGTACCGTCCAGTTAAGAAAAAGTAACATATATATGCGTACTATCAAGATCCAGTTATAATAGCAAATATTAACATATTATAATATAGTCCAGTAAAGAAATAAATAAGTCAGATAAAGATCAAAGCATTACAAACGTTAGTATCCAGTTCAATAAGATAAATACATCACTTAGATCCGATCATTTATTTTCCTACTTGTAACACCCCAACTTTTGGGTAAAAGACCGTTGTGTCCCTATTTTACTGTTTCTTGTTTTTCTGTATGAAATACAAAAAAATAATACTGTTTGTTATTTTATTTTGTCGTTTTACATAATTTGTTTCGATACAGTAAAATAAAAATTTTATCAAATTACTGTTTTAAATTTTTCTATGTGAAAAACAGATGTATAATACTGTCTGGTATTTTATATAATCGTTTTATGTATTTTTCTTCTTCAAGATTGAAATAAAATTTTTCTTGAATTATTTGTTTTAAATTTTTTCTGTGTAATATACAGCTATATATCTTCTTTGGATATTTTATTTGAACGTTTTGGATGATTAGCTACATTGTGGGAAAAAAATGGGAAAATGACCATTACGTCCCGAATGTCTTTTTTTTCTTTGTTTTTTTTGTTTTTAATTGTTTTCTACTTGATACGATTGCTCAATATTCCTGTCTGTGATTTTATATGGACTTTTTGTGTGATTTGCTCCGGGGTAGGAAAATAATATTTTTCCAGACCGGGAAAATCTGTTTTTAATTATTCAGAGGTGGGGGATCTTACTAAACCCAATTCTGAATGAGCCTAAAATTAATCTTTTAATTTTTAGGATTTAACTGTCAAATAAAATAATTTTCTATTATTATAATATTATTTTATTAGTTAGTACAAATAAGTGACATGGACCCGGAAATATTTTGCGGGACCCACGTTTAGTCATCAAGTGCTGTACACGTGGACCAATGAGGAGCTGGTCAAAATTAGTGGCGATGACTCATCGCAACAGGCCAATAGGACGATGACACGTGGCGTGACAACTCAGCAGATTCCGGTAGGTTCCAGAAGCTGTTGACTCGGCCTGTGACTCACCGCGATGGTGGCGGTTCGAAACTTCTCTCGATGACTGTATTTGTGACTCACCATTGATGACACACCAATGATGCGATTGTGATGCGATCGGTGACTCGGCTTATCTCGACTCGCCATCTGACTCACCTGTTTTGGAAAATATCCATGCTGACTCATCTGCTCTAGAAAATATCTACGCTGACTCGCCATGTTGACTCACCCGTTCTAGAAAATTCCACGATGACTCATCATACTGACTCATCGTAGTGAGTCACACGTTCTAGAAATTTCTCTTTGATGACTCGCTTTATGACTCATCAAGGGTAATCAGTAGAAAAAAAAATGATCAATAATAATTGCTACTCTGTTAGTCTAAAATAAAAATCTATGTATATTTTATTACCCATTGGACAATATATACTGACTTTATAAACAGTAATTATTGTATAATTATTGTTTATTGGTTAAAGTATATTAGAAACTATACAATGTGCACCAATAGGAATTGGTCAACAAAAATAGCAACCAATAAGAATCAAGTTAGTAAATATTTAACCAATAGAAATTGGTCAAAATTAATGGCTTGAATTTTTAAGAACCAATAGAAAACAAGCTATCAAATAAATTTAGGCTTCTTGAAACTAAATGGCTCTACGGTGGAGGAAGAGAGCAATTTGCTCTAATAGCCAAATTCACAAAGTGAAGTTTACGTAGAAAGCTTTAGGAAATTCATTTAGAAAGCCAAATTAACCAAATAAAGACTAGTCAACATTGGTTTCTTCTCTTTGATTTCATTCTACGGCAAAGCAATTTGTGTGAAGCTAATATTTCCATTCAATTCTTCCTATCTTACATTTAATTACCCAAGTATAACAAAGTCAATTTTAGTGGCTTTTGCATGTGCTTCTACGGCAAATTTCATGCTTTAGGAAGACAATTTCAATACTCCAATTCACTTTTACTCTCCATGCATTTAAGACCATGCATTTGGAGGGAGCAAATGCAAACATAATTCTCACTTTTTCTCCAAGTGATTTACGGCCATGCAATTGAATAAAGGCCAATTTACCTACTTAAATGTATTTGGTCACTTTTCTATTTAGCTATCATTCAAAGAAGCCAAACAAATATTTCTCACTTCCTCTCAAGGTCATTCACGGCCAAAGCTTAGAAAAGCCAAAGGAGACTTGTTTTTATTACTCAAAGTCTTCATCTTTCTCCAAATACATCAAATAAAGCAAAAGCTCTCAACTTTTCTTTCTCTTTTTCTTCTTCAAACCTTACGGCCTCCACACTAAGTATATCAATCATTCTTCTATAATTCTAAACCACCTTATTTCTTGCTTCTTTACTTCATTTCAAGACCCTTTGTAATTGAAACCTAAGCCTAAATCTTCCATTTTCTATCATGTTCTTCAAAGCTTAAGTTTGAAGCCTTGAAGGTAGGGTTATTTAATTTTCATGTTTCTATCCATTTCAAAATTTTAATCATGATTTTAATCCATGATTATTGTAGTTTAGAGCCTTAGGTATTAATATTGTATGTTTTCTTTGATTTTCAAGAAGCTCTTGGTGAAGAAGATTGGCTTGAAGGAGACATACAAGGAGCTTGGAGGTTCTTCAAGAGGTAAGAGGGAGATTACCCTCATCAACCATGTGTTGGTGGTGAGGAATGTTTGTGGTTGTGGTGAAGAATCCATAAGGATTCACTCACTTGATTGTTTATAGTTTTTCCTAATTGTGATTGATTATGTGTGTAAATTATTTATGTGTTTATTATTTGTGTGTTTGTTAATTTTGTGTTTGTTAGTAGGTTGTTGTGTATTTGTTAGTAGCCTTCTTATTTGATGTTTATAATAAATTGCATGTCTACAAGCTTTAATTTGCATGTCTACAAGCTTTGATAATATTGCATGTGTTAGAAATGCATGATAAAATATAGGATGTGAATAATATGTCAAGGATTGTATGAGTGTTCCAAAGAACACACTAACAAGGCTCACGACCATGATCCAAATGGGGAACCAAAATGTTCTCTTAATTTTCTTAAAATATGATTTAATTAACCTAGGAGAATTGGTAAGATATCCATTTGTTTAGATCAAGAAAAATGAATTTGGAAATCAAATGGCATAACTTTACATTTTTGGCCAACATGTCTAACTTCAACATTTTGATTTCTAAAATTATTTTCTAGGGTAATGATTTAATCAATGTAGACAATACAAGAGATTTAACATGTATTTAGAAGGTGAAAAATAATTTGGAAATCAAATGCAAAGTTTTTATCAAATTCAGCCAACATGCCAAATTAGATATTCATGATTTCTAAAATTAATTCCAAGCTATTTTCAATCAAGAAGAAGCAATACAAGTTAAAGTAAATTTTCTACAATGAGTTTTAAAGAAATAAATTGATTAGAATTAAGTTTAAGAGGTTAATACTAATGATTTTTACTGTAAGAAGAAATACAGTAGCTTTATAAAATTTCTAACGTATAGCTCCCCATGTGTTTTGAAGCACGTTAGTAATTTTCAAAAGTGTAATTAATTGGTTGTAATAAAAATAAAAGGAGTTTTGACAGTAAACCTAGAAAACCATTATTATAATTTTTTTCTAAATCAAATATTGTCAATTTTTATTAAAAACAGACAAATAAGGCAGAAAAGATGAGCAAAAGACAGTATACGCTATGAAAAATATTCTACGTAATTTAAAAGTACTAAATATTATTTCTGTTTGTTCTAAATAGTTATTTTAAGGAAGTTGGACAAGAAAACGATTTAAAAATCTTACGCGATTGAGAAAACGTATTAAAAATTCTACGCGATTTTGAAAACAGTAAAATATATTTACGCGATTTATAAATGTTTGTAAAAACGACGGAATTGTGAAAATGCGATAAAATTTCTACGCGATTGAACGTTACTGTATTTTTCGCTGTCGGGAAAATGTGAACCCGTACAGGTTTTCTTTATATATATATTTGTTGCCAATGAGGGCAAGCTTTACTTTGTCGGGAAAATGTGAACCCGTCAGGCTTTCTATTTTTTTACGCCATTGAGGGCATATTATTATCTTGAGGGTATCTTTGTAATTTCATAATTTTGGAATTATGTGTTGAGTTTATGCCAAATTTTTGGTGGATTGATTGACGAGGTGAATCACATCGTATTGTCGGTGCGATAAGCGTAGTGTGGTTCGATCTTGAATGGACTTGGAGACGTTAGTGTGCATAATTCCATATGTGGACAGTTGGTTGCTCTTCTGGGCCGTGGTAATTGGCAACACACTAACGGACTCGACACACACTATACTTAATCGAGATCTTGTAAAGTCTAATAGTACATTGCCTGTAGTGCCACAACGTGAGACCGTGAACTACACCACGCCTTGGATGATGGATTCCATGTGACGTGGGCCTATAGACGCAACGTGTGACAGCACAATAGTTTGGTTGGGCAGCCGTGGTACTAATAGATTTTGAGGATCATTCGCTCTCTGATGTCTGTATGTTTTTAGCTCCATGGAGTAGAATTGTGTCTTGTTGTATATGTTGATATGTGGTGCATTGTTATCTTTTATTTGTTATTTTTATCTATTATCTTTTATTTGTTATTTCTTTTATTTGTTATTTTTATCTGTTATCTTTTATTCATTATCTTTTATTTGTTATCTTTTATCTATTATATTTTTATTTGTGATTTTTATTTGTGACTTCTATCTGTGATTTTTATCTGTGACCTTTCATTTGTGATATTTCTGTTGTTATGACATTTGATCTTTCTTTTATATTGTCTTGTTATGATATTTTATATGGTATGAATTGTTATATCTATCCTGATAATGTTATTGCTGTTTATTTTATTAGGTTATATGCATATTAGAAATATTTGTAAATTGATAACATGACTATAATTGTGATATCTGTGTGTATGGAATGACTTTGTCATTCGAATCATTCTTTGCTACCAATCTTGGTATTGGTGAAAGGGGATCTCACCTCTTTACTGTATTGTTGTGTTGTGTTGTGTTGTTAAAATCGTATAGTAGGCGGAGTAAACCTATTGGAGACCATATTCTGAAGATGGTAACGGCGTCGAAGAGTAACCTTCAGACTTCAACAGGATGCAGTTGGTGGAGACATGGATCTTGTAGGTTGGGCTTTTTTTTCCGTTAGTGTTGTTATCGTGCTATTAGTAGTAACCTTCATTGGGTTTGCTACTGTTTTTCTGAGTCTGTAAATTACATGTTTTACTTCTATAATGAATATTTGATGGTATTTAGATTATGTATATTAGTCAATTCAATTTAATTTCGGTTTTCTTATAATTTTTGGTAAGTTTATATTTCCGCGAAATGAAATTTTAAAATTTATCTTTTAACAATCAAAACTTTTATAAAATGATTTTAGTTGATTTTATATTTTATTTAAAATGTGACGCCCTACGGAGGGTGTTACACTACTTCCCCATCAGGCTTTGATACCAGAGAGCAAGTGGAAGATCACGAGAAGATCACGGAAGGGGAGAAGGATAGAGAGAAGTAGGGAGCATATGGACTACTTTATATGGTATGTAGATGATATGCAAAACTTAAATAAAGTAAATAAACTGAAACATCAAAGTGAAAACTAGAAATGCATCAAAGAAGGCGAAGTTTGGCAAAGAGGAGATAAGAGAAGAGTCAAGATTGAAACTTTATTAAAACTAAAATAAAGATTACAAGATTGAAGAGGGGAGAAGGGAGAGCAAATAAACTTTCAATTGTGAAATGAACATACCTTATCTTGCAGAAGAGAGCAATCAAAGGATGTACAATTTCAGTATTAAAGGTGTATCAAACCATTATTGCATTTTAGATTCTTGAGATTGAGGTGAATTAGGGATAACCAAATTTAACCTTTGGACAATTTCACTGGCAAGTTCAGAGATAGGATTACCTACATCTTGGTTTTTAAGAAGTTTAAAACTTTCTATAAGTTGTTTAGAAACCTTGAATGGTTTAAAGATTGGTTTATTTGTTGCAACTTTAGTTATTGGTTTATCAGTTTTTATTCCTAAGGTTGATCCTGAGGATGAGGGTTTTCTAATCAGGTGTTCACCTATGACTTGAAGATACTTGTTTCTATAATTATTTTGATCCATAAGACCTTTAATATCTTAAGGACCTACGGGTTCATCATCTACCCTTGACTTGAAACGAGCAATAATGACATGATTATTGTCTTTATCTTTGTTATCCAAAAAATATGTACTGGAAGGAGGAAGATCAAATTTAACTATATCACTATTTATATGATGCCAGGCAGTAAGGACATTAACTGATTTATCTTCCGTATGACCAATGCTCCAAGGATACTTAATTTCATTCTAAATCATGTAAGCATGAAACTAATCGAAGAAAGGAACATTATGTTTAACATTTCTCATAAAGGAGTACCATTTCTCCTGGATATCTTCACGATTTTGGCCCTTATAATTTTCAAAAAACCATTTCCTTTGCAGTGTCCATGCCACGAAAAAGAAGTCTTTCCTAAGGGTTTCTTTATCTATTGTAAAGGTTGTACTAATCATGAACATCATTCATATCAGAGAAGGTTAGAGATCAGATAGATCTTTGATCATTATCGTCATTTTGACAGTATATTGGATTGGGTAGGGATGACAATGTGTCTAACCTTTGAAGATTGATAGTTGATGAACTAGATCTGATTGTTGAGAAAGATTTCCTAGATAAGGCAGATCTAAAATTTTTAGATCTAGATGAGCTTGATCTAAGAGATGTTGTTGAACTAAAGGAGTTTCTCTTATCAAAAGTTAATTCAACTTTACCAGATTAATGTTGGATACTCTCATGGATTTCTGGTGATTCTCTAGGCAAAGCTGGTACAGCTTCATCTATAGTCTATTTTTGAGGAAGAATAACATCCTCCCATCAGATCATTTTAGGGACAACTACATTTGTTTTTGTTACATCAGTAAGGAATAACATTGTTACTCCCATATAAGCCTTAGAATGGAAAGAATTTGTTATCTTGTATTGAATCCTATAGATCATGGCTAAAGGGATGGATCCAGGCTTCATGTCTAAGCCACAGACTTTAAGAATTAAGAACAAAGTGTTTAAGATGTTTTTATCTTGATGACTTACTGTAACACCCCAAAATTTGCTTGTTTCATGATATAAAGTCATTTTATAACATTTGTGATTTTAGTGAATTTTTGTGAATTATTTCAGTGATTTTGATTATTTTAATATATTTTTCTATTTACGTGCGCGCTGAGCAGAGTCGAAAAAATAAAATATTTTCCCTAAGGGCAGAAAACCATGGACTGTGGAAACATCGACGAGGGATCTTACTAAACCCGAGTCCAGACACAATTTACGAAGTTTTCATTTATCGATATTTTATCTGATAAATAAAATCACGGTACATTTTATTATCCATTAGACAATAAATACTGGTTTTGTTAACTGTAACTTTTGTCCACTGGGTAATAGCTTTAATAGAATGATAGTCATATTTTCTAGAGAGCACTTTAATTACATCACCAAGATGACATCATCAAAGTGACATCATCATTTGACTTTTCAAAAAGGTGAAAATTAGCTTCTTGAAGAAGCTTTGTAAGAAGCTTCCTAAACAAGCCTCTCCCAACCTTGTAGGAGAAGCTTCTCCTTCTTTCTCCTTGGAGACCCCACAGTTTTGGGGGAAAAATTACAAGAAAAATTGTCATCTTTTCATAAAACAAATTTTACTTTTTATTCAAAAAGTTTTCTATCACTTTCTTTCTCAACCTTTCTCTTCTCTCACCATTTCTCCTCTCACATTTTCTCTTCTTCCTCTCCTCTCTAAGTCCACGGTAACACCACCTTCTCCACCCTCCATGTTTGATTAATTTCAAGCAATCACCTTGCTTGAAACTACATCTCATTTGAAGGCTTTTCTTTCTTGTTGGAACCATCTTCAAAAAGCTCACCTTTCCTCTCCATTTTCTCTCCATTCCCATGGCCAAACCCACCATGTTTGGCCATCCAAGCTTTCTTGCTCAACCAACCTTATTTCTTGCTCAACCAACCTTATTTCTTGCTTCTACTCATCACCTTGAAGCTTTTTCCTTTTGTGACCATCACTTGATTCTTCCATCTTCATCTTCTTCCATAAAGCCTTAAGACTTGAAGCTTTGAGGTAAAGTTCTTGACTTTTCTATTTTCTCTTCTCTTTTTCATGATTCTTGGTCACCTTGGTGATCAAGGATTCCTTTTTTTAAGTTTTGGTTGTTGATTTTGTGAGTTTGATCATCTTAGGGTTTTGGTGGATGAGTTGGACGAATTCCAAGAATACAAAGGAGCTTGTTTTTCTTGTTTTCTCCTTAAGTAAGAGGGAGATCATCATCTTCAACCTATCTTGGTAGTGAGGAACATGTTTATGTGTTGATAGTGAGGAACTCATGTGAGGGTTACTCACTTTGTTGTATGGTTCTTGATGATTTTGTGGTTATTTTGTCTTGTATGATTTTTACTACTTGTTATTGTATATCTTGGTGGATTTGGAAAATTTTGAATGGATTGGAATCATGTATGGAAAGCAAGGGCTCTTTGCCCCTTTGTTTGAGGCTCACGGCTAAGCACCACAAATGGGATGTCCATGATCAAAATTTTGTAACAATTTGAGAGATTAACTAATTAAGAGATTAATGATGAGAATTTAGGTTCCTAGTCACTTAGAGCTCACGACCTTGTTGGGTAACCAATGGCAAATTTTTGTGTTAAAATGGAAACTTAATTAATTAGGTGATTAGATGTTGATTAGGGAATCGTAATATGGAAAGAACAAAGAACAAAAATTTATCCTACAACCTAAAGTGATTTTTGGCCAAAGAATGAACATGTGTGTAAGTGAGGTTTTGAGAAAACTTGAAATAATTACTCTAAGTGAGTTATGTTTAAAACTAAGTAAAGGACTTGCTTAGAGTAACAAATATTAGGTCAAAAATACAAGAGAATTCCCCTAGAGAGGCTTAATAGGAAAAATGTTGAAGTTAAAGCGTAATTTCATATAAAACCTTAAAAGTATGCTTTCGCAATTGAAAATTAGACAATGTATTGTTGTGGGTTCATAAGTGGGACCATGGATTTGTTGATAATTAATTTGGCCAATTATGGCGTGATTATGGAGAAAGTATATTATTGTTGGATATACGTGAACATGTATTGAGTCAACATGCATTGTGAGAGTCTGGTGGACTTTGTTGTAAGGCTTTATGCTTAGGAGATGAATCACACCTTAGTGCGGGTGCGAACAGACTACTGTAGGTTGTAACACTCCAAAATTTATTTATTTTATTATAAATATTCATTTTGTAATATTAGTGATTTTTTAGAATATTTCTAGAATTTTTTGAGAACACGAAATATTTTAATATTATTTTTCATTTTACGTGCAAATTGAGCAGAGCCCAAAAAATGAGATATTTTTCTCGAGAACCTTGATATGTTGAAACGTCAACAGGGGATCTTACTAAACCCGAGACTGGACACGATTTACAAGGTTTCATATTTTTCGAGAAATTTTATCTGACAAAATAATAAATCGCTGTGTAATTTTATCCGTTGGATAATTAATACTGACTTCTGTCAACTGTAACAATTGTCCATTGGATAATAGCATGTATTAAAAACCCTATCACATTATCCTAATGTAATCCTCTTTATGTCTAATCAAATTTACTTTAATTCAAATATATTGTATTTTAATCAAAGCTTCTTTGAGAAGCTTTGACCACCAAAAGAGTAGTATGCCCTTGGCTTGTTGGAGAAGCCTCTCCATCCCTCTCTCTCTCTCTCTCTCTCTCTCTCTCTCCTATTGTCGCGACATTCTTTGCCCATGGGGAGCAAAATTTTGCTCCCACACTTAATGCATTTTCACTCAAAATATCGCTCATTTTTTCGTCAACACTTTCTCTCTCTTCAAGCTTCTCATCCATTTCTCTCCTTCTTCTCTCTTCTTTCTCTCCTTCACCCACGGTTTGCAGCCCCTAAATGTGATCATTCCCTTCATCTTCCAACTTCATTAACACCATTTCTACACTCCTTCCATCCTCCTCTACACTTTCTATTTGAAGAGTTTCTTCAAACTCCATCATCTCCTCCATTGTCTTCCAAGACCAAGCTTCAAACTTTAAGGTAAAGTTTCCATTTTTTTCTTTCTTTTCATTTTTGTGTTCTTCCTTTAGGTAAGAGGGAGATTACTCACTTCAACCATTATTAGTGGTGAGGAGGCCTTTGTGTGGTTGTTGATGGAGAAATCCATATTTGAATGCTTACTTTGTTTGATGATTGTGCATGTTTATGTGTTCTTGATTGAGGTTGATGATTGAATGATGATTTTGAATGCATTGGGGGTGTTAGAATATTTAATAATGTTAGGTTTAATAAATAGAAAATTTGAGGGTTTCCTACACTAATGTGAGGTCACGGTTTTGGCTTTGGACTTTAAGGGATTGCATTGATTTTGTGTGAAATGAGATTTATGTGATTAGGTATTAGAAGACCAATGCATAAAATGGAAAGAAATTTGGAACCTTGGTGACCAAGGGAGGCCACAGTTTTTAGAAGAAAATTTGGGTTCAAATGATGCCTTGGTGCATCTTTGGGAATTAAGGACTTAGAGAAGTATACAATCCATAATGAGATGGAAGAAATTGAATGAGTAATAATTCTTAAGAGAGCAACGATTTTTAAGGGTTCCTTAACCTAAAATTATCATAATTGATTAAGACTTAAGACATTGGAAATGTTGGATCTACAATATGAAATTGTGATAAATATTGAACCATATGTACACATATGATGATATTGATATTGAGAATTGGTTCTATGCCATTGTAAGTCCATATGTGGGGCTAAGTACTTGTTGATGTGTACTTGATGAAAGTGTGGCATGATATTATTGAGAATTGTCTATATGTCATTATGCTATTTTCCATGAGAAATGCCTTGTTGAGGAATATGCTTGTCATGCATTGTTCTTGAGGAACATATCATTGATACACATACATGATTGAGAATTAAGTCGTCATGCATATGTGATGTCCATTGGACCTTATTGAGAAAGGCAATGTATGCCTAGGAGATTGAATAACACCTTTGTGCGGGTGCGAGTAGACTAAGCATAGGGTCATAGTGGTTGACCTTGGGGGCATCAGGGTGCGGGTGTCTCACAATAGACAGTGGTAGCTCCACTGGGGCTGTGGGATAGACCAATGCAAACACACTGACGAACCGTACCGAGACGCTGTCCTATATATCGATCAACTGTTGAGGTGCCATGTAGAAGCCATATTGCGTAAACATTTTTATGAGATGAAGCACATTTTTTTTAAGGCTAACGAGATACTGGCATGACTCCTTGATCATTCTCTCTGAAATGTTGATGTCTAGCTCCATGGAGTAGGATTTTGGTACCATTTGCACGTGCATAGTGAGTAAGCATGACATCTGACATTTGCACATTTATCCATTTTCATGATGATGAAACTATTGTTCATTTATATGATGACTGGACTATTGCTTTAAATGAAGTTATGATTATTTGAACTGCCTTATTGTTTATTATCTGAGATATTATCGTTGTTCCTCTTTTATTACTTGTTTTTACTATTGTTTATCGTTGTTTCTCTCTTAATGCTTATTTTTATTATTACTGTGGATAGATATACGTGTTGTGATGTTATGTAGGCATCCTGCGCCATTCTGTTTTCTTATTACCGTGATGGTATTGAACGTTGGGTGTCTCACCTCTTTCCTGTATTCTTGTATTTCTGTTTTACATTTATATTTGATAAAAGATCATGAGAAAGAAGAAGAAGGACCACACCCTTACTGATTTGATTGGACTGATCCACTATTTTTGATATGGCATCTAGACGAGATTTCTTCGGTTACGCACGAGTGCAACTTCATGGGGGCATTGATGCCTGACTTGTCGACTGAAATACCGATCGTTGCGTATATAGGGGTTGCGGCTTTGTCTGCTAGTAGTACCTATCTCGGGGTTACTACTTTCCTTTTTGGTGCTTTTGTACCCGTTATCTTTTATTTAAAATATATAAGTACTATATTTTGTGTTATCAGTACTTTGTGTTAAGAACGAATACATTATATATGAAATATGTTTTCCTTCAGTGGTTGTATTCTAATGGTTAGGTACTAAATATGCATTCATTCGAGGCTCATATTTTCTATTTATGAATAATGGAAATATGAAAATTTTGAAAAGATCTATGTTTGAGACTGTGACACGTCAGGATTTAGTGACTGTGGTGTAATGACAATTGCACTGTAGTTATTAGATCTAGGTGTGACACGTCAGGATTTTGTTCTCTGTGTTTGGTATTATATAGGGATACATCTGACTTTTCTCTGTGTTTTGTATAGCTTGATCTGAAAGGAGGCATAGCTCGCAGAGGAGATATAACTGCTATAATCGAAGCAATTCAGAAGATGGTTGAGGCTATGTTGCAACAAAACCAGCAAACTGTTCAACAACATAAGATGACTGCATAACAATTGGAGGCTACTGCTGATGCCCAGAATCTGGCAGAATTTCATCGCACTAACCCTCCACAATTTAAATGAGAATTTGATCCTGAGAAGATATTCACAGGTATGAACTGTGTCAATGACAATAAGGTGACTTATGCTGTGTTTATGCTGATTTGAGACGTAGAAGATTGGTGGACTGGAGAGCAGAGGTTATTGAAGGCTAAAAATCGAGCAATTAATTGGGAAGTGTTCAAAGAGAGATTCTTGAATAAATATTTCTCGAAAAGTGCTAGACATGCTAAGGAGATGGAGTTTCTTGGTTTGCGGTAAGGAAATGTGGCGATAAGTGAGTATGCTACTAAATTTGAGAGCTTGTCGAGGTTCTCGACCTACTTTCAACACCAACCGAATGAAGCATAGAAATGTCAAAAGTTCGAGGAAGGCCTAAGACACGATGTGAAGAGGGCGGTTATCACTCTGAGGATTAAGCAATTTTCTGAGCTGCTTGATAAGTGTCGCTGGGTGGAAGACTTAGACCAGGTGCGGGACACAAGAAACCGCAACTTTGGACCTTTTTCAGGCTCAAAGAGGAGGAAACAGTAATACCAACCGCTACCAGAAGAAGCCTTATTCCAAACCACCTGAAAATCAATAACAAAGACCGCAAGGTGGAAGTCCTAGAGGAAGTCTAGGTAGAACTGGTCAAACAATGGCGTCTACGCCGAGATGCATGAAGTGCGGGAAGGATCACTACATGAGGGACTACACTATTAAAGGAATTATCTGCTTCAGATGCGGGAAACCTGGACACGTTTCTCATGACTACGATTAACCTAAGGCGGAGCCTTCCGTCAATGCTCCTAGAACTGCTAAACCACAGGCTGGAGGTAGAGTTTACACCCTGAACAATGCTGAAGCCTCTAAATCCGAAGATCTTATACAAGGGGAAGATGTCATAGAAGGTAATCTTTTAACTATACTATATGACTCTGGTGCAACTCATTCTTTCATTTCCTACGACTGTGTGAAAAGGCTTAGTTTACCTGTGTCTTCTTTGCCTTTTGATTTGACTGTTTCAACCCCTACTGCTAAACCCGTTGTTACTACCAAAGTCTGTTTAAATTGTCTCTTGATTGTTGAAGGTCGAATCTTTTCTGTTGATTTGATCTATTTGCCACTATCTCAATTAGATGTGATCTTAGGAATAGATTGGTTATCTACTAACCATGTCCTGTTAGATTGTTCTAGAAAAATCATAGTTTTCCCTTTGGATGAGAATTCTAGATTTTTGACGGCCAACCAAGTGAAAGCTTTCTTAAAAGAAGGAGCTCGGGGATACATGTTGTTGTCTTCTTTGAAAATCGAGAATGAGGTAGATGTGGACGCAATTTCAGTGGTTAGAGAATTTCCTAAAGTCTTTCCTGAAGATGTACCTGGTTTACCACCAGAGCGAGAGATCGAGTTTACCATTGACCTTGTACCTAGAGCTGGTCCTATTTCCATAGCGCCTTACAGAATGTCGCCAGTAGAGCTAGTTGAGCTCTAGAAGCAACTGGAAGAACTTTTGGAGAAATAATTTATTAGACCTAGCGTATCATCTTGGGGAGCACCGGTATTGCTAGTTAAGAAGAAGGATGGTACTTCACGATTGTGTGTGGACTACCGTCAGCTGAATAAAGTCACAATCAAGAATAAGTATCAATTGCCAAGGATAGACGACCTAATGGATCAACTGAAAGGAGCAACGATGTTTTCTAAGATCGATTTGCGATCGAGCTACCATCAGATCAGAGTAAAAGTAGAAGACATTCCCAAAACGGCTTTTCATACTCGTTATGGACACTACGAGTACTTGGTGATGCCTTTTAGTGTGACTAATGCACATGCTATTTTCATGGATTATATGAATGGAATCTTCCGTTCTTGGACAGATTCGTTGTTGTCTTCATCGACGATATCTTGATCTATTCAAAAAATCAAAAGGATCATGTTGAACATCTTAGTATAGTTCTCCAGATTTTGAAGGAGAAAGAATTGTACGCCAAATTATCAAAGTGTGAGTTCTGGTTGGACGAAGTTAAATTTTTGGGCCATGTGATTTCGAATGAAAGAATTGTTGTAGACCCATCAAAAGGGGAAGCTGTTCTACAGTGGGAAAGACTGAAAATGGTGACCGAGATTCAAAGCTTTGTCGGATTGGCTGGATATTATCGGAGATTCATCGAAGGGTTCTCTAAGATTGCCGGACCTCTCACTCAACTCACAAGAAAGAACCAAGCTTTTGAGTGGACGGATACTTGCGAAGAAAGTTTTCAAGAGCTGAAAAGGAGACTAACTACTTCACCAGTGTTAGTTCTACCTAATCCAAATGAGCCTTTCGAAGTGTACTGTGATGCTTCATATCAAGGATTGGGTTGTGTCCTTATACAAGGTGGAAAAATGATGGTTTATGCCTTAAGACAATTGCTAGTGCATGAGAAGAACTACTCAACGCATGACTTGGAGTTAGCTGTTGTTGTATTTGCTTTGAAGATATGGAGACATTATCTTTATGGAGCAACATTCAACGTCTTCAGTGACCATAAGAGCTTGAAGTATTTGTATGACCAAAAAGAGTTGAACATGAGGCAGCGAAGATGGTTGGAATTCCTAAAAGATTATGATTTCCAACTTCAGTATCACCCTGGGAAGGCAAATGTCGTGGCCGATGCCTTAAGTAGGAAAATAATCAGCATTTCTACCATGATGATTAGAGAACAGGATTTGATAGAATAATTCAAAGACGTATGGTCTTTTGTGGAACTAATGCTAGGAAAAATCTGGATGAACATGGTCACTATTTCGAATGATTTAATGGAAGATATCAGAGAAAAGCAAAAGGTTGACAAGTTCTTGCAAGAGGAAAAAGAGCTGATGAAGCAAGACGGCATATCAACATTAGAGGAAGGAAGCGATGGAATTTTAAGATTCTAAGGTAGAGTCTGTGTGCCTAAGGATGAAGAACTCAAGAAGTATATACTCGAACATGCTCATAAGAGTCAGTTGAGTATGCATCCTGGAATGACCAAGATGTACCAAGACTTGAAGAAATTATTTTGGTGGCATAGAATGAAAAGAGATATTGCGAGATGCATATCTTCTTGTTTAGTTTGCCAGAAAACAAAGATCGAACATCAAAGACCATCTGGAATGTTACAATCCTTGACTATTCCCGAATGGAAATAGGATAGTATTGCCATGGACTTTATTGTCGGATTGCCAAAAACCAGAAGAGCATATGATTCAATATGGGTAATTATGGATCGACTTACGAAGTCAACACATTTCTTGCTGATCAACATAAGATATCTATTGGAGAAATTGACTCTGCTGTACATTGGTGAGATTGTCAGACTACATGGTGTGCCTACAAGTATTATTTCTGACAGAGATCCGAGATTTACATTAAAATTTTTGCAAAGTCTTCAAGAAGCAATGGGGACAAAGCTACGTCTGAGTTTTGCTTACCATCCTCATATCGATGGCTAATCAGAAAAGACAATTCAATCATTGGAAGATTTAATGAGAGCTTATGCCATAGAATAGACTAGAAGTTGGGATGAAATTTTACTGTTGGTAAAGTTTACCTATAACAACAATTACCATTCAAGTGTAGGGATGGCTCCCTATGAGGCTCTATATGGGCGAAGGTGCAGAACACCTTTATGCTGGTATCAGGATGGAGATCGGCTCACATTTGGACCTGATCTTATTCAACAGACAATTGAAAAGGTCAAGATGATTCAGGAGAAGATGAGAACGACTCAAAGTTGACAAAAGAGCTATGCGGACAAAAGGAGGAAACCTCTTGAATTTGAGGAAGGAGAACATGTGTTCTTGAAAGTCACGCCTATGACTGGGGTCGGTCGAGTTCTCAAATCAAGAAAGCTCACTCCTAAATTCCTTTGACCTTATCAAATTCTTCGTCAGATAAGTCCAGTTGCTTATCACATAGCTTTACCACCTTTTCTTTCAAATATCCACAATGTTTTTCATGTGTCACAACTTCAAAAATACATTCCAAGCCCTAATTGTACCACCCCAAAATTTCATATCTATTAGACAGTAAAATTATTTTGAGTATTCCGTCAACGTATTTGATCGTTTTGAGTGATTTACTCCATGTCAAGAAAATAATAATTTTCGGGCCGGAGAAAATCTTTAAGTATTTATTTCTCTTGATTGTTAATTATTTTTAACAATCTGACTTGATTTTCATACGTTTTCTAATATTTGTGATTTTTGTAGATGATTATAAATTTTTATGGTTATCTGGTTGTTTTTGGGCTGTTTGTGGGCCCCAGTGGTCCTACGTAGGCCCGGAGTGAGTCCCAAAACATGAAAATTTTTCTATGTATAGAAAAATTTGTACTGTTGAGATGGAGACAGGGGATCTTACTAAACCTGAATCCAGAAACAGTTTTTAGAAAATTTATTATACTGTGTTTTGTACTGTATTTAATTATCAGGCAATAAAAATACAGTAAATATATTCTTTCGTGGGGTTTTAGCAGATAAAAATAGAAATTATACTGCTTAAGTCAACAATAGTAGTTATGACAACTTTTGACGGACCAATAGGAAAACAAATTTAATTCTTTTGACAGACCAATAGGAAGCAAGTCTAATATTGAAGACTTTGATATCAACCGTCGATTTAATCAACGGTGTAGAATTAGTCTAATAAAATGGCTATGACCATTTATAACTGTTGGATTTAGAATTAGATCAAGGGTGGAGATTTGGTCTTACAAAGTGGCTAGGACCATTTGTGACCGTTGGATTCGGATTAAATCAACGGTGGAGATGGATCATTTATGACCATTGGATGTGGATTTAATCAATGGTGGAGATTTGGTCTTCTAAAAAGACTATGACTAATTATGACCCTTGGATTGAAAGTAAGAAGGAGTAATCTTGACCCTTCATTTTTGGAGATGGATCTAGTGGCTAGAATTTTAAGGAGAAAGATCTAATGGCCTAGATTAAGTCTTCTAATCAAAAGTCTACCTTAATCCTAACCATTGAATTAATCAATGGCCAAAAATGCTCTAAATGATGGCTTGAAAAAGATGACAACTTTTTTAGATGAAAAGGATGGAGGGGGGACGGTTTTGTGCTTCATTTTGGAGCTAAAGAAAAGCTTTATGACCATTATTAGATGCCTTGGTCAATTATGCATCATTATTGATCATTTAGCACTCTTAGGAGAATGCTTGGAGGGGGGACGGTTTTGTGCATGCTTAAGGGCATAGAATGGTTTCAAGACCATTATTACTCCATCTTGATCATTATTGATCATTTTCAAGAAGCTAACTCTTCAAAAATTTCTCTCCATCTCTTTTCCAAGCTAATTTCGGCCAAGCACCCTAGAACCACCTTCCATCACTCAAAAATTTTATCCAACCTTATTTCTTGAATCCTTACCTCATTCTAAGAACATCTCTAGTTATGAGTTTTCACTAAATCATTCATTTTGAGCTTCAAATCCAAGCTTCAAGTTTCTATCAAAAAGGGTAAAGTTCATATTTCTTCACCTAATCTTTTAGTTTTGATTTTATAAGCCATGCTTGAATCATGGTTTACCTATTCTTTTACTTGTTATTGATTTTAAGATTTGTTTATGATTTTTAGGGATTTTTCCAAGGAGCTTTACGAAATTTGTGGAAGGAAAACTAAGTGTTTTCACTTCATTCTTTACCTTAACCAAGTCTAAGAAGCCTTTCTTTCACAAAAAAATCAAAAACTTCATCTTTGTTCTTCAAGAGGAATTTCGGCCATACCACCTAAAATCACCATCCAATCTCTTTTAATTTCATCCAACCATAGATCTTGAATCTACATGATTTTCTAAGCAACTTTCATGTTGGAGACTTTCTCTAAATCATTCATTTTTAACCTTGTTCTTCAAGCTAAAGATTGAAGCTTTAATGGTGAAGTTTATTAATCTTCACTTTTCTTTTGATTTTCAAGGTTCTAAGCCATGTTTGATCCAAGGTTTATCTTGTTCAAGCTTGATTTACTAATAAATATATGTTTTGTTTTGTATTTGAGAAGCCCTTGGTGGTGAAGGACTTGGAAAGAGAAGCAAAACAAGGAGCTTTTGAGGATCTTCAAGAGGTAAGAGGGAGATTCATCTCACCAACCAAGTGTGGTGGTGAGAGATGATTTGTGTATTTGATGGATGGTGAATCCATGTGAGGATTCATATCCATGGTCATGTAATAATTTGTGGGTGTTTATATGCTTTGATTATTTGCCTATGCTTGGTATGATTTGCATGATTTATTGCTTGATTATGGCATGCTTGTGATATATATTTGAATATATATGTGTATGCCATGATTTGATGATGGAAAGGAAATTGATTTTTGGTTCCAAAAACCAAGTGGATTTCGACCAAGACACCTCAAAATAGGTGTTCACAAATTAATATTTTCATGAATGATAAAATTGGATGATTAGAAAAGCAAGGAAAATAAACAAAGGAGTTGTTTTTCAAGAACTAGTGTTCACAGTTTTGAGAAGGATTTTTATTGATTTATTTTGTGTAAAAAGTTTCTAAGCATTTTACTAAACAAGAGTTTTAAATGAAAAGAGCAATGAGTTGTTAATTTTAAGGATTTGCAAAGAAAATGAAAAATAAAAATGAACAAATGATTTGATTTCAAAGACCAAGTGCTCACGGTTTTTGTTAAGGAATTTTTAATGGTTTAGTTTGTGTAAAACCATATTGACTTAGAAGGAAAAATATTTGATGGTTTAAATAATCAAGTACCACGGTTTTGAAGGCTTATGAATGCCTTGATTTTATGAAACAAAGTGATTTCCAAATGGAAATATAATTGATTTGGCATAAGAAATTTGGAAAGGGAATCAGAGTGTTTTATCACTTGAGAAATGAAATTTTCATATGGGAATGGAAAAGAGAGGTTGAAAGTGTTTGAACCTCAATTTATTTTAAAGAGAATTGATTTTAGAATTGATTTGAGAAAAATGGAGAATATAATAGTGATTTGATATTTTCTAATGTGTAACTCATCCTTTGGGTTTTGGAGAGTGTTAGTAATTTTTAAAGTTTGAAAACATTGATTTAATTCAATAGAATTGTGAATTTGTGGAATAAATTGCGAAAAGGATTTTCTTGAGTAAGAAAATGTGGAAAATAATGTGAGTAGTATATTATTTTGAGAAAGGTTGAAATGAAAATTTTGAAGGCTGATAAATATTTTTCGTAATGGAATTATAGTGAAAAATGATTTACGTAACTTAAAAACGTGATTTTTAAGCTACGCGATATGAAAAACGTTTAAATATTTCCATGCGATTTGAAAAATGTTGAAATATTTCTACACAATTTGGAAAGCACTTAAATATTTTTACACGTTTGAGATATTGTTGAAAAATCGCTACGCGATTTAAAAATGATGGAATATTTTTACGTGATTGAGAAAACGTTAAAAAATCACTACGTGATTTGAAAATGCAACGAAAATGTTGTAAAATTTTGAAAACGTAACAGAAATGTTGCGCGATTGTGAAAACACGATGAAAGTGTTTTGTGACTATGAAAACGTGATAATATGATTTCGCTGTCGAAAATACAGTATGATTACTGTTGGGCCAGTGTGTGGACCCTGATTATGAGATAATGAAATTAAAGTGAGAATGGGTTAATGTGTGGACCCTGAATATGAAAGTATGAATTTTGCCTGTGATTGGCATTGGTGCATTGAACATGCATTGAAAAGACATGTATTGAGGCATATGATGATTTTGAATTAAAAAAAAATTGATAACTGATGCTATTGGGACCCTTGTGGTTGAAGAGGGAATGTGAATTGATAGTGAGGTCTATGATGGATCTTGGGGTGCGTCGAGGCACGACAGTCGACCAATGGATATCTGTCTGTGGGCTACGGCTGGACCATATGCCACTTGGTGATGCAGTCCGTTGCAACGCATTAACGATACCCAACAAGAACACGATTCTTTTCAAAAGCTGGACATTTGTCTGTGGGCTAAGGCTGGGCATTGTCTATGGGCTAATCTGGAAGATTGTCTTTGGGCTAAGGCTGACAATCAACAGAGCATTCTTCTCAAAATTGTGAAAACCTCCATGGAGTAGGACATTGAGTCTACATGCATAACATATGCATAAATCTGAGTATCTATATCTGCATGATATAATAATTGAGGAATATTGGATGATGATGATGATAATCATGTTGATGGCATTATTGTGATTATTGTGTGATGATAATAATGTTAATGGCATGATGATGATAGTTGATTAATGTTGAGTGCATTATTGGAATTCTGGTATGATATACCTGTATGATATGTTGTTTGTGTTATCTCTGTGCTACCATGTTGGTATTGGCATAGGTGATCTCACCTCTTTGTTATATTGTGTTGTTGTGCTTGTATTGGTAAAAACTATATAATAGATGGAACGAGTTGTCTTAGACATACGGGTGATAAATACTTTGAGATCGGAGACAACATCAGAGAATGACTAATCCAGATTTGATAGCATGCAGTGTTGATAAGGAACAGATGTCTGATGCATCAAGATGGATACAAGAAGAAATAAGTATGTTAAGTTTTACCGTTAGTGTCTTACCGTGCTATTAAGTAGGACCCGTTGGTGTGGTGTGGAATATGATTAAATTTAGAATGAAAATCAGTTGCCAAGTTCCACCAAAAATAAAAACCTTGCAACCAGTTGTAGTTAGCAAGGGTCGATCCACAGAGAACTAATTCAATTAACACTATAAATTGATTCCTAATTTAAACTCTCAAAAATAATAAACAATAAAGAGGGGGTTTTGTTTGTTAAATCTAAAATCAGAAATTAAATTCAAAACAAAAACAGTAAATATGATTTGGAAAATCAATTAAAAGACAATGGTTAAGAGATGGAATCCACCACTAGATTTATATGATTATGCTAACCCACATATCTTTTATACCAATGTGATCAATTATGTTTTTATGTGATTGTGAGATTAATTCTCTGTTTTCCTTAAGTTTTGATTAATCCAGCAACCGCTCACAAATCAATCCCTAATCAATAGTTATTTGTAAAGCAACCGCTCTTACACCTACTTATTGATTGCATTAAGATTTAGAAAACCAATCATACTAAGATCCAATCTCACACCGGGATTAAATTACTTAGATCATATGCCTCACTAGTCCTACCACCGCAACCGCGCATAGCAATCCTAGTTTTACCACTTTCGAAATTGGCAAAGAGTATAAAAACCTTTATACTAAATTAAGAACAGAAACATATGAATAAAAACATAAATGTATTGATATAAGGAAATATGCAAGAATCACATAATCAAAATAAGGGTTTCATCTTCCCTTAACCATATAAGAAAACTAGCCACACATGGCAAATCCAAAACCAAAAGAATAGAAGAAAAAAAACATTGTCAAGAATAGAAGTGCAGAAGAAAACTAAAGATCAAACTAGTTTCCAAAGGTTGGGAATGATTGATCTCCAATTGCTCGAACCCGAGACTCCAATCTTCGATCCAATCTCCTTCTCCTTTGTTCTTGGTCTTCTCCTTAGCCTCTTGGCAGTTTCCCAGTCTAGACCTCTCTTTTGAAACCCCAGGCAATCCTATTTATAACTTTGGAGACCTAATTTTGCATTAGAATTCGTATCTGGCTTTCTGATTCGACGACACGGGCCGTGTCATTTGACACGGCCTACCCCGTGTCAGGTTCTGATAACACAAATTCAGCTAATTCCAAAGTCAGGGGATAACACGGCTCACCCCGTGTCATTTGACACGGGCCGTGTTCTCGGTTAGGGCTGAAATTTGATATTCCTCGTGAAATCAGAGAGATACACGGCCTACCCCATGTCCTTTGACACGGGCCGTGTTGATCACTTTCTTCAAATCCAACCTTGATTCTTCATGAATGCCCTTCTTCTTTTGCTTCTAGGGGTTGATACTAATCTCATTGAGTCTTTAACTCTCTTCTCAATGGTTCAATGCCAATGGACTCCATCACTTATAGGTCTCCTGAAAATCACAATACATTTATGAGTGTAAATGACCACATTTAAGCATAGTTTCATAATAAACATCCAAAGACAACTCTAAATTAGAAACTTAGCTAAATGTCAACAATTGAGCACATATGGAGTCCAATTAGATCAAACAAAAGGCATTTAAGAGCTGAAATTATCGATAGATCACCCGTCATGGGATTTGCTACTGTTAAAAAGAGAGTCTGTTAGTTTTATATGTCTCTTTAAATTGTTAAATATTAATTGGTGTCAATATTGTATATTAGTAATACTTATGGATTTCAGTAAGTTTATGTTTCTGTAATAAGAAATTTTAAAACTCACCTTTTATAACTCAAACCTTTTATTGAAATCATTGTTAGATTGGGAGTTGGGAGTCAGAAATGTGATACCCTGAGGAGGGTGTTACACTAATCATGTCATAGCACTTGATTTAGTACAATTAAAGGAAAACTTGACTTATGAAACAACTCCATTAAGGATTGAGGAAATGAGAATGAAGCAACTCAGAGGGAAAGACATTCCATTGGTGAAAGTGATCTGGAACGAAGCAACTGAGTATGCAACATGGGAACTGGAGGATAAGACGAAGGAGCAATACTCACAATTATTTTGAGGTATGAAAATTGAGGACGAAATTTTTATTTGATGGGGAGAGTTGTAACACCACAAAATTTATTTATTTTATTATAAATATTCATTTTATAATATTTGTGATTTTTGAAAATTTTTCTGGAATTTTTTGAGAACACGAAATATTTTAATATTATTCTTCATTTTGCGTGCAAACTGAGCGGAGCTGGGAAAATGAGATATTTTTCCCGAGAGCCTTGATCTGTGGAAACGTCGATGGGAGATCTTACTAAACCCGAGACTGGACATAATTTACGAGGTTTTACATTTTTCAAGAAATTTTATCCGACAGAATAATAAATCGCTATGTAATTTTATCCGTTGGATAATTAATACTGACTTTTGTCAACTGCAACAATTGTCCATTGGATAATAGCATGTATTAAAAATCCTATCACATTATCCTAATGTAATCCTCTTTATGTCCAATCAAATCCACTTTAATTCAAATATATTATATTTTAATCAAAGCTTCTTTGAGAAGCTTTGACCACCAAAAAACTAGTATGCTCTTGGCTTATTGGAGAAGCCTCTCCAACCATCTCTCTCTCTCTCTCTCCTATTACCGTGGCATTGCTTGCCCATGGGGAACAAAATTTTTCTTCCACACTTAATGCATTTTCACTCAAAATATCTCTCATTTTTTCATCAACACTTTCTCTCTCTTCAAGCTTCTCATCCATTTCTCTCCTTCACCCACGGTTTGAAGCCCCTAAATGTGATCATTCCTTTCATCTTCCAACTTCATCAACACCATTTCTACACTCCTTCCATCCTCCTCTACACTTTCTATTTGAAGAGTTTCTTCAAACTCCATCATCTCCTCCATTGTCTTCCAAGACCAAGCTTCAAACTTTAAGGTAAAGTTTCTATTTTTTCTTTTCTTTCTCTTCATTTTCATGTTCTTCCTTTAGGTAAGAGGGAGATTACTCACTTCAACCATTATTGGTGGTGAGGAGACCTTTGTGTGGTTGTTGATGGAGAAATTCATATTTGAATGCTTACTTTGTTTAATGATTGTGCATGTTTATGTGTTCTTGATTGAGGTTGATGATTGAATGATGATTTTGAATGCATTGGGGGTGTTGGTATATTTAATAATGTTAGATTTAATAAGTAAAAAATTTGAGGGTTTCCTACACTAATGTGAGGTCACGGTTTTGGCTTTGGACTTTAAGGAATTGGATTGATTTTGTGTGAAATGAGATTTATGTGATTAGGTATTAGAAGACCAATGCATAAAATGGAAAGAAATTTGGCACCTTGGTGACCTAGGGAGGCCACGGTTTTTAGAAGAAAATTTGGGTTCAAATGATGCCTTGGTGCATCTTTGGGAATTAAGGACTTAGAGAAGAAGTATACAATCCATAATGAGATGGGAAAAATTGATTGAGTAATAATTCTTAAGAGAGCCACGGTTTTTAAGGGTTCCTTAACCTAAAATTATCATAATTGATCAAGACTCAAGACATTGGAAATGTTGGATCCACAATATGGAATTGTGATAAATGTTGAACCATATGTACATATATGTTGATGTTGATATTGGGAATTAGTTCTATGCCATTGTGAGCCCATATGTGGGACTAAGTACTCGTTGATGTGTACTTGATGAAATTGTGGCATGATATTGTTGAGAATTATCTATATGTCATTATGCTATGTTCCATGAGAAATGCCTTGTTGAGGAATATGCTTGTGATGCATTGTTCATGAGGAACATATCATTGATACACATACATGATTGAAAATTAAGTCGTCATGCATATGTGATGTCCGTTGGACCTTATTGAGAAAGGCAATGTATGCCTAGGAGATTGAATAACACCTTTGTGCGGGTGTGAGTAGACTAAGCGTAGGGTCATAGTGGTGGACCCTGGGGCCGTCGGGGTGCAGGTGTCTCATAATAGACAATGGTAGCTCCACTAGGGTCGTGGGATAGACTGATGCAAACACACCGACGATCCGGACTAAGACGTTGTCCTATATTGCGCTCAACTGTTGAGGTGCTATGTATAAGCCATATTGTGCAAATATTTTTATGAGATGAAGTATACTATTTTTAAGGCTAACGAGATACTGGCATGACTCCTTGATCATTCTATCGGAAATGTTGATGTCTAGCTCCATGGAGTAGGATTTTGGTACCATTTGCATGTGCATAGTCAGTTAGCATGACATCTAACATTTGCACATTTATCCATTTTCATGATGATGAAACTATTGTTTATTTATATGATGACTGGACTTTGCTTTAAATGAAGTTATGATTATCTGAACTGCCTTATTATTTATTATCTGAGATATTATCGTTGTTCCTCTTTTATTGCTTGTTTTTACTATTGTTTATCGTTGTTTCTCTCTTAATGCTTATTTTTATTATTACTGTCGATAAATATATGTGTTGTGATATTATGTGGGCATCCTGCGCCGTTCTGTTTTCTTACTGCCGTATTGGTATTGAATGCTAGGTGTCTCACCTCTTTCCTGTATTCTTGTATTTCTGTTTTACATTTATATTTGATAAAAGATCGTGATAAAGAAGAAGAAGGACCACACCCTTACTGATTTGATTGGACTGATCCACCATTTTCGATATGGTGTTTGGACAAGATTTCTTCAGTTACGCACAGGTGCAACTTCATGGGGGCATTGATGCCTGACTTGTCGATTGAAATACCGATCGTTGCATATATAGGGGTTGCGGCTTTGTCTGCTAGTAGTACCTATCCCGGGGTTACTACTTTTCCTTTTGGTGCTTTTGTACCCGTTATCTTTTATTTAAAATATGTAAGTACTATGTTATCAGTACTTTGTGTTAAGAACAAATACATTATATATGAAATATGTTTTCCTTCAGTGGTTGTATTCTAATGGTTGGGTACTAAATATGCATTCATTCGAGGCTCATATTTTCTATTTATGAACAATAGAAATATGAAAATTTTGAAAAGATCTATGTTTGAGACTGTGACACGTCTGGATTTAGTGACTGTGGTGTAATGACGATTGCACCGTGGTTATTAGATCTAGGGGTGTTACATAGGTCAGTCGTTGACCTTGGGGGCGTCGGGATGTGAGTATCTCACAATGGGCAGTTGGTAGCTCCTATGTACTGTGAGATAGACCGATGCAACACACTAACAATCCAGACTGAGACACTGTCCTATATCGCGATCTTGTGAAGAATGTCTTGTATAAGCGATGTTGCGCAATTTATTGATATTGAAGCACTCGATTTGAGGTTGATGAGATACAGACATGTCTCTTTGATCATTCTCTTCGATATTTTGTTTAGCTCCATGGAGTAGGATTTTGGTACTTGTGCATATGCATAGTCGATCAACATATTTACCTGGCATATATTTATATGATTATAGAATTATTTTTTTTATTGATATTATGACTGCCTAGGTTATTAAATTGTTTATTATCTGAACCTTGATGCTGCTTACTATTTTACTGTGTTGTTTGGCGTTATGCGCCGTTTATGTTTCTTTACTGCCATAACTAGTAATGATGTTGGATATCTCACCTCTTTGCTTTGTTATTATGTTTGTATCTATGCTTCTTTAAAGACCAAGGTGAGGAAGAGCCTACGTTTCCTGGTTTTTGATCAAATTAGTCTTCTGTTTTGTGATGGCATCCCGACAAGGTTTTCTTGGGTATGCCAGACTGAGGTTCTACGGAGGCGATGACTGTTGGCACGTCGACTTGAACACCGAGCATTTTGTCTATGTAGGAGATGTGACTATGTCTTTAGTGTAGGGTCGTTATGATCCACCTATTTTCTCTTTTGATCTTGCTGTATGGCTGGAGTTCTACATGTCGATACGTGAGGTGTGGGGTGACCGTGAGTATACCCCACAGGAGGATTCATTCCTGTCTTCTGCACGAGCCCCTGCTTGTGAGTCTACTACTCCTATAAGGATTTCCTCTTCTGAGGAGGATCCTGAGGAGGACCCATCGGGGGCTCCTTCTCAGTAGTTGTATGGGGCATGATACTTTTGTAGCCTTGGTGGCTGTCTGTATATTCTTTTTTGGGGCCTGATGTTTTTGTTATTTTGGAGGGCTGATGTATGTAACCCTTTTTGGGCATGTGAAACTCTTACTTATGCTTTATCAAGATCTTTTGATGTATATAAGTACTCATGACATATATATATATTCTGGTTGGATGTATGTAATGTTCTTCTTGTTATTTATTTTCGTTAAGTTTATGTTTTTCCGCTTACAAAAAAAAAAAAGAGAGAATTGCCAAGTAATCATATGCTTTATAAACTAATAGGTTACTATCTAAATGTATATAAACTGGGTCTTAGTATTATCTTTTTAGTTTCTTTCGTTTTCGGTGTGACTGTCCTTCTCCAAAAAAGGGCGTTACACTTATTGTCCTCTTAGGGTAAAATTGAAGTATATTGGACCATGACTTAAGCTGGTTTCAATAGTTCCAAGCAAGGAATCATGGAATTTATTATGTCTAACGTCTCTAAGACAAAGAAGAACAAATGCGTTTAATCCTTCACGAATTAATGGTTTGACAGCTACTTGAACACATCCTATGTGCAGATAGTTGTTTTTCTATTTATAACTTTCAATAGTTTTTTAGAAAAAAGATGAAATTCTTCATCGTCACTTTCAATTGTGATTTGTTTCTCTATAGTCCTAATAATATAATCAGAACTCCTAAAGAATCTACCTTCAGGTTTGTAGAGTTTAGTAGTTGATATTTTAGGAATTTCCCAATTATCAAAGTCTTGATTGATGCTTTCACAGTAAATTTCTTATTGAAGATGTTTGTTTTATGTTGATTAGTAGATTGTTCAGACAAAGATAAAGAAGATGATTGAGAAGATCTTAAGAGAGTTTGGAAGACAGAGATTGCAACATTATAACAAAGAAAAGAGCAGAGAATAAGACAGAAAATATAAATAGTAATATAAAAGACGCAAGCAAATATAATTAACAACCCCCGATATCATTGCTATCATTTAGATCCATAGAACTGTAAATTAAGAATCTTAGTCAAATTTTATCTTCTAAACTAGATCTTAAGATTATTGTTTTTTTTTCTATACTTTGATTTAGATCAGAATTAGTTATTAATTACTGAACCATATTTTAACATTTTAATATCATTATATCATACCAAGATCTTTAGCCACCGCATTCATTTACTAGTTCTTAACCATGGTCACTACCGTACCTTATCTTTTCACTACCTGTGGCGACATCGTCAAATTAGATTTACTGCCTCCTCTAAGACTTACTACTACAGCCCCACAGAATAGATCCACAATAGGTATTATGTACCTTCCAGTTAAGAAAAAGTAATATATATATGCATACTATCCAGATCCAGTTACAATAGCAAATATTAACATATTATAATATAGTCTAATAAAGAAATAAATAACTCAGAGAAAGATCAAAGTATTACAGAATAATAATGTTAGTATCCAGTTCAATAAGATAAATAAATCACTTAGATCCAATCATTTACTTTCCTACTTCCTCATCAGGCTCTGATACTAGAGAGCAGGTGGAAGATCATGGAAGGGGAGAAGGATAAAGAGAAGTATGAAGCAGCCAGACTGCTTTACATGGTATGTAGATGATATGTAGAAATTAAATGACGTAAATAAACTGAAACATAAAAGTGAAAACTAGAAATGCGTCAGAGATGGCGAAGTCTGGCGAAGATGAGAGAAGAGAAGAGTCAAGATTGAAACTTTATTAAAACTGAAATAAAGATTACAAGATTGAAGAAAAGATTGTAGAGGGAAGAAGGGAGAGTATCTCTCATTAACCTCTCTTTAAGAACTAACTAATTTTTTTAATATTCAAAAGGATGCCTAACATCATGGGCAAGCAATCTATTTAAATACATAAAAGCACTATTACAATAGTAACGCTACAGTGTACCGCTATAGTGAATAGTAAAACATTAATCTTCCGTAATCGCTACAGTGAACAATGTTGCATAGTAGTCTTCCGCTGGTGTGAATAGTAACCAATTAGTAATTTGACTATTCATCAACGTCAAGATTAACTCCATAACAATCATTTTCATTTAGATCACTAGAAGATAAAGCAATGGAGGGCGCTGGAGAGCCAGAACTTGTAAGCACAAGTTCATCAAAGATGGCCGAATCCATTTCTTTGTAAAGATTTAGGACATCTTTCATGTTCATGATAAGATTATTTGTGTTAAAGGAGGCAACAGTAGCATCCAAAATCTTTGATTTTTGGTTGAGGAATCTAGAAGATTCTGGATCAGTAACCTTGAGCCGTTTGGGGTTCTTTTGGAACCATAGTTTGATGTTTTCAGGCAAGGCTCTTGAAGCGTCAAAAGTTCCCCACCATTTGGCGTAAGCTTGTCTCTGTAGAAGTGGCAATTAGTTAGGATGATCGTGCTTCCTGAACTTGTACTGCCAAGAGAAGATCCATGCAAGAGATAGTTTAGAGTAGAAATGCAGATCCACCGAGAATGAATCATCTGCAAAGTCAAACTTCTTTTGAAAATATTGAAATCCTTCACTAACTTGAGGAGGAAGGATCTGAGGAATTGGTCCGAAGAAATCCCATGACTAGAGGAACCACTATAGAAATTTGTACTGGATATTCTATTTGAAGTCGAACAACCAGGAATGATGATTTTGTTTATTTTGGAACCAAAATGTATTGCTCCAGGCTTGGATGTAATCCCAGTAATTGTAACCTAGTGGGTCAAAAAATTGGGAGAACTTTTCATATCATTAAGATCCTTTCCATAGTCAGCAGGAGTCAGG
This sequence comes from Ormosia emarginata, assembly GCA_029884605.1. Lineage (NCBI taxonomy): Eukaryota > Viridiplantae > Streptophyta > Magnoliopsida > Fabales > Fabaceae > Ormosia > Ormosia emarginata. The sequence continues at coordinate 48,079,083 of JAQQTP010000088.1, forward strand.
ACCTTAAGAATCTGGAATGCAGAATAGGCAATATAACTTTCTTCTTTGGCATTCTTGTAATGCTTAATAGCAACAAAGTTAGAGTCAATAAGAATATATTCATAAAATTGTTGGGTTTTATTTTGGGCTAATGGTTTAAAATGAAAACCAGATGAAAAGATTTTTGCATGGATTTTATTAGGATTGGAATCCCAGAATTTAGGTTCAACTTGGATGACAGGCCAGAAGTTTTCTTTTGGGATATAATAAGGTTTGTCAGGATTGGTATTGATTTCGGTCACGATATCTTTATCTGGAGGGTTGACTTGTATGGCTTTTCCTTTCATTTCATTGATTAAAGATTGGATGTCAACTTCTTTCTCTGAATCGAAGATTTCTTTCTAGGACTTATGAGGTTGTTTGGTGATACCTTGATCTTGCAAGGCCATTAAAGTTTGGATGGGCATGGCATAATCATCTTTGGATTGTTTCCTTTAGTTGTTTGGATGAATCTGGGTTGAAGACCCAGTTTGACCTTGGGTCGAAGACCTTGATGGAAGGGTTGAAGACCCAGTTTGTTGAGATCATTGTTCGGCTGGTTGTGCCAGGACATTTTTTGTTATACCTCTTCCTCGAGAATAGGATGATTTTGTTGATCTGGGCATTAATTTCCCTGTAAATATTCACGAGTCAAATAATCAGGTAGAGTGTTTGAGGTACCTTTGATGTATTCAATATCAAAATCAAAAGCACTAAGGATTGCTTGCCATCAGACAAAAATTTGTTTTGAAGCAAGATTTTTGACATCTTTTTGTAAAATATCATTTGTAAATTTACAATCAACATAGACTAAAAATTTTTTGTTTAATAAATCTGATTAAAACTTTGTAATGCATAAAATAATGGATAAAATCTTTTTTTTAATATTTGAATAATTCTGTTGTGTAGGATTCCAATGTTTTGATGCAAATGCAATGACATGTTCTTTGTCTACGACACGCTATTTGAGAATGCTACCATAACTTATGTCAAAGGCATCAGTTTTAACAATCTTGAAAGACTGAGGATTTGGGAGATAAAGGCGTGGAAGATCCTTTACCTGTGATTTTACCTGTTTTACTATGTTTGTATGAACATCTAACCAAGGAGGAGGACTCTTTTTAAACGATCATGGAGAGGTTTGATAAGATTACTTAGTTGAGGGAAGAAGTCAGCGACATAATTTAAACAGCCAAGAAATCTTTGTAACTGATTTTTATCAATGATTTGATTCGGGAATTTATCCGTAAATTCAATAATTCTATTTATGGGATTGATGGTTCCTTGATGGATATTATGACCAAGAAACCTGATTCTAGTTTGGAACATATTAATCTTTGATTTGAAAACAGCAAGGCCATTTCTTTTAATGATTCTGATAAAAATATTTATATGTTTGAAATGCTGATCAATAGATTGAGAGAAAACAAGAACATCATCAATGTAGACAATGGTAAAATTTGTATAAAGATTGAAGATTTCGATCATGATCCTCTATAATTCCGAAGGAGCATTCTTAAGACCAAAGGGCATCACGTTCCACTTGTATTGCCCGAAATGTATAGTGAAAGTTGTCATGTAGTGATCACTCCTTTACCTGGATTTGCCAGAAATCTGATTTCATATCAAATTTAGAAGAGATTTTGGCAGAGTAAGGACGTTTAAGGAGATCCTTTTTGTTAGGGATCAGATACCGAATCCACTGAAGAGCTTGGTTAAGGGGTTTGTAGTTTATGACGAGACGAGGAGTACCTCTTTCAATTTCAACTTTGTCGCGACCGGGATCGTGACTAAAAATGATGGAGTTACCACTAATTTTATTTTTATTAGGAAAAATTGGAAAATAAAAACAATGATGGTCTACATTCAAGAATTCAGGTTCGAGAGTCTAATTATGTATAGGGAAGGGTGGAAACTTAACCCCACAGCACCCTTAATGCATCCGCCCTAAGACGGTTACCTTATATCAATTGTACAAATTTTTATAACACTTAAAAATATTTATTTTACCTATTTTTTAAAAGATAAACTAACAAACAAATAAACGATTGTGGGTTGGTTATTTTTAATTTTGAAATGATTTTTTTTATTATTTTGAGAATTCATTTGATTTTTATTTTTATTTTTTTATTTTAAAAAAAAGAATCATCAAGCTGTCATAACTCACATAATTTTAAAAGCTGCAAGATTAATAAGTTGTCACAACTCAGCTAATCTCATTTTATTCTTTCTCAACAAAGCTCAATTATTTTTTCTTTTTTTTCTTTTTTTTTAAAAAAGTTGTAAAAAAATGATACCCTAAAAAAATGATTAAAAGACACTAACACGAAAGATAAATATAAACATTCAAAAGGGTAGGCAAAACATCAATGAAAGCCTAAGATGATTTTTTTTGTTGTTATTTTCATTTTTTTTAGATTCAAAATAAACACACAAAAATAAAACTATTGTTATTTATCTTATTTTACCCAACAAAAGAAAAAAAACAATAAAAAAAAACCTGGATCACTAAAAACTTGAAAGCCCAAGTAAAGTAAAATGACCCAAACTCATCAAACCCAACATGCTTCCGACAACCCAACAAAACAAAAGGAAAAAAAGTAAACAAATAAAAAAAGAAATAAAATAAAAAAAGGCTTGCTAAAACGTAAACAAAACCAAAAAAATCAACATCTACACAGCATAAATATTAGGAATTAAAAACCAAAAAAGGAAAAGAGATTGAGGCACGGTGGCTCGAGAACGGATGACAACAAGACGTCTGAATGGTGGTGATACGATGACCGGATCTGGGGGTTTGGTAGGCAGTAAAATGGTTGTTGGAGGTGGTAAGGGAGTTACAATGGGGGGCTTGGCTGGCAGCGAAATGGCTGTTAGAGATGGTGAGGGAGCCGCGGTGGGGGCTTGGCTGGCAAGGAAATGGTTGTTAGAAGTGGTGAAAGAGTCGCAGTGGTGGACGGATCTGGATATGGGTGGCTATGGTTGAGCTTGCAGCGGTGGCGTGGAGGCTCGCGGTGGGTTGAGAGGGGCAAAGATGGTTCGTTGACGGTGGATTCGCAGGTGGGGGAAGAGGATGGTGGACACGGCTGGGTGAGGGGCTGCCGTGGAAGGGCTTCGTGGTGGATCTCGGCTGGCTGGAACAGAGGAATAGGGTGGTGATTTATGGGTTATGGGCTCGTGATGGATGGCAGATCTGGTTGTGGGTGGTGGGCTGTTGTTGGTCATGGCGCGAGACAGAGAAGTGGGGGTGGTGGTTGTGCCGTGTGGTGGTTCGAGGTGGGGAATCTGTGGTGGTTGGGTGTGTCGGGGTTTGGCCTTGGCAGTGAAAGGGGTGGCCACCACGATGGTGGCTTGGGTGTTTTCTGATTTGGTGAGGGGTGGTTCTAGGTTTGGTGAAAGGTGATTGAGATGCAGTTCTAGTTTTTTTGTGAGATGTTGATGGAGTTGTGATGGAGCTTGGTGAATCATATGGAGAGTGAAAAAATAAAGTGTACAAGAAGTTGTATACGAGCGCTTGTGTGTGATTAAATAGAGTGCTAATTAACCAAAATCAAATGAAAGTAGAGTCCATCTCATGTTGAAGCTGAAAGCAGAAGAGGATAATAGATATTCTTACCTTTGAAGCTTAAAGAAAATAGGGAAAAGTCAAGTTGTATGCTCTGTTTCTTCCCTTCACTAAAACTCTAAGCTCTCCCCTTTCGCACACACTCAACTTCTTCTCCTTATGCCTCTGAGGATGGATGATTGGGATTTAGTTGATTTTGTGAAGATGAGTGAGGGTGGTGGTATAAGAATGAGAATGATGAATGTGGGTAAGAGGAATGTCTGTGAGGGTCCTTCTTGTGGTGTCCTGGGGCCGACGAGGGCGGGGAGTGGACGCCGGTGTAAGAGAAGCACGTACAATGAGCAACTCGTGACAGGCTTCTAGGCAAAGGGTCCCATGAATGAACTAAATACGCATCAGAATGAGAGGGATTCAGAGACTGTGCAGGTATGGGATTGTATAGTTGAGGATGGCTTAAAGGAATTGATTAGGCGTAGCCATATCAACAAGTTACAACTTCTTTTCGGGAGCCTAGAACATAAGAACTCCATGGTTAAGCATGCTTGACCTGGAGCAATTGTGGGATAGGTAACCTCCTGGGGAGTTTCCTAGGATGCGTGTGAGTGAGGACAAAGTATGCTGAAAAGACCCATGTTGGTTTGTGGAGACATTCGTCAATCCTGTAGGCAGTCTCGGGATGTTACATTAGTTGGTATCAGAGCCCAAGTTAGAGTCTTTTGGGGTTATGGTTGGGTCTGTTTTTGCTTGTGTTGTGTGATTCTCTGAAATTTACTTTCAAAAGGATGTATCTAACTTTGTTTTGTTATAATTGAAGAAAGAAGATGCCTGGCGGAAGAGGAACGCATGGGAACGCAAATCGTAATGTGGACCCAATGATTGCAACTGCTGAGGCTATGCAGCGAATGGCAGAAGTGATAACTCAACAAAATCAGAGGGCAGCTCAACAGCAAGATGCTACTCTTGATGCTTTAAATTTGTCTGAGTTTAGGCATAATAACCCGTCGCAGTTCAGAGGCAAGTTTAACCCGGAGAAGGCAAGTCCATGGACACAAGACTTGGAAAAGATATTCGAAGGAATGGGATGCGCCGATGATAAGAAGGTGACGTATGCTACCTTTATGTTGAGAGGGGGATGTTACAGATGGTATCAGAGACGGGACCTCTCCCAGTACGGTGGGGTTCAGGGACGAACCAAGCAGAAGTTGGTGGGCATTTGGTGTCCCGGGGCCGACGAGGGCAGGGAGTGGACGCCGGTGTAAGAGAAGCACGTACAATGAGTGGCTCCTTGTAGGCTTCTAGGCGAAGGTTCCCATGAATGAACTGAATACGCACCAGAATGAGAGAGATTCAGAGACTGTGCAGGTATGAGACTGCATAGTTGAGGATGGCTTAAAGGAATTGATTAGGCGTAGCCATATCAACAACTTGTAACTTCTTTTCGGGAGCCTAGAACATAAGAACTCCATGGTTAAGCATGCTTGACCTGGAGCAATTGTGGGATGGGTGACCTCCTGGGAAGTTTCCTAGGATGCGTGTGAGTGAGGACAAAGCATGCTGAAAAGACCCGTGTTGGTTTGTGGAGATACTCGTCAATCCTGTAGGCAGTCTTGGGATGTTACACTTCTGAGAGTGAAGGTTTATGGACTTGGATGGATACGGTGGGATGTCCAAAATAGAGAGTGGAGAGTCTTTTTGTTTATGTCTCTGCATATATATATCCTTTGCTTATCCTTTTTTTTTCTTACTAAAGCTCTCTCTGCCTCGCTTTCTCCCTTTGTTTCTGTTATGCTGGGATCAATGGGTGTGTGTTAATGTACGTGAGTTAGTGTGTGTACATGAAAGTGAGTGGTGAGTGTGCATAGTACCAAAAGGAAGTGGGGAGCCAACAACATTGTTGCCACTGCTGGGTGTATGTTGTGTGGAGTTTTGGAATTGGCAGGGCAGGTGGTGTGTGTGCATCAGTGCATGGTGTCTGGTGAAAAACAGGAAAAAAAGAGAATACTAAGAAAAGGCAAACTGGGATCATACTCAAAATGGAAGAAAACAAAAAAAAAGAAGAAAACATGAAGGGTGCAACAACAACCTCTTCATTTTTATTTTTTATTGTTGTTCTTTTAGATTTTCTGTAATCATAATTTTTATTGGGCTAAACAAAATTTTTTTTTGGGCCAAACAAAAAGCAATGGGCTAAATAAATTTTTTGGTCAAACAAAAAGAAATGAGCTAAACAAATTTTTGGGCCAAATAATAAATAATAATAATAATAATAATAATAATAATAATAATAATAATAATAATAATAATGATAATGATAAGAAATGAGCCAAACAAACAAAGAACACTTATTGGCATAATTAATTTTTATTTTCTCTTTTTTTTTTATTATGCATTAAAATGTTTTAATGACCCAGACAAAATTGAGTGTTCACAGTTGCCCCTCTTTACTTGTTTCTTACTAGATATTAAGAATAACCATAGTTTTTTATATTATCATCGTAAGAAATGAGTAAAGACGTGAACTTAAATTTTGTCCGGCAATGCATGGGATGATGTGAATGGATAAGACAAAGATGATGATTGAAAACCAACGAGCTCAAATGGAGATTTACGAGCTGTCGTAGCATCATTAATCCTACCAGGGTGAAGCTTAGTGTAAAGCTAGAGACATCACCGCATTGTCAATAAGTTATCGCAGCTCAATTGACGTTTATTGACTAAAAAGAGTTTTTATTTTGTTTTTTTGTTTTTTTTAAATAATGTTGGGTGACCTCGTGACTCGAAATTGTAAAAGGCAATGGGCTTGGCCCATAATTTAAAAGACAATGGGCTTGGCCCAAAATTTAAAAAGTATTGGGTATCTGGTGTCCCGAAATTTAAAAGACATTGGGCTTGACCCAAAATTTAAAAGATATTGGGTATCTGGTGTCCCAAAATTTTAAAAATAGTGGGCTTGGCCCGAAATTTAAAAAAAGCATTGGGTATCTGGTGTCCCGAAATTTAAAAGGCAATGGGCTTGACCCAAAATTTAAAAAGCATTGGGTATCTGGTGTCCTGAAATTTAAAAAGACACTGGGTATCTGGTGTCCCGAAATTTAAAAAGCATTGGGCTTGGCTCGGAATTTAAAAGACATTGGGTATCTAGTGTCCCGAAATTTAAAAGACAGTGGGCTTGGCCCGAAATTTAAAAGACATTGGGTATCTGACGTCTCGAAATTTAAAGGCAATGGGCTTAGCCTGAAAATAAAAAAGCATTGGGTATCCAGCGTCCCGAAATTTAAAAGACAATGGGCTTGGTCCGGAATTTAAAAGACAGTGGGCTTGGCCTAGAATTTAAAAAGCATTGGGTATCTAATATCCCAAAATTTAAAAGACATTGGGCTTGACCCGAAATTTAAAACAACATTGGGTATCTGGTGTCCCGAAATTTAAAAGACAGTGAGCTTGACCCGAAATTTAAAAGACAGTGGGCATCTGGTGTCCCGAAATTTAAAAGGTATTAGGCTTGACCCAGAAGTTAAAAGACATTGGGCTTGGCTCGAAATTTCAAAGGCAATGGGCTTGGCCCAAAAGATTTTTTTCTTTTTTTTTCTTTTTTCTTTTTTTTTTAAGAAAGATCATTAGGTCATGGACCTAAATTTTGTAAAAACATGGTCATAAAGTCAAGGACCTAAGATTATTATTTTTTTGATTTTTTTTAAAAAAGAGAGATCATTAGGTCATGGACCTAATTTTTTTGTGAAAGCCACCAAGTCAAGGACTTGGAATTTTTTTTTGACACTTTACTAGGTCATGGACCTGGAATTTATTTATTTTTTTAAGCTTTTGTCTGTTCTTCTATAGTGAAGCTTGATGTGAAAGCCAAAGACGTCAATTTCAAAGTTGTTGCAACTCATTGTCTTTTGATCATAAAAAGATATTGCATTGTTCATTCCTGCAACCCGAAATCCAAAGATCATGTCAATAGACTAAAAACATCATGTCAAAATCTTTCACTTGCATTCTCGATGCTAATTGTTCCTCGAAAAATTTTGATCCATCAAACTCAAGCGCAGGCTCTCGCAAACTATGGCTTATCAACTTGTTTCAAATTCCTAGGGATCTTCAAACATTGAGTATCTTTCCTTCTGAGTTTGCTCATCAGGCACACAATCTCCTAGATTATATAGGCAGTGGGTTCAGATTTCTTCCCTCTTTTGAAACTTCTAACTCATTCTTGACCTAACTTATTAATTGGAGGATTGCCACTAATTTGTTAAATCAATGATACTGAATTTATATTCCTTTTTATCAAAGCATTTTGTAAAAAACTATGTGATTTCACAAGTATGAAAGAAAGAAACAGGATAAATAAAGAAGAAGAATAAGAGAGAAGAAAAGATAGAGAAAGGTATTTTAATTTAAAAATGACAAAGAGTACAAAGGACGACACAAAGACAAAGCGAAAGGTAATTGCCCCAGTTAGGATTCCTTCGTTCTCATTAGATAGGTCCTAATTCTCAGATGGACATTACAACCATTGACTGCCAATGATACAAATTCTCTTCCATTGATCACTGCTCAAATTTGCCCTAATTTTTCTCTTCTATCACTGCTCAAAATTGCCCCATTTTTTTTTTGTTTCCTTTATGTTGTCCTAGTGAGCCCTTCAGGTGACATCACCTAGGAGAGCCTTTGTCGACTTTAAACTTTTTCCCAATTTAAAGGCCCTAACTTTTGCTTAGTGATAATCTAATATTTTATACATTAATAAACCCTTATTTTTAGTTATTTAGACTCTCCATGTACTTAATTGATTAAGCTTGGTTATGTTTTGTAAGTTTGGACTCAAATTGGACTTAATTGATTTTTTAAGCACTATTGTGGTCTTACACTGTTTCTATATTTCAGTCATATCTTAGGTTCTAGATGTCTTATAATTATGTATTTTACCTTGTAGGAAAGATAAGAGAGAGCTCTTAAACTTTCATGAAGAGCTCCAGGACTCAATCAGACATCTAATGGAGCTAAATGAGCTTGGAAGTCAAAACATGGGTTTTGTGAATGGAACCTGAATAGTGTGTAGTAATCAGAGCATAACTTGGGTTGTAGGAACTTCCTTGGGCTGAAATTTGGATACTTGAAATAGACCCATATCTATAACTTTCATGAAGAACACAAAACTCATATCAGACTCCTTAAAGGTGATAGTGGGCTTTGAAGTCAGAACAGAGGTGCTATACTTGGACTTGAATACTATTCAGTAATTAGGTCATATCTCGGGCTGTAGGTGGCCTTTGGAGCTGAAATTATTGCCATTGGAAAGATAAGACAAAATTCTATAACTTTCATGAAGACCATGTTTTATAAATCTTATGGCATCCATGAGATCAGCACTAAATGATTTCAGAGACAAAGAATCTCAATCATTTTCCACTCATCCACCCACTCCTCACCCACTCATTAATCATCCCCCTTGTTATTTTATATCTCTAATCCTCTATAAAAGGCACCATTAGCTAATCATTTAGGACTTTGGTTTTAGGCTTGGTTAGGGAAATTATGTTCATACTTGTATATTGTCTTCCTTTGTTGTAATTTTCTTTTGTTCTAATTTGAAGTTATGTTCATCTTTCTCTTCTACACTCTTTCTTTCTTCTTGATTATGAGTACTTAATTTTCATTTTGCTTGGGTGAAAGAGTGAAGCTCTTGGTAATGAAATAATGTAAGATTATTCTATTTCTTGTGCTTAAATGATATATTATAAAATGAACATTATATGTGTTGTAATTTGTTTCCAATCAATTTAGAAACCTTCCTTGTATAGTGGAGATCTTGATTTATTATAGACAAGAGGATTGGGACAGTGAATGCTGAGCTCACTTACAATTGTTAGTAGATAATTGAAGGAATCATAATATGATTACATATATAATTAAACTTTGAATGTTATATTTTCTGATTGGAACTTCCTTTATGTGTAGATTTCAATTGAGTTATAAAGAGAAATAATCTTGCCTTTAATTTATTACCAAGAGTGGATCTCCTAACCCAAGCAAATCCTTTTTCATTTGTGAACAACTTTTATTACTTTTGGTGTTGTGACAAATCCTTTTCTTACCTCAATTAATTTTTCTTCAATAATTCCATGTGGATCGACTTCGGACTCCCGAGAATTTATTACTTGAGACAACCTGTACTTGGGTTTGTATCCTTTAATCCACATCAAGTTTTTGGCGTCGTTGCTGGGGACTTGAATTGAAGTTTTAATTTATTGAGGTTCTTTCTAACTATCTAACTTACTAACTTGCTAATATACTAACTTTCTAACTTTTATATTTATGTCATTTATTTATGTTTACTAACTCTTATTTTCTGCTTTCTAACTTTTAATTTATGTCATTTATTTTCTACTCTCTAACTTTTTAATTTTTGTTATTTATTATTGCTTTCTAATGTAATGAAATAATCTTTCTTCTTCTCTTCTCTTTCGCCGGCTCTAGTGGGGCTCACGTATTTCTCTCGCTTTTCATATTTTAAATTTATTTTCTGCAATTTACTTTATGCACTTTACTTTCTGCACTTTACTTTCTGCACTTTATTTTCTGTATTTTACTTTCTGCATTATTGGTTGGTTTATACCACATTATTGTTAATATTTAATGACTGGTGTAAACTGCCGACTTATACATTATTTTTTCTATTTTAAGTCATTTATTTATGCTTAATTGGTATCGTGATTTAAATTCTGGTCGTTTAATTAAAATTAATCCTAGTACTTTATATATTGATTTGTTTGAATCACAATCACACACAATTGACATAACAACTGAAAATAAAAGTATACATGATGAACATGAAAATCAACCATTGCGAACCATGTGTGAATATTTGCAACCACCTCGAAATTTTAGTCCATCATGTTTTATCTTTCCACTCAATGCCAACAATTTTAGATTCAAGTCAGGTATGATTTCTTTACTTCCTAATTTTCATGGTTTAGAATCTGAAAGCCCATATTTACATCTGAAAGAATTTGAGGAAGTGTGTATTGCTTTCAATGATTAAAATTGCACTGAAGAGATTATTAAGCTTAAATTATTTCCTTTTTCTTTAAAAAATAAAGCAAAAACTTGGCTTAACACTTTGAAACCACAATCAATTGGCACATGGCAAGAAATACAAGGTGAGTTCTTAAAGAAATTTTTTCCAACACATAAAACCAATGCTATGAAAAGACAAATCCAAAATTTTTCCCAAAATTCAAATGAAGCATATTTTCAATGTTGGGAACGGTTTAAAGATTTGTTAAATTCTTGCCCACATCATGGTTTTGAAAAATGGCGCACTATAAGCTTCTTTTATGAAAGTTTAATACTTGAAACTAAACAATTTGTGGAAACAATATGTAATGGCAAGTTTCTTGATAAAGAACCTAATGAAGCTTTAGTCTATTTAAACTAATTGGCTGAAAATTCTCAATCTTGGCGTAATACTAACTCTTCTAAAAATTCAATTAGATCTAACCTTACAAGTACTAATAAAGGAAAATATCACCTTAGTCAAGAAGAAGATCTAAATGCTAGGTTTGCTAGTTTCGCTAGAAAAATTGAAGCCATGGAATTAGGAAAAGCAAAAGAAATAAAATCTGTGCAAAAGGAAGAAATTTGTGCCATTTGTTGTAACGCCCCTTTTTCTAGGAGAAGAAGGAACGTCACACCATAATAAAATGAAATAAAATGCGAAAAATAATTACATCGTAAATTTAGACCTTGTTCATTTTTAACATATGAATAAACATCTTTAATTGAAATTATGTAGTAGTCGGTATTGAAATATATGTACATATGTTTTTTTTTTAAATAAGTGAGATAATAATAAATATAGTTACAATAGAAATCAACATGAAATAAAACTATACATTCATATTTATATATATATATATATATAAAGACTGTTTAGTTACATCATCATGTATACAAAAAGTAAAAGCTTTACCCACCCCAAGATGTTTACCAAATATATAGTCTATCAACATAGCAAAACGTCAGGCTTTCCTAAAAGATATATAGATAGCCATCAATACCCACCGACAGTATCAACCCCCTAAGACTGACGAGAAGGAACCGTAGTGGGATCCTCCTCAAGGTCTTCCTCGTCAGATGAAATCATCATCGAAGCGACTGAATTTCGAGCAGAGACTCGAGCATTGGAGAGAAATGAATCCTCGTATGGGGTGTAATAGAGATCATCCCACAGATTGCAGACAGGTAGGTAAAACTCTAAATGGACAAAAGTAGTAAAATCAAAAATAGGTGGGTTATAAACGACCCCAAGCCAACGACACTGTCAAGTCCATATGGTAAATGCAATGGTCTGTGCACAGGTTTATATGCCAATAATCAGGACCTCTATGGAAGGTCATCCTCGCATAACCCAAAAATCTCTGCGGGCGTGACGACATCTTCAAGCAATAATGGTCGTAATCAGGCCAGAAACCAGAAAACTCAAGCGCTTCCCCTTCTTCATGAACACCTTCTCAGAAGCATATAAATAAAACAAAAATACAGGAATACAAGAAAGAGGTAAGACACCCAACATTCAATACCAATATGACAGTAAGAAAACAGAAATAGCACTGGATGCCCACATAACATCACAGCATATGTATTTATTCATAGTAATAGTAAAATAGGCAATAAGAGAAAAACAACATGAGTAGTAATAAAATAAACAATAAAAATGGAAACAATAGTAATATCTCAGACAGTAAACAGTTCAACGATCAAATAATTATTGCAACATTAAGAAAAAAGAATAATTTAATAGTTGTAAGTGCTCATACCAGATGAAATATGAGACAGACAATACATAATGTATATGGTAACAAAAATCCTACTCCATGGAGCTAGACATAAACATTCGGAGAGAATGATCGAGGAGCACATGCCAGTATCTCGTTAGCCTTAAAAATAAAGTGCTTATCAGAAAAATAATGTTTTGTGCAACATGGCTTATACATGGCACTCTCAATAAGATCGCGATATAGGATAGTGTTTCGGTCCGGATCGTCGATGTGTTTGCATCGGTCTATCCTACGGCTCCAGTGGAGCTACCACTATCTATTGTGAGACACCCGCACCCCGATGCCCCCAAGGCCAACATAATGACCTACATTTAGTCTACTCGCACCCGCACTAAGGTGTAATTCAATCTCCTAGGCATGCACTGCCTTGACAAAAGAGTCCAACGGACTTTCACAAATGCATGACGACTTAATGCATATCATGTATATTCATCAACATTATACTTCTCATGAAACATACCACAATTTGGTCATATTAAATATCAACAAGTCTATGGTCTCACAAATGGACTCACAATAGCATATAAAATCAATTCTCAATAACATCACACGTTCATAAGATTCAACTCAAACCATAATTTCATTTTATGAATCCAACAATCCTAATTATCTAAGTCTTGATTAATTACACAAACTTCGGGTCAAAGAAACCCTTAAAACCGTGGCCTCTCAAGAACCAATACTCAATCAATTTCTTTCATCACATTATTAATCTCTATATCTCTAAATTACTTAAATCATAAAGATACACAACAACATCACTTGGACCCAAAAACCCCTTAGAGGCCATGATCCTCCCTAGAGCATCAAAAATTCAATTTTTCCATCACATGCATCAATCCTTTAATACCTAATTACTTAAGTTTCATTTCATACAAAAATCAACTTAAACCCCTAAATTTTAGTCCAAAACCGTGGCCTCCTTAAAGGGTAGGAAACCCTATATTTTTCCATTCATCCAATCCAAGCAATCAAACATCATCAAGGCATTCAAGACAATCAACATTTCCATATAAATCAAGTATATACAAAATCATGAAAAACAAGCACACAAAGAGAGCAATCCATTATGGATTCCTCCATCAACAACCACTCAAAAGTTTTCTCACCACCAATAATGGTTGAAGTGAGTAAATCTCTCTCTTACCTAAAGGAAGAACACGAAAATCACCTTCTTGAAGTGCTTTTGATTTTCGGCCAAAAGCTCCACCAAACCCTAGGAAATCAAACTCAAAGAATCAACACCAATGGCTTGAAAAAGGAAAGATCCATGGCCATGAATATGACTATAGAAACGAAAAATAGGAAGAGAAAGTAAAGGATTAAAGATTTAGCTCCAAAGTTTCAAGCTTTGTTCTTAAAAAAAGTGAAGAAGATGATGGATTTTGAATAAAATCTCTAAAGAGAAAAGGTTTAGAATAAGAAGAGAAGTATAGGAATGGTGATAGTGAAGCAAGAAGATGAAGAATGGTCACCAATGGGCTGCAAACTGTGGAGAGGAGAAAAGGAAGAGAGGAAGAAGAAGAGAGAAAATGGTGAAGAGGAAATGAAGAGAAAAAGTGAGCTTTTTGTGTATTAGATTTTTGGAGTAAAAATGAGAAAGTAAAAACCAAACTTTGACCCCCCAAAATGGGCTCCTAGTTACAGCAATGAGGAGAGAAGGAGAGGGAGAGATTGGCTTCTCTTACAAGCTTTAGTCATTTTTGGTCAAAGCTTCCTTGAGAAGCTTTGATTAAAATACATTATTTTTGAGATGAAGGTGATTTGATTTAATATAAAGTGGATTACATTAGGATAAGGTGATAGGATTTCTAACACATGCTGTTATCCAATGGACAATGGTTACAGTTGACAGAAGTCAGTATTAATTGTTCAGCGGATAATAAAATACACAGAGATTTTTATTTATCGGATAAAAATCTCAAAAAATATGAAATCTTGTAAACTGTGTCCAGCCTCAGGTTTGGTAAGATCCTCCGTCGATGTTTCCACAAATCAAGGTTCTTGGAAAAAATATATTATTTCCCCAGCTCCCCTCAGTGTACATATAAAACGAGAAATAATATTAAAATATTCCACATTCTCAGAAAAATCCAAAAAAATTCACAAAAATCACAAATATTGGAAAATGACTATTTATCATAAAATTAACAATTTTTGGGGTGTTACATTTGTGATGACTTAGGACACTCAACACATGAATGTCCTAAGATTCTTATTTTTAAAGTTGTACATGAGCAAGTAAATGCAATGAATAATTTTAAAAAGTCATTTACTTCTTCTTTTTCAGATAAATACAATCCGGGATGGAGAAATCACCCAAACTTCAGCTGGAGGAATAATAATCAGTCACAATTCGTGCAATCACTACCTCCTTAGGTATAATAGGACTCTCAAAATTCTCAAGGATATGCACCTTATATCCCATCATATAGGAAAAACCTTGAAGGAATATTGCATGCATTCATAGAAAAACAAGATGCCATTAATAAACAAAATAGTCAAACCATGAATGACATAAAAGACACTCTTGCCAAACTTACTTCTGCTCTCACCATTCACGAGAAAGGAAAATTTCTTTCTCAACCTCAACCAAATCCCAAAGGTTAGTACAGTCTAAATGAGGGGAGTTCAGAAAACCAACAAATAGATCAATTCAAGTCAGTGATAACTCTTAGGAGTGGAAAGGTTATTGAAAAACAAATTCTCGAACCTTGTGAGAAAGAGGATGAACCAATTCCCCAAGAAAATGAAGAAGTTGACCAAAAAGAGACCAAACTCTCACTTGCACCCCCATTTCCTCAAGCATTAAACAATTCAAGGAAATTGAACCATAACATTGAAATTTTTAAAATTTTGAAACAAGTGAAGGTCAATATTCCTTTGTTAGATGCTATCAAACAAATTCCTTCTTATGCCAAATATTTGAAGGACTTGTGCACTGTTAAAAGGAAACTAAATATGAAAAAGAAAGCATGTTTGGCTGAACAAGTAAGCTCCATTCTTCAAAATAATAATGCCTTGAAATTTAAAGACCCTGGTTGTCCTATAGTTTCATGCATTATTGGAGAACATAAATTTAAAAAGCTTTACTTGATCTCGGTGCTAGTGTTAATTTGTTTCCATATTCAGTTTATCAGCAACTCAAGTTGGGTGAGTTAATACCAACTTCTGTAGCTCTTCTACTTGCCGATAGATCAATTAAAATTTCAATAGGAATAGTGGAAAATGTGTTGGTACAAGTTGATAATTTCATATATCCTATGAATTTTATTATCTTTGATACTGAACATATGGTTGATAGTTACAAATCAATTCTTGTTATTTTAGGCTGTCCATTTTTAGCAACATCTAACGCTTTGATAAATTGCATAAATGGAGTGATGAAACTAACATTTAGAAATATGACACTGGAACTCAATGTTTTTAACATGTGCAAGCAACCATAGGAAGTCTTTGATGAAAATGAGGAAGTTGAAGAGATTGAAGCCATTATAGATGACATCTTCAAAAAGGGAGTTCTTCTAACCCATGAGAAGTTTGTTTAATTAATTCATTTGATTTGCTTGATTGTACAGAAGAAATAGAATACAAAGGATGGAAGCCGAGATTCAAAGAGCTAAAACCAATGAATGACAATACCCATGAAGAAGTACCCACACTGAAATTAAAGTCATTACCTGCTGGATTGTAGTACACATTTTTGGGAGAAGAGTAAAACTTTCTAGTAGTAATTTCCTCAACTCTTACAAGAGAACAAGAAGGAAAGATGTCGCCTTAGTGGACACACTAAGACAGAAAGAAATTTTTTATTGAGGTGAAAATTTTTTATTGGGATGACTCATATTTGTTCAAATATTGTCCTGATAAAATCTTTCGGAGATGTGCGCTCGACAGTGAGGTATGTAGTATCATTAAATTTTGTCACTCAAAAGCATGTGGAGGTCACTTTTCTTAAAAAAAAACAGCTGCAAAAATCTTGCAATGTGGATTTTATTGGCCTACTTTATTCTAGGACAGCTACACTTTTTGCAAAAGTTGTGAAAATTGTCAAAAATTGGGCTCAATTTCAAAAAGAAACATGATACTTCTGAACCCCATCTTTGTCATTGAAATTTTTTATTGTTAGGGAATTAATTTCATGGGCCCGTTTCCATCCTCATTTGGATTTGTATATATTTTGGTTGTAGTTGATTATGTGTCAAATTTTTAAAAGAAAATATCTTGTGTCGATTTGGAATCCCTCGAGCTATCATCAGTGATGGGGGAACACATTTTTGTAATAAACCATTTGAATCTTTAATGAAGAAATATGGTATTACACACAAAATTGCCACTCCTTATCACCCTCAAACAAGTGGACAAGTTGAATTAGCAAATAGGGAGATTAAACAAATTTTGAAAAAAATGGTTAACCCAAATCGTAAAGATTGATCTTTAAGACTAAACGATGCACTTTGGGCTTACTGTACTACTTTCAAAACATCTTTGGGCAAGTCACCCTATCTGTTAGTCTATGGAAAACCTTATCACTTTCTTGTAGAATTGGAACATAAAGCATTTTGGGTCATTAAAGCTTTCAATCTAAATCTTGATGATGCTTGTAAGATACGTAAATTTTAATTAAATGAACTAGATGAATTGAGAAATGATGCATATGAAAACTCAAAGATTTATAAAGCTAGAACAAAAGCTTTTCATGACAAGATAATTTTGAGAAAATCTTTTGAAATTGGTCAAAAAGTTCTACTTTATAATTCTCGTATGCACCTATTCCCTAGAAAATTGAAATCTAGGTAGAGTGGTCCTTTTGTTGTCAAACATGTGTATCCTCATGGGGCCATAGATATTGAGAATCCTAGGAATGGTAATGTGTTAAAAGTCAATGGACAAAGAATCAAACCATTTCTGGAAAACCAAGTTGATGAGGTAGAATTCATCTCTCTTTCTGATCCTTGTTATGAATAGAATTTATTCTAATTTTGTTGCCTTGTTTTTACAGTTCTTTGTGTTCTCGGTTAAGTGGCGGATAATGGTACTATGTGGCTCTCGAGTCAGTTTATTTTTCAGTTTTCCAAAATAACTGAATCCTTCTTCTTTAAAATGAATGTCATTCTTTCAAACCTGAGAAAACATTTTCCTTCCCTCCCCCAAAATGCTCTGACAAAAATCTATAAAGTTAGATGTGAAAGATTGAGATTGTTAATGCACAAGGGTATGCCAGAAGATGTACGCTGGATAATTGAAGCAAAGGTCTGACTAGCAGGTGATTCTTTAATTTCATTTGACTCATACATGTCAGGTCTTGGAAGAAGTTCGTATTCTAAAAGGAGAAGAGCAAAAGGTTACAAGTCTATCACAAATGTGCACGATGGAATTGTAACAAGCAATGTCGTTCTTTGGGGATGGTTTCTGTAAACAGAGAAGATAAAATTTTCTTCATTAAGAATGGACCGAGTAAGGAGTCATTAGATGATATCTTATTAACTCTTGAGACGCATTCTTGTAGATTTATACGTCGTGAACTTCTTAATTTGTGGAATCTCTTAAAGGATGAAGAAAAACGCTATAGTCTTGAGAATCTGACTCTAAAAGATCCTGTTTGCTAATTTATAAGAAAATTGGATGAGAAGTTTAACCTTGACTCATAGAAGGCATTTAAGCCGTTACTGGACGTGAAACCAGAGGCAGATGTGAGTCATATCCACAACAATCTATATATATTATCTTCTTTTTCTTCTTTATGTTTTCTTAAAAAAAAAGAAAAAAATGTTTGAACTAGAGCGATCTAGAAGGAGTACCATGACTTTAATTAGTTGTGGAGCCCCAACCTTTGGCTAACCCATCATTGACTTGGGTGGACCTTTGCACGCTGGTCCTTAAAAAAGGTTCGTGTACCATGCTCTATAGAGAGCCGCACTCCATAACCCAATGTTTACCATCTAGGCACTGTGGAGTTGATGGACAGGCAGAAGCGTCCCACTCTGGTTATTAGTGAGATGTAACCCACAGCTGCCAAAGCGTATGAGGCATCTGAGCTCGATCATCTCTTTTATTAGAAAGAGCTCTCAGCGCCCTAGGATGGGATGTTCTGGATCTTGGACATTGCGAGTTTCAGATTTTAGCATCTTTGTTGATGTTACGAGCCCAAGTGTGAGCTCTCCAGGTTCCAGACCCAGGATGGAAACCCACAATGGTTTCTTCTTTCTCCTTTCTTTGAATAAACAGACGTGAGTGTCTACTACACTGGTGACATGCAGTATAAAGATAAGCCACTACTGCACTCATGACGCATAATATAAAAATACACCAAGAAAACTGTACATAAAGGTATGTCATCATTTGCTATTATATTTCTTTTATCTTTGTATGATTTTGTTGTATTTTGGTTTTGGACAGACGATCCTTTGAGCAGGGTCCTTTAGGGGTTTCTAAACTTCTTTACCTTGATTTCTTAAAGTCAAAAAAACAAAAAATAAAAAACAAAAAACAAAAAAAAATAAAATAAAAAAGATTATGTGTTTTTTAATTTCAAACTTTTCTGACAACAGCCAACCTACCCTTATAGGCACTATTATTACCCTTTCCATTTTTTTTCCTACTTAAACACTTCATTTTCTCTACTTTCCTCTAACTCAGAATCATTCAAAGGGAAGGTGAGTATGGAAATGGAAGGTATTTTTGTTCGTCAACTTAAAAATATCTGTGTATTTTATGGGTCTAAGTATGGGAAGAGTTTAGAGTTTGTAAATGCAGCTACCACTCTTGGTCGATCACTTGCTGCAAGGAATATTCATCTTGTATATGTAACATCCCGAAAATTAATAATTTCAAGATAAATGATCATTTTACAATATTTGGGATTTTCTGGAATTTTTCTGGAATTTTCTGAGAACGCAGAATATTTTAATATATTCCTCGTTTTGCGTGAAACTCGAGTGAGTCGTGAAAACGATTTGTAGTGCTTCAAAAAATTGGAAAATTATGTGACGAATAGTCGTTTTATAATATTTGCAATTTTTGAGATTTTTCTGGGAATTTTCCGGAACTGTCGAATATTTTAATATTTTCCTCGTTTTACGTGCACACCTGGTGAGAATTTCTGAGACCAGTGTAACACTCCGGAAATTGATTATTTCACCATGAATAGTCATTTTCCAATATTTGTGATTTATGTGAATTTTTCGGAATTATCCGAGAACGATGAATATTTTAATATATTTCTCGTTTTTGCGCGAACATTGAGCGAGTCGTGAAAATGATCAGTAACGCTTTAAAAATTGGAAATTTATATGACGGATAGTCGTTTTATAATATTTGCAATTTTTGAGAATTTTCTCGGGAATTTTCTCGGAAACGTCGAATATTACAAGATATTCCTCGTTTTGCGTTGCGTCTTGCGCCGATAGGAACGAACTGTGGAAACGCGATGTTTTCTCCGAGAACCTTGGACTATGGACATGTCGACGGGGATCTTACTAAACCCGAGACTTGACACAGTTTACGAGGTTTTACAATTTTCGAGAAATTTTTACAGATACAAATAAATCAATACAAAAAAAATTCATCCGTCGGATTAATTAAATACCGACTTCATTCAACCAGTAACTATTATCTATTGGATAATAGTGTGTAATAAAAATCCTATCACATTATCCTAATGCAATCTACTTTATGTCTAATCCATCCACTTTAATTCAAATTTAATAGTAAAATAATCAAAGCTTCCTTAAGAAGCTTTGACCCCAAACTTTGACCACATGTTTTGGCTTCCTTGAGAAGCCAATTCTCACCCACTCTTCTCTCTCTCATTTACGTCTCCAGCAGCCACCAAAAAGGAGAATGAATTGATTCAATTGTCCTAATATTACATTTAACACATTATCACCCAAAACACCTTTTCTTTCTTCCTTTTACGTCATTCTTCTTCTTCTTCCTTTCTTCTCCTTCTCCATTTCTCTCCCACACCACACAGCCAGCCACCATCCAGCCCCTCCATCTTCACAAAAAATTAAACAAATTACATTTTCTTACTCTCCTCACCATTCTAAACAACTTTCCCTCTTGGAGCTTCTTGAGATTCCACCATTTTCACCATTTTCTCCAAGCTCCAACTTTGAGCATTTTGGGTAAGTTTCAAGACCCCTCTTTCTCTTCTCTTGATTTCGTGGTTGTGGTCTCCTTATTGGTCATCCATGGTTAATTTTTCAAGCCTTGATATTGATTCTAACAAAGTCACCATTTTTAGGGTCCTTGGAGCTCAAATCCGAAATTTCAAGAAGCTTCTTGGTGTTCTTCTTGATTCCCTTCACTTAGGTAAGAGGAAGACACTCCTCTTCAACCATTTTTAGCATCTAGGAACCTTGATTGCTTGATTGGTGGAAGAACCCTAATGAGGGTTGTTCTTGAATTTAATGATTAATTATGCTATGTGTTGATTTTTATTTATTTATGCTATTGGATTGAATTGTTGAATATAATGGAATGTTAGATTGGATTTGATGACTTGATATGGATGGAAAATGGTTGAATGCCCTCCTTGGTGGCCACGGTTTTGAGGCTAGCAATTAAAGGAAATTGTAATAAATTGTAACAAGCATTTGATTTGAAGTAGTCAATGTATAAATATGGAATGTAATGGAAGAAGAATTTGAAATTGAAACTCAAGTGATGCCACGGTTTTGGGTGGAAAAATGGGGTAATTTATGGTTAATGTGCAATAAGTATGGGACTAAGATTAATTAAGTAACAAGATGAGATTTAATGGAAGAACAATTGGAAGTTGAAACTTCTATGGTGGCTACGGTTTTGGAGCCAAGAACCTAGGGTTTTTGGTGAGTTAATTGAACAAGTGAACACTTTAAATAATTAAGGGAGTGGTGTACAAGATTATGGCTTGAAAGGAATTGGGATTGAATTCATTAGGAGGCCACGGCCTCTAGTACATTTTTAGGGAAAATGTAATTTTGGTAAATCGGAAGTATAAGTAATTAGATACTTAGAGAACTAGGTAATGAAATGGGCAATTATTAAATTAGAAGGATTATTAGGATTAAGACTTCATAAGCCTTAAAGGACTAAGAATGAATTCATCATAAGACTTAAGGTGATTATAAGTGGGTAAAGAACATGAGAATGTGAGACTTGAGGGCTTAAATAAAATGTAAGTTATTGGAGATCGAATTGGCTTAGTATGTTAAGTTGATTTTTGAACATGAACCTTGAAATGAGGAATAAATTCTAAGTTAGGATTCATAATGAACCTAATGACGTATTAATTGATTTGATATTGATATTATGTGATTATGGGTCCATGCGAGTGACCATTTACATATTGATGCTTATATTGGCCTAATGTGGCATATTATGAACTTGTATGAGATGGTGGATCATACATGTGCATGCATAGTGTCTTATGCATTGTGTTTGTCCTTGTGGACTGTTGTAAGGCCAAGTTGCCTAGGAGATTGAACACACCTTAGTGCGGGTGCGAATAGACAAGTGTGGGTCGGGTTATGACCTCGGGGGCGTCGGGGTGCGGGTCCTCCACATGGAAAGTTTAGAGCTCCTCTGTGCCGTGGGGCAAACCGATGCAAACACACCGACGATCCGGACTTGACACTGTCCTATATCGTGATCTAGTGTAGAATGTACGTACAATGCCATGATTTGCGCATGAGAAAATTTATTGATAGCATCGGCCTCGGCGTAGGAGTTACGACATGTCTCCTGATCTTTCTCTCCGCTTGATTGAGTTTAGCTCCATGGAGTAGGGGTTTGAGAGAACATGCATATGAGGCATGATATATATATACATTGTTGTTATTATCTGCTTTCCATATTATGACTTATCTGTGCATTATTGTAATGATTACCTCCCTGGATTGTTTAATTGCTTCTTTGTTGGACTTCTTGTTAGTATTTGAATATTGTTTCGATTTGCTATTTGGGGGCGCGTGGCGCCGTAATGTTTCTAGCATGCTATAATTGGTAATGATGTAGGATGTCTTACCTCTTTCTCGTGTTTCCTACATCTTTGTATGTCTGTTTTATACTTATATTGATAAAAGATCGTGAGGAAGATAAAAAGGGACCACACCTTGGTTGATTGGATTGGGCGTTTGGACAAGGTTTCTTCGGCTACGTACGAGTGCAGCTGCGTGGAGGCATTGATGCCTGACTTGTAGACTGGGACTCCGAGCGTCGTATGTGTATATGGGGTTGCGGCTTTGTCTGCTAGTAGTACCTATCCCTGGGTCACTACTTTTCCCCCTTTCTTGTGTTTTATTCCCTTTGTATTTTATTGGACTCGTAATTATTATATTCTATGTCATCGTGATTTGTGTAAATTGACTATATATATATATATATATATATAAGAGATATGATTTTATTTCAGTGGTTGTATCATGGCTCGAATACATTTATATTTCATTCGAGGCTCATATTTTCTACCTATGCAAACTGTCAAAAAAAAAAAATAATATAGACTCTTGAGAATTTAAATTGTTGTTATCATGTCTGTGACACGCCGGGATTTAGTAACTATGGTGTAATGACGATTATGCTCTGGTTGCTACATCAAGGGGTGTTCCATTGGGTGGTATCAGAGCAGTTCATCCTGTTGAGCCGGGGTATGGACTTGCTATGTTTAGGCATATTAGAATTTGGTCTGTTGTGCACTTCCTTGTCTCTTGATTGAGATGATGGGAAAGGAATGCATGGCTTGCTGTAGGTTGAATTTGATAGCTACTGTTATACAGTTGCATGATATTGAGGACTGGCCTACTCAATGTGTAATGTTCTGTATGTACAGGAAACTATGACTTCACCTAGGCGTATTATGTTAGGGAAATAGGAATTCTTTTGTGAGGAGATCAAAAGGTTTTGGAAAAATCGATCTTCGGAGAAAGAAATAGTTGGTGTAAACTAGATTCGAGAAGCAGTTTGGGAGTTGACGACTTACGAGGGATTACGCTATGGAAGCGAGAATGAAGAAGTTCGAGTTGGAGATTGTTAGGTTGTATGGAATTGAACTTATCTTGCTTGAATTGTATGAATTGTGTGACTCTTTGTATTTGGTTTTCATAGGGAGATAACATTGTTTGAAGAAATTTTTTTTGTTTGTTGTAATTATGTCCGTCGTCGAGAGAGATTCAATGGCTCGCATAGACATGCAAGGGCGGTGGCTCGTGACAGACGTATACATGTGAGCGCGGGACAAGACAATAGAAGTATTGAAGAAAGGCAAATGGTAGTTGAGATGACAACTTACCAGGATCGAGAGGATCACGCAACAACGAGAGTTGGAAGTTGAGGTTCAGAATCTATTGGAGGAAAGTCGACTTCAGGGCAAACGTGGACTACCTAGATTCCAAAGGAGGAATAATAGAAAAGTTAACCAATTTAAGCGAAAACCATGCGCACAGGCATCAGGGAAACAACAACAACAACCAATTCCTGGACAAAGTACTAGTGGCGGTGTATCTAGTCAGATCCCGACATCTTCGCCAAGATGTATGAAATGCGGAAAGGAACACTTCACGAGGGAGTGTAAGATTAAAGGGATAATCTGTTTTAAATGCGGAAAGCCTGGACACGTCTCTCGCAACTGCGACCAAGCAAAGGCAAATTCTTGACCAAATCGTAAGTGGTAAAAGTAGAACCACAAGCAGAAGCCAGAACTTATACCCTGGGAGGTGCTGAGACTTCAAAATTCGGAGATCTAAACCGTGGAAGTTATGCCTCAAATGACGATCCTGTAATCGTGCTGTATAATTCCGGGGGTAACCCTTCCTTTTACAATTTGTAACTTTATGGATCATTAGGATTCATCTGTATCTTTCCTATCTTCAACTTAAATTATTTCCATTTCTGTTACTAAGACTTATCGTTGACACCTAAGTTTATGTAATCTGTTCTATTTCTACTAAAGACTGAATCTTTCGTTGGTCTATCTTGCTTACCTAACATCATGTCTATTTGAGCTCCTAATTCTAGAAATTGATTGGTCGTTTCCCGATTATCACCGCTAGAGCGTTTCGATCAACACCTTAGTGATTTTTGAAACTAAGGCTTTGAGTTCGTAACTTGACCAACAAAGTTGAAGCGTTGTGAGGAAAAGGAAAATCCAAGGATACGTGTTACCTTTTGTAGAGGACAAAAAAAAAAAAAAAAAAAAGGGGAATATATTTGTCACCATTGTAGTCGGTAAGTTTCTCGTGATGAACTACGGTCTTTGTCGGTTAAGGAGAAGAATGGAACATCTCGGTGAGATGAACACCATCGTCAAACGAACGAGATTATGATCAAGGGTGAGTATCCTCGGAGAAAGATGTACGTTGGACATCATTAAGCTCGCGGGAGATTGAGAATGTCCCGAAATGATTTCGAATGCGCTATGGGCATTACGGGTGTCTCGTGATGCCGTTCGGAATAACAAATCCTCTTGTCGTATTCATGAGTGACATGAATTGCATCTTTTGTCCTTACTTATAACAGAATTGTCATTGTCATTAACGATGACATTCTGATCTATTCTCGAAAATATAGAGATACGTTGGACATCTCGGCATAGTTTTCCTGACTTTAAGGAGAGAGAGCAAATGCCAAAGTATCAGAGTACGGATTCTTAATTGAGAAGGTTCAGTTTTGGATCACGAAATTCCAAACGGAGGGATTGTTGTGGATTCCCAAGAGATTGAAGCAGTTCTTCAAAAGGAAAGATCGGAGACCGTAAAAGAGACACATAGCTGGTGGAATTAGCTAGTTTTATCGAAGGAGACACATAGGTTGAAAGAGTATCAATGGATCCTCCAAGATAGCTGGATATTTTGCTTAGTTTACGAGAAGAGAATCAAAACTTCTATGGACTAACGCGTGTGAAGAAAGGTTTTAAAGGTCGAGGAGACATTCGAATGCTTGTCAGATTTGGTTCTACCTAATCCCAGGGAATTGTTTGGAGAATTTTATGCTTCACAGAAAAATCTAGGATATGCGATCATGCAAGGTTAGGAAGGTTGTGACTTACACCTCAAGGTAGTTGAGGACGCATTGAGAATTGCCCAACTCACGGGTTGGTGCTAGCCGTAGTTAAAAATTGCTCTGAGAATATGGAGATACTTGCTACGATCAACGCTTTTAGCAATCACAAGGACCTGAAGTATCCATTCAAAAAAAAAAGGGACTGAACATGAGACAGGAAAGGTGATTAGAGTTTTTGAAGGAGTATGACGTCTAGCTTCAGTGTCGTCCTGTCTGGGTTACTAATAAACCCATTCCAAAATTCTTTGGACTAAATCAAATTTCGTTTCGGGTTTGGTTCAATAGCTTGTCAACAAATTCTGTCATCCTTTCTTTCTAAATCTCCATGATATCTTCCATATGTCACGATCGCGAAAGTATGTTACCGATCCAGCCACGTCATCAAACTAAACTCGGTGCAATTCAGAGAGAGTCTGATTTATGAGAAACTCCTCGTGAAGATTAAGAATAGAAGAATAAAGCAGCGCAAAGATATAGAGATAGCGTTGGTAAGGATGATCTAAATTGACGTAACTAGAGACACAATCTGAGGGTAAGAAAATAAGATGAAGAAAACACGTTAATGTTTGATCTAAGGGATGAAAATTTCGAGGACGAAATTTCTATTTGAAAGGGGAGTGTTGTAACATCCCGAAAATTAATAATTTCAAGATAAATGATCATTTTACAATATTTGGGATTTTCTGGAAATTTTTTGGAATTTTACGAGAACGCATGAGAATATTTTAATATATTCCTCGTTTTGCGTGAAACTGGTGAGTCGTGAAAACGATTTGTAGTGCTTCAAAAAATTGGAAAATTATGTGACGAATAGTCGTTTTATAATATTTGCAATTTTTGAGATTTTTTCTGGGAATTTTCCGAATCACTGTCGAATATTTTAATATTTTCCTCGTTTTGCGTGCACACTGGGCTGAGAATTTCTGAGACCCAGTGTAACACTCCGGAAATTGATTATTTCACCATGAATAGTCATTTTCCAATATTTGTGATTTATGTGAATTTTTCGGAATTATCCGAGAACGATGAATATTTTAATATATTTCTCGTTTTGCGCGAACATTGAGCAGAGTCGTGAAAATGACTGTAACGCTTTAAAAATTGGAAATTTATATGACGGATAGTCGTTTTATAATATTTTCAATTTTTGAGAATTTTCTGGGAATTTTCTGGAAACGTCGAATATTACAATTATATTCCTCGTTTTGCGCGCTTGTACCGACCAGGAACCAGGGAAACGCGATGTTTTCTCTCGAGAACCTTGGACTATGGACATGTCGACGGGGATCTTACTAAACCCGAGACTTGACACAGTTTACGAGGTTTTACAATTTTCGAGAAATTTTTACGAGATACAAATAAATCAATACAAATGAAAAATTCATCTGTCAGATTAATTAAATACCGACTTAACTCAGTCAATAACTATTATCTATTGGATAATAGTGTGTAATAAAAATCCTATCACATTATCCTAATGCAATCTACTTTATGTCTAATCCATCCACTTTAATTCAAATTTAATAGTAAAATAATCAAAGCTTCCTTAAGAAGCTTTGACAAACTTTGACCACATGTTTTGGCTTCCTTGAGAAGCCAATTCTCACCCACTCTTCTCTCTCTCATTTACGTCTCCAGCAGCCACCAAAAAGGAGAATGAATTGATTCAATTGTCCTAATATTACATTTAACACATTATCACCCAAAACACCTTTTCTTTCTTCCTTTTACGTCATTCTTCTTCTTCTTCCTTTCTTCTCCTTCTCCATTTCTCTCCCACACCACACAGCCAGCCACCATCCAGCCCCTCCATCTTCACAAAAATTAAACAAATTACATTTTCTTACTCTCCTCACCATTCTAAACAACTTTCCCTCTTGGAGCTTCTTGAGATTCCACCATTTTCACCATTTTCTCCAAGCTCCAACTTTGAGCATTTTGGGTAAGTTTCAAGACCCCTCTTTCTCTTCTCTTGATTTCGTGGTTGTGGTCTCCTTATTGGTCATCCATGGTTAATTTTTCAAGCCTTGATATTGATTCTAACAAAGTCACCATTTTTAGGGTCCTTGGAGCTCAAATCCGAAATTTCAAGAAGCTTCTTGGTGTTCTTCTTGATTCCCTTCACTTAGGTAAGAGGAAGACACTCCTCTTCAACCATTTTTAGCATCTAGGAACCTTGATTGCTTGATTGGTGGAAGAACCCTAATGAGGGTTGTTCTTGAATTTAATGATTAATTATGCTATGTGTTGATTTTTATTTATTTATGCTATTGGATTGAATTGTTGAATATAATGGAATGTTAGATTGGATTTGATGACTTGATATGGATGGAAAATGGTTGAATGCCCTCCTTGGTGGCCACGGTTTTGAGGCTAGCAATTAAAGGAAATTGTAATAAATTGTAACAAGCATTTGATTTGAAGTAGTCAATGTATAAATATGGAATGTAATGGAAGAAGAATTTGAAATTGAAACTCAAGTGATGCCACGGTTTTGGGTGGAAAAATGGGGTAATTTATGGTTAATGTGCAATAAGTATGGGACTAAGATTAATTAAGTAACAAGATGAGATTTAATGGAAGAACAATTGGAAGTTGAAACTTCTATGGTGGCTACGGTTTTGGAGCCAAGAACCTAGGGTTTTTGGTGAGTTAATTGAACAAGTGAACACTTTAAATAATTAAGGGAGTGGTGTACAAGATTATGGCTTGAAAGGAATTGGGATTGAATTCATTAGGAGGCCACGGCCTCTAGTACATTTTTAGGGAAAATGTAATTTTGGTAAATCGGAAGTATAAGTAATTAGATACTTAGAGAACTAGGTAATGAAATGGGCAATTATTAAATTAGAAGGATTATTAGGATTAAGACTTCATAAGCCTTAAAGGACTAAGAATGAATTCATCATAAGACTTAAGGTGATTATAAGTGGGTAAAGAACATGAGAATGTGAGACTTGAGGGCTTAAATAAAATGTAAGTTATTGGAGATCGAATTGGCTTAGTATGTTAAGTTGATTTTTGAACATGAACCTTGAAATGAGGAATAAATTCTAAGTTAGGATTCATAATGAACCTAATGACGTATTAATTGATTTGATATTGATATTATGTGATTATGGGTCCATGCGAGTGACCATTTACATATTGATGCTTATATTGGCCTAATGTGGCATATTATGAACTTGTATGAGATGGTGGATCATACATGTGCATGCATAGTGTCTTATGCATTGTGTTTGTCCTTGTGGACTGTTGTAAGGCCAAGTTGCCTAGGAGATTGAACACACCTTAGTGCGGGTGCGAATAGACAAGTGTGGGTCGGGTTATGACCTCGGGGGCGTCGGGGTGCGGGTCCTCCACATGGACAGTTTAGAGCTCCTCTGTGCCGTGGGGCAAACCGATGCAAACACACCGACGATCGGGACTTGACACCTTGTCCTATATCGTGATCTAGTGTAGAATGTCGTACAATGCCATGATTTGCGCATGAGAAAATTTATTGATAGCAACGGCCTCGGCGTAGGAGTTACGAGACATGTCTCCCGATCTTTCTCTCCGCTTGATTGAGTTTAGCTCCATGGAGTAGGGGTTTGAGAGAACATGCATATGAGGCATGATATATATATACATTGTTGTTATTATCTGCTTTCCATATTATGACTTATCGTGCATTATTGTAATGATTACCTGCCTGGATTGTTTAATTGCTTCTTTGTTGGACTTACTGTTAGTATTTGAATATCTTGTTTCGATTTGCTATTTGGGCGCGTGGCGCCGTAATGTTTCTAGCATGCTATAATTGGTAATGATGTAGGATGTCTTACCTCTTTCGTGTTTCCTACATCTTTGTATGTCTGTTTTATACTTATATTGATAAAAGATCGTGAGGAAGATAAAGAGGGACCACACCTTGGTTGATTGGATTGGGCGTTTGGACAAGGTTTCTTCGGCTACGTACGAGTGCAGCTGCGTGGAGGCATTGATGCCTGACTTGTAGACTGGGACTCCGAGCGTCGTATGTGTATATGGGGTTGCGGCTTTGTCTGCTAGTAGTACCTATCCCTGGGTCACTACTTTTCTCCCTTTCTTGTGTTTTATTCCCGCTGTATTTTATTGGACTCTGTAATTATTATATTCTATGTCATCAGTGATTTGTGTAAATTGACTATATATATATATATATATATATATATAAGAGATATGATTTTATTTCAGTGGTTGTATCATGGCTCGAATACATTTATATTTCATTCGAGGCTCATATTTTCTACCTATGCAAACTGTCAAAAAAAAAAAATAATATAGACTCTTGAGAATTTAAATTGTTGTTATCATGTCTGTGACACGCCGGGATTTAGTAACTATGGTGTAATGACGATTATGCTCTGGTTGCTACATCAAGGGGTGTTACAGTATATGGGGGAGGTTGTCATGGGTTAATGGGGGCTGTATCACTTGCTGTATATATAGGAGGCAGTCAGGTTTTAGGTATCATTCTTGGACCTTTAGCTCAATAGAACATCACTGGAAAGACAATTAGGGAGGAACTTAAGGTATCATCAATGCATGAACGAATGAAGATAATGCTTGACAACCCTGATGCATTTATTGCCTTACCAGGTGATTTTGGTACCTTAAAAGAAGTTTTTCAAATTGTCTCTTGGGCCCAACTGAACATCCACCATAAACCCATAAGTTTGTTGAATGTAAATAATTTTTTTGATATTTTGTTACTTTTTCTTGACCATGTTGTGGAACATAAATTTATCACACCTTTGGTAAGATAACTTTTTATCTTTGCTTCCACTATTGATGAGTTGATTGATAAATTAGAAGCTTTTGTTCATAAACCTGACTCAACAATAGCTCAGATAGATTGGTCAGCAGGAAGGAGTGAAGGAAGCATGATGAAAAGAAAGCCAAATTTGACACTTCGTTTATACATTTCCTTTACTTTTGATTTTATTTAACATACTTTGTTTCTATTTAAATTTGTGTCAGATTTCTCCAACAAGTAATATCTTCTATTCTTTACTCATCTATATTTTAACATTGCGGACAATGTTGTGATCTCTTTGGAGGGAAGGATAGTTGACCAATTTTCTTTTTCTTTTTTGGAAGTATGATATGATTGTCATGGACTTACTAAACCAATAAATGATGGCAGAGTAAGGAGTAATTTTACTCCTGAAACGCATCTAAATTGGAAAGTATGTTTAGTGATATAATTGTCAGAAACTTATTCGTAGTAAAACCAATTATGGATGGCAGAGTAAGGAGTAAATTTTGCCTTGGAGGTAAGTTTACTCTTGAGACGCATCTTAGTTGAGGAAATAATTATTTTGTGTAGAAGTAGCAAATGGATCTTTGGATCTTAGCATAAATTGTCTTCTTTCTTAAAAATCACAAACTTAGATATGAATGTTAATATGGTGGATTGCGAATGATAGAAATATGCCTTATGAGATTTTGAGCCTATTAATGAATGAACTGAACATTTGTATCATTCTCTTCTTTCTTGTGTGATTTTCACTCATAGAATTATTACTCTAGAACTTGCTTTGATTCTTTTTTAGACTACATTTTCACATGCATACATAAATATGATTGAGGCATTTTGAAATAGTTACTTTCACCAAATAGCCATCCTTGTATATTTTTCCTTGTGTAACCCCTTTGAGCTTATTTGACCATTCCTTATTTTTAGCTCATTACGTACCTTAAAAAAAAGAGAAAAAAAAGACATGTTTTTACCTAACCTTAGGGAATAAGAGAGCATTGGCCTTGTTCTTGAACAAGTGTGGGTGTGTGTGTGCAAAATATTTAAAAAAATAAAATGTTGAAAAAAAAGAGCTAACCATCACTGTAATCAAAGGATTATCAGAGTCCCCTAATACACCATGTGACATATCCATACGTAGAGTAAAAATAGATGCTTGGAAATAACAGGAAGAGAAGGAGAAGGTTCAGACTTAACAATGAATTCAATTCATCAATTTGGGATTGATCTTCAACAAAACATTAGTCAAATATTGGTCATTGTCCTTTATGATGAATGTTCTCAAACATCTTCTCCACTCTAATTGTACCATAATGTTCTTTTATTCTCTTTGGTATTTATCTTCTCATATTCATATTATCTCCTCTCCTTTACCATGACCCTATTACAACCTTGAATAAAGTCCTCTTGATTTTTGTATGCATGTGTTTTAAGTAGCGGAGAAGTAAAAGATAAGCAAGCTTATGGTAGTACAATTGTTCATGGGTTGAATAAATTGAAATACTTACCTTTTAAACACTTAATGTAACATCCTGAAAATTGATAATTTTGTGATAAACAGTCATTTCATAATAATTGTGATTTTTGTGAATTTTTTTAGATTTTTCCGGAGACGTGGAATATTTTAATATTATTCTTCATTTTGCATGCACGTTGAGCGGAGCGGGGAAATGAGATATTTTTCCTAAGAATCTTGAGCTGTGGAAACGTCGATGGGAGATCTTACTAAACTTGAGGCCAAACACGATTTACGAGATTTTACGTTTTTTAAAATTTTTATTCGATAAATAAATATTGCAGAATAATTTTATTATCCGTTGGACAATAAATATCCATTTTTGTTAACTGTAACTTCTGTCCACTGATAATAAATCTGATACAGTGTTAGTCATATTTTAGAGAATACTTTAATGATATCACAATGGTGACATCATCACCATGACATCACTTTGACTTTTCAAAAGGTGAACTTTGGCTTGTTAGAGAAGCTTGGAGGAAGCTTCCTTGTACTTTCCTATCGACTTCTTCAAGAAGCCACATTTCCTCTTCCCCTCCTCTCCACCACACAATTTTGGGGGCTCTTTGTGGCCACTCATTTTAATTCCATACACTTACACAAAATACACCTAATTACACATTTTATTCCATTTCAAATTTTACTATCACTTTCTCTCTCTACACTTTTTCTCTCAATCATTTTCTCCTCCTTCTCTCTAACTCCATGGCAATACCCATTTTGAGAGCCAAAATTTGTGCTTCTCACTTTACCATCTTTATTCCAATTTCAAAACACACAAATAGCTACTACTTTCTTTCTCCACTATTTCTCTCTCCATCTTCTTCTCTCAACTTTCTCTTCTTCTCTTCCCTCTCCAATCCCACGGTCATGGTGGCTTGAAGGAGGCCAAACCCTTCACCTCACTTCATTTAACTACTCATTTGTTTATCTCATCATTCCTATCAAAGAGACAAAGCAAAAAGCTCTCACCTTTCTCATTATGAAGCTCACGGCCTCACCCTTCAAATCCACTCATCCATCTTCTTTAATTCCAACCAACTCTTGATCTTGAATCTAGACACCATTCTACCAACTTTTATGTTGTGACCATCACCAAAATCTACCATTCTCATTTTGTTCCATCAAGCTTCAAAGTTGGAGACTGTAAGGTAAAGTTCATAGCTTTTTCACTTTTCCTCCCCATTTTCGTGATTCTTGATCTCTTAGGTGATCAAGGGTTCCTTTTCTAAGCTTTGATGATGATTTTGGTGAGTTTTGATGTCTTTAGGGTTTTCTTGAAAGTGGAAAATGAAAATCAAGAACAAAGGAGCTTACTTTCTTGTATTGTCTTCAAGAGGTTAGAGGGAGATTTACTCACTTCAACCATTATTGGTGGTGAGAAGACTTTTGTGTGGTTGTTGATGGAGAAATCCATATTGGATTGCTTACTTTATTTGATTATTTTTCATGTTTGTGTGTTCTTGATTGAGATTAATAATGATTAGTTGTTTTGAATACATTAAGGATGTTGGAATGCTTTGATAATGTAGGATTTAATAAATGAAAAATTTGAGGGTTTACTACCCTATTGAGAGGCCACGGTTTTGGCCATGAATTTTAAGAGTTTGGATTGATTTTGTGTAAAATGAAACTTATGCAATTTGGTAATAAAATATTGATGCTTGAAATGGATGAAATTGAGTTAGTAATGGTCCTTGAGGGGCCACGGTTTTGAAGGGTTTCCTTGACCCAAAAGTTGCGAAATAAATCAAGACTTAGGAAATTGATAATGTCGAATTCATAATATGGAATTATGATATGTGTTGAACCATGTATATGAAGTTGTTGATATTGAGAATGGATTGTATGATATTGTCAGTCCATGTGTGAGACTAAATACTTGTTGATGTGTACTTGATTATATTGAGGTATGATGCTATTGAGGATTGACTATATGCCATTGTGATATGTTCTATGAGAAATATATACATTATTAATGAATATGCTTGATATGCATTGTGTTATGAGGAACGTGCAATTGATACACATACCTGATGTAAATTGAGTCGTCATGCATATATGATGTCTGTTAGACTTTGTTGGAAAGGCAATGTATGCCTAGGAGATTGAATAACACCTTAGTGCGGGTGCGAATAGACTAAGCGTAGGTCATAGTGGTTGACCTTGGGGGCGTCGGAGTGTGGGTGTTCCACATGGACAATCATGAGCTCCTCTGTGTCGTGGGATAAACCGATGCAAACACACTGACGATTCAGACCGAAACGTTGTCCTATATTGCGATCAACTGTTAAGGTGCCATGTATATGCCATATTGCGCAAATATTTTTATGAGATGAAGCACTTTATTTTTTACGGCTAACGAGATACTGGCATTACTCTTTGATCATTCCCTCCGAAATGTTTATGTCTAGCTCCATGGAGTAGGATTTTGGTACCATGTGCACGTGCATAGTGAGTCAGCATATCATCTGGCATTTACACATTTACCTATTTTCATGATGACGAAATTGTTGTTCATTTATATGATGATTGGACTATTGCTTTAAATGAGGTTGTGATTATTTGAACTATCTTGTTATTTATTATCTGAGACTCTGGGACTATTTCTTTTATTGTATGTCACTATTCCTGTTTAATATTATTGCCTTGCTATGTAGGCATTCTACACCATTCTGTTTTCTTACTACTGTATTGGTATTGAATGCTGGGTGTCTCACCTCTTTCTTATACCCCTGTATTTCTGTTTTATATTTATGATTTATAAAAGATCGTGAGGAAGATGAAAAGAGACCACACCCTTGCTAATTGGACTGGGTCGATTCATTATTTTTGATATGGTGTCTGGACGAGGTTTTCGGTTATGTACGGGTGTAACTTCATGGGGGCATTAATGCCTGGCTTGTCGACTAAGACTACGAGTGTCATATATATATGGGGTTGTGGCTTTGTCTGCTAGTAGTACCTATCCCAGGGTTACTACTTCCCCCCTTTAGTGCTTTTGTACACGTTACCTTTTATTTGAATATGTAAGTACTATGTTTTATGTTATCAGTGCTTTGTGTTAAGGACGAATATATTATATATGAAATATGTTTTCCTTCAGTGGTTGCATAATTATGGTTAGGTACTAAGTATGCTTCATTCGAGGCTAATATTTTCTATTTATGTATAAGCGAAATTAAATTTTTGAAAAGATTGTTATCGAGACTATGACACACCTAGATTTAGTGACTGTGGTGTAATGATGATTGTGCCATAGTTATTAGATCTAGGGGTGTTACACTTAAGAGATTGAGAGTGAATTCTGTGAAGATCTATCATTCTTGATTCATTCTTTTCAACTGAAGTTTCCTTGCTTGTTGGTTTGAGAAGTGAAGAAATGTTACCTCATTAATGCTTTGATCCCTTGAATTTCTGGTTGCTCTTCTTGTTTCATCGAGTCTTTTAGAGTTTTTAGCTTTTGAGTCTGTGTCATTTTTCTTTGTTTCCTAGCTTTGGTCTTATGTGCTTTGCCCAGGAGTGCAAAAAGCTAAGTGTGGGAGAATTTGGTAATCACATATTTTATAGATTAATAAACCTTCATTTTTAGTCATTTACACTTTCCATATACTTAATTGATTAAGCTTGGTTATGTTTTATAAGTTTAGACTCAAATTGGACTTAATTGATTTTTTAAGCACTATTTTTGTCTTACATTATTTATGTATTTCGACCATATCTTAAGTTCTAGATGTCTTATAATTATGTATCTTACCTTGTAGGAAAGATAAGAGAGAGCTCTACAACTTTCATGGAGCTCTTGGACTCAATCAGACATCTAGTGGAGCTAAATGGGCTTGGAAGTCAGAACACGGGTTTTGTGACTGGAACCTGAATAGTGTGCAATAATCAAAGCATACTATTCAGGTTCTAGTCACAAAACTTTCATGAAGAACAAAAAACTCAGATCGGACTCCTTAAAGGTGATATTGGGCTTTGAAGTCAGAACAAAGGTGTTGTACTTGGACTTGAATACTATTCAGTAATTGGGTCATATCTTGGTCTGTAGGTGGCCTTTGGAGCTGAAATTAGTGTCATTGGAAAGATAAGACAAAATGCTACAACTTTCATGAAGACCATGTTTTATAAATCTGATGGCATCCATGAGATTAGCACTAAATGATTTCAGAGACAAAGAATCTCAATAATTTTCCACTAACCAACTCATCATTTGGCATTTTCCATTCATCCACCCACTCCTCACCTACTCATTAATCAGTCCCCATGTCATTTTGTATCTCTAAATAAAAGGTTCCATTGGCTGATCATTTAGGACTTTGGTTTTAGGCTTAGTTAGGAGAAATTATGTTCATGCTTGTATATTGTCTTCCTTTGTTATAATTTTCTTTTGTTCTAATTTGAAGTTATGTTCATCTTTCTCTTCTGCTCTCTTTCTTTCTTCTTGATTATGAGTGCTTAATTTTCCTTTTGCTTAGGTGAAAGAATGAAGCTCTTGGTAATGAAATAAGATAAGATTATTCTATTTCTTGTGGTTAAATGATATATTATAAAGTGGACATTATATGTGTTGTATTTTGTTTCCAATCAATTTAGAAGCCTTCCTTGTATAGTGGAGATCTTGATTTATTGTAGACAAGAGGATTGACACAATGAATGCTTGAGCTCATTTACAATTGTTGGTAGATAATTGAAGGAATCATAATATGATTACATATATAATTGAACTTTGAATGTTATATTTTTCGATTGGAACTTCCTTTATGTGTAGATTTCAATTGAGTTATAAAGAGAAATAATCTTGCCTCTAATTTATTACCAAGAGTGGATCTCCTAACCCAAGCAAATCCTTTTTCATTTGTGAACAACTTTTATTAATTTTGTTATTGTGACAAATCCTTTTCTTACCTCAATTAATTTTTCTTCATTAATTCCCTGTGGATCGACCTCAGACTCCTAAGAATTTATTACTTGAGACAACCTGCACTTGGGTTTGCATCCTTTAATCCGCATCACTTAGGCTGCCCTTGCGGGTTTTTAACCTAATGAGCTTTTTTTTTTTTTTTTATTTTTTTTCTTTTCTTTCCTCTTTTTCTCTTTTTTTTTAGGCGTAGAACTTTTTGACTGCATCAGCATTCGTCAGTCTTGGCAATTCATTTCCATCCATATCCGTCAAAACTAAAGCTCCTCCAGAGAATGTCTATTTAACGATATAAGGCCCCTCATAACTCAGTGCCCATTTGCCTCAAGCATCTTCTTGGTTTGGAAGTTTTTTCTTTAAAACCAAGTCACTTGCTTGAAACTCCCTAGGGCATACTTTCTTGTTGAAAGCTCTTGCCATTCTTATTTGGTATAGTTGCCCATGACAAATGGCTTTTAATCTCTTTTCTTCAATCATGTTTAATTGCTTATACCGAGTTTTTGTCTATTCTGCCTCTTCTAGCTCTGCTTCCATCAGCACTCTTAAGGATGGGATTTTGACCTCTATAGGGGAAACAACTTCCATGCCATATACCAAGGAAAATGGTGTTGCCCCAGTGCTAGAGCGGATATTAGTGCGATATGCATGGAGAGCATAGGGGAGCATCTCATGCCATTCTTTGTAGTTGACCATCATTTTAGCTACTATCTTCTTGATATTCTTATTTGTTGCTTCTACCGCACAATTAATCTAGGGTCTGTAAGGAGTAGAATTGTGATGCTTCATCTTAAACCTTTCACACAGATTCTTAATTTTGGTGCTAATGAGATTAGGGGCATTATCTGT
Organism: Ormosia emarginata; assembly: GCA_029884605.1. NCBI lineage: Eukaryota > Viridiplantae > Streptophyta > Magnoliopsida > Fabales > Fabaceae > Ormosia > Ormosia emarginata. The sequence goes on from JAQQTP010000088.1 coordinate 48,116,619, forward strand.
GATAATCCTTTCTGGAATTCCATATCGATAGATGATGTTTACCCTCAAAAACTTAAGGACAACTTTTTGAGTGACATTGACATAGGAAGCGGCCTCTACCCACTTGGTGAAGTAATTAATTGCAACCAAGATAAACCTATGGTGGAAGCTTTTGGATTTATTAACCCAATGACATCGATTCCACACATTTAAAAAGGCCAGGGTGCCACCATATTATGCAATGGGACAGGAGGTGCATTAATGTGGTCAGAGTATGCTTGGCATTTATGACACTTTCGAACATATCCTATGCAATCGGATTCCATAGTGGACCAATAATAACCACATCGCAGGATTTGGCTAGCCATCATGATACAGTTGACATGTGTTCCACAAATTCCTTCATGAACTTTTGTTAAGATAACGAGAGCCTCCTTAGCTTCTGTACATCTGAGGAGCATACCATCATAGTTCCTTTTGTACAGTACTTCCCCATTCAAAAAGAAAGCCATGGAGAGTCGGTGGATGGTCTTTTTGTTTGTCTTATTTGCACTTGATGGGTATTCTCTGAACTTAATGTATTGCTTAATATCGTGGAACCAGGGCTGACCATCTTCTTCTTCCTCAACATTAGAACAATAAACTGGTTCGCTTTGTGTCTTGACTTGGATGGGCTGCACATTAGCATGAATATTCAGATTGGTCATTACAACTAAAGTAGCCACAGCATCTGTGAATTGGTTCTTATCTCGGGTGAAGTGCGAAAAGGTGATCCCTTCAAACTTCTCGACCAACTGCATCAAGTATTTCTGGTATGGAATCAACTTTGGATCCTTAGTCTGCCATTCCCTGTTCACTTGATAGATTATAAGTGCTGAATCTCCATATACTTGTAGTTTTTTCACTCCCAATTCTATTGCAACTTTCAATCCTTCAGCATATACTTCATACTCGGCAATATTATTAGTGCAATCAAACTCTAACTTGATGGCGACAGGGTATTGCTTCCCACTTGGTGAGGTAACCACTGCCCCTATACGGCTCCCATACATGTTGATTGCTCCATCAAAGTACATCTTCCATATGTCTTCTTCATTTGACTCTTCTTATTCAACTGCTAAAACATCTCCATCAGGGAATTCAGACTTCACATATTGCTTGTGATTGAGTTGGTTCTCAACTAAATGATCTGTAATTATGCTCCTTTTGATAGATTTCTGAGTCATATGCTTTATATAAAACTCAGAAAGAATCACTTGTCACTTGGAGACTCGTGTGGAAACATGAGGACTTTCAAATATGTACTTTATCTAGTCCATTCTTGAGATCAACCAAGTTGTGTAGTATAACATGTACTGCCTCAACCTTCTTGACGTCCATGTTAGTGCACAACAAGTCTTCTTGATTACCATATAGCGGGACTCACAATCATTGAACTTCTTGCTCAAATAGTAGATGGCATGCTCTTTTTTTCTTGTTTCACCATGTTGCCCTAACATTGCTCCCATGGATGTTTGCAATACTGTGAGGTATAATATTAAAGGACGACCAAGTGTAGGTGGCACCAAAATAGAAGGGCTTTGCAAGTAAGCTTTTATCTTCTCAAAAGCTTCTTGACAATATTCATCCCATTCTCCTAGTTGTTGTTTCTTTAGTAGCTTGAAGATTGGCTCGCAGGTGTTAGTCAGATTAGTTATGAACCTAGCGATGTAATTCAGCCTCCCGAGAAAGCTTTTTACCTCCTTTTCAGTTTTAGGAGCGGACATCTCCTGTATTGCTTTGACTTTATCTGGGTCCACTTTGATCCCTTCCCTGCTAACAACAAAACCAAGCAATTTTCTAATCGATGCACCAAAAACACATTTTACTAGGTTTAGTCTCAACTTATACATTCTGAGTCTTTTAAATAACTTTTGCAACACTGTCACATGGCTTTCTTGTAACACCTAACCGAGGATGTCATATTTCCAAATAATTATAATAAACATTACTCAAGTTATAAAACGTTTAGTACATATATAATAATGTGTTGTAATTTTTTTCTTTATACACTATATCATTAAATAAAATAAACAAAACGTAAAATAAAATAAACTACTATTACACACCATAATATACATATGATTTTGTCTTAAAAATACAAATAATTTACACACTACAAGTATTTAATAAAGCAGTAAAATGTTTGACATCACACGAAATATAAACTAGCCCAAGTGCACATCTAGGAATTCTAATCCTCCTCAGATGAATCATCGGATGACAGAAATCCCGGATGTCTCGCAGCTCTATGGACAGGAGTCTGTGCTGTCGACACACTACTAAGCTCACTGGGGGCATGAAAACATCTACCCCAATAACACCTAATAGTTAAAGGCATCTCTAGATGTAAATAAAAAGTAGTGGAAAACATCGGAGCACCATCAAACTCCCTCTGAAGGGACACAGTCAGACATCCCACCGACCCCCTATCAGCTCGCAACTGCCAGGCCTCGGAACCTCTATGAAAGTCAAGTTTCACGAATCCCAAAAACTCAGGCAAAGCCATAACCACTAATTCAATCCAAATGATAAGGATGATCTAGAGGCTCGTCTTCCTCAAACTGGTCACTCAGAAGCTGCTCCTCCAGGTACTGACAATCTAGAGGCTGCTCATTTTCCTCTTCCTCAAAGTCTTTACGAAACAAATAATAATACAGAAAATATATACAAAGAGGTGAGACAATCTACATCACTACCAGCATGGCAGTACCGAAAATGATAGTACATACAGATATCACAATTGATACAGTAATCCATATTATCACATCATGCATAATATCTTAAATTAATATAAACAATCACATTATGATGTAGACCACATATGCAAATGTACACAGACTCATTCCTACTCTATGGAGCTATACACAAACATCAGAGAGAATGATCCGAGAGACCTGTCTGTACCTCAGGCTGCCCCAGCCAAGTATTACATAGTCAAATGTCATGTAAATAGTACACAGTCAAAACATCGTGCACAATAGGCATTGTACCAGACAGTCTGCACTAGATCTTGATTAAGAATAGTGCATGTCAAGATTGCTAGTGCGTTACCCGTTACCACGGCCCAGAGGAGCTACCAATTGTCTACATGTGGAACCCTCCGCACACTAACGCCTCCAAGTTCACTCAATGAACCGCACTATGCCTATCACACTCGCACTACGGTGTAATTCATCTCGTCAGCCAATTGCTAATTTCAACCAAATTGACACATTTCTTAATGCATATACATAGACCATAATTACACAAAAACCCTCAATATCAGTATTTTCAAATATAGTATATCTCCACTTGACAGTACTATTTCTCAACATGTCCGGGTCCACCACTTTGGCCTGACAGTAAACTAACGTTCCTTTTAGTCGCATAAATATTTTATTGCATTTTCACAATTGCGTCACCTTTTTCAAACGTTTTTAAATCGCATAAGTATTTTTCAACGTTTTTGAAATCGCACAGTATTTTTAAATCATTTTCTCAATCGCGTAACATTTTTAAATCATTTTCTCAATCGCATAGCTTAAAAATCATTATTTTATATACACGTAAGCTATTTCTAATATTTTTCAGCTACGTAAAATATTTTCTTTACGTTCTAAATTATATTTTGAAACTTTCTCCATTATTTGCTTATTTTTTATTTTATTGACAACATTTCGTCTAGAAAATCCATTAAGTGGTATTTTATACGTTTTCCTTTAAAATTACCTCTCTTAGTCATAACCAATATTTACACCTTGAAAATTGCTAACGCACTTCAAAACCCAAAGGGTGAGCTCTACATTAGTATTTTTCAAGTGTTCAATTTATTTTTCATCCATATTTAATTTTTCTAATTAGGTTTCTAATAAAAGTTCATTTATTTTGTTCTCCAAAATCTATTGAAATTGAGTTCTCTTTAAGTTAATTACTTAGTCTACACTTAGAAAATAAGTTTTAGATCAAAGGTGACATCAAGTGGCATGTTGGCCAAAATTTAATATATCCTTTATAATTCATCTTTAAATTATTTTCCATCCTCTAAGTCATTGTAAAATTCATTAATCCAATTAAATCAATTAAGTCAGGGTTTTAGAAAATAGTTGAGAACATTTTGGTTCTCTTTGGGGTGATGAAGTCGTGAGCTTCCTTGTGTTCTTTGGAACACTCATGCAAATCCTCAACATGTTATTCACATCCTACAATAATTATCATGCATCTACGAACATATACCATATATTTTAAAGCTATAGGCATGCTTGCAAACAAAATCAATCACAAATAGAAAAGACATTAAACAACCAAGTGAATGAATCCTTATGGATTCTTCACCACAAATACATCCATTTTCTCACCACCACACAAGGTTGATGAGATTAAATCTTCCTCTTACCTTAAGGGAAAACAAACTCCTCTTAGGCTCCCTCCTAGTGATTTTTGTGTGGCTCCAAGAAAAGCCTTAACAAACTCAAACAATTTTAAAGAGTCATAACTATGGTTGAAAAAGATAAACCATGGATCAATCATGGCTTAGAACTTCAAGAATCATGTTAGAAACAAGAAACAAGGATTTTTACCTTTTAGGAAAGAAACTTCAAGGTTGTTTTCCAAGCCTCAAATGAATGATTTTGAAGAAACTCTCAAGATGAAAGATGCTTAGAATGGTGTTTGGATTTGAGAAGTGGTGTTAGATGAAAATTTGGAAGAGTGGAGGTGTAGGTTGGAGGTGTTGGCCGTGAGCCTCTCAAGGAAAAACAATGGTGTTTTTGGTTCTTGGAAGAAAAAGAAAGGAGATTTTGAGTGATAGTAAAGATGAAGATGAAAATGAAATGACTTAGTGAAAATGCTCTCCTACCCCTCCTAATTCACTTGGCCGTGGAGCTCCCTCAAAGGAGGTGGCCACTTTTGTTGACCATCCAAGGATTCCTAATGGCCTTAGATGTGATCAAGGGTTGTTGTCCAAAGCTTTGTCTCCAATCTTGAACCTTCTTGAAGAGTCCATAACCGAATGGCCCAAGGGAGAGCAAACTAAGTTTTAGTTCACTTAGGCAATCTAGTTAGACTTAGGTTCATTTAGTTAGGTTTCTTAGTTAATTAGCTAACCATCTAGTTACTTAGGGTAACTAGCCATCTTCTTGATTTTACTAGAACATTCTCTAACTAGAGCTCTAATGAGTAGCTAACTAGGTTTGTTTCATTTAGTTACTACTTAGACACTTTAGATTAACTTAGTTAAGTTTAAGCTAACTTAGTTAGGTTTTCTAGTTACTTACAAACTAGGCCAACCATTTTTATGGACTAACATCCTATTGGCTTAGAAATTCAAGCCATTTATATTGACTAGCTCCTATTGGCTTAGAAATAATTCAAGCCAGAAACATTGACTGATTTACCAAGTGTGGGTCCCACAGACTTTTTCAGGTCTATGGTCCATTGGGGCAGAAGCTACTATTTTTAAGACAGTAGGTACTGTCCAATAAAATAATATTATAAAAATATAAAATATTTTTATTGCACAGATAAATTCTAAAAATTAAAAGATTGATACACGTATTATTCATAATTGGGTTTAGTAAGATCCCCTAACCCCGAATAATCAGATAAAGATTTCCCCGGCCCTAAAATTATTATTTTCTTGATTCGGAGTAAATCACACACAATGATCAAATACAGTCATGAAACAATCAAATTAATTTTATAGCACACAGAAAACATAAACTAGTACATTGTGGACAATATCATAATTTAGTCAAACGTTGGGGTGTTACTCCCGGGCCCGACGAAGGCGGGGAGTGGTCGTCGGTGCCAAGAGAAAGCATCAATAAGCGGCTCCTGGCAGGCTTCTAAGTGAAGGGTCCCATGAATGAACTGAATACGCACCAGAATGAGAGAGATTCAGAGATTGTGCAGGTATAGGACTGCATAGTTGAGGATGGCTTAAAGGAATTGATTTGACATAGCCATATCAACAAGTTGCAACTTCTTTTCGGGAGCCTAGAACATAAGAACTCCATGGTTAAGCGTACTTGACCTGAAGCAATTGTGGGATGGGTGACCTCCTGGGAAGTTTCCTAGGATGTGTGTGAGTGAGGACAAAGCACGCTGAAAAAACCCGTGTTGGTTTATGGAGACACTCGTCAATCCTGTAGGCAGTCCTGGGATGTTACATTTCTCCTTCCTTGGACTTGGCCACTATGTCATCCACGTATACCTCAATTTCTTTATGCATCATATCATGGAACAAAGCAATCATGGCACGCTAATAGGTGGCCCTAGCATTCTTCAACCTAAACGGCATAACTGTGTAACAAAAGGTTCCCCATATCATGATGAATGTGGTCTTCTTTTTATCATTCGTATCCATGAAAATCTGATTGTAACCAGAATACCCATCCATGAAAGAGAATTTATGGCCTCTTGCTACATTATCGACAAGGACATCAATGTCAGGCAATGAGAAATCATCTTTAGGGCTAGCTTTATTCAAATCTCTATAATCCACACACATCCTAACTTTTCCATCTTTCTTTAGAACGGGGACGATATTTGCTACCCATTCTGGGTGTCTAGATACTTCCAAAAATCCTGCTTTCAATTACTTGGTGACTTCTTCCCTGATCTTTAAGGACATTTTAGGGTGCATTTTCCTCAACTTCTGCTTTTTCGCCTCAGCATTGGGGTATAACGGGATTTTATAAGAAGCTATGCTTGGATCCAACCCTAGCATATCTCGATACGACTATACAAAGACATCCGTGTAGTCTCTAAATAACTTGATCATGTATTCTCGCTCTGGGTTATCCACCAACCTTAACTCTTTCTTGTCTTCATCAATTCCCATGTTGATCACCTCCACTTCTTCTTTATTCAGGCTGAATTCTCTTTTCGACCTTTCTACCAATTTGGTAAACTCCTCAGTAGCATTCCTATCTTCATTTGAGTCATAGTTATCTATATCCATCATTGAATGAGAATCCATCTTTGAGCTTTCAGGAATCTCTTCATGGGACAATGTCTCTACAAGACTCAAATCCTTGGAAGATTTATTTATGCCAGATTGGAAACTATTGATAGAAGGAAAATATGGTAATTGGACAAGGCTAAGAAAAAGGTAAGTTAATGATAGAGCAGAAAAAAACATTGAATCAATTGAGAAATACACGAGTTCATTGCATTGAAACTTTGATAAAAGGTGACATGAGCAGTGAATCATACTAAAAACACACAAGTTCATTACATTAAAGCTTCAATAAGAGTTAACCTAAATTCAACATTGCAAAAGTCTAAGATAACATCATGACTAAACAATTACTTTATGGCAATCACATCAATCAACGCCTCAAATCGCCAATTGTCTAGAGGTTTCAAGTTGTTGGAATGCTAGATAGCATGGTCTTCTCCTGAGTCTTCCTCCATATTGTTAATGATTAGGCAGACTTGATGAATGGAGGTTCCATTGATAACTTCGATAGGGACGAGGAATGTCTCGTTCAGATGAGGAATCGTCTTTTTCACTTTATTCTCCATTTTTCCCTTATTGAGAGCCAAGCCATGCTTCATCATTCCTTCAAAAGATGCCTCATACCCTAAACCAAATCTATTCTTGTTCTATGGCAGGGTGATCATAGACTTGATTCCTTACAGCTGAACTCCTAAACTTTTCCCGGCTTGATAACCATTATTGGTCATGATGTGAGTCACAACTTGGTGAACATCTTTGGAGGATGACTCATCCTTCTTTGTTTTTGTTTCTACCAACTGGAAGTTGTGCAAGAAGTTGTCCACCTCCAGCTCAGTGTTTTCAACATAAGGCACTAAAATAGGCTTCATTAGTAGGATTTCTTCCTCTCCTCGAATGGTAACTAGACATCCATTTTCAATGTATTTCAAGCATTAGTGCAAGGTTGAGGGAACAACACCAGCAGGGTGGATCCATAGTCCTCCCAAGAGCATAGTGTATGTAGGCTCAATCTCCATTACTTGAAACAGTACTTGGAAGCAGCTTGGGCCTATCTTGAGTGGAAGGGTCACTTCTCCCAGAATTCCTTTTTTTCTTCCATCAAAGGCTTGCACCATCATTTCTTGAGGTTTCAGGTCTTGCACACTCATAGCCAATTGGGACAAGGTATTCCTCGGGAGGACGTTTAATGTGGATCTTCCATCAATCAAAACTTTTGCAACTACATACCCTTGACATTTCAAAGTGATGTGTAGAGCACGTGAGTTATTCCCTGTCGAACGTACCACTTCTTCCTCAAAGAAAGGAATCATGTTGACGTGCCTCATTGGGTCTACCATGTTCACTAAGCTTTCTGGTGTAACATCTGGATTCACATAGGCTTCATGTAACACTCTCTATAGTGCTTTGCGATAAGGTTCAGAGTTCAGAATAAGTGACAAAAGAGATATCTGGGCTGGAGTTTTCCTGAGTTAGTCTACAATATCATACTCGCTTTGCTTCATGATATTTAGGAATTCTTCTTCTTCTTCTTTTGTTTATGTGAGGATTGATTTTCCTTTCCCATTCTTATCTTTTTGCCCATAGCACCTGCCGCTTCTTGTGATCCCTCCTATGTCCCTAATACTCGGCACTACTTATGCGAGCTCTGCTATTTGATCGGTAGGGGCTGAAGAGGTTTGTCCTACATTACCTTGCATCTCTACCTTGACATCATACTTCCAAGGTACATCATGGTATCACTATAGAAAAAAGGTGTTGGCTTCTTTATTGCTATGACAATCTTCCCAGAATTTGGGACTTCACCAGCACGCAGAAGTTTGAGAACTAAACGCTCCACAATATCTATTTCTTTTGTCGATTCTTTTGCTCGAGTAACATCCACTATACCTAGAGCCATGAATCTTTGTAATTGAGTTTTGAACTCTTGATAGCTCTCAATATCGTGTCCTTTCTCCAAATGGTATTCACAATAAACTTTAATATCATATTCAAACCCTATATCCTCCAAGGCTACTGAAGAACAATAGCCTGCTTGGACCAGACCTTGGAATATTAACTTCATAAGAGTTTAGACATCTACACTACATTTTTAACTCCTTCATTCTCCTTTTCTAATGCATTTACAGTTTCCTTCCCATGATTTGGAATTGGGTTGCTAGTAATGCTAGGTCTTTTCTCCTCTTCAAAGTCTAACTTTCCACAGGCAATCAATCTCCTCACTGTTGTTTTAAATACCTCAGAATCTTCGATTGAGTGTCCCGGGTTATCCATATAGAACTTGCAAGTTACATTATGATTATACCAAGCAGGGAATATAGGTACCATGGGGTGAGCAGGGATGCATAAGACTAAGTGCGCATCAAACAACTATTGAAACAAGTCAGCATTAAAGATTGATAATTTTGGAAATGGGGTATATTTGACTGTGGTCGAGCATACCCTTGGTTTCCTGGATTTCGACGTGCAGGAGGGAAATTGGTATAGACAGGACGGGTTGGGGCGTATGGTGTAACGCCCTAATACAGATATCCAGATATACCATAGATAGACAGAGATATATAAAGATAACCAGTACTAGAGACGTCACTTCTATACTATATACTAACATATATCTATAATCACAACTGAGTAATTATAGAAAGCCTTGAGAGATTACGGAAAAACTTAAACTCATACATATAAATATACAAACTTAGCCACATGAGGGCTTATTGTAATACATATAAAATAAAACTTACAGAACAAACATAAACTGATTACATAAGTTCTGTCTACTTAAAGCAATAAAAACTACTCTAGTCTTCATGCTTTATCTTCTCATCCTTAGAAGGGTTTTGTACCTCTGCACGGGAAAAGAAAAGCATACGAGCCTTCGATTACGCATCGATACACTGCATCGGTCTCAAGAATCCAAACCACAATCTCTGCCCGAGTTCTAAATTGACCCCGTGATCCGAGCCGCATCTGGATTTACATGGAATAGTAACTGGGATGAGAATTAACATTCTCAGTAAAAGCAATTCCAATACCAGTTCTCTATAACATTGTATGTAACAAATATATAACAATTGCTATAATTCTAACTTAGGAGCTTTCTCCCCTTTTCTCATAACTATTTCTATCTTAGGAGCTTTCTCCTCTTTTCTTATAACTTAGGAGTTTCCTCCTCTTTTCTCATAACTTAGGAGTTTCCTCCTCTTTTCTCTTAACTTAGGAGTTTCCTCCTCTTTTCTCTTAACTTAGGAGTTTCCTCCTCTTTTCTCTTAATCGCACACTTTCTTATAGTGTGATAACAACCGATAGGACTGTTATACACAACTGCACATACCAACAAAGTGACGGAATGCCCATACAAGTCGTGCGTGAATGCAATGATAATGATATGTAATATGAATATGCCTAAGGAATCCTAAAAGCATGTAAATGAAATGCAAATGCAAAAGTCTATTATAAGAACAAAGAAGTTTGCTAAGAACTAGTCAGTATATCATCTAGTAGTAATTAGAGGGAAAACTCATCCTCACATTATACATATCCTGGCACACTGAGAAATTCGAGCTTCATCCTTGCTCAAAGAGCGTCTTTGGATTTCCCACTTATCTCCTTTGGCCTTGGCACTATCGAGACATCAAGGTTATGTCCTTCTCAAAAGTCCTTCAGACACCCATCTATCTTCTTTTTGCCTCCATGAATGAACATCACAGGATATCCACCAGATCGATACTACTTAACTAATTCATAGACTTTTATTCGTACTTATATACTTAGTTCCTCTTTGATCTAAGCATATTCTACTAATAACTTTGGCTTCTTATGTTTACCCTTTGCAATGAGGAGAATCTGTAACCTCATACTATATGTAACTTTAGCACTTGGTTAGGAATACTTGTCCCCTAAGGAACTTCTCTGATTCCTTACCTTCTGGCTAAATGACCTCACGTTATATAACGTTACATTCTCAGGTAAACATCACCAATTCATTTCTCATACTTGTACCTAAACTCCACCTCATCACTCCTATCTCTTAAGTGATCTCTAACGCAACACTATGTTGCTGAGGTGTAAGGTACTTACCTACGGCAACCACTAGTCTTAGTTGCACTAAAGTTCTTTCTCTTCACATACATACTAGCTTAACTGACTAGTGTGTGAAAAGCTTAGTGTTATGTTTAACTCTTACATAAACACCATCTTACTTTCCTATAGACTCAACTCATCCTAGTGAAAGAGTCTATCATAACTAATGCCTCAACTATCCTCGCTTAAGGACATAATGAGCATCTCTCTAAAACTTTGCATAATTAACTCAACTTCAACTAAAGTGGGTAATTCATGCATCTAACTTTCCTTTCTATCACACTTCTGGTAGTATCTTATACTACACTTGTGTGCTAACATACATATTCTAGTTGTATCTAGCTTTCCCGTCTATCACACGTCTGGTAGTAGCTTATACTACACTTGTGTGCTTAAGGTTCCAGATACCTCTTTAACTATTCCAAACTCATAGAATGCTTACGAACTTATCTTCCATACTTTCTTTAGTATCTAAGGAAGTAAATTCACTTTATCTTGCACTTCTAACTCACCTTTGCTAATGCATGAGTTATTGTACATTTCTATTCTATCTTATGATTATGACATCTTCTTAGTCACACTTCTTCTTATTGTGTATTTAGTAATGCACCAAGTCTCACTTAACTAGAGACTTAGTACCTAAACATTCCCTCTTTGGAACCAATACACAATCTTGTCTCCACTCAAGTAACTCTAATGCAAGAGTGGTTCTTACTTGCAACTCTTTGTTGCCTAAGGTTCTAGGTACCTTCCTAAGGTAATCCCATATTCTTGGATCTCCTAAGGTTCAAACCTTTCTCATTCTCTACTAGAGTGCATACTAATACACTTGTTTTCATTGCACCATCTCATCACATCTTAAGTGATATCTAATGCAACACTAAGTTGCCTAAGGTGCAATGTCATTACTTAAAGCAAACCTTTCCTTTAGGATGCTTAAATGCCTATGCTTTCTCATTCTTGATGGGTAAGTATTTTTCACTTGAAAATACCCCCAATTGTGCCTTAACACACTTTAGAAAACATATATAAATGATCCATTTTACTTTAGAACTTCAAAACGTCCAAACATAACATTTTGGAGTTTCAGGGTCTCACGTCGCGGCACGGCGTCTGCACGCCGCGGCGCTCTGTTCTCGAGTGCTCTGTTTCGTGGTCTCACGCCGCGACATGCACCTTCTACGCCGCGACATTCTTAGCAGAATACCCCTCACGCTGCGGCGTGACATCCCCAAGTTTTGTGCTTGACGATGCAGAACAATGGGTCTTAACTTTCAGATAATACAAATTTTCAGCATAATTGGTTAAAGAACCAATTCTCAATCCTTTTCTCATGGATTCTAAGTGATTTTTAGCATTAATCTATGCCCTTAAACTTGTTGTAACCCAATTTTTACAACCTATAAATTCTCGTAGAGCATAAATCTAAGTAGAATCACATAACTCCAACTATTTCTACAAATCTATTTTCTATGGATTCTATGGTTATTTAGAGCCATAAATGGCCATCTAGCATTCTCTAGGCTTAAACTATCCTAACCTAGTCCTTGGAATCAAGAACCAAGTTAAGAACATGGATTTGGCTATCCAAACCCCTATTTCCATTCAAAACCCCAATCTATATTCAAAGAAATCAAAGAGGGAGTAATGAATAGAAATCCCCTTACCTCTTGAAGACTCAAAGCCTTGAAGCTTGATCCTCTTCCTCTCCTTCTTCCCTTCTTCCCCTTTCTCCTTCTTCTTCTCCCCTTTTCTTTCTTCTCTTTTCTAGTTTTCGGTTCTGCCGAGGGAGAAGGGAGATATAAGGGGGTGGGACGTGGAGGTAATTACGAGAAAAGATTAACTTAAGTTTCTACACTGAAACTTATATCTGCTATGGACACCGAATTATACTAATTCGAGTTAAATGACTAAACATAAGGGTTTCTAACAACTTTAGAATAAATCATAAGATTCATCTAAATTGTTGTTTCACAATTCTCATCATTTTCTATATCTGCTTTAGGGATCAATCCAGGCATTAAAAGCACAACTCGTATGCCTAAAAATACCTCGACTCGATTCTCTTGAAACTTTTACCACATCTTACTTGGCTTATTTGTGACCTAGAAATAAACTCTCTATGTTTATTTCTCTTAACTTAGCAACTTATGCTATTATCTGAGTCATTTTAAGTCACTTTACAACTTCTATGTTGCAACTAAGTACCTAAATGAACTCAGATTGTCACAAAACTTTACTGATGTGCTAAACAAGTCAAATGCTACCTTCGGTAACCATTTACCAGTCTAACATGTACTTAAGGGTATTACATATGGACGTGGAGAGGGAACATTGTTAACTTGGTATAAAGTTTGGTAAGATGGAAAAGAGGGTAGAGGGACTTGACAAGAAGGGTATGGTTAAGGATTACGAGGAACGCATGAGTTTTGTTGTCATACGTAGCTAACTTCTGGTTCTTTCTTCTTTATCGATGCCACCTTCTTAGAAAAATTGCTCTTTGTATTTCCAGTAGGTAATTTTTTGGCTTTCGCAAGATTCTCAATCCTTTCTCCAGCCACACTCAGGTCAGAAAACTCCTTGTAGGTTGCCCCTGCCATCAGCCCAATAAATGGTGCTCCTAAGGTCCCTATAAAGTATGAGCTCATTTCTGACGAAGTCAGTGGTGGTTGAACCTGAGCTGCCAACATTCTCCATCTTTGGGCGTATTGCTTGAAAGTTTCACCATGCTTCTTTTGCATTGCCCCTAGTTATTCTCGGGTAGGCGCAATATCGATGTTAAATCGATATTGCCCCAAGAATAGGCTTATCAGATCATCCCAGCAAGAAATCCTCGAATGGTCAAGTTCCATGTATCATTCTAAAGTTGGCTCAGTCAAGCTTTCATAAAAAAAATTGATAAAAAAATTTTGATCCCGTGACCAAATGGCCATCTTAGTGATGTAGGTCTTTAGATGAAACTTTGGATTGGTACTTCCGTCGTACTTTAAGAATTCCAGAATTTTGAAGTCCTTAGGGATATTAACTTCAACCTCCAAACACAGTTCATCGATTCCCATCGAGCCATATAAATTAGGACCTTGCATGACTTTAATTTGCTCTTACATTTTTCCAATCAATTCATCTCTTAATTTTTCTTTTTCAGAGTTGTTGCTCAGAAATATTTTTACTGACCATTCATGAGTGACTTCCGCACTGTTATTCCCCCTTTCAAGATTCCCATTCATAGAATCATTTTCTTCATTCATGTTGTTATTCGTATTTGCATTTACTCAAGTGCCGACAGAGGTTCCATTTGTTGTTCTAAGGGTCTCAGTTAACTGTCTCAGTAAATCTTCGACCATTGATTGTCCTTCTGCCATTGCATTGATTCTTTCCATCATTTCATCCACCTCTTGATTCAAATTTATTTTTGAGCTTGACATCTCTTTCAGCCTAGTCTGCAGCCTTGTTTCGTAGGTCCGGGTTTATATGATCTGTGTTTTCCGAGGACGAGCAATGGTTCAAAACTTTTACTTGAAAATTGTAAAAATCAAATTATTATTTTTTCAAGAAATTGTGTTCATTATTTGTTAGAGGACCATTAGTGATTTTATGCCAAGTAGATTTGAAGTGAGTATCTTTGATCTTTGTTTGCCGTGACTATTACCTAGAACGTCTCGTTCAAAAGTATTGAGTCTCAAGTGAAATATAGGATTAGAAAATGAGCATTGAACTAAGCGCATTTCATTCATTCAACTGAAAAGATATGGCAACCGCTATTTTAAAGGTGTACATCATTACATCGTTTCTCAATTGAATACATCATGACTTAACCACATGAGACTATTCTTTATTTGAATAGACCTTGGCCATTTATTTCATTTGCCCTATAAGGTTCTTACAGTACTCCATGAAGTCACTGATTTCTACCGGTGTCTCAAGAGGGTTGACCATCTTATCAGCCTTCTTCAAATGATATTGCTTTGTTAGCTAAACATGCTAACTTCGTAAAGCTACTCATCCAAAAACGGACTTCCTCCTTCCATCCATCAATGTCCTCCCTATTTTGTTTTACCTGATCCATCTGTTTCTTTATATTTTCCTATTCTTGTTGTAATGTTGCCTCATATTCAGTAATTATTTCTTTCTTGTGGAGTTTCTTGTTTTTTATCACATCTCCATATCTCTCAGATGCCATTTTCATCTGCTGCTGCATTTCTTCTACCTGTTGCATTGCATTACTCTGGGTTAATTTGGCGTTCTTGAGCTACTCCCTAAGTTGTTGGTTTTAAGCCATAGCTTTGTCTCTTTCTTGTCTTCAGAGCCCTAATTCTTTATATGCTGCCCCTAGACAATGCTTGGTCTTCAGCAGGTAATCATGTTCCATCTTCATTTTTTTGTTAGCCCCTTGGAGAATGTGGTCCTTTTCAACATTTTCTCGATTTAAGACTACACATTCATGGCAGGTCTCTCTCAACTCAGCTTTCATTTTCTCTTTTTCCTCTTCCATTTTTGTTAACCTTGCTTTCATTTCCTTCATCTCTTCATTTTCAATCAAGATTGAGGTTGAAGATTCACCAACCCTAGGAATCGTCGGGGTCTTGAATGGTAACTTGATTTCCCGAACTCTGTCTCTAACCTATTAACAGTAATTTTCCTTAGCTGCGCAACTTCTAACTCCCAGTTCTTTTCCTCTTCGGGTCCCAAGTATTTTGGACCTTTTGAAGCAATTCAGTGTCTTATGTGTCCGTATAGTAAAGAACAAAGAGGTTATTTGGACTTTCGCAAGTGGTCCCATTATAGGATAACCAAGTTGTTGTTGTGCCAAGGCTAGATTGTAATTAATACACCCTCGTGTACCTATGAAGGGTACGTTTGGGAACCTTCCACACTGGTAGATGATAGTTCCTACATCCTTCCACCAAGGATACCATGTTATCTGCTTTTCATCCAATTTCGCCAAATGGTCTGCTCATTCATGGCTGCTCTTGCTCTACAACTGGTGGAGATTGAAGTCAGCGATAGGGCACTCTACTTTGCATGACTTGTTGAAAACATGAGTTGCGAGCCAAACATACAGCATCAACAAGCAACAGAGAATCCTCTTGCTATTCTTTTCATAATGAAAGTTTAGGGTAGAGTAAACATCCGCAAGAATAGCTGGGACCAGGCTGTCGGTGTTTAACTTGCAAATAAGGAACACATCAATTGCTGCATAATCCACATAATCATCAATATTAGGAAACAAGACTGTGCCATAAATGATGAGGGCTAGTACATCCATGAAAACATCCCAATCTTCACTTTTGGCTAAGTGATGCATATGTCCTTTGAGGTACTCTCTTGAAAATCCTTTGGTTCCATTCCTATTTTGCTGCGCACCTTGTAAGTCTCTTGCGTGCACTTTCAAAACATTTACTATGGTTTGGATGGATGCATAGTATCCCATATAATAGTATGGCTTTTTACCTTCCAACGACAAACCTAAAATCTGGTCAAAATCTTCCAAAGTGGGGGCTAGTTGAAAATCTTGAAAGGTGAGACATTGAAGAGGAGGTCATAATATTGGGCCACTATGGTGGTTGCTTCCACTTGCACATTAACCTCTAATAGGTCCAGAATCTTCCCATACTTTGTTGCGAGTGTCAAGCGTTGAGTCTTCTTCAGCATTTGTCCTATACTTACTAGGCTCTCAGTGTTGACTTTTTTGGCCTTAAGTCGCAGAGTATTTTTCAAAGTCGTATCACTGTGATCTGATCCCATATTTCTTTCTATCAGAGATACTTACTGTCAAATCTTAATTGAATTTAATGTTTCTCTAACAAATTTTTCTGAGGAATGACAAAGTGATTAGAGTGTGGCAAGAAACATGGTGCAAGGATGCAAAGTATTTTTTTTTAGAATGAATGCAATGATGGATAAATAGTTAGTCCCTTAATAGTGATTTGCCCTTTTTTTTAAAAAAAAAAACATTTTATATCTTGAGTAAAAAAACTTTTCATTAAGAGGGGTATGATTATGACTTATCACATTAATGGACCACACTACTTATGATGTATATGTATAATAGAGATTATGACACGGATGAAATTAAGGATAACAAAAAAGGTACGCTCCTTTTGTGCCCTAAAGGATTGCCTTAAATTTGAGGATTTCTATCCTAAGGATCTATGGGTCTTTCTGATTCGTGAGAACTTTCATTGGGTGGCTCTACTATTCTAAAGGCCTTTAGAGCTAAGTCTCATTTCAGAATATTGACCATAACAGCGGATAAACTACTAGGTGTGGGACATTCATAAAAAAGGCACACTCTAGATTAGGTTTTCGCAATAACCAAACAGGATGTACATCCAAAATGGCTACCACTACGCAACCTCTACCTAACTTAGGCATCACTCAGACCCGGGTATAGGCCTCCACTCGAATGTGTGTGATAAACGTGTGAGTGCATTGTGTGTAAGGAGCATACAAACCTTTATAATCCTAAAAATTACCTACATTCTGCAAAACAAAGCAAACACAACACAAATTCCCAAAGGTTCTCTACCCTAAGGTTTGCATCACATATAAAAATTACAATTAAAATAATCAATAAACAAATTAAACAAAAAAAAAAAAAAAGCAAAAACAAAAACAAAAACAAAAGTAAAAACAAAAAGCATAAAACAAACATATAAATGTCACAAAAATTTGCACAACTAACTTACAAAGGCTTGACTCTCAAGTATTCCCCAGCGGAGTCGTCAACTGTCGCAATCGGGATCGTGGCGAGAGCGGTAAAAAATAAAATCATTTAGGAAAAGAAATGGACTCGCCACCAATTTTATTTTTATTAGGAAAAATTAGAAAACCAAAACAAAGATGGTCTGCATTCAAGAATTCAAGTTCGAGAGTCTAATTTTGCACAGGGAAGGGTGGAGACTTAAGCCCACAGTACCCTTAATACATCCGCCCTAAGACGGTTACCTTAAATCATTTGTGCAAATTTTATAACTCTTAAAAATATTTATTTTACTCATTTATTAAAAGATAAACTAACAAACAAATAAATTATGAAAATTTAATTTTAGCTTGACAGAATTAAGATTCTGCTCCTACGTATCCTTGAATGCAATGAAGAATTCAAAGTCACGTCGTTCTTTAGAAAAAATGATTGTGGGTTGGTTATTTTTTAATTTTGAAATGATTTTTTTATTATTTTGAGAATTCATTTTATTTTTATTTTTTTTGTTTAAAAAAAATCATCAAGCTATCACAAATCAGATGATTTTAAAAGCTGCAAGATTAACAAGCTGTCACAGCTCAGCTAATCTCATTTTATTTTTTCTCAACAAAGCTCAATTATTTTATCTTATTTTCCTTTTTTTTCAAAAAAAGTTGTAAAAAAAAATTATACCCTAAAAAAATGATTAAAAGACACTAACATGAAAGATAAATATAAACATTCAAAAGGGTAGGCAAAACATCAATTAAAGCCTAAGATGATTTTTTTGTTGTTATTTTCATTTTTTTTAGATTCAAAATAAACACACAAAAATAAAACTATTGTTATTTATCTTATTTTACCCAAAAAAGAAAAAAAATAAAAAAATAAAAAAAACCCGGATCACTAAAAACTTGAAAGCCCAAGTAAAGTAAAATGACCTAAACTCATCAAACCCAACATGCTTCAGACAACCCAACAAAACAAAAGGAAAAAAGTAAATAAAATAAAAAAAGGCTTGCTGAAATGTAAAGAAAACCAAAAAAATTAACATCTATACACCATAAATATTAGGAATTAAAAACCAAAAAAGGAAAAGAGATTGAGGCACAGCGGCTTGGGAATGAATGACAATAGGACGTCCGGATGGTGGTGATACGATGGTCAGATCTGGGGGTTTGGCAGGCAGTGAAATGGCTGTTAGAGGTGGTGAGGGAGCCGCGGTGATGGACGAATCTGGATATGGGTGGCCATGGCTGAGCTTGCAGCGGTGGCGTGGAAGTTCGCAGTGGGTTGAGAGGGGCAGAGATGGTTCGTTGACGGTGGCTTCGCAGGTGGGGGAAGAGGATGGTGGACATGGCCGGGTAAGGGGCTGCTGTGGAAGGGCTTCGTGGTGGATCTTGGCTGGCTACCACAGAGGAATGAGGGTGGTGGTTTATGGGTTCTGGGCTCATGACGAATGGTAGATCTGGTTGTGGGTGGTGGCTGTTGTTGGTCACGATGCGAGACGAGAGAAGTGGGGGTGGTGGTTGTGCCGTGTGGTGGTCCGAGGTGCGGAATCTGTGATGGTTGGGTGTGTCACGGTTTGGTCTTGGCAGTGAAAGGGTTGGCCACCACGGTAGTAGCTTTGGTGTTTTTTGATTTGGTGAGGGGTGGTTCCAGGTTTGGTGAAGGATGATTTGAGATGCAGTTCTAGTTTTTTTGTGAGTTATTGATGGAGTTGTGAGGGAGCCTAGTGTATTGTATGGAGAGTGAAAAAAAGTGTACAAGAAGCTGTATATGCGTGCTTGTGTGTGATTAAACGGAGTGCTAATTAACCAAAATCAAATGGAAGCAGCGTCCATCTCATGTTGAAGCTGAAAGCAGAAGAGGATAAAAGATATTCTTACCTTTGAAGCTTAAAGAAAATAGGGAAAAGTCAGGCTGTATGCTCTATTTCTGCCCTACACTAAAACTCTAACCTCTCCCCTTTCTCTCACACTCAGCTTCTTCTCCTTATGCCTCTGGGGATGGATGATTGGGATTTAGTTGATTTTGTGAAGATGAGTGAGGGTGGTGGTATAAGAATGAGAATGATGAATGTGGGCAAGAGGAATGTCTGTGAGGGTCCTTTTGAGAGTGAAGGTTTATGGACTTTGATGGCTACGGTGGGATGTCCAAAATAGAGAGTGGAGAGTCTTTTTTTTATGTCTCTGCATATATATGTCCTTTGCTTATCCTCTTTTTTTCTTACTGAAGCTCTCTATGCCTTGCTTTCTCCCTTTGTTTCTGTTATGCTGGGATCAATAGGTGTGTGTCAATGTACGTGAGTTAGTGTGTGTATATGAAAGTGAATGGGTGAGTGTGCATGGTGCCAAAAGGAAGTGGGGAGCCAATAGCATTGTTGCCGCTGCTGGGTGTATGTTGTGTTGAGTTTTGGAGTTAGCAGTGCAGGTGGTGTGTGTGCATCAGTGCATGGTGTCTGGTGAAAAACGGGAAAAAATGAGAAGACTAAGAAAAGGCAAATTGGGATCATACTCAAAATGGAAGAAAACAAAAAAAGAAAAAAGAAAACATGAAGGGTCCAATGGCAGCCTCTTCATTTTTATTTTTTATTGTTGTTTTTTTTTTAGATTTTCTTTAATCATAAATTTTATTAGGCTAAGCAAAAAAAATTTTTTGGGCCAACAAAAAGAAATAAGCTAAACAAATTTTTGGGCCAAACAAAAAGAAATGAGCTAAACAAATTTTTGGGCCAATAATAATAATAATAATAAGAAGAAGAAGAAGAAGAAGAAGAAGAAGAAGAAGAAGAAGAAGAAGAAGAAGAAGAAGAAGAAGAAGAAGAAGAAGAAGAAGAAGAAGAAGAAATGAGCCAAACAAACAAAGAACACTTATTAGCATAATTAATTTTTATTTTCTCTTTTTTTATTATGCATTAAAAAGTTTTAATGACCCGGACAAAATTGGTTGTTCACAAGCTTGTTTATTGTCATAGAAAGCAGAACAAGACCAAGGACTCTTGCTTTTATGAATGAGACCTTTAGATAGAAGATCATTGATTTCTTGTTGACAATAATGGAGAAGTTCATGACTCATCTGAATAGGTCTAGCCTTCGAAGGAATTTGTCTTTCGTTGAAGTCTTTTTTGTAAGGAAGATCCACAATATGCTTCTTCCTTTCCCAGAAAGCGTTTAGAAGATCAGAACAAATTGAATCTTGAATCTGTAAATGAAGAGATTGAATCCTTTAGTGGATTTGAGGTTGACTAAGCTAAGATTCGATATTTTTTAAAGAAATTTCTTCTTTAAGATAATTTATTTGTTTTTTGTTTATATTGAATTGGATAAAGACTTCTTAAGATTAGTTTCCTAAGAAATTGGAAAGTGATTGTTTTACCAAGATATTGTGTAGTAATACCATCATCAGTGATTTGAAGAGGAAAGAGAGACCTAATGAACGGTGTTCCAAGGATTACCCCATTTTTTAGATTCTTGACAAGAAGAAAATAAGTTTCAATTTGGAAAGCTTGATTCTCGATGATTGTAGAAGAGACTTTAAACTCAATTTTTAATTTAGACCCACTAGTATTGCTGAGTCGCTCAGTAGTTTTCTCAAAGTATTTTGTTGGGACCATACATTCCAAAATACAATTTGAATCTGCACCTGTGTCGAACAAGGCAACAATATTTAAGACAAAATCATCAATTTTGATGTTAATGTTAATAAAAAAAATTGGATTTTGAGTTGAATAATGATTTCACTAAATTTTTCTTCTTCTTCTTCTTCTTTAGTCTTTCGACTATGATTATCAGGAATTTTCTCAAAATCAGAATTAGTTTGGATATCACCTAACTGGGAGATGATAAGATGATACAATTTTTGTTGTTCTTTAAGGTCTTTAACTTCAATTTTAAGATTATTAATCTCGAATTGAAGATCTTAGATTTTTATCAGTTTTTTAGATGAACTATTTTCAAGTTTTTTAATTGTTTCTTTAAGATAATATTTATTTTTAATAATTAGATTTTTCATAGTCTTAGAAGAACTTTCTTCTGTAATGGATTTTAATGTTTGGAAATAGATTTTCTTTTCTTCAGAATCTTAGACCGAATTAAGAACTTCAAACAAGAGATCTTGCTCCTTTGTTAAGACATTGACAGTCGAAGAGTCTGATTCCTCTTCAGACGAAGAAATATAATCATTTTGGATTTGATTTAAATGTTCAAAACATTCCTTTTCAGAATCTTCTTCAGATGATTCAATTAAAAGATTATTAAGTTGTTTTTCAATAGATTGATCAAGATTGAAAGCTTTTATCTTCTTCTTTAACTTACAATACTTGCTAATATGACTGGGTTTGCCATAGTTATAGCAGATTACATGTTTGTTTGGAACTTTAATATTATCGATTGGAGGTTTCGACTTAAATTCATGTTTAAGTCTTCTGAGTTTTGTAGAAGCTTTATGTTTGTAATATTTAGTTTTTTGGATAGTTTTCTGAACATGTTTAGGTTTGGGTTTAGTTTTCTTCCTAGCACAAGGAAGGCCAAATTGTTCGCAGAAATTTCCTAATTCCCGCTTGGTTTGGGCTTTTTCTCTAGCTAATTAGCTTTGAATCTTATCATCTTGACAGATCTTAAGGGGCTACCTTTTGGATGAAGGCAATGAGTTGATCGTAACTCAATTGCTCGTAAGGGATTTCTCCATTTAGGGATTGGCTTCTAATTTTATCACGAACCTTGTCGCCTAAAGATTTTGGAAGACCAACAAGAAACTTTTCTTTCCAGAAAGGCTGTTGATTATCCTCTCTAGTGTAGACTCTAGTCAATAAGGCGTCTCTATACCATCTAAAGTCGGCTAAAGTTTTACATTTTAAGTTTGAAAGAAGTTCAGCTGACCTATCTCTCCATAAGGATGGATAACCTATGAATTGTTGGACAATTGTGAAGATTAAGGTGTTGACAGCATCAGGGATAGCTTTCCCATCACTGAGGATTGGAATGCCTTCAGCATCAGTTTTGATTGTGTTTTGTAAATCAAGTCTTTGGGTGTTAGTAAGATAATGATCCCACCAACCCTTGAGTTGACCTGTAAATCCTAAAACATGGATTTCCATAATAGCTTGATCATTACAGTCATAAGATGTTTGATAGGCAGTCGAGACCATAGTCATTTCTTGGAGAGTATTAAGAATTGAATACTTAGTTTGTCAGTCAATATTCCTGACAAAAACATTGTTTGCACTAAAAAACCTAAAGTTTGGGTCACGTTCTTCGAGTAACAGATCAGGCAGAGTCGTTCTTTGATAATATAATTTTGAAGGATTCTTCCAATTAAGCACTTGGCTAATAACTGGGTTGACCTTAATGACAAAACTAGCCTCAGATTATGAATCCTATTGCTTAATCGTATTAATAATTTTGATAGTTTTATCCTTATCTTGAAGTTTAGACAAAGTTTTGAGTCTTTAGATTAAGGTGAATCAGGGATAACTAGATTTCACTGGCAAGTTCAGAGTTAGGATTACCTGCAACTTGTTTTTTAAGAAGTTTTAGACTTTGTTTAAGTTGTTTAGAAACCTTCAATAGTTTAAATATTGGTTTATCCGTTGCAACTTTAGTTATTGGTTCGTCAGTTTTGGTTCGTCAGTTTTGGTTCCTGAGGTTGAACCTGAGGATGAGGGTTTTCTAATTAGGTGTTCACCTATGACTTGAAGATACTTGTTTCTATAATTATTTTATTCAACAAGACCTTTAATATCTTGAGGACCTACGGGTTCATCATCTACCTTTGACTTGAAAGGATCAACAATAACAGGATTATTATTTTTATCTTTCTTATCCAGAAAATATGTACTGGAAAGGGGAAGATTAGATTTAACCATATCACCATTTATACAATGCCAGACAGTAAGGACAATAATTGATTTATCTTCCATAAGACTAATGCTCCAAGGATACTCGATTTCATTCCTAATCATGTAAGGACGAAACCAATCGAAGAAAGGAACATTATGTTTAACATTTCTCATAAAGGAGTACCATTTCTCTTGGATATCTTCACGATTTTGGCCCCTATAATTTTTTAAAAACCATTTCCTTTGCGGCGTCCATGCCACGGAAAAGAAGCCTTTCCTTAGGGTTTCTTCATCTATAGTAAAGGTTATACTAATCATAGATATCATTCATATCAGAGAGGGTTGGAGATCGGATAGATCTCTGTTCATTATCGTCTTCCTAACGGTATATTGGTTTGGATAGGAACGACGATGTGTCTAACCCTTGAAGATTGATAATTGATGAAGTAGATCTGATTGTTAAGAAATATTTCCTAGATAAGGAAAATCTAAAGTCTTCATATCTGGATGAGCTTGATCTAAAAGATCTAGTTGAACTAAAGGAGTTTCTCCTATCAAAAGTTAATTCAGCTTTACCAGATTGGTGTTGGATAATCTCATGGATTTCTGGTGATTCTCTATGCAAAGCTGGTACAACTTCATCTATAGTCCATTTTTTAAGAAGAATAACATCCTCCCATCAGATCATTTTAGGGACAACTACATTTCTTTTTGTTACATCAGCAAGGAATAACGTTGTTACTCCCATATCTATTGGTTTTAAAGCCTTAAAATGGAAAGAATTCATTATCTTGTACTGTATCCTATTGATCAAGGCTAAAGGAATGGATCCGGGCTTGATGTCTAAGCCACAGACTTTAAGATTTAAGAACAAAGTGTCTAAGATGTATTTATCTTGAAGACTTACCATGACCAAAGTGTATATTGGACCATGACCTAAGCTAGTTTCAATAGTTCCAACCAAGGAATCATGGAATTGATTGTTTAACGTCTCTAAGACAATGAAGAATAAATGCATTTAATCCTTCACGAATAATGGTTTGACAGCTACTTGAACACATCCTATGTACAGATAGTTGTATTTTTGTTTATAACTTTTAATAGTTTTTTCAGAAAAAAGATGAAATTCTTCATCGTCGCTTTCAATTGTGATTTGTTTCTCTACTGTCCTAATAATATAATCAAAACTCCTAAAGAATCTACCTTCAGGTTTGTAGAGTTCATTAGTTGATATTTTAGGAATTTCCCAGTTATCAAAGTCTTGATTGATGTTTTCAAAGCAAATTTCTTTATTGAAGATGTTTGTT
Organism: Ormosia emarginata; assembly: GCA_029884605.1. NCBI lineage: Eukaryota > Viridiplantae > Streptophyta > Magnoliopsida > Fabales > Fabaceae > Ormosia > Ormosia emarginata. The sequence continues at coordinate 48,141,488 of JAQQTP010000088.1, forward strand.
TTAGGTTGATTAATAGATTGTTTAGACAAAGATGAAGAAGATTATTGAGAAGATCTGAAAGAGAGTTTGGAAGATAGAGATCGCAACATGATAACAGAGAAAAGAGCAGAGACTAAAGACAGAAAATATAAATAGAAATATAAAATATGCAAGCAAATATGATTGATGACCCCCAATATCATTGACATCATTTAGATCCATAGAACTGTAAATTGTAATCTAAGTCAAATTTTATCTTTTGAATTAGATCTTAAGATTATTGTTTTTTTAATACTCCGATTTAGATGTGAATCAGTTATTAATTACTGAACCATATTTTAACATTTTAATATCATTATATCATACCAAGATCTTTAGCCACCGCGTTCATTTACTTATTCTTAACCATGGTCACCACCATACCTTATCCTTTCACTACCTGTGGTGACATCGTCAAATTAGACTTACTGCCTCCTCCAGGACTTACTGCTACAGCCCCACAGAATAGATCCATAACAGGTATTATGTACCATCTAGTTAAGAAAAAGTAACATATATATGCATACTATCTAGATCCAATTATAATAGCAAATATTAACAGATTATAATATAGTCCAGTAAAGAAACAAATAACTTAGATAAAGATCAAAGCATTACATAATAATAACGTTAGTATCCAGTTCAATAAGATAAATAAATCACTTAAATCTGATCATTTACTTTCCTACTTCCCTATTAGGCTTTGATACCAGATAGCATGAGATAAAGTAAATAAGATCTCAGTCAGATCACAGAAGGGGAAAAGGATAGAGAGAAGTACTAAAAGAACTATTATATTAGATTTGATTGAAGAACTAGTAAACTATGGTCTTAACTGCCTATTAAACATCTTATGACTGTAATGATCAAATTATTATGGAAATCCTTGTTTCTTTGTTAAGACATTGACAAAGAAATTGAGGTTTAGACGAAGTTTTAGATTCTTGAGATTGAGGTGAATCAGGGATAACTAGATTTAACCTTTGGATAATTTCACTGGCAAGTTTAGACTTAGGATTACCTACTCTGTCTACTTCCTACTTCTCTCTATCCTTCTCCCCTTTCGTAATCTTCCTGTGATCTTCCACTTGCTCTTTGGTATCAGACCCTGATGGGGAAGTGGGAAAGTAAATGATTGGATCTAAGTGATTTATTTATCTTATTGAACTGGATACTAACGTTATTATTTTGTAATGCTTTGATCTTTATCTGAGTTATTAATTTCTTTACTAGACTATATTTTAATCTGTTAATATTTGCTATTATAACTGGATCTAGATAGTACACATATATATGTTACTTTTTCTTAACTGGATGGTAAATAATACCTGTTGTGGATATATTCTGTGGGGCTGTAGCAATAAGTCCTGGAGGAGGCAGTAAGTCTAATTTGATGATGTCGCCACAGGTAGTGAAAGGATAAGGTACAGCGGTGACCATGGTTAAGAACTAGTAAATGAACGCGGTGGCTAAAGATCTTGGTATGATATAATGATATTACAATGTTAAAATATAGTTCAGTAATTAATAACTGATTCAGATCTAAATCGGAGTATAAAAAAAACAATAATCTTAAGATCTAGTTCAGGAGATAAAATTTGACTTAGATTCTCAATTTACAGTTCTATGGATCTAAATGATGGCAATGATATCGAGGGTTATTAATCATATTTGCTTGCATGTTTTATATTTTTATTTATATTTTCTGTCTTTATTCTCTGCTTTTTTCTCTGTTATCATGTTGCGATCTCTGTCTTCCAAACTCTCTTTCAGATCTTCTCAATCATCTTCTTCATCTTTGTTTGAACAATCTATTAATCAACCTAAAACAAACATCTTCAATGAAGAAATTTGCTTTGAAAACAGCAATCAAGACTTTGATAACTGGGAAATTTGTAAAATATCAACTAATGAACTCTAATAACCTGAAAGTAGATTCTTTAGGAGTTTTGATTATATTATTAGTACTGTAGATAAACAAATCACAATTGAAAGTGATGATGAAGAATTTCATCTTTTTTCTAAAGAAACTATTAAAAGTTATAAAAAAAAATATAACTATCTGAACATAGGATGTGTTCAAGTAGCTATCAAACCATTAATTCGTGAAGGATTAAACGCATATGTTCTTCTTTGTCTTAGAGATGTTAGACATAATCAATTCCATGATTCCTTGCTTGGAACTGTTGAAACCAGCTTAGGTCATGCTCCAAGATACTTCAATCGGTACCTTAACAGGACGGTAAGTCTTCAAGATTAAAACATCTTAGACACTTTGTTCTTAAATCTTAAAGTATGTGGCTTAGACATGAAGCCTAGATCCATCCTTTTAGCCTTGATCTATAGGATTCAGTACAAGATAACGACTTCTTTCCATTCTAAGGCTTTAAAACCAAAAGATATGAGAGTAACAACATTATTCCTTACTGATGTAACAAAAACAAATGTAGTTATCCCTAAAATGATCCGATGGGAGGATGTTATTCTTGCTCAAAAATGGACTATACATGAAGCTGTACCAGCTTTGCCTAGAGAATCGCCAGAAATCTATGAGATTATCCAAGACCAATCTAGTAAAGTTGAATTAACTTTTGATAAGAGAAACTCGTTTAGTTCAACTAGATCTCTTAGATCAAACTTATCTAGGTCTGAAGACTTTAGATCTGCCTTATCTAGGAAATCTTTCTTAACAATCAGATCTACTTCATCAACTATTAATATTCAAGGGTTAGACACATCGTCGTCCCTACCCAAACCAATATACTGTCAGGAAAACGATAATGAACAGAGATTTATCCAATCTCCAACCTTCTCTGATATGAATGATGTCCATGATTAGTACAACATTTACTATAGGTAAAGAAACCCTTAGGAAAGACTTTTTTTTCTGCAGCATGGACGTCACAAAGGAAATGGTTTTTCAAAAATTATAGGGCCAAAATTATGAAGATATCTAGGAGAAATGGTACTCCTTTATGAGAAATGTTAAATATAATATTCCTTTCTTCGATTGGTTTCATGCTTACATGATTAGGAATGAAATCGAGTATCCTTGGAGCATTGGTTTTATAGAAGATAAATCGGTTAATGTCCTTACTGTCTGGTATCATATAAACGATGATATAGTTAAATTTGATCTTCCTCCTTCCAGTACATATTTTCTGGATAAGAAAGATAAAAACAATAATCTTGTCGTCGCTGTTCCTTTCAAGTCAAGGGTAGATGATGAACCCGTAGGTCCTCAAGATATTAAAGGTCTTATGGAAGAAAATAATTATACAAACAAGTATCTTCAAGTCATAGGTGAACACCTTATTAGAAAACTCTTATCCTTAGGTACAACCTCAAGAACAAAAACTGACAAACTAATAACTAAAGTTGCAACGGATAAACCAATCTTTAAACCATTCAAGGTTTCTAAACAACTTAAAGAAAGTCTTAAACTTCTTAAAAAATAGGATGTAGGTAATCCTAACTCTGAACTAGGTTCCATTGTCTGTCATAATAGACTTCGGAACCCCAAACCTGATGATGACGTGATGTCAAGTGAACTTTTAGATCCGGCCAGAGGTGATCGTGACTAGGGGTTTTGCCTCAATCCATTTGATGAAGTAGTCCATGACCACCACCAAGTACTTTAGTTGTCCAAGTGCTTAAGGAAACAGACCCAGGATATCCATTCCCCATCTGTAGAATGGCTAGGGTATAAATGTTATGGATAGTTCTTCTGGGGGATCCTTATAATGGTCCGAGTGGTGCTGGTATTTATCACAGACTCAAACATGTGCGAGGGAGTCAGCTTCCATTATTGGTCAATAGTATCCAACCTTGAGTGCTTTCAAAGCTAAGGTTTTTCCCACTAAGTGTCCACAACTCCCCTTATTGACCTCGGCAAGTACATATTCTGCTTCTTTTGGCGTGAAGCATTTAAGGAGAGGTGAGGAGAACTGACGTCGGTATAGCTATCAATCATAGATGGTGTACCTGACTGCAGTTCTGATCAATTTGGAGGCTTCCTTTGGATTGTCGGGCTTGGCTCCAGACTGTAGATACTCCATTATCGGTGTGATCTAAGTACGCTCTTCTCCTTCCACTTGGAAAATGGTTGCATCCGTGATGGAAGGTTGAGAGAAGATCTCTTGGACCACAGAGCGATTGTTGTCCGAGCTCTTAGTGCTTGCTAGTTTGGACAAAAGATTCGCCTTAGAGTTCTAGTCCCTATGAATGTGTTTTATTTTAGCAGCCAGGAAATGTTTGAGTAGCCCTTGGACTTTCTCTAAGTATCTTTGAATGAGGGGCTCCATGGCCTAACAATCACCTCAAATCTGGGAGGTCATAAGTTGGGAGTTGCTGCAAAGTGTGATCTTCGCCGCTCCCATGTCCTTGGTCATTACTTGACCAATGATGCATGCTTCGTACTCTGCTTGATTATTCGAAGTGGGAAACTCAAACTTTAGTGAGTTCTCTATAGTCACTCCTTCAGAATTTTCCAAAATTAACTCATCACTACTTCCCTTGGGGTTCGAGGAGCCATCAACAAATTTGGTCTCAAAAATTCCCTCTGGGTCATCAAGGTCTGAAGTGAGTTCTATTAGGAAGTCTGAGAGTACTTGAGCCTTTATTGCTAACTGGGGCTTATATATTATTCTAAACTCAGAAAGCTCCATAGACTAGGTTATCATTCTTCCTACTATGTCTGGCTTATGCAATATCTGACGGACAGGCTGGTTTGTCCTCACCACCACAAGATGGCACTGAAAGTACTATCTGAGTCTTCTGGCCGTAGAGATGAGTGGGAAGGCAACCTTTTCTATTTTCTAATAGCGGAGCTCTAGGCCCTACAACATTTTAGTTATAAAATACAATCTCTTCGTGAACTGAAAGGTACAAATACAGTGTCTCACCAGGTTCTGATCTTGTCAAAATGAGGGGAGAGGACAAAAAATTCTTTAGAGATGTAAATGCATCCTCACACTCCTGAGTCCACTCAAAACATTTCCTCTTCTAAAGTAATTTGATGAGAAGAAAATATTTATGAGCAGTTTTAGCCAGGAAACGTGTGAGGGCTGCAATATAGCTTGTCAATTACTACACTTCTTTAATGTTCTATGGGCTAGTCGTGTTGAGCACTGCCTGGCATTTATTCGGATTTGCTTCTATCGCACGGTGAGTCAGCATGAAGCCCAAGAATTTTTTGGCCTAGACTCCTAAGGCATACTTCTCTAGGTTGAGCCACATGTTATGTATTCAGAGCTGTGCAAACACTTGCTCAAGGTCCTAAATAGGCAATTCGACCTGGGGAGTCTTCACTATCATATCATCAATGTATACTTCTAGCATCTTTCCCACTTGGCCTTCAAAAACCTTGACCATTATTCTTTGATAGGTGGCTTTTGTATTTTTCAGACCAAAGGCCATAACCCTATAGCAGTAGCTCACCCTCTTAATGATGAAAGTGGTTTTGTCCTCATCTCTGGGGTACATTGGGATCTAATTTTACCTCGAGTATGCATCCATGAATGACAACAAATAGAATCCAAAGGAGTTGTCAACTAGTTTATCCACATTAGGAAGTGGGTACGGATCTTTAGGGCAGACCTTATTTAGATATGTGTAGTCCACACACATCCTCCACTTCCCGTTGGACTTCTTCACCAGGACAACGTTAGATAGCCAAATTGTGTAGGCTATTTCCCTAATGAAGTTGGCACTGAGCAACTCCTTAACTTGTTCTTCAATGACCTACTACCATTTCGAGCTAACTTTTCTCTTTTTCTAGGAGACCGACCTAGCATCTTTCTTAATGGATAGTGGCAGATGAAGGTGAGGTTAAGCCCAGGCATGTCGGAGGATATCCAGGCGAAGAGGTCTTTGTTTTTTTTATAATAAGTCTATCAACTGGCGCATCTCTTCTTCTTCTTCCAAATTTGCTCTCTTATTAGTGACTTGATATGGCTTGGTACCAAGCTGGAGAGGCAGTAGTTCTCCTTTTGGATGGGGATTGGTACCCTAAATTTCTTTGCAAACATCTAGCTCGGTCATGAGGATATTGACTTAGTCCAAAACTGGGCTAGATGTGTCAACTTTTGCTTTCTTTGTTGTCTAGCTAATCTTGAGTCTCTCATTGTAGCATTTACGTGCCATGACCTGATCCCCCTTGACTGTGATGACCTCATTATTCTTGCTAGGAATTTCATGGCCAAGTGAGTAGTAGGTACCACGGCGCTAAGGGCATTCAGAGCAGGACGACCTAAGATGATGTTATACACTAAGGGACAATCCATAACCAGAAACCTGACCTTGACAGTCCTCAAAAGTTTAGTGCTCCCCAAGGTCAGGTGAGTCTCAAGATATCATGTCAGAGTCATCTTTTCTCTAGTGAACCCAGTAAGCTTATCGTCATAGGGAGTCAACTTTGAGCTTGAAACTTCTAGCTTTCGGTATAGGCCCAAAAACATAATATTCATCAAACTCCCCTGGTCAATGAAGATGTGTCGGACCTCGACATTGGAGATTATTCCCAAGGCAACCAATGAGTCATCGTGATCTGGAATAATTCTGTCGTAGTCCTTTTCTGAAAAGATTATGGGGGGCGCCTTCTAATCTCCAACCCGTGACTTGGGTGCAGAATGGGAAATGCTCAACATCGCCATCCTGAGCGCTTTTTTCCAAGCACTGTTAGACGACCCACCGCTGGTAAACCCACTCGCAATAGTGTTGATGGTTCGGTAGGGCTGAGCATAGTGGTCGTCGTTGTCATTAGATGGAGCGTCCTGGTTTCGATCCTGCCAGTTATCAGTATTGTGGCAAGGTGGACTCTAAGATCTTCTCCTACGACTCTGGGTCCTTCACCTTTAGCATGGAGATGGGCTTCGCAGTAGGTTGTGTCTCTTTTCTCTCTGTCCTATACGGCATCCATCATTATGGGCATGGTTGATGTACTAATCCATCCATCCTGGCCTAATTAGGGACTTAATAGCGTCACGGAGTTGGAAACAGTATTCTATTTCATGGTCATAGTTCTTACTATGAATAATGCTTTGTGTGATCCTATTGTGCATGTTTCTTCAATGGAGCCAGCCTCTTTATATTCCAAAACTCGATCTAAAACACTTCCCTCAAAATCGTCTCACGTGGAGTATTTAAAGGAGTGTAATTTCAATACTTAGGCTGGGGCAGATTATTTTTGGAGGAGTTTCGAGGCTGGGAAGAATTCTAGCTGCCTTTCTGGTGGAAAGACTCACCCTTTTCTAAGCTCCTCTTAGCCTTAGTAGCCTCATCCAAGTTAATATACTTCTGGGACCATGCTCGAAATTCTACCATATTCTTTGGCTTCGTTTTTGCCAAAGATTGGAAAAATCGAGGGTCAGTCTAGAGGCCACTCCTGATGTAGTGGAGAGTAGTCTTTTCATCAAGGTTCTCGACATTGATGCAAGTCGTATTGAATCTCTTAAGGTATTTGCGAAGGGGCTCATCGCGCCCTTGGTGAATCTTAGAAAGAGACTCCATAGACTTAGGTCACTCCTTGCTAGTAGTGTAATGCAGTAAGAAATGTTGTCTGAGGTCTGGCCAGTTAATAATGAATCCCTGTGGTAAGGTCACGAACCATCTGAGGGTAGCCTTCTTCAAGGAAAGGGGAAAGGCGTGGCATAGTAACTGAGAAGATCACCTATGAAAGCACATAGATTAGACGTAGACGTCTATGTGTTCCTAAGGTCCGTAGTCTCGTCATAAAGCTCCACGTTGGCGGGAAACTTAAAGTTTCTTGGAACTCTACACTCCATGAGTTAGCAGAGATGTATTGCTCCTAATTGCCGAGGTCTAGATTGTTATTAACAACATTGGACATTTCGACGTTAGCGTGTGGTATTCTCCTTTGATCATTACCCACGCTCCGTCTCAAATCATCACAGTGAAGTCCGGACTGGCCCTCATGCATGGATCACTCTAGATTTTCCAATCTACTATGCTACTCTTCAAGTATCATCATTTGTCATTACACTAAGTCCAGGAGATGATTTATGGACATCTTAGGTTGGATTGTGCCCTCTAGACAGGACACGCGGTTTTCTGCATCGTATTTCTGAGGTCATAGGCGTTGTTGCATTGGGATTCTAGGCCCTTGAACATCAGGATTGACCCCATGCACGCTGGGACCAAGTCTATCCCTCACAGAGACCCTGCGTGATGGGTGTGGGCTTTCATCAAAAAGCAAGGTTTCATGCCCATCGTGTAGAGGTTCAATGTTGGGTGCTTGGTTTCTCGCGGCAGAGGTTTTAGCAACTAGTAGTGGAACAGGACGGGGAGAATAGTGCACAACTGGTCTTCGCCTTCGGCCTATAGAGGTTTGCACAACCTCTCCTCTCCTTAAGTTTTGTCTCGTATTCACCATGGTTGAGTAGGAATAGAAGTATATGAATTCCTATAGATAGCGCCAATGTTTAGTAATGGATACTGAGTTGTACCTGGATAGACACGTTCTGGTGGTTTCCTTCTTGTGCAACAGCAGCAAAGTGTGTTGGAATAGGGGGTTGGTACCTGCAAAGGGGCTCCAACACTCAAGGCAGGCAGTGCACAAGAGAGGTTTATGCCTTAAGCAATAAGTTACCTATAGAAGGTGAATAAGCCTGGTACTTATAAAGTGCAATTAGGGTTTTGTCTCCCTTAATTGTAGCAGGAAATCCCTATAAGATTAGAATACTAATACTATAGTTATGAGCAGTTTGGGCAGTTATGGGCACTATAATTTTGTAAGATTGCGATTGACAATTATGAATATTTTGGGATTTATCCACTTCACAAATCTCGTGATCATGATGCAGTTGCCCAATGTCGTGATTTGACATACATGGCACTGAGGTCTCGACAATATGTCACTAGTGCTTAGCTGGGATGTCCATGGAGGACTCCAATGGTACGCGTGCTGGATTAATCCACTGTATGTGGTCCAGATCATGGTCTAGAACAGGACTAAAATGCTAAAATGTGAATAGAAATCATTAGAATTAATATGTATTTTTAAATTGAGTTTCTATTTGCTTTAGAAAATTCTTAAGCAATAATATATATATATTTTACATATATTTAAACTTGATAATATTTCTATTCTTGTATTTATCTTAATCAATTTGGTCTCACTATTTAATTATTTTGTTTTATAGATTAATATGAGCAAAGAATAAATAAGAAAAGATCAAGACTTAGGTCCACAGTAAATAAAAGAGATTTGAGCATTAAGAGAACTGGTGGGTGCAGTGCATTGAAAAAAATATTGAATCTAACCTATTTAAAGGGACAATGATATGCTATAATATTGGAAGCACTTACCTAATTATAAATAGAAGAGAAAAGACAAAGACATGGACGAGCCACCAATATTGTGAAGAGAAAATAAAGAGATTGAAAATAAGGGCACTGTGCGTTACACCACACAAAAAGCAAGAAGAAAAGAAAATAGATTGGCTGGAAGGAAAAAAAAGAAGATAGAAAAAACAAAAGTAAAGACGTGAGAACGTACAGAGAAAAGAAAAAAAGAAGCGTGGCAAGCCACTCGAGGTAAAGATTGGATGTGACAATGCGGCGCAATGTAGATAGGTTCTATGCCATGGAGAATTTTAGTGAGATAATTTTATTATGTTTCAGTCTCATTATATCTTGCTAAATTCTCTGTACTAAGGGGATGATGAAACCTTGATTATTTTGGCATTACTATGTTGCATTGTTTTTACCCAATTTTAGAATTTAATACTTATTGATTCTATTTTCCTATCAGATTATCTGAATGAATTTTAAGATAAGTTTAATCATGTTTTTCTCATGCTTTGTAATTTATTTGTGTTATCTGAGTGTTAATGGTAATTGTTGGATATCAGTTGTAGTTTCTTATTAGGGATGCATTTGATGATTTGATAATTTACTATTAATTAGGAAAATTTTATCATACACTTGATTATTATTTTTAGCGCTTCATTAATAGATCTTTCGTGATTACATACTTTCTGCTAGATGTTTTTGAGTAAAATTATTTGGATAAAATAATTTGACATAGTTAATGTTAAAATTAATCTTGGTGAATTTTGAACCTTAGTCATCTTACATCTAGTATAAACTCATTTTTTTTACGTTGCTTCATTTAAATTTGCATTCAAAATTAATCTGTATTTACTATTAATCATTTAATATTTTTTTCTTTAGTTTAATTGTTCCTTTAGCTATTCTTTTAATTTCTTGTGAAATCGACATCCCAAAGTTGTGCTACAACTATTGTGTTATTCTTTTGGCGTAATCAACACCCCACTTGGCCATGAAGTTTATGGACTAATATGATAGGGTCATTACAGTCAAAGGAGACTAAGCCACAGCTAGAAAATGTTACAATCAAAGTCTAAAAATTGCCAAGAAACCTCAAACCACGGAGCAACACAACAATTCAGCTCTAGTCACTATGGACCTCGTCAACAACCTCTTGACCGAACTAGATGTTCGTGAGGAAATCCATGGTACAGGCCCTCAACTTGAAGGAGAACATGCAATCCCTCCAACTTGGTGTCAATCCAGACTAGGTGACCAAGATTGGAGGACATCTAAATCAAGAAGGGAAAGCCCGACTAGCTGAGTTTCTAGTGAAAAACAAAGATCTATTTGCTTGGACATCCACAGACAAGACAAGGTTAGACCCAAAGTTCATCTGCCATTGACTGTTTAACATGAAAGATGCGAAGCCGGTGGCTCAATGAAAAAAAGAATGTTGGACCTGAGAGGCAAGAAGTAATCCAAAAACATGTAAAGGGAGTGGCATTGGAGTAATGTTAGAAAGCAAAGATGATCTCGTGTTAGAACATTCTCTGAGGTTTGAATTTCTCTCTTCAAACAACCAAGCAGAATATGAAGCATGTATCACAGGCATCAACATGGCAAAGGAAATGGGAGCCACAGTTGCCAATATCTCTGATCTGGGGCGAATATCAGGCTAAGGAGCCCCTATTGCATAAGTACTTAGCCAAAGTCAAAAAGTTGAAGGAAAGCTTTAATAGTGTTAAGGTAGAACACATCCCAAGGAAACAAAACTCTAGAGTTGACATCTTATCAAAGTTTGCCAGCACCAAGAGCCTTGACAACAACAGGTCCATAATCCAAGATACCTTACTTACTCCTAGTATTATAGATAATGAAGTCCTCCTACTAGAAGATGACAAAACCTAGATGACACCCATAGTTGCCTACCTCCGCAACGATTCATTACCTAAAGATTAGAAGGAAGCCCAAAAAATAGTACGGACAATGACTTGGTATACCATCTTGGACAATCAATTGTACTGTCACAGGTTTTCCTCTCCTATCCTTAAGTGCCTTAGTCCTAAGGAAGCGAAATATGTCTTAGCCAAGATTCATGAATGAAGCTCTGACCATCATCTCAGTGGAAAGTCCTTAGCACAGAAAGCGCTGAGGGTTAGATACTATTGGCCAACTATAGAAGTTGATAACAAAGAACATGTTCAGAAATGCGACCAATGTCAATGCCATTCAGACATCTATGTAGCCCCACCAAAAGAGTTATCTACGATGTCCATCCCCTAACCATTCTACCAGTGGGGGATGGATATCCTAGGTCCTTTTGCCCAAGCACCAGGGCAGATCAAGTACGTAGTGGTGGCTGTTAATTATTTCACTAAGTGGATTGAGGCAGAACCGTTATCCACCATCACCTCTGTGTGAATCCAAAAGGTCATTTATAAGAACATCATTAGTAAGTTTGGAATCCTAGAATCTATTGTCACAAATAACGAAACCTAATTCACCGATTAGAAGTTCAAAGATCCTTAGTCGGCCTCAAGATCAAGTAACATTTCACCTCAGTGGAACATCCAAAGACCAACGGGCAAGTAGAAGTCGCCAACTGGGTTATACTTAGAGGGATCAAAAAGAGACTTGACAATGCTAAGGGGAATCGGGTGGAGCACCTTGATTATGTCTTATGGGTGTAACACCCCAAAATTTTCTATTTTACAGTAATGAATGAATTGTACTGCTTTGTGATTTCTGTGTACTGTAAATTTATTTTGATTATTCTGTGACTGTTTTTTATAGTTGTGTGTGATTTACTCCAAGTCAGAAAAATAATAATTTTCAGACAGGGAAAAATTTTTACTGATTTATTCGGAGCCGGGGGAACTTACAAAACTCGAATCCGAGAGATACGTGTCTCGATCTTTTAATTTTTAGAGTTTATTTGTGAAATAAAAATATTCTGTATTTTATTATCCAGTGGACAATACTTACTGACTTGTGAGCAGTATGTTCTGTCCATTGAGTAATATTTTTTGTAACTATTGTGCATTGGACAATAGACAATAGAGAATGTTTTGATGACTTGTTTTGTGAACTAATTAGAATATTCGAAGCTTGATGAAAACCAATAGAAAATGGTCAACAAAAATGGCTAGACTAGTTGGCTATGTAATTAGATGAAACTAGATGACTTAAACTAAGTTAGCATAAAGCCTATGTAGTAACTAAATGGAACAAACTTAGTTTGCTACTCATTAGGGCTCCACTGTTTTAGGGAGCTTCTAGCACCTCCTAGAAATTCATGACACACACTTAAGTAACTAGATGGTTAGTAATGGAACTAGGTGATCTAACTAAGTTAGCTAAATGTAGTTAGGAACCAATTGAATCAAAACTTCGTTAGCCTTCTCCATTGAGCTCCACGGCTAGGAAGCTTCATTCACCATCTAGAATTAGGTGATTCACTTGCATGACTCTTAGGTCTAAACCAATAGAAAACTACATGATCAAAGCATGATCACTTGGTGACATTAGCCATGTGCTAATCATAATTGTTAGCAAAATATTTCACTCTCCTTTTCCTTCACACTTCCACAGCAATCACTAGGGGGAGAGGGCATCCATTTCATTTCTATCTCATTTTGAGACCATAAGTTATTCTCTCCATTCTCTTTCATCTAAACTTGAACAAAAACTCCATTTCTCTTCATCTTTGAAGCTCACGGTCTCAACACCAAACACCAACATCAAAGTTTTCAAAATTTCATCTAATTTCATTTCCTAAACCTAAACACCATTCTAAACACTTTTCATGTTGAAAGTTTCTCTTAATTCATCCATCTAGTGCTTGGAAATCAAGTTTGAGTTTTCTACTTTTAAAGGTAAAAGTCTTGTTTCTTGATTCAAAGTTTAGTTCTTGAGTTTCTAAGCCACGTTTGATCCATGGTTTCTCTTTGTCAATCATAGTTTGTGACTTTGTATTAGTTTAAGCTTGTTAGGGTTTTCTTTGGAGGCTACACGAAATTCTTTGGAGAAAGCAACTTGAAGGACTTTGTCTTCCTTGAGGTAAGAGGGAGATTAACCTCATCAATCATATGTTAGTGGTGAGGAAATGACTTGTTTGTGGTGAAAAATCCATAAGGATTTATTTACTTGTGTGATTTTAAGCTTGCTTTGTTTGTGATGATTTTTGGTTGGTATGCTTTATAGCTTTGATTATATGCTTGTTTATGTGATTATGAAGCATGTTAGGTTATTATACAAAGTAGGATGTGATTCATATGATGAGGAGTTGTATGAAGGTTCCAAAGAACCCGTGGAGGCTCACAGCCTCAACACCACAAAGAGAGCACAATGTTCTAAATTATTTTCCTAAATCATGGATTAAGTGATTTTATGATGAGAAATTGGATTAAGGGTTTTTTTATGAAGAATTATGTGATAGAAAATGATTAAATATGATTTATGTAGCATAAATGAATTTTTGGCCAACAAGCCAAGGTTTAGTGTTTTAGATCCAAAATTATTTTTCCTAAGTGTAGATTTAGGTAATTAATTAACAAGAACTCAATTTAATGAATCTTTAGAAGTAAAAGAAAGTAGACTAAGTATTTAGAATTAAATTAGCATAATTAAGTTATGATAAGAAATGAAATTAAAACTTGAAATTGACTAACGTATAGCTGACCCTTTGGGTTTTGAAGCACGTTAAAAAATTTTGAGCTATAATGCCTAGTTAAATCAAAGAAATCAAATTTTTGTAAAGAATAGTAGAAAATATTACTTTAAGAATTTTTAGTAGGAAAATATTCTAAAAGAGGCTAAAATGCCTACATTATGTAGAGAATTTTATAAATAAGTCTAGAAAGCTAAGAAATATTTTACGCAAGTGAAAAATGTAACACCCCTTGATATAGCGACCGCAACACATTCGTCATTACATCACGGTCACTAAATCCAGGTGTGTCACAGCCATGATAACATACGTTTCAAAATTTAGAAGTTTATTATTTATTTTTTTTTGTGTTTATACGTAAGTAGAACATACGAGCCTCGAATGAAATGTATTTGTATTAACCCATATCCAAATGCAACATCATCTTATACACAACCACCAAAATAAAATCCTATGCCTTCTATATATATTTTATAGTTAATTAACGTAAATCATTGATATCATAGGATATAATAATTACAGAGTCAAATAAAATACAGCGAGAACTAAAAACACTAAAGGGGAAAAGTAGTAACCCAGGGATGGGTACCACCAGCAGACAAATCCGCAACCCCATGCACATATACGACGCTCGAAGTCCCAGTTGACGAGACAGGCATCAATGCCTCCACGCAGTTGTGCTCACACGTAATTGAAGAAATCTCATCCACACATCCAATCCAAATCAACCAAGATTCTTCTTCATCTCCCTCACGATCTTTTATCAAACGTACATATATATATACATAATGAAGCACAAGAATACAAGAAAGAGGTAAGACATCCTACCATCATTACCAATCATAGCAACCTAGAAACAAGAACGGCGCCACGCGCCCAATTAGCAACTCAGAATATCATATTCAATTTAATGAGCAGAAATTCCAACAGTAAGCAAATAAACAGTTCCAGGCAGATAATCATCACAGTAATTATTAAATCAGTCATAGTTATGGAAAAATAAATATTAACAATGACAGGGTATATCATGACTCATATGCATGCTTTCCCAAATTCCTACTCCATGGAGCTAGACTCAATCAAGCGGAGAGAAAGATCAGGAGACATGTCTGTAACTCGGCTGCCGAGGCCAGTGCTATCAATAAATTTTCTCATGCGCAAATCATGGCATTGTACAGACATTCTACACTAGATCACGATATAGGGACAAGTGTCAAGTCCGGATCGTCGGTGTGTTTGCATCGGTTTGCCCCACGGCACAGAGGAGCTCTAAACTGTCCATGTGAGGGACCCGCACCCCGACGCCCCCGAGGTCATAACACGACCCACACTTGTCTATTCGCACCCACACTAAGGTGTGTTCAATCTCCTAGGCAACTAGGCCTTACAACAGTCCACAAGGACAATCACAATGCATAAGACACTATGCATGCACATGTATGATTCATAATTTCATACAATTCCATAATCACATAATATCAATGTCAAATCAATCAATACGTCATTAGGTTCATTATGAATCCTAACTTAGAATTTATTCCTTATTTCAAGGTTCATGTTCAAAAATCAACTTAACATACTAAGGCAATTCGATCTCCAATAACTTACATTTTATTTAAGCCCTCAAGTCTCACATTCTCATGTTCTTTACCCACTTATGATCACCTTAAGTCTTATGATGAATTCATTCTTAGTCCTTTAAGGCTTATGAAGTCTTAATCCTAATAATCCTTCTAATTTAATAATTGTCCATTTCATTACCTAGTTCTCTAAGTATCTAATTACTTATACTTCCAATTTACCAAAATTACATTTTCCCAAAAATGTACTAGAGGCCGTGGCCTCCTAATGAATTTAATTCCAATTCCTTTCAAGCCATAATCTTGTACACCACTCCCTTAATTATTTAAAGTGTTCACTTGTTCAATTAACTCACCAAAAACCCTAGGTTCTTGGCTCCAAAACCGTAGCCACCATAGAAGTTTCAACTTCCAATTGTTCTTCCATTAAATCCCATCTTGTTACTTAATTAATTCTAGTCTTATACTTATTGCACATTAACCATAAATTACCCCATTTTTCCACCCAAAACCGTGGCATCACTTGAGTTTCAATTTCAAATTCTTCTTCCATTACATTCCATATTTATACATTGATTACTTCAAATCAAATGCTTGTTACAATTTATCACAATTTCCCTTAATTGCTAGCCTCAAAACCGTGGCACCCCATAGGGTCCTAGGTTACCAATTTTCTTCTCACTAGTTTAGTCTTCCTTTACCTAATTTGCCTAGCATTACTCTTGACACAATGTTAACCAAAATTCTGCTCTTAAGAACAGCCCAAAACCGTGGCACTCACCAAGGTCCAACAACCAGAATTTTGTCCACTTGAATCAACCTTAACTACTTGATTTAATTTGCCATGCATTGGTCAAAATTTAAGCATCATTTCCATTCATTTTCCAGCCCAAAAACAGCCCCAAAACCGTGGCACATTCAGGGGGTCCAGCAACCAGAATTTCCAGCAAGCAAACATGGATTTCAATCACAAAATTACATGAATAATTAACCACTCAATCAACTACTCAAAGCTAAATTAAAATGTCATTCAAGAAATCAATTTCAAGCAATTTCAAGAACAACCACCATGTGGTTTTTCTTCCAAAAATCAAACACAATGTTCCTAGTTGCTAAAGAGGTTGAGGAGGATTAGTCTTCCTCTTACCAAGATGAAGAACCAAGAAAATTCCAAGAAGCACTCGATTTTCGGATTTGAAGCTCAAAAACCCTAGAAAATGTGGTCCAAGTTAGAACAATGTAATGATGTGAAAAAGAAGAAGAAAATGACCATTAAATCAAGAGGAAACCAGAAACAAAAATGGGAGGGAAAGTCTTAAATTTTTCAGCCATGGAAGCTCACCTTCAAAGCTTGAGAAATGGTTGAAGATGGAAGCTTTCTTGAAAACTCCAAGCACAAAAGATGATGAGAAGGAGTAGGAAATCAAGAAAACATGGTTGAAGTAAATTTTTATGAAGGTTGGGGTTTCTTGAGGTGGCTGGCCATGTGGTGTGCTGGAAGAGGAAGAAAGAAATGTTTGAAGAGAGAAAGAAGAAGAAGAAACGTAAAAAGGAAGAAGAAATGGTGCTTTTGGGTGTTAATACATTTAGATGTAATATTAGGATAGTAAAAATCAATTATTTCACTTGAGTGGGCTGCAGATTACGTAAGTGAGAGAGAGAAGTGGGTGACAAAAATTGGCTTCCTTTGGAAGCTAACACATGTGGTCAAAGCTTGGGGTCAAAGCTTCTTAAGGAAGCTTGAATATTTAACCATTAAATTTGAATTAAAGTAGGTAGATTGGACATAAAGTGGATTACATTAGGATAATGTGATAGTATTTTTATTACACACTATTATCCAATGGATAATAGTTACAGTTGACAGAAGTCAGCATTTAATTAATCTGACAGATGAATTTTTCGCTGTATTGATTTAATTGTATCTGTAAAAATTTTTCGAAAATTGTGAAACCTTGTAAACTGTGTCAAGTCTCGGGTTTAGTAAGATCCCCCGTCGACATGTCCATAGTCCAAGGTTCTCAGAGAAAACATCGCGTTTCTCTGGTTCTGCTCAGCGCGCACGTAAAATGAGGAATATATTAAAATATTCGACGATTCCGGAAAATTCCCAGAAAATTTCTAAAAATTACAAATATTATAAAACGACTATTCGTCATATAATTTTCCAATTTTTGAAGCACTACAGTCGTTTTCACGACTCTGCTCGAGTTTCACGTAAAACGAGAAATATATTAAAATATTCGTCGTTTCCGAAAAATTCCAGAAAAATTCACGTAAATCACAAATATTAGAAAATGACTATTGGCGGTGAAATAATTAGTTTCCGAAGCGTTACACTGACCTCAACAATTCTCAGCTCAGTGTGCACGTAAAACGAGAAATATATTAAAATATTCGTCGTTTCCGAAAAATTCTAGAAAAATTTCTAAAATTCAAGAATATTATAAAATGATGAATTATGACCAAATAGGTATTTTTCGGGATGTTACAAAAAATGCTAGAAAAAATCTTACGCAATTTAAAAATAGTGATTTTTAAGCTACACAATTGAGAAAATGATTTAAAATCACTACACGATTGAGAAAATGTTAGAAAATCTTTACGCGATTTGAAAAAGTAAGAAAATGTTACGTGATTTAAAAAATGCGATAAAATATTTACGCAATTAGAAATAACAGTAGTTTGTTGTTGGGCTGTAGTGTTGGGCTCAGTTATGTTGGAAAGTGATACCACCAAAAGATGGTGTGTGTATGTGAAATAATGTGAGAATAATGTTTGTATATGTTTTTGGATCATACATCATGCATAGAAAAGTGTGTCAGCTTATTGGTTAAGGCAAGTGTGCCTAGGAGATTGAAATTACACTTTCGTGTGGGTGAGAATTGCGTAGTTACGATCTTCAGTGATCTTGGAGACGTTGGGGTGTGGAATGTCATATGTGGCCAGTTGGTAGCACCTCTGCATCGTGGTAACCTATGCAAACAAACCGACGGTCTTGACAGAGTTGCTACTCTTTTTAAGATTTGTTAAGAGTGTCTTGTATTAGCCATGTTGTGTACCATGATATGATATATTGGCACATGATTTGAGGCTAACGATATATACAGACATGTACTCCTTATCTTTCTCTCCGAAATTGTGATTAGCTCCATGGAGTAGGATTTGGTTTTGGTACATATGTATAGTGGGTCAGTATATTGATATGATAGTTATGTTTATTTGATAGATTAGTTGTGATGTGATAATATGACTATATGTGATAATATGGTATTTGTACCATTTACTGTCATTTTCTATACTACCTCATTGGTATTGATGTAAGGGATCTCACCTCTTTGCTGTATTATATTTATTTTATTGTATATGTTTGATGAAGACCGATTTAACAAGGAAGCTGGTAATTCTGTTTATCACCAGTGATATATTTGTTGTGTTTGTTTCTATGGCCGTGAGACGTCAAGTTTTGGGTTTTGTCACAGTACAGTTCCATGGGGGAACTGATACTTGGAGATTCAATTTTGTAAATAAACGTTTTGTTTACACTGTGGACTTGACTTTAAACCTTAGTGATACTAGGGATGGGACTCCTGTTCTGACGCAACATGCTTCTGTGCATCTTGAGTTCACTATGCCAATACGTGAGCTATTGGGTGGTAGTTTCTATATCCCGCAGGAAGATTCTATGGTATCGTATGTCAGGATGCCAGCCAGGCATGTGTTGTATCTGCCTAGGTTCTTTAGTAATGATATTGAGGAGGAGGAAGATCTTGCTAAGGGCCCAAATCCTTAGTCTGGTTTTTAGAGGTTATGGTTTAGTATTTGATATTTTTGTCGTGTGTATTGTATATATTATCTTTTGGGAGTAAGTGTGTAATTATGTAAATTATTTGTAAATAATGTTTTACTATGTACATAAGTTATGGCGAGTTTATTTTCAGTTACGTTATATGTTTAAGATTTTTATTTATTTTCAGTTATTCTGCAAACAAAATTTTAAAATTAGTGTTTTACAAGATTAATTCTTTTACAACTTGGGTAAGTTATATTAGGATTAGTCTTAAATGTGATACCCTACGGTGGGTGTTATATTAGTTGGTATCAGAGCCCCGGTTAGAGTCTTTTGGGTTTTTGTGGTTAGGTTTGTTTTGCTTAAGTTATATGATTCTCTGTGTTTGGTTTCCGAAAGGTTACATTTGACTCTTATTTGTGTTTTTGGTTGCTAGTGAAGAAAGCAATGTCTCGTAACAGAGGGGCACGTGTGAACATGGGTCGCAATAATGAACTAATGACAGCGGTTGCAGAAGCAATGCAACGTATGGTAGACGAAATTGTACAACAAAATCAACGAGCTGCACAACAACAAGAAGTCAATGTTGATGTTTAGAATTTGTTTAAATTCTATCGTAATGACCCGCTGCAGTTTAAGGCCGAGCTTGACTCAGAAAAGGCAAGTCTGTGGATACAAGAGCTGGAGAAGATTTTCGAAATAATGGGATATGCAGATGACCGTAAGGTGACTTATGCCAATTTTATGTTGATGGGGGATGGTGAAAATTGGTGGAAAGCAACTCGAAGAGTACTACAAGCAGAAAGACGAGAAATTACCTGGGAGGTATTTTGTGATATATTTTTGGAAAAGTATTTTTCGGATAGCGTAAGGCACGCCAAGGAGATGGAATTCCTTGGGTTAAGGCAAGGTGGAATGACAGTGAACAAGTATGCTGCGAAGTTTGAGAGCTTGTCTAAGTTCTCATGGTATCTCCAGATCCAGCCTGATGAGGTTTGGAAATGTTGCAAGTTTAAGGAAGGTTTAAGGGTTGAAATGAAGAAGGGAGTACTGCCAATGCGAATGAACCAGTTCTCGGCATTGATGGATATGTGTTGCAGACTCGAAGAATTGGAGCCATCGCGAGATACAAGAAGTTGTAACTTTGGACCATCTAGGTTCCAAAAGGGAGGAAGCAACAACAACAACCGGTTTCAGCAGAAACCATATTCAAGGCCATCGGGAAGTCAGCAACAACAACAAAAGCCCCGAGGAGAAGGTCCTAATGGCAATCGTTTTGGCCAGACTGTGGCACTACCAATAAAGTGTATGAAGTGTGGAAATGACCATTTGACGAGGGACTGTATGATCAGGGGAATCATTTACTTTAGATGTGGAAGGCCTGGTCACTTTTCGAGGGATTGTAATCAAGCGAAGATGGAGCCTTCGGTGAGTAATGTTCATGCTGCCAAGCCCCAAGCTAGAGGACGAGTATATATAATAAGCGGAGCTGAGGCCTCTTAGTCTGATGATCTTATCAAGGGAGAAGGTGTCATATCAGGTAATCTTTTAACTATACTATATGACTCAGGTGCAACTCATTCGTTTATTGCACATAACTGTGTGGAACGTTTGGGATTGCCTATGTCTTCTTTGAATTTTCAAATGATCATTTCTACACTTACTGCCAAGCCTGTTAGTATTTCTAAAATATGCGTAAATTGCCCCATTACTATCAATAATCAAGTCTTTTCTATTAATTTAATTTCTTTGCCACTTACCGATATAGATATAATCTTAAGAATGGATTGGTTATCTTCTAACATCCTGTTAGACTGTTCTAAAAAGACCTTAGTATTTCCTGAGGATGAGGTTTTTGGATTTTTGACTACTAATCAAGTCGAATCTTTATTGAGGGATGGAGCCTAAGGATATATGTTGTTATCTTCTTTAGAAGTCAAGAATGAAAAAGATATGAATGTTATTTCTGTTGTAAATGAGTTTCCTAAAGTTTTTTTTGAAGAAGTACCTGGATTACCACCAGAAACAGAGATAGAGTTTTCTATCGATCTTGTGCCAGGAGCGGGTCCTATTTCGATTGCACCGTACTGGATGTCTCCATCAGAATTAGCAGAGTTAAAGAAGTAATTGGAAGAACTGTTGGAAAAACAGTTTGTGAGACCTAGTATTTCACCATGGGGAGCTCCAGTGCTACTAGTCAAAAAGAAGGATGGATCTTCGCGTTTATGTGTGGACTACCACCAGTTGAACAAGGTTACAATCAAGAACAAGTATCCACTTCCAAGGATTGATGATTTGATGGACTAGTTGAAAGGAGCGGTTGTTTTCTCTAAGATAGATCTGCGATTAGGTTATCATCAAATTCGTGTAGGATATACCTAAGATAGCTTTTCGAACGTGCTACGGTCATTATAAGTATGTTATCATGCCTTTTGGAGTGATGAATGCTTCTGCGATATTCATGGATTACATGAATAGGATCTTTCGTTCATATCTAGATAGATTTGTCATTGTTTTTATCAATGACATTCTGATCTATTCTCAAAGTCTGAAAGAGCATGCTGAACACCTCAGTATAGTTCTCCAGATTTTAAAGGAGAAGAAGTTGTAGGCAAAGTTGTCAAAATGTGAATTTTGGTTGGACGAAGTTTAGTTTCTGGGTCATGTGATTTCTAAAGATGGAATTGTAGTGGATCCAGCAAAGGTTGAGACAGTTCTTCAGTGGGAAAGGCCAACAACAGTGACTGAGATCCGAAGTTTTATTGGATTAGCCGGATATTATCGAAGTTTTATTGAAGATTTTTCTAAGATAGCCAGTCTTTTGATTACTAAAAAAAAGGTTGACTACTGTACCAGTGTTGATTCTACTAGATCCAAATTAGTCTTTTGAAGTATACTATGATGTTTCTTATCAAGGGTTAGGGTGTGTATTGATGCAGAATAGGAAAGTGGTAGCATATGCTTCAAGACAACTGAAGGTACATGAAAGGAATTACCCAACGCATGATTTGAAACTAGTCGCAGTTGTTTTTTCCTTGAAAATTTGGAGACACTTTCTATATGGAGCTACGTTCAACGTCTTCAGTGAACATAAAAGTTTGAAGTATTTGTTTGATTAGAATGAGTTGAACATAAGGCAGAGAAGATGGTTAGAATTTCTGAAGGATTATGACTTTCAGCTTCAATATCATCTTAGAAAAGCGAATGTCATGGCAGATGCTTTGAGTAGGAAGATGCTCAGTGTTTCTGCTATGATGATTAAAGAGGAACAATTGATAGAACAATTCAAAGATATGTGGCTATCGGTAGAGTTAGTGCCAGGAAGGATTCATTTGAACAAGGTCACTATTCTGAATGATTTGCTAGAAGAAATCTGAGAAAAACAAGAAGATGACGAGTTTTTGCAAACAGAGAAAGAATTCTTGAAGCAAGGTCGTGTGGCAATGGTTGAGGAAGGATCTGACGGGGTCTTAAGGTTTAAAGGTAGGATTTGTATACCTAGTGATCCCTATCTTAGGAACGTGATTCTTGATGAAGCTCACAACAGCAGGTTGAGTATACATCCCGAAATAACCAAGATGTATCAAGATCTGAAGCAATTGTTTTGGGAGCCTGGGATGAAGAGAGATGTTGCTGAACATGTGTCATCTTGTCTCGTATGTCAAAAGACGAAGGTTAAACATCAGAGACCAGCAGGTATGCTGCAACTCCTAACTATTCCAGAATGGAAATGAGATAGTGTTGCAATGGATTTTGTTATGAGATTTCCAAAGACTAGAAAAGGATATGATTCTATATGGGTCATTGTTGATAGGCTTACGAAGTCAGCTCACTTCTTGTTAATTAATATCAAGTATTCGATGGAGAAGTTGACCCAGGTGTGCATTGGTGAAATCGTTAGACTTCACGTTGTGCCCACTAGTATCATTTCTGATAGAGATCCAAGGTTTATGTCAAGGTTTTAGCGAAGCCTACATGAAGCAATGGGGACTAAACTTCGTTTGAGTTCTTCCTACCATCCGCAGACTGATGGTCAAACGGAGAGGATTATCCAGTCATTGGAGGATCTGTTAAGAGTTTGTGTGTTAGAACAAATAGGGAGTTGAGATGAATTCTTACCTTTGGTAGAATTCACTTACAACAACAGTTTTCATTCAAGTATAGGGATGGCACCCTATGAAACGCTATACGGACGACGATGTTGAACACCTTTGTGTTGATATCAAGATAGTGAGAGTATAACAATTGTAACATCCTCTTTTTACATATGTTAGGCATATAAAAGGTTATAGAGGTAGCTTAATAATAGTTTAACATATCCGCTAAATTTTGGGATGTTTTGAGTTAATTAAGGCATTTTATCGTAACACAGAAAGTGCAAAATGACTATTTTAACTCAGGAAAAATAGCATAAATGCTATATTAAATGAAATGGATATGGAAAAGTTATTTCTAAGTCACAAATGAGTGAAATAAGATGTGGTTAAATTTTTAAGGTAAACGGAGTCAGTTTGGTATTTTTAAGGATACCGAGTGAGTATTTAAGTATCGATCAGGTCACAGCAGATATAGAAAATTATGAAAATAATGAAACAAGAATTTTAATGGATCTTATAATTTATTTTAAGGGCGTTGGAAGTTAGAAAACTTGATTTAGTTAAATCAAAGTGCTCTTAGTATATACAGAATTAAGAAAATAACAAAATTGCCCTTATAACTCATCTATTAAAAGATGTGATTTCCATTCATCTTTCTATTCCTCTCACGCACTGCTGAAGGAAAGAAAACAAGGGCAGACATGAAGAGGAAAAAAAATGAAGGGGAAGGTGTAACACCATCCGTAGGGCATCACATTTTTTACTAAAAACTTATATTTACAACCTGAAAATCATTTTACAAAAGGCTTTGAGTTCAAAAATTTGGATTGTTAAAATCCTTTTTTGCAGATAATATAAACTTACTGAAAACATACGTAATACAAAAAATAGACTGAACTAATAATACACATGTTAATTATACCATATAATATTAAACAACATTTAAAACATAATTTACAGACTCAAGGAACAGTAGCAAAACCTAATGATGGGTACTACTAATAGCACGGTATCAACACTAATCGAGAAAAACCCAACATACATGTTCCGTTTCTCCACCAAACTTCATCCTGTTGAAACTAAGAAGGTCACTCCTCGACGCCGCCACCGACCACAAAACATTGCCTCCAAAAGTCTAAGAAACTTGCTTCGCCTACTATATGAATTTAAATAATACAAACACAACAAAACAATACAGTAAAGAGGTGAGATCCCCTTTCACCAATACTAGTACGGTAGCAAAGAATGATACGAATGACAAAGTCATTCTATACATACAAATATAAAAAATATAATCATGTTAATAAATTATCTTTATTATTTAGAAAACATATATCACACCAATATAAACATCAACAGTATATCAATAACAGATATCAATAATATACATATGTAATGAGTATGCCACCATGATATGGACCTTGAAAATGTCACAACAATATGTACACAACTATGCATATGCACAATGCATCACATTCCTACTCCATGGAGCAAAACAAATTTCGGATATGAATAGTCCAGAAGATCTGCCACCCATAATGACAGTCTAAGCTAGATGCGAGACATAAATAGTGCTTGTCGGGACAATACGCCAGTGCGTTGCAACGGTATATCATGGCCAGGCATATAAGGTGACAAACAAGTCACTATGAACAACCGCGCCCTGACGTCCCCAGTAGATCACCCACTTGGATCACTCCTATTCAGCTCTCATTCATTCCTAAATAATAAAAGCCATCACAACCATCGACTATACATGCCAACTCAATGCATATATATGAACCATAATTTAGTCTCAAAATATTCTCATATTTACATAAATGCCCTCAATGGCAATAATCTCAAAATACAGTATGTTCCCACTTGACGTACCATATTTTCACATGTCCAAAATACAGTACGTTCCCACTTGACGCACTATATTTTCACATGTTCAGGTCCACCACTTTGGCCCGACAGTAAAACTCGCTGTTCCAATTAATCGCGTAGAAATTTTATCGCGTTTTTACAATTTCATCATTTTTACAAATGTTTTTAAATCACTTAAATATATTTTACTGTTTTTAAAATCGCGTGGTATTTTTAAATCGTTTTCTCAATCGCGTAAGATTTTTAAATCATTTTCTTAACCGAAAAGCTTTAAAATCTCCATTTCAAAACTGCGTAAGCTATTTTTCATACTTTAAAACTACGTAGAATAATTTCCTTATGTTATAAATATGTTGTGAAATTCTTTCCTTTATTCGTTCATTTTTAGTAAATTATGACAGCAAATTGTCTAGAAAATCTATAAAATATATTTTCTTCATTGTCCTTTAAAAATCCCTTTAGTTTGGTTTATTACTACTAAATACATTTTAAAAATTTAAATTATACTTTTAAAATCTAAAGATAAGTATTTTTTTTCAAGAATTTAATTCATTTTCCTTCTATACTACATTTCTAATAAAAATTAATTTACATCTTTACTTCTTGAAAATTTTTTACAAATACATTCTTTTTAGGTAAAACATCAACTCTACACTTTAGAAAATAAGTTTTGAATTGATTACACATTTACAAAGCATTTTGGCCGAATCTCATAAAACCTTGGCATTTGATCTTTAGATCATTTTCTATCTTCTAAATCACTTTGAAATTCATTCATTCACCTAATTCCATTAAATCCTTCCTTTAGAAAATGGTTGAGAACATTTTGGTTCTCTTCTCTTGGTTAAGGCCGTGAGCCCCTTCTTGTGTTCTTTGGAACACTCATGCAAGTCCTCACATTTTATTTACATTGTACAATAAATAATCATGCATCTATGAACACATATCATATATTAAAGCAATCATAAAACACATACAAAATATTAAAGCTGTAGACATGCTTGCACACATAGTCAATCACAATTAGGAAAAACAAAAAACAACCAAGTGAACGAATCCCTATGGATTCTTCACCACAAACACATCTATTCCTCACCACTAACACATGGCTGATGAGGGTAATCTCCCTCTTACCTCTTGAAGAAACCTCCAAAGTTCCTTGTATGTCCTCTTGTTGTCTCCTTCAAGATGAACTTCAACCACCAAGTGTTTCTTAAAAATCAAAGAAAACATGAAATATTAATATCTAAGGTTTGAATAAGAAAAACCATGGATCAAAATATGGTTTAGAAGGAAAGAATGAAATCAATAGTGAAGATTTCATAAACTTCACCTTACAACTCCAAACCTTGAGCTTGAAGAACAAAGATGAAGATGGATGATTTAGGGAAAATCTCCAACATGAAAGTTCCTTAGAATTGCATGGAGATTCAAGATCTAAGGTTGTTTAGAATTATTGAAGCTTGGTAGGTGATTTGGTGGGGTTGGCCGTGAGCTTCCATAGAGAGGAAAGGTGAGAGTTATGTGTTTGGCTTTGAAAGAACTCCTTGAAAATAGGTGATTTTGATCAAGACTCCAACTACAAAGTGTCTTGAAACAAGGTAAGGATTCAAGATATATGGTTGGTGTAAATTATTGAAGAGTGATGGTAGAACCATGGCCTCTTGGCCGAATCCATGGAGAAGAGAAAGATAGCAACTTTTGTGTTCTTTGCTTGATAGGAAGATGGAAATGAATGAATCTTGAGAAATTCCTAACATGAAAGTGTCTTGGATCAATGAGAGGATTCAAGAAATGATATTGGTAGGAATTATTGAAGCTTGGAGAGTGGTTCTTGAGTGTTTGGCCGAATTCATGGGGGGAGAGAAAAGGAGAGAGTTTTGGTTGCTTGTTCTTGGTTCTTTGGAGAAAAGGATGTGTAAGAGAGCAAGTGAGATGAATAGATGAAGGTTGTCTTCCATTTGGGTGCTATGGCCGTGGTGTACAAGGAGAGAAAAGGGGTGAGAGCTTCTTGCCAAAAATTGCAAATGAATCAAAGCCCTCCTATTTATAGACTTCATAAAAAAGATGAAGACTTAAGATATTTTTCGGTGTACTGTAAGCAATGAGCAATAATTAATGCTTATAAAGTCAGTTTCTATTGTCTAATGGATAATAAAATATACCTAGATTTTTCTCTTGTTCTAGCTAGGTAGCAACTATTGTTGATCATTTTTTACTGATTGCCCTTGATAAGTCACAGAGCGAGTCATCAAAGAGAAGTTTCTAGAACATATGACTCACTACGATGAGTCAGCGTAGATATTTCTAGAACAGGTGAGTCAGCATGGCCAGTCATCAGCTGAGTCACTAGCTGAGTCCACAATGGTGAGTCGTCAGGGAACCTTCTAGAATGTATGACTTACTGCGGCGAGTCACAGGGTGAGTCAGCGTTTCTAGATTGTGGTGAGTCACTGCTTCTGGAACATGGCGAGTCACCGCTTCTGGAACATGGCGAGTCACCGCTTCTAGAAGCTTCCCGAATATGCTAAGTCACAGGTGCTGAGGTGTCGCGCCACATGCCCAACTTCTATTGGTCATTTGCGATGAGTTACAGCTACCAGCTTTGACCGGCTCGTTATTAGTCCATGTGTAAAGCACTCAATGACTAGGCGCATGACGATGCATTTTCTAGAGTCTTCTAGAACAGTTTGGAACATGTGAGTCACTAGGCTGGTCACCTATGTGAGTCACTAAACGATGAGTCATCGTCTAGAACATTTTGCAGTGGGTGACTAGGCTTACGTCTAGAATCATCTACTAGATATTTTTCAAGAAAAATATCATCCAATGGATAATAAAACATACCCCGATTTTATTTGTCAGATAAAATCGTAGGAAAATAAAACTTCAAAAATTGTTTCCGGTTTCGGGTTTAGTAAGATCCTCTGGCTCCGAATCAACAGTACAAAAAATTCTAGCTAATAAAAATTTTTATTTTTCTGGGCCCGCATACAGCCCAAAATATCATAAATATATTAAATATTCAAAATTTACCAAAATATCAAAAATATAATATAATATTCAAAATATCTCAAAATATCTCGAATATATATTAAAATATTCAAAATATCTCAAAATATCTAAAATATAATAAAATATTCAAAATATCTTAAAATATCTAAAATACATTAAAATATTCAAAATATTTGAAATATCACAAAAATTCACAAAAATCATATTAATTGTGAAACTCTTGAAAATCAAATCAGATTAGTAAAAATAATTAAGAATTGAGAAAAAGAAATAAAATACGAAAGAATATATATTCAACCCAAAAATAATATTAAAATAATCAAAAACGCAAAAACTCTCAAAAATTCTTAAAAATCACAAGAATCATAAAATTCACAGAAGTCAAGTCAGATTACTCAAAATAATTCAGAATCGACCAAAACAAATAAAATACGAATTCTTGGGGTGTTACAACACTCTCATCCTAAAAAGAATTTTGTCCCCGAAATTCGTAGTAGTTTTAAAACAATCATGGATACTACTCCTCCATCTTGTCTTTCAGCTCTTACATTGCATCCCCGTTTAGGGCCACCTCAGATTGCCTCAACCAATGAAAACTCCTTGTATCGTGTTTAACTGCTCCTTTAAAATATGAAGAACCATACTGAGATGTTTAGCATGTTCCCCATGATTTAAAGAATAGATCAGAATGTCGTTAATAAAGATAATGACAATTCTGTCTAGATAAGGACGAAAGATACTATCCACACAATCTGTGAATATTGCGAAAACATTCGCCACTCCGAACAGCACCACTTGAAATTTCTTTGCCCTTGTACCGCTTCACTCTCCTGCCTTTGCTTTTAACAAGAAGTGCCTCACAATTCAAGTTCTCTTTTTCAACAATACTGTATCTGATACTATGACATGATTTTTAACTAAAAATATCCTTTCTTGCAATTGCAATATATAAAAGGACATTATAAGGGTTAGAAAGAAAAGATAGTGAAATTATCCAATATGTTACCAGCATATCTAACAAGGAATTTGATATTGTTCGATTTTAAGAATGAATTTTCTGGGACACCAAAATTTTACTGAAACAATCTATAGGATATGATTAAAGTTAACTAATCCATTCTTAAGATCACGTCTATCTCGTGAAAGAGGTAGACAGTTTAGAATAACAGGAAAGATTATTTAAGGAACTAAATAGTAACAATGGATTTGGTAATGAGAGTAGAAATAGATAAATCAAAAGGTAGCAAAGATACTAATAGTTGTAATCAACCCACACAGTCAAGCAGCTATAAAAGAATGGGTTAAACCAAAAGTACATTTCACAATTGTGACACATGAGAGATATCATGAAGGCATAGAAAGAAAAGATGGTAGAGTCATCCATACCACTGAACCTATCCAATAGAGAAATTGATGTGGTCCGATGAATTTAGAAGTGAGCTTTTTAAGTTGAACAATTCAACCAATAGGTCTAACAAAGTATGGATGATTGGAAAAAAATACCCAATCCATATTTTTGGTTCGCGTCTATTTTGAGAAAGAGATATACCAATTGAATCAACAGAAAAGATTCAATTATTTAACAGACTTAGGATGGTTTAAGCAACTCAAGTCCTCAACCACATATTTTAGCAATAGAAGTAGAAACAACCAGGTCAAAAGATAATGAAGACACAGATAACTCCAATTGACCCACACAATTATATGCCATAAAGAAATGGGTTACCCTCGGAATTTATACAGTATAGTTAAAAGATCACCGCTTGTGACACAATCTTCTTTGTTTAGGTCTTCAGTTTGGAATACTTTTGCTCCACTTGAAGAATCGACGCTCCGTTCTACTTGAGATGTCAAAGTACATTCATTACTAACAGATGACCTCATCTTTAGTGGAATACACTCTCTAGCAAGATGTCCGAGCATCCCATACTTGAAACAGATTATTTTCTTTGATTGTACAATCCCTTGTTAGATGATCTTTCCCACACTTCTGACATGTTGGTGTAGATGTCACAGTCTGACTAAACCTGCTACCACTCGCACTTCCTCCATGAGATTGCTGCTGTTGTTGACTTCCCGATGATCACGAATATGTTTTCCGTTAGAATCGCTTGACCTTATGGTTTTTTCCTCTTTCGGAACCAATATGGTCCAACGTTATGAAATCTCATATTCTGAGATTTATTTCGACTTTGTCCGATTCTAAATCTCGGCTATCGTTCCTTGCTGCTGAGTAATCCTTTGGTCATGTTATATTGTTCCTTCAGTCGTTCTTTGCATTGCTTTCATAGTTGCAGCCACATTATCAATGTCAATTTCTACTTCTTCGCGTGCACGTTTACCACTATCCGTCGCTTCTCTTCTAAGACGGACGAATCATAATACAATGGAAACCGAATGTAACCATTTCAAAGAAACACTATCTCCTTTCGGAGTCCAAGCACAGAGAGTCACACAGCACAAACAAGACAGACTTAACCACAAACCCAAAAGACTCTAACCGTGCTCTGACACCAACTTATGTAACACTCTCCGTAGAGCATCATATTTCCGACTAAAAACTTATATTTACAACCTAAAAATCATTTTACAAAAGGCTTTGAGTTCAAAAATTGAGATTGTTAAAATCCCTTTTTGCTGATAATATAAACTTACCGAAAATATACGTAATACAAAAAATAGACTGAACTAATAATACACATGTTAATTATACCATATAATATTAAACAACATTTAAAACATAATTTACAGACTCAAGGAACAGTAGCAAAACCCAATGACGGGTACCACTAATAGCACGGTAACAACACTAATCGAGAAAAACCCAACATACATGTTCCGTTTCTCCACCAAACTTCATCCTGTTGAAACTGAGAAGGTCACTCCTCGACGTCGTCACCGACCACAGAACATTTCCTCCAAAAGTCTAAGAAACTTGCTTCGCCTACTATATGAATTTAAATAATACAAACACAACAAAACAATACAGTAAAGAGGTGAGATCCCCTTTCACCAATGCCAGTACAGTAGCAAAGAATGATACAAATGACAAAGTCATTCCATACATACAAATATCACAAATATAATCATGTTAATAAATTATCTTTATTATTTAGAAAACATATATCACACAAATATAAGCATCAACAGTATATCAACAACAGATATCAATAATATACATATGTAATGAGTATGCCACCATGATATGGACCTCGAAAATGTCACAACAATATGTACACAACTATGCATATGCACAATGCATCACATTCCTACTCCATGGAGCTAAACAAATTTCGAATATAAATGGTCCAGAAGATCTGCCACCCATAATGACAGTTTAAGCTAGCACGAGACATAAATAGTGCTTGTCAGGACAATACGCCAGTGCGTTGCAATGGTATATCATGGCCGGGCATATAAGGTGACAAATAGGTCACTATGAACAACCGTGCCCTGACGTCCCTAGTAGATCACCCACTTGGATCACTCCTATTCAGCTCTCATTCATTCCTAAATAACAAAAGTCATCACAACCATCGACTACGCATGCCAACTCAATGCATATATATGAACCATAATTTAGTCTCAAAATATTCTCATATTTACGTAAATGCCCTCAATGGCAATAATCTCAAAATACAATACGTTCCCACGTGACATACCATATTTCCACATGTCCAAAATACAGTACGTTCCCACTTGACGCACTATATTTTCACATGTTCGGGTCCACCACTTTGGCCCGACAGTAAAACTAACTGTTCCAATTAATCGCATAGAAATTTTATCGCGTTTTCATAATTTCGTCATTTTTACAAACATTTTTAAATCACATAAATATATTTTACTATTTTTAAAATCGTGTAGTATTTTAAATCGTTTTCTCAATCGCGTAAGATTTTTAAATCGTTTTCTTAACCAAAAAGCTTTAAAATCTCCATTTCAAAACTGCATAAGCTATTTTTCATACTTTAAAACTATGTAGAATAATTTCCTTACGTTATAAATATATTGTGAAATTCTTTCCTTTATTCGTTCATTTTTAGTAAATTGTGACAGTAATTTGTCTAGAAAATCTATAAAATATATTTTCTACGTTGTCCTTTAAAAATCCCTTTAGTTTGGTTTATTACTACTAAATACATTTTAAAAATTTAAATTATACTTTTAAAATCTAAAGATATGTATTTTTTTTCAAGAATTTAATTCATTTCCTTCTATACTACATTTCTAATAAAAATTAATTTACTTCTTTACTTCTTGAAAATTTTTTACAAATACATTTTTTTTAGGTAAAACATCAACTCTACACTTTAGAAATAAGTTTTGAATTGATTACACATTTACAAAGCATTTTGGCTGAATCTCATAAAACATTGGCATTTGATCTTTAGATCATTTTCTATCTTCTAAATCATTTTGAAATTCATTCATTCACCTAATTTCATTAAATCCTTCCTTTAGAAAGTGGTTGAGAACATTTTGGTTCTCTTTTCTTGGTTAATGTCGTGAGCCCCTTCTTGTGTTCTTTGGAACACTCATGCAAGTCCTCACATTTTATTTACATTGTACAATAAATAATCATGCATCTATGAACACATATCATATATTAAAGCAAACATAAAACACATACAAAATATTAAAGCTATAGACATGCTTGTACACATAGTCAATCACAATTAGGAAAAACAAAAAACAACCAAGTGAACGAATCCCTATGGATTCTTCACCACAAACACATCCATTCCTCACCACCAACACATGGCTGATGAAGGTAATCTCCCTCTTACCTCTTGAAAAAACCTCCAAAGTTCCTTGTATGTCCTCATGTTGTCTCCTTCAAGATGAACTTCAACCACCAAGTGTTTCTTAAAAATCAAAGAAAACATGAAATATTAATATCTAAGGTTTGAATAAGAAAAATCATGGATCAAATTATGGTTTAGAAGGAAAGAATGAAATCAATAGTGAAGATTTCATAAACTTCACCTTACAACTCCAAACCTTGAGCTTGAAGAACAAAGATGAAGATGGATGATTTAGGGAAAATCTCCAACATGAAAGTTCCTTAGAATTGCATGGAGATTGAAGATCTAAGGTTGTTTAGAATTATTGAAGCTTGGTAGGTGATTTGGTGGGGTTGGCTGTGATCTTCCATAGAGAGGAAAGGTGAGAGTTATGTGTTTGGCTTTGAAAGAATTCCTTGAAAATAGGTGATTTTGATCAAGACTCCAACTACAAAGTGTCTTGAAATAAGGTAAGGATTCAAGATATATGGTTGGTGTAAATTATTGAAGAGTGATGGTGGAACCATGGCCTCTTGGCCGAATCCATGGAGAAGAGAAAGATAGCAACTTTTGTGTTCTTTGCTTGATAGGAAGATGGAAATGAATGAATCTTAAGAAATTCCTAACATGAAAGTGTCTTGGATCAATGAGAGGATTCAAGAAATGATATTGGTAGGAATTATTGAAGTTTGGAGAGTGGTTCTTGAGTGTTTGGTCTGTAACACCCACCGTAGGGTGCCACATTTATGTTACTTTATTACCAAATTACCCCAAAATATAAAATATGATGTAATAATAAAATAAGAGTTGTAAATTTTTTTTTATAACAATAACAATAAAATAAACTTAGCGGAAAATAAAACTATGATACAACAATCTCACACATAAATTACATCATATACATATTTCACACGTGCTGTCAGGTTTATTTATTACAAACCATTTCTTGAAACAATAAACACACTTAAATAATTACAGACATAACTTATATCAGAGTTCACACTCGCCCAAGCTTAACTAAGCGAGAAGACCCCTCGAGACGGGTCCTCCTCGGGTTCCTCGGCGGTAGGAATCCATTGTGACGAGTAGCCCTACGGGCAGTGTCCGGCCGACGACACTATGCGATTTCCGTTGGGACATAATTTCTAGTGTCCCAATGTCGCCCGATATGCAACGGAAATTCAACATGAACAAAGATCGTCACACGTAAAAACGGATCCCCACGATATAGCCTACTAATACTAACAAATCGGTACCCCTCATAAATAAGTCCTCGCTCATCTGGACTTGTCCTCCACTCTCTAGCTCCTCCATGAAACTGTAAACGTACATATCCAAAGAAACTAGCTCCTGATGACATGTTGTCAGAACTCTGCGGTTCCTGATGTGAGAAGTAATTCCTCTTCTCCTTCTAGTACCGTATCCTTCTCAACGTCTTTACCCAATATAAATACAATAAACAGATAAACATACAAAGAGGTGAGATCACCTACACCATTTCCAGCATGATAGCACAGAGATAATACAGACAACATGTTATGCAAAAATATCATATCATGATCACAATTATGGCATCATCATAATGTAAAAATAATTATCATCATCACTGTTCAAACCACAAATAATTACAGTAATGCTACCACATATGTATATGTTAAATTCATGCATGTGAACATAGACTCAATGTCCTACTCCATGGAGCTAATACTCAAGTCGGAGAAATTGATCGAAAAGATCCGTCGGTATCTCGTGCCTCAGACCAAGTGCTATAATTATATCCTGCACATCTAGCACATACACGACAGTCTTTGTCAGATCTTGATTAAGAATAGTGTCTCGGTCCGGATCATCGGTGTGTTGCATCGGTCTAACTCACGGTGCGAGAAGAGCTACCAAGCGCCCATTGCGAGCAACCCGCACCCCGATGCCCCAAGGTCAACCAAAGTGACCTACACTACGCATATCGCACCCACTCAAGAGGTGTACGTTTCTCTAGGCAATTAGCCATATTCAGTCCGTTGGACCATTTTCAATGCATGTGTTATGCACCAATTACCAACCAAAGGTAAATCACATAATTTCTCATTCCAGATTCAGACATCTTGTTTTTGTTCGTAAAATGGATTAATGCCAATTACAGCAAACTTCTCAATTTCTTATACAAGTATTCATATATTGTTTTTAAGTGTAAGGTTCTTGTATAATTAACTGTTAAATCACATAACTATATTTTTCTCATTCGCAAAATATTTTCGTTACGTTTTTACGTACAGTAATGATTTGTAACATTTTCTGTTACATTTTAAAAATCACAAAACTATTTTCTACTGTATTCTAAATTGCGTAAAAATGATCTTTTATTTTTAAAATGTATAGCAATGTTTCCACAATATTTAGATCGTGTAAAATATTTAAACGCGTTACAAATCGCGTAGGAATAATTTAACGTTTTTCAAATCACGTAACTTAAAAATTACGTTTTTGAGTTACGTAAATCGTTTTTCACCATTTTTACCCTTCATAAAATATTTCTTAACTTTAAAAATATTAATTTGAACATTTCTCATAAAAATATAATTTCTTACATTATTTTCTTTCTATTCTAAATCAAAAATCCCTTCCGTACTATATTTTCTCAAAATCACTTTTTATTGATTTAATCTTACCAAATCATATTTAATTGATTTAATTACTATTTCAAAATTTAAATTTCCTAACATTTTCCAAAACCCAATACTTAAATTCTACGTTAGAAATTTTAAGTTACAACGTTTCCTTTTATATTTCTAAATCATTTCTAAACATTAAATCAAATTTTATGTTTAAGTTACAAACGTTTTCTTTTATATTTCTAAATCACTTCTAAAAATCAATTCTTCTTAAGATAATTTAAAGTTCAACACTTAAATTCCTTTCCAAAGTCCTTATTTGAAAATTCTTATATTTTATTACATCAAAACATTTTTTTCTAAGTTATCAAAACCTTATAGATGGCCATTGGAACCATGAAATATTTTTCTTCTTTCTTAAATAATTT
Source organism: Ormosia emarginata (assembly GCA_029884605.1). Lineage (NCBI taxonomy): Eukaryota > Viridiplantae > Streptophyta > Magnoliopsida > Fabales > Fabaceae > Ormosia > Ormosia emarginata. The sequence continues at coordinate 48,177,644 of JAQQTP010000088.1, forward strand.
TCATTCTTTATTTCAACATAAAATAACTTCATGAAAATACTACTTAAAACCGTGTACACTCTTTTTATAAAACAAACTCTCTTGTTTATTTTCTTTACTTCTCAAATCATCCAATTTTATCACTTATGAAAATATCATTTTTGTGAACACTACTTTAATTAATGTCTTGGCTGAAATTTATTTAGTTCAAGGACTAAAAATCAACTTCATTGTTCTTGAAAAATTTCAATAAAAACCCTAAACTTGGAAGCTCAAAACCGTGACCTCCTCCATGGCCTTTGGAGCCAAAATTTTGTTTATTTCAACATACATTCATCATAATATATTCAACATATATCATCATGTATATCATAAGCTTATCATATAAGCAATTAAAAATTATACTAAGCATGCAAACACAAGTAAATCATGCAAAATATATCAAGCATAAGCAAAATAATTAAAGCACATAACACACACACAAATTATTACATGACCATGGATAGGAATCCTCACATGGATTCACCATCCATCAAATATAAAACCTTCCCTCACCACCATGCTTGGTTGGTGAGATGAATCTCCCTCTTACCTCTTGAAGAACCACCAAAGAGCTTGTTGCTTTGTCTTTGGAGCAAGATCTCCACCAATACAAGTTCTTAAACATGAAACAAATACAAGAAAATTAGTATATCAAGCTTGAACAAGAAGAACCATGGATCAAACATGGTTTAGAACATGAAAAAGAAAAGAATAAATGAAGTTTTCTTACACTTCTCCAACAAAAGCTCTAGAACTTGATCTTAGTAAAAGTCCTTCAAGATGGAAGAATTAGAACTTAGTGTGAACTACAAAGGTTCTTAGAATGATGAAAGGATTCAAGAAACTAGGTTGTATGAAATTAAAAAGTGATGGAGGAGTGAGTTGAGGTGCTTGGCCGAATGGTGTGTTTTTGGGAGAGAAATGGAGTTTGCTTTGGTTTGGTCTTGAAACTTAAGTGAAATAAGTGAAGGTGTGATAATGTGAAGTGTCAAAATGAGTTATTTGGCCATTTGGACAATGCATGGCCGTAGCATGCATTAGAGAGAAATGGAAAGTGAAGTTTGACAAACATAAGCATTAATGATCAATAGGAATTGGTCTTTCTGACTTGGCTTGTCTTCATTCTTTTTTTCTTTGGCCTAAAAGCCTACACTAAATTGTCTCCTTTCCTCCTTGCTCTTCAAACCGTCCCCCTCCCCTCCATACACTCAAAATGTGCCAAATTACCAAGCCATCACTATAAGTCATCCTAACCATTGATTAAAAGAATGGTTTGGATTTAAATTAGCTTCTAGGTTTAGGTTTTAGATGGAAGACTTCATTTGAGCCATTGGATCATTTTTGGCTTGCAATCCTAACCATTGAATATGTCTCCAAAATGAAGGGTCAAGATTACATCTTCAAACTTTATATCCAAGGGTCCAAAATGGTTGTAATCATTTTTGATGACTAATTCTCCACCATTGATCTAAATCCAAATCCAATGGTCATTAATGATCCATCTCCACCATTGATTAATTTTACATCCAAGGGTTGATAATGGTCATAGCCATTTAGAAGATTAAATCCCTACCCTTGATTTAATTTCAATCCAACGGTTATAATTGATCCTATTTATTTTTAAGATCAAATCTCCACCGTTAATTAAATCAAGATTAAATGTCTAGCTGTAATTAAATTAATAGTGGATATCCAAATCACTAATGTTATCTTAATAATATTTTAATAATATAGAATTTTATTTTTATCCATTATAACCTCACAAAAAATATAATTTGTATTTTTATCGTCGATAATTAAATTCAAGACAAAATACAAGAAAAGAAATTTTCTAAAAGCGTTTTAGGATTCGGGTTTAGTAAGATCCCCTCTGTCTCCGTCTAAACAGTACAAATTTTTCTATACGTAGAAAAATTTTTCATTTGCGGGACCCACACTGGCCCACGTATTGGCCACACGGGGCCCACATACACCTCGTGGGGCCCACAAATAGTAAAAATTCCAGAATCACACATAAAATCGCAAAAATTACAAAACTCACAAATATCAAATCAGATTACGTAAATTAATTAAGACTAAACAGTAAAAATTAATTTACGTAGATTTTTCCTACCGAAAATTATTATTTTCTTGACGAGCAAATTACTCAAAACGATCAAATATGCAGACAGAATATTCAAAATAACTTTACAGTACACAGAAATCACTAAACAGTAGAATTCTGTTAACTGTCAAGATTATTGTTTAATACATAGGAAGTTTGGGGTGTTACATGGTCGAATTCATTGGGGAGAGAAAAGGAGAGAGTTTTGGTTGCTTGTTCTTGGTTCTTTGGAGAAAAGGATGTGTAAGAGAGCAAGTGAGATGAATAGATGAAGGTTGTCTTCCATTTGTGTGCTATGGCCGTGGTGTACAAGGAGAGAAAAGGGGTGAGAGCTTCTTGCCAAAAATTGCAAATGAATCAAAGCCCTCCTATTTATAGACTTCATAAAAAAGATGAAGACTTAAGATATTTTTCGGTGTACTGTAAGCAATGAACAATAATTTATGCTTATAAAGTCAGTTTCTATTGTCTAATGGATAATAGAATATACCTAGATTTTTCTCTTGTTCTAGCTAGGTAGCAACTATTGTTGATCATTTTCTACTGATTGCCCTTGATAAGTCACAGAGCGAGTCATCAAAGAGAAGTTTCTAGAACATGTGACTCACTACGATGAGTCAGCGTAGATATTTCTAGAATAGGTGAGTCAGCATGGTGAGTCATCAGCTGAGTCACTAGCTGAGTCATCAATGGTGAGTCGTCAGGGAACCTTCTGAAACGTATGACTCACTGCGGCAAGTCACAAGGTGAGTCAGCGTTTCTAGAATGTGGTGAGTCATTGCTTCTGGAACTTGGCGAGTCACCGCTTCTGGAACATGGTGAGTCACCGCTTCTGGAAGCTTCCCGAATATGCTGAGTCACAGGTGCTGAGGTGTCGCGCCACGTGCCCAACTTCTATTGGTCCTTTGCGATAAGACACAGACACCAACTTTGACCGGCTCCTTATTGGTCCATGTGTAAAGCACTCGATGACTAGGCGCGTGACGATGCATTTTCTAGAGTCTTCTAGAACAGTTTGGAACATGTAAGTCACTAGGCTGGTCACCTATGTGAGTCACCAAACGAAGAGTCATCGTCTAGAACATTCTAGAGTAGGTGACTAGGCTTGCGTCTAGAATCATCCACTAGATATTTTTCAAGAAAAATATCATCCAATGGATAATAAAACATACCCCGATTTTATTTGTCAGATAAAATCGTAGGAAAATAAAACTTAAAAAACTGTTTCCAGTTTCGGGTTTAGTAAGATCCTCCGGCTCCGAATCAACAGTACAAAAATTTCTGGCTAATAAAAATTTTTATTTTTCCAGGCCCGCATACAACCCAAAATATCATTAATATATTAAATATTCAAAATATACCAAAATATCAAAAATATATTATAATATTCAAAAAATCTCGAATATATATTAAAATATTCAAAATATCTCAAAATATCTAAAATATAATAAAATATTAAAATATCTTAAAATATTTAAAATACATTAAAATATTCAAAATATCCGAAATATAACAAAAATTCACAAAAATCATATTAATTGTGAAACTCATGAAAATCAAATCAGATTAGTAAAAATAATTAAGAATTGAGAAAAAGAAATAAAATACGAAGGCTTATATATTCAGGCCAAAAATGATATTAAAATAATCAAAAATGCAAAAACTCCCAAAAATTCATAAAAATCACAATAATCATAAAATTCACAGAAGTCAAGTCAGATTACTCAAAATAATTTGGAATCGACCAAAACAAATAAAATACAAATTCTTAGGGTGTTACAGAAGAAGATGAGGAAATCAAGGAACCAAGAAGGAAAGTTAAAGCTTGAGGTAGGGGATTCGTTTCACACCTCCATCTTTTCTTTTTCTCTCTCTCTGTGTCTTTTTTTTTGGACTGAAAATCGAAAGTGGGTTTTCATGGTTTGATGATTTTATTATGTTGGATTCTTATGTTTTAAGCTTATTAATGGTTATTCTTGAATGTGATTGAGATATGAAATGAGTTTATGCTGTTAGATTTCCATGATTTTGATGTTGCAAAAATAGGTTTCCTTGGGTAAGGGATTTGAGTTTTGATCCGAAAATTGATGAGATTTGGAGGAGTTTGAGGTTATGGAATGATTGCAGTGTTAGAAAATTGCTTGATGCATGTTTAAAATGGAAGAAAACTGATTGGAAGTGAAAGAGAAAATGAAGAACAGCAGCAACATGTTGCTGCTGTTTTAAATATTCTGCTGCTATTTTTTTTTCAGTAGCTATGTGTTGCTGTTGTTATAGTAGTAACATGTTGTTATTGCTAGCTACTATCCAGCCGAAATGATACGGAAAATGTGAGGGTTGTGTTCTTTGTTGTTGTTGGGTCTTTGTCGGTCGAAAAGAAGAGGAAAATGTGAGGTTATAATGCAATGTGATGCTATTTTACATTATCTTAAATGAAGATAAATATAGATAATTTATGAAAAGTGTAATTTATATATGAGTTTATATATAAAGATCAAAAGTTATGACTAAGAATTGAGAGAAGACAATTATGTATTGAGTTATGCATTGTATTTACCTTATATGGAAGGAAAAGGTTGATTATGTAATAATACGAAATAATTGCATGTTTGTAATTGAATTGGAATGGACTTGGTAGAAAAAGGGTATGAGCAACAAAGTGTTGCATAGATGATTAGATGAGCATATATGGAGTATTATTGGATTGGATGTGATGGAAAATCATGTTTAATTGAGGTATAATAGGTCAAAATGTGATTTTGAGGTATTTTGATTATTTTCTTGCTTGAATGTGTTTGCGATGGTTATTTACAACTTGTTTATGGTAGGAGTTTGAGTTAGAAACTTGAGACTCTCCATTTGGACATTTGATGCACAAAGTGAGAAAAAGGATGTTTCCAGGCTTGATTGAGTTTAAATCTATAATTGATGAGTTGAATTTAGTGTTTAATGATCCTAACATGATTAGAGACCATGATTAGAGTTGAGGAACACTTAGAATTCATGAGTTGAGTATTAGAACTTGGTTAGAGACCAATACTATGTAGAACCCGAATTATGCAGAAACAGGACAGCATTGAGTAGTCTGTGATGTTTGTTGCATAACTTGAGCTACAGAACTCTAAATTACTTGATTCTGGAGCCATTTGAAAGCTAAGACATAATGATTTATGTAGTAAAAGTTTCAGAATTATTGAGCACCCCAATTAGTCCCAGTTTTGATTTGAAACCAAGCCAAATTCTGCAGAAAAGCCAATCTGGCACCAGTTAAACCAGATTTCATAATTTCTTGTTCCGAAGTCATATTTACATGAAACTAGTGCCATTTGAAATATAACACATAAGGCTATTTCACTGTTAAATTTCAGAATTTTTGAGTTCTTAGTTTGTTCTCAGTTCATTTCAAAGTCAGGTCATTTTCGGGTAAAACAGAAAATGCCCTGTTTTAGCTTCTGCATAATGTTGCATAACTTTGGCTACATTTGTCCAAATGAGGTGAGGTTTGTGGAATTTGAAAGATATGAGGGAATGCTATATGACTTTAAAATCTTAGAATTATTGAAGTTAGTATGTGCATTTGGTGCACTCATGAAAAACAGCCTTTTTAGGCAAAAAGTAAGGGGTTTTTGAAAAAATTTGGACCCTAGAAACTTTAGTAGCTTCTTTAATAGTTAAAGTTGAATTACGAAAGTGTAGTAGAAATGTGTTTGCTCCTTTATGGGTTAAACTTGAATTAAATGCTCCTTTATTGAGCTTGAAATGAAATATTTACATTATACCGGGAAGCAATATAAAGGAATGATGAAGGTAGATGAGGTTGAATGAGTCCCTCTCTACTAGCATGTGTGATAATGTATTAAGAAAAGTTTGATGATTATGATATTGCTTCTCCATTGTATATGGAAAAGTATAATTATGTAAAAAGTGAAGAAAGGAAAGGTTTTTGATACTCTTGCATATTTTGTTTTCAAACTTGTTATTTGATGTTTCCATGTATTGTAAGTTTATGCTTGGACAAAAGGGTTCCAAGTGGCTTGGACAAAAAGGCTCCAAATGCCAAAGTTATGAATGTTTGGTAGTGCAAGGAACAAAAAAGCATCCTGCCTACCCAGAAAATAATACAAGGAACAAAAGGGCTTCCTGGAACAAAAGGGCTTCTTCGAAATATTCAAATAACATGAGTTTTCTAAAATAAAATCCTTTCAAAGAATCATTACATGAGCATACTTTAGGATCCTCATTAGACATAATCATACATTATCATGCATTGCATAAAAATTGACAATTGTATGGGCAATCGTCTTGTTTTGATTCAATGTGAAGGTTAAGGTTAAAAACTTATTATAAAAGGGTTGATAGTAGTATTTAAAGTGAATTAAGTGTTGTTTATAGTATGATGATAAACGTTTACGGTACATGCCATTTAAGTTGTGATGTTTGAATTGATTTGTTATGATATAAATGAATTATTTTGTAATTAAATGATTTGTCTACTTTGGGAAAGGAAAGGACTGAGTTTTGGCTATGCCACCTTTCCAAACGATTAAGTATAATTTGTGTTTTATCCAAAGCAGTTGGATTTACCATGATGTTACGATTTCAAACTTACTACTGAGAAATATTAATTCTCACCCTAAATATTTTTTTATGTTTTCCATCATAAATCCAGAGGAGGATCCAAGCAAGTGCAAGGCAAGGTGATGAAGACTTAGTTAAGCTATTAATGCAATTATTTTGGTTCTGTAATTATATTAATAGTTCTGTAATTAAATTTATGTAATTAATTTGTGAAGATTTGTAATCTCATACATATCAGATAGATTTCTAGTAAAGAGCAAGTTTTCAGAGGTGTAAACTGTCTTGCTCTCTTGCTACCTTAAAGTCTATATATATTTATTCATTAGATAGATTTTAAACAAGTTGTAAATTATGCTTTAGTTAGAAAGTGGCATACTAATTTTGTATACTTAGTATGCGTAGGGTATACTATAGTATCTAGAATTGGGGTGTTACATTTTGGTATCAAAGCAGTTCTTTCTTTTGAGTCGGGGAATGGACTAACTATGCTTTTGGGCATGATTAGTTGTTTTGTTTGTGTCGTGCATTCTTTTATCTTAATGTGAGATATATGAATATGATTGCATGACAACCTTAAGATTGGATGTTAATAATTAATGGCATACTGTTACATGATATCGAGTCTGGCCAACTCAATATGTAATGTTCTGTGTGAACAAAAAATTATAACACCTCCTAGGTGAAAACGGGAGAATAGAAAAGCTTTCTGAAAGGGTAATTGTGATATGTCTGAGATAATTAAGCTGTTGATGAAAGTGGTGAGAGATCAGAGCACCTCCACCGGAAAACAGACAGAAGTTACTAATAGAATGGTGTGGAAGTAAACAGAGGATATCAATGGTATGAGGAAAAGAAGGAAACCAAGTTTGCAAGTTATGAATGACAAGGTTGATTTTGAGAGAAGGTACCAAATAGAGTTAGTAGATAGTTGATGTTGCTTTCTTACTGATGTGATATGAATAGAAGAGCTCAAGGTTTAAATAGTGAATATGATGAAAGAATTAACGAATTGAAGTGTCAACAAGAAATATGTCTCAATGATTTTGAGGATACGCAATTAGCTGAAATGTTGAAGTTTATAATAGAGGGGCTAAGTGAAAGAAATAAGATATTCTAGTTAATAAGTTGTTTAGATGAACAAAAGGTGTCATTTGTTTCTTTTATGTTAAAAGAACTAAGATGGTGGCAATTGCTATGAAAGAATATATTGTCAGTGTTAATAAGATTTTATTAGGATGGAAACTAACCCACCTTTACAAATGGGATTAGGATTCCCATAATTACATAGAGTTCAGAGAGGCAAATTTGTTATCAATTAGAAAATGATATAACATGATACTATATGAAGACTTGTTTATAGAGGATCATTTATTAAGATATAGGTGGTATGATCAATCAATTTTTTTTTGAGGTAAACACTTTGAAGGTTATAACTTTTGAAGATCTAAGTGAAGTTTGGAGAGCTTTTCCAGTTTTCTTCATATATTAGGATTAATCCAAATGAAAATCAAAAGTGTGTCATGTAACACCCTCCGTAGGGCATCACATTTCCGACTACCAACTTATAATCTGAAAATGATTTCATAAAAGGTTTGAGTTATAAAAGATGGGTTTCAAAATTTTTTTTCTGCGGAAACATAAACTTACTGATATTTGTAAGTAATACTAAAAAATAGATTTTAAACTGATTAAAACTCATATAACAGACACCACTTAATATTTAACAATTATTCAAGAAATATAAAACTTACAGACTCAATTTTAAACAGTAGCAAACTCCATGACGAGTCCTACTTAATAGCACGGTAAAACACTAACGAGAAAACTCAACATACTTATTTCATCTTGTATCCATCTTGATGCGTCATGTATCTGTTCCTCCATCAAATCTGTACACCATCGAATCCGGGATGACCACTCCTCGATGTTGTCACCGAACTCAGAATATTTGCTTCCAATCAAGTTTAAGAAACTCGTTCCATCTACTATACATTTTTAACAATACAAGCACAACAAAACAATATAACAAAGAGGTGAGATCACTTACGCTAATACCAATATAGTAGCACAGAGATAATACAAACAGCATATCATACAAATATATCACACCATAATTACAATTATGCCATCATCATAATGTATAAAATAACAATAATTACAATAATGCCATCAACATTATTTATCATCATCATCATCCAATATTCCTCAATTAGAAATAAATATTTAATATTTACGATAATGCCTTCAACATTATCCAAGTATTCAACAGTTCAATTATCATAACCAATACTCAATAATTATGTATGTGCACATAGACTAAATTTCCTACTCCATGGAGCTACAACTCAGTTCGGAGAAATTGATCTGAAAGATCTGTCTGTACCAATATGCCTCAAACCACGTGCCACATTTCTCATATGTGTTTGCACATCTAGCATATACACGACAGTCTTTACTAGATCTTGATTAAGAATAGTGTCTCGGTTAGGATTATCAGTGCATTACATCAGTCTAACCCACAGTACAGAAGAGCTACCAATTGCCCACTATAAGCAACTCACACCCCGATGCCCCCAAAGTCAACAAGTGACTTACACTACGCATATCGCACCTACTCAAGAGATGTATGTCTCTCCTTGGCAAATAGCCATATCCAGTCCATCGGACCTTTCCATGCATGTTCAATGCACCAATGCCAATCATAGGCCAAATTCATCATTTTCTCATACAGTGTCCATACACTAGTTTATGCATATAAAATGCACCAATGCCAATCACATGCAAAATTCATCATTTTCTCATACAGTGTCCATACACTAGTCCAACAGTAATCCTACTGTTTATTCAGTCGCGAAATCATATTATCGTGTTTTCATAGTCACGCAACACCGTTGTTGCATTTTCATAATCGCGCAACATTTCTGTCACGTTTTCAAATCGCGTAGCGATTTTCCATTGTTTTCTCAATCACGTAAAAATATTCCATCATTTTTCAATCACGTAGTGATTTTTCAACAATATTTCAATCGCGTAAAAATATTTAAACACTTTCCAAATCGCGTATAAATATTTTAACGTTTTTCAAATCGCATAGCTTAAAAATCACGTTTTTAAGTTACATAAATCATTTTTCACCATTTTACAATGTCGTAAAATATTTCTCAACCTTCAAAATCTCAATTCAACCTTTCTCAAAATAATATGACTTCTCACATTATTTTCCACATTTTCTTACTCAAGAAAATCCTTTTCGCAATATATTTCATAATTTCACCATTTCATTGAATTAAATCAATGTTTCTAACTTAAAATTTACTAACACTCTCCAAAAACCAAAGGATGAGTTACACGTTAGAAAATCTCAAGTCACCAACGTATTCTTTATAATTCTAAATCAGTTCTAAAAATCAATCCTCTTTAAAATAAATTGAGGTTTAAACACTTTCAACCTCTCTTTTCCATTCATATACGAAAATTCTATTTTCCAAGTGACAAAACACTTTGTTTCCATTTCTTTAATCCTTGAACTTAATCAATTATATTTTCCACTTTGAAATCACTTTGTTTCATAAAACCAAGGTACATGGCCATTGAAACCATCATTTATTTTTCCTTCTAAATCAATTAAGTTTCATTCTTGTTTTTACAGAAACAAAACCATTAAAATTCCTCAACAAAACTGCGAACACTTATTCCTTGAAAACAAACCCTTTGTTTATTTTCCTTGCTTTTCTAAACATCAAATTTTACCATTCATGAAAATATTAATTTGTGAACACCTATTTTGAGGCGTCATGGCTGAAATTCTCATGGTCTTTGGAACCAAAAATTATTTTTCTTTCCAACAATTTTTATGGCATACATCACATATAATCAACATATTATATTTCAAGCATACCATAAAAGCAAATAAAAATCATACTAAGCATGCAAGCACAAATAAACCATGTTAAGCACATAAACCACATAAACACATAAACACCCACAAATAATTACATGACCATGGATATGAATCCTCACATGGATTCACCATCCATCAAATACACAAACCATCTCTCACCACCATGCTTGGTTGGTGAGATGGATCTTCCTCTTACCTCATGAAGAACCTCCAAAGTTCCTTGGTTTGCTTTTTGTACAAGTCCTTCACCACCAAAAGCTTTTCTTAAAAATCAAAGTAAACATACATAATCAATATCTAAGGCTTAAATAAGAAAACCATGGATCAAAACATGGTTTAGGACTTTAAAGATAAGATCTAGAAAAGAATATTAAGAACTTCACCCCTTTTACCGTTCAAACTTGATATTAGGAAAAGTACTTGAAGATGGATGATTTAGAGAAAGTCTCCAACATGAAAGTTGCTTAGAATAAGGTAAGGATTCAAGATATGTAATTAGTTAAAATTATAGAAGAGTGGAGGTAGATTTTGGAGTGGCTGGCCGAGAGCTCCTTAGAGTGGAAAGAATGGAGTTTTTTTTTCTTGTTCTTGGAAGAGAGAGAATGGAGAGAATTGCTTTTAGTCTTTGGTAGAATGAAAATGAAAATAGAAATGAAAACTCTTCCTACCTAGTAGTTGCCGTGGAGTGCATGGAGAGAAAGGTAATATTGTGTGTGTAGTTTTTTTTTTTGTTTTTCTTTGATAAGAATGAAAGAAAAATTGATAGGAAAGATTAAGTGTAGAAATTGTCTTGCATTATTCATTGCATGACCGTAGGTGAGTAGGAGAAAAGATGAATCAATTATGGGTAGTTTGTCTCCAAAAAGAAGTGCATGGTCGTAGGATACATGTGCAAAGCCACCAAAAATTAACTTACTTTTGTTTAGCTTCTTGAATTATTGTTAGAAGAATGACCAAGTAAAATGAGTAAAAGAATTGGCCCCCCTTCAAGTGCATGGTTGTATGCTTCAAATGGAGAAAGCCACCAATATTGACTTGCCTTACTTTGTTCAATTGATAAAAGATGATAGGAATGGATGAAATTAAAATTGTAATAATTGTCTCACAAAAACAATGCTTTGCCGTGGAACTTCACAAAGGAGAAGCCATTTTATTTGACTTGGTCTCACTTTGTTTCACTTGAATTATATCCTAATATCACAAAGTGAATTGCTTATTAGAGCAATTTGCTCTTCTTTCACTGTAGAAGCAACAATTTAAGGAGTCCAAACTTTATTCAATAGCTTATTTCCTATTGGTCCTTAAAGAGTCAAGCCATTATTCTTGACCAATTTTTATTGGTTCTTGAAAAATCTAAGCCACTAAGTTGGACTCATCACCACCATTGATTAGATCAATGGTTAGGATTAATATAGGTTCTAGGTATAGCCTTAGATTAGAAGACTTAATCTAGGTCATTGGATCTTTCTCCTTGAAATCCTAACCATTAGATGTATCTCCAAAATGAAGGGTCAAGATCACTCCTTCAAACTTTACATCCAATGGTCATAAATGATCCTTATCACTTTATAAGACCAAATCTCCACCCTTGATTAAATCATTGGTGGATCTCCAACACTTTTTAAGACCAAATCTCTACCGTAGATTAAATCAACGGTGGATATCTAAAGCCTTCCTTATTAAGCTTGTCTTTACAACCATTGATTAGATCAAAGGTGAACATCCAAAGCTTCCTAACTAAGTTTACTCCCACACCATTGATTAAATCAATGGTGATCATCCAATGCTTCTTCATTAAGTTTGTTTCTCAACCGTTGATTAGATCAATGGTTGATATTCAAACTAAGTCTTCTCATCCAAGGGTACAAATCAAAGTCAAGCCCTCTTTGTTGACTAGTTTCTATTGGTTGATCTTATTTCTATAGCCTTCTAATTGGTTTACCCTACAAACATAATTTTTACGGTATTTTTACTGCCCGATAATTAAATACAGTACAAAACACAGTAAAATAAAATTTTGAAAACTGTTTCCGATTTCGGGTTTAGGAAGATCCCCCGTCTCTGTCTCAATAGTACAAAATTTTCTAGCTCCAAAAAATTTTTCACTTTTCCGGACCTACCTGGGCCCACGTATAGCCCCATAGGCCCACAAACAGTCCAAAAATAATTAGAGAAATATAAAAATTTCATAATCATCCATAATATCATAAAAATTATAAAACTTATGAAAATCAAGTTGGATTAGTAAAAATCATTAAGAATTTACAAAAAGAAATAAAATACGAAGGCTTGTATACAACCCCAAAATAATATTAAAATAATAAAAAAAGTAAAAACTCCCAAAAATTCCTAAAAATCACAAAAATTATAAAATCCATAGAAGTCGAGTCGAATTATTCAAAATAATTAAGAATCGCCCGAAATAAATAAAATATGAATTTTTGGGGTGTTACATGTCAAGTTAGAATTTGGATTAAAAGATTTGCCAGACTTATGGAGATTAGGGATTTTTCCTATTATAGTCAAGAAGCCTAAAAATGGTAGAGACCACTAAGGATGAACATTGAGCAGAACATCGTGAATTTTCAAGAGAAGAAAATGATAGGCAAAGAGAATGAGGAATGCGATTCTACAACTAGCGAATCACAAAACGGAAATGCGCTAAATCAAATGGAACTTGTGAAGCTTGAATGCTCTAAGGGTGGAAGAAGAAAACATGATGACAAACTTTGTTTGTTGTGTTATGAGTGCAATCAACTAGGGTCCTATGTCAGCAGATGTCGGTAAAGGCAGAAAGTTATACCCAACCCTAGACTACAGGTTCCAGGAAGGCTATATACTTTAAGAAAGTAAAAAGAAAGTTCAATCTTCTAACTCAATACAGAGTAATCTTAATCAGAAGTGAAAGACTATGAATATCTAAGTTTGGTTAAAAGTTGAAATGGATAAAATGGATACAATGAAAAGGCAACTATTGTGGTTTTCTAAACTATTAGTATGAACAACTAAATTTTGGAGACAAAATTTTTAAAAGGAGGGGAGAATTGTAACATCCTCTTTTTACATATGTTGTGAATACATGTGTCTTGAAGCATGTCAATTGGTTTTTGATGATAACAAAGCCAAAGATGAAGATCAAGTGCAAAAGAGAAAACCAAGATCAAAGAAAGAAATCAAGAGGTTTAGACATAGGCCTTAGAATATCAATGTTAAATGCTCTTAAGATATCTCAAATGATTTTTCAAAGATGTTTTAATCAAAATGCTTTTCAAAGTTCACATCTCTAAAAAGATGATATCTTTAATCTTGGATCATGCCAAACAATTCGATATTATTCAAATCCAAGTTTTCTAAAGTTAGGAATGTCATGAATCCTCATTTAGGCTTGAAAAATGTGTTCAAAGTGTAAAGTAATCGATTACACATGTTTGGTAATCAATTACAAGCTAAACAGAAGTCATATAATTGATTAAAACAATATTGTAACCAATTACCATCAAGTCTGAGGGCGTATAATTGATTACACACAAGCTGGTAATTGATTACCTTCAGCCTAAAAAGGCAAGAACACGTTCAAACAGCCATGTAATCGATTACATCAATATTGTAATCGATTACCATAAAGTCAGAGGGCATGTAATCGATTACACAAGTCTGGTAATCGATTACCACAAGCCTAGAAAGCCAAGAACACGTTCTAACTTCCATGTAATCGATTACCAGAAACATATAATCGATTACTAGTGTTCTGACATGTCTAACGGCTATATTAGGTGCATTAAATGCTTGGCTTTAATCATCCCAACAGCTCCTTAACTGCATATCTCTTTAAATACCAATGTCAGGGCATCATTAATGAGAGTTCTTGAACCTAAAACATCTTTGTAACACATCAAAACGAGAATCAATCTTTGAAATCACATATTGCTCTGTTTTTTACAAATCTTTGAGATATCTCTTGAGAGCATTCTAAGAGCTTCAATTTGTATCATTTACTCTAGTGAGAGTTTCATTCAATCAACCTTGATTGCTTTGTAAGAGAGGGTGAGGTATCCCTCCAAATTGTAATGGGTGAGACATTCCTTTGTTTGAAGAGGCTCAAGATCAAGGGTGAGGCATCCCAAGGAGTTGAGTGCTCAAGTTTGTAAAGGTTGTCAAGCACCTATTGAAGCTTGAAGATATAGTAAAAAATCTCGAGTGGTTGCTCGAGGACTAGACGTAGGTCATAAGTGGATTGGAGCCCGAACTAGGATAAACTATTATGTTTGATAGGCACTTCACAATAGGCACTTCACAAAATCTCGAGTGCTGTAAAACGAATTATGAAATACCTAATAGGCACTTCACAAATAGGATTATGGTACCCTAAGGGTGCTTCATGTAGCCTAATTGGTTATTCCGATTCCAACTTTGCTGGGTGCAAAATTGATAAGAAGAGTACTAGTGGGACATGCCACTTGCTTGGAAGCTCATTAGTTTCTTGGCATAGCAAGAAGCAAAATAGTATGGCATTGTCAACAGTTGAAGCTGAATATGTTGCAACTGGAAGTTGTTGTGCTCAAATCCTTTGGATGAAGTAACAACTTCTAGACTATGGTCTTGAGTTGGATCACATCCCCATAAGATGTGATAACACTAGTGCAATCAATTTATCTAAAAATCCCATTTTACACTTAAGAACAAAGCACATTGAAATAAGGCATCATTTCATAAGAGATCATGTTCAAAAGGGTGATTGCATGCTTGAATTTGTGGAAACCACTAAGCAACTAGCTAACATTTTCACTAAGCCTTTGGCAAAAGAAGCTTTCTATTATATAAGAAATGAACTTGGCATGTTAGATCAATCATGCATAGGCTAAATTGCTGCATAATGCACTGTTTTGCTGCATAAAATGCAAGTTTGTTGCATAAACATACATTTTTTCTGCATAATCATGACTTTTTGCTGCATAACTTTTGAATTTTAATCCAATACTGACTTGAGCATCAGAGATTCCCCCTAAGTTGTTTTGCAGGTGGTTTCTCATGTCAAAGACCTCCAAGAAACTCAAAAACCTCACAAATCCATCCAAATGGGGAAATTCTTAGTAAAAATGGCAATTTTGCATAATTATGTGTTTTGGATCACAATCTAATTGGATTATATGCTTGTATGATGTTTGGAATTGTTTTGATAAGCTTTGGAGCTAATTTGAAAGGTTTAAAATTGATCCTTCATTGTTTGAAATGCAAAATATGAGTTTTAGTAGGCTGGTAATCGATTACAAAGGTTCTGTCAAGCAAGTAATCGATTGCATCTCACTGGTAATCAATTACAATGAACCTAGAACTCAAGTAATCGATTACACAAAAAATGTAATCGATTACAAGGTTCCCAGAAGCATGGTAATCGATTACACTGAAATTGTAATCGATTACATAACCAATGTAATTGATTACACAAGGGCTTTTAAAGGTTTTCTGATGTGCGAAAGGTCATTTCTTCAAAACACGATCTCTTCATCTCCTCTGCACCCACGAAGACCTCTCCTTCAAAATTCTTCTTTTCTCACTCAAATCTCACCAAAAACACTCCATTTCACCTCCCTTCCACTTTAAATTCATCCCCAACAAAACCCAACCATCAAATCTCATCAAAATCCCCCAAAATCACTAGAAATTCACTCACCCCTTCTCCCTCTCATCACCCACGAGCCACACCACCCAAAACCATCCTTTTTTCCTCATTCCCTTCACTTAAACACCTTCAAACACTCTTCCCTTCATCCCTTTTTTACCCACAATCATCCAATGGCTGAACCATCCCAACGTGCCAAATGTGCAAGAATAGGGGTCACTATTGGAGAATCCTCAAGTGCTCCTCCATGAAACATTTTCGGGTTGGACCTCACTAGGCATTTCTCCACCACCAAGAAGGCTGAGCTTTTTAGGAAAAATTTCCAACTGAGGAAGCTAATCTCGCCAAGTTATCTCACTCAATCTTTCTGCACAAGTGAACCCCTGGAGAGTTTTCAATTGATTGAAAGGCTGGGATTGATTGGGTCCTTCAGCATTCACAAAGCCATTTATCCCAATTTGGTTCGAGTGCTTTATGCCAATTTGAGGTATGAAGATCATTGTCTAATCTCTGAGGTTAAAAACAAACTCAGATTAAGATCTCTAGGGAAGAATGGTGCAGGTTGACCAAGCTCACCTATGCTGGGACAAGCTTCTATGGCAATGAGAATGCTTGGGGAGCTGAGTTTGAATATAAAAGTGCTCTAACGTCCCTGATTCGATCTAGTTACGTGCTTCCAAGGAACAATAAAAAGTACTGGCAACTGGCCTGACAATGGAGAACAGGGTACTCCATTATCTGGTTGTTCGAGGCTTAATTCCCAGAGGCGAGAATTACTCTCAAGTCTTATGAGAATGTGTGGCAGTCTTATGGACAATGACCATAGGCAGGCCAATCAATTGGGCTAACTACATCATTCAGCACATGCTGGATGTGAAAAAGAAGAAGAACTCTACTCTTCCTTATGCCATGCTGGTGACAGCTATCGTAGAGCATTGTCACATCTCCTTATCTGAGGAATCCAAGGATACCAGCTCCAAGGGGCTACAATCAATTGGCTTGCATACTCTGGAAAAGCTTCAGCTGAGCAAGGTTGATGGAAGATGGTACTAGCAGCTACGAGCATATCCCTCATGGTCTGGAGAGTGATGATGAAGATGAGGACCAGTAGCCTGCACCAGCTCCACCAGCTCCAGTCACATTGGATCTCCTGCTTCAGGAAATGCAGAGTTTGGCAACTGCGGTGGAAACCCGGATGGACCGGATTGAGCAGAAGGTGGATCACCTTGAGTTGAGAATGGACTACTCTAGCTTACATCCATTCGCTCTTTCCTAGAGGGCCCCAGACGCACTTCACAGAGACCTGCTGTTGCACCTGCGACCTCCTCTACCCCATCTGCTCCTCTATCTTTTGTTGATCCCTCTGCCACTCCCGCTAGAGTTCCTGCTGATGATGAGGAGCTCCTTGGCTCCGAGGATGATCTCGAACCCGGTGACGATGATATAGACCTTGGAGACGTTGCTGCAGATGTGGATAGTGATAGTGAGGCGACTGATAATGATCAAGGACCATTGCCATGATATTTTCTTTGTATTTCTCTAATAATTGGTTGTATATGACATTAAGTCATTTTATAAAATCAGTTGGTATTTTAATTCATATATGATTTTATATGATCACCAAGTATATTGATTCTCATATGTCTTTGGATACTTATATGACTAGTTATAAATTGCTCACCTGCTCCTCTATCTTTTGTTGATCCCTCTGCCACTCCCGCTGGAGTTCCTGCTAATGATGAGGAGCTTCTTGACTCCGAGGACAATCTCGAACCCGGTGACGATGATGTAGACCTTGGAGACATTACTGCAGACATGGATAGTGATAGTGAGGCAACTGATAGTGATCATGGACCATTGCCATGATATTTTCTTTGTATTTCTCTAATAATTGGTTGTATACGACATTGAATCATTTTATAAAATCAGTTGGTATTTTAATTCATATATGATTTTATACGATCACCAAGTATATTGATTCTTATATGTCTTTGGATACTTATATGACTGGTTATAAACTGCTCATACTCTGATTGGCTGGATTGTATTGGCTTTCTATAGTTTAAAATTTTGATAAATTATGAAAACTAGTGAAAATGCTGTCAAAATTTCGGCTGAATGTTTTTATGTTTTTTATAATGCCAACGAGGGAGAGATTAGTGACTTGCATAAGTACCGAGGAGCTTGATTTAAGCTTTTACATGAACATATCACTAACCCTATCTTGTGCATACGTTACAGGGGAGAGTTGCGCTTAAATCTCTCGATATATATATATATATATATATATATATATATATATATATATATATATATATATATATGTGTGTGTGTGTGTGTGATTCTTTCTCTTCATTTCAACGCTCAGTTTGTCATCATCAAAAAGGGGGAGAATGTTAATGCATGTGTCTTGAAGCATGTCAATTGGTTTTTGATGATAACAAAGCCAAAGATGAAGATCAAGTCCAAAAGAGAAAACCAAGATCAAAGAAAGAAATCAAGAGGTTTAGATATAGGCCTTAGAATATCAATGTTAAATGCTCTTAAGATATCTCAAATGGTTTTTCAAAGATGTTTTAATCAAAATGCTTTTCAAAGTTCACATCTCTAAAAAGATGATATCTTTAATCTTGGATCATGCCAAACAAAGTTCAATATTGTTCAAATCCAAGTTTTCTAAAGTTAGGAAGGTCATGAATCCTCATTTAGGCTTGAAAAATGTGTTCTAAGTGTAAAGTAATTGATTACACATGTTTGGTAATTGATTACAAGCTAAACAAAAGCTATGTAATCGATTACAACAATATTGTAATCGATTACCATCAAGTCAGAGGGCGGGTAATCGATTACCAGCTTAATCGATTACACACAAGCTGGTAATCGATTACCATCTGTCTAGAAAGGCAAGAACACATTCAAACAGCCATGTAATCAATTACATCAATATTGTAATCGATTATCATAAAGTCAGAGAGCGTGTAATCGATTACACACACTACAAAAAAAGGGGAAAATTATGGCAGTTTTTTTTGCATATTACGGTAGTTTTGACTACTATTTTTCGTGTCAGCGTCGATTTACAAAACTGACGTAATTATCTTCGCCATTTGGTATAATATGGCGGTTTCCCATTAACTGCCACGACAACCGCCACAATTTACCATGTATAAAATGGTAATTTAATTTTTGCATAAAACGGCAGTTAGAACTGTCGTAATTTACATAACACCAACAAAAAAAATGTAAATTACAGCAGTTAAAACTGTCGTAATTTACATAATACCAACAAAAAATAAATAAATTATGACAATTAGAACTGCCATAATTTACATAAACCCAACAAAAAAAGCATAAAACAACCCAGCTCAATAGCATAATCCAATTCATAATTCATGTTCTAAAATTCTAATTTCATATCAATAGCACATATCTAAAACGGTAGTCTGCTTGCACATATCTATCTCTGTCTGTTATCATTCAGATCATAAAGTTCAGTTCATAAAATAAAAAAAAAATGCATCTTGGAATTAAACTCATAAAATGAAATGAGTTCAGCTTGCACTATGATATAGCAGTAAATATCAAACTCTGATTAATTCCTGTTTACTAAATAATATACAGACATATTCAAACACTTCACAAAACTGCTAATCCAAATCTTAACTTGATAGAATAAAACAACATTTCAAAATCTAAAAGTAACTCAATAACTTCAACCCCAACTAGTACAAAGAACCCTTTGTAGTTTCATCTGGTCAACATCTAAAAATAACCAACCCAACACATAAAAAAAAACCTGCTAGCATCATTCCAACATATTAAAAGAAACCATTATCACATTAGCATCTTTCTTAAGCACACCTACAGAATCTACCTGAAATTTGGCATGTTATAAGATCAGCAACTTTGAACCATAATAAGAATAAAAACTTCAAACATGTCACTCAACATTTTAATGCAAATAGTCAGCTTATTGGTTGCCAATTGAATAGGCTTGAAATCATATCAAGCAACTGATTCATATTTACTCCCAATGAAAAAATGATCTGATCAATGATACAAACCAGCATTTGATTACATCTTCACATAAATTAAAACTGGAAAAAAAAAGATGCAGTACCCACAAATGATATCAGGCATGTTTCTAAGCAAACACCACACCAACCCAACAGTTAATGTATTTTAGTATGCCAAACAAAGAAAATCTAAGACCAATGATGAATTAAATTGTCCTTCCTTGAGAGTACATGGGATGACTTATCCTATCAAACAATTGATTCAATAGATTTTGAATAAGATCAAAATTGGGCTCAAGGTATACCCAATAGTTCATATAACATGTCAACCATCCAAATCAAACCAAAAGGAAAAGATTGATAGAACAAAAGAAAAAAAAAACATGAACATTTTGATTTAAGTGAGGCACATTCACAAACAAACCCAAAAATTTAGATGATCATGTGCTCAAAGAAAAACAAGAAACACAGCTCCATCATCGAACATAAATTTGTCTCAGTTTTTTTTTATCAAACAAATAGTGTGCAGTGGAGCAGAAAAAAAGAGAGTACTTTTTGAAAAACGAAACCGAACAGAATATGTTAACAATAAGTGATATTGCACATATCCAATTAAATGGTTATACAATTCCCTTAGAAACAAGAAAGGTTCTTATCAATAAAAATCCTAAAGACAAAGTAGTTGGGAGTACCTTAGAACATTATTTAGCATCAAATCATCCAACCAACTATATTATTAAAAAGCAACACAAAGTAACAAAATAAATGTGAACATACATTTGCACCTTGTGCTAATAGAACACTGACAGCATCTTGTTGGCCATGACCCAGCCCAAACCAAAGGCGTCCCTGCATCACTTTCTAAATCAGGATTAATTCCTCTGGAAAGTAAATGCTTGAGCAGCTCAGTATCTCCTACAACAAAGCACAGATTAAAACAAAATCAGAAAATGAAACAGAACAAGAAATCACGAAAGCAAATTTAAAGCTAATTTATTTTCTTACAAAAGCATGAAGAAAGCTAAATAGATAAGAAAAAGGGAAATAATCAGAAGTCAGAATGGTGCAAGGCCGTAGCCCCTAAATTGCTAGCTATAGTGGGATTGGCACCACGATCAATAAGATATTTAGCGGTAGCAGTATGTCCCTGACGAGCAGCATGAATAAGAGCTGTCTCGCCTGAAGTCCAATAGCAAATTGGAAAAGTTTGCAATGTTGTATAGGACATAAATAAAAATCTATTAAATTAACAATAACAGACCAATTGGCTTACCTCATATGTGTCACTGAATAAATTTCAGCTCTCCATCTGCTTTAATGCCTCTATGGCCTTTTTCTTATGACTTTCATCATATTCTTCACCTTCAAACAATTATAGCTTATTTCTCAAATCCCGCATCCTCTCATCAAGTTCTGAAATTATTATATGTTAAAAGCTATATGAAGAACTACAATATGTATCATGTGGATTTTAAACTTTTTGAAGAACTGAGCTGCAAAATCTGCATGGATGTGATATAAAGCTATGCTGTTAGATTAGCTATCCTGATAGGAAAGCAAGATTGTCGAGGAAATGAATAGAAACAATTTTTTTTTACTGAAATAAAAAAAGGGCATTAGACAAATTTAAAGTTCAATTCAGAAAACAAAGACCAAAAGCTAAAAAGGCTGAGCATATTAAATAAGATGAGATTACTTTCGCAAAGAGCAAGCTTAACTTTCCTTCCCTTGCAATGTTTAAAAGCAAAAAGCTCATATATATCAATCTCAGCTAGAAGAATATCAATGGCCTGGTGGTCTTTCAGCAACATTGAAAATCACAATTGACCCACTTTGAAACTCCAATAGAAAAAAAAGAGCAGGGGAAAGAGAGACTTAAACATGTTGTAGTACATCACTGTGTTTATGCCTACAAATTGTTGAAATGAGAGGGAGGAGAGAAATGAGAGAATTCACAAATTGAGATTTTATTGAAGGTGTAAAGTGTGTACAATAAGCCAATAATGTGGCTTATATAGAACAATATAGTGTAACTAACTATAGTAATAATTTACTTTACATTCAAAGTACAGAACCTAATCCCAATATGAAGTCATTGCTTCAATAACTTGTACTGAAATTGAAATCATCTCAAATCATAGTAGTTAATATAAGGATTTAAGAGCATATAACCAATAGAGAATACAATTTGCCATCTGGGAAAATATATAAGCAATTAAATGCAAGTCAGATTTGCTTTCAAATTTATATGCCCTTGAACTGCTTGTAAAAGGTCTATCCCACCCCTAGAACAATGGTTTGGCTTTGTAGCCAAATAACTTGGATTTTCCATAATATGAGAACAGAAAAAGAAAATAAACTTCATTTATCAGGCTTCTCATATCATGCCCCAATAATTCATAAAATACAAGCAAAAGATAACTAAAATTGAAAAACTAATTCGGTAGAACAACAACTTATGTCTCCTAAATAGCTCTGTGGACAATATGAACTTGAATTTCAATTAGAAATAAAGAAAATGAGGGCAATGGGTCAAAAATATGCAGAACTTACTGGACCGCCAAGACCTGTGAAGCCAGCAAGCTGCAACTCCTCTAGTACACCTTCCCCACCAATTACATAAACCTGAGCATTGAGAAGAAGAACACCAATGGTAAAATTAGATATAGTTGGTAACAGAGGAAATGAAACAAACTAGTGGTGGCTTTCAAGTTTCAAGTGAAGAACCTTCTTTTATGAAGGAAAATTGTTAACTTTCAAGTACATAGCAGCTGCAAAAGAGGAGGAGAATATCTCATCCTGCAAAAAAAAAAAACATAAAAGGGTATTGCCTAGCCTACAATTCAGAGAGAGAAGAGCAAATTGAAATTCAAGTGAGGTGAATGAAGAATCAAATGAATGACCTGGGAAACGGGAATTCCTAAAGATCGAAACTTTTGAGCGTATTGTGAGAAGAGACCTGTTTTGTGAGAAGAGACCTGGGAAACGGGAATTCCTAAATGAGTGTTTTTGGCTGAAAACCTGTTTTGTTGTAAAAATTAAGCAAAACCAAATATGTCAGCAACCTGATCTGCTTTTCTAAGTTTCTCATGAGTAAATAGCTCTCAGACCAAGTCAAAGGACCTTGTACACTCTAAAGTTCTCATAATATATATAGATAGTTATCACAACCTTGCATTATCCTTTTCTTTCTAGGATTCCTAAACTAAGCAAAGATTAATGGCGGAAAAAAAAAACTAAGCAAAGATCCATATTATCCCAACATATACTAACTCTTCCTTAACTCCAGTACTTATGAGTAATCTATTATCTATTATCTATAATTAATTGGACTAACTCTAATTGTCACATGTCATTATTTAATTTTAATTAAATCAAAGTTATTCTCTAAAGTTGTTAATTGTTGTTGATATTATCCTACATTTTTTCTCGCTAACTGCACATGTTATTTATCTATTTTTTTGTTTCCTCATGCAAAAATGACCTCTAATTATAACATATTATGTATAATTATATAAAAAATAACAAAATATAAAAAAGATGAAAATATCCGTGAAACTCACGGATGAGTTCACTTGTGAATACTAAAACTAGGACACTTACAGTTTCGTTTGGAATAGCTCTATATCTCTCTGACAGGGAGATCGAGGATTTCCTTATTACAGTTTTGTCTAGAACAACTCTATATCTCTCTGACAAGGAGATCGAGGATTTCCCTGTTGAAGGGAAAAATAAATCATCCAGAATCACACTAGTTTTTTTTTAAAAAAAATTGATTCTAAATTACACTATCAAATGGTATATATCAGTAATGGCTTAAAAAAAAGGGAACATATCAGCAATGAGACAATCAGAGCACCTGATAATGGATAAGCTTCTGAGGATTCTATGTGCTGCCCACAAGATCCATAAACGCTCAAGGCCTCAATAATCATTGGAACATTCCTATAAATGCCAAATATCACATTATTGCTCAAAGCCTTGTAATAAAATGCACCCATTAATTACCAAAGATCATATCAAATCTCTCATGCTTAAATGAACTTACAACATAGTCACATTCCACCATGTTGCCACAACAACCAAGATTGAAAAGATAAAATCTGATATAAAAGATTAGGATGGCTAGATGGCTCAGCCAATATAACAATTTAAGCTATATTCTAACAGTTAACAAAGTAATTTTTCACATGCATGCCACATTATACAAGTTAACTAGCCTTTTCCTTTCCTAACTCCTTACAAGCCTCTTGTTCAGTCATAATTTGACTAAATTCTATTCGCAATTGATTTTATAGAGGTTAAAAAAATTGAATAAAGCAATTAATTTGTTCACAAAAAAGGCCAATTGTTTGAATCAAAAGTTAATATTGCTTCAAACAAATAAAAGAAAAAAAATTCCTAAGTGCTTAAAGTGGACTTGTGTTCTTGATAATTCAAACAAAATTTATTTAGGATGTAACTTGTAGTCTTGTACATGCAATTACCAGTCAATGGTTTCCCCATGCCCAAGTTGTCCATTTGCGCCTCTTTCCCAAGAATATACATTTTCAAATTCAGTAACAACAATATTGTGTCTCCATCCACATGAGATCTGAACTACTTTCTGCCAAGCCAAACAAAAGTGTGAAGAAATAAAAAATAGTGGGTTATTATTATACATAGTTAAAATTTTCCAAAAGAAAGGGGAAAAGGGAAGAAGGGTGCTGCAATTTCAAGTACCTACTCATCGGGAAAGTTCACTTGCACGGGAGAGGAATAATCAAAATTGTTACCAACTCTAATTTGTCCAAACTACAATTGAAGGAGAAACAGGTTTCAATTTACCAAACAGATGTTAATATTGTTCAGTATATTTTGCTCCCTGCACTCATTCATGTGCACTCTTTAACCAATCATCAACTTCTATCCTCTATGTTGTGTTCATAAGTATTTCTTGGGGATATAATACAAAAAATATCATGAAAATAGGAGAAGAATAAAAAGTACTGCCAACCTTATTCCAACCCCAGCCAAAAAGTAGTCCACTAGACATGAATGCCATAGTATGCCTCCAACCACCTAATATCTGAAAGAAGTCCAAACAAAGTTCAGAGACAAACAATGATAACTACAATCACTATGTGCCTAATATCAAGGAGGGCCTACTAAAGAAGAAGAGTGAAGGGAAGAATTTGGACCTTTAACAAGGTTAAACTTTTAGAAAGTTGAAAACAACAAAAGTGACAAGTCAGAAGACATCTAAATGAGACTAAGAAATTGCCACCAACTCAGTATGAACTTAAAGGACCACCTGAGAAATGAACTTATCACTCATGGCTTGAATCTTGTAGTCCATACTGGAATAAAATTCCAGGCCTTTGATCTCTACAATTTTATTTTCTTGACCTACTCTCACCCTTCCATTTGAAGACTTGAAATTATTGAGAATAAATAAGTCAAATCTCAGTCGACATATAAGCTGACATCTCAAACTTACTATTTTCCCCCTTAAGCAAGTTTCAATCAACCACTTGCATTAATTTGGATTTGTTCACTTACATTCTCCAGCAGGGTAGAGACCAATTACTTGTTTTTTTGTAGTGAAGCAGGTAGAAATTGTGTTAGGATTTTGGGTGGGAGAGACCAATTTCTACTTTCCTTAAAAGCTTGGGCTATGTTTTCTTTCTGTAATTTCCATCTGTTTCTACTGTTTCTATATATATATATATATATATATATATATATATATATATATATATATATATATATATATATATATATATCGACCCCACATATTCTAATATCTCCCTAAAATCAGTTCAAGAAAAGAGAAATATAGTCTATATTTCTTGTTCTATGTTGTGTTTCTAATACAAGTTCCTATCAGTCTCTTCCCCAAGCATCATTATAATTATAATTATCATTAAAAACAATATAATGGAAAGAACAGAAGGTCATAACTACTTAAACATGCATATACATATTACATGCAAAATTACAGATTCTTAGAAGGAAGCAAGGATTATTTGATAGGAATTTGATAATAAAAGATACCAAGATACAATATTAACATGCAAATTGTACAAAATAGTTTATATTGATTAATAGAGTATTATTATTTAATAACACATTATAAATGGCTTTAGAAAACAATTATAAAGATTATGAAATCTAGGAGTTCCCTGAATTGAAACATGAGGGGAAAAACATGTCAAACCTTGAGGCTGCCCCAAAGATCAAATCTTGGCCGGGTGAAATTGAGCTCTCACACATCATTCACCTGAGAACCCATTAGATCAGCCGAAATAATAACACATTATGCATAGTATTTCACAAATTTCTCAAATGCATCACACACTCACACCTCATATAGAAATTCCCAAACATCAACCTTCAACACTCTCAAGAACTATAATAAGAAAAATAATAATTAGATAATACCTTCATTCCCTTGACATACTTCACTGGCAGTCCTTCAAGAATCCCTGTGGCTAGAAGGTCCTTCAGCTTGGTAGGGAACTTCTTCAAGAATCCTACCCAACTGCTCCAAATTATTCACCACCAGTATGTTCAACAACGACACGACACCAAAACCCAAAGAGTGACCCATAAACACCATCCCATAAACTGAACCGTTCTTCACCCACGACTGTTTCAGCATCTCCCATTCTTGGTTCAGCAGCCAAACCGCCGATTTGAGCAAACTGTGATGAACGAGGATGGTGAACGAGGACGGTGGCGCGAGTTTCACGGCTTTGGGCAAAGGCAGATCTGGACCTGCTAGCTGCGACAGCGAGAACAGAGGGGGAGAGGGAGATAGCAAATCTGGACCTGCATCGTAAATGCTACGACTTTGAGTGAGAGGGAGAGGGCGAGAGAGAGAGTGAGAGGGAGAGCATGAGAGACTGAGGGTGAGAAGTGAGAAGTGAGAGTCAAAGGGTGAGAGTGAAAATTTAAAAAAATTAAAAATATTTTAATTAAAATTTAAAATGAAAATAAGGCGATTAAAACTGTCGTTTTATACATTTAACTGTCATTTTTTACTTGTAAAATATGACAGGCGTGTAACTGACGTGTTATACTACATATTACGACAGTTTTTTAGAACTGACATATTAAAATTGCCGTAATTTACTTGTTTTTTTGTAGTGACAAGTCTGGTAATCGATTATCACAAGCCCAAAAAGCCAAGAACACGTTCTAACTTCCATGTAATCGATTACCAGAAACATGTAATCGATTATCAGTGTTCTGACATGCCCAACGGCTATATTAGGTGCATTAAATGCTTGGCTTTAATCATCCCAATGGCTCCTTAACTGCATATCTCTTTAAATACAGATGTTGGGGCATCATTAATGAGAGTTCTTGAACCTGAAACATCTTTGTAACACATCAAAACGAGAATCACTCTTTGAAATCACATATTACTCTATTTTTTACAAATCTTTGAGATATCTCTTGAGAGCATTCTAAGAGCTTCAATTTGTATCATTTACTCTAGTGAGAGTTTCATTCAATCAACCTTGATTGCTTTGTAAGAGAGGTTGAGGTATCCCTCCAAATTGTAAAAGGTGAGGCATCCCTTTGTTTGAAGAGGCTCAAGCTCAAGGGTGAGACATCCCAAGGAGTTGAGTGCTCAAGTTTGTAAAGGTTGTCAAGCACCTATTGAAACATAAAAATATAGTGGAAAATCTCGAGTGGTTGCTTGAGGACTGGACGTAGGTCACAAGTGGATTGGTGGTTGATCCAGGATAAACTATTGTGTTTGATTCTCTAAACCCTTCTCTTTACGTTTATGCATTGCTTATATTCTTGCTTGTTTACTTCCCTCTTGGTTGATTATTGAGAAATATCTATCGTTCTTATCAATTCATTCATTTTAAATAGTCAATAGCTTCAACGAAATTCAATAGTCAAATGTTTTGCGAAAAAATTGTGAACTTGTTTTATAAACTCAATTCACCCTCCCTTCTTGAGTATTGAAGCCACTTTGTAACATATGTTAGGCTTGTATAAGGTTATAGAGGTAGCTTAATAATAGTTTAACATGTCCGCTAAATTTTGGAACGTTTTGAGTTAATTTAGACATTTTATCGTAAAACAGAACTTGCAAAATGACTAGTTTAACTCAGGAAAAATAGCATAAATGCTATATTAAATGAAATGGTTATGGAAAAGTTATTTCTAAGTCACAAATGAGTGAAATAAGAAGTGGTTAAATTTTTAAGGCAAACGGTCAATTTAGTATTTTTAAGGATACCAAGTGAGT
The DNA here is from genome assembly GCA_029884605.1 of Ormosia emarginata. NCBI lineage: Eukaryota > Viridiplantae > Streptophyta > Magnoliopsida > Fabales > Fabaceae > Ormosia > Ormosia emarginata. Next base: position 48,206,138 of record JAQQTP010000088.1, read on the forward strand.
ATTTAAGTATCGATCAGGTCACAGCAGATATAGAAAATTATGAAAATAATAAAACAAGAATTTTAATGGATTTAATAATTTATTTTAAGGGCGTTGGAAGTTAAAAAAACTTGATTTAGTTAAATCAAAGTGTTCTTAGTAGATATAAAATTGAGAAAATGACAAAATTATCCTTATAACTCATCTATTAAAAGATGTGATTTCCACTCATCTTTCTATTCCTCTCACGCACGGCTGAAGGAAAGAAAATAGGGGCAGAAATGAAGAGGGAAAAAAAACGAAGGGGAAAGAGAGGAGGAAATCAAGGAACCAAGAAGGAAAGTTGAAGTTTGAGGTAGGGGATTCGTTTCACACCTCTATCTTTTCTTTTTCTCTCTCTCTGCATCTTTTTTTTTTTGGACTGAAAACCGAAAGTGGGTTTTCATGGTTTGATTATTTTATTATGTTGGATTCTTATGTTTTAAGCTTATTAATGGTTATTCTTGAATGTGGTTGCGATATGAAATGAGTTTATGCTGTTAGATTTCCATGATTTTGATGTTGCAAAAATAGGTTTCCATGGGTAAGGGATTTGAGTTTTGATCCGAAAATAATGAGATTTGGAGGTGGTTTGAGGTTATGGAATGATTGTAGTGTTAGAAAATTGCTTGATGCATGTCTAAAATGGAAGAAAACTGATTGGAAGTGAAAAAGAAAATGAAGAACAGCAGCAACATGTTGCTACTGTTTTAAATATTCTGCTGCTGTTTTTCTTTTCAGCAGCAACGTGCTGCTGTTGTTACAGTAGTAAGATGCTGTTATTGCTGGCTGCTGTCCAGCCAAAATGATACGGAAAATGGGAGGGTTGTGCTGCTGTTGTTGGGCTGCTGTCCAGCCGAAAAGAAGAGGAAAATGTGAGGTTATAATGCAATGTGATGCTATTTTACATTATCTTAAATGAAGATAAATATAGATAATTTATGAAAAGTGTAATTTACATATGAGTTTATATATAAAGATCAAAAGCTATGACTAAAAATTGAGAGAAGACAATTATGTATTGAGTTATGCATTGTATTTACCTATGGAAGGAAAAGGTTGATTATGTAATAATAGGAAATAATTGCATGTTTGTAATTGAATTGGAATGGACTTGGTAGAAAAAGGGTATGGGCAACAAAGTGTTGCATAGATGATTAGATGAGTATATATGGAGTATTGGATTGGATGTGATGGAAAATCATGTTTAATTGAGGTATAATAGGTCAAAATGTGATTTTGAGGTATTTTGATTATTTTCTTGCTTGAATGTGTTTGCAATGGTTATTTACGATTTGTTTATGGTAGGAGTTTGAGTTAGAAACTTGAGACTCTCCATTTAGACATTTGATGCACAAAGTGAGAAAAAGGATGTTTCCAGGCTTGATTAAGTTTAAATCTATAATTGATGAGTTGAATTTAGTGTTTAATGATCCTAACATGATTAGAGACCATGATTAGAGTTTAGGAACACTTAGAATTCATGAGTTGAGTATTAGAACTTGGTTAGAGACCAAAACTATGTAGAACCCGAATTATGCAGAAACAGGACAGCATTGAGTAGTCTGTGATGTTTGTTGCATAACTTGAGCTACAAAACTCGAAATTACTTGATTCTGGAGCCATTTGAAAGCTGAGACATAAGGCTTTATGTAGTAAAAATTTCAGAATTATTGAGCATCCCAATTAGTCCCAGTTTTGATTTGAAGCCAAGCCAAATTCTGCAGAAAAGCCAATCTGGCACCAGTTAAACCAGATTGCATAATTTGTTGCTCCGATGTCATATTTACATGAAACTAGTGCCATTTGAAAGATAACACATAAGGCTATTTGACAGTTAAATTTCAGAATTTTTAAATTCTTAGTTTGTTCTCAGTTTCATTTCAAAGTCAGGTCATTTTCAGGTAAAACAGAAAATGCCCTGTTTTAGCTTCTGCATAATGTTGCATAACTTTGGCTACATTTATCCAAATGAGGTGAGGTTTATGGCATTTGAAAGATATGAGGGAATGCTATATGACTGTAAAATCTCAGAATTATTGAAGCTAGTATATGCATTTGGTGCACTCATGAAAAACAGCCTTTTTAGGTGAAAAGTAAGGGGTTTTTGAGAAAGTTTGGACCCTAGAAACTTTCGTAGCTTCTTTAATAGTCAAAGTTGAATTACGAAAGTGTAGTAGAAATGTGTTTGCTCCTTTATGGGTTAAACTTGAATTAAATGCTCCTTTATTGAGCTTGAAATGAAATATTTGCATTATACCGGGAAGCAATATAAAGGAATGATAAAGGTAGATGAGGTTGAATGAGTCCCTCTCTACTAGCATGTATGATAATGTATTAAGAAAAGTTTGATGATTATGATATTGCTTCTCCATTGTATATGGAAAAGTATGATTATGTAAAAAGTGAAGAAAGGAAAGGTTTTTGATACTCTTGCATGTTTTATTTTCAAACTTGTTGTTTGATGTTTCCATGTATTGTAAGTTTATGCTTGGACAAAAGGGCTCCAAGTGGCTTGCACAAAAGGGCTCCAAATGCCAAAGTTATGAATGTTTGATAGTGCAAGGAACAAAAGAGCGTCCTGCCTACCCAAAAAACAATACAAGAAACAAAAGAGCTTCTTAGAAATATTCAAATAACATGAGTTTTCTAAAATAAAATCCTTTCAAAGAATCCTTACATGAGCATACTTTAGGATCTTCATTAGACATAATCATACATTATCATGCATTGCATAAAAATTGACGATTATATGAGCAATCGTCTTGTTTTGATTCAATGTGAAGGTTAAGGTTAAAAGCTTATTATAAAAGGGTTGATAGTAGTATTTAAAGTGAATTAAGTGTTGTTTATAGTATGATGATAAACGTTTACAGTACATGCCATTTAAGTTGTGATGTTTGAATTGATTTGTTATGATATAAATGAATTATTTTGTAATTGAATGAACTGTCTACTTTGGGAAAGGAAAGGACTGAGTTTTGGTTATGCCACCTTTCCAAACGATTAAGTACAATTTGTATTTTATCCAAAGCAGCTGAATTTACCATGATGTTACGATTTCAAACTTACTACTGAGAATTATTAATTCTCACCCCAGATATTTTTTTATGTTTTCCATTATAAATCTAGAGGAGGATCTAAGCAAGCGCAAGGCAAGGTGATGAAGACTTAGTTAAGCTATTAATGCAATTATTTTGGTTCTTTAATTATATTAATAGTTCTGTAATTAAATTTATGTAATTAATTTGTGAAGATTTGTAATCCCAGACATATCAGATAGATTTCTAGTAAAGAGCAAGTTTCCAGAGGTGTAAAATGTCTTGCTCTCTTGCTACCTTAAAGGCTCTATATATTTATTCGTTAAATAAATATTAAACAGGTTGTAAATTACACTTTAGTTAGAAAATGGCATACTAATTCTGTATACTTAGTATGCGTAGGGTATACTATAGTATCTAGGATTAGGGTGTTACAACCATCAAACCTAAAATGGTACAATAAACGACTGAGATGGTGAAAATGATTCAAGAGAAAATGAGGGCGACTCAGAGTAGACAAAAAAGTTATGCTGATAAAAGAAGAAGACCTCTTGAATTAGAGGAAGGTGAGCATGTGTTTTTGCTAGTCACACCCACGACTAGTATTGAAAGGGTTATAAAATCTAGAAAACTTACTCCTAAATTCATTGGACCTTATCAAATTATTTGTCAGATAGGTCCAGTCGCATACCAAATAGCTTTACCGCCTTTTCTTTCTAACCTTCATAATGTTTTTCATGTGTCCCATTTGAGAAAATACATTCTCGATCCAACTCATGTCATTCATCCCGATGAGGCATAATCAAAAGAAAATTTGACGTATGAGACACTTCCTGTTAAGATTGAAGACAAGAGGATGAAGCAACTCAGAGGAAAGGATATTCCATTAGTAAAAGTGATATGGAATGAAACAACAAGAGATGCTACATGGGAATTGGAGGATAAGATGAGGGAACGATATCCTTAATTGTTCTAAGGTATGACAAATTTTGGGGATTAAATTCTTTTTAGTGAGGGAGAGTTGTAACACCCCAAAATTTGTTATTTTACAGTAATGATTGAATTGTATTGTTTTGTGATTTATGTTTGCTGTAAATTTATTTTGACTGTTCTGTGATTGTTTTTGATTTTGTGTGTGATTTACTCTGAGTTAGGAAAATAATAATTTTCAGGCCGGGGAAAATCTTTACTAATTTATTCGGAGCTGGGGGAACTTACTAAACCCGAATCCGAGATATACGTGTCTTGATCTTTTAATTTTTAGAATTTATTTGAGAAATAAAAATGTTTCATATTTTATTATCCAACGAACAATACTTACTAACTTGTGAGCAATATGTTCTATCCATTGGTAATATTTTCTATAACTATTGTCCATTGGACAATAACTTATAGAGAAAGTTTTGATGACTTGTTTTGTGAACCAATTAGAATATTCAAAGCTTGATGAAAACTAATAGAAAATGGTCAACGAAAATGGCTAGACTAGTTAGCTATGTAACTAGGTGAAACTAGATGACTTAAACTAAGTTAGCATAAAGCCTATGTAGTAACTAAATGGAACAAACTTAGTTTGCTACTCATTAGGGCTCCACGGTTTTAGGGAGGTTCTAGCACCCTCTAGAAATTCATGACTCACACTTAAGTAACTAGATGGTTAGTAATGGAACTAGGTGATCTAACTAAGTTAGCTTAATGTAGTTAGGAACCAATTGAATCAAAACTTGGTTAGCCTTCTCCATAGAGCTCCATGGCTAGGAAGCTTCAAGCATCATCTAGAATTAGGTGATTCACTTGCATGACTCTTAGGTCTAAACCAATAGAAAACTACATGATCAAAGCATGATCACTTGGTGACATTAGCCATGTGCTAATCATAATTGTTAGCAAAATATTTCACTCTCCTTTTCCTTCACACTTCCATGAAAATCACTAGGGAGAGAGGGCATCCATTTCATTTCTATCTCATTTTGAGACCATAAGCTATTCACTCCATTCTCTTTCATCTAAACTTGAACAAAAACTCCATTTCTCTTCATCTTTGAAGCTCACGACCTCCACACCAAACACCAACATCCAAGTTTCCAAAATTTCATCTAATTTCATTTCTTAAACCTAAACACCCTTCTAAACACTTTTTATGTTGAAAGTTTCGCTTAGTTCATCCATCTAGTGCTTGGAAATCAAGTTTGAGTTTTCTACTTTTAAAGGTAAAAGTCTTGTTTCTTGATTCAAAGTTTAGTTCTTGAGTTTCTAAGCCATGTTTAATCTATGGTTTCTCTTTGTCAAGCTTAGTTTGTGACTTTGTATTGGTTTAAGCTTGTTAGGGTTTTCTTTGGAGGCTACATGAAATTCATTGGAGAAAGCAACTTGAAGGACTTTGTCTTCCTTGAGTAAGAGGGAGATTAACCTCATCAACCATATGTTGGTGGTGAGGAAATGACTTGTTTGTGGTGAAAAATCCATAAGGATTTATTCACTTGTGTGATTTTAAGCTTGCTTTGTTTGTGATGATTTTTGGTTGGTATGCTTTATAGCTTTGATTATATGCTTTTTTATGTGATTATGAAGCATGTTGGGTTATTGTATAAAGTAGGATGTGATTCATATGATGAGGAGTTGCATGAAGCTTCCAAAGAACCCATGGAGGCTCACAGCCTCAACACCACAAAGATAGCACAATGTTCTAAATCATTTTCCTAAATCATGGATTAAGTGATTTTATGATGAGAAATTGGATTAAGGGTTTTTATAAAGAATTGTGTGATAGAAAATGATTAAATATGATTTATGTAGCATAAATGAATTTTTGGCCAACATGCCAAGGTTTAGTGTTTTAGATCCAAAATTATTTTTCCTAAGTGTAGACTTAGGTAATTAATTAACAAAAACTCAATTTAATGAATCTTTAGAAGTAAAAGAAAGTGGGCTAAGTATTTAGAATTAAATTAGCATAATTAAGTTATGATAAGAAATGAAATTAAAACTTGAAATTGGTTAACATAAAGCTCACCCTTTGGGTTTTGAAGCACGTTAGAAAATTTTAAGCTGTAATGCCTAGTTAAATCAAAGAAATCAAATTTTGGTAAAGAATAGTAGAAAATATTACTTTAAGAATTTTTAGTAGGAAAATATTCTAAAAGAGGCTAAAATGCCTACATTATGTAGAGAATTTTATAAATAAGTTTAGAAAGCTAAGAAATATTTTACGCCAGTGAAAAATGCTAGAAAAATCTTATGCGATTTAAAAATAGTGATTTTTAAGCTATGCAATTGAGAAAATAATTTAAAATCGTTACATGATTGAGAAAATGTTGGAAAATCTTTATGCAATTTGAAAATGTAAGAAAAATGTTACGCGATTTCAAAAATGCAATAAAATATTTATGCGATTAGAAATAACAATAGTTTGCTGTCAGACTATAGTGGTGGGCCCAGTTATGTTGGAAAGTGATACCGCCAAGAGATGGTGTGTGTATGTAAAATACTGTAAGAATAATGTTTGTATATGTTTTTGGATCATACATCATGCATAGAAAAGCATGTCAACTTATTGGTTAAGGCAAGTGTACCTAGGAGATTGAAATTACACCTCTGTGCGGGTGAGAATTGCGTAGTTACGATCTTCAGTGATCTTGGAGACGTCGATGTGTGGAATGTCATATATGGCTTGTTGGTAGCACCTCTATGCCGTGGTAACCTATGCAAACACACTGACGGTCTTCACGGAGTTGCTACTCTTTTCGTGATTTGTTGAGAGTGTCTTGTATTAGTCATGTTGCGCACCATGATATGATATATTGGCACATGATTTGACCCTAACGATATACAAACATGTACTCCTTATCTTTCTCTCCAAAATTGTGATTAGCTCCATGGAGTATGGTTTGGTTTTGGTACATATGCATAGTGGGTCAGCATATTTATATGATAATTATGTTTATATGATAGATTAGTTGTGATGTGATAATATGACTATATGTGATAATATAGTATCTGTACTATTTACTATCATTTTCTATACTACCTCATTGGTATTGATGTAGGGGATCTCACCTATTCGCTGTATTATATTTGTTTTATTGTATATGTTTGATGAAGACCGATGACGAGGAAGCTGGTAATTTTGTTTACCACCAGTGATAGATTTTGCTTTGTTTGTTTGTATGGCGGCGAGACGTCAAGTTTTGGATTTTGTCACAGTACAGTTTCATGGGGGAACTAACGCTTGGAGATTCGATTTTGGAAATGAACGTTTTATTGACAATAGGGACTTGACTTTAAAACTTAGTGGTACTAGGGATGGGACTCCTGTTCAAACGCAACATGCTTATGTGCATCTTGAGTTCACTATGCCGATACGTGAGCTCTGGGGTGGTAGTTTCTATACCCCACAGAAAGATTCTATGGTGTCATCTGTCAAGACGCCAACCAGGTGTGTGTTGTATCTGCCAAGTTTCTTTAGTGATGATACTGAGGAGGAGGATCTTGCTGAGGGACCAAATCCTTAGTCTAGTTTTTAGAGGTTATGGTTTAGTATTTTATATTTTTGTCGTGTGTATTGTATATATTATCTTTTGGGAGTAAGTGTGTAATTATGTAAATGTATGTAAGTTATGGCAAGTTTATTTTCAGTTACATTATATGTTTAAGGTTTTTAATTATTTTCACTTATTCCACAAACGAAATTTTAAAATTAGTGTTTTACAAGATTAATTCTTTTACAGCTTGGGTATGTTATATTAGGATTATTTTTAAATGTGATACCCTACGGTGAGTGTTACAATGTGCATATTGAACCACACACCATTCCTCCACAGGAGAAACTCCCTTTAAATTGACCTATGGTTGTGAAGCTAATATCTCGGTGGAAATAAGGGAACCGAGGAGGAGACAAAACTTTTCTGAAGCAACTAGCCCGGATCTCGTCTGCCATGAATTGGACTTGTTGGAAGAACAACGCCAGCCCATGTCCGCGAAGCCGCCCTTAAACAGAGGATTGTTGCATGGTATAACTCTAAAGTGATTCCATAACGATTTGATCTTGGCGACCTTGTGTTACGTAGGGCGAATATCAGAGGAAAAAATGTGAAGGACGGGAAGTTAGCTCCTAATTAGGAAGGACCATAGAAAATTATATTCAAAACTATTACAGGGGCCTACACCCAAGAAACTCTCTCGCGTAAAACTATCAATAATTTCTTGAATGCAGACAAGCTAAGGAAATACTATAGTTAAATGCCTTTAAATTGTTTTTTTGATCATGTAAGTGACACGTTCCGACATGAATAAATCAGTTATCATTTCTTCAACACTTGTTTACTTTGTTCATCTATGACTACTACAACCCACAAGGTTATCACACCTTAGAGAGGTCTGAGGAATACAAGGTCCGAAGAGGATCATATATTTCGATATTCATACATGATGGCCAAACAAGGGAATCCACTTGACCATTGCCCGAGTTCAAGGAGTGAATTCAAGGGTTTTCACTTACACCCTAATGAGTTTGACCTTAACCCATAAGCTTAAAAAAGTTTACAGAGGTTAAGCATATCTGACAGTAGCTCGGTACACTAGACTCCACACCAAGAGACTTTTGCATCAAGTATATTTTATAATTTCAACAATAAGCCTAACCCATAAGCCTGAAAAAGGTTTAACATGGTTACGAGCATTAGATCGTTGCCCAAGATAGTGAGCACTACTCCAAGAGGCTTCTGTGCCATAATCTTATATCTAAAAATTTGACTAAATGGCAAACATTTTCAAGCGGACTCAACCACCGAGATCAAGCATTGGACCCATCTCGACTAAACAAAGGTAAGAATATGCTTAGTATAAAAAAGAAAAATACTAAGATCGAGCACTGGAACCATATCGATGATGAAAAAGAAAGCAGCAAGAGTATGAAAAACAATAATAAGTACTCAAATTAAAAGGATGCCTGAGATCGGGACTTGTTCATTTACAAATATTCCAAAACACCACGTAAGGGGGAAACAAAAAGCAAAAAACAAAAAATATAATCAAACGTCCTTTGAGATTGCCTCCACGATTGTCTTCGAGGTCCTCACCTTTGACTGGTCATCCTCCGATGCCCTACCCTCCTCCTCTTCAACGATGTCCACCCAAAGAGTAACTTGGTCAACAAGAGCAGTCACAGGAGCGGTATCTACACTTTGACCATCCCGGACCAACTTCGTTGAACTAATTCCCTCCTTATTAAGATTTAGGTTCAGAAGGCAGAGTAGGAAAAGCGCATTCATGAACGATTCATCCACTAACTTAGCCCATTCATTTTCAAGAACCGTAATTTCTTTATTCATCCTGACTTCAGTCTGGTGGAGGAATTTGTTTTCAGCTCTGAGGGTGATTAGAGTAGTCTTAGTAAAAGATATGTGATCCTTTAAAGTGTTTTTTCGAGTCACCTTCAACAACTTGAGCCCGAAGCACAGCCACCTCGGCAACCTCCTCAGAAAGACAGGTAACCTTAGCCTAAATCCTGAAGATTTCGACCCTACACACCTCAAGCTCTTTAGTGACTTGAGCCAACTAGCCATCTTGTTTAGCAACAGCTAGCTCAAGCCCCTGTTTTTCACCTTGGAAAGCATTAAGCTCTCTTTCTAACTCCTGAGCCCCATGAATGGACTCAAAAGCTCCCTTTAAAAATCAGAGGATGGAGGCGTTGCATGTAACACCCTAATATAATTACTTCAATATATTAACATATATTAAAATAATTAAAATTAGCTATGTTACTAATAAACTATTTGATAATCTATCACATATCATTTAAACTAATAAATATGGAGAGCCACGATAAACTCAAGTTATACATATTTACATCAAAAGCCTTAAAGGCAAATGAAAAATATGTACAACCAAAAACAACTCAAAATAACATATATTACAAGAGTTGTTATTAAAAGATCAAAATATAACATTAATTCTATCTATTCTTGAGTCTTTTTCATCTTTTTCTTTTTGATCTTCCTTGTATCCTTTGAAGTATCTTGACCTGCTATCCATGAAATACAAAAGGGGTTAGAATATAAAATTCTCAGTAATAAAATAATATTTCATGGCACTGATATAATTATACATAAGGTATAAATATAAAGGTATAAAGATATAATTAAACAAATGGTTATTTAAGTGTAAAACATCAATCTCAATGAGTAAAATGTTATCTTCTATCTAATCCTTAGTCTAGCCTTGGATTCAATATCCTTAGCCTAGCTTCGGATACTAATCTTTTCATGAAACACTCCGGTGTCACCATTTTACTAGGCTTGCCCAGCAATGTCCTCTACTTGGATACTAATCTTTTCATGAAACACTCCGGTGTCATCATTTTACTAGGCTTTCCCAGCAATGTCCACTAATTGGATACTAATCTTTTCATGAAACACACTGTAACACCCCGAAATTTCTTGTTTTCAGTTATATGCGATTTTTATTATTTTTGTGATTTTTGTGAATCGTTTGATTTATTTTGATTATTTTATTATTATTTTTAGATTGTCTGTGTGTTTGTAGCAGGATTGGAAAAATAAAAAATTTTCAAGGCCGAAAAATTTTGGACTAGTATACGGGGCCGGGAGAGCTTACTAAACCCGAAACCAGAAACAGATTCTAAAGTTTTATTTTTTTGAGATTTTATTTGACAAATAAAATATAGGTATGTTTTATTACCCATTGGACAATAACCACTAGTTTTGCTAGCAGTAACCTTTGTCCATTGGATAATAACTTCTGGTAAAAATTTAGTTGGATGATTCTAGACTTAGGCTAGTCATATTTTCTAGAAGCTTCTTTTGTGACTCAACATGGTTGAACCAATTAGATGGAGTCAACATTGGTGGCTATGTGACTTACTACATGACTCACTAGCTGACTTATTGTGTGAGTCAACCAAGTGACTTACCCTAGTGAATCTCATGGCCAAGGGAGTGTAGGAGGGTCCTAGAACTTTGTTCATTCTCATCTTCACTTTCATGAAGCAACAAAACACAAAAACTCTCTCAACTTTTCTCTCTTGAAGCTCATGGCCAAGCACCCTAAAAACACCTTCCAATCTTCCTTAATTCAAACCAACCTTATATCTTGAACCTACATGCCATTTCAAGACACTTTTATGTTGTGACCATCATCTAGTTCATTCATCTTCCATCTTTTTCTTCAAGCTTAGGGTTTGAAGTTTTTAAGGTGAAGTTCTTTAATCTTCATTTTTCTTTTCATTTTCAAGTTCTGGACCATATCTTGATCTATGGTCATCTTAGTTCAAGTCTTAGATGTTAAAATTTGTGTGTTTGTTTTGTTTTAAGAGCAACTTGGTGGTAGAAGTTTACCTTAAAGGAGGCATACAATGAGCTTTTGAGCATCATCTAAGGTAAAAGGGAGATTAACCTCATCAACCATTCATGGTGGTGAGGAACAAAAAATTGTGTTGTAGGTGAAAAATCCATGTAAGGATTTATTCACTTGTTTGTATAAATTTAGTGATTTGTATTTATTTGCTTTATGTGATTTTATGGTTTTAATAGCATGCATGAACTTGATATAGTAGAATTATGATGATTGAAGTATGTTGTATGCTATGATTTATGTTTGAAAGGAAATAATATTTGGTCTCAATGACCATTAGGGCTCATGGCCTTCATTCCCAATTAGGGTAATCCAAGTCAAAAATGTTTTGTTAATTGTGAAATTAGATGACTAGGTAATAAGGAATTTGATTAAGGATTTACAAAATAGAAAAGGAAATAAATAAAATTTTTATTATTAATCATCAAGCAATTTTCATCCATGATGTTGGAAAATAGAGTTGAAAAGTAGATTGGAAACTTAAAGTATTTTATTTAAGGGGATTTTTAGTAAAGTAAATGGAAAAGATTTTATTAAATTAAAAAAATGTAGATTTTGAGAAAAATGTTAGAAAATATTACCTAGAGTAGTTTTAGCAAGGAAATATTGAAATTAAGGTTAAATTTAATATTAAACTTGAAAAGTTTCAAAATTAAGTTTAGAAAGTCAATAAAAGCTTTACGAGATTGAAAAATAGTGATAAAACCTTACGCATTTCAAAAATAATGATTTTTGAGCTACGCAATTTAGAAAATGTTTAAAAAATTTTAAGCGATTGAGAAAATGTTAGAAAATGTTTACGTGATTTGAAAACGTAACAAAAGTGCTACATGATTGTGAAAACGTGATAAAAGTGCTACACGACTGAGAAGAACAGTAGTTTGCTGTCGGGCCGACGTATTGGACCCAGAGATATCAATATATGGTTTTGGCCAGTGGTGGCTTATTTTTGTGGAAAACCATGTTTTTGATATTTACCTGTGCATTGAATCATGAATAATGCATAGAAAGTTGTATAGACTGTGTTTGTTAAGGATATTTGCCTAGGAGTTGAATTACACCTAAGTGCAGGTGCGAATCACGTAGTGTATGTCACTTATTGATCTTGGAGGCGTCGGGGCACGGGTATCCTATAAGTGGACAGTTGGTAGCTCCACTGGGCTGTAGTGACTGAGCACCGACGATCTTGACTAGGCACTATTCTATTCCCAATCTGGTGAAGAATGTCTTGCATAAGCTATGATGCGTACACTGAATTTGTGATAGCACTTTGTTGAGGCTAATGATATATGGACATGTTTCCCTAAACATTCTCTCCAAAATTGTGTTTTAGCTCCATGGAGTAGGAATTGGTCTATTGTGCATATGCATAGTCAGTTAACATATCATTATGATGTATATCTATTGAATTATCAGTTATTTGATACCATGAATATACTTGTTATTTTCTGTATTTGAATAACATTATTGTCATTACTATTTCTATGCTGCCATGTTGGTATGTGATGTAAGGGATCTCACCTCTTTGTTGTATTATTTTATTTTATGTTTATGCTTGATAAAGATCGTGAGGAAGACAAGGCAGGATCGCCTAGGTTTTGTTTGATGTGATTTCTAGGGTTCTATGATGGCATCGAGACGAGGTTTTCTTGGTTAAGTCAGGGCACAATTTCACGGAGGCATAGATGCCTGACATGTCGGCCTGGATACGAAGCGTATTATATATATTGGGGATGTGACTCTATTTGGAAGTAGAACCTACCATAGGGTTACTACTTTTTCTTTTATTGCTTATGTACATTTAGAGTTTTACATGCCTATTAGAGAGTTATGGGGTGATCGTAATTACACCCCTAGGGAAGACTCTTTTGTGTCATCTGCTCGAATGCCTATTCATAGGACCTTGCATCATCCAGGGATTATATCTTCTGAAGAGTCAGAGCAGGATCCGGAGGAGGACACTTCTCATTAGGTGTATGATGTTGAAATAGTTTACATTTTACTACAGAGTTTGTATATATGCCTTTTGAGTACAGATCTTATGTATGTAAGTTGTTAGTGTACTATGTCTCATATGTATATATGATGTACATTATTTAGTTTGATAAAGTTTGTATTCTCTATTTACTTTGTTAAGTTAAGTTATCCACGAAAAGAATTTTGAAAACTGTATACTACAATATTAAATCTTTTACAACTTGTGTTAAGTTTTATAAGTTTCAGTTTTAAATGTAATGCCCTAGGGAGGGTGTCACATACTCCGGTGTCACCATTTTACTAGGCTTGACCAACAATGTTCACTACTTGGATACTAATCACAATACTAGTGGTTTTATAAGCCACACTAATGTGATAAAGGTTCTAAGTAACTCTTTTAAACATGACTTATTCTTGTAAAACTTGGAGACTTCACTTGCTTCCATAAACTAGATGGTTATTTCTTTTATGAAATATCCATAAAAGTGTTATAATATACTTAGGAAAGCACATTTAAATGATCCTAACTAATAAGGAACTTCAAATACTAAGAATATAATTCTTGGAAAATTCTGTTACCCACGCCTAGGCGTTACTTTCCCACGCCTAGGCGTAACACCCCTTGATAAAACAACCGCAGCGCAATCGTCATTACACCACAGTTACTAGATCTAGGAGTGTCATAGTCACGATAACAGTAGTTTCAAAATTTCATAAGTTTCTTTTTCACATTTATGCATAAGTAGAAAAAAGGAGCCTCAAAATAAAACATATTTATTACCCAATCATTTTATACACAACCACTGAAATAAAATAGATATTCCTTATATATATATTTTATAATCATCCTTAACACAAATCACTGATAACATAGAATATAATAATTACAGAGTCAAATAAAATGCATCGGAAACTAAATCACTAAAGGAGAAAAGTAGTAACCTTGGGGTAGGTACTACTAGCAAACAAATTCGCAACCCCATATACATATATGATGCTCGGAGTCCCAGTCAACAAGTCAGGCATCAATGCCTCCACGCAGCTGCACTTGTACGTAGCTGAAGAAATCTCGTCCAGATGCCTAATCTAATCAACCAAGGTGTGGTCCTCTTCATCTTCCTCACGATATTTTATCAAATATAAATATAAAACAAAAATACAAAAATACAACAAAGAGGTGAGACACTCATCTTTCATTACCACTATGGCAGTGAGAAAAATCGCACGGCGTAAAGCGCCCACAAAGCAATACAGTTCATACATTTATTAGCAGCAACAACAAAATTTATAATAAAAGTAGTTAAGTCATAAGCAATAATAAGAATCAATAATAACAGTGATATTTATAGTAAAAGCAGAACAGCAACAGGCAATAGCAAGATTTGACGATATCAGACAAATCACAACAATATTTTCAGAAATCAGCACAATGATCAGATAATCATTTACAGAAGTAAAATAGTTACTTTCACAGGTGTTCATGCTCAATAACTTATGAGACCGACAATGAACGATGCACAATGCATTATGGTACCAAATCCTACTCCATGGAGCTAAACATTAACCTTTTCAGAGTGAATAATCAAGGAGTAATGCTAGTATATCGTTAGCCTTAAAAAATAGTATGCTTCATCTCATAAAAATATTTGCGCATCATGGCTTATACGTGGCACCTCAACAGTTGATCACGACATAGGACAACGTCCCGGTCTGGATCATCGATGTGTTTGCATCGATCTACCCCACGGCACAGAGGAGCTCTTAACTATCCATGATGAGGCACCCGCACCCCGACGCCCCCAGGGCCAACAATGTATGGCACCTACGCTTAGTCTATTCGCACCCGAACATAGGTGTTATCCAACTCTTAGGTATACATATGCATGACGACACAATGTCCAGTCATGTATGTTTGTCAATGATGCATTCATCATGTACAATACATATGCATGACGACGCAATGTCCAGTCATGTATGTTTATTAATGATGCATTCATCATGTACAATACCACAACGGTATATAGTCATTATCAAATTACATATCATTTCTCATCGAGAATTAAATCAACAGGTATATAAACTTTCATAGGGACTCACAACACATAGAGTCCAATCTCAATATCAATATATTTTATGGTTTATCATTATCACCATTTCCCTTTTTAGGGTTCAACATTTCCAAGATCTTAAGTCTTAATCAATTATGCAATTCTTTAGGTTAACTAACCCTTAAAACCCTTAGCTTCACAAGCCTTCAAGGTTCTAAATGTCTTCCCATATTGTGCACGAGTCTCTTGATACCAATTACTTAGTTTTGGTTCCACATGGGTTTAATTCAATTCCTCATCATCATTAAGTATTCATGGTTTATCAATTGCCACAATGTCCCTATTAGGGATACTTATTTTCAAGGTTTTAAGTCTTTGGTCAATTATGGAAAGGTTAGGGTAAATAATTCTTTGAAACCATGATCTTCTCAAATATCATTACTCAATTTAATTCTTGCACTTTATTAAAGATTGTGCATACCTCTAATTCCTCAATCACCAAGGATGCACCAAGGCATCACTTGAGCTCAATCTTTCTCTCTAAAATCATGGTCCCTCAAAGTTCTCAAAATCTCAATTCCTCTCCATTTTGTGTAATAGTTTCTTGTTAATAAATCACTATAATTTTAGTTCACCAAAGTCAATTCCATCCCTCATGATTCCAACCCAAAACCATGGCCTTCTTTAGTCTTTAAAGTTTCATTCTTTCACTATATTATGTATTGGTTACTTAATACTTAATCACTTAAATTTTCATTTCTCATAAGATCAATCCAATTGTCTAAGGTCCATGCCGAAACCGTGGCTTCATAGGTCGCCTAAGTTCCACTTTTTATTTCTCATTTGTGTATTGATTCTTTAAGATCAATTTACTTAAGTTTAATGTATCAAGGTCATTCCATTTGCCTTATTGTTCTAGCCAAAACCATGGCCATCATTGAGTCTTCAAAGTCCAATGTTCCTTTTTCATTTTAAGTATCAACTTCTTAACATTAGTTCACTCAAATTGAGTTCATCAAGATCAATCCAATTCCCTACATTACTAGGTCAAAACCGTGGCTTCAATTTAGATTAATAATCCCTTGATAATTTTCCATCTCAAGATTCCAATATTAACACTCAATCTTTAATTCCATAGCTTCAATTTATCATGTACAAGAACTAATTTTCAAGCCAAAAATGCTCTCAAAACGGTGACTTCCCTCTTGGGTATTAAACCCTCAAAATCTTCCATTCATTAGTTTCAATATTATCATTTAATCTTTGATTACATAAGTCTCATTTTACTTGTGTACAAAACCAATTTATACTCCTAATTTCTAGTCAAAACCGTGGCACCATGTTGGGGTAGGAAACTCCAAATTTTCCATTTAGCAACTCCAACATGATCAAGCATAATTAACACATCAAACATATTCAAGAACAGAAATCAAGCATTAATCAAATTCAAGAACACTAAATCATACAATTTTACAAATCAAGTAAGCATACAAAGATGGATTTTTCCATAAATATACATACAAAGTTCCCTCACCACCATAAATGGTTGAATTGACTAATCTCCCTCTTACCTAAAGGAGACAATTCAAGAAAACAAACTCCTTGGTTCCTTGGTTGCAAATTCGGATTCCACCTTCAAGAGAACCATAAAGTGGTCAAATTTCCATAGTCACAAACTAAGGCTTGAAAAGAATGATCCTTGGTCACCTATGTGACCAAGGAAAACGAAAATGAGAAAGAGAGGATGGATTTTCGAATTGGAGAAGGAGAGGTAGAAAGGTTGGATTTTTGAAGAAACTTTATAAAGAGAAAGTGTAGAGAAGGTTGAGAGAAGTCTAGAAATGGTGTTTATGAAGGGAAAAGTGAAGAGAAAACTCTCCGATGGTGGCTGGAATTTTCGTAGCCAAGAGGAGGAAGAAGAGAAAAGGTAGAGAGAAAATGGAGGTAGAGATGGAAAATGAAGAAACTTTCTAAACAAAGAAGGTAGAGGAAGTGAAGATGAGTATAGAAATGAGCTTGGAGAGGAGAAAAGATGAAGAGAAATGGTGGAGTAAGGGGCTGCAATTTCGTGGTGGTGGTGGAGGTAGAGAGAAGGAGGAGCAAAAATGAAAAAGATGAAGTGAAGAGAGAGAAGTGAAGTGGTAAAATGAATTAGGGCTCTGGGACGTTAGAGTGAGTAGTGTAATTTGGTCTCCAACACCCCCAAATGGGCTGCCAACAGTAGCCTTCAAGAGAGAGTGGTAGGGAGTGTTTTGTCTTTTCCATGTAATTAGAGTGGGTAGTTAGGTCATTTTAGGTCAAAGCTTCTAGAAGCTTGATTAAAATAGCATTATATTTGAATTAAAGTAAATTTGTTATGACATAAAGTAGATTACATTTGGATAAGGTGAAAGGATTTTTATTATATGTTATTATCCAATAGATAATAGTTACAGTCGACAGAAGTCAGTATTAATTTATCTGACGGATGAATTTTTATCTGTTAAAATTTTCTTGAAAAACATGAAACCTCGTAAACTATGTTCGGCCTCGGGTTTAGTAAGATCCCCCGTTGACATTTCCATAATTCAAGGTTCTCGGAGAAAATATCTTTTTTCCCCGGTTCTGCTCAGTGTGCATGCAAAACGAAGAATATATTAAAATATTCGACGTTTTTAGAAAAATTCCAGAAAATTCCTAAAAATCACAAATATTATAAAATGAATATTTTTCATAAAATTTTCTAACTTTCAGAGTGTTACGGTCGTTTTCCCGACTCTGCCCAATGTGCACGTAAAACGAGAAATAATATTAAAATATTTCGCATTCTCAGAAAAATCTGAAAAAATTCCCAAAATTCCCAAATATTGTTAAATGATTATTTATCCTAAAATTATCAATTTTCGAGATGTTACAACTCTCCCCTTCAAATAGGAATTTTGTCCTCGAAATTTTCATCCCTTAGACTAAATATTAACGTTTTTCTTCATTCCATGTTCTAACTTTCATGTCGCGCTTCTAATCGTGTCAATTTAGATCACTCTTACCAACGCGATCTCTATATCCCCGTGTTGCTTTGTTCTTCTATCCTCGATCTTCACAACAAGCTTTTCACAGATTATGTTCTCTCTTAATTGCACCGGGTTTAGTTTGATGGCATGGTTGGATTGGGGATATACTTTCGCTTTAACTTTTGGTATATCTTGGTCACTTTTCTACTTCTCTTAGATTTCTCCCAACATACCACTCGAAATAGCAACCGTATCTAGACACACTTCATCCGGTATCACTTCCAATGATAACCACAAGTTCTCAAATTACACCGCTAACCTTTTCTCCTTTAAAGTTTGGAAAACTGGATCAAAATGCCCAATATGCTTCTTCACGTGTTTGAGAATAGATCAGAATGTCATTGATATGGACAACAACGAATCTGTCTAGGTAAGGATGAAAGAGGTAATTCATGTTATTCATGAACACGTCAAGAGTATTTGTTCATTTGGTAAGAGTCCTCGTCTTACCGAGAAGTTCCATTGTTTCCCTTAACTATCGTAGCTAAACATGCGAAACTCTTTGGCTATCAAAGTGGCATTTATATTCTCCTTACTTTTGGTCCTCTGTGAAAGGCACGAACATGTATCCTTAGGCTTCTTTCCTCACAAAGTTTCAACTTCGGAACGATCTAGCATATAATAATCCGAAAATGACCGATCAATTTCTAAAATCATGAACTCTAATAGATATGATTTTAGTTAAGCAAGATAGACCAACAAAAGGTCCAATCTTTATTAGAAGTTGGATAGATTAAACAAACTCAAGTGTCAAGACAAGTATTAACAACAGAAATGGAAACAACTAAGTCGAAGATAAGAAAGATACAGATGAATCCAAATGATCCATACAGTTACAAATTGAAAAAGGAAGGGTTACTCCCAGAATTATACAGCACGATTATAGGATCGTCATTTGAGGCATCACTTCTGTTGTTTAGATTTCCAAATCTAAAGTCCTCAGCACCACCCAGGGTATAAATTCTGCCCTCTGCTTGTGTTTCCACAGCTCTTGCAGCATTGACTGAAGAACTTGCCTTCGCTTGGGTGTAGTTGCGGGAAATGTGTCCAGGCTTTCCTCATTTAAAACAGATGATCCCTGCAATTGCGTAATCTCTAGTTAGGTGCTCCTTTCCGCACTTGCGACAGATGATTCTCTTGGTCGTACATTCTTTTGTTAAGTGGTTCTTTCCACATTTCATACATTTCGATAAAGATGCTGAGATTTTGATTGGATCTACTACCACTAGCACTCTTTCCATGGGTTGGGTGTTGTTGTTGCTTTCTTGATACCCATGAACATGGTTCCCGTTTAAACTTATTAGTCTTTCTATTATTCCTCCTTTGGAATCTAGGTAGTCCATGGTTATCCCAAGTCTGACTTTCCTTCAACAGATTTTGAATCTTAACTTCCAATTCTCGTTGCTGTGCGGTCCTTTGATCTTGGTGAATTGTCACATCAGCTATTCTTTGCATTTCTTCTGCAGTCGCAACCATACTTCTATGGTCTTATCCTGTGCTCACATGTGTACGTTTGTCATGAGCCATTGACTTTCTTTGAAGACGGACAAAACATAACACGACAAAACAACACAATCATTTCAAACAACATTATTTCCCTTCGGAATCCAAACACAAAGAGTCACACCATTCACACAATTCAAACAAAACAAGTTCAATTCACGAATCCTAACGATCTCTAGCTCGAACTTCTTCATTCTACTTCCACAGTGTAATCCTTCGTAAGCCATCAACTTCTAAACTGTTTCTCGAACCTAGTTTACACCAACTATTTCTTTCTCCAGAAGATCGATTTTCCAAAACCTTTTGATCTCCTTACAAAAGAATTCCTATTTTCCTAACACAGTACGCCTAGGTGAAGTCATAGTTTCCTGTACACACAGAACATTACATATTGAGTAAGCCAGTCCTCAATCTCATGCAACTGTATAACAGTAGCCATAAACATTCAACCTACGGCAAGCCATGCATTCCTTTCCCATCATCTCAATCAAGAGACAAGGAAGTGCACAACAGAAATAATTCTAATATGCCCAAACATAGCAAGTCCATACCTGGGCTCAACAGGATGAACTGCTCTGATACCACCTTATGTAACACCCCTTGATAAAACAACTGCAGCGCAATCATCATTACACCACAGTTACTAGATCCAGGCATGTCACAGTCACGATAACAGTAGTTTCAAAATTTCACAAGTTTATTTTTCACATTTATGCATAAGTAGAAGATAGGAGCCTCAAAATAAAACATATTTATTACCCAATCATTTTATACACAACCACTGAAATAAAATAGAAAAATATATATATATATATATATATATATATATATATATATATATATATAGAAAATAGGAGCCTCAAAATAAAACATATTTATTACTATATATATATATATATATATATATTATAATCATCCTTAACACAAATCACTGATAACATAAAATATAATAATTACAGAGTCAAATAAAATGCATCAGAAACTAAATCACTAAAGGGGAAAAGTAGTAACCCTGAGGTAGATACTACTAGCAGACAAATTCGCTACCCCATATACATATATGATGCATGGAGTCCCAGTCAACAAGTCAGGCATCAATGCCTCCACGCAGCTGCACTCGTACGTAGCCGAAGAAATTTTGTCCAGACGCCCAATCTAATCAACCAAGGTGTGGTCCCTCTTCATCTTCCTCACGATCTTTTATCAAATATAAATATAAAACAAAAATACAAAAATATAGGAAAGAGGTGAGATAACCATCTTTCATTACCACTACAGTAGTGAGAAAAACCGCACGGCGCAAAGCGCCCATAAAGCAATACAGTTCATACATTTATTAACAGCAACAACGAAATTTATAATAAAAGCAGTTCAGTCATAAGCAATAATAAGAATCAATAATAACAGTGATATTTATAGTAAAAGCAAAACAGCAACAGGCAATAGCAAGATTTGACGATATCAGACAAGTCACAATAATATTTTCAGAAATCAGCACAATGATCAGATAATCATTTACAGAAGTAAAACAGTTACTTTCACAGGTGTTCATGCTCAACAACTTATGAGACTGACAATGAACGATGCACAATGCATTATGGTACCAAATCCTACTCTATGGAGCTAAACATTAACCTTTTCAGAGTGAATGATCAAGGAGTAATGCCAGTATATCGTTAGCCTTAAAAAATAGTGTGCTTCATCTCATAAAAATATTTGCGCATCATGGCTTATACGTGGCACCTCAACAGTTGATCGCGACATAGGACAGCGTCCCGGTCCAGATCGTCGGTGTGTTTGCATCGGTCTACCCCACGGCACAAAGGAGCTCTTAACTGTCCATGATGAGGCACCTGCACCCCGATGCCCCCAGGGCCAACAACTTGTAGCACCTACGCTTAGTCTATTCGCACCCGCACATAGGTGTTATCCAACTCTTAGGTATACATATGTATGATGACGCAATGTCCAGTCATGTATGTTTGTCAATGATGCATTCATCGTGTACAATACATATGCATGACGACGCAATGTCCAGTCATGTATGTTTATCAATGATGCATTCATCATGTACTATACCACAACAGTATATAGTCATTATCAAATTACATATCATTTCTCATCGAGAATTAAATCAACAAGTACATAACCCTTCATAGGGACTCACAACACATAGAGTACAATCTCAATATCAATATATTTTATGGTTTATCATTATCACCATTTCCCTTTTTAGGGTTCAACATTTCCAAGAGCTTAAGTCTTAATCAATTATGTAATTCTTTAGGTTAACTAACCCTTAAAAACCTTAGCTTCACAAGCCTTCAAGGTTCTAAATGTCTTCCCATATTGTGCACGAGTCTCTTGATACCAATTACTTAGTTTTGGTTCCACATGGGTTTAATTCAATTCCTCATCATCATTAAGTATTCATGGTTTATCAATTGCCACAATGTCCCTATTAGGGATACTTATTTTCAAGGTTTTAAGTCTTTGGTCAATTATGGAAAGGTTAGGGTAAATAATTCTTTGAAATCATGATCTTCTCAAATATCATTACTCAATTTGATTCTTGCACTTTATTAAAGATTGTGCATACCTCTAATTCCTCAATCTCCAAGGATGCACCAAGGCATCACTTGAGCTCAGTCTTTTTCTCTAAAATCATGGTCCCTCAAAGTTCTCAAAATCTCAATTCCTCTCCATTTTGTGTAATAGTTTCTTGTTAATAAATCACTATAATTTTAGTTCACCAAAGTCGATTCCATCCCTCATGATTCCAAGCCAAAACTGTGGCCTTCTTTAGTCTTTAAAGTTTCATTCTTTCACTATATTATGTATTGGTTACTTGATACTTAATCGCTTAAATTTCCATTTCTCACAAGATCAATCCAATTGTCTAAGGTCCATGCCAAAACCGTGGCTTCATAGGTCGTCTAAGTTCCACTTTTTATTTCTCATTTGTGTATTGATTCTTTAAGATCAATTTACTTAAGTTTAATGTATCAAGGTCATTCCATTTGCCTTATTGTTCAAGCCAAAACCATGGCCATCATTGAGTCTTCAAAGTCCAATGTTCCTTTTTCATTTTAAGTATCAACTTCTTAATATTAGTTCACTCAAATTGAGTTCATCAAGATCAATCCAATTCCCTACATTACTAGGTCAAAACCGTGGCTTCTATTTAGGTTAATAATCCCTTGATAATTTTCCATCTCAAGATTCCAATATTAACACTCAATCTTTAATTCCTTAGCTTCAATTTATCATGTACAAGAACCAATTTTCAAGCCAAAAATGCTCTCAAAATCGTGGCTTCCCTCTTGGGTATTAAACCCTCAAAATCTTCCATTCATTAGTTTTAATATTATCATTCAATCTTTGATTACATAAGTCTTATTTTACTTGTGTACAAAACCAATTTACACCCCTAATTTCTAGTCAAAACCATGGCACCATATTGGGGTAGGAAACTCCAAATTTTTCATTTAGCAACCCCAACATGATCAAGCATAATTAACACATCAAACATATTCAAGAACACAAATCAAGCATTAATCAAATTTAAGAACACTAAATCATACAATTTTACAAATCAAGTAAGCATACAAAGATGGATTTCTCCATCAATATACATACAAAGTTCCTTCACCACCCTAAATGGTTGAAGTGAGTAATCTCCCTCTTACCTAAAGGAGACAATTCAAGAAAACAAACTCCTTGGTTCCTTGGTTGCAAATTCGGATTCCACCTTCCAGAGAACCATAAAGTGGTCAAATTTCCATAGTCACAAACTAAGGCTTGAAAAGAATGATCCTTGGTCACCTATGTGACTAAGGAAAACGAAAATGAGAAGAAATATGAGAAAAACCAAGAATCTTTACCTCGGAAGACAATGGAGAAAAGGTTGAATTTTGGGCAAACTTCCTAAGTGAAACTTGTAAAGAAGATGAAGGTGAGTGTAGAAAAGTGTTTAGTGAAGAGAAAAATCAAAGAGGTTGGTCACCCATGGAGGATGGATTTTCGGATTGGAGAAGGAGAGGTAGAAAGGTTGGATTTTTGAAGAAAATTTATAAAGAGAAAGTGTAGAAAAGGTTGAGAGAAGTCTAGAAATGGTGTTTATGAAGGGAAAAGTGAAGAGAAAACTCTCCAATGGTGGCTAGAATTTTTGTAGCCAAGAGGAGGAAGAAGAGAAGAGGTAGAGAGAAAATGGAGGTAGAGATGGAAAATGAAGAAACTTTCTAAACAAAGAAGGTAGAGAAAGTGAAGGTGGGTATAGAAATGAGCTTGGAGAGGAGAAAAGATGAAGAGAAATGGTGGAGTAAGGGGCTGCAATTTCGTGGTGGTGGTGGAGGTAGAGAGAAGGAGGAGCAAAAATGAAGAAGATGAAGTGAAGTGGTAAAATGAATTAGGGTTTTGGGAGGTTAAATTGAGTAGTGTAATTTGGTCTCCAACACCCCCAAATGGGCTGCCAACCGTAGCCTTCAAGAGAGAGTGGGAGGAAGTGTTTTGTCTTTTCCATGTAATTAGAGTGAGTAGTTAGGTCATTTTAAGTCAAAGCTTCTAGAAGCTTGATTAAAATAGCATTATATTTGAATTAAAGTATATTTGTTATGACATAAAGTAGATTACATTTGGATAAGGTGATAGGATTTTCATTACATGCTATTATCCAATGGATAATAGTTACAGTCGACAGAAGTCAGTATTAATTTATTTGACGGATGAATTTTTATCTGTTAAAATTTTCTTGAAAAACGTGAAATCTCGTAAACTATGTCCGACCTCGGGTTTAGTAAGATCCCCCGTCGACATTTCCATAATTCAAGGTTCTCGGAGGAAATATCTCATTTCCCAGGTTGTGCTCAGTGCGCACGTAAAACGAAGAATTTATTAAAATATTCGACGTTTTTAGAAAAATTCCAGAAAATTCCCAAAAATCACAAATATTATAAAATGAATATTTTTCATAAAATTTTCTAACTTTCGGAGCGTTACAGTCATTTTTTTGACTCTGCCCAATGTGCATGAAAAACAAAAAATAATATTAAAATATTTCGCGTTCTTAGAAAAATCTAAAAAAATTCCCAAAAAATTTCCAAAAATTTCAAATATTGTTAAATGATTATTTATCCTAAAATTATCAATTTTCGGGATGTTACACTAGGCGTGGCTAAAAATCCTGCCTTATGCCTAGGCATGACTTTACCATGCTTAGGCATAGAACTCTTTGTCTGATTCTAGACGAAAATTGAGTGCTCCACACCTAGATGTGAAAATGTTGCACCTAGGCGTGACAATTATGCAGAAACCGAGCTATAGTTTTATTGGTTTCAAACCAACTCCAATCTTCTAAGTCTTGGATTCTAAACATTCTCCAGCCTTAATCATGATTTCTAATTATGTTAAAATCACTAAACACAACTTGCAACTCATTAAACCTACGTTATGAACAAAATAGAATCATTCAAAGCCTAGTTCTTAACTTTGAACTCAATCCCAAAGGAATTGTTTCAAATCTCAAAATCAACCACCAAGCATAGGTTAGGCTAGAATCAAACCAAACTTAGTCATTGAAAGTAGATATTAACTAAGGAACTATCTTTATCTCAACTTTTCCTTTTTCCCCAAATCCATTCACCCATCCATATAAACTACTAAGAATGGAGAAGAAGGCTAGGTTTAAGGAAAAACACCCATACCTCTTGCTTGATTGATGATGATGAATCCTTGCTTCTCTTGTTGGACTTCCTCCCTTTGCTCCCCTTCTTCCTTTCTTCTTCTTTTTTCCTCTGCTCTCTTTTTTTGATTTCTTTCTTTTGTTTCCAGTAGGAAACGTGTGGGGGAAAGATAAATAAAACAAAGGATAAGATAAAAGGCTTCTTAACCAATATTGATAAATCTATATCTGTTATAAACACTTATATTTTGCTACTTCAAGTTTTCCAACTTGCAAAACCTTAAAATAAATACTAGGATTCATCAAAATTATTGTTTCACTATTTTCTCAAATTTTCATATTTGCTGGGGGTCAATCCAACATTAAATACATAACTAGTATGCTTAAAAATGCCAAACGAACTCCGATTGCTCTCAAATTTTAATTGGATCCTTTTTTTTCCTTATTTGTGACTTAGAAACAAACTCTGTAGGTTTATTTCCCTCAAATTAGTCATTTATGCTACTATTTGAGTCATTTTAAACTACTTTTTGCATTTCAGGTTGCAGTAAAGTGCCTAAATGAACTCAGTTTTTCACAAAACTTAACTAATATGTTTTACAAATATAATAGTATCTTTGAGACTATATACAAGCCTAACATGTTTCTCAGGATGTTACATTACGCAGGCATAATACTTGAGCATCCCAAAGAAGCTCCACCATATCATACTTTATTAGCACATCTGAGTCGACAAGAGACAAAAGAGTGTTGTCAATGATCCTTGTGGGATCAACCCATTTGCCCCAAATCAACCCAAGTGAAAAGTATAGTAGAGCACCCTTTCTAACTTCCTCCCTAACCTAATGATCATAATTAGGGTTATAGAAGCTCAGTATTGCTAGTATAAGTTATTTGTTAATTCGGGTAACCTTCCGAACCAGCTTAAATGTAATTCTATAATACTAAATACAAGAGAATAATTAAAGTATCTGCAAAAATGATAAATAGCAATGTATGAAAAGTTATGGAAAAATGAATCCAGTAACTGTGTTGAGTTCTAAAATTTTCCATAACACTTATGGACACTTGAAAATTCAACTTTGGAAGATTAAAATGTACATAACAGATCCAAAAGTTTCAGCATAATTAGTTTAGTCATTCTTTAGTTATTTCCACCGCCATACTTATTCTCCAATTATCTACATAGTTCTCTCACTTTTGTTCACTTTTCTCTCTAATTTTCTGTGTGAAATAGAACCACAAAATAGAGGAAGAATAACCACATGGCTTCTATTCTTACATTTCATCTTCCATCTTTTATTTCATCCATCCTCACCTACATCTTACTTTGTTCTTTTTGCTCTTTTCCCACTAATTTTCACAGTTGAACAACCCTTGAAACAACAAGAAAACAACAAAGAAAACAAGGAAACAAGAGACAAGAGGAAGGAGAAAACAAAGGGAAGAAAAGGAAGAAAAATATTAGCTAACTATTGGAGATAAGTTAGGGGCTGCATACGTTCTTTTTACCCTTCATCCTTCATGTTTCTTGAATAAAAATTTTGTTTTTAAGTCAGTGTTGCTCACGACCAAGATAGCAATTCATGGGTGGTTATTAGTTTCAATTTGTATTTTCTTTTTACATTGATTCTTGAGTGTAATTTGTGATGTTGAGAAATGAAAATTATTTGTGATATTGCTTGGTATATGTCACGGCCAAAATAGGGGCTTGAAGGAGGAATTATGCTTCTTTTAATTTTATTCTTGCTACTGTTTTATTGTTGTTGTTGTCTTATTTGTTGCTCTTGCTGTTTAATTATTGTTGTTGTTGTCTTATTTGTTGTTGATACTATTTTGTTGTCTTATTTGTTGTTGTTGTTGTTTAATTATTTTTGTTGTTGTCTTATTTATTGCTATCGCTATTTAATTGTTGTTGTTGTTATCTTAATTTTTGTTGTTGCTTTGTTTAATTGTTGTTGTTGTCTTATTTATTGCTCGTTGTTTAATTATTATTGTTGTTGTCTTATTGTTGTCAGCTTGTTGTTTTATTGTTGTTATTGCAGTCTTATTGTTATTACTTGCTATCTTATTGTTGATGCTACTTTGATGTTGTTGTTGCTATTGTATTGTTACTTGTTGTTTTGTTCATTTAAATTCAATGTTGCTATTGAGTTGTTGTTGGTAAATTTTTTTTATGAAAAGATTTAATATGTAAGATTAGAAAATTACTTGATCTTGAGTTCAATGAGTGTCCCGACCAAGTGTTCAAAGGAAGAGAAAATGTGTGAATTATATATATATATATATATATATATATATATATATATATATATATATATATATATATATATATATATATAAAATAAAAATGAATAAGAGTAGTTGTTTATGTGATTTGATACATGATTGATGACCATGGCATTTTTAGCCATGCTTGGAAAACCTAGAGCATGTTTGCTTGATTATATATGAAATTGATGAAATACACTTTGTGTAACACCCACCGTAGGGTGCCACATTTATGTTACTTTATTACCAAATTACCCCAAGTTATAAAATGTGATGTTGTGATAAAATTACGAGTTGTAAATTTTTTTTTCTTTGATGACAATAAAATAAACTTAGCGAAAAATAAAACTATTATACATCATCACACATAATGTACATCATTATACATAACAGTCATCACACGTAATTTACATCATTATACATAATGTAAATCCTGTCAGATTATTTATATACATACCAAGTTCTCAAAGTAATTAAACATAATTTAAGATTCACATATTGCCCAAGTCTGACTAAACAACAGAACCCTCAGATGGGTCCTCCTCAGATTCCTCAGCAGATAGGAATCCGTTATTACGTGAAGCTCTACGGACAGGTGTCCGTGCAGACGACACGATACTTATCTCACTAGGAGTACGGTAGTAGGCTCCCCAATATTGCCTAATGGATATTGGAAACTCTAACTGTACATATATATTGACACTAAAATAGGGGTTCCCTTGTTCAAGCCTACTATAGGTAATGTTCAGATCCCCTATATAAAATATACACTGTCGATCCAAATGAACATGCCACGCCTCCGAACCTCCACGAAACTGTAATGTCACGTATCCTAGGAAGCTGGGCATCTCCATCTTCAAAATTCTGTGTTTCCAGACGTGAGAAGTAGTTCTTCTTCTCCTTCTTGTACTGTTTCTTCCTCAACATCTTCAACCAATTATAAATACCATATACAAATATACATACAAAGAGGTGAGATCACCTACGCCAATACCAGCATGATAGCACAGAGATAATACAAACAACATATCATGCAAAAATATCATGTCATGATCACAATTATGCCATCATCATAGTGTAAAATAATAATTGCCATCATGCCACTATCACTGTTTAAATCACAAAATAATTACAATAACACCATCACATAGATATAGATGCTCAGTTTCATGCATGAGCACATAGACTCAATGTCCTACTCCATGGAGCTAATACTCATGTCGAAGAAATTGATCGAAAAGATCTACAGGTACCACGTGTCTCAGACCAAGTGCTATAATTATATCTTGCACATCTAGCACATACACGACAGTCTTTATCAGATCTCGATTAAGAATAGTGTCTCGGTCCGAATCATCGGTGTGTTGCATCAGTCTAACTCACGGTGCAGAAGAGCTACCAACTGCCCATTGCGAGCAACCCGCACCCCGATGCCCCCAAGGTCAACAAGTGACCTACACTACGCGTATCGCACCCACTCAAGAGGTGTACGTTTCTCCTAGGCAATTAGCCATATACAGTCCATCGGACCATTTTCAATGCATGTGTAATGCACCAATTACCAACCAAAGGTAAATCACATAATTTCTCATACGAGGTTCAAATATTGTTTTACGTTCATGTATTAATGTCAATTTCAGGCAAACTTCTCAATTTCTTGTATAGTATTCGTGTACTGATTTTAACTGTAAAGTTTACTGTATAATTAACAGCAAAATCACATTACCATGTTTTTCTCATTCGTAAAATATTATTGTCACGTTTTCCCGGTCACGTAATATTTTATTACGTAAACAATGATTTGTAATATTTCTGTTACGTTTAAAAAATCGCGTAACAATTTTCTACTGTATTAAAATGCGTAAAATATTCTTTCATTTTTAAATCGCCTAGCGATATTTTTCTACAACATTTCGATCGTGTAAAATATTTATACGCTTTAAAAATCGCGTAGAAACATTTTAACGTTTTCAAATCGCGTAACTTAAAAATTACGTTTTTGAGTTACGTAAATCGTTTTTCACCTTTTTTACCCTTCGTAAAATATTTCTTAACTTTAAAAATATTATTTTGTACTTTTCTTACAATAATGTAATTTTCTTACTTTATTTTCTTCCTATTCTTAGTCAAAAATTCTTTTTCGTAATATATTTTCTCAAAATCACTTTTATTGATTTAATCTTATAAAATCACCTTTAATTGATTTAATCACTGCTTCTAACTTTAAATTCCCTAACATTTTCCAAAACTCAATAAATAAATTCTACGTTAGTAAATTTAAGTTACAAACGTTTTCTTTTATATTTCTAAATCACTTCTAAAAATTAATTCTCTTTAAAATAATTTAAAGTTCAACACTTTAAATCTCCTTTTTCTTTTATTTATGAAAATTCCACTTGACAACACTTTAATTCCTTTCCAAAATCCTTATTTGAAAATTCTTATATTTTATAACATCAAAACATTTTTTTTTCTAAATTATCAAAACCTTATAGATGGCCACTGGAATCATGAAATATTTTTCTTCTAACTTAAACAAATGTCATTCTTGTTTCTACACAAAATAAATTCATGAAAATACTACTCAAAAACCGTGTGCACTCTTTTTGCAAAATAAACTCTTTTGATTAATTTCTTTACTTCTTAAATCATTCAATTCTATCATTTATGAAAATATAATTTTGTGAACACCAAATTAGTTAATGTCTTGACCAAAAATTTTCTTAAGTTTAAGGACCAAAAATTAACTCCATTGTTCTTGAAAAATTTCAATAGAAATCCTTATTTTAGAAGTCCAAAACCGTGACCTCCTCCATGGCCTTTGGAGCCAAAATTTTATTTATTTCAACATACATCCATCATAATATATTCAACATATATCATTAAGCATATTATAAGCATATCATATAAACAAATAAAAATCATACTAAGCATGCATACACAAGTAAATCATGCAAAGCATATCAAGCATAAGTAAAAATAATTAAAAGCACATAACACACATACAAATTATTACATGACCATGGATAGGAATCCTCACATGGATTCACCATCCATCAAATATAAAACCATCTCTCACCACCATGCTTGGTTGGTGAGATGAATCTCCCTCTTACCTCTTGAAGAACCACCAAAAAGCTTGTTGATTTGTGTTTTGAACAAGATCTCCACCAACACAAGTTCTTAAACATGAAACAAGTACAAGAAAATTAGTATATCAAGCTTGAATAAGAAGAACCATGGATCAAACATGGTTTAGAACATGAAAAAGAAAAGAATAAATGAAGTTTTCTTGCACTTCACCAACAAAAACTCTAGAACTTGATCTTAGTAAAAGTCCTTCAAGATGGAAGATTTAGAGAAAGTCTTCAACATGAAAGTTGTTTAGAATGAGGTAAAGATTCAAGAAACTAGGTTGTATGAAATTAAAGAGTGATGGAGGAGTGAATTGGAGTGCTTGGCCGAATGGTATGTTTTTGGGAGAAAGAATGAAATTTTCTTTGGTTTGGTCTTGAAACTTAAGTGGAAAAGTGAAGAAATGATATTATGAAGTATAGAAATGAATGTTTTTGGTCTTCAAGGGAATGCATTGTCGTAGCATGCAATTAGAGAGAATGGAAAGTGAGGTTTGAAGAACATAAGCATTAATGAGCAATGGTAAATGGTCTTGACACTTGGCTTGTCTTCATTCTTTTTTTCTTTGGCCTAAAAAGCCTACACTAAGTTGTCTCCCTTCATCCTTGCTCTCCAAACCGTCCCCCCCTTCTTCATGCATTCCAAATGTGCCAATTTACATAACCATCACTATAAGCCATCCTAACCATTGATTAAAAGAATGGTTTGGATTTAAATTAGCTACTAGGTTTAGGTTATAGATGGAAGACTTCATTTGAGCCATTGGATCATTTTTGGCTTGCAATCCTAACCATTGAATATGTCTCCAAAATGAAGGGTCAAGATTACACCTTCAATCTTTAATCCAAGGGTCCAAAATGGTTGTAGTCATTTTTGATGATCAATTCTCCACCATTGATCTAAATTCAAATCCAATGGTTATTAATGATCCATATTCACCAGTGATTAATTTTACATCCAAGGGTTCATAATGGTCATAGTCATTTATAAGACTAAATCTATACCCTTGATTTAATTTTTATCCAACGGTTATAATTGATCCTATTCATTTTTAAGATCAAATCTCCACCGTTAATTAAATTCAGATTATTTCTCCAACGATACTTAAATTGATAGTGGATATCCAAACCACTAATGTTAACTTAATAATATAGAATTTTATTTTTATCTGTTATAACCTAAAAAAAATATAATTACTGTATTTTTATCGTCCGATAATTAAATACAGTACAAAATACAGTAAAAGAAATTTTTTAACACTGTTTCCGGATTCAGGTTTAGTAAGATCCCCTGTCTCCGTCTAAACAGTATAAATTTTTCTGTACGTAGAAAAATTTTTCATTTTGCGGGACCCACTTGGGCCCACGTATGACCACCTGGGCTCACATACACCTCGTGGGGCCCACAAAACAGTAAAAATTCCAAAATCACACATAAAATCACAAAAATTAAAAAACTCACAAATATCAAATCAGATTACGTAAATTAATTAAGACTAAATAGTAAAAATTAATTTACGTAAATTTTTCCGGCCCGAAAATTATTATTTTCCTGACACGGAGCAAATCACACCAAACGGTCAAATATACAGACGGAATATTCAAAATAATTTTACAATACACAAAAATCACTAAATAGTAGAATTCTGTTAACTGTCAAAATTACTGTTCCTAAGATAGAAAGTTTGGGGTGTTACACTTTGCTAGATCCTAGTTGTATGGTTGCAAATTACCATTTGGTTGGAATACTTTCCCTGGCCCAATGCTTGTATAGGGCCCAAGAGAGGGAATTGAATTGGACATGAATGGAATTGTGTTTGTAATTGGATGTAATTAGTATTATTCTCTTGTTGAGAATTCATGAAATTAATCTGTGTATATGACTTATAATATAAGTTGTGTTGCACTTTGATAAATCAAGTTGAGCTAAAATTGGAATTAGAAATTGCATTGCTCCCTTAATTCTTTAAGGTTGAGCCATAATATGAATTGTAATTGTGTTTGATTAAACAATGCTATTAGTATTTAAATTTGAATTATAAATTAGGATTTTGGACTTTTATCCTTGAATGGGAAGGAAATAGTTCTGATATGCTTTTCCTACTCAGTATCATTTTTATGTGAACTGTTATTTCACTTAGTATAGTGAATTTTGGAGTTGACCCTGTATGGGAGAAGGGTATCCAAAATTCTATGAAAAACATGGACATGATCGTCCATGAGGAAAAGGATCCTGTATTCTTGAAAATTTCTCATTATGTTTTCTCACTACGTTTCCCTCATAGGATACTAGTGATATAGAACCCGAGCTATACGAGGTGGTTGTAACGTCCCTTTTCACAATGGGCATCACACTGACGAAAAATGAAAAACTCAAAAGAAACTAAAACCCGGTTTATAAAAATTTCCTGTTTATCAAATGAGTATATGAATTTGCCAATTTCTTTTTTTTAATTTGTTTCTTTTCAATATGCATAAAGCATAAACTTAACGGAGAATGGAATAAAGAACGTCCCATACAGGAAACCAAAATATACATATCATAAGTGCTTACATGCATCAAAGGATCTTAGTAAAATATAAGCAAAAGTTTTACATGCCCAAAAAGATTATACACATTAGCCACCAAAAATAACAAAAAGACATCAGGCCCCAAAAACATCCAAACATATTAAGCCCCGAAAGCTACTGAGAAGGACCCTCAGATGGATCCTCCTCAAGATCCTCAGAAGAAGAAGAGATCCTAATTATAGAAGTCACAGACTCACGGGCAGGGGCCCGTGTAGAAGACATAAATGAGTCCTCTTGTGGGGTATAAGAGTGATCACCCCATAGCTCTCAGATTGGCATGTAAAACTCCAGCCACACAGCGACATCAAAAGAGAAGATAAGAGCTTCATCATGACTCCTCGCCAAAGATAGGGTCACCTCACCCACATAAACAAACCACTCGATATTCTAGTTAACATGCCACGAATAGATGCCTCTATGAAACCTTAGCCTAACATAACCAAGAAGACCTCACCTGGACGCCATGGCAAGAACATAAAACTAATCCAAATAGAAACTGAGAAACTCTAGCTCGTTCCCGTCACAGCCTTTAAAGAAACATATACATAAACAGAATAACATAATAAAGAGGTGAGATCTCCTACAACAATATTAACATGGCAGCATAGAAACAACAATGACAAGAATGTCATTCAAAATACAAAATTACACATATCTTCATCATTTCATACAATAGATATTTCAATAAATATTCTAATGGATAATTCAACAGATAATTTTAATAGATATATAAATGTCACAATGAGATGTAGACTGACTATGTATATGCACAATGCACCAAACCCTACTCCATGAAGCTAAAACAACATCGGAGAGAATAATTGATGAGACATGTCTGTATATCATCGGCCTCAATAATGTGCTATCACAAAGTCCGTGTATGCTTCATGGCTCATACAAGACATTCATCACCGGATCGTGAATAGCATAGTGCCTGGTCGAGATCGTCAAAGTGTTGCTCGGTCACCGCAGCCCAGAGGAGCTACCAACTGGCCACTTATGGGATACCCGCACCCAGATGCCTCCAAGTTCAACATATGAACCACACTACTCAATTTGCACCCGCACAAAGGTGTAATTCATCTCCTAGGCATACAGCCTCAACAAAAAGTCCACCGGACTCTCACAAAGTATGATACATGACTCAATGCATACACACATATATATATTTCAACGTCATGCATTTCATAACTATAAGCCACCATTGGCCAAAATAGTCGTCAATACTCTGGGTTCCCCTTGTGGGCCTGATAGCAACATCATCGTTTATTTTCAATCGCGGACATACCATTATCTCATAAGGTTTTATTTCTGCTTTTCACTCGGATAAAACTTTGATTGCCCTATTAAACTAAATTCTAAAACTTTCAAAGTTTGATATGAAAATTACACCTCAACTTCAACAATTTTCCTATTGAGCTTCTCTAGGGAATATTTTCTAGTATTTTTCACCTAGTTCTTATTACTCTAATTCAAAAAGTCCTTCACTTTGTCCTTAATAAAACTCACTTACAAAAATGGTTTAGGTTTCTCAAAACCTCACTCACACTTATTTTCCTTCAATGGCCGAAAATCACTTTTTATTTTAGGGTAATAACTTTGTTTCATTTCTCTTTCCATCTTATAATTCCCTAATTAAATAACTAATCACCTAATTATCTAAGTTCAAACTTGATACAAAAATCTTGTCTTGAATGCCCTACATGGCCGTGAACCCTAAGGGTCTAGAAACCCATAATTTTCATCACTTGTCAATCACTTATCACCCAATTGCTTAAGCTCCAAATTAATACAATTTTTTTGTCTTGGACATCCTATTTTTGCCTACTTGGCCGTGAGCCTCAAGGTCCATGGGACCAAAAATCTTTTTCCTTTCTAAGTGATTCACATCATATAACATATAACAATCATCATATTTCTATTCTAGCAATTTCATGCATAATATTCAAAGCAATAAAATCAAATA
This sequence comes from Ormosia emarginata, assembly GCA_029884605.1. Taxonomy (NCBI): domain Eukaryota; kingdom Viridiplantae; phylum Streptophyta; class Magnoliopsida; order Fabales; family Fabaceae; genus Ormosia; species Ormosia emarginata. Next base: position 48,241,767 of record JAQQTP010000088.1, read on the forward strand.
AAACAAATAATCATAAAGTATTGAACTTATACAAACAAGTGAATGAATCCACACATGGATCATTCACACACACACAAAATTCGTTCCTCACCACCATGGATGGTTGAAGAGGATAATCTCTCACTAACCTAAAGAGATGACAAGAAAAGAAAGCTCCTTGATCCTCTTGGAATTTCGTCCAACACCATCAATCAAACCCTAGAAGTTTCAAACTTTCAAGATCAATACCTAAAGCTTGAAAAGAAAAGACCAATGGTCAAGATGATGGCCTTGAATGTAACACCCCGAAAATTGTTAGTTTCATGATATAAAGTCATTTTATAATATTTGTGATTTTTGTGAATTATTTCAGTGATTTTGATTATTTTAATATATTTCTTGATTTGAGTGCACACTGAGCAGAGTTGGGAAAATAAAATATTTTCCCTAAGGCCGGAAAACCTTGGACTATGGAAACGTCGACAGGGGATCTTACTAAACTCAAGGCCGGACACAGTTTATGAAGTTTTCATTTTTTGAGATTTTATCTGATAAATAAAAATCACAATACGTTTTATTATCCGTTGAACAATAAATACTAGTTTTGTTAACTGTAACTTTTGTCCACTGAATAATAGCTTTAATAGAGTGCTAGTCATCTTTTCTAGAGAGCACTTTAATGACATCATCAAAATGACATCACCATTGACTTTTTCAAAAGTTCACAAAGTTTCTCAAGGAAGCTTTGCACCAAGTTTCTAGAGTAAGCTTCACTTTCCTCTCTCCTCCTTGGAGACCCCACGATTTTGGGGGGGGAAATGACAAAGAAATTGTCATCTTTTCATAAAACAAATTTCACCTTTTATTCAAAAAGTTTTCTATCACTTTCTCTCTCAACCTTTTCTTTTTTCTCACTTTTTCTCCTTCACATTTTCTCTTTTTCCTCTCCTCTCCAAGTCCACGGCTACACCACCTTCTCCACCCTCCATGTTTGCTTAATTTCAAGCAACCACTTTGCTTGCTTGAAATTACATCTCATTTGAAGGCTTTTCTTTCTTGTTGGAAACATCTTCAAAAAGCTCACATTTCCTCTCTATTTTCTCTCCATTCCCACGGCCAAACCCACCATTTTTTGCCATCCAAGCTTTCTTGCTCAACCAACCTTATTTCTTACTTCTACTCATCACCTTGAAGCATTTTCCTTTTGTAACCATCACCTGATTCTTCCATCTTCATCTTCTTCCATAAAGCCTTAAAACTTGAAACTTTGAGGCAAAGTTCTAGAGTTTTCTATTTTCTCTTCTCTTTATCGTGATTCTTGGTCACCTTGGTAATCAAGGATTCCCTTTTTCAAGCTTTGGTTGTTGATTATGTGAGTTTGAATATCCTAGGGTTTTGTTGGTGGTGGTGGACGAATTTCAAGAGTACAAAGGAGCTTGCTTTTATTGCTGTTTCTTTAGGTAAGAGGGAGATCATCCTCTTCAACCTATCTTGGTAGTGAGGAGCATGTTTATGTGTTGATAGTGAAGAACCCATGTGAGAATTACTCACTTTGTTGTATGATTTTGATGATTTTGTGGTTATTTTGTCTTGTATGATTTTACTACTTGCTATTGTATATCTTGATGGATTTGGAATGGTTTGAATGGATTGGAATCATATATGAAAAGCAAGGGCTCTTTACCCCTTTGTTTGAGGCTCATGGCTAAGCACCACAAATGGGGTGTCCATGATCAAAATTTTGTAACAATTTAGGAGATTCACTAATTAAGAGATTAATGATGAATGGAGTGATGAGAATTTAGGTTCCTAGTTCCTTAGAGCTCACGACCCCATAGAGTAGACAATGACAAAAATTTTGTATTAAATTGGAAATTTAGTTTATTAGATGATTAGATGTTGATTAGGGATTCATAAAATGGAAAGAACAAAGAACAAAATTTATCCTACAACCTAATGTGATTTTGGCCAAAGAAAGAACACGAGTGTGAGTGAGGTTTTGAGAAACTTAAAATAATTACTCTAAGTGAGTTATATTTAGAACTAAGTAATGGACTTGTTTAATTAGAATAACAAAGATTAGGTGAAAAATACATGAGAATTCCCCTAGAGAGGCTAAATAGGAAAAATGCTGGAATGGAAGCGTAATCTATATCAAACTTCAAAAGTATGTTCTCGCAATTGAAAATCGGATAATGTATTGTTGTGGGTCCATAAGTGGGACCAAGGATTTATCGATAATTAATTTGCCCAATTGTGGCGTGATTATGGAGAAAGTATATTATTGTTGGATATACGTGAATATACATTTAGTCATCATGCATTATGAAAGTCCAGTGGACTTTGTTGTAAGGCTTTATACTTAGGAGATGAATCACACCTTAGTGCGGGTGCGAATAGACTAATGTAGGTCACTCGTTGACCTTGGGGGCATCGGGGTTTGAGTATCTCACAATGGGTAATTGGTAACTCCTCTGTACCATGAGACAGACCAATGCAAACGCACCGACAATCCGGACCAAGACACTATCCTATATCGCAATTTTGCGAAGAATGTCTTGTATAAGCCATGTGGTGTAATTTATTGATATTGAAGCACTGATTTGAGGCTGACGAGATACAGACATGTCTCCGTGATCATTCTCTCTGATGTTGTGTTTAGTTCCATGGAGTAGGATTTTGGTATTTTGTGCATGTGCATAGTCGGTCAACATATTTACTTGAAATATATATATGATTATGGAACTGTTTCTGTACTGATATTATGATTGTCTAAATTATTAAATTGCTTATTATCTGAACCTTGATGCTGCTTACTATTTTACTGTGTTGTTTGGCATTATGTGCCATTTATGTTTCTTTACTGCCATAACTGGTAATGATGTTGGATATCTCACCTCTTTGCCTTGTTATTCTAGTTACCTATGTGCTTCTTTAAGACCGAGGCGAGGAAGAGACTACATTTCCTGGTTTTTGATTAACCTAGTCTTCTATTTTTGTGATGGCATCCCGATGAGGTTTTCTTGGGTATGCCAGACTGAGGTTCCATAGAGGCCTTGATTGTTGGCACGTCAACTTGAACACCGAGCGTTTTGTCTACGTGGGAGATGTGACTGTGTCTTTGGCGTGGGGTCGTTATAACCCACCTATTTTCTCTTTTGATCTTGCTGTATAACTGGAGTTCTACATGCCGATATGTGAGGTGTAGGGTGACCGTGAGTATACCCCACAAGAGGATTCATTCCTATCTTCTGCACAAGCCCCTGCTCATGAGTCTCTACTCTTATAAGGATTTCCTCTTCTAAGGAGGATCCTGAGCAGGAACCTAAGGAGGACCCATCTGGGGCTCTTTCTCAGTGGTTGTTGGGGGCATAATACTTTTGTAGCCTTGGTGGCTGTCTGTATATTCTTTTTGGGAGCCTGATGTTTTTGTTATTTTGGAGGGCAGATGTATGTAACCCTTTTTGGGTATGTAAAACTCTTACTTATGCTTTATCAAGATCTTTTGATGTATATAAGTACTCATGAAAATATATATATATATATATATATATATATATATATATATATATATATATATATATATATATATATATATTCGGTTGGATGTATGTAATATTCTTCCTGTTATTTATTTGCACTAAGTTTATGTTTTCTGTTTACAAAAAAAAAAAGAGAATTTCCACATCATCATATGCTTTATGAATGAACAAGTTTCTATTTATATGTATATAAACTGGGTCTTAGTGTTATCCTTTGATTTTCGTTTTCGATGTGACTATCCCTCTCCAAAAAGGGGCATTACACCAATTTGGTATTAGAGCCCCAGTTTAAGTTTTTTCTTTTTAGGTTTTGTGGTTAGGTCTGTCTTGTTTGTGTTGTGCAATTCTCTGTGCTTGGCTTTCGAAAGGTTACATCTAATTTTCTTTATGTTTTGTTCAGTCTGATTCTGAAAGAGAGTGATGGCTCGTGGTGAAGGTATGGCTGCAGCAGTCAAGGTAATGTAGCGGATGGTGGATGTTATTGTACAGCAAAATGAGAGAGCTGCACAACAGCAAAAGGCGATGGTGGATGCTTAGAATTTGTCAAAATTTCACCGCAACAACCCACCTCAGTTTAAAGGAGAGTTCGATCCGGAGAAGGCTAATCTTTGGATCAAGGAACTAGAGAAGATATTTCGAGGGATGGGTTGTGCTGATGATAAAAAGGTAACTTATGCTACCTTCATATTAGTTAGAGATGCTGAAGATTGGTGGAATGGAGCGCAACTATTAATGGAAGCCGAGGGAACAGCGATCACATGGGAAGTCTTCAAGAACAGATTCTTAGAGAAGTATTTTCCTGCTAGTGTGAGGCATGCCAAGGAGATGGAGTTTCTTGGTCTTAAACAAGGAAGCATGACTGTTAGCGAGTATGCGGCAAAGTTTGAAAGCTTGTCAAAGTTTTCAAGGTATTTCCAGTTCCAGCCTGACGAAGAGTGAAAATACTGAAAGTTCGAGGAAGGACTGCGCCATGACTTGAAGAGGGCAATATTGCCTTTGGGAGTTGACCAATTCCCAGCTTTGCTAGACAAGTGTCGAAGGAATGAAGAACTAGATCAATCAAGGGACACAAGGAGTCGCAACTTTGGACCTTCTAGGTTCCAAAGAGGAAGCGGCAGCAGTGCGAATCATTTTCAGAGGAAGCCTTATTCCCGACCACCAAGGAATCAACCACAACAATCACAAGGTGGAGGTCTGAGTGGGAATTCTGGTGGCAACAGAGCTAGTCAGACCTGGACATCTCCGCCAAAGTGTTTGAAATGCAGAAAAGACCACCTGACAAGGGAGTGCACAATCAAGGGGATCATCTGCTTTAGATGTAGGAAGCCTGGACACATCTCCAAAAATTACAACCAACCCAAGGCAAAGCCTTCTGTCAGCAACGTGTGAGCTGCCAAACCTCAGGTTAGAGGCAGAATTTACACGATGAGTGGAGCGGAAGCCTCCCAATCTGAAGATCTGATAAAGCGAGATGGTATCATAGGAGGTAATCTTTTAACTATACTGTATGATTCAGGGGCGACCCATTCTTTTATTGCTTATGATTGTGTGCGTTGATTGGGTTTATCTATATCTTTTTTGCCTTTTTATTTAAGTGTTTCTACCACTACTGCTAAACCTGTTGTTACTACCCAAGTTTGTGTGAACTGTCCTTTATCTGTTGAAAGTTGAATCTTTTCTATTGATTTGATCTGTTTACCCCTTTCTCAAATAGACGTAATCTTAGGAATGGATTAGTTATTTTCTAACCATATCATGTTGGATTGTTCCAATAAAACCCTAGTTTTCCTTAAGTCTGAAGTTTCTAGATTTTTTACAGCTAACCAAGTTAAAGCTTTTTTAAGAGAAGGAGTTCAGGGATACATGTTGTTGTCTTCCTTAGAAGTTGAGAGTGAGACTGATGTGAATGCTATTTCGATAGTCAATGAGTTTTCCAAAGTCTTTCCTGATGATGTACTTAGTTTACCACTAGAGCGGGAGATAGAGTTCACTATCGATCTTATACCTGGATCTGGTCCTGTATCCATAGCGTCGTACAGGATGTCACCATCAGAATTGGTTGAACTTAAGAAATAATTAGTGGAGCTTCTGGAAAAGCAGTTTGTCAGGCCTAGTGTATCACCCTAGGGAGCGCCAGTATTGTTGGTTAAGAAGAAGGATGGAACTATGCGCTTATGTGTAGATTATCGTCAGCTAAACAAGGTCACAATCAAGAATAAGTATCCACTTTCGAGGATAGATGATCTAATGGATCAGCTGAAGGGAGTCGCAGTTTTCTCCAAGATAGATCTGCGTTCTAGCTATCATCAGATCCGAGTGAAGGTAGAGGATATCCACAAGACGGCTTTTCATACACATTACGGGAATTATGAGTATCTTGTGATGTCGTTTGGAGTGACGAATGCACCTGCCATATTCATGGATTACATGAATAGAATCTTTCATCCTTACCTAGATAGATTTGTCATTGTTTTTATTGATGACATTCTGATCTGTTCTCAGAATCGGGAGGAACATACCAGACATCTCAGTATAGTTCTCCAAATTCTGAAAAAGAAGAAGTTGTATGCCAAGTTGTCAAAGTGTGAATTTTGGCTGGAAGAAGTTAAGTTTTTGCGTCATGTAATTTCGAGGGATGGAATTGCAGTGGATCCGTCGAAGGTCGAAGCAGTTTTACAATGGGAAAGGCCGAAGACCGTGACTAAGATTCAAAGCTTTGTGGGATTATCCAGTTATTAATGAAGATTCATTGAAGGATTTTCTAAGATAGTAGGACTCTCACTTAACTTACAAAGAAGAACCAAGCCTTTAAGTGGACCGACGCATGTGAAGAAAGTTTTCAAGAGTTGAAGAGACGACTGACTACTTCACCAGTTTTAGTTCTACCTGATCCCAATGAACCCTTTGAGGTGTATTGTGATGCTTCACATCAAGGATTAGGATGTGTGCTCATGCAAGATAGGAAAATGGTGGCGTATGCTTCAAGACAATTAAGAGTGCATAAGAAGAATTATCCTACACATAACCTGGAGTTAGCAGCTGTGGTGTTTGCTTTGAAAATATAGAGACACTTTCTGTATAGAGCAACGTTTAATGTCTACAGTGACCATAAGAGTCTGAAGTACCTATTTGACCAAAAAGAATTGAACATGAGGCAGCGAAGGTGGTTGGAGTTTCTAAAAGATTACGATTTTCAACTTCAGTATCACCCCAGAAAGGCAAACGTCGTGGCAGACGCTCTAAGTAGGAAGATGCTTAGTATCTCTGCTATGATGGTCAAGGAGAAGGAGTTGATAGAGCAATTCAGGGATATATGGTCCTCTGAAGAATTGACACCGAGAAAGATTTGTTTGAATATGGTTACTATTTCAAGTGATCTAATGGAAGAAGTTAGAGAGAAACAGAAAGGTGACATTTTTTTACAAAATGAGAAGGAGCTAATGAAGTGTGAAATTGTGTCGACTGTAGAAGAAGGACCTGATAGAATCCTGAGGTTCAAAGGCAGGGTTTGTGTACCCAAGGATTCGGAACTCAGGAAGTTAATTCTCAAAGACGCTCACACGAGCAAGTTGAGTATGCATCTAGGAATGACCAAGATGTACTAAGACCTGAAATAGTTATTTTGGTGGCACGAAATGAAGAAGGATGTTGCCAAATATGTGTCATCTTGTCTGGTTTGTCAAAAAGCTAAGGTTGAACACCAGCGACCTTCAGGAACGTTGTAGCCTCTAACTATTCCAGAATGGAAATGGGATAGTATTACAATAGATTTCGTGGTTAGATTTCCAAAGACCTGAAAGGGCCATGATTCAATATGGGTAATTATTGATCGGCTTACGAAGTCTGCACACTTCTTACTGATTAACAAAAGGTATTCAATGGAGAAGTTAACCCAGCTGTATATTGGTGAGATTGTTAGACTGCGTGGTGTACCTTCTAGTAATATTTCCAATAGAGATCCAGGGTTCACATCAAGGTTTTGGAAGAGTCTTCAAGAAGCACCGGGAACAAAACTATGTTTGAGCTCTGCTTATCACCCTCAAACCGATGGTCAATCAAAAAGGACGATTCAATTGCTAGAAGATTTGCTTAGAGCCTGTACTCTGGAAGAGACTAGAAGTGGAGATTAAGTTTTACCATTGATAGAGTTCACCTACAATAACAATTTTCACTCGAGCATAAGGATGGCACCCTATGAGGCTCTATATGGATGATGGTACAGAACACCTTTGTGTTGGTACCAAGATAGAGAGCACCTTACGATTGGACCTGATCTTGTGCAATAAACAGTGAAAAAGGTCAAGATGATTCAAGAAAAGATGAGGACGACTCAAAGTTAACAGAAAAGCTATGCGGACAAAAGGAGAAAACCTCTTGAGTTTGAGGAAGGCGAGCATGTGATTTTGAAAGTCACACCTAAGACTAGGGTCAGTCGAGTTTTTAAATCTAGAAAACTCACTCCTAAATTCATCGGACCTTATCAAATTCTTCGCCGGATAAGTCCAGTAGCTTACCAAATAGCCTTACCACCTTTTTTTTCTAACCTTCATAATGTATTTCATGTGTCACAACTGCAAAAATATATTCCTGATCCAAACCATGTCATAGCATCGGATACAGTACAATTAAAAGAGAATATAACCTATGAGACATTTCCTGTAAAGATCGAGGATAGGAGAGTGAAGCAACTCAGAGGAAAAGAAATTCTATTGTGAAGGTGATCTGGAATGACATAACCGGAGATGTAATGTGGGAGTTAGAGGGAAAGATGAAGGAACAACATCCACACCTATTCTAAGGTATGAAAAATTCGAGGACGAAATTTCTTTTTAGAAGGGGAGAGTTGTAACACCCCGAAAGTTGCTTGTTTCATAATATAAAGTCATTTTATAATATTTATGATTTTTGTGAATTATTTCAGTGATTTTGATTATATTAATATATTTCTCGATTTGCATGTACACTGAGTGGAGTCGGGAAAATAAAATATTTTCCTCGAGGCTAGAAAACCTTGGATTGTGGAAACGTCGACGGAGGATCTTACTAAACCCAAGGTCGAACACAATTTACGAAATTTTATTTTTCTGATAAATAAAAATCGACATGTTTTATTATCCGTTGGACAATAAATATTAGTTTTGTTAACTGTAACTTTTGTCCATTGGATAATAATTTTTTCAAGAGAGCACTTTGATGACATCACCAAGATGACATCATCAAAGTGACATCACCATTGACTTTTTCAAAAAGTGCACAAAGCTTCTCAAGGAAGCTTTGCACCAAGCTTCTAAAGGAAGCTTCACTTTCCTCTCTCCTCTTTGGAGACCCCATGGTTTTGGGGGGAAAATGATAAGGAAATTGTCATCTTTTCATAAAACAAATTTCACCTTTTATTCAAAAAGTTTTCTATCACTTTCTCTCTCAACCTTTTCTTTTCTCCTTCATATTTTCTTTTCTTCCTCTCCTCTCCAAGTCCATGGCAACACCACCTTCTCCACCTTCCATGTTTGCTTAATTTCAAGCAACCACTTTGCTTGAAACTACATCTCATTTGAAGGCTTTTCTTTCTTATTAGAACCATCTTCAAAAAGCTTACCTTTCCTCTCCATTTTCTCTCCATTCCCACAGCCAAACCCACCATTTTTTGCCATCCAAGCATTCTTGCTCAACCAACCTTATTTCTTGCTTCTACTCATCACATTGAAGATTTTTCCTTTTATGACCATCACCTAATTATTCCATCTTCTTCTTCTTCCATAAAGCCTTAAAACTTGAAGCTTTGAGGCAAAGTTCTTGACTTTTGTATTTTCTCTTCTCTTTTTTGTGATTCTTGGTCACCTTGGTGATCAAGGATTCTTTTTTTTCAACCTTTGGTTGTTGATTATGTGAGTTTGAATATCCTAGGGTTTTGTTAGCAGTGGTAGACGAATTTCAAGAGCACAAAGGAGCTTGCTTTTATTGTTGTTTCTTTAGGTAAGAGGGAGATCATCCTCTTCAACATATCTTGGTGGTGAGGAGCATGTTTATGTGTTGATAGTGAAGAACCCATGTGAGGGTTACTCACTTTGTTGTATGATTTTAATGATTTTGTGGTTATTTTGTCTTATATGATACTACTTGCTATTGTATATCTTGTTGTATTTGGAATGGTTTAAATAGATTGGAATCATGTATGGAAAGTAAGGACTCTTTGCCCCTTTGTTTTAGGCTCACAGATAAGCACCACAAATGGGGTGTCCATGATCAAAATTTTGTAACAATTTGGGAGATTAACTAAATAAGAGATTAATGATGAATAGAGTGATGAGGATTTAGATTCCTAGTTCCTTAGAGCTTATGGCCCCATAGAGTAAACAATGGCAAAAATTTTGTATTAAAATGGAAATTTAGTTAATTAGATGATTAGATTTTGATTAGGGATTCATAAAATGAAAAGAACACAGAACAAAATTTTATCCTACAATCTAATGTGATTTTGGCCAAAGAAAGAACATGAGTGTGAGTGAGGTTTTGAAAAACTTAAAATAATTACTCTAAGTGAGTTATATTTAGAACTGAATAATGGACTTGTTTAATTAGAATAACAAAGATTAGGAAAAAAGTACAAGAGAATTCCCCTAGAGAGGCTTAATAGGAAAAGTGTTGGAATGGAAGCATAATTTATATCAAACTTCAAAAGTATGCTTTCGCAATTGAAAATCGGATAATGTATTGTTGTGGGTCCATAAGTGGGACCAAGGATTTGTTGATAATTAACTTGGCCAATTGTGGCGTTATTATGGAGAAAGTATATTATTGTTGGATATACGTGAATATGCATTGAGTCATCATGCATTGTGAAAGTCCGATGGACTTTGTTGTAAGGCTTTATGCCTAGGAGATGAATCACACCTTAGTGCGGGTGTGAATAGACTAATGTAGGTTACTCGTTGACCTTGGGGGCGTTGAGGTGCGGGTATTTCGCAATGGGTAGTTGGTAGCTCCTCTGTACCGTGAGACAGATCGATGCAAACGCATTAACGATCCGGACCGAGACACTGTCCTATATCACGATCTTGTGAAGAATGTCTTGTATAAGTTATGTGGCGCAATTTATTGATATTGAAGCACTGATTTGAGGCTAACGAGATACAGATATGTCTCTGTGATCATTCTCTCTGATGTTATGTTTAGCTCCATGGAGTAGGATTTTGGTATTTTGTGCATGTGCATAGTCGGTCAACATATTTACCTGAAATATATATATGATTATAGAACTGTTTCTGTACTGATATTATAATTGCCTGAATTATTAAATTGTTTTTTATCTGAACCTTGATGTTGCTTACTATTTTACTGTGTTGTTTGGCGTTATGCGCCGTTTATATTTCTTTACTGCCATAACTGGTAATGATGTTGGATATCTCACCTCTTTGCTTTGTTATTCTGGTTATATCTGTGCTTCTTTAAAGACCGAGGCGAGGAAGAGCTCGCATTTCCTAGTTTTTGATCAACCTAGTCTTCTGTTTTTGTGATGGCATCTCGGTGAGGTTTTCTTGGGTATGCCAGACTGAGGGTCCATGGAGGCATTTACTGTTGGCACATCGACTTGAACATCGAGTGTTTTGTCTACGTTGGAGATCTCACTGTGTCTTTGGCGTGGGGTTGTATGACCCACCTATTTTCTCTTTTGATATTGCTATATGGCTGGAGTTCTACATGCCGATACGTGAGGTATGGGGTGACCGTGAGTATACCCCACTGGAGGATTTGTTCCTGTCTTCTGCACGAGCCCATGCTAGTGAGTTTGCTGCTCCTATAAGAATTTCCTCTTCTGAGGAGGATCCTGGGGAGGAACCTGAGGAGGACCCATCTGGGGCTCCTTCTTAGTAGTTGTTGGGGGCATGATACTTTTGTAGCCTTGGTGGTTGTCTGTATATTCCTTTTGGGAGCCTGATGTTTTTGTTATTTTGGAGGGCTGATGTATGTAACCCTTTTTGGGCATGTGAAACTCTTACTTATGCTTTATCAAGATCTTTTGATGTATATAAGTACTCATGAAATGTGTATATATATATATATATATATATATATATATATATTATGCTTGGATGTATGTAATGTTCTTCCTGTTATTTATTTCCGCTAAGTTTATGTTTTTTGTTTACAAAAAAAAAAAATTAAAAGAGAAGTGCCAAGTGATCTTATGCTTTATGAATGAACAGGTTTCTATCTATATGTATATAAACCAGGTCTTAGTGTTATCCTTTGAGTTTCGTTTTTGGTGACTATCCCTCTCCAAAAAGGAGCATTACATTGAACACGAAAAAGAGGAGAGAAAAATGAAGATCAAGAACCTCACCTTAAGAGTTTCAAGTTAGGGCTTGAAAGAAAATGATGAAGATGAGAGAACTAGATGGTGATTACAACATCGAAAATCATCCAAAGGGTATGTGGATTCAAGAAGTGTAATTGATTGGAGCAAACAAAATAGAAGAAAGAAATGGAGGGTGGTGGCCGTGAGGTGTAGAGAGAAAATAAGAAGAGAAAAAGTGAGAGAAAAAGGTGAAAGCTTTTTAGAATGAAAGGATGAATGTAAGCTTAAGTGAAAAAATGACACTTTGTCATCTTTTCCTCTCCAAAACCGTGAGCTCCCCCAAGGTGAGAGAAAATGAGGCTTCTCCAATAAGCTTGTTACAAAGCTTCTCCACTAAGTTTTCTCTAAAGCTTGCTTAGGAAGCTATTTTCACTTTTTAGAGAGTCAAAGGTGATGTCATCTAAGTGATGTCACATGGATGGTGTCACATAAAGTGAACACTCTAGAAAAGATGACTAGTACTTTACTAAAAGTTATTATCTAATAGACAAATGTTATAGTTAACAAAATCAATATTTATTGTCCGTTGGATAATAGGACGTACCCTGATTTTATTTGTTAGATAAAATCTTGAAAAATAAAACTTCGTAAACTGGGTGTATGAAACAGTCCTCCCCAGTGACGTCTTAGCGCCAAAGGCAACTCAAAATGTAAATACAAAGTAGTAGTAAAAACAGGCTCCCCATCAAACTCTCCACTCAGGGACACAGTCAGATGCCCCAAGTAAATCACCGATCCTCTATCCTCACGCAGTCGCCAGGCCTCCGAGCCTCCGTGAAACTCCAGTCTCACAAAACCTAAGAATCCCGGCAATGTCATGACCACAAGATCAATCTAGATGGTATGGATGATCAGACGGCTCGCACTCATCAAACTGATCGCCCGTCTACTGATCCTCGGGGTACAGAATCTCTAGAGGCTGTTCCTCTTCCTCTTTCTCAAACTCTTTACAGAAATAAAATAATAATACAGAAACACATACAAATAAAGAGGTGAGACAATCTACATCAATACCAACATGGTAAATAAGAAAACGACAATACAACAGATATCACAGTTTAACACTATAATACATACTACAGTATCATAAACAATAACGCAATTTAACTCATCATGCATAATATCTCAAATAATAACATTATGATGTATGCCACAAATGCAAATGCATAACGACACACTCCTACTCCATGGAGCTAGACACAAACATCAGAGAGAATGATCCGAAAAGAACTATCAATACCTCAGGCTGCCCAACCAAACTATTACACTGTCCAACATCGTGTCTATAGCCCACAGTCCAACATTGTGTAGTAGTACATAGTCCAAACACGTCGCGCACTACAGGCATTGTACTAAACAGTCTCCACAAGATCTCGATTAAGAATAGTGCGTGTCGAGATCATTAGTGTGTTGCCAGTTACCACGACCCAGAGGAGCGACCAACTGTCCACATGTAGAATACTCTGCATACTAATGCCTCTAAGTCCACTCAATGAACCATACTATGCTTATCACACCGACAATACGGTGTAATTCATCTCATCAATCAATCGCCAATATCAATTTGACACGACTCTCAACGCATGAATAAGAACCATAATTTCAAAAATACCCTTGGTCTCAAAATATTACCATATTTACAAAAATGCCCTCAATCTCAATATTCTAATATATAGTACGTCTCCACTTGACTGTACCATATTTCAACATGTTCGGGTCCACCACTTTGGCCTAACAATGAAACTCACTGTTCCAATTAATTGCGTAGAAATTTTATCGCGTTTTCACAATCGTGTCACTTTTACAAATATTTTTAAATCGCATAAATATATTTCACTATTTTTAAAATCGCGTAGTGTTTTTAAATCGTTTTCTCAATCGCGTAAGATTTTTAAATCGTTTGCTTAACTGTAAAGCTTAAAAATCATCATTTTAAATAAGCGTAAGCTATTTTTAATATTTTTAAACTACGTAGAATATTTTTCTTACGTTATAAATTTTATTTTATTTTTTTGAAACATTCTTTATTACTTGACCACTTTTAATCAATTTTGACAGTATCTTGTCTAGTAAATCTACTTAGTGATATTTTTTTACGTTTTCCTTTAAAATTCCTTTGTTTTGTTTATAACTACAAACTAAACTTTGAAAATTGCTATCATACTTTAAAATCCAATGGTAAGTATTTTTCAAGAGTTTTGTTTATTTCTCTTATATACTATATTTCTAATAAAAGTTTGTTTACTTATTTAGTTCTTGAAAATCCATTGCAAATGAATTCTTTTTAGGTTAAACCACTAGTCTACACTTAGAAAACAAATTTTGGATTGATTACACATTAAAAGGCATGTTGGTTGAATTTAACAAAATCTTTGCATTTGATCTTTAAATCTTTTTCCATCTTCTAAATCATTTTGGAATTCATTAATTTCCCTAATTCCATTAAATCCTTCCTTTAGAAAATGATTGAGAACATTTTGGTTCTCTTTTTCTTGGTGAAGCCGTGAGCTCTATGTTGTGTTCTTTGGAACACTCATGCAATCCTTACATGTTATTCACATCATATGTTAATAATCATGCATTTATATACGCATGCAATATATTTTAAAGGTATAAACATACATGCAAATAAAATCAAACACAAATAAGGAAAGCATTTAAACAACTTCACAAATGAATCCTTATGGATTTTTCACACACATACAATCCATTTTCTCATCACCACACAAGGTTGATGAGATTAAATCTCCCTCTTACCTTAAGGGAAAACAACTCCTTCTACTCTCCTCCTAGTTGATTTCGGGTAGCTCTCCAAAGAAACCCTAAAAATCTTAAACAAAAATTCAAAGAGTCATGGCTTAGAACCTTAGAAATCATGTTAGAAGTAAGAAACAAGAAGTTTCACCTTGTAGGAAAAATCTCCAAAGTGATTTTCCAAGCTCAAAATGAAAGATTTTGGAAGAACTCTGAACTAGAGATGTTCTTAGAATGTTGTTTGGATTTGAGAAATAAGGTTAGAGAAAATTTTAGATGAGTAGAGGTGTGGTTTGTGGGTGTTGGCCGAATAGCTCAAAGAAGAAAACAAAGGAGTTTTTCTTGGTGTTCTTGGAGAATAGAAAGGTTGAAGATGAAAAATGACTAAGTTAAGGCTTCTCCTCACTATGCATGGCCATAGGACTCCCTAAAGGAGGTGGCCTCCTTTGTTGACTCCTCCTAGCACTTAACAACCATAGATGTGATCAAGGGTGGGTATTCAAGACTTTGGCTCCAAGCTTGTCTCCTATTGGTGTAGGAAAACCTAGTCATCTAATGACTAAGCCTTCTTGATCCTTCTTGAAAGCTCTAGTCGAATTGCTCCAAGGAGGGAGTAACTAAGTTTGTGATCACTTATGAAATCTAGTTACACTTAAGTGCATTTGATTAGTTTGCTTAGTTACTTGCCTAACTATATAGTTGCTTAGGTTAACTAGGTTTTGTCTTGATACTTTTAGAACATTCTCTAACTAGGACTTAAATAGATAGCTAACTAGGTTTACTTCACTTAGTTACTACATAAGCTTTCTATACTAACTTAGTTAGGTTTTAAGCTAGCTTGATTAAGCTTTCTAGTTTAATCTTAACAAGTCTAAACATTTTTGTGGACTTGATTTCTATTGGTCTAGAATTTTCAAGCCACTAATGTTGACTAGCTCCTATTGGTTTAGGATTTAATCTAGCCAGAAACGTTGATTGGTTCACCAAACGCGGGTCTCACAGACTTTTTCGGGTCCATGGTCGTTTTGGAGTAGATTTCTACTGTTTCTGAGACAGTAGATACTGTCAAATAAAATAATATTATAATAATATAAAATTATTTTATTACGCTTAAATCCTAAAACTTAAAATATTAATATATGATGACAAAAAAAATGATATATAAATATATGGAAGAGTAGGACCAAGAGGTCTTTTTAGATGAGATATGTATATGATGACAAAAAAAAAATGATATATAAATATAAGTAGGGTGTATACTAGGTACGTTGGATGGATTTTAGAATATTTTTGGATCAGGCCCGTTTATTAAATCGGTGGGTTAGATTAGGTTGGGTCAAGGAAATTTTTCCTTCCAATCTAACCTACTCAAGAGTGAGTTGGGTTGGGTCAAATCCATCGACATATATTAAACAAAAAGTTCATGCTAAAATAAATTTTGATATACAAAACCAAAAATTTGTTATACATAATACATCTTAATTAAAAATAATGTATATCTTATGTAACACCCTAATTCTATATATTGTAGTATACCCTAAGTATACTAAGTAAGTAGAATTAAGTATGTCACTTTGAACTTAAAACGTAAATACATAACCTATATAATAACTATTAATAAGTAATTATATAGAATCTTTACTAAAAGTAAGAAAGCAAGACATTTTACACCTCCAGAAACTTGCTCTTTACTAAACATCTATTTGATTTGTCTGAAATTACAAAATTTTGCAAAGCGCTAATCATAATAGTTTAATTACATAACCATAAATTTAAGTACAAACTCAAATATATATATATATATATATATATATATATATATATATATATATATATAAGTCTTCATCGCCTTGCCTTGCACTTGTTTTGGTCATTCGCTGGATTTATCATGGAAAAAGAAAACTGGGGTGAAAATTAGAAATTCTTAGTAGTACATTTTAAAAACTTGACATTACAACAAATCCACCTACTTCGGGGAAAAACCAGTTATACATAAATATATTTTGGAAAGGTGGCATAAGCCAAAACTTAGTCCTTTCCCTCCCCGAGGCAGATAGTTCATTTAATTATAAAAACATTGTCAACATGACATTATGACCAACATAAGTAAACATACTTGCTCATAAAGTATGAAAGATAATTTAATTAGTACATATAAAACATAAGCACTCCTCCTCACTTTAGGAGTAATCTCCATTTATTTCTTTGTATTACTTCTAAGTCAACCTGCATTCTTGATCCTTGCCATTTAGAAAAACAAGACAATTGTCCATACAATTGTCATTTTATGCAATGCATTATGATGTATGATTATGCCTAAGGAATGCCCTAAAGTATGCTTATGCAATGTTTTTAAAACATTTTATTTTTGGAAAACTCATGTTATTTGCATATTTCCAAGAATCCCTTTCTTCCAGGACAACCTTTGTTCCAGGAAGCCCTTCCAGGAAAACCTTTATTCCAGGAAGTCCTTTTGATCCTTGTATATCCTCAAGTAAGAAGGGGTGGGAAAACCTTTGTTCCTTGAGCTCCTTGCACTACCTTGGTATGAGTGGTCGAACTTTCTCCACAACTGTGAGGTTACCATTACCTTACCAATCTCAATACCATACTGGGTATTACCTCTTTAAGTAGTATAACATCAACTACTTAACACTGCTTAGCATGAATGGGCTAACTTGCCTCACATTCATTAATACCTAGAACCCCGGGCACTAGGAGACCTTTGCTCAAGTCATAGGGTCATTCATACAAGAAAATAACAAATAACAAGCTTGGAAACAAAATATGCATAAGTACTTAAAAATCATTTTTTTTAACTTTGCACTTAATCTTGATTTTCCTTGCATAATAAGGGAGCAAGACCTCATTCATACATTATATCATTTACATGAACATTCAATCCTTTCATATTTCAAGTAGAGAGGGAATAACTTACTCAACCTCAATCTACCTTTATCTTCTCTTTATTTTGCATCCCAATATTATGCTTGTCAGTATTATCCATTATCATGCATATATCAATATGATTTTCAACATCATTCAACCTCTTATTCATCTTGGTTACCATTCATTTCATGCAAGGTATAAACGATAATTCATATCATAAGTATTTCAACTTGACATATCAAAACATAATATATTCATCAATTTTACACTATGGTATTTCTCATCCTCACATTATATCATGGCTCAATGCCTCATTTTTTTTATCATTATACAATATATGGCTCAAGGCCTTATCTTTCATCTTCATTCATTATATGGCTCAATGCCTTATTTTTCATCATTCATACATTAAGAAATCACAACATATCATTTAAAACTAAAACATCATTTTATATATACAATTCATCAACATCATTCACATATGTCATTCATTCCATACTAAGTGCATATAATGATTTACTTCATAAGTGATTCAATCAGTTACATTCATACATCAATATCATGCATAAATTTCATTTCAAGCTCAATAAAGGAGCATTTAATTTAAGTTTAACCCATAAAGGGGCAAACACATTTCTAATACACTTTCATAATTCAACTTTACCTATTAAAGAAGCTACTAAAGTTTTTAGGGTCCAAACTTTCTCAAAATCACCTCAATTTTCACCTAAAAAGGTTATTTTTTCATGAGTGCGCCAAATGTGCATCCTAACCTAAATTTTTTTGAAATTTTATAGGTAAATAGCCTTCCCTCACATCTTTCAAATGTCATAAACCTCACTTCATTTAGCTAAGTATAGCCAAAGTTATGCCACATTATGCAGAAGTTAAAACAGGGCATTCTCTGTTTTACCCGAAAATGACTTGACTTTAAAATGAAACTGAGAACAAACTAAGAACTCCAAAATTCTAAAATTTAACAATAGAATAGCCTTATATGTTAGTTTTCAAATGTCACTAGTCTCATGTAAATATGACCTCAGAGTAAGAAATTATGCAATCTAGTTTAACATGTGCCAGATTACTTTTTGTTTGCAGAATTTGTTTCAGGTTTGTAATACCTCAACTTTTGGATAAATGATAGCATTGTCCTAAATGTACTGTTTTGTATTTTTCTGTATGTTATAAAATTTGTTTGGCTGTTTCGTGATTATATTTGAGTGTTTTGTGTGATTTACTCCGAGTCAAGAAAATAATAATTTTCGAGCCGAGAAAATTTTATTTTAATTATTCGGAGCTGGGGGATCTTACTAAACCCAATTCTGAGTGATATGTATATTAATCTTTTAATTTTTAGGATTTAACTGTGTAATAAAATAATTTTATATTATTATAATATTATTTTATTTGACAGTACCTACTGTCTCAAAAACAGTAGAAATCTACTCCAAAACGACCATGGACCTGGAAAAGTCTGTGAGACCCGCGTTTAGTGAACCAATCAACGTTTCTGGCTAGATTAAATCCTAAACCAATAGGAGCTAGTCAACATTAGTGGCTTGAAAATTCTAGACCAATAGAAATCAAGTGCACAAAAATGTTTAGACTTGTTAAGATTAAACTAAAAAGCTTAACCAAGTTAGCTTAAAACCTAACTAAGTTAGTATAGAAAGCTTATGTAGTAACTAAGTGAAGTAAACATAGTTAGCTATCTATTTAAGTCCTAGTTAGAGAATGTTCTAAAAGTATCAAGACAAAACCTAGTTAACTAATCAAATGCACTTAAGTGTAACTAGATTTCATAAGTGATCACAAACTTAGTTACTCCCTCCTTGGAGCAATTCGGCTAGAGCTTTCAAGAATGATCAAGAAGGCTTAGTCATTAGATGACTAGGTTTTCCTACACCAATAGGAGACAAGCTTGGAGCCAAAGTCTTGAATACCCACCCTTGATCACATCTATGGTTGTTAAGTGCTAGGAGGAGTCAACAAAGGAGGCCACCACCTTTAGGGAGTCCTACGGCCATGCATAGTGAGGAGAAGCCTTAACTTAGTCATTTTTCATCTTCAACCTTTCTATTCTCCAAGAACACCAAGAAAAACTCCTTTGTTTTCTTCTTTGAGCTATTTGGCCAAAACCCACAAACCACACCTCTACTCATCTAAAATTTTCTCTAACCTTATTTCTCAAATCCAAACAACATTCTAAGAACATCTCTAGTTCAGAGTTCTTCCAAAATCTTTCATTTTGAACTTGGAAAATCACTTTGGAGATTTTTCCTACAAGGTGAAACTTCTTGTTTCTTACTTCTAACATGATTTCTAAGGTTCTAAGCCATGACTCTTTGAATTTTTGTTTAAGATTTTTAGGGTTTCTTTGGAGAGCTACCCGAAATCAACTAGGAGGAGACTAGAAGGAGTTGTTTTCTCTTAAGGTAAAAGGGAGATTTAATCTCATCAACCTTGTGTGGTGATGAGAAAATGGATTGTATGTGTGTGAAGAATCCATAAGGATTCATTTGTGTGGTTGTTTAAATGCTTTCCTTATTTGTGTTTGATTTTATTTGCATGTATGTTTATAGCTTTAAAATATATTGCATACGTATATAAATGCATGATTATTAACATAGGATGTGAATAACATGCAAGGATTGCATGAGTATTCCAAAGAACACAACATGGAGCTCACGACTTCACCAAGAAAAAGAGAACCAAAATGTTCTCAACCATTTTCTAAAGGAAGGATTTAATGAAATTAGGTAAATTAATGAATTCCAAAATGATTTAGAAGATGAAAAAAGATTTAAAGATCAAATGCAAAGATTTTGTTAAATTCGACCAACATGCCTTTTAATGTGTAATCAATCCAAAATTTGTTTTCTAAGTGTAGACTAGTGGTTTAACCTAAAAAGAATTCATTTGCAATGGATTTTCAAGAACTAAATAAGTAAACAAATTTTTATTAGAAATATGGTATATAAGAGAAATAAACAAAACTCTTGAAAAATACTTACCATTGGATTTTAAAGTATGATAGCAATTTTCAAAGTTTAGTTTGTAGTTATAAACAAAACAAAGGAATTTTTAAAGGAAAACGTAAAAAATATCACTAAGTAGATTTACTAGACAAGATACTGTCAAAATTGATTAAAAGTGGTCAAGTAATAAAGAACGTTTCAAAAAAAAATAAAATTTATAACATAAGGAAAATATTCTACGTAGTTTAAAAATATTAAAAATAGCTTACGCTTATTTAAAATGATGATTTTTAAGCTTTACGGTTAAGAAAACGATTTAAAAATCTTACGCGATTGAGAAAATGATTTAAAAATACTACGCGATTTTAAAAACAGCGAAATATATTTACGCGATTTAAAAATATTTTTAAAAGTGACACGATTGTGAAAACGCGATAAAATTTGTACGCGATTAATTGGAACAGTGAGTTTCATTGTTAGGCCAAAGTGGTGGACCCAGACATGTTAAAATATGATACAGTCAAGTGGAGACGTACTATATATTGGAATATTGAGATTGAGGGCGTTTTTGTAAATATGGTAATATTTTGAGACCAAGGGTATTTTTAAAATTATAATTCTTATTCATGCATTGAGAGTCGTGTCAATTGGTTGATATTGGCGATTGATTGATGAGATGAATTACACTGTGTTGTCGGTGTGATAAGCGTAGTATGGTTCATTGAGTGGACTTAGTGGCATTAGTATGCAGAGTATTCCACATGTGGACAGTTGGTCACTCCTCTAGGTCGTGGTAACTGGCAACACACTAATGATCTCGACACGCACTATTCTTAATCGAGATCTTGTGGAGACTGTTTAGTACAATGCCTGTAGTGCACGACGTGTTTGGACTGTGTACTACTACACAATGTTGGACTGTGGGCTATAGACACGATGTTGGACAGTGTAATAGTTTGGTTGGACAACCTAAGGTATTGATAGTTCTTTTCGGATCATTCTCTCTGATGTTTGTGTCTAGCTCCATGGAGTAGGAGTGTGTTGTTATACATTTGCATTTGTGGCATACATCATAATGTTATTATTTGAGATATTATGTATGATGAGTTAAATTGCGTTATTGTTTATGATACTGTAGTATGTATTATAGTGTTAAACTGTGATATCTGTTGTATTGTCGTTTTCTTATTTACATCTTTGGTATTGATGTAGATTGTCTCACCTCTTTATTTGTATGTGTTTCTGTATTATTATTTTATTTCTGTAAAGAGTTTGAGGAAGAGGAAGAGGAACAACCTCTAGAGATTCTGTACCCCGAGGATCAGCAGACGGGCGATCAGTTTGACGAGTGCGAGCCGTCCGATCATCCATACCATCTAGATTGATCTTGTGGTCATGACATTGCCGGGATTCTTAGGCTTTGTGAGACTGGAGTTTCACGGAGGCTCGGAGGCCTGGCGACTGCGTGAGGATAGAGGATCGGTGATTTACTTGGGGCGTCTGACTGTGTCCCTAAGTGGAGAGTTTGATGGGGAGCCTGTTTTTACTACTACTTTGTATTTACATCTTGAGTTGCCTTTGGCGCTAAGACGTCACTGGGGAGGACTGTTTCATACATCCTGTCCGTAGGGCTACGAGACATCTTGGATTTCTATCATCCGATGATCGATCTGAGAGTGATCCATTGGAGGATTAGGAATCTTTGATGTGCACTTGGGCACTTTATGTTTCTAGTACTGTTATGCTAACTCTTTACTGTTTTATTTAAATATTTGTAGTCGTAAATTATTTGCGCAACTTACGACAAAATCATATGTATATTATGAAGTGTGATAATAGTTTGTGTTATTTTATGTTTTGTGTTATTTTATTTAACGGTATCCAGTATAAAAAGAAAAAATTTTACAACTCATATTAATTATGTATTATAACTTGGGTAAGGTTTTATTTTATTACATCATAAATATGACATCCTCACAAGGGTGTTACAAGGTTCATATCAAAATTGAGACCAATTGGTTTGTTCTAAAATTCTAAAATTTTTATTACATGAAGCCCTATGTCTTATCTTTCAAATGCAATAAGAAGCAAGTCATTCTGATGTCTGTAGCTCAAGTTATGCAACAAATATCATAAGTTGTCAGAATTGGAATTCTGCATAAGTTTCTGCAGAATCTATCTCGGTTTCAAACAAAATTGATACTACTTGAATTAGCCAAAAATTCTAAAATTTTTACTACATGGAGTCCTATGTCTTAGATTTCAAATGCATAGGAAGCAAGTCATTTCGATGCCTGTAGCTCAAGTTATGGAACAAAAATCACAAGTTGTTAGAGTGAATCTTCTGCAGAATTCACTCTCTGGTTTGTCACTTCCAAACCAGAATTCGATCCTTCCCGACCATGATTCAATTGATTTCCTACTTCCCTTAAGGCCTCTAAATAAAATTAAACTACTAAACACACTTTTAGCTTCATAATACATGAACCTTTGAATCAAATCCTCAATTATCATAAACACATACATTGCTCATTTCTTCTTTAAAAGAATTATATTGATGCCTCGTTACACTTTAGAACACTAACATAATCGATCCTTACAAGTTACAAGCTTAATTTTGGCATAAAAATCATTTTTGTGAAACCTAGCTACAACAACCAGCAACAACATGTTTACTGCACAACTTCAATAAAGGTTGGCACCAAAACATCTCCTAGCCGTGAACACTAAGGCAAGGCACAAATACATTCAAAATCCTACCATAATTGGGACAACATTGTTCCTTCATTTTGTATCACAATTTCAATCACAAATTCAATTAAATAACAATCACACATGCTGTCTCAAAACAGGGCAAATTGCCATGTTCATCATTCATGCAAGACATGACCATAAACTCTCTTAAATCAACCACAAAGACAGCACAACATCTAATAGAAGATGAAATACAATTTAAAAGTAAGAAACTCTATTTTTACATGGTTTAACCATGGCTTACAACAACCTATATACAACCACTAACCCAAAGAATTTTCATTGCTCATATTATTATCAATTTCTCAAATCAGAATTTAAGAAAACAAAGGAAAAAAGGATGAATAACTTAAACCAATAAACACCCATGAACAACTTAAACCTATAAACAACCTATTTTTACAAGGTTTAACCATGGCTTACAACAGCCTATATACAGCCACTAACCCAAAGAATTTTCATTGTTCATATCATTATCAATTTCTCAAATTAGAATTTAAGAAAACAATGAAAAAAAATGAACAACTTAAACCTATAAACACCCATGAAGGTGCTATCTTAGCCGTGAGTGGTATAACCACAAGAAAACA
This sequence comes from Ormosia emarginata, assembly GCA_029884605.1. Lineage (NCBI taxonomy): Eukaryota > Viridiplantae > Streptophyta > Magnoliopsida > Fabales > Fabaceae > Ormosia > Ormosia emarginata. The sequence continues at coordinate 48,265,609 of JAQQTP010000088.1, forward strand.
TAATTTTTTATTCAAACACAACATAGAAAAGGAAGAGCAATTTAGAGATAGCAACCCCTACCTCAAGCTTGAAGATGATCTTTCATTCTTGTTTTGGTTCTTCCTCTTTCACTTCTTCCTTCTCTTCCCTCTTTCTCTTTCTTTCCTCAATTTTTCTCTTCATTTTTCCTTTGCTGGAGACATAGAAGAGAGGTGAGAAAGATGAGAAAAATCTTATCTTTTTAAAAGATGACATTATGGGCAAAATAGTCATTTTACTAAACTTCATGTCTGTTCGGAACACTTTCATTTTACTAAATCAAGTTTCTTAACTTCTAACAACCTTAGAATAAATCGTAAGATCCATCTAAATTCTTGTTTCACAATTTTCATAATTTTCCATATCTATTGCACCTCAATCTGATACTTAAACACTCACTCGGTGTCCTTAAAAATACTAAACTGACTCCGTTTGACCTCAAAATTTAACTACATTCTCTTTCACACATTTGTAACCTAAAAATAAATTTTCTATATTTATTTCCTTTAATTTAGTGTTTATCCTATTTTTCATGAGTTAAAATAGTTATTTTACAAGTTTTGTGTTGCGACAAAATGTCTAAATTAACTCAAAACGTCACAAAATTTAACAGACATGTTAAACAAGTATTATGATACTTCTATGACTATATACAAGTCTAACATAGTAAAAAGAATATGTTACATTTTAAATAAACTGAAAAGTTACACAACTAATTTTACGCAAATAAAATAAATCTAAATAAGTTAAATAAATTTAATAAGTATTATTAAGTTAGCAAAAATCTAAAAGTAAACTAACATATCTTAAAAATTATAAATAATAAATTACACTAACTAATTAAAATTAATATCATCTTATATAAAATATAAATTAACATAATAATTTATTTTATTTTTAATTTTTTAAGATATATTTTATTATCGAATCAATTTATTAAATTTTAATCACAATAATCTATAAAATATTTTATAAATTTCTAACCATTATTTTTTAATTATAATTTTAATATGATCACAGTCCTTAAACTTAATTAATACTATATAACTGCGTAGAAAAAACAACATAAATTATAACCCAACTTTCCCAAAACCAGCGGTTTCATCGATTTACTCAAGGTGCTGGAGATCCCTAATATGACGATCAGCAGTTAGCAAACAGGTCTCGGAATCACGGCAAAGGGTCAAGGAAGGAAGGAACAAAAGCGTAGCCAACAAGAAGAAGAAAGACGATGAGTTTGATAGGGTTGGAAGCTGTGCTTCCTCTGGGAATCATAGCAGGAATGCTGTGTGTTATGGGAAACGCTCAGTATTACATCCACAAAGCTGCTCATGGCCGAGTCTGTATACTTTTATATTATTCACGTTCCTCCCCCTTGACCATTTCTTGTTCCAATTTTCATATCATCATAACGATTTGATACAAGATTCAATTTTTATTTTTTTTAAGGGTTTTATTTTCTTTTTAAAAAAATTGGATCTTTCAGCCTAAGCACATCGGGAACGACGTGTGGGACATGGCCATGGAGCGAAGGGACAATAAGCTGATGGAGCAAGCTTCTGCTACTTCTCCTTCAAATTAACGAGGTGGGTGGGTACCTACCCTCTCTTTTGATCTCTCTTCTGAGATTTACGTTTTTGACTTAGTTTAGCTGAACTCCTCTAATATAGATTTACATATGGAACCTTGGATTTTGTTGAATGAAGTCTTCTTTTACAATGACAGTGTATCTGAAAGAGAATTACATAGAAAACATGAAAAATGTCAAATCTGTAACTCCTGTTATTTTGTCAATTCTGTGATGATTATGAATAAGAGCTAAGCTATAGGAATTCTAATAATGGAAAATTATGTTGGAGATCCTTGTCCAAAAACCAGCAATATGTGTCGTTGAAGGACTGCATCTTCAGTTACCTGAAGGGATAAATGGCAAATCAGTTATTTTGACCAGAATGGGAGTGTGACACAAAGTTGTCAAATTGAGAAATTCATAGCACGTCCATGGCATACTGCTAAGCTTCAAGAGACGGTTGGTTGCACAATTAGTACCCTGGACAAATACTAGATCCTATGATGATGGAAGCTAGGCTAATAAAATTATGGAGTGTGTTTCTGTGTTCATTTATGCAGTAGTATTGTCCTTACCTTGCTGATGGCGCTTGAAAATGCCATATTGGTTTATTGAGAAATTACTTGTTTCAGAAAGCTGGATGCTAGGGTCGTATTGGATTGGTGGTATTGAGTGGAATGGAATGGAATAAAGATATATTTCATTGTTTGGTTATGTTAAAAAAGGATAGAATGGGATGGGAGTGGGTGGGATGAATTCTATCCCATCCCACCAGAAACCATTAATTTTCTTCCCTCCCAATTTAGGGGGTATGGGATGGAATCATCTTTTTTAGTATGAATATCATCTCATCCCACCAAAAATCATCTACTTCCCAAACAATGGAATGGTAACTTTACTCCATTCCATCTTAAAATATCCAAACAATGGAATGATACTTTTTTCCCATTTCATCCCATCCTATCTCATCCCATTCCATTTCATTCCTTCACTTACTAAATATCCAAACATACCCGGCTAATGTTTGTATTTATGTGTTTTTCTGACTCTAAGACTAGTAGTCGTTTATTGTTACATTGTCCAACAGCAAGATATTTGTGGTGCAGACTTGTTATTATCTTTGGGGAAAACTGGATTTGTCCTCAGAGGTTGGTGAAATTTCTCATATGCCGATGTAGAAGTTGATGGAGGAGTACGGAAGGCAATGCCCTTTGTTTGTGTGCAAAATATGATGTGATTTGGTGCCTATGGTTAGGAGGATCCTATCCTCTGCTCTTGTACTTTCTTTCTTTTATGAAATTTCATTGTATTGAAAAGTAAAAAGAATTTGTGACTTTGATAACTACAAGGATGATATTGGTATATTTTTCTCATGCTCATGGAAACATGTGTCTGTGAGCTTTAATTTGAAGTAACCTAATAGATACTTTGAGTTAGAGGTTTGATTTTTTTATGTATAAAACTTCATGGTTTGGATATAGAATAGAAATCATAATTTGTGTGTTGCAAAATGCAGGTTGTTTTATCAACGTGCTTGTGAAGGGCATAAATTGCTTATCTGATGTTCCAGCTGTTCCAAGGAAGCAGAGTGGATCACTACAATCAAATTTCCATCTGTTTTCTTGTATGAAATTTAACATAAGCTCTATAATATACATATGCTCTAATTAATTGCTTTCTCATAGTTGAACATGGTGAAATAGACTTGTGATAACTTTGTGTTTGAGATATTTGTTACCTGTTAATCTTTGAGCATTTTGTGCTTCAATATAAATCTTGATATCAATGGTTGATGAATCCCCACCTATATAATAATTTAGAGTACTCCTGCTTGAGAGTGGCTAATTCTGTTACTCTCCCTTAAAGAATGACACATGTCATTCTTAACTTTTTCTTATCTTTGAATTTAATTATGCATATTTTCCTTTTTAATTTCATACATTATTTTAATCTATACTTTTTAAATTTTAGATGTATTTAAAAAAGAATAATGTTAATATGGACTCGGATTCACGATGAACCTTACACAGGGCAGCATTTCTACTATTGAATTTCATAATATTCACATATTTATCATTTTAAATTATGTTTTGAATAATAGATATATTTTCACGTATAGGGTTCACCGGGAACCTGAGCCTATATTAACACTATTATTTAAAGGACACCTGTTTCAGTTTTTAATATTTACTCTTTTAATATATATTTTTAAGTTTTAAATTTTTAAAAAATCTGTGCAGTGCACGGGATACACACTAATAATTATATAAAGCAACCTGCATTCCCAATCCATACCAACACTAAACATGATCTGTTTTTTTGCTATCTTAAAATTATTTTTTTAAAAGCTTTTCCAGACACACCTATGAGGAATTTTTCCCTCCACTTGCTTCTCTTTTCTTTGGCATTTTGAGACACTCACGCACTACCATGATCATTGTCTGGTTCTTTTGAAACTTATCCTCTACTTAAACGCCAGCGTGTCTGCATTTATTGTAGTGATTCGGTCATGTTAAGTTCCTTTGTCGGCATGATCCACCTGGGTGTCCCTTTAACGGATACCTTTCTTCCTGCTTTATTTTTGTAGGTATTGAAGCCTCTGTCAAACTGATGAATGAATACAAAAATTGCAAGGATAATAATTCAGTACACTTAATTGTTCTGTTTTTTTTTTAAATATATATCTTTTCAATTAATCCTTGCCTCTTCACTTAGCTGACAGAATGGAATTTAAACCTTCCACTTATATTGAGTGAACATTTATTTAAGTATCTGAAATTATTAGAACCGGTCATATTAATTCTTAACTTGTAATCTGTACAGTCAAATTGGTTCTTAGACTGAAAAACAGTTGATGTAAGAGATTAATATGATTGATTTTTTTATGTTCAAGGATTAATATGCTAATTTCTTTAAGTTAAAGGTATATATAATCGGTGCTAACAATTTCAGGAATTAAAACAAGGGTTAACTCACTTCTATTCTAACTTTGCAAAAGCAAATTTGTATCATGATGTTTACGATTCCGTATAAATGCCATGCCAAGATGTTCTGCACAGAAACGCTGTGAAGCGGCTAGAAGTTATGCAATGTAATAACTCGTGCTAGTTACTTAAAGTTTGCTTGTTTATTTGGCGAAAAGATCGAAGTTCTGCAACTTTTTAACTCTTGTGCCCGCGACTTAAAGTTTACATGGTTATTAGGCGGAAAGCTTGAAGTTGTGCAATGTATTACTCATGTGCTAGTGACTGAAAGTTTGTTTAGTTGATAAGGCGAAAAGTGAAAAGGTGAAAAAATAGTGCGCATAGTGAAAATAAGATGCAGTTTATTTTCTGCCTTCATATTTTTGTTATACCAAAAAAGTATAATATTTGTTCTAATATTTTTTTATCTTACTCATTTACTCAAGCATGCATACTTTTGACATTGTAATGTAATGTTAAAGTGGTGTAGGTTTAGATTAACTTATTTGACACTAAGGGTCATTTTGGTATGAGAAATGGAAATTTCATAATCAGTTTTCAATATAATTTTACTAATAAAATTAATTCATGAGTTTTTCACTTTCAGTTTTACTTCCATATCAAATTGGCCATAAGAAAAAAAAAGTTTTTTGGTCAAAAGTTATCTACATTTTAATTGTAACTTATTTTGAAAACCAAACAAGGTAATATTAACATGAATCAATGTTTTAAAAGTTAGATCGGACCGAAAAATCGGTTGGGCCATTAACTATAAGTTTATATAGTTTTATTGAATTTTAGTGAATAGGGATTTATTTTAAAATTTTAGAAGTACAAGAACATTGTTTAAAATGTTTAGGGATTTATTTAAAAAAATTAGTGAAATTATAGAGATTTATAGAGTAATTTAATTCTTCCTTGTTCAGAGACGGGACCAGAGGTGTGTAGTTGATCTCGTCTCCAAGCGGTGGATGATGGTAGAATCCTCCTTGGTGCAATGACGGCAACGGTGGAATGAGAGGAGAGGTGTACTTGTAAGGTACTCTAATGTTCAAGTTTGGGCTATGTACTAAGAGAGAAGAGTGTATGAGAAGAGATGTATACCTGCATGGTTTAGCCCTGTATTTATAGAGGGAATTGCTTGTAGGCTAAGTAGTATCTGAGGAGATACTGTTATAGAGGGATTAGGATTAGTTAGTTATTTGTCGATAAGATCTCAAAATCCCTAGCCTGTCAGGGATTTGTTAGGATAAGATGCTAGCTAGTTGATGAGTAACAACCTCCCAATGAGGACTCTTACATTTAGAAGTCATAATTGGGTCAACTGTGTTTGGGTCACTCTTGTTGGGCTTGGACTTAGAAATTAGTCCAAAATAGTTGTCTCTAACTCGGTGCTCTAATGTGACAATGGAGGTCGAGGTACTCAGAGGCCAACAGGAGCATTTGATGTCCCCATACACTGGGATCCGTCTTGAGGCATTAAGGTTGAGATTCGCTTTGTAATAGGATACGTTTTCAGTTGCCATCCTAGATTATGTATGAAGGATTCTTTCAAACAATTGCCCCCAACGAGGTGGTTTTCCTAAGATCCGCTTTGTAGAATCACAATACTAGCCCATTGGGGTCCACCATGACATTTGTGTGACATTCATTGAGATCCTGAATCCTTTGAATTATGCATTCTAATATCCATCTTACTAAATAATTCAAATTGTTTGTGGGGCTAAGATCCTGGGATAGTGTCACCTTATGTGGATAGGATTTTGTCGTGAATTCGAGATCCACCGTCAGAGGTGGATGCCATCCAGGATCAGGCATTAAGGTGTCTAAAGTGAGTGATGTTTGGCTTGTCCGCGATGTTTTGTTCAGAGCTGGGGCCGCTTTTACTGCAACTGATAGCTTTTTGAAGACATATGGCACACTATGGTTGGTTACTGTCGCTTGGGTTTTGTGTTGCAATCATTTCAAATGACTTCCAGATGACCAGCATGTTCCTGCCAAGATGGTGGCAGTTAGGACACTAGCCTCCTATAAATAGGGGAGTGGATGAAAACTTCCTACTTTTCTATGTTTTGAGTTTTTTCAAAAACTTTCTAGTGATTTGAGTAATTTCTGGCAAGGAGTTTGCAGTGGTGCATGGTGTAACACCCCAGAAATTGTTTATTTTATGTTATATGTGTTTTTTTTAATATTTGTGATTTTTGTGAATTTTTGTGAATTGTTTGGGTGACTTTAATTATTTTATTATATTTCTCAATTTGCGTGCACGCTAAGCGAGGTCGAAAAAATTATATTTTTCTAAGACTAAAAAATTTTGGACTATGAAATAGGGCTGGGAGATCTTACTAAACCTGAGGTCAAACACAGTTTACAGAGTTTCGTTTTTCGATGTTTTATCTGATAAAATAAAATTGCGGTACGTTTTATTATCCGTTGGATAATAAATACTGATTTTGTTAACTGTAACTTTTGTCCACTGAGGAATAGCTTTAGTAGAGTGTTAGTCATCTTTTCTAGAGAGCATTTTAATGACATCATCAAAGTGACATCACTTGTTGACTTTTTCAAAAAGTGAAACAAAGCTTCTTAAGGAAGCTTCATCCAAACTTAATGAAGAAGCTTTCTACCAAGCTTGTTGGAGAAGCTTCTCCCTTCTCTCTCCTAATGTGTGGCTACAGTTTTGAGTGGCCAAAAAGATGACCACTATCATCTTTTCACTTCAAGTTTCATTTCACTTTATCTCTCCAAAAAGCTACACACTTTTCTCTCACTTTTCTCTCATTTTTCTCTTCTCTTTTCTCTCCATGCACCACAGCCATGCACTCTTCCTCCACCTTCCATGGTTGTTTAATTTCAACCAAATACTTTTCTTGAATCTATACCTCACTTGAAGGCTTTTCCTTGTTAGAACCATCTCCAAAAACTCTCATCTTCATCATTTTCTTTCAACCCCTAACTTGAAGCTTTTGAGGTGAGATTCTTGATCTCCATTTTCTCTTCCCTTTTTGTGTTCAAGGCCATTTTGGAGGGCCATACTACACATAGTTCATCTTCCTATCCAAGCAACCAAAAGCTAAACATAAAACCCTCACCTTTCCCCTTAAGATGTCCCACGGCCACACCCCTCAAAACCTACTTCCAGTCTTTTATATTTCACTCCAACCATAGATCTTGAATCTAAACACCATTCTAAGACATTTTCATTTTGAGACCATCTTCAAATTCATCCATTTTTAAGCGCTTTTGCTAAGCTCAAGATTTGAAGACCTTTAGGTAAAGTTTTGAATCTTCACTTCTAATCTTATTTTCAAAGTGTTAAACCATGATCTTGATCCATGGTTGTCTTCTATCAAACTTTAGATCGAATGCTTGTATGCTTGTTGTCTTAGAGTTTTGTTGGTGGTGGTGGACGAAAATTCAAGGAGACTTCAAGGAGCTCCCTTTTGATCTTCTCTTGAGGTAAGAGGGAGATTAACCTCTTCGACCAAACATGGTGGTGAGAAAATGAAAATTTTGTGTTTGTAAGTGAAGAATCGATGTGAGGATTCCTTCACTTGATTGTGTGATTATGGTTTGTCCTTACTTGTTGATTATGTGCTTATTTACTATGTGTGATCATGTGACTTTAACTTGATTTGTGTTTATTTAGCTTTATATGGTTATATTATGTTGATAATATGTATGAATCATTATGCTTGCTTATTGTCTATATGTGGTTGTGATAATATGCATGAAACTATTATGGTAGAATTTTTATGGTTGAATTAATGCTATGAATTATTTGAGAAAGGAAAGAAATTTTGGTCCCAATGACCACCAAGGCTCACGGCCTCTATGCCCAATTTGGGTGATCCAAGTTAAAAATATTTGGTTAATTATGAATTCATTAGATTAGGCAATTAGAAATTGGATTAAGGATTTATAAAGTGGAAAAAGAAATGAATAAGGTAAATTTAAAAATGAAGTGATTTTCGATCATGGAGACTAATTTATGATGAAGGTTTGAAACTTAGAGTATTTTGTTTAAAAAGGATTTTTAGGAGGAATATGGAACGCACAACTTTTATTGAATAAATAATGATTTTTTAGTACTAGAGATGAAAAAGAAGTTTTAAAGGTGATTTGAGACTTAAAACATTTTATTTGAAAGGAATGAAACAAAATTTTTATTATTATTAGATAAGAGTGATTTTGATCATGATGATGGAAAATAAGTTTTTGAACGTGATTTAGAACTTAGAGTATTCTATTTAAGAGGATTTTAGTAAAGATAATAAAGAAAGTTTTCAGTAAATTAATATAATGCGGATTTTGGGGAGAACATTGGATGATGTTTATGCGATTGTGAAAATAGCGGTTTGCTATCGGGCCGACGTATTGGACCCAGTTTTGTTAAAATATGATTTATGATCCGTGGTGGCTTAGATTATTCATTGAATTATCGTGCATTGAACATTATCATACATTGAACATTATAGACTATTTTGTTGTTGTGTCGATGTGTTGGACCCAGGTGGATCAATGTTATTATGTAATTGTATGAGCGGTTATATAATATCATTGAAATTAATGGTATCAGACAATTGTATGAGCGGTTGTATTGATATCATTGGGAACAGTACAAATGGTGGTTTGAGTTATGCATTGAGTTATCATGCATTGAACATCGTACAGTCAGTGTTTGTATGACTTTTGTTGCCTAGAAGTGAATGAGAATTGAGTAGTGTGATCCAAGGGAAGGGCCTCAGGGTCCGTCAGGGTGAGGTGATTCATCTAATGACCTAGTTCTCACATTATATATCTCTAGCCATGAAGAACTATTGCAACGCACTGACGAGGAACCAACAAGCACTATTTCTTTTCGCGTCCGGCATAAACTATCATTGAGGGTGACAGATCTTCTTGGCCATTCATATATGAAATTGAGTATTAGTTCCTTGGAGTAAGAACTGGTTCATTATGCATATACATGGTCAATACACATATTGTCGTGGCATGGTCAATATACATATTGTGGTGGCATAATCATTATATATCTATGGTGGATATCTATTGTTATTTGTTGTTATACTGCTGTTAATATTTATATTATTGTGCGATATGCTCTCTGATGATATTTATGAAATGATAACTTGAATATATCTACAATATCTGTATGTATGGAATGACTTTGTCATTCATATCATTTTCTTCGCTGTCATTTTGGTATGTGATGTAGGGGATCTCACCTCTTTGTTGTATTGTTCTGGATTACAATTATGTTGAAAAAGACTATGAAGGAAGGCGAGGTTGAACCGTCTGGACTTTAGTGGATTGACTTCTGATAATGATGATGGCGTCTGGACAAGATTTTTTTGGCTACGTGTGGGTACGGCATCATGGAGGCATCGATGCCTAGCTTGTCGACCGTGACACCGAGCACTTCATGTATAGAGGGGAGGTGACTCTGCTCAGAAGTAGTACCTATCTTGGGGTTACTACCTTCACTTCCAATTCTTTTATGCATGTGGAGTTCTCTATTTCCATTAGAGACCTGTGAGGTGATCGACATTACACCCCTAGGGAGGATTCTATAAAGTCGACTGCTCGGACTCCCGTTTGTTGCGACATGCCTCGACCAGGGAATTTGCCCGTTCTAGTTCTAGAGGAAGACCAAGTGGGGGATATTACCCTTCAGGTGCTTGGACTTGGGTCGGGTCGAGTTTTTATATGCTAGTTGTGCACATCTTCTATTGTTTGAATATGTAAATAATATGTTTTGTGTTACCAATACTTTATGTTATGGATATATATGTATATATGGAATGCATTTTCCTTCAGTGGTTTTGTTTTAAGAGTTGTGTACCAAATTTATTTCATTCGCGGCTCTTATTTTATATATATACACAATGATTGAATTTGGAAACTTGTTGTTAAGTTGTAGCACGCCTAAATTTAGTGATTGTGGCATAATGACGATTGTGTTGTAGTTATTAAATAAATGAGTGTTACAATTAGGTGGCATCAAAGCAGTTCATCCTGTTGAGTCGGGGTATGGACTGACTATGCTTAGACATGTTAGAAGTTTTTGTATGTTGTGCACTTCCTTGTCTCTTAGTTGAGATGATGGGAAAGGAATGCATGGCTTGCCTTAGGTTGAAGGTTAGTAGCTACTGTTATACAGTTACATGATATTGAGGACTGACCTACTCAATATGTAATGTTCTGTGTGGATAGGAAACTATGACTTCACCTAGGCGTACTAGGAGAATAAGAGTTCTTTTAGTAAGGAGTCCAGCTAGTATGACTAAACTCTTTTAGAATTTCTTGCATCTACACCTCTTGTTGTGATATCTCTAGAGCCCTAGCTTGAGTCTTTCAGGCTTGTGGTTAAGTTTGTTTGGTTTTTGTTGCGTAATTCCTTGTGTTTGGTTTCCTAAAGGAGCCAATATTGTTTGAAAGGGATTGCGATTGGTTTTTATTATGTTTTGATTTGTCTGTCTTTGAAGGAAAACAATGGCTTGCGGTAGGCATACACATGTGAATACGGGATGCGATAACGATGGGATGGTTGCGACTGCAGAAGCAATGCAAAGAATGATTGATGTAACAGTACAACAAAATCAGAGGGCCGTTCAGTAGCAGGAATTAATAGCTGAGGCTTGAATTTTGTTAGAGTTAAATCAGTCTCAAGATATGGGACCCTATGACGTTGGACCATATTAGTTCCGAAGGAAGAGAAATCGTAAGGTTAAGCAATTCCAGTTGTGGCAGTAGATCCAGCCAGACCTTGGTATTTTTACCAAGATGTAAGAAGTGTGGAGAGAACCACTCAACGAGGGAGTGTAAGATCAAGGGGGTAATCTGTTTTAAGTGCGGGAAGCCTAAACACATTTCTAGAGACCGTGCTCCACCAAAGAGGAAGTCTTCTGTTAGTGATGCACATGCTTCAAGACCTCAAGTTGAAGGGAAAGTTTATACCCTAGGTGGAACGAAGGTTTCCCCGACTGAAGATCTAAACAATGGAGATTTTGCCACAGGAGATGATCCCTTGACTATGCTGTATAACTCAGGGGACAACCCATTCCTTTATGGCTTATGACTGTGTGGATTGATTAGGGTTATCGGTGTCTTCGTTACCTTTTGACTTGTTCATTTCTACTTCCATTACTAAACCTATTGTTACTATCTAGTTGCTTAAACTATCCTATTTCTGTTAAAGACCAAATCTTTTCAGTTGATTTGAATTGTTTAGCTCATTCTCGAATAGATGTGATTTTAGGAATGAATTGGTTATTTTCTAATCATATCATACTAGATCATTTCGATGAAAACCTTAGTGTTCCCTAAAACTGAGATTTCTGAATTTTTAATGGCTAACCAAGTTGAAGCTTTATAGAGGGAAGGAGCCTAATGATACATGCTATTATCTTTTTTAGAGGTTAAAAGTAAGGAGAATGTGAATGATATTCTTGTAATTAATGAGTTTATCATGATGAGCTCCAGTGCTGTCAGTTAAGGAAAGTGATAGAATTTCTCGTCTATATGTAGGCTATCACCAGTTGGGCAATAATTACGATAAAGAATGAGTATCTTTGGAAGAAGATAGACGATTCGATGGATCAACAAAAAGGAAGTCGTTATTTTCTCCAAGATAGATGTACGTTCTGGTCATCATCAAATTCGTGGGAAGTTAAGGATGTTCCCAAAATGGCTTTTCAAATGCACTATGGGCATTATGAGTATCTCGTGATGCCATTTGGAGTGACAAATGCTCCTACCGCATTCATGGATTACATTAATCGAATCTTTCGTCCTTATCCAGATAGATTTGTTGTTGTCTTTATCGATGACGTTCTGATCTATTCTCGAATATCGGGATGAACATGTTGAACATCTCAGTATATTTCTCCAAATTTGGAAGGAGAAGAATTTGGACGCCAAGTTGTCAAAGTACAAATTTTGGTTGGAGGAGGTTAAACTTTTGGGTCATGAGATTTCAAAGGAAGGAATTGTTGTGGATTCATCGAAGGTTGAAGCAGTTCTTCAATGAGAAAGACCGGAGATTGTAATGGAGATTCGTAATTTGTGGGACTAGCTGGTTATTATCGAAGAGTCATCGAGGGATCCTCCAAGATAGCAGGACCTCTTATGTAACATCCCGAAAAATATCTGTTTAAGTATAAATGATCATTTTATATTATTCTTGATTTTTAAGAAATTTTCTGGAATTTTTTGGAAACGACGAATATTTTAATATATTTTTCGTTTTACGTGCACACTGAGCTGAGAATTGCTGAGGTTAGTGTAATGCTCCGGAAATTAATTATTTCACCACCAATAGTCATTTTCTAATATTTGTGATTTATGTGAATTTTTCTAGAATTTTTCGGAAACGATGAATATTTTAATATATTTTTCGTTTTACGTGCGCACTGAGCAGAACCAGAGAAACGCGATGTTTCGTCCGCGAACCTTGGACTATGGACATGTCAACGGGGGATATTACTAAATCCGAGACTTGATACAGTTTACGAGGTTTCACAATTTTCGAGAAATCTTAACAGATAAAATAAATCAATACTGCGGAAAATTTATCTGTCAGATTAATTAAATACTGACTTCTGTCAACTATAACTATTATCCATTGGATAATAGTGTGTAGTAAAAATCCTATCACATTATCCAAATGAAATCCACTTTATGTCTAATCAATCCACTTTAATTCAAATTTAATGTTAAATAATCAAAGCTTCTTTGAGAAGCTTTGATCAAACAATGACTCAAATGCCCTTGGCTTCCAAGAGAAGCCAACCCTCCCCCTCTCTCTTCTCTCTCTTCACGGCTGGAATGCAGCCCATGCAAGGGGAAATGTTTGCATTTCATTAATTCAATTTACTACATTTTAATTCATTAATTCTCAAAACACTTTCTCTCTCTACCCTTTCTTCCTTCTTCATTTTTCATTTCTCCTCCTTCTCTCTAGACCACCCTCACGGCCAGCCTTCTTCTTCTCCCTCAACCTTCACAAAAATTACATCCAAGCTCATTTTCTTAATCCTCTCATCATTCTAAACATCTTTTCTTCTCGGAGTTTCTTGAAAATCCATCATCTTCAACACTTTCTCCAAGCTTCAAGCTTTGAGCTTTTGTGTAAGTTTCAAGACCCTTCTCCTCTCTTCTTCATTTTCAGTTTTAAGGGTTCTTTAATGGTCATTTGCATCACATTTTTCAAGTCATTATGCTATTCTAACAAAGTCACCATTTTTAGGGTTCTTGGTGTGCAAATCCAAAAATTACAAAGAGGATTCCTTGGAGTTCTCTTGATTTCTTCACTTGGATAAGAGTAAGACACTCCTCCTCAACCTCTCTTAGCATCTAGGAACCTTGATTGTATGATTTGAGGAAAAACTCTAATGAGGGTTGTTCCTTAATTTGATGATTAATTGTTTAAATATTGAATTTGTGATAATTGTGACCTTGGATTGATTTGTTGTATATAATGGTGTATTGGATTGGATTATGTGATTGGTAATGGAAGAAAATCATTTGAGAAGCCCTCTTGGTGGCCACGGTTTTAGGCTAGAATTTAGGTAAATTTGTGATTAAGTTGTAACTAGCACAAGACTTAAATTAATCAATAGATAAAATGGAATTTAATGGAAGAAAAATTTGAGATTAAAACTCATAGGGTGGCCACGGTTTTTGGGCTGGAAAGTGATTAATTTGTGAACAAATTTTAGTGAGTACATGACTTGAATTAATTGAGTGACAAGATGAAATCAATGGAAGGAAAAACTTGGAATGGAAATTTCTAGGGAAGCTATGGTTTTGAGCCAAGTAAATTAGGATTCTTGGTGACATAATTTAACAAGTGAACAATTAATTGAATTAAGAGAATGACATGTAATGTGATGACTTGAAAGGATTTGGAAATGAAACCCTTGTGAGGCCACAGCCTCTAAGGCCTTTTGGGGTTTAATGTTGTGACTTTGGTAACTTGGAAGCATGAGTAATTAGGGAATTAGAAACCTATGTAATGAGTTGGTAATAAATAAATCAGAAGAATTTAACATAATTAAAGATTATGTAAATTTTAAAGGACCAAGAATGAAATTGTCATAAGACTTAGGAAATTTCGAGTGAGTGAAGAACAAGAGAGTGTGAGGCCTAAGAGTTTAAAATAATTTACAAGTTAGGAGAAATTAAATTGCCTTGGAAGATTTAACTAATTGTAAGCATTGGATTGGACATGAACCTTGAAAAGGGAAAACAACTTTGAGTTAGGATTCATAATGGACCTAAGAATGTACCGCTTGATTTGATCTCTATATTATAATGTTATGGGCCCATGTGAGTGACTATTTGTATATTGATGCTTATCTTGGCCAATTGTGGCACATTATGGAATTGTATGAAATTGTGAATCATACATGTTCATGCATAGAGTCTTATGCATTGGGAATGTCCTGTGGACTATTGTAAGGCCAAGTTGCCTAGGAGATTGAACACACCTTTGTGCGGGTGCGAGTAGACAAGTGTGGGTCTTATTATGACCTCGGGGGCATCGGGGTGCGGGTCCTCCACAATGGGCAGTTGGTAGCTGCTCTGCCTGTGGGGCAAACCGATGCAAACGCACTGACGATCCGGACTTGACACTGTCCTATATCGTGATCGAGCGTGGACTGTCCATACAATGCCTGATGTGCACGTGAAAATTGTTGATGAATAGCACTTTGGCCACGATAGCCGAGTTGCAGACACGTCCCCTGATCTTTCCTTCCGACTGTTTGAGTCTAGCTCCATGGAGTAGGAATTTGGGAAAGCATGCATATGTACCATGATATACTCTATCATTACGAATCATTATTTTCCATAACTTTGACTTGTTCGATCATTACTGTAATAAATGTCTGCCTGGAACTGTTTATCTTATTACTGTTGAATTTACTGTTTGTTATTTGGATATACTATTCTTGAATTGCTACTTGGGCGTGTTGCGCCGTTTTGTTTCTAGCTGTTATAATTAGTAATGATGGTAGGATGTCTTACCTCTTCTTGTGTTTCCCTTATTTGCTGCCTGTGTGTACACTATATTGATCGAAGACGACGGTAAGGAGGTGGAAGATCCCGAGTTTCCCGGCTTCTGGCCTGAACAAGATTAGCTTCTACTGAGACGATGGCAGCACGTATGCGCGAATTTTTAGGTGATGTGCGTCTAACCTTCCTCGGAGGGCCAGAGTGCTGGCACATCAACTTGAATTCCGATCGCTGCGTCTACTTGGGAGATGTGTCGATTGCCCTAGCCTAGAGACGTCCTAAGGCGCCTGTCCTCACCTGCCATGTCAGCCTGCGGCTGGAGTTCTACCTATCCATCCGAGAGATGTGGGGTGATCGTTACTACACCCCTTGGGAGGACTCTTTTGATTCTATTGCTCGGGCTCCTGCCCAAGGTTCTGTGGTTCCCATGGAGGTTTCCTCTGAAGAGGAGGATCCTGCTAAGGACCCGGATACGGTCCCTCCTCATCTGAGAGACTGATTTTACTGGTAGCTATTGATGGCTACCAGTGTTTTATTTTGGGGCCTGATGTATTATTTTTGGTGGGCTGTATATTTTGGTATCTCTGGGGTATATTTGTATAATCCTTTGGGGCAGGTATAGTTTTGCTTTTTGGATAGTTCAGGCTTGTATCTAAGTATAATTGATGTCAAGCACATTATATATATATATATATATATATATATATATATATATATATATATATTAATATGCATGTTATTCAGATGTGAATGTTGCCTACTATCTTATTCTTTACTGCCATTTATATTCCGCATTGTTAAAAGGATTAACCATTAAAAGAAAAAAAAATTATACTGCTATTTTTACTCACGTATTTAAGTATCGAACAAGTTAAACTTAAACTAATGAACTGGGTCTTGAATTGTTAAAACTTTACTTTTCCGCATTTTCTTTTATTTGACAATGTGACGTTCCCTCCCAAAAAGGGGCGTTACATTAAGTTGGTATCAGAGCCCCAGTTTATGTTTCTTTGGGTCTTGTGTGTGAGTCTGTCTTGTTTGTGCTGTGTGTGAATCTCTGTGGTTGGTGTTTTTCAATGAATTCCTCTGACTTTCCTTATGTTTTCAGTAACCTGATTTAAGAAGAAAAGCGAGATGGCAAGAGGTGGAGAAATGGCAGCTGCTATAGAGGCGATGCAGAGGATGGCGGAAGTCATCGCCTAATAGAACGAATGTGCTGCTCAGCAACAAGAGAGAGCTGCTCAACAGCTCGAGGCGACTGCCGATGCACAGAACTTAGCAGAATTTCGTCGCCACAACCCTCCGCAGTTCAAGGGAGAATTTGATCCAGACAAGGCTAGTCTGTGGATCAAGGAACTAGAGAAGGTTTTCCGTGGCATGAACTGTGCTGAAGACAAGAAGGTGAACTATGCTACCTTCATGCTTGTGGGCAACGCCGAAGACTGGTGGAATGGAGCTCAGAGAGCATTGGAAGCCGAAGGAACTGACGTCATGTGGGACGTGTTCAAGAACAAGTTCTTGGACAAATATTTTCCTGCAAGCGCGAGACATGTGAAAGAGCTGGAGTTCCTCAACTTGAGACAGGGGAACATGACCGTCAGTGAGTATGCAGCCAAATTTGAGAACCTGGAGAAGTTCTCAACACACTACCAACACCAAACCGATGAAGCCTGGAAATGTTGGAAGTTCACCGAGGGATTGAGGTATGAGGTGAAGAAAGTTGTGATCACCTTGAAGATGAAGGTATTCTCAGAACTGTTAGACACTTGCTGTGAAGTTGAAGCCTTGGAACAGGCTAGAGACTCGAGGAGCAAGAACTTTGGGCCTGCGAGGTTCCAAAGAGGTGGAGGCAGTGGTTCAAACTGCTTCCAAAAGAAACCCTATTCCCGACCAATGGGAAGTTAGCAACAAACCGGTGTAAGTCCTGGTGGAGGTTCTATTGGGAACCGAACTGGTCAGAATATGACATATCCCTCCAAATGCCTAAAGTGTGGGAAAGATCATCTCACAAGAGATTGCACGATCAAGGGAATCATCTGCTTCAGATGTGGCAAGCCGGGCCACATGTCCAGAGACTACAATCAAGCAAAGGCTGAACCTTCAGTCAATGCGACTCGAGCCAAGAAACCGCAAGCTGGAGGTCGAGTTTACACCATGAGCAGACTTAAAGCTTCCGAATCCGAAGACTTGATTCAAGGAGAAGGCACTGACGAACGCCGAACTCAGTCAAAATTATAACCGAAGTTATTACCTAAGCTTGTAGTACAGTGACAACACCGGATCATCTCCACGAGGATTGTAGATACAATTTAATCAAATCAAGTGAAAGTTAGCAAAGGGGGGTTTGATAGTTTAAGATTGCACTTAACAAAATTAAAGGAAGAAATAACAATTAAAGAGCAGTCAATTTAGAAACCTATCCAAGATTGGGTGGATTCAATCATAGACCCTTCATAGAACACTTGAAGCGCAATTGAATTGTTAATTTGGATCTAACCGAGATCTCTGCATCAAATCCAGAATTCATACTAGACGATCGTCTAGAATTTAATTAACAAGTGATAATTACAAATCCACAATCACACCATTCATGAAGATCTATGTTAATTTCAAGTACCGAATTCAATTAACTTAGGCACAAATCAGTAACCTAACCTTTTCAATTTTGTGATTAATTTAGATCAATCAGTTCTAAGTTTCATCACAAATCTCAATCTTAAACCAAGATCAAATCAGATCAACATAAATAGAATCACCATTCATGCATTCAAGATCAAGAAGAAGAAAAGAGGAATTCAATTACAAATCAAATACAATACATAACCAAGATCTCAAGAATCCAAACCATAATCTCTTCAAGAGTTCTAAATTGACCAAAAGTAGCTTAGCCCTCCATTACCATGAAGGGGAGCATCAAAATATGCAAAAGCTATGAGAAACTATGAAGAAACAAGAAGAAACTATGAGAGAAATGAAGGAGAATACAACTTGTTATTCATGATAACCAATGGTGCCTTTTATAGAAGTCTAGGGTAACAAAATGACAAAGGGGAGTGGGTGGATGAGTGGAGTGGTTGAGTGGGGCGGTTGAGTGGGTTGGTGAGAGGAGTGGTTGAGTGGGTTGGTGAGAGGAGTGGTTGAGTGGGTTGGTGAGAGGAGTGGTTGAGGACGAAAATTTCTTGTCTGACTTGGAAGCCAAAAACGACCAATTATACTTCAGATTCATAAAAAGTACTCTTCATGAAAGTTGTAGATCTTTGTCTTGGCTATAACATGCATATCTGGATCGTCCAATTTGGCTTCCTACAGCCCAATATATGACCTAAATACCGCAGGTTGCTCAAACCCAACTTCAGCACCTCTGTTCTGACTTGCAAGCTCAAACTAACCCATTAAACTTCATTTTTTCAAAAAGTGTTCTTCATAAAAATTGTTTATTTGGATCTTAACTATCAACAGTCCAAATTTCAGCCCATCTCCATTATTACAGCTTGAGATATGATTTTATGAGTGCACACCATTCGGATTCTAGTGACAGAACCTGTATTTTGACTTCCATGTAAACTTAGGTCCCTTAGACATCTGTTTAGGACTTCGAGCTCTTCATCAAAGTTGTAGAGCTTCCTCCTAGATTTCCTACAAGGTAAAATTCATGATTATCAGATATCAGGAACTCAAGTTATGGCTAAAATACAGAAACAATGTCAAATCTCAATAATGCTGAAAATATTCAATTAGGACCAATTTGAGCTCAAACTCACAAAATCATACCAAACTCAATCAATTAAGAGTATGGAGAGTGTAAATGACTAAACATAAGGTTTTCTTAATGAATAAAATATGTGATTATCAAATTTCCCCACACTTAGCTTTTTGTACTCCTAGGCAAAACTCAAGACCAAAACAAGGACATAAGAGATTAACAAAAATTTAAATTCCAACGATATTCAAGAGCCCAAAATTTTACAATCAAGAAGAACAACCAAAGGTTCAAGGGATCAAAACATTCATGAGTTAACAATTCTCCACATCTCAAACCAACAAGCAAGGTATCTTCAACATGAATCGAGAATGATAGATCTTCACAAGATTCCCTCTCAATCTCTCAAGTGTTTAAAAGGTAGGTATTTCACTCAATTCAACCCATGAAAATTGCACTACCATAAGCTTGCTTATCTTCTACTTCTCCACTACTCAAAACATATGCACACACAAATCATAAGGACTTTATTCAAGGTTGTATTGAGGTCAAGGTAACAGAAGAGGATAAAATGGATATGAGAAGATAAATACCAAAGAGAATAAAAGCAAATGAGAGCTGAGTTCAAATAACAAGCATAAAAGTTCATCCCAACTCTAATGTATATCCCTTTACATATTCATTTTCCAATCCTTTTATTTTTTTTTCTTTTTTTATATATGAACATAATTATATACATACATTTTTTTTTGTTTTTTTTAGGCACTCTTTCCTTTTTCAACAACCATTTTGTACACACACCCCCACACTTGTTCAAAAACTCATCCATTAACCAAGCTAATGTTCTTTTATTCCCTTAGGTAAAGTAAGAACACAATTTTTCGTTTAAGGCACATAATGAGCTAGAAACAAGGAATGGTCAAATAAGCTCAAAGGGGTTAAGTAAAGGAAAATATACAAGGTTGGCAGGAATCAGAGAATTTTCAAGAAGTCAAATGAGTGCTTGATATCATATTGAAAACAAGGTTGGCTATTTGGTTAAACTAGCTAATTAAGAAAGAGGGCCTCAATCATGTTCATGCATGCAAGTGAAATGTAGCCTCGAAAAGAATCAAAGCAAGTTCTAGAGTGGTCATTAACATGAGTGAAAATCACACAAGAAAGAAGAGAATGACATAAATGTTGAATCCATCCATTAGGCTCAAAATCTCACAAGGTATGCATCCATCAAACTCAATTCATCAATTCAATCATCCATCACCAAGCATATCAGTTCAAGAAGGGAGAAAAGTTATTCAATCATGCAATGAACCCCTTTTTTATTTTTATTTTTTAACAAAAAAGAAACATGCTAAAATCTCTCCCTCACACTTAATATAGACATTGTACTCAATGTGAAAGTGATAAATAAAATGGAAAGAAAAGAGCAACACAACCTGATGAGGGCCGAGATAATGGCAAGCAGAAAAGATGTGTAAGAATCAAAGATGCAACAGAACCTGAAAACTCACAAAACAAATGAGTAAAATGTAAAACCAAAATAACATGACTGGAATAATATAAAATTAAAGAGGAATGTGGGTCTTTTAGAGTCAGATTCCCAAGACTGTAACACTTCTGTTCATCTCTGAAGAGATTCCACAATTAAGAAGTTCATAATGTACCAGGCCACAAGAATGCGTCTCAAGAGTCAATAAGGTATAACTTACTGACTCCTTACTCAGCCATTCAAAGTGAAGTATGTTTTTATCTTCTCAGATTGCGAAAACCATCCCCAAAGATCTTGAAAACAAATCTAGTTGGGTTGCCTCCCAATAAGCGCTTGTTTAATGTCATTAGCTCGACGTTGGGACACTTCTTAGTGATCTTTATAATGTGGATGGTAAAAGCCCATCACTTTCACTTCCACATTTTTCGGCTTGAGATGGTGTCCATTGGTCTTATTAAGTGAGGTTGGTGAAAAGACTCCACCAGGATCCCATTGGTTGAAACGTGATGACTAAGTTATGGTTGACACAACATGATAGCTTTCACTAGGGTCCCATTAGTTAAAGTGTACTGACCAAGTTAAGCTTGAAGCATGAGGGCTCCCATTGGGGTCCCATTGGTCTTTCTTAATTTCCTTGACTTCACCAATGGCATGCAACACGTGTAATTTGGCAATTCTACTTTCATTAATTATATTGGACCATGACCCAAAAACAAAATCCACTTCAGTAGTTACTGTCATATGCTGCCTTTCCTCCTTCTTTGAAAATTCCTCAATGGCCTTCAACTCCACCTCCCTATGTGTTGTAAACTCTGCAACTGCATTGCTGATAGACCCTTCAATATCATTAGATGCTGCATAAATAGAATCATCAACTTTCAAATATGCAGAAATCTCAGCACATGTAACACATTCTATATCACCATCACAATCAGTACATGAGTTGCAATTGATAGAATCATTAAAACCAATAAAATCAGGAAATTCAGCACACAACTCATCATGAGTTTCCTCAACTAAATCTGCAGGTAAATCAATATGACAATTAGAATGCAGGGAGTTAGGAATTGTTTGGGAAGAGAGTTGGTCTGACTCTTAACTTCTCAATTCATTAATAGTGATTATCAACTGCTCAATTTGGGTTATTAAATCCTGAATAGTGGCAGTGAAATTTTGTTGGAACTCAATTTGGGTTTTCATCAAGTCCTCTATTGAAGGCTCAAGTTTTGTGGTTGTTGGACTTGTTATCTGTTGAAATAGCTGCTCATATTGCAATGATTGCTGCTGTTGTGATGCCGGTTTGCTATATCCCAGATCCGGATAGTCTCTCTAGCCAGGGTTATATGTGTTGAAGAAGGGATCATAACTTTGTTGCTGCTGCTGAAACTGTGGTTCATCAGGAAAATAACCAGCTGCTGCAACAAATTGATCTGGAAAAACAGAACTACCATACTGAAGTGTAGGGCATGTATATGTGGGGTGAGATGAACAAATGTTACACACAAGTGTAGCTTCCTGCACAGGTGATTGTTGTCTCACTACTATATGTCTTACCAAAGAAGTCAACTCCTCAAGTTTTGACTACATTATGCATGGTCCATTATATCCTTAAAATGCAACAGAATGCAACAAAATGACAATGAAAGAAAAAGAAAAAGAAAGAGTTAGTATGATAATTTAAAAAAAATTATATCACACTTACGGTTCCCCGGTAACGGCGCCAAAATTTTGACGAACGCCGAACTCAGTCAAAATTATAACTGAAGTTATTACCTAAGCTTGTAGCACAGTGACAACACCGGATCATCTCCACGAGGATTGTAGATGCAATTTAATCAAATCTAGTGAAAGTTAGCAAAGGGGGGTTTGATAGTTTAAGATCGCACTTAACAAAATTAAAGGAAGAAATAACAATTAAAGAGCAGTCAATTTAGAAACCTATCCAAGATTGGATGGATTCAATCATAGACCCATTATAGAACACTTGAAGCGCAATTGAATTGTTAATTTAGATCTAACCGAGATCTCTGCATCAAATCCAGAATTCATACTAGACGATCGTCTAGAATTTAATTAACAAGTGATAATCACAAATCCACAATCACACCATTCATGAAGATCTATGTTAATTTCAAGTACCGAATTCAATTAACTTAGGCACAAATCAGTAACCTAACCTTTTCAATTTTGTGATTAATTTAGATCAATCAGTTCTAAGTTTCATCACAAATCTCAATCTTAAACCAAGATCAAATCAGATCAACATAAATAGAATCACCATTCATGCATTCAAGATCAAGAAGAAGAAAAGAGGAATTCAATTACAAATGAAATACAATACATAACCAAGATCTCAAGAATCCAAACCACAATCTCTTCAAGAGTTCTAAATTGACCAAAAGTAGCTTAGCCCTCCATTACCATGAAGGGGAGCATCAAAATATACAAAAGCTATGAGAAACTATGAAGAAACAAGAAGAAACTATGAGAGAAATGAAAGAGAATACAACTTGTTATTCATGATAACCAATGGTGCCTTTTATAGAAGTCTAGGGTAACAAAATGACAAAGGGGAGTGGGTGGATGAGTGGATTGGTTGAGTGGGGTGGTTGAGTGGAGTGGTTGAGTGGGTTGGTGAGAGGAGTGGTTGAGTGGGTTGGTTGAGTGGGTTGGTGAGAGGAGTGGTTGAGGACGAAAATTTCTTGTTTGACTTGGAAGCCAAAAACGACTAATTATACTTCAGATTCATGAAAAGTACTCTTCACTAAAGTTGTAGATCTTTGTCTTGGCTATAACATGCATATCTGGATCGTCCAATTTGGCTTCCTACAGCCCAATATATGACCTAAATACCGCAGGTTGCTCAAACCCAACTTCAGCACCTTTGTTCCGACTTGCAAGCTCAAACTAACCCATTAGACTTCATTTTTTCAAAAAGTATTATTCATGAAAGTTGTTTATTTGGATCTTAACTATCAACTATCCAAATTTCAGCCCATATCCATTATTACAGCTTGAGATATGATTTTATGAGTGCACACCGTTCGGATTCTAGTGACAGAACCCGTATTCTGACTTCCATGTAAACTTAGGTCCCTTAGACATCTGTTTAGGACTTCGAGCTCTTCATCAAAGTTGTAGAGCTTCCTCCTAGCTTTCCTACAAGGTAAAATTCATGATTATCAGATATCAAGAACTCAAGTTATGGCCAAAATACAGAAATAATGTCAAATCTCAATAATGTTGAAAATATTCAATTAGGACCAATTTGGGCTCAAACTCACAAAATCATACCAAACTCAAGCAATTAAGAGTATGCAGAGTGTAAATGATTAAACATAAGGTTTTCTTAATGAATAAAATATGTGATTATCAGGCCCCATAGAAGGTAATCTTTTAAAAGTACTGTATGACTCTGGGGCAACCCATTCTTTCATATCATATGACTGTGTGCTACGGCTTGGCTTACCTGTGTCTGAACTACCTTTTGAATTGACTATTTCAACCCCCACTGATAAACCTGTAGTTACTACCAAAGTCTATTTGAAGTGTCCCTTAATTGTTGAAGGTAGAATCTTTTCTGTTTATTTGATCTGTTTACCTCTTTCACAGTTAGATATAATTCTAGGGATGGACTGGTTATCTTCCAACCATGTTCTGTTAGATTGTTCTAGAAAAGCCATAGTCTTTCCTGTGGATGAGAATTCTAGATACTTGACGGCCAACCAAGCACGAGCTTTCTTGAAAGAAGAAGCTCAGGGATATATGCTGCTATCTTCTTTGAAAATCGAGAGCGAGGCTGATCTGGTCACTATTTCAGTAGTGAAAGAGTTCTCTGAAGTCTTTCCATAAGAAGTACCTGGTTTACCACCGACACGTGAGATCGAGTTTGCTATTGATCTGGTACCGGGAGCTGGTCCCGTGTCTATAGCACCTTATCGGATGTCGCCAACAGAATTGGCAGAGCTCAAGAAACAGCTAGAAGAGCTTTTAGAGAAACAGTTTGTTAGACCGAGTGTGTCACTATGGGGAGCACCAGTACTGTTAGTTTGGAAAAAGGACGGTACCTCAAGATTGTGTGTGGACTATAGGCAATTGAACAAGCTGACGATCAAGAACAAGTATCCACTCCCAAGAATTGATGATTTGATGGACCAACTGAAGGGAGCAACAGTGTTTTCGAAGATCGATTTGAGATCTGGGTACCATCAGATAAGAGTGAAAATGGAGGATGTGCCCAAGACTGCTTTTCGTACCCGATACGGTCATTACGAGTACCTTGTGATGCCGTTTGGTGTCACGAATGCACCTGCTATCTTCATGGACTACATGAACATGATCTTTCGTCCTTACTTGGATAAGTTTGTTGTCATCTTCATTGACGATATCCTAATATATTCCCAGAATTAGGAAGATCGTGCTGAATACCTCAGTATAGTCCTTCAGATTCTAAAGGAGAAAGAACTGTATGCCAAACTGTCAAAGTGTGAGTTCTGGCTTGATGAGGTGAAGTTTTTAGGCCATGTGATCTCGAAGGAAGGGATTACAGTGGATCCGTCGAAAGTAGAGGCAGTATTATAGTGGGAACAACTGAAGTTAGTGACGGAAGTTCGTAGCTTCGTGGGTTTAGCCGGATATTACAGAAGATTTATAGAAGGGTTTTTCAAAATTGCTGGACCACTCACTCAGCTGACGAGGAAGAATCAAGCTTTTGAATGGACTGATAGCTGCGAGCAGAGTTTCCAAGAGTTGAAGAAATGGCTGACTACCTCACCCGTATTGGTGCTGCCTGATCCAAATGAGCCATTCGAGGTATACTGTGACGCTTCATACCAAGGGTTGGGGTCTGTTCTTATGCAACACCGAAGAGTGGTATCTTATGCTTTGCGACAGTTGCGAGTACATGAAAAGAACTACCCGACACATGATTTGGAACTAGCAGCTGTGGTCTTTGCTCTAAAGATATGGAGACATTTTCTCTATGGAGCAACATTCAACATCTTTAGTGACCACAAGAGCTTGAAGTATTTGTATGACCAGAAAGAGTTGAACATGAGACAACGGAGATGGCTAGAATTCCTAAAGGACTATGATTTCCAGTTGTTGTACCACCCTGGCAAGGCGAACGTCGTAGTTGACGCCTTGAGCAGAAAGACTATCAGTGTTTCTACCTTGATGACCAAGGAAAGAGACCTCATAGAACAGTTTAGAGATGTATGGTCGTTTGTTAAGTTGGAACCTGGAAGGATTTGTATGAATATGGTCACCATCTCAAGTGAGCTAATGGATGACATACGGGAAAAGTAGAAGGCCGATGAATTCTTGCAAGAAGCGAGAGAACTAATAAGGCAAGGCAAAGAGACAGAATTTGAAGAAGGAACGGATGGAATTCTGAGATTCTAAGGCAGAGTTTGTATTCCTCATGACCAAGAGCTTAGGCAATATATTGTGGAACATGCTCACACCAACAAGCTGAGTATGCACCCAGGCATAACTAAGATGTACCAAGATCAGAAGAAATTGTTCAGGTGGCATGGAATGAAGAGCGACGTCACTAGTTGTGTGTCGACTTATTTAGTTTGTCAAAAAGCTAAAGTGGAACATCAAAGACCAACAAGATTGCTGCAACCATTGTCTATTCCCAAATGGAAATGGGACAACATTGCAATAGATTTTGTTGTGGGTTTGCCAAGGACAAAGAAAGGACACGACTCGATATGGGTAATAGTGGATCGACTCACGAAGTCAACCCATTTTCTCCCGATCAACATAAGGTACAGATTGGAGAAGTTGACCCAGCTTTATATTGGAGAGATCGTTAGGCTGCATGGTGTGCCTACGAGTATTGTTTCGGATAGGGATCTGAGGTTTACTTCAAAATTTTGGCAGCGTTTACAAGCATCGTTGGGAACAAAGTTACGTCTGAGTTCAGCGTACCATCCACAAACCGATGGTCAATCGGAAAGGACGATCCAATCTTTAGAAGATTTGCTTAGAGCTTGTTCTATGGAACGGTGGATGTTGGGATGAAGTTCTACCACTGATAGAGTTCACCTACAACAACAGTTATCATTCGAGTATAGGGATGGCACCCTATGAAGCTCTGTATGGACGACGGTGTCGAACACCATTGTGTTGGTACCAAGACAGTGAGCGTCTTACGATTGGACCAGATATCATTCAGCAGACAACTGAGAAGGTTAAGATGATTCAAAAGAAGATGAGAACTGCTCAGAGCCAGCAAAAGAGTTATGCAGATAAGAGGAGGAAGCCTCTTGAGTTTGAGGAAGGTGAGCATGTATTCTTGAAAGTCACACCCACGACTGGGGTCGGCCGGGCTTTGAAATCTAGAAAACTCACTCCAAAATTTCTTGGACCTTACCAAATTCTTCACCGGATAGGTCCAGTAGCCTACCAGATAGCCTTACCCCCTTTTCTTTCCAACATACACAATGTATTCCATGTGTCACAACTTCGTAAGTATTTGCCTGATCCAAGACATGTCATAGCACCGGACACAGTACAGTTGAAAGAGAACTTAACTTATGAGGCGCCTCCTGCGAGAATCGAGGACCGACGGATAAAACAACTTAGAGGAAAGGAAATCCCATTGGTAAAAGTGATTTGGAATGAGACAACTGGTGACGCAATTTGGGAGCCAGAAGACAAGATGAGAGAGCAACATCCGGAACTATTCTAAGGTATCCAAATTTCGAGGACAAAATTCCTTTTAGTAGGGGAGTGTTGTAACATCTCAAAAAATATCTGTTTAAGTATAAATGATCATTTTATATTATTCTTGATTTTTAGGAATTTTTCTGAAATTTTTTGGAAACGACGAATATTTTAATATATTCCTCGTTTTGCATGCACACTGAGCTGAGAATTGCTGAGGTCAGTGTAATGCTCCGGAAATTAATTATTTCACCACCAATAGTCATTTTCTAATATTTATGATTTATGTGAATTTTTCTGGAATTTTTCGAAAACGAAGAATATTTTAATATATTCATCGTTTTACGTGCGCACTGAGCAGAACCAGAGAAATGCGATGTTTCCTCCGTGAACCTTGGACTATGGACATGTCGACGGGGGATCTTACTAAATCCGAGACTTGACACAGTTTACGAGGTTTCACAATTTTTGAAAAATCTTAACAGATAAAATAAATTAATACTGCAAAAAATTTATCTGTCAGATTAATTAAATACTGACTTCTGTCAACTGTAACTATTATCCATTGGATAATCGTGTGTAGTAAAAATCCTATCACATTATCCAAATGAAATCTACTTTATGTCTAATCAATCCACTTTAATTCAAATTTAATGTTAAATAATCAAAGCTTCTTTGAGAAGCTTTGACCAAACAATGACTCAAATGCCCTTGGCTTCCAAGAGAAGCCAACCCTCCCCCTCTCTCTTCTCTCTCTTCACGGCTGGAATGCAGCCCATGCAAGGGGAACTGTTTGCATTTCATTAATTCAATTTACTACACTTTAATTCATTAATTCTCAAAACACTTTCTCTCTCTACCCTTTCTTCCTTCTTCTTCATTTTTCATTTCTCCTCCTTCTCTCTAGACCACCCTCACGGCCAGCCTTCTTCTTCTCCCTCAACCTTCACAAAAATTACATCCAAGCTCATTTTCTTAATCCTCTCATCATTCTAAACATCTTTTCTTCTCGGAGTTTCTTGAAAATCCATCATCTTCAACACTTTCTCCAAGCTTCAAGCTTTGAGCTTTTGTGTAAGTTTCAAGACCCTTCTCCTCTCTTCTTCATTTTCGGTTTTAAGGGTTCTTTAATGGCCATTTGCATCACATTTTTCAAGTCATTATGCTATTCTAACAAAGTCACAATTTTTAGGGTTCTTGGTGTGCAAATCCGAAAATTACAAAGAGGATTCCTTGGAGTTCTCTTGATTTCTTCACTTGGGTAAGGGGAAGACACTCCTCCTCAACCTCTCTTAGCATCTAGGAACCTTGATTGTATGATTTGAGGAAAAACCCTATTGAGGGTTGTTCCTTAATTTGATGATTACTTTGTTTAAATATTGAATTTGTGATAATTGTGACCTTGGATTGATTTGTTGTATATAATGGTGTATTGGATTGGATTATGTGATTGATAATGGAAGAAAATCATTTGAGAAGCCCTCTTGGTGGCCATTGTTTTAGGCTAGAATTTAGGTAAATTTGTTATTAAGTTGTAACTAGCACAAGACTTAAATTAATCAATAGATAAAATGGAATTTAATGGAAGAAAAATTTGAGATTAAAACTCATAGGGTGGCCATGGTTTTTGGGCTGGAAAGTGATTAATTTGTGAACAAATTTTAGTGAGTACATGACTTGAATTAATTGAGTGACAAGATGAAATCAATGGAAGGAAAAGCTTGGAATGGAAATTGCTAGGGAAGCTACAGTTTTGAGCCAAGTAAATTAGGGTTCTTGGTGAGCTAATTTAACAAGCGAACAATTAAATGAATTAAGAGAATGGCATGTAATGTGATGACTTGAAAGGATTTGGAAATGAAACCCTTGTGAGGCCATGGCCTCTAAGGCCTTTTGGGGTTTAATGTTGTGACTTTGGTAACTTGGAAGCATGAGTAATTAGGTAGTTAGAAACCTATGTAATGAGTTGGATAATAAATAAATTGGAAGAATTTAACATAATTAAAGATTATGTAAATTTTAAAGGACTAAGAATGAAATTGTCATAAGACTTAGGAAATTTCGAGTGAGTGAAGAACAAGAGAGTGTGAGGCCTAAGAGTTTAAAATAATTTATAAGTTAGGAGAAATTAAATTGCCTTGGAAGATTTAACTAATTGTAAGCATTGGATTGGACATGAACCTTGAAAAGGGATAACAACTTTGAGTTAGGATTCATAATGGACCTAAGAATGTACCGCTTGATTTGATCTCTATATTATAATGTTATGGGCCCATGTGAGTGACTATTTGTATATTGATGCTTATCTTGGCCAATTGTGGCACATTATGGAATTGTATGAAATTGTGAATCATACATGTTCATGCATAGAGTCTTATGCATTGTGAATGTCTTGTGGACTGTTGTAAGGCCAAGTTGCCTAGGAGATTGAACACACCTTTGTGCGGGTGCGAGTAGACAAGTGTGGGCCTTGTTATGACCTCGGGGGCGTCAGGGTGCGGGTCCTCCACAATGGGTAGTTGGTAGCTCCTCTGCCTGTGGGGCAAACCGATGTAAACGCACCGACGATCCGGACTTGACACTGTCCTATATCGTGATCGAGCGTGGACTGTCCATACAATGCCTGATGTGCACATGAAAATTGTTGATGAATAGCACTTTGGCCGCGGCAGCCGAGTTGCGGACACGTCTCCTGATCTTTCTCTCTGACTGTTTAAGTGTAGCTGCATGGAGTAGGAATTTAGGAAAGCATGCATGTGTACCATGATATACTCTGTCATTACGAATCATTATTTTCCATAACTCTGACTTATTCGATCATTACTGTAATAAATGTCTGCCTGGAACTGTTTATCTAATTACTGTTAAATTTACTATTTGTTATTTGGATATACTGTTCTTGAATTGCTACTTGGGCGCCTTGCTCCGTTTTGTTTCTAGCTGCTATAATTGGTAATGATGGTAGGATGTCTTACCTCTTCTTGTGTTTCCCTTATTTGCTGCCTGTGTGTACACTATATTGATCGAAGACGACGGTAAGGAGGTGGAAGATCCCGAGTTTCCCGGCTTCTGGCCCGAACAAGATTAGCTTCTACTGAGATGATGGCAGCACGTATGCGCGGATTTTTAGGTGATGTGCGTCTAACCTTCCTCGAAGGGCCAGAGTGCTGGCACATCAACTTGAATTCCGATCGCTGCGTCTACTTGGGAGATGTGTCGATTGCCCTAGCTTAGAGACGTCCTAAGGCGCTTGTCCTCACCTGCCATGTTAACCTGCGGCTGGAGTTCTACCTACCCATCCGAGAGATGTGGGGTGATCGTTACTACACCCCTTGGGAGGACTCTTTTGATTCTATTGCTCGGGCTCCTGCCCGGGGTTCTGTGGTTCCCATGGAGGTTTCCTCTGAAGAGGAGGATCCTGCTGAGGACCCGGATACGGTCTCTCCTCATCTGAGAAACTGATTTTACTGGTAGCTACTGATGGCTACCAGTGTTTTATTTTGGGGCCTGATGTATTATTTTTAGTGGGCTGTATATTTTGGTATCTCGGGGTATATTTGTATAATCCTTGGGGCAGGTATAGTTTTGCTTTTTGGATAGTTCGAGGCTTGTATCTAAGTATAATTGATGTCGAACATTTTATATATATATATATATATATATATATATATATATATATTAATATGCATGTTATTCAGATGTGAATGTTACCTACTATCTTATTCTTTACTTCCATTTATATTCCGCATTGTTAAAAGGATTAACCATTAAAAGAAAAAAAATTATACTACTATTTTTACTCATGTATTTAAGCATCGAACAAGTTAAACTTAAACTAATGAACCGAGTCTTGAATTATTAAAACTTTACTTTTCTGCATTTTCTTTTATTTGACAATGTGACGTTCCCTCCCAAAAAGGGGCGTTACATCTTACCTAACTTACAAGAAAAGAATTAAGCTTTACTATGGACCGACGCATGTGAGGGAAATTTTCAAGGGTTGAGGAGATGTTCGACTACTTAACCAGTTTTGGTTTTACCCGATCCCAATGAACCCTTTGAGGTGTCTTGTGATGTTTCACATCAAGGTTTAGGATGTGTGCTTGTGTAGAATAAGAAGGTTATGATGTATGCTTCAAGGCAATCGGGAGTACATGAGAAGAACTACCTTACATGAACTTGGAGT
Source organism: Ormosia emarginata (assembly GCA_029884605.1). Taxonomy (NCBI): domain Eukaryota; kingdom Viridiplantae; phylum Streptophyta; class Magnoliopsida; order Fabales; family Fabaceae; genus Ormosia; species Ormosia emarginata. The sequence continues at coordinate 48,297,230 of JAQQTP010000088.1, forward strand.
TAGCGGTTGTGTGTTTGCAATGAAGATCTGGAGACATTTTCTACATGGAGCAACATTCAATGTCTATAGTAATCATTAGAGTCAGAAATATCTGGTTGATTAAAAGGAGTTAAATATGAGGTGTTACATGGACGACGATGTAAGACACCTTTGTGTTGGCACCAAGACAGTGAAAGAATTGCGATCGAACCCGAGCTTGTACAATAAGTGACAGATAAAGTTAAGATGACTCAGGAAAGGATGTAAACAACTCAGGGGGAAAATAAATTGCAATAGTAAAAACGATTTGGAATGATGTAATTGGAGACACAATGTGGGAGCAAGAGGACAAGATGAAGGAACAATATCCATATCTATTCTACGGCATGACAAATTTCGAGGACAAAATTTCTTTTATGTTATATATGTTTTATTTAATTTTTGGGATTTTTGTGAATTATTTAGGTGACTTTGAATTATATTTTTCTGAGACTGAAAAATTTTGGACTATGAAACGGGGCCAAAGGATCTTACTAAACCTGAGGCCGGACACAATTTATGGAGTTTTTCATTTTTCGAGGTTTTATCTGATAAAATAAAATTGTCGTATGCTTTATTATCCGTTGAACAATAAATACTAGTTTTATTAACTGTAACTTTTGTCTACTGGGTAGTAGCTTTAGTGGAGTGTTAGTCTTCTTTTCTAGAGAGTATTTTAATGACATCATTAGAGTGACATCACTTGTTGACTTTTTCAAAAAGTAAAACAAAGCTTCTTAAAGAAGCTTTATCAAAACTTAATGAAGAAGCTTTCTACCAAGCTTGTTGGAGAAACTTCTCCCTTCTCTCTCCTAATGTGTGGCTATGGTTTTGAGTGACCAAAAAGATGACCACTATCATCTTTTCACTTCAAGTTTCATTTCACTTTATCTCTCCAAAAAGCTACACACTTTTCTCTCACTTTTCTCTTATTTTTCTCTTCTCTTTTCTCTCCATGCTCCGTGGCCATGCACTCTTCTTCCACCTTCCATGGTTGTTTAATTTCAACAAAATATTTTTCTTGAATCTATACCTCACTTGAAGGCTTTTCCTTGTTAGAACCATCTCCAAAAACTCTCATCTTCATCATTTTCTTTCAAGCCCTAACTTGAAGCTTTTGAGGTGAGATTCTTGATCTCCATTTTCTTTTCCCTTTTTGTGTTCAAGGCCATTTTGGAAGGCCATACTACACATAGTTCATCTTGCTATCCAAGCAACCAAAAGCTAAACATAAAACCCTCACCTTTTCCCCTAAGATGTCCCACAGCCACACCCCTCAAAACCTACTTCCAATCTTCTATAATTCACTCTAACCATAGATCTTGAATCTAAACATCATTCTAAGACATTTTCATGTTGAGACCATCTTCAAATTCATCCATTTTTAAGTGCTTTTGCTAAGCTCAAGATTTGAAGACCTTTAGGTGAAGTTTTGAATCTTCACTTCTAATCTTATTTTCAAAGTGTTAAACCATGATCTTGATCCATGGATGTCTTCTATCAAGCTTTAGATCTAATGCTTGTATGCTTGTTGTCTTAGGGTTTTGTTGGTGGTGGTGGACGAAAATTCAAGGAGCTCCCTTTTGATCTTCTCTTGAGGTAAGAGGGAGATTAACCTCATTGACCAAACATGGTGGTGAGAAAATAGAAATTTTGTATTTGTAAGTGAAGAATCCATGTGAGGATTCCTTCACTTGATTGTGTGATTATGGTTTGTGCTTACTTGTTGATTATGTGCTTATTTACTATGTGTGATCATGTGACTTTAACTTGATTTGTGTTTATTTAGCTTTATGTGATTATATTACGTTGATAATATGTATGAATCGTTATGCTTGCTTATTGTCTATATGTGGTTGTGATAATATGCATGAAACTATTATGGCAGAATTTTTATGGTTGAATTAATGCTATGAATTATTTGAGAAAGGAAAGAAATTTTGGTCCCAATGACCACCAAGGCTCACGACCTCTATGCCCAATTTAGGTGATCCAAGTTAAAAATATTTGGTTAATTATGAATTCATTAGATTAGGCAATTAGAAATTGGGTTAAGGATTTACAAAGTGGAAAAAGAAACGAATAAGGATTCATAATTTAAAAATGAAGTGATTTTCGATCGTGGAGACTAATTTAGGATGAAGGTTTGAAACTTAGAGTATTTTGTTTAAAAAAGATTTTTAGGAAGAATATGGAACGTATAACTTTTATTGGATAAATAATGATTTTTAGTACTAGAGATGGAAAAGAAGTTTTAAAGGTGATTTGAGACTTAAAACATTTTAATTGAAAGAGTGCAACAAAGTTTTTATTATTATTAGATAAGAGTGATTTTGATCATGATGATGGAAAATAAGTTTTTGAACGTGATTTAGAACTTAGAGTATTCTATTTAATAGGATTTTAGAAAAGGTAATAGAGGAAGTTTTCAACAAATTAATATAATGCGGATTTCAGGAAGAACATTGGATGATGTTAATGTGATTGTGAAAATAGCAGTTTGCTATCGGGCCGACGTACTGGTCCCAGTTTTGTTAAAATAATATTTATGGCCGACGGTGGCTTAGATTATGCATTGAATTATCGTGCGTTGAACATTATCATACATTGAACATTATACACTGTTTTGTTGTTGTGCAGATGTGCTAGATGTAACACCCCAAAATTTTCAATCTCTTAAACAAGTAATTTTTGATTAATGTAATTTATTTGTTTAGTGATTTTTGAGTCTTTGTAAAATTAATTTGATTATTAAGTTACGTATTTGATCGTTTTGAGTGATTTACTCCGTGTCGGGAAAATAAAAATTTTCGGTAGGGAAAAACTTTACGTAATTTAATTTTTACCGTTAGGTAATTAATTTACGTAATCGATTGGATATTTGTGAATTTTCTAATTTTTGTGATTTTATGTGTGATTTTGAAATTTTTATGGTTTGTGGGCCTCACGAGGGGTATGTGGGCCAGTGGCTACACGTGGGCCCAGTGGGTCCGCAAAGTGAAAAATTTTTCTACGCATAGAAAAATTTGTCTTGTTTAGACAGAGACAGGGGATCTTACTAAACCTGAATCAGGAAACATTTTAGAAAATTTTATTGTGCTGTGTTTTGTACTGTATTTAATTATCGGATGATAAAAAATACAGTAAATATATTATTTGTAGGATACAAGAATAAATATTATACTGTGTAGTCAACAAAGAGAGCTTGACTTAATCTATACCCTTGGATGAGAATACTTAGTTTGAATATTAACCATTGATTTAATCAAAGGTTAAGAAACAAACTTAATAAAGAAGCATTGGATAATAACCATTGATTTAATCAATGGTGTGAGAATAAGCTTAGTTAGGAAGGCTTTGATATCAACCATAGATGTAATCAAAGGTGTAGAATTGGTCTTAAAAAGTGACAAAGACCATTTATAACCATTGGATTTAGATTAAATCAAGGGTGGAGATTTAATCTTAAAAAGTAACAAAGACCATTTATGACCATTGGATGAAGAATTAATCAATGGTGGAAATTTGGTCTTCTAAAGTAGCAAAGACTAATTAGAACCCTTGGATTAAAAGTTTGAAGGAGTAATCTTAACCATTAATTTTGGAGACACATCTAAGGGCTAGAATTTAAAGGAGAAAGATCCAATGACCTAGATTAAGTCTTCTAACCTACCTAAATCTACCTAAATCCTAACCATTGAATTAATCAATGGTTAGAAATGCTTCAAATGGTGGCAAATAATGAATACAACTTTATTGAATGCATTATGAAGAGAAGGTGATGGTTTTGGAGTGTTTAGAAGACAAAGAGACAAGCTTTATGTCATTTTTGCATGTCTTGGTCAATGTTTCACCATAATTGATCATTATTGATCAATTTGCACTCAAGGAGAATGCATTGGAGGGGAGCCACGAAATTGAGAAGCTTTAGGACATAGGAAAAAGTTTGAAGACCATTATTGTCATCCTTGGTCATCATTAGACATTTTCAAGAAGCTAAGTTACCAAGTTTTCTCTCCATTTCTCTCCTTCTTCATGTTTTTGCCAAGCACTCCAAGAGCACCTTCCATCACTCAAAAATTTCATCCAACTTGATTTTCTAAACCTAAACACCATTCTAAGAACATCTCTAGTTATGAGTTTTTCCAAAATCATTCATCTTGATCTTCAAATTCAAGCTTCAAGTTTCTATCAAAAATAAAAAATTTCATCTTTGTTCTTCAAAATACACCATTCGGTCATACTACCTAAAATCACCATCCAAGCTCTTTTAATTTCATCCAACCTTAGATCTTGAATCTCCATGATATTCTAAGCAACTTTCATGTTGAAGATTTCTTCTAAATCATTCATCTTCAAGGAGTTTCTTCAAGATCAAAGTTATTGGGTTTTTGAGGTGAAGTATAAGGAAATTACATTTCTTCTCTTCTTTTCATGATCTAAACCATGTTTGATCCATGGTTCCTCTTAATCAAGCTTAGTATACTAATTTTTATGTATTTTGTTTTGTATTTGAGAAGCTCTTGATGATGAAGGACTTGGAAAAAGAAGCAAAACAAGAAGTTTTTGAGGATCTTCAAGAGGTAAGAGGGAGATCCATCTCACCAACCAAGCATGGTGGTGAGAGATGGTATTTTATTTGATGGATGTGGAATCCATGTGAGGATTCATATCCATGGTCATGTAATTAATTTGTGGGTGTTTATGAGCTTTGATTAATTTTCTATGCTTGATATGCTTTGCATGATTTTATAGCTTTGATGATATGCTTGATATGCTATACATGCTTTTATGGCTTTGATGGTATGCTTATATTATTTATGATGAAATATATATGTATATGCCATGACTTGATGGTGGAAAAGAATTCAATTGGTTTTTGGCTCCAATAGCCAAGGAAGAACTACGGTTTTGATGCCCTTGATTAGGGTTCATGTTGAAAAATTTCAAGAACAAAAGAATTGATTTTTGAGTACTTAGAACATGGTGGATTTGAACAAGACACCTCAAAATAGGTGTTTACAAATTAATATTTTCATGGAAGAATAAAATTGGATTAATTTGAAGAGTATGGAAAATAAACAAAGGAATTGTTTTTCAAGAAAACAAGAATACGATTTTTGAGGAATTTTTATTGATTTATTTTGTGTAAAAAGATCCTAAGTATTTTTCTAAACATGAGTTTTGAAATGAAACGGACGAACGTTGATTTGAAGGATTTGCAAAGAAAGTGAAAAAGAATTTGCAAAGAAAGTAAAAACGAATTTGAACAAATGGGTTTGGTTTTATGACCATCGGTATTTTGATTTTTGAAAACAAAAATTTTAATGGTTTTGTTTGTGTAAAACCATATCAATTTAGAAGGAAAAATGTTTTGATAATTTTCAATAGTCATGTCCACATTTTTGAAGGCTTGTAATGCCTTGATTTTTATGAACAAATTGAATTTCAAAGTGGAAACGTAACTGGATTTAATACGAGGATTTTGGAAAAAGAATCAGAGCGTTTATCACTTGAGAAAATCAAGTTTTTGTAAACGAAAATGTTTTCGAACTTCAATTTATTTTGAAGAAGGTTGTGTTTGGAAATGATTTGGGAAAAATGGAGAATATAATGGTGTTTTGAAAATTTACTAACATTATAACTTATTTTCAAGTTTTGAAATACGTTAGAAAAATGTTAAGTTTTGAAACGTTGATTTACATCAATGGAAAAGTGATTTTTATGAAGTATATTTTGAAAAAGAATTTCTTGAGTAAAGAACTGTGGAAAAATATTTTCTTGAGTAAGAAAATATACATTAAATGAAATATAAAGTTATATTATTTTGAGAAAAGTTGAAAAGGAATTTTTGAAGGTTAAGAAGTATTTTCTGTAATGAAATTGTGATGAAAAATGTTTTACGTATCTTAAAAACATGATTTTTAAGCTACGCAATTTTGAACAATGTGTTAAAAATGATATTGATTTATTCAAGTCCAAAATAATGTTTGGAATATTGAGGAATATTTTATGTGATTGAAAAATGTTGAAAAAATATTTTACGTATCTTAAAAATAATTTAAAATACAGTAAAATATTTCTACGCGATTTGAAAAATGTTTAAATATTTCTACACGATTTGGAAAGCGTTTAAATATTTTACGCGACTGAAATATTGTTGAAAAATCACTACACGTGATTTGAATAGTAATGAGAATATTTTTTACGTGATTGTGAAAATGATAGAAAATTGTTATGTGATTTGGAAAGTGTTTTAAATATTTTGAAATGATGAAAAATGATTTACGTAGCGTAAAAGAATGATTTTTAAGTTACGCGATTTTGAAACAGTGGAAAAATACTATGCGATTTGAGAAACGTATGTTTTTACGCGATTGAGAAAAACGTTAAAAATTAGTACGTGGTTTAAAAGTGCAACAGAAGAGTTACAACATTTTGAAAACGTAATGAAATGTTACGAAATTTTGTAAACGTACTTGATAGTGTTACGGTATTGTAAAAACGTAATAAAAATGTTTTGGAATTAAAAAAAACGTAACAAAAGTGTTACGGTATTGTGAAAATATAAAAGAAGTGTTATGGTATTGTGAAAACATATGAGAAAAGTTTTTAGATTGTGAAAACGTAACAAAAATGTTACGAGATTGTGAAAATACGATAAAAGTGTTTTACAACTATGAAAACGTGATAACATGATTTTCATCTGTTGAAAGTACAGAATGATTACTGTTGAACCAGTGTCCATACACTGTTTGTGAGAAAATGACATATTTGTCTATGATTGGTATTTGGTGCATTATACATGCATTGGAATGGTCCGATGAGGATGAATATGGCTGATTGCCTAGGAGAAAATACACCTCTTGAGTGGGTGCGATATGCGTAGTGTAGGTCACTCGTTGACCTTGGGGGCATCGGGGTGCGGGTTGCCTACAATGGACAGTGAGTCGCTCTACTGTAACCGTAGGTTAGACCGACGCGACACACCGATGATCTGACCGAGACACTATTCTTAATCAAGATCGATAAAGACTGTCGTGTATATGCTAGATGTGCAAAAATCAAAATGAGGATTATAGCACGTGGTCCGAGGCATGAGGTACCGAATGATTCTTTTCGATCATTTCTCCGACGAGTTTTAGCTCCATGGAGTAGGAAATCGAGTCTTGTGTACATGCATAAACTGAACATTTATATCTGTGTGATATATATTAATTGAGAAATATTAGCTATGACAATTGTTTTGAATACTTGGATGATGATGATGATAATGCTAAAGGCATTATCATAATTGTTGTTTATGATAATTGAATTGATATTTGATTGGATGATGATAGTTGATTAATGTTGATAGCATGATTTTAATATTGTATATGTGTAATAACCATAATGATGATGGCATGATTGTAATTATGATAAGCGTATGATATTGTTGTTTGTGTTATCTCTGTCGCCATGTTGGTACTGGTGTAGGTGATCTCACCTCTTTGTTATGTTGTTTTTGCTATGTCTGTATTATTAAAATTATACAGTAGAAGGAACGAGTTGTCTTAAACATAGCGGGTGACAAATACCTCTACGTTTGGAGACAACATCGGAGAATGACCTTGCCGACAAGTGTTGAAATGGAAAAGATGTTTGAGGACAAGGAACAGGACATAGAACAAATGTCGATGCTTCAAGATGGACATTAGATGGACACTCGAGATTAGGGACAACAATAAGGAGTGGACATTCATGACTCGATGGGGAGCAGTGTTGACAAGGAGTAGAGTTCTGATGTATCAAGTTTGATACAGGAGAAGGAACAAGTATGTTAAGTTTTCATTGTTAGTGTTACACCGCTGCTATTAAGTAGGACCCGTAATGGGTTTGCTCTGTGGAAAAAGAAAGAACAAAAGAGTCTGTCAATTTATATTTCTCTTTAAATTGTGTGTCATTATTGGATAATGAGTAATTGAAATATGATTACCTAATATTTTCAGTAAATTTACATGTCAGTAAAGAAAGAAGTTTTTTTTAAACCAATATTTTTATAACTCAAAACTTGTGTGAACTTATTTTTAGATTATGAGTCGGGAGTCGGAAATGTGATGCCCTAGGGAGGGTGTTACACTAGACCCGGGTGGATTAGTTTTATTATGTAATTGTATGGGCGGTTATATAATATCATTGATATTAATGGTATCAGACAATTGTATGGGCTGTTCTATTTATATCATTGGGAACAGTATAAATGATGGTTTGAGTTATACATTGAGTTATCATGCGTTGAACATCGCACAGTCAGTGTCTGTATGACTTTTGTTGCCTTGGAGTGAATGAGAATTGAGTAGTGTGATCTAAGGGAAGGATCTCAAGGTACGTCAAGGCGAGGTGATTCATCTAATGACCTAGTTGTCACATTATATACCTCTGGCCATGAAGAACAGTTGCAACGCACTGACGAGGAACCGACAAGCACTATTTCTTTTCACGTCTGACATAGACTATCATTGAGGGTGGCAGATCTTCTGGGTCATTCATATATGAAATTGAGTTTTAGCTCCATGGAGTAGGAACTGGTTCATTATGCATACACATGGTCAATACACATATTATCATGGCAGGATCGATATACATATTGTGGTGGCATAATCATTATATATCTATGATGGATATATGTTGTTATCTGTTGTTATAATGTTGTTAATATTTATATTATTGTGGGATATGCTCTCTGATGATATTTATGAAATTAATAACTTGAATATATCTGTAATATCTATATGTATGGAATGACTTTGTCATTCGTATCATTTTCTTCGTTGCCATTTTGGTATGTGATGTAGAGGATCTAACCTCTTTGTTGTATTGTTCTGGGTTACAATTATGTTGAAAAAGACTGTGAAGGAAGGCGAGGTTGAACCATCTGGACTTTAGTGGATTGACTTCTGATAACGGTGATGGCGTCTGGATGAGATTTCTTTGGCTACGTGCGGGTACGACTTCATGGAGGCATCGATGCCTGGCATGTTGACCGTGACACCGAGCGCTTCGTGTATAGAGGAGAGGTGACTCTGCTTAGGAGTAGTACCTATCTTGGGGTTGCTACTTTCACTTTCAATGTTTTTGTGCATGTGGAGTTCTCTATTCCCATTAGAGACCTGTGGGGTGATCAGCATTACACCCCTAGGGAGGATTCTGTGGAGTCGACTGCTCAGACTCCTGTCCGTTGCGACATGCCTCGACCGGGGAATTTGCCCATACTGGTTCCAGAGGAAGAACAAGTAGGGGATATCACCCTTCAGGTGTTTGGACTTGGGTCAGGTCGAGTTTTTATATGGTAGTTGCGTACATCTTCTGTTATTTGAATATGTAAGTAGTATGTTTTGTGTTACTAGTACTTTATGTTATATATATATATATGTATATATGGAATGTATTTTCCTTTGGTGCTTTTGTTTTAAGAGTTGTGTACTAAATATATTTCTTTCATGGCTCTTATTTTATATATATGCACAATGATTGAATTTGAAAACTTGTTGTTGAGTTGTAGCACACTTAAATTTAGTGACTGCGGTATAATGTTGATTGTGTTATGGTTATTAAATAAAGGGGTGTTACACATGGTAGCATTCGTAGTGGCGACTAATTGCAGAGCTTTCCTTCTTAGTTTTTCTTTATTTTTTAGCCTTTTTTCCTTCGACCCAGGTATCCTTCATTCTCATTTCCATTATTTTCTCTTCTTTTTTATTAAAAATGGTGAGAGTTAGAGAAATTAGAAGCGATGCGGAGGAAAGGGAAAGCGTCATGTACGATAGCGGCGATCCCAAAGGGGTTGTAACCTCGTGAGGGCATAGAGGCCACGATCTAGGATTGAGGCCCATAATATGATCATAAGGTAGATGGAGGTAACCTGACCCGTGAATCTACATAGGGAACTCTTTTTGGCTTTCGAGAACATCGCGAAGTTAGAACGCTAATTTGGTCTTTTTAGTGATTCGAATTATGACGTTGAGAGTTCGACCTTTGTAGATGTTTCTTCCAGGATCCAAGAACCTAATATGGGAAGAAGGAAAATTATGATAGTAAATCCTAGTGAGTACCCAATGCCTCAATATGCCAACTTATATCATTGGGTGGACAAAGAGGTGCTTGGTGCTCCATCAAGAATAAACGCAGATGAGGCTATAGCGGAAAAAAAAAGTCAATATTTATAGGTAACAAATGTATGAAATGTGATGTAGTTATAGTTTGAGGATAAACTGAGTTAGTTTGGTATTTTTGAGCACACTGAGTGAGTGTTTTAATACTAGATTGACTTGACTGATATATGAAAATTTATGTAAATGGTGAAACTAGGATTGAGATGAATCCTAATATTTTCTATAATGCTTATGGAAGTTAGGAAACTTGGATTAGCAAGATCAAAGTATCCCTAAGAGATATAAAGTTCCAGCTAAACATCTTGAGCTACCCTTCTTTCCTATGTTCCTATCACTTCTTCCATTGACTTTGTTGGATTGTTTTATCCCCTTTCATACTCAACCTCACTCTCTTTTTCATGAGGCCAGCAACAGAGGCAGAAAAACAGAAAAGAAAAGAGGAAAAGGGAGGAGGAAGAAGAGAAGAGGAGAGGGAAAGTTATAGGCAAAGCCAAAACTTGAAGTTCATCCTTAGAGACTAGAGGTAGGGGTGCTTGCTCTCAAACTCTACCTATTGTTATTCTCTCTTCATGTTTGTGATATGCATGATTTGGTCTAAAAATGGGTTTTGTATGGTTTTTCCATGGTTTGGGTTAGATGAACTTGTTGGACACCTATTTTGTGATTCAACTTGAGTTAATCTATGCATGGTTGATAATTTTGTTCTTGGAAATTATTCATTAAACACCTTGAGTTGGAAGTTAAAAAATGGGTATGGAAGGTCTTGATTTTGATCATAAATCCACGCTAGATGAGTTGTGAGTTTGCATGAGGGTTGCTATATGATTAGAGACCATATTTGTGTTTGAAAATCACATAGAACATATGGTTGGAAGGTTAGAAGTTGGTTTGGAAATCAATGGAACAAGAATTTGGTTTCTGGTGCAGCTGGCACCTAGGTGCTAACTAATAAGAACCAATCCTATGTGAGGCCACGAGCATGGCGCCTAGGCACCACTTTGGTGTGCCTAAGTGTTAATGGCTGGGAAATAGGGTAGAATCCACGCTTAAGCGTGGGTAAGTGGCACTTAGGCGCTAACTCTAGAATTTCTCAGGATATTTATTTTGATGAAATGAAGTTTTCTACTTGTTGGGATCCCTCATGTGTGCTGTTTAGTGTGTGTTATGTCACTTTTGGGGGTACTTCATGAAAGGAATCGCCACCTAGCCTACATGTGAAAGTGTAGACCTTTGAGCATCCAAGGTTAGTGGAATGCCTTAGGTATGTATCTAGGACCTTAAGCATAACAATGTGGTTTTTGATATCATATGTGATGTACTAGATACTAGTTAAGTGAACTTAGTTCTATTGATGAACTATGGATAGCATGAGCTTAGTTTCTTTGATGAACTATGGAAGAATAATAGCTTGGTTCTTAGTTGAGCCATGATAGTTAAGTTAGCTTAGTTCCTTGTTGAGCCATGGTAATTAAATGAGTTTGGTTCTTTAATGAGTCATGGAAATGAAATAAACTTGGTTTCTCTAGTTGGACCATGGAAGTTTACTCAGCTTGGTTTCTTTTGATGGGCCATGAAAATGAGTTTAGCTTAGTTTTTTTTATTGATCCATGAATGTTTACTTAGCTTGGCTCCTTTAGTTAGTAAAGATGAGTCATGGAAGAGCTTTTAAAACATATCTTACTTATTATTTGTTAAGATTGTGTTTATAATGTTATAAATGATTGGTTATGGAATGAGATGTGAATTTGTGATTATGGTTTACTTAGGAATATTACATAGATTGAGTATGTGTATGTTCCTTTAGTAATGAGTAGTGGCTCATGTACTTATTACAAACATATTCTGATGCAAATGGATTTGTTTATTCATTGAGAATGGATAATTGTGTGATAATTATGCCATGTTTTATAAATAAATGAACTGTCTACCTCGGGAAAAGAAAGGATTGTTTTGGTTTATGCCACCTTTCTAGTTATTATTGTATAACTTGTTTTCCCCCGAAGCAGCTGGAGGTATCATGATAACATGGTTTGGAAACATATACTGAGAATTATGAATTCTCACCTTGTTTGTTGATTCCATGATAAATCTAAGTTGTAGCCCTTCAAAGGGAAAGAAGAAGAAGCAGAAAAACTTGTATAGGTTATTTGCTTTTAGAGGCAAAGCTTGTATTTCTTTTTTATATATTTGCTTTGTGATGTATAAAGAAGTTATATATTGCGATTTGCCCTTTTGAGGTAGGCTCACTATTATGACATGTATGTTATTATGGTTTATGTTCATTATTTATCTGATAGAAGTAACTTGCTTAACTATGTTTACTTGTGTATATTATTGATATACTATGATATCTAGAGTTAGGGTGTTACATCGACCATTTGCAAGTGGCTCCAACTCAGTTGTATCCGAACATATAAGGATTCATTTGAGTGTTCGAATTTTATGCCACCATCTCGAGCTCTAGTATTCCGCTCGGGCCTTCTTCTATCTTTTTCTCAGGTTAAGCCTTTTGGAGTCAGTCATACCAATGGCTAGATAGCTTTGAGAGCTCATGCTAGTTGAAAAGTTTTTGAACCTTACCAAGAGTCTTATAAGCACTTTAAGAAGGATTATTTCCTGTTGGAAGTGCCTCCGAGAACATGGCCTTTTTTCCTAACAACAAAAGGGCATCCTGTGATCCACCTTTACTAGACTCAGCGGGCATGGGAAAGGTCCCCTGAACAACTTGAGACAAAGAAAGACAAGTTATGAGACGATATCTTTCCTTGTTAAATGGGCTAACAAGAAGGGAAATATCTGTTGTGCAAACATAATAGACTGTCCTGAAGAGGATTATGGGGCCATTTTGGGTATGTTTCGAGATATCATCATACCCTCATTTTGTTCTTATCTGTTTGTAAACTTAGTAATATTTTTGCAAAATAAGCATGTATTGATGTTTTTGTTTTAGGTTTTTGCAGAGAGTATAGCACTAGGTAATGGTCTAGCTGAGCTTCAGAGGCTTGTTGCTCGGAAGAAACCAAACCCAGAAGCCGACTCAAGTGGTGGAGCTCCACAGGTGGGATTCATCCTCCAAATCAATGAACCAAGCTCAGGTTCCTTCAAACAAGGTTCCCGAATCTAGAGGAAGAGGAAGAGCACAACCTAATCTGGCCAAAACTGGCTAAAAAAGGTTGCTGCTTCTGAGGTCCTCATAACTGATTTAACCACTGGCCAAGATGAGGAGATCCCCTCAAGGAGTCTTAGTTTGTTTTGCTCCTGCCTTAGTCTGGATCAATAATGAGAGTCCTATTCGAGCCTGGGTATCATATTGACCAGACTCTCCTTACTTCGTCCAATATGGATGTGTTAATGGAAAAGGATTTTCTCTAACTCCTCTAAAACTCTAAAACTTGATGCCTACGTAATGCATCGATGTTCCACTTCTTCTAAATGGTCGTGCTGCAGCTTAAGAGGGTTTAAGAATTGGAGGGAGAAGTGGGCACTTTAAGTTAAGGCAAAACTCGGCTAGAGGAAGAGAAGGGAGTAAAAATCATGAAGGTAGAAAAGGCCGCAGAATAGGCAAAGCTGGCACAAGACGATGCTCTGAAACTTAACAACCAGCTAAAAGAGTTTGAATTTTAGTCTAGGAAACTTCATAATCAATTGACGATGTCTAAGGCCATGATAGAGGAATTGTGATAGAAGGTTGTCGGCCTAAAGAAGGACAAAGTTGATCTCCAGTTTCAAATTGTGAATATTGAAGATAGCTGGGTGAACTTTGTTGATGAATCCTTTAGGAATGACATAGCTTAACTCTGAATCTTGAACCCCCGCTTGGTGACTGAGGGAACAAATTAACGATGCATTGTCAAAGATGGAGTCATCGTTGATGTGTTATCTGCCGCCAAGGCCAATCCTGGCCCCCAGATGATGAGTCTAAACGAGGATGGCAATGAAGACGAAGGCAAGGAGGACGATAGAGAAGAAGATGAGGCCAATATAGCCATTAATGATGGAAATTGAGAATCTAGCTTCTACTTTTTTATCTTGTATAGTTTTTGTTTTAAGAACGTTGTTCTAACACTTAGAAATTTTGTTTTTGAAAGAACACACTTCTTTGGAACATGAGTTCCTCAGACCTCGTCAAGGTATCAAAGGCCTTATAGGGGTGTGTAGTGCGTATGTTCGAGATGTTGATCCCTCGGACCTTATTAGGGCAGTTTAGATAGCCTTGTGGGTTTAACATAAAATAAACAAGATATACTAAATTAGATTTAATTGGAAATTTCATTGCAACAAAACCTAAATAGCTAGTATCTGTCTAGCAAAATTAAAAAGATAAAGGCCTGAAAGGGGCATACAAATAGAAATAATAAGCCTAAAATTGTGTGGAAAAAACTAAGTGTCAACTAGCTATAATATTTACGGAGCTTGGTTGCGTTCCAGTATCTTAGAACTTCTTTTCCTATAAGGGTCTCCAATTTGTAATCCCCGGTGTCTGTCTTTGATGTGACCTAGCATGGTTTTTCCCAATTAGGGGCTAGCTTCCCTTGAGATGCGGTCTTCCCTCTGATGTCCACTATTCGAAGGACTAGGACGTTGAGTTAAAAACTCCTTGGTATAACTTTGGAGTTGTACTGGGATGATGTTTTAAGCTTGAGAGTGGTTTCTCGTATGTGGGCAATATCTCTTAGTTCATCCGGCAAGTCGAGATTCTGACAGATGAGTTCTGAGTATGACCTTTTAGAAAAGTGTTGATTCCTCTAGCTTGGTTCTCTAATTTCTACCGAGATCATGGCCTCACATCTGTATGTCATGAATGGAGTTTCTTTCGTGGTAGAATGTGGTGTGGTTCGATATGCCCATAAGACTCGACCAAGTTGTTATGTCCAATCACCCTTTGCATCATCAAGTCTCTTCTTTAGTCCTTAGTATAAGTTTGTTGCCACGAGGATATATGGCTTCCATTACTACGTAACAACTAATAGCTTAGCTAAATTCTATCCAAGAAGATATAAAATATAGAAATGCAAATAAACTAAATCTAAACTACAAAAGCAATAAAGATAAGGGTTTAGAGATCTAGGGAATCCTTCTTCATCTCCTATTTCATACTAATGATATGCAATCCTTATAAGCAACATCAATGAATTATTAAGTTAGCTTGAGAATCTGATTTAGTCAAAAGCCTATGTCTAGGTCGATTAACCCTGGTGTAATTTACCTAATCCACTATGTTTCTTATGTTTTCATGAGGACTAGTATAAACTCCACTAATGAACGATCTATTCTCAAATACACGCTAATACATGGCTAAAAGGTATATTTCTATTTAGTTAGTGAATCAACTCATCCAAGCCAATTAAACTCATTGAACATGTATCTACCATACCATATCTATATCCATAAATCCCTATGTCTAGTTCATTTGCATCAATCAAGATCATGCAATTATTGGTCAAACAAGAGCAAGCATTAAGCATAGGCATGGAAGAACAAAACCAAATATCAATAGATACTCAAAAGATAACATAAACATCAATATTTATATAAAGATCCAAAGTATTTCCTAAATACAGCTGCCAATCCATTGAACATGAAATTACAATAAAAAACCATGCTCAAAAGATAGGGAAGAGAAGAGAAACAAAAGGAGAAGAGGAAGGAATCCATGGATAGCATCCTTGAAGCTTGAATCTCCTTCCATGAGGAAGATAACATCCAACTCAGCCTCCCTAGGCCTCCAATCAGCCCAGAAATGAAGAATAGGCCGCAGCCTCTCTAAAACCTAGAAACTAAAACGGAGCTCCCTTATAAAATCTGCTACAAATCTATTTATAGACTCAGAAAAATAGAGATACGTCGCGGCATTAACATGCTTATGCTGCGACGCGTGTCAAATTAGGTCAAGGACGTCGTGGCATTAATTTCCTTAAGCCGCGGTGCTCCATTTACGAAGCTCTCTGACTTTTGATGCAGGGGAGGCTCACGCCGCGGCATTCACATGCCACACAGTGGTGTTGAGGTCTGAAATGCAAATTTGGCTTCCTCTTCCCATTCTAGCTAAATTGCTCCATATATCATCTTGTTTGGAGCCCTTCCTATGATATAGAAAACACCAAATTAGTAAGAGTTACAAATTCACTTAATCACATATCAAATATGCATAGTTTACTCAATTACATATAGGAAAGGTATCAGAATTGGATATAACAAATAGAAGCATAAAACTTTCCAAATATGCATAACAATAAGGACTTAAGCAATCTGAGAAATACAGATGTGGGGCACAAATAACTACACTTTGTGGAGTTATCAGCGGCTTCCTCCTATCCATTAGTTTGCCAATGCTCCACCGAGGTGAAGAATTGTTTGATGTGAAGATCAACAAGAAGCTTCTAAAAATTCTTATCAATGAATTGGGTTCCATTATCCGTTATGATGGATTATAGGATCCCAAATTGATTGATAATGTCTTTGTAGGTGAATCTCTAAACTCGAGTCGACAAAGTAGTCGATAACCACTATCAATTCGATCCACTTAGCAAAGTAATCGATAGCCATTATCAAATATTTGAGCTGTCTGGGGGCTATTAGGAATAAACCCATGATGTCCATCCCCCATCTGTAAAATGGCCAAGGAATCAAGATAATATTCAGTTATTCAAGTGGGGTGGCATAGATGTCTGCAAAGTGTTGACACTTATCATACTTTTGTACATGTTCTATGGCATCTGCTTCCATAGTAGGCAAATAGAACCTGGTCCTAAGTGCTTTTTGTACCAGAGATTTTCCTCCAAGGTGGTGTCCTCAGCTTTCTTTGTGGGTCTCAATCAAAATGTAATCCATTTTTCCTGGGTCAAGACACTTTAGAATGGGAAAAAAAAACCTCTACGATATAGTTGATTATCATACAGGGTGTAATGATTTGAGGTCCATATTAGTTGTTTCCCTTCCTTGGGATCATCAGGTAGGATCCTGTCATATAGATAGTCAATGATGGGCTTAATCCAATCATCTCTTTAGTTGACCAACATTATAATCTTGGTGTTTGTTATGCTAGGAGCCGCCAAGGTTTCCTGTATAATGGATCTATTATTTCCAGGACTCTTGGTGCTCGTGAGCTTAGATAGTATATCGACCCGAGAATTATGTTCTTTTGGAATGTGCTCAATCTTAGTCTTAATGAAGCCATTTAGGAGTTCTTTGACTTTTATCAAGTATTTGTGCAAAAGGGGCTCCTTGGCTTGATATTCACTAAGAACCTGAGAGGTGATTAGTTGTGAGTCACTACACAAAATGATCTCAGTTGCCCCCAGATCCTTTGCCATTATAAGCCCAGCAAAACATGCTTCGTACTCTTCCTGGCTGTTTGAGGTTGGGAACTCAAATCTCAGGGAGTATTCAATGGTTATACCTTTGTCGTTTTATAGGATTAACCCGGCTCCGCTACCTTTGGGATTAGATGAACTGTCAAAGTAAATGGTCCATGTCTAAGATCCTCTTTTTAGCATGTTAGACTAGTTTTTGGTAATAAAGGTAACATAACACTTGCATGACATGTCTGTTTATTTTTTGTGACAAACTGAGTTAGTTTAGGAACTTTGTTGCAACTCAGAGTGTGAAAAATAACTTAAAATGACTCAAATAGTAGCATAAATTGCTAAGTTGAGGGAAATAAATCTAAAGAATTTGTTTTTAAGTCACAAATAGCTGTAAGAGGATGTAATTAAAATTTGAGAATAATTAGAGTTAGTTTAGTATTTTTAGGCATACTGGTTGTGTGTTTAATGCCAGATTGACTAGCAGCAGATATGGAAAAATAGGATACCAGTGAAACAATAATTTATATGAATCCTAATATTTATTTTAAAGTTGTTGGAAGTTAGAAAACTTAATTTAGCTAAAACTAAGTGTTCTTAGCAGATCAAAAAGTATCAGTGAAATATCCTAATGTTATAAGTCACCTACGGATTAGCAGCCCTTATTGTTGACTTTTAATACTTGATATTTCAATCTTTCTCAACTCATTTCACTCATCTCTCTCCCACGAAAATAGAAGGCAAAGTTATAGTACAGAACAAGGAAAGAAAATAGGAGAAAACAAAGGGGAAGAAGAGAAAAATAAGAAGGAATCAAAGGGGAAGGCCAAAGCTTGATCTTCACCATTACAAAGGACTTGAGGTAGAGGTTTCTAACCTTAAACTTCATCTTTTTCCTTCACCAACACTATGGTTGATGTTAGGATACATAGATGGAGAAAATGGGTTTGAGAGCTAAAAATTTATTTTCTTTGCTTGATTCTTGGTTTCATTGATTTGAATGAGTCATCTTAGCATAATGAATGCAAAATGATTGTTTTTGTTTTTAGACAAAGCTAGGTAGTTCCTTGAGTTGGAACTTAGAAAATGAGTATCTTATGAGTGTGGTTTTGAATTAAAATCCATGCCTAAGTGAGCTAATAGGTTGTATGAATGTCACAACATGTTTAGAGACCTTTATGATGTTAGAAATCACCTAGAGATTGATCTTGAGGGGAAGAACTTGGTTAGAAACCAAGATTATGCAGAACTCGTTTCTGCAGAACATAGGAATCATCCAAACAACTTGTAGTGTTTATAGCATAACTTGAGTTGTAGTTATCAAAATGACCTGATTCTTATTGCATTTGAAATCTAAGATACAAGGCTTCATTTAGTAAAAAATTTAGATTTTTAGGCCAACCCAATTCCTACTAATTTTGGTTTGAATCTGAAACAGATTTTGCAGAAAAAGTAGTCAGGCACCCAGTAAACCAGATTATATTACTTCCTACTCCGAGGTCATATTTATATGAGACCAGTGGCATTTTGAAGTTAACATGTAAGGCTATAAGGGATAAAAATTTTAGAATTTTTGCATTCTTCATTCGTTCCCATTTTCAATTTAAAGTAAGGTCAGATTCAAGTAAAATAGTTAGTGCCCTGTCTCAACTTCTTCATTTTATTGCATAACTTTATCTACACTAAGTTAAATAAAGTGAGGTTTATTTCATTTGAAAGATATGAGAAAATTCTATTTGCCTGTAAAATTTCAGAATTTTTGCTATTAGGATGTGCATTTGGCGCATTCATGAAAATCAGCCTTTCTAGGCGCTACTTCTAGGATTTTTCAAGAATTGTATTCTTTATGTTTTGGGGTTCCCTACCAGTTGAGATCATTCATATATGTTTTATTAAGTGTGTTAAGACATTTTTAGGGATATTTCACAAAGGAAATAACCACCTAGCATAGAAGAACAAGTTTGAGTTTTAAAGCTTTTTAAGAGTCATGAATTATTTGAAATAGATGTCTAGAACCTTAAGCACATTAGTGTGGCTTAGACTGCCACTTGTGTTGTGATTGTAAGGTAAACTAGGTACAAGTTTGATGAGAAAGTTAGACTTATCATAGAGGCATAATTTACTCACTTATAATCAAAGTTGAACTAATTATGCTAGTTTCTAGACAAATACTATATTATCTCATTAACTTGGTCTAAAATGGAGTGTTAACAAAGAGTGGTTCCTTTACTTGTTAAAATTGAATCATAGTACAATTATCCTAATTAAGGGAATGAGTTAAACCCCTTAAACCTTGCAAAGGAGTGAGAAAAGCTCTTTGTTAAGGAGGAAATTATGAGAGTAAAGTGTATGTACAACACTTTACGTAAGACAAAGTAGTGAGCTAAGCTATTTGTCAAGTAACATAAGGAGTGAGATCAACCCTTATGAAAGAGTAGTCAAGTGAGATAAGCTTACTACCAAGAACTATAGGATGAGTTAAGTCCTAAGTTAGGCAAAGAAGGGAGTTAAGCAATTTGCCAAGTATAGTTGATGTTATACAGTTGTATGGACAATTGTTTAACGTTGATATAGCTTAAATTGTGTACGTAGTTTACATTGTTTAATGCCATGAAATATATGTTTATTACTGACAATTTTTATATTCTTACCCTTTTCCATGTTTCCATGGTAAAAGTTGGTCAAGACCTTGTTAAAGGTAATAAGAAGCTAGAGAAAGAGCAACAAGAATAGATAGATGTAGTTTTTGTTGTATGAACAAATCATGTATTTTATTTACTTGAGTTGTGAATGTTGTATGTATAACACTTTACCCTTGAGGCTTTTAATGTTTATATGTATGATCTTCTTTTACCATGGCTCTCTATATTTAATTGTTTAATTATATGAAAATAGAATGATAGTAAGAATAGAAGTAACATAATTAATGCTTTATATCTTTATATATGAGTTATATCGAGATATTTGTATTAAGTTGTTACACCATGCATTTCTCTTAGGAGGGTCGGTATCCTGTGTCATTTCGACGATGAAGTCCGGCTTGTGAAGTACTTCCCAGATTGCGTAGTCCATCCTCACAACAACAAGGCGACATTGGAAGTATTGCCAAAGTCTTCAAGCCATTATGATGAGAGTCAGAGCTATCTTCTCAATCTTCTAGTAGCGAATCTTGGGGCCTTGGAGTACTTTACTCACATAGTACACAGGTCATTATCCTTCTTCTGTTTCTCTAATCAACACAGAACTCACAACTTCCTCATTAACAGAGAGGCAGACGTAAAGAGTCTCGCTGGGTTTCGATCTAGTGAGTATAGGGGCAAAGTTAAGCAAGCCTTTATGTCTATAAAGGCTATTTCATATTTTGGAGCCCACTCAAAATCCTTTCTTTTCTTGAGAAGTTTGAAAAGGGGAAGATATTTGTGAGCTGCTCGTCCTGAACCAGGTGAAGGACACGATCCATCCTGTTTTTAATTACCACTTGGCATTTATCTGGGTTCACCTCAATACCGCGATGCGTTAGCATAAAATCCAAAAACTTGTCTGCTTATACGTCGAAGGTGTATTTTCCCAAATTCTGGTGCATATTATGTTTTTGGAGTTATTGGAAGACTTCTTCGAAGTCCTGGATGTGGTTGCTTGGGTTGGGGTTTTGACGATCATGTTGTTAATATACACTTCTAGCATTCTTCATCTTTGCTTCTCAAATACTTTGTTCATCATGCGTTGGTAAGTTGCCTAAGCGTTCTTGAGGCCAAACAACATGATGTGATAGCAATAACTGGCTTTCTCCATTATGAATGCCGTCTTATTTTCGTTGTCAAGGTACATCAAGATCTAGTTGTAACCTAAATAGGCTTCCATGAAGGATAGAAGCTTGAATCCAAAAGAGTTGTCTACTAGCTTGTCAATATTTAGGAGTGGGTAGGGGTGTTGTTGAGGTTCGTGTAATCCATACACATACTCCACTTTCCATTGGATCTTTTGACAAGGATAACATTGGATAACTAGATGGTGTACATTATCTCTCTCATGAAGCCGACATCTAGGAGCTCTTTTTCTTGAGCCTCAATGATTTTTTTGTCTTTATAGGTTGGATTTCCTCTTCTTCTAAGATATTGGTTTCGTGTTAGGATGAATGGAAAGCTAGTGAGCAATAAAGTTTGGTTCTAAACCTAACATGTTGGCTGAGGTCCAGGTAAAGAGATCTATGTTTCATTTTTGGAATGCAATAAGTTGGTTCCTTTCTTCTGTTGTAAGTTGTCTGCTAACCTTGGTAATATGGTCAAGTTTATCATCAGGTTGTAGGGAGGTAAGTTCTCCTTCTGGTTGGGGTCGCATATCTCATATCTCTTCTCACACATCTAATTCAGTTAAGAGCACATTTGGATGGTTTGTAGTGACTTGATTTGGAGTGCATGGTGTGATCTTTGGATGGGCTTTTCTAATCTTCAGGCTGGCATTGTAAGTGCTTCTAACCGCTGCTTGATCCCCTTTGACCGAAATGATCTCGTCATCTTTGTTCAGAAACTTCATTGCTAAGTCTGTGGTTGATACCACGGCTCTAAACATATTCAGTGAAGGGCAGCCCAAGATCATGTTGTAGGCGGAAGGGCAGTCCTTCACCAAGAATCTTACTTTCACTATTTTGACCTTAGATCTATCTCCTAAGGTCAGGTGTAATTCAATATACCTTTCTAGGGTAATCTTGTCACCTGTAAACCTGATGAGTTTGCCCTTATATGGTATGAGATCTTGCTTTGGGAGCTCCATTTTTTATACAAGTCCTTGAATATGATGTCAGCAAATCTCCTATGTTCTACAAAGATCCATTTTACCTCGACATTGGTCAAGATCCCCTAAATCACCAATGGATCATCATGATACAGGATTGTTTCTCCATGATCCTCATCCATAAAAGATATAGGCGGCGTGTTCCGTAATGCAGACTCTTTTTTAAAGATAGAATGGGAAACCACACTTTGGACAACACTCAAATGCAATGTTCTTGTGGAATTGGATTCACTACCTCTTGTGAAGCTACCCGAGATGGCATTGATGGTTCGAGTGGCCTCTGTATGATGGCGGTCTTCTGCATGTGGTGATGGATCTTTTGGGGGTATGCTTTCCCTATTTTGTCTTACGTCATGTGGAGAGTTCTCTATTCTTTGATCATTACTTGGAGAGGTCCACCTTCTTTGATATAGAAAAGGGCTTCATCGAGGACTGGGACTCCTCTTTCAATAGTTTTGTGATCCATGTTGGTTGCCCTCATTCCAAGATTGGCATATGTATTATGCAAGACGACCATCCTGGATGAGTGACTTAATTGCGTCATATAGCCAGATGTAGTCCTCCGTGGTGTATTCGTAGTCATCATGTTAGTCACAATGCTTGGACTTATTTTTATGAGCATGTTTCTTTAATGGAGGAAGCTTGAGTATATCATGAAACTCGGTGCGATGCACCTCTTAGTAGATTTAACTCTTGGGGATGTTCGGGGGAATGTGTTCCTCATATTTTCCCCTCGACGTTGGCTTAGAGGAAGCCTGGGTGGATATTGCTCTTGGGCCTTCTTGGTTAGGAGTCATCCATCTTATCAAGCTCCTTCTTGGCTTTGTTCATTTCCTCTATATTGATGTATTTTTATGACCGGCTTTTAAGCTCATCAAGGTCCTTAGGATTCTTCTTGGCAATAGAAGAGGCAATGGTCCTAGGATGGAGGGTAGCGATGATGATGCATAGTGACCACTTTTGTTGAGGTCCATTATCATAAAGGACTCCTTATTAAATCTAGCCATAAAATCTTGAAGAGGCTCATCTCGTCACTGCCTGAAGTTAATGAAGTTGCATGAAGTTTTTGGTTAGGCCTTGCTTGTTGTAAAGTGCTGCAAAAACTTTGTACATAACTCACTAAACCTATTAATGGATCTTGCAGGTAGGGTGGAGAACCATCTCAATGTAGCTTTTTTTAGGGTTGATGGGAAGACACGACATAGTGTAGGATTAGTGGCTTTATAGAACATCATGCCTAACCTGAAAGTGTCGAGATTTTCTTGGGGATCTATTGTTCCATCATACATATCAATGTTTGTTGGAAACTTGAATCCCCTTGGGATCTTGACCCTCATTATAAAATTGAAGAAATGATGATAGAACTTATCTTTGAGCTGGTCGTCGAGCTCCGTCCCAGTCGAGGGTTGCTGGTTGACAATTTTCAGTCCTTCTATGCGGACAGAGGATTGACATTGATCACTATGGACCAGGCCAGGGCTAAGATTATTTTCATCCTAGCATTCAACGTTGATCACCTTTTAGAGTTCCACGATTTGTTTTTCTTATTCCTCTAGTCTCTCTGTAACGTCCCAATACTAATACTAATAGTATATCCGAAATTACTCATTAATAATTAGGATTAGGCACACACTTCTAAACTAATAATAATCTTTGTAAAAACATTTATAAAAAATGTAAAAATATGAGCCTGCTGAGGAAATATAATATACATATAACTGAAAATGGTCTTTGATACAAGATTGTACATCGTAGTACATTATATACACGGTATGTAACACCCTAACTTTTGATTAAATTATGATATTGTCCACAATGAACTGTTTTATGTTTTCTGTAAGTTATAAAATTAATTTGACTATTTCGTGACTGTATTTGACCATTGTGTGTGATTTACTCCGAGTCAAGAAAATAATAATTTTCGTACCGGGGAAATCTTAATTTAATTATTCGGAGCTGTGGGATCTTACTAAACCCAATTCCGAGTGATACGCGTATCAATCTTTTAATTTTTAGAATTTAACTATGCAATAAAAATATTTTATATTTTTATAATATTATTTTATTAGATAGTACCTATTGTGTTAAAAACAGTAAATTCAGCTCCAACGGACCATGGACCCGGAAAAGTATGTGGGACTCACATTTGGTGAATCAGTCAACGAAATTGGCTTGAACTATTTTAAGCCAACGAGAGCTAGTCAACATAAGTGGCTTGAAAATCTCTAAGCCAATAGGAAGTAGTCAACAAAAGTGGTTGGACTAGTTTGCAATCAACTAGAAAAACCTAACTAAGTTAGCTTAAGTTAAACTACGTTAATTTAATATATCTAAGTAGTAACTAAATAGAACAAACCTAGTTAGCTACTCATTAGAGTTTTAATTAGTGAAAGTTCTAGTAATGTCAAGAATATGGCTAGTTGTCTTAAGTGACTAGATAGTTAGACAAGTAACTAAGAAACTTAACCAAATGCACCTAAGTCTAACTAGATTGCCTAAGTGAACTAGAACTTAGTGGCTCTCCCTTAGGCCATTCGGTTATGGCATCTTCAAGAAGGACCAAGTCACTTGATGACTTGATTCTCTAAGCCAATGAGAAGTAAACTTGGAGACAAAGCCTTAGATATTAACCCTTGATCACATCTAAGGCCATTAGGAGTCCTTGGATCGTCAACAAAGATGGCCACCTCCTTTGAGGAAGCTCCACGGCCAAGTAAATTAGGAGAGGTTGGAGAGCATTTTTACTAAGTCATTTCATCTTCATCTTCATCTTTACTATCACAAAAAAGTTTCCTTTCTCTCTTCAAGAACACAAAGAAAACTCCATAGCTTGTCTCTTTGAGGTATTCGGCCACTACCCTAAACACCATCATCTACTCTTCTAAATTTTCATCTAACTCCACTTCTCAAATCCAAACACTATTCTAAGCATCTTTCATCTTGAGAGTTTCTTCAAAATAATTCATTTGAAGCTTGGAAAACCACCTTGAAGTTTCTTTTCTACAAGGTAAAAATCCTTGTTTCTTATTTCTAACATGATTCTTGAAGTTCTAAGCCATGATTGATCTATGTTTTTTCATTTTCAACCATAGTTTATGACTCTTTAAAATTATTTAAGTTTGTTGGGAGCTACACGAAAATCACTAGGAGGAGTCTAGAAGGAGTTTGTCTTTCCTTGAGGTAAGAGGGAGATTTAATCTCATCAACCTTGTGTGGTGGCGAGAAAATGGATGTATTTATGGTGAAGAATCCATAAGGATTCATTCACTTGGTTGTTTAATGTCTTTTCTATTTGTGATTGATTATGTGTGCAAGCATGTCTATAGCTTTAAAATATATGGTATATGTTCATAGATGTATGATAATTATTGTAGGATGTGAATAACATGTGAGGATTTGCATGAGTGTTCCAAAGAACACAAGAAAGCTCACGACTTCATCACACTAAAGAGAATCAAAATGTTCTCAACCATTTTCTAAAAGAATGATTTAATTGATTTAATGGGATTGATGAATTTTACAATGACTTAAAGGATGAAAAATAATTTAAAGATGATTTATAAAGGATACATTAAATTTCGGCCAACATGTCACTTGATTTTATCTTTGATCCAAAATTTATTTCCTAAGTGTAGACTAAGTAATTAACTTAAAGAGAACTCAATTTCAATGGATTTTGAAGAATAAAATAAATGAACTTTTTATTAGAAACCTAATTAGAGAAATTTAGTATAGATTAGAAATAAATCGAACACTTGAAAAATACTAACGTAGAGCTCACTCTTTGGGTTTTGAAGCACGTTAGCAAGTTTTAAGGTATAGATAATGGTTATGACTAAAAGAGGCAATTTTTAAAGGAAAACGTAGAAAATATCACTTAATAAATTTTCTAGACGAAATGCTATCAAAATTAATTAAAAATGAACAAATGATGGAAAAAGTTTTAAAATATAATTTAGAACGTAAAGAAAATAATTATATAGCTGAAAAATACTAGAAATAGCTTATGCATATTTAAAATAATGATTTTTAATCTACGCGATTGAGAAAACAATTTAAAAATGTTGCGTGATTGAGAAAATGATTTGAAAACACTACGTGACATTAAAAACGTCAAAAAATATTTATGCGATTTGAAAATGTTGGAAAAAGGTGACACGATTGTGAAAATGCGATAAGATATTTACGCGACTAAAAGGAACAGTAAGTTTACTGTCGGGCCAAAGTGGTAGACCCTGACATGTTGAGAAATAGTACTATCAAGTGGAGACGTACTATATTTGGAAATACTGATATTAAGGGTATTTGCATAATTTTAGTTCACGTTCATGCATTGACAGATGTGTCAATTTGGTTGAAATTGACGATTGGCTGATGAGATGAATTACACCGCGTTGTGGGTGTGATAGGCGTAGTGTGGTTCATTGAGTGAACTTGGAGGCGTTAGTGTGCGGAGGATTCCACATGTGGACAGTTGGTAGCTCCTCTGGGTCGTGGTAACGGGCAACACACTAACGATCTTGACAAGCACTATTCTTGATCAAGATCTTATGGAGACTGTCTGGTATAATGCCTATTGTGCACGACGATTAGACTATGTACTACTTACATGACGATTTGACTGTGTACTGTTTACACAATGTTTGACTGTGTAAATGTTTGGTTGGGGCAGCCTGAGGTACGGACAGGTCTTTCGGATCATTCTCTCTGATGTTTGTGTTTAGCTCCATAGAGTAGAAACAAGTCTGTGTACATTGCATATGTGGTCTACATCATAATGTGATTATTTATATTTGACTTGAGATATCGTATATGATGTGAAAGTATGAACTGTTGTATAAATTGGTATATCTGTATGTTCTGTCATTTTCTGTACTGCCATGCTAGTAATGATGTAGATTGTCTCACCTCTTTGTATATATTTTTCCATATTATTATTTATGTCGTGTAAAGAGTTTGAGGAAGAGGAAGAGGAGCAGCCTCTAGATTGTCAGTCTTCGGAGGAGCAGCATCCTAGCGACTAGTTCGAGGAAGGTGAGCTGCTAGATCACCCTTACCATTTGGATTGATTTAGTGGACATGGCTTTGCCCGAGTTTTTGGGTTTTGTGAGATTTGAGTTTCACGGAGGTTCTGAGGCCTGGTGTTTGTATGAAGACAGAGGGTCGGCCGTTTATGTGGGGCGTCTGACTGTGTCCTTTGGGAGAGACTTTGATGGAGCACCAATGTTTACTACGACTTTTTATTTACATCTTGAGATGCCTTTGACTATTAGGCATTATTGGGGAGGACATTTTCATGCCCCCAGTGAGATTAGTAGTGTATCGACAACATGGACTCCTGTCTGTAGAGCTGCGAGACATTTGAGATTTTTGTCATCCGATGATCCATCGGAGGAGGATTAGAATTCCTAGATGTGTACTTGGGCTAGTTTGTATTTAGTGTGGTATCAAACTTTTTACTACTTTATTAAATATTTGTAGTTGTAAATTATTTATATACTTAAGACAAAAATCATATGTACATTATGGTGTATAATAATAGTTTGTTTTATTTCATGTTCTGTTTATTTTATTTAATGATATAATATATAAAAAGAAAAATTTTCACAACTCATATTATTTATGTACCAAACATTTTATAACTTGGGTAAGGTTTTATTATTATTGTATCGACAATGTGACATCCCTAGTAGGGTGTTACATTAGTTGGTATCAGAGCCCAAGTTAGAGTCTTTTGGGATTGTTGTTGGGTCTGTTTTTGCTTGTGTTGTGTGAATTCTCTGTGATTTGTTTCCGAAAGGTTACATCTAACCTTATTTTGTCTTGTTTGATTGAAGAAAAAGATGTCTGGTGGTAGGAGAACACGTGCGAACGTGGAACATAATGTTGGCCCAATGACTGCAGCTGTTGAGGCTATGCAGCGTATGGCAGAGGTAATTACCTAACAAAATCAACGAGCAGCCCAACAACAAGATGTGACTGCAGATGCTCTAAACTTGTCTGAGTTTAGGCGCAACAACCCACCGCAGTTTAGAGTCGAGTTTGATCTTGAGAAGGCGAGTCTTTAGATCCAAGACTTGGAAAAGATATTTGAAAGAATGGGGTGTGCCGATGATCGAAAGGTGGTGTATGCTACTTTTATGTTGAGAGGGGACGGTGAGAACTGGTGGAGAGGAACCCGACGATTTCTACAAGCCAAGGGGACTGAAATTACCTGGGAGGTATTCTGCGAAGTATTTCTGGAAAAGTACTTCCCTACTAGTGCCCGACATGCCAAGGAAATGGAATTTCTTGGTTTACGGCAAGACAATATGACCGTTGGTGAGTATACTACCAAATTCGAGAGTTTGTCATAGTTCTCAAGGTATTTCCAAATTCAACCTAATGAGGCATGGAAATACCGCAAGTTTGAGGAAGGGTTAAGGGCAGAGTTGAAGCGAGGAGTGCTACCTATGAGGATGAATCAGTTTTCTGCTTTGATGGATACATGTCGACGACTCGAGGAGCTGGAGCCGTCACGAGATCCAAGAAACCACAACTTTGGACCTACTAGGTTCCAAAAAGGAGGCAATAATGGGAATAGCCGGTTTCAACGCAAACCATATTCGAGACCACCGGGAAGTCAACCTCAACATCCATCTATTAGGGGAAGTTCTAGTGGTAAAAGAACTGGCCCAAATATGGCGTTTACGCCAAGATGCTTTAAATGTGGAAAGAGTGGCCACATATCTAGTGATTGTTCGATCAAAGGAATGATCTGTTTCAACTGCAGAAAACCTGGACATGTTTCTAGGGATTGTAACTAACCAGAAAGGAAGCCAGTTGTGAGTAATGTTCGTGCTACTCAGCCGCGATCTGAAGGGCGAGTGTGCACGATGACCGAAGCTGAAGCTTCTCAGTCTGAAGATCTTATTTAGGGGGAAGGTGTCATAGAAGGTAATCTTTTGACTGTGCTATATGATTCGGGTGCAACACATTCATTTATTACATATTACTGTGTGGATCGGTTGAAATTACCTATGTCTTCTCTAAATTTTCAATTGATTGTTTCTACACCAACTGCTAAGCTTACATCTAAAGTATGTTTGAACTGTCTTATCACCATATGTGATGGAGTCTTTTCTGTCAATTTAATTTGCTTACCTCTTGTTGAAATAGATATAATCTTAGGAATGGATTAGTTATCTTCTAACCATATCCTATTAGACTGTGCCAATAAAACTATAGTTTTTCCTAAGGATGAGAGTTCTAGATTTTTAACTGTCGTCAAAGTCAAATCATTGTTGAGGGATGGAGCTCAAGGATACATGTTGCTGTCTTCTTTAGAAGTCAAGAGTGAGAAAGATGTGAACGCTATTCCCGTCGTTGATGAGTTTCTAGAGATTTTGCCCGATGAGGTACCTGGTTTACCACCAGAAAGAGAAATCGAGTTTTCTATTGATTTGGTGCCAGGAGCAGGTCCTATTTCAATTGCACCATATCGGATGTCGCCATCAGAATTAGTAGAGTTGAAAAAGTAATTGGAGGAACTGTTGGAGAAACAGTTTGTGCAACTGAGTGTTTCGCCGTGGGGAGCACCAGTACTGCTAGTCAAGAAAAAGGATGGAACTTCTCGTCTTTGTGTGGACTATCGTCAGTTGAACAAGGTCACAATAAAGAATAAGTATCCACTTCCAAGGATTGACGATTTGATGGACCAATTGAAAGGAGCAACTATTTTCTCTAAGATAGATCTGCGATCAAGTTATCATCAGATTCGTGTCAAGGTAAAGGATATACCTAAGACAGCTTTCCGAACTCGTTATGGGCATTATGAGTATCAAGTGATGCCGTTTGGGGTGACAAATGCTCCCACTATATTCATGGATTAATAAATAGGATCTTTCATCCATATCTAGACAAATTTGTCATTGTTTTTATCGATGACATTCTGATCTACTCTCAAAATCAGGAAGAACATGCTGAACATTTCAACATAGTTCTTTAGATTTTGAAAGAAAAGAAGTTGTACGCAAAGTTGGCGAAGTGTGAGTTTTGGTTGGAAGAAGTTCAGTTTCTGGGTCATGTGATTTCTAAGAAAGGGATTGCAGTGGACCCATCGAAAGTAGAAACCATTCTACAATGGGAAAGACCTAAGACAGTGATAAAGATCTGGAGTTTTGTTGGATTGGCCGAATATTATCGAAGGTTTATTGAAGGTTTTTCCAAGATAGTCGAACCTCTTACATAACTCATAAGGAAGAGTCAAGTTTTCATTTGGACAGAAAAATGTGAAGCAAGTTTCCAAGAGTTGAAGAAGAGATTGATGACTGCACCAGTGCTAATTTTGCCGGATCCTAGTGAGACTTTTGAGGTATATTGTGATGCTTCTTACCAAGGGTTAGGATGTGTGTTGATGTAGAAGAGGATTGTGGTAGCCTATGCTTTAAGATAGTTAAAGGTACATGAGAGGAACTACCCAACGCACGATTTGGAGCTAGCCGCAGTGGCTTTCGCGTTAAAGACATGGAGACATTTTCTGTATGGAGCCACATTCAATGTCTTTAGTGATCATAAGAGTTTGAAATACTTGTTTGATCAGAAGGAATTGAACATGAGGCAGAGGCGGTGGCTAGAATTTTTAAAGGACTATGATTTTCAGCTTCAATACCATCCAGGAAAGGCCAATGTGGTGGCGCATGCCTTAAGTAGAAAGGTGATCAGTGTTTCTACCATGATGATTAAGGAGGAGGAATTGATCAATCAATTTAGAGATCTGTGGTTCTCAGTGGAATTGGCGCCATGGAGGATTCGTCTAAATAAAATTATAGTTTTGAATGACTTGTTGGAGGAGATCCGAGAAAAGCATGATGAGGATCCGTTTTTACAGAATGAGAGGGAATTTTTAAAGCAAGGTCATAAGGCAACAGTTGAGGAAAGATCGGATGGAATCTTAAGATTTGAAGGAAGAATTTGTATACCTGATGATCCCGACCTTAAGCAAGCAATTTTGGACGAAGCTCATACTAGTAGGTTGAGTATGCATTCGGGAATGACTAAGATGTACTAAGACTTAAAGCAGATGTTTTGGTGGCCAAGGATGAAGAGAGATGTTGCGGAATGTGTGGCGTCTTGCCTTGTTTATCAGAAGGTGAAAGTGGAACATCAAAGACTCGTCGGTATGTTACAACCTTTGACTATTCCAGAATAGGAATAAAATAGTATCTCAATGGATTTTGTTACTGGATTGCCAAGAACGAGGAAGGGTCATGATTCTATAGGTTATAGTTGATAGGCTTACGAAGTCAGCGCACTTCTTGCTAATCAATATCAAGTATTCGTTGGAACGATTAACCCAAGTGTACATTAGTGAAATTGTTAGACTTTATGGTGTGTCTACAAGTATATTTTCTGATAAAGATCTGAGGTTTACGTCGATGTTGCGGTGAAGTTTGCAAGAAGCCACGGGGACTAAGTTACGTCTGAGTTCTGCCTATCATCCGCAGACCGATGGTCAAACGGAGAGAACAATCCAATCGTTGGAAGATCTGTTGCGTGCTTGTGTGCTGGAATAACAAGGGAGTTGGGATGAATTCTTGTCTTTGATAGAATTCACCTACAATAATAGTTTTCACTCAAGCATAGGGATGACACCCTACAAAGCGTTGTATGGGCGACGATGCTGAACACCTTTGTGTTGGTGTCAAGGTGGGGAAAGTATGACTATTGGACCTAATCTTGTACAACAAACTACAGAGAAAGTGAAAATGATTCAGGAGAAAATGAGGACGATGCAAAGCAGACAGAAAAGCTATGCGGACAAGCGAAGGCGACCTGTTGAATTTGAGGAAGGTGAGCATGTGTTTTTGCGAGTAACACCTATGACTGGTGTCGTCAAATCCAGAAAACTCACTCCTAAGTTCATCAGACCTTATCAAATTATTCGTCGGATAGGTCCCGTAGCCTACCAAATAGCTTTACCACCTTTTCTATCTAATCTCCATAATGTATTCCATGTGTCTCAACTGAGGAAATATATCCCCGATCCAACGCATGTCATATAGCCCGATGAAGTACAACTGAAAGATAATTTGACATATGAGACACTTCCTGTTAAGATTGAGGACAGAAGAGAGAAGCAACTTCGGGGGAAAATGATTGAATTAGTAAAGGTAATATGGAATGATGTAACGGGAGATGCTAGCTGGGAACTGGAAGATAAAATGAGGGAGCAATACCCTCAACTTTTCTAACATAGGACAAATTTCGGGGGTGAAATTTCTATTAGTAGGGGAGAGTTGTAACACCCCAACTTTTGATTAAATTACGATATTGTCCACAATGTACTGTTTTACGTTTTCTGTAAGTTATAAAATTAATTTGACTGTTTTGTGACTGTATTTGATCATTGTGTGTGATTTACTCCGAGTCAAGAAAATAATAATTTTCGGGCCGGGGAAATCTTAATTTAATTATTCGGAGTTGGGGGATCTTACTAAACCCAATTCTGAGTGATACATGTATCAATCATTTAATTTTTAGAATTTAACTATGTAATAATATATTTTATATTTTTATAATATTATTTTATTGGACAATACCTACTTTGTTAAAAATAGTAAATTTTGCTTCAACGGACCATGGAATCGGAAAAGTCTTTGGGACTCACATTTGGTGAATCAGTCAACGAAATCGGCTTGAACTATTTTAAGCCAATGAGAGTTAGTCAACATAAGTGGCTTAACAATCTCTAAGCCAATAGGAAGTAGTCAACAAAGTGGTTGGACTAGTTAGCAAGCAACTAGAAAAATCTAACTAAGTTAGCTTAAGTTTAACTAAGTTAATTTAATGTATCTAAGTAGTAACTAAATGGAACAAACCTAGTTAGCTACTCATTACAGTTTTAGTTAGTGAAAGTTCTAGTAATGTCAAGAATATGGCTAGTTGTCTTAAGTGACTAGATAGTTAGACAAGTAACTAAGAAACTTAACCAAATGCACCAAAGTCTAACTAGATTGCCTAAGTGAACTAGAACTTAGTTTGCTCTCCCTTAGGCCATTTGGTTATGGCATCTTCAAGAAGGACTAAGTCACTTGATGACTTGATTCTCTAAGCCAATGAGAAGTAAACTTGGAGACAAAGCCTTGGATATTAACCCTTGATCACATCTAAGGCCATTAGGAGTCCTTGGATGGTCAATAAAGATGGCCAGCTCCTTTGAGAGAGCTCCACGACCAAGTAAATTAGGAGAAGTTGGAGAGCATTTTTACTAAGTCATTTCATCTTCATCTTTACTATCACAAAAATGTTTCCTTTCTCTCTTCAAGAACACAAAGAAAACTCTATAGCTTGCCTCTTTGAGGTATTCGGCCGCTACCCTAAACACCATCATCCACTCTTCTAAAATTTCACCTAACTTCACTTCTCAAATCCAAACATTATTCTAAGCATCTTTCATCTTGAGAGTTTCTTCAAAATAATTCATTTGAAGCTTGGAAAACCACCTTGAAGTTTCTTTTCTACAAGGTAAAAATCCTTGTTTCTTATTTCTAATATGTTTCTTGAAGTTCTAAGCCATGATTGATCCATGGTTTTTCATTTTCAACCATAGTTTATGACTCTTTAAAATTATTTAAGTTTGTTAGGGTTACTTTGGGAGCTACACAAAAATCACTAGGAGGAGTCTAGAAGGAGTTTGTCTTCCCTTGAGGTAAGAGGGAGATTTAATCTCATCAACCTTGTGTGGTGGTGAGAAAATGGCTATATTTGTGGTGAAGAATCCATAAGGATTCATTCACTTGGTTGTTTAATGTCTTTTCTATTTGTGATTGATTATGTGTGCAAGCATGTCTATAGCTTTAAAATAGATGGTATGTGTTCATAGATGTATGATAATTATTGTAGGATGTGAATAACATGTGAGGATTTGCATGAGTGTTCCAAAGAACACAAGGATGCTCACGACTTCATCACACTAAAGAGAACCAAAATGTTCTTTCTAAAAGAATGATTTAATTGATTTAATAGGATTGATGAATTTGACAATGACTTAAAGGATGAAAAATAATTTAAAGATGATTTATAAAGGATACATTAAATTTCGGCCAACATGTCACTTGATTTTATCTTTGATCCAAAATTTATTTCCTAAGTGTAGACTAAGTAATTAACTTAAAGAGAACTCAATTTCAATGGATTTTGAAGAATAAAATAAATGAACTTTTTATTAGAAACCTAATTAGAGAAATTAAGTATAGATTAGAAATAAATCGAACACTTGAAATACTAACGTAGAGCTCACTCTTTGGGTTTTGAAGTGCATTAGCAAGTTTCAAGATATATATAATGGCTTTGACTAAAAGAGGCAATTTTTAAAATTAATTAAAAATGAACAAATGACGAAAAAAGTTTTAAAATATAATTTAGCACGTAAAGAAAATAATTACGTAGTTAAAAAATATTAAAAATAGCTTACGTGTATTTAAAATAATGATTTTTAACCTACGCGATTGAGAAAACGATTTAAAAATGTTACGGAATTGAGAAAATTTAAAAACACTACGCGACATTAAAAACGTCAAAAAATATTTACACGATTTGAAAATATTGGAAAATGGTGACGCGATTGTGATAACGAGATAAAATATTTACGTGACTAAAAGGAACAGTAAGTTTACTGTTAGGCCAAAGTGGTGGACCCGGACATGTTGAGAAATAGTACTATCAAGTGGAAATGTACTATATTTGGAAATACTGATATTGAGGGTATTTGCGTAATTTTGGTTCATGTTCATGCACTGAGAGATGTGTCAATTTGGCTGAAATTGACGATTGGCTGACGAGATGAATTACACCGCGTTGTGGGTGTGATAGGCGTAGTGTGGTTCATTGAGTGAACTTGGAGGCGTGCGGAGGATTCCACATGTGGATAGTTGGTAGCTCCTCTGGGCCGTGTTAACGGGCAACGCACTAACAATCTCGACAAGCACTATTCTTAATCAAGATCTTATGGAGACAGTCTGGTACAATGTCTGTTGTGCACGACGATTAGACTGTGTACTACTTACACGATGATTTGACTGTGTACTGTTTACACGACGTTTGACTGTGTAAATGTTTGGTTGGAGCAGCCTGAGGTACCGACAGGTCTTTTGGATCATTCTCTCTGATATTTATGTTTAGCTCCATGGAGTAGGAGCGTGTCTGTGTACATTGAATATGTGGTCTACATCATAATGTGATTATTTATATTTGACTTGAGATATCGTATATGATATGAAAGTATGAACTATTGTGTAAATTGGTATATCTGTATGTTCTGTCATTTTCTGTACTGCCATGCTGGTAATGATGTAGATTATCTCGCCTCTTTGTATGTATTTTTCCGTATTATCATTTATGTCGTGTAAAGAGTTTGAGGAAGAGGAAAAGGAGCAACCTCTAGATTGTCAGTATCCGGAGGAGCAGCATCCTAGCGACCAGTTCGAGGAAGGCAAGCCACTAGATCACCCTTACCATTTGGATTGATTTCGTGGACATGGCTTTGTTTGAGTTTTTGGGTTTTGTGAGATTTGAGTTTCACGGAGGTTCTGAGGCCTGGCGTCTGTGTGAAGACAGAGGGTCGGTTATTTATGTGGGGCGTCTGAATGTGTCCCTTCGAAGAGAGTTTGATGGAGCACCGATGTTTACTACGACTTTTTATTTACATCTTGAGATGCCTTTTACTATTAGGCGTTATTGGGGAGGACGTTTTCATGCCCCCAGTGAGATTAGTAGTGTATCGACAGCACGAACTCCTGTCCGTAGAGCTGCGAGACATCCAGGATTTCTGTCATCCGACGATCCATCAGAGGAGGATTAGAATTCCTAGATGTGTACTTGGGCTAGTTTGTATTTAGTGTGGTATCAAACTTTTTACTGCTTTATTAAATATTTGTAGTTGTAAATTATTTATATATTTAAGACAAAAATCATATGTACATTATGGTGTGTAATAATAGTTTGTTTTATTTCATGTTCTATTTATTTTATTTTATGATATAATATATAAAAAGAAAAATTTTCACAACTCATTATTTATGTACCAAACGTTTTATAACTTGGGTAAGATTTTATTATTATTGTATCGAAAATGTGACATCCCCAATAGGGTGTTACATGGTATGCCTTCAAGGCACAATTTCTTATAAGTCATACAAATCCTTAAACAAAAGTCGAAATAAACTATTTCACATTCCTACTCTTCAATTCAGCTGGCTGTAGATTTCTTCCTTGGAAGTATCATAGAAATACAATATAAAGAGATGAGAATTCTATAATTCTCAGTAATTCTACCATACATACTATCATTATAACAATTCTAGCTGCTTCAGAGAAAATTCATTTCAATACTTAAAATATAAAGTAGAAAGGTGACAAAAGCCAAAATCAAGTCATTTCTCTTCCAGAAGTAGAAATCTAATTATTAACATTACTATCAATTCATAAACTTTAGTTATCAAAAGATCATAAGTTATATTCACAACAACATTCAAATATGAATTACAATTCAATATCACATTTTCATTTCAACTTTATGATCTATTATGACAACATTCTCATAATGCTTTATTTATATGCAATTCTCATTCCAGTGCTCATTTAATTCTTATCTTTATATGCTCATTCCCACAGAACCCATATTCATATACCTTAATAGGTAAGACCATGTCATATAACCCAGGTTCTATATTCTGATGGTAGGGAGTGAACTAGAGCCTCACACTACCACTATACTTGGTAATAGTCTGCTTTCAGGTTAATAAACTTCAACTTATTTATAACAATCTCTTTTTGTTACATAGAACTATTTTGAGTAACCTTTTATACATGAGGGAAACTATGACATATGAGGAAAATAATGCGAATTTAAAAGAATATAGGATCATCTTCCTCATGGAGGTTTATCTCCATAATTCAAATATAATTTTGAATACCCTTCCCCCAAACAAGGTCATCTCCAAAATTCATTAATGCCAAGTGAAATTATAATTCAATTCAGAGAGGTACCCATGTGAGTGGGAATAGCAATATAAGACCATTTTCCTTCCCTATTCAAGGATAAATGTCTAATATCTTTTATTCTATGAGCACTTATTATTGAAATTCAAATTCTAGCTCAACCTTATTGATTTAAGGGAGCAATATAATTCTAGTACACTTCATAATCATAACGAGTGTACAATAACTTCATTTCATCATATACCATATGCATAAAATGGTTACTTGATTGCAATATATTTTATTCACTTAATGATTCTCTCACTAAGTGTCTTAAGGTTCAATTTGGCTTAATTAGATTGGTTTTGTCACATTTTATGATATTGGGCCTAATTGGATCATTGAAGGAATTATTGCATGAATTGGCCTTTATTTGTCTATTTGGCAGTGTTTAGTATTTTGGACGTAATCCGAGTTCCAAATATTTGATTGGTGTGATTCTGGTCTTGTAGGAAAGTTAAGGTAAATCCTTACAATTTTTATGAAGACCTCATGAGCTGAATCATACGTTTGGATAATTTAAATTGAAGTTGAAGCAAGAGCTAGAAAGATGATCCTGACAGCTTGACCTCTGCACACTTATTAGCCCATATCTTGAGTTATAAGAGTTCATTGGATTTCAAACTAATCCCAAATGAAAGGTAAGACACAAATATATAACTCTTATGAAGACTCCTAAGCTAAACTACGTCTTTTTGGGCATATAATTGAATCTAGAAAACAAACTTCAGTTGTAGGCCTCTAAATGACATGGGACTTGGGTTCAATTATTCCTAATTGACCCAACTTTGTACCCATTAGAATTCTAATTATGTAAGGCAAAATTAGGAGTTAGTTTAAGAGTGTTAGACGAGAAGTCCGAGAACCATCTTCTCATTCTACACTTTTCGTTCTCTTTCTAGATCTAGATCTCTTTTTTCTCTCCCTTCTCTCTAGTTTTTTCGATTTTCTCTTCTTTTTAATAGTTCTCCCCTCCTATTCATGGAGGGTAGAACCTTTAATCAATCCAAGAGATTGACATTTTTTATGCTTAATCTTGAGATTCTGTTTTAATTGTTTTACATTCAATTATTAATTAAGTTTCTCTCATTCATCTTTACTTAATTTTGATCGACTTGCTTAATTTGATTAGGTTATTCATATGCTAATTGCATAATTACCATGTGTGAAAGATGAATTGTAGGGACTAAACAAGGCATTAAAGGTGTTTGATGAAATGTTTAGCTTGGTTGGATCTTAGTTTTTAAGTTAATTCAGGTTTTGGATGGACGCTTAATTTGTCTAACCTTAATTAATTGAATTCTGGATACGTATCTAGTAGAAGATCCATGGATCATTTTGAGGCATCTTAATATGATCTAAGACCAAGGATTTAGTTGATAATTGAATGGACCTATAATAATCAAGGATGAATTAAAATCAAGATTGAATTATTCTCTTAGATTGGCTATTTCTTAATTCTGGTTTTTCTTCTTTAATTGCTTTCTGTTTTTGTTATTTGATCTTACAAACCCATTTCCCCCTTGTTTACTAACATCTTAATTTGATTTCGTGATCATAATCAGAGTGATTTGTGGGGTTGACCCAGTGTTACCTTATATTACAAGTTGTTTTGGTAAACTGGTTATAAATTGATTTAAATATGGTAGCTTCGACAGTTATCAAATTGTTGGCGCCATTGCCGGGAATCATTCTAATCTTGATTAATCATATTAGGAGTTTATCTAACCACTAACCCCTCACTAACCCTTGTTTTGCATTTGTTTTGTTGTTTCATGTAGTTTTCACCAAAATCACTTCACCTGATGGCATTTTTTGTAATTTTTGTATGGATAAATGTGCTCCAAATGAGCTAAAAATTGGTCAGTTGAAGGAAAATGACATTCTCTACAAGGGTCACAAGAAAGTATAAGGTCCACCCTGGTTTGCTCAAATTCCTTCATTTAGACCACTTTTTTCATATTTTGAAGATTTTTTATTGCATTTTTTAGTTTCATTTTTGTGTAGTTTTCATGTTGTGGTGGTCCTATGATTTTTAAAAATCATTAAATATGTTAACTAGATTTATTTTGGTAAAGTTTTAGTATTGTCTAGTGTTTTATGCTTGTTTGCTATTTTTTGTGCTTTATATGCTTTGAATGATGCATAACTAGGTCTTCTGCTAGCTAATTACTTGATATTGATCTTGAGATTAATAGGACCTTGCATACACTGATTAGATCTCATAGGCTAAGTGCAAGAATTGCTTCTGAATTTGATTTTGATTTTGATTTTGAATCTGAAAGTGAACTTGAGATCTTAAGTAATTTTGCAACAATGGGTGATAACATGCAGAATAGGACTATTAAGGAATTAGCTACTCTTGATGTAACTTGCCAGTCTTTGTGCTTTCAATATCCTGATTTTAATGTCAATTTTGAATTAAAATCTGGATTGATACACTTGTTTCCCAAGTTTCATGGTCTTGCAGGTGAAGACTTTCATAAGCATCTCAAGGAGTTCCATGTGGTCCGTTCAACAATGAAGCCACAAGGGGTCCCTGAGGAGCACATCAAGATGAGGGCATTCCCTTTCTCACTTGCTGATGCAGCCAAGGATTAGCTATTTTACTTTTCACCAGGTTCAGTCATGAGTTGGGATGATATGAAGTGGCTATTCTTAGAGAGATTCTTCCGTGCATCTAGAGCTGCTGCCATTAAAAAAGACATATGTGGCATAAGGCAGATGACAGGACCTTGCATGAATATTGGGAGAGATTTAAGAAGTTATGTGCAAGTTGTCCTCAACACCAAATCAATGATCAGGTGTTGATCCAGTACTTTTTTGAAGGCTTGTTGCCAATGGATAGAAGCATGGTGGACGCTATGAGTGGAGGTGCCTTAGCTGACATAACCTATGCTGCAACAAGAGATTTAATGGCAAATATGGCAGCAAATATCCAACAATTTGGAACACGAGTCATTACCTTAACTAGAGGAGTCAATAAGGTTCAATTGTCTCATGTTGACCAACATAGAATGGAGCACATACTTAAGGAATTGACTTATTTGGAGAGACAGTTAGTAGTGGGACAACAATTACCTGTGTAGATAGCTGCAATTGTGTGTGGCATTTGTTCTTTTTCATCTCATCCCACATATGCATATCCTACACTTTAGGATGGTGGTTCTATTTTTCCAGATCAATTTATTGCTGCAATAGGTGTCTTTCCTGGTAAACCACAATTCCAACAGCAACAACAAAGATATGATTCATTTGCTAACACATACAATCCTGGCTAGAGAGATCGTCCTAACTTGAGATATGGGAGTACGACACCACAACAACAGTACATGCAACCATTCCAACAGCAATTCCAGCAACCACCTAGGCAATCACGGTTTCAGTAGCCTCAAGCTAGACCAAGTAGACAACAATTTCAGCAACCTATACAACTACCAAGTCCATCAGTCACAAAACCTGAGCCTTCATTTAAGGATTTGGTGAAGCATATGGCCACTAACAATATACAGTTTCAACAGAGGATAGAAGCTTCAATTCAAAACTTGGAAATCCAAATTGGACAATTAGCCTCTTCACTGAGTCAACTGCAGGCCCAAGGTTCTGGCCAACTTCCTTCACAAATAATTCCCAATCTAAAGGGGAATGTGAGTGTTATTATGCTGAGGTCTGGCTAGTGTGTACAAGCACCACATGAACCTTTACCCGCAAGCAAGTAAGAATCAGCAGAGAAATCAGCTTCTGATGATCTTGCCCAAAAATTTGAGAGTAAGAAGAAATCAGTGGATGTTGATGAGTAGCAATAGCATGCAGTAGCTCTTCCCTTTCCACAAGGAGCCATTCAGTCCAAAAAGATAGATAAGGCTGAGAAGGATAGAGAGCTTCTTGACACTTTCAGGAAAGTGGAAGCTAATATTTCATTGCTGGATGCAATTAAACAAATTAAAAAATATGCCAAGTTTCTTAAGGAATTATGCACCGAAAGAAGGAGGCTAAAGGGTAATGAGAGAATCAGTATGGGTCAAAATGTTTCAGCCCATGCCTCAGAAATGTAAGGATCAAAGGACTTTTATAATTCCATGTGTTGTAGGCAATTATAGATTTGAGCATGTCATACTAAATTTAGGTGCTTCTATTAATGTAATGCCTATGTCTATTTTAATTCTCTTGGACTTGGACATTTGCGTGCTACAAATGTTGTGATTCAATTGTCTAATAGGAGTAATGCATATCCAGCTAGGTTGATTGAAGACATGTTAGTACGGGTTAATGAACTGATTTTTCTTGCAAATTTTTATATTCTGGAGATGGAGGAGGAGTCACTATCCAACAAGGCTCCACTCATTCTAGG
The DNA here is from genome assembly GCA_029884605.1 of Ormosia emarginata. Classification (NCBI taxonomy): domain Eukaryota; kingdom Viridiplantae; phylum Streptophyta; class Magnoliopsida; order Fabales; family Fabaceae; genus Ormosia; species Ormosia emarginata. The sequence continues at coordinate 48,338,863 of JAQQTP010000088.1, forward strand.
GAGGCCATTCCTCAAAACAACATGAACTAAGATAGATGTGCATGTAGGAACTCTATCCATGGAGTTTGGAGACTCTATTATTCAGTTTAACATTTTTAATGCTATGAAGCATCCCATGGAGGAGCATTCTATTTTTAATATTGATTTACTTACTGATTTAGTTGAGGAAACTTATGATGAGTTGTGTGATGAATTTATTGATTTTGTTGGTTTTAATGATTTTATCCATTGTCACTCATGTATTGATTGTGATGGTGATATGATATGTGTTATTTATGCTGAGATTTCTGCATTCTTAAGAGATAATGATTCTGTTTCTATAGATTACGCAGTAGCTGATGGTACTGAAGGGTTTATCAGCAATATTCTTGATGCAGTTGCAGAATTTGGAACACATAGGGAGGTGGAGTTGAAGGCCATTAAATAATTTTTAAAGAAAGGAGAAGAGCACTGGATGGTAGTCACTATTGTGTTGGATTTTGTTTTTGGACCATGGTCCAACATAACCAATGAAAATAGAGTTGATAAAGTTAATATACTGCATTCTAGTGGTGAAACTAAGAGAATTAAGAAAGGCCAATAGGACCCTGGTGGAAGCTCTTATGCTTCAAGCTTAACTTGATCAATCCACTTCCAGCAATTTGACCTTGATGGAAGTGTCTTCACTTAATAAGGATGTTTATTCTCTTTCTTTTATTTAACTTGTCCTAGATTAATTGATGTTCATTGAGGGATGTTGTTTTCTTTTGCACTTTACATTATGGACAATGTAGAATTTAAGTGTGAGGGAGGAATTTACATTCTGTTTTCTATTTTAATTCTGGTTTCTATTTTTTTTTTGTTTAATTTCATTGTTGTTTTAATTTTTCTGTCTTAATCTTTTGTTTCTATTTTTAATTTTTTATTTTTACGTTTTTTGGTTATTTTTTGTTGTTTTTTTTTTCGTTATGTTTCTATTTCTATTTCTTTTTATTGTTACTATTCGATTCTATTTTTCTATTTCGTTATTTTTAATTTGCTATTTTGTCTTGCTTCTAGGTTTTCTGTTTATAATTATGTTGTTCTATTTTTTTGTTGTTATTGTTTACTATTTCTTTTTTTGTTTCTATTTTCTATTTTGTTATTTTTTGTGTTTTGTTGTTTTGCTATTTTGGTGTTTACCTTAAATTCTGTTTTTGTTGTTTTTGAAAAAGAATGTGTGTTTTTAATTTCCTTTCCAATGATGTTTTAGGATTTGTGAAATATGTGAGTTTGAAGCAATTGAAATTCAAGGTTCATAGCATGATTGAATAAATTGACTTCTTTATTAAATATGACATGCTTGGTTTTTAGATGTTTGATTAGTGGATTGAGTTTGATAGATGCATACCTTGTGAGATTTTTAGCCTATTGATGGATGGATTTAACATTTATGTCATTCTCTTCTTTCTTGTGTGATTTTCACTTATGGCAATTGATCACTCTAGAACTTCCTTTGATTCTTTTTTAGGCTACATTTTTCACTTGCATGCATGAAAATGATTGAGACCTTCTTTCTTGAATTAGCTACTTTGGTCAAAGAGCCAACCTCGCATCACTTCCCTTTGATTAACCCCTTTGAGCCTATTTACCTATCCTTTGTCTTAGCTCATTATATGCCTTATGTGAAAAATCATGTTTTTACCTTACTTTAGGAAATGAGAGAGCATTGGTTCATTTTTATTGGAGGAGTTCTTTTGCTTGTGGGTAATTAATAGTACAAGTATGGAGGTTATACAAATTGATGTGCAATATGTAAAGTGTTTGGTGGAAGAAAAAGAAAAAAAAAAGAGCTAATTAAAAATGATAAAAAAAAGAAAAAGAATAAATACAAGAAGGTTGTGAAAGAAAAAAAATAGGAGAAGGAATATGTAAAGAGAATGTCCATTATATGGAATTGGGGGAGATAAAATTTCATGCTTGACAATTGAGTTCATTCCCAACGCTCTTTTATTCTCTTGGGTACTTAGCTTATCATATCCATATTGTTTCCTTCCCTTACCTTGACACCATTATAACCTTGAATAAAGTCCCCTTGATTTTTGTGTGCTTGTGTTAGAATAGTGGAGAAGTAAAAGATAAACAAGCTTATGATAGTGCAATTTTCATGGGTTGAATTGAGTGAAATACTTACCTTGTAAACACTTGAGGGATTTAGAGTGTATCTTGTGAGGATCTATCATTCTTGATTCATACTTTTCAAATTGAAGATACCTTGCTTGTTGTTTTAATATGTGAAGAAATGTTACCTCATGAATGTTTTGATCCCATGAATCTTTAGTTGTTTTTCTTGCTTACAAACTTTTGTGCCATTCTTGAATATCATTGGAAATTTTGAAAATTGATTCTTTTAGAGTTTTTAGCTTTTGAGTTTGTGTTGTTTTTTCTTGTTCCCTAGTTTTGGTCTTATGTGTTTTGCCTAGGAGTGTAAAAAGCTAAGTGTGGGGGAATTTAATAGCAATATATTTTATTCATTTAATGATTATCTTACTAGGTGTTTTAAGGTTCAATTTAGTTTAATTAGATTGATTTTGTCACATTTTATAATATTGGGCCTAATTAGATCATTAAAGGAATTATTGCATGAATTGATCTTTATTTGTCTATTTGGCAGTTTTCAGTATTTTAGCTATAATTTGAGTTCCAAATGTTTGATTGGTGTGATTTTGGTCTTGTAAGAAAGCTAAGACAAATCCCTACAATTTTCATGAGACATCATGAGCTAAATCATATGTTTGGATAATTTAAATTGAAGTTGAAGTAAGAGCCAGAATGTTGATCCTGACAGCTTGACATCTACGCACTCATCAGCATATATCTTGAGTTATAGGAGTTCAATGGATGTCAAATCAATCCTAAATGAAAGATAAGATGTAAATATACAACTCTTATGATACTCTTAACCTAAACTACGTCGTTTTGGGTATGCAATTGAAGTTGGAAAAAAAGGACGGGTTAGTGACGAGTTGGGCCACTTAATTTAGCATAACTTGAGTTGTAGGATTCTAAATGACACGGGACTTGGGTCCAATGATTCCTTATTGATCCAGCTTTGTACCCATTAGAATTCTGATCATGTGAGACAATATTAGGAGTTAGTTTAGGAGGGTTAGAGGAGAAGTCTGAGAATCATCTTCTCATTCTATACTTTTTATCTTCTTTCTAGATCTAGATTTTTCTTTTCTCTCCCTTTTCTCTAGTTTTTTTCATTTTTCTCTTCTTTTTATGAGTTCTTCCCTCCTATTCATGGAGGGGTAGAGCCTTTAATCATTCCAAGGGATTGACATTCTTGATGCTTAATCTTGAGATTCTGTTTTAATTGTTTTACATTCAATTATTCATTAAGTTTCTCTCATTCATCTTTGCTTAATTCTGATTGAGTTGCTTAATTTGATTAGGTTATTCATATGATAAATATGCAATTATCATGTGTGAAAGATGAATTTTAGAGACTAAACAAGGCATTAAAGGTGTTTGATGAAATGTTTAGCATGGTTGGATCTTGGTTTTTAAGTTAATTCGGGTCTTGCATGAATACTTAATTTGTCTAAACTTAATTAATTGAATTCTAAATGCGTATCTAGTAGAAGATCCATAGATCATTTTGAGGCATCTTGATATGATCTATGACAAAGGATTCAATTGATAATTGAATGGGTATATAGTAATCAAGGATGGATTAAAATAAAGATTGGATTATTCTCTTGGATTTGTTATTTCTTAATTCTGTTTTCTCTTCTTTAATTGCTTTGTATTTCTGTTATTTGATCTTACAAACCCTTTTCCCCCCTGTTTACTAACATCTTAATATGATTTCATGATCATAATTAGAGTGATATGTGGATTCGACCCGGTGTTACCTTATATTACAAGTTATTTTGGTAAACTGGTTATAATTTGCCAATTAGCGAGGGACATGTCCATTTATTTTTTTTCACCGCTAAGTAGTGACGAAATAATTTCTTCGTTAATCCGTCACTAATCCCTCGTAAATTTTTTTAAAAATGGTGCCTATGTTCCCTCGCAAATCAACGAGGAATATTCCGTCGCTATAATTTTGAAATTTTGGATCAAAAATTCACCGCTAATTTCCTCGCTAATCCTAGTCACAACAAGAAAAGAAATTGGATCTAATATCTATCGCTAATCCCTCGCTAATTTTCCTTTCTATTCTCTCACAAATCCCTCGCTAATTTCCCTCGCAAATCCCTTGCTAATCCTAGTCACAGCAAGAAAAAAAAAATTGGATCTAATATCTATCACTAATCCTTCGCTAATCCCTCACTAATTTCCCTCGTTATTCCCTCACAAATCCCTTGTTAATTTCTCTCATTATTTCCTCGCAAATCCCTCTCTAATCCCAATCACAACAAGAAGAAAAAAAATGAAAGAAAAAAGTAAAAGCCACCAGAGCTGTATACACCCACTCCACCCATGCATGTACACTGTTGCACCATCACAACACAATTTGGCATCTCAATAGAAAAAGTAAACTATCTCAATTTCTCAATCAAACATTCATCTCACATAAAATTAGAGTGTTGAACTCAAAAAACCAAGCACCAGTATAACAAGTAATGAGCAAAGACAATAAAGGCAACAAGGTGACTTAGCCACCAAAAGCTTAACAAATACTTAATAAAGGCAAACAGAAACACTAGGCATATGAAAAACTAAGACTACATGAAAAGCAAAAAAAAAGGACAATACCAGTGAAGATTCAAAATCAATCTATACCCACTTTTATTCCAAAGAAAAAAATTAACCAAAGATCACATGAAAAATTAACAAAAAAGGAACAAGTACACAAGAGTTCTATTATCATTAGTTTTATTTCTTTTAGTGATATTAATTCCACATGAAAAATAGATGTAAAAAGAACAATTCTAGGAGGACACTATCTCTTGTTCATCTTTTTATGATTGACACTTACTAATAAAAAGAACACAAATATATAAAGTGTCAAAATAATATAAGATTGACATGAAACAATTGAATTCTTTATTATCTTCTTGATGATATGATAAAATATAATATTTATTAAAATAATAAAGAATGTAGTTTAGAAGCTACTTAATAATAACTAAATGAAGATGAGAAAAATATAAATTATATGTATGGAAATAATCATATGGTTTATCTATATCAGTACTATCAATGGTCCACAAAATCATTGGTCTAGTAATATTGATTTTGTTGGCAAGTTCTTTGATAATTGTTGTTAGGTCATAGGTGAAGAACTTGAGGATAAGAAAGTGAGACTTGCCTTGCTTCACAAGTACCAGCAAATTTTATTTTCTAAATGCAATTTTACTTTGGAAATTTTCAGTTTCTAATTAGCATCCACTAATTTTTCAAGTGACTTAGGTTTAAAGTATACAACTTGGATTCACACCCCTTGACACACTTGGACTCCAAATTAAAATAAACATACTTTAGCAATAGAAACAACACCAGTAAACTAATTTTAAGCTTCATTAGGTTAGGGAGAGCAAATCAAAATGGCTATGTGGAGAATGAGGAGAGAATACTATAATGATTGGCTAGAATAATTGGAGTTGGCTTGCATGTGTTGTATTGAGGTCATGCTTGGTGGTGTACTTGAATAATTTTTATAGTGTGTAAGGATGCAACTCATAATAAAAATGACAAGGGAAATTAGCACACATAACTTAGCAACATTTCTAATTATATATTGAGAGACTTGAACACAGACCAACAATTATTATCACCTTCATTGAATTTTACAAAAATAACATCGCTTTCCACTAAATTAGAAAGAAATCTATCAAAATGCTATGTGGTCCTTGTGAAGAGACACATTCTTGCTCACTCACAAGCATTGTACGCTTACCTGTATTAGTAGGCTCTGAAGAGCCCTCAGACTTTCTGTTTCCACTAGATCCATGAAGTGAGTTCAATCTGCACCACAAAAAGCCTATTGTTATAAGTGATTTAGTTTTACTTTTCTGTTTTTCTCCAACAATTAAATCATGTAGAACCATATGATGTGGCTACCTAAGATTTGAAGAGTTACCTAGTGCATTATGTAACACCCTACTGGGGATATCACATTTTCGAATAAATATAATAAACATTACCCAAGTTATAAAACATTTAGCACATATATAATAATATGGGTTATAAAATTTTTCTTTTTATACATTATATCATTAAACAAAATAAACAGTACATGAAATAAAACAAACTATTAAATACACACCATAATGTACATATGATTTTTTTTGTCTTAAGTATACAAATAATTTACAAACTACAAATATTTAATAAAGTAGTAAAAAGTTTGATATCACACTACATACAGACTAGCCCAAGTATACATCTAGGAATTCTAATCCTTCTCTGATGGATCGTCGGATGACAGAAATCTCAGATGTCTTGCAGCTCTACGGACAGGAGTCTGTGCTGTCGAAACACTACTAATCTCACTGGGGGTATAAAAATGTCCTCCCCAATAATTCCTAGTAGTCAAAGGCATCTCAAGATGTAAATAAAAAGTAGTAGTGAACATCAGTACTCCATCAAACTCTCTCCGAAGAGACACAGTTAGATGCCCCACATAAACAACTGACCCCCTGTCTTCACGTAGACGCCAGGCCTCAGAGCCTCCATGAAACTGAAGTCTCATAAACCCCAAAAACTCAGGCAGAGCCATAACCACTAAATCAATCCAAATGGTAAGGATGATCTAGAGGCTCGCCTTCCTCAAACCGGTCGGTCGGATGCTGTAACATCCTGAAAATTAATAATTTTATGATAAATAGTCGTTTTATAATATTTGCAATTTTTGTGAATTTTTCTGGATTTTTCCGGAGACGTGGAATATTTTAATATTATTCTTCGTTTTACATGCACACTGAGCGGAGCCGGGAAAATGAGATATTTTTTCCGAGAACCTTGAGTTGTGGAAACGTCGACGGGGGATCTTACTAAACCCGAGGCCAGATACGGTTTGCGAGGTTTTACGTTTTTCAAAAAATTTTAACAGATAAAATAATAATCGTTGTGTAAATTTTATTTGTCAGATAAATTAATACTGACTTCGGTCAACTGTAACAATTGTCTACTAAATAATAACATGTATTAAAAATCTTATCACATTATCCAAAATCTACTTTGTGTCACATCCATTAGCTTTAATTTCAAAAGAAAGATTACTTAATCAAGAGCTTAAAGAGGGAAGCTTCCTAGAAATTTCCCTAATAATACACATGTTTCTTTTTCTCTCTCTTCCCTCCCCACTGACTCCATGGCAGACACCTCTTTTGGGGGAGTCAAAGGTGTTTTCTCCCTTTTATCACCTCATTTCCATTTTTTTCTAAACACAAAACACTTAACACTTTTTTCTCTTCTCATTTTCTTCAAACACTCTTCTCTTCTTCTCTTCTTCTTCCTTCTCCACGGTGCACACACATATTGGAGATCATCTCAATTGTTTGCTAAACAAATCAAATTCTTTGTTTCCTTCCACCGTTCCAAGACTACTCTCTTTGGTGGTCATCCTTTGGTTCTTCTTATTCCATTTTCCACCATTGAAGCTAAAACTTGAAGCTTTTGAGGTAAAGTCTTCACCTTTCTTCCATTTTCTTCCTATTTTCATTTTTCTTGGTCACCTACGTGATTAAGAACTCATCTTTCCATGATTTGAGTGGACATTGTGGAAGTCACTCACATTAGTGTTTCCTTGAAGGTGAAAACGAAAATCAAGAACAAAAGGGAGCTAGCATCCTTGTGATTTTCTTCATTTAGGTAAGAGGGAGATAATCATCTTCAACCAATCTTGGTAGTAAGGAGATGTCTTATATATTGTTGTTGTTTAGGGAATTTATGTGTGGATTTCTCTCTTTGTTATGATTGTTTTTCACAATGGTGTATTTGGTTGGATTTGCATGAGTCATTGACTGCCCTTATGTGATTTTGGATGCATATTTGAGTTAATTTGATGTTGAAAATGTTATGGATTGATTTGGGTTGAGTTTAGATGGCTTAAAGATCATTTTTCTGCAAGTTTATGCGTGGTAATCGACTACACAGTGCCTGTAATCGATTACCAAGCTTTTGGAGTTACAAAATCGTGATTCTAGGAATCACGTAATCGATTACATCCTGTCTGTAATCGATTACGGAGATTCTGTCCAGCTGATAATCGATTACCAGAACTGTGTAATCGATTACCAGGTCCCTGGAGTTACGAATCGTGTTTCTAGGAAGCTATGTAATCGATTACAATCAGTTTGTAATTGATTACAGAGGTTCTGTTGAGCTGGTAATCGATTACCAGAGATATGTAATCGATTACCAGGACCCAAAAATGAGATTTTTGAGCTAAAAATGATGAAAATATGGTTTCCTATCCCTTGTAACTCAAACATAAATCTTAATCCTAGATTCGAGGACTTTATTTCACTTAAATGTGATAGGATTATGTATCCATACCAATAATGGCGAAATGATTTTGAAAATGGAATTTTTAGATCCATAACATGGAAATTGTAGTATGTGTGGAACAATGGACATGTATATGTATTGATATTGAGAGTTGGTTGATGCAATTGTGAGTTCCTTTGTGGGACCAAGTTCTTGATGAAATTATGATATGTTAATATTGAAAATGGATATCGTGGTGGTATACTTTATGATGAAGGCATCATTGATAAACATACATGATTAGACATTGTGTCGCCATGCATGTGTGTTGTCCGTTGGACATTGTTGGAAAGGCCAAGTTGCCTAGGAGTTTGAATAACACCTATGAGTGGGTGCGAATAGACTAAGCGTAGGTGTCATATATTGTTGACCCTGGGGGCGTCGGGGTGCGGGTGTAACATCCTGGGACTACCTGTAGGATTGATAAGGGTCTCCACAAACCAACACGGGACTTTTCAGCATGTTTTGTCCTCACTCACATGCATCTTAGGAAACTTCCCAGGATGTCACCCATCCCACAATTGCTCCAGGTCAAGCACGCCTAACCATGGAGTTCTTATGTTCTAGGCTCCCAAAAAGAAGTCACAACTTGTTGATATGGTTACGCCTAATCAATTCCTTTAAGCCATCCTTAACTATGCAGTCCCATACATGCACAGTCTCTGAATTCCTCTCATTCTGGTGCGTATTCAGTTCAGTCATGGGACCCTTTGCCTAGAAGCCGGCTAGGAGCCGCTCCTTGTACGTGCTTTTCTTACACCGGCGTCCACTCCCCGCCTTCGTCAGCCCCGGGACACCACATGCCCACCAACTTCCACTTGGTTCATCCCCGAACCACACCGTACTGGGAGAGGTCCGGTCTCTGATACCATCTGTAACATCCCAAGACTGCCTGTAGGATTGATGAGGGTCTCCACAAACCAACACGGGTCTTTTTAGCGTGTTTTGTCCTCACTCACACGCATCCTAGGAAACTTCCCAAGAGGTCACCCATCCCACAATTGCTCCAGGTCAAGCACGTTTAACCATGGAGTTCTTATGTTCTAGGCTCCCGAAAAGAAGTTGCAACTTGTTGATATGGCTACGCCTAATTAATTCCTTGAAGCCATCCTCAACTATGTAGTCCCATACCTGCACAGTCTTTGAATCCCTCTCATTCTGGTGCGTATTCAGTTCATTCATGGGACCCTTCGCCTAGGAGCCTGCTAGGAGCCGCTCCTTGTACGTGCTTCTCATACACCAGTGTTACTCCCCGCCCTCGTCAGCCCCGGGACACCACATCTGTAACATCCCGGGACTGCCTGTAGGATTGATGAGGGTCTCCACAAACCAACACGGGCCTTTTCAGCGTGTTTTGTCCTCACTCACACGCATCCTAGGAAACTTCCCAGGAAGTCACCAATCCCACAATTGCTCCAAGTCAAGCACACTCCTTGTACGTGCTTCTCTTACACCGGCATCCACTCCCGCCCTCGTCAGCCCCGGACACCACATGCCCACCAACTTCCACTTGGTTCATCCCCGAACCACACCGTACTGGGAGAGGTCTTGTCTCTAATACCATTTGTGACATCCCGGGACTGCCTGTAGGATTATGAGGGTCTCCACAAACCAACACGGGTCTTTTCAGCGTGTTTTGTCCTCACTCACACGCATCCTAGGAAACTTCCCAAGAGGTAACCCATCCCACAATTGCTCCAGGTCAAGCACGCCTAACCATGGAGTTCTTATGTTCTAGGCTCCCAAAAAGAAGTCACAACTTGTTGATATGGTTACGCCTAATCAATTCCTTTAAGCCATCCTTAACTATGCAGTCCCATACATGCACAGTCTCTGAATCCCTCTCATTCTGGGTCCGTATTCAGTTCAGTCATGGGACCCTTCGCCTAGAAGCCGGCTAGGAGCCGCTCCTTGTACGTGCTTTTCTTACACCGGCGTCCACTCCCCGCCTTCGTCAGCCCCGGGACACCACATGCCCACCAACTTCTACTTGGTTCATCCCCGAACCACACCGCACTTGGGAGAGGTCCGGTCTCTCGATACCATCTGTAACATCCCGGGACTACCTGTAGGATTGATGAGGGTCTCCACAAACCAACATGGGTCTTTTAGCATGTTTTGTCCTCACTCACACGCATCCTAGGAAACTTCCCAAGAGGTCACCCATCCCACAATTGCTCCAGGTCAAGCACGCTTAACCATGGAGTTCTTATGTTCTAGGCTCCCGAAAAGAAGTTGTAACTTGTTGATATGGCTACGCCTAATCAATTCCTTTAAGCCATCCTCAATTATGCAGTCCCATACCTACACAGTCTTTGAATCCCTCTCATCTGGTGCGTATTCAGTTCATTCATGGGACCCATCACCTAGAAGCTTGCTAGGAGCCGCTCCATGTACGTGCTTCTCTTACACCAGCGTCTACTCCCTGTGACACCACTTTGGAGGATGTCACACATAAAAGAAAATAAAAGAAATAGAAATAAAATCTACCTAAGTTGTGAAACATTTGTTAAATATTATAATGGGTTATAAAATAATTCCTGATAGACAGAAATATGTAATAAAAAGATAAACGTGCTCCAGGTCAAGCACGTTTAACCATGGAGTTCTTATGTTCTAGGCTCCCGAAAAGAAGTTGCAACTTGTTGATATGGCTACGCCTAATTAATTCCTTTAAGCCATCCTCAACTATGTAGTCCCATACCTGCACAGTCTTTGAATCCCTCTCATTCTGGTGCGTATTCAGTTCATTCATGGGACCCTTCGCCTAGGAGCCTGCTAGGAGCCGCTCCTTGTACGTGCTTCTCATACACCAGTGTCTACTCCCCGCCCTCGTCAGCCCCGGGACACCACATCTGTAACATCCCGGGACTGCCTGTAGGATTGATGAGGGTCTCCACAAACCAACACGGGCCTTTTCAGCGTGTTTTGTCCTCACTCACACGCATCCTAGGAAACTTCCCAGGAGGTCACCAATCCCACAATTGCTCCAAGTCAAGCACACTCCTTGTACGTGCTTCTCTTACACCGGCGTCCACTCCCCGCCCTCGTCAGCCCCGGGACACCACATGCCCACCAACTTCCACTTGGTTCATCCCCGAACCACACCGTACTGGGAGAGGTCTCGTCTCTAATACCATTTGTGACATCCCGGGACTGCCTGTAGGATTGATGAGGGTCTCCACAAACCAACACGGGTCTTTTCAGCGTGTTTTGTCCTCACTCACACGCATCCTAGGAAACTTCCCAAGAGGTAACCCATCCCACAATTGCTCCAGGTCAAGCACGCCTAACCATGGAGTTCTTATGTTCTAGGCTCCCAAAAAGAAGTCACAACTTGTTGATATGGTTACGCCTAATCAATTCCTTTAAGCCATCCTTAACTATGCAGTCCCATACATGCACAGTCTCTGAATCCCTCTCATTCTGGTCCGTATTCAGTTCAGTCATGGGACCCTTCGCCTAGAAGCCGGCTAGGAGCCGCTCCTTGTACGTGCTTTTCTTACACCGGCGTCCACTCCCCGCCTTCGTCAGCCCCGGGACACCACATGCCCACCAACTTCTACTTGGTTCATCCCCGAACCACACCGTACTGGGAGAGGTCCGGTCTCTGATACCATCTGTAACATCCCAGGACTGCCTGTAGGATTGATGAGGGTCTCCACAAACCAACATGGGTCTTTTTAGCATGTTTTGTCCTCACTCACACGCATCCTAGGAAACTTCCCAAGAGGTCACCCATCCCACAATTGCTCCAGGTCAAGCACGCTTAACCATGGAGTTCTTATGTTCTAGGCTCCCGAAAAGAAGTTGTAACTTGTTGATATGGCTACGCCTAATCAATTCCTTTAAGCCATCCTCAATTATGCAGTCCCATACCTACACAGTCTTTGAATCCCTCTCATCTGGTGCGTATTCAGTTCATTCATGGGACCCATCACCTAGAAGCTTGCTAGGAGCCGCTCCATGTACGTGCTTCTCTTACACCAGCGTCTACTCCCTGTAACACCTCTTTGGAGGATGTCACACATAAAAGAAAATAAAAGAAATAGAAATAAAATCTACCCAAGTTGTGAAACATTTGTTAAATATTATAACGGGTTGTAAAATAATTCCTGATAGACAGAAATATGTAATAAAAAGATAATGCGAAAAAGACGAAATAAAAAAAAACATCATCACTAATAATATACATATGATTAAGTTATAAACTGTACAAATAATTTACAACTAAGACTACAAATATTTAAACAAAAACAAGAAAGAAAGCAATAAAAGAGTTAATATATACGTACATCTGTTGACGCGCCCGAAAAACATCATGATTATCTAATCCTCTGATGGATCACTCTCAGTATGAAAATGATCATCAGGAGATAGATATCCTGGATGTCTCGACACACGGCGATACGGGATCGCGCGGTCGATACGATGCTTATCTCACTAGGCTCAGGGTTTTCAGCACCCCAATAACGCCTAATGGATAAGGGTAACTCTAAGTGCAGAAAAAGTGTCGTAGTCATGACAGGCTCTTCATCAAAACGATGACGTAGGATCACAGTCACACGTCTCCTCGCATATGTCACGAGTCACGATCTCCTCGTAAATGCCAAGCCAGAGCACTTCCATGAAATACCAGCTCTATGAATCCCAAAAATCCTGGCGTCGCCATCCCTCACAATCAATCCAGAGGATATGGATGATCGGATGGTTCTTGATCGTCAAACTGATCGTCTGCTTACCGGTCTTCCTCCTCTTCAGGGTACACGATCTCAATAGGCTGAACTTCTTCCTCGAAATCTTTACCGCGTAAAATAAATAAACAGAAAATATATATAACAAAGAGGTAAGACAACATAAAATCATCACAACATGGCCAATAAAAAGACGACAAACAATATACATACAGTTCATGCAATACATAAAGCTTTAACAATTATAATAACAGATTGAAGAAAATTTAGATATCATCACAATGTATCACATCACAAATAAAACTTCACAGATAAAACAAGAAAGATAAGAATAAACAGATAAGATATAATAACCAAATATAATAACAATAACCAGATAAAATAAACAAATAAAATACGAGATAAACAATAAATAGATAAGATGGAAACAAATAGACATAGAGATAAATAATATGACAAAATCCTACTCCATGGAGCTAAAGAAAAACACAAGTATCAGAGAGAGGAATGATTCGCAAAACCTAATAGTACCACGGCTGCCCCACCAACTATTGCGCATTGTCACACGTTGCGTCTATAGCCCCACGACACAGAATCCATCAATCCAGGCGTGGTGTAGTTCACGGTCTCACGTTGTGGCACTACAGGAAATGTACTACTAGATTTCACAAATCTCGATTAAATATAGTGTACGTCGAGTACCATAGTGTGCTATCGGTTTACCACGGCCCAGCGGAGCGACCAACTGTCCACATGTGGGATCCCGTACACTAAAGCCTCCAAGTTCATTAGAACAATGAACCACACTATGTTTATCGCATCGACAACACGATGTGATTCGTCTCGTCAACAAATCCACCAAATACATGGCACACATAACAGATAGATGGAAAGCCTGTACGGGTTCACATTTTCCCGACAGCAAATAATTCTCAAAAACCTGTACGGGTTCACATTTTCCCGACAGTAAATAGATTTTCAAAAGCCTGTACGGGTTCACATTTTCCCGACAGCATAAAATAAATATAGTAACGGTCAATCGCGTAGAAATTTTATCGCATTTTCATAATTCCGTCGTTTTTACAAACGTTTAAAAATCGGGTAAAGATATTTTTCTGTTTTTAAAATCGCGTAGCATTTTTAATACGTTTTCTCAATCGCGTAGGATTTTTAAATCATTTTCTTATTCGAATGCCCTTAAAATTACTGTTTAAACAGATAGAAATAGTACTTAGTACATTTAAACTACGTAGAATAATTTTTCATACCGCATACTGTCATTAGGATATTTTTACTATCTTATAGGTTCATTTTTACTAAAAATTGACAGCATTTTGTTTATAAACTTATAATAATGGTTTTCTAAATTTTCTATAAAATTTTCTATTTACCTAATTTTTAACCATATCATTTAATTCTTTTTGAAATCTCTAACATGCTTCAAAACTTAAAGTGAGCTATATGTTAGAAAATTTCTCAAAATTTCTGTATTTTACTTCCTAATGATAAAATCACTAGTTTTAATCCTTTAAGCTTAATTCTACTCAATTTGTTTCTTCAAAAATCATTATAGAAAATTTCTTCTTAACTTGTATTGTCTCTTTTTGATTGAAAAAGGTTTGGAATCAAGTTTTAGAAATCATAATTACCTATAGTGGCATGTTGGCCGAATTTTGTAAAACTTTTTCATTTGATTTCTAAATCATGTCAAAGGTATTATCTTATCTAAGTTCATTAAATCATGTTAGAAAGTAAAGATTTTGAATCAAATAAACCCTTTAGGCATGTTGGCCCAAATTTACTAAATCTTTACCATTTGATTTCTAAATTCCTTTTCTTTGATCAAAACAATTTGAAACCTTCTTATTTCTCCTAATTAATTAAGTTGCACTTTAGGAAAAATGAAGAGAACATTTTGGTCCTCACACTTTGTCATTGCCGTGAGCTAGGGAATGTGTTCTTTGGAACACTCATGCAAATTTACAAATGTTATTCACATCTTAAACCTTATCATACAATTCTAACACATGCATTTATATTTCTAACACATGCAAAATATTTCTAACACATAAAACCTAAATTAAAGCTTATAGACATACAATCAAAAGCTAATAAACATGCAAAATTATTACAATCACCAAACAAGAAAGCTACTAACATACAACACTTAAGCTACTAGCAACCACAAAAATTAACAAATACACATCAATAAACACACCACAACCGAATCCTTATGGATTCTACAAACAATCCATCTTCTTACCACCATCAAGGGATGATAAGAATTGTCTTCCTCTTACCTTAAATGAAGACAAAAAGCTTGCTTTCACACCTCCTATGGTTCGGTTTTCACTCCACCAAATACCTAAAAATCTCAAATAAAATCTACATGCTATTAACCATGAAAAAGAAGCTAAACCATGGAGAAATCATGGTTTAGAACTTTGAAAAAGAAGAGAGAAAAGAAAAATATGATATTTCACCTTCTAGGTTAAATTTACAAGGTTGATTTCCAAGCCCTTAATGGAAGATTTTGAAGAAACTTCCAACTAGAAAGGTTCTTAGAATAGTGTTTAGGTTAAGGAAACTTGGTTAGAAAATTTTTTTGATGGTTGGATGGTTAAGAAACAAGCTTGGCCGAATGGAAGGAGAAAAAGGAACAACAATGGTGGCTAGGGTTCTTGATGAGAGAGAAGAGAGAAAAGTGATGAAGGAGAAATGTAATTTTGGTCTTCAAAGGCCTCTTGGCCGTAGCACTCAAGTGGTGTGCAAGGTGGGCACCTTGCTTGGCTTCATCCAAGCCATTGGATGCATGAAAGGCTAGGATTAAGTCTTGGTGAGCAAGCTTGATTTCCATTGGTTGGCTCATGGTGACTCACATGCTGAGTCACACAGTGTATTTAATTTTTCATTGAGTCACTAGTTGAGTCACTGATTCGGAAAGTTCTACCGCTACGGTGATTAATTAAGCTACCGATCTAACCGTTACGCTAATTGTGGGTCCCGCAAAATATTTCCGGGTCCATGTCACTAAATTATATCGACTAATAAAATAATATTATAATAATATAAAATTATTTTATTTTGATTAAATCCTAAAAATTAAAAGATTATTTTTAGTTTCATTCAGAATCGGGTTAAGTAAGATCCCCCAATTCTAAATAATAAAATAAGATTTTCCCCGGCCCGGAAAATATTATTTTCCGCTCGAGCAAATCACACAAAAAGTCCATATAAAATCACAGACGGTATTTTCGGGCATTAAATCAAGAAGAAAACAATTAAAAACAAGAAAAACAGCGGAAACAAGACGTTCGGGACGTAACGGTCATTTTCCCATTTTTTCCCACAACGTAGGTAATCGTCCAAAACGTTCAAATAAAATATCCAGCAGTATTATATAGTTGTATATCTTTCAGAAAAATTAATACAGTAGCTTAGAAAAATTTTTATTTTACCGTCTCGAAGCAAACTACGTAAAACGATCAAATAAAATTTGAGCCTATATTATCGTAATTGTTTTCATACAGAAATCGAGAACAGAAAAATAGGGACACAGCGGTCATTCATACAAAAGCATGAAAAACAGAAAATAGTACATTCAGAATATTTTCTAAAAATTGGGGCGTTACACTCCCCGCCCTCGTCAGCCCTGGGACACCACATCTGTAACATCTCGGGACTGCCTGTAGGATTGATGAGGGTCTCCACAAACCAACACGGGTCTTTTCAGCATATTTTGTCCTCACTCACACGCATCCTAAGAAACTTCCCAGGAGGTCACCCATCCCACAATTGCTCCAGGTCAAACACGCTTAACGATGGAGTTCTTATGTTCTAGGCTCCCGAAAAGAAGTTGCAACTTGTTGATATGACTATGCCTAATCAATTCTTTTAAGCCATCATCAACTATGCAGTCCCATACCTGCACAGAAGCCTGCCAGGAGCCGCTCCTTGTACGTGCTTCTCTTACACCGACGTCCATTCCCCGCCCTCGTCAGCCCCGGGACACCACATACCCACCAACTTCCGCTTGGTTCGTCCTTAAACCACACCGTACTGGGAGAGGTCCTGTCTCTGATACCATTTGTAACATCTCGGGATTGCGTGTAGGATTGATGAGGGTCCCCACAAACCAACACGGGTCTTTTCAGCGTGTTTTGTCCTCACCTAAACGCATCCTAGGAAACTTCCCAAGAGGTCACCTATCCCACAATTGTTCCAGGTCAAGCACGCTTAACTATGGAGTTCTTATGTTCTAGGCTCCCGAAAAGAAGTTGCAACTTGTTGATATGCCTATGCTTAATCAATTCCTTTAAGTCATCCTCAACTATGCAGTCCCATACCAGCAAAGTCTCTGAATCCCTCTCATTCTGGTGCGTATTCAGTTTATTCATGGGACCCTTCGCCTAGAAGCCTGCCAGGAGCCGCTCCTTGTACGTGCTTCTCTTACACCAGCATCCACTCCCTGCCCTCGTCAGCCCCGGGACACCACATGCCCACCAACTTCCGCTTGAAAAACCATCTGTAACATCCTGGGGCTGCCTGTAGGATTGATGAGGGTCTCCACAAACCAACACGGGTCTTTTCAGCGTGTTTTGTCCTCACTCACACGCATCCTAGGAAACTTCCCAGGAGGTCACCCATCCCACAATTGTTCCAAGTCAAGCACGCTTAATGTAACACCCTCCTCAGGGTATCACATTTCCGACTCCTAACTCATAATCTGTAAAGATGTTCATAAAAGGTTTGAGTTTTAAAATTTCTTGTTATAGAAACATAAACTTATTGAAATCCATAACTATTACTGAAAATATATTTAAGTAATTAATATACAATATTGACACCAATTAATATTTAACAATTTAAAGAGAAATATAAAACTAACATACTCTTTTTTTTTTACAGTAGCAAACCCCATGACGGGTCCTACTCATTAGCACGGTAAAACACTAACGGTAAAAACTCAATATACTTATTTCTTCTTGTATCCATCTTGATGCATCATACATTTGTTCCTTGTTCACACTGCACACTATCGAATCCTGAATAGCTACTCCTCAATGTTGTCACCAATCTCAGAGTATTTACCACCTGTCATGTCTAAGACAACTCGTTCCATCTATTATATAATTTTTACAGCACAAGCCCAGCCAAACAATATAACAAAGAGGTGAGCTCACCTACGTCAATACTAACATGATAGAACAGAGATAATACAAACATCATACCACACAGATATATCATATCGTAATTCCAATAATGCACTCAACATTAATCAACTATCATCATCTAATCATTTATCAGTTCAAATATCATTCAATAATCACGATGATGTCCTCAACAATATCCAAGTATTCATCAATTCAAATCACACAATAATAACAATAATGCCATCAACATTATTATCATCATCATCACCCAAGTATTTCAAAAGTTCAATTATCATAACCAATACTCAATAATGACGCATATGTTATGCATGAATGTCCTACTCCATGGAGGTTTTCACAATTTCGATAAGAATGCTCTATTAATTGTCAGCTTTAGCCCAAAGACAATCTTCCAGATTAGCCCACAGACAATGCCTAGCCTTGGCCCACAAACAATTGTCCAGCTTCCGAAAAGAATCATGTTCTTGTCGGGTATCGTCAATGCGTTGCAACGGACTATATCGCCAAGTGGCATATGGTCCAACCTTAGCCCACAGACAGATATCCACTGGTTGACCGCCGCGCCTTGACGCACCCTAAGATCCATCATAGACCTCACTATCAATTCACATTCTCTCTTCAACCACAAGGGTCCCAATAGCATCAGCTATCAATTTTCGTTCAATTCAAAATCATCATATGCCTCAATGCATATCTTTCCAATGCATGTTCAATACACCAATGCCAATCACAGGCAAAATTCATACTTTCATATTCAGGGTCCACACATTGACCCATTCTTAGTTTTAATTTCATTATTTCATAATCAGGGTCCACACACTGGCCCAACAGTAATCATACTGTATTTTTAACAGCGAAATCATATTATCGCGTTTTTATGGTCACAAAACACTTTCATTGTGTTTTTACAATTGCACAATATTTCTGTTACGTTTTCACAATTTCGCAACACTTCTGTTGCATTTTCAAATTATGTATTGATTTTTTTAACTTTTTCTCAATCACGTAAAAATATTTACACATTTCTCAAATCGCGTAGCGATTTTCCACCATTTTCACAATCACGTAAAAATATTTCATCACTTTTCAATCACGTAGTGATTTTTCAACAATATTTCAATTACGTAAAATATTTAAACGTTTTTCAAATCGCGTAGAAATATTTAAACGTATTTCAAATCGCGTAGCTTAAAAATCACGTTTTTAAGTTACATAAATCATTTTTCACCATAATTCTATTACGAAAAATATTTCTCAACCTTTAAAAAATTCCATTTCAACCTTTCTCAAAATAATATGACTACTTACATTATTTTCCACATTTTCTTACTCAAGAAAATCCTTTTCACAATATATTCCACAAATTCACAATTCCGTTGAATTAAATCAATGTTTCTAACTTTAAAAATTACTAACGCTCTCCAAAACCCAAATGATGAGTTGCACGTTAGAAAATATCAAATTACTATTATATTCTCCATTTTTCTCAAATAAATTCTAAAATCAATTCTCTTCAAAATAAATTGAGGTTCAAACACTTTCAACCTCTCTTTTCCATTCATATACAAAAATCCCATTTTCTCAAGTGATAAAACACTGTGATTCCCTTTCCAAATTCCTTATACTAAATCAATTATATTTCCATTTTGTTTCTATAAAATCAAGGCATTACAAGCCTTCAAAAATGTGGACATGACTATGAAATCATCAAAACATTTTTCCTTCTAAGTCAATATGGTTTTACACAAACAAAACCATTAAAAATCCTTTACAAAAACCATGAATACTTGGTCTTTGAAATCAAATCATTTGTTCATTTTTCATTTTCACTTTCTTTGTAAATCCATTTTCACTTTCTTTGCAAATCCTTAAAATCAACATTACCCATGTTTAGTAAAATGCTTAGAAACTTTTTACACAAAATAAATCAATAAAAATCCTTCTCAAAACTGTGAACAATACTTCTTGAAAAACAAATCCTTTGTTTATTTTCCTTGCTTTTCTAATCATCCATTTTTATCATTCATGAAAATATTAATTTGTGAACACCTATTTTGAGGTGTCTTGGCTGAAATCCTCTTGGTCTTTGGAACCAAAAATCAATTTCCTTTCCATCATCAAATCATGACATACAAATACATATTCAACATATAATCACAAGCATGCCATAATCAAAGCAATAAATCATGCAAATCATACCAAGCATAGGCAAATAATCAAAGCATATAAACACCCACAAATTATTACATGACCATGGATATGAATCCTCACATGGATTCACCATCCATCAAATATAAGACCATCTCTCACCACCATACTTGGTTGGTGAGATGGATCTTCCTCTTACCTCCTGAAGAACCTCAAAAGCTCCTTGTTTTGCTTCTTTTTCCAAGTCCTTCACCACCAAGGGCTTCTCAAATACAAAACAAAACACAAGTTTCTTAGTATAAAAAGCTTGAATAAGAAAACCATGAATGTGCATCATGGTTAGAACCTTGAAAATCAAAAGAAAAGTGAAGATTAACAAACTTCACAAATAAAGCTTCAATCTTTAGCTTAAAGAACAAGGTTGAAGTGAATGATTTAGAGAAAGTCTCCAACATGAAAGTTGCTTAGAATATCATGTAGATTCAAGATCTATGGTTGGATGAAATGAAAAGAGATTGGATGGTGATTTTGGGTGAATGGCCGAATGGTTCCTCTTGAAGAACAAGGTTGGAGTTTTTGATTTTTGTAAAAGAAAGGCTTCTTAGACTTGGTTAAGATAAAGAATGAAGTGAAAATACTTAGTTTTCCTTCCACCAATTTCGTAGAGCTCCATGGAAAAATTCCTAAAAATCATAAACAAATGTTACAATCAATAACAAGTGTAGAAATAAGTAAACCATGGTTCAAGCATGGCTTAGAAAATTAAAACTTGAAGTTTGGGTGAAGAGATAAGAACTTTACCCTTTTTGATAAAAACTTGAAGCTTGGATTTGAAGCTCAAGATGAATGATTTTGTGAAAACTCATAACTAGAGATGTTCTTAGAATAAGGTAAGGATTCAAGAAACTAGGTTGGATAAAATTTTTGAGTGATGGAAGGTATATTTAGTGATCATGGCTGAACCATGCTTAAAGGAGAAGGAGAGAAATTTTCTAAGAGCTATAGGTTTTTGGAAATGATCAATAATGATCTAGATGGAGTAATAATGGTCTTGAAACCATTCTATACTCTTAAGCATGCACCAAAATCGTCCCCCCTCCATGCATTCTCCTAAGAGTGCAAAATGAATCAATAATGATTCATAAAGACCAAGACCACTAATAATGGTCTTCAAACTTTCCTTTAACTCCTAAAACAAGCACAAAACCGTCCCCCCTCCATGCATTATGCATTCATAAAGTTGTCATCTTTTCTAGCCACCATTTAGAGTAATTTAAGTCATTGATTAGATCAATGGTTCGGATTAAGGTAGACTTTTGATTAGAAGACTTAATCTAGGCCATTAGATCTTTCATCCTTGAAATCCTAGCCATTAGATGCATCTCCAAAAATGAAGGGTCAAGATTACTCCTTCTTACTTTCAATCCAAGGGTCATAATTAGTCATAGCCATTTTAGAAGACTAAATTTCCAGCATTGATTAAATCCAAATCTGATGGTTATAAATGATCCATCTCCACCATTGATTAAATCTAAATCCAACGGTCACAAATGGTCCTAGCCACTTTATAAGATCAAATCTCCACCCTTGATTTAAATCTAAATCCAACGGTTATAAATGGTCATAGCCATTTTATTAGACTAATCCTACACCGTTGATTAAATCGATGGTTGATATCAAAATCATAAACATTAAGTTTGCGTCCTATTGGTCTGTCATATAGTCGTCATAACCACTAATGTTGACTTTGTAGTATAATTTCTATTTTTATCTGCTAAAACCCCACGAAAGAATATATTTACTGTATTTTTATCACCCGATAATTAAATATAGTACAAAACACAGTACAAGAAATTTTCTAAAACTGTTTCTGGATTCAGGTTTAGTAAGATCCCCTGTCTCCGTCTAAATAGTACAAATTTTTCTATGCGTAGAAAAATTTTCACTTTGCGGGACCCACCTGGGCTCACATAAGGCCACTTGGGCCCACAAACTGCCCAAAAACAATCAGAGAAATATAAAAATTTATAATCACCTACAAAAATCACAAATATTAGAAAACGTATGAAAATCAAATCAGATTACGTAAAATAATTAAAACTTAACAGTAATAATTAAATTACGTAAGATTTTCCCCGGCCCAAAAATTATAATTTTTCTGACACGGAGTAAATCACACAAAACGATCAAATATGCTAACGGAATACTCAAAATAATTTTTACAGTACACAAAAATCACTAAACACTAGAATTCTGTTAACTGTCAAAATTACTGTCTAATAGATAGGAAATTTGGGGTGTTACAATACTCCCCCTCTAAAAAGAAATTTCGTCCTCGAAATTTAATAAACTTGATTTCACATCCTCAGGATAAATATGGATATTGTTCTTTTATCTTATCCTCCAACTCTTATATTGCTTCTCCACTTACATCATTCTTGTGTAGAATAATTTTTCTCATGTACCTTCAATTTCCTAAAATCATACCCTACAACTCTTCTATTCTGCATAAGCACATATCTTAAACTCCGATGTAATGCGTCACTATTTACCTTTAATGGTTCACTAGAATTAGACAGAGCTAATACCAGATAAGTAATCAAACATATTTCAACCTTTAACGGATCAATCGCAATTCCTTCCTTAGAATTACGGAACCCAAAACTAAACTTCATCCATTCAGAATTCACATCTCAACAACTTAGCATATAACCACTTCTCTTTTAGAACTTGGAAAAATCACATTGAGGTGTTCAGTATGTTCCTCATAATTTCGAGAATAGATTAGAATGTCGTCAACAAAGAAATAATGACAATTCTGTCTAAATAAGGACTGAAAATTCTACTCTCCTAATCCATGGATATTGTAAAAACATTTGCCTCTCTGAACAACGTCACTTGAAATTTCCTTGTCGTTGTATCGCTTCATTCTCCCGCCTTTGCTCTTAATAAGAAATATCTCACACATCGAGTTCTCTTTCAACAACAATGTACCAGATACTATGACATGGATTTGAATAGGAATATCCTTTCTTGCAAAATATTCTTTCTTGCAAATTGCGATACATGAAAAACATTATGAAGGTCAGAAAGAAAAAGAATAACGAAACTATTTGATATGTTACCGGACATATCCAACAAAGAATTTGATATTGCCCGATTTTCAGGAATGAATTTTCTAGAATACTAACACTTTATTGAGACAATCTCATAGGATATGGTCGGAAAATAACCAATCCGTTTCAAAGATCACATCTATTTATGAAACAGATCAAACTAACATAAAAATTTGATCTATAACAATAATTTGAATAACTTGAGTAGCTCAATAGGCTAAGAATAGAAACAGAATTAAACAAGTCAGAAAATAACGAAGACACAGATAACACCAACATATAACTGACCTATTCAATCATATGTCATAAAGAATAGGTTAAAGAATCACCTTCTGTAGCGTAGTCTCCCTTGTTTAGGTCTTCAGCTCTGAACACTCCCATTCCATTCGATGTATCGACTCTCCCTACTACTTGAGATTTTTACTAACAGAAAACTCTGTTTTCAATGGAACACAATCTCTGAAAATGTGTCTAAACTTCCCGCACTTAAAATAAATTATTTTCTTGAACGTACAATCCTTCATTAAGTGCCCTCTTTTCCACATCTCTGACATAACAGTAGAGACGTCATAGTCCAACTGAGTTTACTGCTTCTGCTAATTTCCAATAATCGTAGTTATGTTTTCCGTTGAAATCAATTGCTTTCCTAATATCCCTGCTTTAGAATATCCAATTCCAAAATTACGAAATCTTATATTCCAAGACTGATTCTCTTCCATCAAATCCTGAACCTCAACTTCCAATTCCCGCTGTTCGGCGATCCTCTGTTCTTGTTATACTGCCATGTCAGTTATCCTCCGCATTGCTCCCATAACTGTAACCATAACGTTAATGTCACGTTCCGCTTCCACACGCGTACGTCTACCGCAAGCCATTTCCTTTCTTCAAAGACGGACGAATCAAAATAAAATGGATCTAATATCCATTTTAAACAACCTTGTTTCCTTTCGGAAAGCAAAACACAAAGAACACAACACAAGCAAAATAGACCTAACCACAAACCCCAAAAGACTCAAACAGTGCTCTGATACCAACTAATGTAACACCCTCCTCACGGTATCACATTTCCAACTCCCAACTCATAATCTGTAAAGATGTTCATAAAAGGTTTGAGTTATAAAAAGTGAGTTTTAAAATTCCTTGTTACAGAAACATAAACTTACTGAAATCCATAAGTATTACTAAAAATATATTTAAACTAATTAATATACAATATTGACACTAATTAATATTTAACAATTTAAAGAGAAATATAAAACTAACAGACTATTTTTTTTTTTACAGTAGCAAACCCCATGACGGGTCCTACTCATTAGCACGGTAAAACACTAACGGTAAAAACTCAACATACTTATTTCTTCTTGTATCCATCTTGATGCATCAGACATTTGTTCCTTGTTCACACTGCACACTATCGAATCCTGAATGGCTACTCCTCAATGTTGTCACCAATCTCAGAGTATTTACCACCCGTCATGTCTAAGACAACTCGTTCCATCTATTATATAATTTTTACAACACAAGCCCAACCAAACAATGTAACAAAGAGGTGAGATCACCTACGCCAATACCAACATGGTAGCACAGAGATAATACAAACACCATGCCACATAGATATCTCATATCGTAATTCCAATAATGCACTCAACATTAATCAACTATCATCATCCAATCATTTATCAGTTCAAATATCATTCAATAATCACGATGATGTCCTCAACAATGTCCAAGTATTCATCAATTCAAATCACATGATAATAACAATAATGCCATTAACATTATTATCATCATCATCATCCAAGTATTTCAATAGTTCAATTATCATAACCAATACTCAATAATGATGCATATGTTATGCATGTGCACATAGACTTAATGTCCTACTCCATGGAGGTTTTCACAATTTCGAGAAGAATGCTCTGTTAATTGTCAGCCTTAGCCCAAAGACAATCTTCCAGATTAGCCCATAGACAATGCCCAGCCTTGGCCCACAGACAATTGTCCAGCTTCCGAAAAGAATTATGTTCTTGTCGGGTATCGTCAATGCGTTGCAACGGACTGCATCGCCAAGTGGCATATGGTCCAGCCTTAGCCCACAGACAGATATGCACTGGTCGACCGCTGCGCCTTGATGCACCCCAAGATCCATTATAGACCTCACTATCAATTCACATTCTCTCTCCAACCACAAGGGTCCCAATAGCATCAGCTATCAATTTTCGTTCAATTCAAAATCATCATATGCCTCAATGCATATCTTTCCAATGCATGTTCAATGCACCAATGCCAATCACAGGCAAAATTCTTCATTTCCAATGCATGTTCAATGCACCAATACCAATCATAGGCAAAATTCATACTTTCATATTCAGGGTCCACACATTGACCCATTCTCAGTTTTAATTTCATTATTTCATAATCAGGGTCCACACACTGGCCCAACAGTAATCATACTGTATTTTCAAAAGCGAAATCATATTATCGCGTTTTTATGGTCACAAAGCACTTTCGTCGTGTTTTCACAATTGCGCAATATTTCTGTTACGTTTTCATAATTCTGCAACACTTCTATTGCATTTTCAAATTACGTATTGATTTTTTTAACTTTTTCTCAATCACGTAAAAATATTTACACGTTTCTCAAATCGCATAGCGATTTTCCACCATTTTCACAATCACGTAAAAATATTTCATCACTTTTCAATCACGTAGTGATTTTTCAATAATATTTCAATTACGTAAAATATTTAAACATTTTTCAAATCGCGTAGAAATATTTAAACGTATTTCAAATCGCGTAGCTTAAAAATCACGTTTTAAAGTTACATAAATCATTTTTCACCATAATTCTATTACGAAAAATATTTCTCAACCTTTAAAAAATTCCATTTCAACCTTTCTCAAAATAATATGACTATTCACATTATTTTCCACATTTTCTTACTCGAGAAAATCCTTTTCACAATATATTCCACAAATTCACAATTCTATTGAATTAAATCAATGTTTCTAACTTTAAAAATTACTAACGCTCTCCAAAACCCAAAGGATGAGTTACACGTTAGAAAATATCAAATCACTATTATATTCTCCATTTTTCTCAAATAAATTCTAAAATCAATTCTCTTCAAAATAAATTGAGGTTCAAACACTTTCAACCTCTCTTTTCCATTCATATACAAAAATTCCATTTTCTCAAGGGATAAAACACAGTGATTCCCTTTCCAAATTCCTTATACTAAATCAATTATATTTCCATTTTGTTTCCATAAAATCAAGGCATTACAAGCCTTCAAAAATGTGGACATGACTATTGAAATCATCAAAACATTTTTCCTTCTAAGTCAAAATGGTTTTACATAAACAAAATCATTAAAAATCCTTTACAAAAACCATGAGCACTTGGTCTTTGAAATCAAATCATTTGCTCATTTTTCATTTTCACTTTCTTTGTAAATTCATTTTCACTTTCTTTGCAAATCCTTAAAATCAACATTGCCCATGTTTAGTAAAATGCTTAGAAACTTTTTACACAAAATAAATTAATAAAAATCCTTCTCAAAACTGTGAGCAATACTTCTTGAAAAACAAATCCTTTGTTTATTTTCCTTGCTTTTCTAATCATCCAATTTTATCATTTATGAAAATATTAATTTGTGAACACCTATTTTGAGGTGTCTTGGCCGAAATCCTCTTGGTCTTTGGAACCAAAAATCAATTTCCTTTCCATCATCAAATCATGACATACAAATACATATTCAACATATATATCACAAGCATGCCATAATTAAAGCAATAAATCATGCAAATCATACCAAGCATAGGCAAATAATCAAAGTATATAAACACCCACAAATTATTACATGACCATGGATATGAATCCTCACATGGATTCACCATCCATCAAATATAAGACCATCTCTCACCACCATACTTGGTTGGTGAGATGGATCTCCCTCTTACTTCTTGAAGAACCTCAAAAGCTCCTTGTTTTGCTTCTTTTTCCAAGTCCTTCACCACCAAGGGCTTCTCAAATACAAAACAAAACACAAGTTTATTAGTATAAAAAGCTTGAATAAGAAAACCATGAATGTGCATCATGGTTAGAACCTTGAAAATCAAAAGAAAAGTGAAGATTAACAAACTTCACAAATAAAGCTTCAATCTTTAGCTTGAAGAACAAGGTTAAAGATGAATGATTTAGAGAAAGTCTCCAACATGAAAGTTGCTTAGAATATCATGTAGATTCAAGATCTATGGTTGCATGAAATTAAAAGAGATTGGATGGTGATTTTGGGTGAATGGCCGAATGGTTCCTCTTGAAGAAGAAGGTTGGAGTTTTTGATTTTTGTAAAAGAAAGGCTTCTTAGACTTGGTTAAGATAAAGAATGAAGTGAAAACACTTAGTTTTCCTTCCACCAATTTCGTAGAGCTCCATGGAAAAATCCCTAAAAATCATAAACAAATGTTACAATCAATTACAAGTGTAGAAATAGGTAAGCCATGGTTCAAGCATGGCTTAGAAAATTAAAACTTGAAGTTTGGGTGAAGAGATAAGAACTTTACCCTTTTTGATAGAAACTTGAAGCTTGGATTTGAAGCTCAAGATGAATGATTTTGTGAAAACTCATGACTAGAGATGTTCTTAGAATAAGGTAAGGATTCAAAAAACTAGGTTGGATAAAATTTTTGAGTGATGGAAGGTATATTTAGTGATCATGGCTGAACCATGCTTAAAGGAGAAGGAGAGAAATTTTCTAAGAGCTTTAGGTTTTTGGAAATGATCAATAATGATCAAGATGGAGTAATAATGGTCTTGAAACCATTCTATGCTCTTAAGCATGCACCAAAATCGTCCCCCCTCCATGCATTCTCCTAAGAGTGCAAAATGAATCAATAATGATTCATAAAGACCGAGACCACTAATAATGGTCTTCAAACTTTCCTTTAACTCCTAAAACAAGCACAAAACCGTCCCCCCTCCATGCATTATGCATTCATAAAGTTGTCATCTTTTCTAGCCACCATTTAGAGCAACTTAAGCCATTGATTAGATCAATGGTTAGGATTAAGGTAGACTATTGATTAGAAGACTTAATCTAGGCCATTAGTCTTTCATCCTTGAAATCCTAGCCATTAGATGCATCTCAAAAAATGAAGGGTCAAGATTTCTCCTTCTTACTTTCAATCCAAGGGTCATAATTAGTCATAGCCATTTTAGAAGACCAAATCTCCACCATTGATTAAATCCAAATCCGATGGTTATAAATGATCCATCTCCACCGTTGATTAAATCTAAATCCAACGGTCACAAATGGTCCTAGCCACTTTATAAGATCAAATCTCCACCCTTGATTTAAATCTAAATCCAATAGTTATAAATGGTCATAGCCATTTTATTAGACTAATCGTACACCGTTGATTAAATCGATGGTTGATATCAAAATCTTAAACATTAAGTTTGCTTCCTATTGGTCTGTCATATAGTTGTCATAACCACTAATGTTGACTTCGCAGTATAATTTCTATTTTTATCTGCTAAAACCCCATGAAAGAATATATTTATATTATTTATATCGCCCGATAATTCCCCGGCCCGAAAATTATAATTTTCCTGACATGGAGTAAATCACACAAAACCATCAAATATGCTGACGGAATACTCAAAATAATTTTTACAGTACACAGAAAAAATTTGGGGTGTCAAAATTACTGTCTAATAGATAGGAAATTTGGGGTGTTACACTTAACCACGGAGTACTTATGTTCTAGGCTCCCGAAAAAAAGTTGCAAGTTATTGATATGGCTACGCCTAATCAATTCCTTTAAGCCATCCTCAACTATGCAGTCCCATACCTGCACAGTCTCTGAATCTCTCTCATTCTGGTGCGTATTTAGTTCATTCATGGGACCCTTCACCTAAAAGCCTGTCAGAAGCCGCTCCTTGTACGTGCTTCTCTTATACCGACGTCCACTTCCCGCCCTCGTCAGCCTCGGGACACCACATGCCCACCAACTTTCACTTGGTTTGTCCCCGAACCACACCATACTGGGAGAGGTCCCGGCTCTGATACCATCTATAATATCCCGGGACTGCCTGTAGGATTGATGAGGGTCTCCACAAACCAACACGGGTCTTTTCAGCGTGTTTTGTCCTTACTCACACGCATCCTAGGAAACTTCCCAGGAGGTCACCCATCCCATAATTACTCCAGGTCAAGCATGCTTAACCATGGAGTTCTTATGTTCTAGGCTCTCGAAAAAAAGTTACAACTTGTTGATATGGCTACGCCTAATCAATTCCTTTAAGCCATCCTCAACTATACAGTCTCATACCTGCACAATCTCTGAATCCCTCTCATTCTGGTGCGTATTCAGTTCATTCATGGGACCCTTCGCCTAGAAGCCTGCCAGGAGCCGCTCCTTGTACGTGCTTCTTTTACACCGGCATCCACTCCCTGCCCTCGTCAGCCCCGGGACACCATAGCGGGTGCCTCACATGGACAGTTATAAGCTCCTCTGTGCCGTGGGGTAGACCGATGCAAACACACTGACGATCCAGACCGAGACGCTATCCTATATCGCGATCAACTGTTGAGGTGCCATGTATAAGCCATTGTTGCGCAAATATTTTATGAGATGAAGCACACTGTTTATATAGGCTAACGATATACTGGCATTACTCCTTGATCATTCACTCCGAAAATGTTTATGTCTAGCTCCATGGAGTAGGAATTGGGTACCATTCACATTATGAACTATCGGTCTCATAAATCATTGAGCATGAGCATCTATAACTGTGGAAAATATCTGTTTTTATCACCGTAATAATTATGTGATTGCTTGAACTGTTGACTGTTGGAATATTGATATTGTCTGCTTGTCATTGATAACTTTTATTGCTATTCATTTTTTATTTGCTTTTATTGTTAGTTCTAATTATTACTGTGATTGGACTATTACTTTAAATGAAGTCATGATTATTTGAATTGCCTTGTTGTTCATTATCTAAGATGTTATTGTTGCTTCTATCTAAATTCTTATTTTACTGCTACTGTTGATAAATGTATGTGTTGTGATGTTATTTGGGCATCCTACGCCATTCCGTTTTCTTGCTGCCATATTGGTATTGAACGTTGGGTATCTCATCTCTTTCCTGCACCCTTGTATCTTTTGTTTTATATTTGTATTTGATAAAAGATCGTGAGGAAGACGAAAAGGGACCACCCCCTTGCTAATTAGACTGGATCGATTCCTTATTTTCGAGGTGGCATCTGGACGAGATTTCTTCGGTTACGTACAGGTGCAACTTCATGGGGGCACTGATGCCTGATTTGACGACCAAGACTCCGAGTGTCATATATATTTAGGGTTGCGGCTCTGTCGGCTAGTAGTACCTATCCCAGGGTTACTACTTTTCCTTTTTGTACTCTTATACCCGTTATCTTTTATACTCAATATGTAAGTACTATACTTTGTGTTATTAGAGCATTGTGTTAAGGACTAAAATATTATTTATGGAGTATATTTTCTTTCAGTGGTTGTGTTTTAGAATAGTTGGATACTAATTATGCATTCATTTGGGGCTCGTATTTTCTATTTACGCATAATGGAAATAATTTAAATTTGAAATTCCTGTTTCGAGACTGTGACACGCCTAGATCTAGTGACTATGGTGCAGTTACGTTTGGGCCGTGGTCACTATATCAAGTGGTGTTTCACTAGGTGGTATTAGAGCAGTTCATCCTGTTGAGCTGGGGTATGGACTTACTATGTTTAGGCATATTAGAATTTTTGTATGTTGTACACTTCCTTGTCTCTTGATTGAGATGATGGGAAAGGAATACATGGCTTATCATAGGTTGAATGTTAGTAGCTACTGTTATACAGTTGCATGATATTTAGGACTGGCCTACTCAATATGTAATGTTCTGTGTGTATAGGAAACTATGACTTCACCTAGGCATACTGTACTAGGAAAATAGGAACTCTTTTGTGAGAAGATCAAGAGGTTTTGGAAAATCGATCTTCTGGAGAAAAAAATAACTGATGTAAGTTTGGTTAGAGAAGCTGTTTGGTGATTGACTACTTGCAAGAGGTTACACCATTGGAGGCAGAATGAAGAAGCTCGAGTTGGAGACTGTTAGGATTCATGGATTGACTTGTCTTGTTTGAATTGTGTGATTCTGTGTGTTTAGTTTTCGAGAGGAGACGATGTTGTTTGAAATAATTACATTTGTTTTGTTGTGTCATGTTTTGTCTGTCTCCAAAGAAAATCGATGGCTCATGGTAGATGTACGCATATGGGCGCAGAACAAGACAGTGGAATCATGACTGCGACTGAAGAGGAAATGCAAAGGATGGTTGATGTGACAACTCACCAAAATCAGAGGGCCGCCCAACCGCGAGAATTAGAGGTTAAGGTTTCGAATCTGTTGAAGGAAAGTTGGACTTAGGATAACCTTGGACTGCCT
This sequence comes from Ormosia emarginata, assembly GCA_029884605.1. Taxonomy (NCBI): domain Eukaryota; kingdom Viridiplantae; phylum Streptophyta; class Magnoliopsida; order Fabales; family Fabaceae; genus Ormosia; species Ormosia emarginata. The sequence continues at coordinate 48,370,935 of JAQQTP010000088.1, forward strand.
AAATACCAATGGAGGAGTAATAAGAAGGCTAATCAATTCAAGCGGAAACCATACTCCCTATTGTCAGGAAAGCGATAGCCACATCCAACTCATGGGGAAAGTGCTAGTAGCAGTGGATCCAATCAGACCCCGACATCCTTACCAAAATGTAAGAAATACGAAAAGAACCACTTAATGAAGGAATGTAATACCAAGAGGATAGTCTGTCCCAAGTGCAGAAAGGAGCACCTAACTAGGAATTGTACAATTGCAGGAATCATCTGTTTTAATGTGGAAAGCCTAGACACGTCTCCCGTAATTGCAACCAAGCAAAGGCAAGGTCTTCAATTGATGCTGCAAAGGCTGTGAAACCACAAACAGAAGCCAGAACTTATACCCTGGGTGGCGCTGAGGTCTCTAAATTTGAAGATCTAAACAACAGTAATTATGCCTCAAGCGACGATCCCGTAATTGTACTGTACAATTCTAGGGGCAACCCTTCCTTTTACGATTTGTAACTGTATGGATCATTTGGATTCATCTGTGTTTTCATTAGCTTTAGTCCAGTTACTTTTGTTTTTGTTGTCAAAACTTGTTATTGATACTTAAATTTGTTTAATCTATCCTATTTCTATTAAAAGTTGAATCCTTTGTTAACTTGACTTGTATACCTAAGTTCACGCTTGTCAGAAATTGTGATTTTAGGACTAGATCAATTATCTTCCTAGCCATATTCTGCTATACCATTCTAATGAAAACCTTAGTGATTCCTGGAACTAAGACTTTTGAATTCATAACGGTCAACAGAGTTGAAGCCTTGTGAGGGAAAGAAGCCTAAGGATACATGTTAATATCTTCCTTGGAGGACAAAAGCAAGGGGAATATAAATGTCACTCTTCTAGTCAAAGAGTTTCGCATGATGAGTTACAGTGCTGTCAGTCAAGAAGAATAATGGATCAGCAAGAAGGGAGTCGTTGTTCTCTCCAAGATAGATGTACATTTTGGTTATCATTAAATTCGTGGGAATTTGAGGATGTTCTCCAAAATAGTATTTCGAATGCACTATGGACATTATGGATATCTCGTAATGCCGTTCGGAATAATAGATGCTCCTGTCGTATTCGTGGATAACGTGAATTGAATCTTCCATCCTTACCTAGAACAGAATTGTCGTTGTCATCAATGATGACATTCTGATCTATTCTCGAACATATGGAGAGACACGTTGGACACCTCGGTATAATTTTCCAGACTTTGAAGGAGAAAAAGTGAATGCCAAGGTATCAGAGTACGAATTCTCGTTTGAGGAGGTTCAGTTTTGGATTATGAAATCCCAAATGGAGGAATTGTTGTGGATTCACAAAAAATTGAAGCAGTTCTTCAAAAGGAAAGACCGGAGACCGTAAAGGAGATTCATAGCTGGTGGGATTAGTTAGTTGTTATCGAAGGAGTATCAATGGATCCTCCAAGATAGTAGCACATCTTACTCAGCTTATAAGAAGAGAATCAAAACTTTTATGGGATAACACACGTGAAGAAAGTTTTCCCAGGATTAAGGAAACATTCGAAGACTCGCCAATTTTGGTCCTACCCGATTCCAATGAGACAATTGAAGTGTTTTGTGAGGCTTCACATCAAAGTCTAGGATGTGTATTCATGCAAAGTTGGGAAGTTGTGACTTATGCCTCGAGGTAGTTGAGGGTGCATTGAGAATTATCCAACACATGACTTGGAGTTAGCCATAGTTGTATTTGCTCTGAGAATAAAGAAACACTTTATGTATGGGACAACGTTCAATGCCTATAGCAATCGCAAGAGGCTGAAGTATCTGTTCGACAAAAAAGGAACCGGACATGAGACAAAGGAGGTGACTAGGAATTTTGAAAGAGCAGGATTTCTAACTTTAGTGTCATCTAGCAAAAGTAAACGTCATAGCGGACGCTTTGAATTAGAAACTACCTAATACCTTCATTATGATGGTCAAGAAGAAGGAATTAATAGAGTAATTCAAGGATAGGTGGTTGTCATCGGAAATGACACTGATGAGGTATGTCTAGATATAGTCACTATTTCGAATGACCTGTTGGGAAAGATCCAAGAGGAGTAGAAAAGTGACTAATTTATACAAGACATGAAGGGGCTATTAAAACAAGGCATGGCATCAGGTTGCGGTGAAGGAATTCGATGGAATCCTGATGTTCACAAGTAAGGTTTATATGCCAAATGGGTCAGAACTTAAGATGTTAATTTTCAATGGAGCTCACGGGAGTAAAGTGAGTATACACTCTTGAGCGACCAAGATATCTCAAGATCTAAAACAGAAGTAATGGTAACAAGGGATGAAGAAAGACGTTCCTAAATGTGTGTCATCTTGTCTAAGCTGCCAGTAAACTCACTCCTAAATTCTTCGGGCTATATCAAATTCTTTTCAGATTGGCCCAATAGCCTATAACTAGTTTTTGTCATCCTTTCTTTCTAAATCTTCATAATGTTTCCTATGTGTCAAAATTACGAAAGTATATCCCCAATCCGGCCATGTCATCGAACTAGACACAATACCATTAAGAGAGGATTTGATCTGCGAAACACTTCCTGTAAAGGTCAAGGCTTGGAGCGTAAAGTAACACTGAGGCAAGGAGATTACACTAGTTAGGATGTTTCACTCCTGGTATCAGAGAAGTGTGATGTAGAAGTTAGAAAATAAGATGGAGAAACAACATCTATAGTTATTCTAAGGAATGAAAATTTTGAGGACGAAATTTCTATTTGATGGGGAGAGTTGTAACATCCCGAAAATTAATAATTTCATGATAAATAGTCGTTTTATAATATTTGTAATTTTTGTGAATTTTTCTGGATTTTTCTGGAGACGTGAAATATTTTAATATTATTTCTCGTTTTGTGTGCACACTGAGCGGAGCCAGGAAAATGAGATATTTTTCCCGAGAACCTTGAGCTGTGGAAACGTCGACGGGGGATCTTACTAAACCCGAGGCCAGACACGGTTTGCGAGGTTTCATGTTTTTTGAGAAATTTTAACAGATAAAATAATAATCGTTGTGTAAATTTTATCTGTCACATAAATTAATACTGACTTCAGTCAACTGTAACAATTGTCTACTAAATAATAACATGTATTAAAAACCTTATCACATTATCCAAAATCTACTTTGTATCACATCCATTAGCTTTAATTTCAAAAGAAAGATTAACTTAATCAAGAGCTTTAAGAGGGAAGCTTCCTAGAAATTTCCCTAATAATACACATGTTTCTTTTTCTCTCTCTTCCCTCCCCACTCACTCCACGGTAGACATCTCTTTTGGGGGAGTCAAAGGTGTTTTCTCCCTTTTATCACCTCATTTCCATTTTTTTCTAAACACAAAACACTTAACACTTTTCTCTCTTCTCATTTTCTTCAAACGTTATTCTCTTCTTCTCTTCTTCCTTCTCCACGGTGCACACACATATTGGAGATCATCTCCATTGTTTGCTAAACAAATCACATTCTTTGTTTCCTTCCACCGTTCCAAGACTACTCTCTTTGGTGGTCATCCTTTGGTTCTTCTTCTTCCATTTTCCACCATTGAAACTAAAGCTTGAAGCTTTTGAGGTAAAGTCTTCACCTTTCTTCCATTTTCTTCCCCTTTTCGTTTTTCTTGGTCACCTACGTGATCAAGAACTCATCTTTCCATGATTTGAGTGGACATTGTGGAAGTCACTCACATTAGTGTTTCCTTGAAGGTGAAAATGAAAATCAAGAAAAAAAGGAGCTAGCATCCTTGTGATTGTCTTCATTTAGGTAAGAGGGAGATAATCCTCTTTAACCAATCTTGGTAGTAAGGAGATGTCTTGTATGTTGTTGTTGTTGAGGGAATTTATGTGTTGATTTCTCTCTTTGTTATGATTGTTTTTCACAATGGTGTCTTTGGTTGGATTTGCATGAGTCATTGACTGCCCTTATGTGATTTTGGATGCATATTTGAGTTAATTTGATGTTGAAAATGTTATGGATTAATTTGGGTTGAGTTTAGATGGCTTAAAGATCATTTTTCTGCAAGTTTATGCATGGTAATCGATTACACAGTGCCTGTAATCGATTACCAAGCTTTTGGAGTTACAAAATCGTGATTCTGGGAATCACTTAATCGATTACATCCTGTCTGTAATCGATTACGGAGATTCTGTCCAGCTGGTAATCGATTACCAGAACTGTGTAATTGATTACCAGGTTCCTGGAGTTACGAATCGTGTTTCTGGGATGCTATGTAATCGATTACAATCAGTTTGTAATCGATTACAGAGGTTCTGTTAAGCTGGTAATTGATTACCAGAGATATGTAATCGATTACCAAGACCCAAAAATGAGATTTTTGAACTGAAAATGATGAAAACATGGTTTCCTATCCCTTGTAACTCAAACATAAATCTTAATCCTAGATTCGAGGACTTTATTTCACTTAAATGTGATAGGATTATGTATCCATACCAATAATGGCGAAATGATTTTGAAAATGGAATTTTTAGATCCATAACATGGACATTGTGGCATGTGTGTAACGATGGACATGTACATGTATTGATATTGAGAGTTGGTTGATGCAATTGTGAGTTTCTATGTGGGACCAAGTTCTTGATGAAATTATGATATGTTAATATTGAAAATGGATATATATGCCATGGTGGTATACTTTATGATGAATGCATCATTGATAAACATACATGATTGGACATTGTGTCGTCATGTATGTGTGTTGTCTGTTGGACATTGTTGGAAAGACCAAGTTGCCTAGGAGTTTGAATAACACCTATGTGCGGGTATGAATAGACTAAGCGTAGGTGTCATATGTTGTTGACCCTGGGGGCGTCGGGGTGCGGGCGCCTCACATGGACAGTTATGAGCTCCTCTATGCCGTGGGGTAGACCGATGCAAACACACCGACGATCCAGACCGAGATGTTATCCTATATCGCGATCAACTGTTGAGGTGCCATGTATAAGCCATTGTTGCGTAAATATTTTATGAGATGAAACACACTGTTTATATAGGCTAACGATATACTGGCATTACTCCTTGATCATTCACTCCGAAAATGTTTATGTCTAGCTCCATGGAGTAGGAATTGGGTACCATTCACTCCTTGATCACCCGTTATCTTTTATACTCAACATGTAAGTACTATACTTTGTGTTATTAGAGCATTGTGTTAAGGACTAAAATATTATTTATAGAGTATGTTTTCTTTCAGTGGTTATGTTTTAGAATAGTTGGATACTAATTATGCATTCATTCGGGGCTCATATTTTCTATTTACGCATAATGGAAATAATCTAAATTAGAACTGTGGTGCAGGGACATTTGGGTCGTGGTCACTATATCAAAGGGTGTTACAGATACTACTCCTCCGGATACTGATAATGTAGAGGTTGCTTCTCTTCCTCATCTTCAAACTCTTTACAGAACATAAATAATAATACAGAAAATGTACACAAAAAGGTAAGACAATCTACATCACTACTAGCATGGCAGTATAGAAAACGATAGCACATACAGATATCACAATTAATACAATAATCCATATTATCACGTCATACATAATATCTCAAATTACTATAAACAATCACATTATGATGCAGACCATATATACAAATGTACGCAAACTCATTCCTACTCCATGGAGCTAAACACAAACATTAGAGAGAATGATCCGGAAGATCTATCCGTACCTCAGGCTGCCCCAACCTACTAGTTCACAGTCATACGTCGTGTAAATAACACACAGTCAAATCGTCGTGTAAGTAGTACACAGTCAAAACATCATGCACAACAAGCATTGTACTAGATAGTCTCCACAAGATCTTGATTAAGAACAGTGCTTGTCAAGATCGTTAGTATGTTGCCCGTTATCATGGCCTAGAAGAGCTACCAACTGTCCACATGTGGAATCCTCCGCACACTAACGCCTCCAATTTCACTCAATGAACTGTACTACGCCTATCACACCCACAACACAGTGTAATTCATCTCGTCAGTCAATCGCCAATTTCAGCCAAATTGACACATCTCTCAATGCATGTATATGAACCATAATTACATAAATACCCTTATCAATATGAACCATAATTACACAAATACCATCACTATCAATATTTCAAAATGTAGTATGTCTCCACTTGGCAGTACTATTTCTCAACATGTCCGGGTCCACTACTTTGACCCGATAGTAAACTCACTGTTCCTTTTAATCGCGTAAATATTTTATTGCATTTTCATAGTCGCGTCACCTTTTTCAAAGATTTTCAAATTGCATAAGTAATTTTCAACGTTTTTAAAATCGTGTAGTGTTTTTAAATCATTTTCTCAATCGCGTAGCTTAAAACTCATTATTTTAAATACTTGTAGGATATTTCTAACATTTTTCAACTACATAATATTTTCTTTACGTTCTAAATTATATTTTGAAAACTTTCTCCATTATTTATTTATTTTTAATTAATTTTGACAGTATTTCATCTAGAAAAATCCATTAAATGGCATTTTCTACATTTTCCTTTAAAAATTACCTTTCTTAATCATAACCAATATTTACATCTTGAAACTTGCTAACGCGCTTCAAAACCCAAAGGGTGAGCTCTACATTAGTACTTTTCAAGCGTTCAATTTATTTCTCATCCACACTTAATTCCTTTAATTAAGTTTCTAATAAAAGGTTCATTTATTTTGTTTTTCCAAAATTCATTAAAATTGAGTTCTCTTTAGATTAATTCCTTAGTCTACACTTAAATAAAATAATTTTGGATCAAAGGTATAACAAATGGCATGTTGGCCGAAATTCAATGTATCCTTTATAAGTCACCTTTAAATTATTTTCCATTCTCTAAGTCATTGTAAAATTCATTAATCCAATTAAATCCATTAAATCATTCTTTTAGAAAATGGTTGAGAACATTTTGACTCTCTTGGTTGTTAGTGAAGTTGTGAGCTTCCTTGTGTTCTTTAGAACACTTATGCAAATCCTCACATGTTATTCACATCCTACACTAATTATCATACATCTATGAACATATACCATATATTTTAAAGCTATAAACATGCTAGCAAACATAATCAAAATCACAAATAGAAAAAACATTAAACAACCAAGTGAATGAATCCTTATGGATTCTTCACCACAAATACATCCATTTTCTCACCACCACACAAGGTTGATGAGATTAAATCTCCCTCTTACCTTAAGGGAAGACAAACTCCTTCTAAACTCCTCCTAGTGATTTTCGTGTGACTCCAAGAAAACCCTAACAAACTCAAACAATTTTAATAAGTCATAACTATGGTTGAAAAATACAAACCAAGGATAAATCATAGCTTAGAACTTCAAGAATCAAGTTAGAAATAAGAAACCAGGATTTTTACCTTGTAGGAAAGGAACTTCCAGGTAGTTTTCCAAGCTTCAAATGAATTATTTTGAAGAACTCTCAAGGTGAAAGATGCTTAGAATGGTGTTTGGATTTGAGAAGTGGTGTTAGATGAAAATTTAGAAGAGTGGAGGCTGTGAGCTCCTAAATAAGGAAAAATAAAGTCTTTGGTTCTTGGAAGAAAGAGAAGAAATGTTTTAGGTGATAGTAAAGATGAAGATGAAGATGAAATGGTCTCCTAATCCTATGCATAGCTGTGGAGGTCAATGGAGGTGGCCATCTTTGTTGGCCACCCAAGGACTCCTAATGGCCTTAGATGTGTTCAAAGGTGGATATCCAAGGCTTTGTGTCCAAGTTTGCTTCTCATTGGCTTAGAGAATCAAGTCACCAAGTGACTTAGCCCTTCTTGAAGATGCCATAACCGAATGGCCTAAGGAAGAGCAAACTAAGTTCTAGTTCACTTAGGTAATCTAGTTAGACTTAGGTGCATTTAGTTAGGTTTCTTAGTTACCTTGTCTAACTATCTAGTTACTTAAGGCAACTAGTCATCTTCTTAACTTTACTAGAACCTTCTCTAACTAGAACTCTAATGAATAGCTAACTAGGTTTATTCTATTTAGTTACTACTTAGATACCTTAGATTAACTTAGTTAAGCTTAAGCTAATTTAGTTAGGTTTTGCTAGTTACTTACTAACTAGTCCAACCACTTTTGTTGACTACATCCTATTAGCTTAGAAACTTTCAAGCCTTTTATGTTGACTAGCTCTCATTGGCTCAAAACAGTTCAAGCCACTTTCGTTGATTGATTTACTAAAGGTAGGTCCCATAGACTTTTCCGGATCCGTGGTCCATTGGAGCAGAATCTACTATTTTTGAGACAGTAGGTACGATCCAATAAAATAATATTATAAAAATATAAAATATTTTTATTGCACAGTTAAATTCTAAAAATTAAAAGATTAATACACGTATCACTCGGAATTGTGTTTAGTAAGATCCCCCAACTCCGAATAATCAAATTAAGATTTCCCCAGCTCAAAAATTATTATTTTCTTGACTCGGAGTAAATCACACACAATGATCAAATATAGTCACGAAATAATCAAATTATTTTTATAACACACAGAAAACGTAAAACAATACATTTCGGACAATATCATAATTTAGTAAAATTTGGGGTGTTACACAGTAAACAACAAAACATCCAAAGAGGAGAATAAATTACTGAAGGAAAAGATAAGCAGGAGAAAAAGAACAAGCAATACAATGCAAAAGAGCTTTTATCTAATGCTAGTTGCAATAGGCTAGTAAATTGTGGAATACAAGCAAAGAAGTAACTCAAACCCAAAAGAATAAAATTTTCTAGCTGAGTCAACTTGATAGCAGTGAAGCTAATTCAATATCATTAACCTTGATGCATTCACTTTTAATATACACAAAGCGGCATACAATCATTCATATGACATTATCTATTATTAACAAGCTCTCTCTTGGATGCATTCCTGCAATCCACTAAGTGAGTTGTTATGTAATTCTGTTTCAAAACATAAAGCTATATATTATCATCATTCTATGTTGCCCAATGACCACCAATGCATACAAGAAAATAAAAAACTCAAATTGTGAGTTGAATAGCTCACCCGATTCTAACTTTTTCTATGTTTAATGCAAGTATCATGATCTAGACAAACAAAAGAAGTCCAAGTTCCTTCTAATAAACATCCTCCAAAATAGAAACCTGCATGATAGTTTTAGATTTCATCAGAAAGAATAGATAACAGACATGAAGGCAGTAACTCTCTATTTTTTTCACCTTTTTTTTCTCAGATTGATTGGTCTCAGTAGGATTTTGGTCTCCTGTTTGAAGATCCTGTGCTGCATCATCAATCCTTCCAACATCTGATAAGACTGAAAATTATCATTACTTGTCTGGTAACCATTATCTCTATTAACTAGTAATCAACAAAATAGATACAAAAGGCTAGAACAGAAATAATATCAAAACACTTACCACTTAACTATGAATTATGCCTAGCTTCCTAGAATTATTACATGGATGCATTAAACCAAATCATCAAAATGCAAAACTTCAAAGAAATTTAATATAAAAGATAAGCCAAGTTTAAAACATATTTAACTAATAGTATACATATATATAACCAATGAATTTAAAATGGATTGGCAAAAAATTCGAGGTATTCATTGAAGACTAAATGGTAATTACTTTAAGCCTTAGAGTACCAAGAAGAATAAATATCTTGCTTTCTATTTTTGTTTATTCAATGAAGTAATTTTCAATGGAGTGTAGTAATTTACTTCTAGGTACTCTGCTTTTGTGTATTGCCAGTAAAAAGAAGAATACAAGTTAGAAAACTTTATTTTTTTTAAAAACAATAGTAATGCTTTGGAAGAGGAGCAAGAGTAGCAGAATATAAAATGAAACGCATAAGAAAATAGATGACATTAACATTACTAGTATTGATATTGTGACACATATAATGGGTGCCTTTGGAATGCTGCAAAGGCATCACCCTTAATCGCAGAGAGAGTGAAATAATCTTCACATATATGATCTGCAAAAAGACCTAAAATGCCTCCAACACACACGTTAGCCACAATTAACATAACACTTGAAAAATATATCCTGCAATTTAAAAGAAAGACCAAAAAACAAAAACAAAAAAACAAAAAACAAAAACAAACAAACAAACTACCTGAAACCCCGAGCATCATAAAACCACATGTTTAATCACCACAACCTCTTTTGCATCATAGCAGCAGCCTCCTCAACCACCACAACCTCGTTTTCATGTTCAATCACCTCTTCTAGCTCCTTCTTCTCCTCCAACACCATCCTCCACAAACTCGACTATGGTTCGTGCACAGGTGACGTGGAGTAGAGGTAGGGGCTCGTGTTGGCTAGATCTAGATGGAGGTGCAACGGTGGCTCCAGTTTCATAGCGGCTGGACAGAGGCTGCGGCTTTGAGGCCCTTTTGAAGAAATATGGTGTGGTGCACTGGACTTCTACTCCCTACCATCCACAGACGAATGGACAGACTGAAGTATCCAATCTAGAAATTAAGTCTTTCCTTGAAAATACTGTGAATCCAACGCGTAAGGATTGGAGTATTGGACTTGATGATGTGTTATGGGCTTAAAGGACTGCATACAAGACCCCGATTGGAATGTCACCATTCTGATTGGTGTATGGGAAGCCTTGTCACTTGCTAGTGGAGCTAGAGCATCAATCTTACTGGGTTGTTAAGCAAGTTAACATGGATCTGGAAGGTGCTGAAAAGCACAGGAAACTCCAATTGTAGGAGTTAGAAGAGTTGAGGAATGAGGCCTTTAAGAGTTCCCTCACTTACAAGGCCAAAACCAAGGCATTCCATGATCATATAATCTCCAGGAAAAGTTTCAACAAAGGCCAAAGAGTGTTGCTATATCAATACAGACTTAAATTGTTTCCAGGCAAGCTACATTCTAAATGGATTGGACCATTTGTAGTAACAACTGTTTTTTCTTCTGGTGCAGTGGAGATCATGAATGAGGCATTTGGAAAGACATTCAAGGTCAATGGACATCGTCTCAAGCCTTACCATGAGCTTGCAGAGAATGCAGAATCGAAGCGATGACCCTTCTCCATCTTGTTATGTTGAACACTGAGGAGTGTTATAATGTCAGGCTGCAGATATTAAACCAAGCGCTTATTGGGAGGCAACCCAACTAGATTTGCTTTCTTTTTCTTTTCTATTTTATGTTGTTTTCGTGTTTTTCTTGTTTAGCTTCATAGTTTAATCCATTTTACTGTGTTCTTTGCCTACTGATTCTTGCATCTTTGCAATTATTTGTGTTTTGTCACACTGGGATTGAGATTGAATGCAGGAGTGACTTGTTTGCTGAGTATTTGGGGTCTGTATAAGAGTTTGAATGGATGTTATCTTTGCAAATTGGTGATCTTATGAGATTTTGGTGTGATTTTTTCAGTTTGCTTAAACCCCAATTATTATTGAAGACAACACGGGGTGGGTCATGTCATATGACACGGCCCGTGTCCTCATATCAGAGGACCATTCTGCAGATCCAGTGGCTCACAGAGCCAAACACAAGTCTGGCCGTGTCCTTTGACATGACCTGTGTCCTCAAATGGGCAGTCATTGCCTCTTCCAGAGACCAACACGGTCTGGCACGTGTCATGTGACACGACCCGTCTTGGTGTGAATCAGAAGGCAATGTGTATAGAAGAGAAGAACACGGGTTTGGTTGTGTCATATGACACAACCCGTGTTTTCGTGAGGCAATCCCTACCTCTTTCACAGAGGGTTACACGAGGTGGGCCATGTTAGATGACATGGCCCGTGTTTTCGTGGGTCAGGGGCCTTTCTTTTTACAGAGAAGGACATGGTGTGGGCCGTGTAAAATGACACGGTCTGTGTCCTCACATCAGCACCCGTAAAACCCCACTTAGGGTTTTATTTAGGCAATTTTAGCCGTTCTTCATCCTCCATCCTACGCAGCCCTCTTCTTTCCCCCATTCCCTTCAACCCTGCACAAGCATATCTCTTTCCCCTATCCTATTCATCCTCGTCATTCTCTTCATCTCTCTCACCATCATCCTCTTCATTGCCACTCCAACCACTATTCTCATTCCCCCATTTCTTTCCCTTTCCCAATTCCTACGCACACCAGTTCCCCACCTCTCTCTCCATTTCACTTCTTTCACCTTTCCCTCACCCATTTTTCTTACCTCCACGCTATCCATCATGCCCCCTCGCAAGCACACAAAGATGCAGGCAAGGAAGGGAGTTCCACCTCCCCCTCCACCACGTGCTCCCTCTCCACCCCAGGTACCCATTAATCCTATTGATAGAAAGGAGGTTGTTGCCACTAGATTCCTAGATGAGGATACCTTACAGGCTATTGGGTTATTTAAGGAGGTTTTTACATTGCTGGGTAGGATTGGTTAGGTTGTATTTGCACATTTGCACAAACCCACTTATGCTGAGCTAACTAGGGAATTTATTTCCACTTGTTCTTGCAAATTATACCCTTTGAGTGACCAAGCTCAGTGGCTCGGTGAGGTCACCTTTAAGCTTTTAGGCTCCCTTTGCACATTAGACATCCATCAATTTAGTGCCATTTTTGGTTTCCCAGTTGGCCATAACTGTCTTCCCCGTGAGTTTAATCCTAATCGTGTTTGGACCGCTCTGACTGTTGCTGGGTCAGGTACCTATGACCCTTCGAAATCTAAGGCTTCCAAACTTAGGTCCCCTGCTCATAGATACATTCAGAAATGGTTGGCTAATACCATCTGTGGTAGGAGGGAAAGTCAGGGGACCATTAGTCGCCATGAGTTATTTTTCTTACATTGCATGATCCATAGGGAACCTGTCAATGGGGGGTCTTGGCTGTGCAATCAGTTTAAGCATGCTGGGGCCACTCTAGCTGCCAGCATCATGCTTGGGGGTTTTGTTTCTACTATTGCTGAGCACTATGACTATTTAGACTTACTGGAGGAGGGTCTTATTCGTGGTTCCACTGCTATTGATGGCTCTATTCTAGTGGCTATGAAGTTGTGCGTCCATCAGAATGGCGCACTACACTTACTTGAAGCTAATGGGGAGATCTTACCTAGCCCAGCCCCGATACCTGATCCCAAAGAGGATGATGTAAAGCTACCACTTTCAGACTATGCTGCTCCTTTTGTTGATGATGTTGGGCCCTCCACTCAACCTCAAACTGCCTCCTTTGATTATCTTCTAGCCCGTCTTGATCACTTGGAGATGGATCAGACTACTTGCTTTCAGAGTTTTGATGATCGCTTACAGAGTCTCCAGGCACTAGGAGACCCTTTTGTTCAGAGATTGGATAGCATTGATGGCAACTGGATGCCTTGCTTCAGAGATTTTATTATCCTCCTCCCCCATCTTGATATATATCCATTGTTGTATTGGGACTCTTTTTTTTTTGTTGCCTTTCACTGGATGTTTTGAATCTATATTGGACTTGCTTGTTGATTGTTGGTTAATGATGATGATGACTTGGATTCCTTAATATCATTACTTTTGTCCCATTGGTCTTATTGTGTTCATTTATATCTGTTTTGCCATTTTACCATTACAGACAATGTCTGGTTCAAGTGTGGGGGGGGGTAACTTATCTCAATTGACTTAATGATGATGCATGTTTTTCCAAATTGGTTTTAAAGTGATTTGAGCTGTGAGCAAGTTTCTGCTTTATCTTGATAGGTCTTTAAGCTTAAAAGAACTGATTTTCTTGCTTCTAAATCGGTCAAATGAGATTTTTGAAAAATTGAAATGGTTAGTCAAAATTGATAAATTGAGATCTAGTTAGTTTTTGGGCCTTAATGGGAATGACTAATTTTAAGTCATTTCAGTTCTTTGTTGTGTGATTCCACTCATGGTTATATGTTCTTTAGAACTTGATTTGACTCTCTTTTAAGCTGCAAATGACCACTGCACAGTTTTGACATGATAAAGACATTTCTTTCTTACAGCTACTGGCCAAATAGTCGTTCTTGTAATTTGATCCATTGTTTACCCCTCTTTGAACCTAAATGACTTCCTTTCTTTCTATCATAGCTCAATACAAGCCTAAAAGTGAAAAACCATTGATACCCTACCTTAGGGAGTAGAAGAGCTTGGTAATTGTTTAGGAATTAGATTTGAATAAGTGTGGGGGTATTTGATAATGTGATGCAAGGTGTGTTTGTATTCATAAAAAAATTTGAAAAAAAATGAATGAAAAAGAAAGAAATGAAAAAGGGAAAAGTTATTTGTTGAATGGAGAAAGGCAAGAAAAAGGTGAAGATACCAAAAAGAAATCTGAGATTGAAAAGTACTGGGGTGATATTACAAATGTGTTTGAATTTTCTATTCCTCCTTGCTCTTCTATTTCCTATGGTCAAACCCTGCTCATCCTTGATATATCCTACCTTGACCTTGACCCCATTACAACCTAATCAAAGACCTTTTGATCTTTGTGTGCATGTGGCCTAAGTGGTAAAGAAGTAGAGGTTTGTCAAGCTTATGATAGGGCATATCTTCATGAGTTGGTTAAGAGTAAATACAAACCCAAAGCACTTGAGTGAAAGAGAGTATATCAGTAAGGATTTATCATGCTGATTTAACTCTGAGATTTGATTGATTTTGCTAGCTGGTTTGGATTGCTAAGAAAGGAAATTCCTGATTGCTTAGATTCCTTGAAAGGACTGAAGTGCATAGGTCTTTGCTAATTGCTTAACACTTTCATTACCTATTGGAAAGCATGTGCTTGATTCTATGTTTTTTTTTTGCACAGGAGTACAAAAGGCTAAGTGTGGGGGTATTTGATCTGTTGATAATTTCAGTATTTTGAATGCCTTACATTTGACCTAATTGGATTCCATATGCGATCAATTGATAACATTTGATCTTATTGTACTTCAATACCACCTCTTGAAGCAAGGGAAAAAGAGTGTTTATTAAGAATCCCAGCTAAAGTTGAAGAAAGTCAACAACACGGCCCGTGTAGTCAGACACAGGGTACCCCGTGTACTCCTTTGGTACCACAAGAAGTGTCTAGCCATGAATTTTCCCAACACGGCCCATGTCATATAACACAGGTAGGTTGTGTACGTCTCTGACATGACAAGGGAATCTAGTTTTGAACTTTGACTAATAACACGGCCTGTGTCATCTGACACGGGGTTTGCCGTGTATCTCTCTAGTATCTTAAGATGGGTTTAGTTTTGAGCCAATTCGACAACACGACCCATGTCATCTGACACGGGGTGTATCGTGTAGTTCTCTGAGTTCTAAAGCATTTGAGTTTGTGAGGGCAGAGTCAGACACAGGGTAGGCTGTGTCAAATGACACGGCCCGTGTCTGCGAATTAGAAACTTAATTTCAAATTTTGGTGCAAAATTAGGGATCCAAAGGTATAAATAGGATTAGCTAAGACTCTTAAGGGAGTTCTGGACTGAAAGCCATCAGAGAAGAGAAGAGGATTCAAAGAACAAGAAAGAGGGAGATTTAATTGAAGATTGGAGACTCAGGATCGGGCAATCAGAGATCGATCAACCTTACTCACTGAAAACTAGTTTGACTTTCAATTTTCTTTCGTTCTTTCATTCTTGACCATGTATCTATTTCATTTTGATTTCGATTTTGAATTCGCCATGTGCGGCTAAACTCTTATTTGGTTAAAGGAGGATGAAACTCTAGTTTTGGTTATGTAAATTCTGCATATTCCTTTATTTCAATACAATTGTGTTTTTATTCATATGTTTCTGATCTTAATTCAATATAAAGGTTTTTATATTTTGACCAATTTCGAAAATGGTAAAACTAAGATTGCTATGTGCGGTTGCAGTAGTAGGACTATTGGAACATATGATCTAAGCAATTTAATCCTGGTGTATGATTGAATCTTAGTGTGATTGGTTTTCTATTTCTTAATGCGATCATTGGATAGATATAAGAGCGGTTGCTTTATAGCTAACTAGTGGTTAGGGTTAATTTGAGCGGTTGCTAAATTAACCACTACTTAAGGCAAATAGAGATTAATCTCACAATTGCGTAAAAACATAATTGATTATATTGATATAAAGATTATGTGGGTTTGCATGATCATATAAACCTAATAGTGGATTCTATCTCTTAACCAATATCCTCAAATTGGAAATTCAAATCGTATTTACTTTGCTATTGTTTTATCTGTGGTTTCTGTTTTAGTTTGAATTAACAAAAACCCTTTTTACTGTTTATTGTCATTTAAAGTTTAAATTATAATTCAGTTAATAATGTTAATTGAGTTAGTTCTCTGTGGATCGACCCTTGCTAATTACAACTGGTTGCAAGGTTTCTTATAATTTTAGTGGGACTAGGCAACTATTTTTAATCTCAATTTTAATTCACAATCCAAACAACACCACCCTGCGACAGAATCTTTTGCAGAATTCTGCAGAAGTGTGACATTATTCTATTAGTGCCACACACGAAATTTGATCACTTCAAAACTATTTCTTGATGATTTTAAGTCACAAACAAGTTTACAAACATGAGGGGAACATAAAACACTGATTGATTTCATCAAAAATTGATCCAAACACAAAATTACCCATCAAAACTCCAAAATCTACACTTTGAGCATTTTAGGTCCAAATTGATAGATTTTAGTTTCTAATCCAAACCCTTAGCATGAACAAGTCATAAACAATTCTTATAACTCATCCAAGCAAGAGAATCACTCAAAACACCACTAAATCTCATTTTGACATCTTAAACCTCAAATAGTGTAAACTTGAGAAATGAGAAAGAGATGAAGTTTTAAACTCAAGAACTCCTACCTCTTGCATGGATGAGATAAAGATCTTGAAGATTACCAAGGATGGATCCAAACTTTCCTCTTTGTTTCTCTTACTTCCTCCTTCCTCTCTTTTTCCCTTCTCATTTTCCTTTTCTTCTTTCCTGTTTCTGTTTCTGGAACTGTTGGAAAAGAAGGAATATAAGGAGGCAAAGTCCAATTTTGGCACTTATGCCTAAAGCTGGAACTTTATATTTGCTAAGGACATTGAAATTTAGCTAAATCAAGTTTTTCAATTTCCAACAACTTTGAAATACATACTAAGATTCATCAAAATTATTGTTTCACTAATATCTTAATTTTTCATACCTGCTACTAGTCAGTCCAGCATTAAAACGCACAATCAGTATGCTTAAAAGTAACAAACTAATTCTGATTGTTCTCAAATTTTAACTACACCTTATTCATCCTATTCATGACTTAGAAACAAATTCTCTAGGTGTATTTCCTTTAACTTAGCAATTTATGCTACTATCTGAGTCATTTTAAGTTACTTTTCAACTTCTAGGTTGCAACTAAGTGCGTAAATGAACTCAGTTTGTCACAAAACTTAACTGACATGTTATACAAGTATAACAGTACCTCTAAGACCATGTACATGCCAAACATGTTTTTGAGATAGGGAAGATGTTTTAGTGGCCTATTTTAATAGAGGACATAGCAGAATATGTTATGTTTTAGGTAATGGTGGAAAGATTGAGTAATCTGTTCATTTTTTACCAAGTAGAGTTAGCTATATTCTAAATTAAGTAGTTTAACTACTTTTTTTTAAAAAAAGATAGATAGATTGCAGGGAGCCTCAGTGAATGTAGTGTTTGATAGAGATACTAGGTTCACACTTAGTTTTTGGGAAGCCTTGCAAAAGAAGTTCAGAGCTAAGTTAAATTTTAGTACAACTTACCATCCATAGGCAGAGGAATCCAAAAGCATAGAGGTAAGCAGATTTCCTCTAGTGAGAATATCGTGGGGAGAAGCTATTACTGAAAGGACTACTTGGGAGTTGGAATTCCATGGAAAGTGAGTTTATTCAGAGTTGTTTGGATGAGGTGAGTAATTTTAGGGACAAAATTTTAAAAATGAGGGCAGAATGTAACATCCCGCGAAAACATGTTAAGCTTATATATAGTCTCAGAGGTACTATTATACTTGTATAACATGTCAGTTAAGTTTTGTGACAAATTGAGTTCGTTTAGGCACTTAGTTGCAACCCAAAAGTTGAAAAATAGCTTAAAATGACTCAGATAGTAGCATAAATTGCTAAGTTTAGGAA
This sequence comes from Ormosia emarginata, assembly GCA_029884605.1. Taxonomy (NCBI): domain Eukaryota; kingdom Viridiplantae; phylum Streptophyta; class Magnoliopsida; order Fabales; family Fabaceae; genus Ormosia; species Ormosia emarginata. The sequence continues at coordinate 48,388,966 of JAQQTP010000088.1, forward strand.
ATAAACGTAGAGAGTTTGTTTCTAAGTCATAAATAGGGTGGATAAGATATAGTTAAAATTTGAGAACAATCAGAGTTAGTTTGGTATTTTTAGGTATATTGGTTGTGCATTTTAATGCCAGATTACCCCAGCAGATATAGAAAAATAAGATATTAGTGAAACAATAATTTTGATGAATCTAAGTATTTATTTCAAAGTTATTAGAAGTTGAAAAACTTAATTTAGCATAATTCAATTGTCCTTAGCATATAGGGATTTTCAGTGTATATTAGTTCCTATCTAATAAGTAGCAAAGTTAGACTTTGCTACTTATTTCTCATCCCCTCCCACGGTAGAAACAAACCAGAAAAGAGAGAAAGAGAAACTAAAGAAAAAAAAGAAAGAAGGAAAGCAAAGAGGGAGAAATGGGGAAAAGCAAGAGGATCAAGAGGAGAAGCTCAAGGACAAAGGCCAAGCTTCAAGATCTTCATCATCTCCTTCTTTGTAGCAACTTGAGGAGCTTGAGGTAGGGGTTCTCTAACCTCCGATCTCATTCTTTCTCCATCTTTTCCATTGAATAAGGTTAGGTCACCTAGTCAGAGAAATTAGGTTTGAGATGCAAGAATCCACTTTCTTTGTTAGTTATTGCTTCTTTTGATGAAATTGAGTTAGTTTCATGGTATTGAATGCAAATTGGTTGTTTTTATGCTTAAACAAATCAAGAAGTTCCATAAGTTGGAATATAGAACCTAGGTTGTGATTTTGAGCATGGATCCAAGTTTAAGTGAATTGATGGGTTATTTTTAGTGTTTAATGATTCTAACATGATTAGAGATCATGATTAGGGTTGGAAAAAACTTAGAATCCAAGATTGGAAGGTTAAAAACAAATTTGGAGCTAATAGAATAGTGGTATGTTCTATATAATTTTTAGTCGAATTGACCATGCCTAGGCGCAGCTTTTTCACACCTAAACGTGGACTGATTAGTTTTTGATCCAGATGAGGCAGAGAGCACCATGTCTAGGCATGGTAAAACCAAGCCTAGGCGTGAGACAGGACATAAGCCACGCCTAGGCGTGAGTTCCAGGATTTTTTAAGAATTGTATTCTTGATGTTTTGGACTTCCCTATGTATTAGGATCACTCTTATATGCCTTTATAAGTGTATTGATGCATTAATAAGGATGTTCTAAGAAGGAAATTATCATCTATCAAATATGAGAAAGTTATACCATTGATGCATCCTTTAGTTAAGGATTGTCATAGGTAAGGATCTAACACCCTAGGCACTTAATGTTGCATTAGATATCACACAAGATGTGATGAGTTGGTGTAATAGATACGAGTATACTAGAATGAATTAGTAGCATTCACTTTAGTTAGTTGGTGTAGGTATGAGCCTTAAGATATCCAAGAGTAGTGGATTACTTTGGAAGGATACCTAGAACCTTAAGCAACAAAGTGTTGCAAGTAATAACCACTCATGAGTTAGTTTCACTCAAGTGGAGTTAAGTTTATGTGTTTAGTTCCTAAGTAGGAACGATGGTGTACTAAGTTCTCCAATTAAAAGAGATCTCGTGCATTGTTTAACACACACTAGGATGAACTATGACTCGAAAGCTTGTCTTTTTCATTGAGTATAGCATAAATGTATTTAGCTCTTCTAACAGTATAGTTGAGTTGAAGATGTAGGTAGGAAGAGAGTTACTTCCTTGAATACTAAGTTATTTATGGAAGGTCAAGTCGTTAGGTATTCCAAGAGTTAGGAGTTACCTAGAACAAGTATTTGGAACCTTGAGCACTCTAGTGTGACACAGGTCACTACAAGTAATGCAATAACAAGGAGAGCCAAATATAAGTGAGATATGTATAGTTTACTTATTTAAATGCACAAATTACTCACTTGTAGTAGAGTTGAGTTAAGTGTGCAAAGATCAGAGAAGTGCTCATTTGAATCCATAAGTTTGTTCAAAATGATGCACTAGTTAAGATAGACTCTTTCACAAGAATGAGTTGGGTCTATGAGTAAGTTTATAGCTAGTAAGGATTACAATTTTCCTTTGTCTCAGGTAGGACCAGGATGTGATAAATTCACTCCCTATCTTAGCAAGTGTTCATTAGCTTTGCAGTTACAGTTCAGTTGTATGGGCAATTGACTATGGTTGTTGACATAAGTGATTGTATAGGCGGTTGCTTATGTTAATGGTATGTAGGCTATCAGTTTGACTATACTACGAGGCATTTTGCAGTTATCAATTATAGTGGAGGAAACTCCTATGATAGTAATTATAGATAACATTATACAGTTGTATGGGCAATCGTATAATGTTAAGTTTAGTTTAATTATGTATACATTTTACATAGTTTTTATGCTAAGAAATATATGTTTATTACTGAAGATTTGTATGTTCTCACCCCTTTCCATGTTTTCATGGTAGAAGCAGGTCAAGGATCATCATAGAGTAAGAAGCTTAAGAAACAGAAGAACTAGTGTAGTATAGTTTTACTTGTTTATTGTTTAGACAAAGCTTATGTATATTGTTTATATTTGCTTTATAGTTATATTCAGAGGCATGTATTACAATAAGCCCTTCTGTGGCTAAGGTTGTATATATATATATATGTGTGTGTGTGTGTATGTGTGTGTGTGTGTGTGTGTGTATGTATAAGTTTAAGTTTTTCTACATTCTCTCAAGGCTTTCTGTATTAGTAGTTAGTTATGTAGTAAATGACGTGACTAGTACTGTTTATCTTGATATATTCAAATATATCAAGATATCTGTCCTAGGGCATTACACTAGGGAATACTACTTGTCTAAGAAAGTAACTCTAAACACCTGTCAGGTGATTTGAGTACTTAACATCTTTAAAAAACTTTTAGCTTGACCCACCAGCTTTCGATCTCTCCTACTAACAGATAAGAAGTGAAGAACACTTGTCGTTCATCAGTGCATGCATGACCACAAAGACCTCTATTATCTCTTGAAGCCATTTATCAGCCCTAACTGAACTATACTCTCCATTGAAGAACAAAGGAGTAACTCTACTGAACCGTGAGGAATCCTGATTCCTCTTTAGTTCCTCATTGTCCATCGACTTCCCTAGCGAGTCCTTTTCTAACTTTTCTAATGGTCTTCTACTAATGGCAGTCTGCTCTCTCATTACAACAACCATTTCTCTAAGAGCTCTAGTCTTTACCAGTCTCCTAATCCCATGAGTTCACCTGGTAGTTGCCATAGTTTCATGTTCACATAGATAACCATTAGCATCCATACCTAAGGCAAGTCATACAATTTCATTTACATATCTCACTAAGAGATAAAAGAATGCACAACATCCTACTAAACTACTACTCATGCCTAAGCATAATCAGTCCATACCCTGACTCAACAGCATGAACTGCTTTGATACCATAATATAACATCTTAGGACAGATATTTGGATATATCTAGTATATATAGAGATAAACAGTACTAGCCACGTCACTTACTACATAACTAACTACTAATATATTTATAACACTGGCAAAGCAGTATAATGAAAATAGTGGGATAAAAATATGGAAAATAGAAGAAAATCCTAGAATTTTCTATGATACCTATGAAGGTTAGAAAATTCATTTATGAAATACTAAATCGTTCCTGATAGATAAAAGGGGTTATAGTTGGATCTCATTTTGTCAAGTTTTCCCACATCTCCACTGTTGCATTCAGAGGGAAAGTTACCTAATGTTTTGACTTTGGTTTCCATTTAACTCTTTTCTCATGTTTCCTTCTCATTCTCCACTTTCTTACTTTTTATTCTCACTCATTCTCTATTCTCTCATCTCACAGCCAGCAAAGGAGAAGAAAGGAAATAGGAAAAACAAGAAAGAAACAAGTGAAGGGGAATGAGGAAGCAACCAAGAAAAAGGAAAAGGAAAAGGGAAGAGGAAGGTGACTAGTTAAGGTAGAGGTTTTCCTCACTTTGTTCATATTTTCTTTCTATTTGAAAATGATGGATTCATGATTTTTGTTGAGGTTTGAGATGATAAATAAAGATAATGCTCTTGTGCTTTTGTTAAAGAGTTCAAGCTTCCAAACTTTGATTTTGATTCACGTTAGATTTTGAGATTTGAAAATAGGTATGAAACCCATATTTGATTTGTTCCTTTGTAAGTGTTTTGGATGCTTGAATGTGATGAAGTTGATGTTTTGTTAATGATTTTTGGAATACCTTTGGTTGGATTTAGTTTAGAGAAACAGAGAATCTATTTTTGAGTTTCTAGTGTCCTAGCGCCTAGGCGCAAAGGATTGGGCGTCTAGGCACCCAAAACCCAGAAACTCGGTGTTCCAGGATGCGCGCTTAGCGCCTTGGTGCCAATGTGCAATGTAATACCTTGGAAAACATGTTAGGCTTGTATATGGATACAGAGGTAGCATGTTACTTGCTTAACATGTTTGTTTAGTTTTGTGACCTTCTGAGCACATTTAGTCACCTTGTTGTAACTCTATGTGTGAAATATAATTATTATTAGCCCTAAAATTGACTTAAACTGCTTAGTTAATGGAAATAAATGTGTAAGATTTGTTTCTAGGTCACAAATCTATGGAAGATGGTGTAGTTAAAATTTGAAGTTAATCACAGTGAGTTTGGTATTTTTAAGCATACAAAGTGTGTGTTTTAATGTCAGATTGACTACCAGCAGATAATGAAAATATGGAAATGGCAAAACAAAATTTTTGATGAATCTTAGGATTTATTTTAAACTTATTGGAAGCTAAGAAACTTGATTTGGGAAAATCTAAGTGTTCTTAGCTGGTCGAAAGTTTCAGCATGGTCACTTTAGTGACCAAAATATCACACGGTTCCCTTAAGTTGTTGCCTTGACTTTTGATGTTTAAAATGAGATATTTGTCTCATTTTCTCTTCATTTCTCACGGGTGCAACAGGAGAGCACAAAGGAAAATCCAAGAAAGGAGTTAGAGGGGGCCAAGCATCAACCAAAGAGGAGGAATAAGGAAGAGGTGTAAAGGAGTTAGTTTGTGACTTCATTTATGGCCATTAAGGTAGGGAAAACTTTGTTCTTACTCATCCTTCCATTTTCTTTATCTTGTTCATGAAAGTTGGCTTGATGTAATTTTGAGTGTGATTTGGTGTTTTTGGCTTGAATCTTGTTAGAGAACTTAAGGATGACTTGTTTTTGAGTTATTGGATACATGGGAATGGAATTTTTACCCTTAGATACCTTTGGTTTCCATTTGAATAAAAAAATGGGGTTCTAGGTTTTAAGTGGATGAATGATTCATGATTCTATGTTTGAGTGAAATTAATATATAAGAGTTATAATGTGTTAATGGATCTTATTTGATGTTGGAAATCACTTAAAATTGAGTTTTGAGTGATTGGAGGAGGGTTTTGTCCCAATGGAATAGTACTTGTATTTGTAGAATTCTACAGAAAGCTCCTCGCGCCACGGTGTGACTATTCCATGCCGAGGCGTGAGAGTGGTCGAGAGCTATGTGCCTTGGCGTGATTGAGAGGCACGTCGTGGCTTGAGTGGGCAGAGAGTTGGGCACTGCAGTGTGGAAGAGCTGCGCCAAGGCATGACTTCCAGACTTGGACAAGATTTGTTGTTTGATGCAATGGAGCTTCCCATTGTGTAGTTTATTTTTATACTTCTTAATGAGTGTTGAGACTCAAATAGGAGTATTTAATGAAGTGTTTATGTGATGAATGTAAATCAATTGGTATGTTATTTATTGTGATATTTGGAATTATTGTTGTTCATGCTTGAGATGAGATGAATGTAAACCAATTGAAGTGCTAATTATTGTAGTACTTAACATCATTGTATTTCATGCCTGTAGTTATGAGTATAGACCAATTGGCATGCTAGTTATTGTAGTAATTGGCATCTTTGTTTTTCATAACTACATTGATGATGTTGAGCCCTCATTGTTGATGAATCAAATTGATTTGTAATGCTAATTATGTGAAGTAATTAAACATGGTTATATATATTATGTTTATGATTGTTGAAGGATTTGATCCTCACATTTTGGGATTATCTATAATAGTGTGAGGAAAGACGACACCTTCCGTATTATAGTGATGAGCTGAGGTGGGTCATATCTTCCCTCGTTGTTCTAGTAGTTGAGTTGAGGTGGGTCATATGCTCCCTCTTTACTAGATGTTATCCTAGATGGAAGGTATCTGAGGTGGGTTATATCCTTATTATCGGAGGTGATCCTATACCTTTGATAGTGTGAGGACAAACAACTCCCTATCGGAGAGTAGTTGAAGATGAACTTCCCTTCATTACTCTTGGAGATATGTAAAGCAAGGATTCCAGAGTGGTTAAGATGGGTAATATCCTCTCTACATCTAATGAGTAGTTGAGGTGGGTTATATCCTTACTACACCTGAAGACTCATGACCTTTCATAGCATATCACAGAGTAGTTGAGGTGGGTAATATCCTCAATACATCTGATGACTCATAACATTCTTAAATTACATTCATTCTTACGAGCTTGCATAGACATAGACATTAGGCATAATTTGGCATAACAAGGCAATTGTATGGGCGGTTGCTAATCATAACATATTCATGCATGGCAATTGTATGGGCAATTGCTTATTTATGAGACTATGATGGTGTTTGCGAGTATTGTGTGGAAATGAGTTTTGTAACACCCTAACACTGAAATCTCATAAATATGACATTTATAACGATAAACAACATTACAACATCACTACATACATATAATCTGATAATATATCCATAATGTACACTGGAGTCATTATAGAAAGTCTTATAAAATGCAAAAACGTACATACATATATAAATATACAACATTAGCCTAAAGAAGGCTTAGTGCAATACATAAACTTTTAAATAACAAATTAGTATAAATAAATACAAAGTCTAATCTAGAAGTAATAAAAACTAAAACTATGCTAGTCTTTCAACTCCTTTTTCTTCTTACTTTTTGATGAACCTTCACCAAGATTTACATGGTAACACAGCGGAGTAAGAATCAACAATCCTCAGTATGAGTAAACCAAAACTAGTTATACATAACATAATAAACATAATCTTAACACATGCTACAATAAGATATGTTTACATTCCCTGCAAGGTTTAACTTTAGTATCTAAATAAACCAAGACAAACATACATACATTCATACTTACACACTTAGCTCATTTAAAGTCAAAGCATGTTTTACTAGGAACTTTGGCTTTCTGTGCTTACCTGTTGTAGGGAGGAAAATTTGTAACCTCTTACTACATGTAATCCTAGCTCTTGGTTAGGAATACTTGTCCCCTTAGGAACTTTTGACTCCTTTCCTTCTAGCTAAATGACAATACTTATCATATAAGGTCACATTCATAGGAAAAACGTTACCAATTCATCCTAGTTTACTTACATCTATCACACCACCTCATCATATCTTATGTGATATCTGCAATACCTTTAATAACATGTTACAATTTTATATGTATACAAAGGTAACATGATTTGCTTAATATGCCTGTTGAATTTTGTAGCAAACTGAGTTCATTTAGGCACTTTGTTGCAATTCCGAAGGTGAAAAGTAGCTCAAAATGACTCAGTTAATAGCATAAATTGCTTAGAGAAGGGATTTGTGTATGGATACTTTATTCCTAAGTCACACATGTATGTTATAAGTTGTGGTTAAAATTTGAGAATGATCGAAGCCAGTTTAGTATTTTTAGACATACTAGTTGTGCTTTTTATGCCAAATTGTCTAGCAGCAGATATGAAAAATTAAGATATTAGTGAAACAATAATTTTGATGTATCTTAGTATTTATTTCAAAGTTGTTGGAAGTTGAAAAACTTGATTTAGCTAAATCTAAGTGTTCTTAGCAGATCGGGATTTAGTTGTATATGGCCTAAAGGCCTTAAGGGTCTTTTGTTTTCTCTTTATAACCTCATTCATGATTCTTTTCTGCACAAAAATAGAAACAAAAACTATGAGAGAAGAAATAGATGAAGAGGAAGCAAAGATAAAAGAAGAGGAAGAGAGGAAGAGGAAAATCAAATGCAAAGCCAAAGTTTGAGATCCAACCAAGCTTGAATCTTCTCCATAGCTATTAAGGTAAGGGTTTTGTGTTTATATTCATCTCCTGCAACTCTTTTCACTATATTCATCTCCTATCACTCCTTTCACCATTGATACACTTTTGGTGCTTAATAGGTCAAATTGAGTTCTAGAGATGTTTGATGTATTCGGCTTGCATGAATGTGTTTCTTTGAATATTTATGACTTGTTCATGGCTTAAGTTGAAGTTAGAAGCTTAGAACATCTCATTTATACCATTGATGCTCATTTTTGGGGTTTTAGGTCAAGTTTATGTGGTTTTGGTTTTTGGATCCAAATTGGAGGATTTTGTTGGTGATTAATGATTTGTATGTGTTAGTGAACTTGTTAGGGACCTTAAATCACCTAGGAACTGAATTGGAGTGGTCAAAATTCATGATTTGAACTAATGGAATAATATCCACTTCTGCAGAATTCTGCAGAAGTTTCTGTCGCAAGGTCACGCCTAGGCATGACTGAACCACGCTTAGGCATGGGTGAGACAGAGAGTGTCACACCTAGGCATGACAGAACTATGGCTAGGCATGGTTTCTTGGAAGTTACAGGGTTGTTCTCTGCCACCCTCACGCCTAGGCGTGGAAGAGTGGCACCTAGGCGTGGTTATTAGAATTTTACAAGAATGTGTTCTTGTAGTTTTGTGACTTCTTAAGTGATGAGATCACTCTTTTATACCTTTTAAAGTGTATTAAGGCACAAATAGGGGTATTTTTTTAATACAGAATTTATCACTTAGAATTGATGAAAAGAAATCTAAGTTTTGAATATCCAAGATCCATTGATGGACTTAGTATATGTCTAGTATGCCACTAGAGTTAATTCAACAAGAGGATGATCCTTTGGTATGCAAATGTTATGAATGAACTTTAAAACAACCAAGAGCAAGGGGTTTAGAAAAGTGTCTTTCACCTTTGGTAATTTATTATTACTTAGCTTCACTAAAGATGTGATGATGAGTGGTGTTAGATGCAAGTAAACTAGAATTTGTTGGCAGAATGCGTGGTTATTAATGCTATTTACAAGAATGAATCAGAGAAGTTCTAAATGAATAGCATTCCTAACCAAGTGCTAAGATTGCAAGTAGTATGGAAATGTTTAGTTTTCCTATCTACAAGAGGTAAACATGAGAAGTCAAAGATTTCTAGTAGAACATACCTAGATCTTAGGTGAACTAAGTATGTAAGAATGAATACATGTATCTTCTTGTAGTTTTGTGACTTCTTAAGTGATGAGATCACTCTTTTATACCTTTTAAAGTGTATTAAGGCACAAATAGGGGTATTTTTTTAATATAGAATTTATCACTTAGAATTGATGAAAAGAAATCTAAGTTTTGAATATCCAAGATCCATTGATGGACTTAGTATATGTCTAGTATGCCACTAGAGTTAATTCAACAAGAGGATGATCCTTTGGTATGCAAATGTTATGAATGAACTTTAAAACAACCAAGAGCAAGGGGTTTAGAAAAGTGTCTTTCACCTTTGGTAATTTATTATTACTTAGCTTCACTAAAGATGTGATGATGAGTGGTGTTAGATGCAAGTAAACTAGAATTTGTTGGCATTGTTTATCTATGAATGAAACCGTGTATGGCAGTTAATGCTATTTAGCCAGAAGGAAGGGAATCAGAGAAGTTCCTAAATGAATAGGCATTCCTAACCAAGTGCTAAGATTGCAAGTAGTATGGAAATGTTTAGTTTTCCTATCTACAAGAGGTAAACATGAGAAGTCAAAGATTTCTAGTAGAACATACCTAGATCTTAGGTGAACTAAGTATGTAAGAATGAATATATGTATCTTCAAATTTGGTATTTACAATTGTTTAAGTATATCCTTATTCATATTTTAATCATGTTTTTACCTTTTAGCATGTATTAAATTATGTTTACCATGCTAATTATGGCTGGTCTTGATTACTTATACTAAGAAATGTTGTTTCTCACTATAACATCCCTGGACTGCCTGTAAGATTGATGAGTGTCTCCACAAATCAACATGGGTCTTTTCAGCGTGCTTTGTCTTCACTCACACGCATCCTAGAAAACTTCCCAGGAGGTCACCCATCCCACAATTGCTCCAGGTCAAGCACGCTTAACCATAGAGTTCTTATGTTCTAGGCTCCCGAAAAGAAGTTGCAACTTATTGATATGGCTACACCTAATCAATTCCTTTAAGTCATCCTCAACTATGCAGTCCCATACCTGCACAGTCTCTGAATCCCTCTCATTCCGGTGCGTATTTAGTTCATTCATGGGACCCTTCGCCTAGAAGCATGTTAGGAGCTGCTCCTTGTACGTGCTTCTCTTACACCGGCGTCCACTCCCCGCCCTCATCGGCCCCGGGACACCACACTCATCCCGCTATGTATCATGTAATTCTAGGTGAAGCTTCTTCCAAGAGTAAGAAGAAAAAGGAAGCTAAAGACTAGAGTAGCTAAATAGTTCATGTTACAAATGTTGTATTCCGTAGTACTTCTCTGTAATGTAAAGAATTATGTAATACTTCAAACTTTTGCTAAGGCTAATGTTGTATATGTATATGCACTTTTATGATTATTATATCTTTCTGCATTTCATAAGCCTCTCTATAATGACTTGCTTAGTGATTATGGATATATTATGAGGTAGTTAAGTATGAAGTAACATTATTAGTACTGTTTATCTTTATGCATGTTAGATATGTCGAGATATTAGTATTAGGGTGTTACAATATCTAAAGCAACATTAAGTTTCCTTAGGTGCTAGACACTTACCCAAGGCAATCCATTATTTTTGGATGCAAAAGACTTATGCTTTTCTTATCTATGCTAAGTGGTTATTTCCATGTTGAAATATCCACAATAAGTTCTCAAGATACTCTAAAAAGCATGCATAAGGGGTCCCATATAATAGGATTCCCTGTTTCTACAAGATAAGTTTTTTGTAGAATTCTGTACTGGGTGCTCAAGCGCTGGTACTTAGGTGCTCATTGTAATTGGCTAGCTATCATGGACAATAGTTTTGATGATAACAAACGTGAAGACAAACATGAAGATGATGAGAAGACTAAGTCCAAGTGTTTAAAGATTAGCTTTAGGACTTAGGATCTATCATGTATGGAGCTGGCAATTAGATATCTCAAGGGTTAATTTTAAAAGATCTAAAATAATCTGTTTCTTAAATTAAACTGAAGTTTTAAAATCACTTTTGAAAGATCAAAGCTTTTAGAAATTAAAAATAAGCATTTCGAAGCAATTTAGAAACGTTTTTTAACTGTTTTTAACAGAGGTATTCGAATACCTCAATATGGTATTCGAATAACCTGATTCGTAACTTATATTTTCTGCTGTGCCAAAACAGAGGCATTCGAATACCCCATATGGTATTCGAATACCCTAGTTTCATAATGAACCTTTTTAAATGAGGCATTCGAATACCCCATATGGTATTCGAATACCTTGATTTCGAAACATGCCTTTTTAATGAGGTATTCGAATACCTCCTCCTGGTATTCGAATAACCCACGGGAATCAGATTCTGCTTTTTGAATTCATACGAGAATTAAAATCAATTAATGTCAAATTAGTGCTCCCAACGGCCATTTTCTTCTACGAGCTCTATAAATAGAGGCTTGGGACACCTCTGATGAACCCCCCAAATATTCTGATTATTTCTTGCTCTGTTGAAAACGAGTTTTACACAATTTCCTCTCTTTTTCTATACTCTTAACATTGAATCTTTGAGATATCTGTGACAAAGCTTCTTAGTGCTTCAATTTGTAATTATTTGCTCTTAGAGAGAGTTTCTTCTTCATCTATTCTTTATTTCTGTATATTGTGAGGGTGAGGTATCCCTTAGTAAAAGGGTGAGGTATCCCTTGTTGTAAAGAATGTGAGGTATCCTTCAAAGGCAGTGAGGTATCCCTATAAGGTTTATGTAAGGGTGAGGTATCCCTGCAGGCTGAGGCTTTAGCACAAGGGTAGAGTATCCCTGTGTGTGAAAAGTGCTCTATTGTGTAAAGGTTACAAGCACCTGTTTTTAAGCTTGTATTAAATAGTGAAAAATCTCGAACTGTGTGTCGGGGACTGGACGTAGGCCACAAGTGGTTGGTGGTCGAACCAGGATAAATATCGTGCCTTCTTCTCTTCTTAATCTCTTTACTTTACGCAATTTTATTTTATTGCACTTTTATTTTTCTGCTGTTCTTAATACTTCCTTTCTTCATATCATTTCTTCTACGCATTTATTTAATAAGCTTCAATAATTATATTTTAATTAATAGAGGTTTTGCGAAAAATTTTGTACTCAATTCACCCCCCTCTTGAGTACTGAAGCCACTTGGGTAACAAGTGGTATCAGAGCTAGACTCTTGTATAAAGAGCTTAGCCACTTCAAGAGTACATGGCTTCATCAAATGGTTTTTCAGAAGCAACTTCCATAAATCGACCACCCTTTTTCAATGGGGATGGTTATGCATATTGGAAGGAAAGAATGAAAATCTTTATCGAGGCTATTGATCTAGATGTGTGGGATGCTGTCGAAAATGGCGCATTTATACCTACACGCGTTGTCAATGGTGTAAAAACCGAGACACCTAGAAGTGATTGGTCTGATGTGGATAAAAGAAAAGTTCAATATAATTTAAAAGCTAAAAACATCATTACCACTGCTTTGGGGTATGATGAGTTTTTTAGAATTTCAAATTGCAAAACTGCTAAAGAAATGTGGGACACTTTACAAGTTACCCATGAGGGTACTAGTGAAGTTAAGAGGTCGAGAATCAATTCTCTAACTCGAGAATATGAATTATTTAGAATGAACCATGCTGAAAGCATTCAGGAAATGCAAAAGAGGTTCACCCACATAGTAAATCATCTTGCATCTTTAGGAAAAAGTTTTTCTAACGAAGATTTGATTAACAAAGTGTTGAGATATCTTAGCAGGACTTGGCAACCCAAAGTAACAGCCATATCAGAATCGAGGGACTTGTCAACAATGACATTAGCTACGCTTTTTGGAAAACTTCAAGAGCACGAATTAGAACTCAACAGGCTTGACCAAAGTGAGGAACACGATAAGAAGAAGAAATGGATTGCACTTAAAGCCACCACCTCCACTATCAATAATGAAGAAGAAGACGATGGAGATGACATGGACAACATTGAGTTAAATGAAGAGAACCTCAGTCTTCTAGTGAAGAAATTCGGAAGGTTTCTTAAAAAGAAAGGAACTTCAAGAAGACCGCCCTTCTCCCAAAAGAAATTTGAAAAGAAGCGCTCAAAGGAAAGAAGAGCTTACATTGCATGGGATGACAACGACATGGACTCATCTGACAGTTCAGATAGCGAAGAAGCCCATCTATGTTTTATGGCCAAAGGAGAAGAAGAAGAAGAAAGCGACAATGAGGTAATTTCTTACTTTGACTTATCTCCTTCTTATAATGAATTACAAGATGCCTTCGAAGGATTGCATGACAAATTAATAAGGCTCACTAAAATAATTTCTTCTTCTAAGAAAAAAAATCTCTTCTCTAGAAAATCAAATTCTTATTTTAAATAAAGAGATTGAAGAATTAAAAATTGAAAATAAAACTTTGGGAATTATTGATGCATGCTCATCTCATCCCTCACATGCTTCTACTTCGTATTCTTGTTCTTCATGTCATATACTTGAAAAAGAAATTGAAGATTTAAAGAACACTTTTGCCAAATTCACTCTCGGAAGAGACAATTTAAATATCATATTAGGAAAACAAAGGGTTGTTTTTGAAAAAGTTAGAATTGGTTATAATCCGAAAAATCAGCATAAATCTTATAAAAATTTCTTTGTTTATTCAAGCACTTCCAGTAGTCCATTTATTAAATGTTTTTATTGTGGAAAGAAGGGTCACAGTGCTTCAACATGCAATGCAAGAAAGAATGTTAACACAAAAATTGGGACAAAAATGGTTTAGGTTCCAAAGGGTACATTGCTCAAAACTGACACTCAAGGACCCAAGAAAATTTGGGTACCAAAAACCAAAAATTAAATTGTGTTGCAGGTGTGCTTGAAAGCCTAGAACTGACTTCGGCATTTTTGAAAGTGGCTACTACAAGCACAAGACCGGAAATAACTTTAAGCTCTCTTCCTTCTTTCCATGAAGCTTGAAGTTGCAACCATGAAATAAGCTCTTAATCATTGGAACAGATAAGAAAATAATGGCAAATAATAAGGCAAGCTCTCTTACAGTATTTTTTTTTTGTGTTTCCATCATCTGGTAAGGTTTTTGTCTCTCAAACATGTAGTTCTAGACATATATATATGCTTTCCTGTTTAAGTTATTCGAATAACTATTTTTGGCATTCGAATACCATTACTTTGTACGTGAAAATCTATGTTTTTCTGATAGGTCTATTCGAATACCTTCCCATGGTATTCGAATACCATACATCAGTACAGAGTTCTTGTGGTTTTATAAGCAAGGGCATTCGAATACCTAAATATGTATTCGAATAACCTGAGACATCTTTATCAGTACTTGTCACATGCTATCTGGAGTATTCGAATACCTTCTAAGGCATTCGAATACTTGCTCTTTCAGGAGCTTATAAATTGTGGTGGGTATTCGAATACAGCAAGAGGTATTCGAATACCACATGGCTGAAAATCAGTTTTACATTGTGTTCTCTGTTTCGTTTCTGCCTTTTTTTTCTTTGCATATGCAATGTAAATATATTCTAACTATAAATAACATGCTTTAGATAAAATACATCTTAGTTTTTGAGCCTATGTTTTGTACCTTAAATGAAAACTACATGATATTCTTAAATGCATATTTCTTAGCATGTTCTTGCTCCTCCTTTTTCTCAAGGTCATGCTGCATATTTAATTCTTTGTAGGGTAAATGCCTAATGTAATTGGCTACTGTTTTAATAAATATATGAACAAATACAACAAGTGGTATGAATGTAATAACAAGTGGTAACAAACAAGTGGTTAATTGACCAAATTAATCAATGCAATATCTTTTGCCTTTGTGAACTCATTTGTTATTTTTGATTTATTATTTCAAATGATTTACTTGCTTATAAGTTTGACGAACCTTTATGGATCCAAAAATTAATGGATACCAAAGAAAATGCTTTGAATTGTTTTGTAGGGGTCTAACTACCTCAAGCAAACTCTTAAATAAAAATTATTCAACTTGAGGGAAATGGATGAAGAGGACATGAGGAGACTTTCTTCAAGAACAATGGAATGAAATACTAAATGGAAGAAAGCTCAAACCTAAAGGACCAATAAACGAAGAACATTACAAAGAAGCATCTCTCTTCATCTAATTCAATAAGTATCTCTATCTCTAAGCGATTGTGATATTCTTTATGGATTGTATGATACTCGTTGATTAATTGATCTTAAATGATTAAATTTTTTTTGAGTAATATGCTTAGCATTGACAAAAGTGCCAAATTGGATATTATTATTTTGTCGTTGCATAAAGGGCAAATTATGTTCGTTCTATACAATGCTTTGATCCCTATAGCATATTCTATCAAAGTAAAAATATCTATGATTCTCTTAATAGATGGCAGATTTATAAGAAATTAATAACAAGTGGTAAAGATCTTACTTTTTGGTAACAAGTGAGTGTTAACATTTTAATAACATGTGGTATCAAATATAAGTTACTTTCTTGATAAATGTAATGACTGTTTTGATGATAATAAAAAGCAATAAATTGTTTAATGCATGAATTTATCTTTGCTTATGTGCTGAATATTGTGCTTATATTGCTAAATTCATAAAATTATACTCCGTTGCTATTCTTGTATGCTATAATATATCTTGTTGGATTGGCATATACTCTGTTTACCTTATACTTTATCAAGCCCCATCTTTTTGATCATGACAAAAGGGGGAGAAAAAGCTTGAATTATTTGTTTGAGAAAAGTCAGGGGGAGAAAAAGTAAAAGTTTGGTAAGACAAAAATAGAAATTGGATTCCAAAAGTAAGGGGGAGCTGCTGTGTACATCTCTGATATAAATCACCTCTTATGAAAAAGAGGAGGAGTAAGTATCTCTAAATAACTTTGTGAATTCCAATTTATATGAACTAATTCTTTTCTCAAATGTTAGTTTGTCATCATCAAAAAGGCGGAGAATGTAATTGGCTAGCTATCATGGATAATAGTTTTGATGATAACAAACGTGAAGACAAACATGAAGATGATGAGAAGACCAAGTCCAAGTGTTTAAAGATTAGCTTTAGGACTTAGGATCTATCATGTATGGAGCTGTCAATTAGATATCTCAAGGGTTAATTTTAAAAGATCTAAAATAATCTGTTTCTTAAATTAAACTGAAGTTTTAAAATCACTTTTGAAAGATCAAAGCTTTTAGAAATTAAAAATAAGCATTTCGAAGCAATTTAGAAAGGTTTTTTAACTGTTTTTAATAGAGGTATTCGAATACCTCAATATGGTATTCGAATAACCTGATTCGTAACTTATATTTTCTGCTGTACCAAAACAGAGGCATTCGAATACCTCATATGGTATTCGAATACCCTAGTTTCAGAATGAACCTTTTTAAATGAGGCATTCGAATACCCCATATGGTATTCGAATACCCTGATTTCGAAACATGCCTTTTTAATGAGGTATTCGAATACCTCCTCCTGGTATTCGAATAACCCACGGGAATCAGATTCTGGTTTTTGAATTCATACGAGAATTAAAATCAATTAATGTCAAATTAGTGCTCCCAACGGCCATTTTCTTCTACGAGCTCTATAAATAGAGGCCTGGGACACCTCTGATGAACCCCCCGAATATTGTGATTATTTCTTGCTTTGTTGAAAATGAGTTTTACACAGTTTCCTCTCTTTTTCTATACTCTTAACATTGAATCTTTGAGATATCTGTGATAAAGCTTCTTAGTGCTTCAATTTGTAATTATTTGCTCTTAGAGAGAGTTTCTTCTTCATCTATTCTTTATTTCTGTATATTGTGAGGGTGAGGTATCCCTCAGTAAAAGGGTGAGGTATCCCTTGTTGTAAAGAAGGTGAGGTATCCTTCAAAGGGGGTGAGGTATCCCTCTAAGGTTTGTGTAAGGGTGAGGTATCCCTGCAGGCTGAGGCTTTAGCACAAGGGTAGAGCTTCCCTGTGTGTGAAAAGTGCTCTATTGTGTAAAGGTTGCAAGCACCTGTTTTTAAGCCTGTATTGAATAGTGAAAAATCTCGAACTGTGTTTCGGGGACTGGACGTAGGCCACAAGTGGTTGGTGGTCGAACCAGGATAAATATCGTGTCTGCTTCTCTTCTTAATCTCTTTACTTTACGCAATTTTATTTTATTGCACTTTTATTTTTCTGCTGTTCTTAATACTTCCTTTCTTCATATCATTTCTTCTACGCATTTATTTAATAAGCTTCAATAATTATATTTTAATTAATAGAGGTTTTGCAAAAAATTTTGTACTCGATTCACCCCCCTCTTGAGTACTGAAGCCACTTGGGTAACACTCATACGCTCTGGAATGGGCGCTTATGCGCTCTAAGCATGCATCAGGCAAAAAATTTCTGGTCTTTGGGTGCTTAGGCATTGCCTCATGGGTGCCTAGGCGCTCAAATGGTAGAACGTGTGCCTGGGAATTGTAGGCGCTCAAGCCTTGGCACACCAGAGCAGAATTCTGCAAAAGTTCATCTTCTGCATAATTCATCCCAAAACCAAATCCATCAATTCTAAAACAAAACTTAGATGTTATCTAACATCACTCATGATCTATAAACTTGTTGCAATCCTTGTTCTCTTATTTCAAAGTTACAACATCAAGAAATTGAATCAAAACTCACTTAAGATCCATTTTCTAATTAAGGGATTCAGGGAGAATCAAGAACAGCCTAAGTCCTAAATCATTTCCATGCATCAAGCATGATAAAATCAAGCCATTATCAAGTCCACAAATAAGATTCAAGCATGAACAACCATACATCAAGCAAGAAAGCATCAAGAACAACTCGAAACCCATTTTTCCATCCATGAACTAAATATAAAGATATGGAGATGAGAGGATTATAAACATATACCCCTGCCTCTTGTAGTGTAGCTCAAACTTCACACCTTAGATTTCTCTTTTGCCTCTCTCTTTTGCTCTTCTTCTTCCCCTTGCTTTTCCTTCCCTTCTTCCCTTTCATTTCTCATGTTTTCTGTTTTTACAACAAGGAGTGGTGAGAAATGAAGAGAAATCAAAATAAACAAAGTCAAAGATGGATTATTAAGGGATAGGAACCAAGTTGTGCTGAAACTTTATACCTCTTAGGAATACTTTAATATCACATATTCAAGTTTACTAACTTCCAACAACTTTAGAATAAATACTAAGATTCATCTAAATTATTTTTTTTATCATTTTCATGATTTTCCATATTTGCTACTAGTCAATCTAGCATTAAATGCACAACCAGTATGCCTAAAAATATCAAACTAACTTTGTTTCTCATGAAATTTTAATTACATCATACTTAGTTCATTTGTGACCTAGAAACGAATCATCCATATAAGTTTCCTTCATCTAAGCAACTTATATCATTATTTGAGTAATTTGAAGCTACTTTTCACCTTTCAAGTTGTAAGAAAGTGTCTAAACTAACTCAGTTTGTCACAAAATTAAACAGACATATTAAGCAAGTAATATGCTACCTATATAGCCATATATAAGACTAACATGTTATAGAGGATATTACAAGTTTTCTATACAACTTATAAAATAAGAATCCATTTCGGAAAAGAAAGGAAACGGTTTTGGCTTTTGCCACCTTTCTAATGATATTGTGATTTTCACTTGATGTTTTTTCCCGAATAAGCTGGAATGATTATGATGACATGTTTTATTGTGAAACTACTGAGAATATGTGATTCTCACCCCGTGTGTTGTGATTTCCATGATGATTCCAAGAAATAAGACTTAGAGAAAGTGAAGCGCAAACAAGAGCTTGGAGAGCTTAGTTTAGCTTTGCTTTGTAGTTTCTTTTTGAAACATGTATGTTGTGCCTTGAGAGGCCTAGTTTACTATTTTTGTACATAGTTTGTATTTATGAAAAATACCGACATTATGTATATATGCGTTAGTTCATGGCTCATATTATCCTATATAATGTTGATATGTTATATTAGAAATGTTTTAGCAATTAGTAGCGTGCTTGGATTTAATTACTATGGTATAATACAAGTTATACTGTTGTTATTAAATTTGGGATGTTATATGTAGTGCCCATGTAGTGCTTGAGCATCAGGGCTGAGTGCCTGAGCACCAGCGCAAGGGAAAAATAGAGCAATACCTCTAGTGTTTGGGCGCTTGAGCACCCAATGCTCACTGCCCAGGAGCTAGCAGCTAGAATGAAATGGACAACTCTCTGCTATCCCAACGCCTAGGCGCCCGGAGTAGAATTTCCAAAGTTGTTTATTTTGATAAAATGGAGTCCTTTACTTGTTCTAATTGCTTAGGCATGATTTTTAAAGAGTATTAAGGTACTAGTATGGGTATTTTCTAATTGAATTGATCACATTGGATTATGAAATTCAAATTATGAAATGATATGATGAATGATTCTCTTGCATGCTTGATATGATATCGATGCAT
The DNA here is from genome assembly GCA_029884605.1 of Ormosia emarginata. Classification (NCBI taxonomy): domain Eukaryota; kingdom Viridiplantae; phylum Streptophyta; class Magnoliopsida; order Fabales; family Fabaceae; genus Ormosia; species Ormosia emarginata. The sequence goes on from JAQQTP010000088.1 coordinate 48,408,651, forward strand.
GATATTTTGAGATGAGATGATATGATGATACAACTTATTACTTGCAAGATGAGAATGATGATCGAATAATGATTGATTTTCATGAATAACTCATTATCTAGGATATCCTTGGTCCTAGGGTGAGACTTGGAAATGGTGGTTGAGGGTGGATATCTCTTTACCACCTGAGTGATTAAGGTTGAGGACAGGTAATTCCCTCCCTCTTTATCTGAGCTCTCCTTGGATGAATGTAGTTAAGGACAGATAATTCCTTCTCTACTTGATGTATTCCTAGATTAGAGATAGTGTGAGGAAGGATGATATCCTCCTTATCAAAGTACTTGAGGATGGATAATTCCATCACTACTCACAACTCTAGAATGAGGACGGATAATTCCCTTATAAGTTGTGGTTTGATGTGGGTTACTCAGAGTAACTCTGTGTGACAAATAGATTGTCATAATTAGGTTGAAGTGCACCAGCCTGAAAGTAGGCTACAACCAAGGAATCAGTATTATGAGAATGGTTAATTCCCTCCATACCACTTAATAAAAAGATGATTGATGATTTATTGATGATTGATGATAAAGATTGATACATGACCATTATGAGATAGCTTATTATATAAGTCTATCATGAACAGATTTCTTGATTGATATTGAGAATGTGATGAAACTTGTTGGTTCTTGATTTCAAATAATTTTTGATAAATGACATAAAATGAGGCTCTGTTTTGGGAAGGGAAAGGACTTGATTTGGCTTTAGCCACCTTTCAACTAGTTATAATAAAATGTTTGAAATAGTTTTTCCCTGAAATAACTGAAATGATTATGATGACACAATTTTAAAATGATTACTGAGAATTGTAAGATTATCATCCTATTTCTTTAATTTCCTTAATGACTCTAGGAAATCCTCGCGCAAACTATAAAGGAGGAGAGGAACTTGATCTTTAGATCTTTTGATTATTTTTGGATTTGACTGATGTATATGGTTATATACCATTTTTGGTGCCCTAGTGGCATACGGTATATCAGATATATTTTGATGTACCTTGATGTAGAGTTTGTATATACACAGTTCTTCAGATATGTATTATGTACTTCCGCTTCAGGCTCATATTTTGTATATTAAATATGTAACATCCCGGGACTGCCTGCAGGATTGATGAGTGTCTCCACAAACCAACACGAGTCTTTTTAGCATGCTTTGTCCTCACTCATGTAACACCCCAAACTTTAGGATAAATGACCGTTGTGTCTCGAATTGTACTGTTTGTTGTTTTTCTATGTGATACAGTGTTATATTTTACTGTCTGTGATTTTATTTGAACTTTTTGTGTGATTTGCTTCGACTCAGGAAAATAATAATTTCTGGGTCGGGGAAATCTTATTTTAATTATTCGGAGCTGGGGAATCTTACTAAACTCAATTCTGAATGATACTCTTATTATTCTTTTAAATTTTAGGATTTTACTGTGAAATAAAATAATTTTATATTATTATAATATTATTTTATTAGGCAGTATAAATAAATGACAGCGGACTCGAAAATGTTTTGCGGGACCCACGTTTAGAGAAACAATCAACAATTTTGGATAGAGAAATTTCTAAGCCAATAATGTGACTCAACGAAGTAGGCTTGAAATTTCTAACCAATAGGAAGAGGTCAACAAAAGTGGTTAGACTAATTGGTTTATAACTAGAAAACCTAAGCTAGTTAGTTTGAAACCTAATTAAATTAGTTTAGAAGACTTGTTAAGTTACTAAGTGATAGTAAATTATTTAACTATCTAGTTGGTTTCTAAGTTAGTAAAAATCTATTAGTACCAAGTTAACTAAGTTAACCTAAGTAACTAACTAGTTAGATAAGTAATTAGATTGTTTCACCTAAGTGTAACTAAATAGCTAAGGAGAAGCAAACTTGGTTAGTTGCCTAAGGAGGCCACACGGCCAAGAGCTTTCGGAAGCTCCAAGAAGTGCATAGTCATGCAATGACTAGGTTAGTATCAACCAATGAGAGCTAAGCTTGGAGGCCAAGGGTTTATGCTAGCCTTTGATCATTTCTAAGGCTTGGATGAAGCCAACCAAGTGGACACCTCCCAAGGGTGAGCTCCACGGCCATAAGCCTTAGGAAGCCAATTTTTATTTCATTTTCTATCTTTTAACTTAAGCTTTTCTCTCATCAAAAACAAGAAACACCATTGATGTTCCTTTGAAGGTCCTTTCGGCCAAGACTCCTACACCAACATCCATTCATCCAAAATTTTATCTACCTCACTTTTCTAAACCTAAACACAATTCTAAGATCATCTCTAGTTGAGAGTTCTTTCAAAATCCATCACTTTGAGCTTGAAAAACTACTTTGGAGATTCTACCTAGAAGGTGAAAATCCTTGTTTTTCATTTCTAATCTTATTTCTAAGGTCATAAGCCATGATTGATCCATGGTATATGGTTTTCTCTTATAGTAGTAACTCTTTAAAATTTTGTTTAAGATCTGTAGGTTCTTGGAGTGTGAAACCGAAATCTATAGGAAGGAGAGGAGAAGAGTTTGTCTTCATTTAAGGTAAGAGGAAGACTTGAATCTTATCATCCTTGGGTGGTGATAAGAAAATGGAATTGTTTGTGATTGTAGAATCCATAAGGATTCATTTGTGTGCTTGTTGTAATAGCTTTCTTCATTGTGATTTGTGTTAATATGCATGTCTACAAGCTTTGAATATATTGTATGTGTTAGTAATGCATGAATAATTAGTAGGATGTGAATAATATGCAAGGTTTGCATGTGTGTTCAAAAGAGCACAAATCCAAGGCTCACGGCCTCAACACAAAATGGGAACCAAAATATTCTCAACCATTTTCTAAAAGAGTGATTTGATTAACTTAGGTAAATTGACAAGATACAAATTTATTTAGAGCAAGAAAAACAAATCTATGGATCAAATGACAAGTTTATGGATTTCGGCCAACATGCCAAAGTTAAGTGTTTTTAGTTTCTAAAATTGTTTTCAATCAAGGTTAAGTAAAAATGTCAAAAAGATTTTTAGTACAATGAGTTTTAAGGAATAAAAGTGATTGGATTAAGTTTAAAAAGCTAAAACTAATGATTTTACTGTTTAGGAGAAAATACAGTAGCTTTTGTAAAATTTCTAACGTAGAGCTCACTTTATGTTTTGAAGCTCGTTAGTAGTTTTCAAAAGTGTAATTAGATGGTTGTAATATAATCAAAAGAAATTTTAACAGAAAAATTTAGAAAACCATTGTTATAGATTTTTAAAGCAAAATACTGTCAATTTTTGTTAAAAGTAGACAAATAAGATAGAAAAAATATCCAATATATTGTATACGGTATGGAAAATATTTTACGTAACTCAAACATATTAAATATTATTTTTTGTTTATTTAAATAGTGATTTTTAAGGGATTCAGACAAGAAAATGATTTAAAAATCTTACGCGATTGAGAAAACGATTTAAAAATAATACGCGATTTCAAAAACAGTAAAATATATTTACGCGATTTAAAAACATTTGTAAAAACGATGAAATTGTGAAAACGCGATAAAATTTCTACGCAAATGACGAAAACAGTAAGTTTTACTGTCGGGCCAAAGTGGTGGATCTGGACAGATGGAGAAACAGTACTGTCAAGTGGGACGTACTGCGTTTGATGTTTGAGGGCGTTTTAGTAATTATTTGAGATTTGAAGGGTATTTTGGTAATTATAGTTCTGTTCATATTTTTAGAGTTAAGTCGATTCGTTGTGTAATTGGCGATTGATTGACGAGGTGAATTACATCGTGTTGTCGGTGTGATAAGCGTAGTGTAGTTCATTTCTTTATGGACTTGGAGGCATTAGTGTGCGGATTATTCCACATATGGACAGTTGGTCGCTCCTCTGGGCCGTGGTAACTGGTAACACACTAGTGGTCTCGACACGCACTATACTTAATCAAGATCTTGTAAGAACTATGTTAGTACAATGCCTGTAGTTATACGATGTTTGGACTGTGTACTACACCACGATGTTTTGGATAGTGGGCTATAGACACAATGTGTGACAGTGCAATAGTTGGTTGGGCAGCCTAAGGTACTAATAGAACTTGCAGGTCATTCTCTCTGATGTCTGTGGTTGTAACTCCATGGAGTAGGGTTGAGTCGCATTACATATGACTTATGTGTTGTGCATTATAATATTATTATCTGTACCATTTTATCTGTGACATTATGTGATGCTGTTACACTTAATTTTAGTGTTATTTTATATTATTATTTATGCTATTATAGTATGCTGTATGGTATGAACTGTTATATCTATGTGTATTGTCATTTTCTTATTTACCATGTTTGTGGTGATATAGATTGTCTTACCTCTTTATTGTATGTGTTCCTGTAATTTAAATTATGTTATGGAAGAAGAGTTTGAGGAAGAGGAACAACCTCTTGATTTTGTATACCCCGAGGAGGAAGAGCAACAGCAGCAAGCCGAGGATCAGTTCGACGACCAAGAACCATCCGATCATCCATACCCATTGGATTGATTGTGTGAGTATGACGCTACCAGGATTCTTTGGTTTTGTAAGGTTGGATTTTCACGGAGGCTCGGAAGCCTGGCGACTGCGAGAGGATAGAGATTTGGTTACGTACGTAGGGCGTCTGATTGTGACCATACGTACAGAGTTGGATGGAGTGCCTATCTTTTCTACTGTATTATATTTACATGTAGAGCTACCGCTATCTCTTAGGCATCATTGGGGTGGTATGTTCGATGCGCCTAGTGAGATTAGCAGCGTGTCGACAGCACGGACTAGAGTCCGTAGAAGGTCGAGGCATCCTGGATACTTATCATCTGAAGTTTCATCCGAGAGTGATCCTTCAGAGGGTTAGAATTCTGTGATGTGTACTTGGGCGCGTCTGCGATTTGTATATATAGATTTCTTACTGCTTTGTTTACTGTTTTGGTTTAAATATTTGTAGTTGTAAATTATTTGTACTACTTGAAACAAAAACATATGTATATTATATGTGATAACAGTTTATTTATGTTATGTTCTGTGTTATTTTACTCCGTAATATTCTGTTTAACCGAAAAAATTTTATAACCCATATTACTATGTAACAAATGTTTTACAACTTGGGTAGAATTTTATTTATCTTTATTTTATTTTATTCATAAATGTGACATCCCTACAAGGGTGTTACATTAGTTGGTATCAGAGCCCATGTTAGAGTCTTTTGGGGTTGTGGTTGGGTCTGTTTTTGCTTATGTTGTGTGATTCTCTGTGATTTACTTCCGAAAGGATGTATCTGATTTTGCTTTGTTATGCTCGAAGAAAGAAGATGTCTGGCGGAAGAGGAGGACGTGCGAATGTGACGAGCGCCGAACTCAGTCAAAATTATAACCGAAGTTATTACCTAAACTTGTAGTATAGTGAACAACACCGGATCGTCTCCTCAAGGATCGTAGATGCAATTTGATCAAATCAAGTGAAAGTTAGAAAAAGGGGGTTTTGATGGTTCAAGGATCGCAGTGACAGGATTTAAAGAGAAATAACAATTAAAAGAACAGTCAATTCAGAAATCTATCCGAGATTGGGTGGATTCAATCATAGACCTTTCAACAAACACCTGAAATACATTTGAATGGTTAACTTGGATCTAACCAAGATCTCTGCATTAGATCCAGAATTCATACTAGACAATCGTCCAGAATTCAATTGACAAGTGATAAACACAAATTTGCAATCGCACCATTCATGTAAATATATGTCAATTTAAGCACCGAATTCAATTAACCTAGGCACAAATAAGTAACCTAACCTCTTCAATTACGTGATTAGTTTAGATCAATTAGTTCTAAGTTTCATCACAAATCTCAATCTTCAGTTATGTGATTAATTCAGATCAATCAGTTCTAAATTTCATCACAATACTTAATCTTAAACCAAGATCAAATCAGATCAAACATAAACAGAATCACCATTCATGCATTCAAGATCAAGAGAACAGAAGAAGAAGAGAAGAGGAATTCAAATATAAATCAAATACATTACATAACCAAGGTCTCAAGAATCCAAGCCACAATCTCTTCAAGAGTCCCGAATTGACTAGAAGTGACTTAGCTCTCCATTACAATGAAGGAAAAATATACAAGAACTATGAAAAGCTATTTCTAACACCAAGTGTGTGTTGTGTTTAGAGCTCTCCACATGCTTCCTTTTATAGAGGATTCAGAGTAGTAGTAAATGGGTAGATGAGATTAGTAGGTGGAATTAGTAGGTGAGCTTGGTAGGTGAGATTGGTAGGTGAGCTTGGTAGGTGAGATTGGTAGGTGAGCTTCCTTGTCTCCGAAAGTATTCATTGCTGAACTCATTGATTTCGTCATTTCTGAGCCAAGTGGTCTTCATGAAAGTTCTAGGAAATTGTCTAAGCTTTCCAATGGCTCTAGAAGCACCCAAAAATTCGTCCTACAGCCCAAGATATGACCCAATTACTACAGACTATTCAGGACCAGTTTCAGCACCTCTGTTTTGACTTTCAGACCCAATATCTCCATCAAGGAGCCCGAATCAAGTTTTGTGCTTGACATGAAAGTTGTACATCTGGGTCTTAAATTTCAGATTACAAATTTTCAGCCCATTTTATATGCCCAAACTCGAATTATGTTCTGGTTACTACACACTGTTCGGGTTCCAGTCACAAATCCCGTATTCTGATTTCCATGCCCAATTAGCTCCACTAGATGTCTGAAATTGACTTTGAGCTCTTCATCAAAGTTGTAGAGCTCTCTCTTATCTTTCCTACAAGGTAAAATTCATAATTATCAGACATTTAGAACTCAAGATATGGCTAAAATACAGAAACAGTGTAAGACCCGAATAATGCTGAAAAAATTAATTAAGTCCGATTCGAGTTCAAACTTACAAAACATAATCAAATTCAGTCAATTAAGTACATGAAAAGTGTAAATAACTAAACATAAGGGTTTCTTAATGAATAAAATATGTGATTATCAAATTCCCCCACACTTAGCTTTTTGCACTCTGGGCAAAACATATAAAACTAAAGTTAGAAGACAAAGACAAACGACACAAACTTAAAAGCTAAAAACTCTAAAGGACTCAATGAAGCAAGAAGAGCAACAAGAAATTCAAGGGATCAAAGCATAAATGAGGTAAGATTTCTTCACATCTCAAACCAACAAGCAAGGAAACTTCCGTTGAAAAGAATGAATTAAGAATGATGGATCTTCACAAGATTCCCTCTCAATCTCTCAAGTGTTTAAAAGGTAGGTATTTCACTCAATTCAACCCATGAAAATTACACTACCATAAGCTTGCTTATCTTCTACTTCTCCACTACTCAAAACACATGCACACACAAATCATGAGGACTTTATTCAAGGTTGTAGTGAGGTCAAGGTAAGAAGAGGATAAAATGGATATGAGAAGATAAATACCAAAGAGAATAAAAGCAAATGAGAGTGAGTTCAAATAACAAGCATAAAAGTTCATCTCAACTCTAATGTGTATCCCTTTACATATTCATTTCCCAATCCTTTTCTCTCTCTTTTTTTTTATATATATGAACATAACTATATACATACATTTTTCTTTTTCTTTTTCTTTTTTTCTAGGCACTTTCTTTCTTTTTTTTTTTTTTTTTTTTTTTTTTTTTTCAACAACCATTTTGTACACACCCCCACACTTGTTCAAAAAATCATCCATTAACTAGGCTAATGTTCTTTTATTCCCTAAGGTAAAGTAAGAACACGATTTTTCATTTAAGGCACATAATGAGCTAGAAACAAAGAATGGTCAAATAAGCTCAAAGGGGTTAAGCAAAGGAAAATATACAAGGTTGGTAGGAATCAGAGAATTTTCGAGAGGTCAAAAGAGTGCTTGATATCATATTGAAAACAAGGTTGGCTATTTGGTTAAACTAGCTAAGAAAGAGGGCCTCAATCATGTTCATGCATGCAAGTGAAATGTAGCCTCAAAAAGAATCAAAGCAAGTTCTAGAGTGGTCATTAACATGAGTGAAAATCACACAAGAAAGAAGAGAATGGCATAAATGTTGAATCCATCCATTAGGCTCAAAATCTCACAAGGTATGCATCCATCAAACTCAATTCATCAATTCAATCATCCATCACCAAGCATATCAGTTCAAGAAGGGAGAAAAATTATTCAATCATGCAATGAACCTCTTTTTTTTTTTTTTAGAAATTTTTTTTTAACAAACGAAAAGAAACAGAAACATGCTAAAATCTCTCCCCCACACTTAATATAACATTGTCCTCAATGTGAAAGAAAGAGATAGAAAAGAGCAACACAACCTGATAAGAAGTGAATCAACGCTAAGCGTAAAAGAAACACTGCTTTGTCGATGCCGCATCGACTACGAAAAGAAATCAAACAAGAAAACGTTAGTACTTCCACAATTCAATACTAATTAATTACTACCTAAAAAACTCCTTACTCGCCACCAATTAAGATGTGTCTCAAGAGTAAAATTACTCCTTACTCGCCATCACTAATTGGTTTAATAAGTCCATGACAATTATATCATACTAAACAAAACAACAACAATTTTTTTTTTATCAAACCCATTAAAGAGAAAGTTTCAGATCGGCTCTTGTTTCTTTGTTACTTCCTTGCCGCTTCCTATTGACCAATCTATCTCGAGCTAATACGATCGGTACATACTCAAAAGCTTCTAATTTATCAATGAGCTCATCAATAGTGGAGGCAAAGATAAGAAGTTGTCTTCTTAGAAGGAGTAATAAATTTATGTTCCACAACTTTGTCAAGAAAAAATAACAAAAGATCAAAGAAATTATTAACATTCAACAAACCAATGGGTTTATGGTGGATGTTCAGTTCGGCCCAAGAGACAATTTGAAAAATTTCTTCCAAAGTACCAAAACCACCTGGTAAGGCAATGAATGCATCAGAGTTTTCAAGCATTATCTTCATGCGTTCATGCATTGATGATACTTTAAGTTCCTCCCCAATTGTCTTTCCATTGATGTTCTGTTGAGCTAAAGTTTCAGGAATGACACCTAAAACCTGACTGTCTCTTATAAAGGCAGCAAGTGATATAGCCCCCATTAACCCACGACAACCTCCCCCATATACAAGATGAATATTCCTCGCAGCAAGTGATCGACCAAGAGTGCTAGCTGCGTTTACAAACTCTAATCCCTTCCCATAACTCGACCCACAAAAAACACAGACATTTTTTAGGTTACGAATAGAAGGCCCCATTCTATACTCTTCCTCCCTTTGAGTGTTTCTGAGTGTGAAGGAAAATGGAGTGTTTAAATAAGAAAAAAAATGGAAAGGGAAATAATTGCACCTATAAGGGTAGGTTGGCTGTTGTCTGAATGCAGGGGGTATTTGTTGCTTGGACCTATGACTTGGTATCTAAACCGTTGTTCTTGCCGGTTGTTATTCTTCTTGGTGGGGAAATTTGTTTATTCTTCTTGGTGGTGAAATTGTTGTTGTTCTTTGGTTAGAATTCCCATATCTCAAATTGGGATGGTCTCGCCAACCAGGATTATAAGTACTAGAAAATGGATCATATCTAGATTGTTGTTGTTGTTGCTGATATTGGGGTCTATCAGGAAAAACACCAGCTGCAGCAACACATTGATCTGGAAAAGAGGAACCATCTTCCTGAAGTGTAGGGCATGAATCAATAGGATGAGATGAATTAGAGCAAATTCCACACACTGATGCAGTCATCTGCATGGGTGGTTGTTGATCCACTGCTATCTGTCTTACCAAAGAAGTCAATTCATCTAGTATGTGTTCCATTCCTTGTTGGTCCATATGAGATGCTTGAATTTCATTAACTCCTCTGGTTGTGGTGATGATCCGCGAGCCAAACTGTTGGGTATTGGCTGCCATGTTTGCTATCAGATCTCTTGCGGCGGTAGGAGTTTTGTCTACTAAGGCTCCTCCAGAGGCAGCATCGATCATGCTTCTATCATTTGGCAGCAAACCCTCATAAAAGTATTGAATCAAGAGTTGGTCACTAATTTGGTGATGAGGGCAGCTCGAACACAACTTCTTGAATCTCTCCCAGTATTCATGCAAAGTTTCACCAGACATCTGTCTGATGCCACATATATCCTTCCTAATTGCAGCAGCTCTAGAGGCAGGGAAGAATCTCTCCAGGAACAACCTCTTCATGTCATTCCAACTTTTGACTGAACCTGGTGAAAGATAAAACAACCAATCTTTGGCTGCATCGACAAGTGAGAAGGGAAATGCCCTTAACTTGATGTGTTCCTCAGAGATGCCTTGTGGCTTCATGGTTGAACACACAACATGGAACTCTTTCAGGTGCTTATGAGGATCTTCACCCGCAAGACCATGAAACTTTGGTAACAAGTGTATCAAACCAGATTTCAACTCAAAATCTGCATCAAGATCGAGGATATTGAATGCACAAAGATTGGTAAGATACATCGGGGCGAGCAAGTTCCTTAAGGGTTCTATTATGCATGTTATCACCATGATTTCGGGATTACTTAAGTTATCGGGTTCACTCCCTAAATTAGGTTGAGAATTAACTCTGGAATTTATCACACGAGATCTAATTAATCTATGCAAGGTCCTATCAATCTCGGGATCAAGATCAAGCAAGATATCGAGATTGGACCTAGTCATGCATCAACTAAAGCACAAAAACACAAAAGCGCAACTAAGCAAAATACACTAAACAACACTCAAAATATGCAAAAATAAATCTAGTTAATATGTCTAAACATTTTTAAAAATTATGGAATCCACAGAACAAAATCTACATAAAAATGAAACTAGAAAATGCAATAAAAAATATTAAAAAATTAAAAAAGTGGTCTAAATGATAGAATTTCGAAAAACCAGGGGTGACCTCACAGTTTACTGTGAGTCTTGTTTATCAGGCTGTTTTCCTTCAACCGACCAAGTTTCAGCTCATTCTGGGCATGTTGCAGTTCAAAAATTGCAATAGTTACCCGTAATCACCTGTTTTCCGTCTTTCCTAAATCAGAAAAATTCAAAAGCTAAGATAAAAACGTTAGTATGGTATGAACAATGTTAGTAAATGAAAAATAACTGTTAGAATAGGTAAGAAAGAACAAAAATTAGTAAGGTTACTCAAAATGAAAAGATTACACCTACGAGTTCCCCGGCAACTGCGCCAAAATTTTGACGAGCGCCGAACTCAGTCAAAATTATAACCGAAGTTATTACCTAAACTTGTAGTATAGTGAACAACACCGAATCGTCTCCTCAAGGATCATAGATGCAATTTGATCAAATCAAGTGAAAGTTAGAAAAAGGGGGGTTTTGATGGTTCAAGGATCGCAGTGACAGGATTTAAAGAGAAATAACAATTAAAAGAACAGTCAATTCAGAAATCTATCCGAGATTGGGTGGATTCAATCATAGACCTTTCAACAAACACCTGAAATACATTTGAATGGTTAACTTGGATCTAACCGAGATCTCTGCATCAGATCCAGAATTCATACTAGACAATCGTCCAGAATTCAATTGACAAGTGATAAACACAAATTTGCAATCGCACCATTCATGTAAATATATGTCAATTTAAGCACCGAATTCAATTAACCTAGGCACAAATCAGTAACCTAACCTCTTCAATTACGTGATTAGTTTAGATCAATCAGTTCTAAGTTTCATCACAAATCTCAATCTTCAGTTATGTGATTAATTCAGATCAATCAGTTCTAAATTTCATCACAATACTTAATCTTAAACCAAGATCAAATCGGATCAAACATAAACAATCACCATTCATGCATTCAAGATCAAGAGAACAGAAGAAGAAGAGAAGAGGAATTCAAATATAAATCAAATACATTACATAACCAAGGTCTCAAGAATCCAAGCCACAATCTCTTCAAGAGTTCCGAATTGACTAGAAGTGACTTAGCTCTCCATTACAATCAAGGAAAAATATACAAGAACTATGAAAAGCTATTTCTAACACCAAGTGTGTGTTGTGTTTAGAGCTCTCCACATGCTTTCTTTTATAGAGGATTCAGAGTAGTAGTAGATGGGTAGATGAGATTAGTAGGTGGAATTAGTAGGTGAGCTTGGTAGGTGAGATTGGTAGGTGAGCTTGGTAGGTGAGATTGGTAGGTGAGCTTCCTTGTCTCCGAAAGTATTCATTGCTGAACTCATTGATTTCGTCATTTCTGAGCCAAGTGGTCTTCATGAAAGTTCTAGGAAATTGTCTAAGCTTTCCAATGGCTCTGGAAGCACCCAAAAATTCGTCCTACAACCCAAGATATGACCCAATTACTACAGATTGTTCAGGACCAGTTACAGCACCTCTGTTTTGACTTTCAGACCCAATATCTCCATCAAGGAGCCCGAATCAAGTTTTGTGCTTGACATGAAAGTTGTACATCTGGGTCTTAACTTTCAGATTACAAATTTTCAGCCCATTTTATATGCCCAAACTCGAATTATGTTCTGGTTACTACACACTGTTCGGGTTCCAGTCACAAATCCCGTATTCTGATTTCCATGCCCAATTAGCTCCACTAGATGTCTGAAATTGACTTTGAGCTCTTCATCAAAGTTGTAGAGCTCTCTCTTATCTTTCCTACAAGGTAAAATTCATAATTATCAGACATTTAGAACTCAAGATATGGCTAAAATACAGAAACAGTGTAAGACCCGAATAATGCTGAAAAAATTAATTAAGTCCGATTCGAGTTCAAACTTACAAAACATAATCAAATTCAGTGAATTAAGTACATGAAGAGTGTAAATAACTAAACATAAGGGTTTCTTAATGAATAAAATATGTGATTATCAGAATACGAATCATGTTGTGGACCCTATGATTGCAGCTGCAGAGGCTATGCAGCGAATGGCTGAAGTAATTACTCGTAGAATCGAGAGAAAGCGACTCAAAGAAGATGCTATCTGCGATGCCCTAAATTTATTTGAATTTAGGCGTAACAATCCGCCGCAGTTTAGAGGCGAGATTGATCCGGAGAAGGCAAGTCAATGGATACAAGATTTGGAGAAGATATTTGAAGGAATGAGATGTACAGATGATAAGAAAGTGACGTATGACACTTTCATGTTGAGAGGAGACGGTGAACATTGGTGGAGAGGAACTCGCCGATTATTGCAAGCTGAAGGAACGGAAATTACATGGGAGGTATTTTCTGATGTATTTCTGGAGAAGTATTTTCCTGCGAGTGCTAGACATGCTAAGGAGATGGAATTTCTTGGTTTATGTCAGGGTAAAATGACGGTTAATGAGTATGCTTCTAAATTTGAGAGTTTGTCTCAGTTCTCAGATTATGCTCAAACTCGACCGAATGATGTGTGGAGATGTAGGAAGTTTGAGGCAGGGTTGAGAGTGGAATTGAAACGAGGAGTGTTATCCTTGAAGATGAATCAGTTTCATGCTTTGATAGATGCTTGTGCACGACTCGAGGAGTTGGAGCCATCACGGGATCTCAGAAACCGTAATTTCGGATCAACAAGGTTTTAGAGGGGTGGTAGCAGTAACAACAGTTGGTTTCAGCACAAGCTGTATTCTAGACCACCGGGGAATCAACCTTCACGACCACCAGTTGGGGGAAATGCTAGTGGTAGTAAAGCTGGACAGAAAATGGCGTTTACGCCAACATGTTTTAAGTGTGGAAAGAAAGGCCATATCTCTACTGATTGCTCAGTTAGAGGGACAATTTGCTTTAATTGCGGACAACCAGGACATATAGCCAAGGATTGTACACAGCCGGAGAGGAAACCTGCTGTGAGAACTGTTCTTGCTACTCAACCGAGGTCTGGGGGGCGAGTATACACTATGACTGGAACGGAAGTTTCACAGTCTGAGGATCTGATTCAAGGGGAAGGTGTCATTGAAGGTAATCTTCTGACTGTGTTATATGATTCTGGAGCAACACATTCATTTATTGCATATGATTGTGTGGAAAGATTGAAGTTGCCTGTGTCTTCTCTGAATTTTAAACTGATTGTATCTACACCAACTGCTAAACCTGTACTTACATCTAAGATATGTTTGGATTGTCCTGTTGTTATAAAGGACTGTGTGTTTTCGATCAACTTGATTTGTTTGCCTCTTGTTGGGTTTGATGTAATACTAGGAATGGATTGGTTATCTTCTAACCATATCCTTATAGATTGTGCAAACAAAACCCTAGTCTTTCCTAAGGAAGAAAAATTTGGATTCTTGACTGCTGTTAAAGTCAAGTCATTGTTAAGAGATGGAGCGCATGGATATATGCTATTGTCTTCGTTAGAGGTCAAGAGTGAGAAAGATGTGAATACCATTCCTGTCGTCAATGAATTTCCAGAGATTTTTCCTAAGGATGTACCTGGTTTGCCACTAGAGAGGGAGATCGAATTTTCTATTGATTTAGTACCAGGAGCAGGTCTTATCTCAATTGCACCGTATCGGATGTCTCCAGCTGAGTTGGTGGAATTAAAGAAGCAATTAGAGGAACTGTTGGAGAAACAATTTGTGCGCCCTAGTGTTTCACCGTGGGGAGCAGCAGTGCTTTTGGTCAGGAAGAAGGACAGAACTTCTCGACTTTGCGTAGATTATCGCCAGCTGAACAAGGTGACTATAAAGAATAAATATCCACTTCCGAGGATTGATGATTTGATCGACCAGTTGAAGGGAGCAGTGGTATTTTCTAAGATAGATCTGAGATCGGGATATCACCAGATTCGTGTTAAGGTGGAGGATGTACCTAAAACAACTTTTCGAACTCGTTATGGACATTATGAGTATCAGGTAATGCCTTTTGGAGTGACGAATGCTCCTGCCATATTCATGGACTATATGAATAGGATTTTTCGTTCATACCTAGACAGATTTGTCGTTGTCTTTATCGATGACATTTTGATCTATTCTCAGACCAAAGAAGAGCATGTTGAACATCTCAGTATAGTTCTTCAGATTCTGAAAGAAAAGAAGCTGTATGCGAAGTTAGCGAAGTGTGAGTTCTGGTTGGAGGAAGTTCAATTTTTAGGTCACGTGATTTCCAAGGAAGGTATTGCGGTAGATCCATTGAAGGTGGAGGCTATTTTGCAATGGGAAAGGCCTAAGACAGTAACGGAAGTTCGAAGTTTTGTTGGACTTGCTGGATATTATTGGAGGTTTATCGAAGGTTTTTCAAAGATTGCCGGACCGCTTACGTAGATCACGAGGAAAAGTCAAGCTTTTGAATGGACGGAAGAATGTGAAGCGAGTTTTCAAGAGTTGAAAAAGAGGCTGACAACTGCACCAGTGTTAATTCTACCGGATTCTAACGGAACTTTTGATGTGTATTGTGACACTTCTTACCAAGGGTTAGGATGTGTATTGATGCAAAACCAGAATGTAGTGGCTTATGCTTCTAGACAGCTGAAGGTTCATGAGAGGAATTATCCAACACATAACTTGGAATTAGCTGCAGTGGTTTCTGCGTTGAAGGTGTGGAGGCATTTTCTGTATGGAGCAATGTTCAATGTCTTTAGTGATCACAAGAGTTTAAAGTATTTGTTTGATCAGAAAGAATTGAATATGAGGCAGAGGCGATGGTTGAAATTCTTAAAGGATTATGATTTTCAACTCCAATACCATCTAGGAAAAGCTAATGTGGTAGCAGATGCACTAAGTAGAAAGGTGATCAGTGTTTCGGCAATGATGATAAAGGAGGAGGAACTGATTAACAAATTTCGAGATTTGTGGTTATCAGTGGAGTTTGTGCCTGGAAGAATTTGCCTATGTAAGGTCGTGATCATAAATGAATTGCTTGATATAGTTCGAGATAAACAAGAGGAAGATGCATTTTTACAAAACAAAAGAGAATTGTTGAAGCAAGGTCATAAGGCGACAGTAGAGGAAGGGTCAGATGGAATCTTAAGGTTCAAGGGAAGAATTTGTATACCCGATGATTCTAAGCTTAAGAAGGGGATTCTAGATGAAGCTCATACTAGTGATTTGAGTATGTATCCGGGGATGACCAAGATGTACCAAGACTTGAAAAGGTTATTTTGGTGGCCAAGGATGAAAAAAGATGTACTGGAACATGTGGCGTCTTGTCTGGTTTTTCAGAAGGCAAAAGTGGAACACCAGAGGCCAGCCGGTATGTTACAACCATTGGCTATCCTAGAGTGGAAGTGGGATAGTATCTCAATGGATTTTGTTACTGGATTACCAAAGACAAGGAAAGGTCAAGATTCGATATGGGTTATAGTTGATAGGCTTACGAAATCAGCGCATAGTTTACATGCATAGTTTCTGACAGAGATCCAAGGTTTACATCAAGATTCTGGCGAAGTTTGCAAGAAGCCATGGGAACTAAATTGCGGTTGAGTTCAGCTTATCATCCACAGACTGATGGCCAAACGGAGAGGACTATACAATCTTTAGAAGATCTGTTGCGTGCCTGTGTGTTAGAGCAACGTGGAAGTTGGGATGAATTTTTATCTTTGATAGAATTCACCTACAATAATAGTTTTCACTCGAGTATAGGGATGGCACCCTATGAGGCGTTATATGGAAGACGATGTCGAACACCTCTGTGTTGGTATCAAGATGGGGAGAGTATGACTATTGGACCAGATCTTGTATAACAGACTACAGAGAAGGTAAAGATGATACAAGAAAAGATGAAGACGACGCAAAGTAGACAGAAGAGTTATGCTGATAAGCGAAGGCGACCTCTTGAATTTGAGGAGGGTGATCATGTATTCTTAAGAGTAACTCCTACGACCGGTGTCGGAAGAGTTATTAAATCTAAAACGCTTACTCCTAAGTTTATTGGGCCTTATCAGATTATTCGACGAATAGGTCCTGTAGCATATTAGATTGCTTTGCCTCCTTTTCTACCCAATCTGCAAGATGTATTTCATGTGTCTCAGTTAAGGAAGTATATTCCTGATCCGACGCATGCGATACAACCCGACGAAGTACAGTTGAAGGATAATTTGACTTACGAGACTTTACCTGTTAGAATAGAGGACAGAAAGGTGAAGCAGCTTCGAGGGAAGATGATCGAGCTGGTGAAGGTCATACGGAATGATGTGACAGGTGATGCTACCTGGGAGCTAGAGGATAAAATGAGGGAACAATATCCTTATTTGTTTTGATGTATAACGAATTTCGGGGACAAAATTTTTATTTGTAGGGGAGAGTTGTAACACCCCAAACTTTAGGTTAAATGACCGTTGTGTCCCGAATTGTACTGTTTGTTGTTTTTCTGTGATACAGTGTTATATTTTACTGTCTGTGATTTTATTTGGACTTTTTGTGTGATTTGCTTCGAGTCAGGAAAATAATAATTTCCGGTCCGGGAAAATCTTATTTTAATTATTCAGTGCTGGGGGATCTTACTAAACCCAATTCTGAATAATACTGTTATTAATTTTTTA
This sequence comes from Ormosia emarginata, assembly GCA_029884605.1. NCBI lineage: Eukaryota > Viridiplantae > Streptophyta > Magnoliopsida > Fabales > Fabaceae > Ormosia > Ormosia emarginata. The sequence goes on from JAQQTP010000088.1 coordinate 48,426,059, forward strand.
ATTTTTAGGATTTTCTTTGTGAAATAAAATAATTTTATATTATTATAATATTATTTTATTAGGATGGACCCGAAAAACGGGACCACGTTTAAAGAAACAATCAACGATTTTGGCTAGAGAAATTTCTAAGCCAATAAGAGTGAGTCAACGAAGTAGAAATTTCTAACCAATAGGAAGAGGTCAACAAAAGTGGTTAGACTAATTAGTTTATAACTAGAAAAGCTAAGCTAGTTAGTTTGAAAGCTAATTAAATTAGTTTAGAAGACTTGTTAAGTAACTAAGTGATAGTAAATTATTTAACTATCTAGTTGGTTTCTAGGTTAGTAAAAATCTATTAGTACCAAGTTAACTAAGTTAACCTAAGTAACTAACTAGTTAGATAAGTAATTAGATTGTTTCACCTAAGTGTAACTAAATAGCTAAGGAGAAGCAAACTTGGTTAGTTGCCTAAGGAGGCCACACGGCCAAGAGCTTTTGGAAGCTCCAAGAAGTGCATAGTCATGCAATGACTAGGTTAGTATCAACCAATGAGAGCTAAGCTTGGAGGCCAAGGGTTTATGCTAGCCTTTGATCATTTCTAAGGCTTGGATGAAGCCAACCAAGTGGACACCTCCCTAGGGTGAGCTCCACGACCATAAGCCTTAGGAAGCCAATTTTTATTTCATTTTCTATCTTTTAACTCAAGCTTTTCTCTCATCAAAAACAAGAAACACCATTGATGTTCCTTTGAAGGTCCTTTCGGCCAAGACTCCTACACCAACATCCATTCAACCAAAATTTTATCTACCTCACTTTTCTAAACCTAAACACAATTCTAAGATCATCTCTAGTTGAAAGTTCTTTCAAAATCCATCACTTTGAGCTTGAAAAACTACTTTGGAGATTCTACCTAGAAATGAAAATCCTTGTTTTTCATTTCTAATCTTATTTCTAAGGTCATAAGCCATGATTGATCCATGGTATATGGTTTTCTCTTATAGTAGTAACTCTTTAAAATTTTGCTTAAGATCCGTAGGTTCTTGGAGGGTGAAACCGAAATCTATAGGAAGGAGAGGAGAAGAGTTTGTCTTCATTTAAGGTAAGAGGAAGACTTGAATCTTATCATCCTTGGGTGGTGATAAGAAAATGGAATTGTTTGTGATTGTAGAATCCATAAGGATTCATTTGTGTGGGTTATAGGAGCAGGAATTGATTAACAAATTCCGAGATTTGTGGTTGTCAGTGGAGTTTGTGCCTGGAAGAATTCGCCTATGTAAGGTCGTGATCATAAATGAATTGCTTGATATAGTTCGAGATAAACAAGAGGAAGATGCGTTTTTACAAAACGAAAGAGAATTATTGAAGCAAGGTCATAAGGCGACAGTAGAGGAAGGGTCAGATGGAATCTTAAGGTTCAAGGGAAGAATCAGATGCCGATGATTCTGAGCTTAAGAAGGGATTCTAGATGAAGCTCATACTAGTGATTTGAGTATGCATCCGGGGATGACCAAGATGTACCAAGACTTGAAAAGGTTATTTTGGTGGCCAAGGATGAAAAAAAATGTAGCGGAACATGTGGCGTCTTGTCTGGTTTGTCAGAAGGCAAAAGTGGAACACCAGAGGTCAGCCGGTATATTACAAACGTTGGCTATTCCAGAGTGGAAGTGGGATAGTTTCTCAATGGATTTTGTTACTGGATTACTGAAGACAAGGAAAGGTCATGATTCGATATGGGTTATAGTTGATAGGCTTACGAAATCAGCGCATTTCTTGCCGATCAATCTTAAGTATTCGTTGGAAAGATTAACCCAGATGTATATCAGTGAGATTGTCAGATTACATGGTGTGCCTACATGCATAGTTTCTGACAGAGATCCAAGGTTTACATCAAGATTCTGGCGAAGTTTGCAAGAAGCCATGGGAACTAAATTGCGGTTGAGTTCAGCTTATCATCCACAGACTGATGGCCAAACGGAGAGGACTATACAATCTTTAGAAGATTTGTTTGCTGTGTGTTGAGTATAACGTGGAAGTTAGGATGAATTTTTATCTTTGATAGACAATAATAGTTTTTAGTATTGGCACCCTATGAGGCGTTATATGGAAGACGATGTCGAACACCTCGTGTTGGTATCAAGATGGGGAGAGTATGACTATTGGACCAGATCTTGTATAACAGACTACGAGAGAAGGTAAAGATGATACAAGAAAAGATGAAGACGACGCAAAGTAGACAGAAGAGTTATGCTGATAAGCGAAGGCGACCTCTTGAATTTGAGAAGGGTGAGCATGTATTCTTAAGAGTAACTCCTACGACTGGTGTCGGAAGAGTTATTAAATCTAAAAAGCTTACTCCTAAGTTTATTAGGCCTTATCAGATTATTCGATGAATAGGTCCTGTAGCATATCAGATTGCTTTGCCGCCTTTTCTATCCAATCTGCATGATGTATTTCATGTGTCTCAGTTAAGGAAGTATATTCCTGATCCGACGCGTGTGATACAACCCAACGAAGTACAGTTGAAGGATAATTTGACTTACGAGACTTTTATTAGAATAGAGGATTTGAAGTGAAGACTTCGAGGGAAGATGATGATTTGGTGAAGGTCATATGGAATGATGAGACAGGTGATGCTACCTTGGAGCTAGAGGATAAAATGAGGGAACAGTATCCTTATTTGTTTTGATATATAACAAATTTCGGGGACGAAATTTTTATTTGTAGGGGAGAGTTGTAACACCCCAAACTTTAGGATAAATGATCGTTGTGTCCCGAATTGTACTGTTTGTTGTTTTTCTGTGATGCAGTGTTATATTTTATTGTCTGTGATTTTATTTGGACTTTTTGTGTGATTTGCTTCGAGTAAGGAAAATAATAATTTTCGGGCCGGGAAAATCTTATTTTAATTATTCGGAGCTGGGGGATCTTACTAAACCCAATTCGAATGATAATCAAGTTATTAATCTTTTAATTTTTAGGATTTTTCTGTGAAATAAAATAATTTTATATTATTATAATATTATTTTATTAGGCAGTATAAATAAATGACAGTGGACCCGAAAATGTTTTGCGGGACCCACGTTTAAAGAAACAATCAACGATTTTGGCTAGAGAAATTTCTAAGCCAATAAGAGTGAGTCAACGAAGTAGGCTTGAAATTTCTAACCAATAGGAAGAGGTCAACAAAAGTGGTTAGACTAATTAGTTTATAACTAGAAAACCTAAGCTAGTTAGTTTGAAAGCTAATTAAATTAGTTTAGAAGACTTGTTAAGTAACTAAGTGATAGTAAATTATTTAACTATCTAGTTGGTTTCTAGGTTAGTAAAAATCTATTAGTACCAAGTTAACTAAGTTAACCTAAGTAACTAACTAGTTAGATAAGTAATTAGATTGTTTCACCTAAGTGTAACTAAATAGCTAAGGAGAAGCAAACTTGGTTAGTTGCCTAAGGAGGCCACACGGCCAAGAGCTTTTGGAAGCTCCAAGAAGTGCATAGTCATGCAATGACTAGGTTAGTATCAACCAATGAGAGCTAAGCTTGGAGGCCAAGGGTTTATGCTAGCCTTTGATCATTTCTAAGGCTTGGATGAAGCCAACCAAGTGGACACCTCCCTAGGGTGAGCTCCACGGCCATAAGCCTTAGGAAGCCAATTTTTATTTCATTTTCTATCTTTTAACTCAAGCTTTTCTCTCATCAAAAACAAGAAACACCATTGATGTTCCTTTGAAGGTCCTTTCGGCCAAGACTCCTACACCAACATCCATTCACCCAAAATTTTATCTACCTCACTTTTCTAAACCTAAACACAATTCTAAGATCATCTCTAGTTGAGAGTTCTTTCAAAATCCATCACTTTGAGCTTGAAAAACTACTTTGGAGATTCTACCTAGAAGCTGAAAATCCTTGTTTTTCATTTCTAATCTTATTTCTAAGGTCATAAGCCATGATTGATCCATGGTATATGGTTTTCTCTTATAGTAGTAACTCTTTAAAATTTTGTTTAAGATCCGTAGGTTCTTGGAGGGTGAAACCGAAATCTATAGGAAGGAGAGGAGAAGAGTTTGTCTTCATTTAAGGTAAGAGGAAGACTTGAATCTTATCATCCTTGGGTGGTGATAAGAAAATGGAATTGTTTGTGATTGTAGAATCCATAAGGATTCATTTGTGTGCTTGTTGTAATAGCTTTCTTAATTGTGATTTGTATTCATATGCATGTCTATAAGCTTTGAATATATTGTATGTGTTAGTAATGCATGAATAATTAGTAGGATATGGATAATATGCAAGGTTTGCATGTGTGTTCCAAAGAGCACAAATCCAAGGCTCACGACCTCAACACAAAATAGGAACCAAAATGTTCTCAATCATTTTCTAAAAGAGTGATTTAATTAACTTAGGAAAATTGACAAGATACAAATTTATTTAGAGCAAGAAAAACAAATCTATGGGTCAAATGACAAGTTTATGGATTTCGGCCAACATGCCAAAGTTAAGTGTTTTTAGTTTCTAAAATTGTTTTCAATCAAGGTTTAGTAAAAATGTCAAAAAGATTTTTAGTACAATGTGTTTTAAGGAATAAAAGTGATTGGATTAAGTTTAAAAAGCTAAAACTAATGATTTTACTGTTTAGGAGAAAATACAGTAGCTTTTGTAAAATTTCTAACGTAGAGCTCACTTTATGTTTTGAAGCTCGTTAGTAGTTTTCAAAAGTGTAATTAGATGGTTGTAATATAATCAAAAGAAATTTTAACAGAAAAATTTAGAAAACCATTGTTATAGATTTTCAAAGCAAAATACTGTCAATTTTTGTTAAAAATAGACAAATAAGATAGAAAAGATATCCAATATATTGTATACGGTATGGAAAATATTCTACGTAACTCAAACATATTAAATATTATTTTCTGTTTATTTAAATAGTGATTTTTAAGGGATTCAGACAAGAAAATGATTTAAAAATCTTACGCGATTGAGAAAACGATTTAAAAATAATATGCGATTTCAAAAACAGTAAAATATATTTACGCGATTTCAAAAATAGTAAAATATATTTACGCGATTTAAAAACGTTTGTAAAAACAATGAAATTGTGAAAACGAGATAAAATTTTTACGCGATTGACGAAAACAGTAAGTTTTACTGTCGGGCCAAAGTGGTGGACCCGGACAGATGGAGAAACAGTACTGTCAAGTGGGACGTACTGTGTTTGATGTTTGAGGGCATTTTAGTAATTATTTGAGATTTGTACGGTATTTTGGTAATTATAATTCTGTTCATATTTTTAGAGTTAAGTCGATTCGTTGTGGAATTGGCGATTGATTGACGAGGTGAATTACATCATGTTGTCGGTGTGATAAGTGTAACACCCCTTTGGGAGGATGTCACACATAAAAGAAAATAAAAGAAATAGAAATAAAATCTACCCAAGTTGTGAAACATTTGTTAAATATTATTACGGGTTATAAAATAATTCTTGATAGACAGAAATATGTAATAAAAAGATAATGCGGAAAGTACAAAATAAAAAAAAAAACATCATCACTAATAATATACATATGATTAAGTTATAAACTGTACAAATAATTTACAACTAAGACTACAAATATTTAAACAAGAACAGTAAAGAAAGCAATAAAAGAGTTAATATATACAGACATACGACTGACGCGCCTAAAAAAAAAACATCATGATTATCTAATCCTCTGATGGATCACTCTCAGTATGAAAATGATCATCAGGAGATAGATATCTGGATGTCTTGACACACGGCCATAACGGGATCGCGCTAGTCGATACGATGCTTATCTCACTAGGCTCAGGGTTTTCAGCACCCCAATAACGCCTAATGGATAAAGGCAACTCTAAGTGTAGAAATAACGTTGTCGTCATGACAGGCTCTTCATCAAAACGATGACGTAGGATCACAAGTCACGCGTCCTGCATACGTCACAGAGTCACGATCGCCTCGTAAATGCCAAGCCAGAGCACCTCCATGAAATACCAGCTCTATGAATCCCAAAAATCCTGGCGTCGCCATCCCTCACAATCAATCCAGAGGATATGGATGATCGGATGGTTCTTGATCGTCAAACTGATCGTCTGCTTGCCGGTCTTCCTCCTCTTCAGGGTACACGATCTCAAGAGGTTGTTCCTCTTCGTCGAAGTCTTTACCGCATAAAATAAATAAACAGAAAATACATATAACAAAGAGGTAAGACAACATAAAATCATCACAACATGGTCAATAAAAAGACGGCAAACAATATACATACAGTTCATGCAATACATAAAGCTTTAACAATTATAATAACAGAATGAAGAAAATTTAGATATCATTACAATGTATCACATCACAAATAAAACTTCACAGATAAAACAAGAAAGATAAGAATAAACAGATAAGATATAATAACTAAATATAATAACAATAACCAGATAAAATAAACAAATAAAATACAGATAAACAATAAATAGATAAGATAGAAACAAATATACATAGAGATAAATAATATGACAAAACCCTACTCCATGGAGCTAAAGAAAAACACAAGTATCAGAGAGAGGAATGATTCGCAAAACCTAATAGTACCACGGCTGCCCCACCAACTATTGCGCTGTCACACGTTGCGTCTATAGCCCCACGACACAAGAATCCATCAATCCAGGCGTGGTGTAGTTCACGGTCTCACATTGTGGCACTACAGGCAAATGTACTACTAGATTTCACAAATCTCGATTAAATATAGTGTATGTCGAGTACCAAAGTGTGCTATCGGTTTACCACGGCCCAGCGGAGCGACCAACTGTCCACATGTGGGATCCCGTACACTAAAGCCTCCAAGTTCATTAGAACAATGAACCACACTACGTTTATCGCATCGACAACACGATGTGATTCGTCTCGTCAACAAATCCACCAAATACATGGCACACATAACAGATAGATGGAAAGCCTGTACGGGTTCACATTTTCCCGACAGCAAATAATTCTCAAAAACCTGTACGGGTTCACATTTTCCCGACAGTAAATAGATTTTCAAAAGCCTGTACGGGTTCACATTTTCCCGACAGCATATAGATTTTCAAAAAGCCTGTACGGGTTCACTTTTTCCCGACAGCATAAAATAATTATAGTAACGGTCAATCGCGTAGAAATTTTATCGCATTTTCATAATTCCGTCGTTTTTACAAACGTTTAAAAATCGGGTAAAGATATTTTTCTGTTTTTTAAAATCGCGTAGCATTTTTAATACGTTTTCTCAATCGCGTAGGATTTTTAAATCATTTTCTTATTCGAATGCCCTTAAAATTACTGTTTAAACAGATAGAAATAGTACTTAGTACATTTAAACTACGTAGAATAATTTTTCATACCGCATACTGTCATTAAGAAATTTTTACTATCTTATAGGATCATTTTTACTAAAAATTGATAGCATTTTGTTTATAAACTTATAATAATGGTTTTCTAAATTTTCCATAAAATTTTCTATTTACCTAATCTTTAACCATATCATTTAATTCTTTTGTTGAAATCTCTAACATGCTTCAAAACTTAAAGTGAGCTATATGTTAGAAAATTTCTCAAAATTTCTGTATTTTACTTCCTAAGAATAAAATTACTAGTTTTAATCCTTTAAACTTAATTCTACTCAATTTGTTTCTTCAAAAATCATTATAGAAAATTTCTTCTTAACTTGTATTGTCTCTTTTTGATTGAAAAAGGTTTGAAATCAAGTTTTAGAATTCATAATTACCTATAGTGGCATGTTGGCCGAATTTTGTAAAACTTTTTCATTTGATTTCTAAATCATGTCAAAGGTATTCTCTTATCTAGGTTCATTAAATCATGTTATAAAGTAATGATTTTAAATCAAATAAATCCTTTAGGCATGTTGGCCCAAAACTTACTAAATCTTTACCAATTGATTTCTAAATTCCTTTTCTTTGATCAAAACAATTTGAAACCTTCTTATTTCTCCTAATTAATTAAGTTGCACTTTAGGAAAAATGAAGAGAACATTTTGGTCCTCACACTTTGGCATTGCCGTGAGCTAGGGAATGTGTTCTTTGGAACACTTATGCAAATTTACACATGTTATTCACATCTTAAACCTTATCATACAATTCTAACACATGCATTTATATCTCTAACACATGCAAAATATTTCTAACACATGCAAAATATTTCTAACACATAAAACCTAAATTAAAGCTTATAGACATACAATCAAAAGCTAATAGACATGCAAAATTATTACAATCACCAAACAAGAAAGCTACTAACACATAACACTTAAGCTACTAGCAACCACAAAACTTAACAAATACACATCAATAAACACACCACAACCGAATCCTTATGGATTCTACAAACAATCCATCTTCTTACCACCATCAAGGGATGATAAGAATTGTCTTCCTCTTACCTTAAATGAAGACAAAAGCTTGCTTTCACACCTCCTATGGTTCGGTTTTCACTCCACCAAATACCTAAAAATCTCAAATAAAATCTACATGTTATTAACCATGAAAAAGAAGCTAAACCATGGAGAAATCATGGTTTAGAACTTTGAAAAAGAAGAGAGAAAAGAAAAGCATGAAATTTTACCTTCTAGGTAAAACTTTCAAGGTTGGTTTCCAAGCCCTAGATGGAAGAATTTGAAGAAACTCCCAACTACAAAGGTTCTTAGAATAGTGTTTAGGTTAAGGAAACTTGGTTAGAAAAATTTTTGGATGGTTGGAGGGTGTAGTTAGTGTCTTGGCCGAATGGAAGGGAAAAAGGAACAACAATGGTGGCTAGGGTTCTTGATGAGAGAGAAGAGAGAAAAGTGATGAAGAAGAAAGTGATTTTGGGTCTCCAAAGGCCTCTTGGCCGTGGACTTCAAGTGAGGTGCAAGGTGGGCACCTTGCTTGGCTTCATCCAAGCCATTGGATGAATCAAAGGCCAAGATCAAGCCTTGGTGAGCAAGCTTGATTCCCATTGGTTGGTTCCCGGTGACTCACATGCTGAGTCACACAGCGTATTAAATGCTCTGCTGAGTCAGCTAGCTGAGTCAGCCTGTTCTGGAAAGTTCTACTGCTTACGGTGATTAATTAAGCTACCGATCTAACCGTTCTGCTAATTGTGGGTCCCGCAAAATATTTAGGGTCCATTGTCACTAAACTATATTGACTAATAAAATAATATTATAATAATATAAAATTATTTTATTTGATAGTTAAATCCTAAAAATTAAAAGATTATTTTTAGTCTCATTCGAGAATCGGGTTAAGTAAGATCCCCCAATTCTAAATAATAAAATAAGATTTTCCCGGCCCGAAAAATATTATTTTCCCGCCTCGAGCAAATCACACAAAAAGTCCATATAAAATCACAGACAGTATTTTCAGGCATTAAATCAAGAAGAAAACAATTAAAAACAACAAAAACAGTAAAACAAGACGTCGGGACGTAACGGTCATTTTCCCATTTTTTTCCACAACGTAGGTAATCGTCCAAAACGTTCAAATAAAATATCCAAGCAGTATTATATAGCTGTATATCTTTCAGAAAAATTAATACAGTAGCTCAGAAAAATTTTTATTTTACCGTCTCAAAGCAAATTACGTAAAACGGTCAAATAAAATTTGAACCTGTATTATCGTAATTGTTTTCATACAGAAATCGAGAACAGAAAAATAGGGACACAGCGGTCATTCATACAAAAGCATGAAAAACAGAAAACAGTACATTCAGAATATTTTCTAAAAACTGGGGCGTTACAACACTCCCCAACAAATAAAAATTTCGTCCTTGAAATTTGATGTTCATCCAAACAAATGAGGATACTGATCCTTCATTTTATGTTTCGATTCCTGTGTAGCTTCACTGTCACATCATTCCATATGACTTTCACTAGCTCAATCATCTTCCTCGAAGTCGCTTTACCTTTTCGTCCCCAATCCGACGGGTAAAGTTTCGTAAGTCGATTCTCCTTTAATTGCACGTCATCCGGTTGTATAACATGTGTCGGATCTCGGTATATACTTTCGTAATCGAGACACATGAAACACGTCATGCAAATTGGATAGAAAAGGCGGCAAAGCAATCGATATGCTACGGGACCTATACGTCCGATAATGATATGGTCCAATGAATTTAGGAGTAAGCTTCTTCGACTTAATCACTCTTCCGACACCAGTCGTAGGAGTAACTCTTAGAAATACATGCTCACCCTCCTTAAATTCAAGAAATCGTCTTCGTTTGTCCGCATAACTCTTTTGTCTGCTTTGCGCCGTCCTCATCTTCTCTTGTATCATCTTGACTTTATCCGTAGTCTGTTGTACAAGTTCCGGTCCAACAGTCATACTCTCCCCATCTTGATACCAACATAGCGGCGTTCGACATCGTCTTCCATACAATGCTTCATAAGGTGCCATTCCGATGCTTGCGTGAAAACTATTGTTGTAGGTGAATTCTATCAAAGATAAAAATTCATCCCAACTTCCCCGTTGTTCCAAAACACAAGCCCGTAATAAATCCTCCAAGGATTGTATAGTTCTTTCGTCGACCATCCGTCTCGTGGATGATAGGCTGAACTTAATCGTAACTTGGTTCCCATAGCTTCTTGCAGACTTCGCCAAAATCTTGACGTAAACCTCGGATCTCTGTCAGAAACTATACATGTCGGCACTCCATGTAATCTGACAATTTCGCTGATGTACAACTGGGTTAATCTTTCCAATGAATATTTAATATTGATTGGTAAGAAATGAGCTGATTTCGTAAGTCTATCGACTATAACCCATATTGCATCATGACCTCTTCTTGTCTTTGGCAAACCAGTAACGAAATCCATAGAAATGCTGTCCCATTTCCATTCTGGAATCGATAATGGTTGCAACATCCCAGCTGGTCTTTGGTGTTCAACTTTTGACTTTTGACAAACTAGGCAAGTTGACACGCATCTAACCACATCACCCTTCATTCCATGCCACCAGAATAACTTCTTCAAGTCTTGGTACATCTTTGTTATGCCTGGATGCATAATTAATAGACTAGTATAGGCATGTTCCACAATATATTGCCTCAGCTCTCGGTCACGAGGAATACAGATTCTACCCCGAAACCTCAGAATTCCATCAGTTCCTTCTTTGAACTCTACTGCCTCGTTTTGCTTCATTTGCTCCCTTATTCCTTGTAAAAATTTATCGGCATTTTGCTTTTCCCTTATGTCTTCCATCAGCTCGCTTGAGATAGTAACCATATTCATACAGATCTTCTCCGGTTTCAACTCAACAAATGACCACTCATCTCTAAACTGTTCAATGAGCTCCTTTTCTTTAATCATCAGTGCAGAAACACTGATAATCTTCCTACTCAAGGCATCGGCCACAACATTCGCCTTACCAGGGTGGTACAAAAGTTGAAAATCGTAGTCGTTCAGAAATTCTAACCATCTTCGCTGCCTCATATTCAGCTCCTTCTGGTCGTACAAGTACTTCAAACTCTTGTGATCACTGAAGATGTTGAACGTTGCTCCATAGAGAAAATGTCTCCATATCTTCAAAGCAAAAACTACCGCAGCCAATTCCAAATCATGCGTAGGATAATTCTTCTCATGAACCTTCAATTGTCGAGAAGCATATGCCACCACATTCCGATCTTGCATCAACACGCATCCTAGTCCTTGATAAGAAGCGTCACAATACACATCGAAAGATTTCGTCGAATCTGGTAGGATCAACACCGGTGCAGTTGTTAATCTCTTCTTCAACTCTTGAAAACTGGCTTCACGTTCTTCCGTCCATTCGAAAGCTTGACTTTTCCTCGTCGGTTATTGTGTAAGCGGTCCAGCAATCTTGGAAAAACCTTCGATAAATCTCCGATAATAACCAAGCAAGTCCAACAAAACTTCGAACATTCTTGTCTTAGGTCTTTCCCACCGTAAAAAGCAGTCTCTACTTTCGATGGGTCCACCGCAATACCTTCTTTAGAAATTACGTGACCAAGAAATTGGACTTCTTCCAACCGAACTCACACTTAGCCAATTTCGCATACAACCGCTTCTCTCCTCAAAATCGAAGAACAACTTTCGGATGTTCAAAGCATGCTCTTCCTTCGATTGAGAATAAATCGAATGTCATCGATAAAGACAACAACAAATCTGTCTAGATATGGACGAAATATCCCTGTTCATATAATCCATAAATATGGCAGAGCATTCGTCACCCCGAATGGCATTACCCGATACTCATAATGTCCATAACGAGTTCGAAAAGCGTCTTCGGCACATCTTCCCCTCTTACACGAATCGGTGATAACCCGATCGCAGATCTATTTTAGAAAATATCACGGCTCCTTTCAATTGATCCATCAAATCGTCGATTCTTGGAAGCGGATATTTATTCTTGATAGTCACCTTGTTCAACTCGCCGATAGTCCACACAAAGTCGTGAAGTTCCATCCTTCTTCTTAACCAAAAGCACGGGTGCACCCCATGGGGAAACGCTAGGTCGTACAAATTCTTTCTCCAACGGTTCCACCAATTGCTTTTTAAGCTCCTCCAACTCTACCGGCGACATACGATATGGTGCAATTGAGATAGGACTGTTCGGTACTAAATCAATTGAGAACTCGATCTCCCGCTCAGGCGGTAAACCAGGTACATCTTCAGGAAAAACATCCGGAAAATCGTTGACAACAGGAATAGTATTCACATCCTTCTCATTCTTAACTTCTAGAGAAGACAATACCAGATATCCCTGCGCTCCATCTCTCAACAAAGACTTGACCTTAACAGCAGTTAAGAATCCAGACTCTTCTTCCTTAGGAAAAACTATAGTTTTCTTTGCACAATCTATAAGGATATGGTTAGAACATAACCAGTCCATCCCTAAGATTACATCTATCTCAATGAGAGGCAAACAAATCAAATTGACCAAAAACAAACGGCCCTTCACAACAATAGGACAATCCAAACAGATCTTAGAAGTAACTACAGGTTTAGCAGTTGGCGTAGATACACTCAACTTAACATTCAGAGAAGACACAGGCAACTTCAGTCTTTCCACACAATCATAGGCAATAAACGAGTGTGTAGCACCCGAGTCATACAATACAGTCAGAAGGTTACCTCCAATGTCACCTTCTCCTTGAATTAGGTCATCAGATTGAGAAACTTCAGATCCCATCATTGTATAAACTCGCCCTCCAGATTTCGGTTGAGTATTTCCAGGTTTTTGCTGATTAGTTCTAACATGACGAACAACAGGTTTCTTCTCTGGTCGAGTACAATCCTTCGACATATGCCCAGGCTATCCACAGTTAAAACAGACAGTTCCCTTGATTGTACAATCTGGAGATAGATGGCCCTTCTTACCGCACTTAAAACACGTCGGTGTAAACACCACTCTCTGTCCTGCTCCACCACTAGGTACACTCCCTCCAACTGGCGGTCGCTGAGTCTGACTTCCTTGTGGTCTAGCATACGGCTTACGCAGAAACCGATTTGTATTGCTACCTCCACCTCTTTGAAATCTTGTCGGCCCAAAGTTTCGATTCCTTTGATCTCGCGACGGTTCAAGCTCCTCAAGTCGCGCACATGCGTCTACCAAAGTATGAAAATGATTCATCCTCAAAGATATCACTCCTCGCTTTAACTCCACTCTCAATCCGGACTCAAACTTCCGACATTTCCATACCTCATTCTGTCGATTTTGAGCATAGTCCGAAAATTGAGACAAACTTTCAAATCTTGTAGCGTATTCATTCACTGTCATATTTCCCTGTCGCAACCCAAGAAATTCCATCTCCTTGGCATGCCTAGCACTTGCAGGAAAATACTTATCCAGAAAAGTATTAGAAAATACTTCCCAGGTGATCTCAGTCCCTTCAGCTTGCAACATTCGGCGGACTCCTCTCCACCAATGTTCTCGCATCTCCTCTCAAACATGAAAACGAAGATAAGTCACTTTCTTTTCATCGTACATCTCATCCCCTCAAAGATTCTCTCTAAATCTTGCATCCACTGACTCGCTTTCTCCGGATCCACCTCGCCTCTAAATTGTGGCGGATTATGGCACCTAAATTCAGATAAATTTAGGGCATCACCGTAGCATCTTTTGTTGGGTGCTCTCAAATTTTGTCGAGTAATCACTTCACCATCGCCGCATAGCTTCAAGAACAACCAACATCGGGTCCTCATCACGATTTACGTTAGCACGTCCTCTACCTCTACCAGCCATCTTCTTTCTTCAAACATAACAAAACAAAGTTAGATACATCCTTCTAGATATTTCCGAAAGGATATAAATCACAAAGATCACAGAGAATCACACAGCACAAACAAAAACAGACCCAATCACAACCCCAAAAGACTCTAACTTGGGCTCTGATACCAACTAATGTAACACCCCTTTGGAAGGATGTCACACATAAAAGAAAATAAAAGAAATAGAAATAAAATCTACCCAAGTTGTGAAACATTTGTTAAATATTATTACGGGTTATAAAATAATTCTTGATATTTAAATATGTAATAAAAAGATAATGCGAAAAGTACAAAATAAAAAAAAACATCATCACTAATAATATACATATGATTAAGTTATAAACTGTACAAATAATTTACAACTAAGACTACAAATATTTAAACAAGAACAGTAAAGAAAGCAATAAAAGAGTTAATATATACAGACATACGCTGACGCGCCCAAAAAAAAAACATCATGATTATCTAATCCTCTGATGGATCACTCTCAGTATGAACATGATCATCAGGAGATAGATATCCTGGATGTCTCGACACACGGCGATAACGGGATCGCGCAGTCGATACGATGCTTATCTCACTAGGCTCAGGGTTTTCAGCACCCCAATAACGCCTAATGGATAAGGGCAACTCTAAGTGTAGAAATAACGTTGTCGTCATGACAGGCTCTTCATCAAAACGATGACGTAGGATCATAGTCACGCGTCCTGCATACGTCACAGAGTCACGATCGCCTCGTAAATGCCAAGCCAGAGCACCTCAATGAAATACTAGCTCTATGAATCCCAAAAATCCTGGCGTCGCCATCCCTCACAATCAATCCAGAGGATATGGATGATCGGATGGTTCTTGATCGTCAAGCGATCGTCGCTTGCGGTCTTCCTCCTCTTCGTGGTACACGATCTCAAGAGGTCTGTTCCTCTTCCTCGAAGTCTTTACCGCGTAAAATAAATAAACAGAAAATATATATAACAAAGAGGTAAGACAACATAAAATCATCACAACATGGTCAATAAAAAGACGGCAAACAATATACATACAGTTCATGCAATACATAAAGCTTTAACAATTATAATAACAGATTGAAGAAAATTTAGATATCATTACAATGTATCACATCACAAATAAAACTTCACAGATAAAACAAGAAAGATAAGAATAAACAGATAAGATATAATAACCAAATATAATAACAATAACCAGATAAAATAAACAAATAAAATACAGATAAACAATAAATAGATAAGATAGAAACAAATATACATAGAGATAAATAATATGACAAAACCCTACTCCATGGAGCTAAAGAAAAACACAAGTATCAGAGAGAGGAATGATTCGCAAAACCTAATAGTACCACGGCTGCCCCACCAACTATTGCGCTGTCACACGTTGCGTCTATAGCCCCACGACACAGAATCCATCAATCCAGGCGTGGTGTAGTTCACGGTCTCACGTTGTGGCACTACAGGCAAATGTACTACTAGATTTCACAAATCTCGATTAAATATAGTGTATGTCGAGTACCAAAGTGTGCTATCGGTTTACCACGGCTCAGCGGAGCGACCAACTGTCCACATGTGGGATCCCGTACACTAAAGCCTCCAAGTTCATTAGAACAATGAACCACACTACGTTTATCGCATCGACAACACGATGTGATTCGTCTTGTCAACAAATCCACCAAATACATGGCACACATAACAAATAGATGGAAAGCCTGTACGAGTTCACATTTTCCCGATAGCAAATAATTCTCAAAAACCTGTACGGATTCACATTTTCCCGACAGTAAATAGATTTTCAAAAAGCCTGTACGGGTTCACATTTTCCCGACAGCATATAGATTTTCAAAAAGCTCATGACGGGTTCACTTTTTCCCGACAAGATAAAATAATTATAGTAACGGTCAATCGCGTAGAAATTTTATCGCATTTTCATAATTCCGTCGTTTTTACAAACGTTTAAAAATCGGGTAAAGATATTTTTCTGTTTTTTAAAATCGCGTAGCATTTTTAATACGTTTTCTCAATCGCGTAGGATTTTTAAATCATTTTCTTATTCGAATGCCCTTAAAATTACTGTTTAAACAGATAGAAATAGTACTTAGTACATTTAAACTACGTAGAATAATTTTTCATACCGCATACTGTCATTAGGAAATTTTTACTATCTTATAGGATCATTTTTACTAAAAATTGACAGCATTTTGTTTATAAACTTATAATAATGGTTTTCTAAATTTTCCATAAAATTTTCTATTTACCTAATCTTTAACCATATCATTTAATTCTTTTGTTGAAATCTCTAACATGCTTCAAAACTTAAAGTGAGCTATATGTTAGAAAATTTCTCAAAATTTCTGTATTTTACTTCCTAAGAATAAAATTACTAGTTTTAATCCTTTAAACTTAATTCTACTCAATTTGTTTCTTCAAAAATCATTATAGAAAATTTCTTCTTAACTTGTATTGTCTCTTTTTGATTGAAAAAGGTTTGAAATCAAGTTTTAGAATTCATAATTACCTATAGTGGCATGTTGGCCGAATTTTGTAAAACTTTTTCATTTGATTTCTAAATCATGTCAAAGGTATTCTCTTATCTAGGTTCATTAAATCATGTTATAAAGTAATGATTTTAAATCAAATAAATCCTTTAGGCATGTTGGCCCAAAACTTACTAAATCTTTACCAATTGATTTCTAAATTCCTTTTCTTTGATCAAAACAATTTGAAACCTTCTTATTTCTCCTAATTAATTAAGTTGCACTTTAGGAAAAATGAAGAGAACATTTTGGTCCTCACACTTTGGCATTGCCGTGAGCTAGGGAATGTGTTCTTTGGAACACTCATGCAAATTTACACATGTTATTCACATCTTAAACCTTATCATACAATTCTAACACATGCATTTATATCTCTAACACATGCAAAATATTTCTAACACATGCAAAATATTTCTAACACATAAAACCTAAATTAAAGCTTATAGACATACAATCAAAAGCTAATAGACATGCAAAATTATTACAATCACCAAACAAGAAAGCTACTAACACATAACACTTAAGCTACTAGCAACCACAAAACTTAACAAATACACATCAATAAACACACCACAACCGAATCCTTATGGATTCTACAAACAATCCATCTTCTTACCACCATCAAGGGATGATAAGAATTGTCTTCCTCTTACCTTAAATGAAGACAAAAAGCTTGCTTTCACACCTCCTATGGTTCGGTTTTCACTCCACCAAATACCTAAAAATCTCAAATAAAATCTACATGTTATTAACCATGAAAAAGAAGCTAAACCATGGAGAAATCATGGTTTAGAACTTTGAAAAAGAAGAGAGAAAAGAAAAGCATGAAATTTTACCTTCTAGGTAAAACTTTCAAGGTTGGTTTCAAGCCCTAGATGGAAGAATTTGAAGAAACTCCCAACTACAAAGGTTCTTAGAATAGTGTTTAGGTTAAGGAAACTTGGTTAGAAAAATTTTTGGATGGTTGGATGGTGTAGTTAGTGTCTTGGCCGAATGGAAGGGAAAAAGGAACAACAATGGTGGCTAGGGTTCTTGATGAGAGAGAAGAGAGAAAAGTGATGAAGAAGAAAGTGATTTTGGGTCTCCAAAGGCCTCTTGGCCGTGGATTTCAAGTGAGGTGCAAGGTGGGCACCTTGCTTGGCTTCATCCAAGCCATTGGATGAATCAAAGGCCAAGATCAAGCCTTGGTGAGCAAGCTTGATTCCCATTGGTTGGTTCCCGGTGACTCACATGCTGAGTCACACAGCGTATTAAATGCTCTGCTGAGTCGACTATTGAGTCACTGATTCTGGAAAGTTCTACGCTACGGTGATTAATTAAGCTACCGATCTAACCGTTTGCTAATTGTGGGTCCCGCAAAATATTTAGGGTCCCTTTGTCACTAAACTATCTTGACTAATAAAATAATATTATAATAATATAAAATTATTTTATTTGTGATTAAATCCTAAAAATTAAAAGATTATTTTTAGTCTCATTCAGAATCGGGTTAAGTAAGATCCCCCAATTCTAAATAATAAAATAAGATTTTCCCAGGCCGGAAAATATTATTTTCCGCCTCGAGCAAATCACACAAAAAGTCCATATAAAATCACAGACAGTATTTTCGGGCATTAAATCAAGAAGAAAACAATTAAAAAAAGCAAAAACAATAAAACAAGACGTTCGGGACGTAACGATCATTTTCCCATTTTTTCCCACAACGTAGGTAATCGTCCAAAACGTTCAAATAAAATATCCAAAAAGCGGTATTATATAGCTGTATATCTTTCAAAAAATTAATCTGATGAGTTCGAAAAAATTTTTATTTTACCGTCTCGAAGCAAATTACGTAAAACGGTCAAATAAAATTTGAACCTGTATTATCGTAATTGTTTTCATACAGAAATCGAGAACAGAAAAATAGGGACACAGCGGTCATTCATACAAAAGCATGAAAAACAGAAAACAGTACATTCAGAATATTTTCTAAAAATTGGGGCGTTACAATAAGCGTAGTGTGGTTCATTTCTTTATAGACTTGGAGGCATTAATGTGCGGATTATTCTATATATGGACAGTTGGTCGCCCCTCTGGGCCGTGGTAACTGGTAACACACTAGTGGTCTCGACACGCACTATACTTAATCAAGATCTTGTAAGAACTATGTTAGTACAATGCCTATAGTCACACGATAGTTGGACTGTGTACTACACCACAATGTTTTGGATAGTGGGCTATAGACACAATGTGTGACAGTGCAATAGTTGGTTGGGCAGCCTAATGTACTAATAGAACTTGCAAGTCATTCTCTCTGATGTCTGTGGTTGTAGCTCCATGGAGTAGGATTGAGTCGCATTACATATGACTTATGTGTTGTGCATTATAATATTATTATCTGTACCATTTTATCTGTGACATTATGTGATGCTGTTACACTTAATTTCAGTGTTATTTTATATTATTATTTATGCTGTTATAGTATGCTGTATGGTATGAACTGTTATATCTGCGTGTATTGTCGTTTTCTTATTTACCATGTTTGTGGTGATATATATTGTCTTACCTCTTTATTGTATGTGTTCCTGTAATTTAAATTATGTTATGAAAGAAGAGTTTGAGGAAGAGGAACAGTGTAACACCCTCCGTAGGGCGTCACATTTTAAATAAAATATAAAACCAACTGAAATCATTTTATAAAAGCCTTGATTTTTAAAAGATGAATTTTAAAATTTCATTTCGCGGAAATATAAACTTACCAAAAATTGTAAGAAAAACCGAAATTAAATTGAATTGATTAATACACATATTATAAATACCACCAATTATTCATTATAGAAGCGAAACATGTAATTTACAGACTCAGAGACACAGTAGCAAACCTAATGAAGGTTACTACTAATAGCACGGTAACAACACTAACGAGAAAAATTCAACCTACATAGTCTGTTTCTTCACCAACTGCATCTTGTTGAAACTTGAAAGACCACTCAATGACGCCGCCACCATCTTTAGAATATTGTCTCCCCTAGGGTTAAGAATGTGCTCTGCCTACTATATGAATTCGAAGAATACAAACCAAACAAAAACAACACAGGAAAGAGGTGAGATCCCCTTTCACCAGTCGATCGGTAGTAAAGAATGATTCGAATGACAAAGTCATTCCATACACACTGATAATCACAATTATAGTCATGTTATCAATTTATAAATATTTCTAATATGCATATAACCTAATAAAATAAATAGCAATAACATTATCAGGATAGATATAACAATTCATACCATATAAAATATCATAACAATATAAAAGGAAGATTAAAGATACCAACAACATATAATATCACAAATAAGAGATAACCATGAAGCAGACAAAATTATAACATATAAACATATAATATCACGAGATAAAAGATCACAAATTGAGAATAAAAGATCATAGATGAAAGATCATAGATAAAAATCATAGATAAAAGATCATAGATAAAAAAAAAATCATAGATAAAAGATCATAGATAAAAATTATAGATAAAAGATCATAGATAAAAAAAATCATAGATAAAAGATCATAGATAAAAAAAAAATCATAATGTAGCATATAAACATATGCAAGATGACACAATCCTATTCCATGGAGCTAAAAACAAACAGACATCAGAGAGCGAATGATCCTCAAAATCTATTAGTACCACGGCTGCCCAACCAAACTATTGCTTGTTGTCACACGTTGCGTCTATAGCCCCACGACTTTGGGAATCCACCATCCAGGTGTGGTGTAGTTCACGGTCTCACGTTGTGACACTACAGGCAATGTACTATTAGACTTTCGGGATCTCGATTAAACATAGTGTGTGTCGAGTCCACTAGTGTGTCGCCATTTACCACGGCCCAGAAGAGCAACCAACTGTCCACATATGGATTTATGCACACTAATGCCTCCAAGTCCATTCAAGATCGAACCACACTACGCTTATCACACCGACAATACGATGTTATTCACCTCATCAATCAAACCAAAGCCTGTACGGGTTCACCTCAGCCCGACAGCAAAAAAAATATACAAAGCCTGTACGGGTTCACATTTTCCCGACAGCGAAAGCTTGCCCTCATTGGCAACAAATATATATATAAAGAAAACCTGTACGGGTTCACATTTTCCCGACAGCGAAAAATACATATAAAGAAAACACATGTACGGGTTCACATTTTCCGACAAATGAAAAAAAAAATACAGTAACGTTCAATCGCGTAGAAATTTTATCGCATTTTCACAATTCCGTCGTTTTTACAAGCATTTATAAATCGTGTAAATATATTTTACTGTTTTCAAAATCGCGTAGAATTTTTAATACGTTTTCTCAATCGCGTAAGATTTTTAAATCGTTTTCTTGTCCAACTTCCTTAAAATAACTGTTTAAAAACAGACGGAATAATATTTAGTACTTTTAAATTACGTAGAATAATTTTCCATAGCGTATACTGTCTTTTGGACATCTTTTCTATTTTACTTATCCGTTTTTACTAAAAATTGACAGTATTTTGTTTAATAAACTATAATAATGGTTTCCTAAATTTACCATTTAAAAGTCCTTTTCATTTTATTAATACCAAATAATTATACTTTTAGAAAATTCCTAACGTGCTTCAAAACACACGATGAGCTATACGTTAGAAATTTTATAAAGCTCTTGTATTTCTTCTTACGGTAAAAACCATTAGTATTAACCTCTTAAACTTAATTCTAACTACTTTATTTCTTTAAAACTCATTGTAGAAAATTTACTTTAACTTGTATTGCTTCTTCTTGATTGAAAATAGCTTGGAATTAATTTTAGAAATCATGAATGTCTAATTTGGCATGTTGGCGAATTTGATAAAAACTTTGCATTTGATTTCCAAATTATTTTTCACCTTTTAAATACATGTTTAATCTCTTATATTGTCTACATTGATTTAATTTACCCTAGAAAATAGTTTTAGAAATCAAAGTGTTGAAGTTAGACATGTTGTATGAAAATGTAAGGTTATGCCATTTAATTTCCAAATTCATTTTTCTTAATCTAAACAAATGGATATCTTACCAATTCTCTTAGGTTAATTAGGTCACCTTTTAAGAAAATTAAGAGAACATTTTGGTTCCCCATTTGAATCATGGCCGTGAGCCTTGTTAATGTGTTCTTTGGAACACTCATACAATCCTTGACATATTATTTGCATCCTATCTATTATCATGCATTTCTAACACATACAAAATTATTAAAGCTTGTAGACATGCAAATTATTACAAATATCACATAAGAAGACTACTAACAAATACACAACAACCTACTAGCAAGCACCAAATTACCAAACACACAAATAACAAACACACAAGCAATTAACACATCAAAACAAGCACACCACCGAATCCTTATGGATTCTACAAGCACAACCACATATATTCCTCACCACCAACACTTGGTTGATGAGGGTAATCTCCCTCTTACCTCTTGTAGAAACTTCCAAAGCCATTGTATGTCTCCTTCAAGCAATTCCTCTCCACCAAGAGCTACTTGAAAAATCAAAGAAAACATACAATATTAATATCTAAGGCTTGAGTAAGGAAAACCATGAATCAAAATATGGTTTAAAAGGAAAGAATAAAATTAATAGTGAAGATTTCATAAACTTCACCTTAAAACCCTACACCTTGAGCTTGAAGAACAAGGGTGAAAATGGATGATTTAGGAAAAACTTTCAACATGAAAGTTTCTTAAAATGGTATGGAGATTCAAGATCTATGGTCATTTAAATTTTTAGAAGCTTGGAAGAGGATTTTTGGTGAGTTAGCCGAATTCAAGAGGAAGAGAAAAAGGAAAGAAATTTAGTTGCTTGATCTTGGTTCTTTGAAGAAAAAGATATAGAAGAGAACAAATGAAATAAATTGATGAAGATTGTCTCCATTTGGGAGCTTTGGCCATAAACCCAAAGAGAGAAAAGAAGGAAGAATATTTGAGAGTTTGGCTTGATAGCTTTGGAGAAAGATGAAGACTTGGAGAAATAAAAACAAGTCTTCTTTGGTTTTTCTAAGCTTTGGCCGTGAATGACCTTGAGAATAGGTGAGAATGATATTTGGTTTTGCTTCCTCCAAATGCATGGTTGTAAATGCATGGAGAGTAAATGTGAATTGAAGTATTGGAATTGTCTTCCTAAAGGCATTCAATTGCCGTAAATGTATTCATGACAAGAAGCCATCTATATGGACTTTGTCATACTTGATTAATAAATGAAAGGTAGAAAAGAATTAAATTGCAATATTTGATCTTCCAAAATTTAGTTTGGCCGTAGACATTCAATAAAGAGAGCCATCAATATTGACTTGGTTAATTAGTTGAAAGATAGAAGAATGGAATTGTAATATTGGCTTTGCAAAAGTTGCAATTGCCGTAGAATGAAATCAAAGAGAAGAAACCAAGGTTGACTAGTCTTTATTTGGTTAATTTGGCTTTCAAAATGAATTCCTAAAGCTTCCTACGTAAATTCACTTTGTGAATTGGTTAATTATAGCAAATTTCATCTCTTCCACCGTAGCCAACAATTTCAAGAAGTCAAACATTTGTTTAAAAGCTTGCTTTCTATTGGTTCTTAAAATTCAAGCCATTAATTTTGACCAATTTCTATTGTTAAATATTTGCTAACTTGATTCTTATTGGTTGCTATTTTTGTTGACCAATTTCCTATTGGTACACTATATGTTATAGCATACTTTAACCAATGAATAATATTTATTATTTAAAAAGTCAGTATCTATTATCCAATGGATAATAAAATACACATAGATTTTTATTTTATACTAACAGAGTAGAAATTATCATTGATTATTTTTCTCTTGATTACCCTTGATGAGTCATAAAGCGAGTCATCAAAGAGAAATTTTAGAACATGTGACTCACTACGATGAGTCAGTATGATGAGTCATCGTGGAATTTTCTAGAACGGGTGAGTCAGCATGGCGAGTCAGCGTAGATATTTTCTAGAGCAGATGAGTCAGCGTAGATATTTTCCAAAATAAGTGAGTCAGCATGGCGAGTCAGTCGATGCATCTTTGAGTCAGCGATCGCATCATCATTGGCTGCGTCATCAATGGCAAGTCACAGCGCTGAGTCATCAGAGAAACTTCTGGAACTGGCAAGTCACTGCGGTGAGTCACAGGCTGAGTCAGCGTTTCTGGAATCCTCTAGAAGCTGCTGAGTCATGATGCTGAGGTGTCACGCCACGTGTCATCGTCCTATTGGCCCGTTGCGATGAGTCATAGCCACCAATTTTGACCAGCTTCCTCATTGGTCCACGTGTAAGACTTGATGACTAAGCGTGGGTTCCGCAAAATATTCCGGGTCCGTATCACTTATTTATCTTGACTAATAAAATAATATTATAATAATATAAAATTATTTTATTTGTGATTAAATCTTAAAAATTAAAAGATTAATTTTAGGCTCATTCAATTGGGTTTAGTAAGATCCCGCTCTGAATAATTAAAAACAGATTTTCCCAGTCAGGAAAAATATTATTTTCCTACCCGAGAAAATCACACAAAAAGTCCATATAAAATCACAGACAGTATTATCGGACATTAAATCAAGAAGAAAACAATTAAAACAAAGCAAAAAAAGAAAAAAAACATGCGTTCGGGACGTAACGGTCATTTTTCCATTTTTTCCCACAACGTAGGTAATCGTCCAAAACGTTCAAATAAAATATCCAGCAGTATTATATAGCTGTATATCTTTCTGAAAAATTAAAACAGTAGCTCAGAAATTTTTTTATTTCACCGTCTTGAAGAAAAATACGTAAAACGATTATATAAAATACTAGACAGTATTATACATCTGTTTTTGATACAGAAAAATTTAAAACAGTAATTTGAAAAAAAATTTTATTTTACTGTATCGCAACAAATTATGTAAAACTACCAAATAAAATAACAAACAGTATTATTTTTCTGTATTTCATACAGAAAAACAAGAAACAGTAAAATAGGGACACAACGGTCTTTTACCCAAAAGTTGGGATGTTACAAACAGCCTCTTGATTTTGTATACCCCGAGGAGGAAGAGCAACAGCAGCAAGCCGAGGATCAATTCGACGACCAAGAACCATCCGATCATCCATACCCATTGGATTGATTGTGTGAGTATGACGCTACCAGGATTCTTTGGTTTTGTAAGGTTGGATTTTCACGGAGGCTCGGAAGCCTGGCGACTGCGAGAGGATAGAGATTCGGTTACGTACGTAGGGCGTCTGACTGTGACCATACGTATAGAGTTGGATGGAGTGCCTATTTTTTCTACTGTATTATATTTACATGTAGAGCTACCGCTATCTCTTAGGCGTCATTGGGGTGGTATGTTCGATGTGCCTAGTGAGATTAGCAGCGTGTCGACAACACGGACTAGAGTCCGTAGAGGGTCGAGGCATCCTGGATACTTATCACCTAAAGTTTCATCCGAGAGTGATCCTTCAGAGAGTTAGAATTCTGTGATGTGTACTTGGGAGCGTCTGCGATTTGTATATATAGACTTCTTACTGCTTTGTTTACTGTTTTGGTTTAAATCTTTGTAGTTGTAAATTATTTATACTACTTGAAACAAAAACATATGTATATTATGTGTGATAATAGTTTGTTTATGTTATGTTCTGTGTTATTTTACTCTGTAATATTCTGTTTAACCAAAAAAATTTTACAACCCATATTACTATGTAACAAATGTTTTACAACTTGGGTAGAATTTTATTTATCTTTATTTTATTTTATTCATAAATGTGACATCCCCACAAGGGTGTTACAACTCACATGCATCCTAGGAAACTTCCCAGGAGGTCACTCATCCTACAATTGCTCCAGTTCAAGCACGCTTAACCATGGAATTCTTATGCTCTAGGCTCCCGAAAAGAAGTTGCAACTTGTTGATATGGTTATTGTTAATCAATACCTTTAAGTCATCCTCAACTACACAGTCCCATACTTGCATTGTCTCTAAATCCCTCTCATTTCGGTACGTATTCAGTTCATTCATGGGACCCTTCGCCTAGAAGATTGCCAGGAGCCGCTCATTGATGCTTTCTCTTAGCACTAGCGACCACTCCCTACCCTCGTCGGCCTTGGGATGCCACATGCCCACCAACTTTCGCTTGGTTCGTCCCCGAACCACACCGTATTGGGAGAGGTCTCGACTCTGATACCATATGTGGCGTCCCGGGGCCAACGAGGATAGGGAGTGGTCACCGGTGCTAAGAGAAAGCATCAATGAGTGACTCATGGCAGGCTTCTAGGTGAAGGGTCCCATGAATGAACTGAATATGCACCGAAATGAGAGGGATTTGGAGACTATGCAGGTATGGGACTGCATAGTTGAAGATGGCTTAAAGGAATTGATTAGCAGTAACCATATCAACAAGTTACAACTTCTTTTTGGGAGCCTAGAGTATAAGAATTCCATAGTTAAGTGTGCTTGATCTGGAGCAATTGTGGGATGAGTGACCTCTTGGGAAGTTTCTTAGGATGTGTGTGAGTGAGGACAAAGCACGCTGAAAAGACCCGTGTTGGTTTATGGAGACACTCATCAATCTTGCAGGCAGTCTTGGGATGTTACAAAATATATCTTTCTTCTTGAAAAATTTGATATTGATCTAAGTGATGTTCTATAATATCATTGCTAATACATAATTCCATATATGACATTAGTAGTAGTATTAGGATGTTACAGTGTTAATCATGGTGGAGATGGGAGTAGCAATTTATCGTTTCTCATAGACAACATCAATGTTCAGAGCTAGGATTAGAGTTGTGTACTTGATCTCGCTTCCAAGCGGTGGATGGTGATGGAATCCTCCATGGTGCAGCGGTGGCAGCGGCAGAGTGAGATGGAGTGTACCTACAAGGCATTATGCACTATAAGAGAAGAGTGTATGGGAGGAGATGTATACCTACATGGCTTAGCCCTATGTTTATAGAGGGGATTACTTGCTGACTAAGTAGTATCTGAGAAGATACTATTAAAGAGAGATTATGATTAGTTAGCTATTTGTCAATAAGATCCCAAAATCTTCTATTCTATTAGAGATTTTTTAGGATAAGATGCTAGTTAGTTGATGAATAAAGGTCTCCCAATGAGGACTTTTACAGTTAAAAGTCATAATTGAGCCAACCATATTTGGGTCACTCTTGTTGGGCTTAAACCCAAAAATCGGTCCAAAACACGCCCCCCTCCCCCCGGCCTCCCCCAAATTTTGTTGTTGTTGTTAAGGGGTAACTTATATTGGGGCAAAGGAAAGGGCAGAGTATTCCCCTCATCCTATAATATACAAGAGATAAAGGGATACAGGGGATGAGAAGAGGCCCAAAGCTCAAGACACCCATTTGCAAGCACTTGACACAAGAAGGAAGGACTTCCTCAAACAGAGTGAAGTAGTCTTGAAGTTTTGCTTTACTTGAAATGTGTATAGCTTCAAATAATGAATTGTATAGTGTTGAATATGAATCTTAGGTCCTTAAGTTAATTAAAAAATAATTTTTAATAAATAAAAAATGTTTTTAGATAATTGATTGAAATGAGAAATCTGAACGAGGATGGTTTCAAGACATTGTTGGTTAAATGTAAGTATTAAGACTTTGAGATAAAACTTGAAATTATGTTTTCTAAAGGAGTTCAATGTCACTCATCTGCAAAGTGCCTGTTTGTTTGAGATTTAGTGTTTTTTTTTTTTTTGGAAGAGAGTTTGGGATTTAGTTGAGCCTTGTACAACATTCAATAAACATCGTGTGGCCGTAGTTTACTTTGCACACTTTCTCAAATAAGTATTTGTATCGTTTTGCATAAAATTTATCTAAACATGCATTCCATAATTCTTATCATAAATATAATAAGTGTTTATTGCAACTCCTCTTTATCTATTATCACTCCTCTATAATTTATTTATTTTTCATATAAAACCTTTTGTTACATATTTATGCTAAACTAGTTACTAGTTTATTTCCACTCTTTTATACATATTTAAATTCCTAATTAACAATTATAATAATTAATTTTAATTATAAAAATCATTATATAACTACCATAGTAATTTTTTTTAAAAAAAATCAACATGCCTTAAATTTATAAAGCAAAACTAAACATTATAATATTAATTAAGTCAAAGAATGGTCCACATGCGCTTGAGCTCTCAGCCATACAATTTATAAGCCATTCACATTTATTTTTGGCAGCACATAGGATGGTACGTATTTATAGAAATAAGAATTAGAAAGTTATTAAGTACATAAATATATTATTATTATATATTTTAATATAAAAATATTATGTTTCATATGAAAATACTTTTAAATCTGAATTGGCTTCACGCACTTTCACATTAAAACACCTTATTATCCAATTTGTGTATTTTTAAAGTTTTAAATAAAAATCTAATTCAGGAAAAAGAATTTTATTCTATACTTAAAAATTAAAATGCTTATTTCAATATCATGTTTCATATTAAATTAAATAAAATACAGATCATTTAACCTATTTCAAAAAAATTTATTCTACAATAAAAATTTATTGTATATGAATATTTTGTACTCTTATTAAATTAAAATAACATATCATTTAACATATTTTAAAAATAATTTACTCAAATAAAATTCAATGACTCAAAACTAATTTCTTTCTTTTTTTATTCTTTGGAAAACAGGGTCAAAGACCCCAATAATAAAAACTAACAAGAAATAACTATATCAAACATGGTACTCTATACTTATATTAAATTAAAATAGCATGTTATTATAAAAATATAATTTATTGAAACAAAAGATTGAAGGACTTAAAACAATTTTTTTATTTTTTTTTCTTTGATTAAATTAAAGTTTTAGTTCTTATAGTTTACACGTATCTTCAATTTAGTCTTTGAATTTTTTTTTTCAAATCAGTTCTCAAACTATTCTGAACAAAGTTCAAAAGAATACCTAAATTAGTGGTTGAATGTGGAAACTTTCATGGCATGGCAACAGCATCGGTGGTGCGAGGGGTTGGATATTTGGAAAAAGCACTCTGACGCTCAAGTTAGACCGTGCACAAGAATAGTAGTGTTTAGAATTGGATTGGATACATACCTTTATGAACTTGTTGAGTATTTATAAGAGTGTCTTATTTGTTGAGAATCGTAATTCAATATGAATTGAATGTTGTTATTTAGGATTAGAATCTATGAGATTATTATCTTGTATAATTAATTTCCTTATTTATGAGGGGTGTAATTAATATTCATATCTATGAGGGATTCTACAAGAGATTTGTTCATCATAAATAGGTAGATGTACTTATCTAATAGCGCATAATATCTTAGATAGTATTCTGGTGGATCGAGTTGCTCCTTAATCGCTAACCCAAAACCTAGTCCTGAACAGTTGCCCCCAACTTGACACTTAGATATAACAGTTAAGTGTCAAGATATCTGAGTTCAACAGGAGCACTTGGCACTCAAAGGACAAAGGGATCCAAGTCATGTAAAAATGCTAGATCTCACGATGTTTTTTCCTAAGGGCCAAGGTCCGAGATGTGCCATAGTATGCTCCCGGAGTCAATGAGTAAGGTCGGGATTCAAAATGGATCACTCTGCTTAAGTCATCATGTCGTTGTCTAGGATACATAGTAGGTTGCCCCCATACAGATTTGTTGGAACCAAGATCTGTATTATAGTTTTATCATGTTATTCTAATAAAGGTCTGTGGTCCAGCTTGAGTGTCCTTTTGAAACGTCACGTGTTGCTTTAATTCTAAACTTTCTCAACGCTGTACTTTCAACAACTTTTGTTTAGAAATATTACGCCATGTGGTTGAAGAATAGTGGAAGCCACTGTTTGGGATTCATAACGTCATGGTTAGTCATTTTTAAATTTCAAAAAGAAGGCGTCATGATTAGCCACTTTCAAGTTTCAAAATGGTTGAAGAGACATATTTTCCCCCATTAATGACAATGGTTGGGAAGATTTTCCTCGCTTATAAATACGAGTAGGGGTTTTCCTTTCCCACTTTTCACCTTCTTTCATATCTCTAACTTCCTTCTTCGGCGAACCAAGAAATTTTCGGTGAATACGTGCAACATTTGTTAGTGGTTTCTAGCCTTTTTCAAACTTTTTTCACCGTTCAAACTCAAGGTATTCTCCATCTCCACCTTTTTTTCTTTCTAAACACATCATATAGTGAAGGAAAAATGTCAGGGAGTAAGGAGACAATACATAATAGTGGTTTGTTAGTGGAGATTCTGAGTTCTCTATCGTCCCCATTGCCTCAGCCATGGCAGAGGCTTCAAGCCCATGGTGGGGACTCTGAAGATGGTTCGAATTCCTTGAGTTGAAGGAGGATCCTAGGGGCGATTCGAAGAGCGATTCATGCTAGAAAGCTGGCAAGGTAAGGGCCAACCTGTTCGCTCTCCGATCCAATGGTAACATTTGGAAAAATAGGTAAATCTTTTGAATCTAATATGGGTGCATCCTCTGTAGGTGATGTCATGGCCTGAACCTAGAGGGCGGCACCTTCAGAACAAAGGGATCTTATCTTCCCCCACGATGTCAGCCTATATCAATGGGTCGGCCTAGAGGTCTTAAGCACTTTTTCTCGTGTGATAGGTGCTAAAGATGCTTACAAAAAACAATAGTATCTGTAATTGACCAAGGATGGACTGAGGGATAGGGAGTACACCATCCGCAATCTTCTTGACAAAGAAAGAGTGATCTCTGTATGGACAAAAGGTGAACACCTCATCTACATGTACGAGGCACTTTTTGTAACATCTTTTTTTTAGCATGTTAGACAAGTTTATGGTTACAAAGGTAGCATAACACTTGCTTGACATGTTTGCGTAATTTGTGACAAACTGAGTTAGTTTAGGCACTTTGTTGTAACCCAGAATGTGAAAAGTAGCTTAAAATGACTCAGATAGTAGCATAAATTATTAAGTTGAGGGAAATAAATCTAAAGAATTTGTTTCTAGGTCACAAATAGGTGGAAGAGAATGTAGTTACATTTTGAGGATAATCAGAGTTAGTTTGATATTTTTAAGCATACTGAGAGTGTGTTTTAATGCCGGATTAACTAGTCGCAGATGTGGAAAAATAGGGAAATGGTAAAACTTGGATTTAGATGAATCCTAAGATTTATTTTAGTACCTATGAAGTTAGGAAACTTGATATAGCAAAATCTAAGTGTTCTTAACAGATATAAAGTTTCAGCAAAATTTTCTTAAGGCCTTAAGTATCCCACGTTTCAACTCCCTTTTGTTGACTTTTCTTGTGATATTTTGTTTCACTTTCAACTCACTCTTTCTCTCTCTCTCATGGTTCACTCCAGCAACAGCAGTAGCAAAGCAAGAGGAGGAAGAGAGGAAGAAGAGAAAATCAAAAAGAAAGGACAAAGCTTGATCATCACTATCCAACCACTTAAGGTAGGGGAATTTCTACTCATCTTATTCGTTCTTGATTCATCTTGTGTGACGTTAGGTTACATGAGTAGAAAGAAATGTGTTTGGTAAGAAAATCTATGTTCTTGGCTTGATTCTTGGTTTCAAGAGTTGAGTTTGAGTGTTTTCAACTTATTCGATGTATGGTTGCTTATTTTAGCTTGGTATATATCCATGAGCTTCTTTGAAGAGTAAGTTAGTAAATAGGTATTTTCTTGCTTGAGTTAAGCTTAAATCCATAAATTGATTAGTTTGAATTTAGTGTTTGAGGAGTATCACATGTTAAGGGACCATGCTTGATGTTGAAAACCCTTTGGGAATTAAGTTTGAGAGGTTAAAAGTGGGTTTGTTCCCAATGGAACAGTACCCAATTTCTGCACAATTCTGCAGAACTTGATCTGGTGCTCTAGTGCCTAGCCCAAAAATCTAGCATTTAGCTTCTGCACAATGATGGCCCAGGCGCTAGCAAGCTAGCACCTGAGTGCCCATCGGCCAGAGAGTTTTGGCAGGCATTCTACCTAGCCAGCGCCTAAGCTCTCACTGTGAACACCTGGGTGCTCAAAACAGAGGAAAACAAAATAGAGGCTCTACCTTACCAACGCCAGGCGCCCAGTCTAGAATCTCACAAGAGTTTTATCTTCTTGAAATGGAGTTCCCTACTTGCTAGGATCTTTCATATATTCTTCCTAGAGTGTGTTAAGACACTAATAGAGGTATTTCATAGAAGAAATAACCACCTAGCATATATGTACAAGTTAGAACTTTTAAGCATTCCAAGAGTTAGTAATTGCATAAAAGAGGTGTCTAGGACCTTAAACAAATTAGTGTGGCTTAGAATACCTCTTGTGGTGCGATTGTAAGGTAATATGCAAGTTTTTAGAAAAATACTATATTATCTCATTAAGTTGGGTTGAAATGAAGTGTTAGCAAAGAGTAATTTCTTTACTTGTTAAAGTTGAACCATAACACAATTCTCCTAACTAAGGGAGTAAGTTAAACCCCTTAACCTTGCAAAGGAGTAAGTAAAGCTCTTTGTCAAGGATGGAGATATGAGGGTAAAGTTGTGTGTAAAGCACTTTACCAGAGTCAGTAGTGTAGAGGGTCTCTACATAGGGCAAGTAAGTTAGACTAACTTTTGCCAAAGTTGGTAGAGGAGTGAAGTTAACACTCTACTTAAAACAAAGTAATGAGTTAAGCTCAATGTCAAGTAACATGAGGAGTGAGATAAGCCCTTATGTAACCGTAGTAAAGTGAGATAAGCTTACTACTAAGAGTAATAGGAAGGGTTAAGTCCTAAGTTAGTTAAAGAAGCGAGTTAAGCAATTTGCCAAATATAGTTGATGTTACACAGTTGCATGGGCAATTGTGTAATATTGAAACAATTTAGATATGTATGTAGTTTACATAGTCTAATGTCATGAAATATATGTATATTACTGAGAATTTTCATGTTCTCACCCCATTCTGTGTTCTCACAGTAAAAGCAGGTCAAGACCCTTCCAAAGGGAAAAAGAAAAAGAAGAGAGAGCAACAAAATTAAATAGTTTAAGTTTATGTTTTATGAACAACTCATGTATATTTTTACTTTGAGTCGTAAAATGTTGTATATATAACACTTTACCCTTTGAGCTTTTGATGTATATATGTATGACCTTCTTTTATCGTGGCTCTCCATATTTATTTATTTGAATGATATGGGATTAGAATGTTAGTAAGAATAGTAGTAGCATGACTGATGCTTTATATCTTTATAAATGTAAGATATATTAAGATATCTATATTAGGGTGTTACATTACAGTATTAGAGCAGTTCATTCTGTTGAGTCGGGATATAGACTGACTATGCATAGACATGTTAGTAATTTTGTTGTTTGTTGTGTATTTCTTGTCTCTTTTGTGAGATGTTTGCATAACTTGCCTTCTGTGTGAATGTTATAAGCTACTGTTGCACTATTACATAGTATTGAGACTGATCAACTCAATATTTAATATTCTGTGTGTATAGAATACTATGACTTCTTCAAGGCGTACTAGAGGAAATGAGAACTCTTTTGGTGAGGGCCCTAATATGGCCGAGGCAGTGATGGCAATGGCTAAAACTATGCAAGATCAGACGACCGTTACCAATAGGATGTTGGAGAGGTTGGAATCCAATTGACCTCAACAACTAGTACCACCATAAGTAACACCTCTAATGCATGAGGTACATGTTGGAAGGAACCAAAATTTTCAAGTTCTTATGGAGTTTAGAAGGTTGAAACCCCCATCGTTTAGAGGCGAGTACGTGACGAGCACCGAACTCAATCAAAATTGTAACCAAGTTATGTCTATGGCTTGTAGCATAGGAAACGACACTAGATCATCTCTCAAGGATCTTAGTTGCAATGTAATCAAATCAAACCGAGATTGGGGGGTTTGGTAAGATTAAAAACGCACAAACAAAAACAGAATTCAATTTAAAAGGTAAAACAGAATTAATAAAACAACCAATCTAAGAGAATTAACTAATCTTGATTTTAATACATCTTTGTTTATTACAGGTCCATTCAATTATCAATCAAGTCCTTGGTCTTAGATCACTTCAAGACGCCTCTCAATGATCCACGGATCTTCCACTAGAAACGCTTCTAGATTTCAATTAATTAAGGTTAGACAAATTAAACATTCATCCAAAACTCAAATCAACTTAAAAGTCAAGATCCAGCCAAGTTAAACATTTCATCAAACACATCCAATGCCTTGATTAATCTATGAGTTCATCTCTTTGCACATGGTAATTAGCAATTAACATCTGAAAATTCCAATTAAATAACCAGAATTAACAAAGAAAAGAAGAAGAAGAGAAACTTGATTAATAGATGAATGAAAACAATTAAAGCAAAATCTCAAGATTAAGCATCAAGAATTGTTCAATCCCTTAGATTGATTTAAAGGCCCTACCCCTCCATAAGAAGGAGAGAACTTAAAAAAATAAAAGAAAGGAAAACGAAAATCAAGAAGGAAGGAAGAGGAAGAGAGTTCTGATAAGTTAGAATTTTATGCTTTTGATTTCTATCTTTGTGGTTTTGATTTTAGGATTTTATTTTACTTTTATTCTATTTTACTACCTTTTTGCTTTGTTTTGATAATAGGTGGAATGATGAAAAATAAGAAAGGGTTGGATGGAAACATAAGGAATTATGGCTCACCAATGTTAGGGATTACACTCATATTTCGTGTGGCAAGAATGTTCTAACCAGAGAGAATTATGGTATGCCAGTAATGGCCATTATGGCCATAATTCATGGAGAGCCCAAAATTTGAAGAAACCAGCTAGAGAGAATTACGACCAGATAGTAATGGCCATTATGGCCATAATTCGTGCAATCAGAATTTGAAGAGCCAACCAGAACGAATTACTGTCTGCCAGTAATGGCCATTATGGCCATAATTCGGATTAGTTTTGTAACAGCCCATTTATTTTTAAAGGATTCAACGAGGTCTTGTAATGGGTTGTAAATGGGGCGGTAATAGGCTATAAAGGGAGTGGTTTTCTGAGCAAAGGGCAGACGAAAAATCTCATCTCTTCTCTCCCATTCATAGATAAAATTAGTTGTCTTGTTCTTTATTTTTGTTAGACATTCTTGTAACTTTGCTGGAGTTTTATACAAACTGATTAAGGATTCCTTTTCTTCTCCTTTATTATCTATCTCTTTCATTTTCTTATATCCTCAATGTTTCAATTATATTTGATTGCTTCTATTATAAATATGAGTAAGTAATCATCTAATCTTGGGATTGTGGGTATTCTAATGGAGGGTTGTTTCTATTTCTGATTTTTTCTTTTTATTATGGGTGTTGATCTTTTTAATTCAATCTTAGTGTTTTTATTGTTTGCAAATATATGGTCTATGTTTGCATGATTTTAGATATTAAGCGAGGAACTGAAAGTTTGATATTAGAACTATAAGATTGAACAAGGGGACTGAATCATGAAAATAGATTCTATTCTCTTCAGGTTGTGACAAATATCTGTTCTTAATGGGTTTTTGCTAATTAAAACAGGTCATTTATTAGCTTAAACACGTTATTGTTCTTTGAAATAAGGCAGTAATTACATTTGCTTATTTTACCTTTAAAAATCCAGCATCCATAACATTAGGAAAATTGGTTTTAAGTGTCAATCGTCATTGTGAAGAACCATAATCCCAAGAGTTTATTTTCTCTGTTATCAAATCAAATCTTTATTCTATTTTCCAACAACTTGCCATTTTAAATACGATTTTAGTTTAGCTAATCACCATTGTGAAAAGAAACTGGTAATCAATACTAAGTCTCTGTAGGAACGATCTTTTATTATGCGATATAACCGTGCGCTTACGGTAGGCATCAAGTTTTTGCCGCCGTTGCCAGAGAACTTTTTATTATTGATATCGATTTCTTTTCACTATTCCTGTTAGACTAAAATTTTATTTTCTATTGTTATTTTGCCTTGTTATTTTCTAATTCTTCTATTGAATGTGAAGGATTTGAAGTCTTGGGGACCTTGTTGAACCAATACCTGAGATAGAAAGGTTTTTCCATAGAAGGAGAAGAGGGCAACACAAGGCAAGGACGGAACAAAAGGGTGAACCAAGCATGGCTGAAGCAAATAATAGAACTTTGAAGGATTTCGCTGCTCCAAATACTAGTGGCTTACACTCTAGCATTGTGCGGCCAATAGTTGAAGCCAACAACTTCGAGTTAAAGCCATCCTTGCTCTCAATGGTGTAGCAAAATCATTTTGGAGGTTCTCCAATGGACAACCCCAATCTTCACTTGTTGGTTTTCCTAGAATACTGTGATACTCTCAAGCTCAATGGGGTTACAACAGATGCAATTTGGTTGAGGCTTTTCCCCTTTTCTTTGAAGGATAAGGCTAGAGCATGGCTGCACTCACTGCCAACGGGATCCATAATTACATGGGAACAACTATCTTAAGCCTTCCTGGCCAAGTACTTCCCTCCGAGTAAAATCGCCCAACTTAGCATAGGAGTGTTTCAAGGACTTGTTGAGGATGTGTCCTCATCATGGGCTGAAAAAATGGGTGATTGTGCATAAATTCTATAATGGACTCAACTACAACACTAGAATGACAGTTGATGCTGCTACAGTAGGAGCTTTGATGAACAAGAGCATAGAAGAAACCTATAATCTCATTGAAGATATGGCACAAAATCACTACCAATGGTCCAGTGAACGTTCTCCACAAAAGAAAGGTGGCAGGTATGATGTTGATGCTTTAATGTGAATACTATTGCACCAAGTGCTGTGTACTGTGAAGTTTGTGGTAATGTTGGTCATTCTGCTATTGAGTGTCAACTTGGTGCTTCTAATTCTTCTTCTAATGAGGGGAGTTTAGTAATGAGCAAGTTAACTTTGTTAGCAATTTCAACCAAAAAGGGGACCCGTTTTCTAACACTTTTAATCAAGGGTGGAGGAATCACCCAAATTTTTCATATAAAAATCCTCCCTTTAATCCCATTCCCCCATTAATTTCTAAGCCCTTGGTTTTCAAGGACAAAGAGTTTTTAATCCTCCTTAAAAATCCAATTTGGAAAGTCTGCTTGAAAATTTTGTTTTAACTCAATGTAAGCAAAATAAGGAGTTTAAGCACCAAAACCAAGTGGTAAGTGAGGCCATTAAACAATTAGCATCTAAGGTAGACTCCTTGGCTACACACAATAAGATGCTAGAGACACAAATCACCCAAGTGGCTCAACAAGTTAGTTCTTCTTCTAGGACTTCAAGTATGTTTCCTGGTCAACCTGAATCCAATCCTAAGGGGCATGTAAATGCCATTACTTTAAGAAGTGGGAAGCAACTAGAGGAACCTAAGGGTAAAGAAGAAAAAGGGAGTGAGAATGAGACAAATGAAATGGTTCAGCCATCCCTTAAGCATGTTGAAAAGGAAAATAGAGGTGATGATGAGAAAAAAACTCCTTATGTTGCGCCTGCACCATATAAGCAGCCCTTACTGTAACGCCCCAAATTTCCTAACTATTTAACAGTAATAGAATTCCACTGTTTAGTGATTTTTGTGTACTGTAAAATTATTTTGAGTATTTCGTCAGTACATTTGATCGTTTTGTGTGATTTACTCCGTGTCAGGAAAATAATAATTTTCGAGCCAGGGAAAATCTTACGTAATTTAATTATTACTGTTAAGTCTTAATTATTTTACGTAATCTGATTTGATTTTCATAAGTTTTATAATTTTTATGATTTTGTGGATAATTATGAAATTTTTATATTTCTATGATTATTTTAATATTATCCATGGGCCGTCTGTGGGCCTAGGGGGCTGTATGTGGGCCCAGGTGGGTCCGGAAAAGTGAAAAATTTTCTGCAGCCAGGAAAATTCGTATAGTTGAGATGGAGACGGGGGATCTTACTAAACCTGAAACCGGAAACAGTTTTTGAAATTTTCTTTTACTGTGTTTTGTACTGTATTTAATTATCGGACGATAGAAATACAATAAAAATATTGTTCGAAGGGTTATAGCAGATAAAAATAAATATTATACTGCGTAGTTAACATTAGTGGTTATGATGACTTTATGACGGACCAATAGGACGTAAACTTAATGTTGAAGCCTTTGAATATCAACCAT
The DNA here is from genome assembly GCA_029884605.1 of Ormosia emarginata. NCBI lineage: Eukaryota > Viridiplantae > Streptophyta > Magnoliopsida > Fabales > Fabaceae > Ormosia > Ormosia emarginata. The sequence goes on from JAQQTP010000088.1 coordinate 48,463,925, forward strand.
CGATTTAATCAACGGTGGAGATTTGGTCTTATAAAATGGCTAGGACCATTTATGACCATTGGATGGAAGGTATGAAGAGGTGATCTTGACCCTTCATTTTGGAGATACATCTAATGGCTAGGATTTCAAGGAGAAAGATCCAATGGCCTAGATTAAGTCTTCTAATCTAAAGGCTATACCTAGAATCTACATTAATCCTAACCATTGATCTAATCAATGGTTAATAATGCTCTAAATGGTGGCTAGTAAAGATGGTCACTTATTGAATGCATAAGGAGGGGGGACGGTTTTGTGGGGCTTTAAGGGTATAGCAAGGTTTCAAGACCACATTATTGCTATACTTGATCATCTTTGTCTCCCCCAAAAATCAAAAGCTCATCAAAAATTTTCTCTCATTCCCTTCAAGCTAGCTCACGGCCATGACCCATAGAACACACCATCACTCTTCAAAAATTTTAAACAACCTTATTTCTTGAATCTATACCTCAATCCAAGACACTTTGTAGTATAGGTTAAGTTCTAAATCCATCATCTTCAAGGACTTTCTTCGAGAGCAAAGTTATAGGGTTTTTGAGGTGAAGTGTAAGGAAACTTCACTACTTGTCTTATTTTCATGTTCTAAGCCATGTTTGATCCATGGTTCCCCTAGTTTAAGCTTAATATGCTAATAAACTTGTGTTTTGTTTTGTATTTGAGAAGCTTTTGGTGGTGAAGGACTTAGAAAAAGAAGCAAAACAAAGAGCTTTTGAGGTTCTTCAAGAGGTAAGAGGGAGATCCATCTCACTAACCAAGTATGGTGGTGAGAGATGGTTTTATATTTGATGGATGGTGAATCCATGTGAGGATTCATATCCATGGTTATGTAATTATTTGTGGGTGTTTAAGTGTTTTGATTATTTGCTTATGCTTGATATGATTTGTATGATTTATTGCTTTTGTTTATGGCATGCTTGTGATATATATGATGAATATGTATATGTATGCCATGATTTGATAATGGAAAGGAAAACAATTTTTGGTTCCAAAGAACCATAGAGGCATCACAGCCTTAAACTAATTTTGGGTGCAAGAGATTCTAAGTAATTTACTAATTATGAGTAATAAGTTGATGATTTTAAGGATTTGCAAAGAAAATGGATATGAAAAAGAACAAATGATTTGATTTCAAAGACCAAGTGTTCACAGTTTTTAGAGGAATTTTAATGGTTTTATTTGTGTAAAACCATGTATAGAACTTAATTAATTTAGAAGGAAAAATATTTGATGGTTTCAATGGCCATGTACCACGGTTTTGGAAGGCTTGTAATGCCTTAATTTTATGAAACAAAGTGATTTCAAAGTGGAAATGTAATTGATCTAGTACAAGGATTAAATAAATGGAAACAAAGTGTTTTATCACTTGAGAAATAGAAATTTCAGTTATGAAAGGAAAATAGAGGTTGTAAGGGTTTGAATCTCAAATTATTTTGGAAGAGGATTGAATTTGATAATTTATTTTGAATTATAAAAGAAACTTTGATGATTTAAAATTTACTAATGTAAAACTCATCCTTTGGGTTTTGGAGCGCATTAAGAAATTTTAAGTGAGAAACATTGATTTAATTCAATGAAATTGTGAATTTGTGGAATATATTGCAAAAAGGATTTTCTTGAGCAAGAAAATGTGAAAAATAATGTGAGAAGTCATATTATTTTGAGAAAGGTTGAATTGAAAATTTTGAAATATTGAGGAATATTTTACTTGGTTGTAAAATGGTGAAAAATGATTTACGTAACTTAAAAACGTGATTTTTAAGTTATGCGATTTGGAAAAACGTTTAAATATTTCTACGCGATTTGAAAAACGTTGAAATACTTCTACGCGATTTAGAAAACGTTTAAATATTTTTATGCGCTTGAGATATTGTTAAAAAATCGCTACGCGATTTAAAAATGGTGGAATATTTTTATATGATTGAGAAAACGTTGAAAAATCTCTACGTGATTTGAAAAATGATGGAATATTTTTACGTGATTGAGAAACGATGAAAAATTGCTACACAATTTGAAAACGCAATAGAAACGTTATGAAATTATGAAAACGTAACAGAAATGTTGCGCAATTGTGAAAGCACGCCAAAAGTGTTTTGCGACTATGAAAACACGATAATATGATTTCGCTATTGAATATACAGTATGATAACTGTTGAACTAGTGTATGGACACTGTATGAGAAAATGATAAATTTTTCCTGTGATTGGCATTGATGCATTTTACATGCAAGAACTAGTGTATGGACACTGCATGAGAAAATGATGAGATTAACCTGTGATTGACATTTGGTGCATTATACATGCCTTGGAAAGATATGTAGTGAGGCATATAATGAAAATGAAAAATATGCATTGAGGCATATGATGAATTTGAACAAAACTGCATTGAGATGTTCATGCATTGAACGAAAATTAATAGCTGATAGCTATTGTGACCCTTGTGGTTGAAGAGAGAATGAGAATTGAAAAGTGAGGTCTATGATGGATCTTGGGGGCGTCAAGGCACGACGGTCGACTAGTGGACGGTGATTGGCAAAGTACCATGTGCCACTTGGCGATGCAGTCCGTTGCAACGCATTGACGATACCCGACAAGAACACGATTCTTTTGAAGACTGGAGATTGTCTATGGGTCAAGGCTGGACAATTAACCAGAAAGACTGGAGATTGTCTGTGGGCTAAGGCTGGGCAATTAACTAGAGCATTCTTCTCGAGTTTGTGAAAACCTCCATGGAGTAGTAAATTGAGTCTATGTGCACATGCATAATTATTGAGTATTGCTTATGATAATTGAACCATTGAATACCTGGATAATGTTGAGGGCATTATCATAAATATTGAATATTTATATCTGTGTGATATAATAATTGAGGAACATTGGATGATGATGATGATAAATAATGTTGATGGCATTATTGTAATTATCGTGTAATTTGAATAATGTTAATGGCATGACTATAATTATTGTATCTATGTGATGACAATAATGTTGAGGGCATGATTGTAATTATGATATGATATACCTGTATGGTGTGTTGTTTGTGTTATCTCTATGCTCCCATGTTGGTATTGGCGTAGATGATCTCACATCTTTGTTATATTGTTTTGTTGTGTTTTGTATTGTTAAAAATTAAATAGTAGATGGAACGAGTTTCTTAGACGTGAATGAAGGCAAATAATCTGAGTTCGGTGACAACATCAAGGAGTAACCATCTCAGATTCGATGGTGTGTAGTTTTGATGAGGAACAGATACATGGCACATCAAGATGGATACAAGACGAAATAAGTATGTTGAGTTTTAATCGATAGTATTTTACCGTGCTATTAAGTAGGACCCATCATGGGATTTGCTACTGTTTAAAATTGAGTCTGTAAGTTTTATATTTCTTGAATAATTGTTAAATATTATGTGGTATCAATAATGTATATTAATCAGTTTAAATCTAATTTTCAGTATTACCTATAAATTTCAGTAAGTTTATGTTTCCGCGAAAAGAAATTTTAAAACCCACCTTTTATAACTCAAACCTTTTATGAAATCATTTTCAGATTATAAGTCAATAGTCGGAAATGTGATATCCTGCGGAGGGTGTTACACTTACCCTTTCCCCAAAGATTGGATAAAGCTAAAATTGAAAAGAAATTTAGGAAATTTCTAGATGTTCTCAACAAGCTGTATATAAATGTTCCATTTACTGAAGCTTTGTCTTAAATGCCATCATATGCTAAATTTTTTAAAGAGATTTTGTCAAATAAAAGAAAGCTTGATGACTATGAGACTGTGGCATTAACTGAGGAATGCAATGCTATAATTCAAAATATATTGCCTCCTAAGCTCAAAGATCCTAGTAGCTTTTCTATTCCATATGTTATTGGTGAAATGAATTTTAACTGAACTTCGTGTGATCTTGGAGCTAGTGTTTGTCTCATGCCTTTATCGATTTGTAAAAAGCATGAGATGGGTGACTTGAAGCCCACAACCATTTCCTTGCAACTAGCGGATCATTCGGTCAAGTATCCAATAGGTATATTGGAAGATGTGCCTATTAAGGTAGGTAAGTTTTTCATTCCAGGTGATTTTGTTGTATTGGAAATGGAAGAAGATGCTCAAATCCCACTCATTCTTGGGAGACCTTTTCTAGTTACAGCAGGTTCCGTTATTGATGAGAAAAATGGCAAGCTTACTTTGAATGTAGGTGATGAGAGGATAGAATTTACTTTGCTTAATGTTATTAAATGCCTTTCTCTTGAGAATTCTTGTTTTAGGATTAATTTGATAGATCAATGTGTTAAGAAAGATCTTGTTGAAAGATTTTCAACTGATGCATTGGAGGTCTGTTTGATGAGAAATGGTGGTCAAGGAGATGAAGATGAAGAAGTTACTGCATATGCACAGTTGTTTGATGCCAACCCTTCTACTTCAAAGTTTCGATTTGAAGAGCTAAAAGCTGAGACTGAAGCTTCATCCCTTAAAGAAGCTCCACAGGTAGAACTCAAACCCTTTCCTTCAAATCTCAGGTTCTTGGTCCGAACTCTACATTCCTGTGATTGTGAATGCTAGTCTAAGTGATGATGTGACTGCAAAATTGCTTGAGATTCTTAGATTGCATTAAAGGTCCACTAGGTACACTATAGATGACATTAAGGGGATTAATCCATCCATTTGCATGCATCAAATTCTATTGGAAGATGACTATAAGCCCTCTATTGAGCATCAAAGAAGGTTAAATCCTAACATGAAATAAGTTGTGAAAAAAGAAGTGCTTAAGTTACTTGATGTTGGGGTAATTTACCCCATATCTGATAGTGAATGGGTTAGTCCCATTCAGGTGGTTCCTAAAAAGGGAGGTATGACTATTGTTAAAAATGAGAAAAATGAACCAATTGCAACTAGAACAGTCACAAATTGAAGAATGTGTATTGACTATAGGAAGTTGAATAAGGCAACCCGAAAAGATCATTTCCCCCTTCCATTTATTGATCAAATGTTAGAAAGGTTAGCTAAGCATTCATACTTTTGTTACTTGGATTGTTATTCTGGATTCTTTCAAATTCCTATTCATCCTAGTGACCAGGAGAAAACCACATTTATATGTCCCTATGGTACTTTTGCCTATAGGAAAATGCCTTTTGGGTTATGCAATGCTCCTGCTACCTTTCAACGTTGCATGATGTCTGTATTTTTTAATTTTATTGAGAATATAATGGAAGTGTTCATGGATGACTTCTCTGTATATGGTGCTAGCTTTGATGATTGTTTGACTAATCTTGTTAAAGTGCTTAAAAGATGTGAACAAGTCAATCTTGTCTTAAATTAGGAAAAATGTCACTTCATGGTAAGAGAAGGTATAGTTCTTGGATTTTGGAGGGTTTTGGAGGGAAAGGGAAGGGAAGGCTTATTCTTTATTTTGAGTAAGCATTCTTTATATTTGAATTTTTTAAAAAAATTAAAGAATAAAATAAAATATGATCATATAACCTTTCAATAATCCTTTATTTATTTTTATAAATATTTTATAATTCTCTTAATTTAGAAATAAAAAATAAGACATTCCTTTCCTTTCCCTCCAAAACCCTTCATCCAAACAAACCCTTAGTGTCTGAACGTGGCATTGAAGTTGATAGAGCCAAAGTTAAGGTAATTGAGAATATGCCGCCTCTTACTTTTGTCAAAGAAGTGCAAAGCTTCTTAGGTCATGCTGGTTTTTATCGCCGTTTCATAAATGATTTTTATAAGATTGCAAAACCATTGACTAACTTGCTTTTTAAATATGTGCCTTTTAATTTTGATGAGCTTTGTCTTGATGCATTTTGCAGGTTAAAAAAGGTGTTGATATTAGCCCCAATTAAGCAGCCACCGGATTGGAGTCTTCCCTTTGAAGTCATGTGCGATGCAAGCAATTTTGCTATTGGTGCAGTGTTGGGGCAGAGGAAAGACAAGAAGGTTCATGCAATTTACTATGCTAGAAGAACCTTAAATGAAGCCTAAATCAACTATGCCACAACAGAGAAAGAGTTCTTGGCAGTGGTGTTTGCCATTGACAAGTTCCAGTCATACTTGGTAGGTTCAAAGATAATTATGTATACGGATCACGCCGCTATCAAGTACCTATTGAACAAAAAAGATGCAAAGCCAAAGTTGATTCGGTGGATACTTTTGCTTCAAGAATTTGACCTTGAGATTCATGACAAGAAAAAAGTTGAGAACATTGTAGCTGATCACCTTTCAATACTAAGACAATTAATGGGTGAGACAAGTGAAGATGAGCTACCCTTTGATAATTCTTTTCTAGATAATCAGCTCTTTGCCATTTCAAAGTTGGAAGCCCCATGGTATGCAGATTTCATGAATTACCTTGCATGTAGAGTTTTACCCCCGAATTTGAATTACCAGCAAAAGAAGAAGTTCTTCTCCGACCTCAAGCACTACTATTGGGACGAGCCCCTGCTCTTTAGGAGAGGTCTTGATGGTATATTCGGACGGTGTGTTCCGAAGGATAAGGTTGAGAGCATCATATTTCATTGCATTCCTCTGCATATAGCAGACATGCTACCTTTTCCAAAATAGTTGCAAAAATCCTTTAAGCAGGCTTTTATTGGCCCACACTATTCAAAGATGTGCAGCGATTTGTGCTTCACTATAACTGATGTCAACAAACTAGCAACATATCAAGAAGAAATGAAAGGCCTCTAAATAACATACTTGAGGTAGAGGTGTTTGATGTTTGGGGAGTTGACTTTATGGGCCCATTTTCACCATCAAATGGCAACAAATACATCATTGTTATAGTTGACTATGTGTCCAAATGGGTAGAAGTTGTAGCTACCCTAACAAATGATGCCAAGGTGGTGATTAAGCTCTTCAAGAAGACAATATTCCCTCGGTTTGGAGTTCCAAGAGTCGTGATTAGTGATGGTGGATCTCACTTTACTGCTAAATAATTTGAAGCTTTGTTGAAGAAGGTCGGGGTGACTCATAAAATTTCTTTAGTTTATCACCCCCAAACTAGCAGTTAAGTGGGGATTTCCAATAGAGAAATAAAAAATATCCTTGAAAAGATAGTTTCTAGAACAAGGAAGGATTGGGCTATGAAGTTAGATGATGCACTATGGGCTTATCGTACTGCTTATAAGACTCCCATCAGTATGACTCCTTTCAAATTGATCTATGGGAAGTCTTGTCATCTTCCAGTGGAGTTAGAACACAAGGCCTACTGGGCAATCAAGGCCCTTAATTTTGATTTGAAGGCCGCTGGTGAAAAAAAGAAAGCTCCAGTTTAATGAACTTGAAGAGTTGTGATTAGATGCATATGAGAATGCCAAACTTTACAAGGATAGAACAAAGAGATGGCACGATAGGCATATTATTCGAAGGGAGTTCAAAGAAGGTGACCTTATACTGCTCTTCAATTCAAGATTGAAGTTTTTTTCTGGCAAACTCCGATCTAGGTGGTCTGGACCTTTCCAAATTGGCAAGGTTTATCCATTTGGTGCAGTAGAGATATGGAGTGCAGCTACCAGTTCTTTCAAAGTTAATGGTTAGAGATTAAAGCATTATGCAACTACAAATCCAATAGAGAAGGGAGTAAGCTATATCCTTCAAGCTCCACCATGAATATGTCCAGGGGTTGAGCTAATAACCATAAACAAGCACTTCTTGGGAAGCAACCCAAGTTTTAATTTATGTCTTTTGTTTATTTTGAGTTTTCTAGTCTTTTACTTCTGTTTTTAAGTAGTCTAAATTTAGCTTAAATTTGTTTTTGTTTTGCAGGTTAATGGCGAAAGGTGAAAAGAGCAAAAATGTCATGAATAATGAGGTGGAATAAAAGACATAAGAGAATATGGGCCAGCCATATTCCTTATTATGGCCATAATCTACAAAGAATGGGGAATACACATGAGATAAAAGGAATTGTAGCCCAGTCGTATTCCCCATTATGGTCGTAATTCGAGGCCCTGTGATAGTAAAAAAATGAAATAAAAAGAAAAAAAATGAAAAAAAATGGGGAGCATATAGAGGGAATTACGACACTTCCGTATTCCTCATTATGGTCGTAATTCGGCCTAATTACAGAAAAAAAACCCTAAAACCCATTTTCTCCATTTCCCCCTAAACCGTGGTTGCCCCCCCATTTGTTTATTCTTTTCTTCTCTTCTTTTTCCCTCTCTTCCACTCTTCTACTCAACCCACCTCATTTCCTTTTGTCCTTCACCATTCTTCTCTCTTTTTCCTACAATTTTTGTCACTTCATTTGAGCTACAGTACCCATTTGGCATTTTTGTTGCTTTGTGCATTTCTTCTTCTTCAATGGCTTCCAAGAGGGCAAGGGCAAACCAAGCTTCATCTTCTCAAGGCAGGCCTACTCACACTTCAAAAAGACCAAGAAGTACTCCTACTCCTGATCCCTATGATATTATTTTTTGAAATAATGAGCAAAGGGATAGATATAATATGCTTGTGAAAATAAGAATTCTAGCAACTATGTATATAGATGAGGGCACATTGTAAACCCTAGGATTGTTAGATGATGTTAACTGGATGTTTGGACAAGTGGGTTGGACTTATTTCATGCCTTTAAAACTACCCACTTTTGTGAAGATAACTTTAGAATTCTTGAGCTCCATTGAAACCCAAATTCTTCAAGGTAAGGATTGTCAACATGGTAGTATCTCTTTCCACTTGTTCAGTACTGAATATAATTGGACTTTAGTTGACTTTAATATTGTGTATCAGTTACCCACGAGGGGTGAAAGGAGATTCCCTATGGAGTTTCATGACCATAAATTCTGGAGTGACATAACCAGTAAAGAACCTTATCAGTCCACCTTGGCTAAGGCTTCTAATATACATAACCCATGTTTCCGTATATCCAAAGGGTTATGGCATATACACTATTTGGTAGGGGAGAGAATGAGGGGGTTGCTAGGTAAAGTGAGCTTTTCTTTTTGTGGGCCAAGATTGAGAAGTTTGTCTTTGATACGGGTGCTTATATGGCATGTCAATTTGACCATGTTGGAAAGCCAAGCAATGGGGACATTGTCATTGGTGTTTTAATCACCCCCATCGCCATAGCCTTAGGTCATGTTAATGCTGTCAGTGACTTAGTTAAAGTGTAGGAAAATTCCAGGATTGATTTGGAATCTTGTCTTGCAATGAAAATGCTGGTTAAGCTTAATGATGTTTATCATTTGGTACTCCTAGACCGTTCCACACTCGCATTGCCCAATCTCGCCAGAACCACCATCAGGACTTGCGCCAATTGGTTGCTTTCAGGCAACACTGATGAACCTGATCATCTCCTTTTGGAACTTCCTCCTCCTATTGAGTAGGACAACTCATCCTTATCTCACCATGGTAATTTTGATTTACATACTCAGATGGCTGCATTAGAGGCTAAACAACAAAGGCAAAGAAGTCTCTTGGAAGATATCCATAGCCAAAATGCAAGTTTGAACAACATGGTTTCAGAACTAGCACATCTCCTAAGGACATTTTCCACCACCACCACAGTGATCTTATGAGCTTTCTTGACCCTCTCCTTGTTTATTTTCACATTACGGACAATGTATGATTTAAGCATGGGGGGCTGTCATTAGTTAGTTAGTTTTTTTTTTCCTTTGTAGTTAGTTTTGTGTTTGAATTTTTGCTTAGTTTTAAAAAAGAAAGAAAAAAAATCTTTTGTACTATTTTCAGTTCAATAGCATGCTTTACTTTTTGACAATCCATGCATGATGATAAATGATAGTTTACTGGGTTGAGTCTCTTTTATCTAGATTTGAGTCTCTAACCTTTACTTTTGGCACTATGATAACGTGAAGTTAAGGAGAGGTGAAGGTTGAGGGAATTAAGACCCAAAAAGACTTTCATTCTGAGTACTTAGGCTTCAAATTCAAAAAGGCCTTTAGTATGAGTACGTAGGTGGATGCAACTTTTGAAAGGTAGGATGGAGCATAAAATGCACCTACCATTAAATGTTGGTTTGAAAGTGAGATGGAGCATAAAATACACTCACCAACACTTCTCCTCAAAGAAGAAGAAAAAAAATAAAAAAATAAAGGAAGAGAAGAAGATTAAGAAAAGTTCATGCATCTACTTTAGGGAGATCCAAAGGATGAGAATTTTGTTTGAGTGTTTAAAGGTGTAGGTATACATTCTACATTATTTTTGATAAAGTTTAGGACCGCTTCTAGCTAAATGGAGACTTGACATTGTATATTTGTTTGTTTGTCTTTATGCTGGGTTGTTATGATGGAAAGTTGCTAATTTGTTTTGTGCAAAAGAATAACTGTCATTCATAGATATTTTGCTTGAGGACAAGTAAAGGTTTAAGCATGGGGGAGTTTGATAAGTTAGAATTTTATGCTTTTGATTTCTAATTTTATGCTTTTGATTTCTATGTTTATGCTTTTGAAAGTTACTACATTTTTGCTTTGTTTTGATAATAGGTGGAATGGTGGAAAATAAGAAAGAGTTGAATGGAAACATAAGGAATTATGGCTCACCAATGTTAGGGATTACACCCATATTTCGTGTGGCAATAATGTTCTAACCAGAGAGAATTATGGTCTGCCAGTAATGGCCATTATGGCCATAATTCGTGGAGAGCCCAGAATTTGAAGAAACTAGCCAGAGAGAATTACGACCAGGAAGTAATGGCCATTATGGCCATAATTCGTGTAATCAGAATTTGAAGAGCCACCCAGAACGAATTACTACCTGCCAGTAATGGCCATTATGGCTATAATTCGGATTCGTTTTGCAACAGTCCATTTATTTTTAAAGGATTCAAAGAGGTGTTGTAATGGGTTGTAAATAGGGCTGTAATAGGCTATAAAAGGGAGTGGTTTTCTGAGCAAATGGTGGACAAAAAATCTCATATCTTCTCTCCCATTCTTAGATAAAATTAGTTATCTTGTTCTGTAGTTTTGTTAGACATTCTTGTAACTTTGCTGGAGTTTTATACAAGCCAATTAAGGGTTCCTTTTCTTCTCATTTATTATCTATCTCATTCATTTTCTTATATCCTCAATGTTTCAATTATATTTGGTTGCTTCTATTATAAATATGAGTAAGTAATTATCTAATCTTGGGATTGTGGGTATTCTAATGGAGGATTGTTGCTATTTCTGATTTTCTCTTTTTGTTATGGGTGTTAATCTTTTTAATTCAGTCTTAGTGTTTTTATTGTTTACAAATATATGGTCTATGTTTGCATGATTTCAGATATTAAGCGAGGAATTGAAAGGTGAAGTTTGATATTAGAACTATAAGATTGAACAAGGGGACTAAATCATGAAAATAGATTCTATTCTCTTGAGGTTGTGACAAATATCTGTTCTTAATGGGTTTTTGCTAATTAAAACAGGTCATTTATTAGATTAAACACGTTATTATTCTTTGAAAGAAGACAATAATTACATTTGCTTATTTTTCCTTTAAAAATCCAGCATCCATAGCATTAGAATAATTGGTTTTAAGTGTCAATCGTCATTGTGAAGAACCATAATCCCAAGAGTTTATTTTCTCTGTTATCAAATCAAATCTTTATTCGGTTTTCCAACAACTTACCATTTTAAATATGATTTTAGTTTAGCTAATCACCATTGTGAAAAGAAATTGGTAATCAATATTAAGTCTCTGTGGGAACAATCTTTTGTTACTCGATACCACCGTGCGCTTGCGGTAGGCCTCAAGTTCTAGAGAGAAGGAAGAAAAGTGTACAAATGAAGGTGCCTCAGTTTCTGACTTCTAACCCCCTAAACTACTCCCTATTTTAGCTTCACATAATTAAAAACTCATTAATTACAAAGCTAGGTCTATTATGAGCAATTGGGCCCAAACCTCATGCAATTTGGAGGTCTACAACTCAAGTTATAGACAAAACAACATCAAAGGGTCTTTGAACTCATATTCTGAATTCCAGGCCCAGTTAGGTCTACTAGACATTTGATTGAAACTTCAAGCTCTTCAATAAAGTTATAGAGCTTCCTCTTAGCTTTCCTACATGGTAAAATTCATAATTTTCAGATATCTAGAACTTAAGTTATGGCCGAAATACAAAAATAGTGTCAAAGCTCATTAATGCTGAAAAAAATCAATTAGGCCCAATTTGAGACCAAACTTACAAAACATGACCAAACTCAATCAATTAAGAACATGGAGAGTGTAAATGACTAAATATGAGGGTTTATTAATGTATAAAATACGTGATTATCAAATTCCCACACACTTAGCTTTTTGCACTCTTAGGCAAAACACAAAAGACCAAAATAAGGGCACAATGGATCAACAAAAAGACTCAAATTCCAATGACATTCAAGAATGCAAAAGTTTACAAGTAAGAAGAACAAGAAAAGGTTCAAGGGAACATAACATTCATGGCTTAACATTTCTTCACATCTCAAACCAACAATCAAGGTAGCTTCAAATTAAAAAGCATGAATCAAGAATGATAGATCTTCACAAGATATACTCTCAATCCCTCAAGTGTTTACAAGGTAAGTATTTCACTCAATTCAACCTATGAAAATTGCACTGTTATAAGCTTGCTTATCTTCTACTTCTCCACTACCAAACATATGCACACAAAAATCAAGAGCACTTTATTCAAGGTTGTAATAGGGTTAAGGTAAGGGAAGGAAACAATATGGATATGACAAGTTAAACACCCAGAGAATAAAAGAGCAATGGAAAGGAACTCAAATGACAAGTAACAAGCATGAAATTTTATCCCCCCAAAATCCATATAATGCAAATTCTCTTTATATATTCCTTCTCTTATTTATATTTTTTTTCAAATTTCTTTTTTTTTCACAACCTTTCTTGCATTTATTCCTTTTCTTTTCATTTTTTTTATTTTTGATTTTTTTTAATCACCTTGCATATTACACTTCATTTTGCATAACCCCCACACTTGAACTATTAATTGCCCACAACAAGAAAAAGAGCTCCTCAAATGAAAATGAACCAATGCTCTCTCATTCCCTAAGGTAAGGTAAAAACATGGTTTTTCACATAGGGCATATAATGAGCTAAGAGAACGAATAGGCAAATAGGCTCAAAGGGGTTAATCAAAGGGAAATAATGCAAGGTTGGCTGTTTGGCCCAAAGTAGTTAATCAAGAAACAATGCATCAATCATGTTTATGCATGCAAGTGAAATGTAGCCTAAAAAAGAATCAAAGCCAGTTCTAGAGTGATAAATTGACATGAGTGAAAATCACACAAGAATGAAGAGAATGGTGCATTGTTAAATCCACCAATAGACTCAAAATCTCACAAGGTATGCATCCATCAAACACAATCCACCAATTCAAACGTCCACCACCAAGCATGTCAAATTCAAGAAGGAAGAAAATTCATTCAATTATGCTATGAAACCTTGAATTTTAATTGTCTCAAACTCTTAAACTTCACAAACTTCAAAACATCATCAGAAAAATAATTAAAAATAGAAACACATTTTTTTTAAAATAGAAATCAGAATTTAAAAATAGAAAAAATAGAAAATAGAAAATAGCAAGTAAAATCTTACAAAGCAAAAATAGAAAAAACAAAAACAAAAATAAAAAATAGCATAATTCAATAACAACAGAATTTAGAACGAACAACAGAGACATCATCATGCTAAAATCTCTCCCCTACACTTAAATTTTGCTTTGCCCTCAATGTAAAGCTCAAAAATCAGTAGCAAAGCATCAATAGCATCAACAAATATGAGACAAACAAAATAAAAGAGAGGGGAAAGAAACATCCCTATCAAGTGGGGAGGCTTCCACTAGGGTCCCATTGCTTGAAGTGGAATAGCCAACTTATGCTTGAAGCATCATGAGAGCATCCACCGGGGTCCCATTGACCTTCTTTAATTTTCTTGGCTTCACCACTAGAATGCAATGTGTTTACTTCATTAACTTCATTTTTCTTATTTATGTTGGACCATGGCCAAAAAACAAAATCCACAACAGCAGTAACCACCATTTGGTGCTCTTTTCCCTTCTTTAAAAATTCTTCAATGTCTTTTAACGCCATCTACCCTTGTGTTTCAGAGTCTACAACTGCATTAAGAACATTGCTGATAGAACTATTATGATTAGTCCCTGCGTAAACAAAATCATCAACTCGCTGGAATGCAGAAATTTCAGCACAAATAGCACATATCATATCACTATCACAATCAATACATGAGTGGCAATGGATAGAATTATTAAAACCAATAAAATCAGGAAATTCATCACACAACTCATTAGAAGTTTCCTTAAACTCAACTAAATCAGCAAGTATATCAATATGAAAAATAGAATGCTCCTCCATGGGATGCTTCATAGCATCAAAAATGTTAAACTGAACAATAGAGTCTCCAAACTCTATGGATAGAGTTCCTGCATGCACATCTATTTTAGTCCTTACTATTTTGAGGAAATGCCTCCCTAAAATAAGTGGGGCCTTGCTGGATGGTGACTCCCCTTCCATCTCCAGAATATAAAAATTTGCAAGAAAAATTAATTCATCAACTTTAACCAACACATCTTCAATCAACTCAGCTGGTTGTGTAGTTCTTCTATCAGCCAACTGAATCACAACACCTATAGAATGCAAAGGGCCAAGTCTAAGAGAATTAAAAATAGATATATGCATTACATTAATAAAAGCACTTAAATCTAGCATGGCATGCTTAAATTTATAATTGCCTATAACACATGGAATTGTAAAAGTCCTTGGATCCTTGTATTTCTGAGGTATAAGCTGAATGAGAGCTGAAACATTTTGGCTCATATTGAATCTCTCATTACCCTTCAGACTCCTCCTCTAGGAGCATCATTCCTTAAGAAACTTGGCATATTTTGGGATTTGCTTGATTGAATCCAACAATAGAATATTGACGTCCACTTTCCTGAAGCTCTCAAGAAGCTCTTTATCCTTCTCAGCCCCATCTATCTTTTTGGTTTGAATGGCTCTCAGTGCGAAGGGAAGAGCTATGGCAGGTGGCTACGGCTTATCAACAAATGCTAATTTCTTCTTACCCTTAGATTTTTAGGCAGAAACTAATTTTTTTGCCAGTTATTGCTTACTTGCAGGTTGAGGTTCAGTTCGTGCTTGTACAGACTTGCCAGACCTCAACATAATGGCACTCACATTCGGATTGGAATTTGTTTGGGAAGGAAGTTAGCTCGACCCTTGACTTTTCAGCTCACTCATAGTGGTGGATAACTGCCCAATCTGAGTCTGTAGATTTTGAATGGTGGTATTGATATTCTACTGGAACTAAATGTTGTTTATGGCCATTTATTCCATCAAGTCCTCAAAGGAAGGCTCAGATTTTGTGGCTACTAGACTTGGCTATTGCAGCATAGGTTGCTGGAATTGCCAACTTGGTTGTTGGAATGGCTGCTGTGATGCTGCATTGCCATATTTTAGACTCAGATGGTCTCTCTAGCCAGGGTTGTATGTGTTAGAGAATGGATCATATCTCTGTTGCTGCTGGAACTGAGGTTTATTAGGAAAGACACTAGCTGCTATAACAACAAGGTAGGCTTGGTTGGCAGAATTCTCTTCCTGAAGTGTTGCACAAGCATCTATAAGATGAGATGGAAAAGAACAAATTCAACACACAGTTGCAGCCATTTGCACATGTGGTTACTGTCTCAGTGGTAACTGTCTCACCAAAGAGGTCAATTCATCAAGTCTATGTTCCATTCTCTGTTGATCAGCATTGGATACATGAAGCTCATTGACTCCTCTAGTTGAAGTGATCATTCGAGTGCAAAACTGTTGAGTGTTGTCTGTCATATTTGCTATCAAATCTCTTGCTACAATAGGGGTTTTATCCACTAAGACACCTCCACTCGCAGCATCCATCATGCTTCTATCCATTGGCATCAGTCCCTCATAAAAGTATTGAAACAACAACTAATCATTGATTTGGTGGTGTGGACAACTTGAACACAACTTCTTGAATCTCTCCTAGTACTCATGCAAAGTCTCACTAGAAATCTGTCTGATGCCACATATGTCTTTCCCAATTGCAATAGCTCTGGAAGCAGGGAAAAGCTTCTCTAAAAATAGTCTCTTCATATCATTCCAGCAATTCACAAAACCTAGTGAAAGATAATAGAGCCAGTCCTTGGCTGCATCAGTAAGGGAGAAGGGAAATACCCTCAGCCCGATGTGTTCTTCATGGATGCCTTGAGGTCTCATGGTTGAGCACACAACATGGAAATCCTTAAGATGCTTATGAGGATCCTCACTTGCAAGTCCATGAAACTTAGGTAGCAAATAGATTAGTCCAGACTTTAGTTCAAAGTCAGTATCAATCTTATGATACTGAATGCATAATGATTGATAAGTACCATCTGGGGCATCCTATTCTTTAAGAGTCCTATTATGCATGTTATCAATTATGGTTTCAAAATCACCGAAGCTCTCAGATTCGATGACAAATTCAATGACAAATTCAATGTCACAATTAAATTCAGAAGTAATTTGTCTAAGCTGATGAGCTCTTATCAATGCATGCAAAGTCCTATCAATCTGAGGATCAAAATCAAACAAATTATCAGAATCAGACCTAGTCATGCACCAATTAGGGCTAAAGAGTTGTCAGAATGCCAAAAACTCAAGAACACACAAATTTACACTACAGAAATGAATAAAAAAATAAAAAAACATAGTAAATAAATTTTAAAAATCATGGGATTGCCACAAGATGAAAATTACACTTTTTTAGAAAATTATCATGTAGAAAAAATATTTCAAAAATTGAAAAAGTGGTTTAAACAATGAAATTTGGCCAAAAAATGAATATGTAGGCACATTACGTATCCCTGATCACTGAATTTTTTTCTATTTTCTGGCAAAACATCAGGTTATTTTGAGATACCAAAATAATTATTTTAATTACCTCTATGTCCCCAGTTTGCCCAAAAACCCTACCAGATGAAGGAATTTGGCTAAAATCCAAGGGGTTAATCCCTAGAGGATCTCTTTGCTCAGAATAGTGATTTAACCTTGGGGACTAAGTCTCAGCTCAAAACTCCACAATCAGAATTGCACTAGTCTCCCCTACACAAAAAAAAAAAATAGAAAATGGTGAAAAAGTGCTAGCAGGGTAGGAAACAATGTTAGGTAGTTAGGAACACGTCCAAAATAATTGAATGACACTTATAAGGAGATCTTACAATGCAATTATCAATAAGGCCAGTAAAAGGATGGTTAACAACAACAAAAAGTAATGGAACAGTAACCGAGCAGCAGAATTGCAATGCAGCAGGTAATTGGACAATTGTGTTAGTGTTGCAGCAGAATTATCAATTGTGTTATGTTATGCAATGTAGTTATAATGAAATCATGCAATGTATAGGAACAAAATGCAATACAATGTAGCAAAATCCAATGCAATAGTAACGAGAATTATACAGCAAAATGTAAAAAAATGTAGTAGAAAACATAATGCAGCAGAGTTGTGCGATTGAAAAAGAGTTAGTAATGACACTTAAAATGATCAAATTATAACTAACGATCTGCAGCAACGGCGCCAAAATTTTGACGAGCGTCGAACTCAATCAAAATTGTAACCGAGTTATGCCTTTGGCTTGTAGCATAGGAAACAACACCGGATCGTCTCTCAAGGATATTAGTTGTAATGTAATTAAATCAAACTGAGATTGGGGGTTTGGCAAGATTAAAATGCACAATCAAAAACAGAATTCAATTTAAAGGGTAAAACATAATTAATAAAGTAACCAATCCAAAAGAATTACCTAATCTTGATTTTAATCCATCCTTGATTATTATAGGTCCATTCAATTATCAATCAAGTCCTTGGTCTTAGATCACTTCAAGATGCCTCTGAATGATCCACAAATCTTCTACTAGAAATGCTTTTAGATTTCAATTAATTAAGGTTAGACAAATTAAGCATTCATCCAAAACTCACATCAACTTAAAAGCCAAGATCCAACCAAGTTAAACATTTCATCAAACACCTTCAATGCCATGCTTAATCTCTGAATTCATCTCTTTGCACATGGTAATTAAGCAATTAACATCTGAAAATTCCAATTAAACAACTAGAATTAACAAAAAGAAGAAGAAGAAGGGGAACTCAATTAATAGATGAATGAAAACAATTAAACCAGAATCTGAAGATTAAGCATCAAGAATTGTTCAATCCCTTAGATTGATTTAAAGGCCCTACCCCTACACGAGAAGGGGAAACTCAGAAAAATAAAAGAAGGAAAAATGAAAATCTAGAGGGAAGGAAGAGGAAGAGAGTTCTAGAGAGAAGGAAGAAAAGTGTCCAAATGAAGATGCCTCAGTTTCTGACTTCTAACCCCCTAAACTACTCCTTATTTTCGCTTCACATAATTTAAAACTCATTAATTACAAAGCTAGGTCCATTATGAGCAATTGAGTCCAAACCCCATGCAATTTGGAGGTCTACAACTCAAGTTATAGACAAAACAACATCAAAGGGTCTCTAAACTAGTATTATGACTTCCAGGCCAAATTATGTCCACTAGACATCTGATTGAGACTTCAAGCTCTCATCAAAGTTGTATAGCTTCCTCTTAGCTTTCCTACAAGGTAAAATTCATAATTTTTAGATATCTAGAACTCAAGTTATAACTGAAATACAGAAACAGTGTCAAAGCTCATTAATGCTGAAAAAAATCAATTAGGTCCAATGTGAGCCCAAACTCACAAAACATGACCAAGCTCAATCAACTAAGAACATGGAGAGTGTAAATGACTAAACATGAGGGTTTATTAATGTATAAAATATGTGATTATCAATATAACTCGATGAAAGCCAATGGGTTATTGACCGAAATGGAGAAGATTTTCGAGGCCATGTTATGTTCAGATGAACAAAGAGTTTCCTTTGCTTCCTTTATGTTCAGAGTGGAAACAAAGCACTAGTGGAGGAGTGTCAGAAGGTTGCTGGAAGTTATAGCGACACAAATCACTTGGGAAGTGTTCAAGAGCACGTTCTTGGAGTAATACTACCCAAAGGCATTACAAGAAGATAAAGAAGTGGAATTCCTAAAGCTCAAGCAAAGAAGTATGACCTTGGGTCAGTATGAAGCGAATTTTGATGAGTTATCAAAATTTTCATCTTATTATAGGCTTAACTCGGATGAGAGTTGGAAATGCGTCAAATTTGAATCCAGATTGAGAGAAGACATCAAGAGGATGATACAACCAATGGAGATCAGAGACTTCCCTTCACTAATGAAGAAGTGTAGAATAGTGGAATCGGGTAGTCTTCAACTCCAACCAGAACTAAGGACATAAAACTTCTAGAAGAGGAAGAGATTTGATGAAAAGAAGAGTACTCCTAAACTGGTCTACCCAAAAGACAAGGGTAAGCAAGTTCAAGGAGGAGCAGCAGGATTTAAATGTCCCAAGTGTGGGAGACAACATGAGGATAGGCCTTGCTTAGTGGGCCAGTCAGTTTGCTATGCTTATGGCTAGCTAGGACATATGTCTAGGGATTGTCCACAGATGCAAAAAGCTACATTCACCCCTAAACTGCAAGCGATAAGAAGAGTTTACACTCTGAGCGGTAAAGAGGTGATCTAGTCTCTAGATCTGATTCAAGGTAAATCCATAATCACCTTTTAACTATTTTATATGATTCAGGAGCATCCTACTTGTAACACCCCAAAATTTACTTTTCTACTATCAGAATTCATTCTAAAATATTTGTGATTTTCTGGAATTTTTCTAGAATTTTCTGAAAACGCGGAATATTTTAATATATTTTTCGTTTGCGTATGTACTGAGCGGAATCGGAGAAATGAGATATTTTCTCCGAAAGCCTTGAACTATGGAAACATCGACGGGAGATCTTACTAAACCCGAGACCGGACACAGTTTGCAAGGTTTCACATTTTTCAAGAAATTTAACAGTAATAATAATGAAACGCTATGTAGATTTCATCTGTCAGGTAAATTAATGCTGACTTCTATCAACTATAATAATTGTCTACTAAATAATAACATGTATTAAAAACATTATCCTACTATCCAAAATCTACTTTGTATCACATCCATTAGCTTTAATTCCAAAAAGAATGGTTAAATTAATTAAGCTGTCAAGGGAAGCTTCTTAGAAATTTCCCAAGTAATTCATTTTTCTCTCTCTTCACTCCCCACACTCATTCCCACGGCAGATGGCTATTTTGAGAGCCTAAAATACCCACTTTTCTCATTCTCACTTTTATCACTCCACTCTCACACTTCAAACACTCTTCTCTTCTTCTCCTTGCTTCACCACCGTACACACACTCATTGGAGATCATCTCCATTGTTTGCTACAACTAAACTCATTTCATGTTTTCTTCCACCATTCCAAGACCATCCTTTGGTTCTTCTTCTTCCACTATCCACCATTTAAGCTAAAGCTTTGAGCTTGGAGGTAAAGTCTTCACCTTTCTTTCACTTTCTTCTCATTTTCGTTTTTCTTGGTCACCTATGTGATCAAGAACTCATTTTTCCATGGTTTGAGTGGACATTATGGAAATCACTCACATTGGTGTTCTTCTTGAAGGGGAAAACGAAAATCTAGGGCAAGAAGAGGTAACACCTTGTGTTGTCTTCCAAATAGGTAAAAGGGAGATGATCCTCTTCAACCAACCTTGGTAGTAAGGGAATGTCTTGTATGTGTGTTGTTATTGATTTCTAAATCCATGTATAAAGTTCTCTCATTTTTATGTTGTTCTTCATGATAGTGCATTTTGTTGGTTTTGTATGATTTATTGATGCCTCTTACACGATTTGAAGATATATTTAAGTAACTTGTTGATTAAATATGATAATGATTGGTTTGGTTTGAGTTAAAGGACCTGGGGAACTCTGTTTTTTGCAAGTTTACGCGTGGTAATCGATTACACGGGGCTTGTAATCGATTACCAAGCTCTTAAGGGTACGAAATCGTGATTCTGGAAATCTGGTAATCGATTACGTCTTGTGTGTAATCGATTACAGAGATTCTGTCTAGCTTGGAATCGATTACTAGAGTGGTGTAATCGATTACCAAGCCTCTGATGTCACGAAATGGTACTTCTGGGAATCACGTAATCGATTACAACTTGTGGGTAATCTATTACGGAGGTTCTGTCCAATTGGTAATCGATTACAAAGGCGGTGTAATCGATTACCAGGTCATCGAAGTTACGAATAGTGGTTTTGGAAATCACGTAATCGATTACAATGAGATTGTAATCGATTACCTGGGTGATGTAATCGATTACCAAGACCCAAAAATGAGATTTTTGAGCTGGAAATGATTGAAATTATGGTTCTTTGCCCTTTGTAAATCAAACATAACCTAAAAACCCTGGATTCAAGGATTTTACTTTACCTAAATGCGATAGGAACATGTATTCATACCAATAGAGAAGAAATGATTTTGAAAATGGAATTCTTGGATCCATGACATGGAAATTGTGGTATGTGTGTAATAAGGAACATATATTGATGCTGAGAATTATTGATGCAAGTGTGATTCCCTATGTGGGTTATGCACTTATTGATTTAGTACTCTATGAGATAAAAAAGATGATATGCCATTGAGGCAATGTTTTTAATAAATGTATTATTGATATGTCATGTCGGACATTGAATAATGCTTATGTTGAATGCATCATTGATGAACATAGATGATTGGATATTGTGTCATCATGCATGCGTGTTGTCCGTTGGACATTGTTGAGAAGGCCATGTTGCCTAGGAGTTTGAATAACACCTTTGTGCAGGTGTGAGTAGACTAAGCGTAGGTGTCATATGTTGTTGACCCTGGGGGCGTTGGGGTGTGGGTGTCTCACAATAGACAGTGGTAGCTCCACTGGGGCCGTGGGATAGACCAATACGACACACCAACGATCCTGTCTGAGACGCTGTCCTATATCGCGATCAACTGTTGAGGTACCATGTATGAGCCATTGCGCAAACAATTTTATGAAAGAAAGCACACTGTATTTTAAGGCTACTGATATACTGGTATTACTCCTTGATCATTCACTCTGAAAATGTTTACGTCTAGCACCATGGAGTTGGAACTTTGGTACCCTTGTTGCATTATGAGTTGTCAGTCACATGGTCCATTGGGCATTTATAATTGGATAATGTGTTTACTATTATGATTGCGATATTTATTTGACTCTTGGTAATGCTAATGTTGCTAGCTGGCTATGGATAATGTTAACTATTGTTCTTTGCTGCTTTACTCTCGTTAATTACTTTCGGGTATTACTGCACTTGTATGGATTAACTGTGTCTTATGTGGGCGTTCGACGCCGTTTATTTTCTTGCTGCCATGTTGGTACTGAAAGCTGGGAATCTCACCTCTTTCGGTAATTTCTCTATTTTGTATTTTGGTTGGATCGTGTGCTCTCGAGAAGACGCTTGTGAGGAGGACAAGGAAACCACTGAGTTTCAGGGTTTCTGGCCTTATCTCGACTGAGATCGAAGTTGTTGAGGATGTCATTTCGGCTCCGTGGACTTTTTGGTTATGTGTGGATTAACTTTCTTGGAGGTCCGAACTGCTGGCATATCAACGTGCAGACTGATCGATGTGTATACCACGGCGATATGACGGTGTCCTTAGCGTGGACACATTATGACGCTCCTATTCTAGATTTTCATGCTTTTGTATGGCTGGAGTTCTATATGCCCGTGAGGGACATGTGGGGTGAAATGTATTATACCCCTCGTGAGGATTCCTTTTTGTCTACTGCCCAGGCTTCTGCCCGCTGTTCTGTCGTCCCGATGGATGTCTTGTTGGACGACGAGGACCCTGTGGAGGATCCATTTACGGTTCCTTCTCGTTCTAGGCAGTCTTAGGGTTGGTTTAATTGATGGCTACTGATGGCTGTCCATTTATTTTGTGAGAGCCTGACGTACTACTGGATTAGTGGATATATATTTGTATCTCTTGGGGTAGGTACACATTTTGCCTTTGTATATTTTTGGAAATGTAATTTAAACAGGTTTGTATTTCTGGTACAAAGTATGTAATTATCCATATTGTGAATGGTCGTATGTTTCATTCCACGTTGATTTCTCTTTGATCTTTTTGACAGAAGTTTTATTTGAAAGAGGAACTTTTAATTTTAACTCAATCACGCGATACATTCATAAATAGGTGTATATGTACTTTAAATGGAAGTTTTAATCGGATTCATGTTAAGCAAAAAAAAAATGTCCAAATTTTCCGTAATCATTTGTATGTCGTTTCACTATAATGCGACGTTCCTTCTTCTTACCCATTATGACTGAGGGAGAAAAAGGGGTGTTACACTGTCTTGGTATCAGAGCTCCCGGTTATGTTTTCTTTGGGTCGTGTGGTTTTGGACTGTTTTGTTTTTGCTGTGTTACTTTTTGTGACTTTGTTGTTCGGTATTCATAAGGATACATCTGACTTTCTCTGTATTTTGCATAGTTCAACTTGAAAGGAAACGATGGCTCGTGGGGGTGATACGGCTGCTGCCATAGAAGCAATACAGAAGATGGTTGAGGCAATGTTACAGCAGAACCAGCAGACAGCTCAACAACAGCTAGGGTCGCACAATGACTTGACTAGAGGCTACAGCAGACGTTCAGAACTTGGAAGGATTTCGTCGCGCTAATCCTCCACAGTTTAAAGGAGAGTTTGATCTGGAGAAAGCTACATTGTGGATCCAAGAGTTGGAGAAAATATTTACGGGTATGAATTGTGCTGATGATAGGAAGGTGACCTATGCCGCATACATACTGATGGGAGACGCTGAACATTGGTGGATGGGAGAACAAAGGCTACTGCAAGCCGCGAACAGAGTGATAACTTGGGAAGTGTTCAAAGAAAGGTTCTTGAACAAGTATTTTCCTGAAAGTGCCAGGCACGCAAAAGAAATGGAATTTCTGAGGTTGCGACAGGGAGGTATGACTGTGAGCGAATACGCCGTCAAGTTTGAGAACTTGTCCAGATTTTTGACCTATTTTCAACTTCAACCCAATGAAACTTGGAAGTGCCAGAAGTTTGAGGAAGGCCTGAGGCATGATGTGAAGAAAATTGTGATAGCCTTGAAGATTTCTCAGTTTTATGAACTACTCGACACTTGCTGCCGATTGGAAAGTGTGAAACAAGGACATGAGGCGAGAAACAGAAACTTTGGGCCCGTTCGATCCCAAAGAGGAGGTGGTGGTAACGCGAGTCGTTATCAAAAGAAGCCTTATTCCATACCCTCTGGAAGCCAACAGCCACAAAAATTTCAAGGACGAAGCCCAACTGGAAGCCCTGGAGGGATGGGTCAGAATTCTACAACTACTTCGAGATGTATGAAATGTGGGAAGGAGCATTTCACAAGAGACTGCACAATCAAAGGATTTATTTGCTTTCGGTGCGGGAAACCTGGTCACGTTTCTCGAGACTACCATCAGACCAAGGCGGAACCATCCGTCAATGTTGCTAAGACTTCTAAACCACAAGTTGGAGGCAGAGTCTACACCCTGAGTGGTGTTGAGGCCTCTGAATCCGAGGATCTGATACAAGGAGAATGTATCATTGAAGGTAATCTTTTAATTGTACTGTATGACTCTGGTGCTACTCATTCTTTCATTTCACATGACTGTGTGAAAAGACTTGGATTGCCTGTGTCTTCTTTGCCTTTCGATTTGACTGTTTCGACTCCTACTACAAAACTTATCGTCACTGCTAAGGTGTGTCTAGGTTGTCCTTTAATCGTGGAAGGTCGAATCTTTTCTGTCGATTTGATCTGTTGGCCATTATCCCCACCAGACATGATATTAGGAATGGACTGGTTATCTGCCAACCATGTCCTGTTAGATTACTCTAGAAAGATAATAGTTTTCCCTTTAGATGAGGATTCTAGATTTTTGACCGCCAACCAAGTGAAAGCTTTTCTGAAAGAAGGAGCTCGGGGATACATGCTATTATCTTCTTTGAAAGTCGAGAGTGAAGTTGATGTGGACGCAATCTCTATTGTTCAAGAATTTCCTGAGGTTTTCCCTGATGATGTACCTGGTTTGCCACCTGAACGAGAGGTCGAGTTTGTTATTGACTTAGTACCAGGAGTTGGCCCTATTTCTATAGCGCCTTACCGTATGGCACCAGCAGAACTCGTGGAACTTAAGAAGCAGTTGGAAGAACTTCTGGAAAAACGATTCGTGAGACCTAGTGTGTCACCTTGGGGAGCACCTGTGTTGTTAGTTAAGAAGAAAAATAGGACTTCAAGATTATGCGTGGACTACCGTCAGTTGAACAAAGTTACAATCAAGAACAAGTATCCATTGTCAAGGATAGATGACTTGATGGGCCAATTAAAAGGAGCTGCTGTGTTTTCCAAGATCGATCTACGATCGGGTTAACACCAAATCAGAGTGAAAGTGGAAGATATTCCCAAGACGGCTTTTCGTACTCGTTATGGTCATTACGAGTACCTGGTGATGCCTTTTGGTGTGACAAAAGCACCTGCGATATTTATGGACTACATGAATAGGATCTTTCGTCCTTATTTGGACAAGTTCGTCGTTGTTTTCATCGACAATATCTTGATCTATTCGCAAAATCATGAGGACCATGCTGAGCACCTCAACATAGTTCTCCAGATTTTGAAGGAAAAAGAGCTATATGAGAAACTATCCAAGTGCGAGTTTTGGCTAGAAGAAGTGAAATTCTTGGGTCATGTAATCACAAAGGAAGGAATTGTAGTGGATCCTTCGAAGGTAGAAGCCGTACTACAGTGGGAAAGACCAACGACAGTGACGGAAATCCGAAGCTTCATCGGGTTAGCTGGATACTACCGGAGGTTTATTGAGGGATTTTCCAAAATTGCTGGACCGCTCACTCAACTCACCAAGAAAGACCAAGCTTTTGAATGGACAGATTCCTGTGAAGGAAGTTTCCAAGAGTTAAAAAGGAAGCTGACTATGTCACCAGTGCTAGTCTTACCGAATCCTAGTGAACCATTTGAAGTGTACTGTGACGCTTCGCATCAAGGTTTGGGGTACGTTCTCATGCAAAACGGAGGGGTGGTAGCTTACGCCTCAAGACAATTACGAATGCACGAGAAGAACTACCCAACACACGATCTAGAGTTAGCTGCAGTGGTGTTTGTACTGAAAATATGGAGACATTATCTGTATGGAGTCACATTTAACGTCTTCAGTGACCACAAAAGTCTGAAATACTTGTACGATCAGAAAGAGCTGAACATGAGGCAACGAAGATGGCTATAATTTTTGAAAGACTATGACTTCCAACTTCAGTATCATCCTGGAAAGGCGAACGTGGTGGTCGATGCTTTGAGTAGGAAGACGATTAGTGTTTCTACTATGATGATTAGAGAAAAGGACTTGATAGAGCAATTCAGAGACATATGGTCATTTGTAGAGTTAACACCGGGTAAAATCTGCATGAATAGGATCACTATCTCGAATGACCTGATGGATGATATTCGAGAGAAACAAAAGATCGATAAATTCCTGCAAGAAGAAAGAGAATTGATGAGGCAGGGTGGTGTATCAACGTTGAAGGAAGGAAGCGATGGAATTCTGAGATTCCAAGGAAGGGTCTGTGTGCCTAAAGATGAAGAACTCAGAAAGTACATACTTGAACATGCTCACTCGAATCAATTAAGTATGCATCCTGGAATGACCAAGATGTATCAAGACTTGAGGAAGTTGTTTTGGTGGCATGGGATGAAAAGAGACATCGCTAGATGCGTATCATCTTGTTTGGTCTGCCAGAAAACGAAGATTGAACATCAAAGACCAGTTGGACTATTACAACCCTTGTCTATCCCTGAATGGAAATGGGATAGTATTGCCATGGACTTTGTTGTCGGGTTGCCAAGGACTAAGAAAGGAAATGACTAAATATAGGTAATTGTGGATCGGCTTACAAAATCAGCTCACTTTTTGCCAATAAACATAAGATATCCATTGGAGAAGTTGAGTCGGATATACGTTAGTGAAATTGTCAGACTTCATGGTGTGCCCACAAGTATCATTTCCGACAGAGATCCAAGGTTTACGTCTAAGTTTTAGAAGAGTCTTCAAGAAGTTATGGGAACGAAGTTGCGATTGAGTTCGGCATACCATCCGCAGACTGATGGTCAATCAGAGAGGACAATTCAGTCATTAGAGGATCTGCTGAGAGCTTGTGCGATGGAGCACACTAGAGGTTGGGATGAAATCTTACCGTTGGTGGAATTCACCTACAACAACAGTTACCATTCAAGTATAGGGATGGCGCCCTATGAGGCTCTATATGGGAGGAGGTGTCGGACGCCTCTATGCTGGTATCAAGATGGAGAACGGCTTACCGTTGGACCTGAACTCATTCAGCAGACAACTGAGAAGGTTAAAATGATTCAGGAGAAAATGAAAATGGCTCAGAGTCGGCAGAAGAGTTATGCGGACAAAAGAAGGAAACCTCTTGAGTTCGAAGAAGGAGAGTATGTCTTCTTGAAAGTCACACCTACGACTGGGGTCGGTCGTGTCCTCAAGTCTAGAAGACTTACTCCAAAATTCCTTGGACCTTACCAAATTCTTCGTCGGATAGGTCCTGTTGCTTACCAAATAGCTTTACCCCATTTTCTTTTAAACCTTCATAACGTCTTTCATGTGTCACTACTCAGAAAATATATCCCAAATCCTAATCATGTCATAACACCTGATTCCATACAATTAAAGGAAAACTTGACTTATAAGACAGCTCCTGTAAGGATTGAGGATAGGAGGACAAAGCAACTCAGAGGAAAGGACATTGCACTAGTGAAGGTAATCTGGAGCGAAGCAACTGGAGATGTGACGTGGGAGCTGGAGAACAAGATGAAGGAGCAATATCCCGAATTGTTTTAAGGTATGGAAAATTTCGAGGACGAAATTCTTATTTGTTGGAGAGAGTTGTAACACCCCAAAATTTACTTTTCTACTATCAGAATTCATTCTAAAATATTTGTGATTTTCTGGAATTTTTCTGGAATTTTCTGAGAATGTGGAATATTTTAATATATTTCTCGTTTGCGTATGTACTGAGCGGAACCGGAGAAATGAGATATTTTCTCCGAAAGCCTTGAACTATGGAAATGTCGACGGGGGATCTTACTAAACCCGAGACCAAACATAGTTTGCAAAGTTTCACATTTTTCAAGAAATTTAACAGTAATAATAATGAAATGCTGTATAGATTTCATTTGTCAGGTAAATTAATGCTGACTTCTATCAACTGTAATAATTGTCTACTAAATAATAACATGTATTAAAATCATTATCCTACTATCCAAAATCTACTTTGTATCACATCCATTAGCTTTAATTCCAAAAAGAATGATTAAATTAATTAAGCTGTCAAGGGAAGCTTCTTAGAAATTTCCCAAGTAATTCATTTTTCTCTCTCTTCACTCCCCACACTCATTCTCACGGCAGATGGCTATTTTGGGAGCCTAAAATACCTACTTTTCTCATTCTCACTTTTATCACTCTACTCTTACACTTCAAACACTCTTCTCTTCTTCTCCTTGCTTCACCACCGTACACACACTCATTGGAGATCATCTTCATTGTTTGCTACAACTAAACTCATTTCATGTTTTCTTCCACCATTCCAAGACCATCCTTTGGTTCTTCTTCTTCTACTATCCACCAGTGAAGCTAAAGCTTTGACCTTGGAGGTAAAGTCTTCACCTTTCTTTCACTTTCTTCTCATTTTCGTTTTTCTTGGTCACCTATGTGATCAAGAACTCATTTTTCCATGGTTTGAGTGGACATTATGGAAATCACTCACATTGGTGTTCTTCTTGAAGGGGAAAACGAAAATCTAGGGCAAGAAGAGGTAACACCTTGTGTTGTCTTCCAAATAGGTAAGAGGGACATGATCTTCTTCAACCAACCTTGGTAGTAAGGGAATGTCTTGTATGTGTGTTGTTATTGATTTCTGAATCCATGTATAAAGTTCTCTCATTTTTATGTTGTTCTTCATGATAGTGCATTTTGTTGGGTTTGTATGATTTATTGATGCCTCTTACACGATTTGAAGATACATTTGAGTAACTTGTTGATTAAATATGATAATGATTGGTTTGGTTTGAGTTAAAGGACCTGGGGAACTCTGTTTTCTGCAAGTTTACGCGTGGTAATTGATTACACGGGGCTTGTAATCGATTACCAAGCTCTTAAGGGTACGAAATCGTGATTCTGGAAATCTGGTAATCGATTACGTCTTGTGTGTAATCGATTACAGAGATTCTGTTTAGCTTGTAATCGATTACTAGAGTGGTGTAATCGATTACCAAGCCTCTGATGTCACGAAATGGTGCTTCTGGGAATCACGTAATCGATTACAACTTGTGGGTAATCGATTACGGAGGTTCTGTCTAATTGGTAATCGATTACAATGGCGGTGTAATCGATTACCAGGTCCTCGAAGTTACGAATCGTGGTTCTGGAAATCACGTAATCGATTACAATGAGAATGTAATCGATTACAGAGATTCTGTTACGCTAGTAATCGATTACCAGGGTGATGTAATCGATTACCAAGACCCAAAAATGAGATTTTTGAGCTGGAAATGATTAAAATTATGGTTATTTACCCTTTGTAACTCACACATAACCTAAAAACCCTGGATTCAAGGATTTTACTTGACCTAAATGCGATAGGAACATGTATTCATACCAATAGAGAAGAAATGATTTTGAAAATGGAATTCTTGGATCCATGACATGGAAATTGTGGTATGTGTGTAATAAGGAACATATATTGATGCTGAGAATTATTGATGCAAGTGTGATTCGCTATGTGGGTTATGCACTTATTGATTTAGTACTCTATGAGATAAGAATGATGATATGCCATTGAGGCAATGTTTTTAATAAATGTATTGTTGATATGTCATGTCGGACATTGAATAATGCTTATGTTGAATGCATCATTGATGAACATAGATGATTGGACATTGTGTCATCATGCATGCGTGTTGTCCGTTGGACATTGTTGAGAAGGCCATGTTGCATAGGAGTTTGAATAATACCTTTGTGCGGGTGCGAGTAGACTAAGCGTAGGTGTCATATGTTGTTGACCCTGGGGGCATTGGGGTGTGGGTGTCTCACAATAGACAATGGTAGCTCCACTGGGGCCGTGGGATAGACCAATGCGACACACCAACGATCCTGTTTGAGACACTGTCCTATAACGCGATCAACTGTTGAGGTACCATGTATGAGCCATTGCGCAAACAATTTTATGAAAGAGAGCACATTGTATTTTAAGGCTACTGATATACTGGTATTACTCGTTGATCATTCACTCTGACAATGTTTACGTTTAGCTCCATGGAGTAGGAACTTTGGTACCCTTGTTGCATTGTGAGTTGTCAGTCACATGGTCCATTGGGCATTTATAATTGGATAATGTGTTTACTACTATGACTGCGATATTTATTTGACTCTTGGTAATGCTAATGTTGCTAGCTGGCTATGGATAATGTTAACTATTGTTCTTTGCTGCTTTACTCTCGTTAATTGCTTTCGGGTATTACTGCACTTGTATGGATTAACTGTGTCTTATGTGGGCGTTCGACGCCATTTATTTTCTTGCTGCCATGTTGGTATTGTGCTCTCGAGAAGACGCTTGTGAGGAGGACAAGGAAACCACTGAGTTTTAGGGTTTCTGGCCTTATCTCGACTGAGATCGAAGTTGTTGAGGATGTCATTTCGGCTCCGTGGACTTTTTGGTTATGTACGGATCAACTTTCTTAGAGGTCCGGATTGCTGGCATATCAACGTGCAGACTGATCGATGTGTATACAACGGCGATGTGACGGTGTCCTTAGCGTGGAGACATTATGACGCTCCTATTCTAGATTTTCATGCTTTTGTATGGCTGGAGTTCTATATGCCCATGAGGGACATGTGGGGTGAAATGTATTATACCCCTCGTGAGGATTCCTTTTTGTCTACTGCCCGGGCTCCTGCCCGCTGTTCTGTCATCCCGATGGATGTCTCGTCGGATGATGAGGACCCTGAGGAGGATCCATCTACGGTTCCTTCTCATTCTAGGCAGTCTTAGGGTTGGTTTAATTGATGGCTACTGATGGCTGTCCGTTTATTTTGTGAGAGCCTGACGTACTACTGGATTAGTGGATATATATTTGTATCTCTTGGGGTAGGTACACATTTTGCCTTTGTATATTTTTGGAAATGTAATTTAAACAGGTTTGTATTTCTGGTACAAAGTATGTAATTATCCATATTGTGAATGGTCGTATGTTTCATTCCACGTTGATTTGTCTTTGACCTTTTTGACAGAAGTTTTATTTGAAAGAAGAACTTTTAATTTTAACTCAATCACGCAATACATTCATAAACAGGTGTATATGTACTTTAAATGGAAGTTTTAACCGGATTCATGTTAAGCAAAAAAAAAATGTCCAAATTTTCCGTAATCATTTGTATGTCATTTCACTATAGTGCGACGTTCCTTCTTCTTACCCATTATGACTGAGGGAGAAAAAGGGGCGTTACACTACTCCTTTATTTCTTGTGATTGAATGAAAATGCTAGGTTTACCTATGACAGACCTTCCTTTTGACTTATCTATTTCCACTCCCACCAGTAAATCATTTACAACTTCTAAAGTTTGTTTAGATTATTGTATAAAGTTAGAAGATAGGATATTCTTTGTAAATCTTATTTGTTTACCTCTAGTACATATTAATGTCATTCTCGACATAGATTGGTTGTCCTCCAACCATATAGTTTTAAACTGTGTAGATAAAAGCCACATGTTTATGTCAGATATATCTACTAAAATTGTCTCTTCCAAGTTAGTGTATTTCAATGCGAACCAAGTGAATCACTATTTAGAGGAGGGAGCTCAAGGATATGTTCTTATTTTCTCTCTTAGCATAGTGTAACATCCCAATTTTTATTTATTTTATGATAAATATTTATTTTCTAATATTTGTGATTTTTTAGAATTTTTTAGGATTTTTCTGATAACGTAAAATATTTTAATATTATTTTTCATTTTACGTGCAAATTGAGTGAGCTTGGGAAAATGAGATATTTTTCCTGAGAACCTTGATCTGTGGAAACGTCAATGGGGGATCTTATTAAACCCGAGACTGGACACGATTTACGAAATTTTACTTTTTTCGAGAAATTTTAACAGATAAAATAATAAATCACTGTGTAAAATTTTATCCGTCGAACAATTAATATTGACTTCTGTCAACTGTAACAATTGTCTATTGGATAATAACATATATTAGAAACCATATCACATTATCCTAATGTAATCTACTTTAAGTCTAATCAAACTCACTTTAATTCAAATTTATTATATTTTAATCAAAGCTTCTTTGAGAAGCTTTGACTACCAAATGACCAAGCTTGCCCTTGGCTTGTTGGAGAAGCCTCTCCACCCCTCTTTCCTCTCTCATTGTCATGGCAACCTATAGCCCAAGGGGAGTGAATTTTTGCCACCTCACTTACTATACTTAATCACATTTCACTCATTTTTCATCGATCCACTTCTCTCTCTAGTTTTCATCTTGATATTTTTCTCTTCCTTCTCTTTTCTTCTCCTTCTTCCCTACGAAATTGCAGCCCCCATTAGAGACCATTTTCTTTGATTTTTCTCTTCACCAAGATCATTTCTACACTCACCTCAACCTCCTCTACATTTTCTATTTAGAAATTTTCTTCAAATCTATCTTCACCTCCATTATCTTCCAAGGCAAAGCTTCAAGCTTTAAGGTAAAGTTTTCATTTTTCTTCTTTCTTCTCTTCATTTTCGTGTTCCATGGTCTCTTGATGACCATGGATATCTTCTTTTTTAACCATTGATGTTGATTCCTTGTCTTGAAATTTCTAGGGTTTTTGAACCCCAAAATCGAAACTACTAAGGAGCAATAGGAGATCATTTTTGTGTTCTTCCTTTAGGTAAAAGGGAGATTACTCACTTCAACCATTATTGGTGGTGAGGGAACCTTTGTATGCTTACTTTGTTGATGATTTTGTGTGCTTATGTGTTCTTAATTTGAGATTGATGATTTTGAATGTATTGGATGTGTTGAAAATGTTTGATGATGTTAGGGTTGTTAAATGGAAAATTTGGAGTTTCTTACCCTAATGTGAGGCCATGGTTTTGACTAGAATTTAGGGATATAAATTGGTTTTTGTATACAAATAAAATGAACCTTATGTGCTTAAATGTTGAATGATAATATTAAAAGTAATGAATGGAAAATTTTAAGGGTCTAATACCCCCTAAGTGAGGCCACGGTTTTGGCCTTGGATCCTAAGGGATTGGATTGATTTGGTGTGAAATAACACCTAAGGAATTAGGTATCAAGTAACAAATGCATAAAATGGAAAGAAATTGGAACCTTGATGACCTAGTGAGGCCACAGTTTTTAGAGAAAAATTAGGGGTTAAATGATGCCTTGATGCATTTTTGGAGATTGAGAATTTAGAGACATGCATAATCCATAATCAAGTGGAAGAATTAGATTGAGTAATAACTCTTAAGAGTGCCACGGTTTTGAAGGGTTATTCAACTTAAAATTTTCATAATTGACCAAAGCTTAAGACTTTGAAAATGAGGATCCATAATGTGGACTTGTGATAATTGATGAACCACGAATACATATTGATGTTGAGGATTGATTCTATGTTATTATGAAATCCTGTGTACTTGAGGGAATTATGACATATTGATGTTGAGAAATGAATATGTATGCCGTTGTGGTATGCTTATGATAAATGTATCATTGATGAACATACATGATGTACATTGCATTGCCATACATATGTGTTGTCCGTTGGACATTGTTGAAAAGGCGATGTATGCCTAGGAGTTTGAATAACACCTATGTGCGGGTGCGAGTAGACTAAGCATAGGGTCATAGTGGTTGGCCTTGGGGGTGTCGGGGTGCGGGTGTCTCACAAAAGACAGTGGTAGCTCCACTGGGGCCGTGGGATAGACCGATGCAAACACACCGACGATCCAGACTAAGACGTTGTCGTATATCGCGATCAACAGTTGAGGTGCCATGTATAAGCTGTATTGCACAACTATTTTTATGAGATGAGCACACTATTTTTAAAGGCTAACAAGATACTGGCATTACTCCTTGATCATTCACTCCGAAAATGTTTATGTCTAGCTCCATGGAGTAGGAACTTGGTACCATTTGTATTGTGAACTGTCAGTCTCATTATTCATTGAGCATGAGTATTTATGATTGTGGAAAGTATCCGTTATTATTACTGCAATAATTATTTGATTGCTTAGACTGTTGAATGTTGGAAATGTTGATGTTGTCTGCCTGTTATTGATGATACTTATTGCTATTCATTGTTGTTCCGCTCTTACTGTTAATCTGAATTATTACTGTAATTGGATGTATGAACTGTGTTTATATGTGGGTGTCCAATGCCGTTCGTTTTCTCACTACCATTTTGGTACTGAAAGCTAGGTGTCTCACCTCTTTCTGTATTTCGATACTTTCTGTTTATTCATATGTTTCTGAGAAGACGCTCATGAGGAAGAGAAGGAAACAACTGAGTTTCTGGGTTTCTGGCCACACTATGACTAGAGCTGCTGAGGATGCTGTCGCGCCCACACTGCTTTTTGGGGTACGTGAAGTTGACCTTTCATGGAGGACCCGATTGCTGGCACCTATATGTGCAGGCTGACCGATGCGTCTACCACGGGGAGCTGATGGTGTCTTTAGCCTGGGGTCGCTATGACCCTCCTGTTTTTGATTTTTTTGCTTTTGTCATTTTGGAATTTTACCTACCCGTTAGGGATATGCGGACTGATATGTTCTACACTCCACAAGAGGACTCTTTCCTCTCCACTGCTCGGGCTTCTGCTCGATATTCGGTCGCTCTGATGGCAATCTCATCGGATGAAGAGGACCCTGAGGAGGACCCGGCTACGGTCCCTTCTCGTCAGTCTTAAGGGATGATACTATAGGTGGCTACTGATAGCTAACTGTTCATCTTTTTGGGGAAGCTTGATGTTTTGCTAGTTTATGGGTGTAAAATTATAACTATCTTGGGTGGATAAAGCCTTTACTTTTTGTATATTTTGTGATATAACTAAATAGGTTGACGCATAATATATATATATATATTGTGAATGTATGGTCTTTAGTTTATGTTGATTTTATTGTATCTGTAGTTATTCTTATTTCTTTTATTACAAAAAAAATGTAGCACGTATTTTGATGTTCAATTATTTCGCTATCAAGATGGAAACTATTTACTCTAACGACATATACAAACCAGGTCTAAATAAATTAAGGAAATTATATCTTTCCGCATTTTTATTTTGTTCACGTTTTAATTCACTATGGTGTGGCATTCCTTCTTCACGAGTTAAGAAAAATGGGCGTTACACATAGTGGTTGAGTAGAGTTTAGGTGATATACCAGTAATGAGGGAGTACCATGAAGTATTCCCAAGTGATATAGTTGAGTTGCCACCCATGAGAGAAATAGAGTTTTCTATAGATTTTGTACTAGGGATGGGACCTATTTCTATAGCACCCTATAGGATGGCACCTCTAGAACTAACAGAGTTTAAAAAGCAAATTGAGGAATTGTTAGATAAACAATTCATAAGACCGAATGTTTCTCCTTAGGGAGCACTTGTGTTGTTAGTAAAGAAGAAGGATGGTACCATGAGACTTTGCGTAGATTATAGGAAATTGAACAAGGTAACCATCAAGAATAAGTATCCTTTGCCTAGGATAGATAATCTAATGGATCAGTTGAAGGGAGCATCAATGTTCTCAAAGACTGATCTAAGATCAAGATATCACTAGATAAGGGTTAGGGATGAGGATATTCCTAAAACTGCTTTCAAGACTAAGTATGGGCATTATAAATATCTTGTGATGTCTTTTGGGTTGGCAAATGCACCAACAACATTCATAGATTACATGAACATGACTTTTAGACCTTGCTTAGATAAGTTTGTAGTAGTGTTTGTAGACGATATCCTAATCTATTCCAAGACAATGGAAGAGCATGAGTTGCATATCAGGACAATTTTAGAGATTCTTAGGGAAAAGAAGTTGTTTATGAAGCTATCAAAGTATAAATTTTGAGTTATAGAAGTTCAATTTCTAGGACATGTGATCTTTCAATGAGGGATTTCAGTAGACCCTAGTAAAGTTGAAGCAGTGTTGCAGTGGGAGAGACCTACCACTATGATCGAGATCAGGAGTTTTATAGGCCTGACTGGGTACTATAGGAGGTTTATTAATGGATTCTCCTAAATAGGACTACCCTTGACTAGATTAACAAGGAAAGGTAGTACTTTTGTTTGGACTCAAGAGTGAGAGGATAGTTTCCAAGAGCTTAAGTTAAGGTTGTCTACTACACCAGTTTTGGTGATTCCAAATCCATAGGAGAACTTTGAGGTGTTTTGTGATGCTTCAAAGATGGGCTTAGGGTGTGTTCTATAGGCGAGTAGTTGCTTATGCATCGAGGCAGTTAAGACCTCATGAGGAGAACTACCCACTCACGATATGGAATTAACCACTGTAGTGTTTGCCTTAAAGATATGGAGACATTATCTTTATGGAGTCCAATTTGAGGTGTTCAATGATCATAAGAGTTTAAAATACTTGTTTAATTAGAAAGAGCTGAACATGAGACAAAGAAGATGGATGAAGTTTTTAAAGGATTACGACTTTGAACTTAAGTATCACTCGAGTAAGGCTAATGTAGTGTGTGACATCCTCTTTTAGGCATGTTAGATTTGTTTATGCTTACAAAGGTAGCATAATACTTACTTGACAAGTCTGCTTAATTTTGTGACAAATTGAGTTAGTTTAGGCACTTTGTTGTAACCTAGAATGTGAAAAGTAGCTTAAAAAGATTCAGATAGTGGCATAAGTTGCTTAGTTGAGAGAAATGAATCTAGAGTCAGTTTGGTATTTTTAAGTACACTAGTTGAGTGTTTTAATACTGGATTAATAAGTCATAGATACGAAAACTTATGTAAATGATGAAATGAGTATTTAGATGAATCTTATGATTTATTCTAATACCTATAAAAGTTAGGAAACTTGATTTGGTAAGATCAAAGTATTCCCAATAGATATAAAGTTTCAGCTTATGACTTAAGTGGCCTATTTTTCCACAATCTTATCTATTTCCTTGACTTTCTATCCTCTTTCTCCATACTCACACGACTTGTGTAGTAGAAGGAGAAACAAAAAAGGAAAAAGGAAGAGAAGAGGAAGAGGAAAGGAAGAGGAAGGAGAAAGGAAAGGCCAAGGCTTGATCATGTTTTACACCAAGTGAGGTAGGGGTGTTGTGTTCAAGTGTTTCTCATCTCCCTAAATTCATATTTGATTCATGTTGTTTGTTCAGGGATGAAAAGTGGGTTTTTGAGTGGTATATGATATTTACTTTCTTGTTTATCCTTTCAATGGTTGAGTTGGTATATTCTTAGCTTAGTTCTTGCTTGGTTGATAATAATAACGTTAGAGGAGCTCATTTGAATGCCTATGATCAAAGTTGTGAAATGGGTATGAAACTTTTTTATTCTTAGATTTGATTCCTTGCTTGATGAGTTGAGAGTGAGTATGAGTGTTGTAACATGCTTAGGGACCATATTTGTTGTTAGAAATCCATTTAAAACCTGAGATTGAGGGATTGAAACCAACTGAGAATTCAATAGAACAGGAAAAACTTATTCTTTGTGTTGAGCGCCTAGGAGCCCAACAGGGAGCGCCCAAGCACCCATCAACCAAAGAGTGCATTGTGTAGCAAGGCAATGGGCACCCAGGCGCTAGAAGCCAATGCCTAAGCGCCCAATGTGCAAAATGTTTCTGCCTCATGAGCACCTAAATGCTCAAGCTACGCACTTGAGCACCCATCAGCAGGGGAAACAGGGCAGAGTTTTTGCCATCCAAACGCTTGAGCACCCACTTCAAATTTTCACAAGATTTTTTATCTTGTTGAAATGGAGTTCTCTACTAGTTGGGATCCTTCATATACATTTTCTAAAGTGTGTTAAGACATCTTTAGGGGTATTCCACCATGGAAATAGCCACTTAGCATATATGTATAAGTTGAAGTGTTTAGGCATCCAAGGGGTGTGAGATAGTTATAGGAATGTGTCTAGGACCATAATCACCTTAGTATAATTTGGGATACCACTTGTAGTGTGATGATATGGTATGCTAGATATAGATTTGGTAAGAAAGTTCCACTTATCATAGATGCATGATTTACTCTCTTGTAGTTAAAATTGAGTTAATTATTCTAGTTCTTAAAGAAATGCTCTATTGTCTCAACAAGTTGAGTTAAAATAGAGTGTTAGTAAATAGAGGTTCCTTTACTTGCTAAAGTTGAACCTTAGCACAATTATCCTAACTAAGGGTGTGAGATAAGCCC
This sequence comes from Ormosia emarginata, assembly GCA_029884605.1. Taxonomy (NCBI): domain Eukaryota; kingdom Viridiplantae; phylum Streptophyta; class Magnoliopsida; order Fabales; family Fabaceae; genus Ormosia; species Ormosia emarginata. Next base: position 48,502,386 of record JAQQTP010000088.1, read on the forward strand.
CTTGATCTTGCAAAAGAGTGAGATAAACAATTTGCTAAGGATGGAATTGTGACACAAAGGAGAGAGAGAAGCACTTTGTGATAGTAAAGATGCGAGTAAATCACTTTACTATAGATGGTAGAGGAGTGAGATAAGCATTCTACCTAAGACAAAGTAGTGAGTTAAGCTCTTTGTCAAAAACATGAGGAGCGAAAAAAGCATTTATGTCAAAGGTAGCAAAGTGAGACAAGTTTACTACCAAGAACATTGTGATGAGTTAAGTCCTGTGCTAGGCAAAGGAGTGAGATAAATACCTTGCCAAGTAACAGTGATAATTTACAATAGTATGGGTAGATGTTTAGTATCGATAATATGTTAATAAGTTTATAGTTTATAAATTTACTTTTATGCATTTTTATAATATTGTCATGAGATATATGTTTGATTATTGAGAATTTTTCATATTCTCACCCCGTTATGTGTTTCATGGAATAAGCAAGTCAAGACCCTTCCAAAGGGAAAAAGAAAAAGAAGAAAAAGCAACAAGATTAGATAGCTTTAGCTTATGTACTTTGTGCGAAACTCTTGTATATTTTTACCTTGAGTTGTGTACAGTTGTATGTATAACACTTTGCCCTTTTGAGGCAATTGATGTATATATGTATGACTCTTTTCTTTATGGCTCTCCATAATTATTTGTATAAATGTTATAGGTTAGAATGTTGTTTAAGTTAGAAGTAGCATGACTAGTACTATCTATCTTTATATATGACGAATATACTGAGATATTTGTATTACAGTGTTACATAGTGACCAATACACTAAGTATGAAATCCCTACATGTGTCTCGAATGATGGTTCAATAGGGTCAGCTTCTTGATAGGTTTAGAGACTTGAGCCTTAGGGTAACTATGACACCACAGAGTCTCTTTATGAGTAGGGTGAATATAGTTAGTGACCCAAGAGCTCAAATTTTTGAAGCTCAAAACGAAGATAAAACCCTAAGTGAGATAACAGAGTAAATCTTCTTAGGGGATCAATCAAAGTTTGATATGGCAAATGATAGATTGATTAAGTTTAGAGATAGACTTTGCATTCCAAGAGATTCTGCAATCAAAGAAAAGATCTTAGAGGAGGTTCATAGGAGTCAATACACTATCCATTTTGGAGCCACTAAGATGTACCAAGATTTAAGAAAGATGTTTTGGTGGCCAAGAATGAAGAAAGAAATAACAGAGTTTGTGTCTAGGTGCTTGGTGTGCCAGAAAGTTAAGATAGCGTACCAAAAACCTTCTGGACCTCTCCAATCTTTAGAGACCCCTGAATAGAAGTGGGATAACATCACAATGGATTTTGTGATGGGTTTACCCAGCACTCAGCTAGAACATGATGCAATTTGGGTCATAGTAGATAGATAAACCAATTCTGCCCACTTTTAACTAATTAGAGCTAACTACTCCTTAGATAAACTAACCCAATTGTATTTACAAGAGATAGTTAGGTTGCATGGAATTCCTCTCAGTATAGTTTCAGACAGAGATCCTAGATTCACATTTAGATTTTGGGGAGCCTTGAAAAAGGCCTTTAGGATTAGACTAAGTCTTAGCACAACATACCACCCACAAATAGATGGGTAGTCAAAGAAAACTATCCAGACACTAGAGGATATGCTTAAAACATGTGTACTAGATCAGCAAGGTAGTTGGGATAGACTCTTAACTTTAGTGAAATTAGCCTACAATAACAGTTATCATACTAGCATAGGAATGACACCGTTTGAGGCACTTTATGGTAGGAAGTATAGGTCTCTATTATGTTGGTATAAGGTTAGAGAGAAAGTTATTCTAGGACCTGAGTTAATGCAACAAACTTCAGAGCAAAATAGAATAATTAATGATAGGATGGCTATAGCTCAAAGTAGGCAAAAGAGCTATGCTAATAAAAGGAGGATACCTCTAGAGTTCGAAGAGGGTGAACATGTTTTCTTGAGAATCACTCCTACAACTAGAATTGGTATAGCATTGAGAACAAGGAAGTTAAACTCTCATTTCATTAGTCTTTATCAAATTCTAAAATGAGTCAAACCTATAACCTACTAGATAGCCCTTCCTCCCAGTTTGTCAAACCTTCATGATGTTTTCCATGTATCTCAACTCAAAAAGTACAACTGGATCCTTCACACATCATAAGGAATGAATCTATACAGTTAAGAGATGATTTATCTTATGTAGTGCAACCGGTGAGGATTGTAGACAGAGGGGTTAAAGAAATTAGAGGTAACCAGATTCCTCTGGTGAAGGTGATATGGGGTGAAGCAGGCACAGAAGAGGCTACATGTGAGCTAGAGTCACGTATGCATTAAGATTACCCAGAGTTGTTTATATGAGGTAGGCAATTTTGGGGACAAAAGTTTAGAAAGGATGGGAGAAATGTAACACCCTCTTTTTAGCATATTAGACTAGTTTATGGTTACAAAGATAGCATAACACTTGCTTGACATGTTTGCTTAATTTTGTGACAAATTGAGTTAGTTTAGGCACTTTGTTGCAACCCAGAATGTGAAAAGTAGTATAAAATGACTCAGATAGTAGCATAAATTGCTAAGTTGAGGGAAATAAATCTATAGAATTTGTTTCTAGGTCACAAATAGGCGGAAGAGGATATAGTTAAATTTTAAGGAAAATCAAAGTTAGTTTAGTATTTTTAAGCATACTGAGAGTGTGTTTTAATGCTAGATTAACTAGTCACAGATATAGAAAAATAGAAAAATGGTAAAACTGGGATTTAAATGAATCCTAGGATTTATTTTAGTACCAATGGAAGTTAAGAAACTTGATTTAGAAAAATTTAAGTGTTCTTAACATATATAAAGTTTCAGCAAAATTTTCTTAAGGCCTTAAGTATCCCACGTTTCAGCTCCCTTTTGTTGACTTTTCTTGTGATATTTTATTTCACTTTCCTCACTTTCAACTCACTATTTCTCTCATGGTTCACTCCAGCAACAACAGCAGTAAAGTAAGAGGAGGAAGAAGAGGAAATCAAAAGGGAAAGACAAAGCTTGATTATCACCTTCCAACCACTTAAGGTAGGGGAGTTTCTACTCATCTTATTCCTTCTTGATTCATCTTATGTGAAGTTAGGTTACATGAGTAGAAAAAAATGGGTTTGGTAAGCAAATCTATATTCTTAGCTTGATTCTTAGTTTCAAGAGTTGAGTTTGAGTGTTTTCAACTTATTAGATGTATGGTTGCTTGTTTCAGTTTGGTAGATATCCATGAGCTTCTTTGAAGAGTAAGTTAGTAAATGGTTATTTTCTTGCTTGAGTTTAGCTTAAATCCATAAATTGATGAGTTGAATTTTGTGTTTGAGGAGTATCGCATGTTAAAGGACCATGATTGATGTTGAAAACCCTTTGAGAATTAAGTTTGAGAGGTTAAAAGTGGGTTTGTTCCCAATGGATCAGTACCCAATTTCTGCAGAATTTTACAGAACTTGATCTGGTGCTATGGCGCCTAGGCCCCCATTGCCCAGAAACGCAGTTGTTAGCTTTTGCGCGATGAACGCCTAAGCGCTAGTAAGCCAATGCCTGAGCGCCCATTGGCTAGAGAGTTTTGGCAAGCAGTTTTCTTAGCCAGCTCCTGAGCGCTCATCATGAATGCCTGAGCGCTCAAAGCAAAGGAAAATAGAATAGAGACTTTGCCTCACCAGTACCTAGGCGCTAGGTAGTTGGTGCCTTGTCTAGAATTTCACAAGATTTTTATCCTGTTGAAATAGAATTCCCTACTAGCTAGGATCTTTCATATATGCTACCTAGAATGTGTTAAGACACTAATAGAGGTATTTCACAAAAGAAATAACTACCTAGTATATATGTACAAGTTAGAACTTTTAAGCAATGCAACAGTTAGGAATTTTATAAAAGAGGTGTCTTGGACCTTAAACACATTGGTGTGGCTTAAAATACCACTTGTGGTGTGATTGTAAGGTAAGCTAAATACAAGTTTGATAAGAAAGTTATACTTATCATAGAGGCATAATTTACTTTCTTGTAGTTAAAGTTGAGTTAAATTTGCAAGTTTTTAGAGAAATACTCTATTATCTTTTAAGTTAGGTTGAAATGGAGTGTTAGCAAAGAGTGGTTTCTTTACTTGTTAAAGTTGAACCATAGCACAATTCTTCAAACTAAGGGAGTGAGTTAAACCCCTTGACCTTGCAAAGGAATGAGTAAAGCTCTTTCTCAAGGATGGAATTGTGAGGGTAAAGTTGTGAGTAAAGCAATTTACGAGACTCAGTAGTGTAGAGGGAGAAGCTCTCTACATAGGTCAAGTAAGTTAGACTAACTCCTGCCAAAGTTGGTAGAGGAGTGAAGTAAACACTCTACCTAAGACAAAGTAGTGAGTTAAGCTCGTTGTCAAGTAACATGTGGAGTGAGATAAGTCCTTATGTAACTATAGTAAAGTAAGACAAGCTTACTACCAAGAGTAATAGGATGAGTTAAGTCTTAAGTTAGGCAAAGAAGCGAGTTAAGCAATTTGCCAAATATAGTTAATGTTATACAGTTGTATGAGCGATTGTGTAATATTAATACAATTTAGATATGTATGCAGTTTACATAGTCTAATGTCATAAAATATATGTATATTACTTAGAAATTTCATGTTCTCACCCCATTTTGTGTTTCCATGGTAAAAGCAGGTCAAGACCCTTCGAAAGGGGAAGAAAAAAAAAGAAAGAGCAACGAGATTAGATAGTTTTAGTTTATGTTTTATGAATAACTCTTGTATGTTTTTACTTTGAGTAGTAAAATGTTGAATATATAACACTTTGCCTTTTAAGGCTTTTGATCTATATATGTATGACATTATTTTATCGTGGCTCTCCATATTTATTTATTTGAATGATATGGGATTAGAATGTTAGTAAGAATAGTAGTAGTATGACTGATGCTTTATATCATTATATATGTAAGATATATCGATATATTTGTATTAAGGTGTTACACTTTTCACCAAGATCAGGGGTTCAACTACCTTTCTCCGAGATCGAAGTCGAGGTGCTCAACTGCCTACATGTGGCTCTAACTCAACTTTATCTAAATGCATGGGGTTCGTTCGGGCATTCAAACTCATATATCGGGTTTTTGAGTGGCCCTACTCAATTAGATCCTTTTTCTTCCTCTTGACCCAATTCTCACCCACTAGGAACAACCAATAGAAAGGGTGGGTCACTCTGTGGGCGCAAGGTAGACGCAAAGTGTTCAAACCATATTAGGAGTCCTTTAAAAACTTTAAAAATGACTTTTTCATAATAAAAGGGGCTCCAAGGTTAACTCCTTTTTTTGTTACCCTGGATGGCCAACCGGTCTATACTTGTACTAGACCCAAGCCGTCTAGGAGTGAAGGATTGAAGAAATCGAAGCTACGATATCCAAGCTCTTCGAAGACAAGGCCGTGGTCTTTCACTTTCTAGTGGAGTGGGCTGACACAAAAGGGGCCATTTATTGTAAAGATATCTTGGATGAGGCGGCCGATTTTGTAAAAGCTTTATTATGTATCTCGTCCTACATGTATGTATTTTATTTGTATTTCAAATTTCTCTTTAAGTGCTGTAGCATTTGTTTTCTTTTTGCAGAAAGCATGACGTCTCAAGTTGGACTAGAACATCTTGTCCAATGTTTAGCAGTTAGGAGGGTTAAAGTATATGGATCTCAGGCCTTAGTGGCTGCTCTGAGGGTGACAATAGCAGCTCCTCTGCCTCCTCCCAAGGTTCAAGAGGCAGATCTTGGATCTCCTACACAATCACTTTGGCCTTGGAAGAGGAGGGATGAAAATAGAAAAGACCAAAGAGGTAAGAGGTTGGCTATTAAGGTTGCTCCTTCGATTCCAACTGGTCTGAGGTCGGCTATCCTAAAGGGTGCTCCATTACACTTCTCCTTTGGCTCAATGTGAGCTAATGAAGTTGATCCTACAAGGATCATCAATAACACCATATTGTCTCTTGCTGATGTTGATGTGCTCATTGAACATAAAATGGTGGAGCTCCTCCAAGATGCTCAGATTTGGTGTTTGCACAATGCCTTTGTCCTCTAGTGTTTAGAGGGGTCTTTTGAGTCTGTTCGAGAGGCCTAAGGCTTGGAGAGAGAGCCCAATGCCCTTCGGGGTGAAAAACAAAATCTTGAGCTAACTGTCACCCAAAAGGATGGGAAGTTGGCTTAAGCAAATAAAGAGCTTGAGTTGTATGGGGCCGAGATCACCGGGCTCCAGGTTAGGGTCACTCGCATTATTGAGGATTCTACCGAGGTGGTTGCTCTCCGAGCCTAGGATGCTGAGGAAAACACGCTCCGAATCTAGCTCGCTGAAGCAGTAACTCAAGAGAACACATTGAAAGAACACATTACTGCTACCGAGTCTACCCTTGCCAGTATCCGGGCTGAGAATAAACTCCTCTGATAGACCGAGGCTAAGTTAAATGAATAAATCATAGAACTTAAAGATGAATGGTTGAAGTTTGTGGATGAGTCATTTGTAAATGCCCTTGGCTAACTCCACCTCTTGAACTTGAACCTTAATCAAGAAGGGATTGGTTCAATGAAGCTTATATAGGATAGTTGAATTATTAATGTTGCTTCCCCTGTGACTACTCTAATCGACTAAGTTAATCAGGGGGTTGATGATGGAGGAGAGGAGGATGCGACTCTAGAGGGCGTGCAAGAGGAGGAGAGGACGCGGAAGCCGAGTTGGAGAAGGTGACCCTGGAGGAGGATGCTTGACCAATTCATTTTTCTTGCTTTTCATTTTATTTCCCCTGTGTGGGGTTTCAAAATTGTATATGGACAAGTCTCGACCTCAGGCATCCTTTTTTTTATTTAAATACTTAGCATTTTCTCCATATTTTTGCTTCTTTTTACCTTTCTTCACTGAGATGAGTCCAACACTCAATCTCAATGATTCTATTTTATACTTGGCATATTTTTGCCTTTGTAATGCCGAGATAGGTTTAATGTTCGATCTAGATATTCCTTAAATACTTAACAATTTGCTCGTACAATTTACTGAGATAGGTCCAACGCTCGATCTCAATAGCTATTTTTAGACTTAATGAACACTTATTTTTTCTCAATGCATACTTGTATTTAGAGTTTTACTTGCCCATACGTGATATATGGGGTGAGCGTTACTACTCTCCACAAGAGGATTCATGCTTTTTCTCTGCATGAGCCCCCACTCATAACTCGGTTGCTCCGATGAGGATTTCCTCTGTCGAGGAAAACCCTGAGGAGGATCCAACCATGGTTCCTTCTCGTTAGTTTTAGGGGCTGATGCTATTGATAGCCACAGATAGCTATCTGTAAATCTTTTGGGGGCTTGATGTTTTGTCTTTTTCGTGGGCTGTATATGTGTAATCATTTTGGGGCATGTAAATCTTCTGCTTTTTTTGGTATATCTGATGATGTATCTAAACAAGTATGATATAAATATATATATACATATGATGTATGAATGTATGGTTTACTTCTCATGTTAATTTCTGCTGTGATTATGTTCTATCATTTCCTTACAAAAAAAAAGAATTCGCCAAATTATTGATACGATTACAACTAAATAGGCTTATCTATATTATAATGAATCTGGTCTTAGTTTAAATTTTGTTTCTGTTTCATGGTTTTAGAGTGACGTTCCCTCCTCAAAAAGGGGCGTTACACAAGTTTGGTATCAAAGCCTTGGTTTAAGTTTTCTTTTGGGTCTTTGTGGTTAGGTCTGTCTTGTTAGTGCTGTGTGATTCTCTGTGTTTAGTATTCTGAAAGGATACATCTAATTCTTCCTTATGTTTTTATTTAGTTTACTCTAAAAAAGCGTAATGGCACGCGGTGGAGGTATTGTTATAGCTGTTGAAACCATGCAATGAATGGCGGACATTATTGCACAACAAACTGAGAGAGCTGCTCAACAGTAGGAAATAGTTGTACAACAGCTAGAAGCATCAGCTGACGCTCAAAATCTATCAGAATTTCATCGTAACAACCCTCCTCAATTTAAGGGGGAATTCGATCTAGAGAAGGCTAGTCTTTGGATCAAGGAGCTGGAGAAAATTTTCAAAGGCATGAACTGTGCCGATGACAAGAAGGTAACCATATTGCTTTCATGCTAATTAGAGACGCGAAAAATTGGTGGAATGGAGCGCAGAGATTACTAGAAGCTGAAGATCGAGTAATCACCTGGGAGGTATTCAAGGATAAATTCTTGGAGATGTATTTCCTAGCAAATGCAAGACATGCCAAAGAGATGGAGTTCCTCAGTTTGAGGAAGGGAACATGACTGTCAGCGAGTATGTCGCGAGGTTCGAGAGCTTGTCTAAATTTTCAATGTATTTCCAACACCAGCCGGACGAGGTGTGGAAGTGTCAGAAATTTGAAAAAGGATTGAGGTATGACGTGAAAAAGGCGGTCATAACCTTGAGGATCAACTAGTTCTCAGAACTGTTGGACACTTGTCACCGAGTGGAAGATCTGGATTAGGCGCGGGACACGAGGAATCATAACTTTAGACCTACGAGGTTCGAAAGAGAAGGTGGCAACAATGCAAACTGCTTTTAGAAGAAACCTTATTCTCGACCACGGAGAAGTCAGCAACAGTTACCTGGTGGAGGTCCCAGCAGAGGTTCTAGTGTAAATCGAACTGATCAGAATGTGGCATCTTCGCCAAAGTATATGAAGTACAGGAAGGATCACCTAATGAGGGATTGCACCATCAAAGGAATCATCTGCTTTAGATGTGGGAAACCTGGACATTTTTCTTGAGACTGTAACCAAGCCAAGGTAGAGCCTTTGGTCAACACTACACAAGCTGCAAAACCGCAGGTAGGAGCCCGAGTCTGCACCATGAGTGGAGCGGAAGCCTCAGAATCTGAAGATCTGATACAAGGAGAGGGTACTATAGGAGGTAATCTTTTGATTATGCTGTATGACTCTAGGGCAACCCACTCTTTCATTTCTTATGACTGTGTGTGACAACTTGGTTTACCTGTGTTTTCTTTACCTTTTGACTTGACTGTTTCTGTAACACCCCAAATTCTAGTTAGTTGACAAGAATTCTACTGTTTTGTGATTTTTGTGTACTGTAAAATTATTTTAACTATTCCGTGAATTCATTAGATCGTTTTATGTGATTTACTCCGTGTCAAGAAAATAATAATTTTCGGGCGGGGAAAATCTTAGGTATTTTAATTATTCTTGTTGATTCTTAATTATTTTTTCCAATCTGATTTTATTTCCATGAATTTTATAATTTTTATGATTTTGTAGATGATTATGAGATTTTATATTTTTTTAATTATTTTAATATTATTCTTGGGCTATCTGTGGGGCCAGGGGGCTGTATGTGAGCCCAGGCGGACCCGAAAAAGTAAAAAAATTTTGGAGCCAGAAAATTTTGTACTGTTAAGATGGGGACAGGGGATCTTACTAAACTCGAAACCAGAAATAGTTTTCGATTTCTTGTACTTTGTTTTGTACTGTTTTATTTATTGGGCAGTAAAAATATAGCAAATATTGTCCATAGGGAAATAGCAGCTAGAAAAATATTATACTAGTTAGTCAAATTAAGTGATTATGATAACTTTATGGAGGACCAATAGGAAGCAAGCTTGGTGAGGAATGCTTTGGATATCTATCATTGATTTAACCTATGGTAGAGATTGGTCTCACAAAGTGGCAAGGACCTTTTGTGACCCTTAGATGGAAAGTATGAAGAGTAAATCTTAACCCTCTATTTTGGAGATATATCTAATGGCTATGATTTCATGGAGGAGAGATCTAATGGCTCAAAATCAATCATATCATTTGGAAGCTTCTACCAAATATCAACTATTGATTTAATCAATGGCTATTAATGTCTCAAACGGTGGCTAATGTATTTGGACATAACCCTAGTGTTCAAGGGGGGGCTTCGGTTTTGAAGGCTTAAAGCTATAGGAAAATTTTCATTTCATTTCTATTACTCATCTTTACCATTTCCTAAAGCAAAGCTTCACAAAATTTTCTCTCCTTTTCTCTTCACTCAGGCTCACGGCCAAGAGGCCAAGATCATACCTTCACTCTCCAAAAATTTCAACCAACCTTATTTCTTAAATCTTTACCTAAATCCAAGACACTTTGTAGTTAAGGCCAAGTCCTAAATCATTCATCTTCAAGGACTTTCTTCAAGATCAAGTTTTAGGGTTTTTAAGGTGGAGTTATGGAAACTTCACTACTTGTCTCATTTTCATGTTCTAGGCCATGTTTTGATCCATGGTCTTTCTTGTTCAAGCTTTAGATGCTAATAAATTTGTGTTTAATTTATGTTTAAGAAGCTCTTGGTGGTGAAGGACTTGTACTAGAAACAAAACAATGAGCTTTGGAGGTTTCTCCAAGAGGTAAGAGGGAGATCTATCTCACCAACCAAGTACGGTGGTAAGAGATGAACTTGTATTTGATGGATGGTGAATCCATGTGAGGATTCATATCCATGGTTGTGTAATTTATTTGTGGTGTTTATGTGCTTTAAATTTATTTGTTTATGCTTTTATGCTTATATGATTTTCATTGCTTTTATGGTATGCTTGTGATATCTATTGATGAGTATATGCCATGTATGCTACGATTAATGTTAGAAGAGAAAATAATTTTGGTTCCAAAGACCATGACGCTCACGGCCTCAACACCTCAAAATAGGTGTTTCCAAATTAAGTTTTTCATGAATGGTAAAATTGAATGGTTAGAAGGAGAAGGAAAAGGAAAAGAAAAGATATGATGGTTCCAATGACCATGTAGTAACAATTTTAAAGTTTTGAAATGTTTTACTTCATGTAAAATTATGATTTAGAAATGAAAAGTTAATTGATTTAATATAAGAAATTAATAAAAGGATCTAAGAAATGGAAGAGAAATACTTTGTCACTTGAGAGATGAATATTTCGGTTATAAGAGAAAAAGAGAGGTTGAAAGTATTTGAACCTCAACTTTATTTTAAAGAGAAATGAATTTTAGAATTGATTTAGAATTATGGAAAATACGTTGGTGACTTGAAATTTACTAATGTATAGCTCACTCATTGGGTTTTTGAGCGCGTTAGGAAATTTTAAGTAAAAAAATATGAAAAAGTAAAGCAAGAAATGGTATGAAATTTTAGAATGGTCAAAATGAAATTTAGAAGGTTGAGAAATATTTTACGTAGTGAAAAAATGGTGAAAAATGCTTTTCGTAACTTAAAAATGTGATTTTTAAGCTACCCGATTTCAAAAACGTCAAAAAATCACTACGTGATTGAAAAACGATGGAATATTTTTACGCGATTGAGAAAACGATGGAAAATCGCTACGCGATTGGAAAAACGCGACAAAAGTGTTGCGCGATTGAGAAAACGCGATAATATGATTACACGATTGAATATACAGTAGGATTACTGTTGGACCAATGTATGGACCCTATATGAGAAATAATAAGTTTTGCCTGTGATTGGCTTTGGTGCATTAAACATGCATTGGAAAGGTCCGATGGACTGGATGAGGCTAATTGTCTAGGAGAGAATACACCTCTTGAGCGGGTGCGATATGCGTAGTGTAAATCACTTATTGACCTTAGAGGCGTCGTGGTGTGGGTTGTTCATAATGGGCAGTTAGTAGCCCTTCTGTACCGTGGATTAGACCGATGTAATGCACCGACGATTCAGACCGAGACACTATTCTTAATCAAGATCTGTTAAAGACTGTTGTGTATATGTTAGATGTGCAAACACTTATGAGAATTGTGGCACGTGGTCTAAGGCATATTGGTACAGACAGATCTTTTGCATTAATCTCTCCGACTTGAGTTAGCTCCATAGAGTAGGAAATTGAGTCTATGTGCATATGCATAATCTGAGCATTTATATCTGTGTGATATTTGAACTGTCGAATAATTAGATAATGTTGAGGGCATGATTGTAATTACCATTTATTATACTTGTATCTTTGTATGATATATCTGTATGATGCGTTTTTTGTGTTATCTCCATGCTACTATGTTGGTATTGACATAGATAATCTCACATCTTTGTATATTATTTTCTATTGTATTTATATTTTGGTAAAGACACTGAGCGAGGTACCGAGCAAGAAGGTGAAGAGGAACATATTCCTACTAAGGAAGCTGAGTTTTGATAGGATGGCATCCAAATCGAGTTTCTTTGGATATGTGAGACTCCTGTTCCATGGTGGAGCTGGTGCTTGGAGGATTAGTCCCAATGAGGAGGGACTAATATATCAGGGACATTTGACGGTCAACATGAGTAGGATATTTCATGGAGATCCATTCTTTTTTGTCACTATTTACGTATATGTAGAATTTTCGCTGTCGATTAGGCAGTATTGGGGTGGTAGGTATCACGTCCCAACGGAGATCAGTATAGTGTCGTCTGCACGGACACCGGTCCGTAGGACTTCGCGTCAAGTTGGATTCCTGCCTGCTGAGGAATTTGAGGAGGACCCATCTGAAGGTTCTACTATCTAATCATACTTGGGCAAGTATGTTAATTTAAATAATATTCAAATACTTTTGAAAACTTGGTCTGTATATAAATAAATTTGATAGTACTTATATAATGTATATGATGTAAATTATTTGTGATGATGTTTAATATTTTTATTTTCTGCTAAGTTTATCTTGTCGATATAAAGAAATTTTACAACTTGTATTATTATTAAATAATATTATTTTATAACTTGGGAAGTAATTCGATAATATTAATATAAAATGTGATATCCTACGGTGAATGTTACAGTTTCTACCCCTACTGCTAAAACTGTTGTTGCCACCAAAGCTTGTTTAAATTGTCCTTTAATTGTTGAAGGTCGAATCTTTTCTGTTGATTTGATATGTTTACCTCTTTCCCAATTAGACATAATTTTAAGAATGGATTGGTTGTCTTCTAACCATATCCTGTTAGACTGTTCTAGTAAAACCATAGTTTTCCCTATGGATGAAGTTTTTAGATTTTTGACTGCCAACCAAGTTCAAGCTTTCTTGAAAGAAGGAGCTCAGGGATATATGCTATTGTCTTCCTTAAAAGTCGAGAACGAGGCGGATGTGAACACAATTCCAGTGGTTAACGAGTTTCCCGAAGTCTTTCCTGATGATGTACCTAGTCTACCGTCGGAGTGGGAGATAGAGTTCACTACTGATCTTGTGCCAAGATCTGGTCCTGTATCTATAGTGCTCTACAGGATATCACCATCAGAGTTAGTTGAGCTCAAGAAGTAGTTAGAAGAATTCTTGGAAAAGCAGTTTGTTAGATCCAATGTGTCACCATGAGGAGCACCAATGTTGCTAGTCAGAAAGAAGGATGGAACTTCGCCATTGTGTGTGAACTATCGCCAGCTGAATAAGGTTACAATCAAGAATAAGTATCCACTTCCGAAGATAGATGACTTGATGGATCAACTGAAAGGAGCAGCAGTATTCTCAAAGATCGATCTGTGATCAGGCTACCATCAGATTCGAGTAAAGGTGGAAGATATTCCCAAAATGACTTTTCTTACCCGTTACGGTCATTACGAATATCTGGTGATGTCATTTGGTGTGACGAATGCCCTTGCCATTTTCATGGATTTCATGAACAGAATCTTTCATCCTTACCTAGACAGATTTGTTATTGTCTTCACTAACGACATTCTGATCTACTCCCAAAATCAGGAGGATCATACTGAACACCTCAGTATAGTTCCCTAGATTCTGAAAGAGAAGAAGTTGAATGCCAAGCTGTCAAAGTGTGAATTCTGGCTAGAAGAGGTCAAGTTTTTAGGCCATGTAATCTCAAAGGAAGGGATTGCAGTAGATCTCAAAGATGGAAGCGATTCTGCAATATGAAAGGCTGAAGATAGTGATAGAAATTTAGAGCTTTGTGGGATTAGCTGGATATTATCAGAGATTCATTGAGGGATTCTATAAGATAGCAGGGCCTCTTTCTCAGCTCACGAGAAAGAATCAAGCCTTTGAGTGGACTATTGCTTGCGAAGAAAGTTTCCAAGAACTAAATAAACGACTAACTACTTCTCCGGTGTTAGTTCTACCTAATCCAAGTGAACCCTTTGAGGTGTATTGTGATGCTTCATACCAAGGATTATGATGTGTGGTTATGCAAAATAGAAAAGTGGTGGCTTACACTTCGAGACAATTGCGAGTGTATGAGAAGAACTACCCAACATATGACCTGGAGTTAGTAGCTGTGGTATTCGCTTTGAAGATATGGAGGCATTTTCTTTTTGGGGCGATGTTCAACGTCTTTAGCGATCACAAGAGCTTGAAGTACTTATATGACCAAAATGAGTTGAAAATGAGACAACAAAGGTGGTTGGAATTTCTAGAAGATTATGATTTTCAACTTCAGTATCACCCTGGAAAGGCAAATGTCGTGGCAAATACTTTGGGTAGGAAGATGCTCAGTATCTCTACTATAATGGTCAAGGAAAAGGATTTGATAAAGCAATTCAGGGATGTATGGTCCTTTATGGAATTGGCCCCGGGGAAGATTTGTATGAACATGGTCACTATTTGAAGTCGTTTAATGGAAGACATTCGAGAGAAATAGAAAGTCGACAAAGTTTTTCAAGAAGAAAGGGAGCTAATAAAGTAAGGTGGTGTGACAACATTAGAGGAAGGAACTGATGGAATCCTAAGATTCAGAGGTAGAGTTTGTGTACCTAAAGATCAAGAGCTTAGGAAGTATATTCTCGAACATTCTCATATGAGCAAGTTGAGTATACATCTGGGAATAACCAAAATGTACCAAGATCTGAAACAATTATTTGGTGGCACAGAATGAAGAGTGATATTACCAGATGTGTGTCCTCTTGTCTGGTTTGTCAAAAGGCAAATGTTGAACATCAAAGACCTTCTGGAATGTTGCAACCCCTAGCTATTCCCGAATGGAAGTGGGATAGTATTGCGATGGACTTTGTGGTTGGATTGCCAAAGACTAGAAAGAGTTACGATTCAATATGGGTAATCATAGATCGGCTCACAAAGTCAGCACATTTCTTACCAATCAACATAAAGTACAACATGGAGAAGTTGACTCAGTTGTATATTGGTGAGATCATTAGGTTGCATGGTGTGCCTACCAGTATCATTTTTGATAGAGATCTAAGGTTCACATCAAAGATTTGGCAAAGTTTGCAAGAAGCAATGGGAACGAAGCTACGTTTGAGTTTTGCTTATCATCCTCAAGTCGATGGTCAATCGGAAATGACGATTCAATCATTAGAGGATTTGCTCAGAGCTTGCGCTTTGGAATAGAGTGGAAGTTGGGATGAAGTTTTGCCATTGGTAGAGTTCACCTACAACAACAGTTTTCATTCGAGCATAGGGATGGTACCCTATGAGGGTTTATATGGACGATGATGCAGAACACCTTTGTGTTAGTACCAAGATGGAGTGCTTTACCATTGGACTTGATCTTATACAACAAATGACTGAGAAAGTCAAGATGATTCGGGAAAAGATGAGGACGACTCAGAGTCGACAGAAGAGTTATGATGATAAGGGAAGAATGCCTCTTGAGTTTGAGGAAGGCGAGCATGTGTTTTTGAAAGTTACACCTACGACTAGGGTCGACCAAGTTCTAAAATCTAGAAAACTTACTCCCAAATTCCTTGGACCTTACCAAATCCTTCGTCGGATAGGTCTAGTAGCTTACCAAATAGCCTTACCACCTTTTCTTTCAAACCTACACAATGTTTTCCATGTATCGTAATTGCGAAAATGTATTCCTGGCCCGAGCCATGTCATAGCACTGGACACGGTACAGTTGAAAGAGAATTTAATCTATGAGACACCTCTTATAAGGATTAAGGATAGGATGGTAAAGTAACTCAGAGGGAAGGAGATCCCGTTGGTAAAAGTAATCTGAAATGACATAACCGGAGATGCAACGTGGGAGTTAGAAGACAAGATGAAGGAGTAACATCCACAACTATTCTAAGGTATAAAAATTTCGAGGACGAAATTTCTTTTTAGAAGGGGAGAGTTGTAACACCTTGAAAATTGCTAGTTTCATAATAAATAGTCATTTTATAATATTTGCAATTTTTGTGAATTTTTGTGAATTTTTCTGAAAACATGGATTATTTTAAGATATTTCTCGTTTTGCGTGTGCACTAATAATAATGTATTTTATTCATTTTATAATCCTCTCACTATGCTTTTTAAGGTTCAATTTGGCTTAATTAAGTTGATTTTGTCACATTTTATGAAATTAAGTTTAATTGGATCATTGAAGAAATTATTGCTTGAATTATCATTAATTAGGGTACTTGCATTCTTAAGTAAAATGACCACAATTTGAGTTGCAATTATCTGATTAATGTGATTCTGGTCTTGTTAGAAAGTTTAGATAAATCTCTAATAACTATTCACTTGATAGCAAGAGTCACATTGATAGCAATATATTTCATTCATTGTATAATCTTCTCACTTGGCTTTTTCAGTAAACTGGCTATAATTTGAGTTTCAAATATCCGATGGATGTGATTTTGGTCTTGTTTTAAAGCTAAGACAAATTTCTACAACTTTTATGAAGGCCTCAAGACCGGATACACACGTTTCGATAATTCAAATTAGAGTTGAAGCAAAATCTAGAGTTTTGAACCTGACAGCTTGACCTCTATGCACTCATTAAGCTATATCTCGGGCTATAGGTGTTCAACAATTCTGAAATTTTGAGAGTGGAAGGTTGAGACCCATATCTACGACTTTCATGAAAAACAAAAAATTCAGTTCGGATTCCTTGAAGGTGATATTGGGCTTGGAAATCAGAACAGAGGTGCTGGAGTTAGGCCTGACCCATGAGTAGTAATTAGGTCATATCTCGGGCTGTGGTTCGTCGATTTGGCTAAACTCGATGTCTATGGAAAGATGAGACAATTTCCTAGAACTTTCATGCAGACCACTTGGCTCAAAAATGACGCATGCCATGAGTTTAGAAGGGAAACATTTCAGAGACAAGAATCCTCCTATCAAACAGCTATTTTGGCATTTTGTTCTCATCATCCATCATCTCTTTTGGCATTTTGAACTCTTCTAACTCTATAAAAGGAGGAAAAGGCTAATCATTTAAGGGTGTTAGTTAGCTTAGAGTTTACTTTCATGTTTGTATGTTAATTGTTTCCTTTGTGTAGTTTTCTATTGTTCTTAATTGAAGTTATGTTCATCATCTTCTTCTTCTTTCATTCTTTCTTCTTGATTCATGAGTAACTAATTTTCATTTTGCTTGGGTGAAAAGGTGAAGCTCTTAGTAATAAATTGAGGTTAGATTAATTTCCTTCTTATGCTTGAATGATATATTTTTATGTGATCTTTATACGTATTGTATGTTTTTTTCGATTAATTTAGAAACTCTTCTTGTATAATGAATATCTTGATTCATTGTAGACAAGACATTGGCACAATGGATGCTTGAGACTATTTACAAGTATTGGTAGATAATTATTGGAATCATAATATAATTACATGTATAATCTTAATTGAACTTTAAAAGTTAAATCTTCCGATTGGAACATTCATTATGTATGATTTCAATTGAGTTATAAAAAGAAATAATCTTGTCTTTAATTTATTACCAAGAGTAGATCTCCGAACCCAAGAAAATCTTTTTCATCTGTGATCAACTTTTATCACCTTTAGTATTGTGACAAATCTGCTCTTTACCTCAAATAATTTCTCTTCATCAATTCCCTGTGGATCGACCTCGGACTCCCGAGAATTTACTACTTGAAACAACCTGCACTTGGGTTTGAAACTTTTAATTATCCCATTATGCACTGAGTGGAGCCAGGAAAATAAAATATTTTCCCCGAGGCTGGTAAACCTTGAACTATGGAAACATCGACAGGAGATCTTACTAAACCCGAGGTCGGGCATAGTTTACGAGGTTTATGTTTTTTGAGATTTTTATTTGATAAATAAAAAAAATTGTTATTCAATTTATTATCCATTGGACAATAAATACTGATTTTTGTTAACTGCAACATTTGTCCATTAGATAATAGCTTGTATTAAAATGCTTGTCATCTTTTAAAAAATGTTAACTTTATGTCACATCATGTTAACTTTTGCAAAAATTTAACAAAGCTTCTCAAGGAAGCTTACCTAAGCTTCTAGAAACAATTTTCCCTCCTCTTTCTCTCCCACACTCCATGGCAATGAGCCAATTTTGGAAATTATGCTTTTCATTTATCACTTTTTTTCATTTCTAATTTCAAAAAGCTATCACTGTCTCTTTCTACTTTCTCTCCTCTCATTTTTCCTTCAAGCTTTTCTCTTCCTCTTGTCTTCTCCTCTCCATGGCACCAACACCATTGGAGGCCATCTCCACTAGTTTGCTACACTAATTCCATTTCTTGCTTCCTCTCATCACCCTAAGACTTTTCTCCTTGGTGATCATCCTTTGGTTTTTCCTTTTTCATCTTCCACCATTGAAGCCCAAACTTGAAGCTCCAAGCTAACGTTCTTGACTTTCTTCTTTTTTCTTCTTTTTTTCATTTTTCTTGATCACCTATGTGACCAAGGACTCCTCTTTTCATGGTTTGAGTGAAGATTGAAAAAGTTTGCTCACTTTAGGGTTTTCTTGAAGGCGTAGGATGAAAATTTCAACAAGGGATCAAGAAGCTTGCTTTCTTATGTTGTCTTCTTTAGGTAAGAGGGAGATAATCCTCTTCAACCTATCTTGGTGGTGAGGAAACGTTTTTGGTGTTGTTGATGAGGAATCCATGTGGGATTACTCTCTTTGTTGTGTTGTTTTTCATGACTTTGTATTTATTTTGACTTGTAAGAGTTATTGATTGTCATTTATGTCTTGATGGCTATGAATTGTATATTGGATTGCTTGGGTTTGATGTATGGAAATCTTAGGGCTTTTTACCCCTATGGATTCATGGCCAAGAGGCCTAAACTTTGGGTTTTCAAAATGTAATTTTTGTAGAATTTTGAAACTTATGTAACCAAGTGTTAAGTAATTAACAATATGAAGGAAAAATTGGTTGGACTCTTGTTCTTGGGAGGTCATGGCCTTAAAGGCCATATTAGCTAAAAATTTATGCATCAAGCTAAGGCTTAGGTGATTAGGTAATTTTAAGAATTTATCATGGATTCATAAGATGGAAAGAAATATATTTGATGACCTAGGGTGATTCTTTGGACTTAAGAAAAGATCAAGAGAGTGTGTGAGACTTGGAGAACCTTAGAATAATTTTCTAAGTGAGTATGATTAAATTTAAAATATAGAATTTAGCTAATCAAGGAATTCCTCTAGAGAAAGATTTCATAAGAAATGTTAAATTAAAGTGAAACTTCATAATAAACCTTAAAAAGTGTATTGTCACATTTGAGAATTTGATAATATGTTATTGTGGGTCTATGAGTAGGACCAAAATTCTGTTGATGTTTAACTTGGCTAAATTGTGGCATGTTATGGGATAAGTATATCATGGTTGAATATACATAAACATACATTGAGTCATCATGCATTGTTGAAGTAAGGCTGTATGCCTAGGAGTTGAATCACACCTTTGTGCGAGTGCGAATAGACTAGTTAGGTCATATTGTTGACCTTGGGGGTGTCTGGGTACAGGTGTCTCACAAATGGACAGTTGGTAGCTCCTCTGAGCCATGGGCTAGACCGATGCAAATGCACCGACAATCTAGACCAAGACACTGTCTTATATCGCAATCTTGTGAAGAATGTCATGTATAAAGCCTTGTTGCGCAAAATTATTGATTTTCTAGAAAGCACTTGATTTTAGGCTGGCGAGATACTGGCATGTCTCCTTGATCATTCTCTCCGATGTTTGTGTCTAGCTCCATGAAGTAGGATTTTTGGTACCAAATGTAGAATTTTGGTACTGAATGTAGGATTTTGGTACCATGTGTATGTGCATAGTGAGTCAACATATTATTTGGCATTTATTTATATGATGATGGAACTGTTATTTTATTGATGTTATAATTGCCTGGATTTGTTAAGTTGTTTACTATATGAATCTTGATGCTGATTATTATTCCTGCCATGCTATGTGGGCGTCTTGTGCTGTTCTGTTTCTTTACTGCCATAATTGGTACTGAATGTAGATAGTTTCACCTCTTTTCTATATTTTTTATATTCTATTTACTTATGTGTTTCTCCGAAAACGTTAGTGAAGAAGGGGAAGTGCATGAATTCCCTAGCTTCTAGCCTAATTTCGGTTAGTTAGTTGTTTGGATATGACGTCCTGTCCGCGCGGCTTTTTGGGGTATGTGAGGTTGACTTTTCATGGATGTCCGGACTACTGGCATATCAACTTGAGTGCGGATTGTAACACCCCGAAAATTGGTAATTTCATGATAAATAGTCATTTTATAATATTTGTGATTTTTGTAAATTTTTGTGAATTTTTTCAGAAATGTTGAATATTTTAATATATTCTTCATTTTGCGTGCACGCTGAGCGGAGCTAGGAAAATGAAATATTTTCCTCGGGGCTGGCAAACCTTGAACTGTGGAAACATCGATAGGGGATCTTACTAAACCTGAGGTCGGACATAGTTTACGGGATTTGCGTTTTTTGATTTTTTATCTGATAAATAAAAATCGCAGAACAATTTTATTATCTGTCGGACAATAAACATTGTTTTTATTAACTGTAACCTTTATCGACTAGATAATAATTTTAGTAGAGTATTAGTCATCTTTTTTAGATAACAATTTAATGACATCACAAATTATGACATCATTTGATGACATCACCTTTGACTTTTCAAAAAGCGAGATTTTGGCTTATTGGAGAAGCTTGGAGGAAGCATCCTTGCACTTTCCTATTGGCTTGCTTGAGAAGCCATTTCTCTCTCACTCTCTTACCTCTCCACGGTAATGGGCCAAAATTTGAGCCAAAAAGTTAGCTTTTCACTTTGTTATTTTTTTCATCCTAATTTTGAATCATCAAAAAGCTATCACCTTTTTCACTCTTCATCTTTTTCTCTCAAAACTTTTTCTCTTGCTCTTCTCCTCTTCCACGACACCCACACCATCTTCCTCCTCCATTATTGCTTGATTTCAAGCAAAGACTTTGCTTGAACAAACCATCCCTTTGAAGCTTTTCATTCTTGTTGGAAGACATCTTCAAAAACTCAACCTTTTCCTCTCCATTTTCTCACCACCCCGCGGTCAAGACTCCATTGTTTGCCATCCAAGCTTTTCATTCAACCAACCTCATTTCTTACCATTTCTTATCATCTAAAACGTTTTCCCTTTTGTAACCATCCCTTGAATCTGTAACACCCTCCTTAGGATGTCACATTTACGACAAATATAATAAACCTTTACTCAAGTTATAAAACATTTCTTAATATATAATAATATAAGTTGTGAAAATTTTCTTTTTGTACATTATATCACTAAATAAAATAAACAAAATATAAAATAAAACAAACTACTAAATACACACCATAATATACATATAATTTGTCTTTAAAGCTACAAATAATTTACACACTACAAACTATTTAATAAAGCAGTAAACTATTTAGTTTAAAGCAAAGCATAAACTTGCCCAAGTACAAAACTAAAAGTTCTGATCCTCCGAAGGATCCTCCTCTGGGAGATTATCGGAAGATAGAAACCCTGGGTGTCGAGAAGTCCTGCAGACAGGAGTCCGCGCAGTCAACACACTACTAAGCTTAATAAATCAATCCAAATGATATGGATGATCTAGAGGCTCGCCCTACTCACACTGATCGCTCAGATGTTGCTCCTCCTCATACAGACAATTTGAAGGTTGCTCTGCTTCTTCTTCCTCAAAGTCTTTACGAAACATAAATAATAATATAGAAAACACATACAAAGAGGTGAGACAATTTACATCACTACTAGTATAGCAGTGCAGAAAATGACAATACATACAGATATAACAATTGATACAACAATTTATATTATCACATCATACATAATATCTCAAATCAAATATAAATAATCACAATACGATGCATACCACATACGCAAATGTACATAGACTCATTCCTACTCCATTGAGCTAAACACAACATTAGAGAGAATGATCCAAAAAACATGTCTGTAGCTCCGGTTGCCCTAGCTAAATATTACATAGTCAATACATCGTGTAAATAGTACACAGTCAAAACATCATGCATAACAAGTACTGTACCAAACAGTCTCCACTAGATCCTGATTAAGAATAGTGTTTGTCGAGATCGCTAGTGCATTGCCCGTTACCACGGCTCAGAGGAGCTACCAACTGTCCACATGTGGAATCTTCCGCACACTAACGCCTCTAAGTTCACTCAATGAACCGCACTACGCCTATCACACGTGCACTATGGTGTAATTCATCTCGTCAGCCAATTACCAATTTCAACTAAATTGACACATCCAACAATGCATGTGCATGAACCGAAATACACAAATAACAACGGTATTATTATTTCTCATAATAGTACACCACCACTTGGTAGTACCATTTTTCCACATATCTGGGTCCACCGCTTTAACCCGACAGTAAACTACTGTTCCTTTTAGTCGCGTAAATATTTTATCGCATTTTCACAATTGTATCACCATTTTCTAATGTTTTCAAATCGCGTAAATATTTTTTGACGTTTTTGAAATCACGTAGTGTTTTTAAATCATTTTCTCAATTGTGTATCATTTTTAAATCATTTTCTCAATCGCGTAACATTTTTAAATCATTTTCTCAATCATGTAATGTTTTTAAATCATTTTCTCAATCGCGTAGTTTAAAAATCATTATTTTAAATAAGTGTAAGGTATTCTTAATATTTTTCAACTATGTAAAATATTTTTTATGTTCTAAATTATATTTTGAATTTTTCTCAATAATATAATTATTTCTAAATTTATTTACAACATTTCCCTCTAAAAATCTTTTAAGTACTATTTTCTACTGTTTCCATTAAAATTTACCTTTCTTATTCCTAACCAATATTTACATCTCGAAACTTGTTAACGCGCTTCAAAACCCAAAGGGTGAACTATATGTTAGTACTTTTCAAGTGTTCATTTTATTTCTCATCCATACTTAATTTTTCTAATTAAGCTTCTAAAATAATTTCATTTATTTTGTTCTCTAAAATTCATTGAAATTAAGTTCTCTTTAATTAAATTACATAGACCACACTTAGAAAATAATTTTAGATCAAAGGTATCTCAAATGACATATTAGCCAAAATTCACTATACCTTCTATAAATCATTTTTAAATTATTTTCTACTATCTAAGTCCTTGTAAAAATCATTAATCCAATTAAATTAACTAATCCATGCTTTAGAAAATATTTGAGAACATTTTGGTTCCCTTTGTGGTGATGAAGTCATGAGCTTCATGTGTTCTTTGGAATACTCGTGCAAATCCTCGACATGTTGTTCACATCTTACAATAACTATCATGCATCCATAAACACATACAAAATATATCAAAGCTAGACATGCTTGCAAACAAAATCAATCACAAATAGGCAAAAACATTAAACAACCAAGTGAATAAATCCTTATGGATTCTTCACCACAAATACATCCATTTTCTCACCACCATACATGGTTGATGAGATTAAATCTCCCTCTTAACTCTAAGGAAGACAAACTCCTCTTGGACTTCCTCCTATGGATTTCATATGGCTCCAAGAAAAACCCTAACAAGCTTAAATAATTTATAAAGTCATAAACTATGGTTGAAAAAGAAAAACCATGGATCAATCATGGCTTAGAACTTCAAGAATCAAGTTAGAAACAAGAAACAAGGATTTTTACCTTGTAGGAAAGAAACTTCAAGGTTGTTTTCCAAGCTTCAAATGAATGATTTTGTAGAAACTCTCAAGATGAAAGATTCTTAGAATGATGTTTAGGTTTAGGAAATGGTGTTGGATGAAATTTTAGAAGAGTGGAGGCATGGATTAGAGGTGTTGGTTGTGAGCTTCCAAGGGAGAAGCTATGGTGTTCTTGGTTCTTGAAAGAAAGAGAAAGGAGATTTGTGTGATAGAAAAGATGATGATGAAATGAAAAATGGTCTCCTAACTCTATGCATAGTCGTGGAGCTCAATGGAGGTGGCCACTTTAGTTGACCTCCCAAGATCTCCTAATAGCCCTAGATGAGATCAAGGGTTGATATCCAAGGCTTTGTCTCCAAGTTTGCTTCCTATAGGTTTAGAGAATCAAGTCACCAAGTGTCTTGAACCTTCTTGAAGAGTCCAAAACCGAATGGTTCATGGGAGAGCAAATCAAGTCTTGGTTCACTTAGACATCTAGTTAGGCTTAGGTGAATTTAGTTAGGTTTCTTAGTTACTTAGCTAACCATTTAGTTACTTAGGGTAACTAACCATCTTCTTGATTTTGCTAGAACCTTCTCTAACTAAGACTTTAATGAATAGCTAACTAGGTTTATTCCACTTAGTTAATACTTAAGCTTTCTAGATTAACTTAGTTAGGTTTAAGCTAACTTAGTTAGGTTTTCTTAGTTATTTACTAACTAGTCCAACCATTTCTGTGGACTAATATCCTATTGGCTTAGAAATTCAAGCCATTTATGTTGACTAGCTCTCACTGGCTTAGAAATAATTCAAGCCAATTTCGTTGACTGATTTCTATTGGTTCACCGAATTGTAAGTCACGAAGACTTTACCGGTCCCTATTGTCCACTGGGCAGAAGCTACTGCTCTTAAGTCAGTAGGTACTGTCCACCGCATAATAAAATAATATTATAATATAAAATATTTTTATTTTACAAATAAATTCTAAAAATTAAAAGATTAATATACGTATCACTCGGAATTGAGTTTAGTAAGATCCCCTAGCTCCGAATAATCAGATAAAGATTTTCCCCGGGCCGAAAATTATGATTTTCTTGACTCAGAGTAAATCACACACAATAGTCAAATCCATTTCAACCTCTATTAGTAGTGGGAAGCTTGTTTGAGTGTTGATTTGGAGAAACCCATGTTAGGGTTGCTTTCTTGATTATATGATTTTTCTAATGATCTTTGTATTAATGTCCTTTTATGTGGTTTTATTGGTTGTATTTGTGTATGTTAATGATCTTGGATTGATTGTGATGATTGAGAATATGAATTTGAAGCAAAAGTTCCTTGGTTTCCCTACGGAGGCTTATAGCCATACACCCTTCAATAGGGTGTTCATAGTTAAAATTTTGTAACAAGTTGGAAAGATAACTAATCAAGTAAATAATAATCAATGGAGAAATAAAAATCTAGAACCCCTATTTCCTTTGAGGCTTATGGCCTCTTAAGGTAAAAATGCCAAAAATGTAGTGTTAAAGTGGAGACTTAGTTAATTAGAAAATTAGAGATCTATTGGAAGTTCATAAAATGGGAAGAATAAAGAATAAGACCTTATCTTATAACTTCGAACAACTTTGGACTTAAGGAAAGAACAAGAGAGTATGTGAGATTTAGAGAACCTTAGAATAATTTTCTAAGTGATTATAATTAAGTTAAAGTAAAGAACTTGACTAATTAAGAGAAATAAAGATTGAATGAAAATTTCAAGAGAATTCCTCTAGAGAGATTTTTTATAAGCAATGTTAAGTTAAAGTGAAATTCCATAATGAACCTTAAAAAGTGTGTTGTCACTTTTGAGAGCTTGATAATATGTTGTTTTGGGTCCATGTGTGGGACCAAGAAATTATTGATGTTTAACTTGGCCAAAATTGTGGCATGTTATGGAAAAGTATATTATTGCTAATATACATGATTATGCATTGAGTCATCATGCATTGTTGAAGTAAGGTTGTATGCCTAGGAGGTTAATCACATGTTAGTGTGGATGCGAATAGACAAGTGTAGATCATATCGTTGACCTTGGGGGCGTCGGGGTGCAAGTGTCTCATGAATGGATAGTTGGTAGCTCTTCTGGGCCGTGTGATAGACCGATGCAAACGCACCGACGATCTAGACCGAGACACTGTCCTATATCGTAATCCTGTGATAATGCCGCTGTATAAAGCCTTGTTGCGCAAATGATTGATTTTTCTGGAAAGCACTTGATTTTAGGCTAACGAGATACTGACATGTTTCCTTGATCATTCTCTCTGATGTTTTGGTCTAACTCCATGGAATAGGATTTTTGGTACTGAATGTTGGATTTTGGTACCATGTGCACGTGCATAGTGAGTCGACATATTTTCTGGCATTTATTCACATGATGATGAATTGTTGTTTTATTGATGTTATAACTGCCTGGATTTGTTGAGTTGTTTACTGTTTGAAATCTTGATGCTGATTATTATTCCTGCTATGCTATGTGGGCATCTTGCTCCATTCTGTTTCTTTACTGCCATAATTGGTACTGAATATAGGATGTCTCACCTCTTCTCTGTACCTCTGTTATTCTGGGTATTTATGTGTTTCTCTGAAGACGTTGGTGAAGAAGGGGAAGTACATGAATTCCCCGGCTTTTGGCCTGACTTTGATTAGTACCTATTTGGAACATGACGTCCCGTCCATATGGATTTTTGGGGTATGTTCGCGTGACATTTCATGGAGGTCCAGACTACTGGCACATCATCCTGAGCACGAATATCTGTATCTACCACGAGACGTGACGGTGTCTCTAGCATGGGGTCGTCATGATCCACCTGTTTTTACTGCTAATGTACATTTGTATTTAGAGTTTTACTTGTCCATTCGTGATATATGGGGTGAACGTTGCTACTCCCCACAAGAGGATTCATTCTTATCCTCTGCACGAGCCCCCGCTCGTAACTTGGTTACTCTGAGGATTTCCTCTGACGAGGAAGATGCAACACCCACCGTAGGGTATCACATTTAAGACTAATCCTAATATAACTTATCCAAGTTGTAAAAGAATTAATCTTGTAAAAACACTGATTTTAAAATTTCTTTTACGGAATAATAGATAATAAATACAAACTTTAAACATAAAATCAATTAAAACTAACACACCTTATATTACATATTACAAACCTTGTCCACAAATAATTTACATAATTACACCCCCAAAAGTTATATATACAATACACACCAACATAAAACTACTAAACTAAAACTCCATCAAACTAAAGGTTCAGGCTCTCATTGGGATCCTCCTCCTCCTCCTCGTCCTCCTCCTCCTCAGTGTTATCATCAAAGAAACTTGGCAGATACAGCACACGCCTGGTTGGTGTCCTGGCAATTGACATCATGGATTCCTCGTGTGGAGTATAAGTATTATTATTCCTACTCTAAAGTTCACGTATAGGCATATAAAACTCTAAACGTACAAACACGTGTTGTGTCATGACAGGAGTACCATCCCTAGTACCTCTTAAAGTCAGAGTCAGATCCCCGGTATACACAAACCTTTCCCTATCTAAGTTAACTCGCCAAGCATCAATTCCACCGTGGAATTAAATTGTGACAAACCCTAAAACTTAACGCCTTGTCGCCATACTAAGCAAATACAGAAAATCAGCTACTGATAGTAAAAAGACTTATCAACCTCCTCGCCTCCTCGGTCTTTATCAAATACATACAATACACAAATACAATATAATAAATAGGTGAGATCCCATTTCATCAATACTAATGAGGCAGTATAGAAAATGACAGTAAAAGATATAGATACAATATATCACGTACAGTCATATCATATCATATCATAGAAAATAGATAAATAGACATAGTTATCACACCAATATGTTGACCCGTTATGTATGTGTACAACGACCTAATTCCTACTCCATGGAGCTAAACACAATTTCGGAGAGAATGATAGGGAATACATGTCTGTATACCATTAGCCTCAAATCATGTGTTGTTTATCATATCATGGCGTGCAACATGGCTAATACAAGACACTCTCAACCATATCACGAAAAGAGTAGTAACTCCGTCGAGACCGTTGGTGTGTTTGCAAAGGATACCATGACGCAGTGGTACTACCAACTGGCCACATATGACATTCCACACCCCGACGTCTCCAAGATCACTGAAGATCGTAACTACGCAATTCTCACCCGCATAAAAGGTGTAATTTCCATCTCCTAGGCCAATTGCCTTACTTGACATGCTTTTTCATGCATGATGTATGATTCAAAAATACATACAACCATTATTTTATGGTATTTCACAATTACGTGTCATTTCTCGACAGTATCACTTTTCAACATAATGGGGCCCACCATGACAGCTCGACAACCAACTACTATAATTTCAAATTGCGTAAACATTTTATCACGTTTTTGAAACAACATGACGTTTTTCCTATATTTTCAAATTACGTAATATCTTTCAATGTTTTGGCAAATGCGTAATTAATTTCTAACATTTTTTAAATTACATAAATATTTTTAAACGTTTTCTCATTCACATACATAATTTCAAACGTTTCCTAAATTGCATAAATATTTTCAAACGTTTTTAAATCGCGTAGAGGTTTTTAAATGTTTTCTCAATCGCGTAATAATTTCATTTTCCATCATCAAAATCCTTTACTAAAACCTTTAATCCAATTTTTATCCTTAAGATCATTAATCTATAACTTAGGAATTAATTTCAATCATCTTGTTCCCTTTGTAGTAGTCAAAACCATGAGCCTCCCCTAGGTTCTTTGGAACCTTCAATCAATTTTCCTCATCATACAACTCATATTCTACTTTACACAATATCCATCATGCTACCATAAGCATATAAACAAGCATATAAGCATATAATCTACTTAAACAAGCATATAATCAAAGCTTAAAAATAAACCAACCATAAATAAAGCAAGCTTAAACCATACAAGTGAATAAATCCTTATGGATTTTCACCACAAACAAGGTCATCTCCTCACCACCAACATATGGTTGATGAGGGTAATCTCCCTCTTACCTCAAGGAAGACAAAACTCCTTCTTGCTTGATCTTCTATGAATTTTGTGAGCCACCACACAAAACCCTAACAAACTTAAAGCAAACCAAAGTTACAAACAAAGCTTGAAGAAGAGAAACCATGGAACAATCATGGTTTAGAAACTCAAAAACTAACTTAGAAACAAAGAAAAAAAACTTTTACCTTGAAATCTCAAGAACACTAACTTGTAGAAAAGGTAGTAGATGAAGGATTTTGCTTAAGTCTTCAACATAGAAGTGTCTTAGAATGATGTTTAGGTGTGGGAAATAAGCTTGGATAAAATTTTAGAAGCTTGGAAGGTTAGTCTCTAGGTGATGGCCGAATGGTGCTTTGGAGGAGAGAAAGGAAGTTTTGGCTAAGTGTAGAAAATGAAGAGAATGAAGAGAATGGCTTAGAAGACAAAGGTGATATAATTGTGACGGATAGGCTATCCTAGAGCTCATTGCTGTGGAACGCTAGTGCTAGCATGTGGGAAATTATTTACATGGTCAATCAAGGTGCAAAATCAGACACATGTCATCAAGTCATACTTTGGTCAACATTTGATGACTCACTAACTTTTTGAATGTCTTAGAAACTCTTTCATTGCCGTGGAATTCTATGCAATTTTACTATCCAATAATTGTTTCAATTTGTGACCATTTAAGCTTAGGTTAGCTTACTAATTAATCTAGCTTAGTAACTAATTTAAACAAGTCATTTTTGTTTACTTATTACCATTGGTTAATTTTTATGACTAGCCACCAAATTTGACTTCTACTATCTAGTGACACATGGCCATCACATGACTAGTACCTAGCTAAAGCTATAAAAATTTATTACTCACAGAATAAAATTACAGCTCACAAACCAGTAATTATTATACAGTGAATAATAAATTCACAGTATAAGGAAAATTAGTAACTGTATCCGGTTTCGGGTTTAGTAAGATCCCCTAGCCCTGTATTAACAGTACAAAATTTTCTGGCCAATAAATTTTTTTAGTGTTTCCGGGCCCACCGTGGGTCCCACAGACTGTCCAAAATATTACTAAAATATTTTTATCTCCTTAGAAAAATCCAGAAAAGTTCTCAAAAATCACAAAAATTAGAAAATTAATATTTGTGCAGAAAAAACGAAAATCGGGATGTTACAAAAGACCCTAAGGAGGATCCTGCCACGGTTCCCTCTCGTTAGTGTTAGGGGCTGATGCTGTTGATGGTTGCTGATGGCTGTCTGTAAATCTTTTTGGGGGGCTTGATGTTTTGTCTTTTTTTGTGGGTTGTATATCTGTAATCATTTTGGGGCATGTAGAGCATCTGTTCTTTTTGTATTTCTATTGATTTAACTAAACAAGTATGGTATATATATATATATATATATATATATATATATATATATATATATATGATGTATGGTTTACTTCTTATATTAATTTATGTTGTA
This sequence comes from Ormosia emarginata, assembly GCA_029884605.1. Lineage (NCBI taxonomy): Eukaryota > Viridiplantae > Streptophyta > Magnoliopsida > Fabales > Fabaceae > Ormosia > Ormosia emarginata. The sequence goes on from JAQQTP010000088.1 coordinate 48,532,706, forward strand.
CTTATGTTTCATCATTTTCTACAAATGAAAAGAAAAGAATTCGCTAAATTATTATACGATTACAACTAAACAGGCTTACCTATATTTATAATGAACCGGGTCTTAGTTTATATGTTTTATTTTCTGCATTTTGGTTTTGGTGTGACGTTCCCGCTCCAAAAAGGGGCATTACACTAGTTTGGTATCAGAGTCTCAGTTTAAGTTTTCTTTTGGGTCTTTGTGGTTAGGTCTGTCTTGTTTGTGCTGTGTGATTCTCTGTATTTAGTATTCCGAAAGGATACATCTAATTCTTCCTTGTGTTTTGTTCAGTTTACTCTGAAAAATCATAATGGCACGCGATGGAGGTATCGCTGTAGCTGTTGAAGGCATGCAACGAATGACGGACGTTATCACACAACAAACTAAAAGAGCTGCTCAACAATAGGAAAGGGCTGCACAACAGTTGGAAGCATCTGTTAATGTCTAAAATCTGTCATAGTTTCATCGTAACAATCCTCCTCAGTTTAAGGGGGAATTTGATCTAGAGAAGGCTAGTCTTTGGACCAAGGAGCTGGAGAAAATTTTCAGAGGCATGAACTGTGTGGATGACAAGAAGGAAACCTATGTTGCTTTCATATTGGTCGGAGATGCAGGGGATTAGTGGAATGGAGCACAGAGACTACTACAAGCTGAAGGTCGAGTAATCACCTGGGAGGTATTCAAGGATAGATTCTTGGAGAAGTATTTCCTAGCGAGTGCAAGACATGCCAAAGAGATGGAGTTCCTTAGTTTGAGACAAGGAAACATGACTGTCAGCGAGTATACTACGAGGTTCAAGAGCTTGTCCAAATTTTCAACATATTGCCAACACCAGCCGGACGAGGTGTAGAAGTTTTAGAAATTTGAGGAAGTCCAGTGACAGTCTTGGTGGGAATCAAATCATTATTCTCATTTGCTACAACTGTCATTCCACCTTTCTTGGGCACGCACTGAACTGGGCTTACCCATTTGCTATCAGAAATAGGGTATATGATACCCGCATCCAGCCACTTGATAATCTCTTTTTTGACAACCTCCTTCATGATGGGATTTAGGCACCTCTGATGTTCAATGGTTGGCTTATGGTTAAATTCCAACAATATTTTGTGCATGCAGATGGTGGGGCTAATACCTCTGATATCTGAAATGGACCACCCCAAGGCCTATTTGTATTCCCTAAGCACTCTAAGCAACTTGGATTCTTGCTCTTTTGACAAGGATGAGAAGATGATAACTAGCAATGTGGACTCCTCCCTTAGGTATGAATACCTCTTGAAGAGGGCGGTCATAACTTTGAGGATCAACCAGTTTTCAGAACTATTGGACACGTGCCGCCAAGTGGAAGATCTGGATCAGGCGTGAGACACGAGAAATCGTAACTTTGGACCTACTAGGTTCCAAAGAGGAGGTGACAACAATGCAAACCGTTTTAAGAAGAAACCATATTCCTGACCACTGGGAAGTCAACAACAATCACATGGTGGAGGTCCCAGCGGAGGTTCTGGTGGAAATAGAACTGGTCAGAATGTGGCGTCTACGCCAAAGCGTATGAAGTGCGGGAAGGAACACCAAACAAGGGATTGAACCATTAGAGGAATCATCTATTTTCGATGCGGGAAGCCTGGGCATATCTCTCATGATTGCAACCAAGCCAAGGTAGAGCCTTCGATCAACATTGCAAGAGCTGCAAAACTGCAAGTGGGAGGTTGAGTCTATACCATGAGTGGATCGGAAGCCTCTGAATCTAAAGATCTGATATAAGGAGAGGGTACCATAAGAGGTAATCTTTTGACTGTACTGTATGACTCTGGGGCAACCCACTCTTTCATTTCTTATGACTGTGTGCGAAAACTTGGTTTACCTATGTCTTCCTTACCTTTTGACTTGACTGTTTCTACCCATACAACTAAACCTGTTGTTACCACCAAAATTTGTTTATATTGTCCTTTAATTATTGAAGGTCGAATCCTTTCTGTTGATTTGATCTGTTTACCTCTTTCCCAATTAGACGTAATTTTAAGAATGGATTAGTTGTCTTCTAACCATATCCTATTAGACTATTCTAGTAAGACCATAGTTTTCCCCATGGATGAAATTTCTAGATTTTTTACGGCCAACCAAGTTCAAGCTTTTTTGAAAGAAGGAGCTCAGGGATACATGCTATTGTCTTCCTTAAAAATCGAGAGCGAGGCGGATGTGAATGCAATTCTAATGGTCAACGAGTTTCCCGAAGTCTTTCATGAAAATGTACCTGGTTTACCACCAGAGCGGGAGATAGAGTTTACCATTGATCTTGTGCCTGGATCTGGTCCTATATCTATAGCACCCTACAGGATGTCACCATCAGAGTTAGTTGAGCTCAAGAAGCAGTTAGAAGAACTCTTCAAAAAATAATTTGTTAGACCCAATGTGTCACCATGGGGAGCACCAGTGTTGCTAGTCAAAAAGAAAGATGGGACTTCGTGATTATGTGTGGACTATCGCCAGCTGAATAAGGTCACAATCAAGAATAAGTATCCACTCCCGAGGATAGATGACTTGATGGATAACCTGAAAGAAGTAGCAGTGTTCTCTAAGATTGATCTGCGATTGGGCTACCATCAGATTCGAGTAAAGGTGGAAGATACTCCTAAAATGGCTTTTCGTACTCGTTACGGTCATTGCGAATATCTTGTGATGTCGTTTGGTGTGATGAATGCCCCTGCCATATTCATGGATTACATGAATAGAATCTTCTGTCTTTACTTGGACAGATTTGTTGTTGTCTTCATCGATGACATTCTGATCTACTCTCAAAATCAGGAGGATCATGATGAACACCTCAGTATAATTCTCCAGATTCTGAAAAAGAAGAAGTTGTACGCCAAACTGTCGAAGTGTGAATTTTGGCTAGAATAGGTCAAGTCTTTAGGCCATGTAATCTCGAAGGAAGGGATTGTAGTAGATCCGTCAAAGATGGAAGCAATTCTACAATGGGAAAGGCTAAAAACAATGACAAAAATTTAGAGCTTTGTGGGATTAGCTGGATATTACCGAAGATTCATTGAAGGATTCTCTAAGATAGCAGGGCCTCTCACTCAGCTCACGAGAAAGAATCAAGCCTTTGAGTGGACTAATGCTTGTGAAGAAAGAATCCAAGAATTGAAGAAATGACTAACTACTTCTCCGGTGTTAGTTCTACCTGACCCAAGTGAACCCTTCGAAGTGTATTGCGATGCTTCATACCAAGGACTAGGATGTGTGCTTATGCAAAACAGAAGAGTGGTGGCTTACGCTTCGAGACAGTTGCGAGTGCATGAGAAGAACTATCCAACACATGACTTGGAATTAGCAGCTGTGGTATTCGCTTTGAAGAAATGGAGGCACTTTCTTTATGGGGTGACGTTCAATGTCTTTAGTGACCATAAGAGCTTGAAGTACTTGTATGACCAAAAGAAGTTGAATATGAGACAACGAAGGTAGTTGGAATTTTTGAAAGATTATGATTTTCAACTTCAGTATCACCTTGGAAAGGCAAACGTCGTGGCAGATGCTTTGAGTAGGAAGATGCTCAGTATCTCTGCTATGATGGTCAAGGAAAAGGATTTGATAGAGCAATTCAGGGATGTATAGTCCTTTGTGGAATTGGCACCGGGAAAGATTTGTATGAACATGGTCACTATTTCAAGTGAGTTAATGGAAGACATTTGAGAGAAGCAGAAAGTTGACAAGTTTTTGCAAGAACAAAGGAAACTGATGAAGCAAGGCAGTGTGACAACATTAGAAGAAGGAACTGATGGAATCATAAGATTCAGAGGTAGAGTTTGTGTACCCAAAGATCAGGAGCTTAGGAAGTATATTCTCAAACACCCTCATATGAGCAAGTTGAGTATGCATCCAAGAATAACCAAGATGTACCAAGATCTTAAACGGTTATTTTGGTGGCATGGAATGAAGAGAGATATTGCCAGATGTGTGTCGTCTTGTCTAGTTTGTCAAAAAGCAAAGGTTGAACACTAGAGACTGTCAGGAATGTTGCAACCCCTAACTATTCCCGAATGGAAGTAGGATAGTATCGCGATGGACTTTGTGGTTGGATTGCCAAAGACCAGAAAGGGTTATGACTCAATATGGGTAATCGATGATTGACTCACAAAGTCATTACATTTCTTACTAATCAACATAAGGTACAACATGGAAAAGTTGACTCAGCTGTATATTGGTGAGATCGTTAGGCTACATGGTGTGCCTACCAATATCGTTTCTTATAGAGATCCAAGGTTCACATCAAAGTTTTGGCAAAGTTTGTAAGAAGCATTGGGGACTAAACTTCGGTTAAGTTTTGCTTATCATCCTCAAACTGATGGTCAATCGGAAAGAACGATTCAATTGTTGGAGGATTTGCTCAGAGCTTGCGCTTTGGAACAAACTGGAAGTTAGGATGAAGTTTTACCATTGGTAGAGTTCACCTACAACAACAGCTTTCATTCGAGCATAGGGATGATACCCTATGAGGCTCTATATAGACGACGGTACAGAACACCTTTGTGTTAGTACCAAGATGGCGAGCGCCTTACTATTGGAACTGATCTTATACAACAAACAACAGAAAAGGTCAAGATGATTCAAGAAAAGATAAGGACGGCTCAGAGTCGACAGAAGAGCTATGCCGACAAAAGAAGAAAGCCTCTTGAGTTGGAGGAAGGCGAGCATGTGTTTTTGAAAGTCACGCCTACGACTAGGGTCGGCCGAGTTCTAAAATCTAGAAAACTTACTCATAAATTCCTTGGGCCTTACCAAATTCTTCGCCGGATAGGTCTAGTAGCTTATCAAATAACCTAACCACCTTTTCTTTCTAACCTTCACAATGTTTTCCATGTGTCACAACTACGAAAATATATTCTTGACCCAAGCTATGTCATAGCACCAGGCATAGTACAATTGAAAAAGAACTTAACCTATAAGACACCTCGTGTAAGGATTGAGGATAGGAGGGTAAAGCAACTTAGAGGGAAGAAGATCTTGTTAGTAAAAGAAATCTAGAATGACACAACTAGAGATGCAACGTGGGAGTTAGAAGACAAGATGAAGGAGCAATATCCACAACTATTCTAAGGTATGAAAATTTTGAGGGCGAAATTTCTTTTTAGAAGGGGAGAGTTGTAAGACCCTGAAAATTGATAATTTCATGATAAATAATCATTTATAATATTTGTGATTTTTGTGAATTTTTGTGGATTTTTTTGAAAATGTTGAATATTTTAATATATTTCTCGTTTTGCGTATGCACTGAGTGGAGTCAGAAAAATGAAATATTTTCCTCGGGCTTGGTAAATCTTGAACTGTGGAAATGTCGACAGGGGGATCTTACTAAACCCGAGGCCAGGAACAATGTCATCTTTTCTAGAGAACAATTTAATGACATCACAAATTATGACATCATTTGATGACATCACCTTTGACTTTTCAAAAAATGAGATTTTGGCTTGTTGGAAAAGCTTGGAGGAAGCTTCCTTACACTTTCCTATTGGCTTACTTGAGAAGCCATTTCTCACACTCTCTCACCTCTCCACGGCAATGGGCCAAAATTGGAGCCAAAAAGTTAGCTTTTCACTTTGTTATTTTTTTCATCCTAATTGTGAATCATCAAAAAGCTATCACCTTTGACACTCTTCATCTTTTTCTCTCAAAACTTTTTCTCTTCCTCTTCTCTTCTCCTCTTCCATGGCACGCACACCATCTTCCTCCTCCATTGTTGCTTGATTTCAAGCAAAGACTTTGTTTGAACAAACTATCCCTTTGAAGCTTTTCATTCTTGTTGGAAGACATCTAGGCAAAAGTTGAACATCAAAAACCTACTGGTATGTTACAACCTTTAACTATTCCAGAATGGAAATGAGATAGTATCTCAATGGATTTTGTTACTGGATTTCCAAGAACTAGGAAGGGTCATGAATCTATATGGGTTATAGTTGATAGGCTTACGAAGTCAGCGCATTTCTTGCCAATCAATATGAAGTATTCGTTGGAACGATTAACCCAGGTGTACATTAGTGAAATTGTTAGACTTCATGGTATACCCATAAGTATAGTTTCTTATAGAGATCCGAGGTTTACGTCGAGGTTTTGGCGAAGTTTACAAGAAGCCATGGGGACTAAGTTATATCTGAGTTCTGCTTATCATCCGCAGACTGATGGTCAAACAGAGAGAACTATCCAATCGTTGGAGGATCTATTGCGAGCTTGTGTGTTGGAACAACAAGGGAGTTAGGATGAATTCTTGTCTTTGATAGAATTCACCTACAATAATAGTTTTCACTCAAGTATAAGGATGGCACCCGATGAAGTGTAACATCCCGAAAAGTATCTGTTTAATTATGAATAATCATTTTGTAATATTCTTGATTTTTAGGAATTTTCCTGGAATTTTTCGGAAATGACGAATATTTTAATATATTTTTCGTTTTGCGTACACTGAGCTGAGAATTGCTGAGGTCAGTGTAACGCTCCGAAAATTAGTTATTTTACCACAAATAGTCATTTCCTAATATTTGTGATTTATGTGAATTCTTTCGGAATTTTTCGAAGACGACGAATATTTTAATATATTCCTCATTTTGCGTGCATATTGAGCAGAGTCGAGAAAATGACTGTAATATTTCAAAAATTGGGAAATGATTAGACGAATAGTCATTTTACAATATTTGTAATTTTTGAGAATTTTCTGGGATTTTTCCGGAAACATCGAATATTTTAATATATTCCTCGTTTTGCGTGCACACTGAACGGAACTGGAGAAACGCAATGTTTTCTCCGTGATCCTGGAACTATGGACACATCGACGGGGGATCTCACTAAACCCGAGGCTGGATACAGGTTACGAGGTTCCACATCTTTCGATAAATTTTAACAGATAAAATAAAATAATATTGTGCAAAATTTATCTGTCAGATTAATTACATACTGACTTCTGTCAACTGTAACTATTATCCATTGGATAATAGCATGTAATAAAAATTCTATCACATTATCCTAATGCAATCTACTTTATGTCTAATCAATTTACTTTAATTCAAATTTAATGTAAAATAATCAAAGCTTCTTGGAGAAGCTTTGACCAAATAATGACCAAATGGCCCTTAACTTCCAAGGGAAGCCAAAAACTCTCTCCTCCCTCTCTCCTCAAACTCGGCAGCAGCCCAAAACAAAGGGGAAGGAAATTTGTTTGCTTTCATTAATTCATTTTACCACCCAAAATTCATTTTAACCTAAAACATTTTCTCTCTCTTCCTTTCTTCTTTCTTCTTCACAAAACATTTCTCCTCCTTCTCTCTACATGAGAGCTACGGCCAGCCCTCTTCCTCACCCTCAATCTTCACAAAATTTTCTTCCAACCACATTTTCTTAATCCTCTCCCCCTCCTAAACATCTTTCTTGCTTGGAGCATCTTGAAATTCCACCATCTTCATCACTTTCTTCAAGCTTCAAGGTTAGGGTTTTTGGGTAAGCTTCAAGATTCTTCTTCTCTTCTCTTCATTTTCGGTTTCAATGATGTTCTAATGACCATCTACACTCCATTTTTCAAGTCCATATGCTATTCTAATCAAGTCAAAATTACTAGGGTTTCTTGGAGATACAATCCAAAATTACAAGGAGATTTCTTGGGGTTCTCTTGATTTCTACACTTAGGTAAGAGGAAGACACTCCTCCTCAACCTCTATTAGCATTTAGGAACCTTGATTGTGTTGTTTGTGGAAAAACCCTAATGAGGGTTATCCTTTGACTTTGTGATTAGTATGCTTATATGTTGATTTTTATGGAGTTCATGACCTTGATTGGATTGATTGTGTATATTAATATATTGGATTGGATTGGATGGCTTGAAATGGAAGAAAATAAATTAGGAATGGCTCTTGGGTGGCCACGGTTTTGAGGGTTAAATGGATGTGTTCTTTGTGAACAAGTTTTAACAAGTGAATGGTTAAATTAATCAAGTGTGTAGTATAAAATCAATGGAATGGAAAATTGAGGATTGAACCCTTTAGGGAGGCCACGGCCTCAAGGGCAAATTGGGACTTAAATATGTAAATTTTGGTAATCTTGGAGAGTGGAAAAGTTAAATGGTTAAAACATAGATAATAGATTAGTAAATTAGTAAATTTGTAAGAATGAAATAAAATCGGAGATTCATAAATTTTAAAGAACTAAGAAATGAACTTGTCATGAAGCTTGAGGAATTTTTCAAGAGCAAGAACAAGAGAGTGTGAGATCTTGAGACCTTAGAATAATCTTCTAAGTGTATGAGTATAGATTGCTTTAGAAAAACTTAATTGATTTTGAGGACTTACTTAGTGACGGATCCTTGTAGGAAGGGCAAATCTTGAATAAGAATGCATAACGGACTTTAGAAATGTATTACCTTATTTGATTTCAATATTATGACATTGTGGGTCTATGTGAGTGACCATTTATGTATTGATGCTCTCTTGGCCAAATTGTGGCATATTATGGAATGGTATGAAATTGTGAATCATACATGTTCATGCATAGGGTCTTATGCATTGTGAATGTCCTATGGACTGTTGTAAGGCCAAGTTGCCTAGGAGATTGAACACACCTTTGTGCGGGTGCGAGTATACTAGTGTAGGTCGTGTTTGACCTTGGGGGCATTGGGGTGCAGGTCCTCCACAATGGGCAGTTGGTAGCTCTCCTACCCGTGGGGCAAACCGATGCAAACGTACCGACGATCCGGACCGAGACACTGTCCTATATCGTGATCGAGCGTGGAATGTCTGTACAATGCCTAGATGTGCACGTGAGAATTATTGATTTTAACACTTTGGCTGCGGCAGCCGAGTTACAGACATGTCCCCTGATCTTTCTCTCTGACTGTTTGTGTCTAGCTCCATGGAGTAGGAATTTGGGAAAGCATGCATGTGCAACATGAAATAATCTGTCATTGTAAATCATTATTTTCCGTAACTGTGAATTGTCTGATCACTACTGTAATGAACATCTACCTAGAATTGTTTATTTGCTTACTGTTGGATCTACTATTTATTAATTGGAAATGCTATTTTGAATTGCTATTTGGGCACGTTGCGCCATTTGGTTTCTGGCTGCTATAATTGGTTATGATGGTAGGATGTCTTACCTCTTTCTCGTATTCCTATTATTTTTTGCTTGTGTGTATACGGTATCTACTGAAGACGACGCCAAGGAGGTTGAAGCCCTTGATTTCCCCGGCTTCTGGCCCGATCAAGACTAGCATCTGCTGGAGACAATGGAGGCACGTATGTGCGGATTACTAGGCGATGTGCGTCTGACCTTCCTTGGAGGGCCGGAGTGTTGGCATATCAACTTGAGTTCCGATCGCTGCGTCTACCTGGGGGACGTGTCGATTTCTCTAGCCTGGAGACGTCATGAGACGCCTATTCTCACCTGCTATGTCAGCCTGCGACTGGAGTTCTACTTGCCCATCCGTAAGATGTGGGGTGATCATTACTACACCCCGTAGGAGGACTCTTTCGATTCCACTGCTCGGGCTCTTGCCCGTGGCTCTGTGGTCCCGATGGAGGTTTCCTCGGATGAGGAGGATCCTGCTGAGGACCCTGATACGGTCCCTCCTCCTCTGAGGGACTGATTTTTCTGGTAGTTGCTGATGGCTGCCAGGGCTTTATTTTGGGGGCCTGACGTATTATTTTTGGTGGGCTGTATATTTTGATATTCTGGGGGATGTGTATGTAAAATCCATAGGCAGGTATAGTTTTGCTTTTTTTTGGAAATTTCCAGGCTTGTATCTAAACTATAGTTGATATTCAAAATATATATATATATATATATATATGCGTATAATTCAGATGTGAGTTTGGTTTCCTATCCTACCCTTTACTATTGTTCAAGCTTTGTCACTTAGTTTTATTTATTAATTAACAAAAAATAAAATATATACTGCCATTTTACTCATGTATTAAAGCATCGAACAAGTTAACCTTAAACTAAATGAACCGGGTCTTAATTTAGAAAAAAATTATTTTTCGCATTTTCATTTATGTTTAATAATGTGACGTTCCCTCGCCAAAAAGGGACGTTACATTAAGTTAGTATCAGAGCCCCGATTTGTGTTACTTTGGGTCTTGTGTGTGAGTCTATCTTGTTTGTGCTGTGTGAATCTTTGTGATTGGTGTTTTGAATGAATCTCTCTGACCTTTCCTGTGTTTTTCAGTTAATCTGATTCAAGAGAAAGTAAGATGGCGAGAGGCGGAGATATAGCAGTTGCTGTAGAAGCGATGCAGCGAATGGCGAAAGTCATCGTGCAGCAAAATGAGCGTGCTGCTCAACAACAAGAGAGAGCTACCCAACAACTTGAGGCAACTGCAGATGCACAAAACTTAGCAGAATTTCGTCGCCTCAACCCTCCATAATTCAAGGGAGAATTTGATCCAGACAAGGCTAGTTTGTGGATCAAGGAACTCGAGAAGGTTTTCCATGGCATGAACTGTGCCGAAGATAAGAAGGTGAATTACGCTACCTTTATGCTTGTTGGCAATGCCGAAGACTGGTGGAACGAAGCCCGGAGAGCATTGGAGGCCGAAGGGCGCGACATCACATGGGACTTGTTCAAGGAAAAATTCTTGGATAAGTACTTCCCTACTAGTGCAAGACATGCAAAGGAGATGGAATTCCTCAACTTGAGACAAGGAGGCATGACCATCAGTGAGTATGCGGCCAAGTTTGAGAACTTGGAGAAGTTCTCAATGCATTATCAGCATCAAACAGATGAAGCTTAGAAGTGCTAGAAGTTCACTGAAGGACTAAGATACGAGGTGAAGAAAGCTGTCATCACCCTGAAGATTAAGGTATTCTCAGAGCTGTTGGACACTTGCTGCGAAGTGGAAGCCTTGGAACAGGCAAAAGACTCGAGGAGCAGGAACTTTGGGCCTGCAAGGTCCCAAAGAGGTGGGAGCAGTGGTTCAAACTGCTTCCAAAAGAAGCTCTATTCCCGACCAACGGGGAGCCAGCAGCCAACTGGCAGAAATTCTGGTGGAGGTTCTACTGGGAACCGGACTGGTCAGAATGTGGCATATCCCTCTAAATGCCTAAAGTGTGGGAAAGATCATCACATAAGAGACAGCACGATCAAAGGATTTATCTGCTTCAGATGTGGCAAACCGGGCCACATGTCCAGAGATTACAACCAAGCAAAAGACTGAACCTTCAATCAATACAACTCAAGCCAAGAAACCACAAGCCAGAGGTCGAGTCTACACCATGAGCGGAGCTGAAGCCTCCGAATCCGAAGACCTGATTCAAGGAGAAGGCGCCATAGAAGGTAATCTTTTAAAAGTACTGTATGACTCTGGGGCAACCCATTCTTTCATATCCTATGACTGTGTGCTACGACTTGGCTTACCTGTGTCTGAACTACCCTTTGATTTGACTATTTCAACCCCTACTGACAAACCGGTAGTTACTACCAAAGTCTGTTTGAAGTGTCCCCTAATTGTTGAAGGTCGAGTCTTTTCTGTCGATCTAATCTGTCTACCTTTGTCACAATTAGACATAATCCTAGGGATGGACTGGTTGTCTTCCAACCATGTTCTGTTAGATTGCTCTAGAAAAACCATAGTCTTTCCTGTGGATGAAGATTCTAGATACTTGACGGCCAACCAAGTACGAGCTTTCTTGAAAGAAAGAGCTCAAGGATACATGCTGCTATCTTCTTTGAAAATCGAGAGCGAGGCTAATCTGAGTGCTATTCCAGTAGTGAAGGAGTTCTCTGAAGTCTTTCCAAGAGATGTACCTAGTTTACCACCGACGCGTGAGATAGAGTTCGCTATTGACCTTGTACCGGGAGCTGGTCCCGTGTCTATAGCACCTTATCGGATGTCGCCAACGGAATTGGCAGAACTTAAGAAACAACTAGAGGAGCTTTTGGAGAAATATTTCGTCAGGCCGAGTGTATCGCCTGGGGAGCGCCAGTGTTGTTATTTCGGAAGAAGGACGGTACCTCAAGATTGTGTGTGGACTATAGACAGTTGAACAAACTGACGATCAAGAACAAATATCTACTCCCAAGAATCGACGATTTGATGGACCAACTGAAGGGAGCAGCGGTATTTTCGAAGATCGATCTGAGATCTGGGTATCATCAGATAAGAGTGAAGACGGAGGATATACCCAAGACTGCTTTTCGTACCCGATACGGTCATTACGAATACCTTGTGATGCCGTTTGGTGTGACAAATGCACCTGCTATCTTCATGGACTATATGAACAGAATCTTTCGCCCTTATTTGGACAAGTTCATTGTCGTCTTCATTGATGACATCTTGATATATTCCTAGAATCAGGAGGATAATGTTGAACATCTCAGCATAGTTCTTCAAATTCTGAAGGAGAAAGAACTGTATGCCAAACTGTCGAATGTGAGTTTTGGCTAGATGAGGTGAAGTTTTTAGGCCATGTGATCTCAAAGGAAGGGATTGCTGTGGATCCGTCAAAAGTAGAGGCAGTGCTATAGTGGGAATAACCGAAGTCGGCGACAGAGGTTCGTAGCTTCGTGGGTTTAGCCAGATATTACAGAAGGTTCATAGAAGGGTTTTCCAAAATAGCCAGACCACTCACTCAGCTAACAAAGAAGAATCAGACTTTTGAGTGGGCTGATAGTTGTAAGTAGAGTTTCCAAGAATTGAAGAAACGTCTAACTACCTCACTGGTGTTAGTGCTACCTGATCCGAATGAGCCATTCGAGGTGTACTGTGAAGCTTCATACCAAGGATTGGGGTCTGTTCTTATGCAACATAGAAGAGTGGTGGCCTATGCTTCGCAACAGTTGCGAGTGCACGAGAAGAACTACCCGACGCATGATTTGGAGCTAGCAACTGTGGTTTTTGCTCTGAAGATATAGAGACATTTCCTCTATGGAGCAACATTCAACATCTTCATTGATCACAAAAGCTTGAAGTACTTATATGATCAGAAGGAGCTGAACATGAGGCAGCGAAGATGGTTGGAATTTTTGAAGGACTATGACTTTCAGCTATTGTATCACCCTGGCAAGGCAAATGTCGTGGTTGACGCATTGAGTAGAAAGACTATCAGTGCTTCTGCCCTGATGATCAAGGAAAAGGAGCTCATAGAATAGTTTAGAGATGTTTGGTCATTCGTTAAGTTAGAACCCGAAAAGATTTGTATGAACATGGTCACCATTTCAAATGAACTAATGGATGACATACGGGAAAAGCAGAAGGTCGATGAATTCTTGCAAGAAGTGAGAGAACTGATGGGGCAAGGTAAAGAAACGAAATTTGAGGAAGGAACGGATGGAATTCTGAGATTCTGGGGTAGAGTTTGTATTCCCCGTGACCAAGGGCTTAGATGATATATTGTGGATCATGCTCACACCAGCATGCTGAATATGCACCCGGGCATAACGAAGATGTACGATGAAGAGCGATGTCACTAGATGCGTATCGACTTGTCCAGTTTGTCAAAAAGCTAAGGTGGAACTGATCAATCAATTTTGAGCCATTCATTATTGCTTTATATTTGGCCTAATTGATGCTAATTGTGTCCAATATTATGTTTGTAGATGAGTTTTAGATGATTGGTCTTCATTGAGCTTAATTGTAAAAACTTCATTAATTTTCGGATTTTAGCTCATTTTGACCTTTATGTCTTGTACAGGCCATAACTTGGGCTACAAATATTTTATTTGGATGATCTTGGAGTCCCCTGAAAGCTGAGATGAAGATCTACAATCTGGTTTCTAATGCAATTTTTCCAATTCAGCTGGATTCAAGGCGAAATTGGGCCTCAAAATTAGGATACTGTTGCTGTCACAAAGCTTGGACCTTCTCTCACTAATTTGGGCCTATCTCTCTCAATTTAAGCCCAAATAAGGCAAATGATATGTCTCTGGAAAGCTTATTCAGAGCGCTACAGTTTGGGCTAGGGGTAGATTAGGAATTTGAAAAGACTTTTCAGTTACAAATAGGTTAAAGCAGAATACGAAAAACACTTTTTGGGATTGTTTTTCGGTTTTACCTTTTCAGATTGAAGAAACAGTTAATTTCTTTTCATCTTCTTTCCTATTTTCATTTTTCTATCTTCTCTGCATTTTCGTAATAGCTATGGAAGGCTAAAGCTCCAATCAATCCAAGGGATTCAATGATTGTGGTTAGAGTTTTGAGTTCTCTTGTTTAATTATAAATTCTGTTTGTGTTCTTTCCTCTTCTCCTTCTTCAATTGATTTCTGATTATGATTTCAAAATTGGAGTTAGAATTAGGGTTGATTAATCTGAATCTAATGGAGAATAGATCATCGATTGATAATCTATGTTAATCCGAATTTGTTCCTAAATCAATCTTAATCAAGAATTGCGATTGTGATTCTGTTTTAGTTGATGAAATTCTAGGTGATTATCTAGTTGAATTCGAATTAACAGAGGTGTAAACAATAGAATTCCATTCTCTTTGAACAATGGTTAATTCTGCCACTTGAATTGAAGACCTTGGATTGGTGTCTCCTTAATTGAATTTTCTTTTAACCTTGATTTGATTTGACTTCGTTTTCTGCTACTGTTAATGAACAAAACCCCCTTACTTTTTGATAACTTCTAACATACTTGAGAAATTCGAATTGGTCCTTGGGAGATGACCTAGGTTATGCACTATGCTATATTCTATTGTAAATCCTAGTCTATTTTGAGGTGAGTACGACTTCACCGATCAAAATTTGTCGCCATAGCCGGGGACCTATTTTCGGTTTCTTAGGTTTATTAGGAGTTCCTAATTGTTGCTAATTTCTCTGCATTCGCGATCAACTTTGCTGGAAGTCCTTAAGTGCATTTTGCTGTTTTTTCTACCGATTCTCGCATCGATTCTACTACATTCTACGCCTCGCATTCTCGCTTCATTCGCTGCATCGCGTTGTGTGCATACCTGTTGCATTGCAACCGTCACTGTTCTATTGGCTCTTGTTTCTTTTGCTGCATAATTCTTACCCTTTGCATATGCTCGCTCTGCGTAATGCACTGTTCTTCTGCATAATTCTGTAGAATTCTGCAGAATTTTGCTCTTCTGCAGAATTCTGTTGTTCCATTGTGTTTTTCTACTGCAACACACCATTGTTCAATTCTGGTATAAATCTGTTGCATTGCATTTTGCAGTTCATTAGATTTTCGTGTTACTGTTCCATTGGATTGTTTACTATTCCATTGGGTTTTTGCTGCATTTCATGACTCCTGTGAATGTGCATTGCTTCACTCAACACAATTGATACTTCTGTTGCACAAATAACACATTCATATGCTGCAAAATTTCCTGCATAATCTGCTGAGCTGCATAACCCGATTTGTTGCATAACCTTGCTGCGGTTACTGTTCCATTAGTCTCCTTGCACCAGATTCGGCTTTTGCATCTCATTTTGCCGCATTTAATCATCCATATGCTTCATTATTGATATTTGAAAGTTCTCTTCTTCATTCTTGAGTTTCACCTCCACTTTCACTTTTGAGTTTCACTTTGCTCCCATTTTTCTGAATCCAAAAAGGTACTAGTAGACAGGAATTGTACTTGCGATGGAGTCTTGAGCTGAAACTTGGTCTTCAAAGGTAAACCATCATTCTAAGCAAACAGATCCTGAAAGGATTATTCCTGCATAATTTGGGCAAAATCCATCGTTTGGTAGAGTTTTTGAGCAATTTTAGGTGAGACAATGGCATTTTTGTAATTTTTGAGTGAGTAAACATGCTCAGATTGAGCTGAAAATTGGTGGGTTAAAGGAAAATGACCTTCTCCACAAGACTCACAGCTTTGTCATGAGCAACACCCTATCTTGCCCTAAATCCTTCATTTAGACCACTTTTTCATTTTTTGAAGATTTTTCATTACATTTTTTAGTTCCATTTTAGTGTAGTTTTAAGTGTGTGGTGGTCCCATATTTTTTAAAAATCATTTGATAGGTCAATTAGATTTATTTTGGTGCATTTCTAGTGTTGGATACTCCATTTTGTTGTTTTGCTGTTTTTGAGTTTTTCATGTTATATGACTAGGTCCAATCCTGGTTATTTGCATAATTTTGATCCTGAGATAGATAAGACTTTTCATACATTGCATAGGTTCAATAGATTTGATTCTACATTTGCTGAGCATATAGGAAGTAGTGGTTCTTCATATAGTTATCATACTAGTGATTCTGCTTCTGAATTTTCTGATTCTGCACTTTCTGTCATTGATCCATCTTCCAACTCTGATTCTGCTGAGCATACTGAGACTATGGATAATAGAACCTTGAAGGAGCTGGCTGCCCCTGATGTTACATATCAGTCTTTATGCATTTAGTATCCTGATGTTGATGTTCCATTTGAATTTAAATATGGACTAATCCATTTGTTGCCTAAGTTCAATGGTCATGCAGGAGAAGATCCTCATAAGCATCTCAAGGAGTTCCACATTGTGTGTTCTACCATGAAGCCTCAAGGCATCTCCGAAGATCACATCAAACTTAGAGCATTCCCTTTCTCATTATAGGATGCTGCTAAGGACTGGTTGTATTATTTGCATCCGAGATCTGTGACTAGCTGGAATGATCTTAAGAGACTATTTTTGGAGAAATTCTTTCCAGCATCAAGGGCTGCATCAATCCGAAAAGAGATATGTGGCATCAGGCAGTTTGATAGAGAACCATTATCTGAATACTGGGAAAGGTTCAAAAAGATATGTGCAAGCTATCCTCACCATCAGATTAGTGACCAGTTACTGATCCAGTATTTTTATGAAGGTTTACTGCCTATGGATAGGAGCATGATTGATGCAGCTAGTGGAGGAGCATTGGTAGATAAGACCCCTATGGCTACAAGAGAATTGATTGAGAATATGGCCACTAATTCCCAACAGTTTGGCACCAGAAGTAACTCAGTGGTATTGAGTAGAGGTGTCCACGAAATTGAGGCAACTTATGCTGCAGACTATAGGAAATTGGAAAGCAAAATTGATGACCTTGCATCCTTGGTGAGGCAATTAGTTGTGACTCAACATCAGCAGCCTGCTGCAGTTTTTCCTGCCAGAGTGTGTGGCATTTGCATTTTTGCTGATCATTCCACAGATGTCTGTCCTACACTACCGGAAGTTGATACTGATGGTACCCCACAAGCCTATGCTGCAAACATCTATAACAACAGGCCTCAACAGCAGCAGCAGCAACAACCGAGTTATGATCTGTCTTCCAACAGATATAACCTAGGCTGGAGAAATCATCCCAATCTGAGATGGGGGAATAACTCTACACAGCCTACCCCTACTCAATTTAGGCAGCAGCAGCAGCTACCCTTTCAGTCCACTACAGGATCTAACAGACCATATCAGCCACCTTTCATGCAGCAGCCAAATAATACGCCTCCTAAATCCGAGCCAACCTTGGAGGAATTGATGAAACAGATGGCAATGAACAACTTGCAGTTCCAGCAGAGGACAGAAGCTACCATTCAGAATTTGGAGAATCAGATCGACCAATTTGCAAGTTCTATGAACCAATTACAGTCACAAGATTCTAATAAACTTCCTGCACAAACTGTGGTGAATCCAAGAAATGTGAGTGCCATCACTCTAAGATCTGGTAAGACTATTGATGCACCAAACTGTGGGTTGCAACATGAAATAGATAAGGACAAGCAAGCCATACCAGAAATTCCATGTAGCAGCAAAAATAAAAAAACAGATTCTGGCCCCATTCCTGCAGTTACTGCTGAGCATTCCATCCCACTACCATTCCCTCAGAGAGTTTTGCAACTTAAGAAGACTCATGAGACTAACACAGATAGGGAGATCTTGGAGACATTTACGAAGGTTGAGGTGAACATTCCTCTCATTGAAGCAATCAAGCAAATTCCAAGATATGCCAAGTTTCTTAAGGATTTGTGTACTCATAGAAGGAGACTCAAGGGAAATGAGAAGATCAGCATGGGAAGAAATTTGTTTGCACTTATACAGCCTACAATGCCCCAATAATGCAAGGATCCTGGAATTTTTACTATTCTATGCACCATAGGCAGTAGCAAATTCGAAAATGCCATATTGGATTTAGGTGCTTCAATTAATGTTATGCCTATGTCAGTGTTCAACTCTCTTGCTCTTGGACCCTTGCAGAATACAAGAGTCATCATTCAGTTGGCAAACAGGAGTAATGCATACCCTGTTGGACTCATTGAGGATGTCCTTGTTAGAGTAAATGATTTGATTTTTTCTGCAGACTTCTACATTCTGGATATGGATGGAGAATCCAAATCCAGCAAGGCTCCCATCATTCTTGGTAGACCTTTCCTCAAAACTGCCATGACCAAAATTGATGTCCATGCAGGCACTCTTTCCATGGAGTTTCGAGATAATGTGGTTCGATTTAACATCTTGGATGCCATGAAGCACCCCATGGAAGAACATTCAGTTTTCCATATAGATTTGCTGGCTGATATAGTTGATGATAGCTTTTCTGAGATCTTTGCTGATGATCTTCCATTCTTTTCTGATTTTGTTGATACCTACACATGTGATGCTTGTACTGTTTCAAGAATGTGCAGTGTTTGTACTGAGATTACATCCTATTTACATGGTGATTCTAATACAGATATGGGGTCTGATTAATTAAATGGTGGTGCAGCTGCAGAATTAATGGAGCCAGAATGCAGTAGTTTGATTACAGCAAGTACCTCTGAATCAGATTTCGTTGGATTGCAGGCTGTAAACACAGCTACTTCCACCAGAATCCTTCCATCTGTAGTGCAGCCGCCTACACTGGAGCTTAAGCCACTCCCAGAGCACCTTAAGTATGCATACTTAGAGAAGGATAAGAAGCTGCCAGTGATCATTTCTACTGCCCTCCATGCTGACCAAGAGGAGAGGCTGCTGCAAATATTGAGGAAGCATAAGAAAGCTATAGGTTGGACTTTGGCTGACCTTCCTGGCATTAGTCCTTCCATGTGCATGCACAGAATACTACTTGAGGATGGTGCTAAACCAGTGAGACAACCACAGAGGCGACTCAACCCTTTGATCCTGGATGTGGTGAAGAAAGAGGTGACTAAGCTTCTGCAAGCAGGCATCATCTATCCTATCTCAGATAGTGCTTGGGTGAGTCCAGTTCAAGTGGTTCCAAAGAAATCAGGAATCACAGTAGTGAAGAATGATCGTGATGAGCTGATTCCTACTAGAGTGCAGAGTAGCTGGAGAGTTTGTATTGATTACAGGCGGCTCAACCAAGTGATAAGAAAGGACCATTTTCCTTTGCTCTTTATCGATCAGATGCTTGAGCGCCTGGTTGGAAAGTCTTTCTACTGCTTTCTTGATGGCTTTTCGGGGTACTTCCAGATCCATATAGCACCAGAGGACCAGGAGAAGACCACCTTCACTTGCCCTTTTGGCACTTTTGCCTATAGGAGGATGCTTTTCGGCCTGTGCAATGCTCCTGGTACCTTCCAGCGATGCAAGGTGAGTATCTTTACAGATTTTTTAGAGGATTGCATTGAGGTGTTTATGGATGATTTTACTGTTTATGGTTCCTCCTTTGATGCATGCTTAGATAGTTTAGATAGAGTTTTGCATAGGTGCATTGAGACTAACCTTGTTCTTAATTATGAGAAATGTCATTTTATGGTAGAACAAGGCATAGTCTTAGGTCATATCATCTCTCAGAAGGGTATAGAAGTAGATCTTGCTAAAATTGATGTTATTTCCCAGTTACCTTACCACTCTTGCGTGCGAGAGGTTCGTTCTTTTCTTGGCCATGCAAGTTTCTACAGGCGGTTCATTCAAGATTTAAGCAAAAAGGCCCTTCCGCTGTCCAACTTGTTGCAAAAAGATGTTGTTTTTTATTTTGATGGCAAGTGCAGAGAGGCTTTTGATTGCCTCAAAGGAGCTTTGACCACCACTCCCATCATTCAGCCACCTTTGTGGACGCTTCTTTTTGAACTCATATGTGATACGTCTAACTACGCATTGGGAGTTGTCCTTGCACAGAGAGTTGGCAGACTTCCTCATGTCATTTCATATGCTTCTTGGACTTTAGATGCTGCACAGGCTAACTATACCACCACTGAGAAAGAGTTGCTTGCCATTGTATTTGCACTTGATAAGTTTAGATCATATTTGCTTGGCTCTAGAGTGGTTGTTTTTACTGATCATGCAACATTAAAATTCTTGTTGAAGAAGGCAGAATCGAAGCCGAGATTGATTAGATGGATGCTGCTTCTCCAGGAGTTTGATTTGGAGATTAGAGATAGGAGTGGCGCAGAGAATTTGGTGGCGGATCATTTGAGCAGGATAGAAGGAGTTGTTGACCCTTCTCCTATCAGAGATGACTTCCCAGATGAGCAGCTCATGCAGCTGCATGATACACCACCTTTTCCTTGGTTTGCTGATTTAGTTAATTATGTGGTTGCATCTGTTTTTCCTTCTCATGCATCTAGATCATAGAAAGCTAAACTTAAGAGTGATGCTAAATATTATGTGTGGGATGATCCATATTTGTGGAAATTTTGTAGTGACCAGGTGATTCGCAGATGCATACCTGACCATGAGATCCAGTCCGTTCTTCATTTCTGTCATGCCTCTCCAATTGGAGGTCACTTTGGACCACAACGGACTGCTAGGAAGGTGCTGGATTCTGGATTCTATTGGCCTACCATTTTCAAAGATGCATATCAGGTTTTCAGTACTTGTGAGCAGTGCCAGAGAGTAGGAGTGGCTATCACTCGCAGGCAGGAGATGCCCCAGCAGCCCATTCTGTTCTGCGAGGTTTTTGATGTTTGGGGTATCGATTTTATGGGCCCTTTCCCTGTTTCTTTTGGTTTCTCTTATATTGTGCTTGCGGTTGATTATGTTTCTAAATGGGTGGAAGCTAAGGCCACCAGGACTAATGATGCTCGAGTTGTTGTGGATTTTGTCCGGTCTAACATATTTTGCAGGTTTGGAGTGCCCCGAGCTATCATTAGTGACCAAGGGACTCATTTCTGTAACCAGACTTTGGCGGCTTTGTTTCGGAAGTATGGGGTCGTGCATAGAGTGTCTACTGCATATCATCCCCAAACTAACGGGCAGGCCGAGATTTCTAATAGAGAGATCAAGCAGATTTTGGAGAAGATGGTGCAGCCGAATAGGAAAGATTGGAGCCACCGGTTAGAAGATGCTCTTTGGGCTCATCGTACCGCTTACAAGACACCTATAGGGATGTCTCCTTTCAGGGTTGTCTTTGGTAAACCATGTCACCTTCCGGTGGAGATAGAGCATCGTGCATACTGGGCAGTGAAGAGTTGTAACTTAGCATTTGACCAAGCAAGTTCAGAGAGGAAGCTTCAATTGCAACAGCTGGAAGAACTTCGCTTGGAGGCTTATGAGAATTCAAGGATCTATAAGGAAAAGACTAAGCATTTCCATGATAAGATGATTTCTAGAAAGGAGTTCTCCATTGGCCAAAAGGTGCTTTTGTTCAACTCTCGCCTTAAACTCATGCCCGGTAAGCTCCGTTTTAGGAGGGATGGTCCTTTTGTTGTCACTAGCATCTTTCCTTATGGTGCAGTGGAGATTTCGCATGCAACCACCAATAAGAGTTTCAAGGTTAATGGCCACCGTCTTAAGCCCTTTCTTGAGAGCCCCACAAGCCCTGCAAGCCCAGCACCTGTAGAGGAGCTCTCCTTGGCAAAGCCCACCTTTCCCCAAGTGCAAATCTTCCCACCATGATAAGGGTGTTTTCTTCCCTTGCTCTTTTATTTCACATGTATATCTGTCTTTTGTTTTTGCTTTATGTTTCCATTGAGGACAATGTGTGATTTAAGTGTGGGGGAGGGAATTTTTTCTGTTTCTGTTCTTTTTCTATTTTTTTTCTGTTTTTGAATTTTGCTGATTTGCTGTTTTATTTCTGTTTTTGTTTCCATTTTGATATTTTGCACGCCTTTCATTGAATATCTTGGTTTGTACAGGTTGTGAATAATTTCATCATTCTTAGTTAGAGGTTTCTTAACATGATGTGAATATTTTTCTTGCATTTTTGGTTTAGCAAGCTAGCAATGAGAATTAAAGTGTTGCATCATTTGTGATAGGCTTGTCCTTGGTGAGATTTTGGACCTTATACATGGAAGGATTGCATTATGCCATTCTCTTTTCTTTCTTGTGTGATCTCACTCATGATTGTTGGTACTCTAGAACTTGACTTGATTCTTTTTGAAGCTCCTTGTTCACATGCATGTATTGAGATGATTGAGGCCTTCTTTCTTTGTTTAGCTACTTTGGCCAAATAACCAACCTTGCATCATTTCCTTTTGATTACCCCCCCTTGAGCCTAATTGCCTATTCTTTGCTTTAGCTCATTTTATGCCTTTGTAAAAAACTATGATTTTACCGTACCTTAGGGAATGGGAGAGCATTGGTTAATTTCATTTGAGGAGCTCTTTTACTTGTAGGCAGTTGATAGTTCAAGTGTGGTGGTTATACAAAATTGATGTATAATATGCATGCAAGGTTATAATAAAAAAAATGAAAAATAATAAATAAAAAAGAAAAAAAAATCGGTTCAAGAAATGTTGTAAAAGCAAAAGGGAAAGGTGATCAAAGTAAGAGAATGTGCATTACTTGTCATTTGAGTTCCTCCTCATTGCTCTTTTATTCTCTTGGGTGCTTAACTTGCCATATCCATATTGTTCCTTCCCTTGCCTTGGCCCCATTACAACCTTGAATAAAGTCTTTTTGATCTTTATTTGCATGTGTTTCAAGTGGTGAAAATTAGAGACTTGTCAAGCTTATGGTAGTACTTGCTTTCATGGGTGCCTTGAGTGCAAATACAATCCTAAACACTTGAGAGTAGAGTATGCCTAGTGAGGATCTTATCACTTTTGGTTCATCATTTGATTCGATTTGTCTTCTTACTTGCTTGAGATGTTGAGAGATATATTCATGTTGTCTTGATTCCCTGATACTTTGGATGTTTGAATCTTGATCACCACTTTGCATTCTTGCAATTCATTGGAAGGCATGTTGATTTTGTGTTCTTGTGGTGAAACCCCTTTTGGTTCAATTTTGAATTTTGCCCAAGAGTGCAAGGGTTCAAGTGTGGGGGATTTTGATCAATCAATTTTGAGCCATTCATTATTGCTTTATATTAGGCCTAATTGATGCTAATTGTGTCCAATATTATGTTTGTAGATGAGTTTTAGATGATTGGTCTTCATTGAGCTTAATTGTAAAAACTTCATTAATTTTCGGATTTTAGCTCATTTTGACCTTTTTGTCTTGTACAGGCCATAACTTGGGCTACAAATATTATATTTGGATGATCTTAGAGTCCTATGAAAGCTGAGATGAAGATCTACAATCTGGTTTCTAATGCAATTTTTCCAATTCAGCTGGATTCAAGGTAAAATTGGGCCTCAAAGTCAGGACGTTGTTGCTGTCACAAAGCTTGGACCTTCTCTCACTAATTTGGGCCTATCTCTCTCAATTTAAGCCCAAATAAGGCAAATGATATGTCTCTGGAAAGCTTATTCAGAGGGCTACAGTTTGGGCCAGGGGTAGATTAGGAATTTGAGAAGACTTTTCAGTTACAAATAGGTTAATGCAGAATACGAAAAACACTTTTTGGGATTGTTTTTCGGTTTTACCTTTTCAGATTGAAGAAACAGTTAATTTCTTTTCATCTTCTTTCCTATTTTCGTTTTTCTATCTTCTCTGCATTTTCGTAATGGCTATGGAAGGCTAAAGCTCCAATCAATCCAAGGAATTCAATGATTGTGGTTAGAGTTTTGAGTTCTCTTGTTTAATTGTAAATTCTGTTTGTGTTCTTTCCTCTTCTCCTTCTTCAATTGATTTCTGATTATGATTTCGAAATTGGAGTTAGAATTAGGGTTGATTAATCTGAATCTAATGGAGAATAGATCATCGATTGATAATCTATGTTAATCCGAATTTGTTCCTAAATCAATCTTAATCAAGAATTGCGATTGTGATTCTGTTTTAGTTGATGAAATTCTAGGTAATTATCTAGTTGAATTCGAATTAACAGAGGTGTAAACAACAGAATTCCATTCTCTTTGAACAATGATTAATTCTGCCACTTGAATTGAAGACCTTGGACTGGTGTCTCCTTAATTGAATTATCTTTTAACCTTGATTTGATTTGACTTCATTTTCTGCTACTGTTAATGAACAAAACCCCCTTACTTTTTGATAACTTCTAACATGCTTAAGAAATTCGAATTGGTCCTTGGGAGATGACCTAAGTTATGCAATATGCTATATTCCATTGTAAATCCTAGTCTATTTTGAGGCGAGTATGACTTCGCCGATCAGGAACATCAAAGATCTACAGGATTGCTGCAACCATTGTCTATTCCTGAATGGAAATGGGATAGCATTGCAATGTATTTTGTTGTGGGTTTGCCAAGGACAAAGAAAGGACACGACTCAATTTGGGTAATAGTGGATCGACTCACAAAGTCAACTCATTTTTTCTCGATCAACATAAGGTACAGTCTGGAGAAGCTGACCCAGCTGTATATTGGAGAGATTATTAGGCTGCATGGTGTGCCTATGAGTATTGTTTCGGATAGGGATCCGAGGTTTACTTCAAAATTTTGGCAGAGTCTACAGGCATCGTTGGGAACAAAGTTACGTCTAAGTTCGGCGTACCACCCACAAACCGATGGTCAATCGGAAAGAACGATCCAATCCTTAGAAGATTTGCTTAGAGCTTATACTATAGAATAGACTGGAAGTTGGGATGAGGTTCTACCATTGATAGAGTTCACCTACAACAACAATTACCATTCGAGTATAGGGATGGCACCCTATGAAGCTCTATACGGAAGACGGTGTTGGACACCCTTGTGTTGGTATCAAGACGGTGAACGTCTCACGATTGGACCGGATATCATACAACAAACAACTGAGAAGGTCAAAATGATTCAAGAGAATATGAGAACTGCTCAGAGCCGGCAGAAGAGTTATGCAGATAAGAGGAGAAAGCCCCTTGAGTTTGAAGAAGGTGAGCATGTATTCTTAAAAGTCACACCCACGACTGGGGTCGACCGGGCTTTGAAATCTAGAAAACTCACCCCAAAATTTCTTGGACCTTACCAAATTCTTCGCCGAATAGGTCCAGTAGCTTACCAGATAGCCTTACCCCCTTTCCTTTCTAACATACACAATGTCTTCCATGTGTCACAACTGCGTAAATATTTACCTGACTCAAGTCATGTCATAGCACCGGACACGGTACAATTAAAAGAGAACTTAACCTATGAGGCACCTCTTGCAAGAATCGAGGACCGACGGATAAAGCAACTTAGAGGCAAGGAGATCCCATTAGTAAAGGTTATTTGGAACGAAACAACTGGGGATGCGACTTGGGAGCCGGAAGACAAGATGAAGGAGCAACATCCAAAACTATTTTGAGGTACGTAAATTTCGAGGACGAAATTCCTTTTTAGTTGGAGAGTGTTATAACATCCCAAAAAGTATCTGTTTAATCATAAATAATCATTTTGTAATATTCTTGATTTTTAGGAATTTTCCTGGAATTTTTCGAAAACGTCAAATATTTTAATATATTTCTCATTTTATGTGCGCACTGAACGGAACTGGAGAAACATGATGTTTTCTCCGTGAACCTGGAACTATGGACACGTCGACGGGAGATCTCACTAAACTCGAGGATGGACACAGTTTACGAAGTTTCATGTCTTTCTAGAAATTTTAATAGATAAAATAAAATAATACTGCGCAAAATTTATTTGTCAGATTAATTAAATACTGACTTCTGTCAACTGTAACTATTATCCATTGGATAATAGCATGTAATAAAAATCCTATCACATTATCCTAATGCAATCTACTTTATGTCTAATCAATTCACTTTAATTTAAATTTAATGTAAAATAATCAAAGCTTCTTTGAGAAGCTTTGACCAAATAATGACCAAATGGCCCTTAGCTTCCAAAGGAAGCCAAAAACTCTCTTCTCCTCTCTCTCTCAAACTCTAAGCGAGCCCAAAACAAAGGGAAGGAAATTTGTTTGCTTTCATTAATTCATTTTACCACCCAAAATTCATTTTAACCTAAAACACTTTCTCTCTCTTCTTTTCTTCTTTCTTCTTCACAAAACATTTCTCCTCCTTCTTTCTACATGAGAGCTACGGCCAGCCCTCTTCCTCACCCTCAATCTTCACAAAATTTTCTTCCAACCACATTTTCTTAATCCTCTCCCCCTCCTAAACATCTTTCTTGCTTGGAGCATCTTGAAATTCCACCATCTTCATCACTTTCTTCAAGCTTCAAGGTTAGGGTTTTTGGGTAAGCTTCAAGATTCTTCTTCTCTTCTCTTTATTTTCGGTTTCAATGATGTTCTAATGACCATCTACACTCTATTTTTTATGTCCATATGCTATTCTAATCAAGTCAAAATTCTACGGTTTCTTGGAGATACAATCCAAAATTACAAGGAGATTTCTTGGGGTTTCTCTTGATTTCTACACTTAGGTAAAAGGAAGACACTCCACGTCAACCTCTATTAGCATTTAGGAACCTTGATTGTGTTGTTTGTGAAAAAACCCTAATGAGGGTTATCCTTTGACTTTGTGATTAGTATGCTTATATGTTGATTTTTATGGAGTTCATGACCTTGATTGGATTGATTGTGTATATTAATATATTGGATTGGATTGGATGGCTTGAAATGGAAGAAAATAAATTTGGAATGGCTCTTGGGTGGCCATGGTTTTGAGGGTTAAATGGATGTGTTCTTTGTGAACAAGTTTTAACAGGTGAATGGTTAAATTAATCAAGTGTGTAGTATAAAATCAATGGAATGGGAAAATTGGGGATTGAACCCTTTAGGGAGGCCACGGCCTCTAGGGCAAATTAGGACTTAAATATGTAAATTTTGGTAATCTTGGAGATTGGAAAAGTTAAATGGTTAAAACATAGATAATAGATTAGTAAATTAGTAAATTTGTAAGAATGAAATAAAATCAGAGATTCATAAATTTTAAAGAAACAAGAAATGAACTTGTCATGAAGCTTGAGGAATTTTTCAAGAGCAAGAACAAGAGAGTGTGAGATCTTGAGACCTTAGAATAATCTTCTAAGTGTATGAGCATAGATTGCTTTAGAAAAACTTAATTGATTTTGAGGACTTACTTAGTGACGGATCCTTGTAGGAATGACAAATCTTGAATAAGAATGCATAACGGACTTTAGAAATGTATTACCTTATTTGATTTCAATATTATGACATTGTGGGTCTATGTGAGTGACCATTTATGTATTGATGCTCTCTTGGCCAAATTGTGGCATATTATGGAATGGTATGAAATTGTGAATCATACATGTTCATGCATAGGGTCTTATGCATCGTGAATGTCCTGTGGCCTGTTGTAAGGCCAAGTTGCCTAGGAGATTGGACACACCTTAGTGCGGGTGCGAGTATACTAGTGTAGGTCGTGTTTGACCTTGGGGCGTCGGGGTGCGGGTCCTCCACAATGGGCAGTTAGTAGCTCTCCTACCCGTGGGGCAAACCGATGCAAACGCACCGATGATCCAGACCGAGACACTGTCCTATATCGTGATCGAGCGTGGAATGTCTGTACAATGCCTGGATGTGCACATGAGAATTATTGATTTTAGCACTTTGGCCGCGGCAGCAGAGTTATAGACATGTCCCCTGATCTTTCTCTCCGACTGTTTGTGTCTAGCTCCATGGAGTAGAAATTTGGGAAAGCATGCATGTGCAACATGAAATAATCTGTCATTGTAAATCATTATTTTTCGTAACTGTGAATTGTCTAATCATTACTGTATTGAACATCTACCTGGAATTGTTTATTTGCTTACTGTTGGATCTACTGTTTATTAATTGGAAATGCTGTTTTGAATTGCTATTTGGTCGCGTTGTGCCGTTTGGTTTCTAGCTGCTATAATTGGTAATGATGGTAGGATGTCTTACCTCTTTCTCGTATTCCTATTATTTGCTGCTTGTGTGTATACAGTATCTACCGAAGACGACGGCAAGGAGGTTGAAGCCCCTGATTTCCTCGGCTTCTGGCTCGAATAAGACTAGCATCTACTGGAGATGATGGAGGCACATATGCACAGATTTCTAGGCGATGTGCATCTGACCTTCCTTAGAGGGCCGGAGTGTTGGCATATCAACTTGAGTTCTGATCGCTGCGTCTACCTGGGGGACGTGTCGATTTCTCTAGCCTGGAGACGTCATGAGACGCCTATTCTCACCTGCTATGTTAGCCTGCGACTGGAGTTCTACTTGCCCATCCGTGAGATGTGGGGTGATCGTTACTACACCCCGCAGGAGAACTCTTTCGATTCCACCGCTCGGGCTCCTGCCCGTAGCTCTGTGGTCCCGATGGAGGTTTCCTCGGATGAGGAGGATCCTGTTGAGGACCCTGATACGGTCCCTCCTCTTCTGAGGGACTGATTTTTCTGGTAGCTGCTGATGGTTGCCAGGGTTTTATTTTGGGGGCCTGACGTATTATTTTTGGTGGGCTGTATATTTTGATATTCTGGGGGATGTGTATGTAAAATCCATAGGCAGGTATAGTTTTGCTTTTTTGGAAATTTCCAGGCTTGTATCTAAAGTACAGTTGATATTCAAAAAATATATATATATATATATATATATATATATATATATATATATATATGCGTATAATTCAGATGTGAGTTTGGTTTCCTGTTCTACCCTTTACTATTGTTCAAGCTTCGTCACTTAGTTTTATTTATTAATTAACAAAAAATAAAATATATACTGTCGTTTTACTCACGTATTAAAGCATCGAACAAGTTAACCTTAAACTAAATGAACCGGGTCTTAATTTAGAAAAATTTTATTTTCTGCATTTTCATTTATGTTTAATAATGTGACGTTCCCTCGCCAAAAAGGGACGTTACATGAAGCACTATATGGGCAACGATGCCAAACACCTTTCTGTTGGTATCAGGATGGAGAAAGTATGACCATTGGGCCTGATCTTGTGCAACAAACTACGGAAAAGGTGAGAATGATTCAGGAGAAAATGAGGACGACCCAGAGCCGACAGAAAAGCTATGCAGATAAGCGAAGGAGACCTCTTGAGTTTGAGGAAGGTGAACATGTGTTCTTGCGAGTAACACCTACGACTGGTGTCGCAAGGGTTATCAAATCCAGAAAACTCACTCCTAAATTCATCGGACCTTACCAAATCATTCGTCGAATAGGTCCTGTAGCTTACCAAATAGCTTTACCACCTTTTCTTTCCAATCTCCATGATGTATTCCATGTATCTCAGCTGAGAAAATATATTCCTAATTCAACGCATGTCATTCAGGCCGATGAAGTACAACTGAAAGATAATTTGACATATGAGACACTTCCTTTTAAGATTGAGGACAGGAGAGTGAAGCAGCTTCAAGGGAAAATGATTGCATTGGTAAAGGTAATATGGAATAAGGTAACGGGAGATGCTACCTAGGAGCTAGAAGATAAAATGAGGGAGCAGTACCCGCATCTTTTCTAAGGTATGATAAACTTTGGGGACAAAATTTCTGCTAGTGGGGGAGAGTTGTAACACCCCAACTTTTGGCTAAATTATGATTTTATCCTAATTGTACTGTTTTATATTTTCTGTGTGCTATAAAATTAATTTGACAATTTCATGACTGTATTTAACTGATGTGTGTGATTTACTCTGAGTAAAGAAAATAATAATTTTCGAGTCGGGGAAATCTGTATATAATTATTCGAAACTGGGGGATCTTACTAAACCCAATTCCGAGTAATACGTGTATTAATCTTTTAATTTTTAGAATTTATCTGTAAAATAAAAATATTTTATATTGTAATATTATTTTATTATTCGGTGGACAGTACCTATTGACTTAAGAGCAGTAGCTTCTGCCAATGGATAGTATAGTCATAAAGTCTTTATGACTTACTATTCAAAGACCCAATAGAAATCAGTCAACATTTTTGGCTTAAATTATTTCTAAGCCAATGAGAAGTAGTCAATGAAAATGACTAGAATTTCTAAACCAATAGGAAGGAAGTCCACAAAAATGGTTGGACTTGATAGATTAGTAAATAGAAAACATGACTAAGTTAGATTAAAACCTAATTAAGTTAATCCAAAGTGCTTAATTAGTAGCTAAATGGAATAAACCTAGTTAGTCATTCATTAAAATTTTAGTTAGAGAATGTTCTATCATAATCAAGAAGGTGGTTAGTTATCCTAAGTAACTAGATGATTAACTAAATAACTAGATGAAACCTAACTAGATTTACCTAAACCTAATTAGGAAACAAAATGAATTAAGACTTGATTAGCTCTCCCTAAGAGCAATTCAGCCAAGCACCTTTAAGAAGGTTCAAGACAGTTGGTGACTTGTCTCTCTAAGCCAATAGGAAGTAAACTTGGAGACAAAGCTTTGAAGATCCACCCTTGAACTCATCTAAGGCCATTAGGAGCCCTTAGAGGTCAACTAAGGAGGCCACCTCCTTTAGGGAGCCCCACGACCAAGTGATTTAGGAGGAGGTAGGAAAGCATTTTGCTAAGTCCATTTTCATCTTCAACCATTCTCTAAAGCAAGACAACCAAAAGTTCTTTCCTTTCTTCTTGGTGAAGCTCACGGCCACCATCACTAAATCATACTTCCATTCTTCTAAATTTTCATCCAACACCATTTCTCAAACCTAAACACCATTATAAACATCTTATATCTTGAGAGTTTCTTCAAAATCATTCATTTGAAGCTTGGAAAACAACTTTGAAGTTTCTTCCCTACAAGGTAAAAATCCTTGTTTCTTGTTTCTAACTTGATTCTTGAAGCTCTAAGCCATGATTGATCCATGATTTTTCTTTTTTAACCATAGTTTATGACTTTATAAATTGTTTAAGCTTGTTAGGGCTTTTCTTGGAGCCATACGAAATCACTAGGAGGAAGTCCAAGAAGGTTTTGTCTTCCTTATAGGTAAGAGGGAGATTTAATCTCATCAACCATGGATGGTGGTGAGAAAATGGATGTATTTGTGGTGAAGAATTCCATAAGGATTCATTCACTTGGTTGTTTAAAGTTCTTCCTATTTGTGATTGATTTTGTTTGAAAGCATGTGTATAGCTTTAATATATTTGGTATGTGTTAATGGATGCATGATAATTATTGTAGGATGTGAATAACATGTTGAGGATTTGCATGAGTGTTCTAAAGAACACATAAAGCTCATGGTTTCATCAACACCAAGAGAACCAAAATGTTCTCAACTATTTTCTAAAGCATAGATTAATTAATTTAATTGGACCAATTATTTTTACATGGATTTAGATAGTAGAAAATAAATTAAAGATGATTTATGGAGAATATAGTGAATTTCGTCCAACATGCCCTTTTTGATACCTTTGATCTAAAATTATATTCTAAGTGTGGACTATGAAATTAAATTAAAGAGAACTCAATTTGAATTGAATTTTTGAGAATAAAATGAATGAAGTTAGTTTAGAAACTTAATTAGAGAAATTAAGTATGGAATAAGAAATAAATTGAACATTTGAAAAATATTAACGTATAGCTCACCCTTGGGTTTGGAACCACGTTAGCAAGTTTCGAGATGTAAATAATGGTTATGACTAAGAAAGGTAATTTTTAAAGAAAAAAGTAGAAAATGTTAAGTAAAGGATTTTTAGAAGGAAATGTTGTAAATAAATTTAGAAATAAATATAATGGAGAAAAACTCAAAATATAATTTAGAACGTAAAAAAATACCTTACGCGTATTTAAAATAATGATTTAAAATCATTATGTGATTGAGAAAATGATTTAAAAACACTACGCAATTTTAAAAATGGTGAAAAATATTTACGCGATTTGAAAATGTTAGAAAAAGGTGTCGTGATTATGAAAATGTAATAAAATATTTATGCGACTGAGAGAAACAGTAATTACTGTCAGGTTAAAGTGGTGGACCCAAATATGTTGAAAAATAGTACTGCCAAGTGGTGGCATATTATTATGAGAAGTAATGATAATGTTGTTATTTGTGTATTTTGGTTCATACACATGCATTGTGGAATGTGTCAATTTGGTTGGAATTGGTAATTGATTAACGAGATGAATTACACTGTAGTGTGGGTGTGATAGGCGTAGTATGGTTCATTGAGTGAACTTGGAGGCGTTAGTGTGCGGAAAATGCCATATGGGGACAGTTAGTAGCTCATCTGGGCCGTGGTAACGAGCAACGCACTAGCGATCTCGACAATCACTATTCTTAATTAGGATCTAGTGGAGACTGTCCAGTACAATGTCTATTGTGCACGACATTTTGACTATGTACTATTTATATGACGTATTGACAGTGTAATATTTGGCTAGGGTAGCCGAAGCTACGAACATGTTTTCTAGATCATTCTCTCTGATGTTGTGTTTAGCTCCATGGAGTAGGAATGAGTCTGTGTACATTTGCATATGTGGTCTATATCATAATGTGATTATTTATATTTAATTTGAGATATTATGTATGATGTGATAATATGGATTATTGTATCAATTGTTATATCTGTATGTACTGTCATTTTCTGTACTGTCATGCTGGAAATGATGTAGATTGTCTCACCTCTTTGTATATATTTTCTGTATTATTATTTATGTTCTGTAAAGACTTTGACGAAGAAGAAGAGGAGCAACCTCTAGATTATCATTACAAAGAGGAGCAGCATCCGAGCGACCAGTGTGAGGAAGGCGAGCCTTTAGATTATCCATATCATTTGGATTGATCGACACCAGGGTTTCTGTCTTCTGATGATCTCCCAGAGAAGGATCTTTCAGAGGATCATAACTTTTAGTTTGGTACTTGGGCTAGTTTATAGTTTGCTTTAAACCAAACTGTTTACTATTTTATTAAATAGTTTGTTGTAAGTAAATATTCATATCTTTAAAAACAAAATCATATGTATATTATGGTGTGTAATTACTAGTTTGTTTTATTTCATGTTCTATTTATTTTATTTAATAATATAATGCACAAAAACAAAATTTTTCACAACTTTTACTATTATATGTACTAAATGATTTATAATTTGGGTAAAGGTTTATTATATTTGTAGTAAATGTGACATCCTAAGGAGGGTGTTACATGGCGCATGGCCAATATAGTGAAGTAGCAAGTCTCAATTCCCCCGGGTGTCGAAATTCGTGCTTTAATTGAAGTCGTAATATGTGCTACTCCATTAGGTTATGAGCTAATCTGGAGGTGTTTGATCATGACACTCATGGACATGTCGTAGTCTAGACAAGGTCCATGTGTCGATTGATTTGAGGTAGACATTCTAGTGTGTAAGTGGGGTTCGTAGAATAAGTTAGAATTTTTGTTGTGTTTACTTCTTTTTCCATGTCTGTACTGAGTCCAACGCCCAAATTTTTTAGCACTCAGAATTCCACATAGGACTTTAGGCAAAATTTAAGGTGATCCATAACCGAGGTCTTTAATGTTTATGGCCTAACATGGAAAATTGCCTAAGACTTAGGAATTTTTTACTTCAGAACTAGTTTAACATATGACATTCATAGTAGGTACCTAATGGTGGAGAATGTATCTCGTAATTCGTGTTTCCAATTAATTTCACAACCACAAAATAGTTATGGCCAAGTGTTGAGGATTTGGGTATAGACCCATAACTTGCGACCAAAATGCTCAAGCGGTTTTTGTGGGTTATTCCTAATAACTTGGACTCTTAAGAGACCTCAAATACTATAAGGATGGGCTCAAGACATTCTCAAGATGTTTTCTAGCTTGAGAGTCCTTTGAGACTTAAGAAATTTTAGATCCTATAAGGAACGAGCTCAGTAGACATTCTCAAGGCTTTTTTTGGCTAGAGGATCCTTCGAGACTTAAGAAATTCTAGATCCCATAAGGAACAGGTTCAGTAGACATTCTCAAGGCATTTTTTGACTTGAGGGTCCTTCGAGACTTAACAAGTTCTAGATCTTATAAGGAACAAGCTCAATAGACATTCTTAAGGTGTTTTCCAGCTTGAGGGTCCTTTGAGACTTAAGCATAAAAAATACACTTAACCTTTGTAAACCTGGTTGGTTTATGGGTCAAGGTCAGGCTCATAAGTATACGGGTGAAAACCTTTGAATGCACTCCTTAACCTTAGACAATGGTCAAGTAGATTCCCCTGTCTGTAACATCCCAGGACTGCCTGCAGGATTGACGAATGTCTCCACAAACTAACACGGGTCTTTTCAGCGTGCTTTGTCCTTATTCATACGCATCCTGAGAAACTTCTCAGGAAGTCACCCATCCCACAATTGCTCCAAGTCAAGTATATTTAACCATGAAGTTCTTATGTTTTAGGCTCCCAAAAAGAAGTTACAACTTGTTAATATGGCTACGCCTAATTAATTCCTTTAAACCATCCTCAACTATGCAGTCCCATACCTACACAGTATCTGAATCCCTCTCATTCTGGTGTGTATTCAGTTCATTTATGGGACCCTTCACCTAAAAGCCTGCTAGGAGCCGCTCATTGATGCTTTCTCTTAGCACCGGCGTCCACTCCCTGCCCTCGTCGGCCCCGGGACGCCACATGCCCACCAACTTTGCTTGGTTCATCCCCAAACCACACCGTACTATGAGAGGTCCTGTCTCTGATATCATTTGTAACGTCCCGAGATTGCCTGCAGGATTGACGAGTGTCTCCACAAACCAACACGAGTCTTTTCAGCATACTTTGTCCTCACTCACACGCATCCTGGGAAACTTCCCAAGAGGTCACCCATCCCACAATTGCTCCAGGTCAAGCACGCTTAACCATAGAGTTCTTATGTTCTAGGCTCCCGAAAAGAAGTTGCAACTTGTTGATATGGTTATGCCTAATCATTTCCTTTAAGCCATCCTCAACTATGCAGTCCCATACCTACACAGTCTCTGAATCCCTCTCATTCTAGTGCGTATTCAGTTCATTCATGAGACCCTTCACCTAGAAGCCTACCAGGAGCAGCTCATTGATGCTTTCTCTTAGCGCCAACGTCCACTCCTTGCCCTCGTTGGCCCCGAGACACCACACTGTCTGGCCATTATGTATAGATATCGAAATAGATAATCCTCTTCAGACCTTGTCCTCCTTGGATCTCGCCAATGTGTGGTAACCTTGTAGGTTATGTCAGACCAAAGTACTCATGGACTCGAGGTCGCGGCCGAGGTACTATGTAACATCCCCCAACAACATGTTAGGCTTGTATATAGTTTTAGAGGTAACCTAATACTAGCTTAGCATGCTTGTTAAATTTTGTGGCAATCTAAGCTAATTTAGGCACTTTGTTACAATACAAAATGTGAAAAATAACTTAAAAATGGCTCAGACATTAGCATAAAGGGCTTAGCTAATGGAAATAAATATGAAAAAATTATTTCTAAGTCATAAATGTGTGGAATGTGATGTGGTTAATTTTTTAGAGTTAACTAAGGTCATTTGGTATTTTTAAGCATACTGTGAGTGTGTTTTAATGCTGGATTGACTAGTCAAAGATATGGAAAAATCAGGTATTGGCGAAACAATAATTTAGATGAATCCTTGGATTTATTCTAAAGTTGTTGGAAGTTATGAAACTTGATTCAGTGAAATTTAAGTGTTCTTAACAAATACGAAGTTGAGCAAAAGGATCAAAATGCCCTTAATGCTCATCTTTAAAGTGAAATCTCCCTTTCACTTCCTCTTTTCTCTCACGATGACTGCAACACCATGGGGAAGGGGGAGCACAAAAATGGAGCAAAAGGGAAAGCCAACAATGGATCTTCATCTTCAAGAGGTAGGGGTTTCTTAATATTCTTCCTCCATCTCTTTTCCTTTTCTCCATTGTTATGGCTTGTGGTTTGAAATAGGAAAAGGGGTTTGGTTGGGTTTTCTTGAATATAAGTTGAAGGAGCTCTTATAAATCTAGAAATGGGTTTGTTTTTTTAGTTGATTTATGCATGATTTGTGGCTTGAATTCCTAGTTGTATCCATGAGATTTCTTAGTTTGAAGGTTGATGAATAGGCATGGAAACCTAGGGTTTTGATCCTAAAATTATGCTTACTTAGTTTAAATCAATAGATGTGATGTAATTGATGGTTAGAGGTGTTTAGGGATCATGTTTGTGGTTAGAAGCACCTTGGATTTGTTGGAAATGGTGGGTTCTGGAGTGGTTTCTGCAAAATTCTATAGAATGCAAAATTTTGTAAGGGAGTTGCGGCACAAATTGTGGGGAGCCGTGACACTCCCTTCTTTGCCACTCAGGAAAATGACACCCGAGAATAGGGTGCCACGGCACAAAATGAGGGGAGCCATGGCACTTGTAACACCCTAATATGATTATTTCAATATATATATAAACATATATTAAAATAAATAGTATTAGCTATGTTACTAGTAAACTATTTGATAAACTATTCAATATCATTAACAAACAAATATGGAGAGCCACGACAAACATGAATTATACATATTTACATCAAAAAGCCTCAAAGGCAATTGTAACATATATAAAACCAAAAACAACTCAAGGTAATATATTTTACAAGAGTTGCTATCAAAAGATCAAAACATACCATTAATTCTATCTATTCTTGAGTCTTTTTCATCTTTCTCTTTTTGTTCTTCTTTGTATCCTCTGAAGTATCTTGACCTGCTAACCATGAAATACAAAAGAGATGAGAATATAAAATTCTCAGTAATAGAATAATATTTCATGGTACTAATATAAATATACACAAAGCATTAATATAAAGATATACTCATAACTTTTTATTGATGTTACACAAATGGTCATTCAAATGTAAAACATCAATCTCAATATGTAAATGCTCATCTTTTATTTAATCCTTAAGCCTAGCCTTTTAACATCCTTAGCCTAGCATCAGATAACTGATCTTTTCATGAAAGATCCCGGTGTCACCATTTTACTAGGCTTACCCGGCAGTGTCCACTACTTAGATGCTAGTCCTTTCATGAAACACTCTGGTGTCATCACTTTACTAGGCTTACCTGGCAATGTTCATTACTTAGACAACTAATCCTTTCATAAAACACTCCAGTGTCACCACTTTATTAGGCTTACCCAGTAATGTTCACTACTTAGATGCTAACCCTTTCATAAGATATTCCGGTGTCACCACTTTATTAGGCTTACCCAGTAATGTTCACTACTTGGATAACTAACCACAACTTCACCTTACAGTCACAATACTAGTGGTTTTATAAGCATACTAATGTGATAAAGGTTCTAAGTAACTCTTTTAAACAAGACTTATTCTTGTAAAGCTTGGAGACTTCACTTGCTTCCATAAACTAACCCTTTATGAAATATCCATAAAAGTGTTATAATACACTTAGAAAAGCATATATAAATGATCCCAACTAATAGGGGACTTCAAAACATCATAATCAAAGTCCTGATGAAATCTGCTCTAAGCGTCTAGGCGCCCTATCTTAAGCGTGTGGGTGCTCTTCTTGCTACTACGTAAAAATCCTCTTTGGAGCCTGGGTGTCTAGGCGCTCTATACTGGGTGCCTAGGCGCTCTCTGTGTGACAGCAATTCTGCAAAATTATGCAGATTGCTTCAACTGTTCCGTTGGAACAAAGTAATGATCCAATGTTCCAAAAATGAATCCTAAGTGATTTCTAACATCAATCTAGGCCCCTAAACTTGTTGTAACTATTTTACAACATATTGATTCTCCTAGGCTTAGATTTAGGTCCAAAAACTACTAAACCCCAACCATCATCAAACTCCTCCTCTAAGAATTCTAATGGTTGATCTTAAACCATAAATGGCTATCTAGCACTTATTAAGCTGGAAATATACCAACCTAGTCCTTAAACTCAAGAACCAAGTCAAAAACATGGATTTAACTCCAAGAACTCCTATTTCTATTCAAGAAAACCTAAGTTCATACATGATGAACCAAAGGAGAATATGAATAGAAACCCTTTACCTTTAATTCTTGAACGATGAACTTCAATACTGGGATTGTTTTTAGTCTTCTCTTCTTCCTCTTCCCTTTTCTTTTTCCCTTCTTTCCTCTTCGTACTCTCTTCTTTTCTTTTGTGGTTTTTCTGTTCTGTATCTAACCAAAAACATGAGAGAAGAGGAAGTAAAAGTCATGGTTAAGATAAGGCTTAAGTTACTTAACCATGTACTGAAAAATCCATATCTGCTATGAACATTTCATTTTACTAATTCAAGTTTTCCAACTTGCAACAACTTTGAAATAAATACTAGGATTCATTAAAATTATTGTTTCACTATTTTCCTAGATTTTTATATCTACTGGGGGTCAATCCGACATTAAAACACACAACTGGTATGCTTAAAAATGCCAAACGAACTCTGATTGCTCTCAAATTTTAACCGCATCCTTTTTACCTGTTTTGTGACATAGAAACAAACTTTCTAGATTTATTTCCCTCAAATTAGTCATTTCTGCTACTATCTGAGTCATTTTAAGCTACTTTTTGTATTTCAGGCTGCAGCAATGTGCCTAAATGAACTCAGTTTATCACAAAACTTAACTGACATATTTTATAAGTATATTAGTATCTCTGAAACTATATACAAGTCTAACATGTTTCTCAGGATGTTACAACACTTCCTGGAAAAATGGCCCAAACTAGTTTTTCTTATGTGTTTTTGCTAGGAAATGTTTGATGTTTGGCCATATAGTGATGTAATGGGATACAATCATGATTAATTGATGAGATGGTAATGCCTTAGGCCATGATGTGAGATTGGTTATTGAGTATGGATACTTATGATAAGGAAAACCCTAGTTGCTTCGTTGGTTGTTGAATTGAGCTTAAATGGTATGTGAGCCATGCGTTGCTCTCTTTTTGGCTAAGGTCGTTGCGATAAACGGGTGTTGGTTTCTCTATGTGATAAAGTTGAACCATATGCGATTGTCTAGGTGCTTAGAATGTTCCTTCATGAGTGAAGTTGAGCAAGAAAGCATGTGTGAGGCAATAACTCTTTCATTTGCTGAGGTTGAGTTGTGGGAAGTTCTAGGAACATGATCTTGCCCCTTATGTGATAAGGGTGGGCAGGGTGGAGTGGTTGCTAGTTCTCTCTTTCACTTAGTTGTATGAACCTTGTGATGTGCTTAAGTACCTAGAATCTTGTTCAACATGAGGTTGATTGTGGAATCACTTGTAAAGTGATGGTGTGAGGTTCTAGATACAAGAATGTTAGTATTGAGACACTAATGGGGGTATTCATTGGAGTGTAACATCCTCTGAAATATGTTAGACTTGTAAATAGTTACAAAGGTAGCTTAATACTTGCTTAACATGTCTGTTTAATTTTATGACAAGTTGAGTTAGTTTAGGTACTTTGCTGCAACCCGAAAGGTGAATAGTAGCTTAAAATAACCAAGATATTAGTATAAATGGTTTAGCTAATGGAAATATATATGAATAATTTATTTCTAAGTCACAAATGTGTATTCTGTGAAGTAATTAAAGTTTGAGAATAATCGAAGTTCGTTTGGTATTTTTAGGCATATTGATTGTGTGTTTTAATGTTAGATTGACTATTCACAGATATGAAAAACTATGATACTGGTGAAACAACTTTTTTTAATGAATCTTAGTATTTATTTTAAAGTTATTGGAACTTGAAAAAATTGATTTAGCTAAATCTAAGTGTTTTTAGTAGATCGAGAAGTATTAGTACTATAGCTAAAGGCTTATAACCTTCCACGATTACTAGCCCCTTTAGTTGACCTTTTGTGTTGATATTTCAAGCCTCTTTTTCTTATTTCTCTTTCACTCTATCATGACTGGTTTTGGCAAGCAGCAATAGAAAGAGAACAAAGGAAAAAGAAAGAAAGAAAGAAAGAAAGAAAGAAAAAAAGGGAAAACAAAGAGAAAAGGAAGATCCTAGATCCTGGATTGAAGTTTGAATCTCCATTATCATAGCAGCTTGAGGTAGGAGTTCTTGAGCTTGAAACTTCATTTCTTCTCATTTTTCATGTTTAGGCTATTTGAGGTTTAAGATGTCAAAATGAGATCTAGTGGTGTTTTGAGTGATTTTCTTGATTAGATAAGTCTTATGTGTTGTTTATGACTTCTTCATGCTAAGAGTTTGGATTAGAAATTGAAAACTCTCCTTTTGGACCATTTAAGCTCAAAGTGTTGATTTTAAGGGTTTGGATGAGTGATTTGACTTTTGGATCCATTATTGATGAAATCAATTGGTCTTTTATGTTTCCTATAGGTTAGTGAACTTGTTAGGAACTTAGAATCGCCTAGAAACAAATTTGATGTGATCAAATTTTGTTTTGTGCACCAATGGAATAGTGCACAAATCTACAAAATTCTATAGATTTGCCTCTAGTTGTTCAGTGCTTAAGCACTGGTGTTTGCATACTCAAGCTCCCAATGTCCAGAGAGCTGCATGCTTATGCTGCTCACGCGCTAGAGAGATAGCGTTCTAGTGCTGAGTCAGGGCAGAATCATGTTTTTAGCATGTGTTGCTAATTTAATTTCCTACTTGTTGGGATCATTTGGGCAAGCCTTTTAGGGTGTAATGAGACACTTTTGGAGATATTTCTGGAGAGAATTATTAACTTGCATAAGTGAAAAGTTTGAAAATTTTAAATGTTTGAAGTGTGGGAGATGCTTTAGGATAGAGTTGGAGGACTCTAGACACCTAAGGTGGGGGGGTGTCAAGGATTAGTGTGTTGGGATACCTTAGGCTTCCTTAGTATGATGGTATGCCTATCTATATGCAAAAATTACTCCTTTAGAGTTAAAGTTAAGTTTGAGATGCATAGTTAAAGCAAGATTCCATGATTGTCCAAGTTAAGTTTCATGAATGGTTAGAGACATAAGTTGGTTCCTTTATATGTTAGAGTTGAGCCAAGAGTGTGTGTTTTCTAGCTATACCCTTTTCACTAGGTTAGGGTAAACCTTGTGATGGAAGTTAGTAAATTCTTAAGCATCCAAGTGTTATGAAATGCTATAAAGTAGTATCTAGAACCTTGAGCAATATGAGGTTGACTTTGGGATCACTTGTGAAGCGATGGTGTAAGGTGCTAGATACAAGAGTATTAGTATTGAGACACAATTAGGGGTAATCCTTAAAGAGGATAACTACCCAGTGAGTATAGGAATTTGATAAATCATAGGCATCCTTCGAATTGTAAAATGCCATAGGTGAATACCTAACACCTTGAATAGCAGAGGTTGCATTGAAAGTCACTTGTGGAGTGATGAAGTGAGGTACTAGGTGTTGTATGCTAAGTTTACTTAGCACGTTATACTTGTTATCATGCATAGGTTGCTCCTTTGTGTAGAAAGTAGGGTCGGAGATGCATGTATGACATTTACCCCCTAGTGAGACGAGGTTGAGATATAGGAAGGACTAAAAATGTGACCTTGCACCTTATGTGATAGGTGAGCTTGGTTGGTTAGTTTGCTAGTTTTCCTTAGTCACTTGGTTAGGAAGAGCCTAGTGATAATTGTATGTATTTGTGAAATACATTGCATATCTTCTTTTCAAATTTGTTGTTTGTTGTTTCCTATGTATTGTAATCTCATATGGTGTGCACAACCATTTGGCCAGAGACAAGGTGTGAACCTAGATTCTCAGAGCGGAGGCTCAAGATGTCAAGGTTATTGGTGTATGGGGTTGTTATTAGTACTCTTACTTTTGTGAGGAGAACGAGTCCACACATCACCAGGTAGTGTCAAGGCTTAAT
Organism: Ormosia emarginata; assembly: GCA_029884605.1. Lineage (NCBI taxonomy): Eukaryota > Viridiplantae > Streptophyta > Magnoliopsida > Fabales > Fabaceae > Ormosia > Ormosia emarginata. Next base: position 48,574,464 of record JAQQTP010000088.1, read on the forward strand.
TGCCTATCCTACCCAGTATATATAAGGGAATGGAGGTTCTTGGGAAATAAGTAAGTGGCATGTGTTTTAAAAACCTTAAAACCTGCATTTGCATTGCATAATCATGTTATTAGGACATTGTTTGAGCATAATCATATATCATAACATAAAGCATTGCATTATTGACGATTGTATGGGTAATTGTCGTGCTTGACCAATTGATTGATTAGTGGCTTGTTTGATAGTATCTTAGGATTGTATGGATGATTCTTTGATGTTATTGATTTTTGGACATTCTATTACATAGAGTGTAAATATGTGTTCAGTTGATTTATTTGTTGCAAATGATTAATTGCTGGTCTTGGTATGCAAATACTGAGAAATTATGATTTCTCACCCCAGTGTGTTCCATGTAAATCCAGGTGAAGACCCTTCAAAAGGAAAGGGCATGAAAAAGAAGAAGCATAAGACTTAGTTTAGCAGCTTTATTTCTTTTTGAATCAGACTGTATATTTGTACTCTTCTAGTTATTTGTAAAAGTTTATGTATACAGTATGACTTGTTAGCCGGTGATATATGTATATATAATCTTTTTATCGTTCGTGGCTCTCTATAATGACTATACTGGTTATTATGGATTTTTATTTTATGCATTTTTAGAAGTGATATGCTTAATGCAATATATCTTGAAATATTCTGTTTAGTTTACGATAATTGTATTAAGGTGTTACATGGAGAGGACAACTACCTAGCATAAATGGATATTTGAGGAAACCTTAGGCATCCATAGTGTGGTAGAATGCCATAAGGTAGTGTTGAGAAACCTTAGGCATCCATAGTATGGTGGAATGTCATAGGGTAGTGTTGAGAAACCTTAGGCATCCTTTGAGATGTAGTACGCTATAGGTGAGTACCTAGGACCTTAATTAACATGAAGTTGCTTTTGGTATCACTTAGGAAGTGATGAGAAGGTGTACTAGAAACAACTAGTGTGGGCTTGTTTGGTATAGTATGCCTATCTATATGCATAGATTGCTCCTTTATAGTTAAAGTTGAGCTCAAGATGCATAAATGGTGTATGCTTCCTTATTCATCAAGGTTAAGCTTTGTGTATTGCTAGGGACATGAGTTGGTTCCTCTATGAGGTAGAGTTGAGCCAAAAGTGCATATTGTCTAGTATTGTCCTTTCACTTAGTTAGGGTGAACCTTGTGATAGGATTTGGTGGAACCTTGGGCATCCAAGTGTGATGGAATGCTATAAGGTAATGTCTAGAGCCTTAAGCAATGTGTGGTTACATTTGATATCACTTGTGAAGTGACGAGGTGGGGTTCTAGGCATGAGCAAGCTAAGTTTACTTGGCTAGTTTTATGCTCTTTCATGAGTAAGCTAAGTTCTAGGCATGTGTTTTTTCCTAAAACTAGAAGCTTACATCTGCATTGCATACTCTTAATATTAGGACCTTGTGTGAGCATAACCATACATCAAATCATGAAGCATTGCATTTGTTGGCAGCTATATAGATAGTTGCCTTGTTTGTCATTTGCTTGTTAATGATATCTTACGATTATATGGGTGGTTGGTTGATATCATTAATTGTCGTATATATGTGAGTTAGAATTATAGCCTACCTTGTGAATGTTACATAGAGTGGTATGTATCTTCTTATAGTGTTGAGCAGTGGCTCATTTATCTGTTGCAGGTATAATCTTTTGCTTTATGGGTTGTTTAATTCTTTATGAATATTATAACTGCTGGTATTGGTATACTTATACTGACAATTGTGAATTCTCACCCCATGTGTTGCCATGTAAATCTAGGTGGAAGTTTGTATAAAGCTTGTATTTATTTACACTGCTTTAAGTTTGTATAAAGTTATGTATTTACAATGTGCCTTGTGAGGCTTATGATGTATGTATATAACTTTTAGTTTTCCATGGCTCTCCATAATTATTTATTTGGATGAATGAATGTTATGGGATTAGAGTGTTGTTTTAGGTTAGAAGTAGCATTGCTAATACTGCGTATCTAAGTATATGCCAGGTATACTAGGTTATCGGTATTAGGGTGTTACATAATGGCTTAAATGATGTCGTGCCAAATTATTCGTGGACTTGAGGTCGCAGCCGTGGTACTGGCTTTAATGACAATGAGTCAAAGTTAGGCAAAACTTTTGCGTTGAAGTATTCACCTCTTCTTACACCTTATCATCATGATGATGATTTATATTAATGCTTGCTTTAGTATGCTAAAAATCTCATTTAAATGACGTATTCTTAGCAAATGGAGAATCTAAGTCGATTTACTCTTTCTTACCAAAAGTTGGAAAAAGACCACAATTCATCATGGTTCACAGGGTCATCAGGCACTCCCACACTGAATCTATAGGTGGCTCCTCAATTTGGTTGTAAAAGGCAGCCACTAAAAATTCCTGCAGCCATGAAAAATTTTTTGACCCATGAAATTATGATGGAACAAGAGAATCTATTATGGGCTTTGTGAGGAAGCCATCAGTATTTGTTGTGTGGGATGATCTGCAAGTGACACCAATGACAACTAGTTCTTGCATTTCATTTGTACAAAAACTGAATGTCCCGTTGGATGATTTTGAGGTACATGAGGTGAGCATTGGGGAGACGCAAACATTTCACCTATTGGGGGCTTCTTTAACATCCAAAGCTGCATTGACAGAGGGCCTATTTTGCCTCCCAAAGAAAGCAAAGAAGCAGCAACGTTTGGCTACATGTTCCCGTATAAGGCAAAGAATAGGTTTGTTAGCAACAATTAGGGAAAAACTAAGATACTCATCATCTCATTCATCAACGGAAGCAGAGATTCAAAGAAGCCATTAGGAGTCTCTGATTGGGTTCTCGAGCTGAATAGAGGTCTTGTGAGACACAGTGGCAAGGATGATGGTGAAGAGTTTCTTGATGACACCATTTACATGACATTTGGTGACAAGAGAACTCGTGGTGCGGGCTAGCCAATGAGGCTCCTGGATCCATAGTTCCACTCCATAGGATGGGGCTGGATAGCGTTAGTTTCTTTCCATCGGTACCATCGACGAGGTCCTCTGTACCCCTGTATTTTTTTGCTGGGATAAACTAAGTTGTGGGCCAAGCATTATTCTAGGTTGCAAAAGATGGTGATGCTACTACGATGTGGCAACGATGTTTATGAGCAGGGACCAAAATGACCAAGATCGCAACGCAGTGTAACACCCTCCCTAGGGTATCACATTTTTGACTCCCGACTCATAATCTGAAAAGAAGTTCGCACAAAGTTTGAGTTATAAAATATGGGTTTTAAAATTACTTCTTTACTGAAACGTAAATTTACTGAAAATATTAGGTAATATTGAAAATTATATTTCAACTATTCATTATGCAATATTGAAACAGACTCATATACAATATTAACACCAATTAATATTTAATAACTTAAAGAGAAATATAAAACTTATAGACTCTTTTTTTTTTTAACAGTAGTAACCCTATGATAGGTTCTACTTAATAGCACGGTATAACACTAACGTTAAAACTTAACATACTTATTCCTTCTTGTATCCATTTGGATGCATCACACATCTGTTCTATGTCAACACTGCACACCTTCGAGTCCTGAATGTCCACTCCTTATTGTTGTCACCAGCCTCAGAGTATCCATCACCCGTTATGTCTAAGACAACTCGATCCTTCTATTATTTGATTTTAACAGTACAAACACAGCAAAACAAGATAACAAAGAAGTGAGATCACCTACACCAGTACCAACATGGCAGCACAGAGATAACACAAACAACATATCATACAGATATATCATACCAGAATTCCAATAATGCACTCAACATTAATCAACTATCATCATCATACTATTAACATTATTATCATCACATAATAATCACAATAATGTCATCAACATGATTATCATATCATCATCCAAGTATCCAAAACAATTGTCATAGCCAATATTCCTCAATTAATATATCACACAGATATAAATGTTCAGATTATGCACGTACACAAGACTCGATTTCCTACTCCATGGAGCTAAAACTCAAGTCGGAGAAATGATCGAAAAGACCTGCCGGTACCACGTGCCTCAGACCACGTGCTTTAATTCTCATTCCAATTTTTGCACATCTAGCACATACACGACAGTCTTTATCAGATCTTGATTAAGAATAGTGTCTCGGTCAGGATCATCGGTGTGTTGCATCGGTCTAACCTACGGGAAGAAGCGCGACCAACCACCCATCTAGGCAACCCACACCCCGATGCCCCTAAGGTCAACAAGTGACTTGCACTACGCATATCGCACCCACTCAAGAGGTGTGTTTCTCCTAGGCAATCAGCCATATCCAGTCGTCATCGGACCATTCCAATGCATGTATAATGCACCAAATACCAATCACAGGTATAATACCAATCACAAGTATATCTCATAATTTCTCAGATATAGTTTATATAATGCACGAATATATCAGTGCAAGTCCAACCACAAGAGCCATTCTTTTCAAATTCATTTGTTCAATTAAATTATATACCTCAACGCATATATATATATATATATATATATATATATATATATATATATATAATATATATATATATATATATATATATATATTCCAATGCATCTAAAATGCACCACGTGCCAATCACAGGCAAAACTCGTTGTTTTCACAAACAGTGTATGGACACTGGTTCAACAGTAATCATACTGTATTTTTCAATAATAAAATCATGTTATCATGTTTTCATAGTTATAAAATACTGTTGTCGTATTTTCACAAAATTGCGCAACATTCCCGTTACGTTTTCACAACTCCACAACACTTCTATTGCGTTTTCAAAATACCGTAACACTTTTGTTATGTTTTTAAAATTCCAAAACATTTTTATTACGTTTTCACAATACCGTAACATTAATGTTACGTTTACAAAATTTCGTAACATTTCTGTTACATTTTCAAAATACCGCAACTCTTCTGTTGCACTGTTAAACCACGTACAAATTTTTTTAACGTTTTTCTCAATCGCGTAAAAATATACGTTTCTCAAATCGCATAGTATTTTTCCACTGTTTCAAAATCGCGTAACTTAAAAATCATTCTTTTACATCACGTAAATCATTTCTATCGTTATCAAAATATTTAAAACACTTTCCAAATCTCATAACAATTTTCTCCCGTTTTCACAATCGCATAAAAAATATTCTATCGCTACTCAATCACGTAGTGATTTATCAACAGTAGTTCAAATCACGTAAAATATTTAAACATAAATTCAAATCGCGTATAAATATTTCAACGTATTTAAAATCACATAGAAATATTTTTCCATATCACGTAACTTAAAAATCACGTTTTTAAGATACGTAAATAATTTTTTACCACAATTTCATTCCAGAAAATATTTCTTGACCTTTAAAAATTCCTTTTTAACTTTTCTCAAAATAATATAACTTTATACTTCATTTAATATATTTTCTTACTCACGAAAATCTTTTTCCACAATTCTTTACTCAAGAAATTCTTTTCGAAAAATAATTCACAAACTCACTTTTTCATTAAATTTTCCTAACGTACTCCAAAACTTGAAAATAAGTTATACGTTAGTAAATTCTCAAATCACCATTATATTCTCCATTTTTCTCAAATCAATTTTAAAATCAATTTTCTTCAAAATAAATTAGAGTTAAAACATTTTCAACCTCTCTTTGTCTTTCGTTTACAAAATTTTCTCAAGTGATAAAACACTCTGATTCCCCTTCCAAATTCCTTGTATCAAATCAATTTACGTTTCCACTTTGAAAATCACTTTGTTCATAAAAAAATCAAGGCACTACCAGCCTTTAAAAAAACGTGGACATGACTATTGAAACTATTAAATATTTTTTTTCTTCTAAATTGATATGATTTTACACAAACAAAATCATTAAAATTTTGTTTTCAAAACCGTGTGATTCATGGTCATAAAACCAAACCCATTTGTTCAAATTCATTTTCACTTTCTTTGCAAATCCTTAAAATCAACGTTTGCCCGTTTCATTCAAAACTCATATTTAGAAAAACACTTAGGATCTTTTTACACAAAATAAATTAATAAAAATCCTTCAAAACCATGTTCTTGTTCTCTTGAAAAAAAAACATATCCTTTGTTTATTTTCCATACTCTTCAAATCAATCCAATTTTTAATCTTTCATGAAAATCTTAAGTTATAAACACCTATGTTGAGGTGTCTTGACCGAAATTCACTAAGTTCTAGGGACCCAAAAATCAATTCCCTTGTTCTTGAAAATTTACAGCATGAACCCTAATCAAGGGCATCAAAATCGTAGCTCTTCCTTGGCCATTGGGACCAAAATTAATTTTCTTTCTATCATCAAATCATGGCATACACATACATACATCATATATATATATATATATATATATATATATATATATATATATATATATATATATATATATCAAAAGCATGTCATATTATCATCATGCATAGTATAAGCATACCATCAAAATCATAAACTCATGCAAAGCATATTAAGCATAGGCAATTAATCAAAGCTCATAAACACATATAAATTATTACATGACCATGGATATGAATCCTCACATGGATTCAACATCCATCAAATATAAGACCATCTCTCACCACCATGCTTGGTTGGTGAGATGGATCTCCCTCTTACCTCTTGAAGATCCTCAAAAGCTCTTTGTTTTGCTTCTTTTTCCAAGTCCTTCACCACCAAGAACTTCTCAAATACAAAACAAAATACATAAAAATTAGTATATTAGGCTTGATTAAGAGAACCATGGATCAAACATGGTTTAGATCATGAAAAAGAAGAGAAGAAATGATGTTTCCTTACACTTCACCTCCAAAACCTTAGAACTTGCTCTTGGAAAAACTCCTTGAAAATGAATGATTTAGAGAAAATCTCCAACATGAAAGTTGCTTAGAACATCATATAGATTCAAGATCTATGGTTGGATGAAATTAAAAGAGATTGGATGATGGTTTTGGTGTTTTGGCCGAATGGCCTTCTTAGGAGGAGAGAATGGAGTTTTCTTTTGTTCTTGTTCTTGGAAGAGAGAGAATGAGAGAGAATTGTTTTTAGTCTTTGGTAGAAAATGAAAATAGAAATGAAAACTCTTCCTACCTAGTAGTTGCCGTGGAATGCATGGAGAGAAAGGTAATATTGTGTGTGTAGCTTTTTGTTTTTCTTTGATAAGAATAAAAGAAAAGTTGATAGGAAAGATTAAGTGTAGAAATTGTCTTGCATTATTCATTGCATGCAATAGGTGAATAGGAGAAAAATGAATCAATTATGGGTAGTTTGTCTCCAAAAAGAAATGCATAGTCGTAGGATACATATGCTAAGTCATCAAAAATTGACTTACTTTTATTTAGCTTCATGTAGGTATGAAGACAATAGCCAAATGAATTAATGGCACAAATCTTGTCTCCTTCACAATGAATGGCCATAGAAACAAAATGGAGGGCCACTATATTTGAATATTTTCATTGATATTTGATATGAATGAAGAAAGAAGAATTAAGTGTATTATTTTGGCCAATAAAGAGTGCATGGTCGTATAGTGAGGAGAGAAAAGAATGAATTACTTGAGCAAATAATTGGTACTACATTATTTGATAGAGAAAAAAATGATGAAGTGTTATAGCAAATACATAAAAAGATTTTGGTCCCCCTCCAAGAAATTTCCTAAGGATGCAAACAAAGAAATCATGTAGCATAATTGACTTTAGCAAAGCATAATTGACATAAAGCAACTAATAGTGCATTGTAGCTTTTCCTTTAGCTTCATAAGAAGCGTAAAACCGTCCCCCCCTCCATGCTTCTTCAAAATGTGACTAATTTCACAAGTCACCATCTTAAGCATTCTAGCCATTGATTAATTCAATGGTTAGGATTTTAGGTAGACTTTTGATTTTAGAAGACTTAATCTAGGCCATTGGATCTTTCTCCTTTAAATTCTAGTCATTAGATGTGTCTCCAAAATGAAGGGTCAAGAATGCTCCTTCAAACTTTAAATCCAAGGGTCATAATTAGTCTTTGTCACTTTTTAAGACTAAATCTCCACCATAGATTAAATTAACATCCAATGGTTATAAATGGTCCTTGTTACTTTACAAGACCAAATCTCCACCCTTAATTAATTCTTCATCCAACGGTCATAAATGGTCTTTGTTAATTTTTGAGACCAAATCTCTACCATTGATTAAATCCATATCCAATGGTCATAATTGATCCATCTCCATCGTTGATTAAATCAAGATCAAGTCTTTACCGTCGATTAAATCAACGGTTGATATCAAAGTCTCCAATCTTAGACTTGTTTCCTATTAGTCCATCAAAATAAATTGTCACAATCACTAATGTTGAGTTAGCAATATAATTTCTATTTTTATATGCTAAAACCCCACAAAATTATATTTACTGTATTTTTTTATCGTCCAATAAATTAAATACAGCACAAAACACAGTACAAGAAAATTTTGTAAAACTGTTTCCGGATTCAGGTTTAGTAAGATCCCCTGTCTCCGTCTAAACAGTACAAATTTTTCTATGCGTAGAAAAATTTTTGCTTTGCGGGACCCACCTGGGCCCACGTATGGCCACTTGGGCCCACATACACCCCCTGGGCCCACAAACAGTAAAAATTTCATAATCATCCACAAAAATCACAAATATTAGAAAACGCACAAATATCAAATCAGATTACGTAAAATAATTACCTAATGGTAAAAATTAAATTACGTAAAGTTTTCTCCGGCCTAAAAATTTTTATTTTCCTGACACATAGTAAATCACTCAAAACAATCAAATACGCTGACGGAATAATCAAAATAATTTTACAGTATCCAGAAATTACTAAACAGTAAAATTTTGTTAACTGTCAAAATTACTATTTAAGAGATAGGAAATTTGGGGTGTTACAATACTCCCGCTCTTTACAGAAATTTCATCCTCAAAATTTCATGACCATGATTTCACATCCTCGGAATAAATAATGACATTATTTCTTTATCTTTTTCTTCCAGTTCCCTAGTAGTTTCACCTCTTACGTTATTCCAAATGATTTTAACCAATGAAAGTTCTTTATCTCTTGATCAATTTTTTTTTCTTGATCAAGCAGATATTTCAAACTCTTATGATTACTAACGATGTTAAATGTTACTCCAGAAAGAAAGTATTTCCATACTTCTAAAATAAACACAGCGGCTTCCAATCTCTATTCATGCCTAGAATAGTTTTTCTCAAATGACTTCAATTTCCTAAAATCATACCCTACAACTCTTCTATTCTACATAAGCATATATCTTAAGCTCCGATGTAATACGTCATTATTCACTTCTAATGGTTCACTAGGATTAGATAAAACTAATACTAGAGAAGTACTTCAAACATATTTCAATTCCTAAAAATTTTTCTTATATGCATCAGTCTATACGAACGCTTAATCCTTTCTGATAAGCTGGGTGAGAAGTCCTATGATCCAAAAATTTTCCAGGATTTCCATTACTGTCTTTTTGACTTTCTCACTGAAAAACTGTTTTCAAACTTTGAAGGATCCACCACACTTACGCTGCGCCACTCCGATACTATGTCATGGATATAAATAGGAATATCATTTCTTGCAAAATATTCTTTCTTGCAAATGCAATATATGAAAGAACATTATAGAGGTTTAGGAAGAAAAGGTCGCAAAATGATCGAATATGTTACCAAACATATTCAACAAGAATTTGATTTTGCCTGATTTTCAAGAATGAATTTTTTTTTCTTCTGAATTATTAACACCTTATTGAGACAATCTCATAGGATATGGTTGAAAAATAACCAATCTGTTTTGAAGATCATATCTGTTTATGAAACAGATTAAACTAACACAAAATTTTGAACGACATATCAAACTAACACAAAGATTTGATCTATAACAATATTTGAATAACTTGAGTAGCTCGATCGGCTAAGAATAGAAATAGAAGTAAACAAATCAGAGGATTACGAATAACTCTAACATATAATTGATCTACTCAATCATATGCCATAAGGAATAGGTTATTCACAGAAATATTCAGTATGGTTTATAGGATTAGCTCCAATGACACAATCTTCATTGTTTAAATCTTCCGCTCCGAACACTTCCTACTACCTGAGATTTTACTAACAGAAAATTCTGTTTTCATTGGAACTCTATTTTCAAAGATTGTGTTCCAAACTTCCCGCACTTAAAACAAATTATTTCCTTAACGTACAATCTTTCGTTAAGTGCCCCTTTTCACACTTCTTACATTCCGGTGCAGATATCACAGTCAAACTAAACTTGTCATTACTAGTACTTTCTCCACAAGATTGTTGTTGTTGACTTCTTAGAGATTGCAAATACGTTTTCTGCTGGAATCGCTTGACCTTATGATTTCCCCTTTTTCGTAACCAATATGGTCCAACGTTACAGGGTCTCTCATCCTGAGACTGATTCAACTCTAACAAAATCTTAGCTTAAGAAATCAATTCTTGTTGCGGAACAATCTTCTGAGTTTGCTGTATAATTGCTTCAGCCACTGTTTGTATTACTTCCAAAGTTGCAGTCATATCACCACCATTATGTCTCGCTTCCACACGCGTACGTCTATCACGAGTCATTTCTTTTCTTCAAAGATGGACGAATCAAAATAAAATGGAAACCAGATGTAACCATTTCAAATAAACGTTTGTTTTCTTGACGTACATTCCTTCATTACATACCTTCTTTCACATCAGTTACTGCCTTTGGTTTCCTCAATGGTTGTAAATACATCTTCCGTCGAAATCAATCACTTTCCAAATATCCTTAAAAATATCGGGTTCCAAAATTACGTAGTCTTATATTCTAAGACTGATTCTCTTCCATTAGATCCTGAACCTCAACTTTCATTTCTTTCCGCTGTTCAGCGATCCTCTGTTCGTGCAGTCGTCTTTCCACATTGCTCGCGTTGCTCCCGTAGCTGCAACTGCATTACTAGTAACATGTTCCGCTTCCACACACGTACATTTATCACGAGCCATCGTCTTTTCTTTAAAGGTGGACGAAGAAAAAAAAATGGATCTGATATCCATTTTCAAACACAACTTTGTTTCCTTTCGGAAATCAAAGCAGAGAACACAACATAAACAAAACAGACTTAACCACAAACCCCAAAAGACTCAAACCATGCTCTGATACCAACTAATGTAACACCCTCCCTAGGGTATCACATTTTCGACTCCCGACTCATAATCTGAAAAGAAGTTCGCACAAAGTTTGAGTTATAAAATATGGGTTTTAAAATTACTTCTTTACTAAAACGTAAATTTACTGAAAATATTAGGTAATATTGAAAATTATATTTTAACTATTCATTATGCAATATTGAAACAGACTCATACACAATATTAACACCAATTAATATTTAATAACTTAAAGAGAAATATAAAACTAACAGACTCTTTTTTTTTTTAACAGTAGTAACCCTATGACAGGTTCTACTTAATAACACGGTATAACACTAACGTTAAAACTTAACATACTTATTCCTTCTTGTATCCATTTGGATGCATCAAACATCTGTTCTATGTCAACACTGCACACCTTCGAGTTCTGAATGTCCACTCCTTATTGTTGTCACCAACCTCAAAGTATCCATCGCCCGTTATGTCTAAGACAACTCGATCCTTCTATTATTTGATTTTAACAGTACAGACATAACAAAACAAGATAACAAAGAGGTGAGATCACCTACACCAGTACCAACATGGCAGCACAGAGATAACACAAACAACATATCATACAGATATATCATACCAGAATTCCAATAATGCACTCAACATTAATCACCTATCATCATCATACTATTAACATTATTATCATCACATAATAATCACAATAATGTCATCAACATGATTATCATTATCATCATCCAAGTATCCAAAACAATTGTCATAGCCAATATTCCTCAATTAATATATCACACAGATATAAATGTTCAAATTATGCACGTACATAAGACTCGATTTCCTACTCCATGGAGCTAAAACTTAGGTCGGAGAAATGATCGAAAAGACCTGCCAGTACCACGTGCCTCAGACCACGTGCTTTAATTCTCATTCCAATTTTTGCACATCTAGCACATACACGACAGTCTTTATCAGATCTTGATTAAGAATAGTGTCTCGGTCAGGATCATCGGTGTGTTGCATCGGTCTAACCTACGGGAAGAAGCGCAACCAACCACCCGTATAGGCAACCCGCACCCCGATGCCCCCAAGGTCAACAAGTGAATTACACTACGCATATCACACCCACTCAAGAGGTGTGTTTCTCCTAGGCAATCAGCCATATCCAATCCTCATCGGACCATTCCAATGCATGTATAATGCACCAAATACCAATCACAGGTATAATACCAATCACAAGTATATCTCATAATTTCTCAGATATAGTTTATATAATGCTCGAATATATCAGTGCAAGTCCAACCACAAGAGCCATTCTTTTCAAATTCATTTGTTCAATTAAATTATATACCTCAACGCATATATATATATATATTCCAATGCATCTAAAATGCACCACGTGCCAATCACAGGCAAAACTCGTTGTTTTCACAAACAGTGTATGGACACTGGTTCAACAGTAATCATACTGTATTTTTCAATAACAAAATCATCTTATCATGTTTTCATAGTTATAAAATACTGTTGTCGTATTTTCACAAAATTGCGCAACATTCCCGTTACGTTTTCACAATTCCACAACACTTCTGTTGCGTTTTCAAAATACCGTAACACTTTTGTTATGTTTTTAAAATTCCAAAACATTTTTATTACGTTTTCACAATACCGTAACATTACTGTTACGTTTACAAAATTTCGTAATATTTCTGTTACGTTTTCAAAATACCGCAACTCTTCTTTAATTGTTAAACCACGTACAAATTTTTTTAACGTTTTTCTCAATCGCGTAAAAATATACGTTTCTCAAATCGCATAGTATTTTTCCACTGTTTCAAAATCGCGTAACTTAAAAATTATTCTTTTACGTCACGTAAATCATTTCTATCATTCTCAAAATATTTAAAACACTTTCCAAATCTCATAACAATTTTCCCCCGTTTTCACAATCGCATAAAAAATATTCTATTGCTATTCAATCACGTAGTGATTTATCAACAGTAGTTCAAATCACGTAAAATATTTAAACGTAAATTCAAATCATGTATAAATATTTCAACATATTTAAAATCACATAGAAATATTTTTCCATATCACATAACTTAAAAATAACGTTTTTAAGATACGTAAATAATTTTTTACCACAATTTCATTATAGAAAATATTTCTTGACCTTTAAAAATTCCTTTTTAACTTTTCTCAAAATAATATAACTTTATACTTCATTTAATATATTTTCTTACTCACGAAAATCTTTTTCCACAATTCTTTACTCAAGAAATTCTTTTCGAAAAATAATTCACAAACTCACTTTTTCATTAAATTTTCCTAACGTACTCCAAAACTTGAAAATAAGTTATACGTTAGTAAATTCTCAAATCACCATTATATTTTTCATTTTTCTCAAATCAATTTTAAAATCAATTTTCTTCAAAATAAATTAGAGTTAAAACATTTTCAACCTCTCTTTGTCTTTCGTTTACAAAATTTTTTCAAATGATAAAACACTCTGATTCCCTTTCCAAATTCCTTGTATCAAATCAATTTACGTTTCCACTTTGAAAATCACTTTGTTCATAAAAAAATCAAGGCACTACCAGCCTTTAAAAAAACGTGGACATGACTATTGAAACTATTAAATATTTTTTTTCTTCTAAATTGATATGATTTTACACAAACAAAACCATTAAAATTTTGTTTTCAAAACCGTGTGATTCATGGTCATAAAACCAAACCCATTTGTTCAAATTCATTTTCACTTTCTTTGCAAATCCTTAAAATCAACGTTTGCCCGTTTCATTCAAAACTCATATTTAGAAAAACACTTATGATCTTTTTACACAAAATAAATCAATAAAAATCCTTCAAAACCATGTTCTTGTTCTCTTGAAAAAAAAACATATCCTTTGTTTATTTTCCATACTCTTCAAATCAATCCAATTTTTAATCTTTCATGAAAATCTTAAGTTATAAACACCTATGTTGAGGTGTCTTGACCGAAATTCACTAAGTTCTAGGGACCCAAAAATCAATTCCCTTGTTCTTGAAAATTTACAGCATGAACCCTAATCAAGGGCATCAAAACTGTAGCTCTTCCTTGGCCATTGGGACCAAAATTAATTTTCTTTCTATCATCAAATCATGGCATACACATACGTACACATCATATATATATATATATCAAAAGCATGTCATATTATCATCATGCATAGTATAAGCATACCATCAAAATTATAAACTCATGCAAAGCATATTAAGCATAGGCAATTAATCAAAGCTCATAAACACATATAAATTATTACATGACCATGGATATGAATCCTCACATGGATTCAACATCCATCAAATATAAGACCATCTCTCACCACCATGCTTGGTTGGTGAGATGGATCTCCCTCTTACCTCTTGAAGATCCTCAAAAGCTCTTTGTTTTGCTTCTTTTTCCAAGTCCTTCACCACCAAGAACTTCTCAAATACAAAACAAAATACATAAAAATTAGTATACTAAGCTTGATTAAGAGAGCCATGGATCAAACATGGTTTAGATCATGAAAAAGAAGAGAAGAAATGAAGTTTCCTTACACTTCACCTCCAAAACCTTAGAACTTGCTCTTGGAAAAACTCCTTGAAAATGAATGATTTAGAGAAAATCTCCAACATGAAAGTTGCTTAGAACATCATATAGATTCAAGATCTATGGTTGGATGAAATTAAAAGAGATTGGATGATGGTTTTGGTGTTTTGGCCGAATGGCCTTCTTAGGAGGAGAGAATGGAGTTTTCTTTTGTTCTTGTTCTTGGAAGAGAGAGAGAATGGAGAGAATTGTTTTTAGTCTTTGGTAGAAAATGAAAATAGAAATGAAAACTCTTCCTACCTAGTAGTTGTCGTGGAATGCATGGAGAGAAAGGTAATATTGTGTGTGTAGCTTTTTGTTTTTCTTTGATAAGAATAAAAGAAAAGTTGATAGGAAAGATTAAGTGTAGAAATTGTCTTGCATTATTCATTGCATGACAATAGGTGAATAGGAGAAAAATGAATCAATTATGGGTAGTTTGTCTCCAAAAAGAAATGCATAGCCGTAGGATACATATGCTAAGTCATCAAAAATTGACTTACTTTTATTTAGCTTCATGTAGGTATGAAGACAATAGCCAAATGAATTAATGGCACAAATCTTGTCTCCTTCACAATGAATGGCCGTAGAAACAAAATGGAGGGCCACTATATTTGACTATTTTCATTGATATTTGATATGAATGAAGAAAGAAGAATTAAGTGTATTATTTTGGCCAATAAAGAGTGCATGGTCGTATAGTGAGGAGAGAAAAGAATGAATTACTTGAGCAAATAATTGGTACTACATTATTTGATAGAGAAAAAAAATGATGAAGTGATATAGCAAATACATAAAAAGATTTTGGTCCCCCTCCAAGAAATTTCCTAAGGATGCAAACAAAGAAATCATGTAGCATAATTGACTTTAGCAAAGCATAATTGACATAAAGCAACTAATAGTGCATTGTAGCTTTTCCTTTAGCTTCATAAGAAGCATAAAACCGTCCCCCCCTCCATGCTTCTTCAAAATGTGACTAATTTCACAAGTCACCATCTTAAGCATTCTAGCCATTAATTAATTCAATGGTTAAGATTTTAGGTAGACTTTTGATTTTAGAAGACTTAATCTAGGCCATTGAATCTTTCTCCTTTAAATTCTAGCCATTAGATGTGTCTCCAAAATGAAGGGTCAAGATTGCTCCTTCAAACTTTAAATCCAAGGGTCATAATTAGTCTTTGTCACTTTTTAAGACTAAATCTCCACCATAGATTAAATTAACATCCAATGGTTATAAATGGTCCTTGTTACTTTACAAGACCAAATCTCCACCCTTGATTAATTCTTCATCCAATGGTCATAAATGGTCTTTGTTACTTTTTGAGACCAAATCTCTACCATTGATTAAATCCATATCCAATGGTCATAATTGATCCATCTCCATCGTTGATTAAATCAAGATCAAGTCTTTACCGTCGATTAAATCAACGGTTGATATCAAAGTCTCCAATCTTAGACTTGTTTCCTATTGGTCCATCAAAATAAATTGTCACAATCACTAATGTTGACTTAGCAATATAATTTCTATTTTTATATGCTAAAATCCCACAAAATTATATTTATTGTATTTTTTTATTGTCCGATAAATTAAATACAGTACAAAACACAGTACAAGAAAATTTTCTAAAACTGTTTTCGGATTCAGGTTTAGTAAGATCCCTTGTCTCCGTCTAAACAGTACAAATTTTTCTATGCGTAGAAAAAATTTTGCTTTGCGGGATCCACCTGGGCCCACATGGCCACCTGGGCCCACGTATGGCCACCTGGGCCCACGTATGGCCACCTGGGCTCACATACACCCCCTAGGCCCACAAACAGTAAAAATTTCATAATCATCCACAAAAATCACAAATATTAGAAAACACACAAATATCAAATCAAATTACGTAAAATAATTACCTAATGGTAAAAATTAAATTACGTAAAGTTTTCTCCGGCCTGAAAATTTTTATTTTCCTAACACGGAGTAAATCACTCAAAACAATCAAATACGCTGACGGAATAATCAAAATAATTTTACAATATCCAGAAATTACTAAACAGTAAAATTCTGTTAACTATCAAAATTACTGTTTAAAAGATAATAAATTTGGGGTGTTACACGCAGTGCCTCTACTAGCCAACCACTGCTTTGATCTGCCACCACCATAACCCACGACCTCCACGCGCCACCAATGCCATCAAGCCCCACCTCCTTAACTCCCATATTAATGGGTGGAAGATGATGGAGCTCTAATGCTTGCAGAGCGGTGGCTCATCACCATCAAACCCCATCATCAAAGTCCCAGATCTACAACTTGTGGTTGGAGGACGATGACTCATCAATGGGTGAGGTGGTCGAACTAGAAGCGGTCACCTGGTCGCCAATGGCTCAACCAAGCATGGCACTTTGGTGTGGTCATAGCTGGCATCATTGTGGAATGTTAAGCATCATTTGGCCAGTGAGGTAGAGGTTGAAACGGACAAGGCGGCAGAGGTGCGAATGGCCTAATGATCTGCATTCTCCTTTTGGTTATAGGAGGTGATGTCATGGATATTGTGCGCTCATGGTAGAGTGGACAATGACGTGGCTAATATGAGACGCAGTTTGATTGAGACGTCGTGGCACCATCTCATTAGGAGATCTATCGTGGTTTTGTAAGTGGAACAAGAGTGGCGATGGTGGCTGGCCTCTACTGGTGCTCGATAGGCGATACTAGCTACGAACCACCCCAATCCACCATAAGATTTTAGTAGTTCTAGTTGTTGTTTGATCTTGCGATGGGTTTGGCAAGATAGTGGCTATTATAACCACTGCAAAGGAACCCAAGGATGGTTCTGCCATGGCTATGTGATGGAGCATCCTTATGAGGAAGAAGATAATAATGTGTCGTGAAAGAAACATGGACCTTGGTTATGGCCCGCATTGACACGTGAACCTGCAGCCATGTAGTGGTGATGGTAGTGGGATTTGAAGTTTATCGGTTCCCATAGACAATGTCAATATTCTAAAGTGGATTCAGAGGGGAACTTGAGATAGGAAAATGTCACGGTGGTTCCCTCCTTGCACAGTAGTAGCAAAGCATTTTGAACTAGGGGGTTGGTACCTGCGAAGGGACTCCAACGCTCAAGTCAGATTGTGCATAGTAGGGTTTACGCTGTGAGTGATAAGTTACCTGTAGAGGTGAATAAGTCTGGTATTTATAAAGGTTAGAGAGATACATTCTTGCACTAGTCGTAGGGTGAGATACGTTCCCTTGTTAGTTGCTAAGGATCCCCATATTATCAGAATGTTGATACTGCAATCATGAGCAGCTAAACGCAGTTATGGGTGCTATTATTTTACAAGATCATGATTGACAATAACATATATTCTCATAATTTATCCATTGCGTGGATCTTGCTGCAATGTCATTGTTACCCAATGTCATGGTCCGTTACATATAGAGTTGGGGTCTCATCCGTGTTGTAAGCAAATTCAACTGAGGGTATCAATGACAGACCCTGGCATATTAGGGGTCGGGTCGATCCACGGGATGTGATCCAAAATCATGGTCTAGAATAGTTTCTGAATAAGGTCACAGTCTTCCCAAGTTGCATCAGAGACATTAAGGCCATCCCAATGAATTAGAGCCTGTTTGTATCAAGCACCGCGCTTAAGGATCATTCTAGTATTCAGAACCTGTAATGGTTGCAAGACTGGTAAAGGAATGTATGTTGTTGCGGTGGACCAACACATTTCTTAAGCACTGATATATGAAATACTAGATGAATTTTGACTATAGGTGGTAGCTAGAGTTTGTTAAGCCATATTCCCAACTTTCTCCATTATTAGAAAAAGCCCGAAGTATCTAATTTCAAGTTTCTAGTTTTTGTGCAAAGCCAAGGAATTTTGTCTGTACGGCTGTAGTTTAACATAAACATAGTCACCAACTAAGAAGTCAACTTCAATCCTTTTTGTGATCTGTATTTTTTTTTTAAAAAAAAGTTACTGCTAAAAAACTCATCTCTGCCCTCTTCATCAACCCCTCTTCTCCCTATCTCTGCAATACCTACCCCTTCTCACAAACTCTCACCATTGTACACCAAATTGATCCTTGCATACACTCCTTCGTCACTACCTTTCCTCCATACAGACTTGAGATTCACCCATTCCAGTGTGCTCTTCTCCACCCACACACGAATCAACCTACTTCACACACTTTTTTTCACTCTTGTATGAAATCATCTCCATAAAACATGCAAAGAAGGATGCATCAACAGAGATAGAGAGAGCTAAAAAAAAACAAGGTGGGGTTTGGCATAAAAAAGGGAGAGAGGAGTTTCTATAGGAAAAAAAATGAGTTTGCTTCAAAGATGAGAACACAAAGCTGAAATTGGAAGGAATAAGGTTGTGGGATCTGCTTCGGCTGCTCTTAACCACGAGAGTGAATTAGGGTTGTGAGCACTAATTCTGGAAGGCAAATGGGTTTGTTTTGGGTGAAGAAAGAAGAGGAAAAAGGGGGTTCAGAGAACACAAAAGAAAAAGAGAGAAACAGAAGAGTGACCTACGAAAAAAGAAAAGGAAAGAGTTTGAGAAGGGGGGAATCAAACGTCTGTGGAGCCATGAGTTGAAGGAATGATGAGATTTTTAGTTCTGGCATGGTGAGGGTATCATTTCTGATCTTGAGATCCAAAAGCATTCATGTTCGTGGAAATGGAGCCATAAGGTTAGGCTTTTTTACCATTCTGCCCATAGTGGCAAAACTATTTATCAAATTGCCATACTTTTGAAATTATATACCAAACTGTCACACTTTTGGCCATGCTAGATTTTATTATTAGTTTTCACGTAGATAGCACCAAAGATGATGGCGCGATCATTGCAATTACACTAACACACTAGGTGTTATCCATGTGGATACGCCATCACACTTGGTGTTATCCATGTGGAAACGTCAGACTTTGTAGCGCTTTCCGTAATGTAACGCCAAACGTGTTGGCGTATCCATGTGGATAATGCCAAACATGATGGCGTTACCAGTGCATGCCTCTATAAAGACAAGTCTCTTCTCCTTCAGACGCATAGATTTCTCATTTCTCAAATTTTGACCTTCTCTCTAGACTTTTTCTCTCTCTATACTCTCTCCCAAACCCTTCTTTGGCTATAGTTTGTGGGAAAGACATTTGGATCATCATATATATAAGTATTTATATTCATTGTTAGATTAATAGTAGGGTATAGAAAAAATTTCTTATGAAAATTTATAGTATGAATTCATTGATATGGGTAGCAATTTTGTTTTAGTTGACACATATATCGATTGATTTTATACTTGTTGTGTTGTTATTATTCAGAAGTTTGAGAAGTGGAATTAAAATGGTAAAACACCTTGTTGTTCTCATTTACTACAATGGGAAAATGTATGAAGGTGAAGAGGGTCTAATGTATGAAGGTCCTCATACTAAGTCTATCATATGATTAAACGTGATACAACTTTTGAGCTTCAGAAAAGGAGAATTCATTTAAAGTTAAGGTTCCAAGAAAATCAATATGTGTCTAGTGTTGTGTATAGATTTCCATAATGGAGTAATGTATTGAGATGAATAACTCTTCTATTAAAAGATGGTGAAGATGTTGCTTGCATGATAGATTGCTTTGATCAGCATCCGAACTTAACTTATATGGAGTTGTATGTTGAGATAGAAACAAGTGAGCAAAATGAGCATGTTGAAGCTCTTTCTAAAACTGAAATCCAAGCTGGTCATTCTAATCTTCCTAAATCATCGTACCCTATCAACACTCAATTCTTTATGACACATGCTGCTCCTTTACTACATTTACTACAATCTCAAGAAGTTGGTACATCTGCTATGCCTGAAAGGAGATCATCTGGGTTGGACTTTGAAACTGATAACCCACTTATGACAGATGCATTATCTGACACAAGTGAAGATGAAGGAGAGCTACCTGAAGGTGAGGATTCAGATACTGACTTAGAAGAATATCAATTTGACGCTGAAGTAAATATACAGCAATAAGTCCCTCTATTGTTATTTGCTCCTGAATCTATGTGTGCCTCCATGCCCTCAGTTTTCTCAAATTAATTAGGATGCATTTAGTACACTTAATAATTTTCCTGAATTATATTTTCATGGTATTTGGAGGCCAGAGGAAGAATTATATGTTGGGTTGCAATTTTCTTCTAAAGATGCTGTCAAGTTGGCCCTACATTATTCCATTTGTAGACATCAGAACTACAAGATTGAGGATTCTGATACATATAGGCTAACTGCTAAATGCCCCAGATATGCTGATGGTTGTAATTAGAGAGTTAGGGCCATTCAAAGCAAGAAATCAAACATGTAGCAAATTACAAAATATAATGGACCTCATAATTGTGTCAACCCATCTATATCACAAGATCATAAGAAGTTAGACTCTCTTATGATTTGTTCTTGCATTTTGGAGATGATTAAGCAAAAACCTGATATACTTGTAGGCTTAATTATTGAAAGGATTCAAAGTTAATTCAGATATAGAGTGTCGTATCGGAAAGCTTAGGTAAAACAAATTACCATTGCAAACGTATTTGAGGACATGGATAAATCTTATGAGGTGTTACCTAGATGGTTACTTACCATGCAAAGAGACATGCTAGGCACAGTGGTGGAGTTGCAAACCGTTGAATTTGTTAAGTGCAACAAAGTTGACCATTCAAGACAAGTATTTTTTTTTGCTTATTTTGGACATTCAAACCATGTGTTATTGGATTCCAATATTGCAAGCCAAATATTCAAATTGACGATACTCATTTATATAGCAAATATCATCATAAACTATTTATTGCAACAACACAAGACGGAGATAGAAAACCTTTGCTAATTGCATTTGTCATTGTGGAAAGAGAAACAAAGGATGCTTAGAGCTAGTTTTTAGCCTTAATTCGAACACATGCCTCACAATAATAGGGTTTGTGCTTGATATCTGATCGACATCAAGGCATCAATCAATCAATGACGAATCAACATCTGGGATGGCAGCTACCATATGCTCATCATGTTTTCTACATATGACATATTGGTAGCAATTTTAACAGTCACTTCCACAATTTGGCCCTAAAGAAATATATGATTAATACAAGTAGTTAAAATTTCCAATTTCTTTTTAAATTGACTATACTAAAACTTAGTTGCTAACACCAACTCATTCAAATTTTTATATCAGAGTACAAACCAACTGCATACAAATTTGAGGCTAGGTTGGAAAAGTTGACCACTACTACAGAAATGGCAAATTGGATTAATTTGATTCCAAAGAAAAATGGAGTTTGACATATGTTGGTGGCCATAGATTCGGTCATATGACAACAAACTAGTCAAAGTGTATCAATGGAGTGTTGAAAGATGGCAGAAATCTACCAATAACTACATTGGTTCAAATGACATATACAAATTGATAGAGTACTTTGTTAATAAAAAAGATGAGATAAACGAGAAAATTATTTATGGGGCAAAATGGACTGACGATTTTATGAAAAGCTGGAATGTCAATGATGAGTATAAAGTACACTCATATCTTGGGTTTATTTATTAGCATTTTTAATTTATTTTTTATTTATTTTTAATTTATATTTAAATAATTATCTTTTCACCTAATGATATTTGAATAAATTATCAAATTTTTTGCAAAAATAAGAAATTCTAAAAGATAAATATTTGAAGGATTCTTATCCTATTCTTATATGTTAATTAGAGTTTTATTTGGATAGAAAATCTTAAACAAAGATTAGGTTGAAGATTGGATAAGTATTCTCAAAGAGATTTGATTTGGAGTAAAACTCAGATTCCTACACTATCCTGATCATTTCTCATTAATTGAACCATATCTTGGGCTACAAAGTTTAGATCAACACGACGTTTGCAGCATTGAAAAGCTAATAGAAAATCCTATAACTTATATGTTGAGATCGAGGGCAAATTCGGTCATCTAGAGGGTGATAACAATTATGCAAGTTAGATACAAAAAGCTGTCAGCTTTTCTATAAAAAGGGAAACTGAGTTTAGCAAAGTAACTCTCTTTTGAAAATGGAGAGAAATTTTGATAACTTAGCTTCTTGAAAATGAATCAACAATGACCAATAATGACCAAGACAACATATAATTGGTGTCTTGAAACTTGGCTAATTTCCAACACCATCATAAAATCGTCCCCCCCTCCTTGCTTCTTCAAAATGTGACTAATCTCCAAGCCACCATTATTTGTGCATTCTTAGCCATTGATTAATTCAATGGTTAAGATTAAGGTAGACTTTAAGTTAGAAGACTAAATCTAGGTCATTGGATCTTTCTCCTTTAAATTCTAGCCCTTAGATGTGTCTCCAAAATGAAGGGTTAAGATTACTCCTTCAAACTTTACATCCAAGGGTCATAAATGGTCTTTGTCATTTTTTAAGACTAAATCTCCACCATAGATTAAATCCAAATCCAATGGTCATAATTGATCCATCTCCACCATTGATTAGATTCAAATCCAACGGTCACAAATGGTCCTAGCCACTTTGCAAAACCAAATCTCCACCCTTGATCAATTCTAAATCCAATGGTTATAAATGGTCATAGCCATTATATTAGACTTATCCTACACTGTTGATTAAATCGACGGTTGATATCAAAGTCTCCAATATTAGACTTGTTTCCTATTGGTCCATTATCATAACCACTAATGTTGACTTAAAAGTATAATATTTATTTTTATCTGTTAAACCCCACAAAAATTATATTTACTGTATTTTTATCGCCCGATAATTAAATACAGTACAAAACACAGTACAAGAAATTTTCTAAAATTGTTTCCGGATTCAGGTTTAGTAAGATCCCTTGTCTCCGTCTAAACAGTATAAATTTTTCTATGTGTAAAAAAATTTTCACTTTGCGGGACCCACCTGGGCCCACGTATGGCCCCTGGGCCCACAAACAGTAAAAAAATTTTATAATCATCCACAACAATCACAAATATTAGAAAACGCACAAATATCAAATCAGATTACGTAAAATAATTAAAACCTAACGGTAAAAATTAAATTACGTAAAGTTTTTCCCAGCCCGAAAATTTTTATTTTCTTGACACGGATTAAATCACTCAAAATGATCAAATACGCTGACGGAATAATTAAAATAATTTTACAGTATCCAGAAATTACTAAACAGTAAAATTCTGTTAACTGTCAAAATTACTGTTTAAGAGATACGAAATTTTTTAGGATGTTATAATACTCCCCCTCTAAAAAGAAATTTCGTCCTCGAAATTTAATAACCATGATTTCACATCCTCGAAATAAATACAAATATTCCTCTTCCATCTTTTCTTCCAGTTTCCATGTAGTTTCACTTCTTACGTTATTCAAACAATTTTAACCAATAAATGTTCTTTATCTCTTGTTCACTTCTACTGATCACTTCTACGAATTTCCATTACCGTCTTAACTTTTCACACTAACGAACCTCTTCAACTTTTGAAGAATCCATCATGCTTCCGCTGCGCCACTTTGATACGTTAACACGGATATAAAAATAGAAATATCCTTTCTTGCAAGATATTCCTTCAATTGCAGTAGATGAAAGAAAACATCATGGAAAATAACAAAACGAATTGAATATGTTATCGAACATATCCAGCAAAGAATTGGATGTAACCCCAATTTTCAAAAATAGATTTTCTCTGAATTACTCACACTTTGTTGAAATAATCTCATAGGATATGGTTGAAAAATAACCAATCCATTTTCAAAGATCACATCTGTTTATAAAACAAATCAAACTAACACAAAAATTTTGAAAAGATTTGATCTATAACAATATTTGAATAAGACAAGTAGCTTGATCGGCTAAAAATAGAAACAGAAAGAAACAAATCAGAGGATAACGAATAACTCTAACATATAATTGATCTACTCAATCATATGCCACACAGAAATATTCAGTATGGTTTATATGATTAGCTCCAATGACGCAATCTCCATTGTTTAAATCTTCCACTCAGAACACTCTCGTTCCATTCAGAGTAATGACTTTCCCTACTATCCGAGTTTCTACTAACAAAAACTCTATTTTCAAAGAGCATAATCTCTGGGAAAATGTGTCCAACTTTTCCGCAAATTGTTTCCTTGACGTACATTCCTTCATTAAGTACCTTCTTTCACATCACTTACTGCTTTTGGTTTCCTCAATGGTTGTAAATACATCTTCCGTCGAAATCAATTACTTTCTCAATATCCTAAAAAAATATCAGGTTCCAAAATTACGAAATCTTATATTCCAAAACTGATTCTCTTCCATCAGATGTTGAACTTCAACTTCCAGTTTCCGCTATTCAGCGATCCTCTGTTCGTGCAGTTGTCTTTCCACATTGCTCCCGTTGCTCTCGTAGCTGCAACTGCATTACTAGTAACATGATCCACTTCCACACAAGTATAACTATCTCGAGTCATTCCTTTTTTTTTTCTTTTTCTTCAGAGACGAACGAATCGAAATACAATGGATCTGATATCCATTATAAATAACATTGTTTCCTTTCGGAAAACAAAAACACAGAGAACACAACACAAGCAAAACAGACCTAACCATAAACCCCAAAAGACTCAAACCGTGCTCTGATACCAACTAATGTAACACTCTCCCTAAGGTATCACATGTCTGACTCCCGACTCATAATTTGAAAATCAGTTCATAAAAGGTTTGAGTTATAAAAAGATGGGTTTTAAAATTTTTTCTTTTCACAGAAACATAAACTTACTGAAATTCATAAGTATTACTAAAAATATATTTAGTATACAATATTGACACCAATTAATATTTAACAATTTAAAGAGAAATATAAAACTAATAGAAAACTCTCTCTCTTTTTTTAACAGTAGCAAACCCTATGACGGGTCCTACTTAATAGCACGGTAAAACACTAACGAGAAAACTTAACATACTTATTCCTTCTTGTATCCATCTTGATGCATCAGACATCTGTTCTATGTCGACACTACATGCTATCAAATCTGGATGTCCACTCCTCCATGTTGTCACCAATCTCAGAATATTTATCACCCGTATGTCTAAGACAACTCGTTCCATTTATTATATAGTTTTTATCAATACAGACACAGCAAGACAACATAGCAAAAAGGTGAGATCACCTACACCAATACCAACATGGCAGCATAGAGATAACACAAACAACAATATCATACAGGGATATCATACCAGACTTCCAATAATATATTCAATATTAATCAACTATCATCATCCAATCATATATCAATTCAATTATCATAAACAATAATTACGATAATGCCCTCAACATTGTCTAATTATCATCATCATCATCCAAGTATTCAAAACAATTGTCATAGTCAATATTCCTCAATTAATATATCAAACAGATATAAATGCTCAGATTCATGCATGTGCACATAGACTCAGTTTTTCAAAAACAACTCATGGAGGTTTTCACAATTTCGAGTAGAATGCTCTAGTTAATTGCCCAGCCTAAGCCCATAGACAATCTCCCAGTCGTTGAAAAGAATCGTGTTCTTGTCAGGTATCATCAATGCGTTGCAACGGACTGCATCGCCAAGTGGCATATTGTCCAGCCTTAGCCCACAGACAGATATCCACTGGTCGACCACCGCGCCTTGACGCCCCCAAGATCCATCATAGACCTCACTATCAATTCTCATCCCCTCTTCAACCACAAGGGCCAAAATAGCTTATTAGCTATACTTTATACAATACACGAATATATCAGTGCAAGTCCAACCACAAGGGCCAAATCTTTCAATTTCATTTGTTCAATGTAATCATATGCCTCAACGCATATTTTTCCAATGCATGTATAATGCACCAATGCCAATCACAGGCATATCTTTCCATTGCATATAAAATGCACCAAATACCAATCACAGGCAAAACTCGTCATTTTCTCATACAATGTATGGATACTGGTTCAACAGTAATCATCATGTTATTATGTTTTTATAGTCATAAAACACTTTTGTCGTGTTTTCACAATTGCGTAACATTTCTATTACGTTTTCACAATTCCAAAACGTTTTAGTTATATTTTCACAATACCGTAACACTTCTGTTACATTTTCACAATACAGTAACATTTCTGTTACGTCTTCAAAATACCGCAACTCTTCTGTTGCACTTTTAAACCATGTACTAATTTTTTAACTTTTTTTTCAATCGCGTAAAAATATACATTTCTCAAATCGCATAGTATTTTTCCACTGTTTCAAAATCGCGTAACTTAAAAATCATTCTTTTAAGTCGCGTAAATCATTTTCCATCATTCTCAAAATATTTAAAACACTTTCCAACTCACATAACGATTTTCCATCATTTTCACAATCACGTAAAAATATTCTATCGCTTTTAAATCACATATTGATTTTTCAACAGTAGTTCAAATTACGTAAAATATTTAAACGTAATTCAAATCGCGTAAAAATATTTTAACGTATTTCAAATCATTTTTAAGATACGTAAAATATTTTTTCAACATTTTACAATCACGTAAAAATATTCCTCAATATTCCAAACATTATTTTGGACTTAAATAAATCAATATCATTTTCAACACATTTTTCAAATTGTGTAGCTTAAAAATCACATTTTTGAGATACGTAAAACATTTTTCATCACCATTTCACTACAAAAAATATTTCTTAACCTTCAAAAATTCCTTTTCAACCTTTCTCAAAATAATATGACTTTGTATTTCATTTTTCACATTTTCTTATTCAAGAAAATTTTTTTCCACATTTCTTTACTCAAGAAATCCTTTTCCAAAATATAATCCACAAAAATCACTTTTCCATTGATATAAATCAACGTTTCAAAACTTAACATTTTCTAACGTATTTCAAAACTCGAAAATCAGTTATACGTTAGTAAATTTTCAAAATACTATTATATTCTTCATTTTTCCCAAATCACTTCTACAATCAATTTTCTTCAAAATAAATTGAAGTTCAAACACGTTCAACCTCTCTTTGTCTTTCGTTTACAAAATTCTCTCAAGTGATAAAACATTCTAATTCCCTTTCCAAATTCCTTGTATTAAATCAAAATTGTATTTCCACTTTAAAAATCATTTTGTTTCATAAAACCATGGCATTACAAGCCTTCAAAATCGTGGACATGACTATTGAAATCATCGAAACATTTTTCCTTCTAAATTGATATAGTTTTACACAAACAAAACCATTAAAATCTTTTACAAAAAAAATCGTGAACACTTGGTCTTTGAAATCAAGTCATTTGTTAATTTTCCTTTTTCACTTTCTTTGCAAATCCTTTTTCACTTTCTTTGCAAGTCCTTGAAATCAACATTGCTATTTTCATTTAAAACTCATGTTTAGAAAAACACTTAGAAACTTTTTATACAAAATAAATCAATAAAAATCCTTCTAAAACTGTGTTCATGTATTCTTTGAAAAATAAACCCTTTGTTTATTTTCCTTGTTTTTTCTAAACATCTCATTTCATCATTCAAGAAAATATTAATTTGTAAACACCTATCTTAAGGTGTCTTGGCCGAAATTCACCATGTTCTAGGGACCAAAAATTAATTCTCTTGTTCTTGAAAAAATTTCAACATGAAGCCTAATCAAGGGCATCAAAACCGTAGCCTTCTCCCTTGGCCATTGTAGCCAAAAATTGATTTCCTTTCCATCATCACATCATGGCATACGCATACATATTTCATCATATATACCATAAGCTACCATAAGCATGCCATAATCAAAAGCAATAAATCATGCAAAGCATACAAAGCATGAACAAATAAATTAAACACATAAACACCCACAAATAATTACATGACCATGGATATGAATCCTCACATGGATTCACCGTCCATCACATATAAGACCATCTCTCACCACCATACTTGGTTGGTGAGGTGGATCTCCCTCTTACCTCTTGAACATCCTCAAAAACTCTTTGTTTTGCTTCTTTTTCCAAGTCCTTCACCACCAAGGGCTTCTCAAATACAAAACAAAAAATATAAAAATTAGTATACTAAGCTTGATTAAGAGGAACCATGGATCAAACATGGTTTAGATCATGAAAAAGAGAGAAGAAATGAAGTTTCCTTACACTTCACCTCAAAAACCTTAGAACTTGCTCTTGTAAAAACTCCTTGAAAATGAATGATTTAGAGAAAGTCTCCAACATGAAAGTTGCTTAGAATAAGGTAAGGATTCAAGAAATATGGTTGTTTGAAATTAAAGAGTGATGGAAGGTATACTTGGAGTGCTTGGCCGAAACTTAGAGGAGAAGAGAAATGGAGAGAAATTTTGATAACTTAGCTTCTTGAAAATGAATCAACAATGACCAATAATGACCAAGACAACATATAATTGGTGTCTTGAAACTTGGCTAATTTCCTACACCATCATAAAACCGTCCCCCCCCTCCTTGCTTCTTCAAAATGTGACTAATCTCCAAGCCACCATTATTTGTGCATTCTTAGCCATTGATTAATTCAATGGTTAAGATTAAAGTAGACTTTAAGTTAGAAGACTAAATCTAGGCCATTGGATCTTTCTCCTTTAAATTCTAGCCCTTAGATGTGTCTCCAAAATGAAGGGTTAAGATTACTCCTTCAAACTTTACATCCAAGGGTCATAAATGGTCTTTGTCACTTTTTAAGACTAAATCTCCACCATAGATTAAATCCAAATCCAATGGTCATAATTGATCCATCTCCACCATTGATTAGATTCAAATCCAACGGTCACAAATGGTCCTAGCCACTTTGCAAAACCAAATCTCCACCCTTGATCAATTTAAATCCAATGGTTATAAATGGTCATACCATTATATTAGACTTATCCTACACTTGTTGATTAAATCGACGGTTGATATCAAAGTCTCCAATATTAGACTTGTTTCCTATTGGTCCATTATCATAACCACTAATGTTGACTTAAAAGTATAATATTTATTTTTATCTGTTAAACCCCACAAAAATTATATTTACTGTATTTTTATCGCCTAGATAATTAAATACAGTACAAAACACAGTACAAGAAATTTTCTAAAATTGTTTTAGGATTCAGAGTTTAGTAAGATCCTTGTCTCCGTCTAAACAGTATAAATTTTTCTATGTGTAAAAAAATTTTCACTTTGCGGGACCCACCTGGGCCCACGTATGGCCCCTGGGCCCACAAACAGTAAAAAAAATTTATAATCATCCACAACAATCACAAATATTAGAAAACACACAAATATCAAATCAGATTACGTAAAATAATTAAAACCTAACGGTAAAAATTAAATTACGTAAAGTTTTCCTCGGCCTGAAAATTTTTATTTTCTTGACAAGGAGTAAATCACTCAAAATGATCAAATATGCTGATGAAATAATCAAAATAATTTTACAGTATCCAGAAATTACTATACAGTAAAATTCTGTTAATTGTCAAAATTACTGTTTAAGAGGTACGAAATTTTTTAGGATGTTACAAACTGCACTCATCTCTTGGGTTTATATATTAGGATTTTTAATTTATTTTAATTTAGTTTTTGTTTATTTTTATTTATTTTTACTTTTTTTAAAATAATTATCTCTTCACCTAATCATATTTGAATAAATCATCAAATTTTGTGCAAAAATAAGAAATTCTTAAAGATAAAAGGATTCTTATCCTATTCTTAGATGTTAATTAGAGTTTTATTTGGATGCAAAATCCTAAATAAAGATTAGGTTGAGGATTGGATAAAGATTCTCAAAGAAATTTGATTTGGAGCAAAACTTGGATTCCCACACTATCCTGATAATTCCTCATTAATTGAACCATATCTTGGGCTACATAAATCAGATCGATGCATTGTTTGTGGCATTGAAAATCTAACAGAAAATCCTACAACTTATCTGTTGAGATCGAGGGCATATTCAGCCATCTGGAGGCTGATAAAAATTGTGCAAGTTAGATACAAAAAGTTGACAGTTTTTCTATAAAAAGGGGAAAAACGAGTTTAGCAAAGTAGCTCTCTTTTGGTTCAAAAAATACAAGAAAAATGTAGAGTTTTGGAGGATCAAAGGCAGCGAGGGGATGAGCCCTAGGAGAGGAGGAGAAGCCGTCATGGAGGTCTCCTGGAGTTAGAGATCGAATCACCATTGAATGTGTTTTGGTTTCTTCTCTACGGATCTATCATGATGAATTATCTTTCCTCTTCTTATCTCTTCTTCTTTTTTGTCATGAGTAGCTAAATTCGTGTGTTTCTAGGATGATGATATAACTTGATTCAATCGACATGTATTAAGATTAGATTTTTAATTAATTTTTTTTCTATTCAATTTGAGTGCTTATTATGATTTTTTAATACTTTTATGAATTGACCACTCATAAATTGATCTAGTGAGATGTGTGTAGAGTCAGGAGATTTGCATATGACTTAGACTATAAATAATAAGTGTCATGATTTATAATTATCTAGAAATAGAGGTTTTAGGTTGTGTGAGAGAATTGTGGTATTTTCTATGAGAATTCATAGAGTGAAGGTCATGCCTTTAAGAATTGGGGTTTAGATAAAGAAATTGACTAGGCTTTTATAATTAAAGAGAATTAACTCACTAAGGAATTGAGTTTTAATTAATTAAGGGATTCTCCCTATCAACTGAATGACTAAAAATTAATTAGAATAAAGGTTCCAAAGTTATTCTATTGTCTATGATAGATTGTTGAATTAAGTGAAGTCAGATCCTTAGTGTTTTAATTTCGTGTGTTTACATCCTTACCATGTTTTCCATTCGTGTGTTTTGTTCTCTCTTTTCCCTCTTAATTTCGTACGTTCATGTGTGTTTTTGTCTTTTATAATTTTGTATCTTTAATTACTTTGAATCACTCTTAATTATTGGTTGCTTATATAGTATTAATATTAGAGAAGTGATACCTGGTAAACTAATTCCTCATGGAAACGATATTCTACTCACTCTTTATTACTTGTTCAAGTCGTGCACTTACGGTAATATTACCTAAATTAATACATAATCGCATGTGGGGCGATCAGTTAACATGCAAAAGGCAAGCTCTCACCAAGTCCGTCGATATGATATACAGTCAACCTAATTTTTGGTCAAAGAGGCATTCAACCCTGTAACATAGGAGGGTAGAATTAAATACTCTGTAAACATTCAAGAAGACTTGTGTGACTGTGGGTTGTTTCAAGCATTGCATTTCCCTTGCTCTCACGTAATAGCAGCATGTGCTTCTAAGTCACTTAACTATTTTCAATATGTACATAGGGTTTACAGACTACAAAATATTTATAGAGCTTATAAGGTTAATTAGGGAATCATAAAGGATGAACCATGGTGGACACCAGGTCCAAAGATTACATTGGTGCTTGATCGTCATGCTAATATACCATGGATGAACCTGTCATGCCAATATACCAGAGCATCAAGTCCACATCAGCCAAATTGATTAAAGCTGCTAACCAATCAGCAACTAGTGAGGAAAATGTGGGTAACCAAATGGGCAAAGGTGCAAGGCCCAAAATAACATACTCAAGGTGGAAGCATTTCATGAAGTGAGGGAGTTAGTTATATAGACAAGGGAACACGTGAAGGGGGAAATTGGTTGTGATCTCATTTCTCTCTCTATCTCTGGCATTCTCTCTTCTTCTGAAAAACACATTTGTATCTTTGATTCTCCCTTGCTCCTTGAAATTCCAGAGTTGGATTCCTTGCTCATAGGATTCATTCTATGAATATTCTGTTAATAATACTAATTTCCTTCCTTCCATATATCTGTTGACCGTGTCTGTTTCTATTTGATTAAAGTTACCATAACAATTGGTGTTTTCATTGACCACTCATGGCTGAAAATACACAACTCAAAGATTTGGTAGCTAAAATCAAGCGTGTGGAACAAAAGCACGATGTGTCCACAACGCGATTGGAGCGGCTCAAGATGACCATGGATTCAATGTCCAAAGCTATGGAATCCATCAGCCAAAAATTGGATCAGCTTTGTCTTCAGAGTTCAGCAAGTGGTAAGGACTCTTCTACTGTGGTAACTACTTCTACTCTTCCTCAAGTACCGTATCAGATCCGAAACGTGAAAATGGATTTTCCTGAGTTTGATGGCACAACACCCACTAAATGGATCTTTAAGGCTGAGCAATTTTTCAATTACTATGAAACCAGTGATGAGCAACGTACGATCATAGCTGCTATCCACATGGAGGGTGATGTTATACCTTGGTTCCAATTAATGACCAAAAACAATCTAATTCCCACCTGGCATGCTTTTACAAGAGTTTTAGAATTGGAATTTGGTCCTTCACAATTTGATTGTCCACGTGCTTCTCTATTTAAGTTGCAGCAATCAGAAAATGTGTCTGCCTATTACATAGAGTTCACAGCCCTTGCTAATAGGGTGATGGGTGTTAGTAACGATGCTTTATTAGATTGCTTTTTAAGTGGCCTGAAACCTGAAATTTGTCAGGATGTAGTTGCTCAATCCCCTTGCTCATTACTTACGGCAGTGGCATTAGCCAAATTATATGAAGAAAAATATCTCCCTTCGAATTCCACTACCAGAATTAAACCAACTTATCTACCTTCCTTCAACCAATATTTTAAACCTCCTCCAGTTCTTAATACACCTCCTAAGACACATCCACCCCTGCTACCTACCCCCAATATTAAACCCACTCCTATGATCAAACGTATGTCCACTGCTGAAATGCAATTTCAGAGAGATAAAGGATTATGTTATACTTGTGATGAGAAGTTCACATTTTCACAAGTGCCCCAATAAGCAGCTCTTTATACTATAGTATGATGAGGATGAACTTGACCAAGACAACCCTACCCTTGCCACTGATAACACTGAAAACAGTGACAACCCTGGCCAATACCATCATTTGTCCTTTAATGCACTACAAGGAGCACCTGGCTTAGGTACAATGAAATTTAAAGGTCTAGTCAATGGCATTGAATTACAGATTTTGTTAGATAGTAGGAGTTTAGACAATTTTTTACAGCCTAGAATAGCTAAATTTCTTCAGCTCCCAATTTCAAAGTTTTGGTGGGCAGTGGGCATTATTTGACAGCTAAAGGGCAAATCAAAGAATTTCTAGTCACCATACAAGGCCATGCATTAAAAATTTATGTATTTCTCCTTCTTGTAATAGGAGCAAATTTGGTTTTAGGAGCTGCTTGGCTGGCCACTTTAGGCCCCCATGTATCTGATTATAGTGCCTTAACTATTAAGTTTTATTTGGACAACAAATTCATCATATTGCATGGGGACAAGTTCACAACGGCTAAACAGGCCCAATTCCATCATCTTAAAAGACTGCAGTCTACACAGGCAATCTCCGAAATGTATACATTGCAGTTGCAATCTCTTGAGGTACCTGAAAATACCTAGCTTGATCTACTTGATAATGTAGCCCCTGAGATAACTTTAATATTGTAGCAGTACAAGATGGTGTTTGACAAACCAAAGGGTTTACCCCCTCACAGGGCACAAGATCACCATATTCCATTAATGGAGGGTACATCACCAGTGAAGGTGAGACCTTATAGGTATCCCCATAGCCAAAAAGATGAAATTAAGAAGTTAGTTCAAGATATGCTTAAGGATGGAATCATTCAACCTATCTCAAGTCCTTTCTCCTCTCCGGTTATATTGGTGAAGAAAAAAGATGGAACTTAGCGATTTTGTACAGATTATTGGGCATTGAATGCAATCACAATAAAGGACAACTTTCCTATTCCCATGGTGGATGAGCTTCTAGATGAACTACATGGTGCTATGTATTTTTCTAAATTGGATTTACGGTCCGGTTATCATCAGATTCTTGTTAAAGAAGAGGACAGGTACAAAATAGCATTTCGGACTCATCATGGTCATTATGAATGGCTTGTAATGCCATTTGGTCTTTCTAATGGACCAGGAACCTTCCAAGCATTAATGAATCATGTATTTCAGAAGTTTCTCAGAAAATTTGCATTGGTTTTCTTTGATGATATCTTAATATATAGCTCTTCTTGGTCTTTACACTTAGAGCACCTAGCCACTGTGTTGTCATTATTACAACAACATCAATTGTTTGCTAGACTATCCAAATGTTCTATTGGTTTACAACAGGTTGAGTATCTTGGTCACTTGGTGTCTGCTGAAGGGGTATTTATGGATCCATCCAAAGTCCAGGCTGTCATGGATTGACAAATTCCTACAAATCTGAAACAGTTAAGGGGTTTTCTTGGACTCACTGGCTATTATCGAAGATTCATAAAAAATTATGCTAGTATAGCTACTTCCCTTACAAATTTACTCAATAGGATAGCTTTCACCGGGATACAAATACTACAAATGCTTTCTTAGCTTTGAAGTCTGCGGTTACTCACGCCCCAGTCCTTGCTCTACCTAATTTTCAAATTCCTTTCATTTTAGAAACTAATGCTTCACGCCTTGGTATTGGGGCAGTGGTTAGCCAAAATTCACATCTCATTACTTTCTTCTCAAAGAAATTATCTTCCAGAATGCAAAAACAGTCTACATATGCAAGAGAAATGCATGCCATCATTGAGTCAATGGCTAAATTCAGACATTATTTGTTGGGACACTCTTTCATCATTAGAACAAATCAAAAAAGTTTAAAGAGCATGACTGAGCAGACTATTCAGACCCCTGACTAACAAGCTTGGCTGCCTAAGTTGCTAGGATATGATTTTACAATAGAGTACAAGCCTGGTAAAGAGAATGTGGCTACTGATGCCTTATCCAGGTCTTTTTACATGGCCTGGACTGAACCTAAATGGGAGTTTCTTTCATCATTGAAATCTGAAATCAAGTAGGATGCCAACCTCAGATCACTACTACAATAGTGCTTAAATAATACACAGTCAGATAAGGACTACACAACCAGAGATGGTCTTTTATTCCGGAAAGAAAAACTGGTGGTTCCACATAAGTCTGCCATTATCCAACAGGTTTTAAAAGAGTTCCACTCTTCTCCTACTGGTGGACATCTAGGGAATTTGCGAACCTTGACCAAAATTTCTAGTCAATTTTATTGGCCATGTATGAAACAAGATGTATTCAAATTTGTCCAACAATGCATGGTGTGCCAACAAGCAAAAACATCCACTTCTTTACCTGGTGGATTACTTCAGTTGTTACCTATTCCTCAGCAAATTTGGGAAGATATAGCTATGGATTTCATCACCGAATTACGTCCCTATCATGGCTTGACTGTCATAATGGTTGTAGTGGATAAGTTATCCAAGCTAGCTCATTTTTCACCTCTAAAGTCTGATTATACCAACCTGCAAGTAGCAAAATCGTTCATGAACAATATAATCAAACTCCATGGGGTACCTAAATCCATAGTATCTGACCGAGACAAGGTGTTTACAAGCAAGTTTTGGCAGCATTTATTTAAATTACAAGGCACTACTCTTTCCATGTCTTCAGCCTACCATCCTCAATCTGATGGACAAAGTGAAGCTGTGAACAAATGTCTAGAAATGTACTTGAGTTGCTTTGTCTATGACAATCCGAAACAGTGGGTAAAGTGGTTATCCTTGGTTGAGTTTTGGTATAATACTTCTTTTCACACCAACATAGGCATGTCTCCTTTTAAGACTGTGTATGGTAGAGAGCCTCCTATTATGACTAGATATTGTCCTCAACCTACAGATCCTACTTCATTACAAGAGCTCTTGCAACAACGAGATTCTATCTTTGCTAAGTTAAAAGCCAATTTGTTGAAAGCTCAACAGAGAATGAAAATATTTGCAGATAGAAAAAGGAAAGAATTAGAGTTTATGGTGGGGGATATGGTATTTGTTAAGCTACAGCCATATCGACAGCATTCTATAACTCTAAGGAAACACCAAAAACTAGGCCTAAAATATTTTGGACCTTTTCCTGTGGTGGAGAGAATTGGCAAAGTGGCATACAAACTTTTATTGCCCTCTACAGCCAAAATTCATCATGGGTTCCACGTTGCTTGCTTAAAGAAATGCCAAGGTGAACCTCACAGCCAATATATTCCTTTACCATTGTTATCAGATGCACATGGCCTTATCCTTCAACTAATTCAGGTCTTGAAAGCTCGAGAAGTGCTTAGACAAGGAAAATGGATACCTCAAGTCCTTGTTCATTGGGAGGGTTTGGATCAGACTCAGGCCACATGGGAAGACAGAACTCATATGCAGCAACATTATCCAAGCTTTGACCTTGAGGACAAGGTCAGTATTAATGGGGAGGGTAATGTCATGCCTATATACCAGAGCGTTAAGTCCACATCAGCCAAATTGGTTAAAGCTGCTAACCAATTAGCAACTGGTGAGGAAAATGTGGGTAACCAAATGGGCAAAGGTGCAAGGCCCAAAATAGCATGCTCAAGGTGGAAGGATTTCGTGAAGTGAGGGAGTTAGTTATATAGACGAGGGAACACGTGAAAGGGGAAATTGATTTTGATCTCATTTCTCTCTCTGTCTCTGGCATTCTCTCTTCTTCTGAAAAACGCATCTGTATCTCTGATTCTCCCTTGCTCCTTGAAATTCCAGAGTTGGATTCCTTGCTCATAGGATTCATTCTGTGAATATTCTGTTAATAATACTGATTTCCTTCCTTCCATATATCTGTTGACTGTGTCCGTTTCTATTTGATTAAAGTTACCATAACAGAACCCAACCTTCTTCTTTGAACCAGAACCGAACCTTCTTCTCTGAGAATCGAGCTCTTGCCGATGACAGTGAGGTCAGAATTGATGACTCTAGGAAAACAAGAACGAGAAATAGACTGTGCAAGCATAAATGAGAGAGAAGATTAGTGAAATTTTCATGAAAATTGAAGGAAGAAGAAAAGTGTAGGGATTGATGAAACAAATCAGAGAAAAAGACAGAGAGCTTACTGTTGATGAGAGGCAGAGACGACGAAATCGATGAACACGAGCAGAGAGAGGAGCGCAGACCGGAGAAACGCAATGACGGTGGAGACTGGAGAGGCAGAGACGAGCAGACGGACGAGCCTAGACGGACGAGTGCAGCGAGACGAGGCTGAGCGCAGGGAGAGAAGGCTGAGTGTAGGGAGACGAAATGGGGTAGGTTGGGGATGGGGTGGGTTGGGGATTTAGGATGAAGGATAAATGAGTAATTTTGTGTTAAAACCCCCCCAATTTGGGGAAACTGAAATGGGAAGGTTTTGGAGGGCATCCGAAAATCCCCCTCTCCTTTCCCTCTTATTTTCAACACTCCCAAACAAAGGTTTCTCAACTCCAAACCCCTCCCTTCCTTCCCTTTCCCTTTCCCTTCTAACTCTTACTCCCAAACATAGCTTCACAGGACTATAGGGATAAGATACAAACTACAAATTTCATATGCTTTTGGCGGCTTTGGTCTCTCCAGGGTAAGGGTTGAAGCAGTTCATGTTACATACATAATATATTTCTCTGTTTCATTTAAGTGGCAAGCAAGATACAGAGTGTTGCACTTCAACTGGTAAAGACAAAAATAAGTAATATTAAATGTTGGATGTTGTCTAGAGTCTGGACGGCTTCACAGCTTAAAGTCATAGCAAAATAATTGGATTCGTTGGCCGTGCGCTGTCTTAAGTCCTATGACAAGCTGAAAATTAAGTGACAGAGGGTGCCAGAAACAATTGACTACATTTTTGGATATTCATGTTTGATGTGTATGCGTTTGACACATGAATATGTTCCTTGAAAAATGAAAACCGCCCCCATATTACTAGTCAAACAGTCTTAATATTTATCTGGTATCTCTATCATTATTACTTTTTCGGTACAAGGTATCTCTTCATTTACTTTGGCCATTTGCCTGCTTGGAAACAAATTACGAGTCTAAGAATAAACAATGATCACAGCCGCAGTGACTACTTGAATCTATATCTAATCTAATTCTAAGCCATTTGCCTCCTTCATGGTCAATTTCTAAGCTTCCATGCCCTCTTTTGTTTACTATTATTATTATTATATACTTTTTGCTTTTGCTCTAAATACTGCATCCTACCTAAACCCAATTATTAGCAAGACAATGCCAACAAAAGCGTTTATACTCAAAAACCAAAAGAAAATAAAAAAAGCAGAGACTAGGCAAAAGAAGTACACATTGAATTTCCAAGTATGCTTTTTTCAGGAGCAGTGTTATAGAACGGAAATTTTGGGTCACATGAATGAACAGGGTGATGAGAACCGGCGGCTGAGGGAATAAGAATTGTGTGCCCACAACATTCATACCAAGTTATCAACTTTCAAGTTTCAACCACGCCCAAAGAGGATAGTGAAAATAATCCAAAAAGTAGGTGCTACATTTTTATTCCTTGTCAATGGAACAACTGAATTCATCGCATATAGAATCACTTTCAGCTGCTATATTCACACCACAATGAATCATAAAAGAGATAACAGATTTACACAAAAATCCTATATTACCACCAATATAAACCAAGAGCCTAAGCAAACAAACGGGGGGAAGCGATACCACCAAAAAAGGTGTTTAGAAGAATTTCTGAATACAGTAACTGAACTTGAATGAGTGGAACAGGAACTGAAGATCATGCAAAAATAGTGTCAGGGTGCATATTCATGTTCAAGGGTAGGTTGTGTTCGAGTAACTGTTGCAGCAGGTGCTTTTATTTCCCCAACAGAGGCCATATGAAGAGCTTCTCCCACCTCTGCAGCCCTTTCCATCTGTTGCATTTTCTTATTTTGTTTGTACTTGTGCGCCCACAAAACTAGCAATGACAACAACACCAACAATGCTAGTCCGCCCAGGACGGACCCAACAACAATCCCCACCTTCTTGTTACTCTTGCTCTCCCCTTGAGCACTTGGTACTGGCCCTCCTTTTGGAGCACCAGCAGCGGGAGCAGGAGCAGGAGGCACTGGTGCTGGAGGAGGAGCAGCGGACTCAACCACTATAGAGTAATGGCCCTGTTGAGAAGTGGAGCATGTGTTGCCTCCTGTTACATTGCTGAAATTGGATGAACCCTGTAAATCAAACCAAACACATTTAGCAACAGCACCATCAGGAGCAGATTTTATATCCTGGAACTTGACCTTTATGGGGTCACGGGACACATTTACATCCAGTTCTGGTAAATTTGTAGCCGACAAATTCAAACCATTGTAAGCAAGCAGTCCCAGCACCGGAGCCAAGTAAGTATAATTAGCCAACGGGTAGTACCTGGTGGACAAATTACCCAAATTTTGGTACACCAAAACCAGCCTTTTTACATATGGTCTCTCAATTAGTCCCTTGGGAATTTCAAACTCGTTGTACATCGCAACACCTCTTCTCCTTAAACTGCCACTCCTTAATCTCAATGCTGCAACCTTAACCCCAGTCAAATTGGAAGGAAGTTGAGTTGCATTATAGATAGTACCTGTTTTTGGTCTGACCAAAGCCCTGTAAGCATAATCTTGGAGAATTGCATCAAGGGCCTTGGCTTGGCTTCTGGAAGAAGAGCCAGTAGCAGTAGTAGACTGAGCCCTGACATGAGGACGTGAGTCCAAGCATAGAAGAAAAACAAGCATCGCGAGCCTCCGAAGAAGAAGCCCCATCGATGCTTGGGAATTTTGGCAGTTCAGCTCAATGCCGCACTGTATCTAACAATGAGATCTCTATCCAGATGTGGACTCCAAAATATTTTATATAAGATATTGAACACTTGGTCCGATGGTTCCCAGAGAATTGTAACCGGAAAGCTAAGTGATACACAGTAAAACTCTTCCAAAGAAAGAAGCTTGAAAACCACCTGACCCGGTCTTAAAAATGTATACTTGCAGCCACGTTCTGCCGTAATGAATGAAAACAACGGGCAGGGTATAAAGAACAATATTCTTCCTTTGGGGCAGTAATAAAGCAGCTTTGAAGGTTTCAACCGTTGCAACTATTCCTCTCACTTTCAGAAATGGAATAATAATCCTTGTAAAAGGCAAGGAGGCCAAAGACTCACTCAGGACTCGTGAACCTTCTTCTGCTTCTTCTGGGCATTTCCATTTCATTCCTCCTTAACTCAATCAAATTTCAAAACACACCCTCACCCTGATTCTTAGCCATGAGCAGTAATTGGGCAGGGAGAATTATTATTATTATTATTATTATTATTATTATTATTATTATTATTATTATTATTATTATTATTAGAGAATAAGAAAAAAAAAACCCTGAATCAATGTTGTTCCCAGAAACGGTAAAAAAGGGGAAGCAGTGCTAGTGCAGTGATAATTGAGAAGCAAGCAAAGACAATATGATATAAGGCAGAATCAGTGGCAAGATCCAGGACCCATTTGGATTGGCAAGGCAACTAAATTACCTGAAATGGGGTTATTTAGCAGAAAGCCCTAAAAAATGGTAGTTATCGGCTATTTGTTGAAGCTGAAAACACCAACCATGCACCTCAAAGCTGAATGATGGCCACATATACTGAGAACTCCAAATTTCACCCAACAAAAGAACGCTTGAATGCCAACAATCTTCAAAAAAATCATCCCTGCTTGGTTACCAGTGGAGTGATAATGGCAGCAGCAGCAGCAGCAACACCCTCTGATGATTTCAGTGGGACTGGGAGTGAACAAGAATCAGAGTCCCCCATTACCATTAGGCTGCATTTTGGGTAAATCTAAGTGTAAAACTGGACGAGACGTGTTGGGATGTGGATGATGCTCGATTCGATTGATTTCTTCTCCTTTTTTCTTCTTTACAATTTGTACAGGGAATGGAATGCCTCTCACGCTGCAATAAACGAATTAATTATAATGGAAGAATAGGCTATTTTAGGGTAAAATCCAATCGCTTCCAAACTATTTCTTCTTCTCGCGAGAGTGAGAGAGAGGAGATAAGTTTCTCTTTCTAGAGTTGTTGAGGTCCACTCGAGACTCACCACCGCTGGAACCAGAACAAAAAATACACAAAAGCAGAAAGCAGTGTGTATATGTGGCCCGTGGGAAAAAGAGCAAGATAGTGAAATGGAAATCGAAGTCCTTCCTGATGAGTTTTCATATTATTGAAAATTGTGATAATATATTTAGTGTATAATTAAATTATTAATTTTAGTAATAAAACCGTTGGGAGGATACATGCTTTGATGACTAACAGTATTCGAAAATTTAATCTCGCATATTGGGTATGAAATATTTAAGAAAATAAATTATTATTTTTAATACACCAACAAATAAAAAAAGTTAAAAACAAAACTAAATAAAAAAGTGATTTACAGGTATGTTAAAAACGCTTGCTATTAGCACCAAAAAAAAAAAAAAACACTAGCTAAAACACCACATGACTCTGAGTATTTTTACACGGATAACCCTACTTGTTTTGCGTATATACCAAATCATCCTACCCCTGGATCACGTGGCTCCAAGCTTTATGTGATGGTGGAGCGTGTTTGGGGATCCATTGGAGTGCAGAAACACTTGTGAAACAATGGGGATGTATCAATATCAACCTATCAAAAATAGAAGCAAATTCTTCTATCACTGATGAATTTTCTTATACGCAACAATAATGAAAAGAATGTTTATCCCACCGTTAGTACAAAATAAATAGTTTTTTGGATTTATTGTCATTTCGATTGTTCGATGTAAGATTTGACATGAACATGATTCGTTATGAACTTGCTTTTAAATAAGAATTAGAGTTGTAATACTGATTTTGATTCAAATATCAATTTGGAGTCATTTCGATCTTATATTGGGAGTAGTAGTTTCGATTGACTATCGAAACAACAAGTTTGAAGGATAACTACACTTACCAAAATTTTTAGAAGGAAGAGACCTCAAGTGAAAAATAGCAAACGTTCGAATATATAAGTTTGAATTCAAAAGAAAGAACTTTGAATTTAAAATAGAAGTTGGTAGCAGTTGAGGATGTAAGATCAAGATAACACGAGGATTGCTGACAAAGATTGAGCAGTTATTTGTTGCACGAGGATTGCTGATAATGATTTGATGGTTACTAGACAAAGATTACTAATCATTTAAATAATTATCTTTGTTTAGACACTTGTCAAGATATTGTAAAAAAGGGTAGCTACTTAGGAAGTCTATAAATATAAAAAAGATGAAAACATTTAGGGGTTGGAAATTCTATACTCACAAATACTTGTAAACTCACGCTCTCACATCCATTGACATCTCGAGCAAATAACACGCAAGCCTAGTTCAGTATGTTTCCATCCACTTTCATTCCCGTATCATTTTCAGACTCAATGCAACTTTAAATACAAGTTCATTTTACATTTTCAGTCTTTACTTTCTTTGCAAAATCTCTTCTACTCTTGATCAAGTGATTCTTTCAAGGATCATTTGAGTTTTGTTTATTGCTTTCATTTATTTGTTTTCATTATTTTTTTACAATTTTACTTTCTTGCAATTTATATATTTGCACGTTTATTTTTTATTGCATTTACTTTAAAATACTTTATGTTCTTTATCTTAAGTCTTTTACATTACTTGTCATATTTACTTCGAATGTACTTTCATTTCAGTCATTTACATTTAACTTATTTTCATTTGCACTAATTTTCTTTTATTTCTCGCAAACAAACCTTTTTCTGATTTTTAAACTTATTTTTTAATCAAGTTAAATTTACACATAAAACTTTTGATTTTGGATTTGCAAGACCATCTAAAATTCGAAATCATCATTTGCATTCCTTTAAGATATTAATTTAGACTAGAATTCTAAGAGGAAGTGATTCCCTTCCCTAAATTGAGATCGAGAATCAAATTTTGTCCTTAAACAAAGGGTTTACCAGTCTAATTAGTAATATTCGAAATATTTTTGGTAAACACCCATATAAAAAAAAAAGAATGTTTATTCATTTAGGAAGTTCGAAATAGAAATAGAGAAACAAATATTAATAATCTGTATATATTTCTGAATGAATGAATACAGAAAGATTAGTCTTTATTTATACAAAAAGGTAGCTGTACAAAAAAGAAAAATAATAAATTATATTTATGAACTAAATCAAACTAATTATGTACTACATCAATTACAATCATCATCCCTAAAATAAATTATGATCAATCACAATTAATCATACTAATATCCTTCCTCAAACTCAAGTGGGTGTAAAGGAAGCCAACTTGAGTTTAGAAACCAGAGTGCAGAATCTCCCAAGATGATGAGCTTTGGTGAATAGATCGGCTGACTGATCAAGAATGCTAATGGAAAAGAGATAAAGAGCACCACAAAGAATGTGTTGCCGAATGAAGTGACAGTCGATCTCAATATGCTTGGTGTGCTCATGAAAAACATCGTTGTGAGCAATCTAAATAGCACTCCTATTATCACAGTAAAGAGAAGTGAGAAAGGATTGAGAAATACCTAAGTTATTAAGAAGCCAACGTAACCAAAGTATCTCAGATGTGGCATCAGCTAGTGCTTGATATTCTGCTTCAGTAATAGAACATGCAGTTAAAGTTTGTTTATTGCTTCGCGATGAAATAAGTGCATCACCAAGATAGATACAATAGTTAGTGGTGGATTGGCGATTAGTGGAGTCTCCAACCTAGTCAACATCAGAATAAGCCTGAAGAATCAAGGAAGAGTTGATTGAGAAATGAAGCCCATGAAACAGAGTTCCTTTTATATACTGAATAATACGTAGAACAACAACATAATGAGTAGTGCGCAGAGTTGACATAAACTGAATGACTAGATGAATAGTATATGAAATGTCTAGATGAGTAATAAGATAAATCAAGCTGCCAACCAACTGCCAATAGAGAGTAGGATTATTAAGTGTAATACCATCCAGAGGTGTAAACCTGACATTAGGTTCTAAAGGAGTAGGCTCAGTGCAATTGTCTGAGAGACCAGTTCGAGAAATAAGATCTGAAGCATATTCAGCTTGAGATAAATAAATACCATCAACAAAGGAAAGAACCTCAAGACTCAAAAAATAATTAAGAGGACCAAGATCCTTCATATCAAAATTGCGGCTCAAAGATGCTTTAATATCAACAATACCAGAAGTATCATCACTTATAATAATCATGTCATCAACATAAAAAAGCAGTAACACAGTGCCACTATTAGACTTACAGATGAAGAGTGCTGAA
Organism: Ormosia emarginata; assembly: GCA_029884605.1. Classification (NCBI taxonomy): domain Eukaryota; kingdom Viridiplantae; phylum Streptophyta; class Magnoliopsida; order Fabales; family Fabaceae; genus Ormosia; species Ormosia emarginata. The sequence continues at coordinate 48,619,365 of JAQQTP010000088.1, forward strand.
TCATGAGAATAAGAGGAATATCCAAGCTGACTGATGATGGAACTGAACTTAGCAAACCAGGCTCAAGGAGCTTGTTTAAAACCGTACAAGGCATTGCGAAGAAGACAGACCTTGTTAGGTGGGCAGGAGTAACCTGGTGGCAGTCACATATACACTACTTCTTCTAAGTCACCATTTAGAAAGGAATTCTTCACATCCATCTGATTAAGAGTCCAGTTGCAAGTGGTAACAATAGTAAGATAAGCAACTAGAGCAAAGGTTTCTTCATAACTAATCTCATATTCCTGAGTAAAACCTTTGGCTACTAAGCGGACCTTGTAACGATTAACAGACCCATCATATTGAGTTTTAATCTTGTAAACTCATTTACATCCAATAAGAGACTTATTAGAAAGAAGATCAACCATTTCCCAAGTACCATTATTCTCCAAAGCTTGTAATTCTTCATTTATAGCTTGCTGCTAACGAGGATCAGTGGATGCCTTTGAATATGTCTGCGGTTCATGAAGGTGAAGCATGGTAGAAAAACAATGATAATCATGAAGGTAGGTAGGAAGGTTCCTTACCCGAGAAGGATGAATGACAGTGTCAAATGCATAATCAACAGTTGGGATAGTGTCAGTGAAATGAGTCAAAACTTCATACGATGATGAGAGTTCACTGGGAGAATCAGAAGAGAAATCTAAAGGTGGAGAACCTATCTCAGACATATCTGAAGACTCTGCATCAAAATCATGTGGAAAAAAGGTCAATAGATGGTGTGGTGAACAAGGGGGTAGAAGTGGAAGGAATAGACATGAATTTAGACAATATGGAGAATAAAGCATCTTCCCAAAAGACAACATGACGAGAAATACGAATATACTGAGAGATTGGATCCCAGCAGCGATAGCCTTTGTGTTCAGTAGTATAAACAAGGAAGTAACAGAGACTAGAACGAGGTTCAAGCTTGGTGTGTTCATGGGATTGAAGAAGAACAAAATAGGCATAACTAAAAACTTTAAGAGAACTATAGTTTGGAGATCTTAGGTGAAGACGTTCATAAGGAGTTACATTACCAAGAATAGAAGAAATGAGATGATTGATAACATAAATAGCAGTAAGAGCAGCATCACCCCACATATAGGTAGGACAAGAAGAGGAAATTAGCATAGCTTAAACAGAGTCAAGAATGTGCCGATGCTTTTTTTCAGCATGACCATTTTGTTGAGATGTACTAGGACATGAAAACTCAGAAAGGTTCCCCGTTCAGTAAGAAAAGTGAGTAGTTTTGAATCATGATATTCTGAGACATTATCACTATGAAAAACCTTAATTATCTTTGAAAAATGAGTTTTAATCATAGTGGCAAAGGTAATGTATATTTGAGGAAGTTCAGAAAGATTTTTTTATTAAATATATTCAAGTAAAACGTGAATAGTCATCAATAAAAATCACAAAATATCGACAAGCTGCCATAGTGGGTGTAGGAGTTGGACCCTAAACATCAGAATGAACAAGATCAAAGGAAGAAATAGAAATAGAAGTACTTTTATTAAAAGATAAAGCAAGTTGTTTAGCTATTTGACATGACGTACATTGCAAAGACTCTTTTTTATTAACAAATCCTAAGGCACCCTAAGAAATAGGATGACATAATTTACTAAAAGAGTTGTAACCATGAGTTTATGCCACAGCTGAAGAGATGAAGTAGTAGAAACATCACAAATAGTTGACACAAGATGTAGGGGAAAATGGAGGTTAGTGAGCTCAAATAGTCGTCTAACTTTACTAGTATTTCGAATGATCTGCCCCGTCTGTGGATCCTGCACAGAACAATTAGCAGAAGAAAAAGTAAGTATATAACCAAGGTCACACAATTGGCTAACAGAGATGAGATTAAAGTTTAATTTAGAAACAAGGTAAGTGTCTGATATTGTAAGGTAGGTAGGGAGATAGGAACCTTATGTCTTACTTTCATAAGAGATACATCAGCTATATGAATGGAATGAATGATATCTTTAGAAGAAAGGGGAGAGAATGCATGGGATGAAGAAGTCATATGATTACAACATGCAAAATCATAATACCAACGATTATTACCTGGGGTAGTGGCTAAGGTTGTAGGAGTATTACCAAAAGGAGAAAGGACTTGCTTAAGAAGAGACTTAAGATTAGTAGTAGAAAGAGAGATCTGGGAATCTGAGGCATCGTCGGCAACTGAAGCTGCAATTACAAACTTGGAGGAGGAACTAGTACGAGGTTGAAAGTTTCTCTAATCAGACCTTTGTGGACGAGTAGAGTTTTGTGAATGACTAGGGCAATTATGAGCAATATGACCCTTCTTCTGACAAATGTGGCACTCTAAGTGGGACATTCAGCAAAAATATGACTAGCTTTACTATAACGACCACAAAATGTGTCTTTCTGATGAGTAATTATAAGAGCTAAATCTATTTTAGATCTAAAAAGACCCAATCTAGTTTCTTTTGATTTCATACGAGGAAATGCATCCTCAATTGTGGGCAAGGGATCCTGATGTAGTAGGGAAGCTCGAACAGGCTCATAATCATCAGTGAGAGCCATCAAAAACTGGATAAGCCTGGTGCGATCACGGTACTTCTCATATAATTTGACATCACTTTTATGTTTCAAGATTGGCTCACACAGAATCAGTTGATCCTAAATAGCTTCCATCTGAGCCAGAAACTCATATATAGCTTGGTCGAGTTCCTTTAACAACTAATATTGACAAGATAAATCAGAAATTATATATCTATTTTTAAGATGAATGCTGGGAGTGGAGGTGTTTCAAAACCAAGTGATAATATGATGATTTTTGTTATCCTAATCTTCTAATTTTTCAACATATTTTTCATCAGTGTCATATTCAGCTTTGACAGGACAAGTAATATCAGACATATTACCAAAGTTTGCGGCCTTTCAGAAAATTTGACCTCAACCCAATAGGTGTAATTTGAACCATTAAGTAAAACTTGAATGGAATGAGCAACATTAAACTTTTTCATAATAGTAGAGAAGAATAACAACAAAAAAATGTACTTTCGGAACTGAATTGACAGAAAAGAGCCCAAAAAATGAAAAGATCTCACCAAAAAATCTTAGGAAGTGTCTAGTGCTAGAACCAAAAAATACCAACAGAACCAGATTGGGTAGCATGGTCACGTCACGAGTGGAGGTGATGTCACGGTGTAGCGAATAGGTCACATCACGTCACGTCACGGTACAGCAGACAAGTCTCGTCACGGTGCAAGGAATGGCTATGATGCCATGCAGGTTGGCTGATCCCTATTGCATAAAAAAGGAATGTGCTGCAAAAAGGAACATACTACACAATTGATGAGATATCGTCTATGAACAAGAAAAGGCCATATGGGTTGGAGACAAAAAGAATGTGCACGCCTTCTGTGATATGTAAAATGGTGTCTGGAGATCTGAAATCTGGAATATGAAATTTAGAGTTTGAAATCTAGGATTGGATCAAGAGCCTAGACTCTCTGATACCAAGTTAGAAATAAATATTGATAATCTGTGTATATTTCTGAATGAATGAATACAAAAGGGTTAGCATTTAGTTATACAAGAAGGCAACTATATAGAAAAGGAAAATAATAAATTATAATTATGAACGAAGTCAAACTAATTCTGTATTACGCCAATTACAATCATCCCGAAAATCAATAGTGATCAATCACAATTAATCACTCTAACATAGGATAAAGTATATGACAAAATTACAATTACAGACATTAAAGTCCATTAACCTCAACATGTTGGAGAGTTGAGACATGAGAGCCTTTTGCAACACCTAAAATGATAGTGCAATCTTGTGAAGACTGACGAATGAATTATTCATTATTCGGAACGTTCCACCTTATAGTTGTGTTTTTTCTTCTACTTGACTTTCATTCCTGTTTTCACTAATGTCTATTTTGCTCACATGCAGGAAAAAAAAGGAGGTGGAAATATATTTACAACAAAAAGGAAAAAGAAAATGGGAAAATAAACAAAAAAAGAAGAAGAAGGAAAGTTAAACTCAAAGGAATCAATAATTCTTTTTAGTTTATATCTAGAGAGATCCCTGTTGGAATCTAAGGGAAAATGCAACAAAATAAGTTTGAAAAAAAAGACTCAGCAATAAATTCAATCAATTTTAGTTGTGTCATTTCTAAACTGCTTTTTAGTTTGTTTTAGGCTAAGCAAGTACTTTTTGGTGAACTAGAGGGCCAAATAATAGGAAAATACATAATGGAACTTTAGAAATTGTTTAAAAGGGAGTACCTCATTATTTTTAGGAAATGTTTACTATGTTGTTAATGTATAGATTATAATAAACTACCAATTTGATTCTACAAAAATTCACTTTATATCAATTTAGTTTTTTAAAAATTTTGACATTAAAATGATCCTTATGTCAATTCCATGTGATTTTAAAAAAAAACTATTTTGTTGTCATTCTAAATGTTTGTAGAACTGAATTTGATGTCAAAATATATTGGAGGGTCAAATTAATAGTTTATTTATTATAAATCCTTTCATACATTAAAAGTTAATATTTGAAATGTGTTGGTAATTTTTTTATTTTTTAGATATTCAGTAGTAGATACTGGGATGTATCTGAGAAGGCATATACTGGCATTTTTCTCCATGCGCAGCAGTGAAGCGAGTTGTAATGGGGGTGGTTGGTACTTACAAAGGCACTCCAATACTCATGTCAGGCTGTGCACAATTAGAGTTTAAGCTAAAGAGTAATAGTTACCTATTGAAAGTGATAAAACCTGATATTTATAGAGTATATTTAGGGTTACATCTTCCCTTAATTGTAGCATGGAATCCCTATAAAATAGGAATGCTGATACTGCAGTTATGAGTAATCAAAGGTTGTTGTGGACGCTATTATTATGCAAGATTGTAATTGGCAGTACAGATATTTGTAGGATTTACCCACTGTGCAAATCTCGTGATCGTGTTGTCACTGCCCAATGCCATGGTCCGACATACGTTGTGTCGAGGTCTCAACAATGTCTCAAGTGAACTCCTGCAAGGTTGATGGACGACTCTAGCTGGATGCGTATCAGGTTAACCCATGAGACCGGGTCTTGGATCACAGTCCCTAACAGTTTCTCCCAACTTGGTGCTTAGATGAGATAACTAAGTGTCAAGGTATTCAAGTTTGTTAGGAGCATACGACCAGCAATGGACAAAGGGATCCTAGTCAGTATTAACGTCGGATCTCGCGATGTTTTTCCCAAAGGGTCAAGGTCCATGATGCATCATTGTATATTCCTTGGGGTTAATGAGTAAGGTCGGGGTCCACATTGGAACACTCTACTCATATCATCATTATGTTGTCTGGGGTATATAGTAGGTTACCCCCATGTGTAGTTCATGGGGTCTTTGATGTCCTTTTGTAGCCTTTACTCTGCGGTTCCTAGTAGTTATGCTTGCTTGAGAACCACTGCTTTGAATTTATTAGGAATTAAAAACCACTTTAAAGAGGATAGCAGTTTCATGCTGTTTCCTAACTACCCGTTGCCATCGTGGCCAGTTACAAAGGAGGGGAGCATTAAAACATGGCCTCAAACATGTAACCATCTCACCTTTTCAGAGGCCAATCAGAATGTCTTATTCCAATGGGCATTCTTGTACTATAATAGTTTATAGGCCCTTTTTTGTAAAGTTGTTGATGTATGAAATGTGAATGAATAATAAAAAGTTTCCTTTTTGTACATTCTCTCTTTTTCTTTGTCTGCTCCATTCACCAAGATGAGTCCAATGCTCATCATGTAAAAATATGCCTAACCTCATCATGTTGTCCCCAGCTTGGTGCTTAGCTAATATATCTAGGTATCAAGGTAAGTCTCAATGCTCTCGGGTCATAGGATCCATGTTTTGTATGAAGCTGGGGTCCAAAATGCTCCTAAGGGATCAAGAGTTTATCTAGAGGTGTTAACGACTAAGTCACTTGACATTCATAGACGTACCGTAGTCTGGCCACGGTCCATGCATCATGTGATCATAGATGGACATTTCAGTGTGTAACTGGGGTCCGTAAAAAAAAATCATGCTTAAAACAGCGAGGCTTGCTTGGAGATTGGCTTTCTGGCGTGACAGTTGTAATTGTCCACATGGTTCGTTCTGATTGGGGGGTTGTCATTAGGGTACTGTGCAACTCTGAGTGCCATAATGAGAATTTTTTAAATTCAAAGTGTTAAGACAAAATTGCCCTCTGAGCACCACTTCTATGAATAGGAGCTTAGGACGCCTTTTCAACAGTTTTACTATTTTTCTCAAATTTTCGGTGACCTGAGGCGATTTCTAGTGGCTATGCATGACAGAGGAGCAGTGTCTTTAAGTGGTTTTCGAGCAATTTTCAGGCGGTTTTTGACGAGCGCCGAACTCAGTCAAAATTATAACCGAAGTTATTACCTAAGCTTGTAGCACAGTGACAACACCGGATCGTCTCCTCAAGGATCGTAGATGCAATTTAATCAAATCAAGTGAAAGTTAGCAAAGGGGGGGTTTGATGGTTCAAGGATCGCACTTAACAAAATTAAAAGGGAGAAATAACAATTAAAGAGCAGTCAATTTAGAAACCTATCCAAGATTGGGTGGATTCAATCATAGACCCTTCATAAAACACTTGAAGTGCAATTGAATTGTTAATTTGGATCTAACCGAGATCTCTGCATCAAATCCGAGAATTCATACTAGACGATCGTCTAGAATTCAATTAACAAGTGATAAACACAAATCCGCAATCGCATCATTCATGAAAATCTATGTTAATTTCAAGTACCGAATTCAATTAACTTAGGCACAAATCGTAACCTAACCTCTTCAATTTCGTGATTAATTTAGATCAATCAGTTCTAAGTTTCATCACAAATCTCAATCTTCATTTATGTGATTAGTTTAGATCAATCAGTTCTAAGTTTCATCACAAATCTCAATCTTAAACCAAGATCAATCAGATCAACATAAATAGAATCACCATTCATGCATTCAAGATCAAGAAGAAGAAAAAAAGAAGAAAGAAGAAGAAAAGAGGAATTCAATTACAAATCAAATACAATACATAACCAAGGTCTCAAGAATCCAAACCACAATCTCTTCAAGAGTTCTAAATTGACCGAAAGTAGCTTAGCCCTCCATCACCATGAAGAGAAGCATCAAAATATACAAAAGCTATGAGAAACTATGAAGAAACTATGAAGAAACAAGAAACTAAGAGAGAAATGAAGGAGAGAATACATGTTGTTCATGATAAATGGTGCCTTTTATAGAAGTCTAAGGTAACAAAATGACAAAGGGAAGTGGGTGGATGAGTGGGTGAGTGAGTGGAGTGTTTGAGTGGATGGATTAGTGGGTTGGTTTAGTGGATTGGTTTAGTGGATGAGTGAGTGGAATGGTTGAGTGGTTGAATTAGTGAAAAATGCCAAAGGACTTTTGGTGAGTGGAAAATTATGGACATGAATGGGTGAGTGGATGGATGAGTAGATGAGTTAGTGGATGAGTGGGTGGAGTGGTTAAATGGTTGGATTAGTGTATTAGTGGATGAATGGGTGAGTTAGTGGATGAGTGGATGAGTGGATGAGTGGATTAGTGGATGGGTGAGTGGATGGTTGAGGATGAAAATTTCGTGTCTGACTTGGAAGCCAAAAACGACCCACTATACTTCAGAACCACGAAAAGTGTTCTTCATCAAAGTTGTAGATCCTTGTTTTGGCTATAAAATGGATAGCTGGTTCGTCCAATTTGGCTTCCTTAAGCCCAAGATATGTCCCAAATACCGTAGGTTGCTCAAACCCAACTTCAGCACCTCTGTTCCGACTTGTAAGCTCAAAATGACCTGCTAGACTTCTTTTTCTCAAAATGTGTTCTTCATGAAAGTTGTTTATTTGGATCTTGACTATCCACTGTCCAAATTTCAGCCCATCTCCATTATTACATCTTGAGATATGATTTTTTTGAGTGCACACTATTCGGATTCTACTGGCAGAACCCGTATTCTGACTTCCATGTAAACTTAGGTCCCTTAGACATCTGAATCAGACTTCGAGCTCTTCATCAAAGTTGTAGAGCTTCCTCTTAGCTTTCCTACAATATAAAATTCATGATTTTCAGATATCAAGAACTCAAGTTATGACCAAAATACAGAAACAGTGTAAAATCTCAATAATGCTGAAAATATTCAATTAGGACCAATTTGAGCTCAAACTCACAAAATCATGTCAAACTCAATCAATTAAGAATATGGAGAGTGTAAATGACTAAATATAAGGGTTTCTTAATGAATAAAATATGTGTTTATCAAATTCCCCCACACTTAGCTTTTTGCACTCTGGGCAAAACTCAAGATCAAAATTTTACAATCAAGAAGAACAACCAAAGGTTCGAGGATCAAAACATTCATGAGTTAACAATTCTCCACATCTCAAACCAACAAGCAAGGTATCTTCAACATGAATCGAGAATGAAAGATCTTCACAAGATTCCCTCTCAATCTCTCAAGTGTTTAAAAGGTAGGTATTTCACTCAATTCAACCCATGAAAATTGCACTACCATAAGCTTGCTTATCTTCTACTTCTCCACTACTCAAAACACATGCACACACAAATCATGAGGACTTTATTCAAGGTTGTAGTGAGGTCAAGGTAACAGGAGAGGATAAAATGGATATGAGAAGATAAATACCAAAGAGAATAAAAGCAAATGAGAGTGAGTTCAAATAACAAATAAAAGTTCATCCCAACTCTAGTGTATATTCCTTTACATATTCATTTCCCAATCCTTTTTTTTTTTTTTTTTTTTTTTTTTTAAACACTTGGTTTTTTTTTTTTTTTTTTTTTTTTTTTTTTTATATATATATATATGAACATAACTATATACATACATTTTTTTTTTGGGCACTCTTTTCTTTTTCAACAACCATTTTGTACACACACCCCACACTTGTTCAAAAACTCATCCATTAACCAAGCTAATGTTCTTTTATTCCCTAAGGTAAAGTAAGAACACGATTTCTCATTTAAGGCACATGATGAGCTAGAAACAAGGAATGGTCAAATAAGCTCAAAGGGGTTAAGCAAAGGAAAATATACAAGGTTGGCAGGAATCAGAGAATTTTCAAGAAGTCAAAAGAGTGCTTGATATCATATTGGAAACAAGGTTAGCTATTTGGTTAAACTAGCTAATTAAGAAAGAGGGCCTCAATCATGTTCATGCGTGCAAGTGAAATAGCCTCAAAAAGAATCAAAGCAAGTTCTAGAGTGGTCATTAACATGAGTGAAAATCACACAAGAAAGAAGAGAATGGCATAAATGTTGAATCCATCCATTAGGCTCAAAATCTCACAAGGTATGCATCCATCAAACTCAATTCATCAATTCAATCATCCATCACCAAGCATATCAGTTCAAGAAGGGAGAAAAATTATTCAATCATGCAATGAACCTCTTTTTTTTTTTTTTTTTTTTTTTTAGAAATTTTTTTTTTTTTTTTTTTTTACAAACGAAAAGAAACAGAAACATGCTAAAATCTCTCCCCCACACTTAATAGAACATTGTCCTCAATGTGAAAGAAAGAGATAGAAAAGAGCAACACAACCTGATAAGAAGTGAATCATCGCTAAGAGTAAAAGAAACACTTGTCGGTCCGCGCATCGACCTTGAAAAGAAATCAAACAAGAAAACGTTAGTACTTCCACAATGCAATACTAATTAATTACTACCTAAAAAACTCCTTACTCTGCCACCAATTAAGATGCGTCTCAAGAGTAAAATTACTCCTTACTCGCCATCACTAATTGGTTTAATAAGTCCATGACAATCATATCATACTAAACAAAACAACAATAATTTTTTTTTCTTCTTTTTTTTATCAAACTCATTAAAGAGAAAGTTTCAGATCAGGCTCTTGTTTCTTGGTACTTCCTTCGCGCTTCTGTTGACCAATCTATCCGAGCTAATACCCGATCAAGTACATACTCAAAAGCTTCTAATTTATCAATCACTCATCAATAGTGGAGGCAAGAGATAAGAAGTTGTCTTGCTTAGAAGGAGTGATAAATTTGTTCCACTTTGTCAAGAAAAAATAACAGAAGATCAAAGAAATTATTAACATTCAACAAACCAATGGGTTTATGGTGGATGTTCGGTTCGCCCAAGAGACAATTTGAAAAATTTCTTCCAAAGTACCAAAACCACCTGGTAAGGCAATGAATGCATCGAGTGTTCAAGCATTATCTTCATGCGTTCATGCATTGATGATACCTTAAGTTCCTCCCGATTGTCTTTCCGGTGATGTTCGTTGAGCTAAAGTTTCGGGAATGATACCTAGAACCCGATGTCTCTTACAAAGGCAAAGCAAGTGATACTGCCCCATTAACCCACGACAACCTCCCCATATACAAGATGAATATTCCTCGCAGCAAGTGATCGACCAAGAGTGCTAGCTGCGTTTACAAACTCTAATCCCTTCCCATAACTCGACCCACAAAAAACACGGACATTTTTGAGGTTACGAATAGAAGGCCCCATTCTATACTCTTCCTCCCTTTGAGTGTTTCGAGTTTGAAGGAAAATGGAGAAAATGGAGTGTTTAAATAGGAAAAAGAATGGAAAGGGGAATAATTGCACCTATGAGGGTAGGTTGGCGGTTGTCAGAAAAGGTTGAAATTAAGAGACACAGAATCTTTTTTTTTTTTTTTTTTTTTTTTTTTTTTTTTTTTTTGACTTCAAGAAAACCATCAAGGTAAAGAAGTCGAGAAACCCCTGAAGGACCCTGCTCAAAGGATCGTCGTACAAAAATCAAAATACAACAAAATGATACAAAGATAAAAGAAATAGAAAATGATGACATACTGTATGTACAGTCTCCATGGCGTATCTTTATATCTTTACTTGGCGTCATGAGTGCGATGAGACATCACGTCCCTTTTTTTTTTTTTTTTTTTTTTTTTTTTTTTTTTTTTTTTGAAATTGTTAAAAAAAAAAAACTTGATGAAAGATGAGTGTATACTTACGTAAGATTGGGATGGAGGTAGTCTGCTCTTTCGGCTTTGTGCCAAAGCATTGTTGACCAAGATTCGACCCATTCAAGACCAAATAAGCAACATAGGGCTCCCAAAAGGGACAAGTGGCCATAATACATTGTTGCCTCACATGTGGGATACAATCTACCTTCTTTGTTTTTCAATTAAGAAGGCTGGATCGGGATGCATGCATTTCCCCATTCACGGTTTGTGTTACCAAAGCCAACCCTAAGAAGTAGACTTTTTTTTTTTTTTTTTTTTTTTTTTTTTTTTTTTTTTTTTTTTTTTTTTGAATTTTTTTTTTTTCTCATTTTTTTTTTTCTCATTTTTTTTTTTTTTTTGTAAAATGCCATGAAGAAGAAGAAGAAGAAGATGATATGTCTGATTGTTTGTGGATATGGCTCACATCGCCTCTGGTTTAACGTCCAAGAACGGCTTAAACGTCTTCTATGAGTCGAGGATAAGCTTCCCATCCAATTTTCTTATAAATTGGCAAACAGTGGTCTTTTAGAGTCGATTCCCAAGATCGTAGCGTTGTTGTTCATCCTTGAAGAGATTCCACAACTTAAGAATTTCTCGATGCACCAATCCACAAGAATGCGTCTCAAGAGTCAATAAGATATCATCTAATGACTCCTTACTCGATCCATTCTTAATGAAGAAAATTTTATCTTCTCTATTTGCGGAAACCATCCCCTTAGTACGACATCGCTTGTTACGGTTCCATCGTCCACATTTGTGACAGACTTGTAACCTTTTTGCTCTTCTCCTTTTAGAATATGAACTTCTTCCAAGACCAGGGCATATATGAGTCAAATGAAATTGAGGACTCACCTGCTAATCGGACCTTTGCTTCAATTATCCGGCGTACATCTTCGGCATACCCTTGTGCATTAACATTCTCAATCTCTCACATCGAACTTTGTAGATTTTTCTCGAGCATTTTGAGGAAGAGAAGGAAAATGTTTTCTCGGAGTTTGAAAGAATGACATCCATTTTGAAGGAGAAGAAGGGTTCGGTTATTTTGGGAAAGCGAAGAATAAACCGACTCAAGAGTCACGGAGTACCGTATCCGCCACTTAACCTAAGCAACACAAAGAACTCAAGAACTTGGTTTTCCAGAATGATTGAGTCTTTGTCCATTAACCTTAAGCGCATTACCATTCCTAGGATCCTCAGTATCTGATGCTGAGAGGATACGCGTGTCTGACAACAAAAGAACCGCGCCACCTAGATCTCAATTTTCCAAGGAGTAGGTGCAGATGATAATCTCAAAGCGAACTTTTGACCAATTTCCATTTTGCAAAAGGTGTAACAGACCTTTAATAAAGTAGGCCAATAAAATCCATACTGCAAGATTTTCGCAGTTGTTGTCGCTGAAGAAAAAATGACCTCCACATGCTTCTGAGCGACTCTACCTACCTTATTGTCAGCACACATTTTTTTTTTTTTTTTTTTTCTTTTTCTTTTTCTTTTTCTTTTTCTTTTTTTTTTTTTTTTTTTTTTTTTTTTTTTTTTTTTTTTTTTTTTTTTTTTTTTTTTTTTTTTATTCATAATGCGGATGGAGAAGGTTCATCACCTCCACTCGCATTCTCCGGAAGTTCATGATACTGTTTGAGGCGGTGTCCATTTACGATGAAAGCTTTGGCAGTGACCTCACTTTTAATCTGAACAGCACCAGAAGGAAAAACATTAGTAACAATAAATGGTCCATCCCATCTAGACCTTAATTTACCAGGCATGAGTCGGAGGCGGGAGTTATAGAGGAGAACTTTTTGACCAATCTCAAATGTTTTCCTCAGAATCAACTTATCATGGAAGGCTTTGGTCTTCTCCTTATAAAGTTTGGAACTTTCATATGCCTCCAAGCGGATCTCCTCTAATTGCTGCACTGCAGCTTCCTCTCCAAACCTGCTTGATCTAGGTCCAAGTTGCACCTTTTCACCGCCCAGAATGCTCGATGCTCAATTTCCACCGGTAGGTGGCAGGCTTTTCCAAAAATAATCCGATACGGAGACATCCCGATTGGTGTCTTATAAGCAGTCCGGTAAGCCCATAAAGCATCCTCAAGCCTCTTGCTCCAGTCTTTTCTGTTAGGTTGAACTGCCTTTCTGGAGTATCTGCTTAATTTCTCTGTTGGAGACCTCGGCTTGCCCATTGGTTTGGGGGTGGTAAGGTGTAGAAACCTTGTGTTGGACTCCATACTTCTTCATCAAAGCCTCCATGCTTCGATTGCAAAAATGTGAACCTTGATCACTAATGATGGCTCTCGGGACTCCAAACCTACAGAAAATCTGTGATCTAATAAAATCCATAACAACTTTAGAATCATCAGTCCGAGTGGCCTTAGCCTCCACCCATTTAGATACATAATCCACAAGCGAGAATGTAAACAAAACCAAATGATACGGGAAAAGGACCCATAAAGTCAATACCCCAAACATCAAAAATCTCACGAGAATAATAAGGGTTTCGGGGCATTTCATTCCTACGAGAAGTATTCCCTGTTCTCCGGCATTGATCACAAGATTTGCAAAACATATATGCATCATGAAATAGAGTGGGCCAATATAATCCGAGTCTAAAACTTTCCTAGCAGTCCGTTGAGGACCGAAGTGGCCGCCACATGCAAGTTTATGACAAAAGCTAAGAATGGAATGGAATTCATCATCGAGGCACACACCTCCTAATTACTTGGTCACCGCAAAATCTCCATAAGTAAGGATCATCCCACACATAATACTTTGACTCACTTTTCAATTTATCAATCTTAGCCTTAGTGAAATGTGCGGTATTGCGTTAGCAACCAAGAAATTAATCAAATCAAGCAAACCAAGGGATGTTGCCTTGCAGCTTGAAAAGCTGCTCATCAGGGAAAACATCATGGATGGGAAAAACATCTGCCTCCCTTTCAATTCGACTCAAGTGATCAGCCACCAAATTCTCCGCTCCATTCTTGTCACGGATCTCAATATCAAACTCCTGAAGTAGCAACATCCACCTAATCAACCGGGGCTTGGCATTGGGCTTCTTCAGGAGAAACTTCAATCTTTGCATGATCTGAAAACACAACCACTCTAGAACCAAGCAAATATGATCGAAATTTATCTAAAGCAAAAACAATTGCTAAAAGTTCCTTTTCAGTTGTGGTGTAGTTGATTTGTGCAGGATCTAAAGTTCTCGAAGCATAGGAAATGACATGAGATACTTTACCGACCCTTTGTGCAAGAACAGCTCCCAATGCATAATTAGAGGCATCACACATCAGTTCAAATGGAAGTGTCCAATCCGGCGGTTGGATGATAGGTGTACTGGTCAATGCCTGCTTCAATTGATTGAAGGCATCCTGGCACTTCTTGTCAAAGTGAAATTCCACATCTTTTTTGCAGTAAGTTGGATAGCGGAAGTGCAATTTTGCTGAAATCCTTTATGAACCGTCGATAGAAACCTGCATGACCAAGGAAAGAACGAATCTCCCGCACGCATGTGGGGTAAGATAGGCATGAAATAACATCTATTTTTGCAGGATCTACCTCAATACCCTCACGAGATATCACATGCCCTAAGACTATACCTTGTTCTACCATGAAATGACATTTCTCAAAATTTAGAACGAGGTTAGTCTTAATGCATCTATGCAAGACCGAGCGGACTATCTAAACATGCATCAAAGGAAGATCCATAGACAAAGTAAAATCATCCATGAATACGTCCATGCAATTTTCTAAAAAATCGAAAAGATACTTACCATACACCTCGAAAGGTGCACGGAGCATTGCACGGACCAAAGGGCATCCTCCTATATGCAAATGTGCCAAATGGACAAGTGAAAGTAGTCTTCTCTTGGTCTTCGGGGCTATATGAATCTGAAAATAGCCCGAATATCCATCCAGGAAACAATAATGTGACTTGCCACCTAACCGCTCCAACATCTGATCAATGAAGGGCAGCGGGAAATGATCCTTTCTGGTAGCCTGGTTGAGCCGCCTATAATCAATGCAAACTCGCCAACTATTTTGAACTCGTGTAGGCACAAGCTCATTGTTCTGATTTGCAACCACTGTGACCCCAGATTTCTTGGGAACCACTTGCACGGGGCTCACCCATTGGATCGTCGATATGGGATAAATAATGCCAACTTGAAGACTTTGTAACTTCCTTCTTTACCACATCTAGAATCAGGGGATTTAGTCTCCTTTGGGGCTGTCTAACTGGTTTAATCCCTTCTTCCAATAAAATCTTATGCATGCATGTGGAGGGGCTAATACCAGGAATATCTGCAAGAGTCCATCCGATGGCTTGCCTATTCTGCCTCAAAATCTGCAGTAATTTTTCTTCTTGATCGATTGTAGGTTTTTAGCAATGATCACCTAGGAAGTGTCTCACCATCTCCCAAATATGCATATTTAAGATGGTCGGTAAAGTCTTCAACTCCAAAGATGGAGGTTGCACAATGGAAGGTAACAAGTGATCCAAAAGCACTAATTCAAGAACATTAATTTCAAGATGGTACCGACTCTCATTCTCAATTGTTGCATCATCGCCATTTGTATCATTACTCATAACAGAATAAATCTCGACATGAAGCACATGGTTCAACATCACAAGTGGCACATGTATCACAAGAAACAGAACCAAGATAGTCAACAATATCAGGGAATTCAGCATATAAATCAGTATAGAAATCATCAACCAAGATCTCAATCATATCAACATGGAAAACAGAATGCTCCTCTAGGGGGTGTCTCATGGCATCAAAAATGTTAAATTGTACCAAATTGTCGCCAAACTCCATAGAAAGGGTGCCAGCATGCACGTCTATCTTGGTCTTGGCGGTCTTGAGGAATGGTCTGCCTAGAATCAATGGAGCATGGTTTGTTGGAGACTCATCTTCCATGTCCGAGAATGTAGAAATCTCTTTGGAAAAATCAACTCATTCACCCGAACTAACACATCTTCCAAGACACTGCGGGATGAGCGGTGGCTCTATTTGCCAACCGAATCACGATACCGGTGGGTTGCAAAGTACCGATGTTTAAACACTTATACACCGACATGGGCATGACATTGATCGAAGCACCCAAATCTAGCATTGCGTGCTCAAATCTAGAGTTTCCAATTGTGCAAGAAATTGTGAAAGTTCCAGGATCTTTGCATTTTCGTGGCATGCTTGGCGAATCATTGCGAAACATTTCTACCCATGCCGATCTTCTCATCCCCTTTCAACCTTCTCTTATGAGTGCACAACTCCTTGAGAAATTTAGCATATTTTGGAATTTGCTTGATTGCATCTAGGAGGGGAATATTGATTTCCACTTTCCGAATGTCTCCATGACTTCTTTTTCCATTTCTCGCTTGCATTGTTCTCTTGGATTGTGTGATCCTATTTGGAAAAGGCAATGGAATGGTAACATCTGAATTCTCTCGCAATTTTCTTCGGAGGCACAGATTTCTGGACTGAATTATCCATTTCCTGGTCAATTTCTGATTGCTGCAAGGTTGGAACATCAACTTCTTTGCCACTTCTTAAGGTAATTGCACTTACGTTGCCTCTTGGATTGTTGATTGTTTGTGAAGGCAATTGGCTAGAACCTTGACTCTTTAGCTCGCTCACGTGGTTGCCACTGCCCAATTTGAGTTTGTAAATTTGAATGTTGGCACCGACGTTCGCTGAACCGAATGTTATTTGTGGCCATTTGTTTCATCGGGTCTTCCAATGACGGCCAAATTTGGAGTGGATTGGAATGATCACGAAGTGTTGTTGTTGTCGAATGCAGGGGGTATTTGTTGGTATTTGTTGCTTGGACCTGTGACTTGGTATCTAAATTGTTGTTCTTCTTGGTGGGGCCGTTGTTGTTGGCTAGAATTCCCATACCTCAAATTGGGATGGTCTCGCCAACCAGGGTTATAAGTACTAGAAAATGGATCATATCTAGATTGTTCTTTGTTGTTCTTCGATATTGGGGTCTACCAGGAAAACACCCCTGCAAAGAACACATTGATCCGGGAAAAGCGGGACCATCTTCCCGAAGTGTAGGGCATGAATCAAGTAGGATGAGATGAATTAGAGCAAATTCCACACACCGATGCAGTCATCCGCATGGGTGGTTGTTGACCCACCGCTATCTCGTCTTACCAAAGAAGTCAATTCATCTAGTCGTGTTCCATTCTTTGTTGGTCCATATGAGATGCTTGAATTTCATTAACTCTCTCTGGTTGCGGTGATGATCCGCGAGCCAAACTGTTGGGTATTGGTCGCCATGTTTGCTATCGATCTCTTGCGGCGGTAGGAGTTTTGTCTACTAAGGCTCCTCCAGAGGCAAACATCGATCATGCTTCTATCATTTGGCAAACAAGCCCTCATAAAAGTATTGAATCAAGAGTTGGTCACTAATTTGGTGATGAGGGCGGCTCGAACACAACTTCTTGAATCTCTCCCAAGTATTCATGCAAAGTCTCACCGGACATCCGTCTCGATGCCACATATATCCTTCCTAATTGCGGCGCACTCTCGAGGCAGGGAAAAATCTCTCCAGGAACAACCTCTTCATGTCATTCCAACTTCGAGTGAACCTGGTGAAAGATAAAACAACCAATCTTTGGTCTGCATCGACAAGTGAGAAGGAAATGCCCTTAACTTGATGTGTTCCTCAGAAATGCCTTGTGGCTTCATGGTTGAACACACAACATGGAACTCTTTCAGGTGCTTATGAGGATCTTCACCCGCAAGACCATGAAACTTTGGTAACAAGTGTATCAAACCAGATTTCAACTCAAAATCTGCATCAAGATCGAGGATATTGAATGCACAAAGATTGGTAAGATACATCGGGAGCAAGAAGTTCCTTAAGGGTTCTATTATGCATGTTATCACCATGATTTCGGGATTACTTAAGTTATCGGGTTCACTCCTAAAATTAGGTTCGTAATTAACTCTGGAATTTATCACACGAGCTCTAATTAATCTATGCAAGGTCCTATCAATCTCGTGGTCAAGATCAAGCAAGATATCGATTGGACCTAGTCATGCATCAACTAAAGCACAAAAACACAAAAGCGCAACTAAGCAAAATACACTAAACAACACTCAAAATATGCAAAAATAAATCTAGTTAATATGTCTAAACATTTTTAAAAATTATGGAATCAACACAGAACAAAATCTACATAAAAATGAAACTAGAAAATGCAATAAAAAATATTAAAAAATTGAAAAAGTGGTCTAAATGATAGAATTTCGAAAAACCAGGGGTGACCTCACAGTTTACTGTGAGTCTTGTTTATCAAGCTGTTTTCCTTCAACCGACCAAGTTACAGCTCATTCTGGGCATGTTTCAGTTCGAAAATTGCAATAGTTACCCGTAATCACCTGTTTTCCGTCTTTCCTAATTCAGAAAAATTCAAAAGCTAAGATAAAAATGTTAGTATGGTATGAACAATGTTAGTAAATGAAAAATAACTGTTAGAATAGGTAAGAAAAAAAAAAAAAAAAATTTAGTAAGGTTACTCAAAATGAAAAGATTACACCTACGAGCTCCCCAAGAATCAAGGCCAAAATTTCGACGAGCGCCGAACTCGGTCAAAATTATAACCGAAGTTATTACCTAAGCTTGTAGCACAGTGACAACACCGGATCGTCTCCTCAAGGATCGTAGATGCAATTTAATCAAATCAAGTGAAAGTTAGCAAAGGGGGGGTTTGATGGTTCAAGGATCGCACTTAACAAAATTAAAAGGGAGAAATAACAATTAAAGAGCAGTCAATTTAGAAACCTATCCAAGATTGGGTGGATTCAATCATAGACCCTTCATAAAACACTTGAAGTGCATGAGTCGGAGGCGGGAGTTATAGAGGAGAACTTTTTGACCAATCTCAAATGTTTTCCTCAGAATCAACTTATCATGGAAGGCTTTGGTCTTCTCCTTATAAAGTTTGGAACTTTCATATGCCTCCAAGCGGATCTCCTCTAATTGCTGCAGCTGCAGCTTCCTCTCCAAACCGCTTGATCTAGGTCCAAGTTGCACCTTTTCACCGCCCGAGAATGCTCGATGCTCAATTTCCACCGGTAGGTGGCAGGCTTTTCCAAAAATAATCCGATACGGAGACATCCCGATTGGTGTCTTATAAGCGGTCCGGTAAGCCCATAAAGCATCCTCAAGCCTCTTGCTCCGTCTTTTCGTTAGGTTGAACTGCCTTCCGGAGTATCCGCTTAATTTCTCTCGTTGGAGACCTCGGCTTGCCCATTGGTTTGGGGGTGGTAAGGTGTAGAAACCTTGTGTTGGACTCCATACTTCTTCATCAAAGCCTCCATGCTTCGATTGCAAAAATGTGAACCTTGATCACTAATGATGGCTCTCGGGACTCCAAACCTACGAGAAAATCGTGATCTAATAAAATCCATAACAACTTTAGAATCATCGGTCCGAGTGGCCTTAGCCTCCACCCATTTAGATACATAATCCACAAGCAAAGCGAGAATGTAAACAAAACCAAATGATACAGGAAAAGGACCCATAAAGTCAATACCCCAAACATCAAAAATCTCACGAGAATAATAAGGGTTTCGGGGCATTTCATTCCTACGAGAAGTATTCCCTGTTCTCGGCATTGATCACAAGATTTGCAAAACATATATGCATCATGAAATAGAGTGGGCCAATATAATCCGAGTCTAAAACTTTCCTAGCAAATCCGTTGAGGACCGAAGTGGCCGCCACATGCAAGTTTATGACAAAAGCTAAGAATGGAATGGAATTCATCATCGAGCACACACCTCCTAATTACTTGGTCACTTTGCAAAATCTCCATAAGTAAGGATCATCCCACACATAATACTTTGACTCACTTTTCAATTTATCAATCTTAGCCTTAGTGAAATGTGCGGGTATTGCGTTAGCAACCAAGAAATTAATCAAATCAAGCAAACCAAGGGATGTTGCCTTGCACTTGAAAAGCTCGCTCATCGTGGAAAACATCATGGATGGGAAAAACATCTCGCCTCCCTTTCAATTCGACTCAAGTGATCACCACCAAATTCTCCGCTCCATTCTTGTCACGGATCTCAATATCAAACTCCGAAGTAGCAACATCCACCTAATCAACGGGGCTTGGCATTGGGCTTCTTCGGGAGAAACTTCAATTTGCATGATCGAAAACACAACCACTCTAGAACCAAGCAAATATGATCGAAATTTATCTAAAGCAAAAACAATTGCTAAAAGTTCCTTTTCGGTTGTGGTGTAGTTGATTTGTGCAGGAGATCTAAAGTTCTCGAAGCATAGGAAATGACATGAGATACTTTACCGACCCTTTGTGCAAGAAAGCTCCCAATGCATAATTAGAGGCATCACACATCGGTTCAAATGGAAGTGTCCAATCCGGCGGTTGGATGATAGGTGTCTTGGTCAATGCACGCTTCAATTGATTGAAGGCATCCCGGCACTTCTTGTCAAAGTGAAATTCCACATCTTTTTGCGTAAGTTGGATAGCGGAAGTGCAATTTTCTTTGAAATCCTTTATGAACCGTCGATAGAAACCTGCATGACCAAGGAAAGAACGAATCTCCCGCACGCATGTGGGGTAAGATAGGCATGAAATAACATCTATTTTTGCAGGATCTACCTCAATACCCTCACGAGATATCACATGCCCTAAGACTATACCTTGTTCTACCATGAAATGACATTTCTCAAAATTTAGAACGAGGTTAGTCTTAATGCATCTATGCAAGACCTGAGCCAGACTATCTAAACATGCATCAAAGGAAGATCCATAGACAGTAAAATCATCCATGAATACGTCCATGCAATTTTCTAAAAAATCAGAAAAGATACTTACCATACACCTCTGAAAGGTGCCTGGAGCATTGCACAGACCAAAGGGCATCCTCCTATATGCAAATGTGCCAAATGGACAAGTGAAAGTAGTCTTCTCTTGGTCTTCTGGGGCTATATGAATCTGAAAATAGCCCGAATATCCATCCAGGAAACAATAATGTGACTTGCTGCGCCTAACCGCTCCAACATCTGATCAATGAAGGGCAGCGGGAAATGATCCTTTCTGGTAGCCTGGTTGAGCCGCCTATAATCAATGCAAACTCGCCAACTATTTTGAACTCGTGTAGGCACAAGCTCATTGTTCTGATTTGCAACCACTGTGACCCCAGATTTCTTGGGAACCACTTGCACGGGGCTCACCCATTGACTGTCAGATATGGGATAAATAATGCCAGCTTGAAGCAGCTTTGTAACTTCCTTCTTTACCACATCTAGAATCAGGGGATTTAGTCTCCTTTGGGGCTGTCTAACTGGTTTAATCCCTTCTTCCAATAAAATCTTATGCATGCATGTGGAGGGGCTAATACCAGGAATATCTGCAAGAGTCCATCCGATGGCTTGCCTATTCTCGCCTCAAAATCTAAAGTAATTTTTCTTCTTGATCGATTGTAGGTTTTTAGCAATGATCACTTGTAGGAAGTGTCTCACCATCTCCCAAATATGCATATTTAAGATGGTCCGTAAAGTCTTCAACTCCAAAGATGGAGGTTGCACAATGGAAGGTAACAAGTGATCCAAAGCACTAATTCAAAGAACATTAATTTCAAAGATGGTATCGACTCTCATTCTCAATTGTTGCATCATCAGTGTATCATTACTCATAAGAATAAATCTCAAGCACATGCAAACACATGGTTCAACATCACAAGTGGCACATGTATCACAAGAAACAGAACCAAGATAGTCAACAATATCGTGGAATTCAAAGCATATAAATCAAGATAGAAATCATCAACCAAAGATCTCAATCATATCAACATGGAAAACGAGAATGCTCCTCTAGGGGGTGTCTCATGGCATCAAAAATGTTAAATTGTACCAAATTGTCGCCAAACTCCATAGAAAGGGTGCCAAGCATGCACGTCTATCTTGGTCTTGGCGGTCTTGAGGAATGGTCGCCTAGAATCAATGGAGCATGGTTTGTTGGAGACTCATCTTCCATGTCCGAATGTAGAAATCTTGGAAAAATCAACTCATTCACCCGAACTAACACATCTTCCAAGTACACTGCGGGATGAGCGGTGGCTCTATTTGCCAACCGAATCACGATACCGGTGGGTTGCAAAGTACCGATGTTTAAACACTTATACACCGACATGGGCATGACATTGATCGAAGCACCCAAATCTAGCATTGCGTGCTCAAATCTAGAGTTTCCAATTGTGCAAGAAATTGTGAAAGTTCCGGGATCTTTGCATTTTCGTGGCATGCTTGGCGAATCATTGCAGAAACATTTCTACCCATGCGATCTTCTCATCCCCTTTCAACCTTCTCTTATGAGTGCACAACTCCTTGAGAAATTTAGCATATTTTGGAATTTGCTTGATTGCATCTAGGAGGGAATATTGATTTCCACTTTCCTGAATGTCTCCATGACTTCTTTTTCCATTTCTGCTTGCATTGTTCTCTTGGATTGTGTGATCCTATTTGGAAAAGGCAATGGAATGGTAACATCTGAATTCTCTGCAATTTTCTTCGGAGGCACAGATTTCTGGACTGAATTATCCATTTCCTGGTCAATTTCTGATTGCTGCAAGGTTGGAACATCAACTTCTTTGCCACTTCTTAAGGTAATTGCACTTACGTTGCCTCTTGGATTGTTGACTGTTTGTGAAGGCAATTGGCTAGAACCTTGACTTTGAGTTCCTCATTGCAACCGAGGATACGTAGGAGCAGAATCTTTATTCTGTCAAGCCAAAATGAGCTGTAACTTGGTCGGTTGAAGGAAAACAGCTTGATAAACAAGACTCACAGTAAACTGTGAGGTCACCCCTGGTTTTTCGAAATTCTATCATTTAGACCACTTTTTCAATTTTTTAATATTTTTTATTGCATTTTCTAGTTTCATTTTTATGTAGATTTTGTTCTGTGTTGATTCCATAATTTTTAAAAATGTTTAGACATATTAACTAGATTTATTTTTGCATATTTTGAGTGTTGTTTAGTGTATTTTGCTTAGTTGCGAGTTTTTGTGTTTTTGTGCTTTAGTTGATGCATGACTAGGTCCAATCGATATCTTGCTTGATCTTGATCCCGAGATTGATAGGACCTTGCATAGATTAATTAGAGCTCGTGTGATAAATTCCGAGTTAATTCGAACCTAATTTTAGGAGTGAACCCGATAACTTAAGTAATCCCGAAATCATGGCCGATAACATGCATAATAGAACCCTTAAGGAACTTCTTTGCTCCCGATGTATCTTACCAATCTTTGTGCATTCAATATCCTCGATCTTGATGCAGATTTTGAGTTGAAATCTGGTTTGATACACTTGTTACCAAAGTTTCATGGTCTTGCGGGTGAAGATCCTCATAAGCACCGAAAGAGTTCCATGTTGTGTGTTCAACCATGAAGCCACAAGGCATTTCGAGGAACACATCAAGTTAAGGGCATTTCCCTTCTCACTTGTCGATGCACCAAAGATTGGTTGTTTTATCTTTCACCAGGTTCAATCAGAAGTTGGAATGACATGAAGAGGTTGTTCCTGGAGAGATTTTTCCCGCCTCGAGAGCTCGCCGCAATTAGGAAGGATATATGTGGCATCGAGACGGATGTCCGGTGAGACTTTGCATGAATACCGGGAGAGATTCAAGAAGTTGTGTTCGAGCTGCCCCTCATCACCAAATTAGTGACCAACTCTTGATTCAATACTTTTATGAGGGCTTGTCGCCAAATGATAGAAGCATGATCGATCGCCTCCGGAGGAGCCTTAGTAGACAAAACTCCTACCGCCGCAAGAGATCCGATAGCAAACATGGCACCCAATACCCAACGGTTTGGCTCGCGGATCATCACCGCAACCAGAGGAGTTAATGAAATTCAAGCATCTCATATGGACCAACAAAGAATGGAACACAGACTAGATGAATTGACTTCTTTGGTAAGACAGATAGCAGTGGGTCAACAACCACCCATGCAGATGACTGCATCAGTGTGTGGAATTTGCTCTAATTCATCTCATCCTACTGATTCATGCCCTACACTTCAGGAAGATGGTCCCGCTTTTCCAGATCAATGTGTTGCTGCAGCTGGTGTTTTTCCTGGTAGACCCCAATATCAGCAACAACAGCAACAATCTAGATATGATCCATTTTCTAGTACTTATAATCCTGGTTGGCGAGACCATCCCAATTTGAGATATGGGAATCCTAGCCAGCAACAACAGCCCCACCAGCAGCAACAACAGCCCCACCAGCAGCAACAACAATTTAGATACCAAGCTGCAGGTCCAAGCAACAAATACCAACAAATACCCCTGCATTCAGACAACAAAGAACTGTTCAAATAGTCTGTCAATCCACTCCGGTGAGCCATCATTGGAAGACCTGATGAAACAAATGGCCACAAATAACATTCAGTTCCAGCAGAACGTCAGTGCCAACATTCAGAATTTACAAACTCAAATTGGGCAGCTGGCAACCACTGTGAGCGAGCTAAAGAGTCAAGGTTCTAGCCAATTGCCTTCACAAACAAATCAACAATCCAAGAGGCAACGTAAGTGCAATTACCTTAAGAAGTGGCAAAGAAGTTGATGTTCCAACCTTGCAAAGAATCGAAATTGACCAGGAAATGGATAATTCAGTCCGTAAATCTGTGCCTCGAAGAAAATTGCAGAGAATTCAGATGTTACCATTCCATTGCCTTTTCCAAATAGGATCACACAATCCAAGAGAACAATGCAAGCGAGAAATGGAAAAAGAAGTCATGGAGACATTCGGGAAAGTGGAAATCAATATTCCCTCCTAGATGCAATCAAGCAAATTCCAAAATATGCTAAATTTCTCAAGGAGTTGTGCACTCATAAGAGAAGGTTGAAAGGGGATGAGAAGATCAGCATGGGTAGAAATGTTTCGCAATGATTCGCCAAGCATGCCACGTAAATGCAAAGATCCTGGAACTTTCACAATTTCTTGCACAATTGGAAACTCTAGATTTGAGCACGCAATGCTAGATTTGGGTGCTTCGATCAATGTCATGCCCATGTCGGTGTATAAGTGTTTAAACATCGGTACTTTGCAACCCACCGGTATCGTGATTCGGTTGGCAAATAGAGCCACCGCTCATCCTGCAGTGTGTCTTTGGAAGATGTGTTAGTTCGGGTGAATGAGTTGATTTTTCCAACAGATTTCTACATTCGGACATGGAAGATGAGTCTCCAACAAACCATGCTCCATTGATTCTAGGCGAGACCATTCCTCAAGACCGCCAAGACCAAGATAGACGTGCATGCCGGCACCCTTTCTATGGAGTTTGGCGACAATTTGGTACAATTTAACATTTTTGATGCCATGAGACACCCCCAGAGGAGCATTCTGTTTTCCATGTTGATATGATTGAGATCTTTGGTTGATGATTTCTATCCGATTTATATGTGAATTCCCGATATTGTTGACTATCTTGGTTCTGTTTCTTGTGATACATGTGCCACTTGTGATGTTGAACCATGTCTTTCGTATGTGTCTTGAGATTTATTCTCTGTTATGAGTAATGATACAAATGTGCCGATGATGCAACAATTGAGAATGAGAGTCGGTACCATCGAAATTAATGTTGCTTTGAATTAGTCTGTTTTGGATCACTTGTTACCTTCCATTGTGCAACCTCCATCTTTGGAGTTGAAGACTTTACGAGACCATCTTAAATATGCATATTTGGGAGATGGTGAGACACTTCCTAGGTGATCATTGCTAAAAACCTACAATCGATCAAGAAGAAAAATTACCGCAGATTTTGAGGCGAATAGGCAAGCCATCGGATGGACTCTTGCAGATATTCCCTGGTATTAGCCCCTCCACATGCATGCATAAGATTTTATTGGAAGAAGGGATTAAACCAGTTAGACAAACCCCAAAGGAGACTAAATCCCCTGATTCTAGATGTGGTAAAGAAGGAAGTTACAAAGCTGCTTCAAGCTGGCATTATTTATCCCATATCTGACAGTCAATGGGTGAGCCCCGTGCAAGTGGTTCCCAAGAAATCTGGGGTCACAGTGGTTGCAAATCAGAACAATAAGCTTGTGCCTACACGAGTTCAAAATAGTTGGCGAGTTTGCATTGATTATAGGCGGCTCAACCAGGCTACCAGAAAGGATCATTTCCCGCTGCCCTTCATTGATCAGATGTTGGAGCGGTTAGCTGGCAAGTCACATTATTGTTTCTGGATGGATATTCGGGCTATTTTCAGATTCATATAGCCTGAGAAGACCAAGAGAAGACTACTTTCACTTGTCCATTTGGCACATTTGCATATAGGAGGATGCCCTTTGGTGCGTGCAATGCTCCAGGCACCTTTCGAGGTGTATGGTAAGTATCTTTTCTCGATTTTTTAGAAAATTGCATGGACGTATTCATGGATGATTTTCTTGTCTATGGATCTTCCTTTGATGCATGTTTAGATAGTCGCTCTGGTCTTGCATAGATGCATTAAGACTAACCTCGTTCTAAATTTTGAGAAATGTCATTTCATGGTAGAACAAGGTATAGTCTTAGGGCATGTGATATCTCGTGAGGGTATTGAGGTAGATCCTGCAAAAATAGATGTTATTTCATGCCTATCTTACCCCCACATGCGTGCGGGAGATTCGTTCTTTCCTTGGTCATGCAGTTTCTATCGGCGGTTCATAAAGGATTTCAAAGCAAAATTGCACTTCGCTATCCAACTTACTGCAAAAAGATGTGGAATTTCACTTTGACAAGAAGTGCCGGGATGCCTTCAATCAATTGAAGCAGGCATTGACCAAGATACACCTATCATCCAACCGCCGGATTGGACACTTCCATTTGAACCGATGTGTGATGCCTCTAATTATGCATTGGGAGTCGTTCTTGCACAAAGGGTCGGTAAAGTATCTCATGTCATTTCCTATGCTTCGAGAACTTTAGATCCTGCACAAATCAACTACACCACAACCGAAAAGGAACTTTTAGCAATTGTTTTTGCTTTAGATAAATTTCGATCATATTTGCTTGGTTCTAGAGTGGTTGTGTTTTCGGATCATGCGGCATTGAAGTTTCTCCCGAAGAAGCCCAATGCCAAGCCCCAGGTTGATTAGGTGGATGTTGCTACTTCGGGAGTTTGATATTGAGATCCGTGACAAGAATGGAGCGGAGAATTTGGTGGTGATCACTTGAGTCGAATTGAAAGGGAGGCGGATGTTTTTCCCATCCATGATGTTTTCTCGATGAGAACTTTTCAAGCTGCAAGGCAACATCCCTTGGTTTTGATTTGATTAATTTCTTGGTTGCTAACGCAATACCGCACATTTCACTAAGGCTAAGATTGATAAATTGAAAAGTGAGTCAAAGTATTATGTGTGGGATGATCCTTACTTATGGAGATTTTGCGGTGACCAAGTAATTAGGAGGTGTGTGCTCGATGATGAATTCCATTCCATTCTTAGCTTTTGTCATAAACTTGCATGTGGCGGCCACTTCGGTCCTCAACGGATCGCTAGGAAAGTTTTAGACTCGGATTATATTGGCCCACTCTATTTCATGATGCATATATGTTTTGCAAATCTTGTGATCAATGCCGAGAGAACAGGGAATACTTCTCGTAGGAATGAAATGCCCCGAGAAACCCTTATTATTCGTGAGATTTTTGATGTTTGGGGTAT
Organism: Ormosia emarginata; assembly: GCA_029884605.1. Classification (NCBI taxonomy): domain Eukaryota; kingdom Viridiplantae; phylum Streptophyta; class Magnoliopsida; order Fabales; family Fabaceae; genus Ormosia; species Ormosia emarginata. Next base: position 48,647,073 of record JAQQTP010000088.1, read on the forward strand.
TGACTTTATGGGTCCTTTTCCGTATCATTTGGTTTTGTTTACATTCGCTTGCTTGTGGATTATGTATCTAAATGGGTGGAGGCTAAGGCCACTCTGGATGATGATTCTAAAGTTGTTATGGATTTTATTAGATCACGATTTTCTCGTAGGTTTGGAGTCCCGAGAGCCATCATTAGTGATCAAGGTTCACATTTTTGCAATCGAAGCATGGAGGCTTTGATGAAGAAGTATGGAGTCCAACACAAGGTTTCTACACCTTACCACCCCCAAACCAATGGGCAAGCGAGGTCTCCAACAGAGAAATTAAGCGAGATACTCCGGAAGACGGTTCAACCTAACAGAAAAGACCTGGAGCAAGAGGCTTGAGGATGCTTTATGGGCTTACCGGATGCTTATAAGACACCAATCGGGATGTCTCCGTATCGGATTATTTTTGGAAAAGCCTGCCACCTACCGGTGGAAATTGAGCATCGAGCATTCTCGGGCGGTGAAAAGGTGCAACTTGGACCTAGATCAAGCGAGGTTTGAGAGGAAGGCAGTACTGCAACAATTAGAGGAGATCCGCTTGGAGGCATATGAAAGTTCCAAACTTTATAAGGAGAAGACCAAAGCCTTCCATGATAAGTTGATTCGAGGAAAACATTTGAGATTGGTCAAAAAGTTCTCCTCTATAACTCCCGCCTCCGACTCATGCCCGGTAAATTAAGGTCTAGATGGGATGGACCATTTATTGTTACTAATGTTTTTCCTTCCGGTCTTGTTCGGATTAAAAGTGAGGTCACCGCCAAAGCTTTCATCGTAAATGGACACCGCCTCAAACAAGATCATGAACTTCCAGAGAATGCGAAGTGGAGGTGATGAACCTTCTCCATCCGCATTATGAATAAAAAAAAAAAAAAGAAAAAAAAAAAAAAAAAAAAAAAAAAAAAAAAAAAAAAAAAAAAAAAAAAAAAAAAAAAGAAAAAGAAAAAGAAAAAGAAAAAAAAAAAAAAAAAAAAAACAGCTATGTGCCCGACAATAAGGTAGGTAGAGTCGCTCGAAGCATGTGGAGGTCATTTTTTCTTCACGACAACAAGCTGCGAAAATCTTGCGGTATGGATTTTATTGGCCTACTTTATTAAAGGTCTGTTACACCTTTTGCAAAAGTGCGGAAATTGGTCAAAAAGTTCGCTTTGAGATTATCATCCGCACCTACTCCTTGGAAAATTGAGATCTAGGTGGCGCGGTTCTTTTGTTGTCGACACGCGTATCCTCTCGGCATCGACATCGAGGATCCTAGGAATGGTAATGCGCTTAAGGTTAATGGACAAAGACTCAATCATTCCTGGAAAACCAAGTTCTTGAGTTCTTTGTGTTCTTAGGTTAAGTGGCGGATACGGTACTCGTGACTCTTGAGTCGGTTTATTCTTCGATTTCCCAAAATAACCGAACCCTTCTTCTCCTTCAAAATGGATGTCATTCTTTCAAACCCGAGAAAACATTTTCCTTCTCTTCCTCAAAATGCTCGAGAAAAATCTACAAAGTTCGATGTGAGAGATTGAGAATGTTAATGCACAAGGGTATGCGAGAAGATGTACTATTTGGATAATTGAAGCAAAGGTCCGATTAGCGGTGAGTCCTCAATTTCATTTGACTCATATATGCCCGGTCTTGGAAGAAGTTCATATTCTAAAAGGAGAAGAGCAAAAAGGTTACAAGTCCGTCACAAATGTGGACGATGGAACTGTAACAAGCGATGTCGTACTAAGGGGATGGTTTCCGCAAATAGAGAAGATAAAATTTTCTTCATTAAGAATGGATCGAGTAAGGAGTCATTAGATGATATCTTATTGACTCTTGAGACGCATTCTTGTGGATTGGTGCATCGAGAAATTCTTAAATTGTGGAATCTCTTCAAGGATGAACAACAACGCTACTGATCTTGGGAATCGACTCTAAAAGACCTGTTTGCCAATTTATAAGAAAATTGGATGGGAAGCTTATCCTCGACTCATAGAAGACGTTTAACCCGTTCTTGGACGTTAAACAGAGGCGATGTGAGCCATATCCACAAACAATCTGTACATATCTTCTTCTTCTTCTTCTTCTTCATGGCATTTTACAAAAAAAAAAAACAAATGAGAAAAAAAAAATGAGAAAAAAAAAAAATTCAAAAAAAAAAAAAAAAAAAAAAAAAAAAAAAAAAAAAAAAAAAAAATGTATACTTCTTAGGGTTGGCTTTGGTAACACAAACCGTGAATGGGGAAATGCATGCATCCGATCCAGCCTTCTTAATTGAAAAACAAAGAAGGTAGATTGTATCCCACATGTGAGAGCAACCGGTCGTATTATGGCCACTTGTCCCTTTTGGGAGCCCTATGTTCTTATTTGGTCTTGAATGGGTCGAATACTGGTCAACAATGCTTTGGCACAAAGCCGAAAGAGCAGACTACCTCCATCCCAATCTTACGTAAGTATACACTCATCTTTCATCAAGTTTTTTTTAACAATTTCAAAAAAAAAAAAAAAAAAAAAAAAAAAAAAAAAAAATTGTCTCGTGTCTCTTAATTTCAACCTTTTTCGACAACCGCCAACCTACCCTCATAGGTGCAATTATTCCCTTTCCATTCTTTTTCCTATTTAAACACTCCATTTTCTCCATTTTCCTTCAAACTCGAAACACTCAAAGGGAGGAAGAGTATAGAATGGGGCCTTCTATTCGTAACCTCAAAAATGTCGTGTTTTTGTGGGTCGAGTTATGGGAAGGGATTAGAGTTTGTAAACGCAGCTAGCACTCTTGGTCGATCACTTGCTGCGAGGAATATTCATCTTGTATATGGGGGAGGTTGTCGTGGGTTAATGGGGGTGTATCACTTGTGCTTCTATAGGAGGCAATCGGGTTTTAGGTGTTATTCCTAAACCTTTGGCTGAAAATAACATCACCTTTGGAAAGACAATTGGAGAAGAAATTTAGGTAACATCTATGCATGGACGAATGAAAATAATGGTTGACAATTCGATGCATTTATTGTCTTACCAGGTGGTTTTGGTACTTTAGAAGAAATTTTTCAAATTGTCTCTTGGTCGAACCGAACATCCACCATAAACCCATTGGTTTGTTGAATGTTAATAATTTCTTTGATCTTTTGTTATTTTTTCTTGACAAAGTCGTGGAACGTAAATTTATCACTCCTTCTAAGAAGACAACTTCTTATCTCTCGCCTCCACTATTGATGAGCTCATTGATAAATTAGAAGCTTTTGAGTATGTACGATCGTATTAGCTCGTATAGATTGGTCAACAGAAGCAGCGAAGGAAGTACCAAGAAACAAGAGCCGATCTGAAACTTTCTCTTTAATGAGTTTGATAAAAAAAAAAGAAAAAAATTATTGTTGTTTTGTTTAGTATGATATGATTGTCATGGACTTATTAAACCAATTAGTGATGGCAGAGTAAGGAGTAATTTTACTCTTGAGACGCATCTTAATTGGTGGCGAGTAAGGAGTTTTTAGGTAGTAATTAATTAGTATTGCATTGTGGAAGTACTAACGTTTTCTTGTTTGATTTCTTTTCAAGGTCGATGCATGACCGACAAACGGTGTGTTTCTTTTACGCTTAGCGATGATTCACTTCTTATCGGGTTGTGTTGCTCTTTTCTATCTCTTTCTTTCACATTGAGGACAATGTTCTATTAAGTGTGGGGGAGAGATTTTAGCATGTTTCTGTTTCTTTTCGTTTGTAAAAAAAAAAAAAAAAAAAATTCTAAAAAAAAAAAAGAAAAAAAAAAGAGGTTCATTGCATGATTGAATAATTTTTCTCCCTTCTTGAACTGATATGCTTGGTGATGGATGATTGAATTGATGAATTGAGTTTGATGGATGCATACCTTGTGAGATTTTGAGCCTAATGGATGGATTCAACATTTATGCCATTCTCTTCTTTCTTGTGTGATTTTCACTCATGTTAATGACCACTCTAGAACTTGCTTTGATTCTTTTTGAGGCTACATTTCACTTGCACGCATGAACATGATTGAGGCCCTCTTTCTTAATTAGCTAGTTTAACCAAATAGCTAACCTTGTTTCCAATATGATATCAAGCACTCTTTTGACTTCTTGAAAATTCTCTGATTCCTGCCAACCTTGTATATTTTCCTTTGCTTAACCCCTTTGAGCTTATTTGACCATTCCTTGTTTCTAGCTCATCATGTGCCTTAAATGAGAAATCGTGTTCTTACTTTACCTTAGGGAATAAAAGAACATTAGCTTGGTTAATGGATGAGTTTTTGAACAAGTGTGGGGGTGTGTGTACAAAATGGTTGTTGAAAAAGAAAAGAGTGCCCAAAAAAAAATGTATGTATATAGTTATGTTCATATATATATATATAAAAAAAAAAAAAAAAAAAAAACCAAGTGTTTAAAAAAAAAAAAAAAAAAAAAAAAAAAAGAAAAGGATTGGGAAATGAATATGTAAAGGAATATACACTAGAGTTGGGATGAACTTTTATGCTTGTTATTTGAACTCGCCTCTCATTTGCTTTTATTCTCTTTGGTATTTATCTTCTCATATCCATTTTATCCTCTCTCTGTTACCTTGACCTCACTACAACCTTGAATAAAGTCCTCATGATTTGTGTGTGCATGTGTTTTGAGTAGTGGAGAAGTAGAAGATAAGCAAGCTTATGGTAGTGCAATTTTCATGGGTTGAATTGAGTGAAATACCTACCTTTTAAACACTTGAGAGATTGAGAGGGAATCTTGTGAAGATCTTTCATTCTCGATTCATGTTGAAGATACCTTGCTTGTTGGTTTGAGATGTGGAGAATTGTTAACTCATGAATGTTTTGATCCCTTGAACCTTTGGTTGTTCTTCTTGATTGTAAAATTTTGATCTTGAGTTTTGCCTAGGAGTGCAAAAAGCTAAGTGTGGGGAATTTGATAATCACATATTTTATTCATTAAGAAACCCTTTTGTTTAGTCATTTACACTCTCCATATTCTTAATTGATTGAGTTTGGTATGATTTTGTGAGTTTGAGCTCAAATTGGTCCTAATTGAATATTTTCAGCATTATTGAGATTTGACACTGTTTCTGTATTTTGGCCATAACTTGAGTTCCTAATATCTGATGAACATGAATTTTACCTTGTAGGAAAGCTAAGAGGAAGCTCTACAACTTTGATGAAGAGCTCGAAGTCTGATTCAGATGTCTAAGGGACCTAAGTTTACATGGAAGTCAGAATACGGGTTCTGCCAGTAGAATCCGAATAGTGTGCACTCACTTTTAATCTGAACAGCACCAGAAGGAAAAACATTAGTAACAATAAATGGTCCATCCCATCTAGACCTTAATTTACCAGGCATGAGTCGGAGGCGGGAGTTATAGAGGAGAACTTTTTGACCAATCTCAAATGTTTTCCTCAGAATCAACTTATCATGGAAGGCTTTGGTCTTCTCCTTATAAAGTTTGGAACTTTCATATGCCTTCAATACTTTTATGAGGGCTTGCTGCCAAATGATAGAAGCATGATCGATGCTGCCTCTGGAGGAGCCTTAGTAGACAAAACTCCTACCGCCGCAAGAGATCTGATAGCAAACATGGCAGCCAATACCCAACAGTTTGGCTCGCGGATCATCACCGCAACCAGAGGAGTTAATGAAATTCAAGCATCTCATATGGACCAACAAAGAATGGAACACGTACTAGATGAATTGACTTCTTTGGTAAGACGGATAGCGGTGGGTCAACAACCACCCATGCAGATGATTTGCATCGGTGTGTGGAATTTGTTCTAATTCATCTCATCCTACCGATTCATGCCCTACACTTCGGAAGATGGTTCCACTTTTCCCGGATCAATGTGTTTTTGCACCGGTGGTGTTTTTCCTGGTAGACCCCAATATCAAGAACAACAAAGAACAATCTAGATATGATCCATTTTCTAGTACTTATAACCCTGGTTGGCGAGACCATCCCAATTTGAGGTATGGGAATTCTAGCCAACAACAACAAATTTCCACCAAGAAGAACAACAATTTAGATACCAAGTCACAGTCCAAGCAACAAATACCAACAAATACCCCCTGCATTCAGACAACAGCAACCTGTTCAGCAGTCTGTCCAATCCACTCCAGCTGAGCCGTCATTGACAGAAAACTTGACCCGTCGAAGCTTGACAGAAAACTTAAAAAGCTTGCGGGGTAGGGTGCCTGTCGAAGCTTGACAGAAAAACTTAAAAAGATGGGTGCGAGGACCCAGAAAGGAAAAGACAAATGGGTGCGGAGACCCGGAATTGAAAGACGATGGGCGCGGGGACCCGAAAACTAAAGGCAATGGGCGCAGGGACCCAAAAAACTAAAAGAGGATGGGCACGGGGACCCGAAAATTAAAAGATGATGGGCGCGGGGACCCGAAAAGCTACAAAAGGCTTTTGCTCTTTTTTTTTTTTATGCCTGAATTGATGCTTGATGCAATGGATATAGGATGATGCAATGAAAGTGCAGCTTGAGGACAGTGCATGTAATGCCTAGGATGATGCATGATGTAATGGATGCATGATGATGCAATGACACATCAGAGCTTTAGCTGGATCACTCTTGGCTCCACAACACCCTTAAGAACTTCTTCCCATAGTAGGATCCGAGGTTGAACAGTAACAAAATTTGATTTTTGATTTGCCTCTTGATTTGTTGGTGATTCTTTGTTTTCATCAATACTTTTATCAGGAAATTTATCGCATTCCCCATGACCTTTCAAGATTGTTAAAATAAACTGAATGCTTTTGCAATATAATCACATGTTTCACATTTCAATATAAATCTATCATGATAAATGCATATTGAATCAAAGCAATGGGTTGCAAAGAAAATGGACTATTATTATGGAAAGGAACAAGACGAGGAATGTGGTACCACAAAGATTAGAATTGAAAGGTTTACGAGAAGAATGTTGGAGTAGATTTTTCCAGCTCTTCTAGTGATGCTCTCTAGGATGACCGGTGCTAATTTCCCATGTGTAAGACCTTAAATACCCCATTTTCTATTTACGAGAACATGAGTTGACCCGGTTTCCACGCGTCGGGAGGGTTCATAACAAGACTTTCCATTCAAACCGCCCGCGGTTTGTGACTTGAGGCAACTCCATTTTTCCGGATGTGTCAAGAACCATCTTTGACCTTAACTTTTGCCTAGGTCGCTCTTTTCCGAGTTTTCAACCTAGCGGGTCGCTCTAATTTTTGCCTAGATCGCCTTTTCAGGTTTTCAGCCTAGCGAGCCACTTTTCTCTTTTTTGTGTGTTTGTTTTTTTTTGTTGTTGTTTTTTTTGTTTTTGTTTTTTTGTTTTTTTTTAAGCATAATACATTTTGACAAGATCTGAATTTACAGGAAGTGGTAAATCAAACACCATCCATATTTGTGAGAATTAAAGCTCCTCCCGAGAAAGCCTTTTTACAACATAAGGTCCTTCATAGTTTGGAGTCCATTTTCCTCGATTATCCTTTTGAATGGGAAGAATCTTCTTCGTACTAGGTCTCCTTCTTGGAGCCATCGCGGACGCACCTTTTTCGCATAGGCTTTCATCATTCTCTTCTGGTAAAGCGGCCATGACACAGTCTTTGTTAATCTCTTTCCTTCAATGAGGTTCAACTGATCAAGTCGAGTTTGGACCCATTCAGTTTCTTCTAATTCTGCTTCTATCAGCACTCTTAATGATGGAATTTCCACTTCAATAGGGAGTACCGCCTCCATCACCTCACCACCATTCAACTGTGACCTCCAACCTCAAAGACCACTCCTCCATAGCCATCCTCAACCGTAGCAATCACCTAACCATCTCACCCTCACCTTTTTCATCTTCACTACTACATCTCCAACACATCAGAACAGCAAGCCACCATCTCTTCAAGCAACCTTCTTCCACAGCCATTCATCACCCTCAACCAAAACCATTCACCCAAAACCACCATACCTTCACTATCAACACACAAACCCATCATCTCATCCATCCCACCATAACCACCACAGTCCCCATCAACCAAACAAAACCATCGTGTCCCATTCTTCACTCACCAAATAGAACCAGACCCGGTCACTTTACCCAACTAGATCCATCCGTTACCCACGCGAAGCACCGTGCGTGCCAACTTCGCATCGTCGAACCCGCACACACCCACGCCATCGCGACCTCCCCAGCAACCAGCGACCATTGCCGCTGTAGATCAGATTGGCGAACCGCCGTAGCCCGAACCAGATCCCGTGCGGATCCTTCTCCAAACATCACCACCCAAACCGTCATCCACATACCAGTGCTCAAACCACGCCGCCATCCAGACCGAATCCGTCACCCTCTCCGCCGCAGCGCCGCTCGCCGTTTCTGGGACCAAGCTCGACGCAGTCCGCGAGCCCAGTCACGCCGCAGCCTGCCAGTTCCGTTCGCATCCAGCGTTGCGACCCGGCGTTTCCACCACGTTTGAGCCTCGCCGTTGACCCGTTCCGAACTACACCTAGCCACCGTGCGTAACTCCATCCTCACATCCAGTCGCGAGGACCGCCTGAACCAGAGCACCGCGCAGCACCACCACGAGGCCCAGATCCGAGACGTTCGCACTGCTTAAACCGTAACCCACGAGTCGAACCAGCCCCGCCGTCACGCCAGCCGTTCGTCCACCAGAAGGCGCCGTCGAGTCCCATATTGCTCCGCTGCTGTCCGTTCAGCTGGTAGGGAGGGAGTTGTTCTTCTTTCTTTTGTTCGGTCCTCGCGACTGGATGTGAGGATGGAGTTACGCACGGTGGCTAGGTGTAGTTCGGAACGGGTCAACGGCGAGGCTCAAACGTGGTGGAAACGCCGGGTCGCAACGCTGGATGCGAACAGAACTGGCAGGCTGCGGCGTGACTGGGCTCGCGGACTGCGTCGAGCTTGGTCCCAGAAACGGCGAGCGGCGCTGCGGCGGAGAGGGTGACGGATTCGGTCTGGATGGCGGCGTGGTTTGAGCACTGGTATGTGGATGACGGTTTGGGTGGTGATGTTTGGAGAAGGATCCGCACGGGATCTGGTTCGGGCTACGGCGGTTCGCCAATCTGATCTACAGCGGCAATGGTCGCTGGTTGCTGGGGAGGTCGCGATGGCGTGGGTGTGTGCGGGTTCGACGATGCGAAGTTGGCACGCACGGTGCTTCGCGTGGGTAACGGATGGATCTAGTTGGGTAAAGTGACCGGGTCTGGTTCTATTTGGTGAGTGAAGAATGGGACACGATGGTTTTGTTTGGTTGATGGGGACTGTGGTGGTTATGGTGGGATGGATGAGATGATGGGTTTGTGTGTTGATAGTGAAGGTATGGTGGTGTCTCATGGCATTCAAGATCTCAAGAAGAAGAAAAAGAAGAAGAAAGAGGAATTCAATTACAAATCAAATACAATACATAACCAAGGTCTCAAGAATCCAAACCACAATCTCTTCAAGAGTTCTAAATTGACCCAAAGTAGCTTAGCCCTCCATTACCATGAAGGGGAGCATCAAAATATACAAAACTATGAGAAACTATGAAGAAGCAAGAAGAAACTAAGAGAGAAATGAAGGAGAGAATACATGTTGTTCATGATAAATGGTGCCTTTTATAGAAGTCTAAGGTAACAAAATGACAAAGGGAAGTGGGTGGATGAGTGGGTGAGTGAGTGGAGTGTTTGAGTGGATGGATTAGTGGGTTGGTTTAGTGGATTGGTTTAGTGGATGAGTGAGTGGAATGGTTGAGTGGTTGAATTAGTGAAAAATGCCAAAGGACTTTTGGTGAGTGGAAAATTATGGACATGAATGGGTGAGTGGATGGATGAGTAGATGAGTTAGTGGATGAGTGGGTGGAGTGGTTAAATGGTTGGATTAGTGTATTAGTGGATGAATGGGTGAGTTAGTGGATGAGTGGATGAGTGGATGAGTGGATTAGTGGATGGGTGAGTGGATGGTTGAGGATGAAAATTTCGTGTCTGACTTGGAAGCCAAAAACGACCCACTATACTTCAGAACCACGAAAAGTGTTCTTCATCAAAGTTGTAGATCCTTGTTTTGGCTATAAAATGGATAGCTGGTTCGTCCAATTTGGCTTCCTTAAGCCCAAGATATGTCCCAAATACCGTAGGTTGCTCAAACCCAACTTCAGCACCTCTGTTCCGACTTGTAAGCTCAAAATGACCTGCTAGACTTCTTTTTCTCAAAATGTGTTCTTCATGAAAGTTGTTTATTTGGATCTTGACTATCCACTGTCCAAATTTCAGCCCATCTCCATTATTACATCTTGAGATATGATTTTTTTGAGTGCACACTATTCGGATTCTACTGGCAGAACCCGTATTCTGACTTCCATGTAAACTTAGGTCCCTTAGACATCTGAATCAGACTTCGAGCTCTTCATCAAAGTTGTAGAGCTTCCTCTTAGCTTTCCTACAATATAAAATTCATGATTTTCAGATATCAAGAACTCAAGTTATGACCAAAATACAGAAACAGTGTAAAATCTCAATAATGCTGAAAATATTCAATTAGGACCAATTTGAGCTCAAACTCACAAAATCATGTCAAACTCAATCAATTAAGAATATGGAGAGTGTAAATGACTAAATATAAGGGTTTCTTAATGAATAAAATATGTGTTTATCAGTTTTCAATTGATTTTCACTGATTATCAAACCTCTAGTTATCAACTCTCTTTAATTTTTCAAGGTATGTGCCCTTTTGCCCCTTGTTCTTACTATCTTTGATTCCAACCCTAGGGAGAGAACCAGTGTCTTTCTATTTTGGGTCTTTTCTTGTTTCGGGGTATCCCTACTTGCTTTTTGGTGAAGTGAGTAGGGATTCCAACGATTCTTGGTCCACTTCAATGGTGTTGCTTTCTGGAGCAGCCCCTTCACCATGCCATGAGAGGTAGAGGTGCCCAACTTAGGTTTATAGAACTTTGAGGGCACAAAGACTAGTGTCTGTATGGGGTGTAGACGTTTGGGGATAAAGGGTGGGAGACAAATGTAAATGGCTTTCCCTTCATAGTCTGCCCTTCTCTATGTTAAGTTATAGGTTTTAAGATATTCTTTTCAACACCTTACCGACCTCTATGGGTGTTTCCAAGGATTCTATAGTGAGAAGACAAGTGGCAGGGTCAAGGAGATCAACTACGGAGAGGCCCCTGATTTTTGACCCTAGGAGGAACATGTACCCCCAGGTTGGAAATGACGTTTGGGATAGCATGTCTGCATTCCGGACTGAGGGGGACGCTGAATGTAACATCCTCTATAACATGTTAGTCTTATATATGATTACTGAGGTAGCATAATACATGCTTGACATGCTTGTTTAACTTTGTGACATTCAGAGTTAGTTTAGGTACTTTGCTGCAGCACAAAAGGTGAAAATTAGCTTAAAATGACTCAGATAATAGCATAAATGGCTTGGTTAAAGGAAATAAATGTGGAGAATTTATTTCTAAGTCACAAAGGTATGTTATAAGTTGTATCTAAAGTTTAAGAATAAACTGAGTTAATTTAGTATTTTAAAGTATAGTAAGTGTTTTAATAACATATTGACTTGACACAGATATAAAAACTTATGGTAATGATAAAACTAGGGTTGAGATTAATCCTAGGATTTATTCTAATACCTTTGGAAGTTAAGAAACTTGATTTAGTAAAATCTAAGTGTTCTTAACAGATATAAAATTTATACAAATCTATCACTTGGCTTTTAGTTCTCCATGGCTACAACAACCCCTTTTTCTTGACTTTCCTTTGATATTTTCATCTCATTTCACCCACTCACTCATTCTCTTATTCGGCCAAGTAGAAATAGAAGGGAGAAAGAAGAGAAAGGGAAAAGAAAAGGAAGAAAAGCTCAAGGAGGAAGAGGAAAGAAAGAAGAGGAAAGCAAAGGGGAAAGCCAAGGTTTGATCATCATCTTTGCTACTAGAGGTAGGGGAGATTGATTTTATCCTCTATTCTTTCTCTTTTCTCTTCATGTTTGTGATGCATGTTTGTGTTCCAAAAATAAGTTTTTTTGTGTGTTTTTTCATGGTTAGATTGGATGAACATGTGGTAATCCTAATTTATGGTTCAACTTGTGTTGGTTTATACATGGTGGATGGTTTGAAACTTGTTGTCATCTTTAAAGCTTCACATCCATGAGTTTCAAAAATGGGTTTTGTGGATTGTTGATTTTTATCATTTTCCATGAGATTATGTGTTGTAAGATTATATGAGAGTTTCGTAGATCCTAATGACCATGTATGGAGCTGAAAACCTCTTAGAATCCAAGGTTGGAAGGTTGGAAATTAGTTGGAAACCAGTTGTACAATAGCACATTTTTTGCATAATTTTATAGTGCAGCATGGCGCCTAGGCGCCAATTTACCATGCCTAGGTGCAACCTGTTCAGTTTCAGTCTAGGATCAGGCAGAGACCATGGCGCCTAGGCGCCAACAGGCCACGCCTAAGTGCCATAGGTCTGAAAATAGGGCATAGACCTCGCCTAGGCGCCATTGCCAGCTTTTGTCAAGATTTTGTTTTTTATGTAATGGACTTCCCTACTTGTTTGGAACACTGCTATATGTCTTGTAAAGTGTGTTAAGATACTATTGGGGGTATTTTCATGGAGGGAATTACTACCTTGCATATGTGAGAAATTGGGGAAAACCTTAGGCATTCAAAGGAGTTATGGAATTCAATAAGTTAGAACCTAGGTCTTCGGGTAACTTGTAGTGCATTTTGATATCAATTGTGATGTTTTGGTTTAAAATACACTAGGTATACTTTAAACTGGGTTTGTATGGCATGGTTTGCCTATATATATGCGTAGTTTGCTCCTTTGTGATGAAAGTTGAGTTAGAGATACATGAATGATAGTTACTCCCTTGTGTGATAAGGTTGAGTTATAGGAAAATGCAAGAAACTTGGATTTGCTCCTTTGTGTAATAAAATTGAGCTAGAATCCCTTGTTTGCTAGATTTTGCCTTTCTACTTGGTTGGATTTGACCCTGTGATGGTTATTGTAGTGTGCATTTGTTTTAGAATATAACATTTCATGTTTTTATACTTGTTATTCCTTTGTATTGTGACCTTATGTGGTGTGCACAACTATTTGGCCAGAGTTAGGGGTTCTTACTCCACTCTAATGGTCAGGGCTACTAGTATGGTTAGATAGTTTGAGTCCATTCCTTACCAGGTAGTGTAAAAATGCCATTTTTCCCATCATACCCAGAAAGATACAAGGGAATCGGGTTCCTGGGAATGAGCTAGTATCATGTGTTTTCTAAAACAAAAACCTGCACAAGCATTACACAAGCATACTTTTAGGACATTTCTTAGGAATAATCATATGGCATATTATACATTGCATTATTGGACAATTGTATGCATAGTTGTCTCTCTTATTGGTAATGAAGTGTGATAGGGTTATGGTTTGCTTTATAGGTATTACATCGTGAGTATGTACATATTCTTATAGTGATGAGCAGAGTCTTATTTATCTATTGCAAACATAATCTGTTGTTGTTGTTAGTTCAATTAATAGAATTTGGTTAATTATGTGATGATTAAACCTTATTTTGTAAATGAATGAACTTACTGCCTCAGGAAGAGAAAGAATTGAGTTTTGGCTTGTGCCACCTTTCTAGTTGTTGTTGTATAACTTGTTTTTCCTTGACATGGCTAGACTTATCATGATGGCACATTTTGATTAACTGATTATCGAGAAATGTAATTTCTCATCCCGTTTATTTGTTTCCGTGATAAATCCAGGTAAAGCATCTTTCAAGAAGAAGAAGAAAAAGCAAAAGAGCTAGATAGTTTTTCTTTACTCTTTTTGGTACAAAGCTTGTATATGTTCATATTTGTTTTGTGTTGTATAAAAGTTATGTATTACTATAAGGCTTGTGATGTATATATTTAACTTTTCATCCTTCTTGGCTTTCTATAATGACTATACAAGTTATTATGGATTTATGTTTTATGTGTAGTTAGTAAGTGACATACTTGATACTATGTATCTTTAAATATCCAGGTCATATTGAGATAATTGTATCAGGGTGTTACACTGAACATCTTGTGAACTATTTGGAGTTAACAAAGGATGGCAGTCAAGACCATGAGTACCAAATCTTGGTTCCTGGGTAAGATGGGAGAGTGTGTTCAGCTCGAAGAAGGTGGACACTTTATGTTTTTGTATGAAGACCTCTTCATCCGATTAGGGCTCCAACTGTCTTTCACCAGTTCCAAGTTGGAGTCCTCCGTACTCTAAATGTGGCCCCGTCCCAGCTTCACCCAAACAATAGGGGTTTCATCCTTGATTTTGAAAGGTTTTGCCGGGTGGTCGGACTGCGATACTTGGTGAAGACATTTTTTTACTTTTTTACTTGTTGGTCCCCTAAAGAGGAGAAAGCAACAATGAAGAATTGGCTCACTCTTCATGCTCAAGGCAGACGAAAAGTCTTCAAAGTCTTCCAAGAAAGCTTTAAGAACTTCAAGAACAAGTTCTTCAAGCTGATAGGGGTACCTGAAGTCCGCCCATTCTTCGAGGAGACTAATGGAACTCCGGTATTCGACCTATATTGGACTACCCAAGTATGGGACACTCTGGTTGAGATGATTGAGGTGAAATAAGCTCAGTCGGGAGAATACCGAGTGTGTTAAATTCATCAATAAGTGGGCAGAGGAAGTCCAACTCATTTGTTATAAAGAAGTTTTGGATGCCTCTGACAATGAAACCCTTGGAGTCATTCTAGGTAGAGTGTAGGCCGCAGTTTGTCTTTACTTCTTGCTGATAATATTTCCCTTTGAATATTCTTCCTGTTATTTCAGACTTGTGCCTTGTCTGTTTTGCAAAAAGCATGGCATCTGGATAAACTCTTGTCGTCTTCCATGCCATGAAGGCAAGGGTAGAGGGTGTCGGACCTTCTAACACACCGACATATGCTACTCTAGCCTCTGAAGTCCAGCGCCCAATGATCGAGGTGGCTCTGGCCCAATGACAAGATTCTTCTGCTCAACCCCTTTAAAGGTGGAAGAGGAAGGCTGGTGAAGGCAGTATTGTGAGAGACCACAGCAAGAGGCCGACCGTGGAACCAGTTGAGGTCTAGGGTCTGGTTTCCTTGTACAAGAAGGATGCGGAACCCGAACCATTCATGGACTTCCAGCTCTTGGATGATGAAGTCGTCGCCTATAATTCCAAGAGAAATACATCGGAGATCCTGACAAGGTTCTAGATCAGCAGACTTCACTTGGCCGCTAAAGTTCATTTCCTTGAAAGGTGTTTGGACCACTTTGAAGAGTAAATGGTTGAGAAGATGAGGATGACCAAGGAGAACGAGGCCCAGAAGCTCAATTTCACCCTCAAGGCTAAGGAGGAGACTCAAAAGGCCTTGGAGGATGTCGAGAAGGCCTCATAGGATGCCAAAGTGAAAATTAATTATTTAAAGAAGAAATTGGTGGACTCTGAGGGCGAACACATGGATGAGAGAGCCAGTTCTGAGGAGGCTTTAAAGGCCAACATTGACCTCTATGTTGAGAACCAGAATCTCCAGACTAGAGTGGCACAACTGTAAGAGGATACTAGACAACTAATAAAGATCTCTACTAACATAAGAGCGAGCAATCCAAAATGCATTTGCCTAAGTCCAATTATTTAATCCCAGGGTCGTTCTGGCCTTGGATGGATTGGACTCCCAGAAGTTAATCTCAAGGCCAATATATATATATATATATTGATATTGAGAATTGGTTGATGTTATTATGAGTTCCTATGTGGGACTAAGTTCTTGACGAAATTATGACATGTTGATATTGAGAAATGAATATATGCCATTGTGGTATGCTTTATGATAAATGTATCATTGATGAACATACATGATGTACATTACGTCGTCATGCATATGTGTTGTCCATTGGACATTGTTGGAAGGGCGATGTATGCCTAGGAGTTTGAATAACACCTATGTGCGGGTGCGAGTAGACTAAGCGTAGGGTCATAGTGGTTGGCCCTGGGGGGGTCGGGGTGCGGGTGTCTCACAATAGACAGTAGTAGCTCCACTAACGCCATGGAATAGACCAATGGAAACACACCGACTATCCGGACTGAGACGTTGTCCTATATCGCGATCAATTGTTGAGGTGCTATGTATAAGCCATTTTGCGCAAATATTTTATGAGATGAGCACACTATTTTTAAGGCTAATGAGATACTAACATGACTCCTTGATCATTCACTCTGAAAATATTTATGTCTAGCTCCATAGAATAGGAAATTGGTACCATTTGCATTGCGAACTGTCAGTCTCATAATTCATTGAGCATGAGCATTTATAACTGTGGAAAAATATCTGCTCTTATTACTACAATAATTATTTGATTGCTTGAACTATTGACTATTGGAAATATTGATGTTGTCTGCCTGTTATTGTGATTTCTTACTGCTATTTATTGTTGCTCTACTTTTACTGTCAATTTTAATTATTACTGTGATTGGATATTTGAACTGTGTTGATATGTGGGCATCCAACGTCGTTCTGTTTTCTTGCTACCATATTGGTAATGAAAGCTGAGTGTCTCACCTCTTTCTGTATTTCGATATTTCTGTTTATTTGTATACTTCTGAGAAGACGTTCGTGAGGAAGAAAAGGAAGCACTTGAGTTTCCTGGCTTTTGGCCCGACTACGATTAGTGTTGATTAGAGATGTCTTTGCGTCTGCACTGATTTTTGGGTTACACTAGGATGACCTTTCATGGTGGACCCGATTGTTGGCACATCAACTTGAGCACGGACCGTTGCATCTACCACGGGGAGCTGACTGTCTCTTTGGCGTGGGGCCGATACGACTCGTCTATTTTTTATTTTACTACTTTTGTTCATTTAGAATTTTACCTGCCTATTATAGATCTGTGGGATGACCTTTACTACACCCCACAAGAGGACTCTTTCCTCTCCACTGCTCGGGCTTCTGCCCGAAATTCGATTGCTCCAATGGCAATTTCATCGAATGAAGAGGACCCTGAGGAGGACCCAGTTACGGTCCCTTCTCGCCAGTCTTAGGGGCTGATACTGTCGGTGGCTACTGATGGCCAACTGTTTATCTTTTTGGGAAAGCCTGACGTTTTACCGTACTTGATGGGTGTATATTTGTATCGTTCTGGGTGGGTACATCTTTTGCTTTTTGGTATAAATCATGATGTAATTAAACAAGCTAATGTATATAATATTATATATATGAATTGTGAATGTATGACTTTTAATTTTGTATCGATTCGAATGTATCTAAAATTATTATTATTATTTCTTTACTATTGTAAAAAAAAATGTACGTATATTTTAATACTCGAATTACTTTACAATCCAAGAATACAAATTAATTAATCACATGTTGAAAATGAATCGGGTCTTAATTAATAAATGTAATCATTGTTTTCTGTAATTTCATATTTAATTTCATTATGGTGTGACGTTCCTTCTTCGTGAGACAAGAAAAAGGGGCGTTACAGGGGCACCTCCCATTTGACATTTTTCTTTCTTCTCTCTAGAACTCTGTTCCTCCTTCTTCTCTCTAATTTTCGTTTTATTCTTTCCTATTCTATTTTTCTGAGTTCTCCCCTTCTCATGGAGGGGTAGAGCCTTTAGATCAATCCAAGAGATTGAACATGCTTGGTTGTTAATCTTGAGATTTCGTTTTTAATGTTTAAGTTCATCTATTAATCAAGTTTCTCTTCTTCTTCTTCTTCTTCTTCTTCTTCTTCTTCTTCTTCTTCTTCTTTTGTTCTTCTTCTTCTTCTTCTTCTTCTTCTTCTTCTCTTTGTTAATTCTAGTTGCTTAATTAGAATTTTTATATGTTAATTGCTTAATTACCAGTCCACGACAGTACAATTGTCCGTTGTAGATAGTGTACCGGACTGCGGTTTTGACCAGCTTGGAGGCTTCCTTTGGATCGTTAGGTTGGGTTTCGGACTGCAGATATTCTGTTATTAGGGTGAGTCAAGTACACTCTTTTCCTTCCACCTAGAGAATGGATGTGTCCATGATGGAAGACTGAAAAAGGGTTTCTTGGATCACGGAGCGGTTGTTGTTCAAGCTCTTAGTGCTGGCCAACTTGGACAGCAAGTCCGCCTTGGAGTTCTGCTCCTTAGGTATATGCTCTATCTTGGCAGCCTAAAAATTCTTGAAGATCTCTTAGACTTTGGCTAAGTATTTTTGAAGGAGGGGCTCCTTGGCTTGATAATCACCTCAAATCTGGGAGGTCACAAGCTAGGAGATGCATGCTAGTCTAGCGATGCATGCTTCAAACTCTGCTTGGTTGTTTGAAGTAGGGAACTCAAACTTCAGGGAGTTCTCTGTTGTTACTCATTTAGAATTTTCTAAGATCACCCCGACATCATTCCTCTTGGGATTCGAGGAACCATCGACAAATATGGTCCAGGAAATTCCCTTAGGGTTACCGGGATTTGACGTGAGCTTTGCCAAGAAGTCCGAGAGTGCTTGAGCCTTAATTGCTAGTCGAGGCTCATACATGACTTTGAACTCAAAAAGCTCAATGGACCAGGAGATCATTCTTCCTACTAGGTTTAGCTTGTCCAGTATCTGACGGATGAGTTAGTCTGTCCAAACCACCACGGGGCGGCACTAAAAGTACTACCTAAGTCTTCTGGCCTAGTGATGAGTGCAAAGGAAACCTTATCTATTTTCTAGTAGCAGATCTCGAGGCCTTGCAACACCTTGCTCACAAAATCGACTGGTTTCTGCCCCTCCACTGTCTCCCAGATCAGTATTGAACTTATAATGTAACATCATTAATTTTCAATACCATATACGTATCTGGAATTACGTATTAGTAATAAAAATTAAGTATGTCATGTAAATTAATTAAATAACCTGTAATAAAAATTTATATAACTTTATCATAAAATATGAGCCTTCGAAGGTTATCATAGTGTATATAACATAATAAGAATAGTACATAGTATACATTACGTTACTCAATAATTACATATTTTGTTACAACATTTTTAATATACAATATAATTACATGAGAATATCAAAACATATCCTAAATCCTCTTCCTTTGACTATCGACTAAAGTACGCGTACTAGGGAATATTACGGAAATACAATAGAAAAATGGTGAGAATTCCAAAAATTCTTCGCAATACAATTTAAAACAGTGCCATCATAATATGTTCAGCTATTTAGTGGAAAACATAATTTAAAACTTAAATACATCATATATTAGAAAGGTGGCGAAAATACCAAATCGAGTCCTTCCTCTTCCCGAAACAAAATGCCACTTATTAACAGTTTTCAAAATATTCATTATCAAACAACACACATTTCATTCATAAAAATTCTTGGCAAATAGTTGTCAAATAAGACCCATAATCTTAAATTCATACATTAGCTCTCATAATATAGTAGTGTCATATCATGACATTAAATGTAGAGATTCATTATAGTGCTCATTATTCATGTGCTAATTCCTACAGAATCCACAATACTATATCAAATCAGTAAAGTTCACCTCACATAACCTGGGTTCTATATACTCAAGGTATATCTCACTACCACAAGCTAGGTAATAGTCTGCTTTCAGGTCGGTGCACTCCAACCTATTCATAACATTGCTATGTATGTCACACAGAACTATTCCTGAGTATCCTTATATGCATACTTGAGGGGAAATTAGGCCTGTGAGGAAAACTAGTGAGGAATTTTAAGAATATAGGATCCCCTTCCCCACGGAGGTTCATCTCCATAATTCTAATGGAATTTCGGATACCCTTCCCTCCAAAAGGATAAACTCCAAAATCCACTCAAGCCAAATATATTCAAAGTTTAAGGAATACTCATAAAATTGGTAATAACATTCTCATACACAATGCAAATACAAATCCTATGAGCACTGGTGTTCAAATACAATACAATTACCATCACTGATCAACCTTTAAGAATTAAGGGCTAAGGTAAATTCAAAGTGCCATATTCAACTTTGCATTCAAGAAGCAAGATAAATGCACATTCAAGCTCAACTTAACTAATCGAGGAGCAATACAATTTCTATTACACATCTAGTGCACCATACTATATCAACATTTATCAATAACATTTACACATCAAATCTTTAAGTATTGGTTGCAATACTTTATTAACATTTCTAATCAACATTTAACATCAATGCATGATATTTATACATACAAGTTATGGTCATCACAAGGCAGCGATTACCAAGCCTCTTTCATCATTATTTAAGCAACATTTTCATATACAAAATCATCAACACTTAGGTCAAAATAGGGTAGACCTCTATCACATTTTTCAACCACATTTCAAACCAAATTATCATGTGTATAAACACTACAAGTATGTTTAAAATTGGACAGCACCATGCTCTAATTAATAATAATCATTCAAGCTTCAAATTCAAGCATAAATGCATTCAAAATTCAACCACAATGAGGGCAACATTCTACCATTACTCTCCATCACAATTCAAAGCACAATTTAGGCAACAAAATGACACAAATTCTGCCCAAAAATAGGGCACACAACTGTGGCTATCATTGTTGCACAGTTTGACCATAAACTTCATTAAATCAATCACAAAGGCAACATAACGACTAATAGGAACATGAAACACAGTTTTTGAAGGGTAAACTCAGCCATGACCATGAGACACAAACAAAGAAATACAACTAATTTCTCAAGTCTTTTACTCAATAATCCATCAAAGAAAAGAACTTGATACAAACAAAAGTTCACACCACAAAAAATAGGCAAATTTCATGCTTTTTCTTCATGGACCAGCAGTGAGTGATCACTCCAAGTAATAAGGACCAGATTTTAGCATAAAAAACAATGGAAAAGAAAAAGTGAATTAAAGACAAGAAACCCCTATCTTAGCTCCTCTAACTTGCAATTTTGTTCTTCTCCTTTTTGTCTTTGTTTCCTCCTTCCTCTTGGTTTCTTTTTCCTTTTTCTTTTTCTTTGTTTTGCTACCTATTCCTTGGTGGTTTTGTTGCTGTCCTAACCATGAAAATGATAGAGAAAGAAGCAAGAAAAGCAATGTTAGATTTTGAATGAAAATAGAGGGTGAAAAATGAAAGTTGGATGGTGAAAAGGCTTAACACTTTGTGGTTATAGTGGCTGTAGTTTTTCCTGCCCTATTTGGGCTGTTCTTGGCTAAGAGAAAGTTACAAGAGAGATGGAGAAATCTCTAGAAAAATTTGGCCAAAGTTTTAGCTGTGTATTTGGTCAAAAGTTAACAAATATTATGGTGTTGTAACTTTTGGATCTGCTAAATACATTTTAATCTCCTAAAGTTGAGTTTTCAAGTTACCATAAGTATTATGAAAAATTTTAGAACTCAACTTAGTCCTTAGATCCATTTTTCCATAATTTTCTATATACTGCTATTTATCAATGAAGTTCCATTACTCGATCTTGAGTTAAGTTAAACTTAGGAATTAGGTAATTCTGCTTACTGAGACTTATTTTGATTGGTAATTTATATCAAAATATTCCTCATATCTTACTTGTCATCCCCGTGAAATTTCATAATTTTCTGAGTTACTTAGTTGTTCCATAACTATGTCATCAATTCTTTTTCGGTATCCTTAAAAATATCAAACTGTGTTAGTTGATTCTCCAAAATTTTCTATAACTCTTATCAATCATTTATGACTAGGAAATAAGTTTTCCATGTTTGTTTTCATCATATCAACTGTTCATACAGATACTTTAATTATTTTCTTGTATTCGGTGTTATAGAATTACGCTCAAACTGATCCAGAAAATTACCCGATTTAACATGTAACTCATATCAGAGTTAATGAGCTTCTATAACCCTTATTAGGACTATTAGATTAAGGATGATGTTGCATATAGATTCTTCATGAATTGAAAGGTACAAGTACAGTGTCTCATTAGGTTTCGGTCTTGTCAGTATGAGGACAGAAGATTCTTTAAAGATGTAAAGTCATCCTCACACTCCTGAGTCTACTCACAATCTTTCCCCTTTTAGAGCACTCTGAAGAAGGGAAGAGATTTGTGAGCAGCTTTGGCAAGGAAATGTGTGAGGGCCACAATTCGGCCTATCAATTGCTACATTTCCTTGATGTTTCGTGGGCTATGCATGCTGAGCACCACTTAACATATATCTGGGTTTGCTTTGATCCCACAGTGAGTCAGCATGAAGCCCAAGAATTTATTTGCTTGGACCTCGAAGGTGTACTTTTCTAGGTTTAGTCCCATGTTATGTTTCTAGAGTTATGCAAATACTTCTTCGAGGTCCGCAATATGTGATCCGACTTATGGGGTCTTTACTATTATGTCATCAATATACACCTCCGGCATTTTTCCCACTTAGCCCTTAAAGACCTTGTTCATCATTCTCTGATAAGTAGCTCCTACATTCTTCAGTCCAAAGGGCATAAACCTATAGCAGTAGCTTGCCCTATCAGTGATGAAAGTGGTCTTGTCTTCATTTTCAGGGTACATTGAGATCTGATTGTAACCAAAGTACGCGTCCATAAAAGACATCAAACAGAAGTCAGAAGAGCCATAAACCAGTTTATCCACGTTGGGAAGTAAGTACAGATCTTTAGGGCAAGCTTTGTTCAAGTCCAGGTAGTCCATGCACATTCTCCACTTCCCATTAGATTTCTTCACTAGGACTATATTAGATAGCCATGTGGGGTAGGCTATTTCCCTAATGAAGCTAACATTGAGAAGCTCCTTGACTTGTTCTTCAACGACCACCTGTCTTGCTAGCCTGACCTTTCTCTTCTTTTGGGAGACTAGCCTCGCATCTTTCCTTATGGATAGGCGATGGTAGATGAAGGCGCGGCCAAGCCCACGCATGTCGGAGGGCATCTAGGCGAAGAGGTCATTGTCTTTCTCCAATAACTCAATCAACTGGTGCCTCTCTTCTTCCTCCAAGTTTGCTCCAATCTTAATGATTTGATCTGGCTTGATACCAAGTTAGAGCAGCTTTAGTTTACCCTCTAGTTGGGGTCTGGTACCCCAAATTTCTTCACGTGTATCCAACTCAGTCATAAGAATGTTGACTTGGTCTATAGTTGGGCCAGATGTACTGACTTTCGCTCTTTTAGGGATCTTGCTAATTTTGGGGCTCTCATTGTAACATTTGCACGCTATGATCTAGTCTCCCTTGACCATGACAACATCATTGTTTTTGCTGAGGAATTTCATGGCCAAATGGGTGGTAGACACCATGGCGCCAAGTGCATTTAGTGTAGGACAACCCAAGATGATATTATATGCTGAGGGTCAGTTCACCAGCAAAAACTTGACCATGATAGTCTTGAAGAGCTTGTTGCTCCCCAGGGTCTGGTAAGTCTCAACATACACTGTCAGAGTTATCTTTTCACTAGTAAAAACTAGTGAGCTCACCATTATAGGGGATCAGCTCTGAATCTGGAAATTCTAGCTTCTTGTATAACTCTATAAACATGATGTTGGTTGATCGTCATGATCTGGAATAATTTTACCATAGTCTTTGTCTGAAAAGGATATAGGGGGCGTCTTCTGATCTTCTACTCGTGATTTGGGTGCGGAGTGGGAGATGTTCAACACCGTCATCTTGAGCGATTTCTTCCGAGCACTGTTGGATGACCCACCGCCTGCGAAACCACTAGCAATGGTGTTGATGGTTCAGTTGACTTGGGCATGGCAGTCATCATTGTCATCTGATGGAGTGTCCTAGTTTCAATTTTATCGGTTGTTAGTATTACAGTGAGGAGGACTCTAGGACCTCCTCATTTGGTGTGGAGATGGGCTCCGTCTAAGACTGGGGCTATTTTTTTTCAGTCCGTCTTCCACGCCATCTATTATTTTAGACATGGCTGATGTATTGATCCAATCATCGTGCCCTAATCAGGGACTCAATGGCATCACAGAGTTGAAAGCAATCTTCTGTCTAGTGGTTGTAGCCCTTATGCCATGAATAATGCTTGGTACAATCCTTCTACGCATACTTCTTCAAAGGGGGCTGTAATTGGCTAGCTGACATTGATAATAGTTTTAATGATAACAAACATGATAAAGATGATAAGAAGACCAAGTTCAAGATTAGCTCTAGGACTTAGGATCTCTTGTATGGAGACTTTTCGGATATCTTATTAACTTTGCATAAAAAGATAAAAATATTTTCAAGTTAAGATTCCAAATCCAAATAATGATCTTAAAGTTTTTGAAAACCATTTCTATAAACATCAAAGTGTTCAAAACTATTTTGGACTCAGGGGTATTCAAATAAACCAGTTTAAATTCTTTATACGTCTTTGTTTTCAACCTTTCTAAAATTTAATTTTCTAAATGATCTATTTGAATAACCCTCAAGGTATTCGAATAGACCTATTTTCAGAATAGCTTCTTTTTAAATACTATTCGAATAACTCAATGGTTATTCAAATAGACTTGATTCTCAGAAAAAGTTTTAAAACAGAGTTATTCAAATAACTCATCTTGTTATTCAAATAACCCATATCTCGCTGGTTTTCTATGAAGCTTCTATATCAGTGTTATTCGAATAACACTAATGGTTATTCAAATAAACACGAATCTGTTTTAAAAAATGGCCAATGTTAATTCTGTATTTAATTGAGAATTAATTGTTCAAACGGTCTTTTTCTTCTAAGTCTCTATAAATAGTAACTGTAGGACACCTTTGCAAGCGACCAAAAACTCTGAATCAATTTTCTGCTTGCTTTTATATGTGATTTACATTTTCTCTCATATTTCCTGTGCTCTTTTCGCCAAAACTTTGAGATATCCTTAAAGAGCTCTATAGTGCTTCAATTTGTGACATTTACTCTTTGTGAGAGTTTCTCTTCATCTATTTTCTGTTGTATTTCTGGGAGGGTGAGGTATCCCTCAAAGGTTTGTATAGAAGGTGAGGTATCCTTCAAAGGTATTGTAACCAGGGTGAGGTATCCCTTAAAGGTTTGTGTAAAGGTGAGGTATCCCTGAAAGTTGAGGCTCAAGCACAAGGGTGAGGTATCCCAAGGTGTAAGGAGCACTCTAGTTTGTAATGGTTGCAAGCACCTGTTTAAAGCTTGTATTGATAGTGAAAAATCTCGAATTGTGTTTCAAGGACTAGACGTTGGCCACAAGTGGTTTAGTGGCTAAACTAGGATAAATATCGTGCATGTTCTTCTCATTTTTATCTTTTTATTTTCTGTAAATTATCTATCATTGCTTATCTATTAATTTGCTGTGCTTAAACTTTTCATTTATTTTTTTTATCTTCATATCTTTCTTCATATTTAGCTTCGATGAAATTTGGTTTATAAGTATTTGCAAAAAGTTTTATAACTCAATTCACCCCCTCTTGAGTACTGGAGCCACTTGGTAACAGGGGTAGCCTTTTAATATTCTGGAATTCAGTCTATAACACTTCCTTCAAAATTGTTGAATATAGAGTGTTCAGAGGGGTATAGGTCGAGTACTTAGCCCAGGGTGAATCGGCCTTAGAGGAGTTCCAGGGCTGAAAGGAATTTTGGTTACCTTTCTAGTGAGAGGGCTCACCCTTCTCCAGGCTCCTCTTAACCTTAGTAACCTCTTCCAAGTTTATATACTTTTGGGACCGTTGCCGGAATTCTTCCATATTCTCTAGCTTTT
Organism: Ormosia emarginata; assembly: GCA_029884605.1. Classification (NCBI taxonomy): domain Eukaryota; kingdom Viridiplantae; phylum Streptophyta; class Magnoliopsida; order Fabales; family Fabaceae; genus Ormosia; species Ormosia emarginata. The sequence continues at coordinate 48,672,692 of JAQQTP010000088.1, forward strand.
TCTTGTCCCAAGATTGAAAAAACTAAGAATCGATCCGGAGGCCGCTTCTGGCAAAGTGCAGAGCAATCCTTTCATCGATGTTTTCCATATTGATGCAAACTATATTGAACCTCTTAAGGTATTCGTGAAGGGGCTCGTCGCTCCCTTGGCGAATCTCAGAAAGAAATTCAATAGATCTAGGTTGCTCCTTACTAGTGGTGTAGTGTAGCAAGAAACACTGTATGAGGCCTTGCCAGCTAGTAACGGAACTCGATGGAAGGGTTACGAACCATCTGAGGGCTACTTTCTTTAAGGAGAAGGGGAAAGCACAACATAACAATTGTTGGGATCCCCTATGGAAATGCATACACTAAATATAAACGTCTATGTGTTTTTGAGGGTTCGTAGTCCCATCATAGAGCTCCATGTTGGCAGGGAACATACTCTATTCGCTGAGCAGAGAAGGGTTGCTTCTGATCGTCGAGGTCTAGGTTATTATTAACAACATTGGACATTTCGACGTCAGCGTGCGACATTCTTCTTTGATCGTTAATCACGTTCCGCCTCCACTACACCAAAAACGTCTTTTAGTGGCAATTATTTAGTGACCACACACCAACTGCTAGTAATACATTCTATAAACCTACATTCTCTCACAGATTGTCATTAGCCACTAATAATTCATTCTTTGAAGGAAAATAAAGTAAATTGCCTCTAAACAATATAATACACCCCACGAATCCATTTTCAGTTCCCTCCAAAAAAAATTTATCAAAAGAATTTTTAGTTCCTTATCTTGAAACCACTTCTCCACCACACCTGAAACCACTTCTCTACCATCAAATCGTTGAACCCCTTGTCAGAAACCCCAATGGCTGAACCATAATCTCACCACCATGAAATCGTAACTCACTATTAGAAACCCAATCCATGAAACCACGTCTCTACCCATTGTAAGAACCAAGTCAAAGAAGCCCTATTTGCTTGTAGAGATTCTTGCACACTTAAGAACCCCCACTCTTAGAACTAATTTTTGAATCTCATCACTGAGAAAGAAGTTGGTTGCAAACTAAACCACCTCCTCATTGAATTTCTGGTGTGTACACCTGAATACTTTGCTCTAAATTTCTAGTATTGCACTGAATCACCTTGTCACACTCCATGGTGGAACCACCTTGTCACACAACCAACCTAGACTCGAGAACCACATTGCCCCAAACTGAAATCCAAGGTGAAACAACCTGGTTGCACAGCCTTGCCTTGCCCCAATCTTAGCTGACCAAATCAAAATTCATAAGATAACAAAATAGGCTAAGGGCTAGTTAACTATCTAACATAGCTGTTATGAACCTAAAACTAGTATCTTTATTTTTTTTGGGTATAACCCAAAACTATGTATATTTTGTCACCAAGTGGCTTCGAAACTCAAGAGGGGAGTGAATTGAGTTTATACAAACTTTTCACAAATCTTTCGAAAAACTCTTGATTACCAATTTTCGTTGAAGCTATTTATTGATAGAAATGAATGAATGGATAATGTAGAAAGATATTGCTCATTAATGAACCAACCAAGAGAGAAATATTCAAGCAAGCAAATAAACCAATGCACAAATGTAAAGAGAAGGGTTTCAAGAATCAAACATAATGGTTTATCCTAGTTCAGCCACCAATCCACTTGTGACCTACGTCCAGTCCTCAAGCAACCACTCAAGATTTTCCACTATATCTTTATGCTTCAATAGGTGGTTGACAACCTTTACAAACTGGAGTACTCAACACCTTGGGATACCTCACCCTTTGTACTTGAGCTTCTTTAAACAAGGGATGCCCCACCCTTTACAATTTGGAGGAATACCTCATCCTCTTTTACATAACAATCAAGATTGATGGAATGAAACTCTCACAAGAGTAATTGATACAAATTGAAGCTCTAGAATGTTCTTCAAAGATATCTTAAGTGATTTTTAGAAAAATAGAGCAAGAAGAGTTTCAAGGATTGATTCACGTATTAAAGTGTTAGATATATGTTTCAAGTTTTTGGTCAGCCTTTAATGAAGTCCCAACTTAGGTATTTATAAAGATTTTGATCAATGAAGCCGTTGGGAGCTTTAATGCTTAGCATTTAATGCACGTAATATAGTTGTTGGGCAATGTTAGAGCAATTGTAATTGATTACACAATGTCTATAATTGATTACATGGTTATTTGAACGTGTTCTTGGCTTTCTAGGCAGGATGTAATCAATTACCAGCCTTGTGTAATCGATTACATGGCCTTTGCTAGACTTGTAATTGATTACAACCTCAGTGTAATCAATTACAAGGCTTCTGCTATGCTTGTAATCAATTACATGCTCAATGTAATCGATTACAAGGCCTCTGTTTAGCTTGTAATCGATTACAACACATGTGTAATAGATTACCTTGCCCTTTGAACACATTTTGCGAGCCTAATTAAGTATTTTGGCCAATTCTTACTTATAGAAACTTGGATTTGACAAGTTTTACATATGATTTACAAAATCCAAGATTGAAATCAACATTTCTTTAAAATATGAACTTTGAATTTCAAGTTGATTTAAAAAAGATCTTCAAAAATCATTTGAAGATAATTGAGATACCTTGAGATCATTTCACATTAATATTCTAAGACCTATATCTAATATATCTCTTTTGATCTTGGTCTTTTCTTTTGATCTTGGTCTTCATCTTGACTTTGTTATCATAAAAAATTCATTTGATATGCTTCAAGACATATGCATTCACATTCTCCCCCTTTTTGATGATGACAAAATAAACATTGAAAAGAAGAGAAATATTTATATTTATTTATTAGAGATTTAAGCGAAACTCTCCTCCATAATGTATGCACGAGATAGGGTTAATAAATTTTCATGCAAAAGCTCAAAGCAAGCTCCCCCGTACTTATGCAATACTTATGCAATACTTATGCAATCACTAATCTCTCCCCCATTGGCATTATAAAAAAAATACATAAGCATTCAACCGAAATTTCGACAACATTTCAACAGGGTTTCATGATTACCCCAAAATTAAAAACAATAGGATATAATTATTTCATCCCAAGCAGTTTGCAATCAGAGTATAAATAGGCTTAACAAGCATAGTATAACTAGTCAGATCAATATGAGGTATCAACTTAGTAACAACAAATGCATATGAGAAACAATATATCGGATTTTATTATCATTAAGATCAAAAGAATCCAATAGTCATATACAAATATAAAACTGTTATGGGTTAGACAGAATGTAAACAAGGATATCATCATGACTGAGCCCCATAGCCACTGAGTTGCCTCGCTGTCACTGTCAGCATCTGCTGCCACATCAGTAAGGTCAACATTGTCGTCACTAATGTCAAGATCATCCTCAAACCCTAGACTCTCTCCTCATCATCAACAGGAATACCAGCAGGGGGTACAGCAGAGGAGGTGGGAGCATTGGCTTCTCATCTCAGTGTAGAAGTAGAGCCCTCCAACAAGGAATAAATATGAGCCATCTCTAATCCCTATTGGTCCACCTTCTGCTCAAGACATTCTATCCCTGTTCTCAAGCTACGAATCTCCTATAGCAGTAGCTCTATGGTGGCTGTGGAAGGAGGTTGCTATCCTCTGTCTTCATCATCATCCTCAAGGTCATAGGGAATATGACCATAGCTCCTGCGGATAAGGTAGTACCATCTGCCATCCACCTTACTTGTAACACCCTAAACTTTTGGTGAATAACCGTTGTGTCCCGAATGTATTGTTTTCCGTTTTTCAACTTTAGGATAAATGACCGTTATGTCCTTTTTGTACTGTTTGTTGTTTTTCTGTATGAAATGCTGTTTTATTTTACTGTCTGTAATTTTATTTGAACTTTTTGTGTGATTTGTTCTGGGACAGGAAAATAATATTTTCCGAGCCGGAGAAATCTTATTTTAATTATTCGGAGTTGGGGATCTTATTAAACTCAATTATGAATGATACTGTTATTAATTTTTAAATTTTTAGGATTTAACTGTAAAATAAAATAATTTTATATTATTATAATATTATTTTATTAGTCAGTACAAATAAGCGATAATGGACCCGGAAATGTTTTACGGGACTCATGTTTAGCGAAATAGTTAACGTTTTGGAGTAGTAGCTTAATGACTAGGCTTAATGACTAGGCTTAAGTAGTGACAAGGCTTAATGACTAGGCTTGGATTAGCCAATGAGAGCTAAGCTTGGTGATCAAGTTTTAATCCTCACCATTGATCATTTCTAAGGCTTGGATGGAGCCAACCAAGGGGACACCTCCCTTGCATGATGTCTACGGCTAAGTGCCCTTGGAGAGCCAAAAAAATCACTTCATTCTCTAACACTTTCTCTCTTCTCTCTCTTCCAAAAATACCAAACTCCATTGATGCTATCTTGAAGCACCATTCGGCCAAGAACCCTAGTTCCCCATCCAACCACCCAAAATTTTATCCCACCTACTTTTCTAAACCTAAACACAATTCTAAGAATATCTCTAGTTGAGAGTTCTTGCAAAATCCATCATCTTGAGCTTGAAAACCTCTTTGGGAGATTTTACCTAGAAGGTGAAAATCTTTGTTTTTTATTTCTAAATTCTTTTTCAAAGTTCTAAGCCATGATTGATCCATAGTTTAAGCTTCTTTTTATGTTAATAACATGTAGAAATTTGTTTAAGCTTGATAGGTGTCTTGGAGGGTGAAAACCGAAACCCTAGAAAGGAGTGAAAGAGTGTTTGTCTTCACTTGAGATAAGAGGAAGACTTGAATCTTATCATCCTTGGGTGGTGATAAGAAAATGGAATTCGTTGTGGTTGTAGAATCCATAAGGATTCTTTTGTGTTATTTGTTATTAGCTTTCCTATTTGTGATTTGTATTAAATTGTATGTCTACAAGCTTTAAATATATTGTATGTGTTAGAAATGCATGTATAATTAGTAGGATGTGAATAACATGTCAAGGATTACATGAGTGTTCCAAAGAACACCAATGAAGGCTCACGACCTTAACATCAAAGGAGAACCAAAATGTTCTCATCAATTTTTCAAAAGTGTGATTTAATTAACTTAGGGGAATTGATAAGATATAAATTGTTTTAGAACAAGAAAAACAAATTTAAAGATTAAATGTCAATTTTATGTATTTCGGCCAACATGCCAAAGCTAAGTATTTATGATTTCTAAAATCAGTTCCAAACCATTTCTAATAAAAAAGAAACAATATTTACAAGAAGGAATTTTATTACAATAAGTTTTGAGAAAATAAAAGGATTAAGATTGAGTTGAAGAAGTTAAAACTAATGATTTTACTGTTAGAAGAAAAACACAGTAGCTTTTGTAAATTTCTAACATATAGCTCATTTTATATTTTGAAGCATGTTAGTAGTTTTCAAAAGTTTAATTACATGGTTTGTTATATAAATAAAAAGGAATTTTTAACAGAAAAATTAGAAAACCATTGATATAGATTTTCTAAGCAAAATACTATTAATTTTTATTAAAAACGGATAAATAAGATAGAAAAGATATCTAATATACAGTATACGGTATGAAAAATACTCTACGTAGTTCAAAACGTATTAAAAACTATTTTTGTTTATTTAAACAGTAATTTGTAAGGAATTTGGACAAGAAAATAATTTATAAATCTTACGCGATTGAGAAAACTTATTAAAAACCCTACGCGATTTTGAAAACAGTAAAATATATTTACGCGATTTAAAAACGTTTGTAAAAATGACGGAATTGTGAAAACGCGATAAAATTTCTACGCGATTGACAAAAACGGTAACTTTTACTGTCGGGCCAAAGTGGTGGACTCGGACAGGCTGTGAAATAGTATTTGTCTGGTGGGACTTACTGTATATATATGAGTTTGTGTCATTGAGGGTATTTTTGTAAATATGTGCCATTGAGGGTATTTGCGTAAATACGCATTTTTATACCATTGAGGGTATTTTGGTAATTTTTATTTTTGATCATGCATTGAGTTAATGCCAATTTTGGTGGATTGATTGACGAGGAGAATCACACTGTGTTGTCAGTGCGATAAGCGTAGTGTGGTTCATTACTTTATGGACTTGGAGACATTAGTGTGCGGATTATTCCATTTGTGGACAGTTGGTCGCTCCTCTGAGCCGTGGTAACTGGCAACACACTAATGGACTCGACACGCACTATACTTAATCGAGATCTTGTAAAGTCTAATAGTACATTGCCTGTAGTGACACAACGTTTGATAGTGAACTACACCACGCCATGTGACTATGGGCTATAGACGCAACGTGTGACAGCGCAATAGTTTGGTTGGGCAGCCGTGGTACTAATAGATTTTGCGGATCATTCTCTCTGATGTCTATATGTGTTTAGCTCCATGGAGTAGGATCGTGTCAGATTGCATATGTATCTGTGTTGTACATTATTATATTTTTATCTGTGATATCATATATATTTAATTCTTATATTATATCTATGTTATACTGTATTTATGTTTATGTTGTTATGGCATTCTATATTGTATGAACTGTATATCTGATTGTATTGTCGTTTTCTTATTTACCATGTTTGTGGTGATATAGATTATCTTACCTTTTTATTGTATGTGTTTCCGTATTTTAAATTTATGTGGTAAAGAGTTTGAGGAAGAGGAACAACCTCTTAAGTGTGTGTATCCTGAGGAGGAGGAAGAGCAGCAAGCCAAGGATCAGTACGACGATCAAGAACCATCCGATCATCCATATCCATTGGATTGATTGTGGGACGATGACGCTACCAGGATTCTTTGGATTCGTGCAACTTGAGTTTCACGGAGGCTCTGAAGCCTGGCGTCTGCGAGAGGATAGAGACTCGGTGACGTACGTAGGGCGTCTGACTGTGACCATACGTACAGAGTTTGATGGAGTGCCGATCTTTTCTACTTTGTTGTATTTACATATGGAGTTGCCGCTATCTCTTAGGCGTCATTGGGGTGGTATGTTTGATGCGCCTAGTGAGATTAGCAGCGTGTCGACTGCACGGACTCGTGTCCGTAGAGAGTCGAGGCATCCTAGATATCTATCACCTGAAGTTTCATTTGAGAGTGATCCTTCAGAGGGTTAGATATACATGATGTGTACTTGGGCGCGTCTGCATATGTATATATTGACTTTTACTGCTTTGTTTACTGTTTTAGTTTAAATAATTATAGTTGTAAATTATTTGTATAACCTATGATGGAACCATATGTATATTATGTGTGATGTGATGATAGTGTGCTCATTTTATGTTCCGTGTTATTTTATCTCGTAATATTCTATTTAACCGGAAAAATTTTACAACCCGTATTAGTATATAATAAATGTTTTACAACTTGGGTAGATTTATATTTATTTTTCTTTTATTTATTTATAAATGTGACATTCCCACAAGGGTATTACATTACTCAACTGAAGCTTTCGTAATGTGTGCAAGCTTATAGAATGTGGCTCTTTGGAGCTCGTGTCTTTTGTCTCTTTAGAAAAGGAAATGTGACAGTGTTCCAAGATGGTTGTCACTAGCATAGCATATGGAAGGGCAGAGTTTTTCTTTTCCTTAACATCCAACATGTGCTGAATTATATAATAGGTCTAGTTGATTGGCCTACCTGTGGTCATGACCCATAGTGTCACCACATCATCTCTCAGAACTTGGGAGTAATTGCCTCCCCTTGGAATCAACCCTCTGACCATAAGATAATGAAACACTCTATTTTCCATAGTTAATCTAGTAGCCATCACCCTCTTCTTATCCCTGGGGATTTCATAGCCAGACCTTATCAGGGAGGTCAATATAGCCTTATACACGAAATCATCTCCCCAAGCAGTCACATTGCTATAGAAGTTTGTACCATCAAAAGAAAGCTTAGTCAACCTACACGAGGCATCCTTAATGACCCTAATATTTTTCTTCTTGATTTAGATACCAGGCAATCATCATCATATTTCAGGTTGGCATAAAAACTCTAACTAAATTCGGGTAAATATCCTTCTGAATGCTAAAGAAACTAAGCAAGCCTAATCGTTCAATCAATCTAAAGCACACCAAGGGTTCACTTGAGCAAAAATACTGAGTGATATACTTAGGAGATATGAGTTTCCTCAATTAAAAGTTTTTCCAGAACAACTCAACTTTCTTAGTGGTGGAGAAGTGACCCGCGAGGTCCAGCCCAGAGATGTTGCGTGGAGGAACACTGGAAGACTATCCAATGGGAGCCCTTGTTCTTGGACGTTTGGTACGTTGGGAGGATTCTGCCATTAGTGGAAAATAAGAGAGAAATGCTTGTGAGGAAAGTGAAGGAAGGGGTTTACATGGTGTTTAGTGGTGGAAGAAGTAGGAAAACTGATGAGAAAAGATGGAAATCGTGGGCTAGGGCTTAGAGAGAGAGAATGTGCATGAAGGGAGATAGGGAAAGGCATTTGGGGTGATTTTGGTTGAAATTGATTAGTGGTTTTGGTGGAGAGGAGAAATTCGAGTGGTATAGTGGTGAAATAAGGTGATTTGTAAGAAATGAAAGAGAAATTGAAGGTCTGCGGTGAAGGAGGTCGTGGAGGAAGAGAGAGAAAGAAGATATTTCAAATGAAAATGGCAGTTCACGCGTTGAAACCCCCTTTTAAACTGCGACGTAATCGATTACAATGGGTGTAGAATCGATCACTAGCCTTTTGGGAACCTTGTAATCGATTACAAGGTTAGTGTAATCGATTACCTACTTTCTGGGACCCTTGTAATCGATTACAGGGTTAGTGTAATCAATTACCTGAGTTCTAGTAACATTGTAATCGATTACATATTGTGTGTAATCGATTATTTGCTTGACAGATCCTTTGTAATCAATTACAAAGGTCTTGTAATCGATTACAATCTTACCAAAACTCAGTTTTTGCACTTCAAATAGTAAATGGCCAATTTCAAAGCTTTCAAATTAGTTCAAAAACATCCCAAATCAATTCCAAACATCATGTAAGCATAAAAACTGACCAGTTCTTGATTCAAAACACATGTTTTTGCAAAATCACTACTTTTACCAAGGATTAAACCACTTTGACAAGATTAGTGAGTTTGAGCTTTTTGGAGGACTTAGTCATGATGGAGTACTTGCAAAACAACTTAAGGGAAACCTTCGATGCTCAAGTCAGTATTGAATTAAAAAATGATTAAGGAATAAGAAATTATACAACAAAACATCATTATTATGTAGCAAAACAACATGTTTTGCAACAAAATAGCATATTATGCAGCAAAAATGACATATTATACAACAAAGTGAAATTGTGTAGAAGTTCAACTTATGTATGATTGATCCAATATGCCAAGTTCATTTCTTATATAGAAGAATGCTTCTTTTGCTAAGGGCTTAGTGAAGATGTCATCTAGTTACTTAGTGGTTTCCACAAATTCAAGCATGCAATCACCTTTTTGAACATGATCTCTTATGAAATGATGTCTTATTTCTATGTGCTTTGTTCTTGAGTGCAAAATGAGATTTTTAGACAAATTGATTGCACTAGTGTTATCACACGTTATAGGAATGTGATCAAGCTCAAGACCATAGTCTAGGAGTTGTTGCTTCATCCAAAGGACTTGAGCACAACAACTCCCAGCTGTAACATATTCAGCTTCAACTGTAGACAATGCCACACTATTTTGTTTCTTGTTATGCCAAGAAACTAGTGAGCTTCCAAGCAAGTGGCATGTCCCACTAGTGCTCTTCTTATCCATCTGCATCCAGCAAAATCAGAACCAGAATAGCCAATTAGGCTACATGAGGCACCCGTAGGGTACCACAAACCCATTTGTGAAGTGCCTATTTGATATTTCATAATACGTTTTACAACACATAAGTGTGATTCTTTAGGATTAGCTTGATATCTAGCTCATATGAACACACTAAACATAATATCAGGCCTACTTGCTTTAAGATAAAGGAGTGAGACAATCACACGGCTATATTTTGTAATTTTTATAGATTTACCTCCTTCATCCTTGTCCAAGTAACAAGAAGTACCCATTGGTGTAACCATTTGCTTGGCACCTTCCATTCCAAACTTGAGCAACTCTTTGCAACATTTGGATTGACTTATGAAAGTTCCATCCCTTATTTGCTTGATTTGGAGACCAAGGAAGAAGTTGAACTCACCCATCATTGACATCTCAAATTTATTTTGAATAATATTGACAAATTCCCTACGAAGAGTGTTATTAGTAGCACCATATATTATATCATTCACATAAATTTGAATAAGAAGAATGACATGCATTTTATGCTCGATGAAGAGAGTAGTATCAACCTTGCCTCTAGAGAAGCCATTTTCCAAAAGAAACTTGCTCAACCTTTCATACCAAGCTCTAGGAGCTTGTTTTAAGCCACACAAGGCCTTTTTCAATTTAAAACCATGGTTGGGCAGTTCAAAGTTTTCAAAATCAGGATGTTGTTCTATATATACCTCTTATTAGATGAAACCATTTAAGAAAACACTTTTAACATCCATTTGAAAAAGCTTAAAATCCACGATGCATGCATATGCAAGTAGCATTCTAATGGCTTCTAATCTAGCTACGGGAGCATATGTTTCTTTATAATCTATGCATTCTTCTTAATTATAACCCTTAGCTACAAGTCTAACTTTGTTTCTTATTATTAAGCTCGTTTCATCAAGTTTGTTTCTAAAGACCAATTTGGTGTCAATTATGGGTTGATCATTAGGCCTTGGAACTAACTCCCAAACTTGATTTCTCTCAAATTGGTTACATGACTAAGATCTAATATTCATCATTAATGGCCTCATTTATGTTTTTAGGTTCAACTAGAGAGACAAAAGCCATATGGTTACATGCATCTCTAAGAGAGTTATGAGTGATTACCCCTTTTGTTACATCACTTATTATTTTGTCAAGATGATGATATCTTGATGCCCTCCATTCCTTGAGAATGTCCATGATTTGAGAATCCTCTTGTCTTGGGGGACCATATAGGCTCTCTTCTTGCTTCTTAACTTCCTTTTCTTTGTTTTCTAAGTGAGTCATTTCCAAAATCTCTGCAACATCATCAACCAAATCTTTTCTCGGACTATTTGGGTTAGTTTCATCAAATGCAATATGTATGAACTCTTCTATAGTCATAGTTCATTTATTATAAACTCTAAAGGCCTTACTATGTATAAAATATCTAATAAATATCCCCTTATCAGATTTTGCATCAAACTTCCCCAAGTTATCATTTCCATTATTTAAAATAAAGCATTTACATCCAAAAACATGAAAGTGTGAAACATTTGGCTTCCTTCCTTTGCACAATTCATAGGGAGTTTTCTTTAAAATTGGCCTTATTAAGGCCCTATTCATAATATAACAAGCAGTGTTAACTATATCCGCCCAAACATACTTAGAAAGGTTGGCCTCATTGAGCTTAGTTTTTGTCATTTCTTCTAAAGATTAATTTTTCCTTTCTACAACACCATTTTGTTGTGGTGTTCTAGGGGTAGAAAAATTATGCTCAATGCCATGTTAATCATAAAAGGTTTCAAATTCATAGTTTTCAAACTCACCACCATGGTCACTTTTTATGGATGCAATACAAAATCCATTTTCGTTTTGGATAACTTTGGTAAGCTTTTTGAATTATTGAAAAGTGTCATTTTTGTGAGACAAGAATAATGTTTATGTAAACCTAGAAAAATCATCCATGTGCAAAATATGTAAAGGTCTAGAGGTTAAAACCACATTTTTAGCTTTAAAAGAGACCATTGCTTGTTTTCCCTTTTGACATGCATCACAAAGTTTATATTTTTCAAATTTGAGCTTTGGAAGTCCATTTACTAGTTCTTTTGTGACCAACTTATTCAAGTGATCCATGTGAATGTAAGCAATTCTCCTATGCTATAACCATGAATCATTTTCTTTACTCATAAAGCATTTAGCATCATTTGAGGAAATGTCATCAAGGCTAATCAATATATATATTATTGACCCTATGACCAACAAACTTAACTTGCTTATCATCCTTACCCTCAATTATGCAACAATTAGAATCAAATATAACTTTATTGCCCTTATCACATAATTGACTAATGCTAAACAAATTATGTTTGAGTCCTTCAACAAGCAAAATATTATTAATGGATGAGGAAGACATTTTACCAACATTACCAACTCCAAGGATCTTCCCTTTGTTGTTGTCACCATATGTCACGTGACCACTTTTTTTGGGAATAAGGAGGGAAAACTTAGATCTATCACCGGTTATGTGCTTAGAGCAACTACTATCAAGATACCAGCTTGAGCTTTTGGTTTTCAAGCACACCTCTGTTTCACTTTCTTCTTCTTCTTCATTTACCATGAGGTAAAGATGAGCTTCCTCATTCTCTGAATCATCGGTGGAATCCATATCGTTGTCTTCCTAAGCAATGTATGTTCTCCTTCCTTTTCTTTCCTTGGAAGGTCTCTTTTCAAATTTCTCCATCTTCTTTTGATAAACTAGACACTCCATCTTCATGTGATCCGATTTTCCACATTCATAACAAGTTGGAGTAGATGAAGCTCCTTCTCCCTTTTGATATGTCTTCTTAGGAGGAAAACGTAGTCTTCTTTGACTTCCTTTCTTCTTGAGAAATTTTCTAAACCTCTTCATAAGGAGATTAATTTTTTTTTCATTCATCTTAAGATTTTCAAGGCCATCTCCATCATCTTCATCTTCATTATCGATTGTTGTGGAGGTGGCTTTAAGAGCAATCCCCTTTTTCTTCTTATCATACTTTTCATATTGGTTGAGTCTATTCAATTCTAGCTCATGCTCTTGCAATTTTCCAAAGAGGGTGACCAAAGTCATTGCAGCTAAATTTCTTGACTTCGATATGGCCGTCACTTTGGGCTACCAATTCCTGCTCAAACATCTCAAAACCTTATTTACAAGATCTTTATTGGCAAAGTTTTTCCCAATGAAGCAAGATGATTAACTATATGAGTGAACTTTTTTTGCATTTCTTGAATGCTTTCTCCTTGGTTCATTCTAAACAATTCATATTCATGAATGAGTGTGTTATTCTAGATCTTTTCACCTCACTTGTGCCCTCATGGATTACTCACAATGTATCCTATATTTTTTGAGTGGCCTTACAATTTGACATCCTAAATAATTCATCATACCCCAAAAAAGTGGTAAAGATGTTCTTGACTCTCAAATTGTATTGGTCATTTTTCTTGTCTTAATCGGTCAATTCATTTCTTGGTGTATTAGTTCTTACATCATCAACTATATGTGTGTAACACCCCAAACTTTAGGATTGTAACATTCCGAAAAATACATATTTGATCATGAATCATCGTTTTATAATATTCTTGATTTTTAGGAATTTTTCTGGAATTTTTCGGAAACGACGAATATTTTAATATATTCCTCGTTTTGCGTGCACACTGGACTGAGAATTGTTGAGACCAGTGTAACACTCCGGAAATTGATTATTTCACCATGAATAGTCATTTTCTAATATTTGTGATTTATGTGAATTTTTCTGGAATTTTTCGGAAACGACGAATATTTTAATATATTCCTCGTTTTGCGTGAAACTCGAGCAGAGTCGTGAAAACGACTGTAGTGCTTCAAAAATTGGAAAATTATATGACGATAGTCGTTTTATAATATTTACAATTTTTGAGAATTTTCTGAGAATTTTCCGGAACCGTCGAATATTTTAATATATTCCTCGTTTTACGTCTTGTGTGAGCAGAATCGGGAAACGCGATGTTTTCTCGAGAACCTTGGACTATGGATAAGTCGACGGGGATCTTACTAAACCCGAGACTTGACACAGTTTACGAGGTTTCGCAATTTTGAGAAATCTTCTCGATACAATTAAATCAAGATAAATGAAAAATTCATCTGTCGATTAATTAAATATCGACTCTGTCAATGTAACTATTATCTATTGGATAATAGTGTGTAATAAAAATACTATCACATTATCCTAATGTAATCCACTTTATATCAAATCTATCCACTTTAATTCAAATTTAATAGTTAAATATTCAAGCTTCCTTAAGAAGCTTTGACCCCAAGCTTTGACCACATGAATTAGCTTCCAAAGGAAGCCAATTTTGTCACTCAATTCTCTCTCTCTTGTACGTGATCTGCAGCCCACTCAAGTGAAATAATTGATTTTTACTATCCTAATATTACATCTAAATGTATTAACACCCAAAAACACATTTCTTCTTCCTTTTTACGTTTCTTCTTCTTCTTTCTCTCTTCAACCATTTTTTTTTTTTCTCTTCCAGCCACCACACGTCCAGCCACCCTCCAAGACCCCAACCTTCATAAAAATTTACTTCAACCATATTTTCTTAAGCTCCTACTCCTTCTCATCATCTTTTGTGCTTGGAGTTTTCAAGAAAGCTTCCATCTTCAACCATTTCTCAAGCTTTGAAGGTGAGCTCTCCCATGGCTGAAAATTTTCAGATTTCCACTCCATTTTCGTTTCTGGTTTTCATCTTGATTTAATGGTCATTTCCTTCTTCTTTTTCACACCATTACATTGTTCTAACTTGGACCACATTTTCTAGGGTTTTTGGAGCTTCAAATCCGAAAATCAAGTGCTTCTTGGAATTTTTCTTGGTTCTTCATCTTGGTAAGAGGAAGATTAATCCTCCTCAACCTCTTTAGCAACTAGGAATCTTGCATTTGATTTTTGGAAGAAGAACCACATGGTGGTTGTTCTTGAAATTGCTTGAAAATTTGATTCTTTGATTGTTGTCTTAATTTAGCTTTGAGTAGTTGATTGAGTAGTTAATTATTCATGTAATTTTGTGGTTGATATCCATGCTTGCTTGCTGAAAATTCTGGTGCTGGAACCCCCTGGATGTGCCACGGTTTTGACTCTGTTTTGGGGCTGTTTTTGGGCTGGAAATTGAATGGAAATGATGCTTAAATTTTGATCAATGTAAGGCTAATTAAATCAAGTAGTTAAGGGTGATTAAAGTGGACAAAATTCTGGTTCTTTGGACCATTACAAGTGTCACGGTTTTGACTCTGTTTTGGGGCTGTTTTTGGGCTGGAAATTGAATGGAAATGATGCTTAAATTTTGATCAATGTAAGGCTAATTAAATCAAGTAGTTAAGGGTGATTAAAGTGGACAAAATTCTGGTTGCTGGACCATTACAAGTGTCACAGTTTTGACTCTGTTTTGGGGCTGTTTTTGGGCTGGAAATTGAATGGAAATGATGCTTAAACTTTGATCAATGTAAGGCTAATTAAATCAAGTAGTTAAGGGTGATCAAAGTGGATAAAATTCTGGTTGTTGGAACTCTTGAGTGCCACGGTTTTGAGAGCTTGAATGAGGGGAAAAGATAGCAAAAATTTGAGACATCAAGACTTGAATTAATCAAGCAATTAAAAACATAGATTAATAGTAGGAAACTTGCAACGATAAATTTTATGATGATTTGTGGTTAAGGCTTAGGAAATAAGCTAAGTTTGGAAGGTAATTGTAAGAATCAAATAGCTTGGATCAAAACAACAAGTAAATGGACCTAATGATGTGAACATGATTTATTTGAAACCTTGGGAAGACCATGACCTCTAGGTGAAAATTTGAGTTAAGATTTCATAACCCAATACTAGGATTACAAGTAATCAAAGAATACAAGAGCTTAAGGACTTCATAAACCTTAATGAACCAATGTGATAATTTTCATAAGACTTAGAGATTTTAGAAATCCATAATGGACCTAAATTATGTTCCTTGAATTATAAATTGATATTATGTTGATATTGGGTTCTTTTTGGATGCAAATTTGCTTATCGCACTCTCTTGATCAAATATGGTATATTATGAATTTGTATGAGATTGTGGATCATACATGAGCATGCATAGTGTCTTATGCATTGTGGTGTCCTTGTGGACTGTTGTAAGGCCAAGTTGCCTAGGGGATTGAACACACCTTAGTGCGGGTGCGAGTAGACAAGTGTGGGTCTTGTTATGACCTTGGGGGCGTCGGGGTGCGGGTCCTCCACAATGGGTAGTTGGTAGCTCCTTTGCCCGTGGGGCAAACCGATGCAAACGCACCGACGATCCGGACTTGACACTGTCTTATATCGTGATCTAGTGTAGAATGTCTGTGCAATGCCATCATTGTGCACGAGAAAAATTATTGATAGCACTGGCCTCGACAGCCGAGTCACAGACATGTCTCCTGATCTTTCTCTCCGACTGTTTGAGTCTAGCTCTATGGAGTAGGAAATTAAATGTTGTGTCCATACATCATGGAATATTCTGACATCGAAAATTATTGCTTACATGATATTTAACTGTCTGAATTTAACTGCCTGGATATTATGAATTATTCATTGCCTCTATTAATGATTGCTTGACTGGTTATCTGTTTAAAAGCTTATTAATTGCCTTTACATGCTACGTGGGCCTTATGCGCCGTTCGGTTCTTGGTTGTTGTATTGGTATTGAGAGTAGGATATCTTACCTCTTTCCCTGTACTTCTATTATTTGCTGTTTATGTGCACCCTGTACTGATCGAAGACGACGGTGAAGAGACAGAAGAGCCTGCCTTCCCCGGCTTCTGGCCTGCACAGGATTGACTTTGACTGCGACGATGTCTGCACGCATGCGCGGATTTTTGGGAGATGTGCGTCTGACCTTCCTTGGAGGGCCGGAGTGCTGGCACATCAACCTAAACTCCGACCGCTGTGTGTATGTGGGAGACGTGTCGATATCACTTGCCTGGAGACGCCATGAGGCACCCGTCCTCACTTGCTACCTCAGCCTACGCTTGGAGTTTTACCCGCCTATCGGGAGATGTGGGGTCCCCGTTATTACACCCCGCGGGAGGATTCTTTCGATTCCACCGCTCGGGCCCCGTCCCGTGCATCTGTGGTTCCTATGGATGAGTCCTCGGATGAGGAAGATCCTGATGAGGGTCCTCCTGATGATCCTGAATCGGTCCCTTTTTATTTGAGGGGTCGATGATCATTGGTGGCTATTGATGGCTGCCAGTGTTTTTGTTTTGGGGGCCTGATGTATCTTTTTTTTTTTATTTGGGTGTATATTTTGTATATGCATGAGGGTATATATGCATGTTTCCCTTGGGGTGGGTATAGTTTTGCTTTTTGATGATGGCCAGGCTTGTATTTATGAAACAGTTGTATTAAACTCTAGATATATATATGCATGCTATTCAGGTGCAAATCTCTATGTATTGTTTTATTCGTTACTTTTATCCGCACTCCGTAGAATCCTTATTATTATTATATAAAAAAAAATATTGTCAAGTTTGCTCACATGGTTAAACATTAATTAATTAAAATGAACCGGGTCTTAATCGTTAATTATTTAATTTCCGCATTTTACTTTGTTTGACAATGTGACGTTCCCTCCCAAAAAGGGGCGTTACATTAAGTTGGTATCAGAGCCCCGGTTTATGTTTTCTTTGGGTCTTGAGTGTGAGTCTGTCTTGTTTGTGCTGTGTGAATCTCTGTGGTGAGTGTCTTGAGTGGATTCCTCTGACTTTTCTTATGTTTTCAGTAATCCAATTTGAGAGAAAAGCAAGATGGCAAGAGGTGGAGATATGGCAGCTGCTATTGAAGCGATGCAGAGAATGGCTGAAGTCGTCGCCCAACAAAATGAACGCACTGCTCAACAACAAGAGAGAGCTGCTCAATAGCTTGAGGTGACTGCCGACGCGCAAAACTTAGCGAGTTTCGTCGTCATAACCCTCCGCAATTCAAGGGGAGTTTGATCCCGACAAGGCCAATCTATGGATCAAGGAGCTGGAAAAAGTCTTTCGTGGCATGAATTGTGCGGAAGACAAGAAGGTAAATTATGCGACTTTTATGCTCGTCGAAATGCTGAAGACCGGTGGAATGGAGCTCAAAGGGCATTAGAAGCCGAAGGAGCAGAGGTCACTTGGGAACTGTTCAAGGAGAAATTCTTGGGCAAATACTTTCCTGCGAATGCGAGACACGCAAAGGAGATGGAGTTCCTCAACCTGAGACAGGGGAACATGACTGTCAGCGAATACGCAGCCAAGTTTGAGAACTTGGAGAGATTTTCAACACATTACCAGCATCAAACTGATGAAGCCTGGAAGTGCTGGAAATTCACCGAAGGACTGAGGTACGAGGTAAAGAAAGCTGTGATTACCTTGAAAATGAAGGTATTCTCGGAACTGTTAGACACTTGCTGCGAAGTTGAAGCCTTGGAGCAGGCTAGAGACGCGAGAAACAGGAACTTTGGGCCTGTACGGTCCCAAAGAGGGGGAGGCAGTGGTTCAAACCGCTTTCAGAAGAAACCCTATTCCCGACCAACGGGGAGTCAACAACAAATCGGTGGAAGTTCAGGTGGAGGTTCTTCTGGGAACCGAACTGGTCAGAATACGACTTACCCATCCAAATGCCTGGAGTGTGGGAAGGATCATCTCACAGAGACTGCACGATAAAAGGAATCATTTGCTTCAGATGTGGCAAACCGGGCCATATGTCCGAGGCGCAACCAAGCAAAGGCTGAACCTTCGATCAATGCAACCCGAGCCAAGAAACCGCAAGGGAGGTCGAGTTTATACTATGAGTGGAGCTGAAGCTTCGAATCCGAAGACTTGATTCAAGGAGAAGGCGCCATAGAAGGTAATCTTTTAAAAGTCTTGTATGACTCTAGGGCAACCCATTCTTTCATATCATATGTGTGTGCTACGACTTGGTTTACCTGTGTCCGAACTACCTTTTGAATTGATCTGTTTCAACCCCCACTGATAAGCCGGTAGTTACTACCAAAGTCTGTTTGAAGTGTCCTTTGATTGTTGAGGGTCGAATCTTTTTTGTCGATTTGATCTGTTTACCTCTTTCACAGTTAGATGTAATCCTAGGAATGGTGGTTATCTTCCAACCATGTCTGTTAGATTGTTCTAGTAAGACCATAGTCTTTCCCTGTGGATGAGAATTCTAGATACTTGACGGCCAACCAAGCACGAGCTTTCTTGAAAGAAGGAGCTCGGGGTACATGCTATTACCTTCCTTGAAAGTCGAGAGTGAGGTGATTTGAGTACTATTCCGGTAGTGAAGGAATTTCCCGAGATCTTCCCCGAAGAAGTACTGGTTTACCGCCGCACGTGAAATCGAGTTTGCTATTGATCTAGTACGGGAGCTGGTCCCGTGTCTATAGCACCTTACCGAATGTCACCGATGAATTAGCCGAACTTAAGCAGCAACTAGAAGAGCTTTTGGAGAAGCAGTTCGTTAGACCAAGTGTATCTCCGTGGGGAGCACCTGTGCTACTAGTTCGAAAGAAGGACGGTACCTCGAGATTGTGTGTGGACTATAGGCAATTGAACAAGTTGACAATCAAGAACAAGTATCCTCTCCCGAGAATTGACGACTTGATGGACCAACTGAAGGGGGCAGCGGTATTTTCGAAGATTGACTTGAGATCTGGGTATCATCAGATAAGGGTGAAGACGGAGGATATACCCAATACTGCTTTTCGTACGCGATACGGTCATTACGAGTATCTTGTGATGCCGTTTGGTGTGACGAATGCGCCTGCTATTTTCATGGACTATATGAACCGCATCTTTCGTCCGTACTTGGATAAGTTTGTTGTCGTCTTCATTGATGACATCCTGATATATTCCCGGAATCAGGAGGATCATGCGGAGCACCTCAGCATAGTTCTTCAGATTTTGAAGGAAAAGGAACTGTATGCCAAGCTGTCAAAGTGCGAGTTTTGGCTGGATGAGGTGAAGTTTTTGGGTCTTGTGATCTCAAAAGAAGGAATCGCAGTGGATCCATGCAAAGTGGAAGCAGTATTGCAGTGGGAACAACCGAAGTCAGTGACGGAAGTCCGTAGTTTCGTTGGTTTAGCTGGATATTACCGGAGGTTCATAGAAGGGTTTTCCAAGATTGCCGGACCGCTCACTCAATTGACAAAGAAGAATCAAGCTTTCGAATGGACTGATAAATGTGAGCAGAGTTTTCAAGAGTTGAAGAAACGGCTGACTACCTCACCTGTATTAGTGTTACCTGATCCGAATGACCCGTTCGAGGTGTATTGTGACGCTTCGTACCAAGGATTGGGATTTGTCCTTATGCAACACCGAAAGGTGGTAGCCTATGCTTCGCGACAGTTGCGAGTGCATGAAAAGAATTACCCGACTCATGATTTGGAGTTGGCGGTATTTGTGGTTTTTGCTCGAAGATATGGAGACATTTCCTTTATGGAGCGACATTCAACATCTTCGGTGACCACAAGAGCTTGAAGTACTTGTACGATCGAAAGAGTGAATATGAGGGCGAAGATGGCTGGAGTTTTTAAAGGATTATGATTTCCGGTTGTTGTACCACCCGGCAAGGCGAACGTTGTGGCCGACGCCTTAAGTAGAAAGTCTATCGGTGTTTACGCCTTGATGATTAAGGAAAGAGATCTCATCGAACAATTTAGAGATGTATGGTCATTTGTTAAGTTGGAACCGAAAGAATTTGCATGAATATGGTTACCATCTCAAGCGAGTTGATGGAAGACATACGGGAAAAACAGAAGACCGATGAATTCTTGCAAGGAATAAGAGAACAAATGAAACAAGGCGAGAAAACAGAGTTCGAAGAAGGAACGGATGAAATTCGAGATTCCGAGGTAGAGTTTGCATTCCTCGTGACCAAGAGCTTAGACGATATATTGTGGATCACGCCCACACTAGCAAGCTAAGTATGCACCCCGGTATAACGAAGATGTACCAAGACTTGAAGAAGTTATTACGGTGGCATGGACTAAAAAGTGATGTCACTAGATGTGTATCGACTTGTCTAGTCCGTCAAAAAGCCAAAGTGGAACATCGGCGACCTTTGGGTTCTTGCAACCATTGTCTATTCCCGAATGGAAGTGGGACAACATCGCAATGGACTTTGTTGTGGGATTGCCAAGGACGAGGATGGGACATGACTCGATTTGGGTGATAGTTGATCGACTTACAAAATCGGCTCATTTCCTTCCGATTAACATAAGGTACAGTTTGGAAAAGCTGACCCGACTGTATATCGGGGAAATTGTCAGATTACATGGTGTGCCTACGAGTATAGTCTCGGATAGAGATCCGAGGTTTACCTCAAAGTTTTGGCAAAGTTTACAAGCTTCGTTGGGGACAAGATTGCGCTGAGTTCAGCATATCATCATGCAAACCGATGGTCAATCGGAAAGAACGATCCAATCTCTAGAAGACCTACTTAGAGCTTGTTCTATGGAACAGTGGAAGTTGGGATGAAGTTCTACCACTTGGTGGAGTTCACCTACAATAACGGTTATCATTCGAGTATAGGGATGGCACCCTATGAAGCTCAGTATGGAAGACGGTGTCGAACACCATTATGTTGGTACCAAGACGGCGAGCATCTTACGATTGGACCGAGATATTATCCACAGACGACCGAGAAGGTTAAGATGATTCAAGAGAAGATGAGAAGCTGCTCGAGCCGAGGAGAAGAGCTATGCGGATAAGAGAAGAAAGCCTCTTGAGTTTGAAGAAGGTGAGCATGTGTTCTGAAAGTCACACCCACGACCGGGGTCGGCCGGCCTTGAAATCTAGAAAACTCACTCCAAAATTTCTTGGACCTTACCAAATTCTTCGTCGGATAGGTCCAAGTAGCTTACCGTAGATAGCCTTACCCCTATTCTTGCAAACATACATAATGTATTCCATGTGTCACAACTTCGTAAATATTTACCGATCCAAGTCATGTCATAGCACAGGACACAAGTCATGAGTTAAAAGAGAACGACCTATGAAACGTCTCTGCGAGAATCGAGGATCGACGGATAAAGCAACTACGAGGCAAGGAGATTCCATTGGTAAAGGTGATTTGGAATGAAGCAACTGGTGATGCGACTTGGGAATTGGAAGACAAGATGAAGGAGCAACATCCAGAATTATTTTAAGGTATGTAAATTTCGAGGACGAAATTCCTTT
This sequence comes from Ormosia emarginata, assembly GCA_029884605.1. Taxonomy (NCBI): domain Eukaryota; kingdom Viridiplantae; phylum Streptophyta; class Magnoliopsida; order Fabales; family Fabaceae; genus Ormosia; species Ormosia emarginata. Next base: position 48,694,661 of record JAQQTP010000088.1, read on the forward strand.
TAGTAGGGGAGTGTTGTAACATTCCGAAAAATACATATTTGATCATGAATCATCGTTTTATAATATTCTTGATTTTTAGGAATTTTTCTGGAATTTTTCGGAAACGACGAATATTTTAATATATTTCTCGTTTTGCGTGCACACTGGGCTGAGAATTGCTGAGACCAGTGTAACACTCCGGAAATTGATTATTTCACCATGAATAGTCATTTTCTAATATTTGTGATTTATGTGAATTTTTCTGGAATTTTTCGGAAACGACGAATATTTTAATATATTCCTCGTTCTGCGTGAAACTTGAGCAGAGTCGTGAAAACGAGTGTAGTGCTTCAAAAATTGGAAAATTATATGACGGATAGTCGTTTTATAATATTTGGAATTTTTGAGAATTTTCTGAGAATTTTCCGGAACCGTCGAATATTTTAATATATTCCTCGTTTTGCGTTTTGTGCACGAGAATCGGGAAACGCGATGTTTTTCTGAGAACCTTGGACTATGGATAAGTCGACGGGGGATCTTACTAAACCCGAGACTTGACACAGTTTACGAGGTTTCGCAATTTTGAGAAATCTTTACTGATACAATTAAATCAGTACAGCGAAAAATTCATCTGTCAGATTAATTAAATACTGACTCCTGTCAACTGTAACTATTATCTATTGGATAATAGTGTGTAATAAAAATACTATCACATTATCCTAATGTAATCCACTTTATATCAAATCTATCCACTTTAATTCAAATTTAATAGTTAAATATTCAAGCTTCCTTAAGAAGCTTTGACCCCAAGCTTTGACCACATGAATTAGCTTCCAAAGGAAGCCAATTTTGTCACTCAATTCTCTCTCTCTTGTACGTGATCTGCAGCCCACTCAAGTGAAATAATTGATTTTTACTATCCTAATATTACATCTAAATGTATTAACACCCAAAAACACATTTCTTCTTCCTTTTACGTTTCTTCTTCTTTTTCTCTCTTCAACCATTTCATTTCTTTTTTTTTCTCTTCCAGCCACCACACGTCCAGCCACCCTCCAAGACCCCAACCTTCATAAAAATTTACTTCAACCATATTTTCTTAATCTCCTACTCCTTCTCATCATCTTTTGTGCTTGGAGTTTTCAAGAAAGCTTCCATCTTCAACCATTTCTCAAGCTTGAAGGTGAGCTCCCATGGCTGAAAATTTTCAGATTTCCACTCCATTTTCGTTTCTGGTTTTCATCTTGATTTAATGGTCATTTCCTTCTTCTTTTTCACACCATTACATTGTTCTAACTTGGACCACATTTTCTAGGGTTTTTGGAGCTTCAAATCCGAAAATCAAGTGCTTCTTGGAATTTTTCTTGGTTCTTCATCTTGGTAAGAGGAAGATTAATCCTCCTCAACCTCTTTAGCAACTAGGAATCTTGCATTTGATTTTTGGAAGAAGAACCACATGGTGGTTGTTCTTGAAATTGCTTGAAAATTTGATTCTTTGATTGTTGTCTTAATTTAGCTTTGAGTAGTTGATTGAGTGGTTAATTATTCATGTAATTTTGTGGTTGATATCCATGCTTGCTTGCTGAAAATTCTGGTGCTGGAACCCCTGGATGTGCCACGGTTTTGACTCTGTTTTGGGGCTGTTTTTGGGCTGGAAATTGAATGGAAATGATGCTTAAATTTTGATCAATGTAAGGCTAATTAAATCAAGTAGTTAAGGGTGATTAAAGTGGACAAAATTCTGGTTGCTTGGACCATTACAAGTGTCACGGTTTTGACTCTGTTTTGGGGCTGTTTTTGGGCTGGAAATTGAATGGAAATGATGCTTAAATTTTGATCAATGTAAGGCTAATTAAATCAAGTAGTTAAGGGTGATTAAAGTGGACAAAATTCTGGTTGCTGGACCATTACAAGTGTCACGGTTTTGACTCTGTTTTGGGGCTGTTTTTGGGCTGGAAATTGAATGGAAATGATGCTTAAACTTTGATCAATGTAAGGCTAATTAAATCAAGTAGTTAAGGGTGATCAAAGTGGATAAAATTCTGGTTGTTGGAACTCTTGAGTGCCACGGTTTTGAGAGCTTGAATGAGGGGAAAAGATAGCAAAAATTTGAGACATCAAGACTTGAATTAATCAAGCAATTAAAAACATAGATTAATAGTAGGAAACTTGCAACGATAAATTTTATGATGATTTGTGGTTAAGGCTTAGGAAATAAGCTAAGTTTGGAAGGTAATTGTAAGAATCAAATAGCTTGGATCAAAACAACAAGTAAATGGACCTAATGATGTGAACATGATTTATTTGAAACCTTGGGAAGACCATGACCTCTAGGTGAAAATTTGAGTTAAGATTTCATAACCCAATACTAGGATTACAAGTAATCAAAGAATACAAGAGCTTAAGGACTTCATAAACCTTAATGAACCAATGTGATAATTTTCATAGGACTTAGAGATTTTAGAAATCCATAATGGACCTAAATTATGTTCCTTGAATTATAAATTGATATTATGTTGATATTGGGTTCTTTTTGGATGCAAATTTGCTTATCGCACTCTCTTGATCAAATATGGTATATTATGAATTTGTATGAGATTGTGGATCATACATGAGCATGCATAGTGTCTTATGCATTGTGGTGTCCTTGTGGATGTTGTTGTAAGGCCAAGTTGCCTAGGGGATTGAACACACCTTAGTGCGGGTGCGAGTAGACAAGTGTGGGTCTTGTTATGACCTTGGGGCGTCGGGGTGCGGGTCCTCCACAATGGGTAGTTGGTAGCTCCTTTGCCCGTGGGGCAAACCGATGCAAACGCACCGACGATCCGGACTTGACACCTGCCCCTATATCGTGATCTAGTGTAGAATGTCCGTGCAATGCCATGATTGTGCACGAGAAAAATTATTGATAGCACTGGCCTCGGCAGCCGAGTCACAGACATGTCTCCTGATCTTTCTCTCCGACTGTTTGAGTCTAGCTCCATGGAGTAGGAAATTGAATGTTGTGTCCATACATCATGGAATATTCTGACATCTGAAAATTATTGCTTACATGATATTTAAGTGTCTGAATTTAACTGCCCGGATATTATGAATTATTCATTGCCTCTATTAATGATTGCTTGACTGGTTATCTGTTTAAAAGCTTATTAATTGCCTTTACATGCTACGTGGGCCTTATGCGCCGTTCGGTTCTTGGTTGCTGTATTGGTATTGAGAGTAGGATATCTTACCTCTTTCCCTGTGCTTCTATTATTTTCTTGTTTATGTGCACCCCTGTACTGATCGAAGACGACGGTGAAGAGACAGAAGAGCACGCCTTCCCGCCGGCCCGCACGGGATTGACTTTGACCGCGACGATGTCCGCACGCATGCGCGGATTTTTGGGAGATGTGCGTCGACCTTCCTTGGAGGGCCGGAGTGCTTTGGTACATCAACCTAAACTCCGACCATTTGTGTGTATGTGGGAGACGTGTCGATATCACTTGCCTGGGAGACGCCATGAGGCACCTGTCCTCACTTGCTACCTCGCTTACGCTTGGAGTTTTACCTGCCTATCAGGGAGATGTGGGGTCCCCGTTATTACACCCCGCAGGAGGATTCTTTCGATTCCACCGCTCGGGCCCCATCTCGTGCATCCGTGGTTCCTATGGATGAGTCCTCGGATGAGGAAGATCCTGATGAGGGTCCTCCTGATGATCTGAATCGGTCCCTTTTTATTTGAGGGGTCGATGATCATTGGTGGCTACCGATGGCCGCGTGTTTTTGTTTTTGGGGCCTGATGTATCTTTCTTTTTATTTGGGTTGTATATTTTGTATATGCATGAGGGTATATATGCATGTTTCCCTTGGGGTGGGTATAGTTTTGCTTTTTGATGATGGCCAGGCTTGTATTTATGAAACAGTTGTATTAAACTCTAGATATATATATGCATGCTATTCAGGTGCAAATCTCTATGTATTGTTTTATTCGTTACTTTTATCCGCACTCCGTAGTATCCTTATTATTATTATATAAAAAAATATTGTCAAGTTTGCTCACATGGTTAAACATTAATTAATTAAAATGAACCGGGTCTTAATCGTTAATTATTTAATTTCCGCATTTTACTTTGTTTGACAATGTGACGTTCCCTCCCAAAAAGGGGCGTTACAAGGATAAATGATCGTTGTATCCCGAATTGTACTGTTTGTTGTTTTGCTATGTGATACAGTGTTATATTTTACTGTCTGTGATTTTATTTGGACTTTTTGTGTGATTTGCTTCGAGTCAGGAAAATAATAATTTTCGGGCCGGGGAAATCTTATTTTAATTATTCAGAGCTGGGGGATCTTACTAAATCAACCGAATGATCTTGTTATTAATCTTTTAAATTTTAAGATTTTTTGTGAAATAAAATAATTTTATATTATTATAATATTATTTTATTAGGCAATAGAAATAAAAATGACAATGATGGGCGAAAATGTTTTGCAGGACCCATGTTTAGAGAAACAGTCAACGATTTTGGCTAGAGAAATTTCTAAGCCAATAAGAGTGAGTCAACGAAGTAGGCTTGAAATTTCTAACCAATAGGAAGAGGTCAACAAAAGTGGTTAGACTAATTAGTTTATAACTAGAAAACCTAAGCTAGTTAGTTTGAAACCTAATTAAATTAGTTTAGAAGACTTGTTAAGTAACTAAGTGATAGTAAATTATTTAACTATCTAGTTGGTTTCTAAGTTAGCAAAAATCTATTAGTACCAAGTTAACTAAGTTAACCTAAGTAACTAACTAGTTAGATAAGTAATTAGATTGTTTCACCTAAATGTAACTAAATAGCTAAGGAGAAGCAAACTTGGTTAGTTGCCTAAGGAGGCCACACGGCCAAGAGCTTTTGGAAGCTCCAAGAAGTGCATAATCATGCAATAACTAGGTTAGTATCAACCAATGAGAGCTAAGCTTGGAGGCCAAGGGTTTATGCTAGCCTTTGATCATTTCTAAGGCTTGGATGAAGCCAACCAAGTGGACACCTCCCTAGGGTGAGCTCCACGGCCATAAGCCTTAGGAAGCCAATTTTTATTTCATTTTCTATCTTTTAACTTAAGCTTTTCTCTCATCAAAAACAAGAAACACCATTGATGTTCCTTTGAAGGTCCATTCGGCCAAGACTCCTACACCAACATCCATTCACCCAAAATTCTATCTACCTCACTTTTCTAATCCTAAACACAATTCTAAGATCATCTCTAGTTGAGAGTTCTTTCAAAATCCATCATCTTGAGCTTGAAAAACTACTTTGGAGATTCTACCTAGAAGGCGAAAATCATTGTTTTTCATTTCTAATCTTATTTCTAAGGTCATAAGCCATGATTGATCCATGGTATATGGTTTTCTTTTATAGTAGTAACTCTTTAAAATTTGTTTAAGATCCTTAGGTTCTTGGAGGGTGAAACCGAAATCTATAGGAAGGAGAGGAGAAGAGTTTGTCTTCATTTAAGGTAAGAGGAAGACTTGAATCTTATCATCCTTAGGTGGTGATAAGAAAATGGAATTGTTTGTGATTGTAGAATCCATAAGGATTCATTTGTGTGCTTGTTGTGATAGCTTTCTTAATTGCGATTTGTATTGATATGCATGTCTACAAGCTTTGAATATATTGTATGTGTTAGTAATGCATGAATAATTAGTAGGATGTGAATAATATGCAAGGTTTGCATGTGTGTTCCAAAGAGCACAAATCCAAGGCTCACGGCCTCAACACAAAATGGGAACCAAAATGTTCTCAACCATTTTCTAAAAGAGTGATTTAATTGACTTAGGTAAATTGACAAGATACAAATTGGTTTAGAGCAAGAAAAACAAATCTATAGATCAAATGACAAGTTTATGGATTTCGGCCAACATGCCAAAGTTAAGTGTTTTTAGTTTCTAAAATTGTTTTCAATCAAGGTTAAGTAAAAATGTCAAAAAGATTTTTAGTACAATGAGTTTTAAGGAATAAAAGTGATTGGATTAAGTTTAAAAAGCTAAAACTAATGATCTTACTGTTTAGGAGAAAATACAGTAGCTTTTGTAAAATTTCTAACGTAGAGCTCACTTTATGTTTTGAAGCTCGTTAGTAGTTTTCAAAAGTGTAATTAGATGGTTGTAATATAATCAAAAGAAATTTTAACAGAAAAATTTAGAAAACCATTATTATAGATTTTCAAAGCAAAATACTGCCAATTTTTATTAAAAATAGACAAATAAGATAGAAAAGATATCCAATATATTGTATACGGCAAGAAAAATATTCTACGTAACTCAAACATATTAAATATTATTTTTGTTTAATTAAATAGTAATTTTTAAAGGATTCGTATAAGAAAATAATTTAAAAATCTTACGCGATTGAGAAAACGATTTAAAAATAGTACGCGATTTCAAAAATAGTAAAATATATTTACGCGATTTAAAAACGTTTGTAAAAACGACGAAATTGTGAAAACGAGATAAAATTTCTACGCGATTGACGAAAACAGTAAGTTTTACTGTCGGGCCAAAGTGGTGGACTCGGACAAATGGAGAAACAGTACTGTCAAGTGGGACGTACTGCGTTTGATGTTTGAGGGTGTTTTAGTAATTATTTGAGATTTGAAGGGTATTTTGGTAGTTATAGTTCTGTTCATATTTTTAGAGTTAAGTCGATTCGTTGTGGAATTGGCGATTGATTGACGAGGTGAATTACATCGTGTTGTTGGTGTGATAAGCGTAGTGTGGTTCATTTCTTTATGGACATGGAGGCATTAGTGTGCGGACTATTCCACATATGGATAGTTGGTCGCTCCTCTAGGCCATGGTAACTGGTAACACACTAGTGGTCTCGACACGCACTATACTTAATCAAGATCTTGTAAGAACTATGTTAGTACAATGCCTATAGTTACACGATATTTGGACTGTGTACTACACCACGATGTTTTGGACAGTGGGCTATAGACACAATGTGTGACAGTACAATAGTTAGTTGGGCAACCTAAGGTACTAATAGAACTTACAGGTCATTCTCTCTGATGTTTGTGGTTGTAGCTCCATAAAGTAGGGTTGAGTCGCATTACATATGACTTATGTGTTGTGCATTATAATATTATTATCTGTACCATTTTATCTGTGACATTATGTGATGCTATTACACTTAATTTCTGTGTTATTTTATATGCTGTTATGGTATGTTATATTGTATGAACTGCTATATCTGTTGTATTGTCGTTTTCTTATTTACCATGTTTGTGGTAATATAGATTGTCTTACCTCTTTATTGTATGTGTTCCTGTATTTTAAATTATGCTATGAAAGAAGAATTTGAGGAAGAGGAACAACCTCTTGATTTTGTATACCCCAAGGAGGAAGAGCAACAACAGCAAACCGAGGATCAGTTCGACGACCAAGAACCATCCGATCATCCATACCCATTGGATTGATTGTGTGAGTATGACGCTACCAAGATTCTTTGGTTTTGTAAGGTTGGATTTTCATGGAGGCTCAGAAGCTTGGCGACTGCGAGAGGATAGAGATTCAGTTACGTACGTAGGGCGTCTGACTGTGACCATACGTACAGAGTTTGATGGAGTGCCTATCTTTTCTACTGTATTATATTTACATATAGAGTTACCGCTATCTCTTAGGCGTCATTGGGGTGGTATGTTTGATGCTCCTAGTGAGATTAGCAGCGTGTCGACAGCACGGACTAGAGTCCGTAGAGGGTCGAGGCATCCTGGATACTTATCACCTGAAGTTTCATTCGAGAGTGATCCTTCAGAGGGTTAGAGTTCTGTGATGTGTACTTGGGCGCGTCTGCAATTTGTATATATAGACTTCTTACTGCTTTGTTCACTGTTTTGGTTTAAATATTTGTAGTTGTAAATTATTTGTACTACTTGAAACAAAAACATATGTATATTATGTGTGATAACAGTTTGCTTATGTTATGTTCTATGTTATTTTATTCCATAATATTCTGTTTAACCGAAAAATTTTTACAACCCATACTACTATGTAACAAATGTTTTACAACTTAGGTAGAATTTTATTTATCGTTATTTTATTTTATTCATAAATGTGACATCCCCACAAGGGTGTTACATTAGTTGGTATCAGAGCCCAAGTTAGAGTCTTTTGGGGTTGTGGTTGGCTCTGTTTTTGCTTGTGTTGTGTGATTCTCTGTGATTTACTTCCGAAAGGATGTATCTAACTTTGCTTTATTATGATTGAAGAAAGAAGATGTTTAGCGGAAGAGGAGCACGTGTGAACGCGAATCGTGCTGTGGACCCTATGATTGCAGCTGCAGAGGCTATGCAGCGAATGGCTGAAGTAATTACTCAGCAGAATCAGAGAGCAGCTCAACAGCAAGATGCTACTGCTGATGCCCTAAATTTGTCTGAATTTAGGCGTAACAATCCGCTGCAGTTTAGAGGCGAGATTGATCCGAAGAAGGCAAGTCAATGGATACAAGATTTGGAGAAGATATTTGAAGGAATGAGATGTACAGATGATAAGAAAGTGACGTATGCAACTTTCATGTTGAGAGGAGACGGTGAACATTGGTGGAGAGGAACCCGCCGATTATTGCAAGCTGAAGGAACGGAAATTACATGGGAGGTATTTTTTGATGTGTTTCTGGAGAAGTATTTTCCTGCGAGTGCTAGACATGTCAAGGAAATGGAATTTCTTGGTTTACGTCAGGGTAACAAATGTGTTAATGAGTATGCTTCTAAATTTGAGAGTTTGTCTTAGTTCTCAGATTATGCTCAAACTCGACCGGATGATGTGTGGAGATGTAGGAAGTTTGAGGCAAGGTTGAGAGTGGAATTGAAACGAGGAGTGTTATCCTTGAAGATGAATTAGTTTCATGCTTTGGTAGATGCTTGTGCACGACTCGAGGAGTTGGAGCCATCACGGGATCCCATAAACCGTAATTTTGGACCAACAAGGTTTTAGAGGGGTGGTAGCAGTAACAATAGTCGGTTTCAGCGCAAGCCGTATTCAAGACCACCGGGGAATCAACCTCAACGACCACCTGTTGGGGGAAATGCTAGTGGTAGTAGAGCTGGACAAAGAGTGGCGTTTACGCCAACATATTTTAAGTGTGGAAAGAAAGGCCATATCTCTACTGATTGCTCAGTCAAAGGGACAATTTGCTTTAATTGCGGACAACCAGGACATATAGCCAAGGATTGTACACAGCCGGAGAGGAAACCTGCTGTGAGAACTGTTCGTGCTACTCAACCGAGGTCTGGGGGGCGAGTATACACTATGACTGGAATGGAAGTTTCACAGTCTGAGGATCTGATTCAAGGGGAAGGTGTCATTGAAGGTAATCTTCTGACTGTGTTATATGATTCTGGAGCAACACATTCATTTATTACATATGATTGTGTGGAAAGATTGAAGTTGCTTGTATCTTCTCTGAATTTTAAACTGATTGTATCTACACCAACTGCTAAACCTGTACTTACATCTAAGATATATTTGGATTGTCCTGTTGTTATAAAGGACCGAGTGTTTTCGGTCAACTTGATTTGTTTGCCTCTTGTTGGGTTAGATGTAATACTAGGAATGGATTGGTTATCTTCTAACCATATCCTTATAGATTGTGCAAACAAAACCCTAGTCTTTCCTAAGGAAGAAAAGTCTGGATTCTTGACTGCTGTTAAAGTCAAGTCATTGTTAAGAGATGGAGCGCAGGGATATATGCTATTGTCTTCGTTAGAGGTCAAGAGTGAGAAAGATGTGAATACCATTCCTGTCGTCAATGAATTTCCAGAGATTTTTCTTGAGGATGTACCTGGTTTGCCACCAGAGAGGGAGATCGAATTTTCTATTGATTTAGTACCAGGAGCAGGTCCTATCTCAATTGCACCGTATCAGATGTCTCCAGCTGAGTTGGTGGAATTAAAGAAGCAATTAGAGAAACTGTTGGAGAAACAGTTTGTGCGCCCTAGTGTTTCACCGTGGGGAGCACTAGTGCTTTTGGTCAGGAAGAAGGACGAAACTTCTCGACTTTGCGTAGATTATCGCCAGCTGAACAAGGTGACTATAAAGAATAAATATCCACTTCCAAGGATTGATGATTTGATGGACCAGTTGAAGGGAGCAGTGGTATTTTCTAAGATAGATCTGAGATCGGGATATCACTAGATTCGTGTTAAGGTGGAGGATGTACCTAAAACAGCTTTTCGAACTCGTTATGGACATTATGAGTATCAGGTAATGCCTTTTGGAGTGACGAATGCTCCTGCCATATTCATGGACTATATGAATAGGATTTTTCGTCCATACCTAGACAGATTTGTCGTTGTCTTTATCGATGACATTCTGATATATTCTCAGACCAAAGGAGAGCATGTTGAACATCTCGGTATAGTTCTTCAGATTCTGGAAGAAAAGAAGCTGTATGCGAAGTTAGCGAAGTATGAGTTCTAGTTGGAGGAAGTTCAATTTTTAGGTCACGTGATTTCCAAGGAAGGTATTGCGGTAGATCCATCGAAGGTGGAGACTATTTTGCAATGGGAAAGGCCTAAGACGGTAACGGAAGTTCGAAGTTTTGTTGGACTTGTTGGATATTACCGGAGGTTTATCGAAGGTTTTTCCAAGATTGCCGGACCGCTTACGCAGCTCATAAGGAAAAGTCAAGCTTTTGAATGGACGGAAGAATGTGAAGCGAGTTTTCAAGAGTTGAAAAAGAGGCTGACAACTGCACCAGTGTTAATTCTACTGGATTCTAACGGAACTTTTGATGTGTATTATGACGCTTCTTACCAAGGGCTAGGATGTGTATTGATGCAAAACCGAAATGTAGTGGCTTATGCTTCTAGACAGCTGAAGGTTCATGAGAGGAATTATCCAACACATGACTTGGAATTAGCTGCAGTGGTTTTTGCGTTGAAGGTGTGGATGCATTTTCTGTATGGAGCAATGTTCAATGTCTTTAGTGATCATAAGAGTTTAAAGTATTTGTTTAATAAAAAAGAATTGAATATGAGGCAGAGGCGATGGTTGGAATTCTTAAAGGATTATGATTTTCAACTCCAATACCATCCAAGAAAAGCTAATGTGGTAGCAGATGCGCTGAGTAGAAAGGTGATTAGTGTTTCGGCAATGATGATAAAGGAGGAGGAATTGATTAACAAATTCCAAGATTTGTGGTTGTCAGTGGAGTTTGTGCATGGAAGAATTCGCCTATATAAGGTCGTGATCATAAATGAATTGCTTGATATAGTTTGAGATAAACAAGAGGAAGATGCGTTTTTATAAAACGAAAGAGAATTGTTGAAGCAAGGTCATAAAGCGGCAGTAGAGGAAGGGTCAGATGGAATCTTAAGGTTCAAGGGAAGAATCTATATACCCAATGATTCTGAGCTTAACAAGGGGATTCTAGATGAAGCTCATACTAGTGATTTGAGTATGTATCCGGGGATGACCAAGATGTACCAAGACTTGAAAAGGTTATTTTGGTGGCCAAAGATGAAAAGAGATGTAGCGGAACATGTGGCGTCTTGCTTGGTTTGTCAGAAGGCAAAAGTGGAACACCAGAGGACAGCCGGTATGTTACAACCGTTGGCTATTCCAGAGTGGAAGTGGGATAGTATCTCAATGGATTTTGTTACTGGATTACCGAAGACAAGGAAAGGTCATGATTCGATATGGGTTATAGTTGATAGGCTTACGAAATCAACGCATTTCTTGCCGATCAATCTTAAGTATTCGTTGGAAAGATTAACCCAGATGTATATCAGTGAGATTGTCAGATTACATGGTGTGCCTACCTGTATAGTTTCTGACAGAGATCCAAGGTTTACATCAAGATTCTGGCGAAGTTTGCAAGAAGCCATGTGAACTAAATTGCGGTTGAGTTCAGCTTATCATCCACAGACTGATGGCCAAACGGAGAGGACTATACAATCTTTAGAAGATCTGTTGCGTGCCTGTGTGTTAGAGCAACGTGGAAGTTGGGATGAATTTTTATCTTTGATAGAATTCACCTACAACAATAGTTTTCACTCGAGTATAGGGATGGCACCCTATGAGGCGTTATATGGAAGATGATGTCGAACACCTTTGTGTTGGTATCAAGATGGGGAGAGTATGACTATTGGACCAGATCTTGTACAATAGACTACAGAGAAGGTAAAGATGATACAAGAAAAGATGAAGACGACGCAAAGTAGACAGAAGAGTTATGTTGATAAGTGAAGGCGACCTCTTGAATTTGAGGAGGGTGAGCATGTATTCTTAAGAGTGACTCCTACGACCGGTGTCGGAAGAGTTATCAAATCTAAAAAGCTTACTCCTAAGTTTATTGGGCCTTATCAGATTCTTTGACGAATAGGTCCTGTAGCATATCAGATTGCTTTGCCGCCTTTTCTATCCAATCTACATGATGTATTTCATGTGTCTCAGTTAAGAAAGTATATTCCCGATCCAACGCATGTAATACAGCCAGACGAAGTACAATTGAAGGATAATTTGACTTACGAGACTTTACCTGTCAGAATAGAGGACAAAAAAGTGAAGCAGCTTCAAGGGAAGATGATCGAGCTAGTGAAGGTCATATGGAATGATGTGACAGGTGATGCTACCTGAGAGCTAGAGGATAAAATGAGGGAGCAATATCCTCATTTGTTTTGATGTATAACGAATTTCGGGGACGCAATTTTTATTTGTAGGGGAGAGTTGTAACACCCTAAACTTTAGGATAAATGATCGTTGTGTTCCGAATTGTACTGTTTGTTGTTTTCCTATGTGATACAGTGTTATATTTTACTGTCTGTGATTTTATTTGGACTTTTTGTGTGATTTGCTTCGAGACAAGAAAATAATAATTTTCGGACCGAGAAAATCTTATTTTAATTATTCGGAGCTGGGGGATCTTACTAAACCCAATTCTGAATGATACTGTTATTAATCTTTTAATTTTTAGGATTTTACTGTGAAATAAAATAATTTTATATTATTATAATATTATTTTATTTGACAGTATAAATAAATGACAATAGGCCCGAAAATGTTTTGCGGGACCCATGTTTAGAGAAACAGTCAACGATTTTGGCTAGAGAAATTTCTAAGCCAATAAGAGTGAGTCAACGAAGTAGGCTTGAAATTTCTAACCAATAGGAAGAGGTCAACAAAAGTGGTTAGACTAATTAGTTTATAACTAGAAAACCTAAGCTAGTTAGTTTGAAACCTAATTAAATTAGTTTAGAAGACTTGTTAAGTAACTAAGTGATAGTAAATTATTTAACTATCTAGTTGGTTTCTAAGTTAGTAAAAATCTATTAGTACTAAGTTAACTAAGTTAACCTAAGTAACTAACTAGTTAGATAAGTAATTAGATTGTTTCACCTAAGTGTAACTAAATAGCTAAGGAGAAGCAAACTTGGTTAGTTGCCTAAGGCCACACGGCCAAGAGCTTTTGGAAGCTCCAAGAAGTGCATAGTCATGCAATAACTAGGTTAGTATCAACCAATGAGAGCTAAGCTTGGAGGCCAAGGGTTTATGCTAGCCTTTGATCATTTCTAAGGCTTGGATGAAGCCAACCAAGTGGACACCTCCCTAGGGTGAGCTCCACGGCCATAAGCCTTAGGAAGCCAATTTTTATTTCATTTTCTATCTTTTAACTTAAGCTTTTCTCTCATCAAAAACAAGAAACACCATTGATGTTCCTTTGAAGGTCCATTCGGCCAAGACTCCTACACCAACATCCATTCACCCAAAATTCTATCTACCTCACTTTTCTAAACCTAAACACAATTCTAAGATCATCTCTAGTTGAGAGTTCTTTCAAAATCCATCATCTTGAGCTTGAAAAACTACTTTGGAGATTCTACCTAGAAGGCGAAAATCCTTGTTTTTTATTTCTAATCTTATTTCTAAGGTCATAAGCCATGATTGATCCATGGTATATGGTTTTCTTTTATAGTAGTAACTCTTTAAAATTTTGTTTAAGATCCTTAGGTTCTTGGAGGGTGAAACCGAAATCTATAGGAAGGAGAGGAGAAGAGTTTGTCTTCATTTAAGGTAAGAGGAAGACTTGAATCTTATCATCCTTGGGTGGTGATAAGAAAATGGAATTGTTTGTGATTGTAGAATCCATAAGGATTCATTTGTGTGCTTGTTGTAATAGCTTTCTTAATTGTGATTTGTATTGATATGCATGTCTACAAGCTTTGAATATATTATATGTGTTAGTAATGCATGAATAATTAGTAGGATGTGAATAATATGCAAGGTTTGCATGTGTGTTCCAAAGAGCACAAATCCAAGGCTCACGGCCTCAACACAAAATGGGAACCAAAATGTTCTCAACCATTTTCTAAAAGAGTGATTTAATTAACTTAGGTAAATTGACAAGATACAAATTGGTTTAGAGTAAGAAAAACAAATCTATAGATCAAATGACAAGTTTATGGATTTCGGCCAACATGTCGAAGTTAAGTGTTTTTAGTTTCTAAAATTGTTTTCAATCAAGGTTAAGTAAAAATGTCAAAAATATTTTTAGTACAATGAGTTTTAAGGAATAAAAGTGATTGGATTAAGTTTAAAAAGCTAAAACTAATGATTTTACTGTTTAGGAGAAAATGTAGTAGCTTTAGTAAAATTTCTAACGTAAAGCTCACTTTATGTTTTGAAGCTCGTTAATAGTTTTCAAAAGTGTAATTAGATGGTTGTAATATAATCAAAAGAAATTTTAACAAAAAAATTTAGAAAACCATTGTTATAGATTTTCAAAGCAAAATACTATCAATTTTTGTTAAAAATAGACAAATAAGATAGAAAAGATATCAATATATTGTATACGGTATGGAAAATATTCTACGTAACTCAAACATATTAAATATTATTTCTGTTTATTTAAATAGTAATTTTTAAAGAATTCAGACAAGAAAATGATTTAAAAATCTTACGCGATTGAGAAAATGATTTAAAAATAGTACGCGATTTCAAAAACAGTAAAATATATTTACGCGATTTAAAAATGTTTGTAAAAATGATGAAATTGTGAAAACGAGATAAAATTTCTACGCGATTGACGAAAACAGTAAGTTTTACTGTCGGGCCAAAGTGGTGGACCCGGACAGATGGAGAAACAGTACTGTCAAGCGGGACATACTGCGTTTGATGTTTGAGGGTGTTTTAGTAATTATTTGAGATTTGAAGGGTATTTTGGTAATTATAGTTTTGTTCATATTTTTAGAGTTAAGTCGATTCGTTGTGGAATTGGCGATTGATTGACAGGTGAATTACATCGTGTTGTCGGTGTGATAAGCGTAGTGTGGTTCATTTCTTTATGGACTTGGAGGCATTAGTGTGCGGATTATTCCACATATGGACAGTTGGTCGCTCTTCTGGGCCGTGGTAACTGGCAACACACTAGTGGTCTCGACACGTACTATACTTAATCAAGATCTTGTAAGAACTATGTTAGTACAATGCCTATAGATACACGATGTTTGGACTGTGTACTACACCACGATGTTTTGGACAGTGGGCTATAGACACAATGTGTGACAATGCAATAGTTGGTTAGGCAGCCTAAGGTACTAATAGAACTTGCAGGTCATTCTCTCTGATGTCTGTGGTTGTAGCTCCATGGAGTAGGGTTGAGTCGCATTACATATGACTTAATGTTATGCATTATAATATTATTATCTGTACCATTTTATCTGTGACATTATGCGATGTTGTTACACTTAATTTCTGTGTTATTGTATATGCTGTGATGGTATGTTATATTGTATGAACTGCTATATCTGTTGTATTGTCGTTTTCTTATTTACCATGTTTGTGGTGATATAGATTGTCTTACCTCTTTATTGTATGTGTTCCTGTATTTTAAATTATGTTATGAAAGAAGAATTTGAAGAAGAGGAACAGCCTCTTGATTTTGTATACCCCGAGGAGGAAGAGCAACAGCAGCAAGCCGAGGATCAGTTCGACGACCAAGAACCATCCGATCATCCATACCCATTGGATTGATTGTGTGAGTATGACGCTACCAGGATTCTTTAGTTTTGTAAGGTTTGATTTTCACGGAGGCTCGGAAGCCTGGCGACTGCGAGAGGATAGAGATTCGATTACGTACGTCGGACGTCTGACTATAACCATACGTACAGAGTTTGATGGAGTGCCTATCTTTTTTACTGTATTATATTTATATGTAGAGCTACCGCTATCTCTTAGGCATCATTGGGGTGATATGTTCGATGCGCCTAGTGAGATTAGCAGCGTGTCGACAGCACGGACTAGAGTCTGTAGAGGGTCGAGGCATCCTGGATACTTATCACCTAAAGTTTCATCCGAGAGTGATACTTCAGAGGGTTAGAGTTCTGTGATGTGTACTTGGGCGCGTCTGTGATTTGTATATATAGACTTCTTACTGCTTTGTTTACTGTTTTGGTTTAAATATTTGTAGTTGTAAATTATTTGTACTACTTGAAACAAAAACATATGTATATTATGTGTGATAATAGTTTGTTTATGTTATGTTCTATGTTATTTCATTCCGTAATATTCTGTTTAACCAGAAAAATTTTACAACCCATATTACTATGTAACAAATGTTTTACAACTTAGGTAGAATTTTATTTATCTTTATTTTATTTTATTCATAAATGTGACATCCCCACAAGGGTGTTACAATGTGTGGGGACAAAAAGACCATTTTCAATAGCATCTCACACATTAATATCAATTGCTTCAATAAAAATCATCATCTTTTCTTTCCAATAGGCATAAGCATCCCTATTGAAAAGGGAGGTCTATTTATAGAAGAACTTTCGTTTGAAAAACTATTTGAAGCCATCTTTTCTCTTGAAGCTACCAAGCTCTTTATACGAGAGTCTAGCTCTGATACCACTTGTTACCAAGTGGCTTCAAAACTCAAGAAAAGGGTGAATTGAGTTTATAAAATCTTTTCGCAAATCTTTAGAAAAACTCTTGATTACCAATTTTCGTTGAAGCTATTTATTGATAGAAATGAATGAATAGATAAGATAGAAATATATTGCTCATCAATGAACCAACTAAGAGAGAAATATTCAAGCGAGGAAATAAACCAATGCACAAATGTAGAGAAAAAGGTTTAGAGAAACAAACACAATGGTTTATTCTAGTTCAGCCATCAATCCCCTTGTAACCTACGTCCAGTCCTGAAGCAACCACTTAAGATTTTTCACTATATCTTCAAGCTTCAATAGGTGCTTGACAACCTTTACAAACTGGAGCACTCAACACCTTGGGATACCTCACCCTTTGTACTTGAGCCTATTTAAACAAGGGATGCCTCACCCATTACAATTTGTAGGGATACCTCACCCTCTTTTACAGAACAATCAAGATTGATAGAATGAAACTCTCACAAGAGTAATTGATACAAATTGAAGCTCTAGAATGCTCTTCAAATATATCTCAAGTGATTTTAAAAAAAACAGAGCAAGAAAGGTTTCAAGGATTGATTCACGTATCAAAGTGTTAGATATATGTTTCAAGTTTTTGGTCAGCCTTTAATGAAGTCCCAACTCAAGTATTTATAAAGATTTTGATCAATGGAGCTGTTAGGAGCTTTAATTCCCCACATTTAATGCACTTAATATAGTCGTTGGGCAATGTCAGACCAGTTATAATCGATTACACAATGCCTGTAATCGATTACATGGCTGTTTGAACGTGTTCTTGGCTTTCTAGGTAGGATGTAATCAATTATCAGCCTTGTGTAATTGATTACATGGCCTCTTGTAATCGATTATAGCCTCAGTGTAATTAATTACAAGGCTTCTGCTATGCTTGTAATCAATTACATGTTCAATGTAATCGATTACAAGGTCTTTGTTTAGCTTATAATCGATTACAACACATGTGTAATAGATTACCTTGCCCTTTGAACACATTTTGCAAGCCCAATTAAGTATTTTTGGCCAATTCTTACTTATAGAAACTTGGATTTGACAAGTTTTACATATGATTTACAAAATCCAAGATTGAAATCAACATTTCTTTAAAATATGAACTTTGAATTTCAAGTTGATTTAAAAAAGATCTTGAAAAACCATTTGAAGATAATTGAGATACCTTGAGATCATTTCACATTGATATTCTAAAACCTATATCTAATATACCTCTTTTGATCTTGGTCTTTTCTTTTGATCTTGGTCTTCATCTTGAATTTGTTATAATAAAAAATTCATTTGATATGCTTCAAGACATAAGCATTCACATATTTCCTTGATTTGGAGTCGAATAGATATTGCCTCAATGTTTATTGTTGAGATACATTGATTCTTGCAAAAATTAAGTAACAAGAGAAATATTGAAAGGTTTTCCCAAAAGAAAAATTACTCCACTGGTTCCTCTCAATATTTATTTTTTGTCAAAATAGTACAGGAGAGACAAGTCAAGCTGGTTTAATAACAGTGTTCACAAAATAATTTCACCTACTAATTAAATCATCAAATAATTTGTATTAATACTAGAATTATTTTTCTAATTCTCTGTCTCTCTCACAATCTTAGCCCCAATCTTGCACAACTTTGTTTTTCTGATTCTGTCTCTCCCACAATGCCTTAACTTGTAATGCTTGTTTCATTCCTATTATTACCAGAATTTGTTTTGTTCCAAAAAAAAATTCTTATCCACT
The DNA here is from genome assembly GCA_029884605.1 of Ormosia emarginata. Classification (NCBI taxonomy): domain Eukaryota; kingdom Viridiplantae; phylum Streptophyta; class Magnoliopsida; order Fabales; family Fabaceae; genus Ormosia; species Ormosia emarginata. The sequence continues at coordinate 48,713,293 of JAQQTP010000088.1, forward strand.
ATCAAAACTAGGAGAAAATGTGCAATTAGCGATATGAATCCAATCAAACTTGCATCTAAAGATATATGTACATATGAATTAGCAGCAACTAGAATTGTTGACTTTTCCATATAAAATAGTCATAATTGCTTCTAAGTTAACTTTATTTTTTATGCTTTCATACACCTGTAAAGTGAAATTGCAATTGCAATCTAGTTTTGGTTTAGGAGGCCCTATACTGATGTCTACCTTGAACTTCACATGCTTGTGGCTATAGCAATAGCCAATTTAATGAGAATAGATGTTGAGAAGGTTCTCAACTTTTTAAGAATTAAAGCTTATGCCATATATATTTTTTCCTCTTAATTGGGTTACTTAAGTACATAAGTGTCTCATATTAGGTGTTGTAAACACATTTATTTTAGCTTCAGCTCCTTGCATCATTCCTTTGCTTTCATCAGCTTTTATTTTTCATTCTATTTTTGTGTTTAAGGTTAGAGATAAGAATAACATGCATTTCTTTACAATACATTATGTCCTTTTGATGAACATGTCTCTTCCTACAAAGTATATGTAGAAGCATTATATGGAGAGAATCTATGGTTGTCATTTTTCCGATTAGATTTTATTCTTATAAGTAATATTTATTTGTTAAGGGAGTGTTTTACATTGATTTCATGAAGATATTGTACATTCCATATGCCTTATTTGAGTTATGTATGTTTCAATTCCTCTAAAGCATATATGTGTGGTTAACTTACTTTTTCTATATATTTATCCTATCCATTTAATTTTCTATCTTTCTAGATTTTGAGTTTTCAATAGTTTGAATCAGTGATTCTAACTATGAATCCTTCTCTATTCTAGATTCAAGCTTCTCTAGTTACGACTAGAAAAGTAGTTTAGCTTGGTGACTACACTGTTAACCCCTAGCAAGGTAACTTATGCAAACTTGAAGAGTAGGTGCATTTGATTATCTGTCCTCTGCCCTATAATTTAGTTGAAGTTGAAAGTGTATTTAGCTTTTGATTCTGCCTCAGTTTCAAGTTCTGTGCTTTTGGGTGGTATTATGACATGTTTCATTGTTTTAAAGAACAATTATGTTGTTTTCATATGTGCAATGTATGGTATATGAAGATGTCAACTATTGACTTACTTGAATGGTTTTAAATGTTGCACTTTTTATTATCTAAAGGTCATTTTTTAGCTATGTAATTGTATTTGTATTTTATTGGTATTCTATCATTTAACCATGTAATCATGTTGAAACCCTTTTGTTAAATAGGATAAGATTTCTTACATGGTCATGGACAATCCTAGCAGTAGGAGATTGATGGATTGTGATAGAGTTAGTAAAGAATATTTGGATGGAGTAGAGAAGTTTTTTAGACCATGTTTTTCATTAAAAACATGATGGAGAAACAATTCCATGTCCGTGAAAAGAATGTGCGCTCCATTATTCAGTAAATCGGCAGTGGCATATGAGCACCTTATGGTTAATGGCATTATACCGCCATATGATACTTGGTTTTGTCATGGGGAGCCAATAAATGTGCCAAATTGTGTTGAAGAAACTAATTGCAATCAAGAAGATTTTAGGGGTGATGATATGGTAGGAATGATATATGATGCTTTTGGAGGCTTTACCCAATATATGGATAATAACATTAGTGAAAGGGGTGAGATGGAGCCAACCTTTGAAGAAAATGCTATTCATTCATCTAGAGATCAACCACATCCAGAGGTGGAGAAGTTTGAATAGCTAATGAAAGATGCAGATGAAGAACTATACCCTAGATGTAAGAAATTTAGTAAACTATCATTTTTACTGCATCTTTACCATATAAAACGGTTGTTCAAATAGACAAATTAGTCTTTTAATGCTTTGCTTGGACTATTGAAGGATGCATTGCCTGAGGGGTAAAGGTTGCCTTATTCCTTTTATAAGACTAAGAAGATAGTTGAGGGATTAGGCTTAAAGTATGAAAAGATCCATGCTTGTCCCAACGATTACATGTTTTTTAGGAATGCATTAGTTGGTAAGGATGTTAATGAATGCTCAGTTTGTGGGGCTTCTAGATGGAAAAATGATGACAAAAAATTCCAACTAAGGTCCTAAGATATTTTCCTTTGAAACCAAGGCTACATAGATTATTTATGTCTTCAAACACTTCTAAACTGATGAGATAGCATGATGAAAAATGCAATAAAGATGGAGTTTTATGGCATCTTACAGATTTTGAAGCTTAGAAAAGTTTTAAAAGTTGTTATTCATAATTTGCTAAAGACCCCCACAATGTTCACCTAGGATTAGCTAGTGATGGCTTTAATCCATATGCCATGATGCAAATTGCTCATAGTATATGGCCAATGATTTTAATGCCATATAATCTTCCACCATGGTTATGCATGAAGCAAGAAATCTTCATTTTGTCCTCACTCATTCCTGGACCAAAAGGTCCTGGAAATAACATTGATGTCTTTTTGGAACCATTAATAGAAGAGTTAAACCAATTATGGGACATGGAGGTAGAAACCTATGATGCCTTTACTAAGAAGACATTTCAAATGCGAGCAGCTTTCATGTGGACTATAAATGATTTTCCAGCATATGGTAGTCTAACTGGATGATGTACTTATGGTTAATTTGCATGCCTTTCTTGCAACATAAGCACTCAATCTAGAAGGCCCAAACATGGTAAAACATTTTGCTACAAAGGCCATCGATGTTTCATGAAGTTGGGGCACAAATATTGAAATGATGCAAAGTCATTTGATGGGACTAAAGAATTAAGACATGCACCTTGTCTAATATCAGGGTCACTGGTTCTAAATCAAGTTAGAGGCATAAAGTTCACTTTTGGTAAGTTGAGTGAAGAGGTAAGTGGGGTGATGAAAAGCACATGGAAAAAGAGGAGTATTTTTTTCAATCTTTCTTATTGGGAGTATAACTTGGTGTGCCATAATTTTGATGTGATGCATATAGAAAAAATGTATGCAATAATTTGAATTATACATTGTTGGGTCTTGGTAAGAAGTCAAAAGACAACGTAGAAGCTCGATTGGACTTGATGGAGATGAAAATAAGACCAAGCTTATGCCCTCAACAACAAGCTAATGCGAGGACATACCTACCTCCTACTTATTTCACAATTTCCTCAGAGGAAAAGAAGTTATTCTACGAAGTACTACAAAATGCTAAGTTTCCACATGGCTATGCGTATAATATCTCATGCCGCATTCGAAAACGAAAAATATCGGGACTGAAAACTTATGATTACCATGTTATAATACAAGAAATTCTTCCTCTTGCATTGCGGGGATCAATAGATAAAAAAGTGAGTGCTATTTTGATTAAACTATACACATTCTTTTGGGTGCTTTGTAGCAAAGTGCTTAAGATGGAAGAGTTAGAGCTACTTGAAGAAAAATTGCACTAACACTATAATATGGAGAAACTCTTCCTCCCATCATTTTTTACCATTATGGTACATTTGGTTATTCACTTGGCAACTGAGGCTAAAATTGCGGGGCTAGTACATTATCACTGGATATACCTAATTGAGAGGTACAAAGAATTGTATTATGTTTTTTATATATCTTAAGTTATACTTAAGCACTAAAATATTAGACTGATAACATTTTTTAATGCCATAGGTACATATGTACTTTGAAATCATATGTTCATAATCGTGCATGCCTAGAAGGTTCAATAGCAGAAGCATATCTTACAAATAAGTGTTTGAGATTTTGCTCATGATATATGGAAGGTAGAGATTCAAGGTCTTATTGGTCAAGAAAAAGTGAAAATGAGATTGAGTATGAGACTGATAAAGAAGGATGTCTTTTCCCCGCTGTTGGGCAACCATGTGGCAAAATAAAAGCATTTTTTATGGAAGAGAAAACATGGTTTCAAGCACATCGATATATGTTATTTAATTACGAATAGGATGTGGTTGTGAATTATAAAAAGTGAGTGGTATATATATTTTTTGTTGACTGTATATTACTTTATATGATAATGAAAATTGATATATGTGAGTTACATGCATAGTGAACATGTTAGTGAGATCAAGAGATTAAGTCATAAGCATCGCCTTACACAACATCAACTTGATCGTTTGCATTTTGATACATTTCATGAATGGTTGAAGGAGCAAGGTAGCAAGGTAAGTGGTGCAACCCTAAACCCATCTGTCATGAGTTAGGCCCACAATTGAATCCGAGTCCAACTTGGATTCTGATTACTCCAATTTAGTCTGTTCTAAGTGTGCGACCCTGCAGGTTCTCATGACGTTGGTAGTAATATTAAAATCTCATTTTAATATTACAAACGATGTGAGCGGTATCTAGCAACACATCACCGCTACCCAAGTAATGAGAATGTCAGTGATTTGACATAACCTATCTGTGACCAATGTTTCCGTGTAGTTTAGTCCCTTTGTCCAGATATCCAAATTGAACACAAGCATGGAACGTGTCACCCTTGTTTAGTTCAATCTTCGGTTTCCGATTCCTAGAGTAGACATAGTAATGACAAATGAGATCAATATCTCATATTGACTCATTTGAGCATGGCCATGCATTTCATAGTCTCACTCAATCGGGGGCCCGAAGATATCACTCTGTTATGTAGGAGGGACAAATCCCATCTAGGTCACTCACATCCCTCCACATGTATCGCGGTATGTCTAATAACCAACTTTATAATCATCTTGTTACGAGATGACGTTTGATGGCATTAAAACACACAACTCCTCATGTAGGAATCGTAGTGATTTCAGGTCAAAGGACCACATACACCATTATCACTATGAGAATTGCTTATGACACTCACGTAACGATCCACGTAGCGTTCTCATGGCGGGTCTGTCCAATACATCATTACTCTAATATGTATCTATGTGTAGACTTGATATCTCATATCCATGACCCGTGAGATGTGGTCATCGATCTACGCACATACTAGTCTCAAAGCATTATTGTTGTCCTAATTAACAATAATACTTGACTAGGGACATTTAAGAATAGTGTTTTATCCAATAGGATCTCACGATCAAGTCATCCACTTGATGTCCTATGGTATCAAATTTACTATTCTAAGGACTTTATCATGTTTACCAAAAAAAAGAACATAATAAATGAAATGCCTCATATAAAATAGCATAATATAATGTATGTAAATACAAACAAAATGTATTGGCCACTAGGGCATACACCAACAATCTCCCACTTGCACTAGAGCCAATCAGGCATATTTCTAATGCCTAAAGACCTAGTGTGACCCTCATGCTTCTGCTGTGCAAGAGGCTTCGTCAGTGGATCAACAATGTTATCATCTGTTGGTACTCTGCATATCTTCACATCTCCTCTATCAATGATTTCTCGAATGAGATGGAAGCGCCTAAGTATATGTTTGGATCGCTGGTGTGATCTTGGCTCCTTAGCTTGTGCAATGGCTCCATTATTATCACAATAGAGGTCCACTGGGTCCACAATGCTAGGAACTACACCAAGCTCAATAATGAACTTTCTAATCCAAACGGCCTCCTTTCTTTGCATTGGAGGCAAAGCAATATACTCGGCCTACGTGGTAGAATCGCTGTCTCTCGCTTTGAACTCTTCCACCACACACGGCCCCACCATTCGGGCAATAAACAAAACCCGATTGCGATCCGGAGTCGTCCTTATCGGTTTGGAAGCTAGCATCGGTGTAACCCTTTACTACTAGTTCCTCTTCGGCTCCATATACCAAAAACGAATCCTTAGTTCTTCTCAAGTACTTAAGGATGTTTTTGACAAAGACTCCAGTGACTCTCAGGGATCGATCGGTACCTGCTCGTCATGCTCAAAGCATACGAGATATCTGGTCGAGTACATAACATGGCATACATGATAGATCCAATTGCAGATGCATATGGAATCTTACTCATGTGATCCCTCTCATCCTGGGTGGAAGGGGATTGAGCCTTAGATAGGCTTATACCATGCGACATAGGCAAGAGTCCTTTCTTGGATTCATGCATGTTAAATCGTCTTAACACTTTGTCTATGTATGTACTCTGACTTAGACAAGCAATCTCTCGCGACCTATCTCTATAGATCCTGATACCTAATACATAGGTGGCTTCGCCTAAGTCCTTCATAGAAAAGCACTTCCCTAACCAAGTCTTTACGGACTGTAGGGTAGGGATGTCATTTCCAATTAGTAGTATGTCATCTACATACAATACTAGAAAGACAACTGTGCTCCCACTAACCTTCTTGTAGACACAAGATTCTTCTTCATTTTTGATGAAACCAAACTGTTTGATTGTATCATCAAAACGAAGATTCCAAATTTTACGGAAGCTTGCTTCAATCCATAAATAGATCGTTGCAACTTGCATACCTTTGTAGCATCCTGTGGAGTGGCAAAACCCTCAGGTTGTGTCATGTACACATCCTCGAGAAGATTTCCATTAAGGAAAGCAGTTTTGACATCCATTTGCCAGATTTCATAATCATGGTATGCTGCAATAGCAAGCAAGATCCGAACAGATTTAAGCATCGCAACTGGGGAAAAAGTCTCATCATAGTCTACACCATGAATTTGCTTGAAACCTTTAGCCACCAATCGCGCCTTAAAGGTATGCACATTACCATCCATGTCGGTTTTCTTCTTAAAAACCCACTTGCACCCAATGGGTTTTATCCCTTCAAGTGGGTCAACCAAGGTCCATACCGGTTGGTATACATGGATTCCATTTCGATCTCATGGCCTCAAGCCATTTTTCGATCTCGGGCCAATAATGGCTTCCCGGTAAGTCACAGGCTCATCTTGATCCATGAGTAATACGTCACCTTGTTGAGTCATGAGAAATCCATATCTCTCTCGGTTGACGACGTATCCGTTAGACCTACGCGGGTCTTGTGCTACTAGAGCAGATTGTGGTTCCACAACGATTTGTGGAGGCCGCTATATTTCCACCATTGGTTCGCTGCTACTTTGTGAACTTTGAATTTCTTCAAGTTCTACTTTCCTCCCACTGATTCCTTTGGAGATAAACTCCTTTTCTAGGAATACAGCAGTCCGTGCGACAAACACTTTGCCCTCGGTAGGATTATAGAAATAGTATCCCTTGGTTTCCTTAGGATACCCCACAAAGAAGCATTTATCTGATTTTGGGCCAAGCTTATCAGAAACTTGACGTTTCACATAAGCTTCGCAACCCCAAATCTTCATAAAAGACATCTTGGGTCGTCTCCCGGTCCACATCTCATATGGTGTCTCGTTGAACCGTCTTAGATGGAACATGGTTAAGTGTGAAAGCCGTGTTAACAGAAGCATGTCCCCTGAAGGAGCTTGGAAGGTCTGCATGACTCATCATAGATCGGACCATGTCCAACAAGGTCCGGTTCCTCCTTTCGAAACACCATTCCATTGTGGTGTTCCGGGAGGAGTGAGTTGAGATATTATCCCACACTCTTTCGGATGATCATCAAACCGTGGGCTTAAGTATTCACCTCCTCGATCCGATCGAAGGATTTTAATACTCTTGCCAAGTTGGTTTTGTACTTCATTCTTGAACTCTTTGAACTTTTCAAAGGATTCGATTTGTGCTTCATAAGATATACAAATCCATATCTACTGAAATCATCGTAAATGTAATGAAGTACTGAAAACCGCCTCTAGCTAGTGTGTTTAGTGGCCCACATACATCACTATGTATGAGGCCCAAAAGATCACTAGCCCTTTCACCTTGTCCAGTGAATGGGCCCTTAGTCATCTTTCCCAATAAACAAGATTCACATGTCTCATATGATTCGTAATCAAACGAGTCCAAGAATCCATCTTTGTGGAGTTTGGAAATGCGTTTCTCATTTATATGGCCCAAACGACAATGCCAGAGATAAGTCGGGTTCATATCATTTGACTTGAACCTCTTTGTATTTACGTTATAAATGGGCATTTCGAGATCAAGGACATAAAGTCCATTACTCAAATGTGCACTACCATAGAAAATATCATTCAAATAAAGAGAACAACTTTTGTTCTTAATTATAAAAGTAAAACCCTTCTTGTCCAAACAAGAAACAGAAATGATATTCCGCTAATAGCAGGCACAAAATAACAATTATCCAATTCAATTACAAGCCCAGTTGGCAAAGCTAATAAATAAGTCCCTACGGCTAGTGCAACAACCTTTGCTCCATTTCCCACTCGTAGGTCGACTTCGCCCTTAGTCAATGGTCTCTTGCTCTTTAGATCCCGCACATTTACACAAATGTGAGATCCACATCCAAGTATCTAATACCCATGATGTAGAAGTAGATAAATTGACTTCTATAACAAAAATACGAAGTGGAAGTCTCACTTCCCTTCTTCTCTTCTTGAGCTCCTCTAGGTACTTGGCACAGTTCCTCTTCCAATGTCCGGTCGACCGTTAAAGTGGAAGCATGTACCTTCCTTAGCCACTCCACCCACCGGTTTCAAGCCGAAGTACTAGGCTTGGACTTTTCCTTGCCCTTACCCTTCCACTTGTCACGGGGTTTTTTCTCTCTGTTTCTTGCCCTTATTCTTATGGACCATCATTATGGCCTTTCCTTTGCCTTTGTTTATGTTACGCTCGGCAGCTTCTCAACATGCTTAGCAGCTCTGGTAGTGATTTGTCAATTTCATTCATGTTGTAGTTCATGACAAATTGACTAAAACTCTCCAAGCAACGATTGCGGGACTAAGTCAGTGGCCAACTCTTGGCCCATAGGAAAACCGAGTCTCTCAAGGTTTTCAATGTACCCAATCATCTTGAGTACATGAGCACCAACAGGGCTTCCTTCTACCGGCTTGCACCGAAAGAGTGCTTTGGAAACCTCATATCTCTCATGTCTAGCCTCGCTCTTGATAGAGCTTTTTGAGGTGTACGATCATATCGTAGGCTTCCATGTTCTCGTGTTGCTTTTGGAGCTCGAGTTCATGGTGGCTAGCATTAGACATCCAATGTCCAAGGCATCATCTTGATGCTTCTTATAAGCATCTCTTTCACTCTAGGGGCATTAGCAAGCAGTGGTTCAGAATAGGTTGTTCTAAAACATACAGCTTTTTCTCTTGCTTGAGGACAATCCTCAAGTTCCTGTACCAGATCTAGGAAATTTGTCCTGCACAACTTGTCCTTCTCAAGGACCGATCGCAATGATAAGTTACTTGATGTGTTTGTTGCCATGGTAATCTATCAACGAAATATGCAAAATATAAGTATTATGCTATAAACATATTTAACAAGGTCTTTTAATTAAATACGTCTCCCACTATTTTATTCAAATCAATGACCTCAAGCATTGACTTGGAAAATCCCATTGGAAGATTTCCTAGTGGGCCAAGATCCATATTTCACCTAGTTTTGAGTCGCTTTGGTGATCGCCCAAAATTCATTATTTAGGTAGGAAACTCTTTCCAATTACATCACATGCAACTCTTGGATAGTTGGGTGAATAACACTTATTCTAATCCATCTAATGGACTAAAGCCCAACTTCATGCCTCTAAGCCTTCAATCCTATTGAAATGGCCTAGTTAAGTCAAACCCAATGGTTGACAATTGGATATTACTATTATCCTATCGCATCTTACTAATATAGATAAAGGCACCACCGCTTTGGCGAGACCTACACTTGATCGATATTAGTCTTGACGAGTGCCACGCATTGGAAGGCATCACATAATGACTTAATATTTTTTTTGAGGGAATTTTATTATTAGATCTCACCATTTATTAAACTTGTTAATCATACCATAAACATTATCCATGCATCTCATACATATAAAGCATATAATAAATGTGACATGGTTATGGCCTCTAAGAGAGTATCATTAATAAATGTCACTTCACCAAGCGTCTCCCACCAACGTTCTCACTTGATGTCGTCTCCTTGTCTCCACATGAAGATTACATTATAGAAACCTCTTTTACATTCGAGGGGAGTTAGATGAGAAGAGAATGTACAATCAGAATGTAGAGAGAAAGGCACGACACGCAGTCGTATTTAAAATAACCAAAATAACATAAAATAAAGACTAAGGCCATAACCATGCACCATGCATCTCTAATAATACATAAACACAAGGCAATAACACATTATTATTTTGTGAATTATAAAAATAGTTTTGAATATTGCACTTTCGAATATCACACACCACGAAACGGGGTTCGGGCGGCAATACCGACGGGGTCCCGTGGTTACTTGAACAAAAATTCGAGTTGGACCCCTCCCCGCCTCTATGACGGCTAGGGCAACAACACTTGAACCCTAAGGCCCGCAAACACATGAACGCTTCATGTGCCGTAGGGTTCCTCACGGCCGTCATCGCCTATCCGAGAAACAAGGTTTCCAGAATGCGTGAAGACATGAACACTTCATGTCATGAGGAAGCTTCATGGCCGTCGCAAAACGGAAACAAGGTTTCCAAAACCTTGTGTGCGCTGCTTGTGTATATCGCATTCATACATAAAATATGCAGAAATAGAAAGCATTCAAAACAGTTTTCGTAGAAACATACATATCACATATGTATATACCAGAAAAACGCAAAAACAGAAAGCATTCAAAACGATTTTCATTCATACATATCACATATATATATACCAGAAAAATGCAGAAACAGAAAGCTTTCAGAACAGTTTTCGCAAAAACATATGAACATCTTCACGGTTTCAGAAATAACATATAAAGATCATATCTTTTATAAAAAAAAAGGAAGTAACGAATCATGTTATCGCATACAGAAAGTGAGTGAGAGATAGTGAGGTCTTCTTCTCCTCTCTTCGCAGCTAGCACTACGAAACAGAGGCGTGACTCCTTTTGCAAGTCTGTTCGTGTGGATACCGCAGAAACATCGTCGCTATTACGGTGTTGGTGATTCACCTCGCTTGTGTCTGTCACGCTTCAAGAGGTAAAATTTTAAAACCTCGGATTATGGATTTTTCGCATGGATCCTGTGAGGGAATTCTGTTATTCCGCTGCGAGACTTTGATCCGCAAATTCCCAACAGTTTGTCCCTAGGCCAATTAAACATCGAGATATTTTTGATATAGGAGAAGAAAATAGTTTGCAATTTGAGTTATTAGTGCAGAATGAAGCCATTGACTTGACTTTCGTAGAAAATATTTATGACTCAGAACATGACAATAATGATTGGATAAGAAGTGGTGTTGATGGGATAGTAATTGATATGAGCCTACATTCTAACACTCCTCTAAATGAAGGTGAAGCTAATAATGATGGAGGAAATGACATTGAATATGATAGTGATTCAGAATAAGATAGGTAATACTTAGAAAATATTTAAATTTTTAATTTAAGTTTTATTGAAGTACTTGCAGTTTAATACTATTATCTTTGTTAAATGATTGTTTCCTTGCCTGAAATATTAATACTATGTGCTTTTCCTTTTCAAATTTCCAATTTCATAATTTACTTCCAATTTTCAGATTACACCATTGTGTTAGTGTTTAATTCATATATCTTTTGCTTTATGACTTTTACAAGTTCTTGTAGCTAGATAAGTACTTCATTTTGGAGAACTAATTCATTACTGTTTCCCACCATTATGAAGTTTGTGAGGGTATGAAATAACTATTAACAATACCCAGCTCTCCTTGGACATAAACTGTGGGACTTATTGGACAGATAAGGAAACTCAAAGTTGTTGCAAAGATAAGGATGTGAATCCCCATAATAGTGCCAAAGTCAATGGAGAGTCATTGAGGATAAAAGCGCTTTAAATGCAGCAAATCAAATCAGCAAATCAAATCAGCAAATTAACAAGATTTGTTAGCCTAACAAAATAAGAAAACTTAGACAGCAGATCACCCATGTTTAGGGACTGTTAACCAAAAATTCTGTTGAGCACTCTGTCATCCCATAAACTATTGTATGCCATCCCCTATATATCTCTTTTAACTTTCTTGTATTATATAGTGTTCACGTTCTTAATTAATAAAATATATCCATCTCTTCCTTTTTCTCTTGGTATCAGCAGGCTCTATGAACACCTACCTGTAATCATGACCTCTTTATCCCTCAATGTTGGCAATTTCATCACTCTAAAACTCAGCCCTACAAACTACCCATTACGGCATGAACAAGCCTTAGCCCTTGTAGAAAGTCAAGACTTGGTTGGTCACCTGATAAATGAAGACCCTGCCCCCACTCAATACACTACTCTAGATCCCAACAACACCACAAACTCAGAAAAATCTATAAAATTAACTGACGAATTCATCACTTGGCACAAGGCAGATCGTCTTCTTCGAGGGTGGTAATCAGAACACTCTCTGAAGAAACACTTGGCCTCGTTGTTAGCTTAGACACTGCCCATGTTGTTTGGGCTACACTCAAGGTTGTATATGTAAAAGATTCACAAGAACATGAATTCACACTCCGTCAACAGATTACGTACCTCCGCAAGGAAGAGGACCAAACTATTGGAGAACATATTCGCATCTTTAAAGGACTATGCGACAATCTAGTAGCAATTGGGAAACCCATCCCAAACAAAGAAAAAGTCTTCTATCTTCTCACAAGCCTTGGTCCTAAATATGAAACATTCACAACAACTATGCTAATGCCTCCACGACCATCCTACTATGAACTTATCTCACAACTCTAGAGCCTTGATCAGATGCACAATTGGTTTTCTAGCCACGCCAATGTGCAAAGCCCATTCACTCCTCAAATGGCCTTTTATGGCCAACAACAACAACGATCCCATTAGTCTTCCTCATGACATCGTGGGAATTCTCAAGTCTTCACCTCAATAGGGCGAGGGTTTCAAGCTCAAAAACCTAGTAACCAAAATAAAACCCACTCCACTTTGACCACTTAGCAGCGATGTCCTCCACCAGGAGAGCGTAGCATGACACTTGCAGAACGAGAGCTCTATCGAAATGAAAAATGTCAATATTGTGGCACGATGGGCCATATAGCAAAAATATGTTGGTGGGTACCCAAGAAACCAACTCAATCTGATGATATACCACAAGCACTTGCAACACTCACCTTGGACAACACAATTGCTGAAATAGAATGGACTTTGGACACCGGAGCCTCCAATCACATGACAAGTAAACCAAGTATGTTGAGTAACATTAGACAATATTCAGGTACAGATTCTATACTTATTGGTGATGGTTCTTCTCTACCAATTCTTGGTATTGGAGATTCTTTCATTAAGCAAAGGGATATTACTCTACCTCTTCACGATGTCTTACTAGTTCCTGATTTAACAAAGATTTTGCTCTCTGTAAGTCAACTAACAAAGCAATTTCCTGTTAATTATGAGTTTTCTAATTCTGATTTTTGTGTTAAGGAACGAGAAACAGGGGAACCGATGATCATAGGGAGGCGCAAAGGTGACCTATATGTTCTTTCCTCTTCGTCTGAATTGTATTTCTCACATCGTTTCAAATATGGGTCAGCAGACATCAGGCATCAGTGTGGCGTCCCGGGGTCGATGAGGGCGAGGAGTGGTTGCCGGTGCTAAAGTGAAAGCATCAATAAGTGGCTCCTAGAAGACTTCTAGGTAAAGGGTCCCATGAATGAACTGAATACGCACCAAAATGAGAAGGATTCAAAGACTGTGCAAGTATGGGACTGCATAGTTGAGGATGACTTAAAAGAATTAATTAGGCGTAACCATATCAACAAGTTATAACTTCTCTTCGAGAGCCTAGAACATAAGAACTCCATGGTTAAGCATGCTTGACCTAGAGTAATTGTAGGATGGGTGACCTCCTGGGAAGTTTCCTAGGAAGCGTGTGAGTGAGGATGAAACACGCTGAAAAGACCTGTGTTGGTTTGTGGAGACACTTGTCAATCCTACAGGCAGTCTCAGGATGTTACAGATGGTATCAGAGATGGGACCTCTCCCAGTACGGTGTGGTTCGGGGATGAACCAAGTTGAAGTTGGTGGGCATATGGCGTCCCGGGACTGACGAGGGCGGGGAGTGGTCGTCGGTGCTAAAGTGAAAGCATCAATAAGCGGCTCCTGGCAGACTTCTAGGCGAAGGGTCCCATGAATGAATTGAATACGCACCAGAATGAGAGGGATTCAAAGACTGTGCAGGTATAAGACTGCATAGTTGAGGATGACTTAAAGGGATTGATTAGGCGTAGCCATATCAATTAGTTGCAACTTCTTTTCGGGAGCCTAGAACATAAGAACTCCATGGTTAAGCATGCTTGACCTGGAGCAATTATGGGATGGGTGACCTCTTGGGAAGTTTCCTAGGATGTGTGTGAGTGAGGATAAAATACGCTGAAAAGACTCGTGTTGGTTTGTGGAGACACTTGTCAATCCTGCAGGCAGTCCCAGGACGTTACAATCAGCGACTAGGACATCCTCAAATTATGGCTTTACAATTACTAAAAAATAAATGGTTAATTGATGTAGTTGGGACTGTGAAATCTACACATCTTTATGATAGTTGTCAATTGGGAAAACTTAGTAAATTACCTTTTTCTTCTTCTAAGCATTCTAGTTTTGCTATCTTTGAAAAAATACATTATGACTTATGGGGACTTGCCCCTATTTTATCTATTGGTAAATTCAGATATTATGCATGTCTGGTTGATGACTTCTCCAAGTATACATGGATTATTTCCTTACAACATAAATTTGATTTTGTTAATACTTACTTATCCTTTGAACAGTATGATAAAAAATAATTTAACAAAGAAGTCAAGGTTTTTCATTCTAATGGAGGTGGTGAATTCATCAACTCTAAACTTTCAACTCATTTTCGTTTAACAGGTACTGTTCATCAAGTATCATGCCCATATGCCCCAGAACAAACAAGTATGGTTGAAAGGCGACATAGAATAATATGCAAACTAGGCATGACTATGTTGTTTCATAGTGGTGCTCCTTTATTTCTATAGGTCGACGCTTTTACTACTGTTGTCTATCTTATTAATAGACTTCCATCCTCTTCCCTTAATTTTGAAACTCCTTACTTTGCTTTGCATGGAACACATCCTGACTATTCTTCACTTCGAGTCTTTGGCTCTAAATGTTTTCCTTACACTTGGGACACACGACGCCACAAATTTGATCCAAAAATTGTTCTTTGTGTCTTTGTTGGCTATAGTGATAGACATAAAGGGTATAAATGCTTTCACCCTTCTAGTAAGAAATTTTTCATCTCATGACATGTTGTTTTTTATAAGCTATTTTTTCCATATAAGACAAATCACCATAATAAAATTCCCTCTCCTACACCACATGTAATTAGTATATTTGACTCTTGGCTACCCCACACTAACTCCAACTCTTGTGTAGATTTGACAACAATAGCTTCTACTCCACCATGCTCAACTCTGCTACCAATAATTTTAATGCACTCTCCTATCTTACAACTTCCTGTTGTGCCTATTAATCAACCGGAACAGTCCTCACAGCCTGAACTTGAGCACCTTGAGTACTCCCCACAACCTTCACAGACTGAACCCAAGCTTGAGTTTGGGCCTCCTACCTCAACTCCACAGAATGAGTCTGTTCCTTCTACCCAAACTCAACTGCCACAAGCTCTACCTTCACGTCCAATGGTTACTCACTCCCAACGCGGAATTGTAAAGCCTAATCCTAAATATTCCTTAATCTCCACGCCCAGTGCCAACATTCCATGCAACCCTCATAATATTCGTTCAACATTAGCTCACCCCTGCTAGAAGGCTACCATAGGTGAAGAACTTGAGGCTCTACATAAAAATCAAACTTGGGAACTTGTCCCTTGCAGCCCTAACATGTATGTCATTGGCTGTAAATAAGTTTTCAAATAAAAACTCAAACCCGACGGGTCTCTAGATCGCCTCAAAGCTCGAGTTATTGCAAAGGGATACCACTAGGTTGATGGAGTGGACTACATTGAAACTTTCTCTCCCGCAATTAAGCCAGGCACCATCCGGTGAATCTTCACTATAGTTCTTGTTCAGAAATGGCCTATTCGACATTCGAAGTCAAAAATGCCTTTTTGCATGGTATGCTTTCTGAAAACATATACATGACAACTTCCTGGCATGGTTGATCCTTACTTTCTAAACCATGTTTGCAAACTCCAAAAGGCTCTTTATGGCCTTAAACAAGTGCCTTGGGCCTGGTTTGATTGCTTCAGTTCTTTTCTTCTTAAATATGGTTTCTTTTGTAGCATGGCTGACCTATATTTATTTTTCACTCTGATCTAGGATCACTAATCCTTCTCCTTTATGTAGATGATACACTTCTTACAGGATCCACTACCTCCCTAGTTTCTAACTTCATTCAACTCATGCAATCTGAATTTGCCATGAAGGACTTGGGGCCTCTTCACCACTTCCTTGGAATTGAGATACTCTCGACAACTGATGGCCTTCATCTATCCCAGTCACACTATGCCCTTACTATCCTTGAACTAGCTAACATGGTTCATTGTAAGCCAATGAGCACACCACTTGAAGCCAAGAAATGACACTCCCCTTGATGATCCAAGTTACTTTCTTGGGCTTGTTGGAGCTTTACAATACCTCACTCTTACTCGTCCATATCTTTCATATAGTGTTAACTATATGTCTCAATTCATGCATGCTCCTACTATTATGCATTTAAAAATGGTTCGGTGTATTTTACGATATGTTAAAGGAACTATTGATATAGGTCTCCACTTTACTTCCAACACTACACTTGATCTCTTTACATTTTCAGATGTAGATTGGGCAGGTTGTCCTACCACTCAGCATTCTACCACTAGCTACTATACTTTTCTTGGACGCAACCCCATCTCATGATGCGCTAAGAAACAACACATAGTCTCTCGCTCCAGCACTGAAGCTGAATATAAGGCCATGGCTAACACTACAGCTGAACTCACGTGGCTGACATTTCTTTTAAAAGATCTTTGCATTTCATTTGCCTCTCCTCCAATACTCTACTGTGACAATATCAGTGCTCTTCACATGTCCATCAATCTAGTCTTTCATGCATGCAACAAACACATTGAATTGGATTATCATTTCGTACGCGAACGAGTTGTACTTGGGCTTCTTGTCACTCACTATATTTCCACCAATGATCAAGTTGTTAATCTCTTCACCAAACCTATGTCAAAGGCTACCCTGATACATTTTCAGACCAAATTCTTCCTTCAACCTTGGCCTCGTTTGAAGAAGGGTATTAACAATACCCATCTCTCCTTGGACATAAATTGTGGGACTTATTGGATAGATAAGGAAACTCAAAGTTATTGCAAAGATAACGATGAGAATCCCCATAATAGTGCCAACGTCAATGGAGAGTCGTTGAGGATAAAAGCGCTTTAAATGCAATAAATCAAATCAACAAATTAACCAAATTGTTAGCCTAACAAAATAAGGAAACTTAGACAGTAGATCACCTATGTTTGGGGATTGTCAACCACAAATTATATTGAGGCCATCCCCTATATATCTCTTTTACCTCTCTAGTATTGTGTAGTGTTCACGTTCTTAGTTAATAAAATATATCATTAATCCTTCTATTCTTTTTTCTCTATAACTATTCTTAATAGGTGTGAATATAATTTGGTGTTATTTCTTTCATACATGAAATTAACTTGTAAATGCTTGCTCTGTTTTTTAGATGAAGTTCTTAATCCCAATGCATGGTGAGGAGTTTGTCAAAAAGTCATTAGGGGAGAAATAGAAGGATTACAAATGTTATTTGAAGAGTATATATATGACAAAGTATAAGACCGAAGATGCCTTGCTGAAAAATACACTAAGTCACATACTAAGGGACCAATGGACTAGTCTTGTCTCTTATTGGGTTTCTGATAAAGCAAAGGTATTAACTTTAGAAGCCTTAAAACGCACACACACACACACACACTAAGTTGCCTTATTTTTATGTTTTATAGAGTGCTTTGATTGTTTTTATTTAGTTTTCATATATAAATTATATGATATTATTTATGTGTTGCAATGATAGAAGCATAGCCAAGCAAATAGAAGCAATAGGGCCAAGCAAAAGATGCCTCACACAAGAGAATCCAAAAGCTTTGGAATCTTGATGGATGAAAAGGTATTCATGTATAAATTACAAAATATAAGATTCTAAAGCCCTTTTGTGCCATGCATAATTGCTTGACATTAATTTAATTGTATTAGGCTATATATCAGATAGAGCCTTAACGAACAGAAATTTACATATTAACTCATACAAAGCGTAAGGATGGTAGACCATTGGATGAGGAGTCTGCAAGGACAATTGTAAGATTTCTTATGCAATTATCCTTCACAAGTTCAGTATGTTTAGTATTCAAACTATTTTAAATATCTTTATAGGGATTTGAGAATGTCATAAATTGTTATCCTAATTACGAGTAGGACATGATGAAATAAAAGTTGAACAATAGTGAGACATCTAATGAACAACCTACAGGTAGTGTTGCTTGGGAAGGAGATGTGTATTCCCAAGTGCTAGGAAGTGAAATAAGTGGATATATATGCGATTTAGGACTTAGTCAACCCCTTCTCTATTGTGGGGTAATAAAACTTCCCTAAGAAATATTACTACAGGTGATTTGTCTAATGAGGTTGTCCAAAGGCTAGAACAAGAGATGAAGGAGTTAAAGGAAAAACATGATGAAGAAATGAGTTTGATGAAACAAATTCAAGATAGGCTATTTTCAGAATTATCATGGGTGAGACAAGTTATGTGCAAATTTGCTCTTGTGGAATTATCTATGTCTCAAAATTTCAATGGAAGCTCAGCTGGATAGGTTACCTTTTCAAAGATTTTAACCTTTTTCTTAAAATTTAATGTTATGAGACTATTTTGTTATCTTACATCTTAATATTTAGTATGTCCCTGATGCCAATAGTGGCCATAAACGAGCACCACAGAAACCATTTCAATTACATAGCATTGATGAAAATACTACAGTTCCTCATGGTATTGCACTTGCTTTAAAATATGTTAATATAGTGCTCCTTTTAAATTGGGCTTGATTTTGTTATAGATTGTGCTAATTTTCTGTTATTTTCATCATTTATTAAGTATTTAACATTAGACTTATCCTCTTGTGTGGTATAGGCATATAGCTGACATCTTTGTTTTAGATTTGTATTTTTAGTTAACTTTTCTATGTTGCATTGTATTATATTTTATAGACTTGTAATTAAAATGAATTTTTTCTAATTGATTTTAGACATATTATTATATATTTTAACTTTCATTGGTATTATCTAACTAAGGTTGATGAACTATATCTGAATGACACATTATTTTTATTTTATCATTGCAGGTCATACACTATGGTTTTGAGAAATTTTGCAAGTGAAAGCCTTCGTTATGATCAAGAGTTAAATATTTGTTTATGGACTACCTACTGTGGTGTCCCGGGATTGATGAGGGCGGGGAGTGGACCCCGGTGCATGAGAAGCACGTACAAGGAGCGGCTCCTGGCATGCTTCTAGGCGAAGGGTCCCATGAATGAACTGAATACACACCGGAATGAGAGGGATTCAAAGACTATGCAGGTATGTGACTGCATAGTTGAGGATGACTTAAAGGAATTGATTAGGCGTAGCCATATCAACAAGTTGCAACTTCTTTTCAGGAGCCTAGAACATAAGAACTCCATTGTTAAACGTGCTTGACCTGGAGCAATTGTGGGATAGGTGACCTCCTGGGAAGTTTCCTAGGATGCGTGTGAGTAAGGACAAAGCACGCTGAAAAGACCCGTGTTGGTTTGTGGAGACACTTGTCAATCCGACAGGCAGTACCGGGATGTTACAGATGGTATCAGAGACGGGACCTCTCCCAGTATGGTGTGGTTTGGGGACGAACCAGGCGGAAGCTGGTGGGCACGTGGTGTCCCGGGGTTGATGAGGGCGGGGAGTGGACGCCGGTGCATGAGAAGCACGTACAAGAAGCGGCTCCTGGCATGCTTCTAGGCGAAGGGTCCCATGAATGAACTGAATACACATCAGAATGAGAGGGATTCAAAGACTGTGCAGGTATGGGACTGCATAGTTGAGGATGACTTAAAGGAATTGATTAGGCGTAGCCATATCAACAAGTTGCAACTTCTTTTCGGGAGCCTAGAACATAAGAACTCCATTGTTAAGCGTGCTTGACCTGGAGCAATTGTGGGATGGGTGACCTCCTGAGAAGTTTCCTAGGATGCGTGTGAGTGAGGACAAAGCACGCTGAAAAGACTCGTGTTGGTTTGTGGAGACACTTGTCAATCCGACAGGCAGTCCTAGGATGTTACACCTACTATCTTGTACTATGTATATTAGATAACACTAATTATTAGATAGTGTACTTTTTATGTTTTGTTGTTGACATTGTAAAGTTATGAATGTTTTTTTTTATGGTAGATTTAATGAAATATATTTTGCTTTTTAGAATGAATTCTAGTATGTGGTATTTAGGAACATTAATTGCTGAGAAAAATCTCCTTGAATTTTGTCAAACCTTAAAAGGCAAATAAGCACAACATTTCCTGACAATAGTAATTGCTGGCAAAAGCCTTGCACAATTTTTGTTGGCCATGACAAAAGCTGCTAAATGCATGGGGTTCATAATTCTTGAAACAATTTTAGTAACAATAACAATTACTAGTAAAAGACATATTTTTTACTTGCAATAAAATAGGTCTTTACCGGCAATAACAAAGGCCGTTAAAGACATGAAAAAAGGCAAACTTGGGGTTATTTTAGCCCCCATTACAATTGTCGATAAATAATTACCGCTAAAAATGTAACGCCCCTTTTTGGGAGGGAACGTCACATTGTCAAATAAAATAAAATGCGGAAATTGAATAAACAAACGATTAAGACCCGGTTCATTTTATTTAATTGATGTTTAACCATGTGAGCAAAATTGGCAATATATATATATATATATATATATATATATATATATATATATTTATAATAATAATAATAATAATGATAATACGGAATGTGGATAAAAGTGTCGAATAAAACAATACACAGAAATTGCACCTGAATAGCATACATATATATATATAAAATTTGCTACAACTGTTTTGTAGATACAAGCCTGGCCATCACCAAAAAGCAAAACTATACCCACCCCAAGGGAAACATGCATATATACCATCATGCATATACAAAATATACAGCCCACCAAAAATAAAAATACATCAGCCCCCAAAAATAAAAACACTGGCAGCCATCAGTAGCCACCAATGATCATCGACCCTCGATAAAAGGGACCGATTCGGGATCCTCGGGAGGACCCTCATCGGGATCTTCCTCATCCGAGGACACATCCATAGGAACCACGAAGCACGGGACGGGCCCGAGCGGTGGAATCAAAAGAATCCTCCTGCGGGGTGTAATAACGGGCACCCCACATCTCCCTAATGGGCAGGTAAAACTCCAGACGCAAGCTGAGGTAGCAGGTGAGGACAAGTGCCTCATGACGTCTCCAGGCAAGTGCTATCGACACGTCTCCCAAGTACACGCAGCGGTCGGAGTTCAGGTTGATGTGCTAGCACTCTGGCTCCCCAAGGAAGGTCAGACGCACATCTCCCAGGAACCCACACATACGTGCAGACATCGTTGCAGTAGAGGTCAATCTTGTGCAGGCCAGAAGCCGGGGAAGGCAGGATCTTCTGTCTCCTTACCGTCGTCTTCGATCAGTACAGGGTACACATAAACAGCAAATAATAGAAGCACAGGGAAAGAGGTAAGACATCCTACATCATTACCAGTTATAGCATGCTAGAAACAAAACGGCGCCACGCGCCCAAATAGCAATCCAACACATCATATTCAATTAATGAGCAGTAATCTCAACAAGTAAGTAATTAAACAAGCCTGTGCATATAATTATTATAATGACAAGTTAAATCAAGTATAGTTACAGAAATAAGAATTAATGATGACAAGTGTATATCATCATGACTCGTATGCATGCTTTCCCAATTTCCTACTCCATGGAGCTAGACTCAATCAGTTGGAGAGAAAGATCAGGAGACATGTCTGTGACTCGGCTGCCGAGGCCAGTGCTATCAATAAATTTTCTCGTGCACAATCATGGCATTGCACAGACATTCTACACTAGATCACGATATAGGACAGTGTCAAGTCCGGATCGTCGGTGCGTTTGCATCGGTTTGCCCCACAGGCAGAGGAGCTACGAACTGCCCATTGTGAAGGACCCGCACCCCGACGCCCCCAAGGTCATAACACGACCCACACTTGTCTACTCGCACCCGCACTAAGGTGTGTTCAATCCTCTAGGCAACTTGACCTTACAACAGTCCACAAGGATATCACAATGCATAAGACACTATGCATGCTCATGTATGATCCACAATCTCATACAAATTCATAATATGCCACATTGGGCCAACATAACAATCATTATATAAATGGTCACTCACATGGACCCATAATCACATAATATAAGTATCAAGCCCATTAATGCATCATTAGGTTCATTATGAATCCTAAATTAAACTTTGACCCCCTTTCTAGGGTTCATGTTCAAAAATCAATCCTTATAGCCAACTTAATATTCCAAGACAACTCAATTCCCCATAACTTACATTTTATTTTTGCTCTTAGGCCTCACACTCTCATGTTCTTCACTCACTTAGAATCTCCTTAATTCTTATGACACTTTCACTCTTGGTTCTTTGAAAATTCATGAAGTCTTAGCTTTAATAAATTCTTCTAATTTCCTAATCATCCATTTCATTACTTAGGTTTACAACTACCTAATTAATTATGCTTCCAATTCATTAAAATCACATTTTCCACCTAAAATTACCCTAGAGGCCATGGCCTCCCCATTAATCCAATTTCAAATCTTTTCAAGTCCTAATCATATACATCATTCCCTTAATTATTTAAATTGTTCACTTGTCCAATTAACTCACCAAAAACCCTAGGTTCTTGGCTCCCAAACCGTAGCCACCGTAAGGAATCCAACTTCAAATTTTTCTTCCATTACATTCCATTTCATACCTTGATAATTTAAGTCTTATGCCAATTAAAATTTTAACACAAACTCCTCTAATTTTCTAACCTAAAACTGTGGCACTCTTGAAGAGTGTTCAATCAATTTTTCATCCATTCTAAATCACTCAATCCATTCCAACAATCCATTATATACAACCAATCAAACCAATAGCATAAATTAATTAAAATCAACACATAACATAATTAATCATTAAAATCAAGAACAACCCTCATTAGGGTTCTTCACAAATCAACACAACCAAGGTTCCTAGATGCTAAAAATGGTTGAAGAGGAGTGTCTTCCTCTTACCTAAGTGAAGAAATCAAAGAACTCCAAGAAAGCTCCTTGGATTTTCAGATTTGGCCACCAAAACCCTAAGAAAATGGTGACTTGTTAGAACCAATATCTAGGCTTGAAAAATCAACCATGGATGACCATTAAAGGAACCAAAATCACGAAATCAAGAGAAGAGGGAGAGTGGTCATGAAACTTACCCAAAATGCTCAAAGTTGGAGCTTGGAGAAAATGGTGAAAATGGAAGATTTTCAAGAAGCTCCAAGAGGGAAAGGTGTTTAGAATGGTGAGGAGAGTAAGAAAATGTAATTTGTTTAAATTTTTGGGAAGGTTGGAGGGGCTGGATGGTGGCTGGCCGTGGAAGAGCTAGAGAGAAGGAGGAGAGAAAGTTTGAAGAAGAAAGAAGAAGAAATGGTAGAGAGAGAAAGTGTTTTGGAAATTAATGAATTAAGTGATAATTGTATAATTGAAATGTGATAATTTCCTTCTCCTTGGCTGCCTTCCAGCCGTGCAAAGAGAGAGAGAAGTGGGTGGGGAATGGCTTCCAAGAGAAGCTAAGGCACATGGGTCAAAGGTAAGGTCAAAGCTTCTTAAGGAAGCTTTGATTATTTAATCAATAAATTTGAATTAAAGTAGATAGATTTGACATAAAGTAGATTACATTAGGATAATGTGATAGGATTTTTATTACACACTATTATCCAATAGATAATAGTTACAGTTGACAGAAGTCAGTATTTAATTAATCTGACAGATGAATTTTTTGCTGTATTGATTTAATTGTATCTGTTAAAATTTCTCGAAGATTGTGGAAC
Organism: Ormosia emarginata; assembly: GCA_029884605.1. Taxonomy (NCBI): domain Eukaryota; kingdom Viridiplantae; phylum Streptophyta; class Magnoliopsida; order Fabales; family Fabaceae; genus Ormosia; species Ormosia emarginata. The sequence continues at coordinate 48,737,376 of JAQQTP010000088.1, forward strand.
CTCGTAAACTGTATCAAGTCTCGGGTTTAGTAAAATCCTCCGTCGACATGTCCATAGTCCAAGGTTCTCAGAGAAAACAGCGTTTCTCGGTTCGTTCTCACAACACAAGACGTAAAACGAGGAATATATTAAAATATTTGACGGTTCCGAAAAATTCCCAAAAAATTCCCAAAAATTGCAAATATTATAAAACGACTATCCATCCTATAAATTTCCAATTTTTAAAGCATTACAGTCATTTTCACGACTCTGCTCAATGTTCGCGCAAAACGAGAAATATATTAAAATATTCATCATTCCCGGATAATTCAAAAAAATTCACATAAATCACAAAATATTGGAAAATGACTATTCATGGTGAAATAATCAATTTCCGGAGTGTTACACTGGTCTCAGCAATTCTCAGCCCAGTGTGCACGCAAAATGAGGAACATATTAAAATATTCGTCATTTCCGAAAAATTCTTAAAAATCAAGAATATTATAAAATGATGATTTATGATCAAATATGTATTTTTCGGGATGTTACAAAAAAGGCATACTTTTATCGGCCATAAAAGGGGTCTTTACCGGCACTCTATGTAACACCCTAATACAATTATCATAAAATAAACAGAAATATTTCAAGATAAATCGCATTAGCATGCCACTTCTAAAAATGCATAAAATAAAAACCCATAATAACTTGTATAGTTATTATAGAGAGCCACGAATTATAAAAAGATCATATATATATACATCATGGCTAACAAGCCATACTATATACATAAACTTTTATAAATAACCAGAATAATACAAAAATACAATTTGATTTGAAAAGAAAGAAAAGCTAGTAAACTAAGCCTTCTGCTTCTTCTTTTTCTTACCCTTTCCTTTTGGAGAGTGTTCACCTGGGTTTACATGGAATACATTGGGGTGAGAAATCATAATTTCTCAGTATTCGCATACCAAGACCAGTAGTTAATCATTTACAACAAATAATAGAATATCTGAAAATCAATAACATCAAAGAATCACCCATACAATCCTAAGATACTATCAGACAAGCCACCAATCAATCAATCGGTCAAGCAAGACAACAACCCATACAATTATCAACAATGCAATGCTTTATGTTATGAGGTATGATTATGCTTAAACAATGTCCTAATATTATTGCAATGCCAATGCAGGTTTTAAATTTTGAAAACACATGCCATTAACTTATTTCCTAGGAACAATCGTTCCCTTATATTTGTCTCAGTAAGTTAGGTAAAAGAGTCATCACATTACCTAGTAATAAGTGGATTTCTTCCCCTCACAAAGTAAGAGTACTATTACCACCCCCATACCAGTAACCTTGACCATAATAGTATCACATACTACGAGAATCTGGGATCCAACACCTAATCCTCAGGTCATATGGTTGTACACACCATCTAAGGTCACAATATATAGAAAATTAGCAAATACCAAGTTTGAAAACCAATTACACAAGAACAATTCCAAATTTCATTTGGAATAATCACAAGATCCTTAAAATCAAGTGAAAAAGCAGTACTAGTACATATACATCTTAGCATCACTTATCCAACAAAGTAGTAAGAATCATATAGCTAGCACACTTATATTTAGAACCTCACATCATCACTTCACAAGTGACTTCAAAGTCAACCTCATGTTGAATAAAGTTCCAAGTACTCCCTATAGCATTCCATATCTCAAATGATGCCTAGGTTTCACACAAAAGTCACATATGCTAAGTGGTTATTCTCTCCAAGAAATACCTCTATTAATGCCTCAACACACTTAGGAAAGCATATATGAATGGTCCCAACACTTAGAAACTTCTAGAGATACATTTTTGAAGATCATGGAGCTCACGTCGTAGTGTGCTGCTCTCGAGTTTCAGTACCAGGCATCCACTGAGACTCACGCCGTGACATGGACTCACTCACGTCGTGGCATGAGGTGCATTTCAGCAGAATTCTACAGAAAACACAGGGCCGGGTACTGTTCCATTGGAACAAATTTCAGATTTTGGCCATTCCAATCCACTTTCTAGGTGATTTCAAGTTCTTAACAAGTTTACTAACATGAAGGAAACATAAAACACTAATTCACTTCATCAAATTTGGATCTATAAACTAAGTCACTCATCCAAACCCCAAAATTCCTCACTTTAAGCCTTATTGGTCCAAATGGAGAGCTTTCAATTTCTAATCTAAACTCTTAACATGAACAAGTTATAAGCATCCCTTAAAACTTATCCAAGTGAGAAAATCACTCAAAACACCACATAATCTCATTTTGACATATCAAACCTCAAATAAGCCTAAACATGAAAATGAGAAGAAATGAAGTTTTAAGCTTAAGAACCCCTACCTCAAGCTGCTATGATGATGCACATTGTGCCTCAAACTAGAACCTTGGATTTCTTTTTAATCTCTTCTTCTTTCTCCCTTGTGCTTCTTATTTTTCTCCTTTCTCTCTTGCTGCCATTGGTTTTGTTTTCCAGCAATGAAGAGTGAGTGAGAAACAAGTGAAAAACACCAAATATCATGAAAGAAAAGTCCACAAAAGAGGCTGGTAACCGTGGAAGGCTTATGGCCTTAAGTTACCACACTGATACTTCCTAATCTGCTAAAAACACTTAGATATAGCTAAATCAAGTTTTTCAAGTTCCAATAACTTTAAAATAAATATTATGATTCATTGAAAAAGTCGTTTTACAAGTATTATAATTTTTCATATCTGTGACTAGTCAATCCAGCATTAAAACATACAACCAGCAAGCCTAAAAATACTAAACTGAGCCTGATTATTCTTAAACTTTAACTACATCATAGAATACACATTTGTGACTTAGAAATGATTTATTCACATTTATTTCTATTAGCTAAGCCATTTAAGCTAATATATGGGTCATTTTAAGCAACTTTTGACCTTTCGGGCTGTAGCAAAGTACCTGAACTAACTCATATTATCACAAAGTTTTGACAGATATGTTAAGCTAGTATTAAACTACCTCTATAACTATTTATAAGTCTAACATATTTTAGAAGATGTTATATTTCTCCCATCCTTTTCAAAATTTTGTCCCTAAAATTGCTTATCTCATATAAAAATTGCGAGTTGTCTTGTTGCATGTGGGACTCCAACTCCTAAGTTGTCTCCTCAAAACTAGCACCATCCCAAAGCACCTTCACCAGAGGAATCCGCTTATCTCTATGCTCTTTGAACCCTCTGTCTACGATCCTCATTGGCCGCATAACATAACACAAATCCTCTCTTAATTGTACAGATTCATTTCTAATGACATGTGAATGATCTGGATTGTACTTCCTAAGTTGTGACACATAGAAGACATCATGAAGGTTTGACAAAGTGGGTGGAAGGGCAATTTGGTAGACTACGGGTCCAATTTTGTTTAGGATCTAGTAGAGACCAATGAAACGAGGGTTCAACTTCCGTGTTCTCAATGCTCCACCAATCCTTGTAGTAGGAGTGACTCTCAAGAATGCATAAGATGTAACATCCTCTCCAACCGAATGATATTAATCAGGGCTATAGTAGCTCAATAGATCTCTGATGATATTGGAAATTACTTGGAGTGAATGAAACGTAAATCTATAACATTAAATATAAGAAATAACTCAAAATAATTCAAAATTTAGATTAAATATCTAAAAGGATGGGAATAAATATGATAAATTTATTCTTAAGTCATAAAGGATTGGAATGAGATATAAGGAATTTTGGAAGATAATATAAGTTAGTTTGACAATTTAATGACACTGAGATAATGCGTAGAGATCAAACTAATTATATAAATGCATCAAAAACCCATAGAGGAGAGAGTAAATGTAAAATAGAGGAATGAAAATTAATTTGAGAATAGAAAAAAATTAAGATGGATACTTGAATATTTTATTAGTTTCCTTTCAAAATATCTAGACTAACTTTATCTTTATCTTTAGTTTTTCTTTAATTCTTTTCTCATGCTCACCGTCCTCTCTCTCTTGTCCGCTCCATCTCTGTTCTCTCTCTCTCGGCTCTTACTCTCTCATTTGTTCCATCTCAAGATCGCTCTTCTCTCCCTTCCGTTCATTGTCGCTCGGCCGTTCATGGTAATCCGTTCTTCCTCTCATCTGGTTTGTTCTCACTACCGGTCGTCCTCACTGGTGTAGCGTCCTTGCTGGTGCTGTTCATCCCTATGGTACGCCATTCGTACTCACTAGTTTTTCTGGTTGTTACTCTACCGGATATGTTATGATATGTTCTTTTCCTTTCTATGTCTTTGATTCTCTTTTATATCTCTCTCGTTTTGTATAAGTTGAAATAATAAGAGTAAGGTAGAGAAAAAGAAAAGAAAAATAGAAAGAAAGAGAAAGAGGAGCAGCAAACAAAAATGAAGGAAAAATGAAGATTTAATAAGGAAAATGCAAGATTTCAAGAAAAAGGAATCACCTTGGAAGTAGGGTTTTTCACTTAATTTCCTGATTTTTAAAGCCTGAAAATTGTAAATTTTGATGATGATTTTCGAATTGGAATGGATGAAGTGATCTTTATGTATTTGATTATAATGTGGGAACTTAGTGTTCTTGCTTGATTTTCCATGGAGTTTGAGTTTTAAAAATGGGTTAAAACCCACGTTTGGATGGCTGTTTCAGTGTTGGTTTTGAATATTGAACATGATAAATTAGTTTTTTTCTTCTATTTAATTTTGGACAATGTTGCTGTGTGGTTGGATTCAATTAAGTTTGACTGTTGTTTTTAAAGATTTAAGCATGGAAATAAGGCTTTGATTTGATATATAGGTACCCATGGTTATTTGAACATGCCTCTTGGAGATAATAGAAATTTTGTGAAGCCAAAATGTTGAGTATTGGCTGGAATTTGAGATTAAATAAATTGTTACATGTGGTTCTATTATGTGGAGGGTGCATCTAATTATTGTTTCATTGGATTAATTATGAAGATATGCCTCTATTTTTGGGCGCAAGGGCTACAATTCAATATTGGATTTGAAGGAAGTAAAGAGTTTGTTTCATGGTTATTGTTTACCTTAGTTCATGACTATGTAAATCTTGATGTTAGTTATTTTCTTGATGTTGATTTTGGTGGTGCATGTATGCTTCGATTGATGAAGTTCTATTTGGATTTTGTTTGGAGACCTTTCGATCATTAAGAGGAAAAATGGTATGGTAATTTATTTTCCTTAGTTTAAGACCTTAGAAGAACATGAGATGGATCCTTGATGAGAATGATTTATGATTCTTGGGTTCCTTTATTAATTTTGAACTATGTTTGATGAATTGTAACATCCCGAAAATCATGTTAGGCTTGTAATTAGTTACAAAGGTAATATATTACTTATTTAGCATGTCAGTCAAGTTTAGTGACAAACAAAGTTAGTTTAAGCACTTTGTTGCAACCCCGAGTGTGAAAAGTCACCTAAAATGACACAGAGAATAACATAAACTGCTATTTGAAGGGAAACAAGTTTGGATAATTTATTTCTAGGTCACAAATGAGTTAAGTAAGGTGTAGTTAAAATTTTAGAGTAATCGGAGTTGATTTGGTATTTTTAGGCATACTGGTTGTTCATTTTAATACCGGATTGACCCCAGCAGATATGGAAAAATAGAGAAAAAGTACAACATAATTTTTAATGAATCTTAGGATTTATTTTGAGTTTGTTGGAAGTTAGAATATTGGATTTGGTGGAATCTGAGTGTTCTTAGCAGATCGAGGTTTTAGTGTTTATCCAAGAGAAGTCAAATTTGACTTCCCTTGTTAAATATCTCACGACTGAGATATTAGAGAAGCAGAAATAGAAAAGAGAAGAGAAAGGAAAGAAGAGAGAAACGTGAAGAGAGAAAGAGAGGAAGAAGGAAGGCCAAAAAGGAGAATCAACCACCAAGAAAGAGGAATCAAGTGGATCTTGGCTTCATCTTCATCTTCAAGACCAAGAGGTAGGGGATTCTATTCATCTTTTCTTATTGTTCATCATGGATGAACATAAGGTTCATGAATGGAAGTAATGATTTGGAAAGCCAATTCCATGTTTTTGACTTGGTTCTTGATTTCAAGGAATAGGTTAGTATGTATTCAGTTTAGTGAGTATTAGATAGTCATTTATGGCTCAAGATCAATCATTAGAGTTCATAGAAAAGGAACTTTGTGATGGTTGGAGCTTTGGGGGTTTTTGACCTAAATCTATGGCTAAGTGAATTAATAGGTTGTATGAAAGCTACAACAAGTTTAGGGGCCTAGATTGGTGTTAGAAATCACCTAGGAACCAATTTTGGATGATTGGAAGCCAAGAAAATTTGAGTGGAACAGTAACCCGCAACTGTAGAATTCTGCAGAATTTGAGTTCTGCATGTCACACCGCGGTGTGGCCCACGGCGTGGCCTGAGGCATGATCATGCCGCGGCGTGGATCATGGCATGCTGCGACGTGGGGTTACTTTCTGCCTAGAAGTTGCACCCGAGAGTTCGGCGTCGTAGTGTGCACAACTTTGTGCCGCAACATGAGACCCTTAAGCTTCAAAAATATTGTTTTTGAATGCTTTAAGTCCTTTAGTTGATAGAATCCTTTGGCTATGCCTAGTAGAATGTGTTGAGGCACTAGAGAGGGTATTTCTTAGATAGAAAAACCTAGAGGCATACAAGGAAAGATAAGAGTAAAGTTGTGCATCCATTAGACATAGATTGCCATAGATAAAGAGTTTTAGTTTCTTAAGCAACTTAAAGTTACACAGATGTCACAAGAGAGGTGATAAGAGATTTAAGAAGCAAGTTGGCAATAGTAGAGTGTCATAGTGCCTAATTGGCAAGAGTTAAGGGCCAAGGTGCCGAGTTGACAAAAGTTAAGTGACATAGACCCTACTTGGCAAGGGTGAATGCCATAGTGCGTGAAGAGCTCTCAAAGAGTGAAAGAGAGTTAGTAATGCAAAGATAGTAGTGTACTAAGTCTAGTTGACATTAGTTAAATGTCATAGTGCATGAAATGCTCCCATAGAGAAGATGTGGAGTTAGTAATGCAAGATGGACTTAGTATGAGATCATGTGGTGGTTATGTTAGAGTTAGGACATAACTCCGCATTTACACACACATCACACTTCAAATATGCTTGCTATCCCTAGAGAACAAGTAGTAGAGGCATCCACTCAATTATGGTGGCGATATCCACCTAGTTAAGGTAGATTACTTGGTGATCTACAGGTGCAGGAGGTCATGTGTTGTGATTACAAACTTCATTCCTAAAAAGTAGACTATAAGGGGTCACGCATTATCATGGCAAAATTCCTCTGCGCCTAGGGGAAATAATTAAGTATTCATGACATTGCACCAACACTAACATACACTTGTCATTGAACATAAACATACATCATTCCATCATTGCATTATTTAAAATTTTGTTTGGATTGGATATATTTGTGTGATTATTGTTTATGTGTTGTTTGGTGCCTTCAGTGACAGCTGTATGGGCGGTTATCTGGTCAATGATTTCAAATGATTGTATGGGCGATTGTTTGATATCATCATTGTTTCGGTTATCAGAATAGAGTTATAGATTGCTTGAGAACGTTACATAAAGAGAGAGTTGTAATTGTTTCTTATGGTGGAAGTATTAGTTCAGTTGGGTTTATTCATTACGAATGTTTAAACTGCTGGTTTTGGTATACTTATACTGAGAAATATGATTTCTCATCTCATTTGTTGCCATGTAAATCCAGGTAGAAGTTTATCCAAAGGTAAGAAGAAGTGTGAAGACAAAGATAAGTTTCATGTTTTCTAGTTTAAAGCTTGTATTTATTTACATGCTTTTAGTTGAATGAAGTTTATGTTTACAATGAGCCCTTTAGTGACAATGTTATATGTATAACTTTTAGTTTTCCGCAAGGCTCTCCATTATTATTTGTTTAAATGATATGGATTAGTATTATGTTAAGTTAGAAGTAGCATAACTAATATTGCTTATCCAGGTATATTTTGATATGCTAGGTTACCGGTATTAGGGTGTTACATGAATAATGAACGAAATTAATAGAGTTAGTTATGGTGGTCTTGGTACAGCAGAACAACTTGTGTAAAATATAAAGGATACATTTTGTTTGTCAATTCTGGTGCAGTATGGTACAACAATGCACTTCTTGCATAAAATATATAATTGCATATAACACATGCATAGAAGGTCTTGGATAGCAGCAAACAATGTTGCATTATACATGTGTTTTAATATATTAAACGTGATTAATTGTTTTACTCGTGTAGCCTCGGTCCAACAGCTCGTAATGCTGCTTTATATATATAAATGGTTACAACAATACATGTGTTTAGAATGTCTTGGTTGCTTGAATGAAATATTAAAGATAAGTATTATGATGTTGGAAAGTCTAAAGAGACTGTGGTCGTAGCTACAAACGAGAAAATGATCATAACCACAAATGAGAGTAACCATTAAGGTAATTAAAGTGGTGATAGTCACTAAGGTAATTAAGGTGGTAGTAACCACTAAGGTGAAGTAGGTTAGTTAATTGTTTTAATAAGAGATGTATTATGCATTACAGGTATCGATATTATATATATATATATATATAAAATTAAATGAATGGTCTACTTTGGAAATGAAAAGTTTTATGTTTTCATGATAAATCCAGAGATATACCATAGCAGGAGCAAAGGAAGCGCTAAAGACTAAGTCTAGATTTTTATAATTTTATATATTTTCTTAGTTTGTAATAAGTTCCATATTTATATTAATGGTTGTGTAATTAAGTGTTTGTAATCAATTTTGTAAAAAAATTATAATTTCAGACATATTAGATAGTTTTGTGGTAAAGAGCAAGTTGCTAAATGCGTAAAATGTCTTGCTCTCTTATTTTTTCAAAGGCTCTATATATTTATACATCGTTAGTTATTATACAGGTGATGTTTAAGCTTTAATTTTATAAGTGACATCCTTGATTCTATTTACTCGAGTATAATAACAATATACTATAGTATCTAGAATTAAGGTGTTATATTTTGGTATCAGAGCAGTTCATCCTGTTGAGCCAGCGAATCGAATGACTATGCTTTAGGGCAAGACCGAGCTGGAAACTTAAATTTGATAGTGAGTTTCTAATCTTTATTTTGTTCTTCATTTATCAAAGTTTTTGAATCAGAAATTTGAGGTCCTTGGACTTAAATGTGTCACGGTCAAATCAGTAAAAATATAGAAGATTATGATATGAAATTTATCTTCTTGTTTCTTATTTACTCTTGGCTTGAGAACATGATGTTGGTAGGAAGATAAATCTGATTGTGAAATTGGTTGACAGAGCTCACGGCTGGTCCTAGAAACAATTAAAGGATTTATTATTTTCAAATTATTTTTAGTTCCTTTCTTTCGTTCACTCTTAAATTGAATTTGTGAAGTAAGTTGAGGAATTATAATATTGATTATTTTATACTTTGGTCTTTGAAATAGCCTACCTAGACGACCAGCCAAGGAACAAGAAGAGAATTTATATAGTTTGGTGGTTTTAAATCCTAATTTTTTATCTAGTTATTGTTTCTTATTGAATGTTGGAATTATAGTGTTATATAAATGGTATATAAGTATTAATGTATGAAGCATATTAGAATTATTAAGGATTTAAGGAGAAGCTTTGATATTTGTAAAGACCATTTAAGTCACATTGAGGATTATAAGTAGACATGGTGATCTCCATATATACACTTAAGACTTAAATACTTGCATTGTGTTTGATTCTTGCTTGGATTCACATTTACTTATGTAAAATCATGGTTTTTATAGTTGTTACCCAAGTGGCTTCAGTACTCAAGAGGGGGGGTGAATTGAGTAATTAAGGATTTTTCGCAAAAGCCTTAAACAAATAAATTATACTGAATTTAATTATTAAAAGTCGTGAATAAGATGAAGATTAGAAGAACAATTAATAATTAAATTGCAAGAATAAATAAAGTGCATAAAGATAAAGATTAAGGGCAGAAGAGCAGGCACGATATTTATCCTGGTTCGACCACCAACCACTTGTGGCCTACGTCCAGTCCCCGAAACACAGTTCGAGATTTTTCACTATTCAATACAAGCTTAACAACAGGTGCTTGCAACCTTTACACAACAGGGATACCTCACCCTATTTACTAGAGGGATACCTCACCCCCTTTGAAGGATACCTCACCTTCTTTACACCAAGGGATACCTCACCCTTTTACTAGAGGATACCTCACCCTCACAAATTCACTAAGGGATACCTCACCCTTTTTACAGAAGCAGAGAATAGATGAAAAATAAACTCTCACTTAGAGCAGATATTACAAATTGAAGTGCTAATAAGCTCTCTAAAGGATATCTCAAGGTTTGGTATTAAGAGCACAAAGAAAGAGAGAAAATAATGTAAAACTCGTTTTCAGCCAAGCAAAAAATTGATCAAAATGTTCGGGGGTTTTCGAAGTGTCCCATGCCTCTATTTATAGAGCTCGTAGAAGAAAATGGCCGTTGGGAGCATTAAAAACAATATTAAATGCAAATATGGCCGTTGCTGCCATTTTTCGAACGTTTCGTGAAAACCAATTCTGGAGAACGGTATTCGAATGCCTTATGAGGTATTCAAATGCCTCACTTTGAAAAGCTCCGTGAAAACCAGTTCTGAAGAGGGTTATTCGAATACCTTAATAGGTTATTCGAATACCACTGATTTAAAGTGATTTAGAGAAACAATTCAGACACAGGTTATTCGAATACCAAGTGTGGTTATTCGAATACCACTTTGAAAAACAGAAAACGTTCAAACTTTGAAACATGGTTTCTGTAGAAGCAAGTTATTCGAATACTTGGAGGGGTATTCGAATACCTCTTTGAAAAATAGAAAACGTATAAGCTTGAAACCCATTCTATTCGAATACCTAACAGGGTATTCGAATACCTCTGTTATAAAACCAGTTTAAAATGCTTTCAAATGACCAGAAAAAGGTTGTTTAATTTTGGAAAAACAATTTTGAAAACATTTCTTTGCAATGCCAAATAATGAGATATCCAATGAGGCTTTTACAAGGATCCTAAGTCCTAAAGCTTATTCTTGAAGATCTTGGACTTGGTCTTCTCATCATCTTCATGTTTGTCTTTACGTTTGTTATCATCAAAACTGTTGCTCATGATAGCTAGCCAATTACAATAGTGTTGTAAGGTCAAGGTTATATTGGTTTGTTTATGATTAAAATTTTAGTTATTGGTTGATTGTTTATGATGACACTTTCTCATTGTTTGAGTAACAAAACTGGCCCTTAAAGCTCACAAGGCTCATGGCCAACACAAGAAATATAACTTGTGTTCTGTTTATTTTATGGTTCTATTTATAACTTGAGGAATGCTATGTTACCCTATGATTCATGATTAGGTTGAGTGGAAATGGTGTGTAAAGCTTTTTAATTGATCATTTATTTTCTATTGATGTTGAGTTGATTTTGGAATTAATGATTATATTGTTGGAATTTGAGACTGGAAATCATGGTTGTACATGATTTGTTTTGGCAGAATTTATGTTTATATAATGCTTGGTTTTGTAATTGAAACTTGGATCTGAATTGTGATGAAAGATGAAGGCAAAATGCTACCCTATTTATGGTTGTATATTATGAATGAAATGGAAACTCAAATAAGGGCAGAATGTTGACCTATTCTTAGTTTGATTATAAATGTTTAAAATATATGAAAACAAGTCTTAAATGATGTTGAATGGTCACTGCAGTGTTGGTTTTGCTTGTGACCAGAAAAGTCGATGTTTTGAGTATGAAATTGTGATTTTAATATTGGAGATTGATCTTGATAGAAATCTGCCCTTGAAACCAAAATTTTTGGTGTTGAGGTGTTGAAGTTATAGATTGGAAAATGTATTTGAAAATAGTGTGGTTGAATATTATCATGTTATGACTTTAATTGTATGGAATTTTGTTATATATTGAAGTTACATATTATTTAAAATTGAGAGTTTGTGTAACACCACCTTCAGGAAGACGTCACATCGAAAACGAAACACAAAAGATAACATTAAGACCCGGTTTATATACATATAGATAATAACCTGTTCATTTATAAAGCACATAATAACTTGACAATTTTTTTTTTTGTAAGCGGAACACATAAACTTAGCGGAAATTAACATGAAGATCAAACCATACATTTATACAAAAGATACATGACATAAGTATTTAGATACACCAATGGTTTTAGCAAAAGAAAGCAGAAGCTTTACACGTCCAAAAAGATATATACAGATAGCCACCAAGACTACAAAAAGTATCATACCCCCAATAACTACTAAGAAGGAGCCTCAGATAGGTCCTTCTCAGGTTCCTCCTTAGGATCCTCCTCAGAAGAGGAAATCCTTATAGGAGCAACAGACTTATGAGTAGGGGCTTGTGCAGAGGACAGGAAGGAATCCTCATATGGGGTATACTCACGATCACCCCACACCTCACGTATCAGCATGTATAACTCTAGCGATACAGCAACATTAAAAGAGAAAACAAGTGGATCATAGTGACCCCAAGCCAAAGATATGGTCATATCTCCCACATAGATGAAACGCTCAGTGTTCAAGTCGACATACCAATAGTCAACACCTCCGTGAAACCTCAGTCTAGCATATCCAAGAAAATCTCGCTGAGATGCCATCACAAAACAGAAGACTTGGTTGACTAAAAACCAAGAAACTCAGGCTCTTCCTCGCCCCAGTCTTTAAAGAAGCACATATATAAACAGAATAACAAAGCAAAGTGGCGAGATATCCAACATCATTACTAATTATAGCAGTAAAGAAACATAAACAACACATAATGCCAAACAGTATAATAAAATAGTAAGCAGTATCAAGGTTCAAATAATAAAGATTTTACTAATCCAGACAGTCATAACATCAGTAAAAGAAACAGTTCCATAATCATATATATATATGTGCCAAGTAAATATGTTGACCGACTATACACATGCACAAAGTACCAGAATCCTACTCCATGGAGCTAAACATAACATCGGAGAGAATGATCAAGGAGACATGTCTATATCTCATCAACCTCAAATTAAATGCTTCAATATTAACAAATTGCGCAACATGGCTTATACAAAAACATTTTTCACAAGATCGCAATATAGGACAGTGTCTTGGTCTGGATCGTCGATGAGTTTGTATCAGTCTGTCCCACGGTACAAAGGAGCTACCAACTTCCCATTGTGAGATACCTGCACTCTGACGCCCCCAAGGTCAACAAGTGACCTACACTAGTCTATTTGCACCCGCACTAAGGTATGATTCATCTCCTAGGCATAAAGCGTTACAAACACGGTCCATCGGACTTTCACAATGCATGATGACTCAATGCATATACACATATATTTAATAATAATATAATTTCTCCATAATCACAGGCCATAATTGGTCAAATTAATTATCAACAAATCCTTGGTCCCACTTATGGACCCACAACAATTCATTGTCCGATTCTCAAATGTGAAATTATACTTTTAAGGTTTGATATAAAATTACGCTTTAACTTCAACACTTTTCTTATTAAGCTTCTCTAGGGAAATTTTCTAGTATTTTTCACCTAATCTTTGTTACTCTAAATAAACAAGTCCTTTACTTAATTCTAAACATAACTCACTTAGAGTAATTATTTCAAGTTTCTCAAAACCTCACCCACAGTCATGTTCTTTCTTTGGCCAAAAATCACTTTAGGTTGTAGGATAAAATTTTGTTCTTTGTTCTTTCCATTTTATGAATCCCTAATCAACATCTAATCATCTAATTAATTAAGTTTCCATCTTAACACAAAATTTTACCATTGGGTACTCTATGGGGCTGTGAGCTCTAAGGGGCTAGGAACCTAAAATTCTCATCATTCCATTTATTATTAATCACTTAATTAGTTAGTCCCCAAATTATTACAAAGTTTTGATCTTGGACACCCCATTTATGGGTGCTTGGCCATGAGCCTCAAACAAAGGGGCAAAGAGCCCTTACTTTCCATACATGATTCCAATCAATTCAAATCCATCAAGGTATACAATAGCAAACAATAAAGTCATACAAGGTAAGACCAACACAAAATCATCAAGAATCACAAAAAACCATACAACAAAGTGAGTAGTCCTCTCATGGATTCCTCATTATCAACACAAAAATGTGTTCCTCACCACCATGATAGGTTGAAGAGGATGATCTCCCTCTTACCTAAAGAGACAACAATAAAAGCAAGCTCCTTTGTTGCTTCTTGCAATTTTCATCCACCACCACCAACAAAACCCTAGGATGATCTGTAATGCCCTTTTTCTTTTCTTGCGAAGAAGGAACGTCACACCATAATATAGAGAAACAAAATAAATTACAGAAATTAATAAATACGTTGATTAATTAAGACCCGGTTCTTTTTTAACACGTGATTAAATAATTTGCGTTCTTGGATGATAAGATAGTCGAGTATTGAAATATGTGTACATAATTTTTCTTTCCCCCTTTTTTTTGTTAACAATAAAGAGATGATAATAATTACAGATACAATAAAATTGACACAGAATTGAAAATCATACATTCACATATATATATATATATATATATATATATATATATATATATATTATATTTCAGCCAGTTTAATTACATCATATTTTATACAAAAAGCAAAATATGCACCCACCCGAAAGATACAAATATACACCCATCAAGTACGGCAAAACATCAGGCTTCCCCAAAAAGATAAACGATTAGCCATTAGTAGTCACTGACAGTATCAGCCCCTACGACTGACAAGAAGGGACCGTAGCTGGGTCCTCATCAGGGTCTTCCTCATCCGTTGAAATTACTATCAGAGCGATCGAATTTCGGGCAGAAGCCCGAGCAGTGGAGAGGAAAGAGTCCTCACGTGGGGTGTAGTACATATCAGCCCACATATCCCTCACGGGTAGGTAAAACTCCAAAATGACAAAAGCAGTGAAGTCAAAAATAGGAGGGTCATAGCGACCCCAAGCTAAAGACACCATCAGCTCCCCACGGTACACGCATTGATCCGTCTGCACATGTATGTGCCAGCAATCAGGTCCTCCATGGAAGGTCAACTTGACGTACCCCAAAAATCAACGTGGGCGTGACGACATCCTCAGCAAGCCCTAGTCGTAGTGTGGCCAAAAACCCGAAAACTCAGGTGTTTCCTTTTCTTCCTCACAAACGTCTTCTCAGAAGCATACAAATAAACAGAAATATTGAAATGCATAAAGAGGTGAGACACCCAGCTTTCATTACCAATACGGCAGTAAGAAAGCAGAACGACACTGGACACCCATATATCAACACAGTTCATATATCCAATCACAGTAATAATTAAAATTAACAATAAAAGCAGAACAACAATAAATAGCACTAAGAATTATCAATAACATGCATACAACATCAATATTTCCAACAGTCGACAACTCAAGCAATCAAGTAATTATTGCAGTAATAATAACAGATATTTTTACATAATTATAAATACTCATGCACAATGAATTATGAGACTGACAGTTCACAATGCAAATGGTACCAAAATTCTTACTCTATGGAGCTAGATATAAACATTTTTGGAGTGAATGATCAAACAGTTATACCAGTATCTCGTTAGCCTTAAAAACAGTGTGCTCATCTCATAAAAATATTTGCGCAATATGGCTTATACATGGAACCTCAATAATTGATCGCGATATAGGATAGCATCTCAGTCCGGATCATTGGTGTGTTTGCATCGGTCTATCCCACAGCCCCAGTGGAGCTACCATTGTCTATTGTGAGACACTTGCACCCCGACGCCCCCAGGGCCAACCACTATGACCCTACGCTTAGTCTACTCGCACCCGCACATAGGTGTTATTCAAACTCCTAGGCATACATCGCCTTTCCAATAATGTCCAATGGACAACACATATGCATGACGATGCAATGTACATCATGTATGTTCATCAATGATGCATTCATCATGAAGTATACCACAATGGCATATATATATATATATATATTCATTTCTCAAAATTAACATGTCATAATTTCCTCAGGCACACAGTCAACAAGTACTTAGCTCACATAGGGATCCATAATAACATGGAATCAATTCTCAACATCAATATGTATTTAGGGTTCATCTATTATCACAAGTCCACATTATGGATTCACATTCTCAAAGTCTTAAGCTTTGGTCAATTATGACAATTTTAGGTTAAATAACCCTTCAAAACTGTGTCCCTCTTAAGTGTTATTATTCAATTCAATTCTTCCACTTGATTATGGATTATTTATGTCTCTAAATTCCTAATTTCCAAAGATGCACCAAGGTATCATTTAAACCCTAAAATTTGTCTAAAAGCCGTGGCCTCACTAGGTCTTCAAGATTCCAATTTCTTTTTATATTATGCATTAGTCTTTTGATATCTAATCACTTAAATTTTAGTTCACACCAAACCAATCCAATCCCTCAAAATTCAAGCCAAAACTGTGGCCTCACATTAGGGTAGGAAACCCTAAAAAATTTCCATTCGTTAATTCTAACATTATCACTCAACATTTAATTACATAAGCTTCATTTTATTTGTGTACAAAAACCAATTTACATCCCAAAATCCTAGTCAAAACTGTGGCCTCCATAGGTGATAGGAAATTCTAAATTTTTCATTTATCAATTCCATTATTATCAAACCATTTATACAATCAAACTTCAATCTTCATCAAGGTCACACAAGGCATGCAAATCAACCAAACAAGTGAGCATACAAATATGGATTTCTCCATCAAACAATCATACAACATCTCCTCACTACCAATAATGGTAGAAATGAGTAAATCTTCCTCTTACCTAAAGGAAGAACATGAAAATGGCTTCCTAGGTGCTCCTTGGTGGTTTCGGTTTTGGGGTCCAAAAACCCTAGAAATTGAAATCTTCAAGAATCAACATTAAGCATGGTAAAAGATTGATCTTTGGTCTCTAATGAAACCATAGATCACGAAAATGAAAAGAAAGAAAGAAGAAAATGGAAACTTTACCTCAAAGTTGGAAGCTTTGCCTTGGAAGACAATGGAGGCGAAGATGGATTTTGAAGAAATTTTCTAAATAGAAAGTGTAGAGGAGGTTGAGGTAAGTATGGAAATGATGTTAGTGAAGAGAAAAGTGAAGAGAAATGGCCACTAATAGTGGCTACAAAACTATAGCCAAGAAGGAGAAGAAGAGAGAAGGAAGAGAGAAAAATAAAGAAGAAGAATTAGAGAGAGAAAGTGTTGTAGGAAAATGATATTTTTGGGTGATTATTGGTTAAGTGTGGAGGCAAATTTTTGCCTCCCAAGGGCAAGGAATGCCGCGGAAAAGGAGAGAGAGAAGGGGGAAAATTTGGCTTCCCCAACAAGCCAAGGGTAGCTTGGTCATTTGGTAGTCAAAGCTTCTCAAAGAAACTTTGATTAAAATACAATAAATTTGAATTAAGGTGGGTTTGATTAGACATAAAGTGGATTACATTAGGATAATGTGATAGGATTTTTAATTCATGCTATTATCCAATGGACAATTGTTGCTGTTGATAGAAGTCAGTATTAATTTTTCAGCGGATAAAAATTATACAGCGATTTATTATTTTATCAAATAAAAATTTCTTGAAAAATGTAAAACCTCGTAAATCGTATCCAGTCTCGGGTTTAGTAAGATCCCCGCCGACGTTTCCACTGATCAAGGTTCTCGGGAAAAATATCTCATTTTCTCAGCTCCGCTCAGTTTGTACGCAAAATGAGGAATAATATTAAAATATTCTGCGTTCTCAGAAAAATCCAGAAAATTTTCAAAAGTCACAAATATTATAAAATGAATATTTATAATAAAATAAATAAATTTTGGGGTGTTACATGATCAAACTCACATAATCAACAACCAAAGGTTGAAAAGAGAAGTCCTTGATCACAAGAGTGACCAAGAATCATGAAAATGAAAAAAAGAAAATAGAAAATCAAGAACCTTACCTCAAAGCTTCAAGTTTTAGGGCTTTATGAAAGAAGATGAAGATAGAAGAGTCAAGTGATGGTCACAAAAGGAAAAAGCTTCAAGGTGATGAGTAGATGCAAGAAATAAGATTGGTTGAGCAAGCAAGCATGGATGGCAAAAAATGGTGTGTATGGCCGTGGAAGTGGAGAGAAAATGTGATAGAGAAGGAAAATGGGAGAAAGAAAGTGATAGAAACTTTTTGAATGAAATGTGAAAAGTGTTTCAAGTGAAAAGATGACAATTCCCTTGTCATCTTAACCCCCCAAAACTGTGGCGTCACAAGGAGGAGAGAGGGAAAGTAAAGCTTCCTCTAGAAGCTTGGTGCAAAGCTTCCTTGAGAAGCTTTGTCCACTTTTTGAAAAAGTCAAGGATGATGTCACTTTGATGATATCATCTTGGTGATGTCATTAAAGTGCTCTCTAGAAAAGATGACTAACACTCTACTAAAGCTATTATCTAATGGATCATTAAACTTATCACGATTTTATTTATCAGATAAAATCTGGAAAAACAAAAACTTCGTAAACTGTGTCTGACCTCAGGTTTAGTAAGATCCCCCATCACCGTTTCCAAAGTCCAAGGTTTTTCGACCTCGGGGTAAAAATTTTATTTTCTTGGTCTCGCTCAGCGTGCACGCAAAATGATAAATATATTAAAATAATCAAAATCACCGAAATAATTTACAAAAATTCACAAAAATCACAAATATTATAAAATGAATATAAATCATGAAACAAGCAATTTTTGGGGTGTTACAGTTTGAACTGAATGGTGCTCACGATTAAATATGCCTTATTAAGGGAAAAATTTAAATTGTATTTTTTCTTAAACCCAAAATATAACTATATGATGAGAATTATGACATATACTTTATATATATGAATGATATTGATGAGCATATTAATATATGCCTGTTAAAGAATAAAGTTGTTAAACATGATATTGAGAGGCCTAAAAATGAATGAAAGGGTAAGGGTAGATTGAGGTTGAGTGAATTACTCCCTTTCTACAAGTGTGAAATGTCATGTATGGATGAAAAGCTTAATGCTTGAGGTTATGCATATTAATTATGCAAAGAAAAGTAAGGTTATGTGAAAAGTATATGAAGGAAAGGTTTTAAAAATACCATTGCATGTTTTGTTTTCAAATTTGTTATTTGTTATTTCCTTGTATGAATGACCCTACGGCTTGAGCAAAGGTCTCCTAGTGCCCAGGGTTTGGGTATTAATGGATGTAAGGCAAATTATCCCATTCATATTAATTAGTGTTAAGTGGTTGATGCCCTACTACTTAGAGAGGTAATACCAGGTAGTGTAAGGTGGAAAAGGAACAAAGGTTTTCTTACCCTTTCCTACTTAAGGATATGCAAGGATCAAAAGGATTTCTTAGAACAAAAGTTTTCTTGGAAGAAAAGGATCCTTGGAAATATACAAGTAACATATGTTTTCTGTATAATGGTTTTAAAAGTAACTTTGTATGTTTTGGTTTTCAAACTTGAGGTTTACTATTTTCATGTATTAGTTTGGGCCAAAGGTGCTCCCAATGTCCTAAGAATATGTAAGCATCATGAGTTTCTTAAATAAAATGCTTTTATTAACATTGCATAAGCATACATTAGGGCATTCATTAGGCATAATCATACATCATAATGCATTGCATAAAATGACAATTGTATGGACAATTGTCTTGATTTTAGAATTAAATTAATGAGGACTAAATTTGATGCTTAACTTGAGAGTACTCCAAAAGAATGAAGAGTAGTGACTTATAGTACTTAAAAGCTGTTGGAAAGAGATATATTGAATAATGAATAAATGATAAAGTATTGGACTTGTAAAGAATATTGAAAGATAATGGAGGAATATTGTGATGATATTGAGGTATTATGTTTGACATAGGTTATTGTCTTATGTTGTATTATAAAAGATGAATACATATAATGTATATTATGTATACCTGATGTTGATATTTGAATTGGATGTGATAAATGAAACTTTTAAATATATTCTGATGCCTCAAAGGAAGTGGTATAATACTTGTGATGTCAGATGGGCGAATAGTTGCTTAAACCTATAGATAATTGAGATCAAATGAAGACAACTATCCAACCCCAAGCCTAGAACTGATAGCTATGATATTTGTCTTGAATATTTGAAAGCTCTAAGTATATGGAGTTTTTTTTTAAGATATTCTTATAAATTCTCTACCTTATAAAAGATGAGGACTGTAACTATTCCTTTGTTTTAAAAGATAATCTTAATTATGTTGGTTATGTTTGTGGGGTTATTGGCCAAGGAAATGAAATTATATTTAAGTTCAAGTACAAGGTTAAGGGAGTACAAGAATGTATGTGGATAATTCAAAGAACAACAAAAGAAAGTAGATGTATCTAGATTAAGATTACTGAAGATGATCTCATGGTAACTGAAACATCTACACACCCATAGCATGAGAAGCAAATGAAACCTAATCAAGTTGAAAGAATTTAGATTTTTCTTGATTAGAGATATTGAGGGTGAGCATTCCAGGGGTTACATCTTAGTTCATGTTCCAAGAATTAGAAAGATATTTATGGTTGTCAGACTTATGTAAGGTTTTCTAGGTAAGCATCCTAATACGAGACCTTTAGTGGTGCTTCCTAAGAAAATCACTATAGATTTTGAAAAGGTTTCAAATATAGTAAGTAGAGGACATGCCACTCTAAGATTCCTATATTGTGAAAGCAGAAAGAGAACCTCAGCTTCTGGTAGTGTTAAAGTAGTGGGTAAAGTAGAAGAGTATCCTTTTCTTGGAGACAAATTTTTTACAATTGTCTATGAGAATGGAATTAGCAATTTTCACTATCTTGTCGAAGGGTATGGCTTAAGATTTCTTCAATCCTTATTAGATGAGAGGTACACTCCAAAGAATGAAATACTGATATGGTACAACTCCTTACTCAAGTACAAACACCTAGAGAAGTTGTACTATCAAGAACCTTATATTAGAATTATGATAGGAAAGTGTTTGATATTGTAAATCTTATGCGGCCAAATTCTTAAGGTTAGAAATACCTAGACTTGTTGTCAAATTACTCATGAGTAGAATACTGATACTTGGTATACGAAGCTCCTTTGATTTGACTCACATCATTTTGCAAAAAGATGCTAAAATTAAAAGAAAAGTGGTCGTTATACAAGATTTGTATGAAATGACAAGCAAGATATTTTCCTATGATATGGGAAATCTTAATTAGCTTCTTGGTATAGATAATTGTATGTTGATACTCCATCTTAACCCTAGCTGAAAACATGGAGCATATGAATTAAAAGAGCTATTCAGAACTTTTAAATGAGGTGAAACAAATTTTGAGGACAAAATTTATAAAAAGGAGGAGAGAAATGTAACATCTTCTCCAACCTAATGATATTAATAAGGGCTATAGTAGCTTAATAAATCTCTGATGATATTGGAAATTACTTAGAGTGAATGAAATGTAAATCTATAACATTAAATATGAGAAATAACTCAAAATAATTCAAAAATTAGATTAGATATCTAAAAGGATGGGAATAAATATGATAAATTTATTCTTAAGTCATAAATGATTGGAATTGTAACACCCGAAAATTAGTCATTATCACAATCACAATGAAATTGTACTATTTTGTGATTTCTGAGTGTTATAAAATTATTTTAACTGTTCCATGATTGTACTTGATTGTTTTAAGAGATTTGCTAAGTGTTAGTAAAATAATAATTTTCTAGCTGGGAAAAATCTTTACGCATTTATTCGGAGCCGGGGGATCTTACTAAACCTAATTCCGAGAGATGCGTGTCATAATCTTTTAATTTTTAGAATTTATCTATGTAATAAAAATATTTTATAATTTTATTATTATTTTATTATCCAGTGGATGATACCTACTGACTTATGAGCAGTAGCCTCTGTCCAGTAGATAATAGGAACCGGTAAAGTTTCAAGACTTACTGATAATGGACCAATAGGAATTAAGTCAACGTTTCTGACTTGAAAATCTCTAAACCGATAGAAACTAGTCAACATTAGTGGCTAGGACTTTCTAAACCAATGAGATGTAGTCAAATTTAGTGGTTGGACTAGTTACTTGGTAACTAGATGACTTAACTAGGTTAGTTTATATTCTATGTAGTAACCAAATAGGATGGAAACTTAGTTTGTATTCCTTAGGGTTTCTAGTTACAAGAAGCTACTACAATATTCAAGAATGGTTGGATAACATCAAGATAACTAATTAGTTAGTAATGTGCTTAGAAAACAAACTAAGTTAGCCTAAATTTAACTTGGTTATTCAAAGAAGCACAGGAAGTAACTAAATGAACCAAACCTAGCTAGTTCTCTAGGAACCACATAGTTTTGGAGGAGTCTAGGATTGTCTAGAATATTTGATTCAAGCATAGAAAACTATCTAGTTAGCAATGTAACTAATTATCCTAACTAAGTTAGCTTAAGTGTACATAGAAACTAAATGGGATTAGTAACTTAGTTAGCATTCTATGACTACCATTAGGCTAGAATCTTCAAGAACAAGTGACTAAGGCTTGGTTTAGCCAATTAGAAACAAGCTTAGGGGAGAAGCCTTGCATGTGAGTCTTTGATGCAAGCTAAGGCTAGGATGGAGTCTTAGGAGTCAAAGAAAGTGGCCACCTCCTCTAGAGCCCTCCTACACGGCCATGCACTCCATTTAGAGACCGAAGAGGTTAGTTTAATTCATCTAAGACATAAACTCTCTCTACTCTTCATGTTCTTCTTCAAGCAACCAAGAGAACTCCATTTTCTTCTCCAAGAGGCCATTCGGCCACCCTTCTAAACCAAGGCATCCAAGCTTCTAAAATTTTACCTAAACACATTTCCTAAACCTAAACCATATTCTAAGAATATCTCTAGTTGTGAGTTTTCACAAAATCATCCATCTTGAGCTTGAAATCCAAGCTTAAAGTTGGTACCAAAAAAGGTAAACTTCTTGTTTCTTGACCCAATCTTTTAGTTTTGATTTTCTATGCCATGATTGATCCATGGTTTATCTATTTCTAAGCATGTTATTGATTTTAAAATTTGTTTAAGATTTTTTGGGTTTTTCTAAAGATGTTCACAAAAAGCTTAGGAAGGAAAACTTGAAGGATTTTTCTCCTTTTTAAGATAAGAGGGAGATTCATCTTATCAACCAAATATGGTGGTGAGAGATGTATTTGTTTGTGAAGAATGGTGAATTCATGTGAGGGTTCATTATTCATGGTTGTGTAATTGTTTGAGTGTTTATGTGTTTTGATTTATGTGGTTATGCTTTGTATGCTTTGCATGATTTATCGCTTTGCTTATGATATGTATGATGTGAATATATTATATATGCCATGATGGAAGTGAACAAGGAAAATGATTTTGGTTTCAATGACCAAGAGGCTCATGGCCTCAACACCTCCAAATAGGTGTTTCTAATTTAAGATTTTTCATGAATGATAAAATTGAATGATTAGAAGGAAAAGGAAAAGAAAAGATATGATGGTTCCAAAGACCATGTAGTTACGGTTTTGATGGTTTGAAAATGGATTTACTTTATGTAAAATTTTGATTTAGAAAATGGAAGGAAATTGATTTAAAGAAAATAAGAAAAGGATTTTAGAAATGGAAACAAAGTATTTTATCATTTGAGAAATAGAAATTTCGTTTATGAAAGAAAAAGAGAGGTTGAAAGTATTTGAACCTCAACTTATTTTAAAGAGAACTGATTTTAGAATTGATTTAGAATTATGGAGAATACGTTGGTGACTAGAAATTTTCTAACGTATAACTCACTCTTTGAGTTTTTGAGCGCGATAGAAAATTTTAAGTAAGAAAATATGGAAAAGTAAAGCAAGAAAGGGTATGAAATTTTAGAAAGGTCAAAATGAAATTTAGAAGGCTGAGAAATATTTTATGTAGTGGAAAAATTGTGAAAAATGCTTTTCGTAACTTAAAAACGTGATTTTTAAGCTACGTGATTTCAAAAATGCTGAAAAATCACTACACGATTGAAAAACGATGAAATATTTTTATGCAATTTGAAAATACCGCAGAAATGTTGTGCTATTGTGAAAACATGACAAAAATATTGCGCGATTGAGAAAACGTGATAATATGATTACGCGATTAAATATATAGTAGGATTACTGTTGGAACAATGTATGGACCTTGTATGAGAAATGATAAGTTTTCCCTGTGATTGGCATTGGTGCATTGAACATGTATTGGAAAGGTCCAATGGACTGGATAAGGCTAATTTTCTAGGAGAGAATACACATCTTGAGTGGGTGCGATATGCGTAGTGTAAGTCACTTGTTGACCTTAAGGGCATCGAAGGTGCGGGTTGCCTACAATGGGCAGTTAGTAGCTCTTCTGTACTGTGGGTTAGACCGAAGCAACACACCGATGATCCGGACCGAGACACTATTCTTAATCAAGATTTAGTAAAGACTGTCGTGTATATGCTAGATGTACAAACACTAATGAGAATGGTGGCACATGGTCTGAGGCATGTTGGTACCGACAGATCTTCGAATCAATCTCTCCAACCTGAGTTTATCTCCATGGAGTAGGAAAATCAGTCAGTGAGCATGTGCATAACTTGTGCAAGTTTGAATATTGAATGACATTTTATCTGCTAAGTGTTGATAAATGATGGAATGAAACGAAGATGCTTACTGTTTATTATATCTGTATCATTGTATGATATATTTGTATGATGTATTGTATGTGTTATGTCTAGGCTACCATATTGGTAATGGTGTAGGTGATCTCACATCTTCGTATATTATTTTGTATTGTATTTATATTTTGGTAAAGACACTGAGCGAGGTACTGAGCAAGAGGGTGAAGAGGAACAGATTCTTACCAAGGAAGTTGAGTTTTGATCAAGATGGCAACCCGGTCGAGTTTCTTCGGATACGTGAGACTACAGTTCCATGGTGGAGCTAGCGCTTGGAGGATTAGTCCAACTGAGGAGGGACTAATATATCAGGGACATTTGACAGTCAACATGAGCAGGCTGTTTCATAGAGATCTATTCTTTATTGTCACTATATATGTACATGTCGAATTTCCACTGTCAATTAGGCAGTATTGGGGTGGTAGGTATTACATCCCAATGGAGATCAATATAGTGTCATCTGCACGGACACCGATCCGTAGGACTTCACGTCAAGTTGGATTCCTGCCTGCTAAGGAATCTGAGGGCGACCCGTCTGAGGGTTCTGCTGTCTAGTATGCTTGGGCAAGTATGTTAGTTTAAATAATGTTTAAAATACTTTTGAGAACTATGTCTATAAATATTTAAATTATGTCAGTACTAAGACTTGTGTATATATGATGTAAATTATTTGTGATGTTGTTTAGGATTTTATATTCAGCTAAGTTTATTTTATTAATATTCCAAAAATTTTATAACTCATATTTATATTACAAATCATATTTTATAGTAAAGGGGTAATTTAGTAATTAAGTAACATAAATGTGATACCCTACGATGGGTGTTGCATTAGTTAGTATCAGAGCACAAGTTAGCGTTTTTTTGGGTTTGTGGTTAGGTCTGTCTTGTTTTTGTTGTGTGATTCTCTGTGATTGATTTCCTAAAGGAAATAATATTGTTTGAAAGATTGACCTTAACTCTTCTTTGTGTTGTCCAGTTTGATTTAAGAGAAAACGTAATGGCTAGATGAGGATGAGGACGCATAAACACTAGAGTAGGAATTGGAAATGTTGGCGACGACAACCAAAACATGGCTGCAGCTGTGGCAGCAATGCAACAGATGGCTGATGTCATTGTGCAGCAAAACCAAAGAGCGAATGAGGACGCTTAAAGTTTGTCAGAATTCTGTAGGAATAATCCACCAAAGTTTCATGGAGAATTTGACCCAGAGAAAGCTGATTTGTGGATCAAAGAACTAGAAAAGATATTTGAAGGTATGGGTTGTACCGATGAACGGAAGCTTACTTTTGCGACTTTTGTGCTAGTAGAAGATGGAGAAGACTAATGGGCAGGAGCCCAAAGATTGATACAAGCTGAGGGAAGAGTTGTGACGTGGCAACTCTTTAAGCAGAAATTTCTGGGAAAGTATTTCCCAGCTAGTGTTCGACATGCTAAGGAAATAAAATTCCTTAGTCTGAGACAAGGGGTGATGTCCATAAGCGAGTATATTGCAAAATTCGAAAGCTTGTCTAAGTTTTCGAGGTATTTTCAGATGGACTCGGATGAGGAATGGAAGTGCAGAAAATTTAAAGAGGGATTGAAATTTGATAGTAAGAGGGTAGTGGCAACCTTGGAAATTGACCAGTTTCTAGTATTGTTAGACAAATGTAGAAATGTTGAGGAAATTGATCATCAATGTGAGTCGAGGAATAGGAACTGTGGACCTACAAGATTCCAAAGAGGAAAGGGTAGTGGTGGCAACCGTTATTAGCAGAAGCCATATGCGAGACCATCGGGAGGTCAGACTCGGCAACAATCTTTTGGAGGAAGTTTTGGGGCCAGCAAGACATGTCAAGTTGGAACTTCTACGCTTAAATGCTTTAAGTGTGGAAAAGACCATCTAACTAAATATTGTCAACATAAAGGAGTCATCTGTTATAGATGCGGGAAGCCTGGACATTTCTCTAGAGAATGTGATCAGCTAAAGGTGGAACCCTCTATGGGGAACATCCGTACTGCGAGGCCACAGGCAGGTGGTCGTGTATATACCATGAGCGGGGATTGTCTGTGACTGCATTACCTTATGATTTGAGTGTTGCTACTCCTACTGATAAGCCTGTAGTTACTTCAAAAGTATGCTTGAATTGCCCTGTCAGTGTTAGGGATAGAATCTTTTATGTGGACTTGATATGTTTGCCTCTTTCAAAGATCAATATAATCTTAGGAATGGATTAGTTGCCTTCTAACCATATCCTAATAGATTGTTCTAGTAAGACACTAGTTTTTCCTGAGGCTAAGGATTCTAGATTCCTAACGGCCACTCAAGTAGAATCTTGTTTGAAGGAAGGAGATCAGGGGTACTTATTGATATCTTCTTTGGAGGTTCAATGCGAAGATGTTTTAAAGGATATTTTTATAGTCAATGAATTTCCTGAGGTATTTCCTGAAGATATACCTGGACTACCGCCAGTAAGAGAAATCGAGTTTGCTATTGATCTAGTACCTGGAGCTAGACCGATATCTATGGCGCCCTACAGGATGGCACCGGCAGAGTTAGTAGAGCTCAAGAAATAGCTGGAGGAGTTGTTAGAAAAGTAGTTTATGAGACCTAGTGTGTCACGGAGAGCTCCAGTATTGTTGGTTAAGAAGAAGGATGGGACTTCTCATCTATGTGTAGACTACCGACAATTGAACAAAATTATGATTAAGAATAAATATCCACTATCAAGAATCGACGATCTGATGGATCAATTACGAGGAGCCGTGATATTCTCTAAGATTGATTTACGTTCTAGTTATCACCAGATTCGTGTGAAGGTGGAAGATATTCCCAAAACTGCATTTCGGACACGTTATGAACATTACGAGTACCAAGTAATGTCGTTTGGTGTGACGAATGCACTAGCCATATTCATGGACTTCATGAACAGGATTTTCTGTTCGTATTTGGACAAGTTTGTTGTTGTCTTTATAGATGACATTTTAATCTACTCTTGAAGTCAAGAGGAACATGCTGAGCATCTCTTGTCCAAATGTGAATTTTGGTTAAGCGAAGTTCAATTTTTGGGACATGTTATAGCGGAGGAAGGAATTGAAGTTGATGCTTCAAAGGTGGAGACAGTTATTGAATGGGAAAGGCCGAAGACTATATCGAAAATTCATAGTTTTATTGGATTAATAGGTTACTATCGATGGTTTATTGAGGGGTTTTCTAAGATAGCAGGACCTCTTACCTAACTTACACGAAAGAATCAACCATTTGCATGGACTGATGCATATGAAGAAAGTTTTCAGGAGTTGAAAAGACGATTAACTACTTCATCGGTATTGATTCTACCTGATCTGAATGAACCTTTCGAAGTATATTGTGATGCTTTGTATCAAGGATTGGGCTGTGTACTTATGCAAAACCGTAAGGTTATAGCAAATGCTTCAAGGCAGTTGAAAGTGCATGAGAGGAATTATCCGACTCATAATTTGGAATTGGCAGCTGTAGTGTTTGCATTGAAAGTGTGGAGACATTTTCTCTATGGGGCAACGTTCACTGTTTTTAGTGATCATAAAAGCTTGAAATATTTGTTTCACTAGAAAGAGTTGAACATGAGGCAAAGGCGTTGGCTAGAATTCTTGAAGGATTAGGATTTTTAGTTGCAGTATCATCCCGGAAAGGCAAATGTCGTAACAGATGCTTTAAGTAGGAAAATGCTTAATGTTTCTGTTATGATGATCAACGAGAAAGAATTGATAGACAAATTTCGGGATATACGTTTTTCTGTGAAATTGATGCTGGGGAGGATGCATTTGACCATGATCACCATCTCGAATAGTTTGATGGATAGAATACGAGAAGGACAGAATAGTGACCAGTATTTGCAAGAAGCAAAGGAAGCAAGGAGCCAAGGCGCAGAGGTAGAATTCAACGAAGGTGCTGATGGAATCTTGAAGTTTAAAGGAAGGGTTTGTGTGCCAAATGATCAAGAACTTAGGAGATTAATATTGGATGAAGCTCATCGGAGTAAATTGAGTATGCATCCTGGAGCCGCAAAGATGTACTAAGATTTGAAGTAGTTATATTCGTGGCAAGGAATGAAGAAGGATGTCGCTAAATATGTATCACCTGTTTAGTCTGTCAGAAGGCTAAGGTTGAACACCAAAGGCCTTTGGGAATGTTGCAACCTTTGCCTATTCCTGAATGGAAATGGGATGACATAGCAATGGATTTCGTAACAAGACTACCAAAGACTTGGAAAAGTCACGATTCTATTTGGCTGATTATTGATCGGTTTACTAAGTCAGCGCACTTTTTGCTGATTAATATTAAGTACTCGATGGAAAGGTTGACTCAAGTGTACATCATTGAAATAATCAGACTTCATGGTGTACCTTCTAGTATTATTTCAGATCGAGATCCGAGATTCACGTTGAGATTTTGGAATAGTCTACAAGGAGCATTGGGGACAAAGTTACATCTAAGTTCTGCTTACCATTCACAAACTGATGGTCAGTTAAAAAGGACAATCTAGTTATTAGAGGACTTATTGAGAACATGCGTTTTGGAACAGACTGGGTGTTGGGATGAATTTTTACCACTGATAGAGTTCACTTACAACAACAGTTTCTATTAGAGTATAGGGATGGCACCCTATAAGGCATTGTATAGGAGACGATGCAGAACATCATTATATTAGTATCAGGATAGGGAGAGTACTGTTTTAGGACCAGAGATTGTCTAACAGACTACAAAAAAAGTGAAGATGATTCAAGATAAGATGATGATAACTCAAACTCGGCAAAAGAGCTATTCAGATAAGAGGAGAAGACAACCTGAGTTTGAGGAAGGTGACCATGTATTTCTACGAGTAACACCTATGACTGGGGTTGGACGAATGCTTAAGTCTAAAAAGCTCACTCCAAAGTTTATTGGGCCATATCAGATACTTCATCGGGTAGGTCTGGTAGCTTATCAGATTGCGTTACCACCTTTTCTGTTGAATCTTCACAATGTATTTCATGTATCACAACTACAGAAATATATTCCCGATCCTACCCATATTATTGAACCAGACACAGTACAACTAAAGGAGAACTTAACCTATGAAACGTTTCTAGTCAAGATTAAGGACCGAAGGACGAAGCAACTTCGAGGCAAAGAAATTTCATTAGTTAAAGTGGTTTGGAATGATATAAGTGGTGAAACTACATGGGAATTGGAAGATAGAATAAAGGAACAATATCCGTATTTGTTTTAAATGTATGTTAAGTTTTGAGAACAAAACTTCTTTTTAGAGAGGGAGAGTTGTAACACCCCGAAATTAGCCATTATCACAGTAATAATGAAATTGTACTATTTTGTGATTTCTGAGTGTTATAAAATTATTTTGACTGTTCCATGATTGTACTTGATTGTTTTGAGAGATTTGCAACGTGTAAGTAAAATAATAATTTTCTGACCGGGGAAAATCTTTAATCATTTATTTGGAGCCGGGGGATCTTACTAAACCCAATTCCGAGAGATGCGTGTCATCATCTTTTAATTTTTAGAATTTATCTGTGTAATAAAAATATTTTATATTTTTATTATTATTTTATTATCCAGTGGACGATACTTACTGACTTATGAGCAGTAGCCTCTGTCCAATGGACAATAGGAACCAGTAAAGTCTCAAGACTTACTGATAATGGACCAATAGGAATCAAGTCAACGTTTCTGACTTGAAAATCTCTAAACCAATAGAAACTAGTCAACATTAGTGGCTAGGACTTTCTAAACCAATGAGATGTAGTTAAATTTAGTGGTTGGACTAGTTACTTGGTAACTAGATGACTTAACTAGGTTAGTTTATATTTTATGTAGTAACCAAATAGGATGGAAACTTAGTTTGTATTCCTTAGGATTTCTAGTTATAAGAAGCTACTACAATATTCAAGAATGGTTGGATAACATCAAGATAACTAATTAGTTAGTAATGTGCTTAGAAAACAAACTAAGTTAGCCTAAATTTAACTTGGTTATTCTAAGAAGCATAGGAAGTAACTAAATGAACCAAACCTAGCTAGTTCTCTAGGAACCACATGGTTTTGGAGAAGTCTAGGATTGTCTAGAATATTTGATTCAAGCATAGAAAACTATCTAGTTAGCAATGTAACTAATTATCCTAACTAAGTTAGCTTAAGTGTACATAGAAACTAAATGGGATTAGTAACTTAGTTAGCATTCTATGACTACCATTAGGCTAGAATCTTCAAGAACAAGTGACTAAGGCTTGGTTTAGCCAATTATAAACAAGCTTAGGGGAGAAGTTTTGCATATGAGCCTTTGATACAAGCTAAGGCTAGGATGGAGTCTTAGGAGTCAAAGAAAGTGGCCACCTCCTCTGAAGCCCTCCTACACGGCCATGCACTCCATTTAGAGACCAAAGAGGTTAGTTTAATTCATCTAAGACATAAATTCTCTCTACTCTTCATGTTCTTCTTCAAACAACCAAGAGAACTCCATTTTCTTCTCCAAGAGGCCATTCGGCCACCCTTCTAAACCAAGACATCCAAGCTTCTAAAATTTTACCTAAACACATTTCCTAAACCTAAACCATATTCTAAGAACATCTCTAGTTGTGAGTTTTCACAAAATCATCCATCTTGAGCTTGAAATCCAAGCTTAAAGTTGGTACCAAAAAGGGTAAATTTCTTGTTTCTTGACCCAATCTTTTAGTTTTGATTTTCTAAGCCATGATTGATCCATGGTTTATCTATTTCAAAGCTTGTTATTGATTTTAAAATTTGTTTAAGATTTTTTGGGTTTTTCTAAAGAGTTTCACGAAAAGCTTAGGACGGAAAACATGAAGGATTTGTCTCCTTTTTAAGATAAAAGGGAGATTCATCTCACCAACCAAGTATGATGGTGAGAGATGTATTTGTTTGTGAAGAATGATGAATCCATGTGAGGGTTCATTATTCATGGTCGTGTAATTGTTTTTGAGTGTTTATGTGTTTTGATTTATGTGGTTATGCTTTGTATGATTTATTGCTTTGCTTATGATATGTATGATGTGAATATATTGTATATGCCATGATGGAAGTGAACAAGGAAAATGATTTTGGTTTCAATGACTAAGAGGCTCACAGCCTCAATACCTCCAAATAGGTGTTTCCAATTTAAGATTTTGCATGAATGATAAAATTGAATGATTAGAAGGAGAAAGAAAAGAAAAAATATGATGGTTCCAAAGACCATGTAGTTATGGTTTTGATGGTTTGAAAATGGATTTACTTCATGTAAAATTTTGATTTATAAAATGGAATGAAATTGATTTAAAGAAAATAAGAAAAGGATTTTAGAAATGGAAACAAAGTGTTTTGTCATTTGAGAAATAGAAATTTCGTTTATGAAGGAAAAAGAGAGGTTGAAAGTGTTTGAACCTCAATGTATTTTAAAGAGAACTGATTTTAGAATTGATTTAGAATTATGGAGAATACGTTGGTGACTTGAAATTTTCTAACGTATAACTCACTCTTTGGGTTTCTGAGCGTGTTAGGAAATTTTAAGTAAGAAAATATGGAAAAGTAAAGCAAGAAAGGGTATGAAATTTTAGAAAGGTCAAAATAAAATTTAGAAGGCTGAGAAATATTTTACATGGTGGAAAAATGGTGAAAAATGCTTTTCGTAACTTAAAAATGTGATTTTTAAGCTATGCGATTTCAAAAACATTGAAAAATTGCTACGCGATTGAAAAACGATGGAATATTTTTACGCGATTTGAAAATGCGACAGAAATGTTGGGCGATTGTGAAAATGCGACAAAAATGATTACGCGATTAAATATACAGTTGGATTATTGTTAGAACAATGTATGGACCTTGTATGAGAAATGATTAGTTTTGCCCGTGATTGGCATTGGTGCATTGAACATGCATTAGAAAGGTCCGATGGACTGGATAAGTCTAATTGCCTAGGAGAGAATACACCTCTTGAGTGGGTGCGATTTGCATAGTGTAAGTCACTCGTTGACCTTAGGGGCATCGGGGTGCGGGTTGCCTACAATGGGCAGTTGGTAGCTCTTCTGTACTGTGGGTTAGACCGATGCAACACACCGATGATCTGGACCAAGACACTATTCTTAATCAAGATCTGGTAAAGACTGTCGTGTATAAGCTAGATGTGCAAACACTAATGAGAATGATGGCACATGGTTTGAGGCATGTTGGTACAGACAGATCTTCGGATCAATCTCTCCGACCTGAGTTTAGCTCCATGGAGTAGGAAAATGAGTCAGTGAGCATATGCATAACTTGAGCAAGTTTGAATATTGAATGACATTTTATCTGTTAAGTGTTGATAAATGATGGAATAAAATGAAAATGCTTACTGTTTATTATATCTGTATCATTGTATGATATATCTGTATGATGTATTGTATGTGTTATGTATAGGCTACCATATTAGTAATGGTATAGGTGATCTCACCTCTTCGTATATTATTTGTATTGTAATTATATTTTGGTAAAGTCACTGAGCGAGGTACCAAGCAAGAGGGTGAAGAGGAACAGATTCCTACCGAGGAAGTTGAGTTTTGATCAGGATGGCAACCCAGTCGAGTTTCTTCGGATATATGAGACTATAGTTCTATAGTGGAGCTAGCGCTTGAAGGATTAGTCCAACTGAGGAGGGACTAATATATCAGGGACATTTGACGGTCAACATGAGTAGGTTGTTTCATGGAGATCGTTCTTTTCTATCACTATTTATGTACATGTCGAATTTCCACTGTTGATTAGGCAGTATTGGGGTGGTAGGTATCATATCCCAACGGAGATCAGTATAGTGTCGTCTGCACGGACACCGGTCACATCCCAAGTTGGATTCCTGCCTGTTGAGGAATCTGAGGGGGGACCCTTCTAAGGGTTTTGCTGTCTAGTATGCTTGAGCAAGTATGTTAGTTTAAATAATGTTTAAAATACTTTTGAGAACTATGTCTGTAAATATTTAAATTATGTTAGTACTAAGACTTGTGTATATGTAATGTAAATTATTTGTGATGTTGTTTAGGATTTTATATTCTGCTAAGTTTATTTTATTAATATTCCAAAAATTTTATAACTCATATTTACATTACAAATCGTATTTTATAGTAAAGGGGTAATTTAGTAATTAAGTAAAATAAATGTGATACCCTACGGGGAGTGTTACAGGAATGAGTTATAAGGAATTTCGGAAGATAATATAAGTTAGTTTGACATTTTAATGACACTGAGATAATGTGTAGAGATCAAATTAATCAGATAAATGCATCAAAAACCCATAGGGGAGAGAGTAAATGTAAATGCATTTACTCTCTCTCTCTCTCTCTTGTCTACTCCATCTCTATTCTCTCTCTTGGATCTCACTCTCTCATTCGTTCTATCTCAAGATCACTCTTTTCTCCCTTCTGTTCGCTCTTACTCGGTCGTTCGTGGCAGTTTGTTCTTCCTCTCATCTGGTTTGTTCTCGCTACTGATCATCCTCACTGGTGTAGCGTCCTCGTTGGTGTCGTTCATCCCCACGGTACACCGTTCGTACTCACTAGTTTTTCTAGTTGTTACTCTACTGGATTTGTTATGATAAGTTCTTTTCCTTCCTATTTCTTTGATTCTTTTTTATTCCTCTCTTGTTTTGTATAAGCTGAAATAACAATAGTAAGGTAAAGAAAAAGAAAAGAAAAATAGAAAGAAAGAGAAAGAGGAGCAACAAACAAAAATTGAGGAATAGTGAAGATTTAACATGGAAAATGCAAGATTTCAAGAAAAAGGAATGACCTTGGAGGTAGGGGGTTTTTCACTTAATTTCTTGATTTTCAAACCATGAAAACTGTAAATTTTGATGATGATTTTCGGATTGGAATGGATGAAGTAATCTTTATGTATTTGATTATAATGTGGGAACTTGGTGTTCTTGCTTGATTTTCCATGGAGTTTTAGTTTTAAAAATGAGTTAAAACCCACGTTTAGGTGGCTGTTTCAGTGTTGATTTTGAATTTTGAACATGATAAATTAGTTTTTGTTCTTCTATTTAATTTTGGACAATGTTGTTGTGTGGTTGGATTTAATTGAGTTTAGATGTTGTTTTTAAATATTTAAGCATGCAAATGAGGCTTTTATTTGATATATATGTACCCATGGTTATTTGAACATGCCTCATGGAGATAATAAAAATTTTGTGAAGCCAAAACATTGAGTATTGGCTGGAACCTGAGATTAAATAAATTGTTACATGTGGTTCTATTATGTGGAGGGTGCATCTAATTATTGTTTCATTGGATTAATTAGATATGCCTCTATTTTTGGGCGTAAGGGCTGCAATTCAATATTGGATTTGAAGGAAGTAAAGAGTTTGTTTCATGGTTATTGTTTACCTTAGTTCATGACCATGTAAATCTTGAAGTTAGTTATTTTCTTGATGTTGATTTCAGTGGTGCATGTATGCTTTGATTGATGAAGTTCTATTTGGATTTTGTTTAGAGACTATTCGGTCATTAGGAGGAAAAAGGATATGGTAATTTAATTTCCTTAGTTTAAAACCTTAGAAGAACATGTGATGGATCCTTGATGAGAATGATTGATGATTCTTGGGTTGCTTTATTAAATTATTAATTATGTTTGATGAATAATGAAAGAAATTAATACAGTTAGTTATGGTGGTCTTGGTATAGCATAACAACTTGTTGTTTTGCACATATAAAGGATCCATTTTGTTTGTCGATTCTGGTGTAGTATGGTACAACAATGCAGTTCTTGCATAAAATATATAATTGCATATAACACATGCATAGAGGGTCTTGAATAGCAGCAAACAATGTTGCATTATACATGTGTTTTAATATATTAAACTTGATTAATTGTTTTACTCATGTAGCCTCGGTCCAACAGCTCATAATGCTACTTTATATATATAAATGGTTGCAACAATACATGTGTTTAGATTATCTTAGCTGCTTGAATGGAATATTAAAGGTAAGTATTATGAAGTTGGAAAGTCTAAAGAGATAGTGGTCGTAGCCACAGACAAAAAAATGGTCATAACCACAAATGAGATAGTGGTAGTAACCACTAAGGTAATTAAAGTGGTGATAGCCACTAAAGTAATTAAGGTGGTAGTAACCTCTAAGGTGAAGTAGGTAAGTTACTCATTTTAATAAGAGATGTATTATGCATTGCAGGTATTAATAATTTTTATTTATATGTATATATAAATATAATTAAATGAACGGTCTACCTTGGAAATGAAAAGACTACATTTTGAATTATGTCACTTTTCTATTTATTATTTATGTAACATGTTTTAACCATAATAACTAGATTTATTATGATATTATGTTTTATAAACTTACTACCGAGAATTATAAATTCTCATCCTAATTTTTTTATGTTTCTATGATAAATCCAAAGATATACCACACGGTAGGAGCAAAGGAAGCGCTAAAGACTAAGTTTAGATTTATATAATTTTATATATTTTTTGTGTTTATAATAAGTTCTATATTTATATTAATGATTGTGTAATTAAGTGTTTGTAATCAATTTTATAAAAAGTTGTAATTTCAGACATATTAGATAGTTTTGTGGTAAAGAGCAAGTTGCTAAATGCGTAAAATGTCTTGCTCTCTTATTTTGTCAAAGGCTCTATATATTTATACATCGCTAGTTATTATACATGTGATGTTTAAGTTTTAATTTTATAAGTGACACACTTGATTCTATTTATTCGAGTATAATAACAATATACTGCAGTATCTAGAATTAGGGTATTACATGATCTCCTTCACAGAACTCTAGAAGTCTTCTCCTCTTATCAGCATAACTCTTCTGCCTACTCTGAGCCATAACCAACCTATCCCAAATCATTTTAATCTGATCAGTGGTCTACTGTACTAGCTCAAGTCCTAGGATGGTTCTCTCTTCAGCCTCATACCAACACAAAAGGGACCTACACTTTCTACCATAAAGTGCTTCATTCGGTGCCATACCTATGCTAGTATGAAAATTGTTGTTGTAGGCAAACTCGATTAAGGGTAAGAACTTATCTCAACTCTCTTTCTGCTCTAGTACACATGCTCTTAGCATAACCTCAAGGGATTGAATAGTCCTTTCTGATTGATCATCAGTCTGTAGATGATAAGTTATACTTAAACTAAACTTTGTCCCAAAAGCTTTCTGCAAAGCTCCCCAAAATCTAGATGTAAATCTAGGGTCTCTATCTGAAACTATTGAAAGGGGTATACTGTACATCCTAACTATCTCCTGAAGGTATAGCTGGGCAAGCCTATCCATGGAGTAGTTAGCTTTAATAGGAATAAAATGGGCAGACTTAGTTAGTCTATCCACTACAACCCATATTGCATCAATCCTAACTGAGCCCTGGGCAAGCCCAACAAAATATCCATAGTGATGTTATCCCATTTCCACTCAGGGATTCCCAAAGATTGAAGAGGTCCAAAAGGTTTCTAGTGTTCTATCTTAACACTTCTGACAAGTTAGACACCTAGACACAAACTCGATTATGTCCTTCTTCACACTAGACTACCAAAACAACATCTTCAAGTCTTGATACATCTTAGTGGCCTCGAGATGGATTGTGTATTGACTACAGTGAGCTTCTTCAAGGATCCTTTCCTTGATTTCAGATTCACGAGGAATGCAAAGTCAACCTCTAAACTTAATTATCCCATCATCCGACATATCAAACTCTCTAGGATTTCCTAAAAAGATCTTCTTACTTACATCACTAAGAGTCTCATCTTCCTTTTGAGCTTCCAAGATCTGAGTCCTAAAGTCACTCACTATGTCCACTCGACTTACACTGAGACTTGGTAACACAGTTATTGAAAGACTCATGTCTCTAAAACTCCTAAGAAGTTTACTCTCTTGGATCATCATCTGGGACATATGTAGGGATTTCCTACTCAGTGCATCAGCCACCACATTGACTTTAGCTAGATGATACTTTAACTCAAAGTCGTAGTCTTTCAAAAACTCCATCCTCCTTTATTGTCTCATGTTCATCTCTTTCTGATAAAAAAAGATACCGCAAACTCTTGTGATCACTGAACACCTGAAATTGAACTTCATACAAGTAATGTCTCCAAACCTTCAAGGCAAACACTACTGCGGCTAACTCCAGATCATGAGTAGGGTAGTTCTCCTCATGAGGCCTCAACTCCCTTGATGCATAGGCAACAACTCTCCTATGTTGCATCAAAACACAACCCAAACCCATCTTTGAAGCATCATAGTATACCTCAAAGTTTTCCAAAGGATCCGAAATTACCAACTCTGGTGTAGTAGTCAACCTCAACTTTAACTCTTGGAAACTGTCCTCACAAACCTAAGTCCATTCAAAAGAACTACCTTTCCTAGTCAATCTAGTCAAGGGTAGCGCTAACTAAGAAAAACCCTTAATGAATCTTCTATAGTACCCCGCTAGGTCTATGAAGCTTTTGATCTCAATCACATTGATGGGTCTCTCCCACTGCAACATTGCATCAACTTTGCTTGGGTCCACAGAAATCTCACCCTGAGATATCACATGTCCTAAAAACTGTACTTGCGAAAGCCATAACTCATACTTAGATAGCTTGGCAAACAACCTATTCTCCTTAAAAGTTCCCAACACTATCCTCAAATGTTGTTTATGCTCCTCCACAATCTTAGAATAGATTAAGATATCATCAATAAACACCTCAATAAACTAATCTAGGTAGGGTCTAAAGATCCTGTTCATGTAATCCATGAACACTACCGAAGCATTCGTCAACCTAAAGAACATCACGAGGTACTCATAATGCCCATACCTAGTTCTAAAAGTGATCTTAGGGATATCCTCTTTCCTAACCCTTATCTGATGATAACCAAACCCAAGTTCAATCTTTGAGAAAACCGCAGCTCCTCTCAACTGATCCATTAGATCATCTATCCTAGGCAACCAATACATGTTTTTAATGGTCACCTTGTTCAACTATCTGTAATCCACACAGAGCCTCATGGTACCATCCTTTTTCTTCACTAGTAATACATGTGCTCCCTACAGAGAATCACTCGGCCTAATGAATTACTTATCCAACAAATCTTCGATTTGCTTCTTGAGTTTCCCTAACTCTGGTGGTGTCATTCTATAGAGTGCTATAGAGATAGGTCCCGTCGCAAGAACTAAGTCTATAGTAAACTCTATTTCTCGCTCAAGTGGCAACTCTACTATATCACATGGGAAAACTTCAAGATATTTGTTCACCATAGGTATTTCACCTAGGCTTTGCTCAATCTCAACCCTTTGTGAAAACAAGAGAACATATCCTAGAGATCCCTCCTCCAAACAGAGATTAACCTGGTTCGCATTGAGATACACAGGCTTATATGGAACGACTCTGGTAGGTATATCAAGAAAACCAGTGATTTATCTGAACAATTCAACACTACACGGTTGGCGGACAACCAATCCATGCTAAGAATGACATCAATATCTACAAGAGGCAAATAGATAAGGTTTACAAGAAAAGTCCTATCTTCTTCCTTTGCACAATAATCTAGGCACACTCTGGATGTTGTAGCTAGTTTACCAGTAACAATAAATATAGATAAGTCATATGAAAGTTCAGACACAAGTAAATCTAACTCATTCACACAATCATTCGAAACAAAGGAGTAGGATGCTCCCCGAATCATATAACACAGATAAAAGATGATTGTGAATTATGCATTTACCTTCGACTAAATCAGAAGACTGAGTCACCTCTTCATCACCTAAAGTATAAACTCTCCCTCTAGCTAGTGGTTTCTGGGTAGGCGCAATTTCCTTCCTTGATGGACACTCCCTAGTAAAATGCCCAAGTTGCCCACAAACAAAGCACATCGAGCAAGGCCGGTCTTCGTGTTGTTTTCCACATTTGGAACACTTAGGTCCCATAAACTCCTTCTGAATCTGCTTACCCTTGCCTTGAGTAAAGCTAGATTTAGAAGATCCCTTCTTGAACTTGTCATCACTCCGTTTTCTCTTTTGAAGGTCTTATGACTTAGGCTTCACTAAAAGGTTTTTAGAACACCCTTCAATTATGCTACATTTGTTAATCAAAGTTTCAAAGTCTCAAATTTCAAACGGTTGGATGGAATTTTGAATGTCTTCCCTTAGTCCTTCCTCAAACTTAACACACTTCCATGACTTATCTGGGTTAAGTCTGATTTAAGACGAGAACTTAGACAATTCATTGAATTTGACCACGTACTGCCCAACAGACATGTCCCCTTGTTCCAACTTGAGAAATTTCATCTCTTTGGCATTCTAAAGATTTTGTGGAAAGAACTTTCTTGGAAACGAATTTCTAAAGATCTCCCAAATAACAAGAGTCCTTGACATCTCAAAAGCCCTCTTGGTGTCCACCCACTAATCCTCTGCCTCACCTTCCAGCATGTACGAAGCAAAGAGAACCTTTTGCTCGTCTGAGCAAGCCATGACAGTGAAAATCTTCTCCATCTATTTAAGCCAACCCTCAGCTCTGACTAGGTCATACTCTCCCTTGAAGGAAGACAAATTAGATTTCCTGAACTCTGAGAGGTCTTGAAAAGTCTGATTCCTCCTAACTACCTTTTGGTTTGGTTGTCCTGGTTGATGTGGTGGTGGTGTAGGCAGTTGATGTTGAGTCGTACTCATTCTTTCAAGCATACTTGTTATGGCAGCTGCTTGCTCTTTGATAGCTTTAGTTGTTTTGTCCCTTATTGCCTTAGCCATTGTTATAAGGCTCCAACTATGTCAGGGCCTTCACTCACAGAGTTCTTACTCCCACGGGGTCATTCTCGTGACGCCATAGTTTCCTGTAAGCACAAAAGAATACATATTGAGATAGCTAATCCCAATATCATGTAACTGTGCAACAGTAACTAAAAGCAGTCATACCAAAGGCAAGTCATACAATTCAATCAAACATCTTGCACAAGAGACAAAGAAATGCACAACATAAAGAAAAACTCCTAAACATGCCTAAGCATAGTCAGTCCATACCCCGACTCATTAGCTAATAAGCCATACTGTATATGTCAATTTTTATAAAAAAAACTAGAAAAGTACAAAAATACAATCTTATTCAAAAAGAAAGAAAAGCTACTAAACTAAGCCTTCTGCTTCTTCTTTTTCTTGTCATTTCCCTTTGGAGGGTCTTCACCTGGATTTACATGGAACACACTAGGGGTGAGAAATCACAATTTCTCTGTATTCGCATACCAAGACTAGCAGTTAATCATTTACAACAAATAAATCAACTGAACACATAAAAACACTCTATTTAATAGAATATCCAAAAATCATTAACATCAAAGAATCGCTCATACAATCCTAAGATACTATCGGACAAGCCACCAATCAATCAATCGGTCAAGCAAGACAACTGCCCATACAATTGTCAACAATGCAATGCTTTATGTTAAGGTATGATTATGCTCAACCAATGTCCTAATATTATGATTATGCAATGCCAATATAGGTTTTAAATTTTGAAAACACATGCCACTTACTTATTTCCCAAGAACCTCCATTCCCTTGTATTTGTCTCAGTAGGTTAGGCAAAATAGCCATCACACTACTTGGTAATAAGTGCATTCCTTCCCCTCAAAAAGTAAGAGTACTGCTACCACCCCCATACCAGTAACCCTAACCATAATAGTATCACTTACTACGAGAATCTAGGATCCAACACCTAATCCTCAGGTCATATGGTTGTGTACACCATCTAATGTCATAATATATAGAAAATTAGTATATACCAAGTTTGAAAACCAATTACACAAGAACAATTCCAAATTACATTTAGAATAATCACAAGATCCTCAAAATCTAGTGAAAAATCAATACTAGTACATATACATCTTAGCCTCACTTATCTAACAAAGTAGTAAGAATCATGTAGCTAGCACACTTATATTTAGAACCTCACATAATCACTCCACAAGTGACTTCAAAGTCAACCTCATGTTGAATAATGATCCAAGTACTCCCTATAGCATTCCACATCTTAAATGATGCCTAGGTTTCACACAAAACTCACATATGCTAAGTGGTTATTCTATCCAAGAAATACCTTCATTAGTGCCTCAAAACACTTAGGAAAACATATATGAATGGTTCCAACACTTAGGAACTTCCAAAGATCTCAAAAACACATTTTTGAAGATCCTGGAGCTTACGTCGCGGCACCCTCTATGCCATGCCACTGCGTGCTGCTCTCAGGTTTCAGTACTAGGCATCCACTGAGACTCACGCTGCAACATGGACTCACTCACGTCGTGGCGTGAGGTGCA
Organism: Ormosia emarginata; assembly: GCA_029884605.1. Taxonomy (NCBI): domain Eukaryota; kingdom Viridiplantae; phylum Streptophyta; class Magnoliopsida; order Fabales; family Fabaceae; genus Ormosia; species Ormosia emarginata. The sequence continues at coordinate 48,779,407 of JAQQTP010000088.1, forward strand.
TTTCTGTAGAATTCTGCATAAAACACAGGGTCGGGTACTATTCTATTAGAACAAATTCCAGATTTTGGCCACTCAATCTAGTTTCTAGGTGATTTCAAGTTCCTAACAAGTTCACTAACATGAAGGAAACATAAAATACCAATTCACTTCATCAAATTTGGATCCATAAACTAAGTCACTCATCCAAACCCTAAAATTCCTCACTTTAAGCCTTATTGGTCCAAATGGAGAGTTTTTAGTTTCTAATCCAAACTCTTAATATGAACAAGTCATAAACATCCCTTAAAACTTATCCAAACAAGAAAATCACTCAAAACACCACAAAATCTCATTTTGACATATCAAACCTCAAATAAGCCTAAACATGAAAATGAGAAGAAACAAAGTTTTAAGCTCAATAACCCCTACTCAAGCTGCTATGATGATGCAAATTGTGCCTCAAACTAGAACCTTGGATTTTCAAGCTCAAGAATCCCTACCTCAAGCTGCTATGATGATGCAGATTGTGCCTTAAACTAGAACCATGGATTTCTCTTTTGATCTCCTCTTCTTTTTCCCTTATGCTTGCTCTTTTTCTCCTTTCTCTCTTGCTACCACTGGTTCTATTTTCTAGCCGTGAAGATTGAGTGAGAAACAAGTGAAAAACACCAAATATCATGAAAGAAAAGTCCACAAAAGAGGCTGGTAACCGTGGAAGGCTTATGACCTTAAGTTACCACATTGATACTTCCCGATCTACTAAAATCACTCAGATTTAGCTAAATCCAATTTTTCAAGTTCCAACAACTTGAAAATAAATACTAAGATTCATTAAAAAAGTTGTTTCACCAATATCATAATTTTCTATATCTGTGACCAATCAATCTGGCATTAAAACACATAACCAGCATGCCTAAAAATACTAAACTGACTTCGATTATTCTCAAACTTTAATCACATCATAGAATACATATTTGTGACTTAGCAATCAATTATCCCCATTTATTTCCATTAGCTAATCCATTTAAGCTAATATCTGGGTCATTTTAAGCAACTTTTGACCTTTCGGGCTGTAGCAAAGTGCTTGAACAAACTCATATTGTCACAAAGTTTAAATAGGCATGTTAAGCAGGTATTAAGCTACCTCTGTAACCATTTACAAGTCCAACATATTTTAGAGAATGTTACACTATATAATGGCGAGGAAAACCTTTACCGACACTGGATACGGTCAAAAATAATTAATTACCAGGAAAACCTGTTACACTCTTATTGCCGCTAAAAGGCTTTTTTGTTGTAGTGTTTTCATCATCACGATGTGGTATGGGCTGGCCTTTCTGCACAGATCGTTCCAGATTTTCTAATATATGACGTTGCTATTCCAACACTACTGCTTGTTGCCGCACTAAGTTGAGGAGATAGTTTTTGGACATATTAGATTGAATTGTGTCCTCTAGATGGGACACACGATCATCAACTTCTTCCTTCATGGGTCCCAGGTGCTGGTGCACTAGGATTCTAGGCCCATAACCATCATAATTGGCTCCATGCATGCAGGGACCAAGTCGATCCCTCACTGAGGCCTTACGTGATGGGTGTAGGCTTTCATCTGAAAGTGAAATTTCTTGCCCATCGTGCGAGACCCTAGTATTGGCCTCCTGGTTCCTTATGGCAGAGGTCTCAGCAACTGTTGGTGCGAAAGGCTAAGGGTGATGATGCGTCACTGGAGCTCGCCTTTGACTTGCGGCAACGTGCACAACATCTCTCCTTTAGTTCAGTCTAGTGCTCACCACGGTTGGGTGGGAATAGAAATTTAAGGATTCCCACAGATGACGCCAATGTTCAGTAGTAGATATTGGGTTGAACCTGAGAAGGCACGTACTGGTGTTTTTATCCTTGCGCAACAGCGAAGCGACTTGTTACGAGAGTGGTTGATACCTGCAAAGGCACTCCAATGCTCATATTGGGTTGCACAATTAGGGTTTAAGCTAAAGAGCAATAGTTACCTGTTGAAGGTGATAAAGCCTAATAATTATAGAGTGTAATTAGTGTTACATTTTCTCTTAATTGTAGCAAGCAATCCCTATAAAATAGGAATGCTGATACTACAATTATGAGCAGTCAAAGGTGGTTATGGGCGCTATTATGATACAAGATTGCGATTGGCAGTTACAAATATTTGTAGGATTTATCCACTGTGCAAATCTCACGATCATGTTGTTGCTGCCCAATGCCGTAATCCAACATACGTTATGACGGGGTCTCAATAGTGTCTCAAGCGAACTCCTACTAGGTTGATGATGACTCCGATTGGATGCGTGTTGAGTTAACCTATGAGACTTGGTCCCGGATCATGATCTAGAATACTAGATATTTTATTAACTTATACAGATGAAGTAAACAAAATTATATATCATAATTGTAATTTATTAATAATAACTAGCTTAATTATCCTTATTTATCACTACTGGAGGCAATTTAGGTTTAAATGTGAAACTCATCTTTATTAAATTATATGATGATACAATGATTTTTTTAAATTTAGAAATTGCTAAAAAAGATAGAAATTGAAAAGAAATCCACTTAAAATATAATGTTTTGAAATAATTTTTAAAAGTTCTTAAAGTAAGAAAGTTGTAAGTTCTTAAAATATAATGTTTTGATACGCTTTTCTTATTTTGTAAATTATTATAATGAAACAATATTTAAGATTTAAAGAAACTATAGATTAAATCAGAGAATTTTCTTTATCTAATAATATAGATTTTTTTTTAAAAAAAAAGAAACAAACGTTTATAGACATAGGGCATATACAAATAGTTCATCGGATATTAGAATCAAAATCACGAAACTCCTAAGCTGTACATAATTTAAGTTAGAACGATGGAGAGAATGAGTGAGTGGTGATCCTTACACAAATTTATGCATGCTTCTATATATGTTTGATTTCATAACTTTCTATGACCAAGAATCTACATGCATTGGTGAAACTACCATTATATTGTGTAATGACATTGGTGTTTGTTGCTTGCTTGATTATGAGAACTGGGGTAGAGGCGGTAGAGCTAATTATATAATCGATTGGATCATTGAATAATTAATAAGGAAGTAAGTGGAAGTCATGGTTTCAAAATTGAATTGAACTTGAAGCCCATTAAGTTGACAGCTATGGATGTGGAGAGGTGATGTTGTATGTAATACTGAAGTACACTAATAGAAGTAGACAGTAAGAAGAAGAAAGGGGCCACTTTCCAAAACATTCCAAAAGCAAGTTACAGAATTTTCTGTATTCGCAGTTGGAATGTTAAAATCTTGGCATAATGGCCTTCTTGTGGGTTCTCGTAATACTAACAAACAAAACCCAAAAAGAAATTAGGAAAAGAAAGAAAGAGTTGCCACATTGCCAGCTCATTTTTTGGCCTGCAATGCAATGCAGCATGATATTAATATTATATAATATTATTAAATAGAAGGTTAGAAACGAAAGCAAAGGTAGTCTGGTCCACATATGCGCAGCGCAGCAGATTGTAATGTATGATATGATGCGCCAAAGTGCACATGCCTTAGCAATGGCATGGCATGTGAGTCTCTTACATCTGTTTTCTGTTCTGTCTTTACTCTTTAGTCTTTGCATTTCTTTCTCAAAAGCAAACCAACATCCGTATGGGTGTCCGCACTCAATAGTCTCTGTTACATACCTCAGCCTTGGGCTACCAGCTATGAGCTATCCTTGCCATACTTCAACATTACTCATCAGAGTCGGACATCAACGGGATTGGATCATCTACTTTACGGAGAGAAATTGAATATTTCTCTGTATTTTGAATTATGTTTAAAGTACAAAGCGGTTTCTTATTTGTACAGAAAAATGAGCTATACAAAAAAGAAAATAAAATAAATAAAATAAAAATATTATTACGTTAACTATACACAAATCAAGTTAATCAGATATCATAACTGATACTAACACGCTAATATTCTCTCTTCAAATTCAAGTGGGTACAGAGAGAACTAACTTGAGTTTAGAAATTAGAGTACAGAAGTGACTAGGATTATGAACTTTGGTGAACAGATCAGTTGACTAGTCAAGAGTTCTAATAGATATGAGACAAAAAGTACCACGAAAAAAGTGTTAACGAATAAAGTAACAATCAATTTTAATGTACTTGGTGCACTCACGAAAAACATCATACTGAGCAATTTGAATAGTACTTTGATTATCACAATAGAAAGCAATAGAAGAGGACTAAGAGAAACCCAAATCATCAAGTAGCCAACGTAATTAAAGTATCTCAGAAGTGGTGTCGACAAGAGCCCGATATTCTGCTTTAGTACTAAAACAAGCAGTCAAAGTCTGTTTCTTATTTCACCATGAAATAAGAGCATCACCAAGAAAGAAACAATAACTAGTGGTGGATCCGCAATCAGTGGGATCTCCACCCCAATCGGCATCAGAATAAGCTTGAAAGATCGAGGAGGAGTCAGCTGAAAAATGAAGCCCATGAAACAGAGTCCCCTTTATATAACGAATAATACAAAGAATAACAACATAGTGAGTAGTACGTGGAGCTAACATGAACTAATTGACTAAATGAATAACATATGAAATATTTAGGCTTGTAACAGTAAGAAAAATCAAGTTGTCAACCAATTGCCAATAGAGAATAAGGTTTTCGAGCACAGTACCATCTGGAGGCGTAAATCACACATTAGGCTCTAGAGGAGTGGATTTGTTGCGACTTTTAGTGATACTGACTCGAGAGGTAAGATCAGAGACATATTTAGTGTGAGAATGGAAAAGACCATCAGCAGAGAAAAGGACTTGAAGACCCAAAAAGTAACTGAGAGGTGTAACACCCCTTTGGAAGATGTCACACATAAAAGAAAATAAAAGAAATAGAAATAAAATCTACCCAAGTTGTAAAACATTCATTAAATAATAGTATGGGTCATAAAGTAGTTCCTGATAGACAGTTTAATAAAAATAAAAATATTGCGAAAAACATAAAACAGACAGAATAACATTGCTCATAATATACATATGCTCTGAGTTATAACTTATATAAATAATGTATAACTACAATTACATATATTTAAACAGAAACAGTAAATAAAAACAGTAAAAGTGTCAATATATACATCCATACGCAGACGCGCCCAAAAAAACATCAAACATATTCACTCCTCTGAAGGATCACTCTCATCATGAAAATGATCATCAGGGGACAAATATCCTGGATGCCTCGACTCTCGGCGATAACGTGATCGCGTAGTCGATACGATACTTATCTCACTAGGCTCCGTGGTCATACCACCAAAATGACGCCTAATGGATAAGGGTAACTCTAAGTGTAGAAACACTATCGTAGTCATGATCGGCTCTCCATCAAATCTATGGCGTAGGGTCACCGTCATCCCTCCAGCATATGTCACCGAATCTCTATCTCCTCTAATGTTCCACGATAGAGATCCACCGTGAAACTCCAGCGTCACGAACCCCAAAAATCCGGGCACCGCCATACCAAAACAAATCAATCCAATGGGTATGGATGATCAGATGGTTCTTGATCGTAAAACTGGTCGTCGGTTTGCTGATCTTCCTCCTCCTCGGGGTACAAGACCTCAAGAGGCTGTTCCTCTTCTTCTTCCTCAAACTCTTTATCGCATAAAGCAAATATACAGAAAACACATACAATAAAGAGGTAAGACAATCTAAAATCATCACAAACATGGCCATTAAGAAGATGACAAATAACAATTATACAGTTCATGCAATACGAAAAGCTATAACAGTAATAATAGTGAAATAGAGTAAAACTTAGATATCATAACGTTACATAACATCACACGGATAAAAAAGAACACAGATAAAACAATATCACAGATAGAATAAAATAAGAAATAGACAACCATCATAATAATTGCCAGATAAAGATAAATAGAGAAAAATAGAATAACATCCAAGATATATCCAGATAAAGATAAATAGAGAAAATGGAATATCATCCCAGATATAAATAGAGAAAATGGAATATCATCCCAGATATAACCATATACACTAAGACACAATCCTACTCCATGGAGTTAAACCCAAACAGATATCAGAGAGAATGACTTGCAAAATCTATTAGTACCACGGCTGCCCAACCAACTATTACGCTGTCACATGTTGCGTCAATAGCCTACGACACTGGGAATCCACCATCCAAGCGTAGTATAGTTCACGGTCTTCCGTTGTGGCACTATAGGCAATGTACTACTAGACTTTACAAACCTCGATTAAATATAGTGCGTGTCGAGTCCATTAGTGTGCTATCGGTTTACCACGGCCCAAATGAGCTACCAACTCCGTCACATGTGGGATCCCGTACACTAAAGTCTCCAAGTTCATTAGAACAATGAACCACACTACGTTTATCGCATCGACAACACGATGTGATTCGTCTCGTCAACCAAAACACCAAAAATTGGCATAAAGACAATACATAATTCCAAATATATGAAATTACAAAAATACCCTCAAGATAAAAATATGCCCTCAATGGCAGAAAGCCTGTACGGGTTCTCATTTTCCCGACAGCGAAAGCTTGCCCTTATTGGCAACAAATATATAAAGAAAACATGTACGGGTTCACATTTTCCCGACAGCGAAAAATAAATATAGTAACGGTCAATCGCGTAGAAATTTTATCGCGTTTTCAAAATCTCGTTGTTTTTATAATCGTTTTGAAATCGCGTAAATATATTTTTCTGTTTTTAAAATCGCGTAGGATTTTTAATACGTTTTCTCAATCGCGTAAGATTTTTAAATCATTTTCTTGACCGAATTCCTTAAAAATCACTGTTTAAATAAACAAAAATACTAAATAATACTTTTAAACTACGTATAATATTTTCCATACCGTATACTGTCTTTTGGACATCTTTTCTACCTTATTTGTCCATTTTTTACTAAAAATTGACAGTATTTTGTTTAAAAAATTATATTAATGGTTTCCTAATTTTACCATAAAAATTCTGTTTATTAAATTTTTAAACCATATAATTAAACCTTTTGAAAACTACTAACATGCTTCAAAATACAGCATGAGCTAATGTTAAAATTTTTCAAAAGTTACTGTATTTCTCCTTACAGTAAAAATCATTAGTATTAACTTCTTAAACTTAGTTCTAACCACTTTATTTATTTAAAACTCATTGTAGAAAATTTACTTTAACTTGTATTGCTTCTTCTTGATTGAAAATAACTTGGAATTGATTTTAGAAATTATGAATACCTAATTTGGCATGTTGGCCGAATTTGATAAAAATTTTGCATTTGATTTCCAAATTGTTTTTCACCTTCTAAATACATGTTAAGTCTCTTGTATTGTCTACATTGATTAAGTTATTACCTTAGAAAATAATTTTAGAAATCAAAATGTTGAAATTAGGCTTGTTGGCCGAAATTGTAAGGTTATGCCATTTGATTTCCCAATTCATTTTTCTTGACTTAAACAACTTGAAACCTTCTTAATTCTCCTAGGTTAATTAAATCACCTTTTAAGAAAATTAAGAGAACATTTTGGTTCTCCATTTTTATTAATGGCCGTAAGCCTCATGGAAGTGTTCTTTGGAACACACATGCTTTTCCTTGACATGTTGTTCACATCCTATACATTATTATGCAATTCTATAATTTATCATGCAATTCTAACACATGCAATATTATCAAAGCTTATAGATATGCAACTTAAAGCTTGTAGACATGCAAAATTATTACAATCACCAAATAAAGAAAACTACTAACAAATACCACATAACTACTAACAAACACAAAAATTAACAATTAAACACATAACAACCACATCACCACCGAATCCTTATGGATTCTACAAACACCACAAATTAATCCATCCTCTTACCACCACCAAGGGATGATAAGATTAGTCTTCCTCTTACCTTGAATGAAGACTAATGATTTGCTTTCACTCCTCCTAAGGTTCGGTTTTCCTCCACCAAATACCTAGCAACTCAAATGAAATTCTACAAGTTACTAACCATGAAAAAGAACCTAAACCATGGATAGATCATGGCTTAGAACTTTGAAAAAGAAGAGAGAAAAGAAAAGTATGAGATTTCACCTTCTAGGTAAAATCTTCAAGGTTGGTTTCCAAGCTCCAAATGCAAGAATTTGCAAGAACTCTCAACTAGAGATGTTCTTAGGATAGTGTTTAGGTTTAGAAAAGTTGGCTTGATTTAATTTTGGGTGGTTGGATGATTAAGAAGTAAGCTTGGCCGAAAATGGTGAAGAAAGGAACAAGAATGGTGGCTAGGGTTTTTGATGAGAGAGAAGAGAGAATTGTTGCATGGAAACAAAGTGAAGAATGCCTTCTCTCCTCCCTTGGCCGTAGCTCATCAAAGAGCATGCAAGGTGGGCACCTTGCTTGGCTGCATCCAAGCCATTGGATGCATCAAAGATTAGGATCAAAGCTTGCTTAACAAGCTTGTCTCCTATTGGTTGATCATGGGCGACTCACAAGCCTAGTCACACTGCTTCATTAATTATCAGCTTAGTCAGCTAGCTGAGTCAGCTTGTTCTGGAAAGTTCTACTGCTTATGATGTTTAATTAAGCTACTAAGTTAACTATATTAGCTAAACGTGGGTCCCGCAAAACATTTCCGAGTCCACTGTCATTTTATTATATTGACTAATAAAATAATATTATAATATTATAAAATTATTTTATTTGACAGTAAAATCCTAAAAATTAAAAGATTATTTACTGTCTCATTTAGAATCGGGTTGAGTAAGATCCCCCAATTCTAAATAATAAAATAAGATTTCCCCGGCCCAGAAAAATATTATTTTTCTGCCTCGAGCAAATCACACAAAAAGTCCATATAAAATCACAGACAGTAATATCGGACATTAAATCAAGTAGAAAACAATTAAAAACAGCAAAAATAGCGAAAACAGCACGTTCGGGACGTAATGGTCATTTTCTCATTTTTTTCCCACAACGTAGCTAACTGTTCAAAAAGTTCAAATAAAATTACAGACAAGTATTAATTGTCTGTATATCCTCCGAGAAAAATTAAAACAGTTCTTTCGGAAAAACTTTTATTTTACCGTCTCGGAACAAATTACGTAAAAAGACCAAATAAAATTTGAGCCTGTATAAACGTATTTGTATTTCATGCAGAAATCTAGAAACAGTAAAATAAGGACACAACGGTCATTTACACAATAACTTGAAAAACAGCAAACAGTACATTCAAAATATTTTCTAAAAATTGGGGCGTTACAAGAGGTCCAAGGTCTTTCATCTCAAAATACCGACTCAAGAACTGTTTAAACTCAATAATACCGGTAGTATAATCACTAGTAATAATCATATCATCAACATAGAGAAGCAACATAACCATACATCTATCAATTTCACGAGTAAGCATAGTAGAATCATGAGCACTGGAGGAAAAATCAAACAGACTGATAGTAATGTGAAATTAGACAAACCAGACTTGAGGTGATTGTTTGAGGCCATGTAAAGCCTTTTAAAGACAACAAACCTTATTTGGTGGACAAGTGTAACCAGGAGGTGAATGCATATAAGTTTTTTCTTCCAAATCACCATTAAGAAAGCCATTTTTCACATCCATTTGATTAATAGACCATTTCTGAGTGGCTGCAATAGCAAGGAGAGTACAAACTGAAATGATGCAAGAAATAGGTACAAAGTTCTTCTCATAATCAATGTCATATTCTTGAGTGAAACTTTGACAACCAAACAAGCCTTATAGAACTCAATAGAGCCATAAGAACGAGTCCTCATCTTGAACACCCATTTACATCCCACAAGTGCCTTACTAGAAAGAGAATCAATAAGGTTCCAAGTATTACTGTTCTCCAAAGCATGTAACTCTTCTTGCATAGCATACTGCTAATGAGGACTTATGGAAGCTTCTTGATATGCTTGATGTTTATGTAAGTGAAGCATGGTAGAAAAACAATGATAATCATGAAGATACGTAGGCTAAGTTCTTACCCTTGTTGGATGATGCGGGATTTAAGGATGCAAACCCAAGTGTAGGTTGTTTCAAGTAATAAATTCTCGGGAGTCCGAGGTCGATCCACAGGGAATTGATGAAGAGAAATTATTTGAGGTAAGAAAAGGATTTGTCACAAAAAATAATAAAACTTGTTCACAATTAAATTTAAAAACTTGCTTGGGTTAGGAGATCCACTCTTGGTAATAAATTAAAGGTAAGATTATTTCTCTTTATAACTCAATTGAAATCCACACACAACGGAGGTTCCAATCGGAAAATATAACATTCAAAGTTCAATTATATATGCAATCATATTATGATTCCTTTAATTATCTACCAACATTTGTAAATAAGTTCAAGCATTCACTATGCCAATCCAATTTTCTACAATAAATCAAGATCTCCACTATACAAAGAAGGTTTCTAAATTGATTGGAAATAAAATACAACACATATAATGTCCACTTTATAATATATCATTTAAGCACAAGAAATAGAATAATCTAACCTTATTTCATCATTAAGAGCTTCACTCTTTCACCCAAGCAAGATGAAGATTTAGTTACTCATAGACAAGAAGAAAGAAAGAGAGAAGAAGAGAAAGATGAACATAGCTTCAATTTAGAGCAAGAGAAAATTACAACAAAGGAAAACAATAAACAAGCATGACTATAACTTCTCTAAACTAAGCCTAACACCAAAGTCTCCCAAAATGATTAGCCAATGGAGCCTTTTATAAAGGATTAGAGATACAAAATGACAAAGGGGCTGATTAAGAGTAGGTGAGGAGTAGGTGGATGAGTGGAAAATGCCAAATGGTGAGTGGAAAATTATTGTGATTCTTTGTCTTCAAAATCATTTAGTGCTGATCTCATGGATGCCATCAGAATAAAGTAATGTGGTCTTCATGGAAGTTGTAGAATTTTGTCTCAGCTTTCCAATGCCACCAAAATCATCCAAAAATTCATTCTACAACTCAAGATATGACCCAATTACTGCAAACTATTCAGGCCCAGCTTCAGCACCTCTGTTTTGAATTCCAGACCCAATATCACCTCTAAGTTGTCCGAATGAGCTCTTATGTTTTTCATGAAAGTTGTAGATATGGGTCTTAACTTTCAAGTTTCCAAATTTCAGTACAAGAAAGTTCCTACAGCCTGAGTTATTCTCTGATTACTGCATACTGTTCAGGTTCCAATCATAAAACCCATGTTCTAACTTCCAAGTCCATTTAGCTCCTCTAGATGTCCATATTTTACCTGGAGTGCTGCATGAAAGTTGTAGAGCTCTCTCTTATCTTTCCTACAAGGTAAGATACATAATTTTTACACATCTAGAACTCAAGATATGACCAAAATACAGAAATAATGTAAGATCCAAATAATGCTAAAAAAATCAATTAAGTCCAATTTGAGTCCAAACTTACAAAACACAACCAAACTTAATCAATTAAGTACATGAAGAGTGTAAATGACTAAAAATGAGGGTTTATTAATGTATAAAATATGTGATTATTAAATTCTCCCACACTTAGTTTTTTGCACTCCTGGGCAAAACACATAAGACCAAAGCTAAGAAACAAAGAAAAATGGCATAGACTCAAAAACTAAAAACTCTAGAAGACTTGATGAAACAAGAAGAGTAACCAGAAATTCAAGGGATTAAAGCATTAATGAGATAACATTTCTTTACATCTCAAACCAACAAGTAAGGAAACTTCAGTTGAAAAGAATGAATCAAGAATGATAAATCCTCACAGAATTCACTCTCAATCTCTCAAGTGTTTAAAAGGTAAGTATTTCACTCTATTCAACTCATGAAAAATTGTACTACCATAAACTTGCTTATCTTCTACTTCTCCACTACTCAGAATACATGCACACACAAATCATGAGGACTTTATTCAAGGTTGTAATGTGGTCAAGGTAAAGAAGGGAGGAGTATAGATATGACAATTTAAACACCTAAGAGAATAAAAGAGCTTGAGAGCTGAGTTCAATTAACAAGTATGAAAGTTCATCCTAGCTCCACCTAATACAAATTCTTTTTACTTTTTTTTTACAAATATACATTTTTTTTTCAATGAACCATTATTTTTTTCAAATTTTTTTTACCAATCATTCTGTACACGCACCCCCACACTTGTTCAAGAACTCATCGAGTGACAAAGCTAATGTTCTCTTATTCTCTAAGGTCAGGTAAGAACATGTGTTTTTTTTTTTTGAAAAATGATGAGCTAGAAACAAGGAATGATCAAATAAGCTCAAAGGGGTTAAGCAAAGGGAAAATAGGCTATTTTCAATGCCTTACGTTGGCAAGAATCAGAGAATTTTCAAAAAGCCATAAGAGTGCTTGATATCATATTGAGACAATATGCTGCTGAGCAAGGTTGCCTATTTGGGCGCCAATCATTCTTAGTCATTTGGTTAAAGTAGCTATTCAAGAAAAATGTCTCAATCATGTTTATGTATGCATGTGAAAATGTAGTCTCAAAAAGAATCAAAGTAAGTTCTAGAGTAACAATTCCATGAGTGAAAATCACACAAGAAAGAAGAGAATGGTACAAATGTTCAATTCATTTATCAATAGGCTCAAAATCTCATAAGATATATTTCTATCATTCTCAATCCACCAATTCAATATCCATAACCAAGCATGTGAAATTTAAAAAAAGAAGACGATTTATTTAATCATGCTATGATCCCTAAATTTCAAATGCTTCAAAGGATGTGAGAGTGCATTCACTTGAATCTTTGAACGAAAATCAAACAACAGTGGTTTCTGACAGTTATATCACTAAACATACTTCCCAATTTAGATACGTCTCAGGAGTAAAATTACTCCTTACTTTACCATCATTCATTGGTTTAGTAAGTCCATGATATTCATATCATACTTGCCAAAAAAGAAAAAAAAATTGGTCAACTATCCTTCCCCCCAACCAAATCACAACATTGTCCTCAATGTTTAAAATATAGATGAGTAAAGGATAGAAGATATTACCTGTTGCAGAAATCTGACATAAAGTACGGTAAATAAAATCAAAGGTAAAGAAAAGTTATAAACGAAGTGTTAGATCAAACTTTCTTTTCACGCTGCTTTCCTCACTACTTTGTTCTGACCAATCTATCTGAGCTATTGCTAGATCAAGATCAGAGATCAAAGGTAAAAGAAACATTTTTTTTTTGTTTTTTTTTGTTTTGTTTTGTTTTTAACTTCAAGAAAACCATCAGGGTAAATAAGTCTAGAAACCCCTGAAGAACCTTGCTCAAAGGATTGTTTGTCCAAAACTAAAATACAACAAAATCATACAAAGATAAAAGAAATATAATAACAAATGATGACATACCTTTATGTACAGCTTTCATGGCATATCTTTATACTGCGCATCATGAGTGCAGTAGTGGCATATCTTTATACTGCGTGTCACCAGTGCAGTAGACACTCACGTCTATTTATTCAAAGAAAAGAGAAAGAAGAAACCATCGTGGGTTTCCATCCTGGGTCTGGAACCTAGAGAGCTCACACTTGGGCTCGTAACATCAACAAAGATGCTAAAATCTGAAACAAGTAATGTCCAAGATCCAAAACGTCCCATCGCAGGGTGCTGAGAGCCCCTTCTAATAAAAGAGAGGATTAAGCTCAGATGCCTTATACGCTTTGGTAGCCACGGCTTACTTCTCACTAATAACCAGAGTGGGACGCTTCTGCTTGTCCATCAACTCCATAGTGCCTAGATGGTAAACATTGGGTTATGGAGTGCGGCTCTCTACAGAGCATGGTACACGAACCATTTTTAAGGACCAGCGTGCAAAGGTCCACCCGAGTCAATGACGATCAGCCAAAGGCTGGGGCTCCACAACTAATTAAAGTCATGGGACTCCTTCTGAATCTCCCTTGTTCAGAATTTTTTTTTCTTTTTTCTTTTTAAGAAAACATGAAGAAGAAGAAGATAATATGTACAAATTGTTGTGGGTATGGCTCACATCTGCCTCTGGTTTCACGTCCAGTAATGGCTTAAACGCCTTCTATGAGTCGAGGATAAGCTTCCCATCCAGTTTTCTTATAAATTGGCAAACAGGGTCTTTTAGAGTCAGATTCCTAAGACTGTAGTGTTTTTCTTCATCATTGAAGAGATTCCACAAATTAAGAAGTTCACGATGCACAAATCCACAAGAATGCGTCTCAAGAGTCAATAAGATATCATCTAATGACTCATTACTCAGTCCATTCTTAATGAAGAAAATTTTATCTTCTCTATTTGCGAAAACCATCCCCAAAGAACAACATCACTTGTTACAATTCCATCATGTACATTTGTGATAAACTTGTAACCTTTTTGCTTTTCTCCTTTTAGAATATGAACTTCTTCCAAGACCTAGCATGTATGAGTCAAATGAAATTGAAGACTCACCTGCTAGTTGGACCTTTACCTCAATTATCCAGCGTACATCTTCTGCCATACCCTTGTGCATTAATAGTCTCAATCTTTCACATCTAACTTTGAAGATTTTTGTCAGAGCATTTTAAAAGAGATAAGGAAAATGTTTTCTCAGGTTTGAAAGAATGACATCCATTTTAAAGGAGAAGGATTCAGTTATTTTGGGAAACTAAAAAACAAACTGACTTGAGAGCCACAGAGTACCATTATCCGCTACTTAACCGGCAACACAAAGAACTGCAAAAATAAGGCAACACAATTAGAATAAATTCTACTCATAACAAGAATTAGAAAGAGAGATGAATTCTACCTCATCAACTTGGTTTTCCAAAATGGTTTGAGTCTTCGTCCATTGACTTTAAACATATTACCATTCCTAGGATTTTCAATATCTATAGCCCCATGAGAATACACATGTTTGACAACAAAAGGGTCACTCCACCTAGATCTCAATTTTCCAGGAAATAGGTGCAGAAGAGAATTATAAAGCAGAACTTTTTGACCAATTTTAAAAGATTTTCTCAAAATTGTCTTGCCTGGAAAAGCTTTTATTCTGACTTTATAAATCTTTAAGTTTTCATATCCATCATTTCTCAATTCCTCCAATTCATTTAATTGCAATTTGCGTATCATGCAAGCATCACCAAGATTTAGATTGAAAGCTTTAATGCCCAAAATGCTTTATGTTCCAATCTACAAGCAAGTGACAAGGTTTTCCATAGACTAACCGATAGGGTGACTTGTCCAAAGATGTTTTGAAAGTAGTACAGTAAGCCCAAAGTGCATCGTTTAGTCTTAAAGACCAATCTTTACGATTTAGGTTAACTGTTTTTTCCAAAATTTGTTTAATCTCCCTATTTGCCAATTTAACTTGTCCACTTGTCTGAGGGTGATAAGGGGTGGCAATTTTGTGTGTAATACTATATTTCTTCATTAAAGATTCAAATGGTTTATTATAAAAATGTGTTCACCATCACTAATGATAGCTCGAGGGATTCCAAATCGACACAAGATATTTTCTTTTAAAAATTTGAGAATAGTTTTATGATCATTGTGTCGGTATGGAATCGCCTCAATCCATTTTGAGACATAATCAACTGCAACCAATATATACATAAATCTAAATGAAGATGGAAATGGGCCTATGAAATTAATTCTCCAACAATAAAAAATTTCAATAACAAGGATGGGGTTCAAAGGCATCATGTTTTTTTTTTAAATCGAGCCCAATTTTTGACAATTTTCACAACTTTTACAAAAAGTATAGCAATTTTTAAATAAAATGGACCAATAAAATCCACATTGCAAGATTTTTGTAGCTATTTTCTTTGAAGAAAAATGACCTTCACATGCTTCTGAGTGACAAAATTTAATGACACTACCTACCTCACTGTCGGGCACACATCTCTGAAAGATTTGATCAGGACAATATTTGAACTATTATGGGTCATCCCAATAAAATTCACTTCAATCAAAAAATTCTTTCTGTCATAGTGTGTCTACTAAGGCGGCATCTTTCTTTCTTGTTTTTCAGTAAGAGTTGAGTAAATTACTACTGGAAAGCTTTATTCTTCTCCTAAAAATGTGTACTTCAACCCAGCAAGTAAAGACTTTAATTTTAGTATGGATACTTCTTCATGAGTATTATCATTCATGGGTTTTAGCTTTTTGATTCTCGACTTCCATCCTTTGTGTTTTATTTCCTCTGTACAATCAAGCAAATCAAATTAATTAATTAAACAAACTTCTAATGGGTTAGAAGAACTCCCTTTTTGAAGATGATCATCTACAATGACTTCAATCCCTTCAACTTCCTCTTTTTCATTAAAGACTTCCTATGGTTGCTTGCACATGTTAAAAACATTGAGTTCTAGTGTCATATTTCCAAATGTTAGTTTCACCACTCCATTTCTGCAATTTATCAAAGCATTAAATGTTGCTAAAAATGGACGGCCTAAAATAACAGGAATTGACTTACAACTATCAACCATAGGTTCAGTATCCAAGATAATAAAATCCACAGGATATATGAATTTATCAACTTGGACCAACACATCTTCCACTATCCCTCTTGGAATTTTAATTGATCTATCAGCAAGTAGAAGAGTTACAGAAGTTGGTTTTAACTCACCTAAGTTGAGTTGCTGATAAACTGAATATGGAAGCAAATTGACACTAGTACCAAGATCAAGTAAAACTTTTTTAATTTTATGTTCTCCAATAATGCATGAAACTGTGGCACAACCAGGGTCTTTATATTTCAACGCATTATTATTCTAAAGAATAGAGCTTACCAGTTCAGCCAAAAATGCTTTCTTTTTCACATTTAATTTCATTTTAACAGTGCACAAGTCCTTCAAATATTTGGCATAACAAGGAATTTGTTTGATAGCATCTAAAAGAGGAATATTGATCTTCACTTGTTTCAAAATTTCAAAAATTTCAGTGTGGTGGTCTAATTTCTTTGGATTATTCAATGCTTGAGGAAATGGGGGTGAAGGCGAGAGTTTGGTCTCCTTTTGGTCAACTTCTTCATTTTCTTGGGGAATTGGTTCAACTTCTTTCTCACAAGGTTCGAGAATTTGTTTTTCAACAACCTTTCCACTCCTAAGAGTTATCACTAACTTGACTTGGTCCATTTGTTGATTTTTTGAACTCTCCTTATTTAGACTGTACTGACCTTTGGGATTTGGTTGAGGTTAAGAAGGAAATTTTCCTTTCTCATGAATTGTGAGAGCAGAAGTAAGTTTGGTAAGAGCGTCTTTTATGTCATTCATGGTTTGATTGTTTTGTTTATTAATGGCCTCTTGCTTTTCTATGAATGCATGCAGTGTTTCTTCAATGTTTTTCCTTTGTGGTGGGACATAAGGTGCATGTCCTTGAGAATTTTGAGAGTCCTGTTGTGCCTGAGGAGGTGGTGGTTGCACAAATTGTAACTGATTATTATTCCTCCAGCTAAAATTCGGGTGATTTCTCCATCTCGGATTATATGTATCTGAAAAAGAAAAAGTAAATGACTTTTTAAAATTATTCATTGCATTTACTTGCTTATGTACAACTTCTTTAAAAATAGGAATCTTAGGACATTCATGTGTTGAGTGTCCTAAGTCATCACAAATGCCACAAATTTCTTCATTTTGCATAGATTTGATTTCTTTTACTTTTCTTAATTCTATGGCTTCAACCTCTCTAGCCAAACTAGCAAACCTAGCATTTAGATCTTCCTCTTGACTAAGGTGATATTTTCCTTTATTAGAACTTGCAAGGTTAGATCTAATTGAATTTTCAGAAGGGTTAGTACTATGCCAAGATTGAGAATTTTCAGCCAGCTGGTTGAAATAGTCTAAAGATCCATCATGTTCTTTATCAAGAAACTCACCATTGCACATTGTTTCCACAAATTGTTTAGTTTCAGGTGTTAAACCTTCATAAAAGAAGCTTATAGTGCGCCATTTTTTAAAACTATGATGTGGGCAAGAATTTAACAAATCTTTAAACCGTTCCCAACATTGAAAATATGCTTCATTTGAATTTTGGGAAAAATTTTGGATTTGTCTTTTCATAGCATTGGTTTTATGTGTTAGAAAAAATTTCTTTAAGAACTCGCCTTTTATTTCTTGCCATGTGCCAATTGATCTTGGTTTCAAAGTATTAAGCCAAGATTTTGCTTTATCTTTTAAAGAAAAAAAAACAATTTAAGCTTAACAATCTCTTCAGTGCAATTTTGGTCATTGAAAGCAATACATACTTCTTCAAATTCTTTTAGATGTAAATATGGACTTTCAGATTCTAAACCATGAAAATTAAGAAGTAAAGAAATCATACCTGGCTTAAATCTAAAATTGTTGGCATTGAGTGGAAAGATAAAGCATGATGAATTAGAATTTCGAGGTGGTTGCAAATATTCATGCATGATTCGCAATGGTTGCTTTTCATGTTCATCATGTATACTTTCATTTTCAGCCATTGTGTGAATTGTGTGTGATTGTGATTCAAACAAATCAATATATAAAGTATCAGGATTAATTTTAACTAAACGACCAGAATTTGAATCACGATACCAATTAAGCATAAATAAATGACTTAAAATAGAAAAAAATAATGTACAAGTCGACAGTTTACACTAGCCATTAAATATTAACAAGGATGTGATATAAACTAATCATCCAATAAATATTAACAAGTAAAAAGTTAGATAATTGATAAATTAAAAAGTTAGATAATTAGAGAGTTCATAATTAGTAAGTTAGGAAGTGCATAAAGTAAAATACAAAAAAAAAGTACAGAAAGTAAAGTGTAGAAAGTAAATTGCAGAAAATAAATTTAAAATATGAAAACCGGAGAAAGGCAGAGTCCCACTAGAGCTAGCGAAAGAGAAAAGAAGAAGAAAGATTATTTCATTATATTAGAAAAACAATAACAAATAATAGAAATTAAAAATGAAAGATTATTTCGTTAAATCACATAAATTAAAAGTTAGAGAGTAGAAAATAAAAGTTAGTAAGCAAAAATAAATGACATAAATTAAAAGTTAGTAAACATAAATAAATGACATAAATATAAAAGTTAGAAAGTTAGTATGTTAGCAAGTTAGTAGGTTAGCAAGTTAGTAAGTTAGATAGTTAGAAAGTTAGATAGTTAGTAAAGAAACCGAAGGATCGGCAAGCTGATCTTTTACTCCGGTGAGGGAGAAGAGAGAATAAATTTTATTAAAGAATGAGAACCTCAATAAATTAAAACTTCAAATCAAGTCCTCGGCAACGACGCCAAAAGCTTGATGTGGGATTTAAGGATGCAAACCCAAGTGTAGGTTGTCTCAAGTAATAAATTCTCGGGAGTCCGAGGTCGATCCACAGGGAATTGATAAAGAGAAATTATTTGAGATAAGAAAAGGATTTGTCACAAAAATTAATAAAACTTGTTCATGTAACACCCTCCTTAGGGCATCACATTTCCGATCCCCGACTCATAATCTGAAAATCAATTCGTAAAAGGTTTAAGTTATGAAAATATGGGTTTCAAAATTACTTCTTTACTGAAACGTAAATTTACTGAAAATATTAGGTAATATTGAAAATCATATTTCAACTATTCATTATGCAATATTGACACCAATTAATATTTCACAATTTAAAGAGAAATACAAAATTACCAGACTCTTTTTTTTTAACAGTAGCAAACTCTATAACGGGTCCTACTTAATAGCATAGTACAACACTAACGAAAAACTTTAACATACTTATTCCTTTTTCTGTCCATCTTGATGCATCAGACATCTGTTCCTTTGTCAACACTGCACACCTTCGAGTCCTGAATGTCCACTCCTTATTGTTGTCACCAATCTCAGAGTATCCATCGGCCGTTATGTCTAAGACAACTCGATCCTTCTATTATTTGATTTTAACAGTACAGACACAGCAAAACAACATAACAAAGAGGTAAGATCACCTACACCAATACCAACATGGCAGCACAGAGATAACACAAAACAGCAATATCATACAGATAGATCATACCACAATTATGATCATGCCATCAACATTAATCAACTATCATCATCTAAGCATTTATTAATTCAATTATCATAAACAACAATTGTGATAATGCCCTCAGCATTATCATAATCAACATCCAAGTATTCAAAACAATTGTCATAGCCAATATTCCTCAATTAATATATCACACAGATATAAATGTACTCATATAATGCATGTGCATTTAGACTCAATTTCCTACTCCATGGAGCTAAACTCAGGTCGGAGAAATGATCGAAAAGATCTGTCGGTACCACATGCCTCAGACCACGTGCTATAATCCTCATTTTGATTTTGCACATCTAGCATATACACGACAATCTTTATCAGATCTTGATTAAAAATAGTGTCTTGGTTAGGATCATCGGTGTGTTGCATCGGTCTAACTTACGGAAAGAAGCGCGACCAACCACCCGTGTAAGCAACTCGCACCCCAATGCCCCCAAGGTCAACAAGTGACTTACACTACGCATATCGCACCCACTCAAGAGGTGTGTTTCTCCTAGGCAATCAGCCATATCCAGTCCTCATCGTTTTACTGTATTTCAACGTATTCCAAATTGCGTAGAAATATTTTACTGTATTTCAAATCGTTTTTAAGATACGTAAAATATTTTTCTACATTTTACAATCACGTAAAATATTCCTCAATATTTCAAACATTATTTTGGACTTAAATAAATCAATATCATTTTCAACACATTTTTCAAATTGCGTAACTTAAAAATCACGTTTTTAAGATACGTAAAACATTTTTCATCATCATTTCATTACAGAAAATATTTCTTCAAAAATTCCTTTTCAACCTTTCTCAAAATAATATGACTTTGTATTTCATTTTTCACATTTTTTTACTCAAGAAAATCTTTTTCCACATTTCTTGACTCAAGAAATCCTTTTCCAAAATATAATCCACAAAAAAATCACTTTTCCATTGATATAAATCAACGTTTCAAAACTTAATATTTTCTAACGTATTTCAAAACTCGAAAATCAGTTATACGTTAGTAAATTTTCAAAATACCATTATATTCTTCATTTTTCCCAAATCATTTCCAAACACAACCTTCTTCAAAATAAATTGAAGTTCGAAAACATTTTCGTTTACAAAAAACTTGATTTTCTCAAGTGATAAATGCTCTAATTCCCTTTCCAAATTCTTGTGCGAAAACCATTTTGTTATAAAATCAAGGTATCCGCAAATCTTCAAAAACCGTGAACGTGTTCATTGAAAACTGTCAAATCTTTCGAGAGACAAAACACTTCATTTTATAAAATATCACTTTGTTCCTTAAAAATTTAGGCATTACAAGCCTTCAAAAACGTGGACATGACTATTGAAACCATCAAATATTTTTCCTTCTAAATTGATATGATTTTACACAAACAAAACCATTAAAAATCCTTTACAAAAACCATGAACACTTGGTCTTTGAAATCAAGTCATTTGTTCATTTTCATTTTTCACTTTCTTTGCAAATCCATTTTCATTTTCTTTACAAATCCTTTTTCACTTTCTTTGCAAATCCTTAAAATCAACATTGCTATTTTCATTTAAAACTCATGTTTAGTAAAATACTTAGAAACTTTTTACACAAAATAAATCAATACAAATCCCTTCAAAAACCGTGTTCATGTATTCTTTGAAAAATAAATCCTTTGTTTATTTTTCTTGTTTTTCTAAACATCTCATTTCATCATCCATGAAAATTTTAATTTGTGAACACCTATCTTGAGGTGTCTTAACCGAAATTCACCATGTTCTAGGGACCAAATGTAACACCCTAAACTTTTGGGTGAATTACCGTTGTGTCCAGAATGTACTGTTTTCTGTTTTTTAACTTTAGGATAAATGACCGTTATGTCCTTTTTGTACTATTTGTTGTTTTTCTGTATGAAATACTGTTTTATTTTACTGTCTGTGATTTTATTTGAACTTTTTGTGTGATTTGCTCCGGGGCAGTAAAATAATAATTTCCGGACTGGGGAAATCTTATTTTAATTATTCGGAGCTGGGGAATCTTACTAAACCCAATTCTGAATGATACGGTTAGTAATCTTTTAATTTTTAGGATTTAACTGTGCAATAAAATAATTTTAAATTATTATAATATTATTTTATTAGTCAGTACAAATAAGCAATAATGGACCCGAAAATGTTTTGCGAGACCCATGTTTAGCGAAATAGTTAACGTTTTGGAGTAGTAGCTTAATGACTAGGCTTAATTAGTGACAAGGCTTCATGACTAGGCTTCATGACTAGGCTTGGATTAGCCAATGAGAGCTAAGCTTGGTGATCAAGTTTTAATCCTCACCATTGATCATTTCTAAGGCTTGGATGGAGCCAACCAAGGGGACACCTCCTTGTCATTGAAGTCTACGGCCATATGGCTCTTTGGAGGGTAATTATCACTTAATTCTCTAACATTTTCTCTCTTCTCTCTCTTCCAAAAATACCAAACTCCATTGATGCTATCTTGAAGCACCATTCGGCCAAGAACCCTAGTTCACCATCCAACCACCCAAAATTTTATCCCACCTACTTTCTAAACCTAAACACAATTCTAAGAACATCTCTAGTTGAGAGTTTTTGCAAAATCCAACATCTTGGGCTTGAAAACCTACTTGGGATATTTTACCTAGAAGGTGAAAATCTTTGTTTTTCATTTCTAAGTTCTTTTTCAAAGTTCTAAGCCATGATTGATCCATGGTTTAAACTTTCTTTCATGTTAATAACTTGTAGAAATTTGTTTAAGCTTGATAGGTATCTTGGAGGGGTGAAAACCGAAACCCTAGAAAGGAGTGAAAGAGTGTTTGTCTTCACTCAAGGTAAGAGGAAGACTTGAATCTTATCATCCTTGGGTGGTGATAAGAAAATGGAATTGGTTGTGGTTGTAGAATCCATAAGGATTCTTTTGTGTTATTTGTTATTAGCTTTCCTATTTGTGATTTGTATTAAATTGCATGTCTACAAGCTTTAAATATATTGTATGTGTTAGAAATGCATATATAATTAGTAGGATGTGAATAACATGTCAAGGATTGCATGAGTGTTCCAAAGAACACCAAGGAAGCCTCACGGCCTTAACATCAAAGGAGAACCAAAATGTTCTCATCAATTTTTTAAAAGTGTGATTTAATTAACTTAGGGGAATTGATAAGATATAAATTGTTTTAGAACAAGAAAAACAAATTTAAAGATTAAATGTCAACTTTATGTATTTCGGCCAACATGCCAAAGCCAAGTATTTATGATTTCTAAAATTATTTCCAAACCATATTTTTTTTTATCAAAAAGAAGCAATATATACTAGAAGGAATTTTATTACAATGAGTTTTGAGAAAATAAAAGGATTAAGATTGAGTTGAAGAAGTTAAAACTAATGATTTTTCTTGTTAGAAGAAAAAAATAAGTAGCTTTTGTAAATTTCTAACATATAGCTCATTTTATATTTTGAAGCATGTTAGTAGTTTTCAAAAGTTTAATTACATGGTTTGTCATATAAATAAAAAGGAATTTTAACAAAAAAATTAGAAAACCATTGATATAGATTTTTTAAGCAAAATACTATCAATTTTTATTAAAAATGGACAAATAAGATAGAAAAGATATCCAATATACAGTATATGGTATGAAAAATACTCTATGTAGTTCAAAACGTATTAAAAAATTATTTCTGTTTATTTAAACAGTGATTTGTAAGGAATTTGGACAAGAAAATAATTTAAAAATCTTACGCGATTGAGAAAACATATTAAAAACCCTACGCGATTTTGAAAACAGTAAAATATATTTACGCGATTTAAAAATGTTTGTAAAAATGACAGAATTGTGAAAACGCGATAAAATTTCTACGCGATTGACAAAAACAGTAACTTTTACTGTCGGGCCAAAGTGGTGGACCCGGACAGGTTGTGAAATAGTATTTGTCTGGTGGGACTTACTGTATATATATGAGTTTGTGCCATTAAGGGCATTTGCATAAATATGCATATTTATACCATTGAGGGTATTTGGATAATTTTTATTTTTGATCATGCATTGAGTTAATGCCAATTTTGGTGGATTGATTGACGAGGTGAATCACATTGTGTTGTCAGTGCGATAAGCGTAGTGTGGTTCATTCCATTATGGACTTGGTGACATTAGTGTGCGGATTATTCCATTTGTGGACAGTTGGTCGCTCCTCTGGGCTGTGGTAACTGGCAACACACTAATGGACTCGACAAGCACTATACTTTATCGAGATCTTGTAAAGTCTAATAGTACATTGCCTGTAGTGACACAACGTTTGACAGTGAACTACACCACGCCATGTGACTGTGGGCTATAGACGCAACGTGTGACAGCGCAATAGTTTGGTTGGGCAGCCGTGGTACTAATAGATTTTGCGGGTCATTCTCTCTGATGTCTGTATGTGTTTAGCTCCATGGAGTAAGATCGTGTCATATTGCACATGTATCTGTGTTATACATTATTATATTTTATCTGTGATATCATATATATTTAATTCTTATATTATATCTATGTTATACTGTATTCATGTTTATATTGTTCTACGTTATACTGTATTTATGTTTATGTTGTTATGGCATTTTGTTATGGCATTCTATATTGTATGAACTATATATCTGACTGTATTGTCGTTTTCTTATTTACCATGTTTGTGGTGATATAGATTGTCTTACCTCTTTCTTGTATGTGTTATCTATATATTTTAAATTATGTGATAAAGAGTTTGAGGAAGAGGAACAACCTCTTGAGTGTGAGTATCCAGAGGAGGAGGAAGAGCAGCAAGCCGAAGATCAGTTCTACGACCAAGAACCATCCGATCATCCATATCCATTAGATTGATTGTGTGAGTATGACACTACCAGGATTCTTTGGATTCGTGCAACTTGAGTTTCACGAAGGCTCTGAAGCCTGGCGTCTGCGAGAGGATAGAGACTTGGTGACGTACGTAGGGCATCTGACTGTGACCATACGTACGAAGTTTGATGGAGTGCCGATCTTTTCTATTTTGTTGTATTTACATGTGGAGTTGCCGCTATCTCTTAGGCGTCATTGGGGTGGTATGTTTGATGCGCCTAGCGAGATCAGCAGCGTATCGACTGCACGGACTCGTGTCCGTAGAGAGTCGAGGCATCCTGGATATCTATCACCTGAAGTTTCATCTGAGAGTGATCCTTCAGAGGGTTAGATATTTATGATGTGTACTTGGGCGCGTCTGCGTTTGTATATATTGACCTTTTACTGTTTTGTTTATTGTTTTAGTTGTTAAATATTTGTAGTTGTACATTATTTGTATAACCTATGATGGAACCATATTTATATTATGTGTGATGATAGTGTGCTTATTTTATGTTCTGTGTTATTTTATCTCGTAGTATTCTGTTTAATCGGAAAAATTTTACAACTCGTATTAGTATATAATAAATGTTTTACAACTTGGGTAGATTTTATTTATCTTTATTTTATTTTCTTTATAAATGTGACATCCCCATAAGGGTGTTACACCAAAAATTAATTCTCTTGTTCCTGAAAAATTTTAACATAAACTCTAATCATGAGTGTCAAAACCGTGACCACTCTTCCTTTGGCCATTGGAGCAAAAAATTAATTTCCTTTCCATCATCAAATCATGGCATACACATACATATTTCATCATATATACCATAAGCTACCATAAGCATGCCATAATCAAAAGCAATAAATCATGCAAATTATACAAAGCATGAACAAATAAATTAAATACATAAACACCCACAAATAATTACATGACCATGGATATGAATCCTCACATGGATTCACCATCCATCAAATATAAGACCATCTCTCACCACCATACTTGGTTGGTGAGGTGGATCTCCCTCTTACCTCTTGAAGATTCTCAAAAGCTCTTTGTTTTGCTTCTTTTTCCAAGTCCTTCACCACCAAGGGCTTCTCAAATACAAAACAAAATACATAAAAATTAGTATACTAAGCTTGATTAAGAGGAACCATGGATCAAACATGGTTTAGATCATGAAAAAGAAGAGAAGAAATGAAGTTTCCTTATACTTCACCACAAATACCCTATAACTTTGATCTCGAAGGAAGTCCATGAAGATGAATGATTCAGAGGAAATCTCCAACATGAAAGTTGCTTAGAATATCATGTAGATTCAAGATCTATGGTTGGATGAAATTAAAGAGTGATGGAGGGTAGATTTGGGTAGCTTGGCCGAAACATGAAGAAGGAGAGAAATGGAGAGAAAACTTTTGTGTTTTGGTTCTTGATAATTTTGGAGACAAGAATGAATGATCAATAATGACCAAAGGTGATCAATTATGATCTTCAAAGCTCCTAAATTCAGACCAAGACTGTCCCCCCTTCCAAGTAGTTTTCTAAAGATGCAAACAAAACAATAAAGGAACATAATTGACTAAAGCAAAGCATAATTGACTAAAGTATCAAATAATGCAAAGAAACTTTTCCTTTAGCTTCATAATTCACCACAAAACCGTCCCCCTCTTTTCATGCACTCCAAAATGTGACCAATTTCACTTGTCACTATCTTAAGCATTTCTAGCCATTGATTAATTCAATGGTTAGGATTTATGTAGACTTTAGGTGTAGCTTTAGATTAGAAGACTTAATCTAGGCCATTGGATCTTTCTCCTTTAAATTCTAGTCATTGGATGTGTCTTCAAAATGAAGGGTCAAGATTGCTCCTTCAAACTTTAAATCCAAGGGTCATAAATAGTCTTTGTCACTTTTTAAGACTAAATCTTCACCATTGATTAAATCTTCATCCAATGGTCATAAATGATTCTTGTTACTTTTTAAGACCAAATCTCCACCCTTTGTAACACCCTCCGTAGGGCGTCACATTTTAAAATAATAAACAAATCTTAAAACTAATTAAAATCATTTTATAAAAGCTTTGAGTTTTAAACTATGGATTTTAAAATTTCTTATTGCGGAAATACAAACTTGTCGGAAATTTTAAGTAAAATGGAAATTAAATTTAGATTAACATACACATCACCAATCATTTCATATAAGTTAAAACGTAATATTTATAGACTCGAGAAACAAAGTAGTAAACCCAAAGACGGGTACTACTAATAGCACATGCAACAACACTAACGAGAAAAATTCAACCTACATAGTCTGTTTCTTCACCAACCGCATCTTGTTGAAACTTGTAAGACCACTCAATGACGCGTCGCCACCATCTTTAGAATATTGTCTCCCTAGGATTAAGAATGTGCTCCGCCTACTATACGACCAAGAATACAAACCAAACAAAAACAACACAGAAAGAGGTGAGATCCCCTTTCACCAACAAGAGACGGTAGTAAAGAATAATACGAATGACAAAGTCATTCCATACACACAGATAATCACAATTATAGTCATGTTATCAAATATTTCTAATATGCATACAACCTAATAAAATAAACAAGTAATAACATTATCGGGATAGATATAACAATTCATACCATATAAAATATCATAACAAGACAATAAAAATAAAGATTAAATTCAATAACAACTAAAATTTCATAGCAAAACAAAAATACAATAATGCAGACAAAATACAACATATAAACAATTAATATCGATATGAAAGATCACAAATAAAAATATCACAGATATAACACAAATAAAGAAAACCACATAGATAAATCAATCTCACAGATAAAATAAGATAAGAAATGGACAACTAACATAAAAATTATCGATAAATATAAATAGAGAAAATGTAAAAACATCCAAGATATTACCAGATAAAGATAAATAGAGAAAATGGAATATTATCCAAGATATAATCAAATACACCAAACACAACCCTACTCCATGGAGCTAAACCCAAACAGATATCGAGAGAATGACTTGCAAAATCTATTAGTACCACGGTGCTCAACCAACTATTACGCGATCACACGTTGCGTCAATAGCCTACGACACTCGGGAATCCACCATCCGGGCGTAGTATAGTTCACTGATCTCCGTTGTGGCACTATAGGCAATGTACTACTAGACTTTACAAACCTCGATTAAATATAGTGAATGTCGAGTACATTAGTGTGCTATCGGTTTACACTGCACCCAATGGAGCTACCAACTCCGTCACATGTGGGATCCCGTACACTAAAGTCTCCAAGTTTATTAGAACAATAAACTACACTACACTTATCGCATCGACAACACGATGTGATTCGAT
This sequence comes from Ormosia emarginata, assembly GCA_029884605.1. NCBI lineage: Eukaryota > Viridiplantae > Streptophyta > Magnoliopsida > Fabales > Fabaceae > Ormosia > Ormosia emarginata. The sequence goes on from JAQQTP010000088.1 coordinate 48,807,607, forward strand.
CTCCTCGTCAACCCAAAACACCAGAAATCGGTATAAAGACAAAACATAATTCCAAATACATGAAATTACGAAAATGCCCTTAAGATAAAAATATATGCCCTCAATGGCGTAAAGCACAGTACGGGTTCACTTTTTCCCGACAAATAAATAACCTCAAAAACTCATGACGGGTTCACATTTTCCCGACAAGTGAAAAATAAATACGGTAGAACGGTCAATCGCGTAGAAATTTTATCGCGTTTTTGAAATCTCGTCATTTTTACAAACGTTTAAAAATCGGGTAAAGATATTTTTCTGTTTTTAAAATCGCGTAGCATTTTTAATACGTTTTCTCAATCGCGTAGGATTTTTAAATCGTTTTCTTGTCCAACTTCCTTAAATAACTGCGTTTAAAACATGTAAATAATATTTAGTACTTTCAAATTACGTAGAATATTTTTCATAGCGATATCTTGTCTTTTGGACATCTTTTCTATCTTATTTATCCGTTTTTACTAAAAATTGACAGTATTTTGTTTAATAAATTATAATAATGGTTTCCTAAATTTACCATTTAAAAGTTCTTTTCATTTTTATTAATACCAAATAATTATACTTTTGAAAATTCCTAACGTGCTTCAAACACACACGATGAGCTATACGTTAGAAATTTTATAAAGCTACTGTATTTCTTCTTACAGTAAAAACCATTAGTATTAACCTCTTAAACTTAATTCTAACTATTTTATTTCTTTAAAACTCATTGTAGAAAATTTACTTTAACTTGTATTGCTTCTTCTTGATTGAAAATAACTTGGAATTAATTTTTAGAAATCATGAATGTATAATTTGGCATGTTGGCCGAATTTGATAAAAACTTTGCATTTGATTTCTGAATTATTTTTCACCTTTTAAATACATGTTTAATCTCTTGTATTGTCTACATTGATTTAATCCTTACCCTAGAAAATAGTTTTAGAAATCAAAGTGTTGAAGTTAGACATGTTGGATGAAAATGTAAGGTTATGCCATTTAATTTCCAAATTCATTTTTCTTAATCTAAACAAATGGATATCTTACCAATTCTCTTAGGTTATTTAGGTCACCTTTTAAGAAAATTAAGAGAACATTTTGGTTCCCATTTAAATCATGGCCGTGAGCCTTGTTAATGTGTTCTTTGGAACACTCATGCAATCCTTGACATATTATTTGCATCCTATATATTATCATGCATTTCTAACACATGCCATATTATCAAAGCTTGTAGACATGCAAATTAAAGCTTGTAGACATGCAATTATTACAAATATCACATAAGAAGACTACTAACAAATACACAACAACCTACTAGTAAGCACCAAATTATCAAACACACAAATAACAAACACACAAATAATTAACACATCAAAACAAGCACACCACCGAATCCTTATGGATTCTACAAGCACAACCACATATATTCCTCACCACCAACACTTGGTTGATGAGGGTAATCTCCTCTTACCTCTTGAAGAACCTCCAAGTCCTTTGTATGTCTCCTTCAAGCAAGCTTCCTCCTCCAAGAGCTCCTTGAAAACAAAGAAAACATACAATATTAATACCTAAGGCTCTAAACTAGAATAATCATGGATTAAAATCATGATTAAAACTTTAAAATGGATAGAAACATGAAGATTAAAGAATTTCACCTTCATGGTTTCAAACTTGAGCTTTGAAGAACAAGGTAGAAAATGGAAGATTTAAGAAAAACTTCCAACATGAAAGTTCCTTAGAATGGTATGGAGATTCAAGATCTATGGTCATTTAGAATTTTAGAAGCTTGGAAGGTGATTTTTGAGGGTTGGCCGTGAGCTTGAAGAAAGGGAGAGATGTGAGCTTTTGTGGTTTTTGCTTGATAGGAAGATGAAGATGAAGGAATCTTGAGAAATTCCTAACATGAAAGTGTCTTGGATTGATGAGAGGATTCAAGAAATGATATTGGTAGGAATTATAGAAATTTGGAGAAGTGTTCTTGGTGCTTTGGCCGAATCAAGGGGGAGAGAAAATGAGAGAGAATTTTGGTTGCTTGGTCTTGGTTCTTTGGAGAAAAGGATGTGTAGAAGAGTAAGTGAGGTGAATGGGTGGAGATTGTCTCCATTTGGGAGCCATGGCCGTGGAGCACATGGAGAGAAAAGGAAGGTGAGAGCTTCTTGCCAAAGTTGAAAATGAGCTAAGGCTCTCCTATTTATAGACTCCGGGAAAAAGATGAAGGCTTAGGATATTTTTTTCGGTTTATCATAAGCAATGAACAACAAATATCGCTTATAAAGCTAATGTCTATTGTCTAATGGGTAATAAAATATACATAGATTTTTATCTTATACTAGCAGAGTAGAAATTATTATTGATCATTTTTTCATCGATTGCCCTTGATGAGTCATAAAGCGAGTCATCAAAGAGAAATTTCTAGAACATGTGACTCACTACGATGAGTCGGTATGATGAGTCATCGTGGAACCTGTCTAGAACGGGTGAGTCAAGATGGCGAGTCGGCGTAGATATTTTTCTAGAGCAAAGTAGCAGTCACAGAGATATTTTCCAAAGGTGAGTCAAGCATGGCGAGTCGGCGTAGATATTTTCCAAAAAGTGGTGAGTCATGTCGAGTCACCGATCGCATCACAACCGCATCATTGGCTGCATCATCAATGGTGAGTCACGGTCACGAGTCATCGAGAAGCTGAACCGGCGAGTCACTACGGTGAGTCACAGCCGAGTCAAGCACTCCGGAACCTTCTAGAATTCGCCGAGTCATGATCGAGGTGTCACGCCACGTGTCATCATCCTATTGGCTCGTTGCGATGAGTCATAGCCACCAATTTTGACCCGGCTCCTCATTGGTCCACGTGTAAAAAGACTTAAGGACTAAACGTGGGTCCCGCAAAATATTTCCGGTCGTCCGTCACTTATTTATACTTGACTAACAAAATAATATTATAATAATATAAAATTATTTTATTTGTGATTAAATCCTAAAAATTAAAAGATTATTTTTAGTCTCATTCAGAATCGGGTTAAGTAAGATTCCCCAATTCTAAATAATAAAATAAGATTTTCCCGCCCAGGAAAATATTATTTTCCTACCCCGAGCAAATCACACAAAAAGTCCATATAAAATCACAGACAGTATTATCGGACATTAAATCAAGAAGAAAACAATTAAAAAAAAAGCAAAAATGAAGAAAAAACGAGACGTTCGGGACGTAATCGGTCATTTTTCCATTTTTTCCCACAACGTAGGTAATCGTCCAAAACGTTCAAATAAAATATCCAAAGCAGTATTATATAGCTGTATATCTTTCTGAGAAAAATTAAAACAAGAGGCTCGAGAAAAATTTTTATTTCATCTGTCTGGAAGAAAAATACGTAAAACGATTATATAAAATACTAGACAAAATATTATACATCCGTTTTTGATACTGAGAAAAATTTAAAACAAGTAATTTGATAAAATTTTTATTTTATGTATCGAAACAAATCATGTAAAACTATCAAATAAAATAACAAACAAATATTGTTTTTCGTATTTCATACAGAAAAACAAGAAACAAGATAAAATAGGGACACAACGGTCTTTTACCCAAAAGTTGGGATGTTACAACACTCCCACCAAAAAGGAATTTCGTCCCCGAAATTAGCAGTAGCGATCTCGACAAAGTCCTTCGTCTTGTCTTTTATATTTTCACGTTGCACCTCCGTTTACACCACTCAGCATTACCTCGATTAACGAAAACTCCTTGCATCGCGTAAAACATGGAGAATAGTATTTTAGTGGGATTCTTCATGATTTCGAGAATAGATCGAATGTCGTTAATAAAGATAATGACAATTCGTCTAAATAAGGACGAAAGATACTATCCACTACGCTCATTTGCGTCACTACGATCAAGTACCATTTGAAATTATTCCCGACTTTGTACCGCTTCACTCTTTCTCGCCTTTACTTTTACCTAAGGAAGTGCCTCATAATCCAAGTTCTCTTTTTCAACAATACGTATTTGATACTTATGACATAATTTTGACTAAAAACATCCTTTCTTTACAATTGCAACACACAAAAGGACATTATAAAAATTTAGAAGAAAAGGTAGAGAAATTATTTGAATTGTTATCGACTTGTCTAACAAAGAATTTGACATTGCCGATTTTAAGAATAAGATTTACGGGACACCAAAGTTTTTGAAACAATCTATGGGATATGATTAAAGATAACCAATCCATATATAAGATCACATCTATCTCGCGAAAGAGATAAAGCAGTTTAGATTAACGAGTAAAAGATTGTTTAAAGGACTGGATAATAACAATAGGTTTGGTAACAAAAGCAGAAATAGAAAAATCAAAAGGTAACAAAGATATTGATAGCTTTAATCAACTCAAATAGTTAATTAGTCATAAAAGAATGAGTTAGACCAAAAGTACATTTTTCGCAATTGCGGTATATGAAAGATGTCATGAAGACATAGAAATAAAAGATGATAGAATCATCCATACCAGTTAGAACATATCCACTAGAGAAATTGATATGGTACGATGAATTTTAAAATAAGCTTTTTAACTTGGACAATTCAATGATAAGTCTAGCAGTATGGATGGTTGGAAAAATACCCAATCCATATTTTTAAATTGCATCCGTTTTGAGAACGAAGCATACAAATTGAATCAACAGAAAAGATTCAATTATTTAATAGACTTAGGATGGTTTAAGCAACTCAAGTTCTCAACTACATGTTCTAATAACAGAAGTAGAAACAATCAGGCCAAAAGAATAATGAAGACACAAATAATTCTAATTGACTCACACAATATATGCCATAGAGAAATAGGCTACTCTCGGAATTATACAGTATAGTTAAAGAATCACCTTTTTGTGACACAATCTCCTTTGTTTAGGTCCGCAACCTAAGATGCTTTTGCTCCACTTGAAGAATCGATGTTCCACTCTACTTAAGATGTCGAAGCACGTACGTTTCTAACAGATGACTTCGTTTTTTAGCAAGATACACTGTTCAGCAAAACGTCCGGCATCCTACACTTGAAAACAGATGATTTTCCTTTGATTGCACAACTCCTCGTTAGATGATCTTCCTCACACTTTCAACACGTTGGTGCAAATATCACAGTCTAACCAAACTTGCTACCGCTAGCTTTTCCTCCACAAGATTGTTGTTGTTGTTGACTTCCCGATGATCACGAATACGTTTTTCTACTGGACTTGCTTGGCCTTACGACTTCACCTTCTTCAGAACTAATATGGTCTAATGTTACGAAATTGCGTATTCTAAGATTTATTTCGACTTGGTCTGCTTTTAATCCTCGGCTATCGTTCCTCGCTGCTGAGTAATCCTCAAGTCATATTGTACTGTTTCTTCAATTATTCTTTACCTTGCTTTCATAGTTGTAGTCATATCACCGCTATCGCATCTTGCTTCCTCACGTGCACGTTTACCACGAATCATCGTCTTTCTTCAAAGACAGACGAATCATAATACAATGGATACCAAAGTAACCATTCCAAAGAAACATTGTCTCCTTTCTGAGTCCAAGCAGAGAGTCACACAACAAAAACAAGACAAACCCAACCACAAACCCCAAAAAGACTCTACCCGTGCTCTGATACCAACTAATGTAACACCCTCCGTAGGGCGTCACATTTTAAAATAATAAACAAATCTTAAAACTAATTAAAATCATTTTATAAAAGCTTTGAGTTTTAAACTATGGATTTTAAAATTTCTTATTGCGGAAATACAAACTTGTCGGAAATTTTAAGTAAAATGGAAATTAAATTTAACAGATTAACATACACATCACCAATCATTTCATATAAGTTAAAACGTAATATTTATAGACTCAGAGAAACAGTAGTAAACCCAAAGACGGGTACTACTAATAGCACGGTAACAACACTAACGAGAAAAATTCAACCTACATAGTCTGTTTCTTCACCAACTGCATCTTGTTGAAACTTGTAAGACCACTCAATGACGTCGCCACCATCTTCAGAATATTGTCTCCCCTAGGATTAAGAATGTGCTCCGCCTACTATACGAATTCGAAGAATACAAACCAAACAAAAACAACACAGGAAAGAGGTGAGATCCCCTTTCACCAGTACCAGTACGGTAGTAAAGAATAATACGAATGACAAAGTCATTCCATACACACAGATAATCACAATTATAGTCATGTTATCAAATATTTCTAATATGCATACAACCTAATAAAATAAACAGTAATAACATTATCAGGATAGATATAACAATTCATACCATATAAAATATCATAACAAGACAATAAAAATAAAGATTAAATTCAATAACAACACATCATAGCAAAACAAAAATACAATAATGTACGGACAAAATACAACATATAAACAATTAATATCGAGATATGAAAGATCACAAATAAAAATATCACAGATATAACACAAATAAAGAAAACCACATAGATAAATCAATCTCACAGATAAAATAAGATAAGAAATGGACAACTAACATAAAAATTATCGATAAATATAAATAGAGAAAATGTAAAAACATCCAAGATATTACCGATAAAGATAAATAGAGAAAATGGAATATTATCCAAGATATAATCAAATACACCAAACACACAACCCTACTCCATGGAGCTAAACCCAAACAGATATCGAGAGAATGACTTGCAAAATCTATTAGTACCACGGCTGCCCAACCAACTATTACGCGATCACACGTTGCGTCAATAGCCTACGACACGGGAATCCACCATCCAGGCGTAGTATAGTTCTGATCTCCGTTGTGGCACTATAGGCAATGTACTACTAGACTTTACAAACCTCGATTAAATATAGTGAATGTCGAGTACATTAGTGTGCTATCGGTTTACCACGCCCAATGGAGCTACCAACTCCGTTCACATGTGGGATCCCGTACACTAAAGTCTCCAAGTTTATTAGAACAATAAACTACACTACACTTATCGCATCGACAACACGATGTGATTCGTCTCGTCAACCCAAAACACCAGAAATCGGTATAAAGACAAAACATAATTCCAAATACATGAAATTACGAAAATGCCCTTAAGATAAAAATATATGCCCTCAATGGCAGAAAGCCTGTACGGGTTCACTTTTTCCCGACAGCGAAATAACCTCAAAAACCTGTACGGGTTCACATTTTCCCGACAGTGAAAAATAAATACGGTAACGGTCAATCGCGTAGAAATTTTATCGCGTTTTTGAAATCTCGTCGTTTTTACAAACGTTTAAAAATCGGGTAAAGATATTTTTCTGTTTTTAAAATCGCGTAGCATTTTTAATACGTTTTCTCAATCGCGTAGGATTTTTAAATCGTTTTCTTGTCCAACTTCCTTAAATAACTGTTTAAAACAGACAGAAATAATATTTAGTACTTTCAAATTACGTAGAATATTTTTCATAGCGATATCTTGTCTTTTGGACATCTTTTCTATCTTATTTATCCGTTTTTACTAAAAATTGACAAATATTTTGTTTAATAAATTATAATAATGGTTTCCTAAATTTACCATTTAAAAGTTCTTTTCATTTTTATTAATACCAAATAATTATACTTTTGAAAATTCCTAACGTGCTTCAAAACACACGATGAGCTATACGTTAGAAATTTTATAAAGCTACTGTATTTCTTCTTACAGTAAAAACCATTAGTATTAACCTCTTAAACTTAATTCTAACTATTTTATTTCTTTAAAACTCATTGTAGAAAATTTACTTTAACTTGTATTGCTTCTTCTTGATTGAAAATAACTTGGAATTAATTTTTAGAAATCATGAATGTATAATTTGGCATGTTGGCGAATTTGATAAAAACTTTGCATTTGATTTGAATTATTTTTCACCTTTTAAATACATGTTTAATCTCTTGTATTGTCTACATTGATTTAATCCTTACCCTAGAAAATAGTTTTAGAAATCAAAGTGTTGAAGTTAGACATGTTGGATGAAAATGTAAGGTTATGCCATTTAATTTCCAAATTCATTTTTCTTAATCTAAACAAATGGATATCTTACCAATTCTCTTAGGTTATTTAGGTCACCTTTTAAGAAAATTAAGAGAACATTTTGGTTCCCCATTTAAATCATGGCCGTGAGCCTTGTTAATGTGTTCTTTGGAACACTCATGCAATCCTTGACATATTATTTGCATCCTATATATTATCATGCATTTCTAACACATGCCATATTATCAAAGCTTGTAGACATGCAAATTAAAGCTTGTAGACATGCAATTATTACAAATATCACATAAGAAGACTACTAACAAATACACAACAACCTACTAGTAAGCACCAAATTATCAAACACACAAATAACAAACACACAAATAATTAACACATCAAAACAAGCACACCACCGAATCCTTATGGATTCTACAAGCACAACCACATATATTCCTCACCACCAACACTTGGTTGATGAGGGTAATCTCCCTCTTACCTCTTGAAGAACCTCCAAGTCCTTTGTATGTCTCCTTCAAGCAAGCTTCCTCCTCCAAGAGCTCCTTGAAAACAAAGAAAACATACAATATTAATACCTAAGGCTCTAAACTAGAATAATCATGGATTAAAATCATGATAAACTTTAAAATGGATAGAAACATAAAGATTAAAGAATTTCACCTTCATGGTTTCAAACTTGAGCTTTGAAGAACAAGGTAGAAAATGGAAGATTTAAGAAAAACTTCCAACATGAAAGTTCCTTAGAATGGTATGGAGATTCAAGATCTATGGTCATTTAGAATTTTAGAAGCTTGGAAGGTGATTTTTGAGGGTTGGCCGTGAGCTTGAAGAAAGGGAGAGATGTGAGCTTTTGTGGTTTTTGCTTGATAGGAAGATGAAGATGAAGGAATCTTGAGAAATTCCTAACATGAAAGTGTCTTGGATTGATGAGAGGATTCAAGAAATGATATTGGTAGGAATTATAGAAATTTGGAGAAGTGTTCTTGGTGCTTTGGCCGAATCAAGGGGAGAGAAAATGAGAGAGAATTTTGGTTGCTTGGTCTTGGTTCTTTGGAGAAAAGGATGTGTAGAAGAGTAAGTGAGGTGAATGGGTGGAGATTGTCTCCATTTGGGAGCCATGGCCGTGGAGCACATGGAGAGAAAAGGAAGGTGAGAGCTTCTTGCCAAAGTTGAAAATGAGCTAAGGCTCTCCTATTTATAGACTCCAGGAAAAAGATGAAGGCTTAGGATATTTTTCGGTTTATCATAAGCAATGAACAACAATTACTGCTTATAAAGCTAATGTCTATTGTCTAATGGGTAATAAAATATACATAGATTTTTATCTTATACTAGCAGAGTAGAAATTATTATTGATCATTTTTCTACTGATTGCCCTTGATGAGTCATAAAGCGAGTCATCAAAGAGAAATTTCTAGAACATGTGACTCACTACGATGAGTCAGTATGATGAGTCATCGTGGAACTGTCTAGAACGGGTGAGTCAGTATGGCGAGTCAGCGTAGATATTTTTCTAGAGCAGGCGAGTCAGCGTAGATATTTTCCAAAGCAGGTGAGTCAGCATGGCGAGTCAGCGTAGATATTTTCCAAAGCAGGTGAGTCAGCATGCTGAGTCACTGACTGCATCACAACTGCATCATTGGCTGCATCATCAATGGTGAGTCACAGCGCTGAGTCATCAGAGAAGCTTCTGGAACTGGCGAGTCACTGCGGTGAGTCACAGGCCGAGTCAGCACTTCTGGAACCTTCTAGAAGCTGCTGAGTCATGATGCTGAGGTGTCACGCCACGTGTCATCGTCCTATTGGCCCGTTGCGATGAGTCATAGCCACCAATTTTGACCAGCTCCTCATTGGTCCACGTGTACAGCACTTAAGGACTAAACGTGGGTCCCGCAAAATATTTCCGGTCCGTCACTTATTTATACTGACTAACAAAATAATATTATAATAATATAAAATTATTTTATTTTGATTAAATCCTAAAAATTAAAAGATTATTTTTAGTCTCATTCAGAATCGGGTTAAGTAAGATTCCCCAATTCTAAATAATAAAATAAGATTTTCCCGGCCCGGAAAATATTATTTTCCTACCCCGAGCAAATCACACAAAATCCATATAAAATCACAGACAAGTATTATCGGACATTAAATCAAGAAGAAAACAATTAAAAAAAGAAAAAAAGAAAAAACAAGACGTTCGGGACGTAACGGTCATTTTTCCATTTTTTCCCACAACGTAGGTAATCGTCCAAAACGTTCAAATAAAATATCCAAGCAGTATTATATAGCTGTATATCTTTCAGAAAAATTAAAAAAGATGCTTCGAGAAAAATTTTTATTTCACATGTCTGGAAGAAAAATACGTAAAACGATTATATAAAATACTAGACATTATATATACATACTGTTTTTGATACGAGAAAAATTTAAAACAAGTAATTTGATAAAATTTTTATTTTATGTATCGAAACAAATCATGTAAAACTATCAAATAAAATAACAAACAGTATTGTTTTTCTGTATTTCATACAGAAAAACAAGAAACAGTAAAATAGGGACACAACGGTCTTTTACCCAAAAGTTGGGATGTTACACCCTTGATCAATTCTAAATCCAATGGTTGTAAATGGTCATAGCCATTATATAAAACTAAATCTCTATCCTTGATTTAATCTCCATCTAACGGTTATAAATAATCATATTTACTTTTAAGATCAAATATCCACCGTTGATTAAATCAAGATCAAGTCTCCATTGTTAGTTAAATCAATGGTGGATATCCAAACCACCAATGTTGACTTAAGCAATATAATTTCTATTTTTATCTACTAAAACCCCACGAAAGATTATATTTACTGTATTTTTATCGTCTGATTAATAAATACAAAGCAAAACACAAGACAAGAAAATTTCTAAAACTGTTTCCGGATTCAGGTTTAGTAAGATCCCCTGTCTCCGTCCAAACAGTACAAATTTTTCTATGCGTAGAAAAATTTTTACTTTGCGGGACCCACCTGGTCCCACGTAAGGTCACTTGGGCCCACATAGGACCACCTGGGCCCACATACAGTAAAAAAAATTCATAATCATCCACAAAAATCACAAGTATTAGAAAACATATGAAAATCAAGTCAGATTATTAAAAATAATTAACAGTCAAGAGAAATAAATATTTAAAGATTTTCTCCGGCACGAAAATTATTATTTTCCTGACACGGAGTAAATCACTCAAAACGATCAAATACGCTGACTGACTGCGGGATTTAAGGATGCAAACCCAAGTGCAGGTTGTCTCAAGTAGTAAATTTCTCGAGAGTCCGAGGTCGATCCACAGGGAATTGATGAAGAAAAATTAATTGAGATAAGAAGAGGATTTGTTACAACACCAAAAGTAATAAAACAAGTTCACAAATGAATTTAAGGGCTTGCTTGGGTTAGGAGATTCACTCTTGGTAATAAATTAAAGGTAAGATTATTTCTCTTTATAACTTAATTGAAATCCACACACAACGGAGGTTCCAATCGGAAAATGTAACATTCAAAGTTCAATTATATATGCAATCATATTATGATTCCTTTAATTATCTACCAACATTTGTAAATGAGTTCAAGCATTCACTGTGCCAATCCTATTGTCTACAATAAATCAAGATCTCCATTAACAAAGAAGGTTTCTAAATTGATTGGAAACAAAATACAATACATATAATGTTCATTTAATAATATATCATTTAAGCATAAGAAATAAAATAATCTAACCTTATTTCATTACCAAGAGCTTCACTCTTTCACCCAAGCAAGATAAAGATTTAGTTACTCATGGATAAGAAGAAAGAAAGAGAGAAGAAGAGAAAGATGAACATAGTTTCACTTTAGAACAAGAGAAAATTACAACAAAGTAAAACAACAAACAAGCATAACCACAAAAACTTGTAAAAACTAAGCCTAACATCAAGTGTTTCAAATGGTCAGCCAATGGTGCCTTTTATAGAGGATTAGGGATACAAAATGACAAAGGGGCTGATTAGGAGTAGGTGGGATGAGTGGATGAATGAGTGGAGAATGCCAAATGGTGAGGATAAGAGTGAAAAATCATTGAGATTTCTTGTCTCTGAAATCATTCATTGCTTAAGTCATTGATTTCGTCATTTTCAAGCCAAGTGATCTTCATGAAAGTTCTAGGAAATTGTCTAAGCTTTCCAATGGCTCTAGAATCACCCAAAAATTCATCCTACAGCCCAAGATATGACCCAATTACTACAAACTATTCAGGCCCAATTTCAGCACCTCTGTTTTGACTTTCAGACCCAATATCACCATTAAGGAGCCTGAATCAAGTTTTGTGTTCATTATGAAAGTTTTAGATCTCGGTCTTAACTTTCAAATATCCAAATTTCAGCCTAAGATAATTCTTGCAGTCTGAGTTATGCTCTGATTACTGTACACTGTTCAGGTTTCAGACACAAAACTCGTGTTCTGTCTTCCAAGCCCAATTAGCTCTACTAGATGTCTGAGTGAGACTTTGAGCTCTGCATCAAAGTTGTAGAGCTCTTCTTATCTTTCCTACAAGGTAAAATTCATAATTATTAGACATTTAGAACTCAAGATATGGCCGAAATACAGAAACAGCGTAAGACCAAAATAGTGCTAAAAAAATCAATTAAGTCCAATTTGAGTCCAAACTTACAAAACATAACTAGAATTAATCAATTAAGTACATAGAGAGTGTAAATGACTAAAGATGAGGGTTTATTAATGTATAAAATATGTGATCATCAAATTCCCCCACACTTAGCTTTTTGCACTCCTGGGCAAAACATATAAGACTAAAGTTAGGAGACAAAGAAAAATGACACATACTCAAAAGCTAAAAACTCTAAAAGACTTGATGAAGCAAGAAGAGCAACAAGAAATTCAAGGGATCAAAGCATTAATGAGGTAACATTTCTTCACATCTCAATCCAACAAGCAAGGAAACTTCAGTTGAAAAGAATGAATCAAGAATGATAGATCCTCACAGAATTCACTCTCAATCTCTCAAGTGTTTAAAAGGTAAGTATTTCACTCTATTCAACCCATGAACAATTGCACTACCATAAGTTTGCTTATCTTCTACTTCTCCGCTACTCAAAATACATGCATACAAAAATCAAGAGGACTTTATTCAAGGTTGTAAAGGGGTCATGGTAAAGGAGAAGGGATAATATGGATATGAAAAGATAAATACCGAAGAGAATAAAAGAGCATTATAGTACAGTTAAAGTGGAGAAAATGTTTGAGAACATTCATCATAAAGGACAATCACCAACATTTGACTAATGTTTTGTTGAAGATCAATCCCAAATTGGTGAATTGAATTCATTGTTAGACTTGAACATTCTCCTTTTCTTCCTGTTGTTTCCAAGCATCCACCTTTATTCTGATAATCCTTTGATTGCAATGGTGTTCAAAAATTTTTTTTTTTGGGATCATTTTGCACACACACCCCCACACTTATTCAAGAACAAGGTCAATGCTCTCTTATTCCCTAAGGTTGGGTAAAAATATGTTTTTTTTATTTTTTTTTTGAAGGATGAGATGAGCTAAAAATAAGGAATGGTCAAACAAGTTCAAAGGGATTACACAATGGAAAATATACAAGGATGGCTATTTAGTCAAAGTAGCTATTTTAAAATGCCTCAATCATATTAATGTATGCATGTGAAAATATAGCCTCAAAAAGAATCAAAGCAAGTTCTAGAGTAACAATTCCATGAGTGAAAATCACACAAGAAAGAAGAGAATGGTACAAATATTCAATCCATTCATCAATAGGCTCAAAATCTCACAAGGCATATTTCTATCATTCTCTATCCACCAATTCAACATCCATAACCAAGCATGTGAAATTTAAGAAAAAAGATAATTTATTCAATCATGCTATGATTCCTGAATTTCAATTGCTTTCAAGGATGTGAGAGTGCATTCGCTTGAATCTTTCAAAGGAAATCAAAAGACAAAAACTTTGTTACTTCCACAAATCAATACTAATTATTTACTACCTAAAAAAAACTCCTTACTCTGCCACCAATTAAGATGCGCCTCAGAAGTAAAATTACTCCTTACTCTGCCATCACTAATTGGTTTAGTAAGTCTATGACAATCATATCATACTTCCCAAACAAAACAAAAAAAAATTTTGGGTCAACTATCCTTCCCCCCTAATTAGATCACAACATTGTCCTCAATGTTAAAATATAGATGAGTAAAGGATATAAGATATTACCTGTTGGAGAAAACTGACACAAATTTAAACAAAAACAAAGTATGATAAATCCAAAGTAAAGGAAAGCTTTAAACAAAGTGTCAAATCTGGCTCCTTTTTCATCCTGTTTCCCTCACTGCCTCCTGCTGACCAATCTATCTGAGTTATTGCTGGGTCAGGATCAAAGATCAAAGGTAAATGAATTTTTTTTTTGTGACTTCAAGAAAACTATCAGGGTAAAGAAGTCTAGAAACCCCTGAAGGACCCTGCTCAAAGGATCGTCTGTCCAAAACCAAAATACAGCAAAATCATACAAAGATAAAAGAGATATAATAGCAAATGATGACATACCTGTATGTACAGCTTTCATGGCATATCTTTATACTGCGCGTCGTGAGTGCAGTGGTGGTATATCTTTATACTGCGTGTCACCAATGTAGTAGACACTCACGAATTTTTTTTTTTAAAGACCAGCGTGCAAAGGTCCACCCTAGTCAATGACGGGTCAGCCAAAGGCTGGGGCTCCACAACTGATTAAAGCCATAGTACTCCTTCCAGATCGCCCTTGTTCAGACTCTTTTTTTTTTTTTTTCATTTTTTTCATTTTTTTTCAAAAAGAAAACATGAAGAAGAAGATAACATGTACAGATTGTTGTGGATATGGCTCACATCTACCTCTGGTTTCACGTCCAGTAACGGCTTAAACGCCTTCTATGAGTCAAGGATAAGCTTCCCATCCAATTTTCTTATAAATTGGCAAACAGGGTCTTTTAGAGTCAGATTCCCAAGACTGTAGCGTTTTTCTTCATCCTTGAAGAGATTCCACAAATTAAGAATTTTATGATGCACCAATCCATAAGAATGCATCTCAAGAGTCAATAAGATATCATCTAATGACTCCTTACTCAGTCCATTCTTAATGAAGAAAATTTTATCTTCTCTGTTTGCGAAAACCATAAGTACGACATCGCTTGTTACAATTCCATCGTCCACATTTGTAATAGACTTGTAACCTTTTTGCTCTTCTCCTTTTAGAATACAAACTTCTTCCAAGACCTGGCATGTATGAGTCAAATGAAATTGAAGACTCACCTGCTAGTCGGACCTTTGCTTCAATTATCCAGCGTACATCTTCTGGCATACCTTTGTGCATTAACAGTCTCAATCTTTCACATCGAACTTTGTAGATTTTTTTCAGAGCATTTTGAGGGAGAGAAGGAAAATGTTTTCTCAGGTTTGAAAGAACGACATTCATTTTAAAGGAGAAGAAGGATTTAGTTATTTTGGGAAACTGAAAAACAAACTGACTTGAGAGTCACGGAGTACCGTATCTGCCACTTAACCAGCAACACAAAGAACTCATCAACTTGGTTTTTTCAGAAATGGTTGAGCCTTTGTCCATTAACTTTAAACACATTACCATTCCTATGATTCACAATATCTACGGCCCCATGAGGATACATGTGTTTGACAACAAAAGGACCACTCCAGCTAGATCTCAATTTTCTAGGGAATAGGTGCAGGCGAGAATCATAAAGCAGAACTTTTTGACCAATTTCAAAAGATTTTCTCAAAATTATCTTGATTGTGGATTTTATTGGATTTGTCTTTTGACAATTTTCACAACTTTTGCAAAAAGTATAGCAGTCCTTAAATAAAGTGGGCCAATAAAATCCACACTGCAAGATTTTCGCACCTATTTTCTTTGAAGAAAAGTGACCTCCACATGCTTCTGAGTGACAAAATTTAATGACACTACCTACCTCACTATCGGGCACGCATCTCTAAAAAATTTGGTCAGGACAATGTTTGAACGAGTATGGGTCATCCTAATAAAAAAATTTCACCTCTGTTAGAAATTTCCTTCTATCTTGGTGCGTCCATTGAGGCGACATCTTTCCTTCTTGTTCTTCAGTAAGAGACGAGGAAATTACTACAGGAAAGCTTTGCTTTTCTCCCAAAAATGTGTACTTCAACCCAGCAGGTAATGGCTTTAGTTTCGGTGTGGGTACTTCTTCATGAGCATTATCATCCATGGGTTTTAGCTCTTTGAATTTTGGCTTTCTTCCTTTGTATTCTATTTCCTCTGTACAATCAAGCAAATCAAATGAATTAATTAAACAAACTTCTAATGAGTCAGAAGAACTCCCTTTTTGAAGATGATCATCTATAATGGCTTCAATTCCTTCAACTTCCTCATTTTCATCAAGGACTTCCTGTGGTTGCTTGCACATGTTAAAAACATTGAGATCCAGTGTCATGTTTCCAAATCCAAATGTTAGCTTCACCACTCCATTTCTGTAATTTATCAAAGCATTAGATGTTGCTAAAAATGGACGGCCTAAAATAACAGGAATTGACTTGCAACTATCAACTAGAGGTTCAGTATCCAAGACAATGAAATCCACAGGATATATGAATTTATCAACTTGAACCAACACATCTTCCACTATTCCTCTTGGAATTTTAATTGATTTATCTGCAAGTAAAAGAGTTATAGAAGTTGGTTTTAACTCACTTAAGTTGAGTTGCTGATAAACTGAATATGGAAGCAAATTGACACTAGCACCAAGATCAAGTAAAGCTTTTTCAATTTTATGTTCTCCAATAATACATGAAACTGTAGGACAACCAGGGTCTTTATATTTCAACGCATTATTATTTTGAAGAATGGAGCTTACCTGTTCTGCCAAAAATATTTTCTTTTTCACATTTAATTCCAGTGTTATGGTCTAATTTCTTTGGATTTTTCAATGCTTGAGGAAATGGGGGTGAAGGCGAGAGTTTGGTCTCCTTTTGGTCAAGTTCTTCATTTTCTTGGGGAATTGGCTCATCTTCTTTCTCACAAGATTCGAGGATTTGTTTTTCAACAACCTTTCCACTCCTAAGAGTTATCACTGACTGGACTTGGTCCATTTGTTAGTTTTTTGAACTCCCCTCATTTAGACTGTACTGACCCTTGGGATTTGGTTGAGGTTGAGAAGGAAATTTTCCTTTCTCATGAATGATGAGTGCAGAAGAAAGTTTAGCAAGAGTGTCTTTTATGTCATTCATAGTTTGATTATTTTGTTTATTAATGGCCTCTTACTTTTCTATGAATGGATGCAGTGTTTCTTCAAGGTTTCTCCTATATGGTGGGACATAAGGTGCATATCCTTAAGAATTTTGAGAGTCCTGTTGTGCCTGAGGAGGTGGTGGTTGCACAAATTGTGACTGATTATTATTCCTCCAGCTGAAATTTGGGTGATTTCTCCATCCCAGATTGTATGTATTTGAAAAAGAAGAAGTCAATGGCTTGTTAAAATTATTCATTGTATTTACCTGCTCATGTACAACTTCTTTAAAAACAGGAATGTTAGGACATTCGTGTGTTGAGTGTCCTAAGTCATCACAAATACCACAAATTTCTTCATTTTGCACAGATTTGATTTCTTTTGCTTTTCTTAATTCCATGGCTTCAACCTTTCTAGCCAAACTAGCAAATCTAGCATTTAGATCTTCCTCTTGACTAAGGTGATATTTTCCTTTATTAGCACTTGCAAGATTAGATCTAATTGAATTTTCAGAAGTGTTAGTACTATGCCAAGATTGAGAATTTTCAGCCAACTGGTTCAAATAGTCTAAAGCTTCATCAGGTTCTTTATCAAGAAACTCACCATTGCATATTGTTTCCACAAATTGTTTAGTTTCAGGTATTAAACCTTCATAAAATAAGCTTATAGTGCGCCATTTTTCAAAACCATGATGTGGGCAAGAATTTAACAAATCTTTAAATCGTTCCCAACATTGAAAATATGCTTCATTTGAATTTTGGGAAAAATTTTGGATTTGTCTTTTCATAGCATTGGTTTTATGTGTTGGAAAATTTTTTTTTAAGAACTCACCTTGCATTTCTTGCCATGTGCCAATTGATCTTGGTTTCAAAGTCTTAAGCCAGGATTTTGCTTTATCTTTTAAAGAAAAAGGAAACAATTTAAGCTTAACAATCTCTTCAGTGCAATTTTGATCATTGAAGGCACTACATACTTCCTCAAATTCTTTCAGGTGTAAATATGGACTTTCAGATTCTAAACCATAAAAATTAGGAAGTAAAGAAATCATACCTGGTTTGAATCTAAAATTATTAGCATTGAGTGGAAAGATAAAACATGATGGACTAGAATTTCGAGGTGGTTGCAAATATTCACGCATGGTTCGCAACGGTTGATTTTTCGGTTCATCATGTACACTTTCATTGTCAGCCATTATGTCAATTGTGTATGATTGTGATTCAAACAAGTCAATATATAAAGTACCAGAATTAATTTTAACTAAACGACCAGAATTTAAATCACGATATAAATTAAGCATAAATACATAAATAACTAAAAAAAAATAAACAAAAAAATAATGTACAAGCTGGCGGTGTCACCCACCATTAAATATTAACAGGGATGTGGTATAAACCAACCACCCAAAAATAAAAATAAAAATAAAGTGCAGAAAGTACATTTAAATATGAAAACTGGAGAGTGACAGAGCCCCACAGAGCCGGGGAAAAAGAAGCGAAGAAGAAATATTATTTTATTAAGTTAGATTGTGGAAAAATAAATAACAGAAAAGTAAAAGGGAGAGTTTCCCCCACTAAGTTAGTGCGTAAAATAAAAGGGAGAGTTACCCCACGACGAAAAAAAAAATGGCAAAAATAAATAAATAAAATTAAGAAACAAAAATAAATGACATAAATATAAAAGTTAGAAAGTTAGTATGTTAGCAAGTTAGTAAGTTAGAGTTACATAGTTAGAAAGTTAGAGAGTTAGTAAAAAAACCGAAAGATCGGCAAGCCGATCTTTTGCTCCGGTGAGGGAGAAGAGAGAATAGATTTTATTAAAGAAAACAAACCTCAATAAATCAAAACTTCAAATCAAGTCCCTGGCAACGGCGCCAAAAACTTGACTGCTGGATTTAAGGATGCAAACCCAAGTGCAGGTTGTCTCAAGTAGTAAATTTCTCGGGAGTCCGAGGTCGATCCACAGGAAATTGATGAAGAAAAATTAATTGAGGCAAGAAGATGATTTGTCACAACACCAAAAGTAATAAAACAAGTTCACAAATGAATTTAAGGGCTTGCTTGGGTTAGGAGATTCACTCTTGGTAATAAATTAAAGGTAAGATTATTTTTCTTTATAACTCAATTGAAATCCACACACAACGGAGGTTCCAATCGGAAAATGTAATATTCAAAGTTCAATTATATATGCAATCATATTATGATTCCTTTAATTATCTACCAACATTTGTAAATGAGTTCAAGCATTCACTGTGCCAATCCTATTGTCTACAATAAATCAAGATCTCCATTAACAAAGAAGGTTTCTAAATTGATTGGAAACAAAATACAACACATATAATGTTCATTTAATAATATATCATTTAAGCATAAGAAATAAAATAATCTAACCTTATTTCATTACCAAGAGCTTCACTCTTTCACCCAAGCAAGATGAAGATTTAGTTACTCATGGATAAGAAGAAAGAAAGAGAGAAAAAGAGAAAGATGAACATAGTTTCACTTTAGAACAAGAGAAAATTACAACAAAGTAAAACAATAAACAAGCATAACCACAAAAACTTGTAAAAACTAAGCCTAACACCAAGTGCTCCAAATGGTCAGCCAATGGTGCCTTATATAGAGGATTAGGGATACAAAATGACAAAGGGGCTGATTAGGGGTAGGTGGGATGAGTGGATAAATGAGTGGAGAATGCCAAATGGTGAGGATAAGAGTGAAAAATCATTGAGATTTCTTGTCTCCGAAATCATTCATTGCTTAAGTCATTGATTTCGTCATTTTCGAGCCAAGTGGTCTTCATGAAAGTTCTAAGAAATTGTCTAAGCTTTCCAATGGCTTTAGAATCACCCAAAAGTTCGTCCTACAGCCCAAGATATGACCCAATTACTACAAACTATTCAGGCCCAATTTCAGCACCTCTGTTTTGACTTTCAGACCCAATATCACCATTAATGAGCTTGAATCAAGTTTTGTGTTCAACATGAAAGTTTTAGATCTGGGTCTTAACTTTCAAATATCCAAATTTCAGCCCAAGATAATTCTTGCAGCCTGAGTTATGCTCTGATTACTGTACACTGTTCAGGTTTCAGACACAAAACTCGTGTTCTGTCTTCCAAGCCCAATTAGCTCTACTAGATGTCTGATTGAGACTTTGAGCTCTTCATCAAAGTTGTAGAGCTCTCTCTTATCTTTCCTACAAGGTAAAATTCATAATTATCAGACATTTAGAACTCAAGATATGACCGAAATACAGAAACAGTGTAAGACCAAAATAGTGCTGAAAAAATCAATTAAGTCCAATTTGAGTCCAAACTTACAAAACATAACTAGACTTAATCAATTAAGTATATAGAGAGTGTAAATGACTAAAAATGAGGGTTTATTAATGTATAAAATATGTGAACATTACTGACGGAATAAACAAAATAATTTTATAGTGCACAGAAATTACTAAACAGTAAAATTCTGTTAACTATCAAAATTATTGTTTAAGAGATAGGAAATTCAGGGTGTTACAATACTCCCCCTCTAAAAAGAAATTTCATCCTCAAAATTTGACAAACATGATTTCACAACCTCAGAATAAATATGAATATTACTCTTTCATCTTTCCTTCCAGTTCCCATGTAGCTTCCTCTCTTACATCTTTCTATACTATTCTAACCAACAAAATCTTTTTTCCTGACGTTCAACTTTCTCCTGATCAAATAGATATCTCAAACTCCTAGCTATGAAGATATTGAATGTTACTCCAGAAAGAAAGTATCTCCATATCTCTGATACTAATACAGCGGCTACCAACCTTCATTCATGCCTAGAATAGTTTTTCTCAAATGACTTCAATTTCCTAAAATCATACCCTACAACTCTTCTATTCTGCCTAAGCACATATCTTAAGCTCCGATGTAATACGTCACTGTTCACCTCTAATGGTTCACTAGGATTAGATAAAACTAATACTAGAGAAGTACTTCAAACATATTTCAATTCCTAAAAAATTTTCTTATATGCATCAGTCTATACGAGCGCTTAATCCTTTCTGATAAGCTAGGTGAGAAGTCCTATGATCCAAAAATTTTCCAGGATTTCCATTACTGTCTTTTTGACTTTCCCACTGAAAAACTGTTTTCAAACTTTGAAGGATCCACCACGCTCATGTTGCGCCACTCCGATACTATGACATGGATATAAATAGGAATATCCTTTCTTGCAAATGCAATATATGAAAGAACATTATAGAGGTTTAGGAAGAAAAGGTAGCGAAATGATCTGATATGTTACCAAACATATTCAACAAGAATTTGATTTTGCCTGATTTTCAGGAATGAATTTTTTTTTCTAAATTATTAACACCTTATTGAGACAATCTCATAGGATATGGTTGAAAAATAACCAATCCGTTTTGAAGATCATATCTGTTTATGAAACAGATCAAACTAACACAAAATTTTGAACGACAGATCAAACTAACACAAAGATTTGATCTATAACAATATTTGAATAACACAAGTAGCTCGATCGGCTAAGAATAGAAACAAAAATAAACAAATCAGAGGATAACGAATAACTCTAACATATAATTGATCTACTCAATCATATGCCACACAGAATAAGTTGCTCACAGAAATATTCAGTAGGGTTTATAGGATTAGCTCCAATGATGCAATCTCCATTATTTAAATCTTCCGCTCAGAACACTTCCATTCCGCTTAGAGTAACAACTTTCCTTACTACCCAAGATTTTACTAATAGAAAACTCTGTTTTCAAAGAGCATAATCTCTGGAAATGTGCCCAAACTTTTCACAAATTATTTTCTTTAACGTACAATCCTTCGTTAAGTGCCCCTCTCCACATCACGTACTGCTTCTGGTTTCTCAATGGTCGTGAATACATCTTCCGTCGAAATCAATCACTTTCCTAATATCCCTAATAAAGAAATACCAGGTTCCAAAATTACGAAATCTTATATTCCAAGACTGATTCTCTTTCATCAGATCCTGAACTTCAACTTCCAGTTTTTGCTGTTCAGCGATCCTCTGTTCGTGCAATCATCCTTCCACATTGCTCCCGTTGCTCCCGTAGCTGCAACTGCATTACTAGTAACATGTTCTGCTTCCACGTACGTACAACCACCACGAGCTATTTCTTTTCTTCAAAGATGGATGAATCAAAATAAAATGGAAACCAGATGTAACCATTTCAAATAAACGTTTGTTTCCTTTCGGAAATCAAACACACAGAGAACACAACACAAGCAAAACAGACCTAACCACAAACCCCAAAAGACTCAAACCGTGCTCTGATATCAACTAATGTAACACCCTCCTTAGGGCATCACATTTCCAATCCCCGACTCATAATCTAAAAATCAATTCGTAAAAGGTTTGAGTTATGAAAATATGGGTTTCAAAATTACTTCTTTACTGAAATGTAAATTTACTGAAAATATTAGGTAATATTGAAAATCATATTTCAACTATTCATTATGCAATATTGACACCAATTAATATTTCACAATTTAAAGAGAAATACAAAATTACCATACTCTTTTTTTTAACAGTGGCAAACCCTATAACGGGTCCTACTTAATAGCACGGTACAACACTAACGAAAAACTTTAACATACTTATTCCTTTTTCTGTCCATCTTGATGCATCAGACATCTGTTCCTTTGTCAACACTGCACACCTTCGAGTCCTGAATGTCCACTCCTTATTGTTGTCACCAATCTTAGAGTATCCATCGCCCGTTATGTCTAAGACAACTCGATCCTTCTGTTATTTGATTTTAACAGTACAGACACAGCAAAATAACATAACAAAGAGGTGAGATCACCTACACCAATACCAACATGGCAGCACAGAGATAACACAAAACAATAATATCATACAGATAGATCATACCACAATTATGATCATGCCATCAACATTAATCAACTATCATCATCTAAGCATTTATTAATTCAATTATCATAAACAACAATTATGATAATGCCCTCAGCATTATCATCATCATCATCCAAGTATTCAAAACAATTGTCATAGCCAATATTCCTCAATTAATATATCACACAGATATAAATGTACTCATATAATGCATGTGCATTTAGACTCAATTTCCTACTCCATGGAGCTAAACTCAGGTCGGAGAAATGATCGAAAAGATCTGTCTGTACCACATGCCTCAGACCACGTGCTATAATCCTCATTATGATTTTGCACATCTAACATATACACAACAGTCTTTATCAGATCTTGATTAAGAATAGTGTCTCGGTTAGGATCATCGGTGTGTTGCATCGGTCTAACCTACGGGAAGAAGCACGACCAAGCACCCGTGTAAGCAACTCGTACCCCGATGCCCCCAAGGTCAACAAGTGACTTACACTACGCATATCGCACCCACTCAAGAGGTGTGTTTCTCCTAGGCAATCAGCCATATCCAGTCCTCATCAGACCATTCCAATGCATGTATAATGCACCAAATACCAATCACAGGTATAATACCAATCACAGGTATATCTCATAATTTCTCAGATATGGTTTATACAATGCACTAATATATCAGTGTAAGTCCAACCACAAGGGCCATTCTTTTCAAATTCGTTTGTTCAATTAAATCATATGCCTCAACGTATTTTTTTTTTCCAATGCATCTAAAATGCACCACATGCCAATAACAGGCAAAACTTGTTGTTTTTCACAAACAGTATCCATACACTGGTTTTACAGTAATCATCATGTATTTTTCAATAACAAAATCATGTTATCATGTTTTCATAGTTATAAAACACTGTTGTCGTGTTTTCACAATCCCGCAACATTTCTGTTACGTTTTCACAATTCTAAAACATTTCTATTACGTTTTCACAACATCGTAACACTTCTGTTACGTTTTCAAAATACCGCAACACTTCTGTTGCACTTTTAAATCACGTATTAATTTTTCAACGTTTTTCTCAATCGCATAAAAATATACGTTTCTCAAATTGCGTAGCAATTTTCCACCGTTTTCAAAATCGCGTAACTTAAAAATCATTCTTTTAAGTTGCGTAAATCATTTTCCATCATTCTCAAAATATTTAAAACACTTTCCAAATCACATAACGACTTTTCGCCACTTTTCACAATCACGTAAAAATAATTCATCACTTTTCAATCACGTAGTGATTTTTCAATAGTAATTCAAATTACGTAAAATATTTAAACGTAATTCAAATCGCGTAGAAATATTTCAACGTATTCCAAATCGCGTAGAAATATTTTACTATATTTCAAATCGTTTTTAAGATACGTAAAATATTTTTCAATATTTTACAATCACGTAAAATATTCCTCAATATTTCAAACATTATTTTGGACTTAAATAAATCAATATCATTTTCAACACATTTTTCAAATTGCGTAACTTAAAAATCACGTTTTTAAGATACGTAAAACATTTTTCATCATCATTTCATTACAGAAAATATTTCTTCAAAAATTCCTTTTCAATCTTTTTCAAAATAATATGATTTTGTATTTCATTTTTCACATTTTCTTACTCAAGAAAATCTTTTTCCACATTTCTTTACTCAAGAAATCCTTTTCCAAAATATAATCCACAAAAAAATCACTTTTTCATTGATATAAATCAACGTTTCAAAACTTAACATTTTCTAACGTATTTCAAAACTCGAAAATCAGTTATACGTTAGTAAATTTTCAAAACACCATTATATTCTTCATTTTTCCCAAATCATTTCCAAACACAACCTTCTTCAAAATAAATTGAAGTTCGAAAATATTTTCGTTTACAAAAACTTGATTTTCTCAAGTGATAAATGCTCTAATTCCCTTTCCAAATTCTTGTGCGAAAATCATTTTGTTATAAAATCAAGGTATCCACAAGTCTTCAAAAACTGTGAACGTGTTCATTGAAAACTGTCAAATCTTTTGAGAGACAAAACACTTCGTTTTATAAAATATCACTTTGTTCCATAAAAATTTAGGCATTACAAGCCTTCAAAAACGTGGACATGACTATTGAAACCATCAAATATTTTTCCTTCTAAATTGATATGATTTTATATAAACAAAACCATTAAAAATCCTTGACAAAAACCGTGAACACTTGGTCTTTGAAATCAAGTCATTTGTTCATTTTCATTTTTCACTTTCTTTGCAAATCCATTTTCACTTTCTTTACAAATCCTTTTTCACTTTCTTTGCAAATCCTTAAAATCAACATTGCTATTTTCATTTAAAACTCATGTTTAGTAAAATACTTAGAAACTTTTTACACAAAATAAATCAATACAAATCCCTTCAAAAACCGTGTTCATGTACTCTTTGAAAAATAAATCCTTTGTTTATTTTCCTTATTTTTCTAAACATCTCATTTCATCATCCATGAAAATATTAATTTGTGAACACCTATCTTGAGGTGTCTTAACCGAAATTCACCATGTTCTAGGGACCAAAAATTAATTCTCTTGTTCTTGAAAAATTTCAACATAAACTCTAATCATGAGTGTCAAAACCGTGACCACTCTTCCTTTGGCCATTGGAGCCAAAAATTAATTTCCTTTCCATCATCAAATCATGGCATACACATACATATTTCATCATATATACCATAAGCTACCATAAGCATTCCATAATCAAAAGCAATAAATCATGCAAATCATACAAAGCATGAACAAATAAATCAAACACATAAACACCCACAAATAATTACATGACCATGGATATGAATCCTCACATGGATTCACCATCCATCAAATATAAGACCATCTCTCACCACCATACTTGGTTGGTGAGGTGGATCTCCCTCTTACCTCTTGAAGATCCTCAAAAACTCTTTGTTTGCTTCTTTTTCTAAGTCCTTCACCACCAAGGGCTTCTCAAATACAAAACAAAATACATAAAAATTAGTATACTAAGCTTGATTAAGAGGAACCATGGATCAAACATGGTTTAGATCATGAAAAAGAAGAGAAGAAATGAAGTTTCCTTACACTTCACCATAAATACCCTATAACTTTGATCTCGAAGGAAGTCCATGAAGATGAATGATTTAGAGGAAATCTCCAACATGAAAGTTGCTTAGAATATCATGTAGATTCAAGAACTATGGTTGGATGAAATTAAAGAGTTATGGAGGGTAGATTTGGGTAGCTTGGCCGAAACATGAAGAAAGAGAGAAATGGAGAGAAAACTTTTGTGTTTTGGTTCTTGATAATTTTGGAGACAAGAATGAATGATCAATAATGACCAAAGGTGATCAATTATGGTCTTCAAAGCTCCTAAATTCAGACCAAGACCGTCCCCCCTTCCAAGTAGTCTTCTAAGGATGCAAACAAAACAATAAAGGAACATAATTGACTAAAGCAAAGCATAATTGACTAAAGTATCAAATAATGCATTGAAACTTTTCCTTTAGCTTCATAATTCACCACAAAACTATCCCCCCCTTTTCATGCACTCCAAAATGTGACCAATTTCACTTGTCACTATCTTAAGCATTTCTAGCCATTGATTAATTCAATGGTCAGGATTTATGTAGACTTTAGGTGTAGCTTTAGATTAGAAGACTTAATCTAGGCCATTGGATCTTTCTCCTTTAAATTCTAGTCATTGGATGTGTCTCCAAAATGAAGGGTCAAGATTGCTCCTTCAAACTTTAAATCCAAGGGTCATAATTAGTCTTTGTCACTTTTTAAGACTAAATCCTCACCATTGATTAAATCTTCATCCAATGGTCATAAATGATTCTTGTTACTTTTTAAGACCAAATCTCCACCCTTAATCAATTCTAAATCCAATGGTTGTAAATAGTCATAGCCATTATATAAAACTAAATCTCTACCCTTGATTTAATCTCCATCTAACGGTTATAAATAATCCTATTTACTTTTAAGATCAAATCTCCACCGTTGATTAAATCAAGATCAAGTCTCCATCGTTAATTAAATCAATGGTGGATATCCAAACCACCAATGTTGACTTAAGCAATATAATTTCTATTTTTATCTGCTAAAATCCCATGAAAGATTATATTTATTGTATTTTTATCGTCTGATAAATAAATACAGTACAAAACACAGTACAAGAAAATTTCTAAAACTATTTTCGGATTCAGGTTTAGTAAGATCCCCTGTCTCCGTCTAAACAGTACAAATTTTTCTATGCGTAGAAAAATTTTTACTTTGCGGGACCCACCTGGGCCCACGTAAGGTCACCTGGGCCCACATAGGACCACCTGGGCCCACATACAGTCAAAAAAATTCATAATCATCCACAAAAATCACAAATATTAGAAAACGTATAAAAATCAAGTCAGATTATTAAAAATAATTAACAGTCAAGAGAAATAAATATTTAAAGATTTTCTCCGGCCCGAAAATTATTATTTTCCTGACACGGAGTAAATCACTCAAAACGATCAAATTCGCTGATGGAATAAACAAAATAATTTTATAGTGCACAGAAATTACTAAACAGTAAAATTCTGTTAACTGTCAAAATTATTGTTTAAGAGATAGGAAATTCAGGGTGTTACAGTTCACAATTAAATTTAAGAACTTGCTTGGGTTAGGATATCCACTCTTGGTAATAAATTAAAGGCAAGATTATTTCTCTTTATAACTCAATTGAAATCCACACACAACAGAGGTTCCAATCGGAAAATATAATATTCAAAGTTCAATTATATATGCAATCATCTTATAATTCCTTTAATTATCTACCAACATTTGTAAATGAGTTCAAGCATTCACTGTGCCAATCCTATTGTCTACAATAAATCAAGATCTCCATTATACAAAGAAGGTTTCTAAATTGATTGGAAATAAAATACAACACATATAATGTCCACTTTATAATATATCATTTAAGCACAAGAAATAGAATAATCTAACCTTATTTCATTACCAAGAGCTTCACTCTTTCACCCAAGCAAGATAAAGATTTAGTTACTCATAGATAAGAAAAAAGAAAGAGAGAAGAAGAAAAAGAAGAACATAGCTTCAATTTAGAGCAAGAGAAAATTACAACAAAGGAAAACAATAAACAAGCATGACCATAATTTCTCAAAACTAAGCCTAACACCAAAGTCTCCCAAAATGATCAGCCAATGGAGCCTTTTATAGAGGATTAGAGATACAAAATGACAAAGGGGCTGATTAAGAGTAGGTGAGGAGTAGGTGGATGAGTGAAAAATGCCAAATGGTGAGTTGGTGAGTGGAAAATTATTGAGATTCTTTGTCTCCGAAATCATTTAGTGCTGATCTCATGGATGCCATCAGAATAAAGCAACGTGGTCTTCATGGCAATTGTAGCATTTTGTCTCAGCTTTCCAATGCTACCAAAATCATCAAAAATTCGTCCTACAGCCCAACATATGACCCAATTACTACAGACTATTCAAGCCCAGTTTCAGCACCTCTGTTTTGATTTCTAGACCCAATATCACCTTCTAGCTGTCCGAATAAGCTCTTATGTTCTGCATGAAAGTTGCAGATATGGGTCGTAACTTTCAAGTCTCCAAATTTTAGCATAAGAAAGTTCCTATAGCCCGAGTTATGCTCTGATTACTACACACTATTCAGGTTCTAGTCACAAAACCTGTGTTCTGACTTCCAAGCCCATTTAGCTCCTCTAGATGTCCATATTTTATCTGGAGCTCATCATGAAAATTGTAGAGCTCTCTCTTATCTTTCCTACAAGGTAAGATACATAATTTTCTCACATCTAGAACTCAAGATATGGCGGAAATACAGAAACAGTGTAAGACCCAAATAATGCTGAAAAAATCAATTAAGTCCAATTTGAGTCCAAACTTACAAAACATAACCAAACTCAATCAATTAAGTACATGGAGAGTGTAAATGACTAAAAATGAGGGTTTACTAATCTATAAAATATGTGATTATCATTGGACACTCAGAAAGAAGAAAGGGTGTAATGATAGGTGCAGGATCTACATCAGGAGTGACATTATCGAAAGTGGTTGGAACATCAGAAGTGACTTAAAGCTCACTGGAGAACCTACATCAAAATCACTAAGAATGAGACCAACAAAAGGGTTAGTGAAAGAGGATTCAGAGTGGAAGGGATGGACTTGAACTGGAAGAGTGAGGAGAACATAGTGTCTTCCTAGAAGATGACATGACAGGAGATATGGCTGCATTGAGAGATAGGATCCTAACAGTGATAGCCCTTATATTCAGTGTCATAACTAAGAAAGCAACAGAAACGTGCTTAGGGCTCAAGTTTGGTATACTCATGAGGTTGAAGGAGAACAAAACAAGCATAGTCAAAAACTTTAAAAGACTTGTAATTTAGAGAAGTATGGTGGAGACGTTCAAAGGGAGATACATTACCCAGAATAGAGGAAGGAAGATGGTTGGTGACATAAACAGTAGTGAGAGTGGCTTCACCCTAAGCATGTTCAGGACAAGAGAAGAAGATGAGCATGGCTTAGACAGAGTCAAGGATATGACGATGTTTTATTTTAGCACAACCATTTTACTGATAGGTACCAGGACAAGAAAACTCAAATAGTATGCCTTGTTCAGCAAGAAAGGTGAAAAATTTTGAATCACGATATTCAAAAGCATTATCACAACGAAAAACTTTAATTATTTTTTAGAATTGGGTTTTGATTATAGTAGCAAAATTAATATAAATTTGAGGAAGTTTTGAACAAGTTTTCATTAAATATATCTAAGTGAAATGTGAAAAATCATCAATAAATATCACAAAATATCGATTACCTCCCATAATTAGTAAGGGGGCAAGGCCCCAAATATTAGAATGCACAAGGTCAAAAGGAGATTTAGAAATAGAGGTATTTTTACTAAGGGAAAGTATAAGTTGTTTGGTAGTTTGACAGGAAGTATAGTGAAAAGACTCATTATTAACTAAACCTAAAGCCCCTTGATATATAAGGGGGTGCATATTTCCTAGAAAACTATAAGTAAGATGTTGGTGCCATAGTCGAATGGAGGACGAGGTGGATGACGCACAAAGATTTGAGGCAGGAGGAACATGAAGGTTGGTGAGCTCTAATAGCCTTCCAACTTTACATCCAATCCCTATGACTTGCTCTGTTTGTGAATCCTGCACACGACAATCAAAAGAAGAAAATGTGACTTCATAACCAAGGTCACATAATTGACTGATAGAAATGATATTGAAGTTTAATTTAGGAATGAGATATGTATTAGGTAAGTTAAGAGTGGGCAGAGAGACTAAACTCTTATGACTGATTTTCATATGAGATCCATCGGCTATTTGTATGGAATGTACAATGTCATTAACAGATAGGGATGAAAAAGACTGAGATGTGGACGTCATATGGTTACAACAAGCAGAATCAAAGTACCAAATAGTATTACCTGGTACGGTTGATAAAGCAGGAGAGATATTATTAGAATTAGATAGTAAACGCTTAAGGAGACACGAGATCATTAGTAGAAAAGGTAGCCTAGGGTGTGGGTGAAGAAAATAGGGACCTATTAGCAGCAATAGCAACAAGCATAAGCTTAGAAGAATTAGGACGAGGTTGAAACCTGTTCTGATAAGATCTTAGAGAGCGTGTGGGACAATTCTCAATCAAGTGTCCTGGGTCCTTACAATATCTGCAACATCTGGGGCAATGAGCACAATTGAGGGAGACTGAGCAAAGTCTGGTTTCTCGATTATAGCAAGAGAGAACACAAAAATTGAACTTTCAGAGCTGAATTGATGAAAAAGGACCTTAAAAACAAAAAGATCTCACCAAAAAATCTTAGGAAGGGGTCTGGTGCCATGTCAGAGTACCACGTCAACATTGCCATGTTAGCCAATGGACCAAGTCAATAAGTTGCAACAGCGTCTTTGCCACGTCAGCAGGGTGGACTAGTCAACAGGTCGCGAATCGAGTCACGAAGCAGGTCAAGACAAATATGGGTCTAGCACGTATATAAGGTAGATCTAGGATAAATCTTAGTAATTTATCCTAGAGAGGCTTTATTCACCCTAAACTCTTTTCCAAAAGAATATATATATATATATATATATATATATATATATATATATATATATATATATATATATATATATTGAGACTCTTCCTTGCACATTAATTGATGCTCAAGGCTATACTAACTATGAGATATGAAAAAAAAATCTGCATTTAGAAATATTGGGTCTAGATAAGGAGGGACTCAAGAGGACAAAGAATGTCTGGGATTTTATAAAATGGAAGTTTTGAGAAATATATAAAATAAGAGAAACAAAATGAAATATTTTTATTTATTTTTAGAGTAAATATTTATTTTGGTTTTTCAAAAATATACATATCATCATATTGGTTTTCAAATAATAAATACATTAAAGTGATAATTCAACATCAATTTAGGCCATCAAATTAGTCAAGGATAAATCCAATGGGGGTATATATGTTAGTCATGACAACCATCACCCAAGAGGAGGGTAAATTGAATGATCACAAATTTGTAAAGCAACTTTGAGAAATTATGCATTTTGATATACTTATTCAACACATGCAGTAGAATAAGTCTAACAAAGATATAATTATTGTAGACTACTCAAATACAACTTAGGTTATAGGATAAATTAAACAAATAAGCTAGATATTAAGTTCTTAAAATCAAAACATCAAGATGACAAGATATGCAATAAATAAATATATTGCACCAATACTGAAATTAAAGAGTGTAGGGAAGAGAGAATTAAACTCAAGAATTATCCTAGTTCAGTCACCAACCACTTGTGACCTACATTCGGTCCCAAAGCTTAACTTGAGATTTTTTTCACTATCTTCATGCTTCAACTAAGTGCTTGATAAACCTTTACAAAGAAGATAAATCCTCACACTCTTGGGATACCTCATCCTTAGTGTTTGAGCCTCACAACCAAAGGGATACCTCACCCTTATCGTAAACTTAGAAGGATGTCTCACCTTCTTATAATTTCTCTTTTCAACAAAGGGATACCTCACACTTTGTGTACAAACCTTGAGGGATGCCTCACCCTCAACCTTTCTATATGGATACTTCACCCTTAATCTTACTTGAGGGACTCTCCACCCTCTTACAAGTTTTTACAACAAAGATTACAAGATATTCTCTCTCAAAGAGTAGATATATAACTTGAAGAACAAAGGAATTGAAGGATTTTGTAATAAAGAGCTCAAAATATGGTTTTGATGATTCAATAATCAAATCAAGTGTTCAAGAGTTGTAAAAACCTTAATCTTCACTTATTTATAGAGCTCAAGTGATAAAATAGTTATTGGTAGTGTTTAGAAATGACTTACCATGAAAACTAGTCATTACTAGTTGCTAGAATGCTTTATGATATAAAAAATAATCAATTATTTATGTGGACAATCGATTATTTGGCTTGTAATAATCAATTATTGAAGTGGATAATCGATTATTTTGTTCTTCTTTTGTTTCCAGCTTTCTGACAAACAGAATAATCGATTATTACTTATGGATAATCGATTATTGCATTATGTTTTCGAAAACTAACTTTAAATGATTATAACTTCTTCATTTCTCATCCGATTTAAGCAAATGACCATTTGTTGGAAAGCTCTTTGGGTATATTTTCATATAAAATAAGTTTTAAATCCATACTCGAATTAATTTTAGAGATATAATAAAATTAGTGATCAAAGGTTAGTTTTCAAAACTCAAACTTGGCTATTTTTTATAGTTTTGAATTACCATCAAGATTAGCTTTTAAAAACTTGTTTGTTGGGCATCTTAACATGTTTAAAAACATTTGTGAAGGTTGAAAAACTTATTTGAGTTCTCTTCTTGTAAAGCCTTTATTTTTACATAGGAAAAAAACTTAAAAGAGAAAATATACCAAATCTTGTCCTTAGACTTCTTGATGTAATCCAAGCTTTCAATAATTCTTCTATTAAATTCTTCCAAAATATTAGATCACTTCTTCATTCTCCTTCTTCTTAAGTTGAGCATAATTAGGATCTTTCATTTTCTTGATCAATGCTCACTCATGATATTTGGATTATCCTACAAGGCATAACTCACTTGAAAAACATAGTTAGTCCTAATTCATAATTTAACATTTAATATGCATGATTCAATAATATATAACTTTAGTTAATCTAAAAAGCATATAAGACTCTTATAGACACATATCCATTTAAGACATTTATCAATTTCTACTAGATATGTTCTATAAAATATGTAACATACAACACTTTATAGAATATGCATGATTTCTAAGTATAAAACACTAGAACGTGCATCATGCATATATTCGTTCACATAGAGACATATCCAATATTAGTTCATTATAATTCATATAAAGAATTATTGGATATATTCTATGAAGAATGTTACACATATCTCATTGCCTGATTATTAAGTGAAATATAACTAAATAAAGTACATAATCATGTATGATACAATATATCTCGTTATGCACATTTATGTAACATAATAAATATCCTTTTGTAATGTATTTGTTATCATAAAAATTTAACACATTAAACCATTAGGACAAAGACAATTCTACAATATATATGGGGACCTCTATCCCCGATCCAAGATTTAATTAGTAATGTATATACATTTTTGTTTAACTTATGTTTATTTTTTATAATTTAAGAATTTTTTTTTTTCTTATTTTCAGATATTTTATATTTCATAAATTATTTATTTTTAAGAAAGTATCATTTAATTAAGATTTCATATTTGATTAAGATTTGATTAGGGTTTGACTATCATTGGGTTATAAATGCCCCTTTAGGTTCCTTAAGTTATTTAGCCTTGACATTGATTAAATAAGATGTATTTGAATCCTGACTATTTGTTGTTTTGTAATTATGAGAATTCTTGGTTTGGAACCTGAGAGTTCTTGGTTCTTGTTCTTTCTTTAGTCAGTTCTACATCAATAATGATATGGTGTGGGTAAGGATATGACAGGTAAGGATAAAATGAAGCTAGTGGCTTAGTAGGTAGGTCACTATAAGTAGCAATGATAGTGGGTTGAAGCATATGTTGGCTTGAAGACTTAGAGGTGTCAAAACGTCGAGCTCACCTCTGAGTGTTTGATATCCTCAATCTCCTTCTATAGTGAGTCCTTTCTTGGCCATCATCCTTAGGTGACCCTATATGTTATCTATAGGAAGAACTTACTAAAACTATGTCCTACCAATGCAATCATGCTCATTCAATGCAGATAATATAAGCTCAAAATTTTTTTGAAGGCTATCCCACAATGAATGTCAATCTAACCTATAAGCTTCAAAGCCCTTTTAAATAATTTTTTTTAATGATTTACAAACTACGTTAAAAATATTGTTTTTAGCTCTAACAACTTTAGAGTGGATTAATATGTCTCTTGTGAGATTTCTAAAAGTTTTAATGTGCAAATCTTAAGACCCAAGATGGGAAAGAGTTTATCAAGAACCCAATACCAGTCTCAAGTATTAAGGATGACAACCCTTTTCATGAAGAATGACGGTCTCACAAAGACAAGATTACATTACCAAGTTGCTTCAAAACTCAAGAGGGGGGTGAATTGAGTTTTTCAAAACTTTTTGTAAATAAATCCCTTTTGATTTTTGTTGAAGCTATTTTCTTAAGTAGTGAATGGATTTATGACAACAAAAAGATCTCACACAAGTTTTAAAGAAAGTGAATGAGTAGAGAATGAAGCAACAAGTATACAAATTCAATAAACAAGCTCGAAAGTAAAGAGATAAGGGTAGAGAAGAGTGTAAACAAGATTTATACTGGTTTAATCACCCTTGCGATTTACGTCCAATCCCTAGGATCATCCATCTAGGAGTTTCCAATATTCTTTAAGCTTTAATAGGTGCTTGAGAAACCCTTATAAGCTTTGAGCCCTTCTTACACTTCAAGGATCATCGATCTTTATTTGCAGAAGTCTCTTTCTTTGCTAAAGGGATCCTCTGCCCTCACAAGTGTTTACAATAATGATTGAAAGGAATAAACTCTCTCAAAGAGTAGATTATACAAGTTGAAGCTCTCAAAGATATCTCAAAGGCTTTAAAAACAAAGCAAGAGAGTTGAAAAGAATTAAGACTCAAATTTAATGCTTGGGAATAGGTTGTTGGATGTTCAATAGTTAGCATTAACTGTCCCAAGGCTTGTATTTATAGCCCATCAATGAAATAGAACCGTTATGTAATATCTTCTTTAACTTGTTAGCCTTGTTTATGGTTACAAAGGTATCATAATACTTACATGACATGTCTGCTAGATTTTGTGAGTTAGTTTAAGTACTTTGCTACAACACTAAATGTGAAAAGTAGCTTAAAATGACTTAGATAATGGCATAAATTGTTTAGTTAAAGGAGATAAATATGGAGAATTTATTTCTAAGACACAAATATGTGGTTTGTGATGTAAATAAAGTTTGAGGATAAACTGAGCTAGTTTTGTATTTTTAAGTACACTAAGTGAGTGTTTAAATACCAAAATGATGAGTCAGAAATATAGAAATTTATGGAAATGGTGAAACTATGATTAAGATGAATCCTAGGATTTTTCATAACACCTAAGAAACTTAGGAAACTTGGATTGGTAAGATCAAAGTATTCCTAAGAGATATGAAATTTCCAGCTAAATATCTCAACCTATCCTTATCTCTCCAACCCGTCGTCCTTATCTTCTATTTTCTTTGACTTTTCTCTCTCATTTTCTCTCATCTCACGTCTCCAAGTAGCAGTAAGAGAAGAGAAAGAAGAGAGAAAGAAAGGGAAAGAAAGACAGAAGGAGGAAGAAAAGGAAAGGAATGGAAGGAAGACAAGGGAAAAATAGAGCTTGAGGATCACCAACCACATAAGTGAGGTAGGTGCACTTGTTCTCAAACTCTACCTCTTGCCATTCTCTCTTCATGTTTATGATATGCATGACTTGGTTAATGGGTTTTGTATGGTTTTTCCATGGTTTAGGTTGGATGAACTTGTTAGAAACCTATTATGTGATTCAACTTGAGTTAATCTATGCATGGTTGATAGTTTTGATCTTAGAAGTTATCCATGAAACACCTTGAGTAAGAAGTTGTAAAATGGGTATGAAAGGTCTTGATTTTGATCATAAATCCATGATAGATGAGTTGGGAGTTTGCATGAGGGTTGCTATATGATTAGAGATCATATTTGTGTTTGAAAATCACTTAGAACCTATGTTTGAGGATTGCTATATGATTAGATATCATGTTTGAGTTGGAAAACCATTTAGAACCTATGGTTGGAAGGTTAGAAACTGGTTTAAGAATCAATGGAACAAGAATTTGGTTTTTGGTGCACTGGCGCCTAGGCACCAGAGTTAGGCGCCTAGGTGCCCACTGTCCAGAACTAATCTTGTGAGGCTGCAAGTAGTGTGCCTAAGTGCCAATGTTGGGGGCCTGAGTGCTAGAGGCAGAGGAAAACAGGATAGAATTTCTGCCTTGCCCAAACCTAGGCATGGATGAGTGGCGCCCAAGCGCCAAGTCCAACTTTTAACAAGATCTTTATTTTGTTGAAATAGACTTCCCTACTTATTAGGATCCTTCATATATGCTTTGTAAAGTGTGTTGAGACACTAGTAGAGGTATTTCATAGAGGAAATGACCACCTTACATATATGGGAAAGTAGGAGACTTTGTGCATCCAATGGTTGTGGATTATTATAGGTAGGTATCTAGTTCCTTAAACAACATGG
Source organism: Ormosia emarginata (assembly GCA_029884605.1). Classification (NCBI taxonomy): domain Eukaryota; kingdom Viridiplantae; phylum Streptophyta; class Magnoliopsida; order Fabales; family Fabaceae; genus Ormosia; species Ormosia emarginata. Next base: position 48,844,607 of record JAQQTP010000088.1, read on the forward strand.
TGTAACATATGATATCACTTGTGATATGATGATAAGGTGTACTAGATACAACTAAGTTGAGTTTGTTTAGCATGGTTTGCCTATCATTATTCATGAGTTGCTCCTTTATGGTGAAAGTTGAGCTTAAGGTGCATAGGTGATGAGTTCTCCCTTGTTTATTAAGAGTGAGCTTAGTTCCTTTTGATGAACTATGGATAGCATAAGCTTAGTTTCTTTTGATGAACTATAGAAGAATAATAGCTTGGATCCTTGTTGAGCCATGGTAGTTAAGTGAGCTTGGTTCTTTAATGAGCCATGGAAATGAAATGAGCTTAGTCTTTTATTTGACCATGGTAATAAGATAAGTTTGGTTTCTCTTGTTAAACCATGAATGTAAGTTTATCTTGGTTTCCTTATTAGACCATGATAGTCTATTAGCCTGGTTCCTTGTTAAGCCATGGTAGTTAAGTAAAGCTTGGCTATTAATGAGCCATGGTAGCTATGTATAGCTTGGTTTCCTTTTTGAAACATGGATAATTGTTAGCTTGGTTTCTTGTTAGATCGCGTAGATAATGAGCTTGTTTCCTTTAATAGGATCATGATAATGTATTAGCTTGGTTTCCGTATTGAACCTTGGATGATAAATAACTTGGTTTCCCTTAGTGGACCATGGTATATGAGTAGCTTAATTTCCTTTATTTGGTCATGAAAATGAGTTTAACTTGGTTCTTTTATTGATCCATGAATGTTTACTTAGCTTGGCTCCTTTAGGTACTAAATATGAGTCATGGAAAAGACTATGATCATTTCTTACTCCTTATTTGTTAAGATTGTGTCTATAATGTTATGATGAGATGTGAATTTGGGATTATGGTTTGCTTGGGAATATTACATAGAGTGAGTATGTAAATGTTCCTTTGGTAATGAGTAATGGCTCATGTACCTATTGCAAACATATTTCTAATGTAAATGAATTTGTTTATTCATTGTGAATAGATAATTGTGTGATAATTATGCCATATTTTGTAAATGAATGAACTGTCTACCTCATGAAGAGAAATGAATAGATTTTTTTGGCTTTTGCCACCTTTCTAGATGTTATTAATTGATGTTTAATAACTTGTTTTTTCCCGAAGCAGCTGGAGGCATCATAATGACATGTTTTGGAAACATATATTGAGAATTGTGTGAATTCTTACCCCGTTTATTGATTCCATGATAAATCCAAGTTATAGCCCTTCAAAGGGAAATGAGAAGAAGCAAAAAGACTAGTATAGTTTATTTGCTTTTAGAGGCAAAGCTTGTATTTATTATATTTGCTTTGTGATGTTTAAAGAAGTTATGTATTACAATGTGCCCTTTTGAGGCTGAGGTTGTATATATATAATATTTTCTTTCCTTCGTGGCTCTTTATAATAATGTGTAAGGTTATTATGAATATAGAATGTTGTTTTAAGTTAGAAGTAACACGCTTAATTCTATTTACTTATGTGTATTGTGAATGTACTAAAGTAATAAGGATTAGGGTGTTACACGTTAGAGAGAGTTGGTGTAGCCTTTAATGAACCAAAAACTAGTCGTTACTTGTTTCAAAAGAATGGTAATCGATTAACATGCTTTAAAAATGAGTTCTGGGTGTTTGAGACTCTTGGTAATCAATTACAACATATGGTAATCTATTACCAACTTTACAAAAAAGTTTTGGACTCTTGGTAATCAATTACCATACTTCTGTTTTGATAAAAAAAAGAGTTTTGGAAAGCTTGTATTGCGGTATTTGATTACGAGCTTTTTGATATGCGCGTAATGGATTAAGAAACATGGTAATGGATTACCAACTGTCGGTAATGGATTATGGAACTCTTATAATAAATTACAACCATTCTAAAACCAACTTTTGAGCACAAACAAGCTTTGTAAAGATTACCAACAACTAAAACTTGGATTTCAAGGATTCAAACAAGATTTTCATAACCCAAGTTTAAAATATGATTTTGTGCAAAACAATCTAGATTTTTCAAAACCAACAACCACCAACTAAAAGACTTCATGATGGACTTTTCAAAAATCATTTTAAACTTATTGAGATATCCTAGATCACTTCTCACATAAAGATCCTAAGTCCTATAAATCTATTTATTTAAAGCTTCCCTTGGACTTGATCTTTGTTATTGCTTTGTTATCATCAAAACCTTCATGAAATAAGCATTCACATTCTCTCCCTTTTTGATGAAGACAAACCAACAAGGGTAAAAAGCAATATATATAGAATGATCAAAGAAAAAAAGGCAATACTCCTCCTTAAGCCAAGCATGAGATTCAAGCAAAAGGACTCAGATAAATAGATTTATAACAATTAATTCACATGAAATTCTCCCTTTTACTCATGCAATTCATACTCTTCCCCTTTTGGAATTATAAAAAAGAAATGAAATCATGAAAAAAGCATGAAATATTTGAACTAAGCAAGGTCATCATAGAATAAATAGCCTAACAACATAATAAGATCAATAAGAGAACAACATCCAAAGTGTATCAATTAGCCAGAAATACGCTAAACATAAGTCATAAGCTATAAAGTGTATCAACAATGTCAAGATATGAGCTAAGGGTTAGACAAAAACATAAAAGATAGATAAACCATGAAGCTCATCATGTGTAACATCCTCTTTAACATGTTAGACTTATATATGATTACAAAGGTATCATAATACTTGCATGACATGCTTGTTTAGTTTTGTGACATTCTGAGTTAGATTAGGCACTTTGCTGCAACACTGAATGTAAAAAGTAGCTTTAAATGACTTAGATAATGACATAACTTGCTTAGTTAAATAAATATGAAGAAGTTATTTCTAGGTCACAAATGTATGCAATGTGACGTAGTTAAAGTTTGAGGATAAGTTGAGTTAGTTTAGTATTTTTTAGTACACTGAGTGAGTATTTTAATACCGGATTGACTTGACTGATATATGGAAACTTATGGAAATGATAAAACTAGGACTGATATGAATCCAAGGAATTTCTATAATATCTAAAGAAGTTAGGAAACTTGATTTAGTAAGATTACAAAATTCCTAAGAGATATAAAGTTTTAGCAAAATATCTCATTTTGCTTGATGGCTCATGGTTCCTATCTATCTTTGACTTTCTTTGATATTTTCTCTCAATCTCACTCACTCTCTCACATAAAATAGCACCAACAAGAGAGGAAAATAGAGAAAAGAAAGAAGAGTAAACAGAGGAAGAAAAGGGAAGGAAGAGAAAGGCAAAGGGAAAAGCACAAGCTTGAGTTCATGATCTATACTACTTGAGGTAGGGGTGCTTGTTCCTTAACTTCATCTTTTGCTTCACCATCTTGTTGATTCAAGCTTGTTTGGTGTGAGTTGAAAAATGGGTTTTTGAAGCAAATATAGTTCCTTTGATTAATTTTTGTTTTCTATGGCTGAGGTTGGTTTTTTTTTTTTGGCTTAATCTATGCATGGTTTTTGATTGACGACTTAGAAATACTCATTTGAATGCTTGAGTTAAAAGTTGAGAAATGAGTATATAGATCTTCGAATCTTGTTCATGATTCCATGTTAGATGGGTTAAGAGAATGCATGATGATTTTAACATGTTTAGATATCATATTTGGGGTTAAAAATCACTTAGAACCAATGATTGATGTTTGGAATCTAATATGAGAATCAATGGAATAGGAACATAGTTGTTTGATGCCTAGAAATGTTGTTCTATAATGCCTGATTCGAATAACAAGGTGACTATTTGAATAAAGCATCACAGAATGATCCAGGAAGTGCGTTTTCGTGGATGTTATTCGAATAACTCGTGTGTTATTCGAATAACACAAGTCAGAGAACATAAGAATTGCACATTTTGAGGTGTTATTTGAATAAGCCCTGAGGTTATTTGAATAAACCTTTCCAGAGTGTAGACTTTGAGGGTTCTATTCAAATAATAAAAAGGGTTATTCGAATAGAATTGCACTATTTTAAGGAATTAGTGTTAGGCAAAATTCGCAAGTGCTCGGGTCAACAAGTAATATATGAGAGTTAGAGTATCATGTCCCAAGGGATTGACTATTAGAGAGGATGCTAAAACTTAATCAATTTCCATAAATTCTTATCGAAGTAATTAAAAATCGGGAGTGGTTTGCAATTGAATGAACAAATTAAAAGGAATAAAACAAAAATGTACCAAACACCAAATCTTTAGAGAAAGAAAAGAATGATTAAGGCCTAGGGATCTCTATTCACTTGTTATTTCCATGAATATATGTAATTCACAAGCACCTATCACAGAATTGAGTTTTGTTGGCTAAAAGTACGCATTAGATAAGAGCCTATGTCTAGGATAGTTATCCATGTGAAACCTAGCTAATCCACTATGTACTCATGTGAGTTAGCATAAGAATCACTCATTGAGACCCATTAGCAAACACTTGCCATGTATGACCAAAGGGTATATGTCCATCCCCTTAGTTAATCAACAAACCCAAACTAATTGCATGTAATTGAACATACATCAATCATACCATGTCCATATTCATAATTCTCTATTTCTAGTTCAATTGGAATACTAAAATCATGCAATTGATGGCCAAACAATAACAAGCATTAAGCATGGGTATGGAAGAATAAAACCAATTTTATTGATTGAAACTCAATAATTTATAAAATATTAAAATCCATAGCAAGATCCTAGAGAACCCCTAGATTAGAGTTTAGTTACACATAATGAAAGAGGGGAAAACAAATGAAATTACAAAATCCATCAAGTTACAAATCAAGAAAGGAAAGGGAAAGAAAGAACAAAAGTGGAGAGATTCCAAGCTTGATCCTCCTTCCTTGATCTTGATTCTCCCTTGAATCACCTCCAATCTCAATGAATTTCTCCTCCTCTCACTTGCTTTTTGGATCCCGTACTTAGTTCAAAACTGAAGATACCCTTCTTTCCTTAAAAAATCAGATAATAAAGGCTAATCTCATGTGCCAGGATTTTTCCCACGTCTAAGTGTGGTTATGAATCACGTGCTTTGCCTCTACTGATCACGCCTAGGCGTGGATGTCTCTGCCTAAATAAGCTGAAAAACTAGAAGTACCACGCCTAGGCGTGGCTTTTCCATGCCTAGGCATGGATGTCTCTACCTGGAATTCCTGCAAAACTGAGAGGGCCACGCCTGGGCGTGGATTTGTCACGCAACAATACCAAAGTCCATCAGACCATGATCAATTCAAACCCCTAAATAAAATCATCAAACATTTGATTCTTAATCAACGGAGACCATAAGCTTAAATCATCAACATTATGCATGAATGGAACCTTTGGACTTAAAATCTTGAAGATAACATGCTCATATTCATTCAAATTCAAGTAAAATAACTTCATTTCCAGAAGTTATAACACCTCCAAACCTAAAGTTTTACTAGTCCTCGAGCAAACCAATTCAAGCAAGGGAAGAAAAAAACAAAATCCAATTCAAAAATCATCTAAGGAAATTGAACTAAGGCATAGCCAGCTTCCAATAATCATTCATATCCTCAGAAATAACTTTTCAACCTCACAACAAGGTCCATACATGCATGAAAATTCAATAATCATGATTACCCTTGAATGCCATTTTTGTGCATGAAAGATTTCCCATATTTATGTGTTTGAGGCCCTTTCTTAATCATGAAGAGCAAGCTGGATGAATTTGTAAAATACATATGCACTCTCAAAAGAATGTCGTTCATCCCTTTCTCCACTAATGTAGGCAACACAAGATCAATGATCATAAGGGTCTTTTAAGCTTGTAATGTGAGGCTAAGGGTAATGGCTAAGAAAGAAGGGGAATGATTTATATTCAAATATTAAACATATGATCACACATTTCCATTGAACCAAACCAAGCATGAAAGATGCACACAAGGAATCCAAACTTGAAGAATCAACCCTATTTATTTATTTATTTATTTATTCTTCTTCTCTCTCCTTTCTCTTTTTTTTTGTTTTTTTAATTTTATTTTATTGATTTTGAACAATGGTTGGCTCCTAATTAATCCTAGTTTCCTAGTACCATGCAAAATGATTTGGCTCAACTTAACAAAAATGTCTAACCATATGTTCAACAAGGGACATGTAATGAAGGTAAGAGATTTTTTTTTCACAAGTATGGGTGAAGGGGGTGGAGAATTTAGGTTTAAAGAAGGAAAAATCAGGCCACATACACGCACACTAGGCTTCAAAGAGGTACTAGGGATATCATTCAATTAAGGTTGGCTTGAAAAGTTCAATCGATCCAAACAAGTTCCCTAGTTATTTCGTCAAAAATGCATTGCCTAGGATTTTGCCTCAAAAGGGAATCAGACAAGCCTCTAAGACGCAAAATTGACTATACACATGCCTTTTATAAATTTTCTCCAATCATGCATTTCATTCATATTCCAAAATCCACCACACACACAACAGGGAAATACACTCACACACATTTATAACAAAAAATGTAAGCACAAAATTTGATTTTGTATTTACATGTGATTTCCCATGCAGTGAGGTGTAACATCGTAACTTTTGGATAAATGACCATTTTGTCTTGATTTTACAGTTTTGTGTTTTTCTGTATGTTATAAAATTTATTTGACTGTTTCGTGATTATATTTGAGTGTTTTGTGTGATTTACTCTGAGTCAAGAGAATAATAATTTTCAGGTCGGGGAAATCTTATTTTAATTATTCGGAGCTGAGGGATCTTACTAAACCCAATTCCGAGTGATATGTATATTAATCTTTTAATTTTTAGGATTTAACTGTGCGATAAAATAATTTTATATTATTATAATATTATTTTATTTCACAGTGCCTACTGTCTCGAAAACAGTAGAAATCTGCTCCAAAATAACCATGGACCCGAAAATGTCTGTGGGACCTGCGTTTAGTGAACCAGTCAACGTTTCTGGCTAGACTAACTCTTAAGCCAATGAGGAGTGGTCAACAAAAGTGGCTTGAAGGCTTTAGACCAATAAGATTCAAGTCCACAAAAGTGGTTGGACTTGTTAAGATGAAACTAGAAAGCTTAACCAAGTTAGCTTAAAACCTAACTAAGTTAGTATAGAAAGCTTATGTAGTAACTAAGTGAAGTAAACCTAGTTTGCTATCTAGTTAAGTTCTAGTTAGAGAATGTTCTCAAAATATCAAGACAAACCTAGTTAACCTAAGTAACTATATAGTTAAGCTAGTAACTAAACAAACTAATCAATTTTACCTAAGTATAACTAGAAAACCAAATGAAGCACAAACTTGGTTTGCTTCTCTTTAGGGCCATTCGGCCAAGCATGTTCAAGAACCATCAAGAAGAGCTTAGTCACTTGCATGACTAGATTTTCTACACCAATAGGAGACAAGCTTGGAGCCAAAGCCTTTGATATCAACCATTGATCAAATCTAGGGTTGTTAAGTGCTAGGAGGAGTCAACAAAGGAGGCCACCTCCTTTAGGGAGTCCTACGGCCATGCATAGTGAGGAGAAGCCTTAACTTAGTCATTTTTCATCTTCAACCTTTCTATTCTCCAAGAACACCAAGAAAAACTCCTTTGTTTTCTTCTTGGAGCCATTCGGCCAACACCAAGAAAACACACTTCCAACCTTCAAAAATTTCATCTAACCCAACTTCTCAAATCCAAACAACATACTAAGAACATCTCTAGTTGGAGATTTCTTCAAAAAAAATCATCTTGAGCTTGGAAAATCACTTTGGAGATTTTTCCTACAAGGTGAAGATTCTTGTTTTTCATTTCTAACTTGATTTCTAAGGTTCTAAGCCATGATTGATCCATGGTTTATATTTTTCTCCTATGGTTATAACTCTTTAAAATATGTTGAAGGTTGCAGGGATTTCTTTGGAGAGCCACACGAAATTCATAGGAAGGAAAGTTAGAAGGACTTGTCTTCCTTTAAGGTAAGAGGGAGATTTAATCTCATCAACCTTGTGTGGTGATGAGAAAATGGATTGTATGTGTGTAAAGAATCCATAAGGATTCACTTGTTTGGTTGTTTAAATGCTTTCCTTATTTGTGATTGATTCTATTTGCATGTATGTTTATAGCTTTAAAATATATTGCTTGTGTTTATAAATGCATGATTATTAATTAGGATATGAATAACATGTAAGGTTTGCATGAGTGTTTCAAAGAACACAACATGGAGCTCACGGCTTCACCATGAAAAAGAGAACCAAAATGTTCTCAACCATTTTCTAAAAGAAGGATTTAATGAATTTAGGTAAATTAATGAATTCCAAAATGATTTAGAAGATGGAAAATGAATTAAAGATCAAATGCAAAGATTTTGTTGAATTCGGCCAACATGCCTTTTCAATGTGTAATCAATCCAAAAATTGTTTTCTAAGTGTAGACTAGTTGTTTAACCTAAAAAGAATTCATTTGCAATGGATTTTCAAGAACTAAATAAGTAAATGAATTTTTATTAGAAATATGGTATAGAAGAGAAATAAACAAAACTCTTGAAAAATACTTACCTTTAAAATTTAAAGTATGATAGCAATTTTCAAAGTGTATTTTGTAGTTATAAACTAAACAAAGGAATTTTTAAAGGAAATGTAGAAAATATCACTAAGTAGATTTACTAGACAAGATACTGTCAAAATTGATTAAAAATGGTCAAGTAATATAGAACGTTTCAAAAAATAAAATTTATAACGTAAGGGAAATATTCTACGTAATTTTAAAAGTATTAAAAATAGCCTACGCTTATTTAAAATAATGATTTTTAAGCTTTACGGTTAAGAAAACGATTTAATAATCTTACGCGATTGAGAAAACGATTTAAAAACACTACGCGATTTTAAAAACAACATAATATATTTACGCGATTTAAAAACGTTTGTAAAAGTGACGTGATTGTGAAAACGCAATAAAAATTCTATGCGATTAATTGGAACAGTGAGTTTTGCTATCGGGCCAAAGTGGTGGACCAGGACATGTTGAGATATGGTACTGTCAAGTAGAGACGTACTGTATTTGAGAATTTTAAGATTGAGGGCGTTTTTGTAAATATGATAATATTTTGAGACCAAGGGTATTGTTGGAATTATGGTTCTTATTCATGCATTGAGAGTCGTGTCAATTTGGTTGATATTGGCAATTGATTGACGAGATGAATTACACCATGTTATCGGTGTGATAAGCGTAGTATGGTTCATTGAGTGTACTTGGAGGCATTAGTGTGCAGATTATTTCACATGTGGACGGTTGGTCGCTCCTCTAGGTCGTGGTAACTGGTAACACACTAATGATCTCGGCACGCACTATTCTTAATCGGGATCTTGTGGAGACTGTTTAGTACAATGCCTGTAGTGCACGACGTATTTGGACTGTGTACTACTACACGATGTTTTGGACTGTGGACTATAGACACGACGTTGGACAGTGCAATAGTTTGGTTGGGCAACCTGAGGTACTGATAGTTCTTTATGGATCATTCTCTCTGATGTCTGTGTCTAGCTCCATAGAGTAGGAATGAGTCATTATGCTTTTGCATTTGTGGCATGCATCATAACATTATTATTTATGTTATTATACTGTGGTATGCATTATTGTGTTAAATTGTATTATTATTTATGATGCTATGGTATGCTTTATTGTATTTAACTGTGATATTTGTTATATTGTCGTTTTTTTATTTGCCATACTGGTAATGATGTAGAATGTCTCACCTCTTTATTTGTATGTGTTTCTGTATTATTATTTTATTTTTGTAAAGAGTTTGAGGAAGAGGAAGAAGAACTGCCTCTTGATATTCAGTATCCCGAGGATTACTAGCCGAGTGAGCAGTGCGAGGACGGCGAGCCATTGGATCACCCATACTATCTAGATTGATCTTGTGGTTATGGCGTTGCCTGGATTCCAGGGCTTTGTGAGACTTGAGTTTCACAGAGGTTCAGAGGCCTGACGATTGCGCGAGGATAGAGGATCGGTGATTTACTTGGGGCGTCTGACTGTGTCCCTACGTGGAGAGTTTGATGGGGAGCCTGTTTTTACTACTACTCTGTATTTACATTTAGAGTTGCCTTTGGCGTTGTGACGTCACTGGGGAGGACTTTTTTATACACCTAGTGAGATCAGTATTGTATCGACAGCACGGACTCCTGTCCTAGAGCTGCGAGACATCCTGGGTTTCTATCATCCGATGAACCATCTGAGAGTGATCCATCGGAGGGTTAGGAATCTTTGATGTGCACTTGGGCATGTCTATGTTTTCTATTATATTAACTCTTTACTACTTTATTAAATATTTGTAGTTGTAAATTATTTGTACAACTTAAAACAAAAATCATATGTATATTATGTGTGTGATAACGGTTTGTTTTATTTTATGCTTCATGTTATTTTATTTAAATGATATCCAGTATAAAAGGGAAAAAATTTATAACTCATATTAATTATGTATCAAATGTTTCATAACTTGGGTAAGATTTTATTTTATTGCATCATAAATGTGACATCTCCACAAAGGTGTTACATGAGGCATATCCTTGATCTACACAATCATTGGATACTCAAATCAAAGTCCAGGCATGCACAAATTCAACTTACCTCTAAGCACACTCATCACTTCTAAATCAAATTCAAAATCTCAGGCAACCCAATAAGCCTAATCAATTTCTCTTAAGTCCTTAATTACTCAACATGAACAAGATCACCAAAATCACAAAAGAAAAACAATTCGAATATAAAACTAATGAGAGGCATGGAATCATTAAGCAATAAGCTCAAAAATAATTAAGCAAAAAGCCCAGGAATGAGAGGCGTTCAGTATATATCACCAAAAATAATTAAGCAAAAAGCTCAAAAAGATAATAATGTTTCCCCCCAAACTTAAGGCATACAGTGTCCCACTGTATGTAAAAGAAAGAAAGTATCCAATAAAGTACGTATAGCGAATTGAAAGTAAAAATATAAAAATAAAGCAAAAAAGAGCATGAAAACAATATGCCTTGGTTCCTCAAAAGAAGTCATCCTCATCAAATAAGTCATCTCCTTTGGCACCCATCTTCGTATCATCAGCAGGTGGTGGAGGTGGAAGAGAAGGTGAAGCAGCAATCGGTGGAGCTGCAAATGGTGGCAATGCTAGAAAATCATCCATTGGACATCCCTGACCCAATGCCATCCAGTGAATACTCTGATAGATTGCAGCCAGCATTGCCTGCTGCTAATCCAAGCGCTGATCAACAGAAGTAGTCCAAACAACATCAAATACTGGAGCAGGCTGTGGAAGTGGTGCAGGAGTAGGCTCGGGATCTGTATTTGGGGTTTGGGCTGGGGCTTGCTTGCACTTCTCTTATGCAGTCATGATGGTCTGAACTGCCCTCTCTGTCATAGGAGTCTTCAGCTTCACGCGTACCTCTGTGTCTTTCCATGCGATGTGAGCTCTCTCATAAAGCCGACAAATGAGGAAGGAAAAAAATAGAGATTTGAGCTTTACAGTGATGCATAGCCTGATCTGATCATAGAGTATCTGGGTCGTGTCCACTTATTGTAGGGAATGGATCTCATATAGCATATAGGCCCCCTCAAGATAGATTTCGGACCTATGCTCAGTGGGGAGCAAACATGAATAAACAAAATGGTTCCATGGGCGTAGCTGACGGTGCAAACTCTCCTGTTTAATGAATCTAATGGAAGGATCTGAGTTCCTTTGAACCTGAATAAGGAAGTCAAGATCGCAGATACTATCCATGACTATGCTAAAGGGTGTTCCTCCCTCATCTTCAGGTAGTTGCAGTGTTCTATATGCACACTGGAGTGGAGGAGGGCCAAGCTCCATAACTTGGAGAATACGGTCAACAGAGTAGTCAACCGTCTTCCTTCTGACTCCTGTAGTTGTCCCAGAGCGCTTCTCAGCATGAGCATTGGCATAAAACTCTTTAACCACGGCAGCCACTGGCTCCTCAGTGGGATGCTCTACAAAAGTCTGCCAGTGGAGTGCTTCAGTGGCATCAAAAATGGCTGGATAGCGCGCCACATTGATACCATGGAACCCCCTCTCTGGAATGATGTTGATCTTGTGCAGATGCAGCCAAAAGTAGTCAAAGGCAATCTGAGATGTAAAGAAGGCTGGGTCAAAGACCGAGATCTCATTAGTGTCATCAGCATAGCTTGGCCCAACTTCAACAGTTTTGCACTGACACTTTGACATGATGGTTGAATACCTGAAAAGAAGCAAGGTCTAGTTAGTACCATTGACAATATAATGAAGAATAGTGGCATGTAATCATTCAAACCAATTGAGGACAAGTTACAATGCAATCATGTTAACTAATTAATAACAAATGTCAACAACACAAGATGGATATAGTTAAATCCTCAACCCAACATCATCCCCAAACCTAGCTAGAAAATAACATTCAAACAAGTCCAACCCCAAAAAATTCGATATCCATTTAAGCTCAAGCCCCAAAACAAATCAAAAGCCCTAGAAATGGTAACAGATTCCCTAGAAAAACCAACATGGTGACCCCAAAATAATCAAGATCCCAGACATCATATCATGTATATGTCCACAGATAAATCAACATAAATCAACAACAATTAATTTCAATTAACAAATGAAGGGAACATGTACATGATTAACAAATCAGCCATTAATAGGGTTATTGTTCAGCATAATCAACCAGCAAGCAGACCAACATAAATCATTAACTCCAGATTTGAACTTAGTAAATAAGCAACATTCCAAGCAATCAGAAATATGCATTTAACCAACTCAACTTAGATATGCAAAGGCCACAACCTCAAGCCAATCATTATCAATTCACAGCTTAGACAAATGCTAGTCTAACCTAATCACAACCTAACCAAGTGATAGCTCAACTAATTCAAAAATCAATTAAAACATAGCTCAACCAGTTCAAAGCCAATCAAATCATAGCCCAACCCCAAAAGAAATAGCATCAGCCCTTCAAAAAAATCAATATGATGACTCAAAATTAATCCAAATCTCAAGCAGCATATCAACAAAAATTAGCAACTATCAATAGATACATGATTAACAAAAACAGAAATTAACAAATTTTTTAGCAGAACCTCTAGCCAACAATCCCATTAGAAATCATAATTGGGCAATTAACCAGCAACCAATTTAATAAGCACTGAGATAAATTGACAATTGATAAGCAATTACAAAGCATTCTAAGTATGTAGAATTTGTCACTTATGGAAACAAAGTATAGCCTAACCAAATTAATCACAACACCACCAAATTAAGCATATCACAACCCAGCTAAATCTCAACTCATAAAATTGACTCACAATTTAATCAAAGCACATCATAACCAAATGTAACTATAGAGAAATGGAGAGAAAAGTGTACTGATCTTAGACGAAGCAACAACTTGCACAAGGCACCCAAACGCTACGTAGTAGAGAAGAAAAAACACAAAACAAAAACAAAAACAGAAAAGAAACAGGGGAAAGGGGCACGGGTAGGTGGAATGTGATGGTTGGAGTGGTGTTAGACATATGTGGGATGGAATGGATAGTGGTTGGTGGTCGTGGAGGTGAAGTTGGAGAATGGGGTATTGGGGTAGGAGGAGGTTGGACCATGGTGATGAGGGGAAAGAATGAGTTGGTGGTCAATGGGTGGTCTTGGAGTGAGTTGCCAATGGTGGGGAAGAAGAAGAATGTATGGTGGGTATGGTGGACGAGTTGGGTAGGGGAGAAGAAGTTATGGTGTGTGAGAGGAAGGTGGGCTACGGTGGTGATTGGGTGAGGATAAGGGGAAGACTTGTAGAGGAGAGAAATGGGGAAGAAAGTACGGTGGCTATAGGGGAAGAAGAAGGTTGGGCACGGTGGAGATGGAATAGTGGGGAAGAAGAAGAAGAGGGAATTTCTGTATTAGGGATTTAGGAAAGGAAAATAGAAAGAAAAGAAAAGAAAAGGTTTTTGCATTTTGTACATAAGCAGACTCATCATACCTAGGCTTATATATTTTTTTATTTATAAATATTATTTTATTTTGAAACAGCAACACCATGCCTAGGCATGGAATAGTCATGCCTAGGCGTGATACTCGCAACCAAAATTTCCAGGTTGAGACAGAGACCTCCATGCCTAGGCGTGATAGGTTGTCTCTGGAAATTTTTACCTGATAAGGCTGAGGCCTCCACACCTAGGCATGATTTTCTGGACACCAGACTAAACAAAATCAGCCCTATGACCCCTTTTTCATGCATCCAAAACTCCTTTCCCTCACTCAAACAACTAAGAAACATTATCTACAATATGTACACTAGCAAGACATCAATTTGAGAAACAAAGACTATGAAATAATCAAAAACAAATTCAAAACTTGAAACAAAATTTGAAACCATGCATAAAAGTGTCCTAATCTAAGAGATAGGGTTAAGAAATTGGGTTGCCTCCCAACAAGTGCCTTATTCATAGTCCTGGCTGGACTTGTAGACTCTCAAGATAGAGGAGCAAGGGTGAGTGAGGTTTTGTGCCTCTCCACCTCACCACCTAAGTAGAGCTTGAGTTGTTGACCATTGACCTTGAACGTTGACTTTGAAACCGGGTCTTCTAAGGTTCCGCCACCATGAGAAAACACTTCTATAACCAAAAATGGACTTGAGCACCTGGATTTGAGCTTGCCCAGAAATAGTTTCAACCTTGAGTTAAATAAGAAAACCTTCTGTCCTAATGCAAAGCTTCTTGGAACAATATGATTGTCATGCCACTTCTTCACCTTATCCTTATATATCTTAGCATTTTTATATGCTTGTAGATGGAATTCCTCAAGTGCATTGAGTTGCAACAATCGTTTTTCCCCACAAGCTTCAGAATCCCAATTCAATCTCTTGATGGCCCAATAAGCATGGTGCTCGAGCTCAATAGGGAGGTGGCAAGCCTTGCTAAAAACCAGTTGATATGGGGACATGCCAAAAGGGGTTTTATAAGCAGTGTGATATGCCCAAAGAGCATCCTCCAACTTTTTCGACCAATCCTTCCTAGAAGGGCTCACAATTTTCTCCAGAATCTGCTTTAACTCTCTATTAGAAACCTCTGGTTGGCCACTTGAATGTGGATGGTAGGCTGTGGCTACCCTATGTGTCACCCTATATTTAGCAAGTAATGCAACAAAGTACTTGTTGCAGAAATGAGATCCCCCATCACTAATAATAGCACGAGGGGTGCCAAACCTTGTGAAAATGTTCTTTTTTAGAAAAACTAGGACCACCTTGGAGTCACTAGTAGGCAAGGCACAAGCTTCCACCCATTTTGACACATAATCCACCGCTACAAGAATGTAATGGTTGCCAAAAGATAATACGAAGGGCCCCATAAAGTCAATGCCCCACACATCAAAGAGTTCCATTTCCAAAATGGAGCTCAAGGGCATTTCATTCCTCCTTGAGATGTTGTCGGTTCATTGACATCAATCACACTTAGTTGCAAAGGAGTGAGAATCCTGAAATAATGAAGGCTAATAAAAACTTGATTGCAACACCTTAGTTGTTGTCTGTTCAGCCCCATAGTGACCTACATATGGTGAAGTATGACAATGCTCAAGTATAGCACTAGTTTCCTCCATAGGAATACACCTTCTAAGAACCTGATTAGCACACTGCTTAAATAGAAACGACTCATCCCAAACATAAAATCTGACTTAATGAAGGAATTTCTTTTTTTGATGATAAGATAGTTCAGATGGCACAAATCCACTTATAATGTAGTTAGCAAAGTTAGCATACCAAGGATCTGAACTAGCAAACACAACTAATAGATATTCATCTGGGAACATCTCACAAATCAAGGTTTGGTCCTGTTGATGCTTCTCGTTCTCCAACCTAGAAAGATGGTCAGCCACCTGATTCTCAACACCCTTTCGATCTCTAATTTCAAGGTCGAACTCTTGTAGTAATAAAACCCAACGAATCAACCTTGGCTTGGCGTCCTTTTTGCTCACTAGATACTTGATAGCCGAGTGATCTGTGAAGACAATGACTTTAGTGCCAACCAAATATGCCCTGAATTTGTCGAAAGCAAAGACAACTGCAAGGAGTTCCTTCTCAGTGGTGGTGTAGTTCAACTGAGCATCATTGAGTGTTCAAATTGCATAATAGATGGAATGAAAGATTTTGTTCTTCCTTTGGCCCAATACTGCTCCAATTGCATAGT
The DNA here is from genome assembly GCA_029884605.1 of Ormosia emarginata. Lineage (NCBI taxonomy): Eukaryota > Viridiplantae > Streptophyta > Magnoliopsida > Fabales > Fabaceae > Ormosia > Ormosia emarginata. The sequence continues at coordinate 48,860,762 of JAQQTP010000088.1, forward strand.
CTCTAGCGTCAAACATGAGCTCAAATGGTAGGCTCCAATCCAAAGTAATGATAATGGGCGTTGAGATAAGCCTCTTCTTTAATACATCAAAGGCTTCCATACAAGATTCATCAAACTTGAATGCCACATCCTTATCTAGCAAGTTACACATTAGTTTAGCAAGCTTGGAAAAGTCTTTGATGAACTGTCAGTAGAATCTAGCATGCGTAAGGAAACTTTGAACTCCCTTTACTAAAATTGGTGGTGGAAGTTTCTCAGTCACTTCAATCTTAGCTCGGTCCACCTCCATTCCTTTAGGTGACACTCTATGGTCAAGTACTATGCCCTCTTAGACCATAAAATGGCACTTCTCCCAATTAAGCACCAAATTGGTTTCCTCGCACCTTTGCAACACTAGGGCCAAGTTCTGAAGACACCCATCAAAGGAATCACCAAAAACAGAGAAGTCATCCATGAATATCATCAAGCAGTTCTCCACCATATCAGTGAAAATGGCCATCATACATCTCTGAAAAATAGTTGGGGGCATTGCATAACCTAAAAGGGCATTCTTCTGAAAGCATAATATCATATAGGCAGGTGAATGTTGTTTTCTCTTGATCATCCGGGGCAATCGCAATCTGATTGTATCTCGAGTACCCATCCAAGAAACAGTAAAACTCACGACCTGCCAACCTATCCAGCATTTGATCAATAAATGGTAATGGGAAATGATCCTTTCGGGTTGCAGTGTTAACATTCCCGTAATCCATGTATATGTGCCATCCAGTGACAGTCCTAGTGAGAATTAAGCAATTATTCTCATTGGCTACCACTGTCATTCCACCTTTCTTGGGCACGCATTGAACTGGGCTTACCCATTTGTTGCTAGAAATAGGGTATATGATCCCGCATCCAGCCACTTAATAATCTCCTTCTTGACAACCTCCTTCATAATGGGATTGAGGCACTTTTGATGTTCAATGGTTGGTTTGTGATTAGCTTCCAACAGTATTTTGTGCATGCATATGATGGGACTAATATCTCTGATGTCTGCAATAGTCCATCCCAAGGCCTGTTTGTACTCCCTGAGCACTCTGAGCAACTTAATTTCTTGCTCCTCTGACAAAGATGAGGAAATGATAACTAACAATGTTGACACCTCCCATAGGTATGAATAACTCAAATGATTAGGCAATGGCTTGAGCTCCAACTTGGATGGGACTATGACTGAAGACTGGAGACTGAGCTTATCAGATGGTATGTTCAATGGTTCAAAACCTGGTTTCTTATAAAACTTAGCAGACAAGTCAAGCAGTTTAATATATTCCATCACATCATCTTTATCTACATGCTCATATATGGATGTTAATGATAAAGCAAAGGGATCATCAGTAAAATTAGTATGGAATGTAGTGTTAACTACTTGATCAATCATACCTAGGTAAGAGCATTCTTCATGATCATCAGGAAATTTCATGGTTTTGTAAATGTTAAAAGTTACATTTTCTTCATTGACTTGCATTGTGAGCTTGCCTTTTTGGACATCAATCATAGTCTTACCAGTGGCTAGGAAAGGTCTCCCAAGAATCAATGGCACATTACGATCTTCTTCCATGTCTAAGATGATGAAATCCGCTAGAAAGATGAACTTGTCCACCTTAACCCAGATATCTTCTATCACTCTTTTAGGATAAGTGAAGGAACGATCAGCTAATTGCAAGGTAACTGAAGTCAGCTTCACTTCCCCCAAACTTGGCCTTTGAAAGATGGATAGAGGCATCAAGTTTATGCTTGCCCCTAGGTCACACAAGGCTTTTCCAAAGAATTGGCTCCCGATGGTGCATGGAATGGTGAAGCTCCCTGGGTCCTTTAACTTGGGAGGTAGCTTGTTTGGTAGGATGGCACTACACTCCTCTGTGAGAGCTACAGTCTCATAGTCCCCAAGTTTCCTCTTCTTAGACAAGATGTCTATCATGAACTTCACATAACTAGGCATTTGGTCCAACACCTCAGCAAATGGTATGTTAATGTGAAGCTTCTTGAAAATCTCTAAGAATTTTTGGAATTGAGCATCAAGCTTTTGCTTTGCTAACCAGTTAGGGAAATGTGGAGGTGGTGTCATGGACTTGTCCTCCTTCTTCTTGTCTTCAACCCTTCCCTTTTCAATTTTTTCATTTTTCTGAACCTCCTTGCTTACAACCTCTTCATCTTGTGCCACTTCAACCTCCTCTTCAAGTAATTTGGTCTTTGGATTACTTTCTATCTCCTTCCCACTCCGCAATGATATAACCTTGCAATGCTCATTAGATGCACCCTTAGGATTGTTGATGGTGTCACTTGGAAAACTCCCTGGGGGCCTGTTATTTAAAGCTTGGGACAGTTGGCCCACTTGAGTCTTAAGATTCGTTAATGAAGTTGCTTGGCTTTGCATCAACGCATCGTGGGACGTTGGCCTTGAATCAGTTTTGGTTATATAATCTTGTTGACTATGCATAAACTAGGCAAACATATTCTCCAAAATGGAAGTTGAAGTTGATGTTGAAGTTTAGGCTTGAAGAGGGCTCTGTTGTTGAAAACCTAGAGGAACACAGGGTGCTTCTTTATGTTGATAAGATGAGGAAGAGCCTTGAGCATTTCCACTCTATGAGAGATTAGGATGGTTCTGCCAACTGGGGTTATAAGTGTTACTAAAAACATTATTGTGACCTGGCTAACGGAATTGACTAGCATATCGTACACTCTCCAAGCTAGCTGTAAGATTAGCAGTGGAGTGAAGGTCCCCACAATGATCATAAATTTTTGCTGAACTATTGGCTCTACTAGTTACTGAATCTACTCTCATGGTGTCAATTTTCTTGGAAAGAGCTGCCACTTGAGCTGTAAGTGAAGTGAGAGTATCCACCTCATGTATACCGGCAGTCATTCTCTTAGGAGTAACCCTTTCTGTTAGCCACTGATAGTTGTTGTTAGTCATTTCCTCCAAAAGGTCATAGGCTGCATCCACCATCTTGCTCATAAGAGCTCCTCCAACTGTTGCATCAATTATAGATCGAATGGATGTAGTTAAGTTGTTATAGAAAGTGTGTACCAACATCCATTTTGCTATACCATGATGTGGGCACTTCCTTAGCAACTCTCTGAATCGCTCCTATGCCTCATACAAAGTTTTTCCTTCAAACTGCCTGAAGGACAAGATGTCATTCATATACTTCATTGCCTTTATGGGAGGAAAGAATCAATCCAAAAACTTCTGAGCCAGCTCTTCCCAAGTAGTGATGGAATGCTCCGGTAAAGAATGAAGCCATGTCTTGGCCCTATCCCTCAAAGAAAAAGAGAAGAGCCTCAAGCAAGCTGCATCATCAGTCATCCCGTGATGCTTGAAAGTATCACAAATCTCCAGGAAGTTGGCTAGATGAGAATTAGGATATTTATGGGGTAAATCTCCAAATTACACATTATTCTGAACCATCTGGATAATCGCAGGCTTGATCTCAAAAGTTTGTGCTTGTACAACTGGCCTTCTAATGCTAGATCAGATTTCTCTAGCACTTAGGGTAGCATATTCCCTCAAGGGTCTTTCAGCATTTGCTTCCTTTGCCATCTCAGATTCGTTATCTAAATTTAGTGCTTGCTCTTGTACTTGTTCTTCTCTTAGCAATCTACAAAATGTCCTCTCGATCTCACGATCATAAGGAAATCGAGACACACCTTGAGTTTTTGGCATACAAGAGTCATGTACCTGAAAAACAAAAGTACATAAACAAAACTTAAAATAAAAGTTGTGAATAAATGTAAGAAATAACACAAAATCTAAACTCAATCCCCGACAACGGCGCCAAAAACTTGTTAGGCAAAATCCGCAAGTACACGAGTCAACAAGTAATATATGAGAGTTAGAGTATCATGTCCCAAGGGATTGACTATTGGAGATGATGCTAAAACTTAATCAATTTCCATAAATTCTTATCCAAGTAATTAAAAATCGAGAGCAGTTTGCAATTGAATTAACAAATTAAAAGGAATAAAACAAAAATGCACCAAACACCAAATCCTTAGAGAAAGAAGAGAATGTTTAAGGCCTATGGGTCTCTATTCTCCTGCTATTTCCATGAATATATGTAGTTCATGAGTACCTATCAAAGAATTGAGTTTTGTTGGCTAAAAGTACGCATTAGATAAGAGCCTATGTCTAGGACAGTTACTGTAATGTCCCGGGACTGCCTGCTGGATTGACGAGTGTCTCCACAAACCAACACGAGTCTTTTCAGCGTACTTTGTCCTCACTGACACGCATCCTAGGAAACTTCCCAAGAGGTCACTCATCCCACAATTGCTCCAGGTCAAGCATGCTTAACTATGGAGTTCTTATGTTCTAGGCTCCTGAAAAGAAGTTGTAACTTGTTGATATGGCTACGCCTAATCAATTCCTTTAAGTCATCCTCAACTATGCAGTCCCATACCTGCACAGTCTCTGAATTCTTCTTATTCCGGTACGTATTCAGTTCATTCATGGGACCTTTCGCCTAGAAGCCTGCCAGTAGCCGCTCTTTGTATGTGCTTCTCTTACACCGGCGTCCACTCCCCGCCCTCGTCGGCCCCGGGACACCACATGCCCATCAACTTCCGCTTGGTTTGTCCCCGAACCACACCGTACTGGGAGAGGTCCCGTCTCTGATACTATTTGTAACGTCCCTGGACTGCCTGCAGGATTGACGAGTGTCTCCACAAACCAACACGAGTCTTTTCAGTGTGCTTTGTCCTCACTGACACGCATCCTAGGAAACTTCCTAGGAGGTCACCCATCCCACAATTGCTCCAGGTCAAGCATACTTAACCATGGAGTTCTTATGTTCTAGGCTCTTGAAAAGAAGTTGCAACTTGTTGATATGGCTACGCCTAATCAATTCCTTTAAATCATCCTCAACTATGCAGTCCCATGCCTACACAGTCGCTGAATCTCTCTCATTTCGGTACGTATTCAGTTCATTCATGGGACCCTTCGCCTAGGAGCCTGCCAGGAGCCGCTCCTTGTACGTGCTTCTCATACACCAGCGTCCACTCCCTGCCCTCGTCGGCCCCGGGACACCGCAGTTACCCATGTGAAACCTAGCTAATCCACTGTGTTCATGTGAGTTAGCATAAGAATCACTCATTGAGACCCATTAGCAAACACTTGCCATGCATGACCAAAGGGTATATGTCCATCCCCTTAGTTAATCAACACACCTAAACTAATTGAATGTAATTGAACATACATAAACCATACCATGTCCATATTCACAATGCCCTATTTCTAGTTCAATTGGAATACTAAAATCATGCAATTGATGGTCAAACAATAACAAGTATTAAGCATGGGTATGGAAGAACAAAACTAATTTCATTGATAGAAACTCAACAATTTACAAAATATTAAAATTCATAGCAAGATCCTAGAGAACCCCTAGATTAGAGTTTAAGTACAAATCATGAAAGAGGAGAAAACAAATGAAATCACAAAATCCATCAAGTTACAAATCCAGAAGGGAAAAGGAAAGAAAGAACAAAAGTCGAGAGATTCCAAGCTTGATCCTCCTTCCTTGATCTTGAATCTCCCTTGAATCACCTCCAATCTCAATGAATTTCTCCTCCTATCACTTGCTCTCTGGATGCCGTACTTGGTTCAAAATTGAAGATACCCTTCTTTTCTTCAAAAATCAGATAATAAGGGTTAATCTCGTGTGCCAGGATTTTTTCCACGCCTAGGTGTGGTTATGAATCACGTGCTTTGCCTCTGCTGACCACGCCTAGGCGTGGCTTTTTCATGCCTAGGCATGGATGTCACTGCCTGAATAAGCTGAAAAACTAGAAGCGCCACGCCTAGGCATGGCTTTTGCAAGCCTAGGCGTGGATGTCTTTTCCTGGAATTCCTGCAAAACTTATAGGGCCACGCCTAGGCGTGGATTTGTCATGCCTAGGCGTGGGTTGGCAACCCTTCCTTTTCTCTTGTATCCTTCCCCATTTGAGCTCCTCTTTGTTTCCTTTATCCCTTCTAAGGTCTTTCCATCTTGAATATCTGCTTCAAAACAATACCATAGTCCATCAGACCATGATCAATTCAAATCCCTAAATAAAATCATCAAACATTTGATTCTTAATCAATTGAGACCACAAGCTTAAATCTTCAACATTATCCATGAATGAAACCTTTGGACTTAAAAACTTGAAGATATCATGCTCATATTCATTCAAATTCAAGTGAAATAATTTCATTTCCAGAAGATATCAATTAGACATTCCAAAGAGTACCAAGGGATGATTTTTCAAAAGTTTTCACTATGATGAGGGATTTAACCTAGAAATGAGCACTTTGTGCATTAGATGCTTAAAAGGGCAATCTTTTATGTGCTTGCAATGTGATGTATTGAGTTGTATGTAACACGCTCCATAGGGCATTACATTTATGACAAATTATAATAAAACTTTACCCAAGTTATAAATCATTTATTAACATATAGTAATATAAGTTGTAAAAATTTTCTTTTTTTATATAATATCATTAAATAAAATAAACAGAACATGAAATAGAACAAACTAATAAATACACACCATCATTATACATATAATTTTGTTTTTAAGGATACAATAAGTACAAACTATTAGACAAAATTATACACTGTTTAACTCAAAATAAACCTTAAATTAGCCCAAGTACAGAACAAAAAGTTTTGATCCCCCAAAGGATCCTCCTTTAATGAATCATCAGAAGACATAAACCCTGGATGTCGTGTAGCCCTACAGACAGGAGTCTGTGCGGTCAACACACTACTAAGCTCACTATGGGCATGGAAACGACCACCCCAACAACGCCTAATAGATAAAGGTAACTCTAGATGTACATAAACAGTCGTAATAAACATAGGAACTCCATCGTATTCCCTACTTAGGGACACAGTCAATCGTCCCACATAAACAACAGTCTCCCTATCCACGTGTAGACGCCAGGCTTTAGAGTCCCCTTGGAACTCCAGTCTCATGAATCCCAGAAAACTCAGTAGCGCCATGTCACGTCAAATCAATCCAAACAATAAGGATGATCTAGAGGCTCGCCCTCTACGCACAGATCACCAGAATGTTGTTCCTCCTCGTACTGATAACCCAAAGGTTGCTCCTCTTTTCCTTCCTCAAAATCTTTACCGAACATAATAATAATACAGAAATGCATACAAAGAGGTGAGACAATCTACATCATTACAAGCATGGCAGTATAGAAAATGACAATACATACAAATATGGCATTTAATAAATCCAATCATGTTATCACATCATACATAATATCTCAGATCAATATAATTATCACATCATGATGCAGACCAAATATGCATATGCACACAGACTCATTCCTACTCCATGGAGCTAATCACAATTTTCAAATAGAATGATCCAGAAGATCTGTCTGTAGCTTAGCTGCCCCAGGCCAAGTGCTATACAGTGTAATCATCATATACATCAGGCATTGTACAAGACAGTCTACGCTAGATCGTGATTAAGAATAGTGTTTCGTCAAGATCGTTAGTGCGTTGCTCGGTACCATGGTCTAGAGTAGCTACCAATTGTTCGCATGTGGAATCCTCTGCATACTAACGCCTCCAAGTTCAATCAATGAACAACACTACACTTATCACACCTGCACTACGGTGTACTTCATCTCTTAGGCAACTTGCCAATACCAACCAAACTAACACGTTTCTCTATGCATGGTGCATGATTCAATACCCATATAACAATGTTATCATTATTTTTCACAATCACATGCCATTACTTGGCAGTACCATTTTCCAATGTAAACGGGTCCACCACATTAACCCGACAGCAAACTGCTGTTATTTTCAATCATGTAAATATTTTATCACGTTTTCACAATTGCGTAACCTTTTTCTAACATTTTCAAATCGCATAAATATTTTTCAATGTTTTTGCAATCGTGTAGCATTTTTAAATCATTTTCTCAATCGCGTAGTGATTTTAAATCATTTTCTCAATTGCGTAGCTTAAAAATTATTATTTTAAATACGCATAAGGTTTTTCTAATATTTTTCAATTGCGTAAAATATTTCTTTGCTTTCTAAATTGAATTTCGAAACTTTCTTCATTATATATCTATTTTAACCGTATTTACAATATTTCCTTAATAGAAATTCTCTAAGTAATATTTCCTACTATTTTCTTCCAAAATTTCTTTTCTTGGATTTAACCAAATAGTACATCTCAAAACTTGCTAACGCACTTCAAAACCCAACGGGTGAGCTATACGTTAGTACTTTTCAAGTATTTATTCTATTTCATATCATTGCTTAATTTCACTAATTAAACTCTAAAATTAATTTACTTTCCTTTATTTTCCAAAAATCCATTTAATTAGATTTTCATTAAATTAATTACACAAGTCCACACTTAGGAAATAATTTTGGATTAAAAACATCATAAGTAGGCATGTTGGCCGAAAATCATTATATGTTCCATAAATCATATTTAATTGTTTTCCATCATCTAATCCCTTGTAAAAATTCTTAATCTAATTTTTTCATCATTAAATTAGTTAATCCATGATTAGGAAAATATTTTAGAACATTTGGTCCTCTTGGAGGGGTTGAGGCCGTGAATCCCCCTTGGGTTCTTTGGAACCCTTATGCAATCCTTAAACATATTATTCATATCCTACAATACACAATAATCATCATGATTTCATAAACACATATTCTAACATATAATCAAAGCTATAAATCATGCCCATAAAAAAAATCACAAACAAGAAAAGCTTTAAAACAACCAAGTGAATCAATCCTTATGGATTTCTTCACTACAAACAAATCTATTTTCTCACCACCAATACATGGTTGATGAGATTAAATCTCCCTATTACCTTAAGGAAGACAAACTCTTCTGGGATGCTTTCCTAGAAATTTCGTGTAGCTTCCAAGAAAACCCTAACAAGCTTAAACAAATTAAAAAATCATAAACTAAGCTTTGAAAAAGGAAAACCATAGATCAATCATGACTTAGAACTCAAGAATCAACTTAGAAACAAGAAACAAGGATTTTTACCTTGTAGAGTAGAAACTTCAAGCTTGTTTTCCAAGCACAAGATGGATGAATTTGAAGAAACTTATAACATGAAAAGTGTTTAGAATGGTGTTTAGGTTTAAGAAGTGGTGTTGGATGAAATTATAGAAGAGTGGAGGTAGGTTTTAGGTGTGGTGGCCGAAAGCTTCACAAGGAGGAAGAATGGAGTTTTTTGTGTTCTTGGAATAGAGAGAATAGCTATTTGGTCTTTGGTAGGATAAAGATGAAGTGAAAATGATCTATTTTCCCTAAGGTTGGCCGTGTCAGTGAATGGAGAGCATGGTAGGATTTTTTTGTTTGATATTTTTACTAAGTAGATATTTTAGGAGGCTAGATATTTACCATAAGTGATAAGCTTGAAAATTTTAAGCCTTGAACCTTCCTTGAAGGTGTCTTGGCCATGTAGCATTAAGGAGGAGCAAACCAAGTTTTGGTTCATTTGGCTTCCTAGTTATGCTTAAGCCATTCTAGTTAGATTTCCTAGTTTCTTTACTAACTACTTAGTTACATTGGAGTGACTAACTAATCTTCTAGAAGGCACTAGAAAATTCTTGTAACAAGAAACTCTAAAGAGTAGCAAACTACGTTTGTTTCCATTTAGTTACTACTTAGGCTTTTTAGATTAACTTAGTTAAGTTTAGGCTAACTTAGTTAGGTTATTTAGTTTTCAAGCTAACTAGTCCAACCGTCATTGTTGACTACATCCTATTGGCTTAGAAAATTCAAGCCACTAACGATGACTAATTCTTATCGGTTCACTGAATTGTAAGTTACAAAGACTCTTTCGGCTCTATTGTCTACTGGACAGAAGATACTGCTTTTAAGTCAGTAGTTATTGTCCAACAGATAATAAAATAATATTAACATATAAAATATTTTTATTTCGTGGATAAATTCTAAAAATTAAAAGATCGGTACACGTATCACTCGGAATTGGGTTTAGTAAGATCCCCTAACTCCAAATAATCAGATAAAGATTTTTCTCGGCCTGAAAATTATTATTTTCATGACTCGAAGTAAATCACACACAAAGATAAAAAATAGTCACTGACCAGTCAAAATAAATTTACAGCACACAAAAATTACAAAATAGTACAATTTTGATATTATTGTAAATTAGCAAATTTTGGAGTGTTGCATTGTATGTCTATTTTACTTGTGAAATGAGCTTGGTTCTTTAATGAGCCATGGTAATGAAATGAGCTTGGTTCTTTAATGGGCCATGAAAATAAGTTTAGCTTTGTTCTTTTTTTGTTTTATGAATGTTTATTTAGCTTGGCTCCTTTAGTTACTGAAGATGCGTCGTGGAAGAACTTTTAAAACATATCTTACTTCTTATTTGTTAAGATTGTGTTGGTAACGTAATAAATGATTAGTTATGGAATACTATTACTGAGAATTGTGAATTCTCACCCCGTTTGTTGTATCCATGTAAATCCAGGTTAAGACGCTGCTAGGGGAAAGTAGAAGAGACAAATGGACTAGATAGCTAGTTTCTTTTTGGCAAAGCCTGTATTATGTTTATACTTGCTTTGTGATGTACAAACATGTTATGTATTACAATTTTTCTTTTTGAGGCTAATATTGTATAAACATGTATCTTTATTCCTTTAAGGCTCTCTATAATGACATGTAAGGTTATTATGGATTATGATTATTGTTTATCAGATAGAAGTAACTCGCTTAACTTTGTTTATTTGTGTATATTATGAATATACTATGTTATCTGAGTTAGGGTTGTTACATTATGGTATCAGAGTAGTTCATCTTGTTGAGTTGGGGTATGTACTGAGTATGCTTAGGCATGTTTAGGAGTTCCTATGTGTGTTGTGTGTAACACCTAGAAAATTCATATTTTATTTATTTCAGGCGATCCTTAATTATTTTGAATAATCTGACTCGACTTCTGTGGATTTTATAATTTTTATGATTTTTAGGAATTTTTGAGAGTTTTACGTTTTTTTATTATTTTAATATTATTTTGGAGCTGTATACGAACCTTCGTATTTTATTTCTTTTTAAAAATCCTTAATGATTTTTACTAATCCAACTTGATTTTCATAAGTTTTATAATTTTTATGATTTTATGGATGATTATGAAATTTTTATATTTCTCTGATTATTTTTGAGCTATCTGTGGGCTTAGGTGGCCTTACGTGGGTCCAGATGGGTCCCGAAAAGTGAAATTTTTTCTGTGGATAAAAAAATTTGTACTATTTAGACGGAAACGGGGGATCTTACCAAACCTGAATCCGGAAACAATTTTTTTAAAATTTTCTTTTACTGTGTTTTGTACTGTATTTAATTATCGGGCGATAAAAATACAGTAAAAATATTATTCATAGGGTTATAGTAGATAAAAAAATAAATATTATACTGCTTAAGTCAACATTGGTGGTTTGGATATCCACCATTGATTTAATCAATGGTGGAGACTTGATCTTGATTTAACCAACAGTTGAGAAACAAAGTTAATGAAGAAGCATTGTATGATCACTATTGATTTAATCAATGGTGTGGGAATAAACTTAGTTAGGAAGCTTTGGATGTTCACCATTGATCTAATCAATGGTTGTAAAGACAAGCTTAATAAGGAAGACTTTGAATATCAACCATTGATTTAATCAAGGGTGGAGATTTGGTCTTAAAAAGTAACAAGGACCATTTATGACCATTGAATGTAAAGTTTGAAGGAGTAATCTTGATCCTTCATTTTGGAGACACATCTAATGACTAGTGAAATTTGTCACAAATTTGGAGTGCATGAAGAGGGGGGTCGGTTTTGTGAAGCTTAAGAGCATGGATAGGTTTGAAGACCATATTATTGCTATCATAATTCATCTTTGTCTCCTCCAAAAAGTCAAGACTTCATCAAAAAAATGTTCTCTCCATTTCTCTTCTCCTCTAAGCTACGGCCAAGACACCAAGAAACACCCTCCATCACTCTTTAATTTCATACAACTTTATTTCTTGAATCCTTACCTTATTCTAAGCAACTTTCATGTTGGAGACTTTCTCTAAATCATTCATTTTCAAGGACTTCTTTTTTCAAGAGCAAAGTTATAGGATTTTTATGGTGAAGTGTAAGGAAACTTCATTTCTTATCTCTTTTTCATGTTCTAAGCCATGTTTGTTCCATGGTTTACCTTGTTCAAGCTTGATATGCTAATAAATATATGTTTTGTTTTGTGTTTAAGAAACATTTGGTGGTGAAGGACTTGGAAAAAGAAGCAAACCAAGGAGCTTTTGAGGTTCTTCAAGAGGTAAGAGGGGGATTCATCTCACCAACCAAGTATGGTGGTGAGAGATGGTTGTGTATTTGATGGATGGTGAATCCATGTGAGGATTCATATCCATGGTCATGTAATTATTTGTGGGTGTTTATGTGTTTATGTGGTTTATGTGTTTTGTATGGTTTAATTGTGCTTACATGCTTAGTATGATTTTTATTGCTTTTATGGTATGCTTGTGATATATATGATAAGTATGTATATGTATGCTATGATTTGATGATGGAAAGGAAAACAATTTTTGGTTCCAAAGACCAAGAGGAATTTCGGCCAAGACACCTCAAAATAGGTATTTACAAATTAATATTTTCATGAATGGTAAAATTGGATGTTTAGAAAAGCAAGGAAAATAAACAAAGGGTTTATTTTCAAAGAATAAGTGTTCACAGTTTCTCAAGGATATTTTTGAATCAAAAGATTCTAAGTATTTTACTAATCATGAGTTTTAAATGAAAAGAGTAATGAGTTGATGATTTTAAGGATTTGCAAAGAAAGTGAAAATAAAAATGAACAAATGAATTGATTTTAAAGACCATGAGTCTCACGATTTTTGCAAGAATTTTTAATGGTTTTGTTTGTGAAAAAACAAGAATGGTACTTAAGTGATTTAGAAGGAAAAATATTTGATGGCCATTGGAACCATGTACCACGGTTTTGAAGGTTTGTAAATGCTTTGGTTTTTATGAAACAAAGTGATTTTCAAAGTGAAAATATAATTTGATTTAGTACAAGGATTTTGGAAATGCAATCAGAGTATTTTATCACTCGAGAAATATAAATTTCGCTTATGAAAGGAAAATAGAGGTTGTAAGGGTTTGAACCTCAAATTATTTTGGAAGAGGATTGAATTTGAGAATTTATTTTGAATTATAAAGGAAACGTTGATTATTTAAAATTTACTAATGTAAAACTCATCCTTTGGGTTTTGGAGCGCGTTAGGGAATTTTAAGTGAGAAACATTGATTTAAAATCAATGGAAATGTGATTTTATAGAATTTATTGTGAAAAGGATTTTCTTGAATAAAAAAATGTGGAAAATAATGTGAGAAGTCATATTTTTTTAAGAAAGGTTGAAATGAAATTTTTGAAGGTTGAGAAATAATTTACGTGATTGTAAAATGGTGAAAAATGATTTACATAACTTAAAAATGTGATTTTTAAGCTACGCGATTTGAAAAACGTTTAAATATTTCCATGCAATTTGAAAAACGTTTAAATATTTCTATGCAATTTGAAAAACGTTTAAATATTTTTACGCGATTGAAATATTGTTGAAAAATCACTACGTGATTGAAAAAATGATGGAATATTTTTACGTGATTAAGAAAATAATGGAAAATTGCTATGCGATTTGAAAACGCAACAGAAATGTTACGAAATTGTGAAAACGTAACAGAAATGTTACACGATTGTGAAAACATAACAAAAGTGTTTTGCGACTATGAAAATGCGATAATATGATTTCACTATTGAATATACAGTATGACTACTGTTGAACCAGTATATGGACACTGTATGAGAAAATGATGAATTTTACCTGTGATTGGCATTGGTGCATTGAACATGCATTAGAAATGATGAATTTTGCCTGTGATTGGCATTGGTGCATTGAATATAAATTAGAAAATATGCATTGAGGCATATCATGAATTTGAACAAAATTGCATTGAATGAAAATTAATAGCTGATGCTATTGTGACCCTTGTGGTTGAAGAGGGAATAAGAATTGATAGTGAGGTCTATAATGGATCTTGGGGGCGTCAAGGCGCGGCGGTCGACCAGTGGATATTTGTCTGTGGGCTAAGGCTGGACCATGTGCCACTTGGCGATGCAGTCCGTTGCAACGCATTGACGATACCCGACAATAACACGATTCTTTTCGAAGACTGGGAGATTGTCTTTGGGCTAAGGCTGACAATTAACCAGAGCATTCTTCTCGAAATTGTGAAAACCTCCATGGAGTAGGACATTAAGTCTACATGCATAACATATGCATCATTATTGAGTATTAGTTATGATAATTGAACTAATGAATACTTAAATAATGTTGAGGGCATTATCATAAATATTGAATATCAATTTCTAATTGAGGAATATTGGATGATGATGATGATGAATAATGTTGATGGCATTATTGTAATTATTGTTATTTTATACATTATGATGATGGCATAATTGTAATTATGGTAAGATATATCTGTATGGTGTGCTGTTTGTGTTATCTCTATGCTACCATGTTGGTATTGGCGTAGGTGATCTCGCCTCTTTTTTATATTGTTTTGTTGTGCTTGTATTGTTAAAAATTATATAATAGATGGAATGAGTTTCTTAGACGTGACGAGAGGTAGATATTCTAAGTTCGGTGACAACATCAAGGAGTGACCATTCCAGACTGGTTAATGTACAGATTTGAGGAGGAACAGATATATGGCGCATTAAGATGAATACAAGATGGAATAAGTATGTTGAGTATTTATCGTTAGTGTTTTACCATGCTATTGAGTAGGACCCGTCATGGGGTTTGCTACTGTTTAAAATTGAGTCTATAAGTTTTATATTTCCTGAATAATTGTTAAATATTAAGTAATGTCTGTTATATGAGTTTTAATCAGTTTAAATCTATTTTTCAGTATTACTTATAAATACCAGTAAGTTTATGTTTACCGCAAAAAGAAATTTTGAAACCCACCTTTTATAATTCAAACCTTTTATGAACTTCTTTTCAGATTATAAGTTAGTAGTCGGAAATGTGATGCCCTACGAAGGGTGTTACATTGTGCATTTTCTTGTCTCATATGTGAGATGTTTGAATAGAATTGCATGACTTGCCTTTGGTATGATTGTTGTTAGCTACTGTTACATTGTTATATGATATTGAGATTGATCAACCCAATATGTATTATTCTGTGTGTACAGGAAACTATGCCACCTTCAAGGCGAACTAGGGAGAAAAAGAATTCATCTAATGAGGGCCCAGATATGGCTAGAGCCTTTTTATGGCAATAACAGACGCTATGAGGGGGCAGACTATTATGAATGCTAGGATGCTAGAGAGGATGTGATGATCACATATTTTATACATTAATAAACCCTCATTTTTAGTCATTTACACTCTCCATGTACTTAATTGATTAAGCCTAGTTATGTTTTGTAAGTTTGGACTCAAATTAGACTTAATTGATTTTTTTCAGTACTATTTTGGTCTTACGCTGTTTCTGTATTTCGGCCATATCTTGAGTTCTAAATGTTTAAAAATTATGAATTTTACCTTTTAGGAAAGATAAGAGAGAGCTCTACAACTTTGATGAGAGTTCAAAGTCTCAATCAAACATCTAGTGGAGCTAGTTGGGCTTGGAAGACAGAACACGAGTTTTGTGTCTAAAACCTAAATAGTGTACAGTAATCAGAGCATAACTCGGGTTGCAAGAATTATCTTGGGCTGAAATTTGGACATTTGAAAGTTAAGACCCAGATCTAAAACTTTCATGTTGAACATAAAACTTGATTCGGGCTCCTTGATGGTGATATTGGGTCTGAAAGTCAAAACAGAGGTGCTGAAATTGGGCCTAAACAGTCTGTAGTAATTGGGTCATATCTTGGGCTGTAGGACAAATTTTTGGGTGATTCCAGAGCCATTGGAAAGCTTAGACAATTTCCTAGAACTTTCATGAAGACCACTTAGCTCGAAAATGACGGAATCAATGACTTAAGCAATGAATTATTTTGGAGACAAAGAATCTCAATAATCCAACTACTCATCCAATCATACAACCACTCAACCACTCATCCAACCACTCCACCCAATCATCCACCTACTCTTAATCATTCTCCTTGTCATTTTGTATCCCTACTCCTCTATAAAAGGCCCACGAGCTGGATGTTGAGAGGGGAGGGTTGGGCACTTGGTGTTAGGCTTAGTTTTTACAAGTTGTGGTTATGCTTGTTTATTGTTTTCCTTTGTTGTAATTTTCTCTTGTTCTAAATTGAAGCTATGTTCATCTTTCTCTTCTTCTCTCTTTCTTTCTTCTTATCTATGAGTAACTAAATCTTCATCTTGCTTGGGTGAAAGAGTGAAGCTCTTGGTAATAAAATAAGGTTAGATTATTCTATTTTCTTGTGCTTAAATGATATATTATCAAATGGACATTATATGTGTTGTATTTTGTTTCCAATCAATTTAAAAACTTTCTTTGTTAATGGAGATCTTGATTTATTATAGATAATAGGATTGACACAGTGAATGCTTGAACTCATTTACAAATGTTGGTAGATAATTAAAGGAATCATAATATGATTACATATATAATTAAACTTTGAATGTTATATTTTTTGATTGAAACCTCCGTTGTGTGTGGATTTCAATTGAGTTAAAAAGAGAAATAATCTTACCTTTAATTTATTACCAAGAGTGGATCTCCTAACCCAAGCAAGTTCTTAAATTCATTTGTGAACATCTTTTATTACTTTTGGTGTTGTGACAAATCCTTTTCTTACCTCAATTAATTTTTCTTCATCAATTCCCTGTGGATCGACCTCGGACTCCCGAGAAATTTATTACTTGAGACAACCTGCACTTGGGTTTGCATCCTTAAATCCCGCAGTCAAGTTTTTGGCGCCGTTGCCGGGGACTTGATTTGAAGTTTTGATTTATTGAGGTTCGTTTTCTTTAATAAAATCTATTCTCTCTTCTCCCTCACCGGAGCAAAAGATCGGCTTGCCGATCCTTCGGTTTCTTTACTAACTCTCTAACTTTCTAACTATCTAACTCTAACTTACTAACTTGCTAACATACTAACTTTCTAACTTTTATATTTATGTCATTTATTTTTATTTTTTAATTTTATTTATTTATTTTCGTCATTTTTTTTCGTCAGTGGGGGTAACTCTCCCTTTTATTTTACGCACTAACTTAGTGGGGAAAACTCTCTCTTTTACTTTTTTGTTATTTATTTTTTCGCAATCTAACTTAATGAAATAATATTTCTTCTTCTCTTTTCTTTCACGGCTCTCTGTGGGGCTCTGTCACTCTCCGATTTTCATATTTAAATTTACTTTCTGCACTTTATTTTCTATATTTTAATTTTCCACACTTTATTTTTATTTTTATTTTTATTTTTGGGTGGTTGGTTTCTACCACACTATTTTTTTTAATTTTTATTTAGTGGTTGGTTTATTCCACGCCTTTGTACATATTTATTGGGTGGTTGATTTATACCACATCCTTGTTAATATTTAATAGTGGGTGACACTGCCAGCTTGTACATTATTTTTGTTTATTTATTTTAAGTTATTTATGTATGTATGCTTAGTTGGTATCGTGATTTAAATTCTGGTCGTTTAGTTAAAATTAACCCTGGTACTTTATATATTGATTTGTTTGAATTACAATCACACACAATTGATAATGACTAACAATGAAAGTGTACATGACGAACATGAAAATCAACCGTTGCGAACCATGCGTGAATATTTGTAACCACCTCGAAGTTCTAGTCCATCATGTTTTATCTTTCCACTCAATGCCAACAATTTTAGATTTAAGTCAGGTATGATTTCTTTACTTCCTAATTTTCATGGTTTAGAATCTGAAAGTCCATATTTACATCTGAAAGAATTTGAGGAAGTATGTATTGCCTTCAATGATCAAAATTGCACTGAAGAGATTGTTAAGCTTAAATTATTTCCTTTTTCTTTAAAAGATAAAGCAAAATCTTGGCTTAACACTTTGAATCAAAGATCAATTAGCACATGGCAAGAAATGCAAGGTGAGTTCTTAAAGAAATTTTTTCCAACACATAAAACCAATGCTATGAAAAGACAAATCCACAATTTTTCCCAAAATTCAAATGAAGCATATTTTCAATGTTGGGAACGGTTTAAAGATTTGTTAAATTCTTGCCCACATCATGGTTTTGAAAAATGGCGCACTATAAGCTTCTTTTATGAAAGTTTAACACCTGAAACTAAACAATTTGTGGAAACAATGCGCAATGGTGAGTTTCTAGATAAAGAACCTGATGAAGCTTTAGACTATTTGAACCAGTTGGCTAAAAATTCTCAATCTTGGCATAGTACTAACCCTTCTGAAAATTCAATTAGATCTAATCTTGCAAGTGCTAATAAAGGAAAATATCACCTTAGTCAAAAGGAAGATCTAAATGCTAGATTTGCCAGTTTGGCTAGAAAGGTTGAAGCCATGGAATTAAGAAAAGAAATCAAATCTGTACAAAATGAAGAAATTTGTGGCATTTGTGATGATTTAGGATACTCAACACATGAATGTCCTAAAATTCCTGTTTTTAAAGAAGTTGTACATGAGTAGGTAAATGCAATGAATAATTTTAACAAGCCATTTATTTCTTCTTTTTTAGATACATACAATCCGGGATGGAGAAATCACCTGAAATTCAGCTAGAGGAATAATAATCAATCACAATTTGTGCAACGACCACCTCCTCAGGCACAACAGAACTCTCAAAATTCTCAAGGATATGCACCTTATGTCCCACTATATAGGAAAAACCTTGAAGAAACACTGCATGCATTCATGGAAAAGCAAGAGGCCATTAATAAACAAAACAATCAAACCATGAATGATATAAAAGACACTCTTGCTAAACTTTCTTCTGCACTCACTATTCACGAGAAAGGAAAATTTCCTTCTCAACCTCAACCAAATCCCAAAGGTCAGTATAGTCTAAATGAGAGGAGTTCAGAAAACCAACAAATGGACCAAGTCCAGTCAGTGATAACTCTTAGGAGTGGAAAGGTTGTTGAAAAACAAATCCCCGAATCTTGTGAGAAAGAAGATGAACCAATTCCCCAAGAAAATGAAGAAGTTGACCAAAAGGAGACTAAACTCTTACTTTCACCCCCATTTCCTCGAGCATTGAATAATCCAAAGAAATTGGACCATAACACTAGAATTTTTGAAATTTTGAAACAAGTGAAGGTCAATATTCCTTTGTTAAATGCTATCAAACAGATTCCTTCTTATGCCAAATATTTGAAGGACTTGTGCACTGTTAAAAGGAAATTAAACGTGAAAAAGAAAGCATTTTTGGCTGAACAGGTAAGCTCCATTCTTTAGAATAATAATGCATTGAAATATAAAGATCCTGGTTGTCCTACAGTTTCATGCATTATTGGAGAACATAAAATTGAAAAAGCTTTACTTGATCTTGGTGCTAGTGTCAATTTGCTTCCATATTCAGTTTATCAGCAACTCAACTTAGGTGAGTTAAAACCAACTTCTGTAACTCTTCTACTTGCCGATAGATCAATTAAAATTCCAAGAGGAATAGTGGAAGATGTGTTGGTTCAAGTTGATAAATTCATATATCCTGTGGATTTTATTGTCTTGGATACTGAACCTATGGTTGATAGTTGCAAGTCAATTCCTGTTATTTTAGGCCGTCCATTTTTAGCAACATCTAATGCTTTGATAAATTGCAGAAATGGAGTGGTGAAGCTAACATTTGGAAACATGACACTGGATCTCAATGTTTTTAACATGTACAAGCAACCACAGGAAGTCCTTGATGAAAATGAGGAAGTTGAAGGAATTGAAGCCATTATAGATGATCATCTTCAAAAAGGGAGTTCTTCTGATCCATTAGAAGTTTGTTTAATTAATTCATTTGATTTGCTTGATTGTACTGAGGAAATAGAATACAAAGGAAGAAAGCCAAAATTCGAAGAGCTAAAACCCATGAATAATAATGCCCATGAAGAAGTACCCACACCGGAACTAAAGCCATTACCTGCTGGGTTGAAGTACACATTTTTGGGAGAAAAGCAAAGCTTTCCTGTGGTAATTTCCTCGTCTCTTACTGAAGAACAAGAAGGAAAGATGTCGCCTCAATGGACGCACCAAGATAGAAGGAAATTTTTGATAGAGGTGAAAAATTTTTATTGGGATGACTCATACTTGTTCAAATATTATGCGGACCAAATCTTTCGAAGATATGTGCCCGACAGTGAGGTAGGTAGAGTCATTAAATTTTGTCACTCAGAAACATGTGGAGGTCGCTTTTCTTTAAAAAAAATAACTGCGAAAATCTTGCAGTGTGGATTTTATTAGCCCACTTTATTTAAGGACTGCTATACTTTTTGCAAAAGTTGTGAAAATTGTCAAAAGATGGGCTCAATTTCAAAAGAAACATGATGCCTCTGAATCTTGCAATCATGTTGAAGAAAAACCCTACAGTCTTGGGAATCTGACTCTAAAAGACCCTGTTTGTCAATTTATAAGAAAATTAGATGGGAAGCTTATCCTCAACTCATAGAAGGTGTTTAAGTTGTTACTGGACGTGAAACCAGAGGCAGATGTGAGCCATATTCACAATAATCTATACATATTATCTTCTTCTTCTTCATGTTTTCTTTTTAAAAAAAATGAAAAAAATGAAAAAAAAAAGATGAAAAAAAAATTGAAAAAAAAATGTTTGAAAAAGGGCGATCCAAAAGGAGTACCATGGCTTTAATTAGTTGTGGAGCCCCAGCCTTTAGCTGACCCATCATTGACTCGGGTGGACCTTTGCACGCTGGTCCTTAAAAAAATTCGTGAGTGTCTACTGTACTGGTGACATGCAATATAAAGATATGCCACTACTGCACTCATGACGCGCAGTATAAAGATACGCCATAAAAGCTGTACATACAAGTATGTCATCATTTGCTATTATATTTCTTTTATCTTTGTATGATTTTGCTGTATTTTGGTTTTGGACAGAAGATCCTTTGAGCAGGGTCCTTCAGGGGTTTCTAGACTTCTTTACCCTAATGGTTTTCTTGAAGTAAAAAAAAAAAAAAAAAAAAAAAAAAAGATTCTGTGTTCCTTAATTTCAAACTCTTCTGACAACAGCCAACCTACCCTTATAGGTGCAATTATTATCCTTTCCATTCTTTTTCCTATTTAAACACCACTTTCTCCACTTTCCTCCAACTCAGAATCATTCAAAGGGAAGGTGTTTCTGTTCGTCAACTTAAAAATATATGTGTATTTTGTGGATCTAAGTATGGGAAGGGTTTAGAGTTTGTAAACGTAGCTACCACTCTTGGTCGATCACTTGCTGCGAGGAATATTCATCTTGTATATAGGGGAGGTTGTCGTGGGTTAATGGGAGCTGTATCACTTGCTGCATATGTAAGAGGCAGTCAGGTTTTAGGTGTCATTCCTGAACCTTTAGCTCAACAGAACATCAATGGAAAGACAATTGGGGAGGAACTTAAGGTATCATCAATGCATGAACGAATGAAGATAATGTTTGAAAATTCTGATGCATTCATTGCCTTACCAGGTGATTTTGGTACCTTGGAAGAAGTTTTTCAAATTGTCTCTTGGGCTCAACTAAACATCCACCATAAACTCATAGGTTTGTTGAATGTAAATAATTTCTTTGATATTTTGTTAATCTTTCTTGACCATGCTGTGGAATAGAAATTTATCACACATTCGGCAAGACAACTTCTTATCTCTGCTTCCACTATTGATGAGTTGATTGATAAATTAGAAGCTTTTGTTCATGAACCTAACCCAGCAATAGCTCAGATAGATTGGTCAGCAGGAAGCAGTGAGGGAAGCAGGATGAAAAAAGAGCTAGATTTGACACTTCATTTATAGTTTTTCTTTACTTTTGATTTTATTTATCGTACTTTGTTTCTGTTTAAATTTATGTCAGATTTCTCCAACAGGTAATATCTTCTATCCTTTACTCATCTATATTTTAATATTGAGGACAATGTTGTGATCTAGTTGGGGGGGAAGGATAGTTGACCCCAAAAAAAAATTTTTTTTCTTTTCTTTTTGGGAAGTATGATATGATTGTCATGGACTTACTAAACCAATTAGTGATGGCAGAGTAAGGAGTAATTTTACTTCTGAGACGCATTTAAATTGGGAAGTATGTTTAGCGAGATGACTGTCAGAAACCTATTTGTAGTAAAACCAATTAAGGATGACAGAGTAAGGAGTAAATTTTGGAAACAATTTATTACTCTTGAGACGCATCTTAGTTGAGGTAGTAAATAATTAGTATTAATCTGTGGAAGTAACAAAGTTTTTCTCTTTTGATTTCCTTTGTAAAAGTCAAGTGAATGCACTCTCACATCCTTTGAAGCAATTGAAATTCAGGGATCATAGCATGATTGAATAAATTATCTTCTTTCTTAAATTTCACATGCTTGGTTATGGATGTTGAATTGGTGGATTGAGAATGATAGAAATATGCCTTGTGAGATTTTGAGCCTATTGATGAATGAATTGAATATCTGTACCATTCTCTTCTTTCTTGTGTGATTTTCACTCATAGAATTGTTACTCTAGAACTTGCTTTGATTCTTTTTTAGGCTACATTTTCACATGCATACATTAATATGATTGAGGCATTTTGAAATAGCTACTTTGACCAAATAGCTATCCTTGTATATTTTCCATTGTGTAACCCCTTTGAACTTATTTGACCATTCCTTATTTTTAGCTCACTTCGTACCTTCAAAAAAAAAGAAAAAAAAAGAAAAAAAAATATTTTTACTCAACCTTAGGGAATAAGAGAGCATTGACCTTGTTCTTGAACAAGTGTGGGGGTGTGAGTGCAAAATGATCATAAAAAAAAAAATTGACCATTGTTGCAATCAAAGGATTATCAAAGTCAGAATAAAGGTGGATGCTTGAAAACAACAAAAAAAAAGTGAGAATGTTCAAATCTAACAATGAATTCAATTCACCAATTTGGGATTGATCTTCAACAAAACATTAGTCAAATATTGGTGATTGTCCTTTATAATGAATGTTCTCAAACATTTTCTTCACTCTAACTGTACCATAATGCTCTTTTATTCTCTTTGGTATTTATCTTTGCATATCCATATTATCTCCTCTCATTTACCATGACCCCATTACAACCTTGAATAAAGTCCTCTTGATTTTTGTGTGCACGTGTTGTGAGTAGCAGAGAAGTAGAAGATAAGCAAGCTTATGGTAGTGCAATTGCTCATGGGTTGATTAGAGTGAAATACTTACCTTTTAAACACTTGAGAGATTGAGAGTGAAATTCTGTGAGGATCTATCATTCTTGATTCATTCTTTTCAACTGAAGTTTTCTTGCTTGTTGGTTTGAGACGTGAAGAAATGTTACCTCATTAATGCTTTGATCCCTTGAATTTCTTGTTGCTCTTCTTGCTTCATCGAGTCTTTTAGAGTTTTTAGCTTTTGAGTCTGTGTCATTTTTCTTTGTCTCCTAACTTTGGTCTTATGTGTTTTGCCCAGGAGTGCAAAAGCTAAGTGTGAGGGAATTTGATGATCACATATTTTATATATTAATAAACCCTCATTTTTAGTCATTTCCACTCTCCATGTACTTAATTGATTAAGCCTAGTTATGTTTTGTAAGTTTGGACTCAAATTGGACTTAATTGATTTTTTTCAGTACTATTTTGGACTTACGTTATTTCTGTATTTCGTCCATATCTTGAGTTCTAAATGTCTGATAATTATGAATTTTACCTTGTAGGAAAGATAAGAGAAAGTTCTACAACTTTGATGAAGAGCTCAAAGTCTCAATCAGACATCTAGTGGAGCTAATTGGGCTTGGAAGACAGAACACGAGTTTTGTGTCTAAAACTTGAATAGTGTACAGTAATCAGAGCATAACTCGGGCTGCAAGAATTATCTTGGGCTGAAATTTGAACATTTGAAAGTTAAGACCCAGATCTAAAACTTTCATGTTGAACACAAAACTTGATTCGGGCTCCTTAATGGTGATATTAGGTCTGAAAATCAAAACAGAGGTGCTGAAACTGGGCCTAAACAGTCTGTAGTAATTGAGTCATATCTTGGGCTGTAGGATGAATTTTTGGGTGATTCTAAAGCCATTGGAAAGTTTAGACAATTTCATAGAACTTTCATGAACACCACTTGGCTCGAAAATCATGGAATCAATGACTTAAGTAATGAATAATTTCGGAGACAAAGAATCTCAATAATCCAACTACTCATCCAATCATCCAACCACTCAACCACTCATCCAACCACTCCACCCACTCATCCACCTACTCTTAATCATTCTCCTTGTCATTTTATATCCCTACTCCTTTATAAAAGGCACCATGAGCTGGATGTTGAGAGGGGAGGGTTAGGAATTTGGTGTTAGGCTTAGTTTTTATAAGTTGTGGTTATGCTTGTTTATTATTTTCCTTTGTTGTAATTTTCTCTTGTTCTAAACTGAAGCTATGTTCATCTTTCTCTTCTTCTCTCTTTTTTTCTTATCTATGAGTAACTAAATCTTCATCTTGCTTGGGTGAAAGAGTGAAGCTCTTGGTAATGAAATAAGGTTAGATTATTCTATTTTCTTGTGCTTAAATGATATATTATCAAATGGACATTATATGTGTTGTATTTTGATTCCAATCAATTTAGAAACCTTCTTTGTTAATGGAGATCTTGATTTATTGTAGACAATAGGATTGGCACAGTGAATGTTTGAACTCATTTACAAATGTTGGTAGATAATTAAAGGAATCATAATATGATTACATATATAATTGAACTTTGAATGTTATATTTTCTGATTGGAACCTCCGTTGTGTATAGATTTCAATTGAGTTAAAAAGAGAAATAATCTTACCTTTAATTTATTACCAAGAATGGATCTCCTAACTCAAGCAAGTTCTTAAATTCATTTGTGAACATCTTTTATTACTTTTGGTGTTGTGACAAATCTTTTTCTTACCTCAATTAATTTTTCTTCATCAATTCCCTGTGGATCGACCTCGAAATCCCAAGAAATTTATTACTTAAGACTACCTGCACTTGGGTTTGCATCCTTAAATCCCGCAGTCAGGATGGGAGCAATTTCACCTCAATAGTCTACACCACCACCAGTTCACCCGATGCAACTAGTATAGGAGGTACCCGTAGGGCGGAATCAGAATTTCCAGTACCTCTTGGAGTTTAGGAAGTCTAACCCATCTTTCTTCAAGGGGGAGTACAACCCAGTCAGAGCAGAGGGTTGGTTGAAGGAGATGGAGAAGATCTTTTCACTCATGGTTTGCTTAGAGGAATAGAATGTCTTGTTTACTACCTACATGCTGGTAGGGGATGCAGATGATTGGTGGGTTGGTGCCAAGAGATTTTTTGAGGCATCGGGCACTCATGTTACTTGGGAGGTGCTTAAAATTTCTTTCTTGGACAAATACTTTCCCAAGAACCTACAGAGTGCCAAGGAAATGGAGTTCCTAAAATTCGAACAAGGTGAGATGTCTATTGGCCAGTATGTGTCCAAGTTTGATGAATTGTCAAAGTTCTTCTCTTACTTTAGATTTAATCCATATGAACAATGGAAATGTATTGAATTTGAAGAGGGGTTAAAAGATGACATTAGGAAGGCCATCCGACCTTTAGAAATCTGGGACTTCCTGATTTTAATGAACAAATGTAGGATTGTTGAAGGCTATGTTAGCAAACCTTAGTTGGATCATACATCACAACCAAATAGGAAGAAAGTAGACGAGAAATTTAAGGAGAAAGGTAAAGGTAAGCAAGTTTAGACGGACACAAAGGGACCTAAAAGTCCTAGATGTGAGAAACGACATAGTGATCCTTGTGTGGCAGGCCAATCAGTGTGTTTCATATGTGAACAACCGGGACACTTTGCCAGAGATTCCCCACAAAAGTAGAGTGTTATGCCCAGTTCAAGACCTCAAGCTAAAGGGAGAGTTTACACTCTAAGTAGAAATGAGGTGACACAATCTCCGATCTGATCCAAGGTAAATGCATAATACACAATCATCTTTTAATTGTTATGTATGATTCAGGGGTATACCACTCCTTTGTTTCTAATGATTGTGTGAAAATGTTGGATTTACATATGATAGAACTCCTATATGACTTATCTATATCCACCCCCACAAAAAAAACTAGTTACAACTTCAAAAATGTGTTTTGATTATTGTATAAAAGTAGAAGATATGATTTTCTTTGTAAATCTTATCTATTTACCTCTTGTGGATATTGATAGCATTCTTGGTATGGATTGGTTGTCTTCCAATCATGTGGTTTTAAACTGTTCAGATAAAACCCTAGTATTCATGTCTGACTTACCTTCTAGAGTTGTTCTTTCTGAGTCAATATATCTCAATGCTAATCAGGTGAATCACTATTTGGTAGAAGGGGCTCAAGGATATGTCCTCATTTTCTTTCTAAGTGCTGAAGTAGAGCAGAGCCTAGATGTTATACTTGTAGTGAGAGAGTATCCTGAAGTATTCCTGAAAGATATAGTGGAGTTGCCACCCGAGCGAGAAATAAGGTTTTCTATAGATTTAGTGACTGGGATGTGACCTATATTTATAGCACCCTATAGGATGACACCTTTAGAGTTAGCGAAACTTAAGAAGAAAATAGAAGAATTTTTTAATAGACAATTCATAAGACCAAGTGTTTCTCTATGGGGAGCACTCGTGTTGTTAATGAAGAAAAATGATGGTACCATATGACTTTGTGTTGACTATAGGCAGTAAAACAAGGTAACCATCAAGAATAAGTATTCATTGCCTAGGATAAACGATCTAATGGATCAACTAAGAAGAGCATATGTTTTCTCAAAGATTGATCTTAGATCCAGGTATCATTAGATAAAGGTTAAAGAAGAGGATATCCCTAAAACCGTTTTTAGAACTAGGTATGGACATTATGAGTATCTTGAGATGTCTTTTGGGTTGACGAATACAGCGGTAGTGTTCATGGATTACATGAACATGATTTTTAGACTCTACCTAAACCAGTTTGTGGTAGTGTTTATAGATGATATCCTAATATATTCTAAGACAATGGAGGAGCACGAGCAACACATTAGGTTAGTTTTGGAAACCCTTAAGGAAAAGAGGTTGTTTGCCAAGTTATCTAGTGCAAGTTCTGGCTAAAGCAAGTGTAGTTTTTGGGCCATGTGATTTCTCAAAGTGGGATTTTAGTGGACCCTAGTAAAGTTGAGGTAGTAGTACATTGGGAAAGACCAATCACTGTGACCGAGATCATAAGTTTCATAAGCCTAGTTGGGTACTATAGAAGGTTCATAAAGGGATTTTCTTAGTTAGCGCTACCCTCGACTAGCAAAAGTAGTACTTTTGAGTGGACTTAGGATTGTGAGAATAGTTTTCAAGAGTTAAAGTTGAGGCTAACTACTATCCCAGTATTGGTAATTCCAAATCCTCAAGAGGACTTTGACGTGTTTTGTGATGCTTCAAAGATAGGTTTATGGTACGTTCTCATGCAAAATAGGAGAGTAGTTGCCTATGCATCGAGGTAGTTGAGGCCACATGAGGAGAACTACTCTACTCATGATCTGGAGTTAGCCACGATGGTGTTTGCCTTAAAGGTTTGGAGACATTACTTCTATGGAGTCCAATGTGAGGTGTTCAGTAATCATAAAAGTTTAAAGTACTTGTTTGACCAGAAAGAGCTGAACATGAGACAAAGAAGATGGATGGAGTTCTTAAAGGACTATGACTTTGAGCTAAAGTACCATCCAAGTAAGGCCAATGTAGTGGCCGATGCACTAAGTAGGAAATCCTTACATGTATCTCAGATGATGATCTCGGAGAGTGAACTTCTTAAGAGTTTTAGAGACTTGAGTCGTGCAGTGACTGTGTTGCCACATAGTCTCTGTATGAATATAGTGAGACTCAGATCTTATAAGCTTAAAAGGAGGATGAGACTCTAGGGGATATAAGTGAGCAAATCTTCTTAGGAAATCAAAAGGATTTCAATATGCGCAGATGATTAAATGGTTAAGTTTAGAGGTATACTTTGCATTCCAAGGGAATCCAGAATCAAGGAGAGGATCCTTGAAGAGTCTCACATAAGTCAGTATACTATCCATCTCGGGGCCACTAAGATGTACAAGGATGATATTTTGGTGGTCTAGAATGAAGAAAGACATAGCATAGTTTGTGTCTAGGTACTTAACTTGTCAGAAAATAAAGATAGAACACCAGAAATCTTCTGGATCTTTTCAATCTTTAGAAATCCCTGAGTAGAAATGGGATAATATCACTGTGGATTTTATGATGGGGTTACCCAATACTCAGCCAGGGTATTGATGTGATATGGGATATTGTGGATAAACTTATCAAATTTGCCCATTTTTTGTCGATTAGAACTAACTACTCCTTGGATAGAGTAGCTCAACTATACTTACAAAAGATAGTTTAATTGTATGGTATTCCCCTAAGTATAGTTTCAAATAGAGACTAAACTTAGTTTGAGTACAATATATCATCCACAGACATATGATCATTCAGAAAGGACTATCTAAACCCTTGAGGATATGCTTAGAGCATGTGTTCTAGAGCAACAAGGTAGTTAGGATAAGTTCTTGCCTTTAGTGAAGTTTTCCTACAATAATAGTTACCATACCAGCATAGGAATGGCATTGTACAAAGCACTTTATGGTAGGAAGTGTAGGTCTCCATTAGGTTGGTATGAGGTTGGAGAGAAAACTATCCTAGGACCTAAATTGGTACAACAAACCACAGATCAAATTAAAATGATCAGGGATAGGTTGGTTATAACTCAGAGTAGGTAGAAGAGCTATGCTGATAAAAGGAGAAAACCTCTTGAGTTTGAAGAGGGAGAACATGTTTTCTTGGGAGTCATTCCTACAACAAGAATTAGCAGAGCATTGAAAACATGGACGTTAAATCCTCGTTTCATTGGTCCCTATCAAATCCTAAAGAGAATTAGACTTATAGCTTATTAAATAACCCTTCTTCCCAGTCTGTCAAACCTTCACAATGTCTTTCATGTGTCATAACGTAGGAAGTACAATCCAGATCCTCCACATATCATAAAAAATGAATATGTGTAGTTAAGGGTTGTTTTGTCTTATGTAATGCAACCGGTAAGGATCATGGACAGAGGGGACAAAGAGCTTAGAGGTAAGCGGATTCCTCTGGTAAAGGTACTCTGGAATGGAGCTGGCGTTGAGGAGGCTATTTGGGAGCTAGAGTCCCACATGCAACTTGACTACCCGGAGTTGTTTGTATGAGGTACACAATTTTGAGGACAAAATTTTAAAAAGGATGAGAGAAATGTAACATCGTCTTTGATATGTTAAACTTGTATATAGTTGGAGAGGTATCATAATACTTGTATGACATGCCTATTTAGTTTTATGACATTCTCGGTTAGATTATGCACTTTGTTGCAACACTAATATGAAAAGTAACTTAAAATGAATCAGATAATGACATAACTTACTTAGTTAAAGGAAATAAATATGAAGAATTTATTTCTAGGTTACAAATGTATGTAATGTAATGTAGTTAAAGTTTGAGGAAAAATTGAATTAGTTTAGTATTTTTTTAGTACACTAAGTGAGTGATTTAATATCGGATTGACTTGATTGATATATGGAAACTTATGAAAATGATAAAACTAGGGTTGGGATGAATCTTAGGAATTTCTATAATATCTAAGGAAGTTAGGAAACTTGATTTAGTAAGATTAAAGTATTCCTAAGAGATATAAAGTTTCAGCAAAATATCTCAGATGACTCATGGTTCCTATCTATCTTTGACTTTCTTTGATATTTTCTCTCAATCTCACTCACTCTCTCACATAAAAACAGCACCAGCAAAAGAGGAAAATAGAGAAAAGAAAGAAGAAGAAAAAGAGGAAGAAGAGGGAAGGAAGAGAAAGGCAAAAGGAAAAGCTAAAGCTTGAATTCATCATCTAGACTACTTGAGGTAGGGGTGCTTGTTCCTTAACCTCACCTATTGCTTCACCATCTTGTTGATTCATGCTTGTTTGGTGTGAGTTGAAAAATGGGTTTTTGAGGCAAATATGGTTCCTTTGATTGATTTTTGTTTCCTATGGCTAAGGTTGGTTTGTTTTTGGCTTAATCTATACATGGTTGTTGATTGAGGACTTAGAAACACTCATTTGAATGCTTGAGTTAAAAGTTGAGAAATAAGTGTGTAGATCTTTGAATCTTGTTCATGATTCCATGCTAGATGGGTTAAGAGAGTGCATGATGATTTTAACATGTTTAGAGATCATGTCTGGGGTTAAAAATCACGCAGAACCTGTGATTGATGTTTGGAATTTAATATGAGAATCAATGGAATAGGAACACAGTTGTTTGATGCCTAGAAATGTTGTTCTATTATGCCATATTTGAATAACAAGGTGGCTATTTGAATAAAGCATCAGAGAATGCTCCAGGATGTGCGTTTTTGTGGGTGTTATTCAAATAACTTACGTGTTATTTGAATAACACAAATCAAAGAACATAAGAACTACACATTTTGAGGTGTTATTCGAATAACCTAGAGGTTATTCGAATAAACCTTTCCAAAGTGCAGACTTTGAGGGTTCTATTTGAATAACAGAAAGGGTTATTCGAATAGAATTGCCTTGTTTTAAGGAATTATACATTCCAAAGAGTATCAAGGGATGAGTTTTCAAAGGTTTTCATTATGATGAGTGATTTAACCTAGAAATGAGCACTTTGTGCATTAGATGCTTGAGAGGGTAATCTTTTATGTGCTTCCAAGGTAATGTATTAAGTTGTATGTCTATTTCACTTATGAAATGAGCTTGGTTCTTTAATGAGCTATGGTAATGAAATGAGCTTGGTTCTTTAATAAGCCATGGTAATTAAATAAGCATGGTTCTTTAATAAGTCGTGGAAATGAAATGAGCTTGGTTCTTTAATGAGTCATGGAAATTAAATTAGCTTGGTTTCCTTTGATGGGCAATGAAAATGAGTTTAGCTTGGTTCTTTTATTATTTCATGAATGTTTATTTAGCTTGGCTCCTTTAGTTACTAAAGATGAGTCATGTAAGAACTTTTAAAACATATCTTACTTCTTATTTTTTTAAGATTGTGTTGATAATGTTATAAATGACTGTTTATAGAATACTATTACTAAGAATTGTGAATTCTTACCACGTTTGTTGTATTCATGTAAATCCAGGTCAAGACCATGCTAGGGGAATGAAGAAGAGACAAATGGACTAGATAGCTAGCTTCTTTTTGGCAAAGCCTGTATTATGTTTATACTTTGCTTTGTGATGTACAAAAATGTTATGCATTACAATTTACCCTTTTGAGGCTAATATTGTATAAACATGTATCTTTATTCCTTTGAGGCTCTCTATAATGACATGTAAGGTTATTATGGATTATGATTATTATTTTTTAAATAGAAGTAACTTGATTAACTTTGTTTATTTGTGTATATTATGAATATACTATGATATCTAGAGTTAGGGTGTTACATCATGACTAAGTCCTATTTCCTTATTCGGTCTCCTCACTATCATCATCATCATCATCATCATCATCATCATAATCATGAACTGGTTAAGCCTGAGTAGGGGTAGTAGAAGTGGTGGGGGCAGTACTAGTGAAAGTTCGCTCAATCTTAACACCTTATATCATAGAGCGGATGAAGGATAAGTCCCAATTGACATAATTTATGCGTTGGATCATACTTCCCTCAAATTGATCTAGTCGGTCATGAACTCCTCCTATGCTCACACCAATATATGTGTGAAGCCTTCATATCTCTTTGAGTAACTGATCCATGGAGACTCGTGGTGGAGCACCTTGTTGTGCTTCAAGCATTGTTGCTTCTTCATCATACTCACCATCCTCATTGCCTTGGGCAATGTTACCATCCTCACCATGGTCTATATAGAACCATTCATCACTAATCTTTTTCATTTTTATCTTAGTGAGGATATACTCATCAATGGATTCAGAACCATCTTTACTTTCGTCCTTGACTTCATGGATGAGTGGAACATGGAATTGCTAAATAATTTTGGTAATGAGCATAACATAGGGTAAAGGATGGTTGCCCTTCTTTGCCTTTAGCATGTGTTTGATGATATAGTACTCCTAATTTATCTGTTTGCCATTGTTCAAAGCCCAAAGGGTCAGCACATCATTCGATTGTATCTACGAATAGTTTCGCCCTCTTGCAATAAGAGCCCTGACTATAATATAGTGCAACAAATAATTCTCAAGTGTTAAACCACTAGCCGTAACTCTGTCTTTTACACGATAACCAAACTAAATCAAAGTGTTCAAAGTAGACTTATACTCATATTCATCAGCCTAAATATAAGCATCACCACTGCCAGTAAAGTTTACACCATCAAATTTCAATCTATTCAATTTGGCCCGCATTCATGATTGATCACAATTTTCACCTTTTTTACTTCAGTGATTAGAGTTTCATTTTCATATTGCAGATTTGCATAGAAAACTCTCACTAAGTTAGGATAAATATCTCTCCTAATACTCAAAAAGGTAATCAGACTAATAACTTGTAACAATTTATGGCATTGAAATGGCTCATTTGAGAAAAAGGGTATTATCCAAATACCTTAGTTGGAAGATCTTTTGAATTTGAAATTTGTTTTGGAAGTTTTCAGCTTGCCGTAGAGTGCTAAAGAGACGAGAGAGATCTAATGCCAAAAGAGGTGCTTGTGGAACCTTTCCTACAGCCTTCCCTATTCTTTGCCTCTTTGTGCCCTTGGATGATTCAACTATGTTTGGGTGATTTTGGTGTGGGGTAGAGGTAGGGGTAATGGAATAAGTGTTTTGGGAAGGATTGAAGATGCTAGAAGGGAAATTTGATGAAGATTTCGGGATCTTTCGATGTGGTGTTCGGGATCTTTTGGAACTTTGAGATTATGATGAAGAATGAGATTTTTGGTGAGTGGGTTGGTAGGATTATGGTAGAAGGAGTGTTTTAGAGTTGATTGGGATAAGAATATAGGATTTTGATGGAGATTTGAGTTTGAGTTTCTAAAGAGAAAGTACAATTAGGGTTTTAAGCTAGGAAATGATTTTTTAGATGATTTAGGAGTTTTGATGTGTGGAAAGATGATGGGTTTTGGTGAAGAAGTGTTTAGGAGTGTTGAGGAGTGATTTGGGAGTGATTTAGAGTGAAATAGTGAGGATTTGAGTTGCATTTGGGTGAGAGAAAGAGAGTGAGAGGGGCGACTAGAAAAAGAGGGAGAGAAGAACATAGGCTGAAAGATGAAGAAGAATGAGCATTTAAGGCTATAAAACCATGTTGTAATCGATTACAGCAAGTGTGTAATCGATTACGAAGTTGTTGCCTTCTTGTAATCGATTACCAACTTATGGTAATTGATTACCACGATGCCATCTTCAAATCTGGGTGTTGTGTAATCGATTACCAAGCATGGTAATTGATTACCAAGCATGGTAATTGATTACCAAGCATGGTAATTGATTACCAAGCTGTTGTATGCTCTCCAAACTAGTTTCAAAGGGTTTGTAATCAATCACAACCTCATGTAGTTGATCACCTCATCCAAAAATTAAATTTTTCACTTGCAAGAGACCTTGTAATCCATTATCAACTCTCATAATCCATTACCACATCAGTAAACTTGAGATTTTTCTAACCAAACTTTAGTAAACTTCATCAAAACATTTCTTGAGCAAATTAAAGGACTTAATCATGATAAGAGTTGTAACAACCTAATTCTAGGTACTGTAGTATACTCTCAGTATACTAAGTAAGTAGAATTAAGTAAACCACTTTAAACTTAAAGCGTGAATACATAACCTGTATAACATATATCAACATATAAGTATATAGAGCTTTTACAGAAGTAAGAGAACAAGACATTTTACACCATTTGAAAACTTGCTCTTTACTAAACAACCACATGATATGTCTGAGATTACATACTTCTATACAACTAGCTATGAAGGCTTATATATAGAACTATAAATTTAAGTACAAAACCAATATATGTACATGAATAACTTTATTAAGTTTTCATCGCCTTACCTTGCGCTTGCTTTGGTCCTTCGTTAGATTTATCATGGAAACATAAAATTGGGGTGAGAATTAGAAATTCTCAATAGTACATTTCAAAAGTGTGCCATCACAATAAATCCAGCTGTTTCAGGGAAAAACTTATCATTTGTTTAAAACTCATCACAAATATATATATATATATATATATATATATATATATATATATATATTTATAAGTTAGAAAGGTGGCAAACTGCCAAATTTAGTCCTCTCTCTCTTCCCGAAATAGAGGTTCAATTATTGACCGTTACAAAATCCGTGTACAATCAAATACATTATATATAACCAAATCAAGTTCTTTATCAACTCAAATCATTTACATAATCAAATCAAATACCATATCTAATTATATAAAATATTCATTCTACTAACAATTCTTTATACTTCAAGTTCTATATTCTAATGTGATACTCTTCATAACTCTTACTTCATAAATTACACACTTTGTCTATAATCATGTTTCATTCATTCCGGATACTTTCAAGTCAAGCTTCCACCTTGGTCCTTATTACTTCAATTCTGAAAACAGGACAATTGCACATACAGTTTTCATTTTATGCAATGTATTATGATGTATGATTATGACTAATGAATGTCTTATTGTATGCTTATGCAATGTTAATAAAAGCATTTTGTTTTTAACAAAACTCATGATGCTTGCATATTCCCAGGACAACCTTTGTTCTTTGTATTTCCTCTGGGTAAAATGAGGTATTAGGACAACCTTTGTTTCTTAATCTCCCTTAATATAATAACCCTGGCATTGGGAGCACCTTTGGCCCAAGCCAAATACGTGGAAATAACAAACATCAAGTTTGAAAACTAAAATATGCAGAGTTACTTTTAAAACCATTATACAAAAAATACATGTTACTTGTATAACACCCCAAAATTTATTTATTTTATTATAAATATTCATTTTATAATAATTGTGATTTTTGAGAATTTTTCTGGATTTTTCTGAGAATGTCGAATATTTTAATATTATTTCTCATTTTGCGTACAAACTAAGTGGAGCTAAGAAAATGAGATATTTTTCCCGAGAACCTTGATCTGTGGAAACGTCGACGAGGGATCTTACTAAACTCAAGACTGGACACGATTTACGAGATTTTATATTTTTTAAGAAATTTTATCCGATAAAATAATAAATCATTGTGTAATTTTTATCTGCTGGACAATTAATACTGACTTCTATTAACTGTAACAATTGACTATTGGATAATAACATGTATTAAAAATCCTATCACATTATCCTAATGTAATCCACTTTATTTCTAATCAAATCCACTTTAATTCAAATCAATTATATTTTAATCAAAGCTTCTTTGAGAAGCTTTGACCACCAAATGACTAAGTTGCCATTGGCTTGTTGGGGAAGCCAATTTTCCCCCATCTCTCTCTCCCATTGCCGCGACAATGCATGCCCAAGGGGAGTAAAATTTGCTCTCACACTTAACCCATTTTCATTCAAATTATCACATTTTCATCTAACACTTTCTCTCTCTTCAAGTTCTTCTACATTTCTCTCCAAATTCTCTCTTCTTCTTCTCCTACACTCACGGTTTTGGCAGCCCTTTGGTGATCATTTTCTTTCACTTTCTCACCTCACCAACATCATTTCTACACTCCCCTCAACATCCTCTATACTTTCTATTTGGAGAGTTTCTTCAAAATCTATCATCTCCTCCATTGTCTTCCAAGACCAAGCTTCAAAGTTTAAGGTAAAGTTTCTATTTTTTCTTTTCCTTCTCTTCATTTTCGTGTTCTATGGTTTCATTGGAGACCAAAGATCCATCTTTTTGAAAGCTTAGTGTTGATTCTTTGTGTTTGAAATTTCTAGGGTTTTTGGACCCCAAAACCGAAACCACCAACAAGCAACTAGGAGGTTATTTTCATGTTCTTCCTTTACGTAAGAGGGAGATTACTCACTTCAACCATTATTGGTGGTGAGGAGACCTTTGTGTGGTTGTTGATGGAGAAATCCATATTTGAATGCTTACTTTGTTTGATGATTTCGCATGTTTATGTGTTCTTGATTGAGGTTGATGATTGAATGATGATTTTGAATGCATTGGGGGTGTTGGAATATTTAATAATGCTAGGTTTAATAAATAGAAAATTTGAGGGTTTCTTACACTAATGTGAGGTCACGGTTTTGGCTTTGGACTTTAAGGGATTGGATTGATTTTGTGTGAGATAAGATTTGAATGATTAGGAATCAAGTGACTAATGCATAAAATGGAAAGAAATTAGAACTTTGAAGACCTGGGGAGGCCACGGTTTTTAGAGAAAATTTTGGGTTCAAATGATGCCTTGGTGTTTTTTTTGAAGTTAAGGACTTAGAGATATACATAATCCATAATGAGATGGAAGAATTAAATTGAGTAATGACTCCTAAAAGAGCCACAGATTTTAAGGGTTCTTTAACCTAAAATTCTCATAATTGACCAAGATTTAAGACATTGGAAATGTTGGATTCCATAACATGAAATTGTGATAATTGATGAACCATAAGTATATATGTTGATGTTGAGAATTGGTTCTATGTTATTATGAGTCCCTATGTGGGACTAAGTACTTGATAAAATTATGACATGTTGATATTGAGAAATGATCATATGCCATTGTGGTATGCCTTATGATAAATGTATCATTGATAAATATACATGATGTATATTGCGTCGTCATGCATATGTGTTGTCCATTGGACATTATTGGAAAGGCGATGTATGCCTAGGAGATTGAATAACACTTATGTGCGGGTGCGAGTAGACTAAGCGTAGGGTCATAGTGGTTGGCCTTGGGGGCGTCGGTGTGCGGGTGTCTCACAATAGACAGTGGTAGCTCCACTGAGGCCATGGGATAGACCGATGCAAACACACCAATAATCCAGACTGAGACGTTGTCCTATATCGTGATCAACTGTTAAGGTGTCATGTATAAGCTAATTGCGCAAATATTTTTTAGATGAAGCACACTATTTTTTTAGGCTATCGAGATATTGGCATTACTCCTTGATCATTTTCTCCGAAATGTTAGTGTCTAGTTCCATGGAGTACGAACTTGGTACCATACGCATTGTGAATTGTCAGTCTCATAATCCATTGAGCATGAGCATTTATAACTGTGAAAATATATGTTCTTACTACTGCAATAATTATCTGATCTTTAGACTATTTACTGTTGGGGATATTACTGTTATCTGTCTGATATTATAATTCTTACTATTATTACTGTCGTTATGCTTTTACTGTCAATTTTATTATTACTGTTGATGAATATATATGTTGTAATGCTATGTGGGTGTCCAGCGCTGTTATGTTTTCTTGTTGCCATTTTGGTAATGAAAGCTAGGTGTCTCACCTCTTTCTGTATTTTGATATTCCTATTTATTTTATGTACTTCTAAGAAGACGTTCGCGAGGAAGAAAAAGAAACACCTAAGTTTCCTTTTCTTGTTGAGGATGTCATCATGCCCATGCTGATTTTTGGGGTATACTAGGGTGACTTTTCATGGAGGCCCCGATTGATGGCACATAAATGTGCAGATGGACCGATGCGTTTATCGTGGGGAGCTGACGGTATCTCTAGCTTAGGGTCGCTACGACCCGCTTGGGGAGCTGGTGGTCTCTTCTCGTCAGTCTTAGGGGCTGATACTATCGGTGGCTACTGATGGCTAACCGTTTATCTTTTTGGGGAAGCCTGACATTTTGTTGTATTTGATGGGTGTATATTTGTAATCATCTAGGGTGGGTAAAGCCTTATATTTTTTGTATATTTTGTGATGTAGCTAAACGGGCTAATAATATATATATATATATATATATATATATATATATGGATATATATATATATATATTTATATTATGTATGGATGTATGGTTTATTTTACGTTGATTTTTACTATGACCGTTTGAACTATTATCTCGCCACGAAAAGAACCTTTAAATTAACTCTTTTGATACTACTTGTTAATAATACAATTTAAACAAAAAAATGTAATGCCATTTAGAAAGGAACCTAGACATCTATAAAATGAACCGGGTCTATGAGATTTAAACTTATTATTATTATTCATAATTTATTCCATTTTATGTTTCAAATTATTATGGTGTGACGTTCCTTCTTCGTGAGGTAAGAAAAAGGGGCGTTACACTGTCTTAGTATCAAAGCCCCAGTTTAAGTTTTCTTTTGGGTCATGTGATTTTGGACTGTCTTGTTTGTGCTGTGTGATTCTCTGTGTTTGGTATTCTGAAGGGATACACCTGACTTTTCTTTGTGTTTTGTATAGCCTAATCTAAAAAGAAGCATGGCTCGTAGAGGGGATATGACTGCTGCAATCAAAGCAATTCAGAAGATAGCTGAGGCTATGCTACAACAAAACTAGCAAACTACTCAACAATAAGATAGGACTGCATAATAATTGGAGGCTATTGCTGATGCCCAGAATCTGGCGGAATCTCGTCGCACTAACCCTCCACAATGTAAAGGAGAATTTGATTCTGAGAAGGCTACTTTGTGGATCAAAGAGTTGGAGAAGATATTCATGGGTATGAACTGTGCCAATGACAAGAAGGTGACTTATGCTATGTTTATGCTGATTGGAGATGCAGAAGATTAGTGGACTGGAGAGTAGAGGTTATTGGAGGCTGAAAATCGAGCAATTAATTGGGAAGTGTTCAAAGAGAGATTCTTAAATAAATATTTCCCGGAAAGTGCCAGACATGCTAAGGAGATGGAGTTTCTTGGTTTGCGGCAAGGAAATATGATGGTAAGTGAGTATACTGCTAAATTTGAGAGCTTGTCCAAATTCTCAACCTACTTTCAACACCAACCGAACGAAGCATGGAAATGTCAAATGTTCAACGAAGGCCTAAGGAACGATGTGAAGAGGGCGGTTATCACTTTGAAGATTAACCAGTTTTTGGAGCTGCTTGATACGTGTCGCCGGGTAGAAGACTTAGACCAGACACGAGACACAAGAAGCCGCAACTTTGGACCTTTTTGGTTTCAAAGAAGAGGAAACAGTAATACCAACTGCTACCAGAAGAAGCCTTATTCCAGACCACCTGGAAATCAACAACAAAGACTGCAAAGTGGAAGTCCTAGAGGAAGTTTAGGTAGAACTGGTCAAACAATGATGTCTACACCGAGATGCATGAAGTGCGGGAAGGATCACTACACGAGGGACTATACTATTAAAGGAATTATCTGCTTCAGATGCAGGAAACCTGAACACGTTTCTCGTGACTGCAATTAACCTAAGTCTGAGCCTTCCGTCAATGCTGCTAGAACTGCTAAACCGCAGGTTGGAGGTAGAGTTTACACCCTGAGCGGTGCTGAAGCCTCTAAATCTAAAGATCTTATACAAGGGGAAGGTGTCATAGAAGGTAATCTTTTAACTATACTGTATGACTCTGGTGCAACTCATTCTTTCATTTCCTATGACTGTGTGAAAAGGCTTGGTTTACCTGTATCTTCTTTGCCTTTTGATTTGACTGTTTCAACTCTTACTGCTAAACATGTTGTTACTACCAAAGTCTGTCTAAATTGTCCCTTGATTGTTGAAGGTCGAATCTTTTTTGTTGATTTGATCTATTTGCCACTATCACAGTTAGATGTGATTTTAGGAATGGATTGGTTATCTACTAACCACGTCCTGTTAGACTATTCTAGAAAAACTATAGTTTTCCCTTTGCATGAGAATTCTAGATTTTTGACAGCTAACCAAGTGAAAGCTTTCTTGAAAGAAGGAGCTCAGGGATACATGCTGTTGTCTTCCTGAAGTTTTTCCTGAAGATGTACCTGGTATACCACCAAAGCGGGAGATTAAGTTTACCATCGACCTTGTTCTTGGAGCTGGTCCTATTTCCATAGCACCTTACAAAATGTCGCCAGCAGAGCTAGTTGAGCTCAAGAAGCAATTGGAAGAACTTTTGCAGAAGCAATTCGTTAGACTTATTATATCACCTTGGGGAGCACCGGTATTGCTAGTTAAGAAGAAAGACAGTACTTCAAGATTATGTGTAGATTATCGTCAGTTAAACAAAGTCACGATCAAGAATAAGTATCCATTGCCGAGGATAGACGACCTAATGGATCAACTGAAAGGAGCGGTGGTGTTTTCTAAGATCGGGCTACCATCAGATCAGAGTAAAAGTGGAAGACGTTCCTAAAACGGCTTTTCGTACTCGTTATGGACACTACGAGTACCTGGTGATGCCTTTTGGTGTGACTAATGCACTTGCTATTTTCATGGATTATATGAATAGAATCTTCCATCCTTATTTGGACAGATTTGTCATTGTCTTCATCGATGACATCTTGATCTATTTGCAAAATCAGGAGGATCATGCTGAGCATCTCAACATAGTTCTTCAGATTTTGAAGGAGACAGAGTTGTACGCCAAGTTGTTAAAGTGTGAGTTTTGGCTGAACGAAGTTAAATTCTTAGGCCATGTGATCTCTAAGGAAGGAATTGTTGTAGACCCTTCAAAAGTGGAAGCTATTCTATAGTGGGAAAGACCGAAAATGGTGATAGAAATTTGAAGCTTTGTTGGATTAGCCAGATATTATAGGAGATTCATCAAAGGATTATCTGAGATTGCCAGACCTCTCACTCAACTCACAAGGAAGAATCAAGCTTTTGAATGGACGGGTGTC
Source organism: Ormosia emarginata (assembly GCA_029884605.1). Classification (NCBI taxonomy): domain Eukaryota; kingdom Viridiplantae; phylum Streptophyta; class Magnoliopsida; order Fabales; family Fabaceae; genus Ormosia; species Ormosia emarginata. The sequence goes on from JAQQTP010000088.1 coordinate 48,901,671, forward strand.
TGTGAAGGAAGTTTTCAAGAGTTGAAAAGGAGACTAACTACTTCACCAGTGTTAGTTCAACCTGATCCAAGTGAACCATTTGAAGTGTACTGTGACGCTTCATATCAAGGATTGTGTTGTGTCCTTATGCAAGGCAGAAAAGTGGTGGCTTATGCCTCGAGACAATTGCGAGTGCATGAGATGAACTACCCAACGCACGACTTGGAGTTAGCCGCTGTTGTATTTGCTTTGAAGATATGGAGACATTATCTTTATGGAGCAATGTTCAACGTCTTCAGCGACCACAAGAGCTTGAAGTATTTGTATGACCAAAAAGAGTTGAACATGAGGTAGGGAAGATGGTTGGAATTTCTGAAAGATTATGATTTCCAACTTCAGTATCACCCTGGAAAGGCTAATGTCATGGCCGATGCCTTAAGCAAGAAAATGATTAGCATTTCTACCATGATGATCAGAGAACAAGATTTGATAGAACAATTCAAAGACGTATGGTCTTTTGTCGAACTAATACCAGGAAAAATCTGCATGAACATGGTCACTATTTTGAATGATTTAATGGAAGATATCTGAGAAAAGCAGAAGGTTGACAAGTTCTTGCAAGGGGAAAGAGAGCTGATGAAGCAAGGCGATATATCAACATTAGAGGAAGGAAGTGATGGAATTTTAAGATTCCAAGGTAGCATCTGTGTGCCTAGAACTTAGGAAGTATATACTCGAACATGCTCATACGAGTTAGTTGAGTATGCATCCTAGAATGGCCAAAATGTACCAAGATTTGAAGAAATTATTTTGGTGGCATAGAATGAAAAGAGATATTGCTAGGTGCGTATCTTCCTGTTTAGTTTGCCAGAAAATAAAGATTGAACATCAAAGACCATCTGGAATGTTACAACCCTTGACTATTCTCGAATTGAAATGGGATAGTATCGCCATGGACTTTGTTGTCAGATTGTCAAAGAACAAAAGAGGATATGATTCAATATGGGTAATTGTGGATCAACTTACGAAGTTAGCACATTTCTTGCCGATCAACATAAGATATCCATTAGAGAAGTTGACTCAGTTATATATCATAGAAATTGTCGGACTACATGGTGTGCCTACAATTATCATTTCTGACAGGGATCCGAGATTTACCTCAAAATTTTGGCAAAGTCTTCAAGAAGCAATGGGGACAAAGCTACGTTTGAGTTCTGCATATCATCCTTGGACCGACGGTCAATCAGAAAGAACAATTCAATCATTGGAAGATCTGCTTAGAGCTTGTGCCATAGAACAAACTGGAAGTTGGGATGAAATTTTACCATTGGTAGAGTTCACCTATAACAATAGTTATCACTCAAGTATAGGGATGGCACCCTATGAGGCTCTATATGGGCGAAGATGCATAACACCTTTATGCTGGTATCAAGATGGAGAATAGCTTACAGTCGGACCTGATCTTATTCAGTAGATGACTGAGAAGGCCCTAAAGATTCAGGAGAAGATGAGGACAGCTCAAAGTCGACAAAAGAGCTATACAGATAAAAGGAGGAAACCTCTTGAATATGAGGAAGGAGAGCATGTGTTCTTGAAAGTCATGCCTACGACTGGGGTTAGTCGAGTTCTCAAATCTAGAAAACTTACTCGAAAATTCCTTAGACCTTACCAAATTCTTCATCGGATAGGTCCAGTTGCTTATCAAATAGCTTTACCACCTTTTCTTTCAAATCTCCACAATGTTTTTCATGTGTCACAACTTCGAAAATACATTCCTAGCCCTGATCATGTCATAGCACTTGATTCAGTACAATTAAAGGAAAACTTGACTTATGAAACGACTCCTGTAAGGATTGAGGATATGAGAATGAAGCAACTCAGAGGGAAACACATTCCATTGGTGAAAGTGCCCTGGAACAAAGCAACCGGAGATGCGACGTGGGAACTAGAAGACAAGATGAAGGAGCAATACCCACAATTATTCTAAGGTATGAAAATTTCGAGGACGAAATTCCTATTTGATGGGAGAGTTGTAATACCCCAAAATTTATTTATATTATTATAAATATTCATTTTATAATAACTGTGATTTTTGATAATTTTTCTGGATTTTTATGAAAATGTGAAATATTTTAATATTATACCTCATTTTGCGTGCAAATTGAGCAGAGCTGGGAAAATGAGATATTTTTCTCGAGAACCTTGATCTGTGGAAACGTCGATGGGGGATCTTACTAAACCCGAGACTGGACACAGTTTACGAGATTTCATATTTTTTGAGAAATTTTATCAAACGGAATAATAAATCGCTGTGTAATTTTTATCCGTTGGACTATTAATACTGACTTCTGTCAACTGTAACAATTGTCCATTGGATAATAGTATGTATTAAAAGCCCTATCACATTATCCTAAAATAATCCACTTTATGTCTAATTAAATCCACTTTAATTCAAATCTATTGTATTTTAATCAAAGCTTCTTTGAGAATCTTTAACTACCAAATGACTAAGTTGCCCTTGGCTTGTTAGGGATGCCAATTTCCCCCTTCTCTCACTCCCATTGCCGCGGCAATGCATGCCCAAGAGGAGTAAAATTTTCTCTCACACTTAACCCATTTTCACTCAAATTATCACATTTTCATCTAACACTTTCTCTCTCTTCAAGTTCTTCTTTGTTTCTCTCCAACTTCTCTCTTCTTCTCCTTCACTCACGGTTTTGGCACCCCTTTGGTGACCATTTTCTTTCACTTTCTCACCTCACCAACATCATTTCTACACTCCCCTCAACATCCTCTATACTTTCTATTTGGAGAGTTTCTTCAAAATCCATCATCTCCTCCATTGTCTTCCAAGACCAAGCTTCAAACTTTAAGGTAAAGTTTCCATTTTTTCTTTTCCTTCTCTTCATTTTCATGTTCTATGGTTTCATTGGAGACCAAAGATCCATCTTTTTCAAAGCTTGGTGTTGATTCTTTGTGTTTGAAATTTCTAGGGTTTTTGGACCCCAAAACCAAAACCACCAAGAAACAACTAGGAGGCCATTTTCGTGTTCTTCCTTTAGGTAAGAGGGAGATTACTCACTTCAACCCTTATTGGTGGTGAGGAGACCTTTGTGTGGTTGTTGATGGAGAAATCCATATTTGAATGCTTACTTTGTTTGATGATTTTGCATGTTTATGTATTCTTGATTGAGGTTGATGATTGAATGATGATTTTGAATGCATTGGGGGTGTTGGAATATTTAATAATGCTAGGTTTAATAAATAGAAAATTTGAGGGTTTCCTACACTAATGTGAGGTCACGGTTTTGGCTTTGGACTTTAAGGGATTGGATTGATTATGTGTGAGATAAGATTTGAATGATTAGGTATCAAGTGACTAATGCATAAAATGGAAAGAAATTGGAACTTTGAAGACTTATGGAGGCCATGATTTTTAGAGAAAATTTTGGGTTCAAATGATACCTTGGTGCTTTTTTGGAAATTAAGGACTTAGAGATATACATAATCCATAATGAGATGGAAGAATTAAATTGAGTAATAACATTTAAGAGAGCCACAGTTTTTAAGGGTTCTTTAACCTAAAATTCTCATAATTGACCAAGATTTAAGACATTGGAAATGTTGGATTCCATAACATGAAATTATGATAATTGATGAACCGTAAGTATATATGTTGATGTTGAGAATTGGTTCTATGTTACTGTGAGTCCCTATGTGGGAATAAGTACTTGATAAAATTATGACATGTTGATATTGAGAAATGATCATATGTCATTGTGGTATGCCTTATGATAAATGTATCATTGATAAATATACATGATGTACATTGCATCGTCATGCATATGTATTGTCCATTGGACATTATTAGAAATGCGATGTATGCCTAGAAGATTGAATAACACTCATGTGCGGGTGCGAGTAGACTAAGCGTAGGGTCATAGTGGTTGGCCTTGGGGGCGTCGGGGTGCGGGTGTCTCACAATAGACAGTGGTAGCTCCACTGGGGCCGTGAGATAGACCAATGCAAACACACTGACAATCCAGACTGAGACGCTGTCTTATATCGCGATCAACTATTGAGCTGCCATGTATAAGCCAATTGCGCAAATATTTTTATGAGATGAAGCACACAATTTTTTTTAGGCTATCAAGATACTGGCATTACTCCTTGATCATTCTCTCCGAAATGTTAGTGTCTAGCTCCATGGAATCGGAACTTGGTACCATACACATTGTGAATTGTCAGTCTCATAATCCATCGAGCATGAGCATTTACAACTGTGAAAATATATGTTCTTACTACTACAATAATTATCTGATCTTTAGACTATTGACTGCTGGGGATATTACTGCTATCTTCCTGATATTGTAATTCTTACTATTATTACTGTCGTTCTGCTTTTACTGTCAATTTTATTATTACTGTTAATGAATATATATGCTATAATGCTATGTGGGCGTCTAGCGTCGTTCTGTTATCTTGCTACCATTTTGGTAATGAAAGCTGGGTGTCTCACCTCTTTCTGTATTTCGATATTCCTATTTATTTGTGTACTTCTAAGAAGACGTTCGTGAGGAAGAAAAGGAAATACCTGAGTTTCCTTTTCTTGTTGAGGATGTCGTCATGCCCACACCAATTTTTGGGGTATGCTAGGGTGACTTTTCATGGAGGCCCCGATTGCTAACACATAAATGTGCAGACGGATCGATGCGTTTATCGTGGGGAGCTGACAGTGTCTCTTGCTTGGGGTTGCTACGACCCGCTATTTTTCGATTTCACTGCTTTTGTTCTTCTGAAATTTTACCTGCCCGTTGCTCCGATGGCAATTTCATCGGATGAGGAGGACCCTGCTACGGTCCCTTCTCGTCAGTCTTAGGGGCTGATACTGTCGGTGGCTACTGATGGCTAACTGTTTATCTTGTTGGGAAAGCCTGACGTTTTGCTGTATTTGATGGGTATATATTTGTAATCATCTAGGGTGGGTAAAGCCTTATATTTTTTTGTATATTTTGTGATGTAGCTAAACAGGCTAATGCATATAAATATATATATATATATATAGAAATATGTTATGTATGGATTTATGGTTTATTTTACGTTTGATAAGCTTATATTTTATAACATTTAATTGTACAAATTGTGTCGATTTGTTTATATTTTCGAACGAGTTTCAGTTGGATCCTTATCTTTATCTTTGCTTTTGCAGATTTATAAAGTTGTAATACATTTGGAGCAAAGCAAGCAAAGATACCGAGTTTTCAAGGCAAAAGAGGTTCATTCTAGCTTTGGAAGGGTTCTGTGTCAGTTCGGGAGCAATCAAGGACTCAAACATGGCCATGTCTAAGTCCTATGAAGCTTTTTAACTGAGACACGGCCGTGTCTCCTAGTCACATGTTGTGCCTGACCCAAAAACATGCAAAAAATCTATTTTACACTAGGCACAACTGTGCCTCACATTCACACGGCTGTGCCTCCCAAAATTGCCCTAGGAACGGCCGTGGCTCACACTCACACGGTCATGTGAGTACTGTTCACTCAAATCTTCTATAAATTGAGCTTCACATCAGAAGGAAAAATGACCCTGAACCTCCAGAATTATATTTTCTTTCAGTTTCTCTCAGTTAGGAAGGTTTCTAATGGAGAATTTCTTTAAGGTTTGAAGTCCTTAATCTCTGCAAAGGGATTTTGATCATTCTTTCTCTCTTGTTTTTCTCCTTTATTTAATTTTCTTTTTATGAAATTGTATCTTATTTTGAGTTTGTTTGTAATTAATATGTGTAACTAAACTTATAGCTAGACCTATTGGGGATCTTGAGTTTATAATTATGTGGATCTGATTTCTAATATAATAATGGTAATTTCTTTATGGGTTTATTACATTACTTTCATCCTTGTCACAACTTGATCACTTTTGGCATTTATTAATTCATTGTTTGACTGGTGACCATCCGCACTCAATGAGTGGATCTATATTATAAGTCTAAGACTATATTGGTGAATGACCAAACATCAATTTTTCCTACCAATTGAATTGACAGCATGTTGGTTCATCTCTTGAATTAAAGCTTAATGCATTCTTGATTAATTTAACTAAATGACCAAATAGGTGGATTAAATTAAAAATAAAATATTGTTTCATCCATGACCATTGGGATTCAATAGTAAATAAGAGAATATTGGCAAAAGAATTACCTGTTTTAGATTTGAAAGAAGATCTAAATAATGAAACTCAAGTGAACCTTATGCTCTAGTACTTTTCTATCTTTATTTATCTTTCCTTTATTTAATTGTTCTTTACTATTTTTATTAGTTTTCTTATTTTAATTTGGATCTTGCATATCTACTCGACTGTCTAAATAACAAAAGAGTTTTATAATTTTAGTAATTATCAATTATTCCTCGTGGGATCGATAACTGGACTCAAAGTCCTGTATTACTTGGTGATAGAGTGCACTTGCTCTTAGTGTAACTTTTGCACCTGTCAAGTTTTTGACACCGTTGTTGGGGAATAAGTTTGGTAATATTAAAGGCGTAAAATTCTAGTTAATTTAGACAAACTTTTCTTTTAATTGTATTATATTTTCTTTATTTACTTTTATTATTGTTTTCTATTTTTGTCTATTTTTATTTTTCTTAATCTTATTAATATTATTAATATTATTGTAATAATAATAATAATAATATTATTATTATTATATTATTATTATTATTAAAAAAAAGAGAAATTGAGTAAACTGATCTAACATTCGCACTTGTCACTTGCTCATTTTTTCTTGTTTATGCTCACTCGTTCTCAGTTTTCTGATCTAACATTTGATCTAGAAATTGAGAAAATAACTCGCAGGTTAAGAAAACAAACTCATATTGCAGCTAAAACAGAAAACATAAAAAGGATGGAAGGACCGAATGGTGAGGTGAACCGTGATGAACAAGTTGCTCCAGCAGAAAGAACCATGCTTAAGTACTCCATGCCTACTGCTGAAGGGTATGGAAAGAGTATTATAAGACCAGTTGTGATAACTAACAATTTTGAGATCAAACCAGCATTGATCTCCATGATTCAAAATTTTGTTCAATTTGGTGGTTTGCCTTCAAACGATCCAAATCATCATTTGGCCAGATTCTTGTAGTTGTGTGACACTATAAAATATAATGGAGTGACAGAAGATACAATTCGATTATGACTCTTTCCTTTCTTTCTCAGGGATAGGGTGAGTCAATGGTTAATGTCACTACCAAGGGGTTCCATCACTATATGGGAGCAACTGACACAACAATTTTTGGCAAAGTATTTTCCTCCTTCAAAATCTGCTAAATTAAGGAATGACATATCATCTTTTGTGCAATTTGAAATGGACACTATCTACGAAGAGTGGGAGCGCTTTCAAGAGCTATTAAGGAGATGTCCACATCATGGATTTCCTATCTGGCAGCAGGTCTAGATCTTTTATAATGGTTTGTCTTTTGCAAACCGTTCACTCATTGATGCTGCTACAGGAGGTTCACTTTGGAGGAAAACACCTACTCAAAGCCATGCATTGATTGAAGAAATGGCACTGAACAATTATCAATAGAAAAATGATCGCAAAATTCTTAAGAAACCAGTAACTGTGAATGCCGTAAACTCTTCCACTGACATTCTGAGTCAATTGGAAGCATTGACGAAAAAGTTAGAGACTTTGATGGTAACAAACAGTGCAGCCCTGCCACTCAATTGTGAAGCATGTGGTGGACAAGGACATGTAAGTACAAACTGTCAAATTGGTAGTCCTTTTGCCCCTGAGCCTAAAGCAGTAAATTTTGTTAGTAATTCTAATCGACAGCAGTACAATCCTTATGCCAATATATACAATTCTATCTGGAGGGACCACCCTAATTCGAAATAGGGGAGTCAACAAGGCTATCCGCATAATCAACAGAGAACCTCACAACCACCACCAGGTTTTCAAGCACCTGCTGAAAAACAAAATTTGAAAATCTTGTAATGAAGTACATGCAAAATTCAGAAGCCAGAATGAAGACCATGGAGACTCAAATCAGTCATTTGACCACTCTGATGTTAGAAAGGGCACCAGGATCTTTGCCTAGTGCTACTAAAACTAACCCAAAGGAACAAGTAAAAGCAATCACTCTAAGAAGTGGCAAAGAGCTTGGGGATCTCTCCAAGAACAAAGAAGAACACATGCAAGAACATGAAGAAACTCTTAATGAGCCAAATATTACAGAAAAGAAAAAGATCAGTGAAGCACCTCCTGTGGTGCAGGTCAGCGAGCCACAAAAGCCATCCATTCCATTTCCTCAGAGGCTCCAGAATACCATGTAGGATAAACAATTTGCAAAATTCTTTGAGATATTCAAGAAATTGCATATTAACATTCTGGTTGTTGAAGCTATCTCTCAAATGCCAAAATATGCAAAGTTATTGAAAGAGATCCTTTCAAACAAACACAAGCTTGAGGAATATGAGATAGTCAGACTGAATGAGGAGTGTTCTGCCATTCTCTTAAAGAAACTTCCATCGAAAGTAAAAGATCCAGGAGTTTTACTATTCCTTGCTCTATTGGTAATTTTTATTTTGAGAAAGCATTATGTGATTTAGGTGCCAATATAAATTTGATGCCTTTCTCTATATTTAAGAAATTGGGAATACAAGAACTAAAGCCTACTAACATTTCTATACAATTGGCTAATAGATCAATTACTTATCCTCGTGGTGTGTTGGAGGACGTCTTGGTAAAGGTGGACAAGTTCATTTTTCTAGCTGATTTTATTGTGTTAGACATGGAGGAGGATTCTGAGATCCCAATCATACTTGGGCGACCATTCCTCACTATTGGAAAGACTATGATTGCTGTCTATCAAGGGAAGTTGACATTGTGATTAAATGATGAGGAAGTTATTTTTAACGTTTTTAAGTCTGTTAAGCATCCAAGTGCTTATGATTCATGTAATTGCATTAATTCTATTGATATTGTGGATAATGTTATGAGTTCATGTTTGCAAGATTCGTTGACCGATGATGCTCTAGAAAGGGTTTTGACCATGGTCACCCATGAACTTGAGAATGTTGAAGAAGTCACAGATATGATAACGCAGTTAGAAGTTGGCATGTCTGTTGACAATAGAAAAAGTTGGGGGTATTATGAAGATTTGGATAGGAAAAACATTCTTACCCCAAAACCCTCAATTGAGGAGCCTCCTGAACTTGAGCTCAAGCCCCTACCCTTCAATTTAAAGTATGCTTTTCTAGACCCTCCATCAAATTTACCTGTGATTATCTCTGCTTTACTTTCAGATCCAATGGAGGAGAAACTTATAAGAGTATTAAGGGAGAACAAGAAAGCATCTGGGTGGACCATTCATGATATTATGGGCATCAGCCCTACCATATACACCCACACAATTCACATGGAGGTGCAAAACAAGCCGCTTGTTCAACCACAAAGGCGTCTTAATCCAAACATGAAAGAAGTTGTAAAGAAAGAGGTAATAAAGCTACTTGACGCAGGTATCATTTACCCTATTTTTTATAGTCCTTAGGTAAGTCCAGTGCAAGTGGTACCTAAAAAGGGGGGTACAACAGTTATGAAAAATGAAAGGAAATAACTCATTACTGTTAGAAATGTGACTGGGTTGCATATATACATTGATTATAGGAAACTAAATGATGCCACTCGGAAAGATCACTTTCCCTTACCCTTCATTGATCAAATGTTAGAAAAACTTTCAGGTCATGCTTTTTTCTGTTGTTTGGATGGATATTCTGACTATATGCAAATACCTATGGCACTTGAGGATCAAGAGAAAACCACTTTCACATGCCCATATGGTACATTTGCATATAGATGGATGCCATTTGGATTGTGTAATGCACCGACTACTTTTCAGCGATGTATGATGGCCATTTTTTCTGATTTGATCGAAGATTGTATTGAAATTTTCATGGATGATTTCTCTGTGTTTGGCCCTTCTTTTGATGAATGCTTGCATAATCTCAGTTTGGTTTTGGAACGATGCAAGCCCACTAACCTTGTTCTGAATTGGGAAAAATGTCAATTTATGATACAAGAGTGTATTGTTTTGGGGCATAAAATTTCGCCCAAAGGTATGGACGTTGATCCGACAAAGGTGGAAGTAATCGCGAAATTACCCCTACCTAAATCTGTTAGGGCCATTCGATATTTTTTGGGACATGCAGGTTTTTATAGGAGGTTTATTAAGGACTTTCCAAAAATTGCCAAACCAATGACTAACCTCCTAATGAAGAATGCACCATTTGATTTTTCTGATTCTTGTTTAAATGCATTTCTTTTCTTAAAGGAACAATTAACTAGTGCACCCATCATTGTTTCTCCTGATTGGTCCTTACCTTTTGGACTCATGTGTGATGCAAGTGATATAGCATTGGAGCTGTTTTGGGCCAACGAAAAGGTAAAATTTTTCAAACTATTTACTATGCTAGTCATGCTCTAAATGAGGCATAAAGAAATTACACTACCACTAAAAAAGAGTTGCTAGCAGTAGTATTTGCTTTTGATAAATTTTGACCTTACCTTATTCTTTCTAAGGTTATTTGTTATACTGACCATTCTGCTATTAAGTATTTGCTTGCTAAATAGGATGCTAAGCCGAGGTTGATTCAATGGGTTCTTTTGTTACAAGAATTTGATATTGGAATACGTGATAAAAAGGGGACGAAGAATCTTGTAGCTGACCACCTATCTCGATTGGATGAGGAGGTGTTAGAGCACTCTACTGAGTGAGCCATAAATGAATCATTTCCTGATGAGCACTTTTTTGCAGTCTCCCTTTTACCATGGTATGCTGATTTTGTTAACTTCCTCGTAGGTAATATCCTTCCATCGGATCTCAATTATCAACAAAAGAAGAAATTCTTGTCTGATGTTAAACATTATTTGTGGGAAGATCCATATTTGTTTCGAATTTGTGCTGATAATGTTATTAAGAGATGCATTCATGGTAGTGATAGTCATTCCATTCTTGAACATTGTCATGCTAGGGAAACTGGTGGCCACTTTGGTCCCACTAGAACTGTACACAAGGTATTGCAAAGTGGATTTTATTGGCCAACCTTGTTTAAGGATGCATATGAATTTGTTAGATCTTGTGACAAATGTCAACGTAGTGGAAGCATCTCTAGGAGACAGGATATGCCATTGAAAGGCATCTTGGTTTGTGAACTTTTTGATGTCTGGGGCATTGATTTCATGGGCCCTTTTCCAAGGTCTTTTTCTAATCAATACATTCTTGTTACTATAGATTATGTTTCTAAATGGGTTGAGGTAGTGGCATTGCCTACTAATGATGCTCGAATGATGGTAAGATTTTTTAAATGAAACATTTTTACAAGATTTGGCACACCCCGAGCAATCATAAGTGATGGTGGCACTCATTTTTGCAATAAATAATTTGACAATCTTTTGTGCAAATATGGTGTCACCCATAAAGTCGCCACTCCTTATCATCCACAAACAAGTGGCCAAGTAGAGGTTTCAAACCGTGAATTGAAAAAGATTTTAGATAGGACTGTTAATGCATCTCGTAAAGATTGGTCTTTGAAGTTAGATGATGCATTATGGGCTTATAGAACTGCTTTTAAAACACTCATTAGCATGTCTCCTTATAAACTTGTGTTTGGTAAAGCCTGTCACTTACCTGTGGAACTAGAACATAGAGCATATTGGGCATTTAAATTTTTGAATTTTGATGTTAATGCTATAGGTGCACAAAGACGTGACCAGCTCAATGAGTTGGATGAACTTCGTCTTGAGGCATATGAAAATGCCAAGCTCTATAAGGAGAAAACTAAAAAATGGCATGACATGCATATCCAACAGCGTAAGTTTAATATTGGAGATCAAATTCTTGTTTATAACTCACATCTTCGTCTCTTTCCAGGAAAACTACAGTCAAAATGGTATGGACCATAGACGGTTGTTGGAGTATTTCTATATGGTGTACTTGAAGTAATGAAAGAAGGCCAACAACCTTTCAAGATAAATGGACAACGAGTAAAACACTATGGGAAAGGAGCAGAGACTGAGAGCCACTCTATCTGCCTCACTTAGGTTTAACACCAGGCTAACGTCAAGCTAATGACGTTAAACAAGCACTTACCAAGAGGCAACCTGTGTTTCTTCTTTTAGTTGTTTCTATTATTTTTGTTATTTTTGTTTTCCAGGGTCTGTTGCGGCATTGACTTTTGCACTTCTCCTCTGCTTGACATTGTCTCACTCTTCATCAGGTTGTGTTGCTCTTTTCTTTGCCCCTTCATTTCTTTCTTTTCCACATTGAAGACAATGTTTATCTTAAGTGTGGGGGGAAGTACTGTAGTACTGTATTTTATGAAAAAAAAATGCACAACTGATAAACACTTGAGTAATGCTGATAATTAAATCTGGAATTGTGTGTTAATTACTTGATTTATTCTAAGATGATAGAGATTTGTTGAAAAGGGAAATCTAATGAACCTGAGATGATTTTGTAAAGCGATCTTTTTCAATTGAGAAAAGTGAAGTTTAACATCTTACTTTGAAATTAGTCTTGTTTGCTTGCTTTGATTTCCTTACCAACTTAGACAGAAAGTGAGTTTTGAGCTTTAATGATTGAATTTTTTTTTTGGAATGAGTTTTCTCGAGATTATTGTACGCTAGAACTTGTTTTGATATATTGTTGAGGCTTTAATAATTTGCATACATATTTGAATATGATTAAGGCAATTAGGTTTTATTCTTTCTTGACTTTCAGAGTTAAATTGATAAAATACCCTTTAGTTGCCCCATTTGAACCTGAAAATTGATTTCTTTGAAAACCAAATTGAATAATCAGGTTGAATTCTTTGGAGTATCTAATGTGTTGAATGAAAAGTCTTGGAAGGTTATTTTATCTTCAAGGGTTTAAAAAAAATGAGAAAGAAGGAAAAAGGAAAAGAATTATTGGTTAGAATATTGGGTTGAATTTGAGTATTAGTTAAATCTTTGTGCACCATACTCTATTCATCTTTTCAGCCTGATTCTGCTTGTATTGATTTATCCATTTGTATTCTTTACCCTTATTTATCTTTTTCTTACCTTACATAATTACCCTTGACCACGTTACAACCAGATGAAGTCCTTTTGATTCTTACTATGTATGTGAATTTGGAAGTGGAGATGAGATTGATAGACAAGCTTATGGTTTTACATTTTTCTCGAGAAATTTGAGTGATCTCTTTGTCCTTAAACACTTGAGCGATGGAAAGATTAGTGATCTCATTTGTTTGGTGAAGAGAAAAGTTGCAAGCTAGACTAAAGAATCTTATCATTTTAAGTGCTGAATGATCGTGATTGATTGGATTTGATTGCTGAACTTGGACATTTTAATTATGGAATTTCCCTTAAATCATGTTTCTGGATGCTAAGTTTGATCTTATTACCAAGTGGCCTCAAACTCAAGAGGGGGGTGAATTGAGTTTATGAATTATTTTCGCAAATCTTTTGCAAAGCACTTGTTTATCAAATTTTCATTGAAGCTATTGTTTAATTGAAGTGAATAGATAAATGCGATCGAATAAATCACTCACAAATAAACAACCCAAGATAGAAAGTATTCAAGTGAAGCTAGATATCAAACTCAACTCAAGCATATATAATTAAAGCACAAAATAAAGAGATAGAGTTGAGAAGAACAAACAAAAGGATTTATCCTGGTTCACCCACCCTTCGTGACCTACGTCCAGTCCTCAAGTAAACCACTCGAGATTTTCCACTAAACTTCAAGCTTGAACGGGTGCTTGAAAACCTTTACACAATAGAGCACTCACCACACTTTGGGATACCTCACCCTTTTCACTAGAGGGATACCTCACCCCCTTTACAACCTTTGAAGGATACCTCACCTTCTTTACAACAAGGGATACCTCACCTTTTACAATCTTTGAGAGATACCTCACTCTCTTTTCTCTAGAGGGATACCTCAACCTCTTTACAAAGAATCAAAGTGTTTACAAGATGAAACTCTCACAAGAGTAGATTACACAAATTGAAGCCCTATAATGCTCTTCAAGAATTTCTCAAATATGCACAAAAACAGAGCACAAGTGATTTAATGGTGATTCACGGATTAGAATGATTGAAAGATGTTTCTCAATTGTTGGTTAGCCACAAATGATGTCCCAAGATGTGTATTTATAAGTTTTTAGATCAATAGAGCCGTTGGGGGTTTTAATGGGCAACATTAAATGCTAAATAATATAGTCATTAGGCATGTCAGAATGCTGGTAATTAATTACACACTCTTGGTAATCGATTACATGGCTGTATGAACATGTTCTTGGCTTTCTGGGCAGGATGTAATCGATTACCAGCCTTGTGTAATCGATTACATGGCCTCTGCCAGACTTGTAATCGATTTCCACACTTGGTATAATCGATTACAAGGCTTCTGCCTTGCTTGTAATCGATTACATACTCAATGTAATCGATTATCATCTCTCTGTTTGGCTTGTAATCGATTACAACATATGTGTAATCGATTACCTTGCCCTTAGAACACATTTTTCAAGCCCAATTAAGTCTCCAGGCCATTTTTAACATTGGGGTACTTGGACTAAATAATATTTAAAAATGTTTAGCATAATCCAAGATTGAAATCAACATTTCTTTAAAATATGAACTTTGAAAAACAAGTTGATTTATGAGATCTTTGAAAAATCATTTGAATATAATTGAGATACCTTGAGAGCATTTCACATTGACGTTCTAAGACCTATATCTAATATACCTCTTTTGATCTTAGTCTTCTTCTTTTGGTCTTAGTCTTTTCTTTTGATCTTGATCTTCATCTTGACTTTGTTATCATCAAAAACTCTTTTGATATGCTTCAAGACATAAACATTCACAGATCTTGTTGTTGATTCCTATTCTTTGCTTGAGGACAAGCAAAGCTCAAGTGTGGGGAAGTTGATAAGCTTATATTTTATAACATTTAATTGTACAAATTGTGTTGATTTGTTTATATTTTCGGATGAGTTTTAGTTAGATCCTTATCTTTATCTTTGCTTTTGCAGATTTATAAAGTTGTAATACATTTGGAGCAAAGCAAGCAAAGATACCGAGTTTTCAAGGCAAAAGAGGTCCATTCTAGCTTTGGAAGGGTTCCGTGTCAGTTTGGGAGCAATCAAGGACTCAAACATGGCTATGTCTAAGTCCTATGAAGCTTTTTAACTGAGACACGACTGTGTCTCCTAGTCACACGGTCGTGCCTGACCCAAAAACGTACATAAAACCTATTTTACACTAGGCACGGTCGTGCCTCATATTCACACAGTCGTGCCTCCCAAAATTGCCCTAGGAACGGTCGTGGCTCACACTCATACGGTCGTGCCTCCCAAACTTAATGATTAAGGAACGTATGTAAGCAGTGATGTCATTAGGCATGGTCATGCCTCAAAAGGACACGGCCGTGTGAGTACTGTTCACTCAAATCTTCTATAAATTGAGCTTCGCAGTAGAAGGAAAAACGGCCCTGAACCTCCAGAATTCTATTTTCTTTTAGTTTCTCTTAGTTAGGAAGGTTTCTAATGGAGAATTTCTTGAAGGTTTGAAGTTCTTAATCTCTGCAAAGGGATTTTGATCTTTCTTTCTCTCTTGTTTTTCTCCTTTATTTAATTTTCTTTTTATGAAATTGTATTTTATTTTGAGTTTGTTTGTAATTAATATGTGTAACTAAACTCATAGCTAGAGCTATGGGGGATCTTGAGTTTATAATTATGTGGATCTGATTTCTAATATAATAATAGTAATTTCTTTATGGGTTTATTATATTGCTTTCATCCTTGTCATAACTTGATCACTTTTGGCATTTATTAATTCATTGTTTGACTAATGACCATCCGCACTCAATGAGTAGATCTATATTATAAGCCTAGGACTATATTGGTGAATGGCCAAACATCAATTTTTCCTACCAATGGAATTGACCTTAATGCATTCTTGATTAATTCAACTAAATGACCAAATAGGTGGATTAAATTAAGAATAGAATATTGTTTCATCCATGACCATTGGGATTCAATAGCAAATAAGAGAATATTGGCAAAAGAATTACCTATTTTATATTAGAAAGAAGATCTAAATAATGAAGCTCAAGTGAACCTTATGCTCTAGTACTTTTCTATCTTTATTTATCTTTTCTTTATTTAATTGTTCTTTACTGTCGTTATTAGTTTTTTGATTTTAATTTGGATCTTGCATATCTACTCGACTATCTAAATAACAAAAGAGTTTTTTAATTTTAGTAATTATCAATTATTCCTCGTGGGATCGATAACTGGACTCAAAGTCCTATATTACTTGGTGATAGAGTGCACTTGCTCTTAGTGTAACTTTTGCATGTGTCAATGTTGGTTTTTACTATGACCGTTCGAACTATTATCTCGCCATGAAAAGAACCTTTAAATTAACCTTTTGACACTACTTGTTAATAATACAATTTAAACAAAAAAATTGTAATGCCATTTAGAAAGGAACCTACACATCTATAAAATGAACCAAGTTTATGAGATTTAAACTCATTATTATTTTCCATAATTTATTTCGTTTTATGTTTCAAATTATTATGGTGTGACATTCCTTCTTCATGAGGTAAGAAAAAAGGGCGTTACAACTTGCATATTTCTAAAAATTCCTTTTTTCTAGGAAGACCTTTGTTCCAAGAAGTCATTTTAATCCTTGTATATCCTCAGGTAGGAAGGGTTAGGAAGACCTTTGTTCCTTATCCATCTTACACTGCCTTGGTATGAGTAGTAACAATAAGGTTACCTTTTACCACCCTTAATACCTCACTCTAGGTATGAGTACCCAAAACCCCAGCATTAGGAGCACCTTCGGCTCAAGTCATAGGGCCATTCATACAAGAAAATAGCAAGTAACAAGTTTGAAAACAAAAACATGCATAGTTGTTCATAAAACCATTGCTTCATACACTTTTCACATAATCATGTTATCTTTGCATAATATGGAAGCACAATCTTTTCCATGAAGCATTTCATTCATACTTATACTTTGTAGAGATGGAGTAACTCACTTAACCTCAATCTACCCTTATCTTTCCTTGACTTTACTTCCCAATATTATGCTTGTCAATCTTATTCACTAAGAGGCATATATCAATATACTCCGCAACATCATTCATTCGCGAATTATAGCGTAACTCCTTTCATCAAGCAATATACCATTTCAATATTTCATAGAAGATACACAATCATAACCTAATACTTTATACCATTACTCAATATCTAAATGCATCAAAATACTATCCAATTCTTTTCACATCCATAATCTATACATGGTTACATCCCAAATTCTTAGAATTTATAATAAACTCATGCATATTCATACTTTACATAGTATTATTTAAACTTATCTTCCTCCAAGTATCATAAAATATCATTGCATAACATTACAAATCATATTTCCAAGTCATACAAAAACATAACATTTTCTGTCTTGCGGCTGCCCAAAACAGGGCACTAAACCATGTTCAACATTCAAATAAAATGAAGTCATAAACTTCACTAAATCAATCACAACATTAACACAAGACTTGTTAAAAGTTGAAACACAATTTTGAAGTAATCAATCATGGTTTCAGCCGTGAGATATGTAAAAAAACACCATCAACTATCAAAGTTTAACCCATAAGGAGTAAACAAATTTCTACTATACTTTCATAACTTAACTTTAACTATTAAAGAAGCTACTAAAATTTCTAGGGTTCAAATCATCACAAAAATACCTCAATATTTGCCTAAAAATGTTGATTTTCATGAATGCGCAAAATGTGCATCATAACTTCAAAAATTTTGAAATTGTATGGGCAAATAGCCTTCCATCATATCTTTCAAATGCCATAAACCTCACTTCATTTGGCTAAGTGTAGCCAAAGTTATGCCACATTATGCAGAAGTTAAAACAGGGCATTCTCTATTTTATCCAAAAATGACCTGACTTTAAAATGAAACTGGGAACAAATTAAGAGTTCAAAAATTCTAAAATTTTACAGTCAAATAGCCTTATATGTTTGCTTTCAAATGCCACTAGTCTCATGTAAATACGACTTCAGAATAGGAAATTATGCAATTTGGTTTAACAGGTGCCAAATTACTTTTTCTATAGAATTTCGCTTGGGTTCAGATCAAACCTAGGACTAATTGGGTTGTTCTAAAATTATAAATTTTTACTACATGAAACCTTATGTCTTAACTTTCAATTGCAAGAAGAATCAGGTCAATACTATGACTACAGCTCAAGTTATGCAACAAACATCACAAGTTGTTCGGGTGCTGCTATGTTTCTGCAAAATCAGGTTCTACAAAGTCTTGGTTCTGATAAGTGTTCCTCAACCTTAATCATGGTCTCTAATCATGTTAGAATCATTAAACACTTAGTTCAACTCATCAATCATAGATTTAAACTCAACCAAGTAAGGAAAATATCATTTTTCTCACTTCGTGCATCAAAGGTCCAAATGAAGAGTTCCAAGTTTCTAAATCAAACTCCTATCATGAACAAGTCATAAACAACCATTGAAAACATATCAAGCAAGAAAACACTCAAAATACCTCAAAATCCCATTTTGACCTATTATACCTCAACTAAACATGATTTTTGGAACCAAACCATAACCTCCAAATACCCATTTTTCTAACTCTTAGAATCAAGGAGAAACAAAGCCACCATCTAGCTCTTAGTCACAACCATACTTCAACTAAACCACGATTACCACAAAGCAAGCTATAGAAATGAGGATTAACCAAGAAAATATCATAACCCACCAAAAACCCATCTTTGAATCATCAAAAATTATGAAAAACCAACAACACAAATCTCATTTACTTACTTCAAAAACTAAAAGCAAGTCATTATTAAGCTTAAAGGAATGAAAATCAAGCATAAAGATCACATTTAATATGGAAAACCCATTCCTTTTTCATGCTGAAAACAACAACCAGAACAAGAAAAAATGGAGAGTAAATGAAGAAGACATTTCCCTTGCCTCAAGCTTAAGTTTTCCTTCTTGGTTTCCTTCTTCCTCTTTCCCTCTATTTCCCCTTCATTTTTGCTCTATTCTTTGTCTCTCTTTCTATTTTTTCTCTGTTGGAAGACGCGTGAAAATGAAAGAGAAAGTGAGATACAATCTCACTTAAAAACAAGAAACATTAAGGGCAAATTTGTCATTTTGCTAAAACTTCGTATTTGTTAGGAACAATTTAATTTTACTAAATCAAGTTTCCTAACTTTCATAAGTATTAAAATAAATCATAAGATTCATCTTAATACTTGTTTCACCATTTCCTTAATTTTTCATATTTGTTATACCTCAATCTAGTATTTAAACACTCACTCAATGTTCTTAAAAATACTAAACTGACTTCGTTTATCCTCAAAATTTAACTACATCCCCTTCCACATATTTGTGATCTAGAAATAAATTTTTCATATATATTTCTTTTTAATTTAGTATTTATGTTATTTTTCCCAAGTTAAATTAGTCATTTTGCACATTCTGTGTTGCGACAAAATGTCTAAATTAACTCAAAATGTCACAAAATTTAGCGGACATGTTATACTTCTGTGACCATATACAAGTCTAAAATGCAAAAAATAGGATGTTACAAGAGCACCTGTAAAACAAATTTAAGGGAACCTCCAACGCTTAAGTCAGTATAGAATTCATGAAACAAAATTAACAAGAAAAATTAAGCAACAAACACAAACAATCATTCAATGCATGAAAGGTCAATTATTCCAAGTTCACCTCTTATGTAAAAGAAACTTTCCTTAGGCAAAGGTTTTGTAACACCCCGAAAATTTGCTTAATCATTGTTATATATGCTTTTTATAATTTTTATGATTTTTGTAAATTTTTGTGAATTATTTGGGTGATTTTGATTATTTTATTATATTTCTCAATTTGTGTGCATGTTATGTGGGGATGAAAAGATAAAAATTTTCTAAGGCCAAAAAATTTTGGACTGTGAAACGGGACCGACGGATCTTACTAAACCCAAAGCCAGACATAGTTTACAAAGTTTTCATTTTTTGAGATTTTATCTGATAAATAAAATCTGGGTACGTCCTATTATCAAATGGATAATAAATATTGATTTTGTTAATTGTAACATTTGTCCATCGGATAATAGCTTGTAGTAAAGTGTTCACTTTATGTGACATCACCTTTGACTTTTTGAAAAGTGAAATTTGGCTTCCTAAGGAAGCTTTGTGTGAAACTTAGTGGAGAAGTTTGTATAAGCTTGTTGGAGAATCTTTGTACAAGTTTGTTAGAGAAGTCAATTCCTCTCTCCTCTCTTGTGCGGTCACGGTTTTGAGAAGGAAAAAAGATGACCAAATGTCATATTTTTCTCCTAAGCCTTCTATTCATTTTTCTATCAACTAACCAAAAGAAAAATTCTCTCATCTCTCTTTCTTGAAGCTCACAGTTTTCACACCCAAACCCACTCTCCATTTTCTTTCACTTCAACCAACCACACCTATTGAATCTATACCACAATTGGAGAAGCTTCTATGTTGAGATCATCTTCTTGTTCTTCCATTTTCAAGTTCTTATTCTAGCTTAAAGTTGGAGCTTTTAAGTTAAAACTCTTCAATCTTCAACCTTTTCATTTTTTTTTCATCCAAAAACCACACACTCCTTTTCTCTTATTTTTCTCTTCTCATTTTTCTCTCCATGCTCCATGGCCAATGTAACACCCTCCTTAGGGCATCATATTTCTGACTACCAACTCCCAATCTGAAAATGATTTCATAAAAGGTTTGAGTTATAAAAGGGTGAGTTTTAAAATTTCTTATTACAGAAATATAAACTTACTGAAATCCATAAGTATTACTAATATACAATAATGACACTAATTAATATTTAACAATTTAAAGAGAAATATAAAACTAACAGACTCTTTTTTTTAACAGTAGCAAACCCCATCACGGGTCCTACTTAATAGCACGGTACAACACTAACGAGAAAACTTAACATACTTATTTCTTCTTATATCCATCTTGATGCATCAGACATCTGTTCCTTGTCAACACTGCACGCTATCAAATCTAGAATGGTCATTCTCTGATGTTGTCTCCGATCTCAGAGTATTTATCACCCGTATGTCTAAGACAACTCATTCCATCTATTATATAATTTTTACCAATACAAGTACAACAACACAATATAACAAAGAGGTGAGATCACTTATGCCAATACCAACATGGTAGCATAGAGATAATACAATCAACATATCATACAGATATATCATACCATAATTCCAATAATGCACTCAACATTAATCAACTTTCATCATCATGCCATCAACATTATTATCATCACACAATAATCACAATAATGCCATCAATATGATTATCATCATCATCATCATCCATTATTCCTCAATTATTATATCATGCAAATATAGATACTCAGATTTATGCATATGTTATACATGTAGACTCAATGTCTTACTCCATGGAAGTTTTCACAATTTCGAGAAGAATGCTCTGTTAATTGTCAACCTTAACCCAAAGACAATCTTCCAGATTAGCCCACAGACAATGCCCAGCCTTAGCCCACAGAAAAATGTCCAGTTTTCGAAAAGAATCGTGTTATTATCGGGTATCGTCAATGTGTTGCAACGGACTGCATTGCCAAGTGGCATATGGTCTAGCCGTAGCCCACAGACAGATATCCACTGGTCGACCGCCGCGCCTTGACGCACCCCAAGATCCATCATAGACCTCACTATCAATTCACATTCCCTCTTCAACCACAAGGGTCCCCAATAGCATCAGCTATCAATTTTTGTTCAATTCAAAATCATCATATGCCTCAATTACATATCTTTCCAATGCATGTTCAATGCACCAATGCCAATCACAGGCAAAATTCCTCATTTCCAATGCATGTTCAATGCACCAATACCAATCATAGGCAAAATTCACACTTTCATATTCAAGGTCCACACATTGGCCCATTCTCAGTTTAATTTCATTATCTCATAATCAGGGTCCACACACTGGCCCAACAGTAATCATACTGTATTTTCGACAGCGAAATCATATTATCGCGTTTTCATAGTCACAAAACACTTTTGTCGTGTTTTCACAATCGCACAACATTTCTGTTACGTTTTCAAAATTTTACAATATTTTCGTTGCATTTTCAAATCACGTAGTGATTTTTCAACGTTTTCTCAATTACGTAAAAATATTCCACAATTTTTAAATCGTGTAGTGATTTTTCAACAATATCTCAAATGTGTAAAAATATTTAAATGCTTTCCAAATTGAGTAGAAATATTTCAACGTTTTTCAAATCGCATGGAAATATTTAAACGTTTTTCAAATTGCGTAGCTTAAAAATCACGTTTTTAAGTTACGTAAATCATTTTTCACCATAATTCCATTACGAAAAATATTTCTCAATATTCAAAAATTCCATTTCAACCTTTCTCAAAATAATATGACTACTCACATTATTTTTCACATTTTCTTACTCAAGAAAATCCTTTTCGTAATTTATTCCATAAAATCATCATTTCATTGAATTAAATCAATGTTTCTAACTTTAAAAATTACTAACGCTCTCCAAAACCCAAAGGATGAGTTACACGTTAGAAAATATCAAATCACTATTATATTCTCCACTTTTCTCAAATAAATTCTAAAATCAATTCTCTTCAAAATAAATTGAGGTTCAAACACTTTCAACCTCTCTTTTTCATTCATATACAAAAAAAATTCCATTTTCTCAAGTGATAAAACACTCTGATTCTCTTTCCAAATTTCTTATACCAAATCAATTATATTTCCACTTGAAAATCACTTTGTTTCATAAAATCAAGGCATTCATAAGCCTTCAAAACCGTGGTACTTGATTATTTAAACCTTCAAATATTTCTCCTTCTAAGTCAATATGGTTTTACACAAACAAAACCATTAAAAATTCCTTAACAAAATCGTGAGACTCATGGTCTTTAAAATCAAATCATTTGTTTATTTTCATTTTTCACTTTCTTTACAAATCCTTAAAATTAACAACTCATTACTCTTTTTTAAAACTCATGATTAATAAAATACTTAGAATCTTTTGATTCAAAAACATCCTTCCAAAAACCGTGAACACTTATACTTTGAAAACAAACCATTTGCTTATTTTCCTTGCTTTTCTAATCATCCAATTTTATCATTCATGAAAATATTAATTTATGAACACCTATTTTGAGGTGTCATGGCTGAAATTCTCTTGGTCTTTGAAACCAAAAATCAATTTCCTTTCCATCATCAAATCATGGCATACACATACATATTCAAATATATATCACAAGCATGTCATAATCAAAGCAATAAATCATGCAAATCATACCAAGCATAGGCAATAATCAAAGCACATAAACATACATAAATTATTACATGACCATGGATATGAATCCTCACATGGATTCACCATCCATCAAATACACAAACCATCTTTCACCACCATACTTGGTTGGTGAGATGAATCTCCCTCTTACCTCTTGAAGATCCTCAAAAGCTCCTTGTTTTGCTTCTTTCTCCAAGTCCTTCACCACCAAGGGCTTCTCAAATACAAAACAAAACATATAATTATTAGTAAATCAAGCTTAAACAAGATAAACCATGGATCAAACATGGCTTAGAACCTTGAAAATTAAAAGAAAAGTGAAGATTAATAAACTTCACCAATAAAGCTTCAATCTTTAGCTTGAAGAACAAGGCTGAAGATAAATGATTTAGAGAAAGTCTCCAACATGAAAGTTACTTAGAAAATCATATAAATTCAAGATCTATGGTTAGATGAAATTAAAAGAGATTGGATGGTATTTTGGGTGAATGGTCGAAATTCCTCTTGAAGAACAAGGTTGGAGTTTTTTTATTTTTGTGAAAGAAAGGCTTCTTAGACTTGGTTAAGATAAAGAATGAAGTAAAAACACTTAGTTTTCCTTCCACCAATTTTATTGAGCTCCATGGAAAAATCCCCTTTATGATAGAAACTTGAAGCTCAAGATGAATGATTTTGTGAAAACTCATAACTAGAGATGTTCTTAGAATAAGGTAAGGATTCAAGAAACTAGGTTGAATAAAATTTTTGAGTGATGGAGGGTAGATTTGAGGGTCATGGCCGTGAGCTAGCTTGGAGGAGAAGGAGAGAAATTTTTCTAAGAGCTTGCTTGAAGGAAATGATCAAGAATGATCAATAAGTGACCAAGACAACTAATAATGGTCTTCAACTTTGCTTTAGCTCCTAGACAAGCACAAAAACCGTCCCCCCCTCTTCATGCATTCTCCTTGAGTGCAAAATGATCAATAATGATGCATAATTAACCAAGACCACTAATAATGGTCTTCAAACTTTCCTTTAACTCCTAAAACAAGCACAAAACCGTCCCCCCCCCATGCATTATGCATTATGCTTTCAATAAGTTGTCATCTTTTCTAGCCACCATTTAGAGCCATTTAAGCCATTGATTAGATCAATGGTTAGGATTTAGGTAGACTTTTGATTAGAAGACTTAATCTAGGCCATTAGATCTTTCTCCTTGAAATCCTAGCCATTATATGCATCTCCAAAATGAAGGGTCAAGATTACTCCTTCTTACTTTTAATCCAAGGGTCATAATTAGTCATAGCCATTTTAGAAGACCAAATCTCCACCATTGATTAAATCCAAATCCAATGGTTATAACTGATCCATCTCCACCGTTGATTAAATCCAAATCCAACGGTCACAAATGATCCTAGCCACTTTTATAAGATCAAATCTCTACCCTTGATTTAAATCTAAATCCAACGGTTATAAATGGTCATAGCCATTTTATTAGACTAATCCTACATCGTTGATTAAATCGATAGTTGATATCAAAGTCTTCAATATTAGACTTGCTTCCTATTGGTCCGTCAAAAGAATTAAACTTGTTTCCTATTGGTCCGTCAAAAGTTGTCATAACCACTATTGTTGACTTAAGCAGTAGAATTTCTATTTTTATCTGCAAAAAATCCCACGAAAGAATATATTTACTGTATTTTTATCGCCAGATAATTAAATACAGTACAAAACACAGTACAAGAAATTTTTGAAAACTATTCCCGGATTCAGGTTTAGTAAGATCCCCTGTCACCGTCTCAACAGTACAAATTTTTCTATACGTAAAAAAAATTTCATGTTTTGGGACTCACCTCGGGCCCACGTAGGACCACTGGGGCCCACAAACAGCCCAAAAACAACCAGATAACCATAAAAATTTATAATCATCCATAAAAATCACAAATATTAGAAAACATATGAAAATCAAATCAGATTGTTAAAAATAATTAACAATCAAGAGAAATAAATACATAAAGATTTTCCTCGGCCCAAAAATTATAACTTTCCTAACACGAAGTAAATCACTCAAAACGATCAAATAAGCTGACGGAATACTCAAAATAATTTTACAGTACATAGAAATCACTAAACAGTAGAATTCTGTTAACTATCAAAATTACTGTCAACTATTTAGGAAATTTGGGGCGTTACAGCCAAAATACCATTTTCACCCTCCATATTTCGTTTGTTTCAATCAATCACATTCTGGCATCTACATAACCATAGGATGATTTTCTATCTTATGATCTTCATTCAAATATCTCATCTTCATCATTTTCCTTCAAAACCCTTACTTGAAGTTCTTGAGTTTAGGTGTTGATCTTGAAAGTTTGAATCTCCAAGGGTTTGGTGGTGGTGTAGGACGAAATCTTCAAGAAACATCAAGGAGCTTTCCTTTCTTATTATCTCTTTAGGTAAGAGGGAGATTAACCTCATCAACCAAGTTTGGTGGTGAGGAACGAAATTGATGTTTGTGGGTGAAGAATCCATGTGAGGATTCATTCACTTTCTTGTATGGATTTGATATTTTGTGCCTATTTGCTTTATGTGATGATCTATGTTTATTTGCTTTATGTGATTTCCTTATTTACCTTGTGCAATTCTATAGCCTTGATATTATGCTTGAATATGCTATGGTGTGATTTGATTATTGTTATATGTTGTATGATGTGAACCACTTGGAAAGGAAAAATATTTTTGGTCCAAATACCTTGAGAGGCTCACGGCCTTCATTGAAATTTTGGGGTGAACTAAGTGAAAATATTTTATTAATCATGGATTTAGTTGATTTTATAATAAGGATATGGATTAAGGTTTTACAAGTTGATAAAGGATGTGAACAAAGTTTTATTATTGGAAAAAGGATTGATTTTTTATCATGAGAAAGGAAATGAGTTTAAAAAGAGGATTTGGATATTAGGTATCTTGATTAGAAGTGCTTAAGTGATGGTAAATGGAGAATGATTTTTGAAAGGAATGATTTAATAAAGATAGTGAAGTTTTGTGAACAAACATTGGAAGATATTATTTAGAGGAGATTTGATAAGGAATTCAATCAAAAAGGATTTTTGTAGAGGAATGTGGAAATGTATAGCTTGTATAGGATAAATAATGATTTTTAGCAATAAGAATGGAAAGAGAGTTTTAAAGGTGATTTGAAGATTTAAAGTATTTTATTTAGGAAGGAATGTGGAAATGTATAATTTGTATTGGATAAATAATGATAGGAATGGAAATAGAGTTTTAAAAGTGATTTGAAGATTTAGAGTATTTTATTTAAGAAGAATGGAGCAAAGTTTTTGTTATTGGGTAAAAGGGATTTTTGACCATGGATAATGAGTTAGAATGATAGTTTGAGATTTAGAGTATTTTGTTTAAAGTTTGAAGGATTTTAGTGAAGGAGATGGAAAGAGAATTTCCTTGATGTTGATTAAATTAAAATAATACAAATTTTTGAGAAAAACATAAGAAAATATTACTTAGAGGTATTTTAATGAGAGATATTTTATACTGTGAAAATGAGAATACAGCAAGTTTGCTGTCGGGTCAACGTACTGGACCCAGACTTATTGGTTTATGGATTATGGTCCATGGTGGCTTGTATTATGCATTGATTTATCATGCATTGAACATTATACTTTTATGGATTATGGCCCGTGGTGGCTTGTGTTATGCATTGAGTTATCATGCATTGAACGCTATACTTATTGGTTTATGGATTATGGCCTTTGGTGGCATGTGTTATGCATTGAGTTATCATGCATTAAACATTAAACTTTGTAACGCACCTAAATATACTAACTGCAGTGCAATCGTCATTACACCACAGTTACAAAATCTAGGTGTGTCACAGTCATGATAACAGTAGTTTCTAAATTAACGAGTTTATTTTTCGCATTTATGCATAAGTAGAAAATACGAGCCATGAATGAAATATAAATGTATTCAACCCTTAATACAACCATTAGAATGAAATCACGTTCCTTATATATATAGTTTATAGCCAATTTACACGAATCACTGATAACATAGAATATAATAATTACAGAGTCAAATAAAATACAGCAGGAATAAAAACATAAAAGGGGAGAAGTAGTAACCCAGGGATGGGTACTACCAGCAGACAAGGCCGCAACCCCATATGCATATGACACTCAGGGTCCCAGTTGACACAACAGTCATCAATGCCTCCACGCAGCTGCACTCCTACGAAATCGAAGAAATCTTGCCCAGGTCCCCAACCCCATCGGCAAGGTGTGGTTCCTCATCATCTTCTTCCCCACTTTTTATCAAATATGAATATGAAACAACAATACAGAAATATAGGAAAGAGGTGAGACACCCGTCTTTCATTACCATTATTGGCAGTAAGAAAACAGCACGGCACAAGGCGCCCACAGAGTAATACAGTTCATACATTTATCAACAGCAGCAGCATGGTTTATAACACAATTAGTTCAATTGTACGCAAAAATAAGGAAACAGAACAGCAACAGGCAATAGCAAGACTTAACAATGTCAACCCAATCACAATAAGATTTCCAGAAATCAGCACAATAGTCAGATAATCGTTTACATGAGTAAAACAGTTACTTTAACAAATGTGCATGCTCAACAACTTGTGAAACTGACGATGAACTACGCACGATGCATTATGGTACCAAATCCTACTCCATGGAGCTAAACATTAACCTTTTTAGAGTGAATGATCAAGGAGTAATGCCAGTATCTCGTTAGCCTTAAAATAGTGTGCTTCATCTCATAAAATATTTGCGCACCATGGCTTATACATGGCACTTCAACCGTTGATCGCGACATAGGACAGCGTCCCGGTCTGGATCGTTGGTGCGTTTGCATTGGTTTACCCCACGGCACAAAGGAGCTCTAAACTGTCCATGTGAGGGACCCGCACCCCGACGCCCCCTAGGGCCAACAACATGTGGCACCTACGCTAGTCTATTCGCACCCGCACATAGGTGTGATTCAACTCTTAGGTTTTTCATATGCATGATGACACAATGTCCAATCATGTATGCTCATCAATGATGCATTCATCATATACAATACCACAATGGCATATATTCGTTTTTAATACCAATAAATCATTTCTTATCGAGAATTAAACTAACAAATATATATAACCCTTCATAGGGACTCACAACACATAGAGTTAAATCTCAATATTGATATACATTATGGCTTATCAAAACCATTATTTCCCACTAAGGGTTTAACAATTCCACGAATCTAAGTCTAGATCAATTATGCAAACCTTTAGGTTAAGTAACCTTTAAAACCGTAGCCTCACAAGCCCTCCAGGTTCTAAATTCCTTCTTGCGTTATGCTCTAGTCTCTTGATACCAATCACTTAGTTTTTATTCTACATGAGATCAATCCAATTCCTAATATCCATGATCGAAATCGCAGCTTCCCAAAGTCCACTCTTAACATCAATTTCTCCCATTTTATGCATTGATTTCTTGATATCCTTTACCTTTGTTTTAGTTCACTAAGCTCATTCCAATTCCTTATAGTTTCAATCTAAAATTGTGGCTTCACATTGAGTTAAATAACCCTTAAAACTCCCCATGTCAATTTCCAACATTAGCATTCACCTCTCCAATTACACAGCTCCCTCTCACAATTACCTAGCTGATTCTGTTCTGGGCGCCTAGGCGCCATCTCTGGAGCGCCTGAGCGCTAGTGGAGTGCCTGGATGCTGACCACGAAGTGCCTGAGCACTCACCAGGCCACGTCACAGGGAAAACATTCTGGGTATAGAGCGCCTAGGCGCTCTATGCACAGCGCCTGAGCGCTAGGGCATTAACAAGGGTTCTGCAGAATTCATTTTTGCAGAACCTTGGCCCTTCCTTCATCAAAGCCTCTCATTCATTTTTCAACAGCCCAAAATATGATTCATGACCTCTAAATACAAACTAATAATATTTAGGTTCATAATCATCAAAGCATACAATGCAATTCCATATATTCATACAAATCAAATAACCACAATATCATGGAAATGACACAATATAACAAGAAAGAAACCCAACATGGATTCCCTCATCAACAACAATACACAAGACATTTCCTTACTACCAAGATTGGTTGAAGAGGATCATCTCCCTCTTACCTAATTGAAGTCAATCACAAGGATGCTTCTCCTTTTTGCTCTTGATTTTTGTTTTCCCCCCCTTCAAGAAAACCCTAGGGTGAGAAATTCCCAAAGTGTTCACTCCAATCATGGAAAAATGACTCCTTGGCCACATAGGTGACCAATAAAACGAAAATGAGAAGGAGATAGAAGAAACTTGAAGACTTTACCTCAAAAGCTCCAAGCTTTAGCTTCAATGGTGAAAAATGGAAGAAGAAGAAGAAGAAGAAGAACCAAGGATGGCCACAAGGAAAATGGTCTTGGAATGATAGAAGAAAGGTAGATATGGAAGTGGTGAAGCAAGGAAATGAAGATGGTGAATGGTGAGAGTGTACGGTTGAGGAGGAAGAAGAAGAGAAAGAGGAGAAAAAAAGAAGAAGAAGAAGAAGAAGAAAGAAAAGAAGAAGAAAATGTGATGATTGGCTCCAAAGGAGCCTCTGCCGTGTAGAAGAGGAGAGAGGGAAGAGAGAGAAATGTGAAATGGGAGGAAATTTCCTGGAAGTTTCCCAAAAGAGTTTTTGGAATTAATTTAATATTTATTTTGCAAATAGAGCCAATAGATTTGACACAAGGTAGATTTTTGAATAATGTGATAAGATTTTTACTACATGTTATTATTTATTGGATAATAGTTACAGTTGACCAAAATCAGTTTTAATTTATCTAACAGATAAAATTTACACGGCAATTATAATTTTATCTGTTAAAATTTCTTGAAAAACGTGAAACCTCATAAACCTTGTCCAGCCTCGGGTTTAGTAAGATCTCCCGTCAACGTTTCCACAGATCAAGGTTATCGGGAAAAATATTTTATTTTCCCAATTCGGCTCAATGTGCACGCAAAATGAGAAATATATTAAAATATTCGTCGTTTTCAAAAAATTCTAAAAGAATTCACATAATTCACAAATATTAGAAAATGACTATTCGTAATAAAATTTTCCAACTTTGGGAGCATTACAGTTGTTTTGCCAACCCTGCCCAATGTGCACGTAAAATGAGGAATAATATTAAAATATTCTGCATTCCCAGAAAAATCTAGAAAAATTCCTAAAAATCCCAAATATTGTAAAATGATCATTTATCCTAAAATTATAAATTTTCGGGATGTTACAACACTTCCCTTCAAATAGAAATTTCGTCCTTGAAATTTTCATTTTTTAGAATAAACATGGAAATAATTCTGTCACCTTGCTTTCCAACTTTCATATCGTGCTTCTAGTCGCGTCAATTCAGATCACCCTTACTAATGTGATCTCCCTGCCTCCATGTGGTTTTGCTCTCCTACTCTCGATCTTACAGGAAGCATTCCATGGGTCAGACTCTCTTTCAACAGTACTGTGTCCTGTTCGAAGATATGGCTGGGTCCAGGGATATACTTTCATGATCATGACATACGAAAGACATCATGAAGATTTAAAAAGAAAGGATAGCAAAGATTAGTTATGGATACTGAACCAGTCCAAAAAAGAATTTAGGATAGTCCGTAGAATTTAAGAGTGAGTTTGCTGGTAACTTAGACAAGATGACACACATTTAGCAACGTCTTTCTTCATCCCTTGTTACCATCACTTCTATTTTAGATTTTGATATACCTTGATCACTCTGGTGTGTAAACTCGGTTTACTTTCGTGAGTTTCATTGGGAATAAACTCCTTTAGTTCTGAATCATCTGGTATTGCAACCTTCACTTGTGAACATTAAGATTCCATCGAGTTCCTTCCTCACATTCTGACACCATACTTTGTCTTAATAGCTTCTTCTTGTCTTGTAGAAATTAGTCATTATTCTACTTCTCTTGAATCCTTCCCAACAGATCATTCGAAATAGCGACTATATCTAGACATACCTCATCTAGTGTCATTTCTAATGACAGCCACCTGTCCTCGAATTACTCTACTAATTCCTTCTTCTCGACCATCATAATGAAGGTATTAGGCAGTTTCCGGTTCAAAGCGTCCGCCATGGCGTTTTCTTTTCCAAGATGACTCTAAAGTTAGAGATCATGTTCCTTCAAAATCTTTAGTCACTTTCTCTGCCTCATATTTGGTTCCTTCTCATCGAATAAATACTTCAGGTTCTTGTGACAGCGAAGGGCATTGAATATTGCTCCATATAGAAAGTGTCTCTATATTCATAGAGCAAATACAACAACGGTCAATTATAAGTCACGAATCGGGTAACTCTCCTCACACACCGTCAACTACCGTAAGACGCAAGCCACAACTCCCCAGCTTTGCATGAGCGCGCATCCCAAACCTTGATGTGAAGCATCACAGAACACTTCGAATGTTTCATTGGGATCGGGCAGTATCAAAATCAGAACATTTCCTCAATCTTTGAAAACTTTCTCCGCCTGTGATGGTCCGTAAAAGTTTTGATTCTCCTTTTTGTAATCTGAGCAAGTTGTCCTACTATCTTCGAGAATTTGTCGATACTCCTTCGATAAAAACCAACTGATCCAACTAGCTATGAATCTCCCTCACGGTTTCTGATCTTTTCTTTTGAAGAACTGCTTCAACCTTTTTGTGAATCCACAACAATTCCTCCATTTGGAATCCCTTGATCCAAAACGGAACCTCCTTAAACGAGAATTCGCACTTTGATACTTTGGCACTTACTTCTTCTTCTTTAAAGTTAGGAAAACTACACCGAGATGTCCAACGTATCTTCCCATATCTTTGAGAATAGACCAGAATATCATCATTAATGACAACGACAATTCTGTTCTAGGTAAGGATAGAAAATACAATTTGTGTTGTCCATGAATACAATAGGAGCATTTGTCACTCCGATTGACATCACGGGATACCCATAATGTTGAAAGCACGCTCGAAAAATCATCTTGGGAACATTCTCTATTTCCACGAATCCATCGATGACCAGGACATACATCTATCTTGGAGAGAACAACGATTTCCTTCTCGCGGATCCATCAAATCATTTACCTTCCTCCAAGAATACTCATCTTTGATCATAATCTTGTTTAACTGGCGATAGTCCTCGTATCACCGAGAAATTTCATTCTTCTCCTTAACTAATAGCATCGTAACTCGACATGGGACACCCTTCGACTACAAGAGCGGCATCTATATTCCCTTTACTCTTGGTCCTCTACAGAAAACATTAACATGTACCCTCAGGCTCCTTTCCTTTGTGAGGCTTAGACCTTGTTGGCCGTTACGAATTCAAAAGTCTTAGTTTCAAAAATCACTAAGGTTTTTATCGGGACGACCTAGCAGATAACAATCAAAAAACGACTGATCAATTTCTAAAATCATGAACTCGAACAGATATGATTTGAAGTAAGTAAGATAGGTCAACAAAAGACTTGATCCTTAGTAGAAATAGGATAGATTACACAACTTAGGTGTCAACGACAAGTCTTAGTAATAGAAATGGAAGTAACTTAAGTTGAAGATAAGAAAGATACAGATGAATCCAAATGATCCATACGGTTACAAATGGTAAAAGGAGGGGTTACCCCCAGAATTATACAGTACGATTACAGGGTCGTCATTTAAGGTATAACTTCCACTGTTTAGATCTCCAAATTTAGAAGTCTCAGCACCTCTCAGGGTATAAGTTCTGACTTCTACTTGTGGTTCCACATCCCTTACAACATTGACTGAAGAATTTGCCTTTGCTTGGTCGCAGTTGCGGAAGACGTGTCCAGGCTTTCCACATTTAAAACAGATTATCCCTTTGATCTTACACTCCCTCGTGAAGTGTTCCTTTCCGCATTTCATACATCTTGGCGAAGATGTCGAGTCCGATTGGATACACCACCACTAGTACTTTGTCTAGGAGTTAGTTGTTGTTGTTGTTTCCCTGATACCCGTGCGTATGGTTTCCGCTTAAACTGGTTAAATTTTCTATTATTCCTCTTTTGGAATCTAGGCAGTCCAAGGTTGCCCCAAAGCCGACTTTCCTCCAATAGATTCTGAATCTCAACTTCCAATTCTCGTTGTTGCGTGGCCCTCTGATCCTGGCGAGTTGTCACCTCAGCTATCATTTGCCTTTCTTCTGCAATTGCAGCCATACTCCTATTGTCCTATCCCGCGCTCATATGTATACGTCTATCACGAGCCATCGCCTTTGCATGTCTACTGTGAGCCATATAATCTCTCTGAAGATGGACATAAATACAACAAACACAAAATTACTTCAAACAGCGTTATCTCCCTATGAAAACCAAATACAGAGAGTCACACAATTCATACAATTCAAGCAAGACAAGTTCAATTCCATACATCCTGACAATCTCCAGCTCGAACTTCTTCATTCTGCTTCCATAGCGTAATCCATCGTAAGCCGTCAACTTCCAAACTGCTTCTCGAATCTAGTGTACACCAACTATTTCTTTCTCCAGAAGATCAGTTTTCCAAAACCTTTTGATCTCCTCACAAAAGAATTCCTATTTTCCTAATACAGTACGCTTAGGTGAAGTCATAGTTTCATGTACACACAGAACATTACATATTGAGTAGGCCAGTCCTCAATATCATGCAAATGTATAACAGTAGCCAACATTCAACCTACGGCAAGCCATGTACTCCTTTCCCATCATCTCTACCAAGAGACAAGGAAGTGCACAACAGACCAAATTCTAATATGCCTAAACATAGCAAGTCCATACCCCGGCTCAACAGAATGAACTGCTCTGATACCACCTAATGTAACGCACCTGAATATACCAATTGCAGCGCAATCGTCATTACACCACAGTTACTAAATCCAGGTATGTCACAGTCATGATAACAGTAGTTTCCAAATTAACGAGTTTAATTTTCACATTTATGCATAAGTAGAAAATACGAGCCATGAATGAAATATAAATGTATTCAACCCTTAATACAACCATTGGAATGAAATCACGTTCCTTACATATATAGTTTATAGCTAATTTACACGAATCATTGATAACATAGAATATAATAATTACAGAGTCAAATAAAATACAGCGGGAATAAAAACATAAAAGGGGAGAAGTAGTAACCCAGGGATGGGTACTACCAGCAGACAAGGCCGCAACCCCATATGCATATGACACTCAGCGTCCCAGTTGACACAACAAGCATCAATGCCTCCACGCAGCTGCACTCCTACAAAATCGAAGAAATCTTGCCCAGGTCCCCAACCCCATCGGCAAGGTGTGGTTCCTCATCATCTTCTTCCCGGCCTTTTATCAAATATGAATATGAAACAACAATATAGAAATATAGGAAAGAAGTGAGACACATATCTTTCATTACCACTATTGGCAGTAAGAAAACAGCACGGCGCAAGGCGCCCACAGAGTAATACAGTTCATACATTTATCAACAGCAGCAGCATGGTTTATAACACAATTAGTTTAGTTGTACGCAAAAATAAGGAAGCAGAATAGCAACAGGCAATAGCAAGACTTAACAATGTCAACCCAATCACAATAAGATTTCTAGAAATCAGCACAATGGTCAGATAATCATTTACATGAGTAAAATAGTTACTTTAACAGATGTGCATGCTCAACAACTTGTGAAACTGACGATGAACGACGCACGATGCATTATGGTACCAAATCCTACTCCATGGAGCTAAACATCAACCTTTTCAGAGTGAATGATCAAGGAGTAATGCCAGTATCTCGTTAGCCTTAAAATAGTGTGCTTCATCTTATAAAATATTTGCGCATCATGGCTTATACATGGCACCTCAACCGTTGTTCGCGACATAGGACAGCGTCCCGGTCCGGATCGTCGGTGTGTTTGCATCGGTTTACCCCATGGCACAGAGGAGCTCTAAACTGTCCATGTGAGGGACCCGCACCCCGACGTCCCCTAGCGCCAACAACATGTGGCACCTACGCTAGTCTATTCGCACCCGCACATAAGTGTGATTCAACTCTTAGGTTTTTCATATGCATGATGACTCAATGTCCAATCATGTATGCTCATCAATGATGCATTCATCATATACAATACCACAATGGCATACATTCGTTTTCAATACCAATAAATCATTTCTCATCGAGAATTAAACCAACAAATATATATAACCCTTCATAGGGACTCACAACACATAGAGTTAAATCTCAATTTTGATATACATTATGGCTTATCAAAACCATTATTTCCCAGTAAGGGTTTAACAATTCCACGAATCTAAGTCTAGATCAATTATGCAAACCTTTAGGTTAAGTAACCTTTAAAACCGTAGCCTCACAAGCCCTCCAGGTTCTAAATTCGTTCTCGCGTTATGCTCTAGTCTCTTGATACCAATCACTTATTTTTTATTCTACATGAGATCTATCCAATTCCTAATATCCATGATCGAAATCGCGGCTTCCCAAAGTCCACTACTAACATCAATTTCTCCCATTTTATGCATTGATTTCTTGATATCCTTTACTTAAGTTTTAGTTCACTAAGCTCATTCCAATTCCTTATAGTTTCAATCTAAAACCGTGGCTTCACATTGAGTTAAATAACCCTTAAAACTCCCTATGTCAATTTCCAACATTAGCATTCACCTCTCCAATTACACAGCTCCCTCTCACAATTACCTAGCTGATTCTGTTCTGGGCGCCTAGGCGCCTTCTCTAGAGCGCCTGAGCGCTGGTGGAGCACCTGGACGTTGACCACGAAGCGCCTGAGCTCTCACCAGGCCGCGTCACAAGGAAAACTTTCTGGGCATAGAGCGCCTAGGCGCTCTATGCACAGCGCCTGAGCGCTAGTGCATTAACAAGGGTTCTGCAGAATTCGTTTCTGCAGAACCTTGGCCCTTCCTTTATCAAAGCCTCTCATTCATTTTCCAACAGCCCAAAATATGATTCATGACCTTTAAATACAAACTAACAATATATAGGTTCATAATCATCAAAGCATACAATGCAATTCCATATATTCATACAAATCAAACAACCACAAAATCATGGAAATGACACAATATAACAAGAGAGAAACCCAGCATGGATTCCCTTATCAACAATAATACACAAGACATTTCCTTACTATCAAGATTGGTTGAAGAGGATCATCTCCCTCTTACCTAAATGAAGTCAATCACAAGGATGCTTCTCCTTTTTGCTCTTGATTTTCGTTTTCCCCCCTTCAAGAAAACCCTAGGGTGAGAAATTCCCAAAGTGTTCACTCCAATCATGGAAAAATGACTCCTTGGCCACATAGTTGACCAATAAAACGAAAATGAGAAAGAGATAGAAGAAACTTGAAGACTTTACCTCAAAAGCTCCAAGCTTTAGCTTCAATGGTAAAAAATAGAAGAAGAAGAAGAAGAAGAAGAAGAACCAAGGATGGCCACAAGGAAAATAGTCTTGGAATGATGGAAGAAAGGTAGATATGGAAGTGGTGAAGCAAGGAAATGAAGATGGTGAATGGTGAGAGTGTACGGTTGAGGAGGAAGAAGAAGAGAAGGAGGAGAAAAAGCCGAAGAAGAAGAAAGAAAAGAAGAAGAAAATGTGATGATTAGCTCCAAAGGAGCCTCTGCCGTGTAGAAGAGGGGAGAGGGAAGAGAGAGAAATGTGAAATGGGGGGAAATTTCCTGGAAGTTTCCCAAAAGAGTTTTTGGAATTAATTTAATCTTTATTTTGAAAATAGAGCTAATAGATTTGACATAAGGTAGATTTTTGAATAGTGTGATAAGATTTTTATTACATGTTATTATTTATTGGATAACAGTTACAGTTGACCGAAATCAGTATTAATTTATGTGACAGATAAAATTTACACAGTAATTATAATTTTATCTATTAAATTTTTTTGAAAAACGTGAAACCTCATAAACCGTGTCCAGCCTCGGGTTTAGTAAGATCCCCCGTCGACGTTTCCACAGATCAAGGTTATCAGAAAAAATATTTCATTTTCCCAGTTCGGCTCAGTGTGCACGCGAAACGAGGAATATATTAAAATATTTATCATTTCCGAAAAATTCAAAAAGAATTCACATAATTCACAAATATTAGAAAATGACTATTCGTAATAAAATTTTCCAACTTTGGGAGCGTTACAGTCGTTTTGCCAACCCTGCCCAATGTACACGCAAAATGAGGAATAATATTAAAATATTCTACGTTAAAAATTCCTAAAAATCCCAAATATTGTAAAATGATCATTTATCCTAAAATTATAAATTTTTGGGATGTTACATACTTCTTGGTTTATGGATTATGGCCTGTGGTGGCTTGTGTTATGCATGAAGTTATCATGCATTGAATATTATACAATCGGTAGTTGTTGTTGCTTTTGTTGCCTAGGAGTGAACTAGAATTGAATAGTGCAGATCATACAATGAGTCTTGGGGCCATCAGGGCGCGGTGATTCATCTAGTGGTCATTGTTATCACATTATATGCCTTTGGCCATGATAAACCATTGCAATGCACTAACGTAACCCGACAAATACTATTCTTTTCACGGTCTGGTGTAGACTATCATTGAGGCTGGTAGGTCTTCTGGACCCTTCATCTCCGAAATTGTGTTAGCTCCATGGAGTAGGGTTTGATGCATTATGCATATGCATAGTCAGTCGACATCTCATTGTAATATTATATATATCTGTTACATCTTCTGTCAATTATATCTGTTACATTATTTGTTAATTATATCTATTAAATCATTTATCGAATATATCTGTTAAATTATCTGTTAATTATATATATTGAATTATTTAGTGTTTTGATATATTGACTGTATGTGTTATTTATTTTGTATGGAATGACTTTGTCATTCTTATTGTTTCTATGCTGCCATGTAGGTATTGATGTAGGGTATCTCACCTCTTTATTATCTTGTTTTGTTTATATGTTTTTGTTTTGTAAAGTCCATCGTGGTGGTGAAGCGGAGATCTCCTTTGGTTACGAGAGGATGTAGTGCTGTGGAGGTATCGTCGTATGGCATGTCCATCTTGATGTTGGCATTTTTTTTTTAGTATTTTGCTAAGTCTATTACCATGCTTTTGAGTAGGAACTATCATAGGGTTGCTACTGTTTCTCTGAGTCCGCAAGTTTTATGTTATGAACGTTGTTGAATATTATGTGATGTATGTAATGTGTATTGATCAGTCCAATATGTTTTTGTATTACCTATATCTTTAGTAAGTTTAAGTTTACAGTGAAAAGAAATTTATAACTCATATTTTATAATATTGAATATTTTACAATTTAATCATATTTTTGGTAAGTTGGTAGTAAAAAAATGTGACACCCTACGGAGGGTGTTACATTTGATTGGTATTAGAGCACGGTTAGAGTCTTTTGGGTTTTGTGGTTAGGTCTATTTTGTTTGTGATATGTGTTCTCTGTGTTTTGGTTTCCGAAAGGAGACAATGTTGATTAGAATGGTTACTTTGGTTTCCATTGTGTTTTGATTTGCCCATCTTTGAAGAAACGCAATGGTTCATAGTAGATGTATGCGCGTGGAAGTGGGACGTGACACTGGTAGAACAGTTGCAACTATGAAAGTAATGCAGAAAATAGCTGATGTAATAGTACAATAGGAGCAAAGGGTCACTCAGCAGCAAGAACTGGAAGTTGAGGTTTAGAATCTATTGGAGTAGAGTTAATTTTGGGGTAAATTTGGATTACCTAGGTTTCAAAAGAGGAATAATAGAAAGGTAAATCAATTTCAGCAGAAAATGTATTCACAATCACTAGGAAATCAACAGTAGCAACTAACATGTGGAGGAAGTGCTAGTAGCAGTAAACCCAGTCAGATGGTGGCACCTTTACAAATATACAAGAAGTGTGCAAAAGGTCACGAAACAAAGAACTGTATGATTAAGGGAAAAGTTTGTTTCAAGTGCAGAAAGTCAGGACACGTGTTCAGGAATTGTACTTCATAAAAGACGAAGTCTTCTGTTGGTAACGTACGTGCTTCAAAATCTCACATAGAAAGGAGAATCGATTCTTCAAGTAGAGCAAAAACATCTCAGACTAGAGAACTAAACAAGGGAGATTGTGCCACAGGAGATAATCCTTTGTTATATTGTATAATTAGGTGGTAACCCATTTCTTTATGGCATATAACTATGTGGATCAATTAGAGTTATCTGTGTCTTTGTTATCTTTTGACCTAGTTGTTTCTACTTCTATTACTAAAACTTGTTGTTGATACTTAAGTTGCTTAAACTATCCTATGTCTGTTAAAACCTAAATCTTTTCTATTGATTTGATTTGTTTATCTCTTTCACAAAAATAGACGTGATCTTAAAAATAAATTGGTTATCTTTCAACCATATCCTATTAGATTGTACTAATAAATTTTTAGTTTTCTAGAAAACTCATTCCTAAAATTAGACCATATCAAATTCTTTGTTAGATATGTCCGGTAACACATCAGATAGTTTTGCTACCTTTTTCTTTCTAGCCTTCATAATGTTTTTCATATGTCACAATTGCAAGAAAGTATATTCCTGATCTAACCTGTGTCATAGTATCAGATACAGTACTATTAAAAGAGAACTTAACTTGTGAGACACTTCTTGTAAAGATCGAAGGCAGGAGAGTGAAGCAGCTCAGAGGAAAAAGAAGTTGCATTACTAAAAGTGATCTGGACTAAGGTGGCTGAAGATGCAACGTGGGGACTTGAAGGAAAAATGAAAGAGTAGTGTCTACATTTGATCAAAGTCTGATCTCAGAGGAAAGCGATGGCTGGTGGTAGAGGTGGACGTGTGAATACTAGACATGATAATGAAGGCATGGCTGTGGCTGCTGAAGCTATGTAGAGGATGGCGAATGTCATAGTGCAACAAAATGAGAGGGCTGCCCAACAACAAGAGGCAACGACTAAAGTTCAGAACTTGTCAGAATTTCACCGTAACAACCCACCTCAATTCAAAGGAGAATTCGATTCAGAGAAAGCAAGCCTTTGGATCAAGGAGTTAGAGAAGATATTTCGAGGAATTGATGTGCTAACAATAGGAAGGTAACTTATGCTACCTTCATGCTTGTTAGAGATGCTGAGGATTGGTGGACTGGAGCGCAACGATTAATGGAAGCTGAGGAAAGAGTGATCACATGGGAAGTCTTCAACAACAAGTTTATAGAGAAGTACTTTCCAGCTAGCGCGAGGCATGCTAAAGAAATGGAGTTTCTTGGTCTTAAATAAGGAACCATGTCAGTTAGTGAGTATGCAACAAAGTTCGAAAGTTTATCAAAGTTCTCGGGGTATTTCCAACTACAACCTGATGAGGAATGAAAGTACAGAAAGTTCGAGGAAGGTCTGAGACATGACTTGAAAAGAGCAATACTACCATTAGGAATTGAGTAATTCCTAGCCTTGTTGGACAAGTGTCATAGAATTGAGGAACTGGACAAATCGCGGGACACAAGGAGTCATAACTTTGGACCTTATAGGTTCCAAAGAGGGGATAGCAGCAATGTTAATTGTTTTCAACAAAAGCCTTATTCCTGACCACCGGGGAATCGTCAGGAACAGCAACAACAATTTGTCGGGGGAAGTTCTAGTGGGGATGGATTCAGTCAGTCTGTGGCATTTATGCCAAAATGTTTAAAGTGTGGAAAAGGCCACATAACAAAGGAATGCATGATTAAGGGAATGGTCTGTTTCAAGTGTAAAAAGTCCGAACAAGTTTTCAGAAACTGTACTCAACCGAAGGCAGAATGAGACAGGCAATATCTGCATCTAATCTAAGGTACGATGAATTTCGAGGACGAAATTCATTTTAGAGGGGGAGTATTGCAACACCCCAAAAATTTGCTTAATCAATGTTATATATGCTTTTTATAATTTTTGTGAAATTTTGTGAATTATTTGGGTGATTTTGATTATTTTATTATATTTATCGATTTACATGCACGATATGCGGGGCCAGAAAGTTAAAAAATTTTCCAAGGCTGGAAAATTTTGGATTGTGAAACGAGACCAGGAGATCTTACTAAACCCGAAACTAAACACAGCTTACAAAGTTTTTGTTTTTCGAGATTTTATCTTATAAATAAAAATTGGGTACGTCCTATTATCCAACGGATAATAAATACTGATTTTGTTAACTGTAACCTTTATCCATTGGATAATAGCTTGTAGTAAAGTG
The DNA here is from genome assembly GCA_029884605.1 of Ormosia emarginata. Taxonomy (NCBI): domain Eukaryota; kingdom Viridiplantae; phylum Streptophyta; class Magnoliopsida; order Fabales; family Fabaceae; genus Ormosia; species Ormosia emarginata. The sequence goes on from JAQQTP010000088.1 coordinate 48,943,302, forward strand.
TTCACTTTATGTGACATCACCTTTGACTTTTTGAAAAGTGAAATTTGGCTTCCTAAGGAAGGTTTTTATGAAACTTAGTGGAGAAGTTTCTATAAGCTTGTTAGAGAAGCTTTGTACAAGCTTGTTGAAGAAGTTCTATACAAGCTTGTTGGAGAAGCCAATTCCTCTCTTCTTCCTTGTGTGGACATGGTTTTGAGAAGGAGAAAAGATGACCAAATGTCATCTTTTTCTCTTAAGCCTTCTATTCATTTTTCTATCAAGTAACCAAAAGAAAAATTCTCTCATCTCTCTCTCTCTCTTGAAGCTCACAGTTTTCACACCCAAACCCACTCTCCATTTTCTTTCACTTCAACCAACCACACCTATTGAATCCATACCACAATAGGAGAAGCTTCTATGTTGAGATCATCTTCTTATTCTTCCATTTTCAAGTTCTTATTCTAGCTTAAAGTTGGAGCTTTTAAGGTAAAATTCTTCAATCTTCATCCTTTATATTTTCTTTTTCATCCAAAAAGCCACACACTCATTTTCTCTTATTTTTCTCTTCTCATTTTTCTCTCCATGCTACACGGCCAAAATACCATTTCCACCCTCTATATTTTGTTTGTTTCAATCAATTACATTTCTTGCATCTACATAACCATAAGAAGATTTTCTATCTTGTGATCTTCATTCAAATCTCTCATCTTCATCATTTTCCTTCAAAACCCTAACTTGAAGTTCTTGAGTTTAGGTGCTGATCTTGAAAGTTTGAATCTCCAAGGGTTTGATGGTGGTGTAGGACGAAATCTTCAAGAAGCATCAAGGAGCTTTCCTTTCTTGTTATCTCTTTAGGTAAGAGGGAGATTAACCTCATCAACCAAGTTTGGTGGTGAGGAACGAAATTGATGTTTGTGGGTGAAGAATCCATGTGAGGATTCATTCACTTTCTTGTATGGATTTGATATTTTGTGCCTGTTTGCTTTATGTGATTTCCTTATTTACCTTATGCGATTCTATAGCCTTGATATTATGCTTGAATATGCTATGGTGTGATTTGATGATTGTTATATGTTGTATGATGTGAACCACTTGGAAAGGAAAAATATTTTTGGTCCAAAGACCTTGAGAGGCTCACAGCCTTCATTGAAATTTTGGGATGAACTAAGTGAAAATATTTTATTAATCATGTATTTAGTTGATTTTATAATAAGGATATGGATTAAGGTTTTACAAGTTGATAAAGGATATGAACAAAGTTTTATTATTGGAAAAAGGATTGATTTTTTATCATGAGAAAGGAAATATGTTTTAAAAGAGGATTTGAAATATTAAGTATCTTGATTAGAAGTGCTTAAGTGATGGTAAATGGAGAATGATTTTTGAAAGGAATGATTTAATAAAGATAGTGAAGTTTTGTGAACAAACATTGGAAGATATTATTTAGAGGAGATTTGATAAGGAATTCAATTAGAAAGGATTTTTGTAGAGGAATGTGGAAATGTATAGCTTGTATAGGATAAATAATGATTTTTAGCAATAGGAATAGAAATAGAGTTTTAAAGGTGATTTGAAGATTTAAAGTATTTTATTTAAGAAGGAATATGGAAATGTATTGCTTGTATTGGATAAATAATGATAGGAATGGAAATAGAGTTTTAAAAGTGATTTGAAGATTTAGAGTATTTTATTTAAGAAGAATGAAGCAAAGTTTTTGTTGTTGGGTAAAAGGGATTTTTGACAATGGATAATGAGTTAGAATGAAGGTTTGAAATTTAGAATATTTTGTTTAAAGTTTGAAGGATTTTAGTGAAGGAAATGTAAAAAGAATTTCCTTGATGTTGATTAAATTAAAATAATACAGATTTTTGAGAAAAATGTAAGACAATATTACTTAGAGGTATTTTAATGAGAAATATTTTATACTGTGAAAATGAGAATACAACAGGTTTGCTGTCGGGCCGACGTAGTGCACCCAGGCTTATTGGTTTATGGATTATGGTCCGTGGTGGCTTGTATTATACATTGAGTTATCATGCATTGAACATTATACTTTTATGGATTATGGCCCATGGTGGCTGTAACACCCTCCTTCGGTGCCACCTTTTCTGACTCAACTAAAGAAAACTAAGGTAAATTATAAAAGATTTAATTATTTATAATACGATTTAAAAACTTCTTTCTTGTTCAAAATATAAATTTACCAAAGTTATAGGTACTATTTAAAAATACAGTGAATCAATTAAGATTCGTATAACAGACACCACATAGTATTTAATAATTATTCAGGAAACATAAAACTTACAGACTCAATTTTAAACAGTAGCAAACCCCATGACGGGTCCTACTTAATAGCAAGGTAAAACACTAACGAGAAAAACTCAACATACTTATTTCGTCTTGTATCCATCTTAATGTGTCATATATCTGTTCCTCCTCAAAACTGCACACCAACAAATTTGGGATGGCCACTCCTCAATGTTGTCATTGAACTCAGAATATTTGTCTCCAGTCAAGTCTAAGAAACTCGTTCCATCTACTATACAAATTTTAACAATACAAGTACAACAAAACAATATAACAAAGAGGTGAGATCCCCTTTCATCAATACTAGTGTGGTAGCAAGGAATGATATGAATGACAAAGTCATTCTATACACACAATTATCACAATTATATTCATGTCATCATTTCATAAATAATTTCCATAACCATATATCATAGTATAATAACCAGTACCAATTTCATCATAACAAATACCATCAATATATATGAAATGATGATGTCACACCATATGAACATTTACCATGCCACAACAATATGTGTACTGACCATGTGTATGCATACTTAACCAATTTCCCACTCCATGGAGGTTTTCATAATTTTGAGATGAATGTTCTGGAATAAATGTCAGCCTTAGCCCAACGACATTACCAGTCTACGAAAGGAATCATGTTATTGTCGGGTATCGTCAATGAGTTGCAATGGACTGCGTCACCAAGTGGTACATGGTACTTGCCAACTATCCACTGGTTGACCGTCGCATCTCGATGCCCCCAAGATCCATCATAGATCTCACTTTTCAATTCTTATTCATTCTTCAACCATAAGGGCCATAATAACTATCAGTTATATTCTGTTCAATGCACGAATATCACAATGTAATTCTGTTCAATGCATGAATACCTCAATGCATGTCTCAATTTCATCATATACCTCAATACATATCTTAATTTCATCATTAAATGGATTCCCAAATGAGATTAGAACAACCGCCCATACAATTGTCTAATATCATAAGATCAATGGATATTATATAATTGCTCATACAATTACATAATATCATTGATACATCTAGGTCCAGTACATCAGTTCTTACAGTATCTTTTCTGCATTTTCAATCATGTATCATTTTTATCACATTTTCACAATCGTGTAACACTTTTGTTACGTTTTCAAATTGCATAACCATTTTCTGACGTTTTCTCAATCGCATAAAAATATTTACACGTTTTTCAAATCACGTAGCGATTTTTCAAGGTTTTCAAAATCGCATAGCTTAAAAATCATATTTTCAAGTCGCATAAATCATTTTTCATCATTTCTCAACTATATAAAACATTTCTCAATATCTCAAACATCATTCTGGATTTTCCAAAAATCTATGCCATTTCCAATGTCATTTTCCATGTTTTCTTTACTTAAAAATCCTCTATGTAATATTTTTCATTATTTCCCAAAAATCAATATTTCTTTCAAAACAATTATTCCAACTTAAAATTTCCTAATGCACCTCAAAACCCAACGGATGAGCTATACATCAGTAAACTTCAAGTCATCAATTTATTTCTCTTTAAAAACTGATCCTACCAATTTCATAGTTTCCAAAAATAATTCTCACTTACTTTAAAAAAATCTTAAAATTCATTACTTTAAATCCTTTACAAATAATCATCTAAGATTACTCTTAAAATCATTCTTTTGACTTAATTTACCAATCCTTGGCATATTAGCCGAAAATCACAAATAGCTTCATCATAAAACCTTTGTTCAATTTCATGTCCACTTTCTTTGCAAATCCTTAAAATCATTAACTTATTACTTTTTTTTATCTAAAACTCATGATTAATAAAATACTTACAATCCTTTGCTCCCAAAATAACTTTGAGGCCATGTGTCTCCATGGTTCTTTGGAACCAACATACTTTCCTTTGTCATGTAAATCACATCTTATTACATACACAAATCATCATGCATCATAAACACATACTAAATCAAAACAATAAATATATCAATCACCAAACAATCATAAATATAAAAAACTTTTAAACAAATAAGTGAAATAATCCTTATGGATTTTTCACCACACACACAAATCCAGTCCTTACCACCAACACATGGTTGATGAGGGTAATCTCCCTCTTACCTTTTGGTGATTTCCTCCAAAGCTCCTTGTTTGTCCTCTTGAAATGGATCTACTCCACCAAGTAGTACTTAAAAACAAAGAAACACATACAATATTAATATTCAAGGATATCAGAGATGACCATAAGCCAAAATATGGTCTTAGAGACTTACTAAAGAAAAGAAAGATGAAGAACACAAATCTTCACCTAAAGGTTCTTGATCTTGAACTTGAAGATCAAGGTTGAAGATGGATAATTTAGAGAAAGTCTCTAACATAAAAGTTTCTTAGAATATCATGTAGATCTAGGAAACTAGGTTGGATGAAATTAAAAAGATTGGAGGTGATTTCTAGGCCCTTGGCCGTGAGGTATAGGGAAAGGAAAAGATGAGAGTTTTTGTGTGTAGTTTTTGGTTTTGAAAGAACTCCTTGAAGATGGATGATTTTAATCAAAGCTTCAACTACAAAGATGCTTGGATTGATGTAAGGATTCAAGAAATGATGTTAGTAGAAATTATTGAAGATGGGAGAAAGGTTTTCTCTTGCTTGGCCAAAACCATGAAGAAGAGAAAATGAGGGGATTTGTGAATGTTTACTTTAGGAAAATGAAGAAGATGAGATCAAATGAATTAGAGGCTTTCCTATAGCCTTCCATGCTCTCCAAAATCGTGAGCCCCCCCTTGGACACCAAAGGAGTGTCCAAGTTCATCTAGCCACTTTTTGAGGCTTCAAGAGCCATTGATTGAATCAATGGTTGATCTTTAGTGTAGGTTTCCAAATGATAAGATTGAATTTGAACCATTGGATCTCTCCTCCATGAAACCTTAGCCATAAGATGCATCTCCAAAATAGAAGGTCAATAACTTCTTTTCATACTTTCCATCCAAGGGTCACAAAAGGTCCTTGCCACTTTGTGAGACCAATCTCCACCATAGATTAAATCAATGGTAGATATCCAAAGCCTTCACCTCTAAGCTTGTTTCCTATTGGTTGTCACTTTTGTTGACTAATTTCTATTGGTTGGATGTTTACTAACTTGATTCATATTGGTTGTTATTTTGGTTGACCAAATTCTATTGGTTGCTCTTGAAAAGTCTTTGCCACAAATGTTGACTTAATCTTATTAGTTAATCTTATTTCTATAGATTTACTATTGGTTCATCAAAGATTGACTACTTCTAATTGGTTTATCAAATGAAGACTAGATTCTAAACAAGGAAGACTAAATTCCTATTGGTTCAATATATAACCATCAAACTTGACCAATTCTTATTAGGTTATTTCAAAGAGACCAGTTTTCTATTGGCTTAGAGAATTCAGGCCACTATCGTTGACTTCTCCAAAACTTAGCAAACAAGCTACGTTCTCCTATTAGTTCATTATAAAGGTTGTCATGATTAATTTCTAAGATATTTTTGGAAACTATTATCCATTGGACAATAGTTACAAAAATTATTACACAATAGACAGAACATACTGCTTATAAGTCAGTAAGTATTTATCCACTGTATAAATAAAAATACAGTATATTTTATTTCGCAGATAATTTTTAAAAAATTAAAAGATTATGACACGTATCTCTCGGAATTGGGTTTAGAAAGATTCCCCGGCTCCGAATAAATACGTAAAGATTTTCCCAGGCCCGAAAATTTTATTTTCCTGACTCGGAACAAATCACATAAAATGATCAAATACAGTCATGAAACAGTCAAAATATTTTTACAGCAGACAAAAATTACAAAACAGTACACTTTTGTCATTACTGTCAAATAGCTAAATTTTGGGGTGTTACAATGGGTTGTGTTATGCATTATGTTATCATGCATTGAATATTATACTTATTGGTTTATGGATTATGGCCTGTGATGGCTTGTGTTATGCATTGAGTTATCATGCATTGAACATTATACTTATTGGTTTATGGATTATGGCCCATGATGGCTTGTGTTATGCATTGAACATTATACTTATTGGTTTATGGATTATGGCCGGTGGTGGCTTGTGTTATGCATCGAGTTATCATGGATTGAATATTATATAGTTGGTGGCTGTTGTGGCTTTTGTTGCCTAGGAGTGAACTAGAATCAAATAGTACAGATCGTACAATGAGTCTTGGGGCCATCAGGGCGCGGTGATTCATCTAGTGATCATTGTTATCACATTATATACCTCTGGCCATGATAAACCGTTGCAACGCACTTTCGTAACCCAATAAACACTATTCTTTTCATGGTCTGGCGTAGACTATCATTGAGGCTGTCAGGTATTTTGGACCCTTCAGCTCCGAAATTGTGTTAGCTCCATGGAGTATGGTTTAATGCATTGTGCATGTGCATAGTCAGTCGACATCTCATTGTGATATTATATATTTGTTAAATCATTTGTCAATTATATCTATTACATTATTTGTTAATTATATCTGTTAAATCATTTATCGAATATATTTGTTAAATTATCTGTTAATTATATCTGATGAATTATCTAGTGTTTTGATATATTGATTGTATGTGTTATTTATTTGTATGGAATGACATTGTCGTTCCTATTGTTTCTATGCTGCCATGTTGGTATTGATGTAGGGGATCTCACCTCTTTATTGTCTTGTTCTGCTTATATGTTTATGTTTTGTACAGTCACTCATGGTGGTTAAGCAAAGATCTCCTTTGGTTACGAGAGGACGCAATGTTGTGGAGGTATCGTCGTATAGCGTGTCCATCTTGATGTTGGCAGTTTTTTTTTAGTATTTTGTTATGTCTATTATCGTGCTTTTGAGTAGGAACCGTCATAGGGTTGCTACTGTTTCTCTTTGAGTTTGTAAGTTTTATGTTATGAACGTTGTTGAATATTATGTAGTGTATGTAATGTGTATTGATCGGTGCAATATGTTTTTGTATTACCTATATCTTTAGTAAGTTTAAGTTTGTAGCAAAAAGAAATTTATACCCATATTTTATAATATTAAATATTTTACAATTTAATCATACTTTTGGTAAGTTGGTAGTCAAAAAATGTGACACCCTACGGAGGGTGTTGTTGGTTTGGTTAATATCTTAGCCAATTGCTTAGATGTTTCCACAAACTCAAGCACATAATCTCCATTTTGAATAAGATGTCTTGTGAAATGATGTCTTATTTCTATGTGTATGGTCCTTGAGGGCAAGATTGGGTTCTTAGTTAGGTTGATTGCACTAGTGTTACTACACCGTATAAGGATGTGATCAAGTTTTAATCCATAATCTAGAAGTTGATGCTTCATCTAAAAGATTTGAGCACAACAACTTCCAGCTACAGTATACTTAGCTTCAGCCTTAATTAGGATGGTTCTGCTAACTGGGGTTATAAGTGTTATTAAAAACATTATTGTGACCTGGCTAACGGAATTGACTAGCATATTGTACACTCTCCAAGCTAGCTGTAAAATTAGCAGTGGAGTGAAGGTCCCCACAATGATCATAAATTTTTTCTGAACTATTAGCTCTACTACTTACTGAATCTACTCTCATGGTGTCAATTTTCTTGGAAAGAGCTGCCACTTGAGCTGTAAGCGAAGTGAGAGTATCCACCTCATGTATACTGGCAGTCGTTCTCTTAGGAGTAACCCTTTCTGCTAGCCACTGATAGTTGTTATTAGTCATTTCCTCCAAAAGGCCATAGGCTGCATCCACCATCATGCTCATAAGAGCTCCTCCAACTGTTGCATCAATTATAGATCGAATGGATGTAGTTAAGTTGTTATAGAAAGTGTGTACCAACATCCATTTTGCTATACCATGATGTGGGCACTTCCTTAGCAACTCCCTAAATCGCTCCCATGCCTCATACAAAGTTTTTCCTTCAAACTGCCTGAAGGACAAGATGTCATTCATATACTTCATTGCCTTCATGGGAGGAAAGAATTGATCCAAAAACTTCTGAGCCAGCTCTTCCCAAGTAGTGATGGAATGCTCTGGTAAAGAATGAAGCCATGTCTTGGCCCTATCTCTCAAAGAAAAAGAGAAAAGCCTTAAGCAAGCTACATCATCAGTCATCCCGTGAAGCTTGAAAGTATCACAAATCTCCAGGAAGTTGGCTAGATGAGAATTAGCATATTTATAGGGTAAATCTCCAAATTACACATTATTCTGAACCATCTGGATAATCGCAGGCTTGATCTCAAAAGTTTGTGCTTGTACAACTGGCCTTCTAATGCTTGATCAGATTTCTCTAGCACTTAGGGTAGCATATTCCCTCAAGGGTCTTTCAGCATTTGCTTCCTCTGCCATCTCAGATTCGTTATCCAAATTTAGTGCTTGCTCTTGTACTTGTTCTTCTCTTAGCAATCTACAAAATGTCCTCTCGATCTCACGATCATAAGGAAATCGAGACACACCTTGAGTTCTTGGCATACAAGAGTCATGTACCTGAAAAACAAAAGTACATAAACAAAACTTAAAATAAAAGTTGTGAATAAATGTAAGAAATAACACAAAATCTAAACTCAATCCCCGACAACGGCGCCAAAAACTTGCTAGGCAAAATCCGCAAGTGCACGAGTCAACAAGTAATATATAAGAGTTAGAGTATCATGTCCCAAGGGATTGACTATTGGAGATGATGCTAAAACTTAATCAATTTCCACAAATTCTTATCCAAGTAATTAAAAATCGAGAGCAATTTGCAATTGAATTAACAAATTAAAAGGAATAAAACAAAAATGCACCAAACACCAAATCCTTAGAGAAAGAAGAGAATGATTAAGGCCTATGGGTCTCTATTCTCCTACTATTTCCATGAATATATGTAGTTCACAAGCACCTATCAAAGAATTGAGTTTTGTTGGCTAAAAGTACACATTAGATAAGAGCTTATGTCTAGGACAGTTACTGTAACGTCCTGGGACTGCCTGCTGGATTGACGAGTGTCTCCACAAACCAACACGAGTCTTTTCAGCGTACTTTGTCCTCACTGACACGCATCCTAGGAAACTTCCCAAGAGGTCACTCATCCCACAATTGCTCTAGGTCAAGCATGCTTAACTATGGAGTTCTTATGTTCTAGGCTCCCAAAAAGAAGTTGTAACTTGTTGATATGGTTACGCCTAATCAATTCCTTTAAGCCATCCTCAACTATGATGTCCCATACCTGCACAGTCTCTGAATTCCTCTTATTCTGGTACATATTCAGTTCATTCATGGGACCCTTCGCCTAGAAGCCTGCCAGGAGCCGCTCCTTGTATGTTCTTCTCTTACACCGGCGTCCACTCCCCGCCCTCGTCGGCCCCGGGACACCACATGCCCATCAACATCCGCTTGGTTTGTCCCCGAACCACACCGTATTGGGAGAGGTCCCGTCTCTGATACCATTTGTAACGTCTCGGGACTGCCTGCAGGATTGACGAGTATCTCCACAAACCAACACGAGTCTTTTCAGCGTGCTTTGTCCTCACTGACACGCATCCTAGGAAACTTCCCAGGAGGTCACCCATCCCACAATTGCTCCAGGTCAAGCATACTTAACCATGGAGTTCTTATGTTCTAGGCTCTTGAAAAGAAGTTGCAACTTGTTGATATGGCTACGCCTAATCAATTCCTTTAAGTCATCCTCAACTATGCAGTCCCATACCTACACAGTCTCTGAATCTCTCTCATTCTAGTGCGTATTCAGTTCATTCATGGGACCCTTCGCCTAGGAGCCTACCAGGAGCCGCTCCTTGTACGTGCTTCTCTTACACCGGCATCCACTCCCTGCCCTCGTCGGCCCCGGGACACCACAGTTACCCATGTGAAACCTAGCTAATCCACTGTGTTCATGTGAGTTAGCATAAGAATCACTCATTGAGACCCATTAGCAAACACTTGCCATGCATGACCAAAGGGTATATATCCATCCCCTTAGTTAATCAACACACCTAAACTAATTGAATGTAATTGAACATACATAAACCATACCATGTCCATATTCACAATGCCCTATTTCTAGTTCAATTGGAATACTAAAATCATGCAATTGATGGTCAAACAATAACAAGTATTAAGCATGGGTATGGAAGAACAAAACTAATTTCATTGATAGAAACTCAACAATTTACAAAATATTAAAATTCATAGCAAGATCCTAGAGATCCCCTAGATTAGAGTTTAGGTACAAATCATGAAAGAGGAGAAAACAAATGAAATCACAAAATCCATCAAGTTATAAATCCAGAAGGGAAAAGGAAAGAAAGAACAAAAGTCGAGAGATTCCAAGCTTGATCCTCCTTCCTGGATCTTGAATCTCCCTTGAATCACCTCCAATCTCAATGAATTTCTCCTCCTATCACTTGCTCTCTGGATCCCGTACTTGGTTCAAAACTGAAGATACCCTTTTTTTCTTCAAAAATCAGATAATAAGGGTTAATCTCGTGTGCCAGGATTTTTCCCATGCCTAGGTGTGGTTATGAATCACGTGCTTTGCCTCTGCTGACCACGCCTAGGCGTGGCTTTTTCATGCCTAGGCGTGGCTTTTTCATGCCTAGGCGTGGATGTCTCTGCCTGAATAAGCTGAAAAACTAGAAGTGCCACGCCTAGGCATGGCTTTTGCAAGCCTAGGCATGGATGTCTTTTCCTGGAATTCCTGCAAAACTTATAGGGCCATGCCTAGGCATGGATTTGTCATGCCTAGGCGTGGGTTGGCAACCCTTCCTTTTCTCTTGCATCCTTCCCTATTTGAGCTCCTCTTTGTTTCCTTATCCCTTCTAAGGTCTTTCCATCTTGAATATCTGCTTCAAAACAATACCATAGTCCATCAGACCATGATCAATTCAAATCCCTAAATAAAATCATCAAACATTTGATTCTTAATCAATTGAGACCACAAGCTTAAATCTTCAACATTATCCATGAATGAAACCTTTGGACTTAAAAACTTGAAGATATCATGCTCATATTCATTCAAATTCAAGTGAAATAATTTCATTTCCAGAAGTTATCAATTAGACATTCCAAAGAGTACCAAGGGATGATTTTTCAAAAGTTTTCACTATGATGAGGGATTTAACCTAGAAATGAGCACTTTGTGCATTAGATGCTTAAAAGGGCAATCTTTTATGTGCTTGCAATGTGATGTATTGAGTTGTATATAACACGCTCCATAGGGCATTACATTTATGACAAATTATAATAAAACTTTACCCAAGTTATAAATCATTTATTAACATATAGTAATATAAGTTGTAAAAATTTTCTTTTTTATATAATATCATTAAATAAAATAAAAGAACATGAAATAGAACAAACTAATAAATACACACCATCATTATACATATAATTTTGTTTTTAAGGATACAATAAGTACAAACTATTAGACAAAATTATACACTGTTTAACTCAAAATAAACCATAAATTAGCCCAAGTACAGAACAAAAAGTTCTGATCCCCCAAAGGATCCTCCTCTAATGAATCATCAGAAAACATAAACCCTGGATGTCGTGTAGCCCTACAGACAGGAGTCCGTGCGGTCAACACACTACTAAGCTCACTATGGGCATGGAAACGACCACCCCAACAACGCCTAATAGATAAAGGTAACTCTAGGTGTACATGAACAGTCGTAATAAACATAGGAACTCCATCGTATTCCCTACTTAAGGACACAGTCAATCGTCCCACATAAACAATAGTCTCCCTATCCACGTGTAGACGCCAGGCTTCGGAGTCCCCTTGGAACTCCAGTCTCATGAATCCCAGAAAACTCAGTAGCGCCATGTCACGTTAAATCAATCCAAACAATAAGGATGATCTAGAGGCTCGCCCTCTATGCACAGATCACCAGAATGTTGTTCCTCCTCGTAATGATAACCCAAAGGTTGCTCCTCTTTTCCTTCCTCAAAATCTTTACCGAACATAATAATAATACAGAAATGCATACAAAGAGGTGAGACAATCTACATCATTACCAGCATGGCAGTATAGAAAATGACAATACATACAAATATGGCATTTAATAAATCCAATCATGTTATCACATCATACATAATATCTCAGATCAATATAATTATCACATCATGATGCAGACCAAATATGCATATGCACACAGACTCATTCCTACTCCATGGAGCTAACCACAATTTTCAAATAGAATGATCCAGAAGATCTGTCTGTAGCCCGGCTGCCCCAGGCCAAGTGCTATACAGTGTAATCATCATATACATCAGGCATTGTACAAGACAGTCTACGCTAGATCGTGATTAAGAATAGTGCTTCGTCAAGATCGTTAGTGCGTTGCTCGGTACCATGGTCTAGAGTAGCTACCAATTGTTCGCATGTGGAATCCTCTGCATACTAACGCCTCCAAGTTCAATCAATGAACAACACTACACCTATCATACCTGCACTACGGTGTAATTCATCTCTTAGGCAACTTGCCAATACCAACCAAACTAACACGTTTCTCTATGCATGGTGCATGATTCAATACCCATATAACAATGTTATCATTATTTTTCACAATCACATGCCATCACTTGGCAGTACCATTTTCCAACGTAACCGGGTCCACCACATTAACCCGACAGCAAACTGCTGTTATTTTCAATCGTGTAAATATTTTATCACGTTTTCACAATTGTGTAACCTTTTTCTAACATTTTCAAATCGCATAAATATTTTTCAATGTTTTTGCAATCGTGTAGCGTTTTTAAATCATTTTCTCAATCGCGTAGTGATTTTAAATCATTTTCTCAATTGCGTAGCTTAAAAATTATTATTTTAAATACGCATAAGGTTTTTCTAATATTTTTCAATTGCGTAAAATATTTCTTTGCTTTCTAAATTGAATTTCGAAACTTTCTTCATTATATATCTATTTTAACCTTATTTACAATATTTCCTTAATAGAAATTCTCTAAGTAATATTTCCTACTATTTTCTTCCAAAATTTCTTTTCTTGGATTTAACCAAATAGTACATCTCAAAACTTGCTAACGTGCTTCAAAACCCAACGGGTGAGCTATACGTTAGTACTTTTCAAGTATTTATTCTATTTCATATCATTGTTTAATTTCACTAATTAAACTCTAAAATTAATTTACTTTCCTTTATTTTCCAAAAATCCATTTAATTAGATTTTCATTAAATTAATTACACAAGTCCACACTTAGGAAATAATTTTGGATTAAAAACATCATAAGTAGGCATGTTGGCCGAAAATCATTATATGTTCCATAAATCATATTTAATTGTTTTCCATCATCTAATCCCTTGTAAAAATTCTTAATCTAATTTTTTCATCATTAAATTAGTTAATCCATGATTAGGAAAATATTTTAGAACATTTGGTCCTCGTGGAGGGGTTGAGGCCGTGAGTCCCCCTTGGGTTCTTTGGAACCCTTATGCAATCCTTAAACATATTATTCACATCCTACTATACACAATAATCATCATGATTTCATAAACACATGTTCTAACATATAATTAAAGCTATAAATCATGCCCATAAAAAAAATCACAAACAAGAAAAGCTTTAAAACAACCAAGTGAATGAATCCTTATGGATTTCTTCACAACAAACAAATCTATTTTCTCACCACCAATACATGGTTGATGAGATTAAATCTCCCTATTACCTTAAGGAAGACAAACTCTTCTTGGATGCTTTCCTAGAAATTTCGTGTAGCTTCCAAGAAAACCCTAACAAGCTTAAACAAATTACAAAATCATAAACTAAGCTTTGAAAAAGGAAAACCATAGATCAATCATGGCTTAGAACTCAAGAATCAACTTAGAAACAAGAAACAAGGATTTTTACCTTGTAGAGTAGAAACTTCAAGCTTGTTTTCCAAGCACAAGATGGATGAATTTGAAGAAACTTATAACATGAAAAGTGTTTAGAATGGTGTTTAGGTTTAAGAAGTGGTGTTGGATGAAATTATAGAAAAGTGGAGGTAGGTTTTAGGTGTGGTGGCCGAAAGCTTCACAAGGAGGAAGAATGGAGTTTTTTGTGTTCTTGGAATAGAGAGAATAGCTATTTGGTCTTTGGTAGGATAAAGATGAAGTGAAAATGATCTATTTTCCCTAAGGTTGGCCGTGTCAGTGAATGGAGAGCATGGTAGGATTTTTTTGTTTGATATTTTTACTAAGTAGATATTTTAGGAGGCTAGATATTTACCATAAGTGATAAGCTTGAAAATTTTAAGCCTTGAACCTTCCTTGAAGGTGTCTTGGCCATGTAGCATTAAGGAGGAGCAAACCAAGTTTTGGTTCATTTGGTTTCCTAGTTATGCTTAAGCCATTCTAGTTAGATTTCCTAGTTTCTTTACTAACTACCTAGTTACATTGGAGTGACTAACTAATCTTCTAGAAGGCACTAGAAAATTCTTGTAATAAGAAACTCTAAAGAGTAGCAAACTAGGTTTGTTTCCATTTAGTTACTACTTAGGCTTTTTAGATTAACTTAGTTAAGTTTAGGCTAACTTAGTTAGGTTATTTAGTTTTCAAGCTAACTAGTCCAACCGTCATTGTTGACTACATCCTATTGGCTTAGAAAATTCAAGCCACTAACGATGACTAATTCTTATCGGTTCACCGAATTGTAAGTTACAAAGACTCTTTCGGCTCTATTGTCCACTGAGCAGAAGATACTGCTTTTAAGTCAGTAGTTATTGTCCAACAGATAATAAAATAATATTAACATATAAAATATTTTTATTTCGTGGATAAATTCTAAAAATTAAAAGATCGGTACACGTATCACTCGGAATTGGGTTTAGTAAGATCCCCCAGCTCCGAATAATCAGATAAAGATTTTTCCCGGCCTGAAAATTATTATTTTCATGACTCGAAGTAAATCACACACAAAGATCAAAAATAGTCACTGACCAGTCAAAATAAATTTACAGCACACAGAAATCACAAAATAGTACAATTTTGACATTACTGTAAATTAGCAAATTTTGGGGTGTTACATTGTATGTCTATTTTACTTGTGACATGAGCTTGGTTCTTTAATGAGCCATGGTAATGAAATGAGCTTGGTTCTTTAATGGGCCATGAAAATAAGTTTAGCTTTGTTCTTTTTTTGTTTTATGAATGTTTATTTAGCTTGGCTCCTTTAGTTACTGAAGATGCATCGTGGAAGAACTTTCAAAACATATCTTACTTCTTATTTGTTAAGATTGTGTTGGTAACGTAATAAATGATTAGTTATGGAATACTATTACTGAGAATTGTGAATTCTCACCCCGTTTGTTGTATCCATGTAAATCCAGGTTAAGACGCTGCTAGGGAAAAGTAGATGAGACAAATGGACTAGATAGCTAGTTTCTTTTTGGCAAAGCCTGTATTATGTTTATACTTGCTTTGTGATGTACAAACATGTTATGTATTACAATTTTTCTTTTTGAGGCTAATATTGTATAAACATGTATCTTTATTCCTTTAAGGCTCTCTATAATGACATGTAAGGTTATTATGGATTATGATTATTGTTTATCAGATAGAAGTAACTCGCTTAACTTTGTTTATTTGTGTATATTATGAATATACTATGTTATCTGAGTTAGGGTGTTATATTATGGTATCAGAGTAGTTCATCTTGTTGAGTTGGGGTATGTACTGAGTATGCTTAGGCATGTTTAGGAGTTCCTATGTGTGTTGTGTGTAACACCTAGAAAATTAATATTTTATTTATTTTAGACGATTCTTAATTATTTTGAATAATCTGACTCGACTTCTGTGGATTTTATAATTTTTATGATTTTTAGGAATTTTTGAGAGTTTTTACGTTTTTTTTATTATTTTAATATTATTTTGGAGCTATATACGAACCTTCGTATTTTATTTCTTTTTGAAAATCCTTAATGATTTTTATTAACCCAACTTGATTTTCATAAGTTTTATAATTTTTATGATTTTATGGATGATTATGAAATTTTTATATTTCTCTGATTATTTTTGAGCTATTTGTGGGCCTAGGTGGCCTTACGTGGGCTCAAATGGGTCCCGAAAAGTGAAAATTTTTCTGCGGATAAAAAAATTTGTACTATTTAGACAGAGACGGGGGATCTTACTAAACCTGAATCCGGAAACAGTTTTTTAAAATTTTCTTTTACTGTGTTTTGTACTGTATTTAATTATCGGGCGATAAAAATACAATAAAAATATTATTCGTAGGGTTATAGCAGATAAAAAAATAAATATTATACTGCTTAAGTTGACATTGGTGGTTTGGATATCCACCATTGATTTAATCAACGGTGGAGACTTGATCTTGATTTAACCAACAGTTGAGAAACAAACTTAATGAAGAAGCATTGGATGATCACTATTGATTTAATCAATGGTGTGGGAATAAACTTAGTTAGGAAGCTTTGGATGTTCACCATTGATCTAATCAATGGTTGTAAAAGACAAGCTTAATAAGGAAGACTTTGAATATTAACCATTGATTTAATCAAGGGTGGAGATTTGGTCTTAAAAAGTGACAAGGACCATTTATGACCATTGAATGTAAAGTTTGAAGGAGTAATCTTGACCCTTCATTTTGGAGACACATTTAATGACTAGTGAAATTTGTCACAAATTTGGAGTGCATGAAGAGGGGGGGACAGTTTTGTGAAGCTTAAGAGCATGGATAGGTTTGAAGACCATATTATTGCTATCATAATTCATCTTTGTCTCCTCCAAAAAGTCAAGACTTCATCAAAAAAATGTTCTCTCCATTTCTCTTCTCCTCTAAGCTACGGCCAAGACACCAAGAAACACCCTCCATCACTCTTTAATTTCATACAACCTTATTTCTTGAATCCTTACCTTATTCTAAGCAACTTTCATGTTGGAGACTTTCTCTAAATCATTCATTTTCAAGAGCAAAGTTATAGGATTTTTATGGTGAAGTGTAAGGAAACTTCATTTCTTATCTCTTTTTCATGTTCTAAGCCATGTTTGATCCATGGTTTACCTTGTTCAAGCTTGATATGCTAATAAATATATGTTTTGTTTTGTGTTTAAGAAACATTTGGTGGTGAAGGACTTGGAAAAAGAAGCAAACCAAGGAGCTTTTGAGGTTCTTCAAGAGGTAAGAGGGGGATTCATCTCACCAACCAAGTATGGTGGTGAGAGATGGTTGTGTATTTGATGGATGGTGAATCCATGTGAGGATTCATATCCATGGTCATGTAATTATTTGTGGGTGTTTATGTGTTTATGTGGTTTATGTGTTTTGTATGGTTTAATTGTGCTTACATGCTTAGTATGATTTTTGTTGCTTTTATGGTATGCTTGTGATATATATGATAAGTATGTATATGTATGCTATGATTTGATGATGGAAAGGAAAACAATTTTTGGTTCCAAAGACCAAGAGGAATTTCGGCCAAGTCACCTCAAAATAGGTATTTACAAATTAATATTTTCATGAATGGTAAAATTGGATGTTTAGAAAAGCAAGGAAAATAAACAAAGGGTTTATTTTCAAAGAATAAGTGTTCACAGTTTCTCAAGGATATTTTTGAATCAAAAGATTCTAAGTATTTTACTAATCATGAGTTTTAAATGAAAAGAGCAATGAGTTGATGATTTTAAGGATTTGCAAAGAAAGTGAAAATGAAAATGAACAAATGAATTGATTTTAAAGACCATGAGTCTCACGGTTTTTGCAAGAATTTTTAATGGTTTTGTTTGTGAAAAGACAAGAACGGTACTTAAGTGATTTAGAAGGAAAAATATTTGATGGCCATTGGAACCATGTACCACGGTTTTGAAGGTTTGTAAATGCTTTGGTTTTTATGAAACAAAGTGATTTTCAAAGTGAAAATATAATTTGATTTAGTACAAGGATTTTGGAAATGGAATCAGAGTATTTTATCACTTGAGAAATATAAATTTCGCTTATGAAAGGAAAATAGAGGTTGTAAGGGTTTGAACCTCAAATTATTTTGGAAAAGGATTGAATTTGAGAATTTATTTTGAATTATAAAGGAAATGTTGATTATTAAATTTACTAACGTAAAACTCATCCTTTGGGTTTTGGAGCGCGTTAGGGAATTTTAAGTGAGAAACATTGATTTAAAATCAATGGAAATGTGATTTTATAGAATTTATTGTGAAAAGGATTTTCTTGAATAAAAAAATGTGGAAAATAATGTGAGAAGTCATATTTTTTTAAGAAAGGTTGAAATGAAATTTTTGAAGGTTGAGAAATAATTTACGTGATTGTAAAATGGTGAAAAATGATTTACATAACTTAAAAACGTGATTTTTAAGCTACGCGATTTGAAAAACGTTTAAATATTTCCATGCAATTTGAAAAATGTTTAAATATTTCTATGCAATTTGAAAAACGTTTAAATATTTTTACGCGATTGAAATATTGTTGAAAAATCACTATGTGATTGAAAAAATGATGGAATATTTTTACGTGATTGAGAAAATAATAGAAAATTGCTATGCGATTTGAAAACGCAACAGAAATGTTACAAAATTGTGAAAACGTGACAGAAATGTTACACGATTGTGAAAACATAACAAAAGTGTTTTGCAACTATGAAAATGCGATAATATGATTTCACTATTGAATATACAATATGACTACTATTGAACCAGTGTATGGACACTGTATGAGAAAATGATGAATTTTACCTGTGATTGGCATTGGTGCATTGAACATGCATTAGAAATGATGAATTTTGCCTGTGATTGGCATTGGTGCATTGAATATAAATTGGAAAATATGCATTGAGGCATATCATGAATTTGAACAAAATTGCATTGAATGAAAATTAATAGTTGATGCTATTGTGACCCTTGTGGTTGAAGAGGGAATAAGAATTGATAGTGAGGTCTATAATGGATCTTGGGGGCGTCAAGGCGCGGCGTCGACTAGTGGATATTTGTCTGTGGGCTAAGACTGGACCATGTGCCACTTGGCGATGTAGTCCGTTGCAACGCATTGACGATACCCGACAATAACACAATTCTTTTCGATGACTGGGAGATTGTCTTTGGGCTAAGGCTGACAATTAACCAGAGTATTCTTCTCGAAATTGTGAAAACCTCCATGGAGTAGGACATTGAGTCTGCATGCATAACATATGCATCATTATTGAGTATTAGTTATGATAATTGAACTGTTGAATACTTGAATAATGTTGAGGGCATTATCATAAATATTGAATATCAATTTCTAATTGAGGAATATTGGATGATGATGATGATGAATAATGTTGATGGCATTATTGTAATTATTGTTATTTTATACATTATAATGATGGTATAATTGTAATTATGGTAAGATATATCTGTATGGTGTGCTGTTTGTGTTATCTCTATGCTACCATGTTGGTATTGGCGTAGGTGATCTCGCCTCTTTTTTATATTATTTTGTTATGCTTGTATTGTTAAAAATTATATAATAGATAGAACGAGTTTCTTAGACGTGACGAGAGGTAGATATTCTGAGTTCGGTGACAACATCAAGGAGTGACCATTCCAGACTGGTTAATGTACAGATTTGAGGAGGAACAGATATATGGCGCATTAAGATGAATACAAGATGGAATAAGTATGTTGAGTATTTATCGTTAGTGTTTTACCGTGCTATTGAGTAAGACCCGTCATGGGGTTTGCTACTGTTTAAAATTGAGTCTATAAGTTTTATATTTCCTGAATAATTGTTAAATATTAAGTGATGTCTGTTATATGAGTTTTAATCAGTTTAAATCTATTTTTCAGTATTACTTATAAATACCAGTAAGTTTATGTTTACTGCAAAAAGAAATTTTGAAACCCACCTTTTATAACTCAAACCTTTTATGAACTTCTTTTTAGATTATAAGTTAGTAGTCGGAAATGTGATGCCCTACGGATTACATTGTGCGTTTTCTTGTCTCATATGTGAGATGTTTGAATAGAATTGCATGACTTGCCTTTGGTATGATTGTTGTTAGCTACTGTCACATTGTTACATGATATTGAGATTGATCAACTCAATATGTATTGTTCTGTGTGTACAAGAAACTATGGCACCTTCAAGGCGAACTAGGGAGAAAAAGAATTCATCTAATGAGGGCCCAAATATGGCTAGAGCCTTTTTATGGCAATAACAGACGCTATGAGGGGGCAGACTACTATGAATGCTAGGATGCTAGAGAGGATGTGATGTTCACGTATTTTATACATTAATAAACCCTCATTTTTAGTCATTTACACTCTCCATGTACTTAATTGATTAAGCCTAGTTATGTTTTGTAAGTTTGGACTCAAATTGGACTTAATTGATTTTTTTTTAGTACTATTTTGGTCTTACGCTGTTTCTGTATTTCGGCCATATCTTGAGTTCTAAATGTCTGAAAATTATGAATTTTACCTTTTAGGAAAGATAAGAGAGAGCTCTACAACTTTGATGAGAGCTCAAAGTCTCAATCGGACATCTAGTGGAGCTAGTTGGGCTTGGAAGACAGAACACGAGTTTTGTGTCTAAAACCTAAATAGTGTACAGTAATCAGAGCATAACTTGGGCTGCAAGAATTATCTTGGGCTGAAATTTGGATATTTGAAAGTTAAGACCCAGATCTAAAACTTTCATGTTGAACAAAAAATTTGATTCGGGCTCCTTGATGGTGATATTGGGTCTGAAAGTCAAAACAGAGGTGCTGAAATTGGGCCTAAACAGTCTGTAGTAATTGGGTCATATCTTAGGCTGTAGGACGAATTTTTGGGTGATTCCAGAGCCATTGGAAAGCTTAGACAATTTCCTAGAACTTTCATGAATACCACTTGGCTCGAAAATCACGGAATCAATGACTTAAGCAATGAATTATTTCGGAGACAAAGAATCTCAATAATCCAACTACTCATCCAATCATCCAACCACTCAACCACTCATCCAACCACTTCACCCAATCATCCACCTACTCTTAATCATTCTCCTTGTCATTTTGTATCCCTACTCCTCTATAAAAGGCACCACGAGCTAGATGTTGAGAGGGGAGGGTTGGACACTTGGTGTTAGGCTTAGTTTTTACAAGTTGTGGTTATGCTTGTTTATTGTTTTCCTTTGTTGTAATTTTCTCTTGTTCTAAATTGAAGCTATGTTCATCTTTCTCTTCTTCTCTCTTTCTTTCTTCTTATCTATGAGTAAGTAAATCTTCATCTTGCTTGGGTGAAAGAGTGAAGCTCTTGGTAATAAAATAAGGTTAGATTATTCTATTTTCTTGTGCTTAAATGATATATTATCAAATGGATATTATATGTGTTGTATTTTGTTTCTAATCAATTTAGAAACTGTAACATCCCGAAAATTTATAATTTTAGGATAAATGGTCATTTTACAATATTTAGGATTTTTAGCAAATTTTCTGGATTTTTCTGGGAATGCGGAATATTTTAATATTATTCCTCGTTCTGCGTGCACATTGGACAGAATTGGCAGAACGACTGTAACGCTTCCAAAGTTGGAAAATTTTATTACGAATAGTCATTTTCTAATATTTGTGATTTATGTGAATTCTTCCAGAATTTTTCGGAAACGACGAATATTTTAATATATTTCTCGTTTTGCGTACACACTGAGTCGAACCGGGAAAATGAAATATTTTTCCCGAGAACCTTGAACTATGGAAACGTCGACGGGGGATCTTACTAAACTCGAGGCCGGACACAGTTTACAAGGTTTTACGTCTTTCGAGAAATTTTAACAGATGAAATAATAAAATACTGCGAAGAATTAATCTGTCAGATTTATTAATGCTGACTTCTGCCAGCTATGATTATTGTTCAATAAATAATAACATGTAATAAAAATCTTCTCACACTGTTCAAAATTTACCTTGTGTCAAGCCCCTTTAGCATTATTTTCAAGATAAAAGTTAAATTAATTCAAAAGCTTATTTGGGAAACTTCTAGGAAGCTTCCTCCCATTTTTTTTTTCTCTCTCTTCCTCTCCATTCTTCTATGGCAGAGGCCCTTATTTTGGAGCCCATATTCACGTTCTCTTCTTCTCTTCTTTGTTTCTTCTTCTTCTCTTCTACGTTTCTTTTCTTCTTCTTCTTCTTCTTCTTCTTCTTCTTCTTCTTCTTCTTCTTCCTCCTCCTCCACCGTCCACCCTCTCCACTCACCATTTTTATTTTCTTGCTTCCCCATTCCACATCTAGCCTTCTTCCATCATTCCAAGACCATTTTCCTTATGGCTTCCTTGGTTCTTCTTCTTCTTCTTCCATTTTCCACCATTAAAGCCAAAGCTTGGAGCTTTTGAGGTAAAGTCTTCAACTCTCTTCCATCTCCTTCTCATTTTTGTTTTATTGGTCACCTATGTGGCCAAGGAGTCATTTTCTATGATTGGAGTGAACACATTGGGGATTTCTCACCCTAGGGTTTTTCTTGAAGGGGAAAACGAAAATCAAGAGCAAAAAAGGGGAAAGCATTCTTGTGAATGTCTTCAATTAGGTAAGAGGGAGATAATCCTCTTCAACCAATCTTGGTAGTAAGGAAATGTCTTGTGTATTATTGTTGATGAGAGAATCCATGTTGGATTTTCCTCTTTGTTATGTTGGGTTATTTCCATGATGTTGTTTTTTGATTTGTATGGATGTATGAATGTACATTGTGTGACTTGATGATTATGAACTCATATGTTGCTATTTTGTAATTATATGTTATGTATCACATTTTGGAATAGTTGAAAATTGATGAGGGATTTTGGATAGTGAATGGGTCAGGGCTCTGTAGAAAAGAATTCTGCAGAACCCCTGTTAATGCACTAGCACCCAGGCGCTGTGCATAGAGCTCCCAGGTGCTCTGTGCCCAGGAAGTTTTCCCTGTGACGCTGCCCGGTGAGCGCTCAGGCGCTTTGCGGTCAGCGTCTAGGCGCTACACCAGCGCCCAGGCGCTACACCAGCGCCCAGGCGCTACACCAGCGCCCAGGCGCTACACCAGCGCCCAGGCGCTACAGATATGGCGCCTAGGCGCCCATAGCAGAATCACCCAGATGATGGTGAAATGATGCTAAGACTTCCATGTGAAGGTATTACAACATAAAATAAGGTAAGGAACTGAATTTGTTAAGGAAATTCCTCTAGAAAGAGAGAGACTCTATGAGAGTAGATTTTGTTAAGATACCTATGTCATAAAATGGATAACTCATGAATCAGAAGAATTTAATATAATCAAGATTTCATAAATCTTAAAGGACTAAGAACGAGATTATCATAAAACCTAGGGTAATTCCAAGTGAGTGAAGAACAAGAGAGTGCAAGGCCTAAGAGCTTGAACGATTTACAAAGGTGGAAGAAATTTAATTGCCTTGGAAGATTTTGCAAGTTGTAAGAATAGGATTAGACGTGAACTTTGACAAGGATGACAAATCTTAATTAAGGATGCATAATGGATCATGAAAATGTGTTACCTCGATTTATTTCAATAATATGATATTGTGAGTACATGTGAATTACCATTTGTATATTGATGCTTATATTGGCCGAATGTGGCATATTATAGAATTGTATGAGATTGTGAATCATACATGTTCATGCATAGTATCTTATGCATTGTGATTATCCTTGTGGACTGTTGTAAGGCCAAGTTGCCTAGGAGATTGAACACACCTTAGTGCGGATGCGAATAGACAAGTGTAAGTCGTGTGATGACCTTGGGGGCGTCGGGGTGCGGGTTCCTCGCAATGGGAGGTTGGTAGCTCTCCTGCCCATGGGGTAGACCAATGCAAACACACCGACGATCCGGACTGAGACACTGTCCTATATCGTGATCTAGTGTAGAATGTCTGTACAATGCCATGATTGCGCATTAGAAAATTTATTGATAGCACTGGCCTCGGCAGCCGAGTTACAGACATGTCTCCTGATCTTTCTCTCCGACTGTTTGAGTCTAGCTCCATGGAGTAGGAATTGGGAAAACATGCATTGTGCATCGTTCATTACTGATCTTATAAACTGTAGAGCATGAACACCTGTGAATGTGAAGATAACTGTTGTACTCCCGTAAATGATTATCTGATTGTTGTGCTAATTCTTGAAAATACTATTGTGATCTGCTGGCTATTGCTTACTGTCGTTTTACCCTTACTATAAATATCACTGTCATTATTGACTCTTATTATTGCTTAGAATTGAACTGTTTTTATTATAAATTTCGTTGTTGATATTGATGATTATATGAACTGTTTTGCTCGGTGGGCGCTTTGCGCCGTGCTATTTTCTTACTGCCAATAGTGGTAATGAACGACGGGTGTCTCACCTCTTTCCTATATTTCCGCGTTCTCTGTTTTATATTCATATTTGATAAAAGATCGTGAAGAAGATGATGAGGAATCACACCTTACCGACGGGGTCAGGAACCTGGACAATATTTCTTCGATTTTCCTTGGAGTGCATCAGCATGGAGGCATTGATGCCTGTTGTATCAACCGGGACGCTGAATGTCATGTGCATATAGGGTTGCGGACCTGTCTGCTGGTAGTACCCATCCCTGGTTCACTACTTCTCCCCTTTTATGTTTTTTTTTATTCCCGCTGTATTTTACTTGACTCTGTAATTATTATATTCTATGTTATCAGTGATTGTGTAAGTTGACTATAAAATATATATGTATAAAGAATGTGATTTCATTTCAATGGTTGTATTAAGGGTTGAATACATCTATAATTCATTCATGGCTCGTATTTTCTACTTATGCATAAATGCGAAGAAATAAACTTGTTAATTTTTAAAACTATCAGTTATCATGACTGTGACACGCCTGGATTTAGTAACTGTGGTGTAATGACGATTGCGCTGCAGTTGGTATATTTAGGTGCGTTACAGAAACCTTCTTTGTTAATGGAGATCTTGATTTATTGTAGATAATAGGATTGACACAGTGAATGCTTGAACTCATTTACAAATGTTGGCAGATAATTAAAGGAATCATAATATGATTACATATATAATTGAACTTTGAATGTTATATTTTTTGATTGAAACCTCCGTTGTGTGTGGATTTCAATTGAGTTAAAAAGAGAAATAATCTTACCTTTAATTTATTACCAAGAGTGGATCTCCTAACCCAAGCAAGTTCTTAAATTCATTTGTGAACATCTTTTATTACTTTTGGTGTTGTGACAAATCCTTTTCTTACCTCAATTAATTTTTTTTCATCAATTCCCTGTGGATCGACCTCGGACTCCCGAGAAATTTATTACTTGAGACAACCTGCACTTAGGTTTGCATCCTTAAATCTCGCAGTCAAGTTTTTGGCGCCGTTGCCGGGGACTTGATTTGAAGTTTTGATTTATTGAGGTTCGTTTTCTTTAATAAAATCTATTCTCTCTTCTCCCTCACTGGAGCAAAAGATCAAACTTACCGATCCTTCGGTTTCTTTACTAACTCTCTAACTTTCTAACTATCTAACTCTAACTTACTAACTTGCTAACATACTAACTTTCTAACTTTTATATTTATGTCATTTATTTTTGTTTTTTAATTTTATTTATTTATTTTCGTCATTTTTTTTCGTCGGTGAGGTAACTCTCCCTTTTATTTTACGCACTAACTTAGTGGGGGAAACTCTCCCTTTTACTTTTTTGTTATTTATTTTTTCGCAATCTAACTTAATGAAATAATATTTCTTCTTCTCTTCTCTTTCGCCGGCTCTGTGGGGCTCTGTCACTCTCCGATTTTCATATTTAAATTTACTTTCTGCACTTTATTTTCTATATTTTAATTTTTCGCACTTTATTTTTATTTTTTTTTTTATTTTTGGGTGGTTGGTTTCTACCACACTATTTTTTTTAATTTTTATTTGGTGGTTGGTTTATTCCACGCCTTTGTACATATTTATTGGGTGGTTGATTTATACCACATCCTTGTTAATATTTAATGGTGGGTGACACCGCCAACTTGTACATTATTTTTGTTTATTTATTTTAAGTTATTTATGTATGTATGCTTAATTGGTATCGTGATTTAAATTCTGGTCGTTTAGTTAAAATTAACCCTGGTACTTTATATATTGATTTGTTTGAATTACAATCACACACAATTGACAATGGCTAACAAAGAAAGTGTACATGACGAACATGAAAATCAACCGTTGCGAACCATGCGTGAATATTTGTAACCACCTCGAAGTTCTAGTCCATCATGTTTTATCTTTCCACTCAATCCCAACAATTTTAGATTTAAGCCAGGTATGATTTCTTTACTTCCTAATTTTCATGGTTTAGAATTTGAAAGTCCATATTTACATCTGAAAGAATTTGAGGAAGCATGTATTGCCTTCAATGATCAAAATTGCACTGAAGAGATTGTTAAGCTTAAATTATTTCCTTTTTCTTTAAAAGATAAAGCAAAATCTTAGCTTAACACTTTGAATCGAAGACCAATTAGCACATGACAAGAAATGCAAGGTGAGTTCTTAAAGAAATTTTTTCCAACACATAAAACCACTGCTATGAAAAGACAAATCCACAATTTTTCCCAAAATTCAAATGAAGCATATTTTCAATGTTGGGAACGGTTTAAAGATTTGTTAAATTCTTGCCCACATCATGGTTTTGAAAAATGGCGCACTATAAGCTTCTTTTATGAAAGTTTAACACCTGAAACTAAACAATTTGTGGAAACAATGTGCAATGGTGAGTTTCTGGATAAAGAACCTGATGAAGCTTTAGACTATTTGAACCAGTTGGCTGAAAATTCTCAATCTTGGCATAGTACTAACCCTTCTGAAAATTTAATTAGATCTAATCTTGCAAGTGCTAATAAAGGAAAATATCACCTTAGTCAAGAGGAAGATCTAAATGCTAGATTTGCCAATTTGGCTAGAAAGGTTGAAGCCATGGAATTAAGAAAAGAAATCAAATCTGTACAAAATGAAGAAATTTGTGGCATTTGTGATGATTTAGGATACTCAACACATGAATGTCCTAAAATTCCTGTTTTTAAAGAAGTTGTACATGAGCAGGTAAATGCAATGAATAATTTTAACAAGCCATTTATTTCTTCTTTTTCAGATACATACAATCCGGGATGGAGAAATCACCCGAAATTCAGCTGGAAGAATAATAATCAATCACAATTTGTGCAACGACCACCTCCTCAGGCACAACAGAACTCTCAAAATTCTCAAGGATATGCACCTTATGTCCCGCTATATAGGAAAAACCTTGAAGAAACACTGCATGCATTCATGGAAAAGCAAGAGGCCATTAATAAACAAAACAATCAAACCATGAATGACATAAAAGACACTCTTGCTAAACTTTCTTCTGCACTCACTATTCACAAGAAAGGAAAATTTCCTTCTCAACCTCAACCAAATCCCAAAAAATGAGGGGAGTTCAGAAAACCAACAAATGGACCAAGTCCAGTCAGTGATAACTCTTAGGAGTGGAAAGGTTGTTGAAAAACAAATCCCCGAATCTTGTGAGAAAGAAGATGAACTAATTCCCCAAGAAAATGAAGAAGTTGACCAAAAGGAGACTAAACTCTTACTTTCACCCTCATTTCCTCAAGCATTGAATAATCCAAAGAAATTGGACCATAACACTAGAATTTTTGAAATTTTGAAACAAGTGAAGGTCAATATTCCTTTGTTAAATGCTATCAAACAGATTCCTTCTTATGCCAAATATTTGAAGGACTTGTGCACTGTTAAAAGGAAATTAAACGTGAAAAAGAAAGCATTTTTGGCTGAACAGGTAAGCTCCATTCTTTAGAATAATAATGCGTTGAAATATAAAGATCCTGGTTGTCCTACAGTTTCATGCATTATTGGAGAACATAAAATTGAAAAAGCTTTACTTGATCTTGGTGCTAGTGTCAATTTGCTTACATATTCAGTTTATCAGCAACTCAACTTAGGTGAGTTAAAACCAACTTCTGTAACTCTTCTACTTGCCGATAGATCAATTAAAATTCCAAGAGGAATAGTGGAAGATGTGTTGGTTCAAGTTGATAAATTCATATATCCTGTGGATTTTATTGTCTTGGATACTGAACCTATGGTTGATAGTTGAAGTCAATTCCTGTTATTTTATGCCGTCCATTTTTAGCAACATCTAATGCTTTGATAAATTGTAGAAATGGAGTGGTGAAGCTAACATTTGGAAACATGACACTGGATCTCAATGTTTTTAACATGTGCAAGCAACCACAGGAATTCCTTGATGAAAATGAGGAAGTTGAAGGAATTGAAGCCATTATAGATGATCATCTTCAAAAAGGGAGTTCTTCTGACCCATTAGAAGTTTGTTTAATTAATTCATTTCATTTGCTTGATTGTACTGAGGAAATAGAATACAAAGAAAGAAAGCCAAAATTCGAAGAGCTAAAACCCATGAATAATAATGCCCATGAAGAAGTACCCACACCGGAACTAAAGCCATTACCTGCTGGGTTGAAGTACACATTTTTGGGAGAAAAGCAAAGCTTTCCTGTGGTAATTTCCTCGTCTCTTACTGAAGAACAAGAAGGAAAGATGTCGCCTCAATGGACGCACCAAGATAGACGAAAATTTTTGATAGAGGTGAAAATTTTTTATTGGGATGACTCATACTTGTTCAAATATTATGCGGACCAAATCTTTCGAAGATATGTGCCCGACAGTGAGGTAGGTAGAGTCATTAAATTTTATCACTCAGAAACATGTGGAGGTCACTTTTCTTTAAAGAAAATAACTGTGAAAATCTTGCAGTGTGGATTTTATTAGCCCACTTTATTTAAGGACTGCTATACTTTTTACAAAAGTTATGAAAAATTGTCAAAAGATGGGCTCAATTTCAAAAGAAACATGATGCCTTTGAATCTGCAATCATGATGAAGAAAAATCCCACAGTCTTGGGAATCTGACTCTAAAAGACCCTGTTTGTCAATTTATAAGAAAATTGGATGGGAAGCTTATCCTCGACTCATAAAAGGCGTTTAAGCTGTTACTGGATGTGAAACCAGAGGCAGATGTGAGTCATATTCACAATAATCTATATATATTATCTTCTTCTTCTTCATGTTTTCTTTTTAAAAAAAATGAAAAAAAATGAAAAAAAAAAAAGATGAAAAAAAATGAAAAAAAAATGTTTGAAAAAGGGCGATCCAAAAGGAGTACCATGGCCTTAATTAGTTGTGGAGCCCCAGCCTTTAGCTGACCCGTCATTGACTCGGGTGGACCTTTGCACGCTAGTCCTTAAAAAAATTCGTGAGTGTCTACTGCACTGGTGACATGCAGTATAAAGATATGCTACTACTGCACTCATGACGCGCAGTATAAAGATACGCCATAAAAGCTGTACATACAAGTATGTCATCATTTACTATTATATTTCTTTTATCTTTGTATGATTTTGCTGTATTTTAGTTTTGGACAGACGATCCTTTGAGCAGGGTCCTTCAGGGGTTTCTAGACTTCTCTACCCTGATGGTTTTCTTGAAGTAAAAAAAAATCAAAAATAAAATAAATAAAAAAGATTATGTGTTCCTTAATTTCAAACTCTTCTGACAACAGCCAACCTACCCTTATAGGTGCAATTATTATCCTTTCCATTCTTTTTCCTTTTTAAACACTCCACTTTCTCCACTTTCCTCCAACTCAGAATCATTCAAAGGGAAGGTGTTTCTGTTCGTCAACTTAAAAATATATGTGTATTTTGTGGATCTAAGTATGGGAAGGGTTTAGAGTTTGTAAACGCAGCTACCACTCTTGGTCGATCACTTGCTGCGAGGAATATTCATCTTGTATATGGGGAAGGTTGTCGTGGGTTAATGGGAGCTGTATCACTTGCTGCATATGTAAGAGGCAGTCAGGTTTTAGGTGTCATTCCTGAACCTTTAGCTCAACAGAACATCAATGGAAAGACAATTAGGGAGGAACTTAAGGTATCATCAATGCATGAACGAATGAAGATAATGCTTGAAAATTCTGATGCATTCATTGCCTTACCAGGTGATTTTGGTACCTTGGAAGAAGTTTTTCAAATTGTCTCTTGGGCCAACTGAACATCCACCATAAACCCATAGGTTTGTTGAATGTAAATAATTTCTTTGATATTTTGTTAATCTTTCTTGACCATGCTATAGAACAGAAATTTATCACACCTTTGGCAAGACAACTTCTTATCTCTGCTTCCACTATTGATGAGTTGACTGATAAATTAGAAGCTTTTGTTCATGAACCTGACCCAGCAATAGCTCAGATAGATTGGTCAGCAGGAAGCAGTGAGGGAAGTAGGATGAAAAAAGAGCTAGATTTGACACTTCATTTATAGTTTTTCTTTACTTTTGATTTTATTTATCGTACTTTGTTTCTGTTTAAATTTATGTTAGATTTCTCCAATAGGTAATATCTTCTATCCTTTACTCATCTATATTTTAACATTGAGGACAATGTTGTGATCTAGTTGGGGGGAAGGATAGTTGACCCCAAAAAAAAAATTTTTCTTTTCTTTTTGGGAAGTATGATATGATTGTCATGGACTTACTAAACCAATTAGTGATGGCAGAGTAAGGAGTAATTTTACTTTTGAGTCGCATTTAAATTGGGAAGTATGTTTAGTGAGATGACTGTCAGAAACCTATTTGTAGTAAAACCAATTAAGGATGGCAGAGTAAGGAGTAAATTTTGGAAACAATTTATTACTCTTGAGACGTATCTTAGTTGGGGTAGTAAATAATTAGTATTAATCTGTGAAAGTAACAAAGTTTTTCTCTTTTGATTTCCTTTGTAAAATTAAAGTGAATGCACTCTCACATCCTTTGAAGCAATTGAAATTCAGGGATCATAGCATGATTGAATAAATTATCTTCTTTCTTAAATTTCACATGCTTGGTTATGGATGTTGAATTGGTGGATTGAGAATGATAGAAATATGCCTTGTGAGATTTTGAGCCTATTGATGAATGGATTGAATATCTGTACCATTCTCTACTTTTTTGTGTGATTTTCACTCATAGAATTGTTACTCTAGAACTTGCTTTGATTCTTTTTTAGGCTACATTTTCACATGCATACATTAATATGATTGAGGCATTTTGAAATAGCTACTTTGACCAAATAGCTATCCTTGTATATTTTCCATTGTGTAACCCCTTTGA
This sequence comes from Ormosia emarginata, assembly GCA_029884605.1. Classification (NCBI taxonomy): domain Eukaryota; kingdom Viridiplantae; phylum Streptophyta; class Magnoliopsida; order Fabales; family Fabaceae; genus Ormosia; species Ormosia emarginata. The sequence continues at coordinate 48,974,714 of JAQQTP010000088.1, forward strand.
ACTTATTTGACCATTCCTTTTTTTTAGCTCACTTCGTACCTTCAAAAAAAAAGAAAAAAAAACATGTTTTTACTCAACCTTAGGGAATAAGAGAGCATTGACCTTGTTCTTGAACAAGTGTGGGGGTGTGTGTGCAAAATGATCATAAAAAAAAAATTGACCACTGTTGCAATCAAAGGATTATCAAAGTCAGAATAAAGGTGGATGCTTGAAAACAACAAAAAAAAAGTGAGAATGTTCAAATCTAACAATGAATTCAATTCACCAATTTGGGATTGATCTTCAACAAAACATTAGTCAAATATTGGTGATTGTCCTTTATGATGAATGTTCTCAAACATTTTCTTCACTCTAACTGTACCATAATGCTCTTTTATTCTCTTTGGTATTTATCTTTGCATATCCATATTATCTCCTCTCATTTACCATGACCCCATTACAACCTTGAATAAAGTCCTCTTGATTTTTGTATGCACATGTTGTGAGTAACAGAGAAGTAGAAGATAAGCAAGCTTATGGTAGTGCAATTGTTCATGGGTTGATTAGAGTGAAATACTTACCTTTTAAACACTTGAGAGATTGAGAGTGAAATTCTGTGAGGATCTATCATTCTTGATTCATTCTTTTCAACTGAAGTTTCCTTGCTTGTTGGTTTGAGACGTGAAGAAATGTTACCTCATTAATGCTTTGATCCCTTGAATTTCTTGTTGCTCTTCTTGCTTCATCGAGTCTTTTAGAGTTTTTAGCTTTTGAGTCTATGTCATTTTTCTTTGTCTCCTAACTTTGGTCTTATGTGTTTTGCCCAGGAGTGCAAAAGCTAAGTGTGAGAGAATATGATGATCACATATTTTATACATTAATAAACCCTCATTTTTAGTCATTTACACTCTCCATGTACTTAATTGATTAAGCCTAGTTATGTTTTGTAAGTTTGGACTCAAATTGGACTTAATTGATTTTTTTCAGTACTATTTTGGTCTTACGTTATTTCTATATTTCATCCATATCTTGAGTTTTAAATGTCTGATAATTATGAATTTTACCTTGTAGGAAAGATAAGAGAAAGTTCTACAACTTTGATGAAGAGCTCAAAGTCTCAATCAGACATCTAGTGGAGCTAATTGGGCTTGGAAGACAGAACACGAGTTTTGTGTCTAAAACCTGAACAGTGTACAGTAATCAGAGCATAACTCGGGCTGCAGGAATTATCTTGGGCTGAAATTTGAACATTTGAAAGTTAAGACCCAGATCTAAAACTTTCATGTTGAACACAAAACTTGATTCGGGCTCCTTAATGGTGATATTGGGTCTGAAAATCAAAACAGAGGTGGTAAAACTGGGCCTAAACAGTCTGTAGTAATTGAGTCATATCTTGGGTTATAGGATGAATTTTTGGGTGATTCTAGAGCCATTGGAAAGCTTAGACAATTTCCTAGAACTTTTATGAAGACCACTTGGCTCGAAAATCACGGAATCAATGACTTAAGCAATGAATTATTTCGGAGACAAAGAATCTCAATAATCCAACTACTCATCCAATCATCCAACCACTCAACCACTCATCCAACCACTCCACCCACTCATCCACCTACTCTTAATCATTCTCCTTGTCATTTTATATCCTTACTCCTTTATAAAAGGCACCATGAGCTGGATGTTGAGAGGGGAGGGTTAGGCATTTGGTGTTAGGCTTAGTTTTTACAAATTGTGGTTATGCTTGTTTATTATTTTCCTTTGTTGTAATTTTCTCTTGTTCTAAACTGAAGCTATGTTCATCTTTCTCTTCTTCTCTCTTTCTTTCTTATCTATGAGTAACTAAATCTTCATCTTGCTTGGGTGAAAGAGTGAAGCTCTTGGTAATGAAATAAGGTTAGATTATTCTATTTTCTTGTGCTTAAATGATATATTATCAAATGGACATTATATGTATTGTATTTTGATTCCAATCAATTTAGAAACCTTCTTTGTTAATGGAGATCTTGATTTATTGTAGACAATAGGATTGGCACAGTGAATGCTTGAACTCATTTACAAATGTTGGTAGATAATTAAAGGAATCATAATATGATTACATATATAATTGAACTTTGAATGTTATATTTTTCGATTGGAACCTCCGTTGTGTATGGATTTCAATTGAGTTAAAAAGAGAAATAATCTTACCTTTAATTTATTACCAAGAGTGGATCTCCTAACCCAAGCAAGTTCTTAAATTCATTTATGAACATCTTTTATTACTTTTGGTGTTGTGACAAATCCTTTTCTTACCTCAATTAATTTTTCTTCATCAATTCCCTGTGGATCGACCTCGGACTCCCAAGAAATTTATTACTTGAGACAACCTGCACTTGGATTTGCATCCTTAAATCCCGCAGTCAGGATGGGAGCAATTTCACCTCAATAGTCTACACCACCACCAGTTCACCCGATGCAGCTAGTATAGGAGGTACCCGTAGGGAGGAATCAGAATTTCCAGTACCTCTTGGAGTTTAGAAAGTCTAACCCATCTTTCTTCAAGGGGGAGTACAACCCAGTCAGAGCAGAGGGTTGGTTGAAGGAGATGGAGAAGATCTTTTCACTCATGGTTTGCTTGGAGGAATAGAAAGTCTTGTTTACTACCTACATGCTAGTAGGGGATGCAGATGATTGGTGGGTTGGTGCCAAGAGATTTTTTGAGGCATCGGGCACTCATGTTACTTGGGAGGTGCTTAAAATTTCTTTCTTGGACAAATACTTTCCCAAGAACCTACAGAGTGCCAAGGAAATGGAGTTCCTGAAATTCGAACAAGGTGAGATGTCTATTGGCCAGTATGTGGCCAAGTTTGATGAATTGTCAAAGTTCTTCTCTTACTTTAGATTTAATCCATATGAACAATGGAAATGTATTGAATTTGAAGAGGGGTTAAAAGATGACATTAGGAAGGCCATCCGACCTTTAGAAATCTAGGACTTCCTGATTTTAATGAACAAATGTGGGATTGTTGAAGGCTATGTTAGCAAACCTTAGTTGGATCATACATCACAACCAAATAGGAAGAAAGTAGATGAGAAATTTAAGGAGAAAGATAAGGGTAAGCAAGTTCAGACGGACATAAAGGGACCTAAAAGTCCTAGATGTGAGAAACGACATAGTGATCCTTGTCTGGCAGGCCAATCAGTGTGTTTCATATGTGAACAACCGGGACACTTTGCCAGAGATTCCCCACAAAAGTAGAGTGCTATGCCCAGTTCGAGACCTCAAGCTAAAGGGAGAGTTTACACTCTAAGTAGAAATAAGGTGACACAATCTCCGATCTGATCCAAGGTAAATGCATAATACACAATCATCTTTTAACTGTTATGTATGATTTAGGGGTATACCACTCCTTTGTTTCTAATGATTGTGTGAAAATGTTGGATTTACATATGATAGAACTCCTATATGACTTATCTATATCCACCCCCACAAAAAAAAACTAGTTACAACTTCAAAAATGTGTTTTGATTATTGTATAAAAGTAGAAGATATGATTTTCTTTGTAAATCTTATCTATTTACCTCTTGTGGATATTGATAGCATTCTTGGTATGGATTGGTTGTCTTCCAATCATGTGGTTTTAAACTGTTCAGATAAAACCCTAGTATTCATGTCTGACTTACCTTCTAGAGTTGTTCTTTTTGAGTCAATATATCTCAATGCTAATCAGGTGAATCACTATTTGGTAGAAGGGGCTCAAGGATATGTCCTCATTTTCTTTCTAAGTGCTGAAGTAGAGCAGAACCTAGATGTTATACTTGTAGTGAGAGAGTATCCTGAAGTATTCCTGAAAGATATAGTGGAGTTGCCACCCGAGCGAGAAATAAGGTTTTCTATAGATTTAGTGACTGGGATGTGACCTATATTTATAGCACCCTATAGGATGACACCTTTAGAGTTAGCGAAACTTAAGAAGAAAATAGAAGAATTTTTTGATAGACAATTCATAAGACCAAGTGTTTCTCTATGGGGAGCACTCGTGTTGTTAATGAAGAAAAATGATGGTACCATGTGACTTTGTGTTGACTATAGGCAGTAAAACAAGGTAACCATCAAGAATAAGTATTCATTGCCTAGGATAAACGATCTAATGGATCAACTAAGAAGAGCATATGCTTTCTCAAAGATTAATCTTAGATCCAGGTATCATTAGATAAAGGTTAAAGAAGAGGATATCCCTAAAACCGTTTTTAGAACTAGGTATGGACATTATGAGTATCTTGAGATGTCTTTTGGGTTGACGAATACACCGGTAGTGTTCATGGATTACATGAACATGATTTTTAGACTCTACCTAAACCAGTTTGTGGTAGTGTTTATAGATGATATCCTAATATATTCTAAGACAATGGAGGAGCACGAGCAACACATTAGGTTAGTTTTGGAAACCCTTAAGGAAAAGAGGTTGTTTGCCAAGTTATCTAGTGCAAGTTCTGGCTAAAGCAAGTGTATTTTTTGGGCCATGTGATTTCTCAAAGTGGGATTTCAGTGGACCCTAGTAAAGTTGAGGTAGTAGTACATTGGGAAAGACCAATCACTGTGACCGAGATCATAAGTTTCATAAGCCTAGTTGGGTACTATAGAAGGTTCATAAAGGGATTTTCTTAGTTAGTGCTACCCTTGACTAGACTGACTAGCAAAAGTAGTACTTTTGAGTGGACTTAGGATTGTGAGAATAGTTTTCAAGAGTTAAAGTTGAAGCTAACTACTATCCCAGTATTGGTAATTCCAAATCCTCAAGAGGACTTTGAGGTGTTTTGTGATGCTTCAAAGATAGGTTTATGGTACGTTCTCATGCAAAATAGGAGAGTAGTTGCCTATGCATCGAGGCAATTGAGGCCACATGAGGAGAACTACTCTACTCATGATCTGGAGTTAGCCACGATGGTGTTTGCCTTAAAGGTTTGGAGACATTACTTCTATGGAGTCCAATGTTAGGTGTTCAGTAATCATAAAAGTTTAAAGTACTTGTTTGACCAGAAAGAGCTGAACATGAGACAAAGAAGATGGATGGAGTTCTTAAAGGACTATGACTTTGAGCTAAAGTACCATCCAAGTAAGGCCAATGTAGTGGCCGATGCACTAAGTAGGAAATCCTTACATGTATCTCAGATGATGACCTCGGAGAGTGAACTTCTTAAGAGTTTTAGAGACTTGAGTCTTGCAATGACTGTGTTGCCACATAGTCTCTGTATGAATATAGTGAACATAGTTAATGACTTAAGGACTTAGATCTTATAAGCTTAAAAGGAGGATGAGACTCTAGGGGATATAAGTGAGCAAATCTTCTTAGGAAATCAAAAGGATTTCAATATGCGCGGATGATTAAATGGTTAAGTTTAGAGGTATACTTTGCATTCCAAGGGAATCCAGAATCAAGGAGAGGATCCTTGAAGAGTCTCACATAAGTCAGTATACTATCCATCTCGGGGCCACTAAGATGTACAAGGATGATGTTTTGGTGGTCTAGAATGAAGAAAGACATAGCATAGTTTGTGTCTAGGTGCTTAACTTGTCAGAAAATAAAGATAGAACACCAGAAATCTTCTAGATCTTTTCAATCTTTAGAAATCCCTGAGTAGAAATGGGATAATATCACTGTGGATTTTATGATGGGGTTACCCAATACTCAGCCAGGGTATTGATGTGATATGGGATATTGTGGATAAACTTATCAAATTTGCCCATTTTTTGTCGATTAGAACTAACTACTCCTTGGATAGAGTAGCTCAACTATACTTACAAAAGATAGTTTAATTGTATGGTATTCCCCTAAGTATAGTTTCAAATAGAGACTAAACTTAGTTTGAGTACAATATATCATCCACAGACATATGATCATTCAGAAAGGACTATCTAAACCCTTGAGGATATGCTTAGAGCATGTGTTCTAGAGCAACAAGGTAGTTAGGATAGGTTCTTGCCTTTAGTGAAGTTTTCCTACAATAATAGTTACCATACCAGCACAGGAATGGCATTGTACAAAGCACTTTATGGTAGGAAGTGTAGGTCTCCATTATGTTGGTATGAGGTTGGAGAGAAAACTATCCTAGGACCTAAATTGGTACAACAAACCACAGATCAAATTAAAATATTCAGGAATAGGTTGGTTATAACTCAGAGTAGGTAGAAGAGCTATGCTGATAAAAGGAGAAAACCTCTTGAGTTTGAAGAAGGAGAACATGTTTTCTTGGGAGTCATTCCTACAACAAGAATTAGTAGAGCATTGAAAACATGGAAGTTAAATCCTCGTTTCATTGGTCCCTATCAAATCCTAAAGAGAATTAGACTTGTAGCTTATTAAATAACCCTTCTTCCCAGTCTGTCAAACCTTCACAATGTCTTTCTTGTGTCATAACTTAGGAAGTACAATCCAGATCCTCCACATATCATAAAAAATGAATATGTGTAGTTAAGGGTTGTTTTGTCTTATGTAATGCAACCGGTAAGGATCATGGATAGAGGAGACAAAGAGCTTAGAGGTAAGTGGATTCCTCTGGTAAAGGTACTCTGGAATGGAGCTGGCGTTGAGGAGGCTATTTGGGAGCTAGAGTCCCACATGCAACTTGACTACCCGGAGTTGTTTGTATGAGGTACACAATTTTGAGGACAAAATTTTAAAAAGGATGAGAGAAATGTAACATCGTCTTTGACATGTTAAACTTGTATATAGTTAGAGAGGTATCATAATACTTGTATGACATGCCTATTTAGTTTTATGACATTCTCGGTTAGATTATGCACTTTGTTGCAACACTAATATGAAAAGTAACTTAAAATGAATCAGATAATGACATAACTTACTTAGTTAAAGGAAATAAATATGAAGATTTCTAGGTTACAAATGTATGTAATGTAATGTAGTTAAAGTTTGAGGAAAAATTGAATTAGTTTAGTATTTTTTTAGTACACTAAGTGGGTGATTTAATATCGGATTGACTTGATTGATATATGGAAACTTATGAAAATGATAAAACTAGGGTTGGGATGAATCTTAGGAATTTCTATAATATCTAAGGAAGTTAGGAAACTTGATTTAGTAAGATTAAAGTATTCCTAAGAGATATAAAGTTTCAGCAAAATATCTCATTTTGTTTGATGACTCATGGTTCCTATCTATCTTTGACTTTCTTTGATATTTTCTCTCAATCTCACTCACTCTCTCACATAAAAATAGCACCAGCAAAAGAGGAAAATAGAGAAAAGAAAGAAGAAGAAAAAGAGGAAGAAGAGGGAAGGAAGAAAAAGGCAAAAGGAAAAGCTAAAGCTTGAATTCATCATCTAGACTACTTGAGGTAGGGGTGCTTGTTCCTTAACCTCACCTATTGCTTCACCATCTTGTTGATTCATGCTTGTTTGGTGTGAGTTGAAAAATGGGTTTTTGAGGCAAATATGGTTCCTTTGATTGATTTTTGTTTCCTATGGCTAAGGTTGGTTTGTTTTTGGCTTCATCTAACATGGTTGTTGATTGAGGACTTAGAAACACTCATTTGAATGCTAGAGTTAAAAGTTGAGAAATAAGTATATAGATCTTTGAATCTTGTTCATGATTCCATGCTAGATGGGTTAAGAGAGTGCATGATGATTTTAACATGTTTAGAGATCATGTCTGGGGTTAAAAATCACGTAGAACCTGTGATTGATGTTTGGAATTTAATATGAGAATCAATGGAATAGAAACACAGTTATTTGATGCCTAGAAATGTTGTTCTATTATGCCTTATTTGAATAACAAGGTGGCTATTTGAATAAAGCATCAGAGAATGCTCCAGGATGTGCGTTTTCGTGGGTGTTTTTCAAATACCTTATGTGTTATTTGAATAACACAAGTCAAAGAACATAAGAACTACACATTTTGAGGTGTTATTCGAATAACCTAGGGGTTATTCGAATAAACCTTTCCAAAGTGCAGACTTTGAGGGTTCTATTTGAATAACAGAAAGGGTTATTCGAATAGAATTGCCTTGTTTTAAGGAATTATACATTCCAAAGAGTATCAAGGGATGAGTTTTCAAAGGTTTTCATTATGATGAGTGATTTAACCTAGAAATGAGCACTTTGTGCATTAGATGCTTGAGAGGGTAATCTTTTATGTGCTTCCAAGGTAATGTATTAAGTTGTATGTCTATTTCACTTATGAAATGAGCTTGGTTCTTTAATGAGCTATGGTAATGAAATGAGCTTGGTTCTTTAATAAGCCGTGGAAATGAAATGAGCTTGGTTCTTTAATGAGTCATGGAAATTAAATTAGCTTGGTTTCCTCTGATGGGCAATGAAAATGAGTTTAGCTTGGTTCTTTTATTATTTCATGAATGTTTATTTAGCTTGGCTCCTTTAGTTACTAAAGATGAGTCATGTAAGAACTTTTAAAACATATCTTACTTCTTATTTTTTTAAGATTGGGTTGATAATGTTATAAATGACTGTTTATAGAATACTATTACTAAGAATTGTGAATTCTTACCAAGTTTGTTGTATTCATGTAAATCCAGGTCAAGACCATGCTAGGGGAATGAAGAAGAGACAAATGGACTAGATAGCTAGCTTCTTTTTGGCAAAGCCTGTATTATGTTTATACTTTGCTTTGTGATGTACAAAAATGTTATGCATTACAATTTACCCTTTTGAGGCTAATATTGTATAAACATGTATCTTTATTCCTTTGAGGCTCTCTATAATGACATGTAAGGTTATTATGGATTATGATTATTATTTTTTAAATAGAACTTGATTAACTTTGTTTATTTGTGTATATTATGAATAGACTATGATATCTAGAGTTAGGGTGTTACATCATGACTAAGTCCTATTTCCTTATTCGGTCTCCTCACTATCATCATCATCATCATCATCATCATCATCATAATCACGAACTGGTTAAGCCTGAGTAGGGGTAGTAGAAGTGGTGGGGGCAGTACTAGTGAAAGTTCGCTCAATCTTAACACCTTATATCATAGAGCGGATGAAGGCTAAGTCCCAATTGACATAATTTATGCGTTGGATCATACTTCCCTCAAATTGATCTAGTCAATCATGAACTCCTCCTATGCTCACACCAATATATGTGTGAAGCCTTCACATCTCTTTGAGTAACTGATCCATGGAGACTCGTGGTGGAGCACCTTGTTGTGCTTCAAGCATTGTTGCTTCTTCATCATACTCACTATCCTCATTGCCTTGGGCAATGTTACCATCCACACCATGGTCTATATAGAACCATTCATCACTAATCTTTTTCATTTTTATCTTGGTGAGGATATGCTCATCAATGGATTCAGAACCATCTTTACTTTCGTCCTTGACTTCACAGATGAGTGGAACATGGAATTGCTAAATAATTTTGGTAATGAGCATAACATAGGGTAAAGGATGGTTGCCCTTCTTTGCCTTTAGCATGTGTTTGATGATATAGTACTCCTAATTTATCTGTTTGCCATTGTTCAAAGCCCAAAGGGTCAGCACATCATTCGATTGTATCTACGAATAGTTTCGCCCTCTTGCAATAAGAGCCATGACTATAATATAGTGCAACAAATGATTCTCAAGTGTTAAACCACTAGCCGTAACTCTGTCTTTTACACGATAACCAAACTAAATCAAAGTGTTCAAAGTAGACTTATACTCATATTCATCAGCCTAAATAGAAGCATCACCACTGCCAGTAAAGTTTACACCATCAAATTTCAATCTATTCAATTTGGCCCGCATTCATGATTGATCACAATTTTAACCTTTTTTACTTCAGTGATTACAGTTTCATTTTCATATTGCAGATTTGCATAGAAAACTCTCACTAAGTTAGGATAAATATCTCTCTTAATACTCAAAAAGGTAATCAGACTAATAACTTGTAACAATTTATGGCATTGAAATGGCTCATTTGAGAAAAAAGGTATTATCCAAATACCTTAGTTGGAAGATCTTTCGAATTTGAAATTTGTTTTGGAAGTTTTCAGCTTGCCGTAGAGTGCTAAAGAGACGAGAGAGATCTAATGCCAAAAGAGGTGCTTGTGGAGCCTTTCCTACAGCCTTCCCTATTCTTTGCCTCTTTGTGCCCTTGGATGATTCAACTATGTTTGGGTGATTTTGGTGTGGGGTAGAGGTAGGGGTAATGGAATAAGTGTTTTGGGAAGGATTGAAGATGCTAGAAGGGAAATTTGATGAAGATTTTGGGATCTTTCGGTGTGGTGTTCGGGATCTTTTGTAACTTTGAGATTATGATGAAGAATGGGATTTTTGGTGAGTGGGTTGGTAGGATTATGGTAGAAGGAGTGTTTTAGAGTTGATTGGGATAAGAATATAGGATTTCGATGGAGATTTGAGTTTGAGTTTCTAAAGAGAAAGTACGAGTTAGGGTTTTAAGCTAGGGAATGATTTTTAGAGGATTTAGGAGTTTTGATGTGTGGAAAGATGAGGGGTTTTGGTGAAGAAGTGTTTAGGAGTGGTTAGGAGTGATTTGGGAGTGATTTAGGAGTGAAATAGTGAGGATTTGAGTTGCATTTGGGTGAGAGAAAGAGAGTGAGAGGGGCGACTAGAAAAAGAGGGAGAGAAGAACATAGGCTGAAAGATGAAGAAGAATGAGCATTTAAGGCTATAAAACCATGTTGTAATCGATTACAGCAAGTGTGTAATCGATTACGAAGTTGTTGCCTTCTTGTAATCGATTACCAACTTATGGTAATTGATTACCACGATGCCATCTTCAAATCTGGGTGTTGTGTAATCCATTACCAAGCATGGTAATTGATTACCAAGCTGTTGTATGCTCTCCAAACTAGTTTCAAAGGGTTTGTAATCAATCACAACCTCATGTAGTTGATCACCTCATCCAAAAATTAAATTTTTCACTTGCAAGAGACCTTGTAATCCATTATCAACTCTCATAATCCATTACCACATCAGTAAACTTGAGATTTTTCTAACCAAACTTCAGCAAACTTCATCAAAACATTTCTTGAGCAAATTAAAGGACTTAATCATGATGAGAGTTGTAACAACCTAATTCTAGATACTGTAGTATACTCTCAGTATGCTAAGTAAGTAGAATTAAGTAAGCCACTTTAAACTTAAAGCGTGAATACATAACCTGTATAACATATATCAACATATAAGTATATAGAGCCTTTACAGAAGTAAGAGAACAAGACATTTTACACCATTTGAAAACTTGCTCTTTACTAAACAACCACATGATATGTCTGAGATTACATACTTCTATACAACTAGCTGTGAAGGCTTATATATAGAACTATAAATTTAAGTACAAAACCAATATATGTACATGAATAACTTTATTAAGTTTTCATCGCCTTACCTTGCGCTTGCTTTGGTACTTCGTTAGATTTATCATGGAAACATAAAATTGGGGTGAGAATTAGAAATTCTCAATAGTACATTTCAAAAGTGTGCCATCACAATAAATCTAGCTGTTTCAGGGAAAAACTTATCATTTGTTTAAAACTCATCACAAATATATATATATATATATATATATATATATATATATATATATATATATATATATATATATATATATATATATATATATAAGTTAGAAAGGTGGCAAACTGCCAAATTTAGTCCTCTCTCTCTTTGAGAAGCTTTGACCACCAAATGACTAAGTTGCCATTGGCTGGTTGGGGAAGCCAATTTTCCCCCATCTCTCTCTCCCATTGCCGCGACAATGCATGCCCAAGGGGAGTAAAATTTGCTCTCACACTTAACCCATTTTCATTCAAATTATCACATTTTCATCTAACACTTTCTCTCTCTTCAAGTTCTTCTACATTTCTCTCCAAATTCTCTCTTCTTCTTCTCCTACACTCACGGTTTTGGCAGCCCTTTGGTGATCATTTTCTTTCACTTTCTCACCTCACCAACATCATTTCTACACTCCCCTCAACATCCTCTATACTTTCTATTTGGAGAGTTTCTTCAAAATCTATCATCTCCTCCATTGTCTTCCAAGACCAAGCTTCAAAGTTTAAGGTAAAGTTTCTATTTTTTCTTTTCCTTCTCTTCATTTTCGTGTTCTATGGTTTCATTGGAGACCAAAGATCCATCTTTTTGAAAGCTTAGTGTTGATTCTTTGTGTTTGAAATTTCTAGGGTTTTTGGACCCCAAAACCGAAACCACCAACAAGCAACTAGGAGGCTATTTTCATGTTCTTCCTTTAGGTAAGAGGGAGATTACTCACTTCAACCATTATTGGTGGTGAGGAGACCTTTGTGTGGTTGTTGATGGAGAAATCCATATTTGAATGCTTACTTTGTTTGATGATTTCGCATGTTTATGTGTTCTTGATTGAGGTTGATGATTGAATGATGATTTTGAATGCATTGGGGGTGTTAGAATATTTAATAATGCTAGGTTTAATAAATAGAAAATTTGAGGGTTTCCTACACTAATGTGAGGTCACGATTTTGGCTTTGGACTTTAAGGGATTGAATTGATTTTGTGTGAGATAAGATTTGAATGATTAGGTATCAAGTGACTAATGCATAAAATGGAAAGAAATTAGAACTTTGAAGACCTGGGGAGGCCACGGTTTTTAGAGAAAATTTTGGGTTCAAATGATGCCTTGGTGTATTTTTTGAAGTTAAGGACTTAGAGATATACATAATTCATAATGAGATGGAAGAATTAAATTGAGTAATGACTCCTAAGAGAGCCACAGATTTTAAGGGTTCTTTAACCTAAAATTCTCATAATTGACCAAGATTTAAGACATTGGAAATGTTGGATTCCATAACATGAAATTGTGATAATTGATGAACCGTAACTATATATGTTGATGTTGAGAATTGGTTCTATGTTATTATGAGTCCCTATGTGGGACTAAGTACTTGATAAAATTATGACATGTTGATATTGAGAAATGATCATATGCCATTGTGGTATGCCTTATGATAAATGTATCATTGATAAATATACATGATGTATATTGCGTCGTCATGCATATGTGTTGTCTATTGGGCATTATTGGAAAGGCGATGTATGCCTAGGAGATTGAATAACACTTATGTGCGGGTGCGAGTAGACTAAGCGTAGGGTCATAGTGGTTGGCCTTGGGGGCGTCAGTGTGAGGGTGTCTCACAATAGACAATGGTAGCTCCACTGGGGCCGTGGGATAGACCAATGCAAACACACCAATAATCCAGACTGAGACGCTATCCTATATCGCGATCAACTGTTAAGGTGTCATGTATAAGCCAATTACGCAAATATTTTTGAGATGAAGCACACTATTTTTTTAGGCTATCGAGATACTGGCATTACTCCTTGATCATTCTCTCCGAAATGTTAGTGTCTAGTTCCATGGAGTACGAACTTGGTACTATACGCATTGTGAATTGTCAGTCTCATAATCCATTGAGCATGAGCATTTATAACTGTGAAAATATATGTTCTTACTACTGCAATAATTATCTGATCTTTAGACTATTGACTGTTGGGGATATTACTGTTATCTGCCTGATATTGTAATTCTTACTATTATTACTGTCGTTCTGCTTTTACTGTCAATTTTATTATTACTGTTGATGAATATATATGTTGTAATGCTATGTGGGTGTCCAGCGCTGTTATGTTTTCTTGTTGCCATTTTGGTAATGAAAGCTAGGTGTCTCACCTCTTTCTGTATTTTGATATTCCTATTTATTTTATGTACTTCTAAGAAGACGTTCGCGAGGAAGAAAAAGAAACGCCTAAGTTTCCTTTTCTTGCTGAGGAAGTCATCACGCCCATGCTGATTTTTGGGGTATACTAGGGTGACTTTTCATGGAGGCCCCGATTGCTGGCACATAAATGTGCAGATGGACCGATGCGTTTATTGTGGGGAGCTGATGGTGTCTCTAGCTTAGGGTCGCTACGACCCGCTTGGGGAGCTGGCGGTCCCTTCTCATCAGTCTTAGGGGCTGATACTATCGGTGGCTACTGATGGCTAACCGTTTATCTTTTTGGGGAAGCCTGACATTTTGCTGTATTTGATGGGTATATATTTGTAATCATCTAGGGTGGGTAAAGCCTTATATTTTTTGTATATTTTGTGATGTAGCTAAACAGGCTAATGCGCATATATATATATATATATATATATATATATATATATATATATATATATATATATATATATATATATATATATATATTATGTATAGATGTATGGTTTATTTTACGTTGATTTTTACTACGACCGTTCGAACTATTATCTCGCCACGAAAAGAACCTTTAAATTAACTCTTTTGACACTACTTGTTAATGATACAATTTAAACAAAAAAAAAATGTAATGCCATTTAGAAAGGAACCTATACATCTATAAAATGAACCGGGTCTATGAGATTTAAACTTATTATTATTTTTCGTAATTTATTCCATTTTATGTTTCAAATTGTTATGGTGTGACGTTCCTTCTTCGTGAGGTAAGAAAAAGGGGCGTTACACTGTCTTGGTATCAAAGCCCCAGTTTAAGTTTTCTTTTGGGTCATGTGATTTTGGACTGTCTTGTTTGTGTTGTGTGATTCTCTGTGTTTGGTATTCTGAAGGGATACACCTGACTTTTCTTTGTGTTTTGTATAGCCTAATCTGAAAAGAAGCATGGCTCGTAGAGGGGATATAACTGCTGCAATCGAAGCAATTCAGAAGATAGCTAAGGCTATGCTACAACAAAACCAGCAAACTACTCAACAATAAGAGAGGACTACATAATAATTGGAGGCTATTGCTGATGCCCAGAATTTGGCGGAATCTCATCGCACTAACCCTCCACAATTTAAAGGAGAATTTGATTCGGAGAAGGCTACTCTATGGATCAAAGAGTTGGAGAAGATATTCATGGGTATGAATTGTGCCAATGACAAGAAGGTGACTTATGCTATGTTTATGCTGATTGGAGATGCAGAAGATTAGTGGACTGGAGAGTAGAGGTTATTGGAGGCTGAAAATCGAGCAATTAATTGGGAAGTGTTCAAAGAGAGATTCTTGAATAAATATTTCCCAGAAAGTAACAGACATGCTAAGGAGATGGAGTTTCTTGGTTTGCGGCAAGGAAATATGATGGTAAGTGAGTATACTGCTAAATTTGAGAGTTTGTCCAAATTCTCAACCTACTTTCAACACCAACCGAACGAAGCATGGAAATGTCAAACATTCAAGGAAGGCCTAAGGCACGACGTGAAGAGGGCGGTTATCACTTTGAAGATTAACCAGTTTTTGGAGCTGCTTGATACGTGTCGCCGGGTAGAAGACTTAGACCAGACACGAGACACAAGAAGCCGCAACTTTGGACCTTTTTGGTTTCAAAGAAGAGGAAACAGTAATACCAACCGCTACCAGAAGAAGCCTTATTCCAGACCACCTGGAAATCAACAACAAAGACCGCAAGGTGGAAGTCTTAGAGGAAGTCTAGGTAGAACTGGTCAAACAATGATGTCTACACCGAGATGCATGAAGTGCGGGAAGGATCACTACACGAGGGACTATACTATTAAAGGAATTATCTGCTTCAGATGCAGGAAACCTGAACACGTTTCTCGTGACTGCAATTAACCTAAGTCTGAGCCTTCCGTCAATGCTGCTAGAACTGCTAAACCGCAGGTTGGAGGTAGAGTTTACACCCTGAGCGGTGCTGAAGCCTCTAAATCTAAAGATCTTATACAAGGGGAAGGTGTCATAGAAGGTAATCTTTTAACTATACTGTATGACTCTGGTGCAACTCATTCTTTCATTTCCTATGACTGTGTGAAAAGGCTTGGTTTACCTGTATCTTCTTTGCCTTTTGATTTGACTGTTTCAACTCTTACTGCTAAACATGTTGTTACTACCAAAGTCTGTCTAAATTGTCCCTTGATTGTTGAAGGTCGAATCTTTTTTGTTGATTTGATCTATTTGCCACTATCACAGTTAGATGTGATTTTAGGAATGGATTGGTTATCTACTAACCACGTCCTGTTAGACTATTCTAGAAAAACTATAGTTTTCCCTTTACATGAGAATTCTAGATTTTTGACAGCTAACCAAGTGAAAGCTTTCTTGAAAGAAGTAGCTCGGGGATACATGTTGTTGTCTTCCTGAAGTTTTTCCTGAAGATGTACCTAGTATACCACCAAAACGGGAGATCGAGTTTACCATCGACCTTGTTCTTGGAGCTGGTCCTATTTCCATAGCACCTTACAAAATGTCGCCAGCAGAGCTAGTTGAGCTCAAGAAGCAATTGGAAGAACTTTTGCAGAAGCAATTCGTTAGACTTATTATATCACCTTGGGGAGCACCGGTATTGCTAGTTAAGAAGAAAGACAGTACTTCAAGATTATGTGTAGATTATCGTCAGTTAAACAAAGTCACGATCAAGAATAAGTATCCATTGCCGAGGATAGACGACCTAATGGATCAACTGAAAGGAGCGGTGGTGTTTTCTAAGATCGGGCTACCATCAGATCAGAGTAAAAGTGGAAGACATTCCTAAAACGGCTTTTCGTACTCGTTATGGACACTACGAGTACCTGGTGATGCCTTTTGGTGTGACTAATGCACTTGCTATTTTCATGGATTATATGAATAGAATCTTCCATCCTTATTTGGACAGATTCGTCATTGTCTTCATCAATGACATCTTGATCTATTTGCAAAATCAGGAGGATCATGCTGAACATCTCAACATAGTTCTTCAGATTTTGAAGGAGACAGAGTTGTACGCCAAGTTGTTAAAGTGTGAGTTTTGGCTGAACGAAGTTAAATTCTTAGGCCATGTGATCTCTAAGGAAGGAATTGCTGTAGACCCTTCAAAAGTGGAAGTTGTTCTGCAGTGGGAAAGACCGAAAATGGTGATAGAAATTTGAAGCTTTGTTGGATTAGCCAGATATTATAGGAGATTCATCAAAGGATTCTCTGAGATTGCCGGACCTCTCACTCAACTCACAAGGAAGAATCAAGCTTTTGAATGGACGGATGTCTGTAAAGGAAGTTTTCAAGAGTTGAAAAGGAGACTAACTACTTCACCAGTGTTAGTTCTACCTGATCCAAGTGAACCATTTGAAGTGTACTGTGACGCTTCATATCAAGGATTGGGTTGTGTCCTTATGCAAGGCAGAAAAGTGGTGGCTTATGCCTTGAGACAATTGCGAGTGCATGAGATGAACTACCCAACGGACGACTTGGAGTTAGCCGCTGTTGTATTTGCTTTGAAGATATGGAGACATTATCTTTATGGAGCAATGTTCAACGTCTTCAGCGACCACAAGAGCTTGAAGTATTTGTATGACCAAAAAGAGTTGAACATGAGGTAGCGAAGATGGTTGGAATTTCTGAAAGATTATGATTTCCAACTTCAGTATCACCCTGGAAAGGCCAATGTCGTGGCCGATGCCTTAAGCAAGAAAATGATTAGCATTTCTACCATGATGATCAGAGAACAAGATTTGATAGAACAATTCAGAGACGTATGGTCTTTTGTCGAACTAATACCAGGAAAAATCTGCGTGAACATGGTCACTATTTTGAATGATTTAATGGAAGATATCTGAGAAAAGCAGAAGGTTGACAAGTTCTTGCAAGAGGAAAGAGAGCTGATGAAGCAAGGCGATATATCAACATTAGAGGAAGGAAGTGATGGAATTTTAAGATTCCAAGGTAGCATCTGTGTGCCTAAAGATGAAGAACTTAGGAAGTATATACTCGAACATGCTTATACGAGTTAGTTGAGTATGCATCCTAGAATGGCCAAAATGTACCAAGATTTGAAGAAATTATTTTGGTGGCATAGAATGAAAAGAGATATTGCGAGGTGCGTATCTTCCTGTTTAGTTTGCCAGAAAATAAAGATTGAACATCAAAGACCATATGGAATGTTACAACCCTTGACTATTCTCGAATTAAAATGGGATAGTATCGCCATGGACTTTGTTGTCAGATTGTCAAAGAACAAAAGAGGATATGATTCAATATGGGTAATTGTGGATCAACTTACGAAGTTAGCACATTTCTTGCCGATCAACATAAGATATCCATTAGAGAAGTTGACTCAGTTATATATCAGAGAAATTGTCGGACTACATGGTGTGCCTACAATTATCATTTCTGACAAGGATCCGAGATTTACCTCAAAATTTTGGCAAAGTCTTTAAGAAGCAATGGGGACAAAGCTACGTTTGAGTTTTGCATATCATCCTTGGACTGACGGTCAATCAGAAAGAACAATTCAATCATTGGAAGATCTGCTTAGAGCTTGTGCCATAGAACAAACTGGAAGTTGGGATGAAATTTTACCATTGGTAGAGTTCACCTATAACAATAGTTATCACTCAAGTATAGGGATGGCACCCTATGAGGCTCTATATGGGCGAAGGTGCATAACACCTTTATGCTGGTATCAAGATGGAGAATGGCTTATAGTCAGACCTGATCTTATTCAGCAGATGACTGAGAAGGTCCTAAAGATTCAGGAGAAGAAGAGGACAGCTCAAAGTCGACAAAAGAGCTATACATATAAAAGGAGGAAACCTCTTAAATATGAAGAAGGAGAGCATGTGTTCTTGAAAGTCATGCCTACAACTAGGGTCAGTCGAGTTCTCAAATCTAGAAAACTTACTCCAAAATTCCTTAGACCTTACCAAATTCTTCGTCAGATAGGTCCAGTTGCTTATCAAATAGCTTTACCACCTTTTCTTTCAAATCTCCACAATGTTTTTCATGTGTCACAACTTCGAAAATACATTCCTAGCCCTGATCATGTCATAGCACTTGATTCAGTACAATTAAAGGAAAACTTGACTTATGAAACGACTCCTGTAAGGATTGAGGATATGAGAATGAAGCAACTCAGAGGGAAACACATTCCATTGGTGAAAGTGCCCTGGAACAAAGCAATCGGAGATGCGACGTGGGAACTAGAAGACAAGATGAAGGAGCAATACCCACAATTATTCTAAGGTATGAAAATTTCGAGGATGAAATTCCTATTTGATGGGAGAGTTGTAATACTCCAAAATTTATTTATATTATTATAAATATTCATTTTATAATAACTGTGATTTTTGATAATTTTTCTGGATTTTTATGAAAATGTAAAATATTTTAATATTATACCTCATTTTGCGTGCAAATTGAGTAGAGCTGGGAAAATGAGATATTTTTCTCGAGAACCTTGATCTGTGGAAACGTCGATGGGGGATCTTACTAAACCCGAGACTGGACACGATTTACGAGATTTCTTATTTTTTGAGAAATTTTATCAAATGGAATAATAAATCGCTGTGTAATTTTTATCCGCTGGACTATTAATACTGACTTCTGTCAACTGTAACAATTGTCCAATGGATAATAGCATGTATTAAAAGCCCTATCACATTATCCTAATGTAATCCACTTTATGTCTAATTAAATCCACTTTAATTCAAATCTATTGTATTTTAATCAAAGCTTCTTTGAGAATCTTTAACTACCAAATGACTAAGTTGCCCTTGGCTTGTTAGGGAAGCCAATTTCCCCCTTCTCTCACTCCCATTGCCGCGGCAATGCATGCCCAAGGGGAGTAAAATTTGCTCTCACACTTAACCCATTTTCACTCAAATTATCACATTTTCATCTAACACTTTCTCTCTCTTCAAGTTCTTCTTCGTTTCTCTCCAACTTCTCTCTTCTTCTCCTTCACTCACGGTTTTGGCAGCCCTTTGGTGACCATTTTCTTTCACTTTCTCACCTCACCAACATCATTTCTACACTCCCCTCAACATCCTCTATACTTTCTATTTGGAGAGTTTCTTCAAAATCCATCATCTCCTCCATTGTCTTCCAAGACCAAGCTTCAAACTTTAAGGTAAAGTTTCCATTTTTTCTTTTCCTTCTCTTCATTTTCATGTTCTATGGTTTCATTGGAGACCAAAGATCCATATTTTTCAAAGCTTGGTGTTGATTCTTTGTGTTTGAAATTTCTAGGGTTTTTGGACCCCAAAACCAAAACCACCAAGAAGCAACTAGGAGGCCATTTTCGTGTTCTTCCTTTAGGTAAGAGGGAGATTACTCACTTCAACCCTTATTGGTGGTGAGGAGACCTTTGTGTGGTTGTTGATGGAGAAATCCATATTTGAATGCTTACTTTGTTTGATGATTTTACATGTTTATGTATTCTTGATTGAGGTTGATGATTGAATGATGATTTTGAATGCATTGGGGGTGTTGGAATATTTAATAATGCTAGGTTTAATAAATAGAAAATTTGAGGGTTTCCTACACTAATGTGAGGTCCCGGTTTTGGCTTTGGACTTTAAGGGATCGGATTGATTTTGTGTGAGATAAGATTTGAATAATTAGGTATCAAGTGACTAATGCATAAAATGGAAAGAAATTGGAACTTTGAAGACTTATGGAGACCATGATTTTTAGAGAAAATTTTGGGTTCAAATGATGCCTTGGTGCATTTTTGGAAATTAAGGACTTAGAGATATACATAATCCATAATGAGATGGAAGAATTAAATTGAGTAATAACATTTAAGAGAGCCACAGTTTTTAAGGGTTCTTTAACCTAAAATTCTCACAATTGACCAAGATTTAAGACATTGGAAATGTTGGATTCCATAACATGAAATTATGATAATTGATGAACCGTAAGTATATATGTTGATGTTGAGAATTGGTTCTATGTTACTGTGAGTCCCTATGTGGGAATAAGTACTTGATAAAATTATGACATGTTGATATTGAGAAATGATCATATGCCATTGTGGTATGCCTTATGATAAATGTATCATTGATAAATATACATGATGTACATTGCATCGTCATGCATATGTGTTGTCCATTGGACATTATTAGAAATGCGATGTATGCCTAGAAGATTGAATAACACTCATGTGCGGGTGCGAGTAGACTAAGCGTAGGGTCATAGTGGTTGGCCTTGGGGGCGTTGGGGTGCGGGTGTCTCATAATAGACAGTGGTAGCTCCACTGGGGCCGTGAGATAGACCAATGCAAACACACTGACGATCCAAACTGAGACGCTGTCTTATATCGCGATCAACTATTGAGCTGCCATGTATAAGCCAATTGCGCAAATATTTTTATGAGATGAAGCACACAATTTTTTTAGGCTATCGAGATACTGGCATTACTCCTTGATCATTCTCTCCGAAATGTTAGTGTCTAGCTCCATGGAATCGGAACTTGGTACCATACACATTGTGAATTGTCAGTCTCATAATCCATCGAGCATGAGCATTTATAACTGTGAAAATATATGTTCTTACTACTGCAATAATTATCTGATCTTTAGACTATTGACTGCTGGGGATATTACTGCTATCTGCCTAATATTGTAATTCTTACTATTATTACTGTCATTCTGCTTTTATTGTCAATTTTATTATTACTATTAATGAATATATATGCTATTATGCTATGTGGGCGTCTAGCGCCGTTCTGTTATCTTGCTACCATTTTGATAATGAAAGCTGAGTGTCTCACCTCTTTCTGTATTTCGATATTCCTATTTATTTGTGTACCTCTAAGAAGACGTTCGTGAGAAGAAAAGGAAATACCTGAGTTTTCTTTTCTTGCTGAGGATGTCGTCATGCCCACACCGATTTTTGGGGTATACTAGGGTGACTTTTCATGGAGGCCCCGATTGCTGGCACATAAATGTGCAGACGGACCGATGCGTTTATCATGGGGAGCTGACGGTGTTTCTTGCTTGGGGTCGCTACGACCCGCTTGTTTTCGATTTCACTACTTTTGTTCTTCTGTAATTTTACCTACCCGTTGCTCCGATGGCAATTTCATCGGATGAGGAGGACCCTGCTACGGTCCCTTCTCGTCAGTCTTAGGGGCTGATACTGTCGGTGGCTACTAATGGCTAACTGTTTATCTTTTTGGGAAAGCCTGACGTTTTGCTGTATTTGATGGGTATATATTTGTAATCATCTGGGGTGGGTAAAGCCTTATATTTTTTTGTATATTTTGTGATGTAGCTAAACAAAGCTAATGCATATAAATATATATATATATATATATATATATATATATATATATATATATATATATATATATAGAAATATGTTATGTATGGATTTATGGTTTATTTTACGTTTGATAAGCTTATATTTTATAACATTTAATTGTACAAATTGTGTCGATTTGTTTATATTTTCGAACGAGTTTTAGTTGGATCCTTATCTTTATCTTTGCTTTTGCAGATTTATAAAGTTGTAATACATTTGGAGCAAAGCAAGCAAAGATACTGAGTTTTCAAGGCAAAAGAGGTTCATTCTAGCTTTGGAAGGGTTCTGTGTTAGTTCGGGAGCAATCAAGGACTCAAACATGGCCATGTCTAAGTCCTATGAAGCTTTTTAACTGAGACACGGCCGTGTCTCCTAGTCACACGTTGTGCCTGACCCAAAAACATGCAAAAAATCTATTTTACACTAGGCACAACCATGCCTCACATTCACACGGCTGTGCCTCCCAAAATTGCCCTAGGAACGGCCGTGGCTCACACTCACACGGTCATGTGAGTACTGTTCACTCAAATCTTCTATAAATTGACCTTCACATCAGAAGGAAAAATGACCCTGAACCTCCAGAATTATATTTTCTTTCAGTTTCTCCTAGTTAGGAAGGTTTCTAATGGAGAATTTCTTCAAGGTTTGAAGTCCTTAATCTCTGCAAAGGGATTTTGATCTTTCTTTCTCTCTTGTTTTTCTCCTTTATTTAATTTTCTTTTTATGAAATTGTATCTTATTTTGAGTTTGTTTGTAATTAATATGTGTAACTAAACTCATAGCTAGACCTATTGGGGATCTTGAGTTTATAATTATGTGGATCTGATTTCTAATATAATAATGGTAATTTCTTTATGGGTTTATTACATTACTTTCATCCTTGTCACAACTTGATCACTTTTGGCATTTATTAATTCATTGTTTGACTGGTGACCATCCGCACTCAATGAGTTGATCTATATTATAAGTCTAAGACAATATTGGTGAATGACCACACATCAATTTTTCCTACCAATGGAATTGACGGCATGTTGATTCATCTCTTGAATTAAAGCTTAATGCATTCTTGATTAATTTAACTAAATGACCAAATAGGTGGATTAAATTAAAAATAGAATATTGTTTCATCCATGACCATTGGGATTCAATAGTAAACAAGAGAATATTGGCAAAAGAATTACCTGTTTTATATTTGAAAGAAGATCTAAATAATGAAACTCAGGTGAATCTTATGCTCTAGTACTTTTCTATCTTTATTTATCTTTTCTTTATTTAATTGTTCTTTACTATTTTTATTAGTTTTTTTATTTTAATTTGGATCTTGCATATCTACTCGACTGTCTAAATAATAAAAGAGTTTTATAATTTTAGTAATTATCAATTATTCCTCGTGGGATCGATAACTGGACTCAAAGTCCTGTATTACTTGGTGATAGAGTGCACTTGCTCTTAGTGTAACTTTTGCACCTGTCAAGTTTTTGGCGCCGTTCTTCGGGGAATAAGTTTGGTAATATTAAAGGCGTAAAGTTCTAGTTAATTTAGACAAACTTTTCTTTTAATTGTATTATATTTGCTTTATTTACTTTTATTATTGTTTTCTATTTTTGTCTATTTTTATTTTTCTTAATCTTATTAATATTATTAATATTATTGTAATAATAATAATAATAATATTATTATTATTATTATTATTATTATTATTATTAAAAAAAAAGAGAAATTGAGTAACCTGATCTAACATTCGCACTTGTCACTTGCTCATTTTTTCTTGTTTATGCTCACTCGTTCTCAGTTTTTTGATCTAACATTTGATCTAGAAATTGAGAAAATAACTCGCAGGTTAAGAAAGCAAACTCATATTGCAGCTAAAACAGAAAACATAAAAAGGATGGAAGGACCAGTAATTGAGGTGAATTGTGATGAACAAGTTGCTCCAGCAGAAAGAACCATGCTTGAGTACTCCATGCCTACTGCTGAAGGGTATGGAAAGAGTATTATAAGACCAGCTGTGATAGCTAACAATTTTGAGATCAAACCAGCATTGATCTCCATGATTCAAAATTTTGTTCAATTTGGTGGTTTGCCTTCAAACG
Source organism: Ormosia emarginata (assembly GCA_029884605.1). Taxonomy (NCBI): domain Eukaryota; kingdom Viridiplantae; phylum Streptophyta; class Magnoliopsida; order Fabales; family Fabaceae; genus Ormosia; species Ormosia emarginata. Next base: position 48,998,812 of record JAQQTP010000088.1, read on the forward strand.
ATCCAAATCATCATTTAGCCAGATTCTTGTAGTTGTGTGACACTATAAAATATAATGGAGTGACAGAAGATACAATTCGATTACGACTCTTTCCTTTCTTTCTCAGGGATAGGGTGAGTCAATGGTTAACGTCACTACCAAGGGGTTCCATCACTATATGGGAGCAACTGACACAACAATTTTTGGCAAAGTATTTTCCTCTTTCAAAATCTGCTAAATTAAGGAATGACATATCTTATTTTGTGCAATTTGAAATGGACACTATCTACGAAGCGTGGGAGCGCTTTCAAGAGCTATTAAGGAGATGTCCACATCATGGATTTCCTATCTGGCAGCAGGTCTAGATCTTTTATAATGGTTTGTCTTTTACAAACCGTTCACTCATTGATGCTGCTACAGGAGGTTCACTTTGGAGGAAAACACCTACTCAAAGCCATGCATTGATTGAAGAAATGGCACTGAACAGTTATCAATAGAAAAATGATCGCAAAATTCTTAAGAAACCAATAACTGTGAATGTCGTAAACTCTTCCACTGACATTCTGAGTCAATTGGAAGCATTGACGAAAAAGTTAGAGACTTTGATGGTAACAAACAGTGCAGCCCCGCCACTCAATTGTGAAGCATGTGGTGGACAAGGACATATAAGTACAAACTGTCAAATTGGTAGTCCTTTTGCTCCTGAGCCTAAAGCAGTAAATTTTGTTAGTAATTCTAACCGACAACAGCACAATCCTTATGCTAATATATACAATTCTGGCTGGAGGGACCACCCTAATTCGAAATAGGGGAGTCAACAAGGCTATCCGCATAATCAACAGAGAGCCTCACAACCACCACCGGGTTTTTAAGCACCTGCTGAAAAACAAAATTTTGAAAATCTTGTAATGAAGTACATGCAGAATTCAGAAGCCAGAATGAAGACCATGGAGACTCAAATCAGTCATTTGACCACTCTGATGTTAGAAAGGGCACTAGGATCTTTGCCTAGTGCTACTAAAACTAACCCAAAGGAACAGGTAAAAGCAATCACTCTGAGAAGTGGTAAAGAGCTTGGGGATCTCTCCAAGAACAAAGAAGAACACATGCAAGAACATGAAGAAACTCTTAATGAGCCAAATATTACAGAAAAGAAAAAGACCAGTGAAGCACCTCCTGTGGTGCAGGTCAGCGAGCCACAAAAGCCATCCATTCCATTTCCTCAGAGGCTCCAGAATACCAAGTAGGATAAACAATTTGCAAAATTCTTTGAGATATTCAAGAAATTGCATATTAACATTCCGGTTGTTGAAGCTATCTCTCAAATGCCAAAATATGCAAAGTTCTTGAAAGAGATCCTTTCAAACAAACACAAGCTTAAGGAATATGAGATAGTCAGACTGAATAAGGAGTGTTCTGCCATTCTCTTAAAGAAACTACCACCGAAAGTAAAAGATCCAGGAGTTTTACTATTCCTTGCTCTATTGGTAATTCTTATTTTGAGAAAGCATTATGTGATTTAGGTGCCAATATAAATTTGATGCCTTTCTCTATATTTAAGAAATTGGGAATACAAGAACCAAAGCCTACTAACATTTCTATACAATTGGCTGATAGATCAATTACTTATCCTCGTGGTGTGTTGGAGGACGTCTTGGTAAAGGTGGACAAGTTCATTTTTCTAGCTGATTTTATTATGTTAGACATGGAGGAGGATTCTGAGATCCCAATCATACTTGGGTGACCATTCCTCACTATTGGAAAGACTATGATTGCTATCTATCAAGGGAAGTTGGCATTGTGATTAAATGATGAGGAAGTTATTTTTAATGTTTTTAAGTCTGTTAAGCATCCAAGTGCTTATGATTCATGTAATTGCATTAATTCTATTGATATTGTGGATAGTGTTGTGAGTTCATGTTTGCAGGATTCGTTGACCGATGATGCTCTAGAAAGGGTTTTGACCATGGTCACCCATGAACTTGAGAATGTTGAAGAAGTCACAGATATGATAACGCAGTTAGAAGTTGGCATGTCTGTTGACAATAGAAGAAGTTGGGGGTATTATGAAGATTTGGATAGGAAAAACATTCCTACCCCAAAACCCTCAATTGAGGAGCCTCCTGAACTTGAGCTCAAGCCCCTACCCTTCAATTTAAAGTATGCTTTTCTAGACCCTCCATCAAATTTACCTGTGATTATCTCTGCTTTACTTTCAGATCCAATGGAGGAGAAACTTATAAGAGTATTAAGGGAGAACAAGAAAGCATCTGGGTGAACCATTCATGATATTATGGGCATCACCCCTACCATATACACCCACAGAATTCACATGGAGGTGCAAAACAAGCCGCTTGTTCAACCACAAAGGTGTCTCAATCCAAACATGAAAGAAGTTGTAAAGAAAGAGGTAATAAAGCTACTTGACGCAGGTATCATTTACCCTATTTTTTATAGTCCTTAGGTAAGTCCAGTGCAAGTGGTACCTAAAAAGGGGGTACAACAATTATGAAAAATGAAAAGAAAGAACTCATTACTGTTAGAAATGTGACTGGGTTGCGTATATACATTGATTATAGGAAATTAAATGATGCCACTCGAAAAGATCACTTTCCCTTACCCTTCATTGATCAAATGTTAGAAAAACTTTCAGGTCATGCTTTTTTCTATTGCTTGGATGGATATTCTGGCTATATGCAAATACCTATGGCACTTGAGGATCAAGAGAAAACCACTTTCACATGCCCATATGGTACATTTGCATATAGATGGATGCCATTTGGATTGTGTAATACACCGACTACTTTTCAGCGATGTATGATGGCCATTTTTTCTGATTTGATCGAAGATTGTATTGAAATTTTCATGGATGATTTCTCTGTGTTTGGCCCTTCTTTTGATGAATGCTTGCATAATCTCAGTTTGGTTTTGGAACGATGCAAGCCCACTAACCTTGTTCTAAATTGGGAAAAATGTCTATTTATGATACAAGAGTGTATTGTTTTGGGGCATAAAATTTCGCCCAAAGGTATGGACGTTGATCCGGCAAAGGTGGAAGTAATCGCGAAATTACCCCCACCTAAATCTGTTAGGGCCATTCGATATTTTTTGGGACATGCAGGTTTTTATAGGAGGTTTATTAAGGACTTTTCAAAAATTGCCAAACCAATGACTAACCTCCTAATGAAGAATGCACCATTTGATTTTTCTGATTCTTGTTTAAATGCATTTCTTTTCTTAAAGGAAAAATTAACTAGTGCACCCATCATTGTTTCTCCTGATTGGTCCTTACCTTTTGGACTCATGTGTGTTGCAAGTGATATAGCGTTGGAGCTGTTTTGGGCCAACGAAAAGGTAAAATTTTTCAAACTATTTACTACGCTAGTCATGCTCTAAATGAGGCATAAAGAAATTACACTACCACTGAAAAAGAGTTGTTAGCAGTAGTATTTGCTTTTAATAAATTTTGACCTTACCTTATTCTTTCTAAGGTTATTTGTTATACTGACCATTCTGCTATTAAGTATTTGCTTGCTAAATAGGATGCTAAGCTGAGGTTGATTCAATAGGTTCTTTTGTTACAAGAATTTGATATTGGAATACGTGATAAAAAGGGGACGAAGAATCTTGTAGCTGACCACCTATCTCGATTGGATGAGGAGGTGTTAGAGCACTTTACTGAGTGAGCCATAAATGAATCATTTCCTGATGAGCACTTTTTTGCAGTCTCCCTTTTACCATGGTATGCTGATTTTGTTAACTTCCTCGTAGGTAATATCCTTCCATCGGATCTCAATTATCAACAAAAGAAGAAATTCTTTTCTGATGTTAAACATTATTTGTGGGAAGATCCATATTTGTTTCGAATTTGTGCTGATAATGTTATTAGGAGATGCATTCATGGTAGTGATAGTCATTCCATTCTTGAGCATTGTCATGCTAGGGAAACTGGTGGCCACTTTGGTCCCACTAGAACTATACACAAGGTATTGCAAAGTGGATTTTATTGGCCAACCTTGTTTAAGGATGCATATGAATTTGTTAGATCTTGTGACAAATGTCAATGTAGTGGAAGCATCTCTAGGAGACAGGATATGCCATTGAAAGGCATCTTGGTTTGTGAACTTTTTGATGTTTGGGGCATTGATTTCATGGGCCCTTTTCCAAGGTCTTTTTCTAATCAATACATTCTTGTTACTATAGATTATGTTTCTAAATGGGTTGAGGCAGTGGCATTGCCTACTAATGATGCTCGAATGATGGTAAGATTTTTTAAATGAAACATTTTTACTAGATTTGGCACACCCTAAGCAATCATAAGTGATGGTGACACTCATTTTTGCAATAAACAATTTGACAATCTTTTGTGCAAATATGGTGTCACCCATAAAGTCGCCACTCCTTATCATCCACAAACAAGTGGCCAAGTAGAGGTTTCAAACCGTGAATTGAAAAAGATTTTAGATAGGACTGTTAATGCTTCTCGTAAAGATTGGTCTTTGAAGTTAGATGATGCATTATGGGCTTATAGAACTGCTTTTAAAGCACCCATTGGTATGTCTCCTTATAAACTTATGTTTAGTAAAGCTTGTCACTTACCTGTGGAACTAGAACATAGAGCATATTGGGCATTTAAATTTTTTAATTTTGATGTTAATGCTATAGGTGCACAAAGACGTGACCAGCTCAATGAGTTGGATGAACTTCGTCTTGAGGCATATGAAAATGCCAAGCTCTATAAAGTGAAAACTAAAAAATGGCATGACATGCATATCCAACAGCGTAAGTTTAATATTGGAGATTAAATTCTTGTTTATAACTCACATCTTCGTCTCTTTCCAGGAAAACTACAGTCAAAATGGTATGGACCATAGATGGTTGTTGGAGTATTTCTATATGGTGTACTTGAAGTAATGAAAGAAGGCCAACAACCTTTCAAGATAAATGGACAACGAGTAAAACACTATGGGAAAGGAGCAGAGACTGAGAGCCACTCTATCTGCCTCACTTAGGTTTAACACCAGGCTAACGTCGAGCTAATGACGTTAAACAAGCACTTACCAAGAGGCAACCTGTGTTTCTTCTTTTAGTTGTTTCTATTATTTTTGTTATTTTTGTTTTCTAGGGTCTATTGCGGCGTTGACTTTTGCGCTTCTCCTCTGCCTGACATTGTCTCACTCTTCATCAGGTTGTGTTGCTCTTTTCTTTGCCCCTTCATTTCTTTCTTTTCCACATTGAAGACAATGTTTATCTTAAGTGTGGGGGGGTACTGTAGTACTGTATTTTATGAAAAAAAAATGCGCAACTGATAAACACTTGAGTAATGCTGATAATTAAACTGGAATTGTGTGTTAATTACTTGATTTATTCTAAGATGATAGAGATTTGTTGAAAAGGGAAATCTAATGAACCTGAGATGATTTTGTACAACGATCTTTTTCAATTGAGAAAAGTGAAGTTTAACATCTTACTTTGAAATTAGTCTTGTTTGCTTGCTTTTGATTTCCTTACCAACTTAGACAGAAAGTGAGTTTTGAGCTTTAATGATTGAATTTTTTTCTGGAATGAGTTTTCTCGAGATTATTGTACGCTAGAACTTGTTTTGATATATTGTTGAGGCTTTAATAATTTGCATACATATTTGAATATGATTAAGGCAATTAGGTTTTATTCTTTCTTGACTTTCAGAGTTGAATTGATAAAATACCCTTTAATTGCCCCATTTGAACCTGAAAATTGATTTCTTTGAAAACCAAATTGAATAATCAGGTTGAATTCTTTGGAGTATCTAATGTGTTGAATGAAAAGTCTTGGAAAGTTATTTTATCTTCAAGGGTTTAAAAAAATGAGAAAGAAGGAAAAAGGAAAAGAATTATTGGTTAGAATATTGGGTTGAATTTGAGTATTAGTTAAATCTTTGTGCACCATACTCTATTCATCTTTTCAGCCTGATTCTGCTTGTATTGATTTATCCATTTGTATTTTTTACCCTTATTTATCTTTTTCTTACCTTACATGACTACCCTTGACCTCGTTACAACCAGATGAAGTCCTTTTGATTCTTACTATGTATGTGAATTTGGAAGTGGAGATGAGATTGATAGACAAGCTTATGGTTTTACATTTTTCTCGAGAAATTTTAGTGATCTCTTTGTCCTTAAACACTTGAGCGATGGAAAGATTAGTGATCTCATTTGTTTGGTGAAGAGAAAAGTTGCAAGCTAGACTAAAGAATCTTATCATTTTAAGTGCTGAATGATCGTGATTGATTGGATTTGATTGCTGAACTTAGACAATTTAATTGTGGAATTTTCCTTAATTCATGTTTCTGGATGCTAAGTTTGATCTTATTACCAAGTGGCCTCAAACTCAAGAGGGGGGGTGAATTGAGTTTATGAATTATTTTCGCAAATCTTTCGCAAAGCACTTGTTTATCAAATTTTCATTGAAGCTATTGTTTAATTGAAGTGAATAGATAAATGCGATCGAATAAATCACTCACAAATAAACAACCCAAGATAGAAAGTATTCAAGTGAAGCTAGATATCAAACTCAACTCAAGCAAATATAATTAAAGCACAAAATAAAGAGATAGAGTTGAGAAGAACAAACAAAAGGATTTATCCTGGTTCAGCCACCCTTTGTGACCTACGTCCAGTCCTCAAGTAAACCACTCGAGATTTTCCACTAAACTTCAAGCTTGAACGGGTGCTTGAAAACCTTTACACAATAGAGCACTCACCACACCTTGGGATACCTCACCCTTTGTGCTTGAGCCTCAAAACCGGGATACCTCATCCTTTTCACTAGAGGGATACCTCACTCCCTTTACAACCTTTGAAGGATACCTCACCTTCTTTACAACAAGGGATACCTCACCTTTTACAATCTTTGAGAGATACCTCACTCTCTTTTCTCTAGAAGGATACGTCAACCCCTTTACAAAGAATCAAAGTGTTTACAAGATGAAACTCTCACAAGAGTAGATTACACAAATTGAAGCCCTATAATGCTCTTCAAGAATTTCTCAAATATGCACAAAAACAGAGCACAAGTGATTTAATGGTGATTCACGAATTAGAGTGATTGAAAGATGTTTCTCAATTGTTGGTTAGCCACAAATGATGTCCCAAGATATGTATTTATAAGTTTTTAGATCAATAGAGTCGTTGGGGGTTTTAATGGGCAACATTAAATGCTAAATAATATAGTCGTTAGGCATGTCAGAATGCTGGTAATTAATTACACACTCTTGGTAATCGATTAGATGGTTATATGAACATGTTCTTGGCTTTCTGGGCAGGATGTAATCGATTACCAGCCTTGTGTAATCGATTACATGGCCTCTGCTAGACTTGTAATCGATTTCCACACTTGGTATAATCGATTACAAGGCTTCTGTCATGCTTGTAATCGATTACATACTCAATGTAATCGATTATCATCTCTCAGTTTAGCTTGTAATCGATTACAACATATGTGTAATCGATTACCTTGCCCTTAGAACACATTTTTCAAGCCCAATTAAGTCTCCAGGCCATTTTTAACATTGGGGTACTTGGACTAAATAATATTTACAAATGTTTAGCATAATCCAAGATTGAAATCAACATTTCTTTAAAATATGAACTTTGAAAAATAAGTTGATTTATGAGATCTTTGAAAAACCATTTGAATATAATTGAGATACCTTGAGAGCATTTCACATTGACGTTCTAAGACCTATATCTAATATACCTCTTTTGATCCTGGTCTTCTTCTTTTGGTCTTAGTCTTTTCTTTTGATCTTGATCTTCATCTTGACTTTGTTATCATCAAAAACTCTTTTGATATGCTTCAAGACATAAACATTCACAGATCTTGTTGTTGATTCCTATTCTTTGCTTGAGGACAAGCAAAGCTCAAGTGTGGGGAAGTTGATAAGCTTATATTTTATAACATTTAATTGTACAAATTGTGTTGATTTGTTTATATTTTCGGATGAGTTTTAGTTAGATCCTTATCTTTATCTTTGCTTTTGCAGATTTATAAAGTTGTAATACATTTGGAGCAAAGCAAGCAAAGATACCGAGTTTTCAAGACAAAAGAGGTCCATTCTAGCTTTGGAAGGGTTCCGTGTCAGTTCGGGAGCAATCAAGGACTCAAACATAGCTATGTCTAAGTCCTATGAAGCTTTTTAACTGAGACACGATCGTGTCTCCTAGTCACACGGTCGTGCCTGACCCAAAAACGTACATAAAACCTATTTTACACTAGGCACGGTCGTGCCTTATATTCACACGGCCGTGCCTCCCAAAATTGCCCTAGGAACGGTCGTGGCTCACACTCATACGGTCGTGCCTCCCAAACTTAATGATTAAGGAACGTATGCAAGCAGTGATGTCATTAGGCATGGTCGTGCCTCAAAAGGACACGGCCGTGTGAGTACTGTTCACTCAAATATTCTATAAATTGAGCTTCGCAGTAGAAGGAAAAACGGCCCTGAACCTCCAGAATTCTATTTTCTTTTAGTTTCTCTCAGTTAGGAAGGTTTCTAATGGAGAATTTCTTGAAGGTTTGAAGTTCTTAATCTCTGCAAAGGGATTTTGATCTTTCTTTCTCTCTTGTTTTTCTCATTTATTTAATTTTCTTTTTATGAAATTGTATTTTATTTTGAGTTTGTTTGTAATTAATATGTGTAACTAAACTCATAGCTAGAGCTATGGGGGATCTTGAGTTTATAATTATGTGGATCTGATTTCTAATATAATAATGGTAATTTCTTTATAGGTTTATTATATTACTTTCATCCTTGTCATAACTTGATCACTTTTGGCATTTATTAATTCATTGTTTGACTGGTGACCATCCGCACTCAATGAGTAGATCTATATTATAAGTCTAGGACTATATTAGTGAATGGCCAAACATCAATTTTTCCTACCAATGGAATTGACCTTAATGCATTCTTGATTAATTCAACTAAATGACCAAATAGGTGGATTAAATTAAGAATAGAATATTGTTTCATCCATGACCATTGGGATTCAATAGCAAATAAGAGAATATTGGCAAAAGAATTACCTATTTTATATTTGAAAGAAGATCTAAATAATGAAACTCAAGTGAACCTTATGCTCTAGTACTTTTCTATCTTTATTTATCTTTTCTTTATTTAATTGTTCTTTACTGTCGTTATTAGTTTTCTGATTTTAATTTGGATCTTGCATATCTACTCGACTATCTAAATAACAAAAGAGTTTTTTAATTTTAGTAATTATCAATTATTCCTCGTGGGATCGATAACTGGACTCAAAGTCCTATATTACTTGGTGATAGAGTGCACTTGCTCTTAGTGTAACTTTTGCATGTGTCAATGTTGGTTTTTACTACGACTGTTCGAACTATTATCTCGCCACGAAAAGAACCTTTAAATTAACCTTTTGACACTACTTGTTAATAATACAATTTAAACAAAAAAAATGTAATGCCATTTAGAAAGGAACCTACACATCTATAAAATGAACCAAGTTTATGAGATTTAAACTCATTATTATTTTCCATAATTTATTTCGTTTTATGTTTCAAATTATTATGGTGTGACATTCCTTCTTCATGAGGTAAGAAAAAAAGGCGTTACAACTTGCATATTTCTAAAAATTCCTTTTTTCTAGGAAGACCTTTGTTCCAAAAAGTCATTTTAATCCTTGTATATCCTCAGGTAGGAAGGGTTAGGAAGACCTTTGTTCCTTATCCATCTTACACTGCCTTGGTATGAGTAGTAACAATAAGGTTACCTTTTACCACCCTTAATACCTCACTCTGGGTATGAGTACCCAAAGTCCCAGCATTAGGAGCACCTTCGGCTTAAGTCATAGGGCCATTCATACAAGAAAATAGCAAGTAACAAGTTTGAAAACAAAAACATGCATAGTTGTTCATAAAACCATTGCTTCATACACTTTTCACATAATCATGTTATCTTTGCATAATATGGAAGCATAATCTTTTCTATGAAGCATGTCATTCATACTTATACTTTGTAGAGATGGAGTAACTCACTTAACCTTAATCTACCCTTATCTTTCCTTGACTTTACTTCCCAATATTATGCTTGTCAATCTTATTCACTAAGAGGCATATATCAATATACTCTGCAACATCATTCATTCGCGAATTATAGCATAACTCCTTTCATCAAGCAATATACCATTTCAATATTTCATAGAAGATACACAATCATAACATAATACTTTATACCATTACTCAATATCTAAATGCATCAAAATACTATCCAATTCTTTTCACATCCATAATCTATACATGGTTACATCCCAAATTCTTAGAATTTATAATAAACTCATGCATATTCATACTTTACATAGCATTATTTAAACTTATCTTCCTCCAAGTATCATAAAATATCATTGCATAACATTACAAATCATATTTCCAAGTCATACAAAAACATAACATTTTCTGTCTTGCGGCTGCCCAAAACAGGGCACTAAACCATGTTCAACATTCAAATAAAATGAAGTCATAAACTTCACTAAATCAATCACAACATTAACACAAGACTTGTTAAAAGTTGAAACACAATTTTGAAGTAATCAATCATGGTTTCAGCCGTGAGATATGTAAAGAAACACCATCAACTATCCAAGTTTAACCCATAAGGAGTAAACACATTTCTACTATACTTTCATACCTTAACTTTAACTATTAAAGAAGCTACTAAAATTTCTAGGGTTCAAATAATCACAAAAATACCTCAATATTTGCCTAAAAATGTTGATTTTCATGAATGCGCAAAATGTGCATCATAACTTCAAAAATTTTGAAATTGTATGGGCAAATAGCCTTCCATCATATCTTTCAAATTCCATAAACCTCACTTCATTTGGCTAAGTGTAGCCAAAGTTATGCCACATTATGCAGAAGTTAAAACAGGGCATTCTCTATTTTATCCAAAAATGACCTGACTTTGAAATGAAACTGGGAACAAATTAAGAGTTCAAAAATTCTAAAATTTTACAGTCAAATAGGCTTATATGTTTGCTTTCAAATGCCACTAGTCTCATGTAAATACGACTTCAGAATAGGAAATTATGCAATTTGGTTTAACAGGTGCCAAATTACTTTTTCTATAGAATTTCGCTTGGGTTCAGATCAAACCTAGGACTAATTGGGTTGTTCTAAAATTATAAATTTTTACTACATGAAACCTTATGTCTTAACTTTCAATTGCAAGAAGAATCAGGTCAATACTATGACTACAACTCAAGTTATGCAACAAACATCACAAGTTGTTCGGGTGCTGCTATGTTTCTGCAAAATCAGGTTCTACAAAGTCTTGGTTCTGATAAGTGTTCCTCAACCTTAATCATGGTCTCTAATCATGTTAGAATCATTAAACACTTAGTTCAACTCATCAATCATAGATTTAAACTCAACCAAGTAAGCAAAATATCATTTTTCTCACTTCGTGCATCAAAGGTCCAAATGAAGAGTTCCAAGTTTCTAAATCAAACTCCTATCATGAACAAGTCATAAACAACCATTGAAAACATATCAAGCAAGAAAACACTCAAAATACCTCAAAACCCATTTTGACCTATTATACCTCAACTAAACATGATTTTTGGAACCAAACCATAACCTCCAAATACCCATTTTTCTAACTCTTAGAATCAAGGAGAAACAAAGCCACCATCTAGCTCTTAGTCACAACCATACTTCAACTAAACCACGATTACCACAAAGCAAGCTATAGAAATGAGGATTAACCAAGAAAATATCATAACCCACCAAAAACCCATCTTTGAATCATCAAAAATTATGAAAAACCAACAACACAAATCTCATCTACTTACTTCAAAAACTAAAAACAAGTCATTATTAAGCTTAAAGGAATGAAAATCAAGCATAAAGATCACATTTAATATGGAAAACCCATTCATTTTTCATGCTGAAAACAACAACCAGAACAAGAAAAAATGGAGAGTAAATGAAGAAGACATTTCCCCTGCCTCAAGCTTAAGTTTTCCTTCTTGGTTTCCTTCTTCCTCTTTCCCTCTATTTCCCCTTAATTTTTGCTCTATTCTTTGTCTCTCTTTCTATTTTTTCTCTGCTGGAAGATGCATGAAAATGAAAGAGAAAGTGAGATACAATCTCACTTAAAAACAAGAAACATTAAGGGCAAATTTGTCATTTTGCTAAAACTTCGTATTTGTTAGGAACAATTTAATTTTACTAAATCAAGTTTCCTAACTTCCATAAGTATTAAAATAAATCATAAGATTCATCTTAATACTTGTTTCACCATTTCCTTAATTTTTCATATTTGTTATACCTCAATCTAGTATTTAAACACTCACTCAATGTTCTTAAAAATACTAAACTGACTTCGTTTATCCTCAAAATTTAACTACATCCTCTTCCACATATTTGTGATCTAGAAATAAATTTTTCATATATATTTCTTTTTAATTTAGTATTTATGTTATTTTTCCAGAGTTAAATTAGTCATTTTGCATATTCTGTGTTGCGACAAAATGTCTAAATTAACTCAAAATGTCACAAAATTTAGCGGACATGTTATACTTCTGTGACCATATACAAGTCTAAAATGCTAAAAATAGGATGTTACAAGAGCACCTGTAAAACAAATTTAAGGGAACCTCCAACGCTTAAGTCAGTATAGAATTCATGAAACAAAATTAACAAGAAAAATTAAGCAACAAACACAAACAATCATTCAATGCATGAAAGGTCAATTATTCCAAGTTCACCTCTTATATAAAAGAAACTTTCCTTAGGCAAAGGTTTTGTAACACCCCGAAAATTTGCTTGATCATTGTTATATATGCTTTTTACAATTTTTGTGATTTTTGTAAATTTTTGTGAATTATTTGGGTGATTTTGATTATTTTATTATATTTCTCAATTTGTGTGCACGTTATGTGAGGATGAAAAGATAAAATTTTTCTAAGGCCGAAAAATTTTGGACTGTGAAACGGGACCGACGGATCTTACTAAACCCAAAGCCAGACATAGTTTACAAAGTTTTCATTTTTTGAGATTTTATCTGATAAATAAAATCTGGGTACGTCCTATTATCAAATGGATAATAAATACTGATTTTGTTAATTGTAACATTTGTCCATCAGATAATAGCTTGTAGTAAAGTGTTCACTTTATGTGACATCACCTTTGACTTTTTGAAAAGTGAAATTTAGCTTCCTAAGGAAGCTTTGTGTGAAACTTAGTGGAGAAGTTTGTATAAGCTTGTTGGAGAATCTTTGTACAAGCTTGTTAGAGAAGTCAATTCCTCTCTCCTCTCTTGTGCGGTCACGGTTTTGAGAAGGAAAAAAGATGACCAAATGTCATCTTTTTCTCTTAAGCCTTCTATTCATTTTTCTATCAACTAACCAAAAGAAAAATTCTCTCATCTCTCTCTCTTGAAGCTCACAGTTTTCACACCCAAACCCACTCTCCATTTTCTTTCACTTCAACCAACTAAACCTATTGAATCTATACCACAATTGGAGAAGCTTCTATGTTGAGATCATCTTCTTGTTCTTCCATTTTCAAGTTCTTATTCTAGCTTAAAGTTGGAGCTTTTAAGTTAAAACTCTTCAATCTTCAACCTTTTCATTTTTTTTAATCCAAAAAGCCACACACTCCTTTTCTCTTATTTTTCTCTTCTCATTTTTCTCTCCATGCTCCATGGCCAATGTAACACCCTCCTTAGGGCATCATATTTCTGACTACCAACTCCCAATTTGAAAATGATTTCATAAAAGGTTTGAGTTATAAAAGGGTGAGTTTTAAAATTTCTTATTACAGAAATATAAACTTACTGAAATCCATAAGTACTACTAATATACAATATTGACACTAATTAATATTTAACAATTTAAAGAGAAATATAAAACTAACAGACTCTTTTTTTTAACAGTAGCAAACCCCATCACGGGTCCTACTTAATAGCACGGTACAACACTAACGAGAAAACTTAACATACTTATTTCTTCTTATATCCATCTTGATGCATCAGACATTTGTTCCTTGTCAACACTGCACGCTATCAAATCTAGAATGGTCATTCTCTGATGTTGTCTCCGATCTCAGAGTATTTGTCACCCGTATGTCTAAGACAACTCATTCCATCTATTATATAATTTTTACCAATACAAGTACAACAACACAATATAACAAAGAGGTGAGATCACCTACGCCAATACCAACATGGTAGCATAGAGATAATACAATCAGCATATCATACAGATATATCATACCATAATTCCAATAATGCACTCAACATTAATCAACTATCATCATCATGCCATCAACATTATTATCATCACACAATAATCACAATAATGCCATCAACATGATTATCATCATCATCATCATCATCCAATATTCCTCAATTATTATATCATGCAGATATAGATACTCAGATTTATGCATATGTTATGCATGTAGACTCAATGTCTTACTCCATGGAAGTTTTCACAATTTCGAGAAGAATGCTCTGTTAATTGTCAACCTTAACCCAAAGACAATCTTCCAGATTAGCCCACAGACAATGCCCAGCCTTAGCCCACAGACAAATGTCCAGCTTTCGAAAAGAATTGTGTTATTGTTGGGTATCGTCAATGCGTTGCAACGGACTGCATTGCCAAGTGGCATATGGTCCAGCCGTAGCCCACAGACAGATATCCACTGGTCGACCGTCGCGCCTTGACGCACCCCAAGATCCATCATAGACCTCACTATCAATTCACATTCCCTCTTCAACCACAAGGGTCCCCAATAGCATCAGCTATCAATTTTTGTTCAATTCAAAATCATCATATGCCTCAATGCATATCTTTCTAATGCATGTTCAATGCACCAATGCCAATCACAGGCAAAATTCCTCATTTCCAATGCATGTTCAATGCACCAATACCAATCATAGGCAAAATTCACACTTTCATATTCAGGGTCCACACATTGGCCCATTCTCAGTTTGATTTTATTATCTCATAATCAGGGTCCACACACTGGCCCAACAGTAATCATACTGTATTTTCGACAGCAAAATCATATTATCGCGTTTTCATAGTCACAAAACACTTTTGTCGTGTTTTCACAATCGCACAACATTTCTGTTACGTTTTCAAAATTTTACAACATTTCCGTTGCATTTTCAAATCACGTAGTGATTTTTCAACGTTTTCTCAATTACGTAAAAATATTCCACCTTTTTTAAATCGCGTAGCGATTTTTCAACAATATCTCAAACGTGTAAGAATATTTAAATGCTTTCCAAATTGAGTAGAAATATTTCAACGTTTTTCAAATCGCGTGGAAATATTTAAACGTTTTTCAAATTGCGTAGCTTAAAAATCACGTTTTTAAGTTACGTAAATCATTTTTCACCATAATTCCATTACGAAAAATATTTCTCAATATTCAAAAATTCCATTTCAACCTTTCTCAAAATAATATGACTACTCACATTATTTTCCACATTTTCTTACTCAAGAAAATCCTTTTCGTAATTTATTCCATAAAATCATCATTTCATTGAATTAAATCAATGTTTCTAATTTTAAAAATTATTAACGCTCTCCAAAACCCAAAGGATGAGTTACACGTTAGAAAATATCAAATCACTATTATATTCTCCACTTTTCTCAAATAAATTCTAAAATCAATTCTCTTCAAAATAAATTGAGGTTCAAACACTTTCAACCTCTCTTTTTCATTCATATACAAAAAAAATTCCGTTTTCTCAAGTGATAAAACACTCTGATTCCCTTTCTAAATTTCTTATACCAAATCAATTATATTTCCACTTGAAAATCACTTTGTTTCATAAAATCAAGGCATTCATAAGCCTTCAAAACCGTGGTACTTGATTATTTAAACCATCAAATATTTCTCCTTCTAAGTCAATATGGTTTTACACAAACAAAACCATTAAAAATTTCTTAACAAAACCGTGAGACTCATGGTCTTTAAAATCAAATCATTTGTTTATTTTCATTTTTCACTTTCTTTGCAAATCCTTACAATTAACAACTCATTGCTCTTTTCATTTAAAACTCATGATTAATAAAATACTTAGAATCTTTTGATTCAAAAACATCCTTCCAAAAATCGTGAACACTTATACTTTGAAAACAAACCCTTTGTTTATTTTCCTTGCTTTTCTAATCATTCAATTTTATCATTCATGAAAATATTAATTTATGAACACCTATTTTGAGGTGTCATGGCTGAAATTCTCTTGGTCTTTGAAACCAAAAATCAATTTCCTTTCCATCATCAAATCATGGCATACACATACATATTCAAATATATATCACAAGCATGCCATAATCAAAGCAATAAATCATGCAAATCATATCAAGCATAGGCAATAATCAAAGCACATAAACATACATAAATTATTACATGACCATGGATATGAATCCTCACATGGATTCACCATCCATCAAATACACAAACCATCTTTCACCACCATACTTGGTTGGTGAGATGAATCTCCCTCTTACCTCTTGAAGATCCTCAAAAGCTCCTTGTTTTGCTTCTTTCTCCAAGTCCTTCACCACCAAGGGCTTCTCAAATACAAAACAAAACATATAATTATTAGTAAATCAAGCTTAAACAAGATAAACCATGGATCAAACATGGCTTAGACCCTTGAAAATTAAAAGAAAAGTGAAGATTAATAAACTTCACCAATAAAGCTTCAATCTTTAGCTTGAAGAACAAGGTTGAAGATAAATGATTTAGAGAAAGTCTCCAACATGAAAGTTGCTTAGAAAATCATGTAGATTCAAGATCTATGGTTAGATGAAATTAAAAGAGATTGGATGGTATTTTGGGTGAATGGTCGAAATTCCTCTTGAAGAACAAGGTTGCAGTTTTTTATTTTTGTGAAAGAAAGGCTTCTTAGACTTGGTTAAGATAAAGAATGAAGTAAAAACACTTAGTTTTCCTTCCACCAATTTTATAGAGCTCCATGGAAAAATCCCCTTTATGATAGAAACTTGAAGCTCAAGATGAATGATTTTGTGAAAACTCATAACTAGAGATGTTCTTAGAATAAGGTAAGGATTCAAGAAACTAGGTTGAATAAATTTTTGAGTGATGGAGGGTAGATTTGAGGGTCATGGTCGTGAGCTAGCTTGGAGGAGAAGGAGAGAAATTTTTCTAAGAGCTTACTTGAAGGAAATGATCAAGAATGATCAATAAGTGACCAAGACAACTAATAATGGTCTTCAACTTTGCTTTAACTCGTAGACAAGCACAAAAACCGTCCCCCCCTCTTCATGCATTCTCCTTGAGTGCAAAATGATCAATAATGATGCATAATTAACCAAGACCACTAATAATGGTCTTCAAACTTTCCTTTAACTCCTAAAACAAGCACAAAACCGTCCCCCCCCCCATGCATTATGCATTCAATAAGTTGTCATCTTTTCTAGCCACCATTTAGAGCCATTTAAGCCATTGATTAGATCAATGGTTAGGATTTAGGTAGACTTTTGATTAGAAGACTTAATCTAGGCCATTAGATCTTTCTCCTTGAAATCCTAGCCATTATATGTATCTCCAAAATGAAGGGTCAAGATTACTCCTTCTTACTTTTAATCCAAGGGTCATAATTAGTCATAGCCATTTTAGAAGACCAAATCTCCACCATTGATTAAATCCAAATCCAATGGTTATAAATGATCCATCTCCACCGTTGATTAAATCCAAATCCAACGGTCACAAATGATCCTAGCCACTTTTATAAGATCAAATCTCTATCCTTGATTTAAATCTAAATCCAACGGTTATAAATGGCCATAGCCATTTTATTAGACTAATCCTACATCATTGATTAAATCAACGGTTGATATCAAAGTTTTCAATATTAGACTTGCTTCCTATTGGTCCGTCAAAAGAATTAAACTTGTTTCCTATTGGTCCGTCAAAAGTTGCCATAACCACTATTGTTGACTTAAGCAGTAGAATTTCTATTTTTATCTGCAAAAAATCCCACGAAAGAATATATTTACTGTATTTTTATCGCCAGATAATTAAATACAGAACAAAACATAGTACAAGAAATTTTTGAAAACTATTCTCGGATTCAGGTTTAGTAAGATCCCCTGTCTCCGTCTCAACAGTACAAATTTTTTTATACGTAGAAAAATTTTTATGTTTTGGGACTCACCTCGGGCCCACGTAGGACCACTGGGGCCCACAAATAGCCCAAAAATAACCAGATAACCATAAAAATTTATAATCATCCACAAAAATCACAAATATTGGAAGACATGAAAATCAAATCAGATTGTTAAAAATAATTAACAATCAAGAGAAATAAATACATAAAGATTTTCCTCGGCCTGAAAATTATAACTTTCCTAATACGGAGTAAATCACTCAAAACGATCAAATAAGCTGACGGAATACTCAAAATAATTTTATAGTACATAGAAATCACTAAACAGTAGAATTCTGTTAACTATCAAAATTACTGTCAACTATTTAGGAAATTTGGGGTGTTACAGCCAAAATACCATTTTCACCCTCCATATTTCGTTTGTTTCAATCAATCACATTCTGGCATCTACATAACCATAGGATTATTTTCGATCTTATGATCTTCATTCAAATATCTCATCTTCATCATTTTCCTTCAAAACCCTTACTTGAAGTTCTTGAGTTTAGGTGTTGATCTTGAAAGTTTGAATCTCCAAGGGTTTGGTGGTGGTGTAGGACGAAATCTTCAAGAACCATCAAGGAGCTTTCCTTTCTTATTATCTCTTTAGGTAAGAGGGAGATTAACCTCATCAACCAAGTTTGGTGGTGAGGAACGAAATTGATGTTTGTGGGTGAAGAATCCATGTGAGGATTCATTCACTTTCTTGTATGGATTTGATATTTTGTGCCTATTTGCTTTATGTGATGATCTATGTTTATTTGCTTTATGTGATTTCCTTATTTACCTTGTGCAATTCTATAGCCTTGATATTATGCTTGAATATGCTATGGTGTGATTTGATGATTGTTATATGTTGTATGATGTGAACCACTTGGAAAGAAAAAAAATTTTTGGTCCAAATACCTTGAGAGGCTCATGGCCTTCATTGAAATTTTGGGGTGAACTAAGTGAAAATATTTTATTAATCGTGGATTTAGTTGATTTTATAATAAGGATATGGATTAAGGTTTTACAAGTTGATAAAGGATGTGAACAAAGTTTTATTATTGGAAAAAGGATTGATTTTTTATCATGAGAAAGGAAATGAGTTTTAAAAGAGGATTTGGATATTAGGTATCTTGATTAGAAGTGCTTAAGTGATGGTAAATGGAGAATGATTTTTGAAAGGAATGATTTAATAAAGATAGTGAAGTTTTGTGAACAAACATTGGAAGATATTATTTAGAGGAGATTTGATAAGGAATTCAATCAAAAAGGATTTTTGTAGAGGAATGTGGAAATGTATAGCTTGTATAGGATAAATAATGATTTTTAGCAATAAGAATGGAAAGAGAGTTTTAAAGGTGATTTGAAGATTTAAAGTATTTTATTTAGGAAGGAATGTGGAAATGTATAGCTTGTATTGGATAAATAATGATAGGAATAGAAATAGAGTTTTAAAAGTGATTTGAAGATTTAGAGTATTTTATTTAAGAAGAATGGAGCAAAGTTTTTGTTATTGGGTAAAAGGGATTTTTGACCATGGATAATGAGTTAGAATGATAGTTTGAGCTTTAGAGTATTTTGTTTAAAGTTTGAAGGATTTTAGTGAAGGAGATGGAAAGAGAATTTCCTTGATGTTGATTAAATTAAAATAATACAATTTTTTGAGAAAAACATAAGAAAATATTACTTAGAGGTATTTTAATGAGAAATATTTTATACTGTGAAAATGAGAATATAGCAAGTTTGTTGTTGGGTCAACGTACTGGACCCAGACTTATTGGTTTATGGATTATGGTCCATGGTGGCTTGTATTATGCATTGATGTATCATGCATTGAACATTATACTTTTATGGATTATGGCCCGTGGTGGCTTGTGTTATGCATTGAGTTATTATGCATTGAACACTATACTTATTGGTTTATGGATTATGGACTTTGGTGGCATGTGTTATGCACTGAGTTATCATGCATTAAACATTATACTTTGTAACGCACCTAAATATACCAACTGCAGTGCAATCGTCATTACACCACAGTTACTAAATCCAGGTGTGTCACAGTCATGATAACAGTAGTTTCCAAATTAACGAGTTTATTTTTCGCATTTATGCATAAGTAGAAAATACGAGCCATGAATGAAATATAAATGTATTCAACCCTTAATACAACCATTGGAATGAAATCACGTTCCTTATATATATAGTTTATAGCCAATTTACACGAATCACTGATAACATAGAATATAATAATTACAGAGTCAAATAAAATACAGCGGGAATAAAAACATAAAAGGGGAGAAGTAGTAACCCAGGGATGGGTACTACCAGCAGACAAGGCCGCAACCCCATATGCATATGACACTCAGCGTCCCAGTTGACACAACAGGCATCAATGCCTCCACGCAGCTGCACTCCTACGAAATCGAAGAAATCTTGCCCAGGTTCCCAACCCCATCGGCAAGGTGTGGTTCCTCATCATCTTCTTCCCGGACTTTTATCCAATATGAATATGAAACAACAATACAGAAATATAGGAAAGAGGTGAGATACCCGTCTTTCATTACCACTATTGGCAGTAAGAAAATAGCACGGCGCAAGGCGCCTACAAAGTAATACAGTTCATACATTTATCAACAGCAGCAGCATGGTTTATAACACGATTAGTTCAATTGTACGCAAAAATAAGGAAGCAGAACAGCAACAGGCAATAGCAAGACTTAACAATGTCAACCCAATCACAATAAGATTTCCAGAAATCAGCACAATAGTCAGATAATCATTTACATGAGTAAAACAGTTACTTTAACAGATGTGCATGCTCAACAACTTGTGAAACTGACGATGAACGACGCACGATGCATTATGGTACCAAATCCTACTCCATGGAGCTAAACATTAACCTTTTCAGAGTGAATGATCAAGGAGTAATGCCAGTATCTCGTTAGCCTTAAAATAGTGTGCTTCATCTCATAAAATATTTGCGCACCATGGCTTATACATGGCACTTCAACCGTTGATCGCGACAAAGGACAGCGTCCCGGTCCGGATCGTTGGTGTGTTTGCATTGGTTTACCCCACAGCACAGAGGAGCTCTAAACTGTCTATGTGAGGGACCCGCAGCCCGACGCCCCCTAGGGCCAACAACATGTGGCACCTACGCTAGTCTATTCGCACCCGCACATAGGTGTGATTCAACTCTTAGGTTTTTCATATGCATGATGACTCAATGTCTAATCATGTATGCTCATCAATGATGCATTCATCATACACAATACCATAATGGCATATATTCGTTTTTAATACCAATAAATCATTTCTTATCGAGAATTAAACCAACAAATATATATAACCCTTCATAGGGACTCACAACACATAGAGTTAAATCTCAATATTGATATGCATTATGGCTTATCAAAACCATTATTTCCCACTAAGGGTTTAACAATTCCACGAATCTAAGTCTAGATCAATTATGCAAACCTTTAGGTTAAGTAACCTTTAAAACCGTAGCCTCACAAGCCCTCCAGGTTCTAAATTCCTTCTTGCGTTATGCTCTAGTCTCTTGATACCAATCACTTAGTTTTTATTCTACATGAGATCAATCCAATTCCTAATATCCATGATCAAAATCGCGGCTTCTCAAAGTCCACTACTAACATCAATTTCTCCCATTTTATGCATTGATTTCTTGATATCCTTTACTTAAGTTTTAGTTCACTAAGCTCATTCCAATTCCTTATAGTTTCAATCTAAAACTGTGGCTTCACATTGAGTTAAATAACCCTTAAAACTCCCCATGTCAATTTCCAACATTAGCATTCACCTCTCCAATTACACAGCTCCCTCTCACAGTTACCTAGCTGATTTTATTCTGGGCGCCTAGGCGCCATCTCTGGAGTGCCTGAGCGCTAGTGGAGCGCCTGGACGTTGACCATGAAGTTCCTGAGCGCTCACCAGGCCGCATCACAGGGAAAACTTTCTGGGCATAGAGCGCCTAGGCGCTCTATGCACAGTGCCTGAGCGCTAGGGCATTAACAAGGGTTCTGCAGAATTCGTTTTTGCAGAACCTTGCCCCTTCCTTCATCAAAGCCTCTCATTCATTTTCCAACAGCCCAAAATATGATTCATGACCTCTAAATACAAACTAACAATATATAGGTTCATAATCATCAAAGCATACAATACAATTCCATATATTCATACAAACCAAACAACCACAAAATCATGGAAATGACACAATATAACAAGAGAGAAACCCAACATGGATTCCCTCATCAACAACAATACACAAGACAATTCCTTACTACCAAGATTGGTTGAAGAGGATCATCTCCCTCTTACCTAAATGAAGTCAATCACAAGGATACTTCTCATTTTTGCTCTTGATTTTCGTTTTCCCCCCTTCAAGAAAACCCTAGGGTGAGAAATTCCCAAAGTCTTCACTCCAATCATGGAAAAATGACTCCTTGGCCACATAGGTGACCAATAAAATGAAAATGAGAAGGAGATAGAAGAAACTTGAAGACTTTACCTCAAAAGCTCCAAGCTTTAGCTTCAATGGTGAAAAATGAAAGAAGAAGAAGAAGAAGAACCAAGGATGGCCACAAGGAAAATGGTCTTGGAATGATAGAAGAAAGGTAGATATGGAAGTGGTGAAGCAAGGAAATGAAGATGGTGAATGGTGAGAGTGTACGGTTGAGGAGGAAGAAAAAGAGAAAGAGGAGAAAAAAAGAAGAAGAAGAAAGAAAAGAAGAAGAAAATGTGATGATTGGCTCCAAAGGAGCCTCGCCATGTAGAAGAGGGGAGAGGGAGAGGAAGAGAGAGAAATGTGAAATGGGAGGAAATTTCCTGGAAGTTTCCTAAAAGAGTTTTTGGAATTAATTTAATCTTTATTTTGAAAATAGAGCTAATAGATTTGACACAAGGTAGATTTTTGAATAGTGTGATAAGATTTTTATTACATGTTATTATTTATTAGATAACAGTTACAGTTGACCAAAATCAGTTTTAATTTATCTGATAGATAAAATTTACACGGCAATTATAATTTTATCTGTTAAAATTTCTTGAAAAACGTGAAACCTCATAAACCGTGTCCAGCCTCGGGTTTAGTAAGATCCCCCGTCGACGTTTCCATAGATCAAGGTTATTGGAAAAAATATTTCATTTTCCCAATTTGGCTCAGTGTGCACGCAAAATGAGGAATATATTAAAATATTCGTCGTTTCTGAAAAATTCTAAAAGAATTCACATAATTCACAAATATTAGAAAATTACTATTCGTAATAAAATTTTCCAACTTTGGGAGCGTTACAGTCGTTTTGCCAACCCTGCCCAATGTGCACGCAAAATGAAGAATAATATTAAAATATTCCGCATTCCCAGAAAAATCTAGAAAAATTCTTAAAAATCCCAAATATTGTAAAATGATCATTTATCCTAAAATTATAAATTTTTGGGATGTTACAACACTCCCCTTCAAATAGAAATTTCGTCCTCGAAATTTTCATTTCTTAGAATAAACATGGATATAATTCTGTCACTTTGCTTTCCAACTTTCATATCGTGCTTCTAGTCGTGTAACGCCCCTTTTTGGGAGGGAACGTCACATTGTCAAACAAGATAAAATGCGGAAATTAAATAAACAAACGATTAAGACCCGGTTCATTTTAATTGATTGATGTTAACCATGTGGGCAAAATTGGCAATATTTTTTTTATAATAATAATATAATAATGTTGATAATACGGAATGTGGATAAAAATGACGAGTAAAACAATACACAGAATTTGCACCTGAATAGCATACATAGATATATAAAATTTGATACAGCTGTTTTGTAGATACAAGCCTGGCCATCATAAAAAAAAACAAAACTATACCCACCCCAAGGGAAGCATGCATATATACCCTCATGCATATACAAAATATATAGCCCAACCAAAAAGAAAAATACATCAGGCCCCCAAAACAAAAACACTGGCAGCCATCAGTAGCCACCAATGATCATCGACCCCTCAGATAAAAAGGGACCGATTCAAGATCCTCAGGAGGACACTCATCAGGATCTTCCTCATCCGAGGACTCATCCATAGGAACCACAGAGGCGCGGGACGGAGCCCGAGCGGTGGAATGAAACGAATCCTCCTGCGGAGTGTAATAACGGGCACCCCACATCTCCCTGATAGGCAGGTAAAACTCCAGGCGCAAGCTGAGGTAACAAGTGAGGACAGGAGCCTCATGACGTCTCCAGGCAAGTGCTATCGACACGTCTCCCAAATACACGTAGCGGTCGGAGTTCAGGTTGATGTGCCAGCACTCCGGCCCTCCAATGAAGGTCAGACGCACATCTCCCAAGAACCCACACATACGTGCAGACATCGTCGCAGTAAAAGTCAATCTTGTGTAGGCCAGAAGCCGGGGAAGGCAGAATCTTCTGTCTCTTCACCGTCGTCTTCGATCAGTACAGGGTGCACATAAACAACAAATAATAGAAGCACAGGGAAAGAGGTAAGACATCCTACCATCAATACCAATACAGCAACCAAGAACCGAACGGCGCATAACGCCCACGTAGCATGTAAAGGCAATAAATAAGCTTTTAAACAGATAATCAGTCAAGCAATCATTAATAAAGGTAACGAATAATTCATAATATCCAGCGGTTAAATTCGAGACAGTCAAATATCGTGTAAACAATAATTTTCAGATGACGAATATTCCACGATGCATGGACACAATATTCAATTTCCTACTCCATGGAGCTAGACTCAAACAGTCGGAGAGAAAGATCAGGAGACATGTCTGTGACTCGGCTGCCGAGGCCAGTGCTATCAATAAATTTTCTCGTGCACAATCATGGCATTGCACAGACATTCTACACTAGATCACGATATAGGACAGTGTCAAGTCCGGATCGTCGGTGCGTTTGCATCGGTTTGCCCCACGGGCAAAGGAGCTACCAACTACCCATTGTGGAGGACCCGCACCCCGACGCCCCCAAGGTCATAACAAGACCCACACTTGTCTACTCGCACCCGCACAAAGGTGTGTTCAATCTCCTAGGCAACTTGGCCTTACAACAGTCCACACGGACACTCACAATGCCTAGGACTCTATGCATGAACATGTATGATCCACAATTTCATACGATAGCATAATATACCACATTTGATCAAGAGAGTGAAATAAGCAAATTTGCATCCAAAAAGAACCCAATATCAACATAATATCAATTTATAATTCAAGGAACATATTTTAGGTCCATTATGGATTTCTAAAATCTCCAAGTCTTATGAAAATTATCTCATTGGTTCATTAAGGTTTATGAAATCCTTAATCTCTTGTATTCTTTGATTACTTGTAATCCGAGTAATGAGTTATGGAATCTTAACCCAAATTTTCACCTAGAGGTCGTGGCCTTCCCAAGGTTTCAAGTAAGTCATGTTCACATCATTAGGTCCATTTACTTGTGATTTTGATCCAAGTTATTTGATTCTTATAATTACCTTCCAAATTTAGCTTATCTCCTAAGTCTTAACCACAATCCATCCTAAAAATTATTGTTGCAAGTTTCCTACTATTAATCTACGTTTAATTACTTGATTAATTCAAGTCTTGATATCTCAAATTTGTTATCTTTTCCCTCATTCAAGCCCTCAAAACCGTGGCACTCAAGAGGGTCCTAGGTTACAATTTTCTTCTCACTAGTTTAGTCTTCCTTTACTTAATTTGCCTAGCATTATTCTTGACACAATGTCAACCAAAATTCTGTTCTTAAAACAGCCCAAAACCGTGGCACTCACCAAGGTCCAACAACCAGAATTTTGTCCACTTGGATCAACCTTAACTACTTGATTTAATTAGCCTTGCATTGGTCAAAATTTAAGCATCATTTCCCTTCATTTTCCAGCCCAAAACAGCCCCAAAACCGTGACACATCCAGGGGTCCAGCAACCAGAATTTTCCAGCAAGCAATCATGGATTTCAATCACAAAATTACATGAATAATTAACCACTCAATCAACTACTCAATGCTAAATTAAGATAACATTCAAGAAATCAATCTCAAGCAATTTCAAGAACAACCACCATGTGGTTTTTCTTCCAAAAATCAAACACAAGATTCCTAGTTGCTAAAGAGGTTGAGGAGGATTAATCTTCCTCTTACCAAGATGAAGAACCAAGAAAATTCCAAGAAGCACTCTTGATTTTCGGATTTGAAGCTCAAAAACCCTAGAAAATGTGGTCCAAGTTAGAACAATGTAATGAGGTGAAAAGAAGAAGAAAATGACCATTAAATCAAGAGGAAACCAGAAACAAAAATGGAAGTGAAGGTCTGAAATTTTTCAGCCATGGAAGCTCACCTTCAAAGCTTGAAAAATGGTTGAAGATGGAAGCTTTCTTGAAAACTCCAAGCACAAAAGATGATGAGAAGGAGTAAGAGATTAAGAAAACATGGTTGGTGTAAATTTTTATGAAGGTTAGGGTTCTTGAGGAGTGGTTGGACGTATGGTGTGCTGGGAGAGGAAGAAAGAAATGTTTGAAGAAAGAAAGAAGAAGAAGAAACGTAAAAGGAAGAAAGAAATGGTGTTTTTGGTGATAATGAGTTAAATGAATTATTTGGATAATTCAAATCAATTCCTTCTCCTTTTTGGGCTGCAGATTACGTAAATGAGAGAGAAGAGTGGGTGAGAAATTTTGCTTCCAAAGGAAGCCAAGATATTGATGGTCAAAGCTTGGGTCAAAGCTTCTTAAGGAAGCTTTGATTATTTAATCAATAAATTTGAATTAAAGTAGATAGATTTGACATAAAGTGGATTACATTAGGATAATGTGATAGTATTTTTATTACACACTATTATCCAATAGATAATAGTTACAGTTGACAGAAGTCAGTATTTAATTAATCTGACAGATGAATTTTTCGTTGTATTGATTTAATTGTATCTGTTAAGATTTCTCGAAAATTGCAAAACCTCATAAACTGTGTCAAGTCTCGGGTTTAGTAAGATCCCCTGTCGACATGTCCATAGTCCAAGGTTCTCAGAGAAAACATCGCGTTTCCCTGATTCTGCTCAGTGCGCACGCAAAACGAAGAATATATTAAAATATTCGACAGTTCCGGAAAATTCCCAGAAAATTCTCCAAAATTGCAAATATTATAAAACGACTATCCGTCATATAATTTTCCAATTTTTGAAGCACTACTGATCGTTTTCACGACTCGCTCGAGTTTCACGCAAAACGAGGAATATATTAAAATATTCGTCGTTTCCGAAAAATTCCAGAAAAATTCACATAAATCACAAATATTGGAAAATGAATATTTATGGTAAAATAATCAATTTCCGGAGTGTTACACTGGTCTCAGCAATTCTCAGCCCAGTGTGCACGTAAAACGAAGAATATATTAAAATATTCGTCATTTCCGAAAAATTCCAGAAAAATTTCTAAAAATCAAGAATATTATAAAACGATGATTCATGATCAAATATGTATTTTTTGAAATGTTACAAGTCGCGTCAATTCAGATCACCCTTACTAATGTGATCTCCCTGCCTCCATATGATTTCGCTCTCCTACTCTCGATCTTACAGGAAGCATTCCATGGGTCAGACTCTCTTTCAACCGTACTGTGTCCTGTTCAATGAAATGGCTGGGTCCAGGGATATACTTTCGTGATCATTACATACGAAAGACATCATGAAGATTTAAAAAGAAAGGATAGCAAAGATTAGTTATGGATACTGAACCAGTCCGAAAAAGAATTTAGGATAGTTCGTATAATTTAAGAGTGAGTTTGCTGCTAACTTAGACAAGATGACACACATTTAGCAACGTCTTTCTTCATCCCTTGTTACCATCACTTCTGTTTTAGATTTTGATATACCTTGATCACTCTGGTGTGTAAACTCGGTTTACTCTCGTGAGTTTCATTGGGAATAAACTCCTTTAGTTCTGAATCATCTGGTATTGCAACCTTCACTTATGAACATTAAGATTCCATCGAGTTCCTTCCTCACATTCTGACACCATACTTTGTCTTAATAGCTTCTTCTTGTCTTGTAGAAATTGGTCATTATTCTACTTCTCTTGAATCCTTCCCAACAGATCATTCGAAATAGCGACTATATCTAAACATACCTCATCTAGTGTCATTTCTAATGACAGCCACCTGTCCTCATATTACTCTACTAATTCCTTCTTCTCAACCACCATAATGAAGGTATTAGGCAGTTTCCGGTTCAAAGCGTCCGCCATGGCGTTTTCTTTTCCAAGATGACTCTAAAGTTAGAGATCATGTTCCTTCAAAATCTTTAGTCACTTTCTCTGCCTCATATTTGGTTCCTTCTCATCGAATAAATACTTTAGGTTCTTATGACAGCGAAGGGCATTGAATATTGCTCCATATAGAAAGTGTCTCTATATTCATAGAGCAGATACAATAGCGGTCAATTATAAGTCACAGATCGGGTAACTCTCCACACGCACCGTCAACTACCGTAAGACGCAAGCCACAACTCCCCAGCTTTGCATGAGCACGCATCCCAAACCTTGATGTGAAGCATCACAGAACACTTCGAATGTTTCATTGGGATCGGGCAGTATCAAAATCGGAACATTTCCTCAATCTTCGAAAACTTTCTCCGCCTGTGATGGTCCGTAAAAGTTTTGATTCTCCTTTTTGTAATATGAGCAAGTTGTCCTACTATCTTCGAGAATCTGTCGATACTCCTTCGATAAAAACCAACTGATCCCACTCGCTATGAACCTCCCTCACGGTTTCCGATCTTTTCTTTTGAAGAACTGCTTCAACCTTTTTGTGAATCCATAACAATTCCTCCATTTGGAATCCCTTGATCCAAAACGGAACCTCCTTAAACGAGAATTCGCACTCTGATACTTTGGCACTTACTTCCTCTTCTTTAAAGTTAGGAAAACTATACCGAGATGTCCAACGTATCTTCCTATATCTTCGAGAATAGACCAGAATATCATCATTAATGACAACGACAATTCTGTTCTAGGTAAGGATAGAAAATACAATTTGTGTTGTCTATAAATACAATAGGAGCATTTGTCACTCCGATTGACATCACGGGATACCCATAATGTTGAAAGCACGCTCGAAAAATCATCTTGGGAACATTCTCTATTTCCACGAATCCATCGATGACCAGGACATACATCTATCTTGGAGAGAACAACGATTTCCTTCTCGCGGATCCATCAAATCATTTACCTTCCTCCGAGAATACTCATATTTGATCATAATCTTGTTTAACTGGCGATAGTCCTCGTATCACCGAGAAATTTCATTCTTCTCCTTAACTAACAGCATCGTAACTCGACATGGGACACCCTTCGACTACAAGAGCAGCATCTATATTCCCTTTACTCTTGGTCCTCTACAGAAAACATTAACATGTACCCTCAGGCTCCTTTCCTTTGTGAGGCTTAGACCTTGTTGGCCGTTACGAATTCAAAAGTCTTAGTTTCAAAAATCACTAAGGTTTTTATCGGGACGACCTAGCAGATAACAATCAAAAAATGACTGATCAATTTCTAAAATCATGAACTCGAACAGATATGATTTGAAGTAAGTAAGATAGGTCAACAAAAGACTTGATCCTTAGTAGAAATAGGATAGATTACACAACTTAGGTGTCAACGACAAGTCTTAGTAATAGAAATAGAAGTAACTTAAGTTGAAGATAAGAAAGATACAGATGAATCCAAATGATCCAAACGGTTACAAATGGTAAAAGGAGGGGTTACCCCCAGAATTATACAGTACGATTACAGGGTCGTCATTTGAGGTATAACTTCCACTGTTTAGATCTACAAATTTAGAAGTCTCAGCACCTCCCAGGGTATAAGTTCTGACTTCTGCTTGTGGTTCCACAGCCCTTACAACATTGACTGAAGAATTTGCCTTTGCTTAGTCGCAGTTGCGGAAGACGTGTCCAGGCTTTCCACATTTAAAACAGATTATCCTTTTGATCTTACACTCCCTCGTGAAGTGTTCCTTTCCGCATTTCATACATCTTGGCGAAGATGTCAGGGTCTGACTGGATACACCACCACTAGTACTTTGTCCAGGAGTTGGTTGTTGTTGTTGTTTCCCTGATACCCGTGCGTATGGTTTCCGCTTAAACTGGTTAACTTTTCTATTATTCCTCTTTTGGAATCTAGGCAGTCCAAGGTTGCCCCAAAGCCGACTTTCCTCCAACAGATTCTGAATCTCAACTTCTAATTCTCGTTGTTGCGTGGCCCTCTAATCCTGGCGAGTTGTCACCTCAGCTATCATTTGCCTTTCTTCTGCAGTTGCAGCCATACTCCTATTGTCCTATCCCGTGCTCATATGTATACGTCTATCACGAGCCATCGCCTTTGCATGTCTACTGTGAGCCATTGAATCTCTCTGAAGATGGACATAAATACAACAAACACAAAATTACTTCAAACAGCGTTATCTCCCTATGAAAACCAAATACAGAGAGTCACACAATTCATTCAATTCAAGCAAGACAAGTTCAATTCCATACATCCTAACAATCTCTAGCTCGAACTTCTTTATTCTACTTCCACAGCGTAATCCATCATAAGTCGTCAACTTCCAAACTGCTTCTCGAATCTAGTGTACACCAACAATTTCTTTCTCCAGAAGATCAGTTTTCCAAAACCTTTTGATCTCCTCACAAAAGAATTCCTATTTTCCTAACACAGTACGCTTAGGTGAAGTCATAGTTTCCTGTACACACATAACATTACATATTGAGTAGGCCAGTCCTCAATATCATGCAAATGTATAATAGTAGCCATCAACATTCAACCTACGGCAAGCCATGTATTCCTTTCCCATCATCTCTACCAAGAGACAAGGAAGTGCACAACAAACGAAATTCTAATATGCCTAAACATAGCAAGTCCATACCCCGGCTCAACAGAATGAACTGCTCTGATACCACCTAATGTAACGCACATAAATATACCAATTGCAGCGCAATCGTCATTACACCACAGTTACTAAATCCAGGTGTGTCACAGTCATGATAACAGTAGTTTCCAAATTAACGAGTTTATTTTTCGCATTTATGCATAAGTAGAAAATACGAGCCATGAATGAAATATAAATGTATTCAACCCTTAATACAACCATTGGAATGAAATCACGTTCCTTATATATATAGTTTATAGCCAATTTACACGAATCACTGATAACATAGAATATAATAATTACAGAGTCAAATAAAATACAGCGGGAATAAAAACATAAAAGGGGAGAAGTAGTAACCCAGGGATGGGTACTACCAGCAGACAAGGCCGCAACCCCATATGCATATGACACTCAGCGTCCCAGTTGACACAACAGGCATCAATGCCTCCACGCAGCTGCACTCCTACGAAATCGAAGAAATCTTGCCCAGGTTCCCAACCCCATCGGCAAGGTGTGGTTCCTCATCATCTTCTTCCCGGCCTTTTATCAAATATGAATATGAAACAACAATACAGAGTATTACAGTTCATACATTTATCAACAATAGCAGCATGGTTTATAACACAATTAGTTCAGTTGTACGCAAAAATAAGGAAGCAGAATAACAACAGGCAATAGCAAGACTTAACAATGTCAACCCAATCACAATAAGATTTCTAGAAATCAGCACAATGGTCAGATAATCATTTACACGAGTAAAATAGTTACTTTAACAGATGTGCATGCTCAACAACTTGTGAAACTGACGATGAACGACGCACGATGCATTATGGCACCAAATCCTACTCCATGGAGCTAAACATTAACCTTTTCAGAGTGAATGATCAAGGAGTAATGTCAGTATCTCGTTAACCTTAAAATATTGTGCTTCATCTTATAAAATATTTGCGCATCATGGCTTATGCATGGCACCTCAACCGTTGTTCGCGACATAGGACAGCGTCCCGGTCCGGATCGTCGGTGTGTTTGCAACGGTTTACCCCACGGCACAGAGGAGCTCTAAACTGTCTATAAGAGGGACCCGCACCCTGACGCCCCCTAGGGTCAACAACATATGGCACCTACACTAGTCTATTCGCACCTGCACATAGGTGTGATTCAACTCTTAGGTTTTTCATATGCATGATGACTCAATGTCCAATCATGTATGCTCATCAATGATGCATTCATCATATACAATACCACAATGGCATATATTCGTTTTCAATACCAATAAATCATTTCTCATCGAGAATTAAACCAACAAATATATATAACCCTTCATAGGGACTCACAACACATAGAGTTAAATCTCAATATTGATATACATTATGGCTTATCAAAACCATTATTTCCCACTAAGGGTTTAACAATTCCACGAATTTAAGTCTAGATCAATTATGCAAACCTTTAGGTTAAGTAACCTTTAAAACCGTAGCCTCACAAGCCCTCCAGGTTTTAAATTCCTTCTCGCGTTATGCTCTAGTCTCTTGATACCAATCACTTATTTTTTATTCTATATGAGATCAATCCAATTCCTAATATCCATGATCGAAATCGCAGCTTCCCAAAGTCAACTACTAACATCAATTTCTCCCATTTTATGCATTGATTTCTTGATATCCTTTACTTAAGTTTTAGTTCACTAAGCTCATTCCAATTCCTTATAGTTTCAATCTAGAACCGTGGCTTCACATTGAGTTAAATAACCCTTAAAACTCCCCATGTCAATTTCCAACATTAGCATTTACCTCTCCAATTACACAGCTCCCTCTCACAGTTACCTAGCTGATTCTGTTCTGGGTGCCTAGGCGCCATCTCTGGAGCGCCTGAGCGCTAGTGGAGCGCCTGGACGCTGACCACGAAGCGCCTGAGCTCTCACCAGGCCACGTCACAGGGAAAACTTTCTGGGCATAGAGCGCCTAGGCGCTCTATGCACAGCGCTTGAGCGCTAGTGCATTGACAAGGGTTCTGCAGAATTCGTTTCTGCAGAACCTTGGCCCTTCCTTTATCAAAGCCTCTCATTCATTTTCCAACAACCCAAAATATGATTCATGACCTCTAAATACAAACTAACAATATATAGGTTCATAATCATCAAAGCATACAATGCAATTCCAACATGGATTCCCTCATCAACAATAATACACAAGACATTTCCTTACTACCAAGATTGGTTGAAGAGGATCATCTCCCTCTTACCTAAATGAAGTCAATCACAAGGATGCTTCTCCTTTTTGCTCTTGATTTTCGTTTTCCCCCCTTCAAGAAAACCCTAGGGTGAGAAATTCCCAAAGTGTTCACTCCAATCATGGAAAAATGACTCCTTGGCCACATAGGTGACCAATAAAACGAAAATGAGAAGGAGATAGAAGAAACTTGAAGACTTTACCTCAAAAGCTCCAAGCTTTAGCTTCAATGGTGAAAAATAGAAGAAGAAGAAGAAGAAGAACCAAGGATGGCCACAAGGAAAATAGTCTTGGAATGATGGAAGAAAGGTAGATATGGAAGTGGTGAAGCAAGGAAATGAAGATGGTGAATGGTGAAAGTGTACGGTTGAGGAGGAAGAAGAAAAGAAGGAGGAGAAGAAGCAGAAGAATAAGAAGAAAGAAAAGAAGAAGAAAATGTGATGATTGGCTCCAAAGGAGCCTCTGCCATGTAGAAGAGGGGAGAGGGAAGAGAGAGAAATGTGAAATGGGAGGAAATTTCCTAGAAGTTTCCCAAAAGAGTTTTTGGTATTAATTTAATCTTTATTTTGAAAATAGAGCTAATAGATTTGACATAAGGTAGATTTTTGAATAGTGTGATAAGATTTTTATTGCATGTTATTATTTATTGGATAACAGTTACAGTTGATTGAAATCAGTATTAATTTATCTGACAGATAAAATTTACACAGCAATTATAATTTTATCTGTTAAAATTTCTTGAAAAACGTAAAACCTCATAAACCGTGTCCAGCCTCGGGTTTAGTAAGACCCCCCGTCGATGTTTTCACAGATCAAGATTATCGGGAAAAATATTTCATTTTCCCAGTTCGGCTCAGTGTGCACGTGAAACGAGGAATATATTAAAATATTCGTCGTTTCCGAAAAATTCTGAAAGAATTCACATAATTCACAAATATTAGAAAATGACTATTCGTAATAAAATTTTCCAACTTTGGGAGCGTTACAGTCTTTTTGCCAACCCTGCCCAATATGCACGTAAAATGAGGAATAATATTAAAATATTCTGCATTCCAAAAAAAATCCAAAAAAATTCTTAAAAATCCCAAATATTGTAAAATGATCATTTATCCTAAAATTATAAATTTTTGGGATGTTACATACTTCTTGGTTTATGGATTATGGCCTGTGGTGGCTTGTGTTATGCATCAAGTTATCATGCATTGAATATTATACAATCGGTGGCTGTTGTTGCTTTTGTTGCCTAGGAGTGAACTAGAATTGAATAGTGCAGATCATACAATGAGTCTTGGGGCCATCAGGGCGCGGTGATTCATCTAGTGGTCATTGTTATCACATTATATACCTTTGGCCATGATAAACCATTACAATGCACTAACGTAACCCGACAAATACTATTCTTTTCGCGGTCTGGTGTAGACTATCATTGAGGCTGGTAGGTCTTCTGGACCCTTCATCTCCGAAATTGTGTTAGCTCTATGGAGTAGGGTTTGATGCATTATGCATATGCATAGTCAGTCGACATCTCATTGTAATATTATATATATCTGTTAAATCATCTGTCAATTATATCTGTTACATTATTTGTTAATTATATCTATTAAATCATCTATCGAATATATTTGTTAAATTATCGTTAATTATATATATTGAATTATCTAGTGTTTTGATATATTGACTGTATGTGTTATTTATTTTGTATGGAATGACTTTGTCATTCTTATTGTTTCTATGCTGCCATGTAGGTATTAATGTAGGGTATCTCACCTCTTTTTATTATCTTATTCTGTTTATATGTTTTTGTTTTATAAAGTCCATCGTGGTGGTGAAGCGGAGATCTCTTTTGGTTACGAGAGGATGTAGTGCTGTGGAGGTATCGTCGTATGGCATGTCCATCTTGATGTTGGCATTTTTTTTTTAGTATTTTGCTAAGTCTATTACCATGCTTTTGAGTAGGAACTATCATAGGGTTGCTACTATTTCTCTGAGTCTGCAAGTTTTATGTTATGAACGTTGAATATTATGTGATGTATGTAATGTGTATTGATCAGTCCAATATGTTTTTGTATTACCTATATCTTTAGTAAGTTTAAGTTTACAGTGAAAAGAAATTTATAACTCATATTTTATAATATTGAATATTTTACAATTTAATCATATTTTTGGTAAGTTGGTAGTAAAAAAATGTGGCACCCTACGGAGGGTGTTACATTTGGTTGGTATTAGAGCACGGTTAGAGTCTTTTGGGTTTTGTGGTTAGGTCTATTTTGTTTGTGATGTGTGTTCTCTGTGTTTTGGTTTCCGAAAGGAGACAATGTTGATTAGAATGGTTACTTTGGTTTCCATTGTGTTTTGATTTGCCCATCTTTGAAGAAACGCAATGGTTCATAGTAGATGTATGCGCGTGGAAGTGGGACATGACACTGGTAGAACAGTTGCAACTATGAAAGTAATGCAGAAAATAGCTGATGTAATAGTACAATAGGAGCAAAGGGTCACTCAGCAGCAGGAACTGGAAGTTGAGGTTTAGAATCTATTGGAGTAGAGTTAATTTTGGGGTAAGTTTGGATTACCTAGGTTTCAAAAGAGGAATAATAGAAAGGTAAATCAATTTCAGCAGAAAATGTATTCACAATCACTAGGAAATCAACAATAGCAACTATCATGTGGAGGAAGTGCTAGTAGCAGTAAACCTAGTCAGATGGTGGCACCTTTACAAATATACAAGAAGTGTGCGAAAGGTCACGAAACAAAGAACTGTACGATTAAGAGAAAAGTTTGTTTCAAGTGCAGAAAGTCAGGACACGTGTTCATGAATTGTACTTCATAAAAGACAAAGTCTTCTGTTGGTAACGTACGTGCTTCAAAATCTCACATAGAAAGGAGAGTTGATTCTTCAAGTAGAGCAAAAACATCTCAGACTAGAGAACTAAACAAGGGAGATTGTGCCACAGGAGATAATCCTTTGTTATATTGTATAATTAGGGGGTAACCCATTTCTTTATGGCATATAACTATGTGGATCAATTAGAGTTATCTGTGTCTTTGTTATCTTTTGACCTAGTTGTTTCTACTTCTATTACTAAAACTTGTTGTTGATACTTAAGTTGCTTAAACTATCCTATGTCTGTTAAAACCTAAATCTTTTCTATTGATTTGATTTGTTTATCTCTTTCACAAAAATAGACGTGATCTTAAAAATAGATTGGTTATCTTTCAATCATATCCTATTAGATTGTACTAATAAATTTTTAGTTTTCTAGAAAACTCATTCCTAAAATTAGACCATATCAAATTCTTTGTTAGATATGTCCGGTAACACATCAGATAGTTTTGCTACCTTTTTCTTTCTAGCCTTCATAATGTTTTTCATATGTCACAATTGTAAGAAAGTATATTCCTGATCTAACCCATGTCATAGTATCAGATACAGTACTATTAAAAGAGAACTTAACTTGTGAAACACTTCTTGTAAAGATCGAAGGCAGGAGAGTGAAGCAGCTCAGAGGAAAAAGAAGTTGCATTACTAAAAGTGATTTGGACTAAGGTGACTGAAGATGCAACGTGGGGACTTGAAGGAAAAATGAAAGAGTAGTGTCTACATTTGATCGAAGTCTGATCTCAGAGGAAAGTGATGGCTGGTGGTAGAGGTGGACGTGTGAATACTAGACATGATAATGAAGGCATGGTTGTGGCTACTGAAGCTATGTAGAGGATGGTGAATGTCATAGTGCAACAAAATGAGAGGGCTGCCCAACAACAAGAGGCAACGATTAAAGTTCAAAACTTGTCAGAATTTCGCCACAACAACCCACCTCAATTCAAAGGAGAATTCGATTCGGAGAAAGCAAGCCTTTGGATCAAGGAGTTAGAGAAGATATTTCGAGGAATTGATGTGCTGACAATAGGAAGGTAACTTATGCTACCTTCATGCTTGTTAGAGATGCTGAGGATTGGTGGATTGGAGCGCAGCGATTAATGGAAGCTGAGGAAAGAGTGATCACATGGGAAGTCTTCAACAACAAGTTTATAGAGAAGTACTTTCCAGCTAGCGCGAGGCATGCTAAAGAAATGGAGTTTCTTGGTCTTAAATAAGGAACCATGTCAGTTAGTGAGTATGCAACAAAGTTCGAAAGTTTATCAAAGTTCTCGGGGTATTTCCAACTACAACCTGATGAGGAATGGAAGTACAGAAAGTTCGAGGAAGGTCTGAGACATGACTTGAAAAGAGCAATACTACCATTGGGAATTGAGTAATTCCTAGCCTTGTTGGACAAGTGTCATAGAACTGAGGAACTGGACAAATCGCGAGACACAAGGAGTCGTAACTTTGGACCTTCTAGGTTCCAAAGAGGGGATAGCAGCAATGTTAATTGTTTTCAACAAAAGCCTTATTCCTGACCACCGGGGAATCGTCAGGAACAGCAACAACAATCTGTCGGGGGAAGTTCTAATGGGGATGGATTCAGTCAGTCTGTGGCATTTATGCCAAAATGTTTAAAGTGTGGAAAGGGCCACATAACAAAGGAATGCATGATTAAGGGAATGGTCTGTTTCAAGTGTAAGAAGCCCGGACAAGTTTTCAGAAACTGTACTCAACCAAAGGCAGAATGAGACAGGCAATATCTGCATCTAATCTAAGGTACGATGAATTTCGAGGACGAAATTCATTTTAGAGGGGGAGTATTGCAACACCCCAAAAATTTGCTTAATCAATGTTATATATGTTTTTTATAATTTTTGTGAAATTTTGTGAATTATTTAGGTGATTTTGATTATTTTATTATATTTATCGATTTACATGCACGATATGCGGGGCCAGAAAGTTAAAAATTTTTCTAAGGCTGGAAAATTTTGGACTGTGAAACGAGACCAGGGGATCTTACTAAACCCGAAACTAAACACAGCTTATGAAGTTTTTGTTTTTCTAGATTTTATCTTATAAATAAAAATTGGGTACGTCCTATTATCCAACGGATAATAAATACTGGTTTTGTTAACTGTAACCTTTATCCATTGGATAATAGCTTCTAGTAAAGTGTTCACTTTATGTGATATCACCTTTGACTTTTTGAAAAGTGAAATTTGGCTTCCTAAGGAAGCTTTTTATGAAACTTAGTGGAGAAGTTTCTATAAGCTTGTTGGAGAAGCTTTGTACAAGCTTGTTGGAGAAGCTCTGTACAAGCTTGTTAGAGAAGCCAATTCCTCTCTTCTCCCTTGTGTGGACATGGTTTTGAGAAGGAGAAAAGATGACCAAATGTCATCTTTTTCTCTTAAGCCTTCTATTCATTTTTCTATCAAGTAACCAAAAGAAAAATTCTCTCATCTCTCTCTCTCTCTTGAAGCTCACAGTTTTCACACCCAAACCCACTCTCCATTTTCTTTCACTTCAACCAACCACACCTATTGAATCCATACCACAATTGGAGAAGCTTCTATGTTGAGATCATCTTCTTATTCTTCCATTTTCAAGTTCTTATTCTAGCTTAAAGTTGGAGCTTTTAAGGTAAAATTCTTCAATCTTCATCCTTTACATTTTCTTTTTCATCCAAAAAGCCACACACTCATTTTCTCTTATTTTTCTCTTCTTATTTTTCTCTCCATGCTGCACGGCCAAAATACCATTTCCACCCTCTTTTTTTTGTTTG
Organism: Ormosia emarginata; assembly: GCA_029884605.1. Taxonomy (NCBI): domain Eukaryota; kingdom Viridiplantae; phylum Streptophyta; class Magnoliopsida; order Fabales; family Fabaceae; genus Ormosia; species Ormosia emarginata. The sequence goes on from JAQQTP010000088.1 coordinate 49,037,797, forward strand.
TTTCAATCAATTACATTTCTTGCATCTACATAACCATAAGAAGATTTTCTATCTTGTGATCTTCATTCAAATCTCTCATCTTCATCATTTTCCTTCAAAACCCTAACTTGAAGTTCTTGAGTTTAGGTGCTGATCTTGAAAGTTTGAATCTCCAAGGGTTTGATGGTGGTGTAGGACGAAATCTTCAAGAAGCATCAAGGAGCTTTCCTTTCTTGTTATCTCTTTAGGTAAGAGGGAGATTAACCTCATCAACCAAGTTTGGTGGTGAGGAACGAAATTGATGTTTGTGGATGAAGAATCCATGTGAGGATTCATTCACTTTCTTGTATGGATTTGATATTTTGTGCCTGTTTGCTTTATGTGATTTCCTTATTTACCTTATGCGATTCTATAGCCTTGATATTATGCTTGAATATGCTATGGTGTGATTTGATGATTGTTATATGTTGTATGATGTGAACCACTTGGAAAGGAAAAATATTTTTGGTCCAAAGACCTTGAGAGGCTCACGGCCTTCATTGAAATTTTGGGGTGAACTAAGTGAAAATATTTTATTAATAATGTATTTAGTTGATTTTATAATAAGGATATGGATTAAGGTTTTACAAGTTGATAAAGGATGTGAATAAAGTTTTATTATTGGAAAAAGGATTGATTTTTTATCATGAGAAAGGAAATATGTTTTAAAAGAGGATTTGAAATATTAAGTATCTTGATTAGAAGTGCTTAAGTGATGGTAAATGGAGAATGATTTTTGAAAGGAATGATTTAATAAAGATAGTGAAGTTTTGTGAACAAACATTGGAAGATATTATTTAGAGGAGATTTGATAAGGAATTCAATTAGAAAGGATTTTTGTAGAGGAATGTGGAAATGTGTAGCTTGTATAGGATAAATAATGATTTTTAGCAATAGGAATGTAAATAGAGTTTTAAAGGTGGTTTGAAGATTTAAAGTATTTTATTTAAGAAGGAATATGGAAATGTATTGCTTGTATTGGATAAATAATGATAGGAATGGAAATAGAGTTTTAAAAGTGATTTGAAGATTTAGAGTATTTTATTTAAGAAGAATGAAGCAAAGTTTTTGTTGTTGGGTAAAAGTGATTTTTGACAATGGATAATGAGTTAGAATGATGGTTTGAAATTTAGAATATTTTGTTTAAAGTTTGAAGGATTTTAGTGAAGGAGATGTAAAAAGAATTTCCTTGATGTTGATTAAATTAAAATAATACATATTTTTGAGAAAAATGTAAGACAATATTACTTTGAGGTATTTTAATGAGAAATATTTTATACTGTGAAAATGAGAATGCAACAGGTTTGCTGTCGGGCCGACGTAGTGCACCCAGGCTTATTGGTTTATGGATTATGGTCCGTGGTGGCTTGTATTATACATTGAGTTATCATGCATTGAACATTATACTTTTATGGATTATGGCCCGTGGTGGCTGTAACACCCTCCTTCGGTGCCACCTTTTCTGACTCAACTAAAGAAAACTAAGGTAAATTATAAAACATTTAATTATTTATAATACGATTTAAAAACTTCTTTCTTGTTCAAAATATAAATTTACCAAAGTTATAGGTACTATTTAAAAATACAGTGAACCGATTAAGATTCGTATAACAGACACCACATAGTATTTAACAATTATTTAGGAAACATAAAACTTACAGACTCAATTTTAAACAGTAGCAAACCCCATGACGGGTCCTACTTAATAGCAAGGTAAAACACTAACGAGAAAAACTCAACATACTTATTTTGTCTTGTATCTATCTTAATGTGTCATATATCTATTCCTCCTCAAAACTGCACACCAACAAATCTGGGATGGCTACTCCTCAATGTTGTCATCAAACTCAGAATATTTGCCTCCAGTCAAGTCTAAGAAACTCGTTCCATCTACTATACAAATCTTAACAATACAAGTACAACAAAACAATATAACAAAGAGGTGAGATCTCCTTTCATCAATACTAGTGTGGTAGCAAGGAATGATATGAATGACAAAGTCATTCCATACACACAATTATCACAATTATATTCATGTCATCATTTCATAAATAATTTCCATAACCATATATCATAGTATAATAACCAGTACCAATTTCATCATAACAAATACCATCAATATATATGAAATGATGATGTCACACCATATGAACATTTACCACGCCACAACAATATGTGTACTGACCATATGTATGCATACTTAACCAATTTCCCACTCCATGGAGGTTTTCACAATTTTGAGATGAATTTTCTAGAATAAATGTCAGCCTTAGCCCAACGACATTACCAGTCTACGAAAGGAATCATGTTATTGTCGGGTATCGTCAATGAGTTGCAATGGACTGCGTCACCAAGTGGTACATGGTACTTGCCAACTGTCCACTGGTTGACCGTCGCGTCTCGATGCCCCCAAGATCCATCATAGATCTCACTTTTCAATTCTTATTCACTCTTCAACCATAAGGGCCATAATAACTATCAGTTATATTCTGTTCAATGCACGAATATCACAATGTAATTCTGTTCAATGCACGAATACCTCAATGCATGTCTCAATTTCATCATATACCTCAATGCATATCTTAATTTCATCATTAAAAGGATTCCCAAATGAGATTAGAACAACCGCCCATATAATTGTCTAATATCATAAGATCAATGGATATTATATAATTGCTCATATAATTACATAAAAATATAATGTTCAATGGATATCATAAGATCAATGGATATCATAAGATCAATGGATATTATGTTTTCAAATTGCATAACCATTTTCTGACGTTTTCTCAATCGCATAAAAATATTTACATGTTTTCCAAATCACGTAGCGATTTTTCAAGGTTTTCAAAATCGCATAGCTTAAAAATTATATTTTCAAGTCGCATAAATCATTTTTCATCATTTCTCAACTATATAAAACATTTCTCAATATCTCAAACATGATTCTGGAATTTCCAAAAATCTATGCCATTTCCAACGTCATTTTCCACGTTTTCTTTACTTAAAAATCCTCTATGTAATATTTTTCATTATTTCCCAAAAATCAATATTTCTTTCAAAACAATTATTCCAACTTAAAATTTCCTAACGCACCTCAAAACCCAACGGATGAGCTATACATCAGTAAACTTCAAGTCATCAATTTATTTCTCTTTATAAATTGATCCTACCAATTTCATAGTTTTCAAAAATAATTCTCACTTACTTTAAAAAAATCTTAAAATTCATTACTTTAAATCCTTTACAAATAATCATCTAAGATTACTCTTAAAATCATTCTTTTGACTTAATTTACCAATCCTTGGCATATTAGCCGAAAATCACAAATAGCTTCATCATAAAACCTTTGTTCAATTTCATGTTCACTTTCTTTGCAAATCCTTAAAATCATTAACTTATTACCTTTTTTTATCTAAAACTCATGATTAATAAAATACTTAGAATCCTTTGCTCCCAAAATAACTTTGAGGCCATGTGTCTCCATGGTTCTTTGGAACCAACATACTTTCCTTTGTCATGTAAATCACATCTTATTACATACACAAATCATCATGCATCATAAACACATACTAAATCAAAACAATAAACATATCAATCACCAAACAATCATAAATATAAAAATTTTTTAAACAAACAAGTGAAATAATCCTTATGGATTTTTCACCACACACACAAATCCAGTCTCACCACTAACACATAGTTGATGAGGGTAATCTCCCTCTTACCTTTTGGTGATTTCCTCCAAAGCTCCTTGTTTGTCCTCTTGAAATGGATCTACTCCACCAAGTAGTACTTAAAAACAAAGAAACACATACAATATTAATATTCAAGGATATCAGAGATGACCATAAGCCAAAATATGGTCTTAGAGACTTACTAAAGAAAAGAAAGATGAAGAACACAAATCTTCACCTAAAGGTTCTTGATCTTGAACTTGAAGATCAAGGTTGAAGATGGATGATTTAGAGAAAGTCTCCAACATAAAAGTTTCTTAGAATATCATGTAGATCTAGGAAACTAGGTTGGATGAAATTAAAAGAGATTGGAGGTGATTTCTAGGCCCTTGGCCGTGAGGTATAGGGAAAGGAAAATATGAGAGTTTTTGTGTGTAGTTTTTGGCTTTTGAAAGAACTCCTTGAAGATGGATGATTTTAATCAAAGCTTCAACTACAAAGATGCTTGGATTGATGTAAGGATTCAAGAAATGATGTTGGTAGAAATTATTGAAGATGGGAGAAAGGTTTTCTCTTGCTTGGCCGAAACCATGAAGAAGAGAAAATGAGAGGATTTGTGAATATTTGCTTTAGGAAAATGAAGAAGATGAGATCAAATGAATTAGAAGCTTTCCTATAGCCTTCCATGCTCTCCAAAACCGTGAGCCCCCCCTTGGACACCAAAGGAGTGTCCAAGTTCATCTAGCCACTTTTTGAGGCTTCAAGAGCCATTGATTGAATCAATGGTTGATCTTTGGTGTAGGTTTCCAAATGATAAGATTGAATTTGAACCATTGGATCTCTCCTCCATGAAACCTTAGCCATAAGATGCATCTCCAAAATGGAGGGTCAAAAACTTCTCTTCATACTTTCCATCCAAGGGTCACAAAAAGTCCTAGCCATTTTGTGAAACCAATCTCCACCATAGATTAAATCAATGGTAGATATCCAAAGCCTTCACCTCTAAGCTTGTTTCCTATTGGTTGTCACTTTTGTTGACCAATTTCTATTGGTTGGATGTTTACTAACTTGATTCCTATTGGTTGTCATTTTGGTTGACCAAATTCTATTGGTTGCTCTTGAAAAGTCTTTGCCACAAATGTTGACTTAATCTTATTAGTAAATCTTATTTCTATAGCTTTCCTATTGATTCATCAAAGATGACTACTTCTAATTGGTTTATCAAATGAAGATTAGATTCTAAACAAGGAAGACTAAATTCCTATTGGTTCAATATATAACCATCAAACTTGACCAATTCTTATTAGGTTATTTCAAAGAGACCAGTTTTCTATTGGCTTAGAGAATTCAAGCCACTATCGTTGACTTCTCCAAAACTTAGCAAACAAGCTACGTTCTCCTATTGGTTCATTATAAAGGTTGTCATGATTAATTTCCAAGATATTTTTGGAAACTATTATCCAATGGACAATAGTTACAAAAATTATTACACAATAGACAGAACATACTGCTTATAAGTCAGTAAGTATTTATCCACTGTATAAATAAAAAAACAGTATATTTTATTTCACAGATAATTTTTAAAAAATTAAAAGATTATGACACGTATCTCTCGGAATTGGGTTTAGAAAGATTCTCCGACTCCGAATAAATACGTAAAGATTTTCCCTGGCCCGAAAATATTATTTTCCTGACTCAAAACAAATCACATAAAATGATCAAATACAGTCATGAAACAGTCAAAATATTTTTACAGCAGACAGAAATTACAAAACAGTACACTTTTGTCATTACTGTCAAATAGCTAAATTTTGGGGTGTTACAATGGGTTGTGTTATGCATTGTGTTATCATGCATTGAATATTATACTTATTGGTTTATGGATTATGGCCTGTGATGGCTTGTGTCATGCATTGAGTTATCATGCATTGAACATTATACTTATTGGTTTATGGATTATGGCCCATGATGGCTTGTGTTATGCATTGAACATTATACTTATTAGTTTATGGATTATGGCCGGTGGTGGCTTGTGTTATGCATCGAGTTATCATGCATTGAATATTATATAGTCGATGGCTGTTGTGGCTTTTGTTGCCTAGGAGTGAACTAGAATTAAATAGTACAGATCGTACAATGAGTCTTGGGGCCATCAGGGCGCGGTGATTCATCTAGTGATCATTGTTATCACATTATATACCTCTAGCCATGATAAACCGTTGCAACGCACTTTCGTAACCCAATAAACACTATTCTTTTCATGGTCTGGCGTAGACTATCATTGAGGCTGTCAGGTATTCTGGACCCTTCATCGCTGAAATTGTGTTAGCTCCATGGAGTATGGTTTAATGCATTGTGCATGTGCATAGTCAGTCGACATCTCATTGTGATGTTATATATCTGTTAAATCATTTGTCAATTATATCTGTTACATTATTTGTTAATTATATCTGTTAAATCATTTATCGAATATATTTGTTAAATTATCCGTTAATTATATCTGATGAATTATCTAGTGTTTTGATATATTGATTGTATGTGTTATTTATTTTGTATGGAATGACATTATCGTTCCTATTGTTTCTATGCTGCCATGTTGGTATTGATGTAGGGGATCTCACCTCTTTATTGTCTTGTTCTGCTTATATGTTTATGTTTTGTAAAGTCACTCATGGTGGTTAAGCGAAGATCTCCTTTGGTTACGAGAGGACGCAATGTTGTGGAGGTATCGTCGTATAGCGTGTCCATCTTGATATTGGCAGTTTTTTTTTTAGTATATTGTTATGTCTATTATCGTGCTTTTGAGTAGGAACCGTCATAGGGTTGCTATTGTTTCTCTTTGAGTTTGTAAGTTTTATGTTATGAACGTTGTTGAATATTATGTAGTGTATGTAATGTGTATTGATCGGTCCAATATGTTTTTGTATTACCTATATCTTTAGTAAGTTTAAGTTTGCAGCAAAAAGAAATTTATACCCATATTTTATAATATTAAATATTTTACAATTTAATCATACTTTGGGTAAGTTGGTAGTCAAAAAATGTGACACCCTACGGAGGGTGTTGTTGGTTTAGTTAATATCTTAGCCAATTGCTTAGATGTTTCCACAAACTCAAGCACATAATCTCCATTTTGAACAAGATGTCTTGTGAAATGATATCTTATTTCTATGTGTTTGGTCCTTGAGGGCAAGATTGGGTTCTTAGTTAGGTTGATTGCACTAGTGTTACTACACCGTATAAGGATGTGATCAAGTTTTAATCCATAATCTAGAAGTTGATGCTTCATCTAAAAGATTTGAGCACAACAACTTCCAGCTACAGTATACTTAGCTTCAGCCTTAGATAATGTCACACTATTTTGTTTCTTGCTATGTCAAGAAACTAAAGAGCTTCCAAGAAAGTGATATATCCCACTAGTACTTTTTCTATCTACTTTGCAATCAACAAAAACAGAATCAGAATAACCAACCAAACAACATGAGGCACCCTTGGGGTACCACAAGTCCATTTGTGTTGTATTAATAAGATATTTCATTATTCTTTTGACAACACTTAGGTGAGATTCTTTAGGACATACTTGATATTTTACACACATACAAACACTAAACATTATATCAGGCCTACTAGCTATAAGATAATGGAGGGAGTCAATCATACCTCTATATTTAGTTATTTCTACAAGTTTACCTCCTTCATCCTTGTCCAAATGGGAATAGGTGCTCATAGGTGTGGTCATTTCTTTGGCATTTTCCATTCCATATTTCTTGAGCATCTCCTTGAAATACTTCTCTTGATAGACAAAAGTTTCATTTTTCATTTGTTTGATTGGTAGGCCAAGGAAGAAGTTGAGTTCACCCATCATTGACATCTCAAATTCACATTGCATTAGATTAGCAAACTCCTTACATAAATATTCATTAGTAGCACCAAATATAATGTCATCAACATACACTTGCACAAGGATAACATCATGCATTTTTCTTTTAATGAAGAGTGTAGTATCAACTTTTCCTCTAGAAAAACTTTTTTCTAAAAGAAACTTGCTTAACCTTTAATACCAAGCTCTAGGAGCTTGTTTTAAGCCATATAAAACTTCCTTTAGTTTGAAAACAAGGTTGGGCAGTTCAAAGCTTTCAAAACTTGGAGGTTGATCAACATACATTTCTTCTTGTATAAAACCATTGAAAAGGGGTTATAATATTCAATGTTTTACTTTAGATAGAGGATAGAAAGCATAAAAAGTGGAATTAAGATAGATAATATATATGACTAATTAAAGAACAATTCATTTTCATTTACAGAAGAAATGTCTTTCACATTGAATTGTAGCAATGAAAAAACTATACTAGTTGAATGACAGTTCCAAAAAAGTGCACTTCTATATATATAAAAAAAGAAAGAATTCATAAATTTTTTTGGTAAAAAAGGGGGGTACTAAACATCATTGAAAGTTTGTTTTATTATCGCTCTATAGGGAACTCAAAAAGTTTTTTTGTGTAACAAATACAAAGTTAGAATAATTTGAGCTAGCTGAATTCAAAGAATATTCTTTAATATAGAATAGAATATTTAATATAATAATAATAATCTAATCTATTTATATATTTCTTATTTAAAAATCTATTTATTTAATAATCTATTTATATAAATAATATATTTTATATTTATAATAATCTATTTATATTTATCTTTCTTGTTTATTTTATATTTTTTATTTATATTTATAATATTTTATTTATTTATAATATCATATATATAAATAAATAAAATATTACAAATAAAAAAATCCTTTGAATGGAGTGCTAAATTTGTGATCCATAAATTAACTATTTTTTTTTCATCCATATCCTGACATAAGAAGTCCAATAGGAGCAATACTCGAAATAGCAATCCATAAAAAAATTCCAATATTGAGATCAGATAAAACAAAGTTATAGCCAAAAGGAATTACTGAATAGCTTATTAGAATTGATATGACTGATATGGATGGTCCGATACTGAATAAACGAATATCTCCCCTAGATGGAATAAGATTCTCTTTGAAAAGTAGTTTTGTTCCATCTGCTAGAGCTTGAAGAACTCCCCAAGGACCGGCGTATTCAGGTCCAATACGCTGTTGTATCCCTGCGGATATCTCTCTTTCTAACCATACAATTGCTAGTACACTTATTGTGATTCCCAATACAAGAGAAAAAATAGGAAGTTTCTTCATAATTAATTCCTTTTTCTTGATTATATCATTTAGCAAAGTTTTATTTATTATTATTACTCATGTTTCATCAAATTTGTTCCTAAAAACCCATATGGTGCCAATAACATGATGATCATTGGGTCTTGGAACAAGTTCTCAAACTTTATTCCTTTGAAACAGATTTATCTCTTCTTGCATAACCAAGATCCAAAGTTCATCATCAATGGCCTTGTCTATGCCTTTAGATTCAACTTTAGAAACAAAAGTTTTATGATTACATGCATCTTTAAATGAGTTTTGAGTTGTTACCCCTTGTGATGCATCGCCAATAACCTTGTCAAGAGGGTGGTATCTTGAAGTTCTCCATTTTTTTGGAAGATCATTGCATTGTTGCTCTTCTTGTTGTGGTGGTGTTTGCTCACTTTGTCTTTCATTCCTTTGCTCTTCCTCTTTGTTCTTCAAGTGAGTATTAGTCAAAATCTCTATAACATTATCAACATCCACTACAAGAAATAAGCATTTTAGTGAGGGAAATTTCCCTCGCTAGTCCGTCACTGATCCCTCGCTAATATAAATTGTGAGGGATCAGCGACGAACTAGCGAGGAATTGGTCAGTCACTTTTTTTTCATCGCTAATTAGCGAGGGAACTTGTTGCCTCACTAATCCATCGCTATAATTATAATTTCCCTCACTAATTGGCCTCTAATCCCTTGCTAATTCATCGCAAATATAAGCCATAATTCCCTCGCAAATCAGCGAGGGAAATTCCATCGTTATTCCGTCGGTAAATAATAAAAATCAGTACCAATTTCGGTCCCATTTCAGCCAACTTTCCTTGTTATTTCGTTTCTAATTCGTCACAGATATTTCTCGCTATTATGTCGCAAAATCCATCGCAAACTTCCCTCGCTATTCCGTTGCTAATCCCTTGCTATTTACGAGTCTAGTTTCCTCGCTATTCCGTCGTTAATCCCTCGCTATTTACGAGTCTAGTTTCCTCGTTATTCCATCGCTAATCCCTTACTATTTACGAGTATAGTTTCCTCGCTATTTCATCGATAATCCCTCACTAATATGTTTTTTTTTTAATTACCTTTATTTTAGTAACTTACCAAAACCTGTATCAAACAAAAATCCAACAAACAGAAATCCAGCAACACGCAAGAGCAATAAAATTGTACAAATAATCCAAAATAAATCTACTAGTTATATCAAAGTTATCATACAAATTATTCATAAAATGTTATACAAAACAAAAATAAAAATAATAGGCAATCAATCTAAGTTGGCTTCTTCTTCATCTTCATCATCATCCTCTCGACTCTTCCTAACTATTGCACCTTGCGATGGTGCATGTGGAGCAACATTGGCTGATCCGATCATAGATAGGATGGGCGACAACATAGGAACAAGCTGAGTCTGGATAAAAGAAGCCATCATTGTTGCCACTGCTGCATTGATAGCTTCATTGATGGTCTTAATTATGTCCTGTGTCAACGGTGTAGAGCGGGAAGGACCCGCAACTCAGGAGGAGGAAGCTGGCATGGTGTTATTAATGCCAATGCGCAAGCTGTTACCTATGCCATGCACCAGTTCCTTCTTGTTAGGACCCGCCGCATCCAACCAGACCTCCGGGTCAACCATAGGATGAGAGGATGAGTTTTCTCCATATTTTTCTGTCATCGCAGTATCATATGACTCCTAAAATAACAAAACAAGAAAAACATTAACAAAAAAATCAATAACTTAACAAATATAAATGACTATTGAATTTTAAAAACACCAACAATGAAAGTCCTCGAGCGCTCGGAAACATAGCTTTCGTCTTTCTTCTTATGAACTTTGTAATAGAGATCACTGTAAGAAACCAGATGCTTTAACTCTGCCTCTTGTAACCATATATGAAAAAGAATATATAATAAACATATATCAAAAGTAAGGCAATCCCTCTAAAATACCAATGTCTTTATGTCATACTCAAGATAGGCAAATAACTCAAGTAATTATAACATGTTAATAAATAGATTAATAAAATAAAATAAAACTCAAAAAACTCCAGCCAGATTAATAAACTGATCACCATCAAAACAATGAGCAAGTTATAGTATCATCTTGTTCATGTGTTGACCAAAGCTTATCGACCTTGCTGTATGCTTCAAGGCATCAGGCATGGCTACCCTGTTCCTTCGGGCAGCTACAGACCTCGTCATCTATTTATCTATTAGCCAAATGTCGACTAGGCCATCCCACACTTCTGTCCTCATTCCTCTGGGCCCATGGCCCTTAACATTAGCCAAGTTACTTGAATTTGCCTTTTTAAAGGCCTTTTCCCGTGCTTTGTTCAAATGGTATGGATAACGGTCCATGCAAGTCCATTCCCAGACAGTTCTAGCCATGCCATGATCAGAATTAGATGCGAACTGATGCTTATCCTACACAAATGTTATATAAGTATATTTATTTTGCAATGAACGTATAATATATAATTCTATAAACACAATTACTTATCATGAAGTCCTTAAATAGTATTTCCTTTATGTTAGAAGGATAATCTCTCCATGTACTAGTCGAAACAGGCATCCTTGTTATGACATTGTACATGATGTCACGTGTCACTCTCGATGGGATAAACCTCCTCCTGTAAGTATAAGAAGATAATGTTAGTGATCTAAAAGTAAATAAATATAATAAAAGATAACAATCACTATTACTTACGGTCCAGGGAGAGATGCTACATGTATAAGTTCCCAGCTATCAGTTTCTATATAGGATTCTCCACTTGAAGGCACCACATTCGGGGTGCTAGTGCGTGGGTCAGCAGGGGGTGGCATAGAAAGGGCTGGGTCAGTACGGGATGAGACAGAAGCTGATGCTCCTCCAATGGTTAATGGGATAGACGCCGGTAGGCCTGCACTAGTCAATGGGCCAGTAGCTGAAGTTGCACCTTGTAACATCCTAATACAGATATCCAGATATATCTTAGATAGACAGAGATATATAAAGATAACCAGTACTAGAGACGTCACTTCTATACTACATACTAACATATATCTATAATCACAACTGAGTAATTATAGAAAGCCTTGAGAGATTGCGAAAAAACTTACACTCATACATATACATATACAAACTTAGCCACCTGAGGGCTTATTGTAATACATATAAAATAAAACTTACAGAACAAATATAAACTTATTACATAAGTTCTGTCTACAAAGCAATAAAAACTACTCTAGTCTTCAAGCTTTATCTTCTCATCCTTGGCAGGGTTTGCATCTCTGTACCTAAGCCTTTACCTGCATCTGAGCCTGCATCGGTACTTGCATCTGAACCTGTATCTGGATTTACATGGAATAGCAACTGGGGTGAGAATTAACATTCTCAGTAAAAGCAATTCCAATACCAGTTCTCTATAACATTGTATATAACAAATATATAACAAATGCTACAATTCTAACTTTGGAGCTTTCTCCCTTTTTCTCATAATTATTTCTATCTTAGGAGTTTCCTCCTCTTTTCTCATAACTTAGGAGTTTCCTCCTCTTTTCTCATAACTGCACACTTTCTTATAGTGTGATGTCAACCGATAGCCTACACATTGTTAATACATACAATGCCCATATAGCTGTACATACCAACAGTGACGGACAATGCCCATACAACTGTCCGTGAATGCAATGATAATGATATGTAATATGAATATGCCTAAGGAATCCTAAAAGCATGTGAATGAAATGCAAATGCAAAAGTCTATTCTAAGAACAAAGGAGTTTGCTAGGAACTAGTCAGTATATCATCTAGTGGTAATTAGAGGGAAAACTCATCTTCACATTACACATATCCTGGCACACCGAGAAATTCGGGCTTCATCCTTGCTCAAAGAGCGTCTTTGGATTTCTCACTTATCTCCTTTGGCCTTGGCATTATCGAGACATCAGGGTTATGTCCTTCTCAAAAGTCCTTCGGACACCCATCTATCTTCTTTTTGCCTCCATGAATAAACATCAAAGGATATCCACCAAATCGATACTACTTAACTAATTCATAGACTTTCATTCATACTTATATACTTAATTCCTCTTTGATCTAAGCATATTCTACTAATAACTTTGGCTTCTTATGTTTACCCTTTGCAATGAGGAGAATCTGTAACCTCATACTATATGTAACCTTAGCACTTGGTTAGGAATACTTGTCCCCTAAGGAACTTCTCTGATTCCTTACCTTCTGGCTAAATGACCTCACGTCATATAACGTTACATTCTCAGGTAAACATCACCAGTTCATTTCTCATACTCGTACCTAAACTCCACCTCATCACTCCTATCTCTTAAGTGATCTCTAACGCAACCTTATGTTGCTGAGGTGTTAGGTACTTACCTTTGGCAAGCCACTAATCTTGGTTGCCCTAAGGTTCTTTCTCTTCACATACATACTAGCTTAACTGACTAGTGTGTGAAAAGCTTAGTGTTATGTTTAACTCTTACATAAACACCATCTTACTTTCCTATAGACTCAACTCATCCTAGTGAAAGAGTCTTTCTTAACTAATGCCTCAACTATCCTTGCTTAAGGACATAATGAGCATCTCTCTAAAACTTTGCATAATTAACTCAACGTTAACTAAAGTGAGTAATTCATGCATCTAACTTTCCTTTTTATCACACTTCTGGTAGTAGCTTATACTACACTTGTGTGCTAACATACATATTCTAGCTGTATCTAGCTTTCCATTCTATCACACGTCTGGTAGTAGCTTATACTACACTTGTGTGCTTAAGGTTTCAGATACCTCTTCAACTATTCCAAACTCATGGAATGCTTAAGAACTTAACTTCCACACTTTGGTTAGTATCTAAGGAAGTAAATTCTCTTTATCTTGCATTTCTAACTCATCTTTACTAATACATGAGTTATTGCACATTTCTGCTCTACGTTATGATTATGATATCTTCTTAGTCATATATCATCTTATTGTGTATTTAGCAATGCACCAAGTCTCACTTAACTAGAGACTTAGTACCTAAACGTTCCCTCTTTGGAACCAATACACAATCTCGTCTCCACTCAAGTAACTCTAATGCAAGAGTGGTTCTTACTTGCAACTCTTTGTTGCCTAAGGTTCTAGGTACCTTCCTAAGGTAATCCACTATTCTTGGATCTCCTAAGGTTCATACCTTTCTCATTCTCTACTTGAGTGCATACTAATACACTTGTCTTCATTGCACCATCTCATCACATCTTAAGTGATATCTAATGCAACACTAAGTTGCCTAAGGTGCAATGTTATTACTTAAAGCAAACCTTTCCTTTAGGATGCTTAAAAGCCTATGCTTTCTCATTCTTGATGGGTAGGTATTTTCCACTTGAAAATACCCCCAATTGTGCATTAACACACTTTAGGAAACATATATAAATGATCCCCTTTACTTTAGAACTTCAAAACGTCCAAAAAATAACATTTTGGAGTTTCAGGGTCTCACGCCACGGCACGACATTTGCACGCCGCGACGCTCTGTTCTCGAGTGCTCTGTTTCGTGGTCTCACGCCGCGGCATGCACCTTCTACGCCGCGGCGTTCTTAGCAAAATACCCCTCGCGCTGCGGCGTGACATACCCACGCCGCGGCGCTGATAGCAGAACAACAGTTCTGCAGAATACGGTTTCTGCATAATTGGTTCAAAAACCAATTTCTAATCCTTTTCTCATGGATTCTAAGTGATTTCTAGCATTAATCTATGCCCTTTACCTTGTTGTAACTCTTTTACAACCTATAAATTCTTGTAGAGCATAAATCTAAGTCCAGAATCACATAACACCAACCATTACTACAAATCCATTTTCTATGGATTCTATGGTTATTCTTAAGCCATAAATGGCCATCTAGCATTCTCTAGACTTAAACTATCCTAACCTAGTCCTTGGAATCAGAAACCAAGTTAAGAACATGGATTTGGCTATCCAAACCCCTATTTTCATTCAATACCCCAAACTATATTCAAAGAAATCAAAGAAGGAGTAATGAATAGAAATCCCCTTACCTCTTGAAGACTTGAAGCCTTGAACCTTGAAGCTTGATCTTCTTCCTCTCCTTCTTCCCTTCTTCCCCTTTCTCCTTCTTCTTCTCCCCTTTTCTTTCTTTTCTTTTCTGGTTTTCGGTTCTGCCGAGGGAGAAGGGAGATATAAGGGGGTGGGATGTGGAGGTAATTACATGAAAAGATTAACTTAAGTTTCTACACTGAAACTTATATCTGCTATGGACACCCGAATTATGCTAATTCGAGTTTCCCCGCTTCTAACAACTTTAGAATAAATCATAAGATTCATCTAAATTGTTGTTTCACAATTCTCATCATTTTCTATATCTGCTAGGGATCAATCCGGTATTAAAAGCACAATATGTATGCCTAAAAATACCAAACTGACTCCGATTCTCTTGAAACTTTTACCACATCTTACTTGGCTTATTTGTGACCTAGAAATAAACTTTCTATGTTTATTTCTCTTAACTTAGCAACTTATGCTATTATCTGAGTCATTTTAAGCCACTTTACAACTTCTATGTTGCAACTAAGTGCCTAAATGAACTCAGATTGTCACAAAACTTTACTGACATGCTAAACAAGTCAAATGCTACCTTCGGTAACCATTTACCAGTCTAACATGTACTTAAGGGTATTACACACCTAACATAATTATAGATAAACAAAATGTTACCAAGTGGCTTCCAGTACTCAAGAGGGGGGTGAATTGAGTAACAAAACTTTCACAAAAACCTTAAACAAATAAACTTTGTTGAATTTAAATATTAAAGGACGTGAAAGAGATAAGAAAAAGAAGAACAATTAATAATTAAATTGCAGGAATCAATAAATAAAGTGCAAAAAAAAAGGATTAAGGAAAGAAGAGCAGGCTTAATATTTATCCTGGTTCGACCACCAACCACTTGTGGCCTACGTCCAGTCCCCGAAACACAGTTCGAGATTTTTCACTATTCAAGACAAGCTTAAAAACAAGTGCTTGCAACCGTTACAATTAAGAGCACTTTTCACACACAGGGAAACTCGACCCTTGTGCTCAAGCCTCAATCAATCAGGGATACCTCACCCTTATACAATCCTGAGGGATACCTCACCCTCAATACAATATATTAGAGAAATAGATGAAGAAGAGAAACTCTCACTCAGAGTAAATAATTACAAATTGAAGCACTAAAGAGCTGTCTCACAGATATCTCAAGGATTCAATATTAAGAACACAGAGAAAGAGAGAAAATAATGTAAAACTCGTTTTCAGCCAAGCAAAAAATTGATCAAAATGTTCGGGGGTGATCAGAGGTGACCCAAGCCTCTATTTATAGAGCTTTGTATGAGAAAATGGTTGTTGGGAGCATTTAAAATGGTATTAAATGGTTTTGATTCTCATATGAATTCAAAAACTCAAAGCTTATTCCCGTGGGTTATTCGAATACCAGCAGGAGGTATTCGAATACCTCTGTCAAAACATATTTAAAAAAACTGATCAAGTTGGGGTTATTCGAATACCAGTCAAGGGTATTCGAATGCCTCATTTAGAAAGATATATTCTGAAATCATGGTATTCGAATACCATATAGGGGTATTCGAATACCTCTATTTTGGAAGAAACAGAAGGTATGAATTATGAATCAGGTTATTCGAATACCATAGAGGGGTATTCGAATACCTCAGTTAAAAACAGTTTGAAAAACCTTTCTAAATTGCTTCGAAATGCTATTTTCAATTTTTAAAACCTTTGATCTTTCAAAAGCAATTTTAAAACTTCAGTTTAATTTAAGGAGCAGATTATTTTAGATTTTTTAAGATTAACCATTGAGATATCTAATTGGCAGCTCCATACATGATAGATCCTAAGTCCTAAAGCTACTCTTGAAGATCTTGGACTTGATCTTCTTATCATCTTCATGTTTGTTATCATCAAAATACATCTTCATTGTTGCATAGTAATCACACAAAAAAATACATATATATTACATTTATATAAACTATGTGTTAATAATAATTAAAAAGATTATCCTACAGGTATACCCGGGGAGGGCTGAGAAGCCTCAAGTGATGAAGAATTATGGCAAGATAGAGAAGGCTGGGATGAAACATTATGGCCTCTCCCACAACCGCGTCCAACGCCTCTACCTCGAATGGTCATGTTGAATATCTGCATAAGGAAACATAATGAAACATGAGGAGTTAATATACTATATGTCAATAAAAACCTTAATAGAGGAATGATAGTTCAGTTTAAATACCATTAACGAAATTTATTAAACAAGATTCAATTTTAACTACTTGAGTCTGAAGCAAAAGATTCCTCATCTTCATCTGAGAATTCATTAATTTCATTATCTTCGTTGTCATCAATGAACTCATCATCAACCAGAACGTCTGGTGGATAATGTATATCATGTATGTTCACTTCTTCCATTTGGGCATGTGCATTAAACAAGGAAACTGTTTCATCGTCAATGATAATATTGTGTGTTCCAATGGATCCATCATCTTGGTAATAATTAGTAGCAGTTAGGTCATTCAATTCATCACCTTCATCATTCAATGTTTCAGCCACGAAGAGTTTTGCTCGGACCTTGCAAGCTGCCTACCATTCACCATTAGCTTTATTCCCGCTTTGTGGGTATCTTGTATAATATACTTGTTGTGCTTTTTGGCTAAGACGAATGGCTTGATTTATCCTTGATGTCAACCAACTCATATCTCTCATCAACATTGACTCCATTAATCGGGTCAAACCAATGATATTGTTAAAGAAATACTTTGTTCTGATTTCCTACATATGACAATTCCAATATATCTTCAACGATGCCATAATAGTCGAAGTCATTCTCACCATAGATACTACCTCTAACACACGCCACTGTTCATGGTAGCTTTATTTTGTCTGTACTCCTTAGTATGAAATCTATACCCATTAACTATTAAGCCACAGTAAGAAGTCACGGACTTGGATGGACCATAACTTATCCCCTGTATCATTTGATCCTCAACTTGACCTATATTAACCTGTATCATTACATAGACGGTAGATATTTGTAACATTTGGAGCTCGTTTAGTGGTCAGGATAGGATAAGAGCAGATAGGATAAGAGAGCAGGATAGGAGTAGGATAGGATATTAGCAGGATAAGCTGTTATCCTATCCGACGTTTGGTGTCCACCAGATAACCAACTGGATAGCATTATAATTTTAGTATGATTTTAAAATTTTTCTTTTTTATTTGGAATGTTTTCATATTTTATTTGAATTTATTTTTTTATAATTTTCAATTTTTTTTAAATTATATAAAAAGACCAATTTATCCTTATGATAAAATTACATATAATTTTTAAAATTTTGAAAATATTGTTTAACTTAAATAAATTTTTTATAATTTTAAATATTCATTTTTAGTTTTTACTTTACATATAGTTAAATTATTAGAATAATTTTATATTTTTCAGTTTTTAAAATAATATAAATAACAAAATTAACCTTGAGACAAAATAAAAATAATTTTTTAAAATTAATTATTAGTATTTTATTATTTTAAATATTTTATATTTATTATACATTTTTTGGTAACCATGTTATATTTTATTATACTTTAATTATTTTATATTTAAAATATTTTTTTATATTATACTTTAAATCACCTTATCATATCCTGTTGAGTTCTAACTCAGCCCTCCCCTCATGATAGAATTTGAACTAAATAGACAGGAAAAGATATGTGACAGGATTGATTTATCCTATCCTGCTAGTTTACCAAACAACAGTTTCAGACAGGATATGATAGTTTATCCTATCTTGTCTCTCTTATCCTGACCAGCAAACGAACCCTTAGGGTAATGAACATTGAATTTAATATGATAGATATGATTATGGATAAAAGAACTCACTAGATGTTTTAGCCAACTATTGAAGTCCTTATCTCGAGCTTCCAATATTTGATAATCAGTGATATTGGGATATGTTTCCCTTAACGAATCCTCGAATTGTCCAATCAATATAATGATTAATATTTAGCATAAAACTTTAAGTAAAAAATAGATAAATTCATTAGAGAGGGAGTAGACTTACTGGAGATAAGGTTCTACTTCTCCACAATTTACAAGCACATATGTCTCAGCAATCTGAAGTTCCACATCTGTCAAGAATCTATTTCGACCTCTCCTGATATGACAACATAGATGTTTAAAAATAGACAACCGTTCATTAATTGTTTCTTCTCCACTGTCATCATTTCAAGGAACTTGAGTCCGCCTGGTCTGTAGCTGGGGATCAAAATACATGGAAGCAAAATTGGAGATTTATTCTAAAATATACGCTTCACAAATAGATCCTTCAACTTTCACCTTTTTTTGGATCTTCCTTTTCAAGTACAACATAAACCTCTCAAAGGGGTACATCCACCTGTAATGCATTGGTCCTCCAACCTTAGTTTCATAGGGGAGATGCACGACTAGATGTTCCATCACGTCAAAGAATGCGGGAGGGAAAATCTTCTTTAACTTACAAATCGTTTCAATAATGGAAAGCTCTACATTCTCCATGGTGGAAGCACGAATTTCAGTTGCACAAACTTCTTTAAAGAATAAGCTGAGTTCTGTTAATGGTCCCCATATAGGTTTTGGCAAGATAGCACAAAATGCCAGAGGAATTAACCTTTGCATAAAAACATGACAATCGTGACTTTTCATTCCATATATCTTCCCGCTGTCTACATTGATGCAACGTGCGATATTTGACGCATACCCATCAGGAAATTTCAACTCTTTTATCCACTCACACACCATCCTCCTTTGATTGGCATCCAAGACATATGTGGCCTTTGGTTTTTTACACTTGCCATTCTTAATTATTAGCTCCAAGGTGGGACGTTTGCATATTATCTTTAAATCTTCTCTTGCATTTGCATTGTCTTTTCTCTTGCTCTTTATGTCCATGACAGTGTTGAAGATATTGTCAAACACATTCTTCTCGACATGCATAACATCTAAATTATGTCGTATTAGATTAGTAGACCAATAAGGCAATTCCCAGAATATGCTCTTCTTCACCCAGTTGTGGTGTATACCAAAGCCATCTTGTTTTTGTTTATCTGAATTCAAGATGAAAGAGACTTCCTTAAGTTGAGTCACTTTATTCAAGACATCTATCCCACTCAGGCATTGCGGTGGATTAGATTTTTTCACTATTGATTTCTTAAAAGAATTTTGATCACGGCGAAATGGATAATCAAAAGGCAAAAATTGGTGACAACTATCAAACCAGCAACATTTCCTACCATGCTTCAATACAAATGACTTACTGTGATTCACACAAAGCGGACAAGAAAGTTTTCTATGAGTGCTCCACCCAGAAAGCATTCCATAGGCTGAAAAGTCACTTATTGTCCATAACAAAGCCGCCCTCATATCGAGATTTTGCTTCTTCCAAGCATCAAAAGTTTGCACCCCGTCGTCCCACAATATCTTTAGATCATCAATTAGGGGTCTAAGATAAACATCAAAACTTTTACCTGGTGACTTTGGTCCAGGAATCACAAAAGTGAGGAATATGTATTCCCTTCTCATATACATACTTGGGGGTAGATTGTACGGTGTGACAAAAACAGGCCAACATGAATATGGTGTGGCTGAACTGCTGAATGGATTAAAACTGTTTGTACAAAGGCCAAGCCTAACATTTCGAGCGTCTAGCGCAAATGTTGAATGGGTAGCGTCAAATCGTTTCTAAGCCTCAACATTAGTTGGATGCCTAATCACTGATTCATCTTGATGCACTCCATCTGCATGCCAACTCTTATATTGTGCAGTGTTTTTGGACATAAATAGACGTTGGAGTCTAGGCATAATGGGAAAATATCGCAACACTGAGTGCAGAACATCCTTCTCATTCGATGAACGTTCTGCCTTCAGTTTGAATCGTGGGTGTCCACATACTAAGCAAACTGAGTAGAGTCTCTTGTCACTGTATTATTTGTAATACAACATGCATTGATTAGGACACACATCTATCTTCTTATATCCTAATCCCAACTCACGAACCATTCTTTTCGATTTGTAAAAGTTTTTGAGTAACCTTTCAGGGTTTGGAAGTATGCTCTTAATTATGACAATCATTCTATCATAACAACTCTTACTCATGTTAAACTCTGACTTCAAGTTCAAAAGTTGAGTTACAGCTGACAATTTCGTGTGCTTATGGCAACCATCCCATAAAGGTTCATCAGCGTCTCTTAGCAAGTCATAAAACTTCGCAGCTGACGGATTTGGATCCTCTTCTAAATCTTGAGCTTCTAAATTTAATCTATCACCTGTGGCATCCATAACCATATCCACGTATGGATTCCTAGGCTCCACTTCATCATCATGGACAATGGATGTTGAGTTGTTATCCCCCCATTTGTCCTCACTATGAATGGTCCAATTTACATAACCACCACAAATCCATACTTATACAGATGTAGTTCTACCTCAAATACCTCCCTCCTAACACGATTCTTACATCTAGCACATGGACAAAGGATGCGATTTAATGCATCAGTAACTGTCGGGTCTCCTTGAGTAACCCTAATGAAATCATCAACTCCATCCTTGAATTCTTCACTTACATTGCCAGTAGGATCATTTCTTCATAACATATAACTTCGATCGGGTCTCGTGATTGCTAAAATTAGTTTTGCACATTAATACAATCTTTATTTCTCCATCTCCTTTTTAATATGGTATGGCGCTATCCCATTCGATAAGAAACTTTTTCAACACTTGGTTAATAGTTATTCCTTAAATCTCATATTTTATACTTGATGAAATTTCGGCAGCATTTCCCATTGGTCTCCAAGTGCATGACTTGAACGCAGTGAGATCTACCGCATTTAAATATACACCCAAAGAACAAAAGGAAATGTTGCAGACTGAATTTCAACAAGTATAACATATAAGATTTAAAGAATAACTATTAACTAAGTGAAGAAATTTTTTTTTACCAAACTGTCCCACTTGGACAATTCAAGGTTCAATACAATGAGCAGTACCTTGAAAAGGTATGCGTGCTCATTAATATAGAATCTCAAACGGGAAACTAAGGTTTTGCTCAATTTTTTACTCGAAAAAGAAAATAAAAGTTTAACCATATGTTAGAGTACAATCAAAAGTTAAATTAAACCAACATTCTTAACACATAATGTGATTTGACATACATGTTTCTTTGTTCTGTTGTTTTCTGTTTTGCATAATTATTTACATGTTTGAGCATGGTATTTTGAGTGGTAGGGAGAGAATCCATTCTAGCATTGGTCTTATGGTTTGAGAGGATACCAATCGAGTGCTCCTTGTTGGAGATTCAAGACCTAAAGCTTATAGTCATAAAAAATCCTAAAATTAAAGTTTTATCTAATCAAGGTCAGTTTCTGGTTGGAATCCAGGTGTCTTGTTTGCATTGTTTCCAAGTGTCTAATTGGAGATTCAGGTGTCTTGTCTTGTTCTAGTTGGAAGTGACATGGTTTACACCATAGGGTTTCTGTTTTAGTTCCCTTGGCTATGTTTCCTTTTTCTTTTGGGATTATACATTTGAACGGATTGATGTTCCACACTGTAGTCGCCGGAGTTTCAGAGCTGAAGGTGAAGGTTGAGCCGCATGGGTAGGAGAGTGAATAGTTAAAGAAAGGTCGAATGGAATGGGTTAGGGCAGGACAGAGAATGAATAACTGAAGCAAAATGCCTCAACCAACTTTGTTTTTGGTAAAAAAATGGGCCAAGTCGTACCCAGCCGCTGAGGAGCTGCACCGAGCCGTACCCAGCCGCTTAGGAGCCGTACCCAAATTCAAAAAAAAAAATTGGGTATGTATCCAGTACGTACCCAACGCGTACCCATCACATATCGGGTACCGGTACTCCTCCCTGGTAAGAGTACTCATGCTTCAGAGCCTATATGTCAGTCACTATACTAAGGAAGCCGTGATTATTATGATTCGTGAATTTCAGTTGCCTGATGAAAAAATGAAGAAAATTGTTCTGAAAGTGGGGAAGGAATGTGTAAGCACTGAGGGTGTGGAAGCTGATTATATTAGAAATGATATTCTCCCTGACTTTTTCAATAACGTCCGGGTTAGGAGGATGGCTTTGGATCAAAGAAACTATAAGCAACTTGTGGAGACTAATGTAGAGATAGCAAACATAACCATTCGTTGCCGAGGCGAATGGTTATGGAAACTATTGAGAAGGTGGTCACTAAATTGGGAGCATCTGATATAGATGCATAAATAAGTTTGACTATGAATAGGCAATGTTTAGGTCCTATAAGCACATTTGGCATTGTAATTGTTAAAACAAGTAAGACACAAACCAAACCAAACTACATTATACTGATAAGACACACCTAAAGTTAAACATGAGTAGAATTATATAATGTATCATTCAAAATCGCCAACCTTAGTAAAGATAACAAAAGTAATTGAAAAGTTAGCAAATAGTATCAATAATCACTGCACTAAGAGCTATAAAGTAAACTATATCTTCTAGACACCAGTCCATAAACCTAAATTTCCAATAATGTAGAGAAGCAGACATACCAGAGACTTTAAAAGAGAACAAAAAGAGAAACAGGTACACAAACAGAGAATAAGATATCCATCTAAAAAAGAACAAAAAAATAAATCTTCATAGGATACATCACGTTTATGTTGATGTGTGTGTGTGACAGAGAGAAAATATACTTACTTTCACTAATTTTTGTAATTAAATCTTCAACAGTTGTAACAACTCCTCCTGAAGTGTCGCTTTCCCATCTCCAATTCAATCTCAAGAACTTTTAAACTTGCAGTATCAGACTAATGAAACCAAAAAGACTATTCAGCCAATGTTTTGAAATCTAAAAAAGGAAATACATGTAACAAGTATGGAGAGATATAAACCATATTGCTAGGTCTAACGTCATATAAAAATTCTGTTTAAATGGTCAGACAAACAAAAAATCAACAGTGGACCTGGGATCAAAACAGAATGGAGAGAGACACACTCCATGATTTCAAACCAAACAGAAAGCTTTATAGCTAAACCAACACTCAACCTCACTCATTGTCAACGACACAAACAAAATACATATAACAATACCCTGACTTGGCCTTAGGCAAGTTACGTGATTCTGGTTCTAAATATTAAATAAAAAATAGAACGGGCAATTAGACAAACATCACAGCAATATAACTTCCTTACATGCACATTTAAATTCAGATTTCACCTTTCTTGATATGCTTATGTCCTCCAACATGATTCATCCAATTAACAGAAGTGAAAAAAGATCTGTGATTGACAAACTAATTAATTCCTCTCTCTTTTTTACTTTAACAAATATAATTTGGGTAGGTAGTTTTCTCTCCCTTTCCCTCTCTCACTCCCTCTCTTAAAAATAATGAATTTTTGGTGGTCAAGAGTATTAATTTTTTATTATAGATTTCAAAGCAAACACAAGTATGAACAGATCAGCAACTAGCAGCCCAGCACCAATGGAAGCTTCCATTCATGTTTCTCCTATATATTGCCCTTGTCTGCTCCTCTTTTATTTTCCTCTTCTCTTTTTCATAATCTTTCATATGTCGTTCAAATACTAGAGATCTACTATGTGATTATAGAAGTCCATATCTACATTATATATCTAGTTGTTAATGGCAGAACAAGTTCTTTTACTGATACAGCTACCTAAGGTCTTTAGGTCTTTAGGTCAGGAAGATCTCAAACAAGATCTCCTGAGCTTAAAAGAGAGTTAAAGAGATACATATGAAATATACCAACATGAAGATTGACATTTCTTCCTCATTTTTGTGCACTGTCCTGATTGTCCATCCCTCATAGGAAATGGTGAGCAAATCCAACTCAAGTTTTGCCTCTATGATTCCCATGTTCTTGTGGCACTGTTCAAGATCATTTCCTTCAAATATTGAGTCTTATTTCACTTGATTTTGTTTATGAACTTTTTCTTAGAACACTTTTTTTCCCATAATCAATCGACCCATTTAATTTTTCAGCAAATGATCAATTTTGCAACTGCTCCTAGCCTTATTTTTTCACCATGTTAAGTTTAACACCCCATGATCATCAATTTTTTTTTTTCACTATGATATTAAAGATGGTAGTTTTGTTTGCTATATAAGATGCATCTAAGAAGGGGGTGTAGCACCACAATATGTGTAAAAAAGGGATTATTCATTGAAATGATAATATTTAAAGACCTATATGCTTTGTAGATTTATTTATTTTATTCTAAATTATAAAATCATTAATGTAATATGTTAAATTTATAGTGTGCGAACGAGCTTTAGCTCAATCAGCATTGGCTCAAGTCTTTAAGACTTGAGTGTGATGTTGATGTTGGAGGTTCGCTCTTCTAGTAGATCACCTTGCCCCCTCCTCTACCGAGGTGCCTCCAATGTAACAATAAAAAATTTAGTGTGTAAATATATAGACTAATAAAATATCTATTATATAGGGATCAATGATAATAAAGGCCGAGAAGAGGGAGAGAAAAGGTTTGAATTGCATATAATTGAAAATAGTTGTATTAGGTTTCATTGGATTGATAAAATACTTAGTTACCTTATGATTTAGCTCAAAATCATTGAATACCATATAGTGACATGCATGTCCATGTGTTCATGGAATTATCTGCTATCACTTTACCCTCTTTGGCAGTTGGCAGCATTTTTTTTGTTAGGTTACTTATCACCTGATAATAAATCCACCACATCATCAAATTCAGATCCATCATCAACATCCACCTCAGCTTCAACTGCTGTTATGTAACTGTCACCAATCTTTCTGTTATAATATTTACTTACCTGAGTTAGTTATTTATCAATTAAGTAGTTAGCTGTTAGTTATCAGTCTTAGTTAGCAAGTTTCTAATGTATATAAAAGGTAGTTTGTACTTGAAGTTTAATAGTTTTTCGATTCATATCTTCTCTAATAATAAAGTTCTTCATTTAGCTAATGCTCACTTCTTTTCAATTCTTTAGTTTCTTGTTATTACTTGGGTAGTGATGTTAAATAAATAATGGCAGATTATCCCATTAATTTCTATTATTATTTTAGTTTAAAAGAATTGAGCTAGTAAGTATATATGTTTGTGTGTACAGTGCATTGATGTAGAACAATAATTGTGTGCCCCTTCCCAACCTCTTTTTTTGTAATCAAATTCATTTGGAAAGAATATAATACATAACTGTGGCTTATGTTTCATGTATTTATTATGGCTCTTAAAAGCAGGCTATTCCTATTTTGCAATTTACTTCTTGTAGTCTT
Source organism: Ormosia emarginata (assembly GCA_029884605.1). Taxonomy (NCBI): domain Eukaryota; kingdom Viridiplantae; phylum Streptophyta; class Magnoliopsida; order Fabales; family Fabaceae; genus Ormosia; species Ormosia emarginata. The sequence continues at coordinate 49,064,015 of JAQQTP010000088.1, forward strand.
TTTCCAAACATGGCAAGAAGTAAAAATAAAACAGGCTATTCCTATTGGAGTTGCAGTGACAATATCTAAAGCTATTGAAGCATTAAAGGAAGAGAGCAGAAGTGACTTTCTCTCAGATTTTGAAATGATAATTAACAAGATTGCTGACCATATGAACAAAGTTGCCTCGGGGTATATTCGAAACACAGCCAGTGTAGGTGGCAATTTAGTGATGGCACAAAAGAATCATTTTCCTCTAAATATTGCTACAATACTTCTTGCTGTGGATTCAATGGTTCACATAATGGTTGGTACACAATTTGAGTGGCTTACATTGGACGAATTTTTAGAAAGACCACCATTAAGCTTGGAAAGTGTACTTTTAATCATTAAATGGTCTAGGTGCACAGAGCAGTTATGCCTCTCTTTGGAACTCCCACTTCTTTATTTTAGGGTCAATTAATAAGTTATGGACAAATAGGACATCTAGAGTGACAATATAGTCACCACATGTGCACAAAATGGTCTAGGTGTGCACATAACAGCATACTTAGGAGAGAGAGTAATATGGGTTTAACAGGTGTTAACCTTTTGACTAAATTGGTGGATGGAATTATGATTGGGGGACCATTTTGATCTCATGTATTCTTAGAGGACTAAATTGATGCCAGGTGCATCTTTGGGGGACCAAAATGACTTTTTACTCTTTTCAATATAACCTAACAAAAGAGCATCGCTAATAGTTAGAGGGTGTCAAGATATGAACAAGCATCATCACCAATACAATAAACACCATTCCCTCAAATCAAAACTAACCCAACCCAGAAACATCCCTAAAATCTACCGTATTCACAAGCAAAATCCAGACCACACGAAACAAAAAAACCCACCACACATAATCTGCTATGCCCAAACTAAGCCCCCTGTCACAGAAATCCACCCACACCCATCGTTTTCTGATTTATGTTCATAGAATATAATCAACTAAGATAAATAACTATTAACAAGCCACCAAATGATTTATAATTCCAACTGATACTTGGGTCATTCAAAGAACAGTCAATTTATAGCTGACAACAATTACAATTTGTTGATGAATATTCTGATTTAAGTACCAAATACCATCTAACAAAAAATGAGTTTACTATATATATAACCTAGACAATTTGCTCTGACTTCTAATAGAAGGACAACTAAATTTACATTTAAAACACCTAATAAACAAAGATGTAAAGACATAAGGAAAAGGGGCAAACACAATTTAGAAACACTGTCTCTGCATATGTGTAATTGCAAAATGAACATCATAATAGACACATAAGGAAGCACATAACATAAGGGAGAAATTTGAAGTTAACCACATAATATTATTGATCAATGAGCAATTTTGAATTAAAAATAAATACCTTCACCACAAGGCAGCTTTCGGGTAGTGATGCAAACCTTAGTGGGAATCCTCATAAGCCCCTTGACCTTGACCTGCTTGTCCTTGGCACCACGAACCAAACCAAGCCCTTTAGGCCTTTGAGTTCTTGAGTACATAACTAGAGTAGTTGCAAACGAAGATTTGAAACAACCCACGACACAGAGAGTGAGCACAAAGTGATGGGGAAAAAGCAACATTTGAGAAGAGAAAAAAAACATGGCACACCTTCTTTAACTACTCCGAATGGAGAAAACAATATTTTTTGCTGCTCCTTTGTAGTGAAAAACGATAATCCTGAGAAATGAAGAAATGCTCACAGGTTAAGGCTTTTGAAATTTTAACGTTACAGAAATTGGGCAAAGAAAGAACAAACCCAAATGCTAACAAACAACATTGTCCTGTTACTTTGGTCTCTGTCATGAACTATTATTTTAGCTCAATTTCCAGTGGTTCCAATGTGAGGGAACGAGTGGGAGAAAGAAGAAAACTAAAGAAGAAAAATGGAAGAAGGCTTACCTGGTGGTCGCGTCGCGTCGCTGTGGCTGCGTGGTTGCTTGTCACCCGCGTCGCATGGCTGCCATGCTCAGAAGGAGGGGAAGGGCATAGGTGGTGGAGGGGAAGGTCGTAGTGCTCGGTTGGTGAGGGTGGGAAGGAGCTGTGGCTGTGGAGGGAAATGATTTCGTCTAACCTAGATTGTTTTGACTCTTAATTTACTGAGTGAGTTGGGCTTTTTTAGCGAGGGAATTATTTGCTTCGCAATTCCCTCGCTATCCCTCTCAAATTTTAACAAGGGAACAATTTCTCTCTCAATTACCTTGCTAATTTTAGAGACGAAAAATATCTCTTGCAATTCCCTCGCTATTCAATCACTGTTTTTCCATTGGAAATTATTTATGAAATTTAGCGAGGGTTCATATTTCCCTCGCTAATCCCTCGCAATTCCCTCGCAAAATTCTGTCGCTAAATCGAGAAATTCTTGTAGTGATCATCCTTTCCCAGTCTAATGGGGTTAGTCTCATCAAATGCAACATATATAGATTCTTCTATAGTATAGTTCTCTTATTATAGACTCTAAATGCTTTACTACTAAGAGAATAACAAAGAAATATACCCTCATCAGATTTTACATGAAACTTGCCCAAGTTATCTTTTTCATTGTTCAAAACAAAGCATTTGCATTCAAAAACATGAAGATGAGAAATGTTTGATTTCCTTCCTTTGTATAATTCATATGGGATTTTCTTTAAAATTAGTCTTATTAGGGCCCTATTCATTATATAACAAGCAGTACTTACAACATCCTGTAACACTTTAAATAAGGCATTACATTTTAGACTACAAACTTACCAAACTATAATTAAACTGTAAAATATTTAATGTTATAAAATATGGGTTATAAAATTTCTTTCGTTGATAACTTAAACTTACCAAAGATATAGGAAATACTGAAATACTTTGAACTAATTAATGCACACATTACATACACCACATGATATTCAATAACATTCAGAATATAAAACTTATAGACTCAAGGAAGAATAGTAGTAAACCCCATGACGGGTCGTACTTAAAAGCACGGTAACAACATTATCGAGAAAAACTCAACGGGCACGAAAACCAGATGTGAACTTCATGCGTCGATGCCCTCATAAACTGCATCCTTACAGAAGATTCTACCTTATTGCCACCACAGACTTCAACAAACGTAAATATAAAACAGAACAAAATAGACAATACAACAAAGAGGTGAGACTTCCTACATCAAGTCCAATACGACAGTAAAAGAACGATGCGAATAACAAAGTTATTCCATACATACATATTGCAGGAAATCATAGATATAATCATGTTATTAATTAACAGATAACTATCACAAGCATATATTATAAAGATATAAATATTAGCAACACTTCGATGACATATGTACATGTATCATACTATCATAAACATTACCAGTACTACTATAATATATCTGTCAACAATATATATATCAATAAAATGCGTATGGACCATGTCACCACAATGGTGTATACTGACTATGCACAATAATGCAATACTGATCATGCCATATCCACAATAGAAAAACCCTACTCCATGGAGCTAAACCAACATCAGAGAGAATGATTGAGAGTATATGTCTGTATATCATTAGCCTCAATTTAAAGTGCTAAAAATAATATTCTGAATGTGTGCAAAATGGCTTATACAAGACACTCTTCACCAGATCACGAAAAGAGTAGCAACTCCGTCAAGATCGTCAGTGTGTTTGCATCGGATACCACAACGCAGTTAAGCAACCAACTGACCACTAATGATGTACCGCAACTCGACGTCCCCAAGATCAATAACTGATCGTAACTACACAATTCTCACCCGCACTAAGGTGTAATATTCAACTTTGTGTCACAACAACATAGTCTTCTTGACTTTCACAATGCATGATAACTCAATGCATAACACAAACCACCATTGCACTATTCCCAATGATACTAAAACAACCGCCCATACAATTACATAATACTACTGATCTATCCGGGTCCAATACATCGGCCTAGCAGTAACATACTGTATTTTCAATTGAGTAATATTTTTATCGTGTTTCCACAATCAAGTAACAATTTTGTTACATTTTCAAATCACGTAACCATTTCCTAACATTTTCATAATCGCGTAATAATATTTCAATGTTTTATAAAGCGCGTAGTACAAAAATCATTGTTTTTGAATTGCATAAGATTTTCTTGCTATTTTTTGTAACACCCTGGAAAAACATGTTAGGCTTGTATATGGATACAGAAGTAGCCTAATATTTGCTTAACATGTCTGTTAAGTTTTGTGACTGTCTGAGTACGTTTAGGCACTTTGCTGCAACACTATGTGTGGAAAATAGTTGTTTTTAGCTCTGGAAGTGGCTTAAATTGCTTAGTTTGCAGAAATAAATGTGGAGAGTTTATTTCTAGGTCACAAATGTATGAACTATGCTACAGTTAAAATTTGAGATTTATCAGAGTTAGTTTGGTATTTTTAAGCACACTAGTTGTGTGTTTTAATACTAGATTGACAGCCAGCAGATATGAAAAAATATAAAAATGGTAAAAACAGATTTTTAATGAATCATATAATTTATTTTAAGTCTGTTGAAGGTTAGAGAATTGGATTTGGTGAAATCTGAATGTTCTTAGCAGATATAAGTTTTAGTATGGTTTTAGGGGCAAAATAGACTTTTCCTCCTATTTTTCCCTATTAACTCTCGATTGAGAGGAGAAGGAGAAGCAGAAAACGAAAAGAAAGAAAAAAGAAAAAATAAAAAAGAAAGAAGAAGGAAGAGGAAGAAGGAGGACTCAAGTGGAGAGCTTGGATCTTCCATGGCCATCCTTGGCTTCATCTTCATCTTGTCTACAAGAGGTAGGGGAAAACTTGTTTTTACTTCTTGAATCCATCTTCTTCATTTAGTTTGTGGGGACCTAATGGAGGAAATAGGGGTTTTGAAGTGTGAGAATTATATTTATGTTAGTAAATGCATGAATCTTATTAGAAAGCTAGAGAATAGCATGCTTTTGGTTTGATGGAAGCAAGAAGTTGGATTTTCTGCCTTGGAATACCTTGATTCCCATTTTATGTCATATTTGGGGGTTTAGGTTAAGTGTGAATTTTGATTCACAAAGTGGTATGATTAAGTGAAATTAAAGTGAAATAAGAGTTGCTATATGTAGTTGAACCTTGTGGAAGGTTGTAAATCACTTGGATGTGAAGTTTGAGTGATTAGAGGAGAGTTTTGTTCCAATGGAACAGTAACCTGCGACTGCAGAATTCTGCAGAATTCATGTTCTGATGCTGGCACCGCGGCATAAGTATTTCACGCCACGACATGAGACTGATGCACTTTCAGCATTGTAACCCGAGAGCTGGGCGCCGCGGCATGGCACAGCGGGGGCCGCGGTGTGAGCTCCAGAATCTTCAAAAATGTGTTTTTGATATTCTTTGAAGTTCCTAAGTGTTGGGACCTTTCATATATGTCTTTACAAGTGTGATGAGACCTTAATAAGAGTATTTAATGACGTGAGAATGATAAATCAAAGTGATTTGTAATTGCTAATTATGTGAGGTAATTAGGCATGGATATACACATGTATATTATGAAATGTGATTTGAGAAAGTGAGTTTTCCTAAGTGTTGGAATCACTCATGTTTACTCTTTTGAGAGTGTTAAATTACTTTTAAGAGTATTTGGATAAAATGGTTGTAAAATGAACTTGATCTGCATATAAATCAATTGTGTAACTAATTATGTGATGTAATTAGTAATTGTTGTGCATGATATAATTGTAAAACATAGTTGAGGTGAATGGTATACTCTTTATGTTTGTGTGTTGATAAGGATGGACTTATAGTTCTGAGGATGGACTTCCTCTCCGCTTTGAAGACCATGTAGTTGATGGATTTTACTACTTTGAGTGTTATTTTTTGGATGGACTTCCAGTGCTTGTCCAAGGTTATGGATGTGATTTCCATTACTTTGTTCAGGATTCATGCATTCATGGCATTACTATGGACTTGGTATCATGCATTATTCATTTCATACATAAGTTATTGCATAGGCATATACATTAGACATACCTTGGCATAACATGGCAATTGTATGGGCGGTTGCTATCATGACATAAACTCATAAACATTGCAATTGTATGGGCGATTGCATGTCTCTGAGATAGAGATGTTGTGATTGCATGTCTCTGAGATGGAGATGTTGTTATTGCGTGTCTCTAAGATGGAGATGTTGTTATTGCGTACTTCTGAGATGGGAGTGTTATTGCGCTTCTGTGAATGAAGTGTATTCATGATGTATGTAAATTAATTGTTATCCTAATTATTGTAGGTAACTAGGGATTGTATTGTATGGTTTGACTAGTTGAGGTGTAATGTTTCTCCTAGTTGTTTGATGGGGTGAGATGCCTCATTGTAAAAGAGTAGTTGAAGATGGGCATTCCTTCTTTACTCTTAGCGACCCAGAGTAGTCGAGGTAGGGCGATGTCCTCACTACGTATGATGAGTAGTTGGGTGGATTTATCCTCACTACGACTCATACATGCATGAGAATAGTATATGATTGTATGGGCGGTTGTATATTGTTGTTGTTAGCTTCTGGGAATGAAGTGTAGCTTACTTCTGTGATGTGAAGTGTGATTTTATTAGTTGCATGTGGAAATGAGTTTTCTATACAACTTATAAAATGAGATTCTATTTCGGGAAGAGAAAGGACATGATTTTGGCTTTTGTCACCTTTCTAGTAATATTGTGTTTTCACTTGATGTTTTTCCCTGAAATAGTTGGAATGATTGTGATGACATGTTTTAACTGCGTAGAACTACTGAGAATGCGTGATTCTCACCCCCTATGTGTGTTTCCATGATGATTCCAGGGAGGAAGCTTTGTGGGAAATGAAGCGATTGAAGTCAGGAGCTTGTAGTGCTTAGCTTAGTGTAGCTAGGTGGTTTATTTTGAAATGATGAATCTATGGTATTTATGAGGAATACTGTTGTGGTGTAATATTTATATATTCATTCATGGCTCATATTTTCTATATAATGTCGTCATGTTATATTGAAAATCGCGTAGTTGTTAAGTAGCAGGTCCGAATCTAGTGACTGTGGTAGTATACTATGGTTATTAAATTCGGGATGTTACATTTTTCACTCGTGTAAATTATTTCTTAACATTCTAAACTAAATTTTAAAATCCTCTAAGTCTAATTTCAAGTTTGAACCTTAACTCCTCTTTTCTCACTAAAATTTCTCATAGATCATATCCTCCAACACTTATTCCAAATATCTATATTTATTTGAATTTAATCCATATTAACGAAATCATTCTTCCATTGCCTCCTCAAAAATAATCTACTCATCTAAATTACTTTTGACCTCAATCCTGTAATGCCCTTTTTTGGAGAGGGACAGTCACACCAAAAACATTAAACAAAAACTCAAAAGAATGATACTAAGACCCGGTTCATTTACATATAGATGATAACTTGTTCATTTATAATCATATAATAATTTGGTGATTTCATTTTTTTTTGTAAGTGGATAAAACATAAATTTAACGAAAATTAACATGAAGATTTAACCACACATTTATATATAAGGTATGAGTCATAAGTGTTTAGATACATCAATGAATTTAGCAAAAGAAAATAGAAGCTTTACATGCCCAAGAGGATATATAGATTACAGCCCACCAAAAAGACAAAACATCAGGCCCCCAAAGTAATCTATAGACAGCTACAAAAAAGGCTACCAAAAAGAGTCATGCCTCCAACAACTACTAAGAAGGGGCCCTAGATGGGTCCTCCTCAAGATCTTCCTCAGAAGAGGAAATCCTTATAGAAGCGGCACACTCACGAGCAGGAGCTCGTGCAGACGACAGAAACGAATCTGAATCTTGCGTGGAGTATACACACGATCACCCCATACCTCCTGCATAGGCATGTAGAACTCCAACCACACACGAAGATCAAAAGAGAAGACAGGTAGGTCATAACGACTCCACGCCAAGGACACCGTCACATCCCTCACGTAGACAACACGTTTGGTATCCGAGTCGATGTGCCAGCAGTCAACGCCTCCATGGAACCTCAGTCTGGCATACCTAAGAAAGCCTCGCCAGGATGCCATCACAAAACAGAAGACTAATTTGACCAAAATCCAGGAAACGCAGGCTCGTCCACGCCTTGGTCTTTACAGAAACACAAATACATCCAGAATAACAAAACAAAGAGGTGAGATATCCAACATCATTACCAATTATGGCAGTAAAGAAACATAAATAGCACATAACGCCAAACAGTGCAGTAAAATAGTAAACAACATTAAGATCAGATAATAAACAATTTAATAATCCAGGCAGTCATAGCATCAATAAAAGAAACAATTTCACGATCATATAAATATAAGCTAGGTAAATATGATGACTGACCATGTACATGCACAAAGTACCAAAACCCTACTCCATGGAACTAATTACAACATCGGAGATACTGATCAAGGAGACATGTCAGTATCTCATCGACCTTAAATCAAGTGCTTCAATATTCAATAAATTGCGCAACATGGTTCATACAAGACATTCTTCACAAGATCACGATATAGGATAGTGTCTTAGTTCGGATCGTCGGTGTGTTTGCATCGGTCTGTCTCATGATACAGAGAAGCTACTAATTGCCTATAGAGAGATACCCGCATTGTAACATCCCGAAAAGTGTTTATTTAATTACAAATGATCATTTTATAATATTTTAGATTTTTGGAAATTTTTTTGGATTTTTTTGGAAATGTCGAATATTTTAATATATTCCTCATTTTGCGTGTGCGTTGTGCGGACCCGGGAAGATGCAATGTCTTCCCTATGGCTGGTAAACTCTAACTGTGGACTTGTCGACGGGGGAGCTTACTAAAGCCGAGGCCGGACACAGTTTACAAGATTTTACGTTTTTTGAGAAATTTTAACAGATAAAATAATAAAACACTGCGAAGAAATTATCTGTCAGATTTGTTAATGCTGACTTCTGCCAACTATGACTATTGTCCAATAAATAATAACATATAATAAAAATCTTATCACATTGTTCAAAATTTACCTTGTGTCAAACCCCTTTAGCCTTATTTTCAAAATAAAAATAGAGTTAATTGAAAACCCATTGTAGGAAGCTTCCAAGAAGTTTCCTATTTGACACGTTTTCTCTCTCTTCCCTTCTCACTCTTCTCCACGGCAGAGGCAATATTGGAGCCCAATATTCACTTTCATCTTCTTAATATTTTCTCTCTTCTCATTCTCTTCAAACACCATTTCTTCTCCTCTTCTTTTTCCTTCTCCACTGAGCATTCACCCCTTTGGAAGACCATTTCAATGATTTGCTAAATCAAACCCATTTCCACTCATCTTCCACCACTCCAAATTCTCTTTTGTTGATATCTCCTTGGTTCTTCTTCTTCTTCCTCTTCCATTTTTCCACCATTTTAACCACTTTTTTCAAGCTTCAAAGTTAGGGTTTTTGGGTAAGCTGCAAGACTCTTCTTCTCTTCCCTTCATTGTTTGTTTCAAGGATGTTCTTGTAACCACCTACACTCCATTTTTCAAGCTATTATGCTATCCTAATGAAGTTGAAATTTCTAGGGCTTTGGGTGGCACAAATCCAAAATCAACAAGGAGATTCTTGGAGGTTTCTCTTGATTTATTCATTTGGGTAAGAGGAAGATGATCCTCCTCAACCAATCTTGGTTAAGGGAATGTCTTGGGTGTTGTTGTAGATGAGGGAATCCATGTTAGATTACTCTCTATGTCATATTGTGTTATTTCCATGATTTTGTAGTTGTTTGGTTTGTGTGATCATACGGATTTGTAATGTGTGTTTTGATGTCATAAACCATGCCTTGGATTGTTAGTAAATGATTGTAAAACCTTGAGATTGGATGGGCCACGGTTCTGCAGAAATGGATTCTGCAAAACCCTTGTAAATGCACTAGCGCTCAGGCGCTGTGCATAGAGCGTCTAGGCGCTCATTGCCCAGAGAATTTTCCCTGTAATGCGGCTTGGTTAGCGCTCAGGCGCTTCGTGTCCAGCGCTTAGGCACTCATCTAGCGCCCAGGCGCTACAGATATGGAGCCTAGGCGCCCCTAGCAGAACCAGCAGGATAATTGGGAAATGATACTGAGACTTCCATGGGAAGATATCACAGAAAGAAAACGATAAAATAAAGTAAGGAACTGGATTTGCCAAGCGAATTCCTATAGAAAGAGAAATTTTATGAGAATAGACTACGTTAGGAAATTCAATCGATTATGGAAACTTACTTAGTGATGGATACTTGTAAGAAATGGCAAATCTTGAATAAGAATGCATGATGGACCTTGAAAATGTATTACCTTATTTGATTTCAATATTATGATATTGTGGGACCATATGAATGACTAATGTTGTGTTGATGCTTATCTGAGCCAGTTATGGCATATTATGGAATAATATGTGATGTTGACCATACATGTTCATGCATAGAGTCTTATGCATTGTGAATGTCCTGTGGACTGTTGTAAGGCCAAGTTGCTTAGGAGATTGAACACACCTTGGTGCGGGTGCGAATAGACTAGTGTAGGTCATGTGATGACCTTGGGGGCGTCGGGGTGCGGGTCCTTCACAATGGGCAGTTAGTAGCTCTTCTGTCCATGGGGCAAACTGATGCAAGCACACCGACGATCCGGACCGAGACACTATCCTATGTCGTGATCGAGCATGGACTGTCTGTACAATGCCTGTATGTGCACGTAGAAAACTGTTGAGTTTTAGCACCTTGGCCTCGGCAGCCAAGTTACAGACACGTCTCCTGATCTTTCTCTCCGACTGTTTGAGTCTAGCCCCATGGAGTAGGAAATTTGAATACCGTATGCATATGCATCATGAGATGTTTTGCTGTTAATGATTGCTACCCTATATGAATTTGAACTGTTTGTAGTATTATTATGATAGATGCCTGCCTGGAACTGCTTACTTGCTTACAGACGTACTTTCTGCTTATTATTGTTGTGATTATTTCTGGGACTGTTATATGGGCATTATGTGCCGTATTATTCCTGGCTGCCATAATCGGTAATGATGGTAGGATGTCTTACCTCTTTCTTGTGTTTCTATTATTTGTGGCCCATGTGTATACTGTATTGATTAAAGACAACGGCACAGAAGCTGAAGCTCCCGATTTTCCTAGTTTCTGGCCTGAGCAAGACTAGTATCTATTATGGAACATGGAGGCACGCATGCGCGGATTTCTGGGCGACGTGCGTCTGACCTTCCTCGGAGGGCCAGAGTGCTGGCACATCAACCTGAGCTCTAACTGCTGTGTCTATATGGGAGATGTATCGATTTCCCTTGCCTGGAGACGTCATGAGGCGCCGATCCTCACTTGCCATGTCAGCCTGCAACTGGAGTTCTACTTGCCCATTCATGAGATGTGGAGTGATCGTTACTACACCCCTTGGGAGGACTCTTTTGATTCTACTGTTCGGGCTCCTGTCCGTGGTTCCGTGGTTCCCATGGAGGTTTCCTCTGAAGAGGAGGATCCTGCTGAGGACCCGGACACGGTCCCTCCTCATCTGAGGGACTGACTTTTACTGGTAGCTACTGATGGCTGCCAGTGTTTTATTTTAGGGGCCTGATGTATTATTTTTGGTGGGCTGTGTATTTTGATATTCTGGGGGGATGTATATGTAAAACCCTTTGGGCAGGTATAATTTTGCTTTTTGGAGATTTTCAGGCTTGTATTTAAAGTACAGTGATATTTAAATATATCTATATATATGTTATTCAGGTGTGAGTTTTATCTTCTGTTTTACTCTCTATTGCCATTCCAATTTAACCACTTAGTTTATTAATTAACACAAAAAAAATATATTATTATTTTACCCACGTACTAAAGTATCGAACAAGTCAACTTTAAATTAAATGAACCGGGTCTAAATTGTTCAAAATTTTATTTTTCGCATTTTTCTTTTATGTTCAGTAATGTGACATTCCCTCTCCAAAAAGGGGCGTTACATTTAAGTTAGTATCAGAGCCCCGGTTTAAGTTTCTTTGGGTCTTGTGTGTGAGTCTATCTTGTGTGTGCTGTGTGAATCTTTGTGATTGGTATTCTGAATGAATCCCTCTGACTTTCCTTATGTTTTTCAGTAATCTGATTTAAGAGAAAAGCAAGATGGCAAGAGGTGAAGAAATAGCAGCCGCTATAGAAGCGATGCAGAGGATGGCGGAAGTCATCGCGCAACAAAATGAACGTGCTGCTCAGCAACAAGAGAGAGCTGCTCAATAGCTCGAGGCAACTGCCGATGCACAAAACTTAGCAGAGTTTCGTCGCCATAACCCTCTGCAATTCAAGGGAGAATTTGATCTGGACAAGGCTAGTTTGTGGATCAAAGAGCTGGAGAAAGTCTTTCGTGGTATGAATTGCGCTGAAGATAAGAAGGTGAACTATGCTACCTTCATGCTTGTGGGTAACGCCGAAGATTAGTGGAATGGAGCTCAGAGAGCACTGGAAGCCGAAGGAACTGACATCACGTGGAACGTGTTCAAGAACAAATTCTTGGATAAGTACTTTCTTGCAAATGCAAGACATGCGAAAGAGATGGAGTTTCTTAACCTGAAACAGGGAAACATGACTGTTAGTGAATATGCGACCAAGTTTGAGAACTTGGAGATTTTTGACGCATTATCAGCATCAAACCGATGAAGTTTGGAAGTGCTGGAAGTTCACTGAGGGACTAAGATACGAAGTGAAGAAGGCCGTGATCACCCTGAAAATGAAGGTGTTTTCGGAACTATTGGATACGTGCTGTGAAGTTGAGGCCTTGGAACAGGCTAGAGACTCGAGGAGCAAGAACTTTGGACCTGCGAGGTTCCAAAGAGGTGGAGGCAGTGGTTCAAACCGCTTCCAAAAGAAGCCTTATTCCCGACCAACGGGAAGTTAGCAACAAACCGGTGGAAGTTTTGGTGGAGGTTCTACTAGGAACCGAACTGGTCAAAATATGGCATATCCCTCGAGATGCGTAAAGTGTGGGAAAGACCATCACACGAGAGACTGCACGATCAAGGGATTTATCTGCTTCAGATGTGGCAAACCGGGCCACGTGTCTAGAGATTGCAACCAAGCAAAGGCTGAACCTTCAATCAATGCAACTCAAGCCAAGAAACCGCAAACTGGAGGTCGAGTCTACACCATGAGCGGAGCTGAAGCCTCCAAATCCGAAGACTTGATTCAAGGAGAAGGCACCATAGAAGGTAATCTTTTAAAAGTACTGTATGACTCTGGGGCAACCCATTCTTTCATATCATATGACTGTGTGCTACGACTTGGCTTACCTGTGTCTGAACTACCCTTTGATTTGACTATTTCAACCCCTACTGACAAACCAGCAGTTACTACCAAAGTCTGTCTGAAGTGTCCCCTAATCGTTGAAGGTCGAATCTTTTCTGTCAATTTGATCTGTTTACCTCTTTCACAATTAGATATCATCTTAGGTATGGATTGGTTATCTTCCAACCATGTTCTATTAGATTGCTCTAGAAAAACCATAGTCTTTCCTGAGGATAAAGATTCTAGATACTTGACGGCCAACCAAGCACGAGCTTTCTTAAAAGAAGGAGCTCAAGGGTACATGCTACTATCTTCTTTGAAAATCGAGATTGAGGCTGATCTGAATACTATCCCAGTGGTGAAGGAGTTCTCTGAAGTCTTTCCAGAAGAAGTACCTAGTTTACCACCGACACGTGAGATAGAGTTTGCTATTGACCTTGTACTGGGAGCTGGCCCCGTGTCTATAGCACCTTACCGGATGTCACCAATGGAATTGGCAGAGCTCAAGAAACAGCTAGAGGAGCTTTTGGAGAAACAATTTGTCAGGCCGAGTGTATCACCGTGGGGAGCGCCAGTGTTGTTAGTTCGAAAGAAGGACAGTACCTCGAGGCTATGTGTGGACTATAGACAGTTAAACAAGCCGATGATCAAGAACAAGTATCCACTCCCAAGAATCGATGATTTGATGGACCAACTGAAGGGAGCAGCGGTGTTTTCGAAGATCGATCTGAGATCTGGATACCATCAGATAAGGGTGAAGATGGAAGATATACCCAAGACTGCTTTTCGTACCCGAAACGGTCATTACGAATGCCTTGTGATGCCGTTTGGTGTAACGAATACACCTGTTATCTTTATGGACTACATGAACAGGATCTTTCGTCCTTACTTGGACAAGTTTGTTGTCTTTTTCATCGATGACATCCTAATATATTCCCAGAATCAGGAGGATCATGCTGAGCACCTCAGTATAGTTCTCCAGACTCTGAGGGAGAAAGAACTGTATGCCAAACTGTCGAAATGTGAGTTTTGGCTTGATGAGGTTAAGTTTTTAGGCCATGTGATCTCAAAGGAAGGGATTGCGGTGGATCCATCAAAAGTGGAGGCAGTGTTACAGTGGGAACAACCGAAGTCAGTAACAGAGGTTCGTAGCTTCGTGGGTTTAGCCGGGTATTACAGAAGGTTAATTGAAGGGTTTTCAAAAATTGCCGGACCACTCACTCAGCTGACAAAGAAGAATCAAGCTTTTGAATGGACTGATAGTTGCGAGCAAAGTTTCCAAGAGTTGAAGAAACGGCTAACCACCTCACCAGTATTAGTACTACCTAATCCGAATGAACCATTCGAGGTGTACTGTGACGCTTCATACCAAGGGTTGGGGTCTGTTCTTATGCAACACAGAAGAGTGGTAGCTTATGCTTCACGACAGTTGCGAGTGCATGAGAAGAACTATCCGACACATGATTTGGAACTAGCAGCTATGGTTTTTGCCCTGAAGATATGGAGACATTTTCTCTATGGATCAACATTCAGCATCTTCAGTGACCACAAAAGTTTGAAGTACTTGCATGACCAGAAGGAGCTTAGCATGAAGCAACAAAGATGGTTAGAATTCCTAAAGGACTATGATTTTCAGTTGTTGTACCACCCTGGCAAGGCGAATGTCGTGGCTGATGCTTTGAGTAGAAAGGCTATCAGTGTTTCTGCCCTGATGATCAAGGAAAGAAAGCTTATCGAATAGTTTAGAGATACTTGGTCATTCGTTAAGTTGGAACCCGGAAGGATTTGTATGAATATGGTCACCATCTCAAGTGAGCTGATGGGGGACATACGAGAAAAGCAAAAAGTCGACAAATTCTTGCAAGAAGTGAGAGAGCAAATGAAGCAAGGCAAGGAGACAGAATTCGAGGAAGGAACGAATGGAATTTTGAGATTCTGGGGTAGAGTCTGTATTCCCCGTGACCAAGAGCTTAAAAGATATATTATGGAACATGCCCACACTAGTGTGTTGAATATGCACCCGGGCATAACGAAGATGTACCAAGACTTGAAGAAGTTGTTCTGGTGGCATGGGATGAAGAGCGATGTCACTAGATGCGTATCGACTTGCCTAGTTTGTCAAAAAGCTACATCAAAGACCTGCAGGATTGCTGTAACCGTTGTCTATTCCTGAATGGAAATGGGATAGCATTACAATGGATTTTGTTGTGGGTTTGCCAAGGACAAAGAAAAGACACGACTCGATTTGGGTAATAGTGGATCGACTCACAAAGTCAACTCATTTCCTTCCGATCAACATAAGGTACAGTCTAGAGAAGTTGACCCAACTGTACATTGGAGAGATCGTTAGACTGCATGGTGTGCCTACGAGTATTGTTTCAGATATAGATCCGAGGTTTACTTCAAAATTTTGGCAGAGTCTACAGGCATCATTGGGAACAAAGTTACGTCTAAGTTCAATGTACCACCCACAAACCGATGGTCAATCTGAAAGAACAATCCAATCTCTAGAAGATTTGCTTAGAGCTTGTACTATAGAACAAACTGGAAGTTAGGATGAAGTTCTACTATTGATAGAATTCACCTACAACAACAGTTACCATTCGAGTATTGGGATGGCACCCTATGAAGCTCTGTATGGACGACGGTGTTAGACACCCTTGTGTTGGTACCAAAATGGCGAACGTCTCACGATTGGACCAGATATCATACAACAGACGACTGAGAAGGTCAAGATGATTCAAGAGAAGATGAGAACTACTCAGAGCCAGCAAAAGAGTTATACAGATAAGAGGAGAAAGCCTCTTGAGTTTGAGGAAGGTGAGCATGTATTCTTGAAAGTCACACCCACGACTAGGGTCGGCCGGGCTTTGAAATCTAGGAAACTCACTCCAAAATTCCTTGGACCTTACCAAATTCTTCGCCGGATAGGTCCAGTAGCCTACCAGATAGCCTTACCCCCTTTTCTTTCCAACATACACAATGTCTTCCATGTGTCACAACTTCGCAAGTATTTGCCTGATCCAAGTCATGTCATAGCACCGGACACAGTACAGTTAAAAGAGAACCTGACCTATGAGGCGCCTCCTGCGAGAATCGAGGATCGACGAATAAAGCAACTTAGAAGCAAGGAGATTCCATTGATAAAGGTGATCTGGAATGAGACGACTGGTGACACAACTTGGGAACTGGAAGACAAGATGAAAGAGCAACACCCATATCTTTTCTAAGGTACGTAAATTTCGAGGATGAAATTCCTTTTTAGTTGGGGAGTGTTGTAACATCCCGAAAAGTGTTTATTTAATTACAAATGATCATTTTATAATATTTTAGATTTTTAGAAATTTTTCTAGATTTTTTCGGAAATGTCGAATATTTTAATATATTTCTCATTTTGCGTGCACGTTGTGCAGACCCGGGAAGATGCAATGTCATCCCTGTGGCTGGTAAAATCTAACTATGGACTTGTCGACGGGAGATCTTACTAAACCCGAGGCCGGACACAGTTTACAAGATTTTACGTTTTTTGAGAAATTTTAACTGATAAAATATAAAACATTGCGAAAAAATTATCTGTCAGATTTGTTAATGCTAACTTCTGCCAACTATGACTATTGTCCAACAAATAATAACATATAATAAAAATCTTATCACATTGTTCAAAATTTACCTTGTGTCAAACCCCTTTAGCCTTATTTTCAAAATAAAAATAGAGTTAATTGAAAACCCATTGTAGGAAGCTTCCAAGAAGTTTCCTATTTGACACATTTTCTCTCTCTTCCTTCCTCACTCTTCTCCACGGCAGAGGCAATATTGGAGCCCAATATTCACTTTCATCTTCCTAATATTTTCTCTCTTCTCATTCTCTTCAAACACCATTTCTTCTCCTCTTCTTTTTCCTTCTCCACCGAGCATCCACCCCTTTGGAAGACCATTTCCATCATTTGCTAAATCAAACCCATTTCCACTCATCTTCCACCACTCCAAATTCTCTTTTGTTGATATCTCCTTGGTTCTTCTTCTTCTTCCTCTTCCATTTTTCCACCATTTTCACCACTTTCTTTAAGCTTCAAAGTTAGGGTTTTTGGGTAAGCTTCAAGACTCTTCTTCTCTTCCCTTCATTTTCTGTTTCAAGGATGTTCTTGTAACCACCTACACTCCATTTTTCAAGCTATTATGCTATCCTAATGAAGTTGAAATTTCTAGGGCTTTGGGTGGCACAAATCCGAAATTTGCAAGGAGATTCTTGGAGGTTTCTCTTGATTTCTTCATTTGGGTAAGAGGAAGATGATCCTCCTCAACCAATCTTGGTTAAGGGAATGTCTTGTGTGTTGTTGTAAATGAGGGAATCCATGTTGGATTACTCTCTTTGTCATATTGTGTTATTTCCATGATTTTGTAGTTGTTTGGTTTGTGTGATTATACGGATTTGTAATGTGTGTTTTGATGTCATAAACCATGCCTTGGATTGTTGGTAAATGATTGTAAAACCTTGAGATTGGATGGGCCACGGTTCTGCCGAAATGGATTATGCAGAACCCTTGTAAATGCACTAGCACTCAGGCGCTGTGTGTAACGCCCCTTTTTGGAGAGGGAACGTCACATTATTCAACATAAAAGAAAATACGAAAATAGATTTTTAAACAACTAAGACCCGTTTCATTTAGATTAAAATTAACTTGCTTAGTACTTCAATACATAAGCAAAATTGGTGGTATATTCTTTTTTGTTAATTTAACAATGCGGAATATGAATAACGGTAAAGAACAAAACAGTAAACAGAAACCCACGTCTGAATAACATGCACATACGTATATATTTAGATGCCAAATATACTTTAGATACAGCCTGGAAATTTTCAAAAAAACCAAAACTATACCTGCCCCATAGGATTAAACATATATACCCCAGAGATATCAGAATATACAGCCCACCAAAAATAATACATCAGGCCCTCAAAATAAAACACTGGTAGCCATCAGTAGCTACTAGTAAAATCAGTCCCTCAGATGAGGAGGAACCGTATCCGGGTCCTCAGCAGGATCCTCCTCTTCAGAGGAAACCTTCATGGGGACCACAGAACCACGAGCAGGAGCCCGAGCAGTAGAATCAAAAGAGTCCTCCCAAGGGGTGTAGTAACGGTCACCCCACATCTCTCGGATAGGTAAGTAGAACTCCAGCCGTAGGCTAACATGGCAGGTGAGGATCGACGCCTCATGACGTCTCTAGGCTAGGGCAATCGACACATCTCCCAAATAGGCGCAGCAATCGGAGTTCAAGTTGATATGCCAGCACTCTGGCCCTCCGAGGAAAGTCAGACGCACATCACCTAGGAATCTGCGCATGCGTGCCGTCATCACCTCAATAGATGCTAATCCCGTTCAGGCCAAAAACTAGGAAAATCGGGATCTTCTGCCTCCTTACCGTCGTCTTCGATCAACACAGGGTACACACACAAGCAGCAAATAATAAAAACACAGAAAAAGAGGTAAGACATCCTACCATCATTACCAATTATAGTAGCCAGAAACAAAACGGCGCAACGTGCCCAGGTAGCAGTTCAGAAACAACATATCCAAGTAATAGGCAGTAAATTCAATAATAAGCAGACAAACAGTTCCAGGCAGTCATTTATTGCAACATTAAACAAAACAGTTCAAATTCACAAAGCAGTAGTTATCAGATGATTTCATATTCCATAATGCATATACTCACGGTACTCAAAATCTTACTCCATGGAGCTAGACACAAACAGTTGGAGAGAAAGATCAGGAGACATGTCTGTAACTCGGCTGCCGCGGCCAAAGTGCTATACATCAATAATTTCCATGTGCACATTAGGAATTGTACAGACAGTCCACGCTAGATCACGATATAGGACAGTGTCTCGGTCCGGATCGTCGGTGCGTTTGCATCAGTTTGCCCACGGGCAGAAGAGCTACCAACTACCCATTGTGAAGGACTCGCACCCCGACGCCCCCAAGGTCAAACGTGACCTACACTAGTCTACTCGCACCCACACTAAGGTGTGTTAAATCTCCTAGGCAACTTGGCCTTACAACAGTCCATAGGACATTCACAATGCATAAGACTCTATGCATGAACATGTATAATTCACAATTTCACACAATTCCATAATATGCCACAATTGGCCAAGATAAGCATCAACACATGAATGGTCACTCATATAGACCCATAATGTCATAATATAAAGATCAAATCAATTGGTACATTCTTAGGTTCATTATGAATCCTAACTTAGAATTTGTTTTCCTTTTCAGGGTTCATGTCCAATCCAATTCTTACAATTAATTTAAATCTTCCAAGGTAATTTAATTTCATACAATTTGTAAATTATTCAAGTTCTTAGGCCTCACACTCTCTTGTTCTTCACTCACTTATAATTACCTTAAGTCTTATGACAATCTCACTCTTAGTCCTTTAAAATTTATATAATCTTTGATTATATCAAGTTCTTCCAATTTATTAATTATCTACCCCATTACATAGGTTTTTAATTACATAATTACTTATGCTTCCAAATTACCAAAGTTACATAATTACACCTAAAAAGGCCTTAGAGGCCGTGGCCTCTCTAGGAATTCAATTCCCAAATCTTTTCAATTTATCACATTATAGGTTACACTCTTAATTCACTTAATCCTTTACTTGTTACATTGATTCACCATTAACCCCAATTTTGGGCTCAAAACCGTGGCCACCCTATAGGTTCCAATCTCAAATTTTTCCTTCCATTAAATTCCATTTTATCACTTGATTAATTTTAGCCTCATGCTTGTTACAACTTGTCCACATTTTACCTCATTCTTAACCCTCCAAAACTGTGACCCTCCAAGAGCCACTCCAAATTCATTTTCATCCATTTCAAGACATCCAATCCAATCCAATATACTATTATACACAACCAATCAATCCAATAGCATAAACAAAGTAAAATCAACACACAAACATACTAATTACAAAATTAAAGAATAACCCTCATTAGGGTTTTTCCACAAATAACACAACCAAGGTTCCTAGATGCTAAAAGAGGTTGAGGAGGAGTGTCTTGCTCTTACCCAAGTGTAGAAATCAATAGAAACTCCAAGAGAGCTCTTTGTCAATTTCGGATTTGCACTCTCCAAAACCCTAGAAATTTCAACTTTGTTAAAACAACACCAATGCTTGAAAAATAAGGCATGGGTGGTCACCAAGATGACCATGACCACGAAAATGAAGAGAGGAGGAGAAGGGTCTTGAAACTTACACAAAAACTCCAAACTTGAAGCTTGAAGAAAGTGTTGAAGATTATGGAATTTCAAGAAGCTCCAAGCAAGAAAGATGTTTAGGAGGATGAGAGCATTAAGAAAATGTGGTTGGCTTAAATTTTTGTGATAGATGAGTGGGGAAGAAGAGGGGCTGCCGTAGCTATGGTAGAGAGAAGGAGGAGAAGAGGAAAATGAAGAAGAAGGAAGAAAGGATGAGAGAGAAAGTGTTTTGGTTAAAATGAATTTTTGTATGATAAAATTGATTAAATGAAAAGCAACCAATTTCCCCCCCTATGTGTGGGCTGCTGCCGTGCTTGAGAGAGAGAAGAGGGAGAGTGTGCATTGGCTTCCCTTGGAAGTTAAGGGCATTTGGGTCATTGTTTGGTCAAAGCTTCTCAAAGAAGCTTTGATTATTTAACATTAAATTTGAATTAAAGTGGATGGATTAGACAAAGTAGATTGCATTAGGATAATGTGATAGGATTTTTATTACATACTATTATCCAATGGATAATAGTTACAGTTGACAGAAGTCAGTATTTAATTAATCTGACAGATAAACTTTTCGCAGTATTGTTTTACTTTATCTGTTATAATTTCTCGAAAAATGTAAAATCTCGTAAGCTGTGTCCAGCCTCGGGTTTATTAAGATCCCCCGTCGACATGTCCATAGTTCAAGGTTCTCGGAGGAAACATTGCGTTTCTCCGGTTCTGTTTAGTGTGCACGTAAAACAAGAAATATATTAAAATATTCGACGTTTCTGGAAAAATCCCAGAAAATTCTCAAAAATTGCAAATATTATAAAACGACTATTCGTCATATAATTTTCCAATTTTTGAAGCATTACAGTCATTTTCCCGACTCTGCTAAATGTTTGCGCAAAACGAGAAATATATTAAAATATTCGTCATTTCCGAAAAATTCTGAAACAATTCACATAAATCACAAATATTAGAAAATGACTATTTGTGGTGAAATAAATAATTTCTGGAGCGTTACACTGACTTCAGCAATTCTCAGCTCAGTGTGCACGCAAAACGAAGAATATATTAAAATATTCGTCGTTTCCAAAAAATTCCAGAAAAATTCCTAAAAATCTTGAATATTATAAAATGATGATTTATAATTAAACAGATATTTTTCGGGATGTTACAACACTCCCCTACTAAAAGGAATTTCGTCCTCGAAATTTACGTACCTCAAAATAGTTTCGGATGTTGCTCCTTCATCTTGTCTTCCAGTTCCCAAGTTGCATCACCAGTCGTCTCATTCCAGATCACCTTTACTAATGGAATCTCCTTGCCTCTAAGTTGCTTTATCCGTCGATCCTCGATTCTCACAGGAGGTGCCTCATAGGTTAAGTTCTCTTTTAACTGTACTGTGTCTGGTGCTAAGACATGACTTGGATCAGGCAAATACTTGCGAAGTTGTGACACATGGAAGACATTGTGTATGTTGGAAAGAAAATGGGGTAAGGCTATTTGGTAAGCTACTAGACCTATCCGGCGAAGAATTTGGTAAGGTCCAAGGAATTTTGGGGTGAGTTTTCTAGATTTCAAAGCCCGGCCGACCCCAGTCGTGGGTGTGACTTTCAAGAACACATGCTCACCTTCTTCAAACTCAAGAGGCTTTCTCCTCTTGTCAGCATCTCTTCTGTCGGCTTTGAGCAGTCTTCATCTTCTCTTGAATCATCTTGACCTTCTCAGTCGTTTGTTGAATGATATCCGGTCCAATCATAAGACGTTCACCATCTTGATGCCAACACAATGGTGTCTGACACCATCGTCCATACAGAGCTTCATAGGGTGCCATCCCTATACTTGAATGGTAAATGTTGTTGTAGGTGAATTCTATCAAGGGTAAGATTTCATCCCAACTTCCAGTCTGTTCTATTGTACAAGCTCTAAGCAAATCTTCTAGAGATTAGATCATTCTTTCAAATTGTCCGTCAGTTTGTGGGTGGTACGCTGAACTCAGACGTAACTTTGTTCCCAACGGTGCCTGTAGACTCTGCCAAAATTTTGAAGTAAACCTCGGATCCCTATCCGAAACAATACTCGTAGGCACACCATGCAGTCTAACGATCTCTCCAATGTACAGTTGGGTCAACTTCTCTAAGCTATACCTTATGTTGATCGGAAGGAAATGAGCCGACTTTGTGAGTCGATCAACTATTACCCAAATCGAATCGTGTCCTCTTCCTGTTCTTGGCAACCCCACAACAAAATCCATTGCAATGTTGTCCCATTTCCATTCAGGAATAGACAATGGTTGTAGCAGCCCTGCAGGTCTTTGATGTTCCACTTTGGCTTTCTAATAAACTAGACAAGTCAATACACATCTAGTGACGTCACTCTTCATCCCATGCCACCAGAACAACTTCTTCAAGTCTTGGTACATCTTCGTTATGCCCGGATGCATATTTAGCATGCTGGTGTGAGCATGTTCCACAATATACTGCTTAAGCTCTTAGTCACGTGGAATGCAGACTCTACCCCGAAATCTCAGAATTCCATCCGTTCCTTCCTCGAATTCTGTTTCCTTGCCTTGCTTCATTTGCTCTCTCACTTCTTGCAAGATTTTGTCGACTTTTTGTTTTTCTCGTATGTCCTCCATTAGTTCACTTGAGATGGTAACCATATTCATACTAATCTTTCCGGGTTCCAACTTGACAAATGACCAAGTATCTCTAAACTGTTCAATGAGCTCTCTTTCCTTGATCATTAGTGTAGAAACACTGACGGTCTTCCTACTCAAGGCGTCAGCCATGACATTCGCCTTGCCAGGGTGGTACAACAGTTGAAAGTCGTAGTCCTTCAAGAATTCTAACCATCTTCGCTACCTCATGTTCAGCTCCTTCTGATCATACAAGTACCTTAAACTTTTGTGGTCACTGAAGATGTTGAACGTTGCTCCATAGAGGAAATGCCTCCATATCTTCAGAGCAAAAACCACAACTGCCAGCTCCAAGTCGTGCGTCGGATAATTCTTTTTATGTACTCGCAATTATCGCGAAGCATAAGCTACCACTCTTCTGTGTTGCATAAGAACAGACCCCAATCCTTGGTACAAAGCGTCACAGTACACCTCGAATGGCTCATTCAGATCAGGTAGTACCAATACGGGTGAGGTAGTCAGTCGTTTCTTTAACTCTTGAAAACTTTGCTCGCAGTTATCAGTCCATTCAAAAGTCTTGTCCTTCTTTGTCAACTAAGTAAACGGTCCGGCAATTTTGGAAAATCCTTCTATGAATCTTCTGTAATATCCGGCTAAACCCACGAAGCTATGAACTTCTGTCACTGACTTCGGTTGTTCCCACTGTAGCACTGCTTCTACTTTGGACGGATCCACTGCAATCCCTTCCTTCGAGATCACATGGCCCAAAAACTTCACCTCATCAAGCCAAAACTCACACTTCAACAATTTGGCATACAGTTCTTTCTCCTTCAAAATCTGAAGAATTATGCTGAGGTGTTCAGCATGATCCTCCCAATTCTGGGAATATATCAGGATGTCATCGATGAAAACGACAACAAACTTGTCCAAGTAAGGACGAAAGATCCTGTTCATGTAGTCCATAAAGATAGCAGGTGCATTCGTGACACCAAACGACATCACAAGGTATTCGTAATGACCATATCGGGTATGAAAAGCAGTCTTGGGTATATCCTCCATCTTCACTCTTATCTGATGATACCCGGATCTCAGATCAATCTTAGAAAATACCGCTGCTCCCCTCAGTTGGTCCATCAAGTCGTCGATTCTTGGGAGTGGATACTTGTTCTTAATTGTCAGCTTGTTCAATTGCCTATAGTCCACACACAACCTCGAGGTACCGTCCTTCTTTCGAACCAACAACACTAGTGCTCCCCACGGTGATACACTTAGCCTGACAAACTGTTTCTCCAAAAGCTCCTCTAGCTGTTTCTTAAGTTTCGCCAATTTCGTTGGTGACATCCGGTAAGGTGCTATAGACACGGGACCAACTCCCGGTACAAGGTCAATAGCAAACTCTATCTCACGCGTCGGTGGTAAACCAGGTACATCTTTGGGGAAGATTTTAGGAAACTCCTTCACCACAGGAATAGTGCTCAGATCAGCCTCGCTCTCGACTTTCAAAGAAGATAGTAGCATGTACCCTTGAGCTCCTTCTTTCAAGAAAGCTCGTACTTGGTTGGCCGTCTAGTATCTAGAATCTTCATCCACAGGAAAGACTATGGTTTTTCTAGAGCAATCTAACAGAACATGATTAGAAGATAACCAGTCTATCCTTAAGATTATATCTAGTTGTGAAAGAGGTAAACAGATCAAATCGATAGAAAAGATTCGACCTTCAACAATAAGGGGACAATTCAAGCAGACTTTGGTAGTAACTACTGGTTTATTAGTAGGGGTTGAAACAGTCAATTCAAAGGGTAGTTTAGACACAAGTAAGCCAAGTAGTAGCACACAGTCATATGATATGAAAGAATGGGTTGCCCCAGAGTCATACAGTACTTTTAAAAGATTACCTTCTATGGTGCCTTCTCCTTGAATCAAGTCTTTAGATTCGGAGGCTTCAGCTCTGCTCATGGTGTAAACTCGACCTCCAACTTACGGTTTCTTAGCTCGAGTTGCATTGACTAAAGGTTCAGCCTTTGTCTGATTGCAGTCTCTAGACACGTGGCCCGGTTTGCCACATCTGAAATAGATGATTCCCTTGATCGTGCAGTCTCTCGTGAGATGGTTTTTCCCACACTTTAAGCATTTGGACGGATATGTCACATTCTGACCAGTTCGGTTCCCAGAAGAACCTCCACCAGAACTTCCACCAGTTTGTTGCAGGCTTCCCGTTGGTCGGGAGTAAGGCTTCTTTTGGAAGCGGTTTGAACTATTGCCTCCACCTCTTTGGAACCTCATAGGTCCAAAGTTCTTGCTCCTCGAGTCTCTAGCCTGTTCCAAGGCCTCAACTTCACAGCACGTATCCAATAATTCCGAAAACACCTTCATTTTCAGGGTGATCACGACCTTCTTCACTTCATACCTTAGTCCTTCAGTGAATTTCCAACACTTCCAGGCTTCATCGGTTTGATGTTGGTAGTGTGTTGAGAACTTCTCCAGGTTTTCAAATGTGGCCGCATATTCACTAACGGTCACGTTTCCCTATCTCAAGTTGAGGAATTCCATCTTTTTCGCATGTCTCGCATTTGCAGGAAAATATTTGTCCAAGAACTTGTTCTTGAACACGTCCCAAGTGATGTCAGTTCCTTCGGCTTCCAATGCTCTCTGAGCTCCATTCCACCAGTCTTCGGCGTTGCCCACAAGCATAAAGGTAGCATAGTTCACCTTCTTATCTTCAGCGCAATTCATACCACGAAAGACCTTCTCCAGCTCTTTGATCCACAGACTAGCTTTGTCTGGATCAAATTCTCCCTTGAATTGCAGAGGGTTGTGGCGACGAAACTCTACTAAGTTCTGTGCATCGGCGGTCGCCTCGAGCTGTTGGGCAACTCTCTCTTGTTGCTGAGCAGCACGTTCGTTCTGTTGGGCGATGACTTCCACCATCCTCTACATCGCTTCTATAGCAGCTGCCATTTCTCCACCTCTTGCCATCTCGCTTTTCTCTTAAAGAAAGTCAGAGGGATTCATTCCAAACACCAATCACAGAGATTCACACAGCACAAACAAGACAGACTCACACACAAGACCCAAAGTAACATAAACCGGGGCTCTGATACCAACTTAATGTAACGCCCCTTTTTGGAGAGGGAACGTCACATTATTCAACATAAAAGAAAATGCGGAAATAGATTTTTAAACAACTAAGACCTGGTTCATTTAGTTTAAAATTAACTTACTTAGTACTTCAATACGTGAGCAAAATTGGCGGTATATATATATTTTTTAATTTAATAGTGCGGAATATCAATAACGGTAAAGAACAAAATAGTAAACAGAAACCCACGTCTGAATAACATGCACATACGTATATATTTAGATGCCAAATATACTTTAGATACAGCCTGGAAATTTCTAAAAAAAGCAAAACTATATCTGCCCCATGGGATTAAACATATATACCCCAGAGATATTAGAATACACAACCCACCAAAAATAATACATCAGGCCCCCAAAATAAAACACTGGTAGCCATCAGTAGCTACCAGTAAAATCAGTCCCTCAGATGAGGAGGAACCGTATCCGGATCCTCAGCAGGATCCTCCTCTTCAGAGGAAACCTCCATGAGGACCACAGAACCACGAGCAGGAGCCCGAGCTGTAGAATCAAAAGAGTCCTCCCAAGGGGTGTAGTAACGGTCACCCCACATCTCTCGGATGGGTAAGTAGAACTCTAGCCGCAGGCTGACATGGCAGGTGAGGATCGACGCCTCATGACATCTCCAGGCTAGGGCAATCGACACATCTCCCAGATAGATGCAGCGATCAGAGTTCAAGTTGATATGCCAACACTCTGGCCCTCCGAGGAAGGTCAGACGCACATCACCTAGGAATCTGTGCATGCGTGCCGCCATCACCTCAGTAGATGCTAATCCCGTCCAGGCCAGAAACCAAGAAAATCGGGATCTTCCGCCTCCTTACCGTTGTCTTCGATCAACACAGGGTACACACACAGGCAGTAAATAATAGAAACACAGAAAAAGAGGTAAGACATCCTACCATCATTACCAATTATAGTAGTCAAAAACAAAAACGGCGCAACGCGCCCAGGTAGTTGTTCAGAAACAACATATCCAAGTAATAGGCAGTAAATTCAATAATAAGCAGATAAATAGTTCCAGGCAGTCATTTATTGCAACATTAAAGAAAACAGTTCAAATTCACAAAGCAGTAGTTATCAGATGATTTCATATTCCATAATGCATGCACTCACGGTACTCAAAATCCTACTCCATGGAGCTAAACACAAACAGTCGGAGAGAAAGATCAGGAGACATGTCTGTAGCTCGGCTGCCGCGGCCAAAGTGCTATACATCAATAATTTCTATGTGCACATCAGGCATTGTATGGACAGTCCACGCTAGATCACGATATAGGACAGTGTCTCGGTCCGGATCGTCGGTGCGTTTGCATTGGTTTGCCCCACGGGCAGAAGAGCTACTAACTGCCCATTGTGAAGGACCCGCACCTCGACGCCCCAAAGGTCAAACATGACCTACACTAGTCTACTCGCACCCGCACTAAGGTGTGTTCAATCTCCTAGGCAACTTGGCCTTACAATAGTCCATAGGACAATCACAATGCATAAGACTCTATGCATGAACATGTATAATTCACAATTTCACACAATTCCATAATATGCCACAATTGGCCAAGATAAGCATCAACACATGAATGGTCACTCATATAGACCCATAATGTCATAATATAAAGATCAAATCAATTGGTACATTCTTAGGTTCATTATGAATCCTAACTTAGAATTTGTTTCCCTTTTCAAGGTTCATGTCCAATCCAATTCTTACAATTAATTTAAATCTTCCAAGGTAATTTAATTTCATACAATTTGTAAATTATTCAAGTTCTTAGGCCTCACACTCTCTTGTTCTTCACTCACTTATAATTACCTTAAGTCTTATGACAATCTCACTCTTAGTCCTTTAAAATTTATATAATCTTTGATTATATCAAGTTCTTCCAATTTATTAATTATCTACCCCATTACATAGGTTTTTAATTACATAATTACTTATGCTTCCAAATTACCAAAGTTACATAATTACACCTAAAAAGGCCTTAGAGGCCGTGGCCTCTCTAGGAATTCAATTCCCAAATCTTTTCAATTTATCACATTATAGGTTACACTCTTAATTCACTTAATCCTTTACTTGTTACAATGATTCACCATTAACCCCAATTTTGGGCTCAAAACCGTGGCCACCCTATAGGTTCCAATCTCAAATTTTTCCTTCCATTAAATTCCATTTTATCACTTGATTAATTTTAGCCTCATGCTTGTTACAACTTGCCCACATTTTACCTCATTCTTAACCCTCCAAAACTGTGACCCTCCAAGAGCCACTCCAAATTCATTTTCTTCCATTTCAAGACATCCAATCCAATCCAATATACTATTATACACAACCAATCAATCCAATAGCATAAACAAAGTAAAATCAACACACAAACATACTAATTACAAAATTAAAGAATAACCCTCATTAGGGTTTTTCCACAAATAACACAACCAAGGTTCCTAGATGCTAAAAGAGGTTGAGGAGGAGTGTCTTCCTCTTACCCAAGTGTAGAAATCAATAGAAACTCCAAGAGAGCTCCTTGTAAATTTCAGATTTGCACTCTCCAAAACCCTAGAAATTTCAACTTTGTTAAAACAACACCAATGCTTGAAAAATAAGGCATGGGTGGTCACCAAGATGACCATTACCATGAAAATGAAGAGAGGAGGAGAAGGATCTTGAACTTACACAAAAACTCCAAACTTGAAGCTTGAAGAAAGTGTTGAAGATGATGGAATTTCAAGAAGCTCCAAGCAAGAAAGATGTTTAGGAGGATGAGAGGATTATGAAAATGTGGTTAGCTTAAATTTTTGTGATGGATGAGTGGGGAAGAAGAGGGGCTGCCGTAGCTATGGTAGAGAGAAGGAGGAGAAGAAGAAAATGAAGAAGAAGGAAGAAAGGATGAGAGAGAAATTGTTTTGGTTAAAATGAATTTTTGTATGGTAAAATTGATTAAATGAAAAGCAACCAATTTCCCCCCCTATGTGTGGGCTGCTGCCGTGCTTGAGAGAGAGAAGAGGGAGAGTGTGCCTTGGCTTCCCTTAGAAGCTAAGGGCATTTGGGTCATTGTTTGGTCAAAGCTTCTCAAAGAAGCTTTGATTATTTAACATTAAATTTGAATTAAAGTGGATGGATTAGACATACAGTAGATTGCATTAGGATAATGTGATAGGATTTTTATTACATACTATTATCCAATGGATAATAGTTACAGTTGACAGAAGTCAGTATTTAATTAATCTCATAGAGAAACTTTTCACAGTATTGTTCTGTTTTATCTGTTATAATTTTTTGAAAAACGTAGAACCTCGTAAACTGTGTCCAGCCTCGAGTTTAGTAAGATCCCCCGTCGACATGTCCATAGTTCAAGGTTCTCAGAGGAAACATCGCGTTTCTTCGGTTCTGTTCAGTGCGCACGCAAAACGAAGAATATATTAAAATATTCGACGTTTCCGGAAAAGTCCCAGAAAATTCTCAAAAATTGCAAATATTATAAAACGACTATTCATCATATAATTTTCCAATTTTTGAAGCATTATAGTCGTTTTCCCTACTCTGCTAAATGTTCACGTAAAACGAGAAATATATTAAAATATTCGTCATTTCCGAAAAATTCTGAAAGAATTCAAATAAATCACAAATATTAGAAAATGACTATTTGTGGTGAAATAAATAATTTCTGGTGCGTTACACTGACTTCAGCAATTCTCAGCTCAGTGCGCACGTAAAACAAGGAATATATTAAAATATTCGTCGTTTCCGAAAAATTTCAGAAAAATTCTTAAAAATCTTGAATATTGTAAAATGATGATTTATAATTAAACAGATATTTTTCGGGATGTTACACTGTGCATAGAGCGTCTAGGCGCTCATTGCCTAGAGAATTTTCCCTATAATGCGGCTTGGTTAGCGCTCGGGCGCTTCGTGTCCAGCGCTTAGGCGCTCAACCAGCGCCCAGGCGCTACAGATATGGCGCCTAGGCGCCCCTAGTAGAACCAGCAGGATAATTGGGAAATGATACTAAGACTTCCATGGGAAGATATTACAGAAAGAAAACGATAAAATAAAGTAGGGAACTGGATTTGCTAATGGAATTCCTCTAGAAAGAGAAATTTATGAGAATAGACTAGGTTAGGAAATTCAATCGATTATGAAAACTTACTTAGTGATGGATACTTGTAAGAAATGGTAAATCTTGAATAAGAATGCATGATGGACCTTGAAAATGTATTACCTTATTTGATTTCAATATTATGATATTGTGGGACCATATGAATGACCAATGTTGTGTTGATGCTTATTTGAGCCAGTTGTGGCATATTATGGAATAGTATGTGATGTTGACCATACATGTTCATGCATAGAGTCTTATGCATTGTGAATGTCCTGTGAACTGTTGTAAGGCCGAGTTGCCTAGGAGATTGAATACATCTTGGTGCGGGTGCGAATAGACTAGTGTATGTCATGTGATGACTTTGGGGGCGTCGAGGTGCGGGTCCTTCACAATGGGCAGTTGGTAGCTCTTCTGTCCGTGGGGCAAACCGATGCAAACGCACCTACGATCCAGACCGAGACACTGTCCTATGTCGTGATAGAGTGTGGACTGTCTGTACAATGCCTGTATGTGCACGTAGAAAACTGTTAAGTTTTAGCACCTTGGCCTCGGCAGCCGAGTTACAGACACGTCTCCTGATCTTTCTCTCCGACTGTTTGAGTCTAACTCTATGGAGTAGGAAATTTGAATATCGTATGCATGTGCATCATGAGATGTTTTGCTGTTAATGATTATTACCCTATATGAATTTGAACTATTTGTAGTATTATTATGATAAATGTCTGCCTGGAACTGCTTACCTGCTTACAGACGTACTTTCTGCTTATTATTGTTGTGATTATTTCTGGGACTGTTATATGGGCGTTATGCGCTGTATTATTCCTGGCTGCCATAATCGGTAATGATGGTAGGATGTCTTACCTCTTTCCTGTGTTTCTATTATTTGCTACCCATGAGTACACTGTATTGATTAAAGACGACGGCACGAAAGCTGAAGCTCCCGATTTTCCTGGCTGCTGGCCTGAGCAAGACTAGTATCTATTATGGAGCATGGAGGCACGCATGCGTGGATTTATGGGCGACGAGCGTCTGACCTTCCTCGGAGGGCCAGAGTGCTGGCACATCAACCTGAGCTTTGACCGCTGTGTCTATATGGGAGATGTATCAATTTCCCTTGCCTGGAGACGTCATGAGGCTCCGATCCTCACCTGCCATGTTAGCCTACGACTGGAGTTCTACTTGCCCATCCGTGAGATGTGGGGTGATCGTTACTACACCCCTTGGGAGGACTCTTTTGATTCTACTGCTCGGGCTCCTGCCCGTGGTTCCGTGGTTCCCATGGAGGTTTCCTCTGAAGAGGAGGATCCTGCTGAGGACTCGGACACGGTCCCTCCTTATTTGAGGGACTGACTTTTACTGGTAGCTACTGCTGGCTGCCAGTGTTTTATTTTGGGGGCCTGATGTATTATTTTTGGTGGGCTGTGTATTTTGATATTCTGGGGGGATGTATATGTAAAACCCTTTGGGCAGGTATAATTTTACTTTTTGGAGATTTCCAGGCTTGTATTTAAAGTACAATGATATTTAAATATATGTATATGTATGTTATTCAGGTGTGAGTTTTATCTTCTGTTTTACTCTCTATTGCCATTCCAATTTAACCACTTAGTTTGTTAATTAACACAAAAAAAAATATACTGCTATTTTACCTATGTACTAAAGTATCGAACAAGTCAACTTTAAATTAATTGAATCGGGTCTAAATTGTTCAAAATTTTATTTTTCGTATTTTTCTTTTATGTTCAGTAATATGACGTTCCCTCTCCAAAAAGGGGTGTTATACGCACCCCGACGCCCCTAAGGTCAACAAGTGACCTACGTTAGTCTATTCTCCTAGGCATACAACCTTACAACAAAGTCCACCGGACTTTTTTACAATGCATGATGACTCAATGCATACACATGTATATTCAATAATCATATAATTTTCCATAATCACGCCACGAGTGGCTAATTTCATTATCAATAGATTCTTGGTCCCACTTATAGACCCACAACAACACGTTATCAAACTCTCAATTGTGTGAACATACCTTTAGGGTTTATTATGAAATCACACCTTAACTTCTACGTTTTTCCTATTGAGTCTCTCTAGGGGAATTCTCTTGCATATTTCACCTAATCTTTATTACTCAAGTTAAACAAGTTCCTCACTTAATTCTAAACCTACTTCACTTAGGATGATTTAGTTTAAGTTGCTCAACACTACACATACACTCATGTTCTTTCCTTAGCCAAAAATTCTCTAAGTTATAGAATAAAATTCTAGTCTTTATTCTTTCCATTTTATAAATTCCGAATTAACCTCAAATTGTCCATTTAACTAAGTTCCCACTTTAATACAAAACTTTGTTAATATTCTTCCTAAGAGACTGTGAGCTCTAATGAATGAGAAGTTCAAAAATTTTTCCTCACCTCACTAATTACTCATCATTAAAAGACTAAATTCCCAAATTGTTACACAAATTTTTATTATGAACCCATTTTTGGGCCATTTTGGTCGTGAGCCTCCAAACAAAAGGGCAAGAAACCCCTTGCTTTCCATCCATGTTTCCAATTCATCAAGAACAATCCAAAGTCATCAAAATATACAAATACAACCAATAAACTCATATAAGATAAAATCAATACAAAATCATCAAAATCATACATCAAAGAGAGTAACCCTAACATGGGTTTCTCACAACCTTCATATAAACAAGCTCCTCACTACCAAGATAGGTTGAAGTGGATGATCTCCCTCTTACCCCAAAGAGATAAACAAGAAAGCAACTTCCTTTAGGCTCCTTGTAGGTTTCGGCCTCCATCACCCAGAAACCCTCAAAATTTCTTCTCACAAAAATTAATATTTCAAGCTTGAAAAGAAGAGATCAATGGTCATGGTAAGGATCATGAACACGAAAATGAGAAAGAAAAGTGAAAGTTAAAAATTTTACCTATTGAAGTAAAGTGATGAAGAAGTAGGCTTTTTAGGTAGATTCCAAGTAGGAATGGCCTTAGAATGTGATGGAGTTTAAGAAAATGAGGTTGCTTGAATTTTTTGCAAACATGGAGGTGCAAAATGGTGGGTGGTCATGGGGTATGGATGAGAAAGAGAAGAGAGAAATGTGATGGAAACAAAGAAAGAAAATGTGAAGAGAAAGAAGTAAAATTTTGAAATGAAGAAGTTGATGTGAAATGGTAATATGAAAATGATATTTTTGCCCCCCTTTTTCCCCCCTAGGCCATGACACACACACACAAAGGGAGAGGGAGAAGCTTCCTTTGCAAGCTTGGAGGAATTGGCTTCTCCAACAAGCCAAAAACAAAGCTTCTTCAAGAAGCCAATTCTTCACTTTTTGAAAAATCAAAGTGATGTGACATAAAGTGGATATTCTAGAAAATATGATAAGTATTTTACTACAAGCTATTATCTAATGGACAAAAGTCACAGTTAAGAAAACCAGTATCTATCGTCCAATGGATAATAGAACGTACCGTGATTTTATTTATCAGATAAAATCTCAAAAAATGCAAATCTCGTAAACTGTGTTCGGCCTCAGGTTTAATAAGATCCCCTGTCGGCGTTTCCAGAGTGCAAGGTTTTTCCAGTCTCTGGAAAAATATTTTTATTTTCCCGGCTCCATTCAGTGCACATGTAAATCAAAAAATATATTAAAATAATCAACATTTTCAGAAAAATATGCAAAAATTCACAAAAATCACAAATATTATAAAATAATTATTTATCATGAAACAAATAATTTTTGAGGTGTTACACAATCTACTTTTTTAATTCCTCTACTGTTCCTATTTCCAAAAATCATTCTTTCTCTAATAATAAAATTTATACGTTTCCATATTCATCTAAAAATACTTCAAACGTTACATAAATTTCTAAACTCGCTAATTACGTTCATTTTACCAAAAATCTATTTCCTTCCAAACAATAAATTCTTATTCCATGCTCTTCTCAACTTAATCAAATTACTTGTCACATATTCCTTCAAGAAATATTTTCCAACATCGTTCACAAAATTACATTAATTGAACTCTTCCTTTCAGAAACAATTACCCATCTCATCATTACTAAAACATTATTAAAACTCAAAACATCTCTTAAACTCATTTCTTTTCTTATAATCAAAATCAATCCTTTTTCGAACAATAAAACTTTGTTCACTTCCTTTCTTCAACTTATAAAACCTTACTCCTTTTCCTTGTCTCAAAACCAAATTAGATCCATACTTAATAAAATATGTTTGACTTAATTACCCCTAATATTAACTAAGTAGCCGTGAGCCACCAAAAAGGTCATTGGACCCAAAAATTCTTTCCTTTTCCTTATAATTCAAAATATGTAATATACATAAATCATTAAATCAAACCATTCACATGTTTATGCATTTTATCCAATCTATAAAGTCATATAAACAACTAAACACAACTATTAACTCATACAATCAATTAATTAAACTTATGTAACAAATAAGCAATTATAGAGATTTCATGCATCATATAATCATATATAACTACATAATCAGAAACAAATTAAGACCACACAATCAAGTGAGTGAATCCTCACATGGATTCTTCACTTACAAACACATAGTCCATTCTTCACCACCATAGTTAGTTGATGAGGTCGATCTCCTTCTTACCTCTTTAGAAGATGATCAAAAACTCCTTTGGTCTCCTTCCTTGATGAATTCATCCTCGACCACACAATAAATCCTAAAACCCTCAAACTTTGAGCTTATAAAAGTGCTTGAAGATGATTGATTTAGAAGAAAGTCCCAACATGAAAGAGTCTTAGAACGGTGTTTAGGTTCAAGATATATGGTTGGATTGAATTATAGGAAATTGGAGACTGTTTTAGCCACTTTGGCCATGAGGTACACAAGGAGAGTAAAGTGAGAGATTTGGATGTTTTAGATTATAGTTCTTTGAGAGAGTGATGGACAAGATGAAACAAAAAAGTGCGGGTAGCTAATAACGACCCCACGCCAAGGACACTGTCACATCCCCACGTAGACAAAACGTTTAGTATCCGAGTCGACGTGCCAATAGTCAACGCCTCCATGGAACCTCAGTCTGGCATACCCAAGAAAGCCTCGTCAGGATGCCATCATAAAATAGAAGACTAATTTACCAAAATCCAGGAAATGCAGGCTCGTCCACGCCTTTGTCTTTACAGAAACACAATTACATCTAGAATAACAAAACAAAGAAGTGAGATATCCAACATCATTACCAGTTATGGCAGTAAAGAAACATAAATAGCACATAATGCCAAATAGTGCAGTAAAAAAGTAAACAACATCAACATCAGATAATAAATAATTTAATAATCCAGGCAGTCATAGCATCAATAAAGGAAACAATTTCACGATCATATAAATATAAGCCAGGTAAATATGATGACTGACCATGTACAGGCACAAAGTACCACAACCCTACCCTATGGAACTAATTACAACATCGGAGATAATGATCAAGGAGACATGTCTGTATCTCATTGGCCTTAAATCAAGTGCTTCAATATTCAGCAAATTGCGCAATATGGTTCATACAAGACATTCTTCACAAGATCGCGATATAGGACAGTATCTTGGTTCGGATCGTCGGTGTGTTTGCATCGGTCTATCTCACGGTACAGAAAAGCTACTAACTGCCCATTGCAAGATACCCGCACCTCGATGCCCCCAAGGTCAACAAGCGACCTACACTTGTTTATTCTCCTAGGCATACAACCTTACAACAAAGTCCACTAGACTTTTTTACAATGCATGATGACACAATGCATATTCATGTATATTCAATAATCATAAAATTTTCCATAATCACGCCATGTGTGGCCAATTTCACTACCAATAGATTCTTGGTCTCACTTATGGACCCACAACAACACATTATCAAACTCTCAATTGTGTGAACATAACTTTAAGGTTTATTACGAAATCATGCCTTAACTTCTATGTTTTTCCTATTGAGTCTCTCTAAGGGAATTCTCTTGCATATTTCACCTAATCTTTATTACTCAAGTTAAACAAGTTCCTCACTTAATTCTAAACCTACTTCACTTAGGATGATTTAGTTTAAGTTGCTCAACACCGCACATACACTCATGTTCTTTCCTTAGGCAAAAATTCTCTAAGTTATAGAATAAAATTCTAGTCTTTATTCTTTCCATTTTATAAATTCCTAATTAACCTCAAATTGTCCATTTAAGTAAGTTCCCACTTTAATACAAAACTTTATCAATATTCTCCCTAAGAGGCCGTCAGCTCTAGGGAATGAGAAGTTCCAAAATTTTTCCTCACCTCACTAATTACTCATCATTAAAAGACTAAATTCCCAAATTGTTACACAAATTTTTATTATGAACCCATTTTTAGGCCATTTTGGCCGTGAGCCTCTAAACAAAAGGGCAAGAAACCCTTGCTTTCCATCCATGTTTCCAATTCATCAAGAACAATCCAAAGTCATCAAAATATACAAATACAACTAATAAACTCATACAAGATAAAATCAATACAAAATCATTGAAATCATATATCAAAGAGAGTAACCCTAACATGGGTTTCTCACAACCATCATATAAACAAGCTCCTCACTACCAAGATAGGTTGAAGTGGATGATCTCCCTCTTACCCCAAAGAGATAAACAAGAAAGCAACTTCCTTTATGCTCCTTGTAGGTTTCGGCCTCCACCACCCAGAAACTCTAGAAATTTCATCTCACAAAAATCAATATTTCAAGCTTGAAAAGAAGAGATCAATGGTCATGGTAAGGACCATGAACACGAAAATGAGAAAGAAAGGTGAAAGTTAAAAATTTTACCTCTTGAAGTAAAGTGATGAAGAAGTGGGCTTTTTAGGTAGATTCCAAGTAAGAGTGGCCTTAGAATGTGATGGAGTTTAAGAAAATGTGGTTGCTTGAATTTTTTGCAAACATGGAGGTGCAAAATGGTGGGGTGGTCGTTGTGTGTGGACGAGAAAGAGAAGAAAGAAATGTGATGGAAAGAGAGAGAGAAAATGTGAAGAGAGAGAAGTAAAATTTTAAAATGAAGAAATTGATGTGAAATGGTAATATGAAAATGATATTTTTGCCCCACTTTTTCCCCCTAGGCCGCGGCACACACACACAAAGGGAGGGGGAGAAGCTTCCCTTGCAAGCTTGATGGAATTGGCTTCTCCAACAAGCCAAAAACAAAGCTTCTTCAAGAAGCTAATTCTTCACTTTTTGAAAAGTCAAAGTGATGTGACATAAAGTGGATATTCTAGAAAAGATGATAAGTATTTTACTACAAGCTATTATTCAATGGACAAAAGTCACAGTTAAGAAAACTAGTATCTATCGTCCAATGGATAATAGAACGTATTGCGATTTTATTTATGTGTTAAAATCTCAAAAAATGCAAACCTCGTAAATTGTGTCCAGCCTCAGGTTTAATAAGATCCCTTGTCGGCGTTTCCATAGTCCAAGGTTTTTCCAGTCTCAGGAAAAATATTTTTATTTTCTCAGTTCCGTTCAATGCGCATGTAAATCGAAAAATATATTAAAATAATCAACATTTTCAAAAAAATATGCAAAAATTCACAAAAATGACAAATATTATAAAATAATTATTTATCATGAAACAAACAATTTTCGGGGTGTTACACAATCTACTTTTTTAATTCCTTTACTATTTCTATTTCCAAAAATCATTCTTTCTCTAATAATAAAATTTATACGTTTCCATATTCATCAGAAAATACTTCAAACGTTACATAAATTTCCAAACTCGCTAATTACGATCATTTTACCAAAAATTTATTTCCTTCCAAACAATAAATTCTTATTCCATGCTCTTCTCAACTTAATCAAATTATTTGTCACCTAATCCTTCAAGAAATATTTTCCAACATCGTTCACAAAATTACATTAATTGAACTCTTCCTTTCAGAAACAATTACCCATCTCATCTTTACTAAAACATTATTAAAACTCAAAACATCTCTTAAACTCATTTCTTTTCTTATAATCAAAATCAATCCTTTTCCAACAATAAAACTTTGTTCACTTCCTTTCTTCAACTTATAAAACCTTGCTCCATTTCCTTGTCTCAAAACCAAATTAGATCCATACTTAATAAAATATCCTTCACTTAATTACCCCTAACATTAACTAAGTAGCCGTGAGCCACCAAAAAGGTCATTGGACCCAAAAGTTCTTTCCTTTTCCTTATAATTCATAATATGTAATATACATAAATCATTAAATCAAATCATTTACATGTTCATGCATTTTATCCAAGCTATAAAGTCATATAAACAACTAAACACAACTATTAACTCATACAATCAAATAATTAAACTTATGTAACAAATAAGCAATTATAGAGATTTCATGCATCATATAATCATATATAACTACATAATCACAAACAATTTAAAACCACACAATCAAGTGAGTGATCCTCACATGGATTCTTCACTTATAAACAAATAGTCCATTCTTCACCATCATAGTTTGTTGATGAGGTCGATCTCCTTCTTACTTCTTTGGAAGATAATCAAAAACTCCTTCGGTCACCTTCCTTGATGAATTCGTCCTCCACCACACAATAAATTCTAAAACCGTCAAACCTTGAGCTTATAAAAGTGCTTGAAGATCATTGATTTAGAAGAAAGTCCCAACATGAAAGAGTCTTAGAACAGTGTTTAGGTTGAAGATAGGTGGTTGGATAGAATTATAGGAGATTGGAGACTATTTTAGCCACTTTGGCCATGAGCTACACAAGGAGAGTAAAGTGAGAGATTTTGATGGTTTAGCTTATGGTTCTTTGAGAGAATGATGGGCAAGATGAAACAAAAAAGTGCGGGTAGGTCATAACGACCCCACGCCAAGGACACCGTCACATCCCCCACGTAGACAAAACGTTTGGTATCCGAGTCGACGTGCCAACAGTCAACGCCTCCATGGAACCTCAGTCTGTCATACCCAAGAAAGCCTCGCCAGGATGCCATCACAAAACATAAGACTAATTTGACAAAAGTCCAGGAAACGCAGGCTCGTCCACGCCCTGGTCTTTACAGAAACACAAATACATCCATAATAACAAAACAAAGAAGTGAGATATCCAGCATCATTACTAGTTATGGCAGTAAAGAAACATAAATAGCACAAAACGCCAAACAGTGCAGTAAAATAGTAAACAACATCAAGATCAAATAATAAACAATTTAATAATCCAGGCAGTCATAGCATCAATAAAAGAAACAATTTCACGATCATATAAATATAAGCCAGGTAAATATGATGACTGACCATGTACAGGCACAAAGTACCACAACCCTACTCCATGGAACTAATTACAACATCGGAGATAATGATCAATGAGACATGTCTGTATCTCATTGGCCTTAAATCAAGTGCTTCAATATTCAATAAATTGTGCAACATGGTTCATACAAGATATTCTTCATAAGATCGCGATATAGGACAGTGTCTTAGTCTGGATCATCAGTGTGTTTGCATCGGTTTGTCTCACGGTACAGAGAAGCTACTAACTGCCCATTGTGAGATACCTGCACCATGATGCTCCCAAGGTCAACAAGTGACCTGCACTAGTCTATTCTCCTAGGCATACAACCTTACAACAAAGTCCATCGGACTTTTTTATAATTTTCCATAATCACGCCATGAGTGGCCAATTTCATTATCAATAGATTCTTGGTCCCACTTGTGGACCCACAACAACACATTATCAAACTCTCAATTGTGTGAACATACCTTTAGGGTTTATTACGAAATCACGCCTTAACTTCTATGTTTTTCCTATTGAGTCTCTCTAGGGGAATTCTCTTGCATATTTCACCCAATCTTTTTTACTCAAGTTAAACAAGTTCCTCACTTAATTCTAAACCTACTTCACTTAGGATGATTTAGTTTAAGTTGCTCAACACCGCACATACACTCATGTTCTTTCCTTAGGCAAAAATTCTCTAAGTTATAGAATAAAATTCTAGTCTTTATTCTTTCCATTTTATAAATTCCTAATTAACCTCAAATTGTCCATTTAACTAAGTTCCCACTTTAATACAATACTTTATCAATATTCTCCAAAATAGACCGTGAGCTCTAGGGAATGAGAAGTTCCAAAATTTTTCCTCACCTCACTAATTACTCATCATTAAAAGACTAAATTCCCAAATTGTTACACAAATTTTTATTATGAACCCATTTTTGGGCCATTTTGGCCGTGAGCCTCCAAACAAAAAGGCAAGAAACCCTTGCTTTCCATCCATGTTTCCAATTCATCAAGAACAATCCAAAGTCATCAAAATATACAAATATAACCAATAAACTCATATAAGATAAAATCAATACAAAATCATCAAAATCATACATCAAAGAGAGTAACCCTGACATGGGTTTCTCACAACCATCACACAAACAAGCTCTTCACTACCAAGATAGGTTGAAGTGGATGATCTCCCTCTTACCCCAAAGAGATAAACAAGAAAGCAACTTCCTTTATGCTCCTTGTAGGTTTCAGCCTCCACCACCCAGAAACCCTAGAAATTTCATCTCACAAAAATCAATATTTCAAGCTTGAAAAGAAGAGATCAATGGTCATGGTAAGGACCATGAACACGAAAATGAGAAAGAAAGGTGAAAATTAAAAATTTTACCTCTTGAAGTAAAGTGATGAAGAAGTGGGCTTTTGAGGTAGATTCCAAGTAGGAGTGGCCTTAGAATGTGACGAAGTTGAAGAAAATGAGGTTGCTTGATATTTTTGCAAACATGGAGGTGCAAAATGGTAGGGTGGTCGTGGAGTATGGACGAGAAAGAGAAGAGAGAAATGTGATGGAAAGAGAGAGAGAGAAAATGTGAAGAGAGAGAAGTAAAATTTTGAAATGAACAAGTTGATGTGAAATGGTAATATGAAAATGATATTTTTGCCCCCCCTTTTCCTCCTAGGCCGCAACACACACACACAAAGGGAGAGGAAGAAGCTTCCCTTACAAGCTTCGTGGAATCGGCTTCTCCAACAAGCCAAAAACAAAGCTTCTTCAAGAAGCCAATTCTTCACTTTTTGAAAAGTCAAAGTGATGTGACATAAAGTGAATATTCTAGAAAAGATGATAAGCATTTTACTACAAGCTATTATCCAATGAATAAAAGTCACAGTTAAGATAACCAGTATCTATCGTCCAATGGATAATAGAACATACGGCGATTTTATTTATCAGATAAAATCTCTAAAAATACAAACCTCGTAAACTGTGTCCGACATCAGGTTTAATAAGATTCCCTGTCGATGTTTCTACAGTCCTAGGTTTTTCCAGTCTCAGGGAAAATATTTTTATTTTCCCGGCTCCGTTCAGTGCGCATGTAAATCAAAAAATATATTAAAATAATCAACATTTTCGAAAAAATATGTAAAAATTCACAAAAATCACAAATATTATAAAATAATTATTTATCATGAAACAAACAATTTTCGAGGTGTTACACAATCTACTTTTTTAATTCCTTTACTGTTCCTATTTCCAAAAATCATTCTTTCTCTAATAATAAAATTTATACGTTTCCATATTCTTCTAAAAATACTTCAAACATTACATAAATTTCTAAACTCGCTAATTACGTTCATTTTACCAAAAATCTATTTCCTTCGAAACAATAAATTATTATTCCATGCTCTTCTCAACTTAATCAAATTACTTGTCACCTATTCCTTCAAGAAATATTTTCCAACATCGTTCACAAAATTACATTAATTGAACTCTTTCTTTTAGAAGTAATTACCCATCTCATCTTTACTAAAACATTATTAAAATTCAAAACATCTCTTAAACTCATTTCTTTTCTTATAATCAAAATCAATCTTTTTCCAATAATAAAACTTTATTCACTTCCTTTCTTCAACTTATAAAACCTTACTCCATTTCCTTGTCTCAAAACTAAATTAGATCCATACTTAATAAAATATCCTTGACATAATTACCCCTAATATTAACTAAGTAGCCGTGAGCCACCAAAAAGGTCGTTGGACCCAAAAGTTCTTTCCTTTTCCTTATAATTCATAATATGTAGTATACATAAATCATTAAATCAAACCATTCACATGTTCATGCATTTTATCCAAGCTATAAAGTCATATAAACAACTAAACACAACTATTAACTCATACAATCAATTAATTAAACTTATGTAACAAATAAGCAATTATAGAGATTTCATGCATCATATAATCATATATAACTACATAATCACAAACAATTTAAAACCACACAATCAAGTGAGTGAATCCTCACATGGATTCTTCACTTATAAACACATAGTCCATTCTTCACCACCATAGTTAGTTGATGAGGTTAATCTCCTTCTTACCTCTTTGGAAGATGATCAAAAACTCCTTTGGTCTCCTTCCTTGATGAATTCGTCCTCCACCACACAATAAATCCTAAAACCCTCAAACTTTGAGCTTATAAAAGTGCTTGAAGATGATTGATTTAGAAGAAAGTCCCAACGTGAAAGAGTCTTAGAACGGTGTTTAGGTTGAAGATATGGTGCTGGATTGAATTATAGAAGATTGGAGACTATTTTAGCCACTTTGGCCATGAGGTACCCAAGGAGAGTAAAGTGAGAGATTTTGATGGTTTAGCTTATGGTTCTTTGAGAGAATGATGGACAAGATGAAACAAAACACAAACTTGGCCTCCTTAAACCAGCATGGCCGTGAGACACTTGAGAGAAAAGGGTGAGAGATTCATGCAAAAGATGGAAATGAACCAAAGCCCTCCTATTTATTGAAGATGATAGGATAGCTTAAGATATTTGTTAACCAATATATTTTCATTAAAGCAAAATATATAACCAAATATCCAACCAAGATATTTAATCAAGATATTTATCGAAGATATTTTCAAACAAGATATTTTTAAGCAAGATATTTACCCAAGATATTTTCTCAAACAAGCTTGCCACCCAAGTATACACTAGAACCTCTAAGAAGCATCCATAACTATGAGTCACCATTGAAGTTGGAGTATGCAACTTCTCTTCCTCTTCCTCCAGCTTAGCCACCAAGAAGGCCTCTCCATTGGCCCATTTTTGTGCAAGCCGCTATTGTTGACTTTTCTTTAAAACTTATTAGGTAAGCAAGCTCTCTCATTGGTTCATCATTAAGGTTGTAATGATTTCTCATGGTGAGCTCCAAGATATTTTCCAATATGCATTAACCAATGGATAAAAACTATTGCTTATAAAGTCAGTGTCTATTGTCTAATGGATAATAGAATGTACCTAAATTTTCTTTTGTTCTACAAGCTTCTAGATCATGACACATAGGGTCGCAAGGTGTCTGTGCTTCACCATTAAGCTTCCTTCTTATTGGTTCTTTATGGTGAGTCACTATAGAAGTTTCTAGAACAGGTGAGTCAGCATGGTGAGTCGCAGCATTGAGTCACTAAGAGAACCTTCTAGAACATATGACTCACTGTGGCGAGTCACAAGGTGAGTCACCATTCTACCACCTTCTAGAACATGGTGAGTCATCATTCTACAAGCTTCTAGAACACGATGAG
This sequence comes from Ormosia emarginata, assembly GCA_029884605.1. Classification (NCBI taxonomy): domain Eukaryota; kingdom Viridiplantae; phylum Streptophyta; class Magnoliopsida; order Fabales; family Fabaceae; genus Ormosia; species Ormosia emarginata. The sequence continues at coordinate 49,107,989 of JAQQTP010000088.1, forward strand.
TCACAAGGTGAGGTGTTCACGCAAGGTGTCTAACTCACATTGGTCCATTTTGATGAGTCACAGCCACAATTGTTGACCAACTTCTCATTGGTCCATATGTAAAACAAGTACTCAAGTACTCAATGACTAGGCGTGTGACTCGCCACTTTCTAGAATCATCTAATGAGATATTTTTAAGAAAGATATTTATCAGTAGCTATTGTCCAATGGACAGAAGCTACATCATATTACCTAGTGGTTATTGTCCAATGGATAATAGCTTTACCCAATGGATAATAATATAAAGTAAAATCACAGTAAAAGAAATTTCAAAAACTGTTTCCGGATTCGGATTTAATAAGCTCCCCCGGCCCCGTATTAACAGTCCAAAATTTTCCCGGCCCTGAAAAATTTTATTTTACGGGCCTGACCTCAAACCCACAGAAAGCTCAAAAATAAAACAGAAAAATTAAAATAAATCAAACAACTCATAAAATCACAAAATCAATCCAAAATATCCGAGACATATTAAAATATTCAAAATATCTAAAAATATCTAAAATATATTAAAATATTCAAAATATCTAAAAATATATAAAATATATTAAAATATTCAAAATATCTAAAAATATCCCTAATATAATAAAATATTCAAAATATCTAACAAAATATTTCAAAACATAATAAAATATTCAAAATATCTTAAATATAATATAATATTCAAAATATCTCAAAATAACACAAAAATCATAAAACTCATGAAAATCACATGTACTGAGAAATGTGAAAAATTGAGGTGTTACACATCTTCCCAAAAATGCTTATGAAGATTTATTTCATAGAGCATAGTTTTAGCCAATTCTTCCAAAGATCTATTTTTCCTTTCAACTACTCCATTTTGTTGTGGAGTTCTAGGGACTGAGAAATTATGCTTTATGCCATTTTCATTAAAAAAACATTTCAAACTCTTAATTTTCAAATTTCCCACCGTGATCACTTCTAATAAATGCAATGCTACAATTTTTCTCATTTTGAATAACTTTGGCAAGTTTTCTAAATGAATTAAAAGCACCACTCTTATTAGTAAGAAATAGTGTCCATGTGAATAAAGAGTAATCATCCACCATCACAAGGGCAAAGTAATTCCTACCAAATCTTATAGTTCTTGAAAGTCCAAAAAGATCCATGTGCAAAAGTTGTAAAGTTTTAAAGGTATAAAAAATATTTTTAGCTTTGAAAGAGATTTTTACTTATTTCTCTTTTGACATGCATCACAAAGTTTATCTTTTTTTCAAAATTGATCTTAGGTAGTCCAATTATTAATTCTTTTGAAACTAATTTATTTATATGATTCATGTGAATGTGGGCAATTCTTTTATGCCAAAGCCATGAATAACTTTCCTTGCTCATAAGACATTTAGCATCTTAAGAGGTTATATCATCTAGGTTAATCATGTATTTATTATCCACCCTATGACCAACAAACTTAACTTGCTTGTCATCCTTACCTTCAATTATATAGCAACTAGAGTCAAAGATAACTTTATTTCCCTTTGATGAACCTGCAAAAATTCATATTTTTACGATTCAAAATCTTAGGTTTTCATCCTTTTTTAATCTTTTTGATTTAGTTTTGTTCTCAAGCTTTATTATATTTTTATTATTTCTAATTGTGTTCTTATTACGTCTTTTATGTATTTTTTGTAGGTAATTACATATGGAAAAGACTAGGCATTTGAAGAGCAGAAAAAAGGAAGAAAATCCATTCAGAAGCCCAGCGCTCCATCACTGTTTGAGCACGCGCTGCGCGTAAGAAAATTCCAATTAGTGGGTCAGCGCTTAAGCGCTAGAAACCCAGCGCCTGAGCACTGAACACGAAAGTAGCAGTGTTGTTATTTTATAAATAAGAAAGTTTTGCCAAATTGAACACACACTTAGACAGAACATAGCTGCCGTCAAAAGGCACAAATCCTAATGTGGTGTGGGCACAATTAGGCTTGAAGATTAGGAATTTTCTTCAACCTTTCCACTTTTCTACAATGGAGTTTGTCATATTCTTCCCTTTATGCTATTCTTTTTCTATGTGTAACTAACTTCCCCTTGTTAGGGGGATGATGAATCTTGAACTTTGATGATGTAACTTCTTTTATGGATTTAATTTATATTTTTATTTCATGATTTACATGTTTATATCTATTCTTAATGCTTTTCTAAACCTTATCAACTTGGGGATGATCTTTTGCGTTAATGTATGATTTGAGAAAATTTGCATGAACCTAGAATATGTGATAAATATAACACCCCAAACTTCCTACGTATTAAACAGTAATTTTGACAGTTAACAGAATTCTACTGTTTAGTGATTTATGTGTACTGTAAAGTTATTTTGAATATTCTGTCTGCATATTTGATCGTTTTGAGTAATTTGCTCCGTGTTAAGAAAATAATAATTTTCGGGCCGGAAAAATCTACGTAAATTAATTTTTACTGTTTAGTCTTAATTGATTTACGTAATTTGATTTGATATTTATGCGTTTTCTAATTTTTATGATTTTATGTGTGATTTTGGAATTTTTACTATGTTGTGGGCCCCACGAGGTGTATGTGGGCCCAGGTGGCCATACGTGGGCCCAGGTGGGTCCTGCAAAATGAAAAAATTTTCTACGAATAGAAAAATTTGTACTGTTTAGACGGAGACAGGGGATCTTACTAAACCTAAATCCGGAAACAGTTTTTAAAATTTTATTGTACTGTGTTTTGTACTGTATTTAATTATCAAATGATAAAAATACAGTAAATATATTCTTTAGTAGGGTTATAAAAAAATAAAAAAATAAAATTCTTTACTATTAAGTTAATATTAGTGGTTTGGATATCCACTATTAATTTAATTACCGTTGGAAATTTAATCTTGATTTAATTAACGGTAGAGATTTGATCTTAAAATTGAATAGGATCAATTATAACCGTTAGATGGAAATTAAATCAAGGGTAGAGATTTTATCTTATAAATGACTATGACCATTATCAACCCTTGGATGTAGAATTAATCAATGGTGAAGATGGATCATTAATAACCATTGGATTTGAATTTAGATCAATGGTGGAGAATTAGTCATCAAAAATGACTACAACCATTTTGGACCCTTGGATGTAAAGTTTGAAGGTGTAATCTTGACCCTTCATTTTTGGAGACACATCTAAGGGATAGGGTTTAAAGAGAAAAGATCCAATGGTCCATAATAAGTCTTCTACCTATAATGCTTTTAATTAATACCTAAAATGACTAAAAACAAAAATGGCTATCAAATGGTCACATTTTGGAGTGCATGATAAGGGGGGCGGTTGAAGGAGCAAAGAAGAAGGGAGACCATTTTAGAATAGGCTTTTTAGGCCAAAGAAAAAGGATGGAAAAGGATAAAGAAGATAGCCAAGTGTTAAGACAAACTACTATTGATCATTAATGCTTATGTTTGTCAAACTTCACTTTCCATTCTCTCTAATTGCATGCTACGGCAATGCATTCCTTTGAAGACCAAAAACATTCATTTCTATACTTCATAATATCATTTCTTCACTTTTCCACTTAAGTTTCAAGACCAAACCAAGAAAATTTCATTCCTTCTCCCAAAAACACACCATTCGGCCAAGCACTCCAACTCACTCCTCCATCACTTTTTAATTTCATACAACCTAGTTTCTTGAATCCTTTCATCATTCTAAGAACCTTTGTAGTTCACACTAAGTTCTAATTCTTCCATCTTGAAGGACTTTTACTAAGATCAAGTTCTAGAGCTTTTGTTGGTGAAGTGTAAGAAAACTTCATTTATTCTTTTCTTTTTCATGTTCTAAACCATGTTTGATCCATGGTTCTTCTTATTCAAGCTTGATATACTAATTTTCTTGTATTTGTTTCATGTTTAAGAACTTGTATTGGTGGAGATCTTGCTCCATAGACAAAGCAACAAGCTTTTTGGTAGTTCTTCAAGAGGTAAGAGAGAGATTCATCTCACCAACCAAGCATGGTGGTGAGAGATGGTTTTATATTTGATGGATGGTGAATCCATGTGAGGATTCCTATCCATGGTCATGTAATAATTTGTGTGTGTTATGTGCTTTAAATTATTTTTGCCTATGCTTGATATGTTTTGCATGATTTACTTGTGTATGCATGCTTAGTATAATTTTTATTTGCTTATATGGTATGCTTATAATATGCATGATGATATATGTTGAATATATTAGGATGGATGCATGTTGAAATAAGCAAAATTTTGGCTCCAAAGGCCTTGGAGGAGGTCACGGTTTTGAGCTTCCAAGACTAGGGTTTTTATTGAAATTTTTCAAGAACAATGAAGTTGATTTTTTGTCCTTGAACTAAAATAAATTTCAGCCAAGACACTAACAAATTTAGTGTTCATAAAAATGATATTTTTATAAATAAATTGAGAAGTAAAGAAAATAAACAAAAGGGTTTGTTTTACAAAAAGAGTGCACATGGTTTTTGAGTAAATATTTTCATGAATTTATTTTATGTAGAAACAAGAATGAAATTTATTTAAGTTAGAAGAAAAATATTTCATGGTTCCAATGGCCATCTACAAGGTTTTGATAATTTAGAAAAATGTTTTGATGTTATAAAATATAAGAATTTTCAAATAAGGATTTTGGAAAGGAATTAAAGTGTTGTCAAGTGGAATTTTCATAAATAAAACAAAAAGGGGATTTATAGTATTGAACTTTAAATTATTTTAAAGAGAATTTATTTTTAGAAGTGATTTAGAAATATAAAAGAAAACGTTTGTAATTTAAAATTACTAATGTCGAATTTAATTATTGGGTTTTGGAAAACGTTAGGAAATTTAAAAATTTGAAATAGTAATTAAATCAAGTAAATATGATTTGGTAAGATTAAAAAAAAAGTGATCTTGAGAAAATATATTACGGAAAGGACTTTTGATTATGAATAGGAAGAGAATAATGTAAGAAATTATATTTTTATAAGAAAACGTCCAAAATAATATTTTTAAAGTGAGGAAATATTTTATGAAGGGTAAAAACGGTGAAAAAAATGATTTACGTAACTCAAAAATGTAATTTTTAAGTTACGCGATTAGAAAAATGTTAAAATATTTCTACGCGATTTATAAAGCGTTTAAATATTTTACACGATCAAAACGTTGTAGAAAAATCGCTATGCGATTTAAAAATAAAAGATTATTTTTACGTAATTTAGAATACAGTAGAAAATAGTTTCGCGATTTTAAAATGTAACAGAAAATGTTACAAATCATTAATATTACGTAAAAACGTAACAAAAATATTTTGCGAACGAGAAAAACACGAAAATATGATTTAGCTGTTAATTATATAGTAAACTTTACAGTTAAAAGCAATTTATGGATACTGTACAAGAAATTGAGAAGTTTGCCTGTAATTGGCATTAATCCATTTTACGAACGAAAAACAGTATTTGAATCTGGAATGAGTGAGAAGTTATGTGATTTACCTTTGGTTGGTAATTGGTGCATTACATATGCATTAAAAATGGTCCGATGGACGGTATATGGCTAAATGCCTAGGAGAAACGTACACCTCTTGAGTGGGTGCGATACGCGTAGTGTAGGTCACTTGTTGACCTTGGGGGCATCGGGGTGCGGGTTGCTCGCAATGGGCAGTTGGTAGCTCTTCTGCACCATGGGTTAGACCGATGCAACACACCGATGATCCGGACCGAGACACAATTCTTAATCGAGATCTGATAAAGACTGTCGTGTATGTGCTAGATGTGCAAGATATAATTATAGCACTTGGTCTGAGGCACGTGGTACCGACAGATCTTTTCGATCAATTTCTTCGACTTGAGTATTAGCTCCATGGAATAGGTCATTGAGTCTACGTACGCATGCATGAAACTGAGCATCTATATCTATGTGATGGTGTTTGTGTAATTATTTTGTGATTTAAACAGTGATGGTGGCATGATGGTAATTATTATTCTTACACTATGATGATGGCATAATTGTGATCATGATATGATATTTTTGGTATAATATGTTGTTAGTATTATCTCTGTGCTATTATGCTGGTATTGGCGTAGGTGATCTCACCTCTTTGTATGTATATCTATATATTGTAATTATATTGGGTGAAGACGTTGAGAAAGATACGGTACTAGAAGGAGAAGAGGAATTACTTCTCACATCAGGAAACTCAGAGTTCTGATAGTATGACGTCAAGAGCCAGTTTCTTCGGATATGTACGTTTACAATTTCACGGAGGAGCTGGAGAATGGAGGACAAGTCCCGACGAGCGAGGACTTATTTACGAGGGGTACCTGACTGTTAGTATTAGTAGGCTGTATCGTGGGGATCCATTTTTCTGTGTGACTATCTTTGTTCATGTTGAATTTCCGTTGCATATCAGGCGACATTGGGACACTAGAAATTATGTCCCAACGGAAATCAGCATAGTATCGTCAGCCCGGACACCTGTTCGTAGGGCTACTCGTCATAACGGATTCCTACCTGCTGAGGAACCCGAGGAGGACCCGTCTGAAGGGTCTTCTGCTTAGTTAAACTTGGGCATGATTGAACTCTGATATAAATAATGTCTGTAATTATTTAAGTGTGTTTGTTGTTTCAAGAAATGGTCTGTAATAAATAAACCTGACAGCACTTGTGTAATATGTTTAATGATGTAAATTACGTGTGATGACTGTTATGTATAATGATGTACATTATGTGTGATGATGTATAATAGTTTTATTTTCCGCTAAGTTTATTTTATTGTCATAAAAAAAAATTTTACAACTCGTATTTTATTATAACATCATATTTTATAACTTGGGTTAATTTGGTAATAAAGTAACATAAATGTGGCACCCTACGGTGGGTGTTACAATAAACACCATAATTTCTGCAATCGCTAGGAATAGACGTTGTGGGTTATGTGGTCTTTCTTTTAATTCGCTTGTTCATGACAATGCCTTTCTATTTGGGATTAGACAAAGGGATTAGTTAATTCCAAATAGTTTAAGAGAATTAATATACTAAGAGATTGAGTATTAATTAATTTTGAGAATTGAACATAAATCATTGAAATAGAACATAGTTAAATCAATATTTGAATGTGCATTTAAAGAGTTCAAGTGAAGTCTGAATGCTAATGCTTTAATGTCATTGTTTTTCATCCATTTGATTAATTGTTTTGCTTACTTATATTTCTTTTTAATTAAATTTGCAAATAACTCTCTTTCTTTGTTAGCTTAAATAGTGTCACTTTCAGCGAATTTAGTAATTAATAACTTAATCCTCATGGGATGATACTCTTACTCGCTTTTTATTACTTTTGCAATTCGGTGCACTTGCCGATTTCATAACAAGTTTTTGGCACCATTGCATGGGATTATAGTTTATTAATATTAAATAGTAGTTAAAAAAACACTAATTTAGGCACTTATATTTATTTAATTTTACTTTTCTTTATTTAATCTTCTTTTTAATTTGTTTCTTTTTAACCACTTTTGTTTTTCTTTGTTTATTTTTATTAGTCATTTATTTTTTTTATATTTATTTTCATTTTTAATTTCTTTTCTTTCTTTACCTCACTCTAGTTTGCTTATTTGTTTGTTTATGTAAGGTTCTGTGGAGTTAGAAGAATTACTTTTTGATGTGGAAATTGAACGAACAATTAAGGCAAACATATGAGCAATAAAAAAAAAGAAAAAGTTTAGAAAAAGAGAAAATGGTTGAAACTCCTAAACCAAAAAGACACACTATGGCTAACTATGCCACTCCATCTTTTGAAAGTGTCTCAACTAGTATTGTGCGACCTATTATCTAAGCAAATAATTTGGAAATTAAACCAGCTTGCTATTGTTGGTACAACATAATCAGTTTAGGAGAGGTTAGGTAGAAGATCCCAACTTGCACATTGCTAATTTCTTGCAGCTCTATGATACTATCAAATATAATAGAGCTAGTGATGATGCTATACGATTAAGACCTTTTCCATTTTCTTTGAGAGATAAAGCCAAGAGCTGACTACAAGACTAGCCTCAAGGAAACATATCCACTTGGGATGATCTGGTTTGTAAATTCCTTACTCAGTATTTCTCTCCATCAATATTCGTGAAGATAAGGAGTGAGATTGCTTATTTTACTCAAAATTAGGGAGAATCTCTTTATGAAGCGTGGGAAATATTTATGGAGCTACTTAGAAAATGTTCTCATCATGCTTTTGAAGTTTGGCAGTAGGTACAGATCTTTAATAATGGATTGAATCATTCTACTAGAGCTATGGTTGATGCATCTGCAGGTGGGTCTTTAAACACAAAAACTTCAAAGGAAGCCCAAGAATTGTTAGAGACCATGGCCACTAATGAGTACTAGTTGCCTAGTGGAAAATCTACTGTTAAATAGGGAGTGATGGAGCTTAGCACCGTTGATACTCTACTTGCATAGAACAAAACTATGATGTAACACATTGTCAACCTCACCAAGCAAGTTAGTAATTTACAGGTAAATTCAGTCAATCACCAAGTCCTGACTTGCAATTTTTGTGGAGGCAACCATGTCAATGGTCAATGTGAGGTAGGGAATTCAGGTATTAATACTTCAGAGCAGGTCAACTATATGAGAAATCCTTCAAGGCCACAAGGTAACCCTTACTCTAATACTTACAATCCAGGTTGTAGGAATCATCTCAATTTCTCTTAGAAGAATCAGGTTGTACCATTGAATGCTCAGCCCGAGCAGAAGTCTCCTTTTGAGATTGCAATGGAGAAACTTTCTCTACAGACTTCTATTTTTGTGCAACATACTTATGCTTTTATAGAGGAAACAAGGACTAATTACAAGAATCAAGAGGCTGCTATTAGAAGTCTTGAAAATCAAGTGGGACAGATAGCAAGACAGCTTCAAGAGAGACCCCCAAGCAGCTTACCCAACAATACTTTGATCAATCCAAAGGAGAATTGTATGGCAATCACTTTGAGAAGTGGCAAGACTTTGGAAAGACAAGTGAAAATAGCACCTCGTTCTTCGGGAGTTGAAAAAGAAAAAGATGATATCCCCATTGAAGATGCCTTATTTAAAGATGTCTCAATGCCAGTTGACAATGAGGGAGATGAGATCAAAAAGGAAAAAGCTAAAGAGGAACAACTGAGAGTGTGAAGAAAGAAAAAAGATTCATTTTTGAATAAACCATTTGACCCTTCATTGTATGCCAGACTTCCATTCCCTCAGCATTTGAAGAAAGACACCCAGGAGAAGCAAGAAAGACAATTCTCAAAGTTCCTGGATGTTTTCAAGAAGTTACAGATAAATATTCCCTTTGTTGAAGCACTTGAGTGAATGCCTTCTTATACTTGATTTATGAAGGATTTGCTATCTGAGAAGAGGAAGTTGGAAGAAGATGAGGCTGTAGCATTTACTGAGAAGTGCAGTGCCATAATTCAACAAAAGCTACCACCGAAATTAAGGGATCCAAGAAGTTTTAGCATCCCTTATACTATTGGAAAGTTGAATGTTGATAAGGCTTTATGTGACTTAGGTGTGAGCATTAATTTGATGCCATTGTTAATTTTGCACAAGCTGGGAATTGAAAAAAAGTGAAGCCTATAATGGTCTCCCTTCAATTAGTAAATCGATCAATCAGACGTTCATACGATATTGTGGAAGATTTGCTAGTGAAGGTTTCCCAGTTAACTTTGTAGTCTTAGATATGGATGAGGATGTTGATATCCTGTTAATTTTGGGAAGACCATTCCTACCAACTTCAGGAGCATTAATTGATATGTCTAGAGCAGAGCTTATTTTGAGGGTGGATGGAGATCAAGTAACTATAAATGTTTTTGATAAGTCTTCACCAACATCAGATCTTCATGCCCCTATTAATTGCATTCAAGGTAAAACTCAATAGGAATTGGCTAGTAAGAGTCCATCATTGATTAATGTTGATTCTCTCACTTCCAAAAATCGTTGATGAAAAGGAGAAACGTCCTCCTAACTCTGAGATTGCTGGGATAGAAAAAGATCCTCCAGCTTCCATTGATTCATTGTAGATAGGTCTATTGAAAGTTGATCCCTTATCTATTGTTCAATTAAAACCACCATGGACTGGTGGAATTTCTTATGCTAAGGTGTCTTTTGAACAAAGAAGTATAACTCCAGTTAAGAATATTTTTGGGAACGTCGAGAAGAAAGGCATCATCCTATTTCTCCTGTTTCAAGCCACCATAATAATAAAAGGTAATGTCGAGCTAATGACGTTAAACAAGCACTTTTTAGGAGGCAACCTAAATTTTCTTTCTTTTTCTTCACTCTTTATTTTGTTATTTATTTATTTTTCTTCAATTAATTGTTTGTTTTTGCTTTTATTTTGTTATTTCGTGTTAACTAACATTCTTTCTATTTTTGTTTTGTAGTTAGCTAGTGTTGAGTCAGCTTAGGTGTCTCCCTGAGTTCGGAGCCTTTGTAGGAGGATGTATATAGTTGTCAGCCGTAAAAAAGAGTTTCTCTTTTCCTTTCTTTTATATTTTATTTTTTTTTATTTTATTTTGTCATCATCACCCATTTTGTGTTTTGAGTCATTGTGTTGAAACTGTGCATGCCGGTGTGTTGAGTTGAATATCCAATGATTGTTTGAATTGTGGATTGATCTAATTTCTTAGGATATCACATGAGAATCTATGAATTATGTTTATCTCTATTATTTCAATTGTGAATGGATGTTCTTCCCATTTTTATGTTTGATAGACCTTGGAATTTAATTGCATGTCAGGCTCAGCGAAAGTTTATAAGAATGCATATGTGTGGATGATTTTCATCTAGAAGTTGTTAGATTCTCTCTTGAGGTGAAATCCTAAGCAGTGCATGATTAAGGAAATGATAAGGGCCTTCTTTGGACCATTTGAGTCTTTCAAGCCAACCTGTGAATACAGTATATCCTTACGTCCTTTTTTGCAGCCTTGATATTGTTTGGCCTCTATTTCTTTTATTTACCCACATTTACCTTTCCCATACCCATATAAAAAAAATTCCTCTCTTACATAACCTTTGTTGAGTTCATATCGTGTGTTATTTTATTATTCTAGCTTTCGTTATTTTTGTGCATGGAGTATTTATAGAGCTGAAAAATAATTCAAAATAATTCAGAAAAGAAAGTCCACCCAAAGTTTTGCTAAGAAATAAGTTTGGGGGTGGAGGTTGATAAATAAAAAGGATGAATAAAGTGTTGATTCTTTTGCTCCGTTTTGCACTTGTTTTACATTCTGTGTCTTGAATTTTGAAATATGCACGATTATGTATCTCAACTTTTGCTTTCATTATCTTATCCCTTCTTTCTTAACCCTCACACTTGGCCTTACATTACAAGCTTTAAAAGACTCTTTTGATCTTTGGTTATGTGTTGTTTATATTAGTGGAGAGAGAGATGAAGAACAACCCTATGGATGTGGGTTTAATGTGCATTTGCAGTTTTATGAACCTATCTGGGTTTGTACTCTATGAAGAGATTGGGTCTTTCATTCATATTTTTAGGAAGTCATTTTTGCATAAGAGTTGCGTGTGAAAGATGATCTAATAAATGGATTGCTCATGTGTGACACTTTGAAATTAGATTGTGAAGTAATTTCTAAGGATATAAATGATTTTCATTAATAGGTATTGCCTTGTTTGAGTCTGTGTGTTTTGAGTTTTTATTTATTTAGCCTTTTTGTTTTGTTTTTCGTTTTCTTTTTGCTTGAGGACAAGTAAAATCTTAAGTTTGGGGGAGTGATGAACATGCAAAAATTCATATTTTTACAGTTCAAAATCTTGAGTTTTCATCCTCTTTTAATCTTTTTGATTTAGTCTTGTCTTCAAGCTTTTATTATGTTTTTATTATTTTTAATTGTGTTCTTATTATGTGTTTTATGTATTTTTTTTTATAAGTAATTGCATATGAAAAAGACAGGGCATTTGAAGAGCATAAAAAAAGGAAGAAAATTCATTTAGAAGCCTAGCGCTTGAGCACTGGGCCATCACTGCTTGAGCGTGTGTTGTAACACCCCGAAAATTAGCTTTTATCACAATAACAACAAAATTGTACTGTTTTTTGATTTCTGAATGTTATAAAATTATTTTGACAGTTCTGTGATTGTACTTGATTGTTTTGAGAGATTTGCTCCGTATTAGTAAAATAATAATTTTCTGGCCGGGGAAAATCTTAATGCATTTATTTGGAGCTAGGGGATCATACTAAACTCAATTCCGAGAGATACGTGTTCTAATCTTTTAATTTTTAGAATTTATCTGTGTAATAAAAATATTTTATATTTTTATTATTATTTTATTATCCAGTGGATGATACCTACTGACTTATGAGCAGTAGCCTCTGTCTAGTGGACAATAGGAATCGATAAAGTCTTAAGACTTACTGATAATGGACCAATAGAAATCAAGTCAACATTTCTGACTTGAAAATCTCTAAACCAATAGAAACAAGTCAACATTAGTAGCTAGGACTTTCTAAACCAATAAGGTGTAGTCAATTTTGATGGTTGGACTAGTTACTTAGTAACTAGAAATATAACTAAGTTAGGTTATATTCTATGTAGTAACCAAATAGAATGGAAACTTAGTTTGTATTCCTTAGGGTTTCTAGTTACAAGAAACTTCTACAATATTCAAGAATGGATGGATAACATCTAAGTAACTATCTAGTTAGTAATGTAACTAGAAAACTAACTAAGTTAGTCTAAATCTAACTTGGTTATTCAAAGAAGCATTGGAAGTAAATAAATGGAAGTAAACCTAGTTAGTTTACTAAATGCCACATAGTTTTGGAGGAGACTAGGGTGATCTAGAATATTTGATTTAAACATAGAAAACTATGTAGTTAGTAATGTAACTAATTATCCTAACTAAGTTAGCTTAAGTGTACACAGAAACTAAATGGGATTAGTAACTTAGTTAGCATTCTATGACCATCATTAGGCTAGAATCTTCAAGAACAAGTGACTAAGGCTTGGTTAAGCCAATTAGAAGCAAGCTTTGGGGAGAAGCTTTGCATGTGAACCCTTGATGCAAACTAAGGCTAAGATGGAGTCTTAGGAGTCAAAGAAAGTGGTCACCTCCTTTGGAGCCCTCCTACATGGCCATGCACTCCATTTAGAGACCAAATAGGTTCATTCACCTAAGTCATAAACTCTCTCTACACTTCATGTTTTTCTCCAAGCAATCAAAAGAACTCCATTTTCTTCTCCAAGAGGCCATTTGGCCACCTCTCTAAACCAAGACATCCAAGCTTCTAAAATTTTACCTAAACACATTTCCTAAACCTAAATCATATTCTAAGAACATCTCTAGTTGTGAGTTTTACAAAATCATCCATCTTGAGCTTGACATCCAAGCTTAAAGTTTCTACTAAAAAGGGTAAACTTCTTGTTTCTTGATCCAATCTTTTAGTTTAATTTTCTAAGCCATGATTGATCCATTGTTTACCTATTTCTAAGCTTGTTGTTGATTTTAAAATTTGTTTAAGATTTTTAGGGTTTTTCTAAGGAGTTTCACGAAAAGCTTAGGAAGGGAAAAACTTGAAGGATTTGTCTCCTTTTTAAGGTAAGAGGGAGATTCATCTCACCAACCAAGTATGGTGGTGAGAGATGTATTTGTTTGTGAAGAATGGTGAATCCATGTGAGGGTTCATTATTCATGGTTGTGTAATTATTTTTTAGTGTTTATGTGTTTGATTTATTTATTTATGCCTTGTATGCTTTGCATGGTTTATTGCTTTGATGGTATGTTTATGATATGTATGATGTGAATATATTGTATATACCATGATGAAAGTGAACAACGAAAATGATTTTGGTTTCAATGACCAAGAGGCTCACGGCTTCAACACCTCAAAATAGGTGTTTTCAAAATTAAGATTTTCATGAATGATAAAAATTGAATGATTAGAAGGAAAATGAAAAGAAAAGATATGATGGTTCCAACGACCATGTGGTTACGGTTTTGTGAGTTTGAAAATGGTTTTACTTCATGTAAAATTATGATTTAGAAAATGGAAGGAAATTAATTTAAAGAAAATGAGAAAAGGATTTTAAAAATGGAAACAAAGTGTTTTGTCACTTTAGAAATAGAAATTTCGTTTATGAAAGGAAAATAGAGGTTGAAAGTGTTTGAACCTCAACTTATTTTAAAGAGAATTGATTTTTGAAATGGATTTAGAATTATGGAGAATACGTTGGAGACTTGAAATTTACTAACATATAGCTCACTCTTTGGGTTTTTGAGCGCGTTAGGAAATTTTAGGTAAGAAAATATGGAAAAGTAAAGCAAGAAAGGGTATGAAATTTTAGAAAGGTCAAAATGAAATTTAGAAGTTTGAGAAATATTTTACATAGTGGAAAAATGATAAAGAATGTTTTTCGTAACTTAAAAACGTGATTTTTAAGCTATGCGATTTCAAAAACGTCAAAAAATCGCTACGCAATTGAAAAGTGATAGAATATTTTTACGCGATTGAGAAAATGATGAAAAATCGCTATGCGATTGGAAAAATACGATAAAAGTGTTGCGCGATTGAGAAAATGCGATAATATGATTACGTGATTAAATATACAGTAGGATTACTGTTGGAATAATATATGGACTCTGTATGAGACATAATGAGTTTTGCCTATGATTGGCTTTGGTGCATTAAACATGCAATGGAAAGGTCCGATGGACTGGATAAGGCTAATTGCCTAGGAGAGAATACACCTCTTGAGTGGGTGCGACATTCGTAGTGTAAGTCACTTGTTGACCTTGGGGGCATCAGGGTGCGGGTTGCCTACAATGGGTAGTTGGTAGCTCTTCTGTACCATGAGTTAAACCGATGCAACACACCGATGATCCCGACCGAGACACTATTCTTAATCAAGATCTAGTAAAGACTGTCATGTATATGCTAGATGTATAAACACTAATGAGAATGGTGGCACGTGGTCTAAGGCATGTTGGTACAGACAGATCTTTCAGATCAATCTCTCCGACCTGAGTTTAGCTCTATGGAGTAGGAAAATGAGTCAGTGAGCATATGCATGACTTAGACATATTTGAATATTGAATGGCATTTTATCTGTCAAATGTTGATGAATGATGAATGAAATGATTATGTTATTGTTTAGTATATCTGTATCATTGAATGATATATCTATATAATGTATTGTCTGTGTTATCTCTGTACTGCCATATTGGTAATGGTATAGGTAATCTCACCTCTTCGTGCATTATTTTGTATTGTATTTATTTTTGGGTAAAAGATACTAAGCGAGCTACCGAGCAAGAGGGTGAAAAGGAATAGATTCATACTGAAGAATATGAGTTTTGAGAAGATGGCAACCCGGTCGAGTTTCTTCAGATACGTTAGACTACAGTTCCATGGGGGAGCTAGTGCATGGAGGATTAGTCCCAATGAGGAGGGACTAATATATCAGGGGCATTTGACGGTGAACATGAGCAGGCTATTTCATGGAGATCCATTCTTTTCTGTCACTATCTATGTACATGTTGAATTTCTACCGTCGATTAGGCAATATTGGGGTGGTAGGTATCACATCCCAATGGAGATTAGTATAGTGTCGTCTACACGGATACTGGTCCGTAGGACTTCACGTCAAGTTGAATTGCTACCTACTGAGGAATCTGAGGAGGACCCGTCTCAAGGTTCTGCTGTCTAGTTATGCTTAGGCAAGTATGTTAGTTTAAATAATATTTAAAATACTTTTGAGAACTATGTCTGTAAATATTTAAATTATGTCAGCACTAAGACTTGTGTATATATATGATGTAAATTATTTGTGATGCTGTTTAAGATTTTATATTCTGCTAAGTTTACTTTATTAATATTTTTGAAATTTTATAACTTATGTTTACATTACAAATCCTATTTTTATAATTCTATGGGAAATAAGATAATTAAGTAACATAAATGTGATGTCCTACGGTGGGTGTTACACGTGTTGCATGCAAGAAAATTCTAATTAGTGGGCCTGTGCTTAAGCACTAGAAAACCAGTGCCAGAGCATTGAATGTATAAGCAACAACGTTGTTGTTTTATAAATAAGGAAGTTTCACCAAATTGAACATACGCTTGGACAGAACGCAACAACCATCACGACACATAAACCCTAATGTGGTGTGGATGCAATTAGGCTTGAAGATTAGAAATTTTCTTCAACCTTTCCACCTTTCTACAATGGAGTTTGTCATATTCTTTTCTTTGTGTTCTTTTTCCTTGTGTAATTAACTTCCGCTTGTCAGGGGGATGATAAATCTTGAACTTTGATGATGTAACTTCTTTTATGGGTCTATTTATGTTTTTATTTCATAATTTATGTTTTTATCTCTATTCTTAATGTTTTTCCAAACCTGATCAACTTAGGAATGATCTTTTGAGTTAATGTATGATTTGGAAAAATTTGCATGAACCTAGAACATGTGATAAACACCATAATTTTTGCAATCGCTAGAAGTAGACGTTGTGAGTTATGTGGTCTTTCTTTTAATTCCCTTGTTCTTGATAATGCCTTTCTATTTGGGGTTAGACAAAGGGATTAATTAATTTCAAACAATATAAGAGGATTAATATACTAAGGGATTGGGTATTAATTAATTTTGGGAATTGACCATAAATCATTGAAATAGAACATAGTTAAACTAATATTTGAATATGCATTTAAAGAGTTCAAGTAAAGTCTGAACCCTAACGCTTTAATACCATTACTTTTCACCCCTTTGATTAATTGTTTTGTTTACTTATATTTATTTTTAATTAAATTTGCAAACAACTCTCTTTCTTTGTTAGCTTAAATAGTATCACTTTTAGTGAATTTAGTAGTTAATAACTTAATTCTCGTGGGATGATACTCTTACTCACTTTTTATTACTTTTGTGATTCGGTGCACTTGCTGATTTCACAACACCCTTGTCACATAATTGACTTTTGCTAAGCATGTAACACCCTAAAACTATCACTGTGTATATCGTTAATATACTCTAGAAGTAGTAATAGGCTAGTCACTTCTAAACATAAAACGCAATTATAAAACCTACATAATAACTAACAACACATAGATATATTGAGCCTTTAGTAAAAAGTAAAGAGAACAAGGTATTTTACAAAACTGGAAACTTGCTCTTCACTACGAATTTACATCATATGTCTGAGATATACTAAAGTACAAAAACAAGCTATGAGGGCAAAAGTTCAAAACTAATTAATTAAGTACATCAGTAATATATACAAAATAACTATGCTAAGTCTTTAGTGCTTTCCTCTCCTCTGAGTTGGTTAGTTGCAGGATTTATCATAGAAATAGGAAAATGGAGTAAAAATTTGAATTTTCAGTAGTAAGTTTTAAAACATGACATCATAACCAATCCAGCTGCTTCGGGAAAAAAATCAATTTTTAGATAAATATTTGGAATGGTGGCATAAGCCAAAACTCAGTCCTTTCCCTTCCCAAAACAACATTTCATTTAATTACGTAAAACAATTTAATTATTCCATTGCAATTCAATTCAAATCAACATACTCATTTATTACAAGTATAGGGCAAGGAAGCATAAGCATCCTTTTTCATTGTATACCTTTAAGCTATCATCAATATTTCATCAATATAAAATAAGACAATTACCTATACAATTGTCATTTTATATAATGCATGATGATGTATGAGTACGCCTAAGAAATGCCTTAATGTATGCTTGTCCAATATTAGTAAAAACATTTTATTTTAGGAAAACTCATGATATTTGCATATTTCCAAGAAAACTTTTGTTCCTTGTACTTCTTCTGGGTAAAATGAGGCACTAGGAAACTTTTTTTGTTCCTTGACCTCTCTTAATAACATAACTTTGACACTAGGAGCTCCTTTTGCTCAAGTCAAATACATGAAAATAACAACTATTAAGTTTGAAAACAAAACATGTAAGGTTATTTCAAAACCAATCTTTCATTCTCCTTTCACATAATCTAGTTTTTCCTTACATAATAAGGAAACAAAACCTTAATCATCATAGTTATATGAGGTGGTTATTTCTTTTTTGAAACATTTATGAAAGATTCCAACGAGTTGGAAGCTCCATTTTAACAAAAATATAATGCTGAAAAATTTTAAGAGTAGCACCTAGGCGTGGCCCATGGGCGCCTAGGTGCTATGCTCTCTATCTCAGCCACATAATTGCACTAGAAAATATGAGCACCTTTGCTCTTTAAGAAGAGGAAACATTTGGGAAGTATATCATATACAATCCATATAATTTCTAAAATTTCAAGTGTTGTATCATTGAATTAAATTGGCTTTAACATAATAAAATAGATTAGGAAGGATAATTTAAATCAAAATAGAATCACTAAAAATCAACTCAAAACCGTGTTTATCACATATCAAGTCCGTAGTGATCACGTTCCATTAGCAAACACAATCAGATTTTTGTTTAAATCATTTCTTTCCTAAACATAATGAAACAAATTACCTTATCAGACCATTCATATCAAACAAATTACTAAATTATAGAATGATAAGGATCAAACAAACCTTAAATTTAATTAATAAATCAATTAAATCAGATTTAATAAAAAATATATTCATGACAAGTCAAAATCATAACTTACAAAAGAGCTAATAATATCCATCCATCTATGGCAAGTCACGATTTTTGTAAGTATAAAATGAAATAAAATCAGAATTTTAATCCTTTCAAGATCAAGTTAAGATTCTTTTTATTCTTTTATGATTTAAGCTTGATAAGACCGTACAACATACAAAAGCCATCCGATCCCCCTACTTTCATTTATATAGCCAAGTTGAATCAAAGAAATACCAACAAAAAGTTGTTACAATACAAAATTCGGTTCTCATGGTTAATAAGATAATAAAGTAAACTGATTTCTATAACAAATTTGAGATTCCTCCTTAAAGTTCCTTCTTCCCCAGTTTTATAAAAATCTTTTCTTTTTACTGTAAACAACCAAAAAATTAGAAAAATCACTTTGGGGTGAGTTAGAGCTACTGTAAACAATCAAAACCAAACAAAAGGGACTTTTTTTTTTTTAGGAAGGCCAGAAAACATGAAGAGACGGAGAAAAGAGAGTCCACAAATCCAATAATTTACAGTTCATGGTCGAAACCTTCAACCTCTTGAAATCCATTTTCGGTTTCCTCAAAACAAAATTATAAGAAAATATAGGAAGAAAGACAGAGATGCCATGATCAAGAACCATAGATTAGAGCACGAAAAACACATGAAAGAGATAAGGTTTTTAGTTCTCCTTGCTTCAAATTTTGCCTTGCCTTTCTCCTTGCTTCTTTCTTGTTCCCCTTTTTTCTTTTTCTCCTTTTCTCTTCTTTCTTCTCTCGTTTTCCTCTCTGTTTTCCTGATGGGGTTTCTTGTGGATGAGAAGAAAGAAGCATCAAAAGTCAAATAAAAAGATAATCACTTCAGTTATGTACTGAAATTTTATATCTATTAGGAATACTTTAATCTTGTTAAACTAAATTTCTTAACTTCTAAAAATATTAAAATAAATGCTAGGATTCACTTAAATTCTAGTTTCACTATTTTCATAATTTTTTATATCTGTAATAAATTAATTCAGTATTAAAATACACAACTAATATATTAAAAAATACCAAGCCAACTCCATTTATCTTGAAACTTTGACTACACTTCGTTTCATACATTTGTGACCTAAAAATATTTTTTTTCATATTTATTTCCTTTATCTAAGAAATTTATGTCATTTTCCTGAGTTAAAATAGTCATTTTGTATATTTTGTGTTGCAGCAAAGTGTCTAAATTAATTCAAAAAGTCACAGGATTACTTGGACACGTTAGGCAAATGTTATGATTCATTTCTATCCATAAACATTATTAACATGTTAAGGAGGATGTTATATTTCTCCCTCATTTTTTTTAAAATTTTGTCTCTAAAATTGCTTACCTCAGTCAAAAAGCTCTAGGTAATCCTGCCTTATATGTGATATAACAACCTAATACTAGTACTAATGACATGCCTAGGATCATACCTCAATAACCAGTATTAGTGATGTCACTTTAAAACTAATAACAAGTTTATGAAAATAAATATAACTTATATAAAAATATGAGCCTAATACAAGTGTAACCATACCCATATATCAAATAGACCTTTATACAAAGCCATACTTCATAATATAAAAATACATTATATGCCTTCTTGGTACTACCTAATACAAATTCTAAACAATATTTTATGTAACCATTACAACTAATATGTCCTTCCTTGATTCCGGTCTTCCTTTCTACGCATTAATCCTTCAAGATTCTTGGAAATAATGTGAAAATACATGTGGGGATGAGAATTCAAAGAATTCTTATTAGTTATATAAAAACATGTCATCGTAGTATTTCTAGTTGTTTTGGGGAAAAACCATTCTTTGTTTAAAACTCATCATAAATATATATATAATTTAGAAAGGTGGTAAACTGTCAGAATTGGTCATCTCTTTTCCCAAAACAGAGGTTCAATTATTGTCTTTTATAAAAACCATTTGCATATTCTATTAACTCATACAATTTCAAATTCAGTTCTTTATCACAATCAAATCAAGTATTAACATTAAGTATACATAAACTTGAAAAGAAAGAATCTGAATATTATTTCTAATCAAATCATTACAGAGGATGATTACCAATCATATATAGACTACCTATCTCCTAATTAAGGAAAATTAAGGGATTAAAACTGTACAAATCACATCTAATCAAAACTGTCCTAATTATGAAATAAATCTCTCCTAATTATATTACATTTAATTATGTAACGTATATATTACAATAATTATGTAACGTAACACTCCCCCTCAAGCTGGTGAATGTATATCTATCATTCCCAGCTTGCAAGTAAGATCTTGAAACTGCTCTGTGGGAAGTCCCTTAGTGAACATATCTGCCAATTGAAGTCTTGAAGGGACGTACTCGATGGCTATAAGACCACCGTCCAATTTCTCCTTAATGGAATGTCGATCTATCTCTATGTGCTTTGTCCGATCATGCTGAACCGGGTTGTGTGCAATGCTGATAGCGGACTTATTATCACATAACAATCTCATAGGAGCTTCATATTTTATTTTGAGGTCATCGAGAATAATCTTCATCCATAATAACTCACAAATCCCTTGAGCCATGCCTCTAAATTCTGCTTCTGCACTTAATCTTGCAACCACATTTTGCTTCTTACTCCTCCAAGTCACCAGATTTCCACCCAAGAACATGCAATATCCTATGGTGGATCTCCTATCAACAATTGACCCTGCATAGTCAGCATCAGTATATACCTCCATGAATAAATTTCGTTTATTTTTTAATAGCAGTCCTTTCCCTGGAGAGGCCTTCAAGTACTGAATAATTCTATTTACTGCTTGCAAGTGTCTTTCTCTTGGATCATGCATGATCTAACTAACCACACTAACTGCATAAGCTATATCTGGCCTGGTGTGGGATAAATAGATAAGTTTTCCCACAAGTCTTTGGTATTGTGCCTTCTCCACCTTTGGGCTCTCCACATCACTCCCAATCATGTGATTTTGCTCTATGGGCGCTCGAGTAGTCTTACAGCCCAACTTACTAGTCTCTCTGAGGAGGTCAAGGATATATTTCCTTTGAGAAATAAAGATGCCCTGCTTAGAGTAGGCAGCCTTAATCCCAAGGAAGTATTTTAGCTTCCCGAGATCTTTATCTCAAATTGAGCAGTCAACCTCTCCCTTAAAGTCTGTTTTTCAAGCTCATCATTGTCTGTAATAATCGTATCATCTACATATACCAAAAGCAGTGTAAGTTTGCTATCCTGAGAATGTTTTATAAAGAGAGTATGGTCACCTTGACTTTGTTTGTACCCCAAGGATATCATAGCTTAAGTGAACCTTCCAAACCAAGCACAGGGAGACTGTTTAAGGCCATACAATGCTTTTTTTTAGTCTGCAAACCTTATTCCCACCATTAGTGGCACCATATCTAGGTGGAATCTCCATGTATACTTCCTCCTCCAAACTTCCATGTAGGAAAGCATTTTTAACTTAGAATTGATGCATCTCCCAACCAAAGTGCACTGCCAAGGAGAGGATGATTCTCACCGTATTCATTTTTGCCACTGGAGCACATGTCTCCTCATAATCAATCCCATAGGTTTGGGTGTATCCCTTTGCAACCAGCCTTGCCTTATACCGGTCCAATGTACCATCAGACTGATATTTAACTGTGTATATCCACCTACAACCCACTGCCTTCTTGTCCTTCGGTCTCTCTACAATCTCCCAAGTCTTGTTCTTTTCCAAAGCACCCATTTCTTCATTCATGGCTCGAACCTAGTTCTTATCCTTTAAGGCTTCTTGTACTGATGTAGGGATTCTGATAGAATCAATAGCTGAAATAAAGCTCTGGTGCTGTATAGAAATGTTTTTAGTAGACACAAATTGGGATATAGGATATTTGGCACAAGATCTTTTTCCTTTTCTCAAGGCAATTGGTAAATCATTTGAATTAGGTTCACAAGAGGCATTTAAGGTGTCCTCAAGAGTATGAGTTCTTACCTTCGGTTCGAACGATTGAATTTGTTGTTCAACCAGCTCGGGTTTTTATCTTCGTCTTCACTGATATTGAACCCCAAAACATCTGTCCTCATTATTCTGCACTGGTAATGATGCTAGTTCAGGGTCTTTGTCATCCTCCGTAGGAGTGGAATCCTGCAATAAAGGAAAAGATGACAACTTAAGGAACTCAGCTTCTAGACTACTCTCCCCCTGAAGTTGAGGACTAGTGAAGAAAGACTCTGTTTCATGAAAAGTGACATCCTTAGAGATATAGACACGACGTCGTTCATGGTGATAACATTTGTACCCCTTTTTGTTTGAGGCATAACCTAGGAAGATACATTTGATAGCTCGAGGATCTAACTTTCCCCGATGAGGACTATGAATATGGACAAAGACAAAACATCCAAAGACACGACTCTAAAGGTTGGTCATAATGGGAATAGAAGGATAGAATGTGGTCATGAGCTGTATAGGACTAACACCATCTAGAACCCGAGTAGGTAACCTATTTATCAAGTAAGTGGCAGTTAGAATAGCTTCCCCCCAGTAAGACTTAGGAACAGACATTTGGAAGAGTAACGCTTTGGTAACCTCAAGGAGATGACGATTTTTCTTCTCTGCAACCCCATTCTGTTGAGGGGTGTCCACACAAGTTAACTCATGAACAATACAATTATCTTTGAGGAATTTGGAAAGGTTTTCATTCACATACTCTCTCCCATTATTTGAACGCAATCTTTTAATCGAGTTCCCAAATTGTGTTAGAACCATGTGGTAAAAGTTTACAAATAGTCAAAAAAATTCAAACTTATCTTTCATGAAGAATATCCAAGTAACCCGAGTACAGTCATCAATAAAAGAAACAAACCACTTTGCACCAAAAATATTGCAAACCGATGCAGGTTCCCATACATCCGAATGAACAAGATCAAAAGGTTTAGAACTTTTATTATTACTGGGAAGAAACGTTGTATGATGGTGTTTAGCAAACTGACAAACATCACAATGAAAGGACTCGACTGATACTTTTGTAAACAAGACGGGAAATAAAGACTTAAGGACACTAAATGGAGGATGACCAAGACGCCTATGCTGAAGCCATATTTGGGAGGATGACCAAGACTCTGAACTTGTTTGATGATTGGAAGTGAGAGCCTTTTGTTTAGTACAATCTTTATTTTCCTCACGCTGCAAGTAGTATAACCCGCCCTGCTCTTTAGCAATTCCAATCGTCTTCCCCGTGGCAAGATCCTATAAAACATAATGGGAGTGGAAAAATGTCACTGTGCAGTTTAAGTCTTGGGTGATTTTATGAATGGACATGAGGTTATTAGATAGTTTGGGAACATGAAGCACATTTGTTAAATGAAGGGAAGGTTGAAGTTGAGTGTTACCACAACCGGTGATAGGGGTATGAGAACCATTAGCTACAGTGATGTGTTGGTTACCAGGTAAAGTGGTATAGGATGAAAAATAAAACGAATGAGGTGTCATATGATCAGTCGCACCAGAGTCTATAATCCAGATATCCTTAGTACCAGAAGCATTAAAGGATAAGAAGCTAGAACTCTTACCAGTCATGGTTAGGGAACAAGAGCTAGATGGCTTACTAAGAGAGTCCATAAGAGCCTGCAGTCGTTCCAACTCTGCTTTGCTAAGAGCTGGGACCTCCTTTTCAGCTTGTGGGATAAGTGGATCTTCTACCACACTTTCTGAGTCAGACGTTGCTTGATTAGCACGCCTCTGTGGGGTACCTTTGAATCCTCCAATGCGCTCAAGGACCTTTCCCTTCCATGAAGTTTATAACATGTCTCCTTAGTATGACCCGTTCTCCTACAATAGCTGCACCAACGATCTTCGCGGTTAGACTTTGTAGAAGGCTTCCTAGATGAATAGGATGATCCTTTTATAGGACCCTTTCCGGTAGCCAAGGCTGAACCATCAACACAATTGGCCCCCTCTAACATCACTGACCTCCGAGTTTCTTCTCCCCATACAGTGTAGAACACTTCTAAGAGAGAGGGAAGTTTTTCTTTGCCCAAAATCTGAACCCTAATAGGATCAAACTCATAGTTCAGTCCATAAAGGAGTTTGAAGATTCTCACCCTTTCAATGAACTGTGTCAGTGTGGCAGAGTCAGCATTGCATGTCATTTTCAAACTCTGATACTGATCTAACTCAATCCATAAACCATTCAACGTCCCATAGTAATCTGTCACTTAAAGACTCCCCTATTTGGTATTAAAGATCTTATTTTCTATCTCATAACATGCTGCAATATCCTTCTTCATAGAGTACGTCTGACTAAGGTTCTCCCAGATCTCCTTAGCAGTTGAGAAGAACATAGAGTTCCGGCTGATCTCCAGATTCATGGAATGCCATAACCAGGTCATGATAAGAGAGCCTTCATCATCCCAAGCTTCATATTTTGGGTTTGTTTTGGCTGGAGGGTCCCCTTCTATATGACTCAGCTTCTTTCATCCCTTGAGGGTAATGCATGTAACGCCCCAATTTTTAGAAAATATTCTGAATGTACTGTTTTCTGTTTTTCATGCTTTTGTATGAATGACCGCGGTGTCCCTATTTTTCTGTTCTTGAATTTTGTATGAAAACAACTACGATAATACAGGTTCAAATTTTATTTGATCGTTTTACGTAGTTTGTTTTGAGACAGTAAAATAAAAATTTTTACGAGCTCATTGTATTAATTTTTCTGAAAGATATACTGACTAAATAATTGCTTGGATATTTTATTTGAACGTTTTGGACGATTACCTACGTTGTGGGAAAAAATGGGAAAATGACCGTTACGTCCCGAACGTCTTGTTTTACTGTTTTTGTCTGTTTTTAATTGTTTTCTTCTTGATTTAATGCCGAGAAAATACCGTCTGTGATTTTATATGGACTTTTTGTGCGATTTGTTTGCTCGAGGCGGGAAAATAATATTTTCCGGCCGGGAAAATCTTATTTGATTATTTAGAATTGGGGGATCTTACTTAACCCGATTCGAATGAGACTAAAAATAATCTTTTAATTTTTAGGATTTACTTGTCAAATAAAATAATTTTATATTATTATAATATTATTTTATTAGTCGGTATGTTTTAGTGACAATGGACAGGAAATATTTTGCGGGACCCACAATTAGCGAAACAGTTAGATCGGTAGCTTAATTAATCACCGTAAGCTGTAGAACTTTCCAGAACAGGCTGACTCAGCTAGCTGACTCAGCAGAGCATTTATTACGCAGTGTGACTAAGCCATGTGAGTCACCGGGAACCAACCAATGAGAATTAGGCTTGCTCACCAAGGCTTAATCTTAGCCTTTGATTCATCCAATGGCTTGGATGAAGCCAAGCAAGGAGCCACCTTGCATGCCCTTAGAGAGCTACGGCCAAGTGAAGGAGGAAGGACCAAAAATCACTTTGTCTTCATCACTTTTCTCTCTTCTCTCTCATCAAGAACCCTAGCCACCATTCTTGCCCATTTTCTTCACCATATTCGGCCAAGCTCATTTCCTAACCATCCAACCATCCAAAAATTTTTCTAACCAAGTTTCCTTAATCTAAACACCATTCTAAGAACCTTTGTAGTTGGGAGTTTCTTCAAATTCTTCCATCTAAAGCTTGGAAACCAACCTTGGAAGTTTTACCTAGAAGGTGAAATTTCATACTTTTCTTTTCTCTCTTCTTTTTCAAAGTTCTAAGCCATGATTTTTCCATGGTTTAGCTTCTTTTTCATGGTTAGTAACATGTAGGTTTTGTTTGAAATTTTTAGGTGTTTGGTGGAGTGAAAACCGTGACCTAGGAGGTGAGAAAGCAAGCTTTTTGTCTTCATTTAAGGTAAGAGGAAGACAATTCTTATCATCCCTTGATGGTGGTAAGAAGATGGGTTGTTTGTAGAATCCATAAGGATTCGGTTGTGGTGTGTTTATTGATGTGTATTTGTTAATTTTTGTGGTTGCTAGTAGCTTAAGTGTTATGTGTTAGTAGCTTTCTTATTTGGTAATTGTAATAATTTTGCATGTCTAATAGCTTTTGATTGTATGTCTATAAGCTTTAAATTAGGTTTATGTGTTAGAAATATTTTGCATGTGTTAGAGATATTTTGTATGTGTTAGAAATATAATGCATGTGTTAGGATTGTATGATAAAATATAGGATGTGAATAACATGTGTAAGTTTGCATGAGTGTTCCAAAGAACACAATCCAATAGCTCACGGCAATGACAAGTTTGGAGGACCAAAATGTTCTCTTGATTTTTCCTAAAAGTGTAGCTTAATTAACCTAGGAGAATCAAGAAAGTTTCTAATTGATTTGATCAAAGAAAAATGCATTTAGAAATCAAATGGTACAAACTTAGTATTTTGGGCCAACATGCCTAAAGGATTAAATTGACTATAGATAACTATTTTCTAAAATGATTTAATGAACTTAGACTATAGAATACATTTGATATGATTTAAAAGGTGAAAGACATTTTGGAAATCAAATGCAAAAGTTTTATAAAATTCGCCAACATGCCACTATAGGAAATCATGATTTTTAAAAACTTGTTTCTAAACCTTTTTCAATTAAAAAGAAACAAACAAGTTAAGAAGAAATTTTCTATAATGATTTATGAAGGAACCAATTGATTAGAAGTAAGTCTAAAGGGTTAAAATTCATAATTTTATCATTAGGAAGGAAATACAGTAATGTTAAGAAATTTTCTAACATATAGCTCACTTTTGGTTTTGAAGCATGTTAGAGATTTCAAAAAGAATTTAATGAAATGGTTAAAAATTAGGTAAATAGAAATTTTATGGAAAATTTAGAAAATCATTATTATAAGTTTATAAACAAAATGCTTTGTCAATTTTTAGTAAAAATTGAACCTATAGGATAGTCAAAATATCCTAATGACAAGATACGGTATGAAAATTATTATTCTACGTAGTTTAAATGTACTAAATATTATTTCTATCTGTTTAAATGGTAATTTTAAAGGCATCCGAATAAGAAAATGATTTAAAAATCCTACGCGATTGAGAAAACGTATTAAAAATGCTACGCGATTTTAAAAACAGAAAAATAATCTTTACCCGATTTTTAAACGTTTGTAAAAACGACGAGATTTCAAAAACGCGATAAAATTTCTACGCGATTGACCGTTACCGTATTTATTTTTTTTGTCGGGAAAATGTGAACCCGCATCAGGTTTTTGAGGTTATTTAGTTGTCGGGAAAAAGTGAACCCGCTGTGCTTTACGCCATTGAGGGCATATATTTTTATCTTAAGGGCATTTTCGTAATTTCATATATTTGGAATTATGTTTTGTCTTTATACCGATTTTTGGTGTTTTGGGTTGACGAGACGAATCACATCGTGTTGTCGATGCGATAAGTGTAGTGTAGTTTATTGTTCTAATAAACTTGGAGACTTTAGTGTACGGGATCCCACATGTGGATGAGTTGGTAGCTCCATTTGGGCCGTGGTAAACCGATAGCACACTAATGTACTCGACATTCACTATATTTAATCAAGGTTTGTAAAGTCTAGTAGTACATTGCCTATAGTGCCACAACGGAGAGATGTGAACTATACTACGCTGGATGGTGGATTCCAAAGTGTCGTAGGCTATTGACGCAACGTGTGATCGCGTAATAGTTGGTTGGGCAGCCGTGGTACTAATAGATTTTGCAAGTCATTCTCTCGATATCTGTTTGGGTTTAGCTCCATGGAGTAGGGTTGTGTTTTGGTATATTTGAGTATATCTTGGATAATATTCCATTTTTTCTCTATTTATCTTTATCCGGTAACATCTTGGATGTTTTTACATTTTCTCTATTTGTATTTATCTCGATAAACTTTTTTATGTTAGTTGTCTATTTCTTATCCTATTTTATCGTGAGATTGATTTATACGTGTGTGAATTTCTTTATTTGTGGTTATATCCGTGATATTCGAAACACTAGGATATTTAATATGTATTCTTGTTATAGCTTCTTCGTATTGTATAAAGCGTGTAGTAGTTATTTGTCGTCTTCTTATTTGCCATGTTGTGATGATTTTATGTTGTCTTACCTCTTTATTGTATGTGTCTATTGTCTATTTATTTTATGCGGTAAAGAGTTTGAAGAGGAAGAAGAGGAACAACCTCTTGAGATCGTGTACCCGAGGAAGAGGGAGATAGCGAGGACCGACGATCGGTTTTACGAGCAAGAACCATCCGATCATCCATACCCTCCGGATTGATTGTGTGGGGGATGGCGACGCCTTGCATTTTTGGGATTCATAGAGCTGGTATTTCATGGAGGTGATCGGCTTGGCATTTACGAGGAGATCGTGCTTCGTTACCTATCTTTGGACGTATGACCGTGATTTTACGTCATCGGTTTGATGGAGATCCGATTATGACGACGACGTTATTTCTACACCTAGAGTTACCCTTATCCATTAGGCGTTATTGGGGTGCTTGAAAACCCCGAGCCTAGTGAGATAAGCATCGTGTCGACCGTGCGATCCCGTTATCGCCGTGTGTCGAGGCATCCGGATATCTATCTCCCGATGATCATTTTCGACCGAGAGTGATCCATCGAGGATTAGATAACCATGATGTTTTTTTTTTTTGGGCGCGTCGGCGTATGTATGTCGTATATATTAACTCTTTTATTGCTTTCTTTCTTGTTTTGTTTAAATAGTTGTAATCTTAGTTGTAAATTATTTGTACAGGTTTATAACCTAACCATATGTATGTTATTAGTGATGATGTTTTTTTTTTATTTCGTATTTTTCACATTATCTTTTTATATCATATTTCGTCCATCAAGAATTATTTTACAACCCGTAATAATATTTAACAAATATTTCACAACTTGGGTAGATTTTATTTCTGTTTCTTTTATTTTCTTTTATGTGTGACATCCTCCAAAGGGGTGTTACATTAGTTGGTATCAGAGCCCAAGTTAGAGTCTTTTGGGGTTGTGGTTGGGTCTGTTTTTGTTTGTGCTGTGTGATTCTCTGTGATGTTTGTGATTTATATCCTTTTGGAAATATCTAGAAGGATGTATCTAATTTGTTTTGTTTTGTTATGATTGAAGAAAGAAGATGGCTGGTAGAGGTAGAGGACGTGCTAACGTAAATCGTGATGAGGACCCGATGTTGGTTGCTGCTGAGGCTATGCGGCAGATGGCTGAAGTGATTACTCAGCAAAATTTGAGAGCAGCCCAACAGCAAGATGCTACAGCTGATGCCCTAAATTTATCTGAATTTAGGCGTCATAATCCGCCACAATTTAGAGGCGAGGTGGATCCGGAGAAAGCGAGTCAGTGGATGCAAGATTTAGAGAGAATATTTGAGGGGATGAGATGTACAGATGAAAAGAAAGTGACTTATCTTTGTTTTCATGCTGAGAGGAGATGCGAGAACATTGGTGGAGAGGAATCCGCCCGAGTGTTGCAAGTGAAGGGACTGAGATCACTTGGGAAGTATTTTCTAATACTTTTCTGGATAAATATTTTCCTGCGAGTGCTAGGCATGCCAAGGAAATGGAATTTCTTGGTTTGCGACAGGGGAATATGACGGTGAATGAGTATGCCACAAAATTTGAGAATTTATCTCAATTCTCAGATTATGCTCAAACACGACAAGATGATGTGTGGAGATGCAGGAAGTTTGAATCAGGTTTAAGGGTGGAACTGAAACAAGGAGTGGTATCTTTGAGGATGACTCAGTTTCATGCGTTGGTGGATGCGTGTGCTCGACTTGAAGAGTTGGAGCCATCTAGAGATCAGAGGAATCAGAATTTTGGACCGACAAGGTTCCAGAGAGGTGGAGGTAGTAATGTCAATCGGTTTCAGCAGAAGCGTATACCAGGCCAACAGGAAGTCAATCTCAACGACCATCTGTTAGTGGAAGTGCAAGTGGTAGTGGAGCTGGACAGAGGGTGGCGTTTACGCCAACATGTTTTAAGTGCGGGAAGAAAGGTCATATTTCTCCCGAGTGTACGGTTAAAGGTGCGAGTTTGTTTCAATTGTAAACAACCCGAGCACATAGCAAAGGATTGTCCACAATGGAGAGGAAACCTGTCATTCGGTATGTTAAAGCTAATCGGCAAAAATGCGGAAGTACTCAACCGAGATCCGGAGGACGAGTGTATACAATGGTGGGATCCGAGATTTCTAAGTCGATGATCTTATTCGGGGAGAAGGAGACATTGGAGGTAATCTTCGATTTGTCTTGTATGACTTTCGGGTGCTACACACTCTTTTATTGCATATGATTGTGTGAAAAGGTTGAAGTTGCCTATGTCTTCTCTCGAATGTTATGTTGAATGTATCTACACCAATTGCTAAACCCGTAGTTACTTCTAAGATCTGTTTGGATTGTCCTATTGTTGTGAAGGGCCGTTTGTTTTTGGTCGATTTGATTTGTTTGCCTCTCATTGAGATAGATGTAATATTAGGGATGGTGGTTATGTTCTAACCATATCCTCATAGATTGTGCGAAGAAAACTATAGTTTTTCCTAAGGAAGAAGAGTCGGATTCTTAAGCTTTGTTAAGGTCAAGTCTTTGTTGAGAGATGGAGCGCAGGGATATCTGGTATTGTCTTCTCTAGAAGTTAAGAATGAGAAGGATGTGAATACTATTCCTGTTGTCAACGATTTTCCAGATGTTTTTCCTGAAGATGTACCTGGTTTACCGCCTGAGCGGGAGATCGAGTTCTCAATTGATTTAGTACCGGGAACAGGTCCTATCTCAATTGCACCATATCGTATGTCGCCAGTAGAGTTGGAGGAGCTGAAGAAGCAATTAGTGGAACTGTTGGAGAAAGAGTTTGTACGACCTAGCATTTCCCCATGGGGTGCGCCAGTACTTTTGGTCAAGAAGAAGGATGGAACGTCACGACTTTGTGTGGACTATCGGCAATTGAACAAGGTGACTATCAAGAATAAATATCCGCTTCCAAGAATCGACGATTTGATGGATCAATTGAGAGGAGCTGTGATATTTTCCAAGATAGATCTACGATCGAGGTTATCACCAGATTCGTGTAAAGGGGAAGACGTGCCGAAAGCGCTTTTCGAACTCGTTATGGACATTATGAGTATCGAGGTAATGCCATTCGGGGTGACGAATGCTCTGCTATATTTATGGATTATATGAACAGAATATTTCGTCCATATCTAGACAGATTTGTCGTTGTCTTTATCGATGACATTCGATCTATTCTCAATCGAAGGAAGAGCATCTTTGAACATCTGAGTGTTGTTCTTCAGACTTTGAGGGAGAAACAGTTGTATGCGAAGTTGTCTAAGTGTGAGTTCTGGTTGGAAGAAGTTCAATTTCTTGGTCACGTGATTTCTAAAGAAGGTATAGCGGTGGACCCATCGAAAGTGGAGACTGTTTTACAGTGGGAGAGACCTAAGACAAGAATGAAGTTCGAAGTTTTGTTGGACTTGCTGGTTATTATCGGAGGTTTATCGAAGGTTTTTCCAAGATTGCTGGACCGCTTACACAACTTACGAGGAAAAGTCAAGCTTTCGAATGGACAGAGGAACGTGAAGCTAGCTTTCAAGAGTTGAAGAAGAGGTTAACAACTGCGCCGGTGTTAATCCTACCAGATTCGACGAAATCTTTCGATGTGTATTGTGACGCTTCTTATCAAGGACTAGGATGCGTGTTAATGCAAGACCGGAATGTGGTGGCGTATGCTTCTCGACAATTGAAGATTCATGAGAAGAATTATCCTACGTATGATTTAGAATTGGCTGCGGTAGTTTTTGCTTTGAAGATATGGAGACACTTTCTCTATGGAGCAACGTTCAACATTTTCAGTGATCACAAGAGTTTGAAGTACTTGTACGACCAGAAGGAGCTGAATATGAGGCGGCGAAGGTGGTTGGAATTTACGAACGATTACGATTTTCAACTTTTATACCATCCTGGTAAGGCGAATGTCATGGCCGATGCCTTGAGCAGAAGATTATTAGTGTGTTCGCTCTAATGATCAAGGAAAAGGAGCTCATTGAACAGTTTAGAGATGAGTGGTCATTTGTTGAGTTGAAACCCGGGGAAGATCGTATTAGCATGGTTACTATTTCGAGTGAGCCGATGGAAGACATAAAAGAAAAGCAAAATGCCGATAAATTTTTGCAAGGAATAAGGGAGCAAATGAAACAAGGCGAGACACTAGAGTTCAAGGAAGGAAGCGATGGAATTCTGAGATTTCGGGGTAGAGTCTGTGTTCCTCGTAATCGAGAGTTGAGAAGATATATTGTGAAACATGCCCATACTAGTCTATTGAGTATGCATCCAGGCATAACAAAGATGTATCAAGACTTGAAGAAGTTATTCTGGTGGCATGGAATGAAGGGTGATGTTGTTAGATGCGTGTCAACTTGCCTAGTTTGTCAAAAGTCGAAAGTTGAACACCAAAGACAGTATTTGGGATGTTGCAACCATTATCGATTCCAGAATGGAAATGGGACAGCATTTCTATGGATTTCGTTACTGGTTTGCCAAAGACAAAGAGAGGTCATGACGCAATATGGGTTATAGTCGATAGACTTACGAAATCGGCTCATTTCTTACCGATCAATATCAAATATTCATTGGAAAGATTAACCCAGTTGTACATCAGTGAAATTGTCAGACTACATGGTGTACCGACAAGTATAATTTCTGATCGGGATCCGAGGTTTACGTCAAGATTTTGGCGAAGTCTGCAAGAAGCTATGGGAACTAAGTTACGACTGAGTTCAGCGTATCATCCGCAGACTGACGGTCGACTGAAAGAACTATACAGTCTTTGGAGGATTTATTGCGTGCTTGTGTTTTGGAACAACGGGGAAGTTGGGATGAATTTTTATCTTTGATAGAATTCACCTACAACAATAGTTTTCACGCAAGCATCGGAATGGCACCTTATGAAGCATTGTATGGAAGACGATGTCGAACGCCGTTATGCTGGTATCAAGATGGAGAAAGTATTTGTTGGACCGGAGCTTGTACAACAAACTACGGATAAAGTCAAGATGATACAAGAGAAGATGAGGACGACACAAAGCAGACAAAAGAGTTACGCGGATAAGCGAAGACGACCTCTTGAGTTTGAGGAGGGTGAGCATGTGTTTCGAGAGTTACTCCTACGACCGGTGTCGGAAGAGTGATTAAATCTAAGAAGCTTACTCCTAAATTCATTGGACCATATCGATTATCCGACGTATAGGTCCCGTAGCATATCGATTGCTTTGCCGCCTTTTCTATCCAATTTGCATGACGTGTTTCATGTGTCTCGATTACGGAAGTATATGCGGATCCGACACATGTTATACAATAGGATGACGTGCAATTAAAGGAGAATTTGACTTACGAAACTTTACCTGTCGGGATAGAGAGAGGACAGAAAGGTAAAGCGACTTCGAGGGAAGATGATCGAGTTGGTGAGTCATATGGAATGATGTGACGGGTGAGGCTACTTGGGAATCTGGAAGATAAAATGAAGGATCAAGTATCCTCATTTGTACGGATGAACATCAAATTTCGAGGACGAAATTTTTATTTGTTGGGGAGTGTTGTAACGCCCCAATTTTTAGAAAATATTCTGAATGTACTGTTTTCTGTTTTTCATGCTTTTGTATGAATGACCGCGGTGTCCCTATTTTTCGTTCTTGAATTTTGTATGAAAACAACTACGATAATACAGGTTCAAATTTTATTTGATCGTTTTACGTAGTTTGTTTCGAGACAGTAAAATAAAAATTTTTTCGAGCTCTTGTATTAATTTTTCGAAAGATATACTGACTAAATAATCTTCTTGGATATTTTATTTGAACGTTTTGGACGATTACCTACGTTGTGGGAAAAAATGGGAAAATGACCGTTACGTCCCGAACGTCTTGTTTTTATTTGTTTTTGTTTGTTTTTAATTGTTTTCTTCTTGATTTAATGCCAGAAAATACTGTCTGTGATTTTATATGGACTTTTTGTGCGATTTGCTCCGAGGCAGGAAAATAATATTTTAGGGCCGGGAAAATCTTATTTGATTATTTAGAATTGGGGGATCTTACTTAACCCGATTCGAATGAGACTAAAAATAATCTTTTAATTTTTAGGATTTAACTGTCAAATAAAATAATTTTATATTATTATAATATTATTTTATTAGTCAGTATGTTTTAGTGACAGTGGACCCGGAAATATTTTGCGGGACCCACAATTAGCAAAACGGTTAGATCGGTAGCTTAATTAATCACCGTAAGTTGTAGAACTTTCGAGCAGTGACTCACTAGTGACTCAACAGAGCATTTATTACGCAAAGTGTGACTAAGCCATGTGAGTCACCTAGGAACCAACCAATGAGAATTAGGCTTGCTCACCAAGGCTTAATCTTAGCCTTTGATTCATCCAATGGCTTGGATGAAGCCAAGCAAGGAGCCACCTTGCATGCCCTTAGAGAGCTACGGCCAAGTGAAGGAGGAAGGACCAAAAATCACTTTGTCTTCATCACTTTTCTCTCTTCTCTCTCATCAAGAACCCTAGCCACCATTCTTGCCCATTTTCTTCACCATATTCGGCCAAGCTCATTTCCTAACCATCCAACCATCCAAAAATTTTTCTAACCAAGTTTCCTTAATCTAAACACCATTCTAAGAACCTTTGTAGTTGAGAGTTTCTTCAAATTCTTCCATCTAAAGCTTGGAAACCAACCTTGGAAGTTTTACCTAGAAGGTGAAATTTCATACTTTTCTTTTCTCTCTTCTTTTTCAAAGTTCTAAGCCATGATTTTTCCATGGTTTAGCTTCTTTTTCATGGTTAGTAACATGTAGGTTTTGTTTGAAATTTTTAGGTGTTTGGTGGAGTGAAAACCGTGACCTAGGAGGTGAGAAAGCAAGCTTTTGTCTTCATTTAAGGTAAGAGGAAGACAATTCTTATCATCCCTTGATGGTGGTAAGAAGATGGGTTGTTTGTAGAATCCATAAGGATTCGGTTGTGGTGTGTTTATTGATGTGTATTTGTTAATTTTTGTGGTTGCTAGTAGCTTAAGTGTTATGTGTTAGTAGCTTTCTTATTTGGTAATTGTAATAATTTTGCATGTCTAATAGCTTTTGATTGTATGTCTATAAGCTTTAAATTAGGTTTATGTGTTAGAAATATTTTGCATGTGTTAGAGATATTTTGTATGTGTTAGAAATATAATGCATGTGTTAGGATTGTATGATAAAATATAGGATGTGAATAACATGTGTAAGTTTGCATGAGTGTTCCAAAGAACACAATCCAATAGCTCACGGCAATGACAAGTTTGGAGGACCAAAATGTTCTCTTGATTTTTCCTAAAAGTGTAGCTTAATTAACCTAGGAGAATCAAGAAAGTTTCTAATTGATTTGATCAAAGAAAAATGCATTTAGAAATCAAATGGTACAAACTTAGTATTTTGGGCCAAACATGCCTAAAGGATTAAATTGACTATAGATAACTATTTTCTAAAATGATTTAATGAACTTAGACTATAGAATACATTTGATATGATTTAAAAGGTGAAAGACATTTTGGAAATCAAATGCAAAAGTTTTATAAAATTCGGCCAACATGCCACTATAGGAAATCATGATTTTTAAAAACTTGTTTCTAAACCTTTTTCAATTAAAAAGAAACAAAACAAGTTAAGAAGAAATTTTCTATAATGATTTATGAAGGAACCAATTGATTAGAAGTAAGTCTAAAGGGTTAAAATTCATAATTTTATCATTAGGAAGGAAATACAGTAATGTTAAGAAATTTTCTAACATATAGCTCACTTTTGGTTTTGAAGCATGTTAGAGATTTCAAAAAGAATTTAATGAAATGGTTAAAAATTAGGTAAATAGAAATTTTATGGAAAATTTAGAAAATCATTATTATAAGTTTATAAACAAAATGCTGTCAATTTTTAGTAAAAATTGAACCTATAGGATAGTCAAAATATCCTAATGACAGTATACGGTATGAAAAATTATTCTACGTAGTTTAAATGTACTAAATATTATTTCTATCTGTTTAAATGGTAATTTTAAAGGCATCCGAATAAGAAAATGATTTAAAAATCCTACGCGATTGAGAAAACGTATTAAAATGCTACGCGATTTTAAAAACAGAAAAATAATCTTTACCCGATTTTTAAACGTTTGTAAAAACGACGAGATTTCAAAAACGCGATAAAATTTCTACGCGATTGACCGTTACCGTATTTATTTTTATTTGTCGGGAAAATGTGAACCCGCATGAGTTTTGAGGTTATTTATTTGTCGGGAAAAAGTGAACCCGTATGTGCTTTACGCCATTGAGGGCATATATTTTTATCTTAAGGGCATTTTCGTAATTTCATATATTTGGAATTATGTTTTGTCTTTATACCGATTTTTGGTGTTTTGGGTTGACGAGACGAATCACATCGTGTTGTCGATGCTGCGATAAGTGTAGTGTAGTTTATTGTTCTAATAAACTTGGAGACTTTAGTGTACGGGATCCCACATGTGGATGAGTTGGTAGCTCCGCTGGGCCGTGGTAAACCGATAGCACACTAATGTACTCGACATTCACTATATTTAATCAAGGTTTGTAAAGTCTAGTAGTACATTGCCTATAGTGCCACAACGGGAGACTGTGAACTATACTACGCCTGGATGGTGGATTCCCAGTGTCGTAGGCTATTGACGCAACGTGTGATCGCGTAATAGTTGGTTGGGCAGCCGTGGTACTAATAGATTTTGCAAGTCATTCTCTCTGATATCTGTTTGGGTTTAGCTCCATGGAGTAGGGTTGTGTTTTGGTATATTTGAGTATATCTTGGATAATATTCCATTTTTTCTCTATTTATCTTTATCGGTAACATCTTGGATGTTTTTACATTTTCTCTATTTGTATTTATCTGATAAACTTTTTTTATGTTAGTTGTCTATTTCTTATCCTATTTTATCTGTGAGATTGATTTATCTGTGTGAATTTCTTTATTTGTGTTATATCCGTGATATTCGAAACACTAGGATATTTAATATGTATTCTTGTTATAGCTTCTTCGTATTGTATAAAACGTGTAGTAGTTATTTGTCGTCTTCTTATTTGCCATGTTGTGATGATTTTATGTTGTCTTACCTCTTTATTGTATGTGTCTATTGTCTATTTATTTTATGCGGTAAAGAGTTTGAAGAGGAAGAAGAGGAACAACCTCTTGAGATCGTGTACCCGAGGAAGAGGGAGATCGCAGACCGACGATCGCTTTTACGAGCAAGAACCATCCGATCATCCATACCCTCGGATTGATTGTGTGGGGGATGGCGACGCCAAGCATTTTTGGGATTCATAGAGCTGGTATTTCATGGAGGTGATCGGCTTGGCATTTACGAGGAGATCGTGCTTCGTTACCTATCTTTGGACGTATGACCGTGATTTTACGTCATCAGTTTGATGGAGATCCGATTATGACGACGACGTTATTTCTACACCTAGAGTTACCCTTATCCATTAGGCGTTATTGGGGTGCTGAAAACCCTGAGCCTAGTGAGATAAGCATCGTGTTGACTGTGCGATCCCGTTATCGCCGTGTGTCGAGGCATCCGGGATATCTATCTCCCGATGATCATTTTCAGACCGAGAGTGATCCATCTGAGGATTAGATAACCATGATGTTTTTTTTTTTTTTTGGGCGCGTCGCCGTATGTGTCTCGTATATATTAACTCTTTTATTGCTTTCTTTCTTGTTTTGTTTAAATAGTTGTAATCTTAGTTGTAAATTATTTGTACTGAGTTTATAACCTAACCATATGTATGTTATTAGTGATGATGTTTTTTTTTATTTCGTATTTTTCACATTATCTTTTTATATCATATTTCTCGTCCATCAAGAATTATTTTACAACCCGTAATAATATTTAACAAATATTTCACAACTTGGGTAGATTTTATTTCTGTTTCTTTTATTTTCTTTTATGTGTGACATCCTCCAAAGGGTGTTACATTAGTTGGTATCGAGCCCAAGTTAGAGTCTTTTGGGGTTGTGGTTGGGTCTGTTTTTGTTTTGTCTTTGTGTGATTCTCTGTGATGTTTGTGATTTATATCCTTTTGGAAATATCTAGAAGGATGTATCTAATTTGTTTTGTTTTGTTATGATTGAAGAAAGAAGATGGCTGGTAGAGGTAGAGGACGTGCTAACGTAAATCATGATGAGGACCCGATGTTGGTTGTCGCGAGGCTATGCGCAGATGGTGAAGTGATTACT
Organism: Ormosia emarginata; assembly: GCA_029884605.1. Classification (NCBI taxonomy): domain Eukaryota; kingdom Viridiplantae; phylum Streptophyta; class Magnoliopsida; order Fabales; family Fabaceae; genus Ormosia; species Ormosia emarginata. Next base: position 49,146,818 of record JAQQTP010000088.1, read on the forward strand.
CAAACAAAATTTGAGAGCGCCCAACAAAGAAGATGCTACGGTGATGCCCTAAATTTATCGAATTTAGGCGTCATAATCCGCCACAATTTAGAGGCGAGGTGGATCCGGAGAAAGCGAGTCGGTGGATGCAAGATTTAGAGAGAATATTTGAGGGGATGAGATGTACGATGAAAAGAAAGTGACTTATGTCAAGTTTTCATGCCGAGAGGAGATGCAGAACATTGGTGGAGAGGAATCCGCCGAGTGTTGCAAGTGAAGGGACCGAGATCACTTGGGAAGTATTTTCTAATACTTTTCTCGGATAAATATTTTCTCGCGAGTGCTAGGCATGCCAAGGAAATGGAATTTCTTGGTTTGCGACGGGGGAATATGACGGTGAATGAGTATGCCACAAAATTTGAGAATTTATCTCAATTCTCGATTATGCTCAAACACGACAAGATGATGTGTGGAGATGCAGGAAGTTTGAATCAGGTTTAAGGGTGGAACTGAAACAAGGAGTGGTATCTTTGAGGATGACTCAGTTTCATGCGTTGGTGGATGCGTGTGCTCGACTTGAAGAGTTGGAGCCATCTAGAGATCAGAGGAATCGGAATTTTGGACCGACAAGGTTCCGAGAGGTGGAGGTAGTAATGTCAATCGGTTTCGGCGTAAGCGTATACCAAAGCCAACAGGAAGTCAATCTCAACGACCATCCGTTAGTGGAAGTGCAAGTGGTAGTGGAGTGGACGAGAGGGTGGCGTTTACGCCAACATGTTTTAAGTGCGGGAAGAAAGGTCATATTTCTCCCGAGTGTACGATTAAAGGTGCGTTTGTTTCAATTGTAAACAACCCGAGCACATAGCAAAGGATTGTCCACAGTAGGAGAGGAAACCCGTTGTTCGGTATGTTAAAGCTAATCAAAGCAAAAATCTGGAAGTACTCAACCGAGATCCGGAGGACGAGTGTATACAATGGTGGGATCGAGATTTCTAAGTCTGATGATCTTATTCAGGGAGAAGGAGACATTGGAGGTAATCTTCTGACTGTCTTGTATGACTCGGGTGCTACACACTCTTTTATTGCATATGATTGTGTGAAAAGGTTGAAGTTGCCTATGTCTTCTCGAATGTTATGTTGAATGTATCTACACCAACTGCTAAACCTGTAGTTACTTCTAAGATCTGTTTGGATTGTCCTATTGTTGTGAAGGGCCGTTTGTTTTTGGTCGATTTGATTTGTTTGCCTCTCATTGAGATAGATGTAATATTAGGGATGGACTGGTTATGTTCTAACCATATCCTCATAGATTGTGCGAAGAAAACTATAGTTTTTCCTAAGGAAGAAGAGTCTCGGATTCTTAACCGCCGTTAAGGTCAAGTCTTTGTTGAGAGATGGAGCGCGAGGATATCGGTATTGTCTTCTCTAGAAGTTAAGAATGAGAAGGATGTGAATACTATTCCCGTTGTCAACGATTTTCCGGATGTTTTTCCCGAAGATGTACTGGTTTGCCGCCCGAGCGGGAGATCGAGTTCTCAATTGATTTAGTACCGGGAATGTGTCCTATCTCAATTGCACCATATCGTATGTCGCCGTAGAGTTGGAGGAGCTGAAGAAGCAATTAGTGGAACCTGTTGGAGAAAGAGTTTGTACGACCTAGCATTTCCCCATGGGGTGCGCCAGTACTTTTGGTCAAGAAGAAGGATGGAACGTCACGACTTTGTGTGGACTATCGGCAATTGAACAAGGTGACTATCAAGAATAAATATCCGCTTCCAAGAATCGACGATTTGATGGATCAATTGAGAGGAGCTGTGATATTTTCCAAGATAGATCTACGATCGAGGTTATCACCGTATTCGTGTAAAAGGGGAAGACGTGCCGCGCTTTTCGAACTCGTTATGGACATTATGAGTATCAGGTAATGCCATTCGGGGTGACGAATGCTCCTGCTATATTTATGGATTATATGAACAGAATATTTCGTCCATATCTAGACAGATTTGTCGTTGTCTTTATCGATGACATTCTGATCTATTCTCAATCGAAGGAAGAGCATGCTGAACATCTGAGTGTTGTTCTTCGACTTTGAGGAGAAACAGGTTGTATGCGAAGTTGTCTAAGTGTGAGTTCTGGTTGGAAGAAGTTCAATTTCTTGGTCACGTGATTTCTAAAGAAGGTATAGCGGTGGACCCATCGAAAGTGGAGACTGTTTTTACAAAGTGGGAGAGACCTAAGACAAGAATGAAGTTCGAAGTTTTGTTGGACTTCTTTGGTTATTATCGGAGGTTTATCGAAGGTTTTTCCAAGATTGCTTGGACCGCTTACACAACTTACGAGGAAAAGTCAAGCTTTCGAATGGACAGAGGAACGTGAAGCTAGCTTTCAAGAGTTGAAGAAGAGGTTAACAACTGCGCCGGTGTTAATCCTACCAGATTCGACGAAATCTTTCGATGTGTATTGTGACGCTTCTTATCAAGGACTAGGATGCGTGTTAATGCAAGACCGGAATGTGGTGGCGTATGCTTCTCGACAATTGAAGATTCATGAGAAGAATTATCCTACGTATGATTTAGAATTGGCTGCGGTAGTTTTTGCTTTGAAGATATGGAGACACTTTCTCTATGGAGCAACGTTCAACATTTTCAGTGATCACAAGAGTTTGAAGTACTTGTACGACCAGAAGGAGCTGAATATGAGGCAGCGAAGGTGGTTGGAATTTCTGAACGATTACGATTTTCAACTTTTATACCATCCTGGTAAGGCGAATGTCATGGCCGATGCCTTGAGCAGGAAGATTATTAGTGTGTCTGCTCTAATGATCAAGGAAAAGGAGCTCATTGAACAGTTTAGAGATGAGTGGTCATTTGTTGAGTTGAAACCGGGAAGATCTGTATTAGCATGGTTACTATTTCGAGTGAGCCGATGGAAGACATAAAAGAAAAGCAAAATGCCGATAAATTTTTGCAAGGAATAAGGGAGCAAATGAAACAAGGCGAGACACTAGAGTTCAAGGAAGGAACCGATGGAATTACGAGATTTCGGGGTAGAGTCTGTGTTCCTCGTAATCGAGAGTTGAGAAGATATATTGTGAAACATGCCCATACTAGTCTATTGAGTATGCATCCGGGCATAACAAAGATGTATCAAGACTTGAAGAAGTTATTCGGTGGCATGGAATGAAGGGTGATGTTGTTAGATGCGTGTCAACTTGCCTAGTTTGTCAAAAGTCGAAAGTTGAACACCAAAGACCATTTGGGATGTTGCAACCATTATCGATTCAGAATGGAAATGGGACAAGCATTTCTATGGATTTCGTTACTGGTTTGCCAAAGACAAAGAGAGGTCATGACGCAATATGGGTTATAGTCGATAGACTTACGAAATCGGCTCATTTCTTACCGATCAATATCAAATATTCATTGGAAAGATTAACCCAGTTGTACATCAGTGAAATTGTCAGACTACATGGTGTACCGACAAGTATAATTTCTGATCGGGATCCGAGGTTTACGTCAAGATTTTGGCGAAGTCTGCAAGAAGCTATGGGAACTAAGTTACGACTGAGTTCAGCGTATCATCCGCAGACTGACGGTCAGACTGAAAGAACTATACAGTCTTTGGAGGATTTATTGCGTGCTTGTGTTTTGGAACAACGGGGAAGTTGGGATGAATTTTTATCTTTGATAGAATTCACCTACAACAATAGTTTTCACGCAAGCATCGGAATGGCACCTTATGAAGCATTGTATGGAAGACGATGTCGAACGCCGTTATGCTGGTATCAAGATGGAGAAAGTATGACTGTTGGACCGGAGCTTGTACAACAAACTACGGATAAAGTCAAGATGATACAAGAGAAGATGAGGACGACACAAAGCAGACAAAAGAGTTACGCGGATAAGCGAAGACGACCTCTTGAGTTTGAGGAGGGTGAGCATGTGTTTCTGAGAGTTACTCCTACGACTGGTGTCGGAAGAGTGATTAAATCTAAGAAGCTTACTCCTAAATTCATTGGACCATATCAGATTATCCGACGTATAGGTCCTGTAGCATATCAGATTGCTTTGCCGCCTTTTCTATCCAATTTGCATGACGTGTTTCATGTGTCTCAGTTACGGAAGTATATGCCAGATCCGACACATGTTATACAACCGGATGACGTGCAATTAAAGGAGAATTTGACTTACGAAACTTTACCTGTCAGGATAGAGGACAGAAAGGTAAAGCAACTTCGAGGAAGATGATCGAGTTGGTGAAAGTCATATGGAATGATGTGACGGGTGAGGCTACTTGGGAATTGGAAGATAAAATGAAGGATCAAGTATCCTCATTTGTACGGATGAACATCAAATTTCGAGGACGAAATTTTTATTTGTTGGGGAGTGTTGTAACGCCCCAATTTTTAGAAAATATTCTGAATGTCTTGTTTGTTTTCTGTTTTTCATGCTTTTGTATGAATGACCGCGGTGTCCCTATTTTTCTCGTTCTTGAATTTTGTATGAAAACAACTACGATAATACAGGTTCAAATTTTATTTGATCGTTTTACGTAGTTTGTTTCGAGACGGTAAAATAAAAATTTTTCTCGAGCTCTTGTATTAATTTTTCTCGAAAGATATACTGACTAAATAATCTTGCTTTGGATATTTTATTTGAACGTTTTGGACGATTACCTACGTTGTGGGAAAAAATGGGAAAATGACCGTTACGTCCCGAACGTCTTGTTTATTTGTTTTTGTTTGTTTTTAATTGTTTTCTTCTTGATTTAATGCGAGAAAATACCGTCTGTGATTTTATATGGACTTTTTGTGCGATTTGCTCGAGGCAGAAAATAATATTTTCCGGGCCGGGAAAATCTTATTTGATTATTTAGAATGGGGGATCTTACTTAACCCGATTCTCGAATGAGACTAAAAATAATCTTTTAATTTTTAGGATTTAATGTCAAATAAAATAATTTTATATTATTATAATATTATTTTATTAGTCGATATGTTTTAGTGACAGATGGACCCGGAAATATTTTGCGGGACCCACAATTAGCGTAACGGTTAGATCGGTAGCTTAATTAATCACCGTAAGTCGTAGAACTTTCAGAACAGTGACTCACTAGCCGACTCGTGAGCATTTATTACGCGGTGTGACTAAGCCATGTGAGTCACCTAGGGAACCAACCAATGAGAATTAGGCTTGCTCACCAAGGCTTAATCTTAGCCTTTGATTCATCCAATGGCTTGGATGAAGCCAAGCAAGGAGCCACCTTGCATGCCCTTAGAGAGCTACGGCCAAGTGAAGGAGGAAGGACCAAAAATCACTTTGTCTTCATCACTTTTCTCTCTTCTCTCTCATCAAGAACCCTAGCCACCATTCTTGCCCATTTTCTTCACCATATTCGGCCAAGCTCATTTCCTAACCATCCAACCATCCAAAAATTTTTCTAACCAAGTTTCCTTAATCTAAACACCATTCTAAGAACCTTTGTAGTTGAGAGTTTCTTCAAATTCTTCCATCTAAAGCTTGGAAACCAACCTTGGAAGTTTTACCTAGAAGGTGAAATTTCATACTTTTCTTTTCTCTCTTCTTTTTCAAAGTTCTAAGCCATGATTTTTCCATGGTTTAGCTTCTTTTTCATGGTTAGTAACATGTAGGTTTTGTTTGAAATTTTTAGGTGTTTGGTGGAGTGAAAACCGTGACCTAGGAGGTGAGAAAGCAAGCTTTTTGTCTTCATTTAAGGTAAGAGGAAGACAATTCTTATCATCCCTTGATGGTGGTAAGAAGATGGGTTGTTTGTAGAATCCATAAGGATTCGGTTGTGGTGTGTTTATTGATGTGTATTTGTTAATTTTTGTGGTTGCTAGTAGCTTAAGTGTTATGTGTTAGTAGCTTTCTTATTTGGTAATTGTAATAATTTTGCATGTCTAATAGCTTTTGATTGTATGTCTATAAGCTTTAAATTAGGTTTATGTGTTAGAAATATTTTGCATGTGTTAGAGATATTTTGTATGTGTTAGAAATATAATGCATGTGTTAGGATTGTATGATAAAATATAGGATGTGAATAACATGTGTAAGTTTGCATGAGTGTTCCAAAGAACACAATCCAATAGCTCACGGCAATGACAAGTTTGGAGGACCAAAATGTTCTCTTGATTTTTCCTAAAAGTGTAGCTTAATTAACCTAGGAGAATCAAGAAAGTTTCTAATTGATTTGATCAAAGAAAAATGCATTTAGAAATCAAATGGTACAAACTTAGTATTTTGGGCCAACATGCCTAAAGGATTAAATTGACTATAGATAACTATTTTCTAAAATGATTTAATGAACTTAGACTATAGAATACATTTGATATGATTTAAAAGGTGAAAGACATTTTGGAAATCAAATGCAAAAGTTTTATAAAATTCGCCAACATGCCACTATAGGAAATCATGATTTTTAAAAACTTGTTTCTAAACCTTTTTCAATTAAAAGAAACAAAACAAGTTAAGAAGAAATTTTCTATAATGATTTATGAAGGAACCAATTGATTAGAAGTAAGTCTAAAGGGTTAAAATTCATAATTTTATCATTAGGAAGGAAATACAAGAATGTTAAGAAATTTTCTAACATATAGCTCACTTTTGGTTTTGAAGCATGTTAGAGATTTCAAAAAGAATTTAATGAAATGGTTAAAAATTAGGTAAATAGAAATTTTATGGAAAATTTAGAAAATCATTATTATAAGTTTATAAACAAAATGCTGTCAATTTTTAGTAAAAATTGAACCTATAGGATAGTCAAAATATCCTAATGACAGTATACGGTATGAAAAATTATTCTACGTAGTTTAAATGTACTAAATATTATTTCTATCTGTTTAAATGGTAATTTTAAAGGCATCCGAATAAGAAAATGATTTAAAAATCCTACGCGATTGAGAAAACGTATTAAAAATGCTACGCGATTTTAAAAACAGAAAAATAATCTTTACCCGATTTTTAAACGTTTGTAAAAACGACGAGATTTCAAAAACGCGATAAAATTTCTACGCGATTGACCGTTACCGTATTTATTTTTATTTGTCGGGAAAATGTGAACCCGCATGTGTTTTTGAGGTTATTTATTTGTCGGGAAAAAGTGAACCCGCATGTGCTTTTACGCCATTGAGGGCATATATTTTTATCTTAAGGGCATTTTCGTAATTTCATATATTTGGAATTATGTTTTGTCTTTATACCGATTTTTGGTGTTTTGGGTTGTGAGACGAATCACATCGTGTTGTCGATGCGATAAGTGTAGTGTAGTTTATTGTTCTAATAAACTTGGAGACTTTAGTGTACGGGATCCCACATGTGACAGTTGGTAGCTCCGTTGGGCCGTGGTAAACCGATAGCACACTAATGTACTCGACATTCACTATATTTAATCAAGGTTTGTAAAGTCTAGTAGTACATTGCCTATAGTGCCACAACGGGAGACTGTGAACTATACTACGCCTGGATGGTGGATTCCCAATGTCGTAGGCTATTGACGCAACGTGTGATCGCGTAATAGTTGGTTGGGCAGCCGTGGTACTAATAGATTTTGCAAGTCATTCTCTCTGATATCTGTTTGGGTTTAGCTCCATGGAGTAGGGTTGTGTTTTGGTATATTTGAGTATATCTTGGATAATATTCCATTTTTTCTCTATTTATCTTTATCTGGTAACATCTTGGATGTTTTTACATTTTCTCTATTTGTATTTATCTGATAAATTTTTTTATGTTAGTTGTCTATTTCTTATCCTATTTTATCTGTGAGATTGATTTATCTGTGTGAATTTCTTTATTTGTGTTATATCTGTGATATTCTGAAACACTAGGATATTTAATATGTATTACTGTTATAGCTTCTTCGTATTGTATAAACTGTGTAGTAGTTATTTGTCGTCTTCTTATTTGCCATGTTGTGATGATTTTATGTTGTCTTACCTCTTTATTGTATGTGTCTATTGTCTATTTATTTTATGCGGTAAAGAGTTTGAAGAGGAAGAAGAGGAACAACCTCTTGAGATCGTGTACCCTGAGGAAGAGGGAGATCAGCAGACCGACGATCAGTTTTACGAGCAAGAACCATCCGATCATCCATACCCTCTGGATTGATTGTGTGGGGGATGGCGACGCCAGCATTTTTGGGATTCATAGAGCTGGTATTTCATGGAGGTGATCTGGCTTGGCATTTACGAGGAGATCGTGCTTCTGTTACCTATGCTGGACGTATGACCGTGATTTTACGTCATCAGTTTGATGGAGATCCGATTATGACGACGACGTTATTTCTACACCTAGAGTTACCCTTATCCATTAGGCGTTATTGGGGTGCTGAAAACCCTGAGCCTAGTGAGATAAGCATCGTGTCGACTGCGCGATCCCGTTATCGCCGTGTGTCGAGGCATCCGGGATATCTTTCTCCCGATGATCATTTTCAGACCGAGAGTGATCCATCTGAGGATTAGATAACCATGATGTTTTTTTTTTTGGGCGCGTCAGCGTATGTCTGTATATATTAACTCTTTTATTGCTTTCTTTACTGTTTTGTTTAAATAGTTGTAATCTTAGTTGTAAATTATTTGTACAGTTTATAACCTAACCATATGTATGTTATTAGTGATGATGTTTTTTTTTATTTCGTATTTTTCACATTATCTTTTTATATCATATTTCTGTCCATCAAGAATTATTTTACAACCCGTAATAATATTTAACAAATATTTCACAACTTGGGTAGATTTTATTTCTGTTTCTTTTATTTTCTTTTATGTGTGACATCCTCCAAAGGGGTGTTACAATGCAAACCAACTAGGCCCACTGAAGGTAGTTGCGCCCATCAAGACGGTATGAACTTTGCAGCCTTTGTAGATTGTTGGGACTAAGAATAGAAGCTGACTTGTCTTTAGACATTATGCAGAAATGGTAGAAACAGCAGCAACTTGCTCGAGAACGGAAGAGGAGCATGGGCTTTCAAATAGCCACAAAAGAAGCTAGAGTTATAGCAAAATAGCCCCGGAAATCGGAAGAGAAGAGGCTGGCGACCAAGTCTGGGTGACTGGCATCAAAAACGTTGGCCGAAATGGTTGCACGTGGGCTGCACGCGCTGGAAACACAACACTGTTGAACGCGCACGTGAAGGCACGTGTGAAATGCGTTGGGGACGCGACTTTGTGGGCCTTGTAGACGGCAATTCTGGTAGTGGCGATTTTGCCGGAAAACTCACCTGAAAAAAATTTTCCAGCGGCGGCGGCGGCCAATGACAGCGACAACGATGTATGCAACTATGAAGGTTGCCTGAAAAATATTTATGCAAAAGCAGAGCCCCCAGGATCGAAAGCTTTGATACTAACTTGAAAAGAAAGAATATGAATATTATTTCTAATCAGATCATTACAGAGGATGATTACCAATCATATATAGACTACCTATCTCCTAATTAAGGAAAATGAAGGGATTAAAACTGTACAAATCACATCTAATCAAAACTGTCCTAATTATGAAATAAATCTCTCCTAATCATATTACACTTAATTATGTAACGTATATATTACAATAATTATGTAACGTGACACATAATATACATCAAATGTATTTATCTTTCATAATTAAACATAAGTTAATCATCCATCTCAAATACCATACCTCACATAAGCACAATGTTCATTCATAAGCCTTCATTATTCTATACAAGTCATTTACTTCATCATTTATTCATCATTAAATATATTTCTTTTCAATAGTTCTTAAGTACTATAAATCACTATATTCATTCTTTCAGAAAACTTTCAAGCCAGGCATCAACCTTTGTCCTCATTAATTTGATTCTAAAAACAAGACAATTGCCCATACAATTGTCATTTTATGCAATGCATTATGATGTATAATTATGCCTAAGGGATGTCCTAAAGTATGCTTATGCAATGTTTTTAAAATATTTTATTTTTGGAAAACACATGTTACTTGCATATTTCCAAGCATCCCTTTCTTCTAGGAAAACCTTTGTCCTAGGAAGTCCTTTTGATCATTATATATCCTCAGGTAAGAAGGGGTAGGAAGACCTTTGTTCCTTGACCACCTTGCACTACCTTGGTATGAGTGGTCAAACTTGCCCCACAAAGGTGAGGTTACTGTTTACCTTTCTAGCATATTGGGTATGAGAACCCACAACCCTGGCACTAGGAGCTCTTTTTGCTCAAGCGATAGGGCCATTTATACAAAGAAATGGCAAGTAACAAGTTTGAAAATAGAACTTGCAAATGTATTTTAAAACCATTTCTTCATTTACTTTCACATAATCAAGCTTTTCCTCACTTAATAAGGAAGCAAAACCTTAATCATCAATTCTTTCATTCATACATTACATTATATGCTTATAGAGATGGAGTGACTCACTTAACCTCAATCTTCCTTTATTCTTTCATTATTATGTTTCTCAATGTCATTTACACTTATCATTCATTCCATACAAAATACATACCATGATTCATATCAAATAGTTTAACTTTGTTAGTATAAAGGAGCAATACTATTATTCTACACAGTCAATCCATCATAAACTTTCCAAGCCTTCAACAATCATCTCCTTTAACTTTCAATTCTGCCTATATGGCCTTCACAATATCAAATATGCATTATCAAGCATCGTAATTCATATACAATTTTCATTATACAACCAAGAAGATGAAAACAAGTCACGGCCAAGAAGTTCTATATACCAATTCAAATATGGACAACCAAAAACAAGTCACGTCTATGATCCAAATTATTTACTATCATCACAAATTTATCCATTAATCATTATTTCTATAATTAATTCAATTAACAATGAATATAAAAAATCTAAAGAGTTAAATAAATCAACAAGATTCATGTTCTTCCTAGGTGTGGCCATGAGACTCAACATTCCAAATTAAAGCATTTTTCTCTTCATACATGCTAAATCAATTCACAAGGTGCTCAAAATGATGAAAACAATTAGAATACTAGCTAGGCATTCATTTTCCTTGTTGGTCCTGTTTTAGCCATGAGCACCTACTCTCAAAATCCCAAAATTTTAATTTCATAACATCTCAATTTCATCACAAGAATCAATAGAAAATGGAGAACAAATTGAAACCAAAAACCAACCACACAAAGTCAGCCTTAGCAGTGAACAACCATGGAGAGAAATACAAAATTTTAGTCCAAGAAACATGAAAGAAAAAGAGAAAACAACCCCTACAAGATCAGAGATTGACCATATAATACCACATAATACATCTTCCAACATTCAGTCACAACACAAATTTTCAATCAAAAATCATATAAGAAATAGAACAAAGCAAGGATAAGAGCAAGACACCAAATAACATGGAATTTCATCCTTATTTCTATGCTGACCGTGGCCATTAAAAGAGCAAGAATCAGAATTTTAATTCAAATTTTAATCGAAAAGATGAGTGGTTTAAAAGCATAAACCCCTACCTTGATTTCTTAGCTTTGGTCCCTTGGATTTTCCTTCTTTTTCTTTCCTTTTCTCTTTCTCTTTTCTCCTTTCTCTTTTCTCTTTCTTGGCCGTAAACTCCCCTGTTCCTAGCTGTTGGATCGTGTGAAAATGAAGGTAAAAAGTGAAGGTAAAGTGAAATAAACAAAGATAAAGATGAGTACTTGTTGGTGAGGGAATAGAGTGGGTAAATCATTTTCTTCTCTTTCTCTTTTCTTGTAGCTCGGTAGATCACATAATAAAGGAGAGAAATGGAAGAATGAAATAGGATTGATGAAGAAAAGTGAATAGGAAATGTATAGGAAAATTCTAGAGACATGTGACGGTGGGAAAAAGTAACAAAGATTAAAAGGATTGTGCATAAACTTTTATATTTGTTACGTATATTTTAATTTTTCAAAACTAAGTTTTAAAGTTACCATAAATATTAGGCAAAATTTTAGCACTCATCTTAGTTCTCAGATCTTTTTTTTTTATAATGTTTCATATATTGTTATTCGTCAAATAAGTTACACTACTTTTTGAAATTAAATCGAACCTGTAAAATAAGTAAATATATATGTCTTAAAATGTTTTCTATACCAAAATATTCTTCATATTCTGTAACACCCCAAACTTCCTAAATAGTTGATAGTAATTTTGATAGTTAACAGAATTTTACTGTTTAGTAATTTCTGTGCGCTGTAAAATTATTTTGCTTATTCCGTCAGCATATTTGATCATTTTGAGTGATTTACTCCTTGTCAAGAAAATAATAATTTTCAGACTGGGAAAAATCTTTATATATTTATTTTTCTTGATTGTTAATTATTTTTAACAATCTGATTTGATTTTCATATATTTTCTAATATTTGTGATTTTTGTGGATGATTATAAATTTTTATGGTTATCTGGTTGTTTTTGGGCTGTTTGTGGGGCCCAGTGGTCCTACGTGGGCCCGAGGTGAGTCCCAAAATATGAAAATTTTTCTACGTATAGAAAAATTTGTACTGTTGAGACGGAGACAGAGGATCTTACTAAATCTGAATCTGGAAATAGTTTTAGAAAATTTCTTGTACTGTATTTTATACTGTATTTAATTATCGGGCGATAAAAATATAGTAAATATATTCTTTCGTGGGGTTTTTAGCAGATAAAAATAGAAATTCTACTGCTTAAGTCAACAATAGTGGTTATGACAACTTTTGACGGACCAATAGGAAACAAGTTTAATTCTTTTGACGGACCAATAGGAAGCAAGTCTAATATTGAAGACTTTGATATCAACTGTCGATTTAATCAACGGTGTAGGATTAGTCTAATAAAATGGCTATGACCATTTATAACCATTGGATTTAGGTTTAAATCAAAGGTGGAGATTTGATCTTATAAAGTGGCTAGGACCATTTGTGACCGTTGGATTTGGATTTAATCAACGGTGGAGATGGATCAATTATGACCATTGGATTTGAATTTAATCAATGGTGGAGTTTTGGTCTTCTAAAATGGCTATGACTAGTTATGACCCTTAGATTGAAAGTAAGAAGGAGTAATCTTGACCCTTCATTTTTGGAGATGCATCTAATGGCTAGGATTTCAAGGAGGAAAAATCTAATGGCCTAGATTAAGTCTTCTAATCAAAAGTCTACCTTAATCCTAACCACTGATCTAATCAATGACTTAAATGACTCTAAATGGTGGCTAGAAAAGATGACAACATTATGGAATGCATGGATGGAGGGGGGACGGTTTTTGTGTTGTTTAGGTGCTAAAGGAAAAAGTTTGAAGACATTATTAGTTGTTTTAGTCAATTATGCATCATTATTAGTTATTTGCACTCTTAGGAGAATCCATGGAGGGGGAGAGGATGGTTTTTGGAGGCTTAAGACCATAACAAAGTGTTTCATGACCATTATTGCTATTCTTGGTCATCATTGATTCATTTTCAAGAAGCTAAGTTATCAAGTTTTTCTCTCCACTTTCCTTTCATGGAGGTTTCGGCCAAGACCCCTAGATCTACCCTCCATCACTCAAAATTTTATCCAACCTTATTTCTTGAATCCTTACCTCATTCTAAGAACATCTCTAGTTATGAGTTTTCACCAAATCATTCATTTTGAGCTTCAAATCCAAGCTTCAAGTTTCTACCAAAAATGGTAAAGTTCATATTTCTTCACCCAATCTTTTAGTTTTGATTTTCTAAGCCATGCTTGAATCATGGTTTACCTATTCTTTTACTTGTTATTGATTTTAAGATTTATTTATGATTTTTTAGGGATTTTTCCAAGGAGCTCTACGAAATTGGTGGAAGGAAAACTAAGTGTTTTCACTTCATTCTTTATTTTAACCAAGTCTAAGAAGCTTTCTTTCACAAAAATCAAAAACTCCAACCTTGTTCTTCAAGAGGAATTTCAGCCATACCACCTAAAATCACCATCCAATCTCTTTTAATTTCATCCAACCATAGATCTTCAATCTACATGATATTCTAAGCAACTTTCATGTTGGAGACTTTCTCTAAATCACTCATCTTCAACCTTGTTCTTCAAGCTAAAGATTGGAGCTTTATTGGTGAAGTTTATTAATCTTCACTTTTCTTTTGATTATCAAAGTTCTAACCATGATTCTAATCCATGGTTTTCTTATTCAAGTCTTGTATATTAATTATGTGTGTGTTTTGTTTTATATTTGAGAAGCCCTTGGTGGTGAAGGAATTGGAAAAAGAAGCAAAACAAGGAGTTTTTAAGGTTCTTCAAGAGGTAAGAGGGAGATTCATCTCACCAACCAAGTATGGTGATGAGAGATGGTTGTGTATTTGATGGATGGTGAATTCATGTGAAGATTCATATCCATGGTCATGTAATTATTTGTGGGTGTTTATGTGTTTATGTGGTTTATATGCTTAGCATGGTTTATTTGTGCTTGCATACTTAGTATGATTTATTGTCTTAATTATGGCATGCTTGTGGTATTTATGATGAAATATATATATATGTCATGATTTGATGATGAAAAGGAAAACAATTTTTGGTTCCAAAGAACCATAGAGGCACACGGCCTCAAGGGTGATTTTTGAGTAAAAAGATTCTAAGTATTTTATTAATCATGAGTTTTAAATAAAAAGAGCAATGAGTTGATGATTTTAAGGATTTGCAAAGAAAGTGAAAATGAAAAATGAACAAATGATTTGATTTCAAAGACCAGGTGCTCACGGTTTTTGTGAAGGATTTTTAATGGTTTTCTTTGTATAACATCATATTGACTTAGAAGGAAAAATGTTTTGATGATTTCAATAGTCATGTCCATGTTTTTGAAGGCTTGTAATGCCTTGATTTTATGAACAAAGTGATTTTCAAAGTGGAAATATAACTTGATTTAATACAAGGAATTTGGAAAGAGAATCAGAGTGTTTTAACACTTGAAAAACGGAATTTTCATTTGTGAATGGAAAAGAGAGGTTGAAAGTGTTTGAACCTCAATTTATTTTGAAGAGAATTGATTTTCGAATTTATTTGAGAAAAATAGAGAATATAATAGTGATTTGATATTTTCTAACGTGTAACTCATCCTTTGGGTTTTGGAGAGCTTTAGTAATTTTTAAAATTAAAAACATTGATTTAATTCAATGGAATTGTGAATTTGTGGAATATATTGTGAAAAAGATTTTCTTGAGTAAGAAAATGTGGAAAATAATGTGAAAAGTCATATTATTTTGAGTAAAGAATTTCTGAAAGGTGAAATATGAAAAAATGATGTTGGAAATGATATTAATTTATTTGAAAGTCCAAAATAATGTTTGGAATATTGAGAAATATTTTACGTGATTGTAAAATGGTGAAAAATGTTTTACGTATCTTAAAAACATGATTTTTAAGCTACGCGATTTGAAAAACGTTAAAATATTTCTATGCTATTTGAAAAATGTTAAAATATTTCTACGCGATTTGGAAAGCGTTTAAGTATTTTGAAAATGATGGAAAATGGTTTACGTGACTTAAAAGAATGATTTTTAAGTTATGCAATTGTGAAAATAGTGGAAAATCGCTACGCGATGAGTAACATGTAAATATTTTTACGTGATTAAGAAAACGTTGAAAAATCAATACGTGATTTGGAAATGTAACCGAAGTGTTGTGGAATTATGAAAACGTAACAAGAATGTTGCGCGATTGTGAAAACACGACAAAGGTGTTTTATGACTATGAAAACGCGATAATATCATTTCGCTGTTAAAAGTACAATATGATTACTGTTGGGCCAGTGTGTGGACCTTGATTTTGAGATTATGAAATTAAATTGAGAATGGGCCAATGTGTGGACCCTGAATATGAAATGGTGAATTTTGCTTGTGATTGGCATTGGTGCATTTTATATGCATGAATTAGTGTATGAACACTATATGAGAAAATGATGAATTTTGCCTATGATTGGCATTGGTGCATTGAACATGCATTGGAAAGGTCCGATGGACTGTATAAGGCTATTTGCCTAGGAGAGACGTGCACCTCTTGAGTGGGTGCGATATGCATAGTGTAAGTCACTTGTTGACCTTGGGGGCATCGGGGTGCGGGTTGCTTACATGGGTGGTTGGTCGCGCTTCTTCCCGTAGGTTAGACCGATGCAACGCACCAATGATCCTGACCGAGACACTATTCTTAATCAAGATCTAGTAAAGACTGTCATGTATATGCTAGATGTGTAAATACAAACGAGAATTATAGCACATGGTCTAAGGCATTTTGGTACCGACAGATCTTTCGTATCAACTTCTCTGAACTGAGTATTAGCTCCATGGAGTTAGAACATTGAGTCTATGTGCACATGCATAACATATGCATCATTATTGAGTATTGGTTATGATAATTGAACTACTGAATACTTGAGGAATAATTGAACTATTGAATAATACTGGATGATGATGATGATAAATAAGGTTGATGGCATTATTGTGTATATTGAATTATATTTGAACTGATAAGTGATTGAATGATGATAGTTGATTAATGTTGAAGGCATTATTGGAATTCTGGTATGATATACCTGTATGATATGTTGTTTGTATTATCTCTGTGCTACCATGTTGGTACTGGCGTAGGTGATCTCACCTCTTTGTTATATTGTTTTGTTGTGTTTGTATTATTAAAATTAAATAATAGATGGAACGAGTTGTCTTAGACATGCCGGGTGGTAGACATTCTGAAATTGGTGACAACATCAGAGAATGACCATTCCAGATTTGATAGCGTGCAGTGGTGACAAGGAACAGATGTCTGATGCATCCAGATGGATACAAGAAGGAATAAGTATGTTAAGTTTTCTCGTTAGTGTTGTACCGTGCTATTAAGTAGGACCCGCCATAGGGTTTGCTACTGTTAAAAAGAGAGAGTTTTCTGTTAGTTTTATATTTCTCTTTAAATTGTTAAATATTAATTGGTGTCAATATTATATATTAAATATATTTTTAGTAATATTTATGGATCTTAGTAAGTTTATGTTTCCGTCTTTGATGAAAAGAAATTTTTAAAACCCATCTTTTATAACTCAAACCTTGTTTATGAACTTCTTTACAGATTATGAGTTGGGAGTCAAAAATGTGATACCTTGAGGGGATGTTACATATTTTTCTTATCAACTTCATGAAATTTCGTAATTTTCTGAGCTACTTAACTGTCCCGGCTATTTTTCAATAGTATCCTTAAAAATATCAAATTAACTCAGTTGACTCTTTAAAATTTTCTACAAATCTTATCAATTATTTATAGCTAGGAAATAAATTTTTCATATTTATTTTCATCATATCAACTGATTTTGTAGATACCTTAATTATTCTCTTATACTCAATGTTATAGATTTACACTCAAACTAGTTCAGAAAATTACCTGAATCAACAGATAATCTCTTACGAGTATTACTGAGCTTCTATAACATTATTTACGACTTATTGGGTCATGAAGGGTGTTACATGGGACTCTAGCTCCCAAGTAGCCTGCTCTAAACTAACGTCATTCCAAACAACCTTCCCCAAAGTAATTTGTTTTCCTCTCAGCTTTTTGGCTCCCTCGTCCACGATCCTCACAGGTTTCATTGCAAATATTAAGTCATCTTTTAATTGTATTAATTCAGGTTCCATAATGTGGGAAGGATCATGATTATATTTTCAAGTTGTGACACATGAAAGACATCGTGAAGGTTTGACAGGTTTGGTGGGAGAGCTATCTGGTAAGTTACTGGCCCAACTCTTTTCAAAATTTAATAAAGACCAAGGAACCGTGTGTTTAACTTTCATGTTTTTAAAGCTCTTCCAACCCCTGTAGTAGGAGTGACTCTCAGGAAAATATGTTCTCCTTCCATGAACTCTAGAGGTCTCCTCATTCTATCAGCATAGCTCTTTTGCCTACTCTGAGCTGTAACCAATCTATCCTTGACCATCTTAATCTGGTCTATTGTTTGTTGCACTAATTCAAGTCCTAGAATGGTTCGCTCAACTACCTTATACCAACATAAAGGTGATCTACATTTCCTACCATACAACCTCTTAAGGTGCTATATTTACGTTGGAATTATAGCTATTGTTATAGGCAAATTCTACCAAAGGCAAGAACCTATCCCAACTGCCCTTCTGTTCTAACACACATGCTCTCAGCATAACTTCCAGGGTTTGGATGGTTCTCTCAGACTGTCTATCAGTCTGTGGATGGTAGACTATGCTGAAATGTAACTTGGTCTTAAAAGCTTGTTGCAAAGCTCCCCAAAATCTAGAGGTAAATCTAGGATCTTTATTCGACACTATACTGGTGGGGACTCCATGTAATCTCACTATTTTTTACAGGTATATTTGAGCTAATCTATCTAAAGAAAAGTCAGCTCTAATAGGTAAAAAATGGGCTGATTTAGTCAATCTATCCTCAATCACCCATATGGAATCAAAACCATGTTGAGTTCTTAATAATCCCATAACAAAATCCATTGTGATGCATTCTCATTTCCACTCCGGAATTGTTAGGGATTGTAATGGCCTCGAAGGTTTCTAGTGTTCTATTTTGACTTTCTGGCAAACTAGACACCTAGACATATAATATGCTATGTCTATTTTCATTCCTGACCACCAAAATATTCTTTTGAGATCTTGATACAACTTAGTTTCTCCAAGATGAATGGTATACCTACTCTTATGTGCTTCCTCTAAAATCTTCTCTTTGCAGTCATTCTCTTTAGGAATGCAAATCCTGTCTCCAAACATAATGATTCCATCATTTGCTATACTAAATCCTTTAGGTTCATCTAACAATATTTGGCCCCTCACTTTCCTCAAATAATCATCTCTTTCTTGAGCTTCTTTAATTTGAATCCTCAAGTTAATAATGATATTCACTTTACTCATATAGAGACTGTGTGGAGACATAGTTACCATTAGACTTAAATCTCTAAAGCTTTCTAAAAGTTCTACTTCTTGAATCATCATCTAGGACACATGTATGGATTTCCTACTAAGTGCGTCAGCCACCACATTGGCTTTACTTGGATGATATTTCAACTCAAAGTCATAATCCACTAGGAATTCCATCCATCGTCTTTGTCTCATATTTAACTCCTTTTGTTCAAATAAATACTTCAAGTTCTTGTGGTCACTAAAAACTTCAAACCGAACACCATAAAGGTAATGTCTTCAAAATTTTAAGGCAAATAATAGCTGCCAATTCCAAATCCTAAGTGGAATAATTCTCTTTATATGGTCTTAACTGTCTAGATGCATATACAACTACCTTTCTATTTTTTATAAGGACACAACCTAACCTTATCCTTGAAGCATCGTAGTATAAAGCCCTCCTAAGGATTTGGAATCACTAAGACATGTGTCATGGTTAGCTTCAACTTCAATTCTTAGAAACTATCCTCACAAGCTTGTGTCCACACAAAAGGACAAAAGGACTACCCTTCCTAGTTAACTTGGTTAAAAGTAAAGCTAGTTGGAAAAATCCCTTTTTATAAAACTTCTATAATATCCAGCCAATCCTAAGAAACTCCTAATTTCTGTTACTGTAGTGGGTCTCTCCCATTGCAACACCGCTTTAACTTTGCTAGGATCAACAAATATTCCTTCCTTGGATATCACATGCCCTAAGAACTGCACATTTTCCAACCAAAACTCACATTTTGATAATTTAACAAACAATTTCTTTTCTTTTAGGAATTCTAAAACGATCTTGAGGTGTTCTTCATGCTCCTCAGTTGTCTTTGACTAAATGAGAATATCATCTATAAAGACAACCACAAATTTATCCAAGTAAGGTATAAAAATCCTATTCATATAATCCATAAACACTGTTGGTGCATTAGTTAAACCAAATGACATTACAAGATATTCATAATGTCCATAACGAGTCCTAAAGGCAGTTTTAGGGATATCTAATTCCCTAACTCTGATTTAATGGTATCCTAATCTCAAATCAATCTTTGAAAACATTGTTACTCCTCTTAATTGATCCATCAAATCATCTATCCTAAGCAATGAATACTTATTCTTAATTGTAACCTTATTCAACTATCTGCAATCTACACACAACCATATACTCCCATCCTTTTTCTTCACCAGGAGTATTGGTACTCCCCATGGTGAGACACTGGGTCAGATAAACTGTTTATCTAGCAACTCTTTTATTTGATTTTTGAGTTCTGTCAATTCTAAGGGAGACATCCTATACGGTGCTATAAATATAGGCCTAGTTCCTAGCACTAAGTCTATATTAAATTCTATCTCTCTTTCAGGTGGCAACTCAAAAACTTCATTAGGGAAAACATTTAGATATTCTCTAACCACAAGTATCTCCTATAAACTTTGCTTAACCTCAACATTCATAAAAAATAGGAGAACATATCTATGAGCCCCTTTTACTAAGCAATGGTTGACTTGTACAGCATTTAAAAACATGGACTCAGAAGAAACAAATGTAAGGGATTTATTAAACATGAACATTAAAGTCTTATTAGAACAGTTTAAAACAACATGGTTGGACGACAACCAGTCCTTTCCCAAAATGATATCAATACCGATAAGGAGTATACAAATAAGATCCACAAAGAAGATCCTATTTTTTATTTTAACACAATAGTCCAAACATATGGAAGAAGTAATTACAGGTTTTCATATTGGTGTGGATATTGACAAAGTATTGGAAAGTTCAGACATGTATAACTCCAACCTCTTCACACATTCATATGAAATTAAAAAGTAAGAAGCTCTTGAATCATATAATACAATTAAAAGATTCTTAACTATACACGTACCTTGAATAAGGTCAGGAGATTTAGCCGCCTCCTTACCACTCAGAGTGTAGACTCTTCCTATGACTTGAGGTCTTTGGTCTGGCGTGGTCTTTTGTCTCCATGGGCAACTCCTAGCAAAGTGTCCTTCTTGTCTGTAAAAATAACATTTATTCATTCCAGCCATACATGGTCTTCTTTTAAGTTGTTTTCCACATTTAGAGCATTTAAGATCTCTAGGTCCTGTTTGTCCCATTTGCACTTGCTTATGTAATATCCCGAAAATTAGCCATTATCACAGTAACAATGAAATTGTACTGTTTTGTGATTTCTGAGTGTTATAAAATTATTTTGAATGTTCTGTGATTGTATTTGATTGTTTTGAGAGATTTGCTCTATGTCAGTAAAATAATAATTTTCTGGTCGGGGAAAATCTTTACGCATTTATTCGGAGCAAGGGATCTTACTAAACCCAATTCCGAGATATTCATGTCGTAATCATTTAATTTTTAGAACTTATCTGTATAATAAAAATATTTTAGATTTTTATTATTATTTTATTATCTAGTGGACGATACCTACTGACTTATGAGCAGTAGCCTTTGTCCAGTGGATAATAGGAACCGGTAAAGTCTCAAGACTTACTGATAATGGACCAATAGGAATCAAGTCAATATTTCTGACTTGAAAATGTCTAAACCAATAGAAACTAGTCAACATTAGTGGCTAGGACTTTCTAAACCAATGAGATGCAGTCAAATTTAGTGGTTGGACTAGTTACTTGGTAACTAGATGACTTAACTAGGTTAGTTTATATTCTATGTAGTAACCAAATAGGATGGAAACTTAGTTTGTATTCCTTAGGGTTTCTAGTTAGAAGAAGCTACTACAATATTCAAGAATGGATGGATAACATCAAGATAACTAATTAGTTAGTAATGTGACTAGAAAACAAACTAAGTTAGCCTAAATTTAACTTGGTTATTCTAAGAAGCATAGGAAGTAACTAAATGAACCAAACCTAGCCAGTTCTCTAGGAACCACACGGTTTTGAAGAAGTCTAGGATTGTCTAGAATATTTGATTCAAGCATAGAAAACTATCTAGTTAGAAATGTAACTAATTATCCTAACTAAGTTAGCTTAAGTGTACATAGAAACTAAATGGGATTAGTAACTTAGTTAGCATTCTATGACTACCATTAGGCTAGAATCTTCAAGAACAAGTGACTAAGGCTTGGTTTAGCTAATTAGAAACAAGCTTAGGGGAGAAGCCTTGCATGTGAGCCTTTGATGCAAGCTAAGGCTAGGATGGAGTCTTAGGAGTCAAAGAAAGTGGCCACCTTCTTTGGAGCCCTCCTACACGGCCATGCACTCCATGTAGAGACCAAAGAGGTTAGTTTAATTCATCTAAGACATAAACTCTCTCTACTCTTCATGTTCTTCTTCAAGCAACCAAGAGAACTCCATTTTCTTCTCCAAGAGGCCATTCGGCCACCCTTCTAAACCAAGACATCCAAGCTTCTAAAATTTTACCTAAACACATTTCTTAAACCTAAACCATATTCTAAGAACATCTCTAGTTGTGAGTTTTCACAAAATCATTCATCTTGAGCTTGAAATCCAAGCTTAAAATTTCTACCAAAAAAGGTAAACTTCTTGTTTCTTGACCCAATCTTTTAGTTTTGATTTTCTAAGCCATGATTGATCCATGGTTTATCTATTTCTACGCTTGTTATTGATTTTAAAAATTTTTTAAGATTTTTAGGGTTTTTCCAAGGAGTTTCACGAAAAGCTTAGGAAGGAAAACTTGAAGGATTTGTCTCCTTTTTAAGGTAAGAGGGAGATTCATCTCACTAACCAAATATGGTGGTGAGAGATGTATTTGTTTATGAAGAATGGTGAATCCATGTGAGGGTTCATTATTCATAGTTGTGTAATTGTTTTTGAGTGTTTATGTGTTTTGATTTATGTGGTTATGTTTTGTATGCTTTGCATGATTTATTGCTTTGCTTATGATATGTATGATGTGAATATATTGTATATGCCATGATGGAAGTGAACAAGGAAAATGATTTTGGTTTTAATGACCAAGAGGCTCACGGCCTCAACACCTCCAAATAGGTGTTTCCAATTTAAGATTTTTCATGAATGATAAAATTGAATGATTAGAAGGAAAAGGAAAAGGAAAGATATGATGGTTCTTGTAACACCCCAAATTTCCTAAATATTAGACAGTAATTTTGACAGTTAACAGAATTCTACTGTTTAGTGATTTCTGTGTACTGTAAAATTATTTTGAATATTCCGTTAGTATATTTGATCGTTTTGTGTGATTTACTCCGGGTCAAGAAAATAATAATTTTCGGGCCGGGAAAAATTTTACGTAATTTAATTATTACCGTTAAGTCTTAATTATTTTACGTAATTTGGTTTAATATTCATGAATTTTCTAATTTTTATGATTTTGAGGATGATTATGAAATTTTTACATTACTCTGATTATTTTAGTGTTATCTGTGGGCCGTCTGTGGGCCTAGGGGGGCTGTACGTGGGCCCAGAAAAGTGAAAAATTTTCTGTAGCTCGAAAATTTTGTACTGTTGAGACGGAGACAGGGGATCTTACTAAACCTGTATCCGGAAATAGTTTTTGAAATTTTCTTTACTATGTTTTGTACTGTATTTAATTATTGGGTGATAAAAATGCAGTAAAAATATTATTCGTAGGGTTATAGCAGATAAAAAAATAAATATTGTACTGCGTAGTCAACATTAGTGGCTTGGATATCCACCATTGATTTAATCAACGGTGGAGATTTGGTCTTGATTTAATCAACGGTGGAGAATTTGTCTTGATTTAATCAACGGTGGAGATTTAGTCTTACAAAGTGGCTAGGACCATTTATGACCCTTGGATGTAAAGTTTAAAGGAGTAATCTTGACCCTTCATTTTGGAGATACATCTAATGGCAAGGATTTCAAGGAGAAAAGATCCAATGGCTTAGATTAAGTCTTATATCTAAAGGCTAAACCTAGAAGCTACATTAATCCTAACCATTGATCTAATCAATGGTTAAGATTGCCTAAAATGGTGGCTAGGAGATTGGTCACACTTTGAAGAGTGCATGAAGGGGAGGGGACGGTTTTGGTGAATGCTTAAGGCCATTGCATGGTTTCAAGACCATTATTACTCCATCTTGATCATTATTGATCATCTTTGTCTCCTCCAAAAAGCCAAAGCTCTTCAAAATTTTCTCTCCACTTCTTCTCCAAGCTAGGTTTGACCAAGATATCAAAATCCACTTT
Organism: Ormosia emarginata; assembly: GCA_029884605.1. Classification (NCBI taxonomy): domain Eukaryota; kingdom Viridiplantae; phylum Streptophyta; class Magnoliopsida; order Fabales; family Fabaceae; genus Ormosia; species Ormosia emarginata. The sequence goes on from JAQQTP010000088.1 coordinate 49,170,834, forward strand.
CCATCACTCTTTAATTTCAAACAACCATACTTCTTGAATCTATACCTCATTCTAAGACACTTTGTAGTTTGGAGCAAGTTCTAAATCTTCCATCTTCAAGGACTTTTTTCCAAGAGCAAGTTCTAGGGGTTTTGAGGTGAAGTGTAAGGAAACTTCATTTCTTCTCTTCTTTTTCATGTTCTAAGCCATGGTTGATCCATGGTTACTCTTATTCAAGCTTAATATACTAATAAACTTATGTTTGTTTTATGTTCAAGAGACTTTTGTTGGTGGAGAACTTGAGCAAAGTGCAAAGCAAGGAGTTTTTTTGAGGTTCTTCAAGAGGTAAGAGGGAGATCCATCTCACCAACCAAGTATGGTGGTGAGAGATGGTTTGTGTATTTGATGGATGGTGAATCCATGTGAGGATTCATATCCATGGTTATGTAATTATTTGTGTGTGTTTATGTGCTTTGATTATTTGCCTATGCATGGTATGATTTGCATGATTTATTGCTTTGATTATGGCATGCTTGTGATATATATGTTGAATATGTATATGTATGTCATGATTTGATGATGGAAAGAAAAGTGATTTTTGGTTCCAAGGACCATGGTGAATTCGGCCAAACACCTCAAAATAGGTGTTCACAAATTAATATTTTCATGAAGAATAAAATTGGATGTTTAGAGAAGCAAGAAAAATAAACAAAGGGTTTGTTTCCAAAGAATAAAGTGTCACGATTTTTGTGAAGAATTTTTAATGGTTTTGTTTGTGTAAAACCATGAATGGAACTTAGATGATTTAGAAGGAAAAATATAAAAATGGTTTCAATGGCCATGTCCACGGTTTTGAAGGCTTGTAAATGCCTTGATTTTATGAAACAAAGTGATTTTCAAAGTGAAAATATAATTTGATTTAGTATAAGGATTTTGGAAATGGAATCAGAGTGTTTTATCACTTGAGAAACAGAAAATTCGGTTATAAAAGGAAAATAGAGGTTGTAAGGGTTTGAACCTCAAATTATTTTGGAAGAGAATTAAATTTAAGAATTTATTTTGAATTATAAAGGAAACATTGATGATTTAAAATTTACTAACGTAAAACTCATCCTTTGAGTTTTGGAGAGCGTTAGGGAATTTTAAGTGAGAAACATTGATTTAATTCAATAAAATGGTGAATTTGTGGAATATATTGCAAAAAGGATTTTCTTGAGTAAGAAAATGTGAAAAATAATGTGAGAAGTCATATTATTTTGAGAAAGGTTGAAATGGAATTTTTGAAGGTTGAGAAATATTTTACGAAGTTGAAAAATGGTGAAAAATTATTTACGTAACTTAAAAATGTGATTTTTAAGTTACGCGATTTGAAAAACATTTAAATATTTCCACACAATTTGAAAAACGTTGAAATATTTCTACGCAATTTGGAAAGCGTTTAAATATTTTTACGCATTTGAGATATTGCTGAAAAATCGCTATGCGATTTAAAAATGATAGAATATTTTTATGTGATTGATGAAAACGTTGAAAAATCACTACGTGATTGAAAAATAATGGAATATTTTTACGTGATTGAGAAAACGATAGAAAATCGCTACGCGATTTGAAAACGTGACAGAAATTTGTGCGATTTTGAAAACGTGACAACGATGTTGCGCGACTATGAAAACGCGATAATATGATTTCGCGAATGAATAAACAGTAGGATTACTATTGGAATAGTGTATTGACACTGTATGAGAAAATGATGAATTTTGCCTGTGATTGGCATTGGTGCATTTTATATGCATAAACTAGTGTATGGACAATATATGAGAAAATGATGAATTTTGCCTATGATTGGCATTGGTGCATTGAACATGCATTGGAAAGGTCCGATGGACTGTATAAGGCTATTTGCCTAGGAGAGACGTACACCTCTTGAGTGGGTGCGATATGCGTAGTGTAAGTCACTTGTTGACTTTGGGGGCATCGGGGTGCGGGTTGCCTACAGTAGGCAGCTGGTTGCTCTTCTGTACTGTGGGTTAGATCGACGCAACACACCGATAATCCTGACTGAGACACTATTCTTAATCAAGATCTAGTAAAGACTGTCGTGTATATGCTAGATGTACAAACACATATGAGAAATGTGGCACGTGGTCTGAGGCATGTTGGTACAGATAGATCTTTCGGATTAATTTCTTTGAACTGAGTATTAACTCCATGGAGTAGGAAATTGAGTCTATGTGCACATGCATAATTATTGAGTATTGGTTATGATAATTGAACTGCTGAATACTTGGATAATGTAGAGGGCATTATCATAAATATTGAATATTTATATCTATATGATATAATAATTGAGGAATATTGGTTATGACAATTGTTTTGTTGAGGAATATTGGATGATGATGATGATAATAATGTGATGGCATGATTGTAATTATTTTGTGATATATCTGTATGATATGTTGTTTGTATTATCTCTGTGCTACCATGTTGGTATTGGCGTAGGTGATCTCACCTCTTTGTATATTATTTTGTACTGTATTTATATTTGGTAAAGACGTTGAGCAAGGCATAGAACAAGAGGGTGAAGAAGAGCAGGTTCCTGTGGAAGAAGCGGAGTTTTGATAAGATGACATCAAGACCTAGTTTCTTTGGGTACGTGAGACTACAGTTCCACAGTGGAGCTGGAGCATGGAGGACTAGTCCCAATGAGAGGGGACTTATATATCAATGAAATCTAACAGTCAACATGAGTAGGGAATTTCATGCGGATCCGTTGCTTTCCGTAACTATATATGTACATGTTGAATTTTCGCTGTCAATCAGACAGTATTGGGATACTAGGTATTATGTCCCAATGGAGATTAGTATTGTGTCGTCTGCTCGGACACCTGTCCGTAGGACTTCGCGTCGTGCTGGATTCCTTCCTGCTGAGGAATCTGAGGAGGACCCGTCTGAGGGTTCTGCTGTTTAGTTATGCTTGGGCAAACGAGTCAGTTTTAAATTATGTTTAACTACTTTTGAGACTTGGTCTGTATATAAATAATGTCGACAATACCTCTGTAATGTAAATGATGTAAATTATGTATGATGATGTATAATATTTTTATTTTTTGCTAAGTTTATTTTATCGATATCAAAGAAGAAAAAAAGAAATTTTACAACTCATATTTTTATAACATAACATTATATGAACTTGGGGGTAACATAAATGTGGCACCCTACGGTGGGTGTTACATTAGTTGGTATCAGAGCCCAAGTTAGATTCTTTTGGGTTTGTGGTTAGGTCTGTCTTATTTGTGTTGTGTGATTCTCTGTGATTGTTTTCTGAAAAGAAACAATATTGTTTGAAGATTGACTTTACTTTCTTGTGTTGTCCAATTTGAGTAGAGAAAAGGAATGGCTGGACGAGGATGAGGACGTGTCAATACTAGATCATGAATGGAAAATGTTGGTAATGATAACCAGAACATGGCTGCAGCTGTAGCAGCAATGCAACGGATGGCTGATGTTGTGGTACAACAAAACCAAAGGGCAAGTGAGGATGCTCACAGTTTGTCTGAATTCCGTAAGAACAATCCACCCAAGTTTCGTGGAGAATTTGACCCAGACAAAGCTGATCTGTGGATCAAGGAATTAGAAAAAATATTTGAAGGTATGGGTTGTACCGACGAGCGAAAGCTTGGTGGGTAGGAGCCCGAAGATTGTTACAAGCTGAAGGAAGAGTTGTGACATAGTAGCTCTTTAGGCAAAAGTTTCTGGGAAAGTATTTTCCAGCAAGTGTTCGTCATGCTAAGGAGATGGAATTCCTTAGTTTAAGGCAAGGGGTGATGTCAGTTAGTGGGTATGCTGCAAAATTTGAAAGCTTATATAAGTTTTCAAGATATTTTCAGATGCATCCAGATGAGGATTGGAAGTATATAAAATTTGAGGAAGGATTGAAGCTTGACATTAAGCGAGTTGTAGCAACCCTGGGAATTGAACAGTTTCTAGAATTGTTGGACAAGTGTTGTAAGGTTGAGGAGATTGATCAACAACGTGCGGCAAGAAATAAGAACTTTAGACCTGCAAGATTCCAAAGAGGAAAGAGTAGCAGAGGAAACCGTTTTCAACAAAAACCGTATACCAAACCGGTAGGAAGTCAGAACCGGCAGCAATTTATTGGAGGAAGTTCTGGTGGCAGTAAGGCAAGTCAAGCTGGAACTTCTACGATTAAATGTTTAAAGTGTGGAAAGGACCATCTGACTAAGGATTGTCAGCATAAAGGAATTGTTTGTTATAGATGTGGGAAACCTGGACATTTATCCAGGGATTGTGATCAGATAAAGAGGAAACCTTTTGTGAGAAATGTTCGTACTGCAAGGCCACAAGCAGGTGGTCGAGTGTATACCATGAGCGGGGAAGAAGCTGCGAAATCTGAGGACTTAATCATGAAGGAGTGTGCTATTAAAGGTAATCCTTTAACCGTACTCTATGATTCGGGAGCAACACATTCTTTTATTGCATGTGATTGTGTGGAGCGTTTGGGATTGACTGTGACTACATTGCCTTATGATTTGAGTGTTGCTACTCCTACTGATAAGCCTGTGATAACTACAAAAGTATGTTTGAATTGTCCTGTTTATGTTAGGGATAGAATCTTTCATGTGGATTTGATATGTTTGCCTCTTTCCAAAATTAATATAATCTTAGGAATGGATTGGTTATCTTCTAACCATATCCTAATTGATTGTTCGAATAAGACACTAGTATTTCCTGATGCTAAGGATCCTAGATTCCTAACAGCAACTCAAGTAGAAGCTTGTCTGAAGGAAGGAGATCATATGTATCTATTGTTGTCTTCTTTGGAGGTTCAATGTGAAGATGTCTTGAAGGATATTTTTGTTGTTAATGAATTTCCTGAGGTATTTCCTGAAGATATACCTGGACTACCGCCAGAAAGAGAAATTGAGTTTGCTATTGATTTAGTACCTGGAGTTGGACCTATATCTATTGCGCCCTATCGGATGTCACCAGTAGAGTTGGCAGAGCTTAAGAAACAGCTGGAGGATTTGTTGGAGAAACAATTCGTGAGACCAAGTGTGTCACCATGGGGAGCTCCAATATCGTTGGTAAAGAAGAAGGATGGAACTTCTCATCTATGTGTAGACTACTGACAATTGAACAAGATTACGATTAAGAATAAATATCCACTTCCAAGAATAGATGATCTGATGGATCAATTGCGAGGAGCCGCAATATTTTCCAAGATTGATTTACAATATGGGTATCACCAGATTCATGTGAAGGCAGAGGATATTCCTAAAACTGCATTTTAGACTCGTTATGGGCATTATGAATATCTAGTGATGCCGTTTGGTGTGACGAATGCACCGGCCATATTCATGGACTTTATGAATATAATTTTCCGTTCATACTTGGATAAGTTTGTTGTTGTCTTTATTGATGACATTTTGATTTATTCTTGAAGTCATGAGGAACATACTAAACATCTCAGAGTGGTTCTCCAGATTTTGAAGGAGAATAAGTTATATGACAAATTGTCCAAATGTGAATTTTGGCTAAGCGAAGTTCAATTTTTAGGACACGTGGTATCGGAGGAAGGGATTGAAGTTGATGCTTCAAAGGTGGAAACAGTTTTGGAATGGAAAAGACCGAAGACTGTATCAGAAATCTGTAGTTTTGTCAGATTAGCTGGTTACTATAGATGGTTCATTGAGGGGTTTTCAAAAATAGCAGGACCTCTTACCCAACTTACATGAAAAAATCAACAGTTCGTATGGACTGATGCATGCGAAGAAAGTTTTCAAGAGTTGAAAAAACGATTGACTACTTCACCAGTATTGATTCTACCTGATTTGAATGAACCTTTTGAAGTATATTGCGATGCTTCGTACCAAGGATTGGGTTATGTACTTATGCAGAATCATAAAGTGGTGGCTTATGCTTCAAGGCAGTTGAAAGTACATGAGAGGAATTATCTGACTCATGATTTGGAATTGGCAGCTATGGTGTTTGCGTTGAAAGTGTGGAGACATTTTCTCTATGGAGCAACATTCACTATTTTTAGTGATCATAAAAGTTTGAAGTATCTGTTTGACCAAAAAGAGTTGAACATGAGACAAAGGCGTTGGTTAGAGTTTCTGAAGGATTATGACTTTCAGTTACAATATCATCCCAGAAAGGCGAATGTCGTAGCGGATCCGTTGAGTAGGAAAATGCTTAGTGCTTCTGTTATGATGATTAAGGAGAAGGAACTGATAGAAGAATTTCGGGATATGTGTTTGTTTGTGAAATTGATGCTAGGGAGAATGCGTTTAAACATGATCACCATTTCAAATGATTTGATGGATAGAATACGAGAAGGACAAAACAGTGAGTAGTATTTACAAGAAGCAACATAAGCAAAGAGTCAAGGAGCAGTGTTGGAATTTAGCGAAGGAGCTAATGGAATTCTGAAGTTTAAAGGAAGAGTTTGTGTATCTAATGATCCAGAACTTAGGAAATTGATTTTGGATAAAGCTCACAGAGTAAGTTGAGTATGCATCCAGGAGCCACAAAGATGTACCAAGATTTGAAATAATTATATTGGTGGCAAGGAATGAAGAAGGATGTGGCTGAATATGTATCATCCTATTTAGTTTGTCAGAAGGCTAAGGTGGAACATCAAAGACCTTCAGGAATATTGCAACTTTTGCCTATTCCTGAATGGAAATGGGATGACATAGCAATGGATTTTGTGACAGGACTACCAAGGACTCGGAAAGGTCACGATTCTATTTGGGTAATTGTTGATCGGCTTACAAAGTCGGCGCACTTTTTACCGATTAATATTAAGTACTCAATGGAAAAGTTAGCTCAAGTGTACATCACGAGATCATATTGTCACCCAAAAACACACAGTATCCTGACGTGGATCGTCTAGTATCAGGACATCCTCCCCAATCAGCATCAGTATAGGAGACAAGGTCTGCAACTGAGGAAGGATAAAGATGTAAACCAAGATGAAAAGTGCCCTGAACATAGCGTATGACATGCTTTAGAGTGTTCATATGCTCATCCCGGGGGTCATGCATATGCAGGCAAATCTGTTGAACAACATAGGAGATATCCGGCCTCATAAATGTTAGATACTGTAGAGCACCTGCAAGACTACGATACTTTGTCGGATCCTTATACAGATTACCTGTTTTAGCACTGACCTTCGGTTTAGTATCAACTAGAGTAGGACTTGGTTTGCAGGAAGCCATACCAGCACGGTTGATTATATCCTCGGCATATTTCCGTTGTGACAGAAACAATCCTCCCTTGTGTCGAGTCATACTTATGCCCAAGAAATAATTCAAAGAACCTAAGTCCTTCATAGCAAACTCAGAGCTAAGAGTAGCCATTAAAGATTTGCGGAGATCATCAGTTGAAGCAGTCAAGATAATATCATCAACATATAACAATAGGTAGGCCATATCAGACCCATTCCGATAAATGAACAGAGAATTATCTGATTTGCTGTTAGTGAAACCAATGACAAAAATAAAATCAGTAAACCTCTTGTACCATGCACGAGGAGCCTGCTTAAGCCTATACAAAGACTTTCGCAGTAAACAGACATAATTTGGATGCACAGAATCCCTGAAACCCATAGGTTGATGCATATAAACTGTCTCCTTTAACTCACTATGCAAAAAAGCATTTTTTACATCCAACTGATGAATTTGCCAATTTTTCGACAAAGAAAGACTGAGTACTATCCGGATAGTTGCCGGTTTCACCACCAGACTGAAAGTTTCGCCACAATCAATGCCAACCTATTGAGTTTTACCATCACCTACAAGACGGGCTTTATGCCTCTCAAAAGAACCATCAGACTTTTCTTTATGAGTAAAAATCCACATTGACCGAATAATATTAACATCAGTTGGACGGGGCACTAAATCCCACGTCTTATTTTTAATAAGAGCATTAAATTCATCATCCATAGCCAATTTCCAATTCGGGTCGCGAAGGGCAGCAAGGGGGTTACAGGGAAGTGGTGATTTCGTAACCATGGTATTATGAGCCTGGTAGGATGTGTATTTCGGATTGGGCTTATAGATACCATGTTGGCTGTGGGTCACGGGAGCTTGAAGAGGAGGAGGCTGGGGCTGAATTTGTGTGGGCTGTTGCATCTATCCATCATATGGGCTAGGCGGTGTGGGCTGATTTGGTGAAGACTGGGTCATGGGAAGAGGCGTGGGAGGAGTTGGCTGGGCTCTTTCAACTGGCTGGGCCGTGGGGGGTGAGAGGGAGGGAGGCTGGGCCGTGGGTGATTGTGATGATAGATGTTGAAAATGGTGGATCGTGTAAGGAGAAAATCCACTATCTAAAAATTCATAATCAGTGGGTTTTGGTTCATGCACCCTAGCAAAGGGAAATTTGCTCTCATCAAAATAAACATGCCGACAAGTGATAATTTTATTACTTGACAAATCAAAACACTTATAACCACGATGATTCGAAGGATACCCCAAAAAGACACAAGGAGTAGAACGGGCTTGAAGTTTGTTTATGGTAGTAGATGGAAAAAGTAGATAACACAAACACCCAAAGACTCTAATGTGAGAATATAAGGGATCTTTTTGGTAAAGCATTCTGAGTGGGGACTTGTTGGCTAATAACTTACTCGGAAGTATATTATGTAGGTATGTTGCCATTTGCAATGCATGATGCCACAAGAAAGGTGGTAGAGAAGCATGAAGAAGAAGAGTTCTCATGATATTATTAATTGATCGAATTTGTCGACTTTCCCATTTTGTGACGAAGTATGTGGACATGAAAAACAGAACGCAATGCCATTCGACTCACATTATTTTCAAAAAAGGTTATTATCAAACTCCCTCCCATTATTACATTGTACGTTTTTAATGTCACGTTCAAACTGAGTACGAATATGAGCTTTTAGTGTTATGAAAATGGAAAAGACTTGGGATTTTTTAGCAATGGGAAATGTCCACAAATATTTAGAATAATAATCCAAAAAAAGAATATAATATCGATGTCCCGAAGAACTCAATACGGGAGATGTCCAAAGATCACTATGAATAATATCAAAAGGCGTGAATGGCATAGACGTGGATGCAACAAAAGGCAACTTAATATGTTTTCCGAGTACACAAGATTAACAAACATTAGACCTAGAGGTACTAGTACAATCAATCATTTTATTATGCCGGAGCGAATCTAACACCAAAGTTCCCGGGTGACCCAAACGATCATGCCAAAGAGTCGACGCTAAATAAGCAGAATGAGCAAAACTTGGATTTTGACTGGTGGAGGTGATGGGGTAAAGCTCACTCGAGCTATCACATTTCATTAGCCGCGTCCCCATCTGTAAATCATTCACAGAAAATCCAAACGGATCAAAAACCACACTCACATTATTATCAATAGTAAACTTCCTTACCGATACTAAATTTTTAATGAGTTTAGGAGCATGAAGGACATTTTTTAATGATAATGGTGGGTTCGGGGGAGGCAAGGACGTATGACCACAACCACGAATTGGAATTGATTGACCGCTACCAACAGTAATTCCATTATTTTTGCTCACATTAAAATAAGATGAGAGATTACCTTGTGTTGACGTCATGTGAGACGTCGCCCCGGTGTCCATGTACCAAGTCAGATCAGGTTGAGAAAGGGACATCGTGTGCATTGCTGATTCAATGTCCGTTGGAGTACATTGTGGAGCTGCCGCATAGGCCTGTTGCTGCTGCTGTGGTCCTGGACCCAATACTCCAGGCTGTCTAGACCCAGGTTGAGTTGGGTAAGGGCATGGAAGCATGGCCCAAGGAGCTTGCATCAACGCCTACCAGGGAGGTTGAGTCCACTGCTACTGCATCGGTTGTCCACCACCGCTGGCCTGACCACCCCCGCGGTTGCCACTTTGTCCACCACTAGTCTGGCCGCCGCCACCATACTATCCGCCACGACCACCGCTATTTTTGTGGCGGTTTTTGTTGTTGTTGTTGTGATTTTTGTTGGACTTCGCACCACCACCACGACTATATGAATTATTGCCTGGATGAGGTGTTTGGGATGAGGAACCATCATCGTTAGAATAATTATTAGCGATAAGGGCGGTGGAACCATAATCTTGTTTTGCTCGCTCCATAATGGTGGTCTCCTCCAAAGCGAGTTTGGATTGAGCTGTAGCAAAAATAGGTAAGGTCTTCTTGTTTTGCATCACAATGACAAAATTAGAGTATTGTTCTGTCAAACCTTGAAGCATTTTCAAAACCATACCGTGATCATTGACGAGAGCCCCGACATTGGCTAGTTGATCGACAAGACTTTTGAGATGATTGCAATACGCATTTATCGTCAAAAAATTAGCAAGACTTGTGTTGGTGAATTCCTTATTAAGATACATAGCTCGTGAATTCTTATTGTCATGAAAGAGAACCGCAACACTTTGCCATGCATGTTCAGCTGTGTCATCGTCAATTAGAATGGAGGTGAGGATATCAGTTGAGACCGTGGCATAAATCCATTGCAAAACCACCGCATCAAGCCGCTTCTAGAGAGGGAGATCGTCAGCTTTGGCCTTGTCAGCCGCCGCTTTCTCCTTTGCCTCCGTAGATGGGATGATATGTGGAAGGACATCGTGAACCCTCGCTTGAACCTTGAATAACGCCGCCCATGAATGATATTGTTCCGATTCCAAGTCCAATGTAATGGGGATAAGAGTTTTCATATTGTTGATAGACAATGCAGGATGAAATTTGGGAGTTTCAGACATGGTTTACGTCAAAGAAACAGATAGAAGGAAGAAGGAGAATGACGGTATAGGTAGTCGACTAGGGTTGCGAAAGCGAGATAGAAAAGAAACCCTAGTCTCGTGATACCATGAAAGAGTATAATTCCGTGTCCTTTCATTCCATGATTAACAAAATATATACAAATTACCTACCTGTTACACCACAACTAATCAGGCTACTAATTAGGCTATTTTAGGATACAATCTGTCAGTATCAATTCGCTATCAATTTGGTAGACTATATTAGGAAACTACTTAATACAAAATCAATACAAAATAATTACGATTATTCCATATTCTATCATTAGACTTCATGGTGTACCATCCAATATTATTTCGGATCGAGATCCGAGATTTACGTCAAGATTTTGGAATAGTTTGCAAGAAGCGATGGGAACAAAGCTATGTCTGAGTTCTGCTTACCATCCACAGACTGATGGTCAGTTAGAAAGAACAATTCAGTCATTAGAAGACTTGTTGAGAGCATGTGTTCTAGAAGAAACTAGTTGTTGGGATGAATTTTTGCCATTGATAGAGTTCACATACAACAACAGTTTTCATTCGAGCATAGGGATGGCACCCTATGAGGCATTGTATGGGAGACAATGTAGAACACCATTGTGTTGGTATCAGGACGGTGAAAGTGTTGTGTTAGGACTAGAGATTATTCAATAGACAACTGAGAAAGTGAAGATGATTTAAGACAAGATGAGAATAACTCAAACTTGGCAAAAGAGTTATGCTGATAAAAGGAGAAAATCGCTTGAGTTTGAAGAAGGTGACCATGTATTTCTACGTGTGACACCTATGACTGGAGTTGGACGAGTGCTTAAGTCTAAGAAACTAACTCTAAAGTTTATCGGACCGTATGAGATACTTCGTCGAGTAGGTCCGGTAGCTTATCAGATTGCATTACCACCTTTTCTGTTGAATCTTCACAATGTATTTCATGTATCACAACTACGGAAATATATTCTTAATCCTACCCATGTTACTGAGCTAGACACAGTACAACTAAAGGAGAACTTAACCTATGAAACGTTTCCAATTAAGATTGAGGATCGAAGAACGAAGCAACTTCGAGGTAAGCAAATTTCATTGGTTAAAATAGTTTGGAACGATGTAAGCGGTGAAGCTACATGGGAGTTAGAAGAGAAGATCAAAGAGCAATATCCATATTTATTCTGAGAATGTGGAATCAAGTTTATCAAGCTTCGAGGACGAAACTTCTTTTTAGAGGGGGAGAGTTGTAACACCCCATATTTCCTAAATATTAGACAGTAATTTTGACAGTTAACAGAATTCTACTGTTTAGTGATTTCTATGTACTGTAAAATTATTTTGAATATTCTGCCAGTACATTTGATCATTTTGTGTGATTTACTCTGTGCCAAGAAAATAATAATTTTTGGGCCGAGAAAAATTTTACGTAATTTAATTATTATTGTTAAGTCATAATTATTTTACGTAATCTAATTTGATATTCATGAATTTTCTAATTTTTATGATTTTGTGCATGAATATGAAATTTTTATATTACTCTGATTATTTTAGTATTATTCGTGGGCCGTCTATGGGCCCAGGGGGGCTGTACGTGGGCTAGGTGGGCCCGAAAAATTGAAAATTTTTTTGCAGCTCAAAAATTTTGTACTGTTGAGACGGAGACGGGGGATCTTACTAAACCTGTATCCGGAAATAGTTTTTGAAATTTTCTTTTACTGTGTTTTGTACTGTATTTAATTATCGGGTGATAAAAATGCAATAAAAATATTATTCGTAGGCTTATAGCAGATAAAAAAATAAAAATTGTACTGCGTAGTCAATATTAGTGGCTTGGATATCCACCATTGATTTAATCAACGGTGGAGATTTGGTCTTGATTTAATCAACGGTGGAGATTTAGTCTTACAAATTGGCTAGGACCATTTATGACCCTTGGATGTAAAGTTTGAAGGAGTAATCTTGACCCTTCATTTTGGAGATACATCTAATGGCTAGGATTTCAAGGAGAAAAGATCCAATGGCCTGGATTAAGTCTTCTATCTAAAGGCTAAACCTAGAAGCTACATAATCCTAACCATTGATCTAATCAATGGTTAAGATTGCCTAAAATGGTGGCTAGGAGATTGGTCACACTTTGAAGAGTGCATGAAGGGGGGGGACGGTTTTGATGAATGCTTAAGGCCATTGCATGGTTTCAAGACCATTATTACTCCATCTTGATCATTATTGATCATCTTTGTCTCCTCCAAAAAGCCAAATCTCTTCAAAATTTTCTCTCCACTTCTTCTCCAAGCTAGGTTTGACCAAGATATCAAAATCCACTTTCCATCACTCTTTAATTTCAAACAACCATACTTCTTGAATCTATACCTCATTCTAAGACACTTTGTAGTTTGGAGCAAGTTCTAAATCTTCCATCTTCAAGGACTTTTTTTCCAAGAACAAGTTCTAGGGTTTTTGAGGTGAAGTGTAAGGAAACTTCATTTCTTCTCTTCTTTTTCATGTTCTAAGCCATGGTTGATCCATGGTTACTCTTATTCAAGCTTAATATACTAATAAACTTATGTTTGTTTTATGTTCAAGAGACTTTTGTTGGTGGAGAACTTGAGCAAAGTGCAAAGCAAGGAGTTTTTTTGAGGTTCTTCAAGAGGTAAGAGGGAGATCCATCTCACCAACCAAGTATGGTGGTGAGAGATGGTTTGTGTATTTGATGGATGGTGAATCCATGTGAGGATTCATATCCATGGTTATGTAATTATTTGTGTGTGTTTATGTGCTTTGATTATTTGCCTATGCATGGTATGATTTGCATGATTTATTGCTTTGATTATGGCATGCTTGTGATATATATGTTGAATATGTATATGTATGTCATGATTTGATGATGGAAAGGAAAGTGATTTTTGGTTCCAAGGACCATGGTGAATTCGGCCAAATACCTCAAAATAGGTGTTCACAAATTAATATTTTCATAAATGATAAAATTAGATGTTTAGAGAAGCAAGGAAAATAAAGAAAGGGTTTGTTTCCAAAGAATAAAGTGTCACGGTTTTTGTGAAGAATTTTTAATGGTTTTGTCTGTGTAAAACCATGAATAGAACTTAGATGATTTAAAAGGAAAAATATAAGAATGGTTTCAATGGCCATGTCCACAATTTTGAAGGCTTGTAAATGCCTTGATTTTATGAAACAAAGTGATTTTCAAAGTGGAAATATAATTTGATTTAGTATAAGGATTTTGGAAAGGGAATCAGAGTGTTTTATCACTTGAGAAACAAAAAATTTGGTTATAAAAGGAAAATAGAGGTTGTAAGGGTTTGAACATCAAATTATTTTGGAAGAGAATTAAATTTGAGAATTTATTTTGAATTACAAAGGAAACGTTGATGATTTAAAATTTACTAACGTAAAACTCATCCTTTGAGTTTTGGAGAGCGTTAGGGAATTTTAAGTGAGAAATATTGATTTAATTCAATAAAATGGTGAATTTGTGGAATATATTGCAAAAAGGATTTTCTTGAGTAAGAAAATGTGGAAAATAGTGTGAGAAGTCATATTATTTTGAGAAAGGTTGAAATGGAATTTTTGAAGGTTGAGAATTATTTTACAAAGTTGAAAAATGGTGAAAAATGATTTATGTAACTTAAAAATGTGATTTTTAAGCTACGCGATTTGAAAAATGTTTAAATATTTCCACACAATTTGAAAAATGTTAAAATATTTCTATGCAATTTGGAAAGCATTTAAATATTTTTACGCATTTGAGATATTGTTGAAAAGTCGCTACACGATTTAAAAATGGTGGAATATTTTTACGTGATTGATGAAAACGTTGAAAAATCACTACGTGATTGAAAAATGATAGAATATTTTTACGTGATTGAGAAAACGATGGAAAATCGGTGTGCGATTTGAAAACGTGACAGAAATGTTGCGCGATTTTGAAAATGCGACAACAGTGTTGTGCGACCATGAAAACGCGATAATATAATTTCGCGAATGAATAAATAGTAGGATTACTATTGGAATAGTGTATTGACACTATATGAGAAAATGATCAATTTTACGTATGATTGGCATTGGTGCATTGAACATGCATTGGAAAGGTCCAATGGACTGTATAAGGCTATTTTCCTAGGAGAGACGTACACCTCTTAAGTGGGTGCGATATACGCAGTGTAAGTCACTTGTTGACTTTGGGGGCATCGGGGTGCGGGTTGCCTATAGTAGGCAGTTGGTTGCTCTTCTGTACCATGGGTTAGATTGACGCAACACACCGATGATCCAGACTGAGACACTATTCTTAATCAAGATCTAGTAAAGACTGTCGTATATATGCTAGATGTGCAAACTCATATGAGAAATGTGGCACGTGGTCTGTGGCATGTTAGTACAGACAGATCTTTCAGATCAATTTCTCTGAACTGAGTATTAGCTCCATGGAGTAGGAAATTGAGTCTATGAGCACATGCATAATTATTGAGTATTGGTTATAATAATTGAACTGTTAAATACTTGGATAATGTAGAGGGCATGATTGTAAATATTGAATATTTATATCTGTATGATATAATAATTGAGGAATATTAGATGATGATGATGATAATAATGTGATGGCATGATTGTAATTATTTTGTGATATATCTGTATGATATGTTGTTTATATTGTCTCTGTACTACCATGTTGGTATTGACATAGGTGATCTCACCTTTTTGTATATTATTTTGTACTGTATTTATATTTGGTAAAGACGTTGACCAAGGCATAGAACAAAATGGTGAAGAAAAGCAGGTTCCTGTGGAAGAAGCAAAGTTTTGATAAGATGACATCAAGACCTGGTTTCTTTGGGTACGTGAGACTACAGTTCTATGGTGGAGCTGGAGCATGGAGGACTAGT
This sequence comes from Ormosia emarginata, assembly GCA_029884605.1. NCBI lineage: Eukaryota > Viridiplantae > Streptophyta > Magnoliopsida > Fabales > Fabaceae > Ormosia > Ormosia emarginata. The sequence continues at coordinate 49,186,503 of JAQQTP010000088.1, forward strand.
CCCAATGAGAGGGGACTTATATATCAAGGAAATCTGGCAGTCAACATGAGTAGGGAATTTCATGGAGATCCATTCCTTTCCGTAACTATATATGTACATGTCAAATTTCCACTGTTAATCAGGCAGTATTGGGATACTAGGTATTATGTCCCAATAGAGATTAGTATTGTGTCGTCTGCTCGGACACTTGTTCATAGGACTTCGCGTCGTGCTGGATTCCTTCCTGCTGCGGAATCTGAGGAGGACCCGTCTGAGGGTTCTGCTATTTAGTTATGCTTGGGCAAGCAAGTCAGTTTAAATTATGTTTAACTACTTTTGAGACTTGGTCTGTATATAAATAATGTCAACAGTACCTCTATAATGTACATGATGTAAATTATGTGTGATGATGTATAATATTTTTATTTTTTGCTAAGTTTATTTTATCGATATCAAAGAAGAAAAAAAGAAATTTTACAACTCATATTTTTATAACATCACATTATATGAACTCGGGGGTAATTTTGTAATTAAGTAACATAAATGTGGCACCGTACAGTGGGTGTTACAGTTCCAAAGACCATGTAGTTACGGTTTTGATGGTTTGAAAATGGATTTACTTCATGTAAAATTTTGATTTAGAAAATGGAAGGAAATTGATATAAAGAAAATAACAAAAGGATTTTAGAAATGGAAACAAAGTGTTTTGTCATTTGAGAAATAGAAATTTCGTTTATGAAGGAAAAAGAGAGGTTGAAAGTGGTTGAACCTCATCTTATTTTAAAGAGAACTGATTTTAGAATTAATTTAGAATTATAGAGAATACGTTGGTGACTTGAAATTTTCTAACGTATAGCTCATTCTTTGGGTTTTTGAGCGCGTTAGGAAATTTTAAGTAAGAAAATATGAAAAAGTAAAGCAAGAAAGGGTATGAAATTTTAGAAAGGTCAAAATGAAATTTAGAAGGCTGAGAAATATTTTACGTAGTGGAAAATGGTGAAAAATGCTTTTCGTAACTTAAAAACGTGATTTTTAAGCTAAGTGATTTCAAAAACGTTGAAAAATCGCTATGCGATTGAAAATTGATGGAATATTTTTACGCGACTTGAAAACGAGACAGAAATATTGCGCGATTGTGAAAACGCGACAAAAATGTTGCGCGATTGAGAAAACGCGATAATATGATTATGCGATTAAATATACAATAGGATTACTGTTGGAATAATGTATGGAGCCTGTATGAGAAATGATGAGTTTTGTCTGTGATTAGCATTGGTGCATTGAACATGCATTGGAAAGGTCCGATGGACTGGATAAGGCTAATTGCCTAGGAGAGAATACACCTCTTGAGTAAGTGTGATATGCGTAGTGTAAGTCACTCGTTGACCTTGGGGGTATCGAGGTGCGAGTTGCCTACAATAGGCAGTTGGTAGTTCTTCTATACAGTGGGTTAGACCGATGCAATACACCGATGATCCGGACCGAGAAACTATTCTTAATCAAGATCTGGTAAAGGATGTCGTGTATATACTAGATGTGCAAACACTAATGAGAATGATGGCACGTGGTCTAAGGCATGTTAGTATAGACAGATCTTTCGGATCAATCTCTCTGACCTGAGTTTAGCTCCATAGAGTAGGAAAATGAGTCAGTGAGCATATGCATAACTTAAGCAAGTTTGAATATTGAATGACAATAAATGATGGAATGAAACGAAGATGCTTACTGATTACTATATCTGTATCATTGTATGATATATCTGTATGATGTATTGTATGTGTTATCTCTGGGCTATCAAATTGGTAATAGTGTTGGTGATCTCACCTCTTCGTATATTATTTTGTATTATATTTATATTTTAGTAAAGACACTGAGCAAGGTACCAATCAAGAGGGTGAAGAGGAACAGATTCCTACCGAGGAAGTTGAGTTTTGATCAGGATGGCAAACCGGTCGAGTTTCTTCGAATATGTGAGACTACAGTTCCATGGTGGAGCTAGCGCTTGGAGGATTAGTCCAACTGAGGAGGGACTAATATATCAGGGACATTTGGCAGTCAACAAGAGTTGCTATTTCATGGAGATCCATTCTTTTCTATCACTATTTATGTGCATGTCGAATTTTCGTTGTCGATTAGGCAGTATTGGGGTGGTAGGTATCACATCCCAATGGATATCAGTATAGTGTCATCTGCACGGACACCGGTCCGTAGGACATCACGTTAAGTTGGATTCCTGCTTGCTGAGGAATCTAAGGGGGACATGTCTGAGGGTTTTGCTGTCTAGTATGCTTGGGCAAGTATGTTAGTTTAAATAATGTTTAAAATACTTTTGAGAACTACGTCTGTAAATATTTAAATTATGTCAGTACTAAGACTTGTGTATATATGATGTAAATTATTTGTGATGTTGTTTTGGATTTTATATTCTGCTAAGTTTATTTTATTAATATTCCAAAAATTTTGTAACTGATATTTACATTACAAATCATATTTTATAGTAAAGGAGTAATTTAGTAATTAAGTAACATAAATGTGATACCCTACGGTGGGTGTTACAGCTTACCCTTTTCTTGTGAATACTTGGGCCAAAAAGCGCTCCTTTGGAACCTTTTATCTCCCTATTTCCTCTTTTGAAAAACCATGGGCTTTGCTCTATCTACAATTTAAACTATCCAGACTCCATAATCTTACACCTTTTGACCAAAGTGGGAAATTCTCTAATCTCCAAGGGTCTAACAAACATCTTTATCTCATCCTTTAATCCAGACTCAAACTTAAGACACTTTCAGTTTTCATCAAGATTCAACTGAAAGTAAGAGGAAAACTTGGAGAGTTCCTCAAACTTCACTTCATACTGCGCTACAGATATATTTCCTTGCTTTAGCTCAAGGAATTCCACCTCTTTGTTATCTTGTACATTTCTTGAGAAGTATTTATCTAGAAAGGTCGATCTAAATACTTCCCACTAATCTTCTTGAACTCCTCCACCAATTCTCTGCTTCCCCCTTTAACATAAAGGAAACAAATGACATTCTTTATTCATCTAAACAACCCATCACCTCAAATATCTTTTCTATTTCGCTTAACCACTCTTCATCTTTAGTTGGGTCAAGCTCTCCTCGGAATGCTGGAAGATTTAACTTCCCGAATTCTGATAGGTTATGGAATTGCAGATTCCTTACTTCCGCTACATTTTCAACTAGTAGATTTTGATTCTGCCCTATTCTCTCTATCATTATAGTGGTAGCCTCAGTCTACTCCTTCATTGCCTCCACCATCATCCCAACCATCTCAGACATATCATTATTACTTCCACTAGTAGCTTCCCTACTCTCCCGTGTTGTTTGCCTAAGAGGTGCCATAATTTCTTGTTCACACGAAACAATACATATTGAGTTGATTAGTCTCAATATCATGTAATAGTGTGTCAGTAACTATTAACAACCAATCCTAAGGCAAGTCATGCAATACTATTCAGATATCTCACATAAGAGAAAAAAGACTGCATAACCCAAACAAAAACATTTAAACATGCTCTAAAGCATAGTCAGTCTATTCCCCGACTTGACAGGATGAACTGCTCTGATACCAAACTGTAACACCCTAAAACTACCATTGTGTATATCGTTAATATACTCAAGAAGTAGTAATAGGCTAGTCACTTCTAAACATAAAACGCAATTATAAAACCTGTATAATAACTAACAACACATAGATATATAGAGCCTTTAGTAAAAAGTAAAGAGAACAAAGTATTTTACAAAACTAGAAACTTGCTCTTCACTATGAATTTACATCATATGTCTGAGATATACTAAAGTACAAAAACGTGCTACAAGGGCATAAGTTCAAAACTAATAAATTAAGTACATTCGTAATATATACAAAATAACTATGCTAAGTCTTCAGTGCTTTCCTCTCCTCTAAGTTGGTCTGTTGCTGGATTTATCACGGAAATAGAAAAATGGGGTGAGAATTCAGTAGTAAGTTTTAAAACATGACATCATGAAAAATCCAGTTGCTTCGAGAAAAAAATCAATTTTTAGATAAATATTTGGAAAGGTGGCATAAGCCAAAACTCAGTCCTTTCCCTTCCCAAAGAAGACACTTCATTTAATTACATAAAACAATTTAATTATTACATAGAAATTCAATTCAAATCGACATACTTATTTATTACAAGTATAGTGGCAAGCAAGCATAAGTATCATTTTTCATTGTATAACTTTAAGTTATCCATCAATCTTTCATCAATATAAAACAAGACAATTACCCATACAATTGTCATTTTATGCAATACATGATGATATATGAGTATGCCTAAGAAATGCCCTAATTTATGGTTGTGCAATATTAGTAAAAACATTTTATTTTAGGAAAACTCATGATATTTGCATATTCCCAGGAAAACCTGTGTTCCTTGTATTTCCTCTAGGTAAAATGAGGTACTAGGAAACATTTTTGTTCCTTGACCTCCCTTACTAACATAACCCTGGCACTAGGAGCTCCTTTTGCTCATGCCAGATACATGGAAATAGCAAATATCAAGTTTTAAAACAAAACATGCAAGGTTATTTAAAATCCAATCTTTCATTCAGCTTTTGATAATCACATATATTATATATTAATAAACTCTCATTTTTAATTATTTACACTATCCATGTACTTAATTGATTGAGATTGGTTATGTTTTGTAACTTTGGGTTCAAATTAAGCTTAATTGATATTTTTTAGCATTTTGAGATTTTACATTATTTCTGTATTTCAGTCTTATCTTGAGTTCTAGATGTCTAGAAATTATGAATTTTACCTTGTAGGAAAGTTAAAAGAAAGCTCTACAACTTTGATGAAGAGCTCGAAGTCTCAATCAGACATCTAGTGGTGCTAATTAGGCCTGGAAGTCATAAAATAGGTTCTGTCACTAGAACCCGAGCAGTGTGCACTAATCAGGGCATAACTTGGGTTGTAGGAGTTGCATTGAGCTAAAACCAATGGCATTTGAAAGTTAAGACCCAAATCTAGACAAGAGCCAGTTTAGATGTCTTGGAGGTCGTATTGGACTTATAAGTCAGAACAGAGGAGTTGTAATTGGGACAGAGCAGTGTTCAGTGATTGGGCTGGAATTTGAGTTGTAGGAGTTATATGAAGCTGAAATCGGTGGCATTGGAAAGCTAAGCCATAACCCTTCAACTCTCATGCAAACCACTTTTCTAGAAAATGATGTTTTAATAGAGTTATAATCATGTGAAGATAATTGAATTAGTTAGTACGAGTGGAGAGACAAGCATCATTAATCATCCACCCACCCATTAATCATCCACCCACTAAATAATTATCTACCCATTCATTAATCATCCACCCACTCATTAAATAACTCCATTGTCATTTTTCACTCAACCACCTATCATCTATCCACTCATTAAATAACTCTATTGTCATTTTCCACTCATTCACCCATCATCTACCCACTCATTAAATAACTTCATTGTCATTTTGTACTCCTCAAGCTCTATAAAAGGGAGCATTGGCTAAGCATTTGACAATCTTGGCTTAGAGATCATGATCATGCTATTGTGTTTCTCTTGTTATAATTTTCTTTTGTTTTAAATTGAAGTTATGTTTGTACTTTTCTTCTTCTCTCTTTCTTTCTTCTTGCTCATGAATAACTAATTTTCATCTTGCTTTAGTGAAGGGGTGAAGCTTTTGGTAATAAAAATAAGGTTAGATTAATTTCTTTCTTATGCATAAATGATATATTATTAAGTAATCATTATATGTGTTGTATTTTGTTTCCAATCAATTTAGAAACCCTCCTTGTAAAGTGGAGTTCTTGATTCATTGTAGACAAGTCGTTTGGCACAATGAATGCTTGAACTCATTTACAAGTGTTAGTAAATAATTAAAGGAACCATAATATAACTACATATATAATTCTAAATGGACTTTGAATGTTTGATTTTCTGATTGGAACCTCCGTTGTGCGTAGATTTCAATTGAGTTATAAAAAAGAATTAATCTTATCCTGAATTTATTACTAAAAGTGAATCTCCTAGCCTAAGCAAGTTCTTTTTTATTTAATTGTGAACAAGTTTTATTATCTTTATTATTGTGACAAATCATTTCCTTACCTCAAAGAATTTTTCTTCATCAATTCCCTGTGAATCGACCTCAGACTCCCGAGAAATTTATTACTTGAGACAACCTACACTTGTGTTTGTATCCTTTAATCCATATCAAGTTTTTGGCATCGTTGCTGGGGACTTGATTTGAAGTTTTAATTTATTGAGGTTATTTTTCTTTAATAAAATCTTTTCTCTCTTCTCACTCGTCGGAGCAAAAGATTGGCTTATCAGTCATTCGGTTTCTTTACTAACTCTTTAACTTTCTAACTTTCTAACTTACTGACTTACTAACTTATTTATTTATGTCATTTATTTATGTTTTCTAACTTATTAACTTACTAATTTATTTATTTATGTCATTTATTTATGCTTTCTAACGTACTAACTTATTAACTTTCTAACTTATTAACTTATTAATTTATTAACTTACTAATTTACTAACTATGATATTTAATGGCTAGTTTATACCGCTGACTTGTATATTATTTTTTTATTATTTTAAGTCATTTATTTATGCTTAATTAGTATCGTAATTTAAATTATGGTCGTTTAGTTAAAATTAATCCTAGTACTTTATATAATGATTTATTTGAATCACAATCACACATAATTGACATAATGACTGAAAATGAAAGTGTACATGATGAACATTAAAATTAACCGTTGCGAACCATACGTGAATATTTGTAACTACTTCAAAATTTTAGTCCATCATGCTTTATCTTTCCACTCAATGCCAACAATTTTAGATTTAAGCTAGGTGTGATTTCTTTATTTCCTAATTTTCATTGTTTAGAATCTGAAAGCCCATATTACATCTAAAAGAATTTGAGGAAGTATGTATTACTTTCAATGACCAAAATTGCACTGAAGAGATTGTTAACCTTAAATTATTTCCTTTTTCTTTAAAAGATAAAGCAAAAACTTGGGTTAACACTTTGAAACCAAGATCAATTGGCATATGGCAAGAAATGCAAGGTGAGTTCTTAAAGAAATTTTTTCCAACACATAAAACCAATGCTATGAAAAGACAAATCCAAAATTTTTCCCAAAATTCAAATGAAGCATATTTTCAATGTTGGCAACAGTTTAAAGATTTGTTAAATTCTTGCCCACATCATGGTTTTGAAAAATGGCACACTATAAGCTTCTTTTATGAAGGTTTAACACCTGAAACCAAATAATTTGTGGAAACAATATGCAATGGTGAGTTTCTTGATAAAGAACCTGATGAAGCTTTAGACTATTTAAACCGGTTGGCTGAAAATTCTCAATCTTGGCATGGTACTAATATTTCTAAAAATTCATTTAGATCTAACCTTCTAAGTGCTAATAAAGGAAAATATCACCTTAGTCAAGAGAAAGATCTAAATGCTAGGTTTGCCAGTTTGGCTAGAAAAATTGAAGCAATGGAATTAGGGAAAGTGAAAGAAGTCAAATCTGTACAAAATGAAGAAATTTATGACATTTGTGAAGAATTAGGACACTCAAAAAATGAATGTCCAAAAATTCCTGCTTTTAAAGAAGTTGTACATGAGCAAGTAAATGCAATGAATAATTTTAAAAAGTCATTTACTTCTTCTTTTTCAGATACATACAATCCAGGATGGAGAAATCACCTGAACATCAGTTGGAAAAATAATAATCAGTCACAATTCGTGCAACCACCACCTTCTCAAGCACAACAGGACTCTCAAATTTCTCAAGGATATGCACCTTATATCCCACCATATATGAAAAACCTTGAAGAAACATTGCAGGCATTCATGGAAAAGCTAGAGGCCATTAACAACCAAAACACTCAAGCCATGATTGACATAAAAGACGCTCTTGCTAAACTTTCTTCTACACTCACCATCCACAAGAAAGGAAAATTTCCTTCTCAACCTCAACTAAATCCTAAGGGTCAGTACAGTCTAAATGAGGGTAGTTCAGAAAGCCAACAAATAGATTAAGTCAAGTCAGTGATAACTCTTAAGAGTGGAAAAGTTGTTGACAAATAAATTCTCAAACCTTGTAAGAGAGATGATGAACCAATTCCCCAAGAAAATGAAGTTGGCCAAGAAGAGATCAAACTCTCGCCTTCACCCCCATTTCCTCAAGCATTAAACAATTCAAGGAAATTGAACCATAACACTAAATTTTTTGAAATTTTAAAATAAGTGAAGGTCAATATTCCTCTGTTAGATGCTATCAAATAGATTCATCTTATGCCAAATATTTGAAGGACTTATGTATTGTTAAAAGGAAACTAAATGTGAAAATGAAAGCCTTTTTGGCTGAACAGGTAAGCTCCATTATTCAGAACAATAATGCATTGAAATATAAAGACCCTGGTTGTCCTACAGTTTCGTGCATTATTAGAGAACATAAAATTGAAAAAGTTTTACTTGATCTTGGTGCTAGTGTCAATTTGCTTCCATATTCAGTTTATCAATAACTTAACTTGGGTGAGTTAAAACTAACTTCTGTAACTCTTCTACTTGTCGATAGATTAATTAAAATTCTAAAAGGAATAGTGGAAGATGTGTTAGTACAAGTTAATAAATTCATATATCCTATGGATTTTATTGTCTTGGATACTGAACCTATGATTGATAGTTGTAAGTCAATTCCTATTATTTTAGGTCGTCCATTTTTAGCAACATCTAATGCCTTGATTAATTGTAGAAATGGAGTGGTGAAGCTAACATCTGGAAATATAACACTTGAACTCAATGTTTTTAACATGTGCAAGCAACCACAGGAAGTCCTTGATGAAAAGGAGGAAGTTGAAGGAATTGAAGCCATTGTAGATGATTATCTTCAAATAAGGAGTTCTTTTGATCCATTAGAAATTTGTTTAGTCAATTCATTTGATTTAGTCATGCAATTAGATGATGATATCTCTGAAATATGCTCTTTGCTTGATTGTACACAAGGAATGGAGTTCAAAGGATGGAAGCCAAGATTTGAAGAGTTAAAACCCACGAATGATAATACCCATGAAGAAGTACCCACACTGGAACTAAGGCCATTACTTGCTAGGTTGAAGTATACATTTTTGGGAGAAGAGCAAAGCTTTCCAATGGATGCCAAACCAAGATTGATATGGTGGATCTTGTTGCCTCAAAAATTCAACATCACAATTAAAGATAAGAAAGGAGCCAAAACTGTTGTCACAAATCATTTGTCTAGACTAACAACAGGCTCACCTTTTGATAGCACACCCATCATTGATTCTTTTCCCGATGAATTTTCATTTTTTGTCAATTTCATGTCATGGTTTGCTAACATAGTCAATTTTCTTGTAATAGGAAAGATGCCGCCTCAATGGACACACCAAGACAGAAGGAAATTTTTGACATAGATGAATTTTTTTTTATTAGAATGACCCATACTTGTTCAAATATTATCCTGACCAAATCTTTCGAAGATGTGTGCCCGACAGTGAGGTAGGTAGTGTCATTAAATTTTGTCACTCAAAAGCATGTGGAGGTCACTTTTCTTCAAAGAAAACAATTGCAAAAATCTTGCAATGTAGGTTTTATTGGCCAACTTTATTGAAGACTACTATACCTTTTGCAAAAGTTATGAAAATTGTCAAAAAATGGGCTCTATTTCTAAAAGAAACATGATGTCTCTGAACTCTATCCTTGTCATTGAAATTTTTTATTATTGGGGAATTGATTTCATGAGTCCATTTCAATTCTCATTTGGATTTGTGTATATTTTGGTTGCAGTTGATTATGTCTCAAAATGGATTAAGGTGATTCCTTACCGATACAATGATTATAAAACTGTTCTCAAAATTTTAAATGAAAATGTCTTGTGTCGATTTAGAATCCCTCGAGCTATCATTAGTGATGGGAGAACACTTTTTTGCAATAAACTATTTGAATCTTTAATGAAGAAATATGGTATTACACACAAAATTGTCACCCCTTATCACCCTCAGACATATGGACAAGTTGAATTGGCAAATAGGGAGATTAAACAAATTTTGGAAAAAATGGTTAATCCAAATCGTAAAGATTGGTCATTAAGACTGAACGATACACTTTGGGCCTACTGTACTACTTTCAAAACATCTTTGGGCTTACCGTGCTGCTTTCAAAACATCTTTGGGCATGTCACCCTATCAGTTAGTCTATGGAAAACCTTGTCACTTGCTTGTAGAATTGGAACATAAAGCATTTTGGGTCATTAAAGCTTTCAACCTAAACCTTGATGATGCTTGCAAGATACACAAATTGCAATTTGTAACACCCACCGTAGGGTGTCACATTTATGTTACTTTAATTACCCAAATACCCTCAAGATCATAAAAAGTGATGTTATAATAAAAAATACGAGTTGTGAATTTTTTTTTCTTCTTTGATGACAATAGAATAACTTAGCGGAAAATAAAAATATAATACATCATCACACATAATTTACATCATTATACAATACACACATACTGTCAGAATTATTTATATTACAGACCATGTTCTCAAAGTAATTAAACATAATTTAAGACTCAACATATTGCCCAAGTCTGACTAGACAGCAAAACCCTCAGATGGGTCCTCCTCAGATTCCTCAGCAGATAAGAATCCGTTATTACGTGAAGCTCTATCGACAAGTGTCCGCGCAGACGACACGATACTTATCGCACTAGGAGTACGGTAGTAAGCTCCCCAGTACTGCCTAATGGATAGTGGAAACTCTAACTGTACATAAATATTGACACTAAAATAGGGGTTCCCTTGTTCAAGCCTACTGTAGGTAATATTCAGATCCCCTATATAAAATATACACTGACGATCCAAGTGAACATGCCACGCCTCCGGGCCTCCGCGAAACTGTAACGTCACGTATCCTAGGAAGCTGGGCATCTCCATCTTCTCAAAATTCTGCGTCCCCAGACGTGAGAAGTAGTTCTTCTTCTCCTTCTTGTATTATTTCTTTCTCGACGTCTTCAGCCAAATATAAATAAAATATACAAGTATACATACAAAGAGGTGAGATCACCTACGCCAATACCAACATGGTAGCATAGAGATAACATAACAGCAAGCTATATAAACACAACATATTACAAGTATGGCATCAACATATTATCAATCAAAATTAACATTTAATAATTATAGGAAATGGCAACTACACTAAGCAGATATTTTAAAAAGTATAATTGTCATAATCAATATTTCGCAACTATTATATCTCACATATGTAAGCATTTATGTTAATGCATGAACACAGAGACTCGATTTCCTACTCCATGGAGCTAAACTCAGGTCGGAGAAATTGATCGAAAAGATCTGCCGGTACCACGTGCTTCAGACCAAGTGCTATAATTATATCTTGCACATCTAGCACATACACGATAGTCTTTATCAGATCTCGATTAAGAATAGTGTCTCGGTCCGGATCATCGGTGTGTTGCATCGGTCTAACCCATGGTACAGAAGAGCTACCAACTGCCCATTGTGAGCAACCCGCACCCCGATGCCCCCAAGGTTAACAAGTGACCTACACTACGTGTATCGCACCCACTCAAGAGGTGTATGTTTCTCCTAGGCAATTAGCCATATACAGTCCATCGGACCATTTTCAATGCATATGTAATGTACCAATTACCAACCAAAGGTAAATCACATAATTTCTCAAACCAGGTTCAAATACTATTTTACGTTCGTATATTAACGCCAATTACAGGCAAACTTCTCAATTTCTTGTACAGTATACATATATTGATTTTAACTGTAAAGTTTACTGTATAATTAACAGCAAAATCACATTACCATGTTTTTTTCTCATTCGTAAAATATTTTTGTCACGTTTTCACATTCACGTAATATTTTATTACTTAAATAATGATTTGTAACATTTCTGTTACGTTTAAAAATTCGCGTAACAATTTTTTACTGTATTAAAACGCGTAAAAATATTCTTTCATTTTTAAATCGCCTAGCGATATTTTTCTACAACATTTCGATTGTGTAAAATATTTAAACGCTTTAAAAATCGCGTAGAAACATCTTAACATTTTTCAAATCGCGTAACTTAAAAATTACGTTTTTGAGTTATGTAAATCATTTTTCATCGTTTTTACCCTTCATAAAATAATTCTTAACTTTAAAAATATTATTTTGAACGTTTCTTATAAAAATATAATTTCTTACATTATTCTCTTCCTATTCTCAATCAAAAATCTTTTTCGTAATATATTTTCTCAAATATCACTTTTTATTGATTTAATCTTACAAAATCATATTTAATTGATTTAATTACTATTTCAAATTTTAAATTTCCTAACGTTTTCCAAAACCCAATAATTAAATTCTACATTAGTAAATTTAAGTTACAAACGTTTTCTTTTATATTTCTAAATCACTTCTAAAAATTAATTCTCTTTAAAATAATTTAAAGTTCAACACTTGAAATCCCTTTTTCTTTTATTTATGAAAATTCCACTTGACAACACTTTAATTCCTTTCCAAAATCCTTATTTGAAAAATTCTTATATTTTATAACATCAAAACATTTTTTCTAAATTATCTAAACCTTATAGATGGCCATTAGAACCATGAAATATTTTTCTTCTAACTTAAACAAATGTCATTCTTGTTTTTACACAAAATAAATTCATGAAAATACTACTCAAAAACTGTGTGCACTCTTTTTGCAAAATAAACTCTTTTGATTAATTTCTTTACTTCTCAAATCATTCAATTTTATCATTTATGAAAATATAATTTTTGTGAACACTAATTTGGTTGATGTCTTACCAAAATTTGCTTTAGTTCAAGGACTAAAACTTAAATCCATAGTTCTTGAAAAATTTCAATAATAACCTAGTCTTGGAAGCTCAAAACCGTGACCTCCTCTATGGCCTTTGGATCCAAAATTTTGCTTATTTCAACATACATCCATCATAATATATTCAATATATATCATTCATGCATATTTTAAGCATACCATATAAACAAATGAAAATATAAAAATCATACTAAGCATGCATACACAAGTAAATCATGCAAAGCATATCAAGCATAGGCAAAAATAATCAAAGCATATAACACACATAAATTATTACATGACCATAGATATGAATCCTCACATGGATTTACCATCCATCAAATATAAAACCATCTCTCACCACCATGCTTGGTTGGTGAGATGGATCTCCCTCTTACCTCTTGAAGAACCACCAAAAAGCTTGTTGATTTGTGTTTTGAGCAAGATCTCCACCAACACAAGTTCTTAAACATGAAACAAATACAAGAAAATTAGTATATCAAGCTTGAATAAGAAGAACCATGGATCAAACATGGTTTAGAACATGAAAAAGAAAAGAATAAATGAAGTTTTCTTACACTTCACTAATAAAACTCTAGAACTTGATCTTAGTAAAAGTCCTTCAAGATGGAAGATTTTGAGAAAGTCTTCAACACGAAAGTTGTTTAGAATAAGGTAAGGATTCAAGAAACTAGGTTGTATGAAATTAAAGAGTGATGGAGGAGAGAATTGGAGTGCTTGGCCAAATGGTCTGTTTTTGGGAGAGAAAATGAAATTTTCTTTGGTTGGTTTCTTGAAGTTTAAGTGGAAAAGTGAAGAAATGATATTATGAAGTATAAAATGAATTTTTTTGGTCTTCAAGGGGATACATTGCCGTAGCATGCATTAGAGAGAATGAAAAGTGAAGTTTGAAGAACATAAGCATTAATGATCAATAGGAATTGGTCTTGACACTTGGCTTGTCTTCATTCTTTTTTTCTTTGGCCTAAAAAGCCTACACTAAGATGTCTCCCTTCATCCTTGCTCTCCAAACCGTCCCCTCCTTCTTCATGCATTCCAAATGTGACAAATTGCCTAGCCATCACTTTAAGCCATCCTAACCATTGATTAAAAGAATGGTTTGGATTTAATTTAGCTACTAGGTTTAGGTTATAGATAGAAGACTTCATTTGAGCCATTGGATCATTTTTAGCTTGCAATCCTAACCATTGAATATGTCTCCAAAATGAAGGGTCAAGATTACACCTTCAAACTTTACATCCAAGAGTCCAAAATGGTTGTAGTCATTTTTGGTGACCAATTCTCCACCATTGATCTAAATCCAAATCCAATGGTCATTAATGATCCATCTCCACCATTGATTAATTCAACATCCAAGGGTTGATAATGGTCATAGCCATTTATAAGACTAAATCTCCACCCTTGATTTAATTTCCATCCAACGGTTATAATTGATCTTATTCTCTTTTAATATCAAATCTCCACCGTTAATTAAATCAAGATTAAATCTCCAACGGTAATTAAATCAATAGTGGATTGATATCCAAACCACTAATGTTGACTTAACAGTATAGAATTTTATTTTTATCTATTATAACCCTACAAAAGAATATATTACTGTCTTTTTGTCTTTTGATAATTAAATACAGTACAAAATACAGTAAAGGAAATTTTCTAAAATTATTTTTGGATTCAGGTTTAGTAAGATCCCCTGTCTCCGTCTAAATAGTACAAATTTTTTTATACGTAGAAAATTTTTTCACTTTGCGGGACCCACCTAGGCCCACGTATGGCCACCTGGGCCCACATACACCTCGTGGGGCCCACAATCAGTAAAAATTTCAAAATCACACATAAAATCACAAAAATTAGAAAAATCACAAATATCAAGTCAGATTACGTAAATTAATTAAGACTAAACAATAAAAATTAATTTACGTAGATTTTTTTCGGTCCAAAAATTATTATTTTCTTGACACGGAGCAAATTACTCAAAACGATCAAATATACAGACAGAATATTCAAAATAATTTTACAGTACACAGAAATCACTAAACAGTAGAATTCTGCTAACTGTCAAAATTACTGTTTAATACATAGGAAGTTTGGGGTGTTACAACTCTCCCCCTCTACAAAAGTTTCATCCTCGAAACTTGATGAACTTGATTTCACATCCTCAGAATAAATAGGGATACTGTTCTTTTATCTTTTCTTTTAGTTCCCATGTAGCTTCTTCGCTTACATCATCCCAAACAATTTTAACCAATGAAATTTCCTTACCTCGAAGTTGCGTTGTTTTTCGATCTTCAATCTTAACTGGAAAAGTTTCATAGGTTAAATTTTCCTTCAGTTGTACTGTGTCTGGCTTGATAACATGAGTAGGATCAGAAATATATTTCCGTAGTTGTGATACATGAAATACATTGTGAAGATTTGACAGAAAAGATGGTAATGCAATCTAATATGCCACCGGACCTACCCGACATAAAATCTGATATGGTCCGATAAACTTTGGAGTGAGCTTCTTGGACTTAAGCACTCGTCCAACACCCGTCATAGGCGTCACTCGTAAAAATACATGGTCACCTTCTTCAAACTCAAGAGATTTTCTTCTTTTATCAGCATAACTCTTTTGCCGAGTTTGGCTCATTCTCATTTTATCTTGAATCATCTTCACTTTCTCGGTTGTCTGTTGGACAATCTCTGGTCCTAACATAGCACTCTCACCGTCATGATACCAACACAACGGTGTTCCGCATCGCCTCCCATATAATGCCTCATAGGGTGCCATCCCTATACTTGAATGAAAACTGTTGTTATATGTGAATTCTATCAATGGTAAGAATTCATCCCAACTTCCAGTTTGCTCCAGTACACAAGCTCTCAATAAATCTTCTAGAGACTGAATTGTTCTTTCTGACTGACCATCTGTTTGTGGATGATAAGCAGAACTTAGACGTAGCTTTGTTCCCATCGCTTCTTGCAAACTATTCCAAAATCTCGACGTAAACCTTGGATCTCGATCCGAAATAATACTAGATGGTACACCATGAAGTGTAATAATTTCACTGATGTACACTTGGCCAACTTTTCCATTGAGTATTTAATATTAATCGGTAAAAAGTGCGCCGACTTTGTAAGCCGATCAACAATTACCCAAATGGCATCATGACCCTTCCGAGTCTTTGGTAGTCCCGTCACAAAATCCATTGCTATGTCATCCCATTTCCATTCAGGAATAGGCAAAGGTTGCAACATTCCCGAAGGTCTTTGATGTTCTACCTTAGCCTTCTGACAGACTAAACAAGATGATACATACTCTGCAACATCTTTCTTCATTCCTTGCCACCAATATAATTGTTTTAAATCCTGGTACATCTTTGTGGCTCCTGGATGCATACTCAGCTTACTCCTGTGAGCTTCATCCAAAATCAATCTCCTAAGCTCTGGATCATTAGGCACACAAACTCTTCCTTGAAACTTCAAAATTCCATTAGCACCTTCACTAAATTCCAACACTGCTCCTTGGCTCTTTGCTTCTTTTGCTTATTGCAAATACTGGTCACTGCTTTGTCCCTCACGAATTCTATCCATCAAACCATTTGAAATGGTGATCATATTTAAACGCATCTTGCCCGGCGTCAATTTCACAAATAATCGCATATCCCAAAATTCTTCTATCAACTCCTTCTCTTTGATCATCATAATAGAAGCACTAAGTATTTTTCTACTCAACGCATCCGCTACGACATTCGCCTTTTCGGGATGATACTGCAATTGAAAGTCATAATCTTTCAGAAACTCTAACCAACGCCTTTGCCTCATGTTCAACTCTTTCTGGTCAAACAGATATTTTAAACTTTTATGATCACTAAAAATAGTGAACATAGCTCCATAGAGAAAATGTCTCCACACTTTTAACGCAAACACCACAACTGCCAACTCCAAGTCATGAGTTGGATAATTCTTCTCATGATTTTTCAACTGCATTGAAGCATAAGCCACCACTTTACGATTCTGCATAAGTACACAACCCAATCCTTGGTATGAAGCATCACAATATACTTCGAAAGGTTCGTTTGGATCAGGTAGAATCAATACCGGTGAAGTAGTCAATCGTCTTTTCAACTCTTGAAAACTTTCTTCGCATGCATCAGTCCACACGAACGGTTGATTCTTTCGTGTAAGTTAGGTGAGAGGTCCTGCGATCTTTGAAAACCCCTCAATGAACCATCTATAATAACCAGCTAATCCGATAAAACTACGGATTTCTGTTACAGTCTTTGGTCTTTCCCACTCCAAAATTGTCTCCACCTTGGAAGCATCAACTTCAATTCCATCCTTTGATATTACGTGTCCAAAAATTGAACTTCGCTCAACCAAAATTCACATTTGGATAACTTGGCATATAACTTATTCTCCCTCAAAATCTGAAGAACCACCCTGAGATGTTCAGCATGTTCCTCCTGATTTCGAGAATAGTTCAAAATGTCATCAATAAAGACGACCACAAACTTATCCAAGTATGAAGGAAAAATTCTATTCATGAAGTCCATGAATATGGCTGGTGCATTTGTTACACCAAAAGGCATCACGAGATATTCATAATGCCCATAGCGCATCTGGAATGCAGTCTTGGGAATATCCTCCACTTTCACACGTATCTGGTGATATCCAGAACGTAGATCAATCTTAGAAAATATTGCGGCTCCTCGCAACTGATCCATTAGATCATCTATCCTTGGAAGTGGATATTTATTCTTAACCGTAACCTTGTTTAATTGCCGATAGTCTACACATAGACGTGAAGTCTCATCCTTCTTCTTAAC
Source organism: Ormosia emarginata (assembly GCA_029884605.1). NCBI lineage: Eukaryota > Viridiplantae > Streptophyta > Magnoliopsida > Fabales > Fabaceae > Ormosia > Ormosia emarginata. Next base: position 49,204,198 of record JAQQTP010000088.1, read on the forward strand.
CAATAAGATTGGAGCTCCCCAAGGTGACACACTTGGTCTCACAAATTGTTTCTCCAATAAATCCTCCAGCTGTTTCTTCAGTTCGGCTAATTCTATCGGCGACATCCGATAGGGCGCTATAGATATCGGTCCAGCTCCAGGTACAAGATCAATGGCAAACTCGATTTCCCTTTCTGGTGGTAATCCAGGTATATCTTTAGGAAATGTAACACCCTCCCTAGGGTATCACATGTCTGACTTCCGACTCATAATCTGAAAATATTTTCATAAAAGGTTTGAGTTAAAAACGTGGGTTTAAAAAAACTTCTTTCTTGCTGAAATATAAACTTACTGTAATCCATAAGTATTACTGAAAATATATTTAAACTGATTCATATACAACATTGACACCAATTAATATTTAACACTTTGAAGAGAAATATAAAACTAACAGACTTGTTATTTTTTTTTTCAACAGTAGTAACCCTATGACAGGTTCGACTTAATAGCATGGTATAATACTAACGTTAAAACTTAACATACTTATTCTTTCTTGTATCCATTTGGATGCATCAGACATCTGTTCTATGTCAACACTGCACACCTTCTAGTCCTGAATGTCCACTCCTTATTGTTGTCACCAACCTCAGAGTATCCATCGCCCGTTATGTCTAAGACAACTCGATCCTTCTATTATTTGATTTTAACAGTACAGACACAGCAAAACAAGATAACAAAGAGGTGAGATCACCTACACCAATACCAACATGGCAGTACAGAGATAACACAAACAGCAATATCATACAGGGATATCATACTAAACTTCCAATAATATATTCAATATTAATTAACTATCATCATCCAATCATATATCAATCCAAGTATTCAAAAGAGTTGTCATAGCCAATATTCCTCAATTAATATATCATACAGATATAAGTGTTCAGATTATGCATGTACACAAGACTCGATTTCCTACTCCATGGAGCTAAAACTCAGGTCGGAGAAATGATCGAAAAGACCTTCCGGTACCACGTGCCTCAGACCACGTGCTTTAATTCTTATTTCAATTTTTGCACATCTAGCACATACACGACAGTCTTTATCAGATCTTGATTAAGAATAGTGTCTCGGTCAGGATCATCGGTGTGTTGCATCGGTCTAACCTACGGGAAGAAGCGCGACCAACCACCCTTATAGGCAACCCGCACCCCGATGCCCCCAAGGTCAACAAGTGACTTACACTACGCATATCGCACCCACTCAAGAGGTGTGTTTTTCCTAGGCAATCAGCCATATCCAGTCCTCATCGGACCATTCCAATGCATGTATAATGCACCAAATACCAATCACAGGTATAATACTTATTATAGGTATATCTCATAATTTCTCTGATATAGTTTATACAATGCACGAATATATCAGTGCAAGTCCAACCACAAGGGCCATTCTTTTCAAATTCGTTTGTTCAATTAAATCATATACCTCAACGCATATATATATTTTTTTTCAATGCATCTAAAATGCACCATGTGCCAATAACAGGCAAAACTCGTTGTTTTCACAAACAGCGTATGGACACTGGTTCAACAGTAATCATACTGTATTTTTCAATAACAAAATTATCTTATCATGTTTTCATAGTTATAAAACACTGTTGTTGTGTTTTCACAAAATTGCGCAATATTTCCGTTACGTTTTCACAATTCCACAACACTTCTGTTGCATTTTCAAAATACCGTAACACTTTTGTTACATTTTTAAAATTCCAAAACATTTTTATTACGTTTTCATAATACCGTAACATTACTGTTACGTTTACAAAATTTAGTAACATTTCTGTTACGTTTTCAAAATACCACAACTCTTCTGTTGCACTTTTAAACCACGTACAAATTTTTCAACGTTTTCTCAATCGCGTAAAAACATACGTTTCTCAAATCATATATTTTTTTTTCACTGTTTCAAAATCGCGTAACTTAAAAATCATTCTTTTAAGTCGCGTAAATCATTTTCTTTCATTTTCAAAATATTTAAAACACTTTTCAAATCACATAATGATTTTTCGCTATTTTCACAATCACGTAAAAATAATATTCTATCGCTATTCAATCACGTAGTGATTTATCAACAGTAGTTCAAATCACATAAAATATTTAAACGTAAATTCAAATCGCGTATAAATATTTCAACGTATTTAAAATCACATAGAAATATTTTTCCATATCACGTAACTTAAAAATCACGTTTTTAAGATACGTAAATAACTTTTCACCACAATTTCATTACAAAAAATGTTTCTTGACCTTTAAAAATTCCTTTTTAACTTTTCTCAAAATAATATAACTTTATACTTCATTTAATATATTTTCTTACTCAAGAAAATATTTTTCCACAATTCTTTACTCAAGAAAATATTTTTCCACAGTTCTTTACTCAAGAAATTCTTTTTCAAAATATAATTCACAAAAATCACTTTTCCATTGATGCAGATCAACGTTTCAAAACTTAACATTTTCTAACGTATTTCAAAACTTGAAAATAAGTTATACGTTAGTAAATTTTCAAAACACCATTATATTCTCCATTTTTCCCAAATCAATTCTAAAATCAATTCTTTTCAAAACAAATTAAGATTCAAACCCTTGCAACTTTTCTTTTTCATTTTCATATGAAAGTTCATTTCTCAAGTGATAAAATACTTTGATTCCCTTTCTCAAAATCCTTATACTAAAACATTTTGTTCAAACATTTTGTTTCCACTTTAAAATTACTTTGTTTCATAAAATCAAAATTATTCCAACCTCCAAAAATCGTAGAGTCTTTGGCCATTGAAGCCATCAAATATTTTTCTTCTAAATTGATATGGTTTTATACAAACAAAACCATTAAAAATTCTTTGTTTTCAAAACCGAAATACCGATGGTCATAAAAACCAAACCCATTTGTTCAAATTCATTTTTACTTTCCTTACAAATCCTTTTTCACTTTCTTTGCAAATCCTTAAAATTATCATTGCTATTTTCATTTACATCTCATGTTTAGTAAAACACTTAGAAACTTTTTACACAAAGTAAATCAATAAAAATCCTTCTAAACCCATATTCATGTACTCTTTGAAAAATAAATTCTTTGTTTATTTTCCTTACTTTTATAAACATCCATTTTCATCATTCAAGAAAATATTGATTTTGTGAACACCTATTTTGAGGTGTCTTGTTCGAAATCCACCATGTTTTAAGTACTCAAAAAATCAATTTTTTTGTTCTTGAAAATTTTTAACATGAACCCTAATCAAGGGCATCAAAACCGTAGCTCTTCCTTGGCTATTGGAGCCAAAAATCAATTTTCTTTCCACCATCAAGTCATGGCATATACATATATATTTCATCATAAATAATATAAGCATACCATCAAAGCCATAAAAGCATGTATAGCATATCAGGCATATCATGAAAGCTATAAAATCATGCAAAGCATATCAAGCATAGAAAATTAATCAAAGCTCATAAACACCCACAAATTAATTACATGACCATGGATATGAATCCTCACATGGATTCCACATCCATCAAATAAAATACCATCTCTCAACACCATGCTTGGTTGGTGAGATGGATCTCCCTCTTACCTCTTGAAGATCCTCCAAAGCTTCTTGATTTGTTTCTTTTTCCAAGTCCTTCACCACCAAGGGCTTCTCAAATACAAAACAAAACACAAGTTAATTAACATATCAAGCTTGATTAAGAGGAATCATGGATCAAACATGGTTTAGATCATGAAAAAGAGAGAAGAAACGAAGTTTCCTTATACTTCACCTCAAAAACCCAATAACATGGATCTTGAAGAAACTCCTTGAAGATGAATGATTTAGAGAAAATCTCCAACATGAAAGTTGCTTAGAACATCATGTAGATTCAAGATCTATGGTTGGATGAAATTAAAAGAGATTGGATGGTGGTTTTGAGTGTCTTGACCGAATGGTTTCTCTTGAAGCACAAAGATGGAATTTTTGATTTTTGATAGAAACTTGAAGCTTGGATTTGAAGCTCAAGATGAATGATTTTGGAAAAACTCATAACTAGAGATGTTCTTAGAATGGTGTTTAGGTTTAGAAAATCAAGTTGGATGAAATTAAAAAGTGATGGAAGGTGTTCTTGGAATGCTTGGCCAAAACATGAAGAAGGAGAGAAATGGAGAGAAAACTTGGTAACTTAGCTTCTTGAAAATGTCTAATGATGACCAAGGATGGCAATAATGGTCTTCAAACTTTTTCCTATGTCCTAAAGCTTCTCAATTTCATAGCTCCCCTCCAAAGCATTCTCCTTGAGTGCAAAAATCAAAAGTAAGCCATTATGATGTCTAACTTGACCAAGACATGCAAAAATGACATAAAGCTTGTCTCTTTGTCTTCTAAACACTCCAAAACCATCACTTTCTCTTCATAATGCATTCAATAAAGTTGTCTTCATTATTTGCCACCATTTGAAGCATTTCTAGCCATTGATTAATTCAATGGTTAGGATTTAGGTAGATTTTTAATTTTAGAAGACTAAATCCAGGCCATTGGATTTTTCTCCTTTAAATTCTAGCCCTTAGATGTGTCTCCAAAAATTAAGGGTCAAGATTGCTCCTTCAAACTTTTAATCCAAGGGTCATAATTAGCCTTTGTCACTTTTTAAGACTAAATCTTCACCATTAATTAAATCTTCATCCAATGGTCATAAATGGTCCTTGTTACTTTACAAGACCAAATCTCCACCCTTGATCACTTCTAAATCCAATGGTTATAAATGGTCTTTGTCACTTTTTGAGACCAAATCTCTACCATTGATTTAATCTCCATCTAACGGTTATAAATGATCTTATTTACTTTTAAGATCAAATCTCCTCCGTTAATTAAATCAAGATCAAGTCTCCTTCATTAATTAAATCAATGGTGGATATCCAAACCACCAATGTTGACTTAAGCAATATAATATTTATTATTTTTTTTATGCTAAAACCCCACAAAATTATATTTACTGTAGTTTTTTATCGCCCGATAAATTAAATACAGTACAAAACATAGTACAAGAAATTTTCTAAAACTGTTTTCGGATTCAGGTTTAGTAAGATCCCCTGTCTCCGTCTAAACAGTACAAATTTTTCTATGCGTAGAAAAATTTTTGCTTTGCGGGACCCACCTGGGCCCACGTATAGCCACCTGGGCCCACATAGGACTACCTTGGCCCACATATAGTAAAAAAATACATAATCATCCACAAAAATCACAAAAATTAGAAAACGCACAAATATCAAATCAGATTACGTAAAATAATTACCTAATGGTAAAAATTAAATTACGTAAAGTTTTCTACGGCTCGAAAATTTTTATTTTCCTGACACGGAGTAAATCACTCAAAACAATCAAATATGTTGACAGAATAAACAAAATAATTTTACAGTGCACAGAAATTACTAAACAGTAAAATTCTGTTAACTGTCAAAATTACTATTTAAGAGATACGAAAATTTGGGGTGTTACAGGAAACACTGCAGGAAATTCGTTGACCACAAAAATATCCTTCAAAACATCTTCACATTGCACCTCCAAAGAAGATAACAATAAATACCCACGATCTCCTTCCTTCAAACAAGCTTCCACTTGAGTAGCCGTTAGGAATCTAGAATCCTTATCCTCAGGAAATACTAATGTCTTATTCGACTAATCAATTAGGATATGGTTAGAAGACAACCAATCCATTCCCAAGATTACATTAATCTTGGAAAGAGGCAAACAGATCAAGTCCACATAAAAGATTCTATCCCTAACACAGACAGGACAATTCGGGCATACTATTGATGTAACTACAGGCTTATCAGTAGGAGTAGCAATACTCAGATCATATGGCAATGCAGTCACAGTCAATCCCAAACGCTCAACACAATCACATGCAATGAAAGAATGTGTTGCTCCTGAATCATAGAGTATGGTTAAAGGATTACCTTCAATAGTACCTTCCTCCATATCAAGTCCTCAGATTTAGCGGCTTCCTCCCCGCTCATTGTATAGACATGACCACCCACCTGTGGTCTGGCAGTACGGACGTTTCCCACAGAGGTTTCCTTCTTTATCTGATCACAGTCTTTGGGGAAATGTCCAAGCTTGCCACACTTAAAACAAACAACTTCCTTATGTAGACAATCCTTCGTGAGATGATCCTTTCCACATTTAAAACATCGAATAGGAGTCCTAGCTTGACTTTCCTTATTACCGCTAGAACTTCCTCCCACAAATTGCTTCTTGTTCTGACCTCCTGCCGGTTTTGCATATGGTTTCTGTTGATAACAGTTTCCTCAGTTACCCTTTCCTTTTTGGAACGGTGTGGGTCCAAAATTCTTATTTCTTGCCACACGTTGATGATCAATCTCTTCAACTTTACGACATTTTTCAATCAAAGTTAGAAATTGATTAATCTCCAACATCGATACAGCTCTCTTAATATCCAGCTTTAATCCTTCTTCAAATTTCCTGCATTTCTAGCCTTCATCTGGGTTCATCTGCAAATATCTTAAAAACTGAGACAGACTTTCAAATTTTGCCGCATACTCACTGATGGACATCAATCCTTGTCGTAAACTCAGAAACTCCATCTCCTTCATATGCCGCACACTTGCTGGAAAATATTTCTCCAGAAATCTTTGCTTAAAAAGTTGCCATGTCACCATCCTGCCTTCAGCTTCCAACAGTCTTCTAGCTCCTGCCCACCAACGTTCACCATCTCCTACCAACATAAACGCTGCCAACGTAAGTTTCCATTCATCAGCACATCCCATAGCATCAAATATCTTTTCAAGTTCGCGGATCCAAAGTTCAGCTTTCTCCGGATCAAACTCTACATGAAACTTCGGTGGATTATTCCTTCGAAACTCTGATAAACTGTGCACATTTTCATTAGCCCTTTAATTTTGTTGTGCAACCACTTCCGCCATTCTTTGCATTGCTGCGACAGCTGCAGCCATGTTCAAATTATCATTCCCATTAAGTTCTATATCTGTGCTAGTATTCCCACGTCCTAGTCCTCGTCCAGTCATTACTTTTTCCCTACTCAAACTGGACAATACAAAGAAAGCAAGGTCAATCTTCAAACAATATTGTTTTCTTTTCAGAAAACAATAACAGAGAATCACACAATACAAACAAGACAGACCTATCCACAAATCCCAAAAGACTCTAACTTGGGCTCTGATACCAACTAATGTAACACCCACCGTAGGGTGTCACATTTATGTTACTTTAATTACCCAAATATCCTCAAGATCATAAAAAGTGATGTTATAATAAAAAATACGAGTTGTGAATTTTTTCTTCTTCTTTGATGACAATAGAATAACTTAGCGAAAAATAAAAATATAATACATCATCACACATAATTTACATCATTATACAATACACACATATTGTCAGGATTATTTATATTACAGACCATGTTCTCAAAGTAATTAAACATAATTTAAGACTCAATATATTGCCCAAGTCTGACTAGACAGCAGAACCCTCAGATGGGTCCTCCTCAGATTCCTCAGCAGATAGGAATCCGTTATTACGTGAAGCTCTACGGACAGGTGCCCACGCAGACGACACGATACTTATCGCACTAGGAGTACGGTAGTAAGCTCCCCAGTACTGCCTAATGGATAGTGGAAACTCTAACTGTACATAAATATTGACACTAAAATAGGAGTTCCCTTGTTCAAGCCTACTGTAGGTAATATTCAGATCCCCTATATAAAATATACACTAGCGATCCAAGTGAACACGCCACACCTCCGGGCCTCCGTGAAACTGTAACGTCACGTATCCTAGGAAGCTGGGCATCTCCATCTTCTCAAAATTCTGCGTCCCCAGACGTGAGAAGTAGTTCTTCTTCTCCTTCTTGTATTATTTCTTTCTCGATGTCTTCAGCCAAATATAAATAAAATATACAAGTATACATACAAAGAGGTGAGATCACCTATGCCAATACCAACATGGTAGCATAGAGATAACATAACAGCAAGCTATATAAACATAACATATTACAAGTATGACATCAACATATTATCAATCAAAATTAACATTTAATAATTATAGGAAATGGCAACTACACTAAGCAGATATTTTAAACAGTATAATTGTCATAATTAACATTTCGCAACTATTATATCTCACAGATGTAAGCATTTATGTTAATGCATGAACACAGAGACTCGATTTCCTACTCCATGGAGCTAAACTCAGGTCGGAGAAATTGATCGAAAAGATCTGCCGGTACCACGTGCCTCAGACCAAGTGCTATAATTATATCTTGCACATCTAGCACATACACGACAGTCTTTATCAGATCTCGATTAAGAATAGTGTCTCGGTCCGGATCATCAGTGTGTTGCATCGGTCTAACCCATAGTATAGAAGAGCTACCAACTGCCCATTGTGAGCAACCCGCACCCCGATGCCCCCAAGGTCAACAAATGACCTACACTACGCGTATCGCACCCACTCAAGAGGTGTACGTTTCTCCTAGACAATTAGCCATATACAATCCATCGGACCATTTTCAATGCATATGTAATGTACCAATTACCAACCAAAGGTAAATCACATAATTTCTTATACCAGGTTCAAATACTATTTTACGTTCGTATATTAACGCCAATTACAGGCAAACTTCTCAATTTCTTGTACAGTATTCATATATTGATTTTAACTGTAAAGTTTACTGTATAATTAACAGCAAAATCACATTACCATGTTTTTTTCTCATTCGTAAAATATTTTTGTCATGTTTTCACATTCACGTAATATTTTATTACGTAAATAATGATTTGTAACATTTCTGTTATGTTGAAAAATTCACGTAACAATTTTTTACTGTATTAAAATGTGTAAAAATATTCTTTCATTTTTAAATCGCCTACCGATATTTTTCTACAACATTTTGATCGTGTAAAATATTTAAACGCTTTAAAAATTGAGTACAAACATCTTAACATTTTTCAAATCGCGTAACTTAAAAATTACGTTTTTGAGTTACGTAAATCGTTTTTCATCGTTGTTACCCTTCATAAAATAATTCTTAACTTTAAAAATATTATTTTGAACGTTTCTTATAAAAATATAATTTCCTACATTATTCTCTTCCTATTCTCAATCAAAAATCTTTTCTGTAATATATTTTCTCAAATATCACTTTTTATTGATTTAATCTTACAAAATCATATTTAATTGATTTAATTACAATTTCAAATTTTAAATTTCCTAACGTTTTCCAAAACCCAATGATTAAATTCTACGTTAGTAAATTTAAGTTACAAATGTTTTCTTTTATATTTCTAAATCACTTCTAAAAATTAATTCTCGTTAAAATAATTTAAAGTTCAACACTTGAAATCCCTTTTTCTCTTATTTATGAAAATTCACTTGACAACACTTTAATTCCTTTCCAAAATCCTTATTTGAAAAATTCTTATATTTTATAACATCAAAACAATTTTTCTAAATTATCAAAACCTTATAGATGGCCATTGGAACCACGAAAATTTTTCTTCTAACTTAAACAAATGTCATTCTTGTTTTTACACAAAATAAATTCATGAAAATACTACTCAAAAACCGTGTGCACTCTTTTTGCAAAATAAACTCTTTTGATTAATTTCTTTACTTCTCAAATCATTCAATTTTATCATTTATGAAAATATAATTTTTGTGAACACTAATTTGGTTGATGTCTTACCAAAATTTGCTTTAGTTCAAGGACTAAAACTTAAATCCATAGTTCTTGAAAAATTTCAATAATAACCTAGTCTTGGAAGCTCAAAACCATGACCTCCTCTATGGCCTTTGGAGCCAAAATTTTGCTTATTTCAACATACATCCATCATAATATATTCAACATATATCATTCATGCATATTTTAAGCATACCATATAAACAAATAAAAATATAAAAATCATACAAAGCATGCATACACAAGTAAATCATGCAAAGCATATCAAGCATAGGCAAAAATAATCAAAGCACATAACACACATAAATTATTACATGACCATGGATATGAATCCTCACATGGATTCACCATCCATCAAATATAAAACCATCTCTCACCACCATGCTTGGTTAGTAAGATGGATCTCCCTCTTACATCTTGAAGAACCACCAAAAAGCTTGTTGATTTGTGTTTTGAGCAAGATCTCCACCAACAAAAGTTCTTAAACATGAAACAAATACAAGAAAATTAGTATATCAAGCTTGAATAAGAAGAACCATGGATCAAACATGGTTTAGAACATGAAAAAGAAAAGAATAAATGAAGTTTTCTTACACTTCACCAACAAAACTCTAGAACTTGATCTTAGTAAAAGTCCTTCAAGATGGAAGATTTTGAGAAAGTCTTCAACATGAAAGTTGTTTAGAATAAGGTAAGGATTCAAGAAACTAGGTTGCATGAAATTAAAGAGTGATGGCAGAGAGAATTGGAGTGCTTGGCCGAATGGTCTGTTTTTGGGAGAGAAAATGAAATTTTTTTAGGTTGGTTTCTTGAAGTTTAAGTGGAAAAGTGAAGAAATGATATTATGAAGTATAAAATGAATTTTTTTGGTCTTCAAGGGGATGCATTGCCGTAGCATGCATTAGAGAGATTGAAAAGTGAAGTTTGAAGAACATAAGCATTAATGATCAATAGGAATTGGTCTTGACACTTGGCTGGTCTTCATTCTTTTTTTCTTTGGCCTAAAAAGCCTACACTAAGATGTCTCCCTTCATCCTTGCTCTTCAAACCATCCCCCCCTTCTTCATGCATTCGAAATGTGACAAATTGCCTAGCCATCACTTTAAGCCATCCTAACCATTGATTAAAAGAATGGTTTGGATTTAATTTAGCTGCTAGGTTTAGGTTATAGATAGAAGACTTCATTTGAGCCATTGGATCATTTTTAGCTTGCAATCCTAACCATTGAATATGTCACCAAAATGAAGGGTCAAGATTACACCTTCAAACTTTACATCCAAGGGTCCAAAATGGTTGTAGTCATTTTTGGTGACCAATTCTCCACCATTGATCTAAATCCAAATCCAATGGTCATTAATGATCCATCTCCACCATTGATTAATTCTACATCCAAGGGTTGATAATGGTCATAGCCATTTATAAGACTAAATCTCCACCCTTGATTTAATTTCCATCCAACAGTTATAATTGATCTTATTCTCTTTTAAGATCAAATCTCCACCGTTAATTAAATCAAGAGTAAATCTCAAACGGTAATTAAATCAATAGTGGATATCCAAACCACTAATGTTGACTTAACAGTATAGAATTTTATTTTTATCTGTTATAACCCTACAAAAGAATATATTACTGTATTTTTGTCGTTTGATAATTAAATATAGTACAAAATACTGTAAAGGAAATTTTCTAAAACTATTTCTGGATTCAGGTTTAGTAAGATCCCATGTCTCCCTCTAAACAGTACAAATTTTTTTATACGTAAAAATTTTTTTCACTTTGCGGGACCCACCTGGGCCCACGTATGGCCACTTGGGCCCATATACACCTCGTGGGACCCACAACCAGTAAAAATTTCAAAATCACACATAAAATCACAAAAATTAGAAAAATCACAAATATCAAGTCAGATTACGTAAATTAATTAAGACTAAACAGTAAAAATGAATTTACATAGATTTTTTTCGGTCCAAAAATTATTATTTTCTTGACACGGAGCAAATTACTCAAAACGATCAAATATACAGACAGAATATTCAAAATAATTTTACAGTACACAGAAATCACTAAACAGTAGAATTCTGTTAACTGTCAAAATTACTGTTTAATACATAGGAAGTTTGGGGTGTTACAACTCTCCCCCTCTACAAAAGTTTCGTCCTCGAAACTTGATGAACTTGATTTCACATCCTCAGAATAAATAGGGATACTGTTCTTTTATCTTTTCTTCTAGTTCCCATGTAGCTTCTCTGCTTACATCATCCCAAACAATTTTAACCAATGAAATTTCCTTACCTCGAAGTTGCTTTGTTTTTCGATCTTCAATCTTAACTGGAAAAGTTTCATAGGTTAAATTTTCCTTCAGCTGTACTGTGTCTGGCTTGATAACATGAGTAGGATCAGAAATATATTTCTGTAGTTGTGATACGTGAAATACATTGTGAAGATTTGACAGAAAAGATGGTGATGCAATCTGATATGCCATTGGACCTACCCGACGTAAAATCTGATATGGTCCGATAAACTTTGGGGTGAGCTTCTTGGACTTAAGCACTCGTCCAACACCCTTCATAGGCGTCACTTGTAAAAATACATGGTCACCTTCTTCAAACTCAAGAGATTTTCTTCTTTTATCAGCATAACTCTTTTGCTGAGTTTAGCTCATTCTCATTTTATCTTGAATCATCTTCACTTTCTCGGTTGTCTGTTGGACAATCTCTGGTCCTAACATAGCACTCTCACAGTCCTGATACCAACACAATGGTGTTTTGCATCGCCTCCCATATAATGCCTCATAGAGTGCCATCCCTATACTTGAATGGAAACTGTTGTTATATGTGAATTCTATCAATGGTAAGAATTCATCCCAACTTCCAGTTTGCTCCAGTACACAAGCTCTCAATAAATCTTCTAGAGACTGAATTGTTCTTTCTAACTGACCATCTGTTTGTGGATGATAAGCAGAACTTAGACGTAGCTTTGTTCCCATCGCTTCTTGCAAACTATTCCAAAATCTCGACGTAAACCTTGGATCTCGATCCGAAATAATACTGGATGGTACACCATGAAGTCTAACAATTTTACTGATGTACACTTGGGCCAACTTTTCCATTGAGTATTTAATATTAATCGGCAAAAAGTGCGTCGACTTTGTAAGCCGATCAACAATTACCCAAATGGCATCATGACCCTTCCGAGTCTTTGGTAGTCCCGTCACAAAATCCATTGCTATGTCATCCCATTTCCATTCAGGAATAGGCAAAGGTTGCAACATTCCCGAAGGTCTTTGATGTTCTACCATAGCCTTCTGACAGACTAAACAGGATGATACATACTCTGCAACATCTTTCTTCATTCCTTGCCACCAATATAATTGTTTTAAATCCTGGTACATCTTTGTGGCTCCTGGATGCATACTCAGCTTACTCTTGTGAGCTTCATCCAAAATTAATCTCCTAAGCTCTGGATCATTAGGCACACAAACTCTTCCTTAAAACTTCAAAATTCCAACACTGCTCCTTGGCTCTTTGCTTCTTTTGCTTCTTGCAAATATTGGTCACTACTTTGTCCCTCACGGATTCTATCCATCAAACCATTTGAAATAGTGATCATATTGAAACGCATCTTGCCCAGCGTCAATTTCACAGATAATCGCATATCCCGAAATTCTTCTATCAACTCCTTCTCTTTGATCATCATAATAGAAGCACTAAGTATTTTTCTACTCAACGCATCCGCTACGACATTCGCCTTTCCGGGATGATACTGCAATTGAAAGTCATAATCTTTCAGAAACTCTAACCAACGCCTTTGCCTCATGTTCATTTCTTTCTGGTCAAATAGATATTTTAAACTTTTATGATCACTAAAAACAGTGAACGTAGCTCCATAGAGAAAATGTCTCCACACTTTCAAAGCAAACACCACAGCTGCCAACTCCAAGTCATGAGTTGGATAATTCTTCTCATGATTTTTCAACTGCCTTGAAGCATAAGCCACCACTTTACGATTCTGCATAAGTACACAACCCAATCCTTGGTATGAAGCATCACAATATACATCGAAAGGTTCATTTGGATCAGGTAGAATCAATACCGGTGAAGTAGTCAATCGTCTTTTCAACTCTTGAAAACTTTCTTCGCATGCATCAGTCCACACGAACGGTTGATTCTTTCGTGTAAGTTGGGTGAGAGGTCCTGCGATCTTTGAAAACCCCTCAACGAACGATCTATAATAACCAGCTAATCCAATAAAATTACGGATTTCTGTTACAGTCTTTGGTCTTTCCCACTCCAAAACTATCTCCACCTTGGAAGCATCGACTTCAATTCCATCCTTTGATATTACGTGTCCCAAAAATTGAACTTCGCTCAACCAAAATTCACATTTGGATAACTTGGCATATAACTTATTCTCCCTCAAAATCTGAAGAACCACCCTGAGATGTTTAGCATGTTCCTCCTGATTTCGAGAATAGATCAAAATGTCATCAATAAAGACGACCACAAACTTATCCAAGTATGAACGAAAAATTCTATTCATGAAGTCCATGAGTATGGCTGGTGCATTTGTTACACCAAAAGGCATCACGAGATATTCATAATGCCCATAGCGCGTCTAGAATGCAGTCTTGGGAATATCCTCCACTTTCACACGTATCTGGTGATATCCAGAACGTAGATCAATCTTAGAAAATATTGCGGCTCCTCACAACTGATCCATTAGATCATCTATCCTTGGAAGTGGATATTTATTCTTAACCGTAACCTTGTTCAATTGCCGATAGTCTACACATAGACGTGAAGTCACATCCTTCTTCTTAACTAATAAGACTGGAGCTCCCCAAGGTGACACACTTGGTCTCACAAATTGTTTCTCCAATAAATCCTCCAGCTGTTTCTTCAGTTCGGCTAATTCTACCGGCGACATCTGATAGGGCGCTATAGATATCGGTCCAGCTCCAAGTACAAGATCAATGGCAAACTCGATTTCCCTTTCTGGTGGTAATCCAGGTATATCTTCAGGAAACACTTCAGGAAATTTGTTGACCACGAAAATATCCTTCAAAACATCTTCACATTGCACCTCCAAAGAAGATAACAATAAATACCCACGATCTCCTTCCTTCAAACAAGCTTCCACTTGAGTAGCCGTTAGGAATCTAGAATCCTTATCCTCAGGAAATACTAATGTCTTATTCAAACAATCAATTGGGATATGGTTAGAAGACAACCAATCCATTCCCAAGATTACATTAATCTTGGAAAGAGGCAAACAGATCAAGTCCACATAAAAGATTCTATCCCTAACACAGACAGAACAATTCAGCCATACTGTTGATGTAACTACAGGCTTATCAGTAGGAGTAGCAACACTCAGATCATATGGCAATGCAGTCACAGTCAATCCCAAATGCTCAACACAATCACATGCAATGAAAGAATGTGTTGCTCCTGAATCATAGAGTATGGTTAAAGGATTACCTTCAATAGTACCTTCCTCCATTATCAAGTCCTCAGATTTAGCGGCTTCTGTAACACCCCAATTTTTGGTTAATTATGTTTTTGCCCTTATTGTACTATTTTCTATTTTCTGTGTGTAATAAAATTAATTTGACTGTTTCATAACTGTATTTGATTGTTTTGTGTGATTTGCTCCGAGTCAAGAAAATAATAATTTTCGGGCCGCGAAAAATCTTGTTTGATTATTTGGAGCTAGGCGATCTTACTAAACCCAATCCGAATAATACATATATCAATCTTTTAATTTTTAAGATTTTTCTGTATAATAAAAATATTTATTATGCAGAAAAATCTGTGGGACCCACGTTTGGCTTGTGGGACCCACGTTTGGCTTTGTGGGACCCACTTTTAGGAAAAGTTTACCAACATAAAAGGCTTGTAAAATTCTAGACCAAAAGGTTAAAAATACATAAAAATGGTTAGATTTAATAAATTAGTTAATTTAAAATCTAATTAAGTTAATCTAAAGGGGTTAAGTGATAATTAAATAGATTAAAACCTAATTAGTTTTTATCAAATTTTAGTTAGACAAATGTATTAGTATAATTAAGTAGAAGATTAAGGATTCTAAGTAAACTAATGATTAACTAAAATACAAAAGAATCTAACTAACTTTTAATTAAACCTAACTAGGAGGACTTAAGCATAAATAAGTTATTAAAAATCAATCAAATTTTGATTAGAATTTCCTATAGCTATTTTTGGATCTATGCATGCATTATGCATTTAGTTGGTCAACAAAGGAGACAAAGCTCCATTATGAGTGTCCTATGGCCATTATGAAGCAAGAATTGTCAAAAAGGTGGCTAGCTCTCTTATTGCACTCTACGGCAATGCATAATGAAGGAAGACTAAATTCACTTCATTATTTTCATTTCAATCATTCCAAATCTTCATCCATTTCTCTTTCTATCAAGAACCCAAAGAAAAACTTCTAAGTCTTCATTTCCCACACCATTCGGCCATCACCTCTTCAATATACTTCCATCCATCAAAAATTTCATCCAACTTCATTTCCTAAATCTAAACCATATTCTAAGAACATCTCTAGTTGTGAGTTTTTGCTAAATCATCCATTTGGAGCTTGGAAAATCACTTTGAAGTTTCTTTCCTATAAGGTGAAAATTCTTGTTTCTTGTTTCTAATTTGATTTTTGATGTTCTAAGCCATGATTGATCCATGGTTTATCTTTTTCATCCATAGTTTATGACTTTATAATTTGTTTAAGGTTGTTAGGATTTTTGTTGAAGCTACACAAATTTTCTAAGGAGGAGTCCAAGGAGATCTTGCCTTCCTTATAGGTAAGAGGGAGATTTAATCTCATCAACCATGTGTGGTGGTGAGAAAATGGATGTAATTGTGGTGAAGAATCCATAAGAATTCATTCACTTGGTTGTTTGTTGTGTGATTAATTTTGTGTGCATGTTTATTGTCTTTTCTAGTTGTGATTAATTTTGTGTGCTTGTTTATTGTCTTTTCTAGTTGTGATTAATTATGCATGCAAGCATGTTTATAGCTTTGATATTTGGTATGTGTTTTATTATTGCTTTAATATATGGTATGTGTTCATAAATATATGTATATGTTCATGGATCTATGATAATTATTGTTGGATGTGCAAATATGTTGAGATTTGCAAAAGTGTTCCAAAGAACACAAGATGAAGAGCTTATGGTTTTTACTATGAAAAGAGAACCAATATGTTCTCAACCATTTTCTAAAAGGATAACATAGTTGATCTAATTAAGTTAAAGGATTTTTCAATGATTTAATGGATGAAAAATAATTTTAAACATGGTTTGTATAAAAATGGTAATTTTCGGCCAAAATATATTTTAATGTTTAATTGATCCAAAAATTTATTTTCTAAGTGTAAACTAGTTTATTGACCTAAAAAGAATTTATTTACAATGGATTTTCAAGAACCAAATAAGTAAACAAATTTTTATTAGAAGTCTAGTGTATAAAAGAAATAGTTTTTTGACACTTGAAAATACTTACCTTTGAGTTTTAAAGTATGTTAGCAATTTTTAAAGTGTATTTTATGGTTATAATTAAATAAAGGAATTTTTAAAAGGAAAATGTAGAAAATATTACTTAGTGGATTTTCTAAATGAAATGTTATCAAAATTGATTAAGAATGAGTAAGTATTGAAGAACGTTTCAAAATGGCATTTAGAAAGCAAGGAAATATTTTATGTAGTTAAAGAATAAAATTAACTGTAGAATAATTTATTAAAATTGAATTTTTGGGGAAAACGTCAGAAATTATTACTTAGAGTAATTTTTGTAAGAAAAATGGAATATAATGTTCAAATAATGTTTTAAGTTTTGAAAAGTTTCAAAATTTAATTTGAAACATCAAGAATATTTTATACAGTGAAAAATAGTAGAAATAGTTTATGTGTATTTAAAATGATGATTTTTAAACTACGCGATTGACAAAATGATTTAAAAATGTTACGCGGTTGAGAAAATGTTGAAAAATATTTACGCGACTTATGGAAACAGTAAGTTTTTACTGTTGGGCCAAAGTGGTGGATCCGGACACATTGGGAAATAGTACTGTCAAGTGGAGACATACTGTTTTTGGAATTATTGATACTAAGGGTATTTCTGTAATTATGGTGACAATGAGGATATTTATGTAATTATGATTCATGGTGATATTGAGGGTATTTTTGTAATTATGGATCATTACATACATAGAGTGGTATGTCAATTAGGTTGAAATTGACAATTGACTGACGAGATGAATTACACCGTGTTGCGGGTGTGATAGGCGTAGTGTGTTCATGTGGAGAACTTGGAGGCATTAGTGTGCAGTAGATTCCACATGTGGACAGTTGGTAGCTCCTCTGGGCCGTGATAACTGAAAAACACACACTAGCGATATCGACAAATACTATTCTTAATCAGGATCTATTGGGGACTGTCTGGTACTATGCCTGGACGTACACGACGTATTTGACTGTGTACTATTCACACGACGTATTTGACTGTGTGTCATTCACACGACGTATTTGACTGTGTGCTATTTACACGATGTATTTGACTGTGTAATAGTTGGTTGAGGCAGCCTGATGTGCGGACATGTCTACCGGATCATTCTCTCTGAAGTTTGTGTTTAGCTCCATGGAGTAGGAATGAGTCTGAGTACATGACATATTTAATCTGCATCACTGTGTGAATAGTTATAATTTGATTTATGATATTTTGCATGTGTGATAATGCGATTAGTTATAATTTGATTTATGATATTTTGCATATGTGATAATATGAATTGTTATATTAAGCTGTTATATTTGTTTGTATTGTCGTTTTTTCTATGCTATCTTTGGTAATGATGTAGATTGTCTCACCTCTTTGTATATATATTTTTCTGTATTATTATTTATGTTCCGTAAAGTCGTTGAGGAAGTAGAAGAGGAGCAGCTGCTGGATTGTCAATATAATGAGGAGCAGCAACCGAGTCACTAATTTGAGGAAGGCGAACCTCGAGATCATCCATATCATATGGATTGATTGCAGCATGGTATGATGTTACCAGAGTATTTCTGTCTTCCGATAATCTTCACGAGGAGGATTCTTCGGAGGATCAGAACTTTTAGTGTTATGCTTGGGCTAGTTTTATGGTTTGCTTTAAACCAGACAGTTTGCTGTTTTTAATTAAATAGTTTGTAATATGTAAATTATTTGTACCTATTAAAAACAAAATCATATGTATAATTATGGTGTGTGTGTAATAGTTTGTTTTATCTTGTGTTCTGTTTATTCTATTTTATAAAATAATGTGGTATAATAAATATATATATATATTTTTTACAACCTATATTATTATATATTACGAAATAATTTATAACTTGGGTAGAGGTTTTATTATTATTGTTCGGAAATGTGACATCCCCAGTTAGGGTGTTGCAGCTTCCTCCCCGCTCATTGTATGGACATGACCACCCACCTGTGGTCTGGCAGTACGGACGTTTCCCACAGAGGTTTCCTTCTTTATCTGATCACAGTCTTTGGAGAAATGTCCAAGCTTGCCACACTTAAAACAAACAACTTCCTTATGTTGACAATCCTTCGTGAGATGATCCTTTCCACATTTAAAACATCGAATAGGAGTCCCAGCTTGACTTGCCTTATTACCGCTAGAACTTCCTCCCACAAATTGCTTCTTGTTCTGACCTCCTGCCGGTTTTGCATATGGTTTCTGTTGATAACAGTTTCCTCCGTTACCCTTTCCTTTTTGGAACCGTGTGGGTCCAAAATTCTTATTTCTTGTCGCACGTTGATGATTAATCTCTTCAACTTTACGACATTTTTCAATCAAAGTTGGAAATTGATTAATCTCCAACATCGATACAACTCTCTTAATATCCAGCTTTAATCCTTCTTCAAATTTCTTGCATTTCCAGCCTTCATCTGGGTTCATTTGCAAATATCTTGAAAACTGAGACAGACTTTCAAATTTTGCCGCATACTCACTGATGGACATCAATCCTTGTCATAAACTCAGAAACTCCATCTCCTTCATATGCCTCACACTTGCTGGAAAATATTTCTCCAGAAATCTTTGCTTAAAAAGTTGCCATGTCACCATCCTGCCTTCAGCTTCCAACAGTCTTCTAGCTCCTGCCCACCAACGTTCACCATCTCCTACCAACATAAACGTTGCCAACGTAAGTTTCCGTTCATCAGCACATCCCATAGCATCTAATATCTTTTCAAGTTCTCGGATCCAAAGTTCAGCTTTCTCTGGATCAAACTCTCCATGAAACTTTGGTGGATTATTCCTTCGAAACTCCGATAAACTGTGCACATTTTCATTAGCCCTTTGATTTTGTTGTGCAACCACTTTCGCCATTCTTTGCATTGCTGCGACAGCTACAGCCATGTTCAAATTATCATTCCCATTAAGTTCCATATCTGTGCTAATATTCCTACATCCTAGTCCTCGTCCAGTCATTACTTTTTCCCTACTCAAACTGGATAATACAAAGAAAGCAAGGTCAATCTTCAAACAATATTGTTTTCTTTTCAGAAAACAATAACAAAGAATCACACAACACAAACAAGATAGACCTATCCACAAACCCCAAAAGACTCTAACTTGGGCTCTGATACCAACTAATGTAACACCCACCGTAGGGTGTCACATTTATGTTACTTTAATTACCCAAATACCCTCAAGATCATAAAAAATTTGATGTTATAATAAAAAATACGAGTTATGATTTTTTTTTTCTTTGATGACAATAGAATAACTTAGCGGAAAATAAAAATATAATACATCATCACACATAATTTATATCATTATACAATACACACATACTATCAGGATTATTTATATTACAGACCATGTTCTCAAAGTAATTAAACATAATTTAAGACTCAACATATTGCCCAAGTCTGACTAGACAACAGAACCCTCATATGGGTCCTCCTCAGATTCCTCAGCAGATAGGAATTTGTTATTACATGAAGCTCTATGGACAAGTGTCCACGCAGACGACACGATACTAATCACACTAGGAGTACGGTAGTAAGCTCCCCAATACTGCCTAATGGATAGTGAAAACTCTAACTGTACATAAATATTGACACTAAAATAGGAGTTCCCTTGTTCAAGTCTACTGTAGGTAATATTCAGATCCCCTATATAAAATATACATTAGCGATCCAAGTGAACATGCCACGCCTCCGGGCCTCCGTGAAACTGTAACGTCACGTATCCTAGGAAGCTGGGCATCTCCATCTTCTCAAAATTCTGCGTCCCCAGACATAAGAAGTAGTTCTTCTTCTCCTTCTTGTATTATTTCTTTCTCGACGTCTTCAGCCAAATATAAATAAAATATACAAGAATACATACAAAGAGGTGAGATCACCTACGCCAATACCAACATGGTAGCATAGAGATAACATAACAGCAAGCTATATAAACACAGCATATTACAAGTATGGCATCAACATATTATCAATCAAAATTAACATTTAATAATTCTAGAAAATGGCAACTACACTAAGCAGATATTTTAAAAAGTATAATTTTCATAATTAATATTTTGCAACTATTATATCTCACAGATGTAAGCATTTATGTTAATGCATGAACACAGAGACTCGATTTCTTGCTCCGTGGAGCTAAACTCAGGTCGGAGAAATTGATAGAAAAGATTTGCCGATACCACGTGCCTCAGACCAAATGCTATAATTATTTCTTGCACATCTAGCACATACACAACAGTCTTTATCAGATCTCGATTAAGAATAGTGTCTCGGTCCGAATCATCGGTGTGTTGCATCGGTCTAACCCACGGTACAGAAGAGCTACCAACTGCTCATTGTGAGCAACCCGCACCCCGATGCCCCCAAGGTCAACAAGTGACCTACACTACGCGTATCGTACCCACTCAAGAAGTGTACGTTTCTCCTAGGCAATTAGCCATATACAGTCCATCAGACCATTTTCAATGCATATGTAATGTACCAATTACCAACCAAAGGTAAATCACATAATTTGTTATACCAGGTTCAAATACTATTTTACGTTCGTATATTAACGCCAATTACAGGCAAACTTCTCAATTTCTTATGCAGTATTCCTATATTGATTTTAACTGTAAAGTTTACTGTATAATTAACAGCAAAATCACATTACCATGTTTTTTTCTCATTTGTAAAATATTTTTGTCACATTTTCACATTTACGTAATATTTTATTACGTAAATAATGATTTGTAACATTTCTGTTACGTTTAAAAATTTGCGTAACAATTTTCTATTGTATTAAAACGCGTAAAAATATTCTTTCATTTTTAAATCGCCTAGCGATATTTTTCTACAACATTTCGATCGTTTAAAATATTTAAATGCTTTAAAAATCGCATAGAAACATCTTAATGTTTTTCAAATCGCGTAACTTAAAAATTACGCTTTTGAGTTACGTAAATCGTTTTTCATCGTTTTTACCCTTCATAAAATAATTCTTAACTTTAAAAATATTATTTTGAACGTTTCTTATAAAAATATAATTTCTTACATTATTCTCTTCCTATTCTCAATCAAAAATCTTTTTCGTAATATATTTTCTCAAATATCGCTTTTTATTGATTTAATCTTAAAAAACCATATTTAATTGATTTAATTACTATTTCAAATTTTAAATTTCTTAACGTTTTTCAAAACCCAATAATTAAATTCTACGTTAGTAAATTTAAGTTACAAACATTTTCTTTTATATTTCTAAATCACTTCTAAAAATTAATTATCTTTAAAATAATTTAAAGTTCAACACTTGAAATCCCTTTTTCTTTTATTTATGAAAATTCCACTTGACAATACTTTAATTCCTTTCCAAAATCCTTATTTGAAAAATTATTATATTTTATAACATCAAAACATTTTTTCTAAATTATCTAAACCTTATAGATGGTCATTGGAACCACGAAATATTTTTCTTCTAACTTAAACAAATGTCATTCTTGTTTTTACACAAAATAAATTCAAGAAAATACTACTCAAAAACCGTGTGCACTCTTTTAACAAAATAAACTCTTTTGATTAATTTCTTTACTTCTCAAATCATTCAATTTTATCATTTATGAAAATATAATTTTTGTGAACACTAATTTGGTTGATGTCTTACCAAAATTTGCTTTAGTTCAAGGACTAAAACTTAAATCCATAGTTCTTGAAAAATTTCAATAATAACCTAGTCTTGGAAGCTCAAAACCATGACCTCCTCTATGGCCTTTGGAGCCAAAATTTTGCTTATTTCAACATACATCCATCATAATATATTCAACATATATCATTCATGCATATTTTAAACATACCATATAAACAAATAAAAATATAAAAATCATA
The DNA here is from genome assembly GCA_029884605.1 of Ormosia emarginata. NCBI lineage: Eukaryota > Viridiplantae > Streptophyta > Magnoliopsida > Fabales > Fabaceae > Ormosia > Ormosia emarginata. The sequence continues at coordinate 49,227,314 of JAQQTP010000088.1, forward strand.
CTAAGCATGCATACACAAGTAAATCATGCAAAGCATATCAAGCATAGGCAAAAATAATCAAAGCACATAACACACATAAATTATTACATGACCATGGATATGAATCCTCACATGGATTCACCATCCATCAAATATAAAACCATCTCTCACCACCATGCTTGGTTGGTAAGATAGATCTCCCTCTTACCTCTTGAAGAACCACCAAAAAGCTTGTTGATTTGTGTTTTGAACAAGATCTCCACCAACACAAGTTCTTAAACATGAAACAAATACAAGAAAATTAGTATATCAAGCTTGAATAAGAAGAACCATGGATCAAACATGGTTTAGAACATGAAAAAGAAAAGAATAAATGAATTTTTCTTACACTTCACCAACAAAACTCTAGAACTTGATCTTAGTAAAAGTCCTTCAAGATGGAAGATTTCGAGAAAGTCTTTAACATGAAAGTTGTTTAGAATAAGGTAAGGATTCAAGAAACTAGGTTGTATGAAATTAAAGAGTGATGGCGGAGAGAATTGGAGTGCTTGGCCGAATGGTCTGTTTTTGGGAGAGAAAATGAAATTTTCTTTGGTTGGTTTCTTGAAGTTTAAGTGGAAAAGTGAAGAAATGATATTATGAAGTATAAAATGAATTTTTTTGGTCTTCAAGGGGATGCATTGCCGTAGCATGCAGTAGAGAGAATGAAAAGTGAAGTTTGAAGAACATAAGCATTAATGATCAATAGGAATTGGTCTTGACACTTGGCTTGGCTTCATTCTTTTTTTCTTTGGCCTAAAAAGCCTACACTAAGATGTCTCCCTTCATCCTTGCTCTCCAAACCGTCCCCCCTTCTTCATGCATTCCAAATGTGACAAATTGCCTAGCCATCACTTTAAGCCATCCTAACCATTGATTAAAAGAATGGTTTGGATTTAATTTAGCTACTAGGTTTAGGTTATAGATAGAAGACTTCATTTGAGCCATTGGATCATTTTTAGCTTGCAATCCTAACTATTGAATATGTCTCCAAAATGAAGGGTCAAGATTACACCTTCAAACTTTACATCCAAGGGTCCAAAATGGTTGTAGTCATTTTTGGTGACCAATTCTCCACCATTGATCTAATTCCAAATCCAATGGTCATTAATGATCCATCTCCACCATTGATTAATTCTACATCCAAGGGTTGATAATGGTCATAGCCATTTATAAGACAAAATCTCCACCCTTGATTTAATTTCCATCCAACGGTTATAATTGATCTTATTCTATTTTAAGATCAAATCTCCACCGTTAATTAAATCAAGATTAAATCTCCAACGGTAATTAAATTAATAGTGGATATCCAAACCACTAATGTTGACTTAACAGTATATAATTTTATTTTTATCTGTTATAACCCTATAAAAGAATATATTACTGTATTTTTGTCATTTGATAATTAAATACAGTACAAAATACAGTAAAGGAAATTTTCTAAAACTGTTTCCGGATTCAGGTTTAGTAAGATCCCCTGTCTCCGTCTAAACAGTACAATTTTTTTTATACATAAAATTTTTTTTCACTTTGCGGGACCCACCTGGGCCCATGTATGGCCACTTGGGCCAACATACACCTCGTGGGGCCCACAACTAGTAAAAATTTCAACATCACTAAAATCACAAAATTTAGAAAAATCACAAATATCAAGTCAGATTACGTAAATTAATTAAGACTAAACAGTAAAAATTAATTTACGTAGATTTTTTTGGGTCCGAAAATTATTATTTTCTTGACACGGAGCAAATTACTCAAAACGATCAAATATACAGACAGAATATTCAAAATAATTTTCCAGTACACAAAAATCACTAAACAGTAGAATTTTGCTAACTGTCAAAATTACTGTTTAATACATAGGAAGTTTGGGGTGTTACACAATTAAATGAACTTGAGGAATTGAGAAATGATTGTTAGCCAAGTGGCTTCAGTACTCAAGAGGGGGGTGAATTGAGTAATTAAGAACCTTTCACAAACTCAGATAAAAGCAAATTTCTTCGAAGCTATATATAAAACAAATACGAGAATAAGGAAGATAATAGAAAGCTTTAAACACAACAAATAAATAGGTAAACAATATTAAATAAATTTCTAAAAATAAAGAGATAAAGGAGAGAAGAGCAGGCACGATATTTATCCTGGTTCAGCCACCAACCACTTGTGACCTACGTCCAGTCCTCAAAACACTGTTCAAAATTTTTTACTATTCAATACAAGCTTAAAACAGGTGCTTGCAACCTTTACAAACCTAAACACTCTTCACACCTCGAGGATACCTCACCTTTTGTGCTTGAGCCTCAAAACAGGGATACCTCACCCTATTCACTATAGGGATACCTCACCCCCTTTGAAGGATACCTCACATTCTTTACAATAAGGGATACCTCACCCTTTTACTGAGGGATACCTCACCCTCACAAATTCCCTAAGGGATACATCACCCTTTTACAAAGAACCAGAATATAGATGAAAAGAAACTCTCACAAAAAGTAAATATTACAAATTGAAGTACTAGGAAGCTCTCTTAGGATATCTCAAAGTTTTGGCAAAAAGAGTACAGGAAATATGAGAAAATAAGTAAATCACGTTTTAGCACAAGTAAAAGTAATTCAAATGGTTGGACAACCTTCAGAAGAGACCTAATATCTCTATTTATAGAGCTTTTTGAGAAACTAGTCGTTAGAGCAATTAAATCACATAATGAATGAAAATTCTTTCCATTTTAGAAAGTTTCGTAAAAACCATTCTGATATATGTTATTTGAATGCCTTATGAGTTATTCGAATAACTCATTTTAAAAAGTTTCGTGAAAACCAGTTCTGAATAAGGTTATTCGAATACCTTAAGAGTTATTCGAATACCTCTATTAAAAGAAGCTTTCTGTGAAACAGGTCTATTCGAATACCTTATGATCTATTCGAATAGATCATTTAGAAAAATAGATTTGGAAAGCTTTGTATTCGAATACCAAATGTGCTTATTCGAATAGCACTTTGAAAAACAAAAAACATATGAAGATATAAAACATGGTTATTCGAATACTATAAGGTCTATTTGAATACCGCTATTAAAAACCATTTGAAAGACCTTTAGAAAACTGCCCAGGTGATTTTTGAATTTCTAAAATCTTTTGATCTTTCAAAACCCATATTAAAGCTTTAGTTTAATTTATAAGAAACATGTTTTTAGATCTTTTAAAACAAACAATGAGATATCCAATAAAAGTTCCGTACAAAGAGACCCTAAGTCCTAAAGCTAATCTTTGAAGATCTTGGACTTGGTCTTCTCATCATCTTCATGTTTGTTATCATCAAAACTACTATCAAAGGCGGCTAACCAATTACAATGATGCATATGAAAACTCAAAGATTTATAAAGTTAGAATAAAAGCTTTTTATGACAAGTCAACTTTGAAAAATCTTTTAAAATTGGTCAAAAAGTTCTACTTTATAGTTCATGTCTGCACCTATTCCCTGGCAAATTAAGATCTAGGTGGAGTTGTCCTTTTGTTGTCAAACATGTGTATCCTCATGGGGCCATAGACAATAAGAATCCTAGGAATGGTAATGTGTTTAAAGTCAATGGACAAAGACTCAAACCATTTCTGGAAAACTAAGTTGATGAGGTAGAATTCATCTCTTTTTCTAATCATTGTTATGAATAGAATTTATTCTAATTTTGTTGCCTTCTTTTTGCAGTTCTTTGTGTTCCTGGTTAAGTGGCGGTGAATGGTACTCCATAGCTCTCGAGTCAGTTTGTTTTCAGTTTCCTATAATAATTGAATCATTCTCCTTTAAAATGGATGTCATTCTCTCAAATTTAAGAAAACATTTTCCTTCCCTTCCTCAAAATGCTCAGACAAAAATCTACAAAGCTAGATGTGAAAGATTGAGACTGTTAATGCACAAGGGTAAGCCGGAAGATATATGTTGTATAATTAAAGCAGAGGTCCATCTAGCAGGTGAGTCTTCAATTTCATTTGACTCATACATGCCAGGTCTTGGTAGAAGTTCATATTCTAAAAGGAGAAGAGCAAAAAGGTTACAAGTTTGTCACAAATGTGCACGATGGAATTGTAATAAGCGATGTCGTTCTTTGGGAATGGTTTCCGTAAACTGAGAAGATAAAATATTTTTCATTAAGAATAAATTGAGTAAGGAGTCATTAGATGATATCTTATTGACTCTTGAGATGCATTCTTATGGATTTGTGCATCGTGAACTTCTTAATTTTGGAATCTCTTCAAAGACAAACAAAAACGTTACAGTCATAGGAATCTAACTCTAAAAGACCATGTTTGCCAATTTATAAGAAAATTGGATGGGAAGCTTATCCTCGACTCATAGAAAGCGTTTAAGTCGTTACTGGATGTAAAACCAGAGGACGATGTGAGCCACAATCACAACAACATGTATATATTATCTTGTTCTTCTTCTTCTTTAAAAAAAAATTTGAACAAGGACGATCAGGAAGGGTTACCATGATTTTAATTAGTTGTGGAGCCCTAACCTTGGTTGACCCGTCATTGATTCGGGTGGACCTATGCACGTTGGTCCTTAAATAAGGTTCGTGTACCATGCTTTGTAGAGAGCCGCACTCCATAACCCAATGTTCACTATCTAGGCATTGTGGAGTTGATGGACAGGCAGAAGCGTCCCACTCTAGTTATTAGTGAGAAGTAACCTGCGGCTGCCAAAGTGTTTGAGGCATCTGAGCTTGATCCTCTCTTTTATCACAAGGGATTCTCAGCGCCCTAGGATAGGGCGTTCCAGATCTTGGACATTGCAGGTTTTAGATTTTAGCATCTTTGTTGATGTTACGAACTCAGGTGTGAGCTCTCCAGGTTCTAGACCTAGGATGGAAACCCATGATGGTTTCTTTCTTTTTTTATTTTTCTTTTCTTTGAATAAATAGGCATGAGGGTCTACTGCACTGATGACATGCAGTATAAAGATATACCACTATTGTACTCATGACATGTAGTATAAAGATACGCCATGAAAACTATATATAAAGATATGTCATCATTTGTTATTATATTTCTTTTATCTTTGTATGATTTTGCTATATTTTGGTTTTGGACAGACAATCCTTTGAGCAGGGTCCTTCAAGGGTTTCTAGACTTCTTTACCCTGATAGTTTTCTTGAAGTTCAAAAAAAAATAAAAAACAAAAACAAAAACAAAAGAAAAAAAAGAAAAGAAAAAAGAAAAAAATGTTTCTTAATTTCAAACTTTTTTGACAACAGCCAACCTACCTTTATAGGTGCTAATATTACCTTTTCCATTCTTTTTCCTATTTAAACACTCCTTCTCCACTTTCCTCCAACTCAGAATCATTCAAGGGGAGAGTGAGTATAGAAATGAGACCTTCTGTTTATCAACTTAAAAATATCTGTGTATTGTGTAGGTCTAGGCACGGGAAGGGTTTAGAGTTTGTAAACGCAATAAGTACTCTTGGTCGAACACTTGCTGCGAGGAATATTAATATTGTATATGGGGGAGGTTGCCATGGGTTAATGGGAGTTGTATCACTCTCTGCATTTCTAGGAGACAGTCAGGTTTTAGGTATCATTCCCAGAGTTTTGACTCAAAAAAACATCACTGGAAAGACAATTGGATAGGAACTTTAAGTATCATCTATGCATGAACGAACGAAGACAATGCTTGAAAACTCTGATGCATTCATTGCCTTACCAAGTGGTTTTGGTAATTTGGAAGAAGTTTTTCAAATTGTCTCTTGGGCTCAACTGAACATCTACCATAAACCAATAAGTTTGTTGAATGTTAATAATTTCTTTGATCTTTTGTTATTTTTTTCTTGACAAAGCTATAGAATAGAAATTTATCACACCATTGGCAAGACTACTTCTTATCTCTGCTTCCACTATTGATGAGTTGATTGATAAATTAAAAGCTTTTGTTTATAAACCTGATCCATAAATAGCTCATATAGATTGGTCAGAAGGAAGCAGTGAAGGAAGCAACATGAAACACAAGCAAGATCTGACACTTCATTTATAACTTTTCTTTACCATTGGTTTTATTTATCGTACTTTGTTACTGTTTAAATTTATGTCAGATTTCTATTTTTAGTAATTGTTGCAACATGTATTATCTTTTATCCTTTACTCATCTATATTTTAACATTGAGGACAATGTTGTGATCTGGTTGGGGGGAAGGATAGTTGACACAAAAAAAAAGAAAAAAAAAGAAAAAAAATTTGGAAGTATGATATGATTGTCATGAACTTACTAAACCAATGAATGATGGCAAAGTAAGGAGTAATTTTACTCCTGAAACGCATCTAAATTGGGAAGTATGTTTAGTGATATGACTGTCAGAAACCTACAACATAACCAATTAAGGATGGCAAAGTAAGGAGTAATTTTACTTTTGAAGTAAATTACTCCTGAGACGCATCTAGATTGGGACAGTAACTATTCTGTGATGATTTGTGGAAGTAACAAAGTTTTATCGTTTGATTTCCTTTGAATGATTCAAGTGAATGAATTCTCACATCCTTTAAAGCAATTAAAATTCAAGGATCATAGCATGGTTGAATAAATTGTCTTCTGTCTTCAATTTCATATGCTTGGTTATGGATGTTGAATTGATAGATTAAGAATGATAGATATATACCTTGTGAAATTTTGAGCCTATTGATGAATGGATTAAATATATGTACCATTCTCTTCTTTCTTGTGTGTTTTTTTCACTCATGGAATTATTACTCTAGAACTTGCTTTGATTCTTTTTGAGGCTATATTTCCACATGCATACATAAACATGATTGAGGCATTTTGAAATAGCTACTTTGACCAAATAGCCATTATTGCATATTTTCCCTTGTGTAACCCCTTTGAGCTTATTTGACAAATCCTTGTTTTTAGCTCATTACGTGTCTTAGAAAAAACTTGATTAAAACAAACATATGTTTTTACCCAACCTTTGGGAATAAGAGAGCATTAGCTTTGTTCTTGAACAAGTGTGGGGGTATGTGTGCAAAATGTTGAAAAAAAAATAGAGAGCTGACCACCGTTGCGATCAAAGGATTATGAGAATCTCCTGATACACCATGTGACATATCCATACCCAGAATGAAGGTGGATGCCTGGAAACAACAGGAAGAGAAGGAGAAGGATCAGGCCTAACAATGAATTCAACCCACCAATTTGGGATTGATCTTCAACAAACATTAGTCAAATATTGGTCATTGTTCTTTATGAGATTTAAACTGAATGTTCTCAAACATCTTCTCCACTCTAACTATACCCTAATGTTCTTCTATTCTCTTTGGTATTTTAACTTGTCATATCTATATTACCCCCTCTCCTTTACCATAGCCACATTATAACCTTGAATAAAGTCCTTTTGATTTTTGTGTGCATGTGTTTTTGAGTAGTAGAGAAGTAGAAGATAAGCAAGCTTATGGTAGTGCAATTGTTCATAAGTTGAATAAAGTGAAATACTTACTTGTCAAACACTTGAGGGATTGAGAGTGAATTCTGTGAGGATCTATCATTCTTGATTCATGCTTTTCAACTGAAGTTTCCTTACTTGTTGATTTGAGATATGAAGAAATGTTACCTCATGAATGTTTTGAACCCCTGAATTTTTGGTTGCTCTTCTTGTTTATAAACTTTTGCATTCTTGAATATCATTGGAAATTAAGTCTTTTAGTGTTTCTAGCTTTTGAGTCTGTGTCGTTTTTCTTTGTTTCCTAGCTTTGGTCTTATGTGTTTTGCCCAAGAGTACAAAAAGCTAAGTGTAGGGGAATTTGATAATTACATATTTTATACATTAATAAACCCTCATTTTTAATCATTTACACTCTCCATGTACTTAATTGATTGAGCTTGGTCATGATTTGTAAGCTTGGGTTCAAATTAGGCTTAATTGATATTTTCCAGCATTATTGAGATTTTACATTGTTTATGTATTTTGGTCATATCTTAAGTTCTAGATGTTTAGAAATTATGAATTTTACCTTGTAGGAAAGCTGAGAGAAAGCTTTACAACTTTGATGAAGAGCTTGAAGTCTTAATCGGATATTTAGTGGAGCTAATTGAGCCTGGAAGTTAGAAAACGGGTTCTGTCACTAAAACCTAAGCTATGTGCACTACTCATGCATAACTTGAGCTATAGGAGCATTTACTGAAACTAGTGTCATTTGACAGTTAAGACCTAGATCTACAACTTTTATGAAGAACACAAGAGCCAGTTTGGATGGCTTGGTGGTCATATTGGGCTTGTAAGTCAGAACAGAGGAGTTGTAGCTGGGCCTGAGCAGTATGCAGTGATTGGGCTGAAATTTGAGTTGTAGGAGGTGGCATTGGAAAGTTAAGACAAAACCCTTCAACTCTCATAAAGACCACTTTTCCAAAAAATGACGTTTTAATAGAGTTATAATCATGTGATGATAGTTGAATTAGCTGGTACGTGTGGAGAGACAAGCATCATTAATCATCCACCCACCTATTAATCATCTACCCACTAAATAATCATCCACCCATTCAATAATCATCCACTCACTCATTAATCATCCACCCACTCATTAATCATCCACCCACTCATTAAATAACTCCATTGTCATTTTCCACTCATCCACCCATCATCTACCCACTCATTAAATAACTTAATTGTCATTTTCTACTCATCCACCCATCACTGGATGAATGAAGACAATGCTTGACAACTCTGATGCATTCATTGCCTTACCAGGTGGTTTTGGTACTTTGGAAGAAGTTTTTCAAATTGTCTCTTGGGCCCAACAGAACATCCACCATAAACCCATATGTTTGTTGAATGTTAATAATTTCTTTGATATTTTCTTGTTTTTTCATGACAAAGCTGTGGAACAAAAATTTATCACACCTGCGACAAGACTACTTCTTATCTCTACTTCCATTGTTGATGAGTTGATTAATAAATTAGAAGCTTTTGTTTATAAACCTGATCCAGCAATAACTCAGATAGATTGGTTAGAAGGAAGAAGTGAGGGAAGCAGCATGAAACGCAAGCCAGATCTGACACTTCATCTATAACTTTTCTTTACCTTTGGTTTTATTTATCGTACCTTGTTTCTATTTAAATTTGTGTCAGATATCTCTTTTCAGTAATTGCTGCGACAGGTAATATCTTTTATCCTTTACTCATCTATATTTTAACATTGAGGACAATGTTGTGATCTGGTTGGGGGGAAGGATAGTTGACCCAAAAAAAAAAGAAAAAAAATTAGGAAGTATGATATAATTGTCATCAACTTGCTAAACCAATGAATGATGGCAGAGTAAGGAGTAATTTTACTCCTGAGACGTATCTAAATTAGGAAGTATGTTTAGTGATATGACTGTCAGAAACCCACAGCAAAACCAATTAGGGATGACAGAGTAACACTACAAAAAAATAAGTAAATTACAGTAGTTTTAATACGATAGTTATCAAAAACTACCGTAATATGTAGTATAATATGTCAGTTATGCACCTGCCGTATTTTACAAGTAAAAAATGACAGTTAGATGTATAAAACGGCAATTTTAACTGCCGTTATTTTGATTTTAAATTTTAATTAAAATATTTAAAAAAAACTAATTTTTCACTTCCTTCATCTGATAACAAAAAAAATCTCTCCCTTGCGCGCTCTCCCTCTCCCTCTCCCTCTCCCTCTCACTCTGGATATCCATCACTCCATAAAACCCGTGACCCAAACCACCAGATCCATCATACCTCCTAACCCACGACCTCGTCGCAGATCCGCCCTCCTCCACTGCGAACCAAGACCCTCTCTTCCTTGTAGCCTACTATGCGAGCCGTTGCTTGCACCCCATGGCCACACCGCCACCGGAGATGGCAGACGTGGGTTGAAGTTGGTTCTTCACAAAACAGAACCTCAAGCCACCAACAACCACTGCTGGATCCCGCTGCCAACCATCCAACCATTTCCTAAAGCCACAGCCACCGAATCCCCTTTGTTCTCGCTGTCGCAGGTTGTCTCAATAAGTGGCGCAGCCACGCACGATGCACCATTCCTTCGTCTCAATCAGTGGCTCAACGTCACAAAATCAACATCTCAGTCTCCCTCACACTGTCATCTTCAGCGTTCACCGCAACAACGTCCCAATGACAAACGTAAGTAGGGTAGGGTTTCTATTTTTGGGATTTTTCTTTTGGGATTTCTATTGAAATTTATTTGGGGTTTTTCTTCTGCAAATGCATATTTGGGAGATTAGATGGTTGGATACTTGGATTAAATTGTGTATGAGTGCTGATTATTGATGTTCATGTGCTGAGTTTTTCAAAATTTGTAATAAAATTATATTGGTAATCCAATAGGTTTCTAATAGGGTTCCCATTCTATTCACTTTCCATTTTACTATTTGGTTTAGGGCGAACCTTTTTCATGTTTTTGCTCCAATATGAACAACACTGGAATCAGTGTTCAGGATAGGTTTGTTTGCACTTCTAGAACCTTGCCTAACAATGATATGAATCTTTTGATGTATGCTGCCAAGCAATATTATATCTAAGAGCAAAATTTGGACAAGTCATTGCAATATTTTTCCCTGAATCCCAAGGCCAAAGTGCATTCGTGTGTCATTCAAAAGATTTGAAAGGTATCTAGTATTTATGAATTCCATATGTCTTGTGGGCTTCATTATATGAACAAGTGCATGTTGTGGTGGTTCTCTCGTTGGTATATTAACAAGATACTTCTGGACAAGTATAATATTCATTTGGTTCTGAGAGTGTCTTGTTGGCTTTGGCATTATTTTGTGAGGCAATAAGGGTTTACTTTGTTTCTTAAGGATTTAACATGTAGCATTTATGCATTCTATTACTTCTATGGGTTTTGAAACCAGTTAATTAGAATGAAGAAACAGATAAACTGAAACTGGCTCGGTTGATACTTCTCAATATATGTTAGAATAGTCTTTTTCCCCCCTTGAATTTGTCTTGGTTAGAGGTTCTATTATATCATATTTTTTTTGTTGTCTAAATTTCTTGTGCTTGTAGCCTGCTAATATATACAAGCTAAAGCACCTCTCAAAAGTGGAAGTTGTAACAAATGATCCCAATGGATGTACGTTTACACTAGTATTGTTCCATTCTTTTTTCTGTCATAGAGATCTTTATGTTCTAAAGAAAATGATCTCAGATTCTGGAATAGAAGCAAATCAAGATATAACCATTTCCTATTTTAAAGTTTGTTTCTTGATGTCTTTATGTATCATATATTTCTTTCACTGATGAATGTATACCTTATAGGGATTTGATAACCTTAGAAGCCAGAGTGTGGCACCTCCGCAGTGGACAATGCACAATATTGATGACAAGTTATATCATTAAGAAAAATGCGTAATTCAAGCATGCAGTGTTCAATGGTTTATGGATGTATGTCAGGAGAGTGGAGTTTTTCTAGCCACATTTTATGATTGATACTGATCCAGGGAGTTCATAAATTAGTAGGTAATCATGAGGTGTGGCTTAGTTGGCAAGCTGAGCTCCATGTTGGCTGACTTTACCTGCATTGCAGGGGTTCAAAACCCACTAGAAGCACTTTGTGGCCAGAACTAAGCCAACACTCTAGCAGAGATTAGTCTTATATCCAAAGGGTGTGGGGACACATCGTGGTCACTCCAAAAAAAAAGCAAGTACTGAACATGATGCTTGTTACATGTTTGTTAAAAAAATTTGAATGAAATTATATACTTATGTTTGTCTACATAATTCAATAATTCAATCATTTTTCTATAAAAAATACTTTTGTTAAATCATATCTTCTTTTACAATACCAATGTGTAGATTTTAATTGTTGTAGTTTTGAATGTGCAGTTATGTCATGGGTATTGGTGAGGCAGAGGCATTTTTTGCTAGGTTGAAAAGAGAGCTCCAGGCACTGGAAGCAACAAATACGCATGCCATTTTAGAAAGTGAACCTTTGATCGATGAGGTTTAACTGTTCTTTGAGTTGATTACCTTTCTTTTGCTTGTATTACCTTATTGTTTATTGTGTGTTATTGTAAACAGGCCCCTTTATGTAAGGTAACTATATGGTAGATGTATGTTTGGGCTGGTATCTTAATCTTAGTCTCGTGTCCTTATTTTTTTACCTACTAGTTATTTCAATATTTTTCATGTGAAGAAATATTGAGTTTAGAGAAAATAATCAATGAAGAGTTACTGTTGTGCTAGCTTTTGTATTTTTCTTTTATTGGATAAATCATATAGATAGAAGAATATAGGTATGTTAATAACTACTCCTATATCATTGACATGGAATTAGTTGCCATCATGAGTTAAACAAAACATGACCCAGTCTTTGATGGAAATATAAAGCTAAATAAGATCAAATCTGAATCCATTAAATCATGAATAATTTTCCCTTATATCATAATTCATGTTCTAAAATTCTAATCCATAATTCATAATTCATGTTCTTAAAATATTTTTTCCTTTATATGTGCTTATATGTTTGGAGCTATTCTTTACAGACTATTCTTATTTCTTTTTGGAGCTATTCATAAAACATAACATGTGCATTTTGCTTTCATTCTCATTACTGAGTGAGTAAGTTACATCTTCTCTTTTTTTTTTTTGTAGAATGCTGTGGAAATAGCCTTGGCAGATTTGGAGTGTTATCGGCTTAAAAATTCTAACGCCAGATTGTCTTGTTTCTTCAATAAGGTACTTGTTTTCATTCATGGTTCATTACTTGCTCATATCTATTTTTATTTTAATTATCATTTCTTTTCTAAAAGTTTTGATTTAATAATAACTTGAAAATCACTTTCATTTCATGGATTTGATCTTTGGAATTGTAGGCTTTAGTGAATGTGGATGGTGACATGGCAAAGCTAGTCCCTGGTCGTGTTTCAACAGAAGTGGATGCACGTCTTGCTTATGACATATATGGCATTATCAGGAAGGTATTTGGTTTAGTTTCTCACCAAATTGTAAAACAAATGCAATATGCACTTCAGCCATTGTCTTTGGAAGGAATAAAAATTGATTATGAAAAATATTAAAATTATGTTGCTTATGCATCTTGATCACAAGATTATAATGTTGAAGACTTTGGAAGTTCAATGCCTTCTTTCACAGAGGTGCCAAATCCAGTCTTCTTCTAAGGACTTAGATTTACAAAATTCATATTAAAAGGTGTCTACTAAAGAAACAGTTATAATCTTAGCACTGGATGTAGAGAAAGGATGGTTTTAGTTAATTGAGTATCATTCTCATGTGAGTAATGCCCAAATTGAAGAGATAAGGGTGCGTGCGTGTGTATTCTAAACTGTGTACACAATTTTAAGTTTTTGACGGTGAATGGTTGTTAATCAGTTTAGATCATAAAGACAAGCTTTACATTTTGTGACTCCTTAATGCTCAACACAATTGCAAGATCTCTCCAGACAAAACACCCATAGTCTTGTGCCTTGGTGAAATTTGATGCTACTGTTATCAAATTTTACAGGTACATGACCTGTTGAAGTTGTACAATGATATAAATGTCCTTCCTCAACGTCTGTTGTTTAAAATCCCTTCAACTTGGCAAGTGAGTAATCAGGAAAAATGGAATTGTAATGCTAGCTGAGTTAAGAAATATTGATGCTTTACTTAATGGGCTTATGACTTGTTTTTCTTTTTATTTAAGGAATAGAGGCTGCAAGATTGTTGGAATCTAAGGGCAACAGACACATTTGACTTTTGTTTACTGGTACTTTGTGGAATATTTCAAAGAAAACTCTTGAGATTAACTCATGAAGCTAAAAGTATGTCATTTGATTGCGTAAAGGCTTGTGTCTGTCATTTTGTACATAAAATTTTCTATCTTGAATGCTCTTGATGCATTGCAAATATTATTTCTAAACTTCAGGAATTATATGATGGTAAGATTGATATTGCTTTTTGCTAGCTATATTCATAGCAAATTTTATTCATTTGACATGTATGTTCACTATTCTCAAGGACACAGTTTCACTGTTGTTTTTATTATCCTCAAAAGGGTGATATCTGCAGCTAGGAAGATCTGATGTTTCTTGTGTTCTATAGAATCTCCTATCTGATATCTTTATTACATAGCAATGATGATTCTAAACTAGTTTGTAATTGGTTGAGGTTGAGGTTGAGGCTTTGTATATTAGCTTGAAAGTAAACCTAAATCCTAATCTTCAAATAATAAATGAAAAGTAATCCCTGTAACAGGACATCTAGAATATATAATTGATATAAAATCTCTAATCATATTTTCATAAATAATAAAATGAAAGGCATCTCCACACTAATGATAGAAATTTCTTGTACCCAAAAAAAAGACAAAAATTTCATTACCCAAAACCCTTGATGTTAAACTTGAATTGCTTAAAATATTAGCAAGTCTGGTTCTGTTTTTTTCTTAATCATTGTTTTTTCTTTTAATATCTTCTGTGGGTAAGGGGAAACTTTCCTCAAATAGCAAGCTTCTCAGAAGTCATTGTTTATTAGAAGTACAATCATTGCTTTTGTTTGGACTTAAGGCCACTAATCTGATAGCTTATGCTATATAACATGAAATCATGCCTTCTAATTAGAAATTTTGTGAAATGTTCTGCTTATTATTGCATAAAATGAAAAAGGAATTATTTGCTTTGATGAAAATCACATGGTTGGGTACTGACTACTGATGTGAAAAATTTTCCATGATTTATTTTCAAACAACTAAGTTTGTATCCTACGATAATGTGGCAATGGTTTATCCCATTTGATATAAACAATTTGTTTATTTTTATTCATTCCTAATCATTTTATGGATTGGTTCTATTTCTTCAGCTTTGGTCAAGCTGGTGCTACAGCTCAAGCTGGTGCTTCTGTTATTCAAATTTTTGTTGGCCTCATCAGGGTAATTTCTACCTTTATTTATGTGGTAAGAGTGTTGGACAACATTCATTAGAGTATCTTATTTAAGCTATGTAATTTTTCAGGACTGGGCACGCAATCATTCGGATGACCCAGCGATAGAATCTGCCCAGCTAAGAGGAGAGGATCCTGGGTTGGCATTGGTCCGTTGTGTAATATTGCTATTATATTCCTGCTCTTGGTCTATGCTTAGAATTTAAATTTATTTTTGTGAAAAAAATTGAAAAGACTCTTTGGTGAAAACTTACAAATAAAGATATGATACATTTCTGTCATCTAAGTTTAACTCAGCAATGTTGATATGAATTTTGGGAACCATCTTTGTTCACTCAATAACAAGGCCTATAAACTGTAGTTATAAATTTACATTTTTTTTTGTTAGTGTTATGTAAATTACGGCAGTTCTAACCGCCGTAATTTATATTTTTTTTGTTAGTATTATGTAAATTACGGCAGTTCTAACTGTTGTAATTTACATTTTTTTGGTTGGTGCTATGTAAATTACGGCAGTTTTAACCACCATAATTTACATTTTTTTGTTGGTGTTATGCAAATTGCGGCAGTTCTATCCGCCGTTTTATGCACCACGAAACTGCCGTTTTATACATGGTAAATTGTGGCGATTGTTGTGGCAGTTAATGAGAAACCACCGTATTATACCGAATGGCGAAGTCAATTACGTCAGTTTTGAAAACCACCGCTGAAGCAAAAAATGGCAGTCAAAATCACCGTAATATGCAAAAAAAAATGTCGTAATTTACCTGTTTTTTTGTAGTGTAAGGAGTAATTTTACTTTTGAAGCAAATTACTCCTGAGACGCATCTAGATTGGGGAAGTAACTATTTTGTGATGATTTGTGGAAGTAACAAAGTTTTATCGTTTAATCTCCTTTGAATGATTCAAGTGAATGAATTCTCACATCCTATCAAGCAATTGAAATTCAGGGATCATAGCATGGTTGAATATATTGTCTTCTGTCTTCAATTTCACATGCTTGGTTATGGATGTTGAATTGATAGATTGAGAATGATAGATATATGCCTTGTGAGATTTTGAGCCTGTTGATGAATGCATTGAATATTTGTATCATTCTCTTCTTTCTTGTGTGATTTTTTTCACTCATGGAATTGTTACTCTAGAACTTGCTTTGATTCTTTTTTTGGCTACATTTCCACATGCATACATAAACATGATTGAGGCATTTTAAAATAGCTACTTTGACCAAATAACCATCCTTGCATATTTTTCCTTATGTAACCCCTTTGAACTTATTTGACAATTCCTTGTTTTTAGCTCATTACGTGTCTTAAGAAAAACTTGATTAAAAAAAACATATGTTTTTACCCAACCTTTGGGAATAATAGAGCATTGGCTTTATTCTTGAACAAGTATAAGGGTATGTGAGCAAAATGTTGGCGTTGCCTTTTGAGTTAATGTGTGATGCTAGTGATTTTGTTGTTGGCATTATTTTAGGCCAAAGAAAGGAAGGTAAGCCTTATGTGATTTGTTATGCAAGTAAAACTTTAAATAGTGCACAAATGAATTACACCACTACTGAAAAAGAACTACTTGCTGTAGTATTTGCACTGGACAAATTTTGATCTTATTTAATTAGTTCTTCTATTGTGATTTTCACCAATCATGCTGCTATTAGATATTTAATGTCTAAGTAGGATGTCAAACCAATATGATATGGTGGATCTTGTTGCTTCAAGAATCCAACATCACAATAAAAGATAAGAAAGGAGCCAAAAATGTTGTCGCAGATCATTTGTCTAGACTCACAACAAGCTCACCTTTTGATAACACACCCATCAATGATTCTTTTCTCGATGAATTTTTACTTTTTGTCAATTCCATGCCTTAGTTTGCTAACATAGTCAACTTTCTTGTAACAGGAAAAATGCCGCCTCAATGGACGCACCAAGACAAAAGGAAATTTTTGATTGAGGTAAAAAATTTTATTAGAATGATACATATTTATTCAAATATTGTCTAGATCAAATCTTTCGGAGATGTGTGCCCGATAGTGAGGTAGGTAATATCATTAAATTTTGTCACTCAGAAGCAAGTGGAGGTCACTTTTCTTCAAAAAAACAGCTACGAAAATCTGGCAGTGTGGATTTTATTGGCCCAATGTATTTAAGGACTGCTATACATTTTGCAAAAGTTGTGAAAATTGTCAAAAAATGGGCTCAACTTCTAAAAGAAACATGATGCCTTTGAACCCTGTCATTGTCATTGAAATTTTTGATAGTTGAGGAATTGATTTCATGGGTCCATTTGCATTCTCATTTGGATTTGTGTATATTTTTTGGTTGCAGTTGATTATGTCTCAAAATGGATTGAGGTGATTCTATGCTGACACAATGATCATAAAATTGTTCTCAATTTTTAAAAGAAAATGTCTTGTGTCAATTTGGAATCCCTCGAGCTATCATCAGTGATGGGAGAACACATTTTTGCAATAAAACCATTTGAATCTTTAATGAAGAAATATGGTGTTACACACAAAATTGCCACCCCTTATCACCCTCATACAAATGGACAAGTTAAATTAGCAAATAGGGAGATTAAACAAATTTTGAAAAAAAAAACAGTTAACCCAAATCGTAAAGATTGGTCTTTAAGACTAAACGATGCACTTTGGCCTTACCATACTACTTTCAAAACATCTTTGGGCATGTCACCCTATCGGTTAGTCTATGAAAAACATTGTCACTTGCCTGTAGAATTGGAACATAAAGCATTTTGGGCCATTAAAGATTTAAACCTAAATCTTGATGATGCTTGCAAGATACGCAAATTGCAATTAAATGAACTTGAGGAATTGAGAAATGATGCATATGAAAACTCAAAGATTTATAAAGCTAGTACAAAAGCTTTTTATGATAAATCAATTTTGAGAAAATCTTTTGAAATTGATCAAAAAGTTCTGCTTTATAATTCTCATATGCACCTATTTCCTGGTAAATTGAGATCTAGGTGGAGTGGTCCTTTTGTTGTCAAACATGTGTATCTTCATGGGGCCATAGACATTGAGAATCCTAGTAATGGTAATGTGTTTAAAGTCGACAGACAAAGACTCAAACCATTTCTGGAAAACCAAGTTGATGAGGTAGAATTCATCTCTCTTTCTAATCCTTATTTTGAATAGAATTTATTCTAATTTTGTTGCCTTCTTTTTGCAGTTCTTTGTGTTCCCAGCTCTCGAGTCAGTTTATTTTTAGTTTCCCATAATAACTGAATCATTCTCCTTTAAAATGGATGTCATTCTCTTAAATTTAAAAAAAACATTTTCCTTCCCTTCCTCAAAATGCTCTGACAAAAATTTACAAAGCTAGATTTGAAGAATTGAGAATGTTAATACACAAGGGTATGCCGGAAGATGTACAATGGATAATTGAAGAAAAGGTCTGTCTAGTAAGTGAGTCTTCAATTTCATTTGACTTATACATGCCAGGCCTTAGTAGAAGTTCGTATTCTAAAAGGAGAAGAGCCAAAAGGTTACAAGTTTGTCACAAATGTGCACGATAGAATTGTAACAAGTGATGTCGTTCTTTGAGGATGGTTTCTGCAAACCGAGAAGATAAAATATTTTTCATTAAGAATGGACTGAGTAAGGGGTCATTAGATGATATCTTATTAACTCCTGAGACGCATTCTTGTGGATCTACGCATCATGAACTTCTAAATTTGTGGAATCTTTTCAAAGACGAACAAAAACATTACAGTCTTGGGAATCTTACTCTAAAAGACCCTGTTTGCCAATTTATTAGAAAATTGGATGAGAAGCTAATCATCGACTCATAGAAGGCGTTTAAGCCATTACTAAACATAAAACCAGAGGAAGATGTAAGCTACAACCACAACAACATGTACATATTATCTTCTTCTTCTTCTTCTTTTTCTAAAAAAAAAATTTTGAACAAGGGCGATCCGGAAGGAGTACCATGACTTTAATTAGTTGTGGAGCCCCAGCCTTTGGCTGACCCATCATTGACTCAGGTGGACCTTTGCACGCTGGTCCTTAAATAAGGTTCATGTACCATGCTCTGTAAAGAGCCACACTCCATAACTCAATGTTCACCATCTAGGCACTGTGAAGTTGATGGACAGGCAGAAGCGTCCCAATCTAGTTATTAGTGAGAAGTAACTTGCATCTACCAAAGCATTTGAGGCATCTGAGCTTGATCCTCTCTTTTATTAGAAGGGGCTCTCAGTGCCCTGGGATGGGACGTTCTAATCTTCGACATTGCAGGTTTTAGATTTTAGCATTTTTGTTGATGTTACGAACCCAAGTATGAGCTCTCCAGGTTCTAGACCCAAGATGGAAACCCACAATGGTTTCTTTCTTTTTCTTTCTTTTTTTATTTTTCTTTTCTTCAAATAAACGGGTGTGAATGCCTACTGCACTGGTGACACGCAATATAAAGATATGTCACTACTACACTCATGATGCGCAGTATAAAGATACGCCATGAAAACTGTATAAAAGGTATGTCATCATTTGCAATTATATTTTTTTTATCTTTGTATGATTTTGTTGTATTTTGGTTTTGGACAAACGATCCTTTGAGTAAGGTCCTTTAGAGGTTTTTAGACTTCTTTATCCTGATGGTTTTCTTGAAGTTAAAATAAAAAAAAAAAAAAAAAAAAAAGAAAATTACTCTTGAGTAATTTGTGTTAGATGTCTCTTTTCAGTAATTGTCGTAACAGGTAATATCTTCTATTCTTTACTCATCTATATTTTAACATTGAGGAAAATGTTATGATCTGATTGGGAGGAAGGATAGTTGACCCAAAAAAAAATTAAAAAAAAAATTTGGGAAGTATGATATGATTGTCATGAACTTACTAAACTAATGAATGATGATAGAGTAAGGAGTAATGTTACACCTAAGATGCATCTAAATTAGGAAGTATGTTTAGTGATATAACCATCAAAAACCTACAGCAAAACCAATTAGGGATGACAGAGTAAGGAGTAATTTTACTTTTGAAGTAAATTACTCTTGACATGCATCTAGATTATGGAAGTAACTATTTTGTGATGATTTGTTGAAGTAATAAAGTTTTATCATTTTATTTTCCTTTGAATGATTCAAGTAAATGAATTCTCACATCCTATAAAGCAATTGAAATTCAGGGATCATAGCATGGTTGAATAAATTGTCTTCTATCTTAAATTTCACATGCTTGGTTATGGATGTTGAATTGATAGATTGAGAAAGATAGATATATGCCTTGTGAGATTTTGAGCCTATTGATGAATGGATTGAATATTTGGACCATTCTCTTCTTTCTTGTGTTATTTTTTTCACTCATGGAATTGTTACTCTAGAACTTGCTTTGATTCTTTTTGAGTTGATTCTTTTGGAGGCTACATTTCCACATGCATATATAAACATGATTGAGGCATTTTGAAATAGCTACTTTGACCAAATAGTCATCATTGCATATTTTTGCTTGTGTAACCCCTTTGAGCTTATTTGACAATTCTTTATTTTTAGCTCATTACATGTCTTAAAAAAAAACTTGATTAAAAAAAAACACATGTTTTTACCCAACCTTTGGGAATAAGAGAGCATTGGCTTTGTTCTTAAACAAGTGTGGGGGTATGTGTGTAAAATGTTGAAAAAAAACAGAGAGCAAACCACAGCTGCAATCAAAGGATTATTAGAATCTCCTGATACACCATGTGACATATCCATACCCAAAATGAAGGTGGATGCTTGGAAACAACAGGAAGAGAAGAAGAAGGTTCAAGCCTAACAATGAATTCAACCTACCCATTTAGGATTGATCTCCAACAAACATTAGTCAAATATCGGTCATTGTTCTGTATGAGATTTAAATTGAATGTTTTCAAACATCTTCTCTACTCTAACTGTACCCTAATGCTCTTCTATTCTCTTTGGTATTTTAACTTGTCATATGTAACACCCCAACTTTTGGTTAAAGTACGATATTGTCCTAAATGTATTGTTTTGTGTTTTCTGTGAGTTATAAAATGAATTTGACTGTTTCATGATTGTATTTGATTGTTGTGTGTGATTTTCTATGAGTCAAGAAAATAATAATTTTCTGGCCGAAAAAATCTTAATTTAATTATTCGGAACTGGGGGATCTTACTAAACTCAATTCCGAGTGATACGTGTATTGATCTTTTAATTTTTAGGATTTAACTGTGTAATAAAAATATTTTATATTATTATAATATTATTTTATTGTACAGTACCTACTGTCTTAAAAATAGTAGAATTCTGCTCCAAAATATACCATGGACCCGAAAAAGTTTGTGGGACCCACGTTTAGAGAACCAGTCAACGTTTCTGGCTAGGTTTAATCCTAAGCCAATGAGATCTAGTCAACAATAGTGGCTTGAAGTTTTAAACCAATAGGAAGCAAGTCCACAAAAGTGGTTGGACTTGTTAGTTTATGACTAGAAAGCTTAACCAAATTAGCTTAAACCTAACTAAGTTAGTATATGAAGCTTATGTAGTAACTAAATGAAGTAAACCTAGTTAGCTACACCTTAGAGTTCTAGTTAGAGAAGGTTCTAATGATATTAAGACAAAGGCTAGTTATCCTAAGTAACTAGATAGTTAGACAAGTAACTAAGCAAACTAACTAAATGCACCTAAGTCTAACTAGATTGCATAAATGAACACAAACCTAGTTTGCTCTCCCTTGGAGCAATTCGGCCAAGGCTCTTCAAGAAGGATCAAGAAGTGCATAGTCACTTGATGACTTGATTTCCTACACCAATGAGAAACAAGCTTGGAGACAAAGCCTTTGATATCTACCCTTGATCACATCTAAGGTTGCTAGGAGGTCTTGGAAGGTCAACAAAGGAGGCCACCTCCTTTGGAGCTCCACGGCCAAGTACTTGGTGTTAGGAGACAATTTTCATTTCATCTTCATTTTACTATCACTCAAAATCTCTCATCTCTTTCTACCAAAAGCTAAGAACACCATTGTTGCTCTTTGAGAGCTCACGGCCAACACCCTAAACCAACACCTCCACTCTTCTAAATTTTCATCTAACCATACTTCTCAAATCCAAACATCATTCTAAGAACATCTCTAGTTAAGAGTTCTTTCAAAATCATTGATCTTAAGCTTGGAAAATCACTTTGAAGATTTTTCCTACAAGGTGAAAATCTTTGTTTCTTATTTCTAACTTGATTTCTTAGGCTCTAAGCCATGATTGATCCATGGTTTATATTTTTCTCCTATAGTTATGACTCTTTAAAAATTTGTTTGAGTTGTTAGGGATTCTTTGGAGGCCACACGAAATTACTAGGAGGGGTTAGAAGGAGTTTGTCTTCCCTTAAGGTAAGAGGGAGATTGAATCTCATCAACCTTGTGTGGTGGTGAGAAGATGGATGTATTTGTGGTGAAGAATCCATAAGGATTCATTCACTTGGTTGTTTATTGTTGTCTTTTCTATTTTGTGATTGATTATGTGTGCATGCATGTTTATAACTTTAAAAATATATTGTATGTGTTTATAGATCTATAGTAATTATTGTAGGATGTGAATAATATGTGAGGGATTGCAAGAGTGTTCCAAAGAGCACAAGGAAGCTCACGGCTTCACCAAGAAAAAGAGAACCAAAATGTTCTCAACCATTTTCTAAAGCAATGACTTAATGAACTTAGGTAAAATAATGAAATTGAAATTGATTTAGAAGATGAAAAATGATTTAAAGATTATTTGTAAAGATTTTGTTGAATTCGACCAAAATGCCACATTTTGTATATTTGATTTCCAAAATTATTTTCTGATGTAGATTAAGTAATTAACTTAAAAAGAATTTAATTTCAATGAATTTTTGGAGAACGAAATACATGAATTTAGTTTTAGAAAACCAAATTAGAGGAATTAATTTTAAATAAGAAATAAAGTGAACACTTGAAAAATGTTAACGTAGAGCTCACCTTGAGTTTCGAAGTGCGTTAATGAGTTTCAAGTAGTAAATAATGGTTAAGGCTAATAGAAGTAATTTTTAAAGAAAACGTAAATAATATCATTTAATGAATTCTAAAATGAAATTCTGTCAAAATTAACTAAAAATGTACAAATAATGGAGAAAGTTTCAAAATATGATTATAACGTAAGGAAAATATTCTACATAGTTGAAAAGTGCTAGAAATAGCTTACACATATTTAAAATAATGATTTTTAAGTTACACGATTGAGAAAATGATTTAAAGATATTATGCGATATTTAAAACATCAAAAAATATTTACGTGATTTGAAAACGTTTGAAAAAGGTAACACGATTGTGAAAACGCGATAAAATCTTTACACGACTAAAAGGAACAGTGAGTTCTACTGTCGGGCCAAAGTGGTGGACCCGAACATGTTGAGAAATAGTACTGTCAAGTGGATACATATTATATTTGGTTTATGCTGATATTGAGGGCATTTGTGTAATTATGGTGATAATGAGGGCATTTCAGTAATTTTTGGTTCATGTTCATATATTGTGAGATATGTCAATTTGGTTGAAAATTGGCGATTGGCTGACGAGATGAATTACACCGTGTTGTGAGTGTGATAGGAGTAGTGTGGTTCATTGACTGAACTTGGAGGCATTAGTGTGCGGAGGATTCCACATGTGGACAGTTGGTAGCTCCTCTGGGCCGTGGTAACGGGCAACACATTAATGATCTTGACAAACACTATTCTTAATCAAGATCTTGTGGAGACTGTCTAGTATAATGCCTGTGGTGCACGACGTTTTGACTGTGTACTACTTACCATGATGTTTTGACTATGGGCTATTGACACGACATTTGACAGTGTAATAGTTGGTTGGGCAACTTGAGGTACAGATAGGTTTTCTATATCATTCTCTCTGATGTCTGGGTTTAGCTCCATGGAGTAGGAATGAGTCAGTGTACATTTGCATTTGTAGTCTGCATTATAATGTGATTAATTGTGATTATTTTATATTATGCTTGATGTGTTAATATAAGATATCGTGCATGATGTGATGATATGGATTTTTGAATTAATTGTGATATCTGTATGTATTGTCATTTTCTTTACTGTCATGCTAGTAATGGTGTAGATTGTCTCACCTCTTTGTATGTATTTCTCTGTATTATTATTTATATTCTATAAAGAGTTTGAGGAAGAGGAAAAGGAGCAGCCTCTAGATATCCAGTACCCTGAGGAGCAACAGTCGAGCGATCAGTTCGAGGAAGGCGAGCCGTTAGATCACCTATATCATCTGGAGTGATCTTTTGGTTATGGCTTTGCCCGGATTCTTTGGTTTTGTGAGACTTGAGTTTCACGGAGGGTCTGAGGCCTGGCGACTACGTGGAGATAGAAGATCGGTAGTCTATGTGGGGCGTCTGACTATGTCCCTGCGTAGAGAGTTTGATGGAGAGCCTATTTTTAATACTACTCTGTATTTATATCTTGAGATGCCTTTGACTCTTAGGCGCTACTGGGGAGGACATTTTCATGGCCTAGTGAGATCAGTAGTGTATCGACAGCACAGACTCCTATCCGTAGAGCTGCGAGACATCTAGGATTTTTGTCATCCGATGATCCATCTGAGGAGGATCCTTCGGAGGGTTAGAAATCTTTGATATGCACTTGGGCATGTATATGTTTTAGTATTATGTGACTTTTTACTATTTTATTAAATATTTGTAGTTGTAAATTATTTATACAACTTAAGACAAAATCATATGTATATTATGGTGTGTGATAATGGTTTGCTTTACTTTATGTTTCGTTTTATTTTATTTAATGCTATTATGTATAAAAAGGAAAAAATTTATAACTCATATTAATTATGTACCAAATGTTTTATAACTTAGGTAAGGTTTTATTTTATTGTATCGAGAATGTGACATCCTCATTAGGGTGTTACATCATATCCATATTACCTCCTCTTCTTTACCATAGCCACATTACAACCTTGAATAAAGTCCTTTTGATTTTTGTGTGCATGTGTTTTTGAGTAGCAGAGAAGTAGAAGATAAGCAAGCTTATGGTAATGCAATTGTTCATAGGTTGAATAGAGTGAAATACTTACCTTTTAAACACTTGAGGGATTAAGAGTGAATTATGTGAGGATCTATCATTCTTGATTCATGCTTTTCAACTGAAGTTTTCTTGCTTGTTGATTTGAGATGCGAAGAAATGTTACATCATGAATATTTTGATCCCCTGAATTTTTGGTTGCTCTTTTTGTTTATAAACTTTGGCATTCTTGAATATCATTGGAAATTGAGTCTTTTAGTATTTTTAGCTTTTGAGTCTGTGTCGTTTTTCTTTATTTCCTAGCTTTGGTCTTATGTGTTTTGCCCATGAGTGCAAAAAGCTAAGTGTTGGGAAATTTAATAATCATATATTTTATACATTAATAAACCCTCATTTTTAATCATTTACACTCTCTATGTACTTAATTGATTGAGTTTGGTCATGTTTTGTAAGTTTGGGTTCAAATTAAGCTTAATTGATATTTTCTAGCATTGTTGAGATTTTACACTATTTCTATATTTCAGCCATATCTTGAGTTCTAGATGTCTAGAAATTATGAATTTTACCTTGTAGGAAAGTTGAGAGAAAGCTCTACAACTTTGATGAAAAGCTCGAAGTCTTAATCAGACATCTAGTTGAGCTAATTGTGCCTGGAAGTTAGACAACGAGTTCTGTCACAAGAACCCGAGCAGTGTGCAGTAATCAGGGTATAACTTGGGTTGTAGGAGTTTTATTTATCTGAAATCAATTCCATTTGAAAGTTATGATCCAAATCTACAACTTTCATGAAGAATACAAGAGCCAGTTCGGATGTCTTAGAGGTCATATTGGGCTTGTAAGTCAGAACAGAGGAGCTGTAGCTAGGACTGAGTAGTGTACAATAATTGGGCTGGAATTTGAGCTGTAGGAGTTGTATGGAGTTCAGACAGGTGGCATTCGAAAGCTAAGACAAAACCCTTCAACTCTCGTGAAGACCACTTTTCCAGAAAATGACGTTTTGACAAAGTTATAATCATGTGAAGATAGTTAAATTAGTTGGTACGAGTGGAGAGACACGCATCATTAATCATCCACCCACCCATTAATCATCCACCCACTAAATAATCATCCACCCACTCATTAAATAACATCATTGTCATTTTCCACTCATCCACCCATCATCTACCCACTCATTAAATAACTTCATTATTATTTTGTACTCCTCAAGCTCTATAAAAGGCAGCATTGGCTGAGCATTTGATAGTCTTGGCTTAGAGATCACTATCATGCTATTGTGTTTCTCTTGTTGTAATTTTCTTTTGTTCGAAATTGAATTTATGTTCATATTTTTCTTCTTCTCTCTTTCTTTCTTCTTGCTCATGAATAACTAATTTTCATCTTGCTTTGGTGAAGGAGTAAAGCTTTTGGTAATAAAAATAAGGTTATATTAATTTCTTTCTTGTGCTTAAATGATATATTATCAATTAATCATTATATGTGTTGTATTTTGTTTCTAATCAATTTAGAAACCTTCCTTGTAAAGTGGAGTTCTTAATTCATTGTAGACAAGTAGTTTGGCATAATGAATGCTTGAACTCATTTATAAGTGTTGGTGTTAGTGAATAATTAAAGCAAACGTAATATAACTACATATATAATTCTAAATAGACTTTGAATGTTTGATTTTCTGATTGGAACCTCCGTAATGCGTGGATTTCAATTGAGTTATAAAAAGGAATTAATCTTGTCCTTAATTTATTACCAAAAGTTGATCTCCTAGCCTAAGCAAGTTCTTTTTTTTTTAAATTGTGAACAAGTTTTATTATTTTTATTGTTGTGACAAATCATTTCCTTACCTCAAAGAATTTTTCTTTATCAATTCCCTGTAGATGAACCTCAGACTCCCAAGAAATTTATTACTTGAGATAACTTACACTTGGATTTGCATCATTTAATTCGCATCACCTTTCACATAATCTAGTTTTTTCTTACATAATTAGGAAGCAAAACCTTAATCATCATAGTTATATGAGGTAGTTATTTTTTCTTGAAATACATCTATTAGTGTCACAACACACTTTAAGAAACATTAATGAAAGATTCCAACAAGTCAAAAGCTCCATTTTAACAAAAACATAATGCTGAAAAATTCTGAGAGTGACATCTAGGCATGACCTTTGGGCACCTAGGCGCCATACTCTCTATCTCAACCACATAATTGCACTAGAAAATATGAGCACCTTTGCTCTTTAAAAAGAGGAAACATTTGGGAAGTATATCATATATAATACATATATTTTCTAAAATTTCAAGTGTTGTATCATTGAATTAAATTGGCTTTAACATAATAAAATAGATTAGGAAGATAAATTAAACCAAAATAGAATCACTAAAAATCAACTCAAAATCGTGTTTATCACATATCAAGTCCATAGCGATCACGTTCCATTAGCAAACGCAATCAGATTTTTGTTTAAATCATTTCTTTCCTAAACATAATAAAACAAATTACCTTATCAAACCATTCATATCGAACATGTAAGTTACTAAATTATAGCATGATAAGGATCAAACAAACCTTAAATTTAATTAATAAATCAATTAAATTAGATTTAATTAGAAACATATTCATGACAAGTCAAAATCATAACTTACAAAATAGCTAATAATATCCAACCAACTATGGCGAGTCACAATTTTTGTAAGTATAAAATTAAACAAAATCAAAATTTTAATCCTTTCAAGATCAAGTTAAGATTCTTTTTATTCTTTTATGATTTAAGCTTGATAAGACTATACAACAAACAATAAGACTATACAACATACAAAAGTCATCCAATCCCCCTACTTTCATTTCTATAGCCAAGTTGAATCAAAGAAATACTTACAAAAAGTTGTTACAATACAAAATTCGGTTCTCATGGTTAATAAGATAATAAATTAAACTAATTTCTATAACAAATTTGAGATTCCTCCTTAAAGTTCCTTTTTTCCCCAATTTTATAAAAATATTTTCTTTTTACTGTAAACAACTAGAAAATTAGAAAAATCACTTTGGGGTGAGTTAGAGCTACTGTAAACAATCAAAACCAAACAAAAAGGGACTTTATTTATTTAGTGAAAGAGACGGAGAAAAGATAGTCCACAAATCCAATAATTTACAGTCCACGGTTGAAACCTTCAACCTCTTGAAATCCATTTTCGGTTTCGTCAAAAAAAAATTAGAAGAAAATATAGGAAGAAAGACAGAGATGCCATGATCAAGAACCATAGATTAGAGCAGGGAAAAACACATGAAAGAGAAGAAACATCAAAGAAATAAGGTTTTAAGTTCTCCTACCTCACTTATGAAGTCAAGCTTCAAATTTTGCCTTGCCTTTCTCTTTGCTTCTTTCCTCTTCCCCTTCTTTCTTTTTCTACCTTTTCTCTTCTTTCTTCTCTCATTTTCCTCTCTATTTTTCTGATGGGGTTTCATGTGGATGAGAAGAAAGAGGCATCAAAAGTCAAATAAAAGGATAACCACTTAAGTTATGTACTGAAATTTTATATCTGTTAGGAATACTTTGATCTTGCTAAACCAAATTTCCTAACTTCGAAAGATATTAAAATAAATCCTAAGATTCACCTAAATCCTAGTTTCACCATTTCCATAATTTTTCATATCTGCAACAAGGTAATCTAATATTAAAACATACAACCAGTGTATTTAAAAATACTAAATCAACTTTGTTTATCTTGAAACATTAACTACACTTTGTTTTATACATTTGTGACTTAAAAATAATTTTTTCATATTTATTTCCTTTATTTAAGCAATTTATGTCATTTTTCTGAGTTAAAATAGTCATTTTGCATATTTTGTGTTGCAGCAAAGTGCATGCCTAAACTAACTCAGAAAGTCACAGGATTACTTAGACATGTTTGCAAAATGTTATGGTTCATTTCAATCCATAAAATTTATTAACATGTTAAGGAAGATGTTACAATGCAAGTTATATTTGAGTCATTTTGCATACAAAATATTATCAATTGAGGTAGAAGTGATTTTACCAACTTTTCCAACTCCAAGGTTTCTTCCTCTATTGTTGTCCACATATGTGACATGTCCATGTTCCTTGGGAGCAAGAGAGGAAAATTTAGATCTATCACCAGTCATGTGCTTAGAACAGCCACTATCAAGGTACTAATTTAAGCTATTGGCCTTCAAGCACACTTACAAAGCATGTTCAATTTTTGGTTTTAGGTACCCAAACCTTTTTGGGTCCTTGTGTGTTAGTTTTGGGCAAAAAGTCCTTTGGAACCCATATCTTCTTTTGACCAACATATTTATTCTTCCTAATGCTACATGTGGATGCACTATGACATTTTCTTCCACAATGAGAAATGTAACAAAAGGACTACTTGACATACTTGAGGAAACAAAGAAGTTCTTATAAAACTTTTGTTGTTTGTTACGATTGTAACCCAATCCAGCCTTGTCAAACACACATCTTTGTTTCCCAAGTAAGATGCTTAAGTTATCCCTTCCCAAGGCAAACTTAGCAAGTGTGTTTTACAAATCTTCAACTTCTTTTTCCAAAGATGAACGTGAATGATATAAAGAAAATGAAGAGGGAGCATCTTTTTGAGAAGAATAAGTAGAGCAAGATGAATTAGCATTAATTAATCCAAGAGTCTCATTTTCTAACTTCAATTCCTTAAGTTCTTTGTTTAAAGAAGAAAATTGTTTTTCAAGAGAGGAAATTGTTTTCTTTGAGATGAAACCATTTTTGCAAGTCTTATTGAATCTTCATGCAATTACGCAAAGGCATCTTGCAATTCCTCATAAGAAGGTTGAGATTCATAAGTTTGAGATTCTACCTCTAGGTCATCTTTGGCCATGAGACAAAGGTTGGCTACTTCATCATTCAATTCATCCGAAGAATCCATGTCAGTGTCTTCTCATGCAATGTATGTTCTTCTTCCTTTCTTATCTTTGTTTACCCTTCTCTTAAAATTCTCTCCCTTCTTTTGATTTAGAGGGCAATCCATCTTCATGTGCCCAAGTTTTCTACATGCAAAACAAGTGGGAGGAGTTGGAGTTGAGCTTTCACCATTCACATAATTTTTCTTTGGAGGAAAAGATGGCCTTCTTCCAATTCCCTTTTTTCTTTAGAAATTTTTCGAACTTTCTAACAAGAAGGTTGAATGTTTCTTCATTCACCTCCAAGTCCTCAAGCTCATCTTCATCATCATCATCATCTTCATCATTGTGGGATGAGGAGGCCTTGAGAGCTAGCTCTTTCTTCTTCTTATCAACATCTTCATTTAATTTGGTGAAGCCTTGATAATTCCATCTCATGTTCTTGAAGCTTCCCAAAGAGTGTTGGAAGAGACATAGTGGCAAGATTTCTTGATTCAACTATAACTGTTACCTTGGGATGTTATTTCTTACTCAAACATCTTAACACTTTGTCAATCAAATCTTCATTGGTAAATGTTTTTCCTAATGAGGCAAAAGATTAATAATATGAGTAAACCTCTTTTACATATCTTGCATATTTTCTTCTTAATTCATTCTAAACAGCTCATATTCATGGGTGAGTGTATTGATTTTATCTCTCTACACATCACTAGTTACCTCATGGGTAACTTGAAGAGCATATCACATTTCTTGTGTTATTTTACAATTAGAAATGTGGAAATACTCATCATACCCTAGAGCACTAGTAATGATGTTCTTGGCTCTTGCATTGTATTGAACTCTATTTATGTCCTCATCATTTTCAGCCTTTGGCTCTGTAACTTCTCTACCTTCAACCATCTTAGTTGGAATAAATGGACTATTTTCAATAGAATCCCAAATATCAAGATCAGTAGCTTCGATAAAAAATTTTCATTATTTCTTTCCAATAGGTATATCCAGTGCCATTAAAAGTGGGGAGCCTATTGATGAGACACCTTCAAGTAAAATACATTGAAAAAAAGTCATCACTCCTCTTGAAGCTATTAAGCTCTTTAAACAAGAGTTAAGCTCAGTTACCACTTGTTACCAAGTGGCTACAAAACTCAAGAGGGGGTGAATTGAGTTTTTCAAAACTTTTTGTAAACAAACCCCTTTTGATTTTTGTTGAAGCTATTTTCTTAAGTGGTTAATGGATTTATGACAACAAAAAGATCTCACACAAGTTTTAAAGAAAGTGAATGAGTAGAGAATGAAGCAACAAGTATGCAAATTCAATAAACAAGCTTGAAAGTAAAGAGATAAGGGTAGAAAAGAGTGCAAACAAAATTTATATTGGTTCAATCACCCTTGTTATTTACGTCTGGTCCCTAGGATCATCCACCCAGGAGTCTCCAATATTCTTCAAGCTTCAATAGGTGTTTGAGAAACCCTTACAAGCTTTGAGCCCTTCGTACACTTCAAAGATCATCGACCTTTATGTGTAAAAGCCAGTTTGTTTCCTAAAGGGATCCTTCACCCTCACAAGTGTTTAAACAATAATTAAAAGGAATAAACTCTCTCAAAGAGTAGATTATATAAGTTAAAGATCTATGATGCTCTCAAAGATATCTTAAAGGCTTTTAAAAATAGAGTAAGAAAGTTGAAAGAATTAAAACTCAGATTTAATGTTTGGAAATAGGTTGTTGGATGTTCAAGAGTTAGCATTATGTGTCCCAAGGCTTGTATTGATAGCCCATCAATGAAATAAAGTCATTAGAGAGAGTTGGTATAGCATTTAATGCACCACAAACTAGTCGTTGTTGGTTTTAAAAGAGTGGTAATCGATTACAAGCTTATGGTAATCAATTACCATGCTTTAAAAATGAGTTCTAGGTGCTTGAGACTCTTGATAATCAATTACAACATATGGTAATCGATTACCAACATTAAAAAAAAAAGTTTTGGGCTCTTGGTAATTGATTACCAAGCATGGTAATTCCATGTTTTTGTTTTGTTAAAAAAGATTTTTGGAAAACCTGAAATCGATTACAAGCTTGTGGTAATCGATTACGAGCTTTTTGATATAATCGTAATGGATTATAAAACATCGTAATGGATTACCAACTATTGGTAATGGATTACAGAGCTCTTACAATGGATTACAACTATCCTAAAACCAACTTTTGAGCACGAACAATTTTTGTAAAAATTACCAATAACTAAAACTTTGATTTTTCAAGGATTCAAACAAGATTTTCATAACCCAAGTTTAAAACATGATTTTGTGTAAAACAACTCAGATTTTCCAAAACCAACAACCACCAACTAAAAGACTTCATGATGGACTTTTCAAAAACCATTTTTAAACTTATTGAGATATCCTAGATCACTTCTCACAAAATGATCTTAAGTCCTACAAATCTATTTCTTTACAGCTTCCCTTAGACTTGGTCTTTGTTATTGCTTTGTTATCATCAAAACCTTCATGAAATAAGCATTCACAAATTAAAAGTCTAAAAGATGTTTCAAGAAAAAGATTTCTCATGAAGAATGTCAAGCCAAATCATCTTTTTTGGAGAAATCTACATGAGAAGATAGTTAAGCATAATCGGAAGGGCTCTTCTCAAGTATGCACTGCAAGACAAAATGTACCAGATGAGTTGAGTCATCAAAAGTATAGTTACAATCGCTAGTCATTGTTCAATGAGCAACCATCACTTACAAAACTCTAATGGCTAGTATGTGATGCCTGTAAAAGGACTCTAACTTGAAAAATCACAAGGTTTGATATATTGAATTCAACACAATAGTGAAAATGCACTGCCCTTTTTTCAACCACTCTCTTATTAACTACACGATCCTTCCAAAGTAGAAATATTGTAGTATATGTTTCCATTGCTTTGATACTTGTACACCTCCACTCTCTAAGTGATTTCAAGAGCTACCTACTATAAAACACTCACCTATTTCTTAGATCTCAAGAGATTGAAAAACAAGTTAGCGGGTTGTGTTAATCACTTGGAGTTTTTGTTTTTATCTTGAAAAAATGGGGCTAGGTATCAAAGAATACTAATATGTTTAGCTTGGAGAGGTTGTGTTGTTCAAAGAATACTCAAAAATACTGAAAACCTTAGTAAGAAGTTAAGGATTGACGTAGCTCACGTGGTTAATGGTGAACCAGTGTAAATCTCTAATGTTAAGTTCTTTCATACCTTGTCTCTCATGTTTTTGTTCTTCTGTTACTATTTCATATCTGCCTATTTTGTTTTTGGAAGTTAAAATCTAAGTCTTTGCTAAGACTAACTCAAGTAACTAAGGCTTTTGAAACTTAAGCTTCTACATGCTCAATTCTTTTTAAAATTCCCTTTTTAGGAATTGGTTTAAGTTTATAAGTTTTAATACTTGTTTTGGAAAATTGCCCATTGCATAGTTTTAGCTTTATCTAACTATTGGTTTTATTTATCTAACCAAATTGAGAAAGGTCACCCTTCTCAACTATAGCATGTGTGTGTTTTGACCCTTCTCAACTCCAAGTCTATTGACAAGAGAAAGGTGGTTGTGTGTGCAGAAAAATTCAATGTTAGAAAAGCATAATTCAAATCCCCCCTTGTGCTTTTGCCAACTTCACAACCTCTAAAGCCCAAGCATTGTACCGCTTCGTATTGTCACTTAAGAAATAGATATATAGATATATATATATATAGAATATATATATATATATATATATATATATATATATATATATATATATATATATATATATATAATACATTAAGTATAGAATTGGTAATTTAATTACTGCAACCCTAAGAGTAGCTGTACTAGGATAAATACAACGTATATATTAATTTTTTTAAATCGATGCATGTACCTAGAACTCGCACTGAGGACTCCATCATTGGCCTTTCAATTAAAGCATAGTTCCTCACAATTCTCCTAGTTAGATGACAATGTACTTTCTAGGCACATATGGCCAATAATCATCATGTCTCCCCTTTAATGAGATTGAGTGCAAATGCTTAGGATGGTATGACCTCTTAGGTGTGGATTAGTTGAGGCCAAATTGACACATCGCCCAATTTGGTTAGTGTCACTCAATAATGTGGAAACTTATCATTTGTGTATGGTCGCCATATGATTTGAAAAGAAAATATGTAATAAGTTATTTACAGTAAGACATAATAATATAACTTATGATGATCAAAGTGGTGTTGATAATACTTAAGCACACGTGTGTTAGGGTTTCTAATAAATCTTGTATTTGTGCCACCTATTTAAATGCCAATGTCATTTGTCACTACTTAAAAGTAATATAAAGTCGATTATCTACAAGTAAATGATATTTCAAACTAATATAAGTAAGTGATATTTCAAATTTACTGAAACCCAAATGAATGTAAGTGGTCATGATCAAGAGCATAGCCAACAAGATTAATATCATAATCATCTGTCTAGGTTGTGGCAAGGTAGGGAAATCTAACTCATTCTTATATCTATAGCAAAAAGCAAGCACCTCTAATCTCATGAATGTCATAGTTAGAGACTTTGCAGAGCTCCCTATATAAGTATGATAAACATGAAGATCTCCAACTTTATGTCCCAACCGTGGTAAAGTCCTCCAAGATGGGAAGGTACATGAGGTGCATATATACCAGAAGACCAAGAAATAAGTATAACCCCAATCAATCTCAAAATATATGCTCATGCATATTGTAACATCTTATAAATTTGGGTCATTATTAAGAGATTTTATTATCATATTAGATTACAAAAGTGATTTTATTATTTAAGTTACATAATTCTATTTAAAAGATAAGCTAAAATTTTCATTTCCATTACTTTACTTTAGAAACCACCAAAAGGTTACCTTTTTGCAATTTAACTTTATTGTATACTTTACATGACCAATTAGGTGTAAATTGTTAAAAATAAGCATCAAATATCAAAACTGAGCTTTTATTTATTTATAGGTGTACCATTTATAGTAAATTATCTACAAAACCTAGTCAAAACTCATACTATTTGAACTAAACATATCAAATGCCTAAGCATCCAAAATATTAGGGCTTACACATGCCCTCAATTCAAATGATACACACATAATCTTGACAACTTATTTAACTACATAGTACGAGATTAGAAAATGATAACATTCTAAATCAGCAAAATAAAAGCATCATCATCAAGATTATACATATAGTCAACTCTAATATCAATCAGCAGAGTGATCAAAGTCATTACTGTTTCTCTAGAAAACATCATACAAATAATGAGAATTTTATAGTTCTTAGTAAGAAAACAAACTAAGTAAAATAATAATATACAAACCACGTGCTTTCAACTTTGTCAAATCATAAAAAATTAGTTAGTTAGTTAGAGTATAAACGATGGCAATAATCTTATCCATATATCAACTCAGTGTTTAGAACATTTAGCAGTAAAATATAATAATAAATGTTTGTAAGAGGGCTCTCGATACTAAGGCGTCCCTTAGTCTCCAAGGCCTTGTTACTGCACTTAGCTCAACCTTGGACATCATTACCAAATTGAAGCATCAATTATCAATTTGTTAAACAATCAATACAATACCAAATTGAAGTATTAACTTTCAATTTTTTCAATAATCATACAATATGCATTTATCAAATTGAAGTATCAACTATTAGTTTGATCAACAATCATACCATATACATATATCAAATTGAAGCATCGACTATTAATTTGATTCCCTCTTTGGGATTTCATAACTATGCCACTACTTAAAACTTGAAATAATGTCATTCAAACATTCAATTGGTAATTCAATTACCAATTAACTAGACAACACTTGTACATTGTAATTCAATTGTGTATAAGAAATATATTCATAATTATTGATCTTACCAAATTAAGATCCTGACCACAATTGGTCATATTCTTCCTACATTGTATCATTGTACAATTTGTAACACCCACCATAGGGTGCCACATTTATGTTACTTAATTACCCAAATACCCTCAAGATCATAAAAAGTGATGTTATGATAAAAATACGAATTGTAAATTTTTTTTTCTTTGATGACAATAAAATAAACTTAGCGGAAATTAAAAATATTATACATCATCACATATAATTTACATCATTATACATAACGGAAGTTCTGTCAGGATTATTTATATACAGACCAAGTTCTCAAAGTAATTAAACATAATTTAAGACTCACATAATTGCCCAAGTCTGACTAAACAGCAGAACCCTCAGATGGGTCCTCCTCAGATTCCTCAGCAGATAGGAATCCGTTATTACGTGAAGCTCTACGGACGGTGTGTCGCAGCAGACGACACGATACTTATCGCACTAGGAGTACGGTAGTAAGCTCCCCAGTACTGCCTAATGGATAGTGGAAACTCTAACTGTACATAAATATTGACACTAAAGTAGGGGTTCCCTTGATAAAGCCTACTATAAGTAATGTTTAGCTCCCCTATATAAAATATACACTGTCGATGCAAATGGACATGCCACGCCTCTGAACCTCCACGAAACTGTAACGTCACGTATCCTAGAAAGCTGGGCATCTCCATCTTCTCAAAATTCTGCGTTCCCAGACATGAGAAGTAGTTCTTCTTCTCCTTCTTGTATTGTTTCTTTCTCAACGTCTTCAGCCAGTTATAAATATAATATACAAATATACATACAAAGAGGTGAGATCACCTACGCCAATACCAACATGGTAGCATAGAGATAACATAACAACATGCCATAAACACATCATATTAAAACATATTATCGATCAAAATTAACATTTAATAATTCCAAGAAATGCCATCTACACTAAGCAGATATTTTAAAAAGTACAATTGTCATAATCAATATTTCACAGACGTAGGCATTTATGCTAATGCATGAACACATAGACTCGATTTCCTACTCCATGGAGCTAAACTCAAGTCGGAGAAATTGATCGAAAAGATCTGCCAATACCACGTGCCTCAGACCACGTGCTATAATTATATCTTGCACATCTAGCACATACACGATAGTCTTTATCAGATCTCGATTAAGAATAGTGTCTCGATCCGGATCATCGGTGTGTTGCATCGGTCTAACCCACGGTACAGAAGAGCTACCAACTGTCCATTGCGAGCAACCCGCACCCCGATGCCCCCAAGGTCAACGAGTGACCTACACTACGCGTATCGCACCCACTCAAGAGGTGTACGTTTCTCCTAGGCAATTAGCCATATACAGTCCATTGGACCATTTTCAATGCATGTGTAATGCACCAATTACCAACCAAAGGTAAATCACATAATTTCTCATACCAGGTTCAAATACTGTTTTACGTTTGTGTATTAACGCCAATTACAGGCAAACTTCTCAATTTCTTGTACAGTATTCATATACTGATTTTAACTGTAAAGTTTACTGTATAATTAACAGCAAAATCACATTACCATGTTTTCTCATTCGCAAAATATTTTTATCACGCTTTCACAGTCACATAATATTTTGTTACGTAAACAATGATTTGTAACATTTTTTGTTACGTTCAAAAATCGCGTAACCATTTTCTTACTGTATTCTAAATTGTGTAAAAATATTCTTTTATTTTTAAATCGCATAGCGATTTTTCTACAACATTTCGATCGTGTAAA
Organism: Ormosia emarginata; assembly: GCA_029884605.1. Lineage (NCBI taxonomy): Eukaryota > Viridiplantae > Streptophyta > Magnoliopsida > Fabales > Fabaceae > Ormosia > Ormosia emarginata. The sequence continues at coordinate 49,264,783 of JAQQTP010000088.1, forward strand.
ATATTTAAACGCTTTAAAAATCGCGTAGAAATATTTTAACGTTTTTCAAGTCGCGTAACTTAAAAATTATGTTTTTGAGTTAAGTAAATTGTTTTTCACCATTTTTATCCTTCGTAAAATATTTCTTAACTTTAAAAACATTATTTTGGACTTTTCTTACAATAATATAATTTCTTAATTTATTCTCTTCCTATTCTTAGTCAAAAATCTTTTCCGTAATATATTTTCTCAAAATCACTTTTTATTGATTTAATATTACAAAATCACATTTAGTTGATTTAATTACTGTTTCTAACTTTAAATTTCCTAACGTTTTCCAAAACCCAAAAAATAAATTCTACGTTAGTAAATTTAAGTTACAAACGTTTTCTTTTATATTTCTAAATCACTTCTAAAAATTAATTCTCTTTAAAATAATTTGAAATTCAACACTTTCAATCTTCTTTTTCTTTTATTTAGGAAAATTTCGCTTCACTTAATTGATAACAAGTTAATTTCCTTTCCAAAATCCTTATTTGAAAATTCTTGTATTTTATAACGTCAAAACATTTTTCTAAATTATCAAAACCTTATAGATGACCAGTGAAACCATGAAATATTTTTTTTCTAACTTAAATAAATTCCATTCTTATTTCTACACAAAATAAATTCATGAAAAACACAACTGAAAACCGTGTGCATTCTTTTTGCAAAACAAACCCTTTTGTTTATTTTCTTTACTTCTCAAATCATTTAATTTTATCATTCATGAAAATATAATTTTGTGAACACCAAATTGGTTGGTGTCTTGGCTAAAAATTTGCTTAAGTTTAAGGACTAAAAATTAACTCCATTGTTCTTGAAAAATTTTAATAAAAACGCTAGTTTTGGAAGCCCAAAATCGTAACCTTCTCTATGGCCTTTGGAGCCAAAATTTGTTTATTTCAACATACATCCATCATAATATATTCAACATATATCATCATGCATATTATAAGCATACCATATAAGCAAATAAAAATTATACTAAGCATGCATACACAAGTAAATCATGCAAAGCATATCAAGCATAGGCAAAAATAATCAAAGCACATAACACACAAAATTATTACATGACCATGAATATGAATCCTCACATGGATTCACCATCCATCAAATATAAAACCATCTCTCACCACCATGCTTGGTTGGTGAGATGGATCTTCCTCTTACCTCTTGAAGAACCACAAAAGCTCCTTGCTTTGGATTTAGAACAAGATCTCCACCAACAAAAGTCTCTTGAACATAAAACAAATGCAAATAAATTAGTATATTAAGCTTGATTAAGAGGAACCATGGATCAAACATGGTTTAGAACAAGAAAAAAAAAGAATAAATGAAGTTTCCTTACATTTCACCAACAAAACTCTAGAACTTGATCTTAGTAAAAGTCCTTCAAGATGGAAGATTTAGAGAAAGTCTTCAACATGAAAGTTGCTTAGAATAAGGTAAGGATTCAAGAAACTAGGTTGTATGAAATTAAAGAGTGATGGAGGAGAGATTTAGGGTCCTTGGCTGAATGGTCTTCTTAGGGAGAGAAAATGGAGTTTTCTTTGGTTTGCTTCTTGAAACTTAAGTGAAAAGGTGAAGGTATGATAATGTGAAGTGTAGAAATTAATCATTTTGTCTTCAAAACTATGTATGGCCGTAGCTTGCATGGAGAAAGGTGGAAAGTGAAGTTTGAAAAACTATAGCCTTTTGGAATGATCATTAATGATCAATAGGAAAATAATTGATGGTCTTGACACTTGGCTATTGCCTTCATCTTTTTTTTTTTGGCCTAAAAAGCCTATTCAAAGTTGTCTCCCCTCTCCTTTGCATCTCCAAACCGTCCCCCCCCTCTTCATGCACTCCAAAGTGTGACAAATTTCATAGCCATCCTTTTAAGCCATCTTAGCCATTAATTAAAAGAATGGTTTGGATTAAAAAAGCTATTAGGTTTAGGTTATAGATGGAAGACATTATTTGAGCCATTGGATCATTTTTGGCTTGCAATCCTAACCATTGAATGTGTCTCCAAAATGAAGGGTTATGATTACACCTTCAAACTTTACATCCAAGGGTCCAAAATAGTTGTAGTCATTTTTTATGACCAATTCTCCACCATTGATCTAAATCCAAATCCAATGGTCATTAATGATCCATCTCCACCATTGATTAATTCTACATCCAAGGGTTGATAATGGTCATAGCCATTTTATAAGATTAAATCTCCACCCTTGATTTGATTTCCATCCAACGGTTATAATTGATCTTATTCACTTTTAAGATCAAATCTCCACCGTTGATTAAATCTCCAACGGTAATTAAATCGATGGTGGATATCCAAACCACCAATGTTAACTTAACAGTATAGAATTTTATTTTTTTATCTGTTATAACCCCACGAAAGAATATATTTACTGTATTTTTATCGTCTGATAATTAAATACAGTATAAAACACTGTAAAAGAAATTTTTTAAAACTGTTTCTGGATTCAGGTTTAGTAAGATCCCCTGTCTCCGTCTAAACAGTACAAATTTTTCTATGCATAGAAAAATTTTCACTTTGCGGGACCTACCTGGGCCCACGTATGGCCACCTGGGCCCACATACACCCCCCGGGACCAACAAACAGTAAAAATTTTATAATCATCCACAAAATCATAAAAATTAGAAAATTCACAAATATCAAATCAGATTACGTAAAATAATTAAGACTTTTCAGTAATAATTAAATTACGTAAAATTTTTTCGGCCCGAAAATTATTATTTTCCTGACACGGAGCAAATTACTCAAAACGATCAAATATACAGACGGAATATTCAAACTAATTTTGTTACCTAAGTGGCTTCAGTATTCAAGAGGGGGGGTGAATTGAGTAATTAAAAACTTTTTCGAAAATCCTTTTTAATACAAATTTCTTGAAGCAATATAATGAATATGTGTAAAGATGATAAAATGTCTTAAGAACAGTAAATAAATAATTAAGCAATAATAAATAAATTGCTGAAAATAAAGAGATGAAGGATAGAAGAGCAGGCACAATATTTATCCTGGTTCGACCACCAACCACTTGTGGCCTACGTCCAGTCCCCGAAACAAAGTTCGAGATTTTTCACTATTCAACACAAGCTTAAAACAGGTGCTTGCAACCTTTACATAACAGGGATACCTCACCCTATATACTAGAGGGATACCTCACCCCTTTTGAAGGATACCTCACCTTCTTTACAACAAGGGATACCTCACCCTTTTACTGAGGGATACCTCACCTTCACAAATTCACTAAGGGATACCTCACCCTTTTTACAAAAGTAGAAAATAGATAAAGAGAATCTCTCACTTAGAGCAAATGTTACAATTTGAAGCATTAGGAAGCTCTCTTAGGATATCTCAAAGTTTTGGCGAAAAGAGCACAGAAAATGTAAGAAAATAGAGAATCACGTTTTTGGCACAAGCAAAAAATAATTCAAATGGTTAGGCAACCTTCAGAAGAGAGCCTAGGTCTCTATTTATAGAGCAATGAAAGAAAATAGCCGTTGGATCAATTAAAACCATATTAAATGCAGAGACGTTGGCTGCCATTTTCAAAATCTAAAGCAAAACCTCGTTGATTATTCGAATACCATATTTGGTATTCGAATAGATCCTTCAAAAACGTGTTCTGGAATGTTTTCTGTGTTGTGGTATTTGAATACCCCTTTAGGTATTCGAATAGATCCTTAAAAACACGTTCTGGAAACTTTTCTGGGGTGTGGTATTTGAATACCTATGTGGTGTATTCGAATACACCACTCTGATTTTGAAATCTAACTTTAAAAGGTCATAACTTCTTCATTTCTTATCCGTTTAAAGCAAATGACCAGTCATTGGAAAGATATTTGAGTCTATTTTCAAATGAAATAATTTCAAAACAAAAATCAAATTATTTTGAAAGTTATGATCAAAAGAGTAACCAAAGGTCAGATTTTTAAAACTCAAACTTGGCTATTTTTCATAAAATTGAACTACCATTATAACTAAACCTTCAAAACTTGTTTGTTGGGTATTTTAATATGTGAAAACCATTTTTAAATATTTGAAAACATATTTGAGATATCTAGAAGGCTTCTTACAAAAAGACCCTAAGTCCTATAAGCTATACCATTTAATCTTCCTTTGGACTTGGTCTTTGACATGATTTTGTTGTTATCAAAACCTTCTTCTCCCTGAGTTGAGCATAAATGAGATCGTTGCTTTCTTGTTGCAATGCTCACTCTTGGTACTTGAACTATACATCATCTTCATCATGTTTGTTATCATCAAAACTACTTTCCATGTCAGCTAGCCAATTACATTCTCCCCCTTTTTGATGATGACAAACTATCATTGAGAAAAGTATTAGTTCATATAAATTAGAATTCATAAAGTTGTTTAGAGATACTTACTCCCCCTCTTTTTCATAAGAGGTGATTTATATCAGAGATGTGCACAGCAGCTCCCCCTTACTTTTGGAATCCAATTTCCATTTTTGTCTTACCGAACTTTTACTTTTTCTCCCCCTGACTTTTCTCAAACAAATAATTCAATCTTTTTCTCCCCCTTTTGTCATGATCAAAAAGATGGGGCAAGATAAAGCATAAGGCTAAACAGAGTATATGCCAGTCCAACAAGAGATGTTCATTCATAGCATACAAGAATAGCAATAGAGTTTAATTTTATAAATTTAGCAAGATAAGCACAATATTCAGCACATGAGCAAAGATATATTCATTCATTGATACCACTTATTTTCAAAATGTAAAACATTTACCACTTGTTATTAAAATCTTATAAATCTGTCATATATCAAGAGAATCATAGATATTAAACATTTTACTTGATGAAATGTGCTATAGGGATCAGAGTATTGTATAGAACTAGCATTATTTACCCTATATGCAATGACAAAAAAATATATTCAATTTGGCACTTTTGTCAATGCTAAGCATATTACTCAAAAAATATTTAATCATTTAAGATAGTCTTGAGCTTTCTTCCATTGAGTATTCCATTCAATTGTACTTGAAGAAAGTCTCCTCATGTCCTCTTCATTCATTTCCCTCAAGTTGAATAATCTTTTTCATTTAAGAGTTTGCTTGAGGTAGTTATAACCCTACAAAACAATACAAAGAATTTTCTTTGGTATTCATTAATTTTTGGATCCATAGTGGTTAGCCAAACTCATAAGCAAATAATCATTCAAAATAATAAGGCAAAATAACAAATGAGTTCACAAGGGCAAAAGATATTTCATTGATTAATTTGGCCAATTAACCACTTGTTTGTTACCACTTGTTATTACGTTCATACCACTTTGTTTGATACCACTTGTTGCACTTGTTCATATATTTATTAAAACAGTAGCCAATTACATTAAGCATTTGCCTTAACAAAGAATTTAAATATGTAGCATATTTTTGAGAAAAAGAAGGTACAAGAACAAACTAAGAAATATGCATTTAAGAATATCATGTAATTTTCATATAAGGCATAAATTTAGGCTCAAAAGAAATGAGATGTATTTCATCAAAAGCATGATATTTATAGGATCAAGTATATTTATATTGCATATGCATCATAAAAGACAGAAACGGAATAGAGATCACGACATAAAATGATTTTCAACCATATGGTATTCGAATACCTCTTGCTGTATTCGAATACCCACCACAATTTATAAGCTCCAGAAAGAGCAAGTATTTGAATGCCTTGGAAGGTATTCGAATACTCCAGATAGCATGTGACAAGTATTGATAAAGATGTCTCAGGTTATTCGAATATATATTTAGTTATTCAAATACACCAACTTCTAAAACCATAAGAACGCTGTACTGATGTATGGTATTCGAATACCATGGGAAGGTATTCGAATAGACCTATCAGAAAAACAGATTTTCACGTACAGATGCAATGGTATTCGAATACCACGGGGAGGTATTCGAATAACTTAAACATAAAAACACATATTTTACATCCAGAAAGGTATATTTGAGATATGAAACCTTACCTTTTGATGGAAACACTTAAACAAAATGCAAGTCTAAGCCTCATAGAAACAAGAAGGAGAGCTTGGAATTATTTCTAGTCTTGTGCTTGCAGCAACCACTTTCAAAATGCCAAAGTCAGCTCTTGGCTTTCAAGCACACCTGCAACACAATTTAATTTTTGGCTTTTGGTACCCAAATTTTCTTGGGTCCTTGAATGTCAGTTTTGGGTATAATACCCTTGGGAACCCATACCATTTTAGTTCCAATTTTTGTATTAATATTTTTCTTTGCATTGCATGTTGATGCACTATGACCCTTCTTTCTACAATAAAAACATTTAATAAATGGGCTACATGAAATGCTAGAATTAACAAAGAAATTTTTATACAATTTTGTTGATTTTTCGGGTTATATCCTATCCCAGCTTTTTCAAAAACAACTCTTTGTTTTCCTAATATGATATTTAAATTATCTCTTCCGAGAGTGAATTTAGAAAGAGTGTTCTTTAAATCTTCAATTTCTTTTTCAAGCATATGACATGAAGAATAAGATAAAGAAGTAGAAGCATGTGAAGTATGAGATGTGCATGCATCAATTAATCCTAATGTCTCATTTTCAATTTTTAATTCTTCAATTTCTTCATTTAAAATAAGAATTTGTTTTTCCAAAGAAGAAATAGTTTTCTTAGATGAAGAAATTATTTTAGTGAGCTTAAGAGATTCCTCATACAACTCTTCGAAAGCATCTTATAATTCATCATAAGAAGGAGATAAGTCAGAATTTACCTCGTTGTCGCTTTCTTTTTCTTCTTCTCCTTTGGCCATAAAACATAGATGGGCTTCCTCACTATCTAAGCTATCAGTGGAGTCCATATCATTGTCATCCCATGTTATGTAGACTCTTCTTTCTTTGGAGGGTTTCTTTTCAACTTTATTTGGGGGAAAAGGCAATCTTCTTTGAGTTCTCTTTTTCTTTAGGAACTTACCAAATTTTCTTACCAGAAGATTGAGATTTTGTTCATTTAGCTCAATGTTGTCCACGTCATCTCCATCGTCTTCTTCTTCATTATTGATAGTGGAGGTGGTGGCTTTAAGTGCAATCCCCTTTTTCTTTTTATTGTGTTCCTCACTTTGGTTAAGTCTGTTCAGTTCTAGTTCGTGCTCATGAAGCTTTCCAAAAAGGGTAGCCAGGGACATTGTTGACAAGTCCCTCGATTCTGATATGGTTGTTACTTTGGGTTGCCAAATCCTGCTAAGACATCTCAACACTTTGTTAATCAAATCTTCGTTAGAAAAATTCTTTCCTAATGATGCAAGATGATTTACAATATGGGTGAACCTCTTTTGCATTTTTTGAATGCTTTCTCCTTGGTTCATTCTAAACAATTCATACTCGCGAGTTAGAGAATTAACTCTCGACCTCTTTACTTCACTAGTACCCTCATGGGTAACTTGTAAAGTGTCCCACATTTCTTTAGCAGTTTTGCAATTTGAAATTCTAAAAAATTCATCATGCCCCAAAGCAACGGTAATGATGTTTTTGGCTACCAAGTTATTTTGGACTTTTCTTTTATCATCTTTAGACCAATCATTTCTAGGTGTCTCAGTTTTTACACCATCGATAACGCGTGTAGGTATAAATGCGCCATTTTCGACAGCATCCCACACATCTAGATCAATAGCCTCGATAAAGATTTTCATTCTTTCCTTCCAATATGCATAACCATCCCCATTGAAAAAGGGTGGTCGATTTATGGAAGTTGCTTCTGAAAAACCATTTAATGAAGCCATGTACTCTTGAAGCGGCTAAGCTCTTTATACAAGAGTCTAGCTCTGATACCACTTGTTACCCAAGTGGCTTCAGTACTCAAGAGGGGGGTGAATTGAGTAATTAAAAACTTTTTCGCAAACCCTTTTTAATACAAATTTCTTGAAGCAATATAATGAATATGTGTAAAGATGATAAAATGCCTTAAGAACAGTAAATAAATAATTAAGCAATAATAAATAAATTGCTGAAAATAAAGAGATGAAGGATAGAAGAGCAGACACAATATTTATCCTGGTTCGACCACCAACCACTTGTGGTCTACGTCCAGTCCCCGAAACACAGTTCGAGATTTTTCACTATTCAACACAAGCTTAAAACAGGTGCTTGTAACTTTTACATAACAGGGATACCTCACCCTATATACTAGAGGGATACCTCACCCCCTTTGAAGGATACCTCACCTTCTTTACAACAAGGGATACATCACCCTTTTACTGAGGGATACCTCACCCTCACAAATTCACTAAGGGATAGCTCACCTTTTTTACAGAAGCAGAAAATAGATGAAAAGAATCTCTCACTTAGAGCAAATGTTACAATTTGAAGCACTAGGAAGCTCTCTTAGGATATCTCAAAGTTTTGGCGAAAAGAGCACAGAAAATGTAAGAAAATAGAGAATCACGTTTTTGGCACAAGCAAAAAATAATTCAAATGGTTAGGCAACCTTCAGAAGAGACCCAAGGTCTCTATTTATAGAGCAATGAAAGAAAATAGCCGTTGGAGCAATTAAAACCATATTAAATGCAGAGACGTTGGCTGCCATTTTCAAAATCTGAAGCAAAACCTCGTGGGTTATTCGAATACCATATTTGGTATTCGAATAGATCCTTCAAAAACGTGTTCTGGAACGTTTTCTGTGTTGTGGTATTCGAATACCCCTTTAGGTATTCGAATAGATCCTTAAAAACACGTTCTGGAAACTTTTATGGGGTGTGGTATTCGAATACCTATGTGGAGTATTCGAATACACCACTCTGATTTTGAAATCTAACTTTTAAAGGTCATAACTTCATCATTTCTTATCCGTTTAAAGCAAATGACCAGTCATTGGAAAGATATTTGAGTCTATTTTCAAATGAAATAAGTTTCAAACAAAAATCAAATTATTTTGAAAGTTATGATCAAAATAGTAACTAAAGGTCAGATTTTTAAAACTCAAACTTGGTTATTTTTCATAAAATTGAACTACCATTATAACTAAACCTTCAAAACTTGTTTGTTGGGTATTTTAATATGTGAAAACCATTTTTAAATATTTGAAAACATATTTGAGATATCTAGAAGGCTTCTTACAAAAAGACCCTAAGTCCTATAAGCTATACCATTTAATCTTCCTTTGGACTTGGTCTTTGACATGATTTTGTTGTTATCAAAACCTTCTTCTCCTTGAGTTGAGCATAAATGAGATCTTTGCTTTCTTGTTGCAATGCTCACTCTTGGTACTTGAACTATACATCATCTTCATCATGTTTGTTATCATAAAAACTACTTTCCATGTCAGCTAGCCAATTACAAATTTTACAGTACACAGAAATCACTAAACAGTAGAATTTTGTTAACTGTCAAAATTACTGTTTAATAAATAGAAAGTTTGGGGTGTTACACAATTCATGCTATAATTCATCAGTTTAAGAACGTTGAAGCACATTTCATTATAATTTGAATAAAAATGGTGAAAGACTTATTTATTCCTTTCTTGATGCTAGTTTTGGCCAAGAAGAACCTAATTGGTTTTTTTTTTTACCAAAATTTCACCATGTTAACACAACAATATCACCTTCTCCATATTCTAACAACATTAATTTAACATATTAAGCATAAAACTCTAAAATCCTTATTTAGGGTTCAATGGCCAAAACTTACTTTCTTCAATTTCTTCAAGAAATTGTGTTTCATTGCTTAATCTAAGCTTGATTATGAATTGTGTAGCCCTTTATTGGCTTTAATTTCATATTATAATCAATTTATTCTTCAATTTGAGAATTAGGGTTCATGAACCTTAACCCTAGCCCTAGGTAAATCTTGATTCTTTATGAAAACTTTATCAATCAAACTAATTCCAAGCATAATCTTGTTCTTCACTTTTCAAATTACAGTTCTTACACCCTTAGAATCCTAACCCTTAGTTAGAACCCTAACCCTAGGTTATCTTTGATCCAAAGTACAAAGATTCATCAAATTAGTTCATTCTAAACATAAACAAGATCAAGAATCAACTATACTCCATCAAATTACCCAAAATCAAGCTTTCTTTCATGATCACCTCATCATATATACAATCCCTAGACTTAAGATATAAATATATAGAAGCCAAAATCATACCAAAACCCTAATTTAACATACTAGAATGAATTAAAAATCAAGATTAAAATTTGCATTTCCTATCTCTTGTCCAAGCTAACTATATGTGATGTACTAGAAGTAGAAGAAAGGATGTTAAGTTTTTCTTAAATTTCTTGATTCTTGAAACTTTTAGCAAATTTTTGGGGATTTTTCTTGAATTTTCTTCAATTTACCCTCTTTTTTTCTTCTTTCTTTCTTTCCTTTCTTCTTCTTTTCTTTTGTTTCTCTCTTTTTCTTCTTCTTTCTTTCTTATGGCTTGGACAACTTCTCCTTTTTTGCTTATCCTAGATATGTTTCTTTCAATCCAAGGAGATATTTTCTTAATTAAGTATTTAAGTGTTAATTAATTTTGTTTATCAACCAACCAATAGGAATAAACTTAGTGTAATCATTAACCATACATTTTAGAACTAATGTCTTACTAAGTTGTCTAGCTCCCATTGGCTACTCCTTATTAACTAACCAATCAATCAAATTTTGTGTAGTGTAACTATTAATCGATCATAATAAAGCTAGTGTATCATAAGGTGTTTAGTTCTCATTGGTTACATGTTTAACTAACCAACCAATTATAATTAGTTTAGTATCTCCTATTAGCCAATCACCTTAAGCTTAGTGTCTCCTATGGTGGCTAACTCTCATTGGCCACCCTTTATTTTATTGATTTTTCCTAACTAGTTAGTTAGTGAAACCAAACAAGATTAATTTCTATAGAGATTTTTAGACATGTAATTATTGCTTAGTTTCTAGTCACTTAGATTGTATTAAGTGTTAAAACTAGTCAATAGGAATGTGTTAGGTGTCACCTAAGGTGTATAATTCCTATTGATCCTTGAGTATTTTATTAATTAATCCTAACTAGCTAGTTAAAGTAATTAAATAGGAATAGTACTTGGTTAAGCCATTTAGTTAGGATTTTCTACTCTTTTTAAGACATAAATGCCCTTGGTAATACTCTTAAGATTACAAATTTGTTATTGATAATTTTAGACACTTTCATTGGACATTTTGACATATTCTTTTTTCATATAGGTAGTTTTCTATGCCCTTTTTAAGTTAGGTATCTGAAAATTTACTTTAATACATAAAATAGTATAAATAAATCAATTACTGTTTAGTATATTTCTAGCTTATAAAGACCTTTAAATTATTTGTATAATAAATAAATTAGTTGAAAGAAGGATGTTACATTTCTTCACCCTTTTTACAAATTTTTCCCTCAAAATTTAGTTACCTGTGATGAATAGTTCTGGAAAATTTTACTACATTTCTTCTTTTGTCTTCCAAGTTGTTTCCTTTGGGATTAATCCTTTCCACAGGACATTAATCAAAGGAGTTGTTTTTCCTCTTAAGTGTTTATAATTTGTACCAATTTTAGTCATTGGAGAAATTTTAGAAAGATATGTTCTCCTTCTTGAAACTTTAATGGCTTTTCTCCTCTTATCCTCATAACTTTTTTGCCTACTTTGTGCAGTAAGTGATTTCTCCCTGATTTTCTTGATTTGGTCAGAGGTTTCCTATACTATTTTAGGCTCCAACAAATTTCTCTCCCCTACTTCATACTAGCATAGAGGTGACCTACATTTTCCACTATATAGAGTTTTGTTTTGAACAAGATTCATAGCGTTACCTGGAAAGGTGATTGAAGGTGGACTCCTCTGTAACACGACTGTGAATGGCAATGGTCTTGGTTTTGATGAACAACAAACAAGAAAGTAATGAAGTATAAAGATCAAGTCCCAAGGTTTTTCAAGAATAGCTAATAGGACTTAGATCATATGTAGAGGTATATTAGACTCACACAAAAGCTCATTTCTTGGCTCTAAACTCATCTTTAAATGGCTTTGCATAATCATGTTTTCATCTTGTGAAAATTGTGTTTAAGATTGAGAAAAATGCTTTTAGAAAGTTTGGAAAGTTTTTGGATATCCTTGGTTATGAAATTCTTTGAAAATCCTATGTTTCTAAGCAAGCCATAATAGGTTGTGGATTTCCCATAACAGGTTATGTGCCTAAATATGAAGCGTGCCAAAATGTTTTGAAAAGAGAATAACATGTTATGAATTTTCCATAACAGGTTATTCACTAAGTCAAAGGCTATTCCTACGTTTTCTTAAAGCCTCATAATAGATTATGATGTTTTCATAACCTATTATATGACAAGTCAAGAAGTGGTTCTATATTTTCTAAAAGCTCCATAATCGATTATGTTTATTTCATAATTGATTATATGTTTTTATAGAACATTTCCTCTTTGTTTTTAATGTTCCATAATCAATTATGCCAAAATCATAATAGGTTATGAAATGTTCCATAACCGATTATGAGAAAACTCATAATAGGTTATGACAAACTCATAACAAGTTATGATAAGCTCCATAACTGATTATGAAAAACTCATAATAGGTTATGAAGTTAGATAAAAGCTCAGGATATTATTTTTGCAAGTCATAACCGATTATGGTTATGCCATAACAGGTTATGCTCAAACACAGAACATTTTCTCAATGGCTTCTTTAAGAGCATTTAATGCCCCCAACTATTTCTAACATCTCTTAAATGCTATGGATTATAAATGAAAGTGTTTATACATTGATTATGGTTTGGAAAACATTTTGAAAAACATCTTTGAGCATTAAATATGAGTTTTCTCATCATTTCAGTGAATACCCTATTTTGAGCTTCAAGTTGTGTGAATCCTTAATACCATAGTTCTTCAATTTGTATTATATGCTCTAGAGATAGTTTCTTTCATCTAAATCTTATATAATCTGTCAAGAGAAGGTGAGGTATCCCTTGAATATAGAAGTTCAAGTACAAGGGTGAGGTATCCCTAGGTGTGTTGAGTGCTTCAAATTTGTAAAGGTTATCAAGCACCTGATTTCAAGCTTGAAGATATAGTGAAAATCTCGAGTGGTTACTTGAGGACTAGACGTAAGCCACAAGAGGATTGGTGGCTGAACTAGGATAAAGCTTGGTGTTTGTTTTCCTAACTCAACTTCTTTACATTGTGAATTGTTTTATTGATTTACTTGAATATTATCTCCTTTGTCTAGTTCTTTTGAGTGCAATATCTTTCTATCTCATTCATTCATTTCTATCGATTAATAGCTTCAACAAAAATTGGTAATCAAAGGTTTTATAAAAGATTTGCGAAAAATTTTTATAAACTCAATTCACCCACTCCTTGAGTTTTGAGGCCACTTAGTAACAAGTGGTATCAGAGCTAGACTTTTGTATAAAGAGCTTAGCAGCTTCAAGAGAAAATATGACTTCAAATGATTTTTTAAATGAAGGTTCTTCTATAAACAGACCTCCTTTTTTCAATGGGGATGTTTATGCCTATTGGAAAGAGAGGATAAAGATTTTTATTGAAGCTATTGACATAGATGTGTGGGATGTTGTTGAAAATGGTCCTTTGTCCCTACACGTTTAGTTGATGGTGTAAGAACTAATACACCTAGAAATGAATGGACCGATGAAGAGAAGAAAAAAGTCTAATACAATTTGAGAGCAAAGAACATCATCACCGCTTCTTTGGGGTATGATGAATTCTTTAGGGTGTCAAATTGTAAGACCGCCCAAGAAATGTGGGATACATTGCAAGTAACCTATGAGAGCACACAAGTGAGGTGAAAAGATCAAGAATAAATACACTTACTGACGAGCGCCGAACTCAGTCAAAATTATAACCGAAGTTATTACCTAAACTTGTAGCACAGTGACAACACCGGATCGTCTCCTCATGGATCGTAAATGCAATTTAATCAAATCAAGTGAAAGTTAGCAAAAAGGGGGGTTTTATAGTTTAAGATCACACTTAACAAAATTAAAGGAAGAAATAACAATTAAAGAGCAGTCAATTTAGAAACCTATCCAAGATTGGGTGGATTCAATCATAGACCCTTCATAGAACACTTGAAGCGCAATTGAATTGTTAATTTGGATCTAACCAAGATCTCTGCATCAAATCCAGAATTCATACTAGACGATCGTCTAGAATTCAATTAACAAGTGATAAACACAAATCCGTAATCGCACCATTCATGAAAATCTATGTTAATTTCAAGTACCGAATTCAATTAACTTAGGCACAAATCAGTAACCTAACCTCTTCAATTCTGTGATTAATTTAGATCAATCAGTTCTAAGTTTCATCACAAATCTCAATCTTCATTTATGTGATTAGTTTAGATCAATCAGTTCTAAGTTTCATCACAAATCTCAATCTTAAACCAAGATCAATCAGATCAACATAAATAGAATCACCATTCATGCATTCAAGATCAAGAAGAAGAAGAAAGAAGAAGAAAAGAGGAATTCAATTACAAATCAAGTACAATGCATAACCAAGGTCTCAAGAATCCAAACCACAATCTCTTCAAGAGTTCTAAATTGACCCAAAGTAGCTTAGCCCTCCATTACCATGAAGGGGAGCATCAAAATATACAAAACTATGAGAAACTATGAAGAAACAAGAAGAAACTTAGAGAGAAATGAAGGAGAATTTACATCTTGTTCATGATAAATGGTGCCTTTTATAGAAGTCTAAGGTAACAAAATGACAAAGGGAAGTGGGTGGATGAGTGGGTGAGTGAGTGGAGTGTTTGAGTGGATGGATTAGTGGGTTGGTTTAGTGGATTGGTTTAGTGGATGAGTGAGTGGAATGGTTGAGTGGTTGAATTAGTGAAAAATGCCAAAGGACTTTTGGTGAGTGGGAAATTATGGACATGAATGGGTGAGTGGATGGATGAGTGGATGGATTAGTGGATGAGTGGGTGGAGTGGTTAAGTGGTTGGATTAGTGTATGAGTGGATGAGTGGGTGAGTTAGTGGATGAGTGGATTAGTGGATGGATGAGTGGATGGTTGAGGACGAAAATTTCGTGTCTGACTTGGAAGCCAAAAACGACCCACTATACTTCAGAACCACGAAAAGTGTTCTTCATGAAAGTTGTAGATCCTTGTCTTGGCTATAAAATGGATAGCTGGTTCGTCCAATTTGGCTTCCTTAAGCCCAAGATATGTCCCAAATACCGTAGGTTGCTCAAACCCAACTTCAGCACCTCTGTTCCGACTTGCAAGCTCAAAATGACCTACTAGACTTCTTTTTCTCAAAATGTGTTCTTCATGAAAGTTGTTTATTTGGATCTTGAATATTCACTGTCCAAATTTCAGCCCATATCCATTATTACATCTTGAGATATGATTTTTTGAGTGCACACTGTTCGGATTCTACTGACAGAACCCGTATTCTGACTTCCATGTCAACTTAGGTCCCTTAGACATCTGAATCAGACTTAGAGCTCTTCATCAAAGTTGTAGAGCTTCCTCTTAGCTTTCCTACAAGGTAAAATTCATGTTCATCAGATATTAGGAACTCAAGTTATGGCCAAAATACAGAAACAATGTCAAATCTCAATAATGCTGGAAATATTCAATTAGGACCAATTTGAGCTCAAACTCACAAAATCATACCAAACTCAATCAATTAAGAATATGGAGAGTGTAAATGACTAAACATAAGGGTTTCTTAATGAATAAAATATGTGATTATCACTTACTCATGAATATGAATTGTTTAGAATGAACCAAGGGAAAAGTATTCAAGAAATGTAAAAATGATTTACTCATATAGTTAATCATCTTGCTTCATTGGGAAAAGCTTTTGCCAATGAAGATCTTATTAACAAAGTTTTGAGATGCTTGAGCAGGAATTGGCAACCCAAAGTGACAACCATATCGGAGTCAAGGTATCTAACCGTAATGATTTTGGCCACCCTCTTTGGAAAGCTTCAAGAGCATGAGTTAGAGCTAAATAGATTAAGTCAAAATGAGGAGCAAGATAAGAAGAAAAAAGGAGTTGCTCTCAAAGCCACTTCCTCCTCAATTGAATATGCAAATGAAGATGATGGAAATGATCTTGACAATAATGAGATGAATGAAGAGAATATTAGCCTCCTTGTGAAGAGGCTCAAAAGATTTCTCAAGAAGAAAGGAAGTCAAAGAAGACCTCATTTTCCTCCTAAGAAGTCATATCAAAAGGGAGAAGGAACTTCATCTACTCCAACTTACTATGAATGTGGAAAACTGGGGCACATGAAGATGGAATGTCCGGTTTATCAAAAAAAGATGGAGAAATTTGAAAAGAAGCCATCCAAGGAAAGAAAAGGAAAGAGAGCATACATTACTTCGGAAGACAACGATATGGATTCCACCGATGATTCAGAGGATGAGGAAGCTCATCTTTGCCTTATGGAAAATAGAGAAGAAGAATAAGAAAGTGAAATCGAGGTAACCTCATCTAATCTTGAACTTTCTCCTTCATATAGTGAATTACAAGATGTATTCCAAGAATTACATGATGAGTCCATGAGACTCACTAAAATAGTTTTAACTTCCAACAAAACAATCTCCTTATTGGCAAACAAAGTTTCTATTTTAACTAAGGAGATTGAAGAACTCAAAGTCAAGGATGAGACTCTTGGACTTATTGATGCTAACTCATCATGCATGATTTGTTCTTCACATGATAAGGCACCCACACCCTGATCTTGTTCATCTTGTAAAGCATTTGAAAATAAAATTGAGGATTTGAAAAACACACTTGCAAAATTCACCTTTGGAAGAGACAACTTGAATATATTGCTAGGGAAACAAAGATGTATTTTTCAAAAAGCCGATTTAGGGTATAATCCCAACAACCAAAAAAAGTTTCTCGAAAATCTCTTTGTTTCCTCAAGTACCTCAAGTAGTCCCTTTATTAAATGCTTTCATTGTGGAAAGAAAGGGCATAGTGCATCAACATGTAATATGAGGAAGAAAATCAACACAAAGGTTGGAACTAAAATGGCTTAGGTCCCTAAGGGCACCTTGCCTAGCACTAACACACAAGGACCCAAGAAAGTTTGGGTAAGCAAGCATATGACCGGTGATGACTTTAAGTTTTTCTTCCTTGTCCCTAATAAGAGTTGTCACGTGACATATGGTGACAACAACAAAGGGAAAATCCTTGGAGTTAGTAAAGTTGGTAAGATCCCTTCCTCAACCATTTATAATGTTTTGCTTATTGAAGGACTCTAACATAACTTGCTTAGCATTAGTCAATTGTGTGATAAAGGCAACAGAGTGATATTTGATTCTAATTGTTGCATAATTGAAGGAAAGGATGATAAGCTTGTTAAGTTTGTTGGTCATAGAGTCAATAATATATATATGATTAGCCTTGATGACATTTCCTCAAATGATGCTAAATGCTTTATGAGTAAAGAAAATGATTCATGGTTATGGTATAAAAGAATTGCTTATATTCACATGGATCACTTAAACAAGTCAGTTTCTAAGGAACTAGTAATTGACTTCCAAAGCTCAATTTTGAAAAAGATAAATTTTGTGTTGCATGTAAAAGGAAAAACAAGTAAAGGTCTCTTTTAAAGCTAAAAATGTGGTTTCAACATCTAGACCTTTGCAACTTTTGCACATGGATCTTTTTGGTCCCTCTAGAACTATGAGCTTTGGTGGGGATTATTATGCTTTCGTGATGATGGATGACTTTTCTAGGTTTACATGGAGATTATTTTTGTCTCACAAAAATGATGCTTTTCAATTATTTAAGAAGCTTGCAAAAGTTATCCAAAATGAAAAAGGGTTTCGCATTGCATCCATAAGAAGTGATCATGATGGTGAGTTTGAAAATTATGAATTTGAAACCTTTTGTGATGAACATGGCATTGAGCATAATTTTTCTGCCCCTAGAACACCACAACAAAATGGTGTTATAGAAATGAAAAATCGATCTTTAGAAGAAATGGCAAGAACTATGCTCAATGAGGCCAACCTTCCTAAGTACTTTTAGGCGGATGCGGTTAACACTGCTTGCTGTGTTATGAATAGGGCTCTAATAAGGCCAATTTCAAAGAAAACTCCATATGAATTGTACAAGGGAAGGAAGCCAAATGTTTCATATTTTCATGTCTTTGGATGTAAATGCTTTGTTTTGAATAATAGAAAGGATAACTTAGGGAAGTTTGATGTAAAATCTGATGAGGGAATATTTATTGGCTATTCTATACATAGTAAGGCTTTAGAGTTTATAATAAATGAACTATGACTATAGAAGAGTCCATACATGTTGCATTTGATGAAACTAACCCAAATAGTCCGAGAAAGGATTTGGTTGATGATGTTGCAGAAATCTTATCAAGGACTCACCTAGAGAACAAGAAGAAGGATGTCAAAAGGCAAGAAGAAAGTTCATATGATCCCCAAAGGCAAGAGGATTCTCAAATCATGAACTTTCCCAAGGAATGGAGGACTTTAAGATATCATCCTCTTGACAAAGTGATAAGTGATGTATCAAAAGGGGTAATCACTCATAACTCTCTTAGAGATGCATGTAACCATATGACTTTTGTCTCTTAAGTTGAACCTAAAGATATAAATGAGGCCATTAATGATGAACATTGGATCTTGGCATACAAGATGAACTAAACCAATTTGAGAGGAATCAAGTGTGGGAGTTAGTTCTAAGGCCTAATGATCATCCCATAATTAGCACCAAATGGGTCTTTAGGAACAAACTTGACAAAACAGGCTTAATAATAAGAAACAAAGCTAGGCTTATAGCTAAGGGTTATAATTAAGAAGAAGACATAGATTATGAAGAAACATATGCTCTCGTAGCTAGACTAGAAGACATTAGAATGCTACTTGCATATGCATGCACCATGGATTTTAAACTTTTTAAAATGGATGTCAAAAGTGCCTTTTTAAATTGTTTTATACAAGAAGAGGTGTATGTGGAACAACCTCCTAGTTTTGAAAACTTTGAATTGCCCAACCATGTTTTTAAATTGAAAAAGGCCTTGTATGGCTTAAAACAAGCTCTTAGAGCTTCGTATGAAAGGTTGAGCAAGTTTTTTTTTGGAAAATGGCTTTTCTAGAAGGAAGGTTGACACTACTCTCTTCATCAAGCATAAAAGCATAACATTCTTCTTGTTCAAATATATGTTGTTGATATTATTTTTAGTATTACTAATGACTCTCTTTGTAAATAATTTGCTAATATTATGCAAAGTGAGTTTGAGATGTCCATGATGGATGAGCTCAACTTCTTCCTTGGTCTCCAAATCAAGCAAATAAGGGGTGAGACTTTCATAAGTTAATCCAAATATTGCAAGGAGTTGCTCAAGAAGTTTGGAATGGAAGGTAACAAGCAACTGGCTACACCAATGGGCACTTTTTGTTACTTGTGTAACACCCCAAACTTCCTAAATATAAGACAGTAATTTTGATAATTAACAGAATTCTACTGTTTAGTGATTTCTGTGTGCTGTAAAATTATTTTGAATATTTCGTCAGTACATTTGATCGTTTGGTGTGATTTACTCGGTGTCAAGAAAACAATAATTTTTGGGCCGGGGAAAATCTTACGTAATTTAATTATTACTGAAAAGTCTTAATTATTTTACGTAATCTGATTTGATATTTGTGAATTTTCTAATTTTTGTGATTATGTGTGTGATTATGAAATTTTTATCTTACTATGTTTATTTTAGTGTTATCCGTGGGTCGTCCGTGGGCCCAGGGAGGTCGTATGTGGGCCCCACGTGGGTCCAAAAAGGTAAAAAAAAATTTGTAGCCAAGAAAATTCATATTGTTGAGATGGATACGAGAGATCTTACTAAACCTGAATTCAGAAACAATTTTAAAAATTTTCTTTTACTGTGTTTTGTACTGTATTTAATTATCAGGTGATAAAAATACAGTAAAAATATTATTCAAAGGGTAATAACAGATAAAAAAAATAAATATTGTACTGTCTAGTCAACATTAGTGACTTGGATATCTACCATTGATGTAATCAACGGTGGAGACTTGATCTTGATTTAATCAACGGTTGAGATTTAGTCTTACAAAGTGGCTAGGACTATTTATAGCCTTGGATGTAAAGTTTGAAGGAGTAATCTTGACCCTTCATTTTGGAGACACATCTAATGGCTAGGATTTCAAGAAGGAAAGATCCAATGGCCTAAATTAAGTCTTCTATCTAAAGCCTAAACCTAAAACCTATATTAATCCTAACCATTGATCTAATCAATGGTTAAGATTGCCTAAAATGGTGGCTAGGAGATTTGTTGCATTTTGAAGAGTGCATGGAGCGGGGGGACAGTTTTGGTGCAGCATTAGAAGCTAAAGTAATATTGGAAAACCATAATTGATCACCTTTAGTCATTATTGATCACCTTGGTCTTTGTTGAACATTTTCAAGAAACAAAGTTAACAAAATTTCTCTCCATTTCTCTCCTTCTCTAAGCTCACGACCAAGCACTCCTACACCACCTTCCATTACTAAAAAATTTTATACAACCATACTTCTTGAATCCTTACTTCAATTCAAGAACCTTTATAGTTTACACCAAGCTCTAAATTTTCCATCTTCAAGGAGTTTTTCCAAGAGCAAGTTCTAGGGTTCTTAAGGTGAAGTTATGGAAAACTTTATTTCTTCTCTTCTTTTTCATGTTCTAAACCATGTTTGATCCATGGTTTCTCTTATTCAAGCTTGATATACTAATTTCTTTGTGTTTATTTTATGTTCAAGAGACTTTTGTTAGTGGAGATCTTGTTCAAAATATAAAGCAAGGAGCTTTTTGTGGTTCTTTAAGAGGTAAGAGGGAGATCCATCTCACCAACCAAGCATGGTGGTGAGAGATGGTTTTATATTTGATGGATGGTGAATCCATGTGAGGATTCATATCCATGGTCATGTAATAATTTGTGTGTGTTTATGTGCTTTGATTATTTGCCTATGCTTGATATGCTTTACATGATTTTATTGCTTATATGGTATGCTTATAATATGCATGATGAGAATATGGTATGCTTACGATATGCATGATGAAGATACGTTGAATATATTATGATGGATGTATGATAAAACAAGAAATTTTGGCTCCAATGGCCAAGGGGAGGCTACGATTTTAACACCCAAAAATTAGGGTTTTATGTTGAAATTTTTCAAGAACAAGGAAATTGATTTGTTTAAAGAAATTATGAAATAGAGAAATTATTTTTTTTGTTTCAAAGACCATGGTGAATTTTGGCTTTATCACCTCAAAATAGGTGTTCACAAATTAATATTTTCATGAATGGTAAAATTGGATGTTTAGAAAAACTAGGAAAATAAACAAATGGTTTGTTTTCAAAGAACTTGAGCTCACGGTTTTGGTGAGGAGTTTTAATGGTTTTGTTTGTGTAAAAACCAAAAATGGAACTTAGTTGATTTAGAAGGAAAAATACAAGAATGGTTTCAATGGCCATATCTACAATTTTGAAGACTTGAAATGCCTTGGTTTTGTGAGAACAAAGTGATTTTCAAAGTGGAAATATAACTTGATTTAATACAAGGAATTTGGAAAGGGAATCAGAGTGTTTTATCACTTGAGAAATGGAATTTTCATATGTAAATGGAAAAGAGAGGTTGAAAGTGTTTGAACTTCAATTTAATTTAAAGAGGATTGATTTTTAGAATAGATTTAGAATTATAAAGAATACGTTGGTGACTTGGGATTTTCTAACGTATAACTCATTCTTTGGGTTTTGGAGAGCGTTAGTAAATTTTAAAGTTAGAAACATTGATTTAATTCCATAAAATGGTGATTTTATAGAATAAATTACAAAAAAGATTTTCTTGAGTAAGAAAATGTGGAAAATAATGTGAGAAATCATATTACTTTGAAAAAGGTTTGAAAAGGAATTTTTGAAAGTTGATAAATATTTTACAAAGTTGAAAAATGATTTACGTAACTTAAAAACATGATTTTTAAGCTACGCGATTTGAAAAACGTTTAAATATTTTTACGTGATTGAGATATTGTTGAAAAATCACTACGTGATTTAAAAATGGTGGAATATTTTTACGTGATTGATGAAAACGTTGAAAAATCTATATGTGATTTGAAAACATAACAGAAAATGTTACAAAATTGTAAAAACGCGACAAAAGTGGAGCGCGACTATGAAAACACGATAATATGATGTTTGCGATTAAATATACAGTAGGATTACTATTGAACTAGTGGATTGACACTGTATGAGAAAATGAAGAATTTTGCTTGTGATTGGCATTGGTGCATTTTAAGTGCATGAACTAGTGGATTGACACCGTATATGAATTTTGCCTATGATTGGCATTGGTGCATCGAACATACATTGGAAAGGTCCGATGGACTGTATGAGGCTATTTTCCTAGGAGAGACGTACACCTCTTGAGTGGGTGTGATATGCGTAGTGTAAGTCACTTGTTGACCTTGGGGGCATCGGGTTGCGGGTTGCTTACATAGGTGGTTGGTAGCTCTTCTTCCCGTAAGTTTGACCGATGCAACACACCGATGATCCTGACCGAGACACTATTCTTAATCAAGATCTAGTAAAGACTGTCGTGTATATGTTAGATGTGCAAACACATATGAAAAATGTGGCACTTGGTCTAAGGCATGTTGGTACAGACAGATCTTTCTGATCAACTTCTCTGAACTGAGTATTAGCTCCATGGAGTAGGAAATTGAGTCAAAGTACGCATGCATAAATTTGAGCATTTATATCTGTATGACATATTAATTGAAGGATATTGGCTATGATAATTATTTTGTTAAGAAATACTTGGATGATGATGATGATAATAATATTAATGGTATGATTGTAATTATGGTATGATATAGCTGTGTGGTATGTTGTTTATATTATCTCTGTGCTACCATGTTGGTATTGGCGTAGGTGATCTCACCTCTTTGTATATTATTTTGTACTGTATTTATTTTTGGTAAAGACGTTGAGCAAGGCACTGAACCAGAGGGTGAAGAAGAGCAGGCTCCTGTGGAGGAAACAGAGTTTTGAGAAGATGGAAATGCCCAGCTTTCTAGGATACGTGACGTTACAGTTTTGCGGAGGTCCGGAGGCGTGGCATGTTCATTTGGATCGTGAGTGTATATTTTATATAGGGGACCAGAACATTACCTACAGTAGGCTTTATCAAAGGAACCCCTATTTTAGTGTCAATATTTATGTACAGTTAGAGTTTCCACTATCCATTAGGCAGTGCTGGGGAGCCTACTACCGTACGCCTAGTGAGATATGTATCGTGTCATCCGCTTGGACACCTAACCGTAGGGCTTTGCGTCGTGCTGGATTCCTTCCTGCTGAGGAATCTGAGGAGGACCTGTCTGAGGGTTCTGTTGTTTAGTAAGACTTGGGCAATGTGTGAGTTTTAAATTATGTTTAATTACTTTGAGAACTTGGTCTATATATAAATAATCCTGACAGTACGTTTGTAATGTATGATGATGTAAATTATGTGTGATGATGTATAATATTTTATTTTCCACTAAGTTTATTTTATCGTTATCAAAGAAGAAAGAAAAAATTTTATAACTCGTATTTTTATCACAACATCATATTTTATGAACTTAGGGGTATTTTGGTAATTAAGTAACATAAATGTGGCACCCTACTGTGGGTGTTACAACTTGGACAAGGATGAAGGAGGTAAATTGGTAGAAATTACGAAATATAGAGGTATGATTGGCTCACTCCTTTATCTTACTACTAGTAGGCCTGATATTATGTTTAGTGTGTACATGTGTGCTAGATATCAAGCTAATCCTAAAGAATCACACTTATGTGCTGTTAAAAGAATCATGAAATATCTTATAGGCACTTCACAAATGGGATTGCGGTACCCTAAGGGTGCCTCTAGTAGCCTAATTGGTTATTTCGATTTTGATTTTACTGGATGCAAAATGGATAGGAAGAGCACTAGTGGGACATGCCACTTGCTTGGAAGCTCACTAGTTTCTTGGCATAGCAAGAAACAAAATAGTGTGGCATTGTCAACAGCTGAAGCTGAATATGTAGCAGCTGGGAGTTATTGTGCTCAAATTCTTTGGATGAAACAACAACTTTAAGACTATGGTCTTGAGCTTAATCATATCCCCATAAGGTGTGACAACACTAGTGCAATCAATTTGTCTAAAAATCCCATTTTGCACTCAAGAACAAAACACATTGAAATAAGGCATCAGTTTATTAGAGACCATGTTCAAAAAGATGATTGCATGCTTGAGTTTGTGGAAACAACTAAACAATTAGCTGCTATCTTCACTAAACCCTTGAACAAAGAAGCATTCTTTTATATAAGAAGTGAACTTGGTATATTGGATCAATCATGCATTTAAATTTGAAAAATAACTTTGCTGCATATTCTGGTTTGCTACATAATTTGATTGAGTTCATTGCATAATACTCTTACTTTAATTGTTCATGAATCCATTACTGACTTGAGCGTTAGAGTGTCCCCTAAGTTTGTTTTGTAGGTACTTGATCCATGCTCAAGTCTTTCAATTCTCCAATCTCAAGTTCTTATTGAAAGAATTGGATTCAAGCTCTTTCAAAGAAGTATAATCAGTTTTGAGCTATATTTAAGGTGTTTAGAGGTAATGGAAATGGAGCCAACTCAAGTAGTTCCTTAAGGATGACATAAGTTATTGATGTATTAAGGGTTATTTTCTTGAATAATTTTCTGGTTTTGTTAGTGAATGGTAAGTGTTAATGGTTTTAAAGGATGGATCTTGAAGGTTTTTTAGTTTTGTTTGAAAAATAATTAGTTGCAAGAAGGTCATAATCTATTATGAAGAGCTTCAAACTTGTTATGAGGGCTGTGGAAATGTCTGGCACGTTGGAAATGCTCTCTGTCAAGCTAAAATAATTGATTATGTCGAGCTTATAATCGGTTATGACATAATTCTGGATATTTGTGGCTTTCTGCCAAGCCCCATACAACCGATTATGGACATATAAATCGAGACAAGGCTCTCTGTGATCCCCCCATAACCGATTACAAGAATAGCATAATAGATTATGCTCCAAAATAAAAAGTCCAATCATGCCTTATTCTTCATCATTCGCGAGCCATCCTCCACCATTATCATCTTCTTCCTCTTCTTCCTCTTTTTCCACTCACACCCACTCACACCCTCACACTCAAACACCTCTCTACTCCAAATCCAACCAAAATCCACCACTAAACCTCACTTTCAATTACTTTCCATCAATTTTCACTGATCAAAACCTCCATTTTCTTCCAATTTTTACTTTCTCTCACACTTTCTCTCTCCTCTAAACGTGCCCTACCTCTATTGTTGACCCTGGCTAGCAGCTCTTCCATTGTTCCCAAACGTTCACACTCAAAGAACCCTAATGTACCCAAGGAAGCTCCTCCCCAAGACAATGACCCAAATTCCAACATCAACCTTGACCTTGGTAGGTACTTCTCCAATTTAATTCAAAAAAGAAAGTATCATTTGGAGTTTCATTGAAGAAATATTATTCAGCCCAAGTATGTGGATTGGGAGTTCTTCATCCAACAAGGGTTTACCTTCCTCACTGACATCTTGGAATATTATGGGCTGAAAACATTTGTATATGCTCCAAGTAAGTATTACTACGTTGAAGCTACCAAAGTTTATTTCTGTAATTTATACCTTACTGGACCAAATTTGGTTTCTGAAGTTAGCAGACGTAGGCTACTTATAACACCCAAACATTAGCACATACTGTTTGGTTTAAAATATTATAGGGAAAGGTTCACAGAGGAAAGTCACACATAATGGGAAAATTTTGATAAAAGAACAACCATTGAAGCTATGATTCAACCTGGCATCCAGGTTCCAACTACCAAAAATTTCATTGCTGGACATTTGAAACCACAAGATCGTTTTCTTCATTTTGTGTTAGTTCATATTTTAGTTCCAAGGGCTAGCAATTATGCCCTAGTTGAAGAGGAAGATGTCTTCTTCATATGGGCAATGAAACAAAGGATGAACATCAATTAGCCCTTTCTCATCATGCACTACATGATGAAGGCCAAGGAGAAGCTCATGATGGATCTCCCATATGTTTTGACTGTTACAAAAATCTTGGACCATTATAATAGAGAAGCTAATTTTATACAAGAAACTGGTCTAGTTGAGCTTGTTAGAAATAACAAATTTGGGAAAGCCATATTCAACTAAATGCAAATCAAATGAATTAATGGTGAATGAGTTTATGGAAGAGGACGAGAGAAAGCAGCAGCAGCAGCAGCAGCTGAAGGTTCTGATGCCACTACAAACAGTAAAGATCATCTTCTCGCTGTTCTTCAAGACATTCAAGCTCAGAATAAAATAATTGAAACTAAGCGTACAAATCTTCAAGCTTATCAAGAGAATAGTACCACAATAATATATGATCACCTCAGTGCCATGGAAGATCGTTTGGATAGGCTTGAGCAATACTTTCCGGAGGATCAAGGGACTTAAGTTTAGATCCCTTTCCTTTGCCAATAACTCTGTTTTGCTCTGTTTTGCTACTATCATGAGACATGCTATATAACTCTATTTATGGTTGGTTTATGTTCATGCCTTGAATATTATGATATTGATGATATATTGTGGCAATTCATTTATGTTTTGATGATATAATTGCTCAATATTATTCTCGTAATATCTGTCAATTAGCAATGTTTTGCACTGTCTCTTCTTTCTTTGTCAAAAGATATGAAATATCTTTTTGATCATGACAAAAAAGGGAGAAGAAAGTCTTGAGAAAAGGTAAACAAAAGGTATAAATTCAATGATTCTAGGATTCCAATATCAAAGGAGAGTTGTGCAAACTCTGACCTTGTCACCTCTTGAAAAATAGAGTGGGAGTAAGTTTTATTCAATACCTTGTATGAATACCAATTTAATTAAACAAATGCTTTTCTCAAATGATTGTTTGTCATCATCAAAAAGGGGGAGAATGTGAATGGCAATGGTCATGGTTTTGATGATCAACAAACAAGAAAGTAATGAAGTGCAAAGATCAAGTCCCAAGGTTTTTCAAGAATAACTAATACAACTTAGATCATACGTAGAGGTATATTGGACTCACACAAAAGCTCATTTCTTGGCTCTAAACTCATCTTTAAATGGCTTTGCATAATCATGTTTTCATTTTGTGGAAATTATGTTTAAGATTGAGTAAAATGCTTTTAGAAAGTTTAGAAAGTTTTTGGATATCCTTGGTTGTGAAATTCTTTGAAAATTCTATGTTTCTAAGCAAGCCATAATAGGTTATGGATTTCCCATAACAGGTTATGTGGCCAAATATGAAGCGCACCAAAATATTTTCAAAAGAGAACAATAGGTTATGGATTTTCTATAACAGGTTATTCACTAAGTCAAATATTATTCCTACGTTTTCTTAAAGCCTCATAATAGATTAGGATGTCTTCATAACCTGTTATATGACAAGTCAGGAAGTGGTTCTATGTTTTCTAAAAACTCCATAATCTATTATGCTTATTTCATAATTGATTATATGTTGTTACAAAACGTTTCCTCTTTTGTTTTAATGTTCCATAGCCGATTATGCCAAAATAATAATAGGTTATGAAATGCTCCATAACCGATTATGAGAAAACTCATAATAGGTTATGACAAACTCATAACAAGTTATGATAAGCTCCATAACCGACTATGAAAAACTCATAATATGTTATGAAGTTAGATAAAAGCCCAGGATATCATTTTTGCAAGTCATAACTGATTATGGTTATACCATAACAGGTTATGCTCAAATGCAAAACACTTTCCCAACGCCTCCTTTGAGAGCATTTAATGCCTCCAACTACTTCAAATGTCTCTTAAATGTTATGAGCTATAATGAAAGTGTTTATGCATTGATTATGGGTTGGAAAACATTCTGAAAAACATCCTTCAACATTAAATGAGTTTTCTCATCATTTCATTAAACACCCTGTTTTGAGCTTCAAGTTTTGTGAATCATTAATATCATAGTTCTTTAATTTGTATTTTCTGCTCTAGAGAGATTTTCTTTCATCTAAAACTTGTATAATCCGTCAAGAGAGGGTGAGGTATCCCTCAAAATGTAACACCCCAATTTTCTTATTTTTGGTTATCTATGATTTTTATAATTTTTGTGATTTTTGTGAATTGTTTGGCTTATTTTGATTATTTTAATATTATTTTAAAAAAATTGGACTATTGAAACGGGACTGGGGGAGCTTACTAAACTCGAAATCGGAGATAGTTTTTAAAGTTTTCGTTATATGAGATTTGATCTGACAAATAAAATCTAGGTACGTTCTATTATCCATTGGACAAAAAATACTGATTTTGTCAACTGTAACTTTTGTCCATTGAATAATAGCTTTTAGTAAAGATATTGTGGATGGATATAAATATAAGCCTAGTCACCTTTTTCTAGAGGTTTCTCTTGATGACATCACCTATGTGACCACACCTTTGTGACATCATCATTTGACTTTTCCCTTTTTGGACTAACAGGAAGCAAACTTCCTAAGCAAGTTTGGAGGAAGCTTGTTGGAGAAGCTTGTCTCCCTCTCTCCTTAGGAAGCTCATGGCAATCACATGGCAAGGAGGGTTCTAGGACTTTGTTTTTTACTTATTCACTTCACTTAGTTTCACTTTCATCTTTCTACCAAGAACCAAAAAGCTACACACTTTTGTCTCATCTTTTCTCTCCACCAAGCTCACTGCCATACCACCAAGGACCACCATCCAAGCTTGTTTAATTTTAACTAACCCCACATCTTACATCTATTCACCATTCTAAGATACTTTGGTGTTGTGATCTTGATCTTGTTCATCAATTTTCAAGTATTTCTTCAAGTTAGGATTTTGAAAGCTTTTAAGGTGAAATTTCTTTATCTTCATCTCCTCTTTTCATTTTCTAATTCTAAGACCAAGATTTTGATCCATGGTCATTCTATTTCCAAGCCTTAGATGTTGATTCTTTTGTTACCAAGTGACTTCAATACTCAAGAGGGGGTGAATTGAGTTTGTAAAACAAGTACGTACTTCTTTCGCAAAACAATTGATTTTCAATTTTCGTTGAAGCAATTGTTTGATAGAATTGAATGAATAAAGAGAACAGCGAACTTACTTGTACAAGTAAATCAATGAAGCAAGATAGAATGCAAGATAGCCAACATAACAATACATAAAGTAAATGAGATGAAT
The DNA here is from genome assembly GCA_029884605.1 of Ormosia emarginata. Taxonomy (NCBI): domain Eukaryota; kingdom Viridiplantae; phylum Streptophyta; class Magnoliopsida; order Fabales; family Fabaceae; genus Ormosia; species Ormosia emarginata. The sequence goes on from JAQQTP010000088.1 coordinate 49,294,042, forward strand.
TTAGGAAGACAAACACAAAGGTTTATCCTGGTTCAACCACTAATCCACTTTTGGTCTACGTCTAGTCCTCAAGTAAACACTTGAGATTTCCACTATATCTTCAAGCTTCAAATAGGTGCTTGACAACCTTTACAAGATGGAGCACTCAACACACATTGGGATACCTCACCCTTGTGCTTAAGTCTCAAAAACAAAGGGATACCTCACCCTTACAATCCTTTGAGGGATACCTCACCCTCACTACAGATTACACAATGATTAAATGGATTGAAACTCTCTCAAATAGTAGATAATACAAATTAAAGCTTATAAGTTTTTGATGATTGATAAACACATATTTTATTCATTAAGAAATCCTTATATTTAGTCATTTACACTCTCCATATTCTTAATTGATTGAGTTTGACATGATTTTGTGAGTTTGAGCTCAAATTGGTCCTAATTGAATATTTTCAGCATTATTGAGATTTTACACTGTTTCTGTATTTTGGTCATAACTTGAGTTCCTGATATCTGAAAATCATGAATTTTATCTTGTAGGAAAGCTAAGAGGAAGCTCTACAACTTTGATGAAGAGCTCGAAGTCTGATTCAGATGTCTAAGGGACCTAAGTTGACATGGAAGTCAGAATACGGGTTCTGTCAGTAGAATCCGAACAGTGTGCACTCAAAAAAATCATATCTCAAGATGTAATAATGGAGATGGGCTGAAATTTTGACAGTGGATAGTCAAGATCCAAATAAACAACTTTCATGAAGAACACATTTTGAGAAAAAGAAGTCTAGTAGGTCATTTTGAGCTTGCAAGTCGGAACAGAGGTGCTGAAGTTGGGTTTGAGTAACCTACGGTATTTGGGACATATCTTGGGCTTAAGGAAGCCAAATTGGACGAACCAGCTATCCATTTTATAGCCAAGACAAGGATCTACAACTTTCATGAAGAACACTTTTCGTGGTTCTGAAGTATAGTGGGTCGTTTTTGGCTTCCAAGTCAGACACGAAATTTTCGTCCTCAACCACCCACTCATCCATCCACTAATCCACTCATCCATCCACTAATCCACTCATCCACTCATCCACTCATCCACTAACTCACCCATTCATCCACTCATACACTAATCCAACCACTTAACCACTCCACCCACTCATCCACTAATCCATCCACTCATCCATCCACTCACCCATTCATGTCCATAATTTCCCACTCACCAAAAGTCCTTTGGCATTTTTCACTAATTCAACCACTCAACCATTCCACTCACTCATCCACTAAACCAATCCACTAAACCAACCCACTAATCCATCCACTCAAACACTCCACTCACTCACCCACTCATCCACCCACTTTCCTTTGTCATTTTGTTACCTTAGACTTCTATAAAAGGCACCATTTATCATGAACAAGATGTAACTCTCCTTCATTTTCTCTCTTAGTTTCTTGTTTCTTCATAGTTTCTTCTTGTTTCTTCATAGTTTTTCTTGTGATTTCTTTCTAGCTATGTGTAACTAAACCTCCCTTGGTTAAGGGGGTGATGAAACCGCTAGTATTAATATTGTAAATTTTGCATATTTGATTATTTCAACACAGTTATGTTTTTATTCATATATTTCTGAATCTATTGTTGGTATGAAGGTTTTTGTACTTGTTCCTACTTTCAAAGTAGTAGATCTAGGTTTATTATGCGCGGTTGCGGTAGTAGATCTAGTGGGATGTATGATGTTCATGTGGGTATAATTATCTTTGTGCTATTTGCCAGTTATAAAAGTGGTAGATCTGGGTTTATTATGCGCGGTTGCGGTATTAGATCTAGAGAAATATATGTTCTAAGTAATTTAATCCCGGTGTGTGATTAGACCTTAGTGTAATTGGTTTTCTAAATCTTAATGCAATTGTTGGATAGTTGTAAGAGCGGTTGCTTTATGACTAATCAGTGATTAGGAGTTGATTTGAGCGGTTGCTAAATTGGCCAACACGTAAGGAAAACAGAGATTTAATATCACAATTGCATAAAAACATAATTGAGCATGTTGGAATAAAAGGATATGTGGATTTACATTATTATATAAATCTAGTGGTGGATTCAATCTCTTAACCAATTTTCTTATATTGTTGATTTTAGTTTGTTTATTGTTATCTTTGAAGCTGTTCATTGTTCATCAAAACTCCAAAACCCCCCTTTTCCTGTTTATTGTTAATCAGAGTCTAAATTGGGAATTGTTTAATAGTGTTAATTGAATTGGTTCTCTGTGGATCGACCCTTACTAACTACAACTAGTTGTAAGGTTTTTATTTTCTGGTAGGCCTGACAACTGATTTTTATCTTAATTTTAATCACTACATCCGCACACATCAGAATTTTGGCGCCGTTGCAATGGGACCAATTTTTTCAATTACACTATTAATTTATTTCCTATTTTTATTCTGTTTTTATTTTATTTTATTTTATTTTATTTTTAATCTTTCTTTCGAGTGTTTTGTAGGTGTTGATGTCCTTTGAAGGAGTAGACGAAGGATTGCTAAATTTGAGGAATTATATTGATCAACTCACTTCACATCCTCAATTTCCCTTCCATCCAGGCTAACTTCCAACTCACACCTGCTGACATTGAAGTGCCCGTTACATTGATCTATCAAGTTCGAGACATTTGAGCCATCGAAATATCCGAAGAAGTGACAATGGCAGAAAACACTTTAAGGGCATTGGGTGCTCCAGATCTAGATCAATGCCTCTTTGCATAGACATTCTTGAAAATGAAGAGGCATTTGAATTGAAATCCGGTTTAATCCATCTCTTGCCATCTTTCAATGGATTACCCGGAGAGGACCCCAACAAGCACTTGAAGGAAATCCATGTGGTATGTTCTAGCATGAAACCTGCAGGAATTCATGTAGAGCAAGTCAAGTTGAGAGCTTTTCCATTCTCATTGAAAGACTCAGCTAAGGAGTGGCTTTACTACTTGCCACCCGGATCCATCCAATCATGGCGGGACATGGCCCGAACTTTCCTAGACAGATACTTCCCGCCTCAAAAGCTGCAACAATCGAAAAGAAATGTGGTATTCAACAAAGGCATGGGGAATCACTCCATGACTACCGGGAGAGATTTAAGAAGCTATGTTTCAGCTGCCCTCATCATCAAATAAGTGAGCGACTTTTAATTCAAGTATTTCTATGAAGGCTTACAAGTGATGGATCGCAACATGATTGATCTTTGCTAGCGGAGGAGCATTGATTGATAAAACTCCTCAAGAAGCTAGAAACTTGATCTCAAGAATGGCTGCCAATACTCAACAATTCTACTCTAGAAATGACATTGGAGTAAGAGCAGTGAAAGAAGTAGAGACAACCAGTATACAACAACAGATGACTCAATTGACTGCTATGGTTCAGCGGTTAATGGATTCAGGTAAAGCACCAGATTCATGCTTGTGGGATCGTTGTTCATCCTGGACATCCCACCGATATGTGTCCCACTCTCCAAGAAGACACAAATGAGGAGGTAAGAGCAAAGAGGGGATATCTTTGGACTTTCAAAAATTACAACCCCTACTCAAACACATATAATCCGGGTTGGAGGGATCATCCAAATTTCAGCTATGCAAAGCAACCTCAAAATCAACCTCCGACTTATGGACCTCCAGATTCCAACAAAGACAAGTACCTTTCCCTCAGAGACAAGCAGAAGTTCAAGCTCCTAAGCAATCTGAGCCTTCATTAGAGGAGCTAGTAAAACAAATGGCCACTAATAATTTGCAGTTCCAACAAGAAACAAGGACTGCAATCAATAACTTGCAGAATCAGATAGGGCAGTTGTCCACATAATTCAACAAGTTTCAAAGCCAAGCTTCAGGGAAACTACCCTCACAAATGAAGTGAATCCGAGGGAAAATGCTAGTCTTTGTCACATTGAGAAGCGGAAAGACGATGGATGAACCTACCTCTCTTCCACCAATCATTCAAGAGAAGGATGAACCACCCAAAGAAGCAAATGATAAGGGGCAAACTTCCAAAACCCCTAAGGTAAGTATTTCTGAACCCCTTCTTAAATATGTCACTAAAGCTCCTTTTCCTAGTAGGTTAGTTAAAACCAAGAAAGAAGAAGCAGAAAAAGAAATACTTGAGACTTTTAGGAAGGTAGAGGTTAATATCCCTTTGTTAGATGCCATTAAGCAGGTACCTAGATATGCAAAATTTCTGAAAGAATTATGCACTAACAAGAGGAAGTTAAAAGGAAATGAAAAGGTCCAACTGGGAGAAAATGTTTCAGCTGTAATTAAAAAGAAACTCCCAACCAAATGTAAGGACCCGGCACATTCACCATTCCATGCACTATAGGTAACACAAGGTTTGAAAGGGCAATGCTTGATTTAGGTGCATCTATAAATGTCATGCCATATTCTATTTATGCATCTTTATACTTGGGTCCTTTGGAACCTACTTGGTGTTGTTATTCAATTGGTCGATAGATCTAATGCATACCCTAAGGGTGTGGTTGAAGATGTTTTGGTACAGTGAATGAATTAGTGTTTCCTACAGACTTCTATGTTTTGGAAATGGAAAAGGATGAGTCTCCCAAATCTGCTCCTATCTTGCTAGGAAGACCATTTTTGAAGGCGCACGGACAAAAATTGATGTGCACTCAAGAATTCTAACAATGGAATTTGATGGGGAATTAATTAGATTCAATATTTTTGAAGCTATGAGATACCCAAGTGATGTGCACTCTGCTTGTTTAATTGATTCTTTTGATCCTTTTGATTCTTTAATTTCTGCAGCTTTTGATACTGACCATTTTGATGCTCTTGATACAATTCTAACTCATATCTTAGATGTACAAGAGGAAAAGAAGAAGAGTGAAGAAGAGCCATGGAGTGAAGACATTGATGAAATTGTTGCTGCCTTACAAGAGCTCTCTTCCACTCCAGAAGAGCATGAGGTAACTTTTGTTGATTTACCTGTTACTACTGATATACCTCAACCTTTTGTTGTGCAGGCACCTGAATTGGAACTGAAAGCACTACCTGATCATCTTAAATACATCTTCTTGGGGGAGAAGGACACCCTTCCAGTAATAATTGCAAAGTCACTCACCCAAGAGCAAGAAGAGAAACTGGTAGTTGTTTTGCAGGAACATAAGACAGCCATTGGTTGGTCAATAGCTGATATCAAGGGTATTAGTCCCTCCGTTTGTATGCACAGGATATTAATGGAGGAGGATACTAAACACCGTGAGAGACCCTCAGCGGAGATTGAATCCTCCCATGATGGAGGTTGTGAAAAGGAGATATCTTGAAGCTCCTAAGTGTGGGGGTGATCTACCCCATTTCGACGACAAGTGGGTAAGCCCGGTCCGGGTAGTACCAAAGAAATCTGGAATTACCGTGGTAAGAAATGCTGAAAATGAGCTTATTCCCACTAGGTTACTGAGACAGGGTGGCGTGTTTGTATTGATTACGGGAAGTTGAATGCCGCCACGAGAAAAGACCACTTTCCTTTACCTTTCATTGATCAAATGTTAGAAAGATTAGTTTGGTCATTCTTATTATTGTTTTCGGATGGTTTTTCGGTTACAATCAGATTGCCATAGCTCCGAGAAGACCAAGACAAGACTACATTCACTTGTCCATTTGGTACCTTTGCATATAGGCGAATGCCTTTTGGACTCGCAATGCACCGGGAACTTTCCAAAGATGCATGATGAGTATATTTTTCGATTACATTGAAAACATCATCGAGGTTTTTATGGATGACTTTAGTGTCTTTGGAAATGATTTTGAAAATTGTTTGGAACATTTAACTTTGGTGCTTAAAAGATGCATTGACACTAACCTGGTACCGAATTGGGAAAAATGTCATTTCATGGTGAATGAAGGTATTGTGTTAGGTCATGTAATTTCGCTAGGGGAATTGAAGTAGATAAAGCTAAGGTAGAACTCATGCATTCTTTGCCACCACCCACTAGTGTGCGGGAGATTCGTTCTTTTATTGGTCATGTGCAGGTTTCTACCGGAGATTCATTAAAGACTTTTCTAAAGTCTCATTGCCCCTTTGCAGACTTCTTCAAAAAGATGTTAATTTTAACTTTGATGAGAAATGTATGGAAGCTTTCAATAAACTTAAGAAGTTGTTAACTGTTGCACCTATCATCAGGCCACCCAACTGGGAGTTACCTTTTGAACTAATGTGTGATGCCAGTGACTTTGCAGTAGGAGCTGTCTTGGGACAACGAGTTGATAGAGTTCCTTATGCCATTTACTATGCATCAAGGACTCTAAATGATGCTCAACTTAATTACTCAACCACAGAAAAGGAACTTCTAGCTGTTGTATTTGCTTTAGAAAAATTTAGATCATATCTAATTGGTTCTAAAGTGATTGTGTTTTCAGATCATGCAGCCTTGAAGTATCTTCTAACAAAGAAAGAAGCAAAGCCTAGATTGCTCGATGGATTTTATTGCTCCAGAATTTGACTTGGAGATTAAAGACAAGAAAGGGAGCGAAAACTTGGTGGCCGATCACTTGAGTAGATTGGTAAGCGAAGAGGAAGAAATGCCTATCATGGAGACTTTTCCGGATGAATATTTGATGGTTGTCAACACCATAATCCCTTGGTATGCGACATTGTTAACTACCTGGTTACTAAGGACTTTCCGGAGGGTTTGAACAAGGCCCAAAGAGATAAATTAAGGAGTGATCTGTAAATACTATATCTGGGATGACCCGTACTTATGGAAGCATTGTGCAGATCAAGTCATTAGGAGGTGCATTCCTGATTCTGAGACACACTCCATCCTCTCCTTTTGCCACACCTATGCATGTGGAGGACACTTTGGCAGTAAAAGGACAGTCAATAAAGTGCTTGATAGTGGTTTCTATTGGCCTTCAATTTTCAAAGACGCTTACAACTTCTGTAAGTCTTGTGACCGCTGTCAGAGAATAGGTAATATTGGTCCTCGTAATCAAATGCCTCAGACTCCGATCATTTTTGTGGAACTCTTTGATGTGTGGGGTATTGATTTCATGGGACCATTCCCTCCTTCATTTGGTTTCACATACATTCTTTTATCTGTTGATTATGTGTCTAAATGGGTGGAAGCAAAAGCCACTCGATCTGATGATTCTAAAACTGTTGCAGATTTTGTTAAGTCACATATTTTCTCCAGGTTCGAGACCCCAAGGGCTATCATAAGTGACCAAGGGACCCATTTCTGCAACAAAACCTTTGATGCTCTATTGAAGAGATATGGAGTAATACACAAAATTTCCACTCCTTACCATCCACAGACAAATGGGCAACCGAAGTGTCCAACCGGGAGATTAAGTCAATCCTTGAAAAGACAAAGTGAATCCCTCAAGAAAGGATTGGAGCACTCGACTTGAAGATGCTTTATGGGCTTATAGGACTGCCTATAAGACTCCCATCGGCATGTCACCATTTCGGTTGGTGTATGGAAAGCCCTGTCATTTGCCCGTTGAGTTGCAACATCGATCTTACTTGGGCCATTAAACAAGTTAATATGGAATTGGAAGGTGCTTTGGAAAACAAAGGAAGTTCCGAAGATTACGGGAATTAGAAGAACTAAGAAATGAGGCCTTTGAGAATGCCCCGATTTATAAGACTAAAGCTAAGGCATTCCACGACCAATTGATTTCAGAAAGAAATTTCACAGAGGACAAAAAGTCCTGCTATTCCAATCAAGACTCAAATTATTTCCAGGTAAAAAGCTGCGTTCTAAGTGGATTGGGCCGTTTGTGGTAACTAATGTTTTTCCTTTTGGTGCGCTTGAGATCAGAGTGAAAATTCGGCAAAGCATTTAAGGTCAATGGTCATCGTCTCAAACCATATCATGAACTTCCCGACAAAGGTGGAGAGATGGAAGTGATGACCCTCATCCTTCCACAATATGAGGAGCAAAGTGAAAGTATCATCATGTCTGGCCGAGGACAATAAACTAAGCGCTCATTGGGAGGCAACCCAACCAGATTTGCTCTCTTTATCCCTTTTTATTTTGTGTTTTCATTAGTTCCTTAGATTATGTTTTTATCTGTTTGTTGGTTGTAAGCATTTGAATCTCTAAAAAAAAAAAAAAAAAAAAAAAAGCAATGTGTGCCCGACAATAAGGTAGGTAGTGCTATTAAATTTTGTCACTCGGAAGCATGTGAAGGTCACTTTTCTTCAGCGACAACAACTGCGAAAATCTTGCAGTATAGATTTTATTGGCCTACTTTATTCAAGGTCTGTTACACCTTTTGCAAAAGTTACGGAAATTGGTCAAAAAGGTTCTGCTTTAAGATTATCATCTGCACCTACTCCTTGAAAAAGTGAGATCTAGGTGGCGCGGTTCTTTTGCTGTCAAACACGTGTATCCTCTGGGGCCGTAAATATTGAGGATCCTAGGAATGGTAATGCGCTTAAAGTTAATGGACAAAGACTCAACCATTCTTGGAAAATCAAGTTCTTGAGTTATTTGTGTTGCCGGTTAAGTGGCGGATACGGACTCGTGACTCTCAAGTCGGTTTATTTTTCGTTTCCCAAAATAACCGAATCCTTCTTCTCCTTCAAAATGGATGTCATTCTTTCAAACACGAGAAAACATTTTCCTTCTTTTCCTCAAAATGCTCGAGAAAAATCTACAAAGTTCAATGTGAAAGATTGAGACTGTTAATGCACAAAGGTATGCCGAGAAGATGTACTACTGGATAATTGAAGCAAAGGTTTGATTAGCGGTGAGTCCTCAATTTCATTTGACTCATATATGCCCGGTCTTGGAAGAAGTTCATATTCTAAAAGGAGAAGAGCAAAAAGGTTACAAGTCTGTTACAAATGTGGACGATGGAACTGTAACAAGCGATGTCATACTTTGGGGATGGTTTCCGCAAATAGAGAAGATAAAATTTTCTTTATTAAGAATGGACTGAGTAAGGAGTCATTAGATGATATCTTATCGACTCTTGAGACGCATTCTTGTGGATTGGTGCATCGAGAAATTCTTAAATTGTGGAATCTCTTCAAGGATGAAGAAAAACGCTACAGTCTTGGGAATCTGACTCTAAAAGACCCTGTTTGCCAATTTTTAAGAAAATTGGATGGGAAGCTTATCCTCGACTCATAGAAGACGTTTAAGCCGTTACTGGACGTTAAACCAGAGGCGGATGTGAGCCACATCCACAAACAATCTGTACATATCATCTTCTTCTTCTTCTTCATGTCATCTCTCAAAAAAAACAAAAAACAAAAAAATAAAAACAAAAAAAAAAAAAAAACAAAAAAAAAAATTATGTATACGTCTTAGGGTTGGCTTTGGTAACACACACCGTGAATGGGAAAATGCATGCATCCTGATCCAGCCTTCTTAATTGAAAAACAAATAAGGTAGATTGTATCCCACATGTGAGGCAGCCAGGCGTATTATGGCCACTTGTCCCTTTTGGGAGCCCTATGTTGCGCTGGTCTTGAATGGGTCGAATACTGGTCAACAATGCTTTGGCACAAAGCCGAAAGAGCAGACTACCTCCATCCCAATCTTAAGTAAGTATACACTCATCTTTCATCAAGTTTTTCTAACAAATTCAAAAAAAAAAAAAAAAAAAGAGAGGACGTGATGTCTCGCACTCATGACGCTGTGCAAGTATAAAGATACGCCATGGACACTTTGTACATACAGTATGTCATCATTTTCTATTTCTTTTATCTTTGTATCATTTTGTTGTATTTTAATTTTTGTACAGACGATCCTTTGAGCAGGGTCCTTCAAGGGTTTCTAGACTTCTTTACCTTGATGGTTTTCTTGAAGTCAAACAAAAAAAAATAAAAATAAAAAAAATAAGAAAAAAAAATAAAAAAAAAGTAAAAAAAAAGAGGAGAAAAGATTCTGTGTTTCTTAATTTCAACCTTTTCTGACAACAGCCAACCTACCCTCATAGGTGCAATTATTCCCCTTTCCATTCTTTTTCCTACTTAAACACTTCATTTTCTCCATTTTTCTTCAACTCAGAAACACTCAAAGGGAGGAAGAGTATAGAATGGGGCCTTCTATTCGTAACCTCAAAAATGTCTGTGTTTTTTGTGGGTCGAGTTATGGGAAGGGATTAGAGTTTGTAAACGCAGCTAGCACTCTTGGTCGATCACTTGCTGCGAGGAATATTCATCTTGTATATGGGGGAGGTTGTCGTGGATTAATGGGGGCTGTATCACTTGCTGCTTCTATAGGAGGCAGTCAGGTTTTAGGTGTTATTCCTAAACCTTTGGCTGAAAATAACATCACTGGAAAGACAGTTGGAGAAGAAATTCAGGTAACATCTATGCATGGACGAATGAAAACAATGGTTGACAATTCTGATGCATTTATTGTCTTACCAGGTGGTTTTGGTACTTTGGAAGAGATTTTTCAAATTGTCTCTTGGGCTGAACTGAACATCTACCATAAACCCATTGGTTTGTTGAATGTTAATAATTTCTTTGATCTTTTGTTATTTTTTCTTGACAAAGCTGTGGAACAGAAATTTATCACTCCTTTAGCAAGACAACTTCTTATCTCTGCCTCCACTATTGATGAGCTCATTGATAAATTAGAAGCTTTTGAGTATGTACCTGATCCGGTATTAGCTCAGATAGATTGGTCAACAGGAAGCAGCGAAGGAAGTAACAAGAAACAAAAGCGATCTGCGACTTCATCTTTAATGGGTTTGATTTTATTGTACCTTGTTTCGTTTAAATTTGTGTCACTTTCTCCAACAGGTAATATCTTCTGTCCTTTACTCATCTATATTTTAACATTGAGGACAATGTTGTGATTTAGTTGGGGGGGGGAAGGATAGTTGACCCAAAAAATAATAATAATAAAATAAAAAAATAAAAAAATAAAAAAATAAAAAAAAATAAAAAAAAATTGTTGTGCTGTTTGGAAAGTATGATATGATTGTCATGTACTTATTAAATCAATTAGTGATGGCAGAGTAAGGAGTAATTTTACTCTTGAGACGCATCTTAATTGGTGGCAGAGTAAGGAGTTTTTTAGGTAGTAACTAATTAGTACTAAAGTTTTATTGTTTGATTTCTTTTCGTGGTCGATGCAGATCGACGGTGTGTTTCTTTTCTGCTTGGCGTTGATTCACTTCTTATCAGGTTGTGTTGCTCTTTTCTATATCTCTCTTTCACATTGAAGGCAATGTTATATTAAGCGTGGGGGAGAGATTTCAGCATGTTCTTTTTGTAAAAAAAAAAAGAAAAAGAAAAAAGAAAAAAACAAAAACAAAAAAAGGGGGTTCATTGCATGATTGAATAACTTTTCTCCCTTCTTGAACTGATATGCTTGGTGATGGATGATTAAATTGATGAATTGAGTTTGATGGATGCATACCTTGTGAGATTTTGAGCCTAATGGATGGATTCAACATTTATGCCATTCTCTTCTTTCTTGTGTGATTTTCACTCATGTTAATGACCACTCTAGAACTTGCTTTGATTCTTTTTGAGGCTACATTTCACTTGCATGCATGAACATGATTGAGGCCCTCTTTCTTAATTAGCTAGTTTAACCAAATAGCCAACCTTGTTTTCAATATGATATCAAGCACTCTTTTGATTTCTTGGAAATTCTCTCGATTCCTGCCAACCTTGTATATTTTCCTTTGCTTAACCCCTTTGAGCTTATTTGACCATTCCTTGTTTCTAGCTCATCATGTGCCTTAAATGAGAAATCGTGTTCTTACTTTACCTTAGGGAATAAAAGAACATTAGCTTGGTTAATGGATGAGTTTTTGAACAAGTGTGGGGGTGTGTGTACAAAATGGTTGTTGAAAAAGAAAAGAGTGCCCAAAAAGAAAAAAAAATGTATGTATATAGTTATGTTCATATATATAAAAAAAAAAAAAAAAAAAGAAAAGGATTGGGAAATGAATATGTAAAGGGATATACATTAGAGTTGGGATGAACTTTTATGCTTGTTATTTGAACTCAGCTCTCATTTGCTTTTATTCTCTTTGGTATTTATCCTCTCATATCCATTTTATCCTCTTCTGTTACCTTAACCTCACTACAACCTTGAATAAAGTCCTTATGATTTGTGTGTGCATGTGTTTTGAGTAGTGGAGAAGTAGAAGATAAGCAAGCTTATGGTAGTGCAATTTTCATGGGTTGAATTGAGTGAAATACCTACCTTTTAAACACTTGAGAGATTGAGAGGGGATCTTGTGAAGATCTATCATTCTCGATTCGTGTTGAAGATACCTTGCTTGTTGGTTTGAGATGTGGAGAATTGTTAACTCATGAATGTTTTGATCCCTTGAACCTTTGGTTGTTCTTCTTGATTGTAAAATTTTGGTCTTGAGTTTTGCCCAGGAGTGCAAAAAGCTAAGTGTGGGAGAATTTGATAAACACATATTTTATTCATTAAGAAATCCTTATATTTAGTCATTTACACTCTCCATATTCTTAATTGATTGAGTTTGACATGATTTTGTGAGTTTGAGCTCAAATTGGTCCTAATTGAATATTTTCAGCATTATTGAGATTTTACACTGTTTCTGTATTTTGGTCATAACTTGAGTTCCTGATATCTGAAAATCATGAATTTTATCTTGTAGGAAAGCTAAGAGGAAGCTCTACAACTTTGATGAAGAGCTCGAAGTCTGATTCAGATGTCTAAGGGACCTAAGTTGACATGGAAGTCAGAATACGGGTTCTGTCAGTAGAATCCGAACAGTGTGCACTCAAAAAAATCATATCTCAAGATGTAATAATGGAGATGGGCTGAAATTTTGACAGTGGATAGTCAAGATCCAAATAAACAACTTTCATGAAGAACACATTTTGAGAAAAAGAAGTCTAGTAGGTCATTTTGAGCTTGCAAGTCGGAACAGAGGTGCTGAAGTTGGGTTTGAGTAACCTACGGTATTTGGGACATATCTTGGGCTTAAGGAAGCCAAATTGGACGAACCAGCTATCCATTTTATAGCCAAGACAAGGATCTACAACTTTCATGAAGAACACTTTTCGTGGTTCTGAAGTATAGTGGGTCGTTTTTGGCTTCCAAGTCAGACACGAAATTTTCGTCCTCAACCACCCACTCATCCATCCACTAATCCACTCATCCATCCACTAATCCACTCATCCACTCATCCACTCATCCACTAACTCACCCATTCATCCACTCATACACTAATCCAACCACTTAACCACTCCACCCACTCATCCACTAATCCATCCACTCATCCATCCACTCACCCATTCATGTCCATAATTTCCCACTCACCAAAAGTCCTTTGGCATTTTTCACTAATTCAACCACTCAACCATTCCACTCACTCATCCACTAAACCAATCCACTAAACCAACCCACTAATCCATCCACTCAAACACTCCACTCACTCACCCACTCATCCACCCACTTTCCTTTGTCATTTTGTTACCTTAGACTTCTATAAAAGGCACCATTTATCATGAACAAGATGTAACTCTTCTTCATTTTCTCTCTTAGTTTCTTGTTTCTTGTTTCTTCATAGTTTTTCTTGTGATTTCTTTCTAGCTATGTGTAACTAAACCTCCCTTGGTTAAGGGGGTGATGAAACCGCTAGTATTAATATTGTAAATTTTGCATATTTGATTATTTCAACACGTTATGTTTTTATTCATATATTTCGAATCTATTGTTGGTATGAAGGTTTTTGTACTTGTTCCTACTTTCAAAGTAGTAGATCTAGGTTTATTATGCGCGGTTGCGGTAGTAGATCTAGTGGGATGTATGATGTTCATGTGGGTATAATTATCTTTGTGCTATTTGCCGTTATAAAAGTGGTAGATCTGGGTTTATTATGCTTGTGGTTGCATGTATTAGATCTAGAGAAATATATGTTCTAAGTAATTTAATCCCGGTGTGTGATTAGACCTTAGTGTAATTGGTTTTCTAAATCTTAATGCAATTGTTGGATAGTTGTAAGAGCGGTTGCTTTATGACTAATCAGTGATTAGGAGTTGATTTGAGCGGTTGCTAAATTGGCCAACACGTAAGGAAAACAGAGATTTAATATCACAATTGCATAAAAACATAATTGAGCATGTTGGAATAAAAAGGATATGTGGATTTACATTATTATATAAATCTAGTGGTGGATTCAATCTCTTAACCAATTTTCTTATATTGTTGATTTTAGTTTGTTTATTGTTATCTTTGAAGCTGTTCATTGTTCATCAAAACTCCAAAACCCCCTTTTCTTGTTTATTGTTAATCGAGTCTAAATTGGGAATTGTTTAATAGTGTTAATTGAATTGGTTCTCTGTGGATCGACTTACTAACTACAACTAGTTGTAAGGTTTTTATTTTCTGGTAGGCGACAACCGATTTTTATCTTAATTTTAATCACTACATCCGCACACATCGAATTTTGGCGCCGATTCTTGTCGGGGACCAATTTTTTTCAATTACACTATTAATTTATTTCCTATTTTTATTCTGTTTTTATTTTATTTTATTTTATTTTATTTTTAATCTTTCTTTCTCGAGTGTTTTGTAGGTGTTGATGTCCTTTGAAGGAGTAGACGAAGGATTGCTAAATTTGAGGAATTATATTGATCAACTCACTTCACATCCTCAATTTCCCTTCCATCTAGCTAACTTCCAACTCACACCTGCCGACATTGAAGCCGCCCGTTACATTGATCTATCAAGTTCGGGAGACATTTGAGCCATCCGAAATATCCGAAGAAGTGACAATGGCGTAAAACACTTTAAGGGCATTGGGTGCTCCAGATCTAGATCAACACCTCTTTGCATAGACATTCTTGAAAATGAAGAGGCATTTGAATTGAAATCCGGTTTAATCCATCTCTTGCCATCTTTCAATGGATTACCCGGAGAGGACCCCAACAAGCACTTGAAGGAAATCCATGTGGTATGTTCTAGCATGAAACCTGCAGGAATTCATGTAGAGCAAGTCAAGTTGAGAGCTTTTCCATTCTCATTGAAAGACTCGGCCTAAGGAGTGGCTTTACTACTTGCCACCCGGATCCATCCAATCATGGCGTGACTGGCCCGAACTTTCCTAGACAGATACTTCCCCGCCTCAAAAGCGCAACAATCGAAAAGAAATGTGGTATTCAACAAAGGCATGGGGAATCACTCCATGACTACCGGGAGAGATTTAAGAAGCTATGTTTCACCTGCCCTCATCATCAAATAAGTGAGCAAACTTTTAATTCAAGTATTTCTATGAAGGCTTACAAGTGATGGATCGCAACATGATTGATCTTTGCTAGCGGAGGAGCATTGATTGATAAAACTCCTCAAGAAGCTAGAAACTTGATCTCAAGAATGGCTGCCAATACTCAACAATTCTACTCTAGAAATGACACTGGAGTAAGAGCAGTGAAAGAAGTAGAGACAACCAGTATACAACAGCAAATGACTCAATTGACTGCTATGGTTCAGCGGTTAATGGATTCAGGTAAAGCACCAGTTCATGCTTGTGGGATCTGTTGTTCATCTGGACATCCCACTGATATGTGTCCCACTCTCCAAGAAGACACAAATGAGGAGGTAAGAGCAAGATGGGGGATATCTTTGGACTTTCAAAAAATTACAACCCCTACTCAAACACATATAATCCGGGTTGGAGGGATCATCCAAATTTCAGCTATGCAAAGCAACCTCAAAATCAACCTCCAGCTTATGGACCTCCAGGATTCCAACAAAGACAAGTACCTTTCCCTCAGAGACAGCAGCAAGTTCAAGCTCCTAAGCAATCTGAGCCTTCATTAGAGGAGCTAGTAAAACAAATGGCCACTAATAATTTGCAGTTCCAACAAGAAACAAGGACTGCAATCAATAACTTGCAGAATCAGATAGGGCAGTTGTCCACAGAATTCAACAAGTTTCAAAGCCAAGCTTCAGGGAAACTACCCTCACAGATGTAAGTGAATCCGAGGGAAAATGCTAGTCTTTGTCACATTGAGAAGCGGAAAGACGATGGATGAACCTACCTCTCTTCCACCAATCATTCAAGAGAAGGATGAACCACCCAAAGAAGCAAATGATAAGGGGCAAACTTCCAAAACCCCTAAGGTAAGTATTTCCGAACCCCTTCTTAAATATGTCACTAAAGCTCCTTTTCCTAGTAGGTTAGTTAAAACCAAGAAAGAAGAAGCGAGAAAAAGAAATACTTGAGACTTTTAGGAAGGTAGAGGTTAATATCCCTTTGTTAGATGCCATTAAGCTGGTACCTAGATATGCAAAATTTCGAAAGAATTATGCACTAACAAGAGGAAGTTAAAAGGAAATGAAAAGGTCCAACTGGGAGAAAATGTTTCATTTGTAATTAAAAGAAACTCCCAACCAAATGTAAGGACCCCGGCACATTCACCATTCCATGCACTATAGGTAACACAAGGTTTGAAAGGGCAATGCTTGATTTAGGTGCATCTATAAATGTCATGCCATATTCTATTTATGCATCTTTATACTTGGGTCCTTTGGAACCTCTTGGTGTTGTTATTCAATTGGCCGATAGATCTAATGCATACCCTAAGGGTGTGGTTGAAGATGTTTTGGTACAGTGAATGAATTAGTGTTTAAATGAGACTTCTATGTTTTGGAAATGGAAAAGGATGAGTCTCCCAAATCTGCTCCTATCTTGCTAGGAAGACCATTTTTGAAGACTGCACGGACAAAAATTGATGTGCACTCAAGAATTCTAACAATGGAATTTGATGGGGAATTAATTAGATTCAATATTTTTGAAGCTATGAGATACCCAAGTGATGTGCACTCTGCTTGTTTAATTGATTCTTTTGATCCTTTTGATTCTTTAATTTCTGCAGCTTTTGATACTGACCATTTTGATGCTCTTGATACAATTCTAACTCATATCTTAGATGTACAAGAGGAAAAGAAGAAGAGTGAAGAAGAGCCATGGAGTGAAGACATTGATGAAATTGTTGCTGCCTTACAAGAGCTCTCTTCCACCCGTAAGAGCATGAGGTAACTTTTGTTGATTTACCTGTTACTACTGATATACCTCAACCTTCTGTTGTGCAGGCACCTGAATTGGAACTGAAAGCACTACCTGATCATCTTAAATACATCTTCTTGGGGGAGAAGGACACCCTTCCAGTAATAATTGCAAAGTCACTCACCCAAGAGCAAGAAGAGAAACTGGTAGCTGTTTTGCAGGAACATAAGACAGCCATTGGTTGGTCAATAGCTGATATCAAGGGTATTAGTCCCTCCGTTTGTATGCACAGGATATTAATGGAGGAGGATACTAAACCTGTGAGAGACCCTCAGCGGAGATTGAATCCTCCCATGATGGAGGTTGTGAAAAAGGAGATATTGAAGCTCCTAAGTGTGGGGGTGATCTACCCCATTTTTGACAAGTAAGTGGGTAAGCCCAGTCCGGGTAGTACCAAAGAAATCGGAATTACTTGTGGTAAGAAATGCTGAAAATGAGCTTATTCCCACTAGGTTACGATGTGGTGGCGTGTTTGTATTGATTACGGGAAGTTGAATGCCGCCACGAGAAAAGACCACTTTCCTTTACCTTTCATTGATCAAATGTTAGAAAGATTAGTGGTCATTCTTATTATTGTTTTCTGGATGGTTTTTCGGTTACAATCAGATTGCCATAGCTCCGTAAGACCAAGACAAGACTACATTCACTTGTCCATTTGGTACCTTTGCATATAGGCGAATGCCTTTTGGACTCGCAATGCACCAGGAACTTTCCAAAGATGCATGATGAGTATATTTTTCGATTACATTGAAAACATCATCGAGGTTTTTATGGATGACTTTAGTGTCTTTGGAAATGATTTTGAAAATTGTTTGGAACATTTAACTTTGGTGCTTAAAAGATGCATTGACACTAACCTGGTACTTGAATTGGGAAAAATGTCATTTCATGGTGAATGAAGGTATTGTGTTAGGTCATGTAATTTCGCTAGGGGAATTGAAGTAGATAAAGCTAAGGTAGAACTCATGCATTCTTTGCCACCACCCACTAGTGTGCGGGAGATTCGTTCTTTTATTGGTCATGCAGGTTTCTACTGGAGATTCATTAAAGACTTTTCTAAAGTCTCATTGCCCCTTTGCAGACTTCTTCAAAAAGATGTTAATTTTAACTTTGATGAGAAATGTATGGAAGCTTTCAATAAACTTAAGAAGTTGTTAACTGTTGCACCTATCATCAGGCCACCCAACTGGGAGTTACCTTTTGAACTAATGTGTGATGCCAGTGACTTTGCATAAAGAGGAGTCTGTCTTGGGACAACGAGTTGATAGAGTTCCTTATGCCATTTACTATGCATCAAGGACTCTAAATGATGCTCAACTTAATTACTCAACCACAGTAAAAGGAACTTCTAGCTGTTGTATTTGCTTTAGAAAAATTTAGATCATATCTAATTGGTTCTAAAGTGATTGTGTTTTCAGATCATGCAGCCTTGAAGTATCTTCTAACAAAGAAAGAAGCAAAGCCTAGATTGCTTCGATGGATTTTATTGCTCCGGAATTTGACTTGGAGATTAAAGACAAGAAAGGGAGCGAAAACTTGGTGGCCGATCACTTGAGTAGATTGGTAATCGAAGAGGAAGAAATGCCTATCATGGAGACTTTTCCGGATGAATATTTGATGGTTGTCAACACCATAATCCCTTGGTATGTCGACATTGTTAACTACCTGGTTACTAAGGACTTTCCGGAGGGTTTGAACAAGGCCCAAAGAGATAAATTAAGGATTTGATCAGAATACTATATCTGGGATGACCCGTACTTATGGAAGCATTGTGCAGATCAAGTCATTAGGAGGTGCATTCCTGATTCTGAGACACACTCCATCCTCTCCTTTTGCCACACCTATGCATGTGGAGGACACTTTGGCAGTAAAAGGACAGTCAATAAAGTGCTTGATAGTGGTTTCTATTGGCCTTCAATTTTCAAAGACGCTTACAACTTCTGTAAGTCTTGTGACCGCTGTCGAGAATAGGTAATATTGGTCCTCGTAATCAAATGCCTCAGACTCCGATCATTTTTGTGGAACTCTTTGATGTGTGGGGTATTGATTTCATGGGACCATTCCCTCCTTCATTTGGTTTCACATACATTCTTTTATCTGTTGATTATGTGTCTAAATGGGTGGAAGCAAAAGCCACTCGATCTGATGATTCTAAAACTGTTGCAGATTTTGTTAAGTCACATATTTTCTCCAGGTTCGAGACCCCAAGGGCTATCATAAGTGACCAAGGGACCCATTTCTGCAACAAAACCTTTGATGCTCTATTGAAGAGATATGGAGTAATACACAAAATTTCCACTCCTTACCATCCACAGACAAATGGGCAAACTGAAGTGTCCAACCGGGAGATTAAGTCAATCCTTGAAAAGACAGTGAATCCCTCAAGAAAGGATTGGAGCACTCGACTTGAAGATGCTTTATGGGCTTATAGGACTGCCTATAAGACTCCCATCGGCATGTCACCATTTCGGTTGGTGTATGGAAAGCCCTGTCATTTGCCCGTTGAGTTGCAACATCGATCTTACTGGGCCATTAAACAAGTTAATATGGAATTGGAAGGTGCTGGAAAACAAAGGAAGTTCCAGTTACAGGAATTAGAAGAACTAAGAAATGAGGCCTTTGAGAATGCCCTGATTTATAAGACTAAAGCTAAGGCATTCCACGACCAATTGATTTCCAGAAAGAAATTTCACAGAGGACAAAAAGTCCCGCTATTCCAATCAAGACTCAAATTATTTCCATGTAAACTGCGTTCTAAGTGGATTGGGCCGTTTGTGGTAACTAATGTTTTTCCTTTTGGTGCAGTTGAGATCAGGAGTGAAAATTCTGGCAAAGCATTTAAGGTCAATGGTCATCGTCTCAAACCATATCATGAACTTCTACGAAAGGTGCAGAGATGGAAGTGATGACCCTCATCCTTCCACAATATGAGGAGCAAGTGAAAGTATCATCATGTCGGTGAGGACAATAAACTAAGCGCTCATTGGGAGGCAACCCAACCAGATTTGCTCTCTTTATCCCTTTTTATTTTGTGTTTTCATTAGTTCCTTAGATTATGTTTTTATCTGTTTGTTGGTTGTAAGCATTTGAATCTCTAAAAAAAAAAAAAAAAAAAAAAGCAGCTGTGTGCCCGACAATAAGGTAGGTAGTGCTATTAAATTTTGTCACTCGGAAGCATGTGAAGGTCACTTTTCTTGGCGACAACAACTGCGAAAATCTTGCAAAGTATAGATTTTATTGGCCTACTTTATTCAAGGTCGTTACACCTTTTGCAAAAGTTACGGAAATTGGTCAAAAAGGTTTCGCTTTAAGATTATCATCTGCACCTACTCCTTGAAAAAGTGAGATCTAGGTGGCGCGGTTCTTTTGCTGTCAAACACGTGTATCCTCTGGGGCCGTAAATATTGAGGATCCTAGGAATGGTAATGCGCTTAAAGTTAATGGACAAAGACTCAACCATTCTTGGAAAATCAAGTTCTTGAGTTATTTGTGTTGCTTAGGTTAAGTGGCGGATACGGTACTTCGTGACTCTCAAGTCGCTTTATTTTTCGATTTCCCAAAATAATCGAATCCTTCTTCTCCTTCAAAATGGATGTCATTCTTTCAAACCCGAGAAAACATTTTCCTTCTTTTCCTCAAAATGCTCGAGAAAAATCTACAAAGTTCAATGTGAAAGATTGAGACTGTTAATGCACAAAGGTATGCCAGAAGATGTACGCTGGATAATTGAAGCAAAGGTTTGATTAGCGGTGAGTCCTCAATTTCATTTGACTCATATATGCCCGGTCTTGGAAGAAGTTCATATTCTAAAAGGAGAAGAGCAAAAAGGTTACAAGTCCGTTACAAATGTGGACGATGGAATGTAACAAGCGATGTCATACTTTGGGGATGGTTTCCGCAAATAGAGAAGATAAAATTTTCTTTATTAAGAATGGATCGAGTAAGGAGTCATTAGATGATATCTTATCGACTCTTGAGACGCATTCTTGTGGATTGGTGCATCGAGAAATTCTTAAATTGTGGAATCTCTTCAAGGATGAAGAAAAACGCTACAGTCTTGGGAATCGACTCTAAAAAGACCTGTTTGCCAATTTTTAAGAAAATTGGATGGGAAGCTTATCCTCGACTCATAGAAGACGTTTAAGCAAGCATCTTGGACGTTAAACCAGAGGCGGATGTGAGCCACATCCACAAACAATCTGTACATATCATCTTCTTCTTCTTCTTCATGTCATCTCTCAAAAAAAACAAAAAACAAAAAAAAAAAACAAAAAAAAAAAAAAACAAAAAAAAAAAATTATGTATACGTCTTAGGGTTGGCTTTGGTAACACACACCGTGAATGGGAAAATGCATGCATCCCGATCCAGCCTTCTTAATTGAAAAACAAATAAGGTAGATTGTATCCCACATGTGAGGCAGCCAGCGTATTATGGCCACTTGTCCCTTTTGGGAGCCCTATGTTGCTTATTTGGTCTTGAATGGGTCGAATCTTGGTCAACAATGCTTTGGCACAAAGCCGAAAAAAGCAGACTACCTCCATCCCAATCTTAAGTAAGTATACACTCATCTTTCATCAAGTTTTTCTAACAAATTCAAAAAAAAAAAAAAAAAAAAAGAGAGGACGTGATGTCTCGCACTCATGACGCTTAAAGATAAAGATACGCCATGGACACTGTACATACAGGTATGTCATCATTTTCTATTTCTTTTATCTTTGTATCATTTTGTTGTATTTTAATTTTTGTACAGACGATCCTTTGAGCAGGGTCCTTCAAGGGTTTCTAGACTTCTTTACCTTGATGGTTTTCTTGAAGTCAAACAAAAAAAAATAAAAATAAAAAAAATAAGAAAAAAATAATAAAAAAAAAGTAAAAAAAAAGAGGAGAAAAGATTCTGTGTTTCTTAATTTCAACCTTTTCTGACAACACCAACCTACCCTCATAGGTGCAATTATTCCCCTTTCCATTCTTTTTCCTACTTAAACACTTCATTTTCTCCATTTTTCTTCAACTCGAAACACTCAAAGGGAGGAAGAGTATAGAATGGGGCCTTCTATTCGTAACCTCAAAAATGTCCTGTGTTTTTTGTGGGTCGAGTTATGGGAAGGGATTAGAGTTTGTAAACGCAGCCTAGCACTCTTGGTCGATCACTTGTTTGCGAGGAATATTCATCTTGTATATGGGGAGGTTGTCGTGGATTAATGGAAATTTGTATCACTTGTCGCTTCTATAGGAGGCAATCGGGTTTTAGGTGTTATTCCTAAACCTTTGGCTGAAAATAACATCACTGGAAAGACAGTTGGAGAAGAAATTCAGGTAACATCTATGCATGGACGAATGAAAACAATGGTTGACAATTCTGATGCATTTATTGTCTTACCAGGTGGTTTTGGTACTTTGGAAGAGATTTTTCAAATTGTCTCTTGGGCTGAACTGAACATCTACCATAAACCCATTGGTTTGTTGAATGTTAATAATTTCTTTGATCTTTTGTTATTTTTTCTTGACAAAGCTGTGGAACAGAAATTTATCACTCCTTTAGCAAGACAACTTCTTATCTCTGCCTCCACTATTGATGAGCTCATTGATAAATTAGAAGCTTTTGAGTATGTACCTGATCCGGTATTAGCTCGATAGATTGGTCAACAGAAGCAATGAAGGAAGTAACAAGAAACAAAAGCGGATCTGCGACTTCATCTTTAATGGGTTTGATTTTATTGTACCTTGTTTCGTTTAAATTTGTGTCACTTTCTCCAACAGGTAATATCTTACGTCCTTTACTCATCTATATTTTAACATTGAGGACAATGTTGTAATTTAGTTGGGGGGAAGGATAGTTGACCCAAAAAAAAAATAATAATAAAATAAAAAAATAAAAAAATAAAAAAAAAAAAAATAAAAAAAAAAAAAAAAAATTGTTGTCTTTGTTTGGAAAGTATGATATGATTGTCATGTACTTATTAAATCAATTAGTGATGGCAGAGTAAGGAGTAATTTTACTCTTGAGACGCATCTTAATTGGTGGCGAGTAAGGAGTTTTTTAGGTAGTAACTAATTAGTACTAAAGTTTTATTGTTTGATTTCTTTTCGTGGTCCGATGCAGATCGACAAGTGTGTTTTTTTTCGCTTGGCGTTGATTCACTTCTTATCAGGTTGTGTTGCTCTTTTCTATATCTCTCTTTCACATTGAAGGCAATGTTATATTAAGCGTGGGGGAGAGATTTCAGCATGTTCTTTTTGTAAAAAAAAAAAAAAGAAAAAAGAAAAAAACAAAAACAAAAAAAGGGGGTTCATTGCATGATTGAATAACTTTTCTCCCTTCTTGAACTGATATGCTTGGTGATGGATGATTAAATTGATGAATTGAGTTTGATGGATGCATACCTTGTGAGATTTTGAGCCTAATGGATGGATTCAACATTTATGCCATTCTCTTCTTTCTTGTGTGATTTTCACTCATGTTAATGACCACTCTAGAACTTGCTTTGATTCTTTTTGAGGCTACATTTCACTTGCATGCATGAACATGATTGAGGCCCTCTTTCTTAATTAGCTAGTTTAACCAAATAGCCAACCTTGTTTTCAATATGATATCAAGCACTCTTTTGATTTCTTGGAAATTCTCGATTCGCCAACCTTGTATATTTTCCTTTGCTTAACCCCTTTGAGCTTATTTGACCATTCCTTGTTTCTAGCTCATCATGTGCCTTAAATGAGAAATCGTGTTCTTACTTTACCTTAGGGAATAAAAGAACATTAGCTTGGTTAATGGATGAGTTTTTGAACAAGTGTGGGGGTGTGTGTACAAAATGGTTGTTGAAAAAGAAAAGAGTGCCCAAAAAGAAAAAAAATGTATGTATATAGTTATGTTCATATATATAAAAAAAAAGAAAAAAAAAGAAAAGGATTGGGAAATGAATATGTAAAGGGATATACATTAGAGTTGGGATGAACTTTTATGCTTGTTATTTGAACTCAGCTCTCATTTGCTTTTATTCTCTTTGGTATTTATCCTCTCATATCCATTTTATCCTCTTCTGTTACCTTAACCTCACTACAACCTTGAATAAAGTCCTTATGATTTGTGTGTGCATGTGTTTTGAGTAGTGGAGAAGTAGAAGATAAGCAAGCTTATGGTAGTGCAATTTTCATGGGTTGAATTGAGTGAAATACCTACCTTTTAAACACTTGAGAGATTGAGAGGGGATCTTGTGAAGATCTATCATTCTCGATTCATGTTGAAGATACCTTGCTTGTTGGTTTGAGATGTGGAGAATTGTTAACTCATGAATGTTTTGATCCTTGAACCTTTGGTTGTTCTTCTTGATTGTAAAATTTTGGTCTTGAGTTTTGCCCAGGAGTGCAAAAAGCTAAGTGTGGGAGAATTTGATAAACACATATTTTATTCATTAAGAAATCCTTATATTTAGTCATTTACACTCTCCATATTCTTAATTGATTGAGTTTGACATGATTTTGTGAGTTTGAGCTCAAATTGGTCCTAATTGAATATTTTCAGCATTATTGAGATTTTACACTGTTTCTGTATTTTGGTCATAACTTGAGTTCCTGATATCTGAAAATCATGAATTTTATCTTGTAGGAAAGCTAAGAGGAAGCTCTACAACTTTGATGAAGAGCTCGAAGTCTGATTCAGATGTCTAAGGGACCTAAGTTGACATGGAAGTCAGAATACGGGTTCTGTCAGTAGAATCCGAACAGTGTGCACTCAAAAAAATCATATCTCAAGATGTAATAATGGAGATGGGCTGAAATTTTGACAGTGGATAGTCAAGATCCAAATAAACAACTTTCATGAAGAACACATTTTGAGAAAAAGAAGTCTAGTAGGTCATTTTGAGCTTGCAAGTCGGAACAGAGGTGCTGAAGTTGGGTTTGAGTAACCTACGGTATTTGGGACATATCTTGGGCTTAAGGAAGCCAAATTGGACGAACCAGCTATCCATTTTATAGCCAAGACAAGGATCTACAACTTTCATGAAGAACACTTTTCGTGGTTCTGAAGTATAGTGGGTCGTTTTTGGCTTCCAAGTCAGACACGAAATTTTCGTCCTCAACCACCCACTCATCCATCCACTAATCCACTCATCCATCCACTAATCCACTCATCCACTCATCCACTCATCCACTAACTCACCCATTCATCCACTCATACACTAATCCAACCACTTAACCACTCCACCCACTCATCCACTAATCCATCCACTCATCCATCCACTCACCCATTCATGTCCATAATTTCCCACTCACCAAAAGTCCTTTGGCATTTTTCACTAATTCAACCACTCAACCATTCCACTCACTCATCCACTAAACCAATCCACTAAACCAACCCACTAATCCATCCACTCAAACACTCCACTCACTCACCCACTCATCCACCCACTTTCCTTTGTCATTTTGTTACCTTAGACTTCTATAAAAGGCACCATTTATCATGAACAAGATGTAACTCTTCTTCATTTTTTTCTTAGTTTCTTGTTTCTTCATAGTTTCTTCTTGTTTCTTCATAGTTTTTCTTGTGATTTCTTTCTAGCTATGTGTAACTAAACCTCCCTTGGTTAAGGGGGTGATGAAACCGCTAGTATTAATATTGTAAATTTTGCATATTTGATTATTTCAACACGTTATGTTTTTATTCATATATTTCGAATCTATTGTTGGTATGAAGGTTTTTGTACTTGTTCCTACTTTCAAAGTAGTAGATCTAGGTTTATTATGCGCGGTTGCGGTAGTAGATCTAGTGGGATGTATGATGTTCATGTGGGTATAATTATCTTTGTGCTATTTGCCGTTATAAAAGTGGTAGATCTGGGTTTATTATGCGCGGTTGCATGTATTAGATCTAGAGAAATATATGTTCTAAGTAATTTAATCCCGGTGTGTGATTAGACCTTAGTGTAATTGGTTTTCTAAATCTTAATGCAATTGTTGGATAGTTGTAAGAGCGGTTGCTTTATGACTAATCGGTGATTAGGAGTTGATTTGAGCGGTTGCTAAATTGGCCAACACGTAAGGAAAATAGAGATTTAATATCACAATTGCATAAAAACATAATTGAGCATGTTGGAATAAAAAGGATATGTGGATTTACATTATTATATAAATCTAGTGGTGGATTCAATCTCTTAACCAATTTTCTTATATTGTTGATTTTAGTTTGTTTATTGTTATCTTTGAAGCTGTTCATTGTTCATCAAAACTCCAAAACCCCCCTTTTACTGTTTATTGTTAATCAGAGTCTAAATTGGGAATTGTTTAATAGTGTTAATTGAATTGGTTCTCTGTGGATCGACCCTTACTAACTACAACTAGTTGTAAGGTTTTTATTTTCTGGTAGGCCTGACAACTGATTTTTATCTTAATTTTAATCACTACATCCGCACACATCAATGATTCACACTTTAGCTCAAAAACAGGGAGAAATATGAAAAGAATATGTAAAATTCGTATTGATGTTCAAACAAGGTTTTTCAGAATTTTTCTCTAACCCCATTAATGCCCAACAACCTTGCATTTAAAGCCCATTGAGAAATAGAGTCGTTAGGGGTGGTTGAGAAGCATTAAATGCTTCATTATGTCCGTTGCACTCTGTTTCTGGAAACCTTGTTATTTGAATAACACAAGGGTTATTCGAATAAAGCTTTAAATGGCATTTAGAAGAAAAGCTTGCCGGAGACCATTATTCAAATAACACAAGTGTTATTCGAATAAGTCACTTAAAATAGTTTTCTAGAAAAACATTTTATTCGAATAACTCATTCAAATGAAGAAGTGCCTGGATTTTCTTCAAAGGTTTATTCGAATAAAACAGGGTTTATTCAAATAAATCTTGATCAGTTTACAGACTTGGCTTCCCTGACTTTTGTTATTCGAATAAGACAAGTCTTATTCAAATAAACTTAGTTTCGTTTGAATTTTGCTTTCACCTGACTTCTGTTATTCGAATAAAACAATCTTTATTTGAATAAAACAATCTTTATTTGAATAAAAAAATCTTTATTCGAATAAGCCATATAAAACTTGTTTAATCAGTAGTGAAGCAATGCCAAGGGATTTCAAGTGTTTTTATATGATTTTTGGCACTTAATAAAAATTCTTTGGGAAACCAAAAACCATTTTTGAAGCATCTCTTCTCTTTTTGCTTTTAAAACAATTTTGCTTTTCAAGTTCTTTTTGAGAGATAGGTTATGGAGCATTTTTGTGAATCACATTATACTTTTACATATAGATATAGGTCCTAACTCTAGTTCTAAAGGTCTTGGACTTGAACTTGTAACATCTTTAAGTTTGTTATCATCAAAACAACATCTTCATGGGTTGATAACCAATTACATCTTTTTGTAAGTTATTTTGTAACACCCTAAAATTTATTTATTTTATTATAAATATTCATTTTATAATATTTGTAATTTTTGAAAAAAAAATTAGATTTTTTTGAGAACGTAAAATATTTTAATATTATTTCTCGTTTTACGTACAAACTGAGCAAAGCCGGGAAAATGAAATATTTTTTCCAAGAACTTTGATCTGTGGAAACGTCGACGGGGGATCTTATTAAACCCGAGACTGGACACAATTTACGAGGTTTCACGTTTTTTGAGAAATCTTATCAGATGAAATAATAAATCACTACGTAATTTATTATCTGTCAGATAATTAATATTAACTTCTGTCAACTGTAACAATTGTCCATTAGATAATAGCATGTATTAAAAATCTTATCACATTATCCTAATGTAATCCACTTTATGTCTAATCAAATCCACTTTAATTCAAAAATATAGTATTTAATCAAAGCTTCTTTGAGAAGCTTTGACCACCAAATGACTAATGTGCCCTTGGCTTGTTGGAGAAGCCATTCTCCCCCCTTCTCTCTCTCCTATTGCTGTGGCAATGATGCCCAAGGGAAGCCAAAAATTTGCTTCCATACTTTTCACATTTCACTCAAATTATCACATTTCCTACTATCACTTTCTCTCTCTAACTTTCATCTTCATTTTCTCTCCAACTTCTCTCTTCTTCTTCCTTCTTGCCTCACGGTTTTATAGCCTAAAGGTGACCATTTTTCTTCATCTTCCAACTTCACCAATACCATTTCTACATTCCTCTCATCATCCTCTACACTTCCTATTTGAAGAGTTTCTTCAAAATCCATCATCTTCACCATTGCCTTCCAAGAACAAAGCTTGATTCATGTTTTTCAAGACTTGGTTGTTGATTCTTTGTGTTTGAATTTCTAGGGTTTTGGAGAGCCAAAACCGAATCCACCAAGAAGCACCAAGGAGGCCATTTTCGTGTTCTTCCTTTAGGTAAGAGGGAGATTTACTCACTCAACCATTATTGGTGGTGAGGAGACCTTGTGTGGTTGTTGATGGAGAAATCCATGTTTGAATGCTTACTTTGTTTGATGATTTTTCATGTTTATGTGCTCTTGATTGAGGTTAATGATTGATTTGTGATTTTGAATGCATTAGGGATGTTAGAATGCTTGAAAATGTTGCATTTAATAAATAAAAAATTTGAGGGTTTACAACCCTATTGAGAGGCCACGGTTTGGCCATGGATTTTAAGGATTGGAATTGGTTTTGTGTAAAATGAGACTTAGGTAGTTGTGTATTGAAAGATTGATGCATGAAATGAAGAAGAATTTGGAACCTTAATGACTAGGGAGGCCATAACCTCTAGGGGAAATTTTGGAATTCAAGTGATGCTTTGATGCATCTTTGGGAATTAAGGACTTAGATATATATATATATAATTCATAATGAGGTGAAAGAAATTGAATGAGTAATGACTCTAAAGAGAGCCACAATTTTTGAAGGGCTCCTTAGCCCAAAATTCTCATAATTGATCCATGATGTGGAATTGTGATAATTGTTGAACTATATGTATATATATGTGATATTGAGAATTGGTTTTATGTCATTGTGAGTTCATATGTGGAACTAAGTATTTGTGAATTGTACTTGATGAAATTGTGGCATAATATTGTTGAGAATTGTCTATATGCCATTATGCTATGTTCCATGAGAAATACTTATTGATGAATATGCATGTGATGCATTATTTATAAGGAACATATCATTGATACACATACATGATGTAAATTGAGTCGTCATGCATATGTGATGTCCATTGGACTTTATTGAGAAAGGCGATGTGTGCTTAATAGATTGAATAACACCTTTGTGCGGGTGCGAGTAGACTAAGCGTAGGGTCATAGTGGCTGACCTTGGGGGCATCGGGGTGCGGGTGTCTCACAATAGACAATGGTTGCTCCACTGGGGCCATGGGATAGACCGATGCAAATACACCGACGATCCGGACCGAGACGCTGTCCTATATCATGATCAACTGTTGAGGTGCTATGTATAAGTCATATTACACAAATATTTTTATGAGATGAAGCACATTATTTTTAAGGCTGACAAGATACTGGCATGACTCCTTGATCATTCTCTCTGAAATGTTTATGTCTAGCTCCATGGAGTAGGATTTTTCGTAACGTAATGCATTATGCACTATCCATTGTCAGTCTCATATTTCATCAAGCATGAGCACTCACAGTTGTTGAATTATCTGCTTTTACTGTTGATATAATCATCTGATTAAATAAACTATTTCCTGCTTGAGACTCTGTTGATACTTTTCTTTTATTACTTATTTAATTATTGCTATTATTTTTATTCATTACTGTTGATGAATATATGTGTTGTAATGCTATGTGGGCGTCCAATGTCGTTCTATTTTCTTGCTGCCATTTTGGTAATGAAAGTTGAGTGTCTCACCTCTTTTTCATATATCTATACTTCTATTTAAATTATGTGCTTCTGAGAAGACGTTCACGAGGAAGAAAAGGAGGCGCCTGAGTTTCCTAGCTTTTGGCCCGATTACGACTAGTGCTGATTAGAGATGTCTTCGCATCCATGCCGATTTTGGGGTATGCTAGGATGACCTTTCATAGAGGACCTGACTGTTGGCACATAAACTTGAGCATGGACCGTTGCATCTATCACGGGGAGCTGACTGTGTCTTCAGCCTGGGGTCGATATGACCCGCCTGTCTTTGATTTTATAACTTTTGTCCATTTAGAGTTTTACCTGCTTGTTAGAGATTTGTGGGATGACCTTTATTATACACCACAAGAGGACTCTTTCCTCTCCACTGCTCAGGCTTCTGTCCTAAATTCGATTGCTCCGATGGCGATATCATTAGATGAGGAGGACCCTGCTACGGTCCCTTCTCGTCAGTCTTAGGGGCTGATACTACCGGTGGCTACTGATGGCTAACTGTTTATCTTTTTGGGAAGCCTGACGTTTTACTAATTTGATGGGGTGTAAATTTGTAATCATCTTGGGTGGGTAAAGTGTCTTACTTTTTGTATATTTTGATGATGTAACTAAACAGGCTAGATGCATATAATATTATATATATAAATGTGAATGTATGACTTTCAATTCCGTGTCGATTTCCATTGTATCTACAATTATTATTATCTCTTTACTTCAAAAAAAATATTATACGTGCACACGTGTTTTCAATAATCGAATACTATACAATTTAAGATACAAATTATTTAATTGCATGTTAAAAATGAACTGGGTCTTTAACAATCAATGTATTTATTGTTTTCCGCATTTTCGTTTTAATTTTGGTATGGTTTGACATTCCTTCTTCGTGAGAAGAGAAAAAGGGGCATTACAATTTTCGTTTTCAAGAGCATCTTGGGAGTGGAAGTTTGATTCAAGAAAGCACCCAAGGAGTTTTGGTCATCATCTAAGGTAAGAGGGAGATTAACCTCTTCAACCTATCATGGTGGTGAGGAACGAAATTTGCATGTTGTAAGTGAAGAATCTATGTGAGGGTTATTCACTTGGTTGAATGTAAATTTTGGTGATTTTGATTATATGTATTTTTGGTGATTTTTCTGATGTTTGCCTTATATGATTTTATGGTTTGATAATATGCATAACCTTGGTTGAGTAGAAATTTTGATGGTTGAAGTATGTTTTATGATTGGACTCTTGAAAATGAGGATAAAAATTTTGGAATCCAAAGGCCTTAGGGGTCACAGCAAAGTGACTCTAGATAGGGTATCCAAGACAAACTTTTTGGGTTATTTAGAACTTAGGTCTTTAGGTGAAAATGAATTGAATTAAGAATTTATAATAATGAAAGAGAGATAGAATAAAATTTGGTCATTTAATAAGAGAGAGATTTCGACAATTGAGTCGAAAATAAGTTTGAAAGTGAAATTGAAAACTTAAGGTATTTTATTAAAGGCAAAAGGAAAATAATTTATTAAATTAACATAATGTGGATTCCTTTTTGTGTTCTTTGTGAAAAATATTAGGAAGTACTATCTAGAGGAGTCTAGTAAGAAGAATATTGGAATTAAATTTAATTTCTATTTTAATCTTTGAAAGTTTCAAAATTAAGCTTAAAAGTTTAATAAAAGTTTTACATGATTGAAAAATAATGATGATGTTTTATGTAATTTAAGAATGATGATTTCTGGATTACGCGATGAAGATGCCTTGTGATAAAAAATAACAACAATGTACTGTCGGGCTCTTAAGCGGGACCCGGAGATGATAATGACTGGTTTGACTCATGAGTAACTTATATTTATGGAGAATCATGATATTAATATGTGTGTATGCATTAAGTGTGTGTTTGGATTGGAGTTTGCAAACTTAAGTTTGAGTCAACTTGAGTTTGCAAACTTAAGTTTAGTTAAAAGTGAGTTTGCAGTAACATGATTTATGTTTAGGAATTTTTGTTCCAAAAGTGAGTTTGACAAAATAAATGTTGTTTGGATGAAAATAATCAAAATCACTTTTAAATGTGTAATTACTAAAAAAGGTATGAGTTTATATTACAATATTAATATTACCTTTTATTTTATTTTATTATTTTTAAGAGTACATGAACAAATTATATAAACGTTATTTTTTTTTAATTTTAGTGGTAGAGTAAAATTATAAATAAAAAAATTATAACAAAATGTTAAATTATATGCATAGTTGAATAAATTATATAACAAAACATTAAATTATATTCATAGTTGATCCGATAAATGAAGGCAACTAAAGTTTCAAAACATCAAGGCAAATTGATTGATCCAAATAAAAATACAAAATAATAGTAAAGTATACAGGAAAATGTAATGCAATTTTGAAATATAAATATAAATATACTACTAATTAAGCTACATGTGCTCAATAATTTGATTCCAAATTGAGTCTCGAACAATATCCATCTCTAATGAAGAGACTGTGGTTAATTTTGGGGAAGGATAATCATCAAGACAATCTTCATCCTCATCTTTAAGTTCAACTACATTTTCATCTTCATAACGATTGAATTCAGAATCTGTTTCAGAATTTATTCTAATAAAGTTATGTATAGCCATTGTTGCACTAATTATTTAAACTTGTGTTTCTATTTTGAACTTAGGCATGTGATGCAAAATAGCAAACCTATTCTTCCATACCCCAAAAGTCCTTTCTATTGTGCACCTTAGACTTGAGTGATAATAATTGAACACTTCATTGTGGTTTGCAAATCAAGATGAACGCCTAAAATCAGGAAGGTGATAATGTTCACATTTATAGGGACCAATTTATCCAATTGGTGTTGGATAGTCAGTATCCACCAAATAATATTTACCTAATAAACAATGAAACTAGTATCATGTATATTTATAATTTTAATGCAAATGTAAATTAATTGTAGATGTGAGAAAGAACAAACCTAGAGGTGGATGTGGGAAATTCATACTAGGAGTTGTAAGGGCATTCTAAAAAATACGAGCATCATGGGCGATGCCTTCCCATCCAGGCAATGTAAAAATGAAGTACATATTCCAATCACATACAACCATTACATTTTGTGTTGGATGTCCCTTTCTTCCAATGAATTTTGGTTGTTCACTGGGACTAACCACATATGGGATATGAGTACCATCAATTGCTCCTATAACATTCTTGAAAAATGGCCAGTATCACCTATTATTTTGAATTTTGTTTTGAATATCCCGAAACCTATGATCTTGTGGCTTAATGTATTTGAAGGACAGCCTAAGGCAGGCAACCAATACTTTATGAAAATGCCTACTTACAGTCTCCTGAGTGTTGAAACCTTTCTTGTAGCATCCTGTTGCTTATCCCATGGCCAACCATGTTTAAGAACATTGCAACCATTTCTTGAATCCCCATTCATTTAGTGTCTTTTAAACCATGTTCAACCAATTCAGTACAAAACTGAAAGAAGACATGTTTTTCCATCCGAAACATCTCATAACAACGAATAGGATGCCCTCGCAAAACTTCTTGCACCCATGAATGACCTGTTTGCTCACTGGTTCTACGTGGCTCTTTACTTAAATATTTTATTACATACTCACTAATTAATGCACTCACATCTTCATCTTCCTTCATATCATTATCTATAATAGAAAATATTTTAGATTCTTCATCCCAATCCTTTGCATTCCAATCATCCATTGATTTTTAAACATGTACAATGCAAGATAATGAAATTAAGGAAGACATAAATGCACATGAAAAATGGAAAATGTAATGAATAAAAAAAACACCATAAAGATAATAAACTAAATATAGGTAGTACATAAGCATACATAAGTCACTTAAATACATCAAGCCTAACACAAGCTTAATCTAAAGTCAATTAGTTTAATACAGTCTTCCAGCTAATTTTGCATGAAGGGGAGTAGGTTATAAGCTGCATGTTTAAGCCAATCCAACAATCTCTCCTGAAATCCTTTTAAGGAGACAAACATTTCCCTTGCAAGCCTAAACATCATGAGTTGATAGCATCGAGAATGACAATCAGCATCACTTGTAATAGCCTCCATGTTTTGAAGCTCAACCATCACTTCACCAATAGATGAACCAAGTACTATGAGTGCATTTACAACAGCAAAGCACGACTCAGATGCGGATGCAATTTTACTTATTGCATCAGCTATTGTTCTTGAGACTGGAACTTTGGCCTTTCTTTTCCTTTCACTCATTTCACTAGGCCCAGCCATCTTCCTCTTTCTATTGGCGTTTTGGCTACTGTTTTCTTGGGAAGTACTTAAATTCAAATGTTGGAATTCAGTACTGACTCCAATACTAGTTCGAGCACTAGCACCTAAAGATTCTTCACTACTTCCCAAACCTTCCTCTAGATCGACAACACTCTCAAAGCATGGACGGTACCCATCATCATCTTCATTTGTTCCATTAGGTAATATCCCTGATGTGGGTGCCTAAGCAAATTTTCCAGTAGCCATCACATCTTTGAACAATATCATTAATTCATGGGCAAATCAAAGTCCTTTGTACCTAAATTTTCCATAATCATAATTTTCCTGCATATATATAACTTATCATCACAATACATTACACAAAATAAATCTAAAACACTTAACTTCATATTTATTTACTACATACTGATTGTTTTTTCTCCCACCACTCGTCTGGTGCATCTACAGTGTTCTTTTCATTGTCCTATCCTAAACCTGTCTCTTTGGCAAACAACTTGTACTATAGTCCCCACTTTTTCTTAAGGCTATCCCACCTGTGTCTTAACTGCATCATTCCATATTGCTTTCCAA
The DNA here is from genome assembly GCA_029884605.1 of Ormosia emarginata. Classification (NCBI taxonomy): domain Eukaryota; kingdom Viridiplantae; phylum Streptophyta; class Magnoliopsida; order Fabales; family Fabaceae; genus Ormosia; species Ormosia emarginata. The sequence goes on from JAQQTP010000088.1 coordinate 49,328,696, forward strand.
TTCTCTCATTAAATTGGGACATAACAGTTTTCCACCCTTTCTTTGTAAGGGTGGTTGTATTACGTTCCCCCTTATAGACTTGGTCCAAGCATGCTTGGATAAAATGTTCAGTTGTCTTTGGATCCCATGTAGCCTTTGGCTTATGAGCTTCATTGTCTATTGAAGAAGTTTCCACAATGCCTTTCCTCTTATTGTTACTCATTGATCTATTACAAAATAAAGAACAATTGTGTTATATATTCTCTCAACATATTTTAGATCACATATAAGCATATTTTTACATTTTCAAAACTGTGAGAAAGCAAGAAAACAAGAAAGTAAGCTTTTGGAGTCCTTCTTCTTAAAATGTCATGTTTTCCCTGTTTTGATGCTATGCTCCTGATAATGGATTGCAGAGAAATAAGTGCAAAGAGTGGGTAGAGTTAGAGAAATGGAAGAAATTGAGATTAGGTGATATAGGATGACTCGTCGCCTTGTGACAACACACCATCGCGCCGCGACGACATACAGTGGGCAAGAATGGGAAATGGCTCTTGAGCTGTCGCCTGGCGAATGCTATACTATCACCTCGCGATGGCTTCCTCATTGCCTGGAGATTGAAGTCAGAGGCATTTGGCTGGAAATTAAGCATGCGATGGTGAACTCCTGTAAGGCGATGGGAATTAAAAAAAAACTCTAAATTTGTACTTCCCAGATCGCCTCGCGATGGCTTCCTTATTACCTCGCGATTGAAGTCAGAGGCATTTGGTTGGAAATTCACCCCGCGATGGTGAACTCTCATGAGGCGATGGGTACTGGAAAAAAAACTTTGCATTTACACTTCCCAGCTCGCCTCGCTATGGCTTCCTCATTGCCTCGCGTTTGAAGTTAGAGGCATTTGGATGAAAATTCGCCCCGCGAGGCGATGGGCGCTGAAAAAAAAACTATGAATTTGCACTTCCCAGATCGCCTCATAATGGCTTCCTCATTGCCTCGCGATTGAAGTCAGAGGCATTTGGCTGGAAATTCGCCCCGCAATGGTGAACTCTCGCAAGGCGATGGGCACTGGAAAAAAAGAACTTTGAATTTGCAGACCCTTCATGCAATTATTCCTATTCTTTTACTTACTCCTTTGTTTTGCTTGTTTAGTAAAGACAGAGCAAAATTCTATTTCATGTACTCTACTCTATACTTTGGCAATGTAGAAGCAAACCATCAGCGAACCAAGGACTACTAATTCCTAATATGATTGTTTATAGTAGAAAAAAAAGGCAAATCTGCCCAAACAATCACACAATAAACAATATGAAAATCTATGTGATGTGATTTGCAACCTAAAGCTGAGTCCAAATCCAATCCAATATAGAAAAGTGATCCTGAGCATAATATTCTTAACTAATACAGAAAAGCTCAACTGCACATTAGAGTAATACTACCTTTTATATATATATATATATATACAAGCAGACAAGTAATTTAAAAATCCTTGTGTTGATTTCATGCTCAACTGCATATCAGAGTAATTTCATGCTCATCTTCAAACTATCAAGCAAAAGAAAAAATAAGGAACTTGTTCCTTAAGATAGCAGCAAAGCACTTGATTTTTTTTACCTCTTTGAGAAACAATTTCAACTTACAAGCAATCATGCTCATATTTTTTCCTTTTGTTTATGTAGCTTCCAAAACTATTAAATGTAAGTCTAAAAATATCTATATATCTAATAATAGTAAAATCATTTTCTTCAAAAAAAAAGGCTCTATGGCCAAAGGATAGTGCCTTGGACTGGAAAAGTTAGCTAACTGTAAATATGAAGACACATGTATAAATAACAATCAACTAGTATAAGTGAGAAAGAGTTGGTTTGAACCTTGAATCATGCATGGTTAAAGATTCATCAGAGTCACAAACAAACTCAAGAGAAAGAATATGTCATGTTATCCATATTGTTCTATTTCTTCCCAAATAAAATGTTTACTTCTAACAAGCATTTTGTCAAGCATGTAATGAGCAACCAAAATAAGAACAAACTCATAAAGCTCAGAACGAACAAGAGAGGGAACGAGATCAGAACTGTGTTGCAGGAGATGAGATCACACCTAGAACATGTGTGTTTGGGCACAATACGAACTAAATGCAGTTGGAACGAGATCGCAGGTTGACGAGAGAGAGGCCAAATGAGTTGATGAGGTTGCACCTTGATGAGAGACGAGAGGCCAAACCAGCTGAATATTCTGAAGAAAGAAGACATACATGGAAGGTTAAAAATGTGAAAGTAGTTGGAAATTTGTTGCCACATTCAATTCTCAACCAACGGACGTGAGTTAGAGAGTAGAACTGTGTTGCAGGAAATGAAACGAGAATTTTCCAAACGAAAATTGAGACATTCGAGGAAGAGGCAAACTTATGTTTGTTATGTGAAATGGGTATCCAAACACACACTAAGTCATTAATCATGCATTATATCGGCTGTGTTAGTCGAGGCTTTTGCCTTGGAGTTGAATTACACCTTAGTGTGGGTGCGATGGGCGTAGTGTAGGTCACTTGTTGACCTTGGGGGCATTGGGGCGCGAGTTTTCCACAATGGCCAATTGGTAGCTCCCTTGTGTCGTGGATCAGACCGATGCAATGCACCAACGATCCGGACCGAGATACTATTCCTAATCACGATCTGGTGTAGAGTATCTTGTATAAGTCGTGATGCGCAAATTGAGAAATTATAGCACTTGACTTGAGGCTAATGAGATACAAACATGTCTTCGAGATCATTCTCTCCAAAATTGTGTTTAGCTCTATAGAGAAGGAAATTTGGTCCATTGTGCATGTGCATAGTCTGTCTACATATCATTATGATATTTTATATTTGCTAAATTATCTGATACTTGATGCCATAACTGCAATTGTTGTTTCATGTATATGAATGATATTACTATTTTTTACTGTTTCTATCCTGCCATATTGGTATTGATGTAGGAGATCTCACTTCTCTATTATGTTATTCTATTTTATGTGTATATGGTTAATAAAGACTAAGAAGAAGACGAAAAAAGATCGTATCTTTTTTGTTATGTTGATTTTTCTGTGATGGCAGTGAGAAGAGTTTTTGTTAGTTTTATCAAAGTTCAGTTCCAGGGCGCTACGAATGCTTGGCATATTGACTGGGATACTGAGCGTGTTAGATATGTTGGGGATGTGACTGTATATGTACATAAGACCCGCGATGGGGACCCTATCTTCTATCTTGACGTCTCGGTACGTTTGGAGTTTGTTATGCCAATAAGGGAGTTGTGGGGTGATTTGCATTACACCTCTAAGGAAGATTAGGACTCGGTGGTGTCATCTGCTAGGACATATGCCCGTGAGATCTCACCTCGGCTGAGGGTTTTGTTTGATGGGGAATTTCAAGAGAAGGATCCCATGGAGGACCTTACTCCCTAGGTTTATGGACTTAGGCTAGTTTGTGTTTTGTTAAACAGTTTATATATATGTTTTTTGAGTACAAACCTTTATGTAATTTAGGCAGACTGTGATCCATGCCATCTTTTGTATATTTTGATGTGTAATTATTTAGTATTACGTCCTTTGTTGTTTTGTTATGTTTAAATTTATGTTTTCAAGAAAAAAAATTTGAAAATTCGTATTTTGCAAGATTAAACATTTTACATATTTTGTTAAGCCTCAGAGTTTTAGTCGTAAATGTGATACCCTAGGAAGGGTGTTACATTAGTTAGTATCAGAGCCCAAGTTTGAGTCTTTTGGGGTTTATGGTTAAGTCTATCTTGCTTGTGTTATGTGATTCTCTGTGTTTGGTTTCTGAAAGGTTACATTAGACTTTTATTGTGTATTGTTTAGTCTGACTTTGAAAGAATGCGATGGCTCGTGACAGAGGTGTACGTACGGACACTGAACGAGACAACAAAAGTATACCTGCAGTAGCTGAAGCTATGTAGGGGATGGCAGATGTTATAGTGCAACAGAACCAAAGTGCTGCCCAACAGCAAGAAGCGATCGCTGAAAATCAGAATTTATCAGAGTTTCTCCGTAACAATCCACCACAATTCAAAGGGGAGTTCGATATAGAGAAAACAAGTCTTTGGATTAAAGAGTTAGAGAAGATATTCAGAGGAATGGGAAGTACTGATGCTCAGAAGGTAACCTATGCTACTTTTATGCTTGTTGGAGATGGTGAAGACTGGTGGGCAGGAGCCTAATGATTGATGGAAGCTGAGGGAAGAACGATCACCTGGGAAGTCTTTAAGAACAAATTCCTGCCAGTGTGAGGCATGCGAAAGAAATAAAGTTTCTAGGTCTAAAGCAAGGGAGCATGACAGTCAGTGAATATGTTGCTAAGTTTGAAACCTTGTCGAAATTCTCAAGGTATTTCTAATTATAGCTTGATAAGGAGTGGAAATGCCGCAAGTTCAAAGAATGATTGAGGCATGACTTGAAGAAAGCGGTATTGCCTTTGGGAATTGAGAAGTTCCCAGCTCTTTTGGACAACAGTCGTATGATTGAGGAGTTGGACCAATCATGAGACACGAGAGACCGTAACTTTGGACCTTCTCAATTCTAAAAGGGAAGGAATGGCGGTAGCAATCGTTTTCAACGAAAGTCGTATTCGAGGCCACCAGGGAATCAATCTTAGCAACAATCATATGGAGGAGGTTCTGGTAGCAACAAGTTTGGTCAGACTGTGGCATCTTCACCAAAATGCTTCAAGTGTGGAAAGGACCGCTTAACCAAGGAGTGTACAATCAAGGGGATCATTTGCTTCATGCGAGAAGCCTGGACACATCTCAAGGGATTGCAATTAACCCAAGGCATAGCCTTCTGTTAGTAATGTACGTGCTGCAAGACTCAGGCAGGAGGAAGGGTTTATACTATAAGAAGGAGTTGCTAAAGCAAGGCGCTGTATCCGAATTCAGGGAAGGACCAGATGGGATCCTAAGATTTAGAGATAGGATTTGTGTATCGAGTGATCCCGAGCTTAGGAAGTTGATTCTTGATAAAGCCCATAAGAGTAAGCTGAGTATGCAACCAGGAACTACTAAGATGTACTAGGATCTAAAACGATTATATTGGTGGCAAGGAATGAAGAGGGATGTTGCTAAGTATGTGTCGTCTTGTTTGGTTTGTCAAAAAGCTAAAGTGGAACACCAAAAGCCTTCAGGAATACTACAACCTCTGACTATTCCAGAATAGAAATGGGATAGCATTGCAATGGACTTTGTGGTTAGACTGCCAAAGACTAAAAAGGGGTATGATTCAATATGGGTAATTGTTGATCGGCTTATAAAGTTAGCGCACTTTTTGCCAATTAACATAAGGTATTCGATGGAGAAATTGACCCAAGTGTATATCGGTGAGATTGTTAGACTACATGGTGTACCTTCGAGTATTGTTTTTGATAGAGACCCAAGGTTTACATCAAGATTTTGGCAGAGTTTACAAGAAGAAATGGGAACGAAGCTTTATCTAAGTTCTGCATATCATCCACAAACAAATGGTCAGTCAGAGAGGACAATCCAATCATTGGAAGATTTGTTAAGAGCTTGTGTTTTGGAACAGACTAGGAGTTAGGATGAATTCTTGCCTTTGATAGAGTTCACCTATAATAATAGTTTTCACGCAAGCATCGGGATGGCACCCTATAAGGCATTGTATAGGAAATGATGTAGAACACCTTTGTGTTGGTATCAAGATGGTGAAAGTTTTGCGATAGGATCTGAGCTTGTACAACAAACAACTAAAAAAGTTAAGATGATTCAGGAAAAAATGAGGACAACTCATAGTCGATAGAAAAACTATGCTGACAAGAGGCGGTGACCTCTTGATTTTTTATTTGAGGAGGGTGAGCATGTGTTTTTGAGAGTTACACCCATGACTGGTGTCGAAAGGGTTATTAAATCTAGAAAACTCACTCCTAAATTCATCGGACCATATCAAATTCTTCGTCGGATAGGTCCGATAGCCTACCAAATAGCTTTACCACCTTTTTCTTTCCAACCTTCATAATGTCTTCCATGTGTCACAATTGCGAAAGTATATTCCTGATCTAGCCCATGTCATAGAATCGGATACAGTATAACTAAAAGAGAACTTGATCTATGAAACACTTCCTGTTAAGATTGAGGATAGGAGAGTGAAGCAACTCAGAGGCAAAGAAATTGCATTGGTAAAAGTGATCTGGAATGATGTGACTGGAGATGCAACATGAGAGCTAGAGGACAAAATGAAAGAGTAATATCCGCATATATTCTAAGGTATGATGAATTTCGAGGACGAAATTCTTTTTAGAAGGGGAGAGTTATAACACCCCAATTTTCTTGTTTTCTGTTATTTGTTATTTTTATGATTTTTGTGATTATTGTGAATTGTTTGGCTTATTTTGATTATTTTAATATTATTTTCAAAAAGAATTAGACTGTTGAAGTGGGGCCGGGGAAGCTTACTAAACCCGAAATCAGAGACAGTTTTCGAAGTTTTCGTTATCTGAGATTTTATCTAACAAATAAAATCTAAGTATGTTCTATTATCCATTTGACAATAAATACTAGTTTTGTCAACTGTAACTTTTGTCCATTGGATAATAGCTTTTGGTAAAAATATTGTGGATGGTTCTAGATATAAGCCTAGTTACCTTTTTCTAGAGGTTTCTCTTGATGACATCACCCATGTGACCACACCTTTGTGACATCACCATTTGACTTTTCTCTTATTGGACCAATAGGAAGCAAACTTCCTAAGCAAGTTTAGAGGAAGCTTGTTGGAGAAGCTTGTCTCCCTCTGTCCTTGAAAAGCTTACGGCAATCACATGGCAAGGAGGTAGGACTTTGTTTTTCACTTATTCACTTCACTTAGTTTCACTTTCATCTTTCTACCAAGAACCAAAAAGCTACATATTTTTCTCTCATCTTTTCTCTCCACCAAGCTCACGGCCACACCACCAAGGACCACCATCCAAGCTTGTTTAATTTTAATCAACCCCACTTCTTACATCTATTCACCATTCTAAGACACTTTGGTGTTGTGAACTTGATCTAGTCCATCCATTTTCAAGTACTTCTTCAAGTTAGGGTTTGGAAAGCTTTTAAGATGAAATTCCTCCATCTTCATCTCCTCTTTTCATTTTCAAATTCTGAGACCAAGATTTTGATCCATGGTCATTCTATTTCCAAGCCTTAGATGTTGATAACAACGACAGCAGCAGTAGTGGTGCGAAGGGGTGGGTACCTACAAAAGGCACTCCGACGCTCAAGTTAAACCATGGACAGAGAGGTAGTCTGTATATCAGATAAGATCCATACCTTGAGACCTCGCAGGGAATTTATAAGAGCATTTTAGGGAGTTATACAATGCAGTTATTTAGGATTAAATTACATTAGAGATTGTGATCTTTTTTAACCAATTTTCCTGTTTATGTGAGATATAATTAGTGTGCATATCTATCAAGGATTCTGTGAGAGATTTACGCCTAATAAATAGGCAAATATACTCATCAAGTTAGTGCACAATAATATCTTAGTACTATTTTTGTAACACCCTCCATATGGCATTACATTTTCAACTAAAAACTTAAGAAAATCTGAAAGTCATTTCATAAAAGCTTTAAGTTCAAAAATATGAATTTTAAAATTTCTTTTAGCTGACAATATAAATTTACCAGAAATATAAGTAATACAAAAAATAGATTGAACTAATTAATACACATATTACTTATACCATTTAATCTTCAACAACATTTAAAACATAATTTACAAACTCAAGAAATAGTAGCAAACCTATTGACGGGTCCTACTTAATAGCACGGTAACAACACTAACGAGAAAATTCAACATACTTGTTTTGTTCCTCTACCAAACTACATACTGTCGAAACTTAGAAGATCACTTCTCGACGCCGTCACCAATCTCAGAACATTGCCTCCAGCTAAGTCTAAGAAACTTGCTTCACCTACTATACAATTTTTAACAATGCAACATAACAAACAATATAACAAAGAGGTGAGATCCCCTTTCATCAATACCAGTATGGTAGCAAAGAATGACATGAATAACAAAATCATTCCATACACACAAATATCACAAGTATAATCATGTTAACAATTTATCATTATGTTCAGAAAACATATTTCACAATAATGTAAACATTAATGGTAATTTAACAACAAATATTAACAACATATATATAATGATTATGCCACCATGATATGTACCTTGACTATGCCACAATAATATGTATACCGAATATACATATGCACAATGCATCATATTCCTACTCCATGGAGCTAAACCACTTCGGATGTGAATGGCCAAGAAGATCTGCCCACCTCTATGATAATCTAAAGGGACGCGAAAAGTAATAGTGTTTTGTCAGGACATTACGCCAGTGCGTTGCAATTGTTATCATGGCCAGAGATGTATAAAGTGACAAACAAGTCACTATGAATCACTGTGCCCTGACGCCTCCAGTAAATCCCCCACTGGATCACAGTACTCAGTTCTCATTCACTCCTAAACAACAAAAGCCATCGCGGCCTTCGACTATGCATGGCAACCCAATGCATAACTCAAGCCACCATTGTACCGTTCACAACAATATTAGATCAATTGCTCATTCAACTGTCTAATACTATTAGTATCAATGATATTATATAACCGCTCATTCAATTACATAATATCAACGATCCACCCGAGTCCAGTACGTTATATTTATAACGTGGTTTCTCATAATAACATGTAACATTTGACTCATTCGCCTATCTAATGTTTCTGGTTATGAAGACAAACCCCAACTCAACTAAATTGCCCATTTTATTGTTTTTGGGTCCAATACGTCGGCCCAACAGTAATCCGCTATTTTTCTCAATCGCGTAACCTTTTTATCGCATTTTCACAATCGCGTGATGCTTTTGTCACGTTTTCAAATCACGTAACCATTTTTCAACGTTTTTCCATTCGCGTAAAAATATTTAAACATTTTCAAAATCGCGTAGCATTTTTAAATCTTTTTCTCAATCGCGTAACATTTTTAAATCGTTTTCTCAATCGCGTAGTTTAAAAATCATTATTTTTAAAACGTGTAAGATTTTTCTACTATTTTTCACTGTATAAAATACTTCTTGACATTCTAAATTAATTTTTAAAACTTTCCAAAACTAAAAATATTATTTGAACATCAATTTCAATTTTTCTCATAAAAACTACATTAAATAATAATTTCTGACGTTTTTCTTAAAACCTGCCTGATTTGAATTTAATAAAATCTTCTATTGTTACCTTTACTAGAATCCTTTTAAATAGAATACTTTCTAATATTTTCTTCACAAAAATTACATTACCATAATTTAATCAAATCTTATAGATCAAAATCCTCCAACGCGCTTCAAAACCTAAGTGGGTGAGCTGTACGTTAGTAACTTCAAAGTATAAATTTATTTCCCATCATAATCTAAACTCATTAATTTAATCAAATCCAAAAACTAGTTTACTTTCCTTTTTATATTTCAAAGTTCACTAAATTAAGTTCCTATTAATTAATCCTTTAAGAATACACTTAAGAAAATATTTTTGATCTAGAATATCAATCCTTGGCATGTTGGCCAAAAAATTCAATCTTTACTTCCTTATTGAGTATTTATTCATTTTCTATCTCATTTTTCTTTGTAAAAATCTTTAATCCAATTACTTGTTACTAAATCATCTAAACTTACACTTAGTAAAACATTTTCAATTGGTTTACTCTAAAATAATAGTGAAAACTATGAGTCTTTTTTATGGCCATTGGAACCAAAATTCTTTTCTTTGCAACATATATCACAATACACACATGTCATTTAATCATATTTATACTACCACATGTCCATGCATATTATTAAAGCAATAAAACTCATATTAAACAATTTATAATAAGGCAATCTAAATCATACTAATCAAGCAATAAAATCATGCATAACTTAACATAAAACACTTAAACATACACAACCAAGTGAATAAATTCTTACGGATTTTTCAACACACACAAAACTACTCCTCACCACCAACACATGATTGATGAGGGTAATCTCCCTCTTACCTTTTGGTAATTTCCTCCAAAGCACCTTGCTTGCTTCTTGTACAAGTCCTTTACCACCAAGGGCTTCTTAATCATAAAACAAACACAAGTTTATTAGCATCTAAAGCTTGAATAAGAGAGACCATGGATCAAAACATGGCCTAGAACATGAAAATGAGACAAGTAGTGAAGTTTCCATAACTCCACCTTAAAAACCCTAGAACTTGATCTTGAAGAAAGTCCTTGAAGATGAATGATTTAGAACTTGGCCTTAACTACAAAGTGTCTTGGATTTATGTATAGATTCAAGAAATAAGGTTGGTTGAAATTTTTGGAGAGTGAATAATCTAAAGGTCTTGGCCGTGAGGTTAGGGAAGAAAAAAGAGAGAAATTTTGAGGGCTTTGATGATAGTTTTCTTTGAGTGAAAAGATGAAGATGAGTAATAGAAATGAATCAAAACTCTTCCTATAGCATTTTAAGCCTCCAAAACTGAAGCCCCCCTTGCACATTAGGGTTATGTCCAAATGCATTAGCCACCATTTGAGACATCAATAGCCATTGATTAAATCAATGGTTGATCTTTGGTAGAAGCTTCCAAGTGATATGATTGATTTTAAGCCATTAGATCTCTCCTCCACGAAATCCTAGCCATTAGATATATCTCCAAAATGGAGGATCAAGATCTACTCTTCATACTTTCCATCCAAGGGTCACAAAAGGTCCTTGCCACTTTGTGAGACCAATCTCCACCATAGATTAAATCAAAGGTGGATATCCAAAGCCTTCCTCACCAAGCTTGCTTCCTATTGGTCCTCCATAAAGTTATCATAACCACTTAATTTGACTAGCCAGTATAATTTTTTTCTAGCTGCTATTACCCTACGGACAATATTAACTGTATTTTTATTGTTCGATAAAATAAAACTGTACAAAATATAGTAAAATAAAATCTCGAAAACTATTTCCAGTTTCGGGTTTAGTAAGATCCCCGGCTCCGTAATAACAGTACAAAATTTTTTGGTCTTAGAACAATTTTATTTTTCCAGGCCTGCCCTAAGCCTGCATACAGCGTGAGAATACTATTAAAATAATCCAAAATATAAAAACACATAAGAATTCACAAAAATCATAATAATTATGAAATTCATGAAAATCAAACCAGATTAGTAAAAATCATTAAGGATTGACAAAAAGAAATAAAATACAAAGGCTCATATACAGTCCCAAAAATAATATTAAAATAATCAAAAACGTAAAATCTCCCAAAAATTCCTAAAAATCACAACAATCATAAAATTCATGGAAGTCGAGTCGGATTACTAAAATTATTTAAGAATCGACCGAAAAAAAATACGAATTTTTGGGGTGTTACAGTTTTGGTGGACCAGGTTGCTCCTGTTGGGTCATCAACAGTGGATTCTGGCTGGATGTGTGCAGGGTCAACCCATAGGACCAGATCTCAGATCACGACCCAAAATAGTTGCCTCCAGCTTGGCGCTTAAATGGGACTGCTAAGTGTCAAGATACCCAAGTTTGTTAGGAACATATGACATGGAATCGACAAAAGAGATCCTAGTTAGTGTTAATTGTAACACCCTTGTGGGGATGTCACATATATAAAGAAAATAAAAGAAAGATAAATAAAATCTACCCAAGTTATAAAACATTTGTTACGTACTAATACGGGTTGTAAAATAATTCCTGTTAAACAGAATATTATTAAATAAAATAACGTGAAAACATAAAACCAACAGAACAACATCACTCATAATATACATATGGTCCAAGTTATAAGTTATACAAATAATTTACAACTACAACTACAAATATTTAAACATCAGCAGTAAACAGAAATAGTAAAGAGTCAATATATACATACGCAGACGCGCCTAAAAATACATCATAAATATTTAATCCTCTGAAGGATCACTCTCAGGAAACTCATCAGAAGATAAATATCCAGGATGTCTCGACTCTCGGCGGTAACGGGACCACCTAGTCGACACGATACTAATCTCACTAGGCTCAGTGGTCACACCACCCCAATGACGCCTAATGGATAAAGGTAACTCTAGGTGCAGAAACACAGTAGTCGTCATGACTGGCTCTCCATCAAACTCATGTCGTATGGACACAGTCAACCGTCCCACGTACGTCACAGAGTCTCTGTCTCCCCTCAGATGCCAAGCTAACGATCCACCATGAAACTCGAGTGTCACAAACCCCAAAAATCCAGGCACCGCCATACCCAAACCAATCAATCCAATGGATATAGATGATCAGATGGTTCTTGATCGTCGAACTAATCTTCGGCTTGCTGATCTTCCTCCTCCTCGGGATACAGAATCTCAAGAGGCTGTTCCTCTTCCTCAAACTCTTTTACCGCGTAAAATAAATATACTGAGAAAACACATACAATAAAGAAAGAGGTAAGACAATCTAAAATCATCACAAACATGGTAAATAAGAAAATGACAAACAACGGTTATACAATTCATGCAATATGAAAAACTATAACGATGTCGTCAGTGAGAATAGAGAAAAGATTTAAATATCACAACAACACATAATATCACATATAAAATAAAATATCCCAGATGAAATAATATCACAGATAAAATAATAGAACAGATAAACAATCATCATAATACTAACCAGATAAAATAGACAGATAAAATAAAATAATATTCAAGATATACTCATATGAAATATGACACGATCCTACTCCATGGAGCTAAACACAAACAAATATCAGAGAGAGAATGACTCGCAAAATCTATTAGTACCACGGCTGCCCAACCAAACTATTGCGCTGTCACACTTTGCGTCTATAGCCCCAAGTCATATGGAATTCATCATCCAAAGCATGGTGTAGTTCACGGTCTCACATTGTGGCACTACAGGCAATGTACTATTAGACTTTACGAAATCTCGATTAAATATAGTGCGTGTCGAGTCCATTAGTGTGCTATCGGTTACCACGGCCCAGCGGAGCGACCGACTGTCCATATATGGAATCTCGTACACTAACGTCTCCAAGTTCATAAAGACAATGAACCACACTACGTTTATCGCATCGACAACACGATGTGATTCACCTCGTCAACCAATTGACCAAAAACTGGCATATCCTCAAATTACCAGGATATCCTCAAAGATAAAAAGATACAGTAAGTCCCACCGGACAAATACTGTTACAAAGCCTGTACGGGTTCACCTCATAGCCCGATAGCAGAAAAATACAAAAAATCCAGAAAGAATATAGAAAATACCGTTTCGGTCAATCGCGTAGAAATTTTATTATGTTTTCACAATCTCGTCGTTTTTACAAACGTTTTTAAATCGCGTAAATATATTTTTCTGTTTTCAAAATCGCGTAGAGCTTTTAATACGTTTTCTCAATCGCGTAAGATTTTTAAATCATTTTATGGTCCAAATCCCTTAAAAATTACTGTTTAAATAAACAGAAATAATAAATAATAAGTTTAAACTACGTAAAATATTTTCCATACCGTATACTGTCTTTTGGACATCTTTTCTATCTTATTTGCCCGTTTTTACTAAAAATTGATATTTTATTTAGAAAATTATATTTAATGATTTCCTAATTTTTCCATAAAAATTCTATTTACTTAATTTTTAACCGTATAATTTAATCCTTTTAAAAACCACTAACATGCTTCAAAATTATAGCATGAGCTATATGTTAGAAATTTTCAAAAGTTACTGTATTTTATTTCTAACAGTAAAATCATTAGTTTTAATCCTTAAACTTAATTCTAATCAATTTGTTTCTTTAAAACTCATTGTACTAAAATCCTTCTGGCATTTATTACTTAACCTTAGTTGAAAACAATTCTATAAATCAAAACACATTTAAATTTGGCTTTTTGGCCGAAAATCATTCTATGCTTTATACTTCATTCCTAATTATTTCCATGCATTTAATCTCTTATAAAACTCTTGATCTAGTTTATTTTTATTAAATTATCTAGTCAATAGTTAGAAAATAAATTTGGATCAAAAGTATGTGGCATGTTGGCCAATTTTAACAAAGTCTTTGCATTTGATCTCTAAATTATTTTTCATCTTCTAAATCCATGTCAAATTTATTGTAGTACCTAAATTCATTAAATCATTATTTTAGAAAATGGTTTGGAATTGATTTTAGAAATCATGGATCTTTGGTTTGGCATGTTGGCCTAAACATAAAATTATGTCATTTGATTTCTAAATTCATTTTCCTTAATCTAAACAATGTGATACCTTGTTAATGTTCCTAGGTTAATTAAATCTCATTTTAGGAAAATTAAGAGAACATTTTGGTTCTCCATTTTGGTCATGGCCGTAAGCCTCAAGGTTTGTGTTCTTTGGAACACTCATGCAATCCTTGACATATTATTCACATCCTATAAATTATCATACATTTCTAACACATGCAATATATTTCTAACACATATAACCTAAATCAAAGCTTGTAGACATGCAATCAAAGTTTGTAGACATGCAAATCATTACAAACATCAAATAGAAAAGCTACTAACAAATACACAAACATATAAACAAGCTACTAACAATCACACAAATGAATCCTTATGGATTCTACAATCACAAAAATCACACTCCATCTTCTTACCACCATCCATAGATGATAAGATTAGTCTTCCTCTTACCTTAAATGAAGACTAAAACTCTTTCACACCTTTCCTTATGTTTCGGTTTTCTCCTTCAAAATCACCTAACAAGCTTAAACAAAACTACAAGTTACTAACGATAGAAAGAGAGCTTAAACCATGGAGAAATCATGGCTTAGAACTTTGAAAAAGAGTTTAGAAATAGAAAACTAGAAATTTCACCTTCTAGGTAAAATTTTCCAAGTTGGTTTCCAAGCTTCAAATGGAAGATTTTGCAAGAACTCTCAACTAGAGATGTTCTTAGGATTGTGTTTAGGTTTAGAAAACTTGGTTGGATAGAATTTTGGGTGGTTGGATGGTGTAGAACTAGGCTTGGCCGAATGGAGCTTCAAGAGAGCTTCAATGGTGTTTAGGGTTTTTGGAAGAGAGAAAAGAGAGAAATTGCATGAAAGATGAAATGATTTTTGTCCTCCAAAGGCCAAATGGCCGTGAACATCATGCCATGCAAGGTGTAGCCTTGCTTGGCTTCATCAAGCCTTAGAATGAATCAAAGGTCAAGATTAAAACTTGGTTAGCAAGCTTGTCTCCCATTGGTTGATTTTAGCATAGTCATCTAGCCTAGTCACCATGATTAGTCACTAATTAACCTAGTCACCACACTTAGTCATCATGTTCTAGAGAATTCCTTCACTAATGATGCTTAATTAAGCTACTAAGTTAAGCTGTTTTAGCTAAACGTGGGTCCCGCAAAACATTTCCAGGTCCACTTTGTCATCTAATTATATTGACTAATAAAATAATATTATAATAATACAAAATTAT
Source organism: Ormosia emarginata (assembly GCA_029884605.1). Lineage (NCBI taxonomy): Eukaryota > Viridiplantae > Streptophyta > Magnoliopsida > Fabales > Fabaceae > Ormosia > Ormosia emarginata. Next base: position 49,344,183 of record JAQQTP010000088.1, read on the forward strand.
TTTATTTGACAGTTAAATCCTAAAAATTAAAAGATTAATTATCGTCTCATTCAGAATTGGGTTTAGTAAGATCCCCCAGTCTTAATAATTAAAACAAGATTTTCCCCGGCCCGAAAAAATATTATTTTCCTGTCCCGGAGCAAATCGCACAAAAAGTCCAAATAAAATCACAGACAATAATATTAAGCACTGTAACATATAGAAAAATTAAAAATAGTACAATCGGGACATAACGGTCACTTTTTCTATTTTTCCCCACGACGAAGCAAATCATTCAAAACGTTCAAATAAAATTACAGACAGTATTAATTGTCTGTATATCACCCAGAAAAATTAAAACAGTAGCTTGAGAAAATTTTTATTTTACCGTCTCGAAGCAAAATACGTAAAACGATCAAATAAAATTTTAGCCTGTAAAACATATTTGTATTTCATACAGAAAAACAAGAAACAATAAAATAGGGACATAACAGTCATTTACACAAAAGCTTGAAAAACAACAAACAGAACATTCTGGACATTAAGAGAATTAAAAACAAGACCACACAACCCACAATGTCTATTTGTAGTGGTTGTGGAAATTATAGTGTTTATCACAAGTTGTAGGTTCGTGTAGAATTTTTCCAAATCATACATATACCCCAAAATCATTCCAAAATTGATCAGATTAAGAAAAACATTAAGAGAAGAGATAAATACTTAAATCATGAAATAGAAACATAGATTAAACACATAAATGAATTTACATCATTAAACACATAACTGAATTTTCTGAACCAAAAGAGAACTCATTTGTTAAACTCATTTTCCCCTTTTTATAGAAAAACTAACAACTTTTCGTATCTAAATTGTACGATTTTCTTGCCCTTCAAATGGCCGAATCTGCCCTCAATCTCAATAGATAATTTATAGGATTTTATGTTAGATTTTCAATGCCACAAACGGCGCGTCGATCGTATATCTGTAGCTCAAGATATGACTCAATTAATGAGGAATGGTTAGGATAATGCAGGAATCCGAATTTTGCTCCAAATCAAATCTCTTTGAGAATCCTTATCCATTCTTTAATTTAAGATTTTGCATCCAATTAGAACTATAATTAGCATCTAAGAATAAGATAAGAATCCTTCAAATATTTATCTTTAGGAATTTCTTATTTTTGAAAAAAATATGATGATTTATCCTGAAAATTTAAATATAATTAGGTGAAGAGATAATTATAAAAATAAACAAAAACTAAATAAAAATAAATTAAAAATCCTAATAAATAAACCCAAAAGATGAGAGTATTTTACACTCATCAAATACCCCTAAACTTAAATATTACTTGTCCTCAAACAATGAATAAATAGTAAAAATCACAGTAAGGGTACTTCTTTTGTAAAGATGTCAAGCATTACACTTCAAACTTCTCAAAGAAACCTCAAGAATCCAAATCCATGAATAACTCATTCAAATGCCAAGAAGTTAAAATACCCAATCAAGCATACAAATTTAATAATGCGCAAACAACTTAACTTAAGCAAGTTTTCACAAACAAAATCATAAATTCATATACACTCAGATGAGACTACGCACACAAAGCAATATCTAAAACCTCAATGACATAATTGAATTGATGAATGAATGTATGTCTCAAATCTCATAGGCAAAATCACTACTCCTTTCTCCACTAATGTAGTGCACACATTCAAAGGATCAAAAGGTCTTTATTAAGGTTGTAATGGGGCTAAGAGGTGAAAGATAAAACAAAGAAAAGGGAAAAGGAAAAACAAAATATGGGAGTCATGACGAAGAAGTTTGAAACACATTAAAAATCAAGATATATTATGCAAAGAAAAAAAAACTTCACTTCAATTTACTAGCACACTTGTTTTTTTTTTTTTAATATTGACCTCCACCCCCAAACTTATTTCTTTGCAACACATTTGGTGGACTTTTTTTTTCCTCATGATGCTAGACTTTGTCTTTTCTTTCCTTCTTCTCCCTTTATCTTCAACATTCATCTCACTTAGATCCTCAACAAGTCTCTCCCTTCCACATTCAATCATCTCTCACAAAAGGGTAGGTAAGTGTTTAAAGGTTAAGGGTAAAGGTGGAATGTGGGTAAATGAAATAAAATAGGCTAATAAAAGGCTCAAATGGGGTTCCAAGGAATAATAATGATGAATGAGAGGTCTAAGGTGTAATATCCTAATACCGATATCCTAGTATATCTGACATATATCTAGATAAGCAATATCAGTCATGCTACTTCTAACTTAAACATCAACTAATGAATAATATTTAAATAAATAATTATGGAGAGTCATATATAAAAGTCATACATATATACAACTTTTACATTCTCAAAGCAAATATAAATAATTATATAAACTTTGAACTAAAACATTAAAACTAAATTGATCTAGTTCTTCTGTTTCTTCTTCTTACCCTCTTGTAGGGCCTTGACCTGGATTTACATGGAAACACAGTAGGGTGAGAAATCATAATTCTCAGTAATGGTATTCCAAAACTAGACATTTATAACATATAAATACAACCTTATTACATAAGAAGTAAAACATGTTATAAATGTACTCTCATACCTCATCTTTACTCGTTAAAGTAGGCATACTACACTAATATCTCTAGTCTAGTTGTTCATTAACATGATATAAGCACTGTACAAATATCAACTCACAATGAATAACATTACTAGCATTGGATTCATAATTGCAACAAATAAATGAGTTTTTACTCACTACCACTAGAACATTCATATTCTAAATCTATGTAAACATTCATCTAGCAACCTCATAATCCAATACTAAACTCTTATACATAACTTAGCTATTCTTGATAAATGTGTTCCTTTGTATATATATCTGTGTAGAATAAGCTAACTAGCCCTTAGACTATCTAGTGATGAGTAGACTATTCCATCACACAATAATGAGTGTAGTACTTCCACTACATATCTGATGATGAGTGGACTATTCCATGTACTACTTCCACAACATCATACTAGTAACTCTGACCCTATTGGTTGGGACTCCTGTGGAATAATAATTAATACATTCTAGCTCATCCTTCACCTATCATAAGACTTAACTCCTCCTTAGCCTAGCATAAGACTTAACTTGTCACAACTCCACCTTTAACAAAGTGCCTTTTTCACTCCTTTGCAAGGTCAAGGGACTTGTCTCGCTCCCTCAGTTAGGATTTGTGTCTCTTATCTCACAACTACACCTATAACAAAGTATTTTTCTCACTCCTTTGCCAAGTCAAGGGGCTTGCCTCATTCCCTTATTTAGGAATTATATTACTATGGTTCAACTTTAACAAGTAAAGGAACCACTCTTTACTAGGTTCAACTTTAATAGATAAATGAAGCAACTCTTGCTATGTCTCAACCTTAGTAAATAAGGGATCCAACTCTTGCTAGCTCTATGGTTCAACCTTAATAAATAAGGAAACTAACTCTTGCTCACAACTCCACCCTATGCAAAGTACTCCTTTGTAGGGTCAAGGAGCTTATCTTGCTCCCTCAGTTAGGAATTGTGGTAAATTATGGTTCAACTTTAATAAACAAAGGAACCACTCTTGCTATGGTTCAACTTTGATAAATAAAGGAACCACTCTTGCTATTACCCTATTTCAACTCAACTTATTGAGAGAATAAAGCATTTACTGAAGAACTTGCACATTTAACTCAACTTTAACTATTAAAGAAGTTAATAGTGTTTCTAGAACTCGAACCATCTCAAACCACCTCAAAATCTTGCATAAAAAGGGTAATTTTTAAGATTGCACCAAATGCGTGTAACACTTTCCTTCGGGTGCCACCTTTTCTGACTCAACAAAAGAAAATTAAGGTAAATTATAAAAGATTTAATTATTTAAAATGCGGGTTAAAAACTTCTTTCTTGTTCAAAATATAAATTTACCAAAGTTATAGGTACTATTTAAAAATATAGTGAACCGATTAAGGCTCATATAACAGGCACCACATAATATTTAACAATTATTCAAGAAACATAAAACTTACAGACTCAATTTTAAACAGTAGCAAACCCCATGATGAATCCTACTTAATAGCACGGTAAAACGCTAACAAGAAAAACTCAACATACTTATTCCGTCTTGTATCCATCTTGATGCGTCATATATCTGTTCCTCCTCAAAAACTGCACACCAACGAATTCGGGATGGCCACTCCTCGATGTTGCCACCGAACTCAGAATATTTGTCTCCAATCAAGTCTAAGAAACTCGTTCCATCTACTATACAAATTTTAACAATACAAGCACAAGAAAACAATACAACAAACAGGTGAGATCCCCTTTTCATCAATACCAGTGTGGTAGCAAGGAATGATACAAATGATAAAGTCATTCTATACACACAAATATCACAATTATATTCATGTCATCATTTCATAAACAATTTCCATAACCATATATCAGAGTATAATAACCAGTACCAATTTCATCATAACAAATACCAACAATATATATGAAATGATGAAGTCACACCATATGAAATTTAGCATACCACAACAATATGTGTACTGACCATGTGTATGCATACTAAACCAATTTCCCACTCCATAGAGGTTTTCACAATTTCAAGATGAATGGTCTAGAATAAATGTCAGCCTTAGCCCAACGACATTACCAGTCCACAAAAGGAATCGTGTTATTGTCGGGTATCGTCAATGCGTTGCAACGGACTGCATCACCAAGTGGCACATGGTACTTGCCAACTGTCCACTGGTTGACCACCACGCCTTGACGCCCCTAAGATCCATCATAGATCTCACTTTTCAATTCTCATTCATTCTTTAACCACAAGGGCCATAATAGCTATCAGCTATATTCTATTCAATGCAGGAATGCCTCAATGCATATCTCAATTTCATCATATGCCTCAATGCATATCTTAATTTCATCATTAAAAGGGTTCACAAATGAGATTAGAACAACCACCCATACAATTGTCTAATATCATAAGATCAAAGGATATTATATAATCGCTCATACAATTACATAATATCATCGATACATTCAGGTCCAGCACATCAGTTCTTTTAGTATCTTTACTGTATTTTCAATCGTGTATCATTTTTAACGCGTTTTCACAATTACGTAACACTTTTGTTATGTTTTCAAATCGCATAACAATTTTCTAATGTTTTCTCAATCGCGTAAAAATATTTACGTGTTTTCCAAACCGCGTAGCTATTTTTCAACGTTTTCAAAATTACGTAGCTTAAAAATCATATTTTTAAGTTGCATAAATCATTTTTCATCATTTCTCAACTACTTAAAACATTTCTCAATATTTCAATCATCGTTTTGGATTTTCCAAAAATCAATGTCATTTCCAACTTCATGTTCCACGTTTTCTTCACTTAAAAATCCTCTACGTAATATTTTTCATTATTTCCCCAAAATCAATATTCCTTCAAATCAATTATTCCAACTTAAGATTTTCTAACATGCCTTAAAACCCAACGGGTGAGCTATACGTCAGTAAACTTCAAGTCATCAATTATTTCTCTTTATAAACTGATCCTACCAATTTCAAAGTTTCCAAAAATAATTCTCACTTAATTTAAAAATCTCAAAATTCATTACTTTAAATCCTTTACAAATAATTGTCTAAGATTACTCTTAAAATCATTTTTTTTACCTAATTTACCAATCCTTGGCATATTAGCCGAAAATCACAAATAGCTTCATCATAAAATATTTGTTCATTTTCATGTCCACTTTCTTTGCATATCCTTAATCATTAATTTATTACCCTTTTTATCTAAAACTCATGATTAGTAAAATACTTAGAATCTTTTACTCCCAAAATAACTTTGACGTCGTGTGCCTCCATGGTTCTTTGGAACCAACATACTTTCCTTTGTCATGTAAATCACATCTTATTACATACACAAATCATCATGCATCATAAACACATACTAAAGCATATAATCAAAGCAATAAACATATCAATCACCAAATAATCATAAATATGGAAAACTCTTAAACAAACAAGTGAATAAATCCTTATGGATTCTTCACCACACACACATCCATTCTTCACTACCAACACATGGTTGATGAGGGTAATCTCCCTCTTACCTTTTGATGATTTCCTCCAAAGCTCCTCGCTTGTCCCCTTGAAATAGATCTACTCCACCAAGTAGCACTTAAAAATAAAGAAACACATACAATATTAATATTCAAGGATATCAAAGATGACCATAAGCCAAAATATGGTCTTAGAGACTTACCAAAGAAAAGAAAGATGAAGAACACAAATCTTCACCTAAAGGTTCTTGATCTTGAACTTGAAGATCAAGGTTGAAGATGGAAGATTTAGAGAAAGTCTCCAACATGAAAGTTTCTTAGAATATCATGTAGATCTAGGAAACTAGGTTGGATGAAATTAAAAGAGATTGGAGGTAATTTCTATGCCCTTGGCCGTGAGGTATAGAGAAAAGGAAAAGCTGAGATTTTTTTTGTGTAGTTTTTGACTTTTGAAAGAACTCCTTGATAGAACTCCTTCAACTACAAAGATGATTGGATTGCTATAAGGATTCAAGAAATGAGGTTAGTAGAAATTATTGAAGATGGGAGAAGGGTTATCTCTTGCTTGGCTGAAACTATGGAGAGGAGAAAGTGAGATGATTTGTGAAATTTGCTTTAGGAAAATGAAGAAGATGAGATCAAATGAATTAGAAGCTTTCCTATAGCCTTCCTAATGCTCTCAAAACCATGAGCCCCCCTTTGGACACCAAAGGAGTGTCCAAGTTCATCTAGCTACTTTGTGAGACTTCTAATAGCCTTAGATTAGATCAATGGTTATCATTCAAAGCCTTCATCCTTAACCTTGTTTCCTATAGGCTTAGATAAAGTAGCCAACTAGTTCTTGAAGTTTCCTAACTAGAAAGTCAATAGGAAACTAACCAAGTTTACTAATTCCATTACTTCCTAACTTATTTAAGCTAACTTAGTTAAGTTTCTTAACTTCTTCACTAACTATCTAGTTACTTGAATGTAACATCACAAGTTTTTTGGAACTCCTAGAACTCTCCAAAACCGTGTAGCCTAATGGGAAGTAAACTAGATTTTGTTTCATTTAGTTACTACTTAGATTTTATACTAACTTAGTTTAAGTTTTCTAATTCCATTTAGTTGCATAGTTAACTAGTCTAACCGCTATTATTGACCAATTTCTATTGGTTGGATGCTTACTAACTTGATTCCTATTGGTTGTCATTTTGGTTGACCAAATTCGATTAGTTGCTCTTGAAAAGTCTTTGTCACAAATGTTGACTTAATTTTATTGGTTAATCTTATTTCTATAGCTTTCCTATTAGTTCATCAAAGATGACTACTTCTAATTGATTTATCAAATGAAGACTAGATTCTAATTAGTTTATCAAGGAAGACTAAATTCCTATCGGTTCAATATATAACCATCAAACTTGACCAATTCTTATTGGGTTATTTCAAAGAGACTAGTTTTCTATTGGCTTAGAGAATTCAAGCCACTATCGTTGACTTTTCCAAAACTTAGCAAGCAAGCTACGCTCTCCTATTAGTTCGTTATAAAGGTTGTATTTCTAAGATATTTTGGTTTATGGATAACTATCCATTAGATATTTTTGGAAACTATTATCCAATGGACAATAGTTACAGAAATTATTACACAATGGACAGAACATACTGCTTATAAGTCAGTAAGTATTTGTATGCTATATAAATAAAAATACAGTATATTTTTATTTCATAAATAATTTCTAAAAATTAAAAGATTACGACACGTATCTCTTTGAATTAGGTTTAGTAAGATTCCCTGGCTCTGAATAAATACGTAAAGATTTTTCCCAGCCCAAAAATTATTATTTTCCTGACTCAGAACAAATCACACAAAACGATCAAATACAGTCAAAGAATAGTCAAAATATTTTTACAGCATACAGAAATTGCAAAATAGTACAATTTTGTCATTACTGTCAAATAGCTAAATTTTGGGGTGTTGCAATGCGCATCATAACTTAAAAAATTTTGATATTTTATGGACAAATAGTCTTCTCTCATATCTTTAAAATGGCACAAACCTCACTTCATTTAGCTAAGTGTAGCTAAAGTTATGCGACATTATGCAGAAACTAAAACAAGGCACTCACTATTTTACTAGAATCTGAGCTGACTTTAAACTGAATTTGGGAACGAACTAAGAGTGCTAACATTCTAAAATTTTACTGGCAAAAAGCTTTACATGTTAGCTTCAAAATGCCACTAGTCTCATGTAAATACGACCTCAGAGTAGGAAGTTATGCAATCTGGTTTACTGGCTGCCAGACTTCTTTTTTTACAAAATCTACCTCATATTCAAATAGAAACTGGTATTAATTAGGTTGGTCTAAAAATCTAAAATTTTTCTGGATGAAGCCTTGTATCTTAGCTTTCAAATGCAATAAGAACCAGGTCAATCCAATAACTACAACTCAAGTTATACAACAAACTTCACAAGCTATCAGGATGCCCTGTTCTGTTTTTTATTCTTTGAAACAACATAACTGATTATATACTCTTCATAACTGGTTATTCTTAAAGCCAGAACCCAAAATACTATTCTCACAAGCTCAATAACCGATTATTCACTAATGATAACAAGTTATCTATTATTTTCTGCAGAAAAAATACCATTTTCACGTCACAACTCCTCCAAAACAGTTCCTTGGTGATTTCCATCACTAACCATGATCTCTGATCATGTTGAGGTCCTCATAAAACATTTCAACTTATCTAGCATGGATTTCTTGAACCTAAACAACACTTTCTCTACCCATTTTCCAACTATCCACTTAAGTTATCAATGGAGGTTCTTAGGTTCATGAACTATATCCAAGCATACGTTAGGTAATGAATCAACCAAACTTAGTCATTAAAAGCCATAACCAACCAAGAAACATCATTTACCTCTTAAAACCAGTTTATATTCATCAAGTAAAACTAAGAAAACAAGATGATGATGAGTAGGAAAAGATGAAATAAAACGCCCTACCTCTTGTGTAGATGAAAATCTTCAAGCCTTGATGTGATCCTCTTGTTCCCCTTTGATTTCTCTTCTTCCCCTTCCTTTTTTATTCTCCTATGTTTCCCCCTTCTTTACCTCCCTTTTCTGTTTCTTTATTTTTTGCTCCTTTTTGTTGTGGAGAGGGAGAGAGAAATAAAAAAAAAGGATAAGAACAAGTTTTTGTGCTAAAACTTACATCTGCTAAGGACACTCGGATTATATTAATTCAAGTTTCATAACTTCTAATAACTTTAGAATAAATCCTAGGATTCATCTAAATTATTGTTTCACAATTTTCTCAAGTTTGCATATCTGCTGCTAGTCAATTTGGTATTAAAACGCACAACAAATATGCCTAAAAATAACAAACTAACTCTGATTATCCTTAAATTTTAACTGCATCTTACTTAGCTCATTTGTGACCTAGAAACAAGTTATTCATACTTGTTTCCCTCAACTTAGCCGTTAAAGCCCTTTTCTGAGTTTTTTCATGCTACTTTTCACCATTTATGCTGCAGCAAAGTGCCTAAAATAACTCAATTTGTCACAAAATTGAACTAGCATGTCAAAAAAGTATTAAGCTACCTCTGTAACCATTTACAAGCCTAACATGTTTTTTGAGGGTATTACATAAGGCCATGGTAATATTAAAGAAAGAATGCCTAAATCATCTCCTTTTAAGTGCACATTAGGATTTTCCCTCAAAAAGATGCAGTGGGATTGTTCTAAGATCGGTGAAGCAATTAGATACTCACTTTAGCACACATAGTCCTTCTCTAAGAACACACAAATTCAATCAAAAGTTTAATGAACTGAAGCAAAAGAAAAATCAAATGTCCAAAGCTAAATATACATGACAATCATGAACAAAACTCCAACCAATATAATCATAAGCAAATATGAATCAAACTCTCTTAGCCTAAGATCAATCTTTGAAGCAATACTCTTATTTTCAAAACAAATTAGTTCATGCATATGCTTGAGTGAACATGGATTTAGGGTGATGATGACAAAATAAAATCAATAAAAATAAATAAATAAATGTGGAAATAAAATGCTAAAGGGAGAAAGAAAAATCTTTTTGGCAACTGACAACTATATACATCCCCCTATAAAGGTTCCAAACTCAGGGAGGCACTTAAACAGACTCAACATTAACTTCAAAACAAAATAGAAAAATGTTAGTCAATACAATAAGAAATGACAAAATAATAGTAAAAACAAATAACTAATTGTAACCAAAAGGATAAAAGAGTAAAGAAAAGGAAATAAAACTTGGGTTGCATCCTAAAAAGTGCTTGTTTAACGTCATTAGCTCGATGTTGCCTTTTGTTCAAGGTGGCTTAAAGTAAAAGACATGACTCCTTCTTCTTTTCAAAGCAGTGCTTCCATCCTTGATCTAAGTTTAGAAATGCCTCCAAAGGCATTTTGAACTCGACTCGAGACTAGTTGTCCCAAATGCGCCTTGGCATGAGAGATTCTGCTAGGCCATAGTAGTTTCAATTGATCAACAGATGAAGGACCAATTTGCAATAAATTATGGACAATGGACAGACCTTTCTCTATTTCATCAATCTTGGAAATATGAGAGTCAGCATTAATTAGTGGTGAAGAGCTCTTACTAGTCAACTCCTTTTAAGACTTATTTTTAATGCAATTAATGGGGGCATAAAGATATGATGTTGATGAAGACTTATCAAAGACATTGATAGTCACTTGATTTCCATCCACCCTCAAAATGAGTTTGCCTCTAGATACATCAATCAATGCTTTGGATGTTGCTAAAAACGGCCTCCCAAAGATCAATAGGATATGGTGATCTTCATCCATGTCTACAATGAAGAAGTCCATGGGAAAAATGAATTTGTCCACCTTTACAAGAACATCTTCAACCACACCCCAAGGATATACATGTGATCTACTAGCAAGTTGCAGCATAGTGAAGGTGGGTTTTGGATCTTTCAAGCCCAATTTTTCATAGATAGACAATGGCATCAAGTTGACACTAGCCCCCAAATCACAAAGTGTTTTTCCTAAAAATTGTGAACCAATCTCATAGGGAATAATGAAACTACTGGGGTCCTTGAGCTTTAGTGGCAGCTTCTTTTGTAAAATAGCATTGCACTCTTCTGTAAGTGCCACAGTGATGCCGTCCTCCAGCTTCCTCTTTCTAGATAAGAGCTCTTTCATGAACTTAGCATAAAAGGGCATCTGTTCAAGAGTTTTGGCAAAGGGGATGTTTATTTGTAATTTCTTGAAGACATTTAAGAACTTCGAGAATTGCCTCTCTTGGTTTTCCTTAACTTATCCTTCCACTGTCTTGCCACTTCTCAAAGTAATCGCCAGACAATGCTCTTTTGGATTGACCATTGTGTCACTAGGTAAGCTACTTGGAGGTTTCTCTACAAGTTGTCTTGAAATCTGCCCCACTTGAGTTTCCAAACTTCGAACAGCTGCCTCTTGATTTTGAAAATTGGCATTTGTTTCTTGCATAAAATTAGAAGTTTGATGCATAAAAGAGGATGTCTTTTGAGACAATTTTTCAAGTGTAATTTCTAGAGGAGACTTATTCTCTAGTTGAGCATGCAGTGGTACCCCATGATTATTCTAAGAGAAATTATGATGATACCTCCACCTTGGATTATATGTATTTGAGTATGAATTACCTAAGGGTCTTAAAGGATTGCCCATATAATTGACTTGCTCTTGAGGAATAAACCCAAAGTTGCTTGCCTCGCAATCACCATTAACATGGTTCCCTCCATAGAAATTGCAAGTCAAGGCTTTGTGGTTGACAAAGCTAACTTGCATATTGCCAATTTGTATAGTGAGATTGGTAATTTGCTGAGAAAGGGTTTTATTTTGAGCAAGTATGGCATCAAAGGTGTCAAGTTCCATAACTCCATATTTAATCACTACTCTTCCACTAGGCATTTGGTATTCATTCGTTGCCATAGTTTCAAACAATTCTTGAGCCTCTTCAAGAGTTTTAGTATTTAGAGACCCACCTACAGATGCATCAACCATAGCCCTGGTAGAGTGATTCATAGCATTATAAAAAATTTGGACTTGCTGCCAAATCTCAAATGCATTGTGAGGACATCTTCTCAGCAGCTCATTGTATCTCTCCCAAGCTTCATACAAAGATTCCCCTTGATTATAAGCGAAATATGTTATTTCACTCCTCATCTTCACAAACATCGATGGAGGAAAATATCAAGTGAGGAATTTGCTTACCAAATCATCCCAAGTAGTGATGCTTCCTTGAGGTTGTGCTTGAAGCCAACTCTTAGCTTTATCCCTTAGAGAGAATGGAAAAAGCCTAAGCCGTATAGCATCATCACTTGCTCTGTTGAATTTGAAAGTGTCATAGAGCTATAGGAAATTATTAATATGCAAGTTAGGATCTTTTGACTGATTACCCCAAACTAATCTTGTTGCACCAGCTGTAGAAGAATTGGTTTAGTCTCAAAATTGTTTGATTGTATGGTAGGCCAAACTATACTGGTTGCAACCCTTTCAACAGATTGAGTCGAATAATCAGCCAAAGTGTGTCTTCGCCTTTCATTAGTTTTAGCCATATTTTCTTCTTCAGTTCTTTTTCTTTCTCTTGCTGCTCTTTTGTTTGCTCTTGTTGTTTTCTCAATCTCTAGATCAAAAAGAAATGCTTCTAGATTTATAGTACCTCGCATAAACAAACAAGCAAGCAAGAGTAATTAAAGAAAAATAAATTAAAAATAAAATTAAATAAAGAAAAATAAAATTAAACAAAAAAAATGCCTAAATTAGTGTCTTTTAAACTATTATTTAAAATTGACAATCAATAATCATCGACAATAGCGCCAAAAGCTTGTTGTGATATTGGCAAGTGCACCAAATTGCAAAAGTAGTAAAGTGATGAACTCTTGTATCATTCCCGCGAGGATTACGCTGTCAATTACTAAATTCATTAAATTGACACTATTTAAGCTATCGAAAGATGAGAGTCGATAAGAACGTAAATTAAAAAATACTAACAAGAAAATATTTAAAATTAATAAGAGTAAAACAAATTAATTAAACAAAGGTTGGAAAATAATGATGTCAAAGTGTTAGGGTTCTGATTTCACTTAAACTCTTTTGATGCAAAATCAAAGATTCGTTTAATCAAGTTCTATTTTAATGATTTATGGTCAAATTCCCAAAATTAATCAGTACCTAATCCTTTGGTATATTATTCTTCTTTGCACTATTTTGAATTAACCAATCCCTTACTATAACCCTAAATAGAGAATGCTTTATCATAAAAGAGAGAATTGAAAACAAGATCACACAACCCACAACGTTTATTCCTAGCGAATGTGGAAATTATGATGTTTATCACAAGTTCTAAGTTCGTGTATAATTTTCCCAAACCACACATAAACCCCAAAATCATTCCAAAATTGATCAGATTAAGAAAAACATTACGAGAAGAGATAAACATGTAAATCATGAAATAGAAACATAGATTAAACACATAAATGAGTTTACATCATTGAAGAACAAGATCCATTATCACTCTAACTAGAAATGTTTAGTTTCACATGGAGAAAGACGAAAACAAATAGAAGAATTCGGTAAACTCCATGGAAGATTAGTGGAAAGGTTGAAGAAAATTCTTAATCTTCAAGCTAGATGCACCCTCACCAAATTAGAGTTTGTGTCGTTCCTTCTCTCTTTGACGGCTGCTGAATTTTATGAATCAAAAGAGAGCTCTTTTACCAAACTCGTTTTCCCTTTTTTATAGAAAAGCTGATAGTTTTTCATATCTAACTTGCATGATTTTTCTCACCCTTCAGATGACTGAATCTGCCATCGATCTCAACACATAATTTGTAGGATTTTCTGTTAGCTTTTCAATGCTGCAAATGGCACGTTGATCTTATATCTGTAACTCAAGATATGACTCAATTAATGATGAATGGTCAAGATAGTGCATGAATCTGAATTTTACTCCAAATCAAATCTATTTGAGAATCCTTATCCAATTTCCAATCTAAGATTTTGCATCCAATTAGAACTCTCATTAGCATCTAAGAATAGGACAAGAATCCTTCAAATATTTATGTTTAGGAATTTCTTATTTGTGCACAAAATCTTATGATTTATCCTAAAAATTTAAATATGACTAGGTGAAGAGATAATTATAAAAATAAACAAAAACTAAATAAAAATAAATTAAAAATCCTAATAAATAAACCGAAAAGATGAGTGTATTTTACACTCATCACTTATTTTTTTTACTTGCAGTTGGGTTTAGGGGAGTTGAAACTAACTAAGATGACTCTCTAATTGGTTGATAGATTTGTTAAATATCTGAGGGCATTGTTGAGGATGTGTTGATAAAAATTGAGAATTTTTACTTGTATGTTGACTTTGTTGTGCTTGATACTAAACCTATTTGTGGTCCCTATCCCCCAATTCATATTATTTTCGGTCGTCCATTCCTTGCTACATCTAATGCATTGATTAATTGTAGGAGTGGTGTGATGAAACTATCATTTGGGAACATGATTGTTGAGCTTAATATTTTTCATATTAGCAAACTGATGCCTAATGATAATGATTATGAGGTACATGAATTGAATTTGAATGATAGCTTGACTTATGAGTGATTTATGCATTTTAGTTGTGATGATCCATTAGTGGCATGCTTGAATCATGTTAATACTGATGATGGTCACATCATATCTAAAGATGACATTGAGGTTGATAAGGCTATAGTTGACTTGATTTCTAACATTCCTTCCCCTAAATCTGTGAAAGAAATTAGATCTTTTCTAGGACACATAGGTTTCTGCAAGAGGTTCATCAAGGATTTCAGCAAGGTAGCAAGGCCTTTAAGCAACCTTTTTGGTAAATGGTCAGCGGTTGAAGTCGTACCTTGAGTTGAAGGATCCAAATATAGAAGAGACTTTGATAGACAATCCTATCCACCAAAACTGAGGTAAGTTTTTTGTAACACCCCTTTGGAGGATGTCACACATAAAAGAAAATAAAAGAAATAGAAATAAAATCTACCCAAGTTGTAAAACATTCATTAAATAATAGTATGGGTCATAAAGTAGTTCCTGATAGACAGTTTAATAAAAATAAAATATTGCGGAAAACATAAAACAGACAGAATAACATTGCTCATATGTTCTGAGTTATAACTTATACAAATAATGTACAACTACAATTACATATATTTAAACAGAAACAGTAAATAAAAACAGTAAAAGTGTCAATATATACATCCATACGCAGACGCGCCCAAAAAAACATCAAACATATTCACTCCTCTGAAGGATCACTCTCATCATGAAAATGATCATCAGGGGACAAATATCCTGGATGCCTCGACTCTCGGCGATAACGTGATCGCGCAGTCGATACGATACTTATCTCACTAGGCTCCGTGGTCATACCACCAAAATGACGCCTAATGGATAAGGGTAACTCTAAGTGTAGAAACACTGTCGTAGTCATGATCGGCTCTCCATCAAATCTATGGCGTAGGGTCACCGTCATCCGTCCAGCATATGTCACCGAATCTCTATCTCCTCTAATGTTCCACGATAGAGATCCACCGTGAAACTCCAGCGTCACGAACCCCAAAAATCCGGGCACCGCCATACCAAAACAAATCAATCCAATGGGTATGGATGATCAGATGGTTCTTGATCGTAAAACTGGTCGTCGATTTGCTGATCTTCCTCCTCCTCGGGGTACAAGACCTCAAGAGGCTGTTCCTCTTCTTCTTCCTCAAACTCTTTATCGCACAAAACAAATATACAGAAAACACATACAATAAAGAGGTAAGACAATCTAAAATCATCACAAACATGGCCATTAAGAAGACGACAAATAACAATTATACAGTTCATGCAATACGAAAAGCTATAACAGTAATAATAGTGAAATAGAGTAAAACTTAGATATCATAACGTTACATAACATCACACAGATAAAAAAGAACACAGATAAAACAATATCACAGATAGAATAAAATAAGAAATAGACAACCATCATAATAATTGCCAGATAAAGATAAATAGAGAAAAATAGAATAACATCCAAGATATATCCAGATAAAGATAAATAGAGAAAATGGAATATCATCCCAGATATAACCAGATAAAGATAAATAGAGAA
This sequence comes from Ormosia emarginata, assembly GCA_029884605.1. Classification (NCBI taxonomy): domain Eukaryota; kingdom Viridiplantae; phylum Streptophyta; class Magnoliopsida; order Fabales; family Fabaceae; genus Ormosia; species Ormosia emarginata. The sequence goes on from JAQQTP010000088.1 coordinate 49,360,407, forward strand.
AATGGAATATCATCCCAGATATAACCATATACACTAAGACACAATCCTATTCCATGGAGTTAAAACCAAACAGATATCAGAGAGAATGACTTTCAAAATCTATTAGTACCACGGCTGCCCAACCAACTATTACGCTGTCACACGTTGCGTCAATAGCCTACGACACTGGGAATCCACCATCCAGGCGTAGTATAGTTCACGGTCTTCCGTTGTGGCACTATAGGCAATGTACTACTAGACTTTACAAACCTCGATTAAATATAGTGCGTGTCGAGTCCATTAGTGTGCTATCGGTTTACCACGGCCTAGCGGAGCTACCAACTGTCCACATGTGGGATCCCGTACACTAAAGTCTCCAAGTTCATTAGAACAATGAACCACACTACGTTTATCGCATCGACAACACGATGTGATTCGTCTCGTCAACCAAAACACCAAAAATTGGCATAAAGACAATACATAATTCCAAATAAATGAAATTATGAAAATGCCCTCAAGATAAAAATATGCCCTCAATGGCAGAAAGCCTGTACGGGTTCTCATTTTCCCGACAGCGAAAGCTTGCCCTTATTGGCAACAAATATATAAAGAAAACCTGTACGGGTTCACATTTTCCCGACAGCGAAAAATAAATATAGTAACAGTCAATCGCGTAGAAATTTTATCGCGTTTTCAAAATCTCGTCGTTTTTATAATTGTTTTGAAATCGCGTAAATATTTTTTTCTGTTTTTAAAATCGCGTAGGATTTTTAATACGTTTTCTCAATCGCGTAAGATTTTTAAATCATTTTCTTGACCGAATTCCTTAAAAATCACTGTTTAAATAAACAAAAATACTAAATAATACTTTTAAACTACGTATAATATTTTCCATACCGTATACTATCTTTTGGACATCTTTTCTACCTTATTTGTCCGTTTTTTACTAAAAATTGACAGTATTTTGTTTAGAAAATTATATTAATGGTTTCCTAATTTTACCATAAAAATTCTGTTTATTAAATTTTTAAACCATATAATTAAACCGTTTGAAAACTACTAACATGCTTCAAAATACAGCATGAGCTATATGTTAAAAATTTTCAAAAGTTACTGTATTTCTCCTTACAGTAAAAATCATTAGTATTAACTTCTTAAACTTAGTTCTAACCACTTTATTTATTTAAAACTCATTGTAGAAAATTTACTTTAACTTGTATTGCTTCTTCTTGATTGAAAATAACTTGGAATTGATTTTAGAAATTATGAATACCTAATTTGGCATGTTGGCCGAATTTGATAAAAATTTTGCATTTGATTTCCAAATTGTTTTTCACCTTCTAAATACATGTTAAGTCTCTTGTATTGTCTACATTGATTAAGTTATTACCTTAGAAAATAATTTTAGAAATCAAAATATTGAAATTAGGCTTGTTGGCCGAAATTGTAAGGTTATGCCATTTGATTTCCCAATTCATTTTTCTTGACTTAAACAACTTGAAACCTTCTTAATTCTCCTAGGTTAATTAAATCACCTTTTAAGAAAATTAAGAGAACATTTTGGTTCTCCATTTTTATTAATGGCCGTAAGCCTCATGGAAGTGTTCTTTGGAACACACATGCTTTTCCTTGACATGTTGTTCACATCCTATACATTATTATGCAATTCTATAATTTATCATGCAATTCCAACACATGCAATATTATCAAAGCTTATAGACATGCAACTTAAAGCTTGAAGACATGCAAAATTATTACAATCACCAAATAAAGAAAACTACTAACAAATACCACATAACTACTAACAAACACAAAAATTAACAATTAAACACATAACAACCACATCACCACCGAATCCTTATGGATTCTACAAACACCACAAATTAATCCATCCTCTTACCACCACCAAGGGATGATAAGATTAGTCTTCCTCTTATCTTGAATGAAGACTAACGATTTGCTTTCACTCCTCCTAAGGTTCGGTTTTCCTCCACCAAATACCTAGCAACTCAAATGAAATTCTACAAGTTACTAACCATGAAAAAGAACCTAAACCATGGATAGATCATGGCTTAGAACTTTGAAAAAGAAGAGAGAAAAGAAAAGCATGAGATTTCACCTTCTAGGTAAAATCTTCAAGGTTGGTTTCCAAGCTCCAAATGCAAGAATTTACAAGAACTCTCAACTAGAGATGTTCTTAGGATAGTGTTTAGGTTTAGAAAAGTTGGCTTGATTTAATTTTGGGTGGTTGGATGATTAAGAAGTAAGCTTGGCGAAAATGGTGAAGAAAGGAACAAGAATGGTGGCTAGGGTTTTTGATGAGAGAGAAGAGAGAATTGTTGCATGGAAACAAAGTGAAGAATGCCTTCTCTCCTCCCTTGGCCGTAGCTCATCAAAGAGCATGCAAGGTGGGCACCTTGCTTGGCTTCATCCAAGCCCTTGGATGCATCAAAGGTTAGGATCAAAGCTTGCTTAACAAGCTTGTCTCCTATTGGTTGATCATGGGTGACTCACAAGCCTAGTCACATTGCTTCATTAATTATCAACTTAGTTAGCTAGTGAGTCGACTTGTTACGGAAAGTTCTCTTTTGCTTATGATGTTTAATTAAGCTACTAAGTTAGCGTATTAGCTAAACGTGGGTCCCGCAAAACATTTTAGGGTCCACTTTATCATTTTATTATCTTGACTAATAAAATAATATTATAATATTATAAAATTATTTTATTTGACAAGTAAAATCCTAAAAATTAAAAGATTATTTATGTCTCATTTAGAATCGGGTTGAGTAAGATCCCCCAATTCTAAATAATAAAATAAGATTTTCTTGGAAAAATATTATTTTCTGCCTCGAGCAAATCACACAAAAAGTCCATATAAAATCACAGACAGTAATATCGGACATTAAATCAAGTAGAAAACAATTAAAAACAGCAAAAACAGCGAAAACAGCACGTTCGGGACGTAATGATCATTTTCCCATTTTTTTCCCACAACGTAGCTAACTGTTCAAAAAGTTCAAATAAAATTACATATGTATTAATTGTCGTATATCTTAGAAAAATTAAAACATTGAGCTCGGAAAAACTTTTTATTTTACCGTCTCGAAACAAATTACGTAAAAGACCAAATAAAATTTGAGCCTGTATAAACGTATTTGTATTTCATGCGTAAATCGAGAAACTTGTAAAATAAGGACACAACGGTCATTTACACAATAACTTGAAAAACAAAGAAACAAGTACATTCAAAATATTTTAAAATTGGGCGTTACAACTCTCCCCAACAAATAAAAATTTCGTTCTCAAAATTCGTTGTTCCTCAAAACAAATGAGGATATCTGATCCTTCATCTTATCTTCCAGCTCCCAGGTAGCTTCACCCGTCACTTCATTCCATATGACTTTCACTAGCTCAATCATTTTCCCTCGAAGCTGCTTTACCTTTCTGTCCTCAATTCTGACAGGTAAAGTTTCATAAGTCAAATTCTCCTTCAGCTGCACATCATCTGGCTGTATAACATGCGTCGGATCTGGTATATACTTTCGCAACTGAGACACATGAAATACGTCATGCAGATTTGACAGAAACGGCGACATAGCGATCTAATACGCTACAGGACCTACACGTCGGATAATCTGATACGGTCCAATGAATTTAGGAGTAAGTTTCTTAGACTTAATAACTCTTCCGACACCAGTCATAGGAGTAACTCTCAGAAACACATGCTCACCCTCCTCAAACTCTAGAGGTCGTCTTCGTTTATCCGCATAACTCTTTTGTCTGCTTTGCGTCGTCCTCATCTTCTCTTGTATCATCTTGACTTTTTCCATAGTTTGTTGTATAAGATCGGGTCCAACAGTCATACTTTCCCCATCTTGATACCAACATAACGGAGTTCGACACCGTCTTCCATACAACGCTTCATAAGGTGCCATTCCTATGCTTGAATGAAAGCTATTGTTGTAGGTGAATTCTATCAGAGATAAAATTTCATCCCAACTTCCTCGTTGTTCCAAAACACAAGCACGCAACAGATCTTCCAGAGACTGTATAGTTCTTTCTGTCTGACCATCGGTCTGCGGATGATACACTGAACTCAGTCGTAATTTAGTTCCCATAGCTTCTTGCAGACTTCGCGAAAATCTTGACGTAAACCTCGGATCTCGATCAGAAACTATACTTGTCGGTACACCATGTAATCTGACAATTTCACTGATGTACAATTGGGTTAATCTTTCCAACGAATATTTGATATTAATTGGTAAGAAATGAGCCGATTTCGTAAGCCTATCGACTATAACCCATATTGAATCATGACCTTTCCTTGTCTTCGGCAAACCAGTAATGAAATCCATGGATATGCTATCCCATTTCCATTCTGGAATAGATAACGGTTGTAACATTCCAGCTGGTCTTTGATGTTCCACTTTCGCCTTTTGACAGACTAGACAAGTTGACACGCACCTAATCACATCACTCTTCAATCCATGCCACCAGAATAACTTCTTCAAATCTTGGTACATCTTTGTTATACCTGGATGCATACTCAATAAACTAGTATGGGCATGTTTCACAATATATCTTCTCAGCTCCCGGTTACGAGGAACACAGACTCTACCCCGAAACCTCAGAATTCCATCAGTTCCTTCTTTGAACTCTATTGTCTCGCCTTGCTTTATTTGTTCCCTTATTCCTTGCAAAAATTTATCAGCATTCTGTTTTTCCCTTATGTCTTCCATCAGCTCGCTAGAGATAGTAACCATGTTAACACAGATCTTCCCCGGTTTTAACTCAACACATGACCACACATCTCTAAACTGTTCAATGAGCTCCTTTTCCTTGATCATCAGAGCAGAAGCACTGATAATCTTTCTACTTAAGGCATCAGCCACAACATTCGCCTTACCAGGGTGGTACAACAGTTGAAAATCATATCTTTCAGGAATTCTAACCATCTCATTTGCCTCATGTTCAGCTCTTTCTGATCATACAAGTATTTCAAACTCTTGTGATCACTGAAAATGTTGAACGTTGCTCCATAGAGAAAATGTCTCCATATCTTTAGAGCAAAAACCACAGCGGCCAATTCCAAATCGTGCGTTGGATAATTCCTTTCATGAACCTTCAATTGTCGAGAAGCATATGCTACAACGTTTCGATCTTGCATCAATACGCATCCTAGTCCTTGATAAGAAGCGTCGCAATACACATCAAAAGATTTTGTCGAATCTGGTAAGATCAACACCGGTGCAGTTGTTAATCTCTTCTTCAACTCTTGAAAACTGGCTTCACGTTCTTCCGTCCATTCAAAAGCTTGATTTTTCCTTGTAAGCTGCGTAAGTGGTCCAGCAATCTTGGAAAAACCCTCGATAAACCTCCGATAATAACCAGCAAGTCCAACAAAACTTCGAACTTCTGTTACCGTCTTAGGTCTTTCCCACTGTAAAACAGTCTCCACTTTTGATGGATCTACCGCAATACCTTCTTTAGAAATTACGTGACCAAGAAATTGAACTTCTTCCAACCATAACTCACACTTAGACAATTTCGCATACAGCTGCTTCTCCCTCAAAATCTGAAGAACAACACCTAGATGTTCAGTATGCTTCTCCTTCGATTGAGAATAGATCAGAATGTCATCGATAAAGACAACGACAAATCTGTCTAAATAAGGACAAAAAATCCTGTTCATATAATCCATAAATATGGCAGGAGCATTCGTCACCCCGAATGGCATTACTTGATACTCATAATGTCCATAACGAGTTCGAAAAGCAGTTTTCAGCACATCTTCCCCTTTTACATGAATCTGATGATAACCAGATCTCAGATCTATCTTGGAAAATATCACAGCTCCTTTCAACTGTTCCATCAAATCATCAATCCTTGGAAGCGGATATTTATTCTTGATAGTCACCTTATTCAACTGACGATAATCCACATAAAGTCGAGACGTTCCGTCCTTCTTCTTGACCAAAAGCACTGGCGCACCCCATGGTGAAACACTAGGTCGCACAAACTCTTTCTCCAACAGCTCCACCAATTGCTTCTTCAGCTCCTCCAATTCCACTGGCGACATACGATACGGTGCAATTGAGATAGGACCTGCTCCTGGTACTAAATCAATTGAGAACTCGATCTCCCTCTCAGGTGGCAAACCAGGTACGTCGTCAGGAAAAACATCAGGAAACTCGTTGACAACAGGAATAGTATTCATATCCTTCTCATTCTTAACTTCTAGAGAAGACAATACCATATATCCCCGTGTGCTCCATCTCTTAATAAAGACTTGACCTTAACAAGGAGTTAAGAATCCAGACTCCTCTTCCTTAGGAAAAACTATGGTTTTATTTGCACAATCTATAAGGATATGGTTAGAACATAGTCCATCCCTAATATCACATCTATCTCAACAAGAGGTAAACAAATCAAGTTGACCATAAACAAACGGCCCTTCACAACAATAGGACAATCCAAACAGATCTTAGATGTAACAAAAGCTTAGTATATAGAGGCGTAGATACACTCAATTTAACATTAGAGAAGACACTTGCAACTTCAATCTCTCCATACAATCATATGCAATAAAGGAGTGTGTAGCACCGAGAATCATACAATACGATGAAGATTACCTCCAATGTCTCCTTCTCCCGAATAAGATCATCGACTTAGAAATCTCAGATCCCATCATTGTATATACGTATCCTCCTGATCTTGGTTGAGTACTTCCAGATTTTTGTTGACTAGCTTTAACATATCGAAAGCAGGGTTTCCTCTCCACCGTATGAATGGACAATCCTTCGATATGTGCCCAGGTTGCTTAATTTGAAACAAACTGTACCTTTAACTGTGCACTCGGGAGAGATATGACCTTTCTTCCCGCACTTAAAACATGTTGGCATAAACGGCACTCTCTGTCCAGCTCCACTACCACTTGCACTTCCACTAACAGATGGTCGTTGAGACTGATTTCCTGTTGGCCTGAAATACGGCTTACGCTGAAATCGATTTGTATTACTACCTCCACCTCTCTGAAACCTTGTCGGCCCAAAGTTTCGATTTCTCTGATCTCTAGATGGCTCCAACTCCTCAAGTCGAGCACATGCATCCACCAAAGCATGAAACTGAATCATTCTTAAGGATACCACTCCTCGTTTCAGTTCCACCCTTAAACCTGATTCAAACTTCCCGCATCTCCACACATCATCTTGCCGTGTCGAGCATAATCTGAAAATTGAGACAAATTCTCAAATTTTGTGGCATACTCATTCACCGTCATGTTCCTAAAGATCTTAAAGGCTCTGTTGCAAACCAAGAAATTCCATTTCTTTGGCATGCCTAGCACTCGCTAGGAAAATACTTATCCAGAAAAACATTTGAAAACACTTCCCATGTGATTTCGGTCCTTGACTTGCAATACTCGGCGGGTTCCTCTCCACCAATGTTCTCGCATCACTTCTCGGCATAAAGAGGAAGATAAGTCACCTTCTTATCGCGTGCATCTCATCCCTTCAAAAATTATTTCCAAGTCTTGCATCCACCGACTTGCTTTCTCCGGATCAACCTCGCCTCTAAAAAGTGGCGGATTGTGGCGCCTAAATTCAGATAAATTCGGGGCATCATTTGTAACATCTTGTTGTTGATGCACGCTCTCGATTTTTCGAGTAATCATTTCACCATATAATGTTGCATAGCCTAAGTGTTTGCCGCAATCATAGGATCCACATCCCGATTCACATTAGCACGTCCTCTACCTCGTCCGGACATCTTCAAACAGAACCAAACATTAGATACATCCTTTTAAATAAATCCGAAAGGATATAAATCACAGAGAAACACACAAAGACAAACAAAAACAGACCCAACCACAACCCCAAAAGACTCTAACTTGGGCTCTGATACCAACTAATGTAACACCCCTTTGGAGGATGTCACACATAAAAGAAAATAAAAGAAATAGAAATAAAATCTACCCAAGTTGTAAAACATTCATTAAATAATAGTATGGGTCATAAAGTAGTTCCTGATAGACAGTTTAATAAAAATAAAAATATTGCGGAAAACATAAAACAGACAGAATAACATTGCTCATATGTTCTGAGTTATAACTTATACAAATAATGTACAACTACAATTACATATATTTAAACAGAAACAGTAAATAAAAACAGTAAAAGTGTCAATATATACATCCATACGCAGACGCGCCCAAAAAAAACATCAAACATATTCACTCTTCTGAAGGATCACTCTCATCATGAAAATGATCATCAGGGGACAAATATCCTGGATGCCTCGACTCTCGGCGATAACGTGATCGCGGTCGATACGATACTTATCTCACTAGGCTCCGTGGTCATACCACCAAAATGACGCCTAATGGATAAGGGTAACTCTAAGTGTAGAAACACTGTCATAGTCATGATCGGCTCTCCATCAAATCTATGGCGTAGGGTCACCGTCATCCGTCCAGCATATGTCACCGAATCTCTATCTCCTCTAATGTTCCACGATAGAGATCCACCGTGAAACTCCAGCGTCACGAACCCCAAAAATCCGGGCACCGCCATACCAAAACAAATCAATCCAATGGGTATGGATGATCAGATGGTTCTTGATCGTGGCGGTCGTCGGTTTCTTTGATCTTCCTCCTCCTCGGGGTACAAGACCTCAAGAGGCTGTTCCTCTTCTTCTTCCTCAAACTCTTTATCGCACAAAGCAAATATACAGAAAACACATACAATAAAGAGGTAAGACAATCTAAAATCATCACAAACATGGCCATTAAGAAGACGACAAATAACAATTATACAGTTCATGCAATACGAAAAGCTATAACAGTAATAATAGTGAAATAGAGTAAAACTTAGATATCATAACGTTACATAACATCACACAGATAAAAAAGAACACAGATAAAACAATATCACAGATAGAATAAAATAAGAAATAGACAACCATCATAATAATTGCCAGATAAAGATAAATAGAGAAAAATAGAATAACATCCAAGATATATCCAGATAAAGATAAATAGAGAAAATAGAATATCATAAATAGAGATATAACCAGATAAAGATAAATAGAGAAAATGGAATATCATCCCAGATATAACCATATACACTAAGACACAATCCTACTCCATGGAGTTAAACCCAAACAGATATCAGAGAGAATGTTTTGCAAAATCTATTAGTACCACGGCTGCCCAACCAACTATTACGCTGTCACACGTTGCGTCAATAGCCTACGACACTGGGAATCCACCATCCAGGCGTAGTATTGTTCACGGTCTTCCGTTGTGGCACTACAGGCAATGTTCTACTAGACTTTACAAACCTCGATTAAATATAGTGCGTGTCGAGTCCATTAGTGTGCTATCGGTTTACCACGGCCCAGCGGAGCTACCAACTGTCCACATGTGGGATCCCGTACACTAAAGTCTCCAAGTTCATTAGAACAATGAACCACACTACGTTTATCGCATCGACAACACGATGTGATTCGTCTCGTCAACCAAAACACCAAAAATTGGCATAAAGACAATACATAATTCCAAATATATGAAATTATGAAAATGCCCTCAAGATAAAAATATGCCCTCAATGGCAGAAAGCCTGTACAGGTTCTCATTTTCCCGACAGCGAAAGCTTGCCCTTATTGGCAACAAATATATAAAGAAAACCTGTACGGGTTCACATTTTCCCGACAGCGAAAAATAAATATAGTAACGGTCAATCGCGTAGAAATTTTATCGCGTTTTCAAAATCTCGTCGTTTTTATAATCGTTTTGAAATCGCGTAAATATATTTTTCTATTTTCAAAATCGCGTAAGATTTTTAATACGTTTTCTCAATCGCGTAAGATTTTTAAATCATTTTCTTGACCGAATTCCTTAAAAATCACTGTTTAAATAAACAAAAATACTAAATAATACTTTTAAACTATGTATAATATTTTTCATCATATCGTATCTTGTCTTTTGGACATCTTTTCTACCTTATTTGTCCGTTTTTACTAAAAATTGACAATATTTTGTTTAGAAAATTATATTAATGGTTTTCTAATTTTACCATAAAAATTCTATTTATTAAATTTTTAAACCATATAATTAAACCTTTTGAAAACTACTAACATGCTTCAAAATACAGCATGAGCTATATGTTAAAAATTTTCAAAAGTTACTGTATTTCTCCTTACAGTAAAAATCGTTAGTATTAACTTCTTAAACTTAGTTCTAACCACTTTATTTATTTAAAACTCATTGTAGAAAATTTACTTTAACTTGTATTGCTTCTTCTTGATTGAAAATAACTTGGAATTGATTTTAGAAATTATGAATACCTAATTTGGCATGTTGGCGAATTTGATAAAAATTTTGCATTTGATTTCCAAATTGTTTTTCACCTTCTAAATACATGTTAAGTCTCTTGTATTGTCTACATTGATTAAGTTATTACCTTAGAAAATAATTTTAGAAATCAAAATGTTGAAATTAGGCTTGTTGGCCGAAATTGTAGGTTATGCCATTTGATTTCCCAATTCATTTTTCTTGACTTAAACAACTTGAAACCTTCTTAATTCTCCTAGGTTAATTAAATCACCTTTTAAGAAAATTAAGAGAACATTTTGGTTCTCCATTTTTATTAATGGCCGTAAGCCTCATGGAAGTGTTCTTTGGAACACACATGCTTTTCCTTGACATGTTGTTCACATCCTATACATTATTATGCAATTCTATAATTTATCATGCAATTCTAACACATGCAATATTATCAAAGCTTATAGACATGCAACTTAAAGCTTGTAGACATGCAAAATTATTACAATCACCAAATAAAGAAAACTACTAACAAATACCACATAACTACTAACAAACACAAAAATTAACAATTAAACACATAACAACCACATCACCACCGAATCCTTATGGATTCTACAAACACCACAAATTAATCCATCCTCTTACCACCACCAAGGGATGATAAGATTAGTCTTCCTCTTACCTTGAATTAAGACTAATGATTTGCTTTCACTCCTCCTAAGGTTCGGTTTTCCTCCACCAAATACCTAGCAACTCAAATGAAATTCTACAAGTTACTAACCATGAAAAAGAACCTAAACCATGGATAGATCATGGCTTAGAACTTTGAAAAAGAAGAGAGAAAAGAAAAGCATGAGATTTCACCTTCTAGGTAAAATCTTCAAGGTTGGTTTCCAAGCTCCAAATGCAAGAATTTGCAAGAACTCTCAACTAGAGATGTTCTTAGGATAGTGTTTAGGTTTAGAAAAGTTGGCTTGATTTAATTTTGGGTGGTTGGATGATTAAGAAGTAAGCTTGGCCGAAAATGGTGAAGAAAGGAACAAGAATGGTGGCTAGGGTTTTTGATGAGAGAGAAGAGAGAATTGTTGCATGGAAACAAAGTGAAGAATGCCTTCTCTCCTCCCTTGGCCGTAGCTCATCAAAGAGCATGCAAGGTGGGCACCTTGCTTGGCTTCATCCAAGCCATTGGATGCATCAAAGGTTAGGATCAAAGCTTGCTTAACAAGCTTGTCTCCTATTGGTTGATCATGGGTGACTCACAAGCCTAGTCACCTTTGCTTCATTAATTATCACTTAGTCACTAGTGAGTCACTTGTTCGGAAAGTTCTATTGCTTATGATGTTTAATTAAGCTACTAAGTTAACCGTATTAGCTAAACGTGGGTCCCGCAAAACATTTCCGGGTCCACTATCATTTTATTATACTGACTAATAAAATAATATTATAATATTATAAAATTATTTTATTTGACAGTAAAATCCTAAAAATTAAAAGATTATTTACTGTCTCATTTAGAATCGGGTTGAGTAAGATCCCCCAATTCTAAATAATAAAATAAGATTTCCCCGGCCTGGAAAAATATTATTTTCCTGCCTCGGAGCAAATCACACAAAAAGTCCATATAAAATCACAGACAGTAATATCGGACATTAAATCAAGTAGAAAACAATTAAAAACAGCAAAAACAGCAAAAACAGCACGTTCGGGACGTAATGGTCATTTTCCCATTTTTTTCCCACAACGTAGCTAACTGTTCAAAAAGTTCAAATAAAATTACAGACAGTATTAATTGTCTGTATATCTTCCAGAAAAATTAAAACAGTAGCTCGGAAAAACTTTTATTTTACCGTCTCGGAACAAATTACGTAAAAAGACCAAATAAAATTTGAGCCTGTATAAACGTATTTGTATTTCATGCAGAAATCGAGAAACAGTAAAATAAGGACACAACGGTCATTTACACAATAACTTGAAAAACAGCAAACAGTACATTCAAAATATTTTCTAAAAATTGGGGCGTTACATTTTTAGTTTGAGTTTTATTTTTATTGAGTCGGCTTAAGTGCCTCCTAGATTTTGGAGCATTTGTATGGGGATGTAAGTAGTGTCGGCCAACAAAAAAAATTCAAATCCCAAAAATATTTAGTTTGCATGTTTGTTTATTTCATTTTACTTTATTTTGTTTTTGTTGTTTTTGTCATTACTAACCATTGTCAGGGCATAAGTATCCTCTTCTTGTGTTCTCTTTTTAATTGCTAAGCAGTTCAGGTATGTGACTCCTGTAACGCCCCTTTTTCTAGGAGAAGAAGAAGCGTCACACCATAGTAATGCAAAATAAAATGTGGAAAATAATTATATCATAGATAAAGACCCGGTTCATTTGTTAACCTTTAAATAACCATTTCCAATCGTAAGTATGTATTATTCGAGTAATAAATTATTGTATGTATTTTTTTTGAATTGTTTGAAAAGGTAATGATAATCGTAGATACAATGGAAATCGACATGGAATTAAAAATCATGCATTCACAATATATATATATAATATTATATGCATCAAGCTTGTTTAGTTACATCATCAAAATATACAAAAAGTAAAAGGCATTACCCACCCAAGATGTTTACAAAATATACATCCCATCAAATTAGCAAAGCGTCAGGCTTCTTAAAAAGATAAATGGATAGCCATCAGTAGCCACCGACAGTATTAGCCCCTAAGACTGACGAGAAGGGACCGTAGCAGGGTCCTCCTCATCCGATGAAATCGCCATCGGAGCGACCGAATTTTGAGCAGAAGCTCTAGTAGTGGAGAGGAAAGAGTCCTCTTGTGGGGTATAATAAAGGTCATCCCACAAATCTCTAACAAGTAGGTAAAACTCTAAATGGACAAAAGCAGTAAAATTAAAGACAGGCGGGTCATAGCGACCCCAGGCTAAAGACACAGTCAGCTCCCTGTGATAGATGCAACGGTCCGTGCTCAACTTTATATGCCAGCAGTTTGGACCACCGTGAAAGGTCATCCTTGCGTAATCCAAAAATCGGCACGGACGTGAAGACATCTTTAATCAGCACTAGTCGTAATCGGGCCAGAAGCCAGGAAACTCAGGTGCTTCCTTTTCTTCCTCGTGAGCATCTTCTCAGAAGCACATAATTTAAAATAGAAGTACAGATATACAGAAAAGAGGTGAGACACCCAACTTTCATTACCAATACGACAGTAAGAAAATAGAACGGCGCTGGATGCCCTCATAACACTACAACACATATAGTTATCGACTGTAATAATCAAGTAAGCGATAAAAGAGAAATAACAACAGAATCTCAGGCAGTAAATAGTTTATTGAATCAGATAATTATATCAATAGTAAAAGCAGATAATTCAATAGTCATAAGTACTCATGCTCAATGAAACATGAGACTGATAATGGGCAGTGCACAATGCATTATGGTACCAAGAATCCTACTCCATGGAGCTAGACATCAATATTTTAGAGAGAATGATCAAGGAGTCATGCCAGTATCTCGTTAGCCTTAAAAATAAAGTACTTCATCTCATAAAATAATTGTACAATATGGCTTATACATGGCACCTCAATAGTTGATCGTGATATGGGACAACGTCTTGGTCCAGATCGTCGGTGTGTTTGCATCGGTCTATCCTACGGCCCCAGTGGAGCTACCACTATCTATTGTGAGACACCTCCACCCCGACGCCCCCAAGGTCAACCATTATGACCTTACGCTTAGTCTACTCGCACCTGCACAAAGGTGTTATTCAATCTCCTAGGCATACATCGCTTTTCTCAATAAAGTTCAACGGACATCACATATGCATGACGACTTAATTTACATCATGTATGTGTATCAATAATATGTTCCTCATAAACGATGCATCACATGTATATTCATCAACAAGTATTTCTCATGGGACATATCATAACGGCATATAGACAATTCTCAATAATATCATGCCACAATTTCATCAAGTATAAATCAACAAGTACTTAGTCCCACACATGGACTCACAAGATTATATAATCCATTCTCAATATCAACAATTTCCATATACATGGTTCAACACATATCGTAATTACATGTTATAAATCCAACATCCTTAGTTTCCTAAGTCTTGGTCAATTATAAAAATTTTGGGCTAAGAAACCCTTGAAAAACCGTGGCCCCCTTCAATGTTCATCACTCAATTAATTTCTTCCATCTCATTATGAATTATATATATCTCTAAATTCTTAATTCCTAAAGATGCACAAAAGCATCATTTGGACTCCAAATTTCCTTTAGAGGTTGTGGCCTCCCTAAGGCATCAAAGTTTCAATTTTTCCATTCTTTCCATCCATCCTTTAATAACTAATTACATAGATTTCATTTTACACCAAAAATCAAATTCAACCCTTAAGATTTTGGGCCAAAATCATGGCCTCTCAATGGGGTAGTAAACCCTTAAATTTTTCATTTGTCAAATCCAACATTACCAAAGCAATCCAACATCTTTAATGCATTCAAAACAACCAATCATTATTCATGTCATTCAATGACATACAAAACATGAAAAGCCATCAAACAAAGTAAGCATTCAATATGGATTTCTCCATCAACAACCACACAAAGGTCTTTATCACCGCCAATAATGGTTGAAGTGAGTAAATCTTCCTCTTACCTAAAGGAAGAACACGAAATCAGCTCCTTGGTGTGCTTCTTGGTGGATTCGATTTTAGGCCCTCCAAGAACCCTAAAAAATCAAACTCAAAGAATCAACACCAAGCTTTGAAAAAGATGAATCCTTGGTCACCAATGTGACCATGGAACACGAAAATGAAGAAAAGGAGAAAGAAAAATGGAAGCTTTACCTTAAAGCCTTAAGCTTTGTTCTCGGAAAAATGGTGAAGAAGATGATGGATTTTGAAGATCTTCAAATTGGAAATCTAGAGAATGATGGGAGGAATGTAGAAATGGTGTTGGTGAAGTGAGAAAATGAAAAATGATCACTAATATTAGGCTGTGAAACCGTGGGGGTGAAGGGAAGAAGAAGAAGAAGAAGAAGAAGAAGAAGAAGAAGAAGAAGAAGAAGAAGAAGAAGAAGAAGAAGAAGAAGAAGAAGAAGAAAGAAGTTAGAGAAAAAAGAAGATGAAACTTGAAGAGAGAGAAAGTGATAGATGAAATGAGTGATATTTTTGTGAAATGTGATAAGTATGGAATCAAATTTTTTGCTTCCCTTGGGCATCATTGCCGCGGCAACAAGAGAGAGAGGGAGGGGTTGAGTGGCTTCTCCAACAAGCTTAGGGTAGTTTAGTCATTTGGTAGTCAAAGCTTCTCAAAGAAGCTTTAATTAAAATACAATATTTTTGAATTAAAGTGAATTTGATTAGACATAAAGTTGATTACATTAAGATAATGTGATAGGATTTCTAACACATACTTTTATCCAATGGACAATTGTTACAGTTGACAGAAGTCAGTATTAATTGTCTGGCAGATAAAAATTGCACAGTGATTTATTATTTTATCTGATAAAATTTCTCAAAAAACGTAAAATTTCGTAAACAGTGTTCAACTTCGGGTTTAGTAAGATCCTCTATCGATGTTTCCACATATCAAGATTCTCGAGAAAAATATTGCATTTTCTCGGCTCCGCTCAGTTTGCACGCAAAATGAGAAATAATATTAAATATTCTGCATTCTCAAAAAAATCTAGAAAATTTTTCAAAAATTACAAATATTATAAAATGAATATTTATAATAAAATAAATAAATTTTGGGGTGTTACAACTCCTCTCCATTACTCTATTTATTTTTGTCCTAATAATTTCTTTGATGCATATTGATGATTATTTCTTAAGTTTGGATTTAATTTGAAACATTGATGACAACGTTTGATTTTGATTGGGGGTGAGAGTTACTTGAGTTTCAGTCGTGTTATTATTATGCCACTTTTGTGAGGAATTTTTTTTTATCATCTTGCTCAACTTGTTTCACATTATTCATAGCTGCTTCTACATGTCCCTTTGTTGAAAAATTCAAATAACTAGAAAACTTAATGAAAGCATATAGATACCATATTTTTGCCGAGTGAGTTTTGAGTCATTCATTTTTATTGTCAGAATGTTTTCTTGACCATCTTTTTTTTTTGTGGTGCTCATAATTTTTTTTCTTCACTAGATCGTTTCATTATTGTTATTTTTGGCTAAAGAAAAGTTTTATATCATAACTTGCATTTAATTTTATGTTATGAAAGTTGGTAAAATTCTATGTTTTCTTGAGAGATGATATTAGGTCATGTTTCTTATTTTGAGCCTTAAGATAATGTTTTTGTTCTTTCATATATTATCGCTAGCCACTTCTTTGAGCCTATTTATTGAGTCTTTCTTTCTTAACATTTTCACAAAGTGCTTCAAAAAAGAAGCAATATTATTGCAATATGAGAATATATAAAGGAAGAAAAAAAAAAGGAAAAAAACTTTAAAAAAAAGGCAAAATGATATTGCAAAAAAAAAAAGAAAAAAAAAGGAAAAGAAAATTCGAAAAACTACAAAGTTGGAAAAAAAATTGAGAAAAGAAGTGAAAAAGAAAAAAGTATGGTTTGGGAGTTTGAAAGAAAAAAAAAGTGATTTAAATAAGGTAAAGAAAATTGTGTTGAAAGTGTAAAAATCAAGCTTTTAAATATTCTTGAAACACTTTTGATTTTCATTATTTTCCTTAGTATTCATATTTTTCCCTTACCCATATTACAAGCTTAATAAAGTCTTATTTGATCTTAAGGGATTGCATGGTTCTTCCAATGTACATGACTAATCTTAAGGTGTGATGTAAAGTCTTTTCTTGGCATCTTTTCATGAAACGATATTTGTTATATTTTCTCAGTGTTCTTTCTATCATTTTATATGTGAGATTTTTGTTTTAATTTGTGCTTACTACTTTACTCACACATATTTGCTATGAGTGACACCAGATTTCTAAGTGATTTTTATTGGTGAGTGTAACTCATGTGAGGATTGTACAAGGTTGAAAGACGTTTTCTGATGGGAGTTTTAGTTGTGATATTTGGAGACAATAGGTATATGTCGTAGTAGCAATATTATTCACACACTTTGAGTTTGATGATGGGAGATTTTTTGAGGTAATTGTGATGTTTTGATATATGACTGATATTTTTGAGTTGAGAAAAAAATTGATTGAATCGATTAGATATGTGATTTATTTTAAGCTTTGTTTTAAGTCGCTTTTACTATTAGAGACTAACACTAAGCTTATCGGGAGTCATGATAGTAGTCTAATTTTTATATATTTTTCATATAAAAAATAAATATTATTATATCGATTATATTTAATTTTAGTGACTCTATGATATTATTGATTGATTTATTTAAAAAAATTATTCATTTAATTATTGTGATAATTTTTAAGATTAAATGATTAATTTGAATAAAAGGTGATAAGTCCCAAATTACAAAGCCCAACGTACTTTGAATATTGAGAACAAGTGAGCATATGAAGATGTGACACAACATGAAACAAATGGGTCATGACTACACCAACAATTAAAAGAAGAACAATTAAAGGAAAGAAGTGAGCTGCTAGCCCACACTCACAATTTGCTAAAATCTGAAGGTGTGTGTCACGTGAACACAAGGGAGAAACCTAGTAGTAACAAAATGTGGCACAGAAACAGATATAAAAAGAAAAACATGGCAGCGTCGTGGGAAACAGATTGGAACGCAGAAAGGAGCGATGCAAAACCTAGAGCACAACGTGACGCAGAGAAGAGAAGAGTAATATCGACGGAGAATTTTAGTGAGATAATTTTATTGTGTTTTAATTTATCTATGTCTTATTAAATTCTTTGTATTAAGGAAATGATGAAACCTCGATTGTTTTGATATTGTTATGTTGAATTATTTTTACTTAATTTTAAGATTTAATGCTTATTAATTTTATTTTTTTATCAAATGATATGAATAAATTTTTAGATGAGTTCAGTCATGTTTTTTTCATACTTTACAATTTATTTGTGTTATTTGAATGTTGCTAGTAATTGTTGGATATCAATTATGATTTCTTTTTAAGGATATATTTGATGATTAGATAATTTACTATTAATTATAAAATTTTTATCATACACTTGATTGATATATATATATATATATATATATATATATATATATATATTATTTGAATGTTGCTAGTAATTGTTGGATATCAATTATGATTTCTTTTTAAGGATATATTTGATGATTAGATAATTTACTATTAATTATAAAATTTTTATCATACACTTGATTGATATATATATATATATATATATATATATATATATATATATATATATATATATATATATTGGGGACATATCTAGTGAGAGGAATGGTTATTGTGAGAGGGAGAGAGGAGTGAATCTTGACCATATAACCATACATGGATGGTTAAGATTAAAAGTTACTTAAAGGTCATGTGACTACTTAAAAAAGTCACATGCATTTATGTTCTAATCTTGACCATTCATGTAAGATCCAATGGTCAAGATTCACTCCTCTCACCCTCTCATAATAAGCACTCCTCTCACTTGATACACTTTCTATATATATATATACACTTTGATTGTAGGTAATGTCACAGACTTTTCATAATAGCTCAAAGCAACAATATGCATAGACATTCAGTCCACTCCAGCATTAATATTAATACTAGGCGTCCAATTTATTCAACTAAAAACATCAATGCTAAACAATGACAAACAAATCAAATTCACAACTAGCAAATAATGTTCTACTTAAACAGAACATAGCAAACAAACTTGAGAAGTTACAACTTTCATTCTGTAGATAAAAAATAACAAAACACAAAGTGATCCAAACACAGACAAATTCAATTGAATCACACAATTTACAACCACAAAAAGTGAATGACTTCTAGTCAGACAATGCATTCATAGGTTTACCTTTTCTCTGTACTCTTTTCTAGTGAATTTTCCTTTATTATTACGCACTTATTCTTTAATACATAATAACTCTTGATTTCTAAAACCCTTATAGCATTCTTTTTTTTTGACCTCAATTTCAAAATCAATTTTACAATCTGCTAGTTTTCATTCTGGTGATATTTTAGATTTAAGGAAAATTTTAACAACTTTTTTTTTCACAGTTTCCCAAATTTTCTACCACATATTGGCTCAATATTTCTTCCTACTTGACAACAATATTGAGGTAATATTGAGGTGATCAGTCTTAATATCACAACACTAGTTAATAAGTATCCACAATATCACACAAAAACAAATATGTAAAGATACAATTCTAAAACTATCTATCTAACCTATCCACCATGCATAGTAAAAACTCTGACCTATTATCTTAAGTACACCTAGACCACTGCTCTAATACCATAAATATAACATCTTATAAATTTAGGTAAATATTAAGAGATGTTATTATTATATTGGATTATAAAAGTGATTTTCTTATTTAAGATACATAATTCTATTTAAAAGATGAGCTAATTCATTTCCTTTACTTTACTTTAGAAACCACCATAAGGTTGCCTTTATGCAAATTAACTTTATTGTATACTTTATGTAATACCCCAAAATTTTCAATCTCTTTGAGTAATTTTGTGATTAGCAATTTTCTTGTTTAGTAATTTTCGTGCCTTTGTAAAATTATTTTGTTTATTCTGTCAGCGTATTTGATCGTTTTGAGTGATTTACTCCGTGTCAGGAAAATAAAAATTTTCGGGCCGGGAAAAACTTTACGTAATTTAATTTTTACCGTTAGGTAATTAATTTACGTAATCTGATTGGATATTTGTGAATTTTCTAATTTTTGTGATTTTATGTGTGATTTTGAAATTTTTATGGTTTGTGGGCCTCGCGAGGGGTATGTGGGCCCAGGTGACCATACGTGGGCCCAGGTGACCATACGTGGGCCCAGGTGGGTCCCGCAGTTTTAGAAAATTTTATTGTGCTGTGTTTTGTACTGTATTTAATTATCGGATGATAAAAAAATACAGTAAAAATATTATTTGTAGGATCCGAGAATAAATATTATATTGTGTAGTCAACAAAGAGAGCTTGACTTAATCTATACCCTTGGATGAGAATACTTAGTTTGAATATTAACCATTGATTTAATCAAAGGTTAAGAAACAAACTTAATAAAAAGCTTGGATAATAACCATTGATTTAATCAATGGTGTGAGAATAAGCTTAGTTAGGAAGGCTTTGATATCAACCATAGATGTAATCAAAGGTGTAGAATTGGTCTTGAAAAGTGACAAAGACCATTTATAACCATTGGATTTAGATTAAATCAAGGGTGGAGATTTAATCTTAAAAAGTAACAAAGACCATTTATGACCATTGGATGAAGAATTAATCAATGGTGGAAATTTGGTCTTCTAAAGTAGCAAAGACTAATTAGGACCCTTGGATTTAAAGTTTGAAGGAGCAATCTTGACCATTAATTTTGGAGACACATCTAAGGGCTAGAATTTAAAGGAGAAAGATCCAATGGCCTAGATTAAGTCTTCTAACCTACCTAAATCTACCTAAATTCTAACCATTGAATTAATCAATGGTTAGAAATGCTTCAAATGGTGGCAAATAATGAAGACAACTTTATTGAATGCATTATGAAGAGAAGGTGATGGTTTTGGAGTGTTTAGAAGACAAAGAGACAAGCTTTATCGTCATTTTGCGTATGTCTTGGTCAAGTTAGACATCATAATGGCTTACTTTTGATTTTTGCACTCCAAGGAGAATGCTTGAAGGGGGGCACGGTTTTGGTGCTGCATGAAGGAGTTTGGAAGACCATAATTGCATGCTTTAGTCATTATTGTCTTCCTTGGTCTTCATTGATTCATTTTCAAGAAGGAAACTTAGAAAATTTTCTCTCCATCTCCTTTCTTCTTCATGTTTTGGCCAAGCACTCCAAGAACACCTTCCATCACTTTTTAATTTCATCCAACTTGATTTTCTAAACCTAAACACCATTCTAAGAACATCTCTAGTTATGAGTTTTTCCAAAATCATTCATCTTGAGCTTCAAATCCAAGCTTCAAGTTTCTATGAAAAATAAAAAATTCCATCTTTGTGCTTCAAGAGAAACCATTCGGTCATACTACCTAAAACCACCATCCAAGCTCTTTTAATTTCATCCAACCTTAGATCTTGAATCTCCATGATATTCTAAGCAACTTTCATGTTGAAGATTTCTTCTAAATCATTCATCTTCAAGGAGTTTCTTCAAGATCAAAGTTATTGGGTTTTTGAGGTGAAGTATAAGGAAACTACATTTCTTCTCTTCTTTTCATGATCTAAACCATGTTTGATCCATGGTTCCTCTTAATCAAGCTTAGTATACTAATTTTTATGTATTTTGTTTTGTATTTGAGAAGCTCTTGATGATGAAGGACTTGGAAAAAGAAGCAAAACAAGAAGTTTTTGAGGATCTTCAAGAGGTAAGAGGAGATCCATCTCACCAACCAAGCATGGTGGTGAGAGATGGTATTTTATTTGATGGATGTGGAATCCATGTGAGGATTCATATCCATGGTCATGTAATTAATTTGTGGGTGTTTATGAGCTTTGATTAATTTTCTATGCTTGATATGCTTTGCATGATTTTATAGCTTTGATGATATGCTTGATATGCTATACATGCTTTTATGGCTTTGATGGTATGCTTATATTATTTATGATGAAATATATATGTATATGCCATGACTTGATGGTGGAAAGGAAATTGGTTTTTGGCTCCAATAGCCAAGGAAGAGCTACGGTTTTGATGCCCTTGATTAGGGTTCATGTTGAAAAATTTCAAGAACAAAAGAATTGATTTTTGAGTACTTAGAACATGGTGGATTTCGAACAAGACACCTCAAAATAGGTGTTCACAAATTAATGTTTTCATGAAAGATGAAATTGGATTAATTTGAAGAGTATGGAAAATAAACAAAGGGTTTGTTTTTCAAGAGAACAAGAATACGATTTTTGAGGAATTTTTATTGATTTATTTTGTGTAAAAAGATCCTAAGTATTTTTCTAAACATGAGTTTTGAAATGAAACGGATGACGTTGATTTAAAGGATTTGCAAAGAAAGTGAAAAAGGATTTGTAAAGAAAGTGAAAATGGATTTGCAAAGAAAGTGAAAAATTGAAAATGAACAAATGATTTGATTTTCAAAGACTATGAGTCTTACGTTTTTGTAAAGGATTTTTAATGGTTTTGTTTGTGTAAAACCATATCAATTTAAAAGGAAAAATATTTGATGGTTTCAATAGTCATGTCCACGTTTTTTAAGGCATGTAATGCCTTGATTTTTATGAACAAAGTGAATTTCAAAGTGGAAAATAAGCTGGATTTAATACAAGGATTTTGGAAAGGGAATCAGGCGTTTATCACTTGAGAAAATCAAGTTTTTGAAAGCGAAAATGTTTTGAACTTCAATTTATTTTGAAGAAGGTTGTGTTTGGAAATGATTTGGGAAAAATGGAGAATATAACGGTGTTTTGAAAATTTACTAACGTATAACTTATTTTCAAGTTTTGAAATACGTTAGAAAAATGTTAAGTTTTGAAACGTTGATTTACATCAATGGAAAAGTGATTTTTGTGAAGTATATTTTGAAAAAGAATTTCTTGAGAAAAGAACTATGGAAAAATATTTTCTTGAGTAAGAAAATATACATTAAATGAAATATAAAGTTATATTATTTTGAGAAAAGTTGAAAAGGAATTTTTGAAGGTTAAGAAGTATTTTCTGTAATGAAATTGTGATGAAAAATGTTTTACGTATCTTAAAAACGTGATTTTTAAGCTACGCAATTTTGAACAATGTGTTAAAAATGATATTGATTTATTCAAGTCCAAAATAATGTTTGGAATATTGAGGAATATTTTATGTGATTGAAAAATGTTGAAAAATATTTTACGTATCTTAAAAACAATTTGAAATACAGTAAAATATTTCTACGCAATTTGAAAAATGTTTAAATATTTCTACACGATTTGGAAAGCGTTTAAATATTTTACGCGACTGAAATATTTTTGAAAAATCACTACGTGATTTGAATAGTGACATAATATTTTTACGTGATTGTGAAAATAATAGAAAATTGTTATGTGATTTGGAAAGTGTTTTAAATATTTTGAGAATGATGAAAAATGATTTACGTAACGTAAAAGAATGATTTTTAAGTTACGCGATTTTGAAACAGTGGAAAAATATTATGCGATTTGAGAAACGTATGTTTTTACGCAATTGAGAAAAACGTTAAAAATTAGTACGTGGTTTAAAAGTGCAACAAAAGAGTTACAACATTTTGAAAACGTAACAGAAATGTTACGAAATTTTGTAAACGTAACAGTAGTGTTACGGTATTGTAAAAACGTAATAAAAACGTTTTGGAATTTTAAAAAAATGTAACAAAAGTGTTACGGTATTGTGAAAATATAACAAAATTTTTTTAGAATTTTGAAAACGTAACAGAAGTGTTACGGTATTGTGAAAATATAACAAAAACGTTTTAGAATTTTGAAAACGTAACAGAAGTGTTACGATATTTGAAAACGTAACAAAAACATTTTTTTGGAATTGTGAAAACGTAACGGAAATGTTGCGCAATTTTGTAAAGACACGGCGAAAGTGTTTTATAACTATGAAAATGTGATAACATGATTTCACTGTTGAAAATACAGTATGATTACTGTTGAAGCTTGTGATTAATATTATACCCGTGATTGGTAATTGGTGCATTATACATGCATTGGAATGGTCCGATGAGGACTGGATATGGCAGATTGCCTAGGAGAAACACACCTCTTGAGTGGGTGTGATATGCGTAGTGTAGGTCACTGGTTGACCTTGGGGGCATCAGGGTGCGGGTTGCCTACAATGGACAGTGAGTCGCTCTACTGTAACCGTAGGTTAGACCGACGCGACACACCGATGATCCTGACCGAGACACTATTCTTAATCAAGATCGATAAAGACCTGTCGTGTATATGCTAGATGTGCAAAAATCAAAATGAGGATTATAGCACGTGGTCTGAGGCATGAGGTACCGACAGATTCTTTTCGATCATTTCTCCGACCTGAGTTTTAGCTCCATGGAGTAGGAAATCGAGTCTTGTGTACATGCATAAACTGAACATTTATATCTATGTGATATATATTAATTGAGGAATATTGGCTATGACAATTGTTTTGAATACTTGGATGATGATGATGATAATGCTGAAGGCGTTATCATAATTGTTGTTTATGATAATTGAATTGATATATGATTAGATGATGATAGTTGATTAATGTTGATAGCATGATTTTAATATTGTGTCTGTGTGATAACATAATGATGATGGCATGATTGTAATTAGGATAACTGTATGATATTGTTGTTTGTGTTATCTACTGTCTTTGCCATGTGGTAGTCTTGGTGTAGGTGATCTCACCTCTTTGTTATGTTGTTTTTGCTATGTCTGTATTATTAAAATTATACAGTAGAAAGAACGAGTTGTCTTAGACATAGCGGGTGACAAATACCTCTACGTTTGGAGACAACATCGGAGAATGACCTTGCCGACAGTGTTGAAATGGAAAAGATGTTTGAGGACAAGGAACGGACATAGAACAAATGTCGATGCTTCAAGATGGACATTAGATGGACACTCGAGATTAGGGACAACAATAAGGAGTGGACATTCATGACTCGTTGGGAGCAAAGTGTTGACAAGGAATAGAGTTCGATGTATCCAGTTGATACAAGAGAAGGAACAAGTATGTTAAGTTTTCATCGTTAGTGTTACACTGTGCTATTACGTAGGACCCGTAATGGGTTTGCTACTGTGGAAAAAGAAAGAACAAAAGAGTCTGTCAATTTATATTTCTCTTTAAATTGTGTGTCAATATTAGATAATGAGAAATTGAAATATGAGTACCTAATATTTTCAGTAAATTTACGTGTCAGTAAAGAAAGAATTTTTTTTAAACCCATATTTTTATAACTGAAACTTGTGTGAACTTCTTTTCAGATTATGAGTCGGGAATCGAAAATGTGATGCCCTAGAGAGGGTGTTACACTTTACATGACCAATTAGGTATAAATTATTATAAATAAGCATCAAGCATCAAAACTATGCTTTTATTTATTTACAGGTGTACCATTTGCACTAAATTATGTACAAAGCTTAGTCAAAACCCATACTATCTGAGCTAAACAAACCAAATACCTAGGCATCCAAAATATTAGGGCTTACACATGCCCTCACTTAAAATGATACACACATAATCTCGGCATCTTACATAATTGCATAGTACGCAAGTAGAAAATGATAACATTATGGATCAACAAAACAAAAGCATCATCATCAAAATTATATATCCAATTAACTTCAATATTAATCAATAGAGTGATCAAAGCCATTACTAATTCCATAGAAAACACCATACAAAAAATGAGAATTTTATATTTCCCAATAGGAAAACAAAGTAAAATACTAATATACAAACTAAGTGCTTCTAGCTATGTCAAATAATTGAAAACACTTTACTCAATGAGTTAGAGTATAAATGATGACAGTAATCATATCCATATATCAACCCATTGCTTAGAATATTTAACAACAAAATGTAATAATAAATGTTTGAATGATGCTTATGCAATGCAAGAATGCTACATAGGATGGTGGTGTGATTTCTTTAAGAGAGCTTTCTATACTAAGGCGTCCTTTAGTCTCCAAGGCCTTGTTGTCACACCTGGCTCAACCTTGGGCATCATTACCAAATTGAAGCATCAACTATAAATTTGTTCAACAATCAATACATGCCAATTGAAGAATTAATTATCAACTTGTTCAATAATCATACCATATGCATATATCAAATTGAAGCATCAATTATTAATTTGATCAACAATTATACCATATACATATATCAATTGAAGCATCAGTAATTAATTTGATTCCCTTTTTGACATTTCATAACTATGTCATTATTTGAAACTTGAAACAGTGTCACATTCAAACATTCAATTGGTAATTCAACTACCAATTAACTAAACACCACTTATACATTGAATTTAATTACGTATAAGTAGTGTAACATCCTCCCTAACCTAATAATGATATTTATTGTTAAGAGAGTTTAATTTAGTAACTTTGTAGGTTAGTTTAAGCCTAATGTAATAATACAGAATGTGAAAAATAGCTAGTATTAACCCAAAATTGGGCATAGATCGCCTGGATTATGGAATTAAATAAGGAAAATTTATTACTATACTACAAATAATTAGAATAGGTTGTGGTAAATTTTGGAGAATTAACTAAGTTAGTGTAGTATTTTTAATAACACATGATGAATGTGTAAAAGCCAAATTAAATAGGCAAGTAGCTCAAAAAATTATGGAATTTTATGGAGATATCAATTAGAGGGTGGAGAATATTTTTGGTAAAGAGTACAAGCTAAGGCAGATACCTGTGAACCTATTAACTTAATTCCTTAGGTATAATTTAACTTAAAGAAGAGTAATAAAGTTTAAGTTATAGTTAATAGTGTATGGGAAATTAAGTAATAGTGAGGATAAGGACTAAACGAAGTTCTAGAATTCCCTATCACACTTATAGAAGTTAGAAAATTTGTTAATAGAAGATTAAAGTATTCGTAAGTGATATAACACTTCCTTTTAGCCTTAAAAGTCAAACCAAACCATTCTTTTCCTCCCTGCATACGTAACTTATGCAGGAAAGGATAAGAACAAATAGCAAAGAAAGAAAAGGAGAGATAAGAGAAATGTGCGAATGTGAAACAAAGGAAAAAGAAAGAAAGTGCTACAAGAAGGAAGAGAAGAACGAAAAGAAAAGGAAAGGGAAGAGAAGATTCCACCACCAAGGAAACTAGGTAGGGGTGTTGTATTTCTTTGTTATGCTTGTTCATCTTTGCTATTTACAATCTTGCTTAAGATGGGTTGAGTGAAAACCTTCCATGAAAACTCTATAATATGAGGGTTATATGTATAAAGATGTGATTAATGTGGTGGTTAGTATAGAAATGGATGATTTTGCGTACATAGAAGTATATCCTACATGAGATTTAATGAAGATGAATTTAATATCTTGTGGTTGATTCTTGTTGATTTTCATTGTATGATAATGCGAATATGGGTGTATATGTTGAGTTTGATGTTAATGAAATGGAAAGGATGAAAAAGATGGAAGCATGGAAGCTTATTGTGTGTTTGATTTGTTTTTCTGGTGCAACACACACCAGATAACTAATTATCCAATGTGGATAATCGATTATTGTATTGTGGCAGAGTTACAATAACCAAATAATTGGTTAGCAACAGTGGCTAACTGATTATTTGGTACTGGCATAGAGCCATAATTCTATGATAATCGGTTAGCCAAAGTGGCTATCCGATTATTATGTTGTCCCAGAGCATCATAGAGGAGTCATAATCGATTAACCTAAGTAGGCAATTGATTATGGCTATAGATAATCGATTATTGCTTAGTAATAATTGATTATCTTGTTATGAAAATTCAAAATTTGAGTTGTTATTAGTTACCAAACCTTGATAATTGTTTAATAAACTCATGGTTTGGTTAGAGGGAGTTCCATATCATATAATATGAAGAGTTTTGCTTTAGATTATTAAACTAAGTGAACCTAATATTTGATATTGGAAATACATATGTACAATCCTTGTATCTAAAGGATAGACTATTGGATATCTCTTGTATCCGAAGGGTAAGTTATTGATTATCCCTTGTATTAGGGGTGTATTATTGTTTATTCCTTGTAACAGGAGGATAAATTATGGATTATTCCTTATATCTAGAGGGATAATTAATGATTATTACTTGTATCCCAAGGATGTATTACTAGATAGTCCTTGTATCTGAAGGGTAAGTTATTGGTTACCCATTGTATTTGAAGGGTATATTATTGACTAATTCTTGTACGTGGAGATTAAGTTATAGATTGCCTCTTGTATTTTGAAGAGTACATTATGGAATATCCTCATATTTGGAGGATATGTTATTGATTACCCCTTGTATCTAAAGGAAGTACCACTGAATATTCCTTGTATCTAGAGGTTATATTATGGATTATCCCTCGTATCTGGAGGATGAATTATAGATTTATTTTTGAATGAATGATCATGGAAATGTTATAGTAATGATGTTGTATGATATTTATATTTAAATGTTATGAAATATGAGCTATTTAGCATTGTAATAACTGATTCTCTATTTCAGGAGAAGAAATGACTTGTTTTGGCTTTTGTCACCTCTTTAGACTATATTTATAAATTTTTTAAATTGATTTCTCCGAAAGCAGCTGGATATATTATAATAACATTGCATACGTTAGTTTTACTGAGAATTATAGATTCTCACCCCATGTTATATATTTCCATGATATTTCTAGGTGCAGATTCTTCAGCAAGTGGAAGAAAATTAAGAATGCAGAGTAGTTTGTATCTACTTTTATGTATAAATGTTGTAAAGTATTTTGTAAGTAGTGATGGCCTTGGTGGCCTAGTTTGTATAATTAGGGTGATGATGTAACCACATAATATAGTTTTATGTAAATTATTTTCCTATGACGCTTATATTTATGTATATGTTACCTTTGTTAAATAAAGAATGAAACTAGTTTAGCAGTAACATGCCTAAACCTAATAACTTTTGTATAATTTCAATTATACTATTGGTATTGGATTTAGGATGTTACAAGAAGTATTTTTTTAATTCTTGATCTTTCCAAATCAAGATCTTGGCCACAATTGGTCATATTCTTCCTTTATTGTATCATTGTAGAATTCATGCTACAATTTATTAGTTTGAGGACATTGAAAAACATTCCAATATAATTTGAATAGCAATGGTGAAAGAATCATTTATTCCTTCCTTGATGCTAGTTTCGGCCAAGAAAAATCTAATTGACTTCTTTACCAAAATTTCATCATTTTATCACACCAATATCACCTTCTCCATATTCTAACAACATTTATTTAATATATTAAGTATAAAACCCTAAAATCCATGTTTATGATTCAATGGCCGAAACTTATTTTCTTCAATTTCTTCAACAAATTGTGTTTCAGTGCTTAATCTAAGCTTGATTATGAGTAGTATGGCCTTTTGTTAGCTTTAATTTCACATTATAATCAACTTAT
The DNA here is from genome assembly GCA_029884605.1 of Ormosia emarginata. Taxonomy (NCBI): domain Eukaryota; kingdom Viridiplantae; phylum Streptophyta; class Magnoliopsida; order Fabales; family Fabaceae; genus Ormosia; species Ormosia emarginata. The sequence continues at coordinate 49,389,898 of JAQQTP010000088.1, forward strand.
TCTTGAATTAAATCTTGACTCTTAATGAGAACTTTATCAATCAAACTAATTCCAAGCATATTTATGTTCTTCACTTTTCAAATTATGGTTCTAAAACCCTTAAAACTATAACCCAAGGTTAGAACCCTAACCCTAGGTTGTATTTGATCCAAAGTAGAAAGACTCATCAAATTAGTTACTTCTAAACATAAGCACGATCAAGAATCAACAATACTCCATCAAATTACCCAAAAGCAAGCTTTCTTTCATGATCACCTCATCTTATATACAATTCCTAGACTTAAGATATAAATATATAGAAGCCAAAATCATACCAAAACCATAATTTAACATACTAGAATGAATTAAAAACCAAGAAGATTAAAGTTTACATTTTCTACTTCTTGTCCAAGATAATTAGATGCAATGTACTAAAAGTAGAAGAAAGGATGTTAAGCTTTTCTTCAATTTCTTGATTCATGAAGCTTTTAGAAAATTTTTGGGGATTTTCCTTGAATTTTCTTCAATTTCTCCTCCTTTCTTCGTTCTTCCTTTTCTTTCTTCTTCATTTCTTCTTTTTCTCTCTTTTTCTTCTCCGTCTTTTTTCTTTCCTATGCCTTGGACAACTTTTTCTCTTTTCCTTGTCCTAGATATTTTTCTTTTAATCATAGGAGATATTTTCTTAATTAAGTGTTTAAGTGTTAATTAATTATGTTCTGTAACCAACCAATAGGAATAAACTAATCATTAACCAATCATTTTAGAACTAATGTCTCATTCAGTTGTCTAGGTCTCATTGGCTACTCATTATTAATTAACTAGCCAATCAAATTTTGTTTAGTGTAACTATTGACCAATCATAACAAAGTTAATGTATAAGGTGTTTAGTTCCTAATGGCTATATGTTTAACTAACCAACCAATTAGGATTAACTTAGTATCTCTTATTAGCCAATCACCTTAAATTTAGTGTCTCCTACAGTGGCTAACTCCCATTGGCCACCCTTTATTTTATTGATTTTTCCCAACTAGTTAGTTAGTGAAACCAAATAAGATTAGTCTTTATAGAGATTTTTAGACATGTAATTATTGCTTAGTTTCTAGCCAATTAGATTGTATTAAATGTTATAATTAGCCAATAGAAATGTGTTAGGTTTCACCTAGGGTGTCTAATTCCTATTGGTCCTTGAATATTTTATTAATTTATCTAACTAGCTAGTTAAAGTAACTAAATGGAAATAATATTTGGTTAAGCCATTTTAATTAGGATTTTCTAGACTTTTTAGGACATGAATGCCCTTTATAATACTCTTTAAATTACAACTTTACCACTAATAATTTTAGACATTTTCATTGGACATTTTGACATATTCTCATCTCACCTAGGTAGTTTTATGTGCCCTTTTTAACCTAAGTATCTGAAAATAAATTTTAATATATAAAACAATATAAATAAATCAATTACTATTTAGTATATTTCTAGCATGTAAAGACCTTTAAATTATTTATATAATAAATATATTAGCTGAAAGGAGGATGTTACACATATTGCTAAATGAAAACATCATTTGCATAATCATTAATGGCACTATATGCTCTGTCTAGCCATGACATATTAAGTCTTTTATCAATGAACTCATTATCAAGTGACTACAGACCTAATAACCTATCACAAAGGTCCCTCCAATCATGATGGGTTTGCCTACTAACTATTCTTCCATCAACAAGAAGTCCCAACAGAATATTGACATCTTCCAATGTGAGGGTGCACACTCCAGAAGGGACTAATTGGACTTAGGCAAGTATACCAAGTCATATAAGTAATACAACAGTGAAAGAGTATCATTCTCCCGAAGATTGTTCAATATTGAGTACCAAATTCGTTAAATAATGTACTATGTAGACTAATGATTAGAATGAGAGTTGTGTACTTAAACATAAAAGCAATGAAAACTACCAATTAGGACTATTAAAGTAATTCTTTGAGTGTTCTCAACGAGAAAGGTCCAATTAGACTCAATGGATGAAAGTGCTATAGTCAATTATCACTTAACCTTCCCTTAATTTCCACAAATTCTGATTGATTATGCTTACTTCCTTCAAATGATGGTGATAATACACTAAATTAGCCAAAACTCAATTCTTTGGTGAATTAGCCCTCTTCCAATAGCACAAAATTTACCAATCCCTTAGTCAATTTCATGCAATTGGGAGGTTTAAGTATGAGATTCTCAAATTAGCCACATAATCACCAATACCCATCTGTAGGTATTGACAAATTATGGTATTAATTTCAAGATCAAAGGTATAGAGAAATTTTCCAATTCTCAAAACACCCAACAAAATAATTTATGGTTGATTAAGTCATAGAAGCAAAAAGCACATAAATTAACACTCAATTGAAAAGAAATAAGCATCCATTAATCAGGAATTCATGTACATCAAGATTGGGTCAAGCTAAATCTCCCCCTAACTATGGGAGGTTTAGCTACCCATAGAGAAAAAATAAAAATAAAGAGAGGGAACTAAGATGCCCATGGAGATGAGAAGAGAAATATTCACTCCTTGGTCTTAGATCCAAGCTCCTTGCTCTTCAAAAATGGTGGAAAGATGAAAGAGACTGGATGAAAGGAAGAGGAAGATGAAGTATGAAGGGGGTCTCTGAAAAATAAGGTAAAAAGTACACAAAAATGTCACACAATCTTATTTATAGTGGGTCTTAAGGGAGCCACGTGCTTCAGCACATTTCTGGTTTCAAACGTCTAAGTTTGGACTCGGGTGTTCTATGTCTGGACTTAAAGCAAGCGAATTTTTGGAAAGTTGGACATCAGGAGCTAAGTCTGGACTTAGGGGTTCCACGTCTAGACTTGGAACTATTAGTTTCTCAGAACATGCGACCACCATGTCTGGATTTAGGGGTTCCACGTCTAGACTTGGAGCTTTACCAGAACAACATGCTCACCAAGCCTGGCCAAGTAAATCCAAGTTAGACTTAGAGACTTTTCTTTAAAAATTCTTCAATTCTTCATTGCCTTATGATTCCTTTGATGCTTAATCCTCTTGTCCGAGTTCCTTACCTCTTCCAAATCTTCTTTTTGTCTTCTTAACTTGCAAATCACCATGCCCTACTAAGTTTTGAATTAAAGCTCAATAATTGTATTCTTTATCTTCATGAAAAATCACTAAATGATGCAATATTAAACTTTGGCATGAATGATTAAATATAAATGAAATCATGTGCATTTTTTCATAAAAATAAGGAAGATTAGGACTTTATGCTCAAAATTGTATTATTTTTAAGGTTATAATAACTCCATTTCATGGAGTTAACAAAGACATGATATGCAGGTATCAAGGCATCACCTCTCAAATAATGTGCTAATAAAAACATGGTCAAAAGGGAAATATCCTATGTGAGCAAGCCAATTGAAGCCAACCTGCTATAGATATAGAAGGATTTGTGCAGGAAGTCCACATGTTTGTGCTTTTGAGCATGTCTAACATATATAAAATGCTCACGTTCTCCATGTTATATATGCTTTAAAACATGGTATGAGTATGACTGCAAATGAAGTATTGAAGGGTCTTCTAGGCTTGGGTTTACACGAGATGCCATGTGTCATGTTGTAATTTGCCAAATAGATTTGTGTCATATTAAAAGACATACTCAAAGATTGCACACATATTAAAAAAACAATTACATATTAGCACACATATTAAAATAAAACAAACACATATTAAGATTAAACCTAAGTAATTCATCGAATGCACATTGATAGTCATGAAACATGCATTAATAGTCATGAAATACGCATTAACAGTAACAATCAAATTACATATATTCAAGTCAGTCCTTGCTAAACTAGATGGTACTTCTCCATCATTCCTTGAGGAGGTTAACTCTTCACCTCTAGGGCTTTTCTCCATCTAACTAAAGTTATCATCATATCCAAGGCACTTAACATTAAGCCTTCATGAATTTGACTCCTCAATCATGTAGTTTTTATGCAACTACTGTAACACCCCGAAAATTAATAATTTCATAATAAATAGTCATTTTATAATATTTGTTATTTTTGTGAATTTTTTTATATTTTTCCAGATACATGGAATATTTTAATATTATTCCTCGTTTTGCATGCACACTGAGTGGAGCCAAGGAAATGACATCTTTTCCCCGAGAACCTGGATCTGTGGAAACGTTGATGGGGGATCTTACTAAACTTGAGGTTGGACATGATTTACGAAGTTTTACATTTTTCGAGATTTTTATTTGATAAATAAAAATCGTAGAATAATTTTATTATCTGTTGGACAATAAATACTAATTTTTGTTAACTGTAACTTCTGTCAACTGATAATAAATCTGATATAGTGTTAGTTATATTTTAGAGAACACTTTAATGACATCACTATGGTAACATCATGACCATGACATCACTTTGACTTTTCAAAAAGTGGAAACTTGGCTTGTTGGAGAAGCATGGAGGAAGCTTCCTAGAAATTTCCTATTGGCTTGTTGGAGAAGCCACATTTTCCTCTCTCCTCCTCACTACCACACAATTTTGGGGGCTCTTTGTGGCCACTCATTTTATTCTATGCACTTACACAAAATACACCTACGCCATATTTCATTCTATTTCAAATTTTACTATCACTTTCTCTCTTCATCTTTTTCTCTCAACCTCTTTCTTCCTCTTCTCTTCTCTTTTCCTTCTTCCACGGCACCCACACCATCCTTCCCCTCCATTTTTTCTTGATTTTAAGCATGGAGTTTACTTGAACTAACCATCCTTTGGAGCTCTTCATTCTTGTTGGAAGACATCTTCAAAAACTCAAACTCTTCCTCTCTATTTTCTCACCCACCTCACGGGCAAGACACCATTTTTGGGGTTCTCCAAGCTTTTCTTTCAACCAACCTCATTTCTTACCATTTCTCATTACCTAGAACAATTTCTCTTTTGTGACCACCACCAAAATCCACCATTTTCATTTTGTTCCATTAAGCTTCAAAGTTGGTGTAACACCCCTTTGGGGATGCCACACATATAAAGAAAATTAAAATAAATAAATAAAATCTACCCAAGTTATAAAATATTTATTACATAATAATATGGGTCGTAAAGTAATTCTTGATAAACAGATTATTAAAAATAAAATATTTCGGAAAACATAAAATAAACAGAACAATACTACTCATAATATACATATGTTCCAAGTTATAAGTTATACAAATAATTTACAACTACAATTACAAATATTTAAACAGAAACAGTAAATAAAAACAGTAAAAGAGTCAATATATACATCCATACGCAGACGCGCCCAAAAAAAAACATCATGCATATTTACTCCTCTGAAGGATCACTCTCAACATGAAAATGATCATCAGGAGACAAATATCCTGGATGTCTCGACACTCGGCGATAACGAGATCGTGCAGTCGATACGATACTAATCTCACTAGGCTCCGTGGTCATACTACCAAAATATCGCCTAAGAGATATGGGTAACTCTAAATGTAAAAATACAGTAGTAGTCATAACCGGCTCTCCATCAAACTGTTGACGTAGGGTCACTGTCAACCGTCCTACATACGTCACAGAGTCTCGGTCTCCTCGCAGATGCCAAGCTAGCGATCCTCCATGAAACTCCACTGTACAAATCCTAAAAATCCAGTCTTGCCATACCCAATCAAATCAATCCAATAGATATGGATGATCAGATGGTTCTTGATCGTAAAACTGGTCGTCGATTTGCTGATCTTCCTCCTCCTCCTCCTCGGGGTACAGGATCTCAAGAGGCTGGTCCTCTTCCTCTAAGTCTTTATCGCGTAAAATAAATATACAGAAATACATACAACGAAGAGGTAAGACAATCTCAAATCACCATAAACATGGCCAATAAGAAGACGACAAATAACAAATATACAATTCATGCATTATGAAAAGCTATAACATTATCAAGTAACAGAGTAGTGTAAAGATTTAAAAGAAATTTAAATATCCCAACAATATATCATCACAGATAAAATAAAACAAGAAACAAATGATACAATACAACAATAGATAAAACAAATACGGTAAACAAATAAATCAATATAAATATAATAAAAAGATAAGACAAAAATAAATAAATAGATAAGACAACATAAATAAATAAATCCCAATAAATAAACATAAGACACACCCTACTCCATGGAGCTAAAAACACACAAAGATATCAGAGAGAATGATTCGCAAAAATCTATTAGTACCACGGCTGCCCCCAACCAACTATTGCGCATTTGTCACACGTTGCGTCTATAGCCCCACGACACAGAATCCATCATCCAGGCGTGGTGTAGTTCACTGGTCTCACGTTTGTGGCACTACAGCAAATGTACTACTAGATTTCACAAATCTCGATTAAATATAGTGCGTGTCGAGTCCATTAGTGTATTATCGGTTTACCACGGCCACCAAATGGAGCTACCAACTGTCCACATATGGGATACCGTACACTAACGTCTCCAAGTCCATTAGAACAATGAACCACACTACGTTTATCGCATCGACAACACGATGTGATTCGTCTCATCAACCAATCCACCAAAAATTTTGGCATAAACTCAATACATAATTTCAAAATCATGAAATTACAAAAATGCCCTCAAGATAATAATATGCCCTCAATGGCAGAAAAATAGAAAGCCTGTACGGGTTCACATTTTCCCGACAGCGAAAAATCCTCAAAAGCCTGTACGGGTTCACATTTTCCCGACAGCATAAAATACAGAAAATTCCAGAAAAATACTGTTTCGGTCAATCGCGTAGAAATTTTATCGCGTTTTCACAATCTCGTCGTTTTTATAAACGTTTTGAAATCGCGTAAATATATTTTTCTGTTTTCAAAATCGCGTAGGATTTTTAATACGTTTTCTCAATCGCGTAAGATTTTTAAATCATTTTCTTGACCGAATTCCTTAAAAATTACTGTTTAAATAAACAGAAATAATAAATAATACTTTTAAGCTACGTATAATATTTTCTATACCGTATACTGTCTTTTGGACATCTTTTCTATCTTATTTGTCCGTTTTTACTAAAAATTGACAGTATTTTGTTTAGAAAATTATATTAATGGTTTCCTAATTTTACCGTAAAAATTATGTTTATTAAATTTTTAAACCATATAATTAATTCTTTTGAAAACTACTAACATGCTTCAAAATACAGCATGAACTATATGTTAGAAATTTTCGAAAGTTATTGTATTTCATTTCTAATAACAAAATCATTAGTTCTAAGTTCTCAAACTTATTTCTAATTGATTCTTTTCTTTAAAACTCATTTTAGAAAAATTCTTTTTAACACATATTGCATCCTTATACTTAGAAAAGGTTTGGATTTAATTTTAGAAACCATGGATACTTGGTTTGGCATGTTGGCCGAATTTCCTAAATACTTTGAAATTGATTTCTAAATTATTTCTCATCTTCTAAATATATGTCAAACTTATTGTATTGTCTAAATTCATTTAACCATTGTTTTAGAAAAATGGTTTTTGAAATCAACACATTCATTTTAGGCATGTTGGCCGAAAATACTAAGTCTTACCATTTTATTTCTAAATTCATTTTCTTTGATCTAATCAACTTGAAACCTTCTTAATTCTCCTAAGTTAATTAAATTACCTTATAAGAAATTTAAGAGAACATTTTGGTTCTCCATTTGGTTAGTGGCCGTGAGCCTCATGGAGTGCTCTTTGGAACACACATGCATTTCCTTGACATGTTATTCACATCCTATACATTATCATGCAATTCTATACTTTATCATGCAATTCTAACACATGCAATATTATCAAAGCTTGTAGACATGCAACTTAAAGCTTGTAGACATGCAAACTATTACAAACCACAAATAGGAAAACTACTAACAATTACACAACCACATCAAATAAGCTACTAACAAACACAAACATGAATCCTTATGGATTCTACAATCACAAAATCAAACTCCATCTTCTTACCACCACCCATAGGTGATAAGATTTGTCTTTCTCTTACCTTAAATGAAGACAAATGGATTTCTTTCACTTCTCCTAGGTCACGGTTTTCTCCTTCAAAATACCTAGCAAACTTAAACAAAATTACAAGTTACTAACCATTAAAAGAGAACCTAAACCATGGATAAATCATGGCTTAGAACTTTGAAAAAGGATTTAGAAAAGAAAAACAAGAAATTTCACCTCCTTGGTACAAACTTCCAAGTAGGTTTTCAAGCTTCAAATGAAGGAATTTGAAAGAACTCTCAACTAGAGATGTTCTTAGGATAGTGTTTAGGTTTAGAAAACTTGGTTGGATAGAATTTTAGGTGGTTGGATGGTATGGAACAAAGCTTGGCCGAAAATAGCTTCAAGAAAGCTTCAATGGTGTTTAGGATTTTTGGAAGAGAGAGAAGAGAGAAAAGCATGAAAGATGAAGTGATTATGGTCTTCCAACCCCTCTTGGCCGTAGACTTCAATGCATGCAAGGTGTGCATGGCTTGGCTTCATCCTAGCCCTAGAATGCATCAAAGGTTAAGATTAAAACTTGGTTAGCAAGCTTGTTTCCTATTGGTTGGTTCAAGCATAGTCACCATGCTTAGTCATTAAGCTTCATTAACTCTTAAGCCTAGTCATTAGTTGAGTCACCATGTTTCTTGAAAGTTCCCTCACTAATGATGATTAATTAAGCTACTAAGTTAACTATTTAGCTAAACGTAGGTCCCGCAAAACATTTCCGGGTCCACTGTCACTAAGTTATACTGACTAATAAAATAATATTATAATAATACAAAATTATTTTATTTGACAGTTAAATCCTAAAAATTAAAAGATTAATTTTAGGCTCATTCGAATTGGGTTTAGTAAGATCCCCGCCTATGAATAATTAAAAACAGATTTTACCGGTCCAGGAAAAATATTATTTTCTGCCCAGTAGCAAATCACACAAAAAGTCCATATAAAATCACAGACAGTAATATTGGACACTAAATCAAGTAGAAAACAATTAAAAACAGCAAAAATAGTACAAACAGCACGTTCGGGACGTAATGGTCATTTTCTCATTTTTTTCCCACAACGTAGCTAATTGTCCAAAACGTTCAAATAAAAATACAGACAGTATTAATTGTCTGTATATCTTCCAGAAAAATTAAAACAGTAATTTGGAAAAAAATTTATTTTACCATCTCGGAACAAATTACGTAAAAAGACCAAATAAAATTTGAGCCTGTATAAACGTATTTGTATTTCATGCAGAAATCGAGAAACAGTAAAATAGGGACACAACGGTCATTCACACGAAAGCTTGAAAAACAGCAAATAGAACATTTGGTACATTTTCTAAAAATTGGGGTGTTACAGTTGGAGACTTTAAGGTAAAGTTCATAGCTTTTTTCACCTTTCCTCCTCATTTTCGTGATTCTTGATCACTTAGGTGATCAAGGGTTCCTTTTCTAAACTTTGATGATGATTTTGGTGAGTTTTGATGTCCTTAGGGTTTTCTTGAAGGTGTAGGACGAAAATCTCTACAAGGGACCAAGAGGCTTGCTTTCTTGAGTTGTCTTCCATAGATAAGAGAGAGATTTACTCACTTCAACCTTTATTGGTAGGGAGGGAACCTTTGTGTGTTGTTGATGGAGGAATCCATATTGGATTGCTCACTTTGTATGCTTGTTTTTCATGCTTTTGTGTATATTTGATTTATGTGAAAGTGTTGGTTGTTTTAAATGCCTTAATGATGTTGGATTGCTTGGATTAGATGAATGGAAAGATGTAAGGTTTCCTACCCTTTGGTGAGGTCACGGTTTTGGACCACATTTTGGGGGTTTGAGATTGATTTTGTGGAAATTGAAACTTAGGTGATTAGGTATTAAAAAAGAAATTGATGATTATAATGGAAAAACTTTGGGACTTCTCACCTTGGAGGCTCACAGCCAAGTGGCCCAATAATGGGTTCGTGATGGAATTTGTGTACTAATTTGGGACTAAGAAATTAGGTGATGGATAATTGATGAAATAATGACAATTTTGGGATTAGAGACTCTTAGGAGAGATTTCGGCCAAGAGGAAAAGAAGATGGGGTATCCAAGACAATTTTTGTGATAATTTGAAACATAGAAGATTAGGTTAAGAAGGAATTGATTAAGGGTACATAATAATGAAACAAGATGTAAATTTTTGGGCTCAATGATCCCTAAGGTTCATGCTAACAATGTGATGGAGAAATTGATTGGATTCTTGTCTTTGGGAGGGTCACGGCCTCTAGGACTTTATTGGCTAAGATTTACGTATCAAGATGAAACTTAGGTGAATAGGTAAGTTAACAAGCTATTATGGATTCATAAGATGGAAAAATGAAGGAAGGAGATTTACTTGATAACTTAGAGTGATTTTAGACTTGAGAAAAGAACAAGAGTGTGAGTGAGACTTGAAGAGCCTTAGAATAATATTCTAAGTGAGTATGATTAAATTCAAAGTAAAGAACTTGTACTAAAGATTTAATGAGAATTACAAGATGATTCCCCTAAAGAGGATTAGCGATGAAAGTCTTGAAATGAGAACATAACCTAGGGTTGAATTTTAATAAACATGTGTTATTGTTAAAGATTTAAATATATTATGTTGTTGAGAATTGATTTTATGCCATTATGGGTCCATGTGTGGGACTAAAGACTTGTTGATGTTTACTTGACCAAATTGTGGTATGATGTTATTGAGGATTGATTTTATATGCCATTGTGGTATGTTTCATGAGAAGTACATTGTTGATGAATATACATGATATACGATGTTTATGAGAAACATATTATTGATGAATATACATGATGCACATTGAGTCATCATGCATTTGTGAATGTCCGTTGGACTATATTGTAAAGGTGGTGCATGCCTAGGAGATTGAATTACACCTTAGTGCGGGTGCAAGTAGACTAAGCGTGGGTCATGTTGTTGACCTTAGGGGCATCGGGGTGCGGGTGTCTCACAATAGACAGTGTAACACCCTCCGTTGAGCATTACATTTTCGACTAACAACTTAAAATCTAACAATCATTTCATAAAAGTTTTGAGTTATAAAATATGGATTATAAAATTTTCTTTTTGCTGACAATATAAACTTACCGAATATATAAGTAATATAGAAAATAAACTAAATTGATTAATTCACATTTTACTTACATCAAATAATATTCAACAACATTGAAAACATAACATACAGACTCAAGAAACAATAGCAAACCCAATGATGGGTCCTACTTAATAGCACGGTAACAACACTAACGAAATAAACTCCACGTACATGTTCTGTTCCTCCACCAAGCTGCATACTATCGAAACTTGGAAGATCACTCCTCGACGCCGTCACCGACCTCAGAACATTGCCTCCAGTTAAGTTTAAGAAACTCGTTTCACCTATTATACAACAATTACCAGTATGGCAGTATAGAAAATGACAATACAAATAGATATAATAATTGATACAACAATTCATACTATCACATCATATATAATATTTCATAATCAAATATACATAATCACATCATACATAATATCTCCAAATCAAATATAAATAATCACATCATACATAATTTCTCATAATTAAATATAAATAATCATATTATGATGCAGACCACATATGCAATGTACACAGACTCATTCCTACTCCATGGAGCCAAACACAAACATCAGAGAGAATGATCCGGTTGACCTGTCCGCAGATCAAGCTGCCTCAACCAAGCCTTACACATTCAAATACGTCGTGTAAACGACACACAGTCAAATACATTGTGTGGATGGTACACAGTCAAATACGTCATGTACGACCAAGCAATTGTACCAGACAGTCCCCAATAGATCTTGATTAAGATTAGTGTTTTGTGGAGATCGTTAGTGTGTGTTTCAGTTACCACAGCCCAAAGGAGCGACCAACTATCCACATGTGGAATCTACCGCACAATAACGCCTCCAAGTTCACTCAAAGAACACACTACGCCTATCACACCCACAACACGGTGTAATTCTTCTCATCAATCAATTGCCAATTTCAACCAAATTGACATGCCACTCAATGTATGAAATGAACCGTAATTACAAAAATACCCTCATTATCACCATGAACCATAATTACCAAAATATCCTTAGTATCAATATTTCCAAATATAGTATGTCTCCACTTGACAATACTATTTCTCAACATATCTGAGTCCACCACTTTGACCTGACAGTAAACTCACTGTTCCCATTAGTCGCGTAAACATTTTATCGTGTTTTCACAATCGCTTCACCTTTTTCAAACGTTTTCAAATCGCGTAAATATTTTTCGACATTTTTAAAAACGTGTAGTATTTTTAAATCTTTTTTTCAATCGCGTAACATTTTTAAATTATTTTCTCAATTTAAAAATCACTATTTTAAATACGCGTAAGCTATTTCTAGTATTTTTCAACTACGTAAATTATTTCCTTTCTTTCTAAATTTTATTTTGAAACCTTTTTCATTATTTGATCATTTTAAATTAATTTTAACAGCATTTCATCTAGAAAATCTATTAAGTGATATTTTCTATATTTTCCTTTAAAAATTCTCTTGTTTAGTCATAACCATTAAATACACCTTGAAACTTGCTAACGTACTTTAAACCCAAAGGTAAGCTCTACGTTAGTATTTTTCAAGTGTTCAATTTATTTCTTATCCAAACTTAATTTCTCTATTTAAGTTTCAAAAATAAGTTTATTTACTTTCTTCTCTAAAATTCATTAAAATCCATACTTAGTGAATAACTTTAATTTAGAAACATCATAAGTAGGCATGTTGGCCCAAAATCATTCTATGCTTTATAATTCATCCCTAATTATTTCTATGCATTTAATCTCTTGTAAAACTCTTAATCTAATTTATTTTTATTAGATCATCTAGTCCATAGTTAGAAAATAATTTTGGATCAAAGTATATGGCATGTTGGCCGAAATTCTACATGTCCTTATAATTCATCTTAAAATTATTTTCCATCCTCTAAATCATTGAAAAATCCATTAATCCAATTAAATCAATTAGGTCATTCTTTTAGAAAATAATTGAGAACATTTTGGTCCTCTTTGGTGTTGATGGAGCTGTGAGCTCCCTTGTGTTCTTTGGAACACTCATACAAATCCTCACATGTTATTCACATCCTATAATAATTATCATGCATCTATGAACACATACCATATATTAAAGCAATCATAAAACACATACCAAAAATATTAAAGATATAGACATGCTTGCAAACAAAATCAAACACAAATAGGAAAGACATTAAACATGCACACATAATCAATCACAAATAGAAAAAAGGCATTAAATAACCAAGTGAATGAATCCTTATGTATTCTTCACCGCAAATACATCCATTTTCTCACCACCACACAAGGTTGATGAGATTAAATCTCCCTCTTACCTTAAGGGAAGACAAACTCCTCCTAGACTCCTCCTAGTGATTTTCGTGTGGCCTCCAAAGGATCCCTAACAAACTCAAATAAATTTTAAAGAGTCATAACTATGAGTGAAAAAGATAAACCATAAATCAATCATTGCTTAGGACCTAGGAAATCAAGTTAGAAATAAGAAGCAAGGGTTTTCACCTTGTAGGAAAGAATCTTCAAGGTGGTTTTCCAAGCTCAAGATGGATGATTTTGTGAAAACTCACAACTAGAGATGTTCTTAGAATATGGTTTAGGTTTAGGAAATGGTGTTGGATGAAATTTTAGAAGAGTGGAGGTAAGAGAAGTAGGTGATGGCCGAATGGTGCAAGGAGAGAAGCTATGGAGTTTTTCTTGGTGTTCTTGGAAGAAAGAGAAAGGAGAGAATAAGTTAGAATGATAGGAATGATGATGATGATGTGAAAATGGTGTCCCCCCCTATGCATGGTCGTGAGCTTCACCAAAAGGAGGTGGCCACTTTAGTTGACTCCTAAGACTCCATCCTAGCCTTAGCTTGCATCAAGGGTTGATATCAAAGGCTTTGTCTCCAAGCTTGCCTCTAATTGGCTTATTCAAGTCTTAGTCATATGTTCTTGAAGGTTCTAACCTAATGGTGATCATAGGATACTAATTAAGTTACTAATCCCATTAAGTTTCTATGCACACTTAATCTAACTTAATAAGGAAAATTAGTTACATTACTAACTACATAGTTTTCTATGCTTGAATCAAATATTCTAGATTACTCTACACTCCACCAAAACCGTATGGCATTTAGAAAATTAACTAGGTTTATTTCCATTGAATTACTTCCTACACTTCTTAGAATAACCAAATTAGATTTAGGCTAATTTAGTAAATTTTCTAGTTACATTACTAATTAATTAGTATTCTTGTAACTATGCTTCAAGAGCCAATGAATAAATCAATGGTTGATATTAGGTAGAAGCTTCCAAATGATATGATCAAATCTAAGCCATTGGATCTCTTCTCCATGAAATCCTGGCCATTAGATGCATCTTCAAAAATGGAGGGTCAAGATCTTCTCTACATACTTTCCATCCAATGGTCACAAATGATCCTAGCCACTTTGTGAGACCAATCTCCACCGTACGTTAAATCAACGATGGATATCCAAAGCCTTCCTTATTAAGTTTACTCACACACCATTGATTAAATCAATGGTGATCATCCAAAGCTTTTTCATTAAGTTTGTTTCTCAACCGTTGATTAGATCAATAGTTAATATTCAAAACTAAACCTTCTCATCCAATGGTGCAAATTAAGTCAAGCCCTCTTTGTTGACTAATTCCTATTGGCTTAGAAATAATTCAAGCCATTAACGTTGATTGCTTTTCTAAACGTGGGTCCCGCAAACTAACTGTGGTTCCCACAAACCAAAAGTGGGTCCCACAGACTTTTCTGGGTCCATGGTCATTTTATTTGTACTGATTAATAAAATAATATTATAAAAATATAAAATTATTTTATTGTACAGATAAATTCTAAAAATTAAAAGATTGATATACGTATTATTCGGAATTGGGTTTAGTAAGATCCCCCAGCTCCAAATAATCAAACAACGATTTTTCCCGGGCCCGAAAATTATTATTTTCTTGACTCGGAACAAATCACACAAAACAATCAAATACAGTTACGAAACAGTCAAATTAATTTTATAACACATATAAAACAGCACAATTAGGGCAAAATCATAATTTAACTAAAAGTTGGGTGTTACAGACAGTGGTAGCTCCACTGGGGCCGTGGGATAGACCGATACAAACACACTGATGATCCAGACCGAGACACTGTCCTATATTGCGATCTTGTTGAGAGTGCCATGTATAAGCCATGTTACGCAAAAGATTATTTTTTATGATGAGCACTTTATTTTTGAGGCTAACGAGATACTAGCATGTACTCCTCGATCATTCTCTCTGAATGTTTATGTCTAACTCCATGGAGTAGGATTTTGGTACCTTATGCATTGAGCATTGTCGGTCTCATATTTCATCTGGCATGAGTGTTTATAACTATTAAGTTATCTCTTTTAATGTTGTAATATTATTTGATTGTTGAACCGTTTACTGCCTGAGATATTATTGTTGTTTCTCTTTTATTGCTTAATTTTTTATTATTACTTATTGTTGTTTCTCCCTTATTGCTTTTTTTTATTATTTCTATTGATAAATATATGTGTTGTGATGTTATGTGGACATTCTATGTCGTTCTGTTTTCTTACTGCCGTATTAGTATTGAATGTTGGGTGTCTCACCTCTTTCCTGTACCCCTACATTTTTGTTTTATATTTATATTTGATAAAAGATCGTGAGGAAGAAGAAGGACCACACCTTTATTGATTGGATTGGGCTAATTCATTATTTTCGCTATGGCGTCTGGATGAGATTTCTTCGGTTACATACGAGTGCAACTTCATAGGGGCATTGATGCCTGACGTGTCGACTAGGACACTGAGTGTCACATATTTGGGGGTTGCAACTTTGTCTGCAAGTAGTACCTATCCCAAGGTTACTGCTTTTCTCCTTTAGTGCGTTTGTACCTGTTATTTTTCATTTGAATATGTAAGTATTATGTTTTGTGTTACCAGTGCTTTGTGTCAAGGATGAATATATATATTTATATACGAAATATGTTATTCCTTCAATGGTTGTATTTTAAATGGTTGGGTACTAAATATGCTTCATTCGGGGCTCATATTTTCTATTTATGTATAATGAAAATTCTTGAAAAGATTGTTCTTGAGACTGTGACATGCCTAGGTTTAGTGACTGTGGTGTAATAACGATTGTGCCGTAGTTATTAGATCTAGGGGTGTTACAACTACAAGGTTAAAGGTTTTTCACAGCAACAATTATTGCTGCAAAACGAAGTTCGTTGGGACAAACACCTATCCCAATGAGAAAAAAGTCATCGTATGTCACGACAAAAAGTGTTGTTGCAAAAAGATTTGCAGCTACATCTAGTGTCATCACTATAAGTGACATTTTGTTAGCAACAATTGCCGTTGCCAAAACTTACTTATGCTAGCATCTAATATTGCTGCCATTCTTTGAATATCCTAGTGATTCATGTTGCTGGCATACCTCACATATGTTAGTGACCTTTATCGCTACTATAACATACTCTTTACCAGTGACGCATGTTGTGGCCATATCTTATCTATCCCAATGACAGATATTTCTGTCAAAAGTTATATTTTCTCAACGACATACATTGCTAATATAGATGACCATTTACTAGCAACTTTAGCTTCAAAGTTGTTGGGATAGATGTCTAGGTTTGTATAACTTTTCATAGCGACTCAAGTCACTGTAAAAGCTTTATATAGTTTTTTAATTTTGACAGATGCGCAGTCTTTATTTTATTTTTATAAAAATATTAAACATTTTATTTAATAGCAAAATTTATATTTTATTTTTTATATAATCAATTCTCAAGTCACTAAAGGACAAATCTAGAAAGCAAAGCTAATGAAAATTATTAAAATGAGTTTTTAATCGAGCTACTAAAGGTGGAAGATGAAGCTGAAAATGATTAGCACCAAATGAGAAGAATCAAAATAGAAGTTTTGAACATGTGCTTACAAGCTTATTAAAGTAGGATATAATATGAAAAAGGATAAGCATGAAAAATTCTAAATGCAAAGTCAAAGTTGAGCCAAGTAGAAGCTGAGAAAGTTTGAATTGAGAAAGTTCGATATGAGAAAGTTCAACGCCAGCAACCTTCTCAACTATCAATAAATGACAAACACATGCGAAAAAAGTGCAACAATGGCTAGTTTCCACATAAGATCATTTAGGACTTGTTCCTAATGGCTAGAAACATACTCCTAATTATAAATTCAACATACCCATGAAGATTAACAAGAGCTTTGCATGAATTAACACAAGATTATGCCAAAAAAGTCATATTTGAGTTCATACTCTATTTTTTGCTCTCTTAGAGAGAAGACTTCTATTGTATATCTTAGAAGCTAAGAGTTACTGAGCCTAATAGAGATATGCATTCGTTAAGTGACTAGAGAGCCTACCATACACAAACATCTATCCAATCTTTATACCCTTGAACCAGTAGTGATCATAGGTGTGGGCTAGTTGGTTGTACTATCATTTGTGTGACTTTGCTGCTGTGTTAGCCTGGAGAGGCTGTGTCATCCAAAGAATACTCATGTGCTTTAGCTTAGTGAGATTGGGTCATTAAACAACACTTGTGTTCTAACCTGGAGAGGATATGTAATTCAAAGAATACTCAGATTTTAGCCTAAAGAGGTTATGTTGTTCAAATAATACTTATATATAGTTGAAAATCCTAGTGAGGAGCTGGGGATTGGATGTAGCTCATGTAGTTTTGGGATGAACTAGTATAAATATATGTGATAAGTTATGTCTCTCCCTATCTATCATACTTTAAGGTTGTTTACAAGGTTTTCGAACTTCACCCACTGTCTTTCCAACATTGGCGGCTCAAGGGTCAAGCAGCTAAAACATGTGCTTTAGGCCTCCCATTTACAAGGCCCCATTTTTTAAAGTTATATTTATATATTTGAAAAAGTTTATGTGTATTTGACCAAAAAAAAAAGTTTATATATGTTTTTTAGTAGTAAATGTATAACTTATTTATAAAATTACTAACAATAATAATTAATTGATACAATTAATAATAGGTCATATACTCTCTTACTCTCTTTGCTTAATGTCTAGTTAAATTTTTTTTGATATCTTTCTTCTTATTAGTCAATCACTTAATAATTATTACTCACAAAATTTATTTTTTTTCTCTCATTTATATATCCATTAAATTCTTTTTCATTCATGTTAATACCTAATAGTTTTTTTATGGTCAGTTTTTCTTATAAAACTAATTTTTAAATTTTTAACATTCACTCCATTTTTCTTTTTGTTTTTAAGTTTTACTTTGTTAATAACATACTAACTTTACAATTTGGCTTTAAGCCACCAAATAAGTTGAGCCGCCCCTGCTTTCCAATTAAAAAGTTGAGTTTGATTTTCTAACCAAATCAACTCTCTTAAGTTCTTCAAAAGGACTTCATCGAATTAATTTTCTATTAAATTGGTTTTCTAAGAGTTGTTAATTGTTAATAATCTTAAAGAAAGGATTCTAGAAGTTTTGAAAGTCATTTGAAGTATTTTTATAAGATTAGGTGAAATTTGAGTAAGTTGAGAAAGTTCATTTCGCTTAACCAACTATTTTGTACTTGAACTTTCTCTCCTATTTCTATCCCCAAATCTGGAACCTTCTCACCTATCTTTTGTTTGAGATTTGAACATTCTCACCTCCAAGTATAACACTTGAGAAAGTTATGAGAAAATTGGTTGTTTCATATTTCAAGTAAGGAAAAAAAAAAGACATAATTCAACTCCCTTCTTGTGTCTTTGGCAACTTCAGCATCATACGCCATCAAGAATTGAGTGTTAATAGCATATGATGACATAGGAAATACTAGAAGGATCAACTTCAAATTATGTTTCATAAGGTGCTTCAAGAATGATATCATTTGCACTCGTTTTTATCTCAACATACAACTCTATTGAAGCCAAGTTGGGATGTTGTTCATAACTATCTATTATGCTCACAATGTTGATACCCAAATTTGTCTAGGTGATTTTTGGACCTTGTACTATTATTTTTATATTAGTTAAATCTAAACCCAATGAGTTAGAAAAATTAAAAAGGGAGAAAGATGAGTCTAAGCCCAATGCTGAAAAATGAAAAGAAAAGAAAAAAAATGTGCACCCTCAAAAAATATAATAAAACATAAAATAATTGAGCATCGATTTTTATGGCTGTATAGAAGGGAGAGGAAGAGAAAAATATCAATATTAATTAAAAAATTCAATTTGAGATTTTAACAATAAAAAATGTTAACAAGAATGGTTAGTGATTTTTAGGTCAGATACATGCTAAATTTTTAGCAATATCACATTTTTAAATTATTGATTTATTCTTGATTTAATTAGGACAGAGTTTTCCAATCAATGAATAAAGAAAAAGTTTTAATTTTGAACTCAAATGCAAAATAAGGAAATACATATTAAGAATTTTAACATTACTAACTCAAATTCCAAATCAATTAGGATTGCTCTTTAATTGACACAAAATTTGTAAGTAATAAAAAAGGAAAGATTCAGTGGCTTAATTAATTCTTCCCTACTAAATATTTAAGAAAAATGAAAAGAGAGCGTTCTGAATAGCAGAACACATCAATAGATATAAAGGTATGTGTAGCTCATGAATTAAACAATACAATTAAGAGATTGTTTTTAAGAAAACATTTACCTTGAATCATGTTAGGAGATTGATTTGCTTCTTTTCTGTTAGCCATGGCAACCATCACCCAAGAAGGGAGGTGAATTGGGTGATTATAAATTTTAATGCAACTTTGAGAAATTAAGCATTTTGAATAACTCAATTAATAAATGCAGCGGAATAAGTTTAATAAAGGTGCAACTATTAGTGATTTCACAAATACCACTTGGGATATATGATGAATTAAACAAATAAGCTAGATATCAAGTTCATAGAATCAAATCACTAAGATGACAAGATATGCAATAGATAAGTATACTACACTAAATATTGAAATTAAAGAGTGTAGGGAAGAGAGAATCAAACTCAAGATTTTATCCTGGTTCAGCCACCAACCACTTGTGGCCTACATCCAGTCCCTAAGCTTAACTTGAGATTTTATTCACTATTTCTTAGACTTCACGGGTGCTACGAAAACCTTTGTACAAACAAGAATACTCCTCACACCTTGGGATACCTCACCCTTGTGCTAGACCCTCCAATTCTTCAAGCTTCACATGTGCTTGATGACCTTTACAATCAAGAGCACTCACAACACTTTTGGGATACCTCACCCTTTGTGTTTGAGTCTCACTACAAGGGATACCTCACCCTCTTACAATGATTTCAAGGTGAATAGAAAGAATAGAAACTCTCACAAGAGTAGATATACAACTTGAAGAACAAAGTATGGATGATAGAAAACTCTCTCAAGAGTGGATAATACAAATTGAAGAACAAAGGAATAAAATGATTTTGCAATAAAGAGCTCAAAATATGATTTTGGTGATTCAAGGATCAAATCAAGTGTTCAAGTAGTGTATAAGCTTCATACAACACTTATATATAGAGCCCAAGTGATAAAATAGTCATTGGTAGTGTTTAGAAATGATTTTTTATGAAAACTAGCCATTTATAACCGTTAGAAACATTTCTGGGCACTTGGTAATCGATCACACACTTCTGGTAATCGATTACACGGCTTCTGTCAACATTGTAATTGATTACAGGACTTGTGTAATCGATTATAGCATTTCTGGTTTTGAAAGCTGAGTTTAAAAGGCCATAACTTCTTCATTTCTTATCCGATTAAAGCAAATGACTAGTCATTGGAAAGATCTTTGAGTCTATTTTCAAATGAAACAATTTCATAACAAAACTCAAAGTACTTTGAAAGTTATGATCAAAAGAGTGACTAAAGGTCAGCTTTTCAAAACTCAAACTTGATTATTTTTGAAAACTGACTTTAAATGGTCATAACTTCTTCATTTCTTATCCGTTTAAAGCAAATGACTACTCATTAGAAAGATATTTGAGTCTATTTTCATATGCAATAAGTTTCACAATAAATCTCAAAGTAGTTTGAAATTTATGATCAAAATAGTAACCAAATATCAGTTTTGCAAAACATAAACTTGGCTATTTTTCAAATGTGTGAACTACCACCAAGATTAACTTTCCAAAAATAGTTTGTTGGGCATTTAAACATGTAAGAACCATTTTTAAAGACTTAAAAACATATTTGAACTCTTTTCTTGTAAAACCTCTATCTTTATATAGGAGAAAACCTAAAAGGAAAATATACCAATTCTAGTCCTTAGGCTTCTTGATGTGATCCAATCTTGCACAAATTTCTTTTCTTCAAATCTTGTAAATTGCTTGGAACATCTTTATCATTCTCATTCTTCTTGAGTTGAGGATGATTGTGATCTTTTGCTTTCTTATTGCAATGCTCACTCTTGATACTTGGACTATCCTACAAAGTATTAGTCACTTAACACAAGCATAGTTAGTCCAAATTCATAACTCAATATCTTCATATGCATGATATAATATATCTCATTAAGCACATCTATGTAACATGATCAATATTCTTTTGTAATGCATTTGTCATCTATTAAGCACATTTATGAAGCATAGGTATCATTTTTTTTATCTTGTATTTGTCATCATCAAAACTTAATATATTAAACCATTGAGGCAAAGACAATGCTACAATCTCCCCCTTTTTGATGATGACAAATCACCAAAGAAAAATATGCAATATAGAAGAATAGATATTCGTGTAAGCATTTCAACAATAAGTACAAGAACATACATATTTTTCTTTCCAATTTTCACTCCCCCTATTTGACATCAATAAAAAGGCTTAGGAAGAAAAGATAATATTTTCACTCCCTTTATAGATAAAACTCGTGTTGTCAAAAAGAGTAAGATCATCAAAGCTCAGAAACTCCTTCAAGATATTCAAATCATAATTATCTCCCCTTATTTAATTCTACATATGATTCAAGAAAAGAGAGATGAAACAAGCATGTTTTTAAGATATAAAAAATTATTCATGTAATACTTGTCACATTTTGGTACATCAATATTTAGCATATGATAGCAATAAGCTTAGTAAATTATATCTAGCATATAGTATCTTGCATACCACATGATAAATAAGTACCACTTGACATCACTTGTTAGGAGTTACAAAATATTCGTGTAAGATCATGGATTTGAGGTTTTCAAATGAAAGATCATACAATTGTCACATATCAAGCATTTCTCAATGAAAGAATCAAAAGATATAAAGTTTAAGAATGTTTACCTTCTTTCATTAATAGAGGGAAAGAGAATAAGAGATGATCTCCATTGACATGTTGATAGTATTAACAATAGAACACTTCATGTCAAACAAGGATGTAAGCTATGAGATATAAACAACAATTCAAGAGCTAGGCTCCCCCTCATTGAAGCATAATATGGATAAAGTGAAATATGTATACTAAGATCATGCAATCATATTACCATAAAAGGTCATATTCTTAATCCATGAATCGAAAACTATTTTAAAACTTCTCCCCCTTTCAAAAAGAATTTTGTAAGAACACATTATATTTTCAAAAGCATTTTAGAATGGTAGAAAGATTTTATATTAAAACCAGATATTCTTTTCAAGACAAGAGCATGATTCTCATAGGTGTTATACTACAAAGAAAACATAGATCAAGAGAATCATAGATATCAAACATTCATCATGATGAAATATGCTATATGTATAGAACTAATGTCATCCACCCCATATGCAATGACAAAACTAGCAATTTAATATCCAATTAGACACTTTGTCAATGCTAAGCATACTTCTCATGTATAAAAAACATCTAATCTTTTAAGATCAATTTATCAACAAGTATCATATAATCCATAGCATATAGAATACCACAATAGTTTAGGGATAGAGATACTTATTGGGTTAGATAGAAAGTGATGCTCCTTTAGAATGTTCTTCATTTATAGGTCCTTTGAGTTTGTACTTTCTTCCAATGAGTATTTCATTCCATTTCATTTGAAGAAAGTTTCCTCATGTTCCTCTTCCTTCAACATTTCTCATTTATCCACATATGCTTGACATTTCAATATTTGATGACTATATTTCAAAAAGTTCTTTAAAACATGGGTTAGCATCAAATATCATTTAAACTTATTTACAAACATAATTTAGGTTGATATACAATGTAAAACATGTACCACATTATCAACCATGCAATATTAGCTCTTACAAGAATAAAGGAAGAATATATGCACTTGAATCCAAAAGCATAGTTTAAGCATTTTCAAAGCAAGATTCAAGTTTGTCAAGAAAGACATGATCATCATCAAAACATATATAAGTGTTTTGGGGCAAACAATGATCATGTAAGGCATATACAAAACAACTCTCTACTTCTCCAAATATCATATGATATTCAATTTAAAGCATAGATGAGGATAAAAGATTGATGTCACCAAAAGTGTACTCTTTGAGTTTTTGTAGGTGATTCCAACTTCCATGCCTTAAGGCTCTTTGAGAATGTTGTGGTTCTCCATGCCATTCTTTTTATATTTTCATCATTCTTGGAGAACTTGGACCATTTCAAATTTTCCAAACCTCAAGTAGTATAGTTGTATTTCACTTCAATGCATGCTTGAGCTAATAGTCACCCTACAACACAATTTGAAGTACTTTCTTTGGTATCCACCAATTTTGGATCCATAGAGGTTAGTCATTGATTAATAATTCATTATGCTCTCATAAAGATTAATTTTTCCATGGTATGTAAATTGAGCACAACAAAATAAATAATCAATTACCATTAAGCGCATAGCCAATAATATGTTTACTTTCATGATATATAGACAATTCAAAACATAGCAAGTATACCTAGGCATTGTAGAACCTTATGTACCAAGATATATAACAAATTAATGAGCTTATAGTACAATAAGAATGAACATAATCATGTGCTAAGCATAATATTCAAAATTTATTAAGTACACATGATTCTATCAAACAACTAAGGCCTACAAGGAATATTCCTTAAATTTATTGACTTTATAAATGAATATTCATAAGAGGTAAAAACTTTTGATACCTTGGTCTTGGTAATCAAGGGAATACTTTTCCTTACCCATTGTTTCTCTTTTGGAGTCTTGAACTTTACAAGTTCTACATTATGTACTTAAGCTTTGGTTGAGGTCATCTTCCTTCTTTGACCAAAACTTCTACCATTGGGCTTAAGAAGCATTCTTCTTGATGATTCCTCTTTCCTTTGACCAAGTAGTCCATCCTTTTGAGAAATTTCCTGCATAATTGAAGCACTAGGAGGACATTTTGGTACCCACTTCATCTTGGGTCCTTGAATGTTAGTACTAAGGCCTTTAGGATCTTTAGGAACCTATACCATAGTATTTCTCATATAAGGATTTCTTCTATAATTGCATAAATGAGAAATATGTCCTAGATGACTACAAAAATTGTAAACAATTGAATTTAATGATGACTTGGTCCTTTGAAGATCATTTTTGGAAAACATAAGCCTTTTGTTGTTTTTATATTCTACGTCATTCTTGCCACAAGCCTTACTTGAATTTTCATGTGAAATAACATCAATTTCATTCTTATTAATGTGAATGTAAATGATATTGGTTTTGATGATCAACAAACAAGAAAGCAATGAGGTACAAAGATCAAGTCCAAGGCCTTTCAAGATTAGCCTTTAGGTTCTAGACCATATGTAAAGGTAAAATGGATTCACACAAAAAGCTCTTTTCTTATTTCAAAACTTATTCTTAAAAGGCTTTACTTAATCATGTCTTTCATCTTGTGAAAATTGTGTTCAAGTTTAAGTAAAACTCTTTTAGAATGTTTGGAAAGTGTTTAAATTACCTTGGTTGTGAAATTCTGTCAAAATCCTTTGTTTCTAAATAAGCCATATTCGAATATGAGTTTACTCATATTCAGTTATAAGCTCTAAACAGAACACGTTTTGTGATTCCTTAAAAGGCCATAACCGAATATGGCTTATCTTGTAATTGATTATTTTGGTTTCCATACGTAACATTTGATCTTTGAAAAGCCATATTCGAATATGGCATAACTTATAATAGGTTATGAGTATTTTCATAACAGATTATAAGCCTCTTCATATTCAAATATGAGTGAACCCATAATAGGTTATTTTGCAAACCAGAAACGTTGAAAACTCCTCTTTCATGCCATAACCGAATATAGCAATGCCATAACAGATTATGGACACTTCCAGAACTCTTCTCAAACGGCTCTTTCAATGGCATTTAATGCCCTTAACCACTTCTAACGTCTCAAAAACTCTTTTGGGCTATAAATGAAAGTTGTTGGGCATTGATTAAGGGTTGGAAAACTTTCTGAAAATCATCTTAGAGCATTTATAATGAGTTTTCTGATCATCTCTTTAAAAACCCTATTTTGAGCTTCAACTTGTGTGAATCCAAAATACCATAACTCTTCAATTTGTATTATCTACACTTTGAGAGAGTTTCTATCATTTAAACACTTTGTTTATCTTGTAAAGAGGGTGAGGTATCCCTCTAGTGAAAAAGGGTGAGGTATCCCTTGTTGAAAAGAAGGTGAGGTATCCTTCAAAGATGTAAAGAGGGTGAGGCATCCCTCAAAGGTTGTAAAGGGTGAGGTATCCTTGTTTTGAGGCTCAAGCACAAAGGGTGAGGTATCCCAAGGTGTGGTGAGTGCTCTAGTTTGTAAAGGTTGTCAAGCACCTGTTGAAGCTTGAAGATGTAGTGAAAAATCTCTAGCGGTTGCTTGAGGACTAGACGTAGGCCACAAGTGGATTGGTGGCTGAACCATGATAAACCTTGTGTTTGATCTTCTAAACTCATCTATTTACATTTGTGCATTTATTTTATATGGTTACTTGAATGTTATTCATCTTAACTTATTTAATTTGTGAGTGAAGTATTCAATCTCATTTATCTATTCACTTCAATCATCCAATAGGTTCAACGAAAATTGATAATCAAATGTTTTGCGAAAATTTACGAAAATATTTTACATACTCAATTCACCCCCCTCTTGAGTATTGAGGCCACTTAGTAACAAGTGGTATCAGAGCTAGGCTCTTGTGTAAAGAGCTTAGCAGCTTCAAGAGAAAGTGATGGCCTCTTCAAATGGTTTTTCTGATAGTTCTTCTCTTGATAGACCTCCCCTTTTCAATGGGGATGGGTATGCTTATTAGAAAGAAAGAATGAAAATTTTTATTGAAGTTATTGACTTAGATGCGTGGGATGCTATTGAAAATGGTCCTTTTGTCCCCACACAAGTTGTAAATGGTATGAGAATTAATACACCAAGAAGTGAATGGACGAATGATGATAAAAAGAAGGTCCAATATAATTTGAGAGCCAAAAACATCATTACCACTGCTTTGGGGTATGATGAGTTCTTTAGAGTCTCAAATTGTAAATCTACCCAAGAAATGTGGGACACCTTACAAGTAACTCATGAGGGTACTAGTGAAGTGAAAAGATTAAGGATAAATACTCTCACCCATGAATATGAGCTTTTTAGAATGAACCATGGTGAAAGCATTCAAGAAATGCAAAAACGCTTTACACATATTGTTAATCATTTAGCTTCATTAGGAAAGACATTTTCTAATGAAGATCTTATTAACAAGGTCTTAAGATGTTTGAGCAGGGATTGGCAACCTAAAGTGACGGCTATATCGGAATCAAGAAATCTAGCAACTATGACCTTAGCCACACTTTTTGGAAAGCTAAACGAGCATGAGTTGGAGCTGAATAGGCTCAATCAAAATGAGAAGCATGATAAGAAGGAAAAGAAAGGAATTGCTCTAAAGGCCACCTCCTCCATGATTAATGATGATGATGATGATGATGATGGAGATGACTTGGAGATTAATGAGGAGAATCTTAGCCTTCTAGTAAAGAAGTTTGGAAGATTCTTCAAAAAGAATGGAGCTCAAAGAAGACCTCCTTTTCCCTCAAAGAATGCCTATCACAAAGGGGAAGGAACCTCAACCACTCGTAAATGCTATGAATGTGGAGAAATGGGACACATGAAGATGGAGTGCCCAATCTATCAAAGGAAAGTGGAGAAGTATGAAAAGAGGTACTCAAAGGAAAAGAAAGAAAGAAGAGCCTACATAGCTTGGGATGATAATGACATGGATTCAACCGATAGTTCGGACAATGAGAAAGCCAATCTATATTTCATGGCTAGAGGAGAAGAGGAAGATGAAGACGATATGGAGGTAACATCCTCAAATTTTGAATCTAATTCTTCTCCTTCCTATGATGAATTGCAAGATGCATTTGAAGAATTGCATAATGAATCTATGAGGCTTACAAAAATTGTCTCATCATCCAAGAAAGCAATTTCCTCTTTTGAAATCAAGATCTCTATTTTAAATAAGGAAATTGATGAGCTTAAAATTGAAAATGAAACTCTTGATCTTATTGATGCAAATTCTTCATGCATGACATGTTCTTCTCTTGATAATGCATTTACATCATTTTCTTGCTCATTATGCAAAATTTTTGAAAAGGAAATTGAAGACTTGAAAAATACTCTTGCAAAAATTATCCTTGGAAGAGATAATTTGAACATATTGCTTGGGAAACAAAGATGTGTGTTTCAAAAGGCTAGTTTAGGGTACAATCCCAAAAATCAACAAAAATTTTACAAAAATTTCTTTATTCCCACAAGTACATCAACAAGTCCTTTTATAAAGTGTTTTCATTGTGGCAAGAAAGGGCATAGTGCATCGACATGTAATGTGAGGAAGAAAATCAACACAAAGGTTGGAACTAAAATGGCTTGGGTCCCTAAGGGCACATTGCTTAACACTAACACACAAGGACCCAAGAGAATTTGGGTACCAAAAGCCAAAAATTGAAGTGTGTTGTAGGTGTGCTTGAAGGCCAAGAATGGACTCTGGAATATCAAAAGTGGCTGCTGCATGCACAAGATCAGAAAACACTCCAAGTTCTATCCATTGTCTCCAAGAAGCTTGGACTTGCAACATTTGCATAAGTGGTGACTTGTTCTATACTTTAACTTGCTTTAAAGATGTTCTTTTCTAGCTTTATACCTTGAAAATATCTTTACATGTGTTAATATGCTAGATAAGTACACTTCTTGTTTGAAATGGCATGTTTGATGATAACATCTTTGTACTTGACATAACATTCCTAATATGATCATTGTTTGCCCTAAAGTGCATATATAAGAAGAGAATTAGGAATAATTAATCAATCATGCATTTGAATGAATGCTTGTGTTAGATACTTTTTATCTTGGAATTTTGGATCAATCCTGCATTCATATTTGAAATATAACCCTACTGTATAAACTGGCCTCTGCTGCATAATCTGCATAATTGCTGCATATGCTATATTACATAATATTCTTGCTTAAAAATTGTTTCTGAATCCTATACTAACTTGAGCGTCGGAGTTTCTCCTAAGTTTGTTTTGCAGGTACTTGATCCATGCGCAAGTCCTCCAAATCCTCAATCTCAAGTTTTTAATGAAGAAACTGGATCCTAGCATAAGCAAGATCTATTTTGAGATATATTTAAGATGCTTCGAAGTAATGGAAACATGGCCAAGTCTTGTGACTGCTTAAGAATGGTTTAAGCTAATTGATTTTTTAAGGGATGCACTTCAAAAGAACTTTTCTGGTTTAATAGGGAAAGGCAAATATGATGGTCCTGAATTATTGAATTTTTTAAGGTTTGCTCTGATTCTATCTTAAATATAACAAGTGGTATAATCTGTCACTGGTAATTGGAGGTGCTCTGGCATGTTGGTTTTGGTCTCTGTCAAGTGGAAATAATCAAATATGGTCTTTCATAATCTATTATGAAGAGATGCTCATGCGCATGGCCCTCTGTCAAGTCCAAATAATCTATTATATGAATGATCATATTCGGTTATGGCTCATCAATTCTATTTTGGAAAGTTCTGCTTGGCTCTCTGGAATTCCCATATAACCGAATATGGCCATACTCATATTCAGTTAAGGCTCATTACCTTTGTTTGGAGCGATTGCTTGGCCCTCTGGAAATTCACATATAATCAAATATGACCATACTCATATTCGGTTATGGGCTTTCTTAATGGACTCCCATTTACACCATAACCGAATAAGGCCTCACCATATTCGGTTATTGGCCTTTCTTTTAGCCAAAATCGTAGCCTCCATCACCTCCCCTCTTCTTCCCCACGCACCCTACTTTCCTCCATAGCTCTCTTTCTCCTCTACCACCCACTCCTACCCACTCCCTCAAACACCTCTCCTACCTTAAATCCACCATTAAAACTCCATATCCCTCATATTCCTTCAACTTCCACCGATCAAAACCCCCATTTTCTTCCATTTTCTCACCTTTCCTCCTACTTTCTCTCTCCTCAAACCGAGCCCTACAACCATTGTTGCCCATGGCAAGTAGCTCCTCCCATGGTCCTAAACGTTCATGCACAAAAAATCCTAATGTGCCTAAGGAACCACCTTCACACACTGATGAACCAGATTATTCACGTGACCTTGACCTTGGGAGGTTCCTCTCTCATCCAACTCAAAAGAAGAAGTTTCAACTAGAGTTTCATGGCAAAAACCTCATACAGCCCAAGTATATGGACTGGGAATTCTTTGTCAAAGTGGGATTCAGTTTCCTCACAGATCTCTTGGAGTTCCAGAATCTGAAAACCTTTGTCTCTGCTTCAAGTGAGTGTTTCTACACTAAAGCTATTAAAGTTTTCTTTTGTAATCTGAGCATTGTTGGAGTCCAATTGGTATCTGAAGTTAAAGGAAAGAGAATAATTATTACACCTGGACAATGGTCTACTCTGTTTGACTTAAATTTCTCTAGGGAAACGTTTGCTGATGAAAATCACTCACAGTGGGAAAACTTTGATAAGAAAACCGCCATTGAGGGAATGCTTCAACCAGGCGTCCCTTTTCCAACTAAAAGAAACTTCAATGCTGGTTTATTGAAACCTCAAGACCGTCTTTTTCACTTTGTTTTAGTTCATATTCTTGTCCCAAGGGCTAGTAATTATGCCCTGGTTGAGGAAGAAGATGTATTCTTAATGTGGGCCATTAAAGAACGAATCCATATCAATTGGCCCTTTTACATAATGTACTACATGAAGAAAGCAAAGGTTAAACAAATGATGGATCTTCCCTATAGCTTGGCTATTACAAAAATTCTGGATCATAACAATCTCCATGAAGCTTCTGTAATTGAAATTACTGACCACCACAAGTTTGGGAAAGCTTCATTCAACCACATGCAAATCAGAAAAATTGATGGTGATTGGGTTTATGGAAGAGGACAAGAAACAGCACCAGGTGAAGGTTCTCATGCTCCCTTGGAGGATGCTCCTGCAACCAATGAGGATCATCTTCTCGCTATTCTTCACAATATTGAATCTCAGAATGAGAGAATTGAGGCAAGGCTGACAAATCTCCAAGCTTATCAAGAAAATAGCACCACAACACTTTATGATCGTCTCAGTGCCATGGAAGATCGTTTGGATAGACTTGAACGTCGCTTTCCGGAAGATCATGGGACTTGAGTTTGGATCCTTTTTCTACTTTATCAATAGGATTGTTATAAAACTAACTCTGCCTCTACTCTGTTTTGCTAATATCTTAAGCCATGCAATCTAACTACTTATGTTTGGTTAATGCTCTTCCTTTGCCTAGTATGACTTGGTATGCAGAAATCCTTTTATGTTTTGATAATATTAATGCTCCTATTTACTCTTTCTTATAAAGTATAGTAGTTCTTGTTTTGCCCTATCTCTTTGTCAAAAATATGGAATATCTTTTTGATTATGACAAAAGGGGGAGAAGAAAAGCAAGTTGTTGAGAAAAGGTATAAAATCAATGATTCTGGGATTCCAATATCAAAGGGGAGCTGTGC
The DNA here is from genome assembly GCA_029884605.1 of Ormosia emarginata. Classification (NCBI taxonomy): domain Eukaryota; kingdom Viridiplantae; phylum Streptophyta; class Magnoliopsida; order Fabales; family Fabaceae; genus Ormosia; species Ormosia emarginata. Next base: position 49,420,948 of record JAQQTP010000088.1, read on the forward strand.
AAACTCTGAACTTGTCACCTCTTGAAAAACAGAGGGCGAGTAAGTTGTATTTAATACCTTGCATGAATACCAATTTAAATTGAACTAACATTTTTTCTCAATTCATTGTTTGTCATCATCAAAAAAGGGGAGAATGTGAATGTAAATGATATTGGTTTTGATGATCAACAAACAAAAAAGCAATGAGGTACAAAGATCAAGTCCAAGGCCTTTCAAGATTAGCCTTTAGGTTCTAGACCATATGTAAAGGTAAAATGGATTCACACAAAAAGCTCTTTTCTTATTTCAAAACTTATTCTTAAAAGGCTTTACTTAATCATGTCTTTCATCTTGTGAAAATTGTGCTCAAGTTTAAGTAAAACTCTTTTAGAATGTTTGGAAAGCGTTTAAATAACTGTGGTTGTGAAATTTTGTCAAAATCCTTTGTTTCTAAATAAGCCATATTCGAATATGAGTTTACTTATATTCGGTTATACGCTCTAAACAGAACACGTTTTGTGATTCCTTAAAAGGCCATAATCGAATATGGCTTATCTTGTAATTAATTATTTTGGTTTCCATACGTAACATTTGATCTTTAAAAAGCCATATTCGAATATGGCATAACTTATAATAGGTTATGAGTATTTTCATAACAAATTATAAGCCTCTTCATATTCGAATATGAGTAAACCATTAATAGGTTATTTTGTAAACCAGAAACGTTAAAAACTCCTCTTTCATGCCATAACCGAATATAGCAATGCCATAACAGATTATGGACACTTCCAGAACTCTTCTCCAACGGCTCTTTCAATGGCATTTAATGCCCTCAACCACTTCTAACGTCTCAAAAACTCTTTTGGGCTATAAATGAAAGTTGTTGGGCATTGATTAAGGGTTGGAAAACTTTCTGAAAATCATCTTAGAGCATTTATAACGAGTTTTCTGATCATCTCTTTAAAAACCCTGTTTTGAGCTTCAACTTGTGTGAATCCAAAATACCATAGCTCTTTAATTTGTATTATCTACTCTTTGAGAGAGTTTCTATCATTTAAACACTTTGTTTATCTTGTAAAGAGGGTGAGGTATCCCTCTAGTGAAAAAGGGTGAGGTATCCCTTGTTGAAAAGAAGGTGAGGTATCCTTCAAAGGTGTAAAGAGGGTGAGGCATCCCTCAAAGGTTGTAAAGGGTGAGGTATCCCTGTTTTGAGGCTCAAGCACAAAGGGTGAGGTATCCCAAGGTGTGATGAGTGCTCTAGTTTGTAAAGGTTGTCAAGCACCTGTTGAAGCTTGAAGATATAGTGGAAAATCTCTAGTGGTTGCTTGAGGATTGGACATAGGCCCTAAGTGGATTGGTGGCTGAACTAGGATAAACCTTGTATTTGATCTTCTAAACTCATCTCTTTACATTTGTGCATTTATTTTATATGGTTACTTGAATGTTATTCATCTTAGCTTATTTAATTTGTGAGTGAAGTATTCAATCTCATTTATCTATTCACTTCAATCATCCAATAGGTTCAACGAAAATTGATAATCAAACGTTTTGCGAAAGATTTACGAAAATATTTTACATACTCAATTCACCTCCCTCATGAGTATTGAGGCCACTTGGTAACAATTAACAATCATGGATTGTAAACAATTAGAATCATTTGCTTTGGCAAAATTGGAATATAAGTCCTCAACATGATTTTATAAATCAATACACTTTTCACAAAAAGTTGAGGTTTCACATTTCAAAGGCATTTCCTCATCAAGAAAAGTATATTCATTTTTTAAAGTCTCAATATCATTTTCAATGGAGGAAATGTTTTCTAAACAAGATAAGTTTTTATTTTCTAAAATCAACAAGTCATCATATATTTCATCATATGCACATTGTAGCTCATAATAAGAAGGACTATATTCTAGTTTAGCATCATTTACCTCAAAGTCCTTTATATATAAGAGGTAGTCTTAATTTGTAGCATGCTTGACTCTTTGAGGAAATCATCATCTTTATCATTACTGTTCATTAAGGATTCAAGAACATTTTCTTTCTCAATTTTGTTTTGCATTTCCTCTTCTTCAAATTGAGCACCATCATCATCAAGAGGCATTGAGCTCATTTTCTTGCTTTGAACATGTTCTTGAGGACATTTTTCAAAGTTGCCTTCCTCTAGAAATTTTTGCTCTTCTTGCTCTCTATATACAACTTTATGCAAGAAATCATTGTTAGCAAGATAAATAGCATCAAGGGCATCCCATATATCTTTAGCACTAGAGCAACTCTTAATTCTAGCATAAGCATCATCATTCAAACTACTTATCAACATTTGCATTGCTCTAATGTTCAAGGAAAAGCATTTCTTGTCATAAGCATTCAAATCTTGTTTTGGTTTAAAAGAAAATCCATCAAGCACAACATTCCACAAATCAAGATCAATAGATTGCATATACAATTCCATTCTAGCTTTCCAATAAACAAAATGCACACCATCAAAGAATGGTGATTTATCAATTTCAAAACCTTCCATTTTGAAAAGCTTTTTAATGGTTGCCAACAAACAAGGATCTTTAACTCTAAGCGGTTAAGCTTTCACTAGAGCACGAAGCTCTGATACCACTTGTTAGCCATGGCAACCATCACCCAAGAAGGGGGGTGAATTGGATGATTACAAATTTTAATGCAACTTTGAGAAATTAAGCATTTTGAATAACTCAATTAATAAATGCAGTGTAATAAGTTTAACAAAGGTGCAACTATTAGTGATTTCACAAATACCACTTGGGATATATGATGAATTAAACAAATAAGCTAGATATCAAGTTCATAGAATCAAATCACCAAGATGACAAGATATGCAATAGATAAGTATACTACACTAAATATTGAAATTAAAGAGTGTAGGGAAGAGAGAATCAAACTCAAGAATTTATCCTGGCTCAGCCACCAACCACTTGTGGCCTACATCCAGTCTCCAAGCTTAACTTGAGATTTTCTTCACTATCTCCTAGACTTCACGGGTGCTAGGAAAATCTTTGTACAAACAAGAGCACTCCTCACACCTTGGGATACCTCACCCTTGTGTTAGAGCCTCCAATTCTTCAAGCTTCACAGGTGCTTGATGACCTTTACAATCAAGAGCACTCACAACACTTTTAGGATACCTCACCCTTTGTGTTTGAGTCTCACTATAAGGGATACCTCACCCTTTTCTCTCTTGAGGGATACCTCACCCTCTTACAATGATTTCAAAGTGAATAGAAAGAATAAAAACTCTCACAAAAGTAGATATACAACTTGAAGAACAAAGTATGGACGATAGAAAACTCTCTCAAGAGTGGATAATACAAATTGAAGAACAAAGGAATAGAATGATTTTACAATAAAGAGCTCAAAATATGATTTTGGTTATTCAAGGATCAAATCAAGTGTTCAAGTGGTGTATAAGCTTCATACAACACTTATATATAGAGCCCAAGTGATAAAATAGTCGTTGGTAGTGTTTAGAAATGATTTTTTTTATGAAAACTAGCCGTTTATAGCTGTTAGAAATGTTTCTGGGTACTTGGTAATCGATTACACACTTCTGGTAATCGATTACATGACTTCTGTCAACATTGTAATCGATTACAGGACTTGTGTAATCGATTACAACATTACTAGTTTTGAAAGCTGAGTTTAAAAGGTCATAACTTCTTCATTTCTAATCCGATTAAAGCAAATGACCAATCATTGGAAAGATATTTGAGTATATTTTCAAATGAAATAAGTTTCACAACAAAACTCAAAGTATTTTGAAAGTTATGATCAAAAGAGTGACTAAAGGTCAGCTTTTGAAAACTCAAACTTGATTGTTTTTGAAAACTGACTTTAAATGGTCATAACTTCTTCATTTCTTATCCGTTTAAAGCAAATGACCACTCATTAGAAAGATATTTGAGTCTATTTTCATATGCAATAATTTCACAATAAATCTCAAAGTAGTTTGAAAGTTATGATCAAAATAGTAACTAAATGTCAGTTTTACAAAACACAAACTTGGCTATTTTTCAAATGTGTGAACTACCACCAAGATTAACTTTCCAAAAATAGTTTGTTGGGCATTTAAACATGTAAGAACCATTTTTAAAGACTTAAAAACATATTTGAGCTCTTTTCTTGTAAAACCTCTATCTTTATATAGGAGAAAACCTAAAAGAAAAATATACCAATTCTAGTCCTTAGGCTTCTTGATATGATCCAAGCTTCCATAAATTTCTTCTCTTCAAATCTTGTAAATTGCTTGGAACATCTATATCATTCTCATTCTTCTTGAGTTGAGCATGATTGTGATCTTTTGCTTTCTTGTTGCAATGCTCACTCTTGATACTTGGACTATCCTACAAAGTATTACTCACTTAACACAAGCATAGTTAGCCCAAATTCATAACTCAATATCTTCATATGCATGATATAATATATCTTATTAAGCACATCTATGTAACATGATCAATATTCTTTTGTAATGCATTTGTCATCTATTAAGTAAATTTATGAAGCATAAGCATCATTCTTTTTATCTTGTATTTGTCATCATCAAAACTTAATATATTAAACCATTGAGGCAAAGACAATACTACATTTTCCACTTAGAGTGAATACTCTCCTTTTAGTTTGTGCTATGAGTACAGGGTTGTTCACCATTCTCCCAGTGTTGCAATCCTTGGCAATATGTCCTAGCTTTCCACATCAGTAACACACGTTCTGACCAAAATGGCAAGGTCTAGAGCCATGGGATTTCTCACAATTGTTGCGCACAAGTGGAGATCCTCCAGTTTGTACCTGCTTACCTTTTCCATTGTTTACTCCACCTTTAAAATTATTCTTTTTTTGAGCCTCTATCACCCTATTTCATTTTAGAAAGTTTTGTCTTTCTCTTTCGAATTTCATCTCTAGATAGCTCTTTTCTGCTATTCTACACTTGTTCACTAGAGTGACATAATCTTTTATTTCTAAGGTAGATACCTTCTCTATGATCTCAAGCCTCAGACCCCACTCAAAATTTGAGGCTTTCCAATGGCGATCAGGATGATTTTTTTCAAATTGGAGGAAAACTTGGAAAGCTCTTCAGATTTAGTGACATATTGTCCTATGGTCATTTTTCCTTGTTTGAACTATATGAATTCTTCCTCTTTCTCATTTTTGACATTATTAGGGAAGTACTTATCAAAGAATGTGGTTAGAAATAACTCTCAGGTAATCTCCATTTCTCTGGATTATAATAAGCTCCTAGCACCTCTCCACTAGTACTCTGCATCCCTTTCTAACATGTAGGTGGCAAAGACCACATTTTGTACATTTGTGAATCCTATGACCATAAAGATCTTTTCCAGTTGTGTGACCCATTTTTCAGCTAGTGCTAGGTCATACTCTTCATGGAAAGATGGAGGTGTGGTTTTCCTAAATTATGAAAGCCCTTGATAATTAAAGTTAGCCACGGAAGCTTCTTCAACAGAATGTCCACTGCCTTCACCTTGATGATTATTGTTATTATTATTGTTCCTATCTTGAGTCTCCTACATGCATTTCAAAATCAGGTTGGTTGAGTCTATCTGGACCCTGACAGCTTAAACCAATCCTTTCATGATTCCCATAATCCCTATCAGAGTATCATTCTGGGTACTTTGTACTTCTGAGATTTCTGATGTCATATAGTCCTACACATTCATAAACAGTTTAATATTAAGGTGATCAGTCTCAATATTGCATAGTTAGTGCAATTAAATTTCTATATGGCATGCATAAAGGAATAGGAGCAATCATCATGCAGAAACTCAACATAGGCAAGAATTCAAAACATAGATCTAATAGTCTAATATATCTTATGTGTGCCAGAAATTGGTGCTCTAATACAAAAGATGTAACCCACTTCATAAGTTTATTCTAACAACAAAATTTAGTGTCTTACCTTGCGAATGATTTAAAACTAATACTTAAATTAATTTGGTTCCAAAATTATTTATTTTATTAAACTAAAACTAATATTATGCCAACATGCAATACAAGCTGGAAAAATATTTACTATATCATTGCATCAAAAGCTTGTAGGTCATTATCAAGATCATACTATTAGACATATATACATATATCATTACTGGCTATGGAATAGGCATCACTAAACTATATCACAAGGTCGTATTACATAACACATAGCCTATAGACCTTCAAAATGGTGATGCCTCTAGTCAGTTAGGCAGACTAGTCAGTGTTTACTCAAAAGTAAAAACACATATATTTCTAATAATTGTAATATATCCTCTTCTCCTCAGGAATCAGAATCCATGCATAATCAATCTAGATGGTAATCTTGATGCATCATGTGCTAGTTTGAAATCACTATGAATAGAGTGAGAATTTTAAATTCTCTGTAAAAAATGAACAATTATAAAATTTTTGATAAAACACACAGTGAGTTTTAACTGTGTAAAATCACAGAAAATCACATGACAACCAATCATGATAAAATAAGACTAATTCAAGCAGCATAACCAAATTACAATAATGTGAATAATTAAATGCTAAATAAACCACTCAATGCAGCTTTATATGCAAACATCATTAGGCAAGCTCTAAACATATTATATCATCTTTACTTTAATTTCATTTCCTTTTTATGTCTGCTTGTCTTACACTTGGTCAAAGGCCTTCTCATTCTTAGGGAATTCCCTATCTTTGATGTTACTTTTGACATCGTGATGACAAAGCAAGACATTCTCACACTAAATAAGACAGGTAACATAAAAGGATCTTACATCTATCCATCGACGATTAGGTGTAATGTTTTAAGTGTCTTTCTTGTAAATTATTTGATTGTCATTACACAAGTACAAGCAATATAAAACACAATATGTCACAAAATAAATCAAGCCTACAATAAACTTTAAATAAATCATGGCATTTAATTTGTAAAACTTAGAGTCATCAAATTCAAATGTCAATTCTTCAATGAACTAACTTTAGTTTAAGAATATTTTATTAATTCTTTTAAAGATTCTCATCATACTTTTTATCATAGTCTTCATCATGGTCCATAATTTTGTCTAGGTCTCAATAGTGATTTGACTGCACAAGAGTCCCTTCCTTGCAAAGGTAGGCATAAAAGTTAATAATGAGTTCATTGCACAAAAGTCTTTTCCTTGCAAAGGTCAGCATAGAAGTCATAAAATTGCCTCTAAGCCAAGGTAAGATAATTGAAGTTAAGAAAATCCATTTAAATCAAGAATATTTATTTAACATAAGTTTGAATAATATTTTAATTTTTTTTATAGATTATAATATTGGCCCCATGAAATAATAAACATTTAAATTATAATAACTCTAAATTTTGTCAAGCATTATAAAGATTTCAAAAGCACAACATAAATACAAATCAAATCAAGTTTCTAAAGTCTAACTAGTACCCTTTTAAAATTATATATGAAAAACTAAATTAGTACAAAAAGGAGATTATAATAATATGTACAAAATACTAAGGTAAGAAGTTAATCAACCTTATAAATAAAAATTACTACTAAAGCATATAACCATACTCATTATCAATTATCTGTAAATACACTTGCTGCCGTGGTTGTAATTTTAAAAGAGAAGAAAGTTTATTTCCTACCTCATTCTTGCACACTTTTCCCTTTCTTCTTTCTCTTCACTTATTTCTCTTCACTTCTTTCCTCCTAGATTTTTCACAGTTTCACCATCTCTCTCTCTCTCTCTTAGCCTCCTTTTATAGCCATCTCAATTGGCTATGTGTAGTCCATATTGGTGCACGTTATAAAAGTGAAAATCGGTGCACGTTACACCTTTTCCTTTTTCTTTCTTACTTGGTAATGATTACTAGTTATATATTTATTTATGTAATAATTACATTAGAGATATTTTACATTTATAATTATGACTTTTAACAAATATCTCACCTTTTTTATAATAATAATAATAATAATAATAATAATAATAATAATAATAATTTCTTAATTGTATCTTACCTATTACTAAGATTAAATATTATATCTTATTTCAATAAATTCCGATTTATAATTTCTATACTATTGTTTTCAATTTTAGTATCATATATTTTTAACTCACCCTTACTACTTTTATCTAGAAAGTTGGTTTCTTTGATTTCAATTTAAATACTTACAAGTTTTGTCTAATTTCTTTGTACTTAGTAACAACTATTGCAAAATCAAATCAAATAAAATATTCTAATAAATAAATGAAGAATTACTCTACAAAATATTTTATAAAAAATGAGATATTACAATCATGGTGACGATCAATTAAATTCTACCCAATGCTCTTGAGGCTACCACCATTGGATCATATCAAGTGTGTTGGCAGGGTCTGATTTCCACAATTAAAAACAAATAAATTCTTTTCATAATAAATAAAATAAATGTAAGCAAATTCATATATCTCTAACTTTTTTACAAAAACCTTTTTGGAATACACTTCAAAAACTTCTTTTTGCCTAAAAATATTTTCTTGAATTAAAGTTTAATTTTCTTGAAATAAGATTTTATTTAGCCATTCACTTTGGAAAAAAAATGAAATATTTCTTGAATTAAAATTTAATTTCTTGAGTTAAATCTTTTTTATTTGGCCATTTAAAAAAAATACTATCTTTGAAAATTAAAATTTTGATTCACCACTTTCATACCACATGTTGTAGGGTTCAAATTTGTTCTATAGAACAATGACTATTTAGCCACCTATTCCTTGTCTTAGTCATTTATCACTCTTGATTGATAATATGCTGACAAAATGTGACATGTAAAAATAAAAAAAATCATTTTTTCAAATAAATAATAAAGGACTAATTTAATTAATTTAACAGGTAACATTAGATTAAATAGGTAACCATTTTTAAAATAGACGGTATAAGGTGCTAATGCCTTCCCTACTCGTAATCAACCCTTGAACTCAAACTTTAAAACGTAGACCATTTTTAAGGTTTTCAATTGTATCATTCCATTTTAAATGGAAAAAGAAATTGATGGCGACTTCAAACTCTTCTTAATTTTTGTCTTGGTTATGACACTTAACTAGGAATGGTGACGGAGCGGGGCAGGGCATATAGGGCTTCCTCGTCTTCTATTTTCATCTCCGTCGCAGGTATCTATTTATGATCTCCACGAGAGAGGCAGGTACCCATGAGTATCCACGGGTATCTAATAATTCAAAATGAGATTTTAAAAATAGAAAAAAGGAAAAACAAATAAAATAAATTTTAACATCACATAAAACAATATTTTTCAACAATATAAAATTCTTATAAATTTAAAAGAATGTCACAAATAATGTATTAAGTTTAATTATATTTTTTAATAATCAATTTACAAAAATAATTATCACAAGAATGGTATATATAATATTTAACAATTTTTATTATTTTGGGTTCATTCATTAAAAATATTCATTGTAAAATAATAAGAAAATATATAATTTTTCATCTTATCTCAAAGTGAAAGAGATGAAAAAGGCAAAATATATGCAAACACTAAATGAAAAAAACATATTTGACAAATTTGTGGGTACCTGCAAGGTGGGTAGTATGATCCATGCCCCCGGCCCCATTTATTAAGTGGGTGTCCGTCCTCTTCCCTATTGCGGGTAATCACCATGGATCGCTACAGGTACGGATATTTTTGTCATCCTTACATGCAACATTCTCATCATCTTCTAATGAAAGAGTTATCCATCTCACGACATTAGACCGTTATGGAAATTGATGCACAACACTTAACATATATTGATTTGGTTTGAGTTTCAATTTGGATTGAGTTCTTCTTTCAAACTAGCTAAAGTAACTAATTTTGAAGTGGAATTTCAAAAGAATTCCTCTAAAATGAGCAAACATGCAACGATATATTTACTATTGATTTCATTTAATGTTTATTATGATGCTAACTCATTAATGATTTAATAGTGAATATATACTTGTTTACTTTACCCACAAACTCACCTTAGAGTAGTAATAAATTCCAATTGTCTTGCAACATATCTGACCAGTGTTTTTAAAATATGTTTAATCGGTTTAGTCAAATCGAATGGACAGCCGATTGGGCATCATACTGGTCGAGGTTCAACTTTAAAATTGTTGAAGCGGTTAAAACTTAAAATGGTAACAACATGGAAAAAAAAATAGTAAAAACTGGAAGAACCTGAAAAAACCAACTACTTTTGGAGAACTGGTCTATCGGTTCTTTAATAGTGAGAAAATCTAATGAAAAATAAAAACTTAAACTTATGTCTATTTCATTCAAGCTTGAGTCTACCTATTGAGGTCTAACCCAACGACAAAAGCAAAATGATAAGAATGGAATTACAGGAATAAGTATATGCAAAATAGAATTAGGAAGTGAGGCTGATGTATTTGCAAAAGAGTTTGTTATGAGTTAGTTACAGATTGTAAAATTCTAAAGAGCATTAGAATATTCTATAAGTCACCATAAATGTAATCATAATAGACTTCGAAGAAGGGCTTTCATATATCACTCCCTCGATCTTCACCCTCAAACATTCTCTCATTTTAATAAATGAACACAACAAGGATTTGCTCACTTTGAATCTTCCAAACAATAACAGTGCAACAAATATACAATCAATTAAAACATATGTCGAATTTTAATTTTCTACCTTAATAATGAATCAGGGGCGGCTCAATGATCTCAGAGACCTAAAGTTAAATATAAAATTGTGCCTTTTTTAATGAAACTAATGAAAAAAAAATTAAAATTATGTTCTTTTTACTTTTTGAGATACAAAATTTTTAATTAAACTTTTGTGATCAAATTCTTCTAATATTTCTTTTTCAACATATTCTTTGGAGGAAATTAAAATTAAGAAAGAAAGCTAAAATAAAGAGTCGGAGCAAATGAAGAAAGAAGAATTAATGAAGAAAGAAGAATTTAAAAGTAGATATTATATATTGAGAAAAATTTAACTGGATATATATATATAATTAACTGCTGGTGTTTAATAAATATATATATTACCATTAGTTGATTGAAAGTGAGAAAAATAATTGAGAATTAGTAGCATTGTGAGAATTGACAGGTGATAGAAATAAAGATTTTTTAGGCACATACTTAGTGAAGTGAGAGAACAGTGTCATTTTATTAATTATCTTGACTTATGCATGTTTTCAATCGAAAATAAGATAATTAGTAGAGAATAGAAGGAGACGTGAGAAGTGAGAAAAAGTAAAAATTTGTTTGAAAATCAATTTAAGAAATGAAATAATGTTTAGTTATTTTATTAATTATCTTAATTTTTAAAATTATAATATAATTAATTATATCATTAATATAAAATTATGGGCCCTTCATAATTGAGAACCTAAAGCCCTTGTTTTTAGTGGCTTTATGGTTAAGCCGGCACTGTAATGAATTCACATGAAAATCTTCCCTAAGCAAAAGTATTCCCATCCTAATAATCCATATACTTCTACATAATTAACACAATAATAATGACAAATGCTACAAATTAAGAAAATATACACTACAATAAAATTGACCTATGACAACCCTTCAAAAGTGTAATTTAAAATACACTTAAGTATAGCCTTTGAGGAAGGCTACACTTTTTGGCCCTAAGGCAACGCTTTTTGTAACACCCTCCGTAGGACGTCACATTTTTAAATAAAACATAAAACCAAATAAAATCATTTTATAAAAGCTTTGAAGTCTAAAGGATGAATTTGAAAATTTCTTTTCGCGAAAATATAAACTTACCAAAAATTATAAGTAAAACAGAAATTAAATTAAACTGATTAATACACATATTATATATGCCACAAAAATATTCAACAACAATTTAAAACATAACATTTACAGACTCAGAGAAACAGTAGCAAACCCACTGACGGTTACTACTAATAGCACGGTAACAACACTAACGAAAACCCCAACTGCATGTTCCATTTCTTCATCAATCGCATCTGTTGAAACTTGGAAGATTACACCTTGACGCCGTCACCATCTTGAGAACATAGCCTCCAAGTAGGTCTAAGAAACTTCCTTCGTCTACTATACGAATTTAACAATACAAACACAACAAAGCAATACAAGAAAGAGGTGAGATCCCTTTCACCAAGATCAAGTCGGTAGCAAAGAATAATACGAATGACAAAGTCATTCCATACACACAGAATATCACAAATGCAATCATATTATCAATTTATAAATAAATCAAATAAGCATATATCATAATATAATGAACAACTATAACATTACCAGGATAGATATAACAATTCATACAATATAAAATACCATAACAAAGTGTAGATAATGATATAATATAAAAATTAAAAACAATAACAACATATAACGTCGCGAGATAAAAAAAAATATAATAAATAACAACATATAAGATCATAGATAAAAATATAATAAATAACAACATAGATAAAAATATATCACAGATGAAAATATACTAAATAACAACACAAATAAAAATATCACGAGATAAAAATATAATAAATAACAACACGATACATGTGCAATATGACACAATCCTACTCCATGGAGCTAAAAACATACAGACATCAGAGAGCGAATGATCCTCAAAATCTATTAGTACCACGGCTGCCCAACCAAACTATTGCGCTGTCACACGTTGCGTCTATAGCCCCACGTCACATGGAACCCATTGTCCTAGGCGTGGTATAGTTCACGGTCTCACGTTGTGGCACTACAGGCAATGTACTATTAGACTTTACAAGATCTCGATTAAGTATAGTGTGTGTCGAGTCCATTAGTGTGTGGCCAGTTACCACGGCACAGAAGAGCAACCAACTGTCCACATGTGAAATTTTGCACACTAACGTCTCCATGTTCATTCAAGATCGAACCACACTACGCTTATCGCACCGACAATACGATGTGATTCACCTTGTCAATCAATCCACCAAAAATTGGCATTAACTCAATGCATGATAAAAATTAGAATTACCAAAATACCCTCAATAAAAATATATCCTCAAAGATAAAAATATACAGTAAGTCCCACCAGACAAATACTGTTCCAAAGCCTGTACGGGTCTACCTCATAGCTCGACAGCAAAAAATATACAGAATACCCTTAACGGTATAAAATATACAGTTTCAGTCAATCGCGTAGAAATTTTATCGCGTTTTCACAATCTCGTCATTTTTACAAACGTTTTTAAATCGCGTAAATTTATTTTTCTGTTTTTAGAATCGCGTAGAGTTTTTAATACGTTTTCTCAATCGCATAAGATTTTTAAATCATTTTCTTATCTGAATTCCTTAAAAATCACTATTTAAAATAAACAGAAATAATATTTAATACATTTAAACTACGTAGAATATTTTCCATACCGCATACTGTCTTTTGGATATCTTTTCTATCTTATTTGTCTGTTTTTAATAAAAATTGACAGTATTATGTTTCAGAAAACTTATAATAATGGTTTCCTAATTTTTTTGTAAAAATTCTGTTTACTTAATTTTTAACCGTATAATTTAACTTTTTGAAAACCACTAACATGCTTCAAAATATAATATGAGCCATATGTTAGCAATTTACAAAAGTTACTGTATTTTCTTCAAACAGTAAAAAAAATCATTTGTTTAAACTTCTTAAACTTAATCAATTTATTTCTTCAAAACTCATTGTAATAAAATCCTTTTGGCATTTATTACTTAACCTTAGTTGAAAACAATTCTATAAATCAAAACACATTTAAATTTGGCATTTTGGCCGAAAATCATTCTATGCTTTATACTTCATTCCTAATTATTTCCATACATTTAATCTCTTATAAAACTCTTGATCGAGTTTATTTTTATTAAATTATCTAGTCAATAGTTAGAAAATAAATTTGGATCAAAAGTATGTGGCATGTTGGCCAAATTTAACAAAGTCTTCGTATTTGATCTTTAAATTATTTTTCATCTTCTAAATCCATGTCAAATTTATTGTATTACCTAAATTCATTAAATCATTGTTTTAGAAAATGGTTTGGAAATGATTTTAGAAATCATAATTGCTTGACTTTGGCATGTTGGCCGAAATACATAATTTCATCCATTGATCCATAAATTCATTTTTCTTACTCTAAACAAATTGGTAACTTGTCAATTTTCCTAGGTTAATTAAATCACACTTTTAGAAAATTGATGAGAACATTTTGGTTCTCCTTTTTGCATTGAGGCCGTGAGCTTGGATTTGTGTTCTTTGGAACACTCATGTAAATCCTTGTATGTTATTTACATGCTACAATAATTATCATGCATATATGTACACATACCATATATTAAAGCAATCATAAAACACATACAACATATTAAAGCTATAGACATGCTTGCACACATAATCAATCACAATTAGGAAAAACAATAAACAATCATGTGAATGAATCCTTATGGATTCTTCACCGCAAACACATTCATTCCTCACCACCAACACATGGCTGATGAGGGTAATCTCCCTCTTACCTCTTGAAGAAACCTCCAAAGTTCCTTGTATGTCCTCTTGTTGTCTCCTTCAAGATAAACTTCAACCACCAAGAGCTTCTTGAAAATCAAAGAAAACATGCAATATTAATACGTAAGGCTCTAAACTAAGATAATCATGGATTAAAATCATGATTAGAACTTTGAAATGGATAGAAACATGAAGATCAAAGCACCCTACCTTCAAGGCTTCAAACTTAAGCTTTGAAGAACATGATAGAAAAAGGATGATTTAAGCTTAGGTTTCAACTACAAAGTGTCTTGAAATGAAGTAAGGAAGTAAGAAATAAGGTAGTTTAGAATTATAGAAGAGTGAGTGATGGAAAAGGTAAGGAGGCCGTGAGGTTGGAGAAGAAAAGGAGAAGAAATATTTGAGAGCTTTTGCTATTTGGAAATATTTGGAGAAAGATGAAGGTTTTGACTATGCATGGCCGTAAATCACTTTGAGAGAAAGTGAGAAATATTTGTTGTTTTTCTTCTTTGAATGATAGCTAAATAGAAAAGTGACCAAATATAATTAAGTAGGCAATTTGGCTTTCATTCCAATGCATGGTCGTAAATGCATTATGAATGGAAATGAATTGAAGTATTGAAATTGCTTTCTCAAAGCATGCATTGCCGTAAATGCACATGGAGACAAGCCACTAAAATTGACTTTGTCTTACTTGGGTAATTTAATGAAAGATAGTAAGAATTGAATGATAATATTTTACCTTCCAAAACTTAGCTTGGCCGTAGACTTCAACAAAGAAAAGCCATCAATATTGACTAGTCTTCCTTTTATTCAATTTGGTTTTCTACATGCATTTCACAAAGTCTTTCTACGTGAATTTCACTTTGTGAATTGATCATTTAGAGAAATTTTTTCTTCTCCTTCACCGTAGCATCAACAACTTCAATAAGTCCAATATTTGTTTAAAAGCTTGCTTTCTATTGGTCCTTAAAGAGTCAAGCCATTATTCTTGACCAATTTCTATTGGTTGAATATTTATTATCTTGATTCCTATTGGTTGCTATTTTTGTTGACCAATTTCTATTGGTGCACACTGTATATTTTATAGTATACTTTAACCAATGAACAATAATTACTGTTTATAAAGTCAGTGTTTATTGTCTAATGGATAATAAAATAGACATAGATTTTTATCTTAGACTAACAGAGTAACAATTATTATTGATTATTTTCATTTTTTTTTATTAATTGCCCTTGATGAGTCACAAAGCGAGTCATCAAAGAGAAATTTCTAGAACATGTGACTCACTACGATGAGTCAGTATGATGAGTCATCGTGGAACTGTCTAGAACGGGTGAGTCAGCATGGCGAGTCAGCATGCTGAGTCACTGACTGAGTCATCAGCTGCATCATCAATGGTGAGTCACAGCGCTGAGTCATCAGCTGAGTCATCAATGATGAGTCACAGCGCTGAGTCAGCATGGTGAGTCATCATAGAAGCTTCTGGAATAGGTGACTCACTACGGTGAGTCACAAGGCGAGTCACCGCTTCTGGAACCTTCCGGAATCTGCTGAGTCATGGTGTTGAGGTGTCACGTCACGTGTCAAGTTTTTATTGGCCCGTTGCGATGAGTCATCATCCACTAGATATTTTTCAAGAAAAATATCATCCAATAGATAATAAAACATACCCCGATTTTATTTGTCAGATAAAATCGTAAGAAAATAAAACTTCAAAAACTGACTCCGGTTTCGGGTTTAGTAAGCTCCCCTCTGGATAATAATAAAATTTCCCGGTCGAGAAAATTTTAAATTTCCGACTCGAAGCAAATTACATAAAACACCCAAATAAAATCACAGACAGTAATATAAAACACTGTATCATACAGAAAAATTTAAAACAGTACATTCAGGACGTAATGGTCATTTTTCTATTTTTCTCCACAACCGAGCAAATCACTCAAAACACTCAAATAAAATTACAGACAGTAAAATATATCTGTATATCACACAGAAAATTTAAAACAGTAAATTTGACAAAATTTTTATTTTACTGTCTCGAAGCAATTTACGCAAAACGACCAAATAAAATTAGAGCCTGTAAAATATACTTGTATTTCATGCAGAAAAACAAGAAATAGTAAAATCAGGACACAACAGTCATTTACCAAAAAGTTGGGGTGTTACACTTTTAGAGGAGTGTCTTATTCAAGCGTGGCCTATTATCTAAGGCTACGCTTTGTCACAGCCAAAGGCTACACTTTTCTTCTTCACTCTATGGGTACGCTTATAAAGCGTTGCCTTATGTCTAACCCTATGGGTACGCTTTCAAAGCGTTCCCTTATGTCAAACGCTATGGGTACGCTGAAAAAACGTTTCCTTATGTCTAACTCTATGGGTACGCTGAAAAACGTTCCCTTATGTCAAACGTTATGGGTACACTGGGAAAGTGTTTCCTTATGTCTAACTCAATGGGTACGCTTTCAAAGCATTCCCTTATGTCAAACGTTATAGGTACACTTGCAAAGCATTCCCTTATATCATTTTACTTAAGGAAACGTTCCCTTATGTTGCTATTTTTTTTTACTCTTTTGTCATTTGTAAAAAATAACATTTGGTAATCAAATAGATTATCTTTTATAGAATTTTAATTTTATAATATACACAAATTAATTTATATGTAGTATATAATTTCAATCAATAATATAAACTAATTTTAATGCACAACACATTGTTCAAAGTATTAACCAAAGTATCCACAACACATTGATGAAAGTATTAATCAAATAATCCAAAATACTTAATCAAAATAAAGATATATATATATATATATATATATATATATTCACAATCTATGAGAAAATTATCTTCATCAAGTTCTCTTCATGAACATCAAATATATTAAGTAGCTTTATCACCATCCCCAAATGCAATACCAACGTTGTCCTACAAAAGAGAGACAAAAAATAAAATCTCAACAACTCATACATATCAAAACAAATAAAATCATTCAAACACATGACCTGTTAGTTATTATTTAACACTACCCACATCATATCAATGGCACCATTTCCTCTTAGAGAGAAACATGAAAAAGCAAAAGAGCAAGGTATATATGCATCAAAAGGAAAATTTTGCAAAAGGGCAATACATGTACATTGTAGACAACACAATTTGCACCATTGCAAGACAAGAGCTAAGGTTAATTTGTGATATATATTGATGGGCAGTAGCAAAATTAAACAAATAAGAATATTTCAATGAACTAAGAAAATAGGAAAAAGAATTAAACAATGCCCAAAAGCAAATACCAACACAAGTCCAATTTCACAGGTAGAAACCATATCAGCAAGGTGAAAGATCAATTTGGCAACCAGTGAAACTTACCAATACTGAAGAACACATTGCTAACAAACAACAACAATTAAGATCAAAATTATATCATCCAATAATATCCAAAGTAAACAAATCAATAGCTATCGATGAACACACAAAGATTCATGCAATGCAGCATATGTCCAACTCTAATAATCCAACTTAAGGGTTTTCTAATTTTCTTTCATTAGATGTATCCACAAAACCCCAATCTACATATTCACCATCACTAAGGCGTCCTCATATTGATTTAAAAAAAATACAAAACACGATTCTGATAAGATTCATACAATGCAACATATATATAAGATTAGAACCCCACTAAAGGGTTTTCTATTTTTCTTTTATGAGATGTATCCACAAAACCCCAATCTACATATTCACCATTACTAACACATTCTCATATATTAAAATAAAAAAATTGTAAAACACAATCAATAGGAGAAGGTGGAAGGTGGGTACCATACATGTATATGAATCAATTCAGTATCATAGTTTGTCAAATGTACAGTGTTAAAGAATGGAATCCAAATTCACAACTTTAGCAAAACAAATTGTACTCTTCATAATTAAAATTTTGTTTAGCACAAGTATTAAAGCTTAGGATCCCCGAAATCAAAGAATATGATGTCCAAGGTTTTACAGCATTATCACTATTTATTAATATTTTAAGTGAGTCTAATTACCATTTGTCCTTTATGATTTAAGGGGACTAGTCAAGATACAGACACTAGAATTTAAACTGTTTGAAACATGACAAGATGAAGAAAAGATACCATTTCAAGGTTCGGAACATGAGTTAACCCAGAAGAACGTGGAAGATGGTGGCCTGCGACACCTTGTGCACTATTCGCATCCAGTGCAGAGTGCTGGGTAGATTGCAGTAATGCTTCAACTTCTTCTGTGCTCATTCCAGGGTTGTTTTGCTGTAACTGTAACACCCTCCGTAGGGCGTCACATTTTAAATAAAATATAAAACCAACTGAAATCATTTTGTAAAAGTTTTGATTGTTAAAAGATGAATTTTAAAATTTCATTTCGCGGAAATATAAACTTACCAAAAATTATAAGAAAAACCGAAATTAAATTGAATTGACTAATATACATAATCTAAATACCACCAAATATTCATTATAGAAGTAAAACATGTAATTTACAGACTTAGAAAAACAGTAGCAAACCCAATGAAGGTTACTACTAATAGCACGGTAACAACACTAACGAGAGAAAAAAAAACCCAACCCATATGGTCCGTTTCGTCACCAACTGTATCTTGTTGAAACTCGGAAGATTTCACCTTGACGCCGTCACCATCTTTAGAACATAGCCTCCAGTAGGTCTAAGAAACTCGTTTCACCTACTATACGAATTTAACAATACAAACACAATAAAAATAATACAGTAAAGAGGTGAGATCCCCTTTCACCAATACCAAGAGACGGTAGCAAAGAATTATACGAATGACAAAGTCATTCCATACACATGAGATATCACAAATATTATCATGTTATCAATTTATAAATAAAATCAAATAAGCATATATCATAATAAAATGAATAACAATAACAACATATAACATCACAGATAAATATATATTAAATAACGACATATAATATCATGGATAAAAATATAAGAAATAACCACATATATAAGATCATAGATAAAAATAAAAATAAAAAAAATATAATAAATAACAACATATAACATCATAGGCACAAAGATAATAACAACATATAATCATAAGATCACATATAAAAGATCATAGATAAAAGATTACAGATAAAAGATCACAGATAAAAGGTAATAATGTACAGCATATAAACATATGCAATATGACACAATCCTACTCCATGGAGCTAAAAACCTACAGACATCAGAGAGAGAATGATCCGCAAAATCTATTAGTACCACGGCTGCCCAACCAAACTATTCCGCTGTCACACGTTGCGTCTATAGCCCCACATCACTGGGAATCCACCATCCAGGTGTGGTGTAGCACACTGTCTAACGTCGTGTCACTACAGGCAATGTACTATTAGACTTTACCAGATCTCGATTAAACATAGTGTGTGTCGAGTCCACTAGTGTGTTGTCATTTACCACGACCCAGAAGAGCAACCAACTGTCCACATATGGATTTATGCACACTAATGCCTCCAAGTCCATTCAAAATCGAACCACACTACGCTTATCGCACCGACAATACGATGTGATTCACCTCGTCAATCAATCCACCAAAAATTGGCATTAACAGTAAGTCCCACCGGGCAAATACTGTTCCAAAGCCTGTACGGGTTCACCTCATAGCCCGACAGCAGAAAAATATACAGAAAGCCTGTACGGGTTCACCTCATAGCCCGACAGCAGAAAAATATACAGAATATGTAGTTTTGGTCAATCGCGTAGAAATTTTATCCCGTTTTCACAATCTCGTCGTTTTTATAAACATTTTTAAATCGCGTAAATTTATTTTACTCTTTTTAAAATCGCGTAGAGTTTTTAATACGTTTTCTCAATCGCGTAAGATTTTTAAATCATTTTCTTGTCCGAATTCCTTAAAAACACTGTTTAAAACAAACAGAAATAATATTTAATACATTTAAACTACGTAGAATATTTTTCATACCGTATACTGTCTTTTGGACATCTTTTCTATCTTATTTGTCCGTTTTTAATATAAATTGACAGTATTATGTTTAGAAAAATTATAATAATGATTTTCTAGGTTTACTGTCAAAAATTCTTTTTATTTTTATTACAACCAATAAATTACACTTTTGAAAATTACTAACGTGCTTCAAAACACAAGGTGAGCTATACGTTAGAAATTTTACAAAGCTACTGTATTTCTTCTAACAGTAAAAATCATTAGCTTAAACTTCTTAAACTTAATTCTAATCAATTTATTTCTTCAAAACTCATTGTAATAAAATCCTTTTGGCATTTATTACTTAAACTTAGTTGAAAACAATTCTATAAATCAAAAAGATTTAAATTTGGCATTTTGGCCAAAAATCATTCTATGCTTTATAATTCATTCCTAATTATTTCCATACATTTAATCTCTTATAAAATTCTTGATCTAATTTATTTTTATTAAATTATCTAGTCCATAATTAGAAAATAAATTTGGATTAAAAGTATGTGACATGTTGGCCAATTTTAACAAAGTCCTTGCATTTGATCTTTAAATTATTTTTCATCTTTTAAATCAATGTCAAATTCATTGTATTCATTAAATCATTGTTTTAGAAAATGGTTTTAGAAATCAAAACATTTAACTTAGGCATGTTGGCGAAATACCTAATTTCATTCTTGGATCCATAAATTCATTTTTCTTACTTTAAATCAATTTGTAACTTGTCAATTTTCCTAGGTTAATTAAATCACACTTTTAGAAAATTGATGAGAACATTTTGGTCCTCCTTTTATATTAAGGTCAGTAAGCCTTGGTGTTGTGTTCTTTGGAACACTCATGCAATTTTTCACATGCTATTTACATTCTAGAATAATTACCATACTTCTATAAACACATGCAATATATTAACACATGTAATATATCAAAGCAATCATAAACTCATACCAAAAATTATTAAAGCTATAAACATGCTTACACACATAATCAATCACAATTAGGAAAAACTATAAACAATCAAGTGAATGAATCCTTATGGATTCTTCACCACAAACACAAACATTCCACACCACCAACACATGGTTGATGAGGGTAATCTCCCTCTTACCTCTTGTAGAAACCTCCAAGTCCATTGTATGTTTCCTTCAAGCAAGCTTCCTCCACCAAGAGCTCCTTGAAAACAAAGAAAACATACAATATTAATACCTAAGGCTCTAAACTAGAATAATCATGATTAAAACTTTGAAATGGATAGAAACATGAAGATCAAAGAATCCTACCTTCAAGGCTTCAAACTTAAGCTTTGAAGAACAAGGTAGAAAATGGAAGATTTAGGAAAAACCTCCAACAGGAAAGTTCTTTAGAAATGCATGGAGATTCAAGACTTATGGTCATTTAAAATTATTGAAGCTTGGAAGAGGATTTTTGAGTGGTTGGCCATGATCAAGGGGGAGGGAAAAAGGAGAGAAATTTGGTTGCTTGATCTTGGTTCTTTGAAGAAAAAGATATAGAAGAGAACAAGTGAAATAAAAGGAATGGAAATTGTCCTCCATTAGGAGCTATAGCCGTAGAACACAAGAAGAGAAAAAGGGATAAGATCTTGTTGCTATTTGGAGAATTTTGGAGAAAGAGGAAGGTCTTGACCGTAACCCACCTTGAGAGAAAGTGAGAAATATTTTTGGCTTTGTTTTCTCCTATTGCATGGTCGTAAATGCATATGAGTAAGGATGAAGTGAATTGTTGAATATTGCCTTCCTAAAGGCATTCAATTGCCGTAGAAGCTAAACAAGAGAGCCACCAAAATTGACTTGATGTTAGGATATTAAATTAGCTTTATTTTTCCTTTGTGAAAAACTTGGAGAGCAAGAATGATTGGAAACATTTAAAATTGTTTCTTTCACTCATGCATTGCCGTAGAAGCACATGCATAAAGCCACAAAACTTGACTTGGTCTTACTTGGTTAATTAGATGAAAGATAGGAATAATTGCATGGTAATATTGCTTCACCCAAGCTTGGCTTTGCCGTAGAGTGAAACCAAAGAAAAGAATCAATGTTGACTAGTCTTTATCTCATTTAACTTTGGCTTTCTACGTGAATTCACTTGGTGAATTAGCTATTGGAGCCAATTTCTCTTCTCCTTCACCGTAGCTACATATAAATTCAAGAAGCCCAATATTTGTTTAAAAGCTTGTTTTCTAATGGTTCTTAAAAATTCAAGCCATTAATATTGACCAATTTCTATTGGTTAAATATTTACTAACTTGATACTTGTTGGTTGCTATTTTTGTTGACCAATTTCTATTGGTGCACATATATATATATATATATATATATATATATATATATATTTTATAGTATACTTTAACCAATGAACAATATTTATTATTTATAAAGTCAGTATCTATTATCCAATGAATAAAAAAATACACATAGATTTTTATTTTATACTAACAGAGTAGTGATTATTATTGATCATTTTTTTTCTACTGATTACCCTTGATAAGTCATAAAGCGAGTCATCAAAGAGAAATTTCTAGAACATGTGACTCACTACGATGAGTCAGTATGATGAGTCATCGTGGAATTTTCTAGAACGGGTGAGTCAACATGGCGAGTCAGCGTAGATATTTTCTAGAGCAGATGAGTCAGCATGGCGAGTCATCAGCTGAGTCACTGACTGCATCATTGGCTGTGTCAGCATGGCGAGTCGACATGTTGAGTCATCTGAGAAGTTTCTCGAACTGACGAGTCATCATGGTGAGTCACAGTCGAGTCACCACTTCGGAACCTTCTAGAAGCTTGAGTCATGATCGAGGTGTCACGCCATGTGTCATCGTCCTATTGGCCCGTTGCGATGAGTCATAGCCACCAATTTTGACCAGCTCCTCATTGGTCCACGTGTACAGCACTTGATGACTAAACGTGGGTCCCGCAAAATATTTTCGGGTCTGCTGTCATTTATTTGTACTGACTAATAAAATAATATTATAATAATATAAAATTATTTTATTTGTGATTAAATCCTAAAAATTAAAAGATTAATTTTAGGCTCATTCAGAATTGGGTTTAGTAAGATCCCCTGCCTCTGAATAATTAAAAACAGATTTTCCCGGTCCGAAAAAATATTATTTTCCTACCCCGGAGCAAATCACACAAAAAGTCCATATAAAATCACAGACAGTAATATTGAAACGTATCAAGTAGAAAACAATTAAAAACAGCAAAAACAGCACATTCGGGACGTAATGGTCATTTTCCCATTTTTTCCCACAACGTAGCTAATCATCTAAAACGTTCAAATAAAATTACAGACAGTATTATTTGTCTGTATATCAACCAGAAAAATTAAAACAGTAGCTCGAAAAGCTTTTATTTTACCGTCTCGAAACAAATTACGTAAAAAACCAAATAAAATTTGAGCCTGTAAAAACGTATTTGTATTTCATACAGAAAAACAAGAAACAGTAAAATCGGGACACAACGGCCATTCATCCAAAAGTTGGGGTGTTACAACTCTCCCCTCCTAAAAAAGAATTTCGCCCCCGAAATTCGTAGCAGTCTCTGAACAATCACGGATACTACTCCTTCATTCTTGTCTTTTTGTTCCTACATTGCACATCTGTTTACGCCACTCCAGATTACCTCGATTAACGAAAACTCCTTGCATCACGTAAAACATGGAGAATAGTATTTTAGTGTGATTCTTCATGATTTCGAGAATAGATCAGAATGTCGTTAGTAAAGATAATGACAATTCTGTCTAAATAAAGACGAAAGATACTATCCACTACGCTTCCGCTGCGTCACTCTGATCAGTACCACTTGAAATTATCCCTGCCTTCGTACCGTTTCGTTCTTCTACTTTTGCTTTTAGCTGGAAGTGCCTCACAATTCAAGTTCTCTTTTTCAACAATATTGTATCTGATACTTGTGACATAATTTTGACTAAAAATATCCCTTCTTTTGCAATTGCAATACATAAAAGGACATTATAAAAATTTAGAAAGAGAAGGTAGAGAAACTATCTGAATTGTTACCAGACATGTCCAACAAAGAATCTGACATTGTCCGATTTTTAAGAATGAGTTTTCTGGGACACCAAAGTTTTACTGAAATAACTATAGGATATGATTAAAGATAACCAATCCTTGTATAAGATCACATCTCTCTCTCGAAAGAGGTAGACAGTTTAGATTAACAGAAAAGATTGTTTAAGTAACGGATAATAACAATAGGTTTGGTAACAAAAGCGAGAAATAGATAAATCAAAAGGTAACAAAGGTATTAATAGCTCTAATCAACTCAAATAGTCAATTAGTCATAAAAGAATGAGTTAGACCAAAAGTACATTTCCCGCATATTTCGCAATTGCGGCATATGAAGGATATCATGGAAGCATAGAAATAAGAGATGATAGAAAGAGATGATAGAATCAGTCATACCACCGAACCTATCGAATAGAGAAATTGATATGGCCCGATAAATTTAGAAGTGAGCTTTTCAACTAAACAATTCGACCAACTGGTCTAACAAAACATGGATGGTCGGAAAAATACCCAATCCACATTTTTAGATAACGTCTGTTTTGAGAAAGAAGCATACAAATTGAATCAACATAAAAGATTCAATTATTTAACAGACTTAGGATGGTTTAAGCAACTCAAGTCCTTAACCGCATGTTTTAGCAATAGAAATAGAAACAACCAGATCAGAAGATAATGAAGACACAAATAATTCTAATTGACCCACACAATATATGCCATAAAGAAATAGGTTACCCTCGGAATTATACAGTATGGTTAAAGGATCACCTTTTTGTGACACAATCTCCTTTGTTTAGGTCCTCAGTCTAAGACGCTTTTACTCCACTTGAAGAATCGTTGCTCCATTCTACTTAAGATGTCGAAGCACGTACGTTACTAACAGATGACTTCGTTTTTAGCAAGATGCACCTTTGTTCAAGAAAACGTCCGGGCATCCTACACTTGAAAACAGATGATTTTCCTTTGATTGTACAGTCCCTTGTTAGATGATCTTCCCCGCACTTTCAACATTTTGGTGCAGATGTCACAGTCTAACCAAACCTGCTACCGCTAGCTTTTCCTCCACAAGATTGTTGTTGTTGTTGACTTCCCGATGATCACGAATACGTTTTTCCACTGGACTTGCTTGGCCTTATGACTTCTCCTCCTTCAGAACTAATACGGTCTAACGTTACGAAATTGCGTATTCTAAGATTTATTTCAACTTTGTCTGCTTCTAATCCTCGGCTATCGTTCCTCGCTGCTGAGTAATCCTCAAATCATATTGTACTGTTCCTTCAACTATTCTTTACCTTGCTTTCATAGTTGCAGTCATATCGCCGCTATCGCGTCCTGCTTCCTCACGTGCACGTTTACCACGAATCATCGTCTTTCTTCAAAGACAGACGAATCATAGTACAATGGATACCAAAGTAACCATTCCAAAGAAACATTGTCTCCTTTCGGAGTCCAAGCACAGAGAGTCACACAACAAAAACAAGACAGACCTAACCACAACCCCAAAAAGACTCTAACCGTGCTCTGATACTAACTAATGTAACACCCTCCGTAGGGCGTCACATTTTAAATAAAATATAAAACCAACTGAAATCATTTTGTAGAAGTTTTGATTGTTAAAAGATGAATTTTAAAATTTCATTTCGCGAAAATATAAACTTACCAAAAATTATAAGAAAAACTGAAATTAAATTGAATTGACTAATATACATAATCTAAATACCACCAAATATTCATTATAGAAGTAAAACATGTAATTTACAGACTCAGAAAAACAGTAGCAAACCCAATGAAGGTTACTACTAATAGCACGGTAACAACACTAACGAGAGAAAAAAAAACCCAACCTACATGGTCCGTTTCTTCACCAACTGCATCCTGTTGAAACTCGGAAGATTTCACCTTGACGCCGTCACCATCTTTAGAACATAGCCTCCAGTAGGTCTAAGAAACTCGTTTCACCTACTATACGAATTTAACAATACAAACACAACAAAAATAATACAGGAAAGAGGTGAGATCCCCTTTCACCAATACCAATACGGTAGCAAAAACTTATACGAATGACAAAGTCATTCCATACACATGAGATATCACAAATATTATCATGTTATCAATTTATAAATAAAATCAAATAAGCATATATCATAATAAAATGAATAACAATAACAACATATAACATCACGAGATAAATATATACTAAATAACAACATATAATATCATGGATAAAAATATAAGAAATAACCACATATATAAGATCATAGATAAAAATAAAAATAAAAAATATAATAAATAACAACATATAACATCATAGGCACAAAGATAATAACAACATATAATCATAAGATCACATATAAAAGATCATAGATAAAAGATCATAGATAAAAGATTACAGATAAAAGATCACAGATAAAAGGTAATAATGTACAGCATATAAACATATGCAATATGACACAATCTTACTCCATGGAGCTAAAAACCTACAGACATCAGAGAGAGAATGATCCGCAAAATCTATTAGTACCACGGCTGCCCAACCAAACTATTCCGCTGTCACACGTTGCGTCTATAGCCCCACATCACTGGGAATCCACCATCCAGGTGTGGTGTAGCACACTGTCTAACGTCGTGTCACTACAGGCAATGTACTATTAGACTTTACCAGATCTCGATTAAACATAGTGTGTGTCGAGTCAACTAGTGTGTTGTCATTTACCACGGCCCAGAAGAGCAACCAACTGTCCACATATGGATTTATGCACACTAATGCCTCCAAGTCCATTCAAAATCGAACTACACTACGCTTATCGCACCGACAATACGATGTGATTCACCTCGTCAATCAATCTACCAAAAATTGGCATTAACAGTAAGTCCCACTGGGCAAATACTGTTCCAAAGCCTGTACGGGTTCACCTCATAGCCCGACAGCAGAAAAATATACAGAAAGCCTGTACGGGTTCACCTCATAGCCCGACAGCAGAAAAATATACAGAATATGTAGTTTTGGTCAATCGCGTAGAAATTTTATCGCGTTTTCACAATCTCGTCGTTTTTATAAACATTTTTAAATCGCGTA
Organism: Ormosia emarginata; assembly: GCA_029884605.1. Taxonomy (NCBI): domain Eukaryota; kingdom Viridiplantae; phylum Streptophyta; class Magnoliopsida; order Fabales; family Fabaceae; genus Ormosia; species Ormosia emarginata. The sequence continues at coordinate 49,448,513 of JAQQTP010000088.1, forward strand.
AATTTATTTTACTGTTTTTAAAATCGCGTAGAGTTTTTAATACGTTTTCTCAATCGCGTAAGATTTTTAAATCATTTTCTTGTCCGAATTCCTTAAAAACACTGTTTAAAACAAACAGAAATAATATTTAATACATTTAAACTACGTAGAATATTTTTCATACCGTATACTGTCTTTTGGACATCTTTTCTATCTTATTTGTCCGTTTTTAATATAAATTGACAGTATTATGTTTAGAAAAATTATAATAATGATTTTCTAGGTTTACTGTCAAAAATTCTTTTTATTTTTATTACAACCAATAAATTACACTTTTGAAAATTACTAACGTGCTTCAAAACACAAGGTGAGCTATACGTTAGAAATTTTACAAAGCTACTGTATTTCTTCTAACAAGTAAAAATCATTAGCTTAAACTTCTTAAACTTAATTCTAATCAATTTATTTCTTCAAAACTCATTGTAATGAAATCCTTTTGGCATTTATTACTTAAACTTAGTTGAAAACAATTCTATAAATCAAAAAGATTTAAATTTGGCATTTTGGCCAAAAATCATTCTATGCTTTATAATTCATTCCTAATTATTTCCATACATTTAATCTCTTATAAAATTCTTATCTAATTTATTTTTATTAAATTATCTAGTCCATAATTAGAAAATAATTTTGGATTAAAAGTATGTGACATGTTGGCCAATTTTAACAAAGTCCTTGCATTTGATCTTTAAATTATTTTTCATCTTTTAAATCAATGTCAAATTCATTGTATTCATTAAATCATTGTTTTAGAAAATGGTTTTAGAAATCAAAACATTTAACTTAGGCATGTTGGCCGAAATACCTAATTTCATTCTTGGATCCATAAATTCATTTTTCTTACTTTAAATCAATTTGTAACTTGTCAATTTTCCTAGGTTAATTAAATCACACTTTTAGAAAATTGATGAGAACATTTTGGTCCTCCTTTTATATTAAGGCCGTAAGCCTTGGTGTTGTGTTCTTTGGAACACTCATGCAATTTTTCACATGCTATTTACATTCTAGAATAATTACCATACTTCTATAAATACATGCAATATATTAACACATGTAATATATCAAAGCAATCATAAACACATACCAAAAATTATTAAAGCTATAAACATGCTTACACACATAATCAATCATAATTAGGAAAAACTATAAACAATCAAGTGAATGAATCCTTATGGATTCTTCACCACAAACACAAACATTCCTCACCACCAACACATGGTTGATGAGGGTAATCTCCCTCTTACCTCTTGTAGAAACCTCCAAGTCCATTGTATGTTTCCTTCAAGCAAGCTTCCTCCACCAAAAGCTCCTTGAAAACAAAGAAAACATACAATATTAATACCTAAGGCTCTAAACTAGAATAATCATGAATTAAAATCATGATTAAAACTTTGAAATGGATAGAAACATGAAGATCAAAGAATCCTACCTTCAAGGCTTCAAACTTAAGCTTTGAAGAGCAAGGTAGAAAATGGAAGATTTAGGAAAAACTTCCAACATGAAAGTTCTTTAGAAATGCATGGAGATTCAAGACTTATGGTCATTTAAAATTATTGAAGCTTGGAAGAGGATTTTTGAGTGGTTGGCCGTGATCAAGGGGGAGGGAAAAAGGAGAGAAATTTGGTTGCTTGATCTTGGTTCTTTGAAGAAAAAGATATAGAAGAGAACAAGTGAAATAAAAGGAATGGAAATTGTCCTCCATTAGGAGCTATAGCCGTAGAACACAAGAAGAGAAAAAGGGATAAGAGCTTGTTGCTATTTGGAGAATTTTGGAGAAAGAGGAAGGTCTTGACCGTAACCCACCTTGAGAGAAAGTGAGAAATATTTTTGGCTTTGTTTTCTCCTATTGCATGGTCGTAAATGCATATGAGTAAGGATGAAGTGAATTGTTGAATATTGCCTTCCTAAAGGCATTCAATTGCCGTAGAAGCTAAACAAGAGAGCCACCAAAATTGACTTGATGTTAGGATATTAAATTAGCTTTATTTTTCCTTTGTGAAAAACTTGGAGAGCAAGAATGATTGGAAACATTTAAAATTGTTTCTTTCACTCATGCATTGTCGTAGAAGCACATGCATAAAGCCACAAAACTTGACTTGGTCTTACTTGGTTAATTAGATGAAAGATAGGAATAATTGCATGGTAATATTGCTTCACCCAAGCTTGGCTTTGCCGTAGAGTGAAACCAAAGAAAAGAATCAATGTTGACTAGTCTTTATCTCATTTAACTTTGGCTTTCTACGTGAATTCACTTGGTGAATTAGCTATTGGAGCCAATTTCTCTTCTCCTTCACCGTAGCTACATATAAATTTAAGAAGCCCAATATTTGTTTAAAAGCTTGTTTTCTATTGGTTCTTAAAAATTCAAGCCATTAATCTTGACCAATTTCTATTAGTTAAATATTTACTAACTTGATTCTTGTTGGTTGCTGTAACATCCCAACTTTTGGGTAAAAGACCGTTGTGTCCCTATTTTACTGTTTCTTGTTTTTCTGTATGAAATACAGAAAAACAATACTGTTTGTTATTTTATTTGATAGTTTTACATGATTTGTTTCGATACTGATAAAATAAAAATTTTATCAAATTTGTTTTAAATTTTTCTCGTATCAAAAACAGATGTATAATCTTGTCTAGTATTTTATATAATCGTTTTACATATTTTTCTTCCGCACGTTGAAATAAAAATTTTTTCGAAGCTTTGTTTTAATTTTTCTGAAAGATATACAGCTATATAATACTCGCTGGATATTTTATTTGAACGTTTTGGACGATTACCTACGTTGTGGGAAAAAATGGAAAAATGACCGATTACGTCCCGAACGCATCTTGTTTTTTTCGTTTTTTCTTTGTTTTTAATTGTTTTCTTCTTGATTTAATGTCCGATAATCTTGTCTGTGATTTTATATGGACTTTTTGTGTGATTTGCTCGGGGTAGGAAAATAATATTTTCCAGGTCGGGAAAATCTTATTTTATTATTTAGAATTGGGGAATCTTACTTAACCCGATTCTGAATGAGACTAAAAATAATCTTTTAATTTTTAGGATTTAACTGTCAAATAAAATAATTTTATATTATTATAATATTATTTTGTTAGTCAGTATAAATAAGTGACGGCGGACCCGGAAATATTTTGCGGGACCCACGTTTAGTCCTTAAGTGCTGTACACGTGGACCAATGAGGAGCTGGTCAAAATTGGTGGCTATGACTCATCGCAACGGGCCAATAGGACGATGACACGTGGCGTGACACCTGAAGCATCATGACTCGCCAGCCTTCTAGAAGGTTCCGAAGTGTCTTGACTCGGCACTGTGACTCACCGCGGTGACTCGCCGGATTCGAAGTTTCTCTCGATGACTCGGCCACGTGACTCACCATTGATGATGCAGCCAATGATGCAGTTGTGATGCGATCGGTGACTCGAAGATCCGACTCGCCATACTGACTCACCTGTTTTGGAAAATATCTATGCTGACTCATCTGCTTTAGAAAATATCTACGCTGACTCGCCATGCTGACTCACCCGTTCTAGAAAATTCCACGATGACTCATCATCATACTGACTCATCGTAGTGAGTCACATGTTCTAAAAAATTTCTCTTTGATGACTCGTTTTATGACTCATCAAGGGTAATCAGTAGAAGAAAAATAATCAATAATAATTTCTACTCTGTTAGTATAAAATAAAAACCTATGTGTATTTTATTATCCATTGGATAATAGATACTGACTTTATAAATAATAAATATTGTTCATTGGTTAAAGTATACTATAAAATATAATGTGCACCAATAGGAAATTGGTCAACAAAAATAGCAACCAATAAGAATTAAGTTAGTAAATATTTAACCAATAGAAAGTGGTCAAAATTAATGGCTTGAATTTTTTAGAACCAATAGGAAACAAGCTATTAAATCAATTTAGGCTTCTTGAATTTGCAATGGTTCTACGGTGAAGGAATTGGCTCTAATAGCCAAATTCACAAAGCAAGTTACGTAGAAGGCTTTGTGAAATGCATGTAGGATGCCAAATTGAATAAAAGGAAGACTAGTCAAATTTAGTGGCTTTTCTTGGTTGCTTTCTACGGTGAAGTAAGCCTTTGGTGAAACAAATATTACAATCAATTCTTACTATCTTTCAACTAATTAACCAAGTCAACATTGGTGGCTTTTCTTTGTTGCTTCCACGGCAAAGCCAAATCCATGCAAGGCAAAATATTACAATTGATTTCTTTCTATCTTTTATTAATTAACCAAGTATGAAAAAGTCAATATTGATGGCTTCTTGCCATAATGCATTTACGGCAATTGAATGCCTTTAGGAAGGCAATTCCAACACTTTAATATATCCTTGCTCTCCAAGTTTGTCACAAAGGAAATAAAGCTAATTTCCATTTCCTAAAATTAGATAATTTTAGTGGCTCTTGTTGTTGGCTTCTACGGCAATTCACCTTGGGTGAATTCTTCAATTTGCTATTATTCAAAGAAGCAAAACAACACATGTTCTCATTTTCTCTCAAAGTGTCCTACGGCCAAAGCTTAGAAAAGCCAAAGGAGACTTGTTTTTATTTCTCAAAGTCTTCATCTTTCTCCAAACACATCAAATAAGCCAAAAGCTCTCAACTTTTCTTTTCTTCTCCAACTCTACAGCCAAAGCTTCCCAAATGGAGACAATCTTCATCAATTTATTTCATTTGTTCTCTTCTATATCTTTTTCTTCAAAGAACCAAGATCAAGCAACCAAATTTCTTTCCTTTTTCTCTTCCTCTTGAATTCGGCCAACTACCAAAAATCCTCTTCCAAGCTTCTAAAAATTTAAATGACCATAGATCTTGAATCTCCATGCATTTCTAAAGAACTTTCATGTTGGAAGTTTTTCCTAAATCTTCCATTTTCTACCTTGTTCTTCAAAGCTCAAGTTTGAAACCATGAAGGTGAAATTCTTTAATCTTCATGTTTCTATCCATTCTAAAGTTTTAATCATGATTTTAATCCATGATTATTCTAGTTTAGAGCCTTAGGTATTAATATTGTATGTTTTCTTTGTTTTCAAGGAGCTCTTGGAGGAGGAAGCTTGCTTGAAGGAGACATACAAAGGACTTGGAGGTTCTTCAAGAGGTAAGAGGAGATTACCCTCATCAACCAAGTGTTGGTGGTGAGGAATATATGTGGTTGTGCTTGTAGAATCCATAAGGATTCGGTGGTGTGCTCGTTTTGATGTGTTAATTATTTGTGTGTTTGTTATTTGTGTGTTTGATAATTTGGTGCTTACTAGTAGGTTGTTGTGTATTTGTTAGTAGTCTTCTTATGTGATATTTGTAATAAATTGCATGTCTACAAGCTTTAATTTGCATGTCTACAAGCTTTGATAATATGGCATGTGTTAGAAATGCATGATAATATATAGGATGCAAATAATATGTCAAGGATTGCATGAGTGTTCCAAAGAACACATTAACAAGGCTCACGGCCATGATTTAAATGGGAACCAAAATGTTCTCTTAATTTTCTTAAAAGGTGACCTAAATAACCTAAGAGAATTGGTAAGATATCCATTTGTTTAGATTAAGAAAAATGAATTTGGAAATTAAATGGCATAACCTTACATTTTCATCCAACATGTCTAACTTCAACACTTTGATTTCTAAAACTATTTTCTAGGGTAAGGATTAAATCAATGTAGACAATACAAGAGATTAAACATGTATTTAAAAGGTGAAAAATAATTGGAAATCAAATGCAAAGTTTTTATCAAATTCGGCCAACATGCCAAATTATACATTCATGATTTCTAAAAATTAATTCCAAGCTATTTTCAATCAAGAAGAAGCAATACAAGTTAAAGTAAATTTTCTACAATGAGTTTTAAAGAAATAAAATAGTTAGAATTAAGTTTAAGAGGTTAATACTAATGGTTTTTACTGTAAGAAGAAATACAGTAGCTTTATAAAATTTCTAACGTATAACTCATCGTGTGTTTTGAAGCACGTTAGGAATTTTCAAAAGTATAATTATTTGGTATTAATAAAAATGAAAAGAACTTTTAAATGGTAAATTTAGGAAACCATTATTATAATTTATTAAACAAAAATCTTGTCAATTTTTAGTAAAAATGGATAAATAAGATAGAAAAGATGTCCAAAAGACAAGTATATGCTATGAAAAATATTCTACGTAATTTGAAAGTACTAATATTATTTCTGTCTGTTTTAAACAGTTATTTAAGGAAGTTGGACAAGAAAACGATTTAAAAATCCTACGCGATTGAGAAAACGTATTAAAAATGCTACGCGATTAAAAAAAAAAACAGAAAAATATCTTTACGCGATTTTTAAACGTTTGTAAAAACGACGAGATTTCAAAAACGCGATAAAATTTCTACGCGATTGACCGTTACTATATTTAATTTTCATTTGTCGGGAAAATGTGAACCTGCATGTGCTTTTGAGGTTATTTTATTTGTCGGGAAAATGTGAACCCGTACAGGCTTTCTGCCATTGAGGGTATATTTTTATCTTGAGGGCATTTTCGTAATTTCATATATTTGGAATTATGTTTTGTCTTTATACCAATTTTTGGTGTTTTGATTGTGAGACGAATCACATCGTGTTGTCGATGCGATAAATGTAGTGTGGTTCATTGTTCTAATGAACTTGGAGACTTTAGTGTACGGGATCCCACATGTGGACAGTTGGTAGCTCTACGGGCCGTGGTAAACCGATAGCACACTAATATACTCGACATTCACTATATTTAATCGAGGTTTGTAAAGTCTAGTAGTACATTGCCTATAGTGTCACAACGGAGACCGTGAACTATACTACGCCTGGATGGTGGATTCCAGTCAAAGGTCGTAGGCTATTGACGCAACGTGTGACCGCGTAATAGTTGGTTGGGCAGCCGTGGTACTAATAGATTTTGCAAGTCATTCTCTCGATATCTGTTTGGGTTTAGCTCCATGGAGTAGGGTTGTGTTTTGGTGTATTTGATTATATCTTGGATAATATTCCATTTTCTCTATTTATCTTTATCGGTAATATCTTGGATGTTTTTACATTTTCTCTATTTATATTTATCCGATAATTTTTATATTAGTTGTCCATTTCTTATCTTATTTTATCTGTGAGATTGATTTATCTATGTGGTTTTCTTTATTTGTGTTATATCGTGATATTTTTATTTGTGATCTTTCATATCGATATTAATTGTTTATATGTTGTATTTTGTATGCGTGCATTATTGTATTTTTGTTTACTGCTATGAAATTTGTTGTTATTGAATTTAATCTTTATTTTTATTGTCTTGTTATGATATTTTATATGGTATGAATTGTTATATCTATCCCGATAATGTTATTACTTGTTTATTTTATTAGGTTGTATGCATATTAGAAATATTTGATAACATGACTATAATTGTGATTATCTGTGTGTATGAAATGACTTTGTCATTCATTATTCTTTACTACCGTATGTATGCTGGTGAAAGGGGATCTCACCTCTTTCTGTGTTGTTTTTGTTTGGTTTGTATTCTTGGTCGTATAGTAGGCGGAGCACATACTTAACCCTAGGGAGACAATATTCGAAGATGGTGGCGACGTCATTGAGTGGTCTTACAAGTTTCAACAAGATGCAGTTGGTGAAGAAACAGACTATGTAGATGGAATTTTTTTTTCGTTAGTGTTGTTACCGTGCTATTAGTAGTACTGTCTTTGGGTTTACTACTGTTTCTCGAGTCTGTAAATATTACGTTTTAACTTATATGAAATGATTGGTGATGTGTATGTTAATCTGTTAAATTTAATTTCCATTTTACTTAAAATTTCCGATAAGTTTGTATTTCCGCAATAAGAAATTTTAAAATCCATAGTTTAAAACTCAAAGCTTTTATAAAATGATTTTAATTAGTTTTAAGATTTGTTTATTATTTTAAAATGTGACGCCCTACGGAGGGTGTTACATTAGTTGGTATCGAGCACGGTTAGAGTCTTTTTGGGGTTTGTGGTTGGGTTTGTCTTGTTTTTGTTGTGTGACTCTCGTGCTTGGACTCGAAAGGAGACAATGTTTCTTTGGAATGGTTACTTTGGTATCCATTGTATTATGATTCGTCTGTCTTTGAAGAAAGACGATGATTCGTGGTAAACGTGCACGTGAGGAAGCAAGATGCGATAGCGGTGATATGACTACAACTATGAAAGCAAGGTAAAGAATAATTGAAGAAACAAGTACAATATGACTTGAGGATTACTCAAGAAATGCGAGGAACGATAGCCGAGGATTAGAAGCGAGACCAAGTCGAAATAAATCTTAGAATACGCAATTTCGTAACGTTAGACCGTATTAGTTCGAAGAAGGCGAAGTCGTAAGGCCAAGCAAGTCCAGTGGAAAACGTATTCGTGATCATCGGAAGTCAACAACAACAACAATCTTGTGGAGGAAAAGCTAGCGGTAGCAAGTTTGGTTAGGCGTGACATCTGCACCAACATGTTGAAAGTGTGAGGAAGATCATCTAACGAGGAGTTGTGCAATCAAAGGAAAATCATCTGTTTTCAAGTGTAGGATGCCCGGACGTTTTGCTGAACAGTGTATCTTGCTAAAAACGAAGTCATCTGTTAGTAACGTACGTGCTTCGACATCTTAAGTAGAGTGGAACATCGATTCTTCAAGTGGAGCAAAAGCATCTTAGGTTGCGGACCTAAACAAAGGAGATTGTGTCACAAAAAGGTGATTCTTTAACTATACTGTATAATTCCGAGAGTAGCCTATTTCTCTATGGTATATATTGTGTGAGTCAATTAGAATTATTTGTGTCTTCATTATTCTTTTGGCCTGATTGTTTCTACTTCTGTTATTAGAACATGTAGTTGAGAACTTGAGTTGCTTAAACCATCCTAAGTCTATTAAATAATTGAATCTTTTCTGTTGATTCAATTTGTATGCTTCGTTCTCAAAACGGATGCAATTTAAAAATATGGATTGGGTATTTTTCCAACCATCCATACTCGTTAGACTTATCAGTTGAATTGTCCAAGTTAAAAAGCTTATTTTTAAATTCATCGTACCATATCAATTTCTCTAGTGGATATGTTCGGTGGTATGGATGATTCTATCATCTTTTATTTCTATGTCTTCATGACATCTTTCATATACCGCAATTGCGAAAAATGTACTTTTGGTCTAACTCATTCTTTTATGACTAATTAACTATTTGAGTTGATTAAAGCTATCAATATCTTTGTTACCTTTTGATTTATCTATTTCGCTTTTGTTACCAAACCTATTGTTATTATCCATCCTTTAAACAATCTTTTTCTGTTAATCTAAACTGTCTATCTCTTTCGCGAGATAGATGTGATCTTATATATGGATTGGTTATCTTTAATCATATCCTATAGATTGTTTCAGTAAAACTTTGGTGTCCCAGAAATCTTATTCTTAAAATCAGGCAATGTCAAATTCTTTGTTAGACAAGTCTGATAACAATTCAAATAATTTCTCTACCTTTTCTTCTAAATTTTTATAATGTCCTTTTGTGTGTTGCAATTGTAAAGAAAGGATGTTTTTAGTCAAAATTATGTCATAAGTATCAAATACAGTATTGTTGAAAAGAGAACTTGGATTATGAGGCACTTCCAGTTAAAAGTAAAGGCAGAAGAGTGAAGCGGTACAAAGTCGTGGATAATTTCAAATGGTGCTGATCGAGTGACTTGTGAAGCGTAGTGGATAGTATCTTTCGTCCTTATTTAGGCAATTGTCATTATCTTTATTAACGACATTCGATCTATTCTCGAAATCATGAAGAATCCCACTAAAATACTATTCTCCATGTTTTACGCGATGCAAGGAGTTTTCGTTAATCGAGGTAATCCTGGAGTGGTGTAAAGCGGAGGTGCAACGTGAAAATATAAAAGACAAGACGAAGGGACTGTTCGAGATCGCTGCTAATTTTGGGACGAAATTCCTTTTGGTGGGGAGTGTTGTAACATCCCAACTTTTGGGTAAAAGACCGTTGTGTCCCTATTTTTCTTGTTTCTTGTTTTTTCGTATGAAATACGAAAAACAATCTTGTTTGTTATTTTATTTGATAGTTTTACATGATTTGTTTCGATACAAGATAAAATAAAAATTTTATCAAATTTCTTGTTTTAAATTTTTCTCGTATCAAAAACGGATGTATAATCTTGTCTAGTATTTTATATAATCGTTTTACGTATTTTTCTTCCAGACAGTGAAATAAAAATTTTTCTCGAAGCTCTTGTTTTAATTTTTCTCGAAAGATATACAGCTATATAATACCGCTTTGGATATTTTATTTGAACGTTTTGGACGATTACCTACGTTGTGGGAAAAAATGGAAAAATGACCGTTACGTCCCGAACGTCTTTTTTTCTTTTTTTGCTTTGTTTTTAATTGTTTTCTTCTTGATTTAATGTCCGATAATACTTGTCTGTGATTTTATATGGACTTTTTGTGTGATTTGCTCGGGGTAGGAAAATAATATTTTCCGGGCCTGTAGGAAAATCTTATTTTATTATTTAGAATTGGGGAATCTTACTTAACCCGATTCTCGAATGAGACTAAAAATAATCTTTTAATTTTTAGGATTTAATCGTCAAATAAAATAATTTTATATTATTATAATATTATTTTGTTAGTCAAGATAAATAAGTGACGGCGGACCGGAAATATTTTGCGGGACCCACGTTTAGTCCTTAAGTCTTTGTACACGTGGACCAATGAGGAGTTGGTCAAAATTGGTGGCTATGACTCATCGCAACGGGCCAATAGGGACGATGACACGTGGCGTGACACTCAAAGATCATGACTCAAGCAGCTTCTAGAAGGTTCCGGAAGTCGACTCGACCGTGACTCACCGCAGTGACTCTTGCCTGTTCGAAGTTTCTCGATGACTGGCCCGTGACTCACCATTGATGACGCAGCCAATGATGCAGTTGTGATGCAGTCAGTGACTCAGCATGCTGACTCGCCATGCTGACTCACCTGTTTTGGAAAATATCTATGCTGACTCATCTGCTTTAGAAAATATCTACGCTGACTCGCCATGCTGACTCACCCGTTCTAGAAAATTCCACGATGACTCATCATACTGACTCATCGTAGTGAGTCACATGTTCTAAAAGAATTTCTCTTTGATGACTCGTTTTATGACTCATCAAGGGTAATCAGTAGAAGAAAAATAATCAATAATAATTTCTACTCTGTTAGTATAAAATAAAAACCTATGTGTATTTTATTATCCATTGGATAATAGATACTGACTTTATAAATAATAAATATTGTTCATTGGTTAAAGTATACTATAAAATATAATGTGCACCAATAGGAAATTGGTCAACAAAAATAGCAACCAATAAGAATTAAGTTAGTAAATATTTAACCAATAGAAAGTGGTCAAAATTAATGGCTTGAATTTTTTTAGAACCAATAGGAAACAAGCTATTAAATCAATTTAGGCTTCTTGAATTTGCAATGGTTCTACGGTGAAGGAATTGGCTCTAATAGCCAAATTCACAAAGCAAGTTACGTAGAAGGCTTTGTGAAATGCATGTAGGATGCCAAATTGAATAAAAGGAAGACTAGTCAAATTTAGTGGCTTTTCTTGGTTGCTTTCTACGGTGAAGTAAGCCTTTGGTGAAACAAATATTACAATCAATTCTTACTATCTTTCAACTAATTAACCAAGTCAACATTGGTGGCTTTTCTTTGTTGCTTCCACAAGCAAAGCCAAATCCATGCAAGGCAAAATATTACAATTGATTTCTTTCTATCTTTTATTAATTAACCAAGTATGAAAAAGTCAATATTGATGGCTTCTTGCCGTAATGCATTATGGCAATTGAATGCCTTTAGGAAGGCAATTCCAACACTTTAATATATCCTTGCTCTCCAAGTTTGTCACAAAGGAAATAAAGCTAATTTCCATTTCCTAAAATTAGATAATTTTAGTGGCTCTTGTTGTTGGCTTCTACGGCAATTCACCTTGGGTGAATTCTTCAATTTGCTATTATTCAAAGAAGCAAAACAACACATGTTCTCATTTTCTCTCAAAGTGTCCTACGGCCAAAGCTTAGAAAAGCCAAAGGAGACTTGTTTTTATTTCTCAAAGTCTTCATCTTTCTCCAAACACATCAAATAAGCCAAAAGCTCTCAACTTTTCTTCTCCAACTCTACGGCCAAAGCTTCCCAAATGGAGACAATCTTCATCAATTTATTTCATTTGTTCTCTTCTATATCTTTTTCTTCAAAGAACCAAGATCAAGCAACCAAATTTCTTTCCTTTTTCTCTTCCTCTTGAATTCGCCAACTACCAAAAATCCTCTTCCAAGCTTCTAAAAATTTAAATGACCATAGATCTTGAATCTCCATGCATTTCTAAAGAACTTTCATGTTGGAAGTTTTTCCTAAATCTTCCATTTTCTACCTTGTTCTTCAAAGCTCAAGTTTGAAACCATGAAGGTGAAATTCTTTAATCTTCATGTTTCTATCCATTCTAAAGTTTTAATCATGATTTTAATCCATGATTATTCTAGTTTAGAGCCTTAGGTATTAATATTGTATGTTTTCTTTGTTTTCAAGGAGCTCTTGGAGGAGGAAGCTTGCTTGAAGGAGACATACAAAGGACTTGGAGGTTCTTCAAGAGGTAAGAGGGAGATTACCCTCATCAACCAAGTGTTGGTGGTGAGGAATATATGTGGTTGTGCTTGTAGAATCCATAAGGATTCGGTGGTGTGCTCGTTTTGATGTGTTAATTATTTGTGTGTTTGTTATTTGTGTGTTTGATAATTTGGTGCTTACTAGTAGGTTGTTGTGTATTTGTTAGTAGTCTTCTTATGTGATATTTGTAATAAATTGCATGTCTACAAGCTTTAATTTGCATGTCTACAAGCTTTGATAATATGGCATGTGTTAGAAATGCATGATAATATATAGGATGCAAATAATATGTCAAGGATTGCATGAGTGTTCCAAAGAACACATTAACAAGGCTCACGACCATGATTTAAATGGGGAACCAAAATGTTCTCTTAATTTTCTTAAAAGGTGACCTAAATAACCTAAGAGAATTGGTAAGATATCCATTTGTTTAGATTAAGAAAAATGAATTTGGAAATTAAATGGCATAACCTTACATTTTCATCCAACATGTCTAACTTCAACACTTTGATTTCTAAAACTATTTTCTAGGGTAAGGATTAAATCAATGTAGACAATACAAGAGATTAAACATGTATTTAAAAGGTGAAAAATAATTCGGAAATCAAATGCAAAGTTTTTATCAAATTCGCCAACATGCCAAATTATACATTCATGATTTCTAAAAATTAATTCCAAGCTATTTTCAATCAAGAAGAAGCAATACAAGTTAAAGTAAATTTTCTACAATGAGTTTTAAAGAAATAAAATAGTTAGAATTAAGTTTAAGAGGTTAATACTAATGGTTTTTCTTGTAAGAAGAAATACAAGTAGCTTTATAAAATTTCTAACGTATAACTCATCGTGTGTTTTGAAGCACGTTAGGAATTTTCAAAAGTATAATTATTTGGTATTAATAAAAATGAAAAGAACTTTTAAATGGTAAATTTAGGAAACCATTATTATAATTTATTAAACAAAATACTGTCAATTTTTAGTAAAAATGGATAAATAAGATAGAAAAGATGTCCAAAAGACAGTATACGCTATGAAAAATATTCTACGTAATTTGAAAGTACTAAATATTATTTCTGTCTGTTTTAAACAGTTATTTAAGGAAGTTGGACAAGAAAACGATTTAAAAATCCTACGCGATTGAGAAAACGTATTAAAAATGCTACGCGATTAAAAAAAAAAATAGAAAAATATCTTTACGCGATTTTTAAACGTTTGTAAAAACGACGAGATTTCAAAAACGCGATAAAATTTCTACGCGATTGACCGTTACTATATTTAATTTTTTATTTGTCGGGAAAATGTGAACCCGCATGTGCTTTTGAGGTTATTTTCATTTGTCGGGAAAATGTGAACCCGTACAGGCTTTCTGCCATTGAGGGTATATTTTTATCTTGAGGGCATTTTTGTAATTTCATATATTTGGAATTATGTTTTGTCTTTATACCAATTTTTGGTGTTTTGATTGACGAGACGAATCACATCGTGTTGTCGATGCGATAAATGTAGTGTGGTTCATTGTTCTAATGAACTTGGAGACTTTAGTGTACGGGATCCCACATGTGGACAGTTGGTAGCTCCGCTGGGCCGTGGTAAACCGATAGCACACTAATATACTCGACATTCACTATATTTAATCGAGGTTTGTAAAGTCTAGTAGTACATTGCCTATAGTGTCACAACGGAGACCGTGAACTATACTACGCCTGGATGGTGGATTCCCAGGTCCGTAGGCTATCGACGCAACGTGTGACCGCGTAATAGTTGGTTGGGCAGCCGTGGTACTAATAGATTTTGCAAGTCATTCTCTCGATATCTGTTTGGGTTTAGCTCCATGGAGTAGGGTTGTGTTTTGGTGTATTTGATTATATCTTGGATAATATTCCATTTTCTCTATTTATCTTTATCTGGTAATATCTTGGATGTTTTTACATTTTCTCTATTTATATTTATCGATAATTTTTATATTAGTTGTCCATTTCTTATCTTATTTTATCCGTGAGATTGATTTATCTATGTGGTTTTCTTTATTTGTGTTATATCGTGATATTTTTATTTGTGATCTTTCATATCGATATTAATTGTTTATATGTTGTATTTTGTCCGTGCATTATTGTATTTTTGTTCTGCTATGAAGTGTTGTTATTGAATTTAATCTTTATTTTTATTGTCTTGTTATGATATTTTATATGGTATGAATTGTTATATCTATCCCGATAATGTTATTACTTGTTTATTTTATTAGGTTGTATGCATATTAGAAATATTTGATAACATGACTATAATTGTGATTATCATGTGTGTATGGAATGACTTTGTCATTCGTATTATTCTTTACTACCGCATCGGTACTGGTGAAAGGGGATCTCACCTCTTTCCTGTGTTGTTTTTGTTTGGTTTGTATTCTTCGAATTCGTATAGTAGGCGGAGCACATACTTAACCCTAGGGGAGACAATATTCTGAAGATGGTGGCGACGTCATTGAGTGGTCTTACAAGTTTCAACAAGATGCAGTTGGTGAAGAAACAGACTATGTAGATGGAATTTTTTTTTCGTTAGTGTTGTTACCGTGCTATTAGTAGTACCTGTCTTTGGGTTTACTACTGTTTCTCTGAGTCTGTAAATATTACGTTTTAACTTATATGAAATGATTGGTGATGTGTATGTTAATCTGTTAAATTTAATTTCCATTTTACTTAAAATTTCCGATAAGTTTGTATTTCCGCAATAAGAAATTTTAAAATCCATAGTTTAAAACTCAAAGCTTTTATAAAATGATTTTAATTAGTTTTAAGATTTGTTTATTATTTTAAAATGTGACGCCCTACGGAGGGTGTTACAGTTGCTATTTTTGTTGACCAATTTCTATTGGTGCACACTATATATATATATATATATATATATATATATATATATATATATATATATATATATATATATATATATATATATTTTATAATATACTTTAACCAATGAACAATATTTATTATTTATAAAGTCAGTATCTATTATCCAATGGATAATAAAATACACATAGATTTTTATTTTATACTAACAGAGTAGTGATTATTATTGATCATTTTTTTCTACTGATTACCCTTGATAAGTCATAAAGCGAGTCATCAAAGAGAAATTTCTAGAACATGTGACTCACTACGATGAGTCAGTATGATGAGTCATCGTGGAATTTTCTAGAACGGGTGAGTCAACATGGCGAGTCAGCGTAGATATTTTCTAGAGCAGATGAGTCAGCATGGCGAGTCATCGGTGAGTCACCGATGCGCATCATTGGTCGTGTCAAGATGGCGAGTCGACATCTTGAGTCATCGAGAAGTTCTGGGAACGGCGAGTCATCATGGTGAGTCACAGTGGTGAGTCACCACTTCGGAACCTTCTAGAAGCGCCGAGTCATGATCTTTGAGGTGTCACACCACGTGTCACCGTCTTATTGGCCCGTTGCGATGAGTCATAGCCACCAATTTTGACCAGCTCCTCATTGGTCCACGTGTACAGCACTTGACGACTAAATGTGGGTCCCGCAAAATATTTCCAGGTCCGCTGTCATTTATTTGTACTGACTAATAAAATAATATTATAATAATATAAAATTATTTTATTTGACATTTAAATCCTAAAAATTAAAAGATTAATTTTAGGCTCATTCAGAATTGGGTTTAATAAGATCCCCCGCCTCTGAATAATTAAAAACAGATTTTCCCGGTCCGGAAAAATATTATTTTCCTACCCCGGAGCAAATCACACAAAAAGTCCATATAAAATCATAGACAGTAATATTGAGTATTGTATCAAGTAGAAAACAATTAAAAATAGCAAAAACAGCACATTCGGGACGTAATGATCATTTTCCCATTTTTTCCACAACGTAGCTAATCATCCAAAACGTTCAAATAAAATTATAGACAGTATTATTTGTCTGTATATCAACCAAAAAAATTAAAACAGTAGCTCGAAAAACTTTTATTTTACCGTCACGAAACAAATTACGTAAAAAGACCAAATAAAATTTGAGCCTGTAAAAACGTATTTGTATTTCATACAGAAAAACAAGAAACAGTAAAATCGGGACACAACGATCATTCATCCAAAAGTTGGGGTGTTACAGTAACAAAATCTTTACAATATGTTGCAATCCTTTAACCGCTCCCTTTAAATCTCCAACTTCAGTTTGTAAGGATTCAACTTTCTCATTGTGTTATTGTTTGATTATGTTGATGTCTACATCTTTTTTCAAGTACGTCGCTGTAACTGATCTACCGTAGCATCGAAGCCGCCCGGGCTGCTCCTTCCTAAACTCAAATGCATCCTCATCAATTTCTCCAGCCTCTTGGTGATTTTGAAGTTCTGACTGTTAAAAAGAAACATTAATAATAACATCAATACTAATATTAATAATATCATTAATAATAACACACTTCATTTGCTTACAATTGCAGCTTTTGTCTCTGAATCAACTTCCTTTCCTTTACTATTTGTGCGGGTTGCAACAAATATTTCAAATTTTGTTGGATCTTCATTGTTCTCTTTGGTTGAGCGCTACAAGAATGAAAAGAAAAGTACAAACAATCAAGACTATACTAGCAAGATGTGAGAAGAAAGGAAAGTCGTGTTGCCAACCCAAGTGTCTAAGATTAATACCAGTCTCATGCGTACTATTCCAAAATTTATGGGCCTTATCTGATGCCTAAACTTCTGCTTCTTTCTATTTACAGAATTCATTTGACACATAGACTACATTCCAATAAAAAAGAAATATATATAAATATATATATATATATATCAAATCATAAAAAAAAATATAACTAGATCAGTAATTTGACTGAGGTTAGAAAAGATTGTTCTATCTCACTTGGACAATGGGAAGACTCCAATAATTAATCAATTTGGTGAAAGTTACTTCTGGTATGTCAACAGGACGATTTTTCAACATATCTTCAATGGTATCATACTTATCAAAATGCTTCTTCTTAATCTTTCCTTTGTGTAGCTTCCAAGCATCGCGAATAGTAGCCACCACCCATTTCTTGGCATCATTCGGAATGATGAACTTGGACTATGCAAAACGCAACATATATGTTAATTTCATTTAGTAAGAAAAACTAAATAAAACTGAAATAAGAAAAAGTGGTTGTTCTTACATTAACATAGTTCCACATGCATTTTTTATTTTCTTTTGGCACAGCTGTCCAATTAATGTATAGCAGGGTGATAAATCTTGGATTCCTAGCAATTGTACCTAGAAAATTGCTTAAATCAGACACTCTTTTATTAGTTGGTCCTACTGCTTGTCCCTTATCAAATGTCACCTCCTCTCGTTCTTCCATAGTTCTTGCATGAATTGATTTGCAAGTTATTTTTCCTTGAGTTTTTTTCTTTTCCATTGTACCTAGTTCCATGTAATAGCCAAAACAAAAAAAAAAGGAAGGTTATAATAGTAGAACGATGAGCATGCAATATTTTCATAATGAGCATAACATATAAAGTAATTAAAAAAAGTAAGTTTCTAACATACCGCCTTCAACATGATCAATGTCCATAACTTGATCTCCAGCAAAGTCATTGTAACCAACTTCATGATCAGCAACATCATCATCATCTGATGACATATTATTTCCTCCAAAATCATCTATTGGCTGAATATCAAGCTGTTTCTCTCCCTCCACATGTATCCCTTGTTTTTCTAGAAATTGATCAAGACTCATTGTTGGGTGAATTGGCTTCTTTTTATCCTTTTTAAGACCATGTTGCTCTTCAATAGCAGGTTGGTCTTCTACTTCAGCTTGTGGGATCATCTCGGTTATAGGTAAAGAAGATTGGGTAGCTTTATTCATAGGATTCTTCCTTTTATGAATTATTGGGGCCTGATTTTGCATAGCTTTATTCTGCCCTTGCCTTTAGGTGTGGTTAGCTTGAATTAAATTCAGCCTACTTTCTCCTTCACTTGCACCACATGCTGTAGGCATAGGATTTTTCCTTTTATGAGCTTGCATACTTAAATTCTTCCGTTCATTTGCAATTTGTTCTCTCTTAATTTCAAATTGCCTAAGCAATTCAGTACTTGATCGTGCTTGTAATTCAAAATCGAAGCCTTTATTCTTTGTAGGACTTCGACCCTTGTTTAGGGTCAAAACCTTCTTTTTAAGAGCTCCTCCTTTGTACATTCTTTATACTGAAAAAAATAAAGGCAGTAGTCCAATAAATAGATTAGATTTATAGTTTGTCTCAAAGCAAATACAAATCAATAAGAATAGAGCATCTGAATCTGATTTGTTAGTATATTAGTGATGTGACCACGGCAAGTGTACCAGATCGTCAAGTAATAAAAACGGTGAGAAACCGGATATCGTTCTCAGGGATCGATGGCAAAATACCAATTCACGAAATTAGCTACTATTTAAACCAAGATTTGGATTTAAGTGAGTTCCAATAACAATAACAAAATCAAAAGAAATAAAAGCAATGACAATATTTTTGGGTTTTTCTAGTTGGCAATTTATCAAACACTTGGTATGCAAAACGATTGAAATTCAATTTATGAAAGAGTTGGGATCAAGTTTCATTTGATTTCACTTGTTGCATATCAATTGGAACTAACACAAGCTACTATTCCTATTTTGTTACCGAATTCTCTAAAATACTTAACTCCTAATTCCTTAGGTAGTTAACCCTTTGTTTCCAATTAAAAACCCTAATTCCTTAGGTGATTCTAAGAGATAACAAGCATTACGGTTTAGAATTCAAAGAGGTAACGAGCAAATCAATGACTATTCCTAGCCTAGAGATAAGCAAGGTTCATAATCTCATGGCACAATTATACATCAAATTTTCATTCAACATACAACCCTAAAATCATTCCAAAGAGGATCAATCTTTAGAAAGCATTAAGAGAAAAGATCAACAACTCAAAATAGGAATAACAACTTATATTAATTGAACCCAAAGTAAAAAACAATCAAGTTCCATCAAAATCCACCTAATCCCAACAAATGGGAGTTTAGCTAGACATAGAAATAAATGTAGAAATTAAACCAATAGGGAAGAAGATGCAAAACTCCAGGGAAGATTGAAGAAAATCTGAGTTCCCACTCTTCTTCTCTTCAAATCCACCGTAGAGCTCCAAAATAGGCTCTTCTCTGCTCCAAAACGTCTCTCACACAGCTCTCTATGCAGCCCCTCATCTTTTGGGTCAGAAAAGATGAATTTATACTCTGGTATGGGCGCCTAGGCGTTGTATCTGGAGCGTCTGGGCACTGAACGTCCAGAACGCATTTTGCTGTCATAAGCATGAGTACCTAGGCGCTTCGTTTTGAGTGCCTAGGCGCTAAACGTCCAGAGAATATCTTCTAATGCACTCTAGGGAGCCCAAGCGCTGCTTCTGGAGTGCCTGGGCGCTCAACATTCAGAAAAAGTGCTTCCTAATCCGCTTCCAAGGCTTCTAATTCTTCTTCTTTGAGTGTTTTTCTTTGCCATATTGAGCTTCATCATATTTCTCTTGGTGCTACCTACAATCAAAACAATGGCAAATGAGCTAAAGCACTAATAATTATAATCAAAATGAACTCAATCTAACAAACTAAAATGGATCAACTAAAAAGACAAAATAAAGCTATTTTAAGGTCAAAACAACGTCAAAAGTTGGGCTTAAATGGTGAAATCCACTCAAAAGACTTTGAAAAAATAGATAATCTAGCAGATTATCACCACTCCAAACTTAAAACATTGCTTGTTGGTGCGTGAAATCCGCAAGTGTACAGTTTCGTCGTCAAGTAATAAAAAGATTGAATCCACAGGGACTATGTCTATGAATACCAATTAATTAATTAATTCAATTAAATTAAACAAAAGGGAATATAATTGTTGATTAACAAGAACGTAGTAACCAAATAATTAAATAAATGAATATCAAAATGCAAATTGAGAACAAAAATAGCAATTGTTATGGAAAGGTTTTCAGATTCAAGAAAGCTTCCAGGATTGGGGTTAACCACAATGATACAAGACTCCTAATTGACAATCCTCTTATTAACACTTGAAATTCAATTAAAGGTGAATTACCCTAAATTAGTTAATGTTCCCTCTCATGATACAAGAACCGTACCCAATTAAACCAATTCCTACTCTCGTGGTAATTGAATCTAAATTGAACCCATTACGCTTTTTGGTAATTCATTAATCCTCGAAAGGCTAAACCTACTCTTGTGATTTAGACCTTAAGTTCAATTCCTATGGTTCCAACACCTAGGTTCACCTTTCAGTACGTCCCTAGATATCTATGAGATGCAAATAAGTGGTCAGCACATTCACATGAATAATCGCAATAAGGATCGAATCAACAACATTCAAGATTAATAAAAAGGGTAAACAATATCAATTAATCATCATCAATGTATCAAAGGGCATTGCCCAATCCTAGAAACAAAAGGAACTACTCAGACATGGAGAAGAAGAAACCAGAAATTCAACTTCAAGAACATCCAAACCCGTAATCCAAGAGAGAAGAGAGGAAAATGAAAATCAAGAGCCTCCTATGTGCCTTCTCCAAAACCAAATTAGAACCCTAATGTTGTCTTAAGGACATCTATATATACCCCATGGGTTAAAACTGGTCTAAGCCCATCAGAAAAGAGAAAAACGGGCTTAAACAGCTGACCCGCACCCCAAACCACGGTCGTGGTTCATTCCACGGCCAGGCCATGGTCTTTTGTAGACTTCCCCTTTTGCTTTTTCACGCAGCTGCTCGATCCATGGCCGTGGTTCAGTCCACGGGCAGGCCGTGGAACCCTCTGGAGTGAGCTTTTTGTCCCAAATTGCTACCCTTTAAGCTCCAACTTCAATTGTGCAAGCTTTCCATCCATTTCAAGGCCAATTAAGCATCAATCCTGCACAACAACACCAAAAACACTGCAATTATCCGAACTAAAGGGAAAAACAAATAAAAAAGGAAACTAAAATGCCTAAAATGCATAAGAATGCATGCAAAGCAAGAACAAAACATGATGTTGTTTCACACACATCACTTGTCCTCAAGCAAAAACAGAATAACAAACGAGCCAAATAAATAAAAAAAACTCCATAACTCAAACACCAACACTGAACTGAATAAAATAAACCAAGAGTGTCCCACAACTCAAAAGCATCAAAGTCACAGCAAATCAATTCATATATGCATTCTTGAAAGAAGAACTCTCAACTATGTAACTGAGACTCAGAGGGTCTAAAAAAAGGTCATCACAACCATGCACTGATCAACCATAGCTTGAAAGTTAATGAACATGGCAGCAAAATACACCTGATAATTAGGTCACTTAAACTCTTATATTTGGGCTTATGTTTCCCTCAGTCATCACTTATTGAGCTCACCCTCCTTGGATTTGCTTTTAATCTCATACATGCATGCACGCCACTCACAAATGCAACAATCAAAAGGACTTTATTCAAGGTCGCTTTGGTGCCAAGGTACAAGGTAGATAAAATGAACATATAAACTGCTACCTTCGAGAGCAAGTGAGCATTGGTACTTCTAACAAATCTTCAATTCACAAATCTCATACCTTTCACATTCTCCTTTTCTTTTATATTTCACCTACATGGTCTCAAAGGGGTACTTGATTATTGAGTCAAGTATTTCCCAGTAACCCATCGGCCTCAAAGGGGTTCCTATTCAACAAGCCAACTCTCTCTTCCTGGCATTTTTTTTTCAAAACAATGGTCACCCTAAACTTAGTACATTGCTAACCCACACCTTCAATAAATTCAATGCTCAATTACTCCTTTCAGGTGGATAAGACATTTATTATTTTGGCTATGGCATGATGTATGGGTCAAACAAAGAATTCAGTGTATTAGGCTCAAAGGGGCAACACAAAGGAAACAAACATCATTTAGTTGGCTATATAACTATTTGGCTTAACAACAAAATTGCCTTTATCATGTCGATGCATTGTGCAAATCACGTCATGCAAATGAGATTCAAGCAAAGCTAGGAGAATAGAAACTCACTAGTAACCTCTCATCAAAGCAAAAATGTTGAAGGCTCCAAATAACTCCCAAGGATGAATTATGAAATCCAATCACAAAAATCACCAAGTACATTAACAATAAGCTATAAGATTTATGCATGGAAGTCATAATCCTCATTCAAGTACCACAATCTAAGAAATAAGCCCACAAAGCTTTCAAGTTTCCCTAATAGGCAGTACATGCCTGGTTGGCTCACATTACATAGATACTATCAAGCATGGGGACCCACAAAAGTAAACTCTAAACAGTTCAACATTGGCTTGACCCAAAAAAAAGCAATAAACTCAAATTAACAGAAAGTTAAAACTAAACATAGTAATTAAGCAAAATGCATACAAATACATTAAACAAATAAAAATTATACAAAAATGACTAAAATGAAAAAGTAGAGATAGAAGAGCCTGAGCATGGGTTGCCTCCTATGAAGCGCTTGTTTAACGTCATTAGCTCGACATTGCTTCTCAACTCATCAAGGTGGCTTAAAACAGGAGAAGTAGGATGACACTTTTCTTCTGTCAGATCTTTGTCTCAATACTTGGTCACTGACCTTGCAATCCCCTCCAAAGGCATTTGGAACTTGACTTGAACTTAGGTGTTCTGAATAAATATTCGCATGTGAGATTTCATCAGGCCATGGAGGTCTCAATTTTTAAGCAGATTTCAGCCCTTTTTGCAATGAATAAGGAGAAATAGGAGAATCTTTTCCTATTCTAACAATCTTAGAGAGAGAAGGACCTTTCTCCTTTTCATCAACAATCTTGGAAGTGGGAGAGTTAGCACTAATCAATGGTGAAGAGTTCTTACCAGATGACTCCTTTTGGGCTTTACCTTGGATACAATTGACGGGGGCATAGAGATCTGATGTCAGTGCAGATTTATCAAAGACATTAATGGTCACCTGGTCTCTGTCCACCCTCAAAATCAGTTCACCTCTTGGCACATCAATCAATGCTCCTGAAGTTGCTAGGAATAGTCTTCCTAGAATCAGCGGGATATCAGCATCCTTTTCCATGTCTAAGACCACAAAATCTATTGGAAAGAAGAATTTGTCAACCTTCACTAGCACGTCTTCAACAATACCATATGGATGTCTGATAGATCGATCTGCTAATTGAAGGGAGATCATAGTAGGCTTAACCTCTCTAATTCCAAGGTTATGCATGATAGATAGCGGCATGAGATTAATACTTGCCCCAAGATCACAAAGAGCTTTCTCAATGTTCAGCTTACCAATGATGCAAGGAATGGAGAAACTACCTGGATCTTTCAATTTAGGTGGTAGTTTCCTCTACATTATAGCACTGCACTCTTCAGTAAGTGCCACAGTCTCATCTTCCTTCAGCTTCCTTTTCTTTGATAGCAAATCCTTCATAAATCGGGCATAAGATGGCATCTGTTCAAGTGCCTTAGCAAAAGGAATATTAATCTGCAGCTTCTTAAACACCTCTAGAAACTTTCCAAACTATTTTTTATCTTGCTCCTTCATGAGTCGTTAAGGGAATGGCAACTTGATAGTTGGTGGTTGCATCTTCACTTCCTGTACCTTTTGTGACTCTTTCTCATTAGAATTATTAGCTGAGTTATCTTGAGAGATTTCAACTTCCTCACGTGGCACTTCCTCACTAGGTTCCTCAACTTTACCTTCACTGTTTTTCTCCTTCTTGGGTTGGGGCTCAATTACCTTCCCACTCCTAGTGGTTATGGCGAAAGCATGTGCATTACCTTTAGGATTTGGGACTGTGTCACTTGGCAATGAACCTGGAGGTCTCTCAGAAAGTTGTTTTGCAAGCTGGCCCACCTGAGTTTCTAGATTATGGATTGAAGAATCCTGATTTCTAAACCCAGCTCTTGTCTCCTCCATAAAATCAATAGTGGTTTTAACAAAGGATGAAGTTTGTGTAACCAATTTCTCTAAGGCTAACTCCCAAGAAGCCTTCTTCTCATTAGACTGAGGTTGGGAAGATGAAGGACCTTGATATGATGACTGTTGAGGGTGTCCTGGATATCCCATTTGTTGTCTTGGTTGAGCTTGATTTCCTTGATTACTCCATGAGAAATTTAGGTGATTCCTCCACCTGGGTTGTATGTGTTGGAATAGGGATTATTCTGTTGCCTTGGAGGATTGTTCATGAAGTTTACTTGCTCTTAAGCTGGAGGTCCAAACATATTTCTTGGACAATCCACACTCTCGTGTTCACCTCCACATAAATCACAAGCCAAAGGAGCATTGCTCACCGCATTCACACCAAGGGTGTCGACCTTTTTTGTGAGATTCTAAAGTTGTTGAGTCAAAATCTTGTTTTGAGCCAACAGTGCATTTATGGAATCAATCTCCAAATACCCTTTCTTCACTATAGCTCTTTCCTCATTCCTCTGGTAATTATTATTGGCCATCATCTCAAACAACTCCCAGGCTTCCTCTGGAGTCTTATAATTCAACGCTCCACCTGCTGTAGCATCAACCATGACTCTGGTTTGAGGTAGCATGCCATTATAAAAACTTTGCACTTAGATCTAGAAATCAAAACAGCGATGTGGACACTTCCTCAGCATTTCATTATATCTGTCCCAAGCCTCACTGAGAGATTCCCCATCATGCTATCTGAATGAAGTGATCTCGCTTCTCAATTTTGTAGCTTTGGATGGAGGAAAATATCTTGTTAGAAATTTTTGGACCAAGACAGCCCAAGTGCTAATGCTTCCCTTAGCCAATGAATCTAACTAGTTCTTAGCTTTGTCCTTCACAGAGAAGGGAAACAATCTCTAACGAATAGCATCTTCACTCACCCCATTGAGCTTCACAGTATCACAAATTTGCAAGAACCCTGCAATATGTGCATGTGGGTCCTCATTATCAAATCCTCCAAACTGATTGTTCTGAACCAAATGAAGTAGAGCTGGCTTCAATTCAAAATTATTTTCCTGAACTGGAGGTCTTGTTATGCTTGCTCCACACCCATCCATGTTAGGAATAAAGTAGTCTATGAGAGTCCTAACAAGTGGTTGTGGTGGTGGAGGATCAACATTTTCTCCATTGTCTGCCATGTCTTCAACAACTGCTCGAGTGCCACCCAAATTCCTTCTTCTTTCTCTGGTTTGTTTTCTCAAAGCTCTTGCGGTTCTTTCTATCTCAGAGTTAAAAAAAGGTGATATGGTTGAACAGTACCTTGCATACACTAGAAACGCAATATCAGAGCAAAAATAACTCAATGAAATAAATAAACTAAAGAAACTAAACACTACAATGAATAAACAAAAAGAAAAATGTTTAAACTAATAGCTGCCTTCGATATTATCGATATTGGTAAAATCGATCCCTGGCAACGGCGCCAAAAACATGATGTGACCACGGCAAGTGTACCGGATCATTAAGTAATAAAAACGGTGAAAAATCGGATATCATTCTCAGGGATCGATGGCCAAATAACAATTCACGAAATTAGCTACTATTTAAACCAAGATTTGGATTTAAGTGAGTTCCAATAACAATAACAAAATCAAAAGAAACAAAAGCAATGACAATATTTTTGGGTTTTTCTAGTTGGTAATTTATCAAACACTTGGTATGCAAAATGATTGAAATTCAATTTATGAAAGAGTTGGGATCAAGTTTCATTTGATTTCACTTGTTGCATATCAATTAGAACTAACACAAGCTACTATTCCTATTTTGTTACTGAATTCTCTAAAATACTTAATTCCTAATTCCTTAGGTAGTTAACCCTTTGTTTCTAATTAAAAACCCTAATTCCTTAGGTGATTCTAAAAGATAACAAGCATTACGGTTTAGAATTCAAAGAGGAAACGAGCAAATCAATGACTATTCCTAGCCTAGAGATAAGCAAGGTTCATAATCTCATGGCACAATTATACATCAAATTTCCATTCAACATACAACCCTAAAATCATTCCAAAGAGGATCAATCTTTAGAAAGCATTAAGAGAAGAGATCAAAAACTCAAAATAGGAATAACAACTTATATTAGTTGAATCCAATGTCAAAAACAATCAAGTTCCATCAAAATCCACCTAATCCTAACAAGGGGGAGTTTAGCTAGACATAGAAATAAATGTAGAAACTAAACTAATAGGGAAGAAGATGCAAAACTCCATAGAAGATTGAAGAAAATCTGAGTTCCCACTCTTCTTCTCTTCAAATCCACCGTAGAGCTCCAAAATAGGGCTCTTCTCTGCTCCAAAACGTCTCCCACGCAGCTCTCTACATAGCCCCTCATCTTTTAGGTAAGAAAAGATGAATTTATACTCTGGTATGGACGCCTAGGAGCTGCGTCTGGAGCGCCTGGGCGCTGAACGTCCAGAATGCATTTTGCTGTCATAAGCGTGAGCGCCTAGGCGCTCTGTTTTGAGCACTTAGGCGCTCAACATCCAGAGAATATCTTCTAATGCACTCTAGGGAGCCCAGGCGCTGCTTCTGGAGCGCTTAGGCGCTCAACGTTCAGAAAAAGTGCTTCCTAATCCGCTTCCAAGGCTCCTAATTCTTCTTCTTTGAGTGTTTTTCTTTGCCACATTGAGCTTCATCATATTTCTCTCGGTGCCTACAATCAAAACAATGGCAAATGAGCTAAAGCACCAATAATTATAATCAAAATGAACTCAATCTAACAAACTAAAATGGATCAACTAAAAAGACAAAATAAAACTATTTTAAGGTCAAAACAATATCAAAAGTTGGGCTTAAGCATTGAAATCCACTCAAAAGACTTTGGAAAAATAGATAATCTAGCATATTATCAATTAATGTTAGTGATCATATAGTTGCAAACTTATGTATTTAGGACTGAGATTTGTCATCATTGTAAATCTATCTAAACAGATTAATAATATGGTCTTTTTTATCCATCATGCAATGAATCCGAATAGAAAAGAGCTGGTATTAGAACTCATAAGTCAGGACAACTTCAGGTGATGCCTTTTCATGTATAAGTTCTATGGTCCTTTTGTGGAATCAAGATTCAAATTTTGTGGTCTTTTCATGCCAATCTACCATTTTCTTGCAAAATTGAGAAGTATGATTTATTAAAAAATGCACCATCCTTCAAAGGCGTAGATTTGGTGCCTTTTCTAAAAATTAGTAGGGAAAATATATAAAATCTTCAAAGATAAAAAGGTGGCCGCATATGCATGAATTCATTTTCCATTTTTGGATTTTCCATCCAAAAGTAGATAAATGACTACTATTGAATCTTATTGACATGACTTATTATCAGTGAAAATGATGATAGATAATCAATCATATCCTCAGCCAAGAATGGTCTTTCCATAACAATTAATGAATGTTAAATACACAAATGGCAATTACAAGAATGAACGAGTAAATGTCATATTAATATATGAGGAGACAATAAATTTTACTCACTTAAACACCAGATTATGGCAGTTGTTGTCACAGGGGTAAGCACAGTCAATAGCTTTGACAACTTCTCTATCGAAATACCAGTCTCCAACAGCAATTGTAATTGGCTGCATAATAAAATATTTAAGCTTATAAGATTATTATTTTCTAAGAACAAACAGAAAAAGGGGGAAGGCATGAAGCTTGAGTAGTGAATATTTCATCCAAGGCATTCAAGTCACTTGTCTTGGACTAATCAAACTTGAGTCTACAGTCAAAAGAAAACAAAATATTTTTTTGAATGGTTCTTTTCTTTCCCCTGAGAAAGGGTTGGACTAGATTTACAATGCCTAGTTTGACAACACTTGAAAAATGTAAGTAAGTTCTGATATTTACAATGCCTTAACTATTAAGTTCTACATAAATATAAGGATATGTTTGCTATTCCTATTAGGATACCACCTCATAAAATGCAAGATCATACTATTACATTGGTGGAAAGCACTGCACCAATCAAAGTAATACTTTACAGATACCTTCATAGTCACAAATCTTCCATTGAAACCATGTTGCAAGATATGCTAAGAGAAGAAATATTCCAACTAGTTTCAGTCCATTCTCTTCACTAGTCATTTTGGTCAAGAAGAAAGATTGTACTTGGAGATTTTGTATAGATTGTAGAGCCTAAATCCAGTGACAGTGAAGGATTCTTTTCCTATACCTACAATGGTTGCTTGTTTACTAAAAAAAATATAATGGCAGTTTTAGTATTACTGTTGATAAGTCTCTAGGCAAAATATATGGGTTGTTCTCTAGTTAATTTAAATCTAGTGGTGGATGGATTCCATCTCTTAACTAATATATCTTAATTGGGAATTCAAATCATATAAGGTAATCTTAGATCAGCTTCTGACAGTATAAGGAAATGCAATATATATCTTAATTGGGAATCCATCTCTTAACTAGTATAAGGTAATCTTAGATCAGCTTCTGATAGTGTTTCATTCAGATTTCACCAAAGAAAAACAAAACAAAGCAACACATCAAAGAAAATGCAATATATAATAATGGAGAGGTTTTACCCCGCAAAAATCACAACCAGCTCCTATGTGAACTTTCAAGCTAAGATCAGATCATCAAATCTTTCGTCCTTTACCATATAATGAACCTGAAAACACAAGTTCATGAAGAGAGCAATCAATGTCATACTATATTACTATATTACTAGAATAATTTTCTTGAACCAGAATATTGTAACCTGATTTCAACAAATACTTTACCCGGCCAAAAACAAAACAGTGTCATGGGTTTTTTTGGAGTTTCTTTAGAGTCTCCAGCCATTTTTCTAGTTGCACTATCTACATTATGTTCTATTTGCATGAGTTTTTGTTTTCTTTATTATTATTCTTCTTTGTTTGTTTAGTGTGTTATGTTAGGAAAGTTCACATTTGAAGCTTACCGTTGACTGTCACTCATGCCCAAGAACATGCACATTGATTTTGATTTTATAAAAATACCTGATATATCATAGCGGTAGTGCATAGTTTAGTCAAAATTATTTTCTTCTTTCTGCTACAGTGATGGCACTTTGATATCTGTGGAACGCCTTGAATATCATGTTAGGGAAGAATTGAATAGAACAACTCCTCGCACAATGGTTGTCTTACATCCACTCAAGGTATATTATCTATTTGCATTCTTTATACAGGATATTGTTTGACTTTAACTAGCTTAAGACTGATTGATTCTGTCTTTTAAGGTCGTTATTACTAATCTTGAAGCCAACTCAGCTATGGAAGTTGATGCAAAAAAAATGGCTTGATGCTCAAGCTGATGACACGTCCGCTTTCTACAAGGTGAAATTGGAATTGTGAAAACTGATATCTTTAGGGAGTACCAAGGTTTATACTATTGATTAAATTAAATAGGAAAATACACGTCCATTGGTGATTCACTGCCTGCCTAATGAACTTCAATATATTATTGAACACCATTACTACTACATATGATGTTGGTATCCTTAGGTTTTTATGTTTCTGATTTCTTTATCATGTTTTTGTTCTTAGATTCCATTTTCCAATGTTGTATATATTGAACGTTCGGATTTTCGGATGCAAGATTCAAAAGATTATTATGGCCTTGTTCCTGGCAAATCTATGGTACTTAGGTTAGTAGAAGGTCCAGATTAATATTATGCATGAGAAGTTATAGGTCCATTATTCAAGATGTTTCTTGTTTGTGCAAATATGCATTTCCTATAAAATGCACGGAAGGCTAACTTCACATAAGCCATACATAAAAATGTTAGATTCTGTGACTGAATTTTACTTTTGTTTTGTAATTCTGTTATTCCAGACTCACTACAGTCAACAACAGACATTCTATGACTATATTCTTGAGTCTTCCCTGTTGTATATTATTTTCTTTTGCCAAAAAACAGAAAACAAGTAGAGAAGAGGGTAATCGCTGTAGATGAAGGGAGGATTTCCTTTTGTAATCAAAATGGGAGGATTTCAAGCAAGCAAATAAAGGGATGGCAAAACTCCAAATTTAAGTCTCTGTAGCTATCAAAACTTAAATTAAGCTAAATGTCAAAGCAAATACAAAAAATAGGGACAAAGAGCTATTTATTTATGTATAAAAAGTCAAAAAGCAAATAAGCCACATTTAAACTAAACCAATATATGTCTCATGATGCGTCCTCAAAACCAGTCTCTTCTCCCGATTCTATTTCATGTTCTTGGGCAAGAAACACTTGTGGAGCCGCATCAATAATGGTCGGTGGTACATCATTTCTCTCTAAAACAACTGCACCATCATCAATGGGTATAGAAGGACCCATTGAATGTTCAAATGGCTCATTTTCATAACTATGGTGGGCATCAAACTCAGGTTGATCACTTATGTTAAACAAGTCTCTTGGAATTTTCTTCATGACATAATGTTTGTTTTGATCGAATGGATCTTGAACATAAAAGCATTGGTGTGCTTGAGATGCTAGCACAAAAGGCTCTTCTTGATAGCATTTCTTATTGAAGTGAACATATGTAAGGCCATAAATATCTTCTCCAACGTCGTACTAGTCACACCTAAATAAGACAACCTTAAAATGGCCATAATAATCTAACTCAACTATATCAACTATTCTACCATAATAAGTTAGATTTGCTTCAATAAGATTTACATCCTTTGAGATTGCAAAGCTTGTAGTTAATACAACTAATGTGCACCAATATTCTGCGTTTTTCGTCTTGCATCATGCCGCCTAGAATGAAATTTGTATCCATTGATCAGATACCCATAATATCTTCTTGCAATTGAATTTGGTCCCTTAGACAGTTCTTTTATCCAATCTGGCACATCCTCATGCATAACATGAGTTTCAAACCACTAAGAGAAATTTTGACTATGGTTTTTGGCTTTGCTCCATTTTGATCCTCGTCGTTGATTATTAACTTCATACTCATGCTCTCTAAAGTTGACAAGTATTGTTATATATTAGCTAAAAAATAATAATAATAATTTAGTGAGTAATAGGAAATATTGCAAGTGAGTCAAAGTACCTAACATATTCTTGAACTTCATCACAATTGTTCAGTATGTATGCATGGACTTGGCTATGTGACTTGTCATCCAGAATAAACGGAGCACCCTTTTTTCCTCCTAAAGGACACCCTTTGTTTGGGAATAAATTTGAAGATTCCACTTCATTTGAACTACATTCATCATTGTTTCAGGGTCTTCTATTAAATATGGTCTGCACACCTCCATGTAAATATCATGAGCAAAAGGTCAAACACTTGTCAACCAAATTTGCCCCCGCAATAGATCCTTCTGGATGACTTTTATTGCGAACATACGACACACATATATCTTTCTAGAGGATACATCCATCGAAATTGAACCGGGCCACCTAATCTCACCTTATTCGCTAAATGAATAGGCAGATGAACCATTATATCAAAAAAACTAGGAGGAAAAATCCTTTCAAGCTAACACAGTGTTTCTACAATCTCTTTCTCTAAACAATCTATCTCTTCTAGTGTGATAACTTTTTGACACAAATGACAGAAGAAGGAACTTAGATGGATCAAAGGGATAGCAACATGATTAGGAAGTATACTTTTGATTGGTATTTGCAACAAGTAATGTAACATGAAATAGGCATCATTGGTCTTATAACCAGACACTTTTCTTTCAGCTATTTGCATGCATCGTGAAATGTTAGAAGCACTACCATCAGGTAGCTTTGTTGTCTTCAAAACACTACAAAAAGCTAATTTTCCTCCAACAGTCATTGAGAAGCATGCTTTTGCAACCTTTGTTCTTTTGTCATCCTTTGTATCTTTTGGTTGAAGGTTCCTTCTAATGCCTATCTCTTTTAGATCATATCGAGCATTTGTATGGTCCTTTGTCTTACCCGGAATGTCCAATAGGGATCCAATTATGTTATCAACTATGTTCTTCTCTATATGCATGACATCAAGGTTATGGCAGAACGTGTTGTGCTGCCAATAAGGTAATTAAAAAAAATGACCTTTTCTTCCATGGACCATCATTTGATTTCTTTTGCTTCTTCCCAAATACATTGTCAAAATTTTGCAAGCTCTCAAACACATTTGTACCCTTTAAGAAGGGCGGGGGAGGCCTAGATTCTATTTTACCATTAAAAGACCTTTTATTAGATCTCTATTTATGATCCATGGGTAGAAAAACACGATGATCCATATAACACATCTTCCGACTATGTTTCAGATAGGTAGAAGAAGTCTCATAATTACAGCAAGGGCAAACTAACTTTCCTTTTGTACTCCAACTAGACAACATAACGTATGCGGGGAAGTCACTAATTGTCCACAGTAAAGCTGCTCACATTTGAAAGGTTTCATTCTTTGAAGCATTATATGTTTCTACCCATGTCTCCCATAACACCTTCAAATCTTCTATAAGTGGTTATAGATAAATGTCAATGTCATTTCTAGGTGATCGCGGCCTAGGTATAAGCAAAGAAAGCATAGAATATTCTGGTTTCATGCACAACCAAGGAGGCAAATTATATGCCATCAAGACAACTGGCCATGTGCTATGAGATATGCTCATAGTCCAAAATGGATTAAACCCGTCACTTGCCAAGCCAAGTCTCAAATTGCGAGAATCTTTAGCAGATTCTGGATGAAGGCTATCAAAGTCTTTCCATGATTGGCCATCGGCAGGATACCTTAACTTCCCATCTTTAGAACATCCCTCGTCATGCCACCTAAATGTATCTACTGTCCTTGAGCACATAAATATAGCCTTTGAAGTCTAGGAATTAAGGGAAAGTATCTTAAAGTCTTAGCAGGAATAGGACGAGCTTTTTTGGAAGGCTCAAGCTCACTATCAACATCAGGATATTCAATATATCGAGAAGCTCCACAAACATGGCAATAACTGTCAGGCTTATGGCCATTCCTATATAGCATGCAGTCATTGGGACATGCATCAATCTTTTCATAGTCAAGACCTAAGTCTTTCTCCATAGCCTTCGTTTTATTGAAAGATAAAGGAATGTTCAAGTCAGGCATCGCCTTTTCAATAACTCTAAGAGGGAAGTGAAGGATGCATTGCTCCATCCATGTAGACACTTCAACAAGTAGAGATGAATGGTGAAAGATAAGGTAGAGAATCTTTACAACCCGGATACAGTTCTTGGCTTGCCTCATCAACTAAGTTATAAAATTTCCTTGCATCTTCATTTGGCCCTTCATAAACTCCTTTAGCTTATGCCACATATCTAAATGCATCATTCAACAAACCATCAATGTCATCATTTGAATTAATTTCATCATCTGTGTCACCATCGACATCCATTTGGATTTCCTGTTCCCTATGATTAAACCAAACTATATAACCTTTAACAAATCCGTAGCATATGAGATGATCATATACTACATTCCTCTGATACCAATAGATATTACAACACTTTGCACAGGGACATTGAATTTCTTCGCCTTTAGGATTTCCAACCGAGTAAGCAAAGTCCAAGAAACATTGAACACCATCATAATACTCTTTGCTATACCTCGGTAAATCCATCCAATGCTTAGACACATCTTAAGAAAACCTAATCAATCGAATTTTGATATTAAGGCTTCAAATAAATATTCATTTATGCATTAACTAGACTTTACAAGAATACAAATAAAAAAATAAAAAGAAAGAAAAAATGTTGTATAAATAATAACAACATAAGAAAATAAAGAGGATAAGAGTTTTCTTATCTAGCCATGACATTGATTGTAACTCAACTTAACTTCAAGTCCACTATAGATCTTCCCAAGTCTTGATTAATCTGCCTTGAGCAAAGAACAATCAATTACAGGTCATGTATAAAAATCATAGTTATGACATAATTATAAGTTTTTAAAAATAATGAAAATTTACAAGGTTGAGACCATTCCTCCTATCTATATAAATATATATGTATACAAGGTATACATACAGCAAGCCAGTAATTTCAGAACTAACCAGTCAATAATTTAGAATTACTCTATACATTGAACTCTATATTCCACTGATTTTATTGGGCACTTGTCAATATATGATTGATTATGATTTTAATATGGTTCATTTGCCCTAGGTAGGACACTACATTAATTAACTAGCAATTAGAAATAATAATTCAATGAGGGTAGTCTCCAAGCTTTTCTCTCTAATCAAGCTATGATTCTTTCGTATTTGCATTGCCTTTTATGAAGATCAAGATGAAAGTTTAGGATATAGTAAATAATTAAACAATTACCTACGACAAAAGGATCGATAAATATGAACTAATAAAGAAGGGGTTTCGATGGATCCCTAAAAGATTGAGGCCATTTTACAGTGGCTGATGCCTAAGACTCTTAAGGCTCTAAGAGGATTTTTAGGACTTACGGGTTATTACAGAAGATTCATTTGCAATTATAGAAAGATGGCCCGCCCATTGACTGATTTATTAAAGAAAGGAAATTTTAAGTGGAATGAGGATAGTACTAAGGCTTTCATACAGTTGCAGCAGGTTGTTACCACAGCTCCCATACTGTCTATGCCTGGATTTTCAAAACCATTTTCCATAGAATGTGATGCCTCAGAGAAGGGAGTTGGAGCTATATTAACACAAAACAAAAACCCAATTGCTTATTTCAACAAAGCATTGGCAAATTCATTTCTTTCTAAATCGGTGTATGAAAAGGAGCTAATGGCTCTTGTTTTAGCCATACAACATTGGAGGCCTTATCTTTTGGGTCAGAAATTTACTGTATACACTGACCAAAAAAGTTTGAGGCATTTACTTGAACAACGAATTACAACTCAGAACCAACAAAATTCGTTGGCCAAATTGTTGGGGTATGAGTTTGACATTGTATATAAGGTGGGGGCTATTTCTATTGTCAGTGATAGAGACCCTACTTTTATGAGTTATTTCTAGCATGAACTATTCAAATTACAGGGTACTATATTAAAGATGAGCACAGCCTATCACCCGGAATCAGATGGGTAGACAAAAGTACTCAACAGAACCTTAGAAACCTACCTAAGATGTTTCAATTCAGAACAGCCAAAGTCCTAGGTAGACTTCATTCCTTGGGCAGAATACTGGTATAATACCAGCTACAGTGCTGCACATTGCACACCCTTTGAGGTGGTATATGGTAGACCCCTACCTTCCTTGGCTAGATTTATACACAGGGAAACTCTTGTGGAAGTTGTTGCTCAGGATTTGATGGACAGAGATGAAGCATTGAAACAATTAAAATTCCATCTGCAAAAAGCACAGAACCAGATAGCTCATTATACTAATATGCATAGGAAAGCATCTCTGATTCAGACAGGAGATTGGGTATATCTAAAGATCCGACCTCACCGACAGACATCTATGCCTACCAAACTACATCCTAAGCTCTCCGCAAGATACTATGGTCCTTATTTGGTTCTTCAACAAATTGGAGCCGTAGCTTTTAAATTGCACCTTCCTGAATAAGCACGCATACATCCAGTCTTCCACGTTTCTCAGCTCAAAAAGGCTACAGGTCATCACCCAATAGAAACAGACCTTCCAGCAGAATTACAAGGCACCATAGAGGGTTACAAACCTCACAAAATTCTAGGTAGCCACATAGTTACTCAGTATGGCATAGAAATTCCTCTAGTTTTGGTGCATTGGCAAGGAAAACTACCAGAAGAAGCTACCTGGGAAGACACTTCTCTCATCAAAAATCAGTTTCCAGATTTCAACCTTGAGGACAAGGTTGTTTTTTAGAGAGGAGGTATTGTTAGGACTGAGTCAGAGCAACAACCTATAGGGGGAAAGGTTCTGCAAGTTTATTATAGGAAAAAGAAAGAGTCAAAGTTATAAAAGGAACGGGTCAAACTTGTAACAAACTATTAGATGGATAGAAGAGTTAGTTAATTCTAATATTAGAATAATTGTACCTCCTATAAATAGGTCCTCTATTAAGTAAAAGGGGACATTTTTTCTGAATACATTGTTTACTGGGCAATTTCCAGTGTAAAAGGAGAAAGCTCCTTTGGAGGTATACTTGTATACTTTGGTTCTTGGGCTATCTTCTTTCTATCAACAATAGAGAAGTATTTCCTGAATTCTTTTCCCCTATTATGTGCGATTTTTCCTAGTTAGGCTCTATTTTTCCTACCTCAGAAAAAGGATCCTAACAAGTTCACATCCATCATCAGAGTTCTACAATAAATGTAACATATTAGCTACATTGTTAAAATTTAACTAAAATTGTTAAGATGGGTATGCATGTTTTAACTAATAAGGTTGGACATGGTAGTAAGTGAAACTTACTCTCAACGATGGACCAAACTTTGAGCCCTAAAATAAGCACTTGTTGGAAGGGTCTCTTGGTTTGATTGTGCTACAGGGTTAATCTCATAATTATGCCTATGGAATATCAAGGTCAAAACCTCCATTCTCTCATTTTGAGTGAGTCTTAGAATCAGTAACTCTCTACAATATGTTAGCGTCCTAAAATCCAAAGAAGAAGTAACTGTCTTATTATTCATTGCTCATTAATTAATTCAATAAATGACACATATGGTTAAAAGAAGCCAAGCAACTAAAACTAGTCTAAGAATGCATTTCACCAAGAGTTCATTGTCACCCATACATGCAGCAAAAAAAGTGAGATATTAATGTTGTGTTTCTGAAGCTCGCATGGCCACAAGTTGGAAGAATCTGCAGTGACCCACAAGGTCTCAAAATAAACCTTTCTATATGAATTCCAAAGTCCTAAGACGCGTTGACAGAATTGACTAATATTTGCTATACAAATCGAAAATGCCATTTTCTGCAACAGAAACGTCTGAAAGCTTCATTCTCTCCCCTACGTATGCACAAGGGAGTATTGAAATTGAAATTGACCCACTGATTGCTACGTGAATAGTAGAGTCCAAGAATTCCCCCAAAACAAAAAAAAAAGAAATAACACAAATTTTATTAGCACAAGTTCAACCTTGAAATAAGGATAACAGAAACTACCCACCCTTTGTTTAAATAAGGATCATGTTTACTGGCTCTCTTTTTCGGTAAGCAATATTTGGCTCCCTCCCCTAAGGTCCCTAAAAAGATAGTATTATGGTACAGGTTTGATATAACTCTGGTTGCCTCATTGGTGAGAATTGGTACCTTATGGAGTAGCAATCCAAAGATTTAACCAAGACAGTCGTGTGATTATAGTTCAACATTAGGATTTCAAAACCAACACTATTAAGGCTCCCACATAGAGAGACCAGTGAGGTTTGGTTTGGTTCTTGAGGCTAACGAATATGGTGATAGTAGCAAATATCATGTCCTGTCCTATTATGTTTCTCAATCTATACTCTCTCTGTTAGTGTTGACTGTTGTATCTAATTATCTCCTTCACTCTTATGTGAAGAAAACTTAGCACCATATAGAATGTTTCAAGTTTCTAATTTAAGTTTATTTAAGTTCTGGTTTCTTTAGCTCCACAAGATGGAGGGTTTTTTCTTTTACTCTATCCATTGACCTGACATTGATTTGAGTAGCATCATTATGAGGGTTCCACACTAGAGAGCCACTTTACTTGATGAAGCAGTTCATTTTTTTTCTTTTCATAATTCATAATTCCTATGGATGTCTGCTAGTTGCAGGTCCAGTGATAAGTTGCTAGCTTCTTGATGGCTTGAAGAGTTCTATGTTTTATAAACAATTAATAATGATAGTTGTAAGTCTAACATTACTCTTTTATAAAACAGTAGTTTTAGTTGCACAAAAGCAAGTAACACAAAAATTTAAAAAATGAAATTTTTTAATACTTTTAAGAGCATCTCTCTTTTCTCTCTTTCTTGATAGCAGCGAACAAAATTTAAATTACATGTCTGTGTCATTTTAAGGAAATAACATTATTGGACTCAAAAGTGCTGAATTCGTTGAGATTATATAAACCTGTTACATTATCTACCCTTTGCTTGATCTAGTGAGCTTTGCTACTCATACTATTTATAAGGTTTATGAAAAACCTTTGCTTCCAAGTAACACTTCATTATTCTATATGGAAAGAACAATAGAAAGAGACCTATAGAAAAGATAACTGCATGAATAGTTTTTGTTTTTGTTTTTTATATATATCTAAACTTTGTGTCTAGGATTGAGTTCTTTGGAAGTTGGGGGAAAGAAGAAGGAAAGCCATCCCAGAAATCAGGGATGCATCATAAAAATGGGGAAAAATCATAAGTTTTTTTGCCCACGAGATAGAGTAGTTGTTTTTCATTTCCTCAGCTATAATCTATGGGGTAAAATAGATAGGTGAAGCTGAATGTAGTAATAAATTAATAACCACAAATGTTCAGGCTGTGAAATGTCTTCCTAGCATAGCATAGCATTCCTAGTATATTGCCTTTAGTGGAATCACAATCTTTTAAATTCTTAGTCAAATGTGGAATCCAAATGACAAATTTCTAATATAGGGTGCCTTTACCCTTTGCTTGTGCTTATTTACTTGAGGCCATGATAGTAGGAGCGCTAAACTTATTATATGAAAGGTTCAAATAATAATTTGTCAAGCATCCAAAGTCTCGATACGGGGTTAGCTAAATCAATCAGCAACCTAGACATTGTCAACATCAAAACTCAACTCAAAACAGTGAGCATAGAGAGAACAGAGCAAAAGTAAGGAACAAAGCAACCACAAACCCACAAATGTACACACAACCCATGCAACAATAATACACATTAGGGAACCTGAAATCAAATCAAAGAGTGGTACCTGAAATTAACACTTAGTAGCAATTGGGGAACAACAAGATCAAACGCTTAGCAGCAAACCCTAATGGAGAGAAGGGAGTGGCAGAGAGACAATGTGGAGACGAAGAACAGAGGAAGTGGGTCTGTTCTTTGAGCGGGGTGGAGACGTACGGCGGGCAGAGTGACTTTGAGCATTCAGATGAGTGAAAAGTTCAGATGAAGGAAGGGATTGATTTTTCTTTTTAGTTCTGAAAGAATGGGAGTGATGAAGAGCAGAAATGTATGAAGCAGTTGTTTGGAAGGATTTGCACACAAAAATTTAGTGGGAAACAAAATGGTGCGCGGGTTATGGGAATATATTAGGGCACGTTTAGGAAACGTTGCCTTAGAACATTAGATAAGCTACGTTTTATTAATGTTGCATTTTATTAGAAAAAGCATGCTCAAATGTATAATATGGCAACGCTTATAAAATGTACCCTTTAGGCTCTAAGGGTACGTTTTTCAAGTGTTGCCAAAAATGTCGTTGCCAAAACCACCCCAAAAAGGCTATTCTTATAAAAGTGTTGCCTATTAAGACTTTAGACTACACTTTTTTAATGTAGCTTAAAAAAATATTGCCATAAGCTAATTTTGTTGTAGTGATAATATAATACTAATTATATAATCAAAGAAAAATTAAGATTCCATAACACAAAATTGATTACAATTTGGTCTCTATGTGTAGGAAATTAGCAAGCTAGGGTTTTGGAGATGAAGGGTTCTAGATTTTGGAGAGATTAAACGCGAAAATAGGTTTTCCCCAATGGTTTAATATGTTAAGTTTTGATGATGACAAATACAAGACAAAAAGAATTATGCTTAAGCTTGATAGATGTGCTTTATAGATGACAAATGCATTACAAAAAGAATATTGATCATGTTATATAGATGTGCTTAATGAGATATATTGTATCATGCATATGAATATATTGAGTTATGAGTTTGGACCAACTATGCTTGTTTTAAGTGAGTAATACTTTGTAAGATAGTCCAAGTATCAAGGGTGAGTATTGCAACAAGAAAGCAAAAAATCAGAATCATGCTCAACTCAAGAAGAATGAGAATGATAAGATGTTCTAAGCATTTGCAAGATTTGAAGAGAAGAAATTTTTGGAAGCTTGTGTTATATTAAGAATTGATGATGGCAAAAGATCAAGTCCTAAGGTTCTTCAAGAATAGCTTATAGGACTTAGATCTTATGTAAAAGTAAAAAGGAATCACACTAAGCTCAGATATGTTTTAACATCTTGAAAAAGTGTGTCTTACATGTTTTAATGCCCAACAAACTGTTTTTGGAAAGTTAGTCTTGGTGGTAGTTCAAACCTTTGAAAAATAGCCAAGTTTGTGTTTTGCAAAACTGACATTCAGTTACTATTTTGATCATAACTTTCAAAATACTTTGAGTTTTGTTATGAAACCTATTTCATATGAAAATAGACTTAAATATCTTTCCAATGAGTGGTCATTTACTTTAAATGGATAAGCAATGAAGAAGTTATGACCATTTGCTTTAAACTATAAAATATAGTCAAGTTTGAGTTTTGAAAAACTGACCTTTGGTCAATCTTTTGATCATAACTCTCAAAATATTTTGAGTTTTGTTGTGAAATTATTTCATTTGAAAATAGACTCAAAGATCTTTCCAATGACTGGTCATTTGCTTTAATCGGATAAGAAATGAAGTAGTTATGACATTTTAAAGTCAACTTTCAAAACTAGAAATGTTGTAATCGATTACACAAGTCTTGTAATCGATTACAACATAGACAGAAGCCATGTAATAGATTACCAGAAGTGTGTAATCAATTACCAAGTGCCCAGAAACGTTTCTAACGGCTATAAACAGCTAGTTTTCATAAAAAAATCATTTATAAACATTATCAATGGCTATTTTTTCAGTTGGGCTCTATATATAAGTGATATTTGAAGCATTTACATCCTAAGAAACACAAGAACACTATACTTGATCCTTGAATCATCAAAATCATATTTTGAGCTTTAAAGTGTGAATCATTGATACCTATAGAGCTTCAAGTTATATTATCCACTCTTGAGAGAGTTTCTTATCATCCATACTTTGTTCTTCAAGTTGTATATCTACTCTTGTGAGAGTTTCTAATCTTTCTCTTCATCTTAAAATCATTGTAAGAGGGTGATGTATCCCTCTAGAGAAAAGGGTGAGGTATCCTTTGTTTGTAAAGAGGGTAAGGTATCCCTCAAAGTTGTAAGGGTGAGGTATCCCTTGTTGGTAAAGAAGGTGAGGTATCCCTCCAAATTGTAAAAGGTGAGGCATCCCTTTGTTTGAAAAGGCTCAAGCTCAAGGGTAAGGCATCCCAAGGAGTTGAGTGCTCAATTTTGTAAAGGTTGTCAAGCACTTGTTGAAGCTTGAAGATATAGTGGAAAATCTCGAGTGATTGCTTGAGGACTAGATGTAGGCCACAAGTGGATTGGTGACTGAACCAAGATAAATCTTGTGTTTGACCTTCTCAACTCTATCTCTTTACATTTGTGCCTTAATTATATATGCTTGAGTTGAATTTGATATCTAACTTATTTACTTGATTTATCCTATAGCCCAAGTAGTATTTGTGAAATCTCTAATAGTTGCACCTTTGTTAAACTTATTCCGCTACATTTATTAATTGAGTTATTCAAAATGCTTAATTTCTCAAAGGTGTTTTAAAATTTGTAATCACCCAATTCACCCCCCTCTTAGGTGATGGTTGCCATGGCTAACATTAAAGTGGAGAGGAAGGTGTGAAATTGAAAAAAAATAAAGTGAACCACGATTGAGAGAATGGAGGTGAATATATAGGTAGAACACATACGTAGTACCAACATGTTAGGTGTTATTCACATGGAAGTGTCACTACTAAAAAATTCAGATTTATATACAAAATTTCATCTCTAAAATGTTGAATTTGTATCTCTAAATGAATTAGAGATGAAATTAGAGACAAATCCAATTTCGTGGCAAAAAATAACATCACTGATTATTTAGAGACAATTTTTTTGTTTCTGTCTCTAAATTTTAAAACTCCATCTCTATTAAGGTACCAAAACTTGTGTCTTGTTCTTTAATTAGAGATGAAAAAATTTTGTCTCTAAATTAAAGATAAATTTTTTTCATCTCTAAATTAGTCTCCAATACTTTAAAAAATATAAATAAAAAAAATTAGACATCTAGTTGTGGTTTGCCACAACTAAATGTCTTTATTTTATTAAAACAAAATTCTATTTTTCTATGCACATAATTATCCAAAACTAAAATGTATCAAAAATCATAATAAATGATCAATCATTATAATTATCCAACTAACTAAAAAAGATACAAATATAGTTGAAAGCATATGAAATAGTTACAATATTATATGCACACCACTAATTGATATTACATTTTGCAAGTAAACTTATTTGTAACTTCTACAATCACAAGTAAGACAAGTCAAAGCAAAATGTGAGCTAAATTGCTAATACTTTAGTATCTATGCAAGTAACTCAGTCACTAAACAAAGCTAAATGCTCCCTGATATATTCTAAGTTCTAACTTTTGCTTACACAAAAAAAATCATGAGCAATATCAGCAGAACACGAACAAAGGACTAAAGACCCTGATATATAAATGCAATCCTACATAGGCAAATGTACACACATATTGAGTAAACAACATAATTTGAAGCATATATTCACAGCTACAAATTGAAAATCATCTTATCAAAGACCCAACAACTTGGGGCTATTCCACTTCCAAAAGACAATCTGCACATTAATGCCAAAAATAAGTAGTAGTTATCAATCATGTCTACAACAAAATGGAAATTGGATTGATTAAGAGAAAAATAAGGACCAGAATCTGTAAAAGAAATAAAAAAGAACATCATAAAATTGGGAGAGGGGTGACATTAACTAACCATCTCAAACAGATTATATATATAAGGACCAAAACCTGTAAAAGAAAAAAAAAAGAACTTCTCAAAATAAACTATGCTTCTCTAAATTGTTCAATCTCAAAATAAAGGACTTTGTCCTTTTGTCCATTTAACATTACAACAAGATAAAACAACAGCAATGAACACAAAAATAACTAATAAATAAATGAGTAAACCTATCTAGAATCAGAAATATTTCATATTTAATCTCAAAGTTAATGTTACTGGTCATAAAATCAGAAATATTCACTTGCCTTCTACTTTTACTTCAACCTGACTAGACCATGCCAGGGCAAAAAAGAAACGAGCTCTTTAACAAGTTGAAATGCAAATGAGAATCCCACCACCACCCACCACCAGTGCTTAATTCCAAACTATATGGTTTTAGAGACTTTTGTGAATTTCTCTTTCTCCCAATTTTCATTTGGTTTGGTGCCAAGGGCAAGAAGAAGAAGAAGAAGGAATGTGTGGCTACAAGGGAAACTCACTTCCTATTTGGCTCGAGTTGAACACAGCTCCAATTCACCAATACCATTTTTCTCATTCCTCTCAGTTTCTAACTTGCACCCCTCCCCCTTCTCTCTCCCGCTCTCTCACTAAAAGCCACCATGTTCTATATTTCAACCTTTCACCCATCGCCATTGAAACATTCTTTGCATTCCAATCCTCACCATTTTCAATTTTTAAACAAATGTCCCCTAAGCAATAGTATATGATATTGGTGATGGGTTTTTAAACATGGATTTCATATAAACAGAAGTAAAACAGAGTATATGGAATGTAAGTTCAGTAAGAAGCATGCTAATACTAGCTTAGCAGTGAAAATTGGGGACCACATCATACCACAAGTCACACAGTTTAGTTATCTTGAATGTATCATACAAAATGATGGAGAGATAGAGGGAGATGTAAATCATAGGATTCAAGCTAGATGGATGAAATGGAGGAGTGTTTCAAGAGTGATTTGTGATAGAAAAGTGTCTCTCAAGCTTAAGGATAAATTTTATCGCACAACTATAAGACCCGCGATGTTG
The DNA here is from genome assembly GCA_029884605.1 of Ormosia emarginata. NCBI lineage: Eukaryota > Viridiplantae > Streptophyta > Magnoliopsida > Fabales > Fabaceae > Ormosia > Ormosia emarginata. Next base: position 49,492,860 of record JAQQTP010000088.1, read on the forward strand.
TATGATACTGAATGTTGGGCGATAAAAAGTCAACAAGAGCATAAGATCATTGTTGCGGAGATGAGGATGTTGCGTTGGGTGTGTGGCCATACAAGACAAGATAAGATTATGAATGAATGCAATAGAGCGAAAGCAGGGGTAGCACCTATTGTGGAAAAGATGGTAAAATATCACCTTAGGTGGTTTGAACATGTAAGAAGAAGACCCTTAAAAGCCCTGGTAAGAAGAGTAGATCAAGTGGAGGATAATCCAATAGCTAGAGGTAGAAGGAGACAAAGAAAGACTATAGGTGAAATAATTAAAAAAAGATTTAGATTTGAATGACATTTCTGAAGACTTTGTTCATAATAGGGCACAATGGCGTCGTTTAATTCATGTAACCGGCCCTACCTAGTGAGAAAAGACTTGGTTGTTGTTGTTATTGAAACAAATGTCCCCTAAATACTAACCTATATATTCAAGAAGAATATCTAATAAACAATTAAAAAAACTATAAATGACACTAATCACAAAAGATTACTGCAAAAATATATAAGCATTAAACAAGCAAAGCACAATAAAAAGAACATATCACTAGTACTTAACCATGATAGGACTTAACCTTCTAATTGTAAGGTCTTCTAATTTATAGCATATCACTAGTACTAATCAGGTTGAGTACTAGAAATGAAACACTTAACCTTGGAAGGAGCTATGGAAAATAAAAACTGATCAAATGGCTATACTAAAAATTTGAAAGAAGCAACAATGAATACCTATGTTATTGGACCACCCTAAATTTCCAAAGCTTGAAGATTGGACCCTAAATTCTAACAATAAGGTGTAAAGAAGGCATTCAAGGTACTGCATGTAGGATCCATGGCCGTCAATGAGTGTTGCCCCTTCGGCATTGTGAGAGAAACTTGGAAACACAAGAGCATAAATCCACCGTGAAAATGCAATTAAAGAAAATAAATCATGTATTAGATTTATAAGATTTAATTTAAATAAGATTACAACTAAAATCCCAATAAAAAATAAAATTGCTCAACCAAGAAACTACCAAGTATCAACTAAATCAAAATAAGGACACATGCAGTTTTGGTAAAGCCACCATAATGCAATCTAAAAGTGTAAAATGTGATGCAATCTAAAAGTGTAAACAATATCCAATTATATAAGTGGTGTTTCCATAGACTTGAAACAATCAACTATGCTTTCTTTCAACAATTTTAATCTCTTCCAAGTTGGTGGTCACCTCTTTACTAGATAATACTAGTCAATGTCATATAGTTAAAGCCTATACCAAAAAAAAATAGTGAAATTGGTCTTCATGGACCAAGTTTTTAAATAGGCCTTCTACTACTATAGTTATCCTCAATTTTGGGTCACACCTTCGGTCAGATTGACACCTAACTTAATGCAGCCAAAACTGAAGCTGAGATCTTTAATCTTATAATTTTGTTTGTTTTAATTACTTAACATGAGAGGAGCCTCACAATCACAAGCTAACAAATAACAACTTGTCAATAAGAGGGATACTTTTTTATCAATAATTTAGAAACAAGTGCTTAATGGGGAGAGAGAGAAAGCAAAAATCTCTAAAGTATGGTACCAATACCCGGTATGTACTGGGTATGGGTACGTACCAGGTACACATTGGGTACGTACCAGCTACGTACCCAATATTTTTTTTGAAGAGTTTGGGTATGGTTCCAGTGCGACTGGGTACGACTCCACTAACGATTGGGTATGACTCCATCAAATTTCTCCCAAAACATGGTCGTTTAAACCAAAATGGGTATTTTGTTTGAAGTTTTCACCCCGCACCCATTCGAAGAGACGACCACTCACTCTCCTCTCTACTTGTTTGTGCGGCGCTCCAAGGACCCGGCGACTACAGCTCTTAACATCCGGCAACTGTAGCTCCAATGACCGGTGACCTCGAGTGACCCAACTTCAGCAACCTTGTGTGACCCAGTTCTAGCACCACACGACAACTTTGTTCTCCGCTTCTATCCCGAGCAGCGCTCCAAGGACCCAACTCTGGCAACTGCAACTCCAACGACCAGATTCGGACAGTGGTGTCTTGGCTTTCGATCGCCAACTTGAACAAAGTGGTTGGATACAGTTTGTGTGTGTTTGGAAAAAAATGTAAGAGGGTAGGGAAGAATTTTTTTTTTTTAGAGAAAGAGAAAGTGAAGAGAAGCAGAGAGAAGATGTATATTTTGAAGTTATGAGTTTGGGAAGTAGAAAAGACTTGGGAGGCGGTAGATGGCATTTTAGAGAGAGAAAGATGAGTAAGAGGATAGGGGTCATTCTTATCCACATAAAGTCTTCAACCAAACCTAACTCTGAACCCAAACCAAACAAGATGCGTTGGGTGTAAGGAACCCACCTCCTTCTTTCCATTTTCTTATTTTTATTAAATATATTAACATTTTATTTTCACATTGTCTCTTCGATCTTATCATTTTTTTTAATTTGTTATGTGCACATTATTATTGATTAACACATTTTTTAACACTAATTATTCATTTAGGCATGGGTTTGTGTGTTTTAATTTTTATGTTATGTTGTCATATTTTATTGTATGAGATTTTAGTTTATTATATATATATATATATGGCATATCTAGTGAGAGGAGTTTTTATTATGAGAGGATGAGAGGAGTAAATCTTGACCATACAACCATATATGAATCGTCAAGATTAAAAGTTACTTAAAGGTCATGTGATCACTTAAAAAAGTCACTTGCATTTTTGTTCTAATCTTGACCATTCATGTAAGATCCAATAGTCAACATTTACTTTTTCATCTCTTACAATAAACACTCCTCTCACTAGAGTAAGATCCTATATATATATATATATATATATATGACGTACCCATACCCTATTTTTTAAAAAAAATTCATATCCCATACCTGTATCTGTACTGGGTACCAGTACTGTACCCGCACCCATGCTACGTAGGCGAAAACAAAGGAGATAGACAGTAAGAGAACACAATAAATTCACCAATTACTATGAATGAGTCATATAAATAAGATAACTTAACCCCAAATCAGTTTCCTTATTACTAAACTAATTGTTTACAACTAACTCTCTAACTTCCAAAGTAAAAATTAGAAAGGTTCAAATAGCTTTTCTGTCAATGACAATCATTTAATGTTTCAGAGAAAATTCAGTAAAATGTATACCAAAGAAGAGCATAGTATTATAAGCAGCATATAAACAGTTTGAGCAAAATTTCACTTGCCCAACTCCAGCAACCAAGAATTCTGCTGATTTTGCAAAAGCCAAGGAATTCACAAACCTAACATGTGATGCAAAAGGTTTAATTAAGTGCCAAAATAAGAGTCAGTGGATTTTTCAACTGTAAATCAATCTCAGCACAAATGTGAATCTAATAATAGATAGATGAGGAATAACCTGTTAGGAAATTACTTTTCATTTCACAAGTAATACTTAACCTATCATGTAAAACTACAAATTCTATGTACAAACTTGTAAATATACAGCGTAAGCAGGTTTTCTATGTTCTATATCCTCTATTCTTCAAGGAAACTTCATGTTACACAGCATAAAAAGTAACCTTTGTACAGAAGAGGATATAGCTATTTAATAAATGATAAGAGATTTACAAAAAAACACTATATTCAACAACAAGAAGAACAACAAAAGCCCTTTCAGCAGAAGCTATATTCAACATCTAAACAAAATTTATCTAGGAAAAAGGCAACTCAATTTAGTTGCTATTCCTTTTACTTACCAATGACACATCATAAAGAGATTTAATGTCCTTGGTCTCACTTTCAATTGCCCACATGTCAGTTGCTTTATGTAGCAAGAACCACAGCACATATTGGTGTTGAAGCCATCCCAAATAACACCTTACCTGAGTCATGCTGCTGCCAAACTTCTGTCCGTGACCTCAATAAGTTTGCTGGCTATGGCACTTGCATAAACTGAGGAACCTTCACATATCTGCCCAGGGATTAAACCATGTACAAAAGGGTGGGGGCTCATGCCCCCACTCAACTTAAAAACTTTTCTTTAATTTTATATATATATATTTGTCTTTTTTATTATTTTGTACGTATAATTTTTGCTCTCATATAAATAAATTAATAAATTTATAGTCATAGAAAGTAAAATTTATTTTTTAATATTACTTTCCAAAACACTCAACCGTCCCCATGTGATTTGGAGCTAATAAAGTACCAAAGTCTGTCAAAATACTAAAAGCACCAAAATCTTCTCTTACCTCTTTCTCTGTATTGTTACGCTTTAGTGGTATTTTTCAAACTTATTTTTTTTATTTAACCATTTGTTTTTCATACTATAAATATCATAAAAATTAGCTACGCAATCGTATGTGAGATGAATGATTGGATGATTGTTTAGTTACATATATAGAGAGGAAAATATTTGATAGTATTGTTAATGAAAAGATTATTCAACATTTTCAAAATATAAAAACACGAAGGCAATAATTATAAATTGGTTTTTCATAATTTTATATTAATATATTTTTTATATATAACTATAATTATTAAAACTTTTTTTATACTTTTGTATTAATAGTATTACTTTTATCCCCAATGCCTAAAATTTTTGAGTCCGTCACTATATCTACCGCAGTAGAAAAAAAAAAACAAAACTACTCAGGCAATGGCTTGCAAATTTTACTAGTAGAGCTTTAGAACCCCAACAAGGATTTACAAATTATTTTCACATCAATTTTGAGAATATAATTAAGCTCGATTTATAAGTAACTTTTTGAAAGTAAAAATCGTTATATACTTGTAATGTTGATAAACGGAAGCACCAAAAAGATAAAAATTGATAAACGGACCAGGCTTTATGAGGTTGCTAATATATGGCCTTTTGCAGAACAAATATGATGGAGATTGTAACACCCTTGTGGGGATGTCACATATATAAAGAAAAATAAAAGAAAGATAAATAAAATCTACCCAAGTTGTAAAACATTTGTTACTACTAATACGGGTTGTAAAAATAATTCCTGTTAAACAGAATATTATTAAATAAAATAACGCGGAAACATAAAACCAACAGAACAACATCACTCATAATATACATATGGTCCAAGTTATAAGTTATACAAATAATTTACAACTATATCTACAAATATTTAAACAGAAACAGTAAACCAAAAACAGTAAAGAGTCAATATATACATACGCAGACGTGCCCAAAATACACATCATAAACATTTAATCCTCTGATGGATCACTCTCAGGAAACTCATCAGAAGATAAATATCCAGGATGCCTCGACACTCGGCGGAAACGAGACCGCGCAGTCGACACGATAGTCATCTCACTAGGCTCAGTGGACACACCACCCCAATGACGCCTAAGAGATAAAGGCAACTCTAAGTGCAAAAACACAGTAGTCGTCATAACTGGCTCTCCATCAAACTCATGTCGTAGGGACACAGTCAACCGTCCCACATAAGTCACTGAGTCTCTATCTCCCCGCAGATGCCAAGCTAACGATCCACCGTGAAACTCTAGACGTACAAAACCCAAAAATCCTGGTATCGCCATACCCAAACAAATCAATCCAATGGATATGGATGATCAGATGGTTCTTGGTCGTCGTACTGGTCTTCAGCTTGCTGCTCCTCTTCCTCCTCAGGATACAAAATCTCAAGAGGCTGTTCCTCTTCCTCAAACTCTTTACCACGTAAATAAATATACAGAAAACACATACAATAAAGAGGTAAGACAATCTAAAATCATCACAAACATGGCAAATAAGAAAATGACAAACAACGGATATACGAGTTCATGCAATATGAAAGCTATAACAATAATTAGTAATGAGAATAGTATCACAACAACATATAATATTACAGATAAAATAATATCACATATAAGATAATATCACGATAAAATAAAATAAGAATTAGACAATAAACAGGTAAAATAAAACAGATAAAAATAAAATAATATCCAAGATATAACCATATACAATATGACACGATCCTACTCCATGGAGCTAAACACATATAGATATCAGAGAGAGAATGACCCGTAAAATCTATTAGTACCACGGCTGCCCAACCAAACTATTGCGCTGTCACACGTTGCGTCTATAGCCCCACGTCACATGGAATCCATCATCCAAGGCATGGTGTAGTTCACGGTCTCACGTTGTGGCACTACAGGCAATGTACTATTAGACTTTACGAAATCTCGATTAAAAATAGTGCGTGTCGAGTTCATTAGTGTGCTATCGGTTACCACGGCCCAGCGGAGCGACCGACTGTCCATATATGGGATCCCGTACACTAACGTCTCCAAGTTCATAAAGACAATGAACCACACTACGTTTATCGCATCGACAACACGATGTGATTCACCTCGTCAACCAATCCACCAAAAATTAGCATAAACTCAATATATGAGAATTACCAGAATACCCTCAATAAAAATATATCCTCAAAGATAAAAAGATACAGTAAGTCCCACCAGACAAATACTGTTCCAAAGCCTGTACGGGTTTACCTCATAGCCGGACAGCAGAAAAATACAGAAAATACCATTTTGGTCAATCGCGTAGAAATTTTATCGCGTTTTCACAATCTCGTCGTTTTTACAAACGTTTTTAAATCGCGTAAATTTATTTTTCTATTTTTAAAATCGCGTAGAGTTTTTAATACATTTTCTCAATCGCGTAAGATTTTTAAATCATTTTATGGTCCAAATCCCTTAAAAATTACTGTTTAAATAAACAAAAATAATAAATAATATGTTTAAACTACGTAAAATATTTTTCATACCGTATACTGTCTTTTGGACATCTTTTCTATCTTATTTGCCCGTTTTTACTAAAAATTGATAGTATTTTGTTTGGAAAATTATATTAATGATTTTCTAATTTTTTTATAAAATTTCTGTTTACTTAATTTTTAACCGTATAATTTAATCCTTTTGAAAACCACTAACATGCTTCAAAATACAGTATGAGCTATATGTTAGAAATTTTTGAAAGTTACTGTATTTCTTTTCTAACAATAAAATCAATAGTTTTAGTTGATTAAACCTAATTCAAATCAATCTATTTCTTCAAAACTCATTTTAGAAAATTTCTTTTTAACGTATATTGCACCTTTATACTTGAAAATGGTTTGGAATTGATTTTAGAAATCATGGATTCTTGGTTTGGCATGTTGGCCGAAATATACACTTGTGTTATTTGATTTCTAAATTCATTTTCCTTGATCTAAACAATTCTATCTCTTGTTAATTTTCCTAGATTAATTAAATTACACTTTAGGAAAATAATGAGAACATTTTGGTTCTCCTTTTGGTCAATGGTTGTGAGCCTTGGTGTGGTGTTCTTTGGAACACTCATGCATTCCTTAGCATGTTATTCACATCCTATACATTATCATGCATTTCTAACACATACAAATCATCAAAGCTTGTAGACATGCAACTCAAAGCTTGTAGACATGCAACTTCATACAAATTATTACAAACATCAAATAGGAAAGCTACTAACAACCACACAAACAAGCTACTAACAAACACACAACAAAGGAATCCTTATGGATTCTACAATCACAACAATCAATCAATCTCCATCTTCTTACCACCACCCATGGATGATAAGATTAGTCTTCATCTTACCTTAAATGAAGACAAAAATACTCTTTCACACCTCCTCTAGGTTTCGGTTTTTACTCCACCAAGTCACCTATCAAGCTTAAACAAAACTACAAATTACTAACCATAAAAGAGAACTTAAACCATGGAGAAATCATGGCTTAGAACTTTGAAAAAGAGTTTAGAAATGGAAAACAAGAAATTTCACCTTCTAGGTAAAATTTTCCAAGTAGGTTTCCAAGCTTCAAATGAAAGATTTTGCAAGAACTCTCAACTAGAGATGTTCTTAGGATTGTGTTTAGGTTCAGAAAACTTGGTTGGATAAAATTTTGGGTGGTTGGATGGTCTTGGTTTGTGTTTGGCCGAATCTAGCTTCAAGGAAGCTTCAATGGTGTTTAGGGTTTTTGGAAGAGAGAGAAGAGAGAAATTGCATGAAAGATGAAGTGATTAATGGCCTTCAAAGGTGGCTTGGCCGTAGACCTCAAAGGACCAAGAGGTGTCCATTAGGTTGGCTTCATCCAAGCCTTAGAATGGATCAAAGGTCAAGATTAAAACTTGGTTAGCAAGCTTTGCTCCCATTGGTTAAGCCTAACCTAGTCACCATGCTTAGTCACTAATTAAGCTTAGTCATCTAGCTTAGTCACCATGTTCTTGAAAGTTCCATTACTAATGATGCTTAATTAAGCTACTAAGTTAACTGTTTCAACTAAACGTGAGTCCTGCAAAACATTTCCGGGTCCACTGTCATCTAATTATACTGACTAATAAAATAATATTATAATAATACAAAATGATTTTATTTAACAGTTAAATCCTAAAAATTAAAAGATTAACAGCAGTATCATTCAGAATCGGGTTTAGTAAGATCCCCCAGTTCTGAATAATTAAAACAAGATTTTCCCGATCTAGAAAAATATTATTTTCCTGTCCCGGAGCAAATCGCACAAAAAGTCCAAATAAAATCACAGAAAGTAATATTAAGCACTGTAACATATAGAAAAATTAAAAACAGTACAATCGGGACGTAATAGTCATTTTTCCATTTTTCTCCACGACGAAGCAAATCATCCAAAACATTCAAATAAAATTACAGGCAATATTAATTGTCTGTATATCTCACAGAAAAATTAAAACAGTAGCTTGAGAAAATTTTTATTTTACCGTCTCGAAACAAATTACGTAAAACGACCAAATAAAATTTTAGCCTGTAAAAACGTATTTATATTTGATACAGAAAATAAGAAATAATAAAATAGGGACACAACGGTCTTTTACACAAAAGCTTGAAAAACAGCAAACAGAACATTCGGGACATTTTTCTAAAAATTGGGGTGTTACAGAGATGTCTATATTTGTTTGCAAATAATGAGATTACAAGTATATACATATACGGACTAATTAGCTTAATCTAATTACCTTAAGAAGTGCTGGACTTTTGAGGACGTTCTTGTGTGTTGAGGCTTCCATGGTGGAAGAAACCTTGTGGATGGGTGACCTAAGTCATGACCGTCATGGCCGGTAGTTGGTAGGCTCGCTGCTCATGGCTCGCGTCGTCAATGGTGGTTAGAGGAGTTGCGGCTCGCGTAGGAAGGAAGGTCGTCGACGATTCCGATGGATCTAAAGATGACGATGGGTGATGGATGCAGTGGAAGGAGGGTTAGACCAATGGGGGATGGGGATGGGAGCTGGAGGCTACTCTCTCTTCGTTAGGGAAGAAAATGGTGTCTGAAAACGTAAGTGCATGGAATTAGAGTTTGAAATTAGAATTTAACTTCTTAATTTTAATTTTTATATTTAAAATACTATTTAGAATTGAAATTGTAATTTCATAAATTAATTTTATGAAATTAAAAAATAACTAAGTTAATTCTTTTTCATTTTTTTATTTCTTTCTCTATATTTATTTATGAATAATCATATTTATTGAAATTATAAATTTATAAAAAAAAATATTTTATATTTATATAAAAATTATTATAATAACTATTTTTTTCTAAAAAAATTCATGAATTTTTTTTTTATGAAGCAAAATATGACTATTATAAAATGTGTTCTTATAAAATTCTTTTTAGAAAGGGGAAAAGTCTTAAAATGATTTTTGATTGATGGATTAAGAATAAGTATCTTTTGTCTTGCTTTATTTTATGGTAATGTTCTTAAATAGTGTTGACATACATATTTTACTTTATCCATCTTGTGCTTCAATGAGGGGGAGCCTAGCTCTTAAGTTGTTTATATCTCTTGGCTTACATCATTGTTTGACATAAAATGTTTTAGTACTATCATATGTTAAATATTGATGTACCAAAATATGATAAACTTTGCAAGAATAATCTGTTACATCTTGAAAGCATGCATGTTTCATCTCTCTATTCTTGAATCATATGTAGAATCAAATAGGGGAGAGATAATTATGTTTTGAATAACTTGAAGAAGTTTTTGTTTTTGATGATCCTACTCTTTTTGGTAAAATGAGTTTTATCTATAGGGGGAGATAAAATATTATCTTTACTTCTTATACCTTTTTGTTGATGTCAAATAGGGGGAGTGAAAATTGGAAAGAAAAATATGTTCTTTTATTTATTGTTTGATATGCTTACATGAATATATATTTTTCTATATTTCTCAACATATTATTCTTTAGTGATTTATCATCATAAAAAAGGGGAGATTGTAAAATTGTCTTTGCTCTAATGGTTTAATGTGTTAAGTTTTGATGAAGACAAATGCATTATAAAAGGATATTGATCATGTTACATAGATGTGCTTAACGAGATATGTTGTATTATGCATGATTATATACTTTATCTAGTTATATTTCACTTAATAATCATGCAATGAGATATGTGTAGCATTCTTCATATAATATATTCAATAATACTTTATATGAGTTATAATGAATTAATATTAGATTTGACTCTATTTAAATGAAAATGTGCAAAATGTTCTTTGTTGCGTCCTATATGGAGCATATCTATTAGTAATTGATAAATGTCTTATTTGGATGTGTCTATGAAAGTCTTATATGCATGTTAGACTAACTAGAGTTATACATTTATGAATCATGCATATGAAGATATTGATTTATGAATTTGGACTAACAATGTTTATTTAAGTAAGCAATACTTTATAGGATAGCCCAAGTATTAAGAGTGAGTATTGCAATAAGAAAGTAAACGATCACAATTATGCTCAACTCAAGAAGAATGAGAATGATAAGATGTTCCAAGCATTTGCAAGATTTGAAGAGAAGAAATTTTTCGGAAGCTTGGATTACATGAATAAGCCTAAGGATTGGCATTGGCAATGATAATGATTTTGATGATAACAAACAAGAAAGAAATGGTTGAGCAGAGATCGAGTCCCAAGGTTTTTCAAGTTTAGTTCATAGTACTTATATCTTGTGTAAAGGTAAATAGGAATCACAGTAAGCTCATATCTTGTTTTTCATTCAACTTAAATCTCTTTGCAAAATTATGTTTTACATTGATCAAGTTTGAGCAAAATGTTTTTAGAAAGGATGAAAAGAAAATCATATTTTATACTTATGAAAATACTTATCAAGTTTGTGCAAAATAGTTTTAGAAAGGTTGGAAAAGATTTGGGAAACTTTGGTTGCAAAATCCTTTAGAAATCTTATTTTCTTGATAAGCCAATAATTGATTATGTGTTTTTAATAATTGATTATCTAAAATCAAATAACTGATTATTTGAAATCCATAACAAGTTATTTGCATGGTCATAAACATTCCTTTGTTTTTTTAAAAGGGAATAACTAGTTATGGAAAGTCCATAACATGTTATTTGCAATGTTAAGAGCACGCCTTTATGATTTTAAATGTTCCTAATCGATTAGAGCTCCTAAATAACCTATTAATTGTGTGCTACAGTGTTTCCTAATAGCACAAATAATCAGTTAGGCAAAATCAATAATCAGTTATTCGCGACCAAGTAACCAGTTATTGAAAACTAATAACCTATTATTTGGGGTAGCAGAAAACATGTTTTAATGGCTCTTTTGGAGCATTTAATGCACCTAACCACCTCCAACGACTCTTAAATGCTTTGGGCTATAAATGCAAGTGTTTGGGCATCAAAGAAAAGTTGGGAATCAATCTGAATAAGCTTCTTGATCATTAAATACGAGTTTTAACTCTCTTTTATCATAAACCTCTGTTTTGAGCTTTAGTATGTGATTCCTTGATATTCATTGAGCTTCAATTTGTAATATCTACTCTTGTGAGAGTTTATTATTCAATATTTCTTTGATTTCCTATAAAAGAGGGTGAGGTATCCCTTGTTTGTAAAGAGGGTGAGATATCCCTCTTAAGTTTTAAAGGGTGATGCATCCCATAGGTGTGTTGAGTGCTCTTGGTTGTAAAGGTTTTCAAGCACATGTTCAACCTTAAAGGTTTAGTGAAAAATCTCGGGTGGTTCACTTGAGGACTGGACATAGGTCACAAGGGGTGACTGAACCAAGATAAATTATCGTGTTTGCTTTTCTCAACTCTATTTCTTTACATTTGTACTTTAATTATATATGCTTGAGTTGAACCTGATATCTAGCTTATTTGCTTGATTTATCTTTTAATCCAAGTTGTATTTGAGTAATATATAATAATTGTACCTTTGTTATGCATGTTTCGCTGCATTTATTAATTGAGTGCTTCAAAATACTTAATTTCTTAATGATGTTTTAAAAATTTGTAATCACTCAATTCACCCCCTTCTTGGGTGATGGTTGCCATGGCTAACAAGTGGTATCAGAGCTTCGTGCTCTGTTGAAAGCTTAATGTAACACTCCCCGCAGGACATCACATTTCCGACTACCAACTTATAATCTAAAAATGATTTCATAAAATGTTTGAGTTATAAAAGGTGGGTTTCAATTTTTTTTTTTGCGGTAAACATAAACTTACTAATATTTATAAGTAATACTAAAAAATAGATTTTAAACTGATTAAAACTTATATAATAGACACCACTTAATATTTAACAATTATTCAAGAAATATAACACTTACAGACTCAATTTTTAATAGTAGCAAATCCTGTGACGGGTCCTACTTAATAGCATGATAAAACACTAACGAGAAAACTCAACATACTTATTTCATCTTATATTCATCTTAATGCGCCATATATCTGTTCCTCATCAAAACTGTACACTAACCAGTCCGGGATGGTCACTCCTCGATGTTGTCACCGAACTTAGAATATCTACTTCCCGTCACGTCTAAGGAACTCATTCTATCTATTATATAATTTTTAACAATACAAGCACAACAAAATAATATAACAAAGAGGTGAGATCACCTACGCCAATACCAACATGGTAGCATAGAGATAACACAAACAGCACACCACACATAAATATCATACCATAATTACAATAAAGCCATCATCATAATGTATAAAATAACAATAATTACAATAATGTCATCAACATTATTTATCATCATCATCATCCAATATTCCTCAATTAGAAATTGATATTCAATATTTACGATAATGCCCTCAACATTATTCAAGTATTCAACAGTTCAATTATCATAACTAATACTCAATAATGATGCATATGTTATGCATGTAGACTCAATGTCCTACTTCATGGAGGTTTTCACAATTTCGAGAAGAATGCTTTGGTTAATTGTCAGCCTTAGCCCAAAGACAATCTCCCAGTCGTCGAAAAGAATCGTATTATTATCGGGTATCATCAATGCGTTGCAACGGACTGCATCGCCAAGTGGCACATGGTCCAGCCTTAGCCCACAGACAAATGTCTACTGGTCGACCACCGCGCCTCGACGCCCCCAAGATCCATCATAGACCTCACTATCAATTCTTATTCCCTCTTCAACCACAAGGGTCGTAATTTTTGTTCAATGCACGAATATCTCAATGCAATTTTGTTCAATTTCATCATATGCCACAATGCATATTCAATGCACCAATGCCAATCACAGGCAAAATTCCTCATTTCTAATGCATGTTCAATGCACCAATGCCAATCACAGGCTAATTTCATAATTTTCTCATACAGTGTCCATACATTGGTTCAACAGTAATCATACTGTATATTCAATAGCGAAATCATGTTATCACGTTTTCATAGTCACAAAAATACTTTGTCGTGTTTTCACAATCGCGCAACATTTCTGTTACGTTTTCACAATTTTGCAACATTTCTATTGCGTTTTCAAATCACATAGCGATTTTTCCATCATTTCTCAATCACGTAAAAATATTCCATTCGTTTTAAAATCACGTAGTGATTTTTCAACAATATCTCAAATGAGTAAAAATATTTAAATGCTTTCCAAATTGCGTAGAAATATTTCAACGTTTTTCAAATTGCGTGGGAATATTTAAATGTCTTTCAAATTGCGTAGCTTAAAAATGTGATTTTTAAGCTACGTAAAACATTTTTCACCATTTTACAACCACGTAAAATATTTCTTAATATTCCAAACATTATTTTGGACTTTCAAACAAATCAATATCATTTCCAACATCATTTTTCACATTTCTCCTTTAATAAATCCTTTCCTCAAAATAATATAATTTATCACATTAGTTTCCACATTTTCTTACTCAAGAAAATTCTTTTCACAATATATTCCACAAAATCACTTTTTCATTGATGTAAATCAATGTTTCAAATCCTAAAATTTCTTAACGCACTCCAAAACCCAAAGGATGAGTTACACGTTAGAAAAACCTAAGTCACCAACGTATTCTTTATAATTCCAAATCAATTCTAAAAATCAATCCTCTTAAAATAATTTGAGGTTCAAACACTTTCAACCTCTCTTTTCCATTCATATACGAAAATTCTATTTTTCAAGTGATAAAACACTCTGATTCCCTTTCCAAAATTCTTGTACTAAATCAAATTATATTTCCACTTTGAAAATCACTTTGTTTCATAAAACCAAAGCATTTACAAACCTTCCAAAACCATGGTACATGGTTCCAATGGCCATCAAATATTTTTCCTTCTAAATCAATTAAGTACCATTCTTGTTTTTACGTAAACAAAACCATTCAAATTTCTTGCAAAAACCGTGAGACTCATGGTCTTTAAAATCAATTCATTTGTTCATTTTCATTTTCACTTTCTTTGCAAATCCTTAAAATCATCAACTCATTGTTCTTTTCATTTAAAACTCATGATTAGTAAAATACTTAGAATCTTTTGATTCAAAAACATCCTTCAAAAACCATGAACACTTATTCTTTGAAAGCAAACCCTTTGTTTATTTTTCTTGCTTTTCTAAACATCCAATTTTGCCATTCATAAAAATATTAATTTGTAAACACCTATTTTGAGGTGTAGAGGCCGAAATCCTCATGGTCTTTGGAACCAAAAATTGTTTTCCTTTCCAATAATTTTTATGGCATACATCACATATAATCAACATATTATATTTCAAGCATACCATAAAAGCAAGTAAACATCATACTAAGCATGCAAGCATAAATAAATCATGCAAAGCACATCAAGCATAAACAAATAATCAAAAATACATAAACACCCACAAATAATTAGATGACCATGGATATGAATCCTCACATGAATTCACCATCCATCAAATACAAAACCATCTCTCACCACCATACTTGGTTGGTGAGATGGATCTCCCTCTTACCTTATGAAGAACCTCAAAAGCTCATTGGTTTGCTTCTTTTTCCAAGTCCTTCACCACCAAAAGCTTCTCAAATACAAAACAAAACACAAGTTTATTAGTATATTTAGCTTGAACTAGGGGAACCATGGATCAAACATGGCTTAGAACATGAAAAAGAGAGAAGAAATGAAGTTTCCTTACACTTCACCTCAAATACCCTATAACTTTACTTGTGAAGAAAGTCCTTGAAGATGAATGATTTAGAGAAAGTCTCCAACATGAAAGTTGCTTAGAATAAGGTAAGGATTCAAGAAATAAGGTTGTATGAAATTAAAGAGTGATGGAAGGTGTTTCTTGGTGTCTTAGCCGTAGCTTAGAGGAGAAGAGAAATGGAGAGAAATTTTTTTGATGAAGTCTTGACTTTTTGGAGGAGACAAAGATGAATTATGATAGCAATAATATGGTCTTCAAACCTATCCATGCTCTTAAGCTTCACAAAACCGTCCCCCCCTCTTCATGCACTCCAAATTTGTGACAAATTTCACTAGCCATTATTTGAAGCATTCCTAACCATTGATTAGTTCAATGGTTAGGATTAAGGTAGATTCTAGGTGTAGCTTTTAGATTAGAAGACTTAATCTAGGCCATTGGATCTTTCTCCTTGAAATTCTAGCCATTAGATGTGTCTCCAAAATGAAGGGTCAAGATCACTCCTTCAAACTTTACATCCAATGGTCATAAATGGTCCTTGTCACTTTTTAAGACCAAATCTCCACCCTTGATTAAATCAATGGTTGATATTCAAAGTCTTCCTTATTAAGCTTGTCTTTACAACCATTGATTAGATCAATGGTGAACATCCAAAGCTTCCTAACTAAGTTTATTCCCACACCACACCATTGATTAAATCAATGGTGATCATCCAATGCTTCTTCATTAAGTTTGTTTCTCAACCGTTGATTAAATCAAGATCAAGTCTCCACTGTTGATTAAATCAATGGTGGATATCCAAACCACCAATGTTGACTTAAGCAGTATAATATTTATTTTTCTATCTAATATTACCCTCCAAATAATATTTTTATTGTATTTTTATCACCCGATAATTAAATACAATACAAAACACAATAAAAGAAAATTTTCAAAAACTGTTTCCAGATTCAGGTTTAGTAAAATCCCCTGTCTCTGTCTCAACAGTACAAATTTTTCTATGCGTAGAAAATTTTCACTTCGCGAGACCCACGGGTCCACATAAGGCCACCTGGGCCCACAAACAGCCCAAAAAATAATCAGAGAAATATAAAAATTTCATAATCATCCATAAAATTATAAAAGTTATGAAAATCAATTGGATTAGTAAAAATCATTAAGGATTTTCAAAAAGAAATAAAATACGAAGGTTCATATACAGTTCCAAAATAATATTAAAAAAAAAACCGTAAAAACTTGCAAAAATTCCTAAAAATCACAAAAATTATAAAATCCACAGAAGTCGAGTTGGATTATTCAAAATAATTAAGAATCGCCCGAAATAAATAAAATATGATTTTTCGGGGTATTACACTTAACTGCTTAGAGTTAAAGATCCTTGTTTGTTGGCAACCATTGAAAGCTTGTCAAAATGGAAGGTTTTGAAATTGATAAACCCCCATTCTTTGATGATGTGCATTTTGTTTATTGGAAAGCTAGAATGGAATTTTATATGCAATTTATTGATCTTGATTTGAGGGATATTGTGCTTGATGGATTTACTTGCAAATCAAAACAAACTTGGAATGCTTGTGATAAGAAATGTTTTTCCTTGAACATTAGAGTAATGCAAATCTTGAGAAGTAGTTTGTACGATGATGCTTATGCTAGAATTAAGAATTACTCTAGTGCCAAAGAAATTTTGGACACTCTTGATGCTCTTTATATTGCTAACAATGATTTTGTATATAAAGTTATATATAGAAAGCAAGAACAACAAAAGTCATTGAAGGAAGTTTGTCATGAAAAATGTCCTCAAGAAGATGTTCAAAGTAAGAAAATGAATTCAATGCCTCTTGGTGATTATGGTGCTCAATTTGAAGAAGAGATAAAACAAAACAAAATTGTGAAGGAAGATGTTCTTGAATCCTTGATGGACAACACTGAGGGAAATGATGAATCGCTTAAAGAGCCAAGTATGCTAGAAATTGAGACTACTTCCTATATGGCTAAAAAGGACTTTGAGGTAAATAACCCTAAACTAGATTATAGTCCTTCCTATGATGAGCTACAATGTGCATATGATGAATTGTATGATTTATTGTTGAATTTAGAAAAAAAAAACTTATCTTGTTTGGAAAACATTTCTTCCATTGAAAATGAAATTGAGACTTTGAAAAATGAATATGTTTTTCTTGATGAGGAAATGCTTTTGAAATGTGAAACTTCAACTTCTTGTGAAAAGTGCATTGATTTAGAAAATCAAGTTGAGGACTTATCTTCCGAATTTGCCAAAGCTAATGACTCTAATTGCTTACATTCTATGCTTGATAATGAGAATAAAAGTAATGTTATTCTATATGAAAATTCAATCAAGGCTTATGGTAAAAATAGTTTAGAATATAAAAACAAAAAAAAGGCTTAAGTTTTCCAAAAATGATCTTCAAAGGACCAAGTTATCATTAAATTCAATTGTTTGCAATTTTTGTGATTATCTAGGAAATATTTCTCATATATGCAATTATAGAAGAAGTTCTTATATGAGAAATAGTATGGTATGGGTTCCTAAAGATCTTAAAGGCCCTAGTACTAACATTTAAGGACCCAAGATGAAGTGGGTACCAAAAAGTGTTTCTAGTATTTCAACTATGCAGAAAATTGTTACCAAGTGGCCTCAATACTCAAGGGGGGGTGAATTGAGTATGTAAAATATTTTCGTAAATCTTTCGCAAAACGTTTGATTAACAATTTTCGTTGAAGCTATTGGATGATTGAAGTGAATAGATAAACGAGGTTGAATACTTCACTCACAAATAAACAACTCAAGATAGAAAGAATTCAAGCAAAGCAAAATATCGAACTCAACTTAAGCAAATATAGTTAAAGCACAAAGTAAAGAGATAGAGTTGAGAGGAACAAACACAAGATTTATCCTGGTTCGATCACCAATCCACTTGTGATCTACATCCAGTCCTCAAGCAAACCACTCGAGATTTTCCACTAAACTTCAAGCTTGAACGGGTGCTTGAAAAAACTTTACACAAAAGAGCACTCAACTCCTTGGGATGCCTCACCCTTGAGCTTGAGCCTCAAACCAGGGATGCCTCACCCTTTTCACTAGAGGGATACCTCACCCTCTTTACAACCTTTGAAGGATGCCTCACCTTCAACAAGGGATACCTCACCCTTTACAAACCTAGAGAGATACCTCACTCTCTTTTCTCTAGAGGGATGCCTCACCCCCTTTACAAAGAATCAAAGTGTTTATGAAATGAAAACTCTCACAAGAGTAGATGATACAAATTGAAGCCCTATAATGCTCTTCAAGAATATCTCAACAATATATACAAAAACAGAGCAAAAGTGATTTAAGGATGAATCTCGGATTATAGTGATTGAAAGATGTTTCTCAAGTGTTGTTCAACCACAAATGATGCCCCAAGATGAGTATTTATAAGTTGTTGGAACAAAAGAGCCGTTGGGGGCTTTAATGGGCATCATTAAAAGCCAAATAATATAGCCGTTGGGCTTGTCGAGAATCTTGTGTCGATTATGGGGTTACGTAATCGATTACATGACAGTTAAAACGTGTTCTTGGCTTTCTGGGTTTGTGGTAATCGATTACAAGACTTGTGTAATCGATTACACGCCCTCTGACTTTTTGGTAATCGATTACAATATTGATGTAATCGATTACATGGCCTTTTGATCGTGTTCTTGGATTTATGGGAACATGGTAATCGATTACATGGATCTTTGTAATCGATTACAAGTTCTCGACTTCTTGTAATCGATTACCAAGAGTGTGTAATCGATTACTTTCCACTTTGAACACATTTTTCAATCCAAATTAAGTCTCTAGGCCATTTTTATCATTTGGGTACTTGGACAAAACAAGATTTACAAATGTTTACCATAATCCAAGATTGAAATCAACATTTCTTTAAAATATGAATTTTGAAAACAAGTTGATTTATAAGATCTTTGAAAAACCATTTGAATATAATTGAGATACCTTGAGAGCATTTCACATTGATGTTCTAAGACCTATATCTAATATACCTCTTTTGATCTTGGTCTTCTTCTCTTGGTCTTGATCTTTTCTTTTGATCTTGAACTTTTCTTTTGATCTTGGTCTTTTCTTTTGATCTTGGTTTTCTTCTCTTGGCTTTGTTATCATCAAAAACTTATTTGATATGCTTCATGACATAAGCATTCACAAAAATTTCTCAAAATGATGGACTAATTGGTCAAAGGAAAGATGAGTCATCAAGGAGAATGCTTCCAAAACTCAATGGTAGACATCTTGGTCATGAAGGCAAGGATCCTTCAACTGAAACTTCTCACATGCATAATGTGGAACTTGCAAAGTTCAAAACACCAAAAGAGAAGTAATAAGTAAGGAAAAGAGTTTCCTTGATTACCAAGGCCAAGGTATCAAAAGTTTTTACCTCTTATACACATTCACTTGTAAAGTCAATGAATTTGAGATATATTCAGTGTAGCCTTAAGTGATTTATTGAATCATGTGTACTTGGTAAAATTTGAATATTATATTTAGCATATAATTATGTTCATTCTTATTGTACCATAGCTCATTAATTTATTATATGTCTTTGTACATAAGGTTCTACAGTGCCAAGGTATGCTTGTTATGTTTTGAATTGTCTATATATCATGAAAGTAAGCATGTTATTGGCTATGTGTTTAATGGTAATTGATTATTCAATTTATCATGCTCAATTTACATACTAAAGAAAAATTGATCTTTGTAGGAGCATAATGGATTAATAATCAATGACTAACACCTGGATCCAAAATTGGTGGATACCAATTTTAGTGCTATGAATTGTGTTGTAGGGTGACTATTAGCTCAAGCATGCATTGAAGTGAAATACAACTATGCTACTTGTGGTTGAAAAAATTTGAAAAGGTCCAAGTTCTCCAATAGTGATGAAAATATAAAAAGAATGGCATGGAGAACCACAACTCTCTCAAAGAACCTTGAGACATGGAAGTTGGAATTACCCACAAAAACTCAAAGAGTACACTTTTGCTAATATTAATCTCTTATCCTTACTTATGTTTTAAATTGAATATCATGTGACATTTGGAGAAATAGAGTTATTTTTGTGACTTAACATGCCTTAAGTTGTGCTTTTCTAACATTGTGTCTTAAAAGTGTGTTTACATATGTTAACTGCAACACCCTACTGGGGATGTCACATTTCCGAACAATAATAATAAAACTTTTACCCAAATTATAAATCATTTCGTAATATATAATAATATAGGTTGTAAAAAATATATTTTTTTAACATTATATTATAAAATAAAATAAACAGAATATAAAATAAAACAAACTATTACATACACACTATAATTTTACATATGATTTTGTTTTTAATAGATACAAATAATTTACATATTACAAACTATTTAATTAAAACAGCAAACTGTCTAGTTTAAAGCAAACCATAAACTAGCCCAAGCATAACACTAAAAGTTTTGGTCCTTCGAAGAATCCTCCTAAGGAAGATTATCGGAAGATAGAAATACTCTGATAACACCATACCACGCTGCAATCAATCCATATGATATGAATGATCTCGAGGTTCGCCTTCCTCAAACTGGTCACTCGGTTGATGCTCCTTGTTATATTGACAATCCAGCGACTACTCCTCTTCTACTTCCTCAACGACTTTACGGAACATAAATAATAATACAAAAAAATATATATACAAAGAGGTAAGACAATCTACATCATTACCAGCATAGCAGTAAGAAAACGACAAAACATACAGATATAGCAGTTAAAACAACAAAATCATATTATCACAACATATATCATATCTCAACCAAGTATAAATGTCACAGATGCAAAATATCATAAATCAAATTATAACTATTCACACAGTGATGCATATTAAATATGTCATGTACTCAGAGTCATTCCTACTCCATGGAGCTAAACACAAACATTAGAGAGAATGATCCGGTAGACATGTCCGCACATCAGGTTGCCTCAACCAACTGTTACACAGTCAAATACGTCGTGTAAACAGCACACAGTCAAATACATCGTGTGAATGGCACACAGTCAAATACGTCATGTGAATAGTATACAGTCAAATACGTCGTATACGTCCAGGCATAGTACCAGACAGTCCCCAATAGATCCTGATTAAGAATAGTATTTGTCGAGATCGCTAGTGTGTGTTTTCAGTTACCATGGCCCAGAGGAGCTACCAACTGTCCACATGTGGAATCTACTGCACACTAACGCCTCCAAGTTCTCCACATGAACACACTACGCCTATCACACCTGCAATACGGTGTAATTCATCTCGTCAGTCAATTGTCAATTTCAACCAAATTGACATACCACTCTATGTATGTAATGATCCATAATTACAAAAATACCCTCAGTATCACCATGAATCATAATTACATAAATATCCCCATTGTCACCATAATTACAAAAATACCCTTAGCATTAATAATTCCAAAAAATAGTATGTCTCCATTTGACAGTACTATTACCCAACATGTCCGGGTTCACCACTTTGGCCCGACAGTAAAAACTTACTGTTTCCATAAGTCGCATAAATATTTTATCACATTTTCATAATTACGTCACATTTTACAAACGTTTTTCAATCGCATAAATATTTTTCAACGTTTTCTCAATCGCGTAGTTTAAAAATCATTATTTTAAATACGCGTAAACTATTTCTACTATTTTTCACTGTATAAAATATTTCTTGATGTTTTAAATTAAATTTTGAAACTTTCCAAAACTAAAAATATTATTTAGACATTATTTTCCATTTATCTTACAAAAATTACCCTAAGTAATGATTTCGACATTTTTCTGAAAAATTCAAATTTAATAATTTATTCTACTGTTATTTTTATTCTTCAACTACGTAAAATATTTTTTTGCTTTTTAAATGAAATTTTGAAACGTTCTTCGATACTTGCTCATTTTTAATCAATTTTGACAGCACTTAATTTAGAAAATCTACTAAATGATATTTTCTATGTTTTCCTTTAAAACTTCCTTTATTTAATTATAACCATAAAATACACTTTGAAAATTGCTAACATACTTTAAAAATTCAAAGATAAGTATTTTTCAAGTGTTAAAATTTATTTATTTACCATACTAGATTTCTAGTAAAAATTCATTTACTTATTTGACTCTTGAAAATCCATTGTAATTGAATTCGTTTTAGGTTAATAATCTAGTTTACACTTAGAAAATAAATTTTGGATCAATTAAACATTAAAAATATATTTTGGCCGAAAATCACCATTTTTATACAAACCATGTTTAAAATTATTTTTCATCCATTAAATCATTGAAAAATCCTTTAACTTAAGTAGATCAATTAGGTTATCCTTTTAGAAAATGGTTGAGAACATATTGGTTCTCTTTTCATAGTAAAAACCATAAGCTCTTCATCTTGTGTTCTTTGGAACACTTTTGCAAATCTCAACATATTTGCACATCCAACAACAATTATCATAGATCCATGAACATATACATATATTTATGAACACATATCATATATTAAAGCAATAATAAAACACATACTAATCAAAGCTATAAACATGCTTGTATGCATAATAAACCACAAATAGAAAAGAAAATAACATGCACACATAAACAATCATAAATAGAGAAGACAATAAACAATCAAGTGAATAAATCCTTATGGATTCTTCACCACAAATACATCCATTTTCTCACCACCACACATGGTTGATGAGATTAAATATCTCTCTTACCTATAAAGAAGACAAGATCTCCTTGGACTCCTCCTTAGAAATTTTGTGTAGCTTCAACAAAAATCCTAACAAGCTTAAACAAATTATAAAGTCATAAACTATGCATGAAAAAGATAAAACATGGATCAATCATGGCTTAGAACATCAAAAAATCAAATTAGAAATAAGAAACAAGAATTTTCACCTTATAGGAAAGAAACTTCAAAGTGATTTTCCAAGCTCCAAATGGATGATTTAGCAAAAACTCACAACTAGAGATGTTCTTAGAATATGGTTTAGATTTAGGAAATGAAGTTGGATGAATTTTTTGATGGATGGAAGTAGGTGAAGTGGTGTTGGCTGAATGGTAGGAAAATGAGGATTTAGGAGTTTCTTTGAGACATTATGCATGGCCGTAGACTTCCAAGACAAATGCAGCCCCCTTTTTTGACAATTTTGCTAACATAATTGCCTTTGATGATTTGGATGATGGATGACTAAGCATCTAGATCTCCATGATTGCATTTGAGTGCATAATTGAATGCATAATGCATGCATAAATCCAAAAATAGCTATAGGAAATTCTAATCAAAATTTGATTGATTTTTAATAACTTATTTATGCTTAAGTCCTCCTAATTAGGTTTAATTAAAAGTTAGTTAGATTCCTTTGTATTTTAGTTAATCATTAATTTACTTAGAATCCTTAATCTTCTACTTAATTATACTAATACATTGTCTAACTAAAATTTGATAAAAACTAATTAGGTTTTATTCCATTTAATTACCCTTCAAACCCTTTAGATTAACTTAATTAAGTTTTTGACTAATTATTCCATTAAGTTAGATTTTAAACTAACTAATCTACTAAATCTAACTATTTTTATGGATTTTCAACCTTTTGGTTTAGAATTTTACAAGCCATTTACGTTGATAAATTTTTCCTAAAAGTGGGTCCCACAAACCCAAACGTGGGTCCCGCAAAATAAAAGTGGGTCCCACAAACTAAACGTGGGTCTCACAAAATAAAAATGGGTCTCACAAACCAAACGTGGGTCCCACAAAACAAACGTGGGTCCCACAAGCCAAACGTGGGTCCCACAGACTTTTCTGCATGATAAATATTTTTATTACACAGAAATCCTAAAAATTAAATGATTGATATTTATATTATTCGGATTAGGTTTAGTAAGATCGCCCAGCTCCAAATAATCAAACAAGATTTTCTCCAGCCCAAATAAATTATTATTTTCTTGACTCAGAGTAAATCACACAAAACAATCAAATACAATTACGAAACAGTCAAATTAATTTTATAACACATAGAAAACAGAAAACAGTACAATTAGGGCAAAAACGTAATTGACCAAAAATTGGGGTGTTACATTAACATGCTAAATAAACACACACTTTGTTTAGAATGACATGTTTTATGGTAATATCTTTGTTCTTGAGCTTGTGACCAATTCTCTTTGTTCAAATATGGAAATTCTCATGCTCATAAATAGTTCTAATCATTTCTCTTTGATGGTTAATTGTCTTATATACTTACTTGGAGATTGAAAGTTAAAAGTTATATGTCTTTTTGTTTGAAATTGCTAGATATGTTCATATCTTGAAAATAAGAAGTAAATGATTCATCTTGTGCCTTGAACTTGTCTTTGAACTTCAATGTAAGAATCTTGAATCATGTGTGCATACTAGAATTTTTTACTTGACATAACATGCTTAACATGATCATTGTTTGCCTAAAATGCCTATATAAGTTTTGATGATGATCATGTATTTCTTGATAAACTTGAATCATGCCTTAAAATGATTAAATCATATTTTTGAATTCAAGTGCATATGTCTGTTTTTTTTTCTCGTTAGAGCTAACGGTGCATGGTTGATAATGTGATACAAGCTTTACAACCTAAATTATGTTTGTAAATATGTTTAAATGATATTTAATGATAGCGTATGATTTAGAGAACTTTTGAAGTTAGCTTTGCAAGTTTCTCTATGCATTTCAAGTATAGCCATCAATTTTTTTTTACATATAAGCATATGTAGATAAATGAGAATAGTTGAATGGAGTTCAAATGAAGAGGAAGATAAAGGAGACTTTCTTCTAGTGCAATGGAATGGAGTATTCAAAGGAAGAAAACTCAAAATTAAGGGACCAATAAATAAAGAGCATCATTCTCTATCTAAATTAATAAGTATCTCTATCCCTAAGCTATTGTGGTATTCTATATGCTATAGATTGTATGATACTTGTTAATAAATTAATTTTAAATGATTAGATGCTTTCCTTACATGAGAAGTATGCTTAACATTGACAAAGTGCCTAATTGGATACTAACTTGCTAATTTTGTCATTGTGTATAGGGTGGATGATAATAGTTCTATACATGCTTTGATCCCTATAGCATATTTCATCAAGTGAATGTTTGATATCTACGATTCTCTTGATCTATGGTTTCTTAGTGGTATAACACCTAAGAGAATCATGCTCTTGTTTTGAAAAGAGTTTCTGGTTTAATTAAAAAGTTTTTTAAAGCAAAATCTGTTATTATATTTGAAAGAAGCTTTTAAAGTTTCATATCCTTGAGAATCATTTGAACTTGTCTTAAGACCTTGTAAGTATTTTAACCTCCTAATTATCTTGAAAATTTGGAAATCATTGGATATGCGCCACAAATGTAGCACTCTCTTCATTTGTTTTAAAAAGTTTTATTAAATCCTAAGAGAATGTTTAAGAAAGTTTCCAAATTAATTTTTTGAAATTTTCTATAGAGCTCATCTTGATACTTCAAAAGATAAGTCTTGCTCTTTAAAATATTTTATTTTCTCAAGACTCTTGTTCAATGACAAAAAGAAGAGATATACTTTCAGATGTTCCTTTAACTTGGGTTTGATCACTTTCATGGAATATATGGTTTTAATATAAAATCTCTCTACCATTCTAAAATGCTTTTAAAAATGTAATATATTCTTATAAAATTCTTTTTGAAAATGGGAGAAGTCTTAAAATGGTTCTTGATTGATGGATTAAGAATATGTATCTTTTGCCTTACTTTACTTTATGGTAATGTGCTTACATGGTCTTGACATACATATTTTGTAACATCCTCCTTAACATGCTAGTAATGTTATTAGATAGATATAAACCATAATACTTGCTTAGCATGTCCAAATAATTTTGAGATTTTTTGAGTTAGTTTGGATACTTTGCCGCAATACAGAACGTGTAAAATGACTATTTTAATTAAAAAAATAGCATAAATTACTTAGATAAAAGAAATAAATATAGAAAATTTATTTCTAAGTCATAAATGCATGAAAGAAGGTGTAGTTAAAGTTTTAAGATAAAATAAGTTGATTTGGTATTTTTAAGTACACTGGTTGCACATTTTAACACCGAATTGACTTGATACATATATGAAAAATTTGAAAATGGTGGAATTAGAATTTAGATGGATCGTAAGATTTATTTTGATATCTTTGGAAGTTAGTAAACTTAATTTAATAAAATCAAAGTGTTCTTAAGAGAAATAAATTTTTAATAAAATTTTAGATGGTCATTATTTTCAAATAACCTTATCTTTAGTCTTGACTTTGTATGTTTTCTCCACCAAAACATGTTCCAACAGTCACACAAAATAGAGGAGCAGAAACAAAGCAACAGTAGCCAGAAAACCAAGAGAGAAAATCAAAGATTGAAGAGGAAGAGGAAGAGGAAAGGAAAAAGAGAAGCATGGGTAAAACCAAGCTTGAATCTTGAATCCAAAAGTGAGGTAGGGGAAAAATTCTGATTTTTTATCTCACTCTTTTTCTTACTTTGATTTTCATCTGTGTGTGATGTTGATGGAAATTAATATTAGGAAATCAAATCTCACTCTATAATGGAAAAAAGGGTTGGTCTTGGGTTCATCTGTGTGTCAGTTTGCTGCAACTTTGTTATTTAATAGCTTTACTTTTGATGAAAATCGTGGCTGACCTCTTATGACTATAACAATATGTATGTAAAGTAAGATATGGAATTGAAAAATAAAGAAAGCTGGTCTCGTATAGCAGTGTAACCTGCGGCCCTGTGCATGTAATATATATATATATATATATATATAGATTTGAATGGCTTTTCTGAAGACTTGGTTCATGATAGGACACAATGGCGTCGTCTGATCCATGTAGCCGACCCCACCTAGTGGGAAAAGGCTTGATTGTTGTTGTTGTTGTATATATATATATATATATACACACACATATATTTGCATGCTGTTTACGGTACAACCTTGTTGTTTTGCTAATACAAAATATGCATTTTTGCTGGTTGGTTCGGTACAACATAGTACCATATATGGGAAACATTTAAATAGGCATTGAACCCTTTAAATGCTCATTTACATGCTAGTTACGGTTTTTTTTTTTTAAAAAAAGGAAGTTGGTTCATGCTGTCTCACGGTACAGCATAGGTAATTATTGATGAGAAATAGAGTGTAGTGTGAAATGTGTAGTTCCAAAATAATAGTGACAGTCTCATGGTACAACAGTGTATTCTGCTGCTATATATATATACATATATATAATATGCATATATGCCTATGTATGCAAATCTTGGTACATCATTGTCATTGGTTGTCCTGTACATCTAAAATATGCATAAAATGAAAGAGCTTGTTGTTTATAGAGGACACAGCATAGCACAAACTGCGGCTGTCCTGTAAAATAATTAATTAACCAAGGTATTCTTTAAGAGTGTATCTCCATGCTAGTTACGGTTTTGAACAAAATAATGAGGCTGGTTGTTTAATTCTTGATCATGGTTTGAAATCAAATAATGGAGTTGGTTCATCTTAATCACGGTTTAGTGACGAGCACCGAACTCAGTCAAAATTATAACCGAAGTTATTACCTAAGCTTGTAGCACAGTGACAACACCGGATCATCTCCACGAGGATTGTAGATGCAATTTAATCAAATCAAGTGAAAATTAGCAAAGGGGGGTTTGACAGTTTAAGATCGCACTTAACAAAATTAAAGGAAGAAATAACAATTAAAGAGCAGTCAATTTAGAAACCTATCCAAGATTGGGTGGATTCAATCATAGACCCTTCATAGAACACTTGAAGCGCAATTGCATTGTTAATTTGGATCTAACCGAGATCTCTGCATCAAATCCAGAATTCATACTAGACGATCGTCTAGAATTTAATTAACAAGTGATAATCACAAATCCGCAATCACACCATTCATGAAGATCTATGTTAATTTCAAGTACCGAATTCAATTAACTTAAGCACAAATCAATAACCTAACCTTTTCAATTCTGTGATTAATTTAGATCAATCAGTTCTAAGTTTCATCACAAATCTCAATCTTAAACCAAGATCAAATCAGATCAACATAAATAGAATCACCATTCATGCATTCAAGATCAAGAAGAAGAAAAGAGGAATTCAATTACAAATCAAATACAATACATAACCAAGATCTCAAGAATCCAAACCACAATCTCTTCAAGAGTTCTAAATTGACCAAAAGTAGCTTAGCCCTCTATTACCATGAAGGGGAGCATCAAAATATACAAAAGCTATGAGAAACTATGAAGAAACAAGAAGAAACTATGAGAGAAAATGAAGGAGAATACAACTTGTTATTCATGATAACCAATGGTGCCTTTTATAGAAGTCTAGGGTAACAAAATGACAAAGGGGAATGGGTGGATGAGTGGGGTGGTTGAGTGAAGTGGTTGAGTGGGGTGGTTGAGTGGGTTGTTTGAGTGGATGAGTGAGTGGATTAGTGGATGAGTGGGTGGATTAGTGGATGAGTGGGTGAGTGGATTAGTGGATGGATGAGTGGGTGGTTGAGGACGAAAATTTCTTGTTTGACTTGGAAGCCAAAAACGACCAACTATACTTCAGATCCATGAAAACTACCCTTCATGAAAGTTGTATATCTTTGTCTTGGCTATAACATACATATCTGGATTGTCCAATTTGGCTTCCTACAGCCCAAGATATGACCCAAATACCGCAGGTTGCTCAAACCCAACTTCAGCACCTCTGTTCCAACTTGCAAGCTCAAACTGACCCATTAGACTTCATTTTTTCAAAAAGTGTTCTTCATGAAAGTTGTTTATTTGGATCTTAACTATCAACTATCCAAATTTCAGTCCATCTCCATTATTACAGCTTGAGATATGATTTTATGAGTGCACACCATTCGGATTCTAGTGACAGAACCCATATTCTGACTTCCATGTAAACTTAGGTCCCTTAGATATCTGTTTCAGACTTCGAGCTCTTCATCAAAGTTGTAGAGCTTCCTCCTAGCTTTCCTACAAGGTAAAGTTCATGATTATCAGATATCAGGAACTCAAGTTATGGCCAAAATACAGAAACAGTGTCAAGTCTCAATAATGCTGAAAATATTCAATTAGGACCAATTTGAGCTTAAACTCACAAAATCATACTAAACTCAATCAATTAAGAATATGGAGAGTGTAAATGACTAAACATAAGGGTTTCTTAATGAATAAAATGTGATTATCAAATTCGACCACACTTAGCTTTTTGCACTCCTGGGCAAAACTCAAGACCAAAACAAGGACATAAGAGATTAACAAAAATTTAAATTCCAACGACATTCAAGAGCCCAAAATTTTACAATCAAGAAGAATAACCAAAGGTTCAAGGGATCAAAACATTCATGAGTTAACAATTCTCCACATCTCAAACCAACAAGCAAGGTATCTTCAACATGAATCAAGAATGATAGATCTTCACAAGATTCCCTCTCAATCTCTCAAGTGTTTAAAAGGTAGGTATTTCACTCAATTCAACCCATGAAAATTGCACTACCATAAGCTTGCTTATCTTCTACTTCTCCACTACTCAAAACACATGCACACACAAATCATGAGGACTTTATTCAAGGTTGTAGTGAGGTCAAGGTAACAGAAGAGGATAAAATGGATAGAAGATAAATACCAAAGAGAATAAAAACAAATGAGAGCTGAGTTCAAATAACAAGCATAAAAGTTCATCCCAACTCTAATGTATATCTCTTTACATATTCATTTCCCAATCCTTTTCTTCTTTTTTTTTTAATATATATATATATGAACATAACTATATACATACATTTTTCCTTTTTTTTTTTCCTTTTTTTTAGGCACTCTTTCCTTTTTCAACAACCATTTTGTAAACACACCCCCACACTTGTTCAAAAACTCATCCATTAACCAAGCTAATGTTCTTTTATTCCCTAAGGTAAAGTAAGAACACGATTTTTCATTTAAGGCA
This sequence comes from Ormosia emarginata, assembly GCA_029884605.1. Taxonomy (NCBI): domain Eukaryota; kingdom Viridiplantae; phylum Streptophyta; class Magnoliopsida; order Fabales; family Fabaceae; genus Ormosia; species Ormosia emarginata. Next base: position 49,523,367 of record JAQQTP010000088.1, read on the forward strand.
CATAATGAGCTAGAAACAAGGAATGGTCAAATAAGCTCAAAGGGGTTAAGTAAAGGAAAATATACAAGGTTGGCAGGAATCAGAGAATTTTCAAGAAGTCAAAAGAGTGCTTGATATCATATTGAAAACAAGGTTGGCTATTCGCTTAAACTGGCTAATTAAGAAAGAGGGCCTCAATCATGTTCATGCATGCAAGTGAAATGTAGCCTCAAAAAGAATCAAAGCAAGTTCTAGAGTAGTCATTAACATGAGTGAAAATCACACAAGAAAGAAGAGAATGACATAAATGTTGAATCCATCCATTAGGCTCAAAATCTCACAAGGTATGCATCCATCAAACTCAATTCATCAATTCAATCATCCATCACCAAGCATATCAGTTCAAGAAGGGAGAAAAGTTATTCAATCATGCAATGAACCCCTTTTTTTTAAATAATAAAAAAAATGCTAAAATCTCTCCCCCACAATTAATATAACATTGCCTTCAATGTGAAAGAGAGATATAGAAAAGAGCAACACAACCTGATAAGAAGTGAATCAACGCAAGCGTAAAAAAGAAGCACACCGTGTCGATTGTCGCATCGACTCGAAAAGAAATCAAACAATAAAACTTTAGTACTTCCACAATTTAATACTAATTAATTACTATCTAAAAAACTCCTTACTCTGCCACTAATTAAGATGCGTCTCAAGAGTAAAATTACTCCTTACTCTACCATCAATAATTGGTTTAATAAGTCCATGACAATCATATCATACTTTCCAAACAAAACAACAACAATTTTTTTCTTTTCTTTTTTTTTTTTGGGTCAACTATCCTTCCCCCCCCCAACTAGATCACAACATTGTCCTCAATGTTAAAATATAGATGAGTAAAGGATAGAAGATATTACCTGTTGGAGAAAGCTGACACAAATTTAAACAGAAACAAAGTACAATAAAATCAAACTCATTAAAGATAAAGTTTCAGATCGGCTTTTTTTTTCTTGTTACTTCCTTCGCTGCTTCGTTGACCAATCTATTCGAGCTAATACCTTATCGTGTACATACTCAAAAGCTTCTAATTTATCAATGAGCCCATCAATAGTGGAGGGAGAGATAAGAAGTTGTCTTGCCGAAGGAGTGATAAATTCTGTTCCACAACTTTGTCAAGAAAAGATAACAAAAGATCAAAGAAATTATTAACATTCAACAAACCAATGGGTCTATGGTGGATGTTCGGTTTAGCCCAAGAGACAATTTGAAAAATTTCTTTCCAAAGTACCAAAACCACACTGTAAGACAAGAAATGCATCGAATTGTCAACCATTGTTTTCATTCGTCCATGCATAGATGTTACCTGAATTTCTTCTCTAACTGTCCTTCCAGTGATGTTATTTTCAGCTAAAGGTTTAGGAATAACACCTAAAACCTGACTGCCTCTTATAAAGGCAGCAAGTGATACAACCTCCATTAACCCACGACAACCTCCCCCATATACAAGATGAATATTCCTCGCAGCAAGTGATCGACCAAGAGTGCTAGCTACGTTTACAAACTCTAATCCCTTCCCATAACTCGACCCACAAAAAACACAGACATTTTTGAGGTTACGAATAGAAGGCCCCATTCTATACTCTTCCTCCCTTTGAGTGTTTCTGAGTTGAAGGAAAATGGAAAAAATGGAGTGTTTAAATAAGAAAAAGAATGGAAAGGGAAATAATTGCACCTATAAGGGTAGTTGTTATTCGTTGTCGAGAAAAGGTTGAAATTAAGAGACACAAAATCTTTTTTTTTTGAAATTGTTAGAAAAACTTGATGAAAGATGAGTGTATACTTACTTAAGATTGGGATGGAGGTAGTCTGCTCTTTCGGCTTTGTGCCAAAGCATTGTTGACCAGTATTTGACCCATTCAAGACCAGCGCAACATAGGACTCCCAAAAGGGACAAGTGGTCATAATGCGACTGGCTGCCTCACATGTGGGATACAATCTACCTTCTTTGTTTTTCAATTAAGAAGGCTGGATCAGGATGCATGCATTTCCCCATTCATGGTTTGTGTTACCAAAGCCAACCCTAAGACGTATACATAATTTTTTTTTGTGTTTTGTTTTGTTTTGTTTTTTTGTCTTTTGTTTTTTTTAATATTTTTTTTGTTTGAAAGATGACATAAAGAAGAAGAAGAGGATGATATGTACAGATTGTTTATAAATATAGCTCACATCTGCCTCTGGTTTAACGTCCAGTAACGGCTTAAACGTCTTCTATGAGTCGAGGATAAGCTTCCCATCCAATTTTCTTATAAATTGGCAAACAGGGTCTTTTAGAGTCGATTCCAAGATTGTAGCATTTTTCTTCATCCTTGAAGAGATTCCACAATTTAAGAATTTCACGATGCACCAATCCACAAGAATGCGTCTCAAGAGTCAATAAGATATCATCTAATGACTCCTTACTCAGTCCATTCTTAATGAAGAAAATTTTATCTTCTCTATTTGCGGAAACCATCCCCAAAGTATGACATCGCTTGTTACAGTTCCATCGTCCACATTTGTGACAGACTTGTAACCTTTTTGCTCTTCTCCTTTTAGAATATGAACTTCTTCCAAGACCGGGCATATATGAGTCAAATGAAATTGAGGACTCACCTGCTAATCGAACCTTTGCTTCAATTATCCAGTGTACATCTTCTGGCATACCTTTATGCATTAACAGTCTCAATCTTTCACATCAAACTTTGTAGATTTTTCTCAAAGCATTTTGAAGAAGAGAAGGAAAATGTTTTCTCAAGTTTGAAAGAATGACATCCATTTTGAAGGAGAAGAAAGGTTCAATTATTTTGGGAAACTGAAAAATAAACTGACTTGAGAGTCACGGAGTACCGTATCCGCCACTTAACCGGCAACACAAAGAACTCAAGAACTTGGTTTTCCAGGAATGGTTGAGTCTTTGTCCATTAACTTTAAGCGCATTACCATTCCTAGGATCCTCAATATCTATGGCCCAAGAGGATACACGTGTTTAACAACAAAAGAACCGCGCCACCTAGATCTCAATTTTCCAAGGAGTAGGTGTAGATGATAATCTTAAAGCAGAACTTTTTTTTGACCAATTTCCGCAGCTTTTGCAAAAGGTGCAACAAACCTTGAATAAAGTAGGCCAATAAAATCTATACTGCAAGATTTTCGCAGTTGTTGTCTCTGAAGAAAAAAAAATGACCTCCACATGCTTCCGAGTGACAAAATTTAATGGCACTACTTACCTCATTGCCGGGCACACAGCTATTTTTTTTTCTTTTTTTTTATTCATAATGCGGATGGAGAAGGTTTATCACCTCCATTTCTGCATTCTCTGGAAGTTCATGATACTGTTTGAGGCGGTGTCCATTTACGAGGAAAGCTTTGGCAGTGACCTCACTTTTAATCTGAACAGCACCAGAAGGAAAAATCTTAGTAACAATAAATGGTCCATCCCATCTAGACCTTAATTTGTTAGGCATAAGTCGGAGGCGGGAGTTATAGAGGAGAACTTTTTGACCAATCTCAAATGTTTTTTTCAGAATCAACTTATCATGGAAGGCTTTGGTCGTCTCCTTATAAAGTTTGGAACTTTCATAAGCCTCTAAGCGGATCTTCTCCAATTGCTACAGTTGCAGCTTCCTCTCCATACCTGCTTGATCTAGGTCCAAGTTGCACCTTTTCACGCGCTTGAGAATGCATGATGCTCAATTTCCACCCGGCAGTGGCAGGCTTTTCCAAAAACAATCCGATATGGAGACATCCCGATTGGTGTCTTATAAGCAGTCCCAGTAAGCCCATAAAGCATCCTCAAGCCTCTTGCTCCAGTCCTTCTCGTTAGGTTGAACCTGTCTTCCGGAGTATCCGCTTGATCTCTCTGTTGGAAATCTCGGCTTGCCCATTAGTTTGGGGATGGTAAGGTGTAGAAACTCGTGCAAGACCCCATACTTTTTCATCAAAGCTTCCATGCTTCGATTACAAAAATGTGAACCCCGATCACTGATGATGGCCTTCTGAACTCCAAACTGCAGAAAAATGCGTGATCTAACAAAATCCACAACAACTTTGGAATCATCAGTCCGAGTAGCTTTTGCCTCCACCCACTTGGATACATAATCAACAGCTAGCAAAATGTAAACAAAACCAAAAGAAACAGGAAAGGGTCCCATAAAATCAATACCCCATACATCAAAAATCTCACAAAATAATAAGGATTTCTGGGGCATCTCATTCCTTCGAGAAGTGTTTCCTGTTCTTTGGCATTGATCACAAGATTTACAAAACACATATGCATCATGAAATAGAGTGGGCCAATATAATCCAGATTCCAAAACTTTCCTAGCAGTCCTTTGGGGACCAAAATGACCGCCACATGCAAGTGTATGATAAAAGCTAAGAATAGAATAGAATTCATTATCAGGCACGCATCTCCTAATGACTTGGTCACTACAAAATTTCCATAGATAAGGGTCGTCCCACACATAATATTTTGACTCACTCTTCAATTTATCAATCTGAGCCCTAATAAAATGTGCAGGGAAAACACCAGCAACTAAGAAATTTATCAAATCAGCAAACCAAGGAGTGTTACCTTGTAGCTTGAAAAGCTGCTCATCAGGGAAGACATCATGGATAGGAAAAGTATCTGCCTCCCTTTCAATTCGGCTTAGGTGATCAGCCACTAAATTCTCCACTCCATTTTTATCACGGATTTCAATATCGAACTCTTGGAGGAGCAAAATCCACCTAATCAACCTAGGCTTTGTATCAAGCTTCTTCAGGAGAAACTTCAGAGCTGTATGATCTAAAAACACAACCACTCTAGAACCAAGCAAATATGATCGAAATTTGTCTAAAGCAAAAACAATTGCTAAAAGTTCCTTTTCAGTGGTGATGTAGTTGACTTGTGCAGGATCTAAAGTTCTTGAAGCATAGGAGATGACATGAGATATTTTGCCGACCCTTTGTGCAAGAACAGCTCCCAAAGTATAATTAGAGGCATCCCACATGAGCTCAAATGGGAGTGTCCAATCTGGTGGCTGGATGATAGGTGTACTGGTCAATGCTTGCTTCAAGTGATTGAAGGCATCCTTGCATTTCTGGTCAAAATGGAACTCCACTTCTTTTTGTAGCAAGTTGGATAGTGGAAGAGTAATTTTGCTGAAATCTTTTATGAATCGCCTATAGAAACCTGCATGACTAAGGAAAGAACAAACCTCCCGCACGTATGTGGGGTAAGATAGGCATGAAATAACATCTATTTTCGCAGGATCTACCTCAATACCCTTGCTAGATATTATATGCCCTAAAACTATGCCTTGCTCCACCATGAAATGACATTTCTCAAAATTCAGAACAAGGTTAGCCTTAATGCATTTATGCAAAACCTGAGTCAAACTATCCAAACATGCATCAAAGGAAGAGCCATAGACAGTAAAGTCATCCATGAATACATCCATGCAATTTTCTAAAAAGTCAGAAAATATACTTACCATACACCTTTGAAAGGTGCCTGGAGCGTTGCACAGACCAAAAGGCATCCTTCTGTATGCAAATGTGCCAAATGGGCAAGTGAAAGTAGTTTTATCTTGGTCTTCTGGGGCTATATGGATCTGAAAATAACCCAAATATCCATCCAAGAAACAATAATGCGACTTGCCAGCTAGTCTCTCTAACATCTGATCAATGAAAGGTAATGGGAAATGATCTTTCCTAGTGGCTTGGTTAAGTCGTTTGTAATCAATGCAAACCCGCCAGCTGTTTTGAATTCTTGTGGGTAGTAGCTCATTGTTCTGATTTTCAACTACTGTGACCCCAGATTTCTTTGGAACAACCTGCGCGGGGCTCACCCATTTACTATCAGATATGGGATAAATAATGCCAGCTTGCAGTAGCTTAGTAACTTCCTTCTTTACCACATCCAGAGTCAGGGGGTTCAGTCTCTTTTGGGGCTGCCGTACTGGTTTAGTATCTTCCTCCAACAAAATCCTATGCATGCATGTGGAGGGATTGATACCAGGAAGATCTGCAAGTGTCCATCCGATGGCTTGTTTATTTTGCCTCAAAACCTGCAGTAATTTTTCTTCTTGATCAGGTTTCAAATTTTTAGCAACAATCACAGGCAGCTTCTCACCATCTTCCAAATATGCATATTTAAGATGGTTCGGCAAAATCTTTAATTCTAAGGATGGAGGCTATACAATGAAGGGCAGCAAGATGTTTGAAACAACTAACTCAGCAACATTAAATTCAACATACTTCTGACTCTCATTTTCACATGCTGCATCATTCAAGTCAGCAGCTACATCACCACTCATAACTGCATAAATCTCAGCACATGGTACAATATCACAACCAGCACATGTTTCACAGGTAACATAATCCAGAAAATCAGCAATATTAGGAAATTCAGCATAAATATCAGCATAAGCATCGTCAACTAGCATATCAATCACATCAACATGGAAAACAAAATGCTCCTCTAGGGGATGTCTCATGGCCTCAAAAATGTTAAATTGTACCACATCGTCGCCAAATTCCATGGAAAGGGTGCCAACATGCACATCTATCTTGGTCTTGGCTGTCTTGAGGAAAGGTCTGCCTAGCATCAATGGAGTATGGTTTGTTGAAGACTCATCTTCCATGTTCAGAATATAGAAGTCCGCTGAAAAAATTAGCTCATTCACCCGAACTAACACATCTTCTAGCACTCCTGCAAGATGAGCAGTGGTCCTATTTGCTAACTGAATCACTATACCAGTAGGTTGCAAAGTGCCAATGTTCAAGGACTGATATATTGACATAGGCATGACATTAATCGAAGCACCCAAGTCTAGCATTGCATGTTCAAATTTGGAGTTACCTATCGTGCAAGGAATTGTGAAAGTTTCAGGATCTTTGCATTTTTGTGGCATGCTTGGTAGAATCATTGCAGAAACATTTCTGCCCATGGTTATTTTCTCAGTACCCTTAAGTCTTCTCTTGTGAGTACACAACTCTTTGAGGAATTTGGCATACTTGAGAATCTGCTTGATTGCATCAAGGAGGGGAATATTGATTTCCACCTTCCTAAATGTGTCCATGACTTCTCTTTCTATTTCTCGTTTTGCGCTAAAGATGCTTGGACCGTGTGTGACTCGTTTGGAAAAGGTAGTGGAATGGCCGATTTGAATTCTCTGCACATTTCTTCGTGTCACGATTTTTGACTGAGCTATCCACTTTCTTCTGTTTCTGGTCACCTTCTGGTTGTTGTAGTTCAGGTTGTGGTGGAGTAGGATCGTCAACTTCTCTGCCACTTCTCAAGCTAATGGCACTTACATTTCCTCTTGGGTTGTTGACTGTTTGTGAAGGCAATTGGTTTGACCCTTGACTTTTCAGCTCACTCAGAGTGGTTGCCATCTGCCCAATTTGAGTTTGTAAATTCTAGATGGTGGCATTGACATTCTGCTGAAATTGTTTCATCAAGTCTTCGAAAGGTGGCTCATTTGGAGTGGTCCGCCGGAACAGTAGTGGAGGGGCCTTTGCATGTATGGGTGGCGGCGCAGGTTGTGCTTGCCTAAATGCAGGTGGTTGGTACTTGTTGCCAGGGCCTGTAGCTTGGTATCTAAACTGCGGTTGCTGTTGTTGGTAGGGTTGTTGTTGTTGTTGACCAGAATTTCCATATCTCAAGTTGGGATGGTCCCTCCAGCCAGGGTTATAGGTATTAGAAAATGGATCATATCTAGGCTACTGCTGTGATTGCTGATATTGGGGTCTACCAGGAAAAATACCAGCTGCTGCAACAAATTGCTCTGGAAAAATAGAACCACCATCCTGAAGTGTGGGGCATGCATCAGTAGGATGAGATGAACAAGAGCAAATGCCACACACAGTTGCAGCCATCTGCATTGGTGCTTGTTGTCCCACTGCTAACTGCCTCACCAAAGAAGTCAATTCATCATGTCTGTGTTCCATTCTCTGTTGGTCTACATGAGATGATTGAATCTCATTGACTACTCTGGTTGAGGTAATAATTCGTGTGCCAAATTGTTGGGTGTTGGCTGCCATGTTTGCTATCAAATCTCTCGCTGCTGCAGGGGTCTTGTCTACTAAGGCTCCTCCAGAGGCAGCATCCACCATGCTTCTGTCATTTGGCAGCAAGCCTTCATAGAAATATTGAATTAAGAGTTGATCGGTGATTTGGTGGTGGGGACAGCTCGAGCACAACTTCTTGAATCTTTCCCAATATTCATGCAAGGTCTCTCCTATCATTTGTCTTATGCCACATATATCTTTTCTAATGGCAGCAGCTCTAGAGGCAGGGAAAAATTTCTCTAAGAACAACCGCTTCATGTCAGTCCAACTTGTTACTGAACCTGGTGAAAGATAAAATAACCAATCCTTGGTCAGATCAAGCAAGTGAGAAAGGAAATGCCCTCAGCTTGATGTGCTCTTCTGAGATGCCATGTGGCTTCATGGTTGAACAAACCACATGGAACTCCTTTAGATGCTTATGGGGATCCTCACCTGCAAAACCGTGAAACTTGGGCAACAAATGTATCAATCCAGATTTTAACTCAAAATCAGCATCAAGATTTGGGTATTGAATACACAAAGACTGGTTAGTTATATTAGGAGCAGCAAGTTCCTTAAGAGTTCTATTCTGCATGTTATCAGCCATGGTTTCAGAATTATTCAAGATCTCAAGTTCACTCCCAATATTAAGATCAAATTCAGAAGCAATTCTTGCACTTAGCCTACGAGCTCTAATCAACCTATGCAAGGTTCTATCAATCTCAGGATCAAAGTCAACCAAGTTATCAGGCTCGGACCTAGTCATGCATCACACAAAAACAAATAAATAAGCAAAATACACTAGACAATGGATAAAAATGTTAGAAAAGTTAATAAAAAGTAAAAGTTAGTAAAAACACTTAAAATGAAAAGATTACAATTACTAATCCCTAAGAATCAACGGCGCCAAAATTTTGACGAGACGAGCGCCAAACTCGATCAAAATTATAACCGAAGTTATTACCTAAGCTTGTAGCACAGTGACAACACCGGATCATCTCCACGAGGATTGTAGATGCAATTTAATCAAATCAAGTGAAAATTAGCAAAGGGGGGTTTGACAGTTTAAGATCGCACTTAACAAAATTAAAGGAAGAAATAACAATTAAAGAGCAGTCAATTTAGAAACCTATCCAAGATTGGGTGGATTCAATCATAGACCCTTCATAGAACACTTGAAGCGTAATTGAATTGTTAATTTGGATCTAACCGAGATCTCTGCATCAAATCCAGAATTCATACTAGACGATCGTCTAGAATTTAATTAACAAGTGATAATCACAAATCCGCAATCACACCATTCATGAAGATCTATGTTAATTTCAAGTACCGAATTCAATTAACTTAGGCACAAATCAGTAACCTAACCTTTTCAATTCTGTGATTAATTTCGATCAATCAATTCTAAGTTTCATCACAAATCTCAATATTAAACCAAGATCAAATCAGATTAACATAAATAGAATCACCATTCATGCATTCAAGATCAAGAAGAAGAAAAGAGGAATTCAATTACAAATCAAATACAATACATAACCAAATCACAAGAATCCAAACCACAATCTCTTCAAGAGTTCTAAATTGACCAAAAGTAGCTTAGCCCTCCATTACCATGAAGGGGAGCATCAAAATATACAAAAGCTATGAGAAACTATGAAGAAACAAGAAGAAACTATGAGAGAAAATGAAGGAGAATACAACTTGTTATTCATGATAACCAATGGTGCCTTTTATAGAAGTCTAGGGTAACAAAATGACAAAGGGGAATGGGTGGATGAGTGGGGTGGTTGAGTGAAGTGGTTGAGTGGGGTGATTGAGTGGGTTGGTTGAGTGGATGAGTGAGTGGATTAGTGAATGGGTGGGTGGATTAGTGGATGAGTGGATGAGTGGATTAGTGGATGGATGAGTGGGTGGTTGAGGACGAAAATTTCTTGTCTGACTTAGAAGCCAAAAACAACTAACTATACTTCAGATCCATAAAAAGTACTCTTCATGAAAGTTGTAGATCTTTGTCTTGGCTATAACATGCATATCTGGATCATCCAATTTGGCTTCCTACAACTCAAGATATGACCCAAATACCGCAGGTTACTCAAACCCAACTTCAGCACCTCTATTCCGACTTGCAAGCTCAAACTGACCCATTAGACTTCATTTTTTCAAAAAGTGTTCTTCATGAAAGTTGTTTATTTGGATCTTAACTATCAACTATACAAATTTCAGCCCATCTCCATTATTACAGCTTGAGATATGATTTTATGAGTGCACACCGTTTGGATTCTAGTGACAGAACCCGTATTCTGACTTCCATGTAATCTTAGGTCCCTTAGACATCTGTTTCGGACTTCGAGCTCTACACCAAAGTTGTAGAGCTTCCTCCTAGCTTTCCTACAAGGTAAAATTCATGATTATCAGATATCAGGAACTCAAGTTATGGCCAAAATACAGAAACAGTGTCAAGTCTCAATAATGCTAAAAATATTCAATTAGGACCAATTTGAGCTTAAACTCACAAAATCATACGAAACTCAATCAATTAAGAATATGGAGAGTGTAAATGACTAAACATAAGGGTTTCTTAATGAATAAAAAATGTGATTATCATTTAGCCATGCAGTTCAAGCAGAAAATATATATATTTGCATGAGAAACATGCATGGAAGGTCACGGTTCAACAGCAAAATATGCTGCATCACATGTGTGTTTTAAGGGCATTAAACTTGGTTTATTGTGTACTCATATGGTCACGGGTTCAGCAGCAAATGAAGCTGCATTATATAAGTGATACATATATGGGAAACATTTAAATAGGCATTGAACTCTTTAAATGCTCATTTACATGCTAGTTACAGTTTTTTTTAAAAAAATAGAAGTTGGTTCATGTTGTCTCATGGTACAACATAGGTAATTATTGATGAGAAGTAGAGTGTAGTGTGAAATGTGTCGTTGCAAAATAATAGTGACAGTCTCATGGTACAACAGTGTATTCTGCTGCTCTCTCTCTCTCTCTCTCTCTCTCTCTATATATATATATATATATATATATATGCCTTTGTATGCAAATCGTGGTACATCATTGTCATTGGTTGTCCTGTACATCTAAAATATGCATAAAATGAAAGAGCTTGTTGTTTATAGAGGACACGATATAGCACAAACTGCGGCTGTCCTATGAAACATTTAATTAACCAAGGTATTCTTTAAGAGTGTATCTCCATGCTAGTTATGGTTTCAAACAAAGTAATGGGGCTGGTTGTTTAATTCCTGATCATGGTTTGAAATCAAACAATGGAGTTGGTTCATCTTAATCATGGTAAGCCATGCACTTCAAGCAGAAAATATATATATTTGCATGAGAAACATGCATGGAAGGTCACGGTTCAACAGCAAAATATGCTGCATGACATGTGTGTTTTAAGGGCATTAAACTTGGTTAATGAGTACTTATATGGTCATGGTCCAACATCACATAATGTTGCCCTGTACTTAAAAATGTTTGCAACACTACGTGTGTTTAAATTGACTTGGTTGTTAAAATTAATTATATTAGATGAGTTGTTATATTGGATGTAATCATTTAATGTTTGTTATTTCTAAATGGTTGTTAGTATTCAAATGAATTTATTGGATTTATAGCTGTCATGTTGTGATTCATGCATAGAAGCATTGTTTCACAGTCGAGGTTAAAAGATAGTGGTAAAAGGATATATTACCATAGTTTTTGACATAGCCTTACTTTATAGTGATAAAAGCATGTGGTTGCTTGAATGAAATGTTGAATGTAAGCATTATGATGCTTTACGGAGGAACTGAATGAATGGTTAAAAATACCTTTACATGTTTTGTTTTCAAACTTGAGATTTGTTATTTCCACATATTTGGCTTGGGACCAAAGGTGCTTCTAATGCTAGGGTTATGATATTATCGGAAGTCAAGGAACAAAGGATTTCCTAGTACCTTAATGAGGGAGGTCAAGGAATAAAGGTTTTCCTAACACCTCATTTTACCTAGAGGAAATACAAGAAATAATGGTTTTCCTGAAAATATACAAATATCACAAGTTTTCTAAAATAAAATATTTTATTAACATTGCACAAGCATACATCAAGGCATTTTATAGGCATACTCATCTATTATCATGCATTACATAAAATGACAATTGTATGGGCAATTGTCTGATTTTATATTTATGAAAGGTTGATGGATGGTTTGAATGTATACAAAGAAAGGATTGCTTATGCTTATTTGCCATCTTTTAATAGTAAGTAAATGTGCTGATTTGAGCTAAAAAGCTATGTATTATTTAAAGTGTTTTGTTTAATTAAAATGAAATGTCTGCTTCGGGAAAGGAAAAAACTAAGTTTTGGTTTGTGCCATTTTTCCATTTATTTATTTATGTAACTTGTTTTTACCCGAAGTAGTTGGATTTATCGTGATGTTATGTTTTATAAACTTACTACTGAGAATTTCAAGTTCTCACCCCAATTTCTTATTTCCATGGTAAATCCAGCCAATGATCAAAGCAGGAGCAAAGGAAGATATTGAAGACTTGGTATTGATGATTTGTAACACCCCAAACTTCCTAAATATAAGACATTAATTTAGACAGTTAATAGAATTCTACTGTTTAGTGATTTCTGTGTACTGTAAAATTATTTTGATTATTCTGTGACTGCTTTTGATCGTTTTGAGTGAAATACTCCGTGTCAGGAAAATAATAATTTTCGGGCCGAGAAAAATTTTACGTAATTTAAATATGACTGTCAAGTCTTAATTATTTTACGTAATCTGATTTGATATTTGTGCATTTTCTAATTTTTGTGATTTTGTGTGTGATTATGAAATTTTTATATTACTCTGTTGAGATGGAGACGGGAGATCTTACTAAACCTGAATCCAGAAACAGTTTTACAAATTTTCTTTTACTGTGTTTTGCACTGTATTTAATTATCGGGTGATAAAAATACAGTAAAAATATTATTCGAATGGCAATAACAGATACAAAAAATAAATATTGTACTGCGAAGTCAACATTAGTGGCTTGGATATCTACCATTGATATAATCAACGATGGAGACTTGATCTTGATTTAATCAACGGTTGAGAATTAGTCTTATAAAGTGACTAGGACCATTTATAGCCCTTGGATGTAAAGTTTGAAGGAGTAATCTTGACCCTTCATTTTGGAGACACATCTAATGGCTAGGATTTCAAGGAGGAAAGATCCAATGGCCTAAATTAAGTCTTCTATCTAAAGCCTAAACCTAAAACCTATATTAATCCTAACCATTGATCTAATCAATGGTCAAGATTACCTAAAATGATGGCTAGGAGACTTGTTGCATTTTGAAGAGTGCATGGAGGAGGGAGGACGGATTTGGTGCTGCATTTAGGAGCTAAAGTAACATTGGAAGACCATAATTGATCACCTTTGGTCATTATTGATCATTCTTCATCTTTCCTAAAGCAAAGCTTAACAAAAATTCTCTTCATTTCTCTCCAAAACATAGCTCATGGCCAAGCACTCTACAACACCCTTCTGCCACTCTTTAATTTCAAACAACCATATTTCTTGAATCTACACCTAATTCTAAGACACTTTGTAGTTTACACCAAGTCCTAAATCTTTCATCTTCAAGGAGTTATTCCAAGAGCAAGTTCTAGGGTTCTTAAGGTGAAGTTATGGAAAACTTCAATTTTTCTCTTCTTTTTCATGTTCTAAACCATGTTTGATTCATGGTTCCTCTTATTCAAGCTTAATATATTAATTTCTTTGTGTTTGTTTTGTGTTCAAGAGACTTTTGTTGGTGGGGATCTTGTTCAAAATACAAAGCAAGGAACTTTTTGTGGTTCTTCAAGAGGTAAGAGGGAGATCCATCTCACCAACCAAGTATGGTGGTGAGAGATGATTTATTTATTTGATGGATGTTGAATCCATGTGGGGATTCATATCCATGGTCTTGTAATAATTTGTGTGTGTTTATGTGCTTTGATTATTTGTCTATGTTTGATATGATTTGCATGATTTTGCATGATTTTATTGATTATATGGTATGCTTATAATATGCATGATGAAAACATGTTGAATATATTATGGTGGATGTATGTTGAAACAAGCAATTTTGGCTCCAAAGGCCAAGGGGGGGGCTACGGTTTTGAGCTCTCAAAATTAGGGTTCATGTTGAAATTTTTCAAGAACAAAGGAATTAATTTTTGGTCACTAAACTAAGGTGAATTTTGGCCAAGACACCTCAAATTAGGTGTTCACAAATTTATATTTTCATGGATGATAAAATTGAATGATTAGAGAAGCAAGGAAAATAAACAAAAGGTTTGATTTTCAAGAAACAATGTACACAGTTTTGGAGAAGTATTTTTATTAATTTATTTTGTGTAAAAACAAGAATGGAACTTAGTTGATTTAGAAGGAAAAATACAAGAATGATTTCAATGGTCATGTCCACGATTTTGAAAGCTTGTAATGTCTTGATTTTTATGAACAAAGTGATTTTCTAAGTGAAAATATAACTTGATTTAATACAAGGATTTTGGAAAGGGAATCAGAGTGTTTTAACACTTGAGAATTGGAATTTTCATACGTGAATGGAAAAGAGAGGTTGAAAATGTTTGAACCTCAATTTATTTTAAAGAGGATTGATTTTTAGAATTGATTTGGAATTATAAAGAATATGTTGGTAACTTGGGATTTTCTAACGTGTAACTCATTCTTTGGGTTTTGGAGAGCGTTAGTAAATTTTAAAGTTAAAAACATTGATTTAATTCAATGAAATGATGATTTTATGGAACAAATTACGAAAAGTATTTTCTTGAGTAAGAAATGTGTAAAATAATGTGAAAAGTCATATTATTTTGAAAAATGTTGAAAAGGAATTTTTAACGGTTGAGAGATATTTTACGAAGTTGAAAAATAGTGAAACATGATTTACGTAAAAACGTTTAAATATTTCCACGCAATTTGAAAAACATTGAAATATTTCTACACAGTTTGGAAAGCGTTTAAATATTTTTACGTGATTGAAATATTGTTGAAAAATCACTACGTGATGTAAAAAAGGTGAAATATTTTTACGTAATTGATGAAAACGTTGAAAAATCTATATGTGATTTGAAAACGTAACAGAAATGTTACTAAATTGTGAAAACGCAACAAAAATGGTGCGTGACTATAAAAAACGCGATAATATGATTTTCGCGATTAAATATACAGTAGGATATTACTGTTGAACTAGTGAATGGACACTGTGTGAGAAAATAATAAATTTTGCCTGTGATTGGCATTGGTGCATTTTATATGCATGAACTGGTGTATGAACATTGTATATGAAATTTGCCTATGTTTGGCATTGGTGCATTGAACATGCATTGGAAAGGTCTGATAGACTGTATGAGGCTATTTGCCTACGAGAGACGTACACCTCTTGAGTGGGTGCGATATGCGTAGTGTAAGTCACTTGTTGACCTTGGGGGCATCGGGGTGCGGGTTGCTTACATGGGTGGTTGGTAGCTCTTCTTCCCGTAAGTTAGACCGATGCAATGCACCGATGATCCTGACCGAGACACTATTCTTAATCGAGATCTCGTAAAGACTGTCATGTATATGCTAGATGTACAAATACAAATGAGAATTGTAGCACTTGGTCTGAGGCATTTTGGTACAGACAGATCTTTTGGATCAACTTCTCCGAACTGAGTATTAGCTCCATGGAGTAGGACATTGAGTCTATGTGGGCATGCATGAAACTAAGCATTTATATCTATGTGATATATTAATTGAGGAATATTGGCTATGACAATTGTTCTATTGAGAAAATACTTGGATGATGATGATGATAATACTGTTAATGGCATGATGGTAAATGTTATTTATTGTATATGTTATTTAATACATTATGATGATGTCATAATTGTTATTATAGTATGATATATCTGTATGGTATGTTGTATGTATTATCTCTGTGCTACCATATTGGTATTGGCGTAGGTGATCTCACCTCTTTGTATGTTTATTTGGTACTATAAATATATTTGTAAAGACACTGAGCAAAGGGTTGAACAAGTGGGTGAAGAAGAGCAGGCTCCAGAGGAAGCTGAGTTTTGATCGGACGGCATCCCGGTCAAGTTTCTTTGGTTACGTGAGATTGCAGTTCCACGGTGGAGCTGGAGTGTGGAGGACTAGTCCCAATGAGAGGGGACTAATTTATGAGGGACATCTGACAGTAAACTTTAGCAGGATATTTCATGGGGATCCGTTTTTCTCTATAACTATATTTGTGCATGTGGAATTTTCACTGTCTATTAGGCGGCATTGGGATACTAGAAACTATGTCCCAACCGAAATTAGTATTGTGTCGTCAGCCCGGACACCTGTCCATAGGGCTACGCGTCAAATCGGATTCCTACCTACTAAGGAGTTTGAGGAGGACCCAACTGAGGGTTCTGCTGCTTAGTTAGACTTGGGCGAATCTAAACTCTGTTACAAACTATGTCTGTATATATTTAAGTGTGTTATTTAGTTTTAGAGAAATGGTCTGTATATAAATAATCCTGACAGTACGTTTGTAATGTATGATGATGTAAATTATGTGTGATGACGTATAATATTTTATTTTCCGCTAAGGTTATTTTATAGTTATCAAAGAAGAAAGAAAAAAAAATTTACAACTCATATTTTTATCACAACGTCACATTTTATAACTTGGGGGTAATTTGATAATTAAGTATCATAAATGTGACACCCTACGATAGGTGTTACATAATTTGTATCTGTAAATATATGTATATATATGTGTCTATATATATATATATATATATATAAAATTGATGTATTGAGGTTATTAATTTGGTATTATGCCCTTGTGGCTTGTTTTAATATTTTTGTGTAGCTCAGATATATGTTGTAATCTCATAGTAAAGAACAAGTTTTCAATTGTGTAAAATTATATTGTCTCTTTACTTTTGTTTAAGGCTCTATATATCAAAACGTTATTAGATATTATGCAAGTTTTATATTTATGTTTTACACTTAAAAAGTGACTATCTTGTTACTACACCTTGAGTATATTGATAATATACACCATAGTAGTTTTAGGGTGTTACATTTTGGTATCAGAGCAGTCCATCCTATTGAGCCAAGGAATGAACTAACTATGCTTTAGAGCATGTTTAAATGTTTATGTTTGAGTTATGCATTCTTTAATCTCTCATATGAGACATCTAAGTTGTATTGCGTGACTTGCCTTAGGATTGGTTGTTAATAGTTACTGACACACTGTTACATGATATTGAGACTGATCAACTCAATATGTATTATTCCATGTGAATAGGAAATTATGGCACCACCTAGGCGAACAACACGGGAGAGTAGAGAAGTTGCTAGTGGAAGTAATAATGATATGTCTGGGATTGTCATAATGATGGTGAAAGTAATGAGGGAGTAGACTGAGGCTACCATAAGAATAATGGAAAGGATGGGGCAGGATCAAAATCCACCAGTTGAAGATGTAGCAGTTGTGAGAAATCAACAATTCCATGATTTATAATAATTTAGAAAGTTGAACCCCCCATCATTCCAGAGCCTGATCTAGCTAAGGCCAAAGAGTGGCTTAGTGAGATGGAAAATATATTTGAGGTAATGGGTTGTGCAAATGAACAAAAGGTGTCCTTCGCTTCCTTTATGTTAAAAGGGGAAGCGGAGAATTGGTGGAGGAGTTCAAGGAGGTTATTAGAACTTGCGGGTACTCAGGTGACATGGGAAGTATTTAGGGTGGCATTCTTAGATAAATATTTCTCGAGGAATGTGGAAGATGACAAGGAGTTGGAATTTCTTGAATTGAAACAAGGTAATATGTCCATTGCATAATATGAAGCAAAGTTTGAGGAACTTTCCAAGTTTTCCTCTTACTTTTGGTTAAATCTAGAAGAAAATTAGAGGTGCCTTAAGTTTGAATTTGGATTAAGGGATGAAATAAAAATGTTTGTTAGGCCCTTGGAGATTAGGGAATTTCCCACTTTGGTTAAAAAAGTATACGATTATGGAGTCTGGATAGTTTAAAGTGCAGACAAAACAAAATCCTATAGTTTTACAAAAGAGGAAGTGGGGAAATTATAGATTTCAGGGATGTGTATCCCGACCTAAATACCAACAGGAAAAAGGTAAGCAAGTGCAAATGAGACAAACGGGACCTAGAGATCTCAAATGCTCCAAATGTGGAAAACACCATGGAGGCAGGCCATGTATGGATGGAATGAATAAATGTTATTTTTGCGGACAAGAAGGACACTTTGCTAGGGGGTTTTCCACGGAGACAGAAGACCACACCAGACCAAAGGCCTCAAACCATAGGAAAAGTCTACACTGTGAGTGGTAAGGAGGTGGCTAAATCTTTAGATCTTATCCAAGGTACGTGTATAATTAAGGATAATCTTTTAATTGTATTGTATGATTTAGGAGCTTTTCATTCTTTTATTTCATATGAATGTGTGAAGATGTTGGAATTACCCGTGTCTGAACTTCCCAATACTTTGTCAGTATTCACCCCAGCATGAAAACTTGTGATTACTTATTCTATATGTTTGGACTGTTGTGATAAAATAGAAAATGGGATATTCTTTGTGGATCTTATTTGTTTACCTCTTGTTGGTATTGATATCATTTGGGGAATGAATTGGTTATCTTCCAACCATGTTGTTCTAAACTGTTCTGACAAGACTTTAATGTTCATGCCTGATAAATCTCCCATACCTGTTTCTTCTGAGTCCGTGTTTTTAAATGCCAAACAAGTCAACCATTGCTTAGTAGAAAGGGCTCAGGGATGTATTCTCTTGTTATTTTGTGAATGTTGAGGTTGAACAAAGTTTAGAAGAGATACTTGTGGTGAGAGAATATCCAGAAGTTTTCCTTAAGGAAGTCTTTGAGTTGCCACCCGAAAGAGAGATATAATTTAATATAGATTTAGTGCTAGGGACTAGGCTTATATCTATAGCATCGTATAGGATGTCTCCCTTAGAATTAGAAAAACTCAAAAAGCAAATAGAATAATTACTAGATAAGCAGTTTATCCAACCCAGTGTTTCACCATGGGGAGCACCAGTACTTCTGGTGAAGAAAAAGGATGGGAGTATGTGGTTGTGTGTAGATTATAGACAATTGAATAAGGTTACAATTAAGAACAAGTACCAATTGCCTAGAATAGATGATTTGATGGATCAATGAAGGGGAGCAACGATGTTTTCAAATATTGATTTGAGATACAGATGCCATCAAATCAGAGTTTGGGAATCAGATATCCCTAAAACTGCCTTTAGAACTCGTTATGGACATTATGAATATCTTGTAATGTCTTTTGGTCTAACCAACGCACCAGCAGTGTTTATGAATTATATGAATAGGATTTTTAGACCTTACTTGGATAAGTTTGTAGTTATCCTTATAGATGATATTCTCATTTATTCAAAGACAACTGAGGATCATGAAGAACATCTCAGCATCATTCTAGAAATCCTAAAAGGAAAGAAATTGTTTGTTAAATTGTCAAAATGTGAGTTTTGATTAGAAAAGGTGCAGTTCTTATGGTATGTAATATCTAAAGAAGGAATATATGTTGACCCTAGTAAAGTTAAAGCGGTATTGCAATGGGAGAGACCCACTACAGTAACAAAAATTAGGAGTTTCTTGAGATTGGCAGGATATTATAGAAGGTTCATAAAGTGATTTTCCTAACTAGCTTTACCTTTAACTAGGTTAACTAGGAAGGGTAGTCCTTTTGTGTGGACACAAGCTTGTGAGGATAGTTTCCAAGAACTGAAGTTGAATTTAACCATGACATCTATTTTAGTGATTCCAAATCCTCATGAAGGTTTTGAAGTATACTATGATGCTTCAAGAATGGGGTTAGGTTATGTCCTTATGCAGAATAGAAAAGTAGTTTCATATGCATCTAGACAGTTAAGGCCACATGAAGAGAATTACCTTACTCATGATTTGGAATTGGTAGCAGTGGTGTTTGCATTGAAGATTTGGAGACATTACCTTTATGGTGTTCGGTTTGAAGTTTTTAACGACCACAAGAGCTAGAAGTATTTGTTTGATCAAAATGAGTTAAATATGAGACAAAGATGATAGATTGAATTCCTTAAGGATTATGACTTTGAGTTAAAATATCATCCAAGTAAAGCCAATGTAGTGGCTGATGCATTTAGTAGGAAATCCCTACACGTGTCTTGGATGATGATTCAAGAAGCAGATCTTTTAGAAAAATTTAGAGATTTGAGTCTAACAGTAACTACGTCTCCACATAGTCTCTTTATAGGCAGGATGGATATCATTAGTGACTTAAGGACTCAAATTAAGGATGTTTAAGAAAGAGATGATTACTTGAGAAAAGTAAGAGAGCAAATCTTGTCTGGTGAACCTAAAAGGTTTAGTATAGCAATTGATGGAATCATTATGTTTGGAGATAGGATTTGCATTCCTAAAGAGGATGACCGTAGAGAGAAAATTTTAGAGGAAACACATAAGAGTAGATATACCATCCATCCTGGAGAAACTAAGATGTATTAAGATCTCAAAAGAATATTTTGGTGGTCAGGAATGAAAACAGACATATCAAATTATGTATCTAGGTGTTTAGTTTGTTAGAAAGTCAAAATAAAACACCAGAAACCTTCAGGGCCATTGTTGTAACGCCCCAATTTTTAGAAAATATTCTGAATGTACTGTTTTCTGTTTTTCATGCTTTTGTATGAATGACCGTTGTGTCCCTATTTTTCTGTTCTCGATTTTTGTATGAAAATAATTACGATAATACAGGTTCAAATTTTATTTGATCGTTTTACGTAATTTGTTTCGAGACGGAAAAATAAAAATTTTTCTGAGCTACTGTATTAATTTTTCTGAAAGATATACCTATATAATACTGCTTGGATATTTTATTTGAACGTTTTGGATGATTACTTACGTTGTGGGAAAAAATGAGAAAATGACCGTTACATCCCGAACGCATCTTGTTTTATTTGTTTTTGTCTGTTTTTAATTATTTTCTTCTTGATTTAATGCCTGAAAATACCGTCTGTAATTTTATATGGACTTTTTGTGTGATTTGCTTCGAGCGGGAAAATAATATTTTTCGGGCCGGGAAAATCTTATTTTATTATTTAGAATTGGGGATCTTACTTAACCCGATTCTGAATGAGACTAAAAATAATCTTTTAATTTTTAGGATTTAATCACAAATAAAATAATTTTATATTATTATAATATTATTTTATTAGTCAGTATGTTTTAGTGACAGTGGACCCGGAAATATTTTGCGGGACCCACAATTAGCAGAACGGTTAGATCGGTAGCTTAATTAATCACCGTTAGCAGTAGAACTTTCCAGAACAGGCTGACTCAGCTAGCTGACTCAGCAGAAAATTAAATACACTGTGTGACTCAGCATGTGAGTCACCATAAGCTAACCAATGGAAATCAAGCTTGCTCACCAAGGCTTGATCTTGGCCTTTGATTCATCCAATGGCTTGGATGAAGCCAAGCAAGGTGCCCACCTTGCACCTCACTTAATGTTTACGGCCAAGAGGCCTTAGGAGACCAAAATTACCTTTCTCCTTCATCACTTTTCTCTCTTCTCTCTCATCAAAACCCTAGCCACCATTCTTGTCCATTTTCTTCACCATTTTCGGCCAAGACACTAACTATACCATCCAACCATCCAAAAATTTTTCTAACCAAGTTTCCTTAGCCTAAACCCTATTCTAAGAACCTTTGTAGTTGGGAGTTTCTTCAAATTCTTCCATCTAGGGCTTGGAAACCAACCTTGAAAGTTTTACCTAGAAGGTGAAATTTCATGTTTTTCTTTTCTCTCTTCTTTTTCAAAGTTCTAAACCATGATTTTTCCATGGTTTAGCTTCTTTTTCATGGTTAGTAACATGTAGATTTTGTTTGAGATTTCTAGGTATTTTTGGTGGTGAAAACCGTGACCTAGGAGGTGTGAAAGCAAGCCTTTTGTCTTCATTTAAGGTAAGAGGAAGACAATTCTTATCATCTCTTGATGGTGGTAAGGAGATGGAGCCATTTGTGATGTTTGTAGAATCCATAAGGATTCGGTGGTCATGTGTTAATTATGTGTGTATTTGTTAATTTTTGTGGTTGCTAGTAGTTTATGTGGTAATTGTTATTAGCTTTCTTGTTTGATGATTGTAATAATTTTGCATGTCTATTAGCTTTTGAAAGCATGTCTACAAGCTTTAATTTAGGTTGTATGTGTTAGAAAATATTTTTGCATGTGTTAGAAATATAATGCATGTGTTAGAATTGTATGATAAAGTATAGGATGTGAATAACATGTGTAAATTTGCATGAGTGTTTCAAAGAACACATCCACTAGCTCACGGCAATGACAAGTTTGGAGGACCAAAATGTTCTCTTGATTTTTCCTAAAGTGTAACTTAATTAACCTAGGAGAATCAAGAAAGTTTCTAATTGATTTGATCAAAGAAAATGCATTTAGAAATCAAATGGTAAAAACTTAATATTTTGGGCCAACATGCCTAAAGGATTAAATTGACTATTGTTAACTATTTTCTAAAATGATTTAATGAACTTAGACAATATAATACATTTGATATGATTTAAAAGGTGAAAGACATTTTGGAAATCAAATGCAAAAGTTTTATGAAATTTGGCCAACATGCCACTATAGGTAATCATGATTTCTAAAACTTGATTCTAAACCTTTTTCAATTAAAAAGAAACAATACAAGTTAAGAAGAAATTTTCTATAATGATTTTTGAAGGAACCAATTGATTAGAAGTAAGTCTAAAGGGTTAAAAATTCATAATTTTATCATTAGGAAGGAAATACAGTAATGTTAAGAAATTTTCTAACATATAGCTCACTTTTGGTTTTGAAGCATGTTAGAGATTTCAAAAAGAATTAAATGAAATGGTTAAAAATTAGGTAAATGGAAATTTTATGGATAAATTAGGAAACCATTATTATGATGTTCTAAACAAAATACTGTCAATTTTTAGTAAAAATGAACCAATAAGATAACAAAAATATCTAAAAGACAGTATGCGGTATGAAAAATTATTCTACGTAGTTTAAATGTACTAAGTACTATTTCTGTTTGTTTAAACAGTAATTTTAAAGGCATTCAAATAAGAAAATGATTTAAAACTCCTACGCGATTGAGAAAACGTATTAAAAATGCTACGCGATTTTAAAAACAGAAAAATATCTTTACCCGATTTTTAAACGTTTGTAAAAACGACGAGATTTCAAAAATGCGATAAAATTTCTACGCGATTGACCGTTACTATATTTATTTTTTCATTTGTCGGGAAAATGTGAACCCATGTGCTTTTGAGGTTATTTTTCTTTGTCGGGAAAAAGTGAACTCGCACAGGCTTTTTGCCATTGAGGGCATATTTTTATCTTGAGGGCATTTTCGTAATTTCATATATTTAGAATTATGTTTTGTCTTTATACCAATTTTTGGTGTTTTGGTTGACGAGACGAATCACATCGTGTTGTCGATGCGATAAACGTAGTGTGGTTCATTGTTCTAATGAACTTGGAGACTTTAGTGTACGGGATCCCACATGTGGACAGTTGGTAGCTCCTGGGCCGTGGTAAACCGATAGCACACTAATGTACTCAACATTCACTATATTTAATCGAGGTTTGTAAAGTCTAGTAGTACATTGCCTATAGTGCCACAACGGAGACCGTGAACTATACTACGCCTGGATGGTGGATTCCCAGTCCGTAGGCTATTGACGCAATGTGTGACCGCGTAATAGTTGGTTGGGCAGCCGTGGTACTAATAGATTTTGCAAGTCATTCTCTCTGATATCTGTTTGGGTTTAGCTCCATGGAGTAGGGTTGTGTTTTGGTGTATTTGATTATATCTTGGATAATATTCCATTTTCTCTATTTATCTTTATCCGGTAATATCTTGGATGTTTTTACATTTTCTCTATTTATATTTATCGATAATTCTTATGTTAG
This sequence comes from Ormosia emarginata, assembly GCA_029884605.1. Lineage (NCBI taxonomy): Eukaryota > Viridiplantae > Streptophyta > Magnoliopsida > Fabales > Fabaceae > Ormosia > Ormosia emarginata. The sequence continues at coordinate 49,547,450 of JAQQTP010000088.1, forward strand.
TTGCCTATTTCTTATCTTATTTTATCTGTGAGATTGATTTATCTATGTGGTTTTCTTTATTTGTGTTATATCTGTGATGTTCTGAAACACTAGGATATCTAATATGTACTCTATTCCATTGTTATTACTGTTATAGCTTTTTCGTATTGTATGAACTGTATAGTTGATATTTGTCGTCTTCTTATTGGCCATGTTGTGATGATTTTATGTTGTCTTACCTCTTTATTGTATGTGTCTCTTGTTTATTTATTTTATATGGTAAAGAGTTTGAAGAGGAAGAAGAGGAAATGACCTCTTGAGATCGTGTACCCCGAGGAAGAGGAAGGTCGCAAGCCGACGATCGCTTTTACGATCAAGAACCATCCGATCATCCATATCCTCCGGATTGATTGTGAGGGATGGCGACGCTTGAGATTTTTGGGATTCATAGAGCTAGTATTTCATGGAGGTTCTCGGGCGTGGCATTTACGAGGCGATCGTGATTCATTACATATGCGGGACGTGTGACCGTGATTCTACGTCATCGGTTTGATGGAGATCCGATTATGACTACGACGTTATTTCGCACTTAGAGTTACCCTTATCCATTAGGCGTTATTGGGGTGCCGAAAACCCGAGCCTAGTGAGATAAGCATCGTATCGACCGCGCGATCCCGTTATCGCCGTGTGTCGAGACATCAGGGATATCTATCTCCCGATGATCATTTTCGGCCGAGAGTGATCCATCCGAGGATTAGATAACCATGATGTTTTTTTTTTTTGGGCGCGTCAGCGTATGTATGTATATATTAACTCTTTTATTGCTTTCTTTACTGTCTTTGTTTAAATAGTTGTAGTCTTAGTTGTAAATTATTTGTACAGTTTATAACTTAATCATATGTATATTATTAGTGATGATGTTTTTTTTTATTTCGTATTTTTCGCATTATCTTTTTATTAAATATTTCTGTCTATCAGGAATTATTTTACAACCCGTAATAATATTTAACAAATGTTCCGCAACTTGGGTAGATTTTATTTCTATTTATTTTATTTTCTTTTATGTGTGACATCCTGCAAAGGGGTGTTACAATTGTAATCCCTAACAATTCTAGAGTGGAAGTGGGACTGCATCACAATGGATTTTGTTATGGGATTACCAAGAACTCAGCAGGGTTTTGATGCCATTTGGGTGATTGTGGATAAGTTAATCAAATCTGCCCACTTTTTACCTATTAAAGCTAACTTTTCCTTAAATAAACTAGCTCAATTATATCTACAGGAAATAGTGAGGTTGCATGGAATTCCCATCAGTATAGTATTAAACAGAGATCCTAGGTTTACTTCTAGATTTTGGGGAGCTTTGCAATAAGCTTTTGGGACCAAGTTGCATTTTAGTACAACGTACCATCCACAAACTGATGGACAGTCTGAGAGAACCATCCAAACCATAGAAGATATGTTGAGAGCATGCATGTTAGAACAAAAGGATAGTTGGGATAGGTTTTTACCCTTGGTAGAATTTGCCTATAACAATAGTTACCATTCTAGCATATGTATGGCACCTTATGAGACGTTGTATGGTAGAAAATATAGATCACCTCTATGTTGGTATGAGTTAGGTGAGCGAACCATTCTAGGACTTGAATTAGTGCAACAAACAACATATCAAATTAAAATAATCAGGGATAGATTGGTTATAACTCAGAGTAGGCAAAAAAGTTATGCCCATAGAAGGAGGAGACCTCTAGAGTTCATGGAAGGAGAACATGTTTTCCTCAGAGTTACTCTTACTACAGGGGTTAGAAGAGCTTTGAAAACACGAAAGTTAAACCCACGGTTCCTTGGTCCTTACCAAATTTTGAAAAGAGTTGGGCTATAGTAGCTTACCAGATAACCCTCCCACCAAATCTGTCAAATCTTTATGATGTCTTTTATATGTCACAACTTCGAAAGTATAATCTTGATACTTCACACATTATGGAACCTGAATCAATACAATTGAAATATGACTTAACATATGCAACGAAACCTGTGAGGATCGTGGACAGGGGAGCCAAAGAGCTGAGAGGTAAGCGAATTCCTTTGGTGAAGGTTATTCGGAATGGTGTCGGTTCAGAGGAGGCTACCTGGGAGTTAGAGTCCCACATGAGGTAGGATTTCCCAGTGTTTTTTAATTGATGTAAGCAATTTTGGGGACAAAATTTTTAAAAGAGAGGAAAAAAATGTAACATCCTTCTTAACATGCTAATAATGTTATTAGATAGAAATGAACCTTAATACTTGCTTAGCATGTCCAAGTAATTTTGAGATTTTCTGAGTGAGTTTAAGCATTTTGCAGCAACACAGAACGTGTAAAATGACTATTTTAACTCAAAAAATAACATAAATTACTTAGATAAAGGAAAAAAATATGAAAAATTTATGTCCAAGTTACAAATGCATGAAACAAGGTACAATTGAAGTTTCAAAGTAAAATGAGTTGATTTAGTATTTTTAAGTACACTGGTTGTGCGTTTTAATACCGAATTGACTTGACGCAGATATGAAAAATTATGAAAATAGTGGAATTAGAATTTAGATGGATCCTAAGATTTATTTTGATATCTTTGGAAGTTAAGATACTTGATTTAGTAAAATCAAAGTGTTCCCAAGAGATATAAATTTTTAGTACAATTTTATATAGTCATTATTTTCAAATAACCTTATCTTTAGTCTTGCCTTTGTATGTTTTCTCCACCAAAACACGTTCCAACAGCCACACAAAGAGGAGCAGAAACGACGCAACAGCAGCCAGAAAACCAAGAGAGAAAATCAAAGATTGAAGAGGAAGAGGAAAGGAAAAAGAGAAGCAATAAGGGCAAAACCAAGCTTGAAGCTTGAATCCAAAAGTGAGGTAGGGGAAAAATTCTGATTTTTCATCTCACTCTTTTTCTTACTTTGATTTTCATTTGTGTGTGATGTTGATGGAAACTAATGTTAGGAAATCAAATCACACACTATAATGGAAAAAGGGCTGGTCTTGGGTTCATCTGTGTGTTAGTTTGCTGCAACTTTGTTACTTAATAGCTGTACTTTTGATGAAATTCGTGACTGACCTCTCATGACTATAACAATATGTATGTAAAGTGAGATATGGAATTGAAAAATAGAGAAAGCTGGTCTCGTATAGCAGTGTAACCTACTACCCTGTGCATGTAATATATATATATATTTACATTTGCATGCTGTTTACGGTACAACAAAGTAACTTGTTGTTTTGCTTATGCAAAATATGCATTTTTGCTAGTTGGTTTGGTACAGCATAGTACCATATATGGGAAACATTTAAATAGGCATTGAACTCTTTAAATGCTCATTTACATGCTAGTTACGATTTTTTTTTTTAAAAAAAGGAAGTTGGTTCATGCTGTCTCACGGTACAACATAGGTAATTATTGATGAGAAATAGAGTGTGGTGTGAAATGTGTAGTTGCAAATAGTGACAGTCTCATGCTACAGCAGTGTATTCTGCTGCTCTCTCTATATATAATATGCATATATGCCTTGGTATGCAAATCTTGGTACATCCTTGTCATTGGTTGTCCTATACATCTAAAATGTGCATAAAATGAAAGAGTTTGTTGTTTGTAGAGGACACGGTACAACACAAACCGTGGCTATCTTGTGAAACATTTAATTAACCAAGGTATTCTTTAAGAGTGTATCTCCATGCTGGTTACGGTTTTGAACAAAATAATGGGGCTGGTTGTTTAATTCCTGATCATGGTTTCAAATCAAATAATGGAGTTAGTTCATCTTAATGACAGAACTGCCATGCACATAAAGCAGAAAACATATATTTACATGAGAAACATGCATGGAAGGTCACGGTTCAGCAGCGAAATATGCTGCATCATATGTGTGTTTTAAGGGTATTAAACTTGGTTTATTGTGTGCTCATATGTTCACGGTTCAGCTGCAAAATATGCTGCATCACATGTGTGTTTTAATGGCATTGAACTTGGTTTATTGTGTACTCATATGGTCTAGGGTTCAGCAGCAAATGAAGCTGCATTATATAAGTGATACAACTGCATTAAACTTGGTTAATGGTTGCTTATTTGGTCACGGTCCAGCAGCACATAATGCTACCCGGTACTTAACAATGGTTGCAACACTACGTGTGTTTAAATTGACTTGGTTGTTGAAATTAATTATATTAGATGAGTTGCTATATTAGATGCAATCATTTACTGTTTGTTATTTTAAATGGTTGTTAGTATTCAAATGAATTTATTGGATTTATGGCTGCTATGTTGTGATTAATGCATAGAAGCATTGTTTCACACTCTAAGTTAAAAGATAGTGGTAAAAGGATATATTACCATAGTTTTTGACATAGCCTTACCTTATAATCATAAAAGTATGTGGTTGCTTGAATGAAATGTTGAATGTAAGCATTATGATGCTTTATGGAGGAACTGAATGAATGGTTAAAAATATCTTTGCATGTTTTGTTTTCAAACTTGATATTTGTTATTTCTATGTATTTGGCTTAGGGCCAAAGGTGCTCCTAATGCTAGGGTTATGATATTAAGGAAAGTCAAAGAATAAAGGATTTCCTAGTACCTTAATGAGGGAGGTCAAGGAACAAAAGTTTTCTTAACACCTCATTTTACTTAGAGGAAATACAAGAAATAAAGGTTTTCCTGAAAATATACAAATATCACGAGTTTTCTAAAATAAAATGTTTTATTAACATTGCACAAGCATACATTAAGGAATTTCATAGGCATACTCATCCATCATCATGCGTTACATAAAATGACAATTATATTGCCAATTGTCTGATTTTATATTTATGAAAGGTTGTTGGATGGTTTGAATGTATGCAAAGAAAGGATTGCTTATAGTTGTTTGCCATCTTATTAATAGTAAGTAAATGTGCTCATTTGAGCTAAACAACTATGTAATGTTTAAAGTGTTTTGTTTAATTAAAATGAAATGTCTATTTCGGGAAAGGAAAAGACTAAGTTTTGGTTTGTGTCACTTTCCCATTTATTTATTTATGTAACTTGTTTTTACCCGAAGTAGCTAGATTTATCGCAATGTTATGTTTTATAAACTTACTACTGAGAATTTCATGTTCTTACCCTAATTTCTTATTTTCATGGTAAATCTTGCCAATGATCAAAGTAGGAGCAAAGGAAGATATTGAAGACTTGGCATAGATGTTTTGTATCTGTAAATATATATATAATTGATGTATTGAGGTTATTAGTTTTGTATTATGCCATTGTGGCTCGTTTTAATATTTTGTGTATCTCAGACATATGTTGTAATCTCGTAGTAAAGAGCAAGTTTCCAATTATATAAAATTATCTTGTCTCTTTACTTTTGTTAAAGGCTCTATATATCAAAACGTTATTAGATATTATACAGGTTTTATATTTATGTTTTACACTTAAAAAGTGACCATCCTATTACTATATCTTGAGTATATTGATAATATACACCATAGTAGTTTTATGGTGTTACATATTTCACTTTATTCATCTTGTGCTTCAATGAGGGGGAGTCTATCTCTTAAGTTGTTTATATCTCTTGGTTTACATCATTGTTTGACATAAAGTGTTTTATTACTATCATATGCTAAATGTTGATGTACCAAAATATAACAAGCTTTGCATGAATAATCTTTTCTATCTTGAAAACATGCTTGTTTCATGTCTCTATTCTTGAATCATTTGTAGAATCAAATAGGGGGGAGATAGTTATGTTTTGAATAACTTGAAGAAGTTTTTTTGTTTTAGACGATCCTACTCTTTTTACCGAAATGAGTTTTATCTATAGAGGGAGATAAAATATTATATTTCCTTTCTAAGCCTTTTTGTTGATGTCAAATAGGGGGAGTGAAAATTGGAAAGAAAAATATGTTCTTGTGCTTATTATTTGATATGCTTATATGAATATCTATTATTCTATACTGCTCAAAATATTTTTCTTTGGTAATTTGTCATCATCAAAAAGGAGGAGAATGTAGAATTGTCTTTGCCCTAATAGTTTAATGTGTTAAGTTTTGATGTTGAAAAATGCATTACAAAAGGATATTGATCATGTTACATAGATGTGCTTAACGAGATATATTGTATCATGCATGATTATATACTTTATCTAGTTATATTTCAATTAATAATTATGCAATGAGATATGTGTAGCATTCTTCATATAATATATCTAATAATGCTTTATATGAGTTATAATGAATTAATATTGGATTTGACTCTATTTAAATAAAAATATGCAAAATGCTCTTTGTTGCATCATATATAGAGTATATCTATTAGTAATTGATAAATGTCTTATTTGGATGTATCTATGAAAGTCTTATATGAATGTTAGGCTAACTAGAGGTATACATTTATGAATCATGCATATGAAGATATTGAATTATGAATTTCGACTAACTTTATTTGTTTAAGCGAGCAATACTTTGTAGGATAGGGTGAGAGTTTATCATTCAATCTTTCTTTGATTTCCTGTAAATGAGGGTGAAGTATCCCTTAAAAGAGTAAAGGGAGAGGTATCCCTTGTTTGTAAAGAGGGTGATGTATCCCTCTAAAGTTTTAAAGGGTGAGGTATTCCAAAGGTGTGTTGAGTGCTCTTGATTGTAAAAGTTTTCAAGCACCTATTCAAGTTTGAAAGTTTAGTGAAAAATCTCGAGTGGTTCACTTGAGAACTAGACACAGGTCACAAGAGGTGGCTGAACTAAGATAAATCATTATGTTTGCTTTTCTCAACTCTATCTCTTTACATTTGTGCTTTAATTATATATGCTTGAGTTGAACTTGATATCTAACTTATTTGCTTGATTTATTCTTTAACCCAAGTTGTATTTGAGTAATCTATAATAATTGTATCTTTGTTATGCATGTTCCATTGCAATTATTAATTGAGTGCTTCAAAATGCTTAATTCTTAATGGTGTTTTAAAAATTTGTAATTACCCAATTTACCCCCTCTCTTGGGTGATGGTTGTCATGGCTAACAAAAGATGTATATTTTCAATAACTTAAAAGGTATATAGTTCTTCAATACCTTCACAAAAAGATATATTTTTTAATATGTAAGTTACTTTTAGTAATAATATTAATTATTTAGAAGGAAAGAAAATTTTATTTATAATTATTTTTCAAAATAAACTTTTCATATTAATTTTTTAATTTTTTCAAATAATATTTATTATTTAGAGACAGAATATTTCTATCTCTAACTTTATTTCTAATTAAAACAATAATATTTATCATTTAGAAACGAAAATTAGAGATGAGATATAGCATTGACAAATGAATTTCGTCTCTAATGATTTTGACTTTTAAAAATAATTTATTGACCAAACAAAGATGCAATTAGAGACAGATTGTATGAGACATGGATAAATTATGTCTCTAATTTCGTCTCTAATAAGCAAAATTAATGAAGCTCTTTAATTTTATGGAAACTGTTGCTAGCATTGTTTCCGAACATAGACTTGACTAGTTGGTTGGACTGGAAAAATAGAAATTGGTCCTTCATCCAGTCCAAATATTCCTCAAAAACTATGTTTTTCAAAACTAGTATTTGAATTTATTACTGAACCGATTAACCCACACAGTTGAACCGATTATTTTTTGATTTGTTTTTTTTTTTTTTGTAAAACCAATTAAGACTTTCCATTGAACTAATTATTTGGTTGTCAATTTATAACCAAAACTTGGTCTGACTCCTATATATAATGTGGAATAAATAGGAGCTTATAATGTAATAAAAATTTGGCTTTAATTTATAATGACAAGATTCACTTCTTCCTCTTTACTTGATGTGAGACTAGTATAGGATGAGAAGTTTGAAATTTTACTTCTTTCTTCCATGTGAAACTAGTATAAGTTGAAAAATCATGATAGTACTAGTATAATACTTAATACTTAATCTATGTAATAAATCAATTTAATTGTATTATAGATATATTTCAATATCTTTCTATAATTTTATTTGTACATTTAGCATATATATATTATTGCGCCTAAGCCAATGGCTAAGTGAAACAAGGTATTGCCCTGCTGTGTCCACGCCTAGACATGGAGAAGTGGCACCTAGGCACCAGGTCCAAAGTTTGCTAGGACCTTTATTTTAATGAAATGAAGTTCCCTTGTTGGTGGGATCCTCCATATATGCTTTCTTAAGTATGTTAAGACACTTTTAGGGATATTTCACAAAAGACATAACCACCTAGCATATATGTACAAGTTTGAGTTTTTAAGCATTTCATAAGTTAAGAATTGCCTGAAGTAGGTATGTAGGACCTTGAGCACACTAGTGTGGCATAGGTTACCACTTGTGGTGTGATAATAAGGCAAGCTAGATACAAGTATCATAAGTATGTTTTACTTACCTAGATGCATAAATTACTCTCTTGTAGTTAAAGTTGAGTTGATTATGCAAGTTTTTAGAGAAATACTCTATTATCTTATCAAGTTGAGTTAAAATGGAGTGTTAGTAAGGAGATGGTTCCTTTACTTGTTAAAGTTGAACCATAGCACAATTATCTTAACTAAGGTTATGAGATAAACCCCTTGACCTTGTAAAAAAGTGAGTAAAGCTCTATGCTAAGGATGAAGTTATGAGATAAGGGAGCAAGAAAAGCACCTTGTAAGAGTAATGATGTGAGTAAAACACTTTACCAAAGTCAATTGAGTAAAGGGAGAAGCTCTCTACTTTGGGCAAGGAAGTGAAGCCAACTCTTGCCAAAGGTGGTAAAGGAGTGAGGCAAACACTTTACCCAGGACAAAGTAGTGAATTAAGCTCTTTGTCATAGAACATGAGGAGTGAGCAAAGCATTCATGTAAAGGCTAGTAAGAGTGAGTTAAGCTCTCTACCAAGGGTAGTAAAGTGTGAAGAACTTATTACCAAGGGCAGTAGAATAAGTTAAGTCCTATGCTAGGCAAAGGAGTGAGATAATCACTTTGCCAAGGAAAAATGATATTTTACAATTATATGTGCAGTTGTTTAATATCGATAACATCTTAATAAGTTTATAGTTTATAAATTTACTTTTGTGTATTTTTATAATAATTCCATGAGATATATGTTTAATTACTGAGAACTTTCATATTCTCACCCCATTCTGTGTTTCATAAAAAAAAAGGTCAAGACCCTTCCAAAGGGAAAAAGAAAAAGAAGAAAAAGCAACAAGATTAGATAGTTTTAGTTTATGTATTTATGAGCAACTCTTGTATATTTTTACTTTGATTTGTATAAAGTTGTATGTATAACACTTTGCCCTTTAGGCTATTGATGTATATATGTATGACCTTTTCTTTATGGCTCTCCATAATTTTCTGTATAAATGTTATGGGTTAGAATGTTGCTTAAGTTAGAAGTAACATGGCTAGTACTACTTATCTTTGTATATGATGAATATATTGAGATATTTGTATTAGGGTGTTACATTATGATATCAGAGCAATTCATCCCATTGAGCTAGGGTTTGGATTGACTATGCTTAAGCATGTTAGGAAGTTTTGCTTTGTGTTGTGCATTTCTTGTCTCTATTGTGAGATGTTTGAATATAATTGAATGACTTGCCTTTTGTTTGAATGTTATTAGCTATTATTGCACTATTACATGATATTGAGACTGATCAACTCAATATGTAATGTTCTGTATATATAGGAAACTATGACATCTCTGAGGCGTACTAGAGAAAGTAGGAACTTTTCTGGTGAGGGCCCAGATATGACAGAGGCTGTTATGGCAATGGCTAATGCTATGAGAGAGTAGCACAATCATTACTGCTAGGATGTTGGATAGGCTGGGAGCCAACCAACCTCAGCAACCAACACCACCACTAGTACCACCACTATTGTAGGAGGTATAGGTTGGAAGAAATCAGAATTTTCAAGATCTTTCAAAGTTCAGATGTAACATCCCAAATTTCATAATAACAATATAATATGTATTATACCACAATAATTAGATCTAGGCATACTACTAACTAATAAAACATTTCTAACATAATATAACAATATCTTATATAGAAAATTTGAGCCACGAGCGAAAGAATATACACATAATGTCTATATTTCTCATAAATACAACATATTTACAAACTAACAAACTAGGCCTCTCAAGGCACAACATATACAAGATTTCAAAAAGAACTATAAAGCAACACTATTCTAAGTCTTCCAGTTCCTGCTTTGACTTCACTTTCCATAAGTCTTCTTCCTTAGAATCATTATGGAAACACACACATGGAATGAGAATAACATATTCTCAATAGTTAAATCCATAAAACATGCAATTAGAATCATTCCAGCTATTTCAGGGTAAAACACATTTCAAATTCAAGTCATATACATATATAAGTTAGAAAGTTGGCAAAAGCCAAAATCATGTCCTTTCTTTTCCCAAAATAGATTCTCATTTATAAGTTTGTATAGAAAACTCATTCCCACAAACAGTCTTCAAGTAATCATCACACTCTCACAACAATGCAATTTCCCATACAATTGTCATGCATGAATATGTTATAATTAGTAACTACCCATACAATTGTCATGCCATGCTAAATTATGCCTTATGTTCATACCTATGTAATAACACAAACATGTAATGAATAATGTTATGATACAATTTTTGGACACCCAATTTCGAGGTAATGTCATGATATGTTATAAGCCTTGAACAAAACAAAAGGACCCAGTTCCACAAGTCTTAAACAAGCATTAAAACCCATTTCTAGAAGTCTTATCTCTGGGTAGTGGTCTCAACAACTACGCAGTCTTCAACAAGGATTACTGTCATAGGAAAGGTTGGTTACCTTCTCATTCAAAATCACATTTAATCATCAACCCCGGGTAATGAACTCATCAACTATGCGATCTTCAAAAGGAACACTATGATAGGAAGGGTTAGTTAAATTCTCATTCAAATTCACATTTGATCATCAACATAGTTATGAATAATAATGATGCTAATGACTACAATAACTAGCATTCTAATTGGTTTACATTCATAGAACTAGATAAGGCCATCTGATGATGCTGTATTTATGGATGTTTAGGACATACTGGATAAATTATAGTAGGCTTATTTAATGATATTCTAATTTATTTGAGGATAAAATTAGAAACCTTGAAAGAAAACAATTATAAGCAAAATTGGATTAAGTGTGAATTTTGGATGGAAGAAATTAAATTTCTAGCAGTTGTGATAGATCCTTTCTAGGTTTAGAATCATAGAAAGACTTTCTAGGATGATCAGAAAAAGGACTTTTATGGATAAAGGATTGTGAAGGAAGTTTTCAAGAATTAAAGAGGAAAATTTATCCAATACATGACTTAGAACTATTAACAGTAATAGTTTTAAAAATTTGAGATATTATATGAAGATAAATTTGAGGTGCATACTTATTATAATAGGTTAACGTATCTTTTGATTAAAATGAGTTAGATATAAGGCGGAGGAGGTGTACTAAATTTCTTAAGGATTATGACAAGGAAATTGAGAATTTACCTAGAAAAAGCAAATGTTGTGATTGAGGTTCTAAGTAAGAAAATCTTTCCATAAATGATGATTTAGAAAGTGGATTTAGGAATTTGAATTTTTCAGTGATTCTTAAGTCAAAAAGAAATTGTTTAATTACTTGACGGGTTATTTGAGGTTCAGAAGTAAACATCTTGGAGGCACAAAAAGGAGATCAGTTTTTGCAAACTATTAAAAAGGTGATATAAGAAAGATAATAAAGTGATTAGAGTATATTAAGGAGAAAGAAATACTAAGAGAAGTACAAAAGAGTACGTATACAATTCATTAGGATTTTAAAAGTCAATTTTAGTGGCATAGGATGAGATCCGAAATAGCTAGGTATCTTAGGTTTGTTAGAATGAAAATGAGATAATATTTCTATGAATTTTATGAAAGAAATCTATGTCATGATGCTAAGTACGAAAAATTGCAGAGCCTTGAAGCTCAAAGTGCAAGACTTGATCAATGCCAAATGGTTGAACTTCAAAGAAAGAACTCCTAATGTTGGCTTGATAAGCCTATATTTTATAGTATTAAACCGAATGAATTATGGTGATTTGCTTGCATTTTAGACCTCTCTTGTGCTTAATCAAGTGATTTTGGCTACCATTTATAAGTTTGGGTTCAAATTGGGCTTAGTTGTATTTTTTAGCAATGTGGTAATTTTACACTCTTTCTGTATTTCGGGTATAATTTGAGTTATAGACATCTAATAATTATGAACTTTATCTTATAAGAAAGCTAAGAGGAAGATTTATAACTTTGATGTAGAGCTCCAGAGCTGAATCAAATGTCTAGTAGGTCATATTAGGCTTGGAAGTTAGAACAGAGGTGTTGTCATTAGAACCTGAGTAGTTTACAAAGATTTGGCCATATTTTGGGTTGTAGGAGACATATTTGGATGAAACCATTGGCATGGAAAGCTAAGACAAAACCCTTCAACTTTCATGAAGATCACTTATCCAAAATCCAATCTCTGAGTGATTGAGGAGTTAGACACGACCGTGTATAACTTGGAAAACACTTTTGTTAAGCTCACACGACCCTGTCTAACTTCAATGAAGCTTCTGTGTGGCAGACACGACCCTATCTCTTGGACACATGGGCGTGTCTCCCTTAAACCTGCAAATTACGATGTTTTTCAAGCTCACATGACCGTGTCGAGCTTGGACACAACTATGTAAGGTTTCCTGAGCCTAAAAATAGTAGTTTTCACCCTAAATCATTATAAATAGAGGTAAATCCCTAAACCTAAAGAGACTTTTGGCTATAGACTTGTGTTACAACTGGTTTTCAGAGGAAAGGCACAAGGATTAGAGGCAAAGGCTTTGAAGGCAAGAGCAGGAGTCTTTGAAGATCAACCATTGAAGTTCTTTTCTCCATCTTCTTCTTTTCTTTAGAAATCATGGTTGTTTCTTTAATCTTTGTTCTTATTTGTGCTACAATTTCCATGAGTGGCTAAACTCTTTTTCAAGGATTAGGATGAAACTCTCTATTTCTCTATTATGAATTGTTAATTTGATTCTTTGTTAATGAAATTATTGTTCTTGATTTATTCTTGGTATGCTTAACGCTTGTGGTATGTTGCGCACCATATTTTCATGATCTTAGGCTTTAGATGAATGATTGATAGATGAAATCTAATTGTTTGATAATCCAAGAATTAAACTTATGAATTTAGACCTAGACATAGGCTTAAATCCTTTGAGGGTTAAATGATTGTCATAAAACTTAATTGGTTGGAACTTGGATTAATTTCCATAAGAATGAGATTGATAAAGTTTTAGCACGTTTTTAATTCTAAGAAATTGAGTTTTAAATAATTTAGACAAACTGCCTTCAAGAACATAATTGAACATTGACAAAGATAGGAATACAATTTATCGTAGGGGCTAGTGTAGTGGATTCCGAGTCCTATGCCTTTAAATCTTTGTTGAATCTCATCTTTTCTAGTTTCAATTGTTTTCTTTATTGCTTTGAGTTTTGTTTTGATTTTAATATAGCTTTCACTATTACTTTTGTTCGCTTAAATAATCAAAGTCACTGTAAGAGTTAGTAATTAACTGATCCTCTAGGGAACGATCTTTATTTTACTACTTGTACGATCTATGCACTTGCGGAAAGTCAACAACAAGTTTTTGGCACCGTTGCCGAGGATTGTGTTGATTTTATCATAAGTGGCAATTTGGCTGATTTAAGCAATTTTTATTTTATTTTATTTTAATCTTATTTTATTTTAACTTTATTTTTCTTTGAATTTTCAGGTGTTGTTTCTTTCTTATGCGTAGAACGAGGAGTCAAGGAGATTTTATTATACCTATTAATCTTGAGATCGAGAGGACACTTCGTAATATTAGAAGGGAAAGAAAAACACTAATAATTGAGGAAGATCACATAGCAGACAACACTAACTAAGTTGCCAATGTAGAGCAAAGGTTGAGGGATTATAGAACTCCCAACGCTAACGCTCATCAGTCTTCCATTGTTAGACCGCGAGTAAAGGTCAACAATTTCGAGATCAAGACGTTATTGATCCAGATGTTCAAACAATTGCAATTTAGAGGGTCACCAACTGAAGACCAAAATCAACATTTGGATGAGTTCTTGGAGTTATGTGACACCATAAAGATTAATGGGGTTTCAACGGATGCTATACGGATCATACTTTTTTTCTTTTTTCTTAGGGGGAAAGCAAAGAAGTGGATTCACTCAAAAGCCCCAAATTCACTCACCACCTGGGACTTGATGGAGTAGGCTTTCTTAGACAAGTACTATTTGATTGGAAAAACAATCAAGCTCCGTCAAGACATCACTACCTTATCTCAAAAGGAAGATGAATCTCTTTATGAAGCATAGGAGAGGTATAATGATCTCATTCATCAGTGTCCACATCATGGTCTATAGGATTTTGTTGTCATCAAACATTCTATACTAGGTTAACTTTCTCTACAAAGGCAGCTCTTGATGTTGCAGTTGGCAGTGCTTTAAAGGCCAAGACTCTAACCGAGGCAAAGACTTTGATCAATGAAGTGGCTTCAAATATTTATTTGTGGTCAAGTGAGAGATTGACTTCAAAGAAGCAAGCCAGAATGATAGAGCTTGATGTCATTACTATGTTGAGTGCCAAGTTTGATGCTTTGACCTAGTCACTTGAGAAACTAAATGTCAATTGTAACGCCCCAATTTTTAGAAAATATTCTGAATGTACTGTTTTCTGTTTTTCATGCTTTTGTATGAATGACCGCTGTGTCCCTATTTTTCTGTTCTCGATTTCTGTATGAAAACAATTACGATAATACAGGCTCAAATTTTATTTGATCGTTTTACGTAGTTTGCTTCGAGACGGTAAAATAAAAATTTTTCTGAGCTACTGTATTAATTTTTCTGAAAGATATACAGCTATATAATACTGCTGGATATTTTATTTGAACGTTTTGGACGATTACCTACGTTGTGGGAAAAAATGGGAAAATGACCGTTACGTCCCGAACGCACATCTTGTTTTATTTGTTTTTCTTTGTTTTTAATTGTTTTCTTCTTGATTTAATGTTCGATAATCTTGTCGTGATTTTATATGGACTTTTTGGGTGATTTGCTCGAGGCGGGGAAAATAATATTTTTAGGGCCAGGGAAAATCTTATTTTATTATTTAGAATTGGGGGATCTTACTTAACCCGATTCTGAATGAGACTAAAAATAATCTTTTAATTTTTAGGATTTAAGCGTCAAATAAAATAATTTTATATTATTATAATATTATTTTATTAGTCAAGTATATTTTAGTGACATGATGGACAGGAAATATTTTGCGGGACCCACAATTAGCGAAACAGTTAGATCGGTAGCTTAATTAATCACCGTAAGTAGTAGAACTTTCGAACAGTGACTCACTAGTCGACTCAATGAGAGAATTTAATACCTTTGTGTGACTAAGCAAGGTGAGTCACCATGAGCAACCAATAGGATTTAAGCTTGTTAAGCAAGATTTGATCTTGACCTTTGATGCATTCAATGGCTTGGATGAAGCCAAATCCATGCACATCCATTTGCACTTGAGTGCTACGGCCAAGAGGCCTTGGAAGACCAAAACTACACTCCATCTTCATCACTTTTCTCTCTTCTCTCTCTTCCAAGAACCCTAGCCTCCATTGTTGTTCTTCTTCCCTATCATTCGGCCAAGAGCCATTCCTAATCATCCAACCATCCAAAAATTTTTCTAACCAAGTTTCCTTAACCTAAACACTATTCTAAGAACCTTTCTAGTTGGAAGTTTCTTCAAAATCTTCCATTTAGGGCTTGGAAATCAACCTTGTAAATTTGACCTAGAAGGTGAAATATCATATTTTTCTTTTCTCTCTTCTTTTTCAAAGTTCTAAGCCATGATTTCTCCATGGTTTAGCTTCTTTTTCATGGTTAATAACATGTAGATTTTATTTGAGATTTTTAGGTATTTGGTGGAGTGAAAACCGAACCATAGGAGGTGTGAAAGCTAATAATTTGTCTTCATTTAAGGTAAGAGGAAGACAATTCTTATCATCCCTTGATGGTGGTAAGAAGATGGATTGTTTGTAGAATCCATAAGGATTCGGTTGTGGTGTGTTTATTGATGTGTATTTGTTAATTTTTGTGGTTGCTAGTAGCTTAGGTGTTGTATGTTAGTAGCTTTCTTGTTTGGTGATTGTAATAATTTTGCATGTCTATTAGCTTTTGATTGTATGTCTATAAGCTTTAATTTAGGTTTTATGTGTTAGAAATATTTTGCATGTGTTAGAAATATAAATGCATGTGTTAGAATTGTATGATAAGGTATAAGATGTGAATAACATGTGTAAATTTGCATGAGTGTTCCAAAGAACACATTCCCTAGTTCACGGCAATGACAAAGTGTGAGGACCAAAATGTTCTCTTAATTTTTCCTAAAGTGTAACTTAATTAATTAGGAGAAATAAGAAGGTTTCAAATTGATTTGATCAAAGAAAAGGAATTTAGAAATCAAATGGTAAAGATTTAGTAAATTTTGGGCCAACATGCCTAAAGGATTTATTTGATTCAAAATCATTATTTTATAACATGATTTAATGAACTTAGATAAGATAATACCTTTGACATGATTTAGAAATCAAATGAAAAAGTTTTATGAAATTTGGCAAACATGCCAATATAGGTTATCATGGTTTCTAAACTTAGTTTCAAATTTTTTTTCAATCAAAAAGAGACAATACAAGTTAGAAAGAAATTTCCTATAATGATTTTTAAAGAAACAAATTGGTTAGAATTAAGTTTAAAGAATTAAAACCAATGATTTTATCATTTAGAAAGGAATACAAGTAAATTTTGAGAATTTTCTAACATATAGCTCACTTAAGGTTTTGAAGCATGTTAGAGATTTCAAAAAGAATTAAATGATATGGTTAAAAATTAGGTAAATGGAAATTTTATGGATAATTTAGGAAACCATTATTATGATATTTTAAACAAAATACTGTCAATTTTTAGTAAAAATGAACCAATAAGATAGTAAAAATATCCTAAAGACAAGTATGCGGTATGAAAAATTATTCTACGTAGTTTAAATGTACTAAGTACTATTTCGTTGGTTTTAAACAAGTAATTTTAAGGGCATTCGAATAAGAAAATGATTTAAAAAAATTTCTACGCGATTGAGAAAACGTATTAAAAATGCTACGCGATTTTAAAAATAGAAAAATATCTTTACGCGATTTTTAAACGTTTGTAAAAACGACGGAATTATGAAAACGCGATAAAATTTCTACGCGATTGACCGTTACTATCTTTATACTGTCGGGAAAATTGAACCCGTCTGATTATTTTTGAAAATCTTTCATTTGTCGGGAAAATGTGAACCCGTCATGGCTTTTGAAAATTTATATCTTTGTCGGGAAAATGTGAACCCGCATGAGGCTTTTGAAAATTTATATCTTTGTCGGGAAAATGTGAACCCGTACAGGCTTTTGAGACTATATCTGCTTGTCGGGAAAATGTGAACCCGTACAGGCTTTCCATCTATACGTTATGTGTGCCATGTATTTGGTGGATTGGTTGACGAGACGAATCACATCGTGTTGTCGATGCGATAAACGTAGCGTGGTTCATTGTTCTAATGAACTTGGAGACTTTAGTGTACGGGATCCCACATGTGGACGGAGTTGGTAGCTCCATTTGGGCCGTGGTAAACCGATAGCACACTATGGTACTCGACATACACTATATTTAATCAAGATTGGTGAAATCTAGTAGTACATTTACTGTAGTGCCACAACGTGAGATCGTGAACTACACCACGCCTGGATTGATGGATTCTCGTGTCGTGGGGCTATAGACGCAACGTGTGACAGCCGCAATAGTTGGTGGGGCAGCCGTGGTACTATTAGATTTTGCGAGTCATTCCTCTCTCTGATACTTGTGTTTTCTTTAGCTCCATGGAGTAGGATTTTGTCATATTATTTATCTCTATGTCTATTTGGTTCCATCTTATCTATTTATTGTTCATCTGTATCTTATTTGTTTATTTTATCTGGTTACTGTTACTATATTTGGTTATTATATCTTATCTGTTTATTCTTATCTTTCTTATTTTATCGTGAGGTTTTATCTGTTATGTGATATATTGTTATGATATCTAAATTTTACTTCAATTTGTTATTATAATTGTTAAAGCTTTATGTATTGCATGAACTCGTATACATGTTGTTTGTCGTCTTCTTATTGGCCATGTTGTGATGATTTTACGTTGTCTTACCTCTTTGTTATATGTATTTTCTGTTTAATTATTTTACGCGGTAAAGACTTCGAGGAAGAGGATCAGCCTATTGAGATCGTGTACCACGAGGAGGAGGAAGATCGGCGAGTGACGACCGGTTTACGATCAAGAGCCATCCGATCATCCATATCCTCGGATTGATTGTGAGGATGGCGACGCTTGAGATTTTGGGATTCATAGAGCTGGTATTTCATGGAGGTGCTCGGCTTGGCACTTACGAGGCGATCGTGACTCGTGACGTATGCGGGACGTGTGACCGTGATCCTACGTCAACGTTTTGATGAAGAGCTCTGTCATGACTACGACACACTCGCACTTAGAGTTACCCTTATCCATTAGGCGTTATTGGGGTGCTGAAAACCCTGAGCCTAGTGAGATAAGCATCGTATCGACTGGGCGATCCCGTTATCGCCGTGTGTCGAGACATCCAGGATATCTATCTCCTGATGATCATTTTCATCCGAGAGTGATCTATCAGAGGATTAGATAATCATGATATTTTTTTTGGCGCGTCGGCGTATGTATACGTATATATTAACTCTTTTATTGCTTTCTTTCTTGTTTTTGTTTAAATATTTGTAGTCTTAGTTGTAAATTATTTGTACAGTTTATAACTTAATCATATGTATATTATTAGTGATGATGTTTTTTTTTTATTTCGTATTTTCGCATTATTTTTTTTATATCATATTTGTCTATCGGGAATTATTTTACAACCCGTAATAATATTTAACAAATGTTTCACAACTTGGGTAGATTTTATTTCTATTTCTTTTATTTTCTTTTATGTGTGACATCCTCCAAAGGGGTGTTACATTAGTTGGTATCGAGCCCAAGTTAGAGTCTTTTGGGGTTGTGGTTGGGTCTTTTTTGTTTGTCTTTGTGTGATTCTCTGTGATCTTTGTGATTTATATCCTTTCGGAAATATCTAGAAGGATGTATCTAACTTTGTTTTGTTATGTTTGAAGAAAGAAGATGGTGGTAGAGGCGAGAGGACGTGCTAACGTGAATCGTGTTGAGGACCGATGTTGGTTCTTCTTGAAGCTATGCGGCGAGATGGTGAAGTGATTACTCAAACAAAATTTGAGAAGCGACTCAACAAAGAAGATGCTACGGTGATGCCCTAAATTTATCGAATTTAGGCGCCATAATCCGCCACGTTTAGAGGCGAGGTGGATCCGGAGAAAGCGAGTCGGTGGATGCAAGATTTAGAGAGAATCTTTGAGGGGATGAGATGCACGAGATGAAAAGAAAGTAACTTATCTTGTTTTCATCTTTGAGAGGAGATCTGGAGACATTGGTGGAGAGGAATCCGCCGAGTGTTGCAAGTGAAGGACCGAGATCACACTGGGAAGTGTTTTCTAATACTTTTCTCGGATAAGTATTTTCTGCAAGTGCTAGGCATGCCAAGGAGATGGAATTTCTTGGGTTGCGACAGGGAAATATGACAGTGAATGAATACGCCACCAAATTTGAAAGTTTGTCTCAATTTTCAGACTATGCTCAAAATTGACAAGATGAGGTATGGAAATGTCGGAAGTTTGAGTCTGGATTGAGAGTAGAATTGAAGCGAGGAGTGATATCTCTGAGGATGAATCAATTTCATGCTTTGGTAGACGCATGTGCACGACTTGAGGAGCTTGAACCGTCGCGAGATCAGAGGAATCAGAACTTTGGGCCGACAAGGTTTCAAAGAGGTGGAGGTAGCAATACAAATCGATTTATGCGTAAGCCGTATGCTAGACCACAAGGAAGTCAGACTCAGCGACCGCCAGTTGGAGGGAGTGTACCTAGTGGTGGAGCAGGACAGAGAGTGGTGTTTACACCGACGTGTTTTAAGTGCGGTAAGAAGGGCCATCTATCTCCAGATTGTACGATTAAAGGAATTGTCTGTTTTAACTGTGGACAGCCTGGACATATGTCGAATGATTGTACTCGACCAGAGAAGAAACCTGTTGTTCGTCATGTTAGAACTAATCAGCAAAAATCTGAAAATACTCAACCGAGATCTGGAGGGCGAGTGTATACAATGATGGGATCTGAAGTTTCTCAATCTGATGACCTTATTCAAGGAGAAGGTGACATTGGAGGTAACCTTCTGACTGTATTGTATGACTCGGGTGCTACACACTCGTTTATTGCCTATGATTGTGTGGAAAGATTGAAGTTGCCTGTGTCTTCTCTGAATGTTAAGTTGAGTGTATCTACGCCAACTGCTAAACCTGTAGTTACTTCTAAGATCTGTTTGGATTGTCCTATTGTTGTGAAGGGCCGTTTGTTTTTGGTCAATTTGATTTGTTTGCCTCTTATTGAGATAGATGTAATCTTAGGGATGGAATTTGGTTATGTTCTAACCATATCCTTATAGATTTTGCAAAGAAAACTATAGTTTTTCCTAAGGAAGAAGAGTCTGGATTCTTAAGCTTTGTTAAGGTCAAGTCTTTGTTGAGAGATGGAGCGCGAGGGATATACGGTATTGTCTTCTCTAGAAGTTAAGAATGAGAAGGATGTGAATACTATTCCTGTTGTCAACGATTTTCAGGATGTTTTTCCGAAGATGTACACTGGTTTACTGCTTTGAGCGGGAGATCGAGTTCTCAATTGATTTAGTACCGGGAACAGGTCCTATCTCAATTGCACCATATCGTATGTCGCCAGTAGAGTTGGAGGAGCTGAAAAAGCAATTGGTGGAACTGTTGGAGAAAGAATTTGTACGACCTAGCGTTTCCCCATGGGGTGCGCCGGTGCTTTTGGTTAAGAAGAAGGATGGAACTTCACGACTTTGTGTGGACTATCGGCAGTTGAACAAGGTGACTATCAAGAATAAATATCCGCTTCCAAGAATCGACGATTTGATGGATCAATTGAGAGGAGCTGTGATATTTTCCAAGATAGATCTGCGATCGGGTTACCACCAGATTCGTGTAAGAGGGGAAGACGTGCCGAAGACTGCTTTTCGAACTCGTTATGGACATTATGAGTATCAGGTAATGCCATTCGGGGTGACGAATGCTCCTGCCATATTTATGGATTATATGAACAGGATATTTCGTCCATATCTAGACAGATTTGTCGTTGTCTTTATCGATGACATTCTGATCTATTCTCGATCGAAGGAAGAGCATCTTTGAACATCGAATGTTGTTCTTGATTTTGAGGGAGAAGCGGTTGTATGCGAAATTGGCTAAGTGTGAGTTCTGGTTGGAAGAAGTCCAATTTCTTGGTCACGTAATTTCTAAAGAAGGTATTGCGGTGGACCCATCGAAAGTGAAGACTGTTTTACGGTGGGAAAGACCTAAGACGGTAATGAAGTTCGAAGTTTTGTTGGACTTGCTGGTTATTATCGGAGATTTATCGAAGGTTTTTCCAAGATTGCTGGACCACTTACATAACTTACGAGGAAAAGTCAAGCTTTCGAATGGACGGAAGAACGCGAAGCTAGTTTTCAAGAGTTGAAGAAGAGGTTAACAACTGCACCGGTGTTGATCCTACCAGATTCGAAGAAATCTTTCGATGTGTATTGTGACGCTTCTTACCAAGGATTAGGATGTGTGTTGATGCAAGATCGGAACGTGGTGGCATATGCTTCTCAACAATTGAAGGTTCATGAGAAGAAGTATCCTACGCATGATTTGGAATTGGCTACGGTGGTTTTTGCTCTGAAGATATGGAGACATTTTCTCTATAGAGCAACGTTCAACATCTTCAGTGATCACAAGAGTTTGAAGTACTTGTACAACCAGAAGGAGCTGAATATGAGGCAGCGAAGATGGTTAGAATTTCTGAACGACTACGATTTTCAACTTTTGTACCACCCTGGTAAGGCGAATGTCGTGGCCGATGCCTTGAGTAGAAAGATTATCAGTGTTTCTGCTCTGATGATCAAAGAAAAGGAGCTCATTGAACAGTTTAGAGATGAGTGGTCATTTGTTGAGTTGAAACCGGGAAAGATCTGTGTGAATATGGTTACTATCTCAAGCGAGCTTATGGAAGACATAAGGGAAAAGCAGAATGCCGATAAATTTTTACAAGGAAAAAGGGAGCAAATGAAGCAAGACGAGACAGTAGAGTTCAAAGAAGGAACTGATGGAATTCTAAGGTTTCGAGGTAGAATCTGTATTCCTCGTGGCCAGAAGCGAGGCAATATATTGTGGAACATGCCCATACTAGTCTATTAAGTATGCATCCAGGCATAACAAAGATGTACCAAGACTTGAAGAAGTTATTCTGGTGGCATGGAATGAAGGGTGATGTGGTTAGATGCGTGTCAACTTGCTTAGTTTGTCAAAAATCGAAAGTTGAACACCAAAGACCAGCTGGGATGTTACAACCATTATCGATTCCAGAATGGAAATGGGATAGCATTTCTATGGATTTCGTTACTGGTTTGCCAAAGACAAGGAGAGGTCATGATTCAATATGGGTTATAGTCGATAGACTTACGAAATCGGCTCATTTCTTACCAATCAATATTAAATATTCATTGGAAAGATTAACCCAGTTGTACATCAGCGAGATTGTCAGATTACATGGAGTGCCTACGTGTATAGTTTCGACGAGAGATCCGAGGTTTACGTCAAGATTTTGGCGAAGTCGCAAGAAGCTATGGGAACCAAGTTACGATTGAGTTCAGCCTATCATCCGCAGACGAGATGGTCGACAGAGAGAACTATACAGTCTTTGGAGGATTTATTGCGTGCTTGTGTTTTGGAACAATGAGGAAGTTGGGATGAATTTTTATCTTTGATAGAATTCACCTACAATAATAGTTTTCACGCAAGCATCGGAATGGCACCTTATGAAGCATTGTATGGAAGACGATGTCGAACGCCGCTATGTTGGTATCAAGATGGGGAGAGTATGGTGTTGGACGAGGAACTTGTACAACAGACTACGGATAAAGTCAAGATGATACAAGAGAAGATGAGGACGGCACAAAGCAGACAAAAGAGTTATGCGGACAAACGAAGACGATCTCTTGAATTTAAGGAGGGTGAGCATGTATTTCTAAGAGTTACTCCTACGACTGGTGTCGGAAGAGTGATTAAGTTGAAGAAGCTTACTCCTAAATTCATTGGACCATATCAGATTATCCGACGTATAGGTCCTGTAGCATATCAGATTGCTTTGCCGCCTTTTCTATCCAATTTGCATGACGTGTTTCATGTATCTCGATTCTGAAGTATATACCGGATCAGACACATGTTATACAACCGGATGATGTGCGGTTAAAGGAGAATCGACTTACGAAACTTTACTGTCGAGAATAGAGGACGAGAAAGGTAAAGCGACTTCGAGGAAGATGATCGAACTAGTGAAAGTCATATGGAATGATATGACGGGTGAAGCTACTTGGGAGCTGGAAGATAAAATGAAAGATCAGTATCCTCATTTGTTTGGATGAACATCGAATTTGAGGACGAAATTTTTATTTGTTGGGGAGAGTTGTAACACCCCAATTTTTAGAAAATATTCGAATGTCTTGTTTTTACGTTTTTCATGCTTTTGTATGAATGACCCATTTGTGTCCCTATTTTTTACGTTCTCGATTTACGTATGAAAACAATTACGATAATCTGAGGCTCAAATTTTATTTGATCGTTTTACGTAGTTTGCTTCGAGAGACGGTAAAATAAAAATTTTTAGAACTCTTGTATTAATTTTTTGAAAGATATACAGCTATATAATACTTGTTGGATATTTTATTTGAACGTTTTGGACGATTACCTACGTTGTGGGAAAAAATGGGAAAATGACCGTTACGTCCCGAACGTCTTGTTTTATTTTTTTTATTGTTTTTCTTGTTTTTAATTGTTTTCTTCTTGATTTAATGTCCGATAATACTTGTCTGTGATTTTATATGGACTTTTTGGGTGATTTGCTCGAGGCGGGAAAATAATATTTTAGGGCCAGGGAAAATCTTATTTTATTATTTAGAATGGGGGATCTTACTTAACCGATTCTGAATGAGACTAAAAATAATCTTTTAATTTTTAGGATTTAAGCGTCAAATAAAATAATTTTATATTATTATAATATTATTTTATTAGTCAAGTATATTTTAGTGACAGATGGAGTAGGAAATATTTTGCGGGACCCACAATTAGCGAACGGTTAGATCGGTAGCTTAATTAATCACCGTAGCGGTAGAACTTTCGAACAGTGACTCACTAGTCGACTCGTGAGAGAATTTAATGCCTTTGTGTGACTAAGCAAGGTGAGTCACCATGAGCAACCAATAGGATTTAAGCTTGTTAAGCAAGATTTGATCTTGACCTTTGATGCATTCAATGGCTTGGATGAAGCCAAATCCATGCACATCCATTTGCACTTGAGTGCTACGGCCAAGAGGCCTTGGAAGACCAAAACTACACTTCATCTTCATCACTTTTCTCTCTTCTCTCTCTTCCAAGAACCCTAGCCTCCATTGTTGTTCTTCTTCCCTATCATTCGGCCAAGAGCCATTCCTAATCATCCAACCATCCAAAAATTTTTCTAACCAAGTTTCCTTAACCTAAACACTATTCTAAGAACCTTTCTAGTTGGAAGTTTCTTCAAAATCTTCCATTTAGGGCTTGGAAATCAACCTTGTAAATTTGACCTAGAAGGTGAAATATCATATTTTTCTTTTCTCTATTCTTTTTCAAAGTTCTAAGCCATGATTTCTCCATGGTTTAGCTTCTTTTTCATGGTTAATAACATGTAGATTTTATTTGAGATTTTTAGGTATTTGGTGGAGTGAAAACCGAACCATAGGAGGTGTGAAAGCTAATAATTTGTCTTCATTTAAGGTAAGAGGAAGACAATTCTTATCATCCCTTGATGGTGGTAAGAAGATGGATTGTTTGTAGAATCCATAAGGATTCGGTTGTGGTGTGTTTATTGATGTGTATTTGTTAATTTTTGTGGTTGCTAGTAGCTTAGGTGTTGTATGTTAGTAGCTTTCTTGTTTGGTGATTGTAATAATTTTGCATGTCTATTAGCTTTTGATTGTATGTCTATAAGCTTTAATTTAGGTTTTATGTGTTAGAAATATTTTGCATGTGTTAGAAATATAAATGCATGTGTTAGAATTGTATGATAAGGTATAAGATGTGAATAACATGTGTAAATTTGCATGAGTGTTCCAAAGAACACATTCCCTAGTTCACGGCAATGACAAAGTGTGAGGACCAAAATGTTCTCTTAATTTTTCCTAAAGTGTAACTTAATTAATTAGGAGAAATAAGAAGGTTTCAAATTGATTTGATCAAAGAAAAGGAATTTAGAAATCAAATGGTAAAGATTTAGTAAATTTTGGGCCAACATGCCTAAAGGATTTATTTGATTCAAAATCATTATTTTATAACATGATTTAATGAACTTAGATAAGATAATACCTTTGACATGATTTAGAAATCAAATGAAAAAGTTTTACGAAATTTGGCCAACATGCCAATATAGGTTATCATGGTTTCTAAACTTAGTTTCAAATTTTTTTTCAATCAAAAAGAGACAATACAAGTTAGAAAGAAATTTCCTATAATGATTTTTAAAGAAACAAATTGGTTAGAATTAAGTTTAAAGAATTAAAACCAATGATTTTATCATTTAGAAAGGAATACAAGTAAATTTTGAGAATTTTCTAACATATAGCTCACTTAAGGTTTTGAAGCATGTTAGAGATTTCAAAAAGAATTAAATGATATGGTTAAAAATTAGGTAAATGGAAATTTTATGGATAATTTAGGAAACCATTATTATGATATTTTAAACAAAATACTGTCAATTTTTAGTAAAAATGAACTAATAAGATAGTAAAAATATCCTAAAGACAGTATGCGGTATGAAAAATTATTCTACGTAGTTTAAATGTACTAAGTACTATTTCTGTTGGTTTTAAACAGTAATTTTAAGGGCATTCGAATAAGAAAATGATTTAAAAATCCTATGCGATTGAGAAAACGTATTAAAAATGCTACGCGATTTTAAAAACAGAAAAATATCTTTACGCGATTTTTAAACGTTTGTAAAAACGACGGAATTATGAAAATGTGAACCCGTACAGGCTTTTGAGACTATATCTGCTGTCGGGAAAATGTGAACCCGTACAGGCTTTCCATCTATCTGTTATGTGTGCCATGTATTTGGTGGATTGGTTGACGAGACGAATCACATCGTGTTGTCGATGCGATAAACGTAGTGTGGTTCATTGTTCTAATGAACTTGGAGACTTTAGTGCACGGGATCCCACATGTGGACAGTTGGTAGCTCCGCTGGGCCGTGGTAAACCGATAGCACACTATGGTACTCGACATACACTATATTTAATCAAGATTGGTGAAATCTAGTAGTACATTTGCTACGTAGTGCCACAACGTGAGACCGTAACTACACCACGCCTGGATTGATGGATTCTTGTGTCGTGGGGCTATAGGCAACGTGTGACAGCGCAATAGTTGGTGGGGCAGCCGTGGTACTATTAGATTTTGCGAGTCATTCCTCTCTCTGATACTTGTGTTTTCTTTAGCTCCATGGAGTAGGATTTTGTCATATTATTTATCTCTATGTCTATTTGGTTCCATCTTATCTATTTATTGTTTATACGTATCTTATTTGTTTATTTTATCTGTTCTTGTTACTATATTTGGTTATTATATCTTATCTGTTTATTCTTATCTTTCTTATTTTATACGTGAGGTTTTATACGTTATGTGATATATTGTTATGATATCTAAATTTTACTTCAATTTGTTATTATAATTGTTAAAGCTTTATGTATTGCATGAAGCTGTATACATGTTGTTTGTCGTCTTCTTATTGGCCATGTTGTGATGATTTTATGTTGTCTTACCTCTTTGTTATATGTTTTCTGTTTAATTATTTTACGCGGTAAAGACTTCGAGGAAGAGGATCACCTATTGAGATCGTGTACCGTGAGGAGGAGGAAGATCGGCGGAGCAGACGACCGGTTTACGATCAAGAACCATCCGATCATCCATATCCTCGGATTGATTGTGAGGGATAGCGACGCCTTGAGGATTTTGGGATTCATAGAGCTGGTATTTCATGGAGGTGTGCTCGGCTTGGCACTTACGAGGCGATCGTGACTCGTGACGTATGCGGGACGTGTGACCGTGATCCTACTTCAACGTTTTGATGAAGAGCTCTGTCATGACTACGACACTTTTTACGCACTTAGAGTTACCCTTATCCATTAGGCGTTATTGGGGTGCTTTGAAAACCCGAGCCTAGTGAGATAAGCATCGTATCGACCGCGCGATCCCGTTATCGCCGTGTGTCGAGACATCCGGGATATCTATCTCCGATGATCATTTTCATCTTTGAGAGTGATCTATCGGAGGATTAGATAATCATGATGTTTTTTTGGGCGTCGTCACGTATGTACGTATATATTAACTCTTTTATTGCTTTCTTTCCTGTTTTTGTTTAAATATTTGTAGTCTTAGTTGTAAATTATTTGTACAGTTTATAACTTAATCATATGTATATTATTAGTGATGATGTTTTTTTTTATTTCGTATTTTCCGCATTATTTTTTTTATATCATATTTCTGTCTATCAGGAATTATTTTACAACCCGTAATAATATTTAACAAATGTTTCACAACTTGGGTAGATTTTATTTCTATTTCTTTTATTTTCTTTTATGTGTGACATCCTCCAAAGGGGTGTTACATCAATGACATCGCTACCCCTTAATATAGCTTGTGACACATGTGGAGGAGGTCATTTGACTTTAGAATGCAATTCAATGGAGACCTATTCTCAAGACTTGTCTTTGGAGCAAATGAATTTTGTGCATAATGGAAATTTCAAGACTCTAGGTAACCCCTTCTCCAACACTTATAATCCAGGATGGAAAAACCATCCCAATTTCTCATATGGTACCTAACAAAACCAAGGGTTTCAATCCAACAATAGACCTCCACCCAAATTCTAACAATCGCAACAATATTCTCAAGGTGCAAAGTTCAATTTAGTAGCTCTCATGGAGAATTTCATAGTTGTAACATTCTCCTAAACCTAATGATTCTAATCAGGGTTATAGAAGCTCAGTAATACCAGTAAGAATTATTTGTTAATTCAGATAATTTTTTGAATTAATTTGAACGTAATTTTATAACACTAAATATAATAGAATAATTAAGGTATCTGATGAATCAGTTGATATGATGGAAATAAATATAAAAATTTTATTTCCTAGCTAAGGACCATTGATAAGAAATGTAAAAATTTTTGGAGAAGCAACATAACAAGTTTGGTATTTTTAAGGATATTGCTGAAAAATAGCCAGTACAGTCAAGCAATTCATAAAATTATAAAATTTTATGAAGATGATAAGTAGAATATGGAGAATATTTTGATATGAAAAATATTTTAAGGTAGACGTATTTACCTATTTTACAGGTTTGATTTAATTTGAAAAAGTAGTGCAACTTATTTGATGAATAACAATATATGAAAAATTACAGAAAAATAGATCTGAGGACTAACATGAGTCCTAAAATTTTCCTTAATAATTATGGACAATTGAAAATATAGTTTTGGAAGATTAAAGTATATTTAACAGATACAAAAGTTACCACATCCTATTTTTCTATTCACCACCACCCAAAAAACTCCTCTAGATTCTTCCACTCTTTTCTGCCTCACATTCTCATCTCACTCTCTATATTTCTCCCCATCATTCAGCGTGAAAAGAAGATACAAAAATAGAGGAAGAAAACTTCATACGGTCACCATTCTTTCTCGCTCCAATTTCTATTTTCTATCTTCCATCTTCATTTAAGTTTCCTTTCTCATCCTTCTTTATTGTATATGTGTATTGTTCATGCTCAAACGACAGCAACAAAACAGAGAGAAAACAACAAGAAAAAGAAGGAAAAAAGAGAAAGAAAGTGAGGGAAAATCAAGGAACCAAGACAAGGTATTGAGGTAGGGGTTCTTGGCCTTTATCATACTTTTTTCTTTCATTATTTTGGAGCTTAAAATTATATGTTGGTGACCATGAAGGCCATAGCTAGATTAGGGATTAAAGGGAGAGATTTATGTTAATTTTGTGCTTTGATTTCTTAATGAATTTTTGGTCTTTTTCTTGATGAATTTTTTATTGAAAGCACATGGTAATGGTTAAATTCTTGGCTAGAGTAACTCACGGCCAAGTCTGGAATAAAAAGGAATTATATTGTTTTAATTGTTCTTATTTTCTATAGATGTTTAAATTGAAGTTGTGATGTTGGGAATGACAAGAAAAATGAGGTTTCATTGTATTCTTTGGGCTGAATTGTTGTGGCAGCTTGCTGCACTATTTTAAGCATACTTTGTGATGTTTTTATGCTTGCATTTGTGGCTTGAATTGTGCTAGAAAATATGGCAAAGGTGCTGCCCTGTTTTTATTGTAAATTTATATGTGTTTGTTTTATGTATTGACACAAATTTTCATTGAGAAAATGTTGAGTAATTGATGAAATTGTAATTATGATGTTTGATAAGGATCTTGGTCGTGACTTAGACTCTGTTACATATGTTTGTGAAATGTTGTTCACGACCAAGAATTAATTTATATCACTTTTATTGACTTTAAACTTAGTTGGTTTTGTGTCTTGACAATCATGGTTAAGAATCCTAATTATTCATAGTTGAGCTTCCTTTATGTTCACAATAGTTCACACTTTGTGATATTGACTTGATGAATTTGTAAAGATGGCCTTAATATGAGCTTTGGCCGAGACACACACACTTGAGTAATTGTAAATAGAGGTGGTAACTCATCATTGGTTCGTCATGTTTGAGATTGATTAATTGAAGTTCTGAAAGTTTATGGATCAATTCTAACATTTGTATTCTTTAATTGATTATATGGATCTTAACTTGGCCATGAAGGCCGTATAGTAACTCAAAGAGATGAGGTGATTACTTTGTTGTACTTAAATGCCTATGTGTTTGAATTACACTTAAATCAATGTTTGATTGGGAATTACTTAGAAACAAAAGATATTATGTAATTATTGAGGCTTAATGTTATGTTATCAAATTGATTAGTGAAATGTTAATATATTATACTATGAATTGGATTGATTGATGAGAAATTAATGCATTATGCTATGATATCAAACTGATTGATGAATTTGAATACCCATGATGAGAAAAATTATGATATGTATATTTTGCATGATTGATTATATGATGATTAAAGAGATTTGATGAAAAATGATTTTCTCTCATGGGTATCCCTTTGTGGAACTAGGCTGAGTTAGATTTTAGATATACCTTAGACTTAGGGTAAGTCTTGGATCCTCATTGGCCCACGATTGAATCTCAGTCCAACTTGGATCCTTATTGCTCCAACTAAGTCTGTTCTAAGTATGCGATCCAGTAGGCTCTCATGACGGTGGCAATAATATTAAAATCTCATTTTAATATTATAAGCAGTGAATGGTATCTAGTAACACATCGTTGCTACCCAAGTAATGAGAATGTTAGTGATTTGACTTAATTTTTCCATAATCAATATTACTGTGTAGTTTAGTCCCTTTGTCTAGATATCTAAATTGAACACAAGACATGGAACATGTCACCCTTATATAGTTCAATCTTCTGTTTCTTGATACTCGAGTAGACGTAGAAAAACAAATGAGCTCAATATCTCATATTGACTCATTTGAGCATGGTCATGCATTTCGTAGTCTCACTCAATCAGGGGCCCTGAAGATATTACTCTTTTTATGTAGGAGGGACAAATCTTATCTAGGTCACTCACATCCCTCCGTATGATTCGCGGTATATCCAATAACTAACTTTATAATCACCTTGTTACAAATGACGTTTGATGGCATTATAACATGCAATTCTTCATGTAGGAATCGTAGTGATTTCAGGTCAAAGGACCACATACATTATCGCAACCGGGATCATGGCAGGAGCAGCGAAAAATATATAAACTAAGGAAAAAGAAATAGAGTCGCTACCAATTTTATTTTTATTAAGAAAAATAGGAAAAACAAAAAAAATGGTCTACGTTCAAAAACTCAGGTTCGGGGGTCTAATTATGCACAAGGAAGGGTGGAGACTTAACCCCACAACACCCCTAATGCATCTGCCCTAAGACGGTTACCTTAAATCAGTTGTGCAAATTTTGATAACTCTTAAAAATATTTGTTTCACCCATTTTTTAAAAGATAGAAAAGAAATCAATGGATAAATTATGAAAATTTAATTTTGGCTCGACAGAATAGAGATTCTGCTCCTACATATCATCGGGTGCAATAAGGAATTCAAAGTCACGTTCTTTAGAAAAAAAAAACGATTGTGGGTTAGTTATTTTTAATTTTGAAAAAAAGATTTTTTTGTTTTGAAAATTCATTCGATTTTTATTTTTATTTTAAAAAAACGAATCACTAAGCTATTAGATGATTTTAAAAGTTAACGGATTAACAAGATGTCACAACTTAGCTAATCTCGTTTTATTTTTCTTAACAAGGTTCAATTTTTTATTTTTTTAATAAATTAAAAAACTCATAACCCACTAACAAAACTAAACCCAAATTATTTTATTCCTTGTTCCCAAAAACCAAAAAATACATAAATAAGTAAATACATAAATCGAACACCCCATAATCCAACCCAAATACAACCAAAGAACCCAACCAAAATAAATCCAAAGCAACAAACTTAAAATTAAACTAAAAAAAAAAGAGAAATAATAATTAAAAAAATAAAAAAAGTTAAACTAGATAAAAAAAAGATTGGCTCTCATTCAAACGGACGAGCAGCATAAGAAAACTGACAAAAATAGAAGGGACATATTGAACGGCCCTCAACGACAGCAGACGGCTGGCGATGCGATATGGGCAGTGTCACTCGTGGTGGAGGATAGTGACCTAGGGGGCCTAATTCGGCGTGGTTCTGGGTGGCGCGGTGTGCAGTATGAGGCTCATGAGAAGGATGTTGTGGCTTTGGGCGGCGATTTTGGTATGGTTCACGGTGGTTCTGTTTGAGCTCGGTGGTTTGGTGTTGGTAGTGGCTTACGGTGGCTGGCTGGTACGTAGTTTGGGTCGTGCGCAGGTGACGAGAGAGAGGTTGTGGGTGCAATTATGGCTGGGTTGTGGACAACGGTTCAAGGTTGAGGGTGGTGGCTATTGCCAGGTGGGGTGGTTGCTGGTTGTGGGTGCTTCGTGGTTGAAAGTGGAAAGGGTAACTAGTGAGTTTGGCAGAGGTTTGGTATAGGTTGAAGATTATGCATATGAGGTGTTTGATAATTCATTTAAAAGAAAACTTTGGATGGTATATTGTAGGTGTGTGCTATTATGGTGATAGGTTTCGTACGGGTTGCTCACATGGGTGTAAGTGAGGAGGCAGATTCATGGTGGGGTTTTTTTTTTTAAGGTGAAGATGATGATGAGGTTGGATGTGGTTACGGTTGGGTAAGGATGGAGGGGTTGTTTGGTGGTATTGTACAACCGTGAGAACTTGGGTGGTTGTTGTGGTTACGGTGTGGTGTTTTGTTGTTTGTTGGTTCATGTTGAAGAATGAAGATGGTGGTGGTTTGGGTTCGGCATGGTCTCTAGTGATGGGTGATTTGAACTAGAGGTGGAGGCTTTGGTGTGGGGTCTCATTGTATGGATGAGTTGGTGTTTTTGGGGTTGTTGTGGGGATGGTATTGGGATATTGTCATGTCTATGGCCATTCAGTTGGGGGTTTCTAAGTTGTGGTTAAGAGGAGGTGAAGTTGTGTTCTGTCTCGGTCTCTCCTTCTTATTCCCTCACTTTGTGCTATCTCAAATTTTTTCTCTTTTTTTCGAATGAAAACCAACTCTCCCCCCTCTTATGGATTTCTCCCTATTGGAATTTATGTGCAAAGAATTCCAAAATGTGATTCAGTGTGTGTAGGTGAATGCTTTGCCAGACTGTGAGAGGGAGTGGGAGGCAGAACATCCTTGTCTCCTTGTGTGTTGTGTGTGCTGAAAGGAAGTGGATAGTTTTGCCCTGTGTGTTTACATGAAAATGAGTGGGGAGCAAATAGCTTGGTCTTTGCTGCAGTGTTAGTGCATCAGTGCAAGGTGCCTAGTGGAAAAAGACAAAAAATGAGAAGACCAAGGAAAGGCAAAATGGATTCGTACTCAAAATGGAACAAAGCAAAGGGAGAATGCAAGAAGAGTGCAACGACAGCCTCTTCACTTTTTTTAATTATTTTTTTGTTTTTGTTTTTCTTTTAAGATTTTTGTAATCATAATACCTATTAGGCTAAACAAATTTTTAGGCTAAACAAAAAAATAGGAAATGAGTCAAACAAACAAGGAACACTTATTAGCATAACTAATTTTTTTTCTCTTTTCTTTTCTTTTTTTTCCTTTGTTTTTATTCTGAATTAAAATGTTTTAATGACCCGGACAAAATTGGATGTTCACAGTTGCCCCTCTTTACTTATTTCTTACTAGATACTAGGAATAACCATAGTTGTTCATATTATCGTCGTAAGAAATAAGTAAAGACGCAAACTTAAATTTTGTCCGGCAATGCATAAGATGATATGAATGGACAAGGCAAATATGTTGATTGAAAATCAGTGAGCTCAAATGCAGATTTACAAGTTGTCATAGTATCGTTGATCCTACCAGAGTGAAGCTCAGTGTAAAGCCAGAGACGTCACCGTATTGTCAATAAGTTGTCGCAGCTCAATTGACATTTATTGATTAAAAAAGTTTTTTTTTAAATTTAAATGATGTTTGGTGACCTTGTGACCCAGAATTGTAAAAGATAGTGGGCTTAACCCGAAATTCAAAAGACAGTGGGTTTGGCCCGAAATTTAATAGATAATGGGCTTGACTTGGAATTTAAAAGACAATGGGCTTGGCTCAAAATTTAAAAGATATTGGGTATCTGAAATTTAAAAGACAGTGGGCTTGGCCCAAAATTTAAAAGTCATTGAGTATCTGGTGGCCTAAAATTTAAAAGATAGTTGGCTTGGCCCGAAATTTGAAAGACAGTGGGCTTAGCCAAAAATTTAAAAGACATTGGGTATTTGGTGTCCCAAAATTCAAAAGATGGTATCTAGTGTCCCGAAATTTAAAAGGCAGTGGGCTTGGCCCGAAATTTAAAAGAAAATGAGTATCTTGTGTCCCGAAATTTAAAAGACAATGGGTATCTGATGTCCCAAAATTTAAAAGGCACGTGCTTGGCCTGAAATTTAAAAGACATTGGGTATCTAGTGTCCTGAAATTTTTTTCTACTTCTTTTTTTTATCTTTTAGGAAAAATCATTAGGCCATGGACCTAAATTTTGTAAAACCATGTCATCAAGTCAAGGACTTGAGGTTTTTTCTTCTTTTTTTTGACACATCATCATGCCATAAACTTGGAACTTTGTGAAAGCCACCAAGCCAAGGGCTTGGATCTTTTTTTTTTTTTGTTTAGGTCATCAAGTCAAGGACTTGGAATTTTTTTTTAAAAAAAAGGCAAAAAAAGTATCTTTGAAAAGTCTCTTAGTAAAATTAAGATTTCCTTAAACCATGCGCTTCCTAAAAAAAACTTATGCAACTAAACCCACTTTTATGCTCTTCTTCCGTGCTTTCTTCAAAATCTTCACTTCCATTTTTTTTGGGTACCTCTTGTTTTTGGGTTATCTCTTGGGATAACATTTCCCCTTCAATTGGAACTTATCTTGTTTTTGGGTTATCTCTTGGGATAACATTTCCCCTTCAATTGGAACTTACAAGTTCTTTTCAATATGAATTGTTCATCGGGGAATTACCATTAGATGGTCAAATTATAATGATATACTCATGTTCACCTTACCTCAAGCATTACATAACAGACAAACATGAATTCAAAAGTACAACAGAAAAGAAGTGAACAACTTCCAGATTGGTCTTGGAAGTTTGACTACACAAAGAGATAAATATATGGAAAAAGATACAGACAACGGTATGGGATTCAAAGTGGTGTTGCCCCAATATGGATTAGTTTGACTTTCATGAAAATGATCTTTAGTTGCTTACTAGGCATTATGGCCAATGATTTATTTCTGTTGAGCATGTACATCAAGTCAAAATGAATCAAAGAGAAAACTGCCGCAGTTAAGGACTGAATTGAATAGGGCATAAACTCACCCTAAGAACCAAAAGATTTATCCTAGCTTAAGCCAAATTGAACCAAAAGATTTTTTTTGCCCTAGTCTAGGACTGGATTGAATAGAGCAGAAACTTGCCCTAATGGCCAAAAGATTTGCCTCAGTGTAGGTCAAATGAATCAGGGAAAAGAGAAATTGCCTTAGTTTAGAGTCAAATCGAACAGGGTAGAAACTTGTCCTAGTGTAAGGCCAAATTGAATCAAAGAGAAATTTGCCCCAGTCTAGCCATGGTTAGTGGTTATGAAATGATAGATATAAGACTCAAACAAATGTTTAAAGGTTGAATAGGACTAAGGATCCTTGTTCGAAATTAAATTTTGTTAACTGCTTTTGTGCTTTCAAACACACTTTTCTCTTATCGTTCTCAATTTTCCTTTTTTTCTTTTCACTTCAATCATTTACCTTTGTTATGACCCATTTCATTTCATTTCATGTTCTTTCTTCTTTCTTTCCTTTCTCTCTTTTCATTTTATTATTTTTTTTTGTTTTTCATCATTTTTTTTTACTTCCTACCCTTTTCACCTTTTTTTTATTATGCTTCAAAATAGTTACCATGACAATCAATCTTTGTTTTGTGCTATCCCCTAGCATAAGGGTGGATCCTTGTCTAGGATTTATTGAAGAAAACTTTCAAGCCCAAAATGGGACAACGAGGGATAATGAAAAGATGAATTTTTATGAAGGAGATAGAAATATGGTCAATCTTCATTTCAAATCTTGATTGCTCATTTTCAAAAAACTAATAATAATCTAGAGACAAAAGGATAATGCACACTAAGTGATTACTTAATTGCTCCATTTATGAATGCACACCAATTCTTATTTTTTTTCTCTTTTTTTTTTGGCAAAAGACACCTACACACGTGGACTTTATAACTACTGACATCTATCAAACTAAGAATTTGCCAAGAATTGGAGTCTACTGGGGTTCACATATAAGGAAGACACTTTGAATAAACAAAAGAAAAAAATGATGAAGATGAAAGGAAACAAGATATGCTAAAATTCATGCAAATCCATTACATTAATGTTTCACGAAAGTTAACATAAGTTCAGCATCACAAAAGTCTAAGATGGCAAACACATCAATTAATGCCTCAAATTGCCAATTGTTAAGAGATTTTGAGTTGCTTGAGGATGAATAATACATACAGGACAAGTTGGGACA
Source organism: Ormosia emarginata (assembly GCA_029884605.1). Lineage (NCBI taxonomy): Eukaryota > Viridiplantae > Streptophyta > Magnoliopsida > Fabales > Fabaceae > Ormosia > Ormosia emarginata. The sequence continues at coordinate 49,584,056 of JAQQTP010000088.1, forward strand.
TGTGAACGCGACGAGGGAACATTAATGACTTGGTATGAGGTTTGGTAAGCACTAACTTCTGGCTTTTCCTCCCTTGTCCGTGCCATTGTCTTAGGAAAATTATTCTCTATATGTCTAGTAGGTACCTGATCTTGCATGGTTCTCAATCCTTTCTCCAACCGAAATTAGATCAGAAAAATCCCTATAGGCAGCCCCTTCCATCAGCCCAGTAAAAGGTGCTCCTAAGGCCCTATAAAGTATGAGCTTAATTCAAGCGAAGTCAATTGTGGTTGAACCTAGGCTGCCAACATTCTCCTTCTTTGATTTATTGCTTGAAAGTCTCATCATTCTTCTTTTGCATTACCCCTAGCTGTTCTCGGGTAGGTGCAACGTTGATGTTGAATCGATATTGCCCCAAGAATAGATTTGTCAAATCATCCCAACAAGAAATCTTTGAATAGTCAAGTTGCATGTACCATTCTAAAGCCGACCCGGTCTGGCTTTCATGAAAGAAATTGATTAGGAATTTTTGATCTCGTGACCAAATGGTCATTTTAGTGATGTAAGTCTTCAAATGAAACTTGGGATTGGTGATTCCATTGTACTTTGAGAAATTCAGGATTTTGAAGTCCTTAGGGATATTAACTTCAACCTTCGGTTACAGTTTATCGATTCCTATCGAGCCATACAAATTAAGGCTTGAATGGCTTTAATTTGCTCTTGCATCTTTCCAATCAATTCATCACTTGATTTTTCTTTTTCTAAGTTACTATTCAGGAATATCTTCAGTGGCTGCTCAAGAGAGGCTTCTGCATTGTTATTCTCACATTCAAGATTTCTGTTCAAGGAACTATCCCCTTCATTTGCATATATTCCAGTGTCGGAAATGGTTCCATTTGTTGTTCTAAGTTTCTCAATTAACTATCTCAGTAAATTCTCGACCCTTGATTGTCCTTTTTCCATCATATCGATTCTTACCCTCATTTCATCCATCTCTCGCCTCAAATTTCTTTCCGAGTTTGACATCTTTTACAGTTTAGTTTGCGACCTCGTCTTGTAGGTCTGAGTTTGTGCGATCTACATTTTTAAAAAAAGAGAACATTAAATGGAATAAAAAAAATACTTTTTTCCTTTTTTTAAAAAAAGTGATCTTATACAAGAATGCATGATGAAAATTTGTTTTTTCTTTTATTTCAAAATATAGGATGAATGCAATAGTTGGTCATTTAATAGACTTGCCCACCCTTTTTTTTGTAAAGAATTTTTTTTTAGCAAAAAACTTTTTTTTAGAGGGGTACGATTATGACTTATCATATTAACAGATCATACTACTTATAATGTATATGTACAATAGAGATTATGACATGAATAAATTTAAAGATAATGAAAAAGTACGCTCCCTTTATGCCTTAATGGATTGCCTTAAATTTGAGGAGTTCTATCCTAAGGATTTATGTGTCTTTCTGATTCGTGAGAACTTTTATTGGGAGGTTCTACTATTCTAAAGACCTCTAGAGCTAAGTCTCATTTTAGAATATTGACCACAAACAGTGGGTAAACCACTAGGTGTGGGACATTCGTGAAAAAGATACACTCTAGATGAGGTTTTCATGATAACCAAACAGGATGTCAATCCAAAATAGCTATCATTATGCAACCTCTACCTAACTTAGGCTTCACTCCGACCCAGGTATTGAGCCCCACTAGGATGTGTGTGATAAATGTGTAGGTGCAGTAGGTGTAGGGAGTGCATAAACTTTCATAATCCTAAGGACTACCCACATCCTGTAAAATAAAACAAACGTAAAACAAATTCCAAAAATAAAAAATCTTATATACTAAGGTTTGTATAATAAAATCACAGTTAAAATATTCAATAAACAAAATAAACAAAATATAAAAACAAAACAAAAATAGAAAGGGTAAAACAAATATATAAATGTCACAAAATTTGCACAACCAATTTACAAAGGCTTGACTCTCAAGTATACCCAGTGGAGTCGCCATTTGTTGTGACTGGGATTGCGGCAGGAGCAGCGAAAAATATATAAATTAAGGAAAAAGAAATAGAGTTACCACCAATTTTATTTTTATTAAGAAAAATTGGAAAACCAAAAATGATGGTCTACATTCAAAACCTCAGGTACATGTGTCTAATTATGCACAGGGAAGAGTGGAGACTTATCCCCGTAGCACCCCCAAATATATCTGCCCTAAGACGATTACCTTAAATCAGTTGTGCAAATTTTGATAACTCTTAAAAATATTTGTTTTACCTCTTTTTTAAAAGATAGAAAAGAAATCAATAGATAAATTATGAAAATTTAATTTTGCCTTGACAGAATAGAGATTTTGCTCCTATATATCCTCAGGTGCAATGAGGAATTCAAAGTCACGTCGTTCTTTAGAAAAAAAAAATGATTGTGGGTTAGTTATTTTTAATTTTGAAAAAAAGATTTTTTTTGTTTTGAAAATTCTTTCGATTTTTATTTTTTTTAATAAAAAATGAATCATCAAGCTATCGCAATTTAGATGATTTTAAAAGTTATTGGATTAATAAGTTGTCACAACTCAGCTAATCTCGTTTTATTTTTCTTAACAAGGTTTAATTTTTTTATATTTTTAATAAATTTTAAAAAAACTCATAACCCACTAACAAAACTAAACCCAAATTATTTAATTTCTTGTTCTCAAAACCCAAAAAATACATAAATAAATAAACGAATAAATACATTAATCAAAACACACCATAATCCAACCTAAATACAACCAACAACCCAACCAAAATAAATCCCAAGCAACAAACTTAAAATTAAACTAAATAAAAAACAAAAGAGAAATAATAATAATAAAAAATAAAAAAGTGAAACTAGATAATAAAAAAAAGACTGGCTCTAATTCAAAGAGACAAGCAGCATAAGAAAACTCATAGAAATAGAAGGGACACGTTGAACAGTCCTCAACGGCAATGGACGACCGATGACACGATCTGGGCGGCGCGACTCGTGGTGGAGGACGACAACCTAGGGGAGCTGATCCGGTGTGGTTCTGGGAGGTGCGGTGCATAGTATGAGGCTCATGCGAAGGACGTTGCGGCTTTGGGCGGCGATTTTGGTACGGTTCACGGTGGTTTATGGTGGTTCTGTTTGAGCTCGGAGGTCTGGTGGTTGTGGTGGCTTACAGTGGCTGGCTAGTATGCAGTTTAGGTTGTGTGCAGGTGACGAGACAGAGCTTATGCGTGGTGGTTGATGTTGGATGGCACGGTGAGCGCGATTGTGGCTGGGTCATGGATAACAGTTCAAGGCTGTGGGTGGTGGCTGTTGTTGGGTGGCGTAGTTGCAAGCTGTGGGTGCTTGGTGGTTGAAAGTGGAGAGGGTAACTAGTGAGTTTGGCAGAGGTTTGCTATAGGTTGAAGATGATGCACATGAGGTGTTTGATAATTCGTTTAAAAGAAAACTTTGGATGATATATTGTGGGTGTGTGTTGTTGTGGTGATAGGTTCTATACGGGTTGCTCACATGGGTGCAAGTGAGGAGACAAGGTCATGGTGGGGTTTTTATTTTTGGGTGAAGATGGTGATGAGGTTGGATGTGGTTACGGTTGGGTAAGGATGGAGAGGCTGTTTGCTGGTATCATACAACTATGACAGCTTGGGTGGTTGTTGTGATTTTGGTGTGGTATTTTGTTGTTTGTTGGTTCAGATTGAAAAATGAAGATGGTGGTGGTTTGGGTTCAAAGCATGGTCTCTAGTGATGGGTGGTTTGAACTAGAGGTGGAGGTTTTGGTGTGGGGTCTCATTGTATGGATGAGTTAGTGTTTTTGGGGTTGTGGGGATGGTGTTGGGATATTGTCATGGCTATGGGTATTCAGTTGGGGGTTTCTAAGTGGTAGTTGAGGGGAGGTGAAGTTGTGTTATGTCTCAATCTCTTTTTCTTGTTCCCTCACTCTGTGTTATCTCAATTTTTTTCTCTTTTTTTCTGAATGAAAACCAACTCTCCCCCCTCTTATGGATTTCTCCCTATTGGCATTTATGTGCAAAGAATCCCAAAACATGATTCAGTGTGTGTAGGTGAATGCTCTGCTAGACTGTGAGAGGGAGTAGGAGGCAGGACATCCTTGTCTCCTTATGTGTTATGTGTGCTGAAAGGAAGTGCATGGTTTTGCCCCTTGTGTGTACATGACAATGAGTGGGGAGCAAATAGCTTGGCCATTGCTGCAATGTTAGTGCATCAGTGCATGGTGCCTGGTGGAAAAAGGCAAAAAGGGAGAAGACCAAGGAAAGGCAAAATGGATTTATACTCAAAATGGAACAAAGCAAAGAGAGAATGCAAGATGAGTGCAATGGCAGCTTGTCGCGACCGTGATCGCAGCGGGATAACGACTTAAATTACAAAAATTTAAGGGAGTCGCCACCAATTTATTTTTATTAGAAAAAATTAGAAACAAAAAAAGATGGTCTACGCTCAAAAACTCAGGTTCGAGAGTCTAATTATGCATAGGGAATGGTAGAGACTAAACCCCACAGCACCCCTAATACATCCGTCCTAAGACGGTTATCTTAAATTAATTGTGCAAATTTTTATAACTCTTAAAAATATTTATTTTATCCATTTCTTAAAAGACAAACTAAACAAACAAATAAATTATGAAAATTTAATTTCAGCTTGACAGAATTGAGATTCCGCTCCTACGTATCCTCTGATGCAATGAGGAATTCAAAGCCACGTCGTTCTTTAGAAAACGATTGTGGGTTGGTTATTTTTAATTTTGAAAATATTTTTGTTTTGAAAATTCATTTGATTTTTTTATTTTTAGAAAAGAAAGAATCATCAAGCTGTCGCAACTCAGACAATTCTAAAAGTTACAAGATTAACAAGCTGTCGCAGCTCAGCTAATCCAATTTTAATCTTCTTTTTTTGTTAACAAGACTTAATTATTTTGTTTTATTGAGTTTTTCCTTAAAAAAAAATAAATCATCAAGTTGTCACAACTCAGATGATTTTTTTTAAAAAAAGAATACAAGATTAATAAGCTGTCACAACTAAGTTAATCCCATTTTATTCTCTTTGTTTTTTTTGTAAAAAAAAAACAGTCAAATAACAGAAAAACAAAACATTTTTTTTTAAAAAAGGAGTCAAATATCAATATTTTTTTTTTATATCAACTACTAAAGACCCAAATAATAAATAAGGAAAAACACATAAAAGAGTTGCTAGCCCAAAATAAAATAAAACCCAAATGGAAATTAAAGCTTAAAAGAATAATAAAAAAAAAACTTAGATCTAGTAATAACAGCCCACTAAATAAATAAACTTAAGAAAATAAAAAACTGACCTAGACATTTAATTAGAGCCCAAATGACTCAAAAACTACATAGCCCAATATCATCAAAACAACCAAATCCTAATCAGAAAACACACTAAAAAAAGAAAAAAAAATAAATAAATAACCACACTAAACGCTTTGGACCCAAACATTCACTATAAGCCCAAACAAACAACAACCCCAAAGAAAGAAAAACTACCCCCACCAAAAAAACACATCAAAATTATTTTAGTTTTTTTTTAAAATAAATAAATAAATAAATAAAAGAAAAGACATTAGCCTCTAGAATCAAATCTCAAACAGAGAACAAAAAAAGGGGGGATTTCGGTAGATGCTTTTCCATGGTGGCTTCGTGGTGATGCAGTTGAGAATGGGGGGAGAAGACGGTGGCGGTGCGGCTGCGAGAGGGAGATGACGGTGACGGTGCGGCTGCGAGGTGGTCGTTCAAGGCTGGTGGGGGTCCGTGGTGGGGGTAGAAGTGGGTTTCGTGGTGATGGGTGGCCTGTGGTGGTTTCACGGTGGGTTTCGTGGAGTCGACGGTTGTGTGGTGGCTGGTCCCCCGGTGGCTCATGGTTGGCAATGGTGGCCGGATCTGGGGGTTTTCAGGCTTGGAGACTCCATAGAGGGTCACGGCTAGGCTGAAAAAAGGAAAATGGGTAGAGCTCGTGGTGGGCTGCTGGTGTGGTTTCTGAGATCTGGTTCAAGTTGGGTTTTCTGATGGGTCTCGAGAGGAGCAGAGGTGGTTCGTTGACGGTGGCTTTGTAGGTGAGAGACTGGTTTTTCAAGTGGTATGGTGAGGTTGATGCCGTGGTCTTTGGTAGCCGTGGGAGATGGAGTGGTTCCTTATTATGTTGTGAGACTTGAAGTGATGGAAGGGATTGTGATGTTCAAGGAGGGCCTACAGTTGCTTAGAGTGGAGGATCTTGGAGGTTTAGGGAAAACATATTTGAGGTATTTGAAGATGGGTATGGCTGGAACTATGGTTTCGTATATGAGGATGAAATGGATGTGAGTGGAGCGATAAAGTGGGGTTTACGGGCTGTTTGGAGGTTAGCTGGATGCTGGCTGGAGCGTGATTCCGTGGAGGTTACAGGTTATGGTGAGAGCAAGGGAACGGTGGTGAAGCTCATAGTGGCTTCGATGGTGTTACTGGCAACTAGCTTCGGGTTCGTGGATGGGTATTTGCATAGCTCAAGGTTCTCTGTGAATGGGAACAGAGGTATGAGGTCCCATTTCTTGTGCTTGGATAATTGAGATTGAAAAGGGGTAATGGAATTTTCTTGTTTTTGGTCACTAAACTGGAATGAAGAAATGGAAACTGTGCAGTTTACATGTTTGAATTTAAATCAGTGAGAAAATGGCTTTTACCTTCAATAGGAGATTGAGAGATGACTGATGAGGAAAAAAAAGTTTAATTTTTCAGGAAGATTTTCTCTTTGCTTCAATTTCTCTGTAATCCCCACAGACTCCGTCTCTTACTAAAGAACGTCTCACCCTCTCTACTTTCTCTGTTTCTTATCTTTCAAAAAAAAATTCTCACCTTCTCTGTATTCATCCGAAGCCAACCCCCTCAAATTCTCACATTCCTTCTTATGTAACCAAACTCTGTGTGAATGCAGACAAAACGTATGGGGAACAAAAGCTGTATAATTTCTGCGATGGAGCAACTGAATTGCAGCTGCAGTGGTGAAGGTGGGGAGCACACAACATTGCCTCTGCTATGGCATTGAGTGTACGTGAGTGAGTGGGTGTAAAAGTGAGTGGACTGTGCAGTTGCTTGGTTGGAAAAGGAAAAAAGGAAAAGACCCAGCAAAGGTAGAATGAATTCACTCTTAAAATGGGAAAAAAACAAAAAGGAGATGGCAGAGGGCTGCAACGGCAGCCCTCCTCTTTTTTTTTATTATTATTATTTTTTTGAATCATAATACCTATTGGGCTGAAACAAAATTTTGGGCTAAAACAAAAAAAATGGATTAAACAAAATTTTGGGTGAAACAAGAAAAGAAATGGGCTAAATAAAATTTAGGCCACACAAGAAAAAAGGTTAAACAAAATTTGGGCTGAACAAGAAATGGGCTAAGCAAAAGAAAACAATCATCATGTTATTAATCTTATTCCTTTTTTTATTTCTTTTTTTTTACTTATGTATTAAGATGTTTTAATGATCCAGACAAAATTGAGTGTTCACAGTTGCCCCTCTTTACTTGTTTCTTACTTGATATTAGGAATAACCATGGTTTTTCATAGTATCGTTGTAAGAAACGAGTAAAGACGTGAACTTAAATTTTGTCTCGCAATGCATGAGATGATGTAAATGGGCAATATAAAGATGTTGATTGAAAACCAGTGAGCTCAAACGTGGATTTACGAGTTGTCGCAACGCCATTAATCCTACCAAGGTGAAGCTTAGCGTAAAGCCAGAGACGTCACCGCATTGTCAATAAGCTATCGTAACTCAATTGATGTTTATTGACTAAAAAGAGTCTTCTTTTTTTTTTCTTTTTTCCCCTTTTCTTTTTGGGTGACCTTGTGACCTGGAACTATTAAAAGCAATGGCCTTGACCCAGCATTTAAAAGACAATGGGTATCTGATGTCCCGAAATTGAAAAGGCAGTGGGCTTCTATGTCTTGAAATTTAAAATACAGTAAGCTTCTGTGTCCTGAAAATTAAAATGCAGTGGGCTTCTGTGTCCCGGAATTTAAAATGCAGTGGGCTTCTGTGTCCCAAAATTTAAATGATAGTGGGCTTCTGTGTCCTGAAATGTAAATGATAGTGGGCTTCTGTGTCCCGAAATATAAAATGCAGTGGGCTTCTGTGTCCAGAAATTTAAAATGATAGTGGGCTTCTGTGTCCAGAAATTTAAATGACAGTGGGCTTCTGTGTCCTGAAATATAAATGACAGTGGGCTTCTGTGTCCCAAAATTTAAAATGCACTAGGCTTCTGTGTCCTGAAATATAAAATGCAATGGGCTTATGCGTCCCGGAATTTAAAATGCAGTGGGCTTCTGTATCCCAAAATTTAAAATGCAGTGGGCTTCTGTGTCCTGAAATTTAAAATGCAATGGGCTTCTGTGTCCCGCAAAGATTTTTTTCTCTTCTTTTTTTTTTCTATAGTGAAGCTAGCCGTAAAAGCCAAAGACGTCACTTTCAAAGCTGTTGCAGCTTATTATCTCATAAAAAGATGTTGCACTATTCATTCCTGTAACTCAAAATCTAAAGATCCTGTCAATAGATTGAAAATATCATGTCAAAAACTTTCTCTTGCATTCTCGATGTTAATTGCTTCCTCGGAAAACTTTGATCCATCAAACCCGGGAGCAGGCTCTCACAAACTAGGGCTTATCAGCTTGTCTCAAATTCCTTGGAATCTTTGAACATTGAGTACCTTCCTTTTCAAGTTTGCTCATCAGGGACACAATTCCCCGTCTTCTTCCTGGCAATGTGGATTGAATATGGGGTAGACCTAGTTTTCATCCCTTGATTGAAATTTCTAACCCATTCTTGATCTAATTTGTTAATTAGAGGATTGCCATTAAATCATCAAATCAATGATATTGAACTTATATTCCTTTTGATCGAAGCATTTTGTAATAAACTGTGTGATTTCACAAGTATGAAAGAAACAAACAAGATAAAAGAAAGCAAAAGAATAAGAGAGAAGAAAAGAAAAAGAAAGGTACTTTTATTTATTTGAATGTTCACAAACACATAACGGCATTGAGAATGATAAAGAATACAAAGGATGACACAAACAAAGCGAAAAGTAATCGCCCCAGTTAGGATTCCTTCATTCTCTTTAGATATGACCTAATTCTCAGATGGATATTACAACCATTGACTGCCAATAATACAAATCCTCTTCCATTGATCACCGCTCAAAATTTGCCCCAATTTTTTTTTCTTCCATCACTGCTCAAAATTGCCCCAGTTTTTTGTGTTTCCTTTATGTTGTCCTAGTGAGCCCTTCAGGTGACATCTCCTATGAAAGCCTTTGCCGACTTTACTTTTGCCTAATTTAAATGCCCTAACTTTTGCTTAGGCCGCCCTTGCGGGTTTTTGACCTAACGGGCTTCTTTTTTTTTTTTTTTTTTCTTCTTTTCTCTTTCTTTTTTTTTCTTTTTTAGGCATAGAACTTCTTGACTGCATCAGCATTTGTCGGCCTTGGCAATTCATTTTCATCCATATCTGTCAAAACTAAGGCTCCTCCAGAGAATGCTTGCTTAACAATGTAAGGCCCCTCATAACTCGGTGCCCATTTGCCTCGGGTGTCTTCTTGGTTTGGAAGTTTTTTCTTCAAAACTAGGTCACCTGCTTGAAACTCCCTAGGGCATACTTTCTTGTTGAAAGCTCTTGCCATTCTTCTTTGGTATAGTTGCCCATGACAAATGGCCTTTAATCGCTTTTCTTCAATCATGTTTAACTGCTCATACTGAGTTTTTATCCATTCTGCCTCTTATAACTCGGCTTCCATCAACATTCTTAAGGATAGGATTTCGACCTCTATAGGGGATACTACTTCCATGCCATATACCAGGGAAAATGGTGTTGCCCCAGTGCTAAATCATATATTAGCGCGATATGCGTGGAGAGCATAGGGGAGCATCTCATGCCATTCTCTGTAATTGACCACCATTTTGGCTACTATCTTCTTGATATTCTTGTTTCCTGCTTCTACCGCACCATTCATCTGAGGTCTGTAAGGAGCAGAATTGTGATGCTTGATCTTAAACCTCTCACATAGATTCTTAATTTTGGCACTATTGAGATTAGGGGCATTATCTGTAATAATCCTTTCCGGGATTCCATATCAATAGATGATGTTTGCCCTCAAGAACTTGAGAACAACCTTTTGAGTGACCTTGGCATAGGAGGCAGCCTCTACCCACTTGGTGAAGTAATCAATTGCTACCAGGATAAACCTATGGCCATTGGAAGCCTTTGGATTTATTGGCCCAATAACATCGATTCCCCATATCGAAAAAGGCCAGGGTGCCACCATATTATGCAATGGGACAGGAGATGCATTAATGTAGTCAGTGTATGCTTGACATTTATGATACTTTCGAACATATCCTATGCAATCAGATTCCATAATGGACCAGTAATAACCACATCGTAGGATTTGGTGAGCCATCATGATACCATTGGCATGTGTTCCACAAATCCCTTCATGAACTTCTGTTAAGATGGAGAGAGCCTCTTTAGCTTCTACACATCTGAGGAGTATACCATCATAGTTCCTTTTGTACAGTACCTCCCCATTCAAAAAGAAAGCCATGGAGAGTCGACGGATGGTCTTTTTGTTTGTCTTATTTGCCCCTGATGGGTATTCTCTGAACTTAATGTACTACTTGATATCATGGAACCAGGCCTGGCCATCTTCTTCTTCCTCAACATTGGAACAATAAACTGGTTCGCTCTTTGCCCTCACTCAGATGGGCTGCATATTAGCATGAATATCCAGATTGGTCATTACAGCTAAAGTAGTCAAAGCATCTGCGAATTGGTTCTTATCTCGAGTCAAGTGCAAAAAGGTGATCCCTTCAAACTTCTCGACCAACTGCATCAAATATTTTTGGTATGGAATCAACTTTGGATCCTTAGTCTGCCATTCCCCATTCACTTGATAGATTATCAGTGCTGAATCTCCATATACTTGTAGTTCTTTCACTCCCAATTCTATTGCAACTTTCAATCCTTGAGCACATACTTCATACTCGGCAACATTATTGGTGCAATCGAACTCTAACTTGATGGCGACAGGGTATTGCTTCCCACTTGGTGAGGTGACCACTGCCCCTATGCTGCTCCCATACATGTTGACTGCTCCATCAAAGTACATCTTCTATATGTCTTCTTCATCTAACTCTTCTTCTTCAACTGCTAAAACATCTCCATCGGGGAATTCAGACATCACACGTTGTTTGTGATTAAGTGGGTTCTCAGCTAAATGATCTGCAATTATGCTCCCTTTGATAGATTTCCGAGTCATGTGCTTTATATCGAACTCAGAAAGAACCACTTGCAACTTGGAGACTCGTGTGGAAACATGAGGACTTTCAAATATGTACTTTATTGGGTCCATTCTTGAGATCAACCAAGTTGTATAGTACAACATATATTGCCTCAACCTTATTGAAGTCCATGCTAGGGCACAACAAGTCTTCTCGATTGTCATGTAGCAAGACTCACAATCATTGAACTTCTTGCTCAAATAGTAGATGGCATGTTCTTTCCTTCTTGCTTCATCATGTTGCTCTAACATTGCTCACATGGATGTCTGTAATACTGTGAGGTACAATATCAAACGACGACCAGGCGTCAGTGGCACCAAAATGGGAGGACTTTGCAAGTAAGTTTTTATCTTCTCAAAAGCTTCCTGACAATGTTCATCCAATTTTCCTAGTTGTTGTTTCTTTAATAGCTTGAAGATCGGCTTGCAGGTGCTAGTCAGATTGGCTATGAACCTAGCAATGTAATTCAGCCTCCTGAAAAAGCTTCTTACCTCTTTTTTCGTTTTGGGAGCGGGCATATCTTGTATCGCTTTGACTTTGTCAGGGTCCATTTTGATCCCTTCCTTGCTAATGACGAAACCAAGTAGTTTTCCAGTCGATGCACCAAAAACACACTTTGCTGGGTTTAGCCTTAACTTGTACTTTCTGAGTCTTTCGAACAGTTTTTGCAACACTTCCATGTGGCTTTCCCCTTCTTTGGACTTGGCGACTATGTCATCCACGTATACCTCAATTTCTTTGTGCATCATATTGTGGAACAAAGCAACCATGGCACGTTGATAGGTAGCCCCAGCATTCTTCAAACCAAATGACATAACTGTGTAACAAAAAGTTTCCCATGCCGTGAGGAATGTGGTCTTCTCTTTATCATTCGTATCCATGGGAATCTGGTTGTATCTAGAATAGCCATCCATGAAAGAGAATCTATGACCTCTTGTCGTATTGTCGACGAGGACGTCAATGTGAGGCAATGGGAAATCATCTTTAGGGGTAGCTTTGTTCAAATCCCTATAATCCACTCATATCCTGACCTTTCCATCCTTCTTTGGAATGGGGATGATGTTTGCTACCCATTTTGGGTGTCTAGATACTTCCAAAAATCCTGCTTCCAATTGCTTGGTGACTTCCTCCTTGATCTTTAAGGACATTTCCCGGTGCATTCTTCTCAACTTCTGCTTTTTTGCTTCAGCATTGGGGTATAACGGGATTTTGTGGGAAGTTATGCTCAGATCCAGTCCCGACATATCTTGATAAGACCATGCAAAGACATCCATGTAGTCTCTAAATAACTTGATCATGCATTCCTGCTCTAGATTATCCACCAATCTTAACTCTTTTTTGTCTTCATCAGTTCCCATATTGATCACCTCCACTTCTTCCTCATTTAGGTTGAATTCTCTCTTAGACCTTTCTACTAACTTGGTAAACTCCTCAGCAGCGTCCCTTTCTTCATCTGAGTCATAGTTGTCTATATCCATTATTGAATGAGAATCTATCTTTAAGTTTTTAGGAATCTCTTCACAGGACAATGACTCTACAAGACTCAAATCCCTGGAAGATTTATTTATGCCAAATTGGAAACTATTGACAAAAGGAAAATATGACAATTGACAGGGCTAAGAAAAAGATAAGTTGATGATAGAAAAGAAGCAAAATAGTGAATCAACTAAGAAACACACAAGTTCATTGCATTGAAATTTTGATAAAAGATCACATGAGCAGTGAATCACACAAAAACACATAAGTTCATTACATTAAAGCTTCAATAAAAGTTAACATAAATTCAACATCACAAAAGTCTAGGATAACATCATGACTAAACAATTACTTTATGGCAATCACATCAATTAACACCTCAGATCGCCAATTTTCTAGAGGTTTCAAGTTATCGGAGGGCTGAATAGCATGGTATTCTCCTGAGTCTTCTTCCACATTGTTAATGATTAGCCGGACTCGAGGACTGGAGGTTCCATTGATGACTTCAACAGGAATAGGGAATGTTTCCTTCAAATGAGGAATAATCTTTCTCACTTTATTCTTTTCATCGAGAGTCAGGCCTTGCTTCATCATACCTTCTAAGGATGCATCATATCCCAAACCATGTCTGCTATTGTTTTCTGGTAGGGTGATTGTAGACTTAATTCCTTACAGTTGAATTCTTAAACCTTTCCTGGCTTGATAACCACTCTTTGTCATGATCCGAGTCACAATTTGATGAACATCTTTAGAAAGTGACTCGTCTTTCTCTGCCTTTGATTCTACCAACTGGAAACTGTGTAAGAAATTCTTCACCTCCAAGTCTGTGTTTTCAACATAAGGCACTGAAGTAGGCTTCATCAATAGGATTTTTTCTTCTCCTCAAATGCTAACCAGACACCCATTATTGATGTACTTCAAGCATTGATGCAAAGTTGAGGGAATGACACCAGCAGCATGGATCCACGGTCTTCCTAAGAGCATAGTATATGTAGGTTTGATCTTCATTACCTGAAACAGTACTTGAAAGCAGCTCGTGTAACATCCCGAAAAATACCTATTTGATCATAAATATTTATTTTATATTATTCTTGATTTTTAGGAATTTTTCTAGAATTTTACGGAAACGTCGAATATTTTAATATATTTCTCGTTTTACGTGCACATTGAGCTGAGAATTGCTGAGATCAGTGTAACACTCCGAAAATTGATTATTTCGCCACGAATAGTCATTTTCCAATATTAGTGATTTATGTGAATTCTTTCGGAATTATCCGAGGACGACGAATATTTTAATATATTCCTCATTTTACGTGAATATTGAGCAGAGTCGTGAAAACGATTGTAATGCTTCAAAAATTGGAAATTTATATGACGGACATTCATTTCATAATATTTTCAATTTTTGAGAATTTTTTGGGAATTTTCTGAAAACGCCGAATATTGCAGTATACTCCTCGTTTTACGTGCGCACTGAGCGGAACTGGGAAAACGCGATGTTTTCTCCGCGATCCTTGAACTATGGATAAGTCAACGGGGGATTTTACTAAACCCGAGACTTGACACAGTTTACGAGGTTTCACAATTTTTGAGAAATCTTAACAGATAAAATAAATCAATACAGCGAAAAATTCATCTGTCAGATTAATTAAATACTGACTTCTATCAACTGTAACTATTATCCATTGGATAATAGTGTGTAATAAAAATACTATCACATTATCCTAATGCAATCCACTTTATGTCTAATCAAGTCACTTTAATTCAAATTTAATGTTTAAAAATCAAAGCTTCTTTGAGAAGCTTTGACCAAATATTGACCCAAATACCCTTAGCTTCTCTTGGAAGCCAATTTCCCCACTCTCCCTTCTCTCTCCACACGGCTGGAAGCAGCCCCAAGCAAGGAGAATTATCACATTTCATTAATTCATTTTATCACTTTAATTCATTAATTTCCAAAAACACTTTCTCTCTCATCCTTTCTTCTTCTTCTTCCTTGAATTTTCTCTCCTCCTTCTCTCTACCAAGCTCCACGGCCAGCAGCCCCTCAACCACCAAATCTTCACAAAAATTTCATCTAGCTACATTTCTTGAATCTTCTCAACATTCTAAACACTTTTTCTTCTTGGAGTTTCTTGAAAATCCTCCATTTTCATCATCTTCTTCAAGCTCCAACTTTGAGCATTTTGGGTAAGTTTCAAGACCACTCTCCCTCTTCTCTTATTTTCGTAGTTGTGGTCTTCTTATTGGTCATCCATGGTTGATTTTTCAAGCCTTGGTATTGATTCTAACAAAGTTGAATTTTTAGGGTTTTTGGAGAAGTGCAATCCGAAAATTCAAGAAGCTTCCTTGGTGTTCTTCTTGTTTTCTACACATTGGTAAGAGGAAGACACTCCTCTTCAACCTCTCTTAGCATCTAGGAACCTTGATTGTATGATTTGTGGAAAAACCCTAATGAGGGTTGTTCTTGAATTTGATGATTGATTATGTTTATGTGTTGATTTAGTGATAATTGTGGCCTTAGATTGATTTGTTGTTTATAATGGAATGTTGGGATGGATTGAAAGATTTAGAATGGATGAAGAATGATTGAACACTCTCCTTCTAGTGCCACGGTTTTGGGTGGAAAAATTGGATAATTTGTGGTTAATGTGTAACAAGTACAAGACTAGGATTAATTAAGTAACAAGGTGGGATTTAATGGAAGAAAAATTTGAAGTGGAAACTTCTATGGTGACTACGGTTTTGAAGCCAAGAATCTAGGGTTTTTGGTGAGTTAATTTAACAAGTGAACAATTTAAAGAATTAAGGGAATGGTGTACAAGATGATGACTTGAAAGGATTTGCAATTGGTTCTATTAGGAGGCCACAGCCTCTAGGGCATTTTAGGTGAGAATGTGATTTTGATAAATTGGAAGTACGAATAATTAGGTAATTAGAGATCCATGTAATGAGATGGACAATTAATGAATTAGAAGAACCTATCATAATCAAGACTTTATAAATTTGAAAGAACTAGGTGTGAAATTATCATAAGATTTAAGGAAATTCTAAGTGAGTGAAGAACATGAGAGAGTGAAGCTTAAGAGCTTAAATAAAATGTAAGTTATAGGAAATAGAATTGCCTTGGAACGTTGAATTGATTACAAGAAATTATTTTGAGCATAAACCTTAAAAAGGGGAATAAACTCTAAGTTAGGATTCGTAATGAACCTAATGATGCATCAATTGGCTTAGTATTTATATTATGTTGTTGTGGGTCCATGTGAGTGACCATATATATATTGATGCTTATATTGGCCTAATGTGGCATATTATGGAATTGTATGAGAATGTGGATCATACATGTGCATGCATAGTGTCTTATGCATTGTGATTGTCCTTGTGGACTGTTGTAAGGCCTAGTTGCCTAGGAGATTGAACACACCTTAGTGCGGGTGCGAATAGACAAGTGTAGGTCATTGGTGACCTTGGGGGCGTCGGGGCGCGGGTTCCTCGCAATGGGAGGTTGGTAGCTCTCCTGCCCGTGGGGTAAACCGATGCAAACGCACCGACGATCCGGACCGAGACACTGTCCTATATCGTGATCTAGTGTAGAACATCTGTACAATGCCATGATTGTGCACGAGAATATTATTGATAGCACTGGCCTCGGCAGCCGAGTTACAGACATGTCTCCTGATCTTTCTCTCCGACTGATTGAGTCTAGCTCCATGGAGTAGGAATTGGGAGAGCATGCATGTAAATCATGATATACACTGTCATCATTAATTCTTATTTTCTGCAACTATAATTGATTTAATTGTTATTATGATGATTATCTACCTGGAACTGTTTATTTGCATACCGTTGGAATTACTGCTTATTATTTAAGTATGCTGTTTCTAAATTGCTATTTGGGCGCGTGGCGCCGTTCTGTTTCTAGCATGCTATAATTGGTAATGATGTAGGATGTCTTACCTCTTTCTATGTTCTGCTATCCGTTGTCTGTATTTATATTGCATCTACCAAAGACGACGGCAATGAGTTAGAAGCCCCTGACTTCCCTGGCTTCTGGCCCGAACGTGATTAGTACCTGCTGTTGACGATGGGGACGCGTATGCAAGGATTTCTGGGTGACGTGCGTCTAACCTTCCTCGGAGGGCCAGAGTGCTGGCACATCAACCTGAACTCTGACCGTTGCGTCTACTTGGGAGACGTGTCCATCGCCCTTGCCTGGAGACGACATGAGGCACCCGTGATCACCTGCCATGTCAGCCTACGTTTAGAGTTTTACTTGCCCATCCGTGAGATGTGGGGCGATAGCTACTACACTCCATGGGAGGACTCCTTTGATTCCACCGCTCGAGCCCCGTCCCGTGCTTCTGTGGTTCCAATGGAGGTTTCCTCGGAAAAGGAAGATCCCGCTGAGGATCCTGACACGGTTCCTCCTCATTTGAGGGATTGATGTCACTGGTGGCTACTGATGGCAACCAATGTTTTTATTTTTGGGGCCTGATGTATTACTTTTGGTGGGCTGTATATTTTCTATATGCATGATGGATATATATGCATGATTACCTTGGGTTGGGTATAGTTTTTGCTTTTTGGAGATGTCCAGGCTTGTATTTAAAATATAGTCATATTTCAATATATAAGTGTATGTGTTATTCAGGTATAAATTCTGTTTACTGTTTTATTCTTTACTTTCATTCACATTCCGCATATTTAATTTAACAAAAAAAAAATTATACTGCCATTTTTCCCACGTATTAAAGTATCAAGTTGGTTAAAAATTTAATTAACTGAACCGGGTCTTAAGTGACTAATTATTTAATTTCCGCATTTTATTTTATTTGACAATGTGACGTTCCCTCCTTTAAAAAGTGGCGTTACACTAGGTTGGTATCAGAGCCCCGGTTTATGTTTTCTTTGGGTCTTGTGTATGAGTCTGTCTTATTTGTGCTGTGTGAAATCTCTGTGGTTTGTATTTTGAATGGATTTTTCTAACCTTCCTTGTGATTTTCAGTTAACCTGAGTTGAAAAAGAGTAAGATGGCTAGAGGTGAGGAAATTACAGCTACTGTTGAGGCAATGCAGCGGATGGCGGAAGTCATCGCGCAGCAAAATGAGCGTGCTGCTCAACAACAAGAACGAGCTACTCAACAACTCGAGGCGACTGCTGATGCACAGAACTTAGCAAAATTTCGTCGTCATAACCCTCCTCAGTTTAAGGGAGAATTTGATCCTGACAAGGCTAATCTATGGATCAAGGAACTGGAAAAGGTCTTTCGTGGCATGAACTGTGCGGAAGACAAGAAGGTGAACTATGCAACCTTTATGCTTGTGGGCAATGCCGAAGACTGGTGGAACGGAGCTCAGAAAGCGTTAGAAGCCGAAGGAGCTGATGTTACTTAGGATTTGTTCAAGGAGAAATTCTTGGGCAAATATTTTCCTGCCAATGCAAGACACGCGAAAGAAATGGAGTTCCTCAACCTGAGACAGGGGAACATGACTGTCAGCGAATACGCAGCCAAGTTTGAGAACTTGGAGAAGTTTTCGACACATTACCAGCATCAGACTGATGAAGCTTGGAAATGTTGGAAATTCACCGAAGGGTTGAGATATGAGGTGAAGAAAGCTGTGATTACCCTGAAGATGAAGGTATTCTCAGAATTGTTGGATACCTGCTGCGAGGTTGAAGCCTTGGAACAGGCTAGAGACTTGAGAAACAGGAACTTTGGGCCTGTACGGTCCCAAAGAGGTGGAGGCAGTGGTTCTAACCGCTTCCAAAAGAAACCCTATTCCCGACCAGCGAGAAATATGCAACATATTGGTGGAGGTTCTACTGGGAACCGAACTGGTCAGAATACGGCATATCCTCCTAAATGCCAGAAATGTGGGAAAGATCATCTCACAAGAGATTGCCCGATCAAGGGGATCATTTGCTTCAAGTGTGGCAAACCGGGCCATGTGTCCAGAGACTGCAACCAAGCAAAGGCTGAGCCTTCAGTCAATGCGACTCGAGCCAAGAAACCGTAAGCCGGAGGTCGAGTTTACACTATGAGCGGAGCTGAAGCTTCTGAATCCGAAGACTTGATTCAAGGAGAAGGCACCATAAGAGGTAATCTTTTAAAAGTACTGTATGACTCTGGGGCAACTCATTCTTTCATATCCTATGAATGTGTGCTACGACTTGGCTTACCTGTGTCTGAACTACCTTTTGAATTGACCGTTTCAACTCCTACTGATAAACTTGTAGTCACTACCAAATTCTGTCTAAAATGCCCTCTAATTGTTGAAGGTCGAGTTTTTTCTGTTGATCTAATGTGTTTACCTTTGTCACAGTTAGACATAATCCTAGGGATGGAGTGGTTATCCTCCAACCATGTTCTATTAGATTGTTCTAGTAAAACCATAGTCTTTCCTGTGGATGAGAATTCTAGATACTTAACGGCCAACCAAGCACGAGCTTTCTTGAAAGAAGGAGCTCAGGGGTACATGCTACTATCTTCTTTGAAAGTCGAGAGTGAGGCTGACTTGAGCACTATTCTGGTTGTGAAGGAATTTCCTGAAATCTTCCCTGAAGAAGTACCTGGTTTACCACTGACCTGTGAGATAGAGTTTGCTATTGATCTTGTACCGGGAGCTGGTCCCGTGTCTATAGCGCCTTATCGGATGTCGCCAACGGAATTAGCAGAGCTCAAGAAACAACTAGAAGCGTTTTTGGAGAAACAGTTTGTTAGGCCGAGTGTGTCACCGTGGGGAGCACCGGTGTTGTTAGTTCGAAAAAAGGACGGTACCTCACGATTGTGTGTGGATTACAAGCAATTGAACAAATTGACAATCAAGAACAAGTATCCTCTCCTAAGAATTGACGACTTGATGGATCAACTAAAGGGAGCAGCGGTATTTTCGAAAATAGATTTGAGATCTGGGTACCATCAGATAAGAATGAAAACAGAGGATATACCCATGACTGCTTTTCGTACCCGATACGGTCATTATGAGTACCTTGTAATGCCGTTTGGTGTTACCAATGCACCTGCTATCTTCATGGACTACATGAACAGGATCTTTCGTCCTTACTTGGACAAGTTTGTTGTCGTCTTCATTGACGATATCCTGATATACTCCCAGAATCAAGAGGATCATGCTGAACACCTCAGCATAGTTCTTCAAATTTTGAAGGAGAAAGAACTGTATGCCAAACTGTCGAAGTGTGAGTTCTGGCTTGATGAGGTGAAGTTTTTGGGTCATGTGATCTCAAAAGAAGGAATTGCAGTAGATCCATCAAAAGTAGAGGCAGTATTACAGTGGGCACAACCGAAGTCAGTGACGGAAGTTCGTAGTTTTGTGGGTTTAGCCGGATATTACCGGAGGTTCATTGAAGGGTTTTCCAAGATTGCCGGACCACTCACCCAATTGACAAAGAAGAATCAGACTTTTGAATGGACTGATAGCTGCGAGCAGAGTTTCCAAGAGTTGAAGAAGCGACTGACTACCTCACCCGTATTGGTATTACCTAATCCAAATGAACCGTTCGAGGTGTACTGTGACGCTTCGTATCAAGGATTGAGATCTGTTCTTATGCAACATAGAAAAGTGGTGGCCTATGCTTCGCGACAGTTACGAGTGCATGAGAAGAATTACCCGACTCATGATTTGGAGTTGGCAACTGTGGTTTTTGCTCTGAAGATATGGAGACATTTCCTTTATGGAGCGACGTTCAACATCTTCAGTGACCACAAGAGCTTGAAGTACTTGTATGACCAAAAAGAGCCAAATATGAGACAGCGAAGGTGGCTGGAATTTTTGAAAGATTATGATTTCCAGTTGTTGTACCACCCTGGCAAGGCGAACGTTGTAGCGGACGCTTTGAGCAGAAAGACTATCAGTGCTTCTGCCTTGATGATCAAGGAAAGAGACCTCATAGAACAGTTTAGGGATGTATGGTCGTTTGTTAAGTTGGAACTCGGAAGGATTTGTATGAATATGGTCACCATCTCAAGTGAACTAATGGATGACATACGGGAAAAGCAGAAAGCCGATGAATTCTTGCAAGAAGCGAGAGAATTAATAAGGTAAGGCAAAGAGACGGAATTTGAAGAAGGAACGAATGGAATTATGAGATTCCGAGGTAGAGTTTGTATTCCCCGTGACCAAGAGCTTAGGCGATATATTGTGGAACATGCTCACACCAACAAGTTGAGTATACACCCAGGAATAACTAAGATGTATCAAGATCTAAAGAAATTGTTCTGGTGGCATGGAATGAAGAGCGACGTCACTAGATGTGTGTCGACTTGTTTAGTTTGTCAAAAAGCTAAAGTGGAACATCACAGATCAGCGGGATTGCTACAAACATTGTCTATTCCTGAATGGAAATGGGACAGCATTGCGATGGATTTTATTGTGGGTTTGCCGAGGACAAGGAAAGGACACGATTCGATTTGGGTAATTGTGGATCGACTCACAAAGTCAACCCATTTTCTCCCGATCAACATGAGGTACAGGTTGGAGAAGTTGACCCAGCTTTATATTGGAGAGATCGTTAGGCTACATGGTGTGCCTACGAGTATTGTTTCGGATAGGGATCCGAGATTTACTTCAAAATTTTGGCAGAGTTTACAGGCATCGTTGGGAACGAAATTGCGCCTGAGTTCGGCGTATCATCCACAAACCGATGGTCAATCGGAAAGGACGATCCAATCTCTAGAGGACTTGCTTAGAGCTTGTACTATTGAACAGACAGGGAGTTGGGATCAGATCTTGCCATTGATAGAGTTCACTTACAACAACAGTTACCACTCGAGTATAGGGATGGCACCCTATGAAGCTCTGTATGGAAGACGGTGTCGAACACCATTATGTTGGTACCAAGACGGTGAGCGTCTTACGATTGGACAGACATTATTCACAGACAACTGAAAAGGTCAAAATGATCCGGGAAAAGATGAAGATTGCTCGTCAGAGCCGACAAAAGAGTTATGCTGATAAAAGGAGAAAGCCTCTTGAGTTTGAAGAAGGTGAGCATGTATTCTTGAAAGTCACACCCACGACCGGGTCGGCCGAGCTTTGAAATCTAGAAAACTCACTCCAAAATTCCTTAGACCTTACCAAATTCTTCACGGATAGGTCCAAGTAGCTTACCGATAGCCTTACCCCTACTCTTTCAAACTTACATAATGTCTTCCATGTGTCACAACTTCGTAAGTATTTACCCGATCCAAGTCATGTTATAGCACCAGGACACAGTACAGCTTAAAAGAGAACTTAACCTATGAGGCGCCTCCTGCGAGAATCGAGGACCGACGGATAAAGCAACTAAGAGGAAAGGAGATACCATTGGTGAAAGTAATCTGGAATGAAACAACTGGTGATGCAACTTGGGAACCGGAGGACCAAATGAAGGAGCAACATCCAGAGTTGTTTTGAGGTACGTAAATTTCGAGGATGAAATTTCTTTTTAGTTGGAGAGTGTTGTAACATCCCGAAAAATACCTATTTGATCATAAATATTCATTTTATATTATTCTTGATTTTTAGAAATTTTTCTAGAATTTTACGAAAACGTCAAATATTTTAATATATTTCTCATTTTGCGTGCACATTGAGCTGAGAATTGCTGAGATCAGTGTAACACTCCGAAAATTGATTATTTCACCACGAATAGTCATTTTCCAATATTAGTGATTTATGTGAATTCTTTCGGAATTATCCGAGGACGACGAATATTTTAATATATTCCTCATTTTGCGTGAATATTGAGCAGAGTCGTGAAAACGATTGTAATGCTTCAAAAATTGGGAATTTATATGACGAACATTCGTTTCATAATATTTTCAATTTTTGAGAATTTTCTGGGAATTTTCTAAAAACGCCGAATATTGCAGTATATTCCTCGTTTTGCGTGCGCACTGAGCGGAACTGGGAAAACGCGATGTTTTCTCCGCGATCCTTGAACTATGGATAAGTCGACAGGGGATCTTACTAAATTCGAGACTTGACACAGTTTACGAGATTTTGTAATTTTCGAGAAATCTTAACAGATAAAATAAATCAATACAGCGAAAAATTCATCTGTCAGATTAATTAAATCTGACTTCTATCAACTATAACTATTATACATTGGATAATAGTGTGTAATAAAAATACTATCATATTATCCTAATGCAATCCACTTTATGTCTAATCAAGTCACTTTAATTCAAATTTAATGTTTAAAAATCAAAGCTTCTTTGAGAAGCTTTGACCAAATATTGACCCAAATACCCTTAGCTTCTCTTGGAAGCCAATTTCCCCACTCTCCCTTCTCTCTCCACACGGCTGGAAGCAGCCCCAAGCAAGGAGAATTATCACATTTCATTAATTCATTTTATCACTTTAATTCATTAATTTCCAAAAACACTTTCTCTCTCATCCTTTCTTCTTCTTCTTCCTTGAATTTTCTCTCCTCCTTCTCTCTACCAAGCTCCACGGCCAGCAGCCCCTCAACCACCAAATCTTCACAAAAATTTCATCTAGCTACATTTCTTGAATCTTCTCAACATTCTAAACACTTTTTCTTCTTGGAGTTTCTTGAAAATCCTCCATTTTCATCATCTTCTTCAAGCTCCAACTTTGAGCATTTTGGGTAAGTTTCAAGACCACTCTCCCTCTTCTCTTATTTTCGTAGTTGTGGTCTTCTTATTGGTCATCCATGGTTGATTTTTCAAGCCTTGGTATTGATTCTAACAAAGTTGAATTTTTAGGGTTTTTGGAGAAGTGCAATCCGAAAATTCAAGAAGCTTCCTTGGTGTTCTTCTTGTTTTCTACACATTGGTAAGAGGAAGACACTCCTCTTCAACCTCTCTTAGCATCTAGGAACCTTGATTGTATGATTTGTGGAAAAACCCTAATGAGGGTTGTTCTTGAATTTGATGATTGATTATGTTTATGTGTTGATTTAGTGATAATTGTGGCCTAGGATTGATTTGTTGTATATAATGGAATGTTGGGATGGATTGAATGATTTAGAATGGATGAAGAATGATTGAACACTCTCCTTGGAGTGCCACGATTTTGGGTGGAAAAATTGGATAATTTGTGGTTAATGTGTAACAAGTACAAGACTAGGATTAATTAAGTAACAAGGTGGGATTTAATGGAAGAAAAATTTGAAGTGGAAACTTCTATGGTGGCTACGGTTTTGAAGCCAAGAATCTAGGGTTTTTGGTGAGTTAATTTAACAAGTGAACAATTTAAAGAATTAAGGGAATGGTGTACAAGATGATGACTTGAAAGGATTTGCAATTGGTTCTATTAGGAGGCCACGACCTCTAGGGCATTTTAGGTGAGAATGTGATTTTGATAAATTGGAAGTACGAATAATTAGGTAATTAGAGATCCATGTAATGAGATGGACAATTAATGAATTAGAAGAACCTATCATAATCAAGACTTTATAAATTTGAAAGAACTAGGTGTGAAATTATCATAAGATTTAAGGAAATTCTAAGTGAGTGAAGAACATGAGAGAGTGAAGATTAAGAGCTTAAATAAAATGTAAGTTATAGGAAATAGAATTGCCTTGGAACGTTGAATTGATTACAAGAAATTATTTTGAGCATAAACCTTAAAAAGGGGAATAAACTCTAAGTTAGGATTCGTAATGAACCTAATGATGCATCAATTGGCTTGGTATTTATATTATGTTGTTGTGGGTCCATGTGAGTGACCATATATATATTGATTCTTATATTGGCCTAATGTGGCATATTATGGAATTGTATAAGAATGTGGATCATACATGTGCATGCATAGTGTCTTATGCATTGTGATTGTCCTTGTGGACTGTTGTAAGGCCTAGTTGCCTAGGAGATTGAACACACCTTAGTGCGGGTGCGAATAGACAAGTGTAGGTCATTGGTGACCTTGGGGGCGTCGGGGCGCGGGTTCCTCGCAATGGGAGGTTGGTAGCTCTCCTGCCCGTGGGGTAGACCGATGCAAACGCACCGACGATCCGGACCGAGACACTGTCCTATATCGTGATCTAGTGTAGAATGTCTGTACAATGCCATGATTGCGCACGAGAATATTATTGATAGCACTGGCCTCGGCAGCCGAGTTACAGACATGTCTCCTGATCTTTCTCTCCGACTGATTGAGTCTAGCTCCATGGAGTAGGAATTGAGAGAGCATGCATGTAAATCACGATATACACTGTCATCATTAATTCTTATTTTCTGCAACTATAATTGATTTAATTGTTATTATGATGATTATCTGCCTGGAACTGTTTATTTGCTTACAGTTGGAATTACTGCTTATTATTTAAGTATGCTATTTCTAAATTGCTATTTGGGCGCGTGGCGCCGTTCTGTTTCTAGCATGCTATAATTGGTAATGATGTAGGATGTCTTACCTCTTTCTGTGTTCTGCTATCTGTTGTCTGTATTTATATTGCATCTACCAAAGACGACGACAACGAGTTAGAAGCCCCTGACTTCCCTGGCTTCTGGCCCGAACGTGATTAGTACCTGCTGTTGACGATGGGGACGCGTATGCGAGGATTTCTGGGTGACGTGCGTCTGACCTTCCTCGGAGGGCCAGAGTGCTGGCACATCAACCTGAACTTTGACCGTTGCGTCTACTTGGGAGACGTGTCCATCGCCCTTGCCTGGAGATGACATGAGGCACCTGTGATCACCTGCCACGTCAGCCTACGTTTAGAGTTTTACTTGCCCATCCGTGAGATGTGGGGCGACCGCTACTACACTCCTTGGGAGGACTCCTTTGATTCCACCGCTCGGGCCCCGTCCCGTGCTTCTGTGGTTCCAATGGAGGTTTCCTCGGAAGAGGAAGATCCCGCTGAGGATCCTGACACGGTTCCTCCTCATTTGAGGGATTGATGTCACTGGTGGCTACTGATGGCAACCAATGTTTTTATTTTTGGGGCCTGATGTATTACTTTTGGTGGGCTGTATATTTTCTATATGCATGATGGATATATATGCATGATTACCTTGGGTTGGGTATAGTTTTTGCTTTTTGGAGATGTCCAGGCTTGTATTTAAAATATAGTCATATTTCAATATATAAGTGTATGTGTTATTCAGGTATAAATTCGTTTTTCTTGTTTTATTCTTTACTTTCATTCACATTCCGCATATTTAATTTAACAAAAAAAAAATTATACTGCCATTTTTCTCACGTATTAAAGTATCAAGTTGGTTAAAAATTTAATTAACTGAACCGGGTCTTAAGTGACTAATTATTTAATTTCTGCATTTTATTTTATTTGACAATGTGATGTTCCCTCCCTTAAAAAAGGGCGTTACAGCTCGAGCCTATCTCAAGTGGAAGGGTCACTTCTCCCATAATCCCTTTTTTTCTTCCATCGAAGGCTCGCACTGTCATTTCTTGAGGTTTCAGGTCTTCTACACTCATAGCCTGTTGGGATAAGGTTGTTCTCGGGAGGACATTCAAGGTGGAGCCCCCATCAATCAATACTTTTGCAACTACATATCCTCGACATTTCAAAGTGATGTGCAAAGCACGCGGGTTATTTCCTGTTGAACGTACCACTTCTTCTTCAGAGAAAAGAATCATATTGATGTGCCTTATTGAATCCACCATGCTCACCAAGCTTTCCGAGGTAACATCTGGCTTCACATAAGCATCATTTAACACTTTCTGCAGTGCTTTACGATGAGGTTCAGAACTCATGATAAGTGACAACAGAAAGATCGGGGCTAGAGTTTTTCTGAGTTGTTCTATTACATCATACTTACTTTGCTTCATGATTTTTAGGAACTCTTCTTCTTCATCCTCTTTTGTTTCTAAGAGGCTTGCTTTTCCTTTTTCAGTCTTATCTTCTTGCCCATAGTACCTGTTGCTTCTTATAATCCCTCCTATGCCTACGACATTCGTCACTGCTTGTGCAAGCTCTACTATCTGTGTAATAAAGGCTGAGGAGGTTTGCCCTATATCACCTTGCGTCTTTACCTTGACATCATACTCCCAGGGTACAACACAGGAATCACTATAGGAAAAAGGTGTAGGCTTCTTTATCGCTATGACAATTTTCCCAGAATTTGGGACTTCACTAGTACGAGGAAGTTTGAGGACTAGACGCTCCACAGTATCTATTTCCTTTGTGAGCCCTCTTGCTCGAGTAACATCCACTACCCCCAAAGCCATGAATCTCTGCACCTGAGCTTTAAATTCTTGACAGCTTTCAATATCGTGCCCCTTCTCTATATGGTATCCACAGTAAGCTTCAGTATCATACTCAAACCCTACCTCCTCAAAGGTTACTAAAGAACAGTAGCCTACTTGGACCAGACCTTGGAATATTAACTTTATAGGAGTTCTGACATTTGCTACATTTTGAACTCCTTCCTTGTCTTTTTCTAATGCATTTACAGTCCCCTTCCTATGATTCGGAATTGGGTTGCTAGTAATGTTAGGTCTTTTTTCCTCTTCAAAGTCTAGCTTTCCACAGGCAATCAATTTCCTTACTATTATTTTAAATACCTCGCAATCTTCAATTGAGTGTCCTGGGTTATCCATATTGAACTTACAAGTTGCATTAGGATTGTACCAAGCTGGGAATGGGGGTACCATAGGACGAGCAGGGGCACATGCGATCAAGTGCGCAGCAAACAATTGTTGAAACAAATCGGCATTGGAGATTGGCAGCTTGGGGAAAGGGGGTAGATTCATCGGGGGTCGAGTATACCCTTGGTTTCCTAGGTTTCGAGGTGCGGGAGGACGATTGGTATAGGCAGGACGGGTTGGAGCGTATGGACATGGTGATGGGACATTGTTGACTTGGTATGAAGTTTGGTAAGCTGGAAAAGTGGGTGGAGGGGCTTGATAAGAAGGATATGGTTGGGGATTATGGGGGAAGTATGAGTTTTGTTGTTGCACATAACTGACTTCTGGTTCCTTTTTCTTTACTGGCACCACCTTTTTAGAAAAATTGCTTTCTGTACTTCTAGTAGGTAATTTTCTAGCTTTTGCAAGATTCTCGATCCTTTCTCCAGCCACAATCAAGTCCAAAAAATCCTTGTAGGTAGCCCCTGCCATCAGCCTAATAAAAGTGCTCCTAGGGTCCCCATAAAGTACGAGCTTATTTCTGACGGAATCAATGGTGGTTGAACCTGAGCTACCAACATTCTCCACCTTTGGGCGTATTGCTTGAAAGTTTCACCATGTTTCTTTTGAATTGCCCCTAGTTGTTCTCGGGTAGGTGCGGTATCGATGTTAAATCGATATTGCCCTAAGAATTGGCTTGTCAGGTCATCCCAGCAAGAAATCCTAGAATGGTCAAGTTGCATGAACCATTCCAAAGCTGGCCCGGCCAGTCTTTCATGGAAGAAATTGATTAGGAATCTTTGATCCCGTGACCGAATAACCATCTTAGTAATGTAGGTCTTTAGATGGAACTTTGGATTGGTGCTTCCGTTGTACTTTGAGAAATCCAGAATTTTGAAGTCCTTAGGGATATTGACTTCAACCTCCGGGCACAGTTCATCAATTCCCATTGAGCCATATAAATTAGGGCCTTGAATAGCTTTGATTTGCTCTTGCATCTTTTCAATCAATTCATCTCTTAACTTTTCTTTTTCTGAGTTGCCGTTAAGGAATATCTTTACTGGCCGCTCATGAGTAACCTCCACATTGTTATTTCCCCCTTCATGATTTCCATTCATAGAATCGTCCTCTTTATTCACATTGTTGTTTGCATTTGCATTAACTCTAGGGCCAACAGAAGCTCCATTTGTTGTTCTAAGGGTCTCAGTTAACTGTCTCAGTAACTCCTCGACCCTTGATTGTCCTTCTCCTATTGTATTGATTCTTTCCCTCATTTCATCCATCTCTTGATTCAAATTTCTTTTTGAACTTGACATCTCTCTTAGCCTAGTTTGCAGCCTTGTTTTGTAAGTCCGGGTTTGTGTGATTTGCGTTTTTTGAGGACGAGCAATGGTTCAAAACTTTTACCTAAAAATTATGGAAACCAAATCATTATTTTTCAAGAGATTATGTTCATTATTTGTTAAAGGACCGTTAGTGGTTTTATGCCAAGTAGATTTAAAGTAAGTATCTTCGATCTTTGTTTGCCGTGACTATTACCCAGAACGTCTCGTTCAAAAGTATTGAGCCTCAAGTGAAATATGGGATCAGAAAATATGTGTCGAGACAAGCATACTTTATTCATTCAAGTGAAAAGATATGACAATCAAATACATTGCTTCTTAGTTGAGTACATCATGACCTAGCTGAATAAGACTATTCCCTATCTGAATACACCTTGGCCATCTATTTCATTTGTCCTATTAGGTCTTTATAGTATTTAATGAAGTTACTAATTTCTATCGGTGTCTCAAAAGGATTAACCATCTTTTCGGCCTTCTTCAAATGATATGGGGTATCCACAATTGTGGAATTAGCCAAACATGCTAATTTTGCAAAGCGATTCTTCCAAAAACATGCTTCTTCCTTCCATCCACTGATGTCGCCTTTTTGTTGTTCCACCTAATTCATCAATTCCTTCACTTTTTCATGTTCTTGTTGTAAGGCCACCTCATATTATGTAATTGTCTCTTTCATGTGGAGTTTCTTATTTTTTATCACATCTTCATATCGCTCAGACGCCTTTTTCATCTACTGCCTCATTTCTTCTACCAGTCGCATCGCATTACTCTGTGTTAATTTGGCATTCTTGAGCTGCTCCTTGAGTTGTTGGTTTTCAGCCATAACTCTGTCTCTTTCTTGCTTTCGGAGCCCTAATTCCTTGTTTGTGGCTCCCAGACAATGCTTGGCCTTCAGCAGGTAATCATGTTCCATCTTCATCTTTTTGTTAGGCCCTTCGAGAATGCGGTCCTTTTCAACATTTTCTAGTTTCAAGGCTGCACATTCATGATGGGTCTCTCTCAACTCAGCTTCCATCTTCTCCCTTTCTTTTTCTATCTTTGTGATCTTAGCTTTCATTTCTTTTATCTCTTTATTTTCAATCAAGACTGAGGCTGAAGACCATTAACCACAGGAATTGTTGGGGCCTTGAATGGCAACTTGATTTCCTGAACTCTGTCTTTAACCCATTAGCGGTAACTTTCCTTGGCTGCACAACTTCTAACTCCCAGTTCTTTTCCTCTTCGGATGATTCTGTCCCAAGCACTTCAGATCTTTTGAAGTGACTCAGTGTTTTCCATGTCCTCATAGTAAAGAACAAAAGGGATTATTTGGACTTCCATAGGTGGTCCCATCATAGGGTAACCAAGTTGTCGCTGTGTCAAGACTGGATTGTAGTTGATACACCTTTGTGTACCCATGAGGGGTATGTTTGGAAATCCTCCACACTGGTAGATGATAGCTTCTACATCTTTCCATTGAGGATACCATCTAATCTGCTTTTCATCCAATTCCGCCAAATGGTCTTCCCATTCAGTGTTGCTCTTATTCTTTAGCTGGTACATGTTGAAGTCAGCGATAGGGCACTCTGTTCTGTATGATCTGTTGAAAATATGAGTTGTGAGCCAAACATATAACATCGGCAAGCAACAAAGGATTCTCTTGCCATTCTTTTCGTGGCAAAAGTTCAAGGTGCAATAAACATCTGCGAGAATGGTTGGAACTGGGTTGTCGGTGTTAAACTTGCAAGCTAGGAACACATCAATTGCCGCATAATCTACATAGTCATCAATATTAGGGAACAAGACGAGGTCGTAAATAGTGAGGGCCAACACATCTATGAAAGCATCCCAATCTCCATTTTTGGCTAAGTGACGCATATGTCCCTCGAGGTATTCTCTTGAAAACCCTTTGGTTCCATTCCTATTTTGTTGCGCACCTTGTAGGTCTCTAGCATGCACTTTTAGAACATTTGCTACTGTCTAGATGGATGCGTAGTGTCCTATATAAAAGTATGGATTTTTACCCTCCAACGGCAAACCCAGGATCTGCTCAAATTCTTCCAAAGTGGGGGCTAGCTGGAAATCTTGAAAGGTGAGACATCGAAGAGGCGGGTCATAATATTGGGCCACTACAGTGATCGCTTCCACTTGCACATTCACCTCTAACAAGTCCAGAATCTTCCCATATTTTGTTGCGAGTGTCAAACGTTGGATCTTCTTTAGCATTCGACCCATTATCACTAAGCTCTTAGTGTTAACTTTCTTGGCCTTGAGTCGCAGAGTTTTCTTTAAAGTCATATCCTTGTGATCTGATCTCATATTTCTTTCCATCAAAGATATTCACTTCAAATCTTGATTGAGTTTAACGGTTCTCTAACAAATTTTCCTGAGGAATGACAAAGAGATTAGAGTGTAGTAAGAAGCATGATGCAAGGATGCAAAGTATTATTATTATATTTTTTTATTTTCTTTAGAATGAATGCAATGATAAATAATTGGTCCATTAATAGTGACTTGCACCCTTTTTTTTTTTCAAAAAACTTCTCTCTTCTTTTATTCCCAAGTAAAACTTGTCTTTGAGCGGGGTGCGATTAGGTTTATCACATTAATGGACTACACTATTTATTATGTATATGTACAAAAGTAAATATGACATGGATAAATTTGAAGGTAAGAAGAAGGTATGCTCCCTTTGTACCTTAAGGGATTGCCTTAAATTTGAGGAGTTCTACCCTAAGGATCTATGAGTCTTTCTGATTCGTGAGAATTCTCATTGGGTGGCTCTTCTATTCTAAAGGCCTCTAGAGCTAAGTCTTATTTCATAATGTTGACCACAAATAGTGGGTAAACCACCAAGTGCGGAACATTTATGAAAAAGGCGCACTCTAGATGTAACACCTTCCTCAGGGTATCACATTTCTGACTCCCAACTCATAATCTGTAAAGAAGTTCATAAAAGGTTTGACTTATAAAAGGTGAGTTTTAAAATTTCTTATTACAGAAACATAAACTTACTAAAATCCATAAGTATTACTAAAAATATATTTAAACTGATTAATATACAATATTGACATCAATTAATATTTAACAATTTAAAGATAAATATAAAACTAACAGACTCTCTTTTTTTAACAGTAGCAAACCCCATCACGGGTCTTACTTAATAGCACGGTACAACACTAACGGTAAAACTTAACATACTTATTCCTTCTTATATCCATCTTGATGCATCAGACATCTGTTCCTTGTTCACACTGCACACTATCGAATCCTGAATTACTACTCCTCAATGTTGTCACCAATCTCAGAATATCTGCCACCCGTTATGTCTAAGACAACTCGTTCCTTCTACTATATAATTTTTAATAACACAAACATAGCAAAACAATATAACAAAGAGGTGAGATCACCTACGCCAATACCGACATGATAGCATAGAGATAACACAAACAACATATCATACAGATACATCATACCATAATTACAATCATGCCACCAACAATAATCAATTATCATCATCCAATCATTTATCAGTTCAATTATCATAAACAATAATGACGATAACACCCTCAACATTATCTAATTATCATCATCATCATCATCCAAGTATTTAAAACAATTGTCATAGTTAATATTCCTCAATTAATATATCATACAGATATAAATGCTCAATTTCATGCATGCGCACATAGACTTAATTTCCTACTCTATGGAGCTAATACTCAGTTCGGAGAAGTTGATCCGAAAGATCTGTCGGTACCAAAATGCCTCAGACCACGTGCTATAATTCTCATTTGTATTTGCACATCTAGCATATACACAACAGTCTTTACGAGATCTCGATTAAGAATAGTGTCTCGGTCAGGATCATCAGTGCGTTGCATCGGTCTAACTTAAGGGAAGAAGAGCTACCAACCACCCATGTAAGCAACCCGCACCCCGATGTCCCCAAGGTCAACAAGTGACTTACACTACGCATATCACACCCACTCAAGAGGTGTACGTCTCTCCTAGGCAAATAGCCTCATACAGTCCCTTGGACCTTTCCAATGCATGTTCAATGCACCAATGCCAATCATAGGCAAAATTCATATACAGTGTTCATACACCAATTCATGCATATAAAATACATCAATGCCAATCACAGGCAAAATTTATCATTTTCTCATATAGTGTTCATCCACTGGTTCAACAATAATTTTACTGTATATTTAATTGCGAAAATCATATTATCGCGTTTTCATAGTCGCGCACCACTTTTGTCGCGTTTTCACAATTTTGTAACATTTCTGTTACATTTTCAAATCACATATAGATTTTTCAACGTTTTCATCAATTACATAGAAATATTCCACCATTTTTAAATCACGTAGTGATTTTTCAACAATATCTGAAACGTGTAAAAATATTTAAATGCTTTCCAAATTGCGTAGAAATATTTCAACGTTTTTCAAATCGCGTGGAAATATTTAAATGTTTTTCCAATCGTGTAGCTTAAAAATCACGTTTTTAAGTTACGTAAATCATTTTTCACCATTTTTCCATTACGAAAAATATTTCTCAACCTTCAAAAATTTCATTTCAACCTTTCTCAAAATAATATGACTACTTACATTATTTTCCACATTTTCTTACTCAAGAAAATCATTTTCATAATATATTTCACAAATTCACAATTTCATTGAATTAAATCAATGTTTCTAACTTTAAAAATTACTAACGCTCTCCAAAACCCAAAGGATGAGTTACACGTTAGTAAATTTTAAATCACCATTATATTCTCCATTTTTCTCAAATCAATTCTAAAATCAATTCTCTTCAAAATAAATTAAGGTTCAAACACTTTCAACCTCTCTTTTCCATTCATATACAAAAATCTCATTTTCTCAAGTGATAAAACACTCTGATTCCCTTTCCAAATTCCTTATACTAAATCAATTATATTTCTATTTTGTTTCCATAAAATCAAGGCATTACAAGCCTTCAAAAACATGGACATGACTATTGAAATCATCAAAACATTATTCCTTTTAAGTCAATATGGTTTTACACAAACAAAACCATTAAAAATCCTTTACAAAAACCATGAGCACTTGGTCTTTGAAATCAAATCATTTGTTCATTTTTCATTTTCACTTTCTTTGTAAATCCATTTTCACTTTCTTTGCAAATCCTTAAAATCAACATTACCCATGTTTAGTAAAATGCTTAGAAACTTTTTACAAAAAATAAATCAATAAAAATCTTTCTCAAAACCGTGAACAATACTCCTTGAAAAACAAACCCTTTGTTTATTTTCCTTGCTTTTCTAATCATCCAATTTTATCATTCATGAAAATATTAATTCGTGAACACCTATTTTCAGGTGTCTTGGCCGAAATCCTCTTGGTCTTTGGAACCAAAAATCAATTTCTTTTCCATCATCAAATCATGACATACAAATACATATTCAACATATATATCACAAGCATGCCATAATCAAAGCAATAAATCATGCAAATCATACCAAGCATAGGCAAATAATTAATGCACATAAGCACCCACAAATTATTACATGACCATGGATATGAATCCTCACATGGATTCACCGTCCATCAAATATAAGACCATCTCTCACCACCATACTTAGTTGGTGAGATGAATCTCCCTCTTACCTCTTGAAGAACCTCAAAAGTTCTTTGTTTTGCTTCTTTTTCCAAGTCCTTCACCACCAAGGGCTTCTCAAATACAAAACAAAACACACACATAATTAATATATAAGACTTGAATAAGAAAACCATGGATATGCATCATGGTTAGAACCTTGAAAATCAAAAGAAAAGTGAAGATTAACAAACTTCACCAATAAAGCTTCAATCTTTAGCTTGAAGAACAAGGTTGAAGATGGATGATTTAGAGAAAGTCTCCAACATGAAAGTTGCTTAGAATATCTTGTAGATTCAAGATCTATGGTTGGATGAAATTAAAAGAGATTGGATGGTGATTTTGGGTGAATGGCCAAATGGTTCCTCTTGAAGAATAAGGTTAGAGTTTTTGATTTTTGTGAAAGAAAGGCTTCTTAGACTTGGTTAAGATAAAGAATGAAGTGAAAATACTTAGTTTTCCTTCCTACCAATTTCGTAGAGCTCCATGGAAAAACCCCTAAAAATCATAAACAAATGTTAAAATCAATAACAAGTGTAGAAATAGGTAAACCATGGTTCAAGCACGGCTTAGAAAATTAAAACTTGAAGTTTGGGTGAAGAGATAAGAACTTTATCCTTTATAATAGAAACTTGAAGCTTGGATTTAAAGCTCAAGATGAATGATTTTGTGAAAACTCATAACTAGAGATGTTCTTAGAATAAGGTAAGGATTTAAGAAATTAGGTTGGATAAAATTTTTGAGTGATGGAAGGTAGGTTTAGTGATCATGGTCGAACCATGCTTGAAGGAGAAGGAAAGAAATTTTTCTAAGAGCTTTAGGTTTTTGGAAATGATCAATAATGATCAAGATGGAGTAATAATGGTCTTGAAACCATTCTATGCCCTTAAGCATGCACCAAAACCATCCCCCCTCCATGCATTCTCCTAAGAGTGCAAAATGAATCAATAATGATTCATAAAGACCAAGACCACTAATAATGGTCTTCAAACTTTCCTTTAACTCCTAAAATAAGCACAAAACCGTCCCCCCCTTCATTATGCATTCAATAAGTTGTCATCTTTTCTAGCCACCATTTGGGGCAATTTAAGCCATTGATTAGATCAATAGTTAGGATTAAGGTAGACTTTTGATTAGAAGACTTAATCTAGGCCATTAGATCTTTCCTCCTTGAAATCCTAGTCATTAGATGCATCTCCACAAATGAAAGGTCAAGATTACTCCTTCTTACTTTCAATCCAAGGGTCATAATTAGTCATAGCCATTTTAGAAGACCAAATCTCTACCATTGATTAAATTCAAATCCAATGGTTATAAATGATCCATCTCCACCGTTGATTAAATCCAAATCAAACGGTCACAAATGGTCCAAGCCACTTTATAAGATCAAATCTCCACCCTTGATTTAAATCTAAATCCAACGGTTATAAATGGTCATAGCCATTTTATTAGATCGATTCTACACCGTTGATTAAATCGACGGTTGATATCAAAATCTTAAACATTAAGCTTGCTTCCTATTGGTCTGTCATAAAGTCGTCATAACCTCTAATATTGACTTTGCAGTATAATTTCTATTTTTATCTGCTAAAACCCCACAAAAGAATATATTTACTGTATTTTTATCACCTGATAATTAAATACAGTACAAAACACAGTACAAGAAATTTTCTAAAATTGTTTCCGGATTCAGGTTTAGTAAAATCCCCTGTCTTCATCTCAACAGTACAAATTTTTCTATGCGTAGAAAAATTTTCACTTTGCGGGACCCACCTAGGCCCACGTAAGGCCACCTGGGCCCACAAACCGCCTAAAAATAATCAGAGAAATATAAAAATTTATAATCATCCATAAAAATCACAAATATTAGAAAACGTATGAAAATCAAATCAGATTGTTAAAAATAATTAACAATCAAGAGAAATAAATACATAAAGATTTCCCCTAGCCCAAAAATTATTATTTTCTTGACACAGAGTAAATCACTCAAAACAATCAAATACGCTGACGGAATAATCAAAATAATTTTACAGCACACATAAATCACTAAACAGTATAATTCTGTTAACTGTCAAAATTACTGTCTAATAGATAGGAAATTTGGGGTGTTACACTAGATGAGGTTTTCGTAATAACCAAACAGGATGTACATCCAAAATGGCTACCACTACGCAACCTCGACTTAACTTAGGCTTCACTCAGACCCAGATATAGGGCCCCACTCGAATGTGTGTGATAAACATATGTGTAGGGAGCATACAAATCTTTATAATCCTAAAAGCTACCCACATTCTGCAAAACAAACACAAAACAAATTCTAACAGAGCCTCTATCCTAAGGTTTGCATAATAAATCAATAAAAATAATTAAAATAATTAATAAACAAATTAAAAAAAATAAAACAAAAAGGGTAAAACAAACATGTAAATGTCACAAAAATTTGCACTACCAACTTGCAAAAGCTTGACTCTCAACATCCCCAGCGAAGTCACCAACTGTCGCGACCGTGATACTGTCGTGACCGTGATCGCGGTGGGATAACGACTTAAATTATAAAAATTTAAGGGAGTCGCCACTAATTTTATTTTTATTAGGAAAAATTGGAAAACCAAAAAAGATGGTCTACGTTCAAAAACTCAAGTTCGAGAGTCTAATTATGCATAGGGAAGAGTGAAGACTAAACCCCACAGCACCCCTAATACATCCGTCTTAAGACGATTACCTTAAATTAATTGTGCAAATTTTTATAACTCTTAAAAATATTTATTTTACCCATTTATTAAAAGACAAACTAAACAAACAAATAAATTATGAAAATTTAATTTCGGCTTGACAGAATTGAGATTCCGCCCCTACGTATCCTCCGATGCAATGAGGAATTCAAATCCACATCGTTCTTTAGAAAACAATTGTGGGTTGGTTATTTTTAATTTTGAAAATATTTTTGTTTTGAAAATTCATTTAATTTTTTATTTTTAGAAAAGAAAGAATCATCAAGTTGTCGCAACTCATACGATTCTAAAAGTTACAAGATTAACAAGCTGTCGCAACTCAGCTAATCCAATTTTATTCTTTTTTTTTAACAAGACTTAATTATTTTGTTTTATTGATTTTTTCCTTAAAAAGACAAATCATCAAGCTGTCACAACTCAGATGATTTTTTTAAAAAAAGAATACAAGATTAACAAGCTGTCATAGCTAAGTTAATCCCGTTTTATTCTTTTTGTTTTTTTTTACAAAAAAAAATAGTCAAATAACAGAAAAACAAAACATTTTTTTTAAAAAAGGGAGTCAAATATCAATTTTTTTTATATATCAACTACTAAATACCTAAATAATAAATAAGGAAAAACACATAAAAGAGTTGGTAGCTCAAAATAAAATAAAACCCAAATGGAAATTAAAGCTTAAAATAATAATAATAATAAAAACTTAGATCCTGGTAATAATGACCCACTAAAAAAAAAAACTTAAGAAAAAAAAAAAACTAACCCGGACATTTAATTAGAGCCCAAATGACTCAAAAACTACATAGCCCAATATCATCAAAACAACCAAATCCTAATCAGAAAACACACTAAAAAAAAAGAAAGAAAAAAAAAATAAAATAAATAAATAACAACACTAAACACTTTGGACCCAAACATTCACTATAAGCCCAAACAAAACATAACCCCAAAGAAAGAAAAACTACCCCCACCGAAAAAAACACATCAGAATTATTTTAGTTTTTTTAAAATAAATAAATAAATAAAAGAAAAGACATTAGTCTCTGGAATCAAATCTCAAACAGAGAACAAAAAAAGGGGGGGATTTCGGTAGATGCTTTTCCATGGTGGCTTCATGGTGATGCGACCGAGAAGGGAGGAGAAGACGGTGGCGGTGCGGTGTGAGAGGGAAATGATGGTGACGGTGCGGCTGCGAGGTGGTCGTTCACGGCTGGTGGGGGTAGAAGTGGGTTTCGTGGTGATGGGTGGCCTATGGTGGTTTCAAGGTGGGTTTCGTGGAGTGGACGACCGTGTGGTGGCTAGTCCCCCGGTGGCTCACAGTTGGCAACGGTGGCCGGATCTGGGGGTTTTCAGGCTTGGAGACTCCATGGAGGGTCACGGCTTGGCTAAAAAAGGGAAAAAGGGGTGGAGCTCGTGGTGGACTGCTGGTGTGGTTTTTGAGATCTGGTTCAAGGTGGGTTTTCTGATGGGTCTTGAGAAGAGCAGAGGTGGTTCGTTGACGGTGGCTTCGCAAGTGAGGGACTGGTTTTTCGAGTGGTATGGTAAGGTTGATGCTGTGGTCTTTGGTAGCCGTGGGAGATGGAGTGGTTCCTTATTGTGTTGTGAGACTTGAAGTGATGGAAGGGATTGTGATGTTCAAGGAGGGCCTACGGTTGCTTAGAGTTGAGGATCTTGGAGGTTTAGGGAAAACATATTTGAGGTATTTGAAGATGGGTATGGCTGGAACTATGGTTTCGTATATGAGGATGAAATGGATGTGAGTGGAGGGATAAAGTGGGGTTTACGGGCTGTTTGGAGGTTGGCTGGATGCTGACTGGAGCGTGATTCCGTGGAGGTTGCAGGCTATGGTGAGAATAAGGGAACGGTGGTGAAGCTCATGGTGGCTTCGGTGGTGTTACTGGAAACTAGCTTTGGATTCATGGATGGGTATTTGCATAGCTCAAGGTTCTCTGTGAATGGGAACAGAGGTACGAGGTCCCATTTCTTATGCTTGGATAATTGAGATTGAAAAGGGGTAATGGAATTTTCTTGTTTTTGGTCACTAAACTGGAATGAAGAAATGGAAACTGTGCAGTTTACATGTTTGAATTTAAATCAGTGAGAAAATGGCTTTTACCTTCAATAGAAGATTGAGAGATGACTGATGAGGAAAAAAAAAGTTTAATTTTTTAGGAAGATTTTCTCTTTGCTTCAATTTCTCTGTAATCCCCACAGACTTCGTCTCTTGCTAAAGAACGTCTCACCCTCTCTACTTTCTCTATTTCTTATCTTTCAAAAAAAATTTCTCACCTTCTCTGTATTTATCCAAAGCCAACCCCCTCAAATTCTCACATTCCTTCTTATATAACCAAACTCTGTGTGAATGCAGACAAAACGTATGGGGAACAAAAGCTATGTAATTTCTGCGATGGAGCAACTGAATTGCAACTGCAGTGGTGAAGGTAGGGAGCACACAGCATTGCCTCTACTGTGACATTGAGTGTACGTGAGTGAGTGGGTGTAAGAGTGAGTGGACTGTGCAGTTGCCTGGTTGGAAAAGGAAAAAAAGGAAAAGACCCAGCAAAGGTAGAATGAATTCACTCTCAAAATGAAAAAAAAAAACAAAAGGGAGAGGGCAGAGGGCTGCAACGGCAACCCTTCTCTTTTATTATTATTATTATTATTATTATTATTATTATTGAATCACAATATCTATTGAGTTGAAACAAAAGTTTAGGCCAAAAGAAAAAAATGGATTAAACAAAATTTTAGGTCAAACAAGAAAAGAAATGGGCTAAATAAAATTTGGGCCACACAAGAAAAAAGGTTAAACAAAATTTGGGTTGAACAAGAAATGGGCTAAGCAAAAGAAAACAATCATCATGTTATTAATCTTATTCCTTTTTTTATTTCTTTTTTTTCCTTATGTATTAAGATGTTTTAATGATCCGAACAAAATTGAGTGTTCACACAACCTCTTCATTTTTTTAATTATTATTTTCGTTTTTGTTTTTTTTATATATTTTTGTAATCATAATACTTATTGGACTAAACAAATTTTTGGGCTAAACAAAAAAAATAGGAAATGGGCCAAACAAACAAGGAACACTTACTGGCATAACTAATTTTTATTTTCTCTTTTCTTTTCTTTTTTTATTCTTTTCTTTTATTCCGAATTAAAATGTTGTAATGACCCAGACAAAATTGGGTGTTCACATACACCATTATTACTATGAAAATCACTTATGACATCACGTAACAATCCACACAGTGTTCTCATGGAGGGTCAGTCCAATACATCATTACTCTAATATGTACCCATGTGAAGACTTGATATCTCATATCCATGACCCATGAGATGTGGCCATCAGTCTAAGCATATACTAGCCTCAATGCATTATTGTCGTCTAGATTAACAATAATACTTAATTAGGGACATTTAAGAATAATGTTCTATTTCTATCCGATAGGATTTCAAGATCAAGCCATCCACTTGATGTCCTATGGCATCGAACTTACTATTCTAAGGACTTTATTATATATATCATAAATAACATAATAAATGAAATGCCTCATATATTAAATACATAGCATAATACAATGTATGTAAGATGATTGATAACTCCAAAGAATGTAGTTATTTGTGCCCTATCTCTATGCATTATTGATTGCTTTGTCCTTGTTGTAATGCATTGTTGGAAGGTTTTAGCCTCATTTTTATGTAAAATGCATGTTGAGGTCTTCCTTCTTTATGCTTTGTAAATTCTTCCTAATCTTTGATTGGATTGAGTTTGATTGCATTTGTATTTGACTGGTTGATTTCTCAATTGCAGGATGGACCCAAAAAGACCAAATTGATGCGAGCCAAGGCCCTGCATTGGAAGAGAAATCACAAGAAAAGCTTTAGTAGCTCATGCCGCGGCATTGGCATGTTTACGTTGCGGCATGCTTCTCTCTGCATGTGCACCCTGATAACTCAAGGCCTTTGCGCCGCGACGCAATGAAGTGAACATCGTGGCGCTAGTGACTTAATTTTTTGTGCACCGCGGCCCATGTTGTGTAACGTCGTGGCATGAAGCGCGAAATATGTGGGCCTATAAATACTTTGTACGCAGATTTTAGATGAAGAACTTTTAAGGACTTTCATTTTTTTACTCTTTTAACTTTTGTCTCTCAGAGAACTCAGTGGCTAGGACCTCATTTTCAGGTTGAAAGAGAGTTGAAGGAGCCAAGATTTGAAGTCATCTTCATCTGGGAGGGAGATTTAAGCTTCAAGGCTCACCCCATTGGGCTTTATCTTCTGTTCCTTCTCCTTTCTCTCTTCCATTTATCTTGAACATGGATTTTTGTATTGTATTTTCATGTTCAATGAGTAGCTAAGCTGTGTTTAGGGTATTCTTTGGATCCTTCTATGAATGTTGAATGATTTGTACTCTTTTGAGTTTATATAAATGATTTGGGTTTTGTTCTATCATATGGTGCTTAATGCTCTTATTTGTTTGATTCGCCTTTAGGTGATTTGACGAAATCTAATGAGCCTAGACATAGGACTTTAGGTTTTAGATCATACGTATGGTAGATACATGTTTGATTTCATTCCAATGGCATGATAGATTGTTTCGCTAATGGGATAGACATATACCTCTTAGCCATGCATAGTCATATTTGAGAATCAATCCTAATGCTTGTTGTTTGCACTAGTTCTCATGGATGCATAGTGAACTAGGTAAGTGACATAGGGTTAATTGACCTAGATATAGACTTTTAACTAAGTTAGTTTCTCAAGCTAACCTAATCTAATCGTTTGTATTACTTAAAAGGATTTCATGTTATCAATTGAAGTAGGGGGTGAAAAAGGATTCTCTATTTTCTCTACCATATCTTTATCTTTTCTTTATGCTTAGTCGTTTAATTAATCAAACCCTTTTCCAATTTATGTTGCTTAAATAGAATTAGTTAAGCTGTAAGTTAATATTTAGCTTTAGAAAGTAACCATATTCCTCGTGGGAACGATCTCTACTCATGTTTTTTATTACTTGAACGACCCATGCACTTGCGGTACACAAAAGATAACTAATAAGTTTTTGGCATTGTTGCCGAGGAATTAGTTAATTTTTGTATTACTAATATTGATAACAAGCTTTATTAGTTCGAATTCAAGTTTTTTTTCTTTTATTACATTTTGATTTAAGCTTTCATTCTTTTGTGATTTAGGTACCATAATGGCGGAACACAATGATCATTCGAGGCCTCTAAGGGAGTTTGCTACTCCTCAAATGGAAAATCTTCAATCAAATATCAAATGGCCTCCCATCCGCATAAATAATTTTGAGATTAAACTGGCCATTATCCAAATAATTCAGACATCTATACGATTTGGTGGTTTGTCTAGCGCAGATCCCAATGTGCATTTGTCAAACTTTCTGGAAATCTGCAACACCTTCAGGCACAATGGAATCTCAGAAGATGCTATTTGCCTCAGGCTATTTCCTTTCTCTCTTATAGATCGAGCCAAGAGTTGGTTGCAGTCTCTACCTGCAGGATCTACAACCACTTGGGCAAATGTGTGCGAAAAATTTCTCAACAAATACTTTCCTCTGGCCAAGACTGTTGGGTTGGTGAATGGCATCACTTCATTCACCCAATCAGAATCTGAATCCTTGTATGAAGCCTAGGAGAGGTACAAGGATCTGTTTAGAAGATGCCCACACCATGAGATTCCTCCTTGGCAACAGATTTACTCCTTTCACAAAGGTCTACTACCTCACCATCGTCCAATTATGGATGCGGCTGCAGGTGGTTCATTATTGAGTAAATCTTTCGATGAAGCATACCAACTATTAGAAGAATTGGCTGCCAACAGCTACCAATGCCCTTTAGCAAGAAACACTCAAAGGAAGGTAGATGGAGTTCATGACGTTGATGCACTCATATCTGTTGGGAATTTGCGGATCAAAGTCTCGCAGCGGAAAAACAGAATTCCCTCACAGGATCCATGCGAAAAATCCATAATCCGAGGTTTTAAAATTTTACCTCTTGAAGCGTGACAGACACAAGCGAGGTGAATCACCAACACCGTAATAGCGACGATGTTTCTGCGGTATCCACACGAACAGACTTGCAAAAGGAGTCACGCCTCTGTTTCGTAGTGCTAGCTGCGAAGAGAGGAGAAGAAGACCTCACTATCTCTCACTCATTTTCTGTAGGTGCGGCTAGGGTTGTGATGTAACCTAGTAGCAGCCCCCTTAGCAGTACTATTTATAATAGTGGCTGCCTTAAGTGAGTGTGAGCAAGTAGCAAGGTAAGTGGTGCAACCCTAAACCCATCTGTCATGAGTTAGGCCCA
The DNA here is from genome assembly GCA_029884605.1 of Ormosia emarginata. NCBI lineage: Eukaryota > Viridiplantae > Streptophyta > Magnoliopsida > Fabales > Fabaceae > Ormosia > Ormosia emarginata. Next base: position 49,627,427 of record JAQQTP010000088.1, read on the forward strand.
CAATTGAATCGAGTCCAACTTGGATTCGATTACTCAATTTAGTCTGTTCTAAGTGTGCAACTCTGCAGGTTCTCATGACGTTGGTAGTAATATTAAAATCTCATTTTAATATTACAAACAATGAGCGGTATCTAGCAACACATCATCACGCTACCCAAGTAATGAGAATGTCGGTGATTTGACATAACCTATACGTGACCAATGTTTCCGTGTAGTTTAGTCCCTTTGTCCAGATATCCAAATTGAACACAAGGCATGGAACGTGTCACCCTTGTTTAGTTCAATCTTCGGTTTTCGATTCCCGAGTAGACATAGTAATGACAAATGAGATCAATATCTCATATTGACTCATTTGAGCATGGCCATGCATTTCATAGTCTCACTCAATCGTGGGGCCCGAAGATATCACTCTGTTATGTAGGAGGGACAAATCCCATCTAGGTCACTCACATCCCTCCACATGTATCGCGGTATGTCTAATAACCAACTTTATAATCATCTTGTTACAGATGACGTTTGATGGCATTAAAACACACAACTCCTCATGTAGGAATCGTAGTGATTTGGTCAAAGGACCACATACACCATTATCACTATGAGAATTGCTTATGACACTCACGTAACGATCCACGTAGCGTTCTCATGGCGGGTCTGTCCAATACATCATTACTCTAATATGTATCTATGTGTAGACTTGATATCTCATATCCATGACCCGTGAGATGTGGTCATCAGTCTACGCACATACTAGTCTCAAAGCATTATTGTTGTCCTAATTAACAATAATACTTGACTAGGGACATTTAAGAATAGTGTTTTATCCAATAGGATCTCACGATCAAGTCATCCACTTGATGTCCTATGGTATCAAATTTACTATTCTAAGGACTTTATCATGTTTACCAAAAAAAAAAAAAGAACATAATAAATGAAATGCCTCATATAAAATAGCATAATATAATGTATGTAAATACAAACAAAACGTATTGGCCACTAGGGCATACACCAACAATCTCCCACTTGCACTAGAGCCAATCGTGCATATTTCTAATGCCTAAAGACCTAGTGTGACCCTCATGCTTCTGGCTGTGCAAGAGGCTTCGTCGGATGGATCAGCAATGTTATCATCTGTTGGTACTCTGCATATCTTCACATCTCCTCTATCAATGATTTCTCGAATGAGATGGAAGCGCCTAAGTATATGTTTGGATCATTTGGTGTGATCCGGGCTCCTTAGCTTGTGCAATGGCTCCATTATTATCACAATAGAGGTCCACTTTGGGTCCACAATGCTAGGAACTACACCAAGCTCAATAATGAACTTTCTAATCCAAACGGCCTCCTTTCTTCGCATTGGAGGCAAGCAATATACTCGGCCTCACGTGGTAGAATCGCCGATCTGTCTCTCCTCGCTTTGAACTCTTCCACTCACGGCCCCACCATTCGGGCAATAAACAAAACCCGATTGCAACTGGAGTCGTCCTTATCGGTTTGGAAGCTAGCATCGGTGTAACCCTTTACTACTAGTTCCTCTTCGGCTCCATATACCAAAAACGAATCCTTAGTTCTTCTCAAGTACTTAAGGATGTTTTTGACAAAGACTCCAGTGACTCTCAGGGGATCGATCGGTACTGCTCGTCATGCTCAAAGCATACGAGATATCTGGTCGAGTACATAACATGGCATACATGATAGATCCAATTGCGATGCATATGGAATCTTACTCATGCGATCCCTCTCATCCCGGGTGGAAGGGGATTGAGCCTTAGATAGGCTTATACCATGCGACATAGGCAAGAGTCCTTTCTTGGATTCATGCATGTTAAATCGTCTTAACACTTTGTCTATGTATGTACTCTGACTTAGACCAAGCAATCTCTGCGACCTATCTCTATAGATCCTGATACCTAATACATAGGTGGCTTCGCCTAAGTCCTTCATAGAAAAGCACTTCCCTAACCAAGTCTTTACGGACTGTAGGGTAGGGATGTCATTTCCAATTAGTAGTATGTCATCTACATACAATACTAGAAAGACAACTGTGCTCCCACTAACCTTCTTGTAGACACAAGATTCTTCTTCATTTTTGATGAAACCAAACTGTTTGATTGTATCATCAAAACGAAGATTCCAAACTTTACGGAAGCTTGCTTCAATCCATAAATAGATCGTTGCAACTTGCATACCTTTGTAGCATCCTGTGGAGTGGCAAAACCCTCAGGTTGTGTCATGTACACATCCTCGAGAAGATTTCCATTAAGGAAAGCAGTTTTGACATCCATTTGCCAGATTTCATAATCATGGTATGCTTGCAATAGCAAGCAAGATCCGAAACATTTAAGCATCGCAACTGGGGAAAAAGTCTCATCATAGTCTACACCATGAATTTGCTTGAAACCTTTAGCCACCAATCGCGCCTTAAAGGTATGCACATTACCATCCATGTCGGTTTTCTTCTTAAAAACCCACTTGCACCCAATGGGTTTTATCCCTTCAGGTGGGTCAACCAAGGTCCATACCTGGTTGGTATACATGGATTCCATTTCGAGATCTCATGGCCTCAAGCCATTTTTCGATTCTCGGGCCAATAATGGCTTCCTGGTAAGTCACAGGCTCATCTTGATCCATGAGTAATACGTCACCTTGTTGAGTAATGAGAAATCCATATCTCTCTCGGTTGACGACGTATCTTGTTAGACCTATGCGGGTCTTGTGCTACTAGAGCAGATTGTGGTTCCACAACGACTTGTGGAGGCTGCTGCTCTATTTCCACCATTGGTTCGTGCTACTTTGTGAACTTTGAATTTCTTCAAGTTCTACTTTCCTCCCACGATTCCTTTGGAGATAAACTCCTTTTCTAGGAATACAAAGCAGTCCGTGCGACAAACACTTTGCCCTCGGTAGGATTATAGAAATAGTATCCCTTGGTTTCCTTAGGATACCCCACAAAGAAGCATTTATCGATTTTGGGCCAAGCTTATCGAAACTTGACGTTTCACATAAGCTTCGCAACCCCAAATCTTCATAAAAGACATACTTGGGTCGTCTCCCGGTCCACATCTCATATGGTGTCTCGTTGAACCGTCTTAGATGGAACACGGTTAAGTGTGAAAGCCGTCATTAACGAGCATGTCCCTGAAGGAGCCTGGAAGGTCTGCATGACTCATCATAGATCGGACCATGTCCAACAAGGTCCGGTTCCTCCTTTCGAAACACCATTCCATTGTGGTGTTCCGGGAGGAGTGAGTTGAGATATTATCCCACACTCTTTCGATGATCATCAAACCGTTGGCTTAAGTATTCACCTCCTCGATCTGATCGAAGGATTTTAATACTCTTGCCAAGTTGGTTTTGTACTTCATTCTTGAACTCTTTGAACTTTTCAAAGGATTCTGATTTGTGCTTCATAAGATATACAAATCCATATCTACTGAAATCATCAGTAAATGTAATGAAGTATTGAAAACCGCCTCTAGCTAGTGTGTTTAGTGGCCCACATACATCACTATGTATGAGGCCCAAAAGATCACTAGCCCTTTCACCTTGTCCAGTGAATGGGGCCTTAGTCATCTTTCCCAATAAACAAGATTCACATGTCTCATATGATTCGTAATCAAACGAGTCCAAGAATCCATCTTTATGGAGTTTGGAAATGCGTTTCTCATTTATATGGCCCAAACGACAATGCCGAGAGATAAGTCGGGTTCATATCATTTGACTTGAACCTCTTTGTATTTACGTTATAAATGGGCGTTTCGAGATCAAGGACATAAAGTCCATTACTCAAATGTGCACTACCATAGAAAATATCATTCAAATAAAGAGAACAACTTTTGTTCTTAATTATAAAAGTAAAACCCTTCTTGTCCAAACAAGAAACAGAAATGATATTCTGCTAATAGCAGGCACAAAATAACAATTATCCAATTCAATTACAAGCCCGGTTGGCAAAGCTAATAAATAAGTCCCTACGGCTAGTGCAAAGCAACCTTTGCTCCATTTCCCACTCGTAGGTCGACTTCGCCTTAGTCAATGGTCTCTTGCTCTTTAGATCCTGCACATTTACACAAATGTGAGATCCACATCCAGTATCTAATACCCATGATGCAGAAGTAGATAAATTGACTTCTATAACAAAAATACCTGAAGTGGAAGTCTCACTTCCCTTCTTCTTCTTGAGCTCCTCTAGGTACTTGGCACAGTTCCTCTTCCAATGTCCGGTCTGACCGCAGTGGAAGCATGTACCTTCCTTAGCCACTCCACCCACTGGTTTCAAGCCAGAAGTACTAGGCTTGGACTTTTCCTTGCCCTTACCCTTCCACTTGTCCTGGGGCTTTTTTCTGCTGTTTCTTGCCCTTATTCTTATGGACCATCATTATGGCCTTTCCTTTGCCTTTGTTTATGTTCTGCTCAGCAGTTCTCAACATGCTTAGCAGCTCTGGTAGTGATTTGTCAATTTCATTCATGTTGTAGTTCATGACAAATTGACTAAAACTCTCCAAGCAACGATTGCAGGACTAAGTCGGTGGCCAACTCTTGGCCCATAGGAAAACCGAGTCTCTCAAGGTTTTCAATGTACCCAATCATCTTGAGTACATGAGCACCAATGGGCTTCCTTCTACCACTTGCCTTGCACCGAAAGAGTGCTTTGGAGACCTCATATCTCTCATGTCTAGCCCGCTCTTGATAGAGCTTTTTGAGGTGTACGATCATATCGTAGGCTTCCATGTTCTCGTGTTGCTTTTGGAGCTCGAGTTCATGGTGGCTAGCATTAGACATCCAATGTCCAAGGCATCATCTTGATGCTTCTTATAAGCATCTCTTTCGGCTCTAGGGGCATTAGCAAGCAGTGGTTCAGAATAGGTTGTTCTAAAACATACAACTTTTTCTCTTGCTTGAGGACAATCCTCAAGTTCCTGTACATCTAGGAAATTTGTCCCTGCATAACTTGTCCTTCTCAAGGACCGATCGCAATGATAAGTTACTTGATGTGTTTGTTGCCATGGTAATCTATCAACGAAATATGCAAAATATAAGTATTATGCTATAAACATATTTAACAAGGTCTTTTAATTAAATACGTCTCCCACTATTTTATTCAAATCAATGACCCTCAAGCATTGACTTGGAAAATCCCATTGGAAGATTTCCTAGTGGGCCAAGATCCATATTTCACCTAGTTTTGAGTCGGCTTTGGTGATCGCCCAAAATTCAGTTATTTAGGTAGGAAACTCTTTCCAATTACATCACATGCAACTCTTGGATAGTTGGGTGAATAACACTTATTCTAATCCATCTAATGGACTAAAGCCCAACTTCATGCCTCTAAGCCTTCAATCCTATTGAAATGGCCTAGTTAAGTCAAACCCAATGGTTGACAATTGGATATTACTATTATCCTATCGCATCTTACTAATATAGATAAAGGCACCCCGCTTTGGCAGACCTACACTTGATCGATATTAGTCTTGACGAGTGCCACGCATTGGAAGGCATCACATAATGACTTAATATTTTTTTTTGAGGGAATTTTATTATTAGATCTCACCATTTATTAAACTTGTTAATCATACCATAAACATTATCCATGCATCTCATACATATAAAGCATATAATAAATGTGACATGGTTATGGCCTCTAAGAGAGTAACATTAATAAATGTCACTTCACCAAGCGTCTCCCACCAACGTTCTCACTTGATGTCGTCTCCTTGTCTCCACATGAAGATTACATTATAGAAACCTCTTTTACATTCGAGGGAGTTAGATGAGAAGAGAATGTACAATCAGAATGTAGAGAGAAAGGCACGACACGCAGGTCGTATTTAAAATAACCAAAATAACATAAAATAAAGACTAAGGCCATAACCATGCACCATGCATCTCTAATAATACATAAACACAAGGCAATAACACATTATTATTTTTGTGAATTATAAAAATAGTTTTGAATATTGCACTTTCGAATATCACACACCACGAAACGGGGTTCGGGGCAGCGCCCTGACGGGGGTCCCGCTGCCTTGAACAAAAATTCGAGTTGGACCCCTCCTGCCTCTATGACGGCTAGGGCAACAACACTTGAACCCTAAGGCCCGCAAACACATGAACGCTTCATGTGCCGCAGGGGTTCCTCACAGCCGTCATCGCCTATCCAGAAACAAGGTTTCCAGAATGCGTGAAGACATGAACACTTCATGTCATGAGGAAGCTTCATGGCCGTCGCAAAACGGAAACAAGGTTTCCAAAACCTTGTGTCGCTACTTTGTGTATATCGCATTCATACATAAAATATGCAGAAATAGAAAGCATTCAAAACAGTTTTCGTAGAAACATACATATCACATATGTATATACCGAGAAAAACGCAAAAACAGAAAGCATTCAAAACGATTTTCATTCATACATATCACATATATATATACCGAGAAAAATGCAGAAACAGAAAACTTTCGTAGCAGTTTTCGCAAAAACATATGAACATCTTCACGGTTTTAAATAACATATAAAGATCATATCTTTTATAAAAAAAAAAAGGAAGTAACGAATCATGTTATCGCATATAACAAGAAAAGCAGAAAACCGAATCATGGTTTCGCAAGTCGCTCTGATACCACTGTTGGGAATTTGCGGATCAAAGTCTCGCAGCGGAAAAACAGAATTCCCTCATAGGATCCATGCGAAAAATCCATAATCCGAGGTTTTAAAATTTTACCTCTTGAAGCGTGACAGACACAAGCGAGGTGAATCACCAACACCGTAATAGCGACGATGTTTCTACGGTATCCACACGAACAGACTTGCAAAAGGAGTCACGCCTCTGTTTCGTAGTGCTAGCTGCGAAGAGAGGAGAAGAAGACCTCACTATCTCTCACTCACTTTCTGTAGGTGCGGCTAGGGTTGTGATGTAACCTAGTAGCAGCCCCCTTAGCAAGTACTATTTATAATAGTGGCTGCCTTAAGTGAGTGTGAGCAAGTAGCAAGGTAAGTGGTGCAACCCTAAACCCATCTCGTCATGAGTTAGGCCCACAATTGAATCCGAGTCCAACTTGGATTCGATTACTCCAATTTAGTCTGTTCTAAGTGTGCAACCCCGCAGGTTCTCATGACGTTGGTAGTAATATTAAAATCTCATTTTAATATTACAAACAAGATGAGCGGTATCTAGCAACACATCACTGCTACCCAAGTAATGAGAATGTCGGTGATTTGACATAACCTATCCGTGACCAATGTTTCCGTGTAGTTTAGTCCCTTTGTCCGGATATCCAAATTGAACACAAGGCATGGAACGTGTCACCCTTGTTTAGTTCAATCTTCGTTTCACGATTCCCGAGTAGACATAGTAATGACAAATGAGATCAATATCTCATATTGACTCATTTGAGCATGGCCATGCATTTCATAGTCTCACTCAATCGGGGGCCCGAAGATATCACTCTGTTATGTAGGAGGGACAAATCCCATCTAGGTCACTCACATCCCTCCACATGTATCGCGGTATGTCTAATAACCAACTTTATAATCATCTTGTTACAGATGACGTTTGATGGCATTAAAACACACAACTCCTCATGTAGGAATCGTAGTGATTTCAGGTCAAAGGACCACATACACCATTATCACTATGAGAATTGCTTATGACACTCACGTAACGATCCACGTAGCGTTCTCATGGCGGGTCCTGTCCAATACATCATTACTCTAATATGTATCTATGTGTAGACTTGATATCTCATATCCATGACCCGTGAGATGTGGTCATCGGTCACGCACATACTAGTCTCAAAGCATTATTGTTGTCCTAATTAACAATAATACTTGACTAGGGACATTTAAGAATAGTGTTTTATCCAATAGGATCTCACGATCAAGTCATCCACTTGATGTCCTATGGTATCAAATTTACTATTCTAAGGACTTTATCATGTTTACCAAAAAAAAGAACATAATAAATGAAATGCCTCATATAAAATAGCATAATATAATGTATGTAAATACAAACAAAACGTATTGGCCACTAGGGCATACACCAACAATATCTTTGTCAGCTCAAGTGGCATCATTAGCAAACAAGATGAATAGTTTGGGTACAGGCCCTAATCAAAGCCCCTTCGTGCTGTATGACTAATGTGGGGACAATCATACCACCAATAGATGCCAATCCACTATAGAGAATGTTCAATATGCGGGAAACTATCAGCCATCTCAGAATAACCCATACTCACAGCAATATAATTCTGGGTAGAGAAACCACCTCAATTTCTCATGGAGGGACAACCAAGGGCCAACATCTTCATCTACTGTTAATGAGAGACCACCTTTTTCCTCCTGGTTTCTCATCGCAAGTAAGGCCACCTATGCAAGAAAGGAAGCCATCATTGGAAGACATGTTCATGTAATTTATGTTTGAAACGGATTCGTACGTGACTAAAATCGATGCTCATGTGGCCAAAAACGATTCTTTTCTTCAGAGCCAAACATTGTCAATTAGGATTCTTGAGACACAAGTGGGGCAACTAGCTAATGCAATAAACAATAGGCCCCCCGGGGACTTTTTCAAATGATGATACTAATAATCCTAAGGGTAAGGAGATTTGTCACGCCATATCACTGAGGAGTGGCAAAGACATTGAAGGGAACCCTAGGACAAAGCTATTGCAAGAAAAAGTTGAGAATAAGAGGGATGAAGAGGTTGTAGTGAGTAATGTAACACCCACCGTAAGGTGCCACATTTATGTTACTTAATTACCCAAATACCCTCAAGATCATAAAAAATGATGTTATGATAAACATAAGAATTGTAAAATTTTTTTTTTCTTTCTTCTTTGATGACAATAAAATAAACTTAGCGGAAATTAAAAATATTATACATCATCACACATAATTTACATCATTATACATAACGGAAGTTCTGTCAGGATTATTTATATACAGACTAAGTTCTCAAAGTAATTAAACATAATTTAAGACTCACATATTGCCCAAGTCTGACTAAACAGCAGAACCCTCAGATGGGTCCTCCTCAGATTCCTCAGCAGATAGGAATCCGTTATTACGTGAAGCTCTACGGACAGGTGTCCGCGCAGACGACACGATACTTATCGCACTAGGAGTACGGTAGTAAGCTCCCTAGTACTGCCTAATGGATAGTGGAAACTCTAACTGTACATAAATATTGACACTAAAGTAGGGGTTCCCTTGATAAAGCCTACTGTAAGTAATGTTCAGGTCCCCTATATAAAATATACATTGTCGATCCAAATGGACATACCACGCCTCCGACCCTCCACGAAACTGTAACGTCACGTATCCTAGAAAGCTGGGCATCTCCATCTTCTCAAAATTCTGCATTCCCAGACGTGAGAAGTAGTTCTTCTTCTCCTTCTTGTACTGTTTCTTTCTTAACGTCTTCAGCCAATTATAAATACAATATACAAATATATATACAAAGAGGTGAGATCACCTACGCCAATACCAATATGGTAGCATAGAGATAACATAACAGCATGCCATAAACACATCATATTACAATATGGCATCAACATATTATTGATCAAAATTAATATTTAATAATTCTAGGAAATGCCATCTACACTAAGCAGATATTTTAAAAAGTACAATTGTCATAGTCAATATTTCACAGATGTAGGCATTTATGTTAATGCATGAACACATAGACTCGATTTCCTACTCCATGGAGCTAAACTCAGGTCGGAGAAATTGATCGAAAAGATCTGCCGGTACCACGTGCCTCAGACTAAGTGCTATAATTATATCTTGCACATCTAGCACATACACGACAGTCTTTATCAGATCTCGATTAAGAATAGTGTCTCGGTCCGGATCATCGGTGTGTTGCATCGGTCTAACCCACGGTACAGAAGAGCTACCAACTGTCCATTGCGAGCAACCCGCACCCCGATGCCCCCAAGGTCAACGAGTGACCTACACTACGCGTATCGCACCCACTCAAGAGGTGTACGTTTCTCCTAGGCAATTAGCCATATACAGTCCATCGGACCATTTTCAATGCATGTGTAATGCACTAATTACGAACCAAAGGTAAATCACATAATTTCCCATACCAGGTTCAAATACTGTTTTAAGTTCGTGTATTAACGCTAATTACAGGCAAACTTCTCAATTTTTTGTACAGTATTCATATACTAATTTTAACTGTAAAGTTTACTGTATAATTAACAGCAAAATCACATTACCGTGTTTTTCTTATTCGCAAAATATTTTTGTCATGCTTTCACAGTCACGTAATATTTTGTTATGTAAACAATGATTTATAACATTTTCTATTACGTTTAAAAATTGCGTAATCATTTTCTACTGTATTCTAAATTGCGTAAAAATATTCTTTTGTTTTTAAATCGCATAGCGATTTTTCTACAACATTTCGATCGTGTAAAATATTTAAACGCTTTGAAAATCGCATAGAAATATTTTAATGTTTTTCAAGTCGCGTAACTTAAAAATTACGTTTTTGAGTTACGTAAATTGTTTCTCACCATTTTTACCCTTCGTAAAATATTTCTTAACTTTAAAAAAATATTATTTTGGACTTTTCTTACAATAATATAATTTCTTAATTTATTCTCTTCCTATTCTTAGTCAAAAATCTTTTCCGTAATATATTTTCTCAAAATCACTTTTTTATTGATTTAATCTTACAAAATCACATTTAGTTGATTTAATTACTGGTTCTAACTTTAAATTTTCTAAATGTTTTCCAAAACCCAATAAATAAATTCTACGTTAGTAAATTTAAGTTATAAACGTTTTCTTTTATATTTCTAAATCACTTCTAAAAATTAATTCTCTTTAAAATAATTTGAAGTTCAACACTTTCAATCTCCTTTTTCTTTTATTTATGAAAATTCCGCTTCACTTATTTGATAACACTTTAATTCCCCTTTCCAAAATCCTTATTTGAAAATTCTTGTATTTTATAACATCAAAACATTTTTCTAAATTATCAAAACCTTATAAATGGCCATTGAAACCATGAAATATTTTTCTTCTAACTTCAATAAATTCCATTCTTGTTTCTACACAAAATAAATTCATGAAAACACAACTCAAAACCGTGTGCATTCTTTTTGCAAAACAAACCCTTTTGTTTATTTTCTTTACTTCTCAAATTATTTAATTTTATCATTCATGACAATATAATTTTGTGAACACCAAATTGGTTGGTGTCTTGGCTAAAAATTTGCTTAAGTTTAAGGACTAAAAATTAACTCCATTGTCTTGAAAAATTTCAATAAAAACCCTAGTTTTGGAAACCCAAAACCGTGACCTTTTCTATGGCTTTTGGAGCCAAAATTTGTTTATTTCAACATACATCCATCATAATATATTCAACATATATCATCATGCATATTATAAGCATACCATATAAGCAAATAAAAATCATACTAAGCATGCATACACAAGTAAATCATGCAAAGCATATCAAGCATAGGCAAAAATAATCAAAGCACATAACACACACAAATTATTACATGACCATGGATATGAATCCTCACATGGATTCACCATCCATCAAATATAAAACCATCTCTCACCACCATGCTTGGTTGGTGAGATGGATCTCCCTCTTACCTCTTGAAGATCCTCTAAAGCTCCTTGCTTTGTATTTTGAACAAGATCTCCACCAACACAAATTTCTTAAACATGAAACAAACACAATAAATTAGTATATCAAGCTTGAATAAGAGGAACCATGGATCAAACATGGTTTAGAACATGAAAAAGAAAAGAATAAATGAAGTTTCCTTACACTTCACTAACAAAAACTCTATAACTTGATCTTAGTAAAAGTCCTTCAAGATGGGAGATTTAGAGAAAGTCTTCAACATGAAAGTTGCTTAGAATAATGTAAGGATTCAAGAAACTAGGTTGTATGAAATTAAAGAGTGACGGAGGAGAGATTTAAGATACTTGGCCGAATGGTCTTCTTAGGGAGAGGAAATGGAGTTTTCTTTGGTTTGTTTCTTGAACTTAAGTGAAAAGGTGAAGATGTGATAATGTGAAGTGTAGAAATGAATTATTTGGTCTCCAAAGCTTTGCATGGCTGTAGCTTGCATTGGAGAAAGGTGGAAAGTGAAGTTTGAAAAACTATAGCCTTTTGGAATGATCATTAATGATCAACAGGAAAAATAATTGGTGGTCTTGAAACTTGGCCATTGCCTTAAGCCTCCAAAACCGTCCCCCCCTTCCATGCTTCATAAAAATATGACAAATTTCATAGCCATCATCCTAAGCCATCCTAACCCTCGATTAAAAGAATGGTTTGGATTAAAATAGCTATTAGGAATAGGTTATAGATGGAAGACTTTATTTGAGCCATTGGATCATTTTTGGCTTGCAATCCTAACCATTGAATGTGTCTCCAAAATGAAGGGTCAAGATTACACCTTCAAACTTTACATCCAATGGTCCAAAATGGTTGTAGTCATTTTTGATGACTAATTTTCCACCGTTGATCTAAATCCAAATCCAATGGCCATTAATGATCCATCTCCACCATTGATTAATTCTACATCCAAGGGTTGATAATGGTCATAGCCATTTATAAGACTAAATCTCCACCCTTGTTTTAATTTTCATCCAACAGTTATAATTGATCCTATTCACTTTTAAGATCAAATCTCCACCGTTGATTAAATCAAGATTAAATCTCCAATGGTGATTAAATCGATGGTGGATATCCACACCACCAATGTTGACTTAACAATATAGGATTTTATTTCTATCTGTTATAACCCCACTAAAGAATATATTTACTGTATTTTTTATCGTCCCATAAGTATATACTGTAACATCCCGAAAATTAATAATTTTAGGATAGATGATCATTTTACAATATTTGGGATTTTCTGGAATTTTTCTGGATTTTTCTGAGAACGCAGAATATTTTAATATTATTTCTTATTTTGCGTGCACACTGGGCAGAGTTGGCAAAATGACTGTAACGCTCCCAAAGTTGGAAAATTTTATTACGAATAGTTATTTTCTAATATTTGTGATTTATGTAAATTCTTTTAGAATTTTTCAGAAATGACGAATATTTTAATATATTCCTCGTTTTGCGTTTGTATTGAGCAGAGTCGGGAAAATGAATGTAATGCTTCAAAAATTGGAAAATGATAAGACGAATAGTCGTTTTATAATATTTGCAATTTTTGAGAATTTTCTAGGATTTTTCCAGAAACATAAAATATTATAATATATTCCTCGTTTTGCGTGCGCACTGAGCGAAGCCAGAGAAACGAGATGTTTTCTCCGAGAACCTTGAACTATGGACATGTCGATGGGGGACTGGACACAGTTTACAAGGTTTCATATTTTTCAAGAAATTTAACAGTCAGAATAATAAAACACTGTGTAAATTTCATCTGTCAGATAAATTAATACTGACTTCTATCGACTGTAACTATTATCCATTGGATAGTAGCATGCATTAGAAATCCTATCACCTTATCCTAATACAATCCACTTTATGTCAAATCAATCTCACTTTAATTCAAATTTGTGTACGCTTTGACCACCAAATGACCCAATTACCCTTGGCTTGCATGAGAAGCCAAATTTTTCCCCTCACTCTCTCCTCTATTCAGCAGCCCATTCATGCCAAGGAGGGCAAAAATGTGACTCATCCACACTTAACCTAAACGCACCAAACCCTAATTCACTTTACCTATCACTTTCTCTCTCTTCACTTCACCTTCTTCATCTTTTTCTCCTCCTTCTCTCTACCTCCACCATGAGCACAAAAATGGCAGCCCCTCTTCCTCCATTTTTGTTCATCTTTTCTCCTCTCCAAGCCCATTTCTACACTTGCCTTCAACTCCTCTACCTTCTTTGTGTAGAAAGTTTCTCCATTTTCCATTTCTACCTCCATTTTCTCTCCACCTCTTCTCTTCTTCCTCCTCTTGAATCCAAAAAGGGCAGCCACCACCACCATTGTTTCTCATCACTTTTCTCTCCATAAACACCATTTCTATACTTCTCTCAACCTCCTCTACACTTTCTCTTTAGGAAATCTCTTCAAAAATCTAGTCTTTCTACCTCTCCTCCTCCAAATCTGAAAATCACCCTTCCATGGATGACCAAGCTTTTTTATTTTTCTCTTCACTAAACACATTTATACACTCATCTTCATCTTCTCTATAAGTTTCATTTAGAAGGTTTGCTCAAAATCTAACCTTGTCTCCATTGTCTTCCAAGGTAAAGATTCTTGATTTCTCTCCATTTTCTTCTCATTTTTGTTTTCCTTGGTTGCTATGTGACCAAGGGCTTCTCTTTTTGAGCATTGATGTGTGATTTGAGTGATTTTGAACACTCTAGGGTTCTTGGGAGAGTGGAATCCCAAAATCACCAAAAAGGAATCTCAAGGAGTTCAAGCTTAAGGCTTTAGGTAAAGTTCTTCCAATTCACCTCTCAATTTCGTTTTCCTTGGTTACCTATGTGACCAAGGATCATTCTTTTTAAGCTTTAGTTTGTAAATATGAGAATTTGACCACTTTATGATTCTCTTGAAGGTGGAATCCGAAATTTACAAATCAAGGAACCAAGGAGTTGTTTTCTTGCATTGTCTCCTCTAGGTAAGACAGAGACTACTCACTTCAACCACTTATGGTGGTGAGGAGACTTTGTATGTGTGTTGATGGAGAAATCCATCCTTGTATGCTCTTTGTATGCTTGCTTGAATTATAAATTTTGTATGATTTAGTATTCTTGAATTTGATTGATACTTGATTATGCTCTTGAATATGTTTGATATATTAATTGTGCTTGATCATGTTGGGGTTGCTAAATGGAAAATTTGGAGTTTCCTACCTCAACATGGTGCCACAGTTTTGACTAGAAGTTAGGGGTGAAAATTGGTTTTGTATACAAGTGGAATAAGACTTATGTAATCAAAGGCTGAATGATAGTATTAACACAAATGAATGGAGGACCTTGAGAGTTCAATACCCAAGAGGGGTGCCACGATTTTGGTCTTGGTAAAGAGACAAATGGATTAATTTTGATGAACTAAATTTAAGTGAATTAGTGTTAAGAAAACTAATGCATAAAAGTGGAAAGAAAAATTGGATAATAGACATCATGAAGCCACGATTTTGGCATTGAATCTTGGGCACTTGGATTGATTTTAATGAACTAAAAACTTAAGTGAATTAATAACAAGAAGTTAATAACTAAAAGAGAAGAAAAGATTGGACATTGAAGACTCATTGATGGCCACGGTTTTAGCTTGAGCAATAAGGCAAATGGAATGACCTTGATACATTAAACTTAAGAAAATTTATCTTAAGGAATTAATACACAAATGAGAAATAAAAAGTGGAACTTAGAAGACCTATGAAGCCATGGTTTTGGCATGGACCTTAGGCAATTAAATTAATCTCGTGAGAAATGGAAATTGAGTAATTAAGTATCAAGTAACTAACACATGATATGTGAAAGAATGAAATTTTGAGGATTTAGGAAGGCCACGGTTTTAGCTTGGAGATTGAGGAATTAGAGATTTACCTAATCCTTGATAAAGCAAAGGAATTAAATTGAGTAATGGCATTTGAGAAGACCATAGTTTAAAGGGTCATTTACCCTAACCTCTTTATAATTGACCAAAGACTTAAGATTTTGAAAATAAGTATCCATAATGGGGACATTATGGTATGTGATAAACCATGAGTACTTAATGATGATGATAAATTGAATTAATCCTGTATGGAATCAAAACTAAATGATTAGTATCAAGAGACTAGTGAATAATATGGAGAGGAATTTAGAACCTTGAAGGCAGGTGAGGCCAAAGTTTCTAAGGGTTAGTTGACCTTAAGATGGCATAATTGACTAGATCAAGGAACTTGATCAATTTAATAGAATGGTGTTAATGATAAACCATAATATATATATGGATATTGAAATTTAACTCTATGTGTTGTGAATCCCTATGAAGAGCTATGTGTTTCCTGATTTAATTCTCGATAAGATATGACATGTTTATACTGAGAATGACTATATACCGTTGTGGTAGTGTATATGATGAATGCATCATTGATGAACATACATGATTGGACATTGTGTCGTCATGCATATGTCTTATCCGTTGGACATTGTTGTAAGGCGGTGTATGCCTAGGAGATTGAACACACCTTTGTGCGGGTGCGAATAGACTAGCGTAGGTGCCATATGGTTGTTGGCCCTGGGGGCGTCGGGGTGCGGGTTCCTCACATAGACAGTTATGAGCTCCTCTGTGCCGTGGGGTAGACCGATGCAAACACACTGACGATCCGGACCGAGACGTTGTCCTATATCGCGATCAACTGTTGAGGTGCCATGTATAAGCCATTACGTAAACTTTTTATGAGATGAAGCATACTGTATTTTAAGGCTAACGATATACTGGCATTACTTCTTAATCTTTCTCTCCGACTGTTTATGTCTAGCTCAATGGAGTAGGAATTGTGGTATCATAATGCATTGTGCATCGTTCATTATCGCTCTCATAAACTATTGAGCATGAACACCTGTGAATGTGAAGATAACTGTTGTACTTCTGTAAATGATTATCTGATTGTTGTGCTGATTCCTGGAAATACTATTGTGATCTACCTGCTATTGCTTACTGTTGTTCTACCTTTACTATAAATATCACTATTATTATTGACTCTGATTATTGTTTAGAATTGAATTGCTTTTATTATAAATTCCACTATTGCTATTGATGAGTATATGAACTGTATTGCTTTGTGGGCGCTTTGTGCCATGCTGTTTTCTTACTGCCAATAGTGGTAATAAAAGACGGGTGTCTCACCTCTTTCCTATATTTGTGCATTTCTGTTTTATATTTATATTTGATAAAAGATCGTGAGGAAAATAAAGAGGGACCACATCTTGGTTGATTGGCTTGAGCGTCTGGACAAGATTTCTTCGACTACGTAAGAGTGCAGCCGCGTGGAGGCATTGATGTCTGTCGTGTCAACTGGTACGTCGTGCGTCATATATATATGGGATTGCGGCTTTGTCTACTGGTAGTACCCATCCCTGGGTTACTACTTTTCCGCCTTTAGTGTTTTTATTCCCGCTGTATTTTATTGGACTCTATAATTATTATATTCCATGTCATCAGTGATTTGTGTAAATTGACTATAAAATATATATAAAGAATATGATTTTATTTCAGTGGTGGTATTATGGGTTGAATATATTTATATTTCATTCGAGGCTCGTATTTTCTACTTATGCAAATTGTCAAAAAAAAATATAGACTCTTGAGAATTTAAATTACTATTATCATGACTGTGACACACTTGGATTTAGTAACTGTGGTGTAATGACGATTACACTCCGGTTGCTACACCAAGGGGTGTTACAATACAGTATAAAACACTGTAAAAGAAATTTTCTAAAACTGTTTTCGGATTCAGGTTTAGTAAAATCCCCTGTCTCCGTCTAAACAGTACAAATTTTTCTATGCGTAGAAAAATTTTCACTTTGCGGGACCCACCTGGGCCCATGTATGGCCACCTGGGCCCATATGCACCCCCTAGGACCCACAAATAGTAAAAATTTCATAATCATCCACAAAAACATAAAAATTAAAAAATTCACAAATATTAAATCAGATTACGTAAAATAATTAAGACTTTTCAGTAATAATTAAATTATGTAAAATTTTTCCGGCTCAAAATTACTCAAAACGATCAAATATATAGATGGAATATTCAAAATAATTTTACAGCACACAGAAATCACTAAACAGTAGAATTCTGTTAACTATCAAAATTATTGTTTCTAAGATAGAAAGTTCGGGGTATTACAAGTAAAGAGGATGAAGGAGATGAACAAATTGCCAAGAAAGAGTGTGAAGGCCATAGAAAGGAAGTTAAGCCTTATGTGCACCCTTTACCCTTTCCCAACTGGCAACCTAAGCAGAAGCTGGATACTCAATTCAGCAAATTTCTGGAGATTTTCAAGAAACTTCACATCAACATACCATTTGCAGAGGTATTAGAGCATATGTCAGGTTATGTGAAGTTTATGAATGAAATTTTGACCAAGAAGAGAAAACGTAGTGATTATGAGACTGTGGCACTGTTTGACGAGTGTAGTGCCATCCTGCAGAACAAGCTTCCTCCTAAATTACAAGATCTGGGAAGCTTCACAATTCCTTGCGCTATTGGAGAGCAGCTCTTTGGGCAAGCTTTATGTGATTTAGGGGCAAACATCAACCTTATGCCCCTATCTATATTCCAAAGACTAGGCTTGGGGGAGTACAAGCCAACTTCGGTTACCTTCCAGCTAGCTGATCACTCATTTGCTTACCCGAGAGGAGTTGTGGAGGATGTGCTAATCAAGGTCAACAAGTGTATCTTCCCTGCTAATTTCATTATCCTTGATATGGAGGAAGATAGGAATGTTCCATTGATATTGGGCGGACCATTCCTTGTCACGGGGAGAAGTCTCATTGAGGTGTAGAAAGGTGAATTAATTATGAGAGTGCATGATCAAAAGGTAACATTTAAGATTTTTAAAGTAATTAACATGCCTAATGATCATGAAGTATGCTCCTACATTAGTGAGGTTAGTCAAGTTGCTAACCATGCATTTCATGTTATTGAAAATTCCCTATCTTTAAATTTATCATTTGATACTGATCATTTTGATAGGGATGATAGTAGGAAAATCATTTTCCCACTTGATTTTTCCCTTGAGTTTTGCAGTTTATCCAAGTTTGAGTCTTTGGGGTTCCAAGCATCTAAAAAGGCATCAATGCTTTTCATTGAGGAGCTTTCAAAGTTTGACTTGAGGCCCTTGCCCAACCATGTACAACATGCTTATTGGGGAAGACCACCAGAAAAGATTGATAGGGAGGAGACCTCCCTCAAATAGGCTGCCCCAACTTGAAGAAGTAGAAAAAGTCCTACCTGGACTATATAAAAGGCATCTTTTTGGGATGGATCCACCTAAATGTGTTTAATTCTATTGTTTTGAGTCTTGTATGTAGTGTATTGGAATTGGAAATTTCATGCTATTTTGTTGATGCATGCATGTGTTAAACTTGCTAGACAGTTTTCGTAGGTGGTGGAGGCCTCATTGAGGCAAATGTGGGTGTTGTGTGGTGTTTGCTGCATAATTTTGCAACCAGACCTCTCACGCCACGGTAGTCAATTTATTACGCCACAACATTTTGGCCTCTGCTCTATCAAGGTTTGGAGACAGAGAGCACAACACCACGACATGGCTTTTGTAACGCTGCACAGTTAGTCCATATTTATATAAAAAAAAGTGAAACATTTGTTTCACAGAAGCACGCTGCGGTGCTGGTTAGTGCATACCGCAGCGTTCTGGGCATAATATGCTTAAAAAGGAACAGGGTTTGTGTTGCAAAAAGGAATAGGGTTTGTGCCGCAACGCAAACCCTTCTTCTCCTTCCCTCTGCGCTTTCTCTCCAAATTTCCCATCACTCTTCCTCCCTCAATCTCTCATTTTTGTTTTCTTGCATCCTCGTGCATTCCATTCATCCATTTCCAACTCCAAGTATTCAATTTTCTCCTTTTTCACTTTTTATTTCGTATTTTTTGTTTTTGTTTTTGTTTTTTAGTTTTAGGTTCTATTTGGTTAGTTTTTATCATAGTTAATTGGTGTTTAGTATAGTATATGTGTGCTTTTTGTTAATATTAAGTTGCATTTGGGGTTGGCTGCTAATATGGGCTGCATTTACATTCTGACTATTCGTTAGCACCGCAGCGTAGGTTGTGAACGTCGTGGCGTTTGATTGAATTTCTTTGAGTTCCATGACATGACATGTTAACACTATGGCGTTGGTTTGAATAGGCTTGAATGCCGCGACGCTGGTATCAATGCCACGGCATTGCCTGAATTTCTTTGAATGTCGCGACGCTAGCATCAGTGCCACGGTGTTTGCCCCTATTTTCCTGCAATTAAGTGTTTTAATTGTCTTATTAATTTTATTTCTCAATTGTGACGTTCTCATTTCTTTTTCATGTCTATATACTTTCAGAATGGGTCCTAAACGGGTCAGATGTGAGAGTAGCGAGCAACATAGGGAGCCATCTCCCCTTTGAGAGTTTAACCACACCAGGTTTATTTTGGCTGAGGCATAGGACCGCTATGGGATTCTGGTCTCAATGAGTGTTATTGTTGAGAGAGGCTTCAGCTTCAGGGAGTCTATACAGGCAGACATTGAGGCCACCATTTGACACCACCAGTGGGGGGAGTTTGCCAAATACCCAAACAGGGCCCCACCACCCTTGGTTTGTGAGTTTTATACGAACCTTGCATTCACTCACCCCGGGTCCACCACTGTTGGCGTGCGAAGGCAACACATTTCTTTTTATGTTGAGTCCATCAGAGCGACATTGTCCTTGTCCCCTCCTCTTGAGATATGTGAGTATTCAGAGTTCATTCGATGGGAGCCAATGGAGGGGATCGACCTGCAGGTTGTCACGACTTGTCGCACTGTCGATTCACAGCTGGTCATCTGGACTATATCACAGTAGGGTCGAGCGTGGTATTTCTCTCGTGCTTGCTTGGCCATGGAGGCCAAGGCCTAGTACCACTTCATCAGCACCAAGATTCTGCCCTCCAGTAACCTGTCAAAGGTTATGCGTGACAGGGCTATTCTGATCTATACCATACTGCAGTAGTGTACAATTGATGTGGCAGACATTCTTTAGATGCAGCTGCAGAGATCGATCAGCGAGCAGTGCAGCCTTTTCTTCCCCTCCCTTATTCATGCACTATACCAAAGGCGGGGTGTGCCCACAAACCCACATGAGGAGCTTACTGATGTCAAACAGCCTCTCAATGAGTACTTTATTGGGAGGATTGGTGCAGCTCCCCCAGTCGTGATAGTTCAACGTAGAGCCCCGAGGTAGGCGCAGAGAACAGCCCGAGTGGCCCAACTTCCCTAGGATGTGGATGATGTGCTTGCCGAGCTTCACCAGGTTGCCGCCATGCAGACCTACACTGTCGAGACAATTAGGTGGCTAGCAAAGTGCCTTCATATCTCTACTCATGACTTCCCCATCCCGCCCTATCCTCCTTATGACGGTGCAGACCTTTCCAATCAGCACCAGGAACCAGCGGCTCATCATGATGATAGCGATGGTGATACTAAGCCATTTCCAGATGTCGATGATGAGTATACTGATGCATTCAAGGCATCCTGGTTTATTTTGTTGTTATTTGCTCTTATCAAGTATGGTGTACAATGAGGACACTATTTCCCTCAGGTCTGGGGGGTGTCTAGTTATTTTGATTGTTATTGATTAGATTATTTTGGTTAAAATTCTGTTAGTATAGTTATTGATATTTTTGGCTAATTTATTTTTGTTTATTATGTGATTTGGTGCACATAATGGCTGATTTGCATGTTTGATATTGTGAAATTATTTGAATGCATAACATAATGCTATTAGCTAGTGTAATGATTGCCCAATGATAATTAGGGATACAAATTAATCTTAAATTTTTCTGTGAATCCTTATGCGATCTTGGAAGCATGCCAATCAATCTAGATTTTTTACGCATGATATGTTTTCCGTTTGTATGCATGCTTAGCTTCGGATTAGATTTAAGTGCTTTTCTAGAGAGTGTTTATGATTAGTATATGTGGAGATGTCTTTTATCTTTGAAATTGTTTTGCAACTCTCTTGAAGCGAAATCCTATATTATGTATGATTGAGGAAATGATTAGGGTATTGTTTGGACTGATTAAGTCTTTCAAGCTTACCCTTACATGATGATATCCATAGGTCCCCTTTGAAGCTTTTTAATTGTTGGTCTTATATGTTTTTCATTACCATTATATTCGTTACCATGTTAACCATTCTAATGCATATGAAATTATTGCATTTTCTTCCTACCATCAATGTTTGTTGAGTACAAAATATGTTATTTCTTAAAGTGAGTTTAGTGATTAGGGGTATTAATATTTTCAATACAAAAATGAGCTTGAAGGAGTCAGATGTTGTAAAAGAAAAAAAAAAGATTATTTTGTTTGAGTATAAAAAAAAAAAAGAAAAGAGCCAAGCAAAATAAATGAAACAAAGAAGAAAAGTTAAATATAAAAAGAATTGCATGGTTCTGGTGAGTTTTAGTCTTTCACTGTTGAATACCTTGCTGTTTTCATATGGTCTCAAGTCTTGAAATAGCCTATTTGTGTTTCTCAATGTTTGTTTGTTACCCTTTCCCCTTTATTCTTCACCCCATAACCATGGTCTTACATTATAAGCTGATAAAGACCCTTTTGATCCTCAATTATTTGTGATTTACATTAGTGGAGAGAGAGTTGCATTACAATCTTGTGAATTCTTTTGATTTATATTCATGTGTTTGCTCATAAACTGGTCCAGTTGAGTATGATTTGAATTTAAGAGATTTTGCTTACATATTTGTGGGAAATAAGATATGCATGATTTGAAGCTTTGATTATTGGTATGAGAAGGGTTGTGTATGTATGGATCAGATTATGAGGCATGCGTATTCTTTAAGATTTAATACAATCATCATACACTAGTGTTAAAACAGAAATTGTCTTTGCAAGTGTAGTCTAACTTTGTTTTGCTCGAGGACTAGCAAAAATCTAGGTTTGGGAGTGTGATAACTTCATAGAATGTAGTTATTTGTGCCCTATCCCTATGCATTATTAATTGCTTTATCCTTGTTGTTATGCACTGTTGGAAGGTTTTAGCCTCATTTTCATGTAAAATGCATGTTGAGGTCTTCCTTCTTTATGCTTTGTAAATTCGTCCTAATCTTTGATTGGATTGAGTTTGATTGCATTTGTATTTGACTGGTTGATTTTTCAATTGCAGGATGGACCCAAAAGGACCAAATTGAAGCGAGTCAAGGCCCTGCATTGGAAGAGAAATCACAAGAAAAGCTTCAGTAGCTCACATCGCGGCTCTAGCATGTTTATACCACGGTGTGTTGTTCTCTACCTGTGCACCCTGATAACTCGAGGCCTTTGCATCGCGGCACAAGGAAATGAACATTGCGGCACTGGTGACTTATTTTTTGCTCGTTGCAGCCCGTGTTGTGTAATGCTATGGCATAAAGCGCAAAATTTGTGGGCCTATAAATACTTTGTACGCAGATTTTAAATGAAGAGCTTTTAAGGACTTTCATTTTTTTACTCTTTTAGCTTTTGTCTCTCAGAGAACTCAACAGCTAGGACCTCATTTTCAGGATGAAAGAGAGTTGAAGGAGCCAAGATTGGAGGTCATCTTCATCTTGGAGGGAGATTCAAGCTTCAAGGCTCACCCCATTGGGCTTTATCTTCTGTTCCTTCTCATTTCTCTCTTCCATTTATCTTGAACATGGATTTTTGTATTGTATTTTCGTGTTCAATGAGTAGCTAAGTTGTGTTTAGGGTATTCTTTGGATCCTTGTATGAATGTTGAATGATTTGTACTCTTTTGAGTTTATATAAATGATTTGGGTTTTGTTCTATCATATAATACTTAATGCTCTTATTCGTTTGATTAGCTTTTAGGTGATTTGATGAAATCTAATAAGTCTAGACATAAGACTTTGGGTTTTAGATCATACGTATGGTAGATGCATGTTTGATTTCATTCTAATGGCAAGATAGATTGATTCGTTAATAGGATAGACATATACCTCTTAGCATTGTATAGTCATATTTGAGAATCAATCTTAATGCTTGTTGTTTGCTCTAGTTCTCATGGACGCATAGTGAACTAGGTAAGGGACATAGGGTTAGTCGACTTAGACATAGGCTTTTAACTAGGTTAGTTTCTCAGGCTAACCTAATCAAATCGTTTGTATTGCTTAAAAGGATTGCATGTTATCAATTGAAGTAGGGGGTGAAAAAGAATTCTCTATTTTCTCTACCATATCTTTATCTTTTCTTTATGCTTGGTAGTTTAATTAATCAAACTCTTTTCTAATTTATGTTGCTTGAATAGAATTAGTTAAACTGTAAGTTAATATTTAGCTTTAGATAGTAACCATATTCCTCTTGGGAATGATATTTACTCATCATTTTTATTACTTAAACAACTCGTATACTTGCGGTACACAAAAGATAACCAATATAGCATAATAAATAAAAAACATAAATTGGCCTCATATATAAATAAATAGCATAATAGAATGTATGTAAGATGGTCAAAATAAATTGGCCTCTAGAGCATACACCAACTCGCACCCATTACTTTTAGTTTCTATGGCAAGTCAGAGCCTTATACTCATTGTCTTTCTTTCCCAGGCCTTATGCCTATTACTTTTAATTCTTAGGTCCCCACACTCATCGCTTTTAGCTTCCATGGCAAGTTAGAGCCTTATGCTCATTGCCTTTCTTCCTCAATCCTTATGCCCATTGCCTTTTCTTTCTAGGTTTTCGTGCCCATCACTTTTAGCTTCCATGGCAAGTTAGAGCCTTATGCTCATTGCCTTTAATTTTCAAGCCCTCGCATTTATCGCTTTTAGTTTCCACAACAAGCTTGAGGCTTATACTCATTGTCTTTCTTTCCTGGGCCTTATGCCCATCACATTTTTCACTCACTACTTTTCCATGGCAACTCAGGGCATTATGCTTATTGCCTTTAATTTTTTGGGTCTCCGCACCCATTGCTTTTAGCTTTCGTGACAAGTGAGGGCCTTATGCCCATCGCCTTTAATTTTCGGGTCCTTGCACCCATCGCTTTTAGCTTCCATGGCAAGTCAAGGCCTTATGCTCATTGCCTTTAATTTCTGGGTCCCTGTACCCACTATCTTTAGTTTCAGGGTCCTCGTACTCATTATCTTGACATTTCTAGGTCCCCGTACCCACTATCTTTAGTTTCAGGATCCTTATACCCATTGTCTTTACATTTCTGGGTCCCTGAACCCACTATCTTTGGTTTCAAGGACCTCGTACCCATTGTCTTTACATTTTTGGGTCCTCGTACCCACAATCTTTAGTTCTCGGGTCCTCGTACTCATCGCATTTTTTAGTTTTTGGGTCCCCATACCTATTATCTTTAGTTTCAGGGTTCTTATACCCATTGTCTTTACACTTTCGGGTCCCCGTACCCATTGTCTTTACACTTCTGGTTCCCCATACCCATTATCTTTAGCTTTCGGGTCCCCATACTAATCATTTTTAACTTTCGGGTCCCCGTACCTATTGCATTTAACTTTTCTAGGTCCCTACACCCATTGCCATTAAGTTCTCTATTAAGCTTTAGTGGATACCTAACTCTACAAGCTGCTTACCTTTTCGCTTTTTACTTTCTGTCAAGTTTCGGCTGATACCCAACTCTGCAAGTTTTCTATTTTTTTATCTTTCTATCTTTAAGCCTCAACGAATATCCAACTCCGCAAGCTTTTTACCTTACTCCTGTCAAGCTTCAACGAATACCCAACTTCGCAAGTTTTCTATCTTTTTATCTTTCTGTCTTTAAGTCTCAGCAGATACCTGACTCCACATGCTTATTATCTTTTCTGCTTTAAGTTTTCTGTCAAGCTTTGGCGAATACCTGGCTCCACAAGCTTTCCTACCCTTTTGTTAAGCTTTGATGGATACTCAACTACATAAGCTTTTGACCTTATTCTTGTTAAGCTTCGGTCGATACTTAATTCCATGAACTTTTTTACATTCTATCAAGCTCCAACAGGTCTCTGTACCCATTGCCTTTAAGTTTTCGGGTCCCCGTACCCATTTCCTTTAGGTCTCTAGGTCCATATATCCATGACCTCGGGGTTCTCATACCCCATGTTTTTATCTTGTTTTAATGCTGGTTGCATTTTGCATTGATTTGCATAGAAAAAGTTTTATGGACAAAATTGAATCAATTCCTTTGCTTTCTATTTATTTTAAATGCAAAACAAAATGGGGCAGTTGTTGATACCCAATTTTGTCCATATTTTTTATTCTTTTTCATTTTATTTATCAAGGTATCTAGGTCATTAAAACCTTTTGTTAAAATAATTTTTTTTATTTTGCCTAATCTTTTGCTTTAATTCAAATTTTCCTTAGGCCCAAATATATGACCCACCTTAGTCTAGATTTCAGAAAAAAGAAAAAAAACGATGAATTTGCTTTTAAAAATAAATAAAGAATAACAAAATAAAAAAAATAAAAAATTTAAAAGTCATAGGTCAACCCATGACCTAAGTCCTTTCTTGCTACTGCAACCCAAGAACCCTAGCCATTATCATCCTTCAAACCTCAAATATGACAACTTTCCTTTTAGTTTTGATCAATTTTGATTGAAATCTCTAATAGGATTTCTTCCATAATTTGTCTTCCAAAAATCAAGAATTAAGGAGAAATTTCTTACAAGTTTAACCCTATAAATCCTAAGCAGAGGAGAGAGCAAAAGAAGGAGAGCCATCATATGAAAATACCTTAGCATAATTCTTTTCATCCTTCACCCTACGTTCAAGCACTATCTTTTTTTCTCTCTCCTCAACATTATTCTGTCGTTGCCTAAAATCCTCTGCGTCCAACATTCACCATCACCAACCTTTTGCCTTTTCCTAAAACTAACTCCACCAGCCACCTCTAAAACTCCCTTCACCATCAATCCCTACTACACGGTCCATCAACTACCAAAACCACCCACCATAAAACACAAGCACCATCAACCCCACAATAAACCAAACCTAAACACCACTGTTGAACCACGCATCAACCACCTCAGACTAGCCCCTCACGTCGGTGCACCAACCACCTCAGACCAGCCCCTTACCACGCATCATTCACCAGATCTGCGACCCACAAGCCAATAGTCTCCATCGCGCCCCTTCACCGCTTGCGGCGTCAGTCGGATCTGCAACCAGATCCTTGAGCCATCGTCGCAGGTCCGCCTAGAAACGTCGCATCAACATTGCGACCCAGACCACGCAACACCACCTCATTCACTAGCCACCATTCGCAAACAATCACACCCCAAAATCAAAGCCTCCATCCAAAACAAAGCCTCAGACGACCTGCGTTGCGCCTCTACACCAGTCGCGCCACCCACCGTCCCTGAGTTGCCACCATGTTGCGCCACCTTCACAGATTCATGATGCCTTCTAGCCACCGCAACACGCAATCGGTCACAACCCGCGAGCAACGACTGGAATCAAATCTCCACCACGCTGTCAATCTCAAGCCCACCACCCCGTCGAGCCTCTGCCCAGATCTGTCATCGGTCGTCCTATAGCGTGCGTAGCCTATGACCCGTGACCTACTCCCGCGAACCACCAGCCATCTAGCCGTGCTCTACCATGAGCCACCCTCAAACCCCCTATTTTCTTTATTTCGTTTTTCATCACCATAGGCTATAAGTATCTTTTTCTTCTTGAAGACTTATTCTTTTATTTTATTTTTTATTTATTTTTTATTTAATTTATTTGTTTATTTATTTTCCTTTGGATTGACATGCATTTGTTGATATGGGCCAATTGTTTTAGTGTTTCTTAATTGTTTTGGCTGAGAAGAGAGAGGCTTGTTGTTAACTTAGGATTGGCTTTTCTTTTCTTTCTTTTTTTTTTAAATTTTGGAAACAAACAAGTAGATTAGGGAAATTTCATATAAAAAAATAATAAAAAAGGGATGAATTTGATATGTATATTATGTTCTCTATGTTGTCATCCATATTTGTATAAAATAAACTCTAAATATGAGATAAGATTCCAATGATGGAATAATCAAGATTAGTCGCGATAATAGCAATATCTTGACTTTCTTGAGGTGAGGAGAAATTTTATGATTTTGCCAAGAGCGCTGACGAGATTATCATAATCTCCAATAAAAATAATATTATTTCATATTACTCTTTGTAATAATATCGTTATACGTTTGTAATTGTGTTTTAATTTAATATGTCTTTTTTGCATTAATGTATTAATCAAACAATACAAAATTGGCCGACGACAAAAAAATTGGAAGAGAATTGGAGTATCGATCAAATACACTCTTCTCAATACTCTTGAGGCTTCATATTAGATCTTGCTGGGAGCGGTAGTGAGGTCTAATTCTCACATTGAAACTAAAAATACAATCCTTTTTATAAACCAAAATATTTTTTTTTGTAAAAATAAATACCCTCAAATAAAAGCGAACAATTTTACATAGTCTCAACATTATGGTTATGATGAATTCAAAAACTTTTTGTCACTTTTTCAAAAATAAATTCTTCTTTGCAAAATTCCTTTTAAATCTTTTCATTCAAAATCTCTCATCAAAAATAAATATTTTGAAAATTATTTTCCTCACAAAATTAACACAATTTCAATTCACCACTTCTATATAATATGTTGTAGGTCTAGAATTTGTTCTAAAATAATGGCTATTTAGCCACCCATTCCATGTCTTAGTCATTTATCATCTTTGATAACATGCTGACAAATGTGACATGTCAAAATAAAAATAAAAAAATAGTTCTTTTCTTTTTTAATAATAAAGGACCACTTTAATTAATCTTCCAAATAACACTAGATTAAATAGGTAACCATTCTTAGAACGGACGGTGTAGGGTACTAATACCTTCTCTATCTGTAATCAACCCCCGAACCTCAAACTCTGAAATGTAGACCATCTTTTAGATGTCCAATTGCACCATTCCATTTAATGGATAAAGCGATTGGTGGCGACTCCCAACACTCTAAGGTCCTTTTCCTCCTCTTCTTTTTAAATTTTGTAGCGCCCCTTCGGGACGATTGCGATAATCAGTTACATACAATAATTTACCTTGTTTACTTTCCTAAATCCCAAATAAATGCTAATTATTATTGCCCTTAATTCACCATCCAACCCATACAGTATGAAATTATACAATAGAATTGATTACTAAAGTTATTTGGTTGAGTTTACCTTAAAGAGTCAAATAAGCAAATTTTGATGAGTGAGTAACCACTAATCTTCTCAAACCGTAATCCCTAACCCAAGAGTAGGTGTAAGATAAAGGGGAAAAAATAGGAGTTGAAAGTTTGAATAGAATCTCAAAAGGAATAAAAGAATGGATAAAAGAATACTCACAATTGGAATGAAAGGCAATAAGAATGGAAGAAAAAGGAATAAAGAACAAGAATGGTGATTGGATAAGAATGAGATGCAGAAGTTGGAGTCTAATGGTAAAAGAAGGTGTTGATATTAAAGATGGAAAAAATTTACCAAAATGCCATTAATGTAAACCAGCCTCCAATTTTATTTTATTTTTATTTTCTCCATTTAAGTTAAATGGTGTGTTACATTCTCCCTCCTTAAAACAAAATTCACCCTCGAATTTTATTGTACTACTAACTTTATGTATCAAATAAGTATGGATACTTCTCCCGTATAATTGCTTCAAGTTCCCAAGTTGTTTCTTCACCAGACAGACCTCGCCAAACAACTCTAACCAAACCAACATCCTTAGATTGCAAATGCTTCAATTGTCTATTTATTATGGCATCTGGTTGCTCTATGTAGCTAAGACATTCATCAAGTTGAACTGCTTGATGTTGTATAATATAAGAAAGGTCACATATGTTTTTTTGAAGCATGGAAACATGAAAAACTAGATGGATTCCCAAAAGATTAGGTGGAAGGATTAAGCAATAAGCTACTTGCCCAACTCTCTCAAGAACCTCAAACCAACCAATCAGTGATCTATAGAGTCTTCCATACAATGCTTCAAGCAGTGTTATTTGGATGCTAGATTGATAACTATTTTTATGAGCAAACTCAATCACAGTTAAGTGCCTCTCCCAACTCCCTCCAAGGTCTAGAATGTAAGCACAAAGCATATCCTCTAGGATTTGAATGGTTCTTTTAGACCGACCATCAGTCTAAGGATGGAAAGTGATATTCAAATCTAAATGGGTCCCTAAGCCTGTTTGGAAAGATCTCCAAAATTGATAAGTGAATTGTGGTCCTCAATCAGAGATGATAGATATTGGGACTCT
Source organism: Ormosia emarginata (assembly GCA_029884605.1). Taxonomy (NCBI): domain Eukaryota; kingdom Viridiplantae; phylum Streptophyta; class Magnoliopsida; order Fabales; family Fabaceae; genus Ormosia; species Ormosia emarginata. The sequence continues at coordinate 49,657,364 of JAQQTP010000088.1, forward strand.
GTGTAATGATGCTATCTCATCCAAGTATAGCTTTGCAAAATGAGTTGTTGTATTAGTAGTCTTCATAGGCAAGAAATGTGTAGACTTAGTCAATCGTTCAACATATCCCCAAATTGAATCATAATCTCTAGAGATCTTAGCTAAACCTGTCACAAAGTCCATAGTTATTTTCTCCCACTCCCATTCAAGTATTTCTATTTGTTGTATTAACCTTGCTAACTTTTGATGCTCTGCCTTTACTTGTTAGCACACCAAACATTTAGATATAAACTCTACTACATCTTTCTTCATTCACTCCCACCAATAAAGTTCTTTCAAATCATGATACATCTTCATGGATCTGGGAAGGACGGTATAAAACAAATGATGAGTCTTTTCTAATACTTTATTTCTCAGGTCATCAGCATCTGGAACACATAATCGCGGGTCATACCACAATACATATTCGAAATCAACATTACCATAAGAAACCTTGTCTTTCTTAATCTCTTCAACGATACTTGCCAAATGTGGATTTTGACTCTATACTGCTTTAATACTTAATGGTTTCATTATAAATTTTGAATAATTTGACTTTACTTGAGTGCTTATTCATTCCTACTTATTATAATATCAAATTTATAATCTGTTGAAACTTCAACTTAAGATCATTCCATACAAATACCTTGTTAATACAGATACCTTGCTAAGGCCACATATATTCATCAACATACCAAAACATAATATTTACTTTAAGAAATATCAAAATCCTTTCAATGTAATACATGTATCATTATCTTTAATTATAAGACCTATGGCCAACTAATTATTTTGGCTTAACCAATACAATTTTGAGAATGTACCAAAAGTAATATACATGTTAGATCAAATGTCTCATGTGATGGGCTTGTGACTTATCTTATTAGTTTAATAAATAATTAAATTAAGTTAATGAGCTAAATCTTACAAGGTAAAAGAAAAAGGGCAGTTTTGTAGTTATAGTAACTGTCAACTTGATGGAAGTTAACAGTATTTAAAAAATAATTTTTGCGCAAAAATCTAGGTTTATTCCAGGCCGTTAGGTGTAACACCCCAACTTTTATTTATTTTATGATAAATATTCATTTTCTAATATTTGTGATTTTTGAAAATTTTTCTGGATTTTTTTTAGAATGCAAAATATTTTAATATTATTTCTTGTTTTACGTGCAAACTGAGAAGGCCCGGAAAAATGAGATATTTTTTTTGAGAATCTTGATCTGTGAAAATGTCGACGGGGGATCTTACTAAACCCAAGGTTGGACATGATTTATGAGGTTTCATATTTTTCGAGAAATTTTAACAGATAAAATAATAAATTACTGTATAAAATTTTATCCGTCAGACAATTAATACTGACTTCTGTCAACTGTAACAATTGTCCATTGGATAATAACTTATATTAAAAATCTTATCACATTATCCTAATGTAATCTACTTTAAGTCTAATCAAATTCACTTTAATTCAAATTTATTATATTTTAATTAAGTTTCTTTGAGAAGCTTTGACCACCGAAGGACAAGAATGCCCTTGGCTTGTTGGGGAAGCCAAAAATCTCCCCCTTCTCTCTCTCCATTGCCGTGGCTACCTTGTCCAAGGGAGGCAAAATTTTGCCTCCTCACTTAATGCATAATACTCAAATTACCTCATTTTACCATAACATTTTCTCTCTCTAACTTCTTCTTCATTTTCTCTCTTCCTTCTCTCTTCTTCTCCTTCTTGGCTACGGTTTTGCAGCCCACTTGAGTGACCATTTTCTTTGATTTTTCTCTTCATCAAGACCATTTCCATACTCACCTTAACCTCCTCCACACTTTCTATTTAGAGATTTTCTCCCAAATCCATCTTCACCTCCATTGTCTTCCAAGATAAAGCTTCAAGCTTTAAGGTAAAGTTTTCATTTTTCTTCTTCTTTCTCTTCATTTTTGTGTTCCATGGTCTCTTCGATGACCATGGATCTCTTCTTTTTCAACCATTGATGTTGATTTCTTGTCTTGAAATTCCTAGGATTTTGGAAGCTCAAAATCGAAACCACCAAGAAGCAATATGAGATCATTTTTGTATTCTTCCTTTAGGTAAGAGAAAGATTACTCACTTCAATAATTATTGGTGGTGAGGGAACCTTTGTATGCTTACTTTGTTTTGGTGATTTTGTATATTTATGTATTCTTGGATTGGATTAATGTTTGAATGGTGATCTTGAATGTGTTGGATGTGTTGAAAATGCTTGATCATGTTAGGGTTGTTAAATGGAAAATTTGGAGTTTCCTACCCTAATGTGAGGCCACGGTTTTGACTAGAATTTAGGGATAAAAATTGGTTTTTGTATATAAATAAAGTGAAGCTTAGGTAATTAAATGTTGAATGATAATATTAAAAATCAATGAATGGAAAATTTTAAGGGTTTAATACCCCAAAGTGAGGCCACAGTTTTGGCTTTGGATCCTAAGGGAATGGATTGACTTGGTGTGAAACAACATCTAAGTAATTAGGTATCAAGTAACAAATGCATAAAATGGAAAGAGATTGGAACCTTGATGACCTAGTGAGGCCACAAATTTTAGAGAAAAATTAGGGGTTAAGTGATGCCTTGATGCATCTTTGGAGATTAAGAATTTTGAGACATGCATAATCCATAATCAAGTGGAAGAATTAAATTGAATGATAAGATTTAAGAGGGCCACGGTTTTGAAGGGTTATTTAACCTAAAATTTTCATAATTGACAAAAGCTTAAGATTTTAAAAATATGGATCCATAATATGGACTTGTAATAGTAGATGAACCCTAAAAATATATTGATATGGGGAGTTGATTCTATGTTATTATGGACCCTATGTGGGCTAAGTACTTGTTGACTGTAACACCCCAATTTTTAGAAAATATTCTGAATGTACTGTTTGTTGTTTTTCAAGCTTTTGTGTGAATGACCGTTGTGTCCCTATTTTACTGTTTCTCGATTTCTGTATGAAATACAAATATGTTTATACAGGCTCAAATTTTATTTGATCTTTTTACGTAATTTGTTTCGAGACGGTAAAATAAAAGTTTTTCCGAGCTACTGTTTTAATATTTCTGATTGATATACAGACAATTAATACTGTCTGTAATTTTATTTGAATGTTTTGGTTGATTAGCTACGTCGTGGGGAAAAATGGAAAAATGACCATTACATTTCGAATGTGCTGTTTGTATTGTTTTTGCTGTTTTTAATTGTTTTCTACTTGATTTAGTGTTCAATATTACTGTCTGTGATTTTATTTGGACTTTTTGTGTGATTTGCTCCGGGACAGGAAAATAATATTTTTCCGGGCCGGGGAAATCTTGTTTTAATTATTCGGTGGGGATCTTACTAAACCCATTTCTGAATGAGACGATTAGTAATCTTTTAATTTTTAGAATTTAACTGTCCAATAAAATAATTTTGTATATTATTTTATTAGTCAGTATAATTAGATGATAGTGAACCCGGAAATGTTTTGCGGGACCCACGTTTAGCTAAAACAATTAACTTAGTAGCTTAATTAATCATGATTAGTGAAGGAACATTCTTGAACATGGTGACTAAGCTAGATGATAAGGCTAAGTAATGATTAAGCATGATGACTAAGGGTAATGACTAGGTTAGGAGAATTACCAATGGGAGACAAGCTTGCTAACCAAGTTTTAATCTTGACCTTTGATGCATCCAAGGGCTTGGATGAAGCCAAATCCATGCACACCTTGCATGCCCATTGAATGCTACGGCCAAGGGAGTGTGGAAGACCATTCTTCACTTTTCTTTCATGCAAATTTCTCTCTTCTCTCTCATCCAAGAACCCTAAACACCATTGATGCTTTTCTTGTGAAGCATTCGGCCAAGCCAATACCTAGACCATCCAATCACCCAAAATTTCATCTAACCAAGTTTTCTAAACCTAAACACAATCCTAAGAACATCTCTAGTTGGGAGTTCTTGCTAAATCTTTCATTTGAAGCTTGAAAACCTACTTGGAAGATTGTACCAAGAAGGTGAAATTCCTAGTTTTTCTTTTCTAAACTCTTTTTCAAAGTCCTAAGCCATGTTTTCTCCATGGTTTAAGCTCTCTTCTATGGTTAGTAACTTGTAATTTTTGTTTAAGCTTGTTAGGTTCTTGAAGGAGGAAAACCGAAACTCTAGGAGGAGTGAAAGAATCCTTTTGTCTTCATTTAAGGTAAGAGGAAGACAAATCTTATCATCTATGGATGGTGGTAAGAAGATGGAGTGTGGTTTTGTGATTGTAGAATCCATAAGGATTCATTTGTGTGGTTGTTAGTAGCTTGTTAATATGGTTGTGTATTTGTTAGTAGCTTTCCTATTTGTTGTTTGTAATAATTTGCATGTCTACAAGCTTTAATTTGCATGTCTACAAGCTTTGATAATATTGCATGTGTTAGAATTGCATGATAATGTACAAGATGTGAATAACATGTCAAGGAATGCATGTGTGTTCCAAAGAACACTCCACAATGCCCACGGTTTCTAACCAAGAGGGGAACCAAAATGTTCTCTTAATGTTTCTAAAAGGTAATTTAATTAATCTAGGAGAATTAGCAAGATATCAAGTTGTTTAGATCATGAAAAATGAATTGAGAAATCAAATGGTAAGACTTAGTATTTTCGGCCAACATGCCTAAAATTAATGTGTTGATTTATAAAACTATTTTCTAAAACAATGGGTTGATGAATTTAAACAATACAGTAAGTTTGAAAGGTATTTAGAAGATGAAAAATAATTTTGAAATCAAATACAAAGGGTTTATGAAATTTGGCCAACATGCCAAACTAGGTATTCATAATTTCTAAAATCAATACCAAACCTTTTTAAGTAATATAATTTAAAAGGGAATTTTTTCTATAAATAATTTTGAAGAAACAAATTGATTTGACTCAAGTTAAAGGATTAAAACTAATGATTTTACCGATAGAAAGGAAATACAGTACTTTCGAGAATTTCTAACATATAGCTCACTTTATGTTTTGAAGCATGTTAGAGATTTTCAAAAAGAATTAAATTATATGGTTAAAAATTAGGTAAACAGAATTTTTATGGAAAATTTAGGAAACCATTTATATAAATTTTCTAAACAAAATACTGTCAATTTTTATTAAAAATGGATAAATAAGATAGAAAAGAGGTCCAAAAGACAGTATACGGTATGGAAAATATTTTACGTAGTTTAAACGTACTATTTATTATTTCTGTTTATTTAAACAGTAATTTTTAAAGTATTTGAATAAGAAAATGATTTAAAAATCTTACGCGATTGAGAAAACGTATTAAAAATCCTACGCGATTTTGAAAACAGAAAAATATAGTTACGCGATTTCAAAACGTTTATAAAGAACGACGAGATTGTGAAAACGCGATAAAATTTCTACGCGATTGACCGAAACAGTATTTTTCTAGATTTCTGTATTTTTCTGTTGTCGGGCTATGAGGTGAACCCGTACAGGCTTTGAGACAGTATTTGTCCAAGTGGGACTTACTGTATATTTTTGCCATTGAGGGCATATGTTTTTATACCTTGAGGGTATTATGGTAATTTACCAATTTTTGGTGAATTTTGGTTGACGAGGCGAATCACATCGTGTTGTCGATGCGATAAACGTAGTGTGGTTCATTGTTCTAATGAACTTGGAGACGTTAGTGTGTAACACCCCTTGATGTAGCAACCAGAGCGCAACCGTCATTACACCATAGTTACTAAATCCAAGTGGGTCACAGTCATGATAATAGTAATTTAAATTCTCAAGAGTCTATATTTTTTTTTGACAATTTGCATAGGTAGAAAATATGAGCCTCGAATGAAATATAAATATATTCCAGCCATGATACAACCACTGAAATAAAATCATATCTCTATATATATATATATATTTATATATAGTCAATTTACACAAATCACTGATGACATAGAATATAATACTTACAGAGTCCAATAAAATACAGCGGAAATAAAACACAAAAAGGGGAAAGTAGTGACCCAGGGATAGGTACTACTAGCAGACAAAGCCGCAACCCCAAATACACATACGACGCTCGGAGTCCCAGTCAACAAGTCAGGCATCAATGCCTCCACGCAACTGCACTCGTACGTAGCCGAAGAAACCTTGTCCAAACGCCCAATCCAATCAACCAAAGTGTGGTCCCTCCTTATCTTCCTCACGATCTTTTATCAATATAAGTATAAAACAGACATACAAAGATATAGGAAACACAGAAAGAGGTAAGACATCCTACATCATTACCAATTATAGCATGCTAGAGACATTACGGCGCCACGCGCCCAAATAGCAAATCAAAAACAGTATATTCAAATACTAACAGTAAGTCCAACAGTAAGCAATTAAACAGTCCAGGCAGGTAATCATTACAGTAATGAACAGATAAGTCATAATATGAAAAACAGATAATAACAACAATGTATATATATATCATGTCTCATATGCATGTTCTCTCAAACCCCTACTCCATGGAGCTAAACTTAATCAATCGGAGAGAAAGATCAGGAGACATGTCTGTGACTCGGCTGCCGAGGCCAGTGCTATAAATCAAATCGTGCACAATCATGGCATTGCACAGATATTCTTCACTAGATCACGATATAGGACAGTGTCAAGTCTGGATCGTCGGTGTGTTTGCATCGGTTTGCCCCACGGCACAGAGGAGCTCTAAACTGTCCATGTGAGGGACCCGCACCCCGACGCCCCCGAGGTCATAACACGACCCACACTTGTCTATTCGCACCCGCACTAAGGTGTGTTCAATCTCCTATGCAACTAGGCCTTACAACAGTCCACAAGGACAATCACAATGCATAAGACACCATGCATGCACATGTATGGTTCATAATCTCATATAATTCCATAATACGCCACATTAGGTCAATATAAGCATCAATGTATATATGGTCACTCACATGGACCCATAACAACATAATATCAATATCAAGTCAATTAGTACGTCATTAGGTTCATTATGAATCCTAACTTAGAATTTATTCCTCATTTCAAGGTTCATATTCAAAATCAATTTAACATACTAAGGCAATTCAATCTCCAATAACTTACATTTTATTTAAGCTCTCAAGCCTCACACTCTCATGCTCTTTAAAATTTATGAAGTCTTAATTACAATAAATTCTCCTAATTTCTGGATTGTCCATTTCACTACTTAGGCTTCCAATTACCTAATTGATTATGCTTCCAATTCATCAAAATCACATTTTCACCTAGAAATGCCCTAGAGGCCGTGGCCTCCCTATAAATCCAAATTCAAATTCTTTTCAAGCCATAATCTTGTACATCATTTCTTTAATTATTTAAAGTGTTCTCTTGTTCAATTAACTCACCAAGAACCCTAGGTTCTTGTCTCCAAAATCGTAACCACTATAGGAGTTTCAACTTCCAATTGTTCTTCCATTAAATTCCATTTCATACATTGATAATTTAAGTCTTATACCCATTACGATTTCAACACAATTTCCTCTAAATTTCCAAACTAAAACCGTGGCACTCTTGAAGGGTGCTCAATCAATTCTTCATCCATTTTAAATGACTAAATCCATTCCAACATTCCATTATATACCACCAATCAATCCAATAGCATAAATTAATTAAAATCAACACATTAAATTCTCCTAATTTCTTGATAATCCATTTCACTACTTAGGCTTCCAATTACCTAATTGATTATGCTTCCAATTCATCAAAATCACATTTTCACCTAGAAATGCCCTAGAGGCCGTGGCCTCCCTATAAATCCAAATTCAAATTCTTTTCAAGTCAAAGTCTTGTACATTGTTCCCTTAATTATTTAAATTGTTCACTTGTTCAATTAACTCACCAAAAACCCTAGGTTCTTGGCTCCAAAACCGTAGCCACCATGAGCATTCCAACTTCAAATTTTGTTCTTCCATTAAATTCCATTTTTATCCATTGCTTAGTTCAAATCCAATGCTTGTTACAATTTATCACAATTTCCCCTAATTGCTAGCCTCAAAACCGTGGCCACCAAGAGGGCTTCTCCAACGTTTTTCTTCCATTTTCAATCACAAGATCCAATCCAACATAGCATTATATACAACAATTCAATCCAATAGCATAAATCAATTAAAATCAACACATTACATAATTAATCATTAATTTCAAGAACAACCCTAATTAGGGTTCTTCACAAATCAACACAACCAAGGTTCCTAGATGCTAAAAATGGTTGAAGAGGAGTGTCTTCCTCTTACTTGAGTGTAGAAATCAAGAGAGCTCCAAGAATGCTCCTTGGAATTTTCGGATTCAACCTCCAAAATCCCTAAAAATGGTAACTTGTTAGAATGAACATTAAGGCTTGGAAAATGAAATATGAGGGGTCATAGAAGAGACCATGAGCACGAAAATGAGAGGGAAGAAGAGTGGTCTTGATCTTACCCAAAAATGTTCAAGGTTGGAGCTTGGAGAAAATGGTGAAAATGGAGGATTTTCAAGAAGCTCCAAGAGGGAAAGATGTTTAGAATGGTGAGGAGAGTAAGAAAATGTAATTAGATGAAGGTTTTGAGAAGTTGGAGTGGAGGAGGGGCTGCTGGACGTTGGGTCTTCAAGAGAGGAGAAAAAGAAATATTGGAGAAGGAAGAAGAAGAAGAAAACGTAAAATGAAGAGAAAATGGTGTTTTTGGGTGATAATGTGTTAAATGTAATATTAGGATAAATGAAATCAATTCTTTTCCCCTTTTTGGGCTGCTGCAGCCGTAAAAGAGAGAGAGAAGAGTGGGTGAGAATTGGCTTCTCAAGGAAGCCAAAACATGTGGTCAAAGTTTGGGGTCAAAGCTTCTTAAGGAAGCTTGATTATTTAACTATTAAATTTGAATTAAAGTGGATATATTAGATATAAAGTAGATTGCATTAGGATAATGTGATAGTATTTTTATTACACACTATTATCCAATAGATAATAGTTACAGTTGACAGAAGTTAGTATTTAATTAATCTGACAGATGAATTTTTCGCTATATTGATTTAATTGTATCTGTAAAGATTTCTTGAAAATTGTGAAACCTCGCAAACTGTGTCAAGTCTCGGGTTTAGTAAGATCCCCCGTCGACTTATCCATAGTCCAAAGTTCGCAGAGAAAACATCGCGTTTCTCTGGTGCTGCTCAGCGTGCACGCAAAACGAGGAATATATTAAAATATTCGTCAGTTCCGGAAAATTTCCAAAAAATTTCCAAAAATTGCAAATATTATAAAACGACTATTCGTCATATAATTTTCCAATTTTTGAAGCACTACAGTCATTTTCACGACTCTGCTCGAGTTTCACGCAAATCGAGGAATATATTAGAATATTCGTCGTTTCCGAAAAATTCCAGAAAAATTCACATAAATCACAAATATTAGAAAATGACCATTGGTGGCAAAATAATTAATTTCCGGAGCGTTACACTGACCTCAGCAATTCTCAGCCCAGTGTGCACGCAAAACGAAGAATATATTAAAATATTTTGCGTTCTCAGAAAAATCCAGAAAAATTCTAGAAAATCCCAAATATTGTAAAATGATCATTTATTCTGAAATTATTAATTTTCAGGATGTTACATAGTGTACGGGATTCCATATATGGATAGTTGGTAGCTCCGCTGGGCCGTGGTAACCGATAGCACACTAATGGACTCGACACGCACTATATTTAATCGAGATTTGTAAAGTCTAGTAGTACATTTACCTGCAGTGTCACAACGTGAGACAGTGAACTACACCACGCCTGGATGGTGAATTCACATTAGACGCAACGTGTGACCGCGGAATAGTTGGCTGGGCAGCCGTGGTACTAATAGATTTTTGCGAGTCATTCCCTCTAATATATGTGGTATCTGTGTTGTTTAGCTCCATGGAGTAGGAACGTGTCATATTTCATATGAGTATATCTGGAACCTTATTTTATTTTATCTGTCTATTTTTATCTGGTTAGTATTATGGGGATTATTTATCTGTTCTATTATTTTATCTGTGATGTTTTATTTTATCGTGATATTATGTGTCGTTATGATAATTAAATCTTTTTTTTTATTCTCATTCTTGGTTTTCGTTATAGCTTTTCATATTGCATGAATTGTATAACTGTTGTTTGACGTTTTCTTATTTACCATGTTTGTGATGATTTTAGATTGTCTTACCTCTTTTCTGTATTGTGTATGTTTCCTATATATTTATTTTACGCGATAAAGAGTTTGAGGAAGAGAAAGAGGAACAGCCTCTTGAGTTTCTGTACCCCGAGGAGGAGGAAGATCAGCTAGCCGACGACCAGTTTGACGATCAAGAACCATCTGATCATCCATATCCGTTGGGCTGATTAGTTTGGAGATGGCGGTGCCTGGATTTTTGGGGTTCGTGACTCTTGAGTTTCACGGTGGGTCATTAGCTTGGCATATGCGGGGAGACAGAGACTCTGTGACGTATGTGGGATGGCTGACAGTGTCCCTACGTCATAGGTTTGATGAGGAGCCAGTGATGAGGACTATAGTGTTCCTACATTTGGAGTTACCGTTGTCCATTAGGCGTCATTGGGGTGGGATATCCACTGAGCCTAGTGAGATGACACTTGTGTCGACTGCGCGGTCACATTTCCGCCGAGAGTCGAGACATCCTGGATATTTGTCTTCTGATGAGTTTCCTGAGAGTGATCCATCAGAGGATTGAATGTTCATGATGTGATTTGGGCGCGTCTGCGTATGGTTGTAGAAATTGCTTTACTATTTTTTTTATTTACTGTTTCTGTTTAAATATTTGTAGATGTAGTTGTAAATTATTTGTATAACTTATAACTTGGAACATATGTATATTATGAGTGATGTTGTTCTGTTTATTTTATGTTTCCGCATTATTTTATTTTTAATAATCTATTTAACAAGAATTATTTTACGACCCATATTATTATGTAATAAATGTTTTATAACTTGGGTAGATTTTATTTATTTCTTTTTATATATGTGACATCCCCACAAGGGTGTTACATTAGTTGGTATCAGAGCCCAAGTTAGAGTCTTTTGGGGTTATGGTTGGGTCTATTTTTGTTTGTGCTGTGTGATTCTCTGTGATTTACTTCCGAAAGGATGCATCTAATTTTGTTTTGTTCTGTTTGAAGATGTGCCGAAAACCGCTTTTCGAACTCGATATGGGCATTATGAGTATCAAGTGATGCCATTCGGGGTGACGAATGCTCCTGCCATATTTATGGATTATATGAATAGGATTTTTCGTCCGTATCTAGACAGATTTGTCATTGTCTTTATCGATGACATTCTGATCTATTCTCAATCTAAGGAAGAGCATGCTAAACATCTTGGTATTGTTCTTCAGATTTTGAGAGAGAAGCAGCTGTATGCGAAGTTGACTAAATGTGAGTTCTGGTTGAAAAAAAGTTCAGTTTTTAGGTCATGTGATTTCTAAAGAAGGTATTGCAGTAGACCCATCAAAAGTGGAGACTGTTTTGCAGTGGGAAAGACCTAAGACGGTAACAGAAGTTCGAAGTTTCGTTGGACTTGCTGGTTATTACCGGAGGTTTATCGAAGGTTTCTCGAAGATTGTTGGACCGCTTACACAACTTACGAGGAAAAGTCAAGCTTTTGAGTGGACGGAAGAACGTGAAGCCAGTTTTCAAGAGTTAAAGAAGAGGTTAACAACTACACCTGTGTTGATCTTGCCAGATTCTAAGGGAACTTTTGACATGTATTGTGATGCTTCTTATCAAGGGTTAGGCTGCATTTTGATGCAGAATCGGAATGTTGTAGCATATGCTTCTCGTCAATTGAAGGTTCATGTAAGGAATTATCCAACGCACGATTTGGAATTGGCTGCAGTGGTTTTTGCTCTGAAAGTGTGGAGGCATTTTCTGTATGGAGCGCTGTTCAATGTCTTTATTGATCACAAGAGTCTGAAGTACTTGTTTGATCAGAAAGAATTGAATATGAGGCAAAGACGATGGTTGGAATTCTTAAAGGATTATGATTTTCAACTTCAATACCACCCAGGAAAAGCTAATGTGGTAGCTGATGCCTTGAGCAGAAAGGTGCTTAGTGTTTCGACAATGATGATCAAGGAGGAAGAGTTGATCAATGAGTTTCGGGATCTATGGTTGTCTGTGGGGTTTCTACCTGAAAAAGTTCGTTTGTTTAAGGTTGTGATCATAAACGAATTTCTTGATGTCGTCCAAGATAAACAAAAAGAAGATGTGTTTCTGCAAAATGAGAGAGAATTGCTAAAGCAAGGTCATAAAGCGACGGTAGAAGAAGGAACAGATGGAATCTTAAGGTTTAAGGGAAGAATTTGTATGCCTGATGATTCTGAATTGAAGAAGTCGATTCTAGATGAAGCTCATACTAGTGACCTTAGTTTAACATCCGGGAATGACCAAGATGTACCAAGACTTGAAAAGGTTGTTTTGGTGGCCAAGGATGAAAAGAGACGTAGCAGAATATGTGGAGTCTTGTCTGGTTTGTCAGAAAGCGAAAGTGGAACATCAGAGACCAGCTGGAATGTTGCAACCGTTATCTATTCCAGAATGGAAATGGGATAGTATTTCCATGGATTTCGTTACTGGTTTGCCGAAAACGAGGAAAGGTCATGATTCAATATGGGTTATAGTCGATAGGCTTGCTAAATCGGCTCATTTCTTACCAATTAATATCAAGTATTCGTTGGAAAGATTAACCCAGTTATACATCAGCGAGATTGTTAGATTACATGGTGTACCTACATGTATAGTTTCTGATCGAGATCCGACGTTTACGTCAAGGTTTTGGCGAAGTCTGCAAGGAGCCATGGGAACTAAGTTGCGACTGAGTTCGGCGTATCATCCGCAGACTGATGGTCAGACAGAGAGAACCATACAATCTTTGGAGGATCTGTTGCGTGCTTGTGTGTTGGAGCAACGAGGAAGTTGGGATGAATTTTTATCTTTGATAGAATTCACCTACAACAATAGTTTTCACTCAAGTATAGGGATGGCACCCTATGAGGCGTTGTATGGAAGACGATGTCGAACTCCGTTATGTTGGTATCAGGATGGGGAAAGCATGACTGTTGGACCAGATCTTGTACAACAGACTACGGAGAAGGTAAAGATGATACAAGAGAAGATGAGAACGACGCAAAGCAGGCAGAAGAGTTATGCGGATAAACGAAGACGACCTCTTGAGTTTGAGGAGGGTGAGCATGTGTTTCTAAGAGTTACTCCTAAGACCGGTGTTGGAAGAGTTATTAAGTCTAAGAAGCTTACTCCTAAGTTTATTGGATCGTATCAGATTATCCGACGTATAGGTCCTGTGGCGTATCAGATTGCTTTGCCGCCTTTTCTATCCAATCTGCATGATGTATTTCATGTGTCTCAGCTCAGGAAGTATATACCGGATCCGACGCATGTTATACAACCAGATGAAGTACAGTTGAAGGAGAATTTGACTTACGAGACTTTACCTGTTAGAATTGAGGACAGAAAGGTAAAGCAGCTTCGAGGGAAGATGATCGAGCTAGTGAAGGTCATATGGAATGATGTGACGGGTGAAGCTACCTGGGAGCTGGAAGATAAAATGAGGGATCAATATCCTCATTTGTTTTGAGAAATAGCGAATTTCGAGGATGAAATTTTTATTTGTTGGGGAGAGTTGTAACACCCCAATTTTTAGAAAATGTTCTGAATGTACTATTTGCTGTTTTTCAAGCTTTTGTGTGAATGACCGTTGTGTCCCTATTTTACTGTTTCTCGATTTCTGTATGAAATACAAATACATTTATACAAGCTCAAATTTTATTTGATCTTTTTACGTAATTTGTTTCGAGACGGTAAAATAAAAGTTTTTTCGAGCTACTGTTTTAATTTTTCTGATTGATATATAGACAATTAATACTGTCTGTAATTTTATTTGAACGTTTTGGTTGATTAGCTACGTCGTGGGAAAAAATGGAAAAATGACCATTACGTCTCGAATGTGAAGTTTGTGTTGTTTTTGCTGTTTTTAATTGTTTTCTACTTGATTTAGTGTTCAATATTACTATCTGTGATTTTATTTGGACTTTTTGTGCGATTTGCTCCGGGACAGGAAAATAATATTTTTCCGGGCCGGGGAAATCTTGTTTTAATTATTCAGGCTTGGAGATTTTACTAAACCCAATTCTGAATGAGACGATTAGTAATCTTTTAATTTTTAGAATTTAACTGTCCAATAAAATAATTTTGTATATTATTTTATTAGTCAGTATAATTAGATGATAGTGGACCCGGAAATGTTTTGCGGGACCCACGTTTAGCTAAAACAATTAACTTAGTAGCTTAATTAATCATGATTAGTGAAGGAACATTCTTGAACATGGTGACTAAGCTAGATGATAAGGCTAAGTAATGATTAAGCATGATGACTAAGGGTAATGACTAGGTTAGGAACATCCAATGGGAGACAAGCTTGCTAACCAAGTTTTAATCTTGACCTTTGATGCATCCAAGGGCTTGGATGAAGCCAAATCCATGCACACCTTGCATGCCCATTGAATGCTACGGCCAAGGGAGTGTGGAAGACCATTCTTCACTTTTCTTTCATGCAAATTTCTCTCTTCTCTCTCATCCAAGAACCCTAAACACCATTGATGCTTTTCTTGTGAAGCATTCGGCCAAGCCAATACCTAGACCATCCAATCACCCAAAATTTCATCTAACCAAGTTTTCTAAACCTAAACACAATCCTAAGAACATCTCTAGTTGGGAGTTCTTGCTAAATCTTTCATTTGAAGCTTGAAAACCTACTTGGAAGATTGTACCAAGAAGGTGAAATTCCTAGTTTTTCTTTTCTAAACTCTTTTTCAAAGTCCTAAGCCATGTTTTCTCCATGGTTTAAGCTCTCTTTCTATGGTTAGTAACTTGTAATTTTTGTTTAAGCTTGTTAGGTTCTTGAAGGAGGAAAACCGAAACTCTAGGAGGAGTGAAAGAATCCTTTTGTCTTCATTTAAGGTAAGAGGAAGACAAATCTTATCAGCTGTAGATGGTGGTAAGAAGATGGAGTGTGGTTTTGTGATTGTAAAATCCATAAGGATTCATTTGTCTGGTTGTTTGTAGCTTGTTAATATGGTTGTGTATTTGTTAGTAGCTTTCCTATTTGTTGTTTGTAATAATTTGCATGTCTACAAGCTTTAATTTGCATGTCTACAAGCTTTGATAATATTGCATGTGTTAGAATTGCATGATAATGTACAAGATGTGAACAACATGTTAAGGAATGCATGTGTGTTCCAAAGAACACTCCACAATGCCCACGGTTTCTAACCAAGAGGGGAACCAAAATATTCTCTTAATGTTTCTAAAAGGTAATTTAATTAATCTAGGAGAATTAGCAAGATATCAAGTTGTTTAGATCATGAAAAATGAATTGAGAAATCAAATGGTAAGACTTAGTATTTTCGGCCAACATGCCTAAAATTAATGTGTTGATTTATAAAACTATTTTCTAAAACAATGGGTTGATGAATTTAAACAATACAATAAGTTTGAAAGGTATTTAGAAGATGAAAAATAATTTTGAAATCAAATACAAAGGGTTTATGAAATTTGGCCAACATGCCAAACTAGGTATTCATAATTTCTAAAATCAATACCAAACCTTTTTAAGTAATATAAGTTAAAAGGGAATTTTTTCTATAAAGAATTTTGAAGAAACAAATTGATTTGACTCAAGTTAAAGGATTAAAACTAATGATTTTACCGATAGAAAGGAAATACAGTACTTTCGAGAATTTCTAACATATAGCTCACTTTATGTTTTGAAGCATGTTAGAGATTTTCAAAAAGAATTAAATTATATGGTTAAAAATTAGGTAAACAAAATTTTTATGGAAAATTTAGGAAACCATTTATATAAATTTTCTAAACAAAATATCCTGTCAATTTTTATTAAAAATGGATAAATAAGATAGAAAAGAGGTCCAAAAGACAGTATACGGTATGGAAAATATTTTACGTAGTTTAAACGTACTATTTATTATTTCTGTTTATTTAAACAGTAATTTTTAAAGTATTTGAATAAGAAAACGATTTAAAAATCTTACGCGATTGAGAAAACGTATTAAAAATCCTACGTGATTTTGAAAACAGAAAAATTTATTTACGCGATTTCAAAATGTTTATAAAAAATGACGAGATTGTGAAAACGCGATAAAATTTCTACGCGATTGACCGAAACAGTATTTTTCTGGATTTCTGCATTTTGCTGCTGTCGGGCTATGAGGTGAACCCGTACAGGCTTTGAGACAGTATTTGTCCAAGTGGGACTTACTGTATATTTTTGCCATTGAGGGCATATGTTTTTATACCTTGAGGGTATTCTGGTAATTTACTAATTTTTGGTGAATTTTGGTTGACGAGGTGAATCACTAATGGAATATAAGGACAGTTGGTAGCTCCACTGGGCCGTGGTAACCGATAGCACACTAATGGACTCGACACGCACTATATTTAATCGAGATTTGTAAAGTCTAGTAGTACATTTGCCTGTAGTGTCACGACATGAGACAGTGAACTACACCACGCCTGGATGGTGAATTCCCAATGATGTGGGGCTATAGACGCAACGTGTGACCGCGGAATAGTTGGCTGGGCAGCCGTGGTACTAATAGATTTTTGCGAGTCATTCCCTCTGATATCTGTGGTATCTGTGTTGTTTAACTCCATGGAGTAGGAACGTGTCATATTTCATATGAGTATATCTGGAACCTTATTTTATTTTATCTGTCTATTTTTATCCTGGTTAGTATTATGGGGATTATTTATACGTTTCTATTATTTTATCTCGTGATGTTTTATTTTATTTGTGATATTATGTGTCGTTATGATAATTAAATCTTTTTTTTTTTTCTCATTCGATTTCGTTATAGCTTTTCATATTGCATGAATTGTATAACCGTTGTTTGACGTTTTCTTATTTACCATGTTTGTGATGATTTTAGATTGTCTTACCTCTTTTTTACGTATTGTGTATGTTTCCTGTATATTTATTTTACACGATAAAGAGTTTGAGGAAGAGGAAGAGGAACAACCTCTTGAGGTTCTCGTACCCGAGGAGGAGGAAGATCGCCTAGCCGACGACCGGTTTGACGATCAAGAACCATCTCGATCATCCATATCCGTTGGGTGATTAGTTTGGAGATGGCGGTGCCTGGATTTTTGGGGTTCGTGACTCTTGAATTTCACGGTGGGTCATTAGCTTGGCATATGCGGGGAGACAGAGACTCCGTGACGTATGTGGGACGGCTGACAGTGTCCCTACGTCATAGGTTTGATGAGGAGCCAGTGATGAGGACTACGGTGTTCCTACATTTGGAGTTACCGTTGTCCATTAGGCGTCATTGGGGTGGGATATCCACTGAGCCTAGTGAGATGACACTTGTGTCGACCGCGCGGTCACATTTCGCCGAGAGTCGAGGCATCCCGGATATTTATCTTTCGATGAGTTTCCGAGAGTGATCCATCGAGGATTGAATGTTCATGATGTGATTTGGGCGCGTCGCGTATGGTTGTAGAAATTGCTTTACTATTTTTTTTATTTTGTTTCGTTTAAATATTTGTAGATGTAGTTGTAAATTATTTGTATAACTTATAACTTGGAACATATGTATATTATGAGTGATGTTGTTCTGTTTATTTTATGTTTTCGCATTATTTTATTTTTAATAATCTGTTTAACAGGAATTATTTTACGACCCATATTATTATGTAATAAATGTTTTATAACTTGGGTAGATTTTATTTATTTTCTTTATATATGTGACATCCTCCAAAGGGGTGTTACATTGACTGTGTACTTTAGGAAATTATGACATATTGATGTTGAGAAATGAAAATATATGTCATTGTGGTATGCTTATAATGAATGCATCATTGATAAACATGTATGATGTACATTGGGGCGTCATGCATATGTGTTATCCGTTGGACATTGTTAAAAAGGCGGTGTATGCCTAGGAGTTTGAATAACACCTATGTGCGGGTGCGAATAGACTAAGCGTAGGGTCATAGTAGTTGACCCTGGGGGCGTCAAGGTACGGGTGTCTCACAATGGATAGTGGTAGCTCCACTGGGGCTGTGGGATAGACCGATGCAAATACACTGGCGATCCGGACTGAGACGTTGTCCTATATCGCGATCAACTGTTGAGGTGCTATGTATAAAGCCGTATTGCGTAAATATTTTATGAGATGAGCACACTAATTTTTGGCTAATGAGATACTGACATTACTCCTTAATCATTCACTCCGAAAATATTTATGTCTAGCTTCATGGAGTAGGAATCTTGGGACCATTTGCATTGTGAACTGTCAGTCTCATAATTCATTGAGCATAAGCATTTATAATTGTGGAAAGTATCTGTTATTATTACTGTAATAATTATTTGATTGCTTGGACTATTGAATGTTAGAAATGTTAATGTTGTCTGCCTGTTATTGATGATATTTACTGTTATTTATTGTTGTTATGCTCTTATTGTTAATTTTAATGATTACCGTAATCGGACGTATGAACTGTGTTATATGTGGGCGTGCAGTGCCGTTTCATTTTCTTGCTATCATTTTGGTACTGAAAGTTGAGTGTCTCACCTCTTTCTGTATTTTATGTATTTTATGTATCTTTGTCGGACTGTGTTTCTGAGAAGACGCTCATGAGGAAGAGAAGAAAACAACTGAGTTTTCAGGTTTCTGGCCACATTACAACTAGAGCTGCTGAGGATGTCGTCGCGTCCACGCTGCTTTTTGGGATACGTGAAGTTGACCTTTCATGGAGGACCCGATTGCTGGCACCTACATGTGTAGACAGATCGGTGCATCTACCGCGAGGAGCTGACGGTGTCTTTAGCCTAGGGTCGCTATGACCCTTCTGTCTTTGATTTTTCTGCTTTTGTTATTTTAGAGTTTTACCTACCCGTGAGGGATATGTGGACTGATATGTTCTACACTCCACAAAGAGGACTCTTTCCTCTCCACTGGTCGGGCTTCTTCCCGAAATTCGGTTGCTCCAATGGTGATTTCATTGGATGAAGAGGACCCTGAGGAGGACCCGGCTACGGTCCTTTCTCGTCAGTCTTAGGGGCTGATACTATAGGTGGCTACTGATGGCTAACTGTTTATCTTTTTGGGGAAGCCTGATGTTTTACTAGTTTATGGGTGTAAATTTCTAACTATCTTGGGTGGGTAAAACCTCTATTTTTTGTATATTTTGTGATGTAACTAAACAGACTGATGCATATAATATACATATATATATATATATATATATATATATATATATATATATATATATATATATTGTGAATGTATGATTTTAAATTCTATTTCAATTCTATTGTATTTATAATTATTATTATCTCCTTACTGTTATGTCAAAAAAAAATGCGTACAGATATTTCAATACTCGATTATTTTATCATCCAAGAATAAAAATTATTTAATCTTGTGTTAATAATGAACCGGGTCTTAATAAATCAACGCAACTATTATAATCCACGATTTATTTCGTTTTCTTTTGTATTATGGTGTGACGTTCCTTCTTCGTGGTATTAAGAAAAAGGGTTGTTACATCAGGGTTTCTTCTTCCCACACCATCACTAAAGTAGAAGAAGCATAAAGAAAAGAAAAATGAATAGAAAGTGAGTTTGGGATCTCTCAAACGTTCTTGGAACATAGTCTACTAATTATTTATAGATAAAGATTAGTGTCTTTTTACACTCTTGTTTATGGAAATCATGAATTCTAAGATCTTTATGTTTTAAAGATAGTTTTCTATTTTAAGATTCTTAGAATTTATGATTCTCTATTAATGATGATAGTATTCCCAATTTTTATTAACCCTAATTGTAAAAATTAAGAATTTTTATTATGTTATTCTACTGCACTTTGTAAGTAAATTTTATGGCATATTATTGATTTTATGTCATATTGTTAATTCTAATAGTGAATCCTAATTAATTGTGTAAGTTAATGAACAATTTATTGTTTTTGCACATCACGGGTAAATTGTTCGTAAAGGTTGATTGTTCGTAATATTATATATTGTTCGTAAAGCTTGTTTGCAACAATATATATGGTTTATTGTTTTTTTATATCAACGACTTAAGGCATATGATTGTTTGCAATATTTCGTAAATCAACGACTTTACGAAATCAAGAATTACGTGGTTTATGGCTTTAATGCAAGTCCCAAAGTATTAATGCTTAATTGACTTTACGGCTTTATAGTTTTATTGTTTTCGTAAATTAAGAATTATGTGCTTTGTTTGATTGTTTTAAAGAATATGCAGTATTTGATTTTTAAACATAATATTTTTAATTTGGGATGATATTACGTGAAATTTGTTAATCACCAAAGTGATTGAATCTTTAAGTTGATTTAATCCCAAATTGTATAAAAGTTATTTTAAAGAATATGCAGTATTGTTTTTTTATGCATAATGCTATCAATTTGGAATTAATGTATGATAGATTTGTTAATTACTAAAATAATCGAATGTTTAAGTTGATTTAACCCCAAATTGTATGAAAGTTATTTTAAAGAATATGCAGTATTGATTTTTATGCATAACGTTATCAATCTGGAATTAATGTATCATAGATTTGTTAATTAACAAATTAGTCAAATCTTTAATTTGATTTAATTCTAAATTTTATGAAAGCTATTTTTCTAATATCCCATAAAATGGATGCTATGAATGGCATGATGACTATTTGTGTATGAGTAAATTGAAGTTCATTGTTGTAAGACATTTATGGATCGCCCAAAGGTTGATGAGCTGCTCTTATAATATATGGACATGATTGTTGATAGTGTAAGTGTACTATTAGTTTTTTTATATATTCAAAGATAATAAATATTTCTAGTTAGTGCATATATCATTACTAAATTATGTAAATTTTATTAGCATCATTATGTTTATTGTTGTATGTTGATGGATCACCCAAAGGAGAACATTGATATACAATGAAAACTTAAGTGATTTACTATCTGAAATGTATAATATGTTAATTTATAACTCAAATTATTAATGTTAGACAAGTGGTCAATGTAGTACCAGTTGCTATGCATTCATATCTCTTATTTGTTCTAATTTTTAATGGACTTAATTTCTCGGAATGGAGTGAGCATATCCAGCTTTACCTTGAGATAATGGATTTGGATTTGGCTCTTCGAGTAGAGAAATCAGATGCTATTACTATATTAAGCACTGATGAAGAGAAAATTCATTATAAAAACTGGGAAAGATCAAACAGATTGAGTCTGATGTACATGCAGATGAGTATAGCTAGCATTATTATGCCAATTCTTCCTAAAATTGAGAATGCCAAAGAAATGATGAAGTTAGTGGAAAAGTGCTCCCAAACTGTTGACAAGTCTCTTGCTGGGATATTAATGGGTACTTTAACCACCATGAAATTTGATGGTTCTTGTACTATGCATGAGCATGTCATTGAAATAACAAACATTGTAGCAAAACTTAAGTCATTGGGAATGTAAATGGATGAGAATTTCCTTGTGTAGTTCATTCTAAACTCATTATTGCTTGAGTATAGTTCATTCCAAATGAACTATAATATCATTGAAATATAAATGGAATGTGCATGAATTGTGCAGTATGTTAGTTCATGAGGAAACCAGACTTACAAATCAAGGAAATCACTCTATCAATTATGTGAACCATCAAGGAGCTGTAAAGAAAGCTTATATATGTTTTGAATCAAATTTAACTGAAATTTCCCATAATACTTGGTGGATTTATTCTGAATGTACAACTCATGTTTCTAATATGATGCAAGAATTCCTTACAATCTAAACTATAAGCCTGAATGAGAAGTTCGTCTTCATAGGAAATAGAGTGAAAGTTCTAGTGGAAGGTGTTGGGACTTACCATTTAATCATAGACACTGGCCATCATTTAGATTTATTTGAAACTTTTAATGTACCTTGTATTTCTAGGAATTTAGTTTCTTTGTTTAAACTTGATATTGCTAGATACTCTTTTAAGTTTGGTAATGGATGTTTTATTTTATAAAAGCATACCTATATGATTGGTTCAGGTATACTTTGTGATGATTTATATAAATTGAATCTTGATAATTTATATGTAGAAACTTTTATGACCTTGCATCATAATGTTGGCACTAAACATAGTTTAGTGAATAAACATTCTACTTACTTGTGGCATAAACATTTGGGTCATATTTCCAAACAAAGAATGGAAACGTTGGTCAAGAAGAACATCCTTCCAGATTTGGATTTCACTTATCTTAATATTTGTGTGAATTGTATTAAGGAAAAACAAACAAAACACACAAAGAAAAGTGTCACGAGAAGCACTCAGCTTCTTGAAATTGTATACACCGATATATGTGAACCCTTTGATGTCAATTCTTTCAGTAAAAGAATGTACTTTATCACATTTATTAACGATTATTCACGTTATGAATATGTCTATTTATTGCATGAGAAATCACAGGGAGTGAATACTTTGGAAGTTTATGTAAATGAAGTTGAAAGACAATTGGACAGAAAGGTGAAAATCATTTGTTCAGATAGAGGTGGTGAGTATTATGAAAGAGTTGATGAAACTGGAAATGCCCGATTCATTGAGAATAGTGAAACTAATGGGAGTGAAGCTTCACAAAATGTGGAAATTAAGGAAGTTAGAGTACAAGTTCCTTTGATTTGTGCTCCTACTTATAAAATTGTTGTTCTTTATGTTGTTGAACCACATAACAATCAAGAAGAACAACAAATTAATGATCCCGAGGTTAACAATGAACCTATAGTAGAACAACTGCAAGAAATAACATTAAGATCTCAAAGAGAAAGGAGATTTGCTATTGCAAATGACTATGTGGTGTATCTACAAGAGTTAGAAAATGACTTGAAAATTAATTACAATGATCCAGTTTCGTTGTCACAAGCCATTAATAGTGATAATGATGATAAATGGTTAGATGCCATAAAGATGAGCTTAAATCAAGGAACATAACATTGTATAGTACCTTGTGGATTTACTTGATGGGTGCATGAGAGTTGGGTGCAAATGAGTCTTTAAGACAAAGCGTTACTCTCATAGCAACCTTGAACGGTACAAGGCCCGTCGTGTTGTCAAATGTTTTACTGAAAATGATGGTATTGACTATAAGAAAACATTTTCACCAGTTTCCAAGAAAGATTCTTTCAGAATTATCATGACATTAGTAGCTCATTATGATCTACAGTTGCATCGAATGTATGTGAAAACTGTCTTTCTAAATGAGAATTTAGAGGAAGATGTTTATATGGATCAACCATGGGTTTTTCAATTGAGGGGAAAGAACAAATGGTGTGTAAAATTAGGAAAACAATATATGGACTTAAGCAAGGTTCCCGACAATGGTATCTTAAGTTAATGATACTATTGTATCTTTCAGATTTAAGGAAAACACTGTTGATTGGTTTATATATCTGAAGGTCAGTGGAAGTAAGTTGAACTTTCTGATTCTGTATGTTGATGACATCTTGCTTGCAAGTAATGATCTTGGTCTATTAAGTGAGACTAAGAAGTTTCTCTCTAATAACTTTGAAATGAAAGATAAGGGAGAGGTAAGTTATGTGATTGGAATAGAAATATTTTGTGACAGATCACAAAGATTGTTGGGTTTGTCTCAAAAAGTCTATATCAATAAAGATTCATGAAGTGGATAAATAGCCAGCAGGTATGGTTCCAATTTTGAAAGGGGACAAATTTAATATTATGGCATGTTTTGAGGTCATTATTAATGAATTATAGTTGCAGAATTTTAGGAGTTGGAATTGTCGATAGTATTGCTAAGTCGGTAAAGTTTATTTCTGCAGCAATCTTTTTTTTCGAAAAAACGACAAGTATTATAAAGGTGCTAAACATATGGAATTGAAATACTTTGTTGTTAAAGAAGAAGTTCAAAAATGTATAGTGTCAATAAAGCACGTTAGCACTGACTTTATAACGAAAGGGTTACCACCCAAAACATTTAGTGGACATGTTGAAAGTATGGACATTATTGTATATATTATGTTAATGATGATGTTTTATGTACTTTGACACTCTGAGCTCATGAATGAATATGTTTCTGTCTTACCCATTTTCTTAGTTTGTATACATGATTGAATAGGAATGATGATAACATGTTTTGTCTTTAATAAAGACTTTATTGTTAGACCAATTATGTACTTCTCATTTATAGGTCATGTCAAGAAGATGACTAATTCTGTGGTACATGAAAGAGACTATGTCGATTAAATGATATACGACTACTATGACTTATGTTAGTTTATTCTTGGTCATGATGAATGATGTATCCAATGTAAAGAAGAGTTTGACTATATATATGAATTCATATTATGTTTTGATAGACTTATCAAACTATAAAGAAGGTAATGTCATATGAGCCAAGTTGGAGAATGTTAGATTAAATGTCTCATGTGATGGGCTTGTGACTTATTTTATTAGTTTAGTACGTAATTAAATTAAGTTAATAAGCTAAACACTTATTGGGTAAAAGGGAAAGGGTAGTTTGGTAATTATAATAATTATCAACTTGATGGAAGTTAATAGTATTTAAGGAATAGTTTCTGTGCAAAAATCTTCTTTCCACATCATCACTAAAGTAAAAGAAGCATAAAGAAAAGATAAAGGAATAAAAAGTGAGTTTTGAGATCTCTCTAACATTCTTGGAATACAGTCTACTAATCATTTATGGATAAAGGTTAGTGTCTTTTTACACTTTTGTTTGTGGAAATCATGAATTCTAAGATCTTTATGTTTTAAAGATAGTTTTCTATTTTAAGATTCTTAGAATTTATGATTCTCTATTAATGATGACTGTTATTCCCAATTTTTATTAACCGTAATTGTAACAATTAAGAATTTTTATTATGTTATTCTACTGCACTTTGTAAGAAAATTTTATGGCATATTAATGATTTTATGTCATATTGTTAATTCTAATAGTGAATCCTAATTAATTGTGTAAGTTAATGAACAATTTATTGTTTTTGCACATCACGGTAAATTGTTCGTAAAGGTTGATTGTTCGTAATATTATATATTGTTCGTAAAGCTTGTTTGCAATATTATATATTGTTTATTGTTTTTTTATATCAACGACTTAAGGCATATGATTGTTTGCAATATTTCGTAAATCAACGACTTTACGAAATCAAGAATTACGTGGTTTATGGCTTTAATGCAAATCTCAAAGTATTAATGCTTAAGTGACTTTACGGCTTTATAGTTTTATTGTTTTCGTAAATTAAGAATTATGTGGTTTGTTAGATTGTTTTAAAGAATATGCAGTATTTGATTTTTATGCATAATGTTTTTAAATTGGGATGATATTATGTGAGATTTGTTAATCACCAAAGTAATCGAATCTTTAAGTTGATTTAATTCCAAGTTGTATAAAAATTATTTTAAAGAATATGCAGCAATGTTTTTTTACGCATAATGCTATCAATTTGGAATTAATGTATGATAAATTTGTTAATCATCAAAGTAATCGAATCTTTAAGTTGATTGAACCCCAAATTGTATAAAAGTTATTTTAAAGAATATGCAGTATTGATTTTTATGCATAACGCTATCAATCTGGAATTAATGTATGATAGATTTGTTAATTAACAAATTAGTGAAATCTTTAATTTGATTTAATTCAAAATTGTATGAAAGTTATTTTTCCAATATCCCATAAAATGGATGCTATGAATGACATGATGACTATCTGTGTATGAGTAAATTGGAATTCATTGTTCTAAGACATTTATGGATCGCCCAAAGGTTGATGAGCTGCTCTTATAATATATGGACATGATTGTTGGTAGTGTAAGTGTACTATTAGTTTTTTTATATATTCAAAGATAATAAATATTTCTAGTTAGTGCATATATCATTACTAAATTATGTAAATTTTATTAGCATCATTATGTTTATTGTTGTATGTTGATGGATCACCAAAAAGAGAACATTGATATACAATGAAAACTTAAGTGATTTACTATCTGAATTGTATAATATGTTAATTTATGACTCAAATTATTAATGTTAGACATATGATCATTGTAGTACCAATTGCTATGCATTCATATCTCTCATCTGTTCTAATTTTTAATGGACTTAATTTCTCAGAATGGAGTGAGCATATCCAGCTTTACCTTGAGATAATGGATTTGGATTTGGCTCTTCGAGTAGAGAAATCAAATGCTACTACTATTTTAAGCACTGATGAAGAGAAAATTCATTATACAAACTGGGAAAGATCAAACAGATTGAGTCTGATGTACATGCAGATGAGCATAGCTAGCAATATTAAGTCAGTTCTTCCTAAAATTGAGAATGCTAAAGAAATGATGAAGTTAGTGGAAGAGCGCTCTCAAACTATTGACAAGTCTCTTGCTGGGACATTAATGGGTACTTTAACCACCATGAAATTTGATGGTTCTTGTACTATGCATGAGCACGTCATTGAAATAACAAACATTGTAGCAAAACTTAAGTCATTGGGAATGAAAGTGGATGAGAATTTCCTTGTTTAGTTCATTCTGAACTCATTACTACTTGAGTATAGTTCATTCCAAATGAACTATAATATCATGAAATATAAAAGGAATATGCATGAATTTTGCATATGTTAGTTCATGAGGAAACTAGACTTATAAATCAAGGAAATCACTCTATCAATTATGTGAACCATCAAGGAGCTGTAAAGAAAGCTTATATATGTTTTGAATCAAATTTAATTGAAGTTTCCCATAATACTTGGTGAATTGATTCTGAATGTACAACTCATGTTTCTAATACTATGCAAGAATTCCTTACATTCCAAACCATAAGCCTGAATAAGAAGTTCGTCTTCATAGGAAATGGAGTGAAAGTTCTAGTGGAAGGTGTTGGGACTTACTGTTTAATCCTAGACACTGGACATCATTTAGATTTATTTGAAACTTTTAATATACCTTATATTTCTAGGAATTTAGTTTCTTTGTTTAAACTTGATATTGCTGGATACTCTTTTAAGTTTGGTAATGGATGTTTTAGCTTATAAAAACATACCTATATGATTGGTTCTGGTATACTTTGTGATGATTTATATCAATTGAATCTTGATAATTTATATGTTGAAACTCTTATGACCTTGCATCATAATGTTAGTTCTAAACATAGTTTAGTGAATAAATATTCTGCTTATTTGTGGCATAAACATTTAGGTCACATTTCCAAAGAAAGACTGGGAAGGTTGGTAAAGAAGAACATCCTTCCAGATTTGGATTTCACTTATCTTAATATTTGTGTGAAATGTATTAAGGGAAAACAAACAAAACACACAAAGAAAAGTGTCACGAGAAGCACTCAGCTTCTAGAAATTGTATACACCGATATATGTGGACCCTTTGATGTCAATTCTTTCTGTAAAAGAAAGTGCTTTATCACATTTATTAACGATTATTCACGTTATGAATATGTCTATTTATTGCATGAGAAATCACAAGGAATGAATACTTTGGAAGTTTATGTAAATGAAGTTGAAAGACAATTGGACAGAAAGGTGAAAATCATATGTTCAAAAAGAGGTGGTGAGTATAATGAAAGATTTGATGAAACTGGAAATGTCCGATTCATTGAGAATAGTGAAACTAATGGGAGTGAAGCTTCATGAAATGTGGAAGTTAAGGAAGTTAGAGTACAAGTTCCTTTGATTTGTGCTCCTACTTATAAAATTGTTGTTCTTCATGTTGTTGAACCACATAACAATCAAGAAGAACAACAAATTAATGATCCCGAGGTTAACAATGAACTTATAGTATAACAACTGCAAGAAATAACATTAAGATCTCAAAGAGAAAGGAGATTTGCTATTCCAAATGACTATGTGGTGTATCTACAAGAGTTAGAAAATGACTTGGAAATTAATTACAACGATCCAGTTTCGTTGTCACAAGCCATTAATTATGATAATGATGATAAATGGTTAGATGCCATAAAGATGAGCTTAAATCAAGGGAACATAATATTGTATAGTACCTTGTGGATTTACTTGATGGGTGCATGAGAGTTGGGTGCAAATGTGTCTTTAAGACTAAGCGTTACTCTCATAGCAACCTTGAACAGTACAAGGCCCGTCTTGTTGTCAAATGTTTTACTCAAAATGATGGTATTGACTACAAGGAAACATTTTCACCAGTTTGCAAGAAAGATTCTTTCAGAATTATTACGATATTAGTAGCTCATTATGATCTAAAGTTGCATCGAATGTATGTGAAAACTGTCTTTCTAAATGAGAATTTAAAGGAAGATATTTGTATGGATCAACCATGGGTTTTCAATTGAGGGGAAAGAAAAAATGGTGTGTAAAATGAAGAAAACAATATATGGACTTAAGCAAGGTTCCCGACAATGGTATCTAAGTTCAAGAATACTATTGTATCTTTCAGATTTAAGGAAAACACTGTTGATTGGTTTATATATCTGAAGGTCAGTGGAAGTAAGTTTATCTTTCTGATTCTGTATGTTGATGACATCTTTCTTGCAAGTAATGATCTTGGTCTATTAAGTGAGACTAAGAAGTTTCTCTCTAATAACTTTGAAATGAAAGAGAAGGGAGAGGTAGGTTATGTGATTGGACTAGAAATATTTTGTGACAGATCACAAGGATTATTGGGTTTGTCTCAGAAAGTCTATATCAATAAAGATCCATGAAGTGGATAAATAGCCAGCAGGTATGGTTCCAATTTAGAAAAGGGACAAATTTAATATTATGGCATGTTTTGACGTCATTATTAATGAATTATAGTTGCAGAATTTTAGGACTTGGAATTGTAGACAGTATTGCTAAGTCGGTAAAGTTTATTGTCTGCAGCAATCTTTTTTTTCTAAAAAACGACAAGTATTATAAAGGTGCTAAACATATGGAATTGAAATACTTTGTTGTTAAAGAAGAAGTTCAAAAACATATAATGTCAATAAAGCACGTTAGCACCGACTTTATAACGAAAGGGTTACCACCTAAATCATTTAGTGGACATGTTGAAAGTATGGACATTATTGTATATATTATGTTAATGATGTTTTATGTACTTTGACACTCTGAGCTTATGAATGAATATGTTTCTATCTTACCTATTTTCTTAGTTTGTATATATGATTGAATAGGAATGATGATAATATATTTTGTCTTTGATAAAGACTTTATTGTTAGACCAATTATGTGCTTCTCATTTATAGGTCATGTCAAGGAGATGATTAATTCTGTGGTGCATGGAAGAGATTATGTCGATTAAATGATATACGACTACCATGACTTATGTTAGTTTATTCTTGGTCATGATGAATGATGTATCTAATGTAAAGAAGAGTTTGACTATATATATGAATTCATATTATGTTTTGATAGATTTATCAAACTATAAAGAAGGTAATGTCATATGAGCCAAGTTGGAGAATGTTAGATTAAATGTCTCATGTGATGGGCTTGTGACTTATTTTATTAGTTTAATACGTAATTAAATTAAGCTAATAAGCTAAACTCTTATTGGGTAAAAAGGAAAGGGCAATTTTATAATTATAGTAATTATCAACTTGATGGAAGTTAATAGTATTTAAGGAATAGTTTCTGCGCAAAACTCTAGGTCTGTTTCTGGCCGTCACGGTTTCTTCTTTCCACACCATCACTAAAGTAGAAGAAGCATAAAGAAAAGATAAAGAAATAAAAAGTGAGTTTTTGAATCTCTCTAACATTCTCATAATACAGTCTGTTAATCATTTATGGATAAAGGTTAGTGTATTTTTATACTATTGTTTGTGGGAATCATGAATTCTAAGATCTTTATGTTTTAAAGATAGTTTTCTATTTTAAGATTCTTAGAATTTATGATTCTCTATTAATGATGACTGTTATTCCCAATTTTTATTAACCGTAATTGTAAAAATTAAGAATTTTTATTATGTTATTCTACTGCACTTTGTAAGTAAATTTTATGGCATATTAATGATTATATGTCATATTGTTAATTCTAATAGTGAATCCTAATTAATTTGTGTAAGTTAATGAACAATTTATTGTTTTTGCACATCACGGGTAAATTGTTCGTAAAGGTTGATTGTTCGTAATATTATATATTGTTCGTAAAGCTTGTTTGCAATAATATATATTGTTTATTGTTTTTTTATATCAACGACTTAAGGCATATGATTGTTTGCAATATTTCGTAAATCAACGACTTTACGAAATCAAGAATTACGTGGTTTATGGCTTTAATGCAAATCTCAAAGTATTAATGCTTAAGTGACTTTAAGGCTGTATAGTTTTATTGTTTTCGTAAATTAAGAATTATGTGGTTTGTTTGATTGTTTTAAAGAATATGCAGTATTTGATTTTTAAGCATAATATTTTTAATTTGGGATGATATTATGTGAGATTTGTTAATCATCAAAGTGATCGAATCTTTAAGTTGATTTAATCCTAAATTATATAAAAGTTATTTTGAAGAATATGCAGTATTGTTTTTTTATGCATAATGCTATCAATTTGGAATTAATGTATGATAGATTTGTTAATCATCAAAGTAATTGAATCTTTAAGTTGATTTAACCCCAAATTGTATGAAAGTTATTTTAAAGAATATGTAGTATTGATTTTTATGCATAACGCTATCAATCTGGAATTAATGTATGATAGATTTGTTAATTAACAAATTAGTCAAATCTTTAATTTGATTTAATTCTAAATTGTATGAAAGTTATTTTTCCAATATCCCATAAAATGGATGATATGAATGACATGATGACTATTTGTGTATGAGTAAATTGAAGTTCATTGTTGTAAGACATTTATGGATCACCCAAAGGTTGATGAGCTGTTCTTATAATATATGGACATGATTATTG
Source organism: Ormosia emarginata (assembly GCA_029884605.1). Lineage (NCBI taxonomy): Eukaryota > Viridiplantae > Streptophyta > Magnoliopsida > Fabales > Fabaceae > Ormosia > Ormosia emarginata. Next base: position 49,688,342 of record JAQQTP010000088.1, read on the forward strand.
GTAGTGTAAGTGTACTATTAGTTTTTTTTATATATTTAAAGATAATAAATATTTCTAGTTAGTGCATATATCATTACTAAATTATGTAAATTTTATTAGCATCATTATGTTTATTGTTGTATGTTGATGGATCACCCAAAGGAGAACATTGATATACAATGAAAACTTAAGTGATTTACTATCTAAATTGTATAATATGTTAATTTATGACTCAAATTATTAATGTTAGACAAGTGATCATTGTAGTACCAGTTGCTCTGCATTCATATCTATCATCTCTTCTAATTTTTAATGGACTTAATTTCTCGGAATGGAGTGAGCATATCCAGCTTTACCTTGAGATAATGGATTTGGATTTGGCTCTTCGAGTAGAGAAATCAGATCCTATTGCTATTTTAAGCACTGATGAAGAGAAAATTCATTATACAAACTGGGAAAGATCAAACAGATTGAGTCTGATATACATGCAGATGAGCATGGCTAGCAATATTAAGTCAGTTCTTCCTAAAATTGAGAATGCTAAAGAAATGATGAAGTTAGTGGAGGAGCGCTCCCAAACTGTTGACAAGTCTCTTGCTGGGACATTAATGGATACTTTAACCACCACGAAATTTGATGATTCTTGTACTATGCATGAGCATGTCATTAAAATAACAAACATTGTTGCAAAACTTAAGTCATTAGGAATGTAAATGGATGAGAATTTCCTTGTATAGTTCATTCTGAACTCATTACTGCTTGAGTATAGTTCATTCCAAATGAACTATAATATCATGAAATATAAATGAAATGTGCATGAATTGTGCAGTATCTTAGTTCATGAGGAAATTAGACTTACAAATCAAGGAAATCACTCTATCAATTATGTGAACCATCAAGGAGCTGTAAAGAAAGCTTATATATGTTTCGAATCAAATTTAACTAAAGTTTCTCATAATACTTGGTGGATTGATTCTGAATGTACAACTCATGTTTCTAATACGATGCAAGAATTCCTTACATTCCAAACCATAAGCCTAAAAGAGAAGTTCGTCTTCATAGGAAATAGAGTGAAAGTTCTAGTGGAAAGTGTTGGGACTTACCGTTTAATCCTAGACACTGGACATCATTTAGATTTATTTGAAACTTTTAATGTACCTTGTATTTTTAGGAATTTAGTTTCTTTGTTTCAACTTGATATTGCTGGATACTCTTTTAAGTTTGGTAATGGATGTTTTAGCTTATAAAAACATACCTATATGATTGGTTCTGGTATACTTTGTGATGATTTATATAAATTGAATCTTGATAATTTATATGTTGAAACTCTTATGACCTTGCATCATAATGTTAGTTCTAAACATAGTTTAGTGAATAAATATTCTGCTTATTTGTGGCATAAACATTTAGGTCACATTTCCAAAGAAAGAATGGAAAGGTTGGTAAAGAAGAACATCCTTCCAGATTTGGATTTTACTTATCTTAATATCTGTGTGAATTGTATTAAGGGAAAACAAACAAAACACACAAAGAAAAGTGTCACGAGAAGCACTCTGCTTCTTGAAATTGTATACACCGATATATGTGGACCCTTTGATGTCAATTCTTTCTGTAAAAGAAAGTGCTTTATCACATTTATTAACGATTATTCACGTTATGAATATGTCTGTTTATTGCATGAGAAATCACAAGGAATGAATACTTTGGAAGTTTATGTAAATGAAGTTGAAAGACAATTGGACAGAAAGGTGAAAATCATATGTTCAAAAAGAGGTGGTGAGTATAATGAAAGATTTGATGAAACTGGAAATGTCCGATTCATTGAGAATAGTGAAACTAATGGGAGTGAAGCTTCATGAAATGTGGAAATTAAGGAAGTTAGAGTACAAGTTCCTTTGATTTGTGCTCCTACTTATAAAATTGTTGTTCTTCATGTTGTTGAACCACATAACAATCAAGAAGAACAACAAATTAATGATCCCGAGGTTAACAATGAACTTATAGTATAACAACTGCAAGAAATAACATTAAGATCTCAAAGAGAAAGGAGATTTGCTATTCCAAATGACTATGTGGTGTATCTACAAGAGTTAGAAAATGACTTGGAAATTAATTACAACGATCCAATTTCGTTGTCACAAGCCATTAATTATGATAATGATGATAAATGGTTAGATGCCATAAAGATGAGCTTAAATCAAGGGAACATAATATTGTATAGTACCTTGTGGATTTACTTGATGGGTGCATGAGAGTTGGGTGCAAATGTGTCTTTAAGACTAAGCGTTACTCTCATAGCAACCTTGAACAGTACAAGGCCCGTCTTGTTGTCAAATGTTTTACTCAAAATGATGGTATTGACTATAAGGAAACATTTTCACCAGTTTGCAAGAAAGATTCTTTCAGAATTATCATGACATTAGTAGCTCATTATGATTTAAAGTTGCATCGAATGTATGTGAAAACTGTCTTTCTAAATGAGAATTTAGAGGAAGATATTTATATGGATCAACCATGGGTTTTCAATTGAGGGGAAAGAACAAATGGTGTGTAAAATTAAGAAAACAATATATGGACTTAAGCAAGGTTCCCGACAATGGTATCTAAGTTCAAGAATACTATTGTATCTTTCAGATTTAAGGAAAACACTGTTGATTGGTTTATATATCTGAAGGTCAGTGGAAGTAAGTTTATCTTTCTGATTCTGTATGTTGATGACATCTTTCTTGCAAGTAATGATCTTGGTCTATTAAGTGAGACTAAGAAGTTTCTCTCTAATAACTTTGAAATGAAAGATAAGGGAGAGGTAAGTTATGTGATTGGACTAGAAATATTTTGTGACAGATCACAAGGATTGTTGGATTTGTCTCAGAAAGTCTATATCAATAAAGATCCATGAAGTGGATAAATAGCTAGCAGGTATGGTTCCAATTTAGAATGGGGAGAAATTTAATATTATGGTATGTTTTGAGGTCATTATTAATGAATTATAGTTGCAGAATTTTAGGACTTGGAATTGTCGACAGTATTGCTAAGTCGGTAAAGTTTATTGTCTGCAACAATCTTTTTTTTCTAAAAAACAACAAGTATTATAAAGGTGCTAAACATATGGAATTGAAATACTTTGTTGTTAAAGAAGTTCAGAAACATATAGTGTCAATAAAGCACATTAGCACCGACTTTATAACGAAAGGGTTACCACCCAAAACATTTAGTGGGCATGTTGAAAGTATGGACATTATTGTATATATTATGTTAATGATGATGTTTTATGTACTTTGACACTCTGAGCTCATGAATGAATATGTTTCTGTCTTACCTATTTTCTTAATTTGTATACATGATTGAATAGGAATGATGATAACATGTTTTGTCTTTTATAAAGACTTTATTGTTAGACTAATTATGTGCTTCTCATTTATAAGTCATGTCAAGGAGATGACTAATTCTGTGGTAAATGGAAGAGACTATATCGATTAAATGATATATGACTACCATGACTTATGTTAGTTTATTCTTGGTCATGATGAATAATGTATCCAATGTAAAGAAGAGTTTGACTATATATATGAATTCATATTATGTTTTGATGGACTTATCAAACTATAAAGAAGGTAATGTCATATGAGCCAAGTGGGAAAATGTTAGATTAAATGTCTCATGTGATGGGCTTGTGACTTATTTTATTATTTTAATACGTAATTAAATTAAGTTAATAAGCTAAACTCTTATTGGGTAAAAGAAAAATGACAGTTTTGTAATTATAGTAATTGTCAACTTGATGGAAGTTAACAGTATTTAAGGAATAGTTTCTGCGCAAAACTCTACGTCTGTTCCTGGCCATCATGGTTTCTTCTTTCCACACCATCACTAAAGTAGAAGAAGCATAAAGAAAAGATAAAGGAAGAAAAAGTAAGTTTTGGGATCTCTCTAACATTCTTGGAATACAGTCTACTAATCATTTATGGATAAAGATTAGTGTCTTTTTACACTATTGTTTGTGAGAATCATGTATTAGATCCTTATGTTTTAATGGTATTTTTCTATACTAAGATTCTTATAAAACTTATAAACTTGTACATGCTCCCAATATTTTATTTTTATTTTTTAAAAATATTTTTAGATACTTTGAGTCTTACTCCACCTTTATTAGAATTATGTGTCTAAGTTATCCTTTTGTAAAAGAATACTCTTTCTAATCAATAAAAATCAAATTTTGCATAATTTTAAAGTTGCATATCACCTTGATACTTAAGACCACACTTTTATCTCAGTACAATTCTTGTTACCACATTAAAATGCTTGTCTAATCCATATTCTCATCTAAAAAAAATTGACAATGAAAATCATTATCAATATAACTAGTTTGACAATCTAAATTCAAAGATAAAATTTCAAGACTATCTCAATTTACTCCAATGAATAGCTTCCAATCTCCATACCATTTTAGATACTTAGAGAATTTGAATTACCATGAAACTTAAATATTATAAGCACCTTAAAAAAACCATCTTTCACCCCTTATCATTTAATCACTTAATTAACATCTCATCAATGTATAAAACAGTCAAAGGACCTAACATAGAGAAAGATTTGATAAACCATTGTATACGTATTTTTCCTTTCAAGACTTTCTCCTTGAGCCATCAATTCAGCACTATAATAAGTTCTCTAATCATCCATCACAGAATCATTGCAAAGTACTTTTTATCCTGAAACTTATATATTTGGCAATGACCAAGAGAAATGAAACGAGTTTTCACTAAACAATTAAGGTTTGGAATTGAACCATATATAAACACTTCTCTAAATTCATGATGTAGGCGCTGGGTTGGTTCTCAACATCAAACTTGTTAAGTCAATCAAACGTCTTCGGTCAGTGCATTTGGAATTCTCGAATCACTCACATTACCTCAAACTATTTATAGTAGTTAACATTCTAAAATCCTAGTTTATGACATCAAGGTTTGGTGGTTCATTTGACCCCAAATTATTGGCTATGATTTTCCACATGGAACTTAATCACTGTAAATCTCGCCTACCTCTTTATTTGCCAAATCCTTAAGAGCACGTCATTTTACATCTCCTTTAATAGAAATTCCATACTATTCTAATACGAAACAACATTAAATCAATTTCACCCATGAAGTTTATTCAACTCGATCAAACTCTTAAGCAGTAAATTGTTTACAATCATCCAAAATATAAACTCTAAGGCCCCAACTAACATAGGACCAATTTTTTTTCACTTAACCTTCACCGTTAGGTTATGATCAATTTCTAGACATAGAAGTACACCCCCCCCCCCATTTTTTTTTATAACTATTCAATTTATTGTATTTGATCAAAATACTAATCTTAATTGTTATCCAATAGAAACTAGTTTTATCCCTGCCTATAAAAGTCTTACGTTGCCTCTCTATCACTAATGTTGACATGAAAGAAAGGGAAGCCAAGAGATAAAAACTCAGCTTCTTCTCCTAATCTCTAACGTTGTCAAAGATTTGCCTCAAGGATTTCAAGGGTTTAATTATGGATCAAGGTAAGTAACTCTATCTAACTATTATTGTCTTGAATGAAATTTGTGAAAATCAAGAGATTTCAAGTTCCAATGTTTGTTCTTGATTTATGTCCATAACCAACATGAATTATAATTGAAACTAACATGTGCTATCAGAGAATAGGTTATGAAATTTATGATTTTTTATTGATGGTGAATTTTTTTTTTCCCTCTTTGCATGAATCCTAATTTTGCAAATCAGGTATTTGTAAATTATAATTGTTTAATTCGCTGCAAATATCGAATGGAATTTGAAAACCATTCACGTATGGGAATGAGTTTAATGTGTTTCGAAAATTGTAATATTTGTTTTAATGAACTCAGATGCTTCACCGTGAACGAGTTTAATGGAATTGCTTGTATTCAGTTCTCTATTATCCTAATGTTTATATCCAATAATGATTGAGTGAACGAGTTTATGGAATTGCTTATATTCAATTCTCTATAGTCCTAATGTTTATATCCAATTGTAATTGGCTTCAATCGTTCATGGGTTCAATTGCTTTTGTCTAACAAATTGATTTTACTTAATGTTTATAACAATTGTTTATGGGCTCTTTTGATTATGCGTTCTAATTGATTATGTGCTTCTCAATTTGCTACACATAATGTCATATTATAACTTGTTATGAAATATTTGTATTTTGAAATTAAAGTATGATAGATTTGTTAATCTCTAAACTGGTCAAATCTTTAAGTTGATTTAATTTCAAATTGTATGATGATTAAATCTCAATTACTCATATGTTGGTACAAAATAAACACTTTTTGATCTAGTGCCATTTCGATAGTTTAGTATAAGATTTGACATGAATATAATTCACTGTAGACTTTAGTTCTTAGATTGTAATCGAAGTTGTAATATTGATTTCGATTCAAATATCAATTGGGGTCATTTCGATCTCAAATAGGGAGTAGTGATTTCGATTGACTATCAAAACATTAGACTCGAAGAAGTAGCTACACTTAGCAAAATTTCTGAAAACAGAAGAAACCTCGAGTGTAAGCGAGTAAATGTTCAAAGATTCAAGTTTGAATTTAAAAAGAAAGAGAATTTGAAATTACAATGGAAGTTAGTAGTAGTTAAGGATATAAGACCAAGATAACATAAGAATAATTGACAAAGATCGAGCAGTTATTGGTGGCATAAGGATTGTTGACAAAGATTTGGTGGTTATCAAACAAAGATTACCATTCATTTAAACAGTTATCTTTATTTTAGACACATGTCAAAACTTGTAGACAAGATAGTTAGAAATTCTATACTCGCAAACACTTGTAAACTTATGTTCTCACGTCCATTGACATCTCGAGCAAATAACACGCAGGTTTAGTTTAGTATGTTTCCATCCACTTTCATTCTTGTACACTTTACAAGTTCAATGCAAGTTTAATTTCAATCCATTTACATTCATTCATTACTTTTTTGTAAAACTCTTTTCTACCTCTGATCAAGTGATTTTCTCAAAGATCATTTGGTTTCTTTTTATTGCTTTCATTTATTTGCTTTCATTACTTTTTTGCAACTTTACTTTCTTGTAATTTATATACTTGCATATTTACTTTTTTGTGTCTTTACTTTAAACAACCTTATTTTATATTCTTTACTTTTCAGCAATTTACATTACTTGTCATGTTTACTTTAAATGCATTTTAATTCCTGTTATTTCCATTCAAGCTCTTTACATTTCTAAATTTATTTTTCCTTTCTCGAAAACAAAGTCTTCCTTATTTTTGAACTTATTTTCACTAAGTATTATGCATAAACATTCGATTTTGGATTTGCATGACCATCTTGAATTCGAAATCACCATTTGCATTTTTTTTAAGATATTAACTTAGACTAGAATTCCAAGAGGAAGCGATTCCCTTCCCTGAATTGAGATCGAGAATCAAACTTTGTCTGTAGACAAAGGTTTTACCATAACCTAATAAGTGACAATCAAAATATTTTGGTTAACAAATTGTCACGCCAAGTGGGACACGTCAATTAAGTAAGATCTTAAGGGATTTTGTTAAGTTTATGCACTTAAGAAGTGGTAGAATACTTCTAGGTATATCTGAAAACACATCCTTGAGTGCTCAGAACCCTCAAACAAGGAATAATGGAGCTAATGGCAGTAGAGATACTATAGTCTTTGCAAATTTGCCACAAGCTTTAGAGCCTGTGATCATTGAAATCACAGGGGCTCCTATTTCGAATATAGAAACCAGAACTCTTAGGGTACGTAGAATTGCACCCTTATATGGGTTCCCTCCTGAGTTCACTCCCTAAAATGTCACACAAAACATAGGTACTACCCAAGCCACTTATACAAACCCAATACCCAATGTTTCACCAAGAAACCAAATTATAAATGATGGTGGCCAATTTGCAGGAACCAACATCAATCGAACCAATAGGCAAAACAAGGGAATACCAATATTTCCTAATCTGACCAGGGATTTATCTTTGATTCCTTCTAGGAATACAAATACAGCCTTGAATAATATCAGACAACAAATTGATGAAAGTAATAATGAGATGGTCCATATGTTGACTTAACAGTTGATCACTATTATAACCCCACTAATAGAATCCACCAATAACATATACACTACATTGGCAAGGTAAATGAGTAGGATTGCAGATGTCTTTAGAAATCCAGAGGAAATTATTGGCAATCAAAGAAGGAATAGTCAACCAATCCATCTAGAAAATGCACCATTAATAAATCATCCCAATGTTAATAACATAAGTGAGGAAAACCAATCAAGAGAAAATCCACTTGGTCCTAATACAGGATTTCGAATAGTCAATCGAAATCAGGATACTGATAACCTCTTAGAAAGGATTAGTTTAAATAATCTTTGGGGGCAACAAAATATCAGCCAGATAGTGGAACATGTGCTCGATAGGTATGAATTTAATGTGGGTTAAGCAAATCGTCCCTACATTGTGTCAGCCTTCCTTGAATTCATCCAGCAGGCGGAGTTGCCTAGAGGATGCAAGGTACCTAAAATCTCTAGCGAGTTTCCTAGAGAGAATAAAGAATCCATAGTCGAGCATATTGCTCGATACATAATCGAAACTGGGGAGGTAGCCTCGAATGAGTATTTAAAAATGAAATATTTTCCCAGTTCCTTAACTAAAAATGCTTTTATTTGGTTCACAACACTTCCACCAAATTTGATTCACTCTTGGAACTAGTTGGAAAGAAATTTTCATGATCAGTTCTTTAAAGGAGAGACAATTGTAAGTCTCATGGATTTGTTTAACATTAGAAGCAGTCATGAGGAGTGATAATTACTTAGCTAGATTCAATCAAATGAAGGCTAGGTGCTTCACTATTATTCCAGAATCTGAGGTAGTCAAAATGGTTGCTGGTGGTTTAGATTATTCCATTCGAAAGAAACTAATAAACCAACAACTCCTCGACATTTCTCAACTTGCTGATAAAGTAAGACAAATCGAGCAATTGAAACTCGAAAAGGAAAGATTTAGGAAAAATCTAAGAAAAGAAAAAATTGCTTATGTTAAGACTCTTGATGTTCAGGATAAGTACTTTAAGCAATCGAAAGATAATAAAGTAGCTTATGTCGAAATCGAAGAAGGTTAGAATGATGAGGAAGATGAGGTTAACATAGTAGAATTAAAGTATGGACCTTCGTATACTTTTTCATCTTTAATGCATAATCAAACTAAGGATAATATGAAATCCTATAATAGGCCAACTTATGCTTTTGATATTTCTAAAGTAGATTTAATCTTTGATGTCTTATTAAAAGATAAGCAAATCAAACTTCCTGATGGATATAAAATCCCTTCAGTAGAAGAAATAAAAGGTCGAAAATATTGCAAGTATCACAATAGATATGGTCATTCGACTAACAATTGTATACGTTTTAGGGATTTAATTTAGAAAAGCATCATTGAAGGAAGACTGAAATTCGAGAACAAGAGAAGCATGAAGGTGGATGCTGATCCATTCGAGCTGAATGCTAGCTATATCGAGCCAATTGGCTTTGTTGAAGTCAACATGGTGGAATTGGGGGAATCTAGCCCCGTCCACACTTCTAAAAATAGCCTTGAGGTATTTGAGGCTGAAGAACATGAAGGTTTCTCAAAAGTTGGGGAAACAATGGTCGAATTCCTTCGTAGAAAGAAGGAAGATGAGAGGGAAGTATCTCTCTACCCTCGATGCAGCACTATCTTCGATAGGTTAGTGTCCAAGTTATACTTGGATGCTATAAAGCAGAAGCAAAAGAAAATTCCTACAGGGAGGTCAATAAACACAAACAATCAACCAACAAACCACAATTCTATGGTAGTTCAAGATCCTGAGAGGATTAGGAAAGGCAATATAAGAGTGTCTCCTTCAAATGTGACTCCCAATCAATGGGTGAGAAACAATCCATAACCCCACAGATTCTAGAGTAAGATGTTTTGGCCAAGGTTCGAATATGGGATAAACCCCTTTGGTGGGAGGCCAAATACTTGGCTTCGAGGGGAAGGTTTGAATTCGAACCAGGGTTTAAGCCCATATTTATCTAAATCTTAGTGGCACAAGTCCCAGAGACTTCGACAACAACAACTACAGCAACAGGCATGGGGCAAGCTGCAACAGTAGCAAAGGTCTTATGCCCATGTGGTCCAGGGACCACCCCTGAAAACAAAAAAACAAAAACCTCCAAGTCCAATGGATGAGGACATTATCACATATTCATTCAAATATGAGTTCAAGGATGATCTAGACACCATTTTTGGTGTTAATGTGTTGTCCCTTTTCCCTTTTAACTTTTCTATTTCAAGTGACCAGGAAGTGGACTGTAACACCCTAGAAAATATGTTAGACTTGTAAATGGTTACAAAGGTAGCCTAATATTTGCTTAATATGTCAGTTGAATTTTGTGGCTTTCTGAGCATGTTTAATCATTTTACTGTGACACTATGTGTGAAATATAGTTGTTTTTAGCCCCGACAATGGCTTAAACTGCTCAGTTAATGGAATTAAGTATAGAGACTTTACTTCTAGGTCATAAATGTGTTAACTGTGCTATAGTTTAAATTTGAGGATAATCGGAATTAGTTTGGTATTTTTAAGCATATTAGGTGTGTGTTTTAATATCGGATTGACTAGTCATAGATATGAAAAAAATGTGACAATGGTGCAACAGGATTTTTAATGAATCTTAGGATTTATTGTAAATCTGTTGGAAGTTAGGAAACTAGATTCAGTGGAATCTAATGTTCTTGGTAGATTGGGATTTTTGGTACCACGTTAGTGGCTGCTTTTAAGTACCAAAGTTGGACTTTTCTACCCAGAAGCCCCTTGGCAGAACAGAGAAAACATAGAACAGAGAAGGAAAGGAGAAAAAACCATAGAGGAAGAAGGAGGAGGAACCAAGAGGAAAGCTTGGATCCATCCTTGTCCATCTTCAAGATCTTCATCTCAGCTACAAGAGGTATGGGTGTTTGATCTTCAACGTCATCTTTTTCCTTTCCATCTCTTGTTACATGGAGTTTTCATGGGTGGTTAGAAGTGTTGGTGTATGCCCTAGAGGCCAATACATTTTGTCTGTATTTACATACATTGTATTATGCTATTTTTAATATATGAGGCATTTCATTTATTATGATCTTGTTTGATAAACATAATAAAGTCCTTAGAATAGTAAGTTTAATAACATAGGACATCAAGTGGATGACTTGATCGTGAGATCCTATTGGATAAAACACTATTCTTAAATGTCCCTAGTCAAGTATTATTGTTAATTAGGACAACAATAATGCATTGAAGCTAGTATGTGCGTAGACTGATGACCACATCTCACGGGTCATGGATATGAGATATCAAGTCTTCACATGGATACATATTAGAGTAATGATGTATTGGACAGACCTGCCATGAGAACGCAACATGGATCGTTACGTGAGTGTTATAAGCGATTCTCATAGTGATAATGGTGTATGTGGTCCTTTGACCTGAAATCACTATGATTCCTACATGAGGAGTTGTGTGTTTTTAATGCCATCAAACGTCATCTGTAACAAGATGATTATAAAGTTAGTTATTAGACATACCGCGATTCATGTGGAGGGATGTGTGTGACCTAGATGGGATTTGTCCCTCCTACATAACAAGAGTGATATCTTCGGGCCACCTGATTGAGTGAGACTACGAAATTATGGCCATGCTCAAATGAGTCAATATGAGATATTGATCTCATTTGTTATTACTATGTCTACTCAAGAATCAGGAAACTGAAGATTGAACTAAACAAGGGTGACACGTTCCATGCCTTGTGTTCAATCTAGATATCTGGACAAAGGGACTAAACTACACGGAAACATTGGTCACAGATAGATTATGTCAAATCACTGACATTCTCATTACTTGGGTAGCAGCGATGTGTTGCTAGATACCGCTCACTGTTTATAATATTAAAATGAGATTTTAATATTACTACCAATGTCATGAGAACCTGCAGGGTCCCACACTTAGAGCAGACTAAATTGGAACAATAAGAATCCAAGTTGGACTCTGATTCAATTGTGGGCCTAACTCATAATAGATGAGTCTAGGGTTGCATAACTTACCTTGTTACTACTCACACTCACTTAAGGCAGCCACTATTATAAATAGTACTACTAAGGGGGCTGCTAAACATGCATTATCACAACCCTAGCCGCACCTACAAAAAGTGGGTGAGAGACAGTGAAAGGTCTTCTTCTCTTCGTAGCCAGCACTGCGTAATAGAGGCGTGACTCCTTTTTGTAAGTCTGTTCGTGTGGATACCGCAGAGACATCATCGCTATTACAGTGTTGGTGATTCACGTCGCTTGTGTTTATCATGCTTCAAGAGGTAAATAGTTTTAAAACTCAGATTATGGCTTTTTTGCATGGATCTTGTGAGGGAATTTTTATTATTCCGCTGCGTGATTCTGATCCGTAATTCCCAACAAGAAGTGGTTTTGAAATTTGTTTTTTTCATGGTTGAATTGGATGAACATGAATCAAGGTTTGTTGATGACTTGGTTGTGTTCATGGAACTCTTGTAACCTTGTGTTAATACCACTTGTGGTGGGAGCAGTCCTTCATGAGTGTATATAGTCATGAGTTAAGAGTTTCACATGGAAATGTTGTCATGTTCAGAATAACCGATTATGTGGAGGGCATAACCGGTTATCTGGTCATTGTTGTGCACGGGTTTGAAGCTCATAACCGGTTAGGATCATCTCTTAATCAGTTATTTAGTTTAGCAGAGAAGTGGGATAACATGAGATAGCCTTATAACCGATTAGCAAGAAGGTTTAATCGGTTATTGAATGAAACAACAGTCATGTTCAGCCTTTAAATAACCTCTAACTAGTTACGCTCTTGTAATTTTGGTGTTTTGTCTTGTCTTAACCGATTACCAAGGAAGGCTAATCAGTTAGGGACATGAAGAAAATAGAATTCTTGGTTCTTGGACATGGATTAAAGCTTGTAAAAGCTATGTTGTAATACCCCCCTCAAGGTATCACATTTCTGACTCCCAACTCATAATCTGTAAAGAAGTTCATAAACAAGGTTTGAGTTGTAAAAGATAGGTTTTAAAATTTCTTTTCATCAAAGACGGAAACATAAACTTACTGAGATCCATAAATATTACTGAAAATATATTTAATATGCAATATTGACACCAATTAATATTTAACAATTTAAAGAGAAATATAAAACTAACAGAAAACTCTCTCTTTTTAACAATAGCAAACCCTATGACGGGTCCTACTTAATAGCACGGTACAACATTAACGAGAAAACTTAACATACTTATTCCTTCTTGTATCCATCTGGATACATCAGACATCTGTTCCTTGTCAACATTGCACGCTATCAAATCTGGAATGGTCATTCTCTGATGTTGTCACCAATTTCAGAATATCTACCATCTGTCAAGTCAAAGACAACTCGTTCCATCTATTATTTAATTCTAATAATACAAATACAGCAAAACAATATAACAAAGAGGTGAGATCACCTACGCTAGTACCAATATGGTAGCACAGAGATAATACAAACAACATATCATACAAGTATATCATACCAGAATTCCAATAATGCCTTCAACATTAATCAACTATCATCATCCAATCACTTATCAGTTCAAATATCATTCAATATACATGATAATGCCCTCAACATTATTTATCATCATCATCATCCAGCATTATTCAATAGTTCAATTATTCCTCAAGTATTCAGCAGTTCAATTATCATAACCAATACTCAATAATGACGCATATGTTATGCATGTGCACATAGACTCAATGTTCCTACTCCATGGAACTAATACTCAGTTCGGAGAAGTTAATCCGAAAGATCTGTCTGTACCAAAATGCCTCAGACTAAGTGCTATAATCCTCATTTTGATTTTGCACATCTAGCATATACATGACAGTCTTTACGAGATCTCGATTAAGAATAATGTCTCGGTTAGGATCATCGGTGCGTTGCATTAGTCTAACCTACGGGAAGAAGCGCGACCAACCACCCATGTAAGCAACCCGCACCCCGATGCCCCCAAGTTCAACAAGTGACTTACACTACGCATATCGCATCCACTCAAGAGGTGTACGTCTCTCCTAGGCAAATAGCCTCATACAGTCCATCAGACCTTTCCAATGCATGCTCAATGCACCAATGCCAATCATAGGTAAAATTCATCATTTCCTCATATAGTGTTCATACACTAATTCATGCATATAAAATGCACCAATGCCAATCACAGGCAAAAGTCACAATTTCATATTCAAGGTCTACACATTGGTCCATTCTTAGTTTAATTTCATAATCTCATAATCAGGGTCCACACACTGGCCCAACAGTAATCATACTTTATTTTCAACAGCGAAACCATATTATCGCATTTTTATAGTCACAAAACACTTTCGTCGTGTTTTCACAATCGCGCAACATTTTTGTTACGTTTTCATAATTTTGCAACGTTTCTATTGCGTTTTCAAATCACATATTGATTTTTCAATGTTTTCTCAATCACGTAAAAATATTCCACCATTTTTAAATCGCGTAGCGATTTTTCAACAATATCTCAAATGTGTAAAAATATTTAAACGCTTTCCAAATTGCGTAAAAATATTTCAACTTTCCACAAATCCCATGGAAATATTTAAACATTTTTCAAATTGCGTAGCTTAAAAATCATGTTTTTAAGTTACGTAAATAATTTTTCACCATAATTTCATTACGAAAAATATTTCTCAACCTTCAAAAATTGCATTTCAACCTTTCTCAAAATAATATGACTACTCACATTATTTTCCACATTTTCTTACTCAAGAAAATCTTTTTCGTAATTTATTCCACAAATTCACAATTCCATTGAATTAAATCAATGTTTCTCACTTTAAAAAAATACTAACGCTCTTCAAAACCCAAAGGATGAGTTACATGTTAGAAAATATCAAATCACTATTATATTCTCCATTTTTCTCAAATAAATTCTAAAATCAATTCTCTTCAAAATAAATTGAGGTTCAAACACTTTCAACCTCTCTTGTCCATTTACATATGAAAATTTCATTTCTCAAGTGACAAAACACTCTGATTCCCTTTCCAAAAATCCTTGTACTAAATCAATTATATTTCCACTTGGAAAACCACTTTGTTTCATAAAACCAAAGCATTTACAAACCTTCAAAACCGTGGTACATGGTTATTTAAACCATTAAATATTTTTCCTTCTAAGTCAATATGGTTTTACACAAACAAAATCATTAAAAATTCTTTACAAAAACCGTGAGCACTTGGTCTTTGAAATCAATTCATTTGTTCATTTTCATTTTTCACTTTCTTTGCAAATCCTTAAAATCAACATTGCCCTTTTCATTTAAAACTCATGTTTAGTAAAATGCTTAGAAACTTTTTACACAAAATAAATCAATAAAAATCCTTCTCAAAACCGTGAACACTACTTCTTGAAAAACAAAACCTTTGTTTATTTTCCTTGCTTTTCTAATCATCCAATTTTATCCTTCATGAAAATATTAATTTATGAACACCTATTTTGAGGTGTCTTGGCCGAAATTCCTCTTGGTCTTTGGAACCAAAAATTAACTTCCTTTCCATTATCAAATCATGGCATACATATACATATTCAAATATATATCACAAATATGTCATAATCAAAGCAATAAATCATGCAAATCATACCAAGCATAGGCAAATAATCAAAGCACATAAACATATACAAATTATTACATGACCATGGATATAAATCCTCACATGGATTCACCATCCATCAAATATAAGACCATCTCTCACCACCATACTTGGTTGGTGAGATGAATCTCCCTCTTACCTCTTGAAGACCCTCAAAAGCTCCTTGTTTTGCTTCTTTTTCCAAGTCCTTCACCACTAAGGGCTTCTCAAATACAAAACAAAACATATATTTATTAGTAAATCAAGCTTAAACAAGATAAACCATGTATCAAACATGGCTTAGAACCTTGAAAATCAAAAGAAAAGTGAAGATTAACAAACTTCACCAATAAAGCTTCAATCTTTAGCTTGAAGAACAAGGTTGAAGATGGATGATTTAGAGAAAATTTCTAACATGAAAGTTGCTTAGAATATCATGTAGATTCAAGATCTATGGTTAGATGAAATTAAAAGAGATTGGATAGTGATTTTAGGTGGTATGGCCAAAATTCCTCTTGAAGAACAAGGATGAAGTTTTTGATTTTTGTGAAAGAAAGCTTCTTAGACTTGGTTAAGATAAAGAATGAAGTGAAAACACTTAGTTTTCCTTCCACCAATTTCATAGAGCTCCATGGAAAAATCCTTAAAATTCATAAACAAATCTTAAAATCAATAACAAGTAAAAGAATAGGTAAACCATGGTTCAAGCATGGCTTAGAAAATCAAAACTAAAAGATTGGGTAAAGAAATATGAACTTTACCCTTTTTGCTAGAAACTTGAAGCTTGGATTTGAAGCTCAAGATGAATGATTTTGTGAAAACTCATAACTAGAGATGTTCTTAGAATAAGGTAAGGATTCCAGAAATAAGGTTGGATAAAATTTTTGAGTGATGGAGGGTAGATCTAGGGGTCTTGGCCGAAACCTCCATGAAAGGAAAGTGGAGAGAAAAGCTTGATAACTTAGTTTCTTGAGAATGAATCAATGATGACCAAGAATAGCTATAAAGGTCATGAAACACTTTGTTATGGTCTTAAGCCTCCAAAAACTGTCCCCCCTCCATGCATTCTCCTAAGAGTGCAAATAATTAATAATGATGCATAATTGACTAAAACAACTAATAATGTCTTCAAACTTTTTCCTTTAGCTCCTAAACAACACAAAAACCATCCCCCCTCCATCCATGCATTCAACAAAGTTGTCATCTTTTCTAGCCACCATTTAGAGCCATTTAAGCCATTGATTAGATCAATGGTTAGGATTTAGGTAGACTTTTGATTAGAAGACTTAATCTAGGCCATTAGATCTTTCTCCTTAAAATCCTAGCCATTAGATGCATCTCCAAAATGAAGGGTCAAGATTACTCCTTCTTACTTTCAATCCAAGGGTCATAATTAGTCATAGCCATTTTAGAAGACCAAATCTCCACCATTGATTAAATCCAAATCCAATGGTCATAATTGATCCATCTCCACCGTTGATTAAATCCAAATCCAACGGTCACAAATAGTACTAGCCACTTTATAAGATTAAATCTCCACCTTTGATTTAAATCTAAATCCAATGGTTATAAATGGTCATAACCATTTTATTAGACTAATCCTACACCGTTGATTAAATCGACAGTTGATATCAAAGTCTTCAATATTAGACTTGCTTCCTATTGGTCCGTCAAAAGAATTGTTATTGGTCCGTCAAAAGTTGTCATAACCACTATTGTTGACTTAAGCAGTAGAATTTCTATTTTTATCTGCTAAAAGCCCCACGAAAGAATATATTTACTGTATTTTTATCGCCCAATAATTAAATACAGTACAAAACACAGTATAAGAAAATTTCAAAAACTGTTTCTGGATTCAGGTTTAGTAAGATCCCCTGTCTCCGTCTCAACAGTACAAATTTTTCTATACGTAGAAAAATTTTAATGTTTTGGGACTCACCTCGGGTCCACGTAGGACCACTTGGGCCCACAAACAGCCCAAAAACAACCAGATAACCATAAAAATTTATAATCATCCACAAAAATCACAAATATTAGAAAACGTATGAAAATTAAATCAGATTGTTAAAAATAATTAACAATCAAGAGAAATAAATACATAAAGATTTTCCCCGGACCGAAAATTATAACTTTCCTGACACGGAGTAAATCACTCAAAACGATCAAATACGCTGACGGAATACTCAAAATAATTTTACAGTACACAGAAATCACTAAATAGTAGAATTCTATTAACTGTCAAAATTACTACCAACTATTTAGGAAATTTGGTGTGTTACATATGTAATCAATACCAAGAGTTCCAAAGAATGTATTTGAGATATCTTTCAACCTTTCAAGCACTAATAACTCTTGTGTTGGCAAAATTGAGTTAAGATAGCAAGGAAATGGGTTGTTGGCTCCTCTCAGTGTTAGAGTGAGTTATGTTTCATTTGTCCTATTGCATGAAATTCCTATTCACGAGTGAGGTTGAGTTAATATGCGTGTATGAAAAATACTCTTTTGTTTGGACACCTTAGGCTTCCATTGTGTGATGGAATGCCATAGGAGAATCTTGGGAAACCTTAAGCATCCAAGTGTGTTGGAATGCATTAAGGTAGTGTTTAGAAATTTATTCAACATGAGGTTGACTTCTAAATCACTTGTAAAGTGATGGTGTATGTAACACCCCGAATTTTGTTTTTTTCTGCATAAATATTAATTTTATCATTTTTGTGATTTTTGAGAATTTTTATGAATTTTTATGAGATTAAAAATATTTTAGTAATATTTTGGGCCGTTTGTGGGCCCACGGTGGGCCCGAAAACACTAAAAAATTTTAATGGCCAGAAAATTTTGTACTGTTAATGCCGGGTCGGGGGATCTTACTAAACCCGAAACTAGATATAGTTACTAAATTTTCTTATACTGTGATTTTATTATTCACTGTACAATAATTACTAGTTTGTGAGCAGTAATTTTATTCAGTGAGTAATAATTTCTTGTAGCTTTAGCCATGTGATGGCCATGTGCTACTTGTTATAAGAAGTCAACATTAGTGGCTAGTCTTGATAATTAACCAATAGGAGTAAGTCAACAAAAATGACTTGCTTAATTAGTTTTTAAGTTAGATGGATTAGTAAGCTAACCTAAGCTTAAATGGTCACAAATTGAAACAATTATTGGTTAGTAGATTGCATGGAGTCACACAGCTATGAAGGAGTCTTCTAGGACATTCAAGAGCTAGTGATTCATCAAGTGTGACAAAAGCATGACCATCCTTTTGTCTCCTAAGCCATTCTCTTCATTTCTTCAATTCCTAACTTAGCAAAAAACTCTATTTCTCTCCTCCAAAACACCATTCGGCCATTACCCCCAAGACAACCTTCCAAGCTTCTAAAATTTCATCCAAGCTTATTTCCTACACCTAAACATCATTCTAAGACACTTCTATGTTGAAGACATAAGCAAAATCCTTCATCTTCTACCTTTACTACAAGTTAGGGTTCTTGAGATTTCAAGGTGAAAAATTCTTCTTCTTTGTTTCTAAGTTGATTTTTGAGTTTCTAAACCATGATTGTTCCATGGTTTCTCTTTTCCAAGCTTTGTTGGTGACTTTGGTTTGGTTTAAGTTTGTTAGGATTTTCTTGTGGTGATTCACGAAATCCATAGAAGATCAAGCAAGAAGGATTTTTGTCTTCCTAGAGGTAAGAGGCAGATTACCCTTATCAACCATATGTTGGTGGTGAGGAGATGACCTTGTTTGCGGTGAAAATTTCATAAGGATTTATTCACTTGTATGGTTTAAGCTTGCTTTGTTTGTGGTGATTTATGCTTGGTTTATTTTTAAAGCTTTGATTTATGCTTGTTTATTTGATTATATATTGGTTTACTTAGTTATATGCTTGATTATATGCTTCCATAAGTATGATGGTATTTGTGTGAAGTAGGATATGATTATTATGATGAAAAAATTGTATGAAATTCCAAAGAACCTAGGGGAGGCTCACGGTTTTGACTATCATCAAGAGATCAAGATGTTTCAAATTAGTTCTTATGTTATGGATTAATGAATTTAGGGACAATAAATTGGATTAAAGGTTTCGTAAAGGATTTTGATGATGAAAAATGATTTTTGAAAAGGAATTTGATAATGAAGAATGATTAAGTTTGTATATGAAACCTAAACCTAATTTTCGGTCAACACACCAAAGTGTGGTATTTTAAACCCTAAATTATTTTACCTAGTGTGGACTTTGATAATTAGTTAATAAGAATTGGGTTTAAGGAATTTTTTAATAGAAAAAGAAAACTAGATTTAAGGGTTAGAATTAAATTGGTATTTATTAAGGCTATAATATTTAATTAAATGAAAGAAATCCAATTTTTGAAAAGAATCATAGAAAAGAATGCGTAAAGGATTTTTAGGAAGAAAATATTTTCAAGAAGGCCCAAGTGCATATTTTAGGTAAAGAATTTTATAAATAAGTTTAGAAAGTGGAGAAATATTTTACGTAAGTGAAAAATGTTAGAAATTACTATTTTTAAGCTACGCAATTAATTTTTACACTACGCAATTGGGAAAGTGATTTTAAATTGTTACATGCTTAAGAAAACGTTTTAAAACCTCTACGCAATTTAAAAACATTTGAAAATATTTACATGATTTGGAAAACATTTGAAATTATTTACGCGATTGTGAAAACGTTGAAAAATATTTATGTAATTTAAAAACATAAGAAAAACTTTACGTTGTTTCAAAAATGCGATAAAATGTTTACGCGATTGGAAATTATAGTAGTTGGTTGTCAGGCTGTCATGGTGGGCCCCGTTATGTTGGAAAGTGATACTATTGAGAAATGACGCGTATATGTGAAATACTGTAAAACAATGGTTGTATGTATTTTTGACTTATAAATCATGCATAGAAAAGCATGTCAAGTAAGACAATTGGCCTAGGAGATGAAAATTACACTTTCGCGCAGGTGAGAATTGCGTAGTTACGATCTTCAGTGATCTTGGGGACGTCAGGTGTAACACCCTCCTTAGGGCATCACATTTCTGACTACCAACTCCCAATCTGAAAATGATTTCATAAAAGGTTTGAGTTATAAAAGATGAGTTTTAAAATTTTCTTTTCTTCAAAGACTGAAACATAAACTTACTGAGTACTGAGATCCATAAATATTACTGAAAATATATTTAATATACAATACTGACACCAATTAATATTTAACAATTTAAAGAGAAATATAAAACTAACAGACTCTTTTTTTTAACAGTAGCAAACCCCATCACGGGTTCTACTTAATAGCACGTACAACACTAATGAGAAAACTTAGCATACTTATTTCTTCTTGTATCCATTAGGATGCATAAGGCATCTGCTCCTTGTCAACTCTGCACGCTATCAAATCTTGAATGGTCATTCTCTGATGTTGTCACCAATTTCAGAATATCTGCCACCCGTTATGTCTAAGACAACTCGTTCCTTCTACTATATAATTTTTACAACACAAACACAACAAAATAATATAACAAAGAGGTGAGATCACCTACGCCAGTACTAACATGGAAGCACAGAGATAACATAACAACATATCATACAGATATATCATACCATCAACATTAATCAATTATCATTATCAAATCATTCATCAAATCAATTATCATTAAATATTTATGGTGATGCCCTCATCCTTATCCAATTATCATCATCATCATCATCAAAGTATTCAAAACAATTGTCATAGCCAATATTCCTCAATTAATATATCATACAGATATAAATGCTCAGATTCATGCATGCGCACATAGACTCAATGTCCTACTCCATGGAGCTAATACTCAGTTCGGAGAAGTCGATCCGAAAGATTTGTCGGTACCAAAATGCCTCAGACCACGTGCTATAATCCTCATTTTGATTTTTGCACATCTAGTATATACACGACCGTCTTTAATAGATATTGATTAAGAATAGTGTCTCGGTCAGGATCATTGGTGCGTTGCATCGGTCTAACCTACGGGAAGAAGCGCGACCAACCACCCATGTAAGCAACCCGCACCCCGATGCCCCCAAGGTCAACAAGTGACTTACACTATGCATATCGCACCCACTCAAGAGGTGTACATCTCTCCTAGGTAAATAGCCTCATACAGTCCCTCGGACCTTTCCAATGCATGTTTCAATGCACCAATGCCAATCATAGGCAAAATTTATCATTTTCTCATACAGTGTCTATATACTAGTTCATACATATAAAATGCACCAATGCCAATCACAGGCAAAATTCACCATTTTCAATGTATGTTCAATGCACCAATTTCAAATTCAGGGTCCACATATTGGCCCATTCTCAGTTTAATTTCATAATCTCATAATCAGGGTCCATAAACTGGCCCAACAGTAATCATACTGTATTTTTAACAGCGAAATCATATTATCACATTTTCATAGTCACAAAACACTTTCGTCGTGTTTTCACAATCGCGTAACATTTCTGTTACGTTCTCACAGTTTTGTAACATTTTTATTGCGTTTTCAAATCACGTAGTGATTTTTCAATGTTTTCTGAATCATGTAAAATCATTTACACGTTACTCAAATCATGTAGCGATTTTCTACTATTTTCACAATCGCGTAACTTAAAAATCATTCTTTTAAGTCGCGTAAATCATTTTCCATCATTTTCAAAATATTTAAACGCTTTTCAAATTGCGTAGAAATATTTCAACATTTTTCAAATCGCATAGCTTAAAAATCACGTTTTTAAGATACGTAAAACATTTTTCACCATTTTACAACTACGTAAAATATTCCTCAATATTCCAAACATTATTTTGGACTTCCAAACAAATCAATATCATTTTTAACATCATTTTTCCATTGCGAAAAATATTTCTCAACCTTCAAAAATTTCATTTCCACTTTTCTCAAAATATTATGACTTTGTACTTCCTTTTCCACATTTTCTTACTCAAGAAAATCTTTTTCCACATTTCTTTACTCAAGAAGTCTTTTTCCATAATATAATCCACAAAAGAAATCCTTTTCCAAAATATAACCTACAAAATCACTTTTCCATTGATATAAATCAATGTTTCAAATCTTAGAATTTTACTAACGCTCTCCAAGACCCAAAGAATGAGTTACACGTTAGAAAATATCAAATCACTATTATATTCTCCATTTTTCTCAAATCAATTCTAAAATCAATTCTCTTTAAAATAAATTGAGGTGTGTTTGAACCTCTCTTTTCCATTTACATACTGAAATTCATTTCTCAAGTGATAAAATACTCTGATTCCCTTTCCAAATTCCTTGTACTACATCAAAATATATTTCCACTTTGTTTCCATAAAATCAAGGCATTCATAAGCCTTCAAAACTGTGGTACTTGATTATTTAAACCATCAAATATTTTTCCTTCAAAGTCAATATGATTTTACACAAACAAAACCATTAAAAATTCCTTAACAAAAACCGTGAGCACTTGGTCTTTGAAATCAAATCATTTGTTCATTTTCATTTTTCACTTTCTTTGCAAATCCTTAAAATCGTCAACTCATTGCTCTTTTCATTTAAAACTCTTGTTTAGTAAAATGCTTAGAAATGCTTAGAAACTTTTTATACAAAATAAATCAATAATAATCTTTCTCAAAACCGTGACCACTTCTTAAAAAACAAACCCTTTGTTTATTTTCCTTGTTTTTCTAATCATCTAATTTTATCCTTCATGAAAATATTGATTTATGAACACCTATTTTGAGGTGCCTTGGCCAAAAATCTCTTAGTCTTTGGAACCGAAAATTAATTTCCTTTCCATCATCAAATCATGGCATACACATACATATTCAAATATATATATCACAAGTATGCTATAATCAAAGCAATAAACCATGCAAATCATACCAAGCATGGGCAAATAATCAAAGCACATAAACACCCACAAATTATTACATGACCATGAATATGAATCCTCACATGGATTCACCATCCATCAAATATAAGACCATCTCTCACCACCATACTTAGTTGGTGAGATGAATCTCCCTCTTACCTCTTGAAGATCCTCAAAAGCTCCTTGTTTTGCTTCTTTTTCCAAGTCCTTCACCACCAAGGGCTTCTCAAATACAAAGCAAAACATATATTTATTAGTAAATCAAGCTTGAACAAGATAAACCATGGATCAAACATGGCTTAGAACCTTG
This sequence comes from Ormosia emarginata, assembly GCA_029884605.1. Taxonomy (NCBI): domain Eukaryota; kingdom Viridiplantae; phylum Streptophyta; class Magnoliopsida; order Fabales; family Fabaceae; genus Ormosia; species Ormosia emarginata. The sequence continues at coordinate 49,712,255 of JAQQTP010000088.1, forward strand.
AAAATCAAAAGAAAAGTGAAGATTAATAAACTTTACCAATAAAGCTCCAATCTTTAGCTTGAAGAACAAGGTTGAAGATGATGATTTAGAGAAAGTCTCCAACATGAAAGTTGCTTAGAATATCATGTAGATTTAAGATCTATGGTTGGATAAAATTAAAAGAGATTGGAGAGTGGTTTTGGGTATCTTGGCCGAATGGTTCTTCTTGAAGAACAAAGATAGAATTTTTTATTTTTGTGAGGGAAAGGTTTCTTAAACTTGGTTAAGGTAAAGAATGAAGTGAAAACATTTGGTTTCCCTTCCTATCAATTTCGTGGAGCTCCTTGGAAAAATCCCTAAAAAATCATAAACAAATCTTAAAATCAATAACAAGTAAAAGAATAGGTAAACCATGATTCAAGCATGGCTTAGAAAATCAAAACTAAAAGATTGGGTGAAGAGATATGGACTTTACCCTTTTTGCTAGAAACTTGAAGCTTGGATTTGAAACTCAAGATGAATGATTTTGTAAAAACTCATAACTAGAGATGTTCTTAGAATAAGGTAAGGATTCAAGAAACTAGGTTAGATAAAATTTTTGGGTGATAGAGGGCATTCTTAGGTGCTTTGGCCGAAACTAGAGGAGAAGAGAAATGGAAAGAAAGCTTTGATAACTTAGCTTCTTGAATTTGATCAATAATGATCAAAATGGAGTAATAATGGTCTTGAAACCATTCTATGCTCTTAAGCACTCACCAAAACCGTCCCTCCCTCCATGCATTCTCCTAAGAGTGCAAATAATTCAATTATGATGCATAATTGACTAAGACACCTAATAATAGTCATCAAACTTCCTTTAGCTCCAAAACAATCACCAAAAATCGTCCCCCCCCTTGCATTATGCATTCAATAATATTGTCATCTTTTTCAAGCCACCATTTAGAGCATTTTAGGCCATTGATTAGATCAACGCTTAGGATTTAGGTAGACTTTTGATTAGAAGACTTAATCTAGGCCATTAGATCTTTCTCCTTAAAATTCTAGCCATTAGATCCATCTCCAAAAATGATGGGTCAAGATTACTCCTCTTACTTTTAATCCAAGGGTCATAATTAGTCATAGCCATTTTAGAAGATCAAATCTCCACCATTGATTAAATCCAAATCCAATGGTTATAAATGATCCATCTCCACCGTTGATTAAATCCATATCCAACGGTCACAAATGGTCCTAGCCACTTTATAAGATCAAAACTCCACCCTTGATTAATTCTTCATCCAATGGTTGTAAATGGTCATAGCCATGTTATTAGACTAATCCTATACCATTGATTAAATCGACGGTTGATATCAAAGTCTTCAATATTAGACTTGCTTCCTATTGGTCCATCAAAAGAATTAAACTTATTTCCTATTGGTCTGTCAAAAGTTGTCATAACCACTATTGTTGACTTAGGCAGTATAATTTCTATTTTTATCTGCTAAAACCCCACGAAAGAATATATTTACTGTATTTTTATCACCCGATAATTAAATACAATACAAAACATAATACAATACAATTTTCTAAAATTGTTTCCGGATTTAGGTTTAGTAAGATCCCCTGTCTCCGTCTAAACAATACAAATTTTTCTCTACGTAGAAAAACTTTCATGTTTTGGGACTCACCCCGGGCCCACATAGGATCACTGGGGCTCACAAACAGCCCAAAAACAACCAGATAACCATAAAAATTTATAATCATCCACAAAAATCACAAGTATTAGAAAATGTATGAAAATCAAGTCAGATTGTTAAAAATAATTAACAGTCAAGAGAAATAAATACATAAAGATTTTTCCCCGGCCCGAAAATTATTATTTTCTTGACATGGAGTAAATCACTCAAAACGATCAAATACGCTGACGAAATACTCAAAATAATTTTACAGTACATAGAAATCACTAAACAATAGAATTCCGTTAACTGTCAAAATTACTATAAACTATTTAGGAAATTTGGGGTGTTACATCGGGGTGTGGAATATCATATGTGGCTAGTTGGTAGCACCACTGCGTCGTGGTATCCTTTGCAAACACACTGACGGTCCTGACAGAGTTACTACTCTTTTCGTGATATGGTTAAAAGTGTCTTGTATAAGGCGAGTTGCGCGCGATGATATGATAAACAACACATGATTTGAGGCTAACGGTATACAGGCATGTCCTCCCTATCATTCTCTCCAAAATTATGATTAGCTCCATGGAGTAGGAAATGAGTCATTGTGCACATGCATTGTGGGTCAGCATATTGGTGTGATGCTTATGCTTGTTTAATATGTTATCTATGATATGATATGATATGATGTATGAGATATTTTGTAACTGTAATATTTGCTGTCATTTTCTATACTGCCTCATTGGTATTGATGAAAAGGGATCTCACCTCTTTATTATGTTATATCTATGTATTGTATGTATTTGATGAAGACCGAGGAGGCGAGGAGGCTAATAAAGTCTTTTTACTACCAGTAACAGTTTTCTGTGCTTGCTTAGTATGGCGGGGAGGTGCCAAGCTTTAGGGTTTGTCACAGTACAATTCCATGGTAGAATTGATGCGTGGCGAGTTAATTTAGATAGGGAAAGGTTTGTTTATACCGGGGATTTGACTCTGAACTTAAGTGGTACTAGAGATGGTACTCCTGTTATGACTCAACACGTGCCTGTACGTTTAGAGTTTTATATGCCTATTCATGAGCTTTGGAGTAGGAATAATAATACTTATACGCCACATGAGGATACCATGATGTCAACTGCTCAGACTCCCGTCTGTCGCGATATGTCTGTATCGGGAAATTTTCCCGTTCCAGTTCAAGAGGAAGACTAAGTGGAGGATATTAATCTTCAGATGTTTGGACTTGGGCCAGATTGAGTTTTTATATGGTAGTTGTTCATGTCTTCTATTTTTAGTATATATTATCTTTTGGGGGTATAATTATGTAAATTATTTGTAAACAAGGTTTGTAATATGTAAATTATAGTGTGTTGTTTTAATTACGTTTCACGTTTAAGGTTTTTATTTATTTTATGTTATTCCGCAAACTAAATTTTAAAATTAGTGTTTTTACAAGATTAATTCTTTTACAACTTGGGTAAGTTATATTAGGATTTGTCTTAAATGTGATACCGTACGGTGGGTGTTGCAGTGTAGGGTTCTAGATACAAGTAGTTTAGTGGTACTTCTTGGAGAGAGTAGCCACTTGCCTTATGAAAAGGGCTTTGAGAATTAAATACAAGGTGTACTAGGAACAACTAGTTTATGTTTGTTTGGTATAGTATGCCTACCTATATGCATAGCTTACTCCTTTAGAGTTAAAGTTGAGTTTAAGATGTATCGTTGATGTATGTTCTCTTGTTCTTAAAGGTTGAACTTAAGGATATGCTAGAGGCATAGGATGTTCCTTTATGTAATAGAGTTGAGTCAAGAAAGCATGTAATCTAGTTAGAACCTTTCACTTGGTTAGGGTGAACTATGTGATAGGATTGGAGAAACCCTAGGCATCCTTTGAGAAGTAGAATGGCATAGGTCAATACCTAGAACCTTGAGCAACTTATGGTTGCCTTGTGATTCACTTGTGAAGTGATGAATTGAGGTATTAGGTGTTGTATGCTAAGTATGCTTAGCAAGTAGCATTTGTTATCATGCATATGTGGATCCTTTGTGTAGAAAGTAGAGCCAGAGATGCATGGACGACATTTACTCCCTTGTTAGACAAGGTTTAAGTTATAGGAAGAACTGGAAATGTAACCTCACATCTTATGTGATAAGTGAGCTTGGTTGGGAAGTTTGCTAGTTTTCCTTAGTCACTTCGTTAGGAAGGACCTAGTGATGATTATGTATATTTGTGAAATACATTGTATATCTTCTTTTCAAAGTTGCTATGTCTTGTTTCCTATGTATTGTCACCTAAGATGGTGTGCACAACCATGTGACCTGAGAACAAGGTGTTGGATCTAGATTCTCCTTGCATTTATGCTTGTATGGTCAAGGTTACCGGTATAGGGGTGGTAGCAGTACTCTTCCTATAATGAGAGGAAGGAATTCGCTTATTACCAAGTAGTGTGATAGCTCTTTTGCCTAACCTATTGAGACAAATACAATGAACGGTAGTTCTTGGAAAATAAGTAAGTGGCATGTATTTTTTAAAACTAAAAACCTACATCAACATTGCATCATCATATTCTTAGGACATTGTGTGAGCAAAACTATACATCATATCATAAAGCTTGCATTTATGGTAGTTGTATGGGTAATTGCCTTGCTCGTTGGTTGTTCGATGATATCTTACGATTGTATGGGCAGTTGTTTGATATCATTGATTATCAAATTATTTATGGGATCAGATTGTAGCTTGCCTTGTGAATGCTACATAGAGTGTATATATTACATTGAAAAGATGTAGAGCAAGTAAAATCTCTAAGTCCAGCTGTAATCGAAAAGTAATGCTCAAAAAGATAAAATATTTATCTCTCATGCTTCGAGAATAAATATTAGGGGGCATCTGTTTGTACAAAATAAACACTTTTTCATCTAGTGTCATTTTGATAGTTCAGTATAAGATTTGGCATGAATACAATTCGTTGTGGACTTTAGTTATTAGATTGGAATTCAAGGTGTAATATTGATTTCGATTCAAATATCAATTAGGGTCATTTTGATCTCATATAGAGAGTAGTGATTTTGATTGACTATCAAAACATTAGACTCAAAGAAGTAGCTACACTTAGCAAAATTTCTAAAGACAGAAGAAACCTCGAGTAGAAGCTAGCAAATGTTTGAAGATTCAAGTTTGAATTTAAAAAGAAAGAGAATTTGAAATTGAAAAGGAAGTTAGTAGCAGTTGAGGATATAAGATCAAGATAACACAAGGATTACTGATAAAGATTTAGTGGTTACCAGACAAAGATTACTAATCTTTTAAACAGTTATCTTTGTTTTAGACACATGTCAAAATTTTGTACACAAGGTAGTTACTTAGGAAGTCTACAAATACCACGATGATGGAAACATTTAGGGGTTAAAAATTTTATACTCGCAAACACTTATAAACTCACGCTCTCATGTCCATTGACATCTCGAGCAAACAGCACGCAAGTTTAGTTCAGTATGCTTCTATCCACTTTCATTCTTGTGCACTTTACAAAATCAATACAAGTTTAATTTTAGTCCATTTACATTCAGTTATTTATTTTTTTTGCAAAACTATTTTATACCCCAAATCAAGTGATTTTCTCAAAGATCATTTGAGTTCTTTTTATTGCTTTCATTTATTTGCTTTCATTACTTTTCTGCAACTTTACTTTCTTATAATTTATATACTTGCACATTTACTTTTTTGTGTGTTTACTTTAAACAACCTTATTTTATATTCTTTACTTTTCAACAATTTACATTACTTGTCATGTTTACTTTAAATGCATTTTAATTCTTGTTATTTCTATTCAAGTTCTTTACATTTCTGCATTTATTTTTCCTTTCTCTAAAACAAAGTCTTCCTTATTTTTGAACTTATTTTCACTAAGTATTATGCATAAACATTCAAGGGTAAGGTATTGCACAAAGGATTGTATGGGTGCGGTATCCCTTGTTGTTGAGGTTCAAGCACAAAGGGTGATGTATCTCAAGGTGTGTTGAGTGCTCTTGATTGTAAAGGTTTTCAAGCACCTGGTCAAGCTTGAAGGTTTAGTGGAAAATCTTGGGTGGTTCACTTGAGGGCTGGACGTAGGCCACAAGTGATTGGTGGCTGAACTAGGATAAATCCTTGTGTTTGTTTTTCTCAACTCTATCTTTTTTACTTTTGTGCTTTAATTATATATGCTTGAGTTGAACTTGATATCTAGCTTATTTACTTAATTTTTCCTTTAACTCAAGTTACATTTGAGTAATCTATAATAACTGCACCTTTGTTATGCATGTTCCGCTATATGTGTTGATTAAGCATATCAAAATGCTTAATTTCTAAATGTTATTTTTAAAAATTTGTAATCACCTAAGTCACCCCCCTCTTAGGTAGTTGTTGCCATGACTAACAAGTGGTATCAGAGCCTCATGCTCTGTTGAAAGCTTAACTGCTTAGAGTTAAAGATCCTTGTTTGTTGGCAACCATTAAAAGCTTTTCAAAATGGAAGGTTTTGAAATTAATAAACCATCATTTTTTGATGGTGCGTTTTTTGTTTATTGAAAAGCTAGAATGGAATTTTATATACAATTTATTGATTTGGATTTGTGAGATGTTGTACTTGAAGGATTTACTTGCAAATCAAAATAAACTTGGAATGCTTATGACAAGAAATGTTTTTTCTTGAACATTAGAGCAATGCAAATCTTGAGAAGTAGTTTAAATGATGATGCTTATGCTAGAATTAAGAATTGATCTCATGCTAAAGAAATTTTGGACATCCTTGATGCTCTTTATATTTCTAACAATGATTTTGTGTCTAAAGTTGTATATAGAAAGCAAGAAGAGCAAAATCCATTGAAAGAAGTTTGTTATGAAAAATGTCCTCAAGATGTTCAAAGTAAGAAAATGAGTTCAATTCCTCTTGGTGATGATGGTGCTTAATTTAAAGAAGAGGAAATGCAAAACAAAATTGAGAAGGAAGATGTTCTTGAATCCTTTATGGACAACAATGAAGAAGATTGTGATTTCCTCAAAGAGCCAAGTATACTAGAAATTAAGACTACTTCCTATATGACTAAAAAGAACTTTAAGATAAATAACCTTAAACTAGATTATTGTCCTTCCAATGATGAGCTACAATGTGCATATGATGAATTATATGATAGCTTGTTGAATTTAGAAAATAAAAAATTATCTTGTTTAGAAAACATTTCTTCTATTGAAAATGAAATCGAGACTTTGAAATTTGAATATGCTTTTCTTGATGGGGAAATGCCTTTAAAATGTGAAACCTCAACTTCTTGTAAAAAGTGCATTAATTTAGAAAATCAAGTTAAGGACTTATAGTTCGAATTTTTCAAAGTGAATGATTCTAATTGCTTACATTCTATGCTTATTAATAAGAATAAAATTAATGTTATTCCACATGAAAATTCAAGCAAGGCTTCTAGCAAAAATAGTTTAGAATGTAAAAATAAAAAAAGGCTTAAGTATGAGTTAGTTAATTTGCTCAAAGAATATAATGACTATTTTGCATGGGAATATGAAGAAATACCTGGACTCAGTTGAGATTTGGTAGAGCACGGACTACCAATTCAAGCAGGACAAAGACCAATCAAACAAGGTCCACGGAGATTTGCCCCTGAAGTGGTTTTGAAGATCAAAAAAGAAATTGAAAGGTTATTAAAGGCTATGTTTATTTGAACAGCCAAGTATGTTAATTGGATTTCTAATGTTGTTCTTGTTATGAAAAGGAAGGGTAAGTTAAGAGTATGCATTGATTTTTGAGATTTAAATTCTACTACTCCTAAAGATGAATATCCTATGCTAATTATTGATATATTAATTGACTCAACTTCAGGTTATGAAATTCTAAGTTTTATGGATGACAATTCTGGGTATAATCAAATTTATATTGCAAAAGAAGACGTATTGAAAACTGCCTTTTGATGTCCAAGTGCAATTGGTACTTATGAATGGGTAGTCATGTCATTTAGATAATACCATTTTTCATGATATTATTGGTAAATTCATAGTGGTTTACATTAATGATGTGGTTATCAAATCGAAATCAGAACATGAGCATATCTCGAATCTGAGGCAATCATTTAAAAGAATGAGAAGACATGGATTAAAAATGAATCTTATTAAATGTGCTTCTGGTGTTTCTACAGAAAATTTCCTTGGGTTCCTGGTTTAGAAAAAAAGAAGTAGAGGTTGATCAAAAGAAGGCTAAGGCTATTCTTGAAGCATCACCTCCTTCGAATAAGAAACAACTCCAGTCTCTATTGGGAAATATTAACTTCCTGAGAAGATTTATTTCGAATCTATCTGGAAAGACCAAAGTCTTCTCTTCACTCTTAAAGTTCAAACCTCAGGAAGAGTTTCGATGGGAAAAAGAACATCAAGAGGCTTTCGATCAAATTAAGCATTGTTTGACTAATCCTCCAGTAATGACACCTCCAATGCCTGGACACCCCTTGAAGTTGTATATTTCATCATCAAATGAAACTATTGGGTGCATGTTGGCTCAAGAAGATGAAAAATGGAATCGAAAGAGCCATTTATTATCTTAGTAGAGTTTTAATAGATGTTGAAACTAGATATAGTGCAGTTGAGAAGCTATGTTTAGCTATATATTTTTCCTGTACTAAGTTAAAGTATTATGTAAAGTCACATGATGCACTTGTCATTTCAAAGACAAATATAATAAAATGCATGTTATCCAAGCCTATCTTGCATGATAGAGTAGGAAAATGAGCTCTTGTTTTAACTGAATTTTCTTTAAAATATGCACCATTAAAGGCTATGAATGGCCACGTAGTAGCAGAACGGGTGAGCGGAGATTTAAATCCCAAATTACAGATTTTACCACTTGACCTTTCAGTTGCTTGTATTACATTGAAAAGATGTAGAGCAAGTAAAATCTCTAAGTCTAGTTGTAATCGAAAGTAATGCTCAAAAAGATAAAATATTTATCTCTCATACTTCCAGAATAAATATTGGGGGGCATCTATTGGTACAAAATAAACTCTTTTTGATCTAGTGCCATTTCGATAGTTCAATATAAGATTTGACATGAATACAATTCATTATGGACTTTAGTTATTAGATTGGAATCAAAGTAATAATATTGATTTCGATTCAAATATCAATTGAGGTCATTTTGATCTCATATAGGGAGTAGTGATTTCAATTGACTATCAAAACATTAGACTTGAAGAAGTAGCTACACTTAGCAAAATTTCTAAAGACAGAAGAAACCTCAAGTGGAAGCCAGTAAATGTTCGAAGATTCAAGTTTGAATTTAAAAAGAAAGAGAATTTGAAATTGAAATGGAAGTTAGTAGTAGTTGAGGATATAAGATCAAGATAACACAAGGATTGCTGACAAAGATTTAGTGGTTACTAGACAAAGATTACCAATCTTTTAAATAGTTATCTTTGTTTTAGAAACATGTCAAAATCTTGTACACAAGGTAGTTACTTAGGAAGTCTATAAATATCAAAAGGATGGAAACATTTAGGGGTTGAAAATTTTATACTCGCAAACACTTGTAAACTCACGCTCTCACGTCCATTGACATCTCGAGCAAACAACACACAAGTTTTGTTCAGTATGTTTCTATCCACTTTCATTCTTGTACACTTTACAAAATCAATGCAAGTTTAATTTTAGTCCATTTACATTCAATTATTTACTTTTTTGGAAAACTATTTTATGCCCCGGATCAAGTGATTTTCTCAAAGATCATTTGGGTTCTTTTTATTGTTTTCATTTATTTGCTTTCATTACTTTTCTACAACTTTACTTTCTTGTAATTTATATACTTGCACATTTACTTTTTTGTGTGTTTACTTTAAACAACCTTATTTTATATTCTTTACTTTTCAACAATTTACATTACTTGTCATGTTTACTTTAAATGCATTTTTTAATTCTTGTTATTTCCATTCAAGTTCTTTACATTTCTGTATTTATTTTTTCTTTCTCAAAAAACAATGTCTTCCTTATTTTTGAACTTATTTTCACTAAGTATTATGCATAAACATTCGATTTTGGATTTGCATGACCATCTTGAATTCAAAAAAATCATTTACATTCCTTTAAGATATTAACTTAGACTAGAATCCTAAGAGGAAGCAATTCCCTTCCTCGAATTGAAATCGAGAATCAAACTTTGTCTGTAGACAAAGGGTTTACCATAACCTAATAAGTGATAATCAAAATATTTTGGTAAACATCATAATTTTGATATTGTGTATGGTATGATAATTGTTGATTTATTGGTATATTGAGATCCAATGTTTTAAGATAGTTGTGAATCACCCAAAGGTTGATTAGTTGTTCTTATAATTGATGAACATGATAGTTGGTAGTATAAATGTGCTGTGAATTTTATCTATATATCCAAAGATGATAGATATCTTTGACTAGTGCATGTATTATTACCAAAATAATGTTAAGCTTTATTAGCATCATTATGGTTATTGTTGTGTGTTGGTGTATCACCCAAAGAAGAACATCAATATGCATTAATTGTTAAATGAGTGTTTTTGAATTATGAAGTATATAAATTATGACTCAAAGCATTAATCTTAAGAATTATTTCTTGTAATATATGTTCCTAATTTTCTACATTCATATGCTTCGTCTGTTCCAAACTTTAATGAGCTAAATTTTTCTAATTAGAGTGAGCAAGTTCAATTTAACCTTGGTGTGTTGTATCTGGATTTAGCACTCTAAGTTGAGAAATCTACTACTATTACTAATGCTAGTAGCAATGAAGAGAAAGTTCATTATAAGAGTTGGAAAAAGTCAAATAGTCTAAGCCTAATGTTCATATAGATAAGCATAGCTAATAACAACAAGTCAGCTCTTCCCAAAATTAAAAGTGCCAAAGAATTTATGAAGTTTGTGGAAGAGCGCTCCGAAATTGTTGATAAGTCTCTTTTTGGGACATTGATGGGTACCTTAACCACTATGAAGTTTGATGGGTCTCGTACCATACATAAGCAAGTTGTTAAAATGACGAACATTCCAACAGGACTCAAGTCTTTGGGGATGGATGTAGATGAAAATTTCTTTGTACAACACATTCTTAACTCATTATCATATGAGTATGGATCTTGTGAAAGATGTTGGAATGTTGAGCCTAGTGGTGGTTATTTTGTATCGTGTGATGGATTTGATATCCTGTTGAGCCTAATGGTGGCTATTTTGTATCATGTAGTTGTTTATTGTTCATGCATTAAATCATTGGTCATGCATTATAAAAGTCCAGTGGACTATTTGTTAAGTCTGTGTGAGCCTAGGATATGAATTACACCTTAATGCAGGTACGAATAGACAAGTGTAGGTCACTTGTTGACTTTGGGGCCGTCGGGGTGTGGGTTTTCCATCATTGACATTGGTAGCTCCTCTGTGCCGTGGGATAGACTGATGCAAACGCACTGATGATTCGGACTGAGACATTATCTTATATTGCGATCTTGTGAAGAATGTCTTTTATAAGCAATGTTGTGCAATTTATTGATATTGAAGTACTTGATTTAAGGCTAACGAGATACAAACATGTCTTCTTGATCATTCTCTCTAAATCTGTGTTTAGCTCCATGGAGTTAGAGATTGGTCACATTGTGCATATGCATAGTTGGTCTGCATACCATTGTGACATTTTTATACTTATTCAATCATCTGATACTTGATGAAATAATTGTTTATTGAAATTGCCTCTTAAATTAATTTGTCAAATTGATGAGTAATTGATAGTATTATTTTGCTGTCTGATGTCTGAAATTGCTACTTATTGCATTTGGATGGTATTACTATCCTCATTGTTTCTTTACTGCCATGTTGGTATTGATGTAGGAGATCTCACTTCTTTGTTGTGTTATTTTGTATTATACTACTTTATGCTTGATAAAGATCGAGGGGAAGATGAAGAGGGATTACACCCCTTTTTACTGTGTTCATTCTACTTTGTTCGTGATGGCATCAGATTGAGACTTTCTTGGTTATGTGAGTGTTCTGTTTCATGGTGGTTCAGAAGCCTGGAGGATAGACTGGAATTCAAAGCGCATTAGATACACGGGAGATGTTTCTGTGGTTGTTCATAGGACCCGTGATGGAGAACCTTTCTTTTCTCTAGATGTTACCCTACGCTTGGAATTTGTCATGCCTGTTCGGGAGCTGTGGGGTGATCCACATCGCACCCCTAGAGAGGAGTCTGTAGTGTTGTCTGCTCAGACTCCTGTTAGTAGAACCATGTCCCATATGGAGCCTTTATATGTTAGGGATGTTGGCAAGAATCCCGAGGAGGATCGAATGCAGGACATTTCTCTCTAGGTGTTTGCACTTGGGCCAGATTGAATTTTTATTTAGTAATTGTATTTATGCTTTTAGTAATGTCAGTTTCGGGTTTTGTACGTAATTGATGAATCGTGTTACGTATATATATAATATACAATTTCCTTTTAAGAAAGATGTTGGAGTAGCGTATTATGTAATTGATGAACCGTGTTACGTATATATATAATATATAATTTCCTTTGAAGAAAGATGTTGGAGTAGCATATTATATGTATATCTTCATTTGTGGCTCATACCTTTTGTATATACATAATGAAATTATATTTAAAAAAGTGTGTCATTGTTTAGTAGTAGGCCTAAATTTAGTAACTATGGTGTAATGATGATTATACTATGGTTATTGAGTTCGGGATGTTACATTAGTTGGTATCAGAGCAACTCATCATATTGGACCGAGGTATGGACTAACTATGCTTAAACATGTTAGAAGTTTCTTGTGTATTGTGCACTTCCTTTTCTCTTAGATGTGATGTTGGGAAAGGAATGCATGGCTTACCATAGGTTGAAAGTTAGTAGCTACTATTGCATAGTTATATGATATTGGGGACTGACCTACTCAATATGTAATGTTCTGTGTGGACGGAAAACTATGACTTCACCTAGGCGTACTAAGGGAATAGGAGTTCTTATGGTAAGGAGTCCAGCTAGTATAGTTGAACTCATTTAAGATTTATTTACATTTACACCCTTTGTTGTGATACCTTTAGAGTTGTTTGAGCTAATGAGTTAGATAAAGGGTTGTTAAATAGGACTTGTAAGGATTACGGATTGTGAAATCTAAGAGGTTTTGGAGAGCCGATTTTCTTAGGTAAAGAATATCTGGCGTATGTTTGGCTTGAGGAGTTGCTTGGGAATTGAAGACTTGTAGGAGATTGTGCCATAGAAGGCAGAATGAAGGAGCTCAAGTTTGAGTCTATTGGGTTTGTGGTTAGGCTTGTCTTGATGTGTTGTGTGACTCTCTGTGTTTGGTTTCCAAATAGAGACATTATTGTTTGAGTTGATTGCTTTTGGTTTTAATTGTATTTCTGTAACACCCTTCTTAGGACATCACATTTCTGACTACTAACTCCCAATCTGAAAATGATTTCATAAAAAGTTTGAGTTATAAAAGGGTGAGTTTTAAAATTTCTTATTACAGAAACATAAACTTACTGAGATCCATAAATATTACTGAAAATATATTTAATATACAATATTGACACTAATTAATATTTAACAATTTAAAGTGAAATATAAAACTAACAGACTCTTTTTTTAACAGTAGCAAATCCCATGACGGGTCCTACTTAATAGCACGGTACAACACTAACGAGAAAACTTAACATACTTATTCCTTCTTGTATCCATCTGGATGCATCAGACATCTGTTCTATGCCAACACTGCACGCTATCAAATCTGGAATGGTCATTCTCTGATGTTGTCTCCGATCTCAGAGTATTTATCACCCGTATGTCTAAGACAACTCGTTCCACCTATTATATAGTTTTTACCAATACAAGCACAACAACACAATATACAAAGAGGTGAGATCACCTACGCCAATACCAACATGGTAGCACAGAGATAACACAAACAACATATCATATAGGTATATTATACCAGAATTCTAATAATGCACTCAACATTAATCAACTATCATCATTATGCCATTAAAATTATTATCATCACACAATAATCACAATAATGCCATCAACATGATTATCATCATCATCATTCAATATTTCTCAATTATTATATCATGCAGATATAGATACTCAGATTTATGCATACGCACACAGACTCAGTTTTTCAAAAACAACTTCATGGAGGTTTTCACAAATTTCAAGGAGAATGCTCTATTAATTATCAGCCTTAGCCCAAAGACAATCTTCCAGTCGTTGAAAAGAATCGTGTTCTTGTCGGGTATCGTCAATGCGTTGCAACGGACTGCATCGCCAAGTGGCATATGGTCCAGCCTTAGCCCACAGACAGATATCTACTGGTCGACCGTCGCGCCTTGATGCCCCCAAGATCCATCATAGACCTCACTATCAATTCTCATTCCCTCTTCAACCACAAGGGCCAAAATAGCTATTAGTTATACTTTATACAATGCACGAATATATCAGTGCAAGTCCAACCACAAGGGCCAAATCTTTTCAATTTCATTTGTTCAATTTAATCATATGCCTCAATGCATATTTTTCCAATGAATGTATAATGCACCAATGCCAATCACAGGCATATCTTTCCAATGGATGTAAAATGCACCAAATGCCAATCACAGGCAAAACTTGTCATTTTCTCGTACAGTGTATGGACACTGTTTTAACAGTAATCATCATGTTATTATGTTTTTATAGTCATAAAACACTTTTGTCGTGTTTGCGTAATATTTCTGTAACGTTTTCAAAATACCGCAACTCTTCTGTTGCACTTTTAAACCACGTATTAATTTGTCAACGTTTTTCTCAATCGCATAAAAATATACGTTTCTCAAATCGCATAGTATTTTTCCACTGTTTCAAAATTGCGTAACTTAAAAATCATTCTTTTAAGTCGCGTAAATCATTTTCCATCATTCTCAAAATATTTAAAACACTTACTAAATCTCATAGCAGTTTTCCGCCATTTTCACAATCACGTAAAAATATTTCATTACTTTTCAATTACGTAGTGATTTTTCAACAGTAGTTCAAATCACGTAAAATATTTTAACGTAATTCAAATCGCGTAGAAATATTTTAACGTATTTCAAATCGCGTAGAAATATTTTACTGTATTTCAAATCGTTTTTAAGCTACGCAAATAATTTTTCACCACAATTTCATTACAGAAAATATTTCTTAACCTTCAAAAATTCCTTTTCAACTTTTCTCAAAATAATATAAATTTATACTTCATTTAATATATTTTCTTACTCAAGAAAATCTTTTTCCACAGTTCTTTACTCAAGAAATCATTTTCCAAAATATAATCCACAAAAATTACTTTTCCATTGATATAAATCAACGTTTCAAAAACTCGAAAATAAATTATACGTTAGTAAATTTTCAAAACACCATTATATTCTCCATTTTTCCCAAATCATTTCCAAAATTAGTCTTCTTCAAAATAAATTGAAATTCAAACGTTTTCAACCTCTCTTTGTTTTCCATTATGACAATTTCGATTCTCTCAAGTGATAAAACACTCTAACCCTTTCCAAATCCTTGTATGAAAATCATTTTCATAAAATCAAGGCATCCACAAAAACCGTGGACATGGTCATTGAAAACTATCAAATCTTTCGAGTGACAAAACACTTTGTTTTATGAAATTGAGGCATAACAAGCTTTTCAAAAAAAAAAATCGTAAGGTATTTGGCCATTGGAGCCATCAAATATTTTTCCTTCTAAATTGATATAGTTTTACACAAACAAAATCATTAAAAATTCTTTAACAAGTCTTTGAAATCAAATCATTTGTTCATTTTCATTTTTCACTTTCTTTGCAAATCCATTTTCACGTTCTTTACAAATCCTTTTTCACTTTCTTTACAAATCCTTAAAATCAACATTGCTATTTTCATTTAAAACTCATGTTTAGTAAAACACTTAGAAACATTTTACGCAAAATAAATCAATAAAAATCCTTCTAAAACCGTGTTCATGTACTCTTTGAAAAATAAACCCTTTGTTTATTTTTCTTGTTTTTCTAAACTTCTCATTTCATCATTCATGAAAATATTAATTTGTAAACACCTATCTTGAGGTGTCTTGGCCGAAATTCACCATGTTCTAGGGACCAAAAATTAATTCTCTTGTTCTTGAAAAATTTCAACATAAACTCTAATCATGAGTGTCAAAACCGTGACCACTCTTCCTTTGGCCATTGGAGCCAAAAATTGATTTTCTTTCCATATTCACATCATGGCACACACATACATATTTCATCATAAATACTACAAGCATGCCATATACTTATCATACATATTTTAAGCATACTATCAAAGCCATAAAATCATGCAAAGCATATCAAGCATAGACAAATAATTAAAGTACATAAACACCCACAAATAAATTACAAGACCATGGATATGAATCCTCACATGGATTCACCATCCTCCAAATATAAAACCATCTCTCACCACCATACTTGGTTGGTGAGATGGATCTCCCTCTTATCTCTTGAAGATCCTGAAAAGCTCCTTGTTTTGCTTCTCTTTCCAAGTCCTTTACCACCAAGGGCTTCTCAACTACAAAACAAAATACATAAAAATTAGTATACTAAGCTTGATTAAGAGGAACCATGGATCAAACATGGTTTAGATCATGAAAAAGAAAGAAGAAATGAAGTTTCCTTACACTTCACCATAAATACTCCATCACATGGATCTTGAAGAAAGTCCATGAAGATGAATGATTTAGAGGAAGTCTCCAACATGAAAGTTGTTTAGAATAAGGTAAGGATTCAAGAAATAAGGTTAGTTAAAATTATTGAGTGATGGAAGCCATACTTAGGAGTCATGGCCGAAACCACCATGGAGAGAAAAGAGAGAAAATTTTCTAAGAGTTTAGGTTTTGGGGAAATGATCACTGATTGACCAAGAATGAGTAATGATAGGAATGAAACACTTTCCTATGGTCCTAAGCCTCCAAAAACCGTCCCCCCCTCCAAGAAATCTCCTAAGGAAGCAAACAAAGCAATAATGGTCAAGAATGATGTAATATTGACCATGACAAGTAATAATGGTCATAAAGTTTTTCTTTAGCTCCTAAACAACTCAAAAACCATCCCCCCTCTACATGCATTCTTCTAAGAGTGCCAAAAATCAATAATGGTGCATAATTGACTAAAGCAACTAATAATGACATTTCAACTTTTCCTTTAGCTCCAAATACAACACAAAACCGTCCCCCCCTTCATTTTGCATGCAATAATGTTGTCATCTTTTTCAAGCCACCATTTAGAGCATTTTAGACCATTGATTAATTCAATGGTTAGGATTTGGGCAAACTTTTGATTTAGAAGACTTAATCTATGCCATTAGATTTTTTCTTCTTGAAATCTAAGCCATTAGATGCATCTCCAAAATGAAGGGTCAAGATTACACCTTCTACTTTTAATCCAAGGGTTATAATTAGTCAAAGCCACTTTTGATGACTAAATCTCCACCATTGATTAAATCCAAATCCAATGGTCATGATTGATCCATCTCCACCGTTGATTAAATTCAAATCCAACGGTCACAAATGGTCCTAGCCACTTTGTAAGACCAAATCTCCTCCCTTGATCAATTCTAAATCCAATGGTTATAAATGGTCATAGCCATTTTATTAGACTTATCCATCACCGTTGATTAAATTGACGGTTGATTTTGTAACATCCCGGGACTGCCTGCCGGATTGACGAGTGTCTCCACAAACCAACACGGGTCTTTTCAGCGTACTTTGTCCTCACTCACACGCATCCTAGGAAACTTCCCAGGAGGTCACCCATCTCACAATTGCTCCAAGTCAAGCACGCTTAACAATGGAGTTCTTATGTTCTAGGCTCCCGAAAAGAAGTTGCAACTTGTTGATATGGCTACTGATAATCACATATTTTATTCATTAAGAAACCCTTATATTTAGTCATTTACACTCTCCATATTCTTAATTGATTGAGGTTGGTATGATTTTGTGAGTTTGAGCTCAAATTGGTCCTAATTGAATATTTCCAGCATTATTGAGATTTGACACTGTTTCTGTATTTTGGCCATAACTTGAGTTCCTAATATCTGATGAACATGAATTTTACTTTGTAGGAAAGATAAGAGGAAGCTCTACAACTTTGATGAAGAGCTCGAAGTCTGATTCAGATGTCTAAGGGACCTAAGTTGACATGGAAGTCAGAATACGGGTTCTGTCAGTAGAATCCGAATAGTGTGCACTCAAAAAAATCATATCTCAAGATGTAATAATGGAGATGGGCTGAAATTTGGACATTGGATAGTCAAGATCCAAATAAACAACTTTCATGAAGAACACATTTTGAGAAAAAGAAGTCTAGTAGGTCATTTGGAGCTTGCAAGTCGGAACAGAGGTGCTGAAGTTGGGTTTGAGCAACCTACGGTATTTGGGACATATCTTGGGCTTAAGGAAGCCAAATTGGACGAACCAGCTATCCATTTTATAGCCAAGACAAGGATCTACAACTTTCATGAAGAACACTTTTCGTGATTCTGAAGTATAGTGGGTCGTTTTTGGCTTCCAAGTCAGACACGAAATTTTCGTCCTCAACCATCCACTCATCCATCCACTAATCCACTCATCCATCCACTAATCCACTCATCCACTCATCCACTCATCCACTAACTCACCCACTCATCCACTCATACACTAATCCAACCACTTAACCACTCCACCCACTCATCTACTAATCCATCCACTCATCCATCCACTCACCCATTCATGTCCATAATTTCCCACTCACCAAAAGTCCTTTGGCATTTTTCACTAATTCAACCACTCAACCATTCCACTCACTCATCCACTAAACCAATCCACTAAACCAACCCACTAATCCATCCACTCAAACACTCCACTCACTCATCCACTCATCTACCCACTTCCCTTTGTCATTTTGTTACCTTAGACTTCTATAAAAGGCACCATTTATCATGAACAAGATGTAAAAATTCTCCTTCATTTGTCTCTAAGTTTCTTCTTGCTTCTTCATAGTTTCTCATAGTTTTATATATTTTGATGCTCCCCTTCATGGTAATGGAGGGCTAAGCTACTTTGGGTCAATTTAGAACTCTTGAAGAGATTGTGGTTTGGATTCTTGAGACCTTGGTTATGTATTGTATTTGATTTGTAATTGAATTCCTCTTTCTTCTTCTTTTTCTTCTTCTTGATCTTGAATGCATGAATGGTGATTCTATTTATGTTGATCTGATTGATCTTGGTTTAAGATTGAGATTTGTGATGAAACTTAGAACTGATTGATCTAAACTAATCACATAAATGAAGATTGAGATTTGTGATGAAACTTAGAACTGATTGATCTAAATTAATCACAGAATTGAAGAGGTTAGGTTACTGATTTGTGCCTAAGTTAATTGAATTCGGTACTTGAAATTAACATAGATTTTCATGAATGGTGCGATTGCGGATTTGTGTTTATCACTTGTTAATTGAATTCTAGGCGATCGTCTAGTATGAATTCTGGATTTGATGCAGAGATCTCGGTTAGATCCAAATTAATAATTCAATTGCGCTTCAAGTGTTTTATGAAGGGTCTATAATTGAATCCACCCAATCTTGGATAGGTTTCTAAATTGACTACTCTTTAATTGTCATTTCTTCCGTTAATTTTGTTAAGTACGATATTAAACTGTCAAACTCCCCTTTGCTAACTTTCACTTGATTTGATTAAATTACATCTACGATCCTTGAGGAGACAATCCAGTGTTGTCACTGTGCTACAAGCTTAGGTAATAACTTCGGTTATAATTTTGACTGAGTTCGGCGCTCGTCAGCTACGCCTAATCAATTCCTTTAAGCCATCCTCAACTATGCAGTCCCATACCTGCACAGTCTTTGAATCCCTCTCATTCTGGTGCATATTCAGTTCATTCATGGGACCCTTCACTTAGAAGCATGCCAAGAGCCGCTCCTTGTACGTGCCTCTCATGCACCGGCGTCCACTCCCTGCCCTCATCAACCCCAGGACACCACATGCCCACCAGCTTCCGCCTGGTTCGTCCCCGAACCACACCGTACTGGGAGAGGTCCTGTCTCTGATACCATCTGTAACATCCCGGGACTGCCTGCCGGATTGACGAGTGTCTCCACAAACCAACACGGGTCTTTTCAGCGTACTTTGTCCTCACTCACACGCATCCTAGGCAACTTCCCAGGAGGTCACCCATGCCACAATTGCACCAAGTCAAACACGCTTAACAATGGAGTTCTTATGTTCTAGGCTCCCGAAAAGAAGTTGCAACTTGTTGATATGGCTACGCCTAATCAATTCCTTTAAGCCATCCTCAACTATGCAGTCTCATACCTGCACAGTCTTTGAATCCCTCTCATTCTGGTGCGTATTCAGTTCATTCATGGGACCCTTCGCTTAGAAGCATGCCAGGAGCCACTCCTTGTACGTGCCTCTCATGCACCGGCGTCCACTCCCCGCCCTCATCAACCCCGGGACACCACAGATTTCAAAGTCTTAAATATTGGACTTGCTTCCTATTGGTCTATAAAAAATTATCATAACCACTAATTGTGGACTTAACAGTATAATATTTATTTTTATCTACTAAACCCCACAAAAATTATATTTACTGTCTTTTTATCGCCCGATAATTAAATACAGCACAAAACACGGTACAAGAAATTTTCTAAAACTGTTTCCGAAATCAGGTTTAGTAAGATCTTCTGTCTCCGTCTAAACAGTACAAATTTTTTTATGCGTAGAAAAATTTTCACTTTGCGGGACCCACCTAGGCCCACGTATGGCCACCTGGGCCCACAAATAGTAAAAAAAATTTCATAATCATCCACAAAAATTACAAATATTAGAAAACGCACAAATATCAAATCAGATTATGTAAAATAGTTAAAACCTAACAGTAAAAATTAAATTACGTAAAATTTTTCCCGGCCCAAAAATTTTTATTTTCCTGACACAGAGTAAATCACTTAAAATGATTAAATACGCTGATGGAATAATCAAAATAATTTGACAGTATCCAAAAATTACTAAGCAGTAAAATTTTGTTAACTGTCAAAATTACTGTTTACGAGATACAAAATTTTAGGATGTTACAATTTCAGTTGGTTGACTTTGAAGAAAAGTAATGGCATGTGGTAAAGGTGCGCATGCGGACATAGAACGAGACGATGAAAGTATGATTGCAGCTATTGAAGCAATGCGAAGGATGGTAGACGTCATCATACAACAGAACCAAAGGGTTATCCAGTAATAGGAAGCGGCAGTAGAAGCTCAAAACTTGTCAGAGTTTTGTCGCAATGATCCACCACAATATAAAAGAGAATTTGATCTAGAGAAAGTGGATTTTTGGATTAAGGAGTTAAAGAAGATATTTCGAGAAATGGGATGTGTTGACAATAGGAAGGTAACTTATGCTACCTTCATGCTTGTTGGAGATGTTGAGGATTGATGGGCTGGGGCGTAACAATTGATGGAAGTAGAGGGAAGAGTGATCACTTGGGGAATCTTCAAGAACAAGTTTTTAGAGAAGTACTTTCCAATCAGTGCGAGGCATGCTAAGGAAATGGAGTTCCTTGGTTTGAAACAAGTGACTAGAACTGTCAGTGAGTATGCAGCAAAGTTCGAAAGCTTATTGAAGTTCTCGAGGTATTTCTAACTACAACTTGATGAGGAGTGGAAATGTCAGAAATTTGAAGAAGGATTGAGGCATAACCTAAAGCGGGTGGTGCTACCTTTGGGAATAGAGCAATTCCCAGCTCTGTTGGATAAGTGTTAACAGATTGAGAAGTTGGACCAATCACAAAACATGAGAAACCGTAACCTTGAAATACGTATGGCAGTAATGTTAATCGTTCTTAATGAAAATCGTATTTTCGACTGACAACAAACATATGGAGGAGGTGCTAATAGCAGTAGATCCAGTCAAACCGTGGCATCTTTACCAATATGTAAGAAATACGGAAGAAGTCATGTAACAAAAAAGTGTATGTTCAAAGCAGTCGTCTGTTTCAAGTGTAGGAAACCTGGACACGTTTTTTGAGATTGTACTTAACTAAAGATGGAGCCTTTGGTGTGGTGTGAATTGTGATTAAAATTTAGAATGAAAATCAGTTGCCAAGTTCCATAAAAAATAAAAACCTTGCAACCAGTTATAGTTGGCAAGGGTCGATCCACAGAGAACTAATTCAATTAACACTATAATTTGAATCCTAATTTAAACACTCAAAAACAGTAAACAATAAAATGGGAGTTTTGTTTGTTGAAATTAAAAACAAAAATTGAATCCAAAACAAAAACAGTAAATATAATTTGGAAAATCAATTAAAAGACAATGGTTAAGAGATGGAATCCACCACTAGATTTATATGATTATGCTAACCCACATATCCTTTATACCAACATGGTCAATTATGTTTTTATGTGATTGTGAGATTAATTCTCTGTTTTCCTTAAGTTTTGGTTAATTCAGCAACCGCTCAAATCAATCCCTAATCAATAGTTATTTGTAAAGCAACCGCTCTTACACCTACTTATTGATTGCATTAAGATTTAAAAAATCAATCACACTAAGATCCAATGTCACTCCGGGATTAAATTACTTAGATCATATGCCTCACTAGTCCTACCACCGCAACCGCGCATAGCAATCCTAGTTTTACCACTTTCGAAATTGGAAAAGAGTATAAAAACCTTTATACTAAATTAAGAACAGAAACATATGAATAAAAACACAATTGTATTGATATAAAGAAATATGCAAGAATCACATAATCAAAACTAGGGTTTCATCTTCCCTTAACCATATAAGAAAACTAGCCACACATGGCAAATTCAAAACTAAAAGAATAACAGAAAAAAAACATTGTCAAGAGTAGAAGTGCAGAAGAAAACTAAAGATCAAACTAGTTTCCAAAGGTTGGGGATGATTGATCTCCAATTGCTCGAACTTGAGACTCCAATCTTCGATCCAATCTCCTTCTCCCTTGTTCTTGGTCTTCTCCTTGGCCTCTTGGCAGTTTCCCAGTCCAGACCTCCTTTTTATGACCCTAGGCAACTCTATTTATATTTTTGGATACCTAACACATCATTAGAATTCGTATCTAATGTTCTAATGCGATGACACGGGCCGTGTCATTTGACACGACCTACCCCGTGTCAGGTTCTGGTAATACAAATTCAAGTGTTTTGCAAGTCAGAGAGAAACATGACCCACCCCGTGTCATTTGACACGGGCCGTGTTCTCAGTCAGGGCTGAAAATTGATTTTTCCTCGTGAAGTCAGAGACGTACACGGCCTACCCTGTGTCATTTGACACGGGCTGTGTTGATCACTTTCTTCAAACCCAACCTTGATTCTTCATGAATGCCCTTCTTCTTTTGCTTCTAGGGGTTGATACTGATTTCCTTGAGCCTTTAACTCTCTTCTCAATGGTTCAATGCCAATGACTCCATCACTCATAGATCTCCTAAAAGTCACAATACATTTATGAGTGTTTATAACCATATTTAAGCATAGTTTCACAATAAACATCCAAAGACAACTCTATATCAGAAACTTAGCTAAATGTCAACAATTGAGCACATATGGAGTCCAATTAGATCAAACAAAAGGCATTTAAGAGCTGAAATTATCGATAGATCAGCCTTCCATTGGCAATGTATGTGCTTCAAGACCTATGTAGGAGGAAGAATCGATACAAGGAGTGGAGCAGAAGCCTCTTAACCCGAAAGTCTGATCAAGGAAATTATGTCGTAGGAAGTGATCTTTTAGCTGTACTGTATAGTTCGAAGGGGGGGGACAACCCTTTCTTTTATGGCCTATGATCGTGTAAATCGATTAGGGTTATCTACTTCCTTGTTATCTTTTGATCTAAGTATATCTACTCCCGTTGTTAAATCTTTTTATAGCTACTCAACTTTGCTTAAATTATCCTATTTTTGTTGAAGATCGAATCAAATCTTTTCTGTTAATTTGACTTGTTTGCTTCTTTCTTAAGTAAATGTGAGTTTAGGAATGAATTGGTTATCTTTTAATCATATCCTATTAGACTGTTCCTGTAAAACTTTAGTGTTCCTTGAGGCAGAAAATTTTGAAATCTTAATGGCACCATACCGAATGTCGCCGTCAAAATTAGTTAAACTCAAGAAGCAGTTAGTGGAGCTGTTGGGAAAACGATTTGTGAGACCTAGTGTATCGTCACGGTAAGCTGCAATGTTGTTCGTCAAGGAGAAGGAAGGAACTGTTGTGGATTCGTCCAAAAGTTGAAGCAGTTCTACAATAGGAAAGACCGAAGACCGTAACACAGATCCACAGTTTGGTTGGATTAGCCAGTTATTATCAAAGGTTTATCAAAGGATTTTTTGAGATAGCTAAGTGAAATTACAAGGAGGAATCAAGCTTTTGCATGGAGTGATGCACGTGAGGAAAGTTTTCAAGAGTTAAAGAGAAGATTGACTACTTCACCAGTGTTTAGCTCTACCCGATCCCAACGAACCTTTTGAGGTATATTATGATGCTTAACATTAGGGTTTAAGATGTGTGCTTAGGAAAGATAGGAAAGTAATGACATACGTTTCAAGGCAATCGAAAATGCATGAGAAGAACTACCCTACACATATTGTGGAGTCAGCTGCCATTGTGTTTGCGTTGAAGATCTGGAGATGTTTTCTATATGGAGCAACATCCAATGTTTTCAGCGATCACAAGAGTCTAAAATACCTATTCAACCTAAAAAAGTGAAATATATGGCCTTATATAGACAATGATGTAGAACACCTTTGTGTTGGCAACAAGGTGGGAAAGTTTTGCGTTAGGACCCAAGCTTGTACAACAAAAAACAGAAAGAGTTAAGGTAATCTGGAATGGTGTAGCTGGAGATGCAATATGGGAAATAAAAGACAAAAATGGAAGGGCAATATTCGCATTTATTCTGAGGTATGATGAATTTCGAGGACGAAATTCTTTTTAGAGGGAGACAGTTGTAACACCCCGAAAATTGCTTGTTTCATGATTTATATTCATTTTATAATATTTGTGATTTTTGTGAATTATTTTAGTGATTTTGATTATCTTAATATATTTCTCGATTTGCATACACACTGAGCAGGGTTGGGAAAATAAAATATTTTCTTCGAGGCTGAAAAACCTTAGACTGTAGAAACGGTGACGGGGGATCTTACTAAACCCGAGGCCGGATACAGTTTACGAAGTTTTTGTTTTTCAAGATTTTATCTGATAAGTAAAATCGCGGTATGTTTTATTATCCGTTGGACAATAAATACTGATTTTGTTAACTGTAACTTTTGTCCACATGATAATAACTTTATAAGAGTGTTAGACATTTTTTTCTAGAGAGCACTTTAATGACATCACCCTTGACTTTTCCAAAAAAGTGCACAAAGCTTCTCAAGGAAGCTTTGCACCAAGCTTTTAGAGGAAGGTTCACTTTCCTCTTTCCTCCTTGCAAACCCCACGATTTTGGGGGGGGGGGGGATGACAAGGAAATTGTCATATTTTCACTAAACACATTTTCACTTTTCATTCAAAAAGTTTTCTATCACTTTCTCTCTCAACATTTCCATTTTCTCTCCTCTCCAAGCTTTCTTGCTCAACCAACCTTATTTCTTGTATCTACTCATCACCTTGAAGCTCTTTCCTTTTGTGACTATCACTTGATTCTTCCATCTTCATCTTCTTCTATAAAGCCCTAAACTTGAAAGCTTTGAGGTAAGGTTCTTGATTTTCATTTTCCTTCCTCCATTTTCATGATTCTTGGTCACCTTAGTGATCAAGGACTTCTCTTTTTAAGCTTTGGTTGTTGATTATATGAATTTGATCATCCTAGGGTTTTGGTGGTGGTGTTGGACGAAATCTTCAAGAAACACCAAGGAGTTTTCTTTTCTTGTTTTCTCTTGAGGTAAGAGGGAGATTTATCCTCTTCAACCACACATGGTGGTGAGGAAACAAATCTTGTGTGTATGTGTGGATTCATTCCTTTGTTTGTATAATTTATATGCTTTGTGATTATTTGATTTTATTTGATTTCTATTTCTTTGAATAATATGTATGGTTTATTAGAATAGAAATGTGAAATTTAATGATAGATATGTTTTGGATGCTTGGAAGCATGTATGAAAGGCAAAAGAAACTTTGTTCCTTTTGAGGTGTAGCTCACGGCCAAGTGGCCTAAATTAAGGGTCCAAGATAAAATCATTGTTTTAATTTGAGACTTAAGAAATTATGTGATAAGTAATTGATGAAATGATGAAAATTTTGGAACTAGAAATATTTGGTGGAGGTCTCAGCCAAGAGGAAACGAAAATGGGATATCCAAGACAAGTTTTGTGGTAATTTGGAATTTAGAAGCTTAGGTTAAAAAGGAATTGATTAAGGGTAAACAATGATGAATCAAGATGAAATTTTTTAGGTCCAATGACCCTTAGGGTTCACGGCCATGGGAGGCAACCAAGGCAATATTTTTGGTATCAAGTTGGAACTTAAGTAATTGGATAATTAGAGATATAATTAGGGACTCATAAAATGGATAAGAAGAAAAATAGTATTTCAACCTTAATTCAAGTGTGATTTTTGGCCAAGTTATTGAAAGTGGGTTTTGAAACAATGTTTAAGAACTTAAATGAATTTAGTGATTTAGTGATTTATGAAGTAGAGGATTTAAATCAAGAGAGTTTTCTAAAGGTAATAGAAAAAGGGTTTTGAAATTAAAGTAGTATAGACCTTATGAAAGATGTTAGAATGTTGAGCCTAGTGGTGGTTATTTTGTATCATGTGATGGATTTGATATCCTGCTGAGCCTAGTGGTGGCTATTTTGTATCATGTGGTTATTTATTATTCATGCATTGAATCATTGGTCATGCATTATAAAAGTCCAGTGGACTATTTGTTAAGGCTGTGTGAGCTTAGGAAATGAATTACACCTTAGTGCGGGTGCAAATAGACAAGTGTAGGTCAGTTGTTGACCTTGGGGGCGTTGGGGTGCGTGCGTTCCATAATGAACAATTGGTAGCTCCTCTGTGCCGTGGGATAGACCGATGCAAACGCACCTATGATCCAGACCGAGATATTGTCCTATATTTCGATCTTGTGAAGAATGTCTTGTGTAAGCAATGTTGCGCAATTTGTTGATATTGAAGCACTTGATTTAAGGCTAACAAGATACAGACATGTCTCCTTGATCATTATCTCTGAATCCGTGTTTAGGTCCATGGAGTAGGAAATTGGTCACATTGTGCATATGCATAGTTGGTCTGCATACCATTGTGACATTTTTATACTTGTTCAATCACCTGATACTTGATGAAATAATTGTTTATTAAAATTGCCTATTAAATTAATTTGTCAAATTGATGAGTAACTGATAGTATTATTTTGTCGACTGATGTCTGAAATTGCTGTTTATTGTATCTAAATGATATTACTATCCTCCCTGTTTCTTTACTGCTATGTTGGTATTGAAGTAGGAGATCTTATCTCTTTTGTTGTGTTATTTTGTATTATACTACTATATGCTTGATAAAGATCGAGGGGAAGACGAAAAAGGATTACACCCTTTTATACTGTGTTGATTCTACTGTGTTCGTGATGGCGTCGGATCGAGACTTTCTTGGTTATGTGAGTGTTTTGTTTCATGGTGGTTCAGATGCCTAGAGGATAGATTGGAATTCGGAGCGCATTAGATACATGGGAGATGTTTTTGTGGTTGTTCGTAGGACCCGTGATAGGGAACATTCTTTTCTCTAGATGTTACCCTATGCTTGGAGTTTGTCATGCCTATTCGGGAGTTGTGGGGTGATCTACTTCGCACCCCTAGAGAGGAGTCTGTAGTGTTGTCTACTTGGACTCCTGTTAGTAGAACCATGTCCTATATGGAGCCTTTATATGTTAGGGATGTTGGCGAGAATCCCGAAGAGGATCGAGTGCAGGACATTTCTCTCCAGGTGTTTGCACTTGGGCCAGATCGAGTTTTTATTTGGTAATTGTATTTATATTTTTAGTAATGTCAGTTTTGGGTTTTGTATATAATTGATGAACCGTGTTACGTATATATATAATATGTAATTTCCTTTGAAGAAAGATATTGGAGTAGCATATTGTATATATATCTTCATTCGTGGCTTATACCTTCTGTATATACATAATTGAATTATATTATAAAAAGTGCATCGTTGTTTAGTAGCAGGCCTAAATTTAGTAACTGTGGTGTAATGATGATTATAATATGGTTATTAAGTTTGGGATGTTACAAAAAGGACATGAATAATATTTTTATTGTTGATCATCAAGCAATTTTCGTCCATGATGTTGGAAAATAGGGTTAAGAAGTAAATTGGAAATTTAAAGTATTTTATTTAAGAGGATTTTTAGTAAGGTAAATGGAAAAGATTTTGTTAAATTAAAATAATACAGATTTTGGGAAAAAAAGTTAGAAAATAATACCTAGAGGAGTTTTAGCAAGGACATATTGGAATTAAGGTTAAATTTTATATTAAACTTGGAAAGTTCCAAAATTAAGTTTAGAAAGTCAATAAAAGTTTTATGCGATTGAAAAATAGTGATAAAACTTTACACGTTTCAAAAATGATGATTTTTAAGCTACGCGATTGAGAAAACGTTTAAAATTTTTTACACGATTGAGAAAATGTTGGAAGATATTTACGCAATTTGAAAACGTAACAAAAGTGTTATGCGATTGTGAAGACGCGATAAAAGTACTACGCGATTGAGAAGAACAGCAGTTTGTTGTTGGGTTGGCGTACTGGACCTGGAGATGTCGATATATGGTTTTGGCTAGTGGTGACTTGTTTATGTGGAAAACCATGTTTTTGATATTTATCTGTGCATTGAATCATTAATTATGCATTGAAAGTCATATAGACTGCGTTTGTTAAGGCTATTTGCCTAGGAGTTGAATTACGCATAAGTGCGTGTGCGAATCGCGTAGTGTAGGTCACTTATAGATCATGGATGCGTCGAGGGGTGAGTATCCGTCAAGTGGATAGTTGGTAGCTCCACTGGGTCGTGGTGATTGAGCATCGCATTAACGATCTCGACCAGGCACTATTCTATTTCCAATCTGGTGAAGAATGTCTTGTATAAGCCATGATGCGTACGCTGAATTTGTGATAGCACTTTGTTAAGGCTAATGATATACAGACATGTCTCCCTGATCATTCTCTCCAAAATTGTGTTTTAGCTCCATGGAGTAGGAATTGGTCCATTGTGCATATGCATTGTCAGTTAACATATGATTGTGATGTGTATCTGTTGAATTATCGGTTATTTGATACCATGAATATACTTCTATTTCTGTATTTGAATGGCATTATTGTCATTACTGTTTTTATGCTGCCATGCTGGTATATGATGTAAGGGATCTCACCTCTTTGTTGTATTATTTTGCTTTATGTTTATGCTTGATAAAGACTGTGAGGAAGACGAGGCAAGATCGCCTGGGTTTTGTTTGATGTGATTTTCTGAGTTCTGGAATAGTGTCGAGACGGGATATTTTTTGTTTTGTTAGAGTACTATTTCACGAAGGCATTGATGCTTGGCGTATCAACCTGGATACAGAGCGTATTATCTATGTTAGGGCTGTGACCTTAATGCTGAGTAGGAACCATCATTGTGTTCCTATTTTTTCTTTTGATGTTTCTGTACATTTGGAGTTCT
This sequence comes from Ormosia emarginata, assembly GCA_029884605.1. Taxonomy (NCBI): domain Eukaryota; kingdom Viridiplantae; phylum Streptophyta; class Magnoliopsida; order Fabales; family Fabaceae; genus Ormosia; species Ormosia emarginata. The sequence goes on from JAQQTP010000088.1 coordinate 49,741,636, forward strand.
CTAGGCCTATTAGAGATTTGTGGGGTGATCATCATCGTACCCCTAGAGAGGACTTTGTTGTGTCATCTACTCGAACACCTATTCGTAGGACCATGTACCACCCAGGATTTTTATCTTCTGAAGAGACAGAGGAGGATCAAGAAGAAGATCTGTCTGAGCACTCTTCTCATTAGGTGTATGATGTTGAGATAGTTTACATTTTGCTACATAGTTTGTATATATGTCTTTTGCATACAAATTTTATGTGTGTAAGTTGTCAGTGAACTATGTCTCATATGTATATATGATATGTATTACTCGGTTATTATAACTTGGGTTCTTTTTATTTTGTTAAATTATGTTATCCGCAAAAAGAAATTTTGAAAACCGTACATATGATATTAAATCTTTTACAACTTGGTTCTAGTTTGGTAAGTTTGAGGTATTAAATGTAATACCCTAGGAAGGGTGTTATTGACTCAAATATCTTTCCAATGAGCGATCATTTGCTTTAAACGGATGAGAAATGAAGAAGTTATGACCATTTACAATCAATTTTTGAAACCAGAGTAGTTTATTCGAATAAATGATTTCTTATTCGAATAACAACGTTTAAAAATGTTCCAGAATGTGTTTTTTAAAGTTTTATTCGAATAACCAAAGAGTTATTCGAATAACAAGTTCCATAAAACACTTCCTGGAGTGTTATAAGTGGATTTAGTCGAATATGACTTGGCTTATTCGAATAAACACGACTAGAAACATGTAACGACTATTTTCTATGCATTTAATGATGAAATAAATTATACCCAACAACTCTTTTTTAAAGAACTCTATAAATACATGTTTTTGGGTTATCTTTTAAAAAGACTCAACAATCTGAAACCATTCTCTTATACTTTGATTTGTGATTTATATTTTATTATTTCCTATGCTCTTTTTCGCCAAAATTTGAGATATCCTAAAAAAGCTTCATAGTGCTTCAATTTGTATTAATTACTCTTCGTGAGAGTTTCTTTTCTTCTATACTTTGATTCATTGAAAAGAGGGTGAGGTAACCATCAAATAAATTGTAAGGGTGAGGTATTCCTGATTGTCGAGGCTCAAGCACGAGGGTGAGATATCTCAAGGTGTGAAGAGTACTCTGGTTTGTAAAGGTTTCAAGCACCTATTCAAGCTTGAAGGTTTAGTGGAAAATCTCAGGTGGTTTGCTTGAGGACTAAACATAGGCCGCAAGTGGTTAGTGGCTGAATCAAGATAAATACTATGTTTGCTTCTCTCAACTGTATATCCTTTATGTAACACCCCGAAATTTCTTTTTTTTTTCAGTTATATGTGATTCTTATGATTTTTGTGAATTATTGATTTATTTTGATTATTTTATTATTATTTTTGGACTATCTGTGTGTTTGTAGCAGGACCGAAAAAATAAAAAAATTTCGGGGTTGAAAAATTTTGGACTGTTAATACGGGGCTGGGGGAGCTCACTAAACCCAAATCATCTATCCTCGAAAGTAGATACTTGTTCTTAATTGTGACCTTGTTCAACTAGTGATAATCTACACATAAACGCGAAGTCCCATCCTTCTTCTTGACCAACAACACTAGCGCTCCATAGGGTGACACACTAGGCCTAACAAACTACTTTTCTAGAAGCTCCACCAATTGTTTCTTAAGTTCAACCAATTTTGATGGTGATATCCTATACGGTGCTATGGATACAAGACCAGAACCAGGTACAAGATCGATAGTGAACTCTATCTCCCGCTCTGACGATAAACTAGGTACATCATCAGGAAAGACTACGGGAAACTCATTGACTACCAGAATAGCATTCACATTTATCTCGCTCTCGACTTCTAAGGAAGATAATAACAAGGATCCCTGAGCTCCTTCTCTTAAGAAAGCTTTAACTTGGTTGGCAGTAAAAAATCTAGAAACTTCAGACTTAGGGAAAACTAGGGTTTTATTGGAACAATCGAATAGGATATGGTTAGAAGATAACCAATCCATTCCTAAGATTATGTCTATTTTAGAAAGAGGTAAACAGATCAAATCAACAAAAAAGATTCAACCTTCAACAGATAAAGGACAATTCAGACAAACTTAGGTAGTAATAACAGGTTTAGCAGTAGAGGTAGAAACACTTACATCAAAAGGCAAAGAAGACACAGGTAAACCTAATCGACACACACAGTCACAAGTAATAAAAGAGTGGGTCACCCCTGAGTCATACAGTATAGTTAGAAGATTACCTCCTATGGTACCATCTCCCTTTATCAGATCTTCAGATTGGGAAGCTTCTGCTCCACTCATTGTGTAAACTCTGCCTCCTACCTGAGGTCTTGCAACTCGTGCATTGTTGACAGAAGGCTCCACCTTGGATTGGTTGCAATCTCTAAAGATATGTCTAGGCTTTCCGCATCTAAAGCAGATAATCCCCTTAATTGTGCAATCCCTAGTTGGGTGGTCCTTTTCGCATTTCAAACACTTTGGCGAAGATGTCCAGGTCTGACCAGCTTTGTTGCTACCAACATTTCCACTCGAACCTCCTCCATGTGGTTGTGGTTGTTGATTCCCGGGCGGTCAGGAATAAGGTTTCCTCTGAAAGCAATTTACATTGCTGTTGTTTCCCTTTTGGAACTTAGAAGGTCCAAAGTTACGACTCCTTGTGTCCTTTGATTGATCTAGCTCTTCAATCCTTCGACACTTATCTAGCAAGGCTAGGAATTGGTTAATTCCCAACGGTAGTAGTGCTCTCTTCAAGTTATGGCGCAATCCTTTCTCGAACTTCAGTATTTCCACTTTTCGTTAGGCTATAGCTGGAAATACCTTGAGAATTTCGATAAGCTTTTGAACTTTGCTGCATACTCGCTAACTGTCATGCTTCCTTGTTTAAGATCAAGAAATTCCATCTCTTTAGCATGCCTTACACTAGTTGGGTAATACTTCTCCAGAAATCTGTTCTTGAAGACTTCCTATGTGATCACTGTTCCCTCGACTTCCATCAATTGTTGGGCTCCATTCCACTAATCTTTAGCATCTCCAACTAACATGAAGGTAACATAAGTTACCTTCCTGTCATCAACATAGCTCATCCCTCAGAATATATTCTCTAACTCCTTAATCCAAAGACTAGTTTTTTTCAGATTGAACTACCCGTTAAACTGAGGTGGGTTGTTGCGGCGAAATTTTGACAAATTCTGGGCTATTGCCATCGCCTCTTGCTATTGTGCAGCTCTCTCATTTTGTTGTACAATAACATCCGCCATCCACGGCAGTGTATCAACTGCTGCAGCCATACCTCCACCACGAACCATCACTCTATTTTGGAGTTAGACTAAACAAAACATAAGGAAAGTTAGATGTAACCTTTCAAAAACCAAACACAGAGAATCACACAGAACAAATAAGACAGACCTAACCACAAAACCCAAAAGAAAACTTAAACCGAGGCTCTGATACCAAACTAGTGTAACGCCCCCTTCAGGAAGACGTCACACCGAAAACGAAACTCAAAAAATAACATTAAGACCTAGTTTATATACATATAGATAGTAACCTATTCATTTGTAAAGCATATAATAACTTGGCAATTTTTTTTTTGTAAGTAGAAAACATAAACTTAGTGGAAATTAACATGAAGATCAAACCATACATTTATACAAAAGATACATGACATAAGTATTTAGATACATCAACAGTTTTAGCAAAAGAAAGGAGAAGCTTTACATGCCCAAAAAGGTATATACAGACAACCACCAAGACTACAAAAAGTATCATGCCCCCAGCAGCTACTGAGAAGAAGCCTCAGATGGGTCCTCCTCTAATTCCTCCTCAGAAGAGGAAATCCTCACAAGAGCAACAGACTCACAAGCAGGGGCTTGTGTAGAGGACAAGAACGAATGCTCCTGTGGGGTATACTCACGGTCACCCCACACCTCACGTATCAACATGTAGAACTCCAACGATACAACAACATCAAAAGAGAAAATAAGTGGATCATAGCGACGCCAAGCCAAAGATATGGTCACATCTCCCACATAGATGAAACGTTCAGTGTTCAAGTCGACATGCCAATAGTCAACGCCTCTGTGGAGCCTTAGTCTAGCTTACCCAAGAAAACCTCGCCGGGATGCCATCACAAAACAGAAGACTAGGTTGATCACAAACCAGGAAACTCGGGCCATTCCTCGCCTCGGTCTTTATAAAAGCATATATATAAACATAATAACAAAGCAAAGAGGTGAGATATCCAACATCATTACCAATTATGGTAGTAAGAAACAGAAATGACGCATAACACTAAACAACACAGTAAAATATCAAGCAGCATCAAGGTTCAAATAATAAATAATTTACTAATCCAGGCAGTCATATCATCAGTAAAAGAAACATTTCCATAATCACACACACACACACACACACACACACACACACACACACACACACACACACACACACACATATATATATATATATATATATATATATATATATATATATATATATATATATATATATGTCATGTAAATATGTTGACCAACTATGCACATGCACAATGTACTAAAATCCTACTCCATGGAGCTAAACACAACATCAGAGAGAATGATCAAGGAGACATGTTTGTATCTCGTCAGCCTTAAATCAAGTACTTCAATATTAATAAATTGCGCAACATAGCTTATACAAGACATTCTTCACAATATAGCGATATAGGACAGTGTCTCAGTCTAGATCGTCGATGTGTTTGCATCGGTCTGTCCCATAGTACAGAGGAGCTACCAACTGCCCATTGTGAGATACCCCCACCCCGGTGCCCCAAGGTCAACAAGTGACCTACACTAGTCTATTCGCACCTACACTCAGGTGTGATTCATCTCCTAGGCATAAAGCCTTACTACAAAGTTCATCGGATTTTCACAATGCATGATAACTCGATGTATATACACATATATTCAACAATGATATAATTTTTTCCATAATCACACGCCATAATTGGCCAAATTAATTATCAACAAGCCTTGGTCCTACTCATGGACCCACAATAATTCATTGTCCAAAATCTCACTTACCAAAGCATACTTTCAAGGTTTAATATAAATTTTACGCTTCAACTTCAACACTTTTCCTATTAAGCCTCTACAGGGAAATTTTCTAGTATTTTTCACCTAATCTTTGTTACTCTAATTAAACAAGTCCTTTACTTAGTTCTAAACATAACTCACTTAGAGTAATTATTTTAAGTTTCTCAAAACCTCACTCACACTCATGTTTTTTCTTTGGCCAAAAAGAAAAATCACTCTAGGTTATAGGATAAAATCTCATTCTTTTCTCTTTCCATTTTATGAATTTCTAATTAAGTATCTAATCACCTAATTACCTAAGTTTTGACTTAATGCAAAAAAATTTCCATTGGGTGCCCTACAAGGCCGTGGGCTCTAGGGGATAGGAAATCCAAAAATTTTCATCACCTCACTAATCACTCATCATTTAATTACTTAAGTCTCAAATTAGTATACAAATTCCATCATGGACCTAATCATTGGGTCTCTTGGCTGTGAGCCTCAAACAAAGGGGTAAAGAGCCCTTGCTTTCTATACATGATTCCAATAAATCCAAATCATTCCAAATCCATCAAGATATACAATAACAAGTAGTAAAATCATACAAGACAAAATAACCACAAAAATCATCAAGAATAACCAAAAACCATACAACAAAGTGAGTAGCCCTCTCATGGATTCCTCATTATCAACACAAAACGTGTTCCTCACCACTATGATAGGTTGAAGAGGATAATCTCCCTCTTACTTAAAGAGACAATAAGAAAAGGCAAGCTCCTTTGTTACTTCTTGTAATTTTCGTCCACCACCGCCAACAAAACCCTAGGATGATCAAACTCACATAATCAACAACCAAAGCTTGAAAAGAGAAGTCCTTAATCACCAAGATGACCAAGAATCACGAAAATAAAGGAAGGAAAATAGAAAATCAAGAACCTTACCTTAGAGCTTCAAGTTTAGGGCTTTATGGAAGAAGATGAAGATGGAAGAATCAAGTGATGGTCACAAAAGGAAAAAGCTTCAAGGTGGTGAGTAGATGCAAGAAATAAGGTTGGTTGAGCAAGCAAGCATGGATGGCCAAAAATGGTGAGCTTGGTCGTGGAAGTGGAGAAAAAATGGAAAGGAGAGAAAATGTGAGAGAAAAGAAAATGTTAATAGAGAAAGTGATAGAAAACTTTTTGAATGAAAAGTGAAAATGCTTTAAGTGAAAAGATGACAATTTCCTTGTCATCTTTTCCCCCCAAAACCGTGGGGTCACAAGGAGGAGAGAGGGAAAGTGAAGCTTCCTCTAGAAGCTTGGTGCAAAGCTTCCTTGAGAAGCTTTGTCCACTTTTTGAAAAAGTCAAAGGTGATGTCACTTTGATGATGTCATTAAAGTGCTCTCTAGAAAAAATGACTGACACTCTACTAAAGCTATTATCTAGTGGACAAAAGTTACAGTTAACAAAACTAATATTTATTATCCAATGGATAATAAAACGTACCGCGATTTTTATTTATGTAAACTATATCCAGCCTCGAGTTTAGTAAGATCCACTGTCACCATTTGCACAGTCTAAGGTTTTTTGCCCTCGGGGAAAATATTTTATTTTCCCGGCTCAGCTCAACGCACACACAAATTGAGAAATATATTAAAATAATCAAATTATCAAAATAATTCACAAAAATTCACAAAAAAATCACAAATATTATAAAATGAATATAAATCATGAAACAAACAATTTTTGGGGTGTTACATTTTTCCCTTCTTTTCTTTCTCAATTTTCTGCTCTTTCTTTCTCTTGTTTCTGCACTTTTCTTTTGTGCTAGTTGGAGCCGTGTGTGTGAGGTGAGAATAAGAGAAAATATCTAACCAAAAGTCAAAGAAAAGGGCTGAATGCATGGGTAGTTGAAACTAATTGGTAAGTTGAGATATTTTCGAGAAACTTTATATCTCTTAGGAATACTATAATGTTACCAAATCAAGTTTTCTAACTTGCAACAACTTTAGATTAAATCCTATGATTCATCTTAATTCTTGTTTCACCATTACCATGAGTTTTCATATCTGTGACTAGTTAATCCGACATTAAAACACACAACCAGTATACTTAAAAATATCAAACTAACTTTGATTATCTTCAAATTTTAACTACATCTCATTTGATACATTTGTGACCTAGAAATAAATTCTCCATATTTATTTCCTTCAACTAAGCCTTTTTTGCTATTATTCGTGTCATTTTAAGCTACTTTACATATTCTGTATTGCAACAAAGTGCTTAAACTAACTCAGTTTGTCATAAAGCTTAAATGACATGTCATGCAAGTATTATGATATCTCTGAGATCATTTACAAGACTAACATGTCAAAAAGAGCATGTTATAGTATGTGGGTTTAGGGTCCATATGGATGTCTTTTAAAGTAATGGATATCTTATGTCTAGATATGGTCCAATAATATCCCTTTCTCTTTTAGGACTAAATTCAGATTTTAATTGCCTTAGATGAATTTTTCATTCTTTTGTAAGTGCCTTGTTTGAATTTAGGGGTTGATAATTTTATTTTGAATAATGCTTATTAAGCTCCTTTATGTGTATATGTATGTGTGGCTGTTTTAGACTATAGGAAAATGGAAGTGAGGTTTAAGATTTGTAAGTTAAAGAAGCATAGCTTAGAGTATCATTGATTAATAGTAATCACATGATTTGAACACATAAAAATTTGGGGCATTTAATTAAGATTGAAGATATTCTTCCAAGTAGGAAGACATGTAACCAAAATTTCAAATAATTAAGGGATTAAATCCAAGACCAAGTAAGTGGCAAATTAAGTTAAGAAATAAATTTTTGGTGCATGTTATATGGGGGGAAGAAATTTGAAGAATTAAAATTTTAGGTCTTGGAAACTCAAATGGAGAAGGACGGTTAGGGCAAACAAAATGTGGCTTTGAATGGAGAGATAGTGATCATTAAGCAGATTTGTGAAGGAAAGGAGTTTTCATAACTTGCATCAGAGACTTTAAGACCCATTGGCTAATTAAAATAAGGAAAAGAGGAAGGAGGTATAGCTCTCATTATGGACCACAACAAAGGGAGGCCAAAGGGTAGTAGAAACGACACACTTGAACTAGAAGGAAAAGAAAAACAAAAGCTTTCTCTATCCCTCAAGAGACCACACAGTCTCTACCCTTTCTCTCTAATTTCTAAACTCCATCATTTCCTCTACCAGAATAAGTGAAACATATAGTTCAAGAAACTCTTTTCCCATCTAACCCTCTTGAGTTAGATACATGCTAGAATAGTGTCTAGGACTTTACTCTTTTTCCTTATAATCCTATCTCACAATCTCAGTTGAAGAAAGAAAGAAAAGTGAGAGGAAAAGAGAAAGAGACAGAAGGCATGACGAAGGAGGAGACCAAAGAGGAAAAGGAAGGAGATTGAAGCCCAAGGAGCTACCAAGGAGCAAGGAGGTAGCCCCTACACCCAGCCATACCCATGATTCTCTAAAATGTTATATAGTAATGGCAATTGAAATCGAGTCTAATATCCTTAAAAAGTTGCATGTGAAGTTGTCTTTGTTATGTTTGAGTTCACGACCACTTTGCATGAATCTTCTTCTCCTCTATTTGATTGGGTTCTCATTCTTTTGACCAATCACTTTAATTTTAAGAAGGATGGAAACAAAGTTGTTTTTTTCCCCTCTCATACATGTATTTCGGCCACGATGGCCATAGTTGTTCATACATGTTCCATATTTCAATATCTAATGTTTAAATTATTAAAAAGGCAGTTGGAAACATGATTTCAAGATTTAATCTTTTGGATGATCAAGACTCTTCTTGTTTTTGAGTTCTATGAGTTTTACATGAGCAAGCATCTATTTTATTGATTTTGAAAAAATTGTCTTCTTGATATATATGGACTACTTATTTTATCTCCTAATAATTTGGTAAGACATTTTTAAGACTAATAATTTGATCTAAGAGGTGGTTTTGATCATTTTATGAGAAAAAGGGTAATGACCCCTTTCATGTTTGAGCCTCATTTTTTAGAAAGTGGTGTGGGCTGCATGGTAATTGCTTTGATTTTAATCAACTAAGGTCTATTTCCTACCAAAAAAGTTCTAAGTAATCAACTGTTTGCTAAAATTTTCCTCTAAGAGTTTTAGTCAAATGAAGGATCACATGAAGAGTTTAAGAAATTCTTGAAATTGATTACAAAGATGATCTTGAATAAGTTAGATGTACTTCCATATTTCTTGAAAAAGAGCTCTCAGTCTTGAGGCTTAAGGAACCATTAAAACATAATTTTAAAGTTTCTCATTCAAGCATGTAATTAGATGATCATTAATGCAATTGGTAGGAAATGTGCATATATGTGTTTGTTTATATAATGCATCTATTTTCCTTGAGTTTTACATTGATAACTTGAATTATAACTTCTATATAAGGTGCTGTACTTTGTGCCCAGCAAGTAGTATGCATGATACTATGTACGAAAGTTAATTATTGTTTCAAAGTATAAGGATGAATGCTTCCCATTTGGCTTAAGAACCAAGAAAAATGATGTATGCTATGTTTATGGCCTATTCAGCCAAGAGCAATGTAAAGTAGTTTCCAAGTTTTTTTTCCATGTTTGATTACTTATGTGCGTTGTTCTAAAGGAAATGAGACAAGCTATATTAATGTGGAAGGCAGAGATGGCATCCTCTTACCATGTGCTAAAGGAAAGTATGACACCAAGTATAGCCAAAAGGAAGCCAAAGATTGTGCTAAATTCTTAAATACATACGGGGTTAAGAGAACCATTTATAAGCACATGAGGGGCAAGAATTAAGGCCATCAAGGATTTAATGGCATAAAAGTTAGGTTTATGGTAAATTTCAATGTTGGTTCTTGTTCTATTTTGATGTATGTGATACTTGTATGGCCATATAACTATGTTTATCTCCTTGTTTTAAATTTGTAAATGTAACATCCTCTTTTTAATATGTTAGACTTATATATGGTTATAAAAGTATCATAATACTTACTTAACATGTCTCCTAAATTGTGATAAACTGAGTTAGTTTAGGCACTTTGTTACAGTAATAAATGTGAAAAGTAGCTTAAAATGACTCAAATAATGGCATAAATTTCTTAGTTAAGGAAACAGATATGGAGAATTTGTTTCTAAGTCACAAATGTATGCAATGTGATGTAGTTAAAGTTTGATGATAAACTGAGTCAGTTTGGTATTTTTAAATACACTGGTTAAGTATTTAAATATCGAATTGATGAGTCACAGATATGGAAACTTATGTAAATGATGAAATTAGTATTGAGATGAATCTTATGATTTATTCTAATACCTTTGGAAGTTAAGAAACTTGTTTGGGTAAAATCTAAGTGTTCTTTGCAGATAAAAAGTTCCAAAAAAATATCTATTTTTGCTTAAGTCTTCCATGACTCTTCAATAGCCATCATCCTTGACTTTTCTTTGTTTTTCACTCCTTTCACACTCAATTTTGTTACCAAGTGGCTTCCATACTCAAGAGGGGACTGAATTGAGTATATAAAACTTTTCACAAACACTTGCAAAACAAATTTTATTGAAACTATTTCTCAAAAGAAATGAATAAATAGAGAGGATTGAGAGCTTTAAACACAAAATAAACACGTGTAAAAAAATGTAGGAAATAAAGGAGTATGAGATAAGAAGAATAAGCATAATATTTATCCTCGTTCAGCCACCAACCATTTCTGGCCTACATCCAATCCTTGAAAAACTATTCGAGATTTTTTACTATAAACTCATGCTTAAACAGGTGCCTGCTACCTTTACACAACAGAGCACTCTTCACACTTGGGGATACCTCACCCTTTGTGTTTTGAGCCTCAACAGTCAGGGATACCTCACCCTTACAAATTCTTTGAGGGATACATCACCCTCTTTACAATGAATCAGAATATAGTAGAAGAGAAACTCTCAAAAGAGTGAATAATACAACTCGAAGCTCTATGAAGTTCTTTAAGGATATCTCAAAGTTTTGGTGAAAAAGAGCACAAAAAATATGTAAAAAAACATGAAACACGAATTAAAGCAATAGAAAATTCTTTCACATAGTTGGGGTGTTTCAAAGATGACCCAAAGCCGTGTATTTCTAGTGTTCTTTGAGAAACTAGCTTTTGTGGGTAATTAATTTTCATATTGAATGCAAATATGTCCATTACTTTCCAAAACAGGGACTGTGTTTATTCGAATAACTTGTGTGTTATTCGAAAAACACATTTAGATAAGCCACGATTAAAGTGTTTCTGAAATACATTATTCGAATAACCTTAAGGTTATTTGAATAACCATTTTAAAAGAGACTTTTTGAAAAACATGTTTAATCGAATAACGTTCTTGTTATTCGAATAAGGCCTTTTAAAAGCTACATTCAAGAAAGATTTTATTCTAGTAGCATGAGTGCTTATTTGAATAACTCTCTTTAAGGATAGAGGTGAGCAGCTGGTTTTTAAAACTACTATTTAAATAGCTTTTGAGTTATTCTAATAACCTCTGATAAAAAACTGATCAAGAGACATAATTTATTCGAATAAAGGCAAGGCTATTCGAATAAACTTGTTTGAAAAATAGATTTAACCATTTGTAAAACTTGCCAAAATGTTTTCAAAACTTCTCAACATACTTTTAATTATTTTCAAAACCATTTTGAAATTATTGGATTTATTGGAAAACATGTTTAATCTTCAAAAACCAATGAGATATTCAGAAGGCTTCTTAGAAAAAGACTCTAAGTCCTAAAGCTATTCTTTAGAGTTCTTGGACTTGGTATTGCCATCATCTTCATGTTTGTTAACATCAAAACCAATCTTCAATTTCGCATAGTCAATCACATTCTCTCCCCTTTTGATGATGATAAACTAATATTGAGAAAAGAAGTTAGTTCAAATAATTTGGAATTCACACAATTATTTTAAGAGACTTACTCCCCTTTTGTTTCATAAGAGGTGATTTATATCAGAGATGTGCACAGCTCCCCCTTAATTTTGGAATCCCAATTTCTGTTTTAGGTTCACTTATCTTTTCTAAAAAATATTCTCAAATCATAAGTACTTAAGCTTTTTCTCCACCTTTTGGCATGATGAAAAAGATGGGGCAAGAGAAAGCATAGCCAAGATATACTTAAGTTCAACAAAATAAATTTATACAACAATGTAACAGGGCACAGGATAATCAATACATCTCATTCATTAAAAAAAATTGTCTAATTACATTTACAGATGTATGAAAAATAAACAGCCAATATAAAAACAAAATAAAGATCCTAAGTCTAAAAGAATGTATCTAATGGCGGAGGAGGGGAGTTGGGCACTCGCCTGGTTAGAAGGTCTCGCAAAGCCACCTGTTCATGCTCTACACCTTCTATCTTATCCAACAGAATAGAGAATGTGGTATCCATATATGCCCTATTGTCCTGCAAGGCTACAATTATTTGCTCTAGAGTGATTGGACCAGCAACAAGAACAACAACCTCAACAGGGGCAGTAACAGTAGTAGGGGCAGTAGGCTCGCCTTGTGGCTATTCTTCATAATCTTCCACCTCATCTGGGTACACCCAGCCATCTACAATGATGATCATCTTCATTTTGTGTAGAGTGAAGGAACTAAAAATATTGTGATGAGTCAACTGAGTTGCCCACTCAGTTTCCAGAATCTAAGGGTATTTTCCAAGAAAGGCAGCGATGATCAACCCATAGGGTAGCTCAGCCTTTTCCTTACCCTTTGCCTTCATCATATACTTCATGATGAAGTTGAGCCAATTTATCTTGTATCCTTGGGAGTAGGGTCCTCCATCTAATCCTCCTCGGGGTCCTCAGAAGATAAAGATCCAAAGAGAGGCAAGGTCTCACGGGCAGGTGTCCTACCAGATGACACCACAGAGTCCTGATCCTCCTTAGGGGTGTAATGTAAATCACCCCACAACTCCCTAATCGGCATAACAAACTCCAAACGTACCGAGACGTCAAGAGAGAAGATAGGATCCCCATTGCGGATCCTACATACAGATACAATTACATCCCCTATATATCTAACATGCTTAGTATCCTAGTCAATACGCAAAGCATCCGTACCACTATAGAACTGAACTCTGACAAAATTAATAAAATCTCCTTTGGCCTCCATCACAGGAAATCAACACAACAGAAAAGATGCGATCCTTCTTCATCTTCCTCACTGTCTTTATCAAATATAAACATAAAACAGAATAACATAACAGAGAGGTGAGATCCCCTACATCAATACCAACATGGCAGTAGAGAAATAATAAAGAACAGTAATATCATTCATATACCGAAAATAACAATTGCAATTATGATATCAAGTATCAGATAATTTAGCAGGTATAAAATATCACAATGATATGTAGACAGACTATGCATATGCACAATGGACTAATTTCCTACTTTATAGAGCTAAACACAATTTCGGAGAGAATGATCTAGAAGACATTGTCTGTATCTCGTCAGCCTCAAGTCAAGTGCTATAATTTCTCAATTTATGCATCATGGCTTATACAAGACAGTTTACACTAAATCACGACTAGGAATAGTGTTTCAGTCTGGATCATCAGTGCATTGCATCGGTCTGACCCACGACACAGTGGAGCTTCTAACTGGCCATTGTGGAAAACCCGCGCCCAGATGCCCCCAAGGTCAACAAGTGACCTACACTACACCCATCGCATCCACACTAAGGTGTAATTCAACTCCTAGGTAAAAGCCTCAACCGACACCGTTGGTATAATGCATGATCAATGACTAAATGCTTACACACATATTAATATCATGATTCTCCATAAACATAAACTACTCATGAGCCAAACCAATCATTAACATCTTCGGGTCCTGCTTAAGAGCCCGACAACACACTGTTGTTATTTTCAATCGTAAGGCATCTTTATCGCATAATTTAGAAATCATCATTCTTAAATTGCGTAAGACATCAGCACTATTTTTCAATCACGTAAAACTTTTATTACAGTTTTAAGCTTAATTTTGAAACTTTCAAAGATTGATATAGAAATTAACTTTAATTCCAATATTCTTCTAACTAGGCTCCTCTAGGTAGTACTTCCTAATATTTTTCACAAAGAACACAAAAAGGAATCCACATTATATTAATTTAATAAATTCTTTTTCTTTGCCTCTTATAAAAATACTTTTTTTCAATTTCTCTTTCAAGCTTATTGTTCCACTCAATGACCGATATCCCTCTCTTATTGAATGACCAAATTATATTCTATCTCTCTTTCATTATTATAACTTCTTAATCTAATTCCTTTTCACCTAAACACCTAAGTTCCAAATCAACACGAAAAGTTTGTCTTGGATACTGTATTTAAGGTTACTTGGTCGTGGCCCCTAAGGTCTTTGGACCTCAAAATTTTTATCCTTAACAACAAGATTCCAAGCATATAGCATACTTCAATCATAAAATTTATACTTAACCAAAATTATGCATAATATTAAACCATAAAATCACATAGGGCAAAAACCACAAAATCACCAAGAGTTAATACAACCAAGTGAGCAGCCCTCACATGGATTCTTCACTTACAACATACAATTTTGTTCCTCACCACCATGATAGGTTGAAGAGGTTAATCTCCCTCTTACCTTAGATGATGACCAAAACTCCTTGGATACTTTCTTGAATCAAACTTCCACTTCCAAGATGCTCTTGAAAATGAAAACAACATACAAAAAGAATCGACATCTAAGGCTTGGAAATAGAATAACCATGGATCAAAATCTTGGTCCTAGAATTTGAAAATGAAAAGAGGAGATGAAGATGGAGGAATTTCACCTTAAAAGCTTTCAAAACCCTAACTTGAAGAAGTACTTGAAAATGGATGAACTAGATCAAGACCACAACACTAAAGTGTCTTAGAATGGTGAATAGATGTAAGATGTGGGGTTGGTTAAAATTAAACAAGCTTTGATGGTGGTCTTTGGTGGTGTGGTCGTGAGCTTAGTGGAGAAAAAGATGAGAGAAAAAGTAAGAGAGAAAGTGTGTAGCTTTTCAGTTCATGAAAGATGAACGGAAATGATAGAAATGAATTAAAAGTGGAAGCTTACTCTAGAAGCCTCCTTGGAGCTCTTGGCCGTGGGCTTCTCATTGGGAATGAGTCCAAAACTTCTCCTACAAGCTTGTCTCAAAGCTTCCTTAGGAAGCTTTCTTCCTATTAGTCCAAAAAGAGATAAATCAAATGGTGATGTCACAAAAGTGTAGTCATATGGGTGATGTCATCAAGAGAAGCCTCTAGGAAAAGGTGACTAGGCTTATATCTAGAACCATCCACTACATCTTTACTAAAAGTTATCATCCAATGGATAAAAGTTACAGCTAACAAAACCAGCATTTATTATCCAATGGATAATAGAACATACCTAGATTTTATTTACAAATAAAATCTCAAAAAATGAAAACTTCAAAAACTGTCTCCGGTCTCGGGTTCAGTAAGTTCCCCCAGCCCCGTTTCAACGGTCCAAAATTTTTTAAAAATAATATTAAAATAATCAAAATAAGTCAAATAATTCATAAAAATCAAAAAAATCACAAATAACTGAAAAACAAGAAAAGAAGAAAGGAATTAGGATGTTACAACTCTCCTTTTCTAAAACTAAATTTTGTCCTCGAAATTCATCATACCTTCGAACATATGCGGATATTGCTCTTTCATTTTGTCCTCTAGCTCCCATGTTGCATCTCTTGTCACATCATTCCAGATTATTTTTACTAATGCAATTTATTTGCCTCTGAGTTGCTTCACTCTCCTATCCTCAATCTTAACAGGAAGTGTTTCATAGGTCAAGTTCTCTTTTAGTTGTACTGTATCTGGTTCTATGACATGAGTTAGATCAGGAATATACTTTTGCAATTGTGACACATGGAAGACATTATGAAGGTTGGAAAAAAAAGGTGGTAAGGCTATTTGGTAGGCTACTGAACCTATCCGACGAAGAATTTGATAGGGTCCATTGAATTTTGGCATGAGTTTTCTGGATTTAATAACCCTTTCGACACCAATCATGGGTGTAACTCTTAAAAACACATGCTCATCTTCCCTAAATTCAAGAGATCTCAGTCTCTCACTGTAACATCCCAAAAAAACATATTAGACTTTTATATGTGTACAAAGGTAGCATATGACTTGTTTGATATGCCAGTGAAGTTTTGTGATAAACTAAGTTAGTTTAGGCACTTTGTTACAACTCTGAGTGTGAAAAGTAGCCTAAAATGACTCAGAAAATAGCATAAACTTCTATTTGAAGGGAAACAAGTGTGGATAATTTGTTTCTAGGTCACAAATGAGCTAAATAAGGTGTGGTTAAAGTTTGAGAATTTTTGGAGTTAGTTTGGTATTTTTAGGCATACTAGTTGTGCATTTTAATATTGGGTTGACCCCAACAGATATGGAAAAATAAGATAAAGGTGGAACATGATTTTTAATGAATCTTAGGATTTATTTCAAATCTGTTAGAAGTTATAAGCCTGGATTCGGAGGAATCTAAGTGTTCAAAGCAGATCGAAAATATCAGTACCACATTAGTGGTTGGCTTATAAGAAGCCAAATAGAATTTCTCCTTCTTCATTCCACAGCTGAAGCAAAAAACAAAGGAGAGAAAAGAGAAGGGAGAAACTAAGGGAAGAGAAGAGAGAAAAGGAAGAAAAGGCTAGGGAACCAAGTATCAAAACAAAGAGAAAGATCCAAGAGTAAGTTCAAGGCTCCAAAATCATCTTGTCTTCAAGAGGTAGGGGTTTTTGAGTTCAACTTCATCTTTTTCCTCATCTTTCCATGTTAGGCCTTTTAGGGTTTAACATGTCATTTTGAGTTCTAGAGATGTTGTAAGTAATTTTCTTGCTTGGATGAGTTATAAGAGAGGTTTATGATTTGTTCATGCAAATAGTTTGGATTAGAAACTAAAGCTATCCATTTTAGACCTTTGGTGCCCAAAAGAAGGGTTTAGTTAGTGATTGATGTTTTCTATGTGTTAAAGTACTGATTATGGACTTAGAATCACTTAGAAATTGGATTGAAATGACCAAAATCCAAGAAAAGAATCAATGGAACAATACAACGATTTCTGCAGAATTCTGCAAAATCTGAGTTCTGCATGTCACGTCGCGGTGTAGCCCGAGGCATGGTCTAAGGCGTGAGCATGCCGCGGCATGGGGCAGTTTTCTGCCCAGAAGTTGAACCCGAGAGTTGGGCACCATAGTGTGCACAGTTTTGTGCCGCGGCGTGAGACCCATAAGCTTTAAAAATGTTGTTTTGAATGCTTTAAGTGCTTTAGTTAATGGAATCCTTTAGTTATGCCTAGTATAATGTGTTGAGGCACTAGAGAGGGTATTTCTTAGATAGAAAAACCTAGGGGCATACAAGGAAAGATAAGAGTCAAGTTGTGATCCATTAGACATGGATTGCCATAGATCAAGAGTTTTAGTTTCTTAAGCAACTTAAAGTTGCACAAATGTCACAAGAGAAGTGATAAGAGATTTAAGAAGCAAGATGGAAATAGTATAGTGCCATAGTGCCTAATTGGCAAGAGTTGAGGGCTAAGGTGTCGAGATGGCAATAGTAGAGTGCCATAATGCCTAATTAGCAAGAGTTAAGGGCCAAGGTGCCGAGTTGACAAAAGTTAAGTGCCATAGACCCTAGCTGGCAAGGGCGAATGCCATAGTATGTGAAGAGCTCTCAAAGAGTGAAAGTGAGTTAGTAATGCAAAGATAATAGTGTACTAAGTCTAGTTGGCATTGGTTCAATGTCGTAGTGCATGAAGTACTCTCACAGATAAGAGGTAGAGTTAGTAATGCAAAGATGGACTTAGTATAAGGTTATGTGGTGGTTATGTTAGAGTTAGGACATAACTCCGCATTTACACACACATCACATCTCATGGTAGGTTATGCTTGCTATTCCTAGAGAGCAGATAGTGGAGGCATCCACTCAGATTTTGGTGGCGATATCCACCCAGTTTATGGTAGGTTATGGGAGGTTACATGATATGATAGCAGACTCCCTCCCTACTTGGTAGGTTATAGAAGGTTACTTGTTATTGCACCAGATTCCCTTTTTACCTAGGGGAATAGTTAAGTATTCATGACATTGCACCTACACTATCATACACTTTTCTTTGAACATAAACATACATCATCTTATCATCGCATTATTTAATATTGTTTAGATTGGAATTGTATTTGTTGTGTATGTTTGCTTATTGCATTGTTGCCTTTGGTGATAGCTGTATGGACAGTTGTCTGGTCGATGATTTCAAATGATTGTATGGGTGGTTGTTTGATATCATCGTGGTTTCGGTTATTAGAATAGAAGTATAGTTTACTAAAGAACATTACATAAAAAGAGAGTTGTAATTATTTTTTATGCAGGAAGTATTAGTTCAGTTGAGTTTATTCATTGTGAATGTTTAAACTGTTGGTTTTGGTATACTTATACTGAGAAATATGATTTCTCACCCCATTGTTGCCATGTAAATCTAGGTGAAAGTTCATCCAAAGACAAGAAGAAGAAGTATGAAGACAAAGATAGTTTTTATGCTTTCTAGTTTAAAGCTTGCATTTATTTACAGGTTTTTAGTTTGTTTAGGAAGTTTATGTATACAATGAGCCCTTTAGTGGCAATGTTATATGTATAACTTTTAGTTTTCTACAAGGCTCTCCATTATTATTTGCTTAAATAATATGAATTAGTATTATGTTTAAGATAGAAGTAGCATAACTAATACTGCTTATCCAGGTATATTCTGATATACTAGGTTATCGATATTAGGGTGTAGCACTTGTCGGCATAGCTCTTCTGTCGACTCTGAGTTGTCCTCATTCTTTCCTGAATCATCTTAACTTTTTCAGTTATTTGTTGTATAAGCTTAGGTGATATCGCAAAACTTTCACCATCTTGGTACCAACACAAAGGTATTCTACATCGTTGCCCATACAATGCCTCATAGGGTGTCATCCCAATACTTGCATGAAAACTATTATTATATCTGAACTCTATCAAAGGCAACAATTCATCCTAACTCCCAGTCTGTTTCAAGACACAAGCTCTTAACAAATTTTTCAAAGATTGGATTGTCCTCTCTGACTGACTATCTATTTATGGATGGTATGCAGAACTTAAATAAAGCTTCATTCCTATTGTTCCTTAAAAACTCTGCCAAAATCTTGATGTAAACCTTGGGTCTTTATCTGAAGCAATACTCGATGGTACACCATGGAGTCTAACAATCTCATCGATATACACTTGGGTCAATTTCTCCAGCGAATACCTTATGTTAATTGGCAAAAAGTGCCCTGACTTCCTAAGCCGATCAACAATTACCCATATCGAATCATACCCATTTCTAGTCTTTGGTAGTCCAGCCACAAAGTCCATTGCAATACTATCCCATTTCCATTCTGGAATAGTCACATTGTAGCATTCCTGAAGGCTTTTGGCATTTCACTTTAGCTTTTTGACAAATTAAACAAGACGACACATACTTGGCGACATCCCTCTTCATTCCTTACCACCAATATAATCGTTTCAGATCCTGGTACATCTTAGTAGTTCCTGGGTGCGTACTCAAGCTGCTTTTTTGGGCTTCATCAAGAATCAACCTTCTCAGCTCGGGATCACTCGGTACATAAATCCTATCTCTGAATCTTAGGATCCTATTTGATCCTTCTCTGAATTCTGATACAATGCCTTGCTTCACCAGCTCCTTCTCATTCTGTAAGTATGAGTCACTTCCTTGCTTCTCTCAAATTTCTTCCATTAGTCCACTCGAAACAGTGATCATTTTCAAGCACATTCTCCTCGGTGTCAACTCCACAAACAACAACATATCCCTAAACTGTTCTATTAATTCATTTTCTTTGAGCATCATAGCAAAAACACCAAGCATCTTCCTACTTAAAGCATTTGCCACAACGTTCGCCTTTTCGGGATGATACTGAAGCTAAAATCATAGTCTTTCAAAAATTCTAACCACCTCTTCTGTCTCATATTCAACTCCTTCTGATCAAACATATACTTTAGACTCTTATGGTCGCTATAGACGTTGAATGTTTCTTCATAAAGAAAATGTCTCCATATCTTCAATACAAACACAACAGCAGCTAACTCCAAGTCATGCGTAGGATAGTTCTTCGCATGTACTCTCAGTTGCCTTGAAGCATAGGCTACCACTCTTCTATTCTGCATAAAGACACATCCTAAACCCTAACATAAAGCGTCACAATACACCTCAAAAGGTTCATTGGGATCAGGTAAAATCAACACTAGCGAAGTATTCAACCATCTCTTCAACTCTTGAAAACTCTCTTCACATGCATCTATCCATGCGATAGCTTGATTCTTTCTTGTAAGCTGGGTGAGAGGTCCTACTATCTTGGAGAATCCCTTGATAAATCTTCAATCATAACAAGCTAATCCCACAAAGTTACGAATCTCTGTTACACTCTTTGGTCTTTCCCATGGAAGAATTGCCTCCACTTTCAATGGATCCATTGTAATTCCTTCCTTTGAAATCACGTGACCTAGAAATTGAACCTCCTCCAACCAAAACTCACATTTTTACAGCTTAACATATAGCTTTTTCTCCTTCAGAATCTGAAGAACCATACTAAGATGTTCAACATGTTCCTCTTTACTTCGAGAATAGATCAAAACATCATCAATAAAGATAACAACAAATCTATCTAGATAAAGACAAAAGATCCAATTCATGTAATCCATGAATACAATAGGAGCATTTGTTACTTCGAACGGTATCACAAGATACTCATAATGCCCCTAATGCGTTCGAAAAGCCATCTTGGGAACATCCTCTATTTTCACATGATTCTAATGATAGTTAGAAAGTAGATCAATCTTGGAGAAAACAGCGGCTCCCTTCAGTTGATCCCTCAAATCATCTATCCTTGGAAGTGGATACTTGTTCTTGATTGTAATCTTGTTCAACTAACGATAGTCCACACATAACTGAGAAGTTTATCCTTCTTCTAAACTAACAGCACTAGAGCTCCCCACGGTGAATCACTAGGTCTCACAAATTGCTTCCCTAGTAGTTCCTCCAACTGCTTCTTGAGTTTGGCTAACTCTAATGGCAACATCTGATATGGTGCCATGGATATAGGACCAGATCCTGGAACAAGATTGATAGAAAATTCTACCTCTCTTTCCAGTGGTAATCCAAGTATATCATCATAAAAGACTTCAGGAAACTCATTGACCACAAGAATAGCATTCACATCATTCTTACTCTTGACCTCCAAGGAAGACAAAAGCATGTATCCTTGAGCTTCTTCCCTCAAGAAAGATTTGACTTAGTTAGCAAATACAAATCCAGAAATCTTAGGATCAGGAAATACTAAGGTTTTATTGGAACAATCTAATAGGATATGGCTAGAAGATAACCAATCCATTCCTAATATCACATCTATCTGAGAAGGAGGCAAACAAATCAGATCGACTGAAAAGATTCGATCTTCTACAAAAATAGGACAGTTCAAGCAAACTTGAATAGTAACAATGAGTTTAGTAGTAAAAGTAGAAATAATCAAATCAAAAGGTAAGAAAGACACAGATAATCCTAATCAGTGCACAAAGTTACAGGCAATAAAAGAATGGATCGCCCCTGAGTCATACAGTATGTTAGGCAAAATCCACAAGTGCATGGGTCAACAAGTAATATATGAGAGTTAGAGTATCGTGTCCCAAGGGATTGACTATTAGAAAGGATGCTAAAATTTGACCAATTTCCACAAATTCTTACCAAGTAATCAAAAATTGATAGTGGTTTGCAATTGAATTAACAAATTAAAAGGAATGAAACAAAAATGCGCTAAACACCAATTCCTTAAGAGAAAGGTGAGAATGATTAAAGCCTAGGGGTCCCTATTCACTTGCTACTTCAATGAATATTTGCAATCCACAAGAACCTATCAATGAATTGATTTTGTTGGCTAAGAATGAGCAATAGATAAGAGCCTATGTCTAGGTCAATTACCCATATGAAACCTATCTAACTTATTATGTGTCCATGTGAGTTAGCATAAGAATCACTCATTGAGACCAATTATCAAAGACTTGCCATACATGACCAAAGGGTATGTGTCCATCCCCTTAGTTAATCAACACACCCAAACCAATTGAATGTAATTGAACATACATTAACCATATCGTGTCCATATTCACTGTAACATATTGAAAAATATCTGTTTAAGTATAAATGATCATTTTATATTATTCTTGATTTTTAGGAATTTTTCCAGAATTTTTCGGAAATGACGAATATTTTAATATATTCCTCGTTTTGAGTGCATACTGAGCTGAGAATTACTGAGGTCAGTGTAACGCTCCGAAAATTAATTATTTCACCACCAATAGTCATTTTCTAATATTTGTGATTTATGTGAATTTTCTAGGAATTTTTCGGAAATGTCGAATATTTTAGTATATTTCTCGTTTTGCGTGCGCACTGAGCAGAACCGGAGAAACACGATGTTTCCTCGGTGAACCTTGGACTATGGACATGTCGACGGGGGATCTTACTAAACCCGAGACTTGACACAGTTTACGAGGTTTCATAATTTTCGAGAAATCTTAATAGATAAATAAATTAATACTGCGAAAAATTTATCTGTCAGATTAATTAAATACTGACTTCTGTCAACTGTCACTATTATCCATTGGATAATAGTGTGTAGAAAAATCCTATCACATTATCCAAATGAAATCCACTTTATGTCTAATCAATCCACTTTAATTCAAATTTAATGTTAAACAACCAAAGCTTCTTTGAGAAGCTTTGACCAAACAATGACTCAAATGCCCTTAGCTTCCAAGAGAAGCCAACCCTCCCCCTCTCTCTTCTCTCACTTCACGGCTGGAATGCAGCCCATGCAAGGGAAATGTTTGCATTTCATTAATTCAATTTACTACACTTTAATTCATTAATTCTCAAAACACTTTCTCTCTCTACCCTTTCTTCTTTCTTCTTTATTTTTCATTTCTCCTCCTTCTCTCTAGACCACTCTCACGGCCAGCCTCCTTCTTCTCCCTCAACCTTCACAAAAATTACATCCAAGCTCATTTTCTTAATCCTCTCATCATTCTAAACATCTTTTCTTATTGGAGTTTCTTGAAAATCCATCATCTTCAACACTTTCTCCAAGCTTCAAGCTTTGAGCTTTTGTGTAAGTTTCAAAACCCTTCTCCTCTCTTCTTCTTTTTCGGTTTTAAGGGTCCTTTAATGGCCATTTGCATCACATTTTTCAAGTCATTATGCTATTCTAACAAAGTCACCATTTTTAGGGTTCTTGGTGTGCAAATCCAAAAATTACAAAGAGGATTCCTTGGAGTTCTCTTGATTTCTTCGCTCAGGTAAGAGGAAGACACTCCTCCTCAACCTCTCTTAGGATCTAGGAACCTTGATTGTATGATTTGAGGAAAAACGCTAATGAGGGTTGTTCCTTAATTTGATGATTACTTTGTTTAAATATTGAATTTGTGATAATTGTGACCTTGGATTGAATTGTTGTATATAATGGTGTATTGGATTGGATTATGTGATTGATAATGGAAGAAAATAATTTGAGAAGCCCTCTTGGTGGCCACGGTTTTAGGCTAGAATTTAGGTAAATTTGTGATTAAGTTGTAACTAGCACAAGACTTAAATTGATCAATGGATAAAATGGAAATTTAATGGAAGAAAAATTTGGAATGGAATTTCCTAGGGAGGCTACGGTTTTAGACCAAGGAATTAGGGTTCTTGGTGAGCTAATTTAACAAGTGAACAATTAAATGAATTAAGAGAATGTCATGTAATGTGATGACTTGAAAAGATTTGGAAATGAAACCCTTGTGAGGCCACGGCCTCTAAGGCCTTTTGGGGCTTAACGTTGTGACTTTGGTAACTTGGAAGCATGAGTAATTAGGTAATTAGAAACCTATGTAATGAGTTGGATAATAAATAAATTGGAAGAATTTAACATAATTAAAGATTATGTAAATTTTAAAGGACTAAGAATGAAATTATCATAAGACTTAGGAAATTTCAAGTGAGTGAAGAACAAGAGAGTGTGAGGCCTAAGAGCTCAAAATAATTTACAAGTTATTAGAAATTAAATTGCCTTGGAAGATTTAACTAATTGTAAGCATTGGATTGGACATGAACCTTGAAAAGAGAAACAATTTTAAGTTAGGATTCATAATGGACCTAAGAACGTACCGTTTGTTTCGATCTCTATGTTATAATGTTATGGGTCCATGTGAGTGACCATTTGTATATTGATGCTTATCTTAGCCAATTGTGGCATATTATGGAATGGTATGAAATTGTGAATCATGCATATTCATGCATAGAGTTTTATGCATTGTGAATGTCCTGTGGATTGTTGTAAGGCCAAGTTACCTAGGAGATTGAACACACCTTTGTGCGGGTGCGAGTAGACAAGTGTGGGTCTTGTTATGACCTTGGGGGGGTCGGGGTGCGGGTCCTCCACAATGGGTGGTTGGTAGCTCCTCTGCCTATGGGGAAAACCGATGCAAACGCACCGACGATCTGGACTTGACACTGTCCTATATCGTGATCGAGCATAGACTGTCCGTACAATGCCTGATGTGCACGTGAAAATTGTTGATGAATAGCACTTTGGCCGCGGCAGCCGAGTTGCGGACACGTCTCCTGATCTTTCTCCGACTGTTTGAGTCTAGCTCCATAGAGTAGGAATTAGGACATGCATTTGTATCATGATATACTCTGTCATTATGAATTATTGATTTCTGTAAATATGACTTGTTTGATTATTACTGTATTGAATATCTGCCTGGAACTGTTTACTTGCTTACTGTTGGACTTACTGCTTTTTATTTGGGGATACTGTTTTGAACTATTAATTGGGCGCGTTGCGCCATTCTGTTTCTGGCTGCTATAATTGGTAATGATGGTAGGATGTCTTACCTCTTTCTGTGTTTCCATTATTTGCTGCCTGTGTGTACACTGTATTGATCGAAGACGACGGTAAGGAGGCGGAAGATCCCGAGTTTCCCGGCTTCTGGCCCGAACAAGATTAGCTTCTACTGAGA
The DNA here is from genome assembly GCA_029884605.1 of Ormosia emarginata. Classification (NCBI taxonomy): domain Eukaryota; kingdom Viridiplantae; phylum Streptophyta; class Magnoliopsida; order Fabales; family Fabaceae; genus Ormosia; species Ormosia emarginata. The sequence continues at coordinate 49,766,805 of JAQQTP010000088.1, forward strand.
CGATGGCGGCACGTATGCGCGGATTTCTAGGTGATGTGCGTCTGACCTTCCTCGGAGGGCCAGAGTGCTGGCATATCAACTTGAATTCCGATCGCTGCGTCTACCTGGGAGATGTGTCGATTGCCCTAGCCTGGAGACATCATGAGGCGCCTGTCCTCACCTGCCATGTCAGCCTGCGGCTGGAGTTCTACCTACCCATCTGAGAGATGTGGGGTGATCATTACTACACCCCTTAGGAGGACTCTTTTGATTCTACTGCTCGGGCTCTTGCCCGTGGTTCTGTGGTTCCCATGGAGGTTTCCTCTGAAGAGGAGGATCCTGCTGAGGACCGGGATACGGTCTCTCCTCATCTGAGAGACTGATTTTACTAGTAACTACTGATGGCTACCAGCGTTTTATTTTGGGGGCCTGATGTATTATTTTTGGTGGGCTGTATATTTTGATATCTCTGGGGTATATTTGTATAATCCTTTGGGGCAGGTATAGTTTTGCTTTTTGGATATCTCAGGCTTGTATCTGTGTGTACAAATGATGTCAGCACATTCTATATATATCTATATGCATGTTATTCAGATGTGAATTTTGTCTACTATTTTATTCTTCACCGTCATTTATATTCCGCATTGTCAAAATGATTATAAAAAAATATATATATTGCTATTTTGCTCACGTACTTAAGTATCGAACAAGTTAAACTTAAACTAATGAATCGGGTCTTGAATTGTTAAAACTTTACGCATTTTCTTTTATTTGACAATTTGATGTTCCCTCCCAAAAAGGGGCATTACATTCACAATTCCCTATTTCTAGTTCAATTGGAATACTAAAATCATAGAATTGATGGCCAAACAATAACAAGCAGTAAGCATAGGTATGGAAGAACAAAACCAATTTCATTGATAGAAACTCAACAATTTACAAAATATTAAAATCCATAGCAAGATCCTAGAGAACCCCTAGATTAGAGTTTAGTTACACATCTTGAAAGAAGAGAAAACAAATGAAATCACAAAATCCATTAAGTTACAAATCAAGAGGGAAAAAGGGAAAGAAAGAACAAAAGTGGAGATGTTCCAAGCTTGATTTTCCTTCCTTGATCTTGATTCTCCCTTGAATCACCTCCAATCTCAATGAATTTCTCCTCCTCTCACTTGGTCTTTAGATCCCATACTTGGTTCAAAACTAAAGATCGTCCATCCCCTTCAAAAATCAGATAATAAGGGCTAATCTCGTGTGCTACGATTTTTCCCATGCCTAGGTGTGGTTATGAATCACGTGCTTTGCCTCTGCTGACCATGCCTAGGCGTGACTTTTCTATGCCTAGGCGTGGATGTCTCTACCTGAATCTTTCTGCAACCCTGAAAGTGCCACGCCTAGGTGTGGCTTTTTCACGCCTAGGCGTGGGTTGGCAAATCATCCAACCTTCTTGCTTTCTTCCAAGACTATGCTTCTCTTCACTATCCTCTTTCCTTCCAAGACTTTCCCACCTTGATTACCTACATCAAGACAATGCTTAAGTTCATCAAACTATGATCCATCCAAATCCCTAAATAAAATCATCAAACATTTGATTCTTACTCAATTGAGACCATAAGCTGAAATAATCAAAATTATGCATGAATGGAACCTTTGGACTTAAAAAACATGAAGATAGCATACTTATATTCATTCAAATCCAAGTGAAATAACTTTATTTCCTGGAGTTATCACACTCCAAACCTAAGGCTTTGCTAGTCCTCGAGCAAACAAATCCAAACAAGGGAAGAAAGAATACAGTCCAATACCAAAAATCGTGAGGCAAATTGAACCAGGTCATAGCCAGCTTCCAATCATCATTAATACCCTCAGAGATCACTTTTCAACCTCACAACAAGGTTCACATATGCAATAAAATTCCAACTATCATGATTACCCTTGAATGTAATTCTTGCACTTGAATGCTTTCCCAAATTAATGTGTTTCAAATCTTTTCCTAATCATAAAGAACAAGTTGGATGAATTTATAAGAAAAACACATGCACTCTCAGAAGAATGTCTTTCATCCCTTTCTCCACTAATGTAGGCAACACAAAATCAAGGATCATAAGGGTCTTTTAAGCTTGTAATGTGAGGCTAAGGGTAATGACTAAGAAAGAAGGGGAAGGATTTCAAATCAAATATTGAATGCGTAATCACACAATTCCATTGAATCAAGCCAAGCATATGAAATGTAACAAAAGGATCCAATTATGAAGAAGCAACCCTCTTTGTTCCATTTTTTTATTTTATTTGAACCAGTGTACATATATACTTTTTTTGCAAAAAGAGAGCTTCATTTTTGTACAATAGCTCACACACATTTTTTTTTTTTTGAATTAAGAGTTGGTTTTCAAATGATCCTGATTTCCAACTACCATGCACAATGATTTGGCTCAACTCAACAAAAATGCTTAACCATGTATTCAATAAGGGATATGTCATGAGGGTATGAGACTTTTCACAAGCATGGGTGAAGATGGTGGAAAGATTAGGTTTAAAGAAGGAAAAACCAGGCCACACACACGCACACTAGGCTTCAAAAGGGTACTAGGGATATCATTTAATCAAGGTTGGCTTGAAAAGCTCAATCGGTCGAAACAAGTGCCCTAGTCATTTCCTCAAAAATGCATTACCTAGAATTTCGCCTCAAAAGGGAATCAGACAAGCCTCTAAGATGCAAAATTGACTATACACATGCCTTTTACAAATTTTCTCTAATCGTGCATTTCATTCATATTCCAAGATCCACCACACATACAACAAGGAAATACACTCACACACCTTTATAACAAAAAGTGTAAGCACAAAATTTGAATTTTTTTTTTTTACATGTGATTTCTCACGCAGTGAGGCATATCCTTGATCCACACAATCATTGGATACTCAAATCAGAATTCAGGAATGCACAAATTCAACTTGCCTCTAAGCACACTCATCATTCTAAAACAAATTCAAAATCTCAGGCAACCCAATAACCTAATCAATCTCACTCAGGCCCTCAATTACACAGCAAGACAAGATCACCAAAATCTCCTGATGTAACACCCCAAAATTTATTTATTTTGCTATCGATATTCATCTTATAATATTTATGATTTTCTGAAAATTTTCTGGATTTTTCTGAGAATGCGGAATATTTTAATATATTTATCATTTTGCGTGCACATGGGACAGAGTCAGGAAAATAACTGTAACGTTCCAAAAATTGAAAAATTATAAAATGAATAGTCATTTTATAATATTTGTAATTTTTGGAAATTTTCTGGGAATTTTTCGAAAATGCTGAATATTTTAATATATTTCTCATTTTACGTGCGCATTAAGCGAAGCTGGAGAAACGAGGTATTTTCTCTGAGAACCTTGACCTATGGAAACGTCGACGGGGGATCTTACTAAACTCAAGGCTGGACATAATTCACGAGGTTTCATGTTTTACGAGAAAATTCTAACAGATAAAAATTAGACAATGTTGTGTGAAATTCATCTGTCAGATTAATTAATACTGACTTCTATCGACTGTAACTATTATCCCATGGATAATAGCATGTAATAAAAATCTTATCACCTTATCCCAATGTAATCTACTTTATGTTATAACAAATCCACTTTAATTCAAATATATTGCTATTTTAATCAAGTTTCTAGAAGCTTTGACCTAAAAATGACATGACTACCCTTAGCTTGCTTGAGAAGCTTGTCATTTTCCCTCTTCTATCTCTCCAGTGCCGCGGCACACTCCAAGCAAAAGGGGGAAAAATTTGTTTGCATCACTTTAATCTAATTCTCCAAAACTATCTCATCACTTTTACCCTATCATTTCTCTCTCTACCACTTCATCTTCTTCTTTGCTCTGCCTTCTCTCTAAAAACACCATTGCCATTCGAAAATCCAGCCCCTCCTCTTTTTGATCTCTTCATCTTTTCTCTTCATCAACCACATATCCTTACTCTCCATCATCATCTCTACCACTTTCATTCACAAAGTTTCAGCAAAATCTTCCATTTTCTCTTCTTCTCCATTTCGGGTTACCACTTCCACCATCACCATTTTCATTTTCTTGCTTCATTAATTTCATTTCTAGCTTCTCTTCATCATTCTAAGTCTTTTTCCTTTCATACCCTACATCAAAATCTTTCATCTTCACCATCCTTCTTCAAGATCAAAGTTTGAGACTTTAAGGTAAAAATCACAACTTTCTTCTCTTCTCTTCTCCTTTTCGTGTTCCAAGACCATTTTCATGGTCAAGGATGCTTTCTTTTCAAGATATGGTGTTGATTCTTTGAGGTTGTTTTCTAGGGTTTTGAGGAGCCAAAAACCAAAATCACAAGGAGCACTTTGGAGGCTATTTTCGTGTTCTCCTTTTTGGTAAGAGGGAGACCACTCTATTCAACCAAAAATGGTGGTTGGAGACTTGTTGTTTGAAGATTTGTGAGAAACCCTAATAGGGGTTACTCTTGCTACTTCATTTTTATTTATAATTGATTCTTTAAATTTTCATTCTTTTAATTAATTTGTTAGATAGATTTGAATCTTATTGCCATTGTAAAAATTATGATGGATTGAAATTGATGAGGTTGAGACAAAAGCCCCATGCTTGAAGCATGGAGGCTCACGGCCACACCCTCTTTGGTGGGGTGTTGGTGTTTAAAATTTTAAAGCTTAATGGATTGGTATTAATTGAGTGATTAAGGACTAATAAAGAAATGAAAATCCTTGAACCCTAAATTTGTGAGGCTCACCGCCGTGGAGGGGAACAATGGTGAAAAATTTTGACTTGGATGGAGGAATTGATAAATTGGACATTAGAAGACCATTAGGAATTCATAATGTGCAAAGATAATTGATCAAAGGCTTAATTTGGTAAAATTGAGAATCCTACTCAAGAGAAAGAACATGAGTGTGTGAGTTTTGGGAGAACATGAAATTAATACATAAAATGAATTAATAATGATACACTAATGCATAAAAATGAAGACAAATATTGGACTTGAGAGCCTAATGAGGACCACGGCCTTGGCTTGATTAATATGGAAATGATTTGACTTTAATGAACTAATGGGATTAAGAGAATTAGTGGTAAGGAGTTAATGCCTAATGCGATGAAAGAATAAAAATTCAAAGACCCTTGAATGACACGAATTTAAAGGATTAAAGTAACCCAATGTTGTCACGTTTAGTTGAATGGCTTATAACTTGAAAAAGTGGATTCCATGATGTGGACCATGATGGCGAATGTACTCTGGAAAATTGGATTGATACAGAATATGATTCTAAGTGATTGTGGACCCCCCTTGTGGGCTAAATACTTGATGGTTACGTACCGTGAAAATATTATGATGAAATGATACTGTTACATGACTATGATAAACATACATGATTTGACATTGTGTCGTCATGCATATGTGTCGTCCATTGGACACTGTTAGAAAGGCCATGTGGGCCTAGGAGTTGAATAACACCTATGTGCGGGTGCGAATAGACTAAGCGTATGTGTCATATGTTGTTGATCCTGGGGGCGTCGGGGTGTGGGTGTCTCACAATAGACAGTGGTAGCTCCACTAGGGCCGTGGGATAGACCAATGCGACACACCGACGATCCTATCTGAGACGCTGTCCTATATCGCGATCAACTGTCGAGGTACCATGTATAAGCCATTGCGTAAACATTTTTATGAAATAAAGCACACTATATTTTCTGAGGCTAACGATATACTGGTATTACTCCTTGATCATTCACTCCGAAAATGTTTATGTCTAGCTCCATGGAGTAGGTTTTGAGACACTTTTGCATCGTGAGCTGTCGGTCACATAACTCATTGAGCATGAGCATTATTAACTGTGAAGCATGCTTATTATTATTTCTATAAAAATTGTTGCTTACCTGAACTGTTGACTGCTGATGGTATCTCTGTCATTTAAATGTTATTATCCTGCTTTCACTGTAAATTTTTAATGTTGTGGTGCTTAAATGTATAAATCATGTTCTATTTGGGCATTCAGCGTCATTTAGTTTCTTGTTGCTATTATTGGTAATGAATGATGAGTATCTCACCTCTTTACTGTATATTCTGCCATTATGTATCACCCTATGATTGTCCAAAGACATTCGTGAGGAGGACAAGGAAACCACTGAGTTTCAGGGTTTCTGGCCGTATCTTGACTGAGATCGAGGCTACTGAGGATGTCATTTCACCCCCGTGGATTCTTTGGTTACGTGCGGATCAACTTTCATGGTGGTTCGGATTGCTGGCATATCAACGTGCAGACTGATCATTGTGTATACCATGGCGAGTTGACGGTGTCCTTAGCGTGGGGATGTTATGATGCTTCTATTTTCGATTTCCATGCCTTTGTATGGCTGGAATTTTACCTGCCTATGAGAGACATGTGGGCGGATAGCATGTTTAAATCATCAAACTTATATCATATTAAACCCATACATAATATCACAATTAAAACATCATATATGAACAATAAATAATCATACCAATTTCATGCATATTATTAACATACTAAAATCACATAAAAATAAATAAACACATATACAAGTAAGCATACACAATCGGGTAAAACAATCCTCATATGGAATCTTCACCCACACATACAAATTTCGTTCCTCATCACCATGAATGGTTGATGAGGTTATTCTCCCTCTTACCTTTTGGTGATGCTCCCAAGCTCCTTGTATGTCTCCTTTCAAGTTGATGTTCTCCACCAAGTAGAACTTTAAACAAAGAAAACATGTAATATTAATATCTAAAGCTTAACTAAGATAACCATGGATTCAAATCATAGTTTAGAACTTTAAAACAAGATTAAAGATGAAGATCAAGAACTTCACCTCAAAAGCCTTCAAACTTGAGCTTAGGAAAAATACTTGAAGATGATGGATTTAGAAGAAAGTCTCAACATGAAAGTTCCTTGGATTTGCATCTAGATTCAAGATCTATGCTTGGATGGTATTATAGAGGGTTGGATATGGTATTTGGGCACTTTGGCCATGTGGTCTCAAAAGAAAGGAAAGTATGAGAGTTTTTGTGTGTAGTTTTGGCTTTGAAAGAACTCCTGGAAGATGGATGATTTTGATCAAGACTTCAACTGCAAAGTATCTTGAAATAAGGTAAAGATTCAAGAAATATGGTTGGTGAAAACTATTGAAGGTTGGGTGATGGTATGGAATGGTGTGGCCGTGAGGTGTTCTTGAGAGAAATGAAGAGAATTTTGTGAAGCTTGCTTTAGGAAGATGATGAAGATGAAATGAAATGAATGAAGAGTCTTACTTTGCTTCTCCTAAAGCCTAAAACCGTGAGCCCCCCCCCCCTTGGACACCAAAAGAGTGTCTAAATTCATCTAGCCACTTTTTGAGGTTTCAAGAGCCATAAATTGAATCAAAGGTTGATCTTCAAGCCTTTGCCTCCATGCTTGTTTTCTATAGGCTTAGATTACTTGAGTCATCAAGTTCTTGAAGTTTCCTAACTATGGCATCAATAGAAAATAAACTAAGTTTCTATTTCAATTGTGTTCTAACCAAATTAAACTAACTTAATTAGGTTTTCTAGCTTCTTTACTAACTACTAGTTACTTACTAACTATCTAGTTACATTAAGCACTACTCATCCTTTCTAGAAGGTGCTAGACAGCTCTAGTAACTATGGCTCTAAAGAGTAGCAAACTAAGTTTGTTCCATTTAGTTACTACTTAGGCTTTTTAGATTAACTTAGTTAAGTTTAGGCTAACTTAGTTTAAGTCATCTAGTTTCTAACCAACTAGTCTAACCATTTTTATTGACCTCTTCCTATTGGTTTAGAAATTCAAGCCATCTATTTTGACTAAATCCTATTGGTCCACGGAAAATATTTTTCAGACAATTGCTACAAAAATTATTACTCAATGAACAGAACATTACAGCTTACAAGTCAGTAAATATTTGTCCGTTGTAAAATAAAAATACAATATATTTTGTATTTCATAGATAATTTCTAAAAATTAAAAAATTATGTCACGTATCTCTCCGAATTGGGTTTAGTAAGATCCCCCGGCTCCGAATAAATACATAGAGATTTTCGTCGGCCCGAAAATTATTATTTTCCTGACCCATAGTAAATCACACAAACTGATCAAATACAGTCATGAGACAGTCAAATTAATTTTACAGCATACAAAAATCACAAAACAATATATTTCTGTCATTGCTGTCAAATAGCTAAATTTTGGGGTGTTACAAGGTGAGGTTTGTGGAGGAATGGAAACAGGGGGTGGATACGGTGATGATTGGGTGGTGGAGGAATAGTGAAGTGAGGTGAGGCCATGGAGGTGAAATGGGTTTGGTGAGGGTGAAATGATAGCCGTAAAATATGGGGTGGAAGGGATGGTGGTGTGAGGTGTAGAGGTGAGGTTGGAGAATGAGGGAAATAGTGTTAACAATGGTGGCACAAGAAAGGGTGGGAGAGAGAAGGGCTAGGGTACGAAGGGAGAATAGGGGAATTTGGGGCTAAGGATTTGGATGGAGGAAATAAAACAAGGGGGAGGCTTTTGCTACATTTTGTGCAGCAACATAACCCTCATGCCTAAGCATGGTTATTTTTTCTTTTATTTTTTAAAAATTTATTTATTTATTTTTTTGAGAGCAGCAACACCACGCCTAGGCATGGAAAACTCATGCTTAGGTGTGATGCTTGGAGGCCAAAATCACTGAAAAATGCAGAGAGGACCACACCTAGACGTGGAACTCTCTGGAAAAATCTAACTAATGGGATTGTGACATCCACGCCTAGGCGTGAAAAAGCCATGCCTAGGCATGGCCCTCTGGACTTCAAATTTTAACAAGAACAACCAGAACACCCAACAATCATGCATCCAACACAACATTCACACTCAAAACCAGCTAAGAAGTAGTATAAGCACTATGAACAATCACTAAAGCATCAAAATGAGAAGTAAACACTATCAACACTATCAAGAACAAAATTAAATTATGAAGACAAATGCGAAACCATGCAATAAAGCATCCTAAGCTACGAGATAGGGTTAAGAATTTGGGTTACCTCCCAACAAGCGCCTTATTTATAGTCCTGACTAGACTTGCAGACTTTCAAGATGGAGAAGCAAGGGTGAGTTAGGTTTTATGCCTCTCCACCTCACCACCTAAGTAGAGCTTGAGCCGTTGACCATTAACATTGAAAGTTGACTTTGAAACCGGGTCTTCTAGGGTTATGGCACCATGAGGAAACACTTCCATAACCAAAAATGGACTTGACCACCTAGATTTGAGCTTGCAGGGAAATAGTTTCAACCTTGAGTTAAATAAGAGAACTTTTTGTCCTGGTACAAAGCTTCTTGGAACAATATGGTTATCATGCCACTTTTTCAACTTATCCTTGTATATCTTAGCATTTTCATATGCTTGCAGATGAAATTCCTCAAGTGCATTGAGTTGCAACAATCATTTCTCCCCACAAGCTTCAGAATCCCAATTTAATCTCTTGATGGCCCAATAAGCATAGTGCTCAAGCTCAACAAGGAGGTGGCAAGACTTGGAAAAAACCAGTTGATATAGGGATATGCCAAGAGGGGTTTTGTAAGTAGTGTGATATGCCCAAAGAGCGTCATCCAACTTCTTCGACTAATCCTTCCTAGATGGGCTCACAGTTTTCTCTAGAATCTGCTTCAACTCTCTATTAGAAACCTCTACTTGGCCACTTGATTGTGGATGATAGGCTGTGGCTACCCTATGTGTCACCCCATATTTAGCAAGTAATGTAGCAAAGTAATTGTTGCATAAATGAGATCCCCCATCACTAATAATAGCATGAGGGGTGCAAAACCTTGTGAAAATGTTCTTTTTCAGAAAAACCAAGACCGCCTTAGAATCACTACTAGGTAAAGCACAAGCTTCCACTCACTTTGACACATAATCTACTGCTACAAGAATGTAACAATTTCCAAAAGATGATACAAAGGGCCCCATAAAGTCAATGCCCCACACATCAAAGAATTCCACTTCCAAAACGGAGTTCAAGGGCATCTCATTCCTCCTTGAGATGTTGTCGGTCTGTTGACATCGATCAACTGCAAGGGAGTGAGAATCCTAAAACAAAGAAGGCCGATAAAAACCTGATTGCAACACCTTAGTTGCTGTCCGTTCACCCCCACAGTGACCTCCATGTGGTGAAGCATGACAATGCTCAAGTATAGCACTAGTTTCCTCCATAGGAATGCACCTTCTAAGCACTTGATCAACACATTGTTTAAAGAGAAATGGCTTATCCCAAACATAATATCAGACATCATGAAGGAATTTCTTTTTCTGATGATAAGACAATTCATATGGCACCAATTCACTCACAATGTAGTTAGCAAAATCAGTATACTAGGGATCTAAGCTAGCAAACACAACAAATAATTGTTAATCTCGGAATGTCTCACAAATCAAGGCTGGGTCCTATTGATATTTCTCATTCTCCAACTTGGAAAGATGGTCAGCCACCTGATTCTCAACACCTTTTCGATCTCTAATTTCAAGGTTGAACTCTTGTAGCAATAAAACCCAACGAATCAACCTTGGCTTGGCATCCTTTTTGCTCATTAGATGCTTAATAGCTGAGTGATCTATGAAGACAATGACTTTAGTACCAACCAAATATGGCCTGAATTTGTCGAAGGCAAAGACAACTGCAAGGAGCTCCTTCTCAGTGGTGGTGTAGTTCAACTGAGCTTCATTGAGTGTCCTGCTTGCATAATAGATGGAATGAAAGATTTTGTTCTTCCTTTGGCCTAATACTGCTCCAATTGCATAGTCACTAGCGTCACACATGAGCTCAAATAGTAGGGTCCAATCCGGAGTAGTGATAATGGGCGCTGAGACAAGCCTCTTATTCAATTCCACAAAGGCTTCTATACAGGATTCATCAAACTTGAAGACCACATCCTTCTCCAGCAAGTTACACACCGGTTTAGCAAGCTTGGAAAAGTCTTTAATGAACCGCCAGTAGAATTCTACATGCCCAAGGAAACTCCGAACTCCCTTTACTAAAATTAGTGGTGGAAGTTTCTCAATCACTTCAATCTTAACACGGTCCACCTCCATTCCTTTAGGTGATACTCTATGGCCAAGTACTATTCCCTTTTGGACCATAAAATGACACTTCTCCTAATTAAGCACCAAATTAGTTTCCTCGCACCTTCATAACACTGGGGCTAAGTTCTGAAGACACCCATCAAAGGAATCACCAAAAATAGAGAAGTCGTCCATGAATATCTCCAAGTAGTTTACCACCATATCAGTTAAAATGGCCATCATACACCTCTAAAAAGTAGTTGAGGCATTGCATAACCCAAAGGGCATTCTTATAAAAGCATAAGTACCATATGGGCAGGTGAATGTTGTTTTCTCTTGATCATCTGGGGCAATCGCAATCCGATTGTATCCCGAGTACCCATCCAAGAAATAGTAAAACTCATGACCTGCCAACCTATCCAGCATCTAATCAATAAATGGTAATGGGAAATGATCCTTTTAGGTTGCAGTGTTAAACTTCCAGTAATCCATGCATATGCGCTATCCAGTGACAATCTTGGTGGGTATTAAGTCATTATTCTCATTGGCTACCACCGTTATTCCATCTTTCTTGGGCACGCATTGAACTGGGCTTACTCATTTGCTGTCAGAAATAAGGTATATGATACCTGCATCCACATTTCGACTCCAATTTCATTGGATGCAAATTGGATAGGAAAAGTACTAGTGGGACATGCCACTTACTTGAAAGCTTTTTAGTTTCTTGACATAGCAAGAAACAAAATAGTGTGGCATTTTCTACCGCTGAGGCTGAATATGTTGCAGTCGGAAGTTACTGTGCCCAAATCCTATGGATGAAACAACAACTTCTAGACTTTGGACTTCAACTTGATCACATTCCTATAAGATGTGACAATATTATTACAATCAATTTGACCAAAAATCCCATTATGCACTTTAGGTCTAAGCATATTAAGATAAGACATTATTTCATAAGAGATCATGTTCAAAAAGGTGATTGCGTGTTAGAATTTGTTGAAACATCTAATCAACTTGTTGATATTTTCATAAAGCCTTTGTCTAAAGATACTTTTTTTCATTTAAGAACTTGGAATTTAGGATCAATCTTGCATATAATGCATGTATTTATTGATTTATTATTGATTTATCACTCTTGAATTATTATTGACTTGAGCGTCGAAGGTATCACAAAATTTGTTCTGCAAGTACTCCACTATTGGGTAAGTTTCCTCCTTCTAAAATGTATCCTTAAACATGCTTACTGGTGTTTTCCTAATAGTTTTATTTGAATAGACCTGTGGCTATTGAAATAACACAAGTTAATAGTTCAACGAATAGACATGTGGCTATTCGAATAACAAAAGTCAGTAGCTCATATTCTTGTGTTTTCAATTGTTCTATTCGAATAAAGTTAATTTTATTTGAATAAAGTTACTCTATTCTCTATTTGTCTTGCTTATTTTATTCGAATAAATGCCTACTTATTCAAATAACATTTTTGATAGGGGACTATCATTTCTAGTTTTATTCGTATAACCAGAAGGTTATTCAAATAAAACTTAGCAGAAAGCCAAGTTTACAAACATGGTTGTTTGAATAACTCAATAGTTATTCAAATCACGTCTAGCAGAATACTATGACTTTTTGGTAACCACCTTTTTATTCGAATAACTCGAGTTATTCGAATAACATCTTACAGAATACCCTGACTGCTGAGTTACCATGTATTTATTCGAATAACACTCATGTTATTGAAATAAACATGGGCTCTCTATATATGTTCCACATGCATCTCCCTTCCTCATTTCTCATTTTTGTTTTCCTTCTCTCTTTCATCTCCTTCCTCTTCTCTGAGTGTTGCGTGTTCCTTCCACCCAAACACCTCTTTTCCTCTATTTCTGTCTCCACCCACTCTCACCAGCCCTCCACCATTGTTCATCTCCACATTTACTCATCACCAAACACCATGGCCTCCTCCTCATCCTACCCAAAACGTGTACGCACCAAAATAGCTCCAGTCAACAACCCGCTAGATTTACGGAGACTTTCTATAGCATCCCAATTCTTTTCTTCTTTTCTTGTTTTTCGGTTATCCGTAATTATTGTGATTTTTATGAATTATTTGACTTATTTTGGTTATTTAAATATTATTTTAGAAAATTTTGGACTGTTGAAACAGGGTCAGGGTATCTTACTGAACCCGAGACCAGAGACAATTTTCGAAGTTTTCATTTTTTGAGATTTTATTTGTAAATAAAATATAGGTACGTTCTATTATCCATTAGACAATAAATATTAGTTTTGTTAATTGTAATTTTTGTCTATTGGATAATAGCTTTTAACAAAAGATCTAGTGGATGGTTCTAGATATAAGCCTAGTCACCTTTTCCTAGAGGCTTCTCTTGATGACATCACCCATGTGACTACACTTTTGTGACATCTCCATTTGACTTATCTCTTTTTGGACCAATAGGAAGAAAGGAAGCTTTGAGACAAGCTTGTAGGAGAAGTTTTGGACCCCTTCCCAAGGAGAAGCACACGGCCAAGAGCTCCAAGGAGTCTTCTAGAGTAAGCTTCCACTTTTAATTCATTTCTATCATTTCTATTCATCTTTCATGAACCAAAAAGCTACACACTTTCTCTCTCACTTTTTCTCTCCACCAAGCTTACGGCCACACCACCAAAGACCACCATCCAAGCTTGTTTAATTTTAACCAACCCTACATCTTACATCTATTCACCATTCTAAGACACTTTTGTGTTGTAATCTTGATCTAGTTCATCCATTTTCAAGTACTTCTTCAAGTTAGGGTTTGGGAGCCAGTGGAGCGGATTGATTTACAAACGGTCACCACCCGCATCTGCACAGCTGAGTCTCAACCAGTGCCATAGACCTTCTCTCAGCAAGGTCATCCGCGTTTCTTCCCCCGTTTTTGTCTGACCCCAGAGGCAAAGGTTTGGTACCATTTTATCAGTACCAGGATCCTACCCTCCGGCAACCTCTCCGAGGTCACGCGCGACTAGACCATCCACATCTACTCCATCTTGCAGATATACTCCATCGACATTATTGAGATCATATACCTGCAGCTGCGTAGGACAACCATGGAGCCACGCAACCTTTTTTTTCACATTACTCATCCATCGGCTATGCTAGAGGCGCGGTGTACCCACTGATCCCCATGAGGAGCTACAGAGGTTAAACAACCTCTCGATGAGTTCTGGAGGCAGCAGTCCCCCGCCCGGTGCAGAGGAGAGCTGTAACGCCCCTTTTTGGGAGAGAACGTCACATCGACAAACAAAAATGCAAAAAAAAAAATTTTCTAAATTAAGACCCGGTTCATTTTAGTCCAGATTAATTTGTTTGATTCATTATTACATAGGAAAAACGGCGGCATATATATATATATATATATATATATATATATATATATATATATATATATATTTGTCAATTAATACGACGTTGTGACGAAATGTAAGTAACAACAAAGAGTAAGACATAAAATAAAACTTACATCTAAACAACATGCATATATATATATATATATCAAATATGTTTTAGATACAAGCCTGGAATTCCCAAAAAGCAAAACTATACCTGCCCAAAGGATCATACATATACATCCCCAGATATCAGAATATACAAGCCACCAAAAATAAAACATCAGGCCCCCAAAATAAAACACTGGCAGCCATCAGCAGCTACCAATAATATCAGTCCCTCAGATGAGGAGGGATCGTGTCAGGATCCTTTGCGGGGTCCTCCTCATTCGAGGAAACCTCCATAGGGACCACAGAGCCACAGGCAGGAGCCCGAGCAGTGGAATCAAAGGAGTCCTCCTGCGGGGTGTAGTAGCGGTCACCCCACATCTCCCGGATGGGCAGATAAAACTTCAAACGCAGGCTAATGTAGTAGGTAAGGATCGGCGTCTCATGACGTCTCCAGGCCAAAGAGATCGATACGTCACCAAGGTAGACACAGCGGTCGGAACTCAGGTTAATATGCCAACACTCCGGCCCCCCAAGGAAGGTCAGACGCACATCACCCAGAAATCCGCGCATGCGTGCCTCCATGCTCCACAGTAAATACAAATCCTGATCGGGCCAGAAGCCGGGGAAATCGGGAGCTTCAACCTCCTTGCCGTCGTCTTCGATGGAACACAATATATGGGTAGAGAATAACAGAAATATAGAAAAGAGGTAAGACATCCTACCATCATTACCCATTATAGCAGCCAGAAACCAATACAACGCAACGCACCCAGATAACATCTCAAAGACAATAATAATAATGATAGACAATAAATACATCAGTAAACATGTAAACAGTTCCAGGCAGACATTCACCATAATAATAAATACACAGTTCAAATCCACGTAAGGCAGTAATTATCAGACAGTATGACATCTCACGATGCATATGCACATAGTACTCAATTTCCTACTCCATGTAGCTAGACATAAACAGTGGGAGAGAAAGATCAGGAGACACGTCTGCAACTCGGTTGCCGAGGCCAAAGTGCTATAACTCAACAGTTTTCAAGTGCATATCCAGGCATTGTACAGACAGTCTACGCTAGATCACGATATAGGACAGTGTCTCGGTCTGGATCATTGGTGCGTTTGCATCGATTTGCCCCACAGACAGATGAGCTACCAACTGCCCATTGCGAGGTACCTGCACCCCGACGCGCCAAGGTCGTAACATGACCTACATTAGTCTTCTCGCACCCGCACTAAGGTGTGTTCAATCTCCTAGGCAACTTGGCCTTAGTATTAGTCCAAAGGACATTTACAATGCATAAGACTCGATGCATGAACATGTATGATCATCATTACATATTATTCCATAAAATACCACAATTGGCCAAAATAAGCATCAACACATCATTGGTCACTCACATGGACCCACAATATCATAATATTGAAATCAAATAAGGTAATACATTTTTAAGGTCCATTATGAATTCTTATTTGAGATTTGCCTCTCTTACAAGATCCGTCACTAAATGAGTTTCCATAATTAACTTCAATTTTCTAATGAATTCATTCTGATACACTTAGAAGGTCATTCTAAGGTCTCAAAGTCTCACACTCTCTTGTTCTTGCTCTTGTAAAATTATTTAAAGTTTTATGACAAGTTTCATTCTTGGTTCTTTAAAATTTATGAATCTCCAATAGTATCTAATTCTTCCAAATTTGCTAATTCCCTAACCTATTACCTATGTTTTAATAATTTAATTATCTAAGTTCCAAGGTTACCTAACATTGCATGATTAAGCCCCCAAAGAGCCCTAGAGGCCATGGCCTCCCTAGAGGATTCAATTCCCAATTTTTCCATTCCATTGATTTTATATTACACACTTGATTAATTAGGTCATTCACTTGTTAAAATTTGTTCACAAAGATCCCATCTTCTTAGCCCCAAAACCGTGGCCACCTAAAGGAAATCCCACATAAATTTCTTCCATTACATGTCTTCCAATCCATTCTAATTTACCAATATACATTAACAATCAATCCAATAACATAAACCAAGTACAATCAACATGCAAGCATACTAATCATACAATCAAAGAGTAACCCTCATTAGGATTTTCTCACAATCAACCACAACCAAGGTTCCTAAATGCTAATAGAGGTTGAGGAGGAGTGTCTTCCTCTTACCAAAGTGAAGAAAACAAGAGGAACCTCCAAGAACATCTTGCAAATTTTCGGATTGGGCACCACCAAAAACCCTAGAAATTCAACTTCATCAAAATAGCACCAATGCTTGAAAAATAAAGCATGGATGGTCACCAAGAGGACCATAAAAACGAAAATGAGAAAAAAAAGTGACGAATGAAGAAGTTTACCCAAAAACCCTAAGCTTGAAGCTTGAAGAAGATGGTGAAAATGGTGGATTTTCAAAGAACCACAAGCAAGAAAAGTGTTTAGGAGATGGAGAAGATTAAGAAAATGGGGTTAGTTTGAATTTTTGTGATGGATGAGGTGGAAAGAGGGCTGCTGGCCGTCGCTCTCTAGAGAGAAGGAGGAGAGAAAATTTCAATGAAGAAGAAGAAGAAGAAGAGAGAGAAGTGCTTTAGGTTAAGTTTTGAAATTACACAAATGTAATTATTTAAATGAAAAGTAATTCTTTTCCCCCCAAAATATGGTTCCAGCCGTGCATGAAGAGAGAGAAAAGAGGGAGGTGGCTGCATTTACATGGGGAAAGAGGGAAAGGAAATTTCCAAGAAGCTTCCTCCAAGCTTGCAAGGGAAGTTTCGCACGTTTCACGATAAAATGAAAGTAAGGTTGTCTCCTAATTAAGCACACTAACACAGATGAGTATTTACACTGTCAGTATTATTTTTCCCTAGTATAGAAGAGTTACAGATGATGAAAATAATATTTTATTATTCATCGGATGATTTTACGGTTCCTAACTTCATTTATCGGGTAAAACCTCGAAAAATGTAAACCTCGTAAATTGTGCCCAGCCTCGAGTTTAGTAAGATCCCTCATCGACATGTCCACAATTTAGAGTTTACCAGCCATAGGAAAATATCGCATCTTCCCGGCTTCGCTCAGCGCTCACGTAAAATGAGAAATATATTAAAATATTCATCGTTTCCGAAAAATTCTGAAAGAATTCACATAAATCACAAATATTAGAAAATGACAATCCATGACAAAATAAATGATTTCTGGAGCATAACACTGACATTCGTCCTCTAGAAAAATTCTTAAAAATCAAGAATATTATAAAATGATCATTTATAATTAAACAAACACTTTTTTTGGGGTGTTACAACACTCTTCCACTAAAAAGAAATTTCATCCTCGAAATTTATGTACCTCAGAATAATTGTGGGTGTTGCTCCCTCATTTTGTTTTCCAGCTCCCAAGTTGCATCACCTGTTGCTTCATTCTAGATCACATTTACCAATGAAATTTCCTTGCCTCAAAGTTGCTTTATCCGTCGATCCTCAATTCTCGCAGGAGGCGCCTCATAGGTCAAGTTCTCTTTTAATTGTACTGTGTCCGGTGCTATGACATGACTCGGGTCAGGTAAATATTTACGCAGTTGTGACATATGGAAGACATTGTGTATGTTGGACAGGAAAGGGGTAAAGCTATCTGGTAGGCTATTGGACCTATCCGGCGAAGAATTTGGTAAGGTCCAAGAAATTTTAGAATGAGTTTTTTAGATTTCAAAGCCCGGCCGACCCCAGTCGTGGGTGTGACTTTCAAGAATACATGCTTACCTTTCTCAAACTCAAGAGGCTTTCTCCTTTTATCCGCATAACTCTTTTACTGGCTCTAAGCAGTCCTCATCTTCTCTTGAATCATTTTGACCTTCTCTGTTGTCTGCTGAATAATATCCGGTCCAATCGTGAGACGCTCGCCGTCTTGTTACCAACATAATGGTGTCCAACACCGTCGTTCATATAGAGCTTCATAGAGCGCCATCCCTATACTTGAATGGTAACTATTGCTGTAGGTGAATTCTATCAATGGCAGGACTTCATCCCAACTTCCAATTTGTTCTATAGTACAACCTCTAAGCAAATCTTCTAAAGATTGGATCGTTCTTTCTGATTGACCATCGGTTTATGGGTGGTACACCGAACTTAGACGTAACTTTGTCCCCAACGATGCCTGTAGACTCTGCCAGAATTTTGAAGTAAATCTCGGATCCCTATCTGAAACAATGCTCGTAGGCACACCATGCAGTCTAACGATCTCTCCAATATACAATTGGGTCAACTTCTCCAGACTGTACCATATATTGATCGGGAGGAAATGAGCCAACTTTGTGAGTCGATCTACTATTACCCAGATTGAGTCGTGTCCTCTCTTTATCCTTGGCAAACCCACAACAAAATCCATTGCAATGCTGTCCCATTGCATTCAAGAATAGACAATGGTTGCAGCAATCCTGCAGGTCTTTGATGTTCCACTTTGGCTTTCTGACAAACTAGACAAGTCGATACGCATCTAGTGACGTCACTCTTCATTCCATGCCACCAGAACAACTTCTTCAAGTCTTGGTACATCTTCGTTATGCCTGGGTGCATATTCAACTTGCTTGTGTGAGCATGATCCACAATATACCTTTTAAGCTCTTGGTCACGGGGAATACAGACTCTACGCCGAAATCTCAGAATTCCGTCTGTTCCTTCCTCAAATTCTGTTTCTTTGCCTTGCCTCATCAGCTCTCTCACTTCTTATAAGAATTCATCGACCTTCTGCTTTTTCCGTATATCTTCCATTAGCTCACTTGAGATGGTGACCATACTCATACAGATCTTTCCTAGTTTCAACTCTACAAATGACCAAACATCTCTGAACTGTTCTATGAGATCTTTTTCCTTGATCATCAGGGCAAAAACGCTGATAGTCTTCCTACTCAAGGCGTCTGCCACGATGTTCGCTTTGCCAGGGTGATACAACAGCTGAAAATCATAGTCCTTCAGGAATTCTAACCATCTCCGTTGCCTCATGTTCAGCTCCTTCTGATCATACAAATATTTCAAGCTTTTGTGATCACTGAAGATGTTGAATGTCGCTCCATAGAGGAAATACCTCCATATTTTCAGAGCAAAAACCATAGCTGCTAGTTCCAAATCATGCGTCGGGTAGTTCTTTTCATGCACTCACAACTGTCGCGAAGCATAAGCTACCACTCTTCTATATTGCATAAGAACAGACCCCAATCCTTGGTATGAAGCGTCACAGTACACCTTGAATGGCTCGTTCAGATCAGGTAACACCAATACCGGTGAGGTGGTTTGCCATTTCTTCAACTCTTGGAAACTTTGCTCACAGCTATCAGTCCACTCAAAAGTCTGGTTCTTCTTTGTCAGTTGAGTGAGCCGTCCAGCAATTTTGGAAAACCCTTCTATGAACCTTCTATAATATCCGACTAAACCCACGAAGCTATGAATCTACGTCACTGACTTTGGCCTTTCCCACTGTAGCACTGCCTCCACTTTTGATGGATCCACTACAATCCCTTCCTTCGAGATCACATGGCCTAAAAACTTAACCTCATCTAGCCAAAATTCACACTTCGACAGCTTGGCGTATAGTTCTTTCTCCTTCAAAATTTGGAGAACTATGCTGAGGTGTTTAGCATGATCCTCCTGATTCGGGGAATATATTAAAATGTCGTCGATGAAGACGACAACAAACTTGTCCAAATAAAGACGAAAGATCCTGTTCATGTAGTCCATGAAGATAACAGGTGCATTCGTTACACCAAACGGCATCACAAGGTATTCGTAATGACCGTATTGGGTACGAAAAGCAGTCTTGGGTATATCCTCTATTTTCACTCTTATCTGATGGTATCCAGATCTCAGATCAATCTTCGAAAACACTGCTGCACCCTTCAGTTGGTCCATCAAGTCGTCGATTCTTGGGAGTGGATATTTGTTCTTGATCGTCAACTTATTCAACTGTCTATAGTCTACACACAATCTTGAGGTACCGCCCTTCTTCCGAACCAACAACACTGGCACTTCCCAAGGTGATACACTCGGTCTGACGAACTGTTTCTCTAAAAGCTCTTCTAGTTGTTTTTTAAGTTCCGCCAATTCCATTGGCAACATTCGATAAGGTGCTATAGACACGGGACCAGCTCCTGGCACAAGGTCAATAGTAAACTCTACCTCGCGCATCGGTGGTAAACCAGGTACATCTTCTGGAAAGATTTCAAGAAACTCCTTCACCACTAAAATAGTAATCAGATCAGTCTTGCTCTCAACTTTCAAAGAAGATAGTAGCATGTATCCTTGAGCTCCTTCTTTCAAGAAAGCTCGCACTTGGTTGGCCGTCAAGTATCTAGAATCCTTATCCACAGGGAAAACTATAGTTTTTCTAGAGCAATCTAATAGCACATGGTTGGAAGACAACCAGTCCATCCTAAGATTATATCTAGTTGTGAAAGAGGTAAACAGATCAAATCGACAGAAAAGATTCGACCTTCAACAATTAGGAGACACTTCAAACAGACTTTGGTAATAACTACCGGTTTGTCAGTAGGAGTTGTGACAGTCAAATCAAAAGGTAGGGTAGCCATTGGTAAGGGAAGTCGTAGCACACAGTCATATGATATGAAAGAATGGGTTGCCCCAGAGTCATACAGTACTTTTAAAAGATTACCTTCTATGGTGCCTTCCCCTTGAATCAAGTCTTCAGATTCGGAGGCTTCAGCTCCGCTCATGGTGTAGACTCGACCTCCAGCTTGCGGTTACTTGGCTCGAGTTGCATTGACTGAAGGTTTAGCCTTTGTCTGGTCGCAATCTCTAGACACGTGGCCCAGTTTGCCACATCTGAAGTAGATGAATCCTTTGATTGTGAACTCTCTTGTGGGATGGTCTTTCCCACACTTTAGGCATTTAGAGGGATATGCCACAGTCTGACAAGTCCGGTTCCCAGTAGAGCCTCCGCCAGAACTTCCACTAGTTTGTTGTTGACCTCCCATTGGTCGGGAATAGGGCTTCTTTTGGAAGTGGTTCGAACTATTGCCTCCACCTCTTTGGAACCTTGCAGGCCCAAAGTTCTTGCTCCTCGAATCTCTAGCTTGTTCCAAGGCCTCCACTTCACAACATGTGTCCAACAGCTCCGAGAATACTTTAATTTTCAGGGTGATAACAGCCTTCTTCACCTTGTGTCCTTCAGTGAACTTCCAACACTTCCAAGATTCATCTGTTTGATGCTGATAATGCGTTGAGAACTTCTCCAAGTTCTCAAATTTGGCCGCATATTCACTAACGGTCATGTTTCCCTGCCTCAGGTTGAGGAATTCCATCTCTTTCACATGTCTCGCGCTTGCAGGAAAGTACTTATCCAAAAATTTGTCCTTAAACAAGTCCCACGTGATGTCACATTCCTCGGCCTCCAGTACTCTCTGAGTTCCATTCCACCAATCTTCGGCATTGCCGACAAGCATGAAGGTTATATAGTTCACCTTCTTGTTTTCAGCGCAATTCATGCCACGGAAAACATTCTCCAGTTCTTTGATCTACAAACTAGCTTTGTCCGAATCGAATTCTCCTTTGAATTATGGAGGGTTATGGCGACGAAATTCTGCCAAGTTCTGTGCATCGGCAGTCGTTTCGAGCTGTTGAGCAGCTCTCTCTTGTTGTTGAGCAGTACGTTCATTCTGTTGCGCGATGACTTTCGCCATCCTCTGCATTGCCTCTATAGAAGCTACCATTTCTCTGCCTCTTGCCATCCCGCTTTTCTCTTAAATCAGATTAACTGAAAAACACAAGGAAAGTTAGATGTATTCATTCAGAATACCAACCACAGAGATTCACACAGCACAAACAAGATAGACTCAACGCAAGACCCAAAGAGACATAAACTGGGGCTCTGATACCAACTTAATGTAACGCCCTTTTTTAGGAGGGAACGTCACATTGACAAAGAAAAATGTGAAAAATAAAATTTTTCTAAATTAAGACCCGGTTCATTTTAGTCCAGATTAATTTGTTTGATTCATTATTACATAGGTAAAATGGCAAATATATATATATATATATATATATATATATATATATATATATATATATATATATATATATATATATATATATATATATATATATATATTTGTCAATTAATACAACATTGTGATGAAATGTAAGTAACAACAAAGAGTAAGACAGAAAATAAAACTTACATCTGAACAACATGCACACATATATACATATATAATATGTTTTAGATGCAAGCTTGGAATTCCCAAAAAGCAAAACTATATCTGCCCAAAGGATCATACATATACATCCCCAGATATCAGAATATACAAGCCACCAAAAATAAAACATCAAGCCCCCAAAATAAAACACTGGCAGCCATCAGCAGCTACCAGTAATGTCAGTCCCTCAGATGAGGAGGGATTGTGTCAGGATCCTCTGCGGGGTCCTCCTCATCTGAGGAAACCTCTATAGGGACCACAGAGCCACGGGTAGGAGCCCGAGCAGTGGAATCAAAGGAGTCCTCCTACGGGGTGTAGTAGCGGTCACCCCACATCTCTTGGATGGGCAGATAAAACTCCAAACACAGGCTGATGTAGTAGGTAAGGATCAGCGTCTCATGACATCTGCAGGCCAAAGAGATCGATATGTCACCAAGGTAGACACAGCGATCGGAACTCAGGTTAATATGCCAGCACCCCGGCCCCCCAAGGAAGGTCAGACGCACATCACCCAGAAATCCACGCATTCGTGCCTCCATGCTCCACAGTAAATACTAATCCTGATCGGGCCAGAAGCCGTGGAAATCGGGAGCTTCAACCTCTTTACCGTCGTCTTCGAACACAATATATGGGTAGAGAATAACAGAAATACAGGAAAGGGCTAAGACATCCTACCATCATTACCCATTATAGCAGCCAGAAACCAATACGACGCAATGCACCCAGATAGCATCTCAAAGACAATAATAATAATGATAGACAGTAAATACATCAGTAAACAGGTAAACAGTTCCAGGCAGACATTCATCATAATAATAAATACATAGTTCAAATCCACGTAAGGCAGTAATTATCAGATAGTATGACATCTCATGATGCATATGCACACAGTACTCAATTTCCTACTCCATGGAGCTAGACACAAACAGTCGGAGAGAAAGATCAGGAGACATGTCTGCAACTTGGCTACCGAGGCCAAAGTGCTATAACTCAACAGTTTTCACGTGCACATCTAGGCATTGTACAGATAGTCTATACTAGATCACGATATAGGACAGTGTCTCGGTCTGGATCGTCGGTGCGTTTGCATCGGTTCGCCCCACGGACAAGAGAGCTACTAACTACCCATTGCGAGGTACCCGCACCCCGACACCCCCAAGGTCATAACATGACCTACACTAGTCTACCGGCACCCGTACTAAGGTGTGTTCAATCTCCTAGGCAACTTGGCCTTAACAACAGTCCAAAGGACATTTACAATGCATAAGACTCGATGCATGAACATGTATGATCATCATTATATATTATTCCATAAAATACCACAATAGGCCAAAATAAGCATCAACACGTCATTGGTCACTCACATGGACCCACAATATCATAATATTGAAATCAAATAAGGTAATACATTTTTAAGGTCCATTATGAATTCTTATTTAAGATTTGCCTCTCTTACAAGATCCGTCACTAAATGAGTTTCCATAATTAACTTCAATTTTCTAATGAATTCATTCTGATACACTTAGAAGGTCATTCTAAGGTCTCAAAGTCTCACACTCTCTTGTTCTTGCTCTTGTAAAATTATTTAAAGTTTTATGACAAGTTTCATTCTTGGTTCTTTAAAATTTATGAATCTCCAATTGTATCTAATTCTTCCAAATTTGCTAATTCCCTAACCTATTACCTATGTTTTAATCATTTAATTATCTAAGTTCCAAGGTTACCTAACATTGCATGATTAAGCCCCAAAGATCCCTAGAGGCCGTGGCCTCCCTAGAGGATTCAATTCCCAATTTTTCCATTCCGTTGATTTTATATTACACACTTGATTAATTACGTCATTCACTTGTTAAAATTTGTTCACACAGATCCCATCTTCTTAGCCCTAAAACCGTGGCCACCCAAAGGAAATCCCACATCAATTTCTTCCATTACATGTCTTCCAATCCATTCTAATTTATTAATATACATTAATAATCAATCCAATAACATAAACCAAGTACAATCAACATACAAGCATGCTAATCATACAATCAAAGAGTAACCTTCATTAGGGTTTTCTCACAATCAACCATAACCAAGGTTCCTAAATGCTAATAGAGGTTGAGGAAGAATGTCTTCCTCTTACTAAAGTGAAGAAAACAAGAGGAACCTCCAAGAACTTCTTGCAAAATTTCGGATTGGGCACCACCAAAAACCCTAGAAATTCAACTTCATCAAAATAACACCAATGCTTGAAAAATAAAGCATGGATGGTCACCAAGAGGACCATAAAAACGAAAATGAGAAAAGAAAGTGAAGAATGAAGAAATTTACCCAAAAACCCTAAGCTTGAAGCTTGAAGAAGATGGTGAAAATGGTGGATTTTCAAAGAACCACAAGCAAGAAAAGTGTTTAGGAGATGGAGAGGATTAAGAAAATGGGGTTGGTTTGAATTATTGTGATGGATGAGGGGGAAAGAGGGCTGCTGGCCGTAGCTCTCTAGAGAGAAGGAGGAGAGAAAATTTCAATGAAGAAGAAGAAGAAGAAGAAGAAAGAGAAGTGCTTTAGGTTAAGTTTTGAAATTACACAAATGTAATTAGTTAAATGAAAAGTGTAATACCCTTAAGTACATGTTAGACTAGTAAATGGTTACCGAAGGTAGCATTTGACTTGTTTAGCATGTCAGTAAAGTTTTGTGACAATCTGAGTTCATTTAGGCACTTAGTTGCAACATAGAAGTTGTAAAGTGGCTTAAAATGACTCAGATAATAGCATAAGTTGCTAAGTTAAGAGAAATAAACATAGAAAGCTTATTTCTATGTCACAAATAAGCCAAGTAAGATGTGAAAAAAGTTTCAAGAGAATCGGAGTCAGTTTGGTATTTTTAGGCATGTAGGTTGTGCTTTTAATGCCGGGTTGATCCCTAGCAGATATAGAAAATGATGAGAATTGTGAAACAACAATTTAGATGAATCTTATGATTTATTCTAAAGTTGTTAGAAGCAAGGAAACTCGAATTAGTATAATTCGGGTGTCCATAGCAGATATAAGTTTCGGTGTAGAAACTTAAGTTAATCTTTTCTCGTAATTACCTCCACGCGTCCACCCCCCCTTATATCTCTCTCTTCTCCTAAATAACCGAAAACCAGAAAAGAAAAGAATGAAAAGGGGAGAAGAAGAAGGAGAAAGGGGAAGAAGGGAAGAAGGAGAAGAAGAAGATCAAGGTTCAAGGTTCAAGGCTTCAAGTCTACAAGAGGTAAGGGGATTTCTATTCATTACTCCCTCTTTGATTTCTTTGAATATAGTTTGGGGTATTGAATGGAAATAGAGGTTTGGATAGCCAAATCCATGTTCTTAACTTGGTTCTTGATTCCAAGGACTAGGTTAGGATAGTTTAAGTCTAGAGAATGCTAGATGGCTATTTATGGCTTAAGAATAACCATAGAATCCATAGAAAATGGATTTGTAGAAATAGTTGGTGTTATGTGATTCTGGACTTAGATTTACGCTCTACGAGAATTTATAGGTTGTAAAAGAGTTACAACAAGGTAAAGGGCTTAGATTAATGCTAGAAATCACTTAGAATCCATGAGAAAAGAATTAGAAATTAGTTTTTGAACCAATTATGCAGAAGCAGATTTCGCGAACCATTGTTCGCTATCATGTCTTTCTGCAGCGTGGGTATGTCACGCCGCAGCGTGAGGGGTATTTTGCTAAGAACGCCGCAGCGTAGAAGGTGCATGCCGCGGCGCGAGACCACGAAACAGAGCACTCAAGAACAGGGCGCCGCGGCGTGCAGACGCCGTGCCGCGGCGTGAGACCCTGAAACTCCAAAATGTTATTTTTGGACGTTTTGAAGTTATAAAGTAAAGGGGATCATTTATATATGTTTCCTAAAGTGTGTTAAGGCACAATTGGGGGTATTTTCAAGTGGAAAATACTTACCCATTAAGAATGAGAAAGCATAGGCTCTTAAGCATCCTAAAGGAAAGGTTTGCTTTAAGTAATGACATTGCACCTTAGGCAACTTAGTGTTGCATTAGATATCACTTAAGATGTGATGAGATGGTGCAATGAAGACAAGTGTATTAGTATGCACTCTAGTAAAGAATGAGAAAGGTATGAACCTTAGGAGATCCAAGAATAGTGGATTACCTTAGGAAGATACCTAGAACTTTAGGCAACAAAGAGTTGCAAGTAAGAACCACTCTTGCATTAGAGTTACTTGAGTGGAGACAAGATTGTGTATTGGTTCCAAAGAGGGAACGTTTAGGTACTAAGTCTCTAGTTAAGTGAGACTTGGTGCATTGCTAAATACACAATAAGATGAAATGTGACTAAGAAGATGTCATAATCATAAGATAGAGCAGAAATGTGCAATAACTCATGTATTAGTAAAGATGAGTTAGAAATGCAAGATAAAGAGAATTTACTTCCTTAGATATTAACCAAAGTGTGGAAGTTAAGTTCTTAAGCATTCCATGAGTTTGGAATAGTTAAAGAGGTATCTGGAACCTTAAGCGCACAAGTGTAGTATAAGCTACTACCAGACGTGTGATAGAAGGGAAAGTTAGATACAACTAGAATATGTATGTTAGCACACAAGTGTAGTATAAGCTACTACCAGAAGTGTGATAGAAAGGAAAGTTAGATGCATGAATTACTCACTTTAGTTAAAGTTGGGTTAATTATGCAAAGTTTTAGAGAGATGCTCATTATGTCCTTAAGCGAGGATAGTTGAGGCATTAGTTATGATAGACTCTTTCACTAGGATGAGTTGAGTCTATAGGAAAGTAAGATGGTGTTTATGTAAGAGTTAAACATAACACTAAGCTTTTCACATACTAGTCAGTTAAGCTAGTATGTATGTGAAGAAAAAGAACCTTAGTGCAACTAAGACTAGTGGTTGCCATAGGTAAGTACCTTACACCTCAGCAACATGGTGTTGCATTAGAGATCACTTAAGAGATAGGAGTGATGAGGTGGAGTTTAGGTACGAGTATGAGAAATGAACTGGTGATGTTTACCTGAGAATGTAACATTATATGACGTGAGGTCATTTAGCCAGAAGGTAAGGAATCAGAGAAGTTCCTTAGGGGATAAGTATTCCTAACCAAGTGCTAAGGTTACATATAGTATGAGGTTACAGATTCTCCTCATTGCAAAGGGTAAACATACAAAGCCAAAGTTATTAGTAGAATATGCTTAGATCAAAGAGGAACTAAGTATATAAGTACGAATAAAAGTCTAGGAATTAGTTAAGTAGTATCGATCTGGTGGATATCCTTTGATGTTTATTCATGGAGGCAAAAAGAAGATAGATGGGTGTCCGAAGGACTTTTGAGAAGGACATAACCCTGATGTCTCGATAGTGCCAAGGCCAAAGGAGATAAGTGGGAAATCCAAAGACGCTCTTTGAGCAAGGATGAAGCCCAAATTTCTCAGTGTGCCAGGATATGTGTAATGTGAGGATGAGTTTTTCCTCTAATTACCACTAGATGATATACTGACTAGTTCCTATCAAACTTCTTTGTTCTTAGAATAGACTTTTGCATTTCATTCATATGCTTTTAGGATTCCTTAGGCATATTCATATTACATATCATTATCATTGCATTCACGGACAGTTGTATGGACATTGTCCGTCACTGTGGTATGTACAGTTGTATGGGCATTGTATGTATTAACAGTGTGTAGGCTATCGGTTGATATCACACTATAAGAAAGTGTGCAGTTATGAGAAAAGATGAGGAAACTCCTAAGTTATAAGAAAAGAGGAGAAAACTCCTAAGATAGAAATAGTTATGAGAAAAGGGGAGAAAGCTCCTAAGTTAGAATTATAGCATTTGTTATATATTTGTTATATACAATGTTATAGAGAACTAGTATTGGAATTGCTTTTACTGAGAATGTTAATTCTCACCCCAGTTGCTATTCCATGTAAATCCAGATGCAGGCTCAGATGCAGGTACCGATGCAGACTCAGATGCAGGCAAAGGCTCAGGTACAGAGGTACAAACCCTACTAAGGATGAGAAGATAAAGCATGAAGACTAGAGTAGTTTTTATTGCTTTTAATAAAACAGAACTTATGTAATAAGTTTATGTTTGTTCTGTAAGTTTTATATTATATGTATTACAATAAGCCCTCAGGTGGCTAAGTTTGTATATGTATATGTATATGTTTATGTATGAGTTTAAGTTTTTCCGCAATCTCTCAAGGCTTTCTATAATTACTCAGTTGTGATTATAGATATATGTTAGTATGTAGTATAGAAGTGACATCTCTAGTACTAGTTATCTTTATATATCTCTGTCTATCTAGGATATATCTGGATATCTGTATTAGGGTGTTACAAAAAGTAATTCTTTTCCCCCCAAAATATGGTTCCAACCGTGCATGAAGAGAGAGAGAAGAGGGAGGTGGTTGCATTTGCATGGGGAAAGAGGGACAAGAAATTTCCAAGAAGCTTCCTCCAAGCTTACAAGGGAAGTTTCGCACATTTCATGATAAAATAAAAGCATTTCATGATAAAATAAAAGTAAGGTTGTCTCCTAATTAAGCACACTAACACAGATGAATATTTACACTATCAGTATTATTTTCCCCCAGTGTAGAAGAGTTACAGATGATGAAAATAATATTTTATTGTTCATCGGATGATTTTACGGTTCCGCGACTTCATTTATCGGGTAAAACCTCGAAAAATATAAACCTCGTAAATTGTATCTGGCCTCGAGTTTAGTAAGATCCCTCGTCGACATGTCCACAATTTAGAGTTTACCAGCCACAGGAAAATATTGCATCTTCTCGGCTCCGCTCAGCACGCATGTAAAACGAGAAATATATTAAAATATTTGTCATTTCCGAAAAATTATGAAAGAATTCACATAAATCACAAATATTAGAAAATGACTATCCATGACAAAATAAATGATTTCCGGAGCATTACACTAACATTTGCAGGTCTCTGCTCAGTGTGCATGCAAAACCAGGAATATATTAAAATATTCGACGCATCCGAAAAATTCCAGAAAAATTCCTAAAAATAAAGAATATTATAAAATGATCATTTATGATTAAACAAACACTTTTTTTTGGGTGTTACAAGAGCTCAGAGAGTGGCCCCAAAGCCCCAAGTACCCCACGAGGCTGCCGACACGAGCGCAGAGCTTTGCCAGCTTGCCACCATGCAGGAGTACACTGTTGAGAGCATCTAATGGCTGGAGGAGCGCCTACACATCTCCATTCACGACTTCCCTATTTCACCATACCCATCCTTCCCTAATGCGGGACCTTTTCAGTAGTAGTAGCCCTACCTTTCTTTTGATGGAGCAGGCCCTTCACATCAGCATCAACACCCTGCTGCCCACCATGACGATAATGGCGGCGACACTGAGTCACTTCTAGACGATGATGACAGCGGTGTGGGCACCAAGGTTCTACCTGATGTTGATGATGATTTGTAGTGATGTATTCTGGGCATCCTTTCTTTCATGTTGACTCTATTTGTTTTTATATAGATGTATGGTATAGTGTGGACATTGTTTCCTTCAGGTTTGGGGGGTGTCTTAGAATATATATATATATATATATATATATATATATATATATATATATATATATATATATATATATATATATATATATATATATATATATATTATATGCATTGATTTTGGTTTATCGGTTGTTAAATATTATTAGTATAATTTTTGGATATTTTTAGTATTATTTTTGTTTTTATATGATTTGGTGCACATAATGGTTGATTTGCATGGTTGATTCTTGTGAAATTATTTAAATGCATAACATGATGTCATTTGCTAGTGTAATGATTGCCCAATGATAATTAGGGATGCAAATTCACCTTAAATTATTTTATGAATCCCTGTGCAATTTTGGAAGTATGCCAATCAATCTTCATTCTTTTATGCATGATGAATTTTCCATTCCTATGCTTGTTTAGCCTTGGATTGGATTTTAGTGCTTTTGTAGAGAATTCTTACAACAAGTACATATGGATGTGTCTTGCATCTCTGAAATTGTTTTGTATCTCTCTTTAAGCAAAATCATAAGTTGTGCATGATTGAGGAAATGATTAAGGCATTCTTTGGACCGATTGATCCTTTCAAGCTTAGCCTTAAATGATAATATCCATTGGTCCGCTTTGAAGCTTTTTGATTGTTTGGCCTTATTTGTATTTCATTACCATTGTGTTCGTTCACCTGTTAACCATTCTAATGCATGTGAAAACATTGCATTTTCTTCCTACCATTAAGGTTTGTTAAGTGCATGATATGTTATTTCTTGAAATGAGTTCAGTGATTAGGGGTCGTAATATTTTTAATATAAAAATGAGCCTGAAGGAACCTAATGCAATAAAAGAAAAAGAAAAAGAAATTGCTTTGTAAAAGTAAAAAGAAAGAAAAGGAGAAGAGAGAAAAGTAAAGCAAACAAAGAAAGAAGAAAAGTTAAAAAAAATGAAAAGTATTGCATGGTTCTGGCGAGTTTTGAGCTTTCACTGTTGAACACCCTGCTAGTTTCACTTGTTCTCAAGTCTTGAAATTGCATATTTTTGTTTTTCAATGTTTGTTTGTTATCCTTTCCCCTTTCTTCTTCGCACCATAACCATGGCCTTACATTACAAGCTAATAAAGACCTTTTGGATCCTCATTCATGTGCGATTTACATTAGTGGAGAGAGAGTTGCATTACAATTTTGTAGATTCTTTGATTGATATCCATGTGTTTGCTCATAAGCTTATGTGGTTGAGTATGATTTGAAATGAAGAGGTTTGACTTGCATGTTTCTGGGAAATAAACCATGCATGATTTGAAAGTTTAATTATTGGTATGCTAAGGATTGTATAAGTGTGAACCATAATTTTGAGGCATGCGTATTCTTTGAGGTTTAACGCAATCATAGTACACTAGTGTTTAAAATGAGCTTGTCTTTGCAAGTGTAGACTGGCTTTGTTTTGCTTGAGGACTAGCAAAATATTAGGTTTGGGGGTGTGATAACTCCATAGAATGTAGTTATTTGTGCCCCATCTCTATGCATTATTGGTTGCTTTGTCCTTGTTGTTAGGCATTGTTGGAAGACTTTAGCCCCAATTTCATGTAAAATTCATGTTTAAGTCTTCCTCTCTAATCTTGCTTTAATTCTTCCTAATCTTTGATTGGTTTGAGCTTGATTACATTTGTATTTGACTGGTTGATTTCTCAATTGTAGGATGGTCCCAAAAGAATCAATTTGAAGCAAGAAAAGGCCCTGGACTGAATGAGGAATCATAAGGCATGCTCCAGCACATCACGACACGGCACAAGGAACTCCACGTCGTGGCGTCCTACTCTCTGCTTGTGCACCCTGTCATCCTGAGGCTG
Organism: Ormosia emarginata; assembly: GCA_029884605.1. Taxonomy (NCBI): domain Eukaryota; kingdom Viridiplantae; phylum Streptophyta; class Magnoliopsida; order Fabales; family Fabaceae; genus Ormosia; species Ormosia emarginata. The sequence goes on from JAQQTP010000088.1 coordinate 49,798,924, forward strand.
TCACGCTGCGGCACAAGGAAGTAAATGCCGCAACGCTGGTGCTCTAAGTTTTGCTCGTCGCGGCGCATGTTGCGCAATGCAGCGGTATGATACACAAAAATCTGTGGGTTTATAAATACGTGGAACGCATATTTTGATGGGACTCTCTAGACTCTCGAAAAAACTCTCTCTCTCTCACACACACATATTTTTGGCACTTCTCTTCCGTCTTTAATATTACATTTTGGGGCTTTTGCCTATTGGAGAATCCAGCAGCTAGGAAGACATTGTGAGGTTGAAAGAAGGTTGAAGGAATCAAGATCCAAGCTTCAAGGCTCAACCCGTTGGGGCTTTATCTTCCTTTTCTTCTTCTTCTCTCTCTCCCATTTATCTTGAATGCAAATTTTTGTATTACATTTTCGTATTCATTGTGTAGCTAGCTGTGTTTAGATTATTCTTTGAATCTCCCTTTAACATTGAATGATTTGTATCCCTTTTTGAGTTTATATGAAAGATTTGGGTTTTGTTCTATCATATGATGCTTAATGCTCTTATTTGTTTGATCAATTTGTGGGTGATTTGTTGAAATCATTTGAGCCAAGACATAGGACTTTAGGTTTTAGATCATTTGTATGGTTGATCAATCAATTTTGAGGCATTCATTATTGCTTTATATTTGGCCTAATTGATACTAATTGTATCCAATATTATGTTTGTGGGTGAGTTTTAGATGATTGGGCCTCATTGAGCTTAGATGTAAAAACTTCACTAATTTTCGGAATTTAGCTCATTTTGACCTTTTTGTCTTGTACAGGCCATATCTTGGGCTACAAATGTCACATTTGGATGATCTTGGTGTCCCCTGAAAGCTGAGACGAAGATATACAATTTTTAAACTAATGCAATTTTTCTAATTCAGCTGGATTCAAGGTGAAATTGAGCCTCAAAGTTAGGACGCTGTTGCTGTCACAAAGCTTGGACCTCCCCTCACTAATTTGGGCTTAACTCTCTCAATTTAAGCCCAAATAAGGCAAATTATATGTCTTTGAAAAGCTTATTCAGAGGGCTACAGTTTGGGCTAAGGGTAGATTAGGAATTACAGAAGAATTTTCAGTTAGGCAGATTTCGAAAAACATCTTTTGAATTACTTTGTTTAGTTTTTCAGATTGAAGAAACAGTTCTTTTCTCTCTTTTCGTTTTTCCCTCTTCTCTCTTATCTCTTCTCTGAAGTTCTGCATTTTTCGTGATGGCCATGGAAGGCTAAAGATCCAATCAATCCAGGGAATTCTGATTGTGTTCTTTCCTCTTCTCCTTCTTCAATTGAGAATAGATCTGTTTTCGACATTGAAGATAGAATTAGGATTGATTAATCTGAATTTGATGGAGAATAGATCATCGATTGATGATCTATGTTAATTCAAAATTTTGCTTAAATCAATTTTAATTAAGAATTGCGATTGTGATTCTGTTTTAGTTAACCAAATTCTAGGAGATTATCCAGTTGAATTCGAATTAACAGAGGTGAATGCATATAGAATTCTACTCTATTTGAACTATGATTAACTCTGCCACTTGAATTGAAGGCCTTGGATTAGTGTTTCCATAATTGAATTTTCTTTTAACTTCAGTTTTAACTTATATTTTGCTATTTGATGAATAAAACCCCCTACTTGTTCATAACTTCTAATAAGCTTGAGAAATCCGAGTTGATCCTTGGGAGATGACCTAGGTTATGCACTATGCTATATTCCATTTAAATCCTAGTCTATTTTGAGGTGAGTACGACATCGCTCATCAATGGTAGATGTATGTTCGACTTCATTCCAATGGCGGAATAGGTTAATTCGTTAATAGGATAGACATATACCTATTGGTCGTGCATAGTCTTAGTGAGATTCAGTCTTAAAGCTGATTGTTTGCTCTGGTTCTCATGGACGCATAGTGAACTATATAAATAACACAGGGTTAATCGTCCTAGACATAGGCTTTTAACTAAGTTAGTTTCTCAGGCTAACCTAATCTGATTGTTTGTATGCTCAAAGGGATTGCATGTTTTCAGTTGAAATAAGGGGTGAAAAAGGATCTTCTAGGTTATCAATCTATCTTTGCTTTTCTTTATGTCTTGTAATTTATCTATTAAACCCTTTTTCACTTTACATTTGCTTGAATAGAATTAATTAAGTTATAAATTAATATTTAGCTTTGGAAATTACCATAATCTATAACATCCTAATACTGAAATCCTATTATATCTGACATATACCTGGATAAACAGTATTAGCTATGCTACTTTTAACTTATTCATAAACTAATCTATAATATTTATATAAATAAATCATCATGGAGAGCCTTGTGGAAACAATATCCACTTATATATATAACTTTTCACTAATACATACATCATTTTCTTTTACAAACTTAATCTATACATGAAAATGTAAAATCTATCTACTAATCATGAAATAACTATACTAGTCTTCATGCTTCATGTTCTTTTTGTCTTTGAATCTTCAACTTGGATTTACATGGAACACACGGGGTGAGAATTCATAATTCTCAGTATAAGTGTACCAATACCAGCAGTTGTATAGCAACATACAACCCATAAATATCTTAAATAAAACTGTTATTCATTACTCAATTATAACATTATAAATAAATATATATAAACCTTTAATTTCTATACATTACTCTTAGGAACATACATATTCTCTCTTTATGTAATGTTCCTAGTCTAGCCATAACTCTGAACTAAATCACTTTTAAAAGATAGGACAACTGCCCATATAACTATCATCGAAAAGTAATAATTAATGATATTAAACCACCACCCATACAATGGTACAATAACATTGAGCAACCAAACATGAACTATCAATGATATTAAACAACCGCCCATACAATTGCCTAATACCATTGAGCACAACACACAAACACAAGGAATCACCAAACATAATAACAATCACACGTCAAGTAATGCAATGATATTATGATGTATAATATGAGGTATGATTATGCTTAAACAAGGATATGTGATGGTGTAAGTGCAATGTCATAAATAATGTCATGAATCTCCATCTCAGAGATTTACAATGTCATGAATAATGTCATGAATGTCATGAACTTACTATTCCTCTTTATGGTAGGGAACGAATATGTAACCTCCTATAACCTACCATCTCTCTTTCTGTGAATACAATATCATAAATGTCATGAATCTGTCATTCTTCTCTATAGTGGGGAGGGAATATGTTACCTCCTTAACCCACCATTTCTCTTTTTGTGGATACAATGTCATGAATGTCATGAATTTGCTATTCCTCTTTACAGTGAGGAGGGAATATATTACCTCCTTAACCACTTTCTGAACTGTGAACTGGCCTTTTTCTCAATTTTTCTTGTCTTAACTTTTCTTAGAAATGCAAATATATAAATGTATAAATGTTTGTGCATAATGTGGTGTTATGCCTAACTCTTGCATAACCACCACCTGATCTTTGTCCTTGCACTACTAACTTTACCTCAACTCTTTAAGAGTTTTCATGCACTATACTTCCTTTCTTGTTAAACTTAATTAGCATATTTCCTTTCCTTGCATTACTAGCTCTACCTTAACTCCATGAGAGCTTTCATACACTACGACACTCTACTTTTGCCAATCAAACTTAGTATGCTTCCTTTTCTTATGTAACATCCTAGGACTTCCTGCAAGATTGACGAGTGTCTCCATAAATCAACACGGGTCTTTTTAGTGTGCTTTATCCTCACTCACACACATCCTAGGAAACTTCCCAAGAGGTCACCCATCCCACAATTGCTCTAAGTCAAGCACGCTTAACCATGGAGTTCTTATGTTCTAGGCTCGCGAAAAGAAGTTGCAACTTGTTGATATGGCTACGCCTAATCAATTCATTTAAGCCATCCTCAACTATGCAGTCCCATACCTGCACAGTCTCTAAATCCCTCTCATTCCGGTGTGAATTCAATTCATTTGTGTGTCCCTTCGCCTAGAAGCCTACCAGGAGCCGCTCCTTGTCTGTGCTTCTCTTACACCGACCTCCACTCCCCACCCTCGTCGGTCCCAACTGCCACATGCCCACCAACTTCTGCTTGGTTCGTCCCTGAACCACACCGTATTAGGAGAGATCCCGTCTCTGATACCATCTGTAACATCACGGGTGGTGTGTGAAACCCGCAAGTGTATGGTTTCATCATCAAGTAATAAAAAGATCAAATCCACGGGGACTATGTCTATGAATACCAATTAATTAATTAATTCAATTAAATTAAACAAAGCGAATATGATTGTTGAGTGATAAGAACGTAGTAACCGAGCAATTAAATAAACAAATATTAAAGTGCACAGTTGAGATCAAAAACAACAAATTGTTTAAGAAAGGTTTTCAGATTTAAGAAAGCTTCTAGGATTGGGGATAACCACGATGATACAAGACTCCTAATTGACAATCCTTTTATTTAAACTGAAATTCAATTGAAGGTGAATTACCCTAAATTAGTTAATGTTCTTTCTCAAGAGACAAGAACCGTGCCCAATTAAATCAATTCCTACTCTCGTGGTAATTAAATCTAAATTGAACCCATTACGCTTTATGGTAATTCATTAAATCCTCGAAAGGCTAAACCTACTCTTGTGATTTAGACCTTAAGCTCAATTCTTATGGTTCCAACACCTAGGTTCACCTCTCAGTACGTCCCTAGATATCTATGAGATGCAAATAAGTGGCCAACAAATTCACATGAATAAGTGCAATAAGAATTGAATCAAAGAACATTCGAAATTAATAAAAGGGTTAAACAAAGTCAATTAATCATCATCAATGCATCAAAGGGCATTGTCCAATCCCAGAAACAAAAGGAACTACTCAGACATGGAGAAGAAGAAACTAGAAATTAAGTTCAAAAGCATTCAACCCGTAATCGAAGAGAGAAGAGAGGAAGATGAAGATCAAGAGCCTCCCAATGTGCTTCCTTCCAAACCAATTTCGAACCCTAATATTGTATTTAGAACAACTATATATACCTTAGGGGTCTAAACTGATCCAAGCCCATAAAAAATAAGAAAAACGAACTTTGAAATCTGTCACGGGCTGCGATCCACGGCCAGGCCGTGGTTCTCTCTGTTTGAGATCCACGGCTGTGGGTCATCCACGGCCAGGCCGTGGAATTCTCTGGAAGTTCTCCTGTTGCTTTTTCGTGCAGTTGCTCGATCCATGGCTGTGGGAAATTCCACAGGCAAGCCGTGGAACCCTCTGGAATGAGCTTTTTGTCCCAAAATGTTATCCTTTAAGCTCCAAATTTCAATTACGCAAGCTTTCCATCCATTTCAAGACCAATTCAGCACCAATCTTGCATAATAACACCAAAAACACCTCAATTATCCGAACTAAGGGGAAAAACAAATAAAAAGGGAAACTAAAATGCCTAAAGTGCATAAAAATACATGCAAAACAATAACAAAATATGATGTTGTTTCACACACATCAAATCCCCCCAAGCTTAAGATTTTGCTTGTCCCCAAGCAATAACTAATGCCAAACCAAGAAGTGAGATCAAAAGACAATAATGAATGAGGAACCCTTGAAAACATCCAACCAAGCAATAGGCAAAGGCAAACCAAGAATTAGAGAGGTAATCAAAATCAAGTCCAATTAGAGGCTAAGTTCTCAGAAATCATGCTTCTCACTAAATTGGGTTCACTCTACTAACCACTCTCAAAGTGTTTAAGGGTGAAGACAATGCGCTCAAGATTCCTCAAAGAAAATGCACTTCCATAAGCTTGATAAGAAACCAAATTTCCACTAATAATCAGCATGTATGCAAGAATCAAAAGGTCTTTCAAGGGTTGTAATGGGGCCAAGGGAATGATGTTAAGTAGGGTAGAGAAAGGAAGGTATGCACAAGGGGCTAACAAAATTTTCAATAAGCACAAGAAACCCAATAGAATAGAAATGGAGCAAAGGCATTTTTCAATCAATAACTCCACATCACCAAACATTTTCTTCCTTTCTTTTCTTTCCTCTTCTTTTTCAAGCTTTCATCTTATGATTTTCTTTTATTTTCTCTTTTCCTTTTTTTTTATTGAGAAAGAGAAGGCTCAATAACATATGATTCCCAACACAACTTTCAAACCCAATATGCTCCATTTAATATTCTAAATGATAACCGATAATGTATCATCATAGGCATCAAGAAAAACAATTATGCAATAGGCTCAAAATGGGCAACTAGAGGATAAAACTGTAACAATTACTTCAGAAGGCCAGAAAAATACCTAAGATGCCTTAATCACATTCAAGCATGCAAACCAAGATTTTGCCTCAAAATGGTTTCAAATCAAGTTCTAGAGCACAAAATCAATGAGGAAAGATTACTCAACACGAAGAATGGGAGCAAAAATCATATAGTGCATAAATCCCATAGGCTCAAAAACTCATATTTAGAGGTTCAAAAATTAATGAGAAGCACAAATTCAGAGAACATATGCTAAATATCAACTATCAAGAAATCACCTCCACTATCAATTAAAGACAATGCCTGTTGCCTACCACAAGGATCAACAAATTGGGTTCCAAATCAATATCATCTCAAAATCCCCAAAAGAAAAGGGCACAAGGTTCAACCAAAAAGCCGAGAGATATGATGGTGTGAAAATACAACAAGAAGATGCAATGCAATATGAGACATGAGAATGCATGAGAGCAATGATCTACAATGAAAATAAAAAAATGAAAATACCCCCCAAGCTTAGAACTTACATTGTCCCCAATGTAAAAATCTATAACTGGAGAAGGAATAAAGGAAAAGAACTCACTGCGGTGGTGGGAAAGGGTGCTGACTTCCTTCTCTTTTTTTTTGGCCCCTTGAATTCCACAGTCAGGCCATGGAATTCTCTGACTTTGATATTTTCCTCTAGTTTTCATTCCATGGCCATGGAATTTTCCTTGGACTTGGTGTGAAACTTTTTGACTTCACTCTCCTTCTAAATTTAGCTTCAAAAAGGGGTCAAACCTAGACAAAATCTATGAGACAAACATCAAACCAACAATCTAACACACAAAATTAAAAGAAAAAGAGGAAATAAAATAAAGAAAAAACAAGGAAACTTGGGTTGCCTCCCAAGAAGCGCTTGTTTAAAGTCATTAGCTCGACTTTGGTCTGGTTTCTGTGCTCAGGTGATGTCAATGGAGTGGTACTCAGTCCCCACTCCTTCTTCAAGGTGTTTAACTCTTTGGCCATTGATCATGAATGTCTTATGGCCTTCTATCTTCAGCTCAAGCACACCGTAGGATAAGACTCGAACAATCTCATATGGTTCAGACTATTTCGACCACAACTTACCTGGACAGAAATGTAGAAGCGAGTTATCGACAAGAACTTTATCCCCAAGCTTAAATTCACGCTTCTTGATGCATTTGTCATTCTGCTTCTTTGGTCCCTTCTTGCAGGGCTTGGCCTTCTCAAACTTGGTAGCAGCCTTGGGCAAGGTCTCCTCTAACATAACATCAGTCATAGATTCCTGCATATCTGAAAGCACAACACTGTCCACAACATCAGGAGCATCTATGCGATTACATGAATTAAAGGAATTAGGATTCTTTTCAGAATTGAAAACATTAAAAACTACTTCCTCATTGTTCAATCGCAAAGTCAATTTCCCTTCGTGGACATCAATAATTGCCCTTCCAGTGGCGAGGAATGGACACCCAAGTATGATTGGCATTTTAGCATCTGCTTCCACGTCAAGCACAATAAAATCAACAGGTATGGAAAACTTACCCACTCTAATGGGAACATCCTCCAAGATGCCTACGGGGTACTTGACAGACCGATCTGCCAATTGAAGGGAGATAGTTGTGGGTTTTAGTTCACCCACCTCCAATTTCTTGCACATAGAAAGGGGCATAAGACTAACACTAGCCCCAAAATCACACAAAGCTTTATCAAAACTAGTGTTACCAATCAAACAAGGAATAGAGAAGCTACCTGGATCTTTAAGCTTAGGAGGCAATTTATTTTGAATTAAAGCACTACACTCCTCAGTTAAAGCAACTATCTCATATTCCTCAAGCTTTCTCTTATTAGACAAAATGTCCTTAAAAAACTTAGCATAGGTAGGCATTTGTTTCAATGCCTCAGTGAATGGTACATTAATGTACAGTTTCTTTAGGACCTCTAGGAACTTCCCAAATTGTCTATCTAGCTTAGCCTTATCCAATCTTTGAGGGAAGGGAACCGGGGGTTGGTAAGGTTCAGGGGGTACATACTTAAACACCTTCTCATTAGTTTCCTCTTCCTCTAAGGGTTGTGTCTTAGTGTCTTTTTCCTTATTTCCCTTATCTTTGTCACTCACCCCCTTACCCTTAGGATCCTCTAATTTCTTACCACTTCTCAAACTAACAGCCATGCAGTGTTCATTACTTGGATTTATTTCTGGTTGACCAGGAAACTTACCATGTTGCCTATGTGAAGTGCCTGCAAGTTGGGTAATCTGTGTTTCCAACATCTTATTATGAATGGCCAAATTTTTAACCTTAGATGACAACTCTCTAATGGCCTCAGTCACAACTTGCCCTTGTTACCTAAACTCCTCATTTTACTTAGATTGACTCTCAACAAAATTCTCAAGAAAAAACTCAAGTTTAGATTTTTGTACCTGTTAGAATCCAGAAGAGGGTTTAGCACCACTTTGCCTAGCTTGGTATTGACTATTCCGGTAGGAGAAGTTGGGATGTGACCTCCAACCGGGGTTGTAAGTTTGGGAATATGGATCATTCCTCTCTTTTTGGTTGAAGTCATGGAAATTGTGGCATGATTCAACTTGCTCCACCGATGCACCTTGTGAGGGGCCAATTCCAACTTGGCATTCAGCACCCATGTGTCCCTACGCTCCACAAATCTCGCAAAAACTGTTAGAAGCACCTATGGCATTAACATGAGCTTTTTCCAACATGTCAAAATGTTTATTCAAAGAATCAAATTTTGACATAATCAAGTCAACCCCATCTACCTCAAACTTACCTCCCAAGAGTTTTCTCGGATTATTACCTCTTTCATTTGCCCATTGGTGATGATTAGAGGCAACACTCTCAATGATTTCATAAGCTTCTGTCAGTCTTCTGTTCATCAAAGCTCCACCAGCTGCGGAGTCTAAAGACACCTTCAGAGAATATTCTAGCCCATTATCAAAGGTATGGACAATTAACCATTTTTCTAACCCATGGTGAGGGCAGGCTTCCAGCAAAGCCTTGTATCTGTCCCAAGCTTCCGAAAATGATTCACCATCTTTCTGAACGAAGCTTGTGATTTGGGTCCTAAGATGAGCAGTCTTGGATGGTGGAAAGAATTTGTTCAAGAAAGCTTGCTCCAATTGGTCCCAAGTGGTGATTGTCTCAGCGGGGACTGACTTCAACCAAGCTCTAGCTCTATCTCTCAATGATAATGGAAACAGGCAGAGACGAATAACATCAACAGAAACGCCTTCAATCTTGAGGGTCTCACAGAATTCCAAGAACATATCCACATGATCATTCAGGTCCTCTAATGGCAATCCTCCAAATTGGTTCTACCTTATCATAGAAAGTAAGGCAGGAGGTATGGTGAACTGTCTAGCTTCAATGTCTGGCCGAACAATTCCAGAACGCAAACCCCGAGCATTAGGGGTTGCATACTCTTTGAGAAGTCTATTATCAGCAGGTGCAGCCATGACAAGCGTTGGTTCAAGTATTTCTCTCACTCTTTTCCTTTGTTGTCTTCTCCTTCTACGAAAAGTTCTTTCAATTTCAGGATCTGCTTCTTCAAGAGTCCCAGAACATCTAGTACTTCGCATAAACAAGAGAAATTACCTGCAGAGAGTCAAAGAGAAACCAAGAAAATAGTAAAAAGGTTTAAAATAGTTAAATTAAAAATTAAACTGATATTCAAGAAAAACACAGTCCCCGGCAACGGCGCCAAAAATTTGGTGTGTGAAATCCGCAAGTGTATGGTTTCGTCGTCAAGTAATAAAAAGATCGAATCCATAGGGACTATGTCTATGAATACTAATTAATTAATTAATTCAATTAAATTAAACAAAGCACATATGATTATTGAGTTATAAGAACATAGTAACCGAGCAATTAAATAAACAAATATTAAAGTGCACAGTTGAGATCAAAAACAACAAATTGTTTAAGAAAGGTTTTCAGATTTAAGAAAGCTTCCAAGATTGGGGATAACTACGATGATACAACACTCTTAATTGACAATCTTTTTATTTAAATAGAAATTCAATTGAAGGTGAATTACCCTAAATTAGTTAATGTTCTTTCTCAAGAGACAAGAACCGTGCCCAATTAAACCAATTCCTACTCTCGTGGTAGTTGAATCTAAATTGAACCCATTACGCTTTATGGTAATTCATTAAATCCTCGAAAAGCTAAACCTACTCTCGTGATTTAGACCTTAAGCTCAATTCTTATGATTCCAACACCTAGGTTCACCTCTCAGTACGTCCCTAGATATCTATGATATGCAAATAAGTGGCCAGCGAATTCACATAAATAAGTGCAACAAGGATTGAATCAAAGAACATTCGAAATTAATAAAAGGGATAAATAAAGTCAATTAATCATCATCAATGTATCAAAGGGCATTGCCCAATCCCAGAAACAAAAGGAACTACTCAGACATGGAAAAGAAGAAACTAGAAATTAAGTTCAAAAACATTCAAACCCGTAACCGAAGAGAGAAGAGATGAAGATGAAGATCAAGAGCCTCCCAATGTGCCTCCTTCCAAACCAATTTCGAATCCTAATATTGTATTCAGAACAACTATATATACCCTAAGGGTCTAAACTGATCCAAGCCCATAAAAAATAAGAAAAATGAATTTTAAAATCTGTCACAGGCTGCGAACCACGACCGTGGGGAGTTCCACGGCCAAGCCGTGGTTATCTCTGTTTGAGATTCACGGCCGTGGGTCATTCCACGGCTAGGCCGTGGAATTCTCTGGATGTTCCCCTGTTATTTTTTCGCGCAGTTGCTCGATCCATGGCCGTGGGAAATTCCACAGGCAAGCCGTGGAACCCTCTGGAGTGAGCTTTTGTCCTAAAATGTTATCCTTTAAGCTCCAACTTCAATTACGCAAGCTTTCCATCCATTTTAAGACCAATTCAGCACCAATCCTGCATAATAACACCAAAAACACCGCAGTTATCCGAACTAAGGGGAAAAACAAATAAAAAAGGAAACTAAAATGCCTAAAATGCATAAAAATGCATGCAAAATAAGAACAAAATATGTTATTATTTCACATACATCAACGGGACAGCCTGTAAGATTGACGAGTGTCTGTACAAACTAACACGGGTTCTTGCAGCATACTTTGTCCTCACTCACATGTGATTACCATGCGACAATGAAGATGAGTTTTGATGATAACAAACATGAAGATGATGAGAAGACCATGTCCAAGATCTTCAAGATTAGCTTTAGGACTTAGGATCTCTCTTGTAGAGCTTTCATAGGATATCTCATTATTTGTCTTAAAAGATCCAAAAATCAATTTCTTACAAACCAAATTAAAGTTTTAATATGGCTTTGAACAATCAAAAGGTTTGTGGCAATTCAAAAATCACCATATTTGTTTTCCAAGTTTTTCAAATGGCTTTTCAAACAGAGGTATTCGAATAACTTCTTAAGGTATTCGAATAACCTGCCCTTTTTCATTACGTTTTTATAAGAGGTATTCGAATAACCCATACGGTATTCGAATATACCTGAATACAAAATACTGCTTTTAAACAAAGGTATTCGAATACCCTTGTAGGTATTCGAATAACACCCTTCTAAATAGTTTTTTTTAAAAAAAGTGTTTTAAATAGAGGTATTCGAATACACCCCTGTGATATTCGAATAACCTGCTTGTGAACTATTTTTTAAAAGAAATGAAAATAGTGGTATTCGAATACCTCATGTTGGTATTCGAATAACCCACGAGAATCTAATTTAAAATTTGAATTCACACATAAACATTTCAGCTTTAATTATCATATTAAATGCTTCCAACGGACATTTGTGCTCAGAGGCTCTATAAATAGAGACCTTGGGTCACTTCTGCAAGTCCTGGATATTCTAAAATTATTTTGCTTGTGCTAAAATGTGGTTTACAAGTTCCTCTCTTATTCTCAGTGTTCTTTTGGCAAAAATCTAAGATATCCTTAGTGAACTCTATAGTGCATCAACTTGTGATATTTACTCTTTGTGAGAGTTTATTTTTTTTCATCTATTTTCTGCTGTATTTTTGAGAGGGTGAGGTATCCCTCAAAGGCTTTGTAACAAGGGTGAGGTATCCCTTGAAGGTTTGTGTAAGGGTGAGGTATCCCTAACTATTTGAGGCTTTAGCACAAGGGTAGAGTTTCCCTGTGTGTGAAAAGTGCTCTAGATTGCAAAGGTCGCAAGCACCTGCTTTAAGCTTGTCTTGAATAGTAAAAAATCTCGAACTGTGTTTCGAGGACTGGACGTAGACCACAAGTAGTTGGTGGTCGAACCAGGATAAACATTGTGCCTGTTTTTTTTATCCTAAATCTTTTTATTTATCTGCATTTATTCTATTATCTCTTGTAATTTACTTATTGGCTATTCTTCATCTTCTCTTCTTTTATTTTCACGACATTTTAACATTTTATTCTAAGCATATTTAATTTGTTTATGCTTTTACGAAAAAAATTTAACACTCAATTCACCCCCTCTTGAGTACTGGAAGTCACTTGGTAACAAGTGGTATCAGAGCTAATCTCTTGTATAAAGAGCTTAGCCGCTTCAAGAGAACATGGCTTCCTCAAATGGCGTTTCAGAGGGATCTTCCATAAATTGACCACCCTTTTTCAATGGGGATGGTTATGCATATTGGAAGGAAGAAATAAAAATTTTCATCGAAGCTATTGACCTAAATGTGTGGGATGCTGTCGAAAACGGCGCATTTATACCTACAAAAATGATCAATGGTGTAAAGACTGAAACTCCAAATAGTGAATGGTCTGATGATGATAAAAGGAAAGTTCAACATAATTTAAAAGCCAAAAACATCATTACCACTGCCCTGGGGTATGATGAATTTTTCTGGATTTCAAACTGTAAAACCGCAAAAGAGATATGGGACACATTACAAGTCACCCATGAGGGTACTAGTGAAGTTAAGAGGTCTAGAATTAATTCTCTTACTCGTGAATACGAATTGTTTAGAATGAACTAAGGAGAAAGCATTTAAGAAATACAAAAGAGGTTCGCCCACATTGTAAATCATCTTGCATCTTTAGGAAAGAATTTTTCTAACGAAGATTTAATTAACAATGTGCTAAGATGTTTGAGCAAGATTTGGCAACCTAAGGTTACAGCTATATCAGAATCAAGGGACTTGTCGACTATGACATTAGCTACTCTTTTTGGAAAACTCCATAAACATGAACTGGAGCTGAATAGACTAAGCCAAAGTGAAGAAAGTGATAAGAAGAAGAAAGGTATAGCTCTCAAAGCCACTACCTCAACAATTGATGAAGATGATGATGAAGATGGAGAAAGCACTGAAAATATTGAACTAAATGAAGAAAACCTTAGCCTTACGATTAAGAAATTTGGTAAGTTTCTCAGAAAGAAGGGAAACCAAAGAAGACCACCTTTTCCACCAAAGAAAACTCATCATAAAGGAGAAGGAACAACTTCAACTCCAACTTGGTATGAGTGTGGAAAATCTGGACACATGAAAATAGAGTGTCCAATTTACCAAAAGAAGATGGAGAAATTTGAAAAGAAGCCCTTCAAGGAAACAAAGGGAAGAAGAGCCTACATAGCATGGGATGACAACGACATAGACTCAACTGATAGTTCAGATTGCAAAAAAGCCCATCTATGTCTTATGGCCAAAGGAGAAGAAGAAGAACAAAGCGACAATGAGGTAAATTCTAATTTATTGCCTTCTTATAATGAATTACAAGATGCCTTTGAAGAACTACATGATGAATCACTAAGGCTCACTAAATTAATCTCTTCTTCTAAGAAAACAATTTCTTCTCTAGAAAATCGAATTCTTATTTTAAATAAAGAAATTGAAGAATTAAAAATTAAAAATGAAACCTTGGGAATTATTGATGCATGCACATCTCATTTTTTACATGCTTCTACTTCTTCCTCTTGTTCTTCATGTCATATACTCGAAAAAGAAATTGAAGATTTAAAGAACACCCTTGCAAAATTCACCTTTGGAAGAGATAATTTAAATATCATATTAGGAAAACAAAGGGTTGTTTTTGAAAAAGCTGGAATTGGTTATAACCCGAAAAATCAGCACAAATCTTATAAAAATTTCTTTGTTTATTCAAGTACTTCTAGTAGCCCATTTATTAAATGTTTCTATTGTGGGAAGAAGGGTCACAGTGCATCAACTTGCAATGCAAGGAAAAATATTAATACAAAGGTTGGAACAAAAATGGTTTAGGTTCCTAAGGGAACAATACCCACAACTAACATTCAAGGACCCAAGAAAATTTGGGTACCAAAGGTTAAAAATTAAATTTGTGTTGTAGGTGTGCTTGAAGGCAAAGAGCTCAAATTGGTACCTCGATAGTGGATGCTCTAAGCACATGACCGGAGACAACTCAAAATTCTCTTTCCTTATTCCCAAAACTCATGAACATGTAACATATGGAGATAACAATAAAGGAAAGATCCTTGGAGTCGTCAAAGTCGGTAAGAATCCTAACTCCTCTATTGATAATGTATTGTTCGTCGAAGGTCTGAAACATAACTTGCTTAGTATTAGTCAATTATGTGATAAAGGAAATAGAGTTATTTTTTATTCAAATTGTTGCATAATTGAAGATAAAAATGACAAGCATGTTAAGTTTATTAGTCACAAAGTTAATAACATTTATATGATTAGTCTTGATGATATATCTTCAAATGATGCGAAATGCTTTTTAAGTAAGGAAGATGAGTCTTGGTTATGGCATAGGAGAATTGCTCACATTCACATGGACCACTTAAAAAAGTTAGTTTCTAAAGAACTAGTAATTAGACTACCCAAGCTCAATTTTGAAAAAGATAAATTATGTGATGCATGTCAAAAGGGAAAACAAGTAAAGGTCTCTTTTAAAGCCAAAAGCATTATTTCAACTACTAGACCTTTGCAACTTTTGCACATGGATCTTTTTGGACCATCTAGAACTATGAGCTTTGGTAGGAATTACTATGCATTAGTGATTGTGGACGATTTTTCTAGATTCACATGGACCTTATTTCTTTCTCACAAAAATGAAGCATTTCTAGCTTTTAAGCAACTCACCAAAGTTATCCAAAATGAAAAAGGTTTTTCTATTACATCCATAAGAACTGACCATGGTTGTGAATTTGAAAATCATGTTTTTGAAACCTTTTGTGATGAACATGGCATTGAGCATAATTTTTCTGCCCCTAGAACTCCACAACAAAATGGAGTTGTAGAAAGGAAAAATCGATCTTTGGAAGAAATGGCAAGAACTATGCTCAATGAGGCTTCTCTTCCTAAGTATTTTTGGGCGGATGTGGTAAATACTGCGTGTTATGTAATGAATAGAGCCATTATAAGGCCGATTTTAAAGAAAACCCCATATGAGTTATACAACGGAAGAAAGCCAAATGTCTCACACTTTCACTTTTTTGGACGTAAATGTTTTATTTTGAATAATGGAAAGGATAACTTAGGAAAGTTTGATGCTAAGTCTGATGAAAGTATATTTCTAGGCTATTCTATTCATAGCAAAGCTTTTAGAATTTATAATAAAAGAACTATGACAATTGAAGAATCCATTCATGTTGCATTTGATGAAACTAATCCAAATAGATTGAGAAAGGAGTTTGTTGTTGATGATGTTGCAGAAGCTTTGGCAAAAACACATTTGGACAACAAGGAAGAAAGGAAACAAGGAGAGGAATCTCTAAAGCAAGAAGAATCACAAGTCATGGACCTTCCTAAAGAATGGAGGACATCAAGACACCACCCTCTTAACTCCGTGATAGGTGATATCTCAAAAGGGGTAATTACTAGAAACTATCTTAGAAATGCATGTAATCACTTAGCCTTTGTTTCTCAAATTGAACCTAATGATATAATTGAAGCTTTTGATGAAGAACATTGGATCTCAGCTATGCAAGAAGAATTAAATCAATTTGAAAGAAACCAAGTCTGGGAATTAGTTCCTAGGCCTAATAATCATCCTATAATTGGTACTAAATGGGTTTTTAGAAACAAACTTGATGAAAATGGCTTGATAACAAGAAATAAATCTAGATTAGTTGCAAAAGGTTATAATCAAGAAGAAGGAATACACTATGAAGAAACCTATGCACTTGTAGCTAGATTAGAAGCCATTAGAATGTTACTTGCATATGCTTGCATCATGGATTTCAAGTTATATCAAATGGATGTTAAAAGTGCTTTTCTAAATGGTTTTATTCAAGAGGAGGTATATGTTGAACAACCTCTGGGTTTTGAAAATCATGAACTGCCCAACCATGTTTTTAAACTCAAAAAGGCCTTGTATGGCTTAAAACAAGATCCTAGAGCTTGGTATGAAAGGTTGAATAAGTTTCTTTTAGAAAATGGTTTTTCAAGAGGAAAAGTCGATAATACTCTTTTTGTCAAAAACAAAAAGCATGATATTCTCCTTGTACAAATATGTGTGGATGACATTATCTTTGGTGCTACTAATGAATCCTTTTGCAATGAGTTTGCTAAGTCTATGCAGAATGAGTTCGAAATGTCAATGATGGGAGAACTTAATTTCTTCCTTAGGCTTCAAATTAAACAAACAAAAGAAGGGACATTCATAAGTCAAACCAAATACTGCAAGGAACTACTCAAAAGATTCGAAATGGACAATGCCAAGCACATGGCTACACCAATAGGCACTTCTTGCTATTTGGATAAAGATAAAGGAGGTAAATCCGTAGAAATAACGAAATATAGAGGTATGATTGGATCTCTTTTTTATCTTACTGCTAGTAGGCTAGATATTATGTTTAGTGTTTGCATGTGTGCTAGATATCAGGCTAATCCTAAGGAATCTCATTTAAGTGCTATTAAAAGAATAATGAAATACCTAGTAGGCACTTCACAAATGGGTTTGTGGTACCCTAAGGGTGCCTCATGTAGCCTAATAGGATATTCCAATTCTGATTTTGTGGGATGCAAAATGGATAGGAAGAGTACTAGTGGGACATGCCACTTGCTTGATAGCTCTTTAGTTTCTTGGCATAGCAAGAAATAAAATAATGTGGCTTTGTCTATCACTGAGGCTGAATATGTTACAGCTGGGAGTTGTTGTGCTCAGTTTCTATGGATAAAACAACAACTTCTAGACTATGGTCTTCAGCTTGATCACATCTCGATAAGATGTGATAACACTAGTGCAATAAACCTCTCTAAGAATCCCATTTTGCATTCTAGAACAAAGCATATAGAGATAAGACATCATTTTATTAGAGATCATGTACAAGAAGGGGACTGCATTCTTGAATTTGTTGAAACATCTAAGCAACTTACAGATATTTTCACTAAACCCCTAGCAAAAGAAGCATTCATTTATATCAGAGAAGAATTGGGCATAATTGATCAGTCTATTATATAATTGCTTGTAATTATTTTCTTAATTATGATCTTATCTTCTTGAATTGTTACTGACTTGAGCGTCGGAGATATCCTGAAATCTTTTTTGTAGGTACTCCATCAAAAGGTAAGTTTTCATATCTCAAATATACCTTTCTGGACGTAAAATATATGTTTTTATATTTAAGTTATTCGAATACCTTCCTATGGTATTCGAATACCATTGCTTTGTATGTTTATAATCTCTGATAGGTCTATTCGAATACCATTATAAGGTATTCGAATACCATATATCAGTACAGCAATATTATAAGCTGGTGTATTCGAATAACTCAACAAGTATTCGAATAACCAGAGACACATATTTATCAGTATTGTTCACCTGCTCTCTGGAGTATTCGAATAGCCTTCAAGGTATTTGAATACTTGTTTTTCCTTGTTCATAATTCCATGATGCGTATTCGAATACAGTAAGAATTATTCGAATAACCCATGGCTGGCAACCAAGCCAAACTGGCCTTGGTATTCGAATAACTGGGTAGGTATTCGAATACCTTCTATCAGAAGGGTGCGTCCTTTGGTCTTTCCCAACTATCCTATTCGAATACCTCACACGGTATTCGAATAACTCTGGGAATTCTTTATATACCCCCCTTTGTATCCGTTCGTTTATTCGAATACCTTTCTCTCTTTTTTCTCCGTTTCAAACTCTTCTAGTTTCCCTCTTATCTCTATACCCTCCATTTTCTCTTGTATCCCACCTTTATTCCATCCTTACCCTTCGTTACCATCTCTTCCATCAATGGCTTCTTCCTCTTCTCGCCCTAAACGCCCTCGCACGAAGACAGCTCCATGCAACAACCCTCTAGACCTTCGAAGGCTCTCCTCCAACGAGCAAGAGCTTGGTCGCTTTATTTCACACTTTCGGGAGCGTAACCTCGTGCAACTGAAGTACCTTGACTTAGGGTTCTTCCAAAGAGAAGGTGGTTTTGACTTCCTGAACCAGCTAAATCACCAAGGCGTTCTTCAGTTTTGTTCTTACAAAAACGTTCTATATCCCGACCTGGTCAAAATGTTCTATTGTAACCTGAAAATTGAAGGTCAGGAGCTGCACTCGGATGTCTGCGATCAACACATTGTGATCACATCCAACGATTGGGTTCAGATGTTTGGGTTGCAGTCCATTGGTCGCAACATTGAAGAAGATAAAGAAACGCTTCTCTAGGACTTCAACAAGAATAAAGCGATTGAAGATGTTCTAAGGCCTAGGCTGGCATTACCTGCGACTCAAAAAGGAGTCAAAGAAGGCATGATGAAAAGCCAAGACAGGCTCCTACATTATGCCTATGCCCATATCCTAGCTCCTAGAGGTGGGAACTACACCTACCTGAGCGAAGATGATATGTTCATGTTGTGGATCCTGAAGAGAGGATACTAGCTTAACTGGCTCGTCTTCATCATGAAGCATATGATGAGGGCAAAAGGGAAAGAGAAATCTGAGCTGCCCTATGGTCTAATAATCACTGCCTTCCTAGGCAAGTACCCTCAGATTCTCGAAACCGAGCGCGCAACTCCGTTGACCCATCATCATGTGTTTGGGCCCTTCACTCTGAATAAAATGAAGATGATCAATACCGATGAAGGTTGGGTGTTCCCAGTTGAAGTTAAAGATGATGAGGATGACCCAGTTGATCCTGCTGCCCCTGTTGATATTCCTGCTCTTGCTCCTGTCACAAATGAGCAAATCCTGGCTTCTTTGTTGGACAACCGAGCTTACATGGAGAACACCTTCACCATTCTGTTTGACAGAATAACTGGTGTTGAGTGTGAACAGGCTGCACTTTGAGCTCTGCTGTTTGGAAACGAACTTGTCTCTCCTTCTCTGCCACCAGATCCCTATTTCTACGATTCGCTTTTGATAGGTTGCTTAGTTTTAGTTTGTTTGGCTGTTGATTGTATTGGCTATTTTTTATGGGTTGTATATGTACTTGG
Organism: Ormosia emarginata; assembly: GCA_029884605.1. Lineage (NCBI taxonomy): Eukaryota > Viridiplantae > Streptophyta > Magnoliopsida > Fabales > Fabaceae > Ormosia > Ormosia emarginata. The sequence goes on from JAQQTP010000088.1 coordinate 49,818,533, forward strand.
CCAAATTATATTTGATACAAAAAGTACTTTGATCAATCTGTTGCATTTTAAATTATTTACTGTTTATTACATGCAAAATTGTATATGTGCATCCTTTTTTATCATGCCAAAAGGGGAGAAAATTAACCAATATTATTTGAGAAAACACAGGTTAAAAACTGGATTAACACTGGCTATTGGATTCCAAAAGAAAGGGGGAGAATGTGCTTGACTTTGATATTAAATTACCTCTTTTGAAAAAGAGGGGAGTAAGTCTCTTAACCTATCTTTTTGAATTCCAATTTATATGAACTAATGCTTTTCTCAATGATAGTTTGTCATCATCAAAAAGGGGGAGAATGTGATTACCATGCGACAATGAAGATGAGTTTTGATGATAACAAACATGAAGATGATGAGAAGACCAAGTCCAAGATCTTCAAGATTAGCTTTAGGACTTAGGATCTCTCTTGTACAAAGCTTTCATAAGATATCTTATTATTTGTCTTAAAAGATCCAAAAATCAATTTCTTATAAACCAAATTAAAGTTTTAATATGGCTTTGAACAATCAAAAGGTTTGTGGCAATTCAGAAATCACCATATCTGTTTTCCAAGTTTTTCAAATGGCTTTTCAAATAGAGGTATTCGAATAACTTCTTAAGGTATTCGAATAACCTGCCCTTTTTCATTACGTTTTTATAAGAGGTATTCGAATAACCCATACGGTATTCGAATATACCTGAATACAGAATACTGCTTTTAAACAGAGGTATTCGAATACCCTTGTAGGTATTCGAATAACACCCTTCTAAATAGTTTTTTTTTAAAAAAATGTTTTAAATAGAGGTATTCAAATACACCCCTGTGGTATTCGAATAACCTGCTTCTGAACTATTTTTTAAAAGAAATGAAAACAGTGGTATTCGAATACCTCATGTTGGTATTCGAATACCTCATGTTGGTATTCGAATAACCCACGAGAATCTAATTTAAAATTTGAATTCATACGTAAACGTTTTAGCTTTAATTATCATATTAAATGCTTCCATTGGACATTTGTGCTCAGAGGCTCTATAAATAGAGACCTTAGGTCACTTCTGCAAGTCCCAGACATTCTGAATTATTTTGCTTGTGCTAAAACGTAGTTTACAAATTCCTCTCTTATTCTCTGTGTTCTTTTGGCAAAAAACTGAGATATCCTTAGAGAACTCTATAGTGCTTCAACTTGTGATATTTACTCTTTGTGAGAGTTTATTTTTTTTTCATCTATTTCCTGTTGTATTTCTGAGAGGGTGAGGTATCCCTCAAAGGCTTTGTAACAAGGGTGAGGTATCCCTTGAAGGTTTGTGTAAGGGTGAGGTATCTCTAACTGTTTGAGGCTTTAGCACAAGGGTAGAGTTTCCCTGTGTGTGAAAAGTGCTCTAGATTATAAAGGTCGCAAGCACCTGTTTTAAGCTTGTCTTGAATAGTGAAAAATATCGAACTGTGTTTTGGAGACTGGACATAGGCCAGAAGTGGTTGGTGGTCGAACCAGGATAAACATTGTGCCTGCTTTTCTTATCCTTAATCTTTTTATTTATCTGCATTTATTCTATTATCTCTTGCAATTTACTTATTGGTTATTCTTCTTCTCTTCTTTTATTTTCACGACATTTTAACATTTTATTTTAAGCATATTTAATTTGTTTACGATTTTGTGAAAAAATTTTAACACTCAATTCACCCCCCTCTTGAGTACTGGAAGTCACTTGGTAACATCACATGCATCCTAGGAAACTTCCCAAGAGGTCACCTATCCCACAATTGCTCCTGGTCAAGCATGTTTAACCATGAAGTTCTTATGTTCTAGGCTCCTAAAAAGAAGTTGCAACTTGTTGATATGGCTACACCTAATCAATTCCTTTAAGCCATCCTCAACTATGCAGTCTCATACCTGCACAGTCTCTGAATCCCTCTCATTTTGGTGTGAATTCAGTTCATTCATGTGTCCCTTCGCCTAGAAGCCTACCAGGAGCCGCTCCTTGTCTGTGCTTCTCTTACATCGGCGTCCACTCCCCGCCCTCGTCGGCCCCGGATGTCACATTTTGCATGCTAGCTCTACCTCATCTCTATGAGAGCATTCATGTACTATATTACTCAATTATTGCTAACTAGGCACTATGGCCCTTAACTCTTGCCAATTAGCCCCTTTGCACTCAATTCTTAACAATTAATATGATTTCTTGTATCTAATTCTCTTCCTCTTAACCATTTCTCGAATGGTAACTACTACAACCATCAGTTGCTCATGAGAATAAACTTTTAACTAAGGCAATCCATGTCTAATGGAGGCCCATAATCCTCATACTTTCTCTTGAAAACTTCTTACCACGATTATCAATCTCATTTGATTCCATTCCATCTTAAAGTCATTTCTCAATTTGGTTTGGATGCATAATCCTATCACATTTAAGTAAAATATAATCCTTGAATCTAGGGTTTAAGGTTTATGTTTGGGTTACAAGGGATAAAGAACCATGTTTCTGTCATTTTCAACTCAAAAACCTCATCTTAAGGTCCTGGTTATCGATTACATAGCTCTGGTAATCGATTACCAGCTTGATAGAACCTCTATAATCGATTACAAATAAGATGTGATCGATTACGTGTAATCGATTACAAGCAGGATGTAATGGATTACATGCTGCCCAGAAACACGATTTGCAACTCTAGAAGTAGGGGTGTCAAAACGAGCCGGCCCGGCCCATTCGGGCTCGGGCCATTTTCGGGCTGGCCCATTCAGGCCAAATAAATTTCGGGCTGGTATTTTGCCAGTCCAGTCCAGCCCATTTAGCTTTATGTAGTGTAAAAAGAGCGGGCTGGCCCGGCCCATTCGGGCCATGTAAGGTTCGGACTAACATTTTACTGGCCCAGCCCATCCATTTTGTCGGGCTAATCGGACCGGCCCATCGGGCCTGACCCATTTTGACACCCCTATCTAGAAGCTTGTTAATTAATTACAACTGCTATGTAATCGATTACCACGTAGAAATTTGCAAAAAAATAGAGTCTTTAAGCCACCCAAACTCAAACCAAACCAATAAATATCATCTTTAATGTAACACCCTCCTTAGGATGTCACATTTTCGAATAAATATAATAAACCTTACCCAAGTTATAAATCATTTATTAACATATAATAATATAAGTTGTAAAAATTTTGCTTTGTACATTATATCAATAAATAAAATAAACAGAACATGAAATACAACAAACTATTAAATATACACCATAATTATACATATGATTTTTGTCTTTAAAGATATAAATATTTACATACAACAAACTATTTAATAAAGTAGTAAACTGTTTGAATTATCTAAAACATAAACTAGCTTAAGTGCACATCTAGAAATTCTGATCCTCCGAAGGATCCTCCTTAAGGAGATCATCGAAAGACAGAAACCCCAGATGTCATGAAGCTATACGGACAGAGTTCAGGCTGTCGACACACTACTAAGCTCACTTAGGGCATGGAAACGTCCACCCCAATAGCGCCTAATAGATAAGGGCAACTTAAGATGCACATATACAGTAGCAGAGAACATTGGAACACCCTTATATTCTCTACTAAGGAACAGGGTCACTCGTCCCATATAAGCAACAGACTCTCTATCCACTTGTAGACGCCAAGCTTCAAAGCCTCCATGAAACTCCAGTTTCACGAACCTCAAAAAATCCAGCACAGCCACAACAACCAAAATCAATCCAAATGGTATGGATGATCCAAAGGCTCGCCTTCCTCACACTGATCACTCGGATGTTGTTCCTCTTCGTACTGACAATCCAGAGGTTGTTCCTCTTCTTCTTCTTCCTCAAAGTCTTTACAGAACATAGATAATAATACAGAAAGTGTATACAAAGAGGTGAGACAATCTACATCACTACCAGCATGGCAGTACAGAAAATGACAGTACATATAGATATAACAATTGATACAACAATTCATATTATCACATCATATATAATATCTCAGATCAAATATACATAATCATATTATGATACAGACCACATATACAAATGTACATAGACTCGTTCCTACTCCATGGAGCTAAACACAAACATCAGAGAGAATGATCCGGAAGGCCTGTCTATAGCTCCGGCTGCCCAACCAAATATTACATAGTCAAATGTTGTGTAAATAGTACACAGTCAAAACATCGTGTACAACAAGCATTGTATCGGATAGTCTTCACTAGATCATGATTAAGAATAGTGCTTATCGAGATCGCTAGTGCGTTTCCCGTTACCACAGCCCAGAGGAGCTACCAACTGTCCACATATGGAATCCTCCGCATACTAACGCCTCCAAGTTCACTCAATGAACCACACTACGCCTATCACACTCGCACTATGGTATAATTCATCTCGTCAGCCAATTGCCAATTTCAACCAAATTGACACATTCCTCTATGCATGTGCATGAGGCAAAATACATAAATAACCACATTATCAGTATTTTCCATAATAGTATGTCATCACTTGACAGTACTATTTCTCAACATATCCGGGTCCACCACTTTAACCCGATAGTAAACTACAGTTTCTTTAAGTCGCATAAATATTTTATCGCGTTTTCACAATCACATCACCTTTTTCCAACGTTTTCAAATCACGTAAATAATTTTTTGACGTTTTTAAAATCGCGTAGTGTTTTTAAATTATTTTCTCAATCGCGTAACGTTTTTAAATCGTTTTCTCAATCGCGTAGTTTAAAAATTATTAATTTAAATACGCGTAAGGTATTTCTAATATTTTTCAACTGCGTAAAATATTTCTTTATGTTAAAAATTATATTTTGAAACTTTCTCCATTATATATTTATTTTTAAATTTATTTACAGCATTTCCTTTTGAAAAATCCTTTAAGTAATATTTTCTACTATTTCCATTAAAAATTACCTTTCTTAGTCATAACTAATATTTACATCTTGAAACTTGCTAACGCGCTTCAAAACTCAAAGGGTGAGCTATACGTTAGTACTTTTTAAGTGTCCATTTTATTTCTGATCCATACTTAATTTCTCTAATTAAGCTTCTAAAATAACTTCATTCATTGTATTCTCTAAAATTCATTAAAATTGAGTTGTCTTTAATTTACATCAATCTATGCTTAGGAAATAATTTTGAATTAAAAACATCATAAGTAGGCATGTTGGCCAAAAATCATTCTATGCTTTATAAATCATATTTATTTATTTTCCATCATCTAATCTCTTATAAAAATTATTAATCTAATTTATTATTGTTAAATCACCTAATCCATGACTAGAAAAATATTTAGAACATCTTGGTTCCTTTTGTAGTGGTGAAGCCATGAGTTTCATGTGTTCTTTGGAACACTCATGCAAATCCTCAACATATTATTCACATCCTACAATAACTATCATGCATCCATAAACACATACCAATATATATTAAAGCTATAGACATGCTTGCAAACAAAATCAATCACAAATAGAGAAAACTTTAAACAACCAAGTGAATGAATCCTTATGAATTCTTCACCACAAACACATCCATTTTCTCACCACCATACATGGTTGATGAGATTAAATCTCCCTCTTACCTCTAAGGAAGACAAACTCCTCTTAGACTTCCTCCTAGTGATTTCGTATTGCTCCAAAGAAACCCTAACAAACTTAAACAATTTTAAAAAGTCATAAACTATGGTTGAAAAAGAAAAACCATGGATCAATGATGGCTTAGAACTTCAAGAATCAAGTTTGAAACAAGAAACAAGGATTTTTACCTTGTAGGAAAGAAACTTCAAGGTTGTTGGAATGGTGTTCAGGTTTAGGATGATTTCAAATGGATGATTTTGAAGAAACTTATAACACAAAAAGTGTTTAGAATGGTGTTCAGGTTTAGGAAATTGTGTTGGATGAAATTTTAGAAGAGTGGAGGTATGGTTTGGAGATGGTGGCCGTGAGCTTCACAAAGAGAAGCAATGGTGTTTTTGGTTCTTGGAAGAAAGAGAAAGGAGAGAATAAGTTTGTGTGATAGAAAGGATGATGATGAAGTGAAAATGGTCTCCTCCCTTATGCATTGTTGTGGAGCTTCAAAGGAGGAGGCCATTTTGGTTGACCACTCAAGACTCCTAATGGCCTTAGATGAGATCAAGGGTTGATCTTCAAAGCTTTGTCTCCAAGTTTGCTTCCTATTGGCTTAGAGAATCAAGTCACCAAGCTTCTTGATGCTTCTTGAAAGTGCTTGGCCGAATTGCTCCAAGGAAGCGCAAACCAAGTCTTGATCCATTTGGTTTCCTAGTTAGGTTTAGGTAAATCTAGTTAGGTTTCTTAGTTACTTAGTTAACCATCTAGTTACCTAGGATGACTCCTCCATTTCTTGATCATGCTAGAACCTTCTCTAACTAAGGCTCTAATGAGTAGCTAACTAGGTTTGTTCCATTTAGTTACTACTTAAGCACTTTGGATTAACTTAGTTAGGTTTAAGCTAACTTAGTTAGGTTTTCTAGTTACTTACTAACTAGTCCAACCATTATTGTTGACTACCTTCCTATTAGTTTAGAAATTCAAGCCATTTTCGTTGACTGACTCTTATTGGCTTAGAAATAATTCAAGCCAAAAACATTGACATTTCTATTTTTTCACTTAATTGTAAGTCACAAAGACTTTACCAGTTTCTATTGTCCATTGGGCAGAAGCTACTGCTCTTAAGTCAGTAGGTACTGTCCATCATATAATAAAATAATATTAAAATATAAAATATTTTTATTTTACAGATAAATTCTAAAAATTAAAAGATTGATACACATATCACTCGGAATTGGGTTTAGTAAGATCCCCCAGCTCTGAATAATCAGATAAAGATTTTTCCCGGCCCAAAAATTATTATTTTCTTGACTCTGAGTAAATCACACACAACAATCAGTCACGAAACAGTCAAAATAAAATTACAATACATAGAAAACATAAAACAGTACATTTCAGACAATATCGTAATTTAGCAAAAATTTTGGAGTGTTACATTTAACATCAAATTAACTCAAATATGCATCCAAATCATGCAATAAACTATAAATCTCAATATGGGTATAAAACCCTTTTTTCTCCTATTACCATTCAAGCTTCATCTATGGGTTTCAAGAACCACAAACTAAACTCCATACATCAAATAAGCTTTAACTAATCTCACTTCTCTCTTAAGAGCAAGAAACTAGCATATAAACTCCCTATTTCCACCCAAACCCATTTTTCCTCATCAAGCTAAACAGAGAAACAAGATGAAGATAAAAAGAAAAGGATAGAAACAAGCACCTCTACCTTGGTTGATCTCTTGGCCTTTGATCTTTCCTTGTTCTTCCTCTCCTCTTCTTCCATCTTTTCTCCTTTTCTCTTCATCTCTTCTTTCATTTTCTATCTTCTGCTTCCCATCCGAAAATGAAGAAAGAAAGTGAGTAAAACTCACTTTTAAAATATATCAACTTAGGGGCATTTTAGTCTTTTTACTAAACTTTTATCTACTAAGAATACTTTAATCTTCCTAAATCAAGTTTCCTAGCTTCCTTAGGTATTAGAATAAATCATAAGATTTATCTAATTACCAAACTCTTCATTTCCATTAATTTCTATATTTGTACTAAGTCCATCCGGTATTAAAACGCATAACCAATGTGCTTAAAAATACCAGATTAACTCAATTTTCCTTCAAACTTTAACTACCTCATTCTTAACTCATTATTAATTGAGAAACAAATTGACCATATTTGTTTCCCTCAACTTCACTTTTAAAAACTATTTTCTGAGTCTTTTTAGGCCACTTTCCACATTCTGTGTTGCGGCAAAGTGCCTAAACTAACTCAATTTGCCATGAAACTTCACAGGCATATCAAGCAAGTATTAAGTTACCTCTGTAACCTTATATAGGTTTGATATGTTCTTGGGGATGTTACATAGTCCCTGTGGAGATGATCTTACTCATCATTTTTATTACTTGCACGACTCGTGCACTTGGGGTTAGCAAAAAAGCGGTTGGTTTCTGACTTAGCAAGAATCAAAAGAGTAGAAAATTGGATTATGGCGCTTGAGCACATAGGTGCCAAAAGTTAAGCGCCTACGCGCTAGGAGTTGAGCGCCCATTGCCCAGAAAAATCCAGCGTGCTACAAAGCACTGGGCACCTAGGCGCTAGGAACTGGGCGCCTAAGCACCCAGTGACCAAAAAGTTTTTGCCATCCCAACGTCTGAGCAGTGGGAATTGGGCACCCAAGCACCCGGAGACTAGAATTTTTCAAACATTCTTATCTTGTTGGAATGAAGTTTCCTACTTTTTGGGATTTCTTATACATGCTTTTTAATGTGTGTTAAAATACTACTAGAGGTATTTTGTAACACCTTAATTCCATTCATTGTAGTATACCCTACGTATACTAAGTAAATAGAATTGGTATGCCACTTTATAACTTAAATGTATTTTATAACCTGTTCAATATTTATTTAACGAGTAAATATATAGAGCCTTTATAGAAGTAAGAGAGCAAGATATTTTACACCTAAAGAAACTTGCTCTTTACTAAACATTTATCTGATATGTTTGAGATTATAACTTATACAAACTACATATATAAACTTAATTATAGAACTATTAATATAATTACAAACCAAAATAATTACATAACAACTTAACTAAATCTTCTTCGCCTTGCTTTGCGCTTGATTTGATCTTCCTCTGGAGTTATCATGGAAAACATAAAAAGAACTGAGGTAAGAATTAATAATTCTCAGTAGTAAAATTTTAAATTGTGACTTCAAGAAAATCTAGCTGCTTTAGGGTAAAAACAAAATTATACTTAATTATTTGGAAAAGTGGCATATGTCAAAACTCAATCATTTCCCTTCCCAAAGCAAATAGTTCATTCAATTACAAAATAAGTCATTTATTACATAACAATCAATTAGAGTAACATATACCTTAAACATTTGTCATCATACTAGGACAACACATAAGTCCCTTTAAATAATAATCTTAACCTTTTCTAACCAGCTTTTATCCTTAATCTTCATATTCAATAAAAACAAGACAATTGCCCATACAATTATCAATTTTATACAATGCATGATGATGCATGGATATGCCTAAGATGTACCCTAGGATGTTTGTGATATGATTTTACAAAACAACTTTATTTTAGAAAAGCACATGTTATTTGATTATTCCCAGGAAGCCATTTTGTTCCTTGTATTACTTTCTGGGTAGGCAGGATACCTTTTTGCTCTATGCACTACCAAACATTTTTAACTTACTTGGAGCCCTTTTGTCCAAGCTACTTGAAAAATTTACAATACATGGAAACATCAAATAACAAGTTTGAAAATAAAACATGCATAATATTAAAATCCTTTCCTTCTTTAACTTTTAATTAATCATAATTTTTCTTTACATAATAGGGAAACAAATACCATAATCATCAAACTTTACATTTATACATTGCATTACATACTTATAGAGAGGGACTCATTCAACCTCATCTACCTTTACCATTCTTCTTATATTGCTTCCCAAAATTATGCTTATTAACCTCATCCATACCATACAAGGTATATTCAGTGTTTAATAACATAATCATTTTTATCCCATAGCATTAAAGATCAACATCATTCACATATGTCATTCATCACATTTTACCATGGCTTAATGCCTTATTTTCATCATTTATCAATACATGACATAAACAATGATTCACATCCTTTAAATAAAAATCAATTTGACATAACTTTACATAGAAAAATCTATCATATAAGGATCTAACATCATTTTATCATATCATCCTAGTTCAACATTAGCCAAAAAGAGAGCAACCAATGCATGATAACAAATACTACTTGCTAAGTACACTTAGCATACAACACCTAAGACCTCACTTCATCACATTTGGATGCTTAAGATTTCCAAGATTATCCTATGACAATCCATCACACAATGGAAGCCTAAGATGTCCAAACACAATACCCTTTGACACTCCACCTCTCTTTGGTTGTCTAGGGTTCCATAGGTGTATCCTAAGGCCTTTCCCACACTTAGATTGCCTAAAAATTCTCCAACCTCATCGTAAGGCAAATCCCCACTCCTTGGGTGCCTAAGGGTTTTCTGAATTCTCACATATGCTAAGAGGTCATTCTCTCCAAGAAATATCCCCATTAGTGCCTCAACACTCTTAAAAATACATATATGAGTGGTCCCAACACTTTGGATAGCTCTTTTCCCCCAAAATAATATTTTACCCTTTTGCTCAATCTCAACCTTTGACCTTTGCTTAGTAAAATGAGCATAACTTGAGCTATGAAGGTCGAAACGAGATGATTCCGATGGCATTGAAAAGCTAAGAGAAAAATCTACAACTTTCATGAAGACCACAAAAGCTTATAGAATGAAACACACCCCGCTGTGTCTTTAGACATGAGCCATGTTTCTGGGACAGACACACTACAGAAAATTCTACAGTGTCATGCCACTGTTCCATTGGCCAAAAACACGATATTTGATCACCTCAAATTCATTTCTTGATGATTTTAAGTCCCAAACAAGTTCACAGACATGAGAAAGACATAAAACACTAATTAATTTCACCAAAACGGATTATTACATCAAATCACTCATCAAAACTCCAAAATATACACTTTGAGCATTTTAGGTCCAAATGTAGAGTTTTCAATTTCCAATCCAAACTCTTGTCATGAACAAGTCATAAACAACATTTAAAACTAATCCAAGTAAGGAAAACACTAAAAACACCTCAAGAAATTATTTTGAAATATTATACCTCAAATATGTCCTAAGGAAAAAGATAAGAAAAAAGAGGCCAAAAGAGCTCAAGAACCCCTACCTCAAGCTTGAAGATGACCATGGAGGCTCCAAGCTCTCCTTCCTCTTCCCCTTCCTCCCCTTCCTCCTTCTTCCTTCACTCCCCTCTTTCCCTTTTCTCTCTTTTCTTTGTTTTTGTCCCTCTGCAGAACGAAAATAAGGGATGAGAAAGATGAGAAAACCTCATCTTTTTAAAAGATGACCTTAAAGGCAATTTTGTTCTTTTTCTAATTTTGTATCTGTTAAGAACACTTTGATTTAACTAAATCAAGTTTCTTAACTTCCAACAACCTTAGAACAATTAATAAGATCCATCAAAATTCTTGTTTCATCATTTCCATAATTTTGCATATCTGATGTGACCTAATCTGATACTTAAATACTCACTCAATATCCTTAAAAATACCAAACTGAATCAGTTTGTCCTCAAAATTTATCCACATCCACTTCCACATATTTGTGACCTAGAAATAACCTTTCCATATTTATTTCCTTTAATATAACATTTATACTATTTTTCTGAGTTAAAATAGTCATTTTGCACGTTCTATGTTGCGACAAAGTGCCTAAATTAACTCAAAACGTCACAAAATTTAACAGACATGTTAAACAAGTATTAAGCTACCTCTGTAACCCTATACAAGCCTAACATATGTAAAAAGATGTTACATATTTCATGAAGGAAATAACCATGTAGTAAGTATATAAAATGTATGAACCTTAATGCAACCAAGATTAGTGGATTGCCTTTGGTAAGTATCTAGCACCTTTGGCAACTTAGTGTTGCATAGATATCACTTAAGATATAATGATGTGGTGTATTAGTTGCATATATACTAGGATGGATTGGTAGTATTTTTCCTATATGTGTAGCCTTACATGATTTGCACAATCATTTGGCTAGAGGAAGGGAATTAGATATTCCTAACCATAATGCTAGGGTTACGAGTAGTGTGAGGATGAGTTTTCCCTCCCTACTATAAGATAATACAAGAAGCTAGAGTTCCTAATAAAACAACTTGGTTCTTAAATGAGCTAAGTATGTATGGATGTATGTATATGAGTTAACTTGGTTTCTCTAGTTATTAAAGTTAAACCTTGTAGAGTATTTGACATATCTTACTTAGCATGTGTTAAGATTATGTTCATTATGTTATGTATATTTAGTTGTGGGATACCTGTACTGAGAATCGTTAATTCTCACCCCGTTTGTTATTCCATAACAAACCCAGGTCAAGACCTTGCTAAAAGAAAGAAGAAAAAGAAGCTGCTAGACTAGAGTAGTTTTAGTTTTATTGCTTCTAGTGCAAACCTCGTATTATTTATATTTGCTTTGAAATGTAAAAAGAGTTATGTATTATAGTATGCTTTCTTGAGGCTAGTGATGTGTGTGTGTATGTATATATATATATATATATATATATATATATATATATATATACATCGTATTATTTATATTTGCTTTGAAATGTAAAAAGAGTTATGTATTATAGTATGCTTTCTTGAGGCTAGTGATGTGTGTGTCTATATATATATATATATATATAGACACACACATCACTAGCCTCAAGAAAGCATACTATAATACATAACTCTTTTTACATTTCAAAGCAAATATAAATAATACGATGTATATATATATATATATATATATATATATATATATATATATATATATATATATATGCATGTTTTTGCATCCCTCAAGGCTCTCTACAATGACTACTTTGGTGATTATGGATATATTATTATGTTATTAGGTAAGAAGTGACGTTGCTAGTGGTTTTTATGTTTATGTATGTTAGATATAACGAGATATTAGTATTAGGGCATTACAGTACATAGATACAACTGGGAGCAACGCTTATTTTCCTTATGACTCTAACTTTGATTTTTGTATCTACTGGGAATTCTATGAATAGAATTCCCACCCCTTTATAGTGTTTTCAGATTTAGGTTCTAGCTAACATGCATTGCATGACCATCATCATGGTGCTTCACTATGCATGGATTTACTCCCTCAAGGATGAAGGCTTTATAAGGATGATAAGCTCCTAGCCAAGTTTATGCTAGGAGGAAGAAACATAGGCTACACTCAAGTGGGTTGAATGAGCAGAATGGGCATGGGCCGAAATTGGGGGAATTGGAGGGACTTCCACTGCACTCATAACAGATAAAAAGATAGATGAAAGGATTATTAACGGTCAATAATAAATGTGTAGGAATTAATAAAGACAATTGTAGAGTTTGTAACAGTAAGAAATAAATAGTAGAGATAAATGATTGTGGTATCACCACTAAAAGATGGGATATAAATGGGTAGGGAGCAGAGTGAAGGAGGAAGGGAGAAATTGAGTGACTTGGAAGAGGAGTTGGAAAGGGTGGGGAGATCTCTCTGCACCTGTAAAGCTCCTATTGTTATCTTTTATTTTATATTTTTGCAATCTTTCCTGAGAAATTCTGTAATTACAAAGGTCTACCTCTGAGTGAAGGATCTTTTATTTTATGTTTCTGCAATCTTTCCTGAGAAATTTTGTAATCACAAAGGTCTACCTCTGAGTGAAGGATCTAGTCTCCAATCATTTGAAACTAAATATGTTATAGCTAGAAGTTATTATGCTCAAATCATTTGGATTAAGCAACAACTTCTAGACTATAGTCTTGAGCTGGATCACATCCCCATAAGATGCGATAACACTAGTACAATCAATTTGTCTAAAAATCCCGTTTTACACTCAAGAACAAAGCACATTGAAATAAGGCATCATTTCATAAGAAATCATGTTCAAAAAAGTGATTGCTTGGTTGAATTTATGGAAACCACTAAGCAACTAGCTGACATTTTCACTAAATCTTTGGCAAAAGAAGTTTTCTATTATATAAGAAATGAACTTGACATATTAGATCAATCATGCATAGGCTAAATTGCTGCATAATACATTGTTTTGCTGCATAAAATGCAAGTTTGCTGCATAAACATACATTTTTCTGCATAATCATGACTTTTTGCTGCATAACTTTTGATTTTTAATCCAATACTGACTTGAGCGTCGGAGATTCCCCCTAAGTTATTTTGCAGGTGCTTCCTCATGTCAAAGACCTCCAAGAAGCTCAAAAACCTCACAAATCCATCCAAATGGGGTAATTCTTGGTAAAAGTAGCAATTTTGCATAATTATGTGTTTTAGATCACAATGTAATTGGATTATATGTTTGCATGATGTTTGGAATTGATTTGAGAAGCTTTGGAACTAATTTGAAAGGTTTAAAATTGATCATTCACTATTTGAAATGCAAAATATGAGTTTTAGTTGGTTGGTAATCGATTACAAGACCTTTGTAATCGATTACAAAGGTTATGTCAAGCAAGTAATCGATTACATCTTACTGGTAATCAATTACAATGAACCCAGAACTCAGGTAATCGATTACACAAATAATATGATCGATTACAAGGTTTCTAGAAGTGTGATAATCGATTACACCAAAATTATAATCGATTACAAGGGTAACAGAAGGCTGGTAATCGATTACACAACCAATGTAATCGATTACACAGGGGCTTTTAAAAGGTTTTCTGACGCGCGAAAGGTCATTTCTTCATAATCTCCTCTTCTTCTCTTCTGAACCTACGAAAACCCCCCATCCCAAACTCTCAATTTCTCACTCAAATCTCACCCAAAAACACTTCATGTCACCTTCCTCTCACTCGAAAATCACTTCTCCACACAACCCATCCACCAAAACTCATCAAAATCCACCTAAATCTCCACCCAAAATCCACTCACCCCTTTGTCTTTCTCCCTCTCATCACCTACGAGTCACACCACCTAAAACCCTCCTCCTACCATCCTTCCCTTCACCCACACACCTCCAAACTCTATTCCCTTCTTCCCTTCAATGGCTGAACCATCCCAACATGCAAAGCACCCAAGAATAGGGGTCATCGTTGGAGAATCCTCCATTGCTCCTCCACGTAATATTTTCGGGCTGGACCTCACACGACATTTCTCCACCGCCAAAAGGACTGAGCTATTTAGGAAAAACTTCCAACTAAGGAAGCTAATCTCACCCAGTTATCTCACTCAATCATTTTACTCAAGTGAACCCCTAGAATGTTTTCAGTTAATTGAAAGGCTAGGATTGCTTGGGTTCTTCAATATTCACAAGGCTATCTATCCTAATTTGATTAGAGTTTTCTATGCAAATCTGAAATATGAAGACAATTGCCTAATTTCTGAGGTGAAGAAAAGTCAAATTAGGATCACTAGGGAGGAATGGTGTAGATTAACCAAGCTCACCTATACTGGGACAAGCTTTTATGGAAATGAGAATGCTTGGGGAGCTGAGTTTGAATATAGGAGTGCTCTAACATCCATGATTCAGTCTAGTTTAGGGGTGTCAAAATGGGTTAGCCCCAACAAAATGGATGGGCTGGGCTAGCACAATGCTAGCCCAAAACTTACATGGCCCAAATGGGCCAGGCTCGAATGGACCGGGCCAGCCCGCTCTTTTAACACTACATAAAGCTAAATGGGCTAGGCTGGCAAAATACCAGCCCAAAATTTACATGGCCCGAATGGGCTGGCTCGAAAATGGCTCGAGCCAGAATGGGCCAGGCTGGCCCGTTTTGACACCCCTAGTCTAGTTATGTGCTTTCGAGGGATAAGAAAAGAGTAATGGCTACTGGCTTGACAATGGAGAGCATAGTGTTGCATTATCTGGTTGTTCGAGGCCTGATCCCCAGGGGACGTAATTACTCCTAGGTCTTAAGAGATGATGAAGTGGTCTTATGGGCAATAACCATAAATAAGCTAATCAATTGGGCCAACTACATCATTTAACACATGTTGAATGTGAAGAAAAAGAAAAACTCTACTCTTCCTTATGCCATGCTTGTGACTGCTATCCTGGAGCATTGTCACATCTCCTTGTCAGAGGAATCCAAGGATACCAGCTCCAAAAGTCCACAATTCATTGGCTTGCACACTTTGAAGAGGCTTCAACTAAGCAAGGTAGATAGTAGATGGTACTATCTGACCCATGGCAGCTACAGGCATATCCCTCACGGTCTGGAGAGTGATGAAGAAGAAGAAGACCAGTAGCCTGCTCCAGGTCCAGTCACATTGGACCTCCTGCTCCAAGAGATGCACAGTTTGGCAACTACGGTGGAAACCCGGATCGATCGCATTGAGTAGAAGGTGGATCACCTTGAGCTGAGGATAGACTACTCTGATCAGGAGCTTGTTTCTATTCGCTTCCTCTGGAAGGACCAAATTATGAACCACGGAGAGCTGCTGCTGCACCTACCACCTCCTTTGCCCCTCCTGCTCCTCTATCTTTTGCTGATCCCTCTGCCATTCTCGTTGGAGTTCCTGCTGATGATGAGGAGCTCCTTGGTTCTGAGGATGATCTTCAACCTGGTGACGATGATGTCGACCTTGGAGATGTCATTGCGAATGAGGATAGTGATAGCAAGGCGACTGCTAGTGACCATGGACCACTGCCATGATATTTTTTTTGTTTGTTTCATTATTGACTGGTTGTATATGTTATTGGATCAATTTACATAAAATCAGTTGATATTTTGATGTTTCATATTATAACACCCCAAAATTTTATTTATTTTATGATAAATATTTATTTTCTAATATTCGTGATTTTTGAGAAATTTTTTGAATTTTCTGAGAACGTGGAATATTTTAATATTATTTTTCGTTTTGCGTACAAATTGATCGAAGCCGGAAAAATAAATTTTTTTTCCCGAGAACCTTGATCTGTGAAAACATCGACGGGGGATCTTACTAAACCCGAGGCTGGACACAATTTACGAGGCTTCATATTTTTTGAGGAATTTTAACAAGTAAAATAATAAAATGTTGTGTAAATTCCATCGGTCAAATAAATTAATATTGACTTCTGTAGATTGTAGAAATTATCCATTGGATAATAACATGTATCAAAAATCCTATCACATTATCCTAATGTAATCTACTTTATATCTAATCAAGCTCACTTTAATTCAAATTAGTGTACCTTAATTAAGAAGCTTCTTTGAGAAGCTTTGGCCAAATGACAATCTTGCCCTTGGCTTGTTGGGGAAGCCAAAAACTTCCCCATCTCTCCTCCTCGTTGCTGCGGCAATGCCCTCCAAGGGAGGCAAAAATTTTGCCTCCCCACTTAACCTAACCCACTCAAAATATCTCCACTTTTACAACACTTTCTCTCTCTAACTTCTTCTTTAATTTCTCTCCACCTTCTCTTTACCCTCCTCCTCCTTCACTACGAAATTGCAGCCCTATTAGAGACCACCATTCTTCATCTTTTCTCTTCACCAAGCTCATTTCTACACTCACCTTCACCTTCTCTACATCTTTCATTTAGAAAGTTTCTCCAAAATCCAACCTTTCCTCCATTGTCTTCCAAGGCAAAGCTCCTAACTTTGAGGTAAAGTTTTCATTTTTCTTCTCTTTTCTCTTCATTTTCGTGTTCCATGGTTTCTTTGATGACCATGGATCCATTCTTTTTCCACCATTGCTGTTAACTCATTGTCTTGAAAATCCTAGGGTTTTGAAGGCTCAAAACCGAAATCACCAAAGAGCTAGAAGGAGACCATTTTCATGATTCTTCCTTAGGTAAGAGGGAGATTACTCATTTCAACCAATTTTTGGTGGTGAGGGAACCTTGTGTGCTTGTTGATGGAGAAATCCATCTTTGTATGCTCACTTTATTTAGTAATTTTGCATGTTTATATATTATTGAATTGGATTGATGCTTGATTGGTAGTCTTGGACATATTGGATGTGTTGAGTATGTTTGATCATGTTAGGATTGCTAAATGGAAAATTTAGAATTTCCTACCCTAATATGGTGCCACGGTTTTGACTAGAATTTAGGGGTGTAAAATTATTTTTGTACACAAATAAATAAAGCTTATGTAATTAAATGTTGAATGATAACATTGAAATTAATAAATGGAAAGTTTTAAGGGTTTAATACCCTAAAAGAGAGACCACGGTTTTGGCTTGAAACCATAAGAGATTGGATTGATTTTGGTGAACAAAAATTTAAATGATTAGATATCAAGGAATTAAGGCAGAAAATGGAAGAAAATTTGGAACTTGGAAACCTAGTGAGGCTACGGTTTTAGAGGGAAAACTTTGAGGCTAAATGATGCCTTGGTGCATCTTTTGAGACTAAGAATTAGAGACATGCATAATTCTTAATGAAGTGGAAGAATTAAAATTGAATAATGACACTTTAGAAAGCCACGATTTTGAAGGGGACATTTACCCTAAAATTTTCATAATTGAGCTTAAAGTGTAAGACTTTGTAAATGTGGATTCATAATGTGGACTTGTGTTAATTGATGAATTATGATAACATGTTGATGTTGAAAAATGAATAAATATGCCATGGTGGTATGCTTATGATGAATGCATCATTGATAAACATACATGATGTACATTGAGTCGTCATGCATATGTGTTGTCCGTAGGACATTGTTTGAAAGGCGGTGTATACATAGGAGTTGAAAAACACCTATGTACGGGTGCGAATAGACTAAGCGTAGGGTCATAGTGGTTCCCTGGGGGCGTTGGGATGCGGGTGTCTCATAAAAGAAAGTGGTAGCTCCACTGGAGCCGTGGGATAGACCGATGCAAACACACCGACGATCTGGACTGAGATGCTGTCCTATGACGCGATCAACTATTGAGGTGCCATGTATAAGCCATTTGCACAACTATTTTATGAGATGAAGCACGCTGTTTTTAAGGCTAACGATGTACTAGCATTACTCCTTGATCATTTACTCTGAAAATGTTAATGTCTAGCTCCATGGAGTAGGATTTTTGGTACCTTGTGCATTGTGAATTGTCAGTCTCTTCATCCATTAAGCATGAGCATTTATAACTGTTCTTATTACTTCAATAATTGTCTGGTTATCTGAACTATAAACTGCCGAGAATTTTGTTACCCAAGTGGCTTCAGTACTCAAGAGGGGGGGTGAATTGAGTGTTTAGAAAACTTTTTCGCAAACCCTTTTTAATACAATTTTCTTGAAGCAATATGATGAATATGTGCAAAGATAATAAAAAGCCTTTAAAAAATAGTAAATAAATAATTAAGCAATAATAAATAAATTACTGAAGATAAAGAGATGAAGGATAGAAGAAAAGCAGGCACGATATTTATCCTGGTTCGACCACCAACCACTTGTGGCCTACGTCCAGTCCCCGAAACACAGTTCGAGATTTTTCACTATTCAACACAAGCTTAAAACAGGTGCTTGCAACATTTACATAACAGGGATACCTCACCCTATTTACTAGAGGGATACCTCACCCCCTTTGAAGGATACCTCACCTTCTTCACAATAAGGGATACCTCACCCTTTACTAGAGGGATACCTCACCCTCACAATTTCACTAAGGGATACCTCACCCTTTTTACAGAAGTAGAAAATAGATGAAGAGAATCTCTCACTTAGAGCAAATGTTACAAATTGAAGCACTAGGAAGCTCTCTTATGATATCTCAAGGTTTTTGGCAAAAAGAGCACATAAAATATGTAAAATTGAAAATCATGTTTTAGCACAAGCAAAGAATGATTCAGATCATTGGGCTTGTGTAAAAGATGACCAAAACCATGTATTTATAGTGTTCCAAGAAAAAGAGCCGTTGGGTATTAATTTCATTCATTAAAAGCTCAAGAAAATAGCCGTTACGTGATTTCTGGGTTGTGGTATTCGAATACCTTGTGTGGTATTCGAATAGATCCTTCAAAAATGTGTTTTGGAACGTTTTCTATGTTGTGGTATTCGAATACCTTGTGTGGTATTCGAATAGATCCTTAAAAACACGTTCTGGAGACATTTCTGGGGTGTGGTATTCGAATACCTATATGCTGTATTCGAATACACCACTCTGATTTTGAAATCCAACTTTAAATGGTCATAACTTCTTCATTTCTTATCCGTTTAAAGCAAATGACCAGTCATTGGAAAGATATTTGAGTCTATTTTCAAATGAAATATTTCAAAACAAAAATCAAATTATTTTGAAAGTTATGATCAAAAGAGTAACCAAAGGTCAGATTTTCAAAACTCAAACTTTGCTATTTTTCATAAATTTGAACTACCATCATAACTAAACCTTCAAAACTTGTTTGTTGGGTATTTTAATATGTGAAAACCATTTTTAAATATTTGAAAACATATTTGAGATATCTAGAGGGCTTCTTACAAAAAGACCTTAAGTCCTATAAGCTATACCATTTAATCTTCCTTTGGACTTGGTCTTCGACATGATTTTGTTGTTATCAAAACCTTCTTCTCTGTGAGTTAAGCATAAATCAGATTTTTGCTTTCTTGTTGCAATGCTTACTCTTGGTACTTGAACTATACATCATCTTCATCATGTTTGTTATCATCAAAACTATTTTCCATGTCAGCTAGCCAATTACAAATTTCACAGTTGTTTGCCTGTTATCGCAATTATTACAATTAATTATTGTTGTTCTGTTTTTACTGTCAATTTTAACATTGCTGTGATAAAATATATATATTGTGTTATATGTAGGCGTCCAGTGCTGTTTTATTTTCTTACTGCATTATTGGTAATGAAAGCTGGGTGTCTCACCTCTTTCTATATTTTTTGTGTTTCTGTATTTTATCGATCTGTTTACTTTTGAGAAGACGAGCGTAAGGAAAAGGAAGCTCTTGAGTTTCTGGGTTTCTGGCCTTATTACGACTGAAGTTTATCAAGGATGATGTCACGCCCTCATGGATTTTTGGGCTACACATGAATCACTTTTCACGGAGGGACATGTGGGCTGACATGTACTACACCCCACGTGATGACTCTTTTCTGTCCATTACTCGGGCTCCTACCCATTGCTTTGTCGCTCCGATGGATGTTTCATCGAACGAAGAGGACCTTGAGGAGGACTCGGCTACGGTCCCTTCTCGTCAGTCTTAGGGGCTGATACTATTAGTACCTACTAATGGCTAACCGTTTATCTTTTTGGGAAGCCTGACGTTTTGCTATATATGATAGGGGTATATTTGTATCACTTTGGGTGGGTACATCTTTTGTTTTTTTTTGTATATTCTGGAATGTAACTAAACAGGCTGACGCATATAATATATATTGTGTATGTATGAATTTCAATACTGTGTCGATTTTACCGCATTTGTAATTATTGTTATCTTTTACCGTTATTTAAAGAAAGAAAGAAAAATGTGTACACATATCTCAATATTCGATCATTTTACAATCCAAGAATGCAAATTATTTAATCAAGCATTAATTAATGAACCGAGTCTAAATTAATCAAAGTAATCATTATCTCCGCAATACAATTTTTTATTTCGTTTCTTTATATTATGGTGCGATGTCCCTTCTTCGCGGCATTAAGAAAAAGGGGCATTACACTGTCTTAGTATCAGAGTCCCGGTTTAAGTTTTCTTTTGGGTCATGTGGTATTGGACTGTTTTGTTTGTGCTATGTGATTCTCTGTGTTTCTTTGTAGTTAGTATTCTGCAAGGATACATCTGACTTTCTATGTATTTTGTATAGCTTGATTTGAGAGGAGGTATGGCTCGTCGAGGAGACATGACTGCTGCAATCGAAGCAATCCAGAAGATGGCTGAAGCTATGTTGCAGCAAAACTAACAAACTGCTCAATAACAAGAGCGGACTGCACAACAATTGGAGGCAACTGTTGATGCCCAGAATCTGGCGGAGTTTCACCGTACAAATCCTCCACAATTTAAGGGAGAGTATGATCCTGAGAAGGCTACTTTATGGATCAAAGAGTTGGAGAAGATATTTGCGGCCATGAACTGTACAGACAACAAGAAGGTAACTTATGTTGCATTCATGTTGATCGGGAATGTAGAGGATTGGTGGACCGAAGAACGAAGGTTAATGGAGGCTGAAAATCGAGCTATTAATTGGGAAGTGTTCAACGAGAGGTTTTTGAACAAGTATTTCCCAGAAAGTGCTAGGCATGCTAAGGAGATGGAATTTCTTAGCTTAAGGCAAGGAGGTATGACTGTAAGAGAATATGTTACCCAGATTGAGAGTTTGTCCAAGTTCTTAACCTACTTCCAATATCAACCAAACGAAGCATGGAAGTGTCGGAAGTTTGAGGAAGGTCTGAGACACGACATGAAGAGAGCTGTTATTACTCTAAAGATTACTCAGTTTTCGAAACTGGTTGACACTTCTCACTGGGTGGAAGGTTTGGATCAGGCGCGTGATGCGAGAAACAGAAACTTTGGGCCAATTCGGTCTCAAAGAGGAGGAAGCAGTAGTGCTAGCCATTACCAGAAGAAGCCTTATTCCAGACCACCTGGAAATCAACAACAAAGACCACAAAGTGGAAGCCCAAGTGGAAGCCCTAGGAGAACTGGTCAGGTTGCGGCGTTTACGCCAAAATGCCTGAAGTGCGGGAATGAGCACTATACAAGAGACAGCACTATCAAGGGGATCATCTGCTTCATATGCGGGAAACCTGGACACGTTTCTCGTGATTGCAACCATCCTAAAGTTGAACCTGTTGTCAATGCTGCACGGACTACGAACCACAAGCTGGAGGAAGAGTTTACACCCTAAGTGGAGGCCTTTGAATCCGAAGATCTCATACAAGGAGAAGGTCTCATAGAGGGTAATCTTTTAACTGTACTATATGACTCTGGTGCAACTCATTCTTTTATTTCATATGACTGTGTGAAAAGGCTTGGTTTACCTGTGTCTTCTTTACCTTTTGACTTAACTATTTCAACTCCCACTGCTAAACCTGTGGTTACCACCAAAGCCTGTTTGAATTGTCCATTGATTGTTGAAGGTCGAACCTTTTCTGTTGATTTGATCTGTTTGCCATTATCTCAATTAGAGGTGATATTAGGAATGGATTGGTTATCTGTCAACCATGTCCTGTTAGACTGTTCTAGAAAAACCATAATTTTTCCTTTGGATGAGAATTCTAGATTTTTGACGGCCAACCAAGTGAAAGCTTTCTTGAAAGAAGTAGCTCGGGGATACATGTTGTTTTCTTCTTTGAAAGTCGAGAATGAGGTAGATGTGGATGCAATCTCAGTGGTTCGGGAGTTTCCTGAAGTTTTTCCTAAAGATATACCCGGTTTGCCACCGGAGCGGGAAATCGAATTTGCCATTGACCTTGTACCTGGAGCTGGTCCTATTTCTATAGCACCTTATCGTATGTCGCCAGCGGAGCTAGCTGAGCTCAAGGAGCAATTGGAAGAGCTTTTGGAAAAGCAATTCATTAGACCTAGCGTATCACCTTGGGGAGCACCGGTGTTACTAGTCAAGAAGAAGGACGGTACCTCAAGATTGTGCATGGACTATCGTCAATTGAACAAGGTCACAATCAAGAACAAGTATCCACTGTCGAGGATAGATGACTTGATGGATCAGTTGAAGGGAGCAGCCATGTTTTCTAAGATCGATTTGCGATCGGGCTATCACCAAATCAGAGTGAAAGTAGAAGACATTCCTAAAACGACTTTTCGTACTCGTTATGGAGATTACGAGTATTTGGTAATGCCTTTTGGCGTGACTAATGCACCTGCTGTATTCATGGACTATATAAATAGGATCTTTCGTCCTTACTTGGACAGATTCGCCGTTGTCTTCATCGACGATATCTTAATCTATTCACAGAATCAGGAGGACCATGTGGAACATCTCAGTATAGTTCTTCAGATTTTGAAGGAAAAAAAAATTATACGCCAAGTTGGCAAAGTGCGAATTTTGGTTGGATGAGGTGAAATTCTTAGGCCATATGATTTCAAAGGAAGGAATTGTTGTAGACCCATCGAAAGTAGAAGTTATTCTGCAATGGGAAAGGCCAAAGACGGTGACGAAAATCTGAAGCTTTATTAGATTAGCCGGATATTACCGGAGGTTCATCGAAGGATTCTCTAAGATCGCTGGACCTCTCACTCAACTCACGAGGAAGAATCAAGCTTTTAAATGGACGGACGCTTGCGAGGAAAGTTTCCAAGAGCTAAATAGGCGACTAACTACTTCACCAGTATTAGTTCTGCCTAATCCAAGTGAACCGTTTGAAGTGTATTGTGACGCTTCATATCAAGGATTGTGATGTGTGCTTATGCAAGGCAGAAAAGTGGTAGCTTATGCCTCGAGACAATTACGAGTGCATGAGAAGAACTATCCAACACACGACTTGGAGTTAGCTGTTATGGTGTTTGCTTTGAAGATATAGAGACATTATCTCAATGGAGCAACGTTCAACGCCTTCAGTGACCATAAGAGCTTGAAATATCTGTATGACCAGAAAGAGTTGACCATGAGACAACGAAGGTGGTTAGAATTCCTGAAAGACCATGACTTCCAACTTCAGTATCACCCTGGGAAGGCGAATGTTATGGCCGATGCTTTAAGTAGGAAGACGATCAGTGTTTCTACCATGATGATCCGAGAAAGAGACTTGATAGAACAATTCAGAGACATATGGTCTTTTGTAGAATTGATGCCGGGAAAGATCTGCATGAACATGGTCACGATCTCAAGTGAACTAATGGATGACATCTGCAAGAAGCAGAAGCTTGACAAGTTCTTGCAAGAGGAAAGAGAGTTAATAAAGCAAGGTGGTATATCGACGTTAGAGGAAGGAAGTGATGGAATTTTAAGATTCCAAGGTAGGGTATGTGTACCAAAGGACCAAGAATTGAGAGCGTACATTCTTGAACATGCTCATACAAGTAAGTTGAGTATGCATCCTGGCATGACCAAAATGTATCAAGACTTGAAGAAGTTATTCTGGTGGCATGGGATGAAAAGAGATATTGCTAGATGCGTATCTTCTTGTTTGGTTTGCCAGAAAATGAAGATTGAGCATCAAAGACCATCTGGAATGTTGCAACCCTTGACTATTCCCGAGTGGAAATGGGATAGCATTGCCATGGACTTTGTCATCGGATTACCAAGGACAAGAAAATGACATGACTCAATATGGGTAATTGTGGACCAACTTACAAAGTCAGCGCATTTCTTGTCATTCAACATAAGATATTCATTGGAGAAATTAACTCAGATGTACATTGGTGAAATTGCCAGACTACATGGGGTGCCCACAAGCATTATTTCTAACAGAGATCTGAGGTTTACATCGAAGTTTTGGCAAAGTCTTCAAGGAGCAATGGGGACAAAACTATGTCTAAGTTCTGTATATCACCCTCAAACTGATGGACAATCAGAAAGAACAATCCAATCATTGGAAGATCTGCTGAGAGCTTGTGCTATAGAGCAAACTGGAAGTTGGGATGAAATTTTACCGTTGGTAGAGTTCACGTACAACAACAATTATCACTCAAGTATAGGGATGGCTCCCTATGAAGCTCTATATGGACGAAGGTGCCGAACACCACTATGTTGGTATCAAGAAGGAGAGCGGCTTACAGTCGGACCTGATCTTATCTAGCAAACAACCAAAAAGGTCAAAATGATTAAGGAAAATATGAGAACGGCTCAGAGTCGACAAAAGAGTTATGCGGACAAAAAAAGGAAACCTCTTGAGTTCGAAGAAGGAGAGCATGTATTTCTGAAAGTCACGCCTATGACTAGGGTCAGGCGAGTTCTCAAATCTAGAAAGCTCACTCCAAAATTCCTTGGACCTTATCAAATTCTTCGTCGGGTAGGTCCTGTTGCTTACCAAATAGCTTTACCCCATTTTCTCTCAAATCTCCATAATGTCTTTCATGTATCACAACTCCGAAAATACATTCCAAGCTCTGATCATGTCATAGCACCTGATTCAGTACAATTAAAGGAGAACGTGACTTATGAAACAACTCCTGTGAGGATTGAGGATAGGAGAATAAAGCAACTCAGAGGGAAAGACATTTCATTGGTGAAAGTGATCTGGAATAAGACAACTGGTGATGCGACTTGGGAGCTAGAAGATATAATAAAGGAGCAGTACCCAGAGTTATTTTAAGGTACGAAATTTTCGAGGACGAAATTCTTGTTTGTTGGGGAGAGTTGTAACACCCCAAAATTTTATTTATTTTATGATAAATATTCATTTTCTAATATTTGTGATTTTTGAGAATTTTTCTGGATTTTCTGAGAACGTGAAATATTTTAATATTATTTTTCGTTTTGTGTGCAAATTGATCGGAGCTGGGAAAATGAAATATTTTTCTCGAGAATCTTGATCTATGAAAACGTCGATGAGAGGATCTTACTAAACCCGAGACTGGACATGGTTTACGAGGCTTCACATTTTTTGAGGAATTTTAACAAGTAAAATAACAAAACACTGTGTAAATTCCATCTGTCAGATAATTAATACTAGCTTCTGTCGATTGTAGAAATTATCCATTGGATAATAACAAGTATCAAAAATCCTATCACATTATCCTAATGTAATCTACTTTATATCTAATCAAGTTCACTTTAATTTAAATTAGTGTACCTTAATTAAGAAGCTTCTTTGAGAAGCTTTGGCCAAATGACAACCTTGCCCTTGACTTGTTGGGGAAGCCAAAAACTTCCCCCTCTCTCCTCCTTGTTGCCGCGGCAATGCCCTCCAAGGGAGGCAAAAATTTTGCCTCCCCACTTAACCTAACCCACTCAAAATATCTCCACTTTTACAACACTTTCTCTCTCTAACTTCTTCTTCTTCAATTTCTCTCCACCTTCTCTCTACTCCTCCTCCTTCACTACGAAATTGCAGCCCCATTAGAGACCACCATTCTTCATCTTTTCTCTTCACCAAGCTCATTTCTACACTCACATTCACCTTCTCTACATCTTTCATTTAGAAAGTTTCTCCAAAATCCAACCTTTCCTCCATTGTCTTCCAAGGCAAAGCTCCTAACTTTGAGGTAAAGTTTTCATTTTTCTTCTCTTTTCTCTTCATTTTCATGTTCCATGGTCTCTTTGATGACCATGGATCCATTCTTTTTCCACCATTGGTGTTGACTCATTGTCTTGAAAATCTTAGGATTTTGAAGGCTCAAAACCGAAATCACCAAGGAACTAGAAGGAGATCATTTTCGTGATTCTTCCTTAGGTAAGAGGGAGATTACTCACTTCAACTAATTTTTGGTGGTGAGGGAACCTTGTGTGCTTGTTGATGGAGAAATCCATCTTTGTATGCTCACTTTATTTAGTAATTTTGCATTTTTATATATTATTGAATTGGATTGATGCTTGATTGGTAATCTTGGACATATTGGATGTGTTGAATATGCTTGATCATGTTAGGGTTGCTAAATGGAAAATTTGGAGTTTCCTACCCTAATATGGTGCCACGGTTTTGACTAGAATTTAGGGGTGTAAAATTGTTTTTGTACACAAATAAATAAAGCTTATGTAATTAAATGTTAAATGATAACATTGAAGTTAATAAATGGAAAGTTTTAAGGGTTTAATACCCGAAAAGGGAGACCATGGTTTTGGCTTGAAACCATAAGAGATTGGATTGATTTTGGTGAACAAAAATTTAAATGATTAGATATCAAGGAATTAAGGCATAAAATGGAAGAAAATTTGGAACTTGAAAACCTAGTAAGGCTACGGTTTTAGAGGGAAAACCTTGAGGCTAAATGATGCCTTGGTGCATCTTTTGAGACTAAGAATTAGAGACATGCATAATTCTTAATGAAGTGGAAGAATTAAAATTGAATAATGACACTTTAGAAAGCCACGATTTTGAAGGGGGCATTTACCCTAAAATTTTCATAATTGACCTTAAAGTGTAAGACTTTGTAAATGTGGATCCATAATGTGGACTTGTGTTAATTGATGAATGATGATAACATGTTGATGTTGAAAAATGAATAAATATGCCATGGTGTTACGCTTATGATGAATGCATCATTGATAAACATACATGATGTACATTGAGTCGTCATGCGTATGTATTGTCCGTAGGACATTGTTTGAAAGGCAGTGTATGCCTAGGAGTTGAATAACACCTATGTGTGGGTACGAATAGACTAAGCGTAGGGTTATAGTGGTTAGCCCTGGGGGCGTCGGGGTGCGGGTGTCTCACAATAGACAGTGGTAGCTCCACTGGGGCCGTGGGATAGACCGATGCAAACACACCGACGATCCGGACTGAGATGTTGTCCTATATCATGATTAACTATTGAGGTGCCATGTATAAGCTATTTTTGCAATTATTTTATGAGATGAAGCATACTATTTTTAAGGGTAATGATATACTGGCATTACTCCTTGATTATTCACTCTGAAAATGTTAATGTCTAGCTCCATGGAGTAGGATTTTTGGTACCTTGTGCATTGTGAATTGTCAGTCTCTTCATCCATTGAGCATGAGCATTTATAGCTGTTCTTATTACTTCAATAATTGTCTAGTTATCTGAACTATAGACTACCGAGAATTTCACGGTTGTTTGCCTGTTATCGCAATTATTACAATTAATTATTGTTGTTCTATTTTTTCTGTCAATTTTAACATTGCTGTGATAAAATATATATACTGTGTTATATGTGGGCGTCCAGCACCGTTTTGTTTTCTTACTGCCTTATTGGTAATGAAAGCTGGGTGTCTCACCTCTTTCTGTATTTTTTATGTTTTCGTATTTTGTCGATCTGTTTACTTTTGAGAAGACGAGTGTAAGGAAGAGAAAGCTCCTGAGTTTTCGGGTTTCTGGCCATATTACGACTGAAGTTTATCAAGGATGACGTCGCGCCCTCGTGGATTTTTGGGCTACACATGGATCACTTTTCACGGAGGTCTCGATTGCTGGCACATTAATGTGCAGACGGACCATTGCGTGTACCATGGAGAGCTGACGGTGTCCTTGGCATGGGGTCGTTATGACGCCCCTATTTTTTATTTTCATGCTTTTGTCTGGTTATAGTTTTATCTGCCCGTTAGGGACATGTGGGCTGACATGTACTACACCCCACGTGATGACTCTTTTCTGTCCACAGCTCGGGCTCATACCGTTTATCTTTTTGGGAAGCCTGACGTTTTGCTGTATTTGATGGGGGTATATTTGTATCATTTTGGGTGGGTACATCTTTTGTTTTTTTTTTGTATATTTTGAAATGTAACTAAACAGGCTGACGCATATAATATATACTGTGTATGTATGAATTTCAATACTGTGTCGATTTTACCGCATTTGTAATTATTGCTATCTTTTACCATTATTTAAAGATAGAAAAAAAATGTGTGCATATATCTCAATATTCAATCATTTTACAATCCTAGAATGCAAATTATTTAATCAAGCATTAATTAATGAACCAGGTCTAAATTAATCAAAGTAATCATTATCTCTACAATACAAATTTTTATTTCGTTTCTTTATATTATGGTGCGACGTCCCTTCTTCGCCGCATTAAGAAAAAGGGGCGTTACACTTATCTATTTATTGAATATATGGATGTCTTGATCTGATTGGTTATATTTCTTGATCTGGTTGGATTGACTATACTCCCTTTGCAACACTTGATTGGGTTATATTGATTGGTTGCTGATGTTTAAATCTTTGGGAAATCATGAAATATAGTTGAAATGTTGTCTAATTTTTTTTTAATTTCAAATCTGAATGCTTATGTGTTTTTGATAATGCCAACGGGGGAGAGATTAGTGATTGCATAAATACGGGGGAGCTTGATTTAAGCTTTTACATAAACACATCACTGACCCTATCTTGTGCATACATTACGGGGGAGAGTTGCGCTTAAATCTCTGATATATATATATATAAATGCAAATGGTTCTCTACTTTTCAATGTTTATTTTGTCATCATCAAAAAGGAAGAGAATGTGAATGCATGTGTCTTGAAGCATGTCAAATGGTTTTCGATGATAACAAAGCTAAAGATGAAGATCAAGTGCAAAAGAGAAGATCAAGAACAAAGAAAGAAATCAAGAGGTTTATTTAGACATAGGCCTTAGAACATCAATGTTAAATGCTCTTAAGATATCTCAAATGATTTTTCAAAGATGTTTTTAATCAATATGTTTTTCAAAGTTCATATTCTAAAATGATGTTGATTTTAATCTTGGATCATGTTAAACATATACCAATATTGTTCAATCCAAGTTTCTTAAAGTTAGAAATGACATGAATCCTCATTTAGGCTTGAAAAATGTGTTCAAAGTGCAAAGTAATCGATTACACATGTGTAGTAATCGATTACAAGCTAAACAGAAGCCTTGTAATCAATTACATCAACTATGTAATCGATTACCAGCAAGTCAGAGGGCGTGTGATCAATTATACAAAGCTAGTAATCGATTACAACCTACCCAGAAAGCCAAGAACACATTCTAACTACCATGTAATCGATTACCAGAAACATGTAATCGATTATCAGTGTTCTGACATGCCCAACGGCTATATTAGGTGCATTAAATGCTTGCCTTTAATCCCCTAACGGCTCCTTAAGTGCATATCTCTTTAAATACAGATGTTGGGGCATCATTAATAGAAGTTCTTAAACCTGAAACATCTTTGTAACATATCAAAACGAGAATCAATCCTTAAAATCATTTATTGCTCTGTTTTTTGACAAATCCTTGAGATATCTTTTGAGAGCATACTAAGAGTTTCAATTTGTATCATTTACTCTAGTGAGAGTTTCATTCTATCAATCTTAATTGCTTTGTAAGAGAGGGTAAGGTATCCCTCCAAATCATAAAGGGTGAGGCATCCTTTTGTTTGAAAAGGCTCAAGCTCAAGGGTGAGGCATCCCAAGGAGTTGAGTGCTCAAGTTTGTAAAAGTTGTCAAGCACCTATTGAAGCTTGATGATATAGTGGAAAATCTCGAGTGGTTGCTTGAAGACTAGACGCAGGTCACAAGTGGATTGGTGGTCGAACCAGGATAAACTATTGTGTTTGATTCTCTAAACCCTTCTCTTTACATTTGTGCATTGCTTATTTTCTTACTTGATTACTTCTCTCTTGGTTGGTTATTAAGCAATATCTATCATTCTTATCAATTCTTTCATTTCAAATAGTCAATAGCTTCAACAAAATTCAACATTCAAGTGTTTTACGAAAGAATTATGAACTTGTCTTATAAACTCAATTCACCCTCCCTCTTGAGTATTGAAGCCACTTGGAAACACATGTCAGGTCTGTCAGCATAATTTCAGCAAAATTAGAAGTCAAAGAGGAACACGGCCTATCCCGTGTTAGAGGACACGGGCCATGTTGTTGGTAACGCTAAAAAATTGGATCTCCTTGTGATGCTAGAGAAGTACATGGCCTACCCCGTGTCTGATGACACGAGCCGTGTGATTTATTATCTTCAAATTCAGCTCTGATTCTTCACAGATACTCTTCTTTCTTTGCTTCTAAGGGTGATATTGATCTCCTGAAAAATACAATGTAATTATGAGTGCTTATAAAACACACTTAAGCAAAGTTTCACAATAAGGATCCGATTAAACTTCATATCTAGAAACTTAGCTAAAAGTTAACAATTAACCACACATGAAGTCCAATTAGATCAAACACAAGACACTCAAGATATAGAAATAATCAACAGATCACCCTCATACAATATAACAGAATGGTGTTGCTAAAAGAAAACATTGTCATCTGCTTGATGTTACTCGTACTTTGTTATTACAAGCTAATGCACCTTTGAAATTTTGGGGGGATGTTATTATTACCGGTAGGTACTTAATAAATTGCATGCCATGTTCTATTTTACATAACCAAGTTCCTTATTCCCTCTTGTTTCCTATGGAACCCAATTATAAAATTCCTCTCTGTGTCTTTGGTTCCACCTGTTTTGTGCATGATCTTTCTTTAGGAAAAGATAAATTAATTGTTCGTGCTGTTAAATGTATTTTTCTTGGGTACTCTCGCCTCAAAAAAGGGTACCAATGTTATTCTCCTACCTTTCATCACTTTTATATCTCTTTTGATGTCACATTCTTTGAGGAAACACTGTACTTTACTACACAGATTGAACTAGACTCCATATCTTAAGTCTTACCAGTTCCTTACCTGAGCACTCTGATCTCCGTTCCTTAGTCTTTGAGTCCACCAGAACTAGAAAATTCTTCCCAACAATCTTCACCTTGACCTCTCATCACCTATCAACATCATCCTTATCCTTCGCCTCCAGAAAATGTCCATACTCCATAATCCAGTGATTCATTTCCTACTTCAATGTCCATACCTGCTCTAGATTCCTCTCCTATAAACCTCTCTATAGCACTTTGTAAAGGTTTCCATTTTTCCTGTAATCCTCATCTCATTTATAATTTTTTGAGTTATCATCATTTGTCCCCATCCTATTATGTTTTTACATCTGCTTTGTCGTCTATCTCTATTCCTAAATCTGTCCAAGAAGCACTATCCCATCTAGGATGATAGCAAGCATTGATTAATGAGATGACAACTTTAAAATCTAACCACACCTGGACACTCATTCCCCTTCCTCCTAGGAAATCAAAAGTTGGTTGTCGGTGGGTTTTCATTGTCAAAGTGAGTCTTGATGGCAAAGTGGATCGCTTGAAGGCTCATCTTATTGCAAAAGTCTTTACCCAGATTTTTGGTCTTGACTATGGTGATACTTTCTCCCTTGTTGCAAAATGGCCTCTGTTCAGCTACTCATATCCATGGCAGCTATGAATCGCTGGCCCCTGTATCAATTGGACATCAAGAATGCCTTTTTACATGGTGATCTAGCTGAAGAAGTTTATATGGAGTAACCTGTGAGGTTTATTGCTCATGGGGAGTCGAGATTGGTCTACAAATTACACAAGTCCTTGTATAGTCTAAAATAGTCTCCTCGATGTTGGTTTGGACGATTCAGTACAATTTTACAGTAGTTTGGCATGATCCGCAGTGAAGCAGATCACTCTGTGTTTTATACACACTCATCTAACTTGTGTATCTATCTTGTGATCTATATGGATGATATTGTTATCACAAGAAATGATCATGAAGGAATTCAAAGACTGAAGCAACATTTGTTTCATTATTTTGAAACTAAAGATTTGGGTCGACTAAGACACTTTCTTGGGATTGAGATAGCTCAATTAAAGGATGGTATTGTTATCTCATAAAGGAAGTATGCTCTTGAGATTTTAGAAGAAACTGGAATGCTAAGTTGCAAACCAGTTGATACTCCTGTGAACCCGAATGTTAAACTCCTACTAGATCAGGGAGAACCCTTTTCAGATTCAAGAAGGTATTGGACACTGGTGGGATAACTTAATTATCTCATTGTGACCAAACAAGATATA
Organism: Ormosia emarginata; assembly: GCA_029884605.1. Taxonomy (NCBI): domain Eukaryota; kingdom Viridiplantae; phylum Streptophyta; class Magnoliopsida; order Fabales; family Fabaceae; genus Ormosia; species Ormosia emarginata. The sequence continues at coordinate 49,851,621 of JAQQTP010000088.1, forward strand.
TCTTTTATTGTTAGTGTTGTAAGCTAATTTGTAACTCTCCTTGTGTTGATTATTGGGACATAGTTATTCAGATTTTGAAGTATATTAATGGCTCCCCCGGAAAAGGGTTAGTGTATACAAACAGGGGACATATGAATGTAGTTGCTTATACAGATGTTGACTGGGTCAGATCTCCTAGTGATAGAAGATCAACTTCTGGATATTGTGTTCTTATTGGAGGAAAGCTTATCTCATGGAAAAACAAAAAGCAGAATTTTGTTGCTAGATAGAGTTCTAAAGCAGAGTATTGAGCTATGACTCTCACTACATGTGAACTCATATGGTTAAAACAACTCTTGAAATAGTTGAAGTTTTGCAAGATAGGACCTATGATGTTAATATGTGATAATCAAGCAGCACTTCATATTACTTCAAATTTGGTCTTCCATGAACGAACCAAACATATAAAGATTGATTGTCATTTCATCCGTGAGAAGATTGTTTAAAGGGAATCTCTACTTCGTTTGTAAATACTAATGACCAATTGGCAGATCTTCTTACCAAGTCATTTCGGGTTCCAAGAATAACATACATTTGTGACAAGTTGGTTGCTTATGATATATACACTCCAACTTGAGGGGGAGTGTTGGAATTTACATATCATTGGAACTTAATCAATTTATAGTTTGTGTATTTCTTGTAACATTGGAACCTTAGCATCCTAGGAAATGTTTATCCTCATTTATTATCCTTGTAAATATCATACTACAATTAATTTATTGTGTATATATAAACCCAATCTGTTGTGTACAATTTACTTAAGCAATTCAGAAATTCTCTCTAAGTTCTCTGACATTCAAGTATTATAAAATGTTTATTCCCTTGATTACCTAAATATTTGAGTGCTATCTTATTTTTTCAAGGCTCACTTTGCTTCTTTTACCTGGAATAGACAGAGAGAGAGAGAGACTAGGAAATCAAATTGTCATTTGTGTTGGTTTTACGAGCATGGAGATATTAATTTAAATGTTAACTTTGTAATCTATATTCAAGGTCAATGTTAAATTAACAAGATTTTACTTTGTATTTACTACTATTTATTGAATTGAATCTATTCATACTTGAATAGGCGAGAGATGCTCCTTTTTTTGTGCTTATTCTTTTCCCTACAATATTCTGATTAATGACAATGCATAGTAGCTAAGTTTATGGATGGCAGATGGAATATATTTTTTTTTCAAGGGCATCCAACAAAGAAAACAAATTGGCATGTCTTCATTGATGGGGGATGCTTGAGCTTTTGAACTTTTGAAAGGATTCTCAAAGTTGCCTTGGACATGGTTGCACTAGTTTGTTTCATTGTGTGTTGGTAATTTCAGAAACCTTACTTGTACGATTACTATGAATTGAGAAGCCTTTATGCATTTTTAGTTTAGGCATCGTAGGGTTGCTATCTTTTCCTAACAACTTGAATTCTTTAGGAAATGAGACATATTGATTAGTATTTATGCAAACATGTGTAGAAGGGGTATCAAAGCTGCGCAATCCTCATAATTTCAACATGGTGTTAGAGCAGTACCATCTTTCGTGACCTGTCTCATCATTATTCTACTGTCGAGTTCCCAAAAATTTGGAACTCTTTTATGATAATGTCGTTATCTCTATGATTTTCTTCTTCCCATTAGCAATGCACAAATTTTGGCCATCGAAACCTTAGATCTTTCATTGTCATTTTCTCTCTCCTCTAGCAGTTGCCACCTCAGATCTACACAACTGAGGTGCATATCTCCTCTGACCAATTGCACCATCACATTTGTCGCCTTTCACTCAGCCAATCACCGGAATCGTGCCTTTGTTGGATCTCCCATGCGCCACCACGTGCTGTTCTTCAGAATTTGCCCAAACTTGCTTTTTTGCATGCGTGGGAGCTCATCCAAGCCTCATTCTGGCTGCTGGTTCATCATCCTACTTCGGTGAGCCTTTTCAGCCATTTCCAGCCCTTGTCTATATAGATCCTACAACTATAATGGATGTTTGGTCACCCATATTCACAATGTTTTTTTTGTTTTTGGCTGTAATTTTTTTATTTTGGCTGTGTTTTTTGGGTCGGTGTGATGTTGTGGTTTCTTTTGGTTTTTAGATCTCTAGCCACCATGTCCATGCTCACCACATCATCTCTTGCCAGGCCTAACTCTCATAGCCTTTGTTTGTAGCCTCCATGTGGCTATTTGGCATCTTTGGGCTGCGATATGTCATGTTTGACACTTAGATTGTTGTTTTTTAGTTAGTGTGATTGTTGTTTATTAGTATTCTTTGTGGTGGTTATCTCTGATTTTGACTACTATTTGACTCTTTTCCAATACTAGTATAGCATTAAGGGAGAGAATGAGAATAAATCTGTCAAAACTTATACTTCAAGTTTGATGTTAGTCATGTCGTTCTCTTCCCACCAACGATCATTCTAGAGGTGATTCCTTTCCCAATGATGAATCATACTAGCGATGACTTCCCTTCTTGTTGACGATCATTCTAATAGTAACTTATGTTGATTATGACTAACACCAACCCGACTCTGTCTCAGGTGCTCTAGCCCTAACTTAGTGTCCCAGATGAACTGGCTCTGTCTCCATCTCCGTCTTAGAAGTAGTTGCTAGCCAATCACATTGTTTGGCTAGTTATATTTTTATAGTTCATTTTCTTTTAGTGTGTTTAATTATAACAAGCTCAAGCTTTACCTTGAGGAGAATTATTAGAATATATGGAAAATATCTCATAATATCATTATTGTATTATAGAATATTTTAGATTATCTTTTATGAATTATTTCCTATTTATATTCTTTGATTTGTTTTCTTATTTAATTAGGATTATGAGTCTACCATTAGTATAAATATAACTATTGTGTTTGTCTTTTGTATCATCTCATCACATCAAATCAATATCATTCTCTTATTATTCGTTAGTTTATTTCTCTATTTTCTTTCTTCTTTACCTAAAACTCTCTAATTCAATAATATCCATGTATATCACTGAGCCCCTTAATTAGAAAGGATAGCAAGAAATGGTGGATTATTCACTTAAGTTTGAAGAGGATGCTTATTTTTCTTGGTTTGATTACATCAGATGGTGAAACGGTCTTCAGAGTTTCCACTCATGGTTTGTAGATTACTGTAATGTTGTTTTATTTCCGGTGTTCTTTAGTAAGATGCTTGGGAGCTTGTGAAGTCACAAATTCGTCCTAGTTTGTCAATCACTTCCATGGCAGATGTGATTGCTATTTTGGGCTTTCCAATCATCATCTTGATGAACTTATATAAAAAATTTGGACAGCAACAAGAGCAATGGTTATAAAAATGTGATGTGAAGAGCTAACAAGTGCAACGTAGAGGTGGTGGTTTTGGCTTTTTATTTTACAAATTGTGAGCGCTCATGGGTCAAGGTTAATGGGAAGGAGGGGACCCCTGAAATGGAAATCCAAACTTTTTATTTAAAGACACTGGATAAGCCTTTAAGCAAAAGCTTCTACAAGAAAAGGCTTTTGGAAAAAAAAACTAGATTAGGTCTCCCAGCCTCAATCAAAGGAACCACTCGAAATAATTGTCTTGCTTTTTATCCAAACCAAAGTTTCGGCTAAGCTGCCCTAACTTTTGAAATTCCCCCCCCCCCCCTCCCTCCCTTTATGCTTTGTGGAAGAATTTTTAAAATATGCTAAAAGTAATTAGTTCAATAAACTTTCTCTTTTTTGGAGGACTTATCTAAAACAACTAGGAAGAAATTTCTATGAAACTACAATCTTATTATGACAAATCCCTTTTACAGAAAGAGAACTGATCAAGAACCTTCATTTTATCTCCCTGGTTGGAAACTATCCACTGATTATATATTTGACGTAAGTAGTATTGGTTCGATGACGGTTGGGTTGTACCTTCCTCAAATAAACCTTAGTCTAATTCAAAGTAATTTTTTCTTTCCAGATTTTATTACTAACTAGCCCAAATACTATATAGGAAATCCTAATTACATAATAATTAGGTAAGAAGTACACAAAATACTATAATGGTTAAACTAAACTTCTTATAATTTGACTCGATTTGAATTTTGGTTTGTAGTTTTTTTTTTTTTTCATTAGATTTCAATTCGTATAGTTTCACTAATTTCAATTTTGATCCCCAAACCATAATAATTTGAAAACTAATTTTTAATAAAAAAAATATGAACAAATACGTTAATAAATTATAGGGACTAAAAAAAAAATATGAACAAATACGTTAATAAATTATAGGGACTAAAATTCAAAAGAATGAAAAACTATAGGGACTAATATCACAACGGTAGGGACCAAAATTTTTTAAAAACATGAAAATGTAAGAATCAATATCTAAAAAAATAACTACAGGGACCAAAACCAAAATTGGATAAAACTATAGGACCAATTATTTAGTTTAACCTGGTATAATAACGTAACAATGGTTCGTAAATCCTATCTCAAGCTTGTAACGATACATAATCTATTTTTGGCTTTCACCTCTTAGATTTTCTTTTCTTTATTTTTTTTTTTATGCTAGCTCGGGGAATTCTTAAAATTAATTCAAAAATATTTTCCACCAATTCATATGTATTTGCAAGTTTATAACCTTTAACTACGAAACTCATAATAGTAAAGTAACTTAACAAATAGTTTTGAATAAAGTAACATTGCATATAATTATATAGATTTATAATTGCTTCACAAGTAATATAATGGGATACAATTTTTTTAAAAGAAAAATTAAGTACTATATAATTATATTTTTTAGTTTTCTAAGATGATCGTTTATCCTTTGAGTATAAGACTAATCCTTTCAGATTCATAGCGACATGGTTAGACCTTTCCTATAAATAATTTCTTCAAGATTTAAACCTTTGTCCTTCTATAAGAGCACAATTCAATCCTCACTCTGCTTAATCGCTTATAACTAAGCACTATATAATTAAATTACACGTAGTTACCTAAAGAATCTAACTCACACAACCAACTTAACATCCCCAACCTAACTCGATCTTTCATAACTTAGGTGGTTTAGATTGAAGAGTACATAAAATTTGACAAGTTGGATTCAACTTGAACCTTAATCAAAAGTAACTCATTTTATGCACCATAGATCACATAATTTGGTTGAAATATCCAGGGTTATACAATTCTATTTTGGATACATCAGAAGTGTAAACACTTGGATAAAATAGTAGAATAAATGATTTAATGATGGACGAAACCTTCCACATCATCAAACCTTAATCATATTACAGATATTGATGTTAGTGTCATTGTTATTTGAGCTAAAATCTCATTGGTAATACATTTCTATGTATTTTTGGTTCCATAATAAATTTTTATTTTATTTGTCTAATGCTATTTTTTTTCTGTTATTTTGTGTATATTTTTCTTTTCGTTAAAGTTTTATTGATTACTGTTATTATGAGTGTAAATTCATCCATACTTATTGAAACAAATATTTAATACTAATTTTTCTATTTGATTTATCTAATTCTAATTTCTTCAGACATTTTGTTAATATTTTTCTTTTCATTAAATTTTTTATTGATTACTGTTATTATGAAAGTAAGTTATGCTATTACGTCATCCATACTTATTAAAAAATTTAAAAGTAATTATAAATATTATGAATAATAAATAAATTTTAAATATTATATTAATTATTATATTAAGACGTGCTTGTATTATAAAACCTTTATGTTTAATAAAAAATTTTAAACAATTCACACGTACACTGTTTTTCTTGCTCTCGCACCACAAATTATTGAGTGACCTCCTCTAAATCCCTTATATTAAAAAAATATTTCCAATTATTAATTATTTATTTACATTTAATATTGGTCCAATATTATTGTAAGAGAGTTTATATTACTAAATTCGAACATCAAAAAGGAATTTAATGTCAATAAATAATACATCATATATCCTAAAAAAATATAAAGTATAGGGGTATAGTTGTCTTTAGCAGTGTCATTTACATAACAATCACAATACACGTTCTATTTTGCATAATTTTAAATGCGAAGTATGTGTTATCTACTCAGTGGCCTTAGACTTTTTCTTTGTTGAAATCAAACGAAGTTATTAAGCAATTACATAAATTATTAGAATATTTTTTTAGTCCATTTTAAGTATTATTTTGATAAATAAAAAAATTTGATTCATTATAAATGATGTTTTTATATATTAATAAAATATTAATTTTTTTTTATCTCTATCTTTATATTTTAATAGTCTTAACTATTCATGAAAACTGAATAAATATGATAAAATAAAGTAATTAATTGAAATGAATAAGAATAACTTAATAAAAATTTCTCACAATTAAGACTTAGTTTAATGTTTATTAATTCTTGTTACCAAGTGGCCTCAATATTCAAGAGGGATGTGAATTAAGTTTGTAAAATAAGTTCGCAAATCTTTCGCAAAATGTTTGATTATCAATTTTCGTTGAAACTATTGATAGATGAAGATGAATGAATAGATGAGATGAAAGCTTTTCACTCACAAATATAATAGCCAAAGGAGATAGTATCTAAGCAATCCAATAAAACAATGCACAAATATAAATGAGTTGAGTTTAGGAAGACAAACACAATGCTTTATCATGGTTCAACCACCAATCCGCTTATAACCTACGTTCAGTTCTCAAGTAATCACTCGAGATTTCCACTATATCTTCAAGCTTTAAACAGGTGCTTGGCAACCTTTACAAACTTGAGTACTCAACACCTTAAGATACCTCACACTTACGCTTGAGTCTCTACTTTCAAGGGATGCCTCACCCTTTACAAATTGGAGGGATGCCTCATCCTCTTTTACAGAATAATCAAGGTTGATAGAATGAAACTTTCACAAGAGTAATTGATACAAATTGAAGCTCTAGAATGCTCTTCTCAAATATATCTCAAGTGATTTTGAGAAAAATAGAGCAAGAAAGGTTTCAAGGATTGATTCACGTATTAAAGTGTTAGAAATATGTTTCAAGTTGAAGGTTAGCCATTAATGAAGCTCCAACTCAAGTATATATAAAGATTTTGATCAAAGGAGTCGTTGGGAGCTTTAATGCTAATAAAATAATCGTTGGGCAATGTCATACCAGTTGTAATCGATTACACAACCTTGTAATCGATTACATGGTTGTTTGAACGTATTCTTGGCTTTCTGGGCACTATGTAATCGATTACAAGCCTTGTGAAGGTTTCAATTGAAAATGGAAGTTTGTGTGCTGAAACCCCTTTTTAAATCGTTGTGTAATCTATTAGAATGGGTGTGTAATCGATTACCAGCTTTCTGGGAACCTTGTAATCGATTATAGAGTTAGTGTAATCGATTACTTGAGTTTTGGGAACGTAGTAATTGATTACATATTATGTGTAATCGATTACTTGCTTGACAGAGCCTTTATAATCAATTACAAAGGTCTTGTAATCGATTACAAGCTTACTAAAACTCAGTTTTTGTACTTCAAACAATAAAGGACCAATTTCAAAGCTTTCAAATTAGTTTCAAAACATCCCAAATCAATTCCAAACATCATGTAAGCATAAAAACTGACCAGTTCTTAATCCAAAACACATGTTTTTTTTGCAAAATCACTACTTTTACCAAGGATTAAACCACTTTGACAAGATCGGTGAATTTGAGTTTCTTGGAGGACTTAGTCTTGATGGAGTACTTGCAAAACAACTTAGGGAAAACTTTCGTCGCTTAAGTCAGTATTAGATTCAAAAATGATTAAGAAATAGGAAATTATACAACAAAACATCATTATTATGTAGCAAAACAACATGTTATGCAGCAAAATAACATATTATGTAGCAAACCAGTATATTATGCAACAAAAATGACATATTATACAACAGAGTGAAATTGTGCAGAAATTCAAGTTATGCATGATTGATCCAATATGATAAGTCATTTTTAATATAGAAGAATGCTTCTTTTGCAAAGAGCTTAGTGAAAATGTCAGCTAGTTGCTTAGTAATTTTCATAAATTCAAGCATGCAATCACCTTTTTGAATATGATCTCTTATGAAATGGTGTCTTATCTCTATTACAAAATGAGATTTTTAGACAAGTTGATTGAACTAGTGTTATCACACCTTATAAGAATGTGATCAAGCTCAAGATCATAGTCCAAGAGTTATTAATTCATCTAAAGGATTTGAACACAATAACTCCCAGCTACAACATATTCAGCTTCAGCAGTAGACAATGCCACACTATTTTGTTCTTGCTATACCAAGAAACTAGTGAGCTTCCAAGTAAGTGGCATGTCCTACTAGTGCTCTTCCTATCCATTTTGCATCTAGCAAAATCAGAATCGGAGTAACCAACTAGGCTACAAGAGGCACCCTTAGGGTACCACAAACCCATTTGTGAAGTACTTATTAGATATTTCATAATTCTTTTTACAGTATAAAGGTGAGATTCTTTAGGATTTACTTGAAATCTAGCACACATGCATATACTAAACATGATATATGGCCTACTAGAGGTAAGATAAAAGAGTGAGCTAATCATACCTCTATATTTTGAGATTTTTACAGATTTACCTCCTTCATGCTTGTCCAAACAATAAGAAGTGCTTATTGGTGTAGTCATATGCTTGCCATTGTCCATTCCAAACTTTCTAAGCAGCTCCTTGTAATACTTGAATTGACTTATGAAAGTTTCATCCCTTGTTTGTTTGATTTGGAGACTAAGGAAGAAGTTGAGCTCACCCATCATAGACATCTCAAACTCACTTTGCATAATGTTAGCAAACTCTTTACAAAGAGACTCATTAGTGGCACCAAATATGATATCATCAACATATATTTGAACAAGAAGTATATCATGCTTTCTATGCTTAATTAAAGAGTAGTGTCAACCTTTCCTCTAGAGAACTTGCTCAACTTTTCATACCAAGTTCTAGGAGCTTGTTTTAAGACATACAAGACCTTTTTCAATTTAAAAACATAGTTGCGAAGTTCAAAATTTTCAAAACTGGGAGGTTGTTCCACATATACTTCTTCTTGTATGAAACCATTCAAAAAAGCACTTTTAACATCCATTTGGTAAAGCTTAAAATCCATGATACATGTATATGCAAGTAGCATTCTAATGACTTTTAATCTAGCTACATGGGCATATGTTTTCTTATAATCTATTCCTTCTTCTTGATTATAACCTTTAGCAAATAACATAGCTTTGTTTCTTATTATTAAGCTTGTTTCATCAAGTTTGTTCTTAAAGACCCATTTGGTACTAATTATAGGATGATCATTGGGCCTTGGAACTAATTCCCAAGTTTGATTTCTCTCAAATTGGTTTAGTTTATCTTGCATGGCCAAGATCCAATATTCATCATCAATTGCCTCATTTATGTCTTTAGGTTCAACTTGAGAGACAAAGGTCATATGGTTGCATGCATTTCTAAGAGAGTTTTGAGTAATTACCCCTTTTGATACATTACCTATCACCTTGTCAAGAAGATGACATCTTGATATTCTCCATTCTTTGGGCAAGTCCATGATTTCTGAATCCTCTTGCCTTGAGGGATCAAAGAGTCTTTCTTGTTGCTTCTTAGGCTCTTTCTCTTTAAGCACATCTATAATACACATTCAAGTTTTAACCTTTGGTACCCAAATTGTCTTGGGTCCTTGTGTGTTAGAGTTAGGCAAAGTGTCCTTAGGAACGCAAACCATTTTAGTTCTAACCTTGGTGTTTATATTCTTTCTAGCATTACATGTAGATGCACTATACCATTTCTTCCCGCAATGAAAGCATTTGAGGGCTACTTGATGTACTTGAGGAAACAAAAAAATTCTTGTAAGATTTTAGTTAGTTATTTGGATTATACCCTAACCCGACCTTTTGAAAAACACATCTTTGTTTCCTTAGTAACACATTCAAATTGTCATTTCCCAAAGTAAATTTAGCAAGAGTATTTTTCAAATCCTCAACCTCCTTTTTAAATGATTCACATGATGAGCAAGGTAATTGAATGGATGCATTGTCATGTGATGAACAAGTTATGCATGATGAGTTAGTATTGATAAGTCCTAGAGTCTCATTCTCAATTTTGAGTTCGTTAATCTCCTTGTTTAAAATGGAAACTTTATTTATCATTAAAGAGATTATTTTGTTAGAAGATAAAATCATTTTTGTGACTCTCAAGGATTCATCATGCAATTCTTGAAAAGCATTTTGTAATTCATTATAGGAGGGTGAAAAGTCTAGGTTAGAAGAAGTTACCTCGGTGTCAATCTCCTCTTCTTCCTCTCCTTAAGCCATGAGACATAGATGGACTTTTCTCATTTTTCGAGCTATCGGTGAAATCCATATTATTGTCCTCCCAAGCTATGTAAGCTCTTCTTCCTTTCCTTTCTTTAGAAGGTCTCTTTTCAAACTTCTCCGTCTTCTTAAGATATATGGGACATTTCATTTTCATATGCCCCAGTTTACTGCATTCATAACATGTAAGAGTTGATGAGGTTCCTTCCCCTTTATGATAGGTTTTCTTTGGAGGGAAAGGTGGCCTTCTTTGAATTCCTTTCTTCTTGAGAAATCTTCTAAACTTTCTCACAAGAAGACTAAGATTTTCTTCATTCAACTCAAGATTTCCTACTCCTTCTTCATCATCTTCATCATCTTCATCATCATCTTTAAATGTGGATGAAGTGGCTTTGAAAGCAATTCCATTCTTCTTTTTGTCATGCTCCTCACTTTGATTGAGCCTATTGAGCTCTGACTTATGTTCTTGGAGCTTTCCAAAGAGAGTGACTAGAGACATTGTTGATAAATCCCTTGATTCCACAATAGCCGTTACTTTGGGTTGTCAATTCTTGCTTAAATATCTCAAAACTTTGTTACTAAGATCTTTATTTGAAAAAGTATTTCCCAAACAAATAAGATGATTTACAATATGTGTGAATCTCTTTTACATTTCTTGAATGCTTTCTCCTTGATTCATTTTAAATAATTCATATTCATGAATGAGAGTATTTATTCTTGATCATTTTACTTCACTAGTACCCTCATAGGTAACTTGTAGAGTATCTCATATTTCTTTAGCGATCTTACAGTTTGACACCCTAAATAATTCAGCATACCCCAAGGATGTGGTGATGATGTTCTTGACTCTCAAATTGTATTGAACCTTCTTTTTGTCCTTATTGGTCCATTCACTTCTTGGTGTATTAGTTCTTACACCATCAATAGTTCATGTGGGAACAAAAGCACCATTTTCAACGACATCCCACACATCTAAATCAATAGCTTCAATAAAAATTTTCATTCTTTCTTTCCAACAAGCATAACCATCCCCACTGAAAAAGGGAGGTCTATTTATAGAAGAACCTTCGTTAAAAAAATCATTTGAAGCCATCTTTTCTCTTAAAGCTGCTAAGCTCTTTATACAAGAGTCTATCTTTGATACTACTTGTTACCAAGTGGTCTCAATACTCAAGAGGGGAGGTGAATTGAGTTTATAAAATAAGTTCGTAAATCTTTCACAAAATGTTTGATTATCAATTTTCGTTGAAGCTATTGATAGATGAAGATGAATGAATAGATGAGATGAAAGCTTTCACTCAAAAATATAATGGCCAAAGGAGATAGTATCCAAGCAATCCAATAAAACAATGCACAAATATAAATGAGTTGAGTTTAAGAAGACAAACACAATGCTTTATCCTGTTTCAGCCACCAATCTATTTGTTGCTTACGTTCAATCCTCAAGTAATCACTAGAGATTTTCACTATATCTTCAAGCTTTAAATAGGTGCTTGACAACCTTTACAAACTTGAGCATTCAACACCTTGGGATACCTCACCCTTATGCTTAAGCCTTTTCTTTCAAAGGATGTCTCACCCTTTACAATTTGGAGGGATGTCTCACCCTCTTTTACAGAATAATTAAGGTTGATAGAATGAAACTTTCACAAAAGTAATTGATACAAATTAAAGCTCTAGAATGCTCTTCAAAGACATCTCAAGTGATTTTCAGAAAAATAGAGCAAGGAGGGTTTCAAGGATTGATTCACGTATTAAAATGTTAGAAATATGTTTCAAGTTGAAAGTTAGCCATTAATGAAGCCCTAACTCAAGTATATATAAAGATTTTGATCAAAGGAGCCATTGGGAGCTTTAATGCCCAGCATTTAATGCTAATAAAATAATCGTTGGGCAATGTTAGACCAGTTGTAATCGATTACACAGCCTTGTAATCGATTATATGGCTGTTTGAACGTGTTTTTGGCTTTCTGGGTACTATGTAATTGATTACAAGACTTGTGTAATCGATTACATGGTTTCTGCTAGACTTATAATTGATTACAACCTTAGTGTAATCAATTACAAGGCTTCTATCATGCTTGTAACCGATTACATGCTCAATGTAATCAATTACAAGGCCTCTATTTGACTTGTAATCGATTACAACACTTGTGTAATTGATTACATTGGCCCTTGAACACATTTTTCAAGCCCAATTAAGTATGTAGGCCATTCTTAACTTAGAGAAACTTGGATTTGACAAGATTAACATATGTTTTACAAAATCCAAGATTGAAATCAATATTTCTGTAAAATATGAACGTTGAATTTCAAGTTGATTTAAAAAGATCTTGAAAAATCATTTAGAGATAATTGAGATACTTTGAGAGCATTTTACATTGATATTCTAATACCATTAACCTATATTTAATATACCTCTTTTGATCTTGGTTCTCCTTCTTTTATTCTTGATCTTTTCTTTTGATCTTGGTCTTCATCTTGATTTTGTTATCATAAAAAATTTATTTAATATGCTTCAAGACATAAGCATTCACAATTCTTATGTCTTGTATTAAAGTAACACTTAAAATAGATCAAAAAGAATAATTTAAGGAGGTTGAATGGTTAAAAAGGTGTGTTTTTACCTTAGTTACTTAGGTTAGAATTTTATGTTAAAAATGCATCTTTAAGCAATATATATTAACAAAGTTACCTTGTAAGTAACATTGATTGACTCAATATGTTCACTCTTTTGCAGTTCTTTCTCCATAATATTTGGAAAAAAAAGTTTAGTGAAATAATTTCACTGTTTGCACGTGGAAAGCCTATAATTTGGTGAAAGTTTGGGTCTTGGAAGAGTAAAATTCCAGTGTCATGTCAATACAAGTTGATTAGTTTGGAATTTGGATGTGTAAGTTCTATGATGTTTCCTCCCCTTCGCATTAAGTGTTATCATAGTCATAAAGTAAAAATCACGAAGTGACAACTGGGTCATTTCAGGTTACATTCCTCTTTTTCCCTTTTTTTTTAATTATTAAAATAGTAAAAGAAGTCAGTTGATAATATAAGATAAATTATGAAATAACAAGATTTTGTAATAATAGTTTATTTAGAAATTTAAGTACACTTTCCCTTCTCATGCAAAGAAAATTATAAATCCTGCCTCTGGCTATCTAAAATGAAGTCTTATATTATTATTATTTTAATAAAGGAGGTCTGGGTGAAATTTAATACCAGAACTAAACAGTTTTTTCTTAATAAAAAAAATTAATGTCACTGGAGTTGAGATTCCTGGACACACTTACATCATTTAACTTCAATTTGAACCCAATTAAATAATGAGTTAATAATCTTTCACTAACTGTTACCTACTAGAGTAATTTTCTAGATCATCAATTAATTTCATTGGAGTATAAAAAATCATGTTGCAGCAAGAGCAAAACTAGGTGAGAATTGAAGGGACAACGACATCCCTAAAAAAAAAAAAATTTATTCTATGTGCAGTAATTCTTTAAGTATTCTGTGCCCACTTGTAAAATTATATCTTTTTAACATCCACATAAAATCTTTTAGCTCTGTCCTTAAATGGTGATGAGCTAGTGAGCTGAATGGCCACGCAAGAGCCATTTAAATGCAAATAATGATTATATGGGTTATACATGTGTAAATAGCTGTACTGAATGACTATTAAAGGATGGAATACAATATACCTATTTCCATAAGTAATAATCCACTTTTGCACTAACAAGTTCTCCATTTTCAGAATTTAATTTTCTTTTTTCCCAGACTGCAAAATAATGATGATGTATCACATCCCATACATATTGTTGGGGTGAAAATAAACAAATTAGCAATTTGACGGTTAGATGATGAGATTGGAAGAAACTTCCAAGTGTTGAGCTAACAGAAATGTTGAATGGTCGGAAGATCTAATGCAGTAACTGGATATTGATGTCGGACAAGTGATTAATCTGACAGGGTTGTATTTTCTAAGTAATTGAACCAACGAAGAATGTTTAAATGATCAAGAGTTGATTTTGTCGAAAGATTGAGGAAATATTAGTGGCATAACTGCCATATATGTGTCAAATTCTTAGGAGTCAGTTATTTTTATAATTTGCCTATAAATATTAGTATTCACAATGTAAAAAAGGGAGGTTATTTGCTGATACACAATCCTAAAATCTCACTCGAGCAGATTAACGGATTTGATCCAAGTATGCATTCTCTTTTTATTTCAAGTCATTTAATTTAGTGCAATGTTCTTTTAAATTCTTTTATTTTTTAGTCTTGTTCTTTAAATTTTTTTATATTTTATTGCACTTTTACACGCTTTCTTTTACTGCTTTCTGTTTAAATTCTGTACTTCAATTTCCTGTACCAATTTTCTTACTTTCTTTTAAACTTTTCAAAGTTTTCTTTACTAAATTTTCTGTTTATTTCGTGCTTCTTGCTTTAAGCTTTATAAATTCCTGTTGTTTGTTTTAAAACCATTTTACTAAACGAGATTAACACATAACTCGAAATCCATATTTGACTAAAAATATATATTTGTTTGTTAGAATTTGTCTTAACCAAATTTAACTATAAACAAATTGGCACGCCCGGTGGGATGAGTTCAGAATAACTCGTAGTGTCACAATAAATGATTTTATGCGTTTAAGAAGTGAAAGATTTATCTACTCTTCTCAAAATACGTAAACCATGAGTAATGTAAGTAGTCAGGCGTCGGATATACTTTCAACAGCCGTTACTGTGCCACCCTTGACCGTCGCTAATACTGGTCTGGTGGATGATGCTATAACAACTAGTGCTCTCCGGAGTAATCCAGTGTTAGAACATGTGTTTCCTGGAATGACTCATTCATCACCGAGTCAGCTAAGTAACCACAACATAATGAATTCAAATTCAAGGTTTGTACCACAATATGGGTTGCCACCCAATTATGTGCCTCTTGTGATGGTACAAATGGGACTTGGCTCTACGTTGGCCAATACTATTGGCCAAACTGTGGTTTCACAAGGCCAACCACAAATAAGTTCAACCTTGGTAAGTTTTAATGGCTAGGGAGTAGGGGTTGTAGGTACAAGTAATCCAACTCTTTTTCGACAGGAGAGATTGAATTTAGGACCAGTTTTTTCAAGTATGTCGAGAGACACTCCTCATAATATAACAAGGTCAATTATGAATTCTTTGGCTAGCTTTCGACAACAAATGGATGAAAACAACCATGAAATGGTGCATATTTTCACTTAGCAAATGGGTGTTGTGATTACACCAATCATGAAAAACACAAATAATGCTTGCAGCATATTGGCCTAACAGATGGCAAGCTTAAATCAAGCCTTAGGAATAGGTGAATTGGCCAATGAAAATGCTTAAGGAACCTAGCCTGGGGTAAATAGAGCAATGGTTGTACCTCAGGAAAATAGGGGACAAAATCAACAAAACCTCGAACAACCTAAGCAAAATGATCAGCCACGCTTAGAATATGGTAATGTTCATATGCTCTGTCATAGCGTTGAGGATCAAATGGCTAGAAATGATGCAGCCATGAGATTGCTTCGACAAAATCTTGGGGGGCACCAAGTAATTGAGCAAAATGTAAACCAAGTAGTGGAACAAGTGCTGAATAGGTTTGGGTTCAATGTTGGATATGTCAACCAACCCTATTTTGTTTTAGTGTTTCTTGAGTGGGTGCAATAGGCAGAGTTGCCCAGAGGAGTTAAAATTCCTAAACTTTCTAAGTTTGCAGGAAAAAGTAGGAAATCGACCGTCGAACATATTGCACAGTATACTATAGAAATGGGGGAATTAGCCACTATTGAAGGCCTTAAAATGAGATTCTTCCCAAGTTCCCTCACCAAAAATGTTTTTTCTTGGTTCTCGACATTGAGACCAAACTCAGTCCATTCTTAAGCTCAATTAGAAAGAAGCTTTCATGACCAATTCTTTAGAGGAGATTTGAAAGTGGGACTTACAGATCTCTTCAATATCAAAAGAATGTACAATGAAGTTGTAGATGATTATCTTGCTAGGTTTCGACAAATGAGAAGTAGATGTTTCACTCCCATACCTGAGGTCGAAATAGTAAAGATCGCTGTAGGAGGCTTAGACTATTATATAAGAAAGAAATTAATGAATCAACATTTAGTTGATCTTGCCCAACTAGGTGAGAAGGTTAGGCAAATAGAACAACTGAAAGCTGAAAAGGTTTAAAAGCAAAAAAGATTCCTTAAAAGAGAGAAGACAACATTCGTCGGATTAGGTGAATCCGACAATGAGACTGAAGATAGCAATGATAAGTTCGAAGTTAACATTGCGGAACTTCAAAATGGTCCTCCTTATGTTTGTCAGGCTTTACAACCTACAAGAAATAAGGAGAAATTGAGTTATGTCAATAGAAAAACATATACATTCGACGTAACAAAAGCCGACAAAATCTTTGATTTATTGTTAAAAGATAAATAGATTAAACTGTCGGAAGGTCATAGGTTATTAAAACTTGATGAAATAAAAGACCGAAAATATTGTAAGTTTCATAATAATTTCGGATATATTACTAATGAATGTATTCATTTCAGAGACATAATTCAAAAAGCAATAATGGATGGACATTTGAAGTTTGCTGACAAGCTTAAAACGAATGTGAAAGTTGATACAGATCCGTTTCAGGCTGGAGTGTCTTATGTTAATCAGCAGGTTCCTTTGAATGTTGGAATGCTCAACATAAGGAATTTGCAAGAATTCGACGTCGACACAAAGGATGCAATGGACGTCTATCAGAAACCAGGTGAATCTCTTGAAGTAACTCTTGAGAGGAAGAAAGAGAATGACAAGGTAAGATTGTGCCCAAGATGTAATGTAGTATACGATGAGTTTGCTGCAAAGAAAGCTGCTAAGGGACAGCCAAGTGACCAGCAGAGTAAGAAAAAGCTTTTCGACAAGAAAGCTTGGAGACCACAAAAGCCTTTCTATACTCCAAGGCCAAGGCCAGCCTACACGCCTAGACCTAATATGAATGGCTGGTTGGTTGAATCATCTAGTGGATCTGTGGGAAGTAATTCATTTTTCAGAGGTCATGTCGGGCCAGCCAAGACCAGAGTACCACCTGCTAATGTTGTTGTGGACAGATGGGTAAAGAATTCTATAATGGCAAGTCACGCGTATTTTCGACGAAATGTGGCTGCCAGGAAGAATAAATTTCAAAAAGATCAACTAATTTGGAATGAAGATTACAAAAATGGTAGGATCGATTAAGGTAAAGCTATGATTGGCCAAGATGTAGCAAAGCCATCAAAGTCTCTACCAATGTCAAAGAGTAAAAAACGGAGACTGCGGAGATTAAGACAAGCACAGAAGAAAAGGGACATGGCTGAGGGATTAGTTATCAAGGAACAACCCACGAAAATAGGATGTTTAGTGGTCGAAAACAAGCCAGTACCGAATCAAAATGAAGATAGTAATAAGTTAAAAAGTATTATCACAAAAGAATTCTTGGACACAAGGAGATCATTTCCAAAGGAGCCGACAACAACTGCAGTTAGACGGCTTAACATGGATGATAATTTCCAACAAGAAAAGTTGGCAGAGATAAAAAGGGCAAACAGGTTCAAAGGCCTATTCCAAATAAAATTAAGAGGAAATGACCGATTGGATTAATAGCAGCAGAAGAATAGGCAAGGAAAAACAATTTACCAGTCGAGAAAGATAAGGAAATGACCAGATCAAAAATTGAAAAGGTGATAATGGGAAATGTCAAGACCAAGGACTTTGAAATTGAAAGTAGTATGAATGTTGAAGACTGGTGGAAAGAAAAAATCAGGAAAGTCCTAGAGGATCCTAATCAAGATGTTGAAATGAGGAAGAAAATGCTCGACATAATTAAAGAAAGAGAAAGATTGGGAAGGACCATTTAAAGTGACCCAAGTATTTTCAGGAAATGCTTATGCACTTGTCGAAATTAATTCTGGTTTAAGAATTAAGTCGATTAATAACAAATATTTGAAGCTATATAGACCGACAATATGTGAAGTAAAAATTGACAAAGAATGAAGAAAAAATGATATTCATTCATGTATATGGCGATTGCAAGTTACATTGTGATGATCACATATTTTATACATTAATAAACCCTTATTTTTAGTCATTTACACTCTTCATGTACTTAATTGATTAAGCCTGATTATGTTTTGTAAGATTGGACTCAAATTGGACTTAATTGATTTTTTTAGCATTATTTGGGTCTTACACTATTTCTGTATTTTAGTCATATCTTGAGTTCTAGATGTCTGAAAATTATGAATTTTACCTTGTAGAAAAGCTGAGAGAAAGCTCTACAACTTTGATGGAGAGCTCAAAGTCTCAATCAGACATCTAGTGGAGCTAATTGGGCTTGGAAGCCAGAACACGAGTTTTATGTTTGGAACCTGAACAGTGTACAGTAATCAGAGCATACCTCAGGCTTTAGGAATTATCTTGGGCTGAAATTTGGATATTTGAAAGTTAAGACCCAGATCTACAACTTTCATGAAGAACACAAGAGCTCATTCGGACAGCTTGGAGGTGATATTGGGTCTGGAAGTCAAAATAGAGGTGCTGAAACTGGGCCTGAACAGTCTACAGTAAATGGGTCATATCTTGGGCTGTAGGATGAATTTTTGCATGATTTTGGTGCCATTGGAAAGCTGAGACAAAATTCTACAACTTTAAGACTATGTTGCTTCATTCTGATGGCATCCATGAGATCAGCAATGAATGATTTCGGAGATAAAGAATCTCAATAATCCAACCACTACTTCAATAATCCAACCACTCAACCAATCATCCAATCACTCCATCCACTCATCCACCTACTCTTAATCAGCCCCCTTGTCATTTTGTATGCCTAATCCTCTATAAAAGGTACCATTGGCTGATCATTTGATGCACTTGGTGTTAGACTTAGTTTTTACAAGTTATGGTTATGCTTGCTTCTTGTTTTAGTTTGTTGTAATTTTCTCTTGTTCTAAAGTGAAGCTATGTTCATCTTTCTCTTCTTCTCTCTTTCTTTCTTCTTATCTATGAGTAACTAAATCTTCATCTTGCTTGGGTGAAAGAGTGAAGCTCTTGGTAATGAAATAAGGTTATATTATTCTATTTCTTGTGCTTAAAAGATATATTATTAAATGGACATTATATGTGTTGTATTTTGTTTCCAATTAATTTAAAAACCTTCTTTGTATAATAGAGATCTTGATTTATTATAGACAATAGGATTGACACAGTGAATGCTTGAACTCATTTACAAATGTTGGTAGATAATTAAAGGAATCATAATATGATTGCATATATAATTGAACTTTGAATGTTATATTTTCCGATTGGAACCTCCGTTGTGTGTGGATTTCAATTGAGTTATAAAGAGAAATAATCTTGCCTTTAATTTATTACCAAGAGTAGATCTTCTAACCCAAGCAAGTTCTTAAATTCATTTGTGAACATCTTCTATTACTTTTGGTGTTGTGACAAATCCTTTCCTACCTCAATTAATTTTTCTTCATCAATTCCCTGTGGATCGACCTCCGACTCCCGAAAAATTTGCTACTTCAGACAACCTGCACTTGGGTTTGCATCCTTAAATCCTGTTGGAGTGTTAAAAAGATGTGCAAGTGTACACAGTCAAACAAGTAATAAAGTGTGAGTAAAAATCGTTCCCACGAGGATTTAATTGTATTGAATACAAATTCTAGATTTAACCTTTCTTATTTAATGTAATAAAATAAAGAGAAATTTTTAAGCATGTAAAGTAAATGGAGTAATGAGGTATCAGAGCAGTAAGTAATAAATGCAAGGAATTAATAAAAGCGATAAATGAGTGTTTTAAAACAGAGATGGAAACAGTTAGGATTCTAATCCTTTGTAATTCTTAACTTCAGGGTAATGTATGCTTCAGGATGCTACAACATTTAGTCCAGGAAATGAATTTTTGCTTTCCAGCAGTAAAAACTGAGTTCATTAAAAGCTTCTTATTCCTAAGTTCAAATTAATTTCCCTCAGTTATCAAAGATGCACGTCTAGCTACTTAAGACTTGAAGGCTATTCATAGCTCATTCAACACAATTAATTTTCCAATTAATTGTTCTATCTTTATCTTCTAATCAAGTCCACTAACTTGGTTTTTCCAAATGAAATTAGTTGATAATTCAGATTAGTTGATCAGGCTAAACCGAAATTAAACATTAAAACAGAAAAGAAAAAAAATGAATAATATCCATAACATTAGATTACCCTTCAGTACAATTACAAATTCATAAAATCCTAACTAATAGAATTTAGCTCATAATGAGCTTGAAGACAAAGTAAGCAAAAGAGATAGAAAATAAAGGCATGATGCGTAAAAATTGAAATTACAGATAGAACCAAGAGCTGATGGCTCTACACAGTACCTAAAAAACTCTCCCTTAAAAACAAGGTCATACTCACTATTTGTACTAGCTCCCAAAATAGGGTTACACTCTCTCTCATGCCTCACTTTTTGGACTTTTACAAATTCAAATACTAAAATATTCCTTGGCCCAATTTCCAAGTACACACAGATGCTGCATTGTATTCTTTCTCTTCCTTTTAAGCACAGCGCAGTAGGTATTTTTGTCTTCTAGTGGGCAAGAGCTGAGCTGGAAATGATTTTATCTTATAGTGATTCGCTCCCCCAAAACTACAACATTCCAAAACATCCCAAAGCAATTCCTTCAGCAATTACACCTTTAAAACCTGCTCAAAACTAAATCAAACCTTCAGCAATAATAGATCAGAATTTACAGCTTTTCACAATTAATCAGGTTAACCCAGATATTTACTCAATCAAACAAAACTTGAAGTTCTTCTCCAAAATTAATCAAAGCAAGAACAATGATTAAGCTAAAAGGATAGTAATAACTCTTATTTCCAAGAGTTATCACACCCCCAAACTTGCACCATTGCTTGTCCTCAAGTAATGACATTCAACAAGCATTAACAAAACAAAATCAGAATAGTATAAGCAAAATCCATGACAATCCTCATATGCATTTTTCATAATTATGCTCAACACAAAATACTATTTTCTTAATCACTTTCCATAGTGTATATGTGATTTCTCTAAGCTCTCAACTCAGTTTTAGCAAGGAACTCCAACCAAACCACCTCTCAATAGAGTCTTAGGTGCATTTTCCAAATATCCTTTGGATGTAAGGGTGAAGACTCACCAGATTATCTTCCTAAGAACAGGGGCTTAACACATTATGGGGTTTGTCATATCGCTCAATTCACTCTACTTTATGTTCTGTGTTGATGTTTCACTCAATCATCATTCACATGCAACTCTTATCATATGCTTGACAAATTTCTATTAATCAAAAGCACATACACAAATTGCACACAGTAAGAGGACTTTAATGGGTTGTAATAAGGCTAAGGTTCAGGTGTGGAATTTTTGGAAAGTAGCTAACTTAGGTAGAGTTCAAGATCTTTGTCAAAATTACCCACCCCCAAACTTAGACATTTCTGTATTTTTACCCACAGTTCTGGTAACAAGGGGTAAGTTTTTTTTTTTAAATTGGTCTTTTGATAATTTGCTCATTCCTCCCTTTTTATTGCATAGGCACCCCACCCCCAAACTTATAATGTTGGTTGTCCTCAACCATTATGGTCAGGACCTATAATTAGGTAACACTTTTGACACAGTCCTAAACTCCACCTAAACAGGGTAGTACATTATTTTTCAGGGAATTTGAGCTTATAATATGGCTTATTACCAACAAAAAAAATCTTAGGCTCAAAGGGGTTCACAAAGGGTAATACTTGAGGGTTGGCCTTTTAAGTCTCAGTATTTAAAACAAGAATAGTGCCTCAAGTCAGTTTGTGTGCAACAGTGAAATGTGCAATCAATCACAGAAAGAAGTCAAGTTCGGTAGAGAAAACACATGAATGGAATGCATGATGAACAAAATCTGTTGAAGCCCAAAAGCTCACAGGATTGATGCTGTAGAGTACTACGACATCACATTCAGTCTCACTCACCCCTATACTTAGGTTGAAATCTAATTTAGACCTCACCCTCTCTTCCTTGGACAAGGGTCTTTGCAACCCAATTCCCCCAATTGATTGGTGACTTTTGAAGAAGTCCTTCTTTTAAATCCATTTTGAGCTAGGGATTGTGTGGTGAGAAAGGATTAATTCAAGGTATTAATGTATTTTACATGTAGTAAGGTAAAACTTATACTGTTGGTTGTCCTCAACCATTATGGTCAGGACCTATAATTAGGTAACACTTTTGACACAGTCCTAAACTCCACCTAAACAGGGTAGTACATTGTTTTTCAGGGAATTTGAGCTTGTAATATGGCTTATTACCAACAAAAAAAATCTTAGGCTCAAAGGGGTTCACAAAGGGTAATACTTGAGGGTTGGCCTTTTAAGTCTCAGCATTTAAAACAAGAATAGTGCCTCAAGTCAGTTTGTGTGCAACAGTGAAATGTGCAATCAATCACAGAAAGAAGTCAAGTTCTGCAGAGAAAACACATGAATGGAATGCATGATGAACAAAATCTGTTGAAGCCCAAAAGCTCACAGGATTGATGCTGTAGAGTACTATGACATCACATTCAGTCTCACTCACCCCCATACTTAGGTTGAAATCTAATTTAGACCTCACCCTCTCTTCCTTGGACAAGGGTCTTTGCAACCCAATTCCCCCAATTGATTGGTGACTTTTGAAGAAGTCCTTCTTTTAAATCCATTTTGAGCTAGGGATTGTGTGGTGAGAAAGGATTAATTCAAGGTATTAATGTATTTTACATGTAGTAAGGTAAAACTTATACTGTTGGTTGTCCTCAACCATTATGGTCAGGACCTATAATTAGGTAACACTTTTGACACAGTCCTAAACTCCACCTAAACAGGGTAGTACATTGTTTTTCAGGGAATTTGAGCTTGTAATATGGCTTATTACCAACAAAAAAAATCTTAGGCTCAAAGGGGTTCACAAAGGGTAATACTTGAGGGTTGGCCTTTTAAGTCTCAGTATTTAAAACAAGAATAGTGCCTCAAGTCAGTTTGTGTGCAACAGTGAAATGTGCAATCAATCACAGAAAGAAGTCAAATTCTGCAGAGAAAACACATGAATGGAATGCATGATGAACAAAATCTGTTGAAGCCCAAAAGCTCACAGAATTGATGCTGTAGAGTACTACGACATCACATTCAGTCTCACTCACCCCCATACTTAGGTTGAAATCTAATTTAGACCTCACCCTCTCTTCCTTGGACAAGGGTCTTTGCAACCCAATTCCCCCAATTGATTGGTGACTTTTGAAGAAGTCCTTCTTTTAAATCCATTTTGAGCTAGGGATTGTGTGGTGAGAAAGGATTAATTCAAGGTATTAATGTATTTTACATGTAGTAAGGTAAAACTTGTCTTCATCAGATGCACATGGACAGCAAACACCATTCTTTTAGTAACACAATTTTTTTTTTAAAAAAAAGCCCCCCCACTGGTCATTAAGCCTACTATATTTAAACAGTGGGGGCAGACAATACTGCAAATTTAAAAACAGAAATTAAAACAAACTAAAACAAATTAAAACAAACTAAAGAAAGATCATGGGAAATCCTGTCATCTGATGCTGCAGCATGCTGCAGCACCTTAGGTCTTCCTTCATGCTCAAGGCTGAGCCAATCTTGCACTACTCCTTCTATTGCCTGATCTAGCCATCTGCTTCATTGTTGGCTTATTTGTTGCTAGAATCTCCTTGGAAATGGCCAACTCAACACTTATTTCTTTTTCAGCTTCATCCTCTTCCTCCCCTCCCCCAGCTCTTGGCTGAACCTTAGAGACCGTGAAAGCCTTGAGTTTCCCAACTTTTCCTAGAGTAGGCATGTTATCTTCAGAGTCCTCACTGGGTGCAGTGGGAGTCTCCTTAGCATCAATTCTTATTTTTTTTCTAATCATAAGGGGAGCTCTGTGCTTGATTCTACCCTTCTTTGGTGGAGGGGGGCCTTCTGGTGCTTCATCAACCATCTTTTCCTTTCCTCTCTTGGACCCACTTAGTTGAGCTGGAGGTGGTGTTGGATCTCTGGGTGGTGGTGGTGGTGTCCAGTCAGAACTAACTTCATTGTTATTCACTGAGTGCTCACTAGCAGTGGGATTCACAGGAGAGATTGCAGAGTCTTGTTCTGGTGCCAGAGGGTTAGCAGATGCAGGTTTCTTTGCAGGGTTGGTTTGTTTCTTGGGTTCAAGGGGAGAGTACTAGAATGGTTCAAAGATTGCTTCAGGAAACAGGGGAGGGTAGCTACCTTGTCTTAGCTTGTTGATTCCAAGGGTCCTTTGCATCCACAGATGTTGCTCTTTGGAAAATTCCTAGAAGAGTTGTTGCTACTTCAAACTATGCTGTAACATTTGATAGCATTGGTCCATCTTTGTGTTCACATCATCCAGGTGTTCCTTCTACCCAGATGGAGGAACTGAACCTTGCACCTTTGATGCTGATGCCCCAAAACGTTTGATAGCGAGCAAATCTATGGCCCCCTTGTTGTCCATAATTTCATCCTCAGACAGGGCCTTTGTTCCACATCTCAAACATAAAGAGGTGATTAAGGAGGAGAAAAACAATAGTCCCTTCTTTTTGAATGCGCATGCAATAATTTCCCTCTCAATCAGTTGTCCTACATCCACCTTCTTCTTCTTCAAAATGCAATACAAGAGGACTAACCTCTCCTTGTTTACTATTTCTAAGTGTGCAGTGGGAAGAATCTTGGTTCTGATGACATGATACCAAACTTTGGCCAAGGGGGTGAGATCAGGCCTGGCTATTTTCCAATTCTCATCTATCTGAATCCAGTCTGCCTCTTCCACCGTGACTTCCCTCATCATATCATTCAGCTCTGTTTCTTCAGCATTCTTCAATAGAGTCAGGTATTCATCCTCAACATCTTTCAAGTCCTACCTTCTGTTCAACATGGCAGCAGAGAACGACACCTTCGAACCCCTCACTATGACATATTTTTGCTGTGGTGAGATCAGATTGGCATAAAATTTGCGCACAAAAGGGATTATGGGGTCTCTCGGGTGAGTCACGAACTTCTTCCAGTTGTGATTGTCTATGAGCTCAGCAACATCCTCCGTGAGCCCATAATGAGGAGAGTCCAGAAGGAAGAAACCCTTCTCCAGATGGAAGTTTCGTTTCTTGATTTTCCTTTCGAACTTTAATCTCCCTTCTTCATCCACAAAATGCAGGTTGGTCTCCTCACCGGAAGAGGATGAAATGGTGGTAACGAGCTTTTTGGAAGACTGAGCTGGTGCTTTACCCATGGTATATGAAATGGTAGAAAAGAGAATTTGGTTGATGGTGATAGACAGAGACAGGTGAGACAGAAAGTGCGAGTGGGGTTGCCAGTGGGGTTAAGGCAGAGAAGACAGTGGCTTTAATAGAGAGAGAGAGAGATTTAGGTGAGAGGTTAAGGATCGATGTGAGTGGTGGAGAAGAAGGTGGCATTAAGTGAGTGCGTAGAGACAAGTTACATTCCTACAATTTCTGAAACCTTTCCACGTTCACTAACTCTTCAACTTTTGAATTTGGAAATTCAAAAAGTATTATAGTTGAACATGGGCTCTTGTGCTTGTCCAAATCATCACCACCAATAACACTGTTAACTGGGCCTGATGTGACCACACACCACCCTTTTCAGCACAACCTTGGGCTTAGAATGCTCTAGTCTGTAACATATGTTAGCAGCATTTATATATTTATTAAACTAAACTAACCTATTTTAATTGAAATTTAAAAGACAATGTAAAGGATATAAAGCTGGGCTGCCTCCCAGTAGCGCTTGGTTTAATGTCCTCAGCCTGACTCCACACTGGTGGCTAAGGATCTGAAAGATGAATGGTGACCTTCAATCTTGCACACGACTCACCCCAATATTGCTTCACCCTTTGGCCATTCACCTTGAACTCTCTTCCAAAACTTTCTTCCAACAAATCTACAGCTCCATGAGGATGCACTTTGACCAATTTAAATGGTCCAAACCACCTTGATTTCAACTTCCCAGGGAACAATTTTAATCTGGAATTAAACAAGAGCACTTGCATGCCTTCAACTAATTCCCTAGGTTGGATTTTCTGATCATGCCATGCCTTGACTTTGCTCTTATATACTTCAGCATTTTCATTAGAAAAGAGCCTAAACTCTTCAAGTTCATTCAGCTACAGTAACCTTGCTTCTCCAGCTGCTTGTGCATCGAAATTCAACTTCTTTATGGTCCAAAATGACTTGTGTTTTAGCTCTATTGGTAAATGGCAAGCCTTGCTATAAACCAATCTGTAAAGGGACATGCCAATGGGGGCCTTGAATGCCGTTCTGTAGGCCCAGAGAGCATCATCTAAGTGCACAGACGAGTCCTTCCTAGAAGGATTCACCATTTTTTCAAGGATTCTTTTGATTTCTCTGTTGGACACTTCAGCTTGTCCACTGGTCTGAGGATGATAGGCAGTGGCCACTTTGTGTTTCACTCCATATTTTGCAAGCAAATTAGCAAACAACTTGTTGCAAAAATGTGTCCCTTCATCACTGATTATAGCTCGAGGAGTGCCAAATCTGGTAAATATGTTCTTGTGCAGGAATTTCGTGACTACCCTGGCATCATTGGAAGGCAATGCAACTACTTCTACCCATTTAGAGACATAGTCTACTGCAACTAAGATGTAGGCATTTCCATAAGATATAGGGAATGGTCCCATAAAATCTATTCCCCACACATCAAACAATTCAATCTCCAAAATGGTATTGAGTGGCAGTTCTTGTCTGTTGGAAATATTCCCCACCCTCTGACATCTATCACAATTCTTGGCAAATTCTTGAGCATCTCTGAACAAAGTGGGCCAAAAGTACCCCGATTGCAGGACCTTTGCAGCTGTTCTTTTTCCTCCAAAGTGATCACCATAAGGAGCAACATGGCAATCACTAAGGATAGCTTGCATTTCTTCTTCAGCAGCACATCTCTTCATGATTTGGTCTTGGCACCTTTCGTACAGAAAAGGTTCATCCCAGTAAAAGTGTTTAACTTGATGCAGAAACCTCCTTTTTTGTTGAGAGTCCATTTCTACTAGAATTACCCCACTGACCAGAAAATTCACAATGTCTGCGTACCAGGGTGCTGCAGCATCTTCAATCAGTAAAAGGTGTTCATTAGGAAAATTTTCTTTAATTTCTCCTTGAGGCTTGATTTCTCCTTTTTCAACAATTCTAGAGAGATGATCAACTACCTAATTTTCAATTCCCTTCTTGTCTTTGATCTCCAAATCAAATTCTTGAAGCAAGAGCACCCATCTAATAAGCCTTGGCTTTGCATCCTTCTTGTCAATGAGATACTTGATGGTTGCATGATCTGTGTATACCACTACTTTGGTTCCCACCAGATATGGTCTGAACTTGTCAAACGCAAATACAACTGCCAACAATTCTTTTTCTGTAGTGGTGTAGTTGATCAAAGCATCAATGAGAGTCTTACTAGCATAATAGATAGTATGGAAGATCTTGTTATGCCTCTGACCTAGCACAGCTCCCACTGCAAAATCACTTGCATCACACATCAATTCAAATGGCTTCTCCAAATCCGGAGCTACTATTACAGGGGCAGTGATCAGAGCCTTGTTCAAAGTTTCAAAAGCTAATAAACACTCTTCTGTGAATTTAAATGCACTATCATGCTCCAGCAGTTTGCACAGTGGCTTGGATATTCTAGAGAAGTCTTTGATGAATCTCCTATAAAACCCAGCATGTCCTAGAAAACTTCTGATGCCCTTGACAGAATTGGGTGGGGGAAGTTTTTCTATCACCTCAATCTTAGCTTTGTCCACCTCTAAGCCTTTCTTTGACACTTTGTGACCTAGCACAATGCCTTCCTTCACCATGAAATGGCACTTCTCCCAATTCATAACTAAATTGGTTTCCTCACATCTGTCCAGCACCTGCTCTAGATTGTCCAAGCATCCCATGAATGAATCTCCAAAAACTGAGAAATCATCCATGAAAATTTCCATAGTTTTCTCAATAAAGTCAGAAAAGATGGCCATATGCACCTCTGAAAAGTTGCTGGAGCATTGTAGAGCCCAAAAGGCATTCTTCTGAAAGAAAATGTACCATAGGGACAAGTGAAAGTAGTCTTTTGTTGATCTTCGGGTGCTACTGCTATCTGATTGTAACCATAATAGCCATCCAGAAAGCAATAAAACTCTCTCCCAGACAACCTATCAAGCATCTGATCAATGAATGGTAATGGAAAATGATCCTTCCTTGTGGCCTTGTTCAACTTTCTATAATCCATGCATATCCTACAACCTGTGACTGTTCTTGTGGGAATCAACTCATTCTTCTCATTTTTCACTACAGTAACTCCTCCTTTCTTTGGAATGCACTGCACAGGACTTACCTACACACTATCTGAAATCGGGTAGATGATTCCTGCATCAAGTCATTCCATGATCTCCTTTTTCACCACTTCTTTCATAATCGGGTTCAATCTTCTCTGGCATTCAATACTGTTTTTGGTATCTTCCTCTAACAGAATTTTATGCATACAAAGGCTAGGACTGATTCCTCTAATGTCTGTCATTTTCCATCCAATAGCTTTCTTGTGCTTCTTTAAAAGTGAAATAAGACTACCTTCTTGCTCAGAAGTTAAGAAGGAAGAGATGATGATAGGAAGAGTTTCCTTTTCTCCAAGATAAACATACTTCAAATGAAAAGGTAGTTGCTTCAATTCAAGGTTGGGGCGTCTTTCAATAGAGGGTACATTCTCCTTAAAGGTGTCTGCAGATACATCTAAGGATTCATATTTTCTGATCCAAGATCTGTGTGCCAAATTCCCTTCAACTATCTACTTTAACTTTTCATTTCCACAATTAGTTTCCTTATTCAGTTCAGACTCATGCTCTAAGTCTTGCCCTGATGCTATCAATTACACTTGCACAAGGGAATCAATATCAGTAATAATAGAACAAAAACATTGATAGTGTAATGCATTAAAAACATTAAAAGTTACTTGCTGATCATTCACCTTCATAGTAAGCTCTCCTTTCTGCACATCTATCAATGTTCTTCCAGTTGCCAGGAAGGGTCTTCCAAGGATGATTGAAACTTCTTTGTCAGCCTCAAAGTCTAGAATAATAAAATCCACTAGAAATATAAACCTGTCCACTTTGATTAGGACATCCTCAATCTTTCCTTCTGGGTAAGCAATAGACCTATCAGCAAGTTGCAAAGTCACAGTGGTAGGCCTGGCTTCACCAATTTTCAGTTGCTTGAAAATGGACATATGCATCAGATTAATACTTGCTCCAAGATCACATAAGGCTTTTCCACAATAAGTATTTCCTATAGAACAAGGGATAGTAAAGCTGCCTTGATCTTTCATTTTCTATGGAACTTTATTCTGCAATAGCTGGCTGCACTCCTTTGTCATTGCCCCTATCTCGAATTCTCCCAATCTCTTTCTCTTAGTAAGGATGTCCTTCATGAATTTGGTATAGTTGGGCATCTGCTGTAGAGCTTCAACCAGAGGTATATTAATGTGCAACTGCTTCAGAATTTCCAGAAACTTATTGAATTGCTTCTCTTGAGCTGCCCTCTTCAACCTCTGTGGAAATGGAGGAGGTGGCCTCTCTGGAATCATCTTGGGCTCAACCCCCTTAGGAATGACTTGCTCTGTATCTTCAGGTAGTGGAACTGATTCATGCTTAGGATCCTCTGTTTCAGCTGGTTCAGTTGTCTTTGTTCCCTGCTGCTTAGATACTATAGTATCCTGTAGCTCTTTACCACTTCTCAGGGTTACGACTTTAACTTGCTCCTTCCCCTTATCATTTGAAGATGATGGAGATTCTGTGGAAGCGGGTAAGGTACCAGCAGGTCTGTTAGCTAATGCATTGGCCAACTGACCTACTTGGTTCTCCAAGTTTCTTACAGCAGCTCCTTGATTCTGGATTTGAACTTTAGTTTCAGCCATGAAAGTTTTCAACATAGCTTCCAAAGATGATTCCTTTGCGTGAGCATGGTTCTGCTGCTGCTGACTGTTCTGTTACTGTTGTTGGTACTGTGGAGAAGCATAACCAGCTAGAGGATTCAAAGTGTTACTGTGATTACTGTAGCTGAAATTAGGATGTTGCTTCCAGTCAGGATTATAAGTATTGGAGAAAGAACTGTTCCCTCTATTTCTTACAAAATTCACTGACACTGGATTATCAGGACATTCTTCAAACTGATGCCTTCCTCCATAGAAAACACAAGCTACTGAATTTACTGGAGCCATAATAGGTTCAACCATAACAGGTTCCTTACTGGTGTTAGCTGCAGTTAAATTTTTCAGCATGTTGGTAATGGAAGCAAGCTGAGCAGACATAGCAGTTATCTCCTTCACTTCATGAACACCAGCCACACCTTTAGAAGAAGTTGCTCTGCTGGTTGGCCACTGATAACTATTGGCAACTATACTCTTTATTAGCTCATAAGCTTCATTATAAGACTTAGTCAACAGAGCACCTCCAGAAGAGGCATCCAACATCAACCTTGAAGGAGGTAATAATCCTTTGTAGAAAGTTTCCATTTGAATACATACGGGAATGCCATGATGAGGGCACTTTCTCAATAGATCTTTAAACCTCTCCCATGCTTCATACAGTGATTCATCATCATTCTGCCTAAAGGAAGTAATATCATTCCTCATTCTGGCATTTTTAGTAGGAGGGAAGTATTTTGTCAGGAACCTCTCAGCTAATCCATTCCAAGTGGTAATTGAACTAGGTTCCACAGAGTTCAACCAGGTCTTTGCTTTATCCCTCAATGAATAAGGGAAGAGTCTCAATTTGAATGCATCATCACTTACTCCAGGAATCTTGAAATTGCTAGCCACTTCCAGAAATTGCCTTAAATGCAGGTGAGGATCTTCAGTAGGAGCACCACTGAACTTCCTAATAGTTTGAAGCATTTGAAACATCATAGGCTTGAATTCAAACTGTTGGGTAGTTATTTCTGGCCTCACTATCCCAGTATTCATTGTTTGGGGATCAAAGACTGCATAGTCCCTGATGGACCTCTCTCTGTCATTTGCTATGTCGATCATACTAGGCTGCTCCTCCTCATTTAAGAAAAGATCAGCCATGAAGCCTAACTCAGAATGTTGAGTTTGAGCACGTTGTTCTTTGGTTCTCTTCCTTAACCTCTTAGCTGTTTTCTCTATCTCCAAGTCAATTTGAAACTCAAGTGCACCCTTGCTACGCATACAGATTGTGATACCTGTTGTTGAGCACAGTACACCAAATTTTTAGAAGTAACTAACTAGAAAAAGTTAACAAAAGAATTTAAATATTCAACACCATTGTCAATCCCCGGCAACGGCGCCAAAAACTTGTTGGAGTGTTAAAAAGATGTGCAAGTGTACACAGTCAAACAAGTAATAAAGTGTGAGTAAAGATCGTTCCCACAAAGATTTAATTGTATTGAATACAAATTCTAGATTTAACCTTCCCTATTTAATGTAATAAAATAAAGAGAAATTTTTAAGCATGTAAAGTAAATGGAGTAATGAGGTATTAGAGCAATAAGTAATAAATGCAAGGAATTAATAAAAGCGATAAATGAGTGTTTTAAAACAGAGATGGAAACAGCTAGGATTCTAATCCTTTGTAATTCTTAACTTCAGGGTAATGTATGCTTCAGGATGCTACAACATTTAGTTCAGGAAATGAATTTTTGCTTTCTAGCAGTAAAAACTGAGTTCATTAAAAGCTTCTTATTCCTAAGTTCAAATTAATTTCCCTCAGTTATCAAAGAAGCACGTCCAGCTACTTAAAGACTTGAAGGCTATTCCTAGCTCATTCAACACAATTAATTTTCCAATTAATTGTTCTATCTTTATCTTCTAATCAAGTCCACTAACTTGGTTTTTCCAAACGAAATTAGTTGATAATTCAGATTAGTTGATCAGGCTAAACCAAAATTAAACATTAAAGCAGAAAAGAAGAAAATGAATAACATCCATAACATTAGATTACCCTTCAGTACAATTACAAATTCATAAAATCCTAACTAATAGAATTTAGCTCATAATGAGCTTGAAGACAAAGTAAGCAAAGGAGATGGAAAATAAAGGCATGATGCGTAAAAATTGAAATTACAGATAGAACCAGGAGCTGACGGCTCTGCACAGTACCCAAAAAGGTCTCCCTTAAAAATAAGGTCACACTCACTATTTGTACTAGCTCCCAAAATAGGGTTACACTCTCTCTCATGCCTCACTTTTTGGGCTTTTACAAGTTCAAATACTAAAATATTCTTTGGCCCAATTCCCAAGTACACACAGCTGCTGCCTTGTATTCTCTCTTTTCTTTTTAAGCATAGCACAACAGGTATTTTTGTCTTCTAGTGGGCAAGAGATGAGTTGGAACTGATTTTATCTTATAGTGATTCGCTCCCCCAAAGCTGCAGCATTCCAAAACATCCCAGAGCAATTCCTTCAGCAATTACACCTTTAAAACCTACTCAAAACTAAATCAAACCTTCAGCAATAACAAATCAGAATTTACAGCTTTTCACAATTAATCAGATTAACCCAGATATTTGCTCAATCAAACAAAACTTGAAGTTCTTCTCCAAAATTGATCAAAACAAGAACAATGATTAAGCTAAAAGGATAGTAATAACTCTTATTTCCAAGAGTTATCAAATCCCACAGTCAAGTTTTTGGCGCCGTTGCCGGGGACTTGATTTGAAGTTTTAATTTATTGAGGTTCTTTTTCTTTAATAAAATCTATTCTCTCTTCTTCCTTACCGGAGCAAAAGATCGGCTTGCCAATCCTTCGATTTCTTTACTAACTCTCTAACTTTCTAACTATCTAACTTACTAATCTACTAACTTGCTAACATACTAACTGTCTAACTTTCATATTTCTGTCATTTATTTTCTGCCTACTAACTTTTATTTTATGTCATTTATTTTTCTCGCTTACTAACTTTTTAATTTCTGTTTTTTATTATTGCTTTCTAACATAACAAAATAATCTTTCTTCTTCTCTTCTCTTTTCACGACTGTGTGGCTCGCTTCTCTCGGTTTTCATATTTTAAATTTATTTTCTGCAATTTACTTTCCGCAATTTACTTTCGCACTTTATTTTTTGTATTTTATTTTTAACTTTTTATTTGTTAATAGTTATTAGGTGGTTGGTTTATACCATATCCTTGTTAATATTTAATGACGGGTTATACCGCCAGTTTGTACATTATTTTTATTTATTTATTTTAAGTTATTTATGTATTTATGCTTAATTGGTATCGTGATTTAAATTCTGGTCGTTTAGTTAAAATTAATCCTGATACTTTATATATTGATTTGTTTGAATCACAATCACACACAATTGACACAATGGCTGACAATGAAAATGTACATGATGAACATGAAAATCAACCGTTGCAAACCATGCGTGAATATTTGCAACCACCTTGAAATTCTAGTCCATCATGTTTTATCTTTCCACTCAATGCCAATAATTTTAGATTTAAGCCAGGTATAATTTCTTTACTTCCTAATTTTCATGGTTTAGAGTCTGAAAGCCCATATATACATCTGAAAGAATTTGAGAAAGTATGTATTGCTTTCAATGACTAAAATTACATTGAAGAGATTGTTAAGTTTAAATTGTTTCCCTTTTCTTTAAAAGATAAAGCAAAATCTTGGCTTAACACATTGAAACCAAGATCAATTGGCACATGGCAAGAAATGCAAGGTGAGTTCTTAAAGAATTTTTTTCCAACACATAAAACCAATGCTATGAAAAGACAAATCCAAAATTTTTCCCAAAATTCAAATGAAGCATATTTTCAATGTTAGGAACAATTTAAAGATTTGTTAAATTCTTGCCCACATCATGGTTTTGAAAAATGACGCACTATAAGCTTCTTTTATGAAGGTTTAATACCTGAAACTAAACAATTTGTGGAAACAATGTGCAATGGTGAGTTTCTTGATAAAGAACCTGATGAAGCTTTAGACTATTTGAACCAGTTAGTTGAAAATTCTCAATCTTGGCATAGTACTAACACTTCTGAAAATTCAATTAGATCTAATCTTGCAAGTGCTAATAAAGGAAAATATCATCTTAGTCAAGAGGAAGATCTAAATGCTAGATTTTCTAGTTTGGCTAGAAAGGTTGAAGTCATGGAATTAAGAAAAACAAAAGAAATCAAATCTGTGCAAAATGAAGAAATTTGTGGCATTTGTGATGACTTAGGACACTCAACACACGAATGTCCTACCATTCCTGTTTTTAAAGAAGTTGTACATGAGTAAGTAAATGTAATGAATAATTTTAAAAAGCCATTTACTTCTTCTTTTTCAGATACATATAATCTGGGATAGAGAAATCACCCGAACTTCAGCTGGAGGAATAATAATCAGTCACAATTCGTGCAACCACTACCTCCTCAAGCATAACAAGACTCTCAAAATTCTCAAGGATATGCACCTTATGTCCCACCATATAGGAAAAACCTTGAAAAAATAATGCATGCATTCATAAAAAAGCAAGAGGCCATTAATAAACAAAATAATCAAACCATGAATGACATAAAAGACATTCTTGCTAAACTTTCTTCTGCACTCACCATTCACGAGAAAGGAAAATTTCCTTCTCAACCTCAACCAAATCCCAAGGGTCAGTACAGTCTAAATGAGGGGAGTTCAGAAAACTAACAAATGGACTAAGTCAAGTCAGTGATAACTCTTAGGAGTGGAAAGGTTGTTGAAAAACAAATCCCCGAATCTTGTGAGAAAAAAGATGAACCAATTCCCCAAGAAAATGAAGAAGTTGACCAAAAGGCGAAAAAACTCTCGCCTTCACCCCTATTTCCTCAAGCATTGAATAATCCAAAGAAATTGGACCACCACACTGAAATTTTTGAAATTTTGAAACAAGTGAAGATCAATATTCCTCTGTTAGATGCTATCAAACAGATTCCTTCTTATGCTAAATATTTGAAGGACTTGTGCACTGTTAAAAGGAAATTAAATGTGAAAAAGAAAGCATTTTTGGCTGAATAGGTAAGCTCCATTCTTTAGAATAATAATGCGTTGAAATATAAAGACCCTGGTTGTCCTACAGTTTCATGCATTATTGGAGAAGATAAAATTGAAAAAGCTTTACTTGATCTTGGTGCTAGTGTCAATTTGCTTCCATATTCAGTTTATCAGCAACTCAACTTGGGTGAGTTAAAACTAACTTCTGTAACTCTTCTTCTTGCCGATAGATCAATTAAAATTCCAAGAGGAATAGTGGAAGATGTGTTGGTTCAAGTTGATAAATTCATATATCCTGTGAATTTTATTGTCTTGGATACTGAACCTATGATTGATAGTTGCAAGTCAATTCCTGTTATTTTAGGCCGTCCAATTTTAGCAACATCAAATGCTTTGATAAATTGCAGAAATGGAGTGGTGAAGCTAACATTTGGAAACATAACACTAGAACTCAATGTTTTTAACATGTGCAAGCAACTATAGGAAGTCCTTGATGAAAAGGAGGAAGTTAAAGGAATTGAAGTCATTATAGATGATTATCTTCAAACAAGGAGTTCTTCTGACCCATTAGAAATTTGTTTAGTCAATTCATTTGATTCAGGCATGCAATTAGAAGAGGATATCTCTGAAATATGCTTTTTGCTTGATTGTACACAGGCAATAGAGTGCAAGGGATGGAAGCCAAGATTTGAAGAGCTAAAACCCATGAATGATAATGCCCATGAAGAAGTACCCACACTGGAACTAAAGCCATTACCTGCTGGGTTGAAGTACACATTTTTGGGAGAAAAGCAAAACTTTCTAGTGGTAATTTCCTCGTCTCTTTCTGAAGAACAAGAAGGTATGTTTCTAGAAGTACTTAAAAGGCATAAAAGTGCAATTAGATGGATATTAAAGGACATAAAAGGCATTAATCCATTAATTTGTACATATAGAATACATTTAGAGGATAATGCTAAAACTTCTCAACAACCTCAAAGAAGATTAAATCCACACATGAAAGAGGTAGTTAGAGCTGAAGTCCTTAAATTGCTTGATGTTGGAATTATCTATCCTATCTCTGATAGTCAATGGGTAAGCCCTACACAAGTTGTGCCAAAAAAATCTGGAATAACAATGGTTGAAAATGATAAGGGTGAATTAATACCTACGCGAGTCTCATCTAGTTGGCATTTATGTATTGATTTTAGAAAATTAAATGCTGCTACTAGGAAAGATCATTTTCCCTTGCCATTTCTTGATCAAATTCTGGAAAGGGTAGCAGGACATCCATACTACTGTTTTCTTGATGGTTATTTGGGTTATAATCAAATACCAATTACATTGGAAGATCAAGAAAAGACCAGTTTTACATGTCCCTTTAGTACTTTTGCATATAGAAGAATGTCTTTTGGCCTTTGTAATGCTCCGGCAACATTTCAAAGATGCATGTTAAGCATTTTTAGTGACATGATTGAGCATTATTTAGAGGTTTCAATGGATGATCTGACAATTTTTAGAAATTCTTTTGAAATTTTTCTTAATAATTTGGAAAATGTTCTTAAAAAATGCGAAGAAAAAGGATTTGTGCTAAACTGAGAAAAATGTCATTACATGGTTATCTCAGGAATAGTGTTAGGTCATGTGATATCTTCTAAAAGAATTGAAGTTGATAAGGCCAAAGTTGAATTAATTGCTCATTTTCCTTCCCCAAAAACAGTCAGAGAAGTTCGTTCCTTTTTAGGACATGCAGGATTTTACAGAAGATTCATTAAGGACTTTAGTGCCATATCTAGACCATTATGTAATCTTCTGTTGAAAGATGCACCATTTGATTGGACTCAAGAATATCAAAAATCTTTTGAAAAATTAATTGGTCTTCTGACATCTGCTCCTATCATGCAATCTCCTGATTGGTCTTTACCTTTTGAGTTAATGTGTGATGCTAGTGATTTTGCTGTGGGCGCTGTTTTAGGCCAAAGAAAAGAAGGTAAGCCTCATGTGATTTGTTATACAAGTAGAACTTTAAACAGTGCACAAATGAATTACACTACTACTGAAAAAGAACTACTTGCTGTAATTTTTGTACTAGACAAATTTTGATCTTATTTAATTAATTCTTCTATTGTGATTTTCACCGATCATTCTGCTGTTAGATATTTGATGTTTAAGCAGGATGCCAAACCAAGATTGATAAGGTGGATCTTGTTGCTTCAAGAATTCAACATCACAATAAAAGATAAGAAAGGAGCTGAAAATGTTATCGCTGATCATTTGTCCAGACTTACAATAGACTCACCTTTTGATAGCACACCTATCAATGATTCTTTTCTTGATGAATTTTTATTTTCTATCAATTCCATGCTTTGGTTTGCTAACATAGTCAACTTTCTTGTAATAGGAAAGATGCTGCATCAATGGACACACCAAGATAGAAGGAAATTTTTGACAGAGGTGAAAAATTTTTATTGGGATGACCCATACTTGTTCAAATATTATGCTGACCAAATCTTTCGGAGATGTGTGCTCAACAGTGAGGTAGGTAGTATCATTAAATTTTGTCACTCAGAAGCATGTGGAGGTCACTTTTCTTCAAAGAAAAAAACTACAAAAATCTTGCAGTGTGGATTTTATTGGCCTACTTTATTTAAGGACTGCTATACTTTTTGTAAAAATTGTGAAAATTGTCAAAAGTTGGGCTCAATTTCAAAAAGAAACATGATGCCTCTGAACCCCATCCTTGTTATTGAAATTTTTGATTGTTGGGGAATTGATTTCATGGGTCCATTTCCATCTTCATTTGGATTTATGTATATCTTGATTGCAGTTGATTATGTCACAAAATGGATTGAGGCGATTCTATGCCGACACAATGATCATAAAACTGTTCTAAAATTTTTAAAAGAAAATATCTTGTGTCGATTTGGAATCCCTCGAGCTATCATAAGTGATAGGGGAACACATTTTTGCAATAAACCATTTTAATCTTTAATGAAGAAATATAGTATTACACACAAAATTGCCACCCCTTATTACCCTCAGACAAGTGGACAAGTTGAATTGGCAAATAGAGAGATTAAACAAATTTTGGAAAAAATGGTTAACCCAAATCGTAAAGATTAGTCTTTAAGACTAAACGATGCACTTTGGGCTTACCGTATTGCTTTCAAAACATCTTTGGGCATGTCACCCTATCAGTTAGTCTATGGAAAACCTTGTCACTTGCCTGTAGAATTAGAACATAAAGCATTTTAGGCCATTAAAGCTTTCAATCTAAATCTTGATAATGCTTGCAAGATACGCAAATTGCAATTAAATGAACTTGAGGAATTGAGAAATGATGCATATGAGAACTCAAAGATTTATAAAGCTAGAACATAAGCTTTTCATGACAAGACAATTTTGAGAAAATCTTTTGAAATTGGTCAAAAAGTTATGCTTTATGATTCTCGCCTGCACCTATTCCCTGGAAAA
This sequence comes from Ormosia emarginata, assembly GCA_029884605.1. Lineage (NCBI taxonomy): Eukaryota > Viridiplantae > Streptophyta > Magnoliopsida > Fabales > Fabaceae > Ormosia > Ormosia emarginata. Next base: position 49,890,430 of record JAQQTP010000088.1, read on the forward strand.
TTGAAATCTAGGTGGAGTAGTTCTTTTGTTGTCAAACATGTGTATCCTCATGGGGCTATAGATATTGAGAATCCTAGGAATGGTAATGTGTTTAAAGTCAATGGACAAAGGCTCAAACCATTTCTGAAAAACCAAGTTGATGAGGTAGAATTCATCTCTCTTTCTGATCCTTGTTATGAATAGAATTCACTCTAATTTAGTTGCCTTGTTTTTGCAGTTCTTTGTGTTGCCGGTTAAGTGGCGGATACGGTGCTCCGTGACTCTCAAGTCGGTTTGTTTTTCAGTTTCCCAAAATAACTGAATCCTTCTTTTCCTTTAAAATGGATGCCATTCTTTCAAACCTGAAAAAACATTTTCCTTCTCTCCCTCAAAATGCTCTGAAAAAAATCTACAAAGTTCAATGTGAAAGATTGAGATTGTTAATGCACAAAAGTATGCCAGAAGATGTATGCTGGATAATTGAAGTAAAGGTCTGACTAGCAGGTGAGTCTTCAATTTCATTTGACTCATACATGCCAGGTCTTGGAAGAAGTTCATATTCTAAAAGAAAAGCAAAAAGGTTACAAGTCTGTTATAAATGTGGACGATGGAATTGTAACAAGCGATGTCATTCTTTAGGGATGGTTTTCGCAAACAGAGAAGATAAAATTTTCTTCATTAGAATGGACTGAGTAAGGAGTCATTAGATGATATCTTATTGACTCTTGAGATGCATTCTTTTGGATTGGTGCATCGTGAACTTTTTAATTTGTGGAATCTCTTCAAAGATGAATAAAAACGCTACAGTCTTGGGAATCTGACTCTAAAAGACCCTATTTGCCAATTTATAAGAAAATTGGATGGGAAGCTTATCCTTGACTCATAGAAGGCATTTAAGCCGTTACTGGACGTTAAACTAGAGGTAGATGTGAGCCATATCCACATACAATCTGTACATATCATCCTCTTCTTCTTCATGTCATCTTTCAAAAAAATAATTTAAAAAAATTTAAAAAAAAAAAAAAAATTTAAAAAAAATAAAAAAATATTTGAACAAGGGCAATCCAGAAGGAGTACCATGACTTTAATTAGTTGTGGAGCCCTAGCCTTTGGCTGACCCGTCATTAACTCGGGTGGACCTTTGCACGCTGGTCCTTAAAAAAGTTCGTGTACCATGCTCTGTAGAGAGCCGCACTCCATAACCCAATGTTTACCATCTAGGCACTGTGGAGTTGATGGACAGGCAGAAGCGTCCCACTCTGGTTATTAGTGAGAAGTAACCCGCGGCTGCCAAAGCGTATGAGACATCTGAGCTTGATCCTCTCTTTTATTAGAATGAGCTCTCAGCGCCCGGGGATGGGATGTTTTGGGTCTTGGACATTACGGGTTTCAGATTTTAGTATCTTTGTTGATGTTACGAGCCCAAGTGTGAGCGCTCCAGGTTCCAGACCCAGGATGGAAACCCACAATGGTTTCTTCTTTCTCTTTTCTTCGAATAAACGGACGTGAGTGTCTACTGCACTGGTGACACGCAGTATAAAGATATGCCACTACTGCACCCATGACGCGCAGTATAAAGATATGCCATGAAAACTGTACATAAAGTATATCATCATTTGCTATTATATTTCTTTTATCTTTGTATAATTTTGTTGTATTTTGGTTTTGGACAGACGATCCTTTGAGCAGGGTCCTTCAGGAGTTTCTAGACTTCTTTACCCTGATGGTTTTCTTGAAGTCAACAAAAAAAAATTCCTTTACCTTTGATCTCTGATCCTAATCTAGCAATATCTCAGATAGATTGGTCAGCAGGAAGCAGTGAGGGAAGCAGGATGAAAAGAAAGCCATACTTGACACTTCGTTTATAGCTTTCCTTTACCCTTGATTTTATTTATCGTACTTTGTTTCTGTTTAAATTTGTGTCAGATTTCTCCAACAGGTAATATCTTCTATCTTTTACTCATCTATATTTTAACATAGAGGACAATGTTGTGATCTAGTTGGGGGGAAGGATAGTTGACCAATTTTTTTTTCTTTTCTTTTTCAGAAAGTATGATATGATTGTCATGGACTTACTAAACCAATGAATGATGACAGAGTAAGGAGTAATTTTACTTCTGAGACGCATCTAAATTGGGAAGTATGTTTAGTGATATGACTATCAGAAACCTATTCGTAGTAAAACCAATTAGTGATGACAGAGTAAGGAGTAAATTTTGGAAACAATTTATTACTCTTGAGACACATCTTAGTTGAGGAAATAATTATTTTGTGTAGAAGTTGCAAATGGATTCTTGGATCTTAGCATAAATTATCTTCTTTCTCAAAAATCACAAGCTTGGATATGAATGTTGATATGATGGATTGAGAATGATAGAAATATGCCTTGTGAGATTTTGAGCCTATTGATGAATGGATTGAATATCTGTACCATCCTCTTCTTTCTTGTGTGATTTTCACTCATGGAATTGTTACTCTAGAAGTTGCTTTGATTCTTTTTGAGGCTACATTTTCACATACATACATTAATATGATTGAGGCATTTTGAAATAGCTACTTTGACCAAATAGTCATCCTTGTATATTTTCCATTGTATAACCCCTTTGAACTTATTTGACCATTCCTTGTTTTTAGCTCATTTCGTACCTTCAAAAACAAAAAAACAAAAAAAAAACATGTTTTTACCCAACCTTAGGGAATAAGAGAGCATTGACCTTATTCTTGAACAAGTGTGGGGCTGTGTGTGCAAAATGATCAACAAAAAAAAATTGACCTCCGTTACAATCAAAGGATCATTAGAGTCTAGAATAAAGATGGGTGCTTGGAAACAACAGGAAGAAAAGGAGAATGTTCAAGTCTAACAATGAATTCAATTCACCAATTTGGGATTGATCTTCAATAAAACATTAGTCAAATATTGGTGATTGTCCTTTATGATGAATGTTCTCAAACATTTTCTCCACTCTAATTATACCATAATGCTCTTTTATTCTCTTTGGTATTTATCTTTTCATATTCATATTATTCCCTCTCCTTTACCATGACCCCATTACAACCTTGAATAAAGTCCTCTTGATTTTTGTATGCATGTGTTTTGAGTAGCAGAGAAGTAGAAGATAAGCAAGCTTATGGTAGTATAATTGTTCATGGGTTGAATAGAGTGAAATACTTACCTTTTAAACAGTTGAGAGATTGAGAGTGAATTCTATGAGGATCTATCATTATTGATTCATTCTTTTCAACTGAAGTTTCCTTACTTGCTGGTTTGAGATGTGAAGAAATGTTACCTCATTAATGCTTTGATCTCTTGAATTTCTGATTGCTCTTCTTGCTTCATCGAGTCTTTTAGAGTTTTTAGCTTTTGAGTCTGTGTCAATTTTTCTTTGTTTCCTAGTTTTGGTCTTATGTGTTTTACCTAGTAGTGTAAAAAGCTAAGTGTGGGAGAATTTTATGATCACATATTTTATACATTAATAAACCCTCATTTTTAGTCATTTACACTCTTCATGTACTTAATTGATTAAGCCTGGTTATGTTTTGTAAGATTGGACTCAAATTGGACTTAATTGATTTTTTCAGCATTATTTGGGTCTTACACTGTTTCTGTATTTTGGTCATATCTTGAGTTCTAGATGTCTAAAAATTATGAATTTTACCTTGTAGGAAAGCTGAGAGAAAGCTCTACAACTTTGATGAAGAGCTCAAAGTCTCAATCAGACATCTAGTGGAGCTAATTGGGCTTGAAAGACATAACACGAGTTTTGTGTCTGGAACCTGAATAGTGTACAGTAATCATAGCATATCTCGGGCTGTAGGAATTATCTTGGGCTGAAATTTGGATATTTGAAAGTTAAGACCCAGATCCACAACTTTCATGAAGAACACGAGCTCATTCGGACAACTTGGAGGTGATATTGGGTCTGGAAGTCAAAACAGAGGTGCTGAAACTGGGCCTGAATAGTCTGCAATAAATGGGTCATATCTTGGGTTGTAGGATGAATTTTTGGATGATTTTGGTGCCATTCGAAAGCTGAGACAAAATGCTACAACTTTCATGAAGACTATGTTGCTTCATTCTGATGGCATCCATGAGATCAGTAATGAATGATTTCAAAGACAAAGAATCTCAATAATCCAACCACTAATTCAATAATCCAACCACTCAACCAATTATCCAACCACTCCACCCACTCATCCACCTACTCTTAATCAGCCCCCTTGTCATTTTGTATGCCTAATCCTCTATAAAAGGCACCATTGGCTGATCATTTGGTGCACTTGGTGTTAGGCTTAGTTTTTACAAGTTATGGTTATGCTTGTTTCTTGTTTTACTTTGTTGTAATTTTCTCTTGTTCTAAAGTAAAGCTATGTTCATCTTTCTCTTCTTCTCTCTTTCTTTCTTCTTATCTATGAGTAACTAAATCTTCATCTTGCTTAGGTGAAAGAGTGAAGCTCTTGGTAATGAAATAAGGTTAGATTATTCTATTTCTTGTTCTTAAAAGATATATTATTAAATGGACATTATATGTGTTGTATTTTATTTCCAATTAATTTAGAAACCTTTTTTGTATAATGAAGATCTTAATTTATTGTAGACAATAGGATTGGCACAGTGAATGCTTGAACTCATTTACAAATGTTGGTAAATAATTAAAGGAATCATAATATGATTGCATATATAATTGAACTTTGAATGTTATATTTTTCGATTGGAACCTCCGTTGTGTGTGGATTTCAATTGAGTTATAAAGAGAAATAATCTTGCCTTTAATTTATTACCAAGAGTGGATCTTCTAACCCAAGCAAGTTCTTACATTCATTTATGAACATCTTCTATTACTTTTGGTGTTGTGACAAATCCTTTCCTACCTCAATTAATTTTTCTTCATCAATTCCCTATAGATCGACCTCGGACTCACGAGAAATTTACTACTTGAGACAACTTGCACTTGGGTTTGCATCCTTAAATCCTACAGTCACATTGTCAGAGTAAGAATGGTAGACAAATGTTATAACTTGATTATATTGTCAAAACTTTACAAAAGAATAAACCAACAACTAGCTAAAATGGAAAGAAAGAGTTACACTTCAAAATTTTTGCAGAATCCCCCAGGAATTTTCTAAAGATTGTTTGTCGGCACAGGCAGTTTGATATTCTGCTTCAAGGGAATTTATTTTTGCTAACACAACTTTGGCTTCGATAGTCCATTGTTTAGTATTATTAGCAATACTTTACTGCCTGGTGACCCCTTGTTGCAACGCTGTTTGAAGTTTTTGTTTACGACGTCGGGCTGCTTTAAGTTTTTTCTCTAAGTCTTCAATTTATTTGTCAAGTTCTGCCTCTTTGTTCTTTCCTTTAACAAGATTTTCCTTCAAGTTTGCATTCTCGCTCTTTGCGTCAGTCAACTGTTTCAAGATTCTAGATTTTTCTTGAACTTCTTTTGTATAAGCAGGAATAACTCGACGAATAATCGGCATCTTTGCTGTTAAGCTTTGAAGAAAATCTTTAATAGTCGTGGGTAGAGCTCGACTGGTTATTGGTAGTTGTTAGGCAAGGGGTTCAACTTCAGTCACAATGGCCACCATCCTTTCTTAGAGAGGTTGATCAAAGATCAAGTGCTCAAAAGAATAAGTAAAGGCATTCTTCAATTCAACTAAGAGTCTAGTGACACGAGAATCACTATAATCTTGACCAAGCTGTGTCGAAGAACGAGCTAATTGTGGTGAGCTTCTGTGACCACCTGACAGCATTGTTATTAATTCATCCAAATCTGCTTCCATGTATTCAATATTTTCTGGCTCAGAAGAAATCAAGTTGGTTGGAGGAGATGGAGGTGGGTCAATTGGAGCAAATTCAGCCATAAGAGTCTCCATGTCGAATTCCTCTGAGAGAATTCGAATAGGATTAGCTTTGTCTGATTGAGGAGAACTCTCAGCGCCTAGACAGATTGGAGTTTTTTCTGAGGTTATAACAACCTAAGTTTCTGTCGGAGGCGGTGGAGAAATAGCAGGTATTGTAGGGGTCGGAGAAGTTTAGGATTTTGGAAGATTCTCGGTTGCCAGCCTTTTTGGACTATTGGATATAGCCAGATTTGTTGAATTATATAGATAAACAAAGGAGATTTTAGAATAAATAACATCATGAAAACAATTGAGTTTGGTAAAGTACATTACCTCGGGAGACTGTCGAATTGGTTCTTTAGTTCTTGGTTCAATATTAGGTTCTAGAGGATAACCAACAGTTTGCTCAGCCTCTGGATCCTGAAATGATGGAGTCAGATATTGAATGAAAGACAAATATCAAGAATCTGAGGGAAAGAAGTATGTTGATTAAAATTGACCTCGGATGAAAGAGAGATCGTTTCTGTCTCCAATTCGACAGTGGGTTTCAAAGTGGAACTTGAAGATTGAGTCTTTTTCTTTTTCTTCTGTAAAGGTAAAATGAAATGAGATTTTACCAAATGATAAAAAGAGGAAATAATAAAAGACTTGGTTGTTCAGAAGATGAGTTTGGAGACGTAGTAAGTATGGCAGAAGTGACAGAGGTAGAGTCACCGATCTATATTCGACACCAAATTTAGTTTGAACAAGTTTGAAAAACCAAGTTTTAACGTTTGGTCGGAAAGTATGTATACCTCCCTTGAGGGTCTTTGGCTTTGGAGGTTTTGCAACAGCATCAAGCTTTGAGGAGTGTTTTGTCGAAGCTGATGTAGTCGATTTGGCTTTTGGAACCTTAGGAATAAGAGGATTTTGAGTTTTCTTGCTTTTCTTCATTTTTGAGAAAATGACTTCCTCTTCTTCTTCTTCATCTCCTTCTTGAGGTTGTTTGTACTCCAAAGGTCTTTTCAATGGAAGTGCTGCAAGAAGGAAAGTATATTTAGTAAATGGGACAAAGAATCAAAATAACAGAATATAAGGAAAAATACATTCAGGTATTTCAGTGATGACTCAGGTATTCCTGGCAAATTGTTCGTACGACAAGGCAAACAGACGAGTAAACTTGACTTCTGGAGTTCTTGTAAAAAGATATTACTCACAGAATAAATCCTATTTGAAATAGGGAAGTTACTAGCCTTTGTAGGTTTACTTGGGAATTTGTCGGTCAAACCAAAACGAGAACAAGGAAGAAGCACTGGTTTTGGAAAAGGAATTTGAAAAGGTTCAAGTCGTGCTAAATGGTTTTTTATGGAGATTGAAAGAAAGTTAGTGGAGTATTTTTCCTTATGTGCTTGTTTCAGTTTGGCCACGACTTCTTCGCAGTGTCGAACAATTAAGCTAGGAAACCTGAAATCCCATTTGATTTTGTAGTATTTTTCAAAAGCCTTGATATCTTGAATATGCTTACCTTTGGTCTTTGTTGAAGGATCCTGACCCTTCACAAGAACCAGAATTTCAGTAATGCGGCTTCGACAGATTTTAATATCGACATGGTAAGGACTATAGTATTTAGTCCACCATTCAACAAAATCTTTGGAGACTCCTCTATAAGGAGTAAATGTAGAAATCTTGAAGTGTTGCTTGTGCCTCTCATTCCTTGAAGCCACTCGTACAAGATCCGACATGTTTTGCAAATGGCCGTTGATGAGATGTTCTTTGGCTTTTTGTGAAAATGGTGCTGGAATGGCTTGACCAAATCCCAGATGTCGAGCTACCATGTTTGGTAGAAACATTTCTAAGGATTTGTCTGTCAAACCGAGAAGACCAACAACCAAAATTTGTCGACAGAGAAAGTTAGACCAAATGGAAATATTATCAGCTTGAGTAGAAGGGTCATTGGAAAGAATTGGTCAGGTGAACAACTCAGGACCAAGGGAACGGTTAGTAAAGGGAGCAAAATATATGTCTTCAGTATTAAAGGAGATGGAATGAAAAATACTGAAGAAGTGCATAAAGTTTTCCAAGTTTTGTTTGTGAACTTTTTCATGTTTTACATGACAAAGTTTTATGCCATATGTAGCAAGAGAGATTGTTGAGGGAGAAGTGTCGACCAAAATGTCTCTTGATATGGCATTCAACCAAAGCTGGAGTAGCCACATTAGGCCACCAGAGTTGGTTTTCTTTACTTGAGATCTAATGCTTTGGACAATTTCACCTATGTTCAGGTAAAGGTTAGCAAGGAGAAATTGACCAAGAGCTAATTATCGACCTTCATGAAGAAGGTTAGCAAGCTGAAGAAAAGATTTGGATACCTGAACCGACCTAGATCCTAAAGCATAAGCTGATAACCAGAGAAGAAGAAAGCTAAATGTTCTTCGTCAGTTACAGGACGTGATTCAGGAAGGTAGAAGTTGATGAAGTTTAAAAAAGAAGTTGGGGCTTCTGAGTAAACGTCAATAGTGTTTGAAGTTTGAATGACAGGTGTGATAATTTCCCCATCTAGTTGGATACCAGTTATGGTAGCTACGTTGAAAAGCGTAGGACCCATCATGCCATAAGGAAATTGAAAAGAATTAGTGATTTTGTTCCAAAAGAAAAACGAGGCACCCAACATGCAAGAGTCCATTTTTATGGAATAACGGGAAAGTTGGATACAATCGAAGATACCTATTTCCGTCCATAAACCTTCTTTAGAGGCTTGAACTCTATCAAGCCACTCAAGACACCCATAATATGGGTAGGGAGAGTTCTGAACAGCCTTTCAGACTTGCTGAAATAGCTGATAGGGATGGAAGGAAGGGAAGCCAAGATAGCTTCTTGAGAATTCTTACAAGGAAAGAATGAGTGTATTTCATCGGTAATGAATTCCTTGGGCAAAACTGGGCCCAAGAAAGTAGCCGGAAGGTCTAAAGAAAGTGGAGAATCATTGATGGGGAGAATTGCCTTCGAGAGGTGCCAAAGTTCGGATTTCTATAAGGTTGGGTCTTGAACAATAGCATGATTCCTGTAACATCCCGAAAATTAATAATTTCAGGATAAATATTCATTTTACAATATTTGGGATTTTTAGGAATTTTTCTGAATTTTTCTGAGAACGTAGAATATTTTAATATTTTTTCGTTTTACGTGCACATTGAGCAGAATTGGCAAAACGACTATAACGCTCCCAAAGTTAGAAAGTTTTATTACGAATAGTCATTTTTTAATATTTGTGATTTATGTGAATTCTTTCATAATTTTTCGGAAACGTCGAATATTTTAATATATTCTTCGTTTTACGTGCATATTGAGCAGAGTCGGGAAAACGACTGTAATGCTTCAAAAATTGAAAAAATTATGTGACGAATAGTCATTTTATAATATTTGCAATTTTTGAAAATTTTCTGAGAATTTTCCAGAAACGTCGAATATTTTAGTATATTCCTCATTTTGCGTGCGCACTGAACGGACCCGGGAAGATGCAATGTCTTCCTTGTGGCTGGTAAACTCTAAATTGTGGACTTGTCGACAGGGGATCTTACTAAACCCGAGGTCGGACACAATTTACGAAGTTTACGTTTTTCGAGAATTTTACCCGACAAATGAGATTGCGGTACTGTAAAATCATCCGATGAACAATAAAATATTATTTTCATCATCTGTGACTCTTCTATCATCTGTGACTCTCCTACACTGGAGGAAAAATAATACTAACAGTGTAAATATTTATCTGTATTAGTATGCCCAATTAGGAGACGACCTTACTTTCATTTTATCGAGAAACGTGCAAAGCTTCTCATGTAAGCTTGGAGGAAGCTTCTTGGAAATTTCCTCTTCCTCCTTCCCCATGCAAATGCAGCCCATGCCCTCTTCTTTCTCCATTTTCACGGCTGGAACAAGCCATTTGGGGGGGAGAATTGGTTTGACTTCAATTAATTAATTACACCATCTTAATTCATTTTTTTCCCTATGCACTTTCTCTTTCTTCTTCTTCTTCTTTCTTCATCTTTTTCTCCTCCTTCTCTCTACCTCCACCTCCACCACGAAAATGGCAGTTCTCCCATGACTATTTCTCTTCATCTTTTGCTTCACCAAGACCATTTCTTACTCCCCTCCATCTCCTTTACACTTTCTCTTTAGAAAGTTTCTTAAAAAATCCAACCTTTCTTCCTCCTCCTCTCCAACCAGAAATTGCAGCCCCTTCTTCCACCATTTCTCTTCATCTTTTCTCTTCTCCAAGCTCATTTCTATATTCACCTCATCATTCTAAACACTTTTCCTTTTGGATCCATCTCCTAAAAACCTCTATTTCATTTTCCACCATTAGAGGGCAAAGCTTGAAGCTTTTGAAGGTAAACTTTTAGATTTTTCACTTCTCTTCTTCATTTTCGTTTCCATGGCCATTTTTGTAACCATGGAACATGTCTTTACCAAGCCTTCGTGTTGATTTATGATGTTGGATTTTTAGGGTTTTTGGAGGGCCAAAACCGAATCCACCTTGAAGACACCCAAGGAAGCTATTTTGTGTTCTTCCATTTATATCTCCTATCAACAAGCCCTAACCTTGAAGATCTAGGTAAAGATTCTTGGTTCTTTCCTATTTCCTTATCATTTTCGTTTTCCTTGGCCACCCATGTGACCAAGGATCATTCTTTCCAATCCTTAGTTTGTAAATATGAGAATTTGACCACTTTATGGTTCTCTTGAAGGTGGAATCCGAAAATTGCAAATCAAGGAACCAAGGAGTTGTTTTCTTGCATTGTCTCCTCTAGGTAAGAGGGAGACTACTCACTTCAACCACTTATGGTGGTGAGGAGACTTTGCATGTGTGTTGATGGAGAAAACCATCCTTATATGTTCTTTGTATGCTTGCTTGAAATATAAATCTTGTATGATTTAGTATTCTTGAATTTGATTGATACTTGATTATGCTCTTGAATATGTTTGATATATTAATTGTGCTTGATCATGTTGGGGTTGCTAAATGGAAAATTTGGAGTTTCCTACCTCAACATGGTGTCACGGTTTTGGGTCATGGTAAAGAGATAAATGGATTAATTTTGATGAAGTAAATTTAAGTGAATTAGTGTTAAGAAAACTAATGCATAAAAATGGAAAGAAAAATTGGATAATGGACATCATGAAGCCATAGTTTTGGCATGGATCTTAGGCAATTAAATTAACCTTGTGAGAAATGGAAATTGAGTAATTAAGTATCAAGTAACTAACACATGATATGTGAAAGAGCGAAAGTTTGAGGATTTAGGAAGGTCACGATTTTTTAGCCCAAAATTGGGGTTCTTGGTGAGCTAATTTAGTAAGTGAACAATAAAATGAATTAAGAAAATGGCATGTAGTTTGATGACTTGAAAGGATTTGGAATTGAAACCATTGTGAGGCCACGGCCTCTAAGGCATTTTTAGGTGTAAGTATGTAACTTTGGTAATTTGGGAGCATAAGTAATTATGCAATTAGAAACCTATGTAATAAAATGGATAATTAATAAATGAGAAGAATTTAATATAATCAAAGGTTATATAAATTTTAAAAGGTTAAAAACGAGATTGTCATAAGACTTAAGGTAAATACAAGTGAGTGAAGAACAAGAGAGTGTGAGGCCTAAGAACTTGAATAATTTACAAGATGTAAGAAATTAAATTACCTTGGGAGATTTGATTAATTGTATGAATTGGATTAGACGTGAACCTTGAAAAGGGAGACAAATTCTAATTTAGGATTCATAATGAACCTAAGAATGTATCAATTGACTTGATCTTTATATTATAATGTTATGGGTCCATGTGAGTGACCATTTGTATATTGATGCTTATATTGACCAATTGTGGCATATTATGGAATTGTATGAGATTGATGATCATACTTGTTCATGCATAGAGTATTATGCATTGTGAATGTCCTTGTGGACTGTTGTAAGGCCAAGTTGCCTAGGAGATTGAACACACCTTAGTGCGGGTGCGAATAGATTAGTGTGGGTCGTGTTATGACCTTGGGGGCGTCGGGGTGCGGGTCCCTCACATGGACAGTTATGAGCTCCTCTGTGCCGTGAGGCAAACCGATGCAAACGCACCGACGATCCGGACTTGACACTGTCCTATATCGTGATCTAATGTAGAATGTCTGTACAATGCCATGATTGTGCACGAGAAAAATTATTGATAGCACTGGCCTCGGCAGCCGAGTTACAGACATGTCTCTTGATCTTTCTCTTTGACTGTTTGAGTCTAGCTCCATGGAGTAGGAATTAGTACCATAATTCATTGTGCATCGTTCATTATTGGTCTTATACACTGTTGAGCATGAACACCTGTGAATGTGAAAATAACTGTTGTATTTGTGTAAATGATTATCTGATTGTTGTGCTGATTCCTGGAAACACTATTGTTTTATGCCTGTTATTGCTTACTATTGTTCTACCCTTACTATAAATATCACTGTTATTATTTACTCTGATTATTGCTCAGAATTGAATTGCTTTTATTATAAATTCTGTTGTTGTTATTGATGAATACATGAACTGTATTGCTTAGTGGGCGCTTTGCGCCGTGCTATTCTCTTACTGCCTTAGTGGTAATGAAGGATGGGTGTCTCACCTCTTTCTTGTATTACCCTGTTCTATGTCAAATTGGATAAAAACAGTGAAAAGTGTGAGTTGACTCAATTAGTTGTACTTGAGGATCGATTTCCACTTCCTGGTGATGACGTCCCCAACACCCTACATGTTCCGCACATGGATACAATTTCTCCAAGGCCCGGAAGCCTGGCACTTCGAACGTGAATCGGGACTCGTCGTATACGTGGGAGATGTACCCCTGGTGCAGTGCGGAGATGAACCCGGCGATGGGACTAACATCGCCTATGTTCCGTTACGTGTGGAGTTCCCTATACCCATTGGGGAAATGTGGGATAACCGTCATCTCTTCCCGAGAGAGGTTTCGATTATGTCACAGGTTCGTACTCCTTTTCCTTTGGAGATATCGCAAGGGCAAGTCTTATCCGTCCGAGATGTCGAGGAAGATCAAGTGCAGGATCTTTCCATTTACGTGTTCAACTTTGGCGAAGGCCGAACCTTTATTTGGTAGTTTATGCTATGTAAGGAAAGGTTTAAATTTGATATTATGTAATTCTACTTTATGCATTAATTTTGGATATGTATAATTTTGTATCAAGAGATGTTGTATCCGTTGATGAGTCAATATACTTATATCTCATTCGGGGCTCGTATTTTCTACTTATGCATAACTGTAAGAAAAAAAGAAAAGGGAACTTGTAAATTTTGAAATTACTGTTATCATGGCTGTGACACGCCTGGATCTAGTAACTGTGGTGTAAAGACGATTGCGCTCCGGTTGCTACATCAAGGGGTGTTACAATTCCTAAATCCATTGTTGGTGCGTTAGGAGATTGAGAGCTGGAAACCAAGAGAAGCGGTAGAGATTTGCAGAGAGGACGTGCGAAAGTGAGGTTGAAGATGATGAATAGTAAAAAGGCGTGTGAATTTAGAAAGTTGTTTTCTGCGGAAATAGGGGTAATTATGGTCCCTATTTATTAGGAACAACTATTTAATGTTTGCAATGATAAGTTTAGTTGTGACTGTCTAGATATTTACGGAAGATTTTACTAGATTTTAAAAAAAAAACAACTCCATTTGAAAGGACTTTGATTAAAAAGGTTATAGTCGAGATTGGATTAAAATTTATCTTCCTCCTGTCAGTGTCGAAAGAAAAATTTTGGGGGGCATTTGTTGGGGGTGAAATAAACAAATTGGCAATTCAACGGCTGGATAATGAGATTGGAAGAATCTTCTAAGTGTTGAATTGACGGAAGTGTTGAATGGTCGGAAGATCCAATGCAGCAACTGGATATTGATGTCAGACAAGTGATTAATCCAACAGGGTTGCATTTCCTAAGTGATTGAACCGACGAAGAATGTTTAAATGATTAAGAGTTAGTTTTGTCGAAAGATTGGGGAAATATTAGTGGCATAACTGCCATATATGTGTCAAATTCCTAGGAGTCAATTATTTTTATAATTTGCCTATAAATATTAGTTTTCACAATGTAAAAAATAGAGGTTATTTGTTGATACACAATCCTAAAATCTCACTCGAGCAGATTAACAAATTTGATCCAAGTATGTCTTTCCTTTTCATTTCAAGTCATTTAATTTAATGCAATGTTATTTTAAATTTATTTACTTTTCAGTTTTGTTCTTTAAATTTTTTTTATATTTTATTGCACTTTTATACGCTTTCTTTTACTGCTTTCTGTTTAAATTCTGCACTTTAATTTCCTGTACCAGTTTTCTTACTTTCTTTTAAACTTTTCAAAGTTTTCTTTACTAAATTTTCTATTTATTTCGTGCTTCTTGCTTTAAGCTTTATAAATTCTTATTGCTTATTTTAAAACCATTTTACTAAACGAGATTACCACATAACTCGAAACTTACATTCGACTGAAAATATATATTTGTTTGTTAGAATTTATCTTAACCAAATTTAACCATAAACACATACACTGAGCAAAATTTCCATAATTAATTTGTAAGAAAACAATATATCAAAGTTCTTGTTCTTGATTTAGAATTACACCCTAAATTGTGTTGCTTGAGAAGTATTTGCGTAAATCTAATTTACTTAAGTTTAGTATACTAGATTAATTATACCGTTAATTATGATAAATTATAATAATTATTTATTACTCTATTCATTTTTAAATAATAATTATTTAAGGTCTAACCACACTAATTAAGAAACTTATTAAATGATCTGAATTTTAAGAAAAAAAATGATATTTAACATTGTCCTTAAGAAGATAAGAAAGAATTAATATGAGAGAGCAAAATCTTATTACTAGAGATAACAATAAATAAGAATAAGAATAAAAATAAGTAATAAATATTTTTTAATTTTCTAGAAATGAAAAATAATTTGAAACAAAATAAATTTTAGAAAATAATTATTATTTGAGAACGGAAAGAGTAATTACTAATATAATTAACCTAATAAATTCAACTTAGATACATTAAATTTGAGTAACTTGCACCAATTCAGCAAAAATTAAAAAAGAAAAATCTCTCCCTTTCATTTTCTATGGCCCAATACAGGTCCCTTATTTTCAGTAAAAGCGAGTTTGCTAGTCAAAGAAACTCGTAAAGTCTTCCGCGTTCCTGCACAGTCTAGTCTTCTCTGAGCTTGGAAATAAAACTTGGCTTGGCTTGTTATTTGCTTGCCCCTGTGAATATCTTCTCTTTTTTGCTCTCTTCCTTCTTCCCAATTCACGTACACACTCTTTTCTATCATTGCTATTATTGATTCTCTGATTTTTGTTTTGTTTCTGTTTTTCTTTGATTATTCATTGAACCTTTTGAAGACTTCCTTTTCTGCAGTTTACGATGTTTTGCCTTTCTTTTGGGCTGAGTGATGTTTCCATGTTATTTCCTGAGTTGGGCTTTGCAATATCCCAGGTGGGTAGTATTTGAGTACTTGTGTGCAAAATTCATGTGATTTTTGAATCTGGGTTCCTTGAGTTTATGCTTGCGTTGATTGATATCAAAGTCAACTTTAATTGGTTTCTCAGGGTTTTTGATATTTTATTTTTGGCTTAGACTCTGAATTTTAGTTTAAAGAAAATAATTGTTGCCTATTTCTTTATTTTCTTCTTTGTTTTGGTTTATTGGTTGGTGTAAAGTGCTGAATTTTGAGTTAATGGTCTTTATTTTGTTGAGTGTGTTTCAGGTTGTGTTCTTAGAAGGATTGTAGTGCTATGGAATCTGTATTTTGTGCTGTGGCTTGCATTAGATACCAATCTGATTGAGGTATCTGGATTACTTCTTCTTGGCTTTTGTTTGGGATCTTGGTGAAGATGGTTCTGAGAAGCCGAATTTTCGGTGCTCGTGCTGTTATTAATTTCATGCTGCTGATTAGTTGTGGCATGACCTATGGGACTGACAGTGATATCTTCTGCTTGAGAAGTGTAAAAGATTCACTTCAAGACCCCTATAATTATTTGCAATCCTGGAATTTCAACAACAAAACAGAAGGGTTTATCTGCAGATTTACTGGGGTTGAATGCTGGCATCCTGACGAGAACAGAGTCTTAAATCTCAAACTGTCGAACATGGGACTCAAGGGCCAGTTTCCTCGTGGCATTCAAAATTGCTCAAGCTTAACAGGATTAGATCTTTCGATTAACAAACTCTCTCGAAGCATTCCGGTAGATATATCTACCCTTCTTCCGTTTGTGACATCTCTTGATCTATCTTCAAATGATTTTGCTGGGGAGATCCCTGTGTCCCTTGCAAATTGCACCTATCTTAATAGTCTTAAACTTGATCAAAACCGACTTACTGGTCAAATTCCTGCAGAATTTAGTCTGCTCGCACGGCTTAAGTCATTTAGTGTCGCCAATAATCTTTTGACAGGGCAAGTTCCAAACTTTAGACAAGGCATAGTTACAGCAGAAAGTTATGCAAATAATCCAGGCCTCTGTGGTGCTCCCCTGGATCCTTGCCTGGTCAAGCCTTCCAAGAGTAACACTGCAGTTATAGCTGGAGCAGCTGGTGGTGGTGTGACTGTTGCAGCATTAGGATTGGGTATTGGATTGTTCTTCTATGTGCGCCGAGTTTCTTTCAAGAAAAAGGAAGAGGACCCTGAAGGAAACAAATGGGCAAGAAGTCTAAAGGGAACTAAAGCAATAAAGGCAAGCTAGATTGATGCATGGCTTATTACATATATGATTATACTTGGAGCAGATATTCATTTTTCTTGTTATATCGATTTGTGTTTTAGAAAATTACGTAATTATGGAAAACACTTTCAATAGAAAATAATTTCTTGGGTGACATTTTCATTGAAAAATATCTTTTTTGATAATTATTTTAACATTTTCTTAATAAATAATATATCTTCTTGACATTATTGATTATACTAACTAAAAAAAATCTTATACATAGTACTGCGCCAAACGCAGGTAAACAATATATATTCTGCAGCCAACATTCAAATGATACATTTTCTATAGCAGACATTAGAAGAGCAGACAATAGTTTCTGACAATTTAATTTCTGTGAAATTTACAGGGCCTTAGTTCCTATAATTTGAACTCTTATGTATTATGCCTAACTATGCTGAATTGGACATCAGGTTTCTATGTTTGAGAAGTCAATTTCAAAAATGAAATTAAGTGATCTCATGAAGGCTACTAGTGACTTCAGTAAAAGCAATATTATTGGGTCAGGAAGAACAGGAACCGTTTACAAAGCTGTCCTTGATGATGGCACATCACTCATGGTTAAGAGATTGCAGGAATCGCAACACTCAGAGAAAGAATTTATGTCTGAGATGACTACACTAGGGACTGTCAAACATAGTAACTTGGTTCCTCTTTTAGGTTTTTGCCTGGCCAAAAAGGAGAGGCTTTTGGTCTATAAAAATATGCCAAATGGCACCCTCCATGATCAACTACATCCTGCTGCAGGTGAGAGCACCATGGAGTGGTCTTTAAGGCTCAAAATAGCAATTGGAGCAGCCAAAGGATTAGCATGGCTTCATCATAGCTGCAATCCCCGTATTATCCACCGAAACATAAGCTCTAAGTGCATCTTGTTGGATGTAGATTTTGAACCCAAAATTTCTGATTTTGGCCTTGCTAGACTTATGAACCCAATTGATACTCATTTGAGTACTTTTGTAAATGGGGAGTTTGGGGATTTAGGCTATGTTGCTCCTGAGTATACAAGAACCTTGGTGGCTACACCTAAGGGGGATGTTTATAGCTTTGGGACTGTGCTTCTTGAGTTGGTGACAGGTCAAAGACCTACCCATGTGGCTAAAGCTCCGGAAGCTTTTAAAGGAAATTTGGTAGAATGGATTACACGGCTCTCAAGCAACTCACAACTCCATGATGCCATTAATGAATCACTAGTTGGGAAGGGTGTTGATAATGAGCTATTCCAATTTTTAAAGGTTGCATGCAACTGTGTTGTACCAACTCCAAAGGAGAGGCCCACTATGTTTGAAGTATGCCAGCTTCTAAGAGCCATTGGGAGTAGATATAATTTCACAATTGACAATGAGATAATGCTACCTACAGATACTGGTGATGCTGATAATTTAGAGGAACTTATTGTAGCTCGAGAGGGAAATGATTTGAAAGGTTTGTGAGATATAATAGGGTATGTAATCACTTTTAATATGTAAGTATCTCGTACTTTATTGTCCTAAAACAATGTTAGTGTTATATGTAGGTTTTATGATCTAGAGCCAGTTGTGTGCTATCAATATTGAAACTTCAATTTAATATCATCAATCACGGATGCCCATTATATATAGGTGGCATACTTTGTTATAATTCTTATTTTGTTCTAATCTCCTTGTTCTCCCACGTGTGCTGATATGTATGGTGGAAATATCCTTTTCACATTATGAACTTTTTTCCCTTAAGTAGTTTATGAGTTCAATGATTTGAATTGTAAGTTACTTTCATTATTTACTCTGTCCTCCTGTGGTTTAAAAAGTGCAAACATACTAATCCACTGGGGCAAAATTACAATAAAACCACAGGAGGGTCATCATGCTAAATTTTAATTCTTCTGGTTGCTTTTTTTCATTGTACATATTATCTATCCGCATAGTAGACAAAGTATCCATTCAATATATTTTTTGCTGCTTCCACAATCGCTATGCATGTGTGGAAGTTCATATAGAGCGTGTGCCAAGATGCATTCGTGGCCACATTTTTTGCCGTTGAAGCATGGATACATAAATACTGCAATGCTTGGAAATGAAAACACAATTAAATATGTATGAATTTAATTTTTATTTTGAGGTAAAATCAGAAATAAAAAAATTGTGACACATTTATATGTGTTTGAGAGACAAAATGCTATAAGCCTATCAAAAAGCGTACTTAAAATTTTTGAATGAGTTTATAAAGTAATTAGCACCATACTTGACATTCAAAGATCATCAGGTACTTCAGAGTTCTGTAAGTATTTAGAGATCAACAACTGAAAAGAGAGAGTGTGAGAGAGTAATCTGATGTTGGGAGAGGAGAACTGCTGATAATATCAGGCATTGGTGTGGCTGTTGGGTGAGAAAGATTTGAAGCATAAATAAGACCATACAAAACAACTTGTATTTGAAGTGGTAGTCATAGGTAATTGAAACAGAAAAGAATTACCAACTCTAGATAAATACAAATATAGATGTAACTCAATAATTTGTCAGATTGGAGTGAAAAAAAGAAGAAGAAAGATTCACCTCTGTTTAGGACTGAATCCAGCTGCTCTTCCTGTTGTAGTAATAAAATGTTTACCTGGCTTGAACCATGTCTTCCAAAGAAAAATTAAGAAGATACAAATTAATTTTTGTTATATTTAAAAGATAAACAAAATTCTTCGTAAATCTGAAGCCAAATATCCCAATCATATCTTGTACTGAAGGAAGAGATGGTAGAGAAGGGAAACACTCACTCTTAAGAAACTCGCTTTTTTTTTTTTATTTTATTCTTGGCTTTACTCTTTACTCTTTACTCTTGGCTTACACTTGGCTTCACTTGCCTTACACTTTAGCTTACTCTTACCTTTCACTTTTCTCTCTAATGACTTAACTCTAGCTTTTACTTGCCTTTCACTCTACTTTCTTCGCTTTAATGAGAACTACAATTGCAAGAGTATTTGTAGGCATATATGGTACCTCTTGATGACTACCCTTTCAATGAACTTAACATCAAAATATTAAATGTTCCTATTTATTAAGTACATGCATATCTGAATACTTAGAACCTTCAAATACATAAATGTGCCAATACATGAATACTAATTAATTATATGCATGTATCAAGTTTTATTTCCACAAGATTTCTTGTACCTCTAGGACTTTGTGATGAACTACCATAAGGCGAATGATTGCCATTAGGATTTAGTGATGGAGGAAAGGAAATAATTGATACTAGAACTTGGACTCTTGAATCTTCTGGATCTTTCTCTTGTAAATCTTATTTTCAATTCTTGACTCATTCTCCTAATAGAGAAAGATTCCTTTTGGAAAAATCCATTTGGAAGTCTAACGTTCCCTTAAAGGTTAAAGCTTTTGTTTGAACTATTGTTCTTAATAGAATTAATACTAACGACATGCTTCAGAAGCATAGACTTATCAGCGCTTTGTCTCTTGATATGTGCTTAATGTGCTGTTGATAGCAATATATTTTATTCATTTAATAATCCATTCACTGAGCTTCTTAAGGTTCAATTAGGCTTTAATTAGGCTTAATTAGATCATTGAAGGAATTATTGCATGAATTGACATTAATTTGTCTATTTGACAGCGTTCAGTAAATTAGCTATAATTTGAGTTGTAAATATTTGATTAATGTGATTCTGATCTTGTAGAAAAGTTAAGACAATTCTTTACAAGTTTCATGAGACCTCAAGAGCTGAATCACACGTTTGAATAATTTAAATTGAAGTGGAAGTAAGAGCCAGAATGCTGATTTTGACAGCTTGACCTTTCCGCACTCATCAACCTATTTCTTGAGCTATAGGAGTTCAATTGACACCAAACCAAGCCCAAATAAAATTTAAGACCCAAATATACAACTTTGATGTAGAACTCAAGAGCTAAATCGGTTGTCTAGTGGGTTAGATTGAGTTTGGAAGTCAGAACACGAGTGCTATTGCTGGAACCTGAACAATGTGCAAAGATTGGGCCATAAGTTGGGCTGTATGAGTTTGATTAGGCTGAAACTGTAGCATTGGAAAGCTAAGACAAAATCCTTCAACTCTCATGAAGACCATTTTTCAAGATAATATCGTTTTAACAGAGTTATAATCGTGAGAAGACAACTGAATTAGTTGGTGCAAGTGGGGAGACAAGCATGACAACAATTTTCCACTCATCCACCCACTCATTAAACAACTCTATTGTCATTTTTCACTCACCCACCCATCATCCACTCACTCATTAAACAACGCTATTGTCATTTTCTACTCATCCACCCACTCATTAAATAACTATTGTAATTTTTCACTCGTTCACCCACTCATCCACTCACTCATTCAACCACTCATTAAACAAGTCTATTGTCATTTTCTACTTTTCATGCTCTATAAAAAGTTGCATTAGTTGCTCATTAGATGCATCTTGGTTTAGAGACTAAGACCATGTTCTTGTATCAATTGTTGTAGTTTTCTTTTGTTCTAAATAGAAGTTATGTTTATCTCCTTCTTCTTCTTTCTTTCTTTCTTTCTTTTTGTTCATGAGTAACTAACTCTTATTTTGCTTGAGTGAAAGAATAAAGCTTTTGGTAATAAAATAAGGTTATATTAATCTCTTTCTTGTGCTTGAATGTTATATTATCAAGTTTCTATTATATGCGTTGTATTTTGTTTCTAATCAATTTAGAAACCCTTATTGTAAAGTGAAGATCTTGATTCATTGTAGACAATAGGTTGGTACAATGAATGCTTGAACGCATTTACAAGTGTTAGTATTGGTGAATAATTAAAGGAACCATAATATAACTACATATATAATCTTAAATGAGCTTTGAATGTTGTATTTTTCGATTGGAACCTCCGTTATGTGTGAATTTCAATTGAGTTATAAAAAAGAAATAATATTGTCCTTAATTTATTACCAAAAGTGGATCTCTTAGCCCAAGCAACTCCTTTTTTATTTGTAAACAAGTTTTATCACCTTTATTATTGTGACAAATCCTTTCCTTACCTCAAAGAATTTTTCTTCATCAATTCCCTGTGGATCGACCTCGAACTCCCGAAAATTTATCACTTGAGACAACCTGCACTTGGGTTTGCAACACATTATTCGTATTAAGTTTTTGGCGTCGTTGCCGATGACTTAATTTGAAGAACAAATTTATTGAGGTTTTCTTTCTTTAAGTAAACTTCACCATCTGGTATATTCTTTCCTTACTCTTTTAATTTTTTTAACTTACTAACTTACTAACTATGATATTTAATGGTTGGTTTTACTACCTACTTGTTAATATTTAATGACCGATTTATATCGCCTACTTGTACCTTTTCTTTTCTATTTTAAGTCATTTATTTATGCTTAATTGGTATCATGATTCAAATTCTGATCGTTTGATTAAAACTAATCCTAGTACCTTATATATTGATCTGTTTGAATAACAATCACACACATTACACACAATGGCTGAAAATGAAAGTGTACATAATAAACATGAAAATCAACCGTTGCGAACCATGCACAAATATTTGCAACCACCTCGAAATTCTAGTCCATCATGTTTTATCTTTCCACTCAATGCTAATAATTTTATATTTAAGTCGGGTATGATTTCATTACTTCTTAATTTTCATGGTTTAGAATCTAAAAGCCCATATTTATATCTAAAAGAATTTGAGGAAGTATGTATCACCTTCAATGATCAAAATTGCACTGAAGAAATTGTTAAGCTTAAATTGTTTCCTTTTTCTTTGAAAAATAAAGCAAAAATTTGGCTTAACGCTTTGAAACCAAGATCAATTGGCACATGGCAGGAAATGCAAAGTGAGTTCTTAAAGAAATTTTTTCCAACACATAAAACCAATGCTTTGAAAAGACAAATCCAATTTTTTTTCTAAAATTCGAATGAAGCATATTTTTAATGTTGGGAACATTTTAAAGATTTGTTAAATTCTTGCCCACATCATGATTTTGAAAAATGGCACACTGTAAGCTTCTTTTATGAAGGGTTAACACCTGAAATCAAACAATTTGTGAAAATAATATATAATGGCGAGTTTCTTGATAAAGAACCTGAAGAAGCTTTAGAATATTTAGACCATTTGGCTGAGAATTCTCAATCTTAGCATGATACTAATCTTTCTGAAAATTCAATTAGATTTAACCTTATAAGTGCTAGTAAAGGAAAATATGACCTTAGTTAAGAAGAAGATCTAAATGCTAGGTTCATCAGTTGGACTAGAAAGATTGAAGCCATAGAATTAGGGAAAGTGAAAGAAGTCAAATATGTGCAAAATGAAGAAATTTGTGACATTTGTGATGAATTAGGACACTCAACAAATGAATGTCCAAAAATTCTTATTTTTAAAGAAGTTGTGCATGAACAAGTAAATGCAATGAATAATTTTAAAAAGTCATTTGCTTCTTCTTTTTCAGATTCATACAATTCGGATTAGAGAAATCACCTGAACTTCAACTGGAGGAATAATAATCAGGCATAATTTATGCCACCTCCTCAAGCACAACATGACTCTCACAATTCTCAAGGATATACACCTTATGTCCCACCATATAGGAAAAACCTTAGAGGAACATTGCATGCATTCATTGAAAAGCAAGAGGCCATTAATAACCAAAACACTCAAGTCATGATTGACATAAAAGATGCTCTTGCTAAATTTGTTTCTGCACTCACCATTCACAAGAAAGGAAAATTTCATTCTCAACCTAAACCGAATCCCAAACAATCTAAATAAGGGTAGTTCAAAAAACTAACAAATAGATCAAGTCAAGTCAGTGATAACTCTTAGGAATGAAAAAGTTATTGAAAAACAAATTTTTGAACCTTGTGAGAGAGATGATGAATCAATTCCCCAAGATAAGGAAGTGGTTGATAAGCCACCTAGCCAAAAGGAGACCAAATTCTCACCTCTACCCCCATTTCCTTAAGCATTAAACAATTCAAGGAAATTGAATTACAACACTGAAATTTTTGAAATTTTTAAATAAGTGAAGGTCAATATTCCTCTGTTAGATGCTATCAAATAGGTTCCCTCTTATGCCAAATTTTTGAAGGACTTATGCACTGTTAAAAGGAAACTAAATGTGAAAATTAAAGCTTTTTTGACTGAATAGGTAAGCTCCATTCTTCAAAACAATAATGTCTTGAAATATAAAGATCCTAGTTATCTTACAATTTCATGCATTATTGGAGAACATAAGATTGAACAAGTTTTACTTGATCTTGGTGCTAGTGTTAATTTGCTTCCATATTCAGTTTATCAATAACTCAACCTGGGTGAGTTAAAACCAACTTCTGTAACTTTTCTACTTGTCGATAGATCAGTTAAAACTCCAAGAGGAATAATGGAAGATATGTTAGTACAAGTTGATAAATTCATATATCCTGTGAATTTTATTGTCTTGGAAACTGAACTTATGGTTAATAATTACAAATCAATTCCTGTTATTTTAGGTCGCCTATTTTTAGCAACATCTAATGCTTTGATAAATTACAAAAATAGAGTGATGAAGCTTACATTTGGAAATATGACACTAGAGTTTAATGTTTTCAACATGTGCAAGTAACCACAGGAAATTCATGATGAAAAGGAGGAAGTTAACGGGATGTGTAACACTCCAAAATTTCATGTTTCTCAGTAATATGAGATTTAATAGTTTTGTCATTTTTGTGCCCTACTTAATTTATTTTGATTGTTCTGTAATTATTTTTGGACTCTTTGTGTGTTTTACTCAGTACCGGGAAAATAAAATTTTTTGGGCAGGGAAAATCTTAGATGATTTATTCGTGGCCAGGGGAGCTTACTAAACCCGAAACCGAAAGACACAATTCTCAATTTTATAATTTTTAGAATTTATCTGTCAAATATTTTTTTTTTGCATTTTATTATTCATTGGACAATAATTATTGGTTCGTGAGCAGTAGCTTCTGTCCATTGGGTAATAACCTTGGTAACTTTTGTCCATTAGATAATAGTCTCTGGAAAAGTCTTGGTCATTTTTCTAGAGCATTCTTGATGACTCACTTTGGTGAGCCAATTAGAAAGCTAGTTACTTAAGAGTAACCAATGAAAACTAGTCAAAATAAATGGTTAGACTTGTCTTGAACTAATAGGAAACTAGCTAGTTAAACTAAGAAACTTTGTGAACAAACTTGATTAGCCTGTTGTTTAGTGTTCCACAGCCAAGAGGAGTCTAGGACGTTCACCATTTTGTGATTCATGCAATGACTCTTAAGCTTGAACCAATAGGAACCATGGTGACCAAACCATGACATGTTAATGACCAATACCAAGAGATATTTCCTAAACTCGTAGATTAAGTCTTTGACTCCCCACATGCATACACTCCATGGCCAAGGGGGGGATTCTAGGACTTCATTTCATTTCTATCTTCATCTTCTTTTTCTATCAAAGAAAGCTAAGCCAAAAATTTCTCTCTCACTTTTTCTCTCCACCATAACTCTCGGCCAAACCCCTTCAAACCATCATCCAATCTCTCTTAATTTCATCTAACCTTGTTTTCTAAACCTACATGTTATTCTAAGACTCTTTCATGTTAAGAGCATAAGCTAAATCATCCATCTTCTACCTTTATTACAAGCTAGGGTTCTTAAGCTTTCAAGGTAAAGTTCTTAATTTTTGTTTCTAAGTTTGATTTTAAAGTTCTAAACCATGTTTGATCCATGGTTTTCTTGTTTTCAAGTCTTGTTTGTAACTTTGGTATGGATTAAAGATTTCTAGGGTTTGAGTTCTTGGTGTACGAAATCTTCAAGAGGACAAGTAAGGACTTGATTGATCTTCCCTTAAGGTAAGAAGGAGATTAACCTTATCAACCATGTGTGGTGGTGAGAGATGAAATTGGTTGTTAGTGAAAAATCCATATAAGGATTTATTCACTTGCATGTATAAGTTTTCATGCTTTGTGATTGTTTTGATTAATATGCTTTTATTGTTTTACTAGTATGCATGGATATGTGATAGTTGAAGCATGCTAATTTGTGTGTAATATAGGATGTGAATAACATGAAAAGGAAAGAGATTTTGGTTCCAAAGAACATAGAGGCCCACAGCCTCCACACTTATTTTGGAGCAAATCAATTAAAAATATTGTATCAAGTATGGATTTGGAAGATTGGGTAATAAGTAAATGAATTAATGATTTTTCAAAGAAAAGGAAATAGGAAATGAACAAATATTTTGTGAGGAAATATTACTTGATTTTTGGCCAACATGCCAAGAATTGGAAATCTAGATCAAAAAATAATTTCTTACGTGTAGTCATAGAGGATTAAGTATCAAGAAATTTAAATTAGTGGAATTTGAGGTATAAAAATGAAATGAACAAATTTTTGGAAAATTTAGAAAGTAGATTTCGGTTATGATGGGAATAAATTTAAAAAGAATTTGGGTTTACTGACGTATAGCTCAACTATTTGGGTTTTGGAGCTCGTTGGTAGACTTTGATCTATAAGGTTGGATAAAATCAAAGAAATGTGAATTTTTATAAAGAATAGTAGAAAATATCATTTAAAGGAATTTTATGTAAGAAAGTATTCTAAATAAGGTTATTTGTATATTAAATATAAAAGTATTAAAAGTTTATTTTAGAAAATCAAGAAATAATTTACGCGATTGAAAAATAGTGATAAAGCCTTTTGCATTTCCAAAATAATGATTTTTGAGCTACACGATTGAGAAAATGATTTAAAATCACTACGCAATTGAGAAAACGTTCAAAAATCTTTACGCGATTTAGAAAACATTGAAAAATACTTACGCAATTTGAAAATGTATCAAAAATGTTACACAGTTATGAAAACGTGATAAAAGTATTACGTGATTGAAAATGACGGCGGTTTACTATCGGGCAAACGTAGTAGACCCAAATATGTTGGAAAATAGTTTCGCCAAGTGATGGCATGTTTTTGTGAAAAACTGTGATATGAATGTATGTATGAGTATTTGATCATAAACTATGCATCGAAAAGCATGTCAATCTTGTTTGGTAAAAGCGAGTTGCCTAGGAGATGAAATACACCTTAGTGCGGGTGCGATATGTGTAGCGTTGATCACTAGTTGATCAATGGAGGCGTCAGGGCGAGGATTCCACAAGTGGACAGTTGGTAGCACCACTAGGCCCTGGTGTACTATGCAACGCACTGACGATCTCGACAAAACACTATCCTTAATCACGATCTGACGTAGACTATCTTGTATAAGTCATGTCACATACGCTAAAATTCTATTTTAGCACTTCATTTGAGGCAAACTGTAACACCCTGAAAATATGTATTTTATTTGTTTTTGTCGATTTCGAATTATTTTGAATAATCCAACTCGATTTCTGTGAATTTTATGATTTATGTGATTTTTAGGAATTTTTGAGAGCTTTTGCGTTTTTGATTATTTTAATATTATTTTTGGGCGGTATATATAAGCCTTCGTATTTTATTTCTTTCTCTCAATTCTTAATTATTTTTACTAATCTGATTTGATTTTCATGAGTTTCACAATTAATATGATTTTTGTAAATTTTTATGATATTTTAGATATTTTGAATATTTTATTATATTTTAGATATTTTAAGATATTTTGAATATTTTATTATATTTTAGATATTTTGAGATATTTTAAAGATATTTTAAGATATTTTGAGATATTTTGAATATTATATTATATTTTTGATATTTTGATATATTTTGAATATTTAATATATCTCGATATTTTTAATATATATATATGCGGGCGGGCGTCTTGACAAGTAAAAATTTTTATTGGCGAGAAAGCTTTATCTTGTTGATTTGAATGGGAACTTACTAAACCCGAAACCGGAAACAGCTTTTTGAAGTTTTATTTTCCGCGATTTTATCTGACAAATAAAATCGAGGTATGTTTTATTATTCATTGGAAGATATTTTTCTTGAAAAATATCTAGTGGATGATTCTAGACGCAAGCCTAGTCACTCACTCTAGAATGTTCTAGATGATGACTCATCATTGGTGACTCACCTAGGTGACTAGCCTAGTGACTCACATGTTCCAGACTGTTCTAGAAGACGCGTCGTCAGCGCGCCTAGTCATCGAATGCTTTACATGTGGACCAATGAGGAGCTGGTCAATATTGGTGGCTGTGACACATCACGAAGGGCCAATAGAAATTTGACACGTGGCGTGACACCTCAGCACCTGTGACTTAGTAGATTCTAGAAGGTTCCAGAAGCGGTGACTCGCCTTGTGACTCACTGTAGTGAGTCACCTGTTCCAGAAGCTTCTCTGATGACTGACCATGCTGACTCAGCATCATGACTCACCATTGGTGACTCAGCTGATGACTCGCCATGCTGACTCACCCATTCTAGAAAATATCTACGCTGACTCATCATGTTGACTCATCGTAGTGAGTCACATGTTCTAGAAACTTCTCTTTGATGACTCGCTTTGTGACTCATCAAGGGCAATCAGTAGAAAATGATCAATAATAGTTGCTACCCAACTGGAGCAAGGTAAAAATATATGTATATTTTATTATCCATTAGACAATAAACATTGACTTTATAAACAGTAAATATTGTTTATTGGTTAAAGTATACTAGAAAATATATACGATGTGCACTAATAGAAATTGGTCAACAAAAATAAGAACTAATAGGAATCAAGTTAGTAAATATTCAACCAATAAAAATTGGTCAAGAATAATGGCTTGACTCTTTAAGGACCAATAGGAAACAAGCTATTAAACAAATTTGGACTTCTTGAAATTTGTTGGTTCTACGGTGAAGGAGGAGAGCAATTGCTCTAATAGCCAATTCACTTTGTGAAATTCACGTAGGAAGCCTAAAGTGAACAAAATGAAGACTAGTCAATATTGATTGCTTTTCTTTGTTGCATTCCATGGCAAAGCAACCTTTTGTGAAACAAATATTACAATTCAATTCTTACCATCTTTCATTAATTAACCAAGTAAGACAAAGTCAATTTTGGTGGCTACTCTCCATGTGTTTCTACGGCAATGTGAGCTTTAGGAAGGCAATTTTTACAATTCAATTCATTCTTATTTCTCTATGCATTTACGACCATGCATTTGGAGAAAGCAAAACCAAAAATATTTATCTCCTTCTCTCAAAATGGTTCACGGCTATGTATAGTAAATAGGAGACTTTGTTTTCATTTAATCAAAGTCTTCACCTTTTCTCCAAAGCTATCAAACAAGCAAAGCTCTCAAATTTTCTTTCTCCTTTTCTTATTCAACCTCACGGCCTCCCCACCCAATCTCCTTATTCACTCTTCTATAATTCTAAATTACCTTATATCTTGCTTCCTTACTTCATCTCAAGCTACTTTGTAGTTGAAACCTAAGCTTGAATCATCCATTTTCTATCTTGTTCTTCAAAGCTCAAGTTTGAAGCCTTGAAGGTAGGATTCTTTAATCTTAATGCTTCTATCCATTTCAAAGTTCTAATCATGATTTTAATCCATGATTATTTTAGTTTAGAGCCTTAGGTATTAATATTGCATGTTTTCTTTGATTTTTCAAGAAACACTTGGTGGTTGAAGTTCATCTTGAAGGAGACAACAAAAGGACATACAAGGAACTTTGGAGGTTTCTTCAAGAGGTAAGACGGAGATTACCCTCATCAGCCATGTGTTGGTGGTGAGGAATGAATGTGTTTGTGGTGAAGAATCCATAAGGATTCGTTCACTTGATTGTTTATTGTCTTTCCTAATTGTGATTGATTATGTGTGTAAGCATGTCTAATAGCTTTAATATTTTGTATGTGTTTTATGATTGCTTTAATATATGGTATGTGTTCATAGATGCATGATAATTATTATAGAATGTGAATAGCATGTAAGGTTTGCATGAGTGTTCCAAAGAACACAAATCCAAGGCTCACGGCCTCAATATAAAAAGGGAACCAAAATGTTCTCAACAATTTTCTAAAAGAGCAATTTAATTGACTTAGGTAAATTGACAGGATACAAATTAATTTAAAGCAAGGAAAATAAATTTAAAGATCAAATGACAATTTTTGTGGAATTCTGCCATCATGCCAAATTTGAATGTTTTGGTTTCTAAAATTATTTTTAACCAAGGTTAAGTAATAAATGCCAAAAGGATTTTATTACAATGAGTTTTGAGGAATAAAAATGATTAGATTAAGTTTAAAGAGTTAAAACTAAGAATTGTACCATTTATAAGAAAATACAGTAGCTTTTGAAAAATTTCTAACGTAGAGCTCACTTTGTGTTTTGAAGCACGTTAGTAGTTTTCAAAAGTGTAATTAATTGGTTGTAATAAAAACAAAAATATTTTTAACAGAAAACCTAGAAAACCATTTTTATAGATTTTCTAAGCAAAATATTGTCAGTCTTGTTAAAAATAGACAAATAAGATAGAAAAGATATTCAATATATTGTATACGGTATGAAAAATATCTTACGTAATTTAAACGTATTAAATATTATTTCTGTTCATTTAAATAGTGATTTTTAAGGAATTCGGACAAGAAAATGATTTAAAAATCTTACGCGATTGAGAAAACGTTTTAAAAACAGTACGCGATTTCAAAAACAGTAAAATATATTTACGCGATTTAAAAACGTTTGTAAAAACGATGAAATTTTGAAAACATGATAAAATTTCTATGCGATTGACGAAAACAGCAAGTTTTTACTGTCGGGCCAAAGTGGTGGATCCAGACAGATTGTGAAACAGTACTATCAGGTGGGACATACTGTATATATATGAAATTTGCCAGTAAGGGCATTTTTGTAATTTTTGCCATTGAGGGCATATTGGAAATTTTATCATGCATTGAGTTGTGCCAATTTGATTGATAATTGGTGGATTGATTGACGAGGTGAATTACATCGTGTTGTCGGTGTGATAAGCGTAGTGTGGTTCAACCTGAATGAACTTGGAGACATTAGTGTGCGGATTATTCCATTTTTGGACAGTTGGTCGCTCCTTTAGGCCGTGGTAACTTGACAACATACTAATGGACTCGACACGCACTATACTTAATCAAGATCTTGTGAAATCTATTTAGTACAAGCCTGTAGTGACACGACGTTATGACAGTGTGCTACACCATGACGTTTTGACAGTGGGCTATAGACGCAACGTGAGACAGCGGAATAGTTATGGGCGGTCGACGGTACTAATAGATTTTGCAAGTCATTCTCTCTGATATCTGTGTCTAGCTCCATGGAGTACGAATGAGTCTATGTACATTTGCATATGTGATCTACATCATAAATGTGGTTATTTATATTCAGTGTTGAGATATTATGTGTGATGTATTAATATGAGTTATTTTGCATGATGTGATTATATGGTTTATGGTATCAATTGTTATATCTATCATGGTAATGTTATTGCTGTTCATTTTATTATGATATATGCTTATTTGAATTAATTGTAAATTGATAGACTGATTAAAATTGTGATATCTGTGTGTATGGAATGACCTTATCATTCATATCGTTCTTTGCTACCGTACTGGTATTGGTGAAAGGGGATCTCACCTCTTTACTGTATTGTTTTGTTGTGTTTGTTTTATTTAAATTCGTATAGTAGACGAAGCAAGTTTCTTAGACCCATTGGAGGCAAAATTCTGAAGATGGTGACGGGGTCGAGGAGTGATCTTCTCAGTTTCAACAAGATGCAGTTGGTGGAGAAACGAGGCATGTATGTTGGGTTTTTCTCGTTAGTGTTGTTACCGTGCTATTAGTAGTACCCATCATTGGGTTTGCTACTGTTTTTCTGAGTCTGTAAATTTTATGTTTTAAATTGTGGTTAAGTGTTTTGTGGTATATATGTGTATTAATCAATTCAATCTAAATTTCTGTTTTTCTTTTAATTTTTGGTAAGTTTATGTTTCCATGAAAAGAAAGTTTAAAATTCATCTTTTAGAACTCAAAGCTTTTATAAAATGATTTTCAGATTTTAAGTGTTAGTAAAAAATGTGATGCCCTATGTAGGGTGTTACATTAGTTGGTATCAGAGCACGGTTAGAGTCTTTTGGGGTTTGTGGTTAGGTCTATCTTGTTTGTGTTGTGTGACTCTCTGTGCTTGGACTCCGAAAGGAGACAATGTTTCTTTGAAATGGTTACATCCGGTTTCCATTGTATTATGATTCATCCGTCTTTGAAGAAAGGCGATGACTCGTAGTAAACGTGCTCGTGAGGAAGCAGGACGTGATAGCGGCGATATGACTGCAACTATGGAAGTGGTGAAAAGAACAGTTGAAGGAATGGTATAGCAGGGCTAAAGGGTTGTTCAACAACAGGAAACGATGGCCGAGAATAAAGATCGGATAAAGTCAAAATAAATTTTAGAATACGAGATTTCGTAATGCTGGACCATATTGGTTCTCAAGGAGGAGAAATTGTAAGGCCAAGCAATTCCAGTGGAAAGCGTATTCGTGATTATCGGGAAATCAACAACAACAACAGTTTAGTGGAGGAAAAGCTAGTGGTAGCAGGCTTGATCAAACTGTGACATCTGTACCACAATGTTGGAAGTGTGGGAAAAATCATCTAACGAGGGACCGTACGATTAAAAGAATCATCTATTTCAAGTGTAGGATGCCCGGACATTTTGCTGTAAAGTGTATTCCACCAAAGACGAAGTTATCTGTTAGTAATGTACGTGCTTTGACATCTTAAGTAAAGTGGAGCAGCAATTTTTCAAGTGGAGTAAAAGCATCTTAGATTGAAGACCTAAACAAAGAAGATTGTGTCACAAAAAGTGATCCTTTAACTATACTGTATAATTATGAAGGTAACCTATTTCTTTATGGCATATAATTGTGTAGGTCAATTAGAGTTATTTGTGTCTTCCTTATCATTTGACCTGGTTGTTTCTACTTCTATTGCTAAAACATGTGGTTGAGGACTTGAGTTACTTAAACCATCATAAGTCTGTTAAATAATTGAATCTTTTCTGTTGATTCAATTGGTATACCTCTTTTTCAAAAACAGACGTGATCTAAAAATATGGATTGGGCATTTTTCCAACCCTTCCTGTTATGTTAGACCTGTCGGTTGAATTATTCAACTTGAAAAGCTCATTTCTAAATTCAATGGACCACATCAATTTCTTTGTTGGATAGGTCCGGTAATATTTTAGATGACTCTATCATCTTTTCTTTCTACATCTTCATGATATCTTTCATGTGTCGTAATTACGAGAATGTACTCTTGATCTAACCCATTCTTTTATGGCTCATTGACTATGTGGGTTGGTTAGAACTATCAGTATCTTCATTACTTTTTGATTTATCTATTTCTACTTTTATTACCAAACCTATTATTGCTATCCAGTTCCTTAAACAATATTTTCTATTAATCTCAATTGTCTATCTTTTTCACAAGATAGATGCGATCTTAAGAATAAATTGGTTATTTTCCAACCACATTTTATAGATTGTTTTAGTAAAGTTTTAGTGTCCGAGAAAATTTATTCATAAAAATCGAACAATATTAAATTCTTTGTTGGATATGTTCTGTAACGTATCGGATAATTTCGCTATCTTTTCTTTCTAATCTTTATAATGTTCTTTTATAGATTGTAATTGCAAGAAAGGATATTCTTAGTCAACTTCATGTCATAGTATTAGATACAGTACTGTAGAGAAAGTGAACTTGATTTGTGAGACATTTTTTGTTAAAGGCAAGGACAAGAGAGTGAAGCGGTACGAAGGAAAGGAAATTTCAAGTGATGCTGTTCGGAGTGGCGAATGCTCCCGTAATATTCATAGATTATATGAATAGTATCTTTCGTCCTTATCTAGACAAAATTGTCATTATCTTTATTAATGACACTTTGATCTATTCTCGAAAATCATGATGAACATGTTAAACATTTCAATATAGTTCACCAAGTCTAAAGGAGGAGCAGTTATATGCTAAAGTTATCAAAATGCGAATTCTACTTGGACGAAGTGCAGTTTTTGGGTCATGTGATTCAGAGGAAGGAATTGAAGTGAACGCGTCAAGAGTTGAAATGATTCTTGAACGAGAAAGATCGAAGATTGCATCAGAGATCTGTAGTTTTATCGGGTTAGCTGTTTATTATTGAAGGTTATTGAGGAAATTTCTTAAAGATCACGGAACCTTTCGCCTAGTTTATCAAGAAAGGATCAAGCGTTTGCGTGGACTGATGCATACAAGGAGTTTTCGTCAAACAAGGTAATATGGAATGGCGTAGACGGATATGCAACGTGAGGACTGGAAGACAAGATGAAAAAGTAGTATCCATGATTGTTCTAAGACTACTACGAATTTCGGGGGCGAAATTCTTTTTAGGAGGGGAGTGTTGTAACACCCCGAAAATATGTATTTTATTTGTTTTTGTCGATTCCGAATTATTTTGAATAATCCGACTCGACTTCTGTGAATTTTATGATTTATGTGATTTTTAGGAATTTTTGGAAGTTTTTGCGTTTTTGATTATTTTAATATTATATTTGGGCCGTATATATAAGCCTTCGTATTTTATTTCTTTCTCTCAATTCTTAATTTTTTTTACTAATTTGATTTGATTTTCATGAGTTTCACAATTAATATGATTTTTGTGAATTTTTATGATATTTTAGATATTTTGAATATTTTATTATATTTTAGATATTTTAAGATATTTTGAATATTTTATTATATTTTAGATATTTTGAGATATTTTTAAGATATTTTGAGATATTTTGAATATTATATTATATTTTTTATATTTTGATATATTTTGAATATTTAATATATCTCTGATATTTTTGGGCTGTATGCGGGCTTGGGACGGGCCCGAAAAAGTAAAAATTTTTATTGGCCAGAAAGCTTTGTACTGTTGATTCGGAGCCAGGGCAACTTACTAAACTCGAAACCGGAAACAGTTTTTGAAGTTTTATTTTCTTGCGATTTTATCTGATAAATAAAATCGGGGTATGTTTTATTATTCATTGGAAGATATTTTTCTTAAAAAATATCTAGTGGATGATTCTAGACGCAAGCCTAGTCACTCACTCTAGAATGTTCTAGATGATGACTCATCATTGGTGACTCACCTAGGTGACTAGCCTAGTGACTCACATGTTCCAGACTGTTCTAGAAGACGCGTCGTCAGCGCGCCTAGTCATCGAATGCTTTACATGTGGACCAATGAGGAGCTGGTCAATATTGGTGGCTGTGACTCATCACGAAGGGCCAATAGAAATTCGACACGTGGCGTGACACCTCAGCACCTGTGACTCAGTAGATTCTAGAAGGTTCCAGAAGCGGTGACTCGCCTTGTGACTCACCGTAGTGAGTCACCTGTTCCAGAAGCTTCTCTGACGACTCACCATGCTGACTCAGCATCATGACTCACCATTGGTGACTCAGCTGATGACTCGCCATGCTGACTCACCCATTCTAGAAAATATCTACGCTGACTCATCATATTGACTCATCGTAGTGAGTCACATGTTCTAGAAACTTCTCTTTGATGACTCACTTTGTGACTCATCAAGGGATTTTAGTAGAAAATGATCAACAATAGTTGCTACCCAACTGGAGCAAGGTAAAAATATATGTATATTTTATTATCCATTAGACAATAAACATTGACTTTATAAACAGTAAATATTGTTCATTGGTTAAAGTATACTAGAAAATATACAATGTGCACCAATAGAAATTGGTCAACAAAAATAGCAACCAATAGGAATCAAGTTAATAAATATTCAACCAATAAAAATTGGTCAAGAATAATGGCTTGACTCTTTAAGGACCAATAGGAAACAAGCTATTAAACAAATTTGGACTTCTTGAAATTTGTTGGTTCTACGGTGAAGGAGGAG
Organism: Ormosia emarginata; assembly: GCA_029884605.1. Lineage (NCBI taxonomy): Eukaryota > Viridiplantae > Streptophyta > Magnoliopsida > Fabales > Fabaceae > Ormosia > Ormosia emarginata. The sequence goes on from JAQQTP010000088.1 coordinate 49,925,851, forward strand.
AGCAATTGCTCTAATAGCCAATTCACTTTGTGAAATTCACGTAGGAAGCCTAAAGTGAACAAAATGAAGACTAGTCAATATTGATTGCTTTTCTTTGTTGCATTCCACGGCAAAGCAACCTTTTATGAAGCAAATATTACAATTCAATTCTTACTATCTTTCATTAATTAACCAAGTAAGACAAAGTCAATTTTGGTGGCTTCTCTCCATGTGTTTCTACGGCAATGTGAGCTTTAGGAAGGCAATTATTACAATTCAATTCATTCTTATTTCTCTATGCATTTACGACCATGTATTTGGAGAAAGCAAAACTTAAAATATTTATCTTCTTCTCTCAAAATGGTTCACGACTATGTATAGTAAATAGGAGACTTTGTTTTCATTTAATCAAAGTCTTCACCTTTTCTCCAAAGCTATCAAACAAGCAAAGCTCTCAAATTTTCTTTCTCCTTTTCTTATTCAACCTCACGGCCTCCCCACCCAATCTCCTTATTCACTTTTCTATAATTCTAAATTACCTTATATCTTGCTTCCTTACTTTATCTCAAGCTACTTTGTAGTTGAAACCTAAGCTTGAATCATCCATTTTCTATCTTGTTCTTCAAAGCTCAAGTTTGAAGCCTTGAAGGTAGGATTCTTTAATCTTAATGCTTCTATCCATTTCAAAGTTCTAATCATGATTTTAATCCATGATTATTTTAGTTTAGAGCCTTAGGTATTAATATTGCATGTTTTCTTTGATTTTTCAAGAAATACTTGGTGGTTGAAGTTCATCTTGAAGGAGACAACAAAAGGACATACAAGGAACTTTGGAGGTTTCTTCAAGAGGTAAGAGGGAGATTACCCTCATCAGCCATGTGTTGGTGGTGAGGAATGAATGTGTTTGTGGTGAAGAATCCATAAGGATTCGTTCACTTGATTGTTTATTCTCTTTCCTAATTGTGATTGATTATGTGTGTAAGCATGTCTAATAGCTTTAATATTTTGTATGTATTTTATGATTGCTTTAATATATGGTATGTGTTCATAGATGCATGATAATTATTATAGAATGTGAATAGCATGTAAGGTTTACATGAGTGTTCCAAAGAACAGAAATCCAAGGCTCACAACCTCAATATAAAAAGGGAACCAAAATGTTCTCAACAATTTTCTAAAAGAGCAATTTAATTGACTTAGGTAAATTGACAGGATACAAATTAATTTAAAGCAAGGAAAATAAATTTAAAGATCAAATGACAATTTTTGTGGAATTCGGCCATCATGCCAAATTTAAATGTTTTGGTTTCTAAAATTATTTTTAACCAAGATTAAGTAATAAATGCCAAAAGGATTTTATTACAATGAGTTTTGAGGAATAAAAATGATTAGATTAAGTTTAAAGAGTTAAAACTAAGAATTGTACCATTTAGAAGAAAATACAGTAGCTTTTGAAAAATTTCTAACGTAGAGCTCACTTTGTGTTTTGAAGCATGTTAGTAGTTTTCAAAAGTGTAATTAATTGGTTGTAATAAAAACAAAAATATTTTTAACAGAAAACCTAGAAAACCATTGTTATAGATTTTCTAAGCAAAATATTGTCAGTCTTATTAAAAATAGACAAATAAGATAGAAAAGATATTCAATATATTGTATACGGTATGGAAAATATCTTACATAATTTAAACGTATTAAATATTATTTCTGTTTATTTAAATAGTGATTTTTAAGGAATTCGGACAAGAAAATGATTTAAAAATCTTACGCGATTGAAAAAATGTTTTAAAAACAGTACGCGATTTCAAAAACAGTAAAATATATTTATGCGATTTAAAAACGTTTGTAAAAACGACAAAATTTTGAAAACGCGATAAAATTTCTATGCAATTGACAAAAATAGCAAGTTTTTACTGCCGGGCCAAAGTGGTGGACCCGGACAGATTGTGAAACAGTACTGTCAGGTGGCACATACTGTATATATATGAAATTTGCCAGTGAGGACATTTTTGTAATTTTTGCCATTGAGGCCATATTGGTAATTTTTGCCATTGAGGTCATATTGGAAATTTTTGCCATTGAGGGCATATTGGTAATTTTATCATGCATTGAGTTGTGCCAATTTAATTGATAATTGGTGGATTGATTGACGAGGTGAATTACATTGTATTGTCGGTGTGATAAGCGTAGTGTGGTTCAACCTGAATGAACTTGGAGACATTAGTGTGCGGATTATTCCATTTGTGGACAGTTGGTCGCTCCTCTGGGCCGTGGTAACTGACAACACACTAATAGACTCGACACGCACTATACTTAATCAAGATCTTGTGAAATCTATTTAGTGCAAGCCTGGAGTGACACGACGTTATGACAGTGTGCTACACGACGTTTTGACAGTGGGCTATAGACGCAACGTGAGACAGCGGAATAGTTATGGGCGATCGACGGTACTAATAGATTTTGCGGGTCATTCTCTCTGATATCTGTGTCTAGCTCCATGGAGTAGGAATGAGTCTATGTACTTTTGCATATGTGATCTGCATCATAAATGTGGTTATTTATATTCAGTGTTGAGATATTATGTGTGATGTATTAATATGAGTTATTTTGCATGATGTGATTATATGGTTTATGGTATCAATTGTTATATCTATCATGGTAATGTTATTGCTATTCATTTTATTATGATATTTGCTTATTTGAGTTAATTGTAAATTGATAGACTGATTAAAATTGTGATATCTGTGTGTATGGAATGACCTTGTCATTCATATCGTTCTTTGCTACCGTACTGGTATTGATGAAAGGGGATCTCACCTCTTTACTATATTGTTTTGTTGTGTTTGTTTTATTTAAATTCGTATAGTAGACGAAGCAAGTTTCTTAGACTCATTGGAGGCAAAATTCTGAAGATGGTGACAGCGTTGAGGAGTGATCTTCTCAGTTTCAACAAGATGCAGTTGGTGGAGAAACGAGGCATGTATGTTGGGTTTTTCTCATTAGTGTTGTTACCGTGCTATTAGTAGTACCCGTCATTGGGTTTGCTACTGTTTCTCTGAGTCTGTAAATTTTATGTTTTAAATTGTGGTTAAGTGTTTTGTGGTATATATGTGTATTAATCAATTCAATCTAAATTTCTGTTTTTCTTGTAATTTTTGGTAAGTTTATGTTTCCATGAAAAGAAAGTTTAAAATTCATCTTTTAGAATTCAAAGCTTTTATAAAATGATTTTCAGATTTTAAGTGTTAGTAAAAAATGTGATGCCCTATGTAGGGTGTTACACAAAGGAGATACAGACAGATCTTCTGGATCATTCTCTCCGAAATTGTGATTAGTTCCATGGAGTAGGAATTAGTCTGTATACATATGCATAGTAGGTCAACATATTGATATGACAAATATATTTATCTATTATTTTATTTGTGATATGATAACATGATTTTACCTGTTAATGTTATATCTGTATATTTATGATTATTCCTATACTGTCATACTAGTATTGATGTAGGGGATCTCACCTCTTTATGTTATGTCTGTTATGTTGTATGTTTATATTAAATAAAGACGCTGTAGAAGACGAGTCAGGATCACTTGGATTTTGTTTGGGATAGTTTATCTGTTATATATTATGGCGTATCGATGAGGCATCATCGGGTTCATGCATGTACAGTTCCATGAGGATGCTGATGCTTGGACTATAAACTTGGAGAGGGATCGTGTTGTTTATCTTGGGGAGCTGACCCTAACGTTTAGTGGGACCTGTAATGGGAACCCTGTTTTGCCTACTACTGTCTCTTTACATTTAGAGTTCTCGATGCCCATGAGAGATTTGTGGGGTATTCCTTCTTACACCTCTAGAGAGAATTCTATGGTGTCTTCTGCGCGTACACTTGTTCCTAGGTCTGCGCAGAACTCGGGGTCTTGGTCTTCGGAGGAGACTGAGGAAGATCCTTCTGAGGAACTTTCTCAATAGAAGTTTTAACTTTGTTTAGTTTAATGTTTTGAAGTAACAGTTGTACATATTTACTTTTTGAAGTACAATCTTATGTATATAAATTATTTATAAACTGATTTTTATATTTATTGTATATTATGGGTGAGTATTATTCAATTATGTATTGTATGGTTTTATTTATTTATCTAATTCTATATTGTTCGCAAATGGAATTTTAAAAATCAGTATCATTACAAGATTAATTCTTTTACAACTTGGGTAAGTTATATAAGTTTTAGTCTTAAATGTGATATCCTACGGTGGGTGTTACTAGATGGAGACCATTATAGATGAACATTTTCAAACCAGGAGTTCTTCTGACCCATTATAAATTTGTTTAATCAATTCATTTGACCCAAGTATGCAATTAGATGATGATGTTTCTGAAATATGTTTTTTGCTTGATTGTACACAAGTAATGAAATACAAAGGATGGAAGCCAAGATTCAAAGAGCTAAAGCCCATGGATGATAATATCCATGATGAAGTACCCACACTAGAACTAAAGCCATTACTTGTTGGGCTGAAGTACACATTTTTTTGGAGAAGAACAAAGCTTTCCAGTAGTAATTTCCTTGACCCTTACTAGTGAACAAGAATGTGTGTTGATAGAAGTACTTAAAAGGCATAAAAGTGCAATTGGATGGACATTAAAGGATATAAAAGACATTAATCCATTAATTTGTACACACAAGTTACATATAGAGGATAATACTAAAACATCACAACAACCTCAAAGAAGATTAAATCTACACATAAAAGAGATAGTTAAAGCTGAAGTTCTCAAATTACTTGATGTTAAAATTATCTACCCTATCTCTGATAGTCAGTGAGTAAGCCCTACACAAGTTGTGCCTAAGAAATCTGGAATAATAGTAGTTGAAAATGAAAAAGGTGAATTAATACCTACGCGAATCTCATCCAGTTGGCGTATATATATTGATTTTAGAAAATTAAATGTTGCCACTAGGAAATATCATTTCTCCTTGCCATTTCTTAATCAAATTCTCGAAAGGGTAGCATGACATCCCTACTACTGTTTTCTTGATGGTTATTCGGGCTATTATCAAATACTTATTACATTAAAGGATCAAGAAAAAACCACTTTTACATGTCCTTTTGGTACTTTTGCATACAAAAGAATGTCTTTTGGCCTTTGTAATGCTCTAGCAACATTCCAAAGATGCATGCTAAGTATTTTTAATGACATGGTTGAGCATTATTTATAAGTTTTCATGGATGACTTGATAGTTTATGGAAATTCATTTGAAAATTATCTTGATAATTTGGAAAAAGTTCTTAAAAGATATGAAGAAAAATGATTTGTGTTAAACTGGGAAAAATGTCATTACATGATTACCTTATGAATAATGTTAGGTCATATGATATCTTCCAAAGGAATTGAAGTTGATAAAGTTAAAGTTGAATTAATTACCCATTTGCCTTCCCCAAAAACAGTCAGAGAGGTTCATTCATTTTTAAGACATGCAAGATTTTATAGAAGATTCCTTAAGGACTTTAGTGTCATATCTAGACCATTATATAATCTTCTAATAAAAGATGCACCATTTGATTGGACTCAAAAATGTCAGACATCTTTTGAAAAATTAATTAGTCTTCTAACATCTGCTCTTATCATGTAAACCCTTGATTGGTCTTTGCCTTTTGAGTTGATGTGTGATGCTAGTGATTTTGTTGTTGGTTTTAGGCCAAAGAAAGGAAGGTAAGCCTCATGTAATTTATTACGTAAGTCGAACTTTGAATAGTGCATAAATGAATTATATCACTACTGAAAAAGAACTACTTATTATAATTTTTGCATTAGACAAATTTTGAGCTTTCTTAATTAGTTCTTCTATTTTTGTTTTCACCGATCATGCTGCTATTATATATTTATTGTCTAAGTAGGTCGCCAAACCTAGGTTGATACAGTGGATCTTGTTTCTTTAAGAATTCAACATTATAATAAAAGATAAGAAATGAGCTGAAAATGTTGTTGTATATCATTTGTCCAGACTTACAACAGGCTCACCTTTTGATATCACACTTATCAATGATTCTTTTCCCAATGAATTTTTATTTTCTGTCAATTTCATGCCTTGGTTTCCTAACATAGTCAATTTTCTTGCAACAGGAAAGATGCCGCCTCAATGGCACACTAAGACAAAAGGAAGTTTTTGACTGAGGTGAAAAATTTTCATTGGGATGACCCATATTATTCAAGTATTGTCTTGATCAAATCATTCGAAGATGTGTGTCCGACAGTGAGGTAGGTAGTGTCATTAAATTTTGTCACTCAAAAGCATGTGGAGGTCACTTTTCTTCAAAGAAAACAGCTGTGAAAATCTTGTAGTATGGATTTTATTTGCCCACTTTAATTAAGGACTACTATACATTTTGCAAAAGTTGTGAAAACTGTTAAAAATTGGGTTCCATTTCTAAACGAGATATAATGCCTCTGAACCCTATCATTGTCATTGAAATTTTTTATTGTTGGGGAATTAGTTTCATAAGTCCATTTCCATCATCATTTGGATTTGTGTAAATTTTGGTTGCACTTGATTATGTCTCAAAATGGATTGAGGCGATTCCATGTCAACACAATGATCATAAAACTGTTCTTAAATTTTTAAAAGAAAATGGTTTGAGTCGATTTGGAATCCCTCGAGCTATCATCAGTGAGGGGGGAACACATTTTTGCAATAAACCATTTGAATCCTTAATGAAAAAAAAGGACATTACTCACAAAACTTCCACCCTTTATCACCCTCATACAAGTGGACAAGTAAAATTAGGAAATAGGGAGATTAAACAAATTTTAGAAAAAAAAGTTAACCTAAATCGTAAAGATTGGTCTTAAAGATTAAACGATGCACTTTGGACTTACTGTACAGCTTTCAAAACATCTTTTAAGCATGTCATCCTATCGGTTAGTCTATGGAAAACCTTGTCACTTGCCTGTAGAACTTTAACATAAAGCATTTTGGGCCATTAAAGCTTTCAACCTAAACCTTGATGATGCTTGCAAGTTACGCAAATTGCAATTAAAATGAACTTGAGAAATTAAGAAATGATGCATATGAAAACTCAAAAATTTATAAAGCTAGAACAAAAACTTTACATGACAAATCAATTTTGAGAAAATCTTTTGAAATTGGTTAAAAAGTTCTACTTTATAATTCTCGTCTTCACCTATTCCCTGGAAAATTGAGATCTAAGTGGACTGGCCTTTTTGTTGTCAAACATGTCTATTGTCATAGGGCCATGGACATTGAGAACCCTAGGAATGATAATGTGATTAAGGTCAATGGACAAATACTCAAACTATTTCTGGAAAATCAAGTTACTGAGGTAGAATCCATTTCCTTTTCTAATCCGTGTTATGAGAAGAATTTATTTTAATTTTGTGGCTTTCCTTTTGCAGTTCTTTGTGGCACCGGTTAAGTGGCAGATAACGGTACTCTGTGACTCTCAAGTCAGTTTGTTTTTCAATTTTCCATAATAACTGATTCCTTCTCCTTTAAAATGGATGTCATTCTCTCAAATTTAAGAAAACATTTTCCTTTCCTTTTTCAAAATGCTCTAACAAAACTCTATAAAGTTAGGTGTGAAAGATTGAGAATGTTAATGCACAAGGGCATCTTGAAAGATATATGTTGGATAATCGAAGCAAAGGTTCGTTTAGCAGGTGAATTTTCAAATTCATATGACTCATACATGTCAGGTCTCGGTAAAAGCTTGTATTCTAAAAGGAGAAGAGCAAAAGGATTACAAGTTTATCACAAATGTGCACGTTGAAATTGTAACAAGTGATGTCATTCTTTGGCGATGGTATCCATAAACTGAGAAGATAAAATATACTTTATTAAGAATGGACTGAGTAAGATCATTAGATGATATCTTATTGACTCTTGAGACGTATTCTTGTGGAGATGTGCATCGTGAAGTTCTTAATTTGTGAAATCTCTTCAAGGACAAACATAAACGTTACAGTCTTGGGAATCTAACTCAAAAAGACATTGTTTGCCAATTTAGAAGAAAATTGGATTGGAAGTTTATCATTGACTCATAGAAGGCGTTTAAGTCATTACTAGACGTAAAACTAGAAGAAGATGTGAGCCACAATCACAGTAACATTATCTTGTTCACCTATAAAAAAAGGGCAATTGAAAGAGTACCATGCTCTTAATTGAGTGTGGAGCCCCTAACCTTAAGGTTAGACCCATCATTGACTTGGGTTGGAGCTTTCCACGCCGGTCCTTAAATAAGGTTCATGTGTCATGTTCTGTAGAGAGTCATATACAACCTAATGTTTACCATTTAGGTACTGTGGGATTGATGGACAGAAAAAAAACATCTTGTGTTGGTCTAGAATGTTATTAGATTCGTGTTAGCTGAGAACATTACAAGGCATCTGAAGCTTGATCCGAGCATTTGTTTGCTTTGGCTCTCAGCATCCAAAAGATAAGATGTATTATGATCCTATGCACTCCGTTAGCAGATTTGTTAACTTTTGTTAGTTGACCGCTCGAAAACGCAGGCCCTCCAAGTCTTAGACTTTTGAAGACCACCACTGTGGTGATCTTGGGCCACCATTTGTGGTACATTGATAGCCTTTCCCACTTTAAAAGGTGTGTTTATTACACTCATGACACACATTATAAAGATATGCCATCCTTGTTGAATAAACGGGCTTGAGAGCCTAGCCTCCAGTTTTGGACTGGTTCCAGAACAAAAATAAAAAATAAAAAAATAAATCTGTGTTTCATAATTTCAAACTTTTCTGACAATAACCAACCTACCTATATAGGTGCTATAATTACTTTTTCCATTATTTTTCCTATTTCAACACTCCATTTTCTTTACTTTCATCTAACTCATAATCATTCAAAGGGGGGTGAGAATAGAAATGGAGGGAGCTTCTGTTTGTCAATTTACAAATATTTGTGTATTTTGTGAGTTAAGTTCTGGGAAGGGGACATAAAGAAGCATCTCATGTTGGTCTAGAATGTTATTAGACTCGTGCTAGCTTAGAACATTACAAGGCATCTGAAGCTTGATCTGGGCATTTGTTTGCTTTGGCTCTCAACGTCCAGAAGATAAGATGTATTGTGATCCTATGCACTTCGTTCACAGATTTGTTAACTTTTGTTAGTTGATCGCGTCAAAAGCGTAGGCCCTCCAGGTCTTAGACTTCTGAAGACCACCACTGTGGTGATCTTGGGCCACCATTTGTGGTGCGCTGATAGGCTTTCCCACTTTAAAGGGTGTGTTAACTGCACTCATGACACACATTATAAAGATATGTCATCCTTGTTGAATAAACGGGCTTGAGAGCCTAGCCTATAGTTTTGGACTGGTTCCAGCTCTCGTTTTCTTTAAAAAAACAAAAATAAAATAAATAAATAAATAAATAAATTTGTGTTTCATAATTTCAAACTTTTCTGACAATAGCCAACATATCCATATAGGTGCTATAATTACTTTTTCCATTCTTTTTCCTATTTAAACACTCCATTTTCTTTACTTTCATCCAACTCATAATCATTCAAAGGGGGGTGAGTATAGAAATGGAGGGAGCTTCTATTTGTCAATTTACAAATATCTGTGTATTTTGTGAGTTAAGTTCTGGGAAGGGTACAAAGTTTCTAAATGTAGCAAGCACTCTTGGTCAAACACTTGCTACGAAGAACATTCATGTAGTATATTGGGGAGGTAGCATTAAGTTAATGGGGGCTGTATCAATCTCTGCACATCTAAGAGGCGGTCAAGTTTTAGGTATCATTCCTAGAGCTTTAACTCAAAAGAACATCATTGAAAATACAATTGGAGAGGAATTACAAGTATCAACTATGCATAGACGAATGAGGAGAATGCTTGAAAATTTTGGTGCATTCATTACCTTACCAGGTGGCTATGATACTTTGACAAAAGTTTTTTAAATTGTCTCTTGCGCTCAACTGAACATCCACCATAAACTCATAGGTTTGTTGGATGTTAAAAATTTCTGTGATGGTTTGTTATCTTTTCTTGACTATGCTGTGAAACAGAACTTTATCACACCTTCGGCAAGACAACTCATTGTCTCTGCTTCCACTGTCGATGAGTTAATTGATAAATTACAAGAATTTCTTTATGAACCTGATCTAGTAATAGCTCATATAGATTAGTTAGAGGGAAGTAACAAGGAATGCGAGACTGATCTGACACTTAATCTATAACTTACCTTTAACTTTGGTTTTATTTATCGTACTTTATTTCTGTTTAAATTTGTGTCAAGTTTTTCTTTTCAATAATTGCTAAAATAGGTAATATCTTCTATCATTTACTCATCTATATTTTAACATTGAGGACAATGTTGTGATCTGATTGGGGGGGAATGAAGTTGACATTAAAAAATAATTGAGAAGTATGTTTATTGGTATAGTTGTCAATAACATACTAACAACAAAACCAATAAAGGATGGCAGAGTAAGAAGTAAAATATATCCTTAAGGTAAATTTACTCTTGAGACACATCTAAATTGAGGAAGTAACTATTTTGTGCTGATTTGTTAAAGTAACGAAGTGTTATCGTTTGATTTCCTTTGAAAGATTTAAGTGAATGCACTCTCACATTTTTTGAAGCAAATGAAATTTAGGGATCATAGCATGAGTGAAAACTTGTCTTCTTTCTTAAATTTCACATACTTGGTTATGGATGTTGAATTTATGGATTGAGAATGATAGATATATGCCTTGTGAGATTTTGAGCCTATTGATGAATGAATTGAACATTTGTATCATTCTTTTCTTTCTTGTGTGATTTTTCACTCATGAAATTATTACTCTAGAACTTGCTTTGATTCTTTTTAAGGCTACATTTTCATATGCATACATAAACATGATTGAGGTATTTTTCTTGAAATAGTTATTTTAACCAAATAGCTAACCTTGCATATTTTCCTTTGCTTAACCCCTCTGAGCTGATTTGACCATTCATTGTTTCTAGCTCATTACGTGCCTTAAATGAAAAAATATATTCATACCCAACCTTAAGGAATAAGAGAGCATTGACATTGTTATAGGATAAGCTCTTGAATAAGTGTGAGGGTGTGTGTGTAAAATGGTTGGTGAAAAAGGAAATAATGGCTAATTGAAAAAAAAATTGTATATATAAAATAAAAAAATAGAAAAAAAAAACAAATGTGTAAAGGAGATTGCATACTTGAGTTTATTGAAACATCTAAACAACTTGCAGATATCTTGACTAAACTATTGGCAAAAGAAGCATTCTTTCATATTAGAAGAGAATTAGGCATAATTGATCAATCATGCATATAAATGAATACTTGTATTTATTGCTTTTTCATTGATTTATTACTCTTGAATTATTACTGACTTGAGCATTGGAGGTATCCCAAAATTTGTTTTGTAGGTATTCCATCAATGGGTAAGTTTCCTCCTCTCAAAATGTATCTTTGAATGTGCTTACTGGTGTTTTCCTGCTAGGTTTATTCGAATAGACCTGTGGCTATTCGAATAACAAGTATCAACCATTCAAATTCTTGTGTTTTTGAATTGTTCTGTTTGAATAAAGTCAATTTTATTCAAATAAAGTCAGCATCTTTACTGTCAATGTTGTTTGTTTTATTCGAATAAGAAAACACTTATTCGAATAACATTCTTTTAACAGTGGCCTAATCTTTCTGGTTTTATTTGAATAACTAGATGGTTATTCAAATAAAAAAGGTAAAAAAAAAAGAAGGGAAAAGAATATGTAAAGGGAATTTGCATTATGTTGGGATGAACTTTCCATATTTGTTATTTGAACTCAACCCTAATGCTCTTTTATTTTCTTTGGTATTTAATTTGTCATATCTATATTACCCCCTCCTTTACCTTGACCCCATTATAACCTTGAATAAAGTACTCTCGATTTGTGCATGCATGTGTTTTGAGTAATGGAGAAGTAGAAGATAAGCAAACTTATGGAAATACAATTATTCATGGGTTAAAATAAGTGAAATACCTACCTTTTAGACACTTGAGGGATTGAGAGTGAATCCTGTAAGGATCTATTATTCTTGATTCATACTTTTCAACTAAAGTTTCCTTGCTTGTTAGTTTGAGATGTGAAGAAATGTTACCTAATAAATTTTTTGATCCCTTGAATCTTTAGTTGCTCTTCTTACTTATAAACTTTTATATTCTTGAATATCATTAGAAATTGAATCTTTTAGAGTTTTTAGCTTTTGAGTTTGTGTTGTTCTTCCTTGTTCCCTAGTTTTGCTCTTAGGTGTTTTGTAGGGGAGTGCAAAAGCTAAGTGTGATAAAATTTGATAGTAATATATTTTATTTATTTAATAATCCTCTCACTGGGCTTCTTAAGGTTCAATTAGGCTTAATTAAGTTAGTTTTGTCACATTTTATAATATTGGGCCTAATTGGATCAGTGAAAGAATTATTGCATGAATTGACCTTAATTTATTTATTTGGCAGCGTTCAGTAAATTGAGTAAAATCTGAGTTGCAAATATTTGATTAATGTTGTAACACCCTTGTGGGGATGTCACATATATAAAGAAAATAAAAGAAAGATAAATAAAATCTACCCAAGTTGTAAAACATTTATTACGTACTAATACGGGTTGTAGAATAATTCCTGTTAAACAGAATATTATTAAATAAAATAACACGGAAACATAAAATAAACAGAACAACATCACTTATAATATACATATGGTCCAAGTTATAAGTTATACAAATAATTTACAACTATAACTACAAATATTTAAACAGAAATAGTAAACCAAAAACAGTAAAGAGTTAATATATACATACGCAGACGCGCCCAAAATACACATCATAAACATTTAATCCTCTGATGGATCACTCTCAGGAAAGTCATCAGAAGATAAATATCCAGGATGCCTCGACACTCGGCGGAAACGAGACCGCACAGTCGATACGAGAGTTATCTCACTAGGCTCAGTGGACACACCACCCCAGTGACGCCTAAGAGATAAAGGCAACTCTAAGTGCAGAAACATAGTAGTCGTCATAATTGGCTCTCCATCAAACTCATGTCGTAGGGACACAGTCAACCGTCCCACATAAGTCACTGAGTCTCTATCTCCCCGCAGATGCCAAGCTAACGATCCACCGTGAAACTCTAGACGTACAAAACCCAAAAATCCTGGTATCGCCATATCCAAACAAATCAATCCAATGGATATGGATGATCAGATGGTTCTTGGTCGTCGTACTGGTCTTCGGCTAGCTGCTCTTCTTCCTCCTCAGGATACAAAATCTCAAGAGGCTGGTCCTCTTCCTCAAACTCTTTACCACGTAAATAAATATATAGAAAACACATACAATAAAGAGGTAAGACAATCTAAAATCGTCACAAACATGGCAAATAAGAAAACGACAAACAACATATATACAGTTCATGCAATATGAAAAGCTATAACAATAATTAGTAACAGAATAGTATCACAACAACATATAATATCACAGATAAAATAATATCACAGATAAGATAATATCACAGATAAAATAAAATAATATCTCAGATAAAGTAAAATAAGAATTAAACAATAAATAGATAACATAAAACAGATAAAAATAAAATAATATCCAAGATATAACCATATACAATATGACACGATCCTACTCCATGGAGCTAAACACATATAGATATCAGAGAGAGAATGACCCGTAAAATCTATTAGTACCACTGCTGCCCAACCAAACTATTGCTGGCATTGTCACACGTTCAATGCCTAAAGCCCTACGTCACATGGAATCCATCATCCAAGGCATGGTGTAGTTCACGGTCTCACGTTGTGGCACTACAGGCAATGTACTATTAGACTTTACGAAATCTAGATTAAAAATAGTGCGTGTCGAGTCCATTAGTGTGCTATCGGTTACCACGGCCCAGCGGAGCGACCGACTGTCCATATATGGAATCTCGTACACTAACGTCTCCAAGTTCATAAAGACAATGAACCACACTACGTTTATTGCATCGACAACACGATGTGATTCACCTCGTCAACCAATCCATCAAAAATTGGCATAAACTCAATATATGAGAAATTACCAGAATACCCTCAATAAAAATATATCCTCAAAGATAAAAAGATACAGTAAGTCCCACCGGACAAATACTGTTCCAAAGCTTGTACGGGTTCACCTCATAGCTCGACAGCAGAAAAATACAAAAAATACCATTTTGGTCAATCGCGTAGAAATTTTATCACGTTTTCACAATCTCGTCGTTTTTACAAACGTTTTTAAATCGCATAAATATATTTTTCTGTTTTTAAAATCGCGTAGAGTTTTTAATACGTTTTCTCAATCGCGTAAGATTTTTAAATCATTTTATGGTCCAAATCCCTTAAAAATTACCGTTTAAATAAACAGAAATAATAAATAATACGTTTAAACTACGTAAAATATTTTTCATACCGTATACTGTCTTTTGGACATCTTTTCTATCTTATTTGTCCGTTTTTACTAAAAATTGACAGTATTTTGTTTAGAAAATTATAATAATGATTTTCTAATTTTTTCGTAAAAATTCTGTTTACTTAATTTTTAACCGTATAATTTTATCCTTTTGAAAACCACTAACATGCTTCAAAATACAGTATGAGCTATATGTTAGAAATTTTCAAAAGTTACTGTATTTCTTTTCTAATAATAAAATCAATGGTTTTAGTTGATTAAACCTAATTCAAATCAATTTATTTCTTCAAAACTCATTTTAGAAAATTTCTTTTTAACATATATTGCACCTTTATACATGAAAATGGTTTGGAATTGATTTTAGAAATCATGGATTCTTGGTTTGGCATGTTGGCCGAAATATACACTTGTGTTATTTGATTTCTAAATTCATTTTCCTTGATCTAAACAATTCTATCTCTTGTAAATTTTCCTAGGTTAATTAAATTACACTTTAGGAAAATAATGAGAACATTTTGGTTCTCCTTTTGGTCAATGGTCGTGAGCCTTGGTGTGGTGTTCTTTGGAACACTCATGCATTCCTTAGCATGTTATTCACATCCTATACATTATCATGCATTTCTAACACATACAAATTATCAAAGCTTGTAGACATGCAACTCAAAGCTTGTAGACATGCAACATCATACAAATTATTACAAACATCAAATAGGAAAAACTACTAACAACCACACAAACAAGCTACTAACAAACACACAACAAAGGAATCCTTATGGATTCTACAATCACAACAATCAATAAATCTCCATCTTCTTACCACCACCCATGGATGATAAGATTAGTCTTCCTCTTACCTTAAATGAAGACAAAAATACTCTTTCACACCTCTTCTAGGTTTCGGTTTTCTCCTTCAAAACACCTAACAAACTTAAACAAAATCTACAAGTTACTAACCATAAAAGAGAGCTTAAACCATGGAGAAATCATGACCTAGAACTTTGAAAAAGAGTTTAGAAATGGAAAACAAGAAATTTCACCTTCTAGGTAAAATTTTCCAAGTAGGTTTCCAAGCTTCAAATGAAAGATTTTGCAAGAACTCTCAACTAGAGATGTTCTTAGGATTGTGTTTAGGTTTAGAAAACTTGGTTGGATAAAATTTTGGGTGGTTGGATGGTGTAGAATAGGGCTTGGCCGAATCTTGCTTCAAGGAAGCTTCAATGGTGTTTAGGGTTTTTGGAAGAGAGAGAAGAGAGAAATTGCATGAAAGATGAAGTGATTAATGGCCTTCAAAGGTGGCTTGGCCGTAGACCTCAAAGGACCAAGAGGTGTCATTAGGTTGGCTTCATCCAAGCCTTAGAATGGATCAAAGGTCAAGATTAAAACTTGGTTAGCAAACTTTGCTCCCATTGGTTAACCCTAACCTAGTCACCATGCTTAGTCACTAATTAAGCTTAGTCATCTAGCTTAGTCACCATGTTCTTGAAAGTTCCATCACTAATGATGCTTAATTAAGCTACTAAGTTAACTGTTTTTAACTAAACGTGGGTCTCGCAAAACATTTCCGGGTCCACTGTCATCTAATTATACTGACTAATAAAATAATATTATAATAATACAAAATTATTTTATTTGACAGTTAAATCTTAAAAATTAAAAGATTAACAACAGTATCATTTAGAATCGGGTTTAGTAAGATCCCCGAGTTCTGAATAATTAAAACAAGATTTTCCCGGCCAGAAAAAATATTATTTTCCTGTCCCGGAGCAAATCGCACAAAAAGTCCAAATAAAATCACAGACAGTAATATTAAGCACTGTAACATATAGAAAAATTAAAAATAGTACAATCGGGACGTAATGATCATTTTTCCATTTTTCCCCACGACGAAGCAAATCATCCAAAACGTTCAAATAAAATTACAGACAATATTAATTATCTGTATATCTCACAGAAAAATTAAAGTAGTAGCTTGAGAAAATTTTTATTTTACCATCTCGAAATAAATTAAGTAAAACGACCAAATAAAATTCTAGCCTGTAAAAACGTATTTGTATTTCATACAGAAAATAAGAAACAATAAAATAGGGACACAATAGTCATTTGCACAAAAGCTTGAAAAACAGCAAACAGAACATTCGGGACATTTTTCTAAAAATTGGGGTGTTACAAATGTGATTCTGGTCTTGTAGAAAATCTACGACATTTCTCTACAAGTTTCATGAGACCTCAAGAGTTGAATCACACGTTTGGATAATTTAAATTGAAGTGGAAGCAAGAGCCAAAATGTTGATCTTGATAGCTTGACCTTTGTGCACTCATCAGCCTATTTCTTGAGCTATAGGAGTTCAATTGACACCAAACCAAGCCCAAATGAAATCTTAGACCTAAATCTACAACTTTGATGCAGAACTCAAGAGCTAAATCGGTTGTTTAGTAGGTCATATTGGGTTTAGAAGTCAGAACACTGGTGTTGTTGCTGAAACCTAAACATGTTACCAAGTGGCTTCAATACTCAAGAGGGGGGTGAATTGAGTATGTAAAATAATTTCGTAATTCATTCGCAAAACGTTTGATTATCAATTTTCATTGAAACTATTAATTAATTAAAGTGAATAGATAGATGAGATCGAATAAATCATTCACAAATAAATAAGCCAAGATAGAAAATATTCAAGCAAAGTTAAATATCAAACTCAACTCAAGCATATATAATTAAAGCACAAAGTAAAGAGATAGAGTTGAGAGAACGAAACACAAGGATTTATCCTAGTTCAGCCACCCTTTGTGACCTACGTCCAGTCCTCAAGTGAACCACTCGAGATTTTCCATTAAATTTCAAGCTTGAACTGGTGCTTGAAAACCTTTACAAATTGAAGCACTTAACAATACCTTGGGATACCTCACCCTTGTGCTTTGAGCCTCAAAACAAGGATACCTCACCCTTTACAACCTTTGAGAGATACCTTACCCTTTTTACACCTTTGAAGGATACCTCACTTTTTTTTCAACAAGGGATACCTCACCCTTTTTCACTAGAAGGATACCTCACCCTCTTTACAGAATAAACAAAGTGTTTGAATGATAGAAACTCTCTCAAAGAGTAGATAATACAAATTGAAGCTTATGGTATCAAGGATTCACACTTTGAAGCTCAAAACAGAGTATGATAGAAGATAAGAGAGAAAACTCGTATTTGATGATCAAGAGACTTGTTCAGATAGTTTTCCTACTTTTCTTTGATGCCCAAACACTTTCATTTATAGCCCAAAACATTTTAGAGTCGTTGGAGGTGGTTGGGTTCAATAAATGATCCAATAGAGCTGTTGGAAATCTGTTTCTGCTACCCAGATAACCGATTAAAGAGAAGTCCTAATTAGTTAGGCCATTTAGTAAATGAGTTTCAGGCCTCTTTTAAAAGGAATAACTAATTAGCAGTTTTGCCTAATTAGTTAGGCCCTCTCATAATTCATTTCTAGTGACTCTTTAAAAACATACTAACCAATTAGGCAAAACACCTAATCGGTTAGGTCCTCCTAAATTTCATTTCACGTGACACTTTAAAGACATATTAACCAATTAGGCAAAACACCTAATCGGTTAGGACCTCTTAAAAAATAGCTTCTGAGTTCACAAATAATTAGTTAGATGGACATCCTAATCAGTTAGGATGTTAAAATAACTAACTCACGTTTCTCCCAGAAAACACACTAACCGATTAGCCCAAACCTCTAATCGGTTAGCACCATTATAAATGGAGAGGTAATGCCTCTGTTTTGATAGATAACCGATTAGCCCATGTTCTTAATCGGTTAGGACATTTATAGAAACATGTTCTGACTTGATGAATAACCAATTAGGTGGAGTTCCTAACTGGTTAGGAGCTCTTGAAAAACATTGAGTATTTTGCTCATGATCAAGTCACTAACTTGCTAACCTATTAAAACATTTTCACAAGTTTAGAACATGATTTTGCAAACCCATTGAAGTCAAGTGAAAAACCATTTGAATGAGCTTTGAGTGAGTCCTAAATACCTTAACACAATATCTAAGCCCTATATGCTATTCTTGAATATTCTTGGAGCTTGATCAATTATACGTCCATCTTTTCTTGTTTGTAATCGTCAAAACCAATATCTTGAATTAATGCCAATAATATTCTCTCCCTTTTTTATGATGATAAACAACTTATTGGGAAAAGGTTAGTTAAAAAAAATGGAATTCACAAAAGGTGTTAGAGATGTAACACCCCTAGATCTAATAACTACGGCACAATTGTCATTACACCACAGTCACTAAATCCAGGTGTGTCACAATCTCAAAATACAATATTTTCAAAAATTTATTTCCATTATATATAAATAGAAAATATGAGCCCCGAATGAAGCATATTTAGTATCCAACCATTAAATACAACCTCTGAAGGAAAAACATATTTCATATATAATATATTCGTCCTTAACACAAAGCAGTGATAACACGAAATATAATACTTACATATTCAAATAAAAGGTAACAGGTACAAAAGCACTAAAAGGGAAAACAGTAACCCTGGGATAGGTACTACTACCAGACAAAGCCACAACCCTAAAATATGTGACGCTTGGTGTCCCAGTCGATACATCAGGCATCAATGCCCCCATGAAGTTGCACCCGTACGTAACTGAAGAAATCTCGTCCAGACGCCATATCGAAAATAATGAATCAACCCAGTCCAATCAACAAGGGTGTGGTCCTTTTTCATCTTCCTCACGATCTTTTACCAAATATAAATATAAAACAGAAATACAGGGATATAGGAAAGAGGTGAGACACCCAGCATTCAATACCAATACGGCAATAAGAAAACAGAACGGCGCAGGACACCCACATAACATCACAACACATATATTTATCAACAATAATAATGGAATAAGCAATAAGAGAGAAACAACAATAAGTAGTAATAAAATAAGCAATAACAGAGAAACAACAATAATATCTCAAGCAGTAAACAGTTCAACAATCAAATGATTATTACAACATTAAAAGAGATAATTTAACAGTTATGGACACCCATGCTGGATGAAGTATGAGACTGACAATGCATAATGCATATGGTACCAAAATCCTACTCCAGGGAGCTAGACATCAACATTCAGAGAGAATGATCAAGGAGTACATGTCAGTATCTCATTAACCTTAAAATAAAGTGCTTCATTATAAAAATAATCTTTTACGCAACATAACTTATACATGGCACTCTCAATAAGATGGCGATATAGGACAGCGTCTCCGTCCGGATCGTCGGTGTGTTTGCATCGGTTTATCCCACGGTACAGAGACATAACTATCCTTGTGAAACACCCGCATCCCGACGCTGCCAAGGTCAACACACATGACCTACGCTTAGTCTATTCGCACCCGCACTAAGGTGTAATTCAATCTCCTGGGCATACACAGCCTTTCCAACAAAGTCCAACGAACACACATATACATGACGACTCAATGCACATCATATATGTTCATCAATTATATGTTCCTCATAACACAATGCATATTCATTAACAATATATATTTCTCTTGGAACATACCACAATGGCATATAATCAATCATCAATAACTTCCTGCTACAATTTGGTCAAGTACACATCAACAAGTACTTAGTCCCACACATGGACTCACAATATCATACAATCCATTCTCAATATCAACATTTCATATATATGGTTCAATGCATACCACAATTCCATATTGTGAATTTATCATTCCTAATTTCCTAAGTCTTAATTTATTTCACAAATTTTAGGTCAAGGAAACCCTTCAAATACTGTGGTCTCTCAAGGACCATTACTAAATCAATTTCTTCCATCACATTATAAATTACATATGTCTAGATTGCTTAATTCCCAAGGATGCACAAAAACACTACTTGGACTAAAAAAAAAATCCTTTAGAGGCCGTGAGCCTCCCTAAAGCATCAAGATTCCAATTTTTCCATTTCATGCATCAACCCTTTAATGCCTAATTATTTAGGTTTCATTTCATACAAAATCAATTCAAACCCTTAAAAGTTTTGGCCAAAACCGTAGCCTCCACAATAGGGTAGTAAACTCCTAAATTTTCCATTCATCAAGTTCAAGCATTCCAACATCATTAGTGCATTCAAAACAACCAACATTTTAATCTAAATCAAGAATACACAAAACATGCAAAACAATCAAACAAGGTGAGCAATCCATTATGGATTTCTCCATCAACAACTATACAAAAGTTCTCTCACCACCAATAATGGTTAAAGTGAGTAAATCTCCCTCTTACCTATTGAAGACAATACAAGAAAGTAAGCTCCTTTGTTCTTGATTTTCGTTTTCCACCTTCGAGAAAACCCTAAGGACATCAAAACTCATCAAAATCATCATCAAGACTTAGAAAAGGAACCCTTGATCACCTAAGAGATCAAGAATCACGAAAATGGGGAGGAAAGGTGAAAAAGCTATGAACTTTACCTTAAAGTCTCCAACTTTGAAGCTTGATGGAACAAAATGAAAATGGTAGATTTTGGTGATGGTCACAACATGAAAGTTGCTTAGAATGGTGTTTAGATCCAAGATCAAGAGTTGGTTGGAATTAAAGAAGATGGATGAATGGTTTTGAGGGGTGAGGCCATGGAGATGGTGAGAGAATAGAGAAGAAAAGTGAGTTCCTTGTAAGTGATTTCAACAAGAAAGGAAGATCTTCAATGAAAGTGTAGATTCAAGCATGGTTGAAGCTTGAAATCAAGCATCCATAGGAGGGAAATGGTGGGTGTAGCCGTGGAAGAGGGGAGGAAGAAGGAAGAAGAAAATATGAGAGAAAAAGTGAGAGGAGAGAAAGGTAGAGAGAGAAAGTGATAGTGAAATTTGAAATGAAATGAAATGTGGCTTAAGTGTATTTTGTGTAAATGCATGGAATAAAATGAGTGGTCACAAAGAGCCCCCAAAATTGTGTGGTGGAGAGGAGGAGAGAGGAAAATATGGCTTCTCCTACAAGCCATGAGGAAATTGCTAGGAAGCTTCCTCCAAGCTTCTCCAATAAGCTAAGCTTCCACCTTTTGAAAAGTCAAAGTGATGTCATGGTGATGATGTCACCATTGTGATGTCATTAAAGTATTCTCTAAAATATGACTAACATTGTATTAGATTTATTATCAGTGGACAGAAATTACAGTTAACAAAAATCGGTATTTATTGTCTAATGGATAATAAAATTATTCTGTAATTTTTATTTATCAGATAAAAATCTCAAAAAACATAAAACCTCGTAAATCATGTCTGACCTCGGGTTTAGTAAGATCCCCTATTGACGTTTTCACAATTCAAGGTTCTCAGGAAAAATATCTCATTTCCCCAGCTTTGCTCAGCATGCATGCAAAATGAAGAATAATATTGAAATATTCTGCGTTGTTAGAAAAATTCACAAAAATCACAAATATTATAAAATGACTATTTATCATTAAACTATAAATTTTTGGGGTGTTACAAGAGACTTGCTCCCCCTCTGTTTTTCAAGAGGTGATAATATAAGAGATGCATAACTCTCATTTAGTTTTGGAATCCCAAGATCATTGAAGATATACCTTTTGCTATTTTACCTTACGTTTCTCAATGATGCAACTTCTCCCCCTGTTGTCATGATAAAAAAGATATGCAATATATAGATTTTGACAAAGAGAGAAGTAACAATATATCCTTACAAAACCATTGTCATGTAACAAATATTCAATAACAATGTATCAACAATTATATTCAAATCAACAACAATATTTGACTATCTCAACAAGATATTCATGCTAAAGACACATGCACTATTCAAGCAAGTCATAAACATCATGTCCAAGATATAATCTATTATGGTTAGATGAGTGTTAAACATATTATAATCACTAAGTACTCAACATAGTTCAATAACTTAAAACAAGATAGTATAGCTAAAACATAAACAATTTAGTTAAAAAGATATAGACCATGCCTAAGCCCCATCATCTTGTCGTGATGGAAGATGACACTAATTGTTGTCCAAGTGATCATAGATGACTCCAGTGCTTTGCTCCTAATAAGCTTCAAAATCCGTGAGTTGAGTTTGAATACCTGCATATTGGGCTTAAAGATTTGCGATGGCAGGTAGGATCTGATCTTCATTTTTGGTTGAAGCTTCTTCCATGATTATATCTACAGGGATAGTAAGAAGCTTTTCTTTTTGGACTGTTATATCATGCCCAACACCATATACCCAAGCATTAACTATCTTGACTCTCATGCGATTTATGGAAGACTAAGCAAATTTGATACTTAAGAGATTTTGGAAGAAATGGTGGGTTTTAATCGGTGGAAAGTGATAAAAAATGATGGAAAAGATGTTTCAATGGTGGATTTTGGTTGGATTTTGAGTGAGTGAGGGATTTGAGTGAGTAGGTATGAATGGGTGTGAGAGGAAGATGACTATGGAGTTTTGGGTTTGTGAATGGTGAGGGAAAGTCACGTTTTTCCTGTTTTAGTGAGCATAATAATCGATTATACCATTGTGGTAACTGATTATTTTTTGTGAGGAATCAAGATGGTGGCCACGGGTTTGAGCAATAACAGATTAGAGATGTGACCTAATTGATTAGCTCATGCGAAATCAGAAAAGTGAGCTCCCTGTAAGCTCAAATAATTGATTGGGGCATAATAATAACCGGTTAGGATGAAGGGAAATGAAATCTCAAGCTCACAGGTTGCCTCAATAACCGATTAGGACTTGCTCCTAATTGGTTATTTTCGTGGTCCATGGAGAAAAATAACCTCTGTTTGCCTCAATAACAGGTTAGGAAAGCTCCTAACAGGTTATTTTGCTTGGCAAAGAGCACTTCAACGTGACATAACAGTTCCAAAGACCCAATAACAGGTTATTTTTTTCTTCTAACTAGTTATTTCACTTCCAAAACCAGAAATTCTTCAGAAATTCAACCTTTAAAAATGCAACCACATGCCATCTATGATAATCATCTCGACTTTGCTTCCATTACATCAACTCTAAATACCATAAATGTAGCTCAAAACATATCTTATCCTTTTCAAAGTCACTAGAAACCAATTGTGTGAAGGTCTTAATTGGTTATTTATTAGAGGAAAAGCATCAACAACCACTGACTTTATGAATAACAAGTTAGGTACTTCTCCTAATTAGTTATTTGGCTTGACAGAATATAAGATCACATTTCCAAGAGCCAATAATTGGTTCTTTGCTTTCCATAACAGATTATATCTTTATTAGAACTAGAAGAATCTTTAAGAATTCAACCCTTAGAACACAAACTCATTTTATCTTGAGGATGATCTTAGCTTGGCTTCACTTTCATCACTTCTAAACACCATGAATGCAATCCAAAAACTGATTTTTCTTCTTCTAAAGTACTTGAAGTCAATTTCTCCAGCAAGAGCTTGAGATTGGGAATTTGGGGGACTTAAGCATGGATCAAGCATCTACAAAACAAACTTGGGGGAACCTCCGATGCTCAAGTCAGCATTGGATTAAAAAATGATTAACACATGATAACTATGCATGGGGTTCAATAATGCAGTAAAGTATCAAATTAAGCTACAAAGTGACAAGTTATCCATCAAAATGACATATCATGCAGTAAATGACAGATTATGCAACTAAATATCACATTATGCAATAACATGACAAATTATGCTGCAAAGGATGAATTATGCATCAAAATATCATTTTTAGCAAGAGTTACATGTGTCGCAACCGTGATCGGGACGGGAGGGGCGAAACAAAATAAATATGTTAGGAGTCGCCACCAATTTTATTAAAATTAGGAAAAAAATGGAAAACCCTTTTAAAAAATGGTCTTTGGAACTAGATTGGATTCGAGAGTCGGTTATGCATAGGGAAGGGTGGAGACTTAACCTCACAGTACCCCTAATACATCCATTTTAAAATGGTTACCCTAAATTAATTATGCAAAATTTAATAATTTCAAAATATATTTGTTTTACCCTTTATAAAAAAAAACAACTAAAAATAAATAATCCGTGAAAATTTAAACTTTGGCTTGACGAAATAGAAATTCCGCTCCTACGTATCCTCAGGTGCAATGAGGAACTCAAAGTCACATAGTTCTACATCAAATACGTGTGGGTTAGTTGATTTTATTTAAAGAAAAGATTTATTTTTTTTATTTTATAAAAAATTGAATGAACAGGTCGTCGCGACTCTGGTAATCAAATTGTTTAGTTTTAATCAGGAATATGTCCTTCATATGTTCTCATATATACAGAGAAGGAAATGTCTGTGCTGATAAGTTGGCAAATCATGTCACTTCCATCCAGGGTTTTTTGTGGTGGGATTTAATTCCTAGCTTTATTACGGGTGATTTCTTCCGTGATAGGGTTGGTCTTCCTTGTTATAGATTCTCTTAATGCTCTTTCTGCCATGGGTTTGGTTTATGTCCCCCCATGCTTTTGTACTCTTTTTTTTTAGTTAATTTTATTTTGGCGTGCTGCAGATGATAGGCATTGCCTGGAGTGCCAACCTAGTTGGGATTTCTTGCTTTGCAGTGATGCCCTTGCATGCCATTTTGATCAAAAAAAAAATCAAATTAGGGTTTGAATAGGTGAAACTTGCGTCACGCTAGAGACGTCACCCATAGATTATTTATTTAAATGATATTTTTTTATCTAAAAAAAATGAATTTTGAGTATTTATTAAATGGTGTTTTATTTTTAAAATAATTTGAATCATTAAGTTGTCACAACTCAGATGATCCAAAATAATTACAAGACTAACAAGTTATCACAACTCGGTTAATCCTGTTTATTTCTTAAAAAATAATTATTTTATATTTTATCATTTTTTTGGTTTACTATTTACCCCCTTTTTTTGTTTTAGTTTTTTTTTTCTTTTTAACACATTGAGCCCAATTAACCTACTTCTCCAAAAAAAAATGAAGAAGCTACTAGAATTGTAACACACAAAAAAAATACAAGGCAAAACACAAACAAAAAAAATGGCTTACAAACAGAAAACGAAAAAATGGGGGTCTGCTTCTTTTCTTTTTAGTTACTTTTGCAGGACCAACCAGGAGACACAAATGAAGGCCGACGATGCCAACAGTGGAGGCGGGCGGAGCAGTGAGGCTGGGTCTAGTGCAAATCGGACGGCAGAATGGCAGAGACGGTTCGCTGTAGCCGCAGAGTGGTCTGATATGGGCAATCACGGCTGAGGCGGTTTTGATGGGTGGACTCGGATCGGCAGGCTCGGCGGGTCGGTGTTTCACGGTTGGCAACGATTAGTCGGTTCGTGCGGCACCGAGGCCGGTTCGACGAACTAGGAAGTGCAGGTCGGTGGTGGATCGCGGGTGCGCGGGTTTGGTTGGGGTGCTGCACGGCCTGATCGGTGGCTTAAGATACGAGTTTGGTGAGTGGCAGCGCAGGTCGTGTAGCCCAGTTCTGCGGTGCAGCTTGATGAAGGGATGATGCGGGTTCAACGCTAGGTTATAGGCAGTTTCATATCTAGGCATGAATGACGGCCCATGTTCGAGTGCAGCGACTGTAGCGGCAGTTTAGCTCACAGACGATGGGTCGCGCTTCGACGGCCGGCGTGGATGGCTCGCAGGATGCAATTCGCGGTTATGGTTATGGGTGAAGGGCATTTGAATGGCTTGAGCTTGTTTTGATGAAGGGGTCTGTAGTGGTGAAAAGTAAGTGATGAAGATGGTAGTGGTTTTTGGGTGGCATAGGAATGAATTAAGTGGTTTTCGGTTGGGTGTGGTGGTTTTGATGGAACTTGAAGGTTGAAGATAGAGTGTTGGTTCCATGGGTGATGGGAGGTTGAAGAAGATGAAAGTAGATGATGAAGATGGTGATGGAAGGTTGAAGATGATGAAAATGGAGGTAAAGTGCTTGCTACATAAAAAAGAAAAAACAAAAAAAACTAAGGCTTGGGTATTGTGTTAAAGCTGAAGTCTGTGTCAGTTGAGGTCAGCGCCAAAGTCTGGTCAAAAGTCCTTTGGGTTAATATAGGAGAGGATTAAGGTGAAGAGTTTAAGTTAAAATGTGATTAGGATTGATTTAGAATGATGAGTTGGGATCTGTTTAGGATGAATGTTAGTTTATTTAGGATGAGTTTGAATTATAGGATGATAAGGATTAGTTTGTTTAGGATGAGTGTTAGGGTTGGTTTAGGATAAAGTCTTTGGTATGTGGATTGTGAGATGGATAATGGGTAAATGGGTCAAGTTATGGGTTAATGGGTCATGGGTGGTTAAATGGGTCATGGGTTGGATAATGGGCCAAAGATGAATATTTTCTTCTTTTTTTTTTAATTTTTTTTATTTACAAAATGCCCTGAACAAAATTGGGTGTTCACAGTTGCCCCTCTTTACTTATTTCTTCTTACTGGATAGAAAGAATAACCGTAGCTTTTCATTTTATCATAGTGAGGAACAAATAAAGAAATAAAGCCAAATTTTGTTCGGGAGAAGTAGAAAACAATATGAGAACAAAAATGCAAAGAGCGATGCGCTTAAAAATTAAAATGCAAGGAGCTGATGCACTCAAAACTTAAAATGCAACGAGCCGATGCGCTCAAAACTTAAAATGCAATGAGCCAATGCGCTCAAAACTTAAAATGCAAAGAGCTGATGCACTCAAAACTTAAAATATAAGGAGTCGATGCGCTCAAAACTTTAAAGTGCAATGAGCCGATGCGCTCAAGTTAAACATGCAATGCAAGGAGCCAATGCGCTCGAAACTTAAAATGCAAATGCAATGAGCCGATGTGCTCAAAACTTAAAATGCAAATGAAACGAGCCAATGCTCTCAAAACTTAAAATGCAAGGAGCCGATGTGCTCAAAACTTAAAATGCAATGAGCCGATGCACTTAAAACTTAAAATGCAAGGAGCCGATGTGCTTAAAACTTAAAATGCAACGAGCCGATGTGCTCAAAACTTAAAATGCAAGATGCCGATGCGCTCGAAACTTAAAATGCAAAGAGCCGATGCGCCCGAAACTTAAAATGCAATGAGCCGATGCACCCAAAACTTAAAATGCAAGGAGCCAATGCGACCAAAATTTAAAGTACAATGAGCCAATGCGCTCAAATTAAAATGCAATGAGCCGATGCACTCAAAACTTAAAATGCAAAACATTTATACCAGTCAAACAGTGTCTTAAAAAAAATTTCACTTTTTTTTCTCTCTATTATTTCACTTTTCTTTTAATCATTCGAACCAGCGACGACTTTGGAAAACTTTGACTAATCAAACCCTTGTTCACATACTTTTCTTCTTCAGACCTTTCGGCTCGTTTGGAATCTTCTTGATCTTTTTTCTTCTTCATTTCTTCGTTTTTGTTTTTTATTGCTTTGACTCTTCCTTTCCTTCTTGACAACAGATCACTTCAACCAAATGTCACATTGCAATCTATACTTTAATCTAACTCAATCATTGAAGGATTGTTGTAGAATTGTCAAAATCAAACTGTTGACTTTAAATTTATCTTATTTGAGACATAACTTAATGAGTTAAATATGTATTCATGAATTAATAGAAATTCGTTAAATGAACAAACTTCCTTTTATCATTTGAATATCAAGTAAGACACATGCTTGAAAGATGAAAGCATAAAAAAATTGCAAGGAAAAGAAAATTTGCCCCAGTATTGGTTCCTTGTTCCTCATTCAATTGATTCCCTGCAATCGTTTGATAATTCAACCATTGTCTCTATTACTATTTTCTTCAGCACATCTTTGCCTTAATCCTTCAGTAATTTTGCCCCATTATAGCCAATTGAATGCAGATCAAAATTGCCCCAGTTTGTTTACTATTTCAAGGAGCTTTAAACCTTCCTTCTTTGAGATTTTGCCTATTTATTTGTCCTAACTTTTGCTTAGGCCGCCCTTTCAGGTTTTCGACCTAACGAACTTTTTTCTTTTTCTTTTTTTTAATATTGCTCTAACTTTTGCTTAGGCCGCCCTTTCGGGTTTTCAACCTAACGAGCTCTTTTTTTTTTAGGCATAAAATCTCTTAACGGCATCAGTGTTTATGGGTCTTGGTAATTCTTTTCCATCCATGTTATGCAAAATTAACGCCCCTCCTGAAAATGCCTGCTTGACTATATAAGGGCCTTCATAACTCAGAGCCCACTTTCCTCTGGCATCCTCTTGATTAGGGAGAATCTTCTTCAAAACCAAATCTCCTGAACAGAATTCTCTGGGATGAACATTTTTGTTAAAGGCTCTGGCTATTCTACTTTGATACAACTATCCATGACAAATAGCTACCAGTCTTTTCTCTTCTATCATATTCAACTGCTTATACTGAGTCTTCACCCATTCAAATTCCTCTGACTCTGCCTCTATCAAAACCCTGAAAGAAGGAATCTCAATTTCTATGGGAGAGATAACTTCCATTCCATACATCAAAGAAAAAGTTGTTGCCCCAGTACTTGATCATATATTGGTACGATATGCGTGCAAAGCATAGGGTAACATTTCGTGTCAGTCCTTATAGTTCACCACCATCTTACCCACAATTTTCTTGACATTCTTATTTGCTGCCTCGACTGCACCATTCATCTGAGGCCTATAGGGAGTTGAGTTATGATGCTTGATTTTGAAACTTTCACAAAACTTCTTAATCTTAGCGCCATTGAGATTAGCAGCATTATCTGTGATTATCCTCTCTGGGATTCCGTATCTGCAGATAATGTCCTTCTTAAGGAATTTCAAAAATACATTTTGAGTGATAGTGGCATATAAGGATGCTTCTACCCACTTGGTGAAATAGTCAATTGCCACCAAGATAAAGTGATGGTCGTTGGAAGCTTTGGGGTTAATTGGTCCAATGACATCTATTCCCCACATCGAGAAAGGCCATTGAGATACCATATTGTGCAGGGGGAATGGAGGTGCATTGACTCGATCTACATATATCTGGCATTTATGACACTTTCGAACATATTCTATGTAGTCTGTTTCCATGGTGGACCAATAATAACCACTCATTAGAATTTTTCGCACTATCATATGACCATTAACATGAGTCCCACAGATTCCTTCATGGATTTCAGTCATGATTAAATGAGCTTCAAAAGCATCCACACATCTGAGTAAAGTGCCATCATTGCTTCTCTTGTATAAAACCTCCCTATTCAGGAAAAATGCCATTGCCAACCGGCGGATAGTCTTTTTATTCGCCTCACTTGCCCCAGTTGGGTATTCTCTATGCTGGATATACTGCTTGATATCATGATACCAAGGTTTACCATCTGGCTCGCCCTCTACATTGGCACAATATGTGGGCTCACTATGTATCTTTACTTGGATGGGTTGGACATTATTGTGGATATCCAACTTGGTCATTACAGCTAAAGTGGCCAACGCATCTGCAAACTAATTCATGTCTTGAGCCAAATGGAAGAAGGTCACATTTTCAAACTTCTCGGTCAACTTGGTCAAATACTTTTGATAAGGCACTAACTTCAGGTCTTTTATTTGCCATTCACCGTTCACTTGATAAATGATAAGTGTCGAATCTCCAAATACTTTTAACTACTTGATCCCCAAGTCAATTGCCACTTATAAACCACTAGCATAGGCCTCGTATTCTACAACATTATTGGTGCATTTAAAATCCAGCTTGATAGCGACTGGGTATTGTTTTCCAGCTGGCGAAATAACAACGGCTCCTATGCCACTACTATACATATTGACCGCCCCATCAAAATACATCTTCCACACAGAATCCTCTCCTTCTTTTTCTCCTTCTGCCATCAATATTTCTCCATCCGGGAACTCGGACGTTATTAGTTGTCCACCCTGAAGAGGGTTTTTAGCTAAATGGTCCGCGATTGCACTTCCTTTGATAGATTTTCGAGTTACGTACTTGATATCAAACTCCGATAATATCACTTACCATTTTGAGACTCTTAATGAGACATGAGGGCTTTCAAATATGTACTTCAGAGGGTCCATTCGAGAGATCAACCAAGTAATGTAATAGAGCATATACTGTCTTAGCCGTTTTGAGGTCCAGACTAGAGCACAACATGTTTTTTCCATCGCCATGTATCGGGCTTCATAATCATTAAACTTCTTGCTCAGATAATAAATTACCTACTCTTTCTTTCTTGATTCATCATGCTATCCCAGCATTGCCCCCATTGCAGTTGGCAGTACGTTTAGGTACAATATCAACGGGCGACCTGATGTAGGGGGTACCAACACTGAAGGAATCATTAAATAAGCCTTTATCTTGTCAAAAGCTCGTTGACATTCTTCATTCCATTCTCCAGGCTTATGCTTCTTCAATAGCTTGAATATAGGTTCACAAGTGCTAGTCAAGTTAGCGATGAATCTAGTAATGTAATTAAGCCTCCCGAGAAAACTTCTCACTTCACGCTCTGTCTTAGGAGGAGGCATCTCTTGTATTACTTTTGCCTTATCCGAGTCCACCTTTATTCTTTCTCTGCTAATGATGAAATTTTTCTGTAGATGCTCCAAAGACACATTTATTAGGATTAAGTCTCAACTAGTACTTTCTAAGTCTTTCAAATAACCTCCGTAAGACCTCTACATGGCTTTCCCTTTCTTTAGATTTGGCCACCATATTATCTACGTACACCTCGATTTCTTTATGCATCATATCATGAAATAATGCGACCATAGCATGTTGATATATAGCCCCAACATTCTTCAATCCAAAGGACATTACTGTGTCACAAAAAGTTCCCTAAGGGGTAATAAAAGTCGTCTTTTCTTTGTCATCGACATCCATGGGAATCTAATTGTATCCAGAATAACCATCTAGAAACAAGAACCTATGATTTCCTACTGTATTGTCAACAAGAACATCAATATAAGGGAGCAGGAAATCATCTTTCGGACTGGCCTTATTTAGATCCCTATAATCCATGCACATCCTGACCTTCCCACCCTTTTTGGGTACTGGCACAATATTTGCTACCCATTCTGGGTGTCTCGACACCTCTATGAATCCGGCTTCTAATTGCTTGGTCACTTCTTTCTTGATCTTTAGTGACATGTCAGGATGCATCTTTCTCAGTTTTTGCCTTTTTGCTTCTGCATCTGGATATAATGGGATTTTATATGATGCTATCTCAGGGTGTAATCCAGGCATATCTCTGTAGGATCATGCAAACACGGCCAAATATTCCCTAAGTAGCGCCATCATTTCCATACGCTTGGGATTATCTACTATTTTTAACTCCTTGTCTTCTTCGGTTCCCATGTTAATCACTTCAACTACTTCATTATCCACATCAAATTTTCTTTCTGAGTATTCCAGTATCTTTTCAAATTTTTCAACAATCTCTTCCTCTTCATCAGATCCAGGGTTTTCCTTATCAAACGTCGTAGGGGAATCAATTGACAAGTTTTCAAGGTCCCTTTCATGAGGCAGACCTTCTACAAGATTCAAATCCCTGTAAAGTAATTTGTGTGGAGTTGGAAAGGCAAAAAGAATAGGAATAATAAAACGAAAATGAGAGATTTTTTTAAACGAAAATATAGAAAGAAAACTGACAAATGCAAAGAAGATAAGCCAAAAGTGTGACAAGGAGGAATGCTGAATAAACATGCAACTTTATTTAGTTAATGTCTCAAATAACATAAATATAAGCTCAAAACGTAGCTGGACTCAAATATCTGCCCATTACAGTATGACTAGACAATTACTTGGCAACAATAATATCAATCATTAGTTCAGATTGCCAGTTCTTCAGTGGCTCCTCATCAGTAAAAGGACGGATTGCTTTGTGCTCTTTTGGGCCTTCTTCATGCAGTGCAATAATAATGAGACGATATTAGGGACGAAGGACTTCCTTAGATGTAACACCCTTCATAGGGTATCACATTTTCGACTCCCGACTCATAATCTGAAAAGAAGTTCGCACAAAGTTTGAGTTATAAAATATGGGTTTTAAAATTTCTTTCTTGCTAAAACATAAACTTTCTGAAATTCATAAGTAATACGGAAAAACATATTGAAACAGACTCATATACAATATTAACACTAATTAATATTTAATAACTTAAAGAGAAATATAAAACTTACAGACTCTTTTTTTTTAACAGTAGTAACCCTATGACAGGTTCTACTTAATAGCACGGTATAACACTAACGTTAAAACTTAACATACTTATTCTGTTGTGTATCCATCTGGATGCATCAGACATCTGTTCTATGTCAACACTGCACACCTTCGAGTCCTGAATGTCCACTCCTTATTGTTGTCACCAACCTCATAGTATCCATCACCCGTTATGTCTAAGACAACTCGATCTTTCTATTATTTTATTTTAACAGTACAGACACAGCAAACAACATAACAAAGAGGTGAGATCACCTACGCCAATACCAACATGGCAAAGACATGAGAGATAACACAAACAAGAATATCATACAGATATGTCATACCAGAATTTCAATAATGCACTCAACATTAATCAACTATCATCATCATACTATTAACATTATTATCATCACACAATAATCACAATAATGCCATCAACATGATTATCATCATCATCATCCAAGTATTTCAAAACAATTGTCATAGCCAATATTCCTCAATTAATATATATCATGCGAGATATGGACACTCAAATTTATGCATATGTTATGCATGTGCACATAGACTCGCTTTTTCAAAAACAACTCCATGGAGGTTTTCACAATTTCGAGGAGAATGCTGTCAATTGTCACCTTAGCCCAAAGACAATCTTCGGTTGTTGAAAAGAATCATGTTCTTGTCGGGTATCGTCAATGCGTTGCAACGGACTGCATCGCCAAGTGACACTGTGGTACTCGCTATTTGTCCACTTGGTCGACCGCCGCACCTCGACGCCCCAAGATCCATCATAGACCTCACTATCAATTCTCATTCCCTCTTCAACCACAAGGGCCATATACAATGCACGAATATATCCGTGCAAGTCCAACCCCAAAGGGCCAAATCTTTTCAATTTCATTTGTTCAATGTATCATATGCCTCAATGCATATTTTTTTCCAATGCATGTATAATGCACCAAATCCAATCACAAGCATCTCTTTCCAATGCATATAAAATGCATCAAATTATACTGTATTTTCAACAGCAAAAATCTTGTTATCATATTTTCATAGTTATAAAACACTTTTGTCGTGTTTTCAAAATTGCGTAATATTTCCGTTTCATTTTCACAATTCCAAAACGTTTCATTACGTTTTCACAATTCCAAAATGTTTATATTACGTTTTCAAAATATCGTAACACTTATGTTACGTTTTCAAAATTCAAACGTTTCATTTATATTTTCACAATACCATGACACTTACATTACGTTTTCACAATACAAGAACATTTACATTACGTTTTCAAAATACCGCAACTCTTCTGTTGCACTTTTAAAACACGTACTAATTTTTTAACGTTTTTCTTAATCGTGTAAAAATATACGTTTCTCAAAATCGCATAGTATTTTTCCACTGTTTCAAAATCACGTAACTTAAAAATCATTCTTTTAAGTCGCATAAATCATTTTCCGTCATTCTCAAAATATTTAAAACACTTTTCAAATCACATAACGATTTTCCGCTATTTTCACAATCACGTAAAAATAATTCATCACTTTTCCATCACGTAGTGATTTTTCAATAGTAATTCAGATTACGTAAAATATTTAAACGTAATTCAAATCGCGTAGAAATATTTTAACGTATTTAAAATCGCGTAGAAATATTTTTCCATATTACGTAACTTAAAAATCACATTTTTAAGATACGTAAATAATTTTTCACCACAATTTCATTACAGAAAATATTTCTTGACCTTTAAAAATTTCTTTTTAACTTTTCTCAAAATAATATAACTTTACACTTTATTTAATATATTTTCTTACTCAAAAAAATATTTTTCCACAGTTCTTTACTCAAGAAATTCTTTTTTTCAAAATATAACTCTCAAAATCACTTTTTCATTGATGTAAATCAACGTTTCAAAACTTAACATTTTCTAACGTATTTCAAAACTTGAAAATAAGTTATACGTTAGTAAATTTTCAAAACACCATTATATTCTCCATTTTTCCCAAATCAATTCTAAAATCAATTCTCTTCAAAACAAATTAAGATTCAAACTTTTGCAACTTTTCTTTTTCATTTTCATATGAAAGTTCATTTCTCAAGTGATAAAATACTTTGATTTCCCTTTCCAAAATCCTTATACTAAAACATTTTGTTCAAACATTTTGTTTCCACTTTAAAATTACTTTGTTTCATAAAAACCAAAATTATTCCAACCTCCAAAAATCGTAGAGTCTTTGGCCATTGAAGCCATCAAATATTTTCCTCCTAAATTGATATGGTTTTACACAAACAAAACCATTAAAAATTCTTTATTTTCAAAATCGAAATACCGATGGTCATAAAAACCAAACCCATTTGTTCAAATTCATATTTACTTTCCTTACAAATCCTTAAAATTATCATTGCTATTTTCATTTAAATCTCATGTTTAGTAAAACACTTAGAAACTTTTTACACAAAATAAATCAATAAAAATCCTTGTAAAACCATATTCATGTACTCTTTGAAAAATAAATTCTTTGTTTATTTTCCTTACTTTTCTAAACATCCATTTTCATCATTCAAGAAAATATTAATTTTGTGAACACCTATCTTGAGGTGTCTTGTTCGAAATCCACCATGTTCTAAGTACTCAAAAATCAATTCTTTTGTTCTTGAAAATTTTCAACATGAACCCTAATCAAGGGCATCAAAACCGTAGCTCTTCCTTGGCTATTGGAGCCAAAATCAATTTCCTTTCCACCATCAAGTCATGGCATATACATATATATTTCATCATAAATAATATAAGCATACCATCAAAGCCATAAAAGCATGTATAGCATATCAAGCATATCATCAAAGCTATAAAATCATGCAAAGCATATCAAGCATAGAAAATTAATCAAAGCTCATAAACACCCACAAATTAATTACATGACCATGGATATGAATCCTCACATGGATTCCACATCCATCAAATAAAATACCATCTCTCACCACCATGCTTGGTTGGTGAGATGGATCTCCCTCTTACCTCTTGAAGATCCTCAAAAACTTCTTGTTTTGCTTCTTTTCTAAGTCCTTCATCACCAAGAGCTTCTCAAATACAAAACAAAATACATAGAAATTAGTATACTAAGCTTGATTAAGAGGAACCATGGATCAAACATGGCTTAGATCATGAAAAAGAGAGAAGAAAATGAAGTTTCCTTATACTTCACCTCAAAAACCCAATAACTTTGATCTTGAAGAAAGTCCTTGAAGATGAATGATTTAGAAGAAGTTTTCAACATGAAAGTTGCTTAGAATATCATGGAGATTCAAGATCTAAGGTTGGATGAAATTAAAAGAGCTTGGATGGTGATTTTAGGGGTTTTGACTGAATGATATCTCTTGAAGAACAAAGATGAAATTTTTGATTTTTGATAGAAACTTGAAGCTTGAATTTGAAGATCAAGATGAATGATTTTGGAAAAACTCATAACTAGAGATGTTCTTAGAATGATGTTTAGGTTTAGAAAATCAAGTTGGATGAAATTTTTGAGTGATGGAATGTGCTCTTGGAGGGCTTGGCCGAAATCTAGAGAAGAAAGGAGATGGAGAGAAAATTTTAAGTTTCCTTCTTGAAAATGAATCAATGAAGACCAAGGAAGACAATAATGACTAAAGCATGCAATTATGGTCTTCCAAACTCCTTCATGCAGCACCAAAACCGTGCCCCCCCTTCAAGCATTCTCCTTGGAGTGCAAAAATCAAAAGTAAGTCATTATGATGTCTAACTTGACCAAGACATGCAAAAATGACATAAAGCTTGTCTCTTTGTCTTCTAAACACTCCAAAACCATCACCTTCTCTTCATAATGCATTCAATAAAGTTGTCTTCATTATTTTCCACCATTTGA
The DNA here is from genome assembly GCA_029884605.1 of Ormosia emarginata. Classification (NCBI taxonomy): domain Eukaryota; kingdom Viridiplantae; phylum Streptophyta; class Magnoliopsida; order Fabales; family Fabaceae; genus Ormosia; species Ormosia emarginata. The sequence continues at coordinate 49,962,259 of JAQQTP010000088.1, forward strand.
AGCATTTCTAGCCATTGATTAATTCAATGGTTAGGATTTAGGTAGATTTAGGTAGGTTAGAAGACTTAATCTAGGCCATTGGATCTTTCTCCTTTAAATTCTAGCCCTTAGATGTGTCTCCAAAATTAATGGTCAAGATTGCTCCTTCAAACTTTAAATCCAAGGGTCCTAATTAGTCTTTGCTACTTTAGAAGACCAAATCTCCACCATTGATTGATTCTTCATCCAATGGTCATAAATGGTCTTTGTTACTTTTTAAGATTAAATCTCCACCCTTGATTTAATCTAAATCCAATGGTTATAAATGGTCTTTGTCATTTTTCAAGACCAATTCTACACCTTTGATTACATTTATGGTTGATATCAAAGCCTTCCTAACTAAGCTTATTCTCACACCATTGATTAAATCAATGGTTATTATCTAAGGCTTCTTTATTAAGTTTGTTTCTTAACCTTTGATTAAATCAATGGTTAATATTCAAACTAAGTATTCTCATCCAAGGGTATAAATCAAGTCAAGCTCTCTTTGTTGACTACGCTAAAGTATAATATTTATTCTTGTATCCTACAAATAATATTTTTCTTGTATTTTTATCATCCGATAATTAAATACAGTACAAAACACAGTACAATAAAATTTTAAAAACTGTTTCCGGATTCAGGTTTAGTAAGATCCCCTGTCTCCGTCTAAACAGTACAAATTTTTCTATGCGTAGAAAATTTTTTCACTTTGTGGGACCCACCTGGGCCCACGTTTGGCCCCACAGGCCCACATACCTTGCGGGGCCCACAGACAGGAAAAATTTCAAAATCATCCATAAAATCACAAAAATTATAAAATGCACAAATATCAAATCAGATTACGTAAAATAATTACCTAACGGTAAAAATTAAATTACGTAAAGTTTTTCCCGGCCCGAAAATTTTTATTTTCCTGACACGGAGTAAATCACTCAAAACGATCAAATACGCTAACAGAATAATCAAAATAATTTTACAGTATCCAGAAATCACTAAACAGTGAAATTCTGTTAACTGTCAAAATTACTGTAAAAAACTTAGGAAATTTGGGGTGTTACATTAGGCATGATGATCTCGGCTGGTGTTGGAAACGTTTCCCTCAAATGAGGAATGTGCTTCATTTTGCCCTTATCACCCCATTTTCCCAAAGTCATATTCTCTATTCTCTCCTCTAGAGATGCTTCGTACCCCAACCTGAACTTGTATAGCTTTTCTAGAAATGAGACCGGTGTCTTGCAATTTTGAGCCCAAGCTTTTTCCTTTCTGGTACCCATTATTGGTCATAATTCGGGCCACCACCTGATTCACAGTTTGCATTGAAGGTTCATTCTCACTGAGTCCAGCCTTAATTATCTCAAAGCTATGCCACAAATTCTCCTCATCTTTCTCAGCACTTTCCACTTACAGCACTGAAACTGGTTTTGTCAACATGATTTCTTCTTCTCCGTGTATGGTAATGACTGACCTATTTTCAATGTATTTAATACTTTGGTGCAGTGTAGAAGGAACAACACCAACATTGTGGATCTATGGTCTTCCCAGGAGCATAGTGTAGCCAGATTGAATATCCATGACTTGGAATAGCACTTAAAAATTACTCGAGCCAATCTCTAACGGTAATGTTATCTCTCCCAAAATGCCTCTCCTATTTCCGTCAAAGGCTCGCACCACCATTTCTCGAGGGAAGAGTTCTTCCTCACTAATTGACAATGAGGTTAGAGTTGACTTGGTAGGATATTGAGCTAGATCCCCTATCAATCAGGACCTTTGCGACTATATACCTGTTACATTTGAGGGTTATGTGTAAGGCCCGTGGATTTTTCTCAGACTGAGAGGTGATTTCTTCATCCATAAATACAATCATGTTAACGCACTTCACCGAGTCCACCATGCTGACAACATTCTCAAGGGTAACATCGGGTTTGACATAAGCTTCACTTAGTACTCTTAGCAATGCTTTTCGATGCAACTCAAATGTCAGAACGAGTGATAGAAGAGATATCCTTGCTGGAGTCTTCTTCAACTGTTCCATCACATCATATTCACTTTGTTTCATGATCTTCAAGAATTCTTCCTCCGCTCCTTTTGAACTTTCCTCCTCACTCCATTCTTTAACATTCTTCTTCTTTTCTACTTCTACTGGGCCATAGCATCGCCCACTCCTTGTAATTATATTGGTCACATACCCTTCATCCTGGAGTATTTCAGTAACTTGGGACTTTGAAGTCTCTTCCCCGATTCCCTTCATTTCTACCTTAGCTTTATGATTCCACGGCACTGAATGAGTATCATTACAAGTAAATGGCGCTGGCTTCTTGACTGTCACAATTACTTTCCTTGGTACCAGGGCTTGGTTGAGAGGTGGCACCTTCAGCACAAAGCGTTCTGCTACGTTGACCTCTTCAGAGTAAGCTACCCCTTGCCTGACCTGTATTACTTCCAAAGTGAGTAATCCTTGGACTCGAATCTTAAAGTCCTAGCAGTTCTCAATGTCATGTCCGATTTCCCCGCAATGGTAAACACACCTTAACTTTTCATCATACTTCTCCTCATCTTTCATTGACGAAGCTGGTGCAGCGATAACATTACCTGCTTTCTTCAATCCCTCAAATATCTGAGTCATTGGCGTACGCAGGCTCATGACCTTTCTTATTGGTGGTCCTTCAATCTCCACAACATTCGCCTCATTCCTTCCACCATGGTTAGGGATTGGGTTGTTAACAATACTAGGTCCAGCCTCCTCTTGAATATCCAGTTTTCCATAAGAAATAAGTTTCCTTACTACAGTCTTAAAAGACTTACAGTCTTCGATTGAGTGCCCTGGGATATCTATATGGTATTTGCAAGTTAAATTCGAGTTGTACCATACTAGAAACGGTGGTTATAGGGGACGTACAGGATTCCCTGAGATTAGGTGAGCATCAAACAATCTGTGAAATAAATCTGCATTTGGAATGGACAGTTTTGGGAAAGGGGGTAGGTTTTAGGGACGGAAACGGCCTTGATTTTGGAAGTTTGGTCGAGGCTGTGGGTAGTTTGGGAAATTTTGCAAAGGTGGAGGTGGATATTGAGTGTAGATTAGGCGAGTTGATGCAAATGGTTGAGGTACAGGAACATTGTTGATTTGGAGTGGCTGGGCTTGAGGTGCGTTTACAGGAGGGGCAGTTAGGCCAGGTAGATGAGACGGTGCAGATGTCTGATAGGAAGGGTAAGTGTTTGAGTTATATGGGGATGCTCAGTATACGGGGTAGGACAGCAAATATCGGGGTTGTAAAGGTTGCAGATTTTGTATGTAGCTCTCTTCCAGCTCCTCTTTCTTAGGGGGAAACCCCTTCTTGAAACCACTTTCATTATTTCCAGTTGGCAATTTTCCAGCCTTTACCAGAATTTCAATCTTTTCTCCGGCTGCAATTAAATCAGCAAAGTCTCAGTAAATGACACTTGTCATTGTCCCAATATAGGGAGCTCCTAAAGTCCCCAAAAAGTATGAGCGCATTTACATCAGAGTCAACGGTGGTTGCACTTGTGCAGCTAGAGCCCTCTACTTCTGGGCATTCTGCTTGAATGTCTCTTCATTTTTCTTTTGCAGTGTTCCCAACTGCTCTCGGGTTGGGGCCGTATCAAGATTAAACCGGTACTGTCCCATAAACAAGTTTGCCCAGTCGTCCCATGAGGAGATCTTGAAGAGGTCTTGTTGGATGCACCATTCCAAAGCAGGCCCAGTCAAACTTTCATGAAAGAAACTGACGAAGAACTTCTAGTCCTTTGACCAGATGGACATTTTGGTAATCTAAGTTTTTAGATGGAAAAAAGGATTGGAGCTCCCATCATACTTGTCAAATTTCGGGATCTTAAAATCCTTAGGGATGATGATTTTAGCAGTAGGGCACAACTCTTCTATTCCAAGGGGACCATAAGTGCTAAGACCCTTAATCGTCTTGATTTGCTCCTCCATCTTTTCCATCTATTCTTCTTTTATCTTATTGTTTTGAACAGTTGCATGTCCAATACCAGCAGAAAATCTAGTTAGCATCGGGATAGACATATGTGGTGGTTCCCATGTGAACTCGATGTTACCATGAACCTTATTTCGAGTACCTTCCAATGAATGATACCCTTCTCCGATAGGAATCACTAACGAATGCAGTATTTGAGGTTGCTCCCACAAAAGGCATTTCAGTGATGACCCCGAGATTTGTTCCCATGGCAGTAATATTTGGAGGGTGTGAATATGCTCCAGTTACTCCTATACCTCTGGCTGCCCCAATCAAGGAAAGGGTATCCCTCATAGCAGACAACATTTCCTCCATTCTTCTTTGAGACTCTTTCATCTCATCTACTTCCATACTCAGAATTCTTCCTTCATTCTCAGCTGCCATTGTTGCAAGCTTTGTTCGAGCCCTTGTGTTGTGAACTTGGGTTTGATTGGTCTCTTCTTTCTTTGGTCGTGCAATGATTCCAAGTTTCTTATGAACAGTCAAAGTACAATTTGTTAAAAATAACCATGATTATTATTGATTTTTTAGAGAACCATTATTAGTTTGTGCCAAACGGACTTGAGCGAGTATCTTTGATCTTTTCTTTGGTCAAGACTGTATGTTAGAACGTCTCGTTCAAAAGTTGTTTGTCATGAACATTTCTTAGAATGTCTCGTTCAAAAGAAATGGGTCTCCAGTAAAACATAGGATCAGAACAATAATAATACATACTTTATTCATTCGAAAAAGAGTCATCAATATCATTTGAGAGGAGTACATCATTTTTACTCTATTCAAAATATATCATTATCTAGTCTAATTCATCATTTTCAACCGAGTGGGCCTTGATCATTTGCTTCATTTGTCCAACAAGACTCTTGCAATACTCAATAAAGTCAATAATCTCTGCCGATGTCTTAAGAGGATTGACCATCTTATTAACCACCCTTAAATAACATGGAACGCCAGTAATTGCCATGTTGGCTAGGCATGCTAGTTCGCAAAGCGGTCCATCCAAAATTGGGTTTCCTCTTTCCATTCATTAATGTCTCTACCTTATTGTTTCACCTGATCTATCAGATTCTACAAGTCTTCTTGTCCCTGTTGTAGCGCTACTTTAAACCATGCAATCGTCTTGTCAGTGTGTAACCTTTCAATTTTGATTGTGTCTTCATATCTTGCTGACACCCCTTTCATTTGCTGCTTCATCCTATCCACTTGCTAAAGAGCATCATTCTGTGCTGTTTTAGCATTCACAAGCAACTCTTTAAGTTATTGATTTTCAGCTAGTGCCCTATCTTTTTCCTGCCCTCAGACTCCTAGTTCCTTGTTTGCAGCTTCCAAGCATCTTCTAGTCCTTGACATATGTTCTTGCTCTGTCTTTAGCCTCTTGTTAGCTCTTTCAAGAGCATGACTTTTTTTTCTGAATTTTCACGTTTTGTGACTGCATATGCTTAACGAGCTTTTTCTAATTCTGCCTCTAATTTCCTTTTTTGTTCATTGGCCTCTGGTAGCTTTTCCTTTACTTTTTCATCTTCTATCGGAGCCGAAGGCAAAGATTTACTAGCTGAAATTTTGAAGGGTAACTTGACTTCTTGAGCCCGGTCCTTGACCCATTACCTGTAGCTTTCTTTGACTCCACAGCTTCTGACTCCCAGTTCTCTACCCTTTCTGATGACTTTCCTCTAAGCATATCGCACTCTCCTAAGTGTCTCAGTACACCCCGTCTGCATATCATAAATAAAAGGAGTGGTCTCCGATTCCGAGGGTGGTCCCATCATGGGATAGCCAAGTTGTCGCAATGCCAAAGTGGGGTTGTAGTTAATGCACCCCTGAGTACCCATTAGAGGAACGTTAGGAAAACCCTCACACTAATAAATCACAGTTTTCCCCTTTTTGCGCCATGGGTACCATACGATCTTTCCATCTTCAAGCTTAGTCAATTCCTCAGCCCATTCACGACTGTTCTTGGTCTTCAACTGGAGCATCTTGAGACCTGTAATGGGACATGGATCCTCATACCCCCTCTTGAACATATGAGACGTTAGCCATACAAACAGTATCGGTAGACAACATAAGATTCGTTTGCTATTCTTTTCATAGCATAAATTCAAGGAGTAGTAGACATCGGCAAGAATGGTCGGGACAGGATTAGCGGTATCATTTCATCGAGCGAGGAACACATCGATTGCTGCGAAACCTACCAAGTCTTCGCTATTTGGGAATATGATGCTACCATAAATGGTGAGGGCTAGCATATCCATAAAGGTATTCCAGTCTTCAACCTTGGCTAGGTGGCGTATGTGCTCTTCTAAGTGTCTACTTGGGAATCCCTCTATCCCTTTCCTGTTTTGCTTTGCTTTTTGTAAATCCTTTGCATAAACCTTCAAGACCTCTGCTATGGTTGGCAATGATGCATAGTGACCCTTATATTGGTACGACTTTTCCTTTTCGAATGATAAGCCCAAGATCTGCTCAAACTCCTCTAATGTGGGGGTTAACTAGAAATCTTGAAATGTGAAACAACGTAATGGTGGATCATAATATTGGGCTAGCACATTGATCGCTTCTATTTGTACGTCCACTTCTAATAGATTCAAAATTTTCTCATATCTTACGGTGAAGGTCAAATGCTGTGTCTTTTTTAGCATTCGGCCCAAACCCACTAGGCTCTCTGTATCCACTTTCTTGGCCTTAAGTTGTAGGGTCTTTTTCAAAATTGCCTCCTTGTTGATACCATGACACTTTCCATTTTTAGTCAAAGATACTCACTACTAGTCCTTAGGCACTAAATTTCAAATGGTTCTCCAACAAACCTGGGGATGAAGAATTATCAATGCATGGTTTAAAAAAATGATTTTACAATTTAATAATGAGTGAGTTGTTAGTCTTTTAAAAGTGATTCGCCTCCTTTTTTTGGGAAAAACCTTTTTTATTTTTTTATTTTTTATTTTTATCAAGAGGGACACCAGTATGGTTCATCACCTTAAAGGATTAAACAACTCATAAGGCATACAGATAAGTCAAAAGATAACGAAAGGTACGCTCTCTTTGTGTCATAACGGGATTTCCTTAACTTGGGAATTTCTATCCTGAGGATCAATGGGTCTTTACTGAAATCGTGAAAACTTTCATTAGGTGGCTCTTCTATTCTAAAGGTTTCTAGAGCCAGGTCCAATTTCAAAATGTTAACCACGAAATAGTGAGTAAACCACTAGGTGTGAGACATTCGTGAAAAAGGCACACTCTAGATAAGGTTTTCACAATAACCAAATAGGATGTACATCCAAAATGGCTATCACTACGTAACCTTTTCTTAACTTAGGCTTCACTCAGATTCGGGTATAGGGCCCCACTCGAATGTGTGTGATAAATGTGTAGGTGTAGTGGGTGTAGGGAGCATACAAACCTTCATTATCTTAAAGACTACCCGCATCCTGCAAAACAAAAACAAAAACAAACAAAAATTCCAAGAGAAATTCTCTATCCTAAGGTTTTAATAACAAAAATAATTAAAATAATTTAAAAAAGGAAAAAAAGGTAAAACAAATATACAAAGATTACAAAATTTTGCACAACAAACTTATATGAGCTTGACTCTCAAGTTTCCCCAGTAGAGTCGCCATATGTCGCGACCGTGATCGTGGCGGGAGCAGCGAAACAAAATAAATATGTTAGGAATCGTCACCAATTTTATTAAAATTAGGGAAAAAAATGGAAAACCCTTTTAAAAAATAGTCTTTGGAACCAGATTGAATTCGGGAGTCGGTTATGCATAGGGAATGGTGAAGACTTAACCCCACAGCACCCCTAATACATCCGTTTTAAAACGGTTACCCTAAATTAATTATGCAAAATTTAATAATTTCAAAATATATTTGTTTTACCCTTTATAAAAAAACAACTAAAAATAAATAATCCCTGAAAATTTAAACTTTGGCTTGACGAAATAGAAATTTCGCTCCTACGTATCATCAGGTGCAATGAAGAACTCAAAGTCACGTAATTCTATATCAAATACTTGTGGGTTGGTTGATTTTATTTAAAGAAAAGATTTTATTTTATTTTATAAAAATTTGAATTAACAGGTCGTCGCGACTCTGTTAATCAAATTAGGGTTTGAATAGGTGAAGATCGCGTCATGCTAGAGACGTCACCCACTAATTATTTATTTAAATGAGATTTTTTTTATCTAAAAAACTGAATTTTGAGTATTTATTAAATGATGTTTTATTTTTAAAATAATTTGAATCATTAGATTGTCACAACTCAGATGATCCAAAATAGTTACAAGACTAACAAGCTGTCACAACTCGGTTAATCCTATTTATTTCTTAAAAAATAATTATTTTATATTTTATCATTTTTTTTGTTTACTATTTACCTACCTTTTTTGTTTTAGCTTTTTTTCTTTTTAACCCATTGAGCCCAATAAACCTACTTCTCCAAAAAAAAATGAAGAAGCTACCAGAATTGTAACAAAAAAAAAACATAATACAAGGCAAAACACAAAAAAAAATGGCTTACAAACAGAAAACGAAAAAATGGGGGTTTGCTTCTTTTCTTTTTAGATACTTTTGCAGGACCAACCAGGAGACACAAATGAAGGCCGGCGACGCCAACGGTGGAGGTAGGCGGAGCAATGCGGCTGGGTCTGGTGCAGATCGGACGGCAGAACGGCAGAGACGATTCGTGGTAGTCGCAGAGCATTCCGATATGGGCGATCACGGCTGAGGCGATTTTGACAGGTGGACTCGTATCGGTAGGCTCAGCGGGTCGGTGTTTTAGGGTTGGCGGTGACTAGTCGATTCGTGCGGCGTGGAGGCTGGTTCGACGAACTGGGAAGTGCAGGTCAGTGTTGGATCGCGGGTGCGTGGTTCTGGTTGGCATGCTGCACGGTCGGATCGGTGGCTTAGGATACGAGTTTGGCAAAGTGGCAGCGCAGGTTGTGCGGTGGGCGGTTCTGCAGTGCAGCTCTGTGACGGGACGATGCGGGTTCAGCGCTAGGTTATAGACGGTTTCAGATCTGGGCACGAACGGTAGCCCATGTTTGAGTGCAGCGATTAGAGCGGCGGTTCAGCTCACAGACGACGAGTCGCGCTTCGACGACCAACGTGGATGGCTCACGGGATATAATTCACGGTTGTGGTTCTGGGTGAAGGGCGTTTGAATGGCTTGGGCTTGTTTTGATGAAGGGGTCTGTAGTGGTGAAAAGTAAGTGATGAAGATGGTAGTGGTTTTTGGGTGGCAGAGGAATGAATTAAGTGGTTTTCGGTTGGGTGTGGTGGTTTTGATGGAACTTGAAGATTAAAGATAGAGTGTTGGTTCTGTGGGTGATGGGAGGTTGAAGAAGATGAAAGTAGATGATGAAGATGGTGATAGAAGGTTGAAGATGGTGATAATGGAGGTAAAGTGCTTGCTACGTAAAAAAAAACAAAAAAAACTAAGGCTTGGGTATTGTGTTAAAGCTGAAGTCTGTGTCAATTGAGGTCAGTGCCAAAGTCTGGTCAAAAGTCCTGTGGGTTATGGGTTAATATAGGAGGGGATTAGGGTGAAGAGTTTGAGTTAAAGTGTGATTAGGATTGATTTAGAATGATGAGTTGGGATCTGTTTAGGATGAGTGTTAGTTTATTTAGGATGAGTTTGAATTATAGGATGATAAGGATTAGTTTGTTTAGGATGAGTATTGGGGTTGGTTTAGGATAAGTCTTTGGTATGTGGGTTATGAGATGGATAATGGGTGAATGGGTCAAGTTATGGGTTAATAGGCCACGGGTGGTTAAATGGGTCATGGGTTGGATAATGGGTCAAAGATGAATCTTTTCTTTTTTCTTTTTTTCTTTTTTTTTTAATTTTTTTTATTTACAAAATGCCTCAGACAAAATTAGGTGTTCAAAAGATGCATGATTGATCCAATATGCCAAGTTATCCTCTTATATATGCATTTTAGGGCAAACAATTATCATCTTAGGTATGTTATGTCAAGTACAAAGATATTTTCATTAAACATGTTTTTCAAACAAGAAGTATACTTTATCTAGCATATTAACAAGTAAAAGCATTTTCAAGACATAAAGCTAGAAACACATAACTTCAAAGTAAATTAAAGTATAAAACAAATCTCCACTTATCCAAAGATTGCAAGTCCAAGCTTCTTGGAGACAAAGAAGGGAACTTGGAGTGATTTTCGGTCTTGTGCTTGCAGCAATCACTTTTGAGATTCCAAAGTCAGTTTTGGCCTTCAAGCACACCTACAACATACTTCAATTTTTAACTTTTGGTGCCCAATTTTTCTTGGGTCCTTGTGTGTTAGTTTTTGGCAAAGTGTCTTTGGGAACCCAAACCATTTTAGTTCCAACCTTTGTGTTAATTTTCTTTTTCACATTACATGTTGATGCACTATATCCATTCTTTTCACAATGAAAACATTTTATAAAGGAGCTACTTGAAATATTTGAGGAAACAAAGAGATTCTTGTAAAGTTTTGTTGATTTTTTGGGATTGTACCCTAAACCAGCCTTTTGAAATACACATCTTTGTTTCCCAAGCAATATGTTCAAATTATCTCTTCCAAGGATAAATTTGGCAAGACTATTTTTCAAATCCTTAACCTCCTTTTCAAAAGATTCATATGATGAGCAAGGTAAGGATGTGGATGCATTATCAAGTGATGAACATGTCATGCATGAAGAATTGACATCAATAAGTCCAAGAGTTTCATTTTTTATTTTTAGTTCCTCAATTTCCTTGTTTAAAATAGAGATTTTGTTTTCAAAAGAGGAAATTGTTTTTTGCAAGTCTCATAGATTCATTATGCAATTCTTCAAATGCATCTTGCAATTCATTATAGGAAGGGGAAGAGTTTGATTCAAAATTTGAGGATGTTACCTCTATATCATCTTCATCTTCCTCTTCTCCTCTAGCCATGAAACATAGATTGGTTTTCTCATTATCCGAGCTAGCGGTTGAATCCATGTTGTAACACCCTTATAGGGATGTCACATTTATAAAGAAAATAAAATAAATATAAATAAAATCTACCCAAGTTGTAAAATATTTATTATATAATAATATAGGTTATAAAATTTTTCCGATTAAATAGAATATTACGAGATAAAATAACACAAAACATAAAATAAGCATACTATTATCACACATAATATACATATGGTTCCATCATAGGTTATACAAATAATGTACAACTACCAATATTTAAAAACTAAAACAGAGCAGTAAACAAGTAGTAAAAGGTCTATATATACAATGCAGACGCGCCCAAGTACACATCATAAATATCTAGCCCTCTGAAGGATCACTCTCAGATGAAACTTCAAGTGATAGGTATCCAGGATGCCTCGACCCACTACGGACACGAGTCCGTGCAGTCGATACGCTGCTGACCTCACTAGGCGCATCAAACATACCACCCTAATGACGCCTAAGAGATAGCGGCAACTCCACATGTAGGTACAGCAAAGTAGAAAAGATCGGCACTCCATCAAACTCCATACGTATGGTCACAGTCAGGCGCCCTACGTACGTCACCGAGTCTCTATCCTCTCGCAGACGTCAGGCTTCAGAGCCTCCGTGAAACTCAAGTTGCATGAACCCAAAGAATCCTGGTAGTGTCATACTAACAAAATCAATCCAATAGATATGGATGATCGGATGGTTCTTGATCGTAGAACTGATCTTCGGCTTGCTGCTCTTCCTCCTCCTTGGGATACTCACACTCAAGAGGCTGTTCTTCTTCCTCAAACTCTTTATCACATATTTTAAAATATACAGATAACATATACAAGAAAGAGGTAAGACAATCTATATCACCACAAACATGGTAAATAAGCAAACGATAATACAATCAGGTATACAGATCATACAATATAGAATGCCATAACAGAATACCATAACAACATAAACATAAATACAGTATAACACCAAACAATATAAACATAAATACAGTATAACATAGATACAATATAAGAAATAAATATATATGAGGATACAGATAAAAATATAATAATGTACATCACAGATACATATGCAATATGACACGATCTTACTCCATGGAGCTAAACACATACAGACATCAGAGAGAATGACCCGCAAAATCTATTAGTACCACGGCTGCACAACCAAACTATTCCACGGTCTCACGTTGCGTCTATAGCCCACAGTCACATGGCGTGGTGTAGCACGCTGTCTAACGTCGTGTCACTACAGGCAATGTACTATTAGACTTTACAAGATCTCGATTAAGTATAGTGCGTGTCGAGTCCATTAGTGTGTTGCCAGTTACAACGGCCTAGAAGAGCGACTAACTGTCCACAAATGGAATAATCCACACACTAATGTCTCCAAGTCCATAAAGTAATGAACCACACTACGCTTATCGCACTGACAACACAGTGTGATTCACCTCGTCAATCAATCCACCAAGATTGGCATTAACTCAATGCATGATTAAAAATTACCACAATACCCTCAATGGTATAAATATGCGTATTTACACAAATGCCCTCAATGGCAAAAATTCCAAATATGCCCTCAATGGCAAAAAAATCTTATAAATATATATATGATAATATATATATATATATATATATATATATATATATATATATATATATATATATATATATATATACAGTATGTCCCACTTGACAGTACTGTTTCACAATTTGTCGGGTCCACCACTTTAGCCCGACAGTAAAAACTTGTTGTTTTCGTCAATCGCGTAGAAATTTTATCGCATTTTCAAAATTGCATTGTTTTTACAAACGTTTTTAAATCGCGTAAATATATTTTACTGTTTTTAAAATCACGTATTATTTTTCAAACGTTTTCTCAATCACGTAAGATTTTTAAATCATTTTCTTGTTTGAATTCCTTAAAAATTACTGTTTAAATAAACAAAAAATAATATTTAATTTGTTTGAATTACGTAGAATATTTTTCATACCATATATGATATAATAGATATCTTTTCTATCTTATTTGTCTGTTTTAACAAAAATTGACAATATTTTGCTTAGAAAATATATGATAATGGTTTTCTAAGTTTTCTGTAAAAATTCTTTTTATTTATATTTTAACCATTTATTTATACTCTTGAAAACCACTAACGTGCTTCAAAACATAAAATGAGCTCTACGTTAGAAATTTTACAAAAGCCACTGTATTTCCTTTTAAACATTAAAATCATTAGTTTTAACTTCTTAAACTTAATCTAATCATTTTTATTCCTCAAAATTCATTGTAATAAAATTCCATTTAGCATTATTACCTAACCTTTGTTGAAAAATAATTTTTTTTTGAAATAAAAACCTTCACATTTGGCATGTTGGCCGAATTACTCTATTTCCCTCATTTGATACATAAATTCATTATTCTCTCTTTAAAAACACTTTGTATCTTGTCAATTTTCCTAAGTCAATTAAATCACTCTTTTAGAAAATTGTTGAGAACATTTTGGTTCTCCTTTTATGTTGAGGTCGTGAGCCTTGATGTTGTATTCTTTGGAACACTCATGCAATTCTTAGCATGTTATTCACATCCTACTAATTATCCATGCATTTCTAACACATACAATATTTTTAAAGCTTGTCGACATGCAATTTAATACAAATCACAAATAGGAAAGCTAATAACAAATAATACAAAGGAATCCTTATGGATTCTACAATCACAAACAATTCCATTTTCTTACCACCACCCAAGGATGATAAGATTTAAGTCTTCCTCTTACCTTAAGTGAAGACAAACACTCTTTCACTCCTTCTAGGGTTTCGGTTTTCACCCTCCAAAGTCACCTATCAAACTTAAACAATTTCTACAAGTTACCAACAAGAAAGAAAGCTTAAACCATGGATCAATCATGGCTTAGAACCTTGAAAAAGAATTTAGAATGAAAAACAAGGATTTTCACCTTCAAGATAGAATCTTCAAAGTAGTTTTTCAAGCTCAAGATGATGGATTTTGCAAGAAGTCTCAACTAGAGATATTCTTAGAATTGTGTTTAGGTTTAGAAAAGTAGGTTAGAAGAAATTTTGGGTGGTTGGATGGTGAACTAGGGTTCTTGGCCGAATAGACCTTCAAAGAAGCATCAATGGTGTTTGGTATTTTTGGAAGAGAGAGAAGAGAGAAAGTGTTAGAAAATTAAGTGATAATTACCCTCCAAGGAGCCATATGGCCGTAGACTTCAATGGCAAGGAGTTGTCCACTTGGTTGGCTCCATCCAAGCCTTAGGAATGATCAATGGCTAGCATAAACCCTTGGCCTCCAAGCTTAGTTCCTATTGGTTAATCCAAGCCTTATCATTAAGCCTAGTCATTAATCATTGTCACTAATTAAGCCTAGTCACTAAGCCTTGTCATTAAGCCTAGTCATTAAGCTACTACTCTAAAACGTTAACTGTTTCGCTAAACGTGAGTCCCGCAAAACATTTTCAGGTCCATTACCGCTTATTTGCACTGACTAATAAAATAATATTATAATAATATAAAATTATTTTATTACACAGTTAAATCCTAAAAATTAAAAGATTACTAACCGTATCATTCAGAATTAGGTTTAGTAAGATCCCTCAGCTCCGAATAATTAAAATAAGATTTCCCCGGCCCGACAAATATTATTTTCCTATCCCGGAGCAAATCACACAAAATGCTCAAATAAAATCACAGACAGTAAAATAAAACAGTATTTCATACAGAAAAACAACAAACAGTACAAAAAGGACATAACGGTCATTTAACCTAAAGTTAAAAAACAGAAAATAGTACATTCGGGACAAAACAGTAATTCACCCAAAAGTTTAGGGTGTTGCAACTCTCCCCAACAAATAAACAAAAATTTCATCCTCGAAATTCGTTATTTCTCAGAACAAATGAGGATATTGCTCCCTCATCTTGTCTTCCAGCTCCCAAGTAGCATCACCAGTCACATCATTCCATATGACCTTCACTAACTCGATCATCTTCCCTCGAAGTTGCTTTACTTTTCTGTCCTCTATTCTAACAGGTAAAGTCTCGTAAGTCAGATTCTCCTTCAGCTGTACTTCATCTGGTTGTATAACATGCGTTGGATCCGGAATATATTTCCTTAACTGGGATACATGAAATACATCATGCAGATAGGATAGAAAAGGCAGCAAAGCAATTTGATACGCTACAGGACCTATTCGTCGAACGATCTAATATGGTCCAATGAATTTAGGAGTAAGCTTCTTGGATTTGATAACTCTTCTGACACCGGTCGTAGAAGTCACTCTTAGAAATACATGCTCACCCTCCTCAAATTCAAGAGGTCTTCTTCGCTTATCAGCATAACTCTTTTGTCTGCTTTGCGTCATCTTCATTTTCTCTTGTATCATCTTTATCTTTTCTGTAGTCTGTTGTACAAGATCTGGTCTAATAGTCATACTCTCCCCATCTTGATACCAACACAAAGGTGTTCGACATCTTCTTCCATACAATACCTCATAGGGTGCCATCCCTATGCTCGAGTGAAAACTATTGTTGTAGGTGAATTCTATCAAAGATAAAAATTCATCCCAACTTCCCCGTTGTTCCAAAACACAAGCACGCAACAGATCTTCTAAAGACTGTATAGTTCTCTCTGTTTGACCATCAGTTTGTGGATGATAAGCTGAACTCAACCGCAACTTAGTTCCCATGGCTTCTTGTAAACTTCGCTAGAACCTTGACGTAAACCTCGGATCTCTGTCAGAAATTATACATGTAGGCACACCATGCAGTTTAACAATCTCATCGATGTATAACTAGGTTAATCTTTCCAAGGAATACTTAATATTAATTGGTAAGAAATGAGCCGACTTCGTAAGCCTATCGACAATAACCCATATCGAATCATGACATTTCCTCGTCTTCGGCAATCCAGTAACAAAATCCATAGAGATACTATCCCACTTCCACTCTGGAATAGCTAACGGTTGCAACATACCAGCTGGCCTTTGATGTTCCACTTTCGCCTTCTGACAAACCAGACAAGACTCCACATGTTCCGCTACGTCTCTTTTCATCCTTGGCCACCAAAACAGCTTCTTTAAGTCTTGGTACATTTTGGTTATTCCTGGATGCAAACTCAAATCACTAGTATGAGCTTCATCTAGAATCCCTTTCCTAAGCTCAGAATCATCCGGTATACAAATCCTTCCCTTGAACCTTAAAATTTCATCTGCTCCTTCTTCTACCGTCGACTTATGACCTTGCTTTAACAATTCCCTCTTATTTTGTAAAAACGGATCTTCCTTCTGTTTATCTTGAACCACATCAAGCAGTTTATTGATGATCATCACCTTCCATAGGCGAATTCTTCCAGGAACAAATTCCATTGATAACCACAAATCTCAGAATTTATTAATCAATTCTTCCTCCTTTATCATCATTGCCGAAACACTAACCATTTTTCTGCTCAAGGCGTCAGCTACCACATTAGCTTTTCCTGGATGGTATTAGAGTTGAAAATCATAATCCTTTAAGAATTCCAACCATCGCCTTTGCCTCATATTCAATTCTTTCTGATCAAACAAGTACTTCAAACTCTTGTGATCACTTAAGACATTGAACATTGCTCCATACAGAAAATGCCTCCACACTTTCAAAGCAAAGACCACTGCGGCCAATTCCAAATCATGTGCTAGATAATTCCTCTCATGAACCTTCAACTGTCGAGAAGCATATGCCACAACATTTCGGTCTTGCATCAATATGCATCCTAACCCTTGGTAAGAAATGTCACAATACTCATCAAAAGCTCTGTTAGAATCTGGGAAAACTAACACTGGTGCAGTTGTTAACCTCTTCTTCAATTCTTGGAAACTGGCTTCACGTTCTTCCGTCCACTCAAAAGCTTGACTTTTCCTCGTGAGCTACGTAAGCGGTCCAGCAATCTTGGAAAAACCTTCAATAAACCTCCGGTAATATCCAGCAAGTCCAATAAAACTTCGAACTTCTATCACTGTCTTAGGCCTTTCCCATTGTAAAACAGTCTCTACTTTCGATGGGTCTACCGCAATACCTTTCTTTGAAATCACGTGACCTAGAAATTGGACTTCCTCCAACCAAAACTCACACTTTGCCAATTTCGCGTACAGCTTCTTTTCCTTCAAAATTTGAAGAACAATACCGAGATGTTCAACATGCTCTTCCTTAGATTGAGAATAGATCAGAATGTCATTGATAAAGACAACGACAAATCTGTCTAAATACGGACGAAAAATCCTGTTCATATAATCTATGAATATGGCAGGAGCATTCATCACCCCGAACGGCATTACCTGATACTCATAATGTCCATAACGAGTTTGAAAAGTTGTTTTGGGTATATCCTCCCCCTTAACACGAATCTGGTGTTAACCCAATCTCAGATCTATTTTAGAAAATACCACTACTCCCTTCAACTGATCCATCAAATCATCAATTCTTGGAAGCGGATACTTATTCTTGATAGTCACCTTGTTCAGCTGACGATAGTCCACGCAAAGTCGAGATGTTCCGTCCTTCTTCTTGACCAAAAGCACTGGTGCTCCCCATGGTGAAACACTAGGTCGCACAAACTGTTTCTCCAACAAATCCACCAATTGTTGTTTCAGCTCCACCAACTCTGCTGGCGACATCCAATACGGTACAATTGATATAGGACCTGCTCCCGGTACTAAATCAATTGAAAACTCGATCTCCTTCTCAGGCGGCAAACCAGGTACGTCATCAGGAAAAATCTCTGGAAACTCATTGACAACAGGAATTGTATTCACATCTTTCTCATTCTTGACTTCTAGAGAAGACAATAACATATATCCCTGTGCTCCCTCTCTCAACAATGACTTGACTTTAACAGCAGTCAAGAATCCAGACTTTTCTTTCTTAGGAAAAACTATAGTTTTGCTTGCACAATCTATAAGGATATGGTTAGAAGATAACTAATTCATCCCTAAGATTACATCTATCTCAACAAGAGGCAAACAAATCAAGTTGACCGAAAACATACGATCCTTGATAACAACAGGACAATCCAAACATATCTTAGACGTAATTACAGGTTTAGCAGTCGGTGTAGAAACACTCAATTTAACATTCAGAGAAGACACAGGCAACTTCAATCTTTCCACACAATCATATGCAATAAATGAATGTCTTGCACCAGAGTCATATAACACAGTCAGAAGATTACCTTCAATGACTCCTTCTCCCGAATAAGGTCATCGACTTAGAAACTTCAGTTCCCGTCATAGTATATACTCGTCCTCCTGACCTCGGTTGAGTACCTCCTGACTTTTGCTGATTAGCTCGAACATAACGAACAGCAGGTTTCCTTTCCGGCTGAATACAATCCTTAGACATGTGCCCAGGTTGTTTACAGTTAAAGCAAACTGTTCCTCTAATTGTGCACTCAGGAGAGATATGGCCTTTCCTTCCACACTTAAAACATGTTGGCGTGAACGCCACCCCTTGTGCAACTCTATTACCACTAGCATTTCCCCTAACTGGTGGTCGTTGAGGTTGATTCCCTAGTGATCTAGAATACGGCTTACGTTGAAACCGATTGGTATTACTGCTACCACCTCTCTGAAATCTTGTTGGTCCAAAATTACGATTTCTATGATCCCGTGACGGCTCTAATTCCTCGAGTCGTGCACACGCATCCACTAAAGCATGAAACTGATTCATTCTCAAGGATAGCACTCCTCGCTTCAATTCCACTCTCAACCCCAACTCAAACTTCCGACATCTCCACGCATCATCCGGTCGAGTTTGAGCATAATCTGAGAACTGAGACAAGCTCTCAAATTTAGTAGCATACTCATTCACCGTCATGTTATCCTGACGTAAACCAAGAAATTCCATCTCCTTGGCATGTCTAGCACTCGCAGGAAAATACTTCTCCAAAAATGCATTAGAAAATACCTCCCATGTAATTTTTGTTCCTTCAGTCTGCAATAATCGGTGGGTTCCTCTCCACCAATGTTCTCCGTCTCCCCTTAACATAAAGGCTGCATACGTTACCTTCTTCTCATCGGAGCATCTCATTCCTTCAAAGATTCTCTCCAAGTCTTGTATCCATTGACTTGCTTTCTCAGGATCAACCTCGCCTCTAAACTGCGGCGGATTGTTACGCCTAAATTCAGATAAATTTAGGGCATCAGCAGTAGCATCTTGCTGTTGAGCTGCTCTCAGGTTCTGCTGAGTAATTACTTTGGCCATTTGTTGCATAGCTTCAGCAGTCACAATCATTGGATCCACTGCACGATTTACATTCGCACGTGTTCCTCTTACGCCAGACATCTTCTTTCTTCAAACATAACAAAGCAAAGTTAGATACATCCTGTCGGAAGTAAATCACAGAGAATCACACAGCATAAACAAAAACAGACCCAACCACAACTCCAAAAGACTCTAACTTGGGCTCTGATACCAACTAATGTAACACCTTTATGGGGATGTCACATTTATAAAGAAAATAAAATAAATAAAAATAAAATCTACCCAAGTTGTAAAATATTTATTATATAATAATATGGGTTGTAAAATTTTTCCGATTAAACAGAATATTACGAGATAAAATAACACAAAACATAAAATAAGCATACTATTATCACACATAATATACATATGGTTCTTTCATAGGTTATACAAATAATGTACAACTACCAATATTTAAAAACTAAAACAGAACAGTAAACAAGTAGTAAAAGGTCTATATATACAACGCAGACGCGCCCAAGTACACATCATAAATATCTAGCTCTCTGATGGATCACTCTCAGATGAAACTTCAGGTGATAGGTATCCAGGATGCCTCGACCCTCTACGGACACGGTCCGTGCAGTCGATACGCTGTTGATCTCACTAGGCGCATGATAATCACATATTTTATTCATTAAGAAACCCTTATATTTAGTCATTTACACTCTCCATATTCTTAATTGATTGAGTTTGGTATGATTTTGTGAGTTTAAGCTCAAATTGGTCCTAATTGAATATTTTCAGCATTATTGAGACTTGACACTATTTCTGTATTTTGGTCATAACTTGAGTTCCTAATATCTGATAATAATGAATTTTACCTTGTAGGAAAGCTAGGAGGAAGCTCTACAACTTTGATGAAGAGGTCGAAGTCCCAAACAGATGTCTAAAGGACCTAAGTTTACATGGAAGTCAGAATACGGGTTTTGTCACTAGAATCTGAACAGTGTGCACTCATAAAATCATATCTCAAGATGTAATGATGGAGATGGGCTGAAATTTGAACAGTTGATAGTCAAGATCCAAATAAACAACTTTCATGAAGAACACTTTTTGAAAAAATAAAGTCTAGTAGGTCAGTTTGAGCTTGCAAGTCAGAACAGAGGTGCTGAAGTTGGGTTTGAGCAACCTGCGGTATTTGGGACATATCTTGGGCTGAAGGAAGGCAAATTGGACGAACCAGATATTCATTTTATAGCCAAGACAAAGATCTACAACTTTCATGAAGAGTACTTTTCATGGATCTGCAATATAGTGGGTCGTTTTTGGCTTCCAAGTCAGACACGAAATTTTCATCCTCAACCACCCACTCACTCATCCACTCATCCACTAATCCAACCACTCAACCACTCCACCCACTTATCCACTAATCCACCCACTCATCCATCCACTCACCCATTCATCTCCATAATTTCCCACTCACCAAAAGTCCTTTGGCATTTTACACTCAACCAACCTACTCAACCATTCCATTCACTCATCCACTAAACCAATCCACTAAACCAACCCACTCAACCACTCCACTCAAACACTCCACTCACTCACCCACTCATCCACCCACTCCCCTTTGTCATTTTGTTACCCTAGACTTCTATAAAAGGCACCATTGGTTATCATGAATAAGTGGTATTCTCCTTCATTTCTCTCATAGTTTGTTCTTGTTTCTTCATAATTTCTCATAGCTTTTGTATATTTTGATGCTCCCCTTCATGGTAATGGAGGGCTAAGCTACTTTCGGTCAATTTAGAACTCTTGAAGAGATTGTGGTTTGGATTCTTGAGATCTTGGTTATGTATTGTATTTGATTTGTAATTGAATTCCTCTTTTCTTCTTCTTGATCTTGAATGCATGAATGGTGATTCTATTTATGTTGATCTGATTTAATCTTGGTTTAAGATTGAGATTTGTGATGAAACTTAGAACTGAATAATCCAAATTAATCACAAAATTGAAAAGGTTAGGTTACTGATTTGTGCCTAAGTTAATTGAATTCGGTACTTGAAATTAACATAGATCTTCATGAATGGTGTGATTGCAGATTTGTGATTATCACTTGTTAATTAAATTCTAGACGATCGTCTAGTATGAATTCTGGATTTGATGCAGAGATCTCGGTTAGATCCAAATTAACAATTCAATTGCGCTTCAAGTGTTCTATGAAGGGTCTATGATTGAATCTACCCAATCTTGGATAGGTTTCTAAATTGACTACTCTTTAATTGTTATTTCTTCCTTTAATTTTGTTAAGTGCTAACTTAAACTATCAAACCCCCCTTTGCTAACTTTCACTTGATTTGATTAAATTGCATCTACAATCCTCGTGGAGATGATCCGGTGTTGTCACTGTGCTACAAGCTTAGGTAATAACTTCGGTTATAATTTTGACTGAGTTCGGCGTTCGTCAAAATTTTGGCGCCATGTCTTGGGGATTAGTAAGTGTAATCTTTTCATTTTAAGTGTTTTTACTAACTTTTGCTTTTTATTAACTTTTCTAACATTTTTATCCATTATCTAGTATTGTTCATACTACACTAACAATTTTTTTCTTAGATTTCTGAACTTCTCTAGTGAAGGAAAGATGAAAAACTGGTGATTATGGGTAGTTGATACAATTTTCGAACCGAACGTGCCCAGAAAAATATGAAACTTGGTCTATTTGAAGAAAAATAGCACGATAAACAAGACTCACGATTAACTCGTGAGGTCAACCCTGGTTTTTTGAAATTCTATCATTTAGACCATTTTTTAATTTTTTATTATTTTTTATTGCATTTTCTAGTTTCATTTTTATGTAGATTTTGTCCTGTGTTGCTCCCATAAATTTTAAAAATGTTTAGATACATTAACTAGATTTATTTTTGCATATTTTGAGTGTTGATCCCATACTAACTCTTTCTTTTTAATTTTTTCTTTTTCTTTCATTATCATTTTGTTGCATTCTGTTGCATTTTAAGGATACAATGAACCATGCATAATGGAGTCAAAACTTGAGGAGTTGACTTCTTTGGTAAGACATATAGTAGTGAGACAACAATCACCTGTGCAGGAAGCTACACTTGTGTGTAACATTTGTTTTTGTTCATCTCACCCCACATATGTATGCCCTACACTTCAGTATGGTAGTTCTGTTTTTCCAGATCAATTTGTTGCAGCAGCTGGTTATTTTCCTGATGAACCACAGTTCAAAGAAGAAGACAACGAGTTATGACCCCTTCTTCAACACATACAACCCTAGCTGGGAATACTATCCGGATCTGGGATATGGCAATACGGCATCACTACAGCAACAATCATTTCAATATGAGCAGCCATTCCAGTAGATAACAAGTCCATCCACCACAAAACTTGAGCCATCATGGGAGGACTTGATGAAAACCCAAATTGAGTTCCAGCAGAATTTCACTGCCACTATTCAGGATTTAACAACCCAAATTGACCAGTTGACAACCACTGTCAATGACCTGAGATGTCAAGAGTCAGGCCAACTCTTTCCCCAAACAATTCCTAACTCCCTCCATTCTAATTGTCATATTAATTTACATGCAGACTTAGTTGAGGAAACTCATGATGAGTTGTGTGCTGAATTTCCTGATTTAATTGGTTTTGATGATTCTATCAATTGCAACTCATGTGCTGATCATGATGGTGATATAAAATGTGTTGTGTGTGCTGAAATTTCTGCATATTTGAAAACTAATGATTCTGTTTACGCAGGATCTAATGATATAGAAGGGTCTATCAACAATGTAGTTGTAGAATCTGAAACACATAGGGAGGTGGAGTTGAAGGCCATTGAGGAATTTTCAAAGAAGGAGGAAGGGCAGCATATGACAGTAACTACTGAAGTGGATTTTGTTTTTGGATCACGGTCCAATATAATCAATGAAAGCAGAATTGCCAAATTACACGTGTTGCATGTCATTGGTGAAGTCCAGGAAATTAAGAAAGACCAATGGGACCCCAATGGGAGCCCTCATGCTTCAAGCTTAACTTGGTCATTACACTTCAACCAATGGGACCCTAGTGAAAGCTATCATGTTGTGTCAACCATAACTTGGTCATCACGTTTCAACCAATGGGATCCAGGTGGAGTCTTTTCACCAACCTCACTTAATAAGACCAATGGACACCATCTCAAGCCGAAAAATGTGGAAGTGAAAGTGATGGGCTTTTACCATCCACATTATAAAGATCACTAAGAAGTGTCCCAACGTCGAGCTAACGACGTTAAACAAGCTCTTATTGGGAGGCAACCCAACTAGATTTGTTTTCAAGATCTTTGGGGATGGTTTTCGCAATCTGAGAAGATAAAAACATACTTCACTTTGAATGGCTGAGTAAGGAGTCAGTAAGTTATACCTTATTGACTCTTGAGACGCATTCTTGTGGCCTGGTACATCATGAACTTCTTAATTGTGGAATCTCTTCGAGAGAGATGAAGAAGTATTACTGATCTTGGGAATCGACTCTAAAAGACCCATATTTCTCTTTCTTTAATTTTATATTATTCCAGTCATGTTATTTTGGTTTTACATTTTACTCATTTGTTTTGTGAGTTTTCATGTTCTGTTTGCTTTGATTCTTACGCATCTTTTCTCGCTTGCCATTATCTCGCCCTCATCAGGTTGTGTTGCTCTTTTCTTTCCGTTTTATTTATCACTTTCACATTGAGGACAATGTCTATATTAAGTGTGGGGGAGAGATTTTAGCATGTTTCTTTTTTGTTAAAAAAAATAAAAAAAAGGTTCATTGCATGATTGAATAACTTTTCTCCATTCTTGAACTGATATGCTTGGTGATGGAAGATTGAATTGATGAATTGAGTTTGATGGATGCATACCTTGTGAGATTTTGAGCCTAATGGATGGATTCAACATTTATGCCATTCTCTTCTTTCTTGTGTGATTTTCACTCATGTTAATGACCACTCTAGAACTTGCTTTGATTCATTTTGAGGCTACATTTCACTTGCATGCATGAACATCATTGAGGCCCTCTTTCTTAATTAGCTAGTTTAACCAAATAGCCAACCTTGTTTTCAATATGATATCAAGCACTCTTTTGACTTCTTGAAAATTCTCTGATTCCTGCCAACCTTGTATATTTTCCTTTACTTAACCCCTTTGAGCTTATTTGACCATTCCTTGTTTCTAGCTCATTATGTGCCTTAAATGAAAAATCGTGTTCTTACTTTACCTAAGGGAATAAAAGAACATTAACTTGGTTAATGGATGAGTTTTTGAACAAGTGTGGGTGTGTGTGTACAAAATGGTTATTGAAAAAGGAAAGAGTGCTTAAAAAAAATGTATGTATATAGTTATGTTCATATTAAAAAAAAAGGATTGGGAAATGAATATGTAAAGGGATATACATTAGAGTTGGGATGAACTTTTATGCTTGTTATTTGAACTGAGCTCTATTTTTGCTTTTATTCTCTTTGGTAATTATCTTCTCATATCCATTTTATCCTCTTTTGTTACCTTGACCTCACTACAACCTTGAATAAAGTCCTCATGATTTGTGTGTGCATGTGTTTTGAGTAGTGGAGAAGTAGAAGATAAGCAAGCTTATGGTAGTGCAAATTTTCATGGGTTGAATTGAGTGAAATACCTACCTTTTAAACACTTGAGAGATTGAAAGGGAATCTTGTGAAGATCTATCATTCTCGATTCATGTTGAAGATACCTTGCTTGTTGGTTTGAGATGTGGAGAATTGTTAACTCATGAATGTTTTGATCCCTTGAACCTTTGGTTGTTCTTCTTGATTGTAAAATTTTGGGCTCTTGAATGTCATTGAAATTTAAATTTTTGTTAATCTCTTATGTCTTTGTTTTGGTCTTGAGTTTTGCCCAGGAGTGCAAAAAGCTAAGTGTGGGGGAATTTGATAATCACATATTTTATTCATTAAGAAACCCTTATGTTTAGTCATTTACACTCTCTATATTCTTAATTGATTGAGTTTGGTATGATTTTGTGAGTTTAAGCTCAAATTGGTCCTAATTGAATATTTTCAGCATTATTGAGACTTGACACTGTTTCTATATTTTGGCCATAACTTGAGTTCCTAATATCTGATAATCATGAATTTTACCTTGTAGGAAAGCTAGGAGGAAGCTCTACAACTTTGATGAAGAGCTCGAAGTCCCAAGCAGATGTCTAAAGGACCTAAGTTTACATGGAAGTCATAATACGGGTTCTGTCACTAGAATCCGAACGGTGTGCACTCATAAAATCATATCTCAAGATGTAATAATGGAGATTGGCTGAAATTTGGATATTTGATAGTCAAGATCCAAATAAACAACTTTCATGAAGAACACTTTTTGAAAAAATGAAGTCTAGTAGGTCAGTTTGAGCTTGCAAGTCGGAACAGAGGTGCTGAAGTTGGGTTTGAGCAACCTGCGGTATTTGGGACATATCTTGGGCTGAAGGAAGCCAAATTGGACGAACTAGATATGCATTGTATAGCCAAGACAAAGAGCTACAACTTTCGTGAAGAGTACTTTTCATGGATCTGCAATATAGTGGGTCGTTTTTGGCTTCCAAGTCAGACACGAAATTTTTGTCCTCAACCACCCACTCACTCATCCACTCATTCACTCATCCACTCATCCACTCATCCACTAATCCAACCACCTAGTGAAAGCTATCATGTTGTGTCAACCATAACTTGGTCATCACGTTTCAACCAATGGGATCCTGGTGGAGTCTTTTCACCAACCTCACTTAATAAGACCAATGGACACCATCTCAAGCCGAAAAATGTGGAAGTGAAAGTGATGGGCTTTTACCATCCACATTATAAAGATCACTAAGAAGTGTCCCAACGTCGAGCTAACGACGTTAAACAAGCGCTTATTGGGAGGCAACCCAACTAGATTTGTTTTCAAGATCTTTGGGGATGGTTTTCGTAATCTGAGAAGATAAAAACATACTTCACTTTGAATGGCTGAGTAAGGAGTCAGTAAGTTATACCTTATTGACTCTTGAGACGCATTCTTGTGGCCTGGTACATCATGAACTTCTTAATTGTGGAATCTCTTCGAGAGATGAACAGAAGTGTTACAGTCATGGGAATCGACTCTAAAAGACCCACATTTCCTCTTTAATTTTATATTATTCCAGTCATGTTATTTTGGTTTTACATTTTACTCATTTGTTTTGTGAGTTTTCGGGTTACATTGCGACTTTGATTCTTACGCATCTTTTTGCTTGCCATTATCTCGGCCCTCATCAGGTTGTGTTGCTCTTTTCTTTCCGTTTTATTTATCACTTTCACGTTGAGGACAATGTCTATATTAAGTGTGGGGAGAGATTTTAGCATGTTTCTTTTTTGTTAAAAAAATAAAAAAAAGGGTTCATTGCATGATTGAATAACTTTTCTCCATTCTTGCACTGATATGCTTGGTGATGGAAGATTGAATTGATGAATTGAGTTTGATGGATGCATACCTTGTGAGATTTTGAGCCTAATGGATGGATTCAACATTTATGTCATTCTCTTCTTTCTTGTGTGATTTTCACTCATGTTAATGACCACTCTAGAACTTGCTTTGATTCATTTTGAGGCTACATTTCACTTGCATGCATGAACATGATTGAGACCTTCTTTCTTAATTAGCTAGTTTAACCAAATAGCCAACCTTGTTTTCAATATGATATCAAGCACTCTTTTGACTTCTTGAAAATTCTCTGATTCCTGCCAACCTTGTATATTTTCCTTTACTTAACCCCTTTGAGCTTATTTGACCATTCCTTGTTTCTAGCTCATTATGTGCCTTAAATGAAAAATCGTGTTCTTACTTTACCTAAGGGAATAAAAGAACATTAGCTTGGTTAATGGATGAGTTTTTGAACAAGTGTGGGGGTGTGTGTACAAAATGGTTGTTGAAAAAGGAAAGAGTGCTTAAAAAAAATGTATGTATATAGTTATGTTCATATTAAAAAAAAAAGGATTGGGAAATGAATATGTAAAGGGATATACATTAGAGTTGGGATGAACTTTTATGCTTGTTATTTGAACTCAGCTCTCATTTGCTTTTATTCTCTTTGGTATTTATCTTCTCATATCCATTTTATCCTCTTCTGTTACCTTGACCTCACTACAACCTTGAATAAAGTCCTCATGATTTGTGTGTGCATGTGTTTTGAGTAGTGGAGAAGTAGAAGATAAGCAAGCTTATGGTAGTGCAAATTTTCATGAGTTGAATTGAGTGAAATACCTACCTTTTAAACACTTGAGAGATTGAGAGGGAATCTTGTGAAGATCTATCATTCTCGATTCATGTTGAAGATACCTTGCTTGTTGGTTTGAGATGTGGAGAATTGTTAACTCATGAATGTTTTGATCCCTTGAACCTTTGGTTATTCTTCTTGATTGTAAAATTTTGGGCTTTTGAATGTCATTGAAATTTAAATTTTTGTTAATCTCTTATGTCTTTGTTTTGGTCTTGAGTTTTGCCCAAGAGTGCAAAAAGCTAAGTGTGGGGATTTTGATAATCACATATTTTATTCATTAAGAAACCCTTATGTTTAGTCATTTACACTCTCTATATTCTTAATTGATTGAGTTTGGTATGATTTTGTGAGTTTAAGCTCAAATTGGTCCTAATTGAATATTTTCAGCATTATTGAGACTTGACACTGTTTCTATATTTTGGCCATAACTTGAGTTCCTAATATCTGATAATCATGAATTTTACCTTGTAGGAAAGCTAGGAGGAAGCTCTACAACTTTGATGAAGAGCTCGAAGTCCCAAGCAGATGTCTAAAGGACCTAAGTTTACATGGAAGTCATAATACGGGTTCTGTCACTAGAATCCGAACGGTGTGCACTCATAAAATCATATCTCAAGATGTAATAATGGAGATTGGCTGAAATTTGGATATTTGATAGTCAAGATCCAAATAAACAACTTTCATGAAGAACACTTTTTGAAAAAATGAAGTCTAGTAGGTCAGTTTGAGCTTGCAAGTCGGAACAGAGGTGCTGAAGTTGGGTTTGAGCAACCTGCGGTATTTGGGACATATCTTGGGCTGAAGGAAGCCAAATTGGACGAACTAGATATGCATTGTATAGCCAAGACAAAGAGCTACAACTTTCGTGAAGAGTACTTTTCATGGATCTGCAATATAGTGGGTCGTTTTTGGCTTCCAAGTCAGACACGAAATTTTTGTCCTCAACCACCCACTCACTCATCCACTCATTCACTCATCCACTCATCCACTCATCCACTAATCCAACCACCTAGTGAAAGCTATCATGTTGTGTCAACCATAACTTGGTCATCACGTTTCAACCAATGGGATCCTGGTGGAGTCTTTTCACCAACCTCACTTAATAAGACCAATGGACACCATCTCAAGCCGAAAAATGTGGAAGTGAAAGTGATGGGCTTTTACCATCCACATTATAAAGATCACTAAGAAGTGTCCCAACGTCGAGCTAACGACGTTAAACAAGCGCTTATTGGGAGGCAACCCAACTAGATTTGTTTTCAAGATCTTTGGGGATGGTTTTCGTAACCGAGAAGATAAAAACATACTTCACTTTGAATGGTGAGTAAGGAGTCGATAAGTTATACCTTATTGACTCTTGAGACGCATTCTTGTGGCCTGGTACATCATGAACTTCTTAATTGTGGAATCTCTTCGAGAGATGAACGTGAAGTGTTACTGATCATGGGAATCGACTCTAAAAGACCCACATTTCCTCTTTAATTTTATATTATTCCAGTCATGTTATTTTGGTTTTACATTTTACTCATTTGTTTTGTGAGTTTTCAGGTTCTGTTGCAGCTTTGATTCTTACGCATCTTTTCTGCTTGCCATTATCTCGGCCCTCATCAGGTTGTGTTGCTCTTTTCTTTCCGTTTTATTTATCACTTTCACATTGAGGACAATGTCTATATTAAGTGTGGGGGAGAGATTTTAGCATGTTTCTTTTTTGTTAAAAAAAAAAAAAAAAAAGGGTTCATTGCATGATTGAATAACTTTTCTCCATTCTTGCACTGATATGCTTGGTGATGGAAGATTGAATTGATGAATTGAGTTTGATGGATGCATACCTTGTGAGATTTTGAGCCTAATGGATGGATTCAACATTTATGTCATTCTCTTCTTTCTTGTGTGATTTTCACTCATGTTAATGACCACTCTAGAACTTGCTTTGATTCATTTTGAGGCTACATTTCACTTGCATGCATGAACATGATTGAGACCTTCTTTCTTAATTAGCTAGTTTAACCAAATAGCCAACCTTGTTTTCAATATGATATCAAGCACTCTTTTGACTTCTTGAAAATTCTCGATTCTGCTAACCTTGTATATTTTCCTTTACTTAACCCCTTTGAGCTTATTTGACCATTCCTTGTTTCTAGCTCATTATGTGCCTTAAATGAAAAATCGTGTTCTTACTTTACCTAAGGGAATAAAAGAACATTAGCTTGGTTAATGGATGAGTTTTTGAACAAGTGTGGGGGTGTGTGTACAAAATGGTTGTTGAAAAAGGAAAGAGTGCTTAAAAAAATGTATGTATATAGTTGTGTTCATATTAAAAAACAAAGGATTGGGAAATGAATATGTAAAGGGATATACATTAGAGTTGGGATGAACTTTTATGCTTGTTATTTGAACTCAGCTCTCATTTGCTTTTATTCTCTTTGGTAATTATCTTCTCATATCCATTTTATCCTCTTTTGTTACCTTGACCTCACTACAACCTTGAATAAAGTCCTCATGATTTGTGTGTGCATGTGTTTTGAGTAGTGGAGAAGTAGAAGATAAGCAAGCTTATGGTAGTGCAAATTTTCATGAGTTGAATTGAGTGAAATACCTACCTTTTAAACACTTGAGAGATTGAGAGGGAATCTTGTGAAGATCTATCATTCTCGATTCATGTTGAAGATACCTTGCTTGTTGGTTTGAGATGTGGAGAATTGTTAACTCATGAATGTTTTGATCCCTTGAACCTTTGGTTATTCTTCTTGATTGTAAAATTTTGGGCTTTTGAATGTCATTGAAATTTAAATTTTTGTTAATCTCTTATGTCTTTGTTTTGGTCTTGAGTTTTGCCCAAGAGTGCAAAAAGCTAAGTGTGGGGGAATTTGATAATCACATATTTTATTCATTAAGAAACCCTTATGTTTAGTCATTTACACTCTCTATATTCTTAATTGATTGAGTTTGGTATGATTTTGTGAGTTTAAGCTCAAATTGGTCCTAATTGAATATTTTCAGCATTATTGAGACTTGACACTGTTTCTATATTTTGGCCATAACTTGAGTTCCTAATATCTGATAATCATGAATTTTACCTTGTAGGAAAGCTAGGAGGAAGCTCTACAACTTTGATGAAGAGCTCGAAGTCCCAAGCAGATGTCTAAAGGACCTAAGTTTACATGGAAGTCATAATACGGGTTCTGTCACTAGAATCCGAACGGTGTGCACTCATAAAATCATATCTCAAGATGTAATAATGGAGATTGGCTGAAATTTGGATATTTGATAGTCAAGATCCAAATAAACAACTTTCATGAAGAACACTTTTTGAAAAAATGAAGTCTAGTAGGTCAGTTTGAGCTTGCAAGTCGGAACAGAGGTGCTGAAGTTGGGTTTGAGCAACCTGCGGTATTTGGGACATATCTTGGGCTGAAGGAAGCCAAATTGGACGAACTAGATATGCATTGTATAGCCAAGACAAAGAGCTACAACTTTCGTGAAGAGTACTTTTCATGGATCTGCAATATAGTGGGTCGTTTTTGGCTTCCAAGTCAGACACGAAATTTTTGTCCTCAACCACCCACTCACTCATCCACTCATTCACTCATCCACTCATCCACTCATCCACTAATCCAACCACCTAGTGAAAGCTATCATGTTGTGTCAACCATAACTTGGTCATCACGTTTCAACCAATGGGATCCTGGTGGAGTCTTTTCACCAACCTCACTTAATAAGACCAATGGACACCATCTCAAGCCGAAAAATGTGGAAGTGAAAGTGATGGGCTTTTACCATCCACATTATAAAGATCACTAAGAAGTGTCCCAACGTCGAGCTAACGACGTTAAACAAGCGCTTATTGGGAGGCAACCCAACTAGATTTGTTTTCAAGATCTTTGGGGATGGTTTTCGCTAATCGAGAAGATAAAAACATACTTCACTTTGAATGGCTGAGTAAGGAGTCAGTAAGTTATACCTTATTGACTCTTGAGACGCATTCTTGTGGCCTGGTACATCATGAACTTCTTAATTGTGGAATCTCTTCAGAGATGAACAGAAGTGTTACAGTCATGGGAATCTGACTCTAAAAGACCCACATTTCCTCTTTAATTTTATATTATTCCAGTCATGTTATTTTGGTTTTACATTTTACTCATTTGTTTTGTGAGTTTTCGGGTTCATTGCTACTGACTTTGATTCTTACGCATCTTTTTCGCTTGCCATTATCTCGGCCCTCATCAGGTTGTGTTGCTCTTTTCTTTCCGTTTTATTTATCACTTTCACGTTGAGGACAATGTCTATATTAAGTGTGGGGGAGAGATTTTAGCATGTTTCTTTTTTGTTAAAAAAAATAAAAAAAAAGGGTTCATTGCATGATTGAATAACTTTTCTCCATTCTTGCACTGATATGCTTGGTGATGGAAGATTGAATTGATGAATTGAGTTTGATGGATGCATACCTTGTGAGATTTTGAGCCTAATGGATGGATTCAACATTTATGTCATTCTCTTCTTTCTTGTGTGATTTTCACTCATGTTAATGACCACTCTAGAACTTGCTTTGATTCATTTTGAGGCTACATTTCACTTGCATGCATGAACATGATTGAGGCCTTCTTTCTTAATTAGCTAGTTTAACCAAATAGCCAACCTTGTTTTCAATATGATATCAAGCACTCTTTTGACTTCTTGAAAATTCTCTGATTCCTGTCAACCTTTTATATTTTCCTTTACTTAACCCCTTTGAGCTTATTTGACCATTCCTTGTTTCTAGCTCATTATGTGCCTTAAATGAAAAATCTTGTTCTTACTTTACTTAAGGGAATAAAAGAACATTAGCTTGGTTAATGGATGAGTTTTTGAACAAGTTTAGGGGTGTGTGTACAAAATGGTTGTTGAAAAAGGAAAGAGTGCTTAAAAAAAATGTATGTATATAGTTATGTTCATATTAAAAAAAAAGGATTGGGAAATGAATATGTAAAGGGATATACATTAGAGTTGGGATGAACTTTTATGCTTGTTATTTGAACTGAGCTCTATTTTTGCTTTTATTCTCTTTGGTAATTATCTTCTCATATCCATTTTATCCTCTTTTGTTACCTTGACCTCACTACAACCTTGAATAAAGTCCTCATGATTTGTGTGTGCATGTGTTTTGAGTAGTGGAGAAGTAGAAGATAAGCAAGCTTATGGTAGTGCAAATTTTCATGGGTTGAATTGAGTGAAATACTTACCTTTTAAACACTTGAGAGATTGAGAGGGAATCTTGTGAAGATCTATCATTCTCGATTCATGTTGAAGATACCTTGCTTGTTGGTTTGAGATGTGGAGAATTGTTAACTCATGAATGTTTTGATCCCTTGAACCTTTGGTTGTTCTTCTTGATTGTAAAATTTTGGGCTCTTGAATGTCATTGAAATTTAAATTTTTGTTAATCTCTTATGTCCTTGTTTTGGTCTTGAGTTTTGCCCAGGAGTGCAAAAAGCTAAGTGTGGGGGAATTTGATAATCACATATTTTATTCATTAAGAAACCCTTATGTTTAGTCATTTACACTCTCTATATTCTTAATTGATTGAGTTTGGTATGATTTTGTGAGTTTAAGCTCAAATTGGTCCTAATTGAATATTTTCAGCATTATTGAGACTTGACACTGTTTCTATATTTTGGCCATAACTTGAGTTCCTAATATCTGATAATCATGAATTTTACCTTGTAGGAAAGCTAGGAGGAAGCTCTACAACTTTGATGAAGAGCTCGAAGTCCCAAGCAGATGTCTAAAGGACCTAAGTTTACATGGAAGTCATAATACGGGTTCTGTCACTAGAATCCGAACGGTGTGCACTCATAAAATCATATCTCAAGATGTAATAATGGATATTGGCTGAAATTTGGATATTTGATAGTCAAGATCCAAATAAACAACTTTCATGAAGAACACTTTTTGAAAAAATGAAGTCTAGTAGGTCAGTTTGAGCTTGCAAGTCGGAACAGAGGTGCTGAAGTTGGGTTTGAGCAACCTGCGGTATTTGGGACATATCTTGGGCTGAAGGAAGCCAAATTGGACGAACTAGATATGCATTGTATAGCCAAGACAAAGAGCTACAACTTTCGTGAAGAGTACTTTTCATGGATCTGCAATATAGTGGGTCGTTTTTGGCTTCCAAGTCAGACACGAAATTTTTGTCCTCAACCACCCACTCACTCATCCACTCATTCACTCATCCAACCACCTAGTGAAAGCTATCATGTTGTGTCAACCATAACTTGGTCATCACGTTTCAACCAATGGGATCCTGGTGGAGTCTTTTCACCAACCTCACTTAATAAGACCAATGGACACCATCTCAAGCCGAAAAATGTGGAAGTGAAAGTGATGGGCTTTTACCATCCACATTATAAAGATCACTAAGAAGTGTCCCAACGTCGAGCTAACGACGTTAAACAAGCGCTTATTGGGAGGCAACCCAACTAGATTTGTTTTCAAGATCTTTGGGGATGGTTTTCGCAATCTGAGAAGATAAAAACATACTTCACTTTGAATGGCTGAGTAAGGAGTCAGTAAGTTATACCTTATTGACTCTTGAGACGCATTCTTGTGGCCTGGTACATCATGAACTTCTTAATTGTGGAATCTCTTCAGAGATGAACAGAAGTGTTATAGTCTTAGGAATCTGACTCTAAAAGACCTGCATTTCCTCTTTAATTTTATATTATTCCAGTAATGTTATTTTGGTTTTACATTTTACTCATTTGTTTTGTGAGTTTTCAGGTTCTGTTGCAGCTTTGATTCTTACGCATCTTTTTT
The DNA here is from genome assembly GCA_029884605.1 of Ormosia emarginata. NCBI lineage: Eukaryota > Viridiplantae > Streptophyta > Magnoliopsida > Fabales > Fabaceae > Ormosia > Ormosia emarginata. The sequence continues at coordinate 49,996,550 of JAQQTP010000088.1, forward strand.
GCTTGCCATTATCTCGGCCCTCATCAGGTTATGTTGCTCTTTTCTTTCCGTTTTATTTATCACTTTCACATTGAGGACAATGTCTATATCAAGTGTGGAGGAGAGATTTTAGCATGTTTCTTTTTTGTTAAAAAAAATAATAAAAAAAAGGTTCATTGCATGATTGAATAACTTTTCTCCATTCTTGAACTGATATGCTTGGTGATGGAAGATTGAATTGATGAATTGAGTTTGATGGATGCATACCTTGTGAGATTTTGAGCCTAATGGATGGATTCAACATTTATGCCATTCTCTTCTTTTTTGTGTGATTTTCACTCATGTTAATGACCACTCTAGAACTTGCTTTGATTCATTTTGAGGCTACATTTCACTTGCATGCATGAACATGATTGAGGCCCTCTTTCTTAATTAGCTAGTTTAACCAAATAGCCAACCTTGTTTTCAATATGATATCAAGCACTCTTTTGACTTCTTGAAAATTCTCTGATTCCTGCCAACCTTGTATATTTTCCTTTACTTAACCCCTTTGAGCTTATTTGACCATTCCTTGTTTCTAGCTCATTATGTGCCTTAAATGAAAAATCGTGTTCTTACTTTTCCTAAGGGAATAAAAGAACATTAGCTTGGTTAATGGATGAGTTTTTGAACAAGTGTGGGGGTGTGTGTACAAAATGGTTGTTGAAAAAAGAAAGAGTGCTTAAAAAAAATGTATGTATATAGTTATGTTCATATTAAAAAAAAAAGGATTGGGAAATGAATATGTAAAGGGATATACATTAGAGTTGGGATGAACTTTTATGCTTGTTATTTGAACTCAGCTCTCATTTGCTTTTATTCTCTTTGGTATTTATCTTCTCATATCCATTTTATCCTCTTCTGTTACCTTGACCTCACTACAACCTTGAATAAAGTCCTCATGATTTGTGTTTGCATGTGTTTTGAGTAGTAGAGAAGTAGAAGATAAGCAAGCTTATGGTAGTGCAAATTTTCATGGGTTGAATTGAGTGAAATACCTACCTTTTAAACACTTGAGAGATTGAGAGGGAATCTTGTGAAGATCTATCATTCTCGATTCATGTTGAAGATACCTTGCTTGTTGGTTTGAGATGTGGAGAATTGTTAACTCATGAATGTTTTGATCCCTTGAACCTTTGGTTGTTCTTCTTGATTGTAAAATTTTGGGCTCTTGAATGTCATTGAAATTTAAATTTTTGTTAATCTCTTATGTCCTTGTTTTGGTCTTGAGTTTTGCCCAGGAGTGCAAAAAGCTAAGTGTGGGAGAATTTGATAATCACATATTTTATTCATTAAGAAATCCTTATGTTTAGTCATTTACACTCTCTATATTCTTAATTGATTGAGTTTGGTATGATTTTGTGAGTTTAAGCTCAAATTGGTCCTAATTGAATATTTTCAACATTATTGAGACTTGACACTATTTCTGTATTTTGGCCATAACTTGAGTTCCTAATATCTGATAATCATGAATTTTACCTTGTAGGAAAGCTAGGAGGAAGCTCTACAACTTTGATGAAGAGCTCGAAGTCCCAAGCAGATGTCTAAAGGACCTAAGTTTACATGGAAGTCAGAATACGGGTTCTGTCACTAGAATCCGAATGGTGTGCACTCATAAAATCATATCTCAAGATGTAATAATGGCGATTGGCTGAAATTTGGATAGTTGATAGCCAAGATCCAAATAAACAACTTTCATGAAGAACACGTTTTGAAAAAATGAAGTCTAGTAGGTCAGTTTGAGCTTGCAAGTCGGAACAGAGGTGCTGAAGTTGGGTTTGAGCAACCTGCGGTATTTGGGACATATCTTAGGCTGAAGGAAGCCAAATTGGACGAACCAGATATGCATTGTATAGCCAAGACAAAGATCTACAACTTTCATGAGTACTTTTCATGGATCTGCAATATAGTGGGTCGTTTTTGGCTTCCAAGTCAGACACGAAATTTTCGTCCTCAACCACCCACTCACTCATCCACTCATCCACTAATCCACCCACTTATCCACTAATCCACCCACTCATCCACTAATCCACCCACTCATCCATCCACTCACCCATTCATCTCCATAATTTCTCACTCACCAAAAGTCCTTTGGCATTTTCCACTCAACCCACTCAACCATTCCATTCACTCATCCACTAAACCAATCCACTAAACCAACCCACTCAACCATTCCACTCAAACACTCCACTCACTCACCCAGTCATCCACCCACTCCCCTTTGCCATTTTGTTACCCTAGACTTCTATAAAAGGCACCATTGGTTATCATGAATAAGTGGTATTCTCCTTCATTTCTCTCATAGTTTCTTCTTGTTTCTTCATAATTTCTCATAGCTTTTGTATATTTTGATGCTCCCCTTCACGGTAATGGAGGGCTAAGCTACTTTCGGCCAATTTAGAACTCTTGAAGAGATTGTGGTTTGGATTCTTGAGATCTTGGTTATGTATTGTATTTGATTTGTAATTGAATTCCTCTTTTCTTCTTCTTGATCTTGAATGCATGAATGGTGATTCTATTTATGTTGATCTGATTTGATCTTGGTTTAAGATTGAGATTTGTGATGAAACTTAGAACTGATTGATCTAAATTAATCACAAAATTGAAAAGGTTAGGTTACTGATTTGTGCCTAAGTTAATTGAATTCGGTACTTGAAATTAACATAGATCTTCATGAATGGTGTGATTGCGGATTTGTGATTATCACTTGTTAATTAAATTCTAAACGATCGTCTAGTATGAATTCTGGATTTGATGCAGAGATCTCGGTTAGATCCAAATTAATAATTCAATTGCGCTTCAAGTGTTCTATGAAGGGTCTATGATTGAATCTACCCAATCTTGGATAGGTTTCTAAATTGACTGCTCTTTAATTGTTATTTCTTCCTTTAATTTTGTTAAGTGCTAACTTAAACTATCAAACCCCCCTTTGCTAACTTTCACTTGATTTGATTAAATTGCATCTACAATCCTCGTGGAGATGATCCGGTGTTGTCACTGTGCTACAAGCTTAGGTAATAACTTCGGTTATAATTTTGACTGAGTTCGGCGTTCGTCAGCGCATCAAACATACCACCCCAATGATGCCTATGAGATAGCGGCAACTCCACATGTAGGTACAGCAAAGTAGAAAAGATCGGCACTCCATCAAACTCCATACGTATGGTCACAGTCAGACGCCCTACGTACGTCACCGAGTCTCTATCCTCTCGCAGACGCCAGGCTTCAGAACCTCCATGAAACTCAAGTTGCACGAACCCAAAGAATCCTAGTAGTGTCATACTAACACAATCAATCCAATGGATATGGATGATCGGATGGTTCTTAATCGTAGAACTGATCTTCGGCTTGCTGCTCTTTCTCCTCCTCGGGATACTCACACTCAAGAGGTTGTTCCTCTTCCTCAAACTCTTTATCACATAATTTAAAATATACAGATAACACATACAAGAAAGAGGTAAGACAATCTATATCACGACAAACATGGTAAATAAGAAAACGACAATACAATTAGGTATATAGATCATACAATATAGAATGCCATAACAGAATACCATAACAACATAAACATAAATACAGTATAACACCGAACAATATAAACATATATACAGTATAACATAGATACAATATAAGAATTAAATATATATGAGGATACAGATAAAAATATAATAATGTACATCACAGATACATATGCAATACGACACGATCCTACTCCATGGAGCTAAACACATACAGACATCAGAGAGAATGACTCACAAAATCTATTAGTACCACGGCTGCCCAACCAAACTATTCCGCGGTCTCACGTTGCGTCTATAGCCCACAGTCACATGGCGTGGTGTAGCACACTGTCTAACGTCGTGTCACTACAGGCAATGTACTATTAGACTTTACAAGATCTCGATTAAGTATAGTGCGTGTCGAGTCCATTAGTGTGTTGCCAGTTACCACGGCCCAGAGGAGCGACCAACTGTCCACAAATGAAATAATCCGCACACTAATGTCTCCAAGTCCATAAAGTAATGAACCACACTACGCTTATTGCACTGACAACACAGTGTGATTCACCTCGTCAATCAATCTACCAAGATTGGCATTAACTCGATGCATGATAAAAAATTACCATAATACCCTCAATGGTATAAATATGCGTATTTACGCAAATACCCTTAATGGCAAAAATTCCAAATATGCCCTCAATAGCAAAAATTCCAAATATGCCCTCAATGACAAAAATTATGAAAATGCCCTCAATGGCGAATCTCATATATATACTGTATGTCCCACTTGACAGTACTGTTTCACAATTTGTCTGGGTCCACCACTTTAGCCCGACAGTAAAAACTTGCTGTTTTTGTCAATCGCATAGAAATTTTATCGCCTTTTCAAAATTGCATCGTTTTTACAAACGTTTTTAAATTGCGTAAATATATTTTACTGTTTTTAAAATTGAGTACTATTTTTCAAACGTTTTCTCAATCGCGTAAGATTTTTAAATCATTTTCTTGTCCGAATTCCTTTAAAATTACTGTTTAAATAAACAGAAAATAATATTTAATATGTTTGAATTACGTTGAATATTTTTCATACCAGATATGATATAATAGATATCTTTTCTATCTTATTTGTCTGTTTTAACAAAAATTGACAGTATTTTGCTTAGAAAATGTATGATAACGGTTTTCTAAGTTTTCTGTAAAAATTCCTTTTATTTATATTTTAACCATTTATTTATACTCTTGAAAACCACTAACTTGCTTCAAAACATAAAATGAGCTCTACGTTAGAAATTTTACAAAAGCCACTGTATTTCCTTCTAAACATTAAAATCATTAGTTTTAACTTCTTAAACTTAATCTAATCATTTTTATTCCTCAAAATTCATTGTAATAAAATTCCTTTTAGCATTATTACCTAACCTTTGTTGAAAAATAATTTTTTTTTAAATAAAAACCTTCACATTTGGCATGTTGGCCGAATTACTCTATTTCCCTCATTTGATCCATAAATTCATTATTCTCTCTTTAAAAACACTTTGTATCTTGTCAATTTTCCTAAGTCAATTAAATCACTCTTTTAGAAAATTGTTGAGAACATTTTGGTTCTCCTTTCATGCTGAGGCCGTGAGCCTTGATGTTGTGTTCTTTGGAACACTCATGCAATTCTTAGCATATTATTCACATCCTACTAATTATCCATGCATTTCTAACACATACAATATTTTTAAAGCTTGTAGACATGCAATTTAATACAAATCATAAATAGGAAAGCTAATAACAAATAACACAAAAGAATCCTTATGGATTCTACAATCACAAACAATTCCATTTTCTTACCAACATCCAAGGATGATAAGATTTAAGTCTTCCTCTTACCTTAAGTGAAGACAAACACTCTTTCACTCCTTCTAGGGTTTCGGTTTTCACCCTCCAAAGTCACCTACCAAACTTAAACAATTTCTACAAGTTACCAACAAGAAAGAAAGCTTAAACCATGGATCAATCATGGCTTAGAACCTTGAAAAAGAATTTAGAAATGAAAAACAAGGATTTTCACCTTCAAGGTAGAATCTTCAAAGTAGTTTTTCAAGTTCAAGATGATGGATTTTGCAAGAACTCTCAACTAGAGATATTCTTAGAATTGTGTTTAGGTTTAGAAAAGTAGGTTAGAAGAAATTTTGGGTGGTTGGATGGTGAACTAGGGTTCTTGGCCGAATAGACCTTCAAAGAAGCATCAATGGTGTTTAGTATTTTTAGAAGAGAGAGAAGATAGAAAGTGTTAGAAAATTAAGTGATAATTACCCTCCAAGGAGCCATATGGCCGTAGACTTCAATGGCAAGGAGGTGTCCACTTGGCTGGCTCCATCCAAGCCTTAGGAATGATCAATGGCTAGCATAAACCCTTGGCCTCCAAGCTTAGTTCCTATTGGTTAATCCAAGCCTTGTCATTAAGCTTAGTCATTAATCCTTGTCACTAATTAAGCCTAGTCACTAAGCCTTGTCATTAAGCCTAGTCATTAAGCTACTACTCTAAAACGTTAACTGTTTCGCCAAACGTGGGTCCCGTAAAACATTTCCGGGTCCATTACCACTTATTTTACCGACTAATAAAATAATATTATAATAATATAAAATTATTTTATTACATAGTTAAATCCTAAAAATTAAAAGATTACTAACAGTATCATTAATTGGGTTTAGTAAGATCCCCCAAACTCAGAATAATTAAAATAAGATTTCCCTACCGACAAATATCATTTTCCTGTCCCGGAGCAAATCACACAAAAAGTTCAAATAAAATCACAGACAGTAAAATAAAATAGTATTTCATACAGAAAAACAACAAACAATACAAAAAGGACATAACGGTCATTTATCCTAAAGTTGAAAAACAGAAAACAGTACATTCGGGACACAATGGTAATTCACCCAAAAGTTTAGGGTGTTACACATGTCATTTTCATCCCAAGCTATGTAGGCTCTTCTTTCCTTCCTCTCTTTTGAGGACCTTTTCTCATACTTTTCCACTTTCTTTTGATAGATTAGGCACTTCATCTTCATGTGACCCAATTCTGTAAGACCCACCGTAGGGTATCACATTTATGTTACTTAATTATCAAATTACCCCTTCATTATAAAATATGCTTTGTAATGTAAATACGAGTTGTAAAATTTCTTAATATCGATAAGATAGACTTAGCGGAAAATAAAATATTACAACATCATCACAAATAATTTACATCATATACATTACAAAAGTACTGTCAAAATTATTTATATACAGACATAGTCCTCAAAGTATTTGAACATTATTTAAAACTAACATACTGCCCAAGTATTACTAAACAGCAGAACCCTCAGACGGGTCCTCCTCAGATTCCTCAGCAGGCTAGAATCTGACTTGACGCGAAGTCCTACGAACAGGTGTCTGTGCAGACAACACAATACTAATCTCCGTTGGGACGTGAAACCTACTGCCCCAATACTGTCTAATTGACAGCACAAATTCAACATATACATATATAGTTGCAGAAAAAAGCGTGTCCCCATGAAAAATCCTACTCATGTTGACCGTCAATAGTCCCTGATAAATTAGTCCCTCCTCATTAGGACTCAACCTCCAAGTGCTAGCTCCGCCGTGGAACTGTAGTCTCACGTAACCAAAGAAACTTGACTGGGCTGCCATCCGATCAAAACTCAGCTTCCTCCACAGGAATCTGATCCTCTTCGCCTTCTTGTTCATTCCCTTGCTCAACGTCTTTACAAATATAAATACAATACAAAATAAGCATACAAAGAGGTGAGATCAGCTACGCCAATACTAACATGGTAGCATGGAGAAAACATACAATATATCATACAGATACATCATACCATAATTATAATCATGCCCTCAACATTATTTTTCATCACAACAGATGTAATAAACAATAATTATGATCATGCCCTCAACATTATCCAAGCATTCAACAATTCAATTATTATAAATAATAATTACGATAATGCCTTCAACATTATCCAAATATTCAACAATTCAAATATCACACTGATATCAATGCTCAATAATTATGCATGTGCACATAGACTTAATTTCCTACTTCATAGAGCTAAAACTCAAGTCAGAGAGATTGATCGAAAAGATCTGTCTGTACCAATATGGCTCAGACCACGTGCCACAATTCTCATATGTATTTACACATCTAGCATATACACGGCAGTCTTTATCAGATCTTGATTAAGAATAGTGTCTCGGTCAGGATCATCGGTTTGTTGTATCAATCTAACCCATGGTACAGAAGAGCTACCAACTGTCCATTATAGGCAACCCGCACCCCAATGCCCCCAAAGTAAACAAGTGACTTACACTACGTATATCACACCCACTCAAGAGGTGTACTTTCTCCTAGGCAATTAGCCTTAATCAGTCAATCGAACCTTTCCAATGCATGTATAATGCACCAAATGCCAATCACAGGTAAAACTCATCATTTGTCTTATACAGTGTCCATACACTATTCTAACAGTAATCCTACTGTATATTCAATCACGTAATCATATTATTGCGTTTTCTCAATCGCGCAACATTTTTATCACGTTTTCAAATTGCGTAGCAATTTTTCATTATTTTTTGCAATCGCATAAAAATATTTAAACGCTTTCCAAATCGCGTAGAAATATTTAAACATTTTTCAAATTGCATAGTGACTTTTCATCATTTTTATAATCAAGTAGCTTAAAAATCACGTTTTTAAGTTACGAAAAGCATTTTCCACCATTTCATTGAATTAAATCAATATTTCTAACTTAAAATTTCCTAACGCACTCCAAAACTCAAAGGATGAGTTATACGTCAGAAAATCTCAAGTCACCAATGTATTCTCCGTAATTCTCAAATTAATTCTAAAAAAATCAATCCTCTTTAAAATATATTGAGGTTCAAACACTTTCAACCTCTCTTTTCCATTCATATACGAAAATTCTATTCTTCAAGTGACAAAACACTTTGTTTCCATTTCTTTAATCCTTGTACTTAATCAATTATATTTCCACATTGAAATCACTTTGTCTCATAAAACCAAGGCATTACAAGCCTTCAAAACCGTGGTACATGGCCATTGAAACCATCATATATTTTTTCTTCTAAATCTACTAAGTTCCATTCATGTTTTAACATAAACAAAACTATTAAAATTCCTCCAAAAATCGTGAACACTTGGTCTTTGAAACCAATCCATCTTTTCTTTTTCCTTTCCTTTATAAACATTCAATTTTACCATTCATGAAAATTTTAGTTTGGAAACACCTATTTTGAGGTGTTAAGGCTGAAATCCTCATGGTCATTGAAACCAAAAATTTATTTTCCTTTCCAACAATTTTTATGGCATACATAACATATAATTAACATATTATATTTCAAGCATACCATAAAAGCAATAAAAATCATACCAAGCATGTAAGCACAATTAAATCATGCAAAATACATAAACCACATAAACACCCACAAATAACTACACAACCATGGATATGAATCCTCACATAGATTCACCATCCATCAAATACAAGATTCATCTCTCACCACCATACTTGGTTGGTAAGATGGATCTCCCTCTTACCTCTTGGAGAAACCTCTAAAGCTCCTTGGTTTGCTCCTTGAACAAGTGATTCACCACCAAAAGCTTCTTAAACACAAAACAAAATACAAGTTTGTTAGCATATTAAGCTTGAACAAGGAGAACCATGGATCAAACATGGCTTAGAACATGAAAATAAGACAAGTAGTGAAGTTTCCTTACACTTCACCTCAGAAAAACCTAGAACTTGATCTTGAAGAAAGTCCTTGAAGATGAAAGATTTAGAGCTTGGACTTAACTACAAAGGTTCTTGGATTGATGTAAGGATGCAAGATATGTGGTTGTTTAAAATTATAGAGTGATGGAAGGTGGTTTGGGTGCTTTAGTCAAAACTAGCTTGAAGGGAAAGGAGAGAAAATTTTTGTGAAGCTTTAGCTTTTTGGAGAAGACAAAGATGAATAATGATATGGTCTTGAAACTTCCTATGGCCTTAAGACATCACAAAACCGAACCCACCCCTCCTTGTACACTCAATGAGTGACCAATTTCACTAGCCACCATTTTGGGCATTGTTAGCCATTGATTAGATCAATGGTTGTTATTAGTGTAGATTCTAAGTATAGCTTCTATATTGATAAGACTAAATCTAGGCCATTAGATCTTTTCTCCTTAAAATCCTAGCCATTAGATGTATCTCCAAAATGAAGGGTCAAGATCATCTTTTCATACTTTCCATCCAATGGTCATAAAAAGTCTTTGCCACTTTATAAGACCAATCTCCACCGTTGATTAAATCAATGGTGGATATCCAAAGCTTTCAACATTAAGCTTGCTTCCTATTGGTCCGTCATAACCACTAATGTTGACTGAGCAGTATAATATTTATTTTTATCTGCTTTACCCTATCAACAATATTTTTACTGTATTTTTATTGTCCGATAATTAAATACGATACAAAACACAGTAAAAGAAAATTTTAAAAATTATTTTCAGATTCAGGTTTAGTAAGATCCCCCATCTCCGTTTCAATAGTACAAAATTTTCTGACTGCAAAATTTTTTTTATTTTTCCGGACCCATATGGGCCCACGTACAGCCTCTCTGGGCCTACAGACGGCCCATGGATAATATTAAAATAATTAGAGAAATATAAAAATTTCATAATCATCCACAAAATCATAAAAATTATAAAACTTATGAAAATCAAATTAGTTTTGAAAAAAATAATTAAGAATCAACAACAATAATTAAATTACGTAAGATTTTCCTCGGCCTGAAAATTATTATTTTCCTGACATAGAGTAAATCACATAAAGTGATCAAATGTATTCACGGAATACTCAAAATAATTTTACAGTATACAGAAATCACTAAATAGTAGAATTCTGTTATTACTGTCAAATAGCTAGAAAATTTAGGGTGTTACAAATTCTCCACATTCATAGCTGTTACCAAGTGGCTTCAATACTCAAGAGGGGGGTGAATTGAGTTTATAAAACAAGTTCGCAATTCTTTCGCAAAACACTTGACTATTGAATTTCGTTGAAGCTATTGACTATTTAAAATGAATGAATAGATAAGAACGATAGATATTGCTCAATAATTAACCAAGAGGGAAGTAAACAAGCAGGAATATAAGTAATGCACAAATGTAAAGAGAAGGGTTTAGAGAATCAAACACAATAGTTTATCTTGGTTCGGCCACCAATCCACTTGTGACTTACGTCCAGTCCTCAAGCAACAACTCGAGATTTTTCACTATATCTTTAAGCTTCAATAGGTGCTTGATAACCTTTACAAACTTGAGCACTCAACTCCTTAGGATGCCTCACCCTTGAGCTTGAACCTCTTCAAACAACGGGATGCCTCACCCTTTACAATTTGGAGGGATACCTCGTCCTCTCTTACAAAGCAATCAAGGTTGATTGATTGAAACTCTCACTAGAGTAAATGATACAAATTGAAGCTCTAAGAATGCTCTCAAAAGATGTCTCAAGTTTTTCACAAAAATAGAGCAGGATGTGGATTCAAAGATTCATTCTCGTTTTGATGTGTTACTCAAATGTTTCAGGTTCAAGAACTCTCTTTAATGATGCCCCAACATCTGTATTTAAAGAGATATGCAGTTAAGGAGCCGCTGGGATGATTAAAGCCAAGCATTTAATGCACCTAATATAGCCGATGGGCATGTTAGAACACTGGTAATCGATTACAAGTGTCTGGTAATCGATTACATGGCAGTTAGAACATGTTCTTGGCTTTCTGGGCTTGTGGTAATCAATTACAATACTTGTGTAATCGATTACACGCCTTCTGACTTGATGGTAATCGATTACAGTATTGATATAATCGATTACATTGCTGTTTGAACGTGTTTTTGCCTTTCTGGGCATGTGGTAATCGATTACCAACTGGTGTGTAATCAATTACATGCCCTCTGACTTTTTGGTAATCGATTACAGTATTGATGTAATCGATTACATAGTAGTTAGAATGTGTTCTTGGCTTTCTGGGTAGGTTGTAATCGATCACTAGCCTTGTATAATCGATCACACGCCCTCTGACTTGCTGGTAATCGATTACATAGTTAATGTAATTGATTACAAGGCTTCTGTTTAGCTTGTAATCGATTACCACACATGTGTAATCGATTACATTACACTTTAAGCACATTTTTCAAGCCTGAAAGAGGATTCATGTCATTCCTAACTTTAGAAAACATGAATTTGAACAATATTGACTTTGTTTGGCATGATCCAATATTTAAAGATATCATCTTTTTAGAGATGTGAACTTTGAAAAGCATTTTGATTAAAACATCTTTGAAAAACCATTTTAGATATCTTGAGAGCATTTAACATTGATGTTCTAAGGCCTATGTCTAAGCCTCTTGATTTTTTTCTTTGATCTTGGTTTTCTCTTTTGCACTTAATCCTCATCTTTGGCTTTGTTATCATCAAAAACCAATTGACATGCTTCAAGACACATGTATTCACATTCTCCCCCTTTTTGATGATGACAAACTGAGCATTGAAAGGAAGAGAAACAATCGCATATATATATATCAGAGATTTAAGCGCTATTCTCCCCCGTAATGTATGCACAAGATAGGGTTAGTAATATGTTCATATAAAAGCTTAAATCAAGCTCCCTCGTACTTATGTAAGTCACTAATCTCTCCCTCGTTGGCATTATCAAAAACATCTAAGCATTTAGCCAAAATTTTGGCAGCATTTCCCTTGATTTTCATGATTTTCCAAAGTTTAAACAGCAGAAAAACAATCAGTACAGTCCAGACAAACAAAGTATGAGTAGCTGATAACCAGTCAGATCAATATCCAAATGCATATTAGAATCAATATACTTAGTAATCATATCAGGAGGATAGAAAATCAATAAACATATAGTAAACATCAAAAATACCAACTGATTTTGTATAAATTGTTTCAATGTCATATACAACCAAATAGCAGAGAAATACAAAGAAAATATCATGGCAATGGTCCATGATCACTATTAGTCGCCTCATTATCACTGTCCACATCCGTAACAATATCTCCAAGGTCTATATCATCGTCACCGGGTTCGAGATCGTCCTAGGAGCCAAGGAGTTTCTCATCGTCAGCAGGAACTCCAGCGGGAGTGGCAGCGGGATCAGCAAAAGATAGTGGAGCAGGTAGGGCAGAGGAGGTGGCAGGTGCAACAACAGGTCTCTGTTAAGTGTGTCCAGGGCTCTCCAGGAAAGAGCGAATAGAAGCAAGCTCCTGATCAGAGTAGTCCATCCTTAGCTCAAGGTGATCCACCTTTTGCTCAATCTGGTCCATCTGGGTTTCCACTGTAGTTTCCAAACTCCGCATTTCCTAAAGTAGAAGATCTAATGTGGCTGGAGCTGGTGGAGCTAGTGGAGCTGGTGCAAGCTGCAACACCCTACTGGGGATGTCACATTTCCGAACAATAATAATAAAACCTTTACCGAAGTTATAAATTATTTCGTAATATATAATAATATAGGTTGTAAAAATATATTTTTTTTAAAAACATTATATTATAAAATAAAATAAAAGAACATAAAATAAAACAAACTATTACATACACACCATAATTATACATATGATTTTGTTTTTAATAGGTACAAATAATTTACATATTACAAACTATTTAATTAAAAAAAAAACAAACTGTCTAGTTTAAAGTAAACCATAAACTAGCCCAAGCATAACACTAAAAGTTCTGATCCTCTGAAGAATCCTCCTCGGGAAGATCATCAGAAGACAAAAATACTCCGGTAACACCGTACCACGCTGCAATCAATCCATATGATATGGATGATCTCGAGGTTCGCCTTCCTCGAACTGGTCACTCGGTTGCTGCTCCCCGTTGTATTGACAATCCAACAGTTGCTCCTCTTCTACTTCCTCAACGACTTTACGGAACATAAATAATAATACAGAAAATATATACAAAGAGGTGAGATAATCTACATCATTACTAGCATGGCAGTAAAGAAAATGACAATACAAACAAATATAACAGTTAATATAACAATTCATATTATCACATATGCAAAATATCATAAGTCAAATTATAACTATTCACATAGTGATGCAGATTAAATATGCCATGTACTCAGACTCGTTCCTACTCCATGGAGCTAAACACAAACATCAGAGAGAATGATCCGGTAGACATGTCCGCACATCAGGCTGTCTCAACCAACTGTTACACAGTCAAATATGTCATGTAAACAACATACAGTCAAATACGTCGTGTGAATGGTACACAGTCAAATATGTCGTGTAAACAGCACACAGTCAAATACGTCGTATGAATGGTACACAGTCAAATACAATTAAACAGTCAAATTAATTGTATAACACACAAAAAATAGAAAATAGTACAATTAGGGCAAAAACGTAATTAACTAAAAATTGGGGTGTTACACAAGCTGCTGGTCCTCATCCTCATCATCACTCTCCGAACCATGAGGGATATGCCAGTAGCTGCCATGGACCAGATAGTACCATCTGTCGCGACCATAATCGCGGCGGGAGCGGCGAAACAAAATAAATAAGTTAGGAGTCACTACCAATTTTATTTAATTTAGGAAAAATTGAAAAACCCTTTTAGAAAATGGTCTTTGGAACTAGATTGGATTCGGGAGTCAGTTATGCATAGGGAAGGGTGGAGACTTAACCCCACAGCACTCCTAAAACATCCGTCCTAAAACGGTTACCCTAAATTAGTTATACAAAACTTAATAATCTCATAATATGTTTGTTTTACCCTTTTTATTTAAAAAAATAAAAAAATCAATAATTTGTGAAAGTTTAAAATTTGGCTTGACGAAATAATAATTTTGCTCCTATGTACCCTCAGGTGCAATGAGGAACTCAAAGTCACGTAGTTCTATATAAAATACTTATGGGTTGGTTGCTTTTATTTAAAGAAAAGATTTATTTTTTTTTTTATTTTTATAAAAATTTGAACTAACAGGTCGTCGTGACTTTGTTAACCAAATTAAGGTTTGAATAGGTGAAGCTCGCGTCACGCTAGAGACGTCACCCATTGATTATTGAATTTATTATTATTAAATGAGATTTTTTTAATCTAAAATTATCTTCAAAAAAGAATAATAATAATAATAATAAAAATTGAATCTTTATTAAATAGTAATTTATTTTTTATAATTTGAACCATTAGGTTGTCACAACTCAGATGATCCAAAAATAGTTACAAGATTAACAAGCTGTCACAACTCAGTTAATCCTATTTCGCTCTTTTTTTTAAAAAAAATTAATTATTTTTATAGTTTTACTTTGTAGTCTTACCATTGTTTTTTTATATATATATATATATTTTTAAGCTTAGCTCATTTAATTACAAGCCTATTTCACTTAAAACAAAAAAAAACTATCAGAAATTAAAAAAAACAAACTTGCGAAAAACAAGACAAAGGAGTTTTGCTTCTTTCTTTTTGGGTATTTGTAGGGAAAAAAAACAGAGGAGCAAGGAAGATGAAGGCCAGCGGCGACGGTGGTTAGGCTGGTTCGGGTTGGTGAAGTGCCAACAATTGGGTCTGGTTACAGATTGTGCAGTGCGACGATGTGACGTTGTTTCTGCGGCGGCTTCTGCACGGTGGATAGCGCGGTGTGACAGATGGCTAGCGACATGGTGAGGAGCAGTTTGTGGGTGTCAGTTTAGTATATGAGAGGTGATGGAGAGCTATTTTGGTGGAGGTGAAATCTGTAGGTCAAGGTTAAAAGTGTGTGTTGAAGGTCAAAGTGAAAAGTCCCCAAATAAGGTGTGGGTTA
This sequence comes from Ormosia emarginata, assembly GCA_029884605.1. Lineage (NCBI taxonomy): Eukaryota > Viridiplantae > Streptophyta > Magnoliopsida > Fabales > Fabaceae > Ormosia > Ormosia emarginata. Next base: position 50,011,948 of record JAQQTP010000088.1, read on the forward strand.
TGGGTTTTTATAGGAGAGGATTAGGTTAAGGTGTTTGAGTTAAAGTGTGATTAGGATTGGTTTAGGATGAGTGTTGAGATTTGTTTAGGATGAGTGTTGGGTTGGTGATGGGGTTTAGTTAGGATGGGTTTGTTTAGGCTAGTGATAGGGTTTGTTTAAGATGAGTGTTTGAATCGATTTAGGATAAGTTTGAGTTATAGTTTAAGATATGGGTTATGGGTTGGATAATGGATAATGGGTCATGGGTTGAATATTGGGTCAATGGGTATGTTAATGAATTGGGCTGGATATTGGGTCAATGGATAGGTTAATGGATTGGGCTAGATATTTTTATTATTTTTTTATTTTTTTATTTTTTTATTTTTTTTTATTTTTTTATTTTTATTTATTTTATTTATTTTATTTATTTTTTTATTTACAAAATATCCTGGACAAAATTCGGTGTTTACACCATCTCTCATCAACCTTGCTCAACTGAAGCTTCTTTAGAGTATGCAAGCCAATTGATTGTGGTCCTTTGGAGCTGGTATCCTTGGATTCCTCAGACAAGAAGATGTGATAATGCTCTAGGATAACTATCACCATCATGGCATAGGGAAGAGCAGAGTTCTTCTTCTTTTTCACATCCAACATGTTGTAAATGATGTAGTTGGCCCAATTGATTGGCCGTCCTGTGGCTATTGCCCATAAGACCACCACATCATCGCGTAAGAATTGGGAGTAATTCCCGCATCTGGGAATTAAGCCTCAAACAACTGAATAATGGAGTACCATGTTCTCTATTGTCAGGCTAGTTGCCATCACTCTTTTGTTATTCCTCGGAAGCACATAACCAGATCGAATCAAGGACGTCAGAGCACTCTTATATTCAAACTCAGCTCCCCAAGCATTCTCATTGCCATAGAAGCTTGTCCCAGCATAGGTGAGCTTTGTCAACCTACACCATTCCTCCCTAGAGATCTTAATCTAAGTTTTCCTTACTTCAGAAATCAGGTAGTGATCTTCATACCTCAAATTTTCATAGAACACATGAACCAAATTGGGACATATGGCCTTCTGAATGTTGAAGAACCCAAGCAATCCTAGCCTTTCAATCAATTGAAAACTCTCTAGGGGTTCACTTATGCAAAATGATTGAGTGAGATACCTAGGTGAGATTAACTTCCTCAGTTAGAAGTTTTTCCTGAAAAGCTCAGCCTTCTTGGTGGTGGAGAAATGCCTCGTGAGGTCTAACCTTGAGATGTTGCTTGGAGGAGCACTAGAGGATTCTCCAATAGTGACCCCTGTTCTTGCACGTTTGGCACGTTGGGATGGGTCAGCCATTTGATGTTTGGAGGAGTATGGGTGAGTGTTTGGAGGTGTGTGGGTGAGTGTTTGAGGTGTGTGGGTGAGTGTTTACAGGTGTGTGGGTGAGTGTTTGGAGGTGTGTGGCTCGTGGGGGATGAAGGGAGAAACACGAAGGAGTAGGTGAATTTTGGGTGGAATGTGGTGGGTTTGGATGAGATTTGATGTTTGGGTTTTGTTAGGAGATGAATTTCGAGTGGTAGGGAGGTGAAATGAGGAGATTTGGTGGACTATGGAGTGAGAATGAGGGTTTTTAGAGGAGAGGTCTTCGTGGGTGCAGAGGAGAAGGAGAAGTGGTTTCTAAATAAGTGACCTTTCGCGCGTTAGAAAACCTTTTAAAACTCATGTGTAATCGATTACATTGGTTGTGTAATCAATTACCAGCCTTCTGTTTTCCCTTGTAATCGATTACATTATTTGTGTAATCGATTACCTGAGTTCTGGGTTCAATGTAATCGATTACCAGTGTGATGTAATTGATTACTTGCTTGACAGAACCTTTGTAATCGATTACAAAGGTCTTGTAATTGATTACAAAGCCTACTAAAACTCAGATATTGCATTTCAAATAGTGAAGGATCAATTTTAAATCATTCAAATTAGTTCCAAAGCATCTTAAATCAATTTCAAACATCATGTAGGCATATAATCCAAACAGATTATGATCCAAAACACATAATCATACAAGATTGCTACTTTTACCAAGAATTACCCTATTTGGATGGATTTGAGATGTTTTTGAGTTTCTTGGAGGTTTTTGACATGAGGAAGCACCTACAAAACAACTTAGGGGGAATCTCCGATGCTCAAGTTAGTATTGAATTTAAAAATTCAAAAGTTATGTAGCAGAGAGTCATAATTATGCAGAAAAATGCATGTTTATGCAGCAAACTTGCATTTTATGCAGCAAACAGTGTATTATGCAGCAATTTAGCGTATGCATGATTAATCTAATATGCCAAGTTCATTTCTTATATAATAGAAAGCTTTTTTTGCCAAAGGCTTAGTGAAAATGTCAGTTAGTTGCTTAGTGGTTTCCATAAATTCAAGCATGCAATCACCCTTTTGAACATGATCTCTTATGAAATGATGCCTTATTTCAATGTGCTTTGTTCTTGAGTGTAAAACGGGATTTTTAGACAAATTGATTGCACTAGTGTTATCACATCTTATGGGGATGTGATCCAGCTCAAGACCATAGTCTAGAAGTTGTTGCTTCATCCAAAGGATTTGACGACAACAACTTCCAGCTGCAACATATTCAGCTTCAGCTGTTGACAATGCCACACTATTTTGCTTCTTGCTATGCCAAGAAACTAATGAGCTTCCAAGCAAGTGGCATGTCCCATTAGTACTCTTCCTATCCATTTTTCACCAAGCAAAGTTGGAATCAGAATAACCAATTAGGCTACATAAAGCACCCTTAGGATACCACAATCCTATTTGTGAAGTGCCTATTAGATATTTCATAATTCGTTTTACAGCACTTAGGTGTGATTCTTTAGGATTTGCTTGAAATCTAGCACACATGCATATACTAAACATGATATCTGGTCTACTTGTGGTACGATAAAGGAGTGAGCCAATTATACCTCTATACTTAATGATTTCTACCAATTTACCTCCTTCATCCTTGTCCAAGTAACAAGGAGTTCCCATTGATGTAACCATTTGCTTGGCTCCTTCTATTCCAAACTTCTTGAGCAACTCCTTGCAATATTTGGATTGACTTATGAAAGTCCTATCCCTTATTTTGCTTGATTTGAAGACCAAGGAAGAAGTTGAGTTCACCCATCATGGACATCTCAAACTCACTTTGCATAATATTGGCAAATTCTTTACAAAGAGAGTCATTAGTAGCACCAAATATAATGTCATCAACATATATTTGAACAAGTAGAATGTCATGCTTCTTATGCTTGATGAAAAGAGTGGTGTCAACCTTTCTTCTAGAGAATCCTTTTTCTAAAAGAAACTTGCTCAACCTTTCATACCAAGCTCTAGGAGCTTGTTTCAAACCATACAAGGCCTTTTTAAGTTTAAAAACATGGTTGGGCAGTTTAAAGTCTTCAAAACCAGGAGGTTGATCCACATACACTTCTTCTTGCATAAAACCATTTAAAAAGACACTTTTGACATCCATTTGAAAAAGCTTAAAATCCATGATGCAAGCATATGCAAGTAACATTCTAATGGCTTCTAATCTAGCTATAGGAGCATAAGTTTCTTCATAATCTATGCCTTCTTCTTGATTATAACCCTTAGTTATGAGCCTAGCTTTGTTTCTTATTATTAAGCCTATTTCATCAAGTTTGTTCCTAAAGACCCATTTGGTGCCAATTATGGGATGATCATTAGGCCTTGGGACAAATTCTCAAACTTGATTCCTCTCAAATTGGTTTAGTTCATCTTGCATCGCCAAGATCCAATGTTCATCATTAATGGCCTCATTTATGTTTTTAGGTTCAACTTGAGAAACAAAGCCATATGGTTACATGCATCTCTAAGAGAGTTACGAGTGATTACCCCTTTTGATACGTCACCTATCACTCTGTCAAGAGGATGATATCTTGATATTCTCCATTCCTTAGGAAGATCCATGATTTGAGAGTCCTCTTGTCTTGGGGAACCATATGAGCTTTCTTCTTGCTTCATGACTTCTTTTTCTTGATTTTCTAGGTGAGTTCTTGCAAGGATTTTTGCAACATCATCAACAAGCTCCTTTCTCAGCTTATTTGGGTTAGTTTCATCAAATGCAACATGTATGGACTCTTCTATGGTCATAGTTCATTTGTTATAAACTCTAAAGGCCTTACTATGTATAGAATAACCAAGAAATATTTCCTCATCAGATTTTGCATCAAACTTCCCTAAGTTATCCTTTCCATTATTTAAAACAAAGCATTTACATCTAAAAACATGAAAATGTGAGACATTTGGTTTCCTTCCTTTGTATAATTCATAGGGGGTTTTCTTTAAAATTGGTCTTATTAGAGCCCTATTCATAACATAACACGCGGTGTTAACCGCATCCACCCAAAAATACTTAGGAAGGTTAGCCTCATTAAGCATAGTTCTTGCCATTTCTTCAAAAGATCGATTTTTCCTTTCTACAACACCATTTTGTTGTGGTGTTCTAGGAGCTGAAAAATTATGCTCAATATCATGTTCATCACAAAAGGTTTCAAATTCATGGTTTTCAAATTCAACACCATGATCACTTCTTATGGATGCAATACAAAAACCTTTTTTATTCTGGATAACTTTAGCAAGCTTTTTGAATGATTGAAAAGCATCATTTTTGTGAGACAAAAACAATATCCATGTAAACCTAGAAAAATCATCCACAATCACTAAGGCATAATAATTCCCACCAAAGCTCATAGTTCTAGAGGGACCAAAAAGATCCATGTGCAAAAGTTATAGAGGTCTAGAAGTTGAAACCACATTTTTAGCTTTAAAAGAGACCTTTACTTGTTTTTCCTTTTGACATGCATCACAAAGTTTATCTTTTTCAAATTTGAGCTTTGGAAGACTAATTACTAGTTCTTTAGAAACCAATTTGTTTAAGTGATCCATGTGAATATGAGCAATTCTTCTATGCCATAACTATGAGTCATTTTCTTTAGTCATAAAGCATTTAGCATCATTTGAGGAAATGTCATCAAGGCTAATCATATATATGTTATTGACCCTATGACCAACAAACTTAACATGCTTATCATCCTTACCTTCAATTATGCAGCAATTTGAATCAAATATTACTCATTCGCCTTATCACATAATTGACTAATGCTAGCACGTTATGTTTGAGTCCTTCAACAAGTAAAACATTATCAATGGATGAGGAAGGGATCTTACCAACTTTACTAACTCCAAGAATCTTTCCTTTGTTGTTGTCACCATAAGTCACATGACCACTCTTCTTGGGTACAATGAAGGAAAACTTAGAGCTATCATCGGTCATGTTCTTGGAGCATCCACTATCAAGATACCAACTTGAGCTTTTGGACTTCAAGCACACCTACAACACACATTCAAGTTTTAATATTTGGTCCCCAAATTGTCTTGGGTCCTTGTGTGTTAGAAATAGGCACGGTGCCCTTAGGAACCCAAACTATTTTAGTTCCTACTTTGGTGTTTCTTTTCTTTCTAGCATTACATATAGATGCTTTATGTCCTTTCTTTCCACAATGAAAGTATTTGATAAAGGGGGTACTTGATGTTCTAGATGGAACAAAGAAATTATTGTAGGATTTTTTATGGTTATTTGGATTATATCCCAAATCGACTTTTTGAAAAACACACCTTTGTTTTCCTAGTAACATATTCAAATTATCCCTTCCCAAAGTAAATTTTGCAAGAGTATTTTTCAAATCCTCAATTTCATTTTCAAGTGCTTTACATGAAGAACAAGTTTAGGGTGTGGGTGCATTATCATGTGAAGAACAAATTATGCATGATGAGTTAGCATCAATAAGTCCAAGAGTCTCATTTTCAACTTTAAGTTTTTCAATCTCCTTGGTTAAAATAGAGATTTTGTTTGTCATTAAGGAGATTGTTTTATTGGAAGTTAAAACCATTTTAGTGAGCCTCATGGATTCATCATGCAATTCTTAAAATGCATCTTGCAATTCACTATATGAAGGAGATAGTTCAAGATTAGATGAGATTACCTCGGTTTCACTTTCTTCTTCTTCTTCTCCATTTGCCATTAGGCAAAGATGAGCTTCCTCATCCTCCGAATCATCGGTGGAATCCATATCGTTATCTTCTCATGCAATGTATACTCTCTTTCCTTTTTTTTTCCTTGAAAGGCTTTTTTTCAAATTTCTCTATCTTCTTTTGATAAATCGGGCATTCCATCTTTATGTGCCCCGGTTTTCCACATTCATAGCAAGTTGGAGTGGATGAAGTTCCTTCTTCCTTTTGATATGACTTCTTAGGAGGAAAAGAAGGTCTTCTTTAATTTCCTTTCTTCTTGAGAAACCTTCCAAACTTCTTCACAAGGAGACTGAAATTTTCTTTATTCATCGCAATATTGTCAAGATCATTTCCATTATCTTCAACTTCATATTCAATTAAGGAAGAAGTGGCTTTGAGAGCAATCACATTTTTCTTCTTATCTTGCTCCTCATTTTGATTTAGTCAATTTAGCTCCAACTCATGCTCTTGAAGCTTTCCAAAGAGGGTGGCCAAGGTCATTGTGGCAAGATTTCTTGACTCCGATATAGCCGTCATTTTGGGTTGCCAACTCCTGCTCAAGCATCTCAAAACTTTGTTAATAAGATCTTCATTGGCAAAGGTTTTTGCCAATAAAGCAAGATGATTAACTATATGAGTGAATCATTTTTGCATATCTTGAATACTTTCCTCTTGATTCATTCTAAACAATTCATATTCATGGGTGAGTGTATTTATTCTAGATCTTTTTACCTCACTTGTACCTTCATGGGTTACTTACAATGTATCCCACATTTCTTGAGTGGTCTTACAATTTGACACCCTAAAGAATTCATCATACTCTAAAGAAGTAGTAATTATATTCTTGGCTCTCAAGTTGTATTGAACTTTTTTCTTGTCATCATCGGTCCATTCATTTCTTGGTGTATTTGTTCTAACACCATCAACTAGATGTGTGGGGACAAAAGGACCATTTTCAATAGTATCCCACACATTAATATCAATAGCTTGAATAAAAATCTTCATCATTTCTTTCCAATATGCATAACCATCCTCTATTGAAAAAAGGAGGCCTATTTATAGAAGAACCCTAATTAGAAAAACAATTTGAAGCCATATTTACTCTTGAAGCGGCTAAGCTCTTCATACAAGAGTCTAGCTCTGATACTACTTATTACCAAGTGGCTTCAATACTCAAGAGGGGGGTGAATTGAGTTTATAAAACAAGTTCACAATTCTTTCGCAAAACACTTAACTATTGAATTTCGTTGAAGCTATTGACTATTTAAAATAAATGAATAGATAAGAACGATAGATATTGCTCAATAATTAACCAAGAGAGAAGTAAACAAGCAGGAATATAAGTAATGCAAAAATGTAAAGAGAAGGGTTTAGAGAATCAAACACAATAGTTTATCCTGGTTCGGCCACCAATCCACTTGTGACTTATGCCCAGTCCTTAAGCAACAACTTGAGATTTTTCATTATATCTTCAAGCTTCAGTAGGTGCTTGACAACCTTTACAAACTTGAGCACTCAACTCCTTGGTATGCCTCACCCTTGAGCTTGAGCCTCTTCAAACAAAGGGATGTCTCACCCTTTACAATTTTGGAGGCATACCTCACCTTCTCTTACAAAGCAATTAAGGTTGATTAAATGAAACTCTCACTAGAGCAAATGATATAAATTGAAGCTCTAAGAATGCTCTCAAAAGATGTCTCAAGTTTTTCACAAAAACAGAGCAAGATGTGGATTCAAAGATTGATTCGCGTTTTGATGTGTTACTCAGATGTTTCAGGTTCAAGAACTCTCTTTAATGATGCCCCAACATCTGTATTTAAAGAGATATGCAATTAAGGAGCCGTTGGGATGATTAAAGCCAAGCATTTAATGCACCTAATATAGTCATTGGGTATGTCAGAACACTGTTAATCGATTACATGTGTCTCGTAATCGATTACATGGCAGTTAGAACGTGTTCTTGGCTTTCTGGACTTGTGGTAATCGATTACAATACTTGTGTAATCGATTACACGCCCTCTGACTTGATGGTAATTGATTACAGTATTAATGTAATCGATTACATTACTGTTTGAATGTGTTCTTGCCTTTCTAGGCATGTGGTAATCGATTACCAACTGGTGTGTAATCGATTACATGCCCTCTAACTTTTTGGTAATCGATTACATGGATGATGTAATCGATTACAAGGCTTCTGTTTAGCTTGTAATTGATTACCACACATGTGTAATCGATTACATTACACTTTAAACACATTTTTCAAGCTTGAAAGAGGATTCATGTCATTCCTAACTTTAGAAAACATGGATTTGAACAATATTGACTTTGTTTGGCATGGTCCAATATTTAAAGATATCATCTTTTTAGAGATGTGAACTTTGAAAAGCATTTTGATTAAAACATCTTTGAAAAATCATTTCAGATATCTTGAGAGCATTTAACATTGATATTCTAAGGCCTATGTCTAAGCCTCTTAATTTCTTTCTTTGATCTTGGTTTTCTTTTTTGCACTTGATCTTCATCTTTGGCTTTGTTATCATCAAAAACTAATTGACATGCTTCAAGACACATGCATTCACAATAGCATTTAGGAGTGGATGAGGTTCCTTCCCTTTTGTGATAGACATTCTTTTAGGGAAAGGGAGGTCTTCTTTGAACTCCATTCTTTTTAAAGAATCTTCCAAATTTCTTTACTAGAAGACTAAGATTCTCTTCACTAATTTCCGAGCCATCTCCATCATCTTCATTATCATCATTGACTATGGAGGAAGTGGCCTTGAGTAGGGGTGTCAAAACGGCCCGGCCCGGCCCATTCAAGTCATGTAAGTTTCGCACTGACATTTTGCTAGCCCAGCCCAGCTCATTTAGTCTTATGTAGTGTTAAAAGAGCGGCCTGGCCTGGCCCATTCGGGCTTAGCCCATTCGGGCCATGTAATGTTCGGGCTGGCATTTTGCTAGCCCAGCCCATCCATTTTGTCAGGCTATTCGAGCCGGCCCATCAGGCTTGACCCATTTTGACACCTCTAGCCTTGAGAGTTATTCCTTTCTTTTTCTTATTAATCTCCTCATTTTGGTTAAGTCTATTCAACTCCAATTCATGTTATTGGAGCTTGCCAAAAAGTGTGGCTAGGGTTATGGTTGAGAGATTTCTTAACTCCGCAATAGTCGTCACTTTAGGTTGCTAATGCCTGCTCAAGCATCTCAACACTTTGTTAATAAGATCTTCATTAGGAAAAGTCTTTCCCAATGAAGCAAGATGATTTGTAATATATGTGAATCGTTTTTGCATTTCTTGAATGCTTTCATCTTGGCTCATTCTAAAAAGTTCATATTCATGAGTGAGAGTATTTATCCTTGATCTTTTCACTTCATTAGTACCCTCATGAGTAACTTGTAAGGTGTCCCACATTTCTTGGGCAGATTTATAATTTGAGACTCTAAAGAACTCATCATACCCCAAAGTTATGGTAATGATGTTTTTAGCTCTCAAATTATATTGGACCTTCTTTTTATCATTATTCGTCCATTCACTTCTTGGTGTATTAATTTTTACACCATTTACAACTTGTGTGGGGACAAAAGGACCATTTTCAACAGCATCCCACACATCTAAGTCAATGGCTTCAATAAAATTTTCATTCTTTTTTTTCAATAAGCATACTCATCCCCATTGAAAAAGGGAGGTCTATAAAGAGAAGAACTTTCAAAAAAATCATTTGAAGAGGCCATCACTTTCTTTTGAAGCTGCTAAGCTCTTTATACAAGAGCCTAGCTCTGATACCACTTGTTACCAAGTAGCCTCAATACTCAAGAGGGGGGTGAATTAAGTATGTAAAATAATTTCACAATTCTTTCGCAAAACATTTGATTATCAATTTTCGTTGAAGCTATTGATTGATTAACGTGAATAGATAGATGAGATCGAATAAATCACTCACAAATAAATAAGTCAAGATAGAAAGTATTCAAGCAAAGCTAAATATCAAACCCAACTCAAGCATATATAATTAAAGCACAAAGTAAAAAGATAGAGTTGAGAGAATCCAACACAAGGATTTATCCTGGTTCAGCCACCCCTTGTGACCTACGTCCAGTCCTCAAGCGAACCACTCGAGATTTTTCACTAAAATTCAAGCTTGAACGGGTGTTTGAAAACCTTTACAGATTGGAGCACTCAACAACACCTTGGGATACCTCACCCTTGTGCTTTGAACCTCAAAACAGGGATACCTCACCCTTTACAACCTTTGAGGGATACCACACCCTCTTTACACCTTTGAAGGATACCTGACATTCTTTTCAACAAGGGATACCTCACCCTTTTTCACTAGAGGGATACCTCACCATCTTTACAGAATAAACAACGTGTTTGAATGATAGAAACTCTCTCAAAGAGTAGATAATACAAATTGAAGCTTATGGTATCAAGGATTCACACTTTGAAGCTTAAAACAGAGTATGATAGAAGATAAGAGAGAAGACTCGTATTTGATGATCAAGAGACTTGTTCAGATAGTTTTCCAACTTTTCTTTGATGCCCAAACACTTTCATTTATAGCCCAAAACAATTTAGAGCCATTGGTGGTGGTTGGGTTCAATAAATAATCCAATAGAGCTGTTAGAAATTTGTTTCTGCTACCCAGATAACTGATTAGAGAGAAGTCCTAATCAGTTAGGCCATTTAGTAAATGAGTTTCAGGCCTCTTTTAAAAGGAATAACTAATTAGCAGTTATGCCTAATCGGTTAGGCCCTCTCATAATTCATTTCCAGTGACTCTTTAAAACATACTAACCAATTAGGCAAAACACCTAATCGATTAGGTCCTCTTAAATTTCATTTCACGTGACACTTTAAAGACATACTAACAAATTAGGTAAAACACCTAATCGGTTAGGACCTCTTAAAAAATAGCTTCTGAGTTCACAAATAATCAGTTAGATGGATATCCTAATCGGTTAGGATGTTAAAATAACTAACTCACATTTCTTCCAGAAAACACACTAACCGATTAGCCCAAACCTCTAATTGGTTAGCACCATTATAAATGGAGAGGTAATGCCTCTGTTTTGGTAGATAACCGATTAGCCCATGTTCCTAATCAGTTAGGACTTTTATAAAAACATGTTCTGACTTGATGAATAACTAATTAGGTGGAGTTCCTAACTGGTTAGGAGCTCTTGAAAAACATTGAGTATTTTGCTCTTGATTAAGTCACTAACTTGCTAACCCATTAAAACATTTTCACAAGTTTAGAACATGATTTTGCAAACCCATTTAAGTCAAGTGAAAAAGCATTTGAATGAGCTTAGAGTGAATCCTAAATACCTTAACACAATATCTAAGCCCTATATGCTATTCTTGAATATTCTTGGAGCTTGATCAATTGCACATCCATCCTTTCTTGTTTGTAATAATCAAAGCCAATATCTTGAATCAATGCTAATTACAAAACAATGTGAAAAGATTAGGCCATAAGTTAGGTTGTATGAGTTGGATTAGGCTGAAACTAGTGGCATTGGAAATCTAAGACAAAATCCTTCAACTCTCATGAAGACCATTTTTCAAGATAAAGACGTTTTAATAGAGTTATAATCATGTGAAGACTAATGAATTAGTTGGTGCAAGTGAGGAGACAAGCATGACAATAATTTTTCACTCATCCACTCATCCACCCATCATCCAACCACTCATTAAACAACTCTATTGTCATTTTTCACTCATCCACCCATCATCCACTCACTCATTAAACAACTCTATTGTCATTTTTCACTCATTCATCCACTTATTAAACAACTATTGTCATTTTTCACTCATCCACCAATTCATTAAACAAGTCTATTATCATTTTGTACTTTTTATGCTCTATAAAAAGCTGCATTAGTTTCTCATTAGAGGCATATTGGTTGAGAGACTAAGACCATGTTCTTGTATCAATTGTTGTAGTTTTCTTTTGTTCTAAATCGAAGTTATGTTCATCTCCTTATTTTTCTTTTTTTCTTTCTTCTTGTTCAAGAGTAACTAACTCTTATTTTGCTTGGGTGAAAGAGTGAAGCTTTTAGTAATAAAATAAGGTTAGATTAATCTCTTTCTTGTGATTGAATGTTATATTATCAAGGTTCCATTATATGTGTTGCATTTTGTTTCTAATCAATTTAGAAACACTCCTTGTAAAGTGGAGATCTTGATTTATTGTAGACAAGAGGTTGGCACAATGAATGCTTGAACTCATTTACAAGTGTTGGTGTTGGTGAATAATTAAAGGAACCATAATATAACTACATATATAATCTTAAATGAACTTTGAATGTTGTATTTTTCGATTGGAACCTCCATTATGTGTGGATTTCAATTGAGTTATAAAAAAGAAATAATTTTGTCATTAATTTATTACCAAGAGTGGATCTCCTAGCTTAAGCAACTCCTTTTTTTATTTGTAAACAAGTTTTATCACCTTTATTGTTATGACAAATCATTTTCTTACCTCAAAGAATTTTTCTTCATCAATTCCCTGTGGATCGACCTCGGACTCCTAATAATTTATTACTTGAAACAACCTGCACTTGGGTTTGCAACACATCATTCATATCAACTACTCTGCTTTAGAATCAAGGGATCACCTCTTTTTGCATTGTTCTATAGCAAATTATCTCTGGAATAAGTTATTTAGTTTTTTTTGGAGAGGCTTGGGTCTGCCTTAAGGATTTGCACCATTTTATTCTATCTAAGTTTAGAGGTTTTGGCTCCCACAAAGAAGCAAAGATCCTTTGGCAGTGCTCTATCTTCGCTATTTTGTGGTGTTTATGGTTGGAAAGGAATGATAGAATTTTTAAGGGGTTTTCCTCAAGTTAAGACTTTATTTGGGATAGGGTTCTCTTTTTGGCTTCTCTTTGGTGTTCAACTCATAGTTTCTTTGTTGGTGTTTCTTTAGTAGACATGTAGAGAGATTGACTTGCTTTGTTGTATGTTACAAGCTCATAGGTTTTAGCTCTGTTTTTTTAGAGGATTACTTATCCTCCTTTGTACTTTTCTTCTCTCTTAATAATATTTCTTTTTCTATATAAAAAAAAAGACAATAAATCACTTGCATTGGAGAAATAGCACTTTCATGGGTCTCACCCTTATAACCATCAACAAAATCCCCTTCCTCCTTAATCAAAGTCTTTTCAAATTTCCTTGGTTGAAGGGAACTTTTAGCATTCAAATTTCCACACATAGTTTCAACATATTTAGATTCTCCATCATGTTCTCCACATTTTCTTTTGTAAGAAACATCACCTATACCTTCAATTTGTCCCTTTTAATCATCTCCAAACACAATTTGGCCTCTATGACACTCTTCAAAATTGGTAAATAAATTATTGTTGCCAATCATTTGATTACTTGCACTGGTGTTAAGATATCTCAAAATTTTGTCTTCATCTCCTTTGCTAGACAATAACAAAAATTGCTCTTCATCTTCTTTTTGTAACACCCCGAAATTTCTTATTTTTCAGTTATATGTGATTTTTATGATTTTTGTGTTTTTTTATGAATTGTTTGATTTATTTTGATTATTTTATTATTATTTTTTGACTTTCTGTGTGTTTGAAGCTAGGCCGAAAAAATAAAAATTTTTCGGGGCCAAAAAATTTTGGACTGTTAATGCGAGGCTAGTGGAGTTTACTGAACCCGAAACCAGAAACAGTTTTCGAAATTTTTTCTTTTTCTGAGATTTTATTCAAAAATGAAATCTAGGTGCGTTTTATTATCCATTGGACAATAACCATTGGTTTTGCTAGCAATAGCTTTTGTCTATTAGCTAATAACTACTGGTTAATATCTAACTAGGTGATTAGTCATGAGCTTAGTCATGAACCTAGTCACCAAGCTCTTAAATGCAAAGCTTTATAGTTGGACCAATGAGAAGGAAAGCCAAGTTTTGTGACCATGACTCATCTTTGTAGACCAATGAGAAGGAAAGCCAAGTTTTGTGATCATGACTCACACTTTGTGACTCAACTCCATGACTCACCATGCTAAACCAATGGAAAGGAAGCTTAATGGAGAAGTTTGGATACCTTGCACTAGGTGGCTCACGGCAAAAGGATGGTTCTAGGACATGCTTGGATGACAACAATAGTTGTGTAATATCTCTTAAGTTTATCTTATCATCTTTTCAAGAAACAAAGACCAAACTCTCTCATATTTTCTCTCTTTGTGTCTCATGGCCACACCCCCCATAAACACCCTTGACCCTTGTTTAATTTAAATCAATCATATATTTTGAAGCTAGACATCATTTGGAGTCACTTTGATGTTGTGACTTTCTTCAAATTCATCCATCTTCAACCTTTTTCTTCAAGCCTAAGTTTGAGGGTTTCTAGGTGAAGTTCTTGATTCTTCACTTATAATCTTATTTTCAAAGTTCTAGACCATAATCTTGATCAATGGTCATCTTATTTCAAGCCTTAGATGTTAATGTTTGTATGCTTGTTTTGTTTTAATGAGCAAACTTGGTGGTAGAAGTCTACTCAAAGAAGACAACAAGGAGTTTTTTTTTATCAACATCTAAGGTAAGAGGGAGATTAACCTCATCGACCAAACTTGGTGGTGAGAAATGGAATTTGTGTTTGTTGGTGAAAAATCCATATAAGGGTTTATTCACTTTGTTGTGTAAGTTTGATGGTTTATGCTTACTTGCTATATGTGTGCTTATTTGCTATGAGTAATTATATGGCTTTGATTGATTTGTGGTTATTTGGCTATATATGATTATATGATTTTTATAGTATGTATGAATTTGCTATGGTAGAATTATGATGATTAAAATATGTTGCATGCTATGAATCATGTGGGAAAGGCAAAAATATGGTTTTGATTTGAAACTTAGATGATTAGGTGACAAGGAATTAAATTAAGGGTTTATAAAATGGAAAAATGAAATGAACAAAATTTTATAAATTGAAAGAAAGTGATTTTCAGTCATGAAGTGAAAAAAAATGAGTCTGAAAGTGATTTGAAACTTAAAGTGTTTTATTTAAGAGAGTTTTAGTAAAGGCAATGGAAAAAGAAAGAAATTTTATTCTAAAATGTTTGACTAAATTCAAATAACATAGATTTTGTGAAAAAGGTTAGAAAAATATCACTTAGAGAAGTTTTAGTAAGAAAAATTAGAATTAAGGTTCAAATTTTATATTAAATTAGGAAAGTTCAAAATAAAGTTTAGAAAGTCAATAAATGTTTTATGCGATTGAAAAATAATAATAAAACCTTTCGTATTTTAAAAATGTTGAATTTTGAACTAAGCAGTCGAGAAAACGTTTGAAAATGGTTACCCGATTTAAAAACGTAACAAAATTGTTACGCGATTGTGAAAACACGATAAAAGTGCTTCGCAATTGAGAAAAATAATAGTTTGTTGTCAGGGCGACGTACTGGACCCGAGAATGTTAGTAAATGGTTTAGCTTAATGGTGGCTTGTTTTTGTGAAAAACCATGTCATTGATAATTATCTATGCATTGAGTCATTGATCACGCATTGAAAGTCATGTAGATTGTGTTTGTTGAGGTTGTTTGCCTAGGAAATTGAATTACACATTTGTGCTGGTGCGAATTGTGTAGTGAAGATCTATGAATGATCTTAAGGGCGTCGGGGTACGGTAATTCTACAGGTGGCTAGTTAGTAGCTCTACTGTGACGTGATTCCCGATGCAAACGCACCGACGATCTTGACGAGATACTATTCCTATTCCCGATTTGGTGTAAAATGTCTTGTATAAGCTATGATGCGCACTTTGAGATTATAGTACTTGATTTGAGGCTAATGATATATAGACATGTCTTTTAAATCATTCTCTCCAAGGTTGGTTATAGCTCCATGGAGTAGGGGTTTGGTCCATTGTACATATGCATAGTTTGGTCCATTGTACATATGCATAGTTAGTATATATATTGTTGTGATATAATCAGTATTTATGTTATTATGATATACGTCCGTTGAATTATTTATTAATTGATATCATGATTATATATGTTGTTTCTGTGTTGTTTCTGTATTAAATGACATTGTTGTTATTATCGTTTTCTTACTGCCATATTGGTATGCGATGTTGGGGATCTCACCTCTTTATTGTATTGTCTTGTTTGTTCTATTTTATGTTTATGCTCTATAAAGACCGTGATGGTGGCGAAGCAGAGATCTTCTTGGTTTTGTTAGGATGCAGTTTTGTGGAGGTACCGACGCATGTCGTGTCCATCTGGATACGGAGCACTTTGAGTTTTTGTTGGGTTTGTTACCGTGCTTTTAAGTAGGACCCATCATGGGGTTTGCTACTTTTTTCCTTTGAGTATGCAAGTCTTATATATTTATTTTTATGTTGTTGGTAATTCATGTTGTATACATATATTATGTGTATTATTCAGTTTGCAATCTTTGGTAAGTTTATGTTATCAGCGAAAAGAAATTTTAAAACCCGTATTTTATAATGTTAAATCTTTTATAACTTGTTTTCAGTTTTTAGTTATCAGTGGGGGGTGTTACACTTTCTCTTCAACAAGATGGGCTTCTTCTTCATTGGTGGGAGAACTCCAACATTCACTATCATAATGGCCATATTTGAAACAATTATAATATTCAATCTTAAATTTATCATACCTTCTTCCTCCTTCTTGTCCTTTTGAACTTGCATGCTCTTGCTATTTGTCTCTTAGAGAACTTTGCTCGGAGAATCTCCCAAACTTCCTTCACCTTTCTTGCATAAGCAGCCTTCTTAAACATCGCATTGTCTAAAGCCGCATGAATAATACTAAGAGCAAGTTGATCCAATTTGCGATTTCTTTGCAAATTGTTTCCTTGAGCTTAACTCAAAGCTTCTTCATTCTTCGGTTCAATATACCCATCTTCAACTAATTCCCATGCCTAATGGGAATCAATAATCGCCATCATGCGAACACGTCAACTATCATAATTATCTTTTATGAGTTTGGGAATTGGAACAATAGAATTAAACGTCTTTGACAAATTATGTGACTATGATACCATTTTGAAGGAGGAGATGGTAGAGAAGGGAAACAGTCACACTCTTAAGAAACTCACTTTATATTGATATTCTTGGCTTTACTTTTTACTCTTGGCTCTCACTTTTCTTTCTTGGCTCTCACTTGGCTTAACTTGCCTTACATTTTGGCTTACTCTTGCCTTTCACTTTTCTCTCCAATGGCTTTACTCTTGGTTTCACTTGGATTTCACTCTACTTTCTTGGCTTCAATGAGAACTACAACTACAAGAGTATTTATGGGCATACATGGTATCTCTTGATGATTACCCTTACAACGAACTTAAACCCAAAATATTAAATGCTCCTATTTACTAAGTACATGCATATCTAAATACTTAGAACCTTCAAATACATAAATGTGTTCATACGTGAATACTAATTAATTAAATGCATGTCTCAAGTTTAATTACCAACATGTACATGCCCCACAATTGCCAAAAGGTATCACATAAGTCTTCAAAAGAACAGTGTGAATTTACACTACTTGTGTATATTTGTATAAAAAGTATATCCCAAATGTAGTGGAAGGGGGGTATTAAGGGGGATTTTTGGTCATGAGGTTACTAAAGAACCTTGGTGCAAAGTAAATCGCAGCTCATTGGCTTAAATATCAATATTTCTATGTTGTAAAATACAGCAGTGGCATGGAGTGTGGATCTCCCCATGCTTCATAGCTCTTTCAATACTTTAGCATTCAATGCATGCTTCATACATAGGTTTACATGTTTTTCTCTCATGCATATATGCAGAATGCATGCTTTTGTAGTTAACAGGTACTTAAATGGCATTCATACAAATGTAAACACACATTTTTTAGCATACCCTCATTATACCACCAACAAATATGAACATACATAAATGGAGAGTTGAGATTGGAGACACGGACTGATTAATGGTTGTCTTTTCCTAGGGTAGGCATGTGTCATAAACCTTTGATTAATGGTACTGTTTCTTATATCTTACAAATGATGCTACTCAGGAAATTAAAGGAAAATCCATACCATTTTGGAAGTTGAAGCATTTCCTTTTCATTGAGTATATTTTGTTTTCTATGGTAAAAAGATTGAAATGTAAAAATGATGCTTCATAGAAATCCTCCCTTGAAGCATGTTGCAATTTAACAGTAACATAAACGAGTCGGAACTAACATCAACACCAGGAGACTTAAAGAATTCATGTAATCTCAGAACTAGAATAAGTTGTTTGCTTACCTTTTCATGCCAAAAGCGAAGTGTTATGTTATACTCGTTGCAAAAAGCATAATGTTTATTGAAATTTAATTTGGTTTTGGTCAAATGGTTCTGCTAGATAGCCCTCTCTGGCCCTTCAAACTTCCTTTAATTCTTTATTTATGCAATTTTTTAAGAATTGAACTCTAACGCTAGCAAATAATGAAATATTTGACACTTGCTAATGACAATTGAAGCCATTGGGAGTCTACAAATTTGTAAAATCGCCAATTTTTAAAACTCATCCGGTGTAAGATAGATAAATTCCTTATATGATTTGATGATACAAGAATATCTAGGTACTAACGTAGATTGACTTGCTGAGTTTCTGTTGTGGAAATACTACTGAATAATGATAATCATTGTGCTGGGTCTTCCAAAACTTTCCACAATGCTCCTATTACGTGGGGAGCACTGACACTCATAATAATTGAGGGTATCAACGGTATCAATAATAATTTTTTAATTATTATATCAATGGTATGCATTGTGAGCACTGATACTCTCTCCTTAAATGTAAGTATTGAAGACAAAGCCATTATCTTCGTTTAAGCATACCAAATTGAGAATTTATTTAGGTAATTTGTGTAAAATTACTTTTGGTTAGAATAGCAGTGTGTATTTAAAATTGTGCAAATTACATAGGGATATTCATAAGCTATGCTATAAAATTATGAGAAAGGGATTGGTATTCTCTCTTGATAGGGAAAAACAGAATAGGGTCTTGTTTAGAATATCTAATTATCATGTTTGGTTCACAGGAGAGCATTGTCACCCTATTATTTGTTTTTGTAATGCCAAGAACAGAATTCAACACAAAACCTTTGCTCTAAAGATTTACAGATAAATCGCAGCAAGAACAAAGTGATATTCAAAGAACAAGGAAAAACAAAAAACAACACCAAGATTTTACATGGTTCAATTAGAGCAATTTGACTCTAACCTACATCCACGACAGCCACTATTATTGATATCAACTTCTCTTTAAGTGAGTACAATCTCTCTGAACTTAGTTACAATTTTTTTCTCACAATGATACAAGAGAAAATTACAAAGAATTTCTGGAGCTCTTGAAAGCTATGCAACATCAGCTACTTATAGCCTCAACCATCAACAAACTAACCGCTAACCAACAAATGGAAAACTATTATGATATCAGCTGACAAAACTAACGGTTAGCCAAACAGGTGGTTGTTTATAAACTTGTTGACTGAACTCAAATAACCAACAATTCTCCACCTTGGTTCAGTAACAATTCCAAATCAGTGGCTGCAGTTACAACCCCAAGGGGCTCAGTCTCCTTTCAGTTGAATCAGATCCAAGCAGTGAAAGAACTTATGGAAGCACCTTAGTTATCATGTAAGAAGGATTATGATTAGTTGAAATCTTCTTAACTATAACTGATCCTTGAGCAATCACTTCTCTAACAAAGTGCAATTTAATATCAACATGCTTTGTTCTCTCATGATATTCTTGGTTCTTTGATAAGTGAATTGCACTTTGGTTATCACAATGTATTGTGATAACTTGGTCTTGCAACTTCAATTCTCGAACAATACCTTCAAGCCATAGAGCTTCTTTTACAGCTTCGGTTAGAGCAATGTACTCTGCTTCAGTGGTGGACAAAGCCACAACCTTTTGTAAACTAGCTTTCCAGCTAATAGCAGTACCAAATGTAGTAAAAACATAACCTGTGAGAGACTTCCTTGTATCTAGACAGCTTGCATAATCAAAATCTTTCATTTCAAATTCTCTATTTAGCTCAGCTTTGACTCTTGTAATCTCACACTTACTATTGCTTGTTATCAAAATGTCATCAACATATAACAGTAAAATTACAAATATACTTTCAGAGAGAAATTTGAAATATACACAATTATCATACTTGCTTCTTTGGAACTTTATTTGAGCCTTGAATTCATCAAATCTTCTATTCCATTGTCTAGGAGATTGTTTTAAACCATAAAGAGATTTTTTCAGTTTACAAACATAATCCTCTTTACCTCTGATTACAAACCCCTCAGGTTGTTTCATCAAAATTGTTTCATCAAGCTCTCCATACAAGAATGTTATTTTCACATCCATCTGTTCCAATTCAAGATCAAATTTAGCTACCATGGCCAAGAGAATTCTAATGGATCTATGTTTAACAACAGGCGAAAACACATCATTGAAATCAATTTCCTCTTTCTGAGTAAAGCCTCTAGCAACAAGTCTGGTTTTAAATCTACCTGGTTCAACTCCTAGAATGCCTTCTTTCCTTTTGAAAATCCATTTATAGCTGACCACTCTTGAACCAATAGGCGTTTTGATCAAAACCCATGTATTGTTGTCATAAAGAGACTTAATCTCTTCATTCATAGCCTTAAGCCATTTGTTCTTCTCTTTACTAGCTAAAACAGCTTTAAAGCTTTTAGGTTCATCTTCCAAGACCTCACTTGCAGCTACCAGAGAAAATGCAATCAAATCTGCATATCCATATCTTTCAGGTGGTTTAATCTCCCTTCTAGTTCTATCACGTGCTAGCATATAACTATCTTCTTGCTGCTCTTCCTCAAGCTCTTCTTCCTCAAGTAACCAGTTTCCAGTTTGAATTTCTTCAGGCTTGTCTTTAGACTCCACCTCAAAATTAACTTTCTCAAGATCAAACTTTTCACTCTGATCAGAATTAGATTGTGTCACACCAGCCTTGGTTTTATAAGTCATTTCAGTTTCATTAAAGACAACATCACGACTTATAATACACTTTCTATGACCAGGTTCTAAACACCACACCCTGTAAGCTTTAACTCCCTCTGGATAACCTAAAAACATGTATTTAATTGCTCTAGGTTCCAATTTATCTTGCCTAATATGAGCATAGGCAACACAGCCAAAAACTTTAAGCCTTTCCAGATTTGGAGGATGACCTGACCAAATCTCTTTAGGAGTTTTCATGTTAAGAGCTATAGAGGGACATCTGTTTATCAGAAAAACAGCAGTCATAACTGCTTCAGCCCAAAAGATCTTAGGCAAACCTGCACTCAATAACATACACCTCACTCTTTCCAAAATGGTTCTATTAAATCTCTCAGCTAAACCATTTTGCTGAGGAGTACCAGCAACAGTTTTGTGTCTTGCTATGCCATTTTTCTTGCAAAAATCATTAAAAAAATTCAAAACAGAATTCAAGGCCATTATTAGTACGAAATTTCTTAACTTTCCTTTCTGTTTGGTTCTCAACAAGAGTTTTCCAATTCTTGAAGTTTTCAAATGCTTCATCTTTGGTTTTCTAAATGTAGATCCACAATTTCCATGAGTAATCATCCACAATAGTTATGAAATATCTTGCACCAGAGTGAGAGAGGGTCCTAGATGGTCCCCAAAGATCAGCATGAACATAGTTAAGTGTTCCTTTTGTTCTTTGCTGGCCAACATTGAATTTGACTCTACAAGCTTTACCATAAACACAATGTTCACAAAATCTCAGTTTTTCCACCTTGTCTCCACATAGCAATTCCTGTTTTCCCAATTCAATCAGACCCCTTTCACTCACATGGCCCAACCTCGTGCTATAACTCAGTTTTAGACAACACTCTCTGTTACAATAGTTGCTGAAGCAATTACTATGTCATCTTCCACTGAATACAGACCATTTTTCTTAATCCCTCTCTTGACAACCATGGAACCTTTTACAACCTTCAACACTCCTTTTTCACCTTTGAACACATACCCTTTCTTATCTAGATCACCAAGAGAAATCAAATTTCTCTTAAGATCAGGTACGTACCTTACATTAGTAAGGAGCCTTTCAATCCCATCATGAAATCTGAACCTTATAGATCCAATTCTTGCAATTTTACAGGACTTATTATTTCCAAGGAGCATTGATCCCCCTACTTGATCACAGAATTCCTTAAACCAAAATCTATTAAGAGTCATATGAAAAGTGCAGCCTGAATCCATTATCCACTCAATTTCTGGATTATTACTAGACACCACTAATGCCTCTAATGATTCATAACCATCTTGAACAATAGCTGCATTACCTGAATCCTTAGACCTTTCATTACTGTCACTGCTTTTCTGTCTCTCAGGGCAAACCTTCTTAGTATGTCCTTTCTTTTTACAATGATAGCATCTAATGTTAGGAAAATTACCTCCACCATTCCTTTGTTGTGACTTAGATCTTTTCTTGTCATGCTTACTGTCTTTCTTCGATGTTCTCCCTCTTACTATCAATCCTTCACCAGTTACAGAAGACTTTGGCTCCTTTCTTTCATTCAATTCTTTCGAATTCAATGCAGCTTGCACTTCATCAAGAGATAAAGAATCTCTTCCAAACAGTAAAGTTTATTTGAAATGAACATAAGTCTTTGGTAAAGAACATAACAGTAACAAGGCTTGATCTTCATCATCAATATCAACATCAATATTTTTCAAATCAAGAATTAATTTGTTGAACATATCTAACTATTCTTGTATAGACTTATCTTCATGCATCTTAAAATAATACAAAGCTTGTTTAAGATAGAGACGGTTTACCAGAGATTTGGTCATGTACAACCCTTCGAGCTTTGTCCAAACCCCTGCAGCAGTCTTCTCTTTAGAGACTTGTCTGAGCACTTTGTCACGGAGACTTAAGATAATCGCACTGTGGGCTTTCTCCAACAATACTTTCTTATCTTTTTCAGCCATTGAAATGTCTAGTTTAGCCTCTCCTTCAAGTGCCTCTAATAGACCCTGTTGAACCAGAAGCGCTCTCATCTTCATCCTCCATAACCCAAAATCGTTTTGTCCAGTGAATTTCTCAATCTCATACTTGGCTAAAACCATGACTAAATTGTCCACGCTCACCGCACCAATTTGTAATGCCAAGAACAAAATTCAACACAAAACCTCTGCTCTAAAGATTTAAAGATAAATCGCACCAAGAACAAAGCAATATTCAAAGAACAAGGAAAAACAAAAAACAACACCAAGATTTTACGTGGTTCAATTAGAGCAATTTGACTCTAATTGCAAATTTTTTCTCATAATGATACAAGAGAAAATTACAAAGAATTTCTAGAGCTCTTGAAAGCTATGCAACATCAACTACTTATAGCCTCAACCATCAAAAAACTAACTGCTAACCAACAAATGAAAAACTGTTATGATATCAGCTGACAAAACTAACAATTAGCCAAACAGGTGGTTGTTTATAAACTTGTTGACTGAACTCAAATAACCAACAGTTTTTAAGTTACCCGAAGTATTTACATATTTCCCCATTCCATCAAATCCTAAATCTACACAAATTCCTGGAGCCTTTGAAGTTTAAGTCTGCATTTAGAGTTTGGGATGTCTGTTGGGTGAATTGAATAGGTTCAATAGCATTTTTTAATCCAACTCGCTCACTTGAGTAGTAGGTTAGGTTGGGTTGGGTTGAGTTGAGTTAATGAGATTTTTTCATTCAACCCAACTCAACCTGACCCACTCAAGAGTGGGTTGGGTTAGATTGAACCCGTAGGTGCGACATGTGTTTTTTTTAAAAAAAAAAATTCTAAAAAAATGTCAAAATACAAAATCAAACAAATTAACATCATATGTCTTAATCTCAAACATAATAGGTCTTAATATAATAAATTAACACAACAAGTCTCAATATCAAACATAATAGATCTCAATCAAACAAATTAACACCATAAGTTTCAACCAACCTTACTCAAACATAATATGTCTCAATCTCAAATAAACTAAATACTATAAGTCAATAAGTGCATAACAAATTAACAACTAACAAGTCTTACTAAGTCTGGAATAAACTAAATAAAATTAGTCATAACTCAAATAACAAATTAGTCTAATCAATCAAAGTCAGTGTCATCACACGTCATATGTATTGACATAATCATTGACTTCACTCTTTATTTATTTCATATATACTTTATCATCTAAATGACTATTTACTAAAAAAAAACATAAATAGGTTGAATTTGTATGGGTTGAACGTTTTCTAACTCGCTATTTGACCCACATCCACACACTGTTGATGCATTTTTTAACTCAACCTAACTCATAAATTCAACTCAACCCGCATTTTATGAATTGAATTAAATCAAAACCAACGAATTCACAGGTTGACCTAACCCACTGGACACCCCTATTCAGTGTAGTGCATGCAAGGTTCTTACAATCCATAATCTGCCCTCCCTTCCATGTGCTTTGTACCTACTGGTTTCCACATTCGCTAGATCACTCAATGAACCCACTCAAAACACGAGATAATACACTTTTCAATCCTTGTATGGAAATTTTCTCGAGAGAAACCATTCCCTACCCCTAAAATGTCATTTTTCAAATGGAGGAAAAGATTTGCCCCCAAGGGGAAGTAATTACTCTTCTACATCTCTTTCCCCTGCTTTCCATTCTTAAATAAATACATCCATTCCCTTTCACACGTCACCCAATCAAAAATTTAAAATCTCATTGCAACGGCCTCTATTCTATATAATGACAATAGCAAGACAAGTAGCCAAACAGATTAAGCACATGTGCTTATCTTATAGTTCAGACAATATAATGCAAGAATATGATATACGCAAATAAAAAACAAGAGACCAAGTCTCTTTAGGGCTGCTTCATCATAGGATTGAATCTCACGCCACTTTGCCAGAACTTTGGCCTACCCTCACCTTCCCCATACGAGGACTTAGACCTTTGTAATAAAGAAAAAATGCACCATACTGTATTCAGTTAAGCAAACCAAAGTAAAAGTTTACAAGACTAATGAATCCACTTATCCTGCAAAGAAAGACTAAATTGCGCTTCCAGATAACCAAATATTTATAAGAATGTCTCAACTTTCAACAGCAAATTTGATTGAGCATTAGTCCAGCCAATATATATGGCAACCTCTTGAGAAGCAATGCAAAATGAACAAAATAGCATTGCAAACCAATCACGTCTCTACTTTATTTGCCAAGTTACAGTACTTACTGCACCTTAGAATTAAATGTCTGAAAATTAAATCTACGTAACTTCAAAAGCACACTGTAAAACTGAATGTATGAAAATTAATCATTGTGCAGTAGATTCTTTCAGATATGCAATAAGATCAGCACGTTCCTGGGGCTTCTTAAGACCAGGAAATACCATCTTCGTCCCTGGAATATACTGCACAATAGGATAAAAGAAAACACAAATAAGTGACATTGTGGTGGAAACAGATTTTCAATGTCAATGTCAGAATATCTACAAAATATCTTAGAATATCTTGACAGTATCTTAGAATATTTTATATTATCTTTAAAATATCTTTAGAATATATTGTGGAATCAACTAGTCATCTAATTGAGGAAGCAATCTTAGGAGTTGTTTCCTAATTTATTTTGTTATTCAATTAGGGTTAGCTGTTTTATTATATTTGTGGGCTTGGGCTTGTACTAGTACAACTCTGTATTGGACCTAATTATTAGTATAAATAGGAACATTGTGTTCGAATTTTGTAACACATTCATATCAATCTAATATCTTATTATTCAGAGTCTCTATTCTCTCTTTTCCTCCATCCCTACCTAAATCCTTATAATTTCAACAGTCACCTTGCAATATTATCATAAAGTTTACCAGCACAATACCCTGATTATAGTAGAAAACACTAAATCCCATAGTGAGAATTATATAAAGTAGCGTTCAAATGATTACTATGCAGGTTGGTGAAGTAGACCTCATACTTGGATAATCAATGATTATTAATAGCCTTTCAATACAGAAATACTTTTTACTTGGCCATCAATACAGAAATACTGAAATACTAATTTATATTGTACCTTTTTGGGGTTAAGCAAGTAATCATATAAAGTCTTTTCCTCCCAAATCACAGCCATGTTCTTGTTAGCTGCAGAATAGGAATATCCGGGAGCAGTGCCAGATTGCCTTCCAAACAAACCATTCAGATTGGGTCCTGAGATTGTCAACAAGGCAAATATTTTTGTTCTTAGAATATTACATAATGACAATATAAGAAGGGAGACAGGAAACAGAAAACAAATGATATAACTGCAGAGAGTATGATCACTTCAGTGGTAACATAATGGAAGAGGTAAACTTAGTGACCAACTGACCATGTCCATAAAAGGAATAAACAAAAATCCTTCGGCTTTGTTTATTCTACAAACTTTACGAAAAAACAAGAAAGAATCTCAACATAAGAAAAATATTTTTTGAAGTCACGAGTTATTTGACCTGAATTTTCACAGTTAACAAATTCAATAGATATTAAAAGTTGCATAAGAACAAAATGAAAATTAAAAAATTATAATCCAAAGTAAAAAAAGAAACCAAACAGTGTGGAAAGCTTGAACCCAGGAAAGAGTTGAATCAGAAACCCTATACATTTCCACACAAAATAAAATGCACTATAGAACTTTATAGAGGATAGAGTACATAAACAGTACCCCTAACAGGATCTTCAACACCGCAAGAACACCAATCATGTGATTATGAAAAAAATAATAAACTTGATGTGGCTGACGGATTAGGCTAGAGAAACCAATTTAACCAACCATTCAACATCAAAATATGCTTCAGATTTGATTGGGAGTTTCTGACCTCATGAATAGAATATGTAGAAGGAACTTTCACAAATTCATACAGGCAATATTATAAGAAACTTTCCGACCTCAAAGGGTGTTTTACAAAACTTTGAATTAAATACTGAAAAGTACTATGATGCGGACATAAGGCCCACTGGGGCTAAAGTCTACGAGAGAGGAAAGTGGAAGCCCATTAATTGGCTCAAGAGAGGTGATGCACAGGATCATTCCCCATGAGAGAGAAATTGTAACTAACTTCTGCCTAGTTGGCAGTAGCAGTTGCGTGGGGAGTGGGGGGATGAGGAAACAGTTGCTGAGGTGAGAGAGATATAGGTAGCATGAGGTAGGGAAATATCTTTTAGGCTGGAATTAGGCTTGGACTTGGGAGAGAATTGAGCACTCTCTAATTTGCTCATCCTTGTTTCTGTTTTCTTTCTTCATTCCTAGAAGCTGTAACAGCATTTCCCGGACTGATATCATCTTGATATCATCCAAAGAGTAATCAATATACTTGAGTTTCTATTCATTTTTCTATTCTAAATTTTCTGGTACCAACATATTGCTTACATCATAGTATCATACTGCTAACATTATAAGCAATGATGCTTTTCAGCTGAAGCTATTCAATGAATGTCTAAGCTATCATTATTGAATCAGGCCAAATTGATTAATAATCACAAGTACTGAAAATTTGAGATCAATCTATTTGCCATATTGTCCTTTCAAATGCTTTTTCATTTCTTTTTTTCAAACAAACAAAAAATTACAATAGTATATCACCTAGACGTCCTAGACTACCCACTAAAATCAAATTTGATAACATAATAATTCCAAAATTGTTTTATTCAATAGTGTGAACCAAAAAATTTGTTGTTGTTGTTGTTGTTGCTGTTGTTGTTTTATTCAATAGTGCAGCATGAACCAAAATGTGTATTTTGTCTTGGCATCTGGTAACCAAATCAACAAAGTCAATCTTATGTGTAATAATTTCATGTTCTACTAGGTACGAAATCCTTTAATTGATAAGGTTATCTCATTCGAAACAAACTACGGACCGTTCTTCAATGATCAATAATTCTTGCCTTTGCCCAATCATTATCACATAAAAAAAACAAAGCAAAGTAACAGGAGGTTTACACCTTCAGTTAGACAGTTACTAAGCTTCAGAGATATGTATCCTCCCCAAATTTTCTATAACAACATAAGGATATTGCAGCGCAAGCGAAAATCCACTAAAATCCTACAACTGACAGCATTCAGTCTTAAGCTTCAAGTACATTAGAATAATTATTTTTTCATTGAGGATTGAATTAAATTATCAAACAATCTTCATAGATAAGTTGATAAAATAATTAAGTGTTCTAATCGAGAGGTTCTTATATACTCTAAGAGTATTGCACTACTGCAATAAAAATATAACACATGGAACTCCATATAAAATATTATTAAATCAAATCTGAGTTACAAAACTGTTCAAGACTATTACTCTTGGAGTTAGTTTAGAATTGCTCCTTCCATAAATCCCCTAAGTATTACTCTGGAAGTGCTTTTGCACAATTTTAACCAACATCTCGACAGTTAACCTAAATTGTGACATGAAGGCAACTGACAGAATCAAAAGGGGAGAGGCAATATCCAACAAAATACGAAATAACGAACTATTTTGTAGTCTGTGTGTGTGCCAATAAGGCACAAATAACAATGACATAAGGTATGAAGAGAGAATAATCAACAAATATATTATATATCAACAAAAGCTATAGTAGATACAGGAGCCTGCCCCGTTCGATTTTCTAGATCAAAGGCCTTATTTTGCTTAAATTCAACAAGTGAAGCAATTAATAAGATAGAGATCCAGACACAATATGAACAAAAAATGAAGAAGAATGAGCTGACCGACCTTGCTTGTGGCCGGCACCTTTGTCGACGGTGTGGCACTGAGCGCACTTGGTCTTGAAGATTTTCTCACCAGCCTTGAAATCTCCAGGAGGTGCCTCATTGAACGACGCCATTGGTGGAGAGCTTGGTTGTCTGACGCCGACGCTGAAGCTTCGAGCGCTGAAGCTTCGAGAAAGGGCAGAGAAAAGGAATATGCTTACACAAGTAAAGTGAGAAAGAAATTGGGGAAAGCCAAATTTAAGAACGTGGCTGCCTTTCCACGCTCTCTGCTGGAGCCAGCCCTACAAAAACAATGATCGTTTTGGGAAGGCGAAGAGTAATAGACTATTAGCCAATAGGGTTAATTATACAAATTGATGTAACACATACTTTTTTTTAAAAAAAAAATATTGATTAATTATGAATAAATTGTTACCTAAATCAATTTACTATAAATAACATAATACATGTACCAAATTAAATATATTCAATAAGATAACTAAAAATGAAGTTTTCTTTTTTTTTGATATATGACTCGATTTTTGAGACGTGGCTATTGACATTCTCAAATGTTTATTCACACTTTCTATTAGCTAATCAAAATTTTACTTTTTCTTTTAAAAAATCATAAGTGATTAATGAGAAATGTAGATAAACAAGTGCTAATAATCAGTTTTCGGGGGTAAAATTTAAGTAATTAATTAATTAACTAGTTGGTAGTATCTTTGTATTTTTTTAGTTTTATAAATATCTCCACTCGATATGTAAGAGACTAATATTTCAAGATACGGTTAGGCGTTTAAGTAGGGATCCTTCTTAACAATGTTATTTTCATATCTAAATTATAAGATCGAACTTAAAATTATATACTTAAAGAGTCTGAGTCATTTTTATTAGGATTAACACATGTTAATAGTGTCTTTGTATTATTTTTCGGAATGTAAAAACCAAATTATGTTTTTACCACAAAAACAAATTTTATTTTAACCATCATTTAATATCTTACTAATATATTTGTATGTAATTGTTTTAAAAAGTAAACTTTTTTTAAAGTGTAGTGGTTTTTAAAAATTTCTTAATTGGTATAATTTACTATTATAATATATCCATATAATATAAATAATAATAACAATTGGGTAAAATTTAAAAAGCTCCCTTCAACTATTGTCAATGTGCCCCTTCAGTTTAAAAATCGTGTAAAACACCATTTGAGTTTTTAATATTGTGCAAATAACACTCTCCATTAACCTTCTATTTAAATACTTCACGGATTTGGTTCGAAATATCTAATTGGTTTCCCTAATTTGTAAGACTGGTCTTGTAGGACAATACGGTTTCCCTTCAATTGCATCAATTAAATGGCACTACGGGAAAGATGGTCGAATAAGCTTCTTCCGCAACTTAGTCTATCACAACGCTCTAAAGAATACTATTCTGAAGTGGATTCAGAGGTGTACCTAAGATAGGCACGTTACGGTAATTTCATCTTTGCGCAGCAGTAGCAAAGCATGTTGAACCGTGGGAGTTGGTACTTGAAAAGAGACTCCAACACTCAAGTTAGACTGTGTACAAGTAGAGTTTAAGTAATGAGTGATAAGTTACCTAGGGGAGTGAGTTAACCTAGTATTTATAGAGATTGGAGTGATACGTTCCCGTAATAGTAGTAAGAAAAGATACGTTTCTTATTTAGCTGCAGATGATCCCTATATTATCATAATATAGATACTGCAATTATGGGCAGTTAGGGGCGGGTATGGGTGTTGTTTATCCTGCAAGATCATGATTGGCAATAACAGATATTATTAGGATTTATCTATTGTGCAGATCTCGCGGTGAAGTTGTTGCTACCCAATGTCGTGGTCCGATATACATATAGTCAGGATCTCATCCACATGCCACAAACGACTTCCTGTTGAGGGCGTTGACGACAAACTCCGACTTACTGCACGCCGGGTCGATCCAAAGGACATGATTCTGGATCATGGTTCAGAACAGTTACTCCCAATTTGGTACTTAGATGGAACAATTAGGTACCAAGGTACCAATTTTAATAGGAGCTCACGACACGCAGTAGACAAAGGGATCTAAGTCGGATCTCGCAATGTTTTTCCAAAGGGGCCAAGGTTTGTTATTTGTAATAATTTGCCCCCGGGGTTGGCACGCAAGACTAGGATCTGCAGTGGATCGCTCTGCTTACATTGTCGTTTTGCTATCCGAGACATGTCATATGTTGCTCCCATATGTAGTTCACAAGGCCTTTATCATTTGTTACAACTATATTCTGAGTTTGTGACAGTCTGAACTTGTTTGGAGAATAGTCGCTTTGACTTTATTGGGAATTAAAGATCCTTTAAGAGATGATATCACTTTCATGTTGTTTCCCAACTGCCTGCTACTCCTGTAACTAATCAGAAAGATGGAGCATTAAATGCGGGCTTTCAAAGTGCAATCGATTCACCATTTCAGGGGCCAATCAGAATGCTCAATTCTCTCTATAAATAGGGAATGTTTGCGTTAAGGTTGACATTCCTTAAGTTTTCTAAAAAAACCTTTTTTCCAGAGGATGAGTTCTCTTTTATTTCTTATTCATGTATGGAGAGCTTTGCCCCCTTTTGAAATTATTTCCCTGTTCTTTCTGAAGTTCTTGAAAGTGTTTTCTCTATTCTTGCTAGTCCCTCCTATGGAGGCTTTTCTTTCTCAGCGTAACAGCTTGGTAAGGACCAAGTAACTACTCTATGTGAGCTGACCAACATGCATCTGGGCAGAAGAAGCCTTTCTCTCCAGACGTATGTGGGATTCTACAACCCTTGTGTATGTCAGAGAAGCTTGTTGCTTCTTATGTAGTTCTTGTGATGTCTGGAGGTGCTCTATACTCCTTCATCCTTCTTTCCTAACTGTTGTTAAGGCACTTGCCCAAGTTCTTCCATTGCTTCCATGGTTTCTCTTCCTAAGTGAAGTGGGATATGTAGGAGGGTTCCAAGTTTGGAAAAAATCTCTTCAAGCAACTCGGGATGATTTGAAGCAACTCAGAGTGATTGTGAAGCTTGCTATAATTCAGGTGAAATAATATTCTGATGTGGACAATCTCCTATTTGCTGGCAACGAAGAGGTGGGTGCTCATTTTTGGAAGAATCTGGAGGTGCAGTGACTGGTGGTCGTCATCGTCAACGACATCTGACTTCCTTTCTGGTTTTTCCTAATGGGCATTCTTTAATTTTCTTTTGTCATGGAGGAAACGATGTATTCCTTTTCTTTTTCTTTTTGTTAGAGCTGACGATGTATGAAATGTGAATAGCAATAAAAATTCTTTTTCTGATTTTGTATTTTCTATTTTCTATTTCTGTTCTCCATCTTCTTCTTTTTCACCAGGGTGAGTCCAACGCTCAACCTTTAATGATGTCATATTGCCCCCAACTTCATACTTTGTTGGTACAACGAAGTAGCAAGATAAAGTTTCTATGCCCCTAGGTGATGGCATTTGTAACACCCTGAATTTTTGTATCTCTTATACAATAATTTTGACAGTTAACAGAATTTTATTGTTTAGTAATTTATGGATACTGTAAAATTATTTTGAATATTCCGTCAGCGTATTTGATCGTTTTGAGTGATTTACTCCGTGTTAGGAAAATAAAAATTTTGGGCCGGGGAAAACTTTACGTAATTTAATTTGTACCGTTTGGTTTTAATTATTTTACGTAATCTGATTTGATATTTGTGTGTTTTCTAATATTTGTGATTTTTGTGGATGATTATAAAATTTTTTACTATTTATGGGCCCAGGGGGTGTATGTGGGCCCAAGTGGCCATACGTGGGCCCAGGTGGGTCCCGCAAAGTAAAAAATTTTCTACGCATAAAAAAATTTGTACTGTTTAGACGGAGACAGGGGATCTTACTAAACCTGAATCCGGAAACAGTTTTAGAAATTTTATTGTACTGTGTTTTATACTGTATTTATTTATCAGACGATAAAAATACAGTAAATATATTCTTTCGTGGGGTTTTACCAGATAAAAATAGAAATTATACTATTAAGTCAATATTAGTGATTGTGACAATTTTTGATGGACCAATAGAAAACAAGTTCAATATTGAAGACTTTAATATCAACCGTCGATTTAATCAACGGTGTAGGATAAATTTAATAAAATGGCTATGACCATTTATAACCATTGGATTTGGATTTAATCAATGGTAAAGATTTGGTCTCAAAAAGTGACAAAGACCATTTATGACCATTGGATAAATAATTAATCAATGGTGAAGATTTGGTCTTGTAAAGTAACAAGGACCATTTATAACCATTGGATGTTAATTTAATCTATGGTGGAGATTTAGTCTTAAAAAGTGACAAAGACTAATTATGACCCTTGGATTAAAAGTAAGAAGGAATAATCTCAACCCTTCATTTTTGGAGACACATCTAATGGTTAGAATTTAAAGGAGAAAGATCCAATGGCCTAGATTAAGTCTTCTAAATAAAAAATCTACCTAAATCCTAACCATTGAATTAATCAATGATCTAAAATGCTTCAAATAATGGCTAGAAAAGATGACAATATTATTGCATGCATAATACAAGGGGGGACGATTTTGTGTTGTATTTGGAGCTAAAGGAAAAGTTTCAATGCATTATTTGATACTTTAGTCAATTATGTTTTGCTTTAGTCAATTATGTTCCTTTATTGTTTTGTTTGCACCCTAAGAAGACTACTTGGAGGGGGGGACGGTTTTGGAGATGCAAAGGAAGGAGGAGACAATTTTGAGTAGGCTTTTTAGGCCAAAGAAAAAGTTTGAAGACCATTATTACCTATCTTGATCAATCTTCATCATTCATTGATTTTCCTAAAGCAAGACTTAAAAAAAAAATATTCTCTTCTTTCTCTCCATGTGAGCTACGGCCATACACTTCAAAGAAGGCCAAAAGTGTTGTTTTCTATCATTGTATCATAATTTCCTTTCTATTTATCATCTTCTCCAAAGCAAAACACAAAAAACTCCATTCTTTTCTCCTAAACACACCATTCGGTCAAGACACTTAAATCCACTCTCCAATCTCTTTTATTTTCATCCAACCATAGATCTTGAATCTATATGATATTCTAAACAACTTTCATGTTGAAGATTTCCTCTAAATCATTCATCTTCATGGACTTTCTTCAAGATCCATGTTATGGAGTATTTATGGTGAAGTGTAAGGAAACTTCATTTCTTTTCTCTTTTTCATGATCTAAACCATGTTTGATCCATGGTTCCTCTTGATCAAGCTTAGTATACTAATTTTTATGTATTTTGTTTTGTATTTGAGAAGCCCTTGGTGGTGAAGGACTTGGAAAAAGAAGCAAAACAAAGAGCTTTTGAGGATCTTCAAGAGGTAAGAGGGAGATCCATCTCACCAACCAAGCATGGTGGTGAGAGATGGTCTTATATTTGATGGATAGTGAATCCATGTGAGGATTCATATCCATGGTCATATAAATTATTTGTGTGTGTTTATGAACTTTGATTATTTGTCTATGCTTGATATGCTTTGCATGATTTTATGGCTTATATGGTATTCTTATAATATGCATGATGATAATATGGTATGCTTATAATATGCATGATGAGAATATGTTGAAATTATGTATATATATGCCATGATGTGATGATGGAAAGAAAATCAATTTTTGGCTTTAATGGCCAAAGGAAAGGAAATACGGTTTTGATACCCATGAAGAAGGTTTATGTTGAAAATTTTTAAGACAAGGGAATTAATTTTTGAGTCCCTAGAACATTGAGAATTTCAGCCAAGACACCTCAACATAGGTGTTTATAACTTAATATTTTCATGGAAGAATAAAATCGGATTGATTTGAAAAGCATGGAAAATGAACAAAGGATATGTTTTTCAAGAGAACAAGAACACGATTTTTGAAGGGATTTTTATTGATTTATTTTGTGTAAAAAGTTTCTAAGTGTTTATTAAACTTGATTTCGAAAAACGGAATGGGCAAACATTGATTTTAAGGATTTGCAAAGAAAGTAAAAAAGGATTTGTAAAGAAAGTAAAAATGAATTTGAAGAAATGGGTTTGGTTTTTATGACCATTGGTATTTCGGTTTTGAAAACAAAGATTTTAATGGTTTTGTTTGTGTGAAAACAGAAATGATAAATAATTGAGTTAGAAGGAAAAATATTTGATGGCTTCAATGGCCAAATATACTACGGTTTTGAAAAACTAGTTATGCCTAAATTTGTATGGAACAAAATGATATTTTATAAAACGAAGTGTTTTGTTACTCGAAAGATTTGACGGTTTTCAATGAACACGTTCACGGTTTTTGTTAAAGAATTTTTAATGGTTTTGTTTGTGTAAAATCATATCAATTTAGAAGGAAAAATATTTGATAGTTTCAATAGTCATGTCCACATTTTTGAGGGCTTGTAATGCCTTGATTTTTATGAACAAAGTGATTTTCAAAGTGGAGATGTAGCTTGATTTAATACAAGAATTTGGAAAGGGAATTAAAGCATTTATCACTTGAGAAAATCAAGTTTTTGTAAACAAAAATGTTTTCGAACTTCAATTTATTTTGAAGAAGGTTGTGTTTGGAAATGATTTGGGAAAAATGGAGAATATAATGGTGTTTTAAAAATTTACTAACGTATAACTGATTTTCGAGTTTTGAAATACGTTAGAAAATGTTAAGTTTGGAAACGTTGACTTATATCAATGGAAAAGTGATTTTTGTGGATTATATTTTGGAAAAGGATTTCTTGAGTAAAGAAATGTGGAAAAAGATTTTCTTGAGTAAAGAAATGTGAAAAATGAAATACAAAGTCATATTATTTTGAGAAAGGTTGAAAAGGAATTTTTGAAGGTTAAGAAATATTTTTTGTAATGAAATAGTGATGAAAAATGTTTTACGTATCTTAAAAACGTGATTTTTAAGCTACGTAATTTGAAAAAAATGTGTTGAAAATGATATTGATTTATTTAAGTCCAAAATAATGTTTGGAATATTGAGGAATATTTTACGTGATTGTAAAATGTTAAAAAATATTTTATGTATCTTAAAAATGATTTGAAATACAGTAAAATATTTCTACGCGATTTGGAATACGTTAAAATATTTCTATGCGATTTGAATTACGTTTAAATATTTTACGTAATTTAAACTACTGTTGAAAAATCAATATGTGATTTAAAAGTGATAGAATATTTTTACGTGATTGTGAAAATGACGGAAAATCATTATGTGATTTGGAAAGTGTTTTAAATATTTTGAGAATGATGGAAAATGATTTATGCGACTTAAAAGAATGATTTTTAAGTTACGCGATTTTGAAACAGTGGAAAAATACTATGCGATTTGAGAAACGTATTTTTTTTACGTGATTGAGAAAAACGTTGAAAAATTAGTACATGGTTTAAAAGTGTAACAGAAGAATTGCAACATTTTGAAAACGTAACAGAAATGTTACGAAATTTTGTAAACGTAACAGTAGTGTTATGGTATTATGAAAAAGTAATAAACACGTTTTGGAATTTTAAAAACGTAACAAAAGTGTTACGATATTTTGAAAATGCAACAGAAGTGTTGTGGAATTGTGAAAACATAACAGGAATGTTGCGCAATTTTGTGAAAACACGACGAAAGTATTTTATAACTATGAAAATGTGATAACATGATTTTCACTGTTGAAAGTACAGTATGATTACTATTGAACTTGTGTCCATACACTATTTGTGAAAATGACAAGTTTTGCTTGTGATTGGCATTTGGTGCATTTTACATGCATTGGGAAAATATGCATTGAGACATATAATTACATTGAACAAATGAAATTGAAAAGATCTGGCCTTTGTGGTTGGACTTGCACTGATATATTCGTGCATTGTATAAAGTATAGCTAATAAGCTATTTTGGCCCTTGTGGTTGAAGAGGGAATGAGAATTGATAGTGAGATCTATGATGGATCTTGGGGTGTGTCAAGGTGCGGCGGTCGACCAGTGGATATCTATCTGTGGGCTAAGGCTGGACCATATGCCACTTGGCGATGTAATCCGTTGCAATGTATTGACGATACCCAACAAGAATACGATTCTTTTCTACGACTGGGAGATTGTCTGTGGGCTTAGGCTGGGCAATTAACCAGAGCATTCTCCTTGAAATTGTGAAAACCTCCATGGAGTTGTTTTTGAAAAACTGAGTCTATGTGCACATGCATGAATCTGAACATTTATATCGTATGATATATTAATTGAGGAATATTGCAATGACAACTGTTTTGAATACTTGGATTGATATATGATTGGATGATGATAGTTGATTAATATTGAATATATTATTGGAAGTACGGTATGATATCCCCTGTATGATATTGTTGTTTGTGTTATCTAAGGCCGCCATGTTGGTATTGGTGTAGGTGATCTCACCTCTTTGTTATGTTGTTTTTCGTGTATCAGATCTTTGTTAAAATCAAATAATAGAAGGATCGAGTTGTCTTAGACATAACGGGCGATGGATACTCTGAGATTGGTGACAACAATAAGGAGTGGACATTCAGGACTCGAAGGTATGCAGTGTTGACAAATGAACAGATGTCTGATGCATCAAAATGGACAGAAAAAGGAATAAGTATGTTAAAGTTTCTCGTTAGTGTTGTACAGTGCTATTAAGTAGGAGCCGTTATAGGGTTTGCTATTGTTAAAAAAAAAAGTCTGTTAATTTTATATTTCTCTTTAAATGGTGAAATATTAATTGGTGTCAATATTGCATAATGAATAACTGAAATATGATTTTCAATATTACTTAATATTTTCAGTAAATTTACGTTTTAGTGAAGAAGTAATTTTGAAACCCATATTTTCATAACTCAAACCTTTTACGAATTGATTTTCAGATTATGAGTCGGGAGTCGGAAATGTGATGCCCTAAGGAGGGTGTTACTGTAACACCCCTTTTTGAGGATGTCACATATATAAAGAAAATAAAAGAAAAAGAAATAAAATCTACCCAAGTTGTAAAACATTTGTTACGTACTAATACGAGTTGTAAAAATATTTCCTGTTAAACAGAATATTATTAAATAATGCGGAAACATAAAATAAACAAAACAACATCACTCATAATATACATATGGTCCAAGTTATAAGTTATACAAATAATTTACAACTACAACTACAAATATTTAAACGTAAACCGTAAATAAAACAAGAAAAAATCAATATATACATACGCAGACGCGCCCAAAATGCACATCATACATATTTAACCCTCTGAAGGATCACTCTCAGGAAGATCTTCAGGAGATAAATATCCAGGATGCCTCGACTCTCGGTGGAAACGAGACCGCGCTGTCGATACGATACTCATCTCACTAGGCTCAGTGGACACACCACCCCAATAACGCCTAAGTGATAAAGGCAACTCTAAGTGCAAAAACACAGTAGTCATCATAACTGGCTCTCCATCAAACTCATGTCGTAGGGACACAGTCAACTGTACCACATAAGTCACTGAGTCTCTATCTCCCCGCAGATGCCAAGCTAACGATCCACCGTGAAACTCAAGACGTACAAAACCTAAAAATCCTGGCACCGCCATACCCAACAATCAATCCAAGGGATATGGATGATTAGATGGTTCTTGGTCGTCATACTGATCTTCGACTTGCTGCTCTTCTTCCTCCTCAGGATACAAAATCCCAAGAGGCTGGTCGTCTTCCTCAAACTCTTTACCACATAAATAAATATATACAGAAAACACATACAATAAAGAGGCAAGACAATCTAAAATCATCACAAACATGGTAAATAAGAAAATGACAAACAACAGATATACAGTTCATGCAATATGAAAAGCTATAACAGTAATTAATAACAGGATAGTGTAAAGATTTACATGTCACAACAACACATAATATCACAGATAAAATAGTATCACAGATAAAATAATATCACAGATAGAATAATATCACAGATAAAATAAAATAAGAAATAGATAATTTATCATAATAATAACCAGATAAAAATAAACAGATAAAATAAAATAATGTCCAAGATATAACCATATGCAATATGACACGATCCTACTCCATGGAGCTAAACACATACAGATATCAGAGAGAATGACTCGTAAAGTCCATTAGTACCACGGCTGCCCAACCAACTATTCCGCTGTCTCGCGTTGCGTCTATAGCTCAACAACACATGGTGTGGTGTAGCACACTGTCAAACGTCGTGTCACTACAGGCAATGTACTATTAGACTTTACAAAATCTCGATTAAATATAGTGCGTGTCGAGTCCATTAGTGTGCTATCGGTTACCATGGCCCAGCGGAGCGACCGACTGTCCATATATGGGATCCCGTACACTAACGTCTCCAAGTTCATAAAGACATTGAACCGCACTACGTTTATCGCATCGACAACACGATGTGATTCACCTCGTCAACCAATCCACCAAAAATTGGCATAAACTCAATATATGATCCAAAAATAAGAAATTACCAAAATACCCTCATTAAAATATATCCTCAAAGATAAAAAGATACAGTAAGTCCCACTGGACAAATACTGTTCCAAAGCCTGTACTGGTTCACCTCATAGCCCGACAGTAGAAAAATACAGAAAATACCGTTTCGGTCAATCGCATAAAAATTTTGTGGCGTTTTCACAATCTCGTCGTTTTTATAAACATTTTTAAATCGCGTAAATTTATTTTTCTATTTTTAAAATCGCGTAGAGTTTTTTTATACGTTTTCTCAATCGCGTAAGATTTTTAAATCATTTCATTCTCCAAATCCCTTAAAAATTACTGTTTAAATAAATAGAAATAATAAATAATACGTTTAAACTACGTAAAATATTTTTCATACCGTATACTGTCTTTTGGACATCTTTTCTATCTTATTTGTCCGTTTTTAATAAAAATTAACAGTATTTTGTTTAGAAAATTATAATAATGATTTTCTAATTTTTTCCGTAAAAATTCTGTTTACTTAATTTTTAAACCATATAATTTAATCCTTTTGAAAATCACTAACATGCTTCAAAATACAGTATGAGCCATATGTTAGAAATTTTCAAAAGTTACTGTATTTCCTTTCTAACAATAAAATCAATAGTTTTAGTTGTTTAAACTTAATTCAAATCGATTTATTTCTTCAAAACTCATTTTAGAAAAAAATTTCTTTTTAACATATATTGCATCTTTATACTTGAAAATGGTTTGGAATTGATTTTAGAAATCATGGATACTTGGTTTGGCATGTTGGCCGAAATATATACTTGTGTCATTTGATCTCTAAATTCATTTTCCTTCATCTAAACAATTTTATATCTTGTTAATTTGCCTAGGTTAATTAAATCACACTTTAAGAAAATGATGAGAACATTTTGGTTCTCCATTTTTGGTTAATGGCCGTGAGCCTCATTGATGTGTTCTTTGGAACACTCATGCAATCCTTGGCATCTTATTCACATCCTATATATTATCATGCATTTCTAACACATACAAATTATCAAAGCTTGTAGACATGCAAATCAAAGCTTCTAGACATGCAACTTCATACAAATTATTACAAACATCAAATAGGAAAGCTACTAACAAACACACAAATAAGCTACTAACAATCACACAAAAGAATCCTTATGGATTCTACAATCACAACAATCAATCTCCATCTTCTTACCACCACCCAAGGATGATAAGATTAGTCTTCCTCTTACCTTAAATGAAGACAAACACTCCTTCACACCTTTCCTAGGGTTTCAGTTTCACTCCACCAAGTCACCTATCAAGCTTCAACAAAACTACAAATTACTAACCATAAAAGAGAGCTTAAACCATGGATAAATCATGGCTTAGAACTTTGAAAAAGAGTTTAGAAATGGAAAACAAGAAATTTCACCTTCTAGGTAAAATTTTCCAAGTAGGTTTCCAAGCTTCAAATGAAGGATTTTGCAAGAACTCTCAACTAGAGATGTTCTTAGGATTGTGTTTAGGTTTAGAAAACTTGGTTGGATAAATTTTTGAGTGATTGGATGGTGTAGTTTATGGTTTGGCCGAATAGAGCTTCAAGAAAGCTTCAATGGAGTTTAGGGTTTTTGGAAGAGAGAGAAGAGAGAAAATGCATGAAGAGTGAAATGATTTTTGGTCCTCCAAAGGCCAAATGGCCGTAGACTTCAAGCCATGCAAGGTGTCCATTGGCTTGGCTTCATCCAAGCCTTAGAATGGATCAATGATCAAGATTAAAACTTGGTTAGCAAGCTTAGCTCTCATTGGTTGATTTTAGCATTGTCACTAACCTAGTCACCATGCTTAGTCACTAATTAGCCTAGTCATTAGCCTAGTCACCATGTTCTTGAAAGTTCTACTACTAATGATGCTTAATTAAGCTACTAAGTTAACTGTTTTAACTAAACATGGGTCCCGTAAAACATTTCCGGGTCCACTATCATCTAAGTATACTGACTAACAAAATAATATTATAATAATACAAAATTATTTTATTTGACAGTTAAATTCTAAAAATTAAAAGATTATTTATCATCTCATTCAGAATTGGGTTTAGTAAGATCCCCCAGCTCTGAATAATTAAAACAAGATTTTCCCGGCCCGAAAAAATATTATTTTCCTGTCCCAGAGAAAATCACACAAAAAGTCCAAATAAAATCATAGACAGTAATATTAAACACTGTATCATGTAGAAAAATTAAAAATAGTACATTCGGGACGTAATGATCATTTTTTCATTTTTCCCCACGACGAAGCAAATCATCCAAAACGTTCAAATAAAATTACAGACAGTATTATATATCTGTATATCTCCCAGAAAAATTAAAATAGTAGCTTGACAAAACTTTTATTTTACCGTCTCGAAACAAATTACGTAAAACGACCAAATAAAATTTTAGCCTGTAAAACGTGTTTGTATTTCATATAGAAAAACAAGAAACAGTAAAATAGGGACACAACGGTCTTTTACAGAAAAGCTTGAAAAACAGCAAACAGGACATTCGGAATATTTTTCCAAAAATTGGGGTGTTACAACTCTCCCTAACAAATAAAAATTTCATCCTCGAAATTCGCTGCACATCAAAACAAATGAGGATACTGATCCCTCATTTTATCTTCCAGTTCCTAGGTAGCATCACCCGTCTCATCATTCCATATGACCTTCACTAGCTCGATCATTTTCCCTCGAAGCTGCTTTACCTTTCTGTCCTCTATTCTAACAGGTAAAGTCTCGTAAGTCAAATTCTCCTTCAACTGTACTTCATCCGGTTGTATAACATGCGTTGGATCTGGTATATACTTCCGTAACTGAGATACATGAAATACATCATGCAGATTCGATAGAAAAGGCGGCAAAGCAATCTGATACGCTACAGGACCTATACGTTGGATAATCTGATACGGTCCAATGAACTTAGGAGTAAGCTTCTTAGACTTAATAACTCTTCCGACACCAGTCGTAGGAGTAACTCTTAGAAATACATGCTCACCTTCCTCAAATTCAAGAGGTCGTCTTCGTTTATCCACATAACTTTTCTGTCTGCTTTGCGTCGTCCTCATCTTCTCTTGTATCATCTTTACCTTCTCCGTAGTCTGTTGTACAAGATCTGGTCCAACAGTCATGCTTTCCCCATCTTGATACCAACATAACGGTGTTCGACATCGCCTTCCATACAATGCTTCATAGGGTGCCATCCCTATGCTTGAGTGAAAACTATTGTTGTAGGTGAATTCTATCAAAGATAAAAATTCATCCCAACTTCCTCGTTGCTCCAAAACACAAGCACGTAACAGATCTTCTAAAGACTGTATAGTTCTCTCTGTCTGACCATCAGTCTGCGGATGATACGCCGAACTCAGTCGCAACTTAGTTCCCATAGCTTCTTGCAGACTTCACCAAAACCTTGACGTAAACCTCGAATCTCTGTCAGAAACTATACAAGTAGGTACACCATGTAATTTGACAATCTCACTGATGTACAACTGGGTTAATCTTTCCAACGAATACTTGATATTAATTGGTAAGAAATGAGCCGATTTACAAAGCCTATCGACTATAACTCATATTGAATCATGACCTTTCTTCGTCTTCGGCAAACCAGTAATGAAATCCATCGAAATACTATCCCATTTCCACTCTGGAATAGATAACAGTTGCAATCCAAGCTGGTCTCTGATGTTCCACTTTCGCTTTCTGACAAACCAAACAAAACTTCACATATTCTGCTACGTCTCTTTTCATCCTTGACCACCAAAACAATCTTTTCAAGTCTTGGTACATCTTGGTCATCCCCGGATGTAAACTCAGGTCACTAGTATGAGCTTCATCTAAGATTGACTTCTTCAATCCAGAATCATCAGGCATACAAATTCTTCCCTTAAACCTTAAGATTCCATCTGCTCCTTCCTCTACCGTCGCCTTATGACCTTGCTTTAACAATTCCCTCTCATTTTGTAAAAACACGTCTTCCTTTTGTTTATCTCGGACTACATCAAGAAATTCATTTATGATCACGACCTTATATAGGCGAACTCTTTCAGGTAGAAACTCCACTGACAACCATAGATCTCGGAACTTATTGATCAACTCTTCCTCCTTGATCATCATTGCCAAATCACTAAGCACCTTTCTGCTCAAAGCATCAGCTACCACATTAGCTTTTCCCAGATGGTATTGGAGTTGAAAATCATAATCCTTTAAGAATTCCAACCATCGTCTTTTCCTCATATTCAATTCTTTTTTATCAAACAAGTACTTTAGACTCTTGTGATGACTAAAGACATTGAACAGCGCTCCATACAGAAAATGCCTCCACACTTTCAGTGCAAAAACCACCGCAGCCAATTCCAAATCGTGCGTTGGATAATTCCTTTCATGAACCTTCAACTGTCGAGAAGCATACGCCACAACATTTTGGTTTTGCATCAAAACGCAACCTAACCCTTGATAAGAAGCATCGTAATACACATCAAAAGATCTGTTAGAATCTGGCAAGATCAACACAGGTGCAGTTGTTAACCTTTTCTTCAACTCTTGAAAACTGGCTTCACGTTCTTCCGTCCATTCAAAAGCTTGACTTTTCCTCGTAAGTTGTGTAAGCGATCCAGCAATCTTGGAAAAACCCTCGATAAACCTCCAGTAATATCCAGCAAGTCCAACAAAACTTCGAACTTCTGTCACCGTCTTAGGCCTTTCCCACTGTAAAACAGTCTCCACTTTTGATGGGTCTACCGCGATACCTTCTTTAGAAATCACGTGACCTAGAAATTGGACTTCTCCCAACCAAAACTCACACTTAGCCAATTTCGCATACAGCTGCTTTTCCCTCAAAATCTGAAGAACAGTACTAAGATGGTCAGCATGCTCTTCCTTAGATTGAGAATAGATCAGAATGTCATCGATAAAGACAATGACAAATCTGTCTAGATACGGACGAAAAATCCTGTTCATATAATCCATAAATATGGCAGGAGCATTCGTCACCCTGAATGGCATTACCTGATACTCATAATGTCCATAACGAGTTCGAAAAGCGATTTTCGGTACATCCTCCCCCTTAACACGAATCTGGTGATAACCTGATCTCAGATCTATCTTGGAAAATACCACAACTCCTCTTAACTGATCCATCAAATCGTCAATTCTTGGAAGCGGATATTTATTCTTGATAGTCACCTTGTTCAGCTGACGATAATCCACACAAAGTCGTGAAGCTCCGTCCTTCTTCTTGACCAAAAGTACTGGCGCACCCCATGGTGAAACACTAGGTCGCACAAACTGTTTCTCCAACAGTTCCACCAATTGCTTTTTCAGCTCTTCCAACTCTGTTGGCGACATACGATATGGTGCAATTGAGATAGGACCTGCTCCTGGTACTAAATCAATTGAAAACTCGATCTCCCTCTTAGGTGGTAAACCAGGTACGTCATCAGGAAAAATCTCTGGAAACTCATTGACAACAGGAATAGTATTCACATCCTTCTCATTCTTAACTTCTAGAGAAGACAATACCATATATCCCTGTGCTTCATCTCTTAACAAAGACTTGACCTTAACAGCAGTC
This sequence comes from Ormosia emarginata, assembly GCA_029884605.1. NCBI lineage: Eukaryota > Viridiplantae > Streptophyta > Magnoliopsida > Fabales > Fabaceae > Ormosia > Ormosia emarginata. Next base: position 50,056,772 of record JAQQTP010000088.1, read on the forward strand.
AAGAATCCAGACTTTTCTTCTTTAGGAAAAACTATGGTTTTACTTGCACAATCTATAAGGATATGGTTAGAAGATAAATAGTCCATCCCTAAGATTACATCTATCTCAACAAGAGGTAAACAAATCAAGTTAACCAAAAACAAACGGTCCTTCACAACAACAGGACAATCCAAAAATATCTTAGATGTAACTACAGGTTTAGCAGTTGGCGTAGATACACTCAATTTAACATTCAGAGAAGACATATGCAACTTTAACCTTTCCACACAATCATATGCAATAAATGAGTGTGTAGCACCAGAATCATACAACACAGTCAGAAGATTACCTCCAATGTCACCTTCTCCTTGTATAAGATCATCAGAATTAGAAACTTCAGTTCCCTTCATAGTATATACTCGCCCTCCAGATCTCGGTTGAGTACTCCCTGATTTCTGCTGATTAGCACGAACATAACGAACAACAGGTTTCCTTTCTGGTTGAGTACAATCCTTCGACATGTGCCCAGGCTGTTTACAATTAAAACAAACTATCCCTCTAATCGTGCACTCCGGAGAGATATGGTCTTTCTTTCCGCACTTAAAACATGTCGGCATGAACGCCACTTTCTGTCTAGCTCCACTACCACTTGCACTTCCCCCAACTGGTGGTCGTTGAGATTGACTCCCTGATGGTCTAGAATACGGCTTGTGCTGAAACCGATTCGTATTACTACCTCCACCTCTCTGAAACCTTGTCGGCCCAAAGTTACGATTCCTCTGATCTCTCGACGGCTCTAATTCCTCAAGTCGCGCACATGCATCAACTAAAGCATGAAACTGAGTCATTCCCAAGGATAGCACTCCTCGTTTCAATTCCACTCTTAAACCTGATTCAAACTTCCGACATCTCCACACATCATCTTGCCGGGTTTGAGCATAATCTGAGAACTGAGACAAGCTCTTAAACTTTGTGGCATACTCATTCACCGTCATATTTCCCTGTCGCAAACCAAGAAATTCCATTTCTTTGGCATGCCTAGCACTTGCAGGAAAATATTTCTCCAGAAAAGCATTAGAAAATACTTCCCATGTAATTTCAGTCCCTTCAGCCTGCAATACTCGGTGGGTTCCTCTCCACCAATGTTCTCCATCTCCCCTTAGCATAAAAACAGCATAAGTCACTTTCTTCTCATCCGAGCATCTCATTCCTTCAAAAATTCTCTCCAAGTCTTGTATCCATTGACTTGCTTTCTCCGGATCAACCTCGCCTCTAAACTGTGGCGGATTGTTACGCCTAAATTCAGATAAATTTAGGGCATCAGCAGTAGCATCTTGCTGTTGAGCTGCTCTCAAATTCTGCTGCGTAATTACTTCAGCCATCCGCTGCATAGCTTCAGCAGTAGCAATCATTGGATCTACTTCTTGATTAACATTCGTACGTCCTCTGCCTCTACCAGACATCTTCGTTCTTCAAACATAACAAAACAAAGTCAGATACATCCTTTCGAAAGTAAATCACAGAGAATCACACAACACAAACAAAAACAGACCCAACCACAACCCCAAAAGACTCTAACTTAGGCTCTGATACCAACTAATGTAACACCCCTTTTTGAGGATGTCACGTATATAAAGAAAATAAAAGAAAAAGAAATAAAATCTACCCAAGTTGTAAAACATTTGTTACGTACTAATACAGGTTGTAAAAATATTTCCTGTTAAGCAGAATATTATTAAATAACGCGGAAACATAAAATAAACAAAACAACATCACTCATAATATACATATGGTCCAAGTTATAAGTTATACAAATAATTTACAACTACAAATATTTAAACAGAAACTGTAAATAAAACAGTAACAGCCAATATATACATACGCAGGCGCGCCCAAAATGCACATCATACATATTTAACCCTCTGAAGGATCACTCTCAGGAAGATCTTCAGGAGATAAATATCCAGGATGCCTCGACTCTCGGCGGAAACGAGACCGCGCAGTCGATACGATACTCATCTCACTAGGCTCAGTGGACACACCACCCCAATAACGCCTAAGTGATAAAGGCAACTCTAAGTGCAAAAACACAGTAGTCGTCATAACTGGCTCTCTATCAAACTCATGTCGTAGGGACACAGTCAACCGTCCCACGTAAGTCGCTGAGTCTCTATCTCCCCGCAGATGCCAAGCTAACGATCCACCGTGAAACTCAAGACGTACAAAACCTAAAAATCCTGGCACCGCCATACCCAACAATCAATCCAAGGGATATGGATGATCAGATGGTTCTTGGTCGTCATACTGATCTTCGACTTGCTGCTCTTCTTCCTCCTCAGGATACAAAATCTCAAGAGGCTGGTCCTCTTCCTCAAACTCTTTACCACGTAAATAAATATATACAGAAAACACATACAATAAAGAGGTAAGACAATCTAAAATCATCACAAACATGGTAAATAAGAAAACGACAAACAACAGATATACAGTTCATGCAATATAAAAAGCTATAACAGTAATTAATAACAGGATAGTGTAAAGATTTAAATGTCACAACAACACATAATATCACAGATAAAATAGTATCACAGATAAAATAATATCACAGATAGAATAATATCACAGATAAAATAAAATAAGAAATAGACAATTTATCATAATAATAACCAGATAAAAATAAACAGATAAAATAAAATAATGTCCAAGATATAACCATATGCAATATGACACGATCCTACTCCATGGAGCTAAACACATACAGATATCAGAGAGAATGACTCGTAAAGTCCATTAGTACCACGACTGCCCAGCCAACTATTCCGCTGTCTCACGTTGCGTCTATAGCCCAACAACACATGGTGTGGTGTAGCACACTGTTAAACGTCGTGTCACTACAGGCAATGTACTATTAGACTTTACACAATCTCGATTAAATATAGTGCGTGTCGAGTCCATTAGTATGCTATCGGTTACCACGGCCCAGCGGAGCGACTGACTATCCATATATGGGATCTCGTACACTAACGTCTCCAAGTTTATAAAGACAATGAACCACACTACGTTTATCGCATCGACAACACGATGTGATTCACCTCGTCAACCAATCTACTAAAAATTGGCATAAACTCAATATATGATCCAAAAATAAGAAATTACCAAAATATCCTCATTAAAATATATCCTCAAAGATAAAAAGATACAGTAAGTCCCACCGGACAAATACTGTTCCAAAGCCTGTACGGGTTCACCTCATAGCCCGACAGCAGAAAAATACAGAAAATACCATTTCGGTCAATCGCGTAGAAATTTTGTCGCGTTTTCACAATCTCATCGTTTTTACAAAAGTTTTTAAATCGCGTAAATCTATTTTTCTATTTTTAAAATCGCGTAGAGTTTTTTTATACGTTTTCTCAATCGCGTAAGATTTTTAAATCATTTTATTGTCCAAATCCCTTAAAAATTACTGTTTAAATAAACAGAAATAATAAATAATACGTTTAAACTACGTAAAATATTTTCCATACCGTATACTGTCTTTTGGACATCTTTTCTATCTTATTTGTCCATTTTTAATAAAAATTGACAGTATTTTGTTTAGAAAATTATAATAATGATTTTCTAATTTTTTTCGTAAAAATTCTGTTTACTTAATTTTTAAACCATATAATTTAATCCTTTTGAAAATCACTAACATGCTTCAAAATACAGTATGAGCCATATATTAGAAATTTTTAAAAGTTGTTGTATTTCCTTTCTAACAATAAAATCAATAGTTTTAGTTGTTTAAACTTAATTCAAATCAATTTATTTCTTCAAAACTCATTTTAGAAAAAAATTTCTTTTTAACATATATTGCATCTTTATACTTGAAAATGGTTTGGAATTGATTTTAGAAATCATGGATACTTGGTTTGGCATGTTGGCCAAAATATGTACTTGTGTCATTTGATCTCTAAATTCATTTTCCTTCATCTTAATAATTTTATATCTTGTTAATTTGCCTAGGTTAATTAAATCACACTTTAAGAAAATGATGAGAACATTTTGGTTCTCCATTTTTGGTTAATGGCCGTGAGCCTCATTGATGTGTTCTTTGGAACACTCATGCAATCCTTGGCATGTTATTCACATCCTATATATTATCATGCATTTCTAACACATACAAATTATCAAAGCTTGTAGACATGCAAATCAAAGCTTGTAGACATGCAAATCAAAGCTTGTAGACATGCAACTTCATACAAATTATTACAAACATCAAATAGGAAAGCTACTAACAAACACACAAATAAGCTACTAACAATCACACAAAGGAATCCTTATGGATTCTACAATCACAAGAATCAATCTCCATCTTCTTACCACCACCCAAGGATGATAAGATTAGTCTTCCTCTTACCTTAAATGAAGACAAACACTCCTTCACACCTTTCCTAGGGTTTCGGTTTCACTCCACCAAGTCACCTATCAAGCTTCAACAAAACTACAAATTACTAACCATAAAAGAGAGCTTAAACCATGGATAAATCATGGCTTAGAACTTTGAAAAAGAGTTTAGAAATGGAAAACAAGAAATTTCACCTTCTAGGTAAAATTTTCCAAGTAGGTTTCCAAGCTTCAAATGAAGGATTTTGCAAGAACTCTCAACTAGAGATGTTCTTAGGATTGTGTTTAGGTTTAGAAAACTTAGTTGGATAAATTTTTGAGTGATTGGATGGTGTAGTTTATGGTTTGGCCGAATAGAGCTTCAAGAAAGCTTCAATGGAGTTTAGGATTTTTGGAAGAGAGAGAAGAGAGAAAATGCATGAAGAGTGAAATGATTTTTGGTCCTCCAAAGGCCAAATGGCCGTAGACTTCAAGCCATGCAAGGTGTCCATTGGCTTGGCTTCATCCAAGTCTTAGAATGGATCAATGATCAAGATTAAAACTTGGTTAGCAAGCTTCACTCTCATTGGTTGATTTTAGCATTGTCACTAACCTAGTCACCATGCTTAGTCACTAATTAGCCTAGTCATTAGCTTAGTCACCATGTTCTTGAAAGTTCTACTACTAATGATGCTTAATTAAGCTACTAAGTTAACTGTTTTAACTAAAGTGGGTCCCGCAAAACATTTCCGGGTCCACTGTCATCTAAGTATACTGACTAACAAAATAATATTATAATAATACAAAATTATTTTATTTGACAGTTAAATCCTAAAAATTAAAAGATTATTTATCGTCTCATTCAGAATTGGGTTTAGTAAGATCCCCCAGCTCTGAATAATTAAAACAAGATTTTCCCGGCCTGGAAAAATATTATTTTCCTGTCCCAGAGCAAATCACACAAAAAGTCCAAATAAAATCACAGAAAGTAATATTAAACACTGTATCATGTGGAAAAATTAAAAACAGTACATTTGGGACGTAATGGTCATTTTTCCATTTTTCCCCACGACGAAGCAAATCATCCAAAACGTTCAAATAAAATTATAGACAGTATTATATGTCTGTATATCTCCCAGAAAAATTAAAACAATAGCTTGACAAAACTTTTATTCTACCGTCTCGAAACAAATTACGTAAAATGACCAAATAAGATTTTAGCCTGTAAAACGTGTTTGTATTTCATACCGAAAAACAAGAAACAGTAAAATAGGGACACAACAGTCTTTTACACAAAAGCTTGAAAAACAGCAAACAAGACATTCGGAATATTTTTCCAAAAATTGGGGTGTTACAGTTACAGCATTCGTACTTTACTTGAAGTCATGGTCCGTCTTACCGCATGGGGTTAATTTTTATTTTAGGGAAGTTTTGAACAAGCCATCTGACCTTCCTAGAAGTGCAGTAGTTCAGACTGACTCTACGTCATTTGATCAAATGGATGTTCCAGGTGTAGTTGGGGTCCGTAGAAAAAATTCGAGATTCGTAGAAAAAATTTGGACTCAAATACAGAGGTTGCATGATGCTTGGTTTGTTGCGTAATCGTGCTTAGTGCTTCATGCGCCATAATGAGTGGTTTTGAAGCTTGAAGTGTCAAGACAGACTTGCCCCTTAATTGTCTAGCCTCTATAAATAGGGGTTAAAGCTCCTCTTAATCATTTTTATTGTTTCTTTATGAACTCCAGTGACCTGAAGTGATTTCCGGCGGCTTTTCCCAACAGAAAAGTGCAGTTTCGAGTAGTTTCCAACAGTTCCACTCCTTTCAATCTCACTTCGTCTCTACCAGGTACGTTCCCTTTTAATTTTCTATTTCTGCTACTTTTAGTGTCGTAGAATGGTTTTGTCCCCTTTGTTTTGGGGTACACTCATTTCCCTTTTAGTGGAAGTGTGAAGCGAGTTAGGATACCATGGTTCTTGGGTCCCTTCAGTGGAGTCATTTTGTGGAGCACCTTCTCTGCCCTCAATGAGCGGCGGAGGTGTCCTTCTAAGGGTTAAGCCTTGGTGGGCTCGGAGGCTGGTATGCGGGCGTGAACTTTTGATTCCTTCCTTGGTTCTCCCCCTTTGGTGTCTGAATCTATAAGTTAAATTGATTCTAACAATTTACTCACTAACCTCTGTGGGTGTTTCCAAGGATTTAATGGCTAGAAGATGAGCGACTAGGCCTCAAGTGCCAGTTCCAGAAGTTCATATGCCAGCTAGAGAAAACCTTGTGACGATTATCTGTGGTCCTAGTCGGGTATACCCATGGCTTATGGACAACGCCTATGATCGAGTGTCTGCTTTCCAACCCGGGGAACAACATGAAAAGCTCCAAGGCTATTTGATGCTAACGGAGGAGGGTGCAAGGGATTATGAGTTCAATATCCTATTCCCAGAGAATGAAAGGGTCTGCTCTTCATGGAAGGCGGGTGCACATTTTATGTTCCTGTATGAGGATTTCTTTACCTGGTGTAATTGGCTAGCTATCATTGATAATAATTTTGATAATAACAAACATAATGAAGAAGATAGGAAGACCAAGTCCAAAATCTGCAAGAATAACTTTAGGACTTAGAGTTTTTTTGTATGAAGCCTTTTGGATATCTTATTGGTTTTGGAAAGAAAAATCTTAAACATGGTTTTCAAATATATTTATGTTTTCAAAATTGTTTTGAAAATGATTAAAAGTTAGTTTGGAAATTTGGAAGCAAATTCACAGGTTTTTGAAAATGTTTAAGAAATTCTTTTTAATAGCTTTATTTGAATAAAGCTCTTTTTATTCGAATAGATCAATTTCAAATGATTAGTGTAACATCTCGGGACTACCTGCAAGATTAACGAGTGTCTATACAAACCAACACGGGTCTTTTCAGCATGCTTTATCCTCACTCACACGCATCCTAGGAAACTTCCTAGGAAATCATCCATCCCATAATTGCTCCAAGTCAAGCACGTTTAACCATGGAGTTCTTATGTTCTAGGCTCCCGAAAAGAAGTTGCAACTTGTTTATATGGCTACGCCTAATCAATTCTTTTAAGCCATTCTCACTATGCAGTCCCATACCTGCACAGTCTCTAAATCTCTCTCATTCCAGTTCGTATTCAGTTCATTCATAGGACCCTTCGCCTAAAAGCCTGCCAGGAGTCGCTTATTGATGCTTTCACTTTAGCACTGGCGACCACTCCTTGCCCTCGTCGGCCCCGAGACACCACAATTAGTCTTTATCAAAGCTTATTCGAATAACTATGAATAATAGTTTTTCAAATTGGATGCGCATTGCTGATGTTATTCGAATAGCACTCATGCTATTCGAATAGAAGCGTTAAAGAACGTAACTTTCAAGAAGGTTTATTCGAATAACCATTTAAGTTATTCGAATAAAGTGTCTCAGAATTTGTTTTCACAAGGCTTTTCAAATTGGGTTATTCAAATAACTCAATGGTTATTCAAATAACGTTGTGATCCTGTTTTTAGAAGGAAACGACCTTTTTTGCATTGAATGCATATTTAATTTCTTCTAACGGCTCTTTTCTTCAAAGCTCTATAAATAGAGACCTTAGGTCATCTTTGCAATAAGTTTAACATTCTGAATCATTCTTTGCTTGCCTGAAAATGTGATTTTTAAATTTTCTCATATTTTCTGTGCTCTTTTCACCAAAACTTTGAGATATCCTTAAAAAGCTTTCTTAGTGCTTCAATTTGTATTATTCACTCTTAAAGAGAGTTTCTGTTCATCTACTTTTTTTTGCTCTATTGTAAAGAGGGTGAGGTATCCCTCAAAGGTTTGTAAAGAGGGTGAGGTATCCCTCAAAGGTTTGTGAAGGGGGTGAGGTATCCCTCTAAAGTTTGTAAGGGTGAAGTATCCCTGAAGTTTGAGGCTTTAGCACAAGGGTAGAGTTTTCTTGTGTGTGAAAAGTGCTCTTGTTTGTAAAGGTTGCAAGCACCCGTTTAAGCTTGTATTGATAGTGAAAAATCTCAAATAGTTTTTCGAGGACTGGACGTAGGCCACAAGTGGTTGGTGGTCGAACCAGAATAAATATCGTACCTGCTTTTCTAATCCTTATTCTTTTATTTATCTGCATTTAATTTATCATTTCCTGTAATTTATTAGTTGTTCTTAGTGTTCTTTTTCTCTTCTTTTAATTCACATTTTTTTAATATTTTATTTCAACATATTTAATTTGTTTTACACTTTTGCGAAAAGTATTTAACACTCAATTCATCCCCTTCTTGAGTACTGGAAGCCACTTGGTAACAAGTGGTATCAGAACTAGACTTTTGTATAAAGAACTTAGCAACTTTAAGAGAATATGACTTCTTCAAATGGTTTTTCAGAAGGATCCTCCATAATTTGACCACCCTTCTTCAATGGGGATAGTTATGCATATTGGAAGGAAAAAATAAAAATTTTCATCGAAGCTATTGATCTAGATGTGTGGGATGCTGTAAAAAATGACGCATTTATACCTACACGAGAGGTCAATGGTGTAAAGATTGAAACACCAAGGAGTGAATGGTCTAATGATGATAAAAGAAAAGTTCAACATAACTTGAAAGCCAAAAACATCATTACCATTGCTTTGGGGTATGATAAATTTTTTAGAATTTTAAATTTTAAAACTACTAAAGTGTAACACCCACCGTAGGGTGTCACATTTATGTTACTTAATTACCAAATTACCCCCAAGTTCATAAAATGTGATGTTGTGATAAAAATACGAGATGTAAAATTTTTTCCTCTTTGATAACGATAAATAAACTTAGTGAAAAATAAAATATTATACATCATCACACATAATTTACATCATTATACATTACAGAAGTATTGTCGAAATTATTTATATACAGACCAAGTTCTCAAAAGTAGTTAGACATTATTTAAAAACTAACACACTTGCCCAAGCATAAACTAAACAGCAGAACCCTCAGACGGGTCCTCCTCAGACTCCTCAGCTGGTAGGAATCCGACCTGACGCGAAGTCCTACGGACAGGTGTCCGAGCAGACGACACAATACTAATCTCCGTTGGGACATAATACCTAGCATCCCAATACTGCCTGATTGACAGCGAAAATTCAACATGTACATATATAGTTATGGAAAAGGACGGATCTCTGCGAAACTCTCGGCTCATGTTGACCATCAGATTTCCCTGATATATTAGTCCCCTCTCATCGGGACTAGTCCTCTATGCTCCAGCTCCACTATGGAACTGTAATCTCACGTAACCGAAGAAACTAGATCTGGACGTCATCTTATTAAAAACTCCGCTTCCTCAGGAGAAATCTTCTCTTCTTCACCCTCTTGTGCAATCCCTTGCTCAGTGTCTTTACCAAACAAATAAAGTGCAATACAAAATAATATACAAAGAGGTGAGATCACCTATGCTAATACCAATATGATAGCATAGAGATAACACAAACAACACACCATACAAATATATCATACCATAATTACAATTATGCCATCATCATAATGTATAAAATAATAATAATTACAATAATGCCATCAACATTATTTATCATCATCATCATTCAATATTCCTCAATTAGAATAGTTCAATTATCATAACTAATACTCAATAATTATGCATGTGCACATAGACTCAATTTCCTACTCTATGGAGCTAATACTCAGTTCAGAAAAATTGATCTAAAAGATCTGTCTGTATCAACATGCCTCAGACCACGTGCCACATTTCTCATATGTGTTTGCACATCTAGCATATATACGACAATCTTTACTAGATCTTGATTAAGAATAGTGTCTCAGTCAGGATCATCGGTGTGTTGCATCAGTCTAACCCATGGTACAGAAGAGCTACTAACTGCCCACTGTAAGCAACCCGCACCCTGATGCCCCCAAAGTCAACAAGCGACTTACACTACGCATATCGCACCCACTCAAGAAGTGTACGTCTCTCCTAGGCAAATAGCCATATTCAGTCCATCGGACCTTTTCAATGCATGTTCAATGCACCAATGCCAATCACATGCAAAATTCATCATTTTCTTATACAGTGTCCATACACTAGTCCATGCATGTAAAATGCACCAATGCCAATCACAGGTAAATTCATTATTTTCTCATACAGTGTCCATACACTAGTCCAATAGTAATCTTACTGTTTATTTAGTCGCAAAATCATATTATCGCGTTTTCATAGTCGCGCAACACCGTTGTTGCGTTTTCAAAATCGTGCAACAATTCTGTTACGTTTTCAAATTGCGTAGCGATTTTCCATCGTTTTTCTCAATCACGTAAAAATATTCCATCATTTTTCAATCACGTAGTGATTTTTTAACAATATTTCAATCACGTAAAAATATTTAAACGCTTTCCAAATTGCGTAGAAATATTTTAATATTTTTCAAATCGCGTAGCTTAAAAATCACGTTTTTTAAGTTACTTAAATCATTTTTCACCATTTTTCAACTTTGTAAAATATTTCTCGACTTTAAAAAAATTCAATTTCAACTTTTCTCAAAATAATATGACTTCTCACATTATTTTCCACATTTTCTTACTCAAGAAAATCTTTTTCGCAATTTAGGTGTGATTCTTTAGGGTTTGCTTGAAACCTAGCACACATGCATATACTAAACATGATATCCGGTCTACTTGCGGTAAGATAAAGGAGTGAGCCAATTATACCTCTATACTTAGTGATTTCTACCGATTTACCTCCTTCATCCTTGTCCAAATAACAGGAAGTTCCCATTGGTGTAGCCATTTGCTTTGCTCCTTCCATTCCAAACTTTTTGAGCAACTCCTTGCAATATTTTGATTGACTTATGAAAGTCCCATTTCTTGTTTGCTTGATTTGAAGCCCAAGGAAGAAGTTGAGCTCACCCATCATGGACATCTCAAACTCACTTTGCATGATATTGGCAAATTCTTTACAAAGAGAGTCATTAGTAGCACCAAATATAATATCATCAACATATATTTGAACAAGTAAAATGTCATGCTTTTTATGTTTGATGAAAAGAGTTGTGTCAACCTTTCCCCTAGAGAAACCATTTTCCAAAAGAAACTTGCTCAACCTTTCATACCAAGCTCTAGGAGCTTGTTTTAAGCCATACAAAGCCTTTTTAAGTTTAAAAACATGGTTGGGCAACTCAAAGTTTTCAAAACCGGGAGGTTGATCAACATATACTTCTTCTTGTATGAAACCATTTAAAAAAGCACTTTTGACATCCATTTGAAAGAGTTTGAAATCCATGATGCAAGCATATGCAAGTAACATTCTAATGGCTTCTAGTCTAGCTACGGGAGCATACGTTTCTTCATAATCTATACCTTCTTCTTGATTATAACCCTTAGCTACAAGCCTAGCCTTGTTTCTTATTATTAAGCCCGTTTTATCAAGTTTGTTCCTAAAAACCCATTTGGTGCCAATTATTGGATGATCATTGGGCCTTGGGACTAATTCCCAAACTTGATTCCTTTCAAATTGATTTAATTCATCTTGCATGGCCAAGATCCAATGTTCATCATTAATGGCCTCATTTATGTTTTAAGGTTCAACTTGAGAAACAAAAGCCATATGATTACATGCATCTCTAAGAGAGTTACGAGTGATTACCCCTTTTGATACATCACCTATCACTTTGTCAAGAGGATGATATCTTGATGTTTTCCATTCCTTGGGAAGATCCATGATTTGAGAGTCCTCTTGTCTTGGGGAATCATATGGGCTTTCTTCTTGCTTCTTGACTTCTTCTTCTTGATTTCCAAGGTGAGTTCTCGCAAGGATTTCTGCAAAATCATCAACAAGCTCCTTTCTTGGCTCGTTTGGGTTAGTCTCATCAAATGCAACATGTATGGACTCTTCTATGGTCATTGTTCATTTGTTATAAACCCTAAAGGCCTTACTATGTATAGAATAACCAAGAAAGATTCCCTCATCAGATTTTGCATCAAACTTCCCCAAGTTATCCTTTCCATTATTTAGAACAAAACATTTACATCCAAAGACATGAAAATGTGAGACATTTGGTTTCCTTCCTTTGTATAGTTCATAGGGGGTTTTCTTTAAAATTGGCCTTATTAGAGCCCTATTCATAACATAACAAGCGGTGTTAACCGCATCCGCCCAAAAATACTTAGGAAGGTTGGCCTCATTGAGCATAGTTCTTGCCATTTCTTCTAAAGATCGATTTTTTCTTTCTACAACACCATTTTGTTGTGGTGTTCTAGGGGCTGAAAAATTATGCTCAATGCCATGTTCATCACAAAACGTTTCAAATTCATGGTTTTCAAATTCACCACCATGATCACTTCTTATGGATGCAATACAAAAACCTTTTTCGTTTTGGATAACTTTAGCAAGCTTTTTGAATGATTGAAAAGCATCATTTTTGTGAGATAAAAACAATGTCCATGTAAACCTAGAAAAATCGTCCACAATCACTAAGGCATAGTAATTCCCACCAAAGCTCATAGTTCTAGAGGGACCAAAAAGATCCATGTGCAAAAGTTGTGGAGGTCTTGAAGTTGAAACCACATTTTTAGCTTTAAAAGAGACCTTTACTTGTTTTCCCTTTTGACATGCATCACAAAGTTTGTCTTTTTCAAATTTGAGCTTTGGAAGACCAATTACTAGTTCTTTAGAAACTAATTTGTTTAAGTGATCCATATGAATGTGAGCAATTCTTCTATGCCATAACCATGAATCATTTTCTCTAGTCATAAAGCAATTAGCATCATTTGAGGAAATGTCATCAAGGCTAATCATATATATGTTATTGACCCTATGACCAACAAACCTAACATGTTTATCATCCTTACTCTCAATTATGCAACAATTTGAATCAAATATAACTCTATTGCCTTTATCACATAATTGACTAATACTAAGCAAATTATGTTTAAGTCCTTCAACAAGTAAAACGTTATCAATAGATGATGAAGGATTCTTACCAACTTTGCCAATTCCAAGAATCTTCCCTTTGTTGTTGTCACCATATGTGACATGACCATGTTTCTTGAGAGTAAGGGAGGAGAACTTGGACCCATCACCGGTCATGTGCTTGGAGCAACCACTATCAAGATACCAATTTGAGCTCTTGGTCTTCAAGCACACCTACAACACATATTCAAGTTTTAACTTTTGGTACCCAAATTGTCTTGGGTCCTTGTGTGTTAGAGTTAGGCATGGTGCCTTTAGGAACCCAAACCCTTTTTATTCCAACTATAGTATTTATATTCTTTCTAACATTGCAAGTGGATGCACTATGCCTTTTCCTACCACAATGAAAACATTTGATAAAGGGGGTACTTGAAGTTTTAGATGGAACAAAGAAATTATTGTAGGATTTTTGATGATTATTTGGATTGTATCCTAATCCGGCTTTTTGAAAAACACACCTTTGTTTGCTTAGTAGCATGTTCAAATTATCTCTTCCCATAGTAAATTTTGCAAGAGTGTTTTTCAAGTCCTCAATTTCTTTTTCAAAGGCTTTACATGATAAACAAGGTAATGATATGGATGCATTATCATGTGAGGAACAAGTCATGCATGATGAATTAGCATCTATGAGTCCTAAGGTCTCATTTTCAATTTTAAGTTCATTTATCTCCTTAGTTAAAGTAGACACTTTGTTTGTCAATAGGGAGATTGTTTTATTTGAAGATAAAATCATTTTAGTGAGTCTCAAGGATTCATCATGCAATTCTTGAAAGGCATCTTGCAATTCATCATAAGTAGGTGGAGGTTCTAGGTTAGAAGAGGTTACCTCGGTGTCGCTTTCTCCACCTTCTTCTCCTTGAGCCATGAGGCAAAGATGGGCTTCTTCATTTTCAGAGTCGTCGGAAGAACTTAAGTCATTGTCCTCCCAAGCTATGTATGCTCTTCTTCCTTTCTTTTCCTTGGAGGGTCTTTTCTCAAACTTCTCCATCTTCTTGAGATATGTAGGACACTCCATTTTCATATGCCCCGGTTTTCCGCATTCGTAGCATTTTGGAGGAGTGGAGGATCCTTCTCCTTTGTGATATGCCTTCTTTTGAGGAAAGGGTGGTCTTCTTTGAAATCCCTTTTTCTTTAGGAACCTTCCGAATTTTCTCACAAGAAGACTAAGATTTTCCTCACTTAGTTCCACATTTTCAGCATCCTCTTCACCATCTTCATCATCATCTTCAAGTATGGAAGAGGTGGCTTTGAGTGCAATTCCCTTCTTCTTTTTATCATGCTCTTCACTTTGATTGAGCCTATTTAGTTCCTGCTCATGTTCTTGAAGCTTTCCGAATAGGGTGGCTAGAGACATTGTTGATAGGTCTCTTGATTCCGCAATAGCCGTAACTTTGGGTTGCCAATTCCTGCTTAGACATCTTAAGACTTTGTTAATAAGATCCTCATTAGGGAATGTCTTTCCCAATGAGATGAGATGATTAACAATGTGAGTAAATCTCTTTTGCATATCTTGAATATTCTCACCTTGATTCATTCTAAACAATTCATATTCATGAGTAAGAGTGTTTATTCGAGATCGTTTTACCTCACTAGTGCCTTCATGAGTTACTTGTAGGGTATCCCACATTTCTTTTGCGGTCTTACAATTTGACACCCTAAAGAATTCATCATACCCCAAGGATGTGGTGATGATGTTCTTAGCTCTCAAGTTGTATTGAACCTTCTTTTTATCATCATCGGTCCATTCATTTCTAGGTGTGTTGATTCTCACACCATCTTTAGTTTGTGTTGGGACAAAAGCACCATGTTCAACGGCGTCCCACACATCTAAGTCAATAGCTTCAATAAAAATCTTCATTCTTTCTTTCCAATAAGCATAACCATCCCCATTGAAAAAGGGAGGTCTATTTATAGAAGAACCTTCATTAGAAAAACCATTTGAAGCCATTTATACTCTTGAAGCGGCTAAGCTCTTTATACAAGAGTCTAGCTCTGATACCACTTGTTACCAAGTGGCCTCAATACTCAAGAGGGGGGTGAATTGAGTAAGTAAAGCAAGTTCGCAAATCTTTCGCAAATCGTTTGATAAACAATTTTCGTTGAGGCTATTAAACAATTAGAGATGATTGGATAAATGAGATAAACACTTTTACCTATAAATGTGATAGCCAAAGGAAACAATATCCAATCAATTCAATAAAGCAGTAAATTAAATAAAGAGAAGGGTTTAGAGAAAACAAACACAATCGTTTATCCTGGTTCGATCACCAATCCACTTGTGATCTACGTCCAGTCCCCAAGCAACAACTCGAGATTTTCCACTATATCTTCAAGCTTCAATAGGTGCTTGACTACCTTTACAAACTTGAGCCCTCAACTCCTTGGGATGCCTCACCCTTGAGCTTGAGTCTCTTGAAACAAAGGGATGCCTCACCCTTTACACAATGGAGGGATACCTCACCCTCTCTCTTATACAGAATTTAAGATTGATATAAAGAAGCTCTCACTAGAGTAGATTGATACAAATTGAAGCTCTACTTATGCTCACAAAAGATATCTCAAAGATTGAATGAAAACAGAGCAATGGATGATTTTTGAGTTTGATTCACGTTCAAAGTATTGCTATGATGTTTTTGGGCTGCAGAAAACTTACTAAATGATGTCCCAACTATGGTATTTAAAGCCCATACATTAAAGAGCCGTTGGAGTAAATCAAGCCAACCATTTTTAGTGCTTCTGATATAGCCGTTGGGCATGTCAGACCACTTGTAATCGATTACATGGGTTTGGTAATCGATTACATGAAAAATATAACGTGTTCTTGGCTTTCTGGGTCTTTGGTAATCGATTACAAGCTCTGTGTAATCGATTACGAGCCTTCTGACGTTTGATGTAATCGATTACAATATTTGGGTAATCAATTACATGGCCCCTTTGAACGTGTTCTTTGCTTTCAGGGAATACGGTAATCGATTACATTACCTGTGTAATCGATTACGAGCCTTCTGACTTTGATGTAATCGATTACAATATTTAGGTAATCGATTACATGGCCCCTTTGAACGTGTTCTTTGAATTCAGGGAATACGGTAATCGATTACATTACCTGTGTAATCGATTACACTGCTTCTGACTTTCTGGTAATCGATTACAATAATGTTGTAATCGATTACAAGGCTTCTGTTTAGCTTGTAATCGATTACTGAACCCTGGTAATCGATTACACTATACCTTTAACTCATTTTTCAAGCCTTAAAACTGTTTTAAATCATTCCTCATCTTTAGAAAACATGGATTAAACAAAATGTATCATTGTTTGGCATGATCCATGATAAAAGAAGTTCTCTTTTTAGGAAATTATCTTTGAAACCCATATTGATTAAAAACATTTTTGAAAAACCATTTGAGATATCTTTGGAGCATTTAACATTGATGTACTTATGCCTATATCTAAGCCTCTTGATTTCTTCCTTTGATACTTGGCTTTCTCTTTTGCTCTTTGGTCTTCATCTTTGACTTTGTTATCATCAAAAACTTTTTGACATGCTTTGAGACACATGCATTCTCACATAGTACGTTAATATGCAATGCAAGGAAAAATATCAATACAAAAATTGGAACTAAAATGGTATAGGTTCCTAAGGGTACAATACCCAAAACTAACACACAAGGACCCAAGAAAATTTGGGTACCAAAAGTCAAAATTTGAAGTGTATTGTAGGTGTGCTTGAAGGCCAAAATATGACTTTGGCATTTTTGAAAGTGGTTACTGCAAGCACAAGACCGGAAATATTTTCAAGCTTTCTTCCTAATCTCCATGAAGCTTGGACTTGTAATCTTTGGATAAGTGGAAACTTGTGTTATATGTTTCTAGCTTTTTGTCTTGTAAATATTTCAACATGTTAATATGTTAGGTAAATATGCTTCTTGTTTAAAATGACATGGTTGATGATAATTACCTTGAGCTTGAGTCTTTTTGTTTAATCATGACTTAAAATAAGTGTATGTGTTTTTTTTTGTTGTTTTTTTTCTTCTTATTTTATCCCTCTTTTTTCTTAAAATTTGAAAATATCTCTACATTTCTTGAATATGCTAGATGAGTACACATCCTATTTGGAATAACCTGTTTTATGACAATGTCTTTATTCTTGACCATGTACCATTTATCTTTTATTTCATATGCTCATAAGTATTATATGTCTCCTTGTTTGATATTGCTTGATATGTTCATATCTTGAAAATGATTCATTTTATGCCTTGAACTTGTCTTTGAACTTCTTTGTAAGGAACTTAAATAAGATGTATATACTAGAAGTTCTTACTTGATATAACTTGCCTAACATGATCATTGTTTGCCCAAGATGCTTATATAAGTTTTGATGATAATCATATGTTTCTTGATAGACTTGAATCATGCCTTAAAATGCCTAAAACATTTCTTTTTGGATTCAAGTACATATATAAGTCATGCTTATATTTACTAATTTATTATTGAATTATTACTAACTTGAGCATTGGAGATATCCTACAATTTGTTTCTACAAGTACCTTATTATTGGGTAAAGTTCCTACTCTCAAAATGTATGCTTAAACGTGTTTACTGATGCATTTTTGATAGGTTTATTCGAATAACCATGTGGCTATTCAAATAAACATAGTTATTTACTCAAGAATTTGTGTTGTGCATCTGTGTTATTCGACTCATTTCATTCAAATAACCTGAAACTAGCAACCATAGTCTTTATGTTTTATATCTGTGTCATTTGAATAAAACAAATTCTATTTGAATAAACGGTTGTCCATGTTAGCTCTCCCTATTCATGTATCTGGATTAATTGAATAAGACATTTGTTATTCGAATAAAGCCTTCACAAGGGATTTTATCTAACTTTGGTTATTCGAATAACCAAAAGACTATTCAAATAAACCTTGGCATATATCCTGGTTTACGGGCCTGATCTCTATTCTGTTTTTATCTTCTTTTAATACAAATGCAAATGTAAATGTAATTGGAAAACTTAACTCTATGGATGATATACTAAAATGCATCTTATTTCATTTGAGCTTGAATTTATGTGATTACTTTTTTGCCTTCAATGAAAATAACATGATATATATTATGTGCCTTTGCTTTGGCTTTGCTCTTGCCCCTTCATTTCTCAAGAATTTGTTGTATATATTGAAATCCTTGGAATTTGGACTGAAAATGTAAATGGTTGTTTTACTATACAATATAATTGGATGATCAAATATATGTTCTTTTGAACTCCTTTGTGGTTGATGTGCTGAATATTGTATTTATCTTGCTAAAATTATAATATTATATTTTGTTGCTATTCTGGTCGTTATGAATGAATACATCTTGTTGGACTGGAACATACTTTGTTTAAGCTCTATGCTTTCACTTACCCCACCTTTTTGTTTATGACAAAAGGGGGAGAAAAATTTGAGTTTATTTGAGAAAAGACAGGTAAAATTAAAAAGAGAAGTTGGATTCCATAAGTAAGGAGGAGCTGCGCACATCTCTGATATAAATCACCTCCTACGAAAAAGACGGGGAGTAAGTTTCTCAAATTAACTTTGTGAATTCCAATTTATCTGAACTAACTCTTTTCTCAAATGTTAGTTTCTCGGCTAGGAGATGCTTTTTTCACAAAACCAGTGGTCAATGCTCTTAAAGGCAAGATTTATTAGAGGTAACAAGCCTATATGACACTATGCAAAATCTTCCATTTGGCCAGGGGTAAGGTAGTTCATCCAATCTGTTCATGATGGTAGTTGCTGGCTTCTTGGTGATGGAAGTAAAATTCATTTTTGGAGAGATAAATGGATCTCAAATCCCATTGCTGAGTTGTTACAAATTCCATATTATGTCTAATCTTCTTTGAATACTTCAGTGCAGGACATCATTTATGAAAAGTCATGGTCCATTCCTGATGCTTTTGCTTCTAAATTCCCTGCAATTGTTAATGAAATACAACAATTGGTTATACCTAAGGATTCTGCAGAAGACAAATTCATTTGTACGAGTTCTGATGATGGATCTCTCAGCTTCAAATATGTCTTTCTCCATCTATTCCTGACTGTACAACATACAAATTGGGGAAGAAAAATTTGGAGTTCTGCCATTCCTCAATCTAAGTCTTTTTTGCTTTGGAGGTTATTACAAAACAAGCTTCCAACAGATGATAACTTGCAGAAGAGAGGTTGCATATTAGTTTTAGCCTATAGCCTTGGTGGAGCAGCTTATGAGACTTCTATGCATCTATTTCTCAACTGTCACTTTGTAGCAGCTCTCTGGTCTTGGTTAAGCAGTTTGCTGCAACTTTAGCTCGATGTGTCTAGCCTCAACTCAATAGTTGCTGTTTGTGATGAATATTGGAGTGGTCAGGTAAAAGATATCATTCTTTCAGCCATTATTCATATAATATGGATGGTTTGGTATGTTAGAAACCAACTTAGGTTCAATAATAAAATTGTGTCTATTAATAGAGCCATACATATGATCTCTGCTGGTATGGCACTGTCTAGCAATTTTTCTAATGGCAAAATGTCATCCTCTATTGAGGAGTTTAGAATCATTAAGTCATTCTCTGTAATCTGCCATCCTTCTAAAGCACCACCAATCATTCAAGTAAATTGGAATAGACCTCTTTGTGGCTGGATAAAAGGAAATTCAGATAGTGCTTCAAGAGGTAATCCTAGACAATCAGCTTGTAGTGGGATTTTTAGAGATTCGAGTGGTGCAATCCTTGGTTACTTTGCAGACTACATTAGAGTATCATCTTCTTTTCATGCTGAACTTCAAGCTGCCATGAAGTGTATTGAAATTTCTTTTCAAAAAGGTTGGCAAACATTCTGGTTGGAATGTGATTCCATGCTTGTCATAGTTGCATTCAAGTCTCTTGATTTAGTTCCTTAGACGCTTAGAAATAGGTGTAGGAATTGTTTGTTTTTGACAAGGCAAATGCAATTTCAAGTATCTCATATTTTCAGAGAAGGAAATTCTTATGCAGACAAGTTAGCAAAATTTGGCATTAATAGTCATTGTTTTACTTAGTGGGATTTGCCTCTAAGGTTTCTCTTTGAAGACTTTAATTGCAATAGATTAGGTCTACCCTATTTTAGATTTAAATGATTCTTTTTTATTTTTCATGGGTTTTGGTATGGTCCCCCCATGTATTTGTATTCTTTTTATTATTTTTAATAAACTTTTGGTGTGCTGCAGATGATGGGTAGGGTTTGAGGTGCCAACCTAGTTAGGATTTCTCTCCCTACAGTGATGCATTTGCACATCAATTTTGATAAAAAAAAATGTTAGTTTGTCATCATAAAAAAGGGAAGAATGTAATTAACTAGCTGTCATTGATAATAGTTTTGATGATAACAAACATGATGAAGAAGATAGGAAGATCAAGTCCAATACCTGCAAGAATAACTTTAGGACTTAGAGCCTTTTTGTATGAAGCATTTTGGATATCTCATTGGTTTTGGAAAGAAAAGTCTTAAACATGGTTTTCAAATATATCTATGTTTTCAAAATGGTTTTGAAAATGATTAAAAGTTAGTTTGGAAATTTGGAAGCAAATTCACAGGTTTTTTGAAAATGTTTAAGAAATTATTTTTAATAGCTTTATTCAAATAAAGCTCTTTTTATTCGAATAAATCAATTTCAAATGATTAGTCTTTATCAAAGCTTATTCGAATAACTATAAAGTTATTTGAATAACAGTTTTTCAAATTGGCTATGCATTGCTGATGTTATTCGAATAGCACTCATGCTATTCGAATAGAAGCGTTAATGAACATAACTTTCAAGAAGGTTTATTTGAATAACCATTTAAGTTATTCGAATAAAGTGTCTCAGAATCCATTTTCACAAGGCTTTTCAAATTGGGTTATTCAAATAACTCAATGGTTATTCGAATAACGTCGTGATCCTGTTTTTAAAAAGAAACGACCTTTTCGCATTGAATGCATATTTAATTTCTTCCAACGACTCTTTTCTTCAAAGCTCTATAAATAGAGACCTTAGGGCATCTTTGCAATAAGTTTAACATTTTGAATCATTCTTTGCTTGCTTGAAAACATGATTTATAAATTTTCTCATATTTTTTATGCTCTTTTCGCCAAATCTTTGAGATATCCTTAAAGAGCTTTCTTAGTGTTTCAATTTGTATTATTCACTCTTAAAGAGAGTTTCTATTCATCTACTTTTTCTGCTCTATTGTAAAGAGGGTGGGGTATCCCTCAAAGATTTGTAAAGAGGGTGAGGTATCCCTCTAAAGTTTGTAAAGGTGAGGTATCCCAGAAGTTTGAGGCTTTAGCACAAGGGTAGAGTTTCCCTATGTGTGAAAAGTGCTCTTGTTTGTAAAGAATACAAGCACCCATTTAAGCTTGTATTGATAGTGAAAAATCTCATATAGTTTTTCGAGGACTGGACGTAGGCCAGAAGTGGTTGGTGGTCGAACCAAGATAAATATCGTGCCTACTTTTCTAATCCTTATTCTTTTATTTATCTGCATTTAATTTGTCATTTCCTACAATTTATTGGTTATTCTTAGTGTTCTTTTTCTCTTCTTTTAATTCACATTTTTTAATATTTATTTCAGCATATTTAGTTTGTTTACGCTTTTGTGAAAAGTATTTAACACTCAATTCACCCCCCTCTCGAGTACTGGAAGCCACTTGGTAACTCCCGGTTTGGACTTCGAATCCCCTTCAACAACTTCTAGCTTATAGTCCTTCGTACTCTCAACACAGCTCCAACCCAGATTCATCCTAACAATTGGGCAAGTATCCTTGCCTTGGAAAGGATTTGCTGATTGATCATATTGTGGCACTTGGAGAGGGCGTTCTTTTACTTCCACACTTGATGAAGCCTTCAGGGTGGTGGCGTTGCTCAAAAGACAATGATGGGACTCACCCTTTCTGGATAGACAATGATGGGGAACCGATGTTTGGCATATATTAGTTCGAGAGGGCGTGGAATACTCCTCTTCATTTGATTGAATGAGAGAGGCACCACCTTGACTAGAGCGGCATTGAGTGTGTTGACTTCTTTACTATGTGGGTCCAATAAGTGGGCCTTATTTCTTCTAAGGGCATGTTGGATGCCCGATGACGTAGCTCTCTGGCCATTTTAGGTAGCATAAGCCATAGTCTGTATTTAATTTCTTGCGTATGTTAATTTGTTTGCATAGTTTTCTCGTTATCTGACTCTTGCCATATTTTGCAGTGAGTTTGGCTTCGATGGCAACTGAGAATGCTCTTATGACTCTTGAGGCGCTGAGAGCTAGGAATACAACTGGTCCTTCCAATGCTTCCGTGGTTGTCACTGCAGCCCATCTGTCCCTGCCAGTTGAGGATCTGGCAACTGAGGGTAGCCCAATTCAATTGGAGGATTCCCCTACACCACCACTTCAGAGACGGAAAAGAAAGGTCAATGAGGACGACATGAAGGACAGTTGAAATGGAGGTTACCTCGATTAGTTTGTATGAGGACAACTCGAATCCCGGGCATTTCAGTGACTTCAACCTTCTAGATGACGAAGTCATGAATCACGTTGCTCAGCACAACACGAGAGAGATCTTGTCTTCATTTTAGACTTGCGCTCTTCGGCTAGCTGCTAAAGCTCATTTTTTTGGAGAGATGCTATGAAAAGTTTAACCAGCAGGCAGCGGAATGGGTGACAATGGCCGAGGAGGGCGCAAACCGGGCCTTCAGAGCCAAGGAGGGAGCTAAGAAGCCTAAGAATGACGTTGAAGCTAGGGTCAAGGAACTGGAGAAGGAACTGGCGACCTTGACGGATAGCCTGAAGCAAGAGAAGGCCAACTTGGTAGAGACTAAGAAAGGAGCTGCCGAACTCCATGATGAATATGAGAACCTCCAAGCTAAGAACCGAGGTCTCCATATTGAAGTAGGGAGGTTGCAAGAGGAAACCTAATAGCTGATTACGGTCAGCACGAATATCAGCGACGAGCAGTTCCAAAATGCAGTTGCAAGAGTCCAGCTTTTTAATCCCGGGGTGGCCCTGACATTGGACGCGCTGGACCCTAAGAAGGTGATCTAAGACAGTCGTCTTATGCTTCCGAGTCTTGCTCAAATTGACCAAAATGCCGACAAGGCTCTAGTCTCCGTCATCCATGATCCGTAACATGCCTGTTATTCTTGCCACATGCGTAGGGTATTTCTCTTTTATGAAGACAATTACCTCGGTTGTCGGGGTGATTTTTATTTATTTCATTTGCTTGTTTCTTATCCATGGTCTGTATTGGGTCCAATGCCCATTATAAATATGCATTTGTTGGCCACTTGAAAGACTTAAGATTATTTGGTTAATTAGAACCTTGGTCTGGGTCTAACACCTAAAATGTTTTGGTACTTAGGATTCCACTTGACTTAGGTATAATTTAAAATCAAAACCTTAGCCCGGGGTCCAACACCCAAAATGTTTTGGCACTTGGGATCCCACTTGTCTTAGGTATAATTTAAAATCGAGACTTAGCCCGGGGTCCCACACCTAAAATGTTTTGGCACTTGGTATCCTACTTAACTTAGGTATAATTTAAGGTGATCCATAATCAGGGTCTTTAATGTTTACGGTTTACAGTGAAAAGTTGTCTGACACTTAGGAATTTTCTACTTTAGAACCTGTTTGACATAAGACATTTTCGATGGATATCTAATGGTGGGCCACAAATGTTATAATCTACACTGCCATTTTATTTCATAACCATAGAATAGTCATGGCCAAGTGTTGAGGATTGGGTGTGGACCCATAACCTAAGACCAAAATACTCAAACGGGTTTTGTGGGTTACTCCTCTTAACCTAGACTATTAAGTCCGATGGGGACGAGCTCAAGGCATTCTAAAAGTGTTTTTCCATCTTGAAAGGTCCTTTGAGACTTTTAAATATGTATATTGATATATGAATAACTCCATTTTATTAATTAATTTGAGGACAAAAGTCTGTATAGAGTATATGCAATTATAGACTGGGGCAGATCAAACGTGAAGTAAACTAAGACTATGCCTTAAAGGGTATTTAGCTGTAGTACTTTCTAAGTTTGTCCTCATTCCAATAGTTCTTAATCAGCTTACTCGTTAATGTCTCTAGAGTGTAAACTCCTTTGCTAGTATTGACTATGATGTGGTAGGGACCTTCCCAATTGGGGGCTAATTTCTTTTGGGAGGCATTCCTGCCCTTGATATCTGCTTTCCGGAGATCTAAGTCCCCTGGTTAGAATTTCCTAGGGACAACATTCAAATTATAATGAGTCGTCGTCCTCTTCTTGATGGCGCTGTCACGTATATAAGCAATGCACCTTTTTTCTTCCAGAAGATCCAGGTATTCTTTAATTAGTCTGGGGTTGCTGTCAGGTGAAAATTGTTGAAGACGCTAACTCAATTCCCCTATTTCCACCAGGATCATAGCCTCACACTCATAGGTGAGTTTAAATGGAGTCACCTATTTTAGAGTGGGGCATAGTTCGATAGGCCTAGAGGACATAGTCAAGTTGCTCAGCCCAGTTTCTTTTGGCTTCATCTAACCTTCTTTTAATTCCTCAGACAATAACCCTATTGGCGGCTTTGACTTGCCCATTTGTCCTGGGGTTTTCTACGGAACTTCAATGGTACTTGATTTTTAATTCAGCAAGCATATCTTTGAAACCCTTATCTTTGAATTGGGTCCCACTGTCCATCACAATAGATTCCAGAATCCCGAACCTGGTGATGATGTGAAGCCAGATGAATTTTTGAATTCAAGCAGAGGTGATCGTGACTAAGGGTTCTACATCGATCCATTTTGTAAAGTAATCCACCACCACCACCAAGTATTTCAATTGACCAGGTGCTTGAGGGAAAGGGCCCAGGATATCCATACCCCATATGTAGAATGACCAGGATATTGACATCATGGATAGTTCCTCTGACAGAGCCTGATAATGGTTTGAGTGGCATTAGCATTTATCATAAATCCAGACATGTGCTTGGGAATCTACTTCTAATGTTAGCCAATAGTATCCCACCCTAAGTACCTTTAAAGTTAGGGCTTTGTCTCCCAAATGGTGTCCACAACTCCCTTCATGAACCTCAGCCAACACATATTCTACTTCTTTGGTGAGAGGTATTTAAGGAGTGGTGAGGAAAACTCATGCCCGTATAACTGCCCATCATAGATGGTGTACATGACTGCAGTTCTAATCAATTTGAAGGCTTCTTTTGGCTCAGAGGGTTTGGTTCCAAACTGTAGATATTCCATGATCGGGGTAATCCAAGTACGCTATCCTTTTTTCACTTGGAAAATGGATGCATCCGTGATAGAGGGTTGTGAGAGGGTATCTTGGATCATAAAAAGATTATTGCTCGGGCTTTTAGTGCTAGCCAGTTTGGATAAGAGATTAGGTATGGAGTTATGCTCCCATGATATATGCTATACTTTGACATCCTGGAAGCTTTTAAGGAGCTCTTATACCTTAGCTAAGTATCACTGAAGAAGGGGTTCCTTGGCCTGATAGTCACCTTGGACTTGGGAGGTCACAAGTTTGGAGTCATTGCAAAGTATGATTTTATCCGCTACCATGTCCTTTGTCATTGCTAGTTTGGCGATACATGCTTCATACTTCGCATGGTTGTTTGATGTTGTGAATTCAAACTTTAGGGGACTTTCCACTGTCACTCCTTTAGAGTTTTCCAAAATCACCCCAGCACCAAGGGGTTCGAGGAACCATCAATATATATGGTTGGTGTGGTGTGAATTTTGAATTAAAATTGAGATTAAAAACAGTTGCCAAGTTCCACCAAAATTATAAAAACCTTGCAACCAGTTATAGTAAGGAAGGGTCGGTATACAGAAAACTGATTCAATTAACACTATAAATTGATTCCTAATTTAAACTCTTAAAAATAAAAAACAGTAAAAAGAGGTTTTGTTTGTTAAAACTAAAAACAACAATTAAATTTAAAACAATAACAATAAACACGATTTGAATTGCCAATTAAAAGACAATGGTTAAAAGATGAAATCTACCACTAGA
Organism: Ormosia emarginata; assembly: GCA_029884605.1. NCBI lineage: Eukaryota > Viridiplantae > Streptophyta > Magnoliopsida > Fabales > Fabaceae > Ormosia > Ormosia emarginata. The sequence continues at coordinate 50,083,112 of JAQQTP010000088.1, forward strand.
TTTATATGATTATGTTAACTTACATTCTCTTTATACCAATATAACCAATTATGCTTTTATGTGATTATGAGATAAATCCATTGTTTTCCTTAAGTTTCACTTAATTCAACAACCACTCAAATTAAATCCTAATCATTAGTTATTTGTAAAGCAACCGCTCTTACACCTACCTAATGACTGCATTAAGATTTAGAAAACTAATCACACTAAGATCTAATCACACACCGATATTAAATTACTTAGAACATATGTCTAACTAGTCCTACCACCGCAACCGCGCATAGCAATCCTAGTTTTACCACTTTTAAAATTAGCAAAGAGTATAAAAACCTTTATACTGAATTAAGATAATAAGCATATGAATAAAAACTGAATTGAATTGATATAAAGAGATATGCAAGGTTCACATAATCAAAACTAGGGTTTCATCTTCCCTTAACCAAATAAGAAGATTAGCCACACATAGCAAATTCAAAATCAAAAGAATAACAGAAGAAAGACATCATCTCAAATAAAAGAAGAGAAGAAAACTAAAGATCAAACTAGTTTCCAAGGTTTGAGGTTAATTGATCTTTGATCGCTTGAACCCGAGTCTCCAATCTTTGAGAATCTTCCTCTTGCTTGTTCTTCGTCTTTCCTTCAGTTCCTTGGCAGCTTCTAGTCCAGAGATCCCCTTTTAGGACCTTAGGTAACCCTATTTATAACTTTGGATACCTAGTGCATCATTAGAATTCGTATATGCTTTCCTAATGTGACGACACGGGTCGTGTCATATGACATGGCCTACCTCGTGTCAAGGTCTACTAGCATAATTTCAGCAAAATTAGAAGTCAGAGAGGATTACGCCTATCCCATGTCTGAGGACACAGGCCATGTCTTTTGGCACACTCAGTATTGGCTTGAATTGCGATACTAGAGAAGGACACGGCCTACCCCGTGTCAGGGTCTGTCAGCATAATTTCAGCAAAATTGGAAGTCAGAGAGGAACATGCCTACCCCGTGTCTGAGGACACAGGCCGTGTTTTTTGGCACACTCAGAATTGGCTCGAATTTTGATGCCAGAGAAGGACATGGCCTACCCTGTGTCTGCGGACACGAGTCGTGTTGTTGGTCAAGTCCAATGCAGCATCCTGTTGAAGTACCAGAGAAGGACACGGCAAACCCCGTGTCTTGGGACACGAGCCATGTCACTTAATTTCTTCATACTCAGACTTAATTCTTCACATATTCTCTTTTCTCTTTGTTTCTAGGGATGATATTGATCTCCTGAAAAGCACAATGCAATTATGAGTGCTTATAAACCAAGTAAAAAATGAGTCCTTTAAAGTTTTTAGCTTTTCAATTTGTTTTGTTTTTCCTTGCTCCCTGGTTTGGTATTGTGTTTTTGCCTAGGAGTGCAAAAGGGTAAGTGTGGGGGTATTTGATCTGTCGATTATTTCTATATCTTGAGTGTCTTATGTTTGATCTAATTGGAGTTCATATGTGTTTAATTGTTAACTTTTAGCTAAGTTCCTAGATATGAAGTTTAATCAAATTTTTGTTGTGAAACTATGCTTAAATGTGTTTATAAGCACTCATAATTGCATTGTGCTTTTCAGGAGATCAATATCATCCCTAGAAACAAAGAGAAAAGAGAATATGTGAAGAATTAAGTCTGAGTATGAAGAAATTAAGTGACACGGCTCGTGTCCCAAGACACGGGGTTTGCCGTGTCCTTCTCTGGTACTTCAACAGGATGCTGCATTGGACTTGACCAACAACACGACTCGTGTCCGCAGACACAGGGTAGGCCATGTCCTTCTCTGGCATCAAAATTCGAGCCAATTCTGAGTGTGCCAAAAAACACGGCCTGTGTCCTCAGACACGGGGTAGGCATGTTCCTCTCTGACTTCCAATTTTGCTGAAATTATGCTGACAGACCCTGACACGGGGTAGGTCGTGTCCTTCTCTAGTATCGCAATTCAAGCCAATACTGAGTATGCAAAAAGACATGGCCTGTGTCCTCAGACATGGGATAGGCGTAATCCTCTCTGACTTCCAATTTTGCTGAAATTATGCTAGTAGACCTTGGCATTGTGCAAAGGACTCAACTTTGCACAATGCTTATTTCACTCAATTCAACTCATGAAAAATGCATTACCATAAGCTTGCTTATCTTCTACTTCTCTACTACTCAAACACATGCACACACAATTCAAGCAACTTTATTCAAGGTTGTAATAGGGTCAAGGTAAGGGAGGGAAATAATATGGTTATGGCAAGATAAGTACCCAAGAGAATAAAAGAACATTGGGGAGGAACTCAATTGACAAACATGAAATTTTATCCCCCCAAATCTATATAATGCACATCCTTTTTACATATTTCTTTCCTTTTTCTTTCTTTTCTTTTACAATCTTTCTTGCATTTATTCTTTTTCTTTGCCTTTTTTTTCACCAAACACTTTGCATATTACACATCAATTTGCACAACTCCCACACTTGTCCTATTAAATACTTGCAAGAAAAAGAGCTCCTCCAATGAAAATTAACCAATATTCTCTCATTCCCTAAGGTAAGGTAAAAACATGATTTTTCACATAAGGCATGTAATGAGCTAAGACAAAGGATAGGCAAATAGGCTCAAGGGGTTAATCAAAGGAAAATGATGCAAAGTTAGCTATTTGGCCAAAGTAGTAAACCAAGAAAGAAGGTCTCAATCATGTTCATGCAAGCAAGTGAAAATGTAGCCTCAAAAAGAATTAAAGAAAGTTCTAGAGTGATCAAATGACATGAATGAAAATCACACAAGAAAGAAGAGAATGACATAAATGCTAAATCTATCCATCAATAGGCTCAAAATCTCACAAGATATGTATCTATCAATCTCAATCCACCAATCAAACATCCAAAACCAAGTATGTCAAATTCAAAATGGAAGAAGAAATTTATAAATCATAACCTTGAATTTCAAGTGCGTCAAACTCATAGACTTCACAAATCTCAAAACATCATTGGAAATCAAATAAAAACACAATTTTTTCAAAAATAGAATTAAAATGCAAAAAACAAAAAAAAAATTAAAATAGAAAACAGAATGTGAAATCCTCCCCCCACACTTAAATTCTACATTGTCCTCATTGTAAAGCTCAAAAGAAAAATAACATCCATCAAAATCATCAATTAATGAAGGACAAATAAAATAAAATAGAGGGAAAGAAAGAAACATCCTTATCAAATGAAGAGACTTCCACCAGGGTCCCATTGACCTTCCTTAATTTCCTTGGCTTCACCACTAAATTGTAGTATGTTTACTTTATCAATGTCATTGTCATTGTTTATGTTGGACCATGGTCCAGAAACAAAATCTACCACAGTAGTGACCGCCATCTGGTGCTCTTTTCCCTTCTTTGAAAATTCTTTAATGGGCTTCAACTCCATCTCCCTTTGTGTCTTAGATGCTGCAACTGAGTTATGAGCATTGTTGATAGATCCTTCAATATCATTAGTTGCTGCATAAATAGAATCATAAGCTCTCAAGTATACAGAAATCTCAACACAAATAACACATATCATATCACCATCACAATTAGTACATGAATGGCAATGGATAGAATCATTTAAACCAATTAAATTAGGAAATTCATCACACAATTCATCATAAGTTTCCTTAACTAAATCAGCAAGTAAATCAATATGAAAAAAAGAATGCTCCTCCATGGGATGCTTCATGGCATAAAAAATGTTAAACTAAATAATTGAGTCTCCAAACTCCATGGATAGAGTTCCTGCATGCACATCTATTTTAGTCCTTGCTGTTTTGAGGAATGACCTCCCTAAAATAAGTGAAACCTTGCTGGATGGTGACTCCCCCTCCATCTCTAGAACATAAAAATCTACAGGAAAGATTAGTTCATCAACCTTTACCAATACATCTTCAATTAATCCGGCTGGATACGCAGTGCTTCTATTAGCCAACTGAATCACAACACCTATAGAATGCAAAGGGTCAAGTCCAAGAGAGTTAAAAATAGACATAGACATTACATTAATAGAAGTACTTAAATCTAGCACGGCATGCTCAAATTTGTAATTGCCTATAACATGTGGAATTGTAAAAGTCCCTAGGTCTTTGCATTTCTGAGGCATAGACATAATGAAGGTTGAAACATTTTGGTTCATATTGATTCTCTTATTACCCTTCAGCCTCCTCCTCTAGTTGCATACTTCCTTAAGAAACTTGGCATATTTTGGGATTTGCTTGATTGCATCCAGCAATGGAAAATTGATTTCCACTTTCTTGAAAGTCTCAAGAAAATCTCTATCCTTCTCAACCTCATCTTTCTTGGTCTTAACCAACCTACTCGGGAATGGAGCCTTAGTGACATATTTAGGAAGGGGTGCAGGAATACTTACCTTAGGGGCCTTAGAGTTTTTCCCTTCCTTATTTACCTCCTTTGGCTTTTGATCCTTCTTTTTAGTGACTTGTGGGGGAGGTGGAGCTTCATCTAACCTCTTCCCATTTTGCAATATGACAACACTAACATTTTCCCTTAGATTCACTTTCGGTTGTGAGGGAAGTCTCCCAGAAAGTTGGCTCTGAACCTTGTTGATTTCTGTGGCCAACTGACCCACTTGGTTCTGCAAGGTATTGATTATGGACCTTGTTTCTTGTTGAAACTAAATGTTGTTAGTGGCCATTTGCCTCATTAGCTCCTCCAGTGAAAGCTCAGGTTGCCTAGGAGCTTGAGCTTGTTGTTGCCTCGGAGGGAAAAGAGCTTGTCTTTGTCGAAATCCTGGAGGTTGATTCTGAGACTGCTTTCCACAGCTCAAGTTGGCATGATCCCTCCACCTCGGATTATATGTGTTGGAGTAGGGGTTGTAGTTTATGGAAAGTCTAGAATATCCAACTACCGCCTTTACCTCCTCATTTATGTCCTCTTGCAGAGTGGGACACATATCAGTGGGATGTCCTGAAGAACAACAAATCTCACAAGCATTCACCGGTGCTTTTCCAATATCTATAAGTCATTGAATCATGGCGGTCAACTAAGTCATTTGTTGTTGCAGACTAGCCGTTTCTACCTCTTTAACTACTCTCACTCTAGTGTCATTCTTGGTGAAAAATTGTTGAGTATTTGCAGCCATTCTTCCTATCAAGTTCCTAGCCTCTTGAGGAGTTTTATCAACCAAAGCTCCTCCACTAGTAGCATCAATCATGTTACGATCCATTACCAATAAACCCTCATAGAAATATTGAATCAGAAGTTGCTCACTGATTTGATGTTGAGGGCAACTAGCACACAATCTCTTAAACCTCTCCCAATAGTCATGAAGTGATTCCCCATACCTTTGTTGGATGCTACAGATTTCTTTTCTTATGGTTGCGGCCTTTGAAGTAAGGAAATATCTGTATAGGAAAGCCTGAGCCATGTCTTGCCATGACTGGATGGATCCGGGTGGCAAGTAGTATAGCCACTCCTTTGTGGAATCTTTCAATGAGAATGGAAAAACTCTAAGCTTGACTTGATCCACTGGAATTCTCGTAGGCTTCATGCTAGAGTACACCATATAGATCTCCTTCAGATGCTTGTTGGGGTCCTCCCTGGCTAATCCATTGAAAGATGGCAAAAGATGGATTAGACCGGACTTCAACTCAAATGCCTCTTCATTTTCTGGAATTTATATGCACGGGGGCTGTTGGTCCACGTTTAGAGCACCCAGTGTCCTTAAAGTATTTTCTGCCATCACCACTTCTTCAAATGTTTCAGAAGATATCTCAAAACTAGATAAATCTATATGGTGGGCAGCTTCGACATCAGTAGGTGTGAATATAAGAGGAAACTGTGAGCTGACTTGTTCAAAGTAATGCCTTAGATTCCTCAATTGCTCGTTCACTTCACCACTGGACATGAACACCTGCACAATAGTCATAAAGAAGGAATGAAAATATTAAAAACTGAAACAAAAATAGAGTAAAAAATAGGAAACGAATTAATAGCGCAATTAGACAATTAGTTCCCTAGCAATGACGCCAAAATTTGGTATGGTGTGGATTGTGAAATAAAATTGAGATTAAAAACAGTTGCCAAGTCCTACCAAAATTATAAAAATTTTGCAACCAGCTATAGTAAGCAAGGGTCGATCCAATGAAAACTAATTCAATTGACATTATAAATTGATTCCTAATTTAAACTCTTAAAAACAAAAAATAGTAAAAAGAGGTTTTGTTTGTTAAAACTAAAAATAGTAATTGAATCTAAAACAATAACAATAAACACGATTTGAATTACTAATTAAAAGACAATGGTTAAGAGATGAAATCTACCACTAAATTTATATGATTATGTTAATTTACATTCCCTTTATACCAATATAACCAATTATGCTTTTATGTGGTTGTGAGATAAATCCATTGTTTTTCTTAAGTTTCTCTTATTTCAACAACCACTCAAATTAAATCCTTATCATTAGTTATTTGTAAAGCAACCGCTCTTACACCTACCTAATGACTGCATTAAGATTTAAAAAACCAATCACACTAAGATCTAATCACACACCAGGATTAAATTACTTAGATCATATGTCTCACTAGTCCTACCACCGCAACCACGCATAGCAATCCTAGTTTTACCACTTTCGAAATTAGCAAAGAGTATAAAAACCTTTATTTAAGATAAAAAACATATGAATAAAAACTCAATTGAATTGATATAAAGAGATATGCAAGGTTCACATAATCAAAACTAGGGTTTCATCTTCCCTTAACCAAATAAAAAGATTAGCCACACATGGCAAATTCAAAATCAAAAGAATAACAGAAGAAAGACATCATCCTGAATAAAAGAAGAGAAGAAAACTAAAGATCAAACTAGTTTCCAAGGTTTGAGGTTGATTGATCTTTGATCGCTCGAACTCGAGTCTCTAATCTTTGATCGAATCTTTGTCTTGCTTGTTCTTTGTCTTTCCTTCAGTTCCTTGGTGGCTTCGAGTCCAGAGATCCCCTTTTAGGACCTTAGGTAACCCTATTTATAACTTTGGATATCTAGTGCATCATTAGAATTCGTATCTGCTTTCCTGATGCGACGACACGGGCCGTGTCATATGACACAGCCTACCTTGTGTCAGGGTCTGTCAACATAATTTCAGCAAAATTGGAAGTCAGAGAGGAACACGCCTACCCCGTGTCTGAGGACATGAGTGTGTCTTTGGGCACACTTAAAATTGGCTCGAATTGTGATGCTAGAGAAGGACACAGCCTACTCCGTGTCCAGGGACATGGGCTGTGTTGTTGGTTAAGCCTAATACAACATCCTGTTGAAGTACCAGAGAAGGACACGGCCAACCCCGTGTCTTGGGACACAAGCCGAGTCACTTAATTTCTTCATATTCAGCCTTAATTCTTCATATATTCTCTTTTCTCTTTGCTTCTAGGGATGATATTGATCTCTTGAAAAACACAATACAATTATGAGTACTTATAAACACACTTAAGCATAATTTTACAATAAAGATCCGATTAAACTTCATATTTAGAAACTTAGCTAAAAGTTAACAATTAAACACGTATGAAGTTCAATTAGATCAAATATAAGACACTCAAGATATAGAAATAATCGACAGATCAATGGTTCAAGAAATTCCTTCAGGTGCGTTGGGGTCCGATGTAAGCTCTGTCAAGAAATCAAATAGTGCCTGGGTGGTCGAGGCTCATATGTGATTCTAAACTCGGAAAGCTTAATAGACCAAGCAGTCTGACGTATAGGTTGGTTTGTCCTCACAACCACAGGATGGCACTGGAAGTACTATCGAATTCTCCTGGTCGTGTTGATAAGTGCAAAGGTGACTTTTTTAATCTTTTGGTATTGCAATTCTGGCCCTTGCAAAACCTTGTTTACAAAGTAGACCGGCTTCTATCCTTCGGCCATTTCCCTGATTAACACTGATTTTATAGCCTCTTAATGAACCGAAAGGTACAAATACAGTGTCCCACTAGGTTCCAGTCTCATAAATATAAGGGGAGAGGACAAAAGTTTTTTCAATAAGGAAAAAATATCTTCACACTCTTGGGTTATGCAAACACTTCTTCGAGATCCACTGTATAAGATCCACTGTGTGGGGTCTTCACTATTATGTCATCTATGTAAACTTCCAACATCTTCCCCACTTAGTCTTCAAAGACTCTATTCATCATTCTTTGGTAAGTGGCCCATGCATTCTTCAAACCAAAGGGCATAACCATGTAGCAGTAGCTCGCCTTATCAGTGATGAAGGCGATCTTATCTTCGTCTCTGGGGTACATTGGAATCTAATTGTACTCGAAGTATGCATCCATGAATGACTGATAATCACATATTTTATACATTAATAAACCCTCATTTTTAGTCATTTACACTCTCCATGTACTTAATTGATTGAGCTTGGTCATGTTTTGTAAGTTTGGGCTCAAATTGGGCTTAATTGATCTTTTCCAGCATTATTGAGATTGTACATTATTTCTATATTTCAACCATATCTTGAGTTCTACAGGTTTAAAAATTATGTATCTTACCTTGTAGGAAAGATGAGAGAGAGCTCTACAACTTCCATGAGAGCTCCAAGGCTAATTCGGACATCTAGTGGAGCTAATTGGACTTGAAAGTCAGAACACATGTTTTGTCAATGGAACCAGAGCAGTGTGCACTAATCTGGGCATAATTTAGGCTGTGGATGTGATTTGGGCCTAAAATTGGGGGCAAATGGAAGCAGACATATATCTCCAATTTATATGAAGATAACTTTTCCAAACTATGACGTTTCACTAGAGTTTTCATCCCTTAAAGTCAACCAACGGAATCAGAGACCCTTTGAGAATGATTTATCCATAACTTAAGTTGTAGACCTCTAATTAACATGAGGTTTAGGCCCAATTGCTCATAAATGACCCAATTTTGTATCCATCAAGTTTTTAATGATGTAAGTCCAAATTAAGGGTTATTTATAGGGAGAGAAGGTAGAAATCTGAGACTACCTTTCATTCTACACTTCTCACCTTCATTATAGACTTTTCTCTCTTCTTCTCTCTTCTTTCTCAAGCTCATTCTTGGTTCTGTTTTTTGTTTAAATTGGATTTGGATTCTTCTTCTTCTTCTTCTTCTTCTTGATCTTGAATGCATGAATGATGATTCTATTTATGTTTGATCTGATTGGATCTTGATTTAATATTGAGAATTATGATAGGATTTAGGTTGATTGATCTGAATTAATCTCAAATTTACAGAGGTTAAGTTATTGATTTGTGCCTAGGTTAATTGAATTCGATTATCAAATTAACATAGATCTAACATAAGTTGTGCGATTGCAAATTTGTGTGTCAATTGTTAATTGATTTCTAGATGATTATCTAGTATAAATTCTAGATTTGATGCAGATATTTTGGTTAAATCTAAATTAACCATTCAAATGCACTTTAACTGTTTGATGAAAGATCTATGATGGAATCAACCCAATTTTGGATAGGTTTCTAATTTGATTGTTCTTTTAATTAAATTTCTCACTTTAATCTTATTATTTACATATTCTGAGTTCTCAATTCCCTTACCCAATCTTTGTTGCTTGATTTAATCAAATTGCATTTACAATTCTTGAGAGATGATTCAGTATTGTTTCCTATACTACAAGCTATAGGTATAACTCGGTTACAATTTTGATTGAGTTCGGCGCTCGGTCAATGACAAAAGACAAAAACCTAAGGAGCTGTCTACCAATCTGTCTACATTGGGAAGTGGGTATGGATCTTTAGGGAAGACTTTGTTTAAGCTTGTGTAATCGATGCACATTCTCTACTTTCCATTTGAATTTTTCACTGGGACCACGTTGGATAACCACATGGTATATGATATTTCCTTGATGAAGCTGGCACTGAGTAGCTCCTCCACATGTTCATCAATAACCTACTACCTTTCCGGGCCAACTTTCCTTTTCTTTTGGGAATTGGCCTCATATTTTCCCTAATAGACAGGTGATGGCACACGAAGGCGAGGTTAAGCCCAGGCATGTCTGAGGACGTCTAGGAGAAGAGGTCTTTGTTTTTTAACAAGAGTTTAATCAGTTGACGTCTCTCTTTATCTTCTAGGTCTATTCCAATTTTGGTGACCTGGTCTGACTTGGTACCGAGTTGGATGGGTTGTAGTTCACCTTCTAGCTGAGGTCTGGTACCCTAGATCTCTTCTCGAACAAGTAGCTCGGTCATAAGGATGTTGACCTGATCTAAGATTGGGTTAGATGTTCTTTCTTTTGCTTTCTTGAGAACCCTGCAAATTCTAAGGCTCTTGTTATAGTATTTTCGAGTCGCAATTTGGTCACCTTTTTATTGTGTCAACTTTATCATTTTTACTGGGGAACTTCATGACCAGGTGGGTCGTGGATACTATGACGCTAAGGCAGGGTGGCCCAAGATGATGTTATAGGCTGAAGAGCAGTCCACAACTAAAAACCTTACCTTGACTATCCTGAATAGTTTAGGGGACCCCGGGGTCAAGTAGGTCTCATAATATCCTGCTGGGGTGATCTTCTCACCTGTGAACCCTGCAAGCTCCCCATCATATGAAGTTAGCTCTGTACAAGGAAGTTCTAGTTTCTGGTATAGGTCCATGAACATGATGTTTGCTGAACTTCCTTGGTCAACAAATATACGCCGGAACTCGGCATTGGAAATTATTCCCGCCATAACTAACGGGTCACCATGATCCGAGATAATTCCACTATAGTCCTCATTTGAGAAAGTGATGGAGGGAGTCTTCCATTCTCTGGTCCATGATTTGGGCTCGAAGTGGGAGACACTTAGCACTGCCATCATTAGGGCTTTCTTGCGGGCACCATTGGACAAACCACCGTTGGCAAATCCACCAGCGATAGTTCTAATAGTTTTGTTGGGCTAGGCATTGCGATCGTCGTTGTCGTCAAAAGCTTCCCTATTCCTGTCCTGTTAGTTGTTTGTATCATGGCGATGTGGACTCTGAGATCTTCTCCTAGGGCTTTGAGTCCTCTTTCTTTGGTGTGGAGACAGGCTTCAATGAGGGCTATGCCTCCTTTCTTTTTTTCTACCACGATATTCCTTGTCTTGAGCACGAACGACATATTGTTCTTGTCGTCCTGTCTTGATCAAGAACTCAATTGCATCGCAGAGTTGATAACAATCCTTAGTGTAACACCCTAATACAAATATCTCGATATAGCATATATATATATATATAACATTAATCGTGTTACTTCTATTCTTACTATCAATGTAATCCTATATCATTAATCAAATAAATATGGAGAGCCATGATAAAGTAGGTCATACATATATACATCAAAAGCCTCTAAGGGCATAGTGTTATATATACGACGAAACTACAACTCAGAAAAATATACAAGAGTTGTCCATATAACAAAAACTAAAAATTATCTAGTCTTATTGCTCTTTCTTTAATTGTTTTACCCCTTTACAAGGGTCTTGACCTGCTTTTACCATGGAAATGCATAAAGGGATGAGAACATAAAAATTCTCAATAATATACATGTATCCCATGACATTCATTAATGTAAAGTACACATATATTTAAACTATATTAACATTATACAATTGCCTATACAACTATATCACGTATAGAAATCTAAACTATCTCAATGTTACACAATCACCTTTATAACTGTATAACATCAACTATACTTAGAAAATTGCTTAACTCGCTTCATTGCCTAACTTAGGACTTAACTCATCCCAAGGCTCATGTTAGTAAGTTTATCTCACTTTACTGCACTATATAAGGGTTGATCATATTCCACATATTACTTGACAAATAGCTTAACTCATTATTTTGTCTTAGGTAAAGTATTGTACTGACACTCTACTCTCATAATTACCTCCTTAACAAAGAGCTTAACACACTCCTTTGCAAGGTTAAGGGGTTTATCTTACTCCTTTAATAAGGTGAATTGTACTATGGTTCAACTCTAACAAGTAAAGGAACCAACTCTTTACTAATGCACCATTTCAACCTAACTTAATGAGGTAATAAAGTATTTCTCTAAAAACTTGCATAATTAGTTCAACTTTGACTATAAGAGAATAAATTATGCCTCTATGGTAAGTATAACTTTCTTATCAAACTTATATCTAGATTACCTTACATTCATAACTTAAGTGGTATTTTAATCCACACTAATATGCTCAAGGTCCTAGACACCTATTTTAAGCAATTCTTAACTCATTGAAAAGCCTAAAAACTCAAACTTGTTCTTATATGTCAAGTAGTTATCCCCTTTGTGAAATATCCCTAAAAGTGTCTTGACACACTTAAAAAAGCATATATTAATGATCCCAATTGATTGAGAAGCTTAAACTGTCCATAAAATTGTGAATGCTTATATCTTGAAGCATATCAAATGAATTTTTGATGATAACAAAGTCAAGATAAAGAGCAAGATCAAAAGAAAAGACCAAGACCAAAAGAAGAAGACTAAGATCAAAAGAGGTATATTAGATATAAGTCTTAGGATATCAATGTAAAATGCTCTCAAGGTATCTCAATTATCTTCAAATGGTTTTTCAAGATCTTTTTAAATCAACTTGAAATTCAAAGTTCATATTTTAAAGAAATGTTGATTTCAATCTTGAATTTTATAAATCATATGTTAATCTTGTCAAATCCAAGTTCCTATATGTAAGAATTGGTCAAAATACTTAATTAGGCTTGCAAATGTATTCAAAGGGCAAGGTAATCGATTACACATGTGTTGTAATCGATTACAAGCTAAATTGAGGCCTTGCAATCGATTACATTGACCATGTAATCGATTACAAGCATTGCAGAAGCCTTGTAATCGATTACACTGAGGTTGTAATCGATTACAAGTTTGGTAGAGGCCATGTAATCGATTACATAAGGCTGGTAATCGATTATATCCTGCCCAGAAAGCCAAGAACACGTTCAAACAACTATGTAATCGATTACATGCATTGTGTAATCGATTGCAACTAGTCTGACATTGCCCAATGGCTATATTAAGTGCATTAAATGCTGGGCATTAAAGCCCCCAACGACTCCACTGATCAAATCTCTTATAAATATTTGAGTTGGGGAGTCATTAATGGCTGATCTTGAACCTGAAACATACTTCCAACACTTTAATACGTGAATCAATCTTTGAAATCATTCTTGCTCTGTTTTTCTAAAAATCACTTGAGATATCTTTGAAGAGCATTCTAGGCTTCAATTTATATCAATCACTCTTGTGAGAGTTTCATTCTATCAATCTTGATTATTTTTGTAAAAGAGGGTGAGGCAACCCTTGTTTAAAGAGGCTCAAGTACAAATGGTGAGGTATCCCAAGGTGTTGAGTGCTCCAGTTTGTAATTGTTGTTAAGCACCTATTGAAGCTTGAAGATATAGTCGAAAATCTCGAGTGATTGCTTGAGGACTGAACGTAGGTTACAAGTGGATTGATGGCTAAACCAGGATAAACCATTGTTTTTTATTCTCTAAACCCTTCTCTTTACATTTGTGCAATGGTTTATTTGCTAACTTGATTATTTCTCTCTTGGTTGGTTCATTGGTTGGTAATATCTTTCTATCTTATCCTTTCATTCATTTCTATCGATTAATAACTTTAACGAAAATTGGTAATCAAGAATTTTTTGAAAGATTTGCAAAAAGTTTTTATAAACTCAATTCACCCTCCTCTTGAGTTTTGAGGCCACTTGGTAACAAAAATGACCTTGGTCAATTCTGGAACCAGTGCCTAGGCGCCCCTTCTCTAGTGCCTAGGCGTTGGCTAGGTAGAGCAATACTACGTTATGTTCTATCGCTGGGCACTTAAGCGCCCAGCACTTGGCGCATGGGCGCCCAATGCTCTGCTATGCGTATCAGCTCTCTGGACTGTGGGTGCTTGAGCGCCCAACTCTCAGCACATGAGAGCTAGTCGCATATTAAGAAATTCTGTATAATTATGCAGAATTGGTTACTATTCCATTGGAACATAACCAAGATTCAGCCATTCTAAAATTGCTTCCAAGTGATTTCTATCATCACTAATAACCTCTAAACATGTTGTAATACTCATATAAATTTTTAGCTCACTTAAGTATAGAATAATGACAAAAATCATAATCTCACAAACTTAATTTTTTATGTTCCAACTTAAGGAACTATCTTTGTCTAAAGACAATTCCATCCTCTTGCTCTCATTAAGCTGAAATGACTACTTCCAAGCAATGAAGACGAGAATCAAGAAAAGAAAACAAATTTTTGCTCTTCAAAACCTATTTTCTCCATCTAATGATCTAACATCAAACATAGAAAGGATGAAGAAGAGAAATGAGTTTTAAGGTTAGAAACCCCTACCTCAAGTCCTTTGTAATGGTAAAAATCAAGGCTTAGCCTTCCCATTTGATTCCTTATTCTTTCTTTCTTCTTCCCCCTTTGCTTTCTTCTCCTTTCTTTCCTTGTTCTTTGCTGCAACTTTTCCTTCTGTTTTCAAGGGAGAAAGATGAGTGAAATGAGTTGAAAAGCTTGAAATATCAAGTATTAAAAGTCAACAATAAGGGCTGTAACCGTATGTGACCTGCAACTTTAAGATATTCCACTGATACTTCTTGATTCTTCTAAAACACTCAGATTTAGGTAAATTAAGTTTTCAACTTCCAACATCTTTAAAATAAATACTAGGATTCATACAAAATATTGTTTCACCATTATCCTAATTTTTCATATCTGCTACTAGTCAATCCTGCATTAAATAAATAACCAGTATGCCTAAAAATACTAAACTAACTCTGATTATTCTCAAACTTTAACTACATACTCCTCCACATATTTATGACTTCGAAACAAATTCTCTAAATTTATTTCCCTCAACTTAGCCATTTATGCTACTATCTGAGCCATTTTAAGCTACTTTTCATACTTTGGGTTATAACAAAGTGCCTAAATCCACTTAGTTTGTCACAGAAATAAACAAACATATTAAGCAAGTATTATGCTACCTTTATAACCATAAATTAGTTTAACATGCTAAAAGGAGGATATTACACTTAGTTTCATATCCGTAGCTTTTATGCCACGAATAATGTTTAGAACGATCTTTTTGCTTATGACTCTTTATAGGAGGTGGCCTCTGTAACACCCCTTAATCTTGTAACCACGGCCCAATCGTCATTGCACCACAGTCACTAAATCCAGGTGTGTCACAGTCTCAAACAGAAATTTCAAAATTTAATTATTTCCATTATGCATAAATAGAAAGTATGAGCCCCGAATGAATGCATAATTAGTATCCAACCATTGAAGTACAACCACTAAAGGAAAACATATTTAATATATAATACATTCGTCCTTAATACAATGCACTGATAACACAAGACATATTACTTACATATTCAAATAAAAGGTAATGTGTACAAAAGCACTAAAGGGGGAAAGTAGTAACCATGGGACAGGTACTACTAGCAGACAAAGCTGGAACCCCATATACATATATGACGCTCGATGTCCCAGTCAATACGACAGGCATCAATGCCTCTATGAAGTTGCACCCGTGCGTAACCGAAGAAATCTCACCCAGACGCCATATCGAAAGTAATGAATTAATCCAATCCGATCAGTAAGGGTGTGGTCCTTCATCTTCATCCTCACGATCTTTTATCAAATATAAATATAAAACAAAAAATACAAGGATACAGGAAAGAGGTGAGATACCCAACATTCAATACCAATATGGCAGCAAGAAAACGGAACGACGCAGGATGCCCAAATAACATCACAACACCTACATTTATCAACAGCAGCAGTAAAAATAAGAATTTAGATAGAGACAACAATAACATCTCAGATAATGAACAATATGGCAATTCAAACAATCATAACTTCATTTAAAACAATAGTCCAATCACAGTAATAATTAAAATTAACAGTAAAAGCAGATCAATAATAAATAGCAATAAAAGTTATCAATAACAAGCAAACAATATCAATATTCCAACAGTCAACAGTTCAAGCAATCACATAATTATTACGGTAATAATAACTGATATTTCCATAATTATAGATGCTCATGCTCAATGATTTATGAGACCGACAGTTCATGATGCGAATGGTACCCAATTCCTACTCCATGGAGCTAGACATAAACATTTTCGGAGTGAATGATCAAGGAGTTATGCCAGTATCTCGTTAGCCTTAAAAATATAGTGTGCTTTATCTCATAAAAATGTTTGCGCAAATGGCTTATACATGGCACCTCAATAGTTGATCGCGATATAGGACAGTGTCTCAGTCAGGATCGTCGGTGTGCCGTATCGGCCCTAGTGGAGCTACCACTGCCTATTGTGAGACACCCGCACCTCGACGCCCCAAGGACCAACAACATATGACCCTACGCTTAGTCTACTCGTACCTGCACATAGGTGTTATTCAAACTCCTAGGCACACATAGCCTTTCTAACAATGTCCAATGGACAATACATATGCATGACGACACAATGTTCAATCATGTATGTTTATCAATAATACATTCATCATGAAGTATACCACCATGGCATATATATCCATTTTCAATATTAACATGTTGTAATTTCATCAAGAACTTGGCCCCACATACGAACTCATAATTACATCAAACAATCCTCAATATCAATACATATACATGTCTATTGTTCCACCCATACCATAATTTCCACATCATGGATCCAAAAATTCCATTTTCAAAATCATTTCTCCATGGTTGGTAGGGATACACAATCCTATCACATTTAAGTGAAATAAAATCCTTGAATCTAGGGTTTAAGGTTTATGTTGGAGTTACAAGGGATGAGAAACCATGTTTTCAACATTTTCAGCCAAAAATCTATTTTTTTGGATCCTGGTAATCGATTACATGTCTCTGGTAATTGATTACCAGCTCGACAAAACCTCTGTAATCGATTACAGACTGAAGGTAATCGATTACATAGCTCCCCAGAAACACGATTCGTAACTCTAGGGACCTGGTAATCGATTACACAACTCTGGTAATTGATTACCATCCGGACAGAATCTCCGTAATCGATAACATACAAGATGTAATCGATTACGTGATTCCCAGAATCACGATTTTGTAACTTCAGAGGCTTGGTAATTGATTACACAGTTCTAGTAATCGATTACAAGCTAGACAGAATCTTCGTAATTGATTACAGATAGGATGTAATCGATTACGTGATTCCCAGAATCACGATTTTGTAACTCCAAAGGCTTGGTAATCGATTACAGGCACTGTGTAATCGATTACCACATATAAACTTGCAGAAAAATGATCTTTAAGCCATCTAAACTCAAACCAAATCAATCCATAACATTTTCAACATCATATTAGCTCAAACATGCATCCAAAATCACATAAAGGAAATCAATAACTCACACAAATCCAACCAAATACACCATTGTGAAAAAGAAAGAAAAAGAACATAACAAAGAGGGGAAATCCACAAATGGCTCCCTCAATCAACAACATACAAGACATCTCCTTACTACCAAGATTGGTTGAAGAGGATTATCTCCCTCTTACCTATTTGAAGACAACACAATGGTGCTGCTCCTTTTTGCTCTTGATTTTCATTTTCCTCCTTCAAGAAAACACTAATGTGAGTGACTTCCACAATGTCCACTCAAATCATGGAAAGATGAGTTTTTGATCACATAAGTGACCAAGAAAAATAAAAATGGGAAGAAAATAGAAGAAAGGTGAAGACTTTACCTCAAAAGCTTCAAGCTTTAGCTTCAATGGTGGAAAATGGAAGAAGAAGAAGAACTAAAAGATGACCACCAAAGAAAATGACTTTGGAATGATGGAAGAAAACAAAAGATGTGATTGGTTAAGAAAACAATGGAGATGGTCTCCAATGGTTGGGTGTGCACCATGGAGAAGGAAGAAGAAGAGAAGAAGAGAAGAGTGTTTGAAGAAAATGAGAAGAAAGAAAGGTGTTAAGTGTTTAGAAAAATGGAAATGAGGTGATAAAAGTGAAAAAAACCACTTTTGACTCCCCTAAAAGAGTGTGTCTACCGTGGAGTGAGTGTGGGGAGGGAAGAGAGAGAAATGAATTAGTTGGGAAACTTCTAGGAAGCTTCCCTTTATGAGCTTGGATTAAATTAATTTTTCTTTTGAAAATAAAGCTAATAGATGTGACACAAAGTAGATTTTGGATAATGTGATAAGGATTTTTGCTACAAGCTATTATCCAATGGATAATTATTACAGTTGACAGAAGTCAGTATTAATTGTCTAGCGGATAATAAAATACACAGCGATTATTATTTTATCAGATAAAATTTTCAAAAAACATGAAATCTCGTAAATCGTGTCTGACCTCGGGTTTAGTAAGATCCCCCTTCGACGTTTCCACAGCTTAAGGATCTTGGGAAAAATATATCATTTTCCCGCCTCTGCTCAGTTTGCACGTAAAATGATTAATAATATAAAATATTCCACATTCTCAGAAAAATTCGAAAAAAATTTCAAAAATTATAAATATTATAAAACGCTTATTTGTCATGAAATTATTAATTTTCAGGATGTTACAACTCTCCCCTTCAAATAGAAATTTCGTCCTCGAAATTTTCATTCCTTAGAATAAACGTGGATGTTGTTCCTTCATCTTTTTTTCTAACTTCTACGTCACACTTCTCTGATACCAGGAATGAAACACCCTAACTAGTGTAATCTCCTTGCCTCAGTGTTACTTTACGCTCCAAGCCTTGACCTTTACAGGAAGTGTTTCATAGATCAAATCCTCTCTTAATGGTACTGTGTCCAGTTCGATGACATGGCCGGATCGAGGATATACTTTCGCAATTTTGACACATGGGAAACATATTGAAGATTTAGAAAGAAAGGATGACAAAAACTAGTTATAGGCTATTGGAACAATCTGAAAAAGAATTTGTTATAGCCCGAAGAATTTAGGAGTGAGTTTACTAGCAACTTAGACAAGATGACACACATTTATCAACGTCTCTCTTCATCCCTTGTTACCATTACTTCCGTTTTAGATCTTGAGATATCTTGGTCGCTCAAGAGTGTATGCTCACTTTACTCCTGTGAGCTCCATTGAAAATTAACTTCTTAAGTTTTGACCCATCTAGCATACAAACCTTACTCGTGAACATCAAGATTCCATCGAATTCCTTCACCGCAACCTGATGCCATGCCTTGTTTTAATAGCCCCTTCATGTCTTGTATAAATTGGTCACTTTTCTACTCCTCTTAGATCTTTCCTAACAGGTAATTCGAAATAGTGACTATATCTAGACATATATGATCCAGTGTCATTTCTGATGACAACCACCTGTCCTCAAATTACTCTATTAATTCCTTCTTCTTGACCATCATAATGAAGGTATTAGGTAGTTTCCGATTCGAAGTGTCCGCCATGACGTTTACTTTTCCAAGATGACACTAAAGTTAGAAATCATGTTCTTTCAAAATTCTTAGTCACCTCCTCTGTCTCATGTCCGGTTCCTTTTTGTCGAACAGATACTTCAGCCTCTTGCGATTGCTATAGGCATTGAATGTTGTCCCATACAGAAAGTGTCTCTTTATTCTCAGAGCAAATACAACTGCAGCTAACTCCAAGTCATGTGTTGGGTAATTCTCAATGCACCCTCAACTACCTCGAGGCATGAGTCACAACTTCCTAACTTTGCATGAATACACATCCTAGACCTTGATGTGAAGCATCACAAAACACTTCAATTATCTCATTGGAATGGGGTAGGACCAAAAATGTCGAGTCTTCAAATGTTTCCTCAATCCTGGGAAAACTTTTTTCACGTGTGTTATCCCATAAAAGTTTTGATTTTCTTCTTGTAAGCTGAATAAAATGTCCTACTATCTTGGAGAATCCATCTACGCTTCGTCGATAAAACCAACTAACCTTGCAAGTTACTAGGGTATTATGGCCTCCATTCTTTCCCATTGTAAAACTGCTTCAACTTTTGACTGATCCACAACAATCCATTCCTTTGAAATCTCATGATCCAAAACTGAACCTCCTCAATCGAGAGTTCACACTCTGATAATTTGGTGTACACTTCTTTTCCTTTGAAGTCGGGAAAATTATACTGAGACATTCAACGTGTCCCTCCGCATCTTCGAGAATAGATCAGAATGTCATCATCAATGACAACGACAATTCTGTTCTAGGTAAGGATGAAAAATCTGACTCATGCAATCCATGAATACGACAGGAGCATTTGTCACTTCGAACGGCATCATGAGATACCCATAATGCTCATAGCGCGTTTGAAATACCGTTTTGGGAACACCCTCAATTCCCACAAATCTAATGATGGCCAGTACGTACATCTATCTTGGAGAAAACAACGACTCCCTCCTTGCTGATCCATCGACTCGTTTATCTTCCTCCGAGGATACTCATCCTCTGTCGTAATCTTGTTCAATTGCCGACAGTCCTTATCTCACTGAGAAGTTCCATTCGTTTCCTTAACTAACAACACTGTAGCTCATCATGCGAAACTCTTTAACTACAATAATAACATTCATATTCCCTTTACTTTTGTTTCCCACAAAAGATAACAGGTATCTTTGGATTTCTTTTCCTCACAAAGCCTTAACTTTATTGGCCGTTACGAATTCAAAAGTCCTAGTTTCGGAAATCACTAAGGTTTTCATTGGAACGATCTAGCAGGATATAACTAGGAAGTGATCAATCAATTCCTATAATCATGAATTCTAATATGTGTGATTTTAGGTAAGCGAGACAAATCAACAAAAAATTCGATCTTCAGTAGAAATAGGATAGATTAAACAAACTTAAGTATCAACAAGTCTTAGTAACAGAAATGGAAACAACTAAGTCGAAGATAATAAAGACACAGATGAATCCAAATGATCCATACAATCATACACTATAAAGAAATGGGTGGCCCCCAGAACTTTATGGCACAGTCACAGGATCGTCGTTTGTGGCACAATCTCCATCGTTTGGATTTTCAGTCTGAGAAACCTTCACTTCATCCAGGTGTAATCCTTCCATTTAGCTTGGGATCTTAAAGCACACGCATCATTAACAAAAGACTTCTTCTTCGCTAAAGCACATTGTTTAGAAATGTGTCCGGGCTTTCCGCACCTGAAGCAGATTATCCCTTTGATCTTATACTCCCTCGTGAAGTGGTTTTTTCTGCATTTCTTACATCTTGGGGAAGATGTCGGGGTCTGACTGGATCTACTACCACTAGTACTTTCTCCATGAGTTGGGTGTTGCCGTTGCTTACTTGACAATTGTGAATATGGTTTCCACTTAAACTGATTAACCTTTCTATTATTCTTCCTTTGGAATTTAGGCAGTCCAAGGTTGCCCCAAAATTGGCTTTCCTCCAACAAATTTGGAACCTCAACTTCCAATTCTCGTTGCTGTGCGGCCCTTTGATCTTGGTGAGTTGTCATCTTAGCTATCCTTTGCATTTCTTCTGCAGTCGCAGTCCTATTTCCATCATCTCGTCCTGCGCTCTCATGCGTACATCTATCACGAGCCATTGTCCTTGCATGCCGACTGTGAGCCATCGACTTTCTTTGAAGATGAACAAAATAGAACACAACCAAACAAACGTAATTATTTCAAATAGTATTGTCTCCTTTCGGAAACCAAACACAAAGAATCGCACATTTCAAACAAGATAAATCCAATCTATGAATCCTAACAGTCTCCAACTCGAGCTTCTTCATTCTACCTTCTATGGCGTAACCTCTTGCAAGTCACTTAACAGCTTCTCAAGCCAAACTTACACCAGTTATTACTTTCTCCAGAAGATCGATTTTCCAAAACCTCTTGATCTTCTCACAAAAGAGTTCCTATTTTCCTAGTACAATACGCCTAGGTGAAGTCATAGTTTCTTGTACATACAGAACATTACATATTGAGTAGACCAATCCTCAATATCATGCAACTGTATAACAGTAGCCACTAACATTCAACCTATGGCAAGTCATGCATTCCTTTCCCATCATCTCAATCAAGAGACAAGGAAGCGTACAACATATAAAAATTCTAATATGCCTAAGCATAGCAAGTCCATACCCCGGCTCAACAGGATGAATTGCTCTGATACCACCTAGTGTAACACCCCTTGATCTTGTAACCATGGCCTAATCGTCATTGCACCACAGTCACTAAAATCTAGGCGTGTCATAGTCTCAAACAGAAATTTCAAAATTTAATTATTTCCATTATGCGTAAATAGAAAGTACGAGCCCCGAATGAATGCATAATTAGTATCCAACCATTGAAGTACAACTACTAAAGGAAAACATATTTAATATATAATACATTCGTCCTTAATACAATGCACTAATAACACAAGACATATTACTTACATATTCAAATAAAAGGTAATGTGTACAAAAGTACTAAAGGGGGAAAGTAGTAACCATGGGACAAGTACTACTAGCAGACAAAGTCACAACCCTATATACATATATGACGCTCGATGTCCCAACCAATACGACAAGCATCAATGCCTCCATGAAGTTGCACCCGTGCATAACAGAAGAAATCTCGCCCAGACACCATATCGAAAGTAATGAATCAGTCCAATTCGATCAGTAAGGGTATGGTCCCTCATCTTCATCCTCACGATCTTTTATCAAATATAAATATAAAACAAAAAATATAAGGATACAGGAAAGATGTGAGATACCCAACATTCAATACCAATATGGCAACAAGAAAACGGAATGGCGCAGGACGCCCAAATAACATCACAACACATACATTTATCAACAGTAGTAGTAAAAATAAGAATTTAGATAGAGACAACAATAACATCTCAGATAATGAACAATAAGGCAATTCAAACAATCATAACTTCATTTAAAACAATAGTCCAATCACAGTAATAATTAAAATTAACAGTAAAAGCAGATCAATAATAAATAGCAATAAAAGTTATCAATAACAAGCAGACAATATCAATATTCCAACAGTCAACAGTTCAAGCAATCACATAATTATTACGGTAATAATAACTGATATTTTCCACAATTATAGATGCCCAATGTCAATGATTTATGAGACCGACAGTTCATGATGCGAATGGCACCCAATTCCTACTCCATGGAGCTAGATATAAACATTTTTGGAGTGAATGATCAAGGAGTTATGCCAGTATCTCGTTAGCCTTAAAAATATAGTGTGCTTTATCTTATAAAAATGTTTGTGCAAATGGCTTATACATGACAGCTCGACAGTTGATCGCGATATAGGACAGCGTCTCAGTCAGGATCATCAGTGTGTCGCATTGGTCTATCCCACAGCCCTAGTGGAGCTACCACTGTCTATTGTGAGACACCCGCACCTCGACGCCCCCAGGGTCAACAACATATGACCCTACACTTAGTTTACTCGCACCCGCACATAGGTGTTATTCAAACTCCTAGGCACTCATAGCCTTTCTAACAATGTCCAATGGACAATACACATGCATGACGACACAATTTCCAATCATGTATGTTTATCAATGATGCATTCATCATGAAGTATACCACCATGGCATATATATCCATTTTCAATATTAACATGGTGTAATTTCATCAAGAACTTGGTCCCATATAGGAACTCACAATTGCATCAAACAATCCTTAATATCAATACATATACATGTCCATTGTTCCACCCATACCACAATTTCTCTGTCATGGATCCAAAAATTCCATTTTCAAAATCATTTCTCCATTGTTGGTAGGGATACACAATCCTATCACATTTAAGTGAAATAAAATCCTTGAATCTAGGGTTTAAGGTTTATGTTGGAGTTGCAAGGGATGAGACACCATGTTTTCATCATTTTCAGCTAAAAATCTCATTTTTTTGGATCCTGGTAATCAATTACATGTCTCTGGTAATCGATTACCAGCACGACAGAACCTCTGTAATTGATTACAGACTGAAGGTAATCAATTACATAGCTTTCCAGAAACACGATTCGTAACTCCAGGGACCTAGTAATCGATTACACAGCTCTGGTAATCGATTACCATCTGAACAGAATCTCCGTAATCGATTACATATAGGATGTAATCGATTATGTGATTCCCAGAATCACGATTTTGTAACTTCAGGGGCTTGGTAATCGATTACACAGTTCTGGTAATCGATTACAAGCTAGACAGAATCTCGGTAATCAATTACAAACAGGATGTAATCGATTACGTGATTCCCAGAATCAGGGAATCACGGTTTTGTAACTCCAAAGGCTTGGTAATCGATTACAAGCACTGTGTAATCGATTACCATGCATAAACTTGCAGAAAAATGATCTTTAAGCCATCTAAACTCAAACCAAATCAATCCATAACATTTTCAACATCATATTAGCGCAAACATGCATCCAAAATCAGATAAAGGAAATCAATAACTCATACAAATCTAACCTAATACACCATTGTGAAAAAGAAAGAAAAAGAACATAACAAAGAGGGGAAATCCACAAATGGCTCCCTCAATCAACAACATACAAGACATCTCCTTACTACCAAGATTAGTTAAAGAGGATTATCTCCCTCTTACCTATTTGAAGACAACACAACGACGCTACTCCTTTTTGCTCTTGATTTTCGTTTTCCTCCTTCATGAAAACACTAATGTGAGTGACTTCCACAATGTCCAGTCAAATCATGGAAAGATGAGTTCTTGATCATATAAGTGACCAAGAAAAACGAAAATGGGAAGAAAATGGAAGAAAGGTGAAGACTTTACCTCAAAAGCTTCAAGCATTAGCTTCAATGGTGGAAAATGGAAGAAGAAGAAGAACTAAAAGATGACCACCAAAGAGAATGACTTTGGAATGATGGAAGAAAACAAAAGATGTGATTGGTTTAGAAAACAATGGAGATGGTCTCCAATGGTTGGGTGTGCACCATGGAGAAGGAATAAGAAGAGAAGAAGAGAAGAATGTTTGAAGAAAATGAGAAGAAAGAAAAGTGTAAAGTGTTTTGTGTTTAGAAAAATGGAAATGAGGTGATAAAAGTGAAAAATACACTTTTGACACCCCCAAAAGTGTGTGTCTGCCGTGGAGTGAGTGTGGGGAGGGAAGAAAGAGAAATGAATTAGTTGGGAAACTTCTAGGAAGCTTCCCTTTATGAACTTGGATTAAATTAATCTTTCTTTTGAAAATAAAGCTAATAGATGTGACACAAAGTAGATTTTGGATAATGTGATAAGGATTTTTGCTACAAGCTGTTATCCAATGGACAATTGCTACAATTGACAGAAGCTAGTGTTAATTGTCCAGCGGATAATCAAATACACAACGATTATTATTTTATCAGATAAAATTCTTGAAAAACGTGAAACCTCGTAAACTGTGTCTAGCCTCGGGTTTAGTAAGATCCCCTGTTAACGTTTTTACAGCTCAAGGTTCTTAAGAAAAATACCTCATTTTCCCAGCTCCGCTTAGTTTACACGTAAAATGAGAAATAATATTAAAATATTCCACGTTCTCAAAAAAATTTCCAAAAATCATAAATATTATAAAACGATTATTTGCCATGAAATTATTAATTTTCGAGATGTTGCAGCCTCTTGATGTCCTGTGTAACACCCTCCTTAGGGCATCACATTTCCGACTCCCGACTCATAATCTGAAAATCAATTCGTAAAAGGTTTGAGTTATGAAAATATGGGTTTCAAAATTTCTTCTTTACTGAAACGTAAATTTACTGAAAATATTAGGTAATATTGAAAATCATATTTTAACTATTCATTATGCAATATTGACACCAATTAATATTTCACAATTTAAAGAGAAATATAAAATTAACAGACTCTTTTTTTTAAACAGTAGCAAACCCTATAACGGGTCCTACTTAATAGTACGGTGCAACACTAACGAGAAACTTTAACATATTTATTCTTTTTTCTGTCCATCTTGATGCATCATACATTTGTTCCTTTGTCAACACTGCACCCCTTCGAGTCCTGAATGTCCACTCCTTATTGTTGTCACCAATCTCAGAGTATCTATTGCCCGTTATGACTAAGACAACTCGATCCTTCTATTATTTGATTTTAACAGTACAGACACATCAAAATAACATAACAAAAAGGTAAGATCACCTACACCAATACCAACATAGCAGTACAGAGATAACACAAACAGCAATATCATACAGGGATATCATACCAGACTTCCAATAATATATTCAATATTAATCAACTATCATCATCCAATCATATATCAATCCAAGTATTCAAAACAGTTGTCATAGCCAATATTCCTCAATTAATATATCATACAGATATAAATGTTCAGATTCATGTATGTGCACATAGACTTAGTTTTTCAAAAACAACTCCATGGAGGTTTTCACAATTTCGAGAAGAATGCTCTGGTTAATAGCCCACAGACAATCTCCCAGTCGTAGAAAAGAATCGTGTTCTTGTCGGGTATCGTCAATGCGTTGCAACGGACTGCATTGCCAAGTGGCATATGGTCCAGCCTTAGCCCACGACAGATATCCACTGGTCGACCACCGCGCCTTGACGCACCCCAAGATCCATCATAGATCTCACTATCAATTCTCATTCCCTCTTCAACCACAACAGCCAAAATAGCTTATTAGTTATATTTTATACAATGCATGAATATATCAGTGCAAGTCCAACCACAAGGGCCAAATCTTTTCAAATTCATTTATTCAATTTAATCATATGCCTCAACGCATATTTTTCCAATGCATGTATAATGCACCAATGCCAATCACAGGCATATCTTTCCAATGAATGTAAAATGCACCAAATGTCAATCGCAGGCAAAACTTGTCATTTTCTCATAAAGTGTATGGACACTGGTTCAACAGTAATCATCATGTTATTATGTTTTTATAGTCATAAAATACTTTTGTCATGTTTTCACAGTCGCGTAACATTTCTGTTACGTTTTCACAATTCCAAAATGTTTTAGTTATATTTTTACAATACCGTAACACTTCTGTTATGTTTTCACAATACCACAACACTTCTGTTGTATTTTCAAAATACCGTAACACTTTTGTTACGTTTTAAAATTCCAAAACATTTTTATTAAGTTTTCACAATACCGTAACATTATTTTACATTTACAAAATTTCATAACATTTCTGTTACGTTTTCAAAATGTTGTAACTCTTCTGTTGCACTTTTAAACCACGTACTAATTTTTTAACGTTTTTCTCAATCGCATAAAAAAAATATATGTTTCTCAAATCGCATAGTATTTTTCCACTATTTCAAAATTGCGTATCTTAAAAATCATTCTTTTAAGTCGCGTAAATCATTTTCCATCATTCTCAAAATATTTAAAATACTTTTCATATCACATAACGATTTTCCGTCATTTTCACAATCACGTAAAAATATTCTATCACTATTCAAATCACGTAGTGATTTTTCAACAATATTTCAGTCGCATAAAATATTTAAACGCTTTCCAAATCGCGTAGAAATATTTAAACATTTTTCAAATTGCGTAGAAATATTTTACTATATTTCAAATCATTTTTAAGATACGTAAAATATTTTTTAACATTTTACAATCACGTAAAATATTCCTCAATATTCCAAACACTATTTTAGACTTAAATAAATCAATATCATTTTCAACACATTTTTCAAATTGCGTAAAAATATTTTACTGCATTTCAAATCGTTTTTAAGCTACGCAAATAATTTTTCACCACAATTTCACTATAGAAAATATTTCTTAACCTTCAAAAATTCTTTTTCAACTTTTCTCAAAATAATTTAACTTTATACTTCATTTAATATATTTTCTTACTTAAGAAAATCTTTTTCTATAGTTCTTTGCTCAAGAAATTCTTTTTCAAATATAACCCACAAAATCACTTTTCAATTAATTTAAATCAATGTTTCAAACTTTAAGAATTTCCTAACGTACTTCAAAACTCGAAAATCAGTTATACGTTAGTAAACTTTTAAAACACCATTATATTCTCCATTTTTTCAAATCATTTCCAAACACAACCTTCTTCAAAATAAATTGAAGTTCGAAAACATTTTCGTTTACAAAAACTTGATTTCTCAAGTGATAAAATGCTTTAATTCCCTTTCCAAATTCTTTATACCAAATCAATTATTTATCATTTCTGTTTTCACACAAACAAAACCATTAATATCTTTGTTTTCGAAACTGAAATACCGATGGTCATAAAAACCAAACTCATTTGTTCAAATTCATTTTTACTTTCTTTACAAATCCTTTTTCACTTTCTTTGCAAATCTTTTTTCACTTTCTTTGTAAATCCTTAAAATCAACGTTTTGCCCGTCTCTTTTTCGAAATCATGTTTAATAAACACTTAGAATCAACATTGCCTGTTTCGTCTAAAACTCATGTTTAGAAAAACATTTAGGATCTTTTTACACAAAATAAATCAATAAAAATCCTTCCAAAAACTGTGTTCATGTACTCTTTGAAAACAAACCTTTTGTTTATTTTTCACGCTTTTCTAATCAATCCAATTTTATTCTTCCAAGAAAATATTAATTTGTAAATACCTATGTTGAGGTGTCTTGGCCGAAATTCTCAATGTTCTAGGGACCCAAAAATTAATTTCCCTTGTTCTTGAAAATTTTCAACATAAACCCAAATCATGAGTGTCAAAACCGTGACCACTCTTCCTTGGCCATTGGAGCCAAAAATTTATTTTCTTTCCATATTCACATCATGACATACATATACATATTCCATCATAAATTCCACAAGCATGCCATATACTTATCATGCATATTATAAGCATACCATCAAAGCCATAAAATCATGCAAAGCATATCAAGCATAGGCAAATAATCAAAGCACATAAACACCCACAAATAAATTACAAGACCATGGATATGAATCCTCACATGGATTCATCATCCACCAAATATAATACCATCTCTCACCACCATACTTGGTTGGTGAGATGGATCTCCCTCTTACCTCTTGAAGATCCTCAAAAGCTTATTGATTTGCTTCTCTTTCCAAGTCCTTCACCACCAAGGGCTTCTCAAATACAAAACAAAATACATAAAAGTTAGTATACTAAGTTTGATTAAGAGGAACCATGGATCAAACATTGCTTAGATCATGAAAAAGAGAGAAGAAATGATGTTTCCTTACAATTCACCATAAATACTCCATAACATGGATCTTGAAGAAAGTCCATGAAGATGAATGATTTAGAGAAAGTCTCCAACATGAAAGTTACTTAGAATATCATGTAGATTCAAGATCTATGGTTGGATGAAAATAAAAGAGATTGGAGAGTGGTTTTAGGTGCTATGGCCCAAATTCCTCTTGAAGAACAAAGATGGAATTTTTGACTTTTGTGAGAGAAAGGTTTCTTAAACTTGGTTAAGGTAAAGAATGAAGTGAAAACACTTGGTTTTCCTTCCACCAATTTCGTGGATCTCCTTGGAAAATCCTAAAAAAAGACATAAACAAATCTTAAGATCAATAACAAGTAAAAGAATAGGTAAACCATGGTTCAAACATGGCTTAGAAAATTAAAACTAAAAGATTAGATGAAGAGATATGAACTTTACCATTTTTGGTAGAATCTTGAAGCTTGGATTTGAAGATCAAGATGAATGATTTAGAGAAAACTCATAACTAGAGATGTTCTTAGAATAAGGTAAGGATTCAAGAAACTAGATTGGACGAAATTTTTGAGTGATGGAAGGTGTTCTTGATGGTCATGGCCGAAACATAGAGGAGAAGAGAAAGGAGAGAAAATTTTGCTTCTTGAAAATGAACAATAATGGCCAAGAATGACCAAGACCGCTAATAATGGTCTTCAAACTTTTTCCTATGTCCTAAAGTTTCTCAAAACCGTAGCCCCCCCTCCAATGCATTCTCCTTGAGTGCAAATTGATCAATAATAGCAATAATGGTGTCTTCAAATTTTCCTACACAATAAAACATCACAAAATCGTCCCCCCTTCATAATGCATTCAATAATGTT
This sequence comes from Ormosia emarginata, assembly GCA_029884605.1. Classification (NCBI taxonomy): domain Eukaryota; kingdom Viridiplantae; phylum Streptophyta; class Magnoliopsida; order Fabales; family Fabaceae; genus Ormosia; species Ormosia emarginata. Next base: position 50,113,106 of record JAQQTP010000088.1, read on the forward strand.
GTCATCATTATTAGCCGCCATCTAGAGCATTTCTAGCCATTGATTAATTCAATGGTTAGGATTTAGGTAGACTTTTGATTAGAAGACTTAATCTAGGCCATTGGATCTTTCTCCTTTAAATTCTAGCCATTAGATGTGTCTCTAAAATTAAGGGTCAATATTGCTCCTTCAAACTTTAAATCCAAGGGTCCTAATTAGTCTGAACCATTTTAGAAGACCAAATCTCCACCCTTGATTAATTCTTCAACCAATGGTCATAAATGGTCTTTGTCACTTTTTAAGACTAAATCTCTACCATTGATCTATTCTAAATCCAATGGTTAAAAATGGTCATAGCCACTTTATATGACCAATTCTACACCGTTGATTAAATCTACGGTTGATATTGAAGCCTTCCTTGTTAAGCTTGTCTAGATTAAATCTCTACCATTGATTAGAACAATGGTTAATATCCAATGCTTCTTCATTAAGTTTATTTCTTAACCGTTGATTAAATCAATAATAGATGTCCAAGCCATTAATGTTGACTAGGCAGTATTATATTTATTTTTATATCTGTTATAACCCTACTAATAATATTTTTACTGTATTTTTATCGTCCGATAATTAAATTCAGTACAAAACACAGTACAAGAAAATTTCTAAAACTGTTTTCGGATTCAGGTTTAGTAAGATCCCCTGTCTCCGTCTAAACAGTACAAATTTTTCTATGCGTAGAAAAATTTTTACTTTGCGAGACCTACCTGAGCCAACGTATGGCTACCTGGGCCCACATACAGTAAAAAAAATTCATAATCATCCACAAAAATCACAAATATTAGAAAACACACAAATATCAAATCAGATTACGTAAAATAATTAAAACCTAACGGTAAAAACTAAATTACGTAAAGTTTTCTCTGGCCCAAAAATTTTTATTTTCCTGACACGGAGTAAATTACTCAAAACGATCAAATACGCAGACAGAATAATCAAAATAATTTTACAACGCTTAGAAATTACTAAACAGTAGAATTCTGTTAACTGTCAAAATTATTGTTTAAGAGATACAGAAATTTTGGGGTGTTACAATACTCCCCTTCTAAAAAGAAATTTCGTCCTCGAAATTTGACAAACATGATTTCACACCCTCAGAATAAATATGAATATTACTCTTTCATCTTTCCTTCCAGTTCCCATGTAGCTTCCTCTCTTACATCTTTTTATACTATTCTAACCAACAAAATCTTTTGGCCTGACGTTCATCTTCTCTTGATCAAATAGATATCTCAAACTCCTAGTTACTAAAGATATTGAATGTTACTCCAGAAAGAAAGTATCTCCATATCTCTGATACCAATACAGCGGCTACCAACCTTCATTCATGCCTAGAATAGTTTTTCTCAAATGACTTCAATTTCCTAAAATCATACCCTACAACTCTTCTATTCTGCATAAGCACATATCTTAAGCTCCGATGTAATACGTCACTGTTCACCTCTAATGGTTCACTAGGATTAGATAAAACTAATACTAGAGAAGTACTTCAAACATATTTCAATTCCTAAAAAAATTTTCTTATATGCATCAGTTGATACAAACGCTTAATCCTTTCTGATAAGCTGGGTGAGAAGTCTTATGATCCAAAAATTTTCCAGGATTTTCATTACTGTCTTTTTGACTTTCCCACTAAAAAACTATTTTCAAACTTTGAAGGATCCACCACGCTCACGTTGCGCCACTCCGATACTATGACATGGATATATATATAGAAATATCCTTTCTTGCAAGATATTCCTTCAATTGCAGTAGATGAAAGAAAACATCATGAAAAATAACACAACGAATCAAATATGTTATCGAACATATCCAGCAAAGAATTGGATGTAACCAGATTTTCAAAAATGAATTTTCTCTGGATTACTCACACTCTGATGAAATAATCTCATTGGATATGGTTGAAAAATAACTAATCCATTTTCAAAGATCACATCTGTTTATAAAACAGATCAAACTAACACAAAAAATTTGAACGATAGATCAAACTAACACAAAGATTTGATCTATAACAATGTTTGAATAACACAAGTAGCTCGATCGGCTAAAAATAGAAACAGAAAGAAACAACCCAGAGGATTACGGATAACTCTAAAATATAATTAGTCTACTCAATCATATTACACAAAGAATAGGTTTCCTCCCAAAGATATACACTATGATCAAAGAATTACCTCTTGCAGTACAGTCTCCCTTGTTTAGGTCTTTAGCTCAGAACACTCCCATTCCATTCAGAGTAACAACTTCCCTTACTTTCTGAGATTTTACTAACAGAAAACTCTGCTTTCAAAGAGCATAATCTCTGGGAAAATGTGTCCAACTTTTCCACAAAATGTTTCCTTGACGTACATTCCTTCATTAAGTACCTTCTTTCACATCACTTACTGCTTTTGGTTTCCTCAATGGTTGTAAATACATCTTCCGTTGAAATCAATTACTTTCTCAATATCAAAAAAAAAAAATACCAGGTTCCAAAATTACGAAATCTTATATTCCAAGACTGATTCTCTTCCATCAAATCCTGAACTTCAACTTCCAGTTTTCGTTGTTTAGAGATCCTCTGTTCGTGCAGTCGTCTTTCCACATTGCTCCCGTTGCTCCCGTAGCTGCAACTGCAGTACTAGTAACATGTTCCACTTCCACACAAGTACAACTATCCTGAGCCATTTCTTTTTTTTTCTTCTCGAGACGTGCGGATCGAAATACAATGGATCTGATACCCATTATAAACAATATTGTTTCCTTTCGGAAATCAATAACACAGAGAACACAACACAAGCAAAATAGACCTAACCATAAAGCCCAAAAGACTCAAACCGTGCTCTGAAACCAACTAATGTAACACCCTCCTTAGGGCATCACATTTCCAACTCCCGACTCATAATCTGAAAATCAATTCGTAAAAGGTTTGAGTTATGAAAATATGGGTTTCAAAATTTCTTCTTTACTGAAACGTAAATTTACTGAAAATATTAGGTAATATTGAAAATCATATTTTAACTATTCATTATGCAATATTGACACCAATTAATATTTCACAATTTAAAGAGAAATATAAAATTAACAGACTCTTTTTTTTTAACAGTAGCAAACCCTATAACGGGTCCTACTTAATAGCACGATACAACACTAACGAGAAACTTTAACATACTTATTCCTTTTTCTGTCCATCTTGATGCATCATACATCTGTTCCTTTGTCAACACTGCACCCCATCGAGTCCTAAATGTCCACTCCTTATTGTTGTCACCAATCTCAGAGTATCTATCGCCCGTTATGACTAAGACAACTCGATCATTCTATTATTTGATTTTAACAGTACAGACACAGCAAAACAACATAACAAAGAGGTGAGATCACCTACACCAATACCAACATGGCAGTACAGAGATAACACAAACATCAATATCATACAGGGATATCATACCAGACTTCTAATAATATATTCAATATTTATCAACTATCATCATCCAATCATATACCAATCCAAGTATTCAAAACAGTTGTCATAGTCAATATTCCTCAATTAATAAATCATACAGATATAAATGTTCAGATTCATATATGTGCACATAGACTCAATTTTTCAAAAACAGCTCCATGGAAGTTTTCACAATTTCGAGAAGAATGCTCCGGTTAATTGCCCAGCCTAAGCCCACAGACAATCTCCCAGTCGTAGAAAAGAATCGTGTTCTTGTCAGGTATCGTCAATGTATTGCAACGGACTGCATCGCCAAGTGGCATATGGTCCAGCCTTAGCCCACAGACAGATATCCACTGGTCGACCGCCATGCCTTGACTCACCCCAAGATCCATCATAGATCTCACTATCAATTCTCATTCCCTCTTCAACCACAACAGCCAAAATAGCTTATTAGCTATATTTTATACAATGCATGAATATATCAGTGCAAGTCCAACCACAAGGGCCAAATCTTTTCAAATTCATTTGTTCAATTTAATCATATGCCTCAACGCATATTTTTCCAATGCATGTATAATGCACCAATGCTAATCACAGGCATATCTTTCCAATGCATGTAAAATGCACCAAATGCCAATCACAGGCAAAACTTGTCATTTTCTCATAAAGTGTATGGACACTGGTTCAACAGTAATCATCATGTTATTATGTTTTTATAGTCATAAAACACTTTTGTCGTGGTTTCATAGTCGCGTAACATTTCTGTTATGTTTTCACAATTCCAAAACGTTTTAGTCATATTTTTACAATACCGTAACACTTCTGTTACGTTTTCACAATACCACAACACTTCTGTTGCATTTTCAAAATACCGTAACACTTTTGTTATGTTTTAAAATTCCAAAATATTTTTATTATGTTTTTACAATACCGTAACACTACTGTTACGTTTACAAAATTTCATAACATTTCTGTTACGTTTTCAAAATGCTGCAACTCTTCTGTTGCACTTTTAAACCACGTACTAATTTTTTAATATTTTTCTCAATCGCATAAAAAAAATATACGTTTCTCAAATCGCATAGTATTTTTCCACTATTTCAAAATCGCGTATCTTAAAAATCATTCTTTTAAGTCGCGTAAATCATTTTCCATCATTCTCAAAATATTTAAAACACTTTTCAAATCACATAACGATTTTTCATCATTTTCACAATCACGTAAAAATATTCTATCACTATTCAAATCATGTAGTGATTTTTCAACAATATTTCAGTCGCATAAAATATTTAAACGCTTTCCAAAACGGGTAGAAATATTTAAACATTTTTCAAATTGCGTAGAAATATTTTATTGTATTTCAAATCATTTTTAAGATACGTAAAATATTTTGTAACATTTTACAATCACGTAAAATATTCCTCAATATTCCAAACACTATTTTGGACTTAAATAAATTAATATCATTTTCAACACATTTTTCAAATTGCGTCAAATATTTTACTGCATTTCAAATTGTTTTTAAGCTACGCAAATAATTTTTCACCACAATTTCTTTACAGAAAATATTTCTTAACCTTCAAAAATTCCTTTTCAACTTTTCTCAAAATAATATAACTTTATACTTCATTTAATATATTTTCTTACATAAAAAAATCTTTTTATACAGTTCTTTACTTAAGAAATTCTTTTTCAAATATAACCCACAAAAATCACTTTTCAATTAATTTAAATCAATGTTTCAAACTTTAGGAATTTACTTACGTACTTCAAAACTCGAAAATTAATTATACGTTAGTAAATTTTCAAAACACCATTATATTCTCCATTTTTCCAAATCATTTCCAAACACAACCTACTTCAAAATAAATTGAAGTTCGAAAACATTTTCGTTTACAAAAACTTGATTTCTCAAGTGATAAAATGCTCTAATTCCCTTTCCAAATTCTTTATACCAAATCAATTATTTATCATTTCTGTTTTCACACAAACAAAACCATTAATATTTTTGTTTTCGAAACTGAAATACCGATGGTCATAAAAACCAAACTCATTTGTTCAAATTTATTTTTACTTTCTTTACAAATCCTTTTTCACTTTCTTTGCAAATCCTTTTTCACTTTCTTTGTAAATCCTTAAAATCACCGTTTTGCCCGTCTCTTTTTCGAAATCATGTTTAATAAAAACTTAGAAACAACATTGCCCATTTCGTCTAAAACTCATGTTTAGAAAAACATGTACGATCTTTTTACACAAAATAAATCAATAAAAATCCTTCCAAAAACTGTGTTCATGTACTCTTTGAAAACAAACCTTTTGTTTATTTTTCATGCTTTTCTAATCAATCCAATTTTATTCTTTCATGAAAATATTAATTTGTAAACACCTATGTTGAGGTGTCTTGGCCAAAATTCTCAATGTTCTAGGGACCCAAAAATTAATTTCCCTTGTTCTTGAAAATTTTCAACATAAACCCAAATCATGAGTGTCAAAACCGTGACCACTCTTCCTTGGCCATTGGAGCCAAAAATTTATTTTCTTTCCATATTCACATCATGGCATACATATACATATTCCATCATAAATTCCACAAGCATGCCATATACTTATCATGCATATTATAAGCATACCATCAAAGCCATAAAATCATGCAAAGCATATCAAGCATAGGCAAATAATCAAAGCACATAAACACCCACAAATAAATTACAAGACCATGGATATGAATCCTCACATGGATTCATCATCCACCAAATATAATACCATCTCTCACCACCATACTTGGTTGGTGAGATGGATCTCCCTCTTACCTCTTGAAGATCCTCAAAAGCTTATTGATTTGCTTCTCTTTCCAAGTCCTTCACCACTAAGGGCTTCTCAAATACAAAACAAAATACATAAAAATTAGTATACTAAGTTTGATTAAGAGGAACCATGGATCAAACATGGCTTAGATCATGAAAAAGAGAGAAGAAATGAAGTTTCCTTACAATTCACCATAAATACTCCATAACATGGATCTTGAAGAAAGTCCATGAAGATGAATGATTTAGAGAAAGTCTCTAACATGAAAGTTGCTTAGAATATCATGTAGATTCAAGATCTATGGTTGGATGAAAATAAAAGAGATTGGAGAGTGGTTTTAGGTGCTATGGCCGAAATTCCTCTTGAAGAACAAAGATGGAATTTTTGATTTTTGTGAGAGAAAGGTTTCTTAAACTTGGTTAAGGTAAAGAATGAAGTGAAAACACTTGGTTTTCCTTCCACCAATTTCGTGGATCTCTTTGGAAAATCGCTAAAAAAAACATAAACAAATCTTAAGATCAATAACAAGTAAAAGAATAGGTAAACCATGGTTCAAACATGGCTTAGAAAATTAAAACTAAAAGATTAGATGAAGAGATATGAACTTTACCATTTTTGGTAGAAACATGAAGCTTGGATTTGAAGATCAAGATGAATGATTTAGAGAAAACTCATAACTAGAGATGTTCTTAGAATAAGGTAAGGATTCAAGAAACTAGATTGGATGAAATTTTTGAGTGATGGAAGGTGTTCTTGATGGTCATGGCCGAAACATAGAGGAGAAGAGAAAGGAGAGAAAATTTTGCTTCTTGAAAATGAACAATAATGGCCAAGAATGACCAAGACCACTAATAATGGTCTTCAAACTTTTTCCTATGTCCTAAAGTTTCTCAAAACCGTAGCCCCCCTCCAATGCATTCTCCTTGAGTGCAAATTGATCAATAATAGCAATAATGGTGTCTTCAAATTTTCCTACACAATAAAACATCACAAAACCGTCCCCCCTTCATAATGCATTCAATAATGTTGTCATCATTATTAGCCACCATCTAGAGCATTTCTAGCCATTGATTAATTCAATGGTTAGGATTTAGGTAGACTTTTGATTAGAAGACTTAATCTAGGCCATTGGATCTTTCTCCTTTAAATTCTAGCCATTAGATGTGTCTCCAAAATTAAGGGTTAAGATTGCTCCTTCAAACTTTAAATCCAAGGATCCTAATTAGTCTTAACCATTTTAGAAGACTAAATCTCCACCCTTGATTAATTCTTCATCCAATGGTCATAAATGGTCTTTGTCACTTTTTAAGACTAAATCTCCACCCTTGATCAATTCTAAATCCAATGGTTATAAATGGTCATAGCCACTTTATATGACCAATTCTACACCGTTGATTAAATCTACGGTTGATATTGAAGCCTTCCTTGTTAAGCTTGTCTAGATTAAATCTCTACCATTGATTAGAACAATGGTTAATATCCAATGCTTCTTCATTAAGTTTATTTCTTAACCGTTGATTAAATCAATAATAGATGTCCAAGCCATTAATGTTGACTAGGCAGTATTATATTTATTTTTATATCTGTTATAACCCTACTAATAATATTTTCTTGTATTTTTATCGTCCGATAATTAAATTCAATACAAAACACAGTACAAGAAAATTTCTAAAACTGTTTTCGGATTCAGGTTTAGTAAGATCCCCTGTCTCCATCTAAACAGTACAAATTTTTCTATGCGTAGAAAATTTTTTACTTTGCGAGACCTACCTGAGCCAACGTATGGCTACCTGGGCCCACATACAGTAAAAAAAATTCATAATCATCCACAAAAATCACAAATATTAGAAAACACACAAATATCAAATCAGATTACGTAAAATAATTAAAACCTAACGGTAAAAACTAAATTACGTAAAGTTTTCTCTGGCCCAAAAATTTTTATTTTCCTGACACGGAGTAAATTACTCAAAACGATCAAATACGCAGATGAGAATAATCAAAATAATTTTACAACGCTTAGAAATTACTAAACAGTAGAATTCTGTTAACTGTCAAAATTATTGTTTAAGAGATACAGAAATTTTGGGGTGTTACAATACTCCCCTTCTAAAAAGAAATTTCGTCCTCGAAATTTGACAAACATGATTTCACACCCTCAGAATAAATATGAATATTACTCTTTCATCTTTCCTTCTAGTTCCCATGTAGCTTCCTCTCTTACATCTTTTTATACTATTCTAACCAACAAAATCTTTTGGCCTGACGTTCATCTTCTCTTGATCAAATAGATATCTCAAACTCCTAGTTACTAAAGATATTGAATGTTACTCCAGAAAGAAAGTATCTCCATATCTCTGATACCAATACAGCGGCTACCAACCTTCATTCATGCCTAGAATAGTTTTTCTCAAATGACTTCAATTTCCTAAAATCATACCCTACAACTCTTCTATTCTGCATAAGCACATATCTTAAGCTCCGATGTAATACGTCACTGTTCACCTCTAATGGTTCACTAGGATTAGATAAAACTAATACTAGAGAAGTACTTCAAACATATTTCAATTCCTAAAAAATTTTCTTATATGCATCAGTCGATACAAACGCTTAATCCTTTCTGATAAGCTGGGTGAGAAGTCTGAAGATCCAAAAATTTTCCAGGATTTTCATTACTGTCTTTTTGACTTTCCCACTGAAAAACTATTTTCAAACTTTGAAAGATCCACCATGCTCACGTTGCGCCATTCCGATACTATGACATGGATATAAATATAAAAATATCCTTTCTTGCAAGATATTCCTTCAATTGCAGTAAATGAAAGAAAACATCATGAAAAATAACAAAACGAATCGAATATGTTATCGAACATATCCAGCAAAGAATTGGATGTAACCCGATTTTCAAAAATGAATTTTCTCTGGATTACTCACACTCTGATGAAATAATCTCATTGGATATAGTTGAAAAATAACCAATCCATTTCCAAAGATCACATTTGTTTATAAAACAGATCAAACTAACACAAAAATTTTGAACGACAGATCAAACTAACACAAAGATTTGATCTATAACAATATTTGAATAACACAAGTAGCTCGATTGGCTAAAAATAGAAACAGAAAGAAACAACCCAGAGGATTACGGATAACTCTAAAATATAATTGATCTACTCAATCATATTACACAAAGAACAGGTTTCCTCCCAAAGATATACACTATGATCAAAGAATTACCTCTTGCAGTACAGTCTCCTTTGTTTAGGTCTTTAGCTCAGAACACTCCCGTTCCATTCAGAGTAACAACTTCCCTTACAATTCGAGATTTTACTAACAGAAAACTCTATTTTCAAAGAGCATAATCTCTAGGAAAATGTGTCTAACTTTTTCACAAATTGTTTCCTTGACGTACATTCCTTCATTAAGTACCTTCTTTCACATCACTTACTGCTTTTGGTTTCCTCAATGGTTGTAAATACATCTTCCGTTGAAATCAATTACTTTCTCAATATCAAAAAAAAAAATACCAGGTTCCAAAATTACGAAATCTTATATTCCAAGACTAATTCTCTTCCATCCAGTCCTGAACTTCAACTTCCAGTTTCCGCTGTTCAGAGATCCTCTGTTCGTGCAGTCGTCTTTCCACATTGCTCCCGTTGCTCCCGTAGCTGCAACTGCAGTACTAGTAACATGTTCCACTTCCACACAAGTACAACTATCCCGAGCCATTTCTTTTTTTTTTCTTCTCGAGGCGTGCGAATCAAAATACAATGGATCTGATATCCATTATAAACAATATTGTTTCCTTTCGAAAATCAATAACACAGAGAACCCAACACAAGCAAAATAGACCTAACCACAAAGCCCAAAAGACTCAAACTGTGCTCTGAAACCAACTAATGTAACACCCTCCTTAGGGCATCACATTTCTGACTCCCGACTCATAATCTGAAAATCAATTCGTAAAAGGTTTGAGTTATGAAAATATGGGTTTCAAAATTTCTTCTTTACTGAAATGTAAATTTACTGAAAATATTAGGTAATATTGAAAATCATATTTCAACTATTCATTTTGCAATATTGACACCAATTAATATTTCCCAATTTAAAGAGAAATATAAAATTAACATACTCTTTTTTTTTTAACAGTAGCAAACCCTATAACGAGTACAACTTAATAGCACGGTACAACACTAACGAGAAACTTTAACATACTTATTCCTTTTTCTGTCCATCTTGATGCATCAAACATCTGTTCCTTTGTCAACACTGCACCCCTTCGAGTCCTGAATGTCCACTCCTTATTGTTGTCACCAATCTTAGAGTATCTATCGCCCATTATGACTAAGACAACTCGATCCTTCTATTATTTGATTTTAACAGTACAGACACAGCAAAACAACATAACAAAAAGGTGAGATCACCTATACCAATACCAACATGGCAGTACAGAGATAACACAAACAACAATATCATACAGGGATATCATACCAGACTTCCAATAATATATTCAATATTAATCAACTATCATCATCCAATCATATACCAATCCAAGTATTCAAAACAGTTGTCATAGCCAATATTCGTCAATTAATATATCATACAGATATAAATGTTCAGATTCATGTATGTGCACATAGACTCAGTTTTTCAAAAATAACTCCATGGAAGTTTTCACAATTTCGAGAAGAATGCTCTGGTTAATTGCCCAGCCTAAGCCCACAGACAATCTCCCAGTCGTAGAAAAGAATCGTGTTCTTGTCGGGTATCGTCAATGCGTTGCAACGGACTGCATCGCCAAGTGGCATATGGTCCAGCCTTAGCCCACAGACAGATATCCACTGGTCGACCGCCGCGCCTTGATGCGCCCCAAGATCCATCATAGATCTCACTATCAATTCTCATTCCCTCTTCAACCACAAGGGCCAAAATAGCTTATTAGCTATATTTTATACAATGCATGAATATATCAGTGCAAGTCCAACCACAAGGGCCAAATCTTTTCAAATTCATTTGTTCAATTTAATCATATGCCTCAACGCATATTTTTCCAATGCATGTATAATGCACCAATGCCAATCACAGGCATATCTTTCCAATGCATGTAAAATGCACCAAATGCCAATCATAGGCAAAACTTGTCATTTTCTCATAAAGTGTATGGACACTGGTTCAACAGTAATCATCATGTTATTATGTTTTTATAGTCATATAACACTTTTGTCATGTTTTCACAGTCGCGTAACATTTCTGTTAAGTTTTCACAATTCGAAAATGTTTTAGTTATATTTTTACAATACCGTAACACTTCTGTTACGTTTTCACAATACCGCAACACTTCTGTTGCATTTTCAAAATACCGTAACACTTTTGTTACGTTTTAAAATTCCAAAACATTTTTATTACGTTTTCACAATACCGTAACACTACTGTTACGTTTACAAAATTTCATAACATTTCTGTTACGTTTTCAAAATGCTGCAACTCTTCTGTTGCACTTTTAAACCACGTACTAATTTTTTAACGTTTTTCTCAATCGCATAAAAAAAATATACGTTTCTCAAATTGCATAATATTTTTTCACTATTTCAAAATCGTGTATCTTAAAAATCATTCTTTTAAGCCGCGTAAATCATTTTTCATCATTCTCAAAATATTTAAAACACTTTTCAAATCACATAACGATTTTCCGTCATTTTCACAATCACGTAAAAATATTCTATACTATTCAAATCACATAGTGATTTTTCAATAATATTTCAGTCGCGTAAAATATTTAAACGCTTTCCAAATCGCGTAGAAATATTTAAACATTTTTCAAATCGCGTAGAAATATTTTACTGTATTTCAAATCATTTTTAAGATACGTAAAATATTTTGTAACATTTTACAATCACGTAAAATATTCCTCAATATCCCAAACACTATTTTGGACTTAAATAAATCAATATCATTTTCAACACATTTTTCAAATTGCGTAAAAATATTTTACTGCATTTCAAATTGTTTTTAAGCTACGCAAATAATTTTTTACCACAATTTCATTACCGAAAATATTTCTTAACCTTCAAAAATTCCTTTTCAACTTTTCTCAAAATAATATAACTTTATACTTCATTTAATATATTTTCTTACTTAAGAAAATCTTTTTTCACAATTCTTTACTTAAGAAATTCTTTTTCAAATATAACCCACAAAATCACTTTTCAATTAATTTAAATCAATGTTTCAAACATTAAGAATTTCCTAACGTACTTCAAAACTCGAAAATCAGTTATACGTTAGTAAATTTTTAAAACACCATTATATTCTCCATTTTTCCAAATCATTTCCAAACACAACCTTCTTCAAAATAAATTGAAGTTCGAAAACATTTTCGTTTACAAAAACTTGATTTCTCAAGTGATAAAATGCTCTAATTCCCTTTCTAAATTATTTATACCAAATCAATTATTTATCATTTCTGTTTTCACACAAACAAAACCATTAAAATCTTTGTTTTCAAAACCGAAATACCGATGGTCATAAAAACCAAACCCATTTGTTCAAATTCATTTTTACTTTCTTTACAAATCCTTTTTCACTTTCTTTGCAAATTCTTTTTCACTTTCTTTGTAAATCCTTAAAATCAACGTTTTGCCCGTCTCTTTTTCGAAATCATATTTAATAAACACTTAGAAACAACATTGCCCATTTCGTCTAAAACTCATGTTTAGAAAAACACGTAGGATCTTTTTACTCAAAATAAATCAATAAAAATCCTTCCAAAAACTGTGTTCATGTACTCTTTGAAAACAAACCTTTTGTTTATTTTCCACGCTTTTCTAATCAATCCAATTTTATTCTTCCATGAAAATATTAATTTGTAAACACCTATGTTGAGGTGTCTTGGCCGAAATTCTCAATGTTCTAGGGACCTAAAAAATAATTTCCCTTGTTCTTGAAAATTTTCAACATAAACCCAAATCATGAGTGTCAAAACCGTAACCACTCTTCCTTGGCCATTGGAGCCAAAAATTTATTTTCTTTCCATATTCACATCATGGCATACATATACATATTCCATCATAAATTCCACAAGCATGCCATATACTTATCATGCATATTATAAGCATACCATCAAAGCCATAAAATCATGCAAAGCATATCAAGCATAGGCAAATAATCAAAGCACATAAACACCCACAAATAAATTACAAGACCATGGATATGAATCCTCACATGGATTCATCATCCACCAAATATAATACCATCTCTCACCACCATACTTGGTTGGTGAGATGGATCTCCCTCTTACCTCTTGAAGATCCTCAAAAGCTTATTTATTTGTGATGATCACATATTTTATACATTAATAAACCCTCATTTTTAGTCTTTTACACTCTCTATGTACTTAATTGATTAGGTCTAGTTATGTTTTATAAGTTTGGACTCAAATTGGACTTAATTGATTTTTTTCAGCACTATTTTGGTCTTACGCTGTTTCTGTATTTCGGCCTTATCTTGAGTTCTAATTGTCTGATAATTATGAATTTTACCTTGTAGGAAAGATAAGAGAGAGCTCTACAACTTTGATGAAGAGCTCAAAGTCTCAATCAGACATCTAGTAGAGGTAATTGGGCTTGGAAGACAGAACACGAGTTTTGTGTTTGAAATCTGAACAGTGTACAGTAATCAGAGCATAACTCGGGCTACAAGAATTATCTTGGGCTGAAATTTAGATCTTTGAAAGTTAAGATCCAGATCTAAAACTTTCATGTTGAACACAAAACTTGATTCGGGCTCCTTGATGGTGATATTGGGTCTGAAAGTCAAAACAGAGGTGCTGAAACTGGGCCTGAACAGTTTGTAGTAATTGGGTCATATCTTGGGCTGTAGGACGAATTTTTGGGTGATTCCAGAGCCATTGTGTTGGTGTATGCCCTAGTGGCCAATACATTTTATTTGTATTTACATACATTATATTATGTTATTTTATATGAGGCATTTCATTTATTGTGTTCTTTTTGGTAGACATAATAAAGTCCTTAGAATAGTAAGTTTGATACCATAGGACATCAAGTGGATGACTTGATCGTGAGATCCTATTGGATAAAATACTATTCTTAAATGTCCCTAGTCAAGTATTATTGTTAATTAGGACAACAATAATACATTGAGAGGCTAGTATGTGCGTAGGACTGATGACCACATCTCACGGGTCATGGATATGAGATATCAAGTCTACACATGGATACATATTAGAGTAATGATGTATTGGACAGACCCACCATGAGAACGCTACGTGGATCGTTACGTGAGTGTCATAAGCGATTCTCATAGTGATAATGGTGTATGTGGTCCTTTGACCTGAAATCACTACGATTCCTACATGAGGAGTTGTGTGTTTTAATGCCATCAAACGTCATCTGTAACAAGATGATTATAACGTTGGTTATTAGACATGCCGCAATACATGTGGAGGGATGTGAGTGACCTAGATGGGATTTGTCCCTCCTACATAACAGGAGCGATATCTTCGGGCCCCCTGATTGAGTGAGACTACGAAATGCATGGCCATGCTCAAATAAGTCAATATGAGATATTGATCTTATTTGCTATTACTATGTCTACTCGGGAATCAGGAAATTGAAGATTGAACTAAACAAGGGTGACACATTCCATGCCTTGTGTTCAATCTGGATATCCGGACAAAGGGACTAAACTACACGGAAACATTGGTCACAGATAGGTTATGTCAAATCACTGACATTCTCATTACTTGGGTAGCGGTGATGTGTTGCTAGATACCGCTCACTGTTTGTAATATTAAAATGAGATTTTAATATTACTACCAACGTCATGAGAACCTGCGGCAGGTCGCACACTTAGAAACAGACTAAATTGGAGTAATCAGAATCCAAGTTGGACTCGGATTCAACTGTGGGCCTAACTCATGACAGATGGGTTTAGGGTTGCACCACTTACCTTGCTACTGCTCACACTCACTTAAGGCAGCCTTTGTTATAAATAATACTGTTAAGGGGGCTGCTACTAGGTTACATCACAACCCTAGCCGCACCTACAGAAAGTGAGAGAGAGATAGTGAGGTCTTCTTCTCCTCTCTTCGCAGCTAGCACTACGAAAACAGAGGCGTGACTCCTTTTACAAGTCTGTTCATGTGGATACCGCAAAAACATCGTCGCTATTACAGTGTTGGTGATTCACCTCGCTTGTGTCTATCACGCTTCAAGAGGTAAAAATTTAAAAACTCGGATTATGGCTTTTTCGCATGGATCCTGAGAGGGAATTCTGTTATTCCGCTGCGAGACTTTGATATGCAAATTCCCAACACATTGGAAAGCTTAGACAATTTCCTAGAACTTTCATGAAGACCACTTGGCTCGAAAATGACGAAATCAATGACTTAAGCAATGAATGATTTCAGAGACAAGAAATCTCAATGATTTTTCACTCTTATCCTCACCATTTGGCATTCTCCACTCATTCATCCACTCATCCCGCATACCCCTAATCAGCCCCTTTGTCATTTTGTATCCCTAATCCTCTATAAAAGGCACCATTGGCTGACCATTGGGAGCACTTTGTGTTAGGCTTAGTTTGTACAAGTTAAGATTATGCTTGTTTATTGTTTTCCTTTGTTGTAATTTTCTCTTGTTCTAAATTGAAGTCCTGTTCATTTTTCTCTTCTTCTCTCTTTCTTTCTTCTTATCCATGAGTAACTAAATCTTCATCTTGCTTGGGTGAAAGAGTGAAGCTCTTGGTAATGAAATAAGGTTAGATTATTTTATTCCTTGTGCTTAAATGATATATTATTAAATGAACATTATATGTGTTGTATTTTGTTTCCAATCAATTTAGAAACCTTCTTTGTTAATGGAGATCTTGATTTATTGTAGACAATAGGATTGGCACAGTGAATGCTTGAACTCATTTACAAATGTTGGTAGATAATTAAAGGAATCATAATATGATTACATATATAATTAAACTTTGAATGTTATATTCTCCGATTGGAACCTCCGTTATGTGTGGATTTCAATTGAGTTAAAAAGAGGAATAATATTACCTTTAATTTATTACCAAGAGTGGATCTCCTAACCCAAGCAAGCCCTTAAATTCATTTGTGAACTTGTTTTATTACTTTTGGTGTTGTGACAAATCCACTTCTTACCTCAATTAATTTTTCTTCATCAATTCCCTGTGGATCGACCTCGGACTCCCGAGAAATTTACTACTTGAGACAACCTGCACTTGGGTTTGCATCCTTAAATCCATGATCAAGTTTTTGGCGCCGTTGTTGGGACTTGATTTGAAGTTTTGATTTATTGAGGTTCGTTTTCTTTAATAAAATCTATTCTCTCTTCTCCCTCACCGGAGCAAAGATCGGCTTGCCGATTCCTCGGATTTCTTTACTAACTCTCTAACTTTCTAACTATCTAACTCTAACATACTAACTTTCTAACTTTTATATTTATGTCATTTATTTTTATTTTTTAATTTTATTTATTTATTTTCGTCATTTTTTTTTGTCAGTGGGGGTAACTCTCCCTTTTATTTTACGCACTAACTTTATGGGGAAACTCTCCCTTTTACTTTTCTGTTATTTAATTTTCCGCACTTTATTTTTATTTTTATTTTTAGGTGGTTGGTTTATTACCCCACCTTTGTTATATATTTAATGGTGGGTTACACCGTCAGCTTGTACATTATTTTTTTGTTTATTTATTTTAGTTATTTATGTATTTATGCTTAATTGGTATCGTGATTTAAATTCTGGTCGTTTAGTTAAAATTAACCCTGGTACTTTATATATTGATTTGTTTGAATCACAATCACACACAATTGACACAATGACTGACAATGAAAGTGTACATGATGAACCTGAAAATCAACCGTTGCAAACCATGCGTGAATATTTGCAACCACCTCGAAATTCTAGTCCATCATGTTTTATCTTTCCACTCAATGCCAACAATTTTAGATTTAAGCCAGGTATGATTTCTTTACTTCCTAATTTTTATGGTTTAAAATTTGAAAGTCCATATTTACATCTGAAAGAATTTGAGGAAGTATGTATTGCCTTCAATGATCAAAATTGCACTGAAGAGATTGTTAAGCTTAAATTGTTTCCTTTTTCTTTAAAAGATAAAGCAAAATCTTGGCTTAACACTTTGAAACCAAGATCAATTGGCACATGGCAAGAAATGCAAGGTGAGTTCTTAAAGAAATTTTTTCCAACACATAAAACCAATGCTATGAAAAGTCAAATTCAAATTTTTTCCCAAAATTCAAATGAAGCATATTTTCAATGTTGGGAACAATTTAAAGATTTGTTAAATTCTTGCCCACATCATGGTTTTGAAAAATGGCGCATTATAAGCTTCTTTTATGAAGGTTTAACTCCTGAAACTAAACAATTTGTGGAAACAATGTGCAATGGTGAGTTTCTTGATAAAGAACCTGATGAAGCTTTAGACTATTTGAACCAGTTGGCTGAAAATTCTCAATCTTGGCATAGTACTAACACTTCTGAAAATTCAATTAGATCTAATCTTGCAAGTGCTAATAAAGGAAAATATCACCTTAGTCAAGAGGAAGATCTAAATGCTAGGTTTGCTAGTTTAGCCAGAAAGGTGGAAGTCATGGAACTAAGAAAAGCAAAAGAAATTAAATCTGTGCAAAATGAAGAAATTTGTGGCATTTGTGATGACTTAGGGTACCCAACACATGAATGTCCTAACATTCCTGTTTTTAAAGAAGTTGTACATGAGCAAGTAAATGCAATGAATAATTTTAAAAAGTCATTTACTTCTTCTTTTTCAGATACATACAATCCGGGATAGAGAAATCACCTGAACTTCAGCTGGAGGAACAATACTCAGTCACAATTCATACAACCACCACCTCCTCAGGCACAACAGGACTCTCAAAATTCTCAAGGATATGCACCTTATGTCCCACCATATAGGAAAAACCTTGAAGAAACACTGCATGCATTCATAGAAAAGCAAGAGGCCATTAATAAACAAAACAATCAAACCATGATTGACATAAAAGAAACTCTTGCCAAACTTACTTCTGCTCTCACCATTCATGAGAAAGAAAAATTTCCTTCTCAACCTCAACCAAATCCCAAAGGTTAGTACAGTCTAAATGAGGGGAGTTCAGAAAACCAATAAATGGATCAAGTCAAGTCAATGATAACTCTTTGGAGTGGAAAGGTTGTTGAAAAACAAATTCCTGAACCATGTGAGAAAGAAGATGAACTAATTCCCCAAGAAAATGAAGAAGTTGACCAAAAGGAAACCAAACTCTCTCCTTCACCCCCATTTCCTCAAGCATTGAATAACCCAAAGAAATTGGACCACCGCACTGAAATTTTTGAAATTTTGAAACAAGTGAAGATCAATATTCCTCTGTTAGATGCTATCAAACAAATTCCTTCTTATGCCAAAAATTTGAAGGACTTGTGCACTGTTAAAAGGAAACTAAATGTGAAAAAGAAAGCATTTTTAGCTGAACAGGTAAGCTCCATTCTTCAGAATAATAATGCGTTGAAATATAAAGACCCTGGTTGTCCTACAGTTTCATGCATTATTGGAGAACATAAAATTGAAAAAGCTTTACTTGATCTTGGTGCTGGTGTTAATTTGCTTCCATATTTAGTTTATCAGTAACTCAACTTAGTGAGTTAAAACCAACTTCTGTAACTCTTCTACTTGCAGATAGATCAATCAAAATTCCAAGAGGAATAGTGGAAGATGTGTTGGTTCAAGTTGATAAATTCATATATCCTGTGGATTTTATTATCTTGGATACTGAACCTATGGTTGATAGTTGCAAGGCAATTCCTGTTATTTTAGGCCGTCCATTTTTAGCAACATCTAATGCTTTGATAAATTGCAGAAATGGAGTGGTGAAGCTAACATTTGGAAACATGACACTAGGGCTTAATGTTTTTAACATGTGCAAGCAACCACAAGAAGTCCTTGATGAAAAAGAGGAAGTTGAAGGAATTGAAGCCATTATAGATGATCATCTTCAAACAAAGAGTTCTTCTGACCCATTAGAAATTTGTTTAGTCAATTCATTGGATTCAGGCATGCAATTAGAAGATGATATCTCTGAAATATGTTCTCTGCTTGATTGTACACAGGCAATGGAGTACAAGGGATGGAAACCAAGATTTGAAGAGCTAAAACCCATGAATGATAATTGTAACGCCCTGACTTTTGGGAAAATATCCTTCATGTCCTGAATGTACTGTTTGATGTTTTTCAACTTTAGGGTAAATGACGGTTGTATCCTTTTTGTATTGTTTGTTGTTTTTCTATATGAATTACTGCTTTATATTACTGTCTGTTATTTTATTTGAACTTTTTGTGTGATTTGCTCCGAGCCAGGAAAATAATATTTTCTGGGCTGGGGAAATCTTATTTTAATTATTCGGAGCTGGGGGATCTTACTAAACCCAATTCTGAATGATACGATTAGTAATCTTTTAATTTTTAGGATTTTACTGTGAAATAAAATAATTTTATATTATTATAATATTATTTTATTAGTCAGTACAAATAAGCGACAATAGACCTGGAAATGTTTTGCGGGACCCACGTTTAGTAAAAGCTTAATAAGATTAGTAGCTTAATTAAGCATCATTAGTGGTGGAACATTCAAGAACATGTGACTAAGCTTAATGACTAGGCTTAATTAGTGACTAAGCTTGATGACAAGGCTTAATGACAAGGCTAGGATTAACCAATGGGAGCAAAGCTTGGTGATCAAGTCTTAATCCTCACCCTTGATCAATTCTAAGGCTAGGATGGAGCCAAGCTAATGGACACCTCTTAGTCCTTTGAAGTCTACGGCCATTCACTCATTCAAGGCCATTCTTCACTTAATTTTCATGCATTTTCTCTCTTCTCTCTCTTCCAAAAACACAAAACTCCATTGTTGTTTCCTTGTGAAGCATTCGGCCAAGAACCCTAGTTCACCATCCATCCATCCAAAATTTCTTCTAACCAACTTTTCTAAACCTAAACACAATCCTAAGAACATCTCTAGTTGAGAGTTCTTGCAAAATCCTTCATCTTGGACTTGAAAATCTACTTGGGAGATTTTACCTAGAAGGTGAAGCTCTTTGTTTTTCATTTCTAAATTCTTTTTCAAAGTTCTAACCCATGCTTGATCCATGGTTTAAGCTTTCTTTCATGGTTATAACTTGTAGAATTTTTGTTTCAGCTTGATAGGTGTCTTGGAGGGTGAAAACTGAAACCCTAAGGTTGAGTGAAAGAGTGTTTGTCTTCACTTAAGGTAAGAGGAAGACTTAATCTTATCATCCTTGGGTGGTAGTAAGAAGATGGAATTGTTTGTGTTTGTAGAATCCATAAGGATTCATTGGTGTGTTTGATTTAATAGCTTTCCTATTTGTGATTTGTATTAATATGCATGTCTACAAGCTTTAAAAATATTGTATGTGTTAGAAATGCATGGATAATTAGTAGGATGTGAATAATATGCTAAGGTTTGCATGAGTGTTCCAAAGAACACAAAATCAAGGCTCACGGCCTCAACCAAAAAGGAGAACCAAAATGTTCTCAACAATTTTCTAAAAGATTGATTTAGTTGACTTAGGTAAAAGAACAAAATGCAACATGTTTTAGAAGAAGAAAAATGATCCAAAGATCAAATATTAAAGTTTTGACAAATTCGGCCAACATGCCTAAGTTGAATATTTTGATTTCTAAAATTAATTTTTCAACAAAGGTTAGGTAATGATGTTAAAAGGAATTTTATTACAATGAGTTGTAAGGAATAAAAATGGTTAGAGTAAGTTTAAGGAGTTAAAACTAGAGATTTCAATGGTTAAAAAGAAATACAATAGCTTTTGAAAAATTCTAACATATAGCTCATATTATATTTTGAAGCATGTTAGTGATTTTCAAAAAGTTAAATTATACGGTTAAAAATTAAGTAAAAGGAATTTTTACAGAAAAATTAGGAAACTATTATTATAAGTTTCTAAACAAAATAGTGTCAATTTTTAGTAAAAATGGACAAATAAGATAGAAAAGATGTCCAAATGACAGTATACGGTATGAAAAATTATTCTACATAGTTTAAACGTACTAAATATTATTTCTGTTTATTTAAACAGTAATTTTTAAGGAATTCGGATAAGAAAATGATTTAAAAATCTTACGCAATTGAGAAAACGTTTGAAAAACAACATGCAATTTTAAAAACAGCAAAATATATTTACGCGATTTAAAAACGTTTGTAAAAGTGACGAGATTTTGAAAACGCGATAAAATTTCTATGCGATTGACAAAAACAACAAGTTTTTACTGTCGGGCCAAATTGGTGGACCCGGACAGATGGTGAAACAGTATTGCCAGGTGGGTGTGTACTGTATATATATGCGATTTGCCAGTGAGGGCATATTTGTAATTTTTGCCAGTGAGGGCATATGGTGAAACAATATTGCCAGGTGGGTGCGTACTGTATGTATATGCGATTTGCCAGTGAGGGCATTTTCGTAATTTTTGCCAGTAAGGGCATATCTGGAATTTTTATTATGCATTGAGTCATGCCAATTTTGGTGGATTGATTGACGAGGTGAATAACATCGTGTTGTCGATGTGATAAGCTTAGTGTTGTTCAACTTGAATGAACTTGGAGACATTAGTGTGCAGATTATTCCATTTGTGGACAGTTGGTCGCTCTTCTGGGCCGTGGTAACTGGTAACACACTAATGGACTCGACACGCACTATACTTAATCAAGATCTTGTGAAGTCTATTAGTACAAGCCTGTACTGACACGACGTATAACAGTGTGCTACACCACTATGCTATTTTAGTGGGCTATAGACGCAATGTGTGACAGCGCAATAGTTATGGGCGGTCGACGGTACTAATAGATTTTGCGGGTCGTTCTCTCTGATGTCTGTATTTTTAGCTCCATGGAGTAAGGTTGAGTCACATCTCATATAATTATGATTTATACATTTTAAGGTTTTTATTTGCTCTATTTTATCTATCTGTATTATTTTATTTATTTGTATCATTATTTATCTGTACCATTAGTTGTCTGTGCTATTTTGTCTATCTGTACCACTATATGTTGTTACATTGCATTCTGTGTTACATTATATCTGAGTTATCTTGTATTTTATTTATGCTATTATAGAATGCTATATTGTATGAATTGATATACTTGTTGTATTATCGTTTTCTTATTTACCATGTTTGTGGTGATATAGATTGTCTTACCTCTTTATTGTATGTGCTTTTGTATTTTAAATTATATGGTAAAGAGTTTGAGGAAGAGGAACAACCTCTTGAGTGTGAGTACCCTGAGGAGGAGGAAGATCAGCAAGCCGAAGATCATTTCTACGATCAAGAACCATCCGATCATCCATATCCTTTGGATTGATTGTGTGGATATGACGCTACCAGGTTTCTTTGGGTTTGTGCAACTGGAGTTCCATGGAGGCTCTGAAGCCTGGCGTCTGCAGAGGATCGTGATTCGGTGACGTATGTAGGACGTCTGACGGTGACCATACGTACTGAGTTTGATGGAGTATAGGTAGTTTTACATTACTTGTATAATCTAAGATGAAACCATATGTATATTATGTGTGATGATAGTGAGCTTATTTTATGTTCTATGTTATTTTATCTCGTAATATTCTGTTTAATTGAAAAAAATTTACAACCCGTATTATTATATAACAAATGTTTTACAACTTGGGTAGATTTTATTTATCTTTCTCTTATTTTCTTTTTAAATGTGACATCCCCACAAGGGTGTGACATTAGTTAGTATCAAAGCCCAAGTTAGAGTCTTTTGGGGTTATGGTTGGGTCTGTTTTTGTTTGTGCTATATGATTCTCAGTGATTTACTTCCGAAAGGATGTATCTAACTTTATTCCTGTTATAATTGAAGAAAGAAGATGTCTGGTAGAGGATGAGGACGTGCGAACATAAATCGGGAAGTGGATCCAATGATTGCGACTGCTGAAGCTATGCAGCGAATGGCTGAAGTAATTACTCAGTAGAATCTGAGAGCAGCTCAACAGCAAGATGCTACTGCTGATGCCCTAAATTTATCTGAATTTAGGCGTAACAATCCGCCGCAGTTTAGAGGCGAGGTTGATCCTGAGAAAGCAAGTCAATGGATACAAGACTTGGAGAGAATCTTTGAAGGAATGAGATGCTCTGATGAGAAGAAGGTGACGTATGCAGCCTTTATGTTAAGGGAAGACGGAGAACATTGGTTGAGAGGAACTCGCCGGTTACTGCAGGCTGAAGGAACAGAAATTACATGGGAGGTATTTTCTAACGTGTTTCTGGAGAAGTATTTTCCTGCGAGTGCTAGACATGCCAAGGAGATGGAATTTCTTGGTTTACGTCAGGGTAACATGATGGTGAATGAGCATGCTACTAAATTTGAGAGTTTGTCTCAATTCTCAGATTATGCTCAAACTCGACTAGATGATGGGTGGAGATGTCGGAAGTTTGTAGCAGGGTTAAGAGTGGAACTGAAGCGAGGGGTGATATCCTTGAGAATGAATCAGTTTCATGCTTTAGTTGATGTGTGTGCGCGACTCGAGGAGTTGGAGCCGTCACGAGATCAGAGGAATCGTAGCTTTGGGCTAACAAGGTTTTAGAGAGGAGGTGGCAGTAATACTAATCGGTTTCAGCGCAAGCCATATTCTAGACCACCAAGGAATCAACCTCAACGATCACTAGTTGGGGGAAATACAAGTGGTAGTGGAGCTGGACAGAGAGTGACATTTACGCCAACATGTTTTAAGTGTGGAAAGAAAGGCTATCTTTCTAGTGAATGCCCTATCAAAGGAACAGTTTGTTTTAATTGCAAACAGCCTGGACATATATCTAGGGATTGTACTCAGCCAGAGAGAAAGCCAGCTATGAGAAATGTTCGTGCTACTCAGCCAAGGTCAGGAAGTATTCAACCGAGATTAGGAGGGCGAGTATATACTATGACTGGAACGAAAATTTCTCAATCTGATGATCTTATTTAGGGAGAAGGTGCTATTGAAGGTAATCTTCTGACTGTGTTATATGACTCTGGTGCGACACATTCATTTATTGCATATGATTGTGTGGAAAGATTGAAGTTGCTGTGTCTTCTCGAATGTTAAAAGTGTATCGTCAAGTGCGAGTTTTGGCTTTTGGGTCACGTAATCTCAAAAGGGGAACGTTTCTCGAATGTTAAATTGAGTGTATCTACGCGAACTGCTAAACCTGTAATTACGTCTAAGATATGTTTGGATTGTCCTGTTGTTATCAAGGACCGTGTGTTTTCGGTTAACTTAATTTGTTTGCCTCTTGTTGAGATAGATGTAATATTAGGGATGGACTGGTTATCTTCTAACCATATCCTTATAGACTGTGCAAGCAAAACCATAGTTTTTCCTAAGGAAGAAAAGTCTAGATTCTTGACTGCTGTTAAAGTTAAGTCGTTGTTGAGAGACAGAGCGCAGGGATATATGGTATTGTTTTCTCTAGAGGTCAAGAATGAGAAAGATGTGAATACTATTCCTGTTGTCAATGAGTTTTCAGAGATTTTTTCTGATGACGTACCTGGATTGCCACCTGAGAGGGAGATCGAGTTTTCAATTGATTTAGTACCAGGAACAGGTCCTATATCAATTACACCGTACCTTATGTCACCAGCAGAGTTGGTGGAGCTAAAATAGCAATTGGTGGATTTGTTGGAGAAACAGTTTGTGCGACCTAGTGTTTCGCCATGGGGAGCGCCAGTGCTTTTGGTCAAGAAGAAAGACGGAACATCTTGACTTTGCATGGATTATCGTCAGCTGAACAAGGTGACTATCAAGAATAAATATCTGCTTCCAAGAATTGACGATTTGATGGATCAGTTGAAGGGAGCAGTGGTATTTTCTAAAATAGATCTGAGATCGGGTTATCACCAAATTCGTGTTAAGGGGGAGGATATACCCAAAACAGCCATTCGGGGTGACGAATACTCCTGCTATATTTATGGACTATATGAATAGGATTTTTCATCCATATCTAGACAGATTTGTCATTGTCTTTATCGATGACATTCTGATCTATTCTCAATCTAAGGAAGAGCATGTTGAACATCTCAGTGTTGTTCTTCAGATTTTGAAGGAAAAGAAGCTGTACGCGAAATTGGCCAAGGTGAGTTCTGGTTAGAGGAGGTTCAGTTTCTAGGTTATGTGATTTCGAAAGAAGGTATTGCGGTGGACCCATCAAAAGTGGAGACTCTTTTACAGTGGGAAAGACCTAAGACAGTGACAGAAGTTTGAAGTTTTGTTGGACTTGCTGGATATTATCGGAGGTTTATCAAAGGTTTTTCTAAGATTGCTGGACCGCTTACGCAACTCACGAGGAAAAGTCAAGCTTTTGAGTGGACGGAAGAACGTGAAGCCAGTTTCCAAGAATTGAAGAGAAGGTTAACAACTGCACCAGTGTTGATTTTGCCAGACTCTAAGGGAACTTTTGATGTGTATTGTGACGTTTCTTACCAAGGGTTAGGATGCGTATTGATGCAAAATCGGAATGTGGTGGCGTATGCTTCTCGACAGTTGAAGGTTCATGAGAGGAATTATCCAACACATGATTTGGAATTGGCCGCAGTGGTTTTTGCTCTGAAAGTGTGGAGGCATTTTCTGTGTGGAGCAATGTTCAATGTCTTTAGTGATCACAAAAGTCTAAAGTACTTGTTTGATTAGAAAGAATTGAATATGAGGCAGAGGCGATGGTTGGAATTCTTAAAGGATTGTGAATTTCAACTCCAATACCATCCAGGAAAAGCTAATGTGGTAGCTGATGCCTTAAGTAGAAAGGTGCTTAGTGTTTTGGCAATGATGATAAAGGAGGAAGAATTGATTAACAAATTCTGATATTTATGGTTGTCAGTGGAGTTTCTGCCTGAAAGAGTTCGTCTATGTAAGGTCGTGATCATAAATGAATTTCTCAATGTAGTCCGAGATAAACAAAAGGAAGACGTGTTTTTACAAAATGAGAGGGAATTGTTAAAGCAAGGTCATAAAGCGACGGTAGAGGAAGGAGCAGATGGAATCTTAAGGTTTAAGGGAAGAATTTGTATGCCTGATGATTCTGAATTGAAGAAGTCAATCCTAGATGAAGCTCATACTAGTGACTTGAGTTTACATCTGGGGATGACTAAGATGTACCAAGACTTGAAAAGGTTCTTTTGGTGGCCAAGGATGAAAAGAGACGTAGCGGAATATGTGGAGTCTTGTCTGGTTTATCAGAAGGCAAAAGTTGAACATCAGAGACCAGCTGGTATGTTGCAACCGTTAGCTATTCCAGAGTGGAAATGGGATAGTATCTCTATGGATTTCGTTACTAGATTACCGAAGACGAGGAAAGGTCATGATTCAATATGAGTTATAGTCGATAGGCTTACAAAGTCAGCTCATTTCTTACCAATTAATATTAAATATTCGTTGGAAAGATTAACCCAGTTGTACATTAGTGAGATTGTGAGGTTACATGGTGTGCCTACATGTATAGTATCTGACAGAGATTCGAGGTTTACATCGAGGTTCTGGCGGAATTTACAAGAAGCCATGGGAACTAAGTTACGGTTAAGTTCAGCTTATCATCTGCAAACTGATGGTCAAACAGAGAGAACTATATAGTCTTTGGAAGATCTGTTACGAGCTTGTGTTTTGGAGCAACGAGGAAGTTGGGATGAATTTTTATCTTTGATAGAATTCACCTACAACAATAGTTTTCACTCGAGCATAGGGATGGCACCCTATGAAGCGTTGTATGGAAGGCGTTGTCAGACACCTTTGTGCTGGTATCAAGATGGGGAAAGTATGACTATTGGACCAGATCTTGTACAACAGACTATGGAGAAGGTAAAGATGATACAAGAGAAGATGAAAATGAAGCAAAGCAGACAAAAGAGTTATGCGGATAAACGAAGATGACCTCTTGAATTTGAGGAGGGTGAGCATGTGTTTCTAAGAGTGACTCCTACAACTGGTGTTGGAAGAGTTATTAAGTCTAAGAAGCTTACTCCTAAGTTCATTGGACCATATCAGATTATCCGACGTATAGGTCCTGTAGCTTATCAAATTGCTTTGCCGCCTTTTCTATCAAATCTGCATGATGTATTTCATGTATCCCAATTAAGGAAGTATATTCCAGATCCGATGCATGTTATACAACTAGATGAGGTACAGTTGAAAGAGAATCTGACTTATGAGACTTTACCTGTCAAAATAGAGGACAGAAAGGTAAAGCAGCTTCGAGGGAAGATGATCGAATTGGTAAAGGTCATATGGAACGATGTGACGGGTGATGCTACCTAGGAACTGGAAGGCAAAATGAGGGAGCAATATCCTCATTTGTTCTGAGGTATAATGAATTTCGAGGACGAAATTTTTGTTTGTTGGGGATAGTTGTAACGCCCTGACTTTTAGGAAAATGTCCTTCATGTCCCGAATGTACTGTTTAATGTTTTTCTCGAATGTACTGTTTGATGTTTTTTAACTTTAGGATAAATGACGGTTGTGTCCTTTTTGTATTGTTTGTTGTTTTTCTGTATGAATTACTGCTTTATATTACTGTCTGTTATTTTATTTGAACTTTTTGTGTGATTTGCTCCGGGACAGGAAAATAATATTTTCCGGGCCGGGGAAATCTTATTTTAATTATTCGGAGCTGGGGGATCTTACTAAACCCAATTTTGAATGATACGGTTAGTAATCTTTTAATTTTTAGGATTTTACTGTGAAATAAAATAATTTTATATTATTATAATATTATTTTATTAGTCAGTACAAATAAGCGGTAATAGACCCGAAAATGTTTTGCGGGACCCACGTTTAGTAAAAGCTTAATAAGATTAGTAGCTTAATTAAGCATCATTAGTGGTGGAACATTCAAGAACATGTGACTAAGCTTAATGACTAGGCATAATTAGTGACTAAGCTTGATGACAAGGCTTAATGACAAGGCTAGGATTAATCAATGGGAGCAAAGCTTGGTGATCAAGTCTTAATCCTCACCCTTGATCAATTCTAAGGCTAGGATGGAGCCAAGCTAATGGACACCTCTTGGTCCTTTGAAGTCTACGGCCATTCACTCATTCAAGGCCATTCTTCACTTAATTTTCATGCATTTTCTCTCTTCTCTCTCTTCCAAAAATACAAAACTCCATTGTTGTTTCCTTGTGAAGCATTCGGCCAAGAACCCTAGTTCACCATCCATCCATCCAAAATTTCTTCTAACTAACTTTTCTAAACCTAAACAGAATCCTAAGAACATCTCTAGTTGAGAGTTCTTGCAAAATCCTTCATCTTTGACTTGAAAATCTACTTGGGAGATTTTACCTAGAAGGTGAAGCTCTTTGTTTTTCATTTCTAAATTCTTTTTCAAAGTTCTAAGCCATGATTGATCCATGGTTTAAGCTTTCTTTCATGGTTATAACTTGTAGAATTTTTGTTTAAGCTTGATAGGTGTCTTGGAGGGTGAAAACCGAAACCCTAAGGTTGAGTGAAAGAGTGTTTGTCTTCACTTAAGGTAAGAGGAAGACTTAATCTTATCATCCTTGGGTGGTGGTAAGAAGATGGAATTGTTTGTGTTTGTAGAATTCATAAGGATTCATTGGTGTGTTTGATTTAATAGCTTTCCTATTTGTGATTTGTATTAATATGCATGGCTACAAGCTTTAAAAATATTGTTTGTGTTAGAAATGCATGGATAATTAGTAGGATGCGAATAATATGCTAAGGTTTGCATGAGTGTTCCAAAGAACACAAAATCAAGGCTCACGGCCTCAACCAAAAAGGAGAACCAAAATGTTCTCAACAAATATCTAAAAAAGTGATTTAATTGACTTAGGTAAAAGAACAAAATGCAACATGTTTTAGAAGAAGAAAAATGATCCAAAGATCAAATATTAAAGTTTTGACAAATTCGGCCAACATGCCTAAGTTGAATATTTTGATTTCTAAAATTAATTTTTCAACAAAGGTTAGGTAATGATGTTAAAAGGAATTTTATTACAATGAGTTGTAAGGAATAAAAATGATTAGAGTAAGTTTATAAGGAGTTAAAACTAGAGATTTCAATGGGTAAAAAGAAATACAGTAGCTTTTCAAAAATTCTAACATATAGCTCATATTATATTTTGAAGCATGTTAGTGATTTTCAAAAAGTTAAATTATACGATTAAAAATTAAGTAAAAGAAATTTTTACAGAAAAATTAGGAAACTATTATTATAAGTTTCTAAACAAAATACTGTCAATTTTTAGTAAAAATGGACAAATAAGATAGAAAAGATGTCCAAATGACAGTATACGGTATGAAAAATTATTCTACGTAGTTTAAACGTACTAAATATTATTTCTATTTATTTAAACAGTAATTTTTAAGGAATTCAGATAAGAAAATGATTTAAAAATCTTACGCGATTGAGAAAACGTTTGAAAAATAGCACGCAATTTTGAAAACAGCAAAATATATTTATGCGATTTAAAAACGTTTGTAAAAGCGACGAGATTTTGAAAACGCGATAAAATTTCTATGCAATTGACAAAAATAGCAAGTTTTTACTGTCGGGCCAAAGTGGTGGACCCGGACAGATGGTGAAACAGTATTGCTAGGTTGGTGCGTACTGTATATATATGCGATTTACCAATAAGGGCATATTCGTAATTTTTGCCAGTGAGGGCATATGGTGAAACAGTATTGCCAGGTGGGTGCATACTGTATGTATATGCGATTTGCCAGTGAGGGCATTTTCCTAATTTTTGCCAGTGAGGGCATATCTGGAATTTTTATTATGCATTGAGTCATGCCAATTTTGGTGGATTGATTGACGAGGTGAATAACATCGTGTTGTCGATGTGATAAGCTTAGTGTTGTTCAACTTGAATGAACTTGGAGACATTAGTGTGCAGATTATTCCATTTGTGGACAGTTGGTCGCTCCTCTGGGCCGTGGTAACTGGTAACACACTAATGGACTCGACACGCACTATACTTAATCAAGATCTTGTGAAGTCTATTAGTACAAGCCTGTAGTGACACGACGTATGACAGTGTGCTACACCACTATGCTATTTCAGTGGGCTATAGACGCAATGTGTGACAGCGCAATAGTTATGGGCGGTCGACGGTACTAATAGATTTTGCGGGTCGTTCTCTCTGATGTCTATATTTTTAGCTCCATGGAGTAGGGTTGAGTCACATCTCATATAATTATGATTTATACATTTTAAGATTTTTATTTGCTCTATTTTATCTATCTGTATTATTTTATTTATCTGTATCATTATTTATCTATACCATTAGTTGTCTATGCTATTTTGTCTATCTGTACCACTATATGTTGTTACATTGCGTTCTGTGTTACATTATATCTGAGTTATCTTGTATTTTATTTATGCTATTATAGAATGCTATATTGTATGAATTGATATACTTGTTGTATTATCGTTTTCTTATTTACCATGTTTGTGGTGATATAGATTGTCTTACCTCTTTATTGTATGTGCTTTTGTATTTTAAATTATATGGTAAAGAGTTTGAGGAAGAGGAACAGCCTCTTGAGTGTGAGTACCCTGAGGAGGAGGAAGATCAGCAAGCCGAAGATCAGTTCTACGATCAAGAACCATCCGATCATCCATATCCTTTGGATTGATTGTGTGGATATGACGCTACCAGGTTTCTTTGGGTTTGTGCAACTGGAGTTCCATGGAGGCTCTGAAGCCTGGCGTCTGCGAGAGGATCATGATTCGGTGACGTATGTAGGTGATCAATCAATTTTGAGTCATTCATTATTGCTTCATATTTGGCCTAATTGATGCTAATTGTGTCCAATATTATGTTTGTAGATGAGTTTTAGATGATTGGTCTTCATTGAGCTTAATTGTAAAAACTTCATTAATTTTCGGATTTTAACTAATTTTGACCTTTCTATCTTGTACAGGCCATAACTTGGGCTGCAAATATCTTATTTGGATGATCTTGGAGTCCCCTGAAAGCTGAGACGAAGATCTACAATCTGGTGTCTAATGTCAATTTTCTAATTCAGCTAGATTCAAGGCGAAATTGGGCCTCAAAGTCAGGATGTTGTTGCTGTCACAATGCTTGGACCTTTCCTCAATGATTTGGGCCTATCTCTCTCAATTCAAGCCCAATTAAGGCAAATGATATGTCTCTGAAAAGCTTATTCAGAGGGCTACAGTTTGGGCAAGGGGTAGATTAGGAATTACATAAGAACTTTCAGTTACAAATAGGTTTAGGCAGATTTCGAATTCAGCTTTTGATTTATTGTGATTCAGTTTTAACAGATTGAGCAGAAACCTTTTCTCTCTTTTTCATCTTCTCTACTTTTGTTTTTCCCTCTTTTCTGCATTTTCATAATGGCCATGGAAGGCTAAAGCTTCAATCAATCCAAGGAATTCAATGATTGTGGTTAGAGTTTTGAGTTCTCTTGTTTAATTGTAAATTCTGTTTGTGTTGTGTTCTTCCCTCTTCTCCTTCTTCAATTGATTTCTGATTATGTTTTCGAAATTGAAGTTAGAATTAGGGTTGATTAATCTGAATCTAATGGAGAATAGATCATCGATTGATAATCTATGTTAATCCGAATTTGTTCATAAATCAATCTTAATCAAGAATTGCGATTGTGATTCTGTTTAGTTGATGAAATTCTAGATGATTATCTAGTCGAATTCGAATTAATAGAGGTGTATGCAACAGAATTCCTTTCTCTTTGAACAATGATTAATTCTTCCACATGAATTGAAGACCTTGGATTGGTGTTTACTTAATTGAATTTTCTCAATTTGAATTCGTTTTCTGTTATTGCAATGAACAAAACCCCCTACTTATTGATAACTTCTAACATGCTTGAGAAATCTGAATTGGTCCTTGGGAGATGACCTAGGTTATGCACTATGCTATATTCCATAAATCCTAGTCTATTTTGAGGCGAGTGCGACATCGCTGATCAAAATTTGGCGCCGTTGCCGGGGACCTATTTTTGGTTTCTTAAGTTTATTAGGAGTTCCTAATAGTTGTTAATTTCTCTACATTCGTGATCAATTTTGCTGAAAGTCCTTAAGTGCATTTTGCTATTTTTTCTACTATTGTCCTGATTCTGTTACTGATCTTGCTGCATTTTGGTTGCTGCATTCTGGTTGCTGCATTCTGGTTGCTGAATTCTGCTTCATTACGTTTTGTGCATGCCTGTTGCATTACACCAGTTACTGTATAACGTAGGTCATAATTCACTTCACTTCTGCTGCATAATTCTGCACCTCTGCTAGCTGTATAACTCTGCTGTAACATTCTGTTTCTTCTGCATAATTCTGCATAATTCTGTAGTATTCGGTTCTGATGCATAAATTGTGTTGCTTTGTTGTTCCATTGTGTTTTTCTACTGCAATATATCATTGATCAATTCTGGTATAAATCTGTGCTCCCCATTTTGCAATTCATTGGATTTTTTGTTTTCACTGTTCCATTGGATTAATTACTGTTCCATTGAGTTTTGCTGCATTTGATGACTCCTGTGAATGTGCATTGCTTCACTCAACACAGTTGATACTTCTGTTGCACAAATAACACATTCATTTGCTGCAAAAATTCTGCATAATATGTTGAAAGTGCTAGCTTTGATTTGAGCATAACTTTCTTTCATGATTCTTGTTCCATTGGTTTCCTTGCATCACATTCAGCTTATGTAATTTTGCTGCATTTGATCATCCATATACTTCATTATTGATAATTGAAAGTTTTGATCTTCATTTTTGAGTTTCACCTCCACTTTCACTTTTGAGTTTCACTTTGCTCCCATTTTTCTGAATCCAAGAAGGCACTAGTAGACAGGAATTGTACTTGCGATGGAGTCTTGACCTGAGACTTGGCCGCCAAAGGTAAACCATCATTCTAAGCAAATTGATCCTTAGGATCATTCCTGCATAATTTGGCCAAATTCCATCGTTTGGTAAGGGTTTTGAGCAAATTTAGGTGAGACAATGGCATTTTTGTAATTTTTGGGTGACCAAACATGCTCAGAATGAGCTGAAAATTGGTGGGTTGAAGGAAAATGGCATTCTCCACAAGGCTCATGGCTTTTCCATGAGCAACACCCAATCTTGCTCTAATTCCTTCATTTAGACCACTTTTTCATTTTTTGAAGATTTTTCATTGCATTTTTTAGTTCCATTTTAGTGTAGCTTTAAGTGTGTGGTGGTCCCATATTTTTTAAAAATCATTTGATAGGTCAAATAGATTTATTTTGGTGCATTTCTAGTGTTGGATACTCCATTTTGCTGCTTTGTTGTTTTTGAGTTTTGCATGTTATATGACTAGGTCCAATCCTGGTTATTTGCATCAATTTGATCCTGAGATAGATAGAACTTTTCATACCTTGCATAGGTTCAATAGAGTTGATTCTGTATCTGCTGAGCATATAGGAAGTAGAGGTTCTTCACATAGTTACCATACTAGTGATTCTGCTTCTGACTTTTCTGATTCTGAACTTTCTATCACTGATCCATCTTTCAATTCTGATTCTGCTGAGCATACTGAGATTATGGATAACAGAACCTTGAAGAAGCTAGCTGCTCCTGATGTTACATACTAGTCTTTATGCATTCAATATCCTGATGTTGATGTTCCATTTGAACTTAAATCTGGATTGATTCATTTGTTGCCTAAGTTCAGTGGTCATGCAGGAGAAGATCCTCATAAGCACCTCAAGGAGTTCCACATTGTGTGTTCTACCATGAAGCCTCAAGGCATCTCAGAGGATCATATCAAACTTAGAGCATTCCCTTTCTCATTACAGGATGCTGTTAAGGATTGGCTGTATTACCTACATCCGAGATCTGTGACTAGTTGGAATGATCTTAAGAGACTGTTTTTGGAGAAATTCTTTCCTGCATCAAGGGCTGCATCAATTCGAAAAGAGATGTGTGGCATCAGGCAGTTTGACAGAGAACCATTGTCTGAATACTGGGAAAGATTCAAGAAGATGTGTGCTAGCTATCCTCACCATCAAATTAGTGATCAGTTACTAATCCAGTATTTTTATGAAGGTTTGCAGCCTATGGATAGGAGCATGATTGATGTTGCTAGTGGAGGAGCATTGGTAGACAAGACTCCTATGGCTGCAAGGGCACTGATTGAGAATATGGCCACTAACTCCCAAATTTTGTTTGGCACCGAAGTAATTCGGTGGTATTAAGTAGAGGTGTCCACAAAATTGAGGCAACTTATCTTTGCAGATCACAGAAATTGGAAAGCAAAATTGATGACCTTGCTTCCTTGGTGAGGCAATTGGTCGTGACTCAACATCAACAACCCTGCGCAGTAGCTCCCGCTGAGTGTGTGGCATTTGTATTTCTGGCCGATCATTCCCTGATTCCTGTCCTACACTTCAGGAGGTTGACACTGATGGTACTCCACAGGCCTATGTTGCAAACATTTACAATAATAGGCCTCAGCAGCAACAGCAACAGAGTTATGATTTGTCTTCCAACAAATATAACCCAGGCTGGAGAAATCATCCAAATCTGAGGTGGGGGAATAACTCTACACAGCCTGCCCCTACTCAATTTAGCGGCAAAGAAGAGTTTCCCTTCCAAAGAAGAAGAATAAGAACGGCCCCCTTCCAGTCCACTACAGGACCCAGCAGACCATACCACCCACCTTTCATGCAGCAGCCAAATAATGCCCCTCCAAAATCCAAGCCAACCTTGGAGGAATTGATGAAACAGATGGCAGTGAACAACCTGCAGTTCCAGCAGAGGACAGAAGTTACCATTCAGAATTTGGAGAATCAGATTGGACAACTTGCAAGTTCTATGAACCAATTACAGTCCCAAGATTCTGATAAACTTCCAGCACAAACTGTGGTGAATCCAAGAAATGTGAGTGCCATCACTCTAAGATCCGGTAAGACTGTTGAAGAATTAGATAAGGAGAAGCAAGCCATACCAAAAATTCCATGTAGCAGCAACAATAAGAAAACTGATTCTGACCCCTTTCCTGTAGTTGCTGCTGAGCAGTCTATCCCACTACCATTCCCTCAGAGAGTTGTGCAGCTTAAGAAGACTCGTATGAGACTGATACAGATAGGGAGATCTTGGAGACATTTAGGAAGGTTGAGGTGAACATTCCTCTCATTGAAGCAATCAAGCAAATTCCAAGATATGCCAAGTTTCTTAAGGATTTGTGTACTCATAGAAGGAGACTCAAGGGAAATGAGAAGATCAGCATGGGACGAAATGTGTTTGCACTTATACAACCTACAATGCCCCAAAAATGCAAGGATCCAGGAATTTTCACTATTCCATGCACCATAGGCAGTAGCAAATTCGAAAATGCCATGTTGGATTTAGGTGCTTCAATTAATGTTATGCCTATGTCTGTGTTTCAATCTCTTGCCCTTGGACCTTTACAGAATACATGAGTCATCATTCAGTTGGCAAATAGGAGTAATGCATACCCTGCTGGACTCATTGAGGATGTCCTTGTTAGAGTTAATGATTTGATCTTCCCTGCAGACTTCTACATTCTGGATATGGATGGAGAATCCGAATCCAGCAGGGCTCCCATCATTCTTGGTAGACCATTCCTCAAAATTGCCAGAACCAAAATTGATGTCCATGCAGGCACTCTTTCCATGGAGTTTGGAGATAATGTGGCTCGATTTAACATCTTGGATGCCATGAAGCACCCCATGGAAGAACATTCAGTTTTCCATATAGATTTGTTGGCTGATATAGTTGATGATAGCTTTTCTGAGCTCTTTGCTGATGATCTTCCATTCTTTTCTAATTTTGTTGATACCTACACATGTGATGCTTGTACTGTTTCAGAAATGTGCAGTATTTGTACTGAGATTGCGTCCTGTTTATATGGTGATTCTGATACAGATATGAGGTCTGATCAAATAAATGGTGGTGAAGCTATAGAATTACTGGAGCCAGACTGCAGTAGTTTGATTACAGCAAGTACCTCTGAATCAGATTTCGTTGAATTGCAGGCTGTAAACACAGCTACTTCCACTAGGATACTTCCATCTGTAGTGCAGCCACCTACATTGGAGCTTAAGCCACTCCCAGAGCACCTTAAGTATGCATACTTAGAGGAGGATAAGAAGCTGCCAGTGATCATTTCTACTGCCCTCCATGCTGACCAGGAGGAGAAGCTACTGCAAATACTGAGGAAGCATAAGAAAGCTATTGGCTGGACCTTGGCTGACCTTCCTGGCATTAGTCCTTCTATGTGTATGCAAAGAAATCTGGATGTGGTGAAGAAAGAGGTGACCAAGCTTTTGCAAGCAGGCATCATCTATCCTATCTCAGATAGTACTTGGGTGAGTCCAGTTCAAGTGGTTCCAAAGAAATCAGGAGTCACAATAGTGAAGAATGATCGAGATGAGCTGATTCCTACTAGAGTACAGAGTAGCTGGAGAGTTTGTATTGATTACAGGCGGCTCAACCAAGCGACAAGAAAGGATCATTTTCCTTTGCCCTTTATTGATCAAATGCTTGAGCGCTTGGCTGGAAAGTCTTTCTACTGCTTTCTTGATGGCTTTTCTGGATACTTCCAGATCCATATAGCACCAGAGGACCAGGAGAAGACCACCTTCACTTGCCTTTTTGGCACTTTTTTTGCCTACAGGAGGATGCCTTTCGGCTTGTGCAATGCTCCTGGTACCTTCCAGCAATGCATGGTGAGTATCTTTACAGATTTTTTAGAGGATTGCATTGAGGTGTTTATGGATGATTTTACTGTTTATGGTTCCTCCTTAGATGCATGCTTGGACAGTTTGGATAGAGTTTTTCATAGGTGCATTGAGACTAACTGATGCGTGCGGATGTAGTGATTAAAATTAAGATAAAAATCAGTTGTCAGGCCCACCAGAAAATAAAAACTTTACAACTAGTTGTAGTTAGTAAGGGTCGATCCACAGAGAACCAATTCAATTAACACTATTAAACAATTCCCAATTTAGACTCTGATTAACAATAAACAGTAACAGGGGGGTTTTGGAGTTTTGATGAACAATGAATAGCTTCAAAGATAACAATAAACAAACTGAAATCAACAATATAAGAAAATTGGTTAAGAGATTGAATCCACCACTAGATTTATATGATAATGTAAATCCACATATCCTTTTTATTCCAATATGCTCAATTATGTTTTTATGCAATTGTGAGAGTAAATCTCTGTTTTCCTTACGTGTTGGTCAATTTAGCAACCGCTCAAATCAACTCCTAATCACTGATTAGTCATAAAGCAACCGCTCTTACAACTATCCAACAATTGCATTAAGATTTAGAAAACCAATTACACTAAGGTCTAATCACACACCGGGATTAAATTACTTAGAACATATATTTTTCTAGATCTAATACCGCAACCGCGCATAATAAACACAGATCTACCACTTTTATAACCGGCAAATAGCACAAAGATAATTATACCCACATGAACATCATACATCCCACTAGATCTACTACCGCAACCGCGCATAATAAACCTAGATCTACTACTTTGAAAGTAGGAACAAGTACAAAAACCTTCATACCAACAATAGATTCAGAAATATATGAATAAAAACATAACTGTGTTGAAATAATCAAATATGCAAAGTTTACAACATTAATACTAGCGGTTTCATCACCCCCTTAACCAAGGGAGGTTTAGTTACACATAGCTAGAAAGAAATCACAAGAAAAACTAAGAGAAAATGAAGGAGAGTTCCCCCCTCCCTATGATAACCAATGGTGCCCTTTTATAGAAGTCTAGGGTAACAAAATGACAAAGGTGAGTGGATGGATGAGTGTGTTAGTTGAGTGGGGTGGTTGAGTGGATTGGTTGAGTGGGTGAGTGGTTAAGTGGGTTGGTTTGAGTGGAGTGGATTAAATATTGGTTGAGTGGGTTAGTTGAGTGGATGATTGGTTGACTTAGTTGAGTGGGTTGGTTTAGTGGGTGAGTGGTTGAGTGGTTGAGTGGATGAGTGGAGTGGATTAAATATTGGTTGAGTGGGTTAGTTGAGTGGATGAGTGGTTGAGTGGTTGAGTGGGTGAGTGGATGGATGAGTGGATGGATTAGTGGATGGGTGGGTGGAGTGGTTAAGTGGTTGAATTAGTGAAAAATACCAAAGGACTTTTGGTGAGTAGGAAATTATGGACATGAATGGGTGAGTGGATGGATTAGTGGATGGATTAGTGGATGAGTGGGTGGAGTGGTTAAGTGATTGGATTAGTGTATGAGTGGATGAGTGGGTGAGTTAGTGGATGAGTGGATTAGTGGATGGATGAGTGGGTGGTTGAGGACGAAAATTTCGTGTCTGACTTGGAAGCCAAAAACGACCCACTGTACTTCAGAACCACGAAAAGTGTTCTTCATGAAAGTTGTAGATCCTTGTCTTCGCTATAAAATGGATATCTGGTTCGTCCAATTTGGCTTCCTTAAGCCCAAGATATGTCCCAAATACCGTAGGTTGCTCAAACCCAACTTCAGCACCTCTGTTTCGACTTGCAAGCTCAAAATGACCTACTAGACTTCTTTTTCTCAAAATGTGTTCTTCATGAAAGTTGTTTATTTGGATCTTGACTATCCACTGTCCAAATTTCAGCCCATCTCCATTATTACATCTTGAGATATGATTTTATGAGTGCACACTGTTCGGATTCTACTGACAGAACCCGTATTCTGACTTCCATGTAAACTTAGGTCCCTTAGACATCTGAATCGGTCTTTGAGCTCTGCATCAAAGTTGTAGAGCTTCCTCTTAGCTTTCCTACAAGGTAAAATTCATGTTCATCAGATATCAGGAACTCAAGTTATGACTAAAATACAAAAACAGTATAAAATCTCAATAATGTTGAAAATATTCAATTAGGACCAATTTGAGCTCAAACTCACAAAATCATGTCAAACTCAATCAATTAAGAATATGGAGAGTGTAAATGACTAAATATAAGGGTTTCTTAATGAATAAAATATGTGTTTATCAAATTCTCCCACACTTAGCTTTTTGCACTCCTAGGCAAAACTCAAGACCAAAACAAGGACATAAGAGATTAACAAAATTTTAAATTCCAACGACATTCAAGAGTCCAAAATTTTACAATCAAGAAGAACAACCAAAGGTTCAAGGGATCAAAACATTCATGAGTTAACAATTCTCCACATCTCAAACCAACAAGCAAGGTATCTTCAACATGAATCGAGAATGATAGATCTTCACAAGATTCTCTCTCAATCTCTCAAGTGTTTAAAAGGTAGGTATTTCACTCAATTCAACCCATGAAAATTACACTACCATAAGCTTGCTTATCTTCTACTTCTCCACTACTCAAAACACATGCATACACAAATCATGAGGACTTTATTCAAGGTTGTAGTGAGGTTAAGGTAACAGAAGAGGATAAAATGGATATGAGAGGATAAATACCAAAGAGAATAAAAGCAAATGAGAGTGAGTTCAAATAACAAGCATAAAAGTTCATCCCAACTCTAATGTATATCCCTTTACATATTCATTTCCCAATCCTTTTTTTTTT
The DNA here is from genome assembly GCA_029884605.1 of Ormosia emarginata. Classification (NCBI taxonomy): domain Eukaryota; kingdom Viridiplantae; phylum Streptophyta; class Magnoliopsida; order Fabales; family Fabaceae; genus Ormosia; species Ormosia emarginata. The sequence continues at coordinate 50,152,982 of JAQQTP010000088.1, forward strand.
TTTTTTTTTTTTTTTTAGGCACTCTTTCCTTTTTCAACAACCATTTTGTATACACACCCCATTTTGTACACACACGCCCTGCTGCACACTTGTTCAAAAACTCATCCATTAACAAAGCTAATGTTCTTTTATTCCCTAAGGTAAAATAAGAACACGATTTTTCATTTAAGGTACATAATGAGCTAGAAATAAGGAATGGTCAAATAAGCTCAAAGGGGTTAAGCAAAGGAAAATATACAAGGTTGGCAGGAATCAGAGAATTTTCAAGAAGTCAAAAGAGTGCTTGATATCATATTGAAAACAAGGTTGGCTATTTGGTTAAACTAGCTAATTAAGAAAGAGGGCCTCAATCATGTTCATGCATGCAAGTGAAATGTAGCTTCAAAAAGAATCAAAGCAAGTTCTAGAGTGGTCATTAACATGAGTGTAAATCACACAAGAAAGAAGAGAATGGCATAAATGTTGAATCCATCCATTAGGCTCAAAATCTCACAAGGTATGCATCCATCAAACTCAATTCATCAATTTAATCATCCATCACCAAGCATATCAGTTCAAGAAGGGAGAAAAGTTATTCAATCATGCAATGAACCCTTTTTTTGTGTTTTTTTTTTCTTTTTTTTTTCTTTTTTTTTAACAACCAAAAGAAACATGCTAAAATCTCTCCCCCACACTTAATATAACATTGCCCTCAATGTGAAAGAGAGATATAGAAAAGAGCAACACAACCTGATAAGAAGTGAATCAACGTCAAGCAGAAAAGAAACACACTGTCAGTTACGCATCAGACCCTGAAAAGAAATCAAACAAGAAAACGTTAGTACTTCCACAATTTATTACTAATTAATTACTACCTAAAAAAAAACTCCTTACTCTGCCACCAATTAAGATGCGTCTCAAGAGTAAAATTCTCCTTACTCTGCCATCACTAATTGGTTTAATAAGTCCATGACAATCATATCATACTTTCCAAACAAAACAACAATTTTTTTTTTTGACTTCAAGAAAACCATCAAGGTAAAGAAGTCTAGAAACCCCTGAAGGACCCTGCTCAAAGGATCGTCTGTACAAAAATCAAAATACAACAAAGATACAAAGATAAAAGAAATAGAAAATGATGACATACCGTATGTACCCAGTGTCCATGGCGTATCTTTATACTGCGCGTCATGAGTGCAGTAGACATCACGTCCTCTTTTTTTTTTTTTTTGAAATTGTTAGAAAAACTTGATGAAAGATGAGTGTATACTTACTTAAGATTGGGATGGAGGTAGTCTGCTCTTTCGGCTTTGTGCCAAAGCATTGTTGACCAGTATTCGACCCATTCAAGACCAGCGCAACATAGGGCTCCCAAAAGGGACAAGTGGCCATAATACGACTGGCTGCCTCACATGTGGGATACAATCTACCTTCTTTGTTTTTCAATTAAGAAGGCTGGATCAGGATGCATGCATTTCCCCATTCACGGTGTGTGTTACCAAAGCCAACCCTAAGACGTATACATTTTTTTTTGTTTTTTGTTTTTTTTTTGTTTTTTTTTTGAGAGATGACATGAAGAAGAAGAAGAATATGATATGTACAGATTGTTTGTGGATGTGGCTCACATCCGCCTCTGGTTTAACGTCCAGTAATGGCTTAAACGTCTTCTATGAGTCGAGGATAAGCTTCCCATCCAATTTTCTTAAAAATTGGCAAACAGGGTCTTTTAGAGTCAGATTCCCAAGACTGTAGCGTTTTTTTTCATCCTTGAAGAGATTCCACAATTTAAGAATTTCACGATGCACCAATCCACAAGAATGCGTCTCAAGAGTCGATAAGATATCATCTAATGACTCCTTACTCAGTCCATTCTTAATGAAGAAAATTTTATCTTCTCTATTTGCGGAAACCATCTCCAAAGTACGTCATCGCTTGTTACAGTTCCATCGTCCACATTTGTGACAGACTTGTAACCTTTTTGCTCTTCTCCTTTTTAGAATATGAACTTCTTCCAAGACCGGGCATATATGAGTCAAATGAAATTGAGGACTCACCTGCTAATCGAACCTTTGCTTCAATTATCCAGCGTACATCTTCTGGCATACCTTTGTGCATTAACAGTCTCAATCTTTCACATCGAACTTTGTAGATTTTTCTCAGAGCATTTTGAGGAAGAGAAGGAAAATGTTTTCTTAGGTTTGAAAGAATGACATTCATTTTGAAGGAGAAGAAGGATTCAGTTATTTTGGGAAACTGAAAAATAAACCGACTTGAGAGTCACGGAGTACCGTATCCGCCACTTAACCGGCAACACAAAAAAAAACTTAAGAACTTGGTTTTCCAGGAATGGTTGAGTCTTTGTCCATTAACTTTAAGCGCATTACCATTCCTAGGATCCTCAATATCTACGGCCCCAGAGGATACACGTGTTTGACAGCAAAAGAACCGCGCCACCTAGATCTCAATTTTTCAAGGAGTAGGTGCAGATGATAATCTCAAAGCAGAACCTTTTTGACCAATTTCCGCAACTTTTGCAAAAGGTGTAACAGACCTTGAATAAAGTAGGCCAATAAAATCCATACTGCAAGATTTTCGCAGTTTTTGTCGCTGAAGAAAAGTGACCTTCACATGCTTCCGAGTGACAAAATTTAATGACACTACCTACCTTATTGTCGGGCACACAACTGCTTTTTTTTTTCTTTTCTTTTTTTGGTTTTTTTTTAGAGATTCAAATGCTTACAACCAACAAACAGATAAAAACATAATCTAAGAAACTAATGAAAACACAAAATAAAAAGGGATAAAGAGAGCAAATCTGGTTGGGTTGCCTCCCAATGAGCGCTTAGTTTATTGTCCTCAGCCCGACATGATGATACTTTCAATGCTCCTCATATTGTGGAAGGATGAGGGTCATCACTTCCATCTCTGCCTTGTCAGGAAGTTCATGATATGGTTTGAGACGATGACCATTGACCTTAAATGCTTTGCCGAGAAATTTCACTCGATCTCAAGCTGCACCAAAAGGAAAAACATTAGTTACCACAAACGGCCCAATCCACTTAGAACACGGTTTACCGGAAATAATTTGAGTCTTGATTGGAATAGCGGGACTTTTTGTCCTCTGTGAAATTTCTTTCGGAAATCAATTGGTCGTGGAATGCCTTAGCTTTAGTCTTATAAATCAGGGCATTCTCAAAGGCCTCATTTCTTAGTTCTTCCAATTCCTGTAACTTGGAACTTCCTTTGTTTTCCAGCACCTTCCAATTCCATATTAACTTGTTTAATGGCCCAGTAAGATCGATGTTGCAACTTAACGGGCAAATGACAGGGCTTTCCATACACCAACCGAAATGGTGACATGCCGATGGGAGTCTTATAGGCAGTCCTATAAGCCCATAAAGCATCTTCAAGTCGAGTGCTCCAATCCTTTTTGAGGGATTCATTGTCTTTTCAAGGATTGACTTAATCTCCGGTTGGACACTTCAGTTTGCCCATTTGTATGTGGATGGTAAGGAGTGGAAATTCTGTGCATTACTCCATATCTCTTCAATAGAGCATCAAAGGTTTTGTTGCAGAAATGGGTCCCTTGGTCACTGATGATAGCCTTTGGGGTCCCGAACTTGGAGAAAATATGTGACTTAACAAAATCTGTTCTTTGACAGTGGTCACAAGACTTACAGAAGTTGTAAGCGTCTTTGAAAATTGAAGGTCAATAGAAACCACTGTCAAGCACTTTATTGGCTGTCCTTTTACTGCCAAAGTGTCCTCCATATGCATAGGTGTGGCAAAAGGAGAGGATGGAGTGTGTCTCAGAATCAGGAATGCACCTCCTAATGACTTGATCTGCACAATGCTTCAATAAGTACGAGTCATCCCAGATATAGTATTCTGTCAATACTCCTTAATTTATCTCTTTGGGCCTTGTTCAAACCCTCAGGAAAGTCCTTAGTAACCAGGTAGTTAACAATGTTAGCATACCAAGGGATTATGGTGTTGACAACCATCAAATATTCATCAGGAAAAGTCTCCATGATAGGCATTTCTTCCTCTTCGTTACCAATCTACTCAAGTGATCGGCCACCAAGTTTTCGCTCCCTTTCTTGTCTTTAATCTCCAAGTCAAATTCTGGAGCAATAAAATCCATCGAGCAATCTAGGCTTTGCTTCTTTCTTTGTTAGAAGATACTTCAAGGCTGCATGATCTGAAAACACAATCACTTTAGAACCAATTAGATATGATCTAAATTTTTCTAAAGCAAATACAATGACTAGAAGTTCCTTTTCGTGGTTGAGTAATTAAGTTGAGCATCATTTAGAGTCCTTGATGCATAGTAAATGGCATAAGGAACTCTATCAACTCGTTGTCCCAAGACAGCTCCTCTTTGCAAAGTCACGGCATCACACATTAGTTCAAAAGGTAACTCCCGGTTGGGTGGCACGATGATAGGTGCAACAGAGTTAACAACTTCTTGAGTTTATTGAAAGCTTCCATACATTTCTCATCAAATTTAAAATTAACATCTTTTTGAAGAAGTACGCAAAGGGGCAATGAGACTTTAGAAAAGTCTTTAATGAATCTCGGTAGAAAACCGCATGACCAATAAAAGAACGAATCTCCCGCACACTAGTGGGTGGTGGCAAAGAATGCATGAGTTCTACCTTAGCTTTATCTACTTCAATTCCCCTAGCAGAAATTACATGACCTAACACAATACCTTCATTCACCATGAAATGACATTTTTCCCAATTCAGTACCAGGTTAGTGTCAATGCATCTTTTAAGCACCAAAGTTAAATGTTCCAAACAATTTTCAAAATCATTTCCAAAGACACTAAAGTCATCCATAAAAACCTCAATGATGTTTTCAATGTAATCAGAAAATATACTCATCATGCATCTTTAGAAAGTTCTGGTGCATTGCGAGTCCAAAAGGCATTCGCCTATATGCAAAGGTACCAAATGGACAAGTGAATGTAGTCTTGTCTTGGTCTTCTAGAGCTATGGCAATCTGATTGTAACATGAAAAACCATCCGAGAAAACAATAATAAGAATGACCACTAATCTTTCTAACATTTGATCAATGAAAGGTAAAGGAAAGTGGTCTTTTCTCGTGGCGGCATTCAACTTCCCTGTAATCAATACAAACACGCCACCACATGCGTAACCTAGTGGGAATAAGCTCATTTTCAGCATTTCTTACCACAATGATTCTAGATTTCTTTGGTACTACATGGACTGGGCTTACCAACTTGCTGTCAGAAATGGGGTAGATCACCCTCACACTTAGGAGCCTCAGTATCTCCTTTTCACAACCTCCATCATGGGAGGATTCAATCTCCGTGAGGGTCTCTCACGGGTTTAGTATCCTCCTCCATTAATATCCTGTGCATACAAACGGAGGGACTAATACCCTTGATATCGGCCTATTGACCAACCAATGGCTGTCTTATGTTCTGCAAAACGACTACCGGTTTCTCTTCTTGCTCTTGGGTGAGTGACTTTGCAATTATTACTTTGGAAGGGTGTCCTTCTCCCCCAAGAAGATGTATTTAAGATGATCGGGTAGTGCTTTCGGTTCCAATTCAGTGCACGCACTGTGAAGGTTGAGGTATATCAATAGTAACGGGTAAATCAACAAAAGTTACCTCATGCTCTTACGGAGTGGAAGAGAGCTCTTGTAAGGCAAAGCAACAATTTCATCAATGTCTTCACTCCATGGCTCTTCTTCACTCTTCTTCTTTTCCTCCTGTACATCTAAGCTATGAGTTAGAATTGTATCAAGAGCATCAAAATGGTCGGTATCAAAAGCTGCAGAAATTAAAGAATCAAAAGGATCAAAAGAATCAATTAAACAAGCGAGTGCACATCACTTGGGTATCTCATAGCTTCAAAAATATTGAATCTAATTAATTCCCCATCAAATTCCATTGTTAGAATTCTGAGTGCACATCAATTTTTGTCGTGCGGTCTTCAAAAATGGTCTTCCTAGCAAGATAAGAGCAGATTTGGGAGACTCATCCTCTTCCATGTCCAAAACATAGAAGTGCATTAGGAAACACTAATTCATTCACTGTACCAAAACATCTTCAACCACACCCTTAGGGTATGCATTAGATCTATCAGCCAATTGAATAACAACACCAGTAGGTTCCAAAGGACCCAAGTATAAAGATGCATAAATAGAATATGGCATGACATTTATAGATGCACCTAAATCAAGCATTGCCCTTTCAAACCTTGTGTTACCTATAGTGCATGGAATGGTGAATGTGCTAGGGTCCTTACATTTGGTTGGGAGTTTCTTTTTAATTACAGCTGAAACATTTTCTCCCACTTGGACCTTTTCATTTCCTTTTAACTTCCTCTTGTTAGTGCATAATTCTTTCAGAAATTTTGCATATCTAGGTACCTGCTTAATGGCATCTAACAAAGGGATATTAACCTCTACCTTCCTAAAAGTCTCAAGTATTTCTTTTTTCGCTTCTTCTTTCTTGGTTTTAACCAACCTACTAGGAAAAGGAGCTTTAGTGACATATTTAGGAAGGGGTTCGAAATACTTACCTTAGGGGTTTTGGAAGTTTGCCCCTTATCATTTGCTTCTTTGGGTGGTTCATCCTTCTCTTGAATGATTGGTGGAAGAGAGGTAGGCTCATCCATCGTCTTTCCGCTTCTCAATGTGACAAACACTAGCATTTTCCCTCGGATTCACTTACATTTGTGAGGGTAGTTTCCACTGAAGCTTGGCTTTGAAACTTGTTGAATTCTGTGGACAAGCTGTCCTATCGATTCTGCAAGTTATTGATTGCGATCCTTGTTTCTTGTTTGAAACTTTGTATAGTTGCATTTGTTTCTTGTTGGGCGCAAATTATTAGTGGCCATTTGTTTTACTAGCTCCTCTAATGAAGGCTCAGATTGCTTAGGAGCTTGAACTTCTTTCTTGTCTCGAGGGAAAGGTACTTGCCTTTGTTGGAATCTGGAGGTCCATAATTTGGAGGTTGATTTTGAGGTTGCTTTGCATAGCTGAAATTTGGATGATCCCTCCAACCCGGATTATATGTGTTTGAGTAGGGGTTGTAATTTTTGAAAGTCCAGCATATCCCCCTCTTGCTCTTACCTCCTCATTTGTGTCTTCTTGGAGAGTGGGACACATATCGTTGGGATGTCCGGATGAACAACGGATCCCACAAGCATGAAGCGGTGCTTTACCCGAATCCATTAACCGCATTTGAACCATAGCGAGTCAATTGAGTCATTTCTTCGCGTATCTTGGTTGTCTCTACTTACTTCTTTCACGCTCTTACTCCAGTGTCATTTCTAGAGTAGAATTGTTGAGTATTGTGACCATTCTTGAGATCAAGTTTCTAGCTTCTTAAGGAGTTTTATCAATCAATGCTCCTCCGCTAGCAACATCAATCATGTTGCGATCCATCACTTGTAAACCTTCATAGAAAAATCTTGAATTAAAAGCTGCTCACTTATTTGATGATGAGGCGGCTGAAACATAGCTTCTTAAATCTCTCCCGGTAGTCATGGAGTGATTCCCCATGCCTTTGTTGAATACCCATGATTTCTTTTCGATTGTTGCAGCTTTTGAGGCGGGGAAGTATCTGTCTAGGAAAGTTCGGGCCATATCTGCCATGATTGGATGGATCAGGGTGGCAAGTAGTAAAGCCACTCCTTGGTGAGTCTTTCAATGAGAATGGAAAAGCTCTCAACTTGACTTGCTCTACATGAATTCTGCGGGTTTCATGCTAGAACATACCACATGGATTTCCTTCAAGTGCTTGTTGGGGTCCTCTCCGGGTAATCCATTGAAAGATGGCAAGAGATGGATTAAACCGGATTTCAATTCAAATGCCTCTTCATTTTCAAGAATGTCTATGCAAAGAATTTGTTGATCTAGATCTGGAGCACCCAATGCCCTTAAAGTGTTTTACGCCATTGTCACTTCTTCGGATATTTCGGATGGCTCAAATGTCTCGAACTTGATAGATCAATGTAACGGCGCGGCTTCAATGTCGGCGGTGTGAGTTGGAAGTTAGCGGATGGAAGGGAAATTGAGGATGTGAAGTGAGTTGATCAATATAGTTCCTCAAATTTAGCAATCCTTCGTCTACTCCTTCAAAGGACATCAACACCTACAAAACACTCAGAAAGAAAGATTAAAAATAAAATAAAATAAAATAAAATAAAAATAGAATAAAAATAGGAAATAAATTAATAGTGTAATTGAAAAAATTGGTTCCCCGGCAACGGCGCCAAAATTCTGATGCGTGCGGATGTAGTGATTAAAATTAAGATAAAAATCGGTTGCCGGCCCACGAGAAAATAAAAACCTTACAACTAGTTGTAGTTAGTAAAGTCGATCCACAGAGAACCAATTCAATTAACACTATTAAACAATTCCCAATTTAGACTCGATTAACAATAAACAAGTAAATGGAGGGGGGTTTTGGAGTTTTGATGAACAATGAACAGCTTCAAAGATAACAATAAACAAACTGAAATCAACAATATAAGAAAATTGGTTAAGAGATTGAATCCACCACTAGATTTATATGATAATGTAAATCCACATATCCTTTTTATTCCAATATGCTCAATTATGTTTTTATGCAATTGTGAGAGTAAATCTCTGTTTTCCTTATGTGTTGGTCAATTTAGCAACCGCTCAAATCAACTCCTAATCACTGATTAGTCATAAAGCAATCGCTCTTACAACTATCCAACAATTGCATTAAGATTTAGAAAACCAATTACACTAAGGTCTAATCACACACCGGGATTAAATTACTTAGAACATATATTTCTCTAGATCTAATACCGCAACCGCGCATAATAAACCCAGATCTACCACTTTTATAACTGGCAAATAGCATAAAGATAATTATACCCACATGAACATCATACATCCCACTAGATCTACTACCGTAACCGCGTATAATAAACCTAGATCTACTACTTTGAAAGTAGGAACAAGTACAAAAACCTTCATACCAACAATAGATTCAGAAATATATGAATAAAAACATAAGCGTGTTGAAATAATCAAATATGCAAAGTTTACAACATTAATACTAGCGGTTTCATCACCCCCTTAACCAAGGAGGTTTAGTTACACATAGCTAGAAAGAAATCACAAGAAAACCGAGAGAAAATGAAGGAGAGTTCCCCCTCCCTATGATAACCAATGGTGCCCTTTTATAGAAGTCTAGGGTAACAAAATGACAAAGGTGAGTGGATGGATGAGTGTGTTAGTTGAGTGGGGTGGTTGAGTGGATTGGTTGAGTGGGTGAGTGGTTAAGCGGGTTGGTTTGAGTGGAGTGGATTAAATATTGGTTGAGTGGGTTAGTTGAGTGGATGATTGGTTGATTTAGTTGAGTGGGTTGGTTTAGTGGGTGAGTGGTTGAGTGGATGAGTGGAGTGGATTAAATATTGGTTGAGTGGGTTAGTTGAGTGGATGAGTGGTTGAGTGGTTGAGTGGGTGAGTGGATGGATGAGTGGATGGATTAGTGGATGGGTGGGTGGAGTGGTTAAGTGGTTGAATTAGTGAAAAATGCCAAAGGACTTTTGGTGAGTGGGAAATTATGGACATGAATGGGTGAGTGGATGGATTAGTGGATGAGTGGGTGGAGTGGTTAAGTGATTGGATTAGTGTATGAGTGGATGAGTGGGTGAGTTAGTGGATGAGTGGATTAGTGGATGGATGAGTGGGTGGTTGAGGATGAAAATTTCGTGTCTGACTTGGAAGCCAAAAACGGCCCACTGTACTTTAGAACCACGAAAAGTGTTCTTCATGAAAGTTGTAGATCCTTGTCTTCGCTATAAAATGGATATCTGGTTCGTCCAATTTGGCTTCCTTAAGCCCAAGATATGTCCCAAATACCGTAGGTTGCTCAAACCCAACTTCAGCACCTCTGTTCCAACTTGCAAGCTCAAAATGACCTACTAGACTTCTTTTTCTCAAAATGTGTTCTTCATGAAAGTTGTTTATTTGGATCTTGACTATCCACTGTCCAAATTTCAGCCCATCTCCGTTATTACATCTTGAGATATGATTTTATGAGTGCACACTGTTCAGATTCTACTGACAGAACCCGTATTCTGACTTCCATGTAAACTTAGGTCCCTTAGACATATGAATCGGTCTTTGAGCTCTTCATCAAAGTTGTAGAGCTTCCTCTTAGCTTTCCTACAAGGTAAAATTCATGTTCATCAGATATCAGGAACTCAAGTTATGACCAAAATACAGAAACAGTGTAAAATCTCAATAATGCTGAAAATATTCAATTAAGACCAATTTGAGCTCAAACTCACAAAATCATGTCAAACTCAATCAATTAAGAATATGGAGAGTGTAAATGACTAAATATAAGGGTTTCTTAATGAATAAAATATGTGTTTATCACTAACCTTGTTCTTAATTATGAGAAATGTCATTTTATGGTAGAACAAGGCATAGTCTTAGGCCATATCATCTCTCAGAAGGGTATAGAAGTAGATCCTGCTAAAATTAATGTCATTTCCCAGTTACCTTACCCCTCTTGCATGCGAGAGGTTCGTTCTTTTCTTGGCCATGCAGGTTTCTACAGGCGGTTCATTAAAGACTTCAGCAAAAAGGCCTTTCCACTGTCCAACTTGTTGCAGAAAGAAGTTGTTTTTGATTTTGATGACAGGTGCAGAGAGGCTTTTGATTGCCTCAAAGGAGCTTTGACCACCACTCCCATCATTCAGCCACCAGAGTGGACACTCCCTTTTGAACTCATGTGTGACGCATCTAACTATGCATTGGGAGCTATCCTTGCACAGAGAGTTGGCAGACAACCTCATGTCATTTCATATGCTTCTCGGACTTTAGATGCTGCGCAGGCTAACTATACAACCACTGAGAAAGAGTTGCTTGCCATTGTATTTGCACTTGATAAGTTTAGATCATATTTGCTTGGCTCTAGAGTGGTTGTCTTTACTGATCATGAAGCATTAAAATTCTTGTTGAAAAAGGCAGAATCGAAGCCGAGATTGATTAGATGGATGCTGCTTCTCCAAGAATTTGATTTGGAGATTAGAGATAGGAGTGGCGCAGAGAATTTGGTGGCGGATCATTTGAGCAGAATAGAGGGAGTTGTTGACCCTTCTCCTATCAGAGATGACTTCCCAGATGAGCAGCTCATGCAGCTGCATGATACCACACTTTCTCCTTGGTTTGCTGATTTAGTTAATTTCTTAGTTGCATCTGTTTTTCCTCCTCATACATCTAGATCACAGCAAGCTAAACTTAGGAGTGATGCCAAATATTATGTGTGGGATGATCTATCTTTGTGGAAATTTGTAGTGACCAGGTGATTCGCAGATGCATACCTGATCATGAGATCCAGTCAGTTCTTCACTTCTGTCATGCCTCTCCAGTAGGAGGACACTTTGGACCACAACGGACAGCTAGGAAGGTGTTGGATTCTGGATTCTATTGGCCTACTATTTTCATAGATGCATATCAGGTTTTCAGTACTTGTGAGCAGTGCCAGAGAGCAGGAGTGGCCATCACTCAGAGGCAGGAGATGCCCCAGCAGCCCATTCTGTTTTGCGAGGTTTTTGATGTTTGGGGTATCGATTTTATGGGCCCTTTCCCTGTTTCTTTTGGTTTTTCTTATATTGTGCTTGCGGTTGATTATGTTTCTAAATGGGTGGAAGCTGAGGCCACCAGGACTAATGATGCTCGAGTTGTTGTGGATTTTGTCAGGTCTAACATATTTTGCAGGTTTGGAGTGCCCCGAGCTATCATTAGTGACCAAGGGACTCATTTCTGTAACCGGACTTTGGAGGCTTTGTTTCGGAAGTATGGGGTTGTGCATAGAGTGTCTACTGTATATCATCCCCAAACTAACGGGCAGGCCGAGATTTCTAACAGAGAGATCAAGCAGATTCTGGAGAAGATGGTGCAGCCGAATAGGAAAGATTGGAGCCACCGGTAAGAAGATGCTCTTTGGGCTCATCGTACCGCTTACAAGACACCTATAGGGATGTCTCCTTTCAGGGTTGAGATAGAGCATCGTGCATACTGGGCAGTGAAGAGTTGTAACTTAGCATTTGACCAAGCAAGTTCAGAGAGGAAGCTTCAATTGCAACAGCTGGAAGAACTCCGCTTGGAGGCTTATGAGAATTCCAGGATCTATAAGGAAAAGACTAAGCATTTCCATGATAAGATGATTTCTAGAAAGGAATTCTCCATTGGCCAAAAGGTGCTTTTGTTCAACTCTCGCCTTAAACTCATGCCCGGTAAGCTCCGTTCTAGGTGGGATGGTCCTTTTGTTGTCACTAACATCTTTCCTTATGGTGCAGTGGAGATTTCGAATGCAGCCACCAACAAGAGTTTTAAGGTTAATGGCCACCGTCTTAAGCCCTTTCTTGAGAGCCCCACAAGCCCTGCAAGCCCAGCATCTGTAGAGGAGCTCTCCTTGGCAAAGCCCACCTTTCCCCAAGTGCAAATCTTCCCACCATGATGAGGGTGTTCTCTTCCCTTACTCTTTTATTACACATGTCTACTTGTCTTTTGCTTTGTGTTTCATTGAGGACAATGTATGATTTAAGTGTGGGGGAGGGAATTTTTGTTGTTTTTTGTCTGTTTTCTCGCTGTTTTATTTTTCTGTTTTTGTTTCGTTCTCTGCTGTTTCTATTTTTTCTGTTTTGCTGAAATTGCTGGTTTTTGTTGTTTTAATTCTGTTTTGATTCATTTTGCATGCCTTTCATTGAATATCTTGGTTTGTACAGGTTGTGAATAAATTCATCATTCTTAGTTAGAGGTTTCATGACATGATGTGAATACTTTTCTTGCATTTTTGTTTTAGCAAGCTGGCATTGAGAATTAAAGTGTTGCATCAATTGTGATAGGCTTGTCCTTGGTGAGATTTTGGACCTTATACATAGATGGATTGCAATATGCCATTCTCTTTTCTTTCTGGTGTGATCTCACTCATGATTGTTGGTGCTCTAGAACTTGACTTGATTCTTTTTGAAGCTTCTTGTTCACATGCATGTATTGAGATGATTGAGGCCTTCTTTCTTTATTTAGCTACTTTGGCCAAATAGCCAACCTTGCATCATTTTCCTTTGATTGCCCCCCCTTGAGCCTAATTGCCTATTCTTTGCTTTAGCTCATCTTATGCCTTTGTAAAAAACCATAATTTCACCGTACCTTAGGGAATGGGAGAGCATTGGTTCATTTGATTTGAGGAGCTCTTTTGGCTTGTAGGCAGTTAATAGTTTAAGTGGTGTGGTTATACAAATTGATGTGTATTTATGCAAGGTTATAAAAAAAATGAAAAAAATATAAAAAATATATAAAAAAAATTTGAAATAAAAAGAAGAAAAAAATAGAAAAAGAAGAAGGATGAGAAAAAAAAATGGCTCAAGAAAGGTTGTAAAAGCAAAAAAAAAAAAAGGTGATCAAAGTAAGGGAATGTGCATTACTTGTCTTTTGAGTTCCTCCTCATTGCTCTTTTATTCTCTTGGGTGCTTAACTTGTCATATCCATATTGTTCCTTCCCTTACCTTGGCCCCATTACAACCTTGAATAAAGTCCTTTTGATCTTTATTTGCATGTGTTTCAAGTGGTGGAAATTAGAGACTTGTCAAGCTTATGGTAGTACTTGCTTTCATGGGTTCCTTGAGTGTAAATACAATCCTAAACACTTGAGAGTAGAGTATGCCTAGTGAGGATCTTATCACTTTTGGTTCATCATTTGATTCGAGTTGTCTTCTTGCTTGCTTGAGATGTTGAGAGATATATTCATGTTTGTCTTGATTCCCTGATACTTTAGATGTTTGAATCTTGATCACTACCTTGCATTCTTGCAATTCATTGGAAGTCATGTTGATTTTGTGTTCTTATGATCAAACCCCTTTTGGTTCAAATTTTGAATGTTGCCCAGGAGTGCAAAGGTTCAAGTGTGGGGGATTTTGATCAATCAATTTTGAGCCATTCATTATTGCTTCATATTTGGCCTAATTGATGCTAATTGTGTCCAATATTATGTTTGTAGATGAGTTTTAGATGATTGGTCTTCATTGAGCTTAATTGTAAAAACTTCATTAATTTTTGGATTTTAACTCATTTTGACCTTTCTGTCTTGTACAGGCCATAACTTGGGCTACAAATATCGTATTTGGATGATCTTGGGGTCCCCTGAAAGCTGAGACGAAGATCTACAATCTGGTATCTAATGCAAATTTTCTAATTCAGCTGGATTCAAGGAGAAATTGGGCCTCAAAGTCAGGATGCTGTTGCTGTCACAATGCTTGGACCTTTCCTCAATGATTTGGGCCTTTCTCTCTCAATTTAAGCCCAATTAAGGCAAATGATATGTCTCTGAAAAGCTTATTCAGAGGGCTACAGTTTGGACAAGGGGTAGATTAGGAATTACATAAGAACTTTCAGTTACAAATAGGTTTAGGAAGATTTCGAATTCAGCTTTTGATTTATTGTGATTCAGTTTTAACAGATTGAGCAGAAACCTTTTCTCTCTTTTTCATCTTCTCTACTTTCGTTTTTCCCTCTTTTCTGCATTTTCGTAATGGCCATGGAAGGCTAAAGCTTCAATCAATCTAAGGAATTTAATGATTGTGGTTAGAGTTTTGAGTTCTCTTGTTTAATTGTAAATTCTGTTTGTGTTGTGTTCTTCCCTCTTCTCCTTCTTCAATTGATTTCTGATTATGTTTTCAAAATTGAAGTTAGAATTAGGGTTGATTAATCTGAATCTAATGGAGAATAGATCATCGATTGATAATCTATGTTAATCCGAATTTGTTCATAAATCAATCTTAATCAAGAATTGCGATTGTGATTCTGTTTAGTTGATGAAATTCTAGATGATTATCTAGTCGAATTCGAATTAACAGAGGTGTATGCAACAGAATTCCTTTCTCTTTGAACAATGATTAATTCTGCCACATGAATTGAAGACCTTGGATTGGTGTTTACTTAATTGAATTTTCTCAATTTGAATTCATTTTCTGTTATTGCAATGAACAAAACCCCCTACTTATTGATAACTTCTAACATGCTTGAGAAATCTGAATTGGTCCTTGGGAGATGACCTAGGTTATGCACTATGCTATATTCCATAAATCCTAGTCTATTTTGAGGCGAGTGTGACATCGTTGATCAGTAGGACGTCTGACGGTGACCATACGTACTGAGTTTGATGGAGTACCGATCTTTTCTACCTTGCTATATCTACATGTGGAGTTGCCGCTATCTCTTAGATGTCATTGGGGTGGTATGTTTGATGCGCCTAGTGAGATTAGCAGTGTGTCGACTGCACGGACCCGTGTTCGTAGAGGGTCGAGGCATCCTGGATATCTATCACCTAAAGTTTCATCTGAAAGTGATCCTTCAGAGGGCTAGATATTTATTATGTGTACTTGGGCGCGTCTGCGTTTGTATTTATAAACCTTTTACTGCTTTGTTTACTGTTCTGTTTTAGTTTTAAGTATAGGTAGTTGTACATTACTTATATAATCTAAGATGAAACCATATGTATATTATGTGTGATGATAGTGAGCTTATTTTATGTTCTGTGTTATTTTAACTCGTAATATTCTGTTTAATCGGAAAAATTTTACAACCCGTACTATTATATAACAAATGTTTTACAACTTGGGTAGATTTTATTCATCTTTCTCTTATTTTCTTTTTAAATGTGACATCCCCACAAGGGTGTTACAATAATGCCCATGAATAAGTACCCACACTTGAACTAAAGCCATTACCTGCTGGGTTGAAGTACATATTTTTGGGAGAAAAGCAAAACTTTCCAGTGGTAATTTCCTCGTCTCTTACTGAAGAACAAGAAGATAAGTTAACAGAAGTACTTAAAAGGCATAAAAGTGCAATTGGATGGACATTAAAGGACATAAAAGGTATTAATCCATTAATTTGTACACATAGAATACATTTAGAGGATAATGATAAAACTTCTCAACAACCTCAAAGAAGATTAAACTCACACATGAAAGAGGTAGTTAGAGCTGAAGTCCTTAAATTGCTTGATGTTGGAATTATCTATCCTATCTCTGATAGTCAATGGGTAAGCCCTACACAAGTTGTGCCTAAGAAATCTAGAATAACAGTGGTTGAAAATGATAAAGGTGAATTGATACCTACGCGAGTCTCATCTAGTTAGCGTATGTGTATTGATTTTAGAAAATTAAATGCTGTTACTAGGAAAGATCATTTTCCCTTGCCATTTCTTGATCAAATTCTAGAAAGGGTAGCAGGACATCTATACTACTGTTTTCTTGATGGTTTTTCCAGTTATAATCAAATACCAATTGCATTGGAAGATCAAGAAAAGACCACTTTAACATGTCTTTTTGGTACTTTTGCATATAGAAGAATGCCTTTTGGCCTTTGTAATGCTCCGGAAACATTTCAAAGATGCATGTTAAGCATTTTTAGTGACATGATTGAGCATTATTTAGAGGTTTTCATGGATGATTTGACAGTATTTGGAAATTCTTTTGAAAATTGTCTTGATAATTTAGAAAAAGTTCTTAAAAGATGCGAAGAAAAAGGATTTGTGCTAAACTGGGAAAAATGTCATTACATGGTTACCTCAAGAATAGTGTTAGGTCATGTGATTTCTTCTAAAGGAATTGAAGTTGATAAGGCCAAAGTTGAATTAATTGCTCATTTGCCTTCTCCAAAAACAGTAAGAGAAGTTCGTTCCTTTTTAGGACATGTGAGATTTTACAGAAGATTCATTAAAGATTTTAGTGCCATATCTAGACCATTATGTAATCTTCTGTTGAAAGATGCACCATTTGATTGGACTCAAGAATGTCAAAAATCTTTTGAAAAATTAATCGGTCTTCTGACATCTGCTCCTATCATGCAATCTCCTGACTGGTCCTTGCCTTTTGAGTTAATGTGTGATGCTAGTGATTTTGCTGTGGGCGCTGTTTTAGGCCAAAGAAAGGAAGGTAAGCCTCATGTGATTTGTTACGCAAGTAGAACTTTAAACAGTGCAGAAATGAATTACACCACTACTGAAAAAGAACTACTTGTTGTAATTTTTACACTGGACAAATTTCGATCTTACTTAATTGGCTCTTCTATTGTGATTTTCACCGATCATTCTACTGTTAGATATTTGATGTCTAAGCAGGATGCCAAACCAAGATTGATACGGTAGATCTTGTTGCTTCAAGAATTCAACATCATAATAAAAGATAAGAAAGGAGCCGAAAATGTTGTCGCTGATCATTTGTCCAGACTTACAATCGGCTCACCTTTTGATAGCACACCTATCAATGGTTCTTTTCCTGATGAATTTTTATTTTTTGTCAATTCCATGCCTTGGTTTGCTAACATAGTCAACTTTCTTGTAACAGGAAAGATACCGCCTCAATGGACGCACCAAGATAGAAGGAAATTTTTGACAGAGGTGAAAAATTTTTATTGGGATGACCCATACTTGTTCAAATATTGTGCTGATCAAATCTTTCGGAGATGTGTGCCCGACAGTGAGGTAGATAGTGTTATTAAATTTGTCACTCGGATGCATGTGGAGGTCACTTCTCTTCAAAGAAAACAGCTGCGAAAATCTTACAGTGTGGATTTTATTGGCCCACTTTATTTAAGGACTGCTATACTTTTTGCAAAAGTTATGAAAATTGCCAAAAGTCGGGCTCAATTTCAAAAAGAAACATGATGCCTCTGAACCCCATCCTTGTCATTGAAATTTTTGATTGTTGGGGAATTGATTTCATTGGTCCATTTCCATCTTCATTTGGATTTATGTATATTTTGGTTGCAGTTGATTATGTTTCAAAATGGATTGAGGCGATTCTATGCTGACACAATGATCATAAAACTGTTCTCAAATTTTTAAAAGAAAATATCTTGTGTCGATTTGGAATCCCTCGAGCTATCATAAGTGATGGGGGAACACATTTTTGCAATAAACCATTTGAATCTTTAATGAAGAAATATGGTATTACACACAAAATTGCCACCCCTTATCACCCTCAGACAACTGGACAAGTTGAATTGGCAAATAGGGAGATTAAACAAATTTTGGAAAAAACGGTTAATCCAAATCATAAAGATTGGTCTTTAAGACTAAACGATGCACTTTGGACTTACCGTACTGCTTTCAAAACATCTTTGGGCATGTCACCCTATCGGTTAGTCTATGGAAAACCTTGTCACTTGTCTGTAGAATTGGAACATAAAGCATTTTGGGCCATTAAAGCTTTCAATCTAAATCTTGATGATGCTTGCAAGATACGCAAACTGCAATTAAATGAACTTGAGGAATTGAGAAATGATGCATATGAGAACTCAAAGATTTATAAAGCCAGAACAAAAGCTTTTCATGACAAGACAATTTTGAGAAAATCTTTTGAAATTAGTCAAAAAGTTTTGCTTTATAATTCTCGTCTGCACCCATTCCCTGGAAAATTGAGATCTAGATGGAGTGGTCCTTTTGTTGTCAAACACGTGTATCCTCATGGAGCCGTAGATATTGAGAATCCTATGAATGGTAATGTGTTTAAAGTTAATGGACAAAGGCTCAAACCATTTCTGGAAAATCAAGTTAATGAGGTAGAATTCATTTCTCTTTTTGATCCTTGTTATGAATAGAATTCACTCTAATTTTGTTGCCTTGTTTTTGCAATTCTTTGTGTTGCCGGTTAAGTGGCGGATACTGTACTCCGTGACTCTCAAGTCGGTTTATTTTTCAGTTTCCCAAAATAACTGAATCCTTCTTCTCCCTTAAAATGGATGCCACATTTTCCTTCTCTCCCTCAAAATACTCTGAAAAAAATCTACAAAGTTCGATGTGAAAGATTGAGATTGTTAATGCACAAAGGTATGCCAGAAGATGTACGCTGGATAATTGAAGCAAAGGTCCGACTAGCAGGTGAGTCTGCAATTTCATTTGACTCATACATGCCAGGTCTTGGAAGAAGTTCGTATTCTAAAAGAAGAAGAGCAAAAAGGTTACAAGTCTGTTACAAATGTGGACGATGGAATTGTAACAAGCGATGTCGTACTTTGAGGATAGTTTCCGCAAACAGAGAAGATAAAATTTTCTTCATTAAGAATGGGCTGAGTAAGGAGTCATTAGATGATATCTTATTAACTCTTGAGACACATTCTTGTGGATTGGTGCATCGTGAAATTCTTAATTTGTGGAATCTCTTCAAGGATGAAGAAAACCGCTACAGTCTTGGGAATCTGACTCTAAAAGACCCTGTTTGCCAATTTATAAGAAAATTGGATGGGAAGCTTATCCTCAACTCATAGAAGGCGTTTAAGTCGTTACTAGACGTGAAACCAGAGGCAGATGTGAGCCATATCCATAACAATCTGTACATATTATCTTCTTCTTCTTCTTCATGTTTTCTTTTGGAAAAAAAAATAAAAAAAAATTTGAAAAAAAAATGAAAAAAAAGGAGTCTGAACAAGGGCGATCCGAAAGGAGTACTATAGCTTTAATTAGTTGAGGAGCCCCAGCCTTTGGCTGACCCATCATTGACTCGGGTGAACTTTTGCATGCTAGTCCTAAAAAAAAATTGTGAGTGTCTACTGCACTGGTGACACGCAGTATAAAGATATGTCACTACTGCACTCGTGATGCGCAGTATAAAGATACGCTATGAAAGCTGTATATACAGGTATGTCATCATTTGCTATTATATTTCTTTTATCTTTGTATGATTTTGCTATATTTTGGTTTTGGACAGACGATCCTTTGAGCAGGGTCCTTCAGGGGTTTCTACACTTCTTTACCCTGATGGTTTTCTTGAAGTCGAAAAAAAAATAAAAAAACAAAAAAAAAACAAAAAAACAAAAGAAAAACAAAAAAAAACAAAAAAACAAAAAAAAATATTCTGTGTTCCTTAATTTCAAACTATTCTGACAACAGCCAACCTACCCTTATAGGTGCAATTATTACCCTTTCCCTTCTTTTCCTATTTAAACACTCCACTTTCTCCACTTTCCTCTATCTCAGAATCATTCAAAGGGAAGGTGAGAATAGAAATGGAATGTGTTTCTGTTCGTCAACTTAAAAATGTCTGTGTTTTTTGTGGGTCAAGTTATGGGAAGGGTTTAGAGTTTGTAAACGCAGCTAGCACTCTTGGTCGATCACTACTCGCGAGGAATATTCATCTTGTATATGGGGGAGGTTGTCGTGGGTTAATGGGGGCTATATCACTTTGTGTATATAGGATGCGGTCGGAGTTTTGTGTGTCATTCCTAAACCTTTAGCTCAACAGAACATCACTGGAAGGACAGTTGGAGAAGAAATTCAGGTAACATCTATGCATGGACGAATGAAAAAAATTCTTGACAACTCTGATGCATTCATTGCCTTACCAGGTGGTTTTGGTACTTTGGAAGAAATTTTTCAAATTGTCTCTTGGGCTGAACTGAACATCCACCATAAACCCATTGGTTTGTTGAATGTTAATAATTTCTTTGATCTTTTGTTATTTTTTCTTGACAAAGCTGTGGAACAGAAATTTATCACTCCTTCGGCAAGAAAACTTCTTATCTCTGCTTCCACTATTGATGAGCTCATTGAAAAATTAGAAGCTTTTGAGTATGTACTTGATAAGGTATTAGCTCAGATAGATTGATCAACAGGAAGCAGCGAGGGAAGCAGCAAGAAAAGAAAGCCAGATTTGACACTTCATCTTTAATACCTTTGATTTTATTTATCGTATTTTTTTCTGTTTGTGTCAGATTTCTCCAACAGGTAAGATCTTCTATCCTTTACTCATCTATATTTTAACATTGAGGACAATGTTGTGAACTAGTTGGGGGGGAAGGATAGTTGACTACCAATTTTTTTTCTCTTTTCTTTTTTGGGAAGTATGATATGATTGTCATGGACTTATTAAACCAATGAATGATGGCAGAGTAAGGAGTAATTTTACTTCTGAGACGTATCTAAATTGGGAAGTATGTTTAGTGATATGATTATCAGAAACCTATTCATAGTTAAACAAATTAGTGATAGTAGAGTAAGGAGTAAATTTTGGAAATAATTTATTACTCTTGAGACGCATCTTAGTTGGGGTACTAATTAATTAGTATTGATTTGTGGAAGTAACAAAGTTTTGTCTTTTGATTTCCTTTGAAAGATTCAAGTGAATGCACTCTCACATCCTTGGAAGCAATTGAAATTCAGGAATCATAGCATGATTGAATAAATTATCTTCTTTCTTAAATTTCACATGCTTGGTTATGGATGTTGAATTAGTGGATAGAGAATGATAAAAATATGCCTTGTGAGATTTTGAGCTTATTGATAATGAATAGATTGAATATCTGTACTATTCTCTTCTTTCTTGTGTGATTTTCACTCATGGAATTGTTACTCTAGAACTTGCTTTGATTCTTTTTGAGGCTACATTTTCATATGCATACATTAATATGATTGAGGCATTTTGAAAAAAGCTACTTTGACCAAATAGCCATCCTTTTATACTTTCCATTGTGTAACCTCTTTGAACTTGTTTGACTATTCCTTGTTTTTAGCTCATTTCATCCTTCAAAAAAAAAAGAAAAAAAGAAAAAAAAATATTTTTACCCAACCAGAGGAATAAGAGAGCATTGACTTAGTTCTTGAACAAGTGCGGGGGTGTGTGTGCAAAATGATCCAAAAAAATAAAAAAAAAAAGAAAAATTGACCACCTTTGCAATCAAAGGATTATCAGAGTCTAGAATAAAGGTGGATGCTTGGAAACAACAGGAAGAAAAGGAGAATGTTCAAGTTTAACAATGAATTCAATTCACCAATTTGAGATTGATCTTCAACAAAACATTAGTCAAATGTTAGTGATTGTCCTTTATGATGAATGTTCTCAAACATTTTCTCCATTCTAACTGTACCATAATGCTCTTTTATTCTCTTTGGTATTTATCTTTTCATATCCATATTATCTCTTCTCCTTTACCATGATCCTATTACAACCTTGAATAAAGTCCTCTTGATTTTCGTATGCATGTGTTTTGAGTAGCGGAGAAGTAAAAGATAAGTAAGCTTATGGTAGTGCAATTGTTCATGGGTTGAATAGAGTGAAATACTTACCTTTTAAACACTTGAGAGATTGAGAGTGAATTCTGTGAGGATCTATCATTCTTGATTCATTCTTTTCAACTTAAGTTTCCTCGCTTATTGGTTTGAGATGTGAAGAAATGTTACCTCATTAATGCTTTGATTCCTTGAATTTCTTGCTACTCTTCTTGCTTCATCAAGTCTTTTAGAGTTTTTAGCTTGAGTCTGTGTCATTTTTCTTTGTCTCCTAACTTTGGTCTTATGTGTTTTGCCCAGGAATGCAAAAAGCTAAGTGTGGGGGAATTTGATGATCACATATTTTATACATTAATAAACCCTCATTTTTAGTCATTTACACTCTCTATGTACTTAATTGATTAAGTCTAGTTATGTTTTATAAGTTTGGACTCAAATTGGACTTAATTGATTTTTTTCAGCACTATTTTGGTCTTACGCTATTTTTGTATTTCAGCCATATCTTGAGTTCTAAATGTCTGATAATTATGAATTTTACCTTGCAGGAAAGATAAGAGAGAGCTCTACAACTTTGATGAGAGCTCAAAGTCTCAATCAGACATCTAGTAGAGCTAATTGGGCTTGGAAGACAGAACACGAGTTTTGTATTTGAAACCTGAACAGTGTACAGTAATCAGAGCATAACTCGGGCTGCAAGAATTATCTTGGGCTGAAATTTAGACCTTTGAAAGTTAAGACCTAGATCTAAAACTTTCATGTTGAACACAAAACTTGATTCGGGCTCCTTGATGGTGATATTGGGTCTGAAAGTCAAAACAGAGGTGCTGAAACTGGGCCTGAATAGTTTGTAGTAATTGGGTCATATCTTGGGCTGTAGGATGAATTTTTAGGTGATTCAAGAGCCATTGGAAAGCTTAGACAATTTCCTAGAACTTTCATGAAGACCACTTGGCTCGAAAATGACGAAATCAATGACTTAAGCAATGAATGATTTCGGAGACAAGAAATCTCAATGATTTTTCACTCTTATCCTCACCATTTGGCATTCTCCACTCATTCATCCACTCATCCCACCTACCCCTAATCAGCCCCTTTGTCATTTTGTATCCCTAATCCTCTATAAAAGGCACCATTGGCTGACCATTGGGAGCACTTTGTGTTAGGCTTAGTTTGTACAAGTTAAGGTTATGCTTGTTTATTGTTTTCCTTTGTTGTAATTTTCTCTTGTTCTAAATTGAAGTCATGTTCATGTTTCTCTTCTTCTCTCTTTCTTTCTTCTTATCCATGAGTAACTAAATCTTCATCTTGCTTGGGTGAAAGAGTGAAGCTCTTGGTAATTAAATAAAGTTAGATTATTTTATTCCTTGTGCTTAAATGATATATTATTAAATGAACATTATATGTGTTGTATTTTGTTTCCAATCAATTTAGAAACCTTCTTTGTTAATGGAGATCTTGATTTATTGTAGACAATAGGATTAGCACAGTGAATGCTTGAACTCATTTACAAATGTTGGTAGATAATTAAAGGAATCATAATATGATTATATATATAATTAAACTTTGAATGTTATATTCTCCGATTGGAACCTCCGTTGTGTGTGGATTTCAATTGAGTTAAAAAGAGAAATAATCTTACCTTTAATTTATTACCAAGAGTAGATCTCCTAACCCAAGCAAGCCCTTAAATTCATTTGTGAACTTGTTTTAATACTTTTGGTGTTGTGACAAATCCTCTTCTTACCTCAATTAATTTTTCTTCATCAATTCCCGGTGGATCGACCTCGGACTCCCGAGAAATTTACTACTTGAGACAACCTGCACTTGGGTTTGCATCCTTAAATCCCGCAGTCAATTTGCTTCTCTTTCCAAGTCCTTCACCACCAAGGGCTTCTCAAATACAAAACAAAATACATAAAAATTAGTATACTAAGTTTGATTAAGAGGAACCATGGATCAAACATGGCTTAGATCATGAAAAAGAGAGAAGAAATGAAGTTTCCTTACACTTCACCATAAATACTCCATAACATGGATCTTGAAGAAAGTCCATGAAGATGAATGATTTAGAGAAAGTCTCCAACACGAAAGTTGCTTAGAATATCATGTAGATTCAAGATCTATGGTTGGATGAAAATAAAAGAGATTGGAGAATAGTTTTAGGTGCTATGGCCGAAATTCCTCTTGAAGAACAAAGATGGAATTTTTTATTTTTGTGAGAGAAAGGTTTCTTAAACTTGGTTAAGGTAAAGAATGAAGTGAAAACACTTGGTTTTCCTTCCACCAATTTCGTGGATCTCCTTGGAAAATCCCTAAAAAAAAACATAAATAAATCTTAAGATCAATAACAAGTAAAAGAATAGGTAAACCATGGTTCAAACATGGCCTAGAAAATTAAAACTAAAAGATTAGATGAAGAGATATGAAGTTTACCATTTTTGGTAGAAACTTGAAGCTTGGATTTGAAGATCAAGATGAATGATTTAAAGAAAACCCATAACTAGAGATGTTCTTAGAATAAGGTAAGGATTCAAGAAACTAGATTGGATGAAATTTTTGAGTGATGGAAGGTGTTCTTGATGGTCATGGCCAAAACATAGAGGAGAAGAGAAATGAGAGAAAATTTTGCTTCTTGAAAATGAACAATAATGGCCAAGAATGACCAAGACCACTAATAATGGTCTTCAAACTTTTTTCTATGTCCTAAAGTTTCTCAAAACTGTAGCCCTCCCCTCCAATGCATTCTCCTTGAGTGCAAATTGATCAATAATAGTAATAATGGTGTCTTGAAATTTTCCTACACAATAAAACATCACAAAACCGTCCCCCCTTTATAATGCATTCAATAATGTTGTCATCATTATTAGCCACCATCTAGAGCATTTCTAGTCATTGATTAATTCAATGGTTAGGATTTAGGTAGACTTTTGATTAGAAGACTTAATCTAGGCCATTGGATCTTTCTCCTTTAAATTCTAGCCATTAGATGTGTCTCCAAAATTAAGGGTCAAGATTGCTTCTTTAAACTTTAAATCCAAGGGTCCTAATTAGTCTTAACCATTTTAGAAGACCAAATCTCCACCCTTGATTAATTCTTCATCCAATGGTCATAAATGGTCTTTGTCATTTTTTAAGACTAAATCTCCACCCTTGATCTATTCTAAATCCAATGGTTATAAATGGTCATGGCCACTTTATATGACCAATTCTACACTGTTGATTAAATCTACGGTTGATATTGAAGCCTTCCTTATTAAGCTTGTCTAGATTAAATCTCTACCATTGATTAGATCAATGGTTAATATCCAATGCTTCTTCATTAAGTTTATTTCTTAACCGTTGATTAAATCAATAATGGATTTCCAACCCATTAATGTTGACTAGGCAGTATAATATTTATTTTTATATCTGTTATAACCCTACTAATAATATTTTTACTGTATTTTTATCGTCCGATAATTAAATACAGTACAAAACACAGTACAAGAAAATTTTTAAAACTGTTTCCGGATTCAGGTTTAGTAAGATCCCCTGTCTCCGTCTAAACAGTACAAATTTTTCTATGCGTAGAAAAATTTTTACTTTGCGGGACCCACCTGGGCCCACGTATGGCTACTTGGGCCCACATAGGACCACCTGGGCCCACATACAGTAAAAAAATTCATAATCATCCACAAAAATCACAAATATTAGAAAACGCACAAATATCAAATCAGATTATGTAAAATAATTAAAACTTAACGGTAAAAATTAAATTACGTAAAGTTTTTCCTAGCCCGAAAATTTTTATTTTTCTGACACGGAGTAAATTACTCAAAATGATCAAATACGCTGACGGAATAATCAAAATAATTTTACAGCACTCAGAAATTACTAAACAGTAGAATTCTGTTAACTATCAAAATTATTATTTAAGAGATACAGAAATTTTGGGGTGTTACATCCTGGAACTCTGTCTGTAACACTTATCTCAAGATGGTTTCTCGGGGGTGTTTAGAGAAGTGTAGTTGGAGTATTTATTCTGAGGTGGGCTATCCTTGGAGTTCTGTGACCGTGAGGAATTATGGTTTGGTTTTTGGTGAGATGGCTCACCTTTCTCCAATCTCCTTTGGCCCTCAGTTGCTTCCTTAAGGTCTATATGTTTTTGAGACCGCTGTCGACATTCTTGCATGTTCTCTGTCTTTTTCTTTTCCAAAGTCACAAAGAACTTGAAACCGGCTTGGAGGCCACTCCTAGCATAATGAAGGGTGATTATGTCATCAAAATTCTCTACGTTAACGCATGCCTTGTTGAACCTTTTAACGTATTCGTGAAGGGGCTCTTCATGCCCTTAGCGAATCTTAGATAAAGATTCAATCGACTTGGGTTGTTCCTTGCTAATAGTGTACTGGAATAAGAAACGCTGCTTAAGGCCTGGTCAGTCGATGACAGATCGTCGTGCCAAAGTAACGAACCATCTGAGGGCTCCCTTCTTTAGGGATAGGAGAAAGACGCAACATAACAACTGAGAGGATCCCCCATGGAAGCACATAGATTGGACGTAAACATCTATGTGTTCTTGGGGGTCCGTAGTCTAGTCATAAAGTTCCTTGTTGGCTGGGAACTTGAAGTTTCTTGGAACTCAGTATTCCATGAGTTGGACGGAGAAGGGTTGCTCCTGATCGCTGAGGTTTGGGTTATTTTCGACAACATTGGATGCCCTAACGTCAGCCCGTTGTCTTCTCTGGTTATTACTAACACTCCTTCTTCCATCAGTATGGTGTGATCCAGACTGACTATTATTCATGGATCGTTCTAGATCTTCGAGTCTGCGATGTTGTTCCTCAAGTTGTTGTCACAGTGAGTCTATACGGTGATTTCTGGACGTGTCAGGCATAGTAGTGCTTTCTTGGTGGGACGTGCGATCTTTTGCAGTGCCGTTCGGGAATCCCAGCCATTGATGGACTGGAATTCTAGATCCTTGAACGTTAGGATTAGCCACCTGCACACAGTTATCAAGTCTATCCCTTACAGAGAACTTTTCTATGCTGTTCCCTCCTTCTTTTCTAACTAGATCTATAAGGTCCCACAAAACCAGAATGTCGTAGACATATTTAGTTATTGCTTCATTTTTTTATGAGGTGAGGTAAATTGAATTGAATGTTTTGGTTTGGGGTTGGTTTTCAATTTCATTAGGGAGCTACCCACTAGTGAGGCCATGATGGTTTAGGTGTGTGTGGAAGAATAGAGTAACAGGAGGACAAAAAGAGAAAAAGATGAGAAGAAAGGAGCATGTGAGGTTTTAAACGAATGTTCTAATCTCAGCCACACATTTTAATCTAAGGGCTGAGAATTATGCCTCTTACCTCTCACAAAAAAATAATTCTCTCACTTAATACACTTCCTATATATATTAAAATCAATTTATGATATGTTATTGCATTATTTTCCCAATTATGAGATAATGTTATAATATTTATAGATTGTATGCAAATCTATTATCTTGTTTCCCAATTAAGTGAGATATTAACTACCATTTAAATATATGCTCAGCTCATCAAAAGGCTCTTGTGACATTATGAGAATGAGAAAAAGAGAAACCAATTTATTGATGAGTTCATCATCATCATTATGTCTTCTGATTCTTTTGCATCAAGTATGCTTCTTGAAGTTATAAAGAAATATAGTTTAAATGAGAAACGCAAGACGTGTTGACATGAGAAATTAAGTTAAAAAATAAATAAGAAAAAATGAAAAAATAAAATTAAAAAAAATATAGTCTAATAAAATCAAGAAATTAAATTTTCTTTAATTTAGAAAAGATTGACATTATTAATTTGAAATAAAAAAATTATAAATGTATCTTATTACTCATTTCATGATAATATTGCAAAAATATTTTACTCTCAAATTACATTTATATTCAATCTCTTTATCATCTTACTATATTATAATTATAATTTACTTCAAACATTTTTTATTACTATTTATTTTTTATATTTAATAAAAATTTAAAATACAAATTGAATTTGTGAACTTTTAGAAAAGGTTTATGAAAACCAATATAATTTCTGAAATATCTCATTGATCCTAGAACAACTCTTCTAAATTTATTGAGGTGAAATCCTAGTGTGTGCATTATAAAATAAATGATTTAGGCGTTGTTTGTTAAATCTTTGGTCTTAATAACTTACCTACTTTACCAACATACATTTTTTACCAAAAAAAAAAACATACTTTCTTCCTCTAACTCTTTTTTTTTGGTTTTCAAATTTGTCCTCTAACATTTTTTCATTCCAAATTAGTCCTATAAGTTATAAAATTAACATGACATTTTTCTAAAGACTACTTCCATTAACACCATTAACTGATAAATCCTACTTGGCTCCTACATGGCACCAATGATGTTTTTGCCACCTAAGATGATGGCACTAACAAAGTTAGTTTGTAGGAAGACGAAGTTAACCTTTAGAAAAATAGTGTTAATTTAATAACATAGAGGACAAATTTGGAATAAAAATTAGTTAGAAGAAAATTTTGAAAAAAAAAATGAAAGGACGAAATTTTACTTTTTGATTAAATTTTTCTTAGTAACCTTTTCAAACCTTTAACATGTTTAGCTTATTTTTCTTTTATTTAACTCACTTATTCATACCCTTTTAGCCTAGCATTATACCAACCCTATGTGAGAAGGAATAGTGTGAGAAAGTGAAAGACTCATTTGGAGACTCATCGCATTAGGTAGTAAACATTTACTATCTTCACTTAAAAAAGTAGCAAAGTCAAGCATTTTAACTTATCGATAAGGGCATAACTATATCCTCCCATTCAAGATAGGTCTTCTTGTATATTGGCCTATCAATAGGCCTAAGCTCTACATCGAAGTGTCTTCTCATTATCCTCTACTATCATATTTAGATTGATCAACCAAGGCACAGTAGGTCTAGGTTTAGCCATTATTGGTTGATTGACATTTGGCAGTAAGACATGTCTGTCTCAATGTTTTTGGCAAAACCTAGATTGCTTGTTGATACATCGATTGCTCTAAGGCTATTGGCTAGACTGACTGATTAAGTGTAATAGGTGTGAATATGTTCCATGGATGCTCAATTGCAAAATCTTCAGGTGCGTTGTGGTAATTAATGTTATATCCAATTGTGGGACATCTTGGGAATTGTGTGGCCCCTTGTAGTGTTGTTTGTGGGATAAAATTTACAATTGATGGATTAGGTATAGTTTGAACATAAGGCAAGCCAAGGTTACTTGAAGTGTTTACAAGCCTCTTGGCTATCGGGACTTGACCATATTGAAGAATTGGTTATGCCACTTAATGACTAGTTCAGATGATTATTGCCCCATGGGTTTGCCAGAGTAACCACCATAAGAGGACAATCAGTGTTGGATCTACTTACTACACTGATGGAACACCATTAAAGGATGACATAGAATGATCTCTTGGATTTTTTAAGTGTCTTTGTTCTTGGTCACGAACATTGTGCACATCATTGTTGACCATGGGTTTAATGATCTCAACTAGTTGGTGAGACATTTGTACATCATATCATTGAGGCCCATATCAATTTGCTAGAGAATGAGAGACGTTTGTCATGACCACAAGCTGGCTATGATCAATAACTTCCTCCATAATTTGACATGATTAACCCATAGTAACTTAAATGACTGGTTGAGTAGATGATGTAATTGGTGTTGGTGTCTTGATTGGTTGAGAAACCTTAAGATCATATAATCTTTGATTTCCATTCTTATTAGCATTTGATTGTAAAAGTTCCATCTCCCTAAAATTTCTCTCGGATCTCAATTACATGTGCCAATTGAAATCGTGACTAATTGTTACTAACCTTGAGGGAGGCTTATTTTTTGGTCTTGTTAAAATTGTATGGTTTTAGGTAGGTAAGAAAGAAGAAAAGATAAGAGAGAATCTAATAATATTCTCTTGTCTACAATTATGTGATGCAAAAGACAAAGACTAACCCCTATTTATAATAGGAATTAGGTTAAGTACTAGGCTTCTAACACTAATCAAATAAGGAAATAAATAAGAAAACATAATTAATAGGAAATACCTACTAAGATTACTTTCTCAATTAAATGACTAATTGATTCCACAATATATTCTAAAGATATTCTAAATTCTCCCACAGATATTATGAAGATATGCAAAGATACTTTAAAATATTTTCAAGATAGTATGAGATATTCTAACAATTCCCTCAAGATAAAGCTAACTAAGCTTTAAGCTTGTTACAAATATAAGCTTTAACAAAATAAAATAACAAAAAAAAGTGGGCTTCATAAAACATGGTTGAAAAGGCAACTTAGGGATGTTGGAGATGCTGGAAAGATAAGTATTGCTGGAAAGATAACTCAATAAAATGGCTAGAATGATCATCGACTTGAAGAGCTAGTTGAAATATTATATGACTAAAGAAGAAGAGACTTCACTAGAAAGATGCTCAGCTGAAATTTCCTGACAAACAATTGTACACAACAAGAAGTAAAACTCCTCAAAGTTTAAGGACAACATTTGGAAGCTTCAAAAAATAAGAAAACTTAGGAGACCAAATAAACTTGGAAATTAAATTCGGGGCTGGTGTGAGTCATAACAACATAAGTCTCCATCGAAATGATCATTGACAAAAAAAGAAGTCACCATTAGTATGATTCCTTCATATGAAAGAAGTCACCACTAGAATAATAGTCAGTGGAAAGAGAAGTCACTACCAGTATGATTCATTAGTGGGAAAAGAATAACATGACATAACATGACAAACATTAGAGAAGCAGGCGCTAGAACAACGCCAAGAAGAAGCCAAATAATGGTACATCTAGAGAAGAAACAATTCAAACCATATAATAAAAGCCAAAATAGAGCAAAATAGGGCAAATCAAAGCCAAAACACACTAAACCCACAACTATAAGAAGTCAAACAACCACGAACAGTGAAGAGAGGCATAAACTGAGTCGTGTTCAAGCAAATGTACTCATCAATTATCGACTCAGGGCACGATAGGTGGATATGAGGCTTGATCTGAATAAAAAAGAGTAAGATGTGCGACTAGATGTTGCGCGCCTGACTTTGGTTGTTTACACTGAAGTGCACGTGGCAGCGTGTGGAGGCTCTAGTGGAAGAACGATTTCATATTTTGATTGATCTATGGATGGTGATGACAATGGTGTGGTCAGTTAGTCAAAAAGATGCATGGACGATGGTAGATCTGACATCCACAGTTATAAAAGACACAGTCATAAAAGAGAGAGAAAAGGCAAAGAAAAATGATGTTGGAGGAAGAAGATGATAGAGATAACAACATTGTCACAATAGAGTTCAAAATATCTAGGAATTTGACAGTAGAATAGTGATGAGATAGGTCACGAAGGATGGTATTGTTTTGATACCATGTTGAAACTATATGGTTTTAGGTAGGGAAGGAAGAAGAAAAGATAATAAAGACTGAATAATATTCTCTTGTGTGTAATGATGTGATACAAAAGACAAAACACTAACCCCTATTTATACTAGGAATTAGCTTAAGTACTAGACTCCTAACCCTAATCAAATAAGGAAATAAATTTGGAATTATAATGAATAGGAAATAACTTCTAAGATTGCTTTCTCCATTAAATGATTAATTGATTTTACAATATTTTCTAAAGATATTCTAAAATACCCTATAGATATTATGAAGATATGCAGAGATACTCTAAAATACTCTTAAGATATTATGAGATATTCTAACATGTCCCATCAAGTGTGCCAAATATATGTTTGTGATTTTTTTTGTTAATTAGCTTATTTGCTCAGCTAAAATGCATCAATGATTCCTATGTTCAGGCGATGTACTAAGGAAGGGATGTTATCCTTTAGGTTTGGGTTCCTTAGACACTACAGAAAGCTCCTACTATGTAGATTAGCTAAAGAATAAACCAAATAAAGACAATAAATGAAGGAAACGTAAGTTGCATCAAAGTAAACACATGAGTTAAGTACAAAATGCTAGAAATAAAGCGAAATGTAAACAATAAGGCTAAAAATAACAATGTAAATGAAGTAGAGATAAATTTGTATTGAATGAGTAATGTTATGGTGTTACTTCTTTAAGCCTTTATATTGATGTCAAACTAGACATTACTCCCACTAAACTTATTTGTCAAGTCCTCTTTGTCTTTCATCTCAAGCTTGTAGCATTATGTGATGATGGTTGATAGCTATAACAGTGATTAACTCCATTTAGGCTTAATTGCTTCAGTCTAGGAACAAAAGATGCCTCCTAAGCATTAAACCTCATTCCTATTTACATGCAAATATGGTATCATGCATAATCCAAGTGGTTGGGCACTCTTTGACCTAGTCAAACTCTTGAATTCAAATTTATTTTCAACTGACTAACTCCAATCTATTCCAATAATAAAAAAACCTAGCCAAAGATTTATCTTTAACATAGGCCACATTTAACTTTTAGGCCCATTATGAACTTATTCCATTAATGTAGTGTGCAACCTGGGGCCTTCAACTTATTCTTCAACCCAATTTACAATGACCTAGCCCGCTTTCATATTTTTTAGTGCTAATAAAAACTAGGGGTGTTCATTGGAAGGGTTTAGTCTGACCCGAACTCGACTTGAGATGTTGAATGGGCCATTTCTTGGGACTCAGACTTGATCCAGTCATGGCTCGACTAATGACCAAGTTGAGACTAGGTCAACCTGATATTTAGACAAAGTTTACAAAATTGGATGTTATGCATAGTTAAGTCATAAAATCTTAGAAGTAGAAAACAAAAATTAAGGGATATTTTATAATATATTATTAAACAAATTATATCAATACAAAAATATTATCTTGTTATACATAAGATATTAATTTATGTTTAGAAGTTTTATAATTTAACAACATTTTTTTAAAATATGTTTTTAAGCATTATGTGGCACCAGGATAGGCCAGACTAACTCAAAGTATGACCCAAATTCGACTTAAAAATACATTGAATTAAATTTTAAGAACCTAAATTTGATCAAATTAATTTCGAGTTAAGCCACGTTATCTAGTTGAGATGAGTAATGAACATTCCTAATAGAAACCTAGTGAAAAAGACCATAGTTATATTGAGTCCAACCAGATAACCCATGAACCAGGTTCTTGGCTGGCCCGTTCATGATATTAGATGGTTTTTCTGGTAAATCTGGTCAAATCTGCTTATACAGTTTGATTGAGCTTATTAAAAAACCAGTCAGCTCCAAAAATACAAAGAAAAAAGTTTCATGATGAAACTATGCGTGTAGGTTACACCTAGGAAACTAAAGCACCAAGACTTGTTTTGTCTTGTCATCCTGACACTCTGTCTTATTACATTTATGATTTTGATTTTGAATTCACTTGCTTCTTCTTTTCTCCTCATTATTATCTTTTTTCAACTTTTGGAAAGAAAGCACCCTCAAAACCTAAAATAGCAGACAAGATTTTTATGAGGGGTTTAGTTATGAGAGAGTGAGACTTTGAAGGTATCCATTGGGGATTTAATGCCTGGGATGCTAAACTACTACAACCCACTAAAATTTTGAAGGAGGCCACTACCGTTGGTCCATCATGGTCTTCATCGGTTTCATGTTGGCTACTACGGTTATGGCCTCTGACGGATTTGGTGTGGTGCAAACCAATCTAGTTTTAGGCTTCTTCCTTTCTTCCCTTTATTTTTGGTTTAAGTTTGTTCGTGCTTTAGTTTCTATTGCTTCCATTTTAATTTTTGTTTCCGGTTTATGGGTCTTTATTTATTCCATTTTTGGTTTCTAGTTCAATACGAATGGGTCTGATATTGAGATATGGAGTGGAACATTGTTGAAATAGAAAGGAGATTATGGGAGGTAGAGGTCGAATAACAACCGGCGGTCAAACCAGAAAACCGTCACTCGGGCTCTCAACTATGACAGAGACCTTACTTCTCTGAATAAAAAACGTGTAGTGAAATTACATGAATGAAGGGCTCTCAACTTGCTTTCCTTATTCAAATATTTTCCTCCCTTTGTTTCTGTCCCATTCTTCTTTGAATGCCTTTTTGCCTTATTTTTCACTTTCTCTCTTTTTTTTATATATATTTTAGTGCTATTAGGTCCCATCATTATCCTTCATCCTTTCCTCTATAATGTCTTATAGAATTCTTATTTTCCTCGTGAATAAATGATGACTTCCACCTTTTTTTTTTCCAAAAATCCCCACCGTGCTTCTTATAAAATCTTCTTGAACCCGCCTTCCCCCAAATGAGCGAGCCCAGGGAATATGCTAGAAAAACAAATAGTTACTTTGGTTGGTAGGGTGAGTCCAGCAAACCGTTGGTGAAAAGGCTTTGGAAGATCTAGATTGTCGAGAGTATAAAATGTGTGAAAGAGAAAAAAAAAAGGAGGAATAAGAAAATAAGAAATGACATGAATTTAAAGGAAATAGGTTTAAATTGGGCCGATGAGTAGTAGTAGCTTTTCTGATTTGGGTTTTAAAATTGGTCAAAGGGTCTGTTAATATTGTTAATCAGTATATTTAACTAAAAACTGAACTAGAAGTAATACGACTAAAACTATGCTAGTCTTTCAATTCCTTTTTCTTCTTACTTTTTGAAGAGTTTTCATCTGGATTTACATGATAATATAGCAAGGTGAGAATCAATAATACTCAGTATGAGTAAATCAAAATCAATCATACATATCATAATAAACATAGTTTTAACACATGCTATAATAAGATATGTTTAAATTCTATACAAGGTTTAACTTTGGTATCTAGATAAACCAAGTTAATCATAAATACATTCACACTTACACACTTAGCTCATTTAAGGCCCAAGCATGTTCTACTAGGAAACATGGTTTCTCATGTTTACCTGTTGTAGAGAGGAGAACTGTAACCTCCACTACATGTAACCCTAGCTCTTGGTTAGGAATAACTTGTCCCCTTAAGAACTTCTGACTCATTTCCTTCTAGCTAAATGACAGTACTTATCATATAAGGTCACATTCTTAAGAAAAACACTACCAATCCATCCTAGTTTACTTGCATCTATCACACCACCTTATCACATCTTATTTGATATCTAAAGTAACACTAAGTTACTTAAGGTGCTAGATACTTACCCAAGGCAATCCACTATTTTTGGTTGCATAAGGCCTATGCTTTTATTATCTATGCTAAGTGGTTATTTCTATGTTGAAATATCCATAATAGCTTATCAAGATATTCTAAAAAGCATGCATAAGGGGTCCCATCTAATAGGATTCCCTATTGGAATAAGATAAAATTCCTGTAAAGTTCTGCACTGGGTGCTCAAGCACTGGTCCTTGAGTGCTCAGGCGCTCTGAAATGGGTGCTCAAGCGCTCTGGGCGTGCATTAAGTAGGAAAATCTTTGGTCTTATGGAGCTTAGGCGTTGCCTTATGGGCGCCCAAGCATTGGGATGGCAAAACATATGCCCTGTTTCTGGGTATTGGGCACTCAGGCACCCAAAAGTTGGTGCTCAAGCGTTAGCACACCAGAACATAATTCTGCAGAAGTTTATCTTCTACATAATTCATCCCAAAATCAAATCCATCAATTCTAAAACAAATCTTAGATGTTTTCTAACATCACTCATGATCTATAAACTTGTTGCAATCCTTGTTCTCTCATTTCAAAGTTACAACATCAAGAAATTGAATCAAAACTCACTTAAGATCCATTTTCTAATTCAAGGATTCATGGAGAATCAAGAACAACCTAAGTCCTAAATCATCTCCATGCATCAAACATGATAAAATCAAGCCATTATTAAGTCCTCAAACAAGATTCAAGCATAAACAACCATAAATCAAGCAAGAAAGCATCAAGAACAACTCAAAACCCATTTTTCCATCCATAAACAAATATGAACTAAAGATGAAGATATAGAGATGAGAGGATTATAAACATATACCCCTACCTCTTGCAATGCAAATAAACTTCACACCTTGGATTTCCCTTTGACCTTTCTCTTTTTCTCCTTTGCTTTCCTCGAGTTTTATAGTGCGAAGGAACAAAAAAGTGTCTTCCAAGGTACAAGGAGGAAACTCGCCTATTTTAATCCATTTCTTCATTTTGATTTCCTTGTTACCCATGTTTTCTTATAACTTGTTATTTGCTCCTTCTTCCTTTCCTCTTCTTTCCTTTCTTCTCTCATGTTTTTTACTGCTATGATTCCAATAGAGGGAGCAGTGAGTGAGGAAATAACAAAGAGATAAGAGTGTTAACTTATAAGGCCATTAGGCTATAAGTTGAAACTTATATTTCTTAGGAATACTTTAATCCCACAGATTCAAGTTTCCTAGCTTCCAAAAAATTTAGAATAAATATTAAGATTTATCTAAATTATTGTTTCATCATTTTCATGATTTTTCATATCTGCTACAAGTCAATCCGACATTAAAACATATAACCTGTATGCTTAAAAATACTAAACTAACTCGGATTATCTTGAAACTTAATTATATCTTACTTAGTTCATTTGTGATTTAGAAACAAATTATCCATATATGTTTCCCTTATCTAAGTAACTTATGTCATTATTTGAGTCATTTTAAGCTATTTTTCACATTCTGTATTGCAGCAAAGTGCCTAAACTAACTCAATTTGTCATAAATTTGAACAGACATGTTAAGCAAGTAATGTAATAACCCTTAAACACATGTTAGACTGGTGAATGGTTATCAAAGGTAGCATTTGACTTGTTTAGCATGTCGGTGAAGTTTTGTGACAAACTGAGTTTGTTTAGGTATTTAGTTGCAACACAGAAGTTGAAAAGTAGCATAAAATGACTTAGATAATAACATAAGTTGCTAAGTTGAGGGAAATAAACATAGAGAGTTTGTTTTTAGGTCACAAATAAGCCAAGTAAGATGTGGTAAGAGTTTCAAGAGAATCAGAGTCAGTTTGGTATTTTTAGCATACTAGTTGTGCATTTTAATACCGAATGACTAGCAGCAGATATAGAAAATGATGAGAATTGTGAAACAATAATTTAGATGAATCCTATGATTTATTCTAAAGTTGTTGGAAGCTGAAAAACTTGAATTAACATAATTCGGGTGTCCTTACCAGATATAAGTTTTAGTGTAGAAACTTAAGTTAATCTTTTCTCTTAATTCCCTCCATGTCCCACCCCCTATTTCTATCTTCTCTCTCGGCAGAATGAAGAAAAACAGAGAAAGAAAGAAATGGAGGAGAAACGAAGGGGGAGAAAGGAGAAAGGGGAAGAAGGGAAAAAGGAGAGGAAGAAGATTAAGGATCGAGCTTCAAGATCAAGAGCCTTCAAGAGGTAGGGGTTTAAGACTTCTACTCATCTACTTTCTCTATATTCTCTTTGTATGCATATAAACAACCTAATATGCTAAATGGAGTTCTAGAGATGCTAGTTGTGTTTGGTTTGCGTGGATATGTTTCTTAGATCAATTATGACTTGTTCATGTCATAAAATGAATTCAAAAACCTAGAAATATTCATTTAAACCATTGATGCCCATTTTGGGATTTAGGATCAAGCATGCATGATTTTGGTTCAAGAATCCAAATCAAGAGGTTTAGAATGGTGATTAATGTTTCCTAAGTGTTAATGAACTAGTTAGGAACTTAGAATCACTTAGAAACTGATTGGAAATGGCCAAAATCCATGCAAATGACCATTAGAATAGTACCACGCCTTGCAGAATTATGCAGAATCGTGCTTCTGTTATGGACGCCACGGCGTGGGGAGTGTGGCGCCAAGGCGTGAGGCCTGAAAACCAGAACAGGAAAATTCTAAACAGCCTGCAGTGTTTGTTGCATAACTTGGGATGTAGATATCGGATTGACCTAATTCTAGTGGCATTTTAAAGCTATGACATAAGGCTTAATTTGGTAAAAATTTCAAAATTTTCTACTAAGCCAATTAATACCAGATTCTGTTTGAATTTGAGACAAATTCTGCAGAAAAGGCATTCTGGCAGCCAATAATCAGATTGCGTAATTTCTTACTCCGTTGTCGTATGGACATGAAACCAGTGCCATTTTAAAGATAACATGAAGGGCTTATTGCCTATAAAATTGTAGATTTTTCCCACATGTGGTTTGTTCCCAGTTACAATTTAAAGTCAAATCAAAATCAGGTGAATCAGAAAATAACCTATTTTAGCTCCTACAAAATGTCACATAACTTTGGCTACGTTTATCCAAATGGGGTGAGGTTTATGGCATTTGAAAGATATGAGGGAAGACTATATGACTATAAAATCTCAGAATTATTGAAGTTAGTATGTGTAGTTGGTGCACTCATGAAAAACAGCCCTTTTAGGCAAAAATTAAGGGGTTTTTGAGAAAGTTTGGACCCTAAAAACTTTAGTAACTTCTTTAATAGTTAAAGTTGAATTACGAAAGTGTAGTAGAAATGTGTTTGCTCCTTTATGGGCTAAGCTTGAATTAAATACTCCTTTATTAAGCTTGGAATGAAATGTATGCATGATATTGATGTATTAATGTAACAAATTGAATGACTTATGAAGTAAATCATTATATGTACTTAGTATGAAATGAATGACATATGTGAATGATGTTGATGTTATAATAGATTGAATATACCATGTATGGTATGGATAAGGTTGATGAACATGATATTGGGAAGCAATATAAAAGAAAGGGTAAAGGTAGATGAGGTTGAATGAGTCCCTCTCTACAAACTTGTATAGTAATGTACAATGGAAAGTTAAATGATTATGGTAATTGCTTCCCTATTATGTAAAGAAAAGTATGATTATGTAAAAAGTGAAGGAAGGAAACATTTTAATACTTTTGCATGTTTTGTTTTCAAACTTGTTATTTGATGTTTCCATATATTGTAAATTTATGCTTGGACAAAAGGGCTCCAAATGCTAAAGTTTTGAATGTTTGGTAGTGCAAGGAACAAAAAAAAGTGTCCTGCCTACCCAGAAAACAGTACAAGGAGGCGTTCTCCTTCGGGAGAAACAAAAGGCATGGTCCTAGGTTTGGTCCCAATGAAGGGCTATAACCTGAAGGAAGGGATTCAATAATCCCAATGAAGGGTTGTAGTCCGAAGGAGGGGATTTAATACCAAGCCATGTGAACAATACGGAGTAGATTAACAAAGCTTCCTGGGAGTTGGAGCTCTGGCTGGGGGTGTTACATTAAAAGATGCTTCTTGGAACAAAAGGGCTTCCTGGAAATATTCAAATAACATGAGTTTTCTAAAATAAAATCATTTCAAAGAATCATTACATGAGCATATTTTAGGATCCTCATTAGACATAATCATACATTATCATGCATTGCATAAAAATTGACGATTATGTGGACAATCGTCTTGTTTTGATTCACTGTGAAGGTTAAGGTTAAAAGCTTATTATAAAAGGTTGATATTAGTATTTAAAGTGAATTTGTTGTTTATAGTATGATGATAAATGTTTATGGTACATGCCATTAAGTTGTGATGTTTGAATTGATTTATTATGATATAAATGAATTATTTTGTAATTGAATGAACTGTCTGCTTTGGGAAAGGAAAGGACTGAGTTTTGGCTATGCTACCTTTCCAAACAATTAAGTACAATTTGTGTTTTATCCAAAATAGCTGGATTTACCATGATGTTACGATTTCAAACTTACTACTGAGAATTATTAATTCTCACCTCAGATATTTTATGTTTTCCATGATAAATCCAGAGGAGGATCCAAGCAAGCACAAGGCAAGGCAATGAAGACTTAGTTAAGCTATTAATGCAATTATTTTGGTTTTTTAATTATATTAATATTTCTGTAATTAAATGTATGTAATTAATTTGTGAAGATTTGTAATGTCAGACATATCAGATAGATTTCTAGTAAAGAGCAAGTTTCCAGAGGTGTAAAATGTCTTGCTCTCTTGCTACCTTAAAGGCTCTATATATTTATCCGTTAAATAGATATTAAACAAGTTGTAAATTATGCTTTAGTTAGAAAGTGGCAGACTAATTCTGTATATTTAGTATACGTAGGGTATATTATAGTATCTAGGATTAGGATGTTAGAAGTAATATGCTACCTATGTAACCATATATAAGATTAACATGTTATAGAGGATATTACATAAATGTTTTTAACTTTTAGTTGTTATTTCTTAAATGAGAAAAGATAAATATTTCTGTGTTTCTAATTATTATATTTTTATAGTAATAGACCCAGGCTCTAGAGGTTATGCAAAGCACTAGGCTTTGGAGGTTAAGGAGAGCACTAATAGTTTCTTTGAATTTTATTTCTATCATTTATATGATAAGA
Source organism: Ormosia emarginata (assembly GCA_029884605.1). Taxonomy (NCBI): domain Eukaryota; kingdom Viridiplantae; phylum Streptophyta; class Magnoliopsida; order Fabales; family Fabaceae; genus Ormosia; species Ormosia emarginata. The sequence continues at coordinate 50,193,298 of JAQQTP010000088.1, forward strand.
TGAAATTTTAGGATATAAACTAAGATTTGTCAAAAGATTTTTTAAGTTTGTCTCAATTCTTTATTATCTTAATTGACAAAAATTTTAGTATTCATCATGAGAAATTACTTTTCTTTTAAAGAATTTATCTATACTGGCATACCCTATTATAAAAATTACAATTGGAATCATATTGCTCCATCAATTCATCTAAATAATTATAATTATAGCAATAAACTACATTACACAAACTTAAATTCTAAATATTGATAATGCCAAACCATGAAAGTCAGAATTAGAAACACTAAAGGCATACAAAGAGAACAACAATTAGAAGTTTCTAATATCAATCCCACAAAAGAGGTCATGAAAGGAAAATTAGTGAACTAAAATAAAAAAAACATAAGAAATATGCTACTTAAAGTGGAGAAAAGCAATAGAGACAAAAAAAAAAAACAATCACACAATAAATTAAAAAAGCTCCCCCACTTCTCTTAAAGTAAAAATAGAAACTCTATGCTTAAAAGACTTCAAAGTAAGAGTGGAAAAACTAATGGGTACCTATGTCTACGAAGAAAAAAAGCTTTGGTCAATTGAAAACGGAAAGAGCAATGAGATAATATTTTCTATTTAAGGGTACTAACGATTTTTAATTATAATATTATATTATTGTTTTATTTTTAGGCTTAAATATGTTTTTAGTCCCTCTAAATATAGTGGTTTTTTGTTTTGGTCCCTTTAAAATATTTGTTATGGTTTTTGTCCTTTTAAATTTCGACACAGGTGAAGTCATCCCCTACCGTTATCTTATCTTTGTTAAGTGGTGAAGTGACAAACAGAGTTCTATCTCAGCGTTTCCACTTGTCTTTATCTCATATTCCATTATGCCACGTGGATGACAAGTCATCAACCTGGGTCTAGTCCCCCACGTGACTTCTTCTTCCTCCTTTTCTTTCCTAATGTATAGAACCATTTGAGCCCTAATTCTCCTTCCCTCACTCACCTATTTTCTTCCCCACTTTGTAGGGACAATTCCAACCTTGATTCTTCCCTCCCTTAGCCTATTTTCTTTTTTTCCCACATTTCTTTCCTTATTCATGACCAATTTGTTGCCTATTTTGGTCTTTCACCCTTAACATTTGCAGAGACATTACCATGGCTAGGGTTTCATGATCTTCATCTTCAACTTCGACTACCCCCACCATGCCATCATGAAGGAGACTTTGTGACTATGGATATGTAATGTTGTACCTCACCTCAAAGAGTGTGAAGAATCCTGGGAGAGGATATTGGATATGCCTAAATTGGAAAGTATGCACAAACCATTTTATGATACAAGTATATCTAGGTTTAAGATTTCTAACTCCCCATTTGTATTTTGTTTTTTTTTTAATAAAAGGAAGGCTCATATGGTTAGTTTGAATGGGCTGATGAGGTGATGTACAATCAGGAAGCTGCTTGTGAGTGTTCCCATAATTATGAGACTGTAGTTGAAGAGATGAGAAGAATGGTGGCTAAGATAAAGATGAAGCTTGCTTTTGAGAGGACCAAAGTGACAATGATGTTGGGCATGGTTTTTGTGTCATGCGAACTAACATTTGTAGTGTGTTTATTTTGGGGTTTGAAAGGTTGATGTATGAGAGTCACTAGTTGAATGAAATTAGGAGCTTTGATGAACTTCAATGTAATCGATATTGAAATGAATGAAATAAGGAGCTTTGATAATGATTTGAGTATTGTGAACAAAAATTCTTGAGATTATTGCTTTGAAATTATATACCAATGTGCTATTGTTTAGGATAGAAATTGATGAAGCAATAGACAATGCATTGCGAACTAAATGCACTGGTATTAACAACTAAATAAACTAACATTGCTTTAACTTTGAATCAAGCAAATGGCCAAAAAATAATTCATTACATTGCTGATGAAATAGTACTAAAACCTCCACTATGTTTCATTGCATCCTAATGAAATAGTTCATTACATTGTAGTACCTTACAATATACTTATTATAATTACAAACCAAAACAGATCCATGTATCCCTTTACTTACATTGTTGGTCTAATTGTCATGCACAATTAATACCAAAATACTATCAACCTTAATACATTACTATACCAAAACAAAGTACCAATACTAGGTACCCAGAATTGTACTTAATCTATCCAAAATAAACACATGATAACTTCAAAAAACTAAAACTTGTCTTAATCACAAAAAAGTCTCATATCCAGATTACAACTCAATATGCCCAAGGCACTTCACCACTGATCATAACTCTCTTTCCTAATTTTCTACGGCCCCTAGTTGGTGCTCCATTTATCTGACTTCCTTTTGCATTGGTTGTTGGTAGATTAGTCTGCATGGCGACTACATTGGTAGCTGGTGGAGCAAGCTGCATAGTTGATTGAACTGAATGTGGATCAGGCTTCCTTTTTTGACTTGGTTGAACTGTAGGGACTGATGGTGTTGTTGCAGCACTTGGTTTTGGAAAACTTGCACCAGAATTGATTTAGCTTAGTCAATTTGTGCTTCCTCCATTATTAGTTGTAGCAGTCCCTGCATTTTAACTTGCAATAGGAGTAGAACTTGTAGCATCTAGATGAATATTTGCAACCTCCACTATGTTTCCAATGGCATCTTGACGTGCAGAAGGTTGAGTTGTAGGGCTTGGTGCAATACCCCTTCCTCCACTGGCTGTAATGTCTCCTACTCTATTTTCATTTCTAGTAGTCTCTTATTTTACAACAAATAATGCAATCTCCATTCCTCTGCTTGATGCTCTACCTTTTCCTATACCCCTTTCAATATGCAAAAGAAGCTTAAGTTAGATAACTAACTCAAAATAAGTAAAAACCTAGTTGATTCATATTTCTTTCCCTAGCTTATCCATTTGTGTCTTCACCCACTACATGTTCTCTGATAATCACATATTTTATACATTAATAAACCATCATTTTTAGTTATTTACACTCTCCATGTACTTAATTGATTGAGCTCGGTCATGTTTTGTAAGTTTGGGTTCAAATTGGGCTTAATTGATCTTTTCCAGCATTATTGAGATTTTATACTATTTATGTATTTCAACCATACATTGAGTTCTAAATGTTTAAAAATTATATATCTTACCTTGTAGAAAAGATGAGAGAGCGCTCTACAACTTTCATGAGAGCTCCATGGATAAATCGGACATCTAGTAGAGCTAATTAGGCCTAGAAGTAAGAGCATAGGTTCTTTCACTAGAACTCGACCAGTGTTCACTAATCAGGGCATAACTTGAGTTGTAGGTGTGATGTGAGCCTGAAACTGTGGTATATGAAAGCTAAGACATATATATTCAATTCGTATGAAGACTGCTTTTCAAAACTACGACGTTTCAATGGAGTTTTCATCCCTTGAAATCAACCAACAGAATCAGAGACCCTTTGAGAATGATTTGTCCATAACTTGAGTTGTAGACCTCTAATTAACATAAGATTTAGGCCTAATTTCTCATAAATGACCTAACTTTGCCATTAGGTTTCTAATGGTGTAAGGCCAAAAGAGGGGTTAGTTATAGGTGGTGAGGGCAGAAATCCGAGATCATCTTTCATTATACACTTCTCACCTTCTCTCTAGATCTTTCTCTCTTCTTCTTCCTTATTCCTCAAGCTCCTTCATGGTGATGAGTATGGAGAGCTAAACTTCTGTAATCAATTCAGAGATTCTTGAAGAAATTGTGGTTTGGATTCTTGAGATCTTAGTTTTGTTTTTGTGTTTGAATTGCATTTGGATTCCTTTTCTTGTTCTTCTTCTTGATCTTGAATGCATGAATAATGATTCTATTTATGTTTGATCTGACTGGGTCTTGATTTAAGATTGAGAATTATGATGGATTTAGGATTGACTGATCTAAATTAATCACAGAATTATAGAGGTTAGGTAACTGATTTGTGCCTAAGTTAATTGAATTCGAAGATCAAATTAACATAGATCTAACATGAATTGTACGATTGCAAATTTGTGTGTCAATGGTTAATTGAATTCCAGATTATTATCTAGTATGAATTTTGGATTTGATGCAGAGATTTTGGTTAAATCTAAATTAACCATTCAAAACACTTCAAATGTTTATTAAGAGATCTATGATGGAATCAACTCAATTTTGGATATATTTCTAAATTGATTGCTCTTTTAATTGAATTTCTTACTTTAATTCTGTTATTTACATATTCTGCGTTCTCATATCCCTCCCCCAATTTTAGCTTGATCTGATCAAATCGCATTTACAATCTTTAAGAGACGATCCAGTGTTATTTCCTATGCTACAAGCCATAAGTATAACTTGGTTACAATTTTGATTGAGTTCGGTGCTCGTCAGAATTTTGGCGCCATTGCCGGCGATTGTTAGTTGTAATTTGATCATTTTAAGTGACCATACTAACTCTTGTTCTTACTAATAATTAACTCTTATTGATCATTCTACTGCATTGCATTGCGTTATGCTGCATTGGTTACTATTACATTAGCTTCTGTTACTGTTGATCATTCTTTTTTCGCCTTTATTAATAATTGCATTGCAAGATTTCCTTATAAGTGTCATTCAATCATTTTGGAAGTGTTCTTAACTGCCTAACACTGTTTCATACCCAGCTAGCACTTTTTCACCTAGTTTCTGATTTCTTCTGGTGCAAGAGGAGACTAGTGTTGGTCTGATTGTGGAGTTTGGAGCTGAGACTTGGTCCCTAACGTTAAATCATCATCTGATGCTTGGTCCCCTTGGATTTTAGCTAAATTCCATCATCTAATAGGGTTTTTGACAAAATTAGGGATATAATGGTAATTATAGTAATAGTTTTGGTAATTCAGAATGACCTAAATTTTGGCCAGTTGCTAAAAAAATCCAATAAACCCGGCCAATCATGCAACAATGGCTATGCTCCTTTTTACCAAATTTCATCGTTTATACCACTTTTTTTAATTTTTGAAATATTTTCCTTGCATGATAATTTTCTAAATCAGTGTAGTTTTCATTCTGTGGTGGTCCCATGATTTTTAAAATTCATTTGAAGTGTTTTTTATTTTTTCTAGCCATTTCTGTAGCTTAGATTTGTGTGTTTTTAGTGTTTTTGGCATTCTGACACCTCTATAGCCCTAATTGGTGTATGACTAGGTCTAATTCTGATAACTTATTTGATTTTGATCCTGAGATTGATAGGACCTTGCATAGGTTGATTAGACTCATAGGCTAAGTGCAAGAATTACTTCTGAACTTGATTTTGATCTTGAATTTGAGAATGAACATGAGATCTTAAGTAATTCTAAAACCATGGCTGATAACATGCATAATAGGACTCTTAAAGAGCTTGTTGCCCCTGATGTCACTTATCAACCATTATGCATTCTGTATCCTGATGTTGATGCTGACTTTGAATTAAAGTCTGGACTAATCCATTTATTGCTTAAGTTTCATGGACTTGCAGGTGAGGATCCCCACAAGCATTTGAAGGAGTTCCATGTTGTGTGCTCAACCATAAGACCTCAAGGCATCCATGAAGAACACATCAAGCTGAGAGCATTCCCCTTCTCCCTTGATGATGAAGCCAAGGACTGGCTTTAAATATCTTTCACCAGGTTCTATGACTTGCTGGAATGATATAAAGAAACTATTTTTAGAAAAGTTTTTCATTGCTTCTAGAGCTGCTATAATTAGGAAAGACATATGTGGCATCAGATAGATTTCAAGTGGAACTTTGCATAAGTACTGGGAGAGATTCAAGAAGTTGTGTTCAAGTTGTCCACATCACCAAATCAGTAATCAGTTGTTGATCCAATACTTTTATGAGGGATTGATGCCAATGGACAGAAGCATGATTAACGCTTCCAGTAAAGGTGCTTTGGTGGATAAGACCCATGCTGCTGCTAGAGACTTGGTTGCTAATATGGCTGCCAATACATAACAATTTGGGACAATAATGGTAACTCCAAGCAGAAGTGTAAATGAGATCCGTATAGCTCAAGCAGACCAAAAGAGGATGGAAAACAGGCTTGATGAGTTAACCTCACTGGTGTGATAATTAGCAGTGGGACAACATGTACCAGTTTATGTATAAGAGCTTGCAAGGGTGTGGAGAATTTTCTCTTGTCCATCTCATCCTACAAATGCCTTTCCAACATTTCAGGAAGATAATTCTAGCACCCAAGCCTATCCTGTTGTTGTAGTAAGCATTTTCCCTAGTAGACCCCAATATCAGCAGTCACAGCAGCAACCCAGACATGGTCCATTTTCTAGTACTTATAACCCTGGCTGGAGGAACCATCTCAATCTGAGATATGGGAATTCTAGTCAGCAACAACAGCCCCACCAACAACAGTAGCAGCAGCAACAATTTAGATACCAAGCTGCAGGTCCTAGCAATAAATACTAACCACCTGCATTTAGACAACAACAACCTGTGCAGCAGTCTATCCAAGCCACTTCAGCTGAGTCATCATTGGAAGATTTGATGAAATTGATGGCCACAAACAACATTCAGTTCTAGCAGAATGTCAATGCCACCATTCAGAATCTACAGACTCAGATTAGGCAGTTGGCAACCACTGAGTAAGTTGAAAAGTCAAGGGTCGAGCCAATTGCCTTCACAAATAGTCAATAATCCAAGAGGCAATGTAAATGTCAGTACCTTAAGAAGTGGCAGAGAAGTTGATGGTCCTAGTCTATCATAACCAAAGCTACCAGTGTAGCAACCAGAGATTGAGCAGAAATAACAAAATTTACCGATAATAAATAGTTCAGTCCATAAATTTGTGACACGGAAGAAATGTGCAGAGAACTCAGATCTAGCCATTCCACTACCTTTCCCAAATAGGGTCACACAGTTCAAGCAAACAACTCAAGTAGAAATGGAAAGAAAAGTCATGGAGACATTCAGAAAGGTGAAAATCAATATCCCCCTCATGGATGCAATCAAATAGATTCCCAAGTATACCAAATTTCTCAAGGAGTTGTGTACTCACAAGAGAAGACTTAAGGGCATTGAGAAGATTAGTATGGGCAAAAATGTTTCTGTAATGATTAAGCCAAGCATGCCTTAGAAATGCAAAGATCCTAGAACTTTCATAATCCCTTCCACGATAGGCAACTCCAGATTTAAACATGCAATGCTAGATTTGGGTGCTTCTATTAATGTCATGCCTATGTTATTTATAAGTCTTTGAACATTGGCACTTTGCAACCCACTGGTATAGTGATTCAGTTGACAAATAGGACCACTCCTCATCCTGCAAGAGTGTTGGAAGATGTGTTAGTTCGAGTGAATGAGCTGATTTTCCCAACAGACTTCTACATTCTGGACATGGAAGATGAGTCTTCAACAAACTACGGTCCATTAATTCTAGGCAGACTATTCTTCAAGACAGCTAAGACTAAGATAGATGTGCATGCTGGCATCTTTTCTATGGAATTTGGCGACAATGTTGTACAGTTTAACATTTTGTATGCCATGAGACATCCCCTAGAGGAGCATTCAGTTTTCTATGTTGATGTGATTAAGATGCTAGTTGATGTTGCTTATGTTGATATGTATGTTGAATTCCCTGATATTGCTGACTTTCTAGATTCTATTATTAGTGATACATGTGTTGGGCGTGATATTGAACCGTATGCTCCATGTGCTGAGATTTATGTAGTTATGAGTGATGATGTAGCTACTAACTTGAATGATGTAGCATATGAAAATGAGAGTCAAAATTATGCTGAATTTAATGCTGCTGAGTTAGTTGTTTCAAATAGCTTGCTACCTTCCATTGTGCATCCCTCATCCTTAGAGTTGAAGACTTTGCCAGACCATCTTAAATATGCATATTTGGGAGATGGTGAGAAACTGTCGGTGATTGTCGCTAAGAATTTGCAACTTGAATAAAAAGAAAAATAAATGCAGGTTTTGAAGCAGAATAAGCAGGCCATTGGATGGACACTTGCAGAGATTTCTAGTATTAGTCCTTCTACATGCATACATAGGATTTTATTGGAAGAAGGTACCAAACCAGTGAGGCAGGCCCAAAGGAAACTGAACCTCCTGATTCTAGATGTGGTGAAGAAGGAAGTGATTAAGCTGCTGCAAGCTGACATTATTTATCCCATATCTGACATTATTAGTGAGGCCCGTGCAAGTTGTTCCAAAGAAATTCGGGGTCACAGTAATTACAAATTAGAACAATGAGCTTCTACCCATAAGAATTCAGAACAGTTGGTGGGTCTGCATTGATTATAGGTGGCTTAACCAGGCCACCAGGAAAGATCATTTCACATTGCCTTTCATTGATTAAATGTTAGAGAGGTTGGCTGGCAAGTCGCATTACTGTTTCCTAGATGGATATTCGGGCTATTTCCAGATTCATATATCCCTAGAAGACCAAGAGAAGTGTAATAACCCAAAATTCGCTAATATACAGTAATGTTTGAATTGTATTGTTTTGTGATTTCTGTGTGCTGTAAATTTATTTTGACTATTCTGTGACTGTATTTGATCATTGTGTGTGATTTACTTCGGGACAGGAAAATAATAATTTTTGGGCCGGAGAAAATCTTTATCTGATTATTTGGAGCTGGGGGATCTTACTAAACCCAATTCCGAGTGATACATATATTGATCTTTTAATTTTTATAATTTATCTGCAAAATAAAAATAATTTATATTTTAATATTATTTTATTATTTGTTAGACTGTACCTACTGACTTAAAAGTAGTAGCTTCTGCCCAGTGGACAATAGGAACCGGAAAAGTTTTTGTGACATACAATTTAGTAAACCTAGTCAACATTAGTGGCTTAATTTTTTTTTAAGCCAATAGGATCTAGTCAACAATAATGGTTGGACTAGTTAGCTTAGAAACTAGAAAACCTAACTAAGTTAGTCTAGATTATATGTAGTAACTAAATGGAATGAAACTTAGTTTGCTATTCTTTAGGGGTTCTTGTTACAAGATTTTCTAGTGCATTCTAGAAGCTTGTTAGTCACACCTAAGTAACTAGGAAATCTAACTAAGTTAGCTTGATTTAATTAGAAGTAATGGAATTAGAAACTAGGTTAGCTTAAGCTTAACTAGGTAACTAAATGAACCAAACTTGGTTTGCTTTTCCCTTTAGCATTCCACAGCTAAGACACCTTCAAGGAAGGTCCAAGGCTTAAATTTTTAAAGCCTATCACTTAAGATAAATATCTAGCTTCCATAATTATCTACTTGGTAGAAATATCAAACAAAAACTTATCATTCTCTCCTTGCACCTCCACGGCTAGCACATAAGGAGATAGGATCTTATTTCACTTCATCTTCATCATTTCTATCACACAAATCTATTTTCTCTATTCTCTCTCTTCCAAGAGCCAAAAACTCCATTGTTTTCCTTCAAGGAGCTCACGGTCTCCACACCATAACCAAACCTCAACTCTTTTATAATTTTATCCAACACCACTTCTTAAAACTAAACACTATTCTAAAACATCTTTCATGTTATAAGTTTCATCAAAATCAATCATCTAGTGCTTGGAAATCAAGTTTGAAGTTTCTACTCTACAAGGTAAAAATCCTTGTTTCTTGTTTCTAAATTGATTCTTGAAGTTCTAAGTCATGATTGATCTATGGTTTCTCTTTTTCAAGCTTTGTTTGTGACTTTGGTTTGGTTCAAAGTTTGTTAGGGATTTCTTTGGAGCTACACGAAATCTATAGGATCAAGCAAGAAGGATTTTTGTCTTCCTTAAGGTAAGAGGGAGATTTAATCTCATCAACCATGTCTTGGTGGTGAGAAAATAGATTTGTTTGTGATGAAGAATCCATAAGGAATCATTCACTTAATTGTTTAAAGCTTTTCTTATTTGTGAAGATTTTTTATGCAAGCATGTTTATAGCTTTGATTATATGTTTTAGTGAAGGTATGATAGTTATTGTATGCAGTAAGATGTGAACAACATGATAAAGAATTGCATGAGGGTTCCAAAGAACCCATGAGGCTCACGACCTACACCACCACAAAGAGGACAAAGTGTTTTAAATTATTTTTCTACTCACGGATTAAGTGATTTAATAATAATAAATTGGATTAAGAATTTTTACAAGAGATTAGATGATAGAAAATAATTAAATATGATTTATGAAATATATAATGATTTTCGGCCAACATGCCTCCTCATGGTATGTTTAATCCAAAATTATTTCCTAAGCATGGAATGATATAAATTAATGAGAACTCAATTTAATGAATTTTAGAGAATAAAATGAAGTGAATTTATTTTAGAGATTAATTAGGGAGATTAAGTAAGGATGAGAAATAAAATAAATACTTGAAAAGTACTAACGTATAGCTCGCCCGTTGGGTTTTGAAGCGCGTTAGCAAATTTTGAGCTGTAAATATTGGTTATGTCCAAGAAGGGTAATTTTTAAAGGAAACAGTAAGAAATATTACTTAGAGAATTTTTATTAAGAAATACTGTAAATAGGACTAAAAATAGATATATATTGGAGAAAGTTTCAAAATTTAATTTAGAAAGCAAAGAAATATTCTACGCAATTGAAAAATGATTTAAAAATGCTACGCGATTGAGAAAATAATTTAAAATCACTACGCTATTGAGAAAACGATTTAAAAATGCTACACGATTGCAAAAAACGTCAAAAAATATTTACGTGATTTGAAAACGTTAGAAAAAAATTATGCGATCGTGAAAACGTGATAAAATATTTACGTGATTGAAAATAGTAGCAGTTTGCTGTCGAGTTAACGTGGTGGACCCAGTTACATTGGAAAATGGTACTGCCAAGTAATGGCGTGTTATTGTGAGAAACAATGATAATATTGATATATGTGTGCTTTTGGATCATGCACCATGCATAAAGAAACGTGTTGATTTGGTTGATATTGGCAAGTTGGCTAAGAGATGAATTACACCATAGTGCGGGTGCAATAGGTGTAGTGTTGTTCATTGATTGAACTTGGAGGCGTTAGTGTGTGGAGGATTCCACATATGAACAGTTGGTATCTCCTCTACGCCGTGGTACCGGGCAACGCACTAGCGATCTCGACAAAGCACTATTCTTAATCACGATCTAGCATAGACTGTCTGGTACCATGCCTGATGTATACGACGATTAGACTGTATAGCACTTGGTTGGGGCAGTCAGAGCTACAAACAAATCTTCTAGATCATTCTCTCTGAAAATTGGGGTTAGCTACATGGAGTAGAAATGAGTCTGTGTACATATGCATATTTGGTCTGCATGATGATGTGATAATCATATTGATTTAAGATATTACGTATGATGTGATAACATGATTTGATGTATTGAATGTTATATCTGTATGTACTATCGTTTTCTATACTGCCATGCTGGTAGTGATGTAGATTATCTCACCTCTTTGTATGCATTTCTGTATTATTATTATGTTCGGTAAAGATTTTGAGGAAGAAGAAGAGGATCAACCTTTGGGTTGTCAATACGAGGAGGAACAACATCCTAGTGATCAGTGTGAAGAGGGTGAGCCTCTAGATCATCCTTATTGTTTGGATTGATTTTGATGTGTTATGGCACTACCAAGTTTTCTGGGATTCGTGAGACTGGAGCTCCATGGGGGCTTCGAAGCCTGGTGTCTGCACGTGGATAGGGAGGCTGTTGTGTATGTGGGATGATTGACTGTGTCCCTTAGTAGGGAATATGATGGAGTTCCTATGTTCTCTACTATTGTTTATGTACATCTAAAGTTACCCTTATCTATTAGGCGCTATTAGGGTGGTCATTTCCATGCCCCTAGTGAGCTTAGTAGTGTGTCGACTGCACGGACTCCTGTCTATAGGGCTACACGACATCCAGGGTTTCTGTCTTCCAATGATCTACCAGAGGAGGATCCTTTGGAGGATCATAATTTCTAGTTCTGTACTTGGGCTAGTTTATGACTTGTTTTGAGTCAAACAGTTTACAACTTTATTAAACAGTTTGTAGTGTGTAATTATTTGTATCCTTAAAAACAAAATTATATGTATAATTATGGTGTGTATTTAGTAATTTGTTTTAGTTCATGTTCTGTTTATTTTATTTAATGATATAATATACAAAAAGAAAAATTTACAACTTATATTATTATATGTTAACACAAGATTTATAACTTGGGTAATGTTTTATTATAATTCATCGTAAATGCAATGCCCTACGGAAGGTGTTACAAGAAGACTACTTTCACCTACCCATTTGGCACATTTGCATATAAGAGGATGCCCTTCGATTTATGCAATGCTCCAGGCACCTTTCAAAGGTGTATGGTAAGTATCTTTTTTGAATTTTTAGAGAGTTGCATGGATGAGTTTATGGATGATTTTATTGTCTATAGCTCTTCCTTTGATGCATGTTTGGATAATTTGGCTCAGGTTTTGCATAGATGCATTGAGACTAACTTTGTTTTGAATTTTGAGAAATGTCATTTCATGGTAGAGCAAGGTATAGTTTTAGGGCATGTAGTATCTAGTAAGGGTATTGAGGTAGATCCTGTAAAAATAGATATCATTTCATGCCTATCTTACCCCATATGCGTGCGGGAGATTCGTTCTTTCCTTGGTCATGCAAGTTTCTATCGGCAGTTCATAAAGGATTTCAACAAAATTGCCCTTTCACTGTCCAACTTGCTACAAAAAGGTGTGGAGTTCCAATTTGACCAGAGGTGCAAGGATGCCTTCAATCACCTGAAGCGAGCATTGACTAGCACACCTATCATCCAACCATCGAATTGGACACTCTCATTTGAGCTCATGTGTGATGTCTCTAATTATGCATTGGGAGCTGTCTTTGCACAAAGAGTCAGCAAAGTACCTCATGTCATCTCCTTTGCTTCGAGGTCTTTAGATGTTGCACAAGTCAACTACACCACAACTGAAAAAGAACTTTTAGCAATTATTTTTGCTTTAGATAAATTTCAATCATATCTGCTTGGTTCTAGAGTGGTTGTGTTTTCAGATCATGCAGTTTTGAAGTTTCTCCTGAAGAAGCCTGATGCAAAGCCCCGATTGATTAGGTGGATGTTGCTACTCTAAGAGTTTGATATTGAGATTCGTGATAAGAATGGAGCGAAGAATCTGGTGGCTAATCACCTACATCAGATTGAGAGAGAGGCGGATTCTTCTCCAATCCACGATGTCTTCCCCGATGAACAGCTTTTCAAGCTGCAAGGTAACATCCCTTAGTTTACAGATTTGGTTAATTTCTTGGTTGCTAAAGCACTACCTACACATTTCACTAAGGCAAAGATTGATAAACTGAAAAGTGAGTCAAAATATTATGTGTGGGATGACCCTTATTTGTGGTGATTTTGTAGTGACTAAGTCATTAGGAGATGTGTACCTAATAATGAGTTCCATTCTATTCTTAACTTTTGTCATACACTTGCACATGGTGGCCATTTGACCCCAACAGACTGCTAGGAAAGTTTTAGACTCTGGATTATATTAGCCCACCCTATTTCATGATGTATATGTGTTTTGTAAATCTTGTGAATAATGCCAGAGAACAGGAAATATTTCTCGTAAGAATGAGATGCCTTGTTCTGTGAGATATTTAATGTATGTGATATTGATTTTATGGGTCATTTTCCTGTATCATTTGGTTTTGTTTACATTCTACTTGTTGTGGATTATGTATCTAAATGGGTGGAGGCTAAGGCCACTCGGACTGACGATTCTCGAGTTGTTTTGGATTTTGTTAGGTCTCATATCCTACGCAGGTTTGGCATTCCGAGGGTCATCATCAATGATTAGGATTCACACTTTTGTAATCAGAACATGGAGGCTTTATTAAATAAATATAGAGTTATACATAAAGTTTCCACACCATACCACCCCAAAACAAATGGATAAGCTGAGGTTTCCAATAGAGAAATCAAGCAAATCCTTGAAAAGACGGTTCAACCTAATAGGAAGGATTGGAGCAAGAGGCTTGAAGATGCTCTATGGGCTTATAGGACCACCTACAAAACACCAATTGGGATGTCCCCTTACCGAATTGTCTTTGGAAAGGCATGCCACCTGCCTGTGGAGATTGAACATCGAGCATATTAGGAGGTAAAGAAGTGTAGCGTGGACCTAGGCCAAGCGGGATTACAAAGAAACTTGCAACTATAAGAACTTGAAGAAATTCGCCTAGAGGCCTATGAGAGCTCCAAAATTTACAAGGAGAAGTCTAAAGGCTTGAATTCAAAAGTGGTCAAAAAGTTCTCCTTTATAATTCTCGTCTTAGGTTAATGCCCAGAAAATTAAGGTCTAGATGGGATGGACCATTTGTTGTTACTAATGTTTTTCCTTATGGTGCAATTGAGCTCCAAGATGTGACAACAAAGAGAACATTCAAGGTCAATTGGGAATCGACTTAAGCATTTTCATGAAGATTGTCAATAGCACAACGTGGAAGTGATGGTTTTGCTTGATGCCATTTAAATGGATGGATAATGAGGGAGGTCCTTACCACACTTTTATTTTACTTGCCATGAATATTTTGGTGATTTGCATTCTAGATTTTTCTATTACTTTACATTGAAGGCAATGTAAAATTCAAGTGTGGGGGGGTGGGTGGAATATATTTTATGTTGTTTTTAGTATCGTGTCTAAAAAAATTGTGTATTCTTAATTGCTTTCCAATGATGTTTTGAGATTTGTGAAGTTTATGAGTTTGAAGCAATTGAAATTCAAGGTTCATAGCATAATTGAATAAATTTTGTTTCTTCTTGAATTTGACATGCTTGGTTTTAGATGTTTGATTGATAGATTGAGTTTGATAGATGCATACTTTGTGAGATTTTGAGTCTATTGATTGATGCATTTAGCATTTATGTCATCATCTTCTTTCTTGTGTGATTTTTATTCATCGCAATTGATCACTCTAAAACTTGCATTGATTCTTTTTTAGGCTATATTTTTCACTTGCAAGCATGAATATAATTGAGACATTCTTTCTTGAATTGGCTACTTTGGCCAAATAGCCAACCTTGCATCATTTCCCTTTGATTAACCCCCTTGAGCCTATTTGCCTATTCTTTATCTTAGCTCATTATATGCCTTATGTGAAAAACTATGTTTTTACCATATCTTAGGGAATGTGAGAGCATTGGTTCATTTTCATTTGAGGAGCTCTTTTGCTTGTGGGTAATTAATAGTTCAAGTGTGGGGGTTGTGCAAATTGATGTGTAATATACAAGGTGATTGGATTAAAAAATAAAAAATAAAAATAAAAAAAACATAAAAAAATGAAAAGAAAAAGAATAAATGGAAGAAAGGTTGTGAAAGAAAAGAAATCGAAAAAAGAAAAAGAATAAGAGAAGGAATATGTAAAGAGAATGTGCATAATATGGAGATGGGGGTAAAATTTCATGCTTGTCACTTGTCAATTGAGTTCCTCCCCAATTCTCTTTTATTCTCTTGGATACTTAGCTTGTCATATCCATATTGTTTCCTTCCCCTACCTTAGCCCCATTACAACCTTGAATGAAGTCATCTTGATTTGTGTGTGGATGTGTTTTGAGTAGTCGAGAAGTAGAAGATAAGCAAGCTTATGGTAGTACAATTGTTCATAAGTTGAATTGAGTAAAATACCTGCCATTTAAACACTTGAGGATTGAGAGTATATCTTGTGAGGATCTATCATTCTTGATTCATGTTTTTTAAATTGAAGATACCTTGCTTATTGGTTTGAGATATGAAGAAATGTTACCTTATGAAAGTTTTGATCCCTTGAAACTTTGGTTGCTTTTCTTGCTTGTAAACTTTTGCATATTTGAATATCATTAGAAATTGAGTTTTTTAGAGTTTTTAGCTTTTGAATTTGTTTTGTTTTTCCTGGTTTCCTAGTTTTGGTCTTATGTGAATTGCCTAGGAGTGTAAAAAGCTAAGTGTGAAGGAATTTGATAATAACATATTTTATACAATAATAAACCCTTATTTTTAGTCATTTACACTCTCCATGTACTTAATTGATTGAGCTCGGTCATGTTTTGTAAATTTGGGTTCAAATTGGGCTTAATTGATCTTTTCCAACATTATTGAGATTTTACATTATTTCTATATTTCAGCCATACCTTGAGTTCTAGATGTTTAAAAGTTATATATCTTACCTTGTAGGAAAGATTAGAGAGAGCTCTACAACTTTCATGAGAGCTCCATGGATAAATCGGACATCTAGTGGAGCTAATTGGGCATGGAAGTAAGAACACGGGTTCTGTCACTAGAACCCGACCAATGTTCACTAATCAGGGCATAACTTGAGTTGTAGGTATGATATGGGCCTGAAATAGTGACATGTGAAAGCTAAGACATATATATTCAATTCATATGAAGACAACTTTTCGAAATTATGACGGTTCAATGGAGTTTTCATCACTTGAAATCAACCAACGGAATTAGAGACCATTTGAGAGTGATTTGTCCATAATTTGAGTTGTGGACCTCCAATTAACATGAGATTTGGGCCCAATTTCTCATAAATGACCTAACTTTGTATTCATTAGGTTTCTAATGTTGTAAGGCCAAAAGAAGGGTTAGTTATAGGTGGTGAGGATAGAAATCCAAGACCACCTTTCATTCTATACTTTTCACCTTCTATCTAGATCTTTATCTCTTCTTCTTCCTTTTTCCTTAAGCTCCTTCATGCTGATGACCATGGAGAGCTAAACTTTTGTAATTAATTTAGAGATTCTTGAAGAAATTGTGGTTTGGATTCTTGAGATCTTGGTTTTTTTTTTTGTGTTTGAATTGCATTTAGATTCCTCTTCTTGTTCTTCTTTTTGATCTTGAATGCATGAATGGTGATTCTGTTTATGTTTGATCTGACTGGGTCTTGATTTAAGATTGAGAATTGTGATGGATTTAAGATTGATTGATCTAAATTAATCATAGAATTATGGAGGTTAGTTTACTGATTTGTGCCTAGGTTAATTGAATTTGAAGATCAAATTAACATAGATCTAATAGGAATTGTGTGATTGCAAATTTGTATGTCAATTGTTAATTGAATTCTAATGATTATCCAGTATGAATTCTGGATTTGATGGAAAGATTTTGGTTAAATCCAAATTAACCATTCAAATGCACTTCAAATGTTTGTTGAAAGATCTATGATGGAATCAACTCAATTTTAGATAGGTTTCTAAATTGATTGCTCTTTTAATTGAATTTCTCACTTTAATTCTATTATTTACATATTCTAAGTTCTCA
This sequence comes from Ormosia emarginata, assembly GCA_029884605.1. NCBI lineage: Eukaryota > Viridiplantae > Streptophyta > Magnoliopsida > Fabales > Fabaceae > Ormosia > Ormosia emarginata. Next base: position 50,210,499 of record JAQQTP010000088.1, read on the forward strand.
TATTCCTCCCCCAATTTTAGCTTGATCTAATCAAATTGCATTTATAATCTTTGAGAGACGATCTAGTGTTGTTTCCTATACTACATGCCATAGGTATAACTTGATTATAATTTTGATTGAGTTCGATGCTCGTCATTCTCCAACCTCATTCTCATTTGCAGTAGCAACTTCTTGGACTACATCAGATTGTGCATTGCCTCTTCCTCTACCCCTTTCCCTTTAGAACCGATGAGAGGTGACATTTAAACAATAGGCATTGCAATACCATATAACACTAAAACAAGACACAAAATTAGTAATTTACCCTAATAGGTTGGGCTGTCCTTATAGTATTAGTCTCAATACCTCCATTTATATTCAACTCTACCTTGGTGTCCTCCTTATTATCTTGTATTTCCTGCAATAAAATAAGGCTATATTATTTTATTGCATTAAAATAAAGCTAAAGACCAAATTAGTAAAAGTATCAGCTACCTCAGCTTCTTTTTCCTCCACCAACTTACGAGGGTAACCCCTCAACTTGGTTGGACTTTGGTCATCACCCGACTCTCTTCTTCTTAATGTCTTGGGTTTGCCTAGTCCTCTTTTGTAGTTTGGTGGCAAAATAGGTTCATGGCCAGTTATGGGCCATCTTTTTTTTTCCATTTATTGGACTGATGACCCATCCATAACACTTTTCATATGCTTGCCTCTTGCAACACTCATGCACATATGTCTCAAGATTATCTCCCTTGTAACAAATGGTTGCCACAACATACCTACATGGAATTCCCACTAACTCCCAAAAGTTACAGGAACAAGTTTGGGCTTGCAAGTTCACTATGAAATTAACTCTCAGTGAACATCATGCGGGTTACCTCAAATCTTAATTTCCCTACCCAAGTTGGCAACTATAGCATCCTCTTTTTAGCATATTAGATTTGTATATGATCATAGAGGTATCATAATACTTGTTTGATTTGTATATGATCATAGAGATATCATAATACTTTTCATAATTAGTTTGGGCACTTATGAAAAGTAGCTTAAAATGACTCAATTAATGGCATAAGTTGCTTAGTTAAGGGAAACGGATATGGAGAATTTGTTTCTAAGTCACAAATGAGCTAAGTAAGATGTAGTTGAAGTTTCAAGATAAACAGAGTCAGTTTAGTATTTTTAAGGACATTGGTTAAGTGTTGTAATGCTGGATTGATGAGTCATAGATATGGAAACTTATGTAATTAATGCAATGAGTATTTTGATGAATCTTAAGATTTATTATAATACCTATGAAAGTTAGAAAACTTGAATCTGTGAGATTAAAGTATTCCTAAGAGGTATAAAGTTTCAGTAAATCATGGTGGTTATCCTTTAAGAAGTCAAGTTAGACTTCTCTTCCCCATTTTCTCACGTTTGAAGCAAAAAACGGAGGGGAAGAAGAGAGAAAGAAAGGGAAGGAAAGAAAGAAGAGAAAGAGGAGAAAGAAGAAAGGAAAAAGGAAAAGACAAAGACTAAGCTTGAAGATCATCATCATGATTTGGGGAGTTTAGAGGAGTAGGGCTATATTATGTTTAAGCTTGATTCATACAAGAGTAGGGGTGTTTATCTTCATCTCATTCTTTCTCATCTTCATCTTGTTCTTAGTTTGACTTGATGAACAAATAGGTTTGAGTGGATTTAGTGATCCTAGTTGTTTGACTTGATGAAAATTATTAATGGAGTTTGATTACAATATGAAATTGGTTTAGGAACCAATAACACAATGGAACTTTGTTTCCTGCAGATTTTCTAGGCAACCAACACTTAACCGCTGGAGAGTGGGCACCCAAGGGCCTATTGACCAGAAGGAAGCCAGCAACATGCTACACGTAGAGTACTTGAGCGCCCAAGTTGGAGCGCCTGAGCATTGGGCGAGCACCTAGGTGCTAAGGATGAGCACCTGCGCTCTAGCGAGGAGAAGAACAGGGCATAGTTTCTGCCCAACCAGTGCCGAGGCGTTGGATAGAAGGCCCCAGGTGCCTAGTACAGGTTTTTCCAAAATAGTTTTTTTTATAGGAATTAGGACTTCCCTACTTGATAGGATCCTTTGTTTATGCCTTGTTAAGAGTATTAAGACACTAATAAGGGTGTTTCCTAAAGAGGGTTACCATCTTGCATATATGGGAAAGTAAAGAGGAAGCTTTATGCATCCATTGAGTATGGATTGCCTTAGGTAGGTGTCTAGTTCCCTAGACAACACAATGTTGTAGTAGATATCATTTGTGATGTGATGAGGTGGAATGCTAGATAAGAATATACTAAGTTTGTTTAGCAATAGTTGAGTGTCATAGTGCATGAAGTACTCTCATAGAATGAAGGTAGAGTTAGTAATGCGAGGATAAACTTAGTATAGAGTTCATGTGGTGGTTATGTGAGAGTTAAACATAGCACCACATAGTTTCACACATACTTGCTATTCCTACGTATGGTAACCTCATATGATATGCACAATCATTTGGCCTGGGAATAAGGACTAGTCTTGGATTCTCATAGTGAGGGCTATTATGGTCAGGGTTACATAGGGTGATGTAGTAGACCAGTCTACTCATTACAAGGTAGGTTAAGGAGGTAACAGATTCCCTCTATACCCAATGAAATACAAGGAATCAGGTTCCTAGGAATAGCCAAGTGTCATGACATTGCATACATAATTTCTTAATCATAACCATACATCATAGCATAAACGTTGCATTTGTCATTCAATGACAATTGTTTGGGCGATTGTTTTACTTAGGGAACATTGTTTGTTTTGGTAATAAGTAAAGAGACTTACATACCTGTTTCGAACATGTTTCTTTTATGATAGGGTTGTTTATTCTTTATGAATGTTACAACTGCTAGTATTAGAATACTATTACTGAGAAATGTGATTTCTTATCCCATGTGTTGTTATGTAAATCTAGGTGGAAGCTCTTCCAAGGTGAAGAAGAAGATGTACGAAGACTAGTATAGTTTTTAATTGCTTTAGTAGATAATTCTCATGTATTTATTTACTTTTGCTTAAAAGTTACAGAAACTTGTATGTATAACATTTTGCCAATGAGGCTTTTGGTGTGTATATGTATAACTTTTTTAGTTTTGACTCTCCATAATTATTTGTACCAATGTTATGGGTTAGAATGATATAATCAGGTCAGAAGTGACATGGCTGATACTGTTCACCTCTGTGTGTGTCAAATATACTAAGGTAGCAGTATTAGAGTGTTACAGAAACCAATTTCCACTATACTGCACTTCCCTATCTAATCTCTTTCTAGGTTTAGGCATCACATCACTAGGATATTTGCTAACTTTTTCTTTAAGTGTAGAAAACATACCCATCAGATAAGTCCTAAACCACTAAAACATAGTTATTATATGCTTGTCCCTAGCCATTAGAATTGTGCTATTGAATACCTCAACCAAATTATTCATCACCACATCACACTTGGGGTAAAAACTAAATGCATGTTTACACCATGCACTTTTAAGGATTGTAACAAGCCAATCATGTGTCTTGTCATTAATGTGTTGTATTTGAAGCATCTTTTCCTACCATGCTTCTAAATATGTGGCCTTGGAAGATGCTATCATCAAGTCTCTCATTAAGGTCCCTCCCCTAAACTTTTTCTTAAAGTTATTATACAAGTGTCTAATATAGAACCTGTGTTCAACACCCACCAGCATCTCTTCAAAGGTTGGCATCAACCCCTATGCAACATGACATAGTTAGAATTAGTAGTACATATATAAGTACACTAACATAAATAAAAAAACATTGCACATTAGTACTTTTTGTTGGTTTGATATAAAGACCCATCTGTTTGTGTTGATATCTCTAATGTCTTTCAAAAACAGAGTTAGAAACCACCTCTAACTTTCTTTAGTTTCACGTTCAACTACAACAAAAGCTAGTGGAAAGTATTAGTCATGGTAACCATCACCCAAGAGGGGAGTGAATTGGGTGATTACAAGTTTTTAAAACAACTTTGAGAAATAATACATTTTGATATTTTTAATCAATACATAAAGATAACACGATATAAAATAAATAAATATGTTGTACTAAAATAACGATATAAGCTAGATATCAAGTTCTTAAAATTAAAACATAAAGATAACACGATATAAAATAAATAAATATGTTGTACTAAATATTGAAATTAAAGAGTGTAGGGAAGAGAGAATCAAACTCAAAAATTTATTCTGATTCAGTCACCAACCACTTGTGGCCTACATCTAGTCCCCAAGCTTAACTTGAGATTTTATTCACTATCTCCAAGACTTCAAGGGTGCTAGGAAAACCTTTGTACAAGCAAGAACACTCCTCACACCTTGGGATACCTCATCCTTGGGCTAGAGTCTCTAACTCTTCAAGCTTCACAGGTGCTTAAAAAATCTTTACATTCAAGAGCACTCACAACACCTTTGGGATACCTCATCCTTTGTGTTTGAGCCTCACTACAAGGGATACCTCACCCTTTTCTCTCTTGAGAGATACCTCACCTTGTTACAATGATTTTAAGAAGAAGAGAAAGATTATAAACTCTCACAAGAGTAGATATACAACTTGAAGAACAAAGGAATAGAAAGATTTTACAATAAAGAGCTCAAACTATGATTTTGATGATTCAAGGATCAAATAAAGTGTTCTAGACTTTTTAAAGATGTAAATGCTTCAATCTACACTTATTTATGGAGTCCAAGTGATAACATAGTCGTTGGTAGTGTTTAGAAATGATTTTTTTATGAAAACTAGCCATTTATAGCCGTTGGGAGTTGATAATCTGCTAGATTATATGTTTTTCCAAAGCCTTTTGAGGGGATTTCACCGCTTAAGCCCAACTTTTGACGTTGTTTTGACCTTAAAATAGTTTTATTTTGTCTTTTTAGTTGATTTATGTTAGTTTGTTAGATTTAGTTCATTTTTATTAGAATTATTGGTGCTTTAGCTCATTTATCGTTGTTTTGATTGCAGGCACCAAGAGAAATATGATGAAGCTCAATGTGCCAAAGAAAAGCACTCAAGAAGAGAGGACTTAAAGCCTCCAAGGAAGATCAAGAGCAAGTTTGCTGAGCCCCTAGCACCCAGGTGCTACAGAAGGAGCGCCTAAGCGCCCTTAAGCTTCAAAGGAGACACGCTGGATGTTGAGCGCCTAGGCGATCAAAACGAAGCGCCTAGGCGCTCACGCTCATGACAGCAAATGCGTTCTGGACATTCAGCGCCCAGGCGTTACAGACGAAGCGCCTAAGCGCCCATACCAGAGTTTAAATTCATATTTTCTGACCTAAATGAGGTGTGCTGTGTGGAGAGAAGAGTGGGGAGCCATTTTGGAGCAGAGAAACACCCTATCTTGGGAGCTCTACGGTGGATTTGAAGAGAAGAAGAGTGGGAGCTCAGATTTTCTTCAATCTTCCATGGAGTTTTGCATCTTCTTCCCTATTGTTCTAGTTTTTACATTTATTTCCATGTCTAGCTAAACTCTCCTTTGTTGGGATTAGTGGATTTTGATGGATCTTGATTGTTATTGATGTTGCATTTAATTAATATAAGTTGCTATCTCTATTTTGAGTTTATGATCTCTTCTCTTAATGCTTTCTAAGGATTGATCCTCTTTGGAATAATTTTAAGGTTGTATGTTGAATGGAAGTTTGATATATGATTTGTGTTATGAGATTATGAACCTTGCTTATCTCTAGGCTAGGAATAGTCATTGATTTGCTTGTTACCTCTTTGAATTCTAAATCGTAATGTTTGTTTTCTCTTAGATTCACCTAAGGAATTAGGCTTTTTAATTGGGAACAAAGGGTCAATCGCCTAAGGAATTAGGGTTTGATTAAATTAGAGAATTTGGTAACAAAATAGGATTAGTAGCTTGTATTAATTCCAATTGATATGCAACAAGTGAAATCAAATGAAGCTTGATCCCAACTCTTTCATTAATTGATTGTTTTTCATTTTGCACACCAAGTGTTTGATAAATTTCCAACTAGAAAAACCCAAAAATATTATCATTGTTTTTGTTTCTTTTGATTTTGTTATTGTTATTGAAACCCATTTTAATTCAAATCTTGGTTTAAATAGTAGCTAACTTCGTGAATTGGTACTTGGTCATTGATCCCTGAGAACGATATCCGGTTTCTCACCGTTTTTATTACTTGACGATCCGGTACACTTGCCGAGGTCACATCAAGTTTTTGGCGCCGTTGTCGGGGATCGATTTTACCAATATCAGTAATATTGAAGGTAGCCACTAGTTTAAACATTTTTTTTCTTTCTTTTTGTTTGTTTATTGTAGTTTTTAGTTTCTTTAGTTTACTTATTTCATTGAGTTATTTTTGCTCTGATATTTTGTCTCAAGTGTATGCGAGGTACCATTCATCCGGACAACCTTCTCTTTGACTCTGAGATAGAAAGAACTGCAAGAGCTTTGAGGAAGCAAGCAAGAGAATGAAGAAGGAATTTGGGTGATACTCACATTGTTATTGAAGATATGGCAGACAATGGAGAAAATCAAACCCACAACATGCATGGAGAAAATATAGATCCTCTACCACCACAACCACCTGTGAGGACTCTCATGGATTATTCTATTCCTAACATGGATGGGTGTGGAGCAAGCATAACAAGACCGCCAGTTCAGGCAAATAATTTTGAATTGAAGCCAGCTCTACTCCATTTGGTGCAGAACAATCAGTTTGGAGGATTTGACAATGAAGACCCATATGCACATATAGCGGGTTTCTTGCAAATTTGTGATACGGTGAAGCTCAATGGGGTGAGTGAAGATGCTATTCGTCTGAGATTGTTCCCTTTCTCCGTGAGGGACAGAGCTAAGAATTGGTTGGACTCATTGGCAAGAGGAAGCATAACTACTTGGGCAATTTTGGTTCAGAAATTTTTGACAAGGTATTTCCCTCCGTCCAAGGCTGCAAAGTTGCGAAGTGAAATCACATCATTCAGGCAGTTTGATGGGGAGTCTCTTAGTGAAGTGCGGGAGAGATACAATGAAATATTGAGGAAATGCCCACACCACTGTTTTGATTTCTGGATCCAAGTGCAAAGCTTCTATAATGGCATGTTGCCTCAAACTAGAGCAATGGTTGATGCTGCAGCAGGTGGGGCATTGAATTATAAGACCCCAGAAGAAGCTTGGGAGTTATTTGAGACAATGGCCAATAATGACTACCAGAGGAATGGAAAAAGAGTTGTAGTCAAGAAAGGGTACTTGGAGATCGATTCTATGAATGCACTGTTGGCTCAAAACAAAATTTTGACTCAACAGCTTGAGAATCTCACCAAAAAGGTCAATACTCTTAGTGTGAATGCGGTGCGCAATGCTCCTCTGGCCTGTGATTTCTGTGGAGGTGAACACGGGAGTGTGGATTGTCCAGGAAATATGTTTGGACCTCCAGCTCAAGAGCAAGTGAACTTCATGAGCAACCCTCCAAGGCAGCAGAATAATCCTTACTCCAACACGTATAACCCAGGGTGGAGGAATCACCCAAATTTTTCGTGGAGTAATCAGGGAAATCAAGGCCAACCAAGACAATAGATGGGATATCCAGGACACCCTCAACAATTATCATATCAAGGTCCTTCATCTTCCCAACCTCAATCTAATGAGACGAAGGCTTCTTGGGAGTTAGCCTTAGAGAAGTTGGCTACACAAACCTCAGCTTTTGTCAAAACAACTACTGATTTTATGGAGGAAACAAGAGCGGGGTTTAGAAATCAGGATGCTTCAATCTGCAATCTGGAAACTCAGGTGGGCCAGCTTGCAAAACAAATTTCGGAAAGGCCTCCAGGTTCATTACCAAGTGACACAGTCCCGAATCCTAGAGGAAATGAACATGTTTTAGCCCTAACAACTAGGAGTGGGAAGGTACTTGAGCCTCAACCAAGGAAGGAGAAAACTAATGAAGAAGTGCCACACGAGCAAGTTAAAGTAACTCACGGTAGTTTGTCCAATGACTCTAATGAAAAGGAGTCACAAAAGGAACAAGCAGTGAAGATGCCACCGCCAACTATCAAACTGCCATTTCCCCAAAGACTCAAAAAGGAACAAGAAAACAAACAGTTTGGAAAGTTTCTAGAAGTGTTTAAGAAGCTGCAGATTAACATTCCTTTTGCTGAGGCACTTGAGCAGATGCCATCTTATGCCCGATTTATGAAGGATTTACTGTCAAAGAAAAGGAAGCTGAGGGAAGATGAGATTGTGGCACTTACCGAAGAGTGCAGTGCTATAATTCAGAGGAAACTACCACATAAATTGAAAGATCCAGGTAGTTTCTCCATTCCTTGCACCATTGGTAAGCTGAACATTGAGAAGGCTCTTTGTGATCTTGGGGTAAGTGTTAATCTCATGCCGCTTTCTATCATGCACAAACTTAGGATTAGAGAGGTTAAGCCTACTATGATCTCCCTTCAATTAGCAGATCGATCTGTTAGACATCTATATGGTATTGTGGAAGACGTGCTAGTGAAGGTTGATAGATTCTTCTTTCCAGTAGATTTTGTGGTCTTAGACATGGAAGAGGATACTGATATCCCTCTGATTCTAGGAAGACCATTCCTAGCAACTTCAGGAGCATTGATTGATGTGCCAAGAGGTGAACTGATTTTGAGGGTGGATGGAGACCGGTGACCATCAATGTCTTTGATAAATCTGCACTAACATCAGATCTCTATGCCCCGTCAATTGCATCCAAGGTAAAGCTCAAAAGGAGTCATCTGGGCTGAAATCTGCTGAAAAATTGAGACCTCCATGGCCTGACAAAATCTCACATGCTAAGGTTTATTCAGAACTCCCAGGTTCAAGTCAAGTTCCAAATGCCTTTGGAGGGGATTGCAAGGTCAGTGACCAAGTATGGAGACAAAGATCTGACAGAAGAAAAGTGTCATCCTACTTCTCCTGTTTCAAGCCACCTTAATGAGTTGAGAAGCAACGTCGAGCTAATGACGTTAAACAAGCGCTTCATGGGAGGCAACCCATGCTCAGGCTCTTCTATCTCTACTTTTTCATTTTAGTCATTTTTGTTTGATTTTTATTTGTTTAATATATTTGTGTGCATTTTGCTTAATTGCTATGTTTAGTTTTAACTTTTTGTTAATTTGAGTTTATTGTCTTTGTGAGTCAAGCCAATGTTGAGCTATTTAGAGTTTACTTTTGTGGGTCCTCATGCTTGATAGTATCTGTGTTATGTGAGTCAACCATGCATGCACTGCCTGTTAGGAAAACTTGAAAGCTTTGTGGGCTTATTTCTTAGATTGTGGTACTAAAATGAGGATTATGACTTCCATGCATAAATCTTATAGCTTATTGTTAATGTACTTAGTGATTTTTGTGATTGGATTTCATAATTCATCTTTGGGAGTTGTTTTGAGCCTTCAACATTTTTACTTTGATGAGAGGTCACTCATGAGTTTCTATTCTCCTAGCTTTGCTTGAGTCTCATTTGTATGTCGTGATTTGCACAATGCATCAACATGATAAAGGCAGTTTTGTTGTTGAGCCAGATAGCCATACAACCAACTAAATGATGTTTGTTTCCTTTGTGTTGCCCCTTTGAGCCTAATACACTGAATTCTTTGTTTGCCCATACAACGTGCCATAGTCAAAATAATGAATGTCTTATCCACCTGAAAAGGGTAATTGAGCATTGAATTTACTGAAGGTGTGGGTTAGCAATGTACTAAGTTTGGCGTGGCCATTGTTAAAAAAAAAAAAGAGTTGGCTTGTTGAATAGGAACCCCTTAGAGACCGATGGGTTACTGGGAAATACTTGACTCAATGATCAAGTACCCCTTTGAGACCATGTAGGTTACTGGGGAAATATAAAAGAAAAGGAGAATGTGAAAGGTATGAGATTTGTGAATTGAAGTTTTGTTAGAAGTACCAATGCTCACTTACTCTCTAAGGTAGCAGTTTATATGTTCATTTTATCTACCTTGTACCTTGGCACCAAAGCGACCTTGAATAAAGTCCTTTTGATTGTTGCATTTGTGAGTGGCGTGCATGCATGTTTGAGATGAAAAGCAAATCCAAGGAGGGTGAGCTCAATAAGTGATGACTGAGGGAAACACAAGCCCAAATACAAGAGTTTAAGTGACCCAATTATCATATGTATTTTGATGTCATGTTCATTAACTTTCAAGCTGTGATTGATCAGTGCATGGTTGTGATATCCCTTATTTTTGACCTTTTGAGTTTCAGCTTCACAGTTGAGAGTTCTACTTTCAAGAATGCATATATGAATTGATTTGCTGTGACTTTGATGCTTTTGAGTTGTGGGGACACTCTTAGTTTATTTTACTCAGTTCAGCATTGGTGTTTGAGTTGTAAAGTTGTCTTTTCTTTTGGCTTATTTGTTATTTTGTTTTGCTTGAGGACAAGCAACGTTTTAAGTTTGGGGTGGTGATAATATGCTAGATTATCTGTTTTTCCAAAGCCTTTTGAGGGCATTTCACCGCTTAAGCCCAACTTTTGACGTTGTTTTGACCTTAAAATAGTTTTATTTTGTCTTTTTAGTTGATTTATGTTAGTTTGTTAGATTTAGTTCATTTTTATTAGAATTATTGGTGCTTTAGCTCATTTATCGTTGTTTTGATTGCAGGCACCAAGAGAAATATGATGAAGCTCAATGTGGCAAAGAAAAGCACTCAAGAAGAGAGGACTTAAAGCCTCCAAGGAAGATCAAGAGCAAGTTTGCTGAGCCCCTAGCGCCCAGGCGCTACAGAAGGAGCGCCTAAGCGCCCTTAAGCTTCAAAGGAGACACGCTGGATGTTGAGCGCCTAGGCGCTCAAAAAGAAGCCCCTAGGCGCTCACGCTCATGACAGCAAATGCGTTCTGGACGTTCAGCACCCAGGCGCTCCAGACGAAGCGCCTAAGCGCCCATACCAGAGTTTAAATTCATATTTTCTGACCTAAATGAGGTGTGCTGCATGGAGAGAAGAGTGGGGAGCCGTTTTGGAGCAGAGAAACACCCTATCTTGGGAGCTCTACGGTGGATTTGAAAAGAAGAAGAGTGGGAGCTCAGATTTTCTTCAATCTTCCATGGAGTTTTGCATCTTCTTCCCTATTGTTCTAGTTTTTACATTTATTTCCATGTCTAGCTAAACTCTCCCTTGTTGGGATTAGGTGGATTTTGATGGATCTTGATTGTTATTGATGTTGGATTTAATTAATATTAGTTGCTATCTCTATTTTGAGTTTATGATCTCTTCTCTTAATGCTTTCTAAGGATTGATCCTCTTTGGAATGATTTTAAGGTTGTATGTTGAATGGAAGTTTGATATATGATTTGTGTTATGAGATTATGAACCTTGCTTATCTCTAGGCTAGGAATAGTCATTGATTTGCTTGTTACCTCTTTGAATTCTAAATCGTAATGTTTGTTTTCTCTTAGATTCACCTAAGGAATTAGGGTTTTTAATTGGGAACAAAGGGTCAATCGCCTAAGGAATTAGGGTTTGATTAAATTAGAGAATTCGGTAACAAAATAGGATTAGTAGCTTGTATTAATTCCAATTGATATGCAACAAGTGAAATCAAATGAAGCTTGATCCTAACTCTTTCATTAATTGATTGTTTTTCATTTTGCACACCAAGTGTTTGATAAATTTCCAACTAGAAAAACCCAAAAATATTGTCATTGCTTTTGTTTCTTTTGATTTTGTTATTGTTATTGAAACCCATTTTAATTCAAATCTTGGTTTAAATAGTAGCTAACTTCGTGAATTGGTACTTGGCCATCGATCCCTGAGAACGATATCCGGTTTCTCACCGTTTTTATTACTTGACGATCCGGTACACTTGCCGTGGTCACATCAGGAGTGCTTCTAGGCTCGTGGTAGTCAATTAAATGGATGTTGTAATTAATTACATGGCCTCTGCTAGAGTTGTAATCGATTACAAGGCTTGTGTAATCGATTACAACATTTTGATACTTGGAAAACAACTTTAAACACCCATAACTTCTTCACTCTCATCAGTTTTAAGCAAATGACTACTCATTGAAAATACCTTCAAGTCTATTTTCATATAAAATAAGTTTCATAATAAAAAAACAAAGTATTTTGAAAGTTATGATCAAAAGAGTAACCAAAGCTCAGTTTTTCAAAACTCAAACTTGACTATTTTTCATAGTTTTTAACTACCACCATGATTAGCTTTTCAAAACATGTTTCTTGGGCATTTCAGCATGTAAGAACCATGTGTAAAGATTTAAAAATATATTTGAGTTTTTTTTCTTGTAAAACCTCCATCTTTACATAGGAAAAAACATAAAAAGAAAATATACCAATTCTAGTCCTTAGGCTTCTTGATGTAATACAAACTTCTAAAAATTTATTCTCTTCAAATCTTGAAAATGCTTAGAACATCTTATCATTCTCATTCTTCTTGAGTTGAGCATAATTGTGAAATTTTTATTTCTTGTTGCAATGCTCACTCTTGGTACTTGGACTATCCTACAAAGTATTACTCACTTAAAACAAATATAGTTAGTCTAAATTCATAATTCAGTATCTTCATATGCATGATTAATAAATGTATAACTCTAGTTAGTCTAACATGCATATAAAATTTTCATAGACACATCCAAATAAGACATTTATCAATTACTAATAGATATGCTCTATATAGGATGCAACAAAGAATACTTTGTACATTTTCATTGCATGATTATTAAGTGAAATATAACTAGATAAAGTTCATAATCATGCATGATACAATATAATCTATTAAGCACATCTATGTAGCATAAACATAATTCTTTTATCTTGTATTTGTCATCATCAAAGCTTAACATATTAAACCATTGGGGGTAAACTTATTTCTACAAAAAGTTCTAGTCATTTGGGTCCCTTCCCACAGCTATCAAAATCCGTCCCACATACTTGGTCTTCAAATGACAACCATCCACCCCTATGAATGACCTGCATATAACAATAAACCCTTGTTGTACCCCCCCCAAACACATATAAAAGTTACCAAACCTTGGTTGCAAATCCCTTGCAGGCCTATCTAGTGGTATCTTACAAGTGTTTCCATTGCTTGCCTTTATCAATTTAGCACTGTAACTCAATAACAATGTGTATTGCTTGCCAACATCTCCTTTAACTATATCTTTAGCTATTTACCTTGCTTTTTGTACCCTCAAAGCTGTAATTCCAATTGCATATGTCCTTCTGATTTCACCTATTATTTCTTTCAAACTCACCTTACTGTTATTCTTAAACTTGTCCAACACTGTCTTGACAACCTACTTAGAATTGATATTTTTATTGTCAAAAATTCTCCCACAAGTATGTTTTCCTACTAAGATCTTAATCCTAACAGTATGACTCATTGCCACTCTACTAGCTAACACCACAAACCCACATTTCCCCTTGCATATGACCTTGCACCTGACTTCATCATTCTTTTGAAATTTCATAAATCTCCCATTCAACACAGAATGCTTCAAACTAGCTTCCTTGAATTGTTCCAAGGAAGTAAACTCCATGCCAAGCTTAAATTCAAAATCCTTGCACATATATTCCTTCTTATACTTAGGATATCTTGATCTATTGTCTAAGTCAGACCCTGAGTCTAAATCACTATCCAACTATTCACTAGAGTACTCTTCATCTATATCATGAATTACATCAATGTTTACAGGTATAAATAATCTAGATCACTCCTACTTGTCTCACCACCATCATTTCCAATACCCAACCCATCATCATTATCAATACTCTCACTTGGTCTTGCTACCCTACTCCCTGATCCACTATTGTTATTATGTTTTTTTTTTATTTCTTTCTTGAGGACACCCAAGGTTTGGATCTAGCTATTGTCTTTTTAAATCTTCTACTTGGTCTAGGTTTCTTAGCCTTTCTTTCATCTACTTCAAACCCATCATCTAGTCCCAAGCCCCTTTCCTCTTCATTTTTATCAAAGGGTATATTAACTACATTATTATCATTGTTATCACTTTTTGACCTATCAATCTCACCCATGTTCTGCATCCCATCACCATCACCCATATTTCCCAGCCCATCACCCCTCCCTGGCCTATGTTTCCTAGCCCAAAATCCTCACCCTGGTCCTCACTCACACCCTAACCCTCACCTTCAACATTTTCCACATTTACACAGTCTGCATTAGCAGTGTTTTCCTATTCACACCCCAATTCTTTAGTAATTATAGGTTGTGAAACTATGTGCTTTGCATATAAATCCACCTCTCACTTATTCTGCATTGCATAATTACCTATCTCTAAGGCATACTTGTCCAACAAAATCTTTCTTAATCTATCTTCAAAGATCAAACCAGGTAATTTCCACCATATCCCAGAAATGTCTTCATATCCTAGCTTTTTAACTAATCTCATGGCCTCAAAATAGGACATCTGTCTATATCTTGATTAACAACTACAGTTACATCCCCCATTTATAAGTTAGTGGGGGTTCATTCACAAATGACCTCCTATGATGAATAACTACAGTAAATGACATCCTATATGTATACACAGTTAAGGAAAGCAATTAAAAAAGGCAAAAAGAAAAAAAATTGCACATATTAAGTAAAAAAATTCAGAAAAGGACATTTGGTCCTATAAAAAAAACATTGACAAGGACCACATGAATCCCCACATTTGTAGCATCATTCTATAATCCACCAAAACATAGACAAGGACCACATGAATTGAATATTCTATACAAAAACCAAGTAAAATACAACCCTAACCTTTTGGTCTCCACATGAATTGATTATTATATACAAAAACTAAGTAAAGTCCCTAAATGCACAATCTCTAACAAGGACCACCAGTGAAAGATTCCAAGACAAACTTGTGTTCAACACCATGCAGACATGCACTCCACTAAGCCTTCAGACGAACACAATCCTCAGCCTTCACACATGTACGATGCTACACCAAGCAGTTCATTCTCGCATGAGAGTCAACCTTAGCTTTTGGTATAGAGGCAATCATAGTGGGGACAAGAGTGGGGCTGAGAGTGAGGTTATTGTGTTTAGGGTATGTGAGTGGGAATTTTCCCTCCAATATTTAGGAATGCTACCCTAATTATATCTAATTTGATGACATAGATTTCATCAAACCATTGAATGAAGGCCACATGGTGTAACATCCTATTCTAAATTTAATTGTTTTCTTATTTTATTAATATTCAATTTCTTATTAGAACAACACGTTACATAAAAACTACTGACATTTCATTAGTTCACATGTACAATATTTTACATGGATTTCAACGATACATCCTTCTAGAGTTAGTTATACACATACAAAATACTATTTAAGTTAAGCACCTATTTAAGAAAAACGAGGCTTACAAAAGCCTTCAAGGTGCCACTACTACTACATTGTGAACACTCAATTTTGACCGGACTAAAAATAAAATATAAAAAAAAGAGGAAAATTAATTAAAAAGAAAAAAATAATAAAAATTATGGCCCACCTTTTAGCCTATTTTACTTAGTTTTTTTAGCCTAAATAGATTAAACTCATCTTAGTCTTAAAAATAATAAAATAAAAAAAAACAAAAAAAATAAAAAATAATAAAAATAAAAAAATAACAAAAAGGTATAATAAAAAAGAAAAGACAAAAAATATAATAAAAAATAAAAAAAAAGAGAAAAAACAAAAATTAAATAAAAAAAAGAAAGCAATTCACGCACAATCACTCTGCACCCTTTTTTTTTTTCTTTTATTCCCACTCACAATTCACACTCAATCACTCTCACCCACTTCCTTTGTCCCATTCCTTTTTACGTGACTCACACTTTCACTCAATTGCACTCACCTAATTGCACTCAATAATCACATTACACTCCAAATTGCACTCACGGCACTCACCAATTTGCACTCAATTGCACTCCACTCACGGCACTTTTCCTTCCTATATATTCACTCAAACAGAGCAGACACTGGGGATATTACAAGAGAGACAGCACAGGGGCATATTACAAGAGAGAAGATCACAGATTGAGGGGGGCTCTTCATTCTCATTTTTTAGCAACCATCACCAAGCATCATCTTGTCCATCACCTTCCAACCTAGCCACCATATACCTCTTCCATTTCACTCCTTCATCAATTCTCTCCACCCATCTTCGTAAACAGCATCACCCTCACCCTTTCCTCACCTCCACTCTTCCACGTGAAGCCTCCATTCTGCCATCTCCCTGCCATCTTCCTTCACACCCCACAAAGAACCTTCACCCATCACCCTTATCAAGCTCAAGCACACTCACACACCCAACTTCACGTAGGGCATACAAGGGGGACTCACAAGTTTCTTCCTTTTCTTCACGGTTACAGGAGCCTCCGTAACAGCCCCAGCCACACCTTGGTTCCCTCCATCCTCTCCATCAACTCATCTTCATCTCCTTCACCCAACCAACCCAAACCGTAGCACCATTCCCATAACCAACCTCCACCATCAACCATATTCTTCAACCTCCGTAATACACCAACACCAACCGTGACTACCAAGCCTCACCACCTTAACTTACCGAGTCAATTCGGTAATCACCCATCCACCACAACCATCCATCACCCCATGCACCACCAAGCCGTCCCAGTCCAGCTGCTGCACCCTCTTCCACCCACAAACAACCACTGAGTTAACTCACCCTTAACCCAACAGCAGCCACCCGCTCACCAAGCTCCACCCAAGCAGCACCATCCAAGATCAATCTCCTCCTTCCCACTCCTTCAACCATGTGATACCACCCTCCCACCGTAGCCACTGTGTTCAGCAGCTCCTCCCTGCCACCAACTCCATGCAGCACCTTGCACCACGGTTTGGAGCCATCTTTACCCACAGGCAACCGTAGCACCATTCTCACGTGAAAACTCCTCACCATCTTGCACCTACTCCACTCAACCCCATCCAGCTACCATAGCCACTAGCTCCACTGCACCAGGGCTCTGCGTGACCCGCGTCTTCATCATCAACGCGCACTCCGTCCAGTCACGACGTTGTTGCTGGCCTGCACTCAGCCATACCACTGCTCAAGCAGAACCTGTGCCGAGCAAACTGCTCCATCGTACCCATCGTGCTGCAGCCTCACCACTTAGCCTACCCACGTCCATTCAGCAGAGAAGAGCGTCCCTTGTTGTATTTTTTTTGTTTCCTCTGTTCAAAAACTGAAAGTAAGTTTTTTTAGTTCTTTATGGTTTGTGGTATTTTATATATATATATGTATATATATGTATATAGAAACGTGAAAACGTAAAAAAGAGATGGTATTTTATATATATATATGTATATATATGTATATAGAAACGTGAAAACGTAAAAAAGAGATGGGAAGTGATAAAAAAGTAATAAAAAAAACAAAGAAAACAAAAAAGAATTGGTATTAGGAGGGTTTTTGGTTGGGCTGAATTTTCTTTTTGGGCTAAGGTTAATTTTGTTTAATAATTTAGAGATTTAATGAAAAAAAAATAAATAAAAATAAATAAATATAGAGACAAAATAAATAGGATTAGATAATAATAAAGATTTCAAAAAAATAAAAATAAAATTTCTTTAAATCAATGCAATAACTAATGATGTTGATTGAATAGTGAATGCTATCTTCAATGTCGGTTAGATCATAAGGGTTTATTGAGTAGCCCAGTGCTACCTTAAATCCTGTGCAAATTTGATTTTGTTTTTTTTTAAAACAAAAATATCTTTTCTTTTTTTTAAAAAAAAAAATTAAAAATAATCAACTCACACTTATTTTTTAAGAACTACGTAACTTTGAGTTCCTCATTGCACCTGAGGGTACGTAGGAGCAGAATTTCAATTCTGTCAAGTTAAAATTAAATTTTTACAATTTGGTTTTTATTTTCTTAAAATAAAAAATAAAAAAAATAAAAAAAATAAAAAATAAAATATTTGCAAAGTCTTTTTAAAAAAGGGGTAAAATAAATAAATTTGAGATTATCAAATTTTTGCACAATTAACTTAAGGTACCGTCTCAGGACGGGTGTGATAGGGGTGCAGTGGGATTAAGTTTCCACCCTTCCCTATCCATAACCGACTCCCGAATCCGATTTGGTTCCAAAGACCATTTTCTAAAAAGGTTTTCCAATTTTTCCTAAATTCAAATAAAATTGGTGGCGACTCCATTTTCATTTTAATCAATTTTTTAAAATCACGCGAGTTGCTATATTTCCCGCCGCGATCCCGGTCGCGACAGATGGCGACTCCACTGGGGACTACTTGGAGAGTCAGGCCTGTTGTGGTTAGTTGTGCAAATTTTTTAATAATCTCTATTTATTTATTTCACCCTTTTTGTTTTTTTTTTTGTTTTCATATTTGTTTGTAAATAATTTTTGTTTGATGTTTTGGTGTAAATATTTGCTAGCATTTTTTTTGTGTATATTTTTTATATTTTTTTTGTACTTATTTGTTGAAACCCTAGGGTAGATGATTGCTGGCTGGTTGTTGTATATATGTTTTGCAGGTTTGGGGGTAGTTTTTTGGTCTTTTAAAATTTTGTTGTACTAGGTTTGTATGCTCCCTCACACACGTCACTATCACTTACCTTACACACAAGCTCTATACCCGGCTCGCACCTTGTAGGATTAAATAGAGGGTGAAGTAGTGTTGCTTTGAGAGACCTTTGGTCTCCGTACAGCACATGAAAATCCCTCACTCAGATTGAACTCTTTCCGCTTGTAGCCTATCATGGGTGAGGATTGAGGACTCTTACTAGCCAAAGTGTTGGTGTGATAAGGGACAATCTGGGACCATGACTTTTTAGAAGTTTAGATCTGTCTCCGAAAATCTTGCACTGATAGATTGAACGTAGTGACTGTCAAAATTAGAGTCGTGACTTTAAGGAAATCCAACCTTTAAGTTTCATCTGATTAGGACACAAAGGGAGCGTGCTTTTTCTTTATCTGTTCATTTCTTATATCATTCATTCTTTGTAAAAAAAAAACATAAAAAGGGGAATGTTTCATCTTACATTTTCATATCATTTGCATGACTTTTGTAGCTTTTTTTAAAACAAAAGAGAAAAAAAAAACATGCATTATCTTGCATTTGCATGACATTCAAAAAAAAATCAAAAAAAATACCTCATCTTGCATTTTTTTTTTGTCATTTTCTTGCATTCCAAAAAATAAAAAAATATACATTTTATTTTCATAGCATTCCAAAAAAAAAATTTAAAATCATGCATTTTCATGTCATTCATAATTGTGAAAAAAAGAGAAAAATGTACATCTTACATTTCCATGGCATTGATCGCATCTTTTAAAAAATAAAAAAAGAGAAAAGAAAAAAGAGAGAAAAAATGTTTTCAAAATTCATTCATGCATCCCATGCATTTCATTCATTTCATTTTATGCTTCTCGTGCATCTCATTCATTTCATCCCAGTCTTTGTTAATAAATCAAATTGGTTCAGGAATCATTGCGCGACCTAAGAAAGAAGAGACCAATCTAACCCGAGTTCACAATACAAGATCTCGGACCGAGAATGGCTGCCGATAATTCTGAGACAGGAAGAAACTTGGTAGGGAGGTCGACGAAGTGACAGGGAGGATAAACGAGGTGTCAGAGAACCAAGCGAGGTTGGAAGCAATATTGCAAGATATAAGGGAGTCTCTCCACTTAATCAGTGGAAACAGGAATGCAAATGGGGTTGAAATGTATGCAAACGTGCCACCAGTAACTGCTCCAATCTACTCGGCCGTAACCTCAAGCATCGCTGCAGGAATCCGCGAGCAACCACCTCAAACAACATCAATAGTCACGCCCATTGGGGAGGGGTATCATGCTTTAGAAGGCGCTCATAATGAAATCCCTGGTTATGCAGGCCCTACTTGGGAACCACCTCATGTGTCCATTCCAGGACACGTGACCATGCCTTGTTCTGGGAATAGTCATGTCATAACTGAGAAGGATAAAATGAAAGAAGATTGGATGGAGAAAATGGAGGAACAGATTAAGGCGATAAAGGGCCCCAATGCTTATGGACCCTTGAGGATAGAGGAGTTGTGTCCTACCACAGATGTAGTAATCCCCAACAACTTCAAGATTCCGGATTTTGTGAAGTATGACGGGAGCGGCAATCCTCGTTTCCATTTGATCAGTTATGGGACTAAGATGGCTGTTTGGTCTAGGGATGATAAGTTCCTCATCAGTTTCTTCCATGAGAGTCTTACAGGTCCCGCCCTAGAATGGTACCTTCGTTGGATCGCTCAAAGATCTCTCGGATTTAATTGGCCGACTTATTTATGGACCAATACAAATTCAACTCGGGACGCAGCCCCAACCCGAGAACAATTGAGCTCGATGCAGAAAGGTAATGAAGAACCGTTCAAGCAATATGCGCAGAGGTGGAGAGCATTGGCGGCTCAAGTCCAGCCCCCATTAACATTGTCTGAGATGTGCTCGTATTTCTTGGGGACCCTAGGAAACCCTTTTATTGGGGCGATGGCTGGGGCAGCCTATAAGGATTTTGCAGATTTAATAACTTCTGGAGAAAGAATTGAAATATTGACCAAAACTGGGAAGTTGCCAATGAGTAGCACAGAGAATACTGCTTTCAAGAAAGGATTCCAGCCAAAGAAAAAGGAACCTGAAGTGAATTATATCCAGCCTCAACAGAATTTCAGACCTCGATATAGCCCAAGTCATCAGCCATCATACAACCCCAACCCTCGCTTTTCATACCAAACACTGCCATTGCCTCATTATTCATCCCACCAAATTATACCGGCCACAAACTTCATCCCAACACCACAATTCCAAGTTAACAATGTCCCCTCGCCACAACCATATACACCAACTCGCCCAACCTATGCCCGATACCCACCTGCACCTCCGCAAAATTACCTAAACCACTCACAACCTCGCCCGAACCCCCAAAACCAAAGCCGCTTTCGTCCTCAAAACCTTCCCCCTTTTCCAAGGTTGTCCATTTCAAATGCAGACCTATTCCAAAGGCTGTTTGATGCTCATCTTATTTCAGGAATTCCTGTGCGCCCATTAGAGCCACCATTTCCATCGTGGTATAACCCGAACTCAACCTGCAAGTATCACATGGATATCCCGGGGCATTCAATTGAAGACTGCGAATCCTTTAAGACTGCAGTAAGAAAGTTAATTGCTTATGGGAAACTTGATATCCAGGAGGAGGCTGGACCCAGTATTGTTAACAACCCAATTCCTAATCATGGTGGAAGGAATATGGTGAATGCTTTAGAGGTGGAAGGGTCATCCATAAGAAGTGTCATGAGCTTGCGTACACCGATGACAAGGATATTCGAAGGGTCTGAAGAAAGCTGGCTACAATATCGCTGCACTGCACCGCCACGATGAAAGAAGAGGAAAAATATGATGCAGAGTCGAATTGTGCTTATCATTGTGGAGAAATGGGACACGATATTGAAAATTGCTGGGACTTTAAAGTTCGAGTCCAAGGTTTACTCACTTTGGGAATAATACAGGCCAGGCAAGGGTAGCTTCCTCTCGAAGAGGTTAATGTGGTTGAACGTTTTGTGCTCAAGGTACCACCTCTCAATCAGTCTCCGACACCGGGTAAAGTAGTGATGACAGTCAAGAAGCCAGTGCCATTTGCTTATAATGACACTCATTCAAAGGCCGTGGAGTTATGAAACCAAGGTAGAGACAAAAGGAGTTGGGGAAGAGACTTCGAAGGCTCGAATTGTGAAGTACACAAGGATGAGGAGTTTGTGACTAATATAGTCAAGGTAGGGGAATTACCGAGGAGTGGGCGATTCTATGGCCCGGAGAGTTGGAAAAGGAGAAAATTGTTAAGGAAGGGAGCAGAGAGGAAATGTCAAAAGAAGACGAGAGAGAGAAAGAAGGTGAAGAAGAATTTCTGAAGATCATGAAACAAAGTGAATACGACGTGATGGAACAATTGAAGAAGACTCCAAAGAAGGATATCTCTTGTCACTCGTATTGACATCGGAATTGCATCGGAAAGCATTGCTAAGAGTACTAAGTGAAGCTTATGTCAAACCCGATGTTACCCCCGAGAATGTTGTCGCATGGTGGATCCGAAGAAAGCGTGTCAACATGATTGTATTTATGGATGAAGAGATCACCTCTCGGTCGAGAAAAACCCACGGGCTTTACATATAACCCTAAGATGCAAAGGGTATATAGTTGCAAAGGTTCGATCGATGGAGGGTCAGACCGAATATCCTACCAAGGTCTACTCTAACCTCATTGGCAATAAGTGAGGATGAAGCTGTTGCCACGGGAGATGGTGGTACGAGCCTTTGATGGAAACAAGAGAGGCATTGTGGGAGAGATAATGTTGCCGCTAGAGATTGGTCCAAGCAATTTTCAAGCACTTGTTCCAAGTCATGGATATGGAGCCCGGCTATACCATGTTACTAGGGAGGCCATGGATCCATACCGCCGGGGCTGTTCCTTCCACCCCGCATCAAAGTGTTAAATATATTGAGAATGGGTCGGTCATCACCATACATGGAGAGGAAGAGATTATCTTTGTCAAACCGGTTTCAAAGTGCCGTATGTGGAAAGTGCAGAAAAAAGAAGAGGAGAATATGTGGCATAGTTTCGAAATAGTTGAAACCGAACTCGGTAAAGATGAATCTCTCACACTAAGTGTGAATCGGTGGTTGCTCGGATCATGGCTAGTAGTGGATACCGGGAAGGAAAGGGTTTGGGTTCAAAGGCGCAAGGTACTCGGTCGCGGTGTCACTCCCGGGAAAGTCGACAAGTTTGGGATAGGGTACGAAGTATCTCTCGGAGGAGCATATGAGGAGCATGACTCTTGGAAGAAAGAATGACAAGGGCAAAGCGAAGTATATTCCCCATCCGAGAGAAACATTCCCAAAGACCGCCGAGGTGATTATGCCCGATGAGGTCATTCACCCTCAATACCGCCTCACTATCAATGCTTTGCATGAAGAAAGCCAAGAAGAGCACAAGGCAATCCGTCCCGTTCGATGAGGAGCCGCTAAAGAACTGGAAATCTGAACCAATTATTGATGTGATTGTTTCAAAGTAATTTCTGTTTAAGTTTGTTCGAACTTATGGTTTATGTTATTTGAGACATTAATTAAATGAACTTGCATGAATATTCAAAGCATTTCCCTTCGTTGCACTTTCTCGATTTATCCTTTTGCATTTTTTCTTTTTACATTTCGTACCATATCGTGTTCTTTCTTTGTCATTCCCGCTTTATTCTCGCTTTTCCAACTCCACACAAAATGGCTTTCCAGGATTTGAGTTTCGTAGAAAGTTTGCCTCATGAAAGGGACTTCGAAAACTCATCAATTGATTCTCCTGCAATGATTGATGAAGAAGACCCGAACTGGAGAAGATGAGGAAATTGTTGAAAATTTTTCAAAATTACTGGAGTACTCAGAGAGGGGATTTAACTTGAATGGCGAAGAAGCAGAAGTGGTCAACATGGGGACAGAAGAAGAGAAGAAGGAATTGAAAATAGTGGAAAACCCGGAGTTTGAAGAAATGATCACGCTGTTCAAAGAGTATATGGATGTTTTTGCTTGGTCTTATCGGGATATGCCAGGGTTAGACCCAGAAATAGCATCGCATAAAATCCCACTCTACCCGAATATTGAGGCAAAGAAACAAAAATTGAGAAGGATGCATCCTGATATGTCTTTAAAGATCAAGGAAGAGGTGACTAAGCAGTTGGAAGCAGGATTTGTGGAAGTGTCAAGACACCCAGAGTGGGTAGCCAATATCGTGCCAGTGCCTAAGAAAGATGGAAAAGTCAGAATGTGCGTGGACTATAGAGATCTGAATAAGGCCAGCCCGAAGGATGATTTCCCACTCCCTCACATTGATGTTCTGGTTGATAACACTGCTAAGAATCACAGGTTCTCATTCATGGATGGATACTCAGGGTACAATCAAATCCCCATGGATGTCAATGACAAAGAAAAGACCACTTTCATTACTCCTTGGGGAACGTTTTGTTACACGGTGATGCCGTTCGGATTAAGGAACGCTGGGGCAACTTACCAACGTGCTATGGTGGCACTGTTTCATGACATGATGCACAAGGAGATTGAGGTGTACGTGGATGATATAGTGGCCAAATCTAAAGAAGGAGAAAGTCATGTGGCGGTTCTGCGTAAGCTGTTTGAAAGACTCAGAAAGTACAAGTTGAGGTTGAATCCTGCTAAGTGCGTTTTTGGAGCATCTACTGGGAAGTTACTTGGATTCATTGTTAGCAGAGAAGGAATAAAGGTGGATCCAGATAAAGCAAAAGCAATACAGGAGATGTCTGCCCCTAAGACGGAGCATGAAGTGCGGAGTTTTCTCGGGAGGCTCAATTACATTGCTAGATTCATTGCTAACTTAACCAGCACCTGTGAGCCTATATTCAAGTTATTGAAGAAGCATCAACCAGGGCAAATGGGATGAAGAATGTCGGAAGCTTTTGACAAGATAAAGGCTTATTTAATGAATCCTCCTATTTTGGTACCCCCTACGCCGGTCGTCCCTTAATTTTGTACCTAATCGTATTACCGACCTCAATGGGGGCAATCTTTGGGACAACATGATGAATCGGGAGGAAAGAGCAAGCAATTTACTATCCGAGTAAGAAGTTTAATGATTGTGAAGCTCGTTACATGGCTATTGAGAAAACTTGTTGTGCTTGCTGGTATGGACCTCAAAACGGCTACGACAAAGATATGCTCTATTACACCACATGGTTGATCTCTCGAATAGACCCCATAAAATACATATTTGAAAGTCCTCATATTTCATTAAGAGTTTCAAAGTGGCAAGTGATGCTATCGAATTTGATATCAAGTACATGACTCGGAAATCCATCAAAGGAAGTGTGATTCTTGATCATCTGGTGAAAACCCTCTCGAGGGTGGACAACTAGTGATATCTGAATTTCCCGATGAAGAAATACGATGGCGGAAGAAGGAAAAAAGAAGAAGAAGAACCTTTGGAAGATGTATTTTGATGGGAGTTAACATGCATGGTAGTGGCATAGGAGCCGTGGTTGTTTCACCAACGGAAAGCAATACCCAGTTGCTATCAAGTGGATTTTGAATGCACCAATAATGTTGCGAGTATGAGGCCTGTGCTAATGGTTTACAAGTTGCAATTGACTTGGGGATCAAGCGATTAAAAGTATTTGGAGACTCAGCACTCGTCATTTATCAGGTGAATGGTGAATGGCAAACCAAGGATCCGAAGTTGATACCTTATCAAAAGTATTTAATCCAGTTGGTTGAGAAGTTTGAGGAGGTGACCTTCTCCCATTTGACCCGAGACCAGAATCAGTTTGCAGATGCCTTGGCCACTTTAGCTGTAATGACCAAGTTGGATATTCATAATAATGTTCAACCCATCCAAGTGAAGATGCACAGTGAGCCTGCATATTGCGCTAATGTGGAAAGCGAGCCAGATGGTAAACCTTGGTATTATGATATCAAGCAGTATATTCAGCATAGAGAATACCCAACGGGAGCAAGTGAGGTGAATAAGAAGACTATCCGCCGGTTGGCAGTGACCTTTTTCTTGAATGGAGAGGTTTTGTACAAAAGGAGTCATGATGGTACTTTACTTAGATGCGTAGATGCTCGTGAAGCTCGTGTAATCATGACTGAGGTTCATGAAGGAGTCTGTGGAACTCATGCCAATGGTCATATGATGGCTCGGAAAATTCTAAGGAGTGGTTATTATTGGTCCACAATGGAAACAGACTGCATAAATCATGTACGGAAGTGTCAAAAATGCCAGATGTATGCAGATCGAGTCAACACACCTCCTTTCCCTTTGCATAATTTGGTGTCTCCCTGGCCTTTCTCAATGTGGGGAATAGATGTCATCGGGCCCATTAATCCTAAAGCTTCCAATGGTCATCGCTTCATCCTAGTGGCGATTGACTATTTCACCAAGTGGGTAGAAGCTTCCTCTTATACCAGTATTACTCAAAAAGTGTTTTTGAGATTCCTCAAAAGGGATATTGTCTGCAGATATGGAATTCCGGAAAGGATAATCACAGATAATGGTACCAATCTCAATGGTGCTGAGATTAAAAAGTTCTCGTGAGAATTTCAAAATTAAGCATCATAATTCAGCTCCCAGGGCCTCAGATGAACGGTGCAGTTGAAGCAGCAAATAAGAATGTTAAGAAAATTGTTGCTAAGATGGTAGTAAACTACAAAGACTGGCATGAAATGTTACCCTATGCTCTGCATGCATATCGTACTAATATACGATCAAGCACTGGGGCAACGCCTTTCTCTTTGGTATATGGGATGGAGGCTGTCTCTCCAATAGAAATCGAGATCCCTTCTCTAAGAGTTCTAATGGAAGCGGAGTTAGAAGAATCTGAATGGGTGAAGACTCGGTATGAGCAATTGAATATGATAGAAGAGAAGAGATTGACAGCTATTTGTCATGGGCAATTGTATCAAAGCAGAATGGCCAGAACCTTCAACAAGAAAGTTCGTCCCAAGGAATTCTATTCAGGGGATCTGGTTTTGAAAAAGATTCTCCCTAACCAAGAGGACGCCAGAGGAAAATGGGCTCCGAATTATGAAGGCCCGTACATAGTCAAGCAGACATTTTCTGGAGGAGCGTTAATTTTGCAGAATATGGATGGAGAAGAATTGCCAAGGCCCGTGAATACTGATGTTGTCAAGAAATTCTATGCCTAAAAAGAAGAGAAAAAGCTCGTTAGGTTGAAAACCCGAAAAGGCAACCTAAGCAAAAGTTAGAGCAATTAAAAAAAATGAAAAAAAGAGAGAGTCCGTTAGGCTGAAAACCTGAAAAAAGCGAGTCTAAGCAAAAGTTAGGACAAATAAATAGGCAAAATCTCAAAGGAAGTGAGTCAGAAACTCTTCGAGGGATTCACCAAACTGGGGCAATTTTTGATGTGTGTCCAATCAGTTACACGTGGGCAAGTTGTTCGCATTGAATTGGCAATACTGGGGCAAAATTTTTGAGGAAAATTAAAGAGAATTCATGTTGAAGGAGGTATCAGCAGAAGCAGTGATTGAGTTGTCAAGCATTTGCAGTGAATCAATTGAATGAGGAACAAGGAACCAATACTGGGGCAGAGTTTTTATTTTTCTTGCAATCTTTCTTTTGTCTTTCAAGTATGTGTCTTGTCAAAAGTCATGTACGATTACATTACCAAAATAATAAAAGGGAAGTTTGTTCATTCAACAAATTTCTGTCCTTCATGAATGCATGCTTACTCATTAATTTATGTCTCAAATAAAATAAACTTAAGATCAACAATTTGATCTGACAATTTTGCAGCAATCCATCAATGATTAATTCAGATTAAAGGATCTCAATAATTCAAGATACAGGTTGTGATGTGTTGCCAAGGAAAACAAGGTGGTCAGAAAAATGAAAAAGGAAAAGAGAAAATCTAAGGGAGTCTCAGCTGACAAAGGATCTGATGAAGAAAAACATGTGGGCAAAGGGTTTGATTGGTCAAAGCTTTCCATGGCCGCTGTTGGTTCGTATTAGTTTTCTGAAGAAAAAGGGAAGATAAAAAAAGAGAAAAGAAAAATTTTAATTCCATATTTCTTTGAACGCATCATGCATTTTAAATTCCTGTCATTTAATTTTGAGCGCATCGGCTCCTGTCATTTATTCTTTGAGCGCATCGGCTCCATGTATTTTAAATTTTTGAGTGCATCAGCTCATTGCATTGCCATTTAATTTTCGGGACGCAGGTTTGCCCATTGTCATTTAATTTTCGGGACACAGGTTTGCCCATTGCCATTTAATTTTCGGGTTTGCCGATTGCCATTTAATTTTCGGGACACAGGTTTGCCCATTGCCATTTAATTTTCGGGACGCAGGTTTGCCCATTGCCATTTAATTTTCGGGACGCAGGTTTGCCCATTGCCATTTAATTTTCGGGACGCAGGTTTGCCCATTGCCATTTAATTTTCGGGACACAGGTTTGCCCATTGCCATTTAATTTTCGGGACACAGGTTTGCCCATTGCCATTTAATTTTCGGGACACAGGTTTGCCCATTGCCATTTAAATTTCGGGACACAAGTTTGCCCATTGCCATTTAAATTTCGGGACGCAGTTGCCCATTGTCATTTAAGATTTCGGGACGCAGGTTTGCCCATTGTCATTTAATTTTGAGCGCATCGGCTCCATGCATTTTAATTTTCTGTTGAGCGCATCGGCTCCATGCATTTTAATTTTCTGTTGAGCGCATCGGCTCCTTGCATATTTAATTTCATTAAGCGCATCGGCTCCTTGCATATTTAATTTACATTGAGCGCATTGGCTCCATGCATTTTAATTTTTCGTTAAGCGCATCGGCTCCTGCATATTTAATTCTCGTTGAGCGCATTGGCTCCATGCATGTTAATTTTTCGTTGAGCGCATCGGCTCCATTCATTTTTAATTTGTTCATTTTTAATTTCATTGAGCGCATTGGCTCCATGCATGTTAATTTTTACATTGAGCGCATCGGCTCCATTCATTTTTAATTTTGTTCATTTTTAATTTACATTGAGCGCATTGGCTCCATTCTTTTTTTAAAAAATTTTTGTTGAGTGCATCGACTCCATGCATTTCAATTTCTTGCCTTGTTTTGCATTCTTGGGACAAAATTGAAGTTCATATCTTTACTCGTTTCTTACGACGATAATTTGAAAAAACTACGGTTATTCTTATTATCTAATAAGAAACAAGTAAAGAGTAAGAAAGAACACTCAATTTTGACCCAGGACTAAAAATAAAATATAAAAAAAGAGGAAAATTAATTAAAAAGAAAAAAATAATAAAAATTATGGCCCACCTTTTAGCCTATTTTACTTAGTTTTTTTAGCCTAAATAGATTAAACTCATCTTAGTCTTAAAAATAATAAAAAAAAAAAAAACAAAAAAAAATAAAAAATAATAAAAATAAAAAAATAACAAAAAAGGTATAATAAAAAAGAAAAGACAAAAAAATATAATAAAAAATAAAAAAAAGAGAAAAAACAAAAATTAAATAAAAAAAGAAAGCAATTCACGCACAATCACTCTGCACCCTTTTTTTTCTTTTATTCCCACTCACAATTCACACTCAATCACTCTCACCCACTTCCTTTGTCCCATTCCTTTTTACGTGACTCACACTTTCACTCAATTGCACTCACCTAATTGCACTCAATAATCACATTACACTCCAAATTGCACTCACGGCACTCACCAATTTGCACTCAATTGCACTCCACTCACGGCACTTTTCCTTCCTATATATTCACTCAAACAGAGCAGACACTGGGGATATTACAAGAGAGACAGGCACAGGGGCATATTACAAGAGAGAAGATCACAGATTGAGGGGGGGCTCTTCATTCTCATTTTTTAGCAACCATCACCAAGCATCATCTTGTCCATCACCTTCCAACCTAGCCACCATATACCTCTTCCATTTCACTCCTTCATCAATTCTCTCCACCCATCTTCGTAAACAGCATCACCCTCACCCTTTCCTCACCTCCACTCTTCCACGTGAAGCCTCCATTCTGCCATCTCCCTGCCATCTTCCTTCACACCCCACAGCAACCTTCACCCATCACCCTTATCAAGCTCAAGCACACTCACACACCCAACTTCACGTAGGGCATACAAGGGGGGACTCACAAGTTTCTTCCTTTTCTTCACGGTTACAGGAGCCTCCGTAACAGCCCCAGCCACACCTTGGTTCCCTCCATCCTCTCCATCAACTCATCTTCATCTCCTTCACCCAACCAACCCAAACCGTAGCACCATTCCCATAACCAACCTCCACCATCAACCATATTCTTCAACCTCCGTAATACACCAACACCAACCGTGACTACCAAGCCTCACCACCTTAACTTACTGAGTCAATTCAGTAATCACCCATCCACCACAACCATCCATCACCCCATGCACCACCAAGCCGTCCCAGTCCAGCTGCTGCACCCTCTTCCACCCACAAACAACCACTGAGTTAACTCACCCTTAACCCAACAGCAGCCACCCGCTCACCAAGCTCCACCCAAGCAGCACCATCCAAGATCAATCTCCTCCTTCCCACTCCTTCAACCATGTGATACCACCCTCCCACCGTAGCCACTGTGTTCAGCAGCTCCTCCCTGCCACCAACTCCATGCAGCACCTTGCACCACGGTTTGGAGCCATCTTTACCCACAGGCAACCGTAGCACCATTCTCACGTGAAAACTCCTCACCATCTTGCACCTACTCCACTCAACCCCATCCAGCTACCATAGCCACTAGCTCCACTGCACCAGGGCTCTGCGTGACCCGCGTCTTCATCATCAACGCGCACTCCGTCCAGTCACGACGTTGTTGCTGGCCTGCACTCAGCCATACCACTGCTCAAGCAGAACCTGTGCCGAGCAAACTGCTCCATCGTACCCATCGTGCTGCAGCCTCACCACTTAGCCTACCCACGTCCATTCAGCAGAGAAGAGCGTCCCTTGTTGTATTTTTTTTGTTTCCTCTGTTCAAAAACTGAAAGTAAGTTTTTTTAGTTCTTTATGGTTTGTGGTATTTTATATATATATATGTATATATATGTATATAGAAACGTGAAAACGTAAAAAAGAGATGGTATTTTATATATATATATGTATATATATGTATATAGAAACGTGAAAACGTAAAAAAGAGATGGGAAGTGATAAAAAAGTAATAAAAAAAACAACGAGAAAACAAAAAAGAATTGGTATTAGGAGGGTTTTTGGTTGGGCTGAATTTTCTTTTTGGGCTAAGGTTAATTTTGTTTAATAATTTAGAGATTTAATGAAAAAAAATAAATAAAAATAAATAAATATAGAGACAAAATAAATAGGATTAGATAATAATAAAGATTTCAAAAAAATAAAAATAAAATTTCTTTAAATCAATGCAATAACTAATGATGTTGATTGAATAGTGAATGCTATCTTCAATGTCGGTTAGATCATAAGGGTTTATTGAGTAGCCCAGTGCTACCTTAAATCCTGTGCAAATTTGATTTTGTTTTTTTTTTAAAACAAAAAATATCTTTTCTTTTTTTAAAAAAAATTAAAAATAATCAACTCACACTTATTTTTTAAGAACTACGTAACTTTGAGTTCCTCATTGCACACGAGGGTACGTAGGAGCGTAATTTCAATTCGTCAAGTTAAAATTAAATTTTTACAATTTGGTTTTTATTTTCTTAAAATAAAAAATAAAAAAAAAAAAAAAAATAAAAAATAAAATATTTGCAAAGTCTTTTTAAAAAAGGGTAAAATAAATAAATTTGAGATTATCAAATTTTTGCACAATTAACTTAAGGTGCCGTCTCAGACGGGTGTGATAGAAGTGCAGTGGGATTAAGTTTCCACCCTTCCCTATCCATAACCGACTCGAATCCGATTTGGTTCCAAAGACCATTTTCTAAAAAGGTTTTCCAATTTTTCCTAAATTCAAATAAAATTGGTGGCGACTCCATTTTCATTTTAATCAATTTTTTAAAATCACGCGAGTTGCTATATTTCCCGCCGCGATTCCGGTCGCGACATACATACATTTTTACATATGTACAAATATTGTTTTCCTTTAGTATTTACTCATCGAAGAGTAGAATTATCAGAAATAGACCTCCAAAAGTAATTGTAAATACATAATTGCCAAGCTCGGGCATATATATTTGCTCAACATGAAAATTAATCATAACTCTAATTGTTGGTATTATCTGAAATGTTAAGCCACAAAGGAGTGAGATACAATCTCAGTAGGAAAAAGCAAAAAGTAAAATACATTTTTCATTCTTTGCAATTCTCTATTTCTAATACTATATTTGAGAGTCTAACAAAATTAAATAGACAAATCAACAATAAATAAATTTGAACAGAAATTAATAACCTAATAAGAACAATTAAATAGTTCAAGATAAAGATAAGTAACTCAATAATGAATGAGTAAGTAGCTCAATGAAAGAATGAGTATCTCAATTTTTCTTCATATCAATATTATAATCATCTCCATCATTATCATCATCATTTCATTTCAATTCTCTTTACCAAATGTGCATCTTTCTCTTCATTAGGGCATCCCATAATGCTCTCATCATGACCACAATAATATTGATTAAGGCGTCCCTTAATCATCTCATCATGACCACAATCATTATTAATGATTAAGGTGTCTCTTAGTCCTGTCATCACGGTCATAATAATTTTGACCAAGGCGTCCCTTGATCCTCTTATCATGGTCACAATAATAATATCTAATTAAGGCGTCACTAAATTCTCTCATCATGGCCACAATAAATCTCTTTTTGCACATTGATTCATTTTTATCAATGGGACGACATTGCTTTAACACTTTCCTTAAAACAACTCACATGAAATCTTTTTCCATAAAATCAATCATAATCTAGCTAAAAGAGTAGTAAATAAAATATTGTATATGAAAAATAAATCAGACATAATTCAGCTAAAAGAGTAATAAAAGTATCATATATGGAAAATTAGAGAAAACAAATATAAAATAAGAAAAAGAATCGTTCACGTACATTTAAAATCTCATTTTTAGCATTTTGGTGTTTGTTATTCGAATACCCATTTGGTTATTCGAATAACACTACAATATTTAGTATTTTGCAAATTTTATTCGAATAAACAAAGGCATATTCGAATAATGCTTCTTAAAAACTTAGTAAATAATGCTTTATTCGAATAAAGGATGGGTTATTCAAATAAATCTTTTGAGAATGCAATGTTCTGAAAAATTTAGCATGTTTTATTCGATTAAACCCAAACTTATTCAAATAAAATGTGGCCATAGGATATTTTGTTGTAGTGAACTATCAAAAATCACATTTGCAGAAACTAGAATGTCATTGTTGCATAAATATAAAAGCAGAGCAAGTAGACATAGGAGTGGAGTGATGGACTAGGAGGTATGATTTGAAGAAATAAAAAAGAAAGAGTGGTATTTTCGTAATTTCCTACTTCTGTTATAGAGTTAAGGAAGATGAAACAGAGATTGAAGATAAGAGAGTTGATGTAACAGAAAATAGGGACTGCTTGCTTGGTTTGGATGTGTTTCTGACGAGTTTGGGGGACTTAAGGGGTATTTATAGAGCCAGGTTTGGGCTTGTATTGCGTAAAGAGATGATGCAAGGAATGATATTGGGTGTTAGGTGTCAAAACAGGAAGGAATTCTAAAAAACTCTCTCCCCCTACAATCATATTTTTGATCTGATTTTTATCCTAGATTTTGCCACTTGTTTATGTTAATTATTTTCATAATTTTTGGAGTTCCCCATAATGACACTTGGTTATGCTGACTTCACCAGCTTAGCTCAACTTCATTAAATTGTTGAACACTTGTTTAAGTATAGCCATGCTTGGCTTTGTAAATTGCCTCATGTTCCAATCATTTCCTGGCACTTGTCACCCATAATCATTGTTTCAGAATTCGAAGTCTTCCAAGAGTCTCCCTTTTGCCACTTGTTTTGTGTTGATTTCATCATGTTTCTTTCATTAGTTCTCTTTTCATCATTTGGTTCCATAGTAACCAGAAAGGAGCTTGAAGTTCCTAAAAGGAATTGGATAAAAACTAAATGTTTTCATTCTGTTTTCATATAACATGCTTTTTAGTTTAACTGAAATGACCCTCTTTATTCGAATAACAAAAGCTTTATTTGAATAAAGTGACACATTTTCGCCTTTATATATGTACAACAACTCTTTTATTCAAATAACAAAAGTGTTATTCGAATAAAGTGACTTATTTTCTCTTATATGTTTGCACAACATGAATTTTATTCGATTAACCATCTGGTTATTCGAATAAAGGGCTTTTTATTTGAAAATTCTCATTTTATAGGTTATAGCATTTATTTAATTATTTTTTATATTTTTTATATTTTTATTTAATTTTTAGGGATGTTACACGTGACATAAAGGAATGTGAGATAAAGACAAGTGGCAACGCTGATATGAAGCGTTATTTGTCACTTCATCACTTAACAAAAATGAGATAACAACATAGACTAAAAACTTCACCTATCTTAAAATTCAAAGGGACAAAAACTATAACAAAAAATATAGAGATACCAAAACCAAAAACTATTATATTTAAATGGATTAAAAACATATTTAAATCTTATTTTTATTTCAATCGAAACCTATGCTCTCTCTCATAACAATGTGGCTCCCCCACTGTATTTTTGGTTTGGATAAATTAAGTCCTTGCAATTTAGAAATAATTTTTTAAAAGTGGTGTATTATCTAACTATATATAGCATGCGCACTATTTGATGTATAAAAGTGCATTGAAAGTGACGCAAATCATGTGTGCCATAACTATTACAGCGAGGCTGGCAGCATGAATTCTCTTACTTTATATTATATTTTTATAATGAGTAAAGCTGCACATTTACAAAAAAAATATGACAAAATTCATTTAGAACTTGATAAGATTAAAGGGCGGTTGTTGGATAAGAAAATAACATCAACGTGTTCTGGCAAAAAAATTGATAGAAGATTTTGGTTCTCAAGTATTTTTATTTTATAATGAGAGTTAAAAATATTAGACAAAATAGGTGTTTTGGTCCCTTATATTTATTTATTCTTTTAATTTTATCCCATATCTTTTATTTTTTAATTTGGTCTTTGATCTTGCAAATTGTTTATTAATGTAATCTTTTGTCATAGTTTTGTTACAAAACCTAATGGAAGTAATGAAGTATAACTAACGTTGAGGATGTGTCACTGATGTGGTGATGATGTGGATATGACATGAACATAACACAATTGGTAACTAATACAACATCACTTATGTTAGGGAAATGAAGAAATCGTGACAAGAGTACTACATTGATAAACAATTTAAAAGATAAAAGACTAAATTGAGAAAAATAAAAAAATAGAAGACTCAATTAAAAAAAATAAAAAAGAGACTGAAAAGTATATTTGCTAACATTTTTAAGTGTTTCAAATTTTCCACTAATATCATTGGATTTGAACATTACTATCTCTAAATATGTTTATTGTTGAAGTTCGTTTAGTATGATCCACAAGATGGTCCTAACGGAGGGTGATCCACAAGCTGGTCCTAACTTCCATTCTGTGTGATCCACAAAATGGTCCTAACGTGTTTATAGATGACACTTGCTACCGAAAAGAGCCATAAAAATGAGAAAGAAATGGAGACACTGACAACCTATAATTTGTATAGCTAGTCTTGTTTCTTAGTATATATATGTGTATAGCAATAATTTCTATCTCTTAAGTTTTATTTTGAAATAGGAAGATCACAAAAAAATAGTGATAATGCAGGCTGTGAAGGAAAAGATACAAGGTATGAATGCCATGCGTAAGGCCAAGGCCGAAGCAAAGGCTGAAGAAAAGGTACTAAGAAGATTATAATGTTAATGGTCACAATGCTTAATTAGGAGGTGAAAGGGGAATGAGTGGACGGAAAAGAGCTAAAATCGATAATTCATGGAGTTAAGCATCATTCATAGTTTAAATCATTATGGCCAATTAAGCACACCACTTGTAGCAGTGCAGTGCTATAAATAAAGGAAATTTAGATAAATGTGCATGTTCTTTCATTGATATGATTTAGCCCTTATATTTCTTCAATATGTTCTTGTCATTTTTCTTGCTGCAATTTCTTCTTGTAAAAAATACATTTTGAACACAATTTTTTCCATTCACACACATGTAATTAAGATGATAGGAGAGACAGAAAAAGAAGATAAATATCGCTTTGAGAGAAATACTTATTTGTATGTATTAGGTCAATTATATTGTTAATTAATAAAAAATAATTATAGTTAATTAATAATATAATTAGCTTCACACACTTAACTTAAATGTACTAAATTTATACTGATATTTCTCATACACAATTATTCATGTGAAGCCACGTAAATTTGGATGGAGACTATAGATATATATTGTCTGAAATTTGGATGGAGACGCTTAAATGCACGCTTGTTTAGGTGGAGCCATTTAAGATTATGATGAAAACACAAATAATTGTGAATCTGAATGCTGTTTTATAACTAAGCATTACTCGGAGAAAAATGAGATTTAAATTCTCACATAATTCGAATATAACAAATCTATTAAATGAGTTGGCGGCACATGGCATCAAAATAAAAAATCTAATTTTCATTATTAGGGTTGTTGGCTATTTAATCTTCTAATTAGTTTTTTACATTCATATCTTATTTTGTCATTTGAGAAAAAAAGTGGCGACTAAGCCTTCAAATTTTCGAACGCTCATATATGAATATTCACTATGTTTTTGTAGGCTGAGAAGCAAATTGCGAAAGCCAGAATGGACATAGCCCACGAGGTTAGGTTGGCAAAAGAGGCTGAAGCAGAAATGGACATGCATGTGACCAAGGCAGGGGAAAGAGCTGAGAAAGAAATCGCCAAACACTCATCTAACAGTCCGAATGCTGGTGGTACGGGCACGAATTCAATGGATGCTGCTACAATGGAAGCTGCAAATGACCCCACTTCTGGAAACATGCCTCAAACATGAAGGGAGTACACCCCCCCCCCCTCGGGGATTTGCAATCTAGGAAATAGAAATCATGAAACTGATCAATATCATTTGCAGGAAATTTATGTGTTACAAATTTTCTTGCCACTATATGATATTTCTTTTATATTCTATTGTAATTCTTTTCTAGCATTTCTCCTGACTTGTCTTGTATAAACTCTTGATGTTGTTGAGAAATTGATAAACTCAAAATAAACATCTCCATCTTGTGTTATTGGATTCCTTTTATGTTTCTATATGGTCTTTTGATTATGTCGCAGAAATGAATTGAACAGAGCATAACTTGAAAATCAAATAGAAATTCGAAAATGAATGAAGATAATCTTCGTCTTTTATATACCGAGTATTTGCTTCCTTTTCAAGAGAACGACATTAAGAAGTGATCTGAAAAATCAGAAACTACATGAATATTGTCAATTGCTTTTAGACCACATCACTTCCTAAGAAACTCTAGATCAAATCACATACTTAAAATAGGAAAAAGTGCATACAAAATTTCTAAACTTTGAACCATAAGTAAATTGTCACAATTAACTTTAAAATTGTCTCGATTAATCCCTAAACTATAATAAATTATATCAATAGACGATTTCATCCATTTATTTACTAACGGAAAAGTGAGTGGCAAAACCTAGCCTTCCATCTCGATAAAATCTTAACCATTTATTAGTTTATTTTCTAAATTATAATCTTATCTAATTTTAGAAGCCAAAGAGAATGAAGCCAACAAGGAGCCAAAAATGTAGCACATAAAAAAAATCATCTGCACTATAGTAAAGTCTGTAATAATAAGCCCGGTTTGAATCTTACTTTTTTCTTCAGCAAAACTAAAATAACTAAGAATTAGGTCTGTTGGATTTATGGGAGTCCAACAATCACTCTTGGACTCGTATGTACTTATGGACGTACATCAAAGGAGCTTGACAACTCAGCCTGTTAGTGCGTCATGTGTACAATGCAAAGCCCTTCATACCCACCCCCCGCAACATATGCTAGGCTATGCTCTGCCACTATAAGGAAATAAAGTTGAGCCCTGACTAATAGTTATAACTTTTGGTCTAATGATAAGCGCTTGATCCTAACAAGTGGTATCAGAGTGAGGTTGCAAGCTCGAGTTCCCTAGATGTCGCAGGGGGGAGATTGTTGGATTTATCAGAGTCTAGCAATCACCATAGGACTCACATGTACGTATAGGCATACACGTACATCAAGGGAGCTTCACAGCCTAGCCTGCCAGTGCACTATATGTGCATTGCGAAACCCCTCATCCCCGCCTGCAACACATTATGGACGCGAGGCTATGCACTGCCACTATAAAGAAACAAAGTTGTGCCCTAACTAATAGTTATAGTTTTTGCCCTAGTGATAAACACTTTATCCTAACAAGGTCGACCCATCATTCTCTAAAATCCGACCAAAGGAACAAAACGCAACCATAAGAATTAGATAATAAAGAAAAGTTAGTCAAGGGAGTTACATCATTTTTTTATCTATAAATGGATCGTTGAAATGGAATTTTGAGAGACACATTGTGTTTAGTAGTAGATACTAAGGTGTACTTGAGATAGACATGTATGTAGTGGTTTCCTCCTTGAACAGCAGCAGAGCTTGATCAACGGGGGTGTTGGTACCTGTAAATAAACTCCAACGCTCAAGTCAGACTGTGCATAAGAAGGGTTTATGCAACAAGTAATAAGTTCCTTGTAGAAGGTGAATAAGCATGATATTTATATAGTGTAATTAGGGTTTTGTCTCTCTTAATTGTAGCAGAAAATTCCTATAAGATTAGAACATTGATATTGCAGTTATGAGTAGTTAGAGGTGATTATGGACACTATAATCACTACAAAAAATTGGTTAAATTATGGCAACAAATTTGTGTTAATTTCCATAAACTGCCACAATTAATACTTGACTAACGATTTTTATGGCAGTTGCATCAAATGCCACAAAATAAATAAACTTGTGGGGACTTAAGATTATTTTGCGGCGGTTATATATCTATAAAGTGACTGATCCCTTTCTATCTCTTCTTCTTTTCCATTTCCCTCCCTTTCTTTCGCTTTCCCTCTCTCTCTGCTCACTAAGCACGAGTTCCCGAGACTCCTTCCCAACACCACCCAAGTCCCTTCATCAGAAATCAACCTTCCTTGCACCTAGCAACCTAACGCTACCTAGGAGCCCAACTTCACTATGAACCTAGCATTCCCAACACTCCAATGACCCCACCATAGAACCACCTAACCACGAAGCCACTGCCCAAACTGAGTCGCTACTCCACCACCTTCCTCCGCCATAACCCAACACCCTGACTGGATACCACCCTGACCTCGTCACTATACAGGTATAAAGTTGGGTGTGGCTTGCTGGGAAATATAGAGTTGCATTTGATAGTGATGCTAGGGAATTTGGAGGACATAGAAGAGTAAGGAACCCTAATCTCTCTAGTAGTATAAATTCGGAGGTGAAATTGCAAAAGCTTCCCTTAGTTTTTGTTTTTGTTTTATTTTTTTATTTTTAAAATATAAACCCATTATAATTTTATTCCCCTACCCCCTCCCTTTCTCAAACCTTATATTCTGTCTGAGTATTATGATTTATATTACACGCCAATTGGTGCTTATGAGAAGGGGTGAGATTAGGCTGTAGGGGGAAGTAGGGCACATCTACGGAGAAAAAGGTGGAAGTGACATGAAAATGAAATCATATAAACTGTTCTAATTTCCCCTATAAGTGGTAATGAAGGAGGAAAATAGCTATAAAGGTGAGGAGAAAGAAAAAATAATGGGAGGGGGCAGTTGGCTCATGGCTGTGATTTTTAAAGTTCAACTCAGTTGCTGAATATACATGTTCCTTGTCATTTTTTTCCTATTTGTGTTGACAATGTTGACCATTTTCCACTCATAGGTGGGGCACGACGTAGACCACTTCACATCCCCGGAAGGAACACTAGGAGTTCCTGAAACAAATTTTAATAGTCGTCCCAATTCCTTCAAGGTCCTTTTCCCCCTCTTGTACCTGTGTGGTATGTTTATCTGCTGCCCTCTAAAATCTCTCTTTTATTCTTTTTATTTTAATTGTTCATGCTCTTTTTATTCTGGTTATTTGCTAATTCAACTTAATCTTACTTAATCTCTTCATCTTGAAGTTGAAGGGGTCAGGTGAGAGGAATACATTTATCTTGTTCCTGTGAATGATTTTTAAGTTTTAACTGATCAATTGTTTTTTCAATGGAGTCAGATTCCAACATTTATTGAAAGGGAGCGTGACTATCACTTTTTAGCTGTGAGTTGTTAATTTTCTTTTGCTTGTGAGTTTGTTCTGGTGATAATATAAAATCCAATTTAATACTTGCTTCAAGTATAAATATAATTTGATGTTTGTTTTTTTCTGTTATAGGTTGTCCGTGAATCACTAGATGGGAAGCCCTTTACCAATCTAGCAGTATGTTATTCAGATGTTGCATCTGTAGCAATCTTCTTATTCTTAACTTTAATGCCAAGTTTTTTTTACTATATTTATTTGTGAGGTGTGGTGTGGGGTTTATGGATTGATGGTTTTGTGGTGTCATTAATGTAGGTCCTTTGTGCTTCTTACACTGATGAAGAATTCTTTAAATTTAACTGCAAAGGTAATGTTTCAAGTTTGTTCAGCTTTAAAAAAAGAAATTGACATTAAGTACTTCAACTTGACATGCATGTGAAGTGGGATTTTCTTTTGCATCAAGTATTGGCAAGGGAAAAACTAATCTTACTTAATCTCTTCATCTTGAAGTTGAAGGGGTTAGGTGAGAGGAATACATTTATCCTGTGCCTGTGAATGATTTTTAAGTTTTAACTGATCAATTGTTTTTTCAATTGAGTCAGATTCCAGCATCTATTGAAAGGAAGTGCGAGTATCGCTTTTTAGCTGTGAGTTGTTAATTTTCTTTTGCTTATGAGTTTGTTCTGGTGATAATATAAAATCTAATTTGACACCTGCTTCAAGTATAAATATAAGTTAATGTTTGTTTTTTTCTCTTATAGGTTGTCCCTGAATCACTAAATGGGAAGCCCTTTACCAATCCAGCAGTATGTTATTTAGATGTTACATCTGTAGCAATCTTCTTATTCTTAACTTTAATGCCAAGTTTTTTTTTCTATATTTCTTTGTGAGGTGTGGTGTGGGGTTTATAGATTGATGGTTTTGTGGTGTCATCAATACAGGTCCTTTGTGCTTCTTGCACCGATGAGGAATTCTTTAAATATAAATGCAGGGGTAATGTTTCAAGTTTGTTCTGCTTTAAAAAAGAAATTGACATTAAGTACTCCAACTTGACATGCATGTGAAGTGGGATTTTCTTTTGCATCAAGTATTGACAAGGGAAAAACTAATCTTACTTAATCTCTTCATCTTGAAGTTGAAGGGGTTAGGTGAGAGAATACATTTATCCTGTGCCTGTGAATGATTTTTAAGTTTTAACTAATCAATTGTTTTTTCAATGGAGTTAGATTCCAGCATTTATTGAAAGGAAGCGCAAGTATCGCTTTTTAGCTGTGAGTTGTTAGTTTTCTTTCGCTTGTGAGTTTGTTCTGGTGATAATATAAAATCCAATTTGACACCTGCTTCAAGTATAAATTTAATTTGATGTTTGTCTTTTTCTCTTATAGGTTGTCCCTGAATCACTAGATAGGAAGCCCTTTACCAATCCAGCAGTATGTTATTCAGATGTTACATCTGTAACAATCTTCTTATTCTTAACTTTAATGCTAAGTTTTTTTTTTGCTATATTTATTTCTGAGGTGTGGTGTGGGGTTTATGGATTCATGGTTTTGTGGTGTCATCAATGCAGGTCCTTTGTGCTTCTTTAAACCCTAAATTTAAATGCAGGGGTAATGTTTCAAGTTTGTTCTGCTTTAAAAAAGAAATTGACATTAAGTACTCCAACTTGACATGCATGTGAAGTGGGATTTTCTTTTGCATCAAGTATTGACAAGGGAAAAACTAATTATATATATTGAAGTTTCAGAAATAAAAACCCTATATATATATTGAAGATAAAAAAATATTTATTTTGAAATAAAAGTATAAGTGTTAGCCAATTTGGTTTGTAATTGCTGCCAACAAGTTTTAGTTTCATTGTTGATTGGATATTTTTTATTTCAGTTTCTTGATTAAGCGAGTGGTGAAAGTTTACCTGCAGGAGGTGTTAGACACTCTTCATTAGCTAGCCATGAACCACGTTCACATCAATAAATGATACATTTTGTATTTAGCCTATGGACAACTACTTGTTTGTTTGGTGTAGTTGTTTCTACAACTATTTGACAACCTCATGAACATTCAGATACTTCAATACTTGTGTGAACACCCAATTTTGTCTGGACCAAAAATAACAAAAAATAAATAAATAATTGTGCACATCCTTTGATTAATTTCTCTTTCATGCCTTTATCTCATTTATTTTATTTGTTTGGTTTTTTTATTTTATTTTATTTTATTTTATTTTATTTTCACCAAAATTAGAGAAAAAAAACACATGTTGATTTTCGTTTTTATTATTTTGAAAAAAAAAGAAAAAAAAGGAAGTCTGATTTCGTTAAAGAAAAAAAAAGAAAAAAAAAGAAATGAAGGTAGCTTGTTACATTGCTTCTGCTGCAACCAAATTGCAAAGCTCAATGCAACAAAAATGGTAAGATTGCAGGCAGTAAAATCACACAAAGAGTGACAAGTCTAGAGAAGAGACATGAAAATGGAAAGACTTACAGCTACAGTGAGCCACTCTATCTACTACCTAGAACTGATCTCATTGGGGGTGGCAGATTCGATTTTCTGCTTACAAAGGGGAATGGGTAACCATTTGGTAAAAGGGGGGATTGAAGAAGAACCACTTTTTTTTTTTACAAAGAAAAAGGGAGAAAAAAAAAGCAACACAGAGAGAGCATTTTGGCATTGTCGGAGGATTTTTTTTTTCTCAACACAGCAAGAGAGACCACTAACCACTATTCATCATCTTCCCCACTTCCTTCACACTCCATTAACTAACTTCAAGCACCTATAACCACTATTCATCATCTTCCACCTTCTTCCAATTTTACTATTCATCTTCTTCCTAAACCAACCATTTACCACCACCATAGTCACCATCTTCAGCCTCAACTCCATCTTTATTCAAGCCACCACTTTCACCCATTTTCACCAGGAGCTACCATACCTTCATCACCTCCTTCACTATTTCACCACCAACTCCAAACAACTTCTAGACCCACCACCATAACCAGCCACTCGAACCGATGCAGCACCCCGGACTACCGTGACTACGTCGTGCCTTCACCAACCATCGGAGAACCAGATCTGCCAGCTCCAGCACGGCACACCGACCAGCATCCCCACTCCTTCGCAGAACCAGAGGTGAGAGTCTCATTCTCAGATTTCCTCATTCGATTCTATGAGTTTTCTCACCATGTGTTTAGTTCTCCAGAACCTTCTTTCTCTTCGTTTCTTTCCTCTAGAATGTGCCTCCTTTCTTTCCCTTTAAACTGCTTATTATTACTATCCTTTCGTGTTTTCATTTGCTGAAGGCTTTGTTCTTTTTCTTTTTCTTTTTTGTGTGTTTCTTGTCTTTTTGGGTTTGTTCTTTTTCTTTCTTCTTTTGGGCTGCTGAAAGAAGCAACCCATATTACGTGGGTTGTTTTGTTTGAATAGCTAAGTATATGATAATGATAGATGAAAGTGTGGTTTAGTATTAGTTTTTTTTTATTTTTTATATAAAAAAGAGGGAGAACAATGGATACAAAAAGAATGAGTTTTGGACATGGCTTTTCAATAAGGCATGACTTTTGTTATAAACACCAGCCCACGCAGTGTGCTGGTCTTCCCCTCTTTTTTTTTTTTATAAAAGGATATAAAAAAAGAATTTGTTTAGTTTTTGGTAGTTAAAAAATATAATAGTAATAATAATCATAAATAATAAATACATGTGTTTTGATTTTTAGTTGTTCTGTTTAGTAGTATTTATTTTTTCTTGATGGTGTGTTTTATATTATGTATTGAGATTAATAGGAAACTAAAAAGTAAAAAGATAAAAAAAGTAATAAAAAATCTGAAAATTGTTTAAAAGCAAAAATAATATTGGTTTGGGTTATCGGATTTGTGATGCTTATATTTAATTTTTTTATTTATTTAGTTATTTACTTGGCTCATAGAAATTTCGTGTTTGACCTTGTACCTCTTTAAAAATAAAAATAAAGAAAACAAAAAAAATAAAAAAATAAAAAAATAAAAAAATAAAAAAAATAATTTTTTTTAAATTAATGCAATGACCAATGATAATGATTGAATAATGAATGTTATCTTCAGTGTCGTTTGGATCATAAGAGTTTATTGAGTAACCTGGTGTTAACTTGAACCCTGTGCAAGAAGGGATTTGTTTTCAAACAAAAATCTCTTTTCAAAGAATTATTTTCTTAATTAAAATCAATCAACTCACACTTATTTTTTACAGAATTACGTGACTTTGAGTTCCTCATTGCACCTGATGGTCGGTAGGAGC
Source organism: Ormosia emarginata (assembly GCA_029884605.1). Taxonomy (NCBI): domain Eukaryota; kingdom Viridiplantae; phylum Streptophyta; class Magnoliopsida; order Fabales; family Fabaceae; genus Ormosia; species Ormosia emarginata. The sequence continues at coordinate 50,254,570 of JAQQTP010000088.1, forward strand.
AGAATTTTCATTCTGTTAAGCCAAAATTTAATTTTTTACAATTTAGTTTTTTATTTTCCTTTTTTTTAAAAAATAAAGAATAAAAAACAATAAAAAAATTAATAAAATAATTACAAGGTCTTTTTAAGAGGGGTAAAATAAATAAATTTGAGATTATCAAGTTTTTGCACAATTGACTTAAGGTACCGTCTTAAGACGGGTATGTTAGGGGTGCTGTGAGATTAAATTTCCTCCCTTCCCTAACCATAACCGACTCCCGAATCCGATCTATTTTCAAAGACTATTTTTCTAAGAAAGGTTTTCCAATTTTTCCTAATTTAAATAAAATTGGTGGTGACTCCATATTTCAATCTTTTTAAAATCTTGCGAGTTATTATTTCGCCGCGATCTCGGTCGCGACAACTTGTTATAGTTATTGTGCTATTTAATTTGGTACTAGTTAATGTGTTACTTAATTTGGTACTAGTCAATGTGCTACTTTGATAGTAGTCATTATGCTACTTAACTTACTACAATGTCATTTACTTCTTAATATATTTAATTTGGTATTTGAAGTATTTGGAGTGTATTTTTTATGTGTTGTTGAATACTGATTTTGGACAGGTTAAATATCAAATGTAAAAATGAGCTAAATACAAAAAATAAATGGTATTTGCATATTTTAGTCAAATAGTGACAGTTCAAAATTGCCACTAAATTAAGTAAAATTTTAGTATTCTTTGCATTTAGTGGCAGTTCACAATCGCCACTAAGTTACAGCATTCTATAGTTCTAAATCATAGTGGCGGTGAGTAACTGCCACTAATTTATTAAATTGTCAGTCCTTGTGAGTCTTTTGCGGCAGTTACAAACTGCCGCTAAAAAATTGAACAATTAGTGGCAATTATTCCTACTGTTGGTCTTAACTGCCATAAATTAACCTAGCGGCAGTGTAAATTGTGGCGGTTAACAAACTGCCATGAACAGAATTTAGCGGCGGTTAAAACTACCACTAATGGCCTCTTGAACAGCCACTAAATGACCATTTTTTTAGTGAATTACGTAAGATCGTGATTGGCAGTTACAGATAATTTGATATTTATCCACTGTGCAAATCTCATGATCATGATGTTATTGCCCAATGTCGTGGTCTGACCTATGTGATATTGAGGTCTCGATAATATGTCATCAGTGCTTGGCTGAGTTGTCCATGGCGGATACCGGTTCGACGTGTGCTAGGTTGATCCACTAGACATGGCTCAGATCATGGTCCAGAACAGTTGCCTCTAGCTTGGTGCTTAGATGGGATAACTAAATGTCAAGATAATTGACTTTTTATAAGAACACCAGGCACACAATGAGCAAAAGGATCTTAGATAAAGTTAATGTTAGATTTCGTGATGTTTTTCCCAAAGGGCCGAGGTCCATGGTGTGGTTATACATCTCCTGTGGTTGTAGAGTAAGACTAGAATCCAAATAGGATTGCTCCGTTTATATCATCATTTCATTATCCGAGGTATATAACAAGTTGCCCCCATGTGTAGAAGTCTGAGCTTGCTCGGGGAACTGTTGCTTTGACTTTATTGGAAATTTAAACCACTTTAAATAAGGATAGTAGTTTCAAGATGCCTCCCAACTGCCCGCAGTCCTTGTGGCCAATCACAAGGGGGGAGCATTAAAACATGGCGTCAGTTACAAAGCTAGTTCACCTTTGTAGGGGCCAATAAAAATGCTTTATTCCCTTTATAAATAGGGAATGTTTGCAGAGGAGCCATCATCTGCTTCTTTTGTTTTCTAACCATGTTTTAAAGTTTTTCCAAAGAATGATCTTTTCCCTGTTTCTTATGAACATGTGGAGAGTTGTGCCCCCATTTGAAACTATCTTCTTGTTCATCCTAAAATCCTTAAAGGTGTTCCTTTTATTACTACCTATTTTTTCAGTGAAAGCCTTTCTTTCTCGGTGTAATAGCTCGATGAGGGTCAAGTAACTTCTCTACCTGGTTGGGTCAACATGCCTCTGGGTGGCAAAAGCCTTTCTCTTATGGCATACGTAGGAGTGTGCATCCTCCCTGCTCTTATCAGGAGGGTCCATGGTGTTGGCCTTAGCTCTTGTGAGGCGTGGAGATGCTCTGCACTCTATCCTCCTCCTTTCTCGACTGTTTTGGAGGCACTAGCCAAGTTCCCTGATTTCACTTATAAATGCAGTTTGGATATGCAGGAAGGTGGAACAATCTCTTGGAGTGAAGCACTCTCATATTGGCCAACTGTTCGCCCTTTTTGCTTACCACAAGTGCACGGGTCATTCAAGTAATACAATGAAGAATAAGATTCATTCCCACGAGGATGTTGGCTTTCTAATACTAAGTATCAACCAATAACTTAAGAATTTCTATTCCAAAACATATAAAATTAGGTAAAAGTGCATTTAAACTAATCTAAAGACTGACAAGTGATAAATGGAAATTAAAGATAATGGTTAGAGATCAGGGAATCCTTCTTCACCTCTTATTTCAATTAATAACATGCAATCTGTAACATCTCGAGAAAATATGTTAGGCTTGTATATGGTCTCAAAGGTACTATTATACTTGTATAACATGTCAGTTAAGTTTTGTGGCAAATTGAGTTCGTTTAGGCACTTAGTTGCAACGTAGAAGTTGAAAAATAGCTTAAAATGACTCAGATAGTAGTATAAATTGCTAAGTTAAAGGAAATAAACCTAGAGAGTTTGTTTTTAAGTCACAAATAAGTTAATTAAGGTGTAGTTAAAGTTTGAGAACAACCAGAGTCAGTTTGATATTTTTAGGCATACTGGTTGTACTTTTAACGTCCAATTGACCCCCAGCAGTTATGAAAAAATAAGATATTAGTGAACCAATAATTTTGATGAATCCTAGTATTTATTTCAAAGTTGTTGGAAGTTGGAAAACTTGATTTAGCTAAATTCAAGTATCCTTAGCAGATATAAGTTTCAACACAGAAACTTAAGTTAGACTTTTTCCTAAATTTTTTCTATGTCCCTACCACTTATTTGATCTCTTCTCATGATAGAGAAGCAAAAAGAACATAAAAAGGAAAAAAAGAAAAAAGAGAAAGGGGAGAGAGGAGAAAGGGAAAGAAGAAGGAGAAGGAGAAGGAGGAGAGGAAGATCAAGAAAGAGGATCAAAGATTGAAGATCTTCATCATCTCCATCATCCTTGTAGTAGTATGAGGAGTTTGAGGCAGGGGTTTTATGCTCATCTTCATCTATTTTTCTCATATTCACCATTATTGCATTTATGGTGCTTAAAGGGCCAAATTGAGTTTTAGTGGTGTTTTGAGTAATTTTCTTGCTTGGATGAGTTATAAGTAGTGTTTATGACTTGTTCATGCTAACAGTTTGGATTAGAAACTAAAATCTAGCTGTTTGAACCTAAAATGCTCAAAGGGTAGAATTTGGGGTTTTGGATGGATGACTTTAAGTTTGGATTCATTTTTTATGAAATCGATTAGTGTTTTGTGTTCCCTTCATGTTAGCAAACTTGTTTGGGACTTAAAATCATCAAGAAACAGTTGAGAAGTGATCAAAATCCGTGTATGGCACCATTGGAATAGTGCCATACTACTGCAGAATTCTGCAGCAGCTTCTGTGGCAGGGTCACGCCTAGGCGTGGGGGTGGTCAGTATTGTATATTGATCAGATAGAGAGCACCACGCTTAGGCATGGTAAAACCAAGCCTAGGCATGAGATAGGACACCAGCCACGCCTTGGTGTGAGTTCGAGGAATTTGTAAGATTGTCATTCTTAATGTTTGGGAGTTCCCTGCTAGTTGGGATCACTCTTACATGTTTTCTTAAATGTATTGAGACACTTTTAGGGATATTTCAAAGAGGAAACGATCCTTAGTATAGATGAGAAAATTTAGACCTTTGTGCCTCCAATAGTTAAGGATTGTCATAGGTAGGTATCTAACACCCTAGGCACTTAATGTTGCATTAGATATCACACAAGATGTGATGAGATGAGGTAATAGATACGAGTATACTAGAATGAATTAGTAGTATCCACTCTAGTTAGTTAGTAAAGGCATAAACCTTAGAATATCCAAGAGTAGTGGATTACTTTGGAAGGGTACCTAGAACCTTAAGCAACAAAGTGTTGCAAGTACTAACCACTCATGAGTTAGTTTCACTCAAGTTGAGTTAAGTTTGTGTGTTTAGTTCCTAAGCGGGTGTAATGCACCTAAATCTAACAACCGCGGCCCAATCATCATTGCACTACAGCTACTAAATCTAGGCATGTCACAGTATCAACAAAAGAGTAATTTCAGATAAAAAGAAATTTGATTCCATATTTACGTATAAGTAGAAAATATGAGCCTCGGAATGAAACATATTTAGAAATCAGCCATTAAAACAAAATCACTGAAAGAAAAACATATTCCATATATATAATGTATTTGTCCTTAACACAAGGCACTGATAACATAAAATATAATACTTACATATTCAAATAAAATACAGCGGGAACAAAACACTAAAGGGGGAGTAGTAACCCTGGGTAGGTTCTACTAGCAGACAAAGCCGCAACCCTATATACATATATAACGGTCGGAGTCCCAGTCGACAAGTCCGACATCAATGGCCCCACACAACAACACTCGTACGAAATTGAAGAAATATTGTCCAAACATCTAATCCCCTCGGCAAAGGGGTGGTCCCTCTTCATCTCTTTCACGATCTTTTATCAAACATAAATATAAAACAGAAATACAGAAATACAAGAAAGAGGTGAGATACCCAACATTCAATACCAATGTGGCAGCAAGAAAACGAAACGGCGCAGGACACCCAAATAACATCACAACACATACCTTTATCAATAGTAGTAGTAAAAATAAGAATTTAGATAGAAACAACAATAACATCTCATATAATGAACAATAAGGCAATTCAAATAATCATAACTTTATTTAAAGCAATAGTCCAATCACAGTAATAATTAAAATTAATAGTAAAAGCAACAATGTCCAACAGCAGTAAGAATTGTCAACAGTAAACTAGTCAAATAATTATTACAGTAATAAAACAATTATTGATTCATAGTTATAAATACTCATGCTCAATGAATTATGAGACTAACAGTTCACAATGCAAATGGTACCAAAATTCCTACTCCATGGAGCTAGACATAAACATTTTCGGAGTGAATGATCAAGGAGTAATGCCAGTATATCATTAGCCTATAAAAACAGTGTGCTTCATCTCATAAAATATTTGCGCAACAATGGCTTATACATGGCACCTCAACCGTTGATCGCGATATAGGACAGCGTCTCGGTCCGGATTATCGGTGCGTTTGCATCGGTCTACCCCACGACACAAAGGAGCTCTTAACTGTCCATGTGAGGCACCCGCACCCCGACGCCCCCAGGGTCAACAACATATGACACCTACGCTTAGTCTATTCGCACCCGCACATAGGTGTTATTCAAACTCCTAGGCATACACAGCCTTTCTAACAATGTCCAATGGACAACACATATGCATGACGACACAATGTCCAATCATGTATGTTTATCAATGATGCGTTCATCATAAGCATACCACAATGGCGTATATATTTATTCTCATTGTCAATAATTCATATTAATGATACATTTATCATATGTATTGCCTCAATGGCACATGAGTATTCCTCAATATCCATATATCATATTAATAATACATTTATCAAAAGCATTGCCTCAATGGCATATATTCATATTTCAATATTAACATGTCATAATTTCATTAAGAGCTTGGCCCCACACAGGAACTAGCAATTTCATCAAATAACTCTTAATATTAATACATATACATGTCCATCATTGCACACATACCGAAATTTCCATGTTATGGATCCAAAAATTCCATTTTCAAAATCATTTCTCCATCATTGGTTTGGGTGTATAATCCTGTTGCATTTAAGTGAAATAAAATCCTTGAATCTGGGGTTTAAGATTTATGTTTGAGTTACAAGGGATAAGAAACCATGTTTTCTTCATTTTTAGCTCAAAAATCTTATTTTTTGGGTCTTGGTAATTGATTACATAGGTCTGGTAATCGATTACCAGCTTGGCAGAACCTCTGTAATCGATTATATAAAGGATGTAATCGATTACATAGCTTCCCAGAAACCCGATTGTAACTCCAGGAACCTGGTAATCGATTACACAGCTATGGTAATCGATTACCAGCTGGACAAAACCTCCGTAATCGATTACGCACAAGATGTAATCGATTATGTAATTCCAAGAAACCACGATTTTGTAGCTCAAAAGCTCGGTAATCGATTACAGATGGTGTGTAATCAACTACCATGCACGAACTTGCATAAAAACAGAGTCTTTAGGTCATTTTAACTCAAACCAAACTAATGAATATCATTTTTAACATCATATTAGCTCAAACATGCATCCAAAATCACATAAAGGAAATCAATAACTCATACAAATCCAACAAAATACACTATCATGAAAAACAACATAACAAAGAGGGAAATCCATACATGGATTCAACAATCAACAACTCACACAAGACATTTCCTTACTACCAAGATTGGTTGAAGAGGATCTTCTCCCTCTTACCTATTTGAAGACAACACAATGGTGCTACTCTTTTTTACTCTTGATTTTCGTTTTCACCTTCAAGAAAACACTAATGTGAGTGACTTCCATAATGTCCACTCAAATCATGGAAAGATGAGTTCTTGATCACATAGGTGACCAAGAAAAACGAAAATGGGAAGAAAATGGAAGAAGGTGAAGGCTTTACCTCAAAAGCTTCAAGCTTTAGCTTTAATGGTGGAAAATGGAAGAAGAAGAAGAAGAACCAAAAGATGACCACCAAAGAGAATGGTCTTGGAATGGTGTAAGAAAGCTAGAAATGTGATTGATTTAGCAAGCCATGGAGATTGTCTTCAAGAGGTGAGTGTACGGTGGAGAAAGAAAAAGAAAAGAGGAAGAAAAGAGTGCTTGAAGAAAATGAGAAGAGAGGAAATGTTTAGAAATGTGAGAGTGAAGAATTAAAAGTGAGGATGTGAATATTGGGCTCCCAAATGACTTCTGCCGTGGAGTGAGTGGGGAGGGAAGAGAGAGAAAAAGAAACATGTGTATTATTAGAGAAGTTTCTAGGAAGCTTCCCTCTTTAAGCTCTTGTTAAATTAATCTTTCTTTTGAAAATAAAGTTAATGGATGTGACACAAAGTAGATTTTAGATAATGTGATAAGGTTTTAATACATATTATTATTTAGTAGACAATTGTTATAGTTGACCAAAGTCAGTATTAATTTATCTGACAGATAAAATTTACACAACAATTATTATTTTATTTGTTAAAATTTCTCAAAAAAATGTGAAACCTAGTAAATCGTGTCTGACCTCGGGTTTAGTAAGATCCCCCGTCGACGTTTCCACAGCTCAAAGTTCTCGGGAAAAATATCTCATTTTTCCAGGCCCGCTCAGTTTGCACGTAAAATGAAAAATAATATTAAAATATTTTACGCTCTTAAAAAAATACAAAAAAATTTCCAAAAATTAAAAATATTATAAAACAACTATTTATCCTAAAATTATTAATTTCTGGGATGTTACAGCGGGAACAGTGGTGTACTAAGTTCTCAAGTTAAGACAGATTTTGTGCATTGTTTAATACACACTAGGATGAACTATGACTCGAAAGCTTGTCATATTCATTGAGTATAACAGAAAAGTGTTTAGCTCTTCTAATAGTATAGCTAAGTTGAAGATGCATGTAGGAAGAAAGTTACTTCCTTGAATACTAAGTAAGTTCGGAAGATCAAGTAGCAAGGAATTTCAATAGTTAGGAGTTACCTAAAACAGGTATTTAGATTCTTGAGCACTCAAGTGTGGCACAGGTCACTACCGGTAGTGCAATAGCAAGGAAAACTAGATACAAATGAGATAAGTACATTTAGTAAGGAATACAGTTTTCCTTTATCTCAGGTAGGACCAGTATGTGATAAGTTCACTCCCTACCTTAGCAAGTGTTCGTGGAACCAGAGTTTCCTAGAATGAACAAGTAAAGGTAGGGTTAAATCGTTAGTCTTGCAGTTACAGTTCAGTTGTATGGGCAACTGTCTGTGGCTTTTGACATAAGCAATTATATGGGTGGTTACTTATGTTAACGGTATGTAAGCTATCGGTTTGGCTATACTATGAAGTATTAAGAAATTATCAGTTATAGAGGAGGAAACTCCTATAATAGTAATTATAAGTAATGTAATATGATTATATGGGCGATCGTATAATATTAAGTTTAGTTTAATTATGTATACAGTTTACATAGTTTTTATTCCATGAAATATATATTTATTACTGAGGATATATATGTTCTCACCCCTTTCTGTGTTTTCATGGCAGAAGCAGGTCAAGAATTATCGTTGAGTAAGAAGTTCAAGAAACAAAAAAACTAGTGTAGTATAGTTTTATTTGTTTCTTGTCTTAGACAAAGCTTATGTATATTGTTATATTTACTTTGTAGTTATATTTAGAGGCATGTATTACAATAAGCCCTTATGTGACTAATGTTGTATATATATATATATGTATAAGTTTAAGTTTTTCCATATTCTTTCAAGGCTTTCTATAATGACTTGTATAGTTGTTATAGATATATTAGTAGTTAGTTATGTAGTAAGTGACGTGGTTAGTACTATATATCTTGATATGTTCAAATATATCAAGATATCTATCCTAGGGCATTACACAATCCTCTAAATCAACATTAATGAATGAGTTAAGTTAGCTTAAGAATCTGCTCTAGTTAAAAGCCTATGTCTAGGTCAATTAACCATGCATCATTTACCTAATTCACTATGTTTCCATGAGAATTAGCGTAAACTCCACTCATTAAGATCTATTCTCAAACACCTGTTATGCATGACTAAGAGGTATATGTCTATCCCATTAGCGAATCATCTCACCCAAGCCAATTAAATAAAATAGAACATGCACCAACCGTACCATATCCATATTCACAAATCCCTTTGTCTAGTTCATTTGAAATACTAAGATCATTTCATTGATGGCCAATCAAGAGCAAGCATTAAGCATAGGTATAGAAGAATAAAACTAAACATCAATATAAACTCAAAGAAGTACTGAATCATCAATATCTATGCAATGATTCAGCTTGTTTGGAGCCCTTCCTATAATAGAGAAATCACCAAATCAATAACAGTTACAAATCCACTTAATCACTTAAAGAATATGCACAATTTGCTCAGAATCATATATGAAGATATCCAAATCGAATTCGACAATTATATGCCTAATATCTTCCAAATATGCTTACTAACTAGGACTAAGTTTATCAATAAAGCACAGAGATAGGGCACAAATAACTACATTTCTTGGGGTTATCACCAATAGGGAAGAGATGACTGCTGGTTTCTAAAAGAAACATAGAGGCGACAGTAATCAGTGGAGAATCATCATCATCACTATCTTTGTTCGGCGTCCTTCCTGGCTCTCTCTAGTGGGCATTCTTGACTTAGGGTAGTTTATGAACTCCTTTTGTAAAGCTAACTATTTTTGGAATGAGAATAATAATAAAAGTCCTTTTTTGAATCTTGTAAATTGTATATTCTATTTTTCATTTCCATTCTCTACTTTGTTCTTTTTCTCTGTGATGAGTGAAACGCTCATCATTTAAAAATACGCTTAACCTTGTCATGTTGCCTCTAGCTTGGTGCTTAGCTATCATAGCTAATTGTCTAGGTACGTCTTAATGTCCCTGGGTTATGGGATCCATGCTTTTTAAGAAGTCGGAGTCCGCTGTGCCCCCAAGAGATCAAGAACTGACTAAGGCATTGATCAAGGTAAATCACTTGACATTCGTGGGCATGCCGTGGTCCAGCTGCTGTACATACATCAGGTGATCGAAGTTAGACATTCTAGTGTTAAGCTAGGGTTTGTGGACAAAATCCATCCTCAAAACAACGAGGCTTGTGTGACTTTTGGCTTTCTGAGTAGATCGTCGCTTCAACTGTTATGACAACTATGAGTTCCATGTGACACATTCTAATTGGGAGTCGCTATTAGGCTTTCGAGTGCCATGATGAGGGGCTTTCAAATCTGGAGTGGTTAGACAGAATTGGCCCCCAACCGTCTTGCCTCTATAAATAGGGGCTAAGGCACCTCTTCCACATTTTTACTATTTTTGACTATTTTTTGATGATCTAAGGTGATTTTTGGCAGTTGTGAATGGTGGAGAAGTACAATTTTGGATGGTTTTGTAGTGGTTTTCGGTAGTTTTTAACGGTTTCTCTTCGGCTACACTCCCTTCATTCACCCATTTTCTATATTTCTGCAAGGTACATTGCCTTTTACCCTCTATTTTTGTTGCTTTTAGCGTCGTTCTGAGATAGAAGGTTTCTGCCTTCTCTGTCTTGAGGTATTCCTTCTCTTTTTCTAGTAAAATGAGTAAGAATACTTGCATTTCTAGGTCCATTTGGTGGTGTCGCTCTGTGGAGTACCCTCTCTGTCGTGCAGTGAGCGACGAAGGTGTCCAACTGAGGCTTTGGCTTCTGTGGGCGTGGAGACTATAGTTTTGGAGATAGAGGGCAGATGTGGACATGGACTGTTATTGGTTCCCTCCGTAGTTCACCTTTTCTATGTTTGAATTTGTAGGCTGATATTCTAACAACAACTTACCAGCCTCTGTGGGTATGTCCAAGAGTTCTATGGCAAGGAGAAGAGCTGCGATGCAAAAGAGGCCGGTTATTGAGGGACCCTTGGTACTTACCCCCAAGAGCACTGTATACCCCTGGGTTGGAGATGACATCTGGCAGGTGCATATTACATGTATATGTATGAAGATCTCTTTGTTCGATTAGGACTCCAGATCCTATTCACCCCTTTTCAAATTGTGGTCCTCTATACCCTCAATATGGCTCCATCCCAGCTTTACCCCAACAGCTGGGGAAACATTCTTGCCTTTGAAAGGTTTTGCTGAGTAGTTAGACTTCGGCATTTGGAGAAGGCATTTTTCTACCTTTTTACTTGTTGGTGCCCCTAGGGTACGGGGGCAAGACATATGAATTGGCTCACACTCCGGTCAAGTCCCATTCAGAAGATCTTTGGAGTTTTCCTGGAAAGTTTTAAGAACTTTAAGACTAGGTTCTTCAAGCTGATGATGGCACCAAATACCCATCCGTTCTTTCTGGATGTTAATAGGGATCTGGTGTTTCACTTGTACTAGACCACCCAGGTGTGGGACACCTCCATTGAACAGAATGAGAAGGAAAAGCCTGATCTTGACAAGGATGACACCGAGTGTGTTGATTTCATAAGAACATGGGCTCAGGAAATGGGGCTCATTTCTAGTAAGGATCTTTTAGACGCCACCACTGATGATGAAATTCTTGGTGTCATACTAGGTAGGGATTAGGCCTTAATCCATAGTCTGTTTTTACCTTTTGCTTTAATATTTTCTTTCCAGTTATTTCTAACTTGTTTGTTTTTCATGTTTTGTAACAGAAAGCATGACATCCAGATCATCCCTTTTGGTCCTTCAAGTTTTTAAGGCAAGAAAATGAGGGGCCAGACCTTCCAATGTTCCTGCACCTGTTGCTCCATCTCCGGCCACTTTGGATCCTATTATTGAACTAGCTTCTAATCAGCTGAAATCTCTTGCACAATCCCTTCAAAGGAGGAAAAGAAAGGCTACTGAAAGCACTAGGGTGGAGGATCGTGGGAAGAGGGTGGAAACGGAGCCGGATAAAGAGGAAAGAGAAAATCCAATGCCCTTGATTACAGGGAACGTGAAACACATTATCTAGAAGAGTCCACTTGAAATTCTATTGAGGTTTCAGAATTTCGCACTCTGAGCAGCATGCAGTTGCCTAAGTCCAACATTTTAATCATGGGGTCACCCTCGCCTTGGAAGAATTGAATCTTGAGATACTAATTCGAGACAGTTGCTTGATGATGGCGGAGGAAGCCAATCGAGCTGCCGTTGGGGTCCCAACTGTCGAGTTGCTGCTAGGTTCCCAACTGTTGAGCTTTCAATTGGTATTCTCGATCCGACTAAAAGTGATAGCGAAACATCGAATGAGGACCACTAGAGCCTGGGAGAAGATGAGGCTGGAGCTTGACTTGCCCTTTTTTTCCTTTTTCTCTTTATTTATTGCATTCCTTTACCCCCTGCATGGGACATTTTATTTTTGTAAAGACAATTGCCTCGGTCGCCGGGGTATATTAAATGTATTTCCTTTGCCTTTATAACTTAGCGTTGTATGCTTGTTTCTGTTCCATTGTCTGAACTGGGCCCAATGCCCATTATAAATGTGCACTTGGTAATCATTTAAGGACTTAGGTTGATTTTGATCGAGTAGAACCTTAGTCTGGGGCCCAACGCCTAAAACAAGAGCACTTAGAATTCCACTTAGGGCTTAGGCAAAATTTAAGGTAATCTATAACCAAGGTCTTTAGTGTTTATGGTCTAGTTCAGAAAATCTCCTAACACTTAGGAATTTTCAACTTTAGAACTGATTTAACATAAGACATTCATGGTAAGTACCTAATGGCAGAGCACAGATGCCATAACTCATGTTGCCAATTAATTTCATAACCACAAAATGGTTATGGTCAAGTGTTGAGGATTTGGGTATATGCCTTCAACTTGCAACAAAACTGCAGAAAAGGGTTTCGTGGGTTGTTCCTCTTAACTTGGAATCTAAGAAATCCTGAATCCCATAAGGAATGAGTTTTGTAGGCATTCTTAAGGCAGAGTCTAGCTTGAGGGTCTTAAAATATTTAAAAGGTAACTCAAATCTCATAAGGAATAGGCTCAATAGACATTCTCAAGATGAATTATGGCTTAAGGGTCTTTTGAGATTTTTTAGACATAAGTAGATGTATAAAAATAACTTCATTTTATTGATTGAGCAAAGGACCGAAGCCCGTACAATGTATACCTACAAAAACTAGGGCAGATCAAATATAAAGTAAAGTAAGGGACTAGGCCTTAATGGGAACTTAGTTATAGTACTTTCTAAGTTTGTCCGCATTCCAATAGTTTTTGATTGGCTTGCTTGTTAATATCTCCAAGGTGTAAGATCCCTTGCTAGTGGTGTTCACAATGCGGTAGGGCCTTTCCAATTAGGGTTTAACTTCCCTTGGGAGGCATTCCTATCACCAATGTCTGCTCTCCGGTGTACTAAGTCTCCTGGCTGGAATTTCCTTGGGACAACCTTCAAGTTATAACAAGCCTTCGTCTTCTATTTGATGGCGACATCGTGTATATGAGCAACACACATTCTTTCTTTTAGAAGATTCAAGTCTTCTATGATCAGTTCGGGATTAGTATTGGGCAAGAACTGTTGGAGACGACAGCTAGGTTTGTTTATCTCTACCGGGATCATAGCCTCACACCCATAAGTGAGTTTAAAGGGGGTTTCACCTATTGTAGAGTGAGGCATAGCCTAGTAGGCCTAGAGGACATGGTCTCGGTGTTCAACCCAATTTCCCGTTCCTCAAACAATAACCCGGTTGGCGACTTCAACTTGCCCATTTGTCTTGGGATTTTCAATGGAACTGCAATGATGCTTGATTTTTAGTTAAGTAAGCAGCTCTTAGAAACCCTTATCTTTGAACTGGGTTCCGTTGATCGTCACTATAGACTTTGGAACCTTAAACCTAGTGATGATGTAATATCCTCCATAATATATTGGTCTTGTATATGGCTATATCAGTAACATACTACTTGCTTAACATGCTTGTTCAATTTTGTGACAAACTGAGTTACTTTAGGCATTTTGTTGTAACTAGGAAAATGAAAAGTAGCTTAAAATGACTCAGATAATGACATAAATATGAATAGTTTGTTTCTAGGTCCCAAATGAGCTAAGTAAGGTGTATTTAAAGTTTTAAGATAATCAGAGTTAGTTTGATATTTTTAGGCGTACTAGTTGTGCTTTTAATGTCAGATTGACTATCAGCAGATATGAAAAATTATGATAATGCTGAAACAATATTTTTAATGAATCTTAGTATTTATTTTAAAGTTTTTGTAAGTTGAAAAACTTGATTTATCTAACTCTAAGTGTTTTTAGCAGATCAAAAAGTTACTGCAAAATATCTTGAGTGGACAAGCCATTCATATTTTTGGCAGCCCTCTTTATTGAATTTCTATGATATTTATTCACTCACTCTCAACTCTTTCTCACATTTGAACCAGCAACAACAACCCCAAAGTAAGAAAACAAAGAGAGAAAGGAAGATCAATCGAATGAGGAAGAAGAGAGAAAGAAGAGAGAAAGAAGAGAGAAAGAAGAGAGAAAGAAGAGAGAAAGAAGAGGGAATCAAAAGGGAAAGTCAAAGTTTAAGGATTTCTATTGCAAAGGACCTAAGGTAGGGGAGCTTAACTTCATATTTCTCTTATTCACGTTCTCTTTGTTCTTAGTTTTCTTTAATGAATAAAAGGGTATGTTCTTGAGATGTTTATTAGTGTTGAAGCTTGGACCTTGTTTCTTTAGCTGAGATGAGAATTATAGAAGCTTGTTTGATGCATGGTAGTTGGTTTTCATCCCTTGGAAGCCATAATATTCACTTGTATAGTGACGTGATAATGGGTCTTTAGGTTGGTTTGATGGCTAAATCCATGTGTAAATAAGTTATAATTAGTGGTTGATGTAACACCCTTGTGGGGATGTCACATTTATGATGCAATAAAATAAAATCTGCCCAAGTTATAAAACATTTGATACATAATTATATGAGTTGTAAAATTTTTCCTTTTATATTGGATATCATTAAATAAAATAAAATGAAACATAAAATGAAAACAAACTATTATCACACACCATAATATACATATGATTTTTTTCTTAAGTTGTACAAATAATTTACAACTACAAATATTTAATAAAGCAGTAAATAGTCAGTATAACAGTACTAAAACATAGACATGCCCAAGTGCACATCAAAGATTCCTAACCCTCCGAAGGATCACTCTTAGATTGATCATCGGATGATAGAAATCCACGATGTCTTGAAGCTCTATGGATAGGAGTCTGTGCTGCCTATACAATACTGATCTCACTGGGTGTATGAAATAGTCCTCCCCAGTGACGCCTCAGAGTCAAAGGCAACTCAAGATGTAAATATAGAGTAGTAGTAAAAACAGGCTCCCCATCAAACTCTCCTCGTAGGGACACATTCAGACGCCCTACGTAGACAACCGATCATCTATCCTCCCGCAGTCGCCAGGCTTCAGAGCCTCTGTGAAACTCAAGTCTCACAAAATCTAAGAATTCAGGTAACGCCATAACCACAAGATCAATCTAGATGTTATGGATGATCGGACGGCTCACACTCGTCAAGCTGATCGCTCGTCTGCTAATCCTCGGGGTACAGAATCTCTAGAGGTTGTTCCTCTTCCTCTTCCTCAAACTCTTTACAGAATAAAATAATAATACAGAAACACATACAAATAAAGAGGTAAGACAATCTATATCATTACCAACATGGCAAATAAGAAAATGACAATACAACAGATATCACAATTCATTATAATAATACATAATATAGTATCATGAATAATAACACAATTTAACACAATAATGCACACCTTAGTATCATAACTAATAACACAATTTAACTTATCATACATAATATCTCAAATAATAACTTTATGATGCATGCTACAAATGCAAATGCACAATGACTCATTCCTACTCCATGGAGCTAGACACAGACATCAGAGAGAATGATACGAAAAGAACTATCAGTACCTCAGGCTGCCCAACCAAACTATTACATTGTCCAACATCGTGTCTATAGCCCACAGTCCAAACATCGTATAGTAGTACACAGTCCAAACATATCGTGCACTACAAGCATTGTACTAAACAATCTCCACAAGATCTCGATTAAGAATAGTGCATGTTGAGATCATTAGTGTGTTGCCAGTTACCACGGCCCAGAGGAGCGACCAACTGTCCACATGTGGAATACTCCGCACACTAATGCCTCCAAGTCCACTCAATGAACCACACTATGTTTATCACACCGACAACACGGTGTAATTCATGTCGTCAATCAATCGCCAATATCAACCAATTGACACGACTCTCAATGCATGAATAAGAACTATAATTCCAATATATAGTACATCTCCACTTGACAGTACCATATCTCAACATGTCCGGGTCCACCACTTTGGCTCGACAGCAAAACTCACTGTTCCAATTAATCGCGTAGGAATTTTATCGCGTTTTCACAATCGCGTCACTTTTACAAACTTTTTTAAATCGTGTAAATATTTTTCAACGTTTTTAAAATCGCGTAGTGTTTTTAAATTGTTTTCTCAATCGCGTAAGATTTTTAAATCGTTTTCTTAACCATAAAGCTTTAAAATCTTTATTTTAAGACTGCGTAAGCTATTTCTAATACTTTTAAACTATGTAGAATATTTTCCTTACGTTATAAATATATTATAAAACTTTCTATTTTATTTGTCCATTTCTAGTAAATTTTGATAGCATTTTGTCTAGAAAATTCATTAAAAATGTGTTTTCTACGTTTTCCTTTTAAAAATTCCTTTGTTTAGTTTATAACTACAAAATACACTTTGAAAATTGCTATCATACTTTAAAACTCCAAGGTAAGTATTTTTCAAGAGTTTTGTTTATTTTCTCTTCTATACTATATTTCTAATAAAAATTTGTTTACTTATTTAGTTCTTGAAAATCCATTGCAAATGAATTCTTTTTAGGTTAAACAACTAGTCTACACTTAGAAAACAAATTTTGGATTAATTACACATTGAAAGGGCATGTTGGCCGAATTCAACAAAATCTTTGCATTTGATCTTTAATTCATTTTCCATCTTCTAAATCATTTTGGAATTCATTAATTTACCTAAATTCATTAAATCCTTCCTTTAGAAAATGGTTGATAACATTTTGGTTCTCTTTTCTTCTTGGTGAACCCGTGAGCTCCATGTTGTGTTCTTTGGAACACTCATGCAAACCTTACATGTTATTCACATCCTATATTAATAATCATATATCTATAAACACATGCAATATATTTTAAAGCTATAAACATCCATGCAAATATAATCAATCACAAATAAGGAAAGCATCTAAACAACCATATAAATGAATCCTTATGGATTCTTCACACACATACAATCCATTTTCTCATTACCACACAAGGTTGATGAGATTAAATCTCCCTCTTACCTTAAAGGAAGACAACTCCTTCTACTCTCCTCCTATGGTTTTCGTGACCTTCCAAGAGAAACCTAAAGATCTTAAACAAAAATTTAAAGAGTCATAACTATAGGAGAAAAACATAAACCATGGATCAATCATGGCTTAGAACCTTAGAAATCATGTTAGAAGTAAGAAACAAGAAGTTTCACCTTGTAGGAAAAATCTCCAAAGTGATTTTCCAAGCTCAAGATGAATTTTTTTGGAAGAACTCTCAACTAGAGATGTTCTTAGAATGTTGTTTGGATTTGAGAAGTTGGGTTAGATGAAAATTTAGAAGGTTGGAAGTGTGATTTCTTGGTGTTGGCCGAATGGCTCTCAAAGAAGCAACAATGGTGATTTTTGTTCTTGGTGTTCTTGAAGAGAGAAAAGAGTAAGTTTACGTGATAGCAAAGATGAAGAATGAAGTGAAATACTCTCCTAAACCCTACTTAGCCATGAGCTTCATCAAAGGAGGTGGCATCCTTTGTTGATTTCTCCTAACACTTAATAGCCCTAGATTTGATCAATGGTTGATATCAAAGGCTTTGGCTACAAGCTTGTCTCTAATTGGTGTAGATAATCTAGTCATCAAGTGTCTAGCATCTTCTTGATCCTTCTTGAAGTGCTCTAGCCGAATTGCTCCAAGGAGAGAGTAACTAAGTTTGTGTTCTTTTATGAAATCTAGTTACACTTAGGTGCATTTAGTTAGCTTACTTAGTTACTTGCCTAACTATATAGTTACTTAGGTTAACTAGGTTTGTCTTGATATTTTTAGAACCTTCTCTAACTAGGACTTAAGTAGATAGCTAACTAGGTTTACTTCACTTAGTTACTACATAAGCTTTCTATACTAAATTAGTTAGGTTTAAGCTAACTTGGTTAAGCTTCCTAGTTTAATCTTAACAAGTCCAACCACTTTTGTGGACTTGATTTCTATTAGTCTAGAATTATCAAGCCACTAATGTTGACTACATTTCATTGGTTTAGGATTTAATCTAGTCAGAAACGTTGACTGGTTCACTAAACGCGGGTCCCACAGACTTTTCTGGGTCCATGGTTATTTTGGAGCAAATTTCTATTATTTTTAAGACAGTTGGTACTGTTAAATAAAATAATATTATAATAATATAAAATTAATTTATTACACAGTTAAATCCTAAAAATTAAAAGATTAATATTCATATAACTCAGAATTGGGTTTAGTAAGATCCCCCAGCTCCGAATAATTAAAATAAGATTTTTCTGACCCGAAAATTATTATTTTCTTGACTCAGAGTAAATCACACAAAACACTCAAATAAAATCATAAAACAGTCAAATAAATTTTATAACTTACAGAAAAACACAAAACAATACATTTAGGACAATGTTGCCATTTATCCAAAAGTTGGGGTGTTACAGTTGATGATTCTAATATGAATTGAAATCGTATTTGGAATTGGATATCGCTTAGAATCCAAGACATGGAGGTTGGAAAGTGATGGGGATCCAATAGCACAGTAGTTGTGCTCTTGTTTTCTGCGTTTTCCCGTTTTCTTTATACACCCAATAACCGATTATAGGTGTTGGCTAACTAGTTATTGGGAAAGAGGCAAAGAATCATGTTTTCTATAAAAGGGGCCATAATCGATTATGACGAATGTCTAACTGGTTATTAGATTAGAACAGAGACTCACATTCAGCCTTAACAAGCCATAACCGATTATCAAGATTCCATAACCAGTTATGGATGGTTCCAAAGTTAGATTGTGGCTTGTCTTAGCTATCTGTTCAAGAGGAATAAGGGCTAGGACTTTAAGAAGGTTAAGTTTAACATTCTTGGGCTTCATGTAAGGCTAGTTTAAGCTAGGTAAAGAACACCCATGATTAAATAAAGACTCTTATACATGTTTTAATATGTATAGGAAAAGTTTAAACCTTTGATCAACCCAAAGTGAGGGATTGACTTGGGTAAGTGTCTAATACCCTTAGTGACTTAATGTTGCTTGAGATGTCACTTGAGATGTGATGGTGTGGTGCGCTAGATGCAAGTAAGTTAGGATGGATTGGTAGTGTCTTTCCTAAATGATGTTATGATGTCATTTATCTAGAAGGAAAAGGGTCATAAGTTCCCAATGGGACAAGCATTCCTAACCAAGAGCTAGGGTTACATGTAGTTGAGGTTATAGATTTTTCCTCTCTACAATAGGTAAGCACAAGAAGCCAAAGTTCCTAGTAGAACATGCCTGGGCCTTAAATGAGCTAAGTGTGCAAGTATAAATGTATGCATGATTAACTTGGTTTTGCTAGATATTAAAGTTGAACCTTGTAGAGACTTTAGACATATCTTTTTCTAACATGTTTTAAGATTATGTTTATTAAGCTATGTATGATTGGTTTTAGTTTACTTATACTGAGGATTATTGATTCTCACCCCCGTGTTACCATATAATTCTAGGTGAAGGTTCTTCTAAAAGTAAGAAGAAAAAGGAGTTGAAAGACTAGTATAGCTTTAGTTTTGTTACTTCTAGCTCAATCTTGTATTTATTTATTCTTGTTCTTTATGTAAATGATTATGTATTGCATTAAGCCTTTCCTAGGCTACCTTGTATATATATACTTATGCATTTTGTTATGTTTTAAGTTTTTCACTTTTCATAAGGCTATCTAAAATGACTCCAGTGTACATTATGGATATATTTTCAGATTATTATGTATGTAGTGACGTTGTAAAGCTGTTTATCCATATAAAGGTTCTACTTATGGGATTTTAGTATTTGGTCATTATATTTTGGTATCAGAGTAGTTCATCTTGTTGAGTCAGGGTATGGACTGACTATGCTTAGGCATGTTAGGAATTCCTTTGTGTGTGCTATGCATTTCTGTGTGTCTTGTCTAAGATGTCTAAATAGAATTGCATAACTTGCCTATTGTTGGACTGTTAGTAGTTACTGTTACACGATTACATAATATTGCGGACTGATCAACTTAATATGTATTGTTCTATGTGTATAGGAAATTATGACACCAAAGAGGCAAACTTGTATGACAAGAAACTCAACTAGGGAAAAACCAGATATGGCTGAAACCGTGATGGTAATGGCCGAAGCGATGCGTGAGCAGACAACTACAAATGCTACTGTGATGAGGGATCAGGCAACTATGACTGCTAGGCTAGTTGAGATGTTGGGGGCCAATCAACAGCCACCACCTAAGCAAGCAGTTTAGGAAGTTTAACAAGTAGGAAGGAATCAGAATTTCTTAAACTTGTCAATTTTCCATCAGATGAACCCTCCACCGTTCAGAGGCGAGTTTAATCCTGCCAAAGCTGAGGAGTGGCTTAGTGAAATAGAAAAGATTTGTGATGTGATGGTTTGTTTGGAAGAGCAAAAAGTGACCTTCACCTCCTATATATTGAAAGGAGAAGCGAAGCATTGGTGGAAAGGTACCAAAAGGGTACTAGAAGTTGCAGAAAACTAGATGCCTTGGGAGGTTTTCAAGATAGCCTTTCTAGAGAAGTTTTTCTTGCAAACTCTACATGATGATAAGGAGGTGGAGTTTATGCAGTTATCACAAGGAAGCATGTCAGTAGGACAGTATGTAGCCAAGTTTGATGAGTTATCAAAGTTCTCTTCACATCTCCATTATCATCCAGATGAGAAATGGAGATGTATGAAATTCGAAATCAGTTTGAGAAGTGAAATCAAGAGCATGGTGAGACCTATGGAGATTAGGGACTTTCCTACTTTGGTCAACAAGTGTAGGATTGTCGAGTCAAGTATTCACATCCCTTAAGCAGAGGTAAGGGTACAAGATGTTCCAAAGAGAAAGCGAAAGGATGATAAGAATAAGCAGGGAGCTTATAACGCAAGCAACCCTAAAGGAAAAGACAAAATGAGCTCTAAAATATCAAGGTATCCTAAATGCAAGAAAGTACATGGAGGCAAGTGCTTGGCAGGCTAGTCACTGTGCTACACATGACAAGGAGGTGGAGTTTATGCAGTTATCACAAGGAAGCATGTCAGTAGGCCATTATGTGGCCAAGTTTGATGAGTTATCAAAGTTCTCTTCACAACTCCGTTATCACCCAGATGAGAAATGAAGATGTATGAAATTCGAAATCAGTTTGAGAAGTGAAATCAAGAGCATGGTGAGACCTACGGAGGTTAAGGACTTTCCTTCTTTGGTTAACAAGTGTAGGATTGTGGAGTCGAGTATTCACATCCCTCAAGCAGAGGGAAGGGTATAAGATGTTCCAAAGAGAAAGCAAGAGGAAGATAAGAATAAGTAGGGAGCTTATAAGGCAAGCAACCCCAAAGGAAAAGACAAGATGAGCTCTAAAATACCAAGGTGGCCTAAATACAAGAAAGTACATGGAGGCAAGTGCTTGGTAGGCTAGCCAGTGTGCTACACATGTGGGTAGCCGGGACATTTCTCAAAGGATTATCATCAGAATAAGGAGGATACGCCTACCCCAAAGCCGCTAACCAAAGGATGAGTTTATACTTTAAGTGGAAAGGAGGTGGCCCAGTCTTCTGATCTCATACATGGTAAAGGTATAATTCGAATCATCTTTTAAATGGCATGTATGATTCTGGAGCATCTCACTTCTTTATTTCTTATGATTGTGTAAGGATGTTGGATTTACCTTTGTCAAAGTTACCATATGACTTATCTGTTTCTACCCCCACTAGTAAATTAGTCATAACTTCCAAAGTATGTCTTGACTGTTATATAAGAGTTGAGGATAGAGTTTTCTTTGTAAATCTTATTTGTTTACCTCTTGTGGGCATAAATCTAATTCTGGGTATGGATTGGTTGTCATCCAATCATGTGGTCTTAAATTGCTCAGATAAGACTTTAGTTTTTGTATTTGATATTCCTACCAAAGTTGTTTCTTCAGAGTCCGCCTATCTCAACGCTAATCAGGTTAATCACTATTTAGTAGAAGGAGCTCCAGGATATGTTCTTCTTTTCTCACTAGATGTAGAGGTTGAGCAGAACCTAGATAGAATACCCATGGTGAGGGAATACCCAGAGGTATTTCTGAGTGATGTAGCAAAGTTGCCACCAGAGAGAGATATAGAGTTTACTATAGATTTAGTACCGGGTAGGAGACCTATATCTATAGCACCCTATAAGACAGTACTGCTAGAGTTAACAGAACTAAAGAAACAAGTAGAGGATTTGTTGGACAAGAAATTTATTAGGCCTAGTGTCTCTCAGTGGGGATCACTAGTGTTGCTAGTGAAGAAGAAAGATGGTACCATGAGGTTATGCGTCAATTATAGATAATTGAACAAGGTAACCATTAAGAACAAGTATCTATTGCCTAGAATAGATGATCTTATGGATCAACTAAGAGGAGCTTCAATGTTTTCTAAGATTGATCTAAGATCTAGATATCATCAAATCCAGGTTAGGGAAGAGGATATCCCTAAGACCGTCTTTAGGACTAGGTATGGACATTATGAGTATCTTGTGATGTCTTTTGGGTTGACAAATGCTCCAATAGTGTTTATGGATTACATGAATAGAGTTTTTAGACCCTATCTAGACAAGTTTGTTGTGGTATTTATTGATGACGTCCTTATCTATTCTAAGACAAGGGAAGACCATGAGCAACATGTCAAGATAGTTTTAGATATCCTTAAAGAGAAGAAGTTGTTTGTCAAATTGTCCAAGTGTGAGTTTTGGCTAACGGAAGTTCAGTTTTTAGGCCATGTTATTTCTAAAGGAGGAATCTTAGTGGACATTCGTAAAATAGAAGCAGTGTTATAGTGGGAAAGACTCACCACTGTGACCGAGATTAGGAGTTTTATAGGCCTAGTTGGTTATTACAGGAGGTTCATCAAGGGTTTTTCTCAGTTAGCACTACCATTGACTAGGCTAACAATGAAAGCTAGTATGATTGACTGGACTCAAGAATGTGAGAATAGCTTCCAAGAGTTAAAGAAGAGGTTGACCACTATGCCAGTGTTGGTGATTTCAGATCCCCATGAGAACTTTAAGGTATATTGTGATGCCTCAAAGATGGGACTGAAGTGTGTTCTGATGCAAAATATGAGAGTAGTTGCCTATGCATTGAGGCAGTTAAGGCCACATGAGGAGAACTACCCTACACATGATTTGAAATTGATAGTTGTAGTGTCTGCCTTAAAGATTTGGAGGCACTATCTCTATGGGGTTCAATTTGAGGTGTTCAATGACCATAAAAGTTTAATGTACTTATTTGATTAGAAGGAGCTGAACATGAGACAAAGAAGATTGATGGAATTCGTAAAAGATTATGACTTTGAGCTAAAGTTTCATCCAGATAAAGCCAATGTAATGGCTGATGCACTCAGTAGGAAATCCCTACATGCGTCCCGAATGATGGTCTAAGATAGTGAACTTCTTGAGAGTTTCAGGGATTTGAGTCTTGAAGTGACTATGATGCCACATAGTCTCTTTATGAGTAGAGTGGACATAGTGAATGACTTATTTTAGAAGCTCAAATGAAGGATGAAGCTCTAAGAGATGTTAGTGAGCAGATATTTTTAGGAACCCAAGAGGATTTTGATATCTCTGATAATAGAATGATAAAGTTTAGAGATAGACTTGGTATTCTAAGAGAGTCGGAGATCAAAGAAAGGATTTTAGAAGAAGCTCACAGAAGTAAGTATACCATCCATCCCAGAGCCACAAAAATATGTCAAGACTTAAGGAAAATGTTTTGGTGGTCTGGAATGAAAAGAAACATAGCTGAATATGTCTCAAAGTGTTTAATTTGTTAGAAGGTGAAGATTGAACATCAGAAGCTAGCAGGACCTCTAGAGTCATTGGGAGTCCCTGAATGGAAGTGTGATAGGATCTCAATGGACTTTGTGATGGATTTACCAAGAACTCAGCTAGGGTGTGATGCAATATAGGTCATAGTGGATTGATTAACCAAATCTGTCCACTTTTTACCAATTAGAGCTAACAATTTTTTAGAAAAATATGCCCATTTATATTTGAAAGAGATAGTTAAGTTACATGGAGTCCCCCATAAACATAGTTTCAAATAGGGATCCTAGATTTACATCTAGATTCTGGGGAGCCTTGCAAAAGGCATTTAGGACTAAGTTGAACCTTAGTACGACTTATCACCCCCAAACAGATAGGTAAACAAAGATAACTATCCAAACCCTAAAAGATATGCTTAGGGCCTGTGTTTAAAACAGCAAGGTAGTTGGGATTTGTTCTTACGTTTAGTGGAGTTTGCCTATAATAATAATTACCACTCTAGCATAGGTATGACACCCTATGAGGCTTTGTATAGAAGAAAGTGTAGAACACCTCTATGTTGGTATGAGGTAGGTGAGTGAACCATCCTTGGTCCATAGATGGTCCAGCAGACCGTAGAACAAATCAAAATGATTAAGGATAGGTTGGTTACTACTCAAAGTCGGTAAAAAAGTTATGCTGACAAGAGAAAGCGACCTCTTGAGTTTAATGAGGGAGAACATATTTTCTTAAGAGTTACTTCTACAATAGGAATTAGTAGAGCATTGAAAACCCGAAAGTTACATCCTCGTTTTCTTGGTCCCTACCAAATTCTAAAGAAAGTTGGACCCGTAGCCTACCAGATAGCCCTTCCTCCTAATCTGTCTGACCTTCATGATGTCTTTCATGTGTTTCAGTTGAGAAAGTATAATCCAAATCCTTTACATATCGTAGAACATGAATCTATATAGTTAAGAGATGATTTATCTTATGATATACATCTAGTAAGATCATAGACAGAGGGATCAAAGAGCTTAGAGGTAAGCAGATTCCTCTGGTGAAGGTTATATGGGGTGGCTTTGACACTGAGGAAGCTACTTGGGAGCTGGAGTCCCACATGCATTAGAGTTACCCGGAGTTGTTCGCATAAGGTAAGTAATTTTAGGGGCAAAATTTTAAAAAGGAGGGGAGAAATGTAATATCCTCCATAACATGTTAGTCATTTATATGGCTATATAAGTACCATACTACTTGCTTAATATGCTTGTTCAATTTTGTGACAAGCTGAGTTACTTTAGGCACTTTGTTGCAATCAGGAAAGTGAAAAGTAGCTTAAAATGACTCAGATAATGGCATAAGTTGCTTTGTTAAGGGAAACAGATATGGATAGTTTGTTTCTAGGTCACAAATGAGCTAAGTAAGGTTTATTTAAAGTTTCAAGACAATTGGAGTTAGTTTGGTCTTTTTAGGCATACTAGTTGTGCTTTTAATACTGGATTGACTACCATCAGATATGAAAAATTATGATAATAGTGAAACAACATTTTTAATGAATCTTAGCATTTATTTTAAAGTTATTGTAAGTTGGAAAACTTGATTTAGCTAAATCTAAGTGTTTTTAGCAAATCAAGAAGTTACTGCAAAATATCTTGAGTGGACAAGCCATTCACGTTTTTCGTAGCCCTCTTTATTGATTTTTTATGATATTTATTCACTCACTCTCAACTCTTTCTCACAGTTGAACCAGCAACAACAGTCCCAAAGGAAGAAAAGAAAGAGAGAAAGGTAGATCAATCAAAGGAGGAAGAAGAGAGAAAAAAGAGGGAATAAAAAAGAAAAACCAAAGTTTGAGGATTTCTATTGCAAAGGACCTAAGGTAGGGGAGCTTAACTTCATATTTCTCTTGTTCACTTTCTCTTTGTTCTTAGTTTTCTTTGATAAATAAAAGGGTGTGTTCTTGAGATGTTTATGAGTGTTGAAGCTTGGACCTTGTTTCTTTAGTTGAGATGAGAATGATAGAAGCTTGTTTGATGTATGGTAGTTAGTTTTCATCCCTTGGAAGCCATTATATTCACTTTTGTAGTGAAGTGAGAAATGGGTCTTTAGGTTGGTTTGATGGCTAAATCCATGTGTAAATGAGTTAGAATTAGTGGTTGATGATTCTAATATGAATTGAAATCGTATTTGGAATTGGATATCACTTAGAATCCAAGACATGGAGGTTGGAAAGTGATAGGAATCCAATAGCACAGTAGTTGTGCTCTTGTTTTCTGTGTTTTCCCATTTTCTTTATACACCCAATAACTGATTATGGGTGTTGGCTAACCGGTTATTGGGAAAGAGGCAAAGAATCACATTTTCTGTAAAAGAGGCCATAATCAATTATGAAGAATGTCTAACCAATTATTAGATTAGAATAGAGACTCACGTTGAGCCTTAACAAGCCATAACCGATTATCAAGGTTCCATAACCAGTTATGGATGGTTCCAAAGTTAGATGTTGGCTTGTCTTAACTATCTGTTCAAGAGGAATAAGGGATAATACTTTAAGAAGGTTAAGTTTAACATTCTTAGGCTTCATGTAAGGCTAGTTTAAGTTAGGTAATGAACACCCAAGATTGAATAAAGACTCTTATACATGTTTTAATATGCATAGGAAAAGTTTAAATGTTTTATCAACCCAAAGTGAGGGATTGACTTAGGTAAGTGTCTAATACCCTTAGTGACTTAATGTTGCTTGAGATGTCACTTGAGATGTGATGGTGTGGTGTGCTAGATGCAAGTAAGCTAGGATGGATTGGTATTGTCTTTCCTAAATGATATTATGATGTCATTTATCTAGAAGGAAAGGGGTCAGAAGTTCCCAAAGGGACAAGCATTCCTAACTAAGAGCTAAGGTTACATGTAGTTAAGGTTACAGATTTTTCCTCCCTATAATAGATAGGCACAAGAAGCCAAAGTTCCTTGTAGAACATGCTTGGGCCTTAAATGAGCTAAGTGTGTAAGTATAAATGTATGTATGATTAACTTGGGTTTTCTAGATGTTAAAGTTGAACCTTGTAGAGACTTTAGACATATCTTATTATAACATGTTTTAAGATTATGTTTATTAAGCTATGTATGATTGGTTTTGGTTTACTTATACTGAGGATTATTGATTCTCACCCTGCTGTGTTACCATGTAATTCCAGGTGAAGGTTCTTCTAAAAGTAAGAAGAAAAAGGAGCTGAAAGACTAGTATAGCTTTAGTTTTTTTTTTTTTGCTTCTAGATCAATCTTGTATTTATTTATTCTTGTTCTTTATGTAAAAGATTATGTATTACATTAAGCCTTTCCTAGGCTACCTTGTATATATATACTTACAAATTTTGTTATGTTTTAAGTTTTCCACATTTCATAAGGCTCTCTATAATGACTCCAATGTACATTATGGATATATTTTCAGATTATTATGTAAGTAGTGACGTTGTAATGCCGTTTATCCATATAATGGTTCTACTTATGGGATTTCAATATTAGGATGTTACAGATGACGTGAAGCCAAGTGAACTTTTAGATCCCAGTAGAGGTGTTCGTGACTAGGGTTTCTGCCTTGATCTATTTGGTGAAGTCATCCATGGCCACCACGAAGTACTTTAGCTGTCTAGGTGCTTGAGAGAAAGGACCTAGAATGTCTATATCCTATATGTAGAATGGTCAGGGTACGGATGTCATGGACAACTTTTCAGGTGGAGCTTGATAATGATCCAAGTATCACTGACATTTATCATAAACCCGGATATGTGCAAGGGAGTCAGCTTCTATTGTTGGCCAATAGTATCCAGCCCTGAGTGCTTACTGTAACATTCCGAAAAATACATATTTGATCATAAATCATCGTTTTATAATATTCTTGATTTTTGGGAATTTTTCTGGAATTTTTCGGAAACGACGAATATTTTAATATATTCCTCGTTTTGCATGCATACTGGGCTGAGAATTGCTGAGACCAGTGTAACGCTCCGGAAGTTAATTATTTCACTACCAATAGTCGTTTTCTAATATTTGTGATTTATGTGAATTCTTTCGGAATTTTTCAGAAACGACGAATATTTTAATATATTCCTTGTTTTGCGTGTGCGCTGTGCAGACCCGGGAAGATGCGATGTCTTCTCTGTGGTGGTAAACTCTAAATTATGGACTTGTCGACGGGGATCTTACTAAACCCGAGACTCGGGCACAATTTGAAGTTTACATTTTACGAGGTTTTACCCGATGAATGAAATCGTGGTATTGTAAAATCATCGATGAATAATAAAATAGTATTTTCATCATCGGTAACTCTTCTACACTGGAGGAAAAGTAATACTGACAGTGTAAATATTCATCTGTGTTAGTGTGCCCGATTAGGAAATAACTTTACTTCTATTTTATCGAGAAACGTGCGAAACTTCTCATGGAAGCTTGGAGGAAGCTTCTTGGAAATTTCCTCTTCCTCCTTCCCCATGCAAAGCAGCCCATTTTTCTCTCTCTCTCCTTCATGCACGGTTGCATGGCAGCCCAAAGCAAGGAAATATTGCATTTCCTTATTTCATTTTTATCATACAAATTCATTAACTATCAAAACACTTTCTCTTACTACCATTTCTTTCTTTCTCCTCCATTTTCGTTTTCTCTTCTCCTCTCTTCATGCTACGGCCAGCCTCCCTTCTTCTCCCTCAACCATCACAAAAATTCAAACTAATTACATTTCCTAACTCCTCTCACCATTCTAAGCACCTTTTCTTCTTGGAGTAACTTGAGATTCCACCATTCTCACCATTTCTTCAAGCTCCAAGCTTTGAGCTTTTTGGGTAAGATTCAAGACTTCTCTTCTTTCTCCTCCATTTTCGTGGTCATGGACTTCATGTTGGCCATCCATGGCTTATTTTCCAAGCCATTATGCTATTCTAACAAAGTCACCATTTTTAGGATTCTTGGAGCTTAAATCCGAAAATTCAAAGGAAGTTCTTGGTGTTCTTCTTTTGTTTTCTTCACTTAGGTAAGAGGAAGATACTCCTCCTCAACCTCTCTTAGCACCTAGGAACCTTGTATGTGTATTGTTGTTGATTTTGTTTGAGTCTATGTATAAAGTTCTCTCATTTTATGTTGTTCGGATGATGATGTATTTTGTTGGGTTTGTATGATTTATTGATGTTTCTTGTACGATTTGAAGTCAGTATTCGAGTATCTTGTTGATTAAGTATGATAATGATTGGTTTGATTTGAGTTAAAGGACACGAGAACTCTGTTTTCTCGCAAGATTACGCATGGTAATCGATTACACGAGGCTTGTAATCGATTACCAAGCTCTTAAAGGTACTAAATCGCGATTCTGGAAATCTGGTAATCGATTACATCTCGTGTGTAATCGATTACAAAGATTTCGACTAGCTTGTAATCGATTACAAGAATGGTGTAATCGATTACCAAGCCTCGATGTCACGGAATGATGCCTGCGGGAATCACGTAATCGATTACAACTAGAGGGTAATCGATTACGGAGGTTGTTCAATTGGTAATCGATTACCACGGTTGTGTAATCGATTACCAGGGCCTTGAAGTTACGAAACGTGATTCTGGGAATCACGTAATCGATTATAATTTCATTGTAATCGATTACAGAGGTTCTGTTTCTCAGGTAATCAATTACAATGGTGCTGTAATCGATTACCAAGATCCAAAAATGAAATTTTGAGCTGGAAATGATGGAAATTATGGTTCTTTGTCCCTTGTAACTCAAACGTAACCTCAAAACTCTGGATTCAAGGAATTTACCTCATTTAAATATGATAGGAATATGTATTCATACCGATAGAGAAGAAATGACCTTGAAAACGGAATTCTTGGATCTATGATATGGAAATTGTGACATGTGTGTGATGAGGAATATATATATTGATGCTTATATTGGCCTATGGTGGCATGTTATGTAATGGTATGAAATTGTGAATCATACATATCCATGCATAGTGTTATATGCATTGTGAATGTCCTTGTGGACTGTTGTAAGGCCAAGTTGCCTAGGAGATTGAACACACCTTAGTGCGGGAGCGAGTAGACAAGTGTGGGTCTTGTTATGACCTTGGGGGCGTCGGGGTGCGGGTCCTTCACAATGGGCAGTTGGTAGCTCCTCTGTCTGTGGGGCAAACCGATGCAAACGCACCGACGATCCAGACTTGACACTGTCCTATATCGTGATCTAGTGTAGAATGTCTGTGCAATGCCATGATTGTGCACGAGAAAAATTTATTGATAGCACGGCCTCGGCGAGGAGTCACATACATGTCTCCTGATCTTTCTCTCCGACTGTTTGAGTCTAGCTCCATGGAGTAGGAATTTGGGAAAGCATGCATACGAGTCATGATATACACTGTCATCATTAATTCTTATTTTCTGATGCTATACTTGATCTAACTGCTATTATAATAATTATATGCCTGTAACTATTTAATTACTTTCTGTTGAGATTACCGCTCATTAATTGAATATGATGTGTTGGATTGCTATTTGGGCGCGTGGCGCCGTTTTGTTTCTAGTTGCTATAATTGGTAATGATGGTAGGATATCTTACCTCTTTCCCTGTGCTTCTATTATTTGCTGTTTATGTGTACCCTGTACTGATCGAAGACGACGGTGAAGAGACAGAAGATCCTGCCTTCCCCGGCTTCTGGCCTGCACAGGATTGACTTCTATTGCGACGATGTATGCACGTATGCGTGGGTTCTTGGGAGATGTGCGTCTGACCTTCCTTGGAGGGCCGGAGTGTTGGCACATCAACCTGAACTCCGACCGCTGCGTGTATGTGGGAGACGTGTCGATAGCACTTGCCTGGAGACGTCATGAGGCTCCTGTCCTCACTTGCTACCTCAGCTTGCGCCTGGAGTTTTACCTGCCTATCAGGGAGATGTGGGGTGCCCGTTATTACACTCCGCAGGAGGATTCGTTTGATTCCACCGCTCGGGCTCCGTCCCGCGCCTCTGTGGCTCCCATGGATGAGTCCTCAGATGAGGAAGATCCTGATGAAGGTCCTCCTGAGGATCCTGAATCGGTCCCTTTTTATCTGAGGGGTCGATGATCGTTGGTGGCTACTGATGGCTACCAGTGTTTTATTTTTGGGGGCCTGATGTATTTTTCTTTTTGGTTGGGCTGTACATTTTGTATATGCATGAGGATATATATATGCATGTTTCCCTTGGGGTGGGTATAGTTTTGCTTTTTGATGATGGCCAGGCTTGTAATTACAAAACAGTTGTATCAAATTTTATATATCTATGTATGCTATTCAGGTGCAAATTCTGTGTATTGTTTTACTCGTCATTTTTGTCCACATTCCGTATTATCAACATTATTATATTATTATTATAAAAAAAATATTGCCAATTTTGCCCACATGGTTAACATCAATTAAATAAAATGAACCGGGTCTTAATCGCTTGTTTATTTAATTTCCGCATTTTATCTTGTTTGACAATGTGACGTTCCCTCCCAAAAAGGGGCGTTACATTAAGTTAGTATCAGAGCCCCGGTTTATGTTTTCTTTGGGTCTTGAGTGTGAGTCTGTCTTGTTTGTGCTGTGTGAATCTCTGTGATGGGTGTCTTGAGTGGATTCCTCTGACTTTTCTTATGTTTTTAGTAATCTAATTTGAGAAAAAAGCAAGATGGCAAGAGGTGGAGATATGGCAGCTGCTATTGAAGCAATGCAGAGAATGGCTGAAGTCATCGCCCAACAAAATGAACGCGCTACTCAACAACAGAAAGAGTTGCTCAATAACTTGAGGCGACTGCCGATGTGCAAAACTTAGCAGAGTTTCGTCGTCATAACCCTCTGCAGTTCAAGGGGGAATTTGATCCTGACAAGGCTAATCTATGGATCAAGGAGCTGGAGAAAGTCTTTCGTGGCATGAATTATGCGGAAGACAAGAAGGTGAATTATGCGACTTTTATGCTTGTCGGAAATGCCGAAGACTGGTGGAATGGAGCTCAAAGGGCATTAGAAGCCGAAGGAGCAGAGGTCACTTGAGAATTGTTCAAGGAGAAATTCTTGGGCAAATACTTTCCTACGAATGCGAGACACGCAAAGGAGATGGAGTTCCTCAACCTGAGACAGGGGAACATGACGGTCAACGAATACGCAGCCAAGTTTGAAAACTTGGAGAAATTTTTCACACATTACCAGCATCAAACTGAAGAAGCCTGGAAATGCTGGAAATTCACCGAAGGACTGAGGTACGAGGTAAAGAAAGCTGTGATTACCTTGAAAATGAAGGTATTCTCGGGAATCGTTAGACACTTATCGCGAAGTTGAAGCCTTGGAGCAGGCTAGAGACGCGAGAAACAGGAACTTTGGGCCTGTACGGTCCCAAAGAGGTGGAGGCAGTGGTTCAAATCGCTTTCAGAAGAAACCCTATTCCCGACCAACGGGGAGTCAACAACAAATTGGTGGAAGTTCAGGTGGAGGTTCTTCTGGGAACCGAACTGGTCAGAATACGACCTACCCGTCCAAATGCCTGAAGTGTGGGAAGGATCATCTCACAAGAGACTGCACGATAAAAGGAATCATTTGCTTCAGATGTGGAAAACCGGGCCATATGTCCAGAGACTGCAACCAAGCAAAGGCTGAACCTTCAGTCAATGCAACCCGAGCCAAGAAACCGCAAGCCGGAGGTCGAGTTTATACTATGAGTGGAACTGAAGCTTCTGAATCCGAAGACTTGATTCAAGGAGAAGGCGCCATAGAAGGTAATCTTTTAAAAGTACTGTATGACTCTGGGGCAACCCATTCTTTCATATCATATGACTGTGTGCTACGACTTGGTTTACCTGTGTCTGAACTACCTTTTGAATTGACTGTTTCAACCCCCACCGATAAACCGGTAGTTACTACCAAAGTCTGTTTGAAGTGTCCTTTGATTGTTGAAGGTCAAATCTTTTCTGTTGATTTGATCTGTTTACCTCTTTCACAGTTAGATGTAATCCTAGGAATGGACCGGTTATCTTCCAACCATGTTCTCGTTAGATTGTTCTAGTAAGACCATAGTCTTTCCCGTGGATGAGAATTCTAGATACTTGACGGCCAACCAAGCACGAGCTTTCTTGAAAGAAGGAGCTCGGGGTACATGCTATTATCTTCTTTGAAAGTCGAGAGTGAGGTGATTTGAGTACTATTCGGTAGTGAAGGAATTTTCTTGAGATCTTCCCCGAAGAAGTACGGTTTACCACGGCACGTGAAATCGAGTTTGCTATTGATCTAGTGCCGGGAGCTGGTCCCGTGTCTATAGCACCTTACCGAATGTCACCGGCGAGAATTAGCCGAACTTAAGAAGAAGCCTAGAAGAGCTTTTGGAGAAGCAGTTCGTTAGACCGAAGTGTGTCCCCGTGGGAAGCACTGTGTTACTAGTTCGAAAGAAGGACGGTACCTCGAGATTGTGTGTGGACTACAGGCAATTGAACAAGTTGACAATCAAGAACAAGTATCCTCTCCCGAGAATTGACGACTTGATGGACCAACTGAAGGGGGCAGCGGTATTTTCGAAGATTGACTTGAGATCTGGGTATCATCAGATAAGAGTGAAGACGGAGGATATACCCAAGACTGCTTTTCATACGCGATACGGTCATTACGAGTTTCTTGTGATGCCGTTTGGTGTGACGAATGCGCCTGCTATTTTCATGGACTATATGAACCGCATCTTTCGTCCGTACTTGGATAAGTTTGTTGTCGTCTTCATTGATGACATCCGATATATTCCCTTAATCGGGAGGATCATGCGGAGCACCTCAGCGTAGTTCTTCAGATTTTGAAGGAAAAGGAACTGTATGCCAAGCTGTCGAAGTGCGAATTTTGGCTGGATGAGGTGAAGTTTTTGGGTCATGTGATCTCAAAAGAAGGAATCGCAGTGGATCCATGCAAAGTAGAAGCGAGCTTACAGTGGGAACAGCCGAAGTCAGTGACGGAAGTCCGTAGTTTTGTGGGTTTAGCCGGATATTACCGGAGGTTCATAGAAGGGTTTTCCAAGATTGCCGGACCGCTCACCCAATTAACGAGGAAGAATCAGACTTTTGAGTGGATTGATAAATGTGAGCAGAGTTTTCAAGAGTTGAAGAAACGACTGACTACCTCACCTGTATTAGTGTTACCTGATCCGAATGAACCGTTCGAGGTGTATTGTGACGCTTCGTACCAAGGATTGGGATCTGTTCTTATGCAACACTGAAAGGTGGTAGCCTACGCTTCGCGACAGTTGCGAGTGCATGAAAAGAATTACTCGACTCATGATTTGGAGTTGGCAGCTGTGGTTTTTGCTCTGAAGATATGGAGACATTTCCTTTATGGAGCGACATTCAACATCTTCAAAGTGACCACAAGAGCTTGAAGTACTTGTACGATCGAAGGAGCTGAATATGAGACAGCGGAGATGGTGGAGTTTTTAAAGGATTATGATTTCCAGTTGTTGTACCACCCTGGCAAGGCGAACGTTGTGGCTGACGCCTTAAGTAGAAAAACTATCAGTGTTTCTGCCTTGATGATTAAGGAAAGAGATCTCATCGAACAATTTAGAGATGTATGGTCATTTGTTAAGTTGGAACCCGGAAGAATTTGCATGAATATGGTTACCATCTCAAGCGAGTTGATGGAAGACATACGGGAAAAACAGAAGACCGATGAATTCTTGCAAGGAATAAGAGAACAAATGAAACAAGGCGAGAAAATAGAGTTCGAAGAAGGAACAGACGGAATTCTGAGATTCCGAGGTAGAGTTTGTATTCCTCGTGACCAAGAGCTTAGACGATATATTGTGGATCATGCCCACACTAGCAAGCTAAGTATGCACCCTGGTATAACAAAGATGTACCAAGACTTGAAGAAGTTGTTCGGTGGCATGGACTAAAAAGTGATGTCACTAGATGTGTATCGACTTGTCTAGTCCGTCAAAAGCCAAAGTGGAACATCGCCGACCGTTGTGGTTCTTTGCAACCATTGTCTATTCCCGAATGGAAGTGGGACAAAGATCGCAATAGACTTTGTTGTGGGATTGCCAAAGACAAGGATGGGACATGACTCGATTTGGGTAATAGTTGATCGACTTACAAAATCGGCTCATTTCCTCCCGATTAACATAAGGTACAGTTTGGAAAAGCTGACCCGCCTGTATATTGGGGAAATTGTCAGATTACATGGTGTGCCTACGAGTATAGTCTCGGATAGGGACCCGAGGTTTACCTCAAAGTTTTAGCAAAGTTTACAAGCTTCGTTGGGGACGAGATTGCGCCTGAGTTCAGCGTATCATCCGCAAACTGATGGTCAATCGGAAAGAACGATCTAATCTCTAGAGGACCTACTTAGAGCTTGTTCTATGGAACAGACTGGAAGTTAGGATGAAGTTCTACCATTGGTGGAGTTCACCTACAATAACAGTTATCATTCGAGTATAGGGATGGCACCCTATGAAGCTCTGTATGGAAGACGGTGTCGAACACCATTGTGTTGGTACCAAGACGGCGAGCGTCTTACGATTGGACCAGACATTATCCAGCAGACGACTGAGAAGGTTAAGATGATTCAAGAGAAGATGAGAACTGCTCAGAGCCGACAGAAGAGCTATGCGGATAAGAGAAGAAAGCCTCTTGAGTTTGAAGAAGGTGAGCATGTGTTCCTGAAAGTCACACCCACGACCGGGGTCTACGGGCCTTGAAATCTAGAAAACTCACTCCGAAATTCCTTGGACCTTACCAAATTCTTCACGGATAGGTCCAGTAGCTTACCAGATAGCCCTACCCCCTATCCTTTCAAACATACATAATGTATTCCATGTGTCACAACTTCGTAAATATTTACCTGATCCAAGTCATGTCATAGCACCGAACACAGTACAGTTAAAAGAGAACCTGACCTATGAAACGTCTCCTGCGAGAATTGAGGATCGACGGATAAAGCAACTACGAGGCAAGGAGATCCCATTGGTAAAGGTGATTTAGAATGAAGCAACTGGTGATGCGACTTGGGAATTGGAAGATAAGATGAAGGAGCAACATCCAGAATTGTTTTAAGGTATGTAAATTTCGAGGACAAAATTCCTTTTAGTAGGGGAATGTTGTAACATTCCGAAAAATACATATTTGATCATAAATCATCGTTTTATAATATTCTTGATTTTTGGGAATTTTTCTGGAATTTTTCGGAAACGACGAATATTTTAATATATTCCTCGTTTTGCATGCATACTGGGCTGAGAATTGCTGAGACCAGTGTAACGCTCCGGAAGTTAATTATTTCACTACCAATAGTCGTTTTCTAATATTTGTGATTTATGTGAATTCTTTCAGAATTTTTCGAAACGACAAATATTTTAATATATTCCTTGTTTTGCGTGTACTGCGCTGTGCAGACCGGGAAGATGCGATGTCTTCTCGGATGTGGGCTGGTAAACTCTAAATTATGGACTTGTCGACGGGGATCTTACTAAACCCGAGACTGGGCACAATTTACGAAGTTTACATTTTACGAGGTTTTACCCGATGAATGAAATCGTGGTATTGTAAAATCATCGATGAATAATAAAATAGTATTTTCATCATCGGTAACTCTTCTACCTTTGGAGGAAAAGTAATACTTGATGATTGTAAATATTCATCCGTGTTAGTGTGCCCGATTAGGAAATAACTTTACTTCTATTTTATCGAGAAACGTGCGAAACTTCTCATGGAAGCTTGGAGGAAGCTTCTTGGAAATTTCCTCTTCCTCCTTCCCCATGCAAAGTGACCCATTTTTTCTCTCTCTCCTTCATGCACGGTTGCATGGCAGCTCAAAGCAAGGAAATATTGCATTTCCTTATTTCATTTTTATCATACAAATTCATTAACTATCAAAACACTTTCTCTTACTACCATTTCTTTCTTTCTCCTCCATTTTCGTTTTCTCTTCTCCTCTCTTCATGCTACGGCCAGCCTCCTTCTTCTCCCTCAACCATCACAAAATTCAAACTAATTACATTTCCTAACTCCTCTCACCATTCTAAGCACCTTTTCTTCTTGGAGTAACTTGAGATTCTACCATTCTCACCATTTCTTCAAGCTCCAAGCTTTGAGCTTTTTGGGTAAGATTCAAGACTTCTCTTCTTTCTCCTCCATTTTCGTGGTCATGGACTTCATGTTGGCCATCCATGGCTTATTTTCCAAGCCATTATGCTATTCTAACAAAGTCACCATTTTTAGGATTCTTGGAGCTTAAATCCGAAAATTCAAAGGAAGTTCTTGGTGTTCTTCTTTTGTTTTCTTCACTTAGGTAAGAGGAAGATACTCCTCCTCAACCTCTCTTAGCACCTAGGAACCTTGTATGTGTATTGTTGTTGATTTTGTTTGAGTCTATGTATAAAGTTCTCTCATTTTATGTTGTTCTGGATGATGATGTATTTTGTTGGGTTTGTATGATTTATTGATGTTTCTTGTACGATTTGAAGTCTGTATCGAGTATCTTGTTGATTAAGTATGATAATGATTGGTTTGATTTGAGTTAAAGGACCTGAGAACTCTGTTTTCTGCAAGATTACGCATGGTAATCGATTACACGAGGCTTGTAATCGATTACCAAGCTCTTAAAGGTACTAAATCGCGATTCTGGAAATCTGGTAATCGATTACATCTCGTGTGTAATCGATTACAAAGATTCTGACTAGCTTGTAATCGATTACAAGAATGGTGTAATCGATTACCAAGCCTCTGATGTCACGGAATGATGCCTCAGGAATCACGTAATCGATTACAACTAGAGGGTAATCGATTACGGAGGTTCTGTTCAATTGGTAATCGATTACCACGGTTGTGTAATCGATTACCAGTGCCTTGAAGTTACGAAACGTGATTCTGGGAATCACGTAATCGATTATAATTTCATTGTAATCGATTACAGAGGTTCTGTTTCTCAGGTAATCAATTACAATGGTGCTGTAATCGATTACCAAGATCCAAAAATGAAATTTTGAGCTGGAAATGATGGAAATTATGGTTCTTTGTCCCTTGTAACTCAAACGTAACCTCAAAACTCTGGATTCAAGGAATTTACCTCATTTAAATATGATAGGAATATGTATTCATACCGATAGAGAAGAAATGACCTTGAAAACGGAATTCTTGGATCTATGATATGGAAATTGTGACATGTGTGTGATGAGGAATATATATATTGATGCTTATATTGGCCTATGGTGGCATGTTATGTAATGGTATGAAATTGATAGTCATACATATCCATGCATAGTGTTATATGCATTGTGAATGTCCTTGTGGACTGTTGTAAGGCCAAGTTGCCTAGGAGATTGAACACACCTTAGTGCGGGAGCGAGTAGACAAGTGTGGGTCTTGTTATGACCTTGGGGGCGTCGGGGTGCGGGTCCTTCACAATGGGCAGTTGGTAGCTCCTCTGTCTGTGGGGCAAACCGATGCAAACGCACCGACGATCCAGACTTGACACTGTCCTATATCGTGATCTAGTGTAGAATGTCTGTGCAATGCCATGATTGTGCACGAGAAAAATTTATTGATAGCACTGGCCTCGGCAGCCGAGTCACAGACATGTCTCCTGATCTTTCTCTCCGACTGTTTGAGTCTAGCTCCATGGAGTAGGAATTTGGGAAAGCATGCATACGAGTCATGATATACACTGTCATCATTAATTCTTATTTTCTGATGCTATACTTGATCTAACTGCTATTATAATAATTATATGCCTGTAACTATTTAATTACTTTCTGTTGAGATTACCGCTCATTAATTGAATATGATGTGTTGGATTGCTATTTGGGCGCGTGGCGCCGTTTTGTTTCTAGTTGCTATAATTGGTAATGATGGTAGGATATCTTACCTCTTTCCCTGTGCTTCTATTATTTGCTGTTTATGTGTACCCTGTACTGATCGAAGACGACGGTGAAGAGACAGAAGATCCTGCCTTCCCCAGCTTCTGGCCTGCACAGGATTGACTTCTACTGCGACGATGTTTGCACGTATGCGTGGGTTCTTGGGAGATGTGCGTCTGACCTTCCTTGGAGGGCCGGAGTGTTGGCACATCAACCTGAACTCCGACCGCTGCGTGTATATGGGAGACGTGTCGATAGCACTTGCCTGGAGACGTCATGAGGCTCCTGTCCTCACTTGCTACCTCAGCTTGCGCCTGGAGTTTTACCTGCCTATCAGGGAGATGTGGGGTGCCCGTTATTACACTCCGCAGGAGGATTCGTTTGATTCCACCGCTCGGGCTCCGTCCCGCGCCTCTGTGGCTCCCATGGATGAGTCATCGGATGAGGAAGATCCTGATGAGGGTCCTCCTGAGGATCCTGAATCGGTCCCTTTTTATCTGAGGGGTCAATGATCGTTGGTGGCTACTGATGGCTGCCAGTGTTTTATTTTTGGGGGCCTGATATATTTTTCTTTTTGGTTGGGCTGTACATTTTGTATATGCATGAGGATATATATATGCATGTTTCCCTTGGGGTGGGTATAGTTTTGCTTTTTGATGATGGCCAGGCTTGTAATTACAAAACAGTTGTATCAAATTTTATATATCTATGTATGCTATTCAGGTGCAAATTCTGTGTATTGTTTTACTCGTCATTTTTGTCCACATTCCGTATTATCAACATTATTATATCATTATTATAAAAAAAATATATTGCCAATTTTGCCCACATGGTTAACATCAATTAAATAAAATGAACCGGGTCTTAATCGCTTGTTTATTTAATTTTCGCATTTTATCTTGTTTGACAATGTGACGTTCCCTCCCAAAAAGGGGCGTTACACTTACAAAGCTAAGGCTTAGCCCCCTAAGTAGTGTCCATAACTCCCTTTGTGGACCTTAGCCAGTATATATTCTGCATCTTTCGGTGTGAGGCATTTAAGGAAAGGTGAGGAGAACCCACGTTGGTATAACTGCCCATCTTAGATGGTGTACTTGACTGTAGTTCTTATCAATTTGAGGCTTTCTTTGGATCGTTGGGCCTGACTCTGGACTGTAGATACTCCATGATTGTGGTGATCCAAGTATGCTCTTCTCCCTCCACCTAGAAAATGGTTGCGTCTATGATGGAAGACTGAGAGAGGGTCTCTTGGATCACGGAATGGTTATTGCCCCGGCTCTTAGTGCTGGCCAGTTTGTACAGGAGGTCTACCCTGGAGTTTTGTGTAACATCCTTAATACAATTACCAATTACATATCTGGAATCAAGTATTAGTAATTGGAATTAAACACGTTATTGTATTTAAAATAAGTAATTTAAAATCTCATATAAAGGATATACAAAATATGAGTCATGCTGAGGGGTTAATGTAACACCCCAAAATTTACTTTTCTACTATCAGAATTTATTCTAAAAATATTTGTGATTTTTTGGAATTTTCTTAGAATTTTCTGAGAACGCGGAATATTTTAATATATTTCTCGTTTTACGTATGCACTGAGCGAAACTGGAGAAATGAGATATTTTCTCTGAAAACCTTGAACTATGGAAACATCGACGGGAGATCTTACTAAACCCGAGGCCGGACACAGTTTACAAGGTTTTACATTTTTCGAGAAATCTTAACAGATGAGATAATAAAACACTGTAAATAATTTATCTGTCAGATTTGTTAATGCTGACTTCTGCCAACTATAATCACGTCTAATAAATAATAACACGTAATAAAAATCTTATCGCATTATTCAAAAATTTCCTTGTGTCAAACCCTTTTAGCCTTATTTTAAGAAGGAAGAAAAAGAGAAATTAGTTAATTAAAACCCTTGTAGGAAGTTTCCAAGAAGCTTCCTATTTGACACATTTTTCTCTCTCCCTTCTCCACTCTTCTACTACAGAGGCTATAGGAAAGCCTAAGTAATACCTCTTCTCTTCCTAATATCACACTCTCACTTTTCTAAACCCCAAATATCCATTTCCTCTCTTCTCCTTTTCTTCTCCACCGTGCAACCACTCCGGAGGCAGCCATTCTTTGCTTGCTTCACCAGCAAAGATTCTTGCTTCCTTACACCATTCCAAGTCCTCTCTTGCTGCCATCTTTTGGTTCTTCTTCTTCTTTTTCCATTCTTCTTCCACCATAGAAGCTAAAACTTGGAGCTTTAAGGTAAAGCCTTCAACTTTCTTCCATTTTCTTGCTATTTTCGTTTCTCTTGGCCACCTTGGTGACCAAGAACCTATTTTTCATGGTTTGAGTGGACATTGTGGTGATCACTCACATTGGAGTTTTCTTGAAGGGGGAAAACGAAAATCTAGGGTAAGAAGGAGTGGCACATTGTGTTGTTTTCCAAATAGGTAAGAGGGAGATGATTCTCTTCAACCAACCTTGGTAGTAAGGGAATGT
Organism: Ormosia emarginata; assembly: GCA_029884605.1. Lineage (NCBI taxonomy): Eukaryota > Viridiplantae > Streptophyta > Magnoliopsida > Fabales > Fabaceae > Ormosia > Ormosia emarginata. The sequence continues at coordinate 50,295,888 of JAQQTP010000088.1, forward strand.
CTTGTATGTGTGTTGTTATTGATTTCTGAATCCATGTATAAAGTTCTCTCATTTTTTTGTTGTTCTTGATAATAGTGCATTTTGTTGGGTTTGTATGATTTATTGATGCCTCTTGCATGATTTGAAGGTATATTTGAGTATCTTGTTGATTAAATATGATAAGGATTGGTTTGGTTTGAGTTAGAGGACCTGGAGAATTCTGTTTCCTGTAAGTTTACGCATGGTAATCGATTACACGGGGCTTGTAATCGATTACCAAGCTCTTAAACATACAAAATCGTGATTCTGGAAATCTGGTAATCGATTACATCTGGTGTGTAATCGATTACAGAGATTCTGTTTAGCTTGTAATCGATTACAAGAGTGGTGTAATCGATTACCAAGCCTCGATGTCACAAAATGGTGCTTACGGGAATCACGTAATCGATTACAACTTGTGGGTAATCGACACGGAGGTTCGTGTCAATTGGTAATCGATTACACACGCTTTGTAATCGATTACAGGGCCTTGAAGTTACGAAACGTGATTCAGGAATCACGTAATCGATTACAATGAGATTGTAATCGACACAGGTCTGTTTCTCTGTAATCGATTACAAGGGTGATGTAATCGATTACCAAGACCAAAAATGAGATTTTTGAGTTGGAAATGATTGAGATTATGGTTCTTTGTCCTTTGTAACTCAAACATAACCTAAAAACCCTGGATTCAAGGATTTTACCTTACTTAATTGTGATAGGAATGTGTATTCATACCGATAGAGAAGAAATGATTTTGAATATGGAATTCTTGGATCCATGATATGGAAATTGTGGTATCTGTGTAATGAGGAATACATATTGATGCTGAGAATTATTGATGTAGTACTCAATGAGATAAGAATGATGATGTGCCATTGAGGCAATGTTTTAATAAATGCATGGTTGATATGTCACGTTGGACATTGAATAATGCTTATGTGCCATTGAGGAAAGGCTTATGCTGAATGCATCATTGATGAACATACATGATTGGACATTGTGTTGTCATGCAGTGCTGTCCGTTGGACATGGTTAGTAAGGCGATGTATGCCTAGGAGTTTGAATAACACCTATGTGCGGGTCTGAATAGACTAAGCGTAGGTGTCATATGTTGTTGACCCTGAGGGCATCGGGGTGTGGGTGTCTCACAATAGACAGTGGTAGCTCCACTGGGGCCGTGGGATAGACCAATGCAACACACTGACGATCCTGACTGTGACGCTGTTCTATGTCGTGATCAACTGTTGAGGTGCCATGTGTGAGCCATTTTGCGCAAATGTTTTTATGTGATGAGCACACTATTTTTAAGGCTAACGATACACTGGCATGACTCCTTGATCATTCACTCCGAAGATGTTTATGTCTAGCTCCACGGAGTAGGAACTTTGGTACCCTTGTTGCATTGTGAGTTGTCAGTCACATGGTCCATTGAGCATTCATGATTGGATAATGTGTTTACTATTATGACTGTGATATTTATTTGATTCTTGGTAATGCTAATGTTGCTAGCTGGCTATGGATAAAGTTAACTATTGTTCTTTTTTGCTTTACTCTCATTAATTGCTTTCATGTATTATCGTACTTGTGTGTATTAACTGTTGTGTCTTATGCGGGCGTTCGACGCCGTTTATTTTCTTGCTGCCTTATTGGTACTGAAAGCTAGGAATCTCGCCTCTTTCGGTAATTCTCTTTATTTTGCATTTTGGATCGGATCGTATGCTCTCAAGTAGACGTTCGTGAGAAGGATAAGGAAACCACTGAGTTTCAAGGTTTCTGGCCTTATCTCGACTGAGATAGAAGTTGTTGAGGATGTCATTTCGACTCCGTGGACTTTTTGGCTACGTGTGGATCAACTTTCTTGGAGGTCCGGACTGCTGGCATATCAACGTGCAGAATGATCGATATGTATACCACGGCGATGTGATGGTGTCCTTAGCGTGGAGACGTTATGACGCTCCTGTTATAGATTTTCATGCTTTTGTATGGCTGGATTTCTATATGCCCGTGAGGGACATGTAGGGTGAAATGTATTATACCCCTCGTGAGGATTACTTTTTGTCTACTGCCCGGGCTCCTGCCCGCTGTTCTGTCGTCCCGATGGTTGTCTTGTCGGACGACGAGGACCCTGAGGAGGATCCATCTACGGTTCCTTCTCGTTCCAGGCAGTCTTAGGGTTGGTTATAAATTGATGGCTACTGATGGCTGTCCGTTTATTTTGAGGGAGCCTGACGTACTACTGGATTAGTGGGTATATATTTGTATCTCTTGGTGTAGGTACACATTTTGCTTTTTGTATATCATTTTTTTGGAAATATAATTTAAACAGGCTTGTATTTCTAGTACAAAGTATGTAATTATCCATATTGTGTATGGTCGTATGTTTCATTCCATGTTAATTTCTCTTTGACATCTTTGATAATAGTTTTATATGAAAAAGGAACTTTTAATTTTAAATCAATCACGCGATATATTTACAAACAGGTGTATATGTACATTAAATGGAAGTTTTAACCGGAATTATGTTAAAAAAAATGTTCAAATTTTCCGTAATCATTTTTGTGTCGTTTCACTATAGTGCGACGTTCCTTCTTCTCACCCATTATGACTGAAGGGAGAAAAAGGGGCGTTACACTGTCTTGGTATCAGAGCTCCCGGTTATTTTTCTTTGGGTCGTGTGGTTTTGGACTATCTTGTTTGTGCTGTGTCATTCTCTGTGATTTTGCTGTTTGGTATTCAAATGAATACATCTGACTTTCTCTGTGTTTTGCGTAGTCTAATCCGAGAAGGAACAATGGCTCGTCGGGGTGATATGGCTGCTGCCATAGAGGCAATACAGAAGATGGCCGAGGCAATGTTACAACAGAACCAGCAGACAGCTCAACAACGGGCTAAGGCTGCACAACAGCTAGAGGCTACAGCGGATGTTCAGAACTTGGAAGGATTTCATCGCGCTAATCCTCCGCAGTTTAAGGGGGAGTTTGATCCGGAGAAAGCTACAATGTGGATCCAAGAGTTGGAGAAAATATTTACGGGTATGAATTATGCTGATGATAGGAAGGTGACCTATGCGCATACATGCTGATGGGAGATGCTGAACATTGGTGGACGGGAGAACAAAGGCTACTTCAAGCCGCAAATAGAGCGATAACTTGGGAAGTGTTCAAAGAAAGGTTCTTGAACAAATATTTTCCTGAAAGTGCCAGGCACACAAAAGAAATGGAATTTCTGAGGTTGCAACAGGGAGGCATGACTGTGAGCGAATATGCCGCCAAGGTTGAGAACTTGTCCAGATTTTCAGCCTATTTTCAACTTCAACCCAATGAAACTTAGAAGTGTCGGAAGTTTAAGGAAGGCCTGAGGCATGATGTGAAGAAAATTGTGATAGCCTTGAAGATTTCTCAGTTTTTCGAGCTACTTGACACTTGCTGCCGATTGGAAAGTGTGGAACAAGAACGCGAGGTGAGAAACAGAAACTTTGGGCCCGTTCGATCCCAAAGAGGAGGTGGTGGTAACTCGAGTCGTTATCAAAAGAAGCCTTATTCCAGACCCTCTGGAAGCCAACAACCACAAAAATTTCAAGGAGGAAGCCCAACTGGAAGCCCTGGAAGGATGGGTCAGAATGCTACAACTACTCCGAGATGCATGAATTGTGGGAAGGAGCATTTCACAAGGGACTGCACAATCAAAGGATTTATTTGCTTTCGGTGTGGGAAACCTGGTCACATTTTTCGAGACTGTAACCAGACCAAGGCGGAACCATCCGTCAATGCTGCTAAGACTTCTAAACCACAAGTTGGAGGCAGAGTCTACACCCTAAGTGGTGCTGAGGCCTCTGAATCCGAGGATCTGATACAAGGAGAAGGTATCATTGAAGGTAATCTTTTAATTGTACTGTATGACTCTGGTGCTACTCATTCTTTCATTTCACATTATTGTGTGAAAAGACTTGGATTGCCTGTGTCTTCTTTACCTTTCGATTTGACTGTTTCGACTCCTACTGCAAAACCTGTCGTCACTACTAAGGTGTGTCTAGGTTGTCCTTTAATAGTGGAAGGTCGAATCTTTTCTGTCGATTTGATCTGTTTGCCATTATCCCAACTAGACGTGATATTAGGAATAGAGTGGCTATCTGCCAACCATGTCTTGTTAGACTGTTCCAGAAAAGCAATAGTTTTCCCTTTGGATGAGGATTCTAGATTTTTGACCGCCAACCAAGTGAAAGCTTTTCTGAAAGAAGGAGCTCGAGGATACATGCTGTTATCTTCTTTGAAAGTTGAGAGTGAAGTTGATGTGGACGCAATCTCTGTTGTTCGAGATTTTCCTGAGGTTTTCCCTGATGATGTACCTGGTTTGCCACCGGAACGAGAGGTCGAGTTTGCTATCAACTTGGTACCTGGAGCTGGCCCTATTTCTATGGCACCTTATCATATGGCACTAGCAGAACTCGTGGAACTTAAGAAGCAATTGGAAGGGCTCCTAGATAAGCAATTCGTGAGACCTAGTGTGTCACCTTGGGGAGCACCTGCATTGTTGGTCAAGAAGAAAGATGGGACTTCAAGATTATGCGTGGACTACCGTCAATTGAACAAGGTTACGATCAAGAACAAGTATCCATTGCCGAGGATAGATGACTTGATGGACCAATTGAAGGGAGTAGCTGTGTTTTCCAAGATCGATCTACGATCGGGATATCACCAAATCAGAGTGAAAGTGGAAGATATTCCCAAGACGGCTTTTCGTACTCGTTATGGTCATTATGAGTACCTGGTGATGCCTTTTGGTGTGACAAATGCTCTTGCGATATTTATGGACTATATGAATAGGATCTTTCGTCCTTACTTGGACAAATTCGTTGTTGTCTTCATCGACGATATCCTGATCTATTCACAAAGTCACGAGGACCATGCTGAACACCTCAGCATAGTTCTCCAGATCTTGAAGGAAAAAGAGCTATATGCAAAACTATCCAAGTGCGAGTTTTGGCTAGATGAAGTGAAGTTCTTGGGTCATGTAATCACAAAGGAAGGAATTGCAGTGGATCCTTCAAAGGTAGAAGCTGTACTACAGTGGGAAAGACCAACTACAGTGACAGAAATTCGAAGCTTCATTGGATTAGCCGGGTACTACTGGAGGTTTATTGAGGGATTTTCCAAAATCGCTGGACCGCTCACTCAACTCACCAAGAAAGACCAAGCTTTTGAATGGACAGATTCCTGTGAGGGAAGTTTCCAAGAGTTAAAAAGGAAGCTGATTACGTCACCAGTGCTAGTCTTACCGAATCCTAGTGAACCGTTTGAAGTGTACTATGACACTTCGTATCAAGGTTTGGGGTGCGTTCTCATGCAAAATGGAGGAGTGGTAGCTTACACTTCAAGACAATTGCGAATGCACGAGAAGAACTACCCAACACACGATCTAGAGTTAGCTGCAGTGGTGTTTGCATTAAAGATATGGAGACATTATTTGTATGGAGCCACATTCAACGTCTTCAGTGACCACAAAAGTCTGAAGTACCTGTATGATCAGAAAGAGCTGAACATAAGGCAACGAAGATGGCTAGAGTTTTTGAAAGATTACAATTTCCAACTTCAGTATCATCCTGGAAAGGCGAACGTGGTGGCCGATGCTTTGAGTAGAAAGACGATTAGTGTTTCTACTATGATGATTAGAGAAAAGGACTTGATAGAGCAATTCAGAGATATATGGTCATTTGTAGAGTTAACACCGGGAAAAATCTACATGAATAGGATCACTATCTCGAATGACCTGATGGATGATATTCGAGAGAAACAAAAGGTCGATAAATTCCTGCAAGAAGAAAGAGAATTGATGAGGCAAGGTGGTGTATCAACATTGAAGGAAGGAAGCGATGGGATTTTGAGATTCCAAGGAAGGGTCTGTGTGCCTAAAGATGAAGAACTCAGAAAGTACATACTTGAACATGCTCACTCGAGTCAGTTGAGTATGCATCCTGGAATGACCAAGATGTATCAAGACTTGAGGAAGTTATTTTGGTGGCATGGGATGAAAAGAGATATCGCTAGATGCGTGTCGTCTTGTTTGGTTTGCCAGAAAACGAAGATTGAGCACCAAAGACCAGCTGGATTACTACAACCTTTAACTATTCCTAAATTGAAATGGGATAGTATCGCCATGGATTTTGTTGTCAGGTTACCAAGAACTAGGAAAGGATATGACTCAATATGGGTAATAGTGGATCGACTTACGAAGTTAGCTCACTTTCTGCCAATCAACATAAGATATCCGTTGGAGAAGTTGACTCAGATATACATTGGTGAAATTGTCAGACTTCACGGGATACCCACGAGTATTATTTCCGATAGAGACCCGAGGTTTACCTCGAAGTTTTGGCAAAGTCTTCAAGAGGCTATGGGAACAAAGTTGCAGTTAAGTTCTGCCTACCATCCGCAAACTGATGGTCAATCAGAAAGAACAATTCAGTCGTTAGAAGATCTGTTGAGAGCTTGTGCGATAGAGCAAACTGGAGGTTGGGATGAAATCTTACCATTGGTGGAATTCACCTACAACAACAGTTACCATTCAAGTATAGGGATGGCGCCCTATGAGGCTTTATATGGGCGGAGGTGTCAGACGCCTCTGTGCTGGTATCAAGATGGAGAACGGCTTACCGTTGGACCTGAACTCATTCAGCAGACAACTGAGAAGGTTAAAATGATTCAGGAGAAAATGAAAATGGCTCAGAGTCGGCAGAAGAGTTATGCGGACAAAAGAAGGAAACCTCTTGAGTTCGAAGAAGGAGAGCATGTCTTCTTGAAAGTCACACCTATGACTGGGGTCGGTCGTGTCCTCAAATCTAGAAAACTCACTCCAAAATTCCTTGGACCCTACCAAATTCTTCGTCGGATAGGTCCTGTTGCTTACCAAATAGCTTTACCCCCTTTTCTTTCAAATCTTCATAATGTCTTTCATGTGTCACAACTCAAAAAATATATCCAAAATCCTAATCATGTCATAGCACCTGATTCTGTACAATTGAAGGAAAACTTGACATATGAGACAACTCCTGTAAGGATTGAGGATAGGAGGACAAAGCAACTCAGAGGAAAGGACATTGCACTAGTGAAGGTAATCTGGAATGAAGCAACTGGAGATGTGACGTGGGAGCTGGAGAACAAGATGAAAGAGCAATATCCTGAATTATTTTAAGGTATGGAAAATTTCGAGGACGAAATTCTTATTTGTTGGAGAGAGATGTAACACCCCAAAATTTACTTTTCTACTATCAGAATTCATTCTAAAAATATTTGTGATTTTCTGGAATTTTCTGAGAACGCAGAATATTTTAATATATTTCTCGTTTTACGTATGCATTGAGCGGAACCGGAGAAATGAGATATTTTCTCCGAAAACCTTGAACTATGGAAACGTCGACGGGGGATCTTACTAAACCCAAGGCCGGACACAGTTTACAAGGTTTTATATTTTTCGAGAAATCTTAACAGATGAGATAAGAAAACACTGTAAAGAATTTATCTGTCAGATTTGTTAATGTTGACTTCTGCCAACTATAATCACATCCAATAAATAATAACACGTAATAAAAATCTTATCGCATTATTCAAAAATTTCCTTGTGTCAAACCCTTTTAGCCTTATTTTAAGAAAGAAGAAAAAGAGAAATTAGTTAATTAAAACCCTTGTAGGAAGTTTCCAAGAAGCTTCCTATTTGACACATTTTTCTCTCTCCCTTCTCCACTCTTCTACGGCAGAGGCTATAGGAAAGCCTAAGTAATACCTCTTCTCTTCCTAATATCACACTATCACTTTTCTAAACCCCAAATATCCATTTCCTCTCTTCTCCTTTTCTTCTCCACCGTGCAACCACTCCTGGAGGCAGCCATTCTTTGCTTGCTTCACCATCAAAGATTCTTGCTTCCTTACACCATTCCAAGTCCTCCCTTGCTGCCATCTTTTGGTTCTTCTTCTTCTTCTTCCATTCTTCTTCCACCGTAGAAGCTAAAACTTGGAGCTTTAAGGTAAAGGCTTCAACTTTCTTCCATTTTCTTGCAATTTTCGTTTCTCTTGGCCACCTTGGTGACCAAGAACCTATTTTTCATGGTTTAAGTGGACATTGTGGTGATCACTCACATTGGAGTTTTCTTGAAGGGGGAAAACGAAAATATAGGGCAAGAAGGAGTGGCACATTGTGTTGTTTTCTAAATAGGTAAGAGGGAGATGATCCTCTTCAACCAACCTTGGTAGTAAGGGAATGTCTTGTATGTGTGTTGTTATTGATTTCTGAATCCATGTATAAAGTTCTCTCATTTTTATGTTGTTCTTGATAATAGTGCATTTTGTTGGGTTTGTATGATTTATTGATGCCTCTTGCATGATTTGAAGGTATATTTAAGTATCTTGTTGATTAAATATGATAAGGAATTGTTTGGTTTGAGTTAGAGGACCTGGAGAACTCTGTTTTCTGCAAGTTTACACGTGGTAATCGATTACACGGGGCTTGTAATCGATTACCAAGCTCTTAAAGATACAAAATCGTCATTCCGAAAATCTGGTAATCGATTACGTCTGGTGTGTAATCGATTACAAAGATTCTGTTTAGCTTGTAATCGATTACCAAGCCTCTGATGTCACGAAATGGTGCTTCTGGGAATCACGTAATCGATTACAACTTATGGGTAATCGATTACGGAGGTTCTGTCCAATTGGTAATCGGTTACCACGGTTGTGTAATTGATTACCAGGGCCTTGAAGTTATGAAACGTGATTCTAGGAATCACGTAATCGATTACAATGAGATTGTAATCGATTACAGAGATTCTGTTTCTCGGGTAATCGATTACAAGGGTGATGTAATCAATTACCAGGTCCAAAAATGAGATTTTTGAGCTGGAAATGATTGAGATTATGGTTCTTTGTTCTTTGTAACTCAAACATAACCTAAAAACCCCGAATTCTAGGATTTTACCTTACCTAATTGTGATAGAAATGTGTATTCATACCGATAGAGAAGAAATGATTTTGAATATGGAATTCTTGGATCCATGATATGGAAATTGTGGTATCTGTGTAATGAGGAATACATATTGATGCTGAGAATTATTGATGTAGTACTCAATGAGATAAGAATGATGATGTGCCATTGAGGCAATGTTTTAATAAATGCATGGTTGATATGTCATGTTGGACATTGAATAATACTTATGTGCCATTGAGGAAAGGCTTATGTTGAATGCATCATTGATGAACATACATGATTGGACATTGTGTCGTCATGCAATGCTATCCGTTGGACATGGTTAGTAAGGCGATGTATGCCTAGGAGTTTGAATAACACCTATGTGCAGGTCCGAATAGACTAAGCATAGGTGTCATATGTTGTTGACCCTGAGGGCGTCGGGGTGTGGGTGTCTCACAATAGACAGTGGTAGCTCCACTGGGGCCGTGGGATAGACCAATGCAACACACTGACGATCCTGACTGTGACGCTGTCCTATGTCGCGATCAACTGTTGAGGTGCCATGTGTGAGCCATTTTGCGCAAATGTTTTTATGTGATGAGCACACTATTTTTAAGGCTAACGATACACTGGCATGACTGCTTGATCATTCACTCCGAAGATGTTTATGTCTAGCTCCATGGAGTAGGAACTTTGGTACCCTTGTTGCATTGTGAGTTGTCAGTCACATGGTCCATTGAGCATTCATGATTGCATAATGTGTTTACTATTATGACTGTGATATTTATTTGATTCTTGGTAATGCTAATATTGCTAGCTGGCTATGATAAAGTTAACTACTGTTCTTTGTTGCTTTACTCTCATTAATTACTTTCATGTATTACTATACTTGTGTGTATTAACTGTGTCTTATGTGGGCATTCGACGCCATTTATTTTCTTGCTGCCTTGTTGGTACTGAAAGCTGAGAATCTCACCTCTTTCGGTAATTCTCTTTATTTTGCATTTTGGATCGGATCGTATGTTCTCAAGAAGACGTTCGTGAGGAGGATAAGGAAACCACTGAGTTTCAAGGTTTCTGGCCTTATCTCGACTGAGATAGAAGTTGTTGAGGATGTCATTTCGACTCCATGGACTTTTTGGCTACGTGCGGATCAACTTTCTTGGAGGTCCGGACTGCTGGCATATCAACGTGCAGACTGATCGATGTGTATACCACGGCGACGTGATGGTGTCCTTAGCGTGGAGACGTTATGATGCTCCTGTTATAGATTTTCATGCTTTTATATGGCTGGAGTTCTATATGCCCGTGAGGGACATGTGGGGTGAAATGTATTATACCCCTCGTGAGGATTCCTTTTTGTCTACTGCCCGGGCTCCTGCCCGCTATTCTGTCGTCCCGATGGATGTCTCGTCGGACGATGAGGACCCTAAGGAGGATCCATCTACGATTCCTTCTCGTTCCAGGCAGTCTTAGGGTTGGTTTTAAATTGATGGCTATTGATGGCTGTCCGTTTATTTTGAGGGAGCCTGACGTACTACTGGATTAGTGGGTATGTATTTGTATCTCTTGGGGTAGGTACACATTTTGCTTTTTGTATATTTTTTTTTTGGAAATGTAATTTAAACAGGCTTGTATTTCTGGTACAAAGTATGTAATTATCCATATTGTGTATGGTCGTATGTTTCATTCCATGTTAATTTCTCTTTGACATCTTTGATAGAAGTTTTATATGAAAGAGGAACTTTTAATTTTAAATCAATCACGTGATATATTTACAAACAGGTGTATATGTACATTAAATGGAAGTTTTAACCGGAATTATGTTTAAAAAAAAATTGTTCAAATTTTTCGTAATCATTTTTGTGTCGTTTCACTATAGTGCGACGTTCCTTCTTCTCACCCATTATGACTGAAGGGAGAAAAAGGGGGCGTTACAGTTAACATTACGTATATACATTATATAGAATAATATACAAAATATATTACAGTACATATAATTTACATAATGTGTTCCAAAGTATTAAATATAAAAGACAAATACAAAATACTATCAAAATTTTATTCTAAGTCTTCTTTTGTTGCTTGTTGGCGGAAGAGCGCGTACTTGGAAATATTACAGAAATACAAACAGAAAAGGGGTGAGAATTCTAAGAATTCTCAGTAATACTATTAAAATACGTGTCATCATAATATTTTCATCTGTTTAAAAAAAAAATACATTTTAAATCTCAAATTACATATAAACTAGAAATGTGGCAAAGTGCCAAACTAGGTCCCATCTCTTCCCGAAACAGAATTCCAATTATTAATAGTTTCTAAAAAAAACATTTATTAAACAACATTACACATTATTTCTATAATTAATTTCAGAAACAATTTTAAATCAAGAACCATGATTTCATATTCATTCAATGATTCTTGTAACAATACTAGGTCAAAATATAACATTTAAATACAATTTCATCTCAATGCTCATTTAAATACTTGCTTATTCCCACAGAACCCATATCTCAAGCACCTTAATAGTATCCTATGAAGGAGAAATAATATGTGAGGAAATACAAAGAGGAATTTTGAAGAATACAGGACCCCCTTTCTCACAAAGGATCATCTCCATGATTCTAATGAAATTTTAAATATCCTAGGATTAACTCCAAAATCCACTATTCTTAGTGAACTACAAGTTCACATAAAAGAAGGATACTAAGTAGGAAAAATATACTAGGATTAATTACTTTCCCATTCAAGGATAATAGCTCAAAATTCTCATATACAATTCCACTTCAAATGCCTTGAGCACTGATTATTCAATCACAAATCTAAGCTCAACCTTGTAACACCCCTTGATTTAATAACCACGACACAATCGTCATTATGCCATAGTCACTAAATCTAGGCGTGCTACAACTGTAACACCCCAATTTTTCGTTTTTCTTGAAATAAATACGTTTTATAATATTTATAAATTTTTGTGAATTTTTAGGGAAATTTTAATTATTTTGAATATTTTAATATTATTTTGATTATTTTAATATTATTTTTGAATTGTATGCTTTAATTTCATTTTTTCTAAAAATATATAAGTTTTATAATTTTTATGATTTTTATGGATTATTCTGAGTAGTTGATTATTTTATTAGTATTTTGAGTTGTATATGTGTTTGAGGCAAGCCCGAAAAAATAAAAATTTTTCTTGGACCATAAAGTTTCGAACTGTCAAGGCGAGATCGGGGGATCTTACTAAACCTGAAACCTGGAACAGTTGACAGAGATTTTTTTTATCTGAGTTTCCTATTACCCATTGTGTAATAATAGTAGTAGCTATTGTCCATTGGGTAATATCTTCGGGAAAATATCTTGATAGCTATGACTCAAAGTGATGAACTAATGGCAAGCAGGAAGAAGTCAAAATGGTTACTCAAGTTGAAGAGGACAAATTCAAATTGACTACTCAAGCTAGAAGACAAATCCAACTTCACTACTTAAACTAGAAGGCAAATTCAAATTGGCTACTTACTCTTTCAAGCTTATCCTATCATTCTTTTTCTAGAAGCTTGTAGAAGCAATGACTCACCATATTCTAGAAGTAGTAAAATATCTACATGAAATATCTAGGTGAAAATATCTTTTGGAAAAAATATCTGAGTGAAAATATCTAAGCTAAAAATATCTAAGTTAAATATCTTAAGTGTAATCATGAATCATCATTACATGATATTATGACTAACTTATTAGAATCATGATTGTTTATTGAAAAGTCAACAAAAATGGCTAGGTTAGTTAGTTAAGAAATTAAATAATCAAACTAAGTTAGCTTGAAAGTAACTAGATGAACTAACTACCTAAGCTAAGTGTAACTAGGAATTAAAAATGAAGCAAAGCTTAGTTAGTCTTTCCATTGAGTCACACAGCCAACTAGGTTATTCTAGCATGTTCTTGAATTTTCTAATGGCTAAAGGATGACTACATGATGACCTAGGCCATGTGAGACCATGTGAAGCCATGTGCAATTGTTTATATCTTGCTAAACAAGTCTTAAACCTTCTATCCAAGCTACCACACGGCCATACACTTGAGAAAGAAGGCATTTCACTTCATTTCTAACACTTTGTGATCATAAACCTCTATCATCTTTTCTTTCTTTTCCAAGAACTCCATCTTCTTCCTTCTTGGAGCATTCGGCCACCACCCTCAAAACATACATCCAATCTTCCATAATTTTATTTAACTTCATATCTTGAATCCTCTCATCAATCCAAGACACTTTCATGTTGTGAACTTCTCAAGATTCTTTCATCTTCACCTTTCCATCATGCAAAGAACACAAAAGCTCTTACCTTTTTCTCCTTGTGTTACTCATGGCCTCGCTCTCTAAAATTGCCTTCCAATCACTCACAATTCCATTTAATCACATCACTTGATCCTAAACTTCATTCTAAGCAACTTTCATATTGTGATCAAGACCTAATTCTATAATCTTCAAGCTTGATTCTTGGATTAAAGTTCTAGGGTTCCAAGGTAAAGATCTTGAAACTTGATTTCTTACTTGACTCTTGGAATCCTAAGACTATGTTTGATCTATGGTCATCTTAATCAAGCCTTAGATACTAATTTTTATGTATTTGTTTTGATTCTAAGATCTACTTGGTAGTGAAAATTTGATACAAAGAGAGTTCTACAAGGAGCTAGGAGGCATCAATTAAGGTAAGAGGGAGATTAAACTCATCGGCCATATGTGGTGGTGAGGGAATGGATTTATTTGTGTTTGTGAGTGAAAAATCCATGTGAGGATTTATTCACTCGAATTGTGTGGTTATTGGTTTATGCATGTTTGATAATGTATAATTATATGATGTTGATTATATGCATGAAATTGCCATGGTCGCTTTTTTATTATATGTGATTCTATTACTTTGATAATTAAGTATGATTTATATGTGAGATGGTATGATTTTGATTAGATTGTTATTGGATGCTTAATATGATTTTATTACTTTAATCACAAGCATGAATATGTGATAATGGAAAATATCATACGAGATATGTGGCATATGATAAGAATCATGTGGAAACGAAAACTATGTTGTTTTCTAAGAACTAAGGGATACACGATCTCCATGAGAATTTTGGAACAAATCATTTGAAATATTTTACTAAGTGTGGATTCTAGATGACTAGGTAACAAGTAATTGAATTAAAGATTTTTATAAAGAAAGATGAGATAGGAAATGAATAAATATTTGCTTATAGAATATAAAGTGATTTTTGGCCAACATGCCAAGAATTGATATTTTAGACTGAAAACATTTTTCTCAAGTGTAATCTTAAAGAATTAATTAACAAGAACTTAATTTAGTAAATTTTGAGATGAAAAAAGAAAGTAAACAAATTTTTAGAATTAATTAAATTAATGAATTGAGGTCATGATGGGAAATCAATTTATGAGTTAAAGTTTACTGACATATAGCTCACCTTGGGTTTAAATGTGTTGCCTTTAAACTATAGTATTTGATTAAATCATGGCAATGTAAAAAGTTTGTGAAGAAAGTATTAGAAAATATTATTTACAGAAGTTTTAGCAAGGAAATGATTTTTTAGGAAGGTTTGGAACTTAAAGTATTTTATTTAAAGTGTTATTGAGAGTAATGAACAAATGTTTTTGAGGTATCTTGAATTAATTTAAATAAGTTAAGTTTTTATGGAAAATGTTTGGAAATATTTATTAAAGGAGGTTTAGTGAGAAAATGTTGGAAATATTATTTAATGATTATTTATTAAGGAAATATTGGAATTAAAATCCAACTTTGATAATAAATGAGAAGTTTTTTAATTTAAGCTTAGAATATGATTAAAATATTTTATGCTATTAAAAATACGCAAAAAAACTCTTACGCAATTTAAAAATAGTGATTTTAGCTACACGATTGAGAGGAACAACAAGTTGCACTGTAGAGCCGACGTACCATACCTAAGTAGTTGTGGTTTAGCATTGTGCTTGTGGGACTGAGGTTCTGGACCCGGGTGGATCTTTGGTATTATGTAGTTATATAGGCAGTTATATAATATCATTGATACTAATGATATTAGACAATTGTATGGGCGGTTAATTTAATATCATTGGGAACAGTTCAACGATGGTTTGATTTCATTGAATATGCATTTAAGCATTATACAGTTGATGGCTGTTGTGGCGTTTTATGCCTAAAGAGTGAATGAGAACTTACAGGATAGTGGGATCTTTGATAGATCATGGGGGACGTCAGGGCGCGGTGATTCACTTCGTGATGATGTTATCACAAGTGATTATGTTATCATTTTATATATATATACCCATAGCCGTGATGAACCAATCAACACACCGACAGCGCGACAGACACTATTACTTTTCATGATCTGGCATAGGCTGTCTTTTAGGGGAGACAGATCTTCTGGAGCGTTCATCTCTGAATTTGAGTCTAGCTCCATGGAGTAGGAACTGGTTGCATTGTGCATAAGGATGGTCAACATACACATCATACATATGCATAATCAATATTTACACTATTGTGACATAATATTATTGTGATGTAATATTATTATGGTGTTATCATTATGCTTGATATTGTGATACAAGTTTATCGGATTATTTACTTATTAAATATTATGAAAATATTTGCTGATGTTATGTTATTGTATAGATTGTATGTTAAACTGTGTTGGCATGTTTGTCGTTTCCTGGCTGCCATATTGTTATGTGATGTAGGGGATCTCACCTCTTTGTTGTATTCTTCTGTCTGTTTCTATTTTATGCATATGTATGTGAAGACTGCGATGGCAGCAAAGAGGGATCAGCTAGGTTTCTTTAGACTACAGTTTCTTGAAGGCGTTGCTACTTGGTGTGTTCATTGGGACTCTGAGTATGTAGAGTATTGTGGTGATATTACTCTATCTGTAAGTAGGACTCGCCATGGGGCCATTACTTCTTCTTTTATGGTTGCATATGTAAAGTTTGTTTTACCTATCAGGGAGTTATGGAACGATCTTCACTATACTCCTAGGGATGACTCCGAGATATCTTTTACTCGGATTTCTATCCGTCAAGACTTTCCCGACTAAGGAATTTGTCTTTTGTGAAGGACTTTTGTCATTAGAGATTGTGAACTTGGGCCAAGTCGAGTTTTTATATGGTTTATGTAATGAAGATATTACGAATCCATGTTATGTATGAGAAATGTATTTTATCCAATCTTTATATCTTATGTTTTTCTAATTCAGTAAAGTTTATGTGATATGCGAAAAAGAAATTTTGAAATCAATATTGAAATAATATTTAAACATTTTATAACTTGGGTAAAGAATATCTAAGGAGTTGGTCTGAAATATGATACCCTAAGGTGGGTGTTACAACAACTCAATAACAAGTTTTCAAATTTAATCATTATGCATATATATAAAATAAGAGCCACAAATGAAGTATATTTAGTACACAACTCTTAAAACAAAACTGCCGAAGGAAAATACATTCCATATATATATATATATATATATCGACAACATAAAGTATTATTAATACAAAACATACTACTTATATATTTAAACAACAAAAGATGTGCACAACTACCATATAAAAATTTGACCCAACCCAAGTCCAAACACCTGAAGGGTAATATCTCCCACTTGGTCTTCCTCTGGAACCAGAACAGGCAAACTCCCCGATCGAGGCAAGTCACGACAGATGGAAGTCCGAGCAGTCAACTCCATAGAATCCTCCTGAGGGGTGTGATGCCGATCGCCCCACAGGTCTCTAATGGGAATAGAGAACTCCACATGTACAAAAGCATTGAAGGTGAAAGTAGTAACCCTAAGATAGGTACTACTCCTAAATAGAGTCACTTGCCCACTATACACGAAGCGCTCAGTGTCACGGTTGACACGCTAGACATCGATGCTTACATGAAGCCGTATGTAACATCCTAATACAGATATCTAGATATATCTTAGTTAGACATAGATATATAAAGATAACCATTACTAGAAACGTCACTTCTATACTACATACTCATATATATCCATAATCACAACTGAGTAACTATAGAAAGCCTTGAGAGATTGTGGAAAAACTTAAACCTCATACATATGTATATACAAATTTAGCCACAAAAGGGCTTATTGTAATACATATAACATAAAACATACAAAACAAATATAAACTGATTACATAAATTCTGTCTACTTAAAGCAATAAAAACTACTTTAGTCTTTACGCTTCGTCTTCTCACCCTTAACAGGGTCTGTACCTCTATAACTGTATCTGTGCCTGCATCTGGATTTACATGTAATAACAATTGGGGTGAGAATTAACATTCTCAGTAAAAGTAATTCCAATGCCAGCTAACTATTACAATGTATATAACAAATATATAACAAATGCTATAATTCTAACTTAGGAGTTGCCTCCTCTTTTCTCATAACTGCACACTTTCTTATAGTGTGATATCAACCGATAGCCTACACACTGTTAATATATACAACGCCCATACAACTGTAAATACCAACAGTGACGGACAATGCCCATACAACTATCCGTAAATGCAATGTGAATGATATGTAATATGATTATGCCTAATAAGATCCTAAGAGTATGTGGATGAAATGCAAATGCAGGGTTTTGTTTTGAAATACATGCAAAGGTTTATGTTAAAAACAAAGAAGTTTACTAGGAACTAGTTCAGTATATCATCCAGTGGTAAATAGAGAGAAAACTCATCCTCACATTACATATATCCTGGCACGCTGAGAAATTCGAGCTTGATCTGCGCTCAAAGAGCGTCTTTGGATCTCCTACTTATCTCCTTTGGCCTTGGCACTATCGAGACATCAGGGTTATGTCCTTCTCAAAAGTCTTTCGGACACCCATCTATCTCCTTTTGCCTCTATGAATGAACATCAAAGGATATTCACCAAGATCGATACTACTGGACTAATTCGTAGACTTATATACGTACTTATATACTTAGTTCCATTATGACCTAAGCATATTCTACTAAGAACTTTGGCTTCTTATGTTTACCCTTTGTAATGAGGAGAATCTATAACCTCCTACTATATATAACCTTAGCATTTGGTTAGAAATACTTGTCCCCTTAGGAACTTCTCTGATTCCTTACCGTCTTAGCTAAATGACCTCGCGTCATATAATGTTACATTCTCAGGTAAACATTACCAGACCATTTCTCATACTTGTACCTAAACTCCACCTCATCACTCATATCTCTTAAGTGATTTCTAACGCAACACTATGTTGCTGAGGTGTTAGATACTTATCTATGGCAAACCACTAACCTTGGTTGCACTAAGGTTCTTTCTCTTCACATACATACTAGATTAACTAACTAGTGTGTGAAAAGCTTAGTGTTATGTTTATCTATTACATAAACACCATCTTAACTTTCTTATAGACTCGACTCATCCTAGTGAAAGAGTCTATCTTAACTAATGCCTCATCTACCCTTGCTTAAGGAAATAAATGAGCATTTCTCTAAAACTTTGCATAATTAACTCAACTTTAACTAAAGCAAGTAAGTCATGCATCTAGATAAGTATAACATACTTATTCTGGTTGTATCTAGCTTTCCCTTCCATCACACTTCTAGTAATAGCTTATACTACACTTGTGTCCTTAAGGTTCCAGATACCTCTTTAATTATTCCAAACTCATAGAATGCTTAAGACCTCTTTAATTATTCCAAACTCATGGAATGCTTAAGAACTTAACTTCCATACTTTCATTAGTGTCTAAGGAAGCAAATTCCCTTTATCTTGAACTTCTAACTCATCTTTGCTAATACATGAGTTATTGCACATTTCTACTATACCTTATGATTATGACATCTTCTTAGTCATAATTCATCTTATTGTGTTTTCAGCAATGCACAAAGTCCCACTTAACTAGAGACTTAGTACCTAAACATTCCCACCTTGGAACTAATACACAATCTTATCTCCACTCAAGTGAATC
This sequence comes from Ormosia emarginata, assembly GCA_029884605.1. Classification (NCBI taxonomy): domain Eukaryota; kingdom Viridiplantae; phylum Streptophyta; class Magnoliopsida; order Fabales; family Fabaceae; genus Ormosia; species Ormosia emarginata. The sequence continues at coordinate 50,314,864 of JAQQTP010000088.1, forward strand.
TAACTCAAGAGTGGTTGTTACTTAGTTGTTTAAGGTTCTAGGTACCTTCCCAAGATAATCTGCTATTCTTGGATCTTCTAAGGTTCATACCTTTCTCATTCTCTACTAGAGTGAATACTATTATTCATCCTAGTATACTTATCTCCATTGCACTATCTCATCACATCTTGAGTGATATCTATTGCAATGTTAAGTTGCCTAAGGTGCAATGTCATTACCTGAAGCAAACCTTTCCTTTAGGATGCTTAAAAGCCTATGCTTTCTCATACTTGATGGGTAAATATTTTCCACTTGAAAATATCCCCATTTGTGTCTTAACAAACTTTAGGAAACATATATAAATGGTTCCATTAACTATAGAACTTCAAAACATTTAAAATCAACATTTTGGAGCTTCAGGGTCTCACATCGCGGCACGGCATTGGCACGCCGCGACGCCCTGCTCTCGAGTGCTAATACTTGGCTGATCTTTGGTCTCATGCCGCGGCACCAGTCAACACATGCCGCAGCGCCCATGACAAAATAGCAGTTTTGCATAATTTTGCAGCTATGGGTTTGCTGTTCTCTTGGTTATTTGCACGGATTTTGGCCATTTCCAATTAGTTTCTACGTGATTCTAAGTTCCTAACTAGTTCATTAACACTTAGGAAACATCAATCACTAACTTAAACCTCTTAATTTGGATTCTTGAACCAAAATCACGCATGCTTGACCCTAAACCCCAAAATGGGCATCAATGGTTTAAATGAATATTTCTAGGTTTCTGAATTCAATTTATGACATGAATAAGTCAAAAATGACCTAAGAAACATATCCATGCAAACCAAACACATCAAACTCATCTAGAACTCAATTTAGCATACTAGGTTGTTAATATGTATACTTAGAGAAAATAGATGAGTAAAAGCTCTAAACCCCTACCTCTTGAAGACTCTTGATCTTGAAGCTTGATCCTTGATCTTCTTCTCTTCCTTCTCCCTTTCTTATTCTTCCCCTTTCTCCCTTCTTCCCTTTATCTTTTTTCTTTCTTTCTTTTTTTTTTCGGTTCTCTGCCGAGGGAGAAGATAGAAATAGGGGGTGGGACGTAGAGGAAATTAAGGAAAAAGATTAACTTAAGTTTCTACACTGAAACTTATATCTGCTAAGGACACCCGAATTGTGCTAATTTAAGTTTTCCAGCTTCCAAAAACTTTAGAATAAATCATACGATTCATCTAAATTATTGTTTTACCATTTTCATGATTTTCTATATCTGCTGCTAGTCATTCTTTATTAAAATGCACAACCAGTATGCCTAAAAATACCAAACTGACTCTGATTCTCTTGAAACTTTTACCACATCTTATTTGGCTTATTTGTGACCTAGAAATAAACTCTCTATGTTTATTTCCCTCAACTTAGCAACTTCTGCTATAATCTGAGTCATTTTAAGCTACTTTACAACTTCTATGTTGCAACTAAGTACCTAAACGAACTCAGTTTGTCACAAAACTTCACTGGCATGCTAAACAAGACAAATGCTACCTTTGGTAACCATTTACTAGTCTAACATGTGTTTAAGGGTATTACATTTCTCCCTTCCTTTTTTAAAAATTTTGCCCCCAAAATTGCTCACCTCAAGTAAATAATTCTGGTTAAACAAAACTCTACATGGAACTTCTGCTTCCACGTAGTCCTTTTTCAGTACTAGCTTCTTCCATTCTCCTTCTCTCGAGGAGATCTGCTTACCTTAAATCTCTTGATCTCTATGCTTATGGATGGTAAGCTGTACTAAAACATAAGTTAGCTTTGAACTCCTTCTTATAAGGCTTCCAAAACCAAGTGTGAATCTAGTATCTCTATCAGACACTATAGTCACTAAAACTCTGTGAATCCTAACTATTTCTTTCAAAAGTAGTTGAACTACCTTATCTAGAAAATAGCTAACTATACTTGGCAATAGATGGGCAGATTACTTAATCTCATAACTCTTACCAGCAGCTCAACATATTCTATTATGTTCTTTAACATACTAGGCCACCATACATCTTCCTTAACTCTTGGAAAACCTTAGTATCCTCTTGTTAGATGGTATACTTTCTCTGGTGAGCTTCCTCCAGAATCTTTTTCTTGATTTTTGACCCTCTTGGAAAACAAAGTTGTCTCTAAACTTCGTCATTGCCTCTTAGTCATAACAAAATCATTTAAGGTTCCTTAGAAAATCTGCTCACACTTGTCCCTTAGAGCTTCATTCTCCTTCTGAGCTTCAAAGAAATATGATTCTTTAGACCTCTTACTATGTCTACCTTGCTCACTGAGAGACTATCTGGAATCATAGTCACCACTAGACTCAAACTCTTGAAAACTCTCAAGAAATTTACTTTCTTTTAGACTATCATCTAGGACAACCATTACACTGGCCTTACCCGAATGATATCTCAACTCAAGGTTATGAGCCTTGAAAAACTCTATCCATCTATTCTGCTTCAAGTCCAGCTTCCTATGATCAACAAGCATTTTGAGCTATCATGATCGCTGAGCATCTCAAACTAAACTCCTTATGAGTTATGTCTCCAAAACTATAAGGTAATCACCACTGTGGCTAATTCTAAATCATACCTGGGGTAGTCCTTATCTTGCAGACTTAACTGCCTTGATGTGTAGGCATCTACATACCTCTATTGCATCTGAACACACCCTAGTCCCATCTTCAAAGTATATCTAACTACCTCAAAGTTCTTTCAGGAATTTGGAATTACCAATTCTGATGTAGTAATCAACTTTCTCTTCAACTCTTGGAAAACAACTCATCATCTAGAGTCCATTGCTAAGTACTACCTACCTCAGCTGGCCTAAACCAGGTAGCACTAATTGAGAAAATCCATAGATAGATTTTATGCTCTTGGATACAATGACTACTCTACCCATTGTTCCTTTACTTAAACTCTACTAAAATTCTCTGCAATTTCTATCTTGAGAAATTACATAACTCTTAAACTATACCACTTGTAATCCAAACTGACTTTTGGCTTACTTAGCACTTAACCACTTCTTTTCAAAAGTTTCCAAAACTACCTTTGACATACTTTTCATGTCCTTTCGTAATCCTGGAAAACTCTCGAAGATCTGCTCTTCTTCACTCTGTTTCTATGACAACCAAGTCTTAAATCATCTCCTGAAAAAATTCAAAGCTTCTCTCAACTGATCTACCTGATCATCCTTCTCTTAGACAAAGACATTTATTCTTGATAATACCTTTGTTCAACTTGCCTTTAACTTAAGGCACAGTCTCACACACCAACTAAATAAGAACAAAACATCATTTGTCTCTCTAAAACAACCAAACCATACCAACAAGGTAAGCAAACTAGATTCACAAAGTAATCCAACATGATCTACAAAGTAAATCTATTCTCTCTTTATACACACCTTAAAAGATTTCTCTTTACATGTGTTCTCATCTCATACCAAGTTGGATGATTCTATCGCTTCCTTTTTCCAAGAACCATCTCTCTTACGATGTCCTAGTTACTCACTTATGCAGCACACAGATTACCCGTCAAGCACGGTCTACATCTATGTATCTTACCACATCTAGCACATCTTGGTGACTTGAAGCTTGATTTACCTTTTTTCCATAGGGTTGCTCATCTAAAAGCACTCTACTTATACTTATTATCACTCCAAGCTTCCACTGCGCAACTCTGATACAAATTGAGATCAAGAGGCACCTTACTGATCTCAACATTTGATCTTTTCCTCTTAAGGAACCTTCTAACTCTTGTTCCAACGAGGCTATGAGATTATCTACTTCTACAACTCTATATTCACTGACTAGAGCGAAGAAGTCCTTAACCTCATTTTGCATTGCAACTTTTCTAATGCCCTTTCCAAGCTCTACTTCCAATTTTACTCACTTCCAGTCTTCATCTGGGTTGGACGTAAAATAAGAAAAGAACTCTTGACATTCTTTGAATTGCTTCGCATACTAGTTCTCGGTAATATCCCTTTGCTCCAACTTAGGAATTCCTATTCCTTTGCTTTTTATAACTTAAGGGAATAATACTTATCTAGGAAAGTAACTCTAAACACCTCTTAGGTGGTTTGAGTACTAACCATCTCTAGTAACCTTTCTGCTTCATCAGCACACAACATGACCTCAAGGATCTCTTCCATCACGTGAAGTCATCTTCCAGCTTTGACTAAACCAAACATTCCCTTGAAAACAAAGGAGTAACTTTCCTGAACTCTAAGAAATATTGATTCCTCAAAAGTTTCTTCTCGTCCCCGCAATACTATGCGAGTACTATTCTATCACTTCTGATAGACTTCTACTAATGGCAGTCTACTCTCTTAATATAGCAGTCATTTCTCTAAGAGCTCTGGTTATCTCCTCTTTTACCAGTCTCCTAGTCTCATAGGTTCACCTGGTAGTTGCCATAGTTTCCTGTACATGCAGCACAATGCATATTGAGTTAGCTAGGCTCAATATCATGTAACTATGTGACAGTAGCTATTAGCACACATACCTAAGGCTAGTCATGCAATTCCATCTGCATATCTCATAAAGAGAAAAAAGAATGCATAACTTTCTACTAAACTGCTACCCATGCCTAAGCATAGTCAGTCCATACCCCGGCTCAACAGGATGAACTGCTCTGATACCATAATACAACATCCTAATACAGATATCTAGATATATCTTAGTTAGACATAGATATATAGAGATAACCATTACTAGAAACATCACTTCTATACTACATATTCACATATATCCATAATCACAACTAAGTAATTATAGAAAGCCTTGAGAGATTGCGGAAAAACTTAAACCTCATACAAATATATATACAAACTTAGCCACAAAAGGGCTTATTGTAATACATATAACATAAACATACAGAACAAATATAAACTGATTACATAAGTTCTGTCTACTTAAAGCAATAAAAACTACTTTAGTCTTCACGCTTCGTCTTCTCACCCTTAACAGGGTCTGTACCTCTGTAACTGTATCTGTGCCTGCATCTGGATTTACATGGAATAACAACTAGGGTGAGAATTAACATTCTCAGTAAAAGTAATTCCAATACCAGCTAGCTATAACATTGTATATAACACATATATAACAAATGCTATAATTCTAACTTAGGAGTTTCCTCCTCTTTTCTCATAACTGCACACTTTCTTATAGTGTGATATCAACCGATAGCCTACACACTGTTAATATATACAACAGCCATACAGCTGTAAATACCAACAGTGACGGATAATGCCCATACAACTATCCATAAATGCAATGTGAATGATATGTAATATGATTATACCTAATAAGATCCTAAGAGTATGTGGATGAAATGCAAATGTAGGGTTTTATTTTGAAATACACGCAAAGGTTTATGTTAAAAACAATGAAGTTTGCTAGGAACTAGTTCAGTATATCATCCAGTGGTAAATAGAGTGAAAACCCATCCTCACATTACATATATCCTGGCACGCTGAGAAATTTGGGCTTCATCCGTGCCCAAAGAGCGTCTTTGGATTTCCCATTTATCTCCTTTGGCCTTGGCACTATCTAGACATCAGGGTTATATCCTTCTCAAAAGTCCTTCGGACACCTATCTATCTCCTTTTGCCTCCATGAATGAACATCAAAGGATACTCACCAAGATCGATACTACTGGACTAATTCGAAGACTTACATACGTACTTATATACTTAGTTCCTTTATGACCTAAGCATATTCTACTAAGAACTTTGGCTTCTTATGTTTACCCTTTGTAATGAGGAGAATCTGTAACCTCCTACTATATGTAACCTTAGCATTTGGTTAGAAATACTTGTCCCTAAACTCGAGTCATATAACGTTACATTCTCAGGTAAACATTACCAGACCATTTCTCATACTTGTACCTAAACTCCACCTCATCACTCATATCTCTTAAGTGATTTCTAATGTAACACTATGTTGCTGAGGTGTTAGATACTTATCTATGGCAAACCACTAACCTTGGTTGCACTAAGGTTCTTTCTCTTCACATACATACTAGATTAACTAACTAGTGTGTGAAAAGCTTAGTGTTATGTTTATCTTTTACATAAACACCATCTTAACTTTCCTATAGACTCGACTCATCCTAGTGAAAGAGTTTATCTTAACTAATGCCTCATCTACCCTTGCTTAAGGAAATAAATGAGCATTTCTCTAAAACTTTGCATAATTAACTCAACTTTAACTAAAGCGAGTAAGTTATGCATCTAGATAAGTATAACATACTTATTCTGGTAGTAGCTAGCTTTCCCTTCCATCACACTTCTAGTAGTAGCTTATACTACACTTGTGTGCTTAAGGTTCCAGATACCTCTTTAATTATTCCAAACTCATGGAATGCTTAAGAACTTAACTTCCATACTTTCATTAGTGTTTAAGGAAGTAAATCCCCTTTATCTTGCACCTCTAGCTCATCTTTGCTAATACATGAGTTATTGCACATTTCTACTATACCTTATGATTATGACATCTTCTTAGTCACAATTCATCTTATTGTGTATTTAGCAATGCACAACGTCCCACTTAACTAGAGACTTAGTACCTAAACATTCCCTCCTTGGAACTAATAGACAATCTTGTCTCCACTCAAGTGAATCTAACTCAAGAGTGGTTGTTACATACAACTCTTCGTTGTTTAAGGTTCTAGGTACCTTCCCAAGATAATCCGCTATTCTAGGATCTTCTAAGGTTCATACCTTTCTCATTCTCTACTAGAGTGAATATTATTATTCATCCTAGTATACTTATCTCCATTGTACTATCTCATCACATCTTGAGTGATATCTATTGCAACGTTAAGTTGCCTAAGGTACAATGCCATTACCTAAAGCAAACCTTTCCTTTAGGATCCTTAAAAGTCTATGCTTTCTTATACTTGATAGGTAAATATTTTCCACTTGAAAATATCCCCATTTGTGTCTTAACACACTTTAGGAAACATATATAAATGGTTCCATTAATTATAGAACTTCAAAACATCCAAAATCAATATTTTGGAGCTTCAGGGTCTCATGTCGCGGCACGGCATTGGCACGCCGCAACGCCCTGCTCTTGGGTGCTAATACTGGGCTGATCTTTGGTCTCACGCCGCGGCACCACTCAACACACGCCGTGGCGCCCATGACAGAACAATAGTTCTGTATAATTCTGCAGCTACGGGTTTACTGTTCTCTTGGTCATTTGCACAGATTTTGGCCATTTCCAATCAGTTTCTACGTGATTCTAAGTTCCTAACTAGTTCATTAACACTTAGGAAACATCAATCACTAACTGAAACCTCTTAATTTGGATTCTTGAACCAAAATCATGCATGCTTGACCCTAAACCCCAAAATGGGCATCAATGGTTTAAATGAATATTTTTAGGTTTCTGAATTCAATTTATGACATGAACAAGTCATAAATGACCTAAGAAACATATCCATGCAAACCAAACACATCAAACTCATCTAGAACTCAATTTAGCATACTAGGTTGTTAATATGTATACTTAGAGAAAATAAATGAGTAAAAGCTCTAAACCCCTACATCTTGAAGACTCTTGATCTTGAAGCTTGATCCTTGATCTTCTTCTCTTCATTCTCCCTTTCTTCTTCTTCCCCTTTCTCCCTTCTTCCCTTTCTCTCTTTTCTTTCTTTCTTTCTTTTTCTGTTTTTCGGTTCTCTGCCAAGGGAGAAGATAGAAATAGGGGGTGGGACGTAGAGGGAAATAAGGAAAAAGATTAACTTAAGTTTCTACACTGAAACTTATATCTGCTAAGGACACCCGAATTGTGCTAATTCAAGTTTTCCAGCTTCCAACAACTTTAAAATAAATCATACGATTCATCTAAATTGTTGTTTTACCATTTTCATGATTTTCTATATCTGCTGCTAGTCATTCGGTATTAAAATGCATAACCAGTATGCCTAAAAATACCAAATTGACTCTGATTCTCTTGAAACTTTTACCACATCTTATTTGGCTTATTTGTGACCTAGAAATAAACTCTCTATGTTTATTTCCCTCAACTTAGCAACTTCTGCTATAATCTGAGTCATTTTAAGCTACTTTACAACTTCTGTGTTGCAACTAAGTGCCTAAACGAACTCAGTTTATCACCAAACTTCATTGGCATGCTAAACAAGACAAATGCTATCTTTGGTAACCATTTACTAGTCTAACATGTGTTTAAGGGTATTACATCGTACCCGCACGTAACCAAAGAAATCTCTTCTAGACGCCATACCGACAGTAGTAAATCAGCTCAATCAATAAAGGTGTGGGTCTTCTTTTTTTTCCTCACGATCATTTATCAAACATAAATATAAAATAGAATGACAAAATAAAGAGGTGAGAACTCCTACATCAATACTATCATTGCAGCTTGGAGATAGTACGAACAGTAATACCATCCCAATACAGCAAGCAATAGTTTCAGATATCGCAGGCAAATAATATTATCGATTAAATATCAATTGGACACATCATTCAAGAGAAAGTTACAATTATTAAATAGTAGGGATAATATCAGGAAATCAACAATTCAGCAAATCATTCAAGTATCATATAATTGAACGTATATAAGATGTCATCATGGTATGTAAACCCACTATGCATGTACACAATGTACCAAATTCCTATTCTATAGAGCTAGACACCATTTCAGGGACAATGATCCACAAGACATGTCTGTATCTTGTCAAGTATATTTAATGTAACAGTCGCAGCCACTTCATTTGGTACTCGCTGGTTTGTTCATTAGTGTCCCAGCCACTTTATTCGGTACTCGCTGGTCTATCCATCGGTGTCCTAGCCACCTCATTCGATACCCGCTGGTAAAATATATGATCATGACTCAATGCATACACACGTGTAAATATCACAATTATCAATGTCATGAATTTCATAATCATAAGTCATCATTGGCCACAACAGTCATCGACAGTCCTCAACAGTCCTGGGTCCCTACTTATGGGCCCAGTAGTAAGCTTTCCTTCATTTTCAATTATGTAAAACTTCCATTATCATTTTAATATTAGAATTACACCTCAACTTCAATACTTTTCCCATTGAGTTTCACTATGGAATATATCCTCCTATCTTTCACCTAATCCTTATTACTCTAATTTAAAAAGTTCTTCTCTTTGTCCTTAATAAAATTAACCTAAAATGAATATTTTATGTTTCTCAAAACCTCCCTTACACTCCAAATTCTTGTTTTCCTAATTCAATTAGTGCTTCTCTTTGTTCTTAATAAAACTTATTTAACTAAATGTCTTATGATTCTCAAAACCTCACTTTCACTCATTTTTCTTAATAGGCCAAGATTCACTCTTAGTATTGAGGGTAAGATTTCATTTCTTTTCCCTTTCCATCTTATGAGTTCCTAATTAAACATCTAATCACTTAATTATTCAAAATTCCCTTTTGATATCAAATTTTGTCTTAGTTACCTTAATTAGCTGTGAACCCTAAGGTCATTACACCCAATATTCATCTTCTTATTCCATCATTTTAATCCATCAATCAATCCATTTTCAACCTAAACTTCTAAGTTCCAATTCACTAGCATTTTTGTCATAGGTTTCCCATTTTTGTCTTCTCTTAGCCGAGACACACACCAAGGTGTCTAGGCCCCTAAAAATTCTTATTATTTCTTCAATCACTCATCACTTGATTATTCAAGTCTTAATTTAGTTCAAATGTTAAATCTTGATTCTCAATTTTAGGCCACAAGGCCGCGAGGTACATGTCTAAAGGGGTAAGAATCCCTTGTCTTCCACACATTATTTCAAGCATATAAAGTATCACCATTCATCAATATCACATAATAGCATCATAACCAACAATAACAGCATACAAGCACATAGTTACAAACCACAAAAATCAAACAACCAAGTAGAGAGATCCACAAATGGATCCTCCACCTTCAACCCAAATTTCATCCCTCACCACCATGAGTGGTTGATGAGGATGTTCTCCTTCTTACCTAAGGAAATAAACAAGAAGGCAAGCTCCTTTTTACACTTGAAATTTGTCCTCCTCCACCACAAAACCCTAGAAAGTCCATCTCATTAAAATCAACAATCAAAGCTTGGAAAAGGAGTCCTTGGTCACCAAGGTGACCAAGGACCACAAAAATGAGAAGGAAAAATGGAAAAGTCATGAAATTTTACCTCAAAGCTTCAAACTTTAGAGCTTTATGGAAGATGATGAGAATAATAGATCTAGGTGTTGGTCACAAAAGAAAAAAAGTTTTAAGATGATGAGAAGGTGTAGGAAACAAGGTTGGTTGAGCAAGAAAAATGGATGGCCAAAAATGGGTGTCTTGGCCGTGGACGAGAGGAGAGAATGGAGAGGAAAAGTGAGCTTCTTGAAGATGGTTTTATAACAAGAATGAGAACCTTCAAAGCAAAGTAGCTTCAAACAAATTTGTTGGCTTGAAATAAACAAACATGGAAGGGGAAATGGTGTGGGGCTACCGTGGAGGAGAGGACAAAAAAGAGAAGGGAAATGTTTGAGAGAAAAGTGAGATGAGAGAAAATGAAGAGAGAAAGTGATAGAAAAGTATTTAGGGATTTTTGAAAAGAGAAAAGATGGATGGTATAAGTGGAAATGTGACAAAATTTGTCACATTTTCCTCCATATTACCGTGGAGTTACAAGGGAGAGGGGGAAGGAAGCTTCCTCTAGAAGCTTGGGCAAAGCTTCCTTGAGAAGCTTTGTATAGAGCTTCTTTGAGAAGCTTTGTTAGCTTTTTGCAAAAGTCAACATGATGTGACATAAAGTTGACACTCTTGAAAAGATGATAAATATTTTAGTACAAACTATTTTCTAATGGACAAATATTACAGTTAACAAAAAAAAATATTTATTGTCCAACGGATAATAAAATGTATTATGATTTTTTTTATTTATTAGATAAAATCTCAGAAAACAAAAACTTCGTAAGCTGCATTCGGCTTGGGTTTAGTAAGATCCCCCTATACCGTTTCACAGTCCAAAGCTTTCCAGTCTCGAAAAAATATTATATTTTTTTGGTCCTGCTTATGCGCACGTAAATCAAGAAATATAAAAAAATAATCAAACAAGCCAAATAATTCCAGAAAAAATTTTAAAAATCACAAATATTATAAAAAGCATATATAACAGAAAATAAGCAATTTTTGAGGTGTTACAAACCTTATGAATTAAGGGAGCATATTCAATATAAAGCTTAGCAAGGAGCAATACCCAATGATTTCATCATCACATTCCATAAATTCTCAACAAGTGTACAATTCCAAACTCATTAAATACACAATTAATTATTCTATAATTTTCCATACAAACACAATTCATTCACTTATGTAACAGCCTAATACCAGTATCCTAGTATATCTGACATATACTTGGATAAGCAGTATCAGTCATGCTACTTCTAACTTAAACATTAACTAATCCATAACATTTAAACAAATAATTATGGAGAGCTATATCTAAAAGTCATACATATATACAACTTTTACATCCTCAAAACAAATATAAATAATTACATGAGCTTGAACTGAAAATACTAAAACTAAACTAATCTAATTCTTCTATTTTCTTCTTCTTCTTACCATCTTGTAGGGCTTTGACCTGCTAACCATGAAACATAAAAGGGTGAGAACATAAAAATTCTCAGTAATACACATATATCTCATGGCACTAATGTAAATGTATAAACTATAACTCATGAACTTACTAATGATATCAAACAATTGACTACAACAATGTAAAATATCATTTTCACTTGTATACTATGGTTCAACTTTAATAAAAAGAAGAACCACTCTTACTGTGATTCAATCGTAAGGGAACCAATCTCTAGGTTCAACCCTGAGGGAACCACTTTACTAAGGTTCAACCTTGTTGCATAAGGGAACAAATTTACTAGGGTTCAACCTTATTGCATAAGGGAGCCAATTTACTAGGGTACAACCTAATTGTATAAGGGAGCTAATTCACTATGATTTAATCTTATTGCATAAGGGAGCCAATTCTTACTAAACACTCCACTTAATCCCAACTTAATGAGAGAATAAAGTATTTCTCTAAAACTAGTATATACTTACTATGTTAACTCAACTAATTCAAATATATGAGTAACATTCTAGGTGCTTGTCTACTTTCATCCATAAAGGTGTAACTAGAGCTCCTAGAGCCCATACTATCTTTAACTTAGCTTGCTTGGTTCACTAATCATCTTTACTTAGTCTTACTAGGGTGCTTGGTTCACTAATCATCTTTCCATAGCCTTACTAGGGTTGCTTCTAACCCAAAGAGTGTTAAACTCTATATTTACTAGGCTTATAACCAATTTCTTGTCTTTGATAGAATTCACCTACAACAATAGTTTTCACTCAAGTAAAGGGATGGCACCCTATGAAGCACTATATGGGCGACGATGCCGGACACCTTTGTGTTGGTCTTAGGATGGAGAAAGTATGACCATTGGACCTAATCTTGTACAACAAACTACGAAAACGGTGAAAATGATTTAGGAGAAAATGAGGACGACTCAGAGTCGACAGAAAAGATATGCAGACAAGCGAAGGAGACCTCTTGAATTTGAGGAAGGTGAACATGTGTTCTTGCGAGTAACACCTACGACTGGTGTTGGAAGGGTTATCAAATCTAGAAAACTCACTCCTAAATTCATTGGACCTTATCAAATCATTTGTCGGATAGGTCCAGTAGCTTACCAAATAGCTTTACCACATTTTCTTTCCAATCTCCATAATGTATTCCATGTGTCTCAGTTAAGAAAATACATTCTCAATCCAACATATGTTATTCAGCCCGATGAAGTATAAGTGAAAGATAATTTGACGTATAAGACGCTTCCTGTTAAGATTGAGGACATGAGAGTAAAGCAGCTTCAAGGGAAGATAATTGTATTTGTAAAAGTAATATGGAACGAGGTAACGGGAGATGCTACATGGGAGCTAGAGGATAAAATGAGGGAGAAATACCCACATCTTTTCTAAGGTACGAAAAAATTTCAGGGATGAAATTTTTATTAGTGGGGGAGAGTTGTAACACCCCAAATTTTGTTAAATTACGATATTGTCTAAAATGTACTGTTTTGTGTTTTCTGTATGCTGTAAAATTATTTTGACTGTTTCGTGACTGTATTTGATTGTTGTGTATGATTTACTCTGAGTCAGGAAAATAATAATCTTTAGGTCAGAGAAAATCTTTATTTGATTATTCGGAGCTGGGGGATCTTACTAAATCCAATTCCGAGTGATACATGTACCAATCTTTTAATTTTTAGAATTTATCTGTGAAATAAAATATTTTATATTTTAATATTATTTTATTATCCGGTGGATAGTACCTACTAACTTAAGGGCAGTAGCTTCTGTTTAGTGGACAATAGGAACCGAAAAAATCTTTGTGACTTACAATTCAGTGAACCAATAGAAATTGGTCAACGATATTGGCATGTATTTTCTAGCCAATAGGAAGGTAGGCAAAAATAATGGTTGGACTAGTTAGATTAGTAACTAGAAAACCTAACTAAGTTAGCCTATATTCTATGTAGTAACTAAATGGAATGTGTAACATCCCAACTTTTGGGTAAAAGACCGTTGTGTCCCTATTTTGCTGTTTCTTGTTTTTCTGTATGAAATACAGAAAAACAATACTGTTTGTTATTTTATTTGGTAGTTTTACATAATTTGTTTCGATACTGATAAGAAAAATAAAAATTTTATCAAATTCTTGTTTTAAATTTTTACGTATCAAAAACAGATGTATAATATTGTCTAGTATTTTATATAATCATTTTACGTATTTTTCTTCAAGACAGGTGAAATAAAAATTTTTCGAACTCTTGTATTAATTTTTCTGAAAGATATACAGCTATATAATACTTCTTGGATATTTTATTTGAACGTTTTGGACGATTACCTACGTTGTGGGAAAAAATAGAAAAATGACCGTTACGTCCGAACAATCTTGTTTTTTTTGTTTTTCTTTGTTTTTAATTGTTTTCTTCTTGATTTAATGTCCAGATAATATCATCTGTGATTTTATATGGACTTTTTGTGTGATTTGCTCCGGGGTAGGAAAATAATATTTTTCGGGCCGGGAAAATCTTATTTTATTATTTAGAATTGGGGAATCTTACTTAATTATGAATGAGACTAAAAATAATCTTTTAATTTTTAGGATTTAATCACTCAAATAAAATAATTTATATTATTATAATATTATTTTGTTAGTCAAGTATAAATAAGTGACGGACCGGAAATATTTTGCGGGACCCACGTTTAGTCCTTAAGTCTTTGTACACGTGGACCAATGAGGAGTCTGGTCAAAATTAGTGGCTATGACTCATCGCAACGGGCCAATAGGACGATGACACGTGGCGTGACACCAAGCATCATGACTCAGCAGCTTCTAGAAGGTTCCAGAAGTGTTGACTCGGCCTGTGACTCACCGCAGTGACTCACCAGTTCCAGAAGTTTCTCTGATGACTCAGCGCTGTGACTCACCATTGATGACGCAGCCAATGATGCAGTTGTGATGCAGTCAGTGACTCAAAGATCTTCGACTCGCCATGCCGACTCTTTGTTTTGGAAAATATCTATCTGACTCATCGCTCTAGAAAATATCTACACTGACTCGCCATGCTGACTCACCCGTTCTAGAAAATTCCACGATGACTCATCATACTGACTCATCGTAGTGAGTCACATATTCTAGAAATTTCTCTTTGATGACTCGCTTTATGACTCATCAAGGGCAATCGGTAGAAAAATGATCAATAATAATTTCTACTGTTTGTATAAAATAAAAATCTATGTGTATTTTATTATCCATTGGATAATAGATACTGACTTTATAAATAATAAATATTGTTCATTGGTTAAAGTATACTATAAAATATAGTATGCACCAATAGGAATTAGTCAACAAAAAATAGCAACCAATAAGAATTAAGTTAGTAAATAATTAACCAATGAAAATTAGTCAAGGTTAATGGCTTGAATTTTTAAGAACCAATATAGAATAAGCTATCAAACCAATTTAAGCTTCTTGAAATTTAGATGGTTTTACGGTGGAGGAAGAGAGCAAAGTGCTCTAATATTCAATTCACCAAAGTGAAGTTTACGTAGAAGACTTTAGGAAATTCATTTAGAAAGCTAAATTAAACAAATGAAGAATAGTCAATATTGATGGCTTTTCTTGGTTTCACTCTACGGCAAAGCAAAGCCTTTTGATGAAGCAAATGTTATCATTCAATTCTTCCTATCATTCAATTAATTAACCAAATAAAGACAAGTCAACATTGGTGACTTCTCTTCATGCTTCCACGGCAAAGCCAAATCCATGCAAGGCAAAATATTACAATTGGTTTCTTTCTATCTTTTATTAATTAACCAAGTATGAAAAAGTCAATATTGATGGCTTCTTGCCATAATGCATTTACGGCAATTGAATGCCTTTAGGAAGGCAATTCCAACACTTTAATATATCCTTGCTCTCCAAGTTTGTCACAAAGGAAATAAAGCTAATTTCCATTTCCTAAAATTAGATAATTTTAGTGGCTCTTGTTGTTGGCTTCTACGGCAATTCACCTTGGGTGAATTCTTCAATTTGCTATTATTCAAAGAAGCAAAACAACACATGTTCTCATTTTCTCTCAAGGTGTCCTACGGCCAAAGCTTAGAAAGAGCCAAAGGAGACTTGTTTTTATTTCTCAAAGTTTTCATCTTTCTCCAAACACATCAAATAAACCAAAAGCTCTCAACTTTTCTTCTCTTTTTCTTCTCCAACTCTACGGCCAAAGCTTCCCAAATGGAGACAATCTTCATCAATTTATTTCATTTGTTCTCTTCTATATCTTTTTCTTCAAAGAACCAAGATCAAGCAACCAAATTTCTTTCCTTTTTCTCTTCCTCTTGAATTCGGCCAACTACCAAAAATCCTCTTCCAAGCTTCTAAAAATTTAAATGACCATAGATCTTGCATCTCCATGCTATTCTAAGGAACTTTCATGTTGGAAGTTTTTCCTAAATCATCCGTTTTCATCCTTGTTCTCCAAGCTCAAGGTTTAAGGTTTTAAGGTGAAGTTTATGAAATCTTCACTATTGATCTTATTCTTTTCTTTTAAACCATATTTTGATTCATGGTTTTCCTTACTCAAGCCTTAGATATTAATATTGTATGTTTACTTTGATTTTTCAAGTAGCTCTTGGTGGAGAGGAATTGCTTGAAGGAGACATACAATGGCTTGGAGGTTTCTACAAGAGGTAAGAGGGAGATTACCCTCATCAACCAAGTGTTGGTGGTGAGGAATATATGTGGTTGTGCTTGTAGAATCCATAAGGATTCGGTGGTGTGCTTGTTTTGATGTGTTAATTATTTGTGTGTTTGTTATTTGTGTGTTTGATAATTTGGTGCTTACTAGTAGGTTGTTGTGTATTTGTTAGTAGTCTTCTTATGTGATATTTGTAATAAATTGCATGTCTATAAGCTTTAATTTGTATGTCTACAAGCTTTGATAATATGGCATGTGTTAGAAATGCATGATAATATATAGGATGCAAATAATATGTCAAGGATTGCATGAGTGTTCCAAAGAACACATTAACAAGGCTCACGGCCATGATTTAAATGGGGAACCAAAATGTTCTCTTAATTTTCTTAAAAGGTGACCTAAATAACCTAAGAGAATTGGTAAGATATCCATTTGTTTAGATTAAGAAAAATGAATTTGGAAATTAAATGGTATAACCTTACATTTTCATCCAACATGTCTAACTTCAACACTTTGATTTCTAAAACTATTTTCTAGGGTAAGGATTAAATCAATGTAGACAATACAAGAGATTAAACATGTATTTAAAAGGTGAAAAATAATTTGGAAATCAAATGCAAAGTTTTTATCAAATTCGGCCAACATGCCAAATTTTACATTCATGATTTCTAAAAATTAATTCCAAGCTATTTTCAATCAAAAAGAAGCAATACAAGTTAAAGTAAATTTTCTACAATGAGTTTTAAAGAAATAAAATAGTTAGAATTAAGTTTAAGAGGTTAATACTAATGGTTGTTACTGTAAGAAGAAATACAGTAGCTTTATAAAATTTCTAACGTATAGCTCATCGTGTGTTTTGAAGCACGTTAGGAATTTTCAAAAGTATAATTATTTGGTATTAATAAAAATGAAAAGAACTTTTAAATGGTAAATTTAGGAAACCATTATTATAATTTATTAAACAAAAAATCTTGTCAATTTTTAGTAAAAACGGATAAATAAGATAGAAAAGATGTCCAAAAGACAAGATATACGCTATGAAAAATATTCTACGTAATTTGAAAGTACTAAATATTATTTCGTCTGCTTTTAAACAGTTATTTAAGGAAGTTGGACAAGAAAACGATTTAAAAATCCTACGCGATTGAGAAAACGTATTAAAATGCTACGCGATTCTAAAAACAGAAAAATATCTTTACGCGATTTTTAAACGTTTGTAAAAACGACGAGATGTCAAAAACGCGATAAAATTTCTACGCGATTGACCGTTACTATATTTATTTTTCACCTTGTCGGGAAAATGTGAACCCGTCTGAGCTTTTGAGGTTATTTTATTGTCGGGAAAATGTGAACCCGCATGTGCTTTTTGCCATTGAGGGCATATTTTTATCTTGAGGGCATTTTCGTAATTTCATATATTTGGAATTATGTTTTGTCTTTATGCCAATTTTTGGTGTTTTGGTTTGAGAGACGAATCACATCGTGTCGTGTTCGATGCGAAAAGTGTAGTGTTGTTTATTGTTCTAATAAACTTGGAGACTTTAGTGTACGGGATCCCACATATGGATTAGTTGGTAGCTCATCATTTGGTAAACCGATAGCACACTAATGTACTCGACATTCACTATATTTAATCGAGGTTTGTAAAGTCTAGTAGTACATTGCCTATAGTGCCACAACGGAGATCTTGTGAACTATACTACTACCGGATGGTGGATTCTGTCGTAGGCTATTGACGCAACGTGTGATCGCGTAATAGTTGGTTGGGCAGCCGTGGTACTAATAGATTTTGCAAGTCATTCTCTCGATATCTGTTTGGGTTTAGCTCCATGGAGTAGGGTTGTGTTTTGGTGTATTTGATTATATCTTGGATAATATTCCATTTTCTCTATTTATCTTTATCCGGTAATATCTTGGATGTTTTTACTTCTATTCTATTTATATTTATCGATAATTTTTATGTTAGTTGTCCATTTCTTATCTTATTTTATCTCGTGAGATTGATTTATTTATGTGGTTTTCTTTATTTGTGTTATATCCGTGATAATTTTTATTTGTGATCTTTCATATCTCGATATTAATTGTTTATATGTTGTATTTTGTCTGTGCATTATTGTATTTTTATTCGCTATGAAATTTGTTGTTATTGAATTTAATCTTTATTTTTATTGTCTTGTTATGATGTTTTATATGGTATGAATTGTTATGTCTATCCCGATGATGTTATTACTTGTTTATTTTATTAGGTTATATGTATGGTAGAAATATTTGTAAATTGATAACATGACTATAATTGTGATTATCTCAGGTGTATGGAATGACTTTGTCATTCGTATTATTCTTTACTACCAAATCTTGGTACTTGGTGAAAGGGGATCTCACCTCTTTCTGTGTTGTTTTTGTTTGGTTTGTATTCTTCAATTCGTATGTAGGCGGAGCACATTCTTAACCCTAGGGAGACAATATTCGAAGATGGTGGCGACGTCATTGAGTGGTTTTTCAAGTTTCAACAAGATGCGGTTGGTGAAGAAACAAAGCTATGTAGGTTGAATTTTTCTCGTTAGTGTTGTTCCGTGCTATTGGTAGTACCCATCTTTGGGTTTACTCATTTTTCGAGTCTGTAAATATTACGTTTTAACTTATATGAAATGATTGGTGATGTGTATGTTAATCTGTTAAATTTAATTTCCATTTTATTTAAAATTTCTGGTAAGTTTGTATTTCCGCAATAAGAAATTTTAAAATCCATATTTTAAAACTCAAAGCTTTTATAAAATGATTTTAATTAGTTTTAAGATTTATTTATTATTTTAAAATGTGACGCCCTACGGAGGGTGTTACAGAATGAAACTTGGTTAGCTTTTCCTTTGAATCCATAGTTAGGAAGCTTTACCATTCTTCTAGACATTGGTGATTCATATTCAAGTAACTAGGAGATCAAACTAGGTTAGCTTGGTTTCATTAGAATCAAAGGAAACCTAACTAGAATGGTTTAAGCATATATGGGAAACAAAAATGAATCAAAACTTGGTTTGCTCTCCCATTGAGCATTTCGGCCAAGACACTTCAAGAAGGTTTAAGAAATTTGATGACTTAATTCTCTAATCCAATAGGAAACAAGCTTGGAGGCAAAGTTTTGAAGATCAACCATTGATCTCATTTAAGGCTATTAGGATGTCTTGAGTGGTCAACCAAAGTGGCCACCTTCTTTAGGAGCTCCAGGACCAAAGGGCTTTAGGAAGAGATATGATGACATTTTGCTAAATTCATTTCAACTTCATCCATTCTCTAAAGAAAGCTTCACCAAAATTCTCTCCTTTTCTCTCTTGTGAGTCTCATGGCCGCCACCCCCTAACCATACCTCCACTCTCCTAAAATTTCATCCAACACCTCTTCTCAAACCTAAACATCATTCTAGACATCTTTCATGTTGTGAGTTTCTTCAAAATCATCCATTTAAAGCTTGGAAAACAACTTTGAAGTTTCTTCCATATAAGGTAAAAATCCATGTTTCTTGTTTCTAAACTTGTTCTTGAAGTTCTAAGCCATGATTGATCCATGGTTTTTCTTTTTCAACCTTAGTTTATGACTTTATAATTGTTTACGTTTGCTAGGAATTTATTTGGAGCTACACAAAATCACTAGGATCAAGCTAGAAGGAGATTTGTCTTCCTTCTAGGTAAGAGGGAGATTTAATCTCATCAACCATGTATTGGTGGTGAGAAAATAGATGTGTTCGTGGTGAAGAATCCATAAGGATTCATTCACTTGGTTGTTTAAAGTTTTTCCTATTTGTGATGATTTTTTATGCAAGTATGTTTATAGCTTTGATATATGTTTAAATATGTGTTTATGCAAGTATGATAGCTTTCGTATGTAGTAGGATGTGAATAACATGATGAGGATTTGCATAAGTGTTCCAAAGAACACATGAAGCTCACGACTTCATCACCACAAAGAGGACCAAGATGTCCTAAATTATTTTCTAAGCAAGGATTAAGTGGTTTAATAAGAATAAATTGGATTAAGAGTTTTTATAAGAGATTAGATGATGAGAAACAATTAAATATGGTGTTGAAAGCATAGAATGATTTTTGGCCAACTTGCCATTTATGATACCTTTGATCCAAAATCATTTTCTAAGTGTGGACTATGTAATTAAATCAAAAGAGAACTCAATTCAACGGATTTTAGAGAATAAAATGAATGAAATTATTTTAGAAGTTTAATTAGAGAATTTAAGTAAGGATGAGAAATAAAATAAACACTTGAAAAGTACTAACGTATAGCTCACCATTTGGGTTTTAAAGCACATTAGCAAGTTTTGAGCTATAAATATTGGTTAAGTCCAAAAAGGGTAATTTTTAAAGGAATCAGTAGAAAATATTACTTAAGGGATATTTAAAAGGAAATGTTGTAAATAAAATTAAAAATAAATATATAATGGAGAATGTTTAAAAATATAATTTATAAAGCAAAAAATATTTTACGTAGTTGAAAAATATTACAAATACCTTACGCGTATTCAAAATAATGATTTTTAAACTACGCGATTGAGAAAACGATTTAAAAACATTATGCGATTGGGAAAATAATTTAAAAACACTACGCGATTTCAAAAATGTCAAAAAATATTTATGCAATTTGAAAACGTTAGAAAAAAGTGACTCGATTGTGAAAACACGATAAAATATTTACATGATTGAAAATAATAGCAGTTTGCTATCAGGTTAAAGTGGTGGACCCGGATATGTTGAAAAATGGTACTATCAAGTGGTGGCATACTATTTTGAAAAATAATGATAACATTGTTATTTATGTATTTTGGCTCATGCACATGCATAGAGAAATGTGTCAATTTGGTTGAAATTAGCAAGTTGCTGACGAGATGAATTACACTGTAATGCGGGTGCGATAGGCGTAGTGTGGTTCATTGAGTGAACTTGAAGGCATTAGTGTGTGGAGGAGTCCACATGTAGATAGTTGGTAGCTCTTCTGGGTCATGGTAACGGGCAACACACTAGCGATCTCGACAAGCGCTATTCTTAATCACGATCTAGCTCTGACTGTCTGGAACAATGCTTGTTGTACATGACATTTTGACTGTGTAATATTTGGTCGGGGTAGCCGGAGCTATAGGCAGATCTACTAGGTCATTTTCTCTGATGTTTGTGTTTAGTTCCATGGAGTAGGAATGAGTCTGTGTACATCTATATATGTGGTCTGCATCATGATGTGATATTTATATTTGGTCTGAGATATTATGTATAATGTGATAACATGATTTGATGTATTAAATGTTGTATCTGAGTGTATTGTTGTTTTCTATACTGGCATGCTGGTAGTGATGTAGATTGTCTCACCTCTTTGTATGCATTTTGTATTATTATTTATGTCGGTAAAGATTGTGAAGAAGAAGAAGAGGAGCAACCTCCTTATTGTCAGTACGAGGAAGAACAACATATGAGTGATCAGTGCAAAGAGTGTGAGCCTCTAGATCATCCTTATCATTTAGATTGATTCTTACGCAGTATGACGCTATTGAGTTTTCTGGGGTTTGTGAAACTGGAGTTTCACGGGGGTTCTGAAGCCTAGCGTCTTCAAGTTGATAGAGAGAGTGTTGCTTATGTGGGACAAGTGACTCTGTCCCTTAGTAGAGTATATGAGGGTGTTCCGATGTTCTCTACTACTGTATATGTGCATCTAGAGTTACCTTTATCTATTAGGCGCTATTGGGGTAGTCGTTTCTATGTCCCAAGTGAGCTTAGTAGTTGTTGGTGTAAATCGCAAGTGCACGATTTTATCAAGTAGTAAAATTATCGTTCCACTGGGACTGAGTTGATGATTACCAATTACACACAATTATTATTATTTAAAAAAAACCAATGATGCAAAACAGTAGTGATAGAATAAGATCGTAAAGAATAAAATCCAAAAAATAACAAAGAAGATCAACTTTGGAATTGAATAAAGGAATCAGATTTAAAGACTGTAGGATTCTGGTTTCACCACGGTGATAATTAACAAGCCTGTAATTTTTCCCCTCTTATCAAACTAGTTTACTTTTGAAGGCAAATTATCCTAAAGAATTATTGTTTCCTTTCAACATACAATAACGCATACAACCTAATCCAATCCTTATTTTCACAACAATTGGATTAGAGAGGACCCTGTAGGAACAAGATAATTCAAAGAAAGCCTCAAAAGAATTAATCTACTTTCGTGATTAAAAGTTCAAGTTCAGTTTCTAGAGTTCTGAAATCAAGGGTCACCTTCAGTTCTTCCCCTAATATCAAAGAATCATGCAAACATGTGGCCAGCATATTCACAAATAGTTGGTGTGCTAAAAACTGAATCAAGAGAAACTATCATTAAAGAGGTAAGAAATTCATACATCAAACATTGTCAATACACCATTGGGTTACTCCCAAATCCTAGAACAAAGAACTACTCAAACATAGTTGTCAAAATACAATCCATTGGTATAAACAAGAACAAAGAGAAAACCAGATTGAAATGCAAAAAAGGAGAAGAGAATAAAAACTCTGATGGTGTCTTATTATTTCTTCTGATTTTTTCTTGTCCGATCCCTCCCCTCTTCTTTTCTTCAGTCTAATGGTTACTTATATCCTCTATAATCTTCTCCTTCAGATCCCCTTTTCATCTCTCGTTTCCGTCCAACTTCATTTCTTTCAGTAAAAGAGCAATAATACAAATTTAAGTGTGCTGGCACTCCACGATCCACGACCGTGGCAGCTGCCACAGGCTGGCCGTGGATCTTATTGACTTGTTTTTAATCATGTGTAAATTGACGCTCCACGCTCCACGGTCGTGGCAGCTGCCACAAGCTGGCCGTGAAGCTTACTGACTTGCTCATTTCTTTCCAGCAATAGGTTCCACAGGTGTGGTAGCTACCACAAGCAGGGTGTGGTTCTTTTTGCACCTCCTCTTTTAGTTGAGCTCTTCAAATTTTGGTGCATTAAAGTCACAAATCCATTCACCTATGAAATATAAAAACAAAACGCAGTCATTTGGACTAAAGGAATAAAAACCTAAGATATAAACTAAAAATCAACACAAATATATGCAACAATTAAATGCTAACTAAGACAAAATTATATGCATGTTTCACACACATCAGTAGTGTGTCGACAGTCCACACTCCTGTCCATAGAGCTTAACGACGTCCGAGGTTTCTATTTTTCGATGATCTCCCAGAGGAGGATCCTTCAGAGGATCAGAACTTTTAGTTTGGTACTTAGACAAGTTTATGGTTTGCTTTAAGCCAAACAATTTACAGCTTTATAAAACAATTTGTAGTATGTAAATATTCGTATCCCTAAAAACAGAATCATATGTATAATTATGGTGTGTATTTAATAGTTTGTTGTTTTCCATGTTCTGTTTATTTTAAATAATGATATAATGTACAAAAACAAAATTTTTACAACTTATATTATTATATGTTAAGAAACGTTTATAACTTGGGTAAGGTTTTATTTTAATTGGTCGTAAATGTCACATCCTAAAGAGGGTGTTACATTAGTTGGTATCAGAGCCCAAGTTAGAGTCTTTTGGGGTTTGTGGTTGGGTCTGTTTTTACTTGTGTTGTGTGATTCTCTGTGATTTGTTTTCGAAAGGTTACATCCGACCTTGTTTTGTTTTGTTTGATTGATTGAAGAAAGAAATGTCTGGTGGTAGAAGAACGCGTGCAAACGTGGAACATAATGTTGATCCAATAACTGTAGCTGCTGAGGCTATGCAGCGTATGACGGAAGTAATTATGCAATAGAATCAAGGAGTAGCCAAGCAACAAGAGACGACTGTTGATGCACTGAATTTATCTGAGTTTCGACACAACAACCCGCCGTTGTTTAGAGGCGAATTTGATCCTGAGAAGGCGAGTTTTTAGATTCAAGAACTAGAAAAGATTTTTAGAGGAATGGAATGTGATGACAATCGGAAGGTGACATATGCTACGTTTATGCTAAGGGGGGACAGTGAGAACTGGTGGAGAGGAACTCAACGATTACTTCAAGCTGAGGGAACAGAAATTACCTAGGAGGTGTACTGCAAAGTATTTCTGGAGAAGTACTTTCCTGCCAGTGCCCGACATGCCAAAGAGATGGAATTCATAGGCTTACGACAAGGCAACATGACTATCGGTGAGTATGCCACAAAATTTGAGAGCTTGTCACAGTTCTCAAGGTATATCCAAATCCAGCCTGATGAGGAGTGGAAATGCCGCAAGTTTGAAGAAGGATTGAGGGTAGAGTTGAAAAGAGGAGGACTGCCCATGAGGATGAATCAATTTCCTGCTTTGATGGATACATGTCGACAACTTGAGGAGCTGGAGCCATCATGAGACCCAAGGAATCGTAACTTTGGATCGACTAGGTTCCAAAGAGGAGGCAACAACAACAACAGCTGGTTTCAACGCAAACCGTATTCGAGACCACCAAGGAACCAATCCCAACATCCATCTTTTGGGGGAAGTCCTAGTGGCAACAAAGCTGGTTCAACACATAGCGTTTATGCCAAAGTGTTTTAAATGTAGAAAAGTGGCTATATATCCAGAGATTGTTCAATTAAGGGAACGATTTATTTCAAATGTGGAAGGCCTGGACATGTTTCCAGGGAATGCAACCAGCCAGAAGGAAGCCAACTGTGAGTAACGTTCGTGTTACTCAGTCACGATCTGGAGGACGCGTATGCACGATGAGCGGAGTTGAAACTTCCCAGTCCGAAGATCTTATTCATAGAGAAGGTGTCGTAGAAGGTAATCTTTTGACTGTACTATATGATTCGAGTGCAACACATTCATTTATTGTGTATAACTATGTGGATCAGTTGAAATTACCTGTGTCTTCTCTGAGTTTTTAATTGATTGTTTCTACACTAACTGCCAAGCCTGTTGTTACATCTAAAGTATGTTTGAATTGCCCTATTACCATTCATGATTGAGTCTTTTCTGTTAATTTAATTTGCTTACCTCTCGTTGAAATAGATATAATCTTAGGAATAGATTTGTTATCTTCTAATCATATATTGTTAGGCTGTGCTAATAAAACATTACTTTTTCCTAAGGATGAGAATTCTGAATTTTTAACTGCCATTAAAGTTGAATCGTTATTGAGGGATGGAGCTCAAGGATACATGTTGTTGTATTCTTTAAAAGTCAAGATTGAGAAAGACATGAGCTCTATTTCTGTCATTAACGAGATTCCTGAGGTTTTCCCGATAAGGTATCCGGTTTACCACCAGAAAGAGAGATAGAGTTTTCTATCGATCTGGTATCAGGAGCAGGTCCTATTTCAATTGCACCATATCAGATGTCATCATCGGAATTAGTAGAGTTGAAGAAGCAGTTGGAGGAACTGTTGGAAAAATAGTTTGTACGACCGAGTGTTTCACTGTGGGGAGCACCAGTACTGCTAGTCAAGAAGAAGGATGGAACTTCTCATCTCTGTGTGGACTACCGCCAACTGAACAAGGTCATGATAAAGAATAAGTATCCACTTCCAAGGATTGATGATTTGATGGACTAACTAAAAGGAGCAGCTATTTTCTCTAAGATAGATATGCGATCAGGTTATTATCAAATTCGTGTCAAGGTAGAGGATATACCTACGACAGCTTTCTGAACTTGTTACGGGCATTATGAGTATCAAGTGATGCCGTTCGGAGTGACGAATGCTCCTGCAATATTCGTGGATTACATGAATAGGATCATTCGTCCATATCTAGACAGATTTGTCGTTGTTTTTATCGATGACATTCTGATCTACTCTCAAAATCTGGAAGAGCATGTTGAACATCTCAGTATGGTTCTCCAAATTTTAAAAGAAAAGAAACTATATGCAAAGTTAGCGAAGTGTGAATTTTGGTTAGAAGAAGTTCAGTTTTTGGGTCATGTGATTACTAAGGAAGGTATTGTAGTGGACCCATTGAAAGTGGAAACCATTCTGCAATGGGAAAGGCCAAAGACAGTGACAGAAATCCAGAGTTTTGTTGGATTAGCCAGATATTACCAAAGGTTCATTGAAAGTTTCTCCAAGATAGCAAGACCTCTTACACAACTCACGAGGAAGAGTCAAGCTTTTGTTTGGACAGAAGAATGCGAAGAAAGTTTCCAGGAGTTAAAGAAAAGATTGATGACTGCACCAATGTTGATTTTACCGGATCCAAGCGAGACTTTTGAAGTGTATTGTGACACTTCTTACCAGGGATTAGGATGTGTGTTGATGCATAACAGAAATGCGGTAGCCTATGCTTCAAGATAGCTGAAGGTACACAAAAGGAACTGCCCAATGCACGATTTGGAACTAGCCGCAGTGGCTTTTGCATTAAAAGTATGGAGACATTTTATGTATGGAGCTACGTTCAATGTCTTTAGTGATCATAAAAGTTTCAAGTACGTGTTTGATCAAAAGGAGTTAAATATGAGGCAGAGGTGGTGGCTAGAGTTTTCAAAGGATCATGATTTTCAGCTTCAATACCATCCAAGAAAGGTGAACGTTGTGGCAGATGCCTTAAGTAGGAAGGTGATCAATGTTTCTACCATGATGATAAAAGAGGAAGAATTGATTAATCAGTTTAGAGATTTGTAGTTGTCTATGGAATTAACACCAGGAAGGATTCGTCTAAATAGAGTTACTGTTTTGAATGACTTGTTGGAAGAAATCTGATAAAAACAGGAAGATGATCCATTTTTACATAATGAGAAAGAATTTTTGAAGCAAGGTCATAAGGCAACGGTTGAGGAAGGATCTGATAGGGTCTTAAGATTCAAAGGAAGGATTTGTATACCTGATGATCCCAATCTTAAACAAGCAATTCTAGATGAAGCTCATACTAGTAGGTTGAGTATGCATCCGGGAATGACTAAGATGTATCAAGATTTAAAGTAGATGTTTTGGTGGCCAAGAATGAAGAGAGATGTTGCGAAACATGTGGTGTCTTGCCTTCTTTGTCAAAAGGAAAAAGTTGAACATCAAAGACTTGCCGGTATGTTACAACCCTTAACTATTCCAAAATGGAAATGGGATAGTATCACAATAGATTTTGTTACCAGATTGCCAAAAACTAGGAAGGGTCATGATTCTATATGAGTTATAGTTGATAGGCTTACGAAGTCAGCGCACTTCTTGCCGATCAATATCAAGTATTCGTTGGAACGATTGACCCAGGTGTACATTAGTGAAATTGTTAGACTTCACGGTGTACCTTCTAGTAAAGTGTCTAATAGAGATCCAAGATTTACGTCAAGGTTTTGGAGAGGGTTACAAGAAACCATGGGAACTAAGTTACATATGAGTTCTACTTATCATCCGCAAATTGATGGTCAAACAGAGAGGACTATCCAGTCGTTGGAGGATCTATTACGTGCTTCTGTGTTAGAACAAAAAGGGAGTTAGGATGAATTCTTGTCTTTGATAGAATTCACCTATAACAATAGTTTTTACTAAAGTATAAGGATGACACCCTATGAAGCACTATATGGGCGACGATGCCAAACATCTTTGTGTTGGTATCAAGATGGAGAAAGTATGACCATTAGACCTCATCTTGTATAACAAACTACGAAAAAGGTGAAAATGATTTAGGAGAAAATGAGGACGACTTAGAGTCGACAGAAAAGATATGTAGACAAGTGAAGGAGACCTCTTGAATTTGAGGAAGGTGAACATGTGTTCTTGCGAGTAACACCTACGACTAGAGTCAGAAAAGTTATCAAATCCAGAAAACTTACTCCTAAATTCATTAGACCTTATCAAATCATTCGTCAGATAGGTCCAGTAGCCTACCAAATAGCTTTACCTCATTTTCTTTCCAATCTCCATAATGTATTCCATGTGTCTCAGTTAATAAAATACATTCCCGATCCAACGCATGTTATTCAGCTCGATGAAGTACAACTGAAAGATAATTTGACGTATAAGACGCTTCCTGTTAAGATTGAGGACAGGAGAGTGAAGCAGCTTCAAGGGAAGATGATTGTATTAGTAAAAGTAATATGGAATGAGATAACGGGAGATGCTACCTGGGAGCTAGAGGATAAAATGAGGGAGCAATACCCACATCTTTTCTTAGGTACGATAAATTTCGGGGACGAAATTTCTATTAGTGGGGGAGAGTTGTAACATCCCAAATTTTGTTAAATTACAATATTGTCTAAAATGTACTATTTTGTATTTTTTCTATGCTATAAAATTTTTTTGACTGTTTCGTGACTGTATTTGATTGTTATGTGTTATTTACTCTGAGTCAGGAAAATAATAATTTTCGGGCTGGGGAAAATCTTTATCTGATTATTCAGAGCTGAGGAATCTTACTAAACTCAATTCTAAGTGATACGTATATCAATCTTTTAATTTTTAAAATTTATCTGTGAAATAAAAATATTTTATATTTTAATATTATTTTATTATCTCGTGGACAGTACCTACTGACTTAAGAGTAGTAGCTTCTGCCCAGTAGACAATAGGAACTGAAAAAGTCTTTGTGACTTACAATTCGGTGAACCAATAGAAATTGATCAACGATATTGGCTTGAATTTTCTAAGCCAATAGGAAGGTAGTTAACAATAATGGTTGGACTAGTTAGATTAGTAACTAGAAAACCTAACTAACCTAGCCTATATTCTATGTAGTAACTAAATGGAATGAAACTTGGTTAGCTTTTCCTTTGAATCCATAGTTAGGAAGCTTTACCATTCTTCTAGACATTGGTGATTCATATTCAAGTAACTAGGAGATCAAACTAGGTTAGCTTGGTTTCATTAGAATCAAAGGAAACCTAACTAGAATGGTTTAAGCATAACTAGGAAACCAAAATGAATCAAAACTTGGTTTGCTCTCCCATTGAGCATTTCGGCTAAGACACTTCAAGAAGGTTCAAGAAATTTGATGACTTGATTCTCTAAGCCAATAGGAAACACGCTTGAAGGCAAAGCTTTGAAGATCAACCATTGATCTCATCTAAGGCTATTAGGAAGTCTTGAGTGGTCAACCAAAGTGGCCGCCTCCTTTAGGAGCTCCACGGCCAAAGGGCTTTAGGAAGAGATAGGATGGCATTTTGCTAAGTTCATTTCATCTTCATCCATTCTCTAAAAAAGGCTTCACCAAAATTCTCTCCTTTTCTCTCTTGAGAGTCTCACGGCCACCACCTCCTAACCATACCTCCATTCTTCAAAAATTTCATCCAACACTACTTCTCAAACCTAAACATCATTCTAGACATCGTTCATGTTGTGAGTTTCTTAAAAATCATCCATTTAAAGCTTGGAAAACAACTTTGAAGTTTCTTCCATACAAGGTAAAAATCCTTGTTTCTTGTTTCTAAACTTGTTCTTCAAGTTCTAAGCCATGATTGAACCATGATTTTTCTTTTTCAACCTTAGTTTATGACTTTATAATTGTTTAAGTTTGCTAGGAATTTATTTGGAGCTACACAAAATCACTAGGATCAAGCTAGAAGGAGATTTGTCTTCCTTATAGGTAAGAGGGAGATTTAATCTCATCAATCATGTATTGGTGGTTAGAAAATGGATGTGTTTGTGGTGAAGAATCCATAAGGATTCATTCACTTGGTTGTTTAAAGTTTTTCGTATTTGTGATGATTTTTTATGCATGTATGTTTATAGCTTTGATATATGTTTAAATATGTGTTTATGCAAGTATGATAGCTATTGTATGTAGTAGGATGTGAATAACATGATGAGGATTTGCATGAGTGTTCCAAAGAACACATAAAGCTCATAACTTCATCACCACAAAGAGGACCAAGATGTCCTAAATTATTTTCTAAGCAAGGATTAAGTGGTTTAATAAGAATAAATTGGATTAAGAGTTTTTATAAGAGATTAGATGATGAGAAACAATTAAATATGGTGTTGAAAGCATAGAATGATTTTTGGCTAACTTGCCATTTATGATACCTTTGATCCAAAATCATTTTCTAAGTGTGGACTATGTAATTAAATCAAAAGAGAACTCAATTCAACGGATTTTAGAGAATAAAATGAATGAAATTATTTTAGAAGTTTAATTAGAGAAATTAAGTAAGGATGAGAAATAAAATAAACACTTGAAAAGTACTAACGTATGGCTCACCATTTGGGTTTTAAAGCACATTAGCAAGTTTTGAGCTATAAATATTGGTTAAGTCCAAAAAGGGTAATTTTTAAAGGAAACAGTAGAAAATATTACTTAAGGGATATTTAAAAGGAAATGTTGTAAATAAAATTAAAAATAAATATATAATGGAGAATGTTTAAAAATATAATTTATAAAGCAAAGAAATATTTTACGTAGTTGAAAAATATTACAAATACCTTACGCGTATTCAAAATAATGATTTTTAAACTACGCGATTGAGAAAACGATTTAAAAACATTACGCGATTGGGAAAATAATTTAAAAACACTACGCAATTTCAAAAATGTCAAAAAATATTTAAGCAATTTGAAAACGTTGGAAAAAAGTGACATGATTGTGAAAACACAATAAAATATTTATGCGATTGAGAATAACAACAGTTTGCTGTTGGGTTAAAGTGGTAAACCCAGATATGTTGAAAAATGGTACTATTAAGTGGTGGCGTACTATTATGAAAAATAATGATAATGTTGTTATTTATGTATTTTGGCTCATGCACATGCATAGAGAAATGTGTCAATTTGGTTGAAATTGGCAAGTTGCTGACGAGATGAATTACACTGTAATGCGGGTGCAATAGGCGTAGTGTGGTTCATTAAATGAACTTGGAGGCATTAGTGTGCGGAGGATTCCACATGTAGACAGTTGGTAGCTCTTCTGGGTCGTGGTAACGGCAACACACTAGCGATCTCGACAAGTGCTATTCTTAATCATGATCTAGCTTAGACTGTCTGGAACAATGCCTATTATACACGATGTTTTGACTGTGTAATATTTGGCCGGGGCAGCCGTAGCTATAGGCAGATCTACTAGGTCATTCTCTTTGATGTTTGTGTTTAGCTCCATGGAGTAGGAATGAGTCTGTGTACATCTACCTACGTGGTCTGCATCATGATGTGATATTTATATTTGGTCTGATATATTATGTTTGATATGATAACATGATTTGATGTATTACATGTTATATCTGTGTGTATTGTCATTTTCTGTACTGCCATACTGGTAGTGATGTAGATTGTCTAACGTCTTTGTATGCATTGTGCATTATTATTTATGCCAGTAAAGATTGTGAAGAAGAAGAAGATAAGCAACCTCCTTATTGTCAGTACGAGGAAGAACAACATACGAGTGATCAGTGCGAAGAGGGCGAGCCTCTAGATCATCCTTATCATTTGGATTGATTTTGACGCCGTATGACGCTACTGAGTTTTCTGGGGTTCATGAAACTGGAGTTTCACGAGGGTTCTGAAGCCTGGCATTTTCAAGCTGATAGAGAGAGTGTTTCTTATGTGGAACGAGTGACTCTGTCCCTTAGTAGAGAATATGAGGGTGTTTCGATGTTCTCTACTATTGTATATGTGCATCTAGAGTTACCCTTATTTATTAGGCGCTATTGGGGTGGTCATTTCTATGCCCCAAGTGAGCTTAGTAATGTGTCGACAGCCCAGACTCCTGTCCGTAAAACTTCGCGACATCGGGGTTTCTGTCTTTCGATGATCTCCCAGAGGAGGATCAGTCAGAAGATCAGAACTTTTAGTTCGATACTTAGGCTAGTTTATGGTTTGTTTTAAGTCAAACAATTTACAACTTTATAAAATAGTTTGTAGTATGTAAATATTCGTATCCCTAAAGACAAAATCATATGTATAATTATGGTGTATATTTAATAGTTTGTTATTTTTCATGTTCTGTTTATTTTAAATAATGATATAATGCTTTATTGGGTAAGGTTTTATTTTAATTGGTCGTAAATGTGACATCCTAAGGAGGGTGTTACATATGGCCCTAAATTTGTTTCCAATCATACAAACATAGATTTTAAGTGTTTTCTAACTCTAATCATGGTCTCTGAACATGTTAGAATCACTAAACACTAAACTCAAATCATGAATCATGGATTTAAACTCAATCAAGCCAAGAAAACATCCATTAACCAAAATGCTTTACAAGTGGCTATGGACATCCACCACACAAGATTAAGCTACCATGGACTCCAATGAGCTTAAAGCACTCTACTTAACTCTTGGGACGAAGAACCAAGCTAAAAGCACAGATTTGGCTCACCAAATCCAAACTTCCATCTATGAACCCTATTTTAATACAATGGAAAAGAAAGAGAAAAAGAATAAGTGGAAGGATAGAAATCCCCTACCTCTTGTAGACACTTGATCCTTGAAGCCTTATCCCCTTGATCTTGGATCTTCCCTTTCTATCCTCTTCTCTTTTCTCTTTTTCTCT
This sequence comes from Ormosia emarginata, assembly GCA_029884605.1. Classification (NCBI taxonomy): domain Eukaryota; kingdom Viridiplantae; phylum Streptophyta; class Magnoliopsida; order Fabales; family Fabaceae; genus Ormosia; species Ormosia emarginata. The sequence goes on from JAQQTP010000088.1 coordinate 50,347,567, forward strand.
TCCTCTTCTTTTCTCCCTTTCCTGTTTTCTACTGAGGCTTTGTGAGAGAGTAGAGAAAATGAGGAAACTTAAGTTTCTGTGTTGAAACTTATATCTGCTAAGGACACTTGAATTATACTAATTCATGTTTTCTAACTTCCAACAACTTTAAAATAAATACTATGATTCATCAAAATTGTTATTTCACCTTTATTCTATTTTTCCATATCTGTTGGGGGTCAATCTGGCACTAAAAGTATAACTAGTATGTTTAAAAATACCAAACTGACTCTGATTGTTGTCAAATTTTAACTGCACCTTATTTAACTCATTTGTGACTTAGAAACAAGTTATCCATACATGTTTCCCTCAACTTAGCCTTTAAAGCCATTTTATGAGTTATTTTAAGCTATTTTTCACCTTCTTGGTTATAGCAAAATGCCTAAACTAACTCAGTTTGTCACAAAACTGAACTGGCATGTTAAGCAAGTATTAGGCTACCTCTATAACTATTTACAAGCCTAATATGTTATTGAGGGTGTTACAACTTACACATCAAATACTACATGGAGATTACCATATCTCCTTTGGCTCTCAATTTGGCCTATATGGCCATTACAAGTATCAAAGCTTCTCCATATATTCTTAGTAGTTCAAGTATGCATTAACAAGCTTAACTAGTCATACACAAATTATGAAACACAATAATTTAAGCATGCATAATCAAGAGTAAGTCATAGCCAAGGCTTACAATAAATCCATCTTTGTAAATTCATCAATTACACATCATTTCCTTAATCAACTTAATGAATGAATGAATATAAAAGCATGAGAAATCACAAAGTTTAAATAGGACCTTCTCATCAAGGGTTTTCATAAACATAGCCAAATATGCCCTAGTTGTCAAGCTTGTAAGCAAATCTCAAGAATAACCATTATTGTTTATTCTAATCTCAAAACCTTTAACTAAAGATGTATAACATAAAAAAGAAAATTAACATCTCTCTTCCTTAACTAGCCATGGCCATGAGCTTCATAAGGCCAAAAACCAAGCAATTTTTATCTTTACATTGTCAATCACTTCACAAAGTTCTCAAAATCAAAGAAACAAGATAGAAACATAGGCTAGGCATTCAGTTTCTAATTGGCCCTTTGGGCCGTGGGTAACCTAGATTAAAACCCCAAAATTTTGATCTCACATCATCACAATTTCCTTATAAGAATCAACAGAAAAAGGAAGAACAAATTGAAACCAATAACAATCCATAAAAAGTAAAAAGATAGACAACTCCTACCTCAACTCCACTAGCTTGCCAAATTTTTCTTTCCTTTCTTGTCTTTGATTTCTTCTTCCTCTTGTCTATTGTTTTTGTGTTTTATCTTTTTTTTCTCTTGTTTACTTTGTGCTGCTGTTACTGTAATGAAAATAGGGGGAGAGAGTGAAGTGAATGAGACAAAAAGATGAAGGAGAAAGAATGGAGAAAAGAGTGGAAAACTCTAGAGTTTGGACCGTTATCTTTTGACTAAGTTTATGACCAAAATTTCATAATGGAACTTTTGGATCTGTTACGTATATTTTAATCTTCCAAAGTTGAGTTTTCAAGTTTCCATAAGTATTAGGGAAAATTTTAGAACTCAACTTAGTCATTGGATCCATTTTTCCATAACTTTTTGTATACTGTTATTTATTAGTTACGCTTCATTACTCGGTCCCAAGTTAAATTAAACTAAGGGATTAAGTAAATATACTTATTAATACTTATCTTAGTTGGTATTTTATACCAAAATATTCCTCATATCTTACTCATCATTTTAATGAAATTTCATAATTTTCTAATATACTTAGTTGTTCTGTTTATTTCTTATTGGTATCCTTAAAAATACCAGATTAATTCTGTTGATTCTCCAAAATTTACTACAATTCTTATCATTCATTTATAACTAGAAAATAAATTTTTCATATTTATTTCCATCATATCAACTATTTATGCAGAAACTTTAGTCATTTTCTTGTATTCGATGTTATAGAATTATGCTCAAACTAGTTTAGAAAGTTACCCAAATTAATAGATAATTCTTACCAATGGTATTGAGCTTCTATAACCCTGATTAGAACTATTAGATTAAGAGGAATGTTACAGTTCTCCCCCTCTTTATAATGTTTTTCCTCAAAATATTCTTACCTTATACAAAAAGCTCTGGATAGTTTTATGTCATTCTGGATTCAAGTTCCCATGTGGCTTCCTCTGAGTTTCCACCATCTCATAAGACCTTCACTAGAGGAATATGTTCCCTTTGAGCTCTTTCACTACTTTATCCAAGATCCTTACAGGTTTAACTACATAAGTTAGGTCATCTTTTAATTGTATTCTTTCACTTTCTATGATATATGAAGGATCCAGATTATATTTTCTGAGTTGAGAAACATGGAAAATATCATGAAGGTTTGAAAGACTAGGTGGTAGGGAAATCTGATAGGCATTTGGTCTGACTCTTTTTAGAATTTGGAAGGGAACAAGAAATCTAGGATTCAACTTTTTAGCTTTGATAGACCTACCAACTCCCGTAGTAGGAGTGACTCGTAGGAATACATGTTCTCCTTCTTCAAATTCCAAAGGTCTCCTTCTTTCATCCGCATAACTTTTCTACCTACTTTGGGCTACTAACAATCTATCCTAGATCTTTCTGATTTGTTTAGTAGTTTGTTGCACTGATTGTGAACCTAGGATAGTTCGTTCTCCTATTTCATACCAACATAAGGGTGAACTATATTTTCTATCATACAAGGCTTCATAAGGGCCATTCCTATTCTAGTATGATAACTATTATTATAGGCAAATTTTGCTAAAGGCAAAAACTTATCCCAACTACCTAGTTGTTCTAACACACAAGCTCTAAGCATGTCTTCAAGGGTTTGGATTGTTCTCTCAGTTTGTCCATCTGTTTGCGGATGATAGGCAGTACTAAAATTCAACTTTGTCCAAAAGCTTTTTGCAATGCTCCCCAGAACCTAGAGGTGAACCTAGGATCTCTATTTGATATTATAGTTGAAGGAATACCATGTAATCTGATTATTTCTTGAATGTATAATTGAGCTAACTTATCTAATGAATAATTAGCTCTTATGGCCAAAAAGTGTGCTCATTTTGTCAGCCTATCCACTATAACCCAAATGGCATTATGCCCTATTTGGGTCCTGCGTAATCCCATTACAAAATTCATAGATATGCTTTCCCACTTCTATTTTGGGATTTCTAAGGGTTGCAGAGGTTCAGAGGATTTTTGATGCTCTATCTTGAGTTTTTGACAAACTAGTCATTTGGATACATGTTCTGCTGTTTCCTTTTTCATACTTGACCACCAAAACATTTTTTTGAGGTCTTGCTACATTTTGGTTACACCAGGGTGGAAAGTAAACTTGTTCTTATGAGCTTCATCTAAAATCTTTTCTTTAATTTTAGCTTTTCTAGGGATACAGAGTCTATCTCTAAAAAATTGTCCCATCATCAGCTCTTCTAAATTCCCTTTTCTTTCCTAGTAGGATTTGTTCACTTATTTCTTTTAGGCCCTCATCTTCTTGGGCTTCTTTTATTTGAGTACTTAGGTTATTATGGATTTCTAACCTATTCAAACAGAGACTATTTAGTAACACAGTCACTATCAGACTCAAGTTCCTCAAACTCTCTATTAGTTCTATTTCTTGAATCATCATTTATGACACATGAAGAAGTTTTCTACTAAGTGCATCGACTACTACATTAGCCTTACCCAGATGATTGACGAGCGCCGAACTCAGTCAAAATTATAACCGAAGTTATTACCTAAACTTGTAGTATAGTGAACAACACCGGATCGTCTCCTCAAGGATCGTAGATGCAATTTGATCAAATCAAGTGAAAGTTAGGAAAATGGGGGTTTTGATGGTTCAAGGATCGCAGTGACGAGATTTAAAGAGAAATAACAATTAGAAGAACAGTCAATTCAGAAATCTATCCGAGATTGGGTGGATTCAATCATAGACCTTTCAACAAACACTTGAAATACATTTGAATGGTTAACTTGGATCTAACCGAGATCTCTCGCATCGATCCGAGAATTCATACTAGACAATCGTCCAGAATTCAATTGACAAGTGATAAACACAAATTTGCAATCGCACCATTCATGTAAATATATGTCAATTTAAGCACCGAATTCAATTAACCTAGGCACAAATCAGTAACCTAAACTCTTCAATTACGTGAATAGTTTAGATCAATCAGTTCTAAATTTCATCACAATACTTAATCTTAAACCAAGATCAAATCAGATCAAACATAAACAGAATCACCATTCATGCATTCAAGATCAAGAGAACAGAAGAAAAAGAGAAGAGGAATTCAAATATAAATCAAATACATTACATAACCAAGGTCTCAAGAATCCAAGCCACAATCTCTTCAAGAGTCCCGAATTGACTAGAAGTGACTTAGCTCTCCATTACAATGAAGGAAAAATATACAAGAACTATGAAAAGCTATCTCTAACACCAAGTGTGTGTTGTGTTTAGAGCTCTCCACATGCTTCCTTTTATAGAGGATTCAGAGTAGTAGTAGATGGGTAGATGGATTATTAGTAGGTGGAATTAGTAGGTGAGCTTGGTAGGTGAGATTGGTAGGTGAGCTTGGTAGGTGAACTTGGTTGGTGAGCTTCCTTGTCTCCGAAAGTATTCATTGCTGAACTCATTGATTTCGTCATTTCTGAGCCAAGTGGTCTTCATGAAAGTTCTAGGAAATTGTCTAAGCTTTCCAATGGCTCTAGAAGCACCCAAAAATTCGTCCTACAGCCCAAGATATGACCCAATTACTACAGACTGCTCAGGACCAGTTTCAGCACCTCTGTTTTGACTTTCAGACCCAATATCTCCATCAAGGAGCCCGAATCAAGTTTTGTGTTTGTCATGAAAGTTGTACATATGGGTCTTAACTTTCAGATTACAAATTTTCAGCCCATTCTATAAACCCAAACTCGAATTATGTTCTGGTTACTACACACTGTTCGGGTTCCAGTCACAAATCCCGTATTCTGATTTCCATGCCCAATTAGCTCCACTAGATGTCTGAAATTGACTTTGAGCTCTTCATCAAAGTTGTAGATCTCTCTCTTATCTTTCCTACAAGGTAAAATTCATAATTATCAGACATTTAGAACTCAAGATATGGCTAAAATATAGAAACAGTGTAAAACCCGAATAATGCTGAAAAAATCAATTAAGTCCGATTCGAGTTCAAACTTACAAAACATAATCAAATTCAGTCAATTAAGTACATGAAGAGTGTAAATAACTAAACATAAGGGTTTCTTAATGAACAAAATATGTGATTATCAATGATACCTCAGTTCACAATCATAATCCTTTAGGAATTCCATGCACCTTCTTTGTCTCATAGTCAATTCTTTTTATCAAACAAATATTTCAAACTTTTGTGATCACTAAAGACCTCAAATTTAACACCATACAAATAATGCCTCCAAATCTTCAGTGCAAAAACCACTGTTGCTAGTTCCAGATTGTGGGTAGGATAGCTTTCTTTATGTGGTCTTAGTTGCATAGATGCATAAGCAACTACTCTACCATTTTGTATTAAAACACATCCTAATCCTTAGCTTGAGGTATCACAATATACATTAAAGTTTTCCTGAGGATATGGAATTACTAGAACAGGGGTGGTGGTTAATTTCTCTTTTAATTTCTGGAAATTATTCTCACATTCTTGTGTCCATTCAAAGGTGTTACCCTTCCTAGTCAGCCTAGTCAAAGGTAAAGCTGTAACACCCCAAAAATTAGTAGTTTTATGATAAATAGTCATTTTATAATATTTGTGATTTTTGTGAATTTTTTTGAATTTTTTGAGAACGTGGAATATTTAAATATATTCCTTGTTTTGCGTACACACTGACCGGAGCCGGGAAATGAGATATTTTTATAAGAATCTTGAACTGTGAAAACTTCAATGGGAGATCTTACTGAACCCGAGGCCAGACACGATTTACGAGATTTTATCTGATAAATAAAATTACGGTACGTTCTGACGAATAAAGATTTTTGCAATACGCTCTATTACCCGTTGGACAATTAATATTGGTTTTGTTAACTATGACAATTGTCTATTGGATAATAGATTGTAGTAGAAATCTTATCACCTTATCTAAAGAAAATTCACTTTATGTCACATTCAATCTTCTTTATTTCAAAAAGAATGATTTGTTTAATCAAAAGCTCCTCAAGGAAGCTTCCTAGAAATTTCCTATGCATGCATGAAGCTCACTTTTCCCTCCTCTCTCTCCTTGTTTCCACGGCAATGCATCATTTTGGGGAGCCAAAATTTTTGTTTTCATTTCATCACATTTTCATTTACTTATTTAAAAACTATCACTTTCTCTCTCCATCCTTTCTTCCTCTCATTTTCTCTCAAGTTCTCTCTTCCTCTCTTCCTCTCCACCCCACAGTTGCAGCCACCATTGGAGACCATCTCCATTAGCTTGCTAAAACAAATCACAATTCTTGTTTCCTCTCGCCATTCTAAGATATTTTCCTTTGGTGACCATCTTCAAAAACTCAACCTTTCCTCTCCATTTTCTCTCCTCTTCTATGACCTAGACCACCATTTTTGGGCCATCCAAGCTTTTCATCCAACCAACCTCATTTTCTACCATTTATCATCACTTAGAACATTTCCTCTTTTGTGACCATCATCAAAATCCACCATTTTCATTTTCATCTCTTCAAGACTTAAAGCTTGAAAATATAAGGTAAAAGTTCATGGCTTTTTCCATTTCCCCCCTCATTTTCGTAATCCATGGTCAATTTGGTGATCATGGATACCTTTTTCAAGTCTTGATTGTGTTTCTTGTGAGTTCGATGTTCTTAGGGTTTCTTGAAGGTGGAGGGCGAAATTTCAAAGGACAAAGGAGCTTGCTTTTGTGTTGTCTTCTCTTGGTAAGAGGGAGGCTATCCACTTCAACCTCTATTGGTGGTGGGAAACTTGTTTTCATGTGGATTGTGAGAAACCCTAACATGGGTAGTTCTCCTGATTTTATAGTTTTCTATTGATTCTTTGGATTTAATGTGCTTTTGTGTGATTTTGTGGGTGTATTGGTGTATGTTGGTAATCTTGGGTTGTTTGTAATAAATTGGAATTATGAATGGGAAGCAAGGGTTCCTTGCACTTCCACTTGAGGCTCACGGCCATGTGCCCTAAAATAGGGTGTCCAAGATTTAAAACATTGATGTAAGTTGGAAGACTAACTAATTAAAGGATTATTGACGAATGGAGAAATGAAAATTTTGGGTTTCTAAACCCCTAAAACTCACAGCCACATGCTCTCACCTAAGGTGATCATGGTTGGAATTTTGTAACAAATTAGGAAGATAACTAATCAAGTGAACAATGATTTAAAGGAATAATGAGAATTTTAAACCCCTAACCTCCTTGAGGCCCACGGCCTCTTAAGGCAAAATGCCACTAAATGTAGTGCTAAAGTGGGGACTTAGATGATTGGAAAAATTTTAGACTCCTTAGGAGTTCATAAAATGTAAAGAATAAAGAACAAGACTTTATCTTATGACTTAGAATGATTTTGAACATAAGGGAAGAACAAGAGAGTTTGTGCGACTTGTAAAACCTTAGAGTAATTTTTAAGTAAGCATAATTTGATTAGACTAAAGAATTTGACTAATTTAAAGGAATGAAGATTGAATAAGGACTTCAAGAGAATCCCTCTAGAAAATAAATTCATATGAAATATTAATTAAAGTGAAACCTTATAATGATTTCATAATAGATGTAATTAAAGTGAAACTTTATAATGATTTCATAAGAAACGTTAATCAAAGCGAAACTTTATAATGGTTTCATAAGAATTGTTAAGTTAAAGTGAAATCCCGAAATGAACCTTAAAATGTTTGTTATAACTCTTGAGAACTTAATACTATGCTATTATGGGTCTGTATTTGGGAATAAAATTCTATTGATGTTTAACTTGGCCAAATTGTGGCGTGTTATGGAAAGTATATTATTATTGTTAAATATACATGATTATGCATTGTGTCAACATGCATTGGATAATTGCTCAGTCGATGACTATTAAAAGGCTGCTTGAGCCTATGAATTGAGCGAGAATCAAATAGTGAGATCTATGATGGATCTTGGGGGAGCGTAAGGCACGATGATTCATTTCGTGATGATGTTATCACATTATATACCCCTATCCATGATAAACCGTTGCAACGTATTATGAGCCCGATAAGCACAATTATTTTCGCAGTCTGGCATAGACTATCATTGAGGGGGGTAGATCTTCTGGAACGCTCATCTCTAAAATTTGGTTTAGCTCCATGGAGTAGGATTTTTGGTACCATGTGCACATGCATAGTGAGTCAGCATATTATTTGGCACTTATTTATATGATGATTAGACTATTGTTTTAATGATGTTATGATTATTTGAACTATTTTATTGTTTATTATCTGAGACTCTGTTGTTGTTTCTTTTATCATATGTGATTATTGTTGTTTAATATTGTTGCTTTGCTATGTGGGCGTCCTGCGCCGTTATGTTTCTCTACTGCCATAATTTGTAATGAAAGTAGGATGTCTCACCTCTTTGTTGTATTATTCTGTCTCATGCTATGTTTGGATAAAGACTGTGAAGAGGGCAAGTTGAATTAGCTTAGTTTAGTTTAGGATCGACTTTTGTTTGTTTGCAATGGCATCTGGACAAGCTTTCTTCAGTTGCATGTGGATACAGTTCCATGGAGGCATGGAAGCCTAGTATTCCGACCATGATGCGGAGCATTTTATGTTCATAGGGGATGTGACCGTAATTTGGAGTAGTAATTATCCTAGAGCTGCTTCGATCATCTTTCATACTTTTATGCATGTGGAGTTCCCTATACCCATTGGGGAATTATGGGATGATCGCCGTCTCTTTCCTAGAGAGGTTTCGGTTGTGTCACCTATTCAGGTTCCTATGCATCATGACGTGTCTCAAGGGGAAAGTTCATCTGTTGGAGATCCGGAGGAGGATCAAGTGCAGGACCCTTCTCTTTAGGTGTTTGACTTTGGGAGAGGTCGAACTTTTATATGGTAGTTACTTTATGTAAACTTATGTTTAATATTGTTGTATGTTACTTTATACATGGATTATGGAAATATATCTTCATTTAAGCTGACGTCATGTTTTGGATTTGAGTAAATATAAATATATCTCATATCAAGGCTCGTATTTTCTATATATGCACAATGATTAAATTTTCAGACTTGTGGATCGAGTTGTAGCACGTCTAGATTTAGTGATTGTGGCATAATGACGATTGTGCCATAGTTATTAAATCAAGGGGTGTTACAAAAGTTATTTGAGAAAAACCCTTTATGAACTTTCTATAATACCCTGTTAGACCCAAAAAGCTAGAAGATTTCAGTTACAGTGGTATGTTGCTTCCATTGCAAAACTGCTTCTACTTTTCTAGGATCTACTGATATTCTTTCACCGAATATCATGTGTCATAGAAACTGCACCTCTCTCATCCAAAATTCACACTTCGATAATTTTGCATATAATTTCTTTTCTTTCAGGATTTCTAGAACTAACCTAAGATGTTCCTTATGTTTTTCAGTTGTGTTTGAATAAATGAGAATATCATTTATAAAGACAACAACAAATTTATCCAGGTAAGGTCTAAAAATCTTGTTCATATAATTTATAAATACTGCAAGTGCATTTATTAGACCAAAGGTGTAACACCCCAACTTTTGGATGAATGACCGTTGTGTCCCAATTTTACTGTTTCTTGTTTTTCTGTATGAAATACAAATACGTGTTTACAGGCTCAAATTTTATTTGGTCTTTTTACGTAATTTGTTTCGAGACGGTAAAATAAAAGTTTTTTCGAGCTACTGTTTTAATTTTTCTGGTTGATATACAGACAAATAATACTGTCTGTAATTTTATTTGAACGTTTTGGATGATTAGCTACGTTGTGGGAAAAAATGGGAAAATAACCATTACGTCCGAATGTCTTGTTTTTCTTTGTTTTTAATTGTTTTCTACTTGATACGATTGCTCAATATTCTTGTCTGTGATTTTATATGGACTTTTTTGTGTGATTTGCTCGGGGTAGGAAAATAATATTTTTCCGGACCAGGAAAAATCTGTTTTTAATTATTCGGAGACGGGGGATCTTACTAAACCCAATTCTGAATGAGCCTAAAATTAATCTTTTAATTTTTAGGATTTAACTGTCAAATAAAATAATTTTATATTATTATAATATTATTTTATTAGTTAGTACAAATAAGTGACAGCGGACCCGGAAATATTTTGCGGGATCCACGTTTAGTCATCAAGTGTTGTACACGTGGACCAATGAGGAGCTGGTCAAAATTGGTGGCTATGACTCATCGCAACGGGCTAATAGGACGATGACACGTGGCGTGACACCACAACATCATGACTCAGCAGCTTCTAGAAGGTTCCAGAAGTGGTGACTCAGCCTGTGACTCACCATGATGACTCGCCAGTTCCAGAAACTTCTCCGATGACTCAGCATGCTGACACAGCCAATGATGCAGTCAGTGACTCAGCTGATGACTCGCCATGCTGACTCTTCTGCTCTAGAAAATATCTACGCTGACTCGCCATGTTGACTCACCCGTTCTAGAAAATTCTACGATGACTCATCATACTGACTCATCGTAGTGAGTCACATGTTCTAGAAATTTCTCTTTGATGACTCGCTTTATGACTTATCAAGGGTAATCAGTAGAAAAAAATGATCAATAATAATCACTACTCTGTTAGTATAAAATAAAAATCTATATGTATTTTATTATCTATTGGATAATAGATACCGACTTTTAAATAATAAATATTGTTCATTGGTTAAAGTATACTATATAATATATATATATATATATATATATATATATATATATATATATAGTGCACCAATAGAAATTGGTCAACAAAAATAACAACTAACAAGAATCAAGTTAGTAAATATTTAACCAATAGAAATTGGTCAAGATTAATGGCTTGAATTTTTAAGAACCAATAGAAAACAAGCTTTTAAACAAATATTGGGCTTCTTGAATTTATATGTAGCTACGGTGAAGGAGAAGAGAAATTGGCTCCAATAGCTAATTCACCAAGTGAATTCATGTAGAAAGCCAAAGTTAAATGAGATAAAGATTAGTCAACATTGATTCTTTTCTTTGGTTTCACTCTACGGCAAAGCCAAGCTTGGGTGAAGCAATATTACCATGCAATTATTCTTATCTTTCATCTAATTAACCAAGTAAGACCAAGTCAAGTTTTGTGGCTTTATGCATGTGCTTCTACAGCAATGCATGAGTGAAAGAAACAATTTTAAATGTTTCCAATCATTCTTGCTCTTCAAGTTTTTCACAAAGGAAAAATAAAGCTAATTTAATATCCTAACATCAAGTCAATTTTGGTGGCTCTCTTGTTTAGCTTCTACGGCAATTGAATGCCTTTAGGAAGGCAATATTCAACAATTCACTTCATCCTTACTCATATGCATTTACGACCATGCAATAGGAGAAAACAAAGCCAAAAATATTTTTCACTTTCTCTCAAGGTGGGTTACGGTCAAGACCTTCCTCTTTCTCCAAAATTCTCCAAATAGCAACAAGCTCTTATCCCTTTTTCTCTTCTTGTGTTCTACGGCTATAGCTCCTAATGGAGGACATTTTCCATTCCTTTTATTTCACTTGTTCTCTTCTATATCTTTTTCTTCAAAGAACCAAGATCAAGCAACCAAATTTCTCTCCTTTTTCCCTCCCCCTTGATCACGGCCAACCACTCAAAAATCCTCTTCCAAGCTTCAATAATTTTAAATGACCATAGGTCTTGAATCTCCATGCATTTCTAAAGAACTTTCATGTTGAAAGTTTTTCCTAAATCTTCCATTTTCGACCTTGTTCTTCAAAGCTTAAGTTTGAAGCCTTGAAGGTAGGATTCTTTGATCTTCATGTTTCTATCCATTTCAAAGTTTTAATCATGATTTTAATTCATGATTATTCTAGTTTAGAGCCTTAGGTATTAATATTGTATGTTTTCTTTGTTTTCAAGGAGCTCTTGGTGGAGGAAGCTTGCTTGAAGGAGACATACAATGGACTTGGAGGTTTCTACAAGAGGTAAGAGGGAGATTACCCTCATCAACCATGTTTTGGTGGTGAGGAATGTTTGTGTTTGTGGTGAAGAATCCATAAGGATTCATTCACTTGATTTTTTTTATAGTTTTTCCTAATTGTGATTGATTATGTGTGTAAGCGTGTTTATAGCTTTAATAATTTTTGGTATGTGTTTATGATTGCTTTGATATATTACATGTGTTAATATATTGCATGTGTTTATAGAAGTATGGTAATTATTCTAGAATGTAAATAGCATGTGAAAAATTGCATGAGTGTTCCAAAGAACACAACACCAAGGCTTACGGCCTTAATATAAAAGGAGGACCAAAATGTTCTCATCAATTTTCTAAATGTGGAATTTAATTAACTTAGGAAAATTGACAAGTTACAAATTGATTTAAAGTAAGAAAAATGAATTTATGGATCCAAGAATGAAATTAGGTATTTCGGCCAACATGCCTAAGTTAAATGTTTTGATTTCTAAAACCATTTTCCAAAACAATGATTTAATGAATACAATGAATTTGACATTGATTTAAAAGATGAAAAATAATTTAAAGATCAAATGCAAGGACTTTGTTAAAATTGGCCAACATGTCACATACTTTTAATCCAAATTTATTTTCTAATTATGGACTAGATAATTTAATAAAAATAAATTAGATCAAGAATTTTATAAGAGATTAAATGTATGGAAATAATTAGAAATGAATTATAAAACATAGAATGATTTTCGGCCAAAATGCCAAATTTAAATCTTTTTGATTTATAGAATTGTTTTCAACTAAGTTTAAGTAATAAATGCCAAAAGGATTTTATTACAATGAGTTTTGAAGAAATAAATTGATTAGAATTAAGTTTAAGAAGTTTAAGCTAATGATTTTTACTGTTAGAAGAAATACAGTAGCTTTGTAAAATTTCTAACGCATAGCTCACCTTGTGTTTTGAAGCACGTTAGTAATTTTCAAAAGTGTAATCTATTGGTTGTAATAAAAATAAAAAGAATTTTTGACAGTAAACCTAGAAAATCATTATTATAATTTTTCTAAACATAATACTGTCAATTTATATTAAAAACGGACAAATAAGATAGAAAAGATGTCCAAAAGACAGTATACGGTATGAAAAATATTCTACGTAGTTTAAATGTATTAAATATTATTTCTGTTTATTTTAAACAGTGTTTTTAAGGAATTCAGACAAGAAAATGATTTAAAAATCCTACGCGATTTCGAAAACAGAAAAATATATTTACGCGATTTCAAAACGTTTATAAAAACGATGAGATTGTGAAAATGCAATAAAATTTCTACGCGATTGACCGAAACAATCTTTTTCTGGAATTTTCTGTATTTTCTGCGGTCGGGCTATGAGGTGAACCCGTACAGGCTTTGAGACAGTATTTGTCCGGTGGGACTTACTGTATAATTTTTGCCATTGAGGGCAAGCCATGAGGGCATATTTTTATACCATGAGGGTATTTTGGTAATTTGCCAATTTTTGGTGAATTTTGGTTGACGAGGTGAATCACATCGTGTTGTCGATGCGATAAATGTAGTGTGGTTCATTGTTCTAATGAACTTGGAGACTTTAGTGTACGGGATTCCATATATGGACGGATCGGTCGCTCCATTGGGCCGTGGTAACCGATAACACACTAATGGACTCGACACGCACTATATTTAATCGAGATTTGTAAAGTCTAGTAGTACATTTGCCTGTAGTGCCACGACGTGAGATAGTGAACTACACCACGCCTGGATGGTAAATTCCCAGTGATGTGGGGCTATAGACGCAACGTGTGACCGCGGAATAGTTGGCTAGGCAGCCGTGGTACTAATAGATTTTTGCGAGTCATTCCCTCTGATATCTGTGATATCTGTATGTGTTTAGCTCCATGGAGTAGGATTGTGTCATATTGTATATGTTTATATGCTGTACATTATTATCTTTTATCTGTGATCTTATGATTATATGTTGTTATTATCTTTTTATCTCGGATCTTATATGTGGTTATTTCTTATATGTGGTTATTTCTTAGATGTGGTTATTTCTTATATTTTTATCCATGATATTATATGTAGTTATTTAGTATATATTTATACGTGATGTTATATGTTGTTATTGTTATTCATTTTATTATGATATATGCTTATTTGATTTTATTTATAAATTGATAACATGATAATATTTGTGATATCTGTGTGTATGGAATGACTTTGTCATTCGTGTAATTCTTTGCTACCGTACTGGTATTGGTGAAAGGGGATCTCACCTCTTTACTGTATTGTTTTTGTTGTATTTGTATTGTTAAATTCGTATAGTAGGTGAAACGAGTTTCTTAGACCTACTAGAGGCTATGTTCTAAAGATGGTGACGGCGTCAAGGTGAAATCTTCCGAGTTTCAACAGGATGCAGTTGGTGAAGAAACGGACCATGTAGGTTGGATTTTTTTTTTCTTCTCTCGTTAGTGTTGTTACTATGCTATTAGTAGTAACCTTCATTGGGTTTGCTACTATTTTTCTAAGTCTGTAAATTACATGTTTTACTTCTATAATGAATATTTGGTGGTATTTAGATTATGTATATTAGTCAATTCAATTTAATTTCGATTTTTCTTATAATTTTTGGTAAGTTTATATTTCCGCGAAATGAAATTTTAAAATTCATCTTTTAACAATCAAAACTTTTACAAAATGATTTCAGTTGGTTTTATATTTTATTTAAAATGTGACGCCCTACGGAGGGTGTTATAAAAGGACATTACAAGATATTCATAATGCCTATATCTGGTCCTAAAAGCAGTCTTTGGGATATCTTCTTCTTTGACTCTGATTTGATGGTATCTTGACCTTAAGTCAATCTTGGAAAACATAGTGGCACCTCTTAAGTAATCCATCAAATCATCAATTCTAGGCAATGGGTATTTATTTTTAATAGTGACCTTATTTAGTTGCCTGTAGTCCACACACAATCTCATACTACCATCCTTCTTTTTCACTAGGAGCATTGGAGCTCTCCAAGGTAAGACAATGGGTCTAATAAACTTCTTATCCAACAACTCTTCAATTTGCTTCTAAAGGGGACATCCTATAAGGTGCTATAGAAATAGACTCGGTTTCTAGCACAAAGTCTATGGTAAATTCTATTTCCCTCTCTGGTGGAAATTCACTAATTTCATCTGGAAACACTTCTAGGTATTCCCTCACCACATGTATGGTTTCTAAGATTTGATGACTTTCATAATTCAAAGAAAAGAGGAGAACATAACCTTGAGCTCTTTCTACTAGGTGGTTGATAATTTGATTGGCATTCAGGTATATAGATTCAGAAAGAGTGTTTATAGAAGAAGTGTTAGACAATAACACTAGGGTTTTATTTGAACAATTCAGGACAATACAATTTGCTGACAACTAGTCCATACCCAAAATAATATCTATGTTAATAAGGGGTAAGCATATAAGGTTTACAAAGAAATCTCTATTTTCAACAGTTACACAACAATTTAAACATACTTTGGAAGTTGACACTGATTTTCCTATGGGGGTTGAGACTGTTAGGTCCTAAGAAAGGTTTGAAACAGGTAAATCCAGTATCCTTACACAATTATAAGAAATGAAAGAATATGATGCTCCTGAATCATATAATACAGATAAAATATTACCTTTAACTATGCATATTGCCGCTCAGAGTAAAAACTCTTCCTCTGCTTTGGGGCCTGGGAGGAGGAGGTAGCGCAACTTGCTTTTGGGGGCAGCTCTTGGTAAAGTGTCCCTTTTATTCACACATAACATTTTACCTGGTCCACCTAACAGGGTTTATTCCCATGCTGCTTGTCACACGTTGGACATGTTAGTCCGTAAGGTTCTGTCTGAACCTGCTTTCCTTTCTTCTGTTGATTCTTTGGTTGCTAACCATTCTTTTTAAACTTGTCATCTCCTCTATTTCTCTTCTGAAATCCTTACTGTCTATACTCTTGTTGTGGATTTGGATCAACTAACTCTATGATCCTACATTTGTTCACCAATGTATGAGAATCTTTGATCTCTAACAGTTTTACCATTCTCTTAATTTCATCTTTCAACCCATCCTCAAACTTGACGCATTTCTAATTCTCATCCGGATTATACCAAAAGTAAGAAGAAAACTTTGATAACTCTTCAAACTTTACAACATATTGCCCCACTCACATATCTCTCTGCTCCAATTTTAGAAACTCAAATTCTTTTGCTTCTTGTAAATTTCTTAGAAAATACTAATCTAGAAAGGCCATCCTAAACACTTCCTAAGTCACCTGAATACCAGCTACATCCTTTAATCTTCTAACATCACTCCACTAATGTTCAGCTTCCCCCTTTAACATGTAGGAAGCAAAAGAGACCTTTTGGTCATCCCTACACCTCATTACTACAAAAATCTTTTCCAACTCTCGCAACTATTCCCCTGCTTTTGATGGATCATACTTGCCTAAAAAATGATGGCGGGTTGGCCTTCATGAATTCAAACAAATCATGAAAATCTTGATTTTCCACCAAAGCCACATTTTGCACTGGTGCTGGTTGTGCGTTGGCCCTTATCTCTTTCAAAATTCTATTTGTCACAACTACTTATTCTCTTGTCATGGCGGCTTGCTCTCTAACTACAGCAGCAATATCTCTAAAAGCCTTAGACATGTTTGGTGTATTACCTCTATCTCCAGTTAGGGCTCTATTACCTCGACCACGGATGCGCTTGGTTGATGTCATAGTTTCCTGCACACACAACACATTATATATTGAGTTGTTCAGGCTCAACATTATGTAACAATGTGACAATTAACCATTAACATACAAACTCAAGGCCATTATGAAATTCTACCTATGCATCTCATCATTAAGACAAGACAAATGCATAACAAAGCATAACTTGTCTATACCATGGCTCAACCGGATGAACTGCTCTGATACCAAAATGTAACATCCTTAATACAATTACCAATTACGTATATGGAATTACATATTAGTAATTGGAATTAAGCATGTTATTATATTTAAAATAAGTAATTTAAAATTTCATATAAAGAATATACAAAATATGAGCCATGTTGATGGGTTAACATTACGTATATACATTATATGGAGCAATATACAAAATATATTACAATACACTTAATTTACATAATTTGTTCTGAAGTATTAAATATAAATCACAAATACAAAATACTATCAAATTTTTATTCTAAGTCTTCTTTCCTTGCTTGTTGGCTGAAGAGTGCGTACCTAGAAATATTATGGAAATACAAATAGAAAAGGGGTGAGAATTCCAAGAATTCTCAGTAATACTATTAAAATACGTGTTATCATAATATTTCCAGCTATTTTGAGAAAAAATACATTTTAAATCTCAAATTACACATAAACTAGAAAGGTGGCAAAGTGCCAAAATAGGTCCTTTCTCTTCTCGAAACAGAATTCCAATTATTAACAGTTTCTAAAAAAACATTTATTAAACAGCATTATAAATTATTTCTGTAATTAATTTCAAAAACAATTTCAAATCAAGAACAATGATTTCATATTCATTCAATGATTCTTATAACAATACTAGGTCAAAATATAACATTTAAATACAATTTCATCTCAGTGCTCATTCAAATACTTGCTTATTCCCATAGAACTCATATCTCAAGTACCTTAATAGGTGGGAGTCACCTCATATAGCTCGGGTTCTATATACTCATGGTAGGTAGTGAATTACGGCATCACACTACCACTAATATCCTATGAGGGAGAAATAATACGAGAGGAAATACAATGAGGAATTTCTAAGAATACAAGATTCCTTTCCTCACAAAGGATCATCTCCATGATTCTAATGGAATTTTGAATACTCTACCTCCATGCATGATTAACTCCAAAATCCACTATTCTTAGTGAACTACAAGTTCACATAAAAGAAGGATAATAACATACCTTGAGCATATTAGGACTAAAAGAAGGATAACTACAACTCCATGATTAACATAGTAGGACTAATTAACATCCCATTCAAGGATAATAACCCAAAATTCTTATATACAATTCCAATTCAAATACCTTGAGCACTAATCATTCAATCACAAATCCAAGCTCAACCTTATGAATTAAGGGAGCATATTTAATAAAAGCCTAGCTCAACTTGAATTATCAAGGAGCATTGCCATAAGATTTCATCATCACATTCCATAAATTCTCAACAAATGTACAATTCCAAACTTATTAAATACACAATCAATTAGTCAATAATTTTCCATACAAACACAATTCATTCACTTACACATCAAATACTACATGGAGATTACCATATCTCCTTTGGCTCTCAATTTGGCCTATATGGCGATTACAAGTATCAAAACTTCTCCATAAATTCTTAGTAGTTCAAGTATGCATTAACAAGCTTAACTAGTTAAACACAAATTATGAAACATAATAATTTAAGCATGCATAATCAAGAGCAAGTCATGGCCAAGGCTTACAATAAATCCATCTTTGTAAATTCATCAATTACACATCATTTCCTTAATCAACTTAATGAATGAATGAATATAAAAGCATGAGAAATCACAAAGTTTAAATAGGACCTTCTCATCAAGGGTTTTCATAAACATAGCCAAATATGCCCTAGTTGTCAAGCTTGTAAGCAAATCTCAAGAATAACCATTATTGTTTATTCTAATCTCAAAACCTTTAACTAAAGATGTATAACATAAAAAAGAAAATTAACATCTCTCTTCCCTAACTAGCCATGACTGTGAGCTTTATAAGGCCAAAAACCAAACATTTTTTATCTTTACATAGTAAATCACTTCACAAAGTTCTTAAAATCAAAGAAACAAGATAGTAACATAGGCTAGGCATTCAATTTCTAATTGGCCCTATTTTGGCCGTGGGTAACCTAGATTAAACTCCAAATTTTGATCTCACATCATCATAATTTCCTCACAAGAATCAATGGAAAAAGGAAGAACAAATTGAAACCAATAATAATCCATAAAATTTATATTTAGCTGTGAGCATTCATAGGCATAAAACATAATTTTTGATTCAAAGAAACATAGAGGAATAAGAGTAACAAGATGGTAAACAACCCCTACCTCAACTTCACTAGCTTGCCAAAATTTTCTTTCCTTTCTTGCCTTTGATTTCTTTTTCCTCGTCTCTTGTTCCTTGTTTTATCTTATTTTTCTGTTGTTTTATTTGTGTTGTTGCTATTGTAACGAAAATAGGGGGGAGAGAGTTAAGTACATGTGATGAAAAGATGAAGGAAAAAGAGTGGAGAAAAGAGTGGAAAACTCTAGAGTTTGGACGGTTGTCTTTTGACTAAGTTTATGACCAAAATTTCATGCTACAACTTTTGGATCTGTTGCGTACATTTTAATCTTCCAAAGTTAAGTTTTCAAGTGTCCATAAGTATTCGGAAAAATCTTAGAACTCAATTTAGTCATTGGATCCATTTTTCATAACTTTTTGTATACTACTATTTATTAGTTAAGCTTCATTACTCGGTCCCAAGTTAAATTAAACTGAGGGATTAAGTAAATATGTTGACTGATACTTTTCTTAGTTGGTATTCTATACCAAAATATTCCCCATATCTTACTCATCATTTCCATGAAATTTCATAATTTTTTGAGATACTTAGATGTTCCGTTTATTTCTTATTGGTATCCTTAAAAATACCAAATTAATTATGTTGATTCTTTAAAATTTACTACAATTCTTATCAATCATTTATAGTTAGGAAATAAAATTTTCATATTTACTTCCATCATATCAACTATTTATGCAGAAACTTTAGTTATTTTCTTATATTCAATGTTATAGAATTACACTCAAATTAGTTCAGAAAGTTACTCGAATTAACATATAACTCTTACCAGTAGTACTGAACTTCTATAACCCTAATTAGAACTATTAGGTTCAAGGAAATGTTACATTATGCTCCCTGGGAATGTGCTCTATCTTAGCAGGCTGGAAATGCTTGAGGAGCCTTTGGACTTTGGCTAAGTACTTCTGAAGGAAGGGCTCCTTGACTTGGTAATCACCTTAGATCGGAGAGATCATAAGTTGGGAGTCACTGCAAAGTGTGATTTTTGCTGCTCCTAAGTCTTTGGCCATTACTAGTATGGTGATACATGCTTCGTACTTTGCTTGATTGTTTGAAGTGGGAAACTCAAACTTCAAGGAGTTCTCTATGGTTACTCTTTTAGAATTTTCCAAAATCATCCTAACACCACTCCTCTTGGGGTTTGAGGATCCATCAGCGAATAGGATTCACGAAATTCCTTCAGGATCGTTGGGGTTTGAAGTGAGCTCTACTAGGAAGTCTAAAAGTTATTGTGTTTTAATCGCTAACTGGGGCTCATATGCAATCCTAAACTCAGAAAGTTTGATGGAGCAAGCAATCATTCTTACTGCTAAATATGGCTTGTGCAGTATCTAACGGATAGGCTGGTCTGTCCTCGCCACCACAGATGACACTGAAAGTACTGTCTTAGTCTTCTGACCGTAGTGATAAGTGCGAAGGCAACCTTCTCTATTTTATGATAGCAGAGCTTGGGGCCTTGTAATACCTTGCTCACAAAGTAGACCGACTTCTGCCCTTCTGCCATTTCTCGGATCAACACTGAACTCATGACCTCTTCATGGACTAAGAGGTACATGTATAATGTCTCACTAGGTTCCGATCTTGTTAGTATGAGAAGAGAAGACAGAAAGTTCTTCAAGGATGTAAAGACATCCTCACACTCTTGAGTTTACTCAAAACCTTTTCCCTTCTTAAGAAGTTTGAATAAGGGAAGAGATTTGTGAGCAGCTTTCGTAAGGAAACGTGTGAGGGCCGCAATCTAGCGTATTAGCTGCTGCACTTCTTTAATGTTTTGTGGGCTATGCATGTTGAGCACTGCCTGACATTTATCCAGATTTGCTTCTATCCTGCAGCAAGTCAGCATAAAGAGTAAGAATTTACTGGCCTAGACTCCGAAGGCACACTTCTTCGGGTTGAGCCTCATGTTATGTTTTCGGAGCTATGCAAGCACTTCCTCGAGGTCCGAGATGTGCTATCCGGCCTAGGGAGTCTTTATTATCATATCATTAATGTATACTTCTAGCATCTTCCTCACTTGGCCTTCAAAAATCATGTTCATCATTCTTTGATAGGTGGCTCCTGCATTCTTTAGACCAAATGGCATAGCCCTATAGCAATAGCTCACCCTCTTAGTGATGAAACTAGTTTTGTCTTTATCTTTGGGGTACATTTGGATCTGATTGTACCCAGAGTATGCATCCATGAAAGATAGCAAACGAAATCTAGATGAGTTGTCAACCAGTTTATCAATGTTGGGAAAGAGGTACAGATCTTTAGGGTAGGCTTTATTCAAGTCTGTATAGTCCATGCACATCCTCCATTTCCCATTAGATTTCTTCACCAGGACCACGTTAGACAGCCACGTGGTGTAAGATATTTCCCTAATGAAGCCATCATTGAGTAGCTCTTTAACTTATTCTTCAATAACCTGTTGTCTTTTTGGGCCAACTTTTCTCTTTTTCTGGGAAACCGGCCTTGCATCCTCCCTAATAGATAGGCAATGGCAGATGAAGGCGGGGTCAAGCCTAAGCATGTCAGATGATGTCCAAGCAAAAAGGTATTTGTTTTAAGCAAGAGCTCAATCAACTAGCACATTTTTCCTTCTTCCAAGTTAGCCCCAATCTTGGTGACTTGATCAGGCTTAACACTAAGTTGGAGAAATTGTAATTCACCCTCCAACTGGGGTCTAGTACCCTATATTTCTTCTCGTATGTCTAGCTCGGTCATAAGGATGTTGACCTGATCCAGAGTCGGGCTAAATGTGCTAACTTTCACTTTCTTAGGGACCCTACAGATCTTGAGGCTCTTGTTGTAGCATTTGTGCACCATGATCTAGTCACCCTTGATTGTGACGACTTCGTCATTCTTGTTGAAAAATATCATGGCTAAATGGGTAGTAGACACCACCGTGCCAAGGGCATTCAGAGTAAGATGACTCAGGATGATGTTATATGCTGAGGGGTAGTCCATGACTAGGAACTTGACCTTAACAATCTTAAAGAGCTAAGTGCTCCCCAGGGTCAGGTGAGTCTCAAAATACCTAATCGGAGTGATCTTATCACCAGTGAAGCCAATAAGCTCGCCATTATAGGGAGTTAGCTCTGAGCAGGGAACTTATAGCTTTTGGTATAGGTCCATGAATATAATATCTATTGAACTCCCTTAGTCAATGAAGACATACCAGACCTCAGCATTATAGATAACCAACGGGTCATCGTGATCTAGGATGATTCCTTTGTAATCTTCGTATGAAAAGGTAATAGAGGGCATCTTCCGATCTCTGACCCGTGACTTGGGTACGGAGTGAGAGACGCTCAAAACCGCCATCCTTAGTGCTTTCTTCAGAGCACCATTGGACGAACCACCGCCAGCGAATGCACCAACAATAATGTTGATGGTTCAGTTGGGCTAGGAGTGACAGTCGTCGTTGTCATTAGAAGGGGTGTCTCGGTTCCGATCTTGCCGATTGTTAGTATCACGACAAGATGGACTCTAGGATCTTTTCTTAGGACTCTGGGTCCTTCTTTGGCATGGATATGGGCTCCACTGAGGGTTGCGTCTTCTTTCTCTCTATCCTCTATGGCATCCATCATTTTGGACATGGCTGATGTACTAATCCAGTCGTCCTACCCTAGTTAGGGACTCAATAGTGTCTCGGAGTTGGAAATAGTCTTCAGTGTCATAGTCGTAGCCCTTGTGCCATGAACAATGTTTGGTGCGATTCTTCTGTGCATGTTTCTTTATAGGGGCTGGCCTCTTGATACCCCGAAATTCGGTCTGTAACACTTCCCTTAAAATTATTATACGTGGAGTATTCAAAGGAGTGTAACTAGAGTATTTGGCCCATGGTGGATCGACCTTAGAGGAGTTCCGGGGCCGTAGAGAGTTTTGATTGCCTTTCTAGTGAGAGGGCTCACCCTTCTCTAGGCTCTTCTTGGCCTAGTAACCTCCTCAAGGTTTATGTACTTCAGGGACCATTGTTGAAATTCTTCCATATTCTCTGGCTTTTTCTTTGCCAAAGATAAAAAAAAATTGAGAATCGGTCTAGAGGCTTTTGGCGTAGTGGAGTGCAATCTTATCATCGAGATTTTCTACATTAAAACAAGTTGTATTGAACCTCTGGGGCTCATTACGCCCTTGGATAATCTCAAAAGGAGATTCAATAGACCTAGGCTGCTTATTGTTGGTGGTATAGTGGAGCAAGAAACGTTGTCTGAGGTCTGGCCAGTTGGTGACGAAGCCTTGTGGCAAGGTCACGAACCATCTGAGGGCCCCCTTCTTCAAGGAAAAGGGGAAGGCATAACATAGTAATTGTGAGGATCCCCCATGGAAGCACATAGATTGGACATAGACGTCTAAGTGTTCTTGAGGGTTCGTGGTCATGTCATAGAGCTCCACGTTGGTAGGAAACTTAAAGGTTCTTGGATTCGTAAACTCCATAAGTTGAGTAGAGAACGACTGCTCCTGATCATCTAGATCCAGGTTGTTGTTAACAACATTGGACATTTCAGTGTCAGAGTGCATTATTTTCCCCTGATCATTAGCCAGGCTCTACCTTCCGTCATTGCGGTGTGGTCGGGACTAGCCTTCATGCATAGATCGCTCTAGGTTTTCCAATCTACGATGTTGCTCTTCTAGCACTGCCATTTGTCGCTGCACTAAGTCTAGGAGAGGGTTTCTAGATGCATTGGACTGAATTGTGCCCTCTAGACGGGACACGCAATCATCTGCATCATCGTTCCTGGGTCCCAGACGCTGGTGCACTGGGATTTTAGAACTATGAACTTTAGAATTGGCTCTTTGCATGCAGGTACCAAGTTTTTCCCTCATAGAGACCCTGCACGATGGGTGTGGGCTTTCATCAGAAAGCGAAGTTTCATGCCCATCACGTAGAGGTTTAGCATTGGGTGCCTTGTTTCTCGTGGTGGAGGTTTTAGGAACTGGTGGTGGAACTAGGTGGGGAGGATAGTGCACCGCTAGTCCTTGTCTTTGGCCTGCAGAGGTTTGCGCAACCTCTTCTCTCCTAGAGTTTTGTCTCATGTTCACCATGGTTGAGTGGGAATAAAAGTTTATGGTTTCCCACAGACAACACCAATGTTCAGTAGTGGATAGTGAGGTATACCTGAGATAGGCACGTATGCAGTAGTTTCCTTCTTGAGCAGCAGCAAAGCTTGATCAATGGGGGTGGCTGGTACCTGCAAAGGGACTTCATTGCTCAAGTCTGGAAGTGCACAAGAAGGGTTTATGCTACAAGCAATAAGTTACTTGTAGAAGGTGAATAAGCCTGATATTTATAAAGTGTGTAACACCCACCGTAAGGTGCCACATTTATATTACTTAATTACCAAATTACCCCCAAGTTCATAAAATGTGATGTTGTGATAAAAATACGAGTTGTAAATTTTTTTTTCTTTCTTCTTTGATAACTATAAAATAAACTTAGCGGAAAATAAAATATTATATATCATCACACATAATTTACATCATCATACATTACAAACGTACTGTCAGGATTATTTATATACAGACCAAGTTCTCAAAATATTTAAACATACTTAAATAATGAAACGACTTGCCCAAGTCTAACTAAACAGCAGAACCCTCAGTTGGGTCCTCCTCAGGTTCTTCAGCGGGTCGAAATCTGATTTGATGCATAGCCCTACGGACAGGTGTCCAGGCTGACAACGCTATACTAATTTCTGTTGGGACATAGTTTCTGGTATCCCAATGTCGCCTAATAGACAGCAGAAATTTCACATGCACAAAAATAGTTACAAAGAAAAACGGATCCCTATGAAATAAATACCCTACTAAAGTTTACTGTCAGATGTCCCTCATAAATTAGTCCCCTCTCATTGGGACTAGTTCTCCATGCTCCTGCTCCTCCGTGGAACTGCAAACGCATATACCCGAAGAAACTTGACCTCGACGCCATAATATCAAAATTCCACGTTATCAGAAGGAAGTTGTTCCTCTTCCCCTTCTTGTACAATTTCTTGCTCAGTGTCTTCACCAAATATAAATATAGTACACAAATATACATACAAAGAGGTGAGATCACCTACGCCAATACCAACACGGTAGCACAGAGATAATACATACAACATACCATACAGATATATCATACTATAATTACAATTATGCCATCATCATAGTGTATAAAGTAACAGTAACTACAGTAATGCCATCACATGATTATCATTATCATCATCTAATTATTCCTCAACAAAACAATTGTCATAGCTAATATTCCTCAATTAATATATCATACAGATATAAATGCTCAGTTTCATACATGCGCACATAGACTCAATTTCTTACTCCATGGAGCTAATACTCAGTTCGGAGAAGTTGATCCGAAAGATCTGTCGGTACCAAAATGCCTCAGACCACGTGCTATAATTCTCATTTGTATTTACACATTTAGTATATACACGACAGTCTTTACGAGATCTCGATTAAGAATAGTGTCTCGGTCAGGATCATCAGTGCATTGCATCGGTCTAACTTATGGGAAGAAGAGCTACTAACCACCCATGTAAGCAACCCGCACCCCGATGCCCCCAAGGTCAACAAGTGACTTACACTACGCATATCGCATCCACTCAAGAGGTGTACGTCTCTCCTAGGCAAATAGCCTCATACAGTCTCTCGGACCTTTCCAATGCATGTTCAATGCACCAATGCCAATCATAGGCAAAATTCATATACAGTGTTCATACACCAGTTCATGCATATAAAATGCACTAATGCCAATCACAGGCAAAATTTATCATTTTCTTATACAGTGTTCATCCACTGGTTTAACAGTAATTTTACTGTATATTTAATCGTGAAAATCATATTATCGCGTTTTCATAGTCGTGCACCACTTTTGTCGTGTTTTCACAATTTAGTAACATTTCTGTTACGTTTTCAAATCGCATATAGATTTTTCAACGTTTTCATCAATTACATAGAAATATTCCACCATTTTAAATCACGTAGTAATTTTTCAACAATATCTCAAATGTGTAAAAATATTTAAACGCTTTGCAAATTGTGTAGAAATATTTCAATGTTTTTTTTTTCAAATTGCGTGCAAATATTTAAACATTTTTCCAATCGCATAGCTTAAAAATCACGTTTTTAGGTTACGTAAATCATTTTTCACCATTTTTCAACTTCGTAAAATATTTCTCAAGGTTCCAAAAATTCCATTTCAACTTTTTTCAAAATAATATGACTTCTCACATTATTTTCCACAATTTCTTACTCAAGAAAATCCTTTTCACAATTTATTCCATAAATTCACCATTCCATTTCAATTTAAATCAATGTTTCTTTAAAATTTACTAACGCTCTCCAAAACCTAAAGAATGAGTTATACGTTAGAAAATCCCAAGTCACCAACGTATTTTTTATAATTTCAAATCAATTCTAAAAACCAATCCTCTTTAAAATAAATTGAGGTTCAAACACTTTGAACCTCTCTTTTCCATTTACATATGAAAATTCCATTTCTCAAGTGATAAAACACTCTGATTCCCTTTCCAAATTCCATTTCCACTTTGAAAAACACTTTGTTTTCACAAAACCAAGGCATTCAAGTCTTCTAAACCGTGGACATGGCCATTGAAACCATTCTTGTATTTTTCCTTCTAAATTGATATGGTTTTACACAAACAACCATTAAAAATTCTCACAAAATCTGTGAGCACTTGTTTCTTGAAAACAAACCATTTGTTTATTTTCCTAGTTGTTCTAAACATCCATTTTTACCATTCATGAAAATATTAATTTGTGAACACCTATTTTGAGGTGTTGAGGCCGAAATCCTCATGGTCTTTGGAACCAAAATTTGTTTTCCTTTCCAACAATTTTTATGGCATGCAACATATATAATCAACATATATTTCACAAGCATGCCATAATCAAAACAATAAATCATGCAAATCATACCAAACATAGGCAAATAATCAAAGCACATAAACACACACAAATAATTACATGACGATGGATATAAATCCTCACATGGATTCACCATCCATCAAATAAATAAACTATCTCTCACCACCATGCTTAGTTGGTGAGATGGATCTCCCTTTTACCTCTTGAAGAATCACAAAAAGCTCCTTGCTTTATACTTTGATCAAGATCTCCACCAACAAAAGTTTCTTAAACACAAAATAAACACAAAGAAATTAGTATATTAAGCTTGAACTAGGGGAACCATGGATCAAACATGGTTTAGAACATGAAAAAGAAGAGAAGAAATGAAGTTTTCCATAACTTCACCTTAAGAACCCTAGAACTTGCTCTTGGAAAAACTCCTTGAAGATGAAAGATTTAGAGCTTGGTGTAAACTACAAAGGTTCTTGAATTGAAGTAAAGATTCAAGAAGTATGGTTGTATAAAATTTTTGAGTGATGGAAGGTGGTGTGGGAGTGCTTGGCCGTGAGCTTAGAGAAGGAGAGAAATGGAGAGAAATTTTTTTGTTAAGCTTTGCTTTAGGAAAGATGAAGAATGATCAATAATGACCAAAGGTGATCAATTATGGTCTTCCAATGTTGCTTTAGCTCCTAAATGCAGCACCAAAATCGTCCACCCTCCTCCATGCACTCTTCAAAATGCAACAAATCTCCTAGCCACATTTTTAGGCAATCTTAACCATTGATTAGATCAATGGTTAGGATTAATATAGGTTTTAGGTTTAGGCTTTAGATAGAAGACTTAATTTAGGTCATTGGATCTTTCCTCCTTGAAATCCTAGTCATTAGATGTGTCTCCAAAATGAAGGGTCAAGATTAGTCCTTCAAACTTTACATCCAAGGGCTATAAATGGTCCTAGCCACTTTATAAGACTAAATCTCAACCGTTGATTAAATCAAGATCAAGTCTCCACCGTTGATTACATCAATGGTGGATATCCAAGCCACTGATGTTGACTACACAGTACAATATTTATTTTTGTATCTGCTATTACCCTTCGAATAATATTTTTACTGTATTTTTATCACCCGATAATTAAATACAATGCAAAACACAGTAAAAGAAAATTTTTAAAACTGTTTCCAGATTCAGGTTTAGTAAGATCCCCCATCTCCGTCTCAAAAGTACGAATTTTCCTAGCTACAGAAAATTTTTTACCTTTCTGGACCCATGCGGGGCCCACATACAACCTCCCTGGGCCCACAGACGGCCCACTGATAACACTAAAATAAACAGAGTAAGATAAAAATTTTATAATCACACAAAAAATCACAAAAATTAGAAAATGTATAAATATCAAATCAGATTACGTAAAATAATTAAGACTTTTCAGTAATAATTAAATTACGTAAGATTTTCCCTGGCCCGAAAATTATTATTTTCCTAACACGGAGTAAATCACACAAAATGATCAAATGTACTGACAGAATATTCAAAATAATTTTACAGCACACAGAAATCACTAAACAGTAAAATTCTGTTAACTGTCAAAATTACTATCTTATATTTAAGAAGTATGGGCTGCTACAAAGTGTAATTAGGGTTTTGCCTCCCTTAATTGTAACAAGAAATCCCTATAAGATCATTACATCGATACTGTATTTATGAGTAGTTAAAGGCAGTTATGGATGCTATAATTACGTATGATCGTGATTGGAAGTTATGGATAATTTAGGATTTACCTATTGCACAAATCTTGTGATCATGATGTTATTGCCCAATGTCGTGGTCCGACTTATGTGGTACTGAGGTCTCGATAATGTGTCATCAGTGCTTGGTTAGGTTGTCCATGGTGGATACCATTTGGACACGTGTCAGGTTGATCAATTAGACGTGGTTTAGATCACGGTCCAGAACACATTGCATCTTAACAACAAGACATAATCATGGAGTTGGTGCATCTCTCTGCCTTTCTCTAGAAACCAGAACTCCGAGTATACGTGCTATAGCAAATACCATCTTTTTCTATTGAAGGAACTTGTAATCTAGTGATTAAGAGGCTATTATATTTACATAAACTAAATGAAAGTTTTCATGTTTTAAGTGATTTACCATCACATTTTTTTTTCTATTTAAAGACTTATTTTCATCAATTTCCTACAACTTATAGACGAAACCCAATGTGGGCATAATCAAAATGAGATTTATTTTTTCTCTTCTTCCTTCACCCATCTTCTATGTAAGTAACACAAAAAAACAAGTTTCCCAATACAACTACAAATTATGAATTCTAAAAATTAGATAAAATTGATATTTAAAGAATAAATTAATGAATGCTAAGGATTTCATAGAGATGAATGGCTCAAATTTAGTCATATCAATTTTCATTGGTGACTTAGCTGGATAGAAGGGTCTATTTGTGTAAGACGATTACTATTTGGCACAAACTAGAACTTGTGAAAGGCATCACAAATGAGTAAAAGTGGAATGCAACGGTTCTACAATACATGGGCTTTAGTTTCTATTATGACGAGAATTGAGAAAAAATGTATCCATTGATTCAATTATTGAGTAATTAGTATATATAACTACACAAATGAATCTACTTGTATAACTAATTTCTAACTGTCAACTAACTAACTACCTGACAACTAACTAATAGAATAACTAACTTAATTGAACTACAAAGAAGCTAAGGTAATTGATAAATACAAATGGTAGAGCTACAAATCCCCCTTAAGGTGGGAAAGAGATGTCAAGCATTCTTATCTTGCATAATAGGGACTTGAATAAAAGTGCTGGAATAGGCTTGATGAGGATACCTGTGAGTTGATGAGTAGACTTCACATGAACTAAACGAATTAAACCATCATTGAACTACTCTCGGATGAAATGACAATTGATTTCAATGTGTTTAAACATCTCATGGAAGGATGGATTCGAAGTAAGGTGTATAGTATACAAGAGTTGGTCCAACAAAAACCTCAAAGTCTTTTAACAAAGAAGTTAACTAAGTTACCTCACTAGAAACACCTGCCAAAGCCCTATATTCTACCTCTGCAGAAGATCGAGATACTGTGTGTTGCTTTTTGGACTTCCATGAAATTAAGGAATCTCTAAGAAAAACACAATGTCTAATCATTAATCTCCTTGTGTCTACATCATTCCCCCAATCAGCATCAACATAAGCTTTGAGGTGAAGAGAGGAGGAAGAAGAGAACAATAGCCTTTGTCTTGGAGAGGACTTGAGATACCTCAATAGAAGTTGTATTGCTTCAAAATGGGAGGTTCTCGATGCAGTCTTGAATTGGATGAGTTTGTTAACTACATAATATATATCGGGTCTTGAGATTATCAGATATAATAGTCTGCTAATCAACCTTCTTTACTGAGAATCATTGTTCAAAGGGTCACCATTAGTGGCATTCAACTTGAGATTAGGATCAATAGGCAAGCAAGTGAGATTAGGATCCATGGGCAAGCAAGCAGGCTTGCAGTATTAGAAGCATGTGTCCTCCAGTAAGGATAAGGTGTAGTTCCTTTGGGACAAGCAAATTCCTTACTGAGACTAAGCAATTTTCTAAGCTGAGGAAGCGTTTGAGGTTGGCAAGAACTTCCAACTTGAACAATTATTGCAAAGTGTTTTTGACTTGATCAATAGTAACTGAATCTTAACTGGCTATGATGATATCATTTACATGACCAGCAAAGCCAGAAAAGATTTCCCTGAGCTTGTAGTGAGCAACGAATAATCAGATTTAGACTGCTTGAAACCACTGGCTAGTAGATTAGAAGAAAATTTGGTGAACCATTGCCTAGAGGCCTATCTTAAACCATAAATGGATCTATTGAGTTTGTAAACCATATTCTCCCCTTCAACTTTATATCCCAGTGGTAAATCCATGAACACTTCCACAAACAAATTACATTAAGGAAAGCATTATTTATGTCAAGTTGAAGCAATTTCCAACCTTTCATAGCAACTAGAGTTAATAACACTCTTATTGTAGTAAGCTTTGTTACAGGGGAGAAAGTGTTTAGAAAATCCCACCCAACCTATTGAATCTAGCCTTTAGCTACTAACATGGCTTTTAACCTATCAACACAGGAATCAACCTTCCTTTTGACTTTGTAAATCCACCTACAACTTATAGTGTGTTTTCCTTTAGGGAGGGGAATAATAGTCTAAGAATGATTGGCCTCCATAATTGAA
This sequence comes from Ormosia emarginata, assembly GCA_029884605.1. Taxonomy (NCBI): domain Eukaryota; kingdom Viridiplantae; phylum Streptophyta; class Magnoliopsida; order Fabales; family Fabaceae; genus Ormosia; species Ormosia emarginata. The sequence continues at coordinate 50,378,973 of JAQQTP010000088.1, forward strand.
ATCTCCTCTTGTATAGCTTTTTGCCATTTAGGGTATTGGGTAGTCTGATGGTAGAATTGGGGTTCATAGGTGCTAGAAACTTAAAGGACAAAGTTCCTGTAACTAGGGGAAAACATATCATAAGATAAATGACTAGTTATAGGATACGGGAAACCATTATTGCAATGGTAGTGCTGAAGATATTGTGGTGGCTTTGAAATTCTAGATGATTTTTTGATAGGTTAGATAGAATGGTGAGTCACTGTATTAGGTGCCAAAGGAACAGGCTGAGCAGGCACTGGTTAATGGGTGGGACAACTACTGGGTTAGGGGGTGGAGGGAAGGGATAGTATCAAGAATTGGTAATGGAAAAACCAAATCAAAGGATCAATTATAAAATTAGGTTGAGGTAAAGCATGAAAGGGGAAAATTGATTGATGAAAGACTACATCCCTAGAAATAAAGAAGGTTTAAGTTTGTAGGTTATAAAGTTTGTAACCTTTATAGCCAAGTGGATAGACAACAAAAATTGATGGAATGACTCTTGGGGGTGAATTTATCTCTTATTGAAAGAAGAGTAGAGGAAAATGTCAAATAACCAAACACCCTGAGATCTGAGTAATTGTGGTCTTTGTGGAATAATAGCTAGAATGGACAATGCTATTTGAGTAAGAGGTTTGTGTTATTTTAATTAGAAACATTATAGTTTTCAAGCAATCTCCCAAACACACAATAGGAACTCAGGATTGAAAATACAATGACCTTGCAACACTCAATAGATGTTGGTGTTTCCTTTCCATGACTAAATTTTGCTGGGTCTCTCCACACATATGTAGGGTCCCCTCGGTGGCCAAAAACTAAGTCAAAGCCAATTCCCTTGCATTGTCTGATTTAAATTATTTAATGGTTGTGTGGAATTGAGTGTCAACCAAAGGAAAAAGCTATTTGGTCAGTGTTGGTGCCTCAGATTTGTTCTTCATCAGATACAACCAAGTAAGTTTGGTGTTGTCATCTACCAAAGTGAGAAAGTATTTCTTCCCATCATAGGTAAGAGTATGATATGGCCCCCCAAATGTCACAATGTACCAAATCAAAGGGTGAAAGAGCAAAATGATTATTAGAAATGAAAGACAATCTTTTCTATTTGGATAAAGGACAAATATCACAATTATGAGAAGAATAGGAACTAGGAATTGAAAAATGAAATCTACTATTGAGAGTTTGTAAACATTTAAGAGATATGTGCCCTAGTATAGCATGGAAAACATTAGCAGGCACTTCATTTACAATAGAATTTGAGATTGGATTAGATGAAGCAAAAATAGAATTAAGAGTCAAAACATAATCACAAACAAGATTGCCTTCAACAGGGACATAATCTTGAAGTATGGTGGGGTGAGGCTTGTAAACATAGAGTTCTTGAACCAAGTCACCCTTGCCAATCATCTTCAAGAGATTGTGGTCTTGTATAAGAAATGAATTAGCAGTGAAGGTAACAAAAATAGGAGAATGAAGCAACAATGCACTCACAAAAATAAGGTTAACATAGAAAAAAGGAATATACATGACATTATATAAAACCATATCATTATGAAGATATATAGTACCTATTGAATGAACAAAAACTATAGATAGGCAAAGTGACAAAAGAATTATGCAACGTAGTGTGATGAACAAAATTATCTAGAGAGCAATGATGTGACTAGTAGCTCTAGAATTAAGAATCTAATACTAAGTGGAGCTAGATATAACAAACAAGGAATATGGCAAAACAGATAAAACCATACCTGAAAAAGAATCATGAGTAAGAGATTTAATGATTGGTTTAACAACTTGTGACATTTAAGATGACAACAAAGATATAAGTTGCTTGTACTGTGCAGTAGCCAATTGCATAGGAGACATATCCTATGATATAGTTGTAGAATCTATGACATGATGCATAGTTGTTGAAGAACCCGAGGACGTTGGCCTGAATATGTACCTTGGTGGATAACGATGAATACGATAGCACCTATCCATGGTATGGCCAATTAAGCCACAATGAGTACATGTAGGACGATCTTGTTTCACAATCTTAGATTAAGGATCTAGAATATTCTTGGAATTTGATGATTTCACCAAAAAAAAAAAGCAACTTGAAAATCAGGAACTTGAGTTGATGAAGCACCAACTTCTAGTTACTTCTTATCTTGAACAATCAAGGAGAACACTTTGGTGATGGATGGAATCGAATCCATTAGCAAGATTTGACTGCGAACCAGATTATAGTTGTCATTCAGCCCCATGAGAAAAACAAGGATATACTCTTGCTGAGAATGATCAAGCAAAGATCAAGCACCACCATAGATACAATTACAGATTGGGCGAAAATCATTGAGTTCTTCCCAAATCACCTTCAATCTGGTGAAGTATTGACTCATAGTCATAGATCCTTATTGAAGATTGATTAGATTTTTCTTCAATAGGTTAATTCTTGGAGCACTCTTATGCTAAAATCGATCACATAAATTTGCCCAAATTGTAGTGGCAAAATCAACAAATATGATGCTTGCGATGAGTGTAACACCTTTCTTAGGATGTCATATTTATGACTAATTATAGTAAAACCTTACCCAAGTTATAAATCATTTATTAACATATAATAATATAAGTTGTAAAATTTTTCTTTTTGTACATTATATCATTAAATAAAATAAATAGAACATGAAATAAAACAAACTATTAAATACACACCATAATTATACATATGATTTTGTTTAAAAGATACAAATAATTACACTCTACAAATTATTTAATAAAGCATTAAACTGTTTAACTCATAACAAACTGTAAAGTAGCCCAAGTACACATCTAGAAGTTCTGATCCTCCGAAGGATCCTCCTCTGGGAGATCATCGGAAGACAAAAACCCTAGATGTCGTGTAGCCCTGCAGACAGGAATTCGTGCAGTTGACACACTACTAAGCTCACTAAGGACATGGAAACGACCACCCCAATAGTGCCTAATAGACAAGGGCAACTCCAAATGTACATAAACAATCGTAGAGAATATAGGAACTCCATCATATTCCCTACTAAGGGATACAGTCAAACATCCCACATAAACCACAGTCTCCTTATTAGCTTGAAGACGCCAAGCTTTGGAACCCCCATGAAACTCCAGTTTCATGAATCCCAGAAAACTCGGTAGCGTCATAACTCATCAAAATCAATCCAAACAATAAGGATGATTTAGAGGCTCGCCCTCTTCGCACTGATCCCTAGACTATTGTTCCTCCTCGTACTGATAACCCAAAGGTTGCTCCTCTTCTCCTTCCTCAAAGTCTTTACCGAACATAAATAATAATACAAAAATGCATACGAAGAGGTGAGATAATCTACATCACTACCAGCATGGCAGTATAGAAAATGACAGTACATACAGATATAGCATTCAATACATCAAATTATGTTATCACAATATACACAATATCTCAGATCAATATAATTATCACATCATGATGCATACCATATATGTAGATGTACACAGACTCGTTCCTACTCCATGGAGCTAACCACAAACGTCAAAGAGAATGATCTAGTAGATTTGTCCATAGCTTCGGCTGCCCCAGCCAAGTATTACACAGTCTAAGCGTCGTATACAACAGGCATTGTACCGGACAGTCTACGCTAGATCGTGATTAAGAATAGCGCTTTGTCGAGATCGCTAGTGTGTTGCCCGATACCATGGCCCAAAAGAGCTACCAATTGTCCACATGTGGAATTCTCCGCACACCAACGCCTCCAAGTTCACTCAATGAACAACACTATGCCTATCGCACCCGTACTACGGTGTAATTCATCTCTTAGGCAACTTGCCAATATCAACCAAATTGACACATTTCTCTATGCATGGTGCATGAGCCAAAATACACAAATCACAATACTATGATTTCTCACAGCCACACGCCATCATTTGGTAGTACCATTTTTCAACATAATCGGGTCTACCACTTTTACCTAACAGTAAACTGTTATTATTCTCAATCGCGTAAATATTTTATCCCGTTTTCACAATCGCGTAACCTTTTTCTAATGTTTTCCAATCACGTAAATAGTTCTCGATGTTTTTGAAATCGCGTAGCATTTTTAAATTATTTTCTCAATCGTGTAACGTTTTTAAATCGTTTTCTCAATCGCGTAGTTTAAAAATCATTATTTTAAATATGCGTAAGGCTTTTCTAATATTTTTCAACTACGTAAAATATTTCTTTACTGTCTAAATTAAATTTTGAAACTTTCTCCATTATATATTTATTTTTTTGCTTTATTTACAACATTTTCCCTTGAAATCCTTTAAGTAGTATTTTCTATTGTTTCCTTTAAAAAATACCATTTATGGATTTAACCAATATTTACAGCTCGAAACCTGCTAACGTGCTTCAAAACCCAAAGGGTGAGCTATATGTTAGTACTTTTCAAGTATTTATTTTATTTCTCATCCTTAGTTAATTTCTCTAATTAAGTTCTAAAATAAATTCACTTCATTTTATTCTCTAAAATTCATTAAATTGAGTTCTCTTTACCTTACTTAATCCTATGCTTAGGAAATAATTTTGAGTTAAAAACATCATAAGTAGGCATGTTGGCTAAAAATCATTCTATGCTTTATAAACCATATTTAATTACTTCCCATCATCTAATCTCTTGTAAAAATTCTTAATCTAATTTATTATTATTATTAAATCACTTAATCCATGATTAGAAAAATAATTTAGGACATCTTGGTCCTCTTTGTGGTGGTGAAGTCATGAGCCTCATGGGTTCTTTGGAACCCTCATGCAATCCATCATCATGTTATTCACATTCTATTACATACAATAACTATCATGCCTTCATAAACACATATTAAAACATATATCAAAGCTATAGACATGCTTGCATAAAAAATTATCACAAATAGGAAAAACTTTAAACAATCAAGTGAATGAATCTTTTCGGATTCTTCACCACAAACAAATCCATTTTCTCACCACCAATACATGGTTGATGAGATTAAATCTCCCTCTTACCTTTAAGGAAGATAAAAACCCTTCTTGCTTGATCCTATGGATTTCGTGTAGCCTTCAAGAGACCCCTAACAAACTTAAACAAATTATAAAATCATAAACTAAGCTTTGAAAAAGGAAAACCATGGATCAATCATGGCTTAGAACTTCAAGAATGAATTTAGAAACAAGAAACAAGGATTTTTACCTTGTATAGAAGAAACTTCAAACTTGTTTTCCAAGTACTAGATGGATGATTTTGAAGAAACTTACAATATGAAAAGTGTTTAGAATGGTGTTTAGGTTTAAGAAGTGGTGTTGGATAAAATTATAAAAGAGTAGAAGTATGGATTTGGTGTAGAGGCCGTGAGGTGCTCAAGAGAGAAAATGAGAGAATTTTGGTGAAACTTGATTTAGGAAATGGATGAAGATGAAATGAACTAACTAAGTGTCATCCTTAGCTCCTCCTAGAGCCTTATGGCCGTGGAGCTCCCAAAGGAGGTAGCCACTTTGGTTGACCACTCAAGACCTCCTAATGACCTTAGATGAAATCAATGGTTGATCTTCAAAGCCTTTGCCTCCAAGGTTGTTTCTTATAGGCTTGGATACTTGAGTCATCTAGTTCTTGAACTATTTTTTTTATTTTCTTTTTTTTTTATTGGTCGACACTTTTTACATCTCCCTAAAAAGGCTCCGAACTCAAGAAGGCACTTAAGCTGACTCAGAAATAGCAAAAAGAAAATAAAACAAACCATAAACTACTCTAGTCTTCCCCTATACTTAATCCTTACATTGTCCTCAATGTAAGGTTAAATGCAAAGAAAAGGCAAAAATAACCAAAATATAAATGCAAAAATAAGGAAAGGAACGAACACCCCTTGGGTTGCCTCCCAAGCAGCACCCTTGTTTATTGTCATTAGCTAGACTCATTTTTTCCCTCTTCAATCAGTATAAATTGGATCCTCAAGGTCCAGTTTTACCACATTCTCTAGTTGGAAACCTTCATAGAAGTGCTTAAGTCTATGGCCATTCACCTTGAACACTTTGGAAGTTGCTAAACTTTAAATTTTAATTGCACTATGAGGAAAAATATTAGTAACAACAAAAGGTTCAATCCAACGAGAATGCAACTTACCCAGAAACAAACGAAGTCGTAAATGGTATAAAAGGACTTTTTGACCAACTTTAAACTTCTTCCTAGAGATCATCTTTTCATGAAAAGCCTTCATCTTTTCCTTGTAAATCCTTGCACTCTTATAGGCATCATTGTGAATTTCTTCTAACTTTTGTAGTTGCAACTTCCTATGTTCTCCACTTCCATTTATCTTCATGTTGAAAATTTTAAAGCCCAATAAGCCTTGTATTCTAACTCAACTGAAAGGTGGCATGGTTTCCCAAACACCAACCGATAAGGTGATATACCAATAGGTGTCTTATAAGCAGTCTTATACACCCACAAGGCATCATCCAAATGCAAACTCCAATCTTTTCTACCTGGATTGACCATCTTTTCAATGATGGAATTGATCTCTCAATTTGACATTTTTGCTTGTCCACTAGTTTGTGAATGATAGGCAGTTGACACCTTGTGAGTTACATGGGACTTTCTCAGCAAAGTCTTCACAATTCGATTGCAAAAGTGAGTGCCTTGATCACTTATTAGAGCTCTTAGAATTCCAAATCTTGAGAATATGTTAGACTTGATAAAATTTGTAACAACTTTAGAATCATCAGTCTTGGTAGCTTTAGCTTCCACCCATTTTGAGACAAAATCAACAACAAGCAACATATAAACATAACTGAAAGATACAGGGAATGGTCCAATGAAATCGATGCCCTAAACATAAAAAATTTCTCAAAAAAATATGGGGGTTTGGGGCATCTCATTCTATTGGGATATATTACTTGTCTTTTGACAATGGCTGCATGACTTACAAAAGTAATATGAATCTCATAATAAAGATAACCAATGGAAACCACATTGTAGCATTTTTCTTGTTGTCCTTTTAGCTCCAAAGTGACCTGTAACATCCTTAATACAATTACTAATAATGTATCCGGAAGTACGCATTGGTAATTTAAATTAAGCATGTCACGTAATAATTAACATAATATATTAGAAAATAAATATAAGAAATATACAAAATATGAGCCTGTTGTGGTTGGAATTATACATATAATGTATAAAACATTATATAAATAATATACATCAGTGTACAAAGTTACATAATATATTACAGAGTACTGTTTACACAACACAAAATACATAATGTCTCCAAATCCTACTCTATATCTTCATCTTTTGTCTCCTTGTTAAAGTACGTGATCCTATAAATATTATGAAATATAAATAGAAATGGGGTGGGAATTCTAAGAATTCTCAGTAATTTCTAATAAAAATACATGTCATCATAATACTTTCAGCTGATTCGGGAAAAAATCATTTCAAAACTCATTTTATAACGTAGAAAAGTGGAAAAAGCCAAATCCAGTCTTTCCTCTTCCCGAAACAGAATTCCAATTTTTAATTGTTTCCAAAAAACATTTATTATCAAACAACACAATTTATATTCATAAATAATTTCAAAAATAGTTTTCAAACAAGAACCAAGATCTCAAGTTCATGCAATAATTCTTATATCATAATTAAGTCATAATATAACTGTCAAATTCAAATTTAAATTCATTCCATCATTTAGGACATTCTCATACACGATATTATATCCTTTATTCATATGCGGAGATTATACGGGTACTCTCCTACACGAGTTTATACCCATTGCTCCTTCACGATCTTATATCAAGGTACTCTCCTACATGAGTTTATACTCGTTGCTCCTTTATGAGCTTATATCAGGGTACTCTCCTACATGAGTTTATGCCCATTACTAATACATGAGCGTATTTCTCATACACAATTCAAATTCAAGTACCATAAGCATTGTTTAATCAAACACAAGTATAAATCATTATCTAGCTTAGCCTTAAAGAATCAAGGAAGCAATTCTCATAATCATATCAAATAGCTCAACTTGGCTATTCAAGAAGCAATATAATCTTTAGTACACAACAATTGTACAATACTATCTCATTCACCATATACCATACAAACTTTCCAATTGCCCATTAATAACAAAATTAACCACAATGGTCAATGTTATAATCAACATATAATCACATAATTTATTTAAAACCAAGTCATAACCATGACTATTTTACATGACCAACTTGATAATTACATTAACCAACCACATTACTTTCTAACAATTAACATGGAAAATTCATGTGTGAGCATAGAATCAAGGAACATATAGTCAAGTGTGAACATAAAAATTTCTTGACCTTGTTGGCCGTGAAACTCAAGTCACAAACTCAACTCAAATCAAGGTTAATAATGAGGGCTTGACCATGAAAATCAATGCACAAATAGTCAAGTGTGAACATAAAAATTTCTTGACCATGTTGGCTATGAAACTCAATTCAATGTTCATTAGATAAGCAAGAACAATTTAAAAGCAAAGAACTCCTAATTCTTTTATAGCTTGACCGTGAGTTCTCTAACCCAATGACACAAATAAATTTCATTTTTTTTCTAAACATAAACAACATCACAAATCAACTCAAGAACCAATGGAAGAAAATGAGCAAATTTAAGTAAATAAAACCCCCTCTTAATTTATTGGTCTCCCATGAACCATAGGCACAGAAAAACAAAATTTTAACTTAAGAAAAACATAGAAGAAGAGGAGTGAATTGGAGGTAACAGTCCCTACCTAACTTCCTAGCCTTGGTTCCTTGGTTTTTCTCCTTTTTCTTTACTTTCTTTTCCTTCCTTTCTCTTCTTTTCCTTTGTTGTTTTGACATTATTCTCCCTTGTTTTCTCTACAACTTGGTGCGTAAAATGGCAGCACAAAATGAGAGAAAGAAAAGCTAAAAGTATTGATAAAGATGAAGAAAGTTGAGGCATTGGAATAGTCAAAAGAATGGCTAAAATAATTGTACTGAAACTTTTGTATCTATTACGTACACTTTAATCTTCCAAAGCTGAGTTTTCAAGTGTCCATAAGTGTCATGGAAAATTTTAGAACTCAACTTAATCCTTAGATCCATTTTTCCATAACTTTCCATATATTGCTATTTATCAGTTAAGCTTCATTACTCGGTCCCAAGTTAAATTAAACTTAGGGATTAAGTAAATATACTTACTGATACTCATCTTAGTTAGCATTTTATACCAAAATATTCTCCATATCTTACTTGTCATCTCCATGAAATTTCATAATTTTATAAGATACTTAATTGTTCTATAACTGTTCCATTGATTCATCTTCAGTATCCTTAAAAATACTTAACTGACTCAATTGATTCTCCAAAATTTAATATAACTCACATCAATTGTCTATAACTAGGAAATAAATTTTTTATATTTATTTCCATCATATCAACTATTTATGTAAAAATTTTAGCTATTTTTTCACATTTTAGCATCATAGAATGATGCTCAAACTGATCCAAAATTTAACTTTTAGCTTATACCAATATTAGTGAGCTTTTATAACCCTGATTAAGACTATTAGGTTAAGGAGAATGTTATATGACCTCTACAAGCATAAGAATGACAAAAGGTGAGAATAGAAATAATTTCATTTTCAGGAACACACCTTTTATCACTTGATCTGCACGGTGCTTCCATAAGTATGGATCATCCCACACATAGTATTTGACATCACTCTTAATCTTATCTCTTTGAGATTTAGACAAACTAAGGAGGTAACAAATTAGTAACAAAATAATTTACAATATTAACATACCAAGGTAATGTCACACTCGCGAAGAACAATTGCTCATCAGGGAACGTTTCTTGTAGACGAAGTTCATCCTTCACATGAACTAAATGACTCAAATAATCTATGACATGATTTTTTGTCCCACTTTTATCTTTGATCTCCAAATCAAATTCACTAAAGATAAGTATCCACCTTATAAATATTGGTTTTGCCTATTGCTTTATCATCAAATATGAAGAGCTACATGATCAGAGTAAATAATTACTTTAATTCCAAGTAAATAAGATTGAAACTTTTCTAAAGCAAAAACAATAGCTAAATGTTCCATTTCAGTAGTAGAATAACTTCTTTGGGCATCATTCAAAGCCCTTGAAGCATAATAAATAGCATGAGATGCTTTTCCAATTCTTTGACTCAAAACGGCGCCTACTGCATAGTCACTTGTGTCACGCATCATCTCTAAAGGAATGTTCCTATCAGGGGGTTGGATAATTGAGTTAGAAGTCAACAGTTCCTTTAACTTATCAAATGCCTTTTTACATGCCTCATCGAACTCAAAAGCCACATCCTTTTGTAGTAACTTGCATAAGGGTAATACTATTTTGGAGAAGTCTTTGATGAATCTTCGGTAAAATCCTGTTTGTCCAAGAAAAGAACGAGCATCCCATACACTAGTAGGATAAGATACAGATTGAATAATATCCACTTTAGCTTTATCTACCTCAATTCTCCTAGATGAAACAACATGACCCAAAACTATACCTTACTCAACCATAAAATGACAATTTTTAGAGTTTAACATAAGGTTAGTTTCTATTCATCTTTGAAGAACAAGTGTAAGATTATGCAAACAATTATCAAAGGAGTCTCCATAAACTGTGAAATCATCCATAAAGACTTTTGTGATATACTCATTATAATCATAAAATATGCTAACTATAGAACTTAGGAAAGTGGTTGGGGCATTATAAAGACTAAAAGGCATGCAACAATATGCAAAAGTCCCGAATGGGCATGTAAAAGTCATTTTTTCTTGATCCTATGGAGCAATTACAATTTGAAAATAACCTAAATAACCATCAAGAAAACAATAGTAAGAATAACCAACTAAACTTTCAAGCATTTGATTAATAAAAGGAAAAGGGAAATGGTCCTTGCGAGTTATAACATTTCATTTTCTATAATCTATACGAACCCACCACCCCTTTTGAACATAGGTAGGAATTAACTCTTCATTCTAATTTTTCACAACTGTTATTCCAGTCCTTTTAGGGACCACATCAATCGGGCTAACCCAATTACTATCCGAAATACGATAAATCACTCCAACTTGAAGAAGTTTGAGGATCTCCTTCTTCACTACATCCATCATGGGTGGGTTCAATCTTCTTTGCGATTGACGAGAAGCTTTTGCTTCCACTTCAAGTAAGATATGATGCATGCATGTAGACAGGTTAGTTCCTTTAATATCCGTAATTGTCCAATCAATAGTCGTCTTATGCTCCTTAAGGACCTGCACAAGCTTTTCTTCTTGTGGTGCACTAAGTTTACTCACTGGTAACGTTCCTCCGTCTCCAAGGAACACGTACATGAGATGACTGGGGAAAAACTTCAAATCTAGACTTGGAGCCTATAAAACAGAGGGTAAATGCCTCTCATTAGAAAATGCTAACGTAATATCGGGAATGTTACCTGACTGTTGTAACTTCAGAAAATTAGTTAATGTTGCAACAATTAAAAAACTTTCCAAGGCTAACTCCTCATTCTCTTTCCAAGAGGCTTCATAATGACAACTTCCAATCCATCTTTTCCATCAAGTTAAAAAACTTCTTGTGCTAAAGAATCAATCATATCAATAGAATAAACAAGATTATCAATACCAGGATATTTCATGGCATCATAAATGTGCCACTATAAACATCTGTCTTAGTCTTGGTTGTCTTTAAGAATGGTCTTTCTAACAAAATAGATCACCATTCTCCATATCAAGCACATAGAAATCAGTAGGGAAAACCAAATCATTAACTTGTACAAGAACATCTTCAACTACATCCTTAGGATAGACATTAGATCTATCGGCCAATTGAATGACAACACTAGTTTTACTTAAAGGTCCGAGTTTCAAAGAAGCATATATAAAATATGGCATGACATTGATAGAAGCTCCTAAATCTATCATGGCCTTCTCAAATCTAGTGTTACCTATCATACAAGGGATATTAAATGTACCTGGATCTTTGCTCTTTGTAGGGAGTTTTCTTTGAATAACTACAGAAACATCCTCTTTAACTCTCACATTCTCACATCCTTTAAGTTTCTATTTCCTCTTAATTGTACACAGTTCTTTCAAAAATTTAACATAATGAGGTACTTGTTTAATAGCATCTAAAAGTGGAATATTGACCTTACATCTACGAAAAGTCTCATATAAATCTTTATTTTGCTCATCTTTTCTAGATTCTGCTAAAACCTGAGGAAAAGGCAATATTGGTTTATAATAAGAAAGAGGCGAAAACTTATGCTTAGGTATGTCATCATCATTAGGAACGTTCCTGTCTACAATGATGTTTTTCTCCTTTTCTTGCTTCGACGATGTAAGGGTTGCCTTTACTGGAATCTCAACCTCTTTACCACTTCTCAAAGTGATTACACTAGCATTTTCTCTTGGATTTAATATCATTTGAAAGGGTAATCTTCCTGATCGTTGCGCCTCTAGTCGACTAATTGTTGTTGCCATCTAGCCCATCTGATTGTTCAAATTTTGAATACAGGCCCTCGCCTCTTGTTAAAATTGTTTCATCTTGTATTGAAATTGCAAAGTATTAGTAGCAAAAGACTTAACAATATCTTCTAAAGAGATACCAAAATTAGAAGTTTGGTCTGATTGTTGTCTAGGGGTATAGCTACTTATATTGCTAGAAACTTGGGAAATTTTGAGTTGTAGGATGATTTACTTGTGGATTCCCATAATTAAGATTAAGGTGATCCCTCCTTCCCGGATTATATGTGCTTGAATAGGAATCGTATTTCCTTTACGATTGTCCAAGAAAACCAACTGTCACATTCACTTGCTTAATGGGCTCCTCTTAAAGAGTTGGGCACATATCGGTTAGATGCCCTACTACGGGACAAATCCCACAAGCCTTCGTCATTTGCATATTACCTACAATCATTTGATGAATAAGAGAAGCTAGACTTGTAATTTGTTGTTCAATGGAGGAAATACATACCTCTTTAACATGCTTAGAAGAATGGTCAACCCTAGTGCCAAATTGTTGAGAATTAGCCATTATATTAGTAATCAAATTTCTCGCGGCCTCTGGAGTTTTATCCACCAAAGCTCTTCCACTAGCAACATCAATCATGCTCCTATAAATGGGTTGAAGGCACTCATAGAAATACTAGATAAGTATTTCCTCACTAATTTGATGATGGGGGTAGGTTGCATATAATTTCTTGAAACGTTCTCAATATTCGTGGTGGGACTCTCCATTGTGCTATCTTACACCACAAATTTCTTTTCGCATGTTGGTCGCCCTTGAAGCTAAGAAATATTTCTCCAAAAACAACATTTTTATCTCGTTCCATGTGATAATACTCCCGAAGGATAAATGATAGAGCCAATCCATAGCCCAATTCTTGAAACAAAATGCAAAGGCTCTTAATTTAATTTCTTCTTTAGTCATCCCCGTGGGTTTCATTCTCGTGCATACCACAAGAAACTCCTTTATATGCTTGCGGGGATTTTCACCTACAAGGCCATGCAAAGTGGGCAAGAGATGTATTAATCCAGATTCTAATTCAAAAGTAGTAGTTGCATTTAAAGTAGGGAACATTATGCACAAGGGTTGTTGATTCAAATCAGGGGCAACAAGCTCTTTCAAAGTTTCATTTTTAGCCATGACTTTCTCCTCTTCTAAATTAGAATTGTTAGCAAATAGGGAATCAAGAGCTAGATTGTTTTCGTCAGAATTTCTCTGAGCTTCCCTCCTTAACCTGTATAAAGTTTTTTCTATTTCTGGATCGCACTGTAAATCACCTTGATTAGAAGATCGTGTTACAATCATAAGCAATCAAAGAAACTCTAATAAACCATGAAAAACAAATCAGGAAAATTCTATAATAATGAAAATAAATAAATATTCTACGCTAAAAAAAATGCCTATAAATCCTAGAAAACAGTGGAATTTGGCCTTGAAAGGGTGGGGCTTGTAATCCAAAATGATTAACTAATCCTACTCAGAGTGTTGTTTACCTTCATAATACTATAATATCACGGCCTAGTTCTAGCAAAATGAGAATTCTGTCGAAATCGTAATATGATTGAAAACTAATGATTTATTTATTTTTTATTTTTTTAATTGAAAATTTCAAGAACGAAATAAGGATCACAAGAAGTAAAAAAATAAACTAGAATCATTCCCTAACAATGATGCCAAAATTTTGTATGTTGTCGCAAGCAACCAAAAGTAAAACTTATACTCCTAAAAATGCATGTAGTAGTTCGAGTAAGGATTGTGCCTGTGGAGAGTATCTAGCCTAGTTTTATACTATGTGAATGTGGATGGGGGTTGAGTATAACGAAAATAATTTTAAGAAAAATAACTAAGGAACAATTCAAATTAAATTATCAAAATTAATTAAAAGAACAAACCTTGGTCTAAGTCAATATCCACCATTGGAACTTTACAACTAATCATCGACGCAAGTATATATCAATTCACACTTTGAATATTCACCATTGAAACTATTTTCCTATCTCTCCTTAGTCATAGTTAATTAGAAAACAAGCAATCTAAATAACCCTAACTACTAAACATCCTAAGATAAGCGCTAAAGTTTTAAACCAGTAGTAACTTTAAGAATTAGACAGATCGATAAAGCTAAACCACACAAACAGAAGCAGTTGCATTTAATTTAGTCAAATGTTCTTCCTAACATCTAATAATTTCTGATGCAGCAAATCATTAAATTTTAGTAGCTTCACAAATTAAAGGGATCAAACAATTGCAGATTTGATATCTAATTTAGCAATAAATTGTAGTGAATAATAAACAAGTAGGTCTCTTAGTAATTAAACGAAACAATTATGAAAATAGTCACAGATGAACATATGATACTCAAAGTATAAATTGAACAATGAAAATAAATTAGATCTCACAGTTTTATTGATTCTGAAGCTTCCGTTTCCTTCAACCAATTAAAAACTTTGCCAGACAGGGCTATGGATGAATACTTGAAGCAGAAGAGAGAGAAGAAGGGGGAAGCGGCAAGTAGAAATTTAATTATTACTTCCTTTTTTATCCTTTAAGTATCAACATTCAAGCTTACCAATTTCCTATGAACTCTCCTATTAAATCTTCCAACAAATCTTCTATAAAATCTCCTATAAATATTCTAAATATTATCCTCAGATAACAATATCCAAATTTAACTAATTAAGGAAAATATTTAAAATAAAATAAAATCCTAGTATAATTAGGAAAATGGTGTTTTCAACTGCAATTTTCATGCACTGAATCTGGAAATTTCCACAAATGAACAACATTAAATTCATGTATTAGAATTGCAGGCTAAGGAATGTCCTAGATTACAAAGCGATTTCGAAACTGTCCAAAATTGCCCAATTAGATTCATTTTGCACTTAACACCTTTATTTGCGTCCTAAATCCAAATATAAGAATAATGAGTATATTTAGGCACCAAATAAGTATAAAAAATTAAACATTATAGACGAAAAATATGACATTTTACATTCTAATTAGTCACATTTTAAATGGGCCAGCAAAAAGCCAACTCGGACCCAACCCTTCTTAATCCATGGGTTAGCGGGTTGACCCGCGAACTTGCCACTTGTTTTTTTTTCTCTTTGCTTTTTTCATTCATCAAAATTGCTGAAACATTGTCGTCAACCACTCAAGAAAGACCTAGCCATCAACCACCAAGAAAAACAACTACCTACCTGCAACTAAATCACCATCTAGAGCCATGCAAAGACCAAGATCGTTAGCTATGGGCAATTATGCAAAGATCTACAACATTGAAATCCATACTTACATATGTAAATCACCAAGAAGTACTAATGCAATCATAAAGACTAACACATCACCAGTGGTGGTGGCAAGCTGGTAGCATGGTGGTTATAATCGAATGTGTGGTGGACCTTACCTTGGTGACCTTAGCATCACACTCAGCCTCTCATCATTTGTGCATTGATCTTTAGCAAGAATTTCTTAACAGGATAGTGTTGTGGATTTGTGGTGTTATGTTAGTGGTGCAGATGTGTGGTGGTCGTAGTTGCTTGCAGCTTGGCTTAGCCGCGTATGATGGTGGTTTTTATTTTGCGAAGAGGAGGAAGGTTGCATGACAATGTGAAAGAAATTAAGAAATGAGGGAAATGAAGGGTTTGTTTAGGGGGGTTAACGCTTGTTGTATTTTTTAATTAAAAATTTAAGCGTTGTACTAGGTTGGGCAAATATAAGTTAGAGTTTTATGTTGGGCATAGAGTTTGGAAAGAAAATGTTAGGAAAAGTTGGGCTTAATATATAAAGAGATTTTTTAATTAAAGTTATATGGATTAGTAGACCAAAACTCTTTTAATGCACATGTTAAATGGCCTTGGCTGAAAACCTGCATTTAAACGAGCTTGCAAAATACTTAGTCATAACTCATATGGGTTCTAAGTCAAAATGACCAACTCGCAGGCCTAGGCCCGTATACTATGCCTAGGACACCATGATGTTGATTATCCTTAACGACCTCTATAACAACCACCATTATAAGCTCGTTGAGATCACCTTGGAGCTCAAAGATGACACTATCATGCTGATAAACACATATTTTATTCATTAAGAAACCCTTATATTTAGTCATTTACACTCTCCATATTCTTAATTGATTGAGTTTGACATGATTTTGTGAGTTTGAGCTCAAATTGGTCCTAATTGAATATTTTCAGCATTATTGAGATTTTACACTGTTTCTGTATTTTGGTCATAACTTGAGTTCTTGATATCTGATAATCATGAATTTTATCTTGTAGGAAAGCTAAGAGGAAGCTCTACAACTTTGATGAGAGCTCAAAGTCCGATTCAGATGTCTAAGGGACCTAAGTTTACATGGAAGTCAGAATACGGGTTCTGTTAGTAGAATCCGAACAGTGTGCACTCATAAAATCATATCTCAAGCTATAATAATGGAGATGGGCTGAAATTTGGACAGTGGATATTCAAGATCCAAATAAACAACTTTTATGAGAACACATTTTGAGAAAAAGAAGTCTAGTAGGTCATTTTGAGCTTGCAAGTCGGAACAGAGGTGCTGAAGTTGGGTTTGAGTAACCTACGGTATTTGGGACATATCTTGGGCTTAAGGAAGCCAAATTTGACGAACCAGCTATCCATTTTATAGCCAAGACAAGGATCTACAACTTTCATGAAGAACACTTTTCGTGAATCTGAAGTATAGTGGGTCGTTTTTGGCTTCCAAGTCAGACACGAGATTTTCATCCATCCACTAATCCACTAATCCACTCATCCATCCACTAATCCACTAATCCACTCATCCATCCACTAATCTATCCATCCACTCATCCACTCATCCACTAACTCACCCACTCATCCACTCATACACTAATCCAACCACTTAACCACTCCACCCACCCATCCACTAATCCATCCACTCATCCATCCACTCACCCACTCAACCACTCATCCACTCAACTAACCCACTCAACCAATATTTAATCCACTCCACTCAACCACTCACCCACTAAACCAACCCATTCAACTAAATCAACCAATCATCCACTCACCCACTCAACCACTCAACCACTCATCCACTCAACTAACCCACTCAACCAATATTTAATCCACTCCACTCAAACCAACCCACTTAACCACTCACCCACTCATCCATCCACTCACCTTTGTCATTTTGTTACCCTAGACTTCTATAAAAGGGCACCATTGGTTATCATAGGGAGGGGGGAACTCTCCTTCATTTTCTCTCAGTTTTTCTTGTGATTTCTTTCTAGCTATGTGTAACTAAACCTCCCTTGGTTAAGGGGGTGATGAAACTGCTAGTATTAATGTTGTAAACTTTGCATATTTGATTATTTCAACACAGTTATGTTTTTATTCATATATTTCTGAATCTATTGTTGGTATGAAGGTTTTTGTACTTGTTCCTACTTTCAAAGTAGTAGATCTAGGTTTATTATGCGCGGTTGCGGTAGTAGATCTAGTGGGATGTATGATGTTCATGTGGGGTATAATTATCTTTGTGCTATTTGCTAGTTATAAAAGTGGTAGATCTGGGTTTATTATGCGCGGTTGCAGTATTAGATCTAGAGAAATATATGCTCTAAGTAATTTAATCCCGGTGTGTGATTAGACCTTAGTGTAATTGGTTTTCTAAATCTTAATGCAATTGTTGGATAGTTGTAAGAGCGGTTGCTTTATGACTAATCAGTGATTAGGAGTTGATTTGAGCGGTTGCTAAATTGGCCAACACGTAAGGAAAACAGAGATTTACTCTCACAATTGCATAAAAACATAATTGAGCATGTTGGAATAAAAGGATATGTGGATTTACATTATCATATAAATCTAGTGGTAGATTCAATCTCTTAACCAATTTTCTTATATTGTTGATTTCAGTTTGTTTATTGTTATCTTTTGAAATTTGTTCATTGTTCATCAAAACTCCAAAACCCCCTTTTCTTGTTTATTGTTAATCGAGTCTAAATTGGGAATTGTTTAATAGTGTTAATTGAATTGGTTCTCTGTGGATCGACCCTTACTAACTACAACTAGTTGTAAGGTTTTTATTTTATTGGTGGGCCCGACAACTGATTTTTATCTTAATTTTAATCACTACATCCGCACGCATCGAATTTTGGCGTCGTTCTTGGGGAACCAATTTTTTCAATTACACTATTAATTTATTTCCTATTTTTATTCTGTTTTTATTTTATTTTATTTTATTTTATTTTTAATCTTTCTTTCGAGTGTTTTGTAGGTGTTGATGTCCTTTGAAGGAGTAGACGAAGGATTGCTAAATTTGAGGAACTATATTGATCAACTCACTTCACATCCCTTAATTTCCCTTCCATCCGGCTAACTTCCAACTCACACTGTGACATTGAAGTCGCCCGTTACATTGATCTATCAAGTTCAGAGACATTTGAGCCATCCGAAATATCGAAGAAGTGACAATGGCGAGAAAACACTTTAAGGGCATTGGGTGCTCCAGATCTAGATCAACAGCCTCTTTGCATAGACATTCTTGAAAATGAAGAGGCATTTGAATTGAAATCCGGTTTAATCCATCTCTTGCCATCTTTCAATGGATTACCCGGAGAGGACCCCAACAAGCACTTGAAGGAAATCCATATGGTATGTTCTAGCATGAAACCTGCAGGAATTCATGTAGAGCAAGTCAAGTTGAGAGCTTTTCCATTCTCATTGAAAGACTCAGCTAAGGAGTGGCTTTACTACTTGCCACCCGGATCCATCCAATCATGGCAGGACATGGCCCGAACTTTCCTAGACAAATACTTCCCTGCCTCAAAAGCTGCAACAATCGAAAAGAAATGCGTGGTATTCAACAAAGGCATGGGGAATCACTCCATGACTACTGGGAGAGATTTAAGAAGCTATGTTTCAGCTGCCCTCATCATCAAATAAGTGAGCAACTTTTAATTCAGTATTTCTATGAAGGCTTACAAGTGATGGATCGCAACATGATTGATGCTGCTAGCGGAGGAGCATTGATTGATAAAACTCCTCAAGAAGCTAGAAACTTGATCTCAAGAATGGCCGTCAATACTCAACAATTCTACTCTAGAAATGACACTTGGAGTAAGAGCGGTGAAAGAAGTAGAGACAACCAAGTATACAAAGAACAAATGACTCAATTGATTTGCTATGGTTCGGCGGTTAATGGATTCAGGTAAAGCACCAGTTAATGCTTGTGGGATCTGTTGTTCGTCTGGACATCCCACTGATATGTGTTCCACTCTCCAAGAAGACACAAATGAGGAGGTAAGAGCAGTTGGGGGATATGCTGGACTTTCAAAAAATTACAACCCCTACTCAAACACATATAATCCGGGTTGGAGGGATCATCCAAATTTCAGCTATGCAAAGCAACCTCAAAATCAACCTCCAGCTTATGGACCTCCAGGATTCCAACAAAGGCAAGTACCTTTCCCTCAGAGACAGCAACAAGTTCAAACTCCTAAGCAATCTGAGCCTTCATTAGAGGAGCTAGTAAAACAAATGGCCACTAATAATTTGCAGTTCCAACAAGAAACAAATGCAACTATACAAAGTTTCAAACAAGAAACAAGGGCGCAATCAATAACATGCGAGAATCGAGATAGGACAGTTGTCCAGAGAATTCAACAAGTTTCAAAGCCAAGCTTCAGGGAAACTACCCTCACAAATGTAAGTGAATCCGAGGGAAAATGCTAGTGCTGTCACATTAAGAAGCGGAAAGACGATGGATGAGCCCATCTCTCTTCCACCAATCATTCAAGAGAAGGATGAACCACCCAAAGAAGCAAATGATAAGGGGCAAACTTCCAAAACCCCTAAGGTAAGTATTTCTGAACCCCTTCCTAAATATGTTACTAAAGCTCCTTTTCCTAGTAGGTTGGTTAAAACCAAGAAAGAAGAAGCGGAAAAAGAAATACTTGAGACTTTTAGGAAGGTAGAGGTTAATATCCCTTTGTTAGATGCCATTAAGCAGGTACCTAGATATGCAAAATTTCTGAAAGAATTATGCACTAACAAGAGGAAGTTAAAAGGAAATGAAAAGGTCCAAGTGGGAGAAAATGTTTCAATTTGTAATTAAAAAGAAACTCCCAACCAAATGTAAGGACCCGGCACATTCACCATTCCATGCACTATAGGTAACACAAGGTTTGAAAGGGCAATGCTTGATTTAGGTGCATCTATAAATGTCATGTCATATTCTATTTATGCATCTTTATACTTGGGTCCTTTGGAACCTACTGGTGTTATTATTCAATTGGTCGATAGATCTAATGCATACCCTAAGGGTGTGGTTGAAGATGTTTTGGTACAGGTGAATGAATTAGTGTTTCCATGAGACTTCTATGTTTTGGACATGGAAGAGGATGAGTCTCCCAAATCTGCTCCTATCTTGCTAGGAAGACCATTTTTGAAGACCGCACGGACAAAAATTGATGTGCACTCGGGAATTCTAACAATGGAATTTGATGGGGAATTAATTAGATTCAATATTTTTGAAGCTATGAGATACCCAAGTGATGTGCACTCTGCTTGTTTAATTGATTCTTTTGATCCTTTTGATTCTTTAATTTCTGCACTTTTGATACCGACCATTTTGATGCTCTTGATACAATTCTAACTCATAGCTTAGATGTACGGGAGGAAAAGAAGAAGAGTGAAGAAGAAAGCCATGGAGTGAAGACATTGATGAAATTGTTCTTTGCCTTACAAGAGCTCTCTTCCACTCGAGAAGAGCATGAGGTAACTTTTGTTGATTTACCCGTTACTACCGATATACCTTAACCTTGTTGTGCGGGCACTGAATTGAACCGAAAGCACTACTAGATCATCTTAAATACATCTTCTTGGGGGAGAAGGACACCCTTCCAAAGTAATAATTGCAAAGTCACTCACCCAAGAGCAAGAAGAGAAAGCGGTAGTGTTTTGTAGAACATAAGACAACCATTGGTTGGTCAATAGGCGATATCAAGGGTATTAGTCCCTCCGTTTGTATGCACGGGATATTAATGGAGGAGAATACTAAACCTGTGAGAGACCCTCGGCGGAGATTGAATCCTCCCATGATGGAGGTTGTGAAAAGGAGATACTTGAAGCTCCTAAGTGTGGGGGTGATCTACCCCATTTTCGACGACAAGTGGGTAAGCCCAATCCAGGTAGTACCAAAGAAATGCGGAATTACTTGTGGTAAGAAATGCTGAAAATGAGCTTATTCCCACTAGGTTACGAGACAGTGGTGGCGTGTTTGTATTGATTACAGGAAGTTGAATGCCGCCACGAGAAAAGACCACTTTCCTTTACCTTTCATTGATCAAATGTTAGAAAGATTAGTGGTCATTCTTATTATTGTTTTCTCGGATGGTTTTTCGGGTTACAATCAGATTGCCATAGTTCCGAGAAGACCAAGACAAGACTACATTCACTTGTCCATTTGGTACCTTTGCATATAGGCGAATGCCTTTTGGACTCGCAATGCACCGGGAACTTTCCAAAGATGCATGATGAGTATATTTTCGATTACATTGAAAACATCATTGAGGTTTTTATGGATGACTTTAGTGTCTTTGGAAATGATTTTGAAAATTGTTTGGAACATTTAACTTTGGTGCTTAAAAGATGCATTGACACTAACACGGTACTTGAATTGGGAAAAATGTCATTTCATGGTGAATGAAGGTATTGTGTTAGGTCATGTAATTTACGCTAGGGGAATTGAAGTAGATAAAGCTAAGGTAGAACTCATGCATTCTTTGCCACCACCCACTAGTGTGCGGGAGATTCGTTCTTTTATTGGTCATGCAGGTTTCTACAGGAGATTCATTAAAGACTTTCCTAAAGTCTCATTGCCCCTTTGAGACTTCTTCAAAAAGATGTTAATTTTAACTTTGATGAGAAATGTATGGAAGCTTTCAATAAACTCAAGAAGTTGTTAAGCTGTTGCACCTATCATCGGGCCACCCAACCGGGAGTTACCTTTTGAACTAATGTGTGATGCCGGTGACTTTGCGGTAGGAGCTGTCTTGGGACAACGAGTTGATAGAGTTCCTTATGCCATTTACTATGCATCAAGGACTCTAAATGATGCTCAACTTAATTACTCAACCACACGAGAAAAGGAACTTTTAGTCTGTTGTATTTGCTTTAGAAAAATTTAGATCATATCTAATTGGTTCTAAAGTGATTGTGTTTTCAGATCATGCAGCCTTGAAGTATCTTCTAACAAAGAAAGAAGCAAAGCCTAGATTGCTCGATGGATTTTATTGCTCCAGAATTTGACTTGGAGATTAAAGACAAGAAAGGGAGCGAAAACTTGGTGGCCGATCACTTGAGTAGATTGGTAAGCGAAGAGGAAGAAATGCCTATCATGGAGACTTTTAGGATGAATATTTGATGGTTGTCAACACCATAATCCCTTGGTATCTTGACATTGTTAACTACCTGGTTACTAAGGACTTTCCGGAGGGTTTGAACAAGGCCCAAAGAGATAAATTAAGGAGTGATTTGTAAATACTATATACGGGATGACCGTACTTATGGAAGCATTGTGCGAGATCAAGTCATTAGGAGGTGCATTCCGATTCGAGACACACTCCATCCTCTCCTTTTGCCACACCTATGCATGTGGAGGACACTTTGGCGATAAAAGGACAGCCAATAAAGTGCTTGACGGTGGTTTCTATTGGCCTTCAATTTTCAAAGACGCTTACAACACGTAAGTCTTGTGACCATTGTCGAGAACAGTAATATTGGTCCTCGTAATCAAATGCCTCGGACTCCGATCATTTTTGTGGAACTCTTTGATGTGTGGGGTATTGATTTCATGGGACCATTCCCTCCTTCATTTGGTTTCACATACATTCTTTTATCCGTTGATTATGTGTCTAAATGGGTGGAAGCAAAAGCCACTCGATCCGATGATTCTAAAAGCTGTTGCGAGATTTTGTTAAGTCACATATTTTCTCCAGGTTCGGGACCCCAAGGGCTATCATCGGTGACCAAGGGACCCATTTCGCAACAAAACCTTTGATGCTCTATTGAAGAGATATGGAGTAATGCACAAAATTTCCACTCCTTACCATCCACAGACAAATGGGCAACCGAAGTGTCCAACCGGGAGATTAAGTCAATCCTTGAAAAGACAGTGAATCCCTCAAGAAAGGATTGGAGCACTCGACTTGAAGATGCTTTATGGGGTTATAGGACTGCCTATAAGACTCCCATCGGCATGTCACCATTTCGGTTGGTGTATGGAAAGCCCCTGTCATTTGCCCGTTGAGTTGCAACATCGATCTTACTGGGCCATTAAACAAGTTAATATGGAATTGGAAGGTGCTGGAAAGCAAAAGAAGTTCCAGTTACAGGAATTGGAAGAACTAAGAAATGAGGCCTTTGAGAATGCCCTGATTTATAAGACTAAAGCTAAGGCATTCCATGACCAATTGATTTCCAGAAAGAAATTTCACAGAGGACAAAAAGTCCTGCTATTCCAATCAAGACTCAAATTATTTCCAGGTAAACTGCGTTCTAAGTGGATTGGGCCGTTTGTGGTAACTAATGTTTTTCCTTTTGGTGCAGTTGAGATCAGGAGTGAACACTTCTGGCAAAGCATTTAAGGTCAATGGTCATCGTCTCAAACCATATCATGAACTTCCTGACAGTGCAGAGATGGAAGTGATGACCCTCATCCTTCCACAATATGAGGAGCATTGAAAGTATCATCATGTCGGGCTGAGGACAATAAACTAAGCGCTCATTGGGAGGCAACCCAACCAGATTTGCTCTCTTTATCCCTTTTTATTTTGTGTTTTCATTAGTTTCTTATATTATGTTTTTATCTGTTTGTTGGTTGTAAGCATTTGAATCTCTAAAAAAAAAAACCAAAAAAAAAAAGAAAAAAAAACAGCTGTGTGCCCGACAATAAGGTAGGTAGTGCCATTAAATTTTGTCATTCGGAAGTATGTGAAGGTCACTTTTCTTCAACGACAACAACTGCGAAAATCTTGCAGTATGAATTTTATTGGCCTACTTTATTCAAGGTCTGTTACACCTTTTGCAAAAGTTGCGGAAATTGGTCAAAAAGGTTCTACTTTGAGATTATCATCTGCACCTACTCCTTGAAAAATTGAGATCTAGGTGGCGCGGTTCTTTTGCTGTCAAACACGTGTATCCTCTGGGGCCGTAGATATTGAGGATCCTAGGAATGGTAATGCGCTTAAAGTTAATGGACAAAGACTCAACCATTCCTGGAAAACCAAGTTCTTAAGTTTTTTTTTTGTGTTGCCGGTTAAGTGGCGGATACGGTACTCCGTGACTCTCAAGTCGGTTTATTTTTCAGTTTCCCAAAATAACTGAATCCTTCTTCTCCTTCAAAATGGATGTCATTCTTTCAAACCTAAGAAAACATTTTCCTTCTCTTCCTCAAAATGCCCTGAGAAAAATCTACAAAGTTCGATGTGAAATATTGAGACTGTTAATGCACAAAGGTATGCCAGAAGATGTACGCTGGATAATTGAAGCAAAGGTTCGATTAGTAGGTGAGTCCTCAATTTCATTTGACTCATATATGCCCGGTCTTGGAAGAAGTTCATATTCTAAAAGGAGAAGAGCAAAAAGGTTACAAGTCTGTCACAAATGTGGACGATGGAACTGTAACAAGCGATGTCGTACTTTGGGGATAGTTTCCTCAAATAGAGAAGATAAAATTTTCTTCATTAAGAATGGACTGAGTAAGGAGTCATTAGATGATATCTTATCGACTCTTGAGACGCATTCTTGTGGATTGGTGCATCGTGAAATTCTTAAATTGTGGAATCTCTTCAAGGATGAAGAAAAACGCTACGATCTTGGGAATCGACTCTAAAAGAGACTGTTTGCCAATTTTTAAGAAAATTGGATGGGAAGCTTATCCTCGACTCATAGAAGACGTTTAAGCGTTCGGACGTTAAACTGCAGAGGCGGATGTGAGCCACATCCACAAACAATCTGTACATATCATCTTCTTCTTCTTCATGTCATCTCTCAAAAAACAAAAAAAAATAAAAATAAAAACAAAAAAACACAAAAAAAAAAAAAAAAAATTATGTATATGTCTTAGGGTTGGCTTTGGTAACACACACCGTGAATGGGGAAATGCATGCATCTTGATCCAGCCTTCTTAATTGAAAAACAAAGAAGGTAGATTGTATCCCACATGTGAGGCGACCCGGTCGTATTATGGCCACTTGTCCCTTTTGGGAGCCCTATGTTGCTTATTTGGTCTTGAATGGGTCGAATCTTGGTCAACAATGCTTTGGCACAAAGCCGAAAGAGCAGACTACCTCCATCCCAATCTTAAGTAAGTATGCACTCATCTTTCATCAAGTTTTTCTAACAATTTCAAAAAAAAAAAAAAAAAAAAGAGCACGTGATGTCTCATCGCACTCATGACGCCTTGTAAAGATAAAGATACGCCATGGAAACTATACATACAGGTATGTCATCATTTTCTATTTCTTTTATCTTTGTATCATTTTGTTGTATTTTGATTTTTGTACGAGACGATCCTTTGAGCAGGGTCCTTCGGGGGTTTCTAGACTTTTTTACCTTGATGGTTTTCTTGAAGTCAAACAAAAAAATAATAATAAAAAAATAATAAAAATAATAAAAAAATAAAAATAAAAAAATAAAAAGTAAAAAAAGAAAAGAGAAAAGATTCTGTGTTTCTTAATTTCAACCTTTTTCGACAATGTACCAACCTACCCTCATAGGTGCAATTATTCCCCTTTCCATTCTTTTTCCTACTTAAACACTCCATTTTCTCCATTTTCCTTCAACTCGAAACACTCAAAGGGAGGAAGAGTATAGAATGGGGCCTTCTATTCGTAACCTCAAAAATGTCCGTGTTTTTTGTGGGTCGAGTTATGGGAAGGGATTAGAGTTTGTAAATGCAACTAGCACTCTTGGTCGATCACTTGTCTGCGAGGAATATTCATCTTGTATATGGGGGAGGTTGTCGTGGGTTAATGGGGGCTGTATCACTTGCTTGCCTTTTTAGGAGGCGATCGGGTTTTAGGTGTTATTACTAAACCTTTAGTGAAAATAACATCACCTTTGGAAGGACAGTTGGAGAAGAAATTCGTGTAACATCTATGCATGGACGAATGAAAACAATGGTTGACAATTCGATGCATTTCTTGTCTTACCGGTGGTTTTGGTACTTTGGAAGAAATTTTTCAAATTGTCTCTTGGTGAACTGAACATCCACCATAAACCCATTGGTTTGTTGAATGTTAATAATTTCTTTGATCTTTTGTTATTTTTTCTTGACAAAGCTGTGGAACAGAAATTTATCACTCCTTCGGCAAGACAACTTCTTATCTCTGCCTCCACTATTGATGAGCTCATTGATAAATTAGAAGCTTTTGAGTATGTGCCTGATAAGGTATTAGCTCAGATAGATTGGTCAACAGGAAGCAGCGAAGGAAGTAACAAGAAAAAAAAAGCCAGATCTGACACTTTCTCTTTAATGGGTTTGATTTTATTAAAAAAAAAAAAAAAAATTGTTGTTTTGTTTGGAAAGTATGATATGATTGTCATGGACTTATTAAACCAATTAGTGATGGCAGAGTAAGGAGAATTTTACTCTTGAGACGCATCTTAATTGGTGGCAGAGTAAGGAGTTTTTTAGGTAGTAATTAATTAGTATTAAATTGTGGAAGTACTAACGTTTTCTTGTTTGATTTCTTTTCAGGGTCCGATGCGTAATTGACAAAGTGTGCTTCTTTTTTCGCTTGGCGTTGATTCACTTCTTATCAGGTTGTGTTGCTCTTTTCTATATCTCTCTTTCACATTGAGGGCAATGTTATATTAAGTGTGGGGGAGAGATTTTAGCATGTTTCTTTTGGTTGTTAAAAAAAAAAAAAAAAGAAAAAAAAAACACAAAAAGGGGGTTCATTGCATGATTGAATAACTTTTCTCCCTTCTTGAACTGATATGCTTGGTGATGGATGATTAAATTGATGAATTGAGTTTGATGGATGCATACCTTGTGAGATTTTGAGCCTAATGGATGGATTCAACATTTATGTCATTCTCTTCTTTCTTGTGTGATTTTCACTCATGTTAATGACCACTCTAGAACTTGCTTTGATTCTTTTTAAGGCTACATTTCACTTGCATGCATGAACATGATTGAGGCCCTCTTTCTTAATTAGCTAGTTTAACCAAATAACCAACCTTGTTTTCAATATGATATCAAGCACTCTTTTGACTTCTTGAAAATTCTCTGATTCCTGCCAACCTTGTATATTTTCTTTTGCTTAACCCCTTTGAGCTTATTTGACCATTCCTTATTTCTAGCTCATTATATACCTTAAATGAAAAATCGTGTTCTTATTTTACCTTAGGGAATAAAAGAACATTAGCTTTGTTAATGGATGAGTTTTTGAACAAGTGTGGGGGTGTATATACAAAATGGTTGTTGAAAAAGGAAAGAGTGCCTAAAAAAAAAAGAAAAAAAAAGAAAAAAAAAGAAAAGGATTGGGAAATGAATATGTAAAGGGATATACATTAGAGTTGGGATGAACTTTCATGCTTGTTATTTGAACTCGGCTCTCATTTGCTTTTATTCTCTTTGGTATTTATCCTCTCATATCCATTTTATCCTCTTCTCGTTACCTTAACCTCACTACAACCTTGAATAAAGTCCTCATGATTTGTGTATGCATGTGTTTTGAGTAGTGGAGAAGTAGAAGATAAGCAAGCTTATGGTAGTGTAATTTTCATGGGTTGAATTGAGTGAAATACCTACCTTTTAAACACTTGAGAGATTGAGAGGGAATCTTGTGAAGATCTATCATTCTCGATTCATGTTGAAGATACCTTGCTTGTTGGTTTGAGATGTGGAGAATTGTTAACTCATGAATGTTTTGATCCCTTGAACCTTTGGTTGTTCTTCTTGATTGTAAAATTTTGGGTTCTTGAATGTCGTTGGAATTTAAATTTTTGTTAATCTCTTATGTCCTTGTTTTGGTCTTGAGTTTTGCCCAGGAGTGCAAAAAGCTAAGTGTGGGGGATTTGATAAACACATATTTTATTCATTAAGAAACCCTTATATTTAGTCATTTACACTCTCCATATTCTTAATTGATTGAGTTTGACATGATTTTGTGAGTTTGAGCTCAAATTGGTCCTAATTGAATATTTTCAGCATTATTGAGATTTTACAACTTTGTTTCGTATTTTGGTCATAACTTGAGTTCCTGATATCTGATAATCATGAATTTTATCTTGTAGGAAAGCTAAGAGGAAGCTCTACAACTTTGATGAGAGCTCAAAGTCCGATTCAGATGTCTAAGGGACCTAAGTTTACATGGAAGTCAGAATACGGGTTCTGTCAGTAGAATCCGAACAGTGTGCACTCATAAAATCACATCTCAAGCTATAATAATGGAGATGGGCTGAAATTTGGACAGTGGATATTCAAGATCCAAATAAACAACTTTCATGAGAACACATTTTGAGAAAAAGAAGTCTAGTAGGTCATTTTGAGCTTGCAAGTCGGAACAGAGGTGCTGAAGTTGGGTTTGAGTAACCTACGGTATTTGGGACATATCTTGGGCTTAAGGAAGCCAAATTTGACGAACCAGCTATCCATTTTATAGCCAAGACAAGGATCTACAACTTTCATGCAGAACACTTTTCGTGAATCTGAAGTATAGTGGGTCGTTTTTGGCTTCCAAGTCAGACATGAGATTTTCATCCATCCACTAATCCACTCATCCATCCACTAATCCATCCATCCACTCATCCACTCATCCACTAACTCACCCACTCATCCACTCATACACTAATCCAACCACTTAACCACTCCACCCACCCATCCACTAATCCATCCACTCACCCACTCAACCACTCATCCACTCAACTAACCCACTCAACCAATATTTAATCCACTCCACTCAACCACTCACCCACTAAACCAACCCACTCAACTAAATCAACCAATCATCCACTCACCCACTCAACCACTCAACCACTCATCCACTCAACTAACCCACTCAACCAATATTTAATCCACTCCACTCAAACCAACCCACTTAACCACTCACCCACTCATCCATCCACTCACCTTTGTCATTTTGTTACCCTAGACTTCTATAAAAGGGCACCATTGGTTATCATAGGGAGGGGGCTAAGTCTCCTTCATTTTCTCTCAGTTTTTCTTGTGATTTCTTTCTAGCTATGTGTAACTAAACCTCCCTTGGTTAAAGGGGTGATGAAACCGCTAGTATTAATGTTGTAAACTTTGCATATTTGATTATTTCAACACAGTTATGTTTTTATTCATATATTTCTGAATCTATTGTTGGTATGAAGGTTTTTGTACTTGTTCCTACTTTCAAAGTAGTAGATCTAGGTTTATTATGCGCGGTTGCGGTAGTAGATCTAGTGGGATGTATGATGTTCATGTGGGGTATAATTATCTTTGTGCTATTTGTCAGTTATAAAAGTAGTAGATCTGGGTTTATTATGCGCGGTTGCGGTATTAGATCTAGAGAAATATATGTTCTAAGTAATTTAATCCCGGTGTGTGATTAGACCTTAGTGTAATTGGTTTTCTAAATCTTAATGCAATTGTTGGATAGTTGTAAGAGCGGTTGCTTTATGACTAATCAGTGATTAGGAGTTGATTTGAGCGGTTGCTAAATTGGCCAACACGTAAGGAAAACAGAGATTTACTCTCACAATTGCATAAAAACATAATTGAGCATGTTGGAATAAAAAGGATATGTGGATTTACATTATCATATAAATCTAGTGGTGGATTCAATCTCTTAACCAATTTTCTTATATTGTTGATTTTAGTTTGTTTATTGTTATCTTTGAAGCTGTTCATTGTTCATCAAAACTCCAAAACCCCCCTTTTACTGTTTATTGTTAATCAGAGTCTAAATTGGGAATTGTTTAATAGTGTTAATTGAATTGGTTCTCTGTGGATCGACCCTTACTAACTACAATTAGTTGTAAGGTTTTTATTTTCTGGTGGGCCTGACAACTGATTTTTATCTTAATTTTAATCACTACATCCGCACGCATTACATGCTCTGCAACATTGCACCCATTGTTATCGCTTTCAACACTTGGCCATCGCCAATCCCACCATTGAAGATAAAGGTGGCACCATAATTGTAAGGAGCCTCTTGATTATGTTGAGGATTTGAAGTATGTTCCTATGGTTGCGATCGTTGTCATTGCACTATTGACCATATGCAATTTATAGATTGTAAATTCAACATGAGAGAAAAAGAGAGAGAGAGAGAGGTAGGAAGGGAGAAAGAGAATTTTATTTTTACTTCTTAAATATGGATGGGGTTTTAATAGAAAGAGTTTTTTTATTTTTTGTTTTTTGAAAAATATAGATGTGGGGTTGAACGTCCATCCATAGAGAGAAAGAGAGAGAGAGAGAAAGTTTATATTTTTTTTTGAAAAATATGGATGAGGGATTGAATATCCTTCCGTTGAGAGAGAGAGAGATTCATTTTTATTTCTTTTGAAAAATATGGATGGAGCATTGAATAGAGATTTTTTTTTTACTTCTTTTTGAAAATATCGATAAGGGATTGAATATCCATCCATCTAATCTATTAAAAAACATTAATCGATGGTTTCCAATCCATCCTATAACACCCTCCTTAGGGAATTACATTTCAAACCAAAACACAAAAATCTAAAATCAAGTTATAATTAATTTAATATTATAATATACGGGTTGTAAAATTTCTTTTCGCGGGTAACATAAACTTGACAAAATATAGAAAGCACAAAAATAGTAAACTGATTATTACACATCTCATAGTTTAGTGACAACATAAAATACATAAAGCTTATGTACTCAAAACATATGTACATAAACCATAACCAAACCTAATCTGACCTAAGTCCAAACACCTAGAGGGAAGAGTCTTCCACTGGATCCTCCTCCAGATCCTCCTCGAAATCCACAACAAAGAAATTTCCCCAGTCGAGGCATGTCTCGATGGACGGGAGTCCAAGCAAACGATACCTCAGAATCCTTCCTAGGAGTGTAATGAAGATAACCCCATTACTCCCTGACAGGCATATAAAACTCCATATGTACAGTAGCATTAAAAGAAAAAGTAGTGACCCTATGGCGGGTCCTACTCAAAGACAGGGTAACATCCCTAAGATACTTGATGCGCTCAGTGCCCAGATGGACGCGTCATACGTCGGTGCCTCCATGGAACTGCACCTTAACGAAACCCAAAACATCCCGCCTTGCCGCCATCACAGTCTTCATTGAACATAAATAGAGAACAGAACAGACAAGACAATATAATAAAGAGGTGAGATCCCCTACATCACATACCAGTATGACAGCAAAGAAATAGTAATAACAATAATGTCATTTAATACAGAATCAATAATTATAGTCATGATATCAATTAATAAAAAATTCAACAAATGTATAACACAACAACATGTCTACTAACTATGCATATGCACAATGGACCGATCCCTACTCCATGGAGTTAAAACCAATATCGGAGAGAATTGATTTGGATACATGTCCGTATATTGTTAGCTTCAATTCAAGTGCTATAACTTTCTCAGTGTACACATCATGGCTTATATAAGACATTCTACACCAAATCGTGAAAAGGAATAGTGTCTCATCGAGATCGTCGGTGCATTTGCATCAGAAACCATGACACAGTAGAGCTACTAACTGGCCACTTTGTGGAATTATCGCGCCCTGACACCTCCAAAATCTGTCATTGACTGTCACTACGCAATTTGCACCCGCACTAAGGTGTAAATTCAATCTCTTAGGCATACAACCTTAACAAACAAAGTCCCTATGACTTTCACGATCCATGATCAAATGACTCAATGAATCAATAATTATTAACAACGTGATTTCCACGAAAACAAACCACTACTTGGCTAAACTGTCTACTGACGTCTTCAGGTCCAGTACGTCAGCTTGACAGCAAACTATTATTTTTCTCAATCGAGAAGTATTTTTATTGTATTTTCACAATCAAGTAACACTTTTGTTACATTTTTAAATCACGTAACATTTTTATGTCATTTTTCAATGGCGTAAAAATTTTCAAACGTTTTCTTAATCGCGTAACTCAAAAATCAACATTTTAAAATTGTGTAACTCAAAAATTAACATTTTTAAATCGCATAAGGTTTTATCAATACTTTTCAATCGCGTAAAACATTTCTTGACGTTCTAAGCCTAATTTTGAAACTTTCCATGTTTAAAATAGAATTTGAACCTTATTTCCAATGTTTTCTTACCTAATCTCCTCCAAGTGATATTTTCTAACATTTTTCACAAAATCTACATTGTTTTAGTTTAATCAAACATTTCAAAAATCCTTTTCCATTACTGATAATCACATATTTTATTCATTAAGAAACCCTTATGTTTAGTCATTTACACTCTCCATATTCTTAATTGATTGAGTTTGGTATGATTTTGTGAGTTTGAGCTCAAATTGGTCCTAATTGAATATTTCCAGCATTATTGAAATTTGATACTGTTTCTGTATTTTGGCCATAACTTGAGTTCCTAATATCTGATGAACATGAATTTTACCTTGTAGGAAAGCTAAGAGGAAGCTCTTCAACTTTGATGAAGAGCTCGAAGTCTGATTCAGATGTCTAAGGGACCTAAGTTGACATGGAAGTCAGAATACGGGTTCTGTCAGTAGAATCCGAACAGTGTACACTCATAAAATCATATCTCAAGATGTAATAATGGAGATGGGCTGAAATTTGTACATTGGATAGTCAAGATCCAAATAAACAACTTTCATGAAGAACACATTTTGAGAAAAAGAAGTATAGTAGGTCATTTTGAGCTTGCAAGTCGGAACAGAGGTGCTGAAGTTGGGTTTGAGCAACCTACGGTATTTGGGACATATCTTGGGCTTAAGGAAGCCAAATTGGACGAACCAGCTATCCAATTTATAGCCAAGACAAGGATCTACAACTTTCATGCAGAACACTTTTCGTGGTTCTGAAGTATAGTGGGTCGTTTTTGGCTTCCAAGTCAGACACGAAATTTTCGTCCTCAACCATCCACTCATCCATCCACTAATCCACTCATCCATCCACTAATCCACTCATCCACTCATCCACTAACTCACCCACTCATCCACTCATACACTAATCCAACCACTTAACCACTCCACCCACTCATCCACTAATCCATCCACTCATCCATCCACTCACCCATTCATGTCCATAATTTCCCACTCACCAAAAGTCCTTTGGCATTTTTCACTAATTCAACCACTCAACCATTCCACTCACTCATCCACTAAACCAATCCACTAAACCAACCCACTAATCCATCCACTCAAACACTCCACTCACTCACCCACTCATCCACCCACTTCCCTTTGTCATTTTGTTACCTTAGACTTCTATAAAAGGCACCATTTATCATGAACAAGATGAAAATTCTCCTTCATTTCTCTCTAAGTTTCTTCTTGCTTCTTCATAGTTTCTCATAGTTTTGTATATTTTGATGCTCCCTTTCATGGTAATGGAGGGCTAAGCTACTTTGGGTCAATTTAGAACTCTTGAAGAGATTGTGGTTTGGATTCTTGAGACCTTGGTTATGCATTGTATTTGATTTGTAATTGAATTCCTCTTTTCTTCTTCTTTCCTTCTTTCTTCTTCTTCTTGATCTTGAATGCATGAATGGTGATTCTATTTATGTTGATCTAATTTGATCTTAGTTTAAGATTGAGATTTGTGATGAAACTTAGAACTAATTGATCTAAACTAATCACATAAATGAAGATTGAGATTTGTGATGAAACTTAGAACTGATTGATCTAAATTAATCACGAGAATTGAAGAGGTTAGGTTCTTCGATTTGTGCCTAAGTTAATTGAATTCGGTACTTGAAATTAACATAGATTTTCATGAATGGTGCGATTGCGGATTTGTGTTTATCACTTGTTAATTGAATTCTAGACGATCGTCTAGTATGAATTCTGGATTTGATGCAGAGATCTCGGTTAGATCCAAATTAACAATTCAATTGTGCTTCAAGTGTTCTATGAAGGGTCTATGATTGAATCCACCCAATCTTGGATAGGTTTCTAAATTGACTGCTCTTTAATTGTTATTTCTTCTTTTAATTTTGTTAAGTGCGATCTAAAGCTGTCAAACCCCCTTTTTGCTAATTTTCACTTGATTTGATCAAATTGCATTTACGATCCTTGAGGAGACGATCCGGTGTTGTCACTTTGTGCTACAAGCTTAGGTAATAACTTCGGTTTTAATTTTGATCGAGTTCGGCGCTCGTCAAAATTTTGGCGCCTTGCTAGGGGACTAGTAAGTGTAATCTTTTCATTTTAAGTGTTTTAACTAACCTTTGCTTTTTATTAACTTTTCTAACAATGGACCATGCATAATGGAGTCAAAACTTGAGGAGTTGACTTCTTTGGTAAGACATATAGTTGTGAGACAACAATCACTGTGCAAGAAGCTACACTTGTGTGTAACATTTGTTTTTGTTCATCTCACCCCACATATGCATGTCCTACACTTCAATATGGTAGTTCTGTTTTTCCAGATCAATTTGTTGCACAGAATCGGTTATTTTCCGATGAACCACAGTTCAAAGAGAACAACGAGTTATGACCCCTTCTTCAACACATACAATCCTAGTGGGAATACTATCCGGATCGGGATATGGCAATACGGCATCACTACAGCAACAATCATTTCAATATGAGCAGACCATTCCAGCAGATAACAAGTCCATCAACCACAACACTTAAGCCTTCATGGGAGGACTTGATGAAAACCCAAATTGAGTTCCAGCAGAGTTTCACTGCCACTATTCAGGATTTAACAACCCAAATTGAGCAGATGACAACCACTATTAATGAACTGAGAAGTCAAGAGTCAGACCAACTCTTTCCCCAAATAATTCCCAACTCCTTGCATTCTAATTGTCATATTGATTTACATGCAGACTTAGTTGAGGAAACTCATGATGAGTTGTGTCTTGAATTTCTGATTTAATTGGTTTTGATGATTCTATCAATTGTAACTCATGTCGATTGTGACGGTGATATAAAATATGTTATGTGTCTTGAGATTTCTGCATATTTGAAAGTCGATGATTGTTTACGTGACATCTAATGATATTGAAGGGTCTATCAACAATGCAGTTGCGAGAATCTGAAACACATAGGGAGGTGGAGTTGAAGGCCATTGAGGAATTTTCAAAGAAGGAGGAAAAAAAGATATGATAGTAACTATTGAAGTGGATTTTGTTTTTGGGCCATGGTCCAATATAATCAATGAAAGCAGAATTGCCAAATTACACGTGTTGCATGCCATTGGTGAAGTCAAGGAAATTAAGAAAGACCAATGGGAACCCAATGGGAGCCCTCATGCTTCAAGTTTAACTTGGTCATTACACTTCAACCAATGGGACCCTAGTGAAAGCTATCATGTTGTGTCAACCATAACTTGGTCATCACGTTTCAACCAATGGGATCTGGTGGAGTCTTTTCACCAACCTCAATTAATAAGACCAATGGACACCATCTCAAGTGGAAAATGTGGAAGTGAAAGTGATGGGCTTTTACCATCCACATTATAAAGATCACTAAGAAGTGTCCCAATGTCGAGCTAACGACGTTAAACAAGCGCTTATTGGGAGGCAACCCAACTAGATTTGCTTTTAAGAACTTTGTGGAAATTCTTCCTTATTTTTCTTCTTCTAGCTGTTTTTGTATTTTAGTTTCAAATGCTACTCATGTGTTTTGTGAGTTTTCAGGTTCTGCTGCAGCTTTGATTCTTGTGCATCTTTTCTGCTTGCCATTATCTCGCCCCTCATCAGGTTGTGTTGCTCTTTTCTTTCCGTTTTATTTATCACTTTCACATTGAGGACAATGTCTATATTAAGTGTGGGGGAGAGATTTCAGCATGTTCTTTTTTGTAAAAAAAAAAAAAGAGGGTTCATTGCATGATTGAATAACTTTTCTCCCTTCTTGAACTGATATGCTTGGAGATGGATGATTGAATTGATGAATTGAGTTTGATGGATGCATACCTTGTGAGATTTTGAGCCTAATGGATGGATTTAACATTTATGCCATTCTCTTCTTTCTTGTGTGATTTTCACTCATGTTAATGACCACTCTAGAACTTGCTTTGATTCTTTTTGAGGCTACATTTCACTTGCATGCATGAACATGATTGAGGCCCTCTTTCTTAATTAGCTAGTTTAACCAAATAGCCAACCTTGTTTTCAATATGATATCAAGCACTCTTTTGACTTCTTGAAAGTTTCTCGATTCCCGCCAACCTTGTATATTTTCCTTTGCTTAACCCCTTTGAGCTTATTTGACCATTCCTTGTTTCTAGCTCATTATGTGCCTTAAATGAGAAATCGTGTTCTTACTTTACCTTAGGGAATAAAGAACATTAGCTTGGTTAATGGATGAGTTTTTGAACAAGTGTGGGGTGTGTGTACAAAATGGTTGTTGAAAAAGAAAAGAGTGCCCAAAAAAAAAAAAAAAATGTATGTATATAGTTATGTTCATATATATAAAAAAGAAAGAAAAAAAAAAAAAAAAAAAAAAACCAAGTGTTTAAAAAAAAAAAAAAAAAGGGATGGAAATGAATATGTAAAGGGATACACACTAGAGTTGGGATGAACTTTTATGCTTGTTATTTGAACTCAGCTCTCATTTGCTTTTATTCTCTTTAGTATTTATCTTCTCATATCCATTTTATCCTCTCCTGTTACCTTGACCTCACTACAACCTTGAATAAAGTCCTCATGATTTGTGTGTGCATGTGTTTTGAGTAGTGGAGAAGTAGAAGATAAGCAAGCTTATGGTAGTGCAATTTTCATGGGTTGAATTGAGTGAAATACCTACCCTTTAAACACTTGAGAGATTGAGAGGGAATCTTGTGAAGATCTATCATTCTCGATTCATGTTGAAGATACCTTGCTTGTTGGTTTGAGATGTGGAGAATTGTTAACTCATGAATGTTTTGATCCCTTGAACCTTTGGTTGTTCTTCTTGATTGTAAAATTTTGGTCTTGAGTTTTGCCCAGGAGTGCAAAAAGCTAAGTGTGGGGGAATTTGATAATCACATATTTTATTCATTAAGAAACCCTTATGTTTAGTCATTTACACTCTCCATATTCTTAATTGATTGAGTTTGGTATGATTTTGTGAGTTTGAGCTCAAATTGGTCCTAATTGAATATTTCCAGCATTATTGAAATTTGATACTGTTTCTGTATTTTGGCCATAACTTGAGTTCCTAATATCTGATGAACATGAATTTTACCTTGTAGGAAAGCTAAGAGGAAGCTCTTCAACTTTGATGAAGAGCTCGAAGTCTGATTCAGATGTCTAAGGGACCTAAGTTGACATGGAAGTCAGAATACGGGTTCTGTCAGTAGAATCCGAACAGTGTACACTCATAAAATCATATCTCAAGATGTAATAATGGAGATGGGCTGAAATTTGTACATTGGATAGTCAAGATCCAAATAAACAACTTTCATGAAGAACACATTTTGAGAAAAAGAAGTATAGTAGGTCATTTTGAGCTTGCAAGTCGGAACAGAGGTGCTGAAGTTGGGTTTGAGCAACCTACGGTATTTGGGACATATCTTGGGCTTAAGGAAGCCAAATTGGACGAACCAGCTATCCAATTTATAGCCAAGACAAGGATCTACAACTTTCATGCAGAACACTTTTCGTGGTTCTGAAGTATAGTGGGTCGTTTTTGGCTTCCAAGTCAGACACGAAATTTTCGTCCTCAACCATCCACTCATCCATCCACTAATCCACTCATCCATCCACTAATCCACTCATCCACTCATCCACTAACTCACCCACTCATCCACTCATACACTAATCCAACCACTTAACCACTCCACCCACTCATCCACTAATCCATCCACTCATCCATCCACTCACCCATTCATGTCCATAATTTCCCACTCACCAAAAGTCCTTTGGCATTTTTCACTAATTCAACCACTCAACCATTCCACTCACTCATCCACTAAACCAATCCACTAAACCAACCCACTAATCCATCCACTCAAACACTCCACTCACTCACCCACTCATCCACCCACTTCCCTTTGTCATTTTGTTACCTTAGACTTCTATAAAAGGCACCATTTATCATGAACAAGATGAAAATTCTCCTTCATTTCTCTCTAAGTTTCTTCTTGCTTCTTCATAGTTTCTCATAGTTTTGTATATTTTGATGCTCCCTTTCATGGTAATGGAGGGCTAAGCTACTTTGGGTCAATTTAGAACTCTTGAAGAGATTGTGGTTTGGATTCTTGAGACCTTGGTTATGCATTGTATTTGATTTGTAATTGAATTCCTCTTTTCTTCTTCTTTCTTCTTCTTTCTTCTTCTTCTTGATCTTGAATGCATGAATGGTGATTCTATTTATGTTGATCTAATTTGATCTTAGTTTAAGATTGAGATTTGTGATGAAACTTAGAACTAATTGATCTAAACTAATCACATAAATGAAGATTGAGATTTGTGATGAAACTTAGAACCTGATTGATCTAAATTAATCACGAGAATTGAAGAGGTTAGGTTCTTGATTTGTGCCTAAGTTAATTGAATTCGGTACTTGAAATTAACATAGATTTTCATGAATGGTGCGATTGCGGATTTGTGTTTATCACTTGTTAATTGAATTCTAGACGATCGTCTAGTATGAATTCTGGATTTGATGCAGAGATCTCGGTTAGATCCAAATTAACAAT
This sequence comes from Ormosia emarginata, assembly GCA_029884605.1. NCBI lineage: Eukaryota > Viridiplantae > Streptophyta > Magnoliopsida > Fabales > Fabaceae > Ormosia > Ormosia emarginata. The sequence goes on from JAQQTP010000088.1 coordinate 50,418,356, forward strand.
TCAATTGTGCTTCAAGTGTTCTATGAAGGGTCTATGATTGAATCCACCCAATCTTGGATAGGTTTCTAAATTGACTGCTCTTTAATTGTTATTTCTTCTTTTAATTTTGTTAAGTGCGATCTTAAACTGTCAAACCCCCCTTTTTGCTAATTTTCACTTGATTTGATCAAATTGCATTTACGATCCTTGAGGAGACGATCCGGTGTTGTCACTGTGCTACAAGCTTAGGTAATAACTTCGGTTTTAATTTTGACTGAGTTCGGCGCTCGTCAATTACCTTTACCAAAAACTCTCTTTAAATGAAATCCTTTAAATTTTCAAACCATCTTTCAAACTTATGTCCATTATTATGGCCAAAAATCATTTCTTTTTCAATGATAAAATTTTGTTCATCTCCTTTTTCAACTTGTAAATCCTTAAATCATATTCTTGTCACCTAATCATCTAAGTTCACAATCAATAAAATATTTTTGCCTTGGATACCCCATCTTGGGCTAAATGGCCGTGAGCCATGTATGGTCATTGGAACCAAAATTTTGCCATTCCCATATGATTCAAAGTATGTAAAACATTTCAATCATCAATTCCTACCATAGCAATTTCATGCATACTATCAAAGTCATCTAATCACATATAGCCAAACAAGCATAAACCATTAAATTCACACAATCAAGTGAATAAATCCTCACATGGATTTTTCACCAATAAACACAAGTTCCATTTCTCACCACCAAGTTGGTTGATGAGGTTAATCTCCCTCTTATCTTAGATGATGATCAAGAAGCTCCTTAGTTGCTTTCTTGAAGTAAACTTCTACCACCAAAAAGATCCTTAAAACAAATTAAACATACAAATATTAAATTCTAAGGCTTAAATAAGATGACCATGGATCAAGATCATGGTTTAGAACTTTGAAAATAAAATTAGAAGTGAAGGTCAATAACTTTACACAAAAACCTTCAAACTTAAACTTGGAGAAAGTGATTGAAGATGGATTAATTTAAAGAAGATCATAACATGAAAGTGTCTCCAAATGATGTCTAGATTCAAGATATATAGTTGATTTGGATTGAACAAGCTTGGAGAGAAATTTTGAGGTGTTGGCCAAAATTCACTAAGGAGAGAAAACGAGAGAGTTTTGGCACTTTTGTTTCTTGAAAACAAAGACTGACAAGATAAGCTTTAGAGAGATGAAGTAACCATTTTGTCTTCTTCAAGCTTGCCTTGGAAGCTTGCTTGCCATTGGTTCATCATTTTGAGTCATAGCCACAAAGCTTGACCTCCATCAAACTTACCTTAGAAGCTTTCTTCTCATTGGTTCAAAACCAAGTGAGTCATAAGTGGTAATGACTAGGTTTATGACTAGGCTTATGACTAATCATCTATCTAGATCTTTACCGGTAGATATTAACCAATGGACAAAGGTTACTAATAGCAAAATCAATGTTTATTGTCAAATAGAAAATAGAATGTACCTAGATTTCATTCATCGGATAAAATCTCAAAAAAAGAAAAATTTCAAAATCTGTTTCCGGTTTCAGGTTTAGTAAGCTCCTCCGGCCCTGCGTTAACAGTCAAAATTTTTTTGGCCCCAAATTTTTTTTTTATTTTTCCGACACCGCCTCAAACACACATAAAGTCCAAAAATAATAATAAAATAATCAAAATAAATTAAATAATTCACAAAAATCATAGAAATCATAAAAATGAAATTTCGGGGTGTTACACATCCACTAAATTGATCATGAATGTGTTAGATGGTTTTAAATAAATTAATGGTTTAGTTTTTTATCCATTCATTATGATCTGATTCAAAATTCATCTAGTCCATCCATTTCTCACCCTTACGCTGTAACGCCCCTTTTTCTCCCTTAGTCATAATGGGTAAGAAGAAGGAACGTCGCATGTAACACCCTAAACTTTTGGCGTATTACCGTTGTGTCCCAAATGTACTGTTTGATGTTTTTCAACTTTAGGATAAATGACCGTTGTGTCCTTTTTGTACTATTTGTTGTTTTTCTGTATAAATTACTGCTTTATAATACTGTCTGTTATTTTATTTGAACTTTTTGTGTGATTAGCTCCGGGACAGGAAAATAATATTTTTCGGGCCGGGGAAATCTTATTTTAATTATTCGAAGCTGGGGGATCTTACTAAACCCAATTCGAATGATACGGTTAATAATCTTTTAATTTTTAGGATTTAATCGTAAAATAAAATAATTTTATATTATTATAATATTATTTTATTAGTCAGTACAAATAAGCGGTAATGGACCCGAAAATGTTTTGCGGGACTCACGTTTAGTAAAAACTTAATAGGATTAGTAGCTTAATTAAACATCATTAGTGGTGGAACATTCAAGAGCATGTGACTAAGCATGTGACTAAGCATGTGACTAAGCATGTGCCAAGGCTTAATTAGTGACAAGGCTTAATGACAAGGCTTAGTGACTAGGCTTAGATTAACCAATGAGAGCAAAGCTTGGTGATCAAGTCTTAATCCTCACCATTGATCATTTCTAAGGCTTGGATGGAGCCAACCAAATGGACACCTCCCTTGCCCTTGAAGTCTACGGCCATGCACCTTTTGGAAGGGTAATTATCACTTAATTTCCTAACATTTTCTCTCTTCTCTCTCTTCCAAAAATACCAAACTCCATTGGTGATTTCTTGAAGCACCATTCGGCCAAACACCATTCTTTAGCATCCATCCACCCAAAATTTCTTCTAACCAACTTTTCTAAACCTAAACACAAATCTAAGAACATCTCTAGTTGAGAGTTCTTGCAAAATCTTTCATCTTGAGCTTGAAAAACTACTTTGAAGATTCTACCTTGAAGGTGAAAATCTTTGTTTTTCATTTCTAAATTCTTTTTCAAAGTTCTAAGCCATGATTGATCCATGGTTTAAGCTTTCTTTCATGATTATAACTTGTAGAATTTTATTTAAGCTTGATAGGTATCTTGGAGAGTGAAAACTGAAACCCTAGAAAGGAGTGAAAGAGTATTTGTCTTCATTTAAGGTAAGAGGGAGACTTAAATCTTATCATCCTTGGGTGGTGGTAAGAAGATGGAAATTGTTTGTGATTGTAGAATCCATAAGGATTCATTTATGTACTTGTTATTAGCTTTCCTATTTGTGATTTGTATTAACTTGCATGTCTACAAGCTTTGAAATATTGTATGTGGTAGTAGATGCATGTGTAAATCTTAAGATGTGAACAACATGTCAAGGATTGCATGAGTGTTCCAAAGAACATATCACCAAGGCTCACGACCTCAACCAAAAAGGAGAACCAAAATGTTCTCATCAATTTTCTAAGAGTGTGATTTAATTAACCTAGAAAAATTAACAAGATGCAAAATTGTTTAGAGCAAGAAAAATGAATGTAGAGATCAAAGGGTAATTTCAAGTATTTCGGTCAACATGCCAAAGCCAAGGATTTATGATTTCTAAAATCAATTCCAAACCATTTTCAATCAAAAAGAAGCAATATATGTTAAAAGGAATTTTTCTACAATGATTTTTGAAGAAATAAATTGATTAGATTAAGTTTAAGAAGTTAAAACAAATGATTTTAATGGTTAAAAGGAAATACAGTAGCTTTTGTAAAATTTCTAACGTAGAGCTCATATTATATTTTGAAGCACGTTAGTAGTTTTCAAAAGTGTAATTAAATGGTTATAATATAAATAAAAGAAATTTTTACGAAAAACTTAGAAAATCATCGTTATACATTTTCTAAGCAAAATACTGTCAATTTTTACTAAAAACAGACAAATAAGATAGAAAAGATAGCAAATATAATTTATACGGTATGAAAAATATTCTACGTAGTTCAAACATATTAAATATTATTTCTGTTTATTTAAACAATAATTTTAAGGAATTTGGACAAGAAAATGATTTAAAAATCTTACGCGATTGAGAAAACGTTTGAAAAATAGTACGCGATTTTAAAAACAGTAAAATATATTTACGTGATTTAAAAACATTTGTAAAAACGACAAGATTTTGAAAACGCGATAAAATTTCTATGCGATTGACGAAAACAGCAAGTTTTACTGTCGGGCCAAAGTTGTGGACCCGTACAGATTGTGAAACAGTACTGTTAGGTGGGACGCACTGTATATATATGCGATTTCCCAGTGAGGGCATATTCGTAATTTTTGCCAGTAAGGGCATATTTGGAATTTTTATCATGCATTGAGTTGTGCCAATTTGGTTGATAATTGGTGGATTGATTGACAAGATGAATAACATCGTGTTATCGGTGTGATAAGCGTAGTGTGGTTCAACTTAAATGAACTTGGAGACATTAGTGTGCAGATTATTCCATTTGTGGACAGTTGGTCACTCCTCTGGGCCATGGTAACTGGTAACACACTAATGGACTCGACACGCACTATACTTAATCAAGATCTTGTGAAGTTTATTAGTGCAAGCCTGTAGTGACATGACGTATGACAGTGTGCTACACCACTACATCTTTTTTTGCAGTGGGCTATAGACGCAACGTGAGACAGCGGAATAGTTATTGGGCGGTCAATGGTACTAATAGATTTTGCGGGTCGTTCTCTCTGATGTCTGTATTTTTAGCTCCATGGAGTAGGGTTGAGTCACATTTCATATATTTATATTTTATACATTTTAATGTTATTTAGTTGCACTATTTTATCTATCTGTATCATTTTATTTATTTGCACCATTTTATTCATCTGTACCGTTGTATATTGTTGTATTGAGTTTCTGTATTATTTAATATTATGATTTATGTTATTATAGTATGCTATATTGTATGAACTGTTTTACCTGTTGTATTGTCGTTTTCTTATTTACCATGTTTGTGATGATTTAGATTGTCTTACCTCTTTCTTGTATGTGTTATCTGTATATTTTTAAATTATGTGATAAAGAGTTTGAGGAAGAGGAACAACCTCTTGAGTGTGAGTATCCTGAAGAGGAGGAAGAGCAGCAAGCCGAAGATCAGTTCTACGATCAAGAATCATCCGATCATCCGTACCCATTGGATTGATTGTGTGGATATGACGCTACCAGGATTCCTTGGATTTGTGCAACTTGAGTTTCACGGAGGCTCTGAAGCCTGGCGTCTGCGAGAAGATAGAGACTCGATAACGTACGTAGGGCGTCTGACTGAGACCAAACGTACGGAGTTTGATGGAGTGCCGATCTTTTCTACTCTGTTGTACTTACATGTGGAGTTGCCGCTATCTCTTAGGCGTCATTGGGGCGGTATGTTTGATGCGCCTAGTGAGATTAGCAGCGTGTCGACTGCACGGACTCGTGTCCGTAGAGGGTCGAGACATCCTGGATATTTATCACCTGAAGTTTCATCTGAGAGTGATTCTTCAGAGGGTAAGATATTTATGATGTGTACTTGGGCGTGTCTGCGTCTGTATGTTTTGACTCTTACTGTTTTGTTTACTGTTTTAGTTTAAATATGGATAGTTGTAAATTATTTGTATAACTTATAACTAGAACCATATGTATATTATGCGTGATGTTGGTTTGTTTATTTTGTGTTTACGCGTTATTTTATTCAATACTATTCTGTTTAACAAGAATAATTTTACAACCCGTACTACTATGTAATAAATGTTTTACAACTTGGGTAGATTTTAGTTATCTTTCTTTTATTTTCTTTATATATGTGACATCCCCATAAGGGTGTTACATCGCACTATAGTGAAACGACATACAAATGATTACGGAAAATTTGAACTTTTTTTTTTGCTTAACATGAATCCGGTTAAAACTTCCATTTAATGTACATATACACCTGTTTATGAATATATCGCGTGATTGAGTTAAAATTAAAAGTTCCTCTTTCCAATAAAACTTCTGTCAAAAAGGTCAAAGAGAAATCAACATGGAATGAAACATACGACCATTCACAATATGGATAATTACATACTTTGTACTAAAAATACAAGCCTGTTTGAATTACATTTCTAAAAATATACAAAAGGCAAAATGTGTACCTACCCCAAGAGATACAAATATATACCCACTAACCCAGTAGTACGTCAGGCTCCCTCAAAATAAACGGACAGCCATCAGTAGCCATCAATTAAAACCAACCCTAAGACTGCCTAGAACGAGAAGGAACCGTAGATGGATCCTCCTCAGGGTCCTCATCGTCCGACGAGACATCCCTCGGGGCGACAGAATAGCGGGCAGGAGCCCGGGCAGTAGACAAAAAGGAATCCTCACGAGGGGTATAATACATTTCGCCCCACATGTCCCTTATAGGCATATAGAACTCCAGCCATAAAAAAGCATGAAAATCTGGAATAGGAGCGTCATAACGTCTCCACGCTAAGGACACCGTCACATCGCCGTGGTATACACATCGATCAGTTTGCACGTTGATATGCCAGCAGTCCGGACCTCCAAGAAAGTTGATCCGCACGTAGCCAAAAAGTCCACGGAGCTGAAATGACATCCTCAACAACTTCGATCTCAGTCGAGATAAGGCCAGAAACCCTGAAACTCAGTGGTTTCGTTGTCCTCCTCACGAGCGTCTTCTCGAGAGCACACGATCCAACCAAAATACAAAATAGAGAAATTATTGAAAGATGTGAGATTCCCAGCTTTCAGTACCAACATGGCAGCAAGAAAATAAACGGTGTCGAATGTCCACATAAGACACAGTTAATACATACAAGTGCAGTAATACCCGAAAGCAATTAACGAGAGTAAAGCAGCAAAGAACAATAGTTAACATTATCCATAGCCAGCTAGCAATATTAGCATTACCAAGAGTCAAATAAATATCGCAGTCATGATAGTAAACACATTACCCAATTAGAAATGCTTAATGGACCATGTGACTGACAACTCACAATGCAACAAGGGTATCAAAGTTCCTACTCCATAGAGCTAGACGTAAACATTTTCAGAGTGAATGATCAAGGAGTAATACCAGTATATCAGTAGCCTTAAAATACAGTGTGCTTTCTTTCATAAAATTGTTTGCGCAATGGCTCATACATGGCACCTCAATAGTTGATCGCGATATAGGACAGCATTTCAGACAGGATCATTGGTGTGTCGCATTGGTCTATCCCACGGCCCCAGTGGAGCTACCACTGTCTATTGTGAGACACCCACACCCCAACGCCCCCAGGGTCAACAACATATGACACCTATGCTTAGTCTACTCGCACCCGCACAAAGGTGTTATTCAAACTCCTAGGCAATATGGCCTTCTCAACAATGTCCAATGGACAACACACATGCATGATGACACAATGTCCAATCATGTATGTTCAACAATGATGCATTCAACATAAGCATTGCCTCAATGGCACATAAGCATTGGTCAATGTCCAACATGACATATCAACAATACATTTATTAAAACATTGCCTCAATGGCATATCATCATTCTTATCTCATTGAGCACTAAATCAATAAGTGCATAACCCACATAGGGAATCACACTTGCATCAATAATTCTCAGTATCAATATATGTTCCTTATTACACACACATACCACAATTTCCATGTCATGGATCCAAGAATTCCATTTTCAAAATCATTTCTTCTCTAACGGTATGAATACATATTCCTATCGCATTTAAGTAAAGTAAAATCCTTGAATCCAGGGTTTTTTAGGTTATGTTTGAGTTACAAAGGGCAAAGAACCATAATTTCAATCATTTCTAGCTGAAAAATCTTATTTTTGGGTCTTGGTAATCGATTACATCACCCTGGTAATCGATTACTAGCGTAACAGAATCTCTATAATCGATTACAATCTCATTGTAATCGATTACGTGATTCCCAGAACCACGATTCGTAACTTCAAGGACCTGGTAATCGATTACACAGCCCTGGTAATCGATTACCAATTGGACAGAACCTCCGTAATCGATTACCCACAAGTTGTAATCGATTACGTGATTCCCAGAAGCACCATTTCATGACATCAGAGGCTTGGTAATCAATTACACCACTCTAGTAATCGATTACAAGCTAGACAAAATCTCTGTAATCGATTACACACAAGACGTAATCGATTACTAGATTTCCAGAATCACGATTTCGTACCCTTAAGGCTTGGTAATCGATTACAAGCTCCGTGTAATCGATTACCACGCGTAAACTTGCAGAAAACAGAGTTCTCCAGGTCCTTTAACTCAAACCAAACCAATCATTATCATATTTAATCAACAAGTTACTCAAATATATCTTCAAATCATGCAAGAGGCATCAATAAATCATACAAACCCAACAAAATGCACTATCATGAAGAACAACATAAAAATGAGAGAACTTTGTATATGGATTCAGAAATCAATAACAACACACATACAAGACATTCCCTTACTACCAAGATTGGTTGAAGAGGATCATCTCCCTCTTACCTATTTGGAAGACAACACAAGGTGTTACCTCTTCTTGCCCTAGATTTTCGTTTTCCCCTTCAAGAAGAACACCAATGTGAGTGATTTCCATAATGTCCACTCAAACCATGGAAAAATGAGTTCTTGATCACAAAGGTGACCAAGAAAAATGAAAATGAGAAGAAAGTGAAAGAAAGGTGAAGACTTTACCTCCATGCTCAAAGCTTTAGCTTCAATGGTGGATAGTGGAAGAAGAAGAACCAAAGGATGGTCTTGGAATGGTGGAAGAAAACACGAAATGAGTTTAGTTGTAGCAAACAATGGAGATGATCTCCAATGAGTGTGTGTACGGTGGTGAAGCAAGGAGAAGAAGAGAAGAGTGTTTGAAGTGTGAAAGTGGAGTGATAAAAGTGAGAATGAGAAAAGTGGGTATTTTAGGCTCCCAAAATAGCCATCTGCCGTGGGAATAAGTGTGGGGAGTGAAGAGAGAGAAAAATGAATTATTTGAGAAATTTCTAAGAAGCTTCCCTTGACAAGCTTAATTAATTTAATCATTCTTTTTGGAATTAAAGCTAATGGATGTGATACAAAGTAGATTTTGGATAGTAGGATAATGTTTTTAATACATGTTATTGTTTAGTAGACAATTATTACAGTTGATAGAAGTCAGCATTAATTTACCTGACAGATGAAATCTACATAGCGTTTCATTATCATTACTATTAAATTTCTTGAAAAATGTGAAACCTTGCAAACTATGTCCGGTCTCGGGTTTAGTAAGATCCCCCGTCGACATTTCCATAGTTCAAGGCTTTTGGAGAAAATATCTCATTTCTCCGGTTTCGCTCAGTACATACGTAAAACGAGAAATATATTAAAATATTATGCGTTCTTAGAAAATTCCAGAAAAATTCCAAAAAATCACAAATATTTTAGAATGAATTCTAATAGTAGAAAAGTAAATGTTGGGGTGTTACAACTCTCCCCAACAAATAAGAATTTCATCCTCGAAATTTTCCATACCTTAAAACAATTCGGGATATTGCTCCTTCATCTTGTCCTCCAACTCCCACGTCATATCTCCAGTTGCTTCGTTCCAGATTACCTTCACTAGTGCAATGTCCTTTCCTCTGAGTTACTTTGTCCTCCTATCCTCAATCCTTACCGGAGCTGTCTCATAAGTCAAGTTTTCCTTTAATTGTACGAAATCAGGTGCTATGACATGATTAGGACTTGGGATATATTTTTTGAGTTTTGACACATGAAAGACATTATGAAGGTTTAAAAGAAAAAGGGGGTAAAGCTATTTGGTAAGCAACAGGACCTATCCGACGAAGAATTTGGTAAGGTCCAAGGAATTTTGGAGTGAGTTTTCTAGACTTGAGGACACGACCGACCCTAGTCGTAGGTGTGACTTTCAAGAAGACATGCTTTCCTTCTCCGAACTCAAGAGGTTTCCTTCTTTTGTCCGCATAACTCTTCTGCTGACTCTGAGCCATTTTCATTTTCTCCTAAATCATTTTAACCTTCTCAGTTGTCTGCTGAATGAGTTCAGGTCCAACGGTAAGCCGTTCTCCATCTTGATACCAGCACAGAAGCGTCTGACACCTCCGCCCATATAGAGCCTCATAGGGCGCCATCCCTATACTTGAATAGTAACTGTTGTTGTAGGTGAATTCCACCAACGGTAAAATTTCATCCCAACCTCCAGTTTGCTCTATCGCACAAGCTCTCAGCAGATCCTCTAATAACTGAATTGTCCTCTCTGATTGGCCATCAGTCTGCGGATAGTATGCCGAACTCAATCGCAACTTCATTCCCATAACTTCTTGAAGACTCTTCCAAAACTTAGACGTAAACCTTGGATCTCTGTCGGAAATGATACTTGTGGCCACACCATGAAGTCTGACAATTTCACCAACGTATATCCGACTCAACTTCTCCAATGGATATCTTATGTTGATTGGGAAAAAGTGAGCTGATTTTGTAAACCAATCCACAATTACCCATATTGAGTCATTTCCTTTCTTAGTCCTTGGCAACCCGACAACAAAGTCCATGGCAATATTATCCCATTTCCATTCGGGGATAGACAAGGGTTGTAATAGTCCAGCTGGTCTTTGATGTTTAATCTTCATTTTCTAGCAGACCAAACAAGATGACATGCATCTAGCGATGTCTCTTTTCATCCCATACCACCAAAACAACTTCCTCAAGTCTTGATACATCTTGGTCATTCTAGGATGCATACTAAACTGATTCGAGTGAGCATGTTCAAGTATGTACTTTCTGAGTTCCCCATCTTTAGGCACACAGACCCTTCCTTGGAATCTCAGAATTCCATCGCTTCCTTCCTTCAACGTTGATACACCACCCTGCCTCATCAATTCTCTTTCTTCTTGCAGAAATTTATCGATCTTTTGTTTCTCTTGAATATTATCCATCAGGTCATTCGAGATAGTGATCTTATTCATACAGATTTTACCCGGTGTTAATTCTACAAATGACCATATGTCTCTGAACTGCTCTATCAAGTCCTTTTCTCTAATCATCATAGTAGAAACACTAATCGTCTTCCTACTCAAAGCATCGGCCACCACGTTCGCCTTTCCAGGATGATACTGAAGTTGGAAGTCGTAGTCTTTCAAAAATTCTAGCCATCTTCGTTGTCTCATGTTCAGCTCTTTCTGATCGTACAGGTATTTCAGACTTTTGTGGTCACTGAAGACGTTGAATGTGGCTCCATACAGATAATGTTTCCATATTTTCAATGCAAACACCACTGCAGCTAACTCTAGATCGTGTGTTGGGTAGTTCTTCTCGTGCATTCGCAATTGTCTTGAGGCGTAAGCTACCACCCCTCCGTTTTGCATGAGAACGTACCCCAAACCTTGATACGAAGCGTCACAGTACACTTCAAATGGTTCACTAGGATTCGGTAAGACTAGCACTGGTGACGTAGTCAGCTTCCTTTTTAACTTTTAGAAACTTCCTTCACAGGAATCTGTCCATTCAAAAGCTTGGTCTTTCTTGGTGAGTTGAGTGAGCGGTCCAGCAATTTTGGAAAATCCCTCAATAAACCTCTAGTAGTATCTGGCTAACCCGACGAAGCTTCGGATTTCCGTCACTGTCGTTGGTCTTTCCCACTGTAGTACGGCTTCTACCTTTGAAGGATCCACTGCAATTCCTTCCTTTGTGATTACATGACCCAAGAATTTCACCTCATCTAGCCAAAACTTGCACTTGGATAGTTTCGTATATAGCGCTTTTTCCTTCAAAATCTGGAGAATTATGCTGAGGTGCTTGGCATGGTCCTCATGATTTTGCGAATAGATCAAGATATCGTCGATGAAAACAATGATGAATTTGTCCAAATAAGGACGAAAGATCTTATTCATGTAGTCCATAAATATCGCAGGTGCATTTGTTACACCAAAAGGCATCACCAGGTACTCGTAATGACAATAACGAGTACGAAAAGTCGTCTTGAGAATATCTTCTACTTTCACTCTGATTTGGTGATAACCCGATCATAGATCAATCTTGGAAAACACAGCAGCTCCTTTTAATTGGTCCATCAAGTCATCTATCCTCGGCAATGGATACTTGTTCTTGATCGTAACTTTGTTCAACTGACGGTAGTCCACGCATAATCTTGAAGTCCCATTTTTCTTCTTAACCAACAATACAGGTGCTCCCCAAGGTGACGCACTGGGTCTCACAAATCGTTTTTCCAGAAGTTCTTCCAACTGCTTCTTAAGTTCCACGAGCTCTACTGGTGCCATACGGTAAGGCGCTATAGAAATAGGGCCAACTCCTGGTACTAAGTCAATAGCAAACTCGACCTCTCGTTCAGGTGGCAAACCAGGTACATCATCAGGGAAAACCTCAGGAAATTCTCGAACAACAGAGATTGCGTCCACATCAACTTCACTCTCGACTTTCAAAGAAGATAATAGCATGTATCCCCGAGCTCCTTCTTTCAGAAAAGCTTTCACTTAGTTGGCGGTCAAAAATCTAGAATCCTCATCCAAAGGGAAAACTATTGTCTTCCTAGAACGATCTAATAGGACATGGTTGGCAGATAGCCAGTCCATTCCTAATATCACGTCTAGTTGGGATAATGGTAAACAGATCAAATCGACAGAAAAGATTCGACCTTCCACGATTAAAGGACAACCTAGACACACCTTAGTAGTGACGACAAGTTTTGCAGTAGGAGTCAAAATAGTCAAATCAAAAGGCAAAGAAGACATAGGCAATCCAAGTCTTTGCACACAGTCATGTGAAATGAAAGAACGAGTAGCATTAGAGTCATACAGTATAATTAAAAGATTACCTTCAATGATACCTTCTCCTTGTATCAGATCCTCAGATTCAGAGGCCTCAGCACCATTCAGGGTGTAGACTCTGCCTCCAACTTGTGGTTTAGAAGTCTTAGCAACATTGACGTATGGTTCCGCCTTGGTCTGATGGTAGTCTCGAGAAACGTGACCAGGTTTCCCGCACCGAAAGCAAATAAATCCTTTGATTGTGCAGTCTCTTGTGAAATGCTCCTTCCCACATTTCATACATCTCGGAGTAGTTGTATCATTCTGACCCATCCTTCCAGGGCTTCTAGTTGGGCTTCCTCCTTGAAATTTTTATGGATGTTGACTTCCAGAGGGTCTGGAATAAGGCTTCTTTTGATAACGAATCGCATTAGCACCACCTCCTCTTTGGGATCGAATGGGCCCAAAGTTTCTGTTTCTCACCTCACGTTCTTGTTCCACATTTTCCAATCGGCAGCAAGTGTCGAGTAGCTCAGAAAACTGAGAAATCTTCAAGGCTATCACAATTTTCTTCACATCATGCCTCAGGCCTTCCTCAAACTTCCGACACTTCCAAGTTTCATTGGGTTGAAGTTGAAAATAGGTCAAAAATATGGACAAGTTCTCAAACTTGGTGGCGTATTCGCTCACAGTCATACCTCCCTGTCGCAACCTCAGAAATTCTATTTCTTTTGCGTGCCTGGCACTTTCAGGAAAATACTTGTTCAAGAACCTTTCTTTGAACACTTCCCAAGTTATCACTCTGTTCGCGGCTTGCAGTAGCCTTTGTTCTCCCGTCCACCAATGTTCAGCGTCTCCCATTAGCATGTATGCGGCATAGGTCACCTTCCTATCATCAGCACAATTCATACCCATAAATATTTTCTCCAACTCTTGGATCCACAATGTAGCTTTCTCCGGATCAAACTCCCCTTTAAACTGTGGAGGATTAGTGCGACGAAATCCTTCCAAGTTCTGAATGTCCGTTGTAGCTTCTAGCTATTGTGTAGCCCTAGCCTGTTGTTGAGCTGTCTGCTAGTTCTGCTGTAACAATGTCTCAGCTATCTTCTGTATTGCTTCTATGGCAGCAGCCATATTACCCCCACGAGCCATCGTTTCCTTTCAAGTTGAGCTATGTAAAATACATAGAAAGTCAGATGTATCCTTATAAATACCAAACAACAAAGTCACAGAGAGTAACACAGCAAAAAAACAAGACAGTCCAAAACCACACGACCCAAAGAAAACATAACTGGGAGCTCTGATACCAAGACAGTGTAACGCCCTTTTTTCTCCCTTAGTCATAATGGGTAAGAAGAAGGAACGTCGCATTATAGTGAAACGACATACAAATGATTACGGAAAATTTGAACATTTTTTTTTGCTTAACATGAATCCGGTTAAAACTTCCATTTAATGTACATATACACTTGTTTATGAATATATCGCGTGATTGAGTTAAAATTAAAAGTTCCTCTTTTCAATAAAACTTCTGTCAAAAAGGTCAAAGAGAAATCAACATGGAATGAAACATACGACCATTCACAATATGGATAATTACAAACTTTGTACCAGAAATACAAGCCTGTTTGAATTACATTTCCAAAAATATACAAAAGGCAAAATGTGTACCTACCCCAAGAGATACAAATATATACCCACTAACCCAGTAGTATGTCAAGCACCCTCAAAATAAACGGACAGCCATCAGTAGCCATCAATTAAAACCAACCCTAAGACTGCCTAGAACGAGAAGGAACTGTAGATGGATCCTCCTTAGGGTCCTCGTCATCTGACGAGACATCCATCGGGACGACAAAACAGCGGGCAGGAGCCCGGGTAGTAGACAAAAAGGAATCCTCACGAGGGGTATAATACATTTCACCCCACGTGTCCCTCACGGGCATATATAATTCCAGCCATACAAAAACATGAAAATCTAGAATAGGAGCGTCATAACGTCTCCACGCTAAGGACACCGTCACATCGCCGTGGTATACACATCGATCAGTCTGCACGTTGATATGCCGGCAGTCCGGACCTCCAAGAAAGTTGATCCGCACGTAGCCAAAAAGTCCACGGAGCCGAAATGACATCCTCAACAACTTCGATCTCAGTCGAGATAAGGCCAGAAACCCTGAAACTCAGTGGTTTCCTTGTCCTCCTCACGAGCGTCTTCTCGAGAGCACACGATCCAACCAAAATACAAAATAGAGAAATTACTGAAAGGTGAGATTCTTAGCTTTCAGTACCAACATGGTAGCAAGAAAATAAACGGTGTCGAACACCCATATAAGACACAATTAATACATACAAGTGCAGTAATACCCGAAAGCATTTAACGCGAGTAAAGCAGTAAAGAACAATAGTTAACATTATCCATAGCCAGCTAGCAACATTAGCATTACCAAGAGTCAAATAAATATCGCAGTCATGATAGTAAACACATTACCCAATTAGAAATGCTCAATGGACCATGTGACTGACAACTCACAATGCAACAAGGGTACCAAAGTTCCTACTCCATGGAGCTGCATGTAAACATTTTCGAAGTGAATGATCAAGGAGCAATACCAGTATATCAGTAGCCTTAAAATACAGTGTGCTTTCTTTCATAAAATTGTTTGCACAATGGCACATATATGGTACCTCAACAGTTGATCGCAATATAGGATAGCATCTCAGACAGGATCGTTGGTGTGTCGCATTGGTCTATCGCACGGCCCCAGTGGAGCTACCACTGTCTATTGTGAGACACCCACACCCCAACGCCCCCAGGGTCAACAACATATGACACCTATGCTTAGTCTACTCACACCCGCACAAAGGTGTTATTCAAACTCCTAGGCAACATGGCCTTCTCAACAATGTCCAACGGATAACACACATGCATGATGACACAATGTCCAATCATGTATGTTTAACAATGATGCATTCAACATAAGCATTGCCTCAATGGCACATAAGCATTAGTCAATGTCCAACATGACATATCAACAATACATTTATTAAAACATTGCCTCAATGGCATATCATTATTCTTATCTCATTGAGCACTAAATCAATAAGTGCATAACCCACATAGGGAATCACACTTGCATCAATAATTCTCAATATCAATATATGTTCCTTATTACACACACATACCACAATTTCCATGTCATGGATCCAAGAATTCCATTTTCAAAATCATTTCTTCTCTAACGGTATGAATACATATTCTTATCGCATTTAAGTAAAGTAAAATCCTTGAATCCAGGGTTTTTTAGGTTATGTTTGAGTTACAAAGGGCAAAGAACCATAATTTCAATCATTTCCAGCTCAAAAATCTCATTTTTGGGTCTTGGTAATCTATTACATCATCGTGGTAATCGATTACCAGCGTAACAGAATCTCTGTAATCGATTACAATCTCATTGTAATCGATTACGTGATTCCTAGAACCACGATTCGCAACTTCAAGGACCTGGTAATCGATTACATAGCCATGGTAATCGATTACCAATTGGACAGAACCTCTGTAATCGATTACCCACAAGTTGTAATCGATTACGTGATTCCCAGAAGCACCATTTCGTGACATCAGAGGCCTGGTAATCGATTACACCACTCTAATAATCGATTACAAGCTAGACAGAATCTCTATAATCGATTACACACAAGACATAATCGATTACCAAATTTCCAGAATCATGATTTCGTACCCTTAAGGCTTGGTAATCGATTACAAGCTCCGTGTAATCGATTACCACGCATAAACTTGCAGAAAACAGAGTTCTCTAGGTCCTTTAACTCAAACCAAACCAATCATTATCATATTTAATCAACAAGTTACTCAAATATATCTTCAAATCATGCAAGAGGCATCAATAAATCATACAAACCCAACAAAATGCACTATCATGAAGAACAACATAAAACTGAGAGAACTTTGTACATGGATTCAAAAATCAATAACAACACACATACAAGACATTCCCTTACTACCAAGATTGGTTGAAGAGGATCATCTCCCTCTTACCTATTTGGAAGACAACACAAGGTGTTACCTCTTCTTGCCCTAGATTTTCGTTTTCCCCTTCAAGAAGAACACCAATGTGAGTGATTTCCATAATGTCCACTCAAACCATGGAAAAATGAGTTCTTGATCACATAGGTGACCAAGAAAAACGAAAATGAGAAGAAAGTGAAAGAAAGGTGAAGACTTTACCTCCAAGCTCAAAGCTTTAGCTTTAATGGTGGATAGTGGAAGAAGAAGAACCAAAGGATGGTCTTGGAATGGTGGAAGAAAACACGAAATGAGTTTAGTTGTAGCAAACAATGGAGATGATCTCCAATGAGTGTGTGTACGGTGGTGAAGCAAGGAGAAGAAGAGAAGAGTGTTTGAAGTGTGAGAGTAGAGTGATAAAAGTGAGAATGAGAAAAATGGGTATTTTAGGCTCCCAAAATAGCCATCATTGTGGGAATGAGTGTGGGGAGTGAAGAGAGAGAAAAATGAATTATTTGGGAAATTTCTAAGAAGCTTCCCTTGACAAGCTTAATTAATTTAATCATTCTTTTTGGAATTAAAGCTAATAGATGTGATACAAAGTAGATTTTGGATAGTAGGATAATGTTTTTAATACATGTTATTGTTTAGTAGACAATTATTACAGTTGATAGAAGTCAACATTAATTTACTTGACAGATGAAATCTACACAGCGTTTCATTATTATTACTGTTAAATTTCTTGAAAAATGTAAAACCTTGCAAACTGTGTCCGGTCTCGGGTTTAGTAAAATCCCCCGTCAACGTTTCCATAGTTTAAGGCTTTCGGAGAAAATATCTCATTTCTCCAGTTCTGCTCAGTACATACGTAAAACGAGAAATATCTTAAAATATTCCGCATTCTCAGAAAATTCCAGAAAAATTTCAAAAAATCATAAATATTTTAGAATGAATTTTGATAGTAGAAAAGTAAATTTTGGGGTGTTACATACGCAAGGCATTTACAAAACTAAAATTAGAGATTAATGTGCCAAATGCAAAGCAATATGGTGACTAATTATATTTTTCTTGTCATGTACACCATGGGTGGTCTTCCACTGGCTTGGGTGTGAGAAAGGCTAGGATGTAGGGCCTGAGGCGGCGGTGGGGATACTTGCAAAAAACATTATGACACCTATGTTAATGTATGAAGGAGGTCAGTGTAAGTGTATAAGCTAGAAACAGAGCTCACTAATCATGTTGAAATCACCATTATTTATAAGAGCCATATAGGGGTACGTCATGGGTTTGTGTAATACACCTCCCTCATGTTTTCCACGTTGATGGAGGCAAAATCTACTACTTTGGTGATGTATTGGGTGCTACCCACTGTTGATTCTATTAAGTGGATTCTTCTAGAACTCTGCTTGGGGGATGCCTAGCCGGGTCTGGGTGTCAGGCCAGAGTATCCAAATTGCTATAAGGAAGGTTGGAGCTCTTCAATGCTGGGGTTATGTATTGAAGATGGGGGGGACGCTTCAAGCCTGGAACATGCTCTTTGTAACATTCTCCCAAACCTAATAATTTCAATTAGAGTTATAGTAGCTCAAAATATTGGTATGAGATGGTAGTAAAATTTTGATAATCTTTTGGAGTAATTTGAACATAAATCTATAACACTGAATATGGCTATCAATTAAGATTTTAGCAGAAATACCTAAAATGAAATAAATAAATATGAGAAATTTATTCTTAAGCTCTAAGCAAGATGTTTGAGCTGTAGTAAATTTTTGAGAATCAAATGATATAATTTAGCATTTTTAGAGACACTGAGTAAGTGTTTAAAAATCAAATTAAGCAAAAAAGTAGCTCAAAAAATTATAAGATTTTAAAAAGTTAAAGGAAGGATGAAGAACATTTTGGAACGGAAGCAAATTAAAATGATTACCTGAAAGCTTCTTAAATCCAAATTCATAGGTTTAATTTAACGCAAAGATAAATAGTGAAGCTTAGTAACTGACAAAGGTGTATAAGAAAATATAATGAATCAAGAAACTAAGAATATGATGGAATTCTAAATTTTTTTGTAATATCTGTGAAGGTTATAAAATTCATTACTAAAACATTAAAATGTCATTAACAGATATAATATTTCAACTAAATTTCATTTTATATCCTTTTCTTTCTTAGGCACCGCCTCATATCTCAGTTTTTTAATTTTATATTATCACTTTTGACTTACCCATTACGTTTTTTGCTTATTCCAAAACCACTCTCTTTTCACTTTCTTTTCTTTCATTTTTCTCATCAATTCTCTTTATTCTCTCATTGCTCTGTGACATAGCAGAAAGGAAGAGAGAAAACAGGTAAAATGAGAGACAAAAAGGGAAAGAAAAGCTAGTGGAAGAAGGGAAGGAAAAAGATAAAGGAAAAGCAATCAAGATAGAGTAAGGTATGGGTGTTTTGCTTTGATTTCATTTGCTTCTTTCTTTTGTTCTTTGAACTATGAATGCATGAATGGTTTGAAAATTATGGTTGAAAATAGTTAGTAAGATTTAGTGTGATTTTCCATGTTGTGAAATGAGTTTTAGAAACTCAAAATTTCTTGTTGTTTATAATAAGAATATATGGCTGAAAATGGGTATGTACGTTACCGATATCGGTTTTGTTACCTCTGATGGACTTGGAATATTTAAATATGGAATGTTTTCTTGTTTGTGGTGTATATTTGATGGCTTTTTCCTGAATTGAGGACTATATTAGTTAGAGTTCAGTTTGCTATAAAATGCAACAGTATAACATAAGGCTGCTGTACTTTTTGTCTTGGAGTAAAAATAACAGGTTATTTGGAGGTAATGACCAATTATTGAAATTGAAATCAGATTCGAATCTTTAAGTAATGGCTCCCAATCTTTACGTTAACCTCTTGAAGACATCATTAGGCATCTAATGAATTCTGAAATTTAATTTATGATGCATTTGCTGAAATGACCATGGTATTATTTCTTTTTTTGTTTGCTGTTTGTTGTTATTGCTATTTGATCTTATTTCTATTTGCTATTATTGTTGTTTTCTAATATTGTTGTTTACTGTTATTGCTGTTTGCTGATATTGTTGCTTGCTGTTATTACTGTTTGTTGTTATTGATGTTTACTGTTACTGTTGCTTGTTGTTATTGTTATTTACTGTTACTATTATTGCTGTTATTGCTGTTTGCTGTTGCTACTATTTTGGTTCAATTTTTATGCTGTTTTGGGATGTTGTTTTATGCTGTGTGGGTTCTATTTTTATGTTCATGTACCTGTTGGAGGTAAAAAATAAAGATTTGGTAGTTCGTCAGTTGATGGTGGTTTTGAGAAAATTTTCTGAAGTATTGAATTGACAGAAATGCTAAACAGAGAAATCGACAGTAGCATTGAATAAAGAGGGAGATTCTAATGTGGCTGAGATACTGATGTTTTTAAGAAGAATTATCCGATAGGAAGATTACATTAAGTCGACGAAAATTGGTTAAGAATAGTTGAGTGCTGGTTTCGTCGAAAAGCGGATACTTCTTGAAGGAAGAAACTGCTCAAACGTGTTGGTCTTTTTAGGGTGTCAGTTATTTTTGATATTGTCTATAAATATCAGTAGTCATAATGTAAAAGGGGAGGCTATTTGCTGATACAAAATCCTAACATCTCAACTCGAGCAGATTAAAGGATTTTTGTCCAAGTATGCCTTCCTTTTCCATTTCATGTCATTTAAATTAATGCAATGTTCCTTTAAAATTCTTTACTTTTTCAGTCTCGTCTTTTAAATTTTTTTTACAGTTCTTCGCACTTTTATATGCTTTTCTTTATTGTTTTTCCATTTAAATTTTGCACTTTAATTTCGTGCCATTTACATGCTTTCAATTAATTTTCTGCATTTTAAGATTCCTGCTCAGTTTCTTTAAATTTCCTTAATCTTTTCAAACTTTCCTTTCTGCATTTTCATGTTTGTTTTACTTCAAATTTCTTAAATTTCTTTTTGTTTGCTGTTAAAACCATTTTTATAACGAGATTACTGCATAACTCGTGAACCCACATTCGTTTTGATATATTTATTTGTTTGTTAGAATTAATTTTGAATCTTTGAACCAAAATTCCGCATAAACAAATTGGCACGCCCGGTGGGACGAGTTTAGAGTAACTCGTAGTGTCATAGGAAATGGTTTTATGTGTTTAAGGAGTGGAAGATTTATCTACTCTTCTCAGAATACGCAAACCATGAGTAATGTAAGTAGTCAGGCTTCGGATATACCTTCGACAGCTATTACCGTATCACCCTCAACTGTCGTTAATACTAGTTCGGTAGAGGATGTTATAGCAACTGGTGCTCTCCGGAGTAATCCAGTAGTAGAACAAGTGTTGCCTGGAATGACTCAGTTGTCGCCGAGTCAACCAAGTAACCAAAGCATAATAAATTCAAATTTGAGGTTTGTGCCCCAATATGGGTTGCCACCGAATTATGTACCTCCTATTATGGCACAAACGGGACTTGGCTCTACTTTCACTAATACTGTCGGACAATCAGTAGCTTCACAAGGCCAACCACAGATAAGTTCGGCCTTGGCAAGTTTTGGTAGCCAAAGAGTAGGGGTTACAAGTACAAGCAATCCAACTCCCTTTCGACAAGAGAGATTGAATTTGGGACCAGTTTTCCCAAACATGTTGAGAGACAATCCCCAAAATATAACAGGGCCAACTATGAATTCTTTGGCCAGTTTTTGACAACAGATGGATGAGAGTAATCATGATATGGTGCATATGTTCACTCAATAAATAGGTGTTGTGATTATGCCAATCATGGAAAATACAAATAATGTTTGCAGTGCATTGGCTCAGCAAATGGCAAGGCTAAACCAAGCCTTGGGAGTAGGTGATGTAGCCAATGATAATATTCAGGGAGTCCAGCCTGGGGTAAATAGAGAAATGGTCGCACCTCAGGCAAATGTGGGACAAAATCCACAAAACTTAGATCAACCAGGCCAAAATGATCAGCCCCGTTTGGAATATGGAAATGTCCATGTGCTCCGTCGAGGAAATGAGGATCAAATGGTCAGAAATGATGTGGCCATGAGATTGCTTCGACAAAATCTTGGGGGGCACCAAGTGGTTGAACAAAATGTAAACCAAGTGGTGGAACAAGTGCTGAATAGGTTTGGTTTTAACGTTGGCTACGCCAACCAACCATATTTTGTATCAGCATTTCCTGAATGGGTCCAACAGGCAGAGTTGCCTAGAGGAGTTAAGATTCCAAAACTTTCCAAGTTTGCAGGAGAAAGTGGGGAATCGACCGTCGAACATATTGCACGGTTTACAATAGAGATGGGGGAGTTGGCCACTGTTGAAGGCCTTAAAATGAGATTCTTCCCAAGTTCCCTCACAAAAAATGCTTTTTCCTGGTTTTCGACATTGAGACCAAATTCAGTCCACTCCTGGGCTCAATTGGAAAGAAGCTTTCATGATCAATTTTTTAGAGGGGATTTGAAAGTGGGACTTACAGATCTTTTCAACATCAAAAGGATGTATAATGAAACTGTGGATGACTATCTTGCTACGTTTCAACAAATGAGGAGTAGATGTTTTATGTAACACCCTCCCTAGGGTATCACATGTCTGACTCCCAACTCAAAATCTGTAAAGAAGTTCACACAAGGTTTGAGTTATAAAAAGTGGGTTTTAAAATTTCTTTCTTTACTGAAACATAAACTTACTAAAATAATAAGTATTACTGAAAATATATTTAAACTGATTAATATACAATATTGACACCAATCAATATTTCACAATTTAAATAGAAATATAAAATTAACAGACTCTTTTTTTTTTAACAGTAGCAAACCCCATGACGGGTCCTACTTAATAGCACGGTACAACACTAACATTAAACTTAACATACTTATTTTGTTGCGTATCCATCTTGTTGCATCAGACATCTGTTCTACATCTGTTCTTTGTCAACACTGCACACCTTTGAGTCCTGAATGTCCACTCCTTATTGTTGTCACCAATCTCAGAGTATCCATCGCCCGTTATGTCTAAAACAACTCGATCCTTCTATTATTTTATTTTAACAGTACAGACACAACAAAATAACATAACAAAGAGGTGAGATCACCTACGCCAATACCAACATGGCAGCACAGAGATAACACAAACAACAATATCATACAGATATGTCATACCAGAATTTCAATAATGCACTCAACATTAATCAACTATCATCATCATACTATTAACATTATTATCATCACACAATAATCACAATAATGCCATCAACATGATGTCATAGCCAATATTCCTCAATTAATATATATCATGCAGATATGGATACCCAAATTTATGCATATGTTATGCATGTGCACATAGACTCAGTTTTTCAAAAATAACTCCATGGAGGTTTTCATAATTTTGAGGAGAATGCTCTGTCAATTGTCAGCCATAGCCCAAAGACAATCTTCCAGTTGTTGAAAAGAATCGTGTTCTTGTCGGGTATCGTCAATGCGTTGCAACGGACTGCATCGCCAAGTGGCACAGGGTACTCGCCAGCTGTCCACTGGTCGACCGCCGCGCCTTGATAATCACATATTTTATTCATTAAGAAACCCTTATGTTTAGTCATTTACACTCTCCATATTCTTAATTGATTGAGTTTGGTATGATTTCGTGAGTTTGAACTCAAATTGGTCCTAATTGAATATTTTCAGCATTATTGAGATTTGACACTGTTTCTGTATTTTGGCCATAACTTGAGTTCCTAATATCTGATGAACATGAATTTTACCTTGTAGGAAATCTAAGAGGAAGCTCTACAACTTTGATGAAGAGCTCGAAGTCCGATTCAGATGTCTAAGGGACCTAAGTTTACATGGAAGTCAGAATACGGGTTCTGTCAGTAGAATCCGAATAGTGTGCACTCATAAAATCATATCTCAAGATGTAATAATGGAGATGGGCTGAAATTTGGACAGTGGATAGTGAAGATCCAAATAAACAACTTTCAAGCAGAACACATTTTGAGAAAAAGAAGTCTAGTAGGTCATTTTGAGCTTGCAAGTCGGAACAGAGGAGCTGAAGTTGGGTTTGAACAACCTATGGTATTTGGGACATATCTTGGGCTTAAGGAAGCCAAATTAGACAAACCAGCTATCCATTTTATAGCCAAGACAAGGATCTACAACTTTCATGAAGAACACTTTTCGTGGTTCTAAAGTATAGTGTGTCGTTTTTGGCTTCCAAGTCAAACATGAAATTTTCGTCCTCAACCACCCACTCATCCATCCACTAATCCACTCATCCACTCATCCACTCATCCACTCATCCACTCATCCACTAACTCACCCATTCATCAACTCATACACTAATCCAACCACTTAACCACTCCACCCACTCATCCACTAATCCATCCACTAATCCATCCACTCACCCATTCATGTCCATAATTTCCCACTCACCAAAAGTCCTTTGGCATTTTTCACTAATTCAACCACTCAACCATTCCACTCACTCATCCACTAAACCAATCCACTAAACCAACCCACTAATCCATCCACTCAAACACTCCACTCACTCATCCACTCATCCACCCACTTCCCTTTGTCATTTTGTTACCTTAGACTTCTATAAAAGGCACCATTTATCATGAACAACATGTAATTCTCCTTCATTTCTCTCTAAGTTTCTTCTTGTTTCTTCATAGTTTCTCATAGTTTTTATATATTTTGATGCTCCCCTTCATGGTAATGGAGGGCTAAGCTACTTTGGGTCAATTTAGAACTCTTGAAGAGATTGTGGTTTGGATTCTTGAGACCTTGGTTATGCATTGTATTTGATTTGTAATTGAATTCCTCTTTTCTTCTTCTTTCTTCTTCTTCTTGATCTTGAATGCATGAATGGTGATTCTATTTATGTTGATCTGATTTGATCTTGGTTTAAGATTGAGATTTGTGATGAAACTTAGGACTGATTGATCTAAATTAATCACAGAATTGAAGAGGTTAGGTTACTGATTTGTGCCTAAGTTAATTGAATTCGATACTTGAAATTAACATAGATTTTCATGAATGGTGCGATTGCGGATTTGTGTTTATCACTTGTTAATTGAATTCTAGACGATCGTCTACTTTGAATTTTGGATTTGATGCAGAGATCTCGGTTAGATCCAAATTAACAATTCAATTGCGCTTCAAGTGTTTTATGAAGGGTCT
Source organism: Ormosia emarginata (assembly GCA_029884605.1). Classification (NCBI taxonomy): domain Eukaryota; kingdom Viridiplantae; phylum Streptophyta; class Magnoliopsida; order Fabales; family Fabaceae; genus Ormosia; species Ormosia emarginata. Next base: position 50,443,241 of record JAQQTP010000088.1, read on the forward strand.
ATGATTGAATCCACCCAATCTTGGATAGGTTTCTAAATTGACTACTCTTTAATTGTCATTTCTTCCGTTAATTTTGTTAAGTACGATCCTTGAACCATCAAAACCCCCTTTGCTAACTTTCACTTGATTTGATCAAATTGCATTTACGATCCTTGAGGAGACGATCCGGTGTTGTCACTGTACTACAAGTTTAGGTAATAATTTCGGTTATAATTTTGACTGAGTTCGGCGCTCGTCACGCCTCGACGCCCCCAAGATCCATCATAGACCTCACTATCAATTCTCATTCCCTCTTCGACCACAAGGGCCATATACAATGCACGAGTATATCCGTGCAAGTCCAACCCCAAAGGGCCAAATCTTTTCCAATTTCATTTATTCAATCATATGCCTCAACGCATATTTTTCCAATGCATGTATAATGCACCAAATGCCAATCACAGGCAAAACACGTCATTTTCTCACACAATGTTTATACACTGGTTCCACAGTAATCATACTGTATTTACAACAGCGAAATCATGTTATCATATTTTCATAGTTATAAAACACTTTCATCGTGTTTTCAAAATTGCGCAACATTCTCACAATTCCAAAATGTTTCTGTTACGTTTTCACAATTCCAAAATGTTTATATTACTTTTTCAAAATATCGTAACACTTATGTTACGTTTTCAAAATTTTGAAACATCTTTGTTATATTTTCACAATACCGTGACACTTTTGTTACGTTTTCACAATACAGTAACATTTCTGTTACGTTTTCAAAATACCGCAACTCTTCTGTTGCACTTTTAAAACACGTACTAATTTTTCAACATTTTTCTCAATCGCGTAAAAATATACGTTTCTCAAATCGCATAGTATTTTTTTTTACTGTTTCAAAATTGTGTAACTTAAAAATCATTCTTTTACATTCCGTAAATCATTTTCTATCATTCTCAAAATATTTAAAACACTTTCCAAATCTCATAATAATTTTCCGCTATTTTCACAATCACGTAAAAATAATTCATCACTTTTCCATCACGTAGTGATTTTTCAATAGTAATTTAGATTACGTAAAATATTTAAACGTAATTCAAATCGCGTAGAAATATTTTAACGTATTTAAAATTGCATAGAAATATTTTTCCATATTACGTAACTTAAAAATCACATTTTTAAGATACGTAAATAATTTTTCACCACAATTTCATTACAGAAAATATTTCTTGACCTTTAAAAATTCCTTTTTAACTTTTCTCAAAATAATATAACTTTACACTTCATTTAATATATTTTCTTACTCAAGAAAATATTTTTCCACAGTTCTTTACTCAAGAAATTCTTTTCAAAATATAATTCACAAAAATCACTTTTTCATTGATGTAAATCAACGTTTCAAAACTTAACATTTTCTAACATATTTTAAAACTTGAAAATAAGTTATACGTTAGTAAATTTTCAAAATACCATTATATTCTCAATTTTTCCCAAATCAATTCTAAAATCAATTCTCTTCAAAACAAATTAAGATTCAAACCCTTACAACTTTTCTTTTTCACTTTCTTTGCAAATCCTTAAAATCAACATTTATCCGTTTCATTCAAAACTCATATTTAGAAAAACACTTAGCATCATTTTACACAAAATAAATCAATAAAAATTCCTCCAAAAATCATATTCTTGTTCTCTTGAAAAATAAATTCTTTGTTTATTTTCCATACTCTTCAAATCATCCATTTTCATCTTTCACGAAAATATTAATTTGTGAACACCTATTTTGAGGTGTCTTGTTCGAAATCCACCATGTTCTAAGTACTCAAAAAATCAATTCTTTTGTTCTTGAAAATTTTCAACATGAACCCTAATCAAGGGCATCAAAACCGTAGCTCTTCCTTGGCTATTGGAGCAAAAAAATCAATTTCCTTTCCATCATCAAGTCATGGCATATACATATATATTTCATCATAAATAATATAAGCATACCATCAAAGCCATAAAAGCATGTATAGCATATCAAGCATATCATCAAAGCTATAAAATCATGCAAAGCATATCAAGCATAGAAAATTAATCAAAGCTCATAAACACCCACAAATTAATTACATGACCATGGATATGAATCCTTACATGGATTCCACATCCATCAAATAAAATACCATCTCTCACCACCATGCTTGGTTCGTGAGATGGATCTCCCTCTTACCTCTTGAAAATCCTCCAAAGCTTCTTGATTTGTTTCTTTTTCCAAGTCCTTCACCACCAAGGGTTTCTCAAATACAAAACAAAACACAAGTTAATTAACATATCAAGTTTGATTAAGAGGAACCATGGATCAAACATGGTTTAGATCATGAAAAAGAGAGAAGAAAATGAAGTTTCCTTATACTTCACCTCAAAAACCCAATAACTTTGATCTTGAAGAAACTCCTTGAAGATGAATGATTTAGAAGAAGTCTTCAACATAAAAGTTGCTTAGAATATCATGGAGATTCAAGATCCAAGGTTGGATGAAATTAAAAGAGCTTGGATGGTGATTTTAGGGGTTTTGACCGAATGATATCTCTTGAAGAACAAAGATGAAATTTTTTATTTTTGATAGAAATTTGAAGCTTGGATTTGAAACTCAAGATGAATGATTTAGTGAAAACTCATAATTAGAGATGTTCTTAGAATGGTGTTTAGGTTTAGAAAATAAAACTAAAAGATTAGAAGAGGAAACATGAAATTTACCATTTTTGGTAGAATCTTGAAGCTTGGATTTGAAGTACTAGATGTTGGATTTTGAAGAAACCTTCAACATGAAAGTTGTTTAGAATAAGGTAAAGATTCAAGAAACTAGGTTGGATGAAATTTTTGAGTGATGGAGGGTGTTCTTGGGTGTCAAGACCGAAGCATGCTAGAAGGAGAAGGAGAGAAAATTTTCTAAGAGCTTTGCTTGAAGGAAAGTTTCAAGAATGATGAAGTATGGTCAATAATGACCAAAGGTGACCAATATGGTCTTCAAAGCTCCTAAATTCAGACCAACCGTAGCCCCCTTCTTGCATTCTCCTTGAATGCAAACAAAGCAATAATGAAACAAAATTGACTAAAGCAAGTCATAATTGACATAAAGCATCAAATAATGTCATAAAGCTTTTTCTTTGTCTTCTAAACAAGCCAAAACCATCGCCTTCTCTTCATAATGCATTCAATAAAGTTGTCTTCATTATTTGCCACCATTTGAAGCATTTCTAGCCATTGATTAATTCAATGGTTAGGATTTAGGTAGATTTTTAATTTTAGAAGACTAAATCTAGGCCATTGGATTTTTCTCCTTTAAATTCTAGCCCTTAGATGTGTCTCCAAAATTAAGGGTCACGATTGCTTCTTCAAACTTTAAATCCAAGGGTCCTAATTAGTCTTTGCTACTTTAGAAAACCAAATCTCCACCATTGATTGATTCTTCATCCAATGGTCATAAATGGTCTTTGTTACTTTTTAAGATTAAATCTCCACCCTTGATTTAATCTAAATCCAATGGTTATAAATGGTCTTTGTCATTTTTCAAGACCAATTCTACACCTTTGATTACATCTATGATTGATATCAAAGCCTTCCTAACTAAGCTTATTCTCACACCATTGATTAAATCAATGGTTATTATCCAAGGCTTCTTTATTAAGTTTGTTTCTTAACCTTTGATTAAATCAATGGTTAATATTCAAACTAAGTATTCTCATCCAAGGGTATAAATCAAGTCAAGCTCTCTTTGTTGACTACGCAATATAATATTTATTCTTGTATCCTACAAATAATATTTTTACTGTATTTTTATCATTCGATAATTAAATATAGTACAAAACACAGTACAATAAAATTTTAAAAATTGTTTCCGGATTCAGGTTTAGTAAGATCCCCTGTCTCGTCTAAACAGTACAAATTTTTTCTATGCGTAGAAAAATTTTTGCTTTGGACCCACCTGGGCCCACGTATGGCCACCTGTGCCCACATACACCCCCTGGGCCCACAGACAGAAAAAAAAAATCATAATCATCCACAAAAATCACAAAAATTATAAAATGCACAAATATCAAATCAGATTACGTAAATTAATTACCTAACGGTAAAAATTAAATTACGTAAAGTTTTCCCCGGCCTGAAAATTTTTATTTTCCTGACACGGAGTAAATCGCTCAAAACGATCAAATACGTTGACGGAATAATCAAATTAATTTTATAGCGCTCAGAAATCACTAAACAGTGAAATTCTGTTAATTGTCAAAATTACTGTTTAAGAGATTGGAAATTTTGGGGTGTTACATTACTCCCCCTCTTTATAGAAATTTCGTCCTCGAAATTTCATGACCATGATTTCACACCCTCGGAATAAATAATGACATTATTCCTTTATCTTTTCTTCAGTTCCCATGTAGTTTCACCTCTTACGTTATTCCAAACGATTTTAAACCATTGAAAGTTCTTTATCTCTTGTTCACTTCTCCTGATCAAACAAATATCTTAATAATTTTTTTATTTTTTTACAGTTTTCCATTACTGTCTTAACTTTTCCCATAGATAGACTTCTTCAATTTTTGAAGAATCCACCACGCGTCCACTGCGCCACTTTGATACTCTGATTTGGATATACATAGGAATATTCTCTCTTGCAAAATATTCCTTCAATTGCAGTAGATGAAAGAAAACATCATGGAAAAGAACAAAACGAATCGAATATGTTATCGAACATATCCAGCAAAGAATTGGATGTAACTCGATCTTCAAGAATGAATTCTCTGATACCAATACAGCGGCTACCAACCTTCATTCATGCCTAGAATAAGTAACTTCCAACTAATGTAATGTATTACTTAAAAATTTTTTTTTTCCTCATATCACTTTATTCTCCAGCTTTAGCTTCTTACTAGGAAATGTCTCACTAGTCGAATTCTCCTTTCAACCGCATTATATCAAATACTATAACATGGATTTTAAATAGGAATATCCTTTCTTGCAAAATATTCTTTCTTGCAAATGCAATATATGAAAGAACATTATAGAGGTTTAGGAAGAAAAGGTAGCAAAATGATCTAATATGTTACCAAACATATTCAACAAGAATTTAATTTTGCCTGATTTTCAGGAGTTAGGTTTTTTTTTTTTGGAACACTAACACTGTATTGAGACAATCTTAATAGGATATGGTTGGAAAATAACCAATCCATTTTTAAAATCATGTCTGTTTATGAAACAGATCAAACTAACACAAAGTTTTGAGTTTTGAAAGATCATATCTGTTTAGGAAACAGATCAACCTATATAAAAATTTTGAACGACAGATCGAACTAACACAAAGATTTGATCTATAACAATGATTTAAATAACTTGAGTAGCTCGATCGGCTAAGAATAGAAACAGAAGTAAACAAATCAGAGGATTACAAATAACTCTAACATATAATTGATCTACTCAATCATATGCCATAAGGAATAGGTTATTCACAGAAATATTCAGTATGGTTTATAGGATTAGCTCTAACGACACAATCGCCATTGTTTAAATCTTCTGCTCTGAACACTTCATACTACCTGAGATTTTACTAACATAAAACTCTGTTTTCATTGGAACTCTATTTTCAAAGATTGTGTTCCAAACTTCCCGCACTTAAAACAAATTATTTCCTTGGACGTACAATCTTTCGTTAAGTGCCCCTTTCCACACTTCTTATATTCCGGTGCAGATAGCACAGTCAAACTAAACCTGTCATTACTAGTACTTTCTCCACAAGATTGTTGTTGTTGTTGACTTCTTGGAGATTTCGAGTATGTTTTCTGTTGGAATCGCTTGACCTTACGATTTACCTTTTTTCGTAACCAATATAGTCCAACGTTACAGGGTCTCTCATCCTGAGATCGATTTAACTCTAACAAAATCTTAGCTTAAGAAATCAATTCTTGCTGCGGAACAATCTTCTGAGTTTGCTGTAGAATAGCTTCAGCCACTATTTGTACTACTTCCAAAGTTGCAGTCATATCACCACCATTATGTCTCGCTTCCACACACGTACGTCTATCACGAGTCATTTCTTTTCTTTAAAGATGGACGAATCAAGATAAAATGGAAACCATTTGTAACCATTTCAAATAAACGTTTGTTTTATTGACGTACATTCCTTCATTAAGTGCCTTCTTTCACATCAGTTACTGCCTTTGGTTTCCTCAATGGTTGTAAATACATCTTCCGTTGAAATCAATCACTTTCCAAATATCTTTAAAAATATCAGGATTCAAAATTACGAAATCTTATATTCCAAGACTGATTCTCTTCCATCAGATCCTGAACCTCAACTTTCATTTCTTTCCCACTGAACAGCGGTCCTTTGTTCCTGCAGTCATCCTTCCACATTGCTCCCGTTGCTCTCGTAACTCCTGCAACTACATTACGCTCCCTTAGTTCCTGCAGTTGCAGCTGCATTACTAGTAACATGTTCCACTTCCACACAAGTACAACTATCCCGAGCCATTTCCTTTTTTTTTTCTCGAGGCGTGCGGATCGAAATACAATGGATCTGATATCCATTATAAACAACATTGTTTCCTTTCGGAAAACAATAACACAGAGAACACAACACAAGCAAAACAGACCTAACCACAAACCCCAAAAGACTCAAACCGTGCTCTGATACCAACTAATGTAACACCCTCCCTAGGGTATCACATGTCTGACTCCCAACTCAAAATCTGTAAAGAAGTTCACACAAGGTTTGAGTTATAAAAAGTGGGTTTTAAAATTTCTTTCTTTACTGAAACATAAACTTACTGAAATTCATAAGTATTACTGAAAATATATTTAAACTGATTAATATACAATATTGACACCAATCAATATTTCACAATTTAAATAAAAATATAAAATTAACAGACTCTCTTTTTTTTTTAACAGTAGCAAACCCCATAATGGGTCCTACTTAATAGCACGGTACAACACTAACATTAAACTTAACATACTTATTCTGTTATGTATCCATCTTGTTGCATCAGACATCTGTTCTACATCTGTTCTTTGTCAACACTGCACACCTTTGAGTCCTAAATGTCCACTCCTTATTGTTGTCACCAATCTCAGAGTATCCATCGCCCGTTATGTCTAAGACAACTCGATCCTTCTATTATTTTATTTTAATAGTACAGACACAGCAAAACAACATAACAAAGAGGTGAGATCACCTACGCCAATACCAACATGGCAGCACAAAGATAACACAAACAGCAATATCATACAGATATGTCATACCAGAATTTCAATAATGCACTCAACATTAATCAACTATCATCATCATACTATTAACATTATTATCATCACACAATAATCACAATAATGCCATCAACATGATTATCATCATCATCATCCAAGTATTTCAAAACAATTGTCATAGTCAATATTCCTCAATTAATATATATCATGCAGATATGGATACCTAAATTTATGCATATGTTATGCATGTGCACATAGACTCAGTTTTTCAAAAACAACTCCATGGAGGTTTTCACAATTTCGAGGAGAATGCTCTGTCAATTGTCAGCCATAGCCCAAAGACAATCTTCCAGTTGTTGAAAAGAATCGTGTTCTTGTCGGGTATCGTCAATGCGTTGCAACGGACTGCATTGCCAAGTGGCACAGGGTACTCGCTACTTGTCCACTGGTCGCCGCCGTGCCTCGACGCCCCCAAGATCCATCATAGACCTCACTATCAATTCTCATTCCCTCTTCGACCACAAGGGCCATATACAATGCACGAGTATATCCGTGCAAGTCCAACCCCAAAAGGCCAAATCTTTTCCAATTTCATTTATTCGATCATATGCCTCAACGCATATTTTTCCAATGCATGTATAATGCACCAAATGCCAATCACAGGCAAAACACGTCATTTTCTCACACAATGTTTATACACTGGTTCCACAGTAATCATACTGTATTTACAACAGCGAAATCATGTTATCATATTTTTATAGTTATAAAACACTTTCATCGTGTTTTCAAAATTGCGCAACATTTTCACAATTCCAAAATGTTTCTGTTACGTTTTCACAATTCCAAAATGTTTATATTACTTTTTCAAAATATCGTAACACTTATGTTACGTTTTCAAAATTTTGAAACGTCTTTGTTATATTTTCACAATACCGTGACACTTCTATTACGTTTTCACAATACAGTAACATTTCTGTTACGTTTTTAAAATACTGCAACTCTTCTGTTGCACTTTTAAAACACGTACTAATTTTTCAACATTTTTCTCAATCGCGTAAAAATATACGTTTCTCAAATCGCATAGTATTTTTTTTTACTGTTTCAAAATTGCGTAACTTAAAAATCATTCTTTTACATTCCGTAAATCATTTTCTATCATTCTCAAAATATTTAAAACACTTTCCAAATCTCATAATAATTTTCCGCTATTTTCACAATCACGTAAAAATAATTCATCACTTTTCCATCCGTAGTGATTTTTCAATAGTAATTTAGATTACGTAAAATATTTAAACGTAATTCAAATCGCGTAGAAATATTTTAACGTATTTAAAATTGCGTAGAAATATTTTTCCATATTACGTAACTTAAAAATCACATTTTTAAGATACGTAAATAATTTTTCACCACAATTTCATTCTGAGAAAATATTTCTTGACCTTTAAAAATTCCTTTTTAACTTTTCTCAAAATAATATAACTTTACACTTCATTTAATATATTTTCTTACTCAAGAAAATATTTTTCCACAGTTCTTTACTCAAGAAATTCTTTTCAAAATATAATTCACAAAAATCACTTTTTCATTGATGTAAATCAACGTTTCAAAACTTAACATTTTCTAACTTATTTCAAAACTTGAAAATAAGTTATACGTTAGTAAATTTTCAAAACACCATTATATTCTCAATTTTTCCCAAATCAATTCTAAAATCAATTCTCTTCAAAACAAATTAAGATTCAAACCCTTACAACTTTTCTTTTTCACTTTTTTTGCAAATCCTTAAAATCAACATTTATCCGTTTCATTCAAAACTCATATTTAGAAAAACACTTAGCATCTTTTTACACAAAATAAATCAATAAAAATTCCTCCAAAAATCATATTCTTGTTCTCTTGAAAAACAAATTCTTTGTTTATTTTCCATACTCTTCAAATCATCCATTTTCATCTTTCATGAAAATATTAATTTGTAAACACCTATTTTGAGGTGTCTTGTTCGAAATCCACCATGTTCTAAGTACTCAAAAAATCAATTCTTTTGTTCTTGAAAATTTTCAACATGAACCCTAATCAAGGGCATCAAAACCGTAGCTCTTCCTTGGCTATTGGAGCAAAAAAATCAATTTTCTTTCCATCATCAAGTCATGGCATATACATATATATTTCATCATAAATAATATAAGCATACCATCAAAGCCATAAAAGCATATATAGCATATTAAGCATATCATCAAAGCTATAAAATCATGCAAAGCATATCAAGCATAGAAAATTAATCAAAGCTCATAAACACCCACAAATTAATTACATGACCATGGATATGAATCCTTACATGGATTCCACATCCATCAAATAAAATACCATCTCTCACCACCATGCTTGGTTGGTGAGATGGATCTCCCTCTTACCTCTTGAAGATCCTCCAAAGCTTCTTGATTTGTTTCTTTTTCCAAGTCCTTCACCACTAAGGGCTTCTCAAATACAAAACAAAACATAAGTTAATTAACATATCAAGTTTGATTAAGAGGAACCATGGATCAAACATGGTTTAGATCATGAAAAAGAGAGAAGAAAATGAAGTTTCCTTATACTTCACCTCAAAAACCCAATAACTTTGATCTTGAAGAAACTCCTTGAAGATGAATGATTTAGAAGAAGTCTTCAACATGAAAGTTGCTTAGAATATCATGGAGATTCAAGATCCAAGGTTGGATGAAATTAAAAGAGCTTGGATGGTGATTTTAGGGGTTTTGATCGAATGATATCTCTTGAAGAACAAAGATGAAATTTTTTATTTTTGATAGAAATTTGAAGCTTGGATTTGAAACTCAAGATGAATGATTTAGTGAAAACTCATAACTAGAGATGTTCTTAGAATGGTGTTTAGGTTTAGAAAATCAAAACTAAAAGACTAGAAGAGGAAACATCAAATTCACCATTTTTGGTAGAATCTTGAAGCTTGGATTTGAAGTACTAGATGTTGGATTTTGAAGAATCCTTCAACATGAAAGTTGTTTAGAATAAGGTAAGGATTCAAGAAACTAGGTTGGATGAAATTTTTGAGTGATGGAGGGTGTTCTTGGGTGTCAAGACCGAAGCATGCTAGAAGGAGAAGGAGAGAAAATTTTCTAAGAGCTTTGCTTGAAGGAAAGTTTCAAGAATGATGAAGTATGGTCAATAATGACCAAAGGTGACCAATATGGTCTTCAAAGCTCCTAAATTCAGACCACAACCGTAGCCCCCCCTTCTTGCATTCTCCTTGAATGCAAACAAAGCAATAATGAAACAAAATTGACTAAAGCAAGTCATAATTGACATAAAGCATCAAATAATGTCATAAAGCTTTTTCTTTGTCTTCTAAACAAGCCAAAACCATCACCTTCTCTTCATAATGCATTCAATAAAGTTGTCTTCATTATTTGCCACCATTTGAAGCATTTCTAGCCATTGATTAATTCAATGGTTAGGATTTAGGTAGATTTTTAATTTTAGAAGACTAAATCTAGGCCATTGGATTTTTCTCCTTTAAATTCTAGTCCTTAGATGTGTCTCCAAAATTAAGGGTCAAGATTGCTTCTTCAAACTTTAAATCCAAGGGTCCTAATTAGTCTTTGCTACTTTAGAAGACCAAATCTCCACCATTGATTGATTCTTCATCCAATGGTCATAAATGGTCTTTGTTACTTTTTAAGATTAAATCTCCACCCTTGATTTAATCTAAATCCAATGGTTATAAATGGTCTTTGTCATTTTTCAAGACCAATTCTACACCTTTGATTACATCTATGGTTGATATCAAAGCCTTCCTAACTAAGCTTATTCTCACACCATTGATTAAATCAATGGTTATTATCCAAGGCTTCTTTATTAAGTTTGTTTCTTAACCTTTGATTAAATCAATGGTTAATATTCAAACTAAGTATTCTCATCCAAGGGTATAAATCAAGTCAAGCTCTCTTTGTTGACTACGCAGTATAATATTTATTCTTGTATCCTACAAATAATATTTTTACTGTATTTTTATCATCCGATAATTAAATACAGTACAAAACACAGTACAATAAAATTTTAAAAACTGTTTCCGGATTCAGGTTTAGTAAGATCCCCTGTCTCCGTCTAAACAGTACAAATTTTTCTATGCGTAGAAAAATTTTTGCTTTGCGGGACCCACCTGGGCCCACGTATGGCCACCTGGGCCCACATACACCCCCTGGGCCCACAGACAGAAAAAAAAATCATAATCATCCACAAAAATCACAAAAATTATAAAATGCACAAATATCAAATCAGATTACGTAAAATAATTACCTAACGGTAAAAATTAAATTACGTAAAGTTTTCCCCGGCCCGAAAATTTTTATTTTCCTGACATGGAGTAAATCACTCAAAACGATCAAATACGCTGACGGAATAATCAATTTAATTTTACAGCGCTCAGAAATCACTAAATAGTGAAATTCTGTTAATTGTTAAAATTACTGTTTAAGAGATTGGAAATTTTGGGGTGTTACATTTTACTCCTATACCTGAGGTCGAAATAGTAAAGATAGCTGCAAACGGTTTAGATTATTATGTAAGGAAGAAGTTGGTGAATCAACATTTGATTGATCTTGCCCAGCTAGGTGAAAAAGTTAGGCAAATAGAACAACTAAAAGTTGAAAAGATTCAAAAACAAAAAAGATTTCTTAAAAGAGAAAAGGTGGCATTTGTCGAATTAGATGAATCCGATAATGAGTTTGAAGGCAGCGATGATGAGTTCGAAGTTAACATTGCTGAACTTCAGAACGGTCCTCCTTATGTTTGTCGGGCATTACAGCCTACTAGAAATAAGGAGAAAATGGGTTAGTTAATAGAAAAACATATACATTCGACGTAAACAAAGCCGACAAGATTTTTGATTTATTACTAAAAGATAAACAGATTAAATTGTCGGAAGGTCATAGGTTGTTAAAGTTGGATGAAATTAAGACCGAAAATACTGAAAGTTTCATAATAGTTTCGGTCATGTTACTAATGAATGTGTTCGTTTCAGAGACTTAATTCAAAAAGCAATAATGGATGGGCGTCTGAAGTTTGCCGACAAGCTTAAAGCGAATATGAAAGTTGACACAGATCCGTTTCAGGCTGAAGTATCTTGTGTTGACCAGCAAGTTCCTTTAAATGTTGGGATGCTCAACATAAGGAAGTTGCAAGAGTTCAACGTGGATACAAAGGATGCAACCGACGTATATCCTAAGCCAGGTGAGTCTCTTGAGGCATTTCTTGAAAGAAAGAAAGATGAGGGCAAGGTAAGGTTGTGCCCAAGGTGTAATGCAGTATATGATGAGCTTGCTGCGAAGAAAGCTGCTGAAGAACAACTGAGTATCCAACAAGGTAAGAAAAAAGTTCTCGACAGAAAAACTTGGAGACCACAGAAGACTTTTCATGCTCCAAGGCCAAAGCCAGTTTACATGCCTAGGCCTAACATGAATGGTTGGTTAGTCGAACCACAGGGGTTTGTAGGAAACAAAGCTCATGTCAGACCATTCAAGACTAGGGTGCCGCCTGCTAATGTTGCGGTGAATAAGTGGATGAAGAATTCCGTAATGGATGGACATACGTATTTTCGACGGAATATGTTCACCAGGAGGAGTAATTTCCAAAGGGATCAACCTTTTTGGAATGAAGACTACAAGAATGGAAGGATCAATCTAGGAAAAACTTCGATTGGCCAAGGTGAAGCAGGGCCATCAAAGGTTCTTCCAATGTCGAAAAGTAAGAAAAAGAGATTACAGAGATTAAGGCAAGCACAGAAGAGAAGAGATATGGCTGTAGGGTTAGTGATCAAGGAGCAGCCCGTAGAAACAGGTTGTTTGGTGGTCGAAAAGAAACCCATGCTTGATCAGGATAAAGATGGTAGGAAGATAAAAAGTGTTGTTACCAAGGGATCATTCCCAGGGGAGCCGACAACAAATGCAGTTAGACGGCTTGATACTGATGATAAATCCTGACAAGAAAGGTTGGAAGAAATAAGAAGGGGTAAGCAAGTTCGAAGGCCAATTCCAAATAAAACAAAGAGGAAATGACCAATTGGGTTGATAGCGGCAGAAAAAGAGGCAAGAAAGAACAGTTTACTAGTCGAAAAGGACAAGGAGTTAATTAGTTCGAATGCTGAGAAACTGATAAAAGGAAAAGAACAAGAGAATTGTAGAAGACCCAGATCAAGATGTTGAGTGGAGGAAGAAAGTGCTCGACATAAGAAAAGAAAGAGAAGGATTGGCAAAGTCTGACTGCCAAGATATAGAACCAATGACTGATGAAGTTATTGAGGCCTTGAATGATCCAGAGGATCCTTTAGGCCTTGGTGATGAGGAGCAATTCGACATGGATATCAACATAGAAGATAGTCTGGATGATATCTTGACGGCTATGGATAGTAATTTGCCATCGGAAGATTACTTAAGGATTGGAAGGCATTTAAGTGATGAAGAGCCGTCTGACGAAGAGGAATTCTTGAAGTCAATGAGTGTTAATTAGTTTCGGTGTTACCCGCAGATTTTGAAGGGTATCACGAAATTGAATACACTGGGGAGAATGAAGAAGATGTTGATGACCTCGACGATCATTGGCTTCTTTTTCAGGACAATATGATCACAGTCTTTGATAATACAGCTCAGCTTGAAAAACTGACAGAAGATCAGAAGGCTCATTTACGACCGTTACACATCAAGGCTCTATTAGAAGGAAAACCCACCAATAGAGTTTTGATTGACGGGGGGGCAGCAATCAATTTAATCCCAAGGGCCATGATTAAAAAACTTGGGAAAGATGAGTCAGATTTGATGTCGACAAACATGATAGTCACGGATTTCAGTGGTAAAACCTCCCCATCAGATGGAGTGGTGATGTTGAAAGTACAAGTCGGATCCGTTACAAGGCTGACATTATTCGTGGTAATACCGATGAAGTCAAGTTACAATCTTCTGCTAGGGAGAGATTGGATTCATGCCGTTGGAGCAATACCATCAATAGTTCATCAGAAGCTCATTCTTTGGAATGAAGACGACCAAGTTGAAGTAATAGAAGCAGATGACAGTCCTTGCTATCTTCAGCAACTTCATGTCGATTTCAGAATATATGCTCCAAGTGTTAAATCAGTAACAGCAAGTGGTGGAGTGATTAATAAGGACGCACTTGAAGTTTGCTTGAGGGATAAGTTTGGTGTACGACTGGTGAAGAAGGCCGAAGAAGATCAGCCAAGCACTAGTTATGAGTGTTAAGGATTACTCAGAAAAATTGTCGGCTTATTTAGCTGACAAAACAGTATTCACTGCTAAAAATATACTGTCAAATTATATAATTAATGACGGTCCTTTAGGATTTGAAAAAGGGCTTGATGAAAAGCAGAGTGTGGAAGTGGAAGATCCTTTGGAAGAAATAAACTTGGGCACTGAAGCAGATAGAAGGCCCATTTTCGTAAGTTCATTTCTGCCAAAGGATTTTAAAGAAAAGCTTGTCGGGTTAATTATGGAATATAAAGATTGTTTTGCCTGGGATTATGATGAAATGCCTGGATTGAGTAGAGATCTTGTCGAGCACAGATTGCCTCTGAAAGAAGGATGCAGACCTGTTAGGCAAGCCAATAGGAGATTTGCACCTGAGGTGATATTAAAGATAAAAGAAGATGTTGAAAGATTGCTCAAAGCCAAATTCATTAGAACCACCAGGTATGTCGAATGGCTTTCTAATATTGTTCCTGTAGTTAAGAAAAATGGTAAGTTGAGAATATATGTAGATTTTAGAAATTTGAACACTGCCACACCTAAAGATGAATATCCTATGCCAATTGCGGACATGTTAGTTGATGCCGCATCTAGACATGAATTATTAAGTTTTATGGATGGCCATGCAGGTTATAATCAAATTTTTATAGCCGAAGAGGATGTGTTGAAAACTGCCTTCAGGTGGCCATGAGCTATTGGGACATTTGAATGGATAGTCATGCCTTTCAGTTTAAAGAATGCAGGGGCCACTTATCAGAGAGCAATGAATACAATTTTCCATGATGTCATTGGAAAATTTATAGAAGTCTACATCGACGATGTCATTGTCAAGTCGGAAACGAAAGAAAGCCATTTGACAAACTTAAGGCAGGCATTCGACAGAATGAGGAAGCATAGCCTTAAGATGAATCCAGAAAAATGCGATTTTGGAGTGTCGGCTGCCAAATTCTTGGGTTTCCTAGTCCATAAAAAAGGAATAGAAGTGGACTAGAATAAAGCCAAGGTAGTTTTGGAGGCCACACCATCGACAAACAAGAAAGAATTGTAATCTTTTTTAGGAAAAGTTAACTTCCTAAGAAGATTTATATCCAATTTGTCGGGAAGAACTAGAGTTTTTGCTCCATTGATCAAGTTGAAGGCTGAACAAGATTTTGTGTGGGAACCTTGCCACCAAGAAGCCTTCGACCAGATAAAGCAGTATTTGACAAAACCACCGGTCATGATGCCTCCAGTGCCCCGTCGACCGTTGAAATTGTATATATCAGCATCAGAAGAAACCATAGGAAGTATGCTGGCTCAAGATGTAAATGGCATCGAAAGGGCCGTGTATTATCTTAGTCGGGTTTTAAATGATGTCGAGAGGAGATATAGTGCAATAGAGAAACTTTGTTTAGCATTGTATTTCTCGTGTACTAAGCTTAAATATTACATGATGCCTTGTAATGTACTGGTTATGTCAAAAATTGATATAATAAAATATATGTTATCAAAACCAATGTTAAATGGTCATATTGGAAAATGGACTATCGCTTTGTCAGAATTTTCTTTACAATATGTACCAATGAGAGTAGTAAAAGGCCAAGCAATTGCCGATTTCTTGGCCGATCATCCTTGTCTGGATGTAGAAAATATAAATATTATCGGTTTAAAACCTTGGTGTTTATATTTTGATGGTTCAAGGCATCAAAATGGAATTGGAGTAGGGATTTTAATTGTTTCCCCTCAAGGTACTCCAACTAAGTTCATGTTTGAACTTAAATATACTTGTTCTAACAACGAGGCTGAATATGAAGCCTTAATTGTCGGATTGGAGATACTAGTGGAAATGAAAGCACGTAATGTGCATATATTTGGTGATTCGCAGTTGGTCGTTAAGCAACTTGCCCAAAAATATAAATGTGTTAGTGAAAATCAAATGAAATATTATGTTGTGGCAAGTAAGTTAATGAAATAATTCGATGAAGTAACTGTCGAACACATTTCTAGAGATTTAAATGAAGAGGCTAATGAATTAGCACAAGTAGCCTCTGGTTATAGACTTTCATCTAAGGTTCTTACAAATCTAATGGAAATAAGGGAACTTTTATATCCATTAGAGGAAAGAGATATACTACAAAATGACATTTCGACAATTAATGATTGGAGACAACCAATATTGAGTTATTTGGAAAATCCCAGTCAAGATGTGCATAGAAAGCTCAAGTATAGAGCATCGAAGTTTGTGGTATTAGGGGGAGCCTTGTATAGAAAGTCTGTCGATGGAAATTTAGAAGTTTGCCTGAGTGAAGCAGAGGCTTATATTGCCTTGGCAGAAGTCCACGAAGGAATTTGTGGAGCTCATCAGGCAGGTGAAAAGATGAAATGGGTCCTTCGACGTCAAAGGTATTATTGGCCAACACTAGTTAGGGATTGTATAATGTTTTCCAAGTCTTGTGAAGAGTGTCAAAGACATGGCCATATACAAAATGTTCCTTCCAGTGAGTTACATGCAATAGTTAAACCTTGGCCTTTCAGAGGATGGGCCTTAGATTTAATTGGTCAAATTCATCCCGTTTCGTCGAAGGGACACAAATATATTTTAGTAGGAGTTGATTACTTCACCAAATGGGTTGAGGCTGTAGTCTTGAAGGATGTAACCCAATAGGATGTGATTGATTTTATTGAGGATAATATAGTTTGTCGGTTTGGAATACCACAAACTTTGACAACCGATCAAGGATCAGTATTCATTAGAAAGAAAGTTGTCGAATATGCCAGTTCAAGGAAAATTAAAATGCTCACGTCAACGCCATATTATGCTCAGGCAAATGGCCAAGTGGAGGCCATGAACAAAATAATCATAAATTTGATTAAAAAGCATATTGGTCGACAACCTAGAAACTGGCATAATACCCTTAATCAAATTCTATGGGCATATAGAAATTCACCAAGAGAATCGACGGGCACTTCACCATATAAGTTAGTTTATGGTCATGATGCAGTGTTACCAGTTGAGATTAATCTTCATTCTATTCGAATTCAAAAACAAGATGAGTTACCAATTGAGCATTATTGGGACTTGATGTTTGATGAATTGAATGAATTAAGTGATGAAAGATTAGTAGCTCTAGAAAACTTGATTCGATAGAAAGAAAGAATTGCAAAGTTTTACGACAGTCAAGTTAAGTATAAATCCTTTAAGATTGATGACTTGGTTTGGAAAGTCATTCTGCCTATAGATAAAAATTGTCGAGAATATGGAAAATGGTCTCCAAAATGGGAAGGACCATTTAAAATTACTCAAGTATTTTCTGGGAATGCTTATGCACTTGTCGAGGTTAATTCTGGTTTGAGGATTAAATCAATTAATGGCAAATATTTAAAGCCATATAAACCGACAATGTATGAAGTAAAGATATAAATTGAGTAAAAATGAAATTTCATTCATATATTCGACAATTACAAATTACATACTGATGTTACATCTGGTTTAGATTGTCAAGGAAGATAACAGAGAAATAAACCTATTCTAAGTAAACCAGAAGCTTCTCCCCAGCTGAGCAGGTGTTCCATTTGAGCTCATGGGAACTGAAGAAGAGGAAGAAGTAGATGGCCATTAATTCATCTTGAATGAGAAGTTGGATGGTCGTCTACTCCCTGATGATTCATTCTCATCATAATAACCATGTTTTAAAAACATTGGGTTATTACGATGATTACTGAAGCTCATCAAGAATATTACGATTCTTACTGAAGCTCAAAATAAGAGTCACCATTAATACAGAAACCTTCTTCCATTCTTCCCATTGAGAGAAGATGAAATTTTCTGATGACATGGTAAATTTTGTTGAAAAGCAAGAAAGAAAGGGTTGGGTTATACTCTTTTGAATCTTGGTGTCTCGGAGGACACTATTTATAGGGATTTTTTACGGAATAGGTTATTAACTTACGTTTTGTAACTTACGTTATAATTAATTAAATTAATTATGATGTATAGTTACGAGATGCATTGAAAAGAAACAGAATAAAAGAGCATTTAAAATATATAAAATTATAGAGCAATAATAAAAAAAAGAGGGTATTGGAAATTGATCAAAAAGAATGTTTTATTAAGTATTGGCCTAGAAGGCCATACAAATTCTGTCGGATAGATAGACCGACAATGTATAAAAAAAAATACTTAGAATTTTTGAAGAACCCCCAGGAATCTTCTAAAGATTGCTTGTCGGAGCAGGCAGTTTGATATTCCGCTTCAAGAGAATTTATTTTTGCCAATACAGTTTTGGCTTCCACAGCCCATTGCTTGGTATTATTGGCAATACTCTATTGTCTGGCAACCCCTTGTTCTAATGCTGTTTGAAGTTTTTGGTTGCGACGACGAGCAGCGTTGAGTTTCTTCTCCAAGTCTTCAATTTCCTTGTCGAGCTCTGTTTTTTTGGTTTTTCCTTTTATCAGATTTTCCTTCAGAGTAACACTTTCACTTTTTGCGTTGGTCAACTGCTTCAAAATTCTGGATTTCTCCTGAATCTCTTGTGTGTAAGCAGGAATGACTCGACGAATGACTGGCATTTTTGCCGTTAAACTTTGAAGAAAATCTTTGACAGTTGTCGGAAGAGCTCGACTGGTTATGGGTAATTGCTGAGCAAGAGGCTCAAGCTCAGTTACGACTGCCATCATTCTTTCTTGTAGAGGTTGGTCAGAAATCAAGTGCTCGAAAGAATAGGTGAAGGCATTTTTCAACTCAGTTAAGAGTCTAGTAATATAGGAATCACTGGAATCTTGTCCAAGTTGAGTCGAAGAGCGAACCGATTGAGGAGAACTTTGGTGGCCGCCCGACAACATTGTAATCAATTCGTCCAAGTCTGCCTCAATATCTTCACCACTTTCTGGCACAGCAACCATTAAGTTGGCTAGAGGAGATGGAGGTGGATTAATTGGGGCAAATTTTGCCAACAGGGTGTCCATGTTGAATTCTTCTGGGATGATTTGAGCGAGATTGGTTTGCCCTGAATGAGAAGGACCTTCAATACCTGGGGGGATTGGAGTTTGTTCTAAGACTTCGACAGTTTGGGATTCTATCGAAAGTGGTGAAGAAACGGTAGATGTAGCAACGGCATGCTTGAGTCATCAATATATATATAAAGGACCTTTGATTAAAAAATATTTCTTTCTTCTGTCGGCGTCGAAAGAAAATTTTTTGGGGGGCATTTGTTGGAGGTAAAAAATAAAGATTTGGCAGTTCGTCGGTTGATGGTGGTTTTGAGGAAATTTTCTGAAGTATTGAACCGATAGAAATGCTAAACAGAGAAATCGATAGTAGCATTGAATAAAGAGGGAGATTCTAATGTGGCTGAGATACTGATGTTTTTAAGAAGAATTATCCGATAGGAAGATTACATCAAGTCGATAAAAATTGGTTAAGAATAGTTGAGTGCTGGTTTCGTCGAAAAGCGAATACTTGCTGAAGGAAGAAACCGCTCAAACGTGTTGGTCTTTTTAGGGTGTCAGTTATTTTTGATATTGTCTATAAATATCAGTAGTCACAATGTAAAAGGGGAGGTTATTTGCTGATACAAAATCCTAACATCTCAACTCGAGCAGATTAAAGGATTTTTGTCCAAGTATGCCTTCCTTTTCCATTTCATGTCATTTAAATTAATGCAATGTTCCTTTAAAATTCTTTACTTTTTCAGTCTCGTCTTTTAAATTTTCTTTACAGTTCTTCGCACTTTTATCTGTTTTTCTTTACTATTTTTCCATTTAAATTCTGCACTTTAATTTTGTGCCATTTACATGCTTTCAATTAGTTTTCTGCATTTTAAGATTCCTGCTCAGTTTCTTTAAATTTCCTTAATCTTTTCAAACTTTCCTTTCTGCATTTTCATGTTTGTTTTACTTCAAATTTCTTAAATTCCTTTTTGTTTACTGTTAAAACCATTTTTATAACGAGATTACCGCATAACTTGTGAACCCACATTCGTTTTGATATATTTATTTGTTTGTTGGAATTAATTCTGAATCTTTGAACCAAAATTCCATATAAACAGTACCACACCAAACTTTAGCTAGTGTTCAATGGTCCTTAGGGGCTGTTTTGATCCCTCATGATAAAGGTAAAAATGTGGTGAAAGGTTCCTATGATTATTGTAAGTGATTGGAGCTAGAGTTTATAAGTTTTGCATCCAAAGCCTTGATTAAGCATCATTTTTTTTGCTGTTACAGCAAGGAAATCGAGGGTAGTAATTTTTTTGATTAACCACTTATGTTTAAGTGGATAGTGCTCGTGAAGTTGTGTATCTAAATTTATAAAGTGAGAATTTGACATTTAAACTTGATAGAGGAGGTAAATAACCTTAATCTACTGTTCCCACTAACATTATGAACCAATTGTTCATAATTGGTACCCTTTTTTATTTAAGAACTGGTTGTTCTTTTGGCATTAGCGGATTTTGAACTGGTTATTCAAATCCCATCAGAATTATGGAGATGTACCTTCGTGGAGAAGGGAATCCTGTATTCTAAAATATAAAATTCCTCATTAGTTTTCCCATTTGGCAAGTATAAGGGTACTAGTGGTAAGGTTAGTCTCCAATACACCTTTTACCACACGCATGTTGGACCCGAGCTGTGTGAGGTGGCTTGAATATGTTATGAGGGAATAAGCAGATGTATATACAAGTACTAAAATGTTCTTTATTTCTAAATGACATATTATGACAATGAGTTTTAAGAATATTGCAATTTAATAGACTTGATTCTGATTGTACTTATGATTATAGTATGAGTTGTTCGTAAACAATGATTTTACAAATTGTTATAATTGGTATTTTGTTTTAGGAAGAGAAAGGACAAAATTTGGCTTTTTCCACCTTTCTAGTTTATAATTAAATTGAGTTCTATAATGTTATATTTCTCTGAAGCAGCTAAAATCATTATGACGACATGCTTTGATAATAGAATTACTGAGAATTTAAAATTCTCACCCCGTATTATTTTTATTATTCCATGATAATTCCAAGTTCAAATCCTACTACAAGAAGACGAAGAATGGAGCTGTAACTTATTTTGATATAATTTTCTTTTGGGTTATGTATTGTATTATTAAGGCCTTTGAAACTTTTTTGTACTCAATGTACAATGTAGTACTTTTACATAAAGACTAATTCAGTATATGTATGTTATTATTCCATCATGACAGACCCATAGTTTTGTTTATCTATAAATAGGTATTATTTAAAGTGAAGTGCTACGTGTAATTTCAGGTACACTATAAGTAATAGTACTATGGGCATTACACTCTTCAAGGTCGGATAAATCTCTTCAAGGTTGGGTATGAGGTCTTGGGGCTAGACAATCTGTATTGGTATAGTCCAGAGCCCTCTAACTCGGAGCTTGGATGATTGTACGAGCTTTGAAGACTAGAGGCAACATTTCAACCTTTGGTGCTATCTACAACCCCCAAAGCTCAGAGCTTGGAAGAACATGTGAGTTTTGAAGGCTGGGATAGATTCTTTGGATTCTAGTATAGTCCACAACCCCCCAAGCTCAGAGCTTGGATGAGCGTGCAAGCTTTAAGGTCCTACTTTGGGGTTGATGGGTGTATGACTCTTGGTTTGGGTTGTTGCCATTCTGTTTGGTGAGTGTCCTTTGTTTTGAAGTTGGCAAAAAGCAAAAGAAGGGGGTTGAAAAGTGCTTTTTAGTCTTTGAAAATTTTTGGAAACACAAACACTTTTCTAAAGTGTTATAACTTGAAGATGAGAAAAGTCAGAACAAAGCACAAATTCTGTTATAAAGAATTACTCTTCTCAACACTGTTAATTATATCAGCAGTTAACAAAACTTAAAACTAACCAATGGGTATTCTTTTAAACAACTTATATGAACTTATAAACTTGTTTTTGAACCAAATAATTATCTTTTAGCATATTTAAACAATTGAAGCTTTAATTCCAAAAACACTTAGCTTTAAAATACTTGGTTGAGATCAAAATTAATTAAACTGATATAAACTAGCTGAACAATAGTGAAACTTGTTAAAAAAAATACTAGAAATAAAAGAGATAAGGTAGAGGGAAGCTCAATATTACATATTTATACTCATTCACCTTTAACTACGTGGGGTACATCTTGAAAGCTCCAAAGCCCTTTAGTGGCTAAGTTTGCAAGTTGTGTTTTGATGATAACAACTAAATTGAAAATTATAAACATTTGCTCTTAAGCATCTTGATTGTGCTAACATATATTTATGGAGTTTTCTTGTTAGTAATAACTTTTTCAAGACTAAATCAATTATAAGCAACCTTTTTGGATTATTAAAGAAGGATAAGAAGTTCAGTTTTTTGACCTGAGAGAGTTCAAGGTGTATCTTGAGAAAGTTTTATGAAGAACTTGAGAGAGTTCATCCTGAGAAGGTTGTGAGAAAGTTCAAGAATGTGAAGATTCTCCACAAAACCCAAATGAAGAGCAAATCAAAGTTGAAAGGAAGTTTTCATCATCCAAGTTTTCAAAATGAAAAATAAAGATGATGATGTAATCAAAGATCAAGAGGTGTTTAGAAACTTCAAGCTTGAGAGAGTTGCTAAGAAGGTTAGCTGGTATGAGGTTTGAGAGAGTTCTTGGGCAAGAACTTAAGTAAAGTGCACTGACTCAACATAAACAACAAAATAATGGCTACCTTTTACAAGGACAGATAACTGTTAGGAACCTTTAACCGTTACTTTTCGCATGCTATAAAAGGCTCCAAGCTTGAATTAAAGAAGGTTGAACTATTGAAGAACAATCTGAGAAAGATTAAAGCTCATACACGAAGAATAACTCTCTCACCTCTACCTACTTTATTATGAAACTTCTGAAATCCTTAATAAGTGTGTTGTATCTATGCAAAATTGAGTTTATACACTTTTTGAGTGATTTCAAGACCTACCCACTTGTATCAAACACTTAAAACCTATCTCTGATTGTTAAATGTTGGTGGTGTGCTTGTGGGTTATGCAAGTCACTTGTAAGCTAAGTGAAACAGATTATAAGAGCCTTAAAAGGCTTGGTAAGAAAGAATACTTATGAAACGTGTAACAGTGTAATACCGGTAACCTAGTATATCTGACATATACTTGGATAAGTAATATTAGCCATGCTACTTCTAACTTATACATCAACTAATCCGTAATATTTAAACAAATAATTATAGAGAGTCATAACTGAAAGTCATACATATATACAACTTTTACATTTTCAAAGCAAATATAAGTAATTACATAAGCTTTGAAACTAGAAACAATAAAAACTAAACTGATCTAGTTCTTCGGTTACTTTGTCTTCTTCCCCTCTTGTAGGGCCTTGACCAGTTTAACCATGAAACATAAACGAGGTGAGAACATAAAAATTCTTAGTAGTAAAGTATACATCTCATGGTACTATATAAACATACACAAGGTAAATTTATAAACTATAATCTTGCAACTTACTATTGATAACAAACGAGAGTCTTTACAATGGTAAGAAATTGATTTCACACAACAATATACTTGTCCCACAACTCCATCTTAAGCAAAGTACATATCTCACTCCTTCGTAAGGTCAAGGGGCTTGTCTTGCTCCCTTAGTTAGGAATTGTGGTAAACTATGGTTCAACCTTTGTGACTAAGGGATCCATCTCTTGCGATGATTCAATCTTAAGGAAACCAACTCGTGCTATGGTTCAACCTATAAGGGAACCAACTCTTGGATCAACCTTATTACATAAGGGTTTCATCTCTATAGATCAACCTCATTGCATAAGGGTTCCATCTCTATCTATGGATCAACCTCATTCCATAACATTTCCATCTCTATGGATCAACCTCAGTGCATAAGGGTTCCATCTCTATAGATCAACCTCATTATAAGGGTTCCATGTCTATAGATCAACCTTGTAACACCCTCCGTAGGGCATTACATTTCCAACTAAAAATTTTAAATTCTGAAAGTCATTTAACAAAAGCTTTAAGTTCTAAAATTTGGATTTTTAAAATTTCTTTTCGCAGAAACATAAACTTACCGAAATATAAGTAATATAGAAAATAGACTAAACTGATTAATACACATTTTATTTATACCACATAATATTCAACAAAATTTAAAACATGAAACTTACAGACTCAAAGAAAACAGTAGCAAACCCAATGACGGGTCCCACTTAATAGCATAGTAACAATACTAACGAGAAAACTCAACATACTTGTTCTGTTCCTCCACCAAACGGCACACTGCCGAAACTGGGAAAATCACTCCTCAATGTCATCACCGACCTCAAAACATTGCCTCCAGCTAAGTCTAAGAAACTCGCTTCGCCTAATATACAAATTTTAATAATACAAACATAACAAAACAGTACAGTGAAAGAGGTGAGATCCCCTTTCATCAATACCAGTATGGTAGCAAAGAATGAAACGAATAACAAAGTCAATCCATACATACAGATATTACAAGTATGATCATGTTATCAATTTACAAATAATTCCAGTAACAATATATTGCAATAAAATAAATAGCATTAGTTTTACCATAACAGATATCATCATTATATGTAAAATGATTATGTCACTTATGCTATGTACCTTGACAATGCCACAAAATATGTATACTGGCTATGCATATGCATAATGTGTAACACCCCAAATTTCCTAAATATTTTATAGTAATTTTGGCAGTTAACAGAATTATACTGTTTAGTGATTTTTGTGTACTGTAAAATTATTTTGAGAATTCCGTGAATACATTTGATTGTTTTGTGTGATTTACTCCGTGTCAAAAAAATAATAATTTTTAGGCAGGAGAAAATCTTACGTAATTTAATTATTACTGTTAAGTCTTAATTATTTTACGTAATCTGATTTGATTTTCATAAATTTTATAATTTTTATGATTTTGTGGATAATTATGAAATTTTTATATTTATCTGATTATTTTAATATTATCCATGGGCTGTCTGTGGGCCCAAGGGGGCTGTACGTGGGCCTAGGTGGGTATGAAAAAGTGAAAAAAATTTCGGAGCCAGAAATTTTTGTACTGTTGAGACGGGGACGGGGGATCTTACTAAACCCGAAACCGGAAACAGTTTTTAAAATTTTCTTTTACTGTGTTTTGTATTATATTTAATTATCAGGCGATAAAAATATAGTAAAAATATTATTCGTAGGGTTATAGCAAATAAAAATAAATATTGTGCTGCGTAGTCAACATTAGTGGTTATTACGACTTTATGACGGACCGATAGGAAGCAAGCTTATGTTGAAGCTTTTGAATATCAACTATCGATTTAATCAACGGTGGAGAATTGGTCTTATAAAATGGCTAGGACCATTTATGACCCTTGGATGTAAAGTATGAAGGAGTAATCTTGACCCTTCATTTTGGAGATACATCTAATGGCTAGGATTTCAAGGAGAAAGATCTAATGGCCTAGATTAAGTCTTCTAATCTAAAGGCTATACCTAGAATCTACATTAATCTTAACCATTGATCTAATCAATGGTTAATAATGCTCTAAATGGTGGCTAGTAAAGATGGTCACTTATTGAGCGCATAAGGAGGGGGGGACAGTTTTGGTGATGCTTAAGAGCATAGCATGGTTTCAAGACCATTATTACTCAATCTTGATCATTATTGATCATTTCCAAAAGCCAAGCATATCAAATTTTTCTCTCCACTTCCTCTTCATGCTAGTTTCGGCCAAGCACCCAAAGACCACCTTCAATCACTGTTTAATTTCAAACAACGTTACTTCTTGAATCTATACCTCAATCTAAGACACTTTGTAGTTTGGAGCAAGTTCTAAATCCATCATCTTCAAGGATTTTCTTCAAGAGCAAAGTTATAGGGTTTTAAGGTGAAGTGTAAGAAAACTTCACTACTTATCTCTTTTTCATGATCTAAACCATGTTTGATCCATGGTTTTCCTTGTTCAAGCTTAATAAGCTAATAAACGTGTCTTTTGTTTTGTGTTTGAGAAGCCCTTGGTGGTGAAGGACTTGGAAAAAGAAGCAAAACAAGGAGCTTGGGAGGTTCTTCAAGAGGTAAGAGGGTGATCCATCTCACCAACCAAGTATGGTGGTGAGAGATGGTCTTGTATTTGATGGATGGTGAATCCATGTGAGGATTCATATCCATGGTTGTGTTATTTATTTGTGGGTGTTTATGTGTTTGAATTATTTGCTTATGCTTGATATGATTTGCATGATTTATTGCTTTTGTTTATGACATGCTTATGATATATATGATGAATATGTATATGTATGCTATGATTTGATGATGGAAAGGAAAACAATTTTTGGTTCCAAAGACCAAGAGGAATTTTGGCCAAGATGTAACATCCTAAAATTTCGTATCTCGCAAACAGTAATTTTGACAGTTAACAGAATTTTACTGTTTAGTAATTTCTGAGCACTGTAAAATTATTTTAATTATTCCGTCAGCGTATTTGATCGTTTTGAGTGATTTATCCCGTGTCAGGAATATAAACATTTTTGGGTCGGGAAAAACTTTACGTAATTTAATTTTTACCATTAGGTTTTAATTATTTTATGTAATCTGATTTGATATTTGTGTATTTTCTAATTTTTGTGATTTTATGGGTGATTATGAAATTTTTATGATACTCTGACCGTTTTTGGACTGTTTGTGGGTCCCAGTGGTCTTACGTGGGCCCGGGATGAGTCCCAAAACGTGAAAATTTTTCTACGCATAGAAAAATTTGTACTGTTGAGACGGAGATAGGGGATCTTACTAAACCTGAATCCAGAGACAGTTTTAGAAAATTTCTTGTACTGTGTTTTGTACTGTATTATTTATTGGGCAATAAAAATACAGTAAATATAATCTTTCATGGGGTTTTCACAGATAAAAATAGAAATTATACTGTTAAGTCCACAATTAGTGGTTATGATAATTTTTGATGGACCAATAGGAAATAAGCTATTGAATAAATATTTGGACTCCTTAGAATTATTGCTTCTACGGTGGAGGAAGAGAAAATTGCTCTAATAATCAATTCACTTTGTGATATTAGAATCTAATTCAAGTAAATCAAAGTGAGACCAAGTCAAATAAAATGGCTTCTTTATTTGTGAAGCTCCACGGCAACGCAAGGAAAAGGGGGGCCAAAATCTTTTTATGCATTTGCTATATCACTTGATCACTTTTTCTATCAAATAATGTAGTACCAATTATTTGCTCAAATAATTCATTCTTTTCTCTCCTCACTATACGGCCATGCACTCTTTTGTGGCCAAAATAATACACTTAATTCTTCTTTTTTCAATTATATCAAATATCAATGAAAATAGTAAGATATAGTGGCCCTCCATTTTGTTTTCTACGACCATTCATTTTGAAGGAGACAAGATTTGTGCAATTAATTCATTTGGCTATTGTTTTTATACCTACAAGAAGCTAAATAAAAGTAAGTCAATTTTTGATGACTTAGCACATGTATCATACGGCCATGCACTTCTTTTTGGAGACACACTACCCATAATTGATTCATTTTTCTCCTACTCACCTATGCAAGACAATTTCTACACTTAATCTTTCCTATCAACTTTTCTTTCATTCTTATCAAAGAAAAACAAAAAGCTACACACACAATATTACCTTTCTCTCCATGCACTCAATGGCAACTACTAGGTGGGAAGAGTTTTCATTTCTATCTTCATTTTCTACCAAAGACTAAAAACAATTCTTTCCATTCTCTCTCTTCCAAGAACAAGAACAGAAGAAAACTCCATTCTCTCTTCCTAAGAAGGCCATTCGACCAAGACACCTAAACCCACCCTCCAATCTCTTTTAATTTCATCCAACCATAGATCTTGAATCTATATGATATTCTAAGCAACTTTCATGTTGGAGACTTTCTCTAAATAATTTATTTTCAAGGACTTCCTTTAAGAGCAAAGTTCTAAGGTTTTTGAGGTGAAGTGTAAGGAAACTTCATTTCTTTTCTTCTTTTTCATGTTCTAAGCCATGTTTGATCCATGGTTCCTCTTAATCAAGCTTAGTATACTAATTTTTATGTATTTGTTTTGTATTTGAGAAGCCCTTGGTGGTGAAGGACTTGGAAAAAGAAGCAAAACAAAGAGCTTTTGAGGATCTTCAAGAGGTAAGAGGGAGATCCATCTCACCAACCAAGTATGGTGGTGAGAGATGGTTTTATATTTGATGGATGGTGAATCCATGTGAGGATTCATATCCATGGTCATGTAATTATTTGTGGGTGTTTGTGTTTGATTTATTTGTTCATGCTTTGTATGATTTTCATGATTTATTGCTTTTGATTATGGCATGCTTATGGTAGCTTATGGTATATATGATGAAATATGTATGTGTATGCCATGATGTGATGATGGAAAGGAAATTAATTTTTGGCTCCAATGACCAAGGGAAAAAGGCTACGGTTTTGATGCCCTTGATTAGGGTTCATGTTGAAATTTTTTAAGAACAAGGGAATTGATTTTTTTGGGTCCCTAGAACATAGTGAATTTCAGCCAAGACACCTCTAAATAGGTGTTCACAAAATTAATATTTTCATGAAGGATGAAAATGGATGATTTGAAGAGTATGGAAAATAAACAAAGGGTTTGTTTTTCAAGAGAACAAGAACACAATTTTTGAGGAATTTTTATTGATTTATTTTGTGTACAAAGATCCTAAGTATTTTTCTAAACATGAGTTTTAGACGAAATGGGCAATGTTGTTTCTAAGTGTTTATTAAACTTGATTTCGAAAAACGAAACGGGCAATGTTGATTTTAAGGATTTGCAAAGAAAGTGAAAAAGGATTTATAAAGAACGTGAAAATGGATTTGCAAAGAAAGTAAAAAATGAAAATGAACAAATGATTTGATTTCAAAGACTGAGTCTCACAGTTTTGTTAAAGAATTTTTTAATGGTTTTGTTTGTGTAAAACCATATCAATTTAGAAGGAAAAATGTTTTGATGATTTCAATAGTCATGTCCATGGTTTTAAAGGCTTGTAATGCCTTGGTTTTATGAAACAAAGTGATTTTCAAAGTGGAAATGTAACTTAATTTAATACAAGGAATTTGGAAAGGGATTCAGAGTGTTTTATCACTTGAGAGAATTTTGTAAACGAAAGACAAAGAGAGGTTGAACATGTTTGAACTTCAATTTATTTTGAAGAATTGATTTTAGAATTGATTTGAGAAAAATGGAGAATATAATGGTGATTTGAAAATTTACTAACATATAACTCAAT
Organism: Ormosia emarginata; assembly: GCA_029884605.1. Taxonomy (NCBI): domain Eukaryota; kingdom Viridiplantae; phylum Streptophyta; class Magnoliopsida; order Fabales; family Fabaceae; genus Ormosia; species Ormosia emarginata. The sequence continues at coordinate 50,472,952 of JAQQTP010000088.1, forward strand.
TCGGAGTTTTGGAGTACGTTAGGAAATTCTTAAAGTTTGAAACATTAATTTAAATCAATGGAAAAGTGATTTTGTGGGTTATATTTGAAAAAGAATTTCTTGAGTAAAGAACTGTGGAAAAAGATTTTCTTGAATAAGAAAATATATTAAATGAAGCATAAAGTTATATTATTTTGAGAAAAGTTGAAAAGGAATTTTTGAAGGTTAAGAAATATTTTTTGTAATAAAATTATGGTGAAAAATTATTTGCGTAGCTTAAAAATGATTTGAAATATAATAAAATATTTCTACGCGATTTGAAATACGTTAAAATATTTCTACATGATTTGAATTACGTTTTAAATTTCTTACGTGATTTGAACTACTATTGAAAATCACTACGCGATTGAACAGCGATAGAGTATTTTGACGCGATTTTGAAAATGGTGGAAAATCGTTACGCAATTTGAGAAACGTATATTTTTATGCGATTGAGAAAAATGTTAAAAAATTAAATACGTGATTTAAAAGTGCAACAGAAGTGTTGCAGTATTTTGAAAACGTAACAGAAATGTTACAAAATTGTGAAAACGTAACAGAAGTGTTACTACATTGTGAAAACATAATAGAAATATTACATAATTGTGAAAACGTAACAGAAATATTTCGCGATTGTGAAAACACGACAAAAGTGTTTTATGACTATAAAAAAAATGATAATATGATTTTGTCACTAAAAATACAGTATGATTACTGTTGAACCAGTGTATGGACACTGTTGGTGAAAATAACCAGTTTTGCCTGTGTTTGGCATTTGGTGCATTTTATATGCATTTGGAAAAAAAATATGCATTAAGGCATATGATTTAATTTAACGGATGGAATTGAAAAGAATGGCCCTTGTGGTTGCACTTGCACTGAGATATTCGTGCATTGTATAGAATATATCTGAAAAATTATGAGAAGTACTTGTGATTGGTATTTATATCTATAAGTGATTATTTGGTGCATTGTATATGCATTGGAATGGTCCGATGGACTGGATATGGCTAATTGCCTAGGAGAAACGTGTAACACCCCAAATTTCTTATCTCTTAAATAGTAATTTTGACAGTTAACAAAATTTTACTGTTTCGTAATTTCTGTGCACTGTAAAATTATTTTGTTTATTCCATCAACGTATTTGATCGTTTTGAGTGATTTACTCCGTGTCAGGAAATTAATAATTTTCCGGCCAGGGAAAATTTTACGTAATTTAATTATTAATGTTAAGTTTTAATTATTTTACATAATCTGATTTGATATTTGTGCGTTTTCTAATATTTGTGATTTTTGTGGATGATTATGAAATTTTTTACTGTTTGTGGGCCCAGGGGGTGTATGTGGGCCCAAGTGGGCATACGTGGGCCCAAGTGGGTCCCGCAAAGTGAAAATTTTTCTACGCATAGAAAAATTTGTACTGTTTAGATGGAGACAGGGAATCTTACTAAACCTGAATCCGGAAACAGTTTTAGAAAATTTCTTGTACTATGTTTTGTACTGTATTTATTTATCGGGCAATAAAAATACAGTAAATATATTCTTTCATGGGGTTTTAGCAGATAAAAATAGCAATTATACTATTAAGTCAATATTAGTGATTGTGACAATTTTTGATGGACCAATAGGAAACAAGTCTAATATTAAAGACTTTGATATCAACCGTTGATTTAATCGACGGTAAAGACTTGATCTTGATTTAATCAACGGTGAAGATAGATCAATTATGACCATTGGATATGGATTTAATCAATAGTAGAGATTTGGTCTCAAAAAGTGACAAAGATCATTTATGACCATTGCATGAATAATTAATCAAGGGTGAAGATTTGGTCTTGTAAAGTAACAAGGACCATTTATAACCATTGGATGTTAATTTAATCTATGGTGGAGATTTAGTCTTAAAAAGTGACAAAGACTAATTATGACCCGTGGATTAATAGTAAGAAGGAGTAATCTTAACCCTTCATTTTTGGAGATGCATCTAATGGCTAAGATTTCAAGGAGAAAGATCCAATGGCCTAGATTAAGTGTTCTAATCAAAAGTCTACCTAAATCCTAACTATTGAATTAATCAATGGTCTAAAATGCTCTAAATGGTGGCTTGAAAAAGATGACAACATTATTGCATGCATAATGCATGAGGGGGGACGGTTTTGTGAAGCATTTTGGAGCTAAAGGAAAACTTTATGTCATTGTTAAGTGGTCTTGGTCAATTATGCATCATTGTTGAATTATTTGCACTCTTTGAAGAAGCATGGAGGGGGGGACGATTTTTGTGGTTGCTTTAGAAGCTAAAGCAAATTTTGAAGACAATAATTTGTCACCTTGGTCATTATTGACCATACTTCATCATTCTTGAACTTTCCTTCAAGCAAAACTCCTAGAAAAATTTCTCTCCTTCTCCTTCTCTAAGCTCACAGCGATGGCACCATAATCTACGCTCCATCACTCAAAAATTTCATCCAATCTAGTTTCTTGAATCGTTACCTTATTCTAAGAACATCTCTAGTTATGAGTTTTCTCTGAATCATTCATCTTGATCTTCAAATCCAAGCTTCAAGATTCTACCAAAAATGGTAAATTTCATATTTCTTCTTCTAATCTTCTAGTTTTGATTTTCTAAGCCATGATTGAACCATGGTTTACCTATTTCTACACTTGTTATTGATTGTAACATTTGTTTATGATTTTTAGGAATTTTCCCAAGGAGCTTCACGAAATTTGTGGAAGGAAAAACTAAGTGTTTTCACTTCATCCTTTGTCTTAACCAAGTCTAAGAAGCTTTTCTCTCACAAAAATCAAAAATTTCATCTTTGTTCTTCAAGAGGAATTTCAGCCATACCATCTAAAATCACCATCCAATCCTTTTTAATTTCATCTAACCATAGATCTTGAATCTACATGATATTCTAAGTAATTTTCATGTTGGAGATTTTCTCTAAATCATCTATCTTCAACCTTGTTCTTCAAGCTAAAGATTGAAGCTTTAATGGTAAAGTTTGTTACTCTTCACTTTTTTTTTTATTTTCAAGGTTCTAAGCAATGATGCACATCCATGGTTTTCTTATTCAAGCTTAAGATACTAATAAATATATGTGGTGTTTTGTGTTTAAGATACCCTTGGTGGTGAAGGACTTGAAAAAAAAACAAAACAAAGAGCTTTTGAGGATCTTCAAGAGGTAAGAGGGAGATCAATCTCACCAACCAAGTATGGTGGTGAGAGATGGTTTTATATTAGGTGGATGGTGAATCCATGTGAGGATTCATATCTATGGTCTTGTAATTTATTTGTGGGTGTTTATGTGCTTTAATTATTTGCCTATGCTTGGTATGCTATGCATGATTTTATGGCTTTGATGGTATGCTTATATTATGCATGATGAGTATATGGCAAGCTTGTAGTATTTATGATGAAATATGTATGTGTATGCTATGATGTGTTGATGGAAAGGAAATCAATTTTTGGCTCCAATGGCCAAGGGAGGAGGCTACAGTTTTTGATACCCTTAATTAGGGTTTATGTTGAAATTTTTTCAAGAACAAGGAAATTGATTTGTTTAAATGAAAATTATGAAGTGGAGAAAATGAATTTCCTTGGTTCTAAAGGCTATGAAATTTTCGGCCAAGACACCTCAACATAGGTGTTTATAACTTAATATTTTCATGGAAGAATAAAATTGGATTGATTTGAAGAGTATGGAAAATAAACAAAGGGTTTGTTTTTCAAGAGAATAAGAACACAGTTTTTGAGGAATTTTTATTGATTTATTTTGTGTACAAAGATCCTAAGTATTTTTCTAAACATGAGTTTTAGATGAAATGGGCAATGTTGTTTCTAAGTGGTTATTAAACTTGATTTCAAAAAACGAAACGAGAAACGTTAATTTTAAGGATTTGCATAGAAAGTGAAAAAGGATTTGTAAGAAAGTAAAAAATGAATTTGAACAAATGGGTTTGGTTTTTATAACCATCGGTATTTCGGTTTTGAAAACAAAGATTTTAATGGTTTTGTTTGTGTGAAAACAGAAATGATAAATAATTGAGTTAGAAGGAAAAATGTTTGATGGCTTCAATGGCCAAATATACTACGGTTTTGAAAAACTGGTTATGCCTAAATTTTTATGGAACAAAATGATATTTTATAAAACGAAGTGTTTTGTTACTCGAAAGATTTGACAGTCTTCAATGAACACGTTCACGGTTTTTGTTAAAGAATTTTTAATGGTTTTGTTTGTGTAAAACCATATCAATTTAGAAGGAAAAATATTTGATGCTTTCAATAGTCATGTCAACGTTTTTGAAGGCTTGTAATGCCTTGATTTTTATGAACAAAGTGATTTTCAAAGTGGAAACGTAACTTGATTTAATACAAGAATTTGGAAAGGGAATTAGAGCGTTTATCACTTTAGAAAATCAAGTTTTTGTAAACGAAAATGTTTTTGAACTTCAATTTATTTTGAAGAAGGTTGTGTTTGGAAAGGATTTGGGAAAAATGGAGAATATAATGGTGTTTTGAAAATTTACTAACATATAGCTGATTTTTGAGTTTTGAAATACATTAGAAAATGTTAAGTTTTGAAGATTTATATCAATGGAAAAGTGATTTTTGTGGATTATATTTTGGAAAAGGATTTCTTGAGTAAAGAAATGTGGAAAAATATTTTCTTGAGTAAGAAAATGTGAAAAATGAAATACAAAGTCATATTATTTTGAGAAAAGTTGAAAAGGAATTTTTGAAGGTTAAGAAATATTTTTTTTGTAATGAAATGGTGATGAAAGATGTTTTACGTATCTTAAAAACGTGATTTTTAAGCTATGCAATTTGAAAAATGTGTTGAAAATGATATTGATTTATTTAAGTCCAAAATAATGTTTGGAATATTGAGGAATATTTTACGTGATTGTAAAATATTGAAAAATATTTTACGTATCTTAAAAACAATTTGAAATATAGTAAAATATTTCTACGCGATTTGAATTACATTTAAATATTTTACGTAATTTGAACTACTGTTGAAAAATCAATATGTGATTTAAAAGTGATAGAATATTTTTACGTGATTGTGAAAATGACGAAAAATCGTTATGTGATTTGAAAAGTGTTTTAAATATTTTGAGAATGACGGAAAATGATTTACGCGACTTAAAAGAATGATTTTTAAGTTACACGATTTTGAAACAGTGGAAAAATACTATGCGATTTGAGAAACGTATATTTACGCGATTGAGAAAAACGTTGAAAAATTAGTACGTGGTTTAAAAGTGCAACAGAAGACTTGTGGTATTTTGAAAATGTAACAGAAATGTTACTGTATTGTGAAAACGTAACAGAAGTGTTACAGTATTGTGAAAATATAATTAAAACGTTATGGAATTGTGAAAACATAACGGAAATGTTGCGCAATTTTGTGAAAACACGACGAAAGTGTTTATGACTATGAAAATGTGATAACATGATTTTGCTGTTGAAAATACAGTATAATTACTATGGAACCAGTGTGTGGACACTGTATGAGAAAATGACAAGTTTTGCCTGTGATTGGCATTAGTGCATTATACATGCATTGGAAAAATATGCGTTGAGGCATATGATTACATTGAACAAATGAAATTGAAAAGATTTGGCCCTTGTGGTTAGACTTGCACTGATATATTCGTGCATTGTATAAAGTATAGCTAATAAGCTATTTTGGCCCTTGTGGTTGAAGAGGGAATGAGAATTGGTAGTGAGATCTATGATGGATCTTGGGGTGAGTCAAGGCGCGGTGATCGACCAGTGGATTTCTGTCTGTGGGCTAAGGCTGGACCATATGCCACTTGGCGATGCAGTCCATTGCAACGCATTGACGATACCTGACAAGAACACGATTCTTTCTACGACTGGGAGATTGTCTATGGGCTTACGCTGGGCAATTAACCAGAGCATTCTACTCGAAATTGTGAAAACCTCCATGGAGTTGTTTTTGAAAAACTGAGTCTATGTGCGCATGCATGAAACTGATCATTTAAATTTATGTGATATATATATTGAGGAATATTCACTGTGACAATTGTTCTGTTGAGAAATACTTGAATGATATTTGAACTGATAAATGATTTGATGATGATAGTTGATTTATGTTGATGGTATGATCTTAATTATGGTATGATGTATCGGTGTGATATGCTGTTGTGTTATCTCTGTGCTGCCATGTTGGTATTGGTGTAGATGATCTCACCTCTTTGCTATGTGGTTTTGATGTGTTTGTGTTGAAAAAAACTATATAGTAGAAGGAACGAGTTGTCTTAGACATAACGGGTGACAAATACCTTTGCGTTTGGAAACAACATCAGAGAATGACCTTTCCAGATTCAATAGCTTACAGTGTTGACAAAGAAGAGATGTCTGAGGACAAAGAACAGATGTAGAACAGATGTCTGATGCATCAAGATGGATACACAACAGAATACGTATGTAGAGTTATTTTTCTCGTTAGTGTTGTACCGTGCTATTAAGTAGGACCCATCATAGGGTTTGCTACTGTTAAAAAAAAAGAGTCCGTTAGTTTTATATTGCTCTTTAAATTGTTAAATATTAATTGGTGCCAATATTGTATATTAATCAGTTTAAATATATTTTCAGTAATACTTATGGATTTCAGTAAGTTTATGTTTTAGTAAGAAAGAAATTTTAAAACCTATCTTTTATAACTCAAACTTTGTGCGAACTTCTTTTTAGATTATGAGTCGAGAGTCAGACATGTGATACCCTAGGGAGGGTGTTACATTAGTTGGTATCAGAGCACGGTTTGAGTCTTTTGGGATTTGTGGTTAGGTCTGTTTTGCTTGTGTTGTGTCCTCTATGTGTTTTATTTCCGAAAGGAAACAAACGTTTATTTGAAATGGTTACATCTGGTTTCCATTTTATTTTGCTTCATCCATCTTTGAAGAAAAGAAACGGCTCATGGTGGTTGTACGTACGTGGAAGCGAAACATGTTACTAGTAATGCAGCTGCAGCTACGGGAGCAACAGGAGCTATGTGGAAGGATGACTGCACAAACAGAGGATCACTGAACAACGAAAACTGGAAATTGAGGTTCAGGATCTGATGAAAGAGAATCAGTCTTGGAATATAAGATTTCATAATTTTTGGAACCTGGTATTTCTTCTTAGGGATATTAGGAAAGTGATTGATTTCAACGGAAGATGTATCTACAGCCATTGAGGAAACCAAAAGCAGTAAGTGATGTGAAAGAAGGTACTTAATGACGGAATGTACGTCAAGGAAACAATTTGCGGAAAAGTTGGACACATTTTCCTAGAGATTATGCTCTTTGAAAATAGAGTTTTCTGTTAGTAAAATTTTAGATAGTAAGGGAAGTTGTTACTCTGAATGGAACGGGAGTGTTCTGAGCTGAAGACCTAAACAAGGGAGACTGTACTGCAAGAGGTAATTCTTTGATCATCTTGTATATCTTTGTGAGGAAACCTGTTCTTTGTGTAATATGATTGAGTAGATCAATTATATTTTAGAGTTATCCGTAATCCTCTGATTTGTTTATTTCTGTTTCTATTCTTAGCCGATCGAGCTACTTGTGTTATTCAATTTATTGTTATAGATCAAATCTTTGTGTTAGTTTGATCTGTCGTTCAAAATTTGTGTTAGTTTGATATGTTTTATAAACAGATGTGATCTTTGAAAATGGATTGGTTATTTTTCAACCATATCCTATGAGATTATTTAAACAAAGTGTGAGTAATTCAGAGAAAATCTATTCTTGAAAATTGGGGTTACATCCAATTCTTTGCTGGATATGTTCGATAACATATTCAATTCGTTTTGTTATTTTCCATCATGTTTTCTTTCATCTACTGCAATTGAAGGAATATCTTGCAAGAAAGAATTTTCCTATGTTTATATTCGTGTCATTGTATCAAAGTGGTGCAGTGGAAGTGTGGTGGATTCTTCAAAAGTTGAAGAAGTTCGTCAAGGGAAAAAGTTAAGACAGTAATGGAAATCCGTAGAAAATTTATTGAGATATCTGGTTGATCAAGTGAACATGAGACAAAGAATTTTCATTGGTTAGAATTGTATGGAATGGCGTAAGTGAAGATGTAATATGAGGACTGAAGAAAAGATAAAGGAATAATGTCATTATTTATTCCGAGGGTGTGAAATCATGTTTATCAAATTTCGAGGACAAAATTTCTTTTTAGAGGGGGAGTATTGTAACACCCCAAATTTTTTATCTCTTAAATAGTAATTTTGATAGTTATCAAAATTTTACTGTTTAGTAATTTTTGTGCACTGTAAAATTATTTTGTTTATTCCATCAGCGTATTTGATCGTTTTGAGTGACTAACTCCGTGTCAGGAAAATAATAATTTTCGGGCCGGGGAAAATTTTATGTAATTTAATTATTACTATTAAGTTTTAATTATTTTACGTAATCTGATTTGATATTTGTGCGTTTTCTAATATTTGTGATTTTTGTGGAAGATTATGAAATTTTTTACAGTTTGTGGGCCTAGGGGGTGTATGTGGGCCCAGGTGGGTCCCGTAAAGTGAAAATTTTGTACGCATAGAAAAATTTGTACTGTTTAGATGGAGATAGGGGATCTTACTAAACTTGAATCCGGAAACAGTTTTAGAAAATTTCTTGTACTGTGTTTTGTACTGTATTTATTTATCGGGCGATAAAAATACAGTAAATATATTCTTTCATGGGTTTTAGCAGATAAAAATAGAAATTATACTATTAAGTCAATATTAGTGATAATGACAATTTTTGATGGACCAATAGGAAACAAGTCTAATATTGAAGACTTTGATATCAACCGTTGATTTAATCGATGGTAAAGACTTAATCTTGATTTAATCAACGGTGGAGATGAATCAATTATGACCATTGGATATGGATTTTATCAATGGTAGAGATTTGGTCTCAAAAAGTGACAAAGACCATTTATGACCATTAGATGAATAATTAATCAAGGGTGAAGATTTGGTCTTGTAAAGTAACAAGGACCATTTATAACCATTGGATGTTAATTTAATCTTTGGTGGAGATTTAGTCTTAAAAAGTGAAAAAGACTAATTATGACCCTTGGATTAAAAGTAAGAAGGAGTAATCTTAACCCTTCATTTTTGGAGATGCATCTAATGGCTAAGATTTCAAGGAGAAAGATCCAATGGCCAAGATTAAGTGTTCTAATTAAAAGTCTACCTAAATCCTAACCATTGAATTAATCAATGGTCAAAAATGCTCTAAATGGTGGCTTGAAAAAGATGACAACATTATTGCATGCATAATGCATGAGGGGGGACGGTTTTGTGAAGCATTTTGGAGCTAAAGGAAAACTTTATGTCATTGTTAAGTGGTCTTGGTCAATTATGCATCATTGTTGAATTATTTGCACTCTTTGAAGAAGCATGGAGGGGGGGACGGTTTTTGTGGTTGCTTTAGAAGCTAAAGCAAATTTTGAAGACAATAATTTGTCACCTTGGTCATTATTGACCATACTTCATCATTCTTGAACTTTCCTTCAAGTAAAACTCTTAGAAAAATTTCTCTCCTCCTTCTCTAAGCTCACGGCCATGGCACCATAATCTACGCTCCATCACTCAAAAATTTCATCCAATCTAGTTTCTTGAATCCTTACCTTATTCTGAGAACATCTCTAGTTATGAGTTTTCTCTGAATCATTCATCTTGATCTTCAAATCCAAGCTTCAAGATTCTACCAAAAATGATAAATTTCATATTTCTTCTTCTAATCTTCTAGTTTTGATTTTCTAAGCCATGATTGAACCATAGTTTACCTATTTCTACACTTGTTATTGATTGTAACATTTGTATATGATTTTTAGGAATTTTCCCAAGGAGCTTCACGAAATTTGTGGAAGGAAAAACTAAGTGTTTTCACTTCATCCTTTGTCTTAACCAAGTCTAAGAAGCTTTTCTCTCACAAAAATCAAAAATTCCATCTTTGTTCTTCAAGAGGAATTTCGACCATACCATCCAAAATCACCATCCAATCCTTTTTAATTTCATCCAACCATAGATCTTGAATCTACATGATATTCTAAGCAATTTTCATGTTGGAGATTTTCTCTAAATCATCTATCTTCAACCTTGTTCTTCAAGCTAAAGATTGAAGCTTTAATGGTGAAGTTTGTTACTCTTCACTTTTCTTTTGATTTTCAAGGTTCTAAGCAATGATGCACATCCATGGTTTTCTTATTCAAGCTTAAGATACTAATAAATATATGTGTTGTTTTGTGTTTAAGAAACCCTAGGTGGTGAAGGACTTGGAAAAAGAAGCAAAACAAAGAGCTTTTGAGGATCTTCAAGAGGTAAGAGGGAGATCCATCTCACCAACCAAGTATGGTGGTGAGAGATGGTTTTATATTTGGTGGATGGTGAATCCATGTGAGGATTCATATCCATGGTCTTGTAATTTATTTGTGGGTATTTATGTGCTTTAATTATTTGCCTATGCTTGGTATGCTATGCATGATTTTATGGCTTTGATGGTATGCTTATATTATGTATGATAAGTATATGGCATGCTTGTAGTATTTATGATGAAATATGTATGTGTATGCCATGATGTGTTGATGGAAAGGAAATCAATTTTTGGCTCCAATGGCCAAGGAAGAAGGCTACGGTTTTTGATACCCTTAATTAGGGTTCATGTTGAAATTTTTTCAAGAACAAGGAAATTGATTTGTTTAAATGAAAATTATGAAGTGAAGAAAATGAATTTTCTTGGTTCTAAAGGCTATGGAATTTTCGGCCAAGACACCTCAACATAGGTGTTTATAACTTAATATTTTTATGGAAGAATAAAATTGGATTGATTTGAAGAGTATGGAAAATAAACAAAGGGTTTGTTTTTCAAGAGAACAAGAACACAGTTTTTGAGGAATTTTTATTGATTTATTTTGTGTACAAAGATCCTAAGTATTTTTCTAAACATGAGTTTTAGACGAAATGGGCAATGTTGTTTCTAAGTGGTTATTAAACTTGATTTCGAAAAACGAAACGAGAAACGTTAATTTTAAGGATTTGCAAAGAAAGTGAAAAAGGATTTGTAAGAAAGTAAAAAATGAATTTGAACAAATGAGTTTGGTTTTTATGACCATCGGTATTTCGGTTTTGAAAACAAAGATTTTAATGGTTTTGTTTGTGTGAAAACAGAAATGATGAATAATTGAGTTAGAAGGAAAAATGTTTGATGGCTTCAATGGCCAAATATACTACGATTTTGAAAAACTGGTTATGCCTAAATTTTTATGGAACAAAATGATATTTTATAAAACGAAGTGTTTTGTTACTCGAAAGATTTGACAGTTTTCAATGAACACGTTCATGGTTTTTGTTAAAGAATTTTTAATGGTTTTGTTTGTGTAAAACTATATCAATTTGGAAAGAAAAATATTTGATGATTTCAATAGTCATGTCCACGTTTTTGAAGGCTTGTAATGCCTTGATTTTTATGAACAAAGTGATTTTCAAAGTAGAAACGTAACTTGATTTAATACAAGAATTTGGAAAGGGAATTAGAGCATTTATCACTTGAGAAAATCAAGTTTTTGTAAACGAAAATGTTTTCGAACTTCAATTTATTTTGAAGAAGGTTGTGTTTGGAAAGGATTTGGGAGAAATGGAGAATATAATGGTGTTTTGAAAATTTACTAACGTATAACTGATTTTCGAGTTTTGAAATACATTAGAAAATGTTAAGTTTTGAAACGTTGCTTTATATCAATGGAAAAGTGATTTTTGTGGATTATATTTTGGAAAAGGATTTCTTGAGTAAAGAAATGTGGAAAAAGATTTTCTTGAGTAAGAAAATGTGAAAAATGAAATACAAAGTCATATTATTTTGAGAAAGGTTGAAAAGGAATTTTTGAAGGTTAAGAAATATTTTTTTTTGTAATGAAATGGTGATGAAAGATGTTTTACGTATCTTAAAAACGTGATTTTTAAGCTACGCAATTTGAAAAATGTGTTGAAAATGATATTGATTTATTTAAGTCCAAAATAATGTTTGGAATATTGAGGAATATTTTACATGATTGTAAAATATTGAAAAATATTTTACGTATCTTAAAAACAATTTGAAATACAGTAAAATATTTCTACGCGATTTGAATTACGTTTAAATATTTTATGTAATTTGAACTACTTTTGAAAAATCAATATGTGATTTAAAAGTGATAGAATATTTTTACGTGATTGTGAAAATGACGAAAAATCGTTATGTGATTTGGAAAGTGTTTTAAATATTTTGAGAATGACGAAAAATGAATTACTCGACTTAAAAGAATGATTTTTAAGTTGCGCAATTTTGAAACAATGGAAAAATACTATGCAATTTGAGAAACGTATATTTACGCGATTGAGAAAAATGTTGAAAAATTAGTACGTGGTTTAAAAGTGCAACAGAAGACTTGTGGTATCTTGAAAACGTAACAGAAATGTTACTGTATTGTGAAAACGTAACAGAAGTGTTACGGTATTGTGAAAATATAATTAAAACATTATGGAATTGTGAAAACGTAAAGGAAATGTTGCGCAATTTTGTGCAAACACGACGAAAGTGTTTATGACTATGAAAATGTGCTAACATGATTTTGCTGTTGAAAATACAGTATAATTACTGTGGAACTAGTGTATGGACACTGTAAGAGAAAATGACAAGTTTTGCCTGTGATTGGCATTGGTGCATTATACATGCATTGGAAAAATATGCGTTGAGGCATTTGATTACATTGAACAAATGAAATTGAAAAGATTTGGCTCTTGTGGTTGGACTTGCACTGATATATTCGTGCATTGTATAAAGTATAGCTAATAAGCTATTTTGGCTCTTGTGGTTAAAGAAGGAATGAGAATTGATAGTGAGATCTATGATGGATCTTGGGGTGCGTCAAGGCGCGGCAGTCGACCAGTGGATATCTGTCTGTGGGCTAAGGCTGGACTATATGCCACTTGGCGATGCAGTCTGTTGCAACGCATTGACGATACTCGACAAAAACACGATTCTTTTCTACAACTGGAAGATTGTCTATGGGCTTAGGCTGGGCAATTAACCAGGGCATTCTCCTCGAAATTGTGAAAACCTCCATGGAGTTGTTTTTGAAAAACTGAGTCTATGTGCGCATGCATGAAACTGAGCATTTAAATCTACGTGATATATATTGATGGTATGATCTTAATTATGGTATGATGTATCGGTGTGATATGCTGTTGATTTATATTGATGGTATGATCTTAATTATGGTATGATGTATCGGTGTGATATGATGTTGTGTTGCCATGTTTGTATTGGTGTAGATGATCTCACCTCTTTGCTATATGGTTTTGCTGTGTTTGTGTTGAAAAAAACTATATAGTAGAAGGAACGAGTTGTCTTAGATATAACGGGTGACAAATACCTCTGCATTTGGAAACAACATCAGAGAATGACCTTTCTAGATTGGATAGCTTACAGTGTTGGCAAAGAAGAGATGTCTGAGGACAAAGAACAGATGTAGAATAGATGTCTGATGCATCAAGATGGATACACAACAGAATACATATGTAGAGTTATTTTTCTCCTTAGTGTTGTACCATGCTATTAAGTAGGACCCGTCATAGGGTTTGCTACTGTTAAAAAAAAAAGTCTGTTAGTTTTATATTTCTCTTTAAATTGTTAAAAATTAATTGGTGTCAATATTGTATATTAATCAGTTTAAATATATTTTCAGTAATACTTATGGATTTCAGTAAGTTTATGTTTTAGTAAGAAAGAAATTTTAAAACCCATCTTTTATAACCCAAACTTTGTGCGAACTTCTTTTCAGATTATGAGTCGGGAGTCAGACATATGATACCCTAGGAAGGGTGTTACAAAACCTACACCTCTTGAGTGGGTGCGATATGCGTAGTGTAAGTCACTGGTTGACCTTGGGGGCATCAGGGTACGGGTTGCCTACAGTGGGCAGTGAGTAGCTCTACTGTAACCGTGGGTTAGACTATCGCGACACACCAATGATCCTGACCGAGACACTATTCTTAATCAAGATCTGATAAAGACTGTCGTGTATGTGCTAGATGTGCAAAATGAGAATTATAGCACGTGGTCTGAGGCACTTGGTACCGACAGATCTTTTCGATCATTTCTCCGACCTGAGTTTTTGCTCCATGGAGTAGGAACATTGAGTCTAAATGCACATGCATTTTATAAGTACATTTACATCTGTGTGATATAATAGTTGAGGAATATTGGTTATGATAATTGTACTTTTGGATGTCTGAGTCATGTTGATGGCATTATTATTATTATCGTGTGATTTAATTTGATGAATACTTGGATAATGTTGAGGGCATTATCGTGAATTTTGAACAATGTTTGAATTGCTATATGATTGGATGATGATAGTTGATTAATGTTGAATACATTGTTAGAACTCTAGTATGATATGCCTGTATGACATTGCTGTTTGTGTTAGCTCTATGCTGCCATGTTGGTATTGGCATAGGTGATCTCACCTCTATGCTATGTGGTCTTGTTGTGTCTGTATTGTTAAAATTATACAGTAGAAGGAACGAGTTGTCTTAGACATAACAGGTGGTAGATACTTTGAGATCGCTGACAACATTGAAGAGTGGCTATCCCAGGTTCGATGATGTGCCAGGTAGACAAGGAGTAGTGTTCTGATGCATCAAGTTGGATACAAGAGAAGGAATGAGTATGTTAAGTTTTATCGTTAGTGTTATACTTGCTATTAAGTAGGACCTGTAATAGGGTTTGTTACTGTTAAAAAGAGAGAGTTTTCTGTTAGTTTTATATTTCTTTATAAATTGTTAAATATTAATTGGTGTCAATATTGTATACTAAATATATTTTCAGTAATACTTATGAATTTCAGTAAGTTTATGTTTCAGCAAGAAAGAAATTTTAAAACCCATCTTTTTATAACTCAAACCTTGTGCGAACTTCTTTTTGATTATAAGTCGGGAGTCAGACATGTGATACCCTAGGGAGGGTGTTACATTAGTTGGTATTAGAGCACGGTTTGAGTCTTTTGGGGTTGTGGTTAGGTCTGTTTTGCTTGTGTTGTGTTCTCTATGTTTTTCTTTTCCGAAAGGAAACCATGTTTGCACTGGATATCAGATCCATAGTATTTTGGTTCATCTGTCTTTGAAGGAAGAAAATGACTCATGGTAGATGTACGCGTGTGGAAGCGGAACATGTTACTAGTAATGTAGTTGCAACTATGAGAGCAATGTGGAAGGATGACTACAGGAACAGAGAATCGCTAAACAGCAGAAAGAAATGAAAGTTGCAGTTCAGGATTTGATGGAAGAAAATCAGTCTTAGAATATAATATTTTATAATTTTGGATCCTGGTATTTCTTCCTAGGGATATTAGGAAAGTGATTGATTTCAACGAAAAATGTATTTACGACCATTGAGAAACCAGAAGCAGTAAATGAAATGGAAGAAGGGGCATTTAATGGAGGACTGTACATTAAGGAAATAATTTGTTTTAAGTGCGGGAAGTTTGGAATACAATCTCTGAAAATAGAGTTCCTTTGAAAATAGAGTTTTCTGTTAGTAAAATTTTAGATAGTAAGGGAAGTTGTTACTCTGAATGGAACGGGAGTGTTCTGAGCTGAAGACCTAAATAAGGGAGAGTGTACTGCAAGAGGTAATTCTTTTATCATAATGTATATCTTTGGGAGGAAACCTGTTCTTTGTGTAATATGATTGAGTAGATCAATTATATTTTAGAGTTATCCATAACCCTCTTGTCTGTTTCTTTCTGTTTCTATTCTTAGCCGATCGAGCTACTTGTGTTATTCAAATATTGTTATAGATCAAATTTTTGTGTTAGTTTGATCTGTCGTTCAAAATTTTTGTGTTAGTTTGATCTGTTTCATAAACAGACGTGATCTTTGAAAATGAATTGGTTATTTTCCGACTATATCCTATGAGATGTCTCAATAAAGTGTTAGTATTCCAGAAAATTTGTTCTTGAAATCAGGTTATATCAAATTCTTTGTTAGATATATCCAGTAACACATCAGATAGTTTGCTATCTTTCATAATGTTTTTCATGTATCGCAATTTGCAAGAAAGGATATTTCTATATTTGTATCCGTGTTAACGTATCAGAGTGGCGCAACGAAAGCGTGGTGGATTCTTCAAAGGTTAAAACAATTCTTTTATGTGAAAAGTTAAGATGGTAATGAAAAACCATAGAAAAATTCATGGAGATGTCTGTTTGATCAGTAGAAGTGAACAAGAGATAAAGGACTTTCATTGGTTAAAATCGTTTAGAATGACGCAAGAGGTGAAATTACATGAAAGCTAGAAGAAAAGATAGAAGAAGGATATTTATATTTATTCTGAGGGTGTGAAATCATGGTTATGAAATTTCGAGGACGAAATTTCCGTAAGAGGGGGAGTATTGTAACATCCTAAAATTTCGTATCTCGTAAACAGTAATTTTGACAGTTAACAGAATTTTACTGTTTAGTAATTTTTGAGCGCTGTAAAATTATTTTAATTATTCCGTCAGCGTATTTGATCGTTTTGAGTGATTTACTCCGTGTCAGGAAAATAAAAATTTTCGAGCCGGGGAAAACTTTATGTAATTTAATTTTTACCGTTAGGTTTTAATTATTTTACGTAATCTGATTTGATATTTGTGCGTTTTCTAATTTTTGTGATTTTATGGGTGATTATGAAATTTTTATGATACTCCGACCATTTTTGGACTATTTGTGGGTCCCAGTGATCTTACGTGGGCCCGGGATGAGTCCCAAAATGTGAAAATTTTTCTACGCATAGAAAAATTTGTACTGTTGAGACGGAGACAGGGGATCTTACTAAACTTGAATCCGAAAACAGTTTTAGAAAATTTCTTGTACTGTGTTTTGTACTGTATTATTTATCGGGCGATAAAAATACAGTAAATATAATCTTTCGTGGGGTTTTCATAGATAAAAATAGAAATTATACTATTAAGTCCACAATTAGTGGTTATGATAATTTTTTATGGACCAATAGGAAATAAGCTATTGAATAAATATTTGGACTCCTTAGAATTATTGCTTCTACGGTGGAGGAAGAGAAAATTGCTCTAATAATCAATTCACTTTGTGATATTAGAATCTAATTCAAGTAAAACAAAGTGAGACCAAGTCAAATAAAATGGCTTCTTTATTTGTGAAGCTCCACGACAATGCAAGGAAAAAGGGGGCCAAAATCTTTTTATGTATTTGCTATATCACTTCATCACTTTTTCTATCAAATAATATAGTACCAATTATTTGCTCAAATAATTCATTCTTTTCTCTCCTCACTATACGGCCATGCACTCTTTTATGGCCAAAATAATACACTTAATTCTTCTTTCTTCAATTATATCAAATATCAATGAAAATAGTCAAATATAGTGGCCCTCCATTTTGTTTTCTACGACCATTCATTTTGAAGGAGACAAGATTTGTGCAATTAATTCATTTGGCTATTGTTTTTATACCTACAAGAAGCTAAATAAAAGTAAGTCAATTTTTGATGACTTAGCACATGTATCATACGACCATGCACTTATTTTTGGAGACAAACTACCCATAATTGATTCATTTTTCTCCTACTCACCTATGGTCATGCAATGAATAATGCAAGACAATTTCTATACTTAATCTTTCCTATCAACTTTTCTTTCATTCTTATCATAGAAAAACAAAAAGCTACATACACAATATTACCTTTCTCTCCATGCACTCCACGACAACTACTAGGTGGGAAGAGTTTTCATTTCTATCTTCATTTTCTACCAAAGACTAAAAACAATTCTTTCCATTCTCTCTCTTCCAAGAACAAGAACAAATGAAAACTCCATTCTCTCTTCCTAAGAAGGCCATTTGGCCAAGACACCTAAACCCACCCTCCAATCTCTTTTAATTTCATCCAACCATAGATCTTGATTCTATATGATATTCTAAGCAACTTTCATGTTGGAGACTTTCTCTAAATAATTTATTTTTAAGGACTTTCTTCAAGAGCAAAGTTCTAAGGTTTTTGAGGTGAAGTATAAGGAAACTTCATTTCTTCTCTTCTTTTTCATGTTCTAAGCCATGTTTGATCCATGGTTCCTCTTAATCAAGCTTAGTATACTAATTTTTATGTATTTTCTTTTGTATTTGAGAAGCCCTTGGTGGTGAAGGACTTGGAAAAAGAAGCAAAACAAAGAGCTTTTGAGGATCTTCAAGAAGTAAGAGGGAGATCCATCTCACCAACCAAGTATGGTGGTGAGAGATGATCTTATATTTGATGGATGGTGAATCCATGTGAGGATTCATATCCATGGTCATGTAATTATTTGTGGGTGTTTATGTGTTTGATTTATTTGTTCATGCTTTGTATGATTTGCATGATTTATTACTTTTGATTATGGCATGCTTATGGTAGCTTATGGTATATATGATGAAATATGTACGTGTATGCCATGATGTGATGATGGAAAGAAAATCAATTTTTGGCTCCAATGACCAAGGGAAAAAGGCTACGGTTTTGATGCCGTTGATTAGGGTTCATGTTAAAATTTTTTAAGAACAAGGGAATTGATTTTTTTGGGTCCCTAGAACATAGTGAATTTCGGCCAAGACACCTCTAAATAGGTGTTCACAAAATTAACATTTTCATGAAGGATGAAAATGGATGATTTGAAGAGTATGGAAAATACACAAAGGGTTTGTTTTTCAAGAGAACAAGAACACAGTTTTTGAGGAATTTTTATTGATTTATTTTGTGTACAAAGATCCTAAGTATTTTTCTAAACATGAGTTTTAGATGAAATGGGCAATTTTTTTTCTAAGTGTTTATTAAACTTGATTTCGAAAAACGAAACGGGCAATGTTGATTTTAAGGATTTGCAAAGAAAGTGAAAAAGGATTTATAAAGAACGTGAAAATGGATTTGCAAAGAAAGTGAAAAATGAAAATGAACAAATGATTTGATTTCAAAGACTATGAGTCTCACGGTTTTGTTAAAGAATTTTTTAATGGTTTTGTTTGTGTAAAACCATATCAATTTAGAAGGAAAAATGTTTCGATGATTTCAATAGTCATGTCCACGGTTTTGAAGGCTTGTAATGCCTTGGTTTTATGAAACAAAGTGATTTTCAAAGTGGAAATGTAACTTGATTTAATACAAGGAATTTGGAAAGGGAATCAGAGTGTTTTATCACTTGAGAGAATTTTGTAAACGAAAGACAAAGAGAGGTTGAACATGTTTGAACTTCAATTTATTTTGAAGAATTGATTTTTGAATTGATTTGAGAAAAATGGAGAATATAATGGTGATTTGAAAATTTACTAACGTATAACTCAATTCGGAGTTTGGGAGTACGTTAGGAAATTCTTAAAGTTTGAAACATTGATTTAAATCAATGGAAAAGTGATTTTGTGGGTTATATTTGAAAAAGAATTTCTTGAGTAAAAAACTATGGAAAAAGATTTTCTTGAGTAAGAAAATATATTAAATGAAGTATAGAGTTATATTATTTTGAGAAAACTTGAAAAGGAATTTTTGAAGGTTAAGAAATATTTTCTGTAATAAAATTATGGTGAAAAATTATTTGCGTAGCGTAAAAATGATTTGAAATATAATAAAATATTTCTACGCGATTTGAATACGTAAAAATATTTTTACACGATTTGAATTACGTTTTAAATATTTTACGTGATTTGAACTACTATTGAAAATCACTACGTGATTGAACAGCGATAGAGTATTTTGACGCGATTTTGAAAATGGTGGAAAATCGTTACGCGATTTTGAAAATGGTGGAAAATCGTTATGCAATTTGAGAAACGTATATTTTTATGCGATTGAGAAAAACGTTGAAAAATTAACTACATGATTTAAAAGTGCAACAGAAGTGTTGCGATATTTTGAAAACGTAACAGAAATGTTATGAAATTGTGAAAATGTAAAAGAAGTGTTACTACGTTGTGAAAACATAATAGAAATATTACGGAATTGTGAAAACGTAACAGAAATATTTCGCGATTGTGAAAACACGACAAAAGTGTTTTATGACTATAAAAAAAATAATAATATGATTTTGTCACTAAAAATACAGTATGATTACTATTGAACCAGTGTATGGACACTGTTGGTGAAAATAACCAGTTTTGCCTGTGTTTGGCATTTGGTGCATTTTATATGCATTTGGAAAAAAAATATGCATTAAGGCATATGATTTAATTTAATGGAAGGAATTGAAAAGAATGGCCCTTGTGGTTGCACTTGCACTGAGATATTCGTGCATTGTATAGAATATATTTGAAAAATTATAAGATGTACCTGTGATTGGTATTTATATCTGTAAGTGATTATTTGGTGCATTGTATATGCATTGGAATGGTCTGATGGACTGGATATGGCTAATTGCCTAGGAGAAACGTACATCTCTTGAGTGGGTGCGATATGTGTAGTGTAAGTCACTGGTTGACCTTAGGGGCATCGGGGTGCGGGTTGCCTACAGTGGGTAGTGACTAGCTCTACTGTAACCGTGGGTTAGACCGATGCGACACACCGATGATCCTGACCGAGACACTATTCTTAATCAAGATCTGATAAAGACTGTCGTGTATGTGCTAGATGTGCAAAAGGAGAATTATAGCACGTGGTTTGAGGCACTTGGTACCGACTGATCTTTTCGATCATTTCTCCGACCTGAGTTTTAGCTCCATGGAGTAGGAACATTGAGTCTAAAAGCACATGCATTTTATGAGTACATTTACATCTATGTGATATAATAGTTGAGGAATATTGGTTATGATAATTGTACTTTTGGATGTTTGAGTCATGTTGATGGCATTATTGTTATTATCGTGTGATATAATTTGATGAATACTTGGATAATGTTGAGGGCATTATCGTGAATTTTGAACAATGTTTGAACTGCTATATGATTGAATGATGATAGTTGATTAATGTTGAATACATGGTTAGAACTCTAGTATGATATACCTGTATGACATTGCTGTTTGTGTTATCTCTGTGCTGCCATGTTGATATTGGCGTAGGTGATCTCACCTTTTTGCTATGTGGTCTTGCTGTGTCTGTATTGTTAAAATTATACAGTAGAAGGAATGAGTTGTCTTAGACATAACGTGTGGTAGATACTCTGAGATCGCTGACAACATTGAAGAGTGGCTGTCCCAGGTTCGATGATGTGCCGGGTAGACAAGAAGTAGAGTTCTGATGCATCAAGTTGGATACAAGAGAAGGAATGAGTATGTTAAGTTTTTTCGTTGGTGTTATACCGTGCTATTAAGTAGGACCCGTCATAGGGTTTGCTACTGTTTAAAAGAGAGAGTTTTCTGTTAGTTTTATATTTCTCTTTAAATTGTTAAATATTAATTGGTGTCAATATTGTATACTAAATATATTTTCAGTAATACTTATGAATTTCAGTAAGTTTATGTTTCAGTAAGAAAGAAATTTTAAAACCCATCTTTTTATAACTCAAACCTGGTGCGAATTTCTTTTTGATTATGAGTCGGGAGTCAGACATGTGATACCCTAGGGAGGGTGTTACACAAGACACCTCAAAATAGGTGTTTACAAATTAATATTTTCATGAATGGTAAAATTAGAGGACTTGAAGAGCAAGGAAAATGAACAAATGAATTAGTTTTTAAGACCATGAGTCTCACGGTTTTTGAAGGGAATTTTAATGGTTTTGTTTGTGTAAAACCATGTATGGAACTTAGTTAATCTAGAAGGAAAATATATAATGGTTTCAATGGCCATGTACTACGGTTTTGAAGGCTTGTAATGCCTTGATTTTATGAAATAAAGTGATTTCAAAGTGGAAAAATAATTGATGAAGTACAAGAATTAAAGAAATGAAAACAAAGTGTTTTGACATTTGAAAAATGGAATTTTCGTATATGAATGGAAAATAGAGGTTGAAAGTATTTGAACCTCAATTTATTTTAAAGAGAACTGATTTTTGGAATTGATTCATGAATTATGGAAAATACGTTGGTAACTTGAAAATTTCTAATGTATAACTCATCCTTTGGGTTTTGGAGTGCGTTAGTAAATTTTAAGTTAGAAACATTGATTTAATTCAATGAAATGGTGAAATTGTGGAATTTATTATGAAAAGGATTTTCTTGAGTAAGAAAATGTGGAAAATAATGTGAGAAGTCATATTATTTTGAGAAAGGTTGAATTGAAAATTTTGAAATATTGAGGAATATTTTATGTAGATGTAAAATGGTGAAAAATGATTTATGTAACTTAAAAACGTGATTTTTAAGCGTTTCAAATCAATGTTTAAAAACATGATTTTTAAACATTGATTTGAAAAATGTTTAAATATTTCCATGCGAATTGAAAAAATGTTGAAATATTTCTACGCAATTTGGAAAGCATTTAAATATTTTTACGCATTTAAGATATTGTTGAAAAATTACTATGCAATTTAAAAATGGTGGAATATTTTTACGTGATTGAGAAAACGTTGAAAAATCACTACGTGATTGAAAAATGATGGATATTTTTACGTTATTGAGAAACAATGGAAAATCGCTATGCTATTTGAAAATGCAACAAAAACATTGCAAAATTGTGAAAACGTAACAAAAATGTTGCGCGATTGTAAAAACATGACAAAAGTGTTTTGCGACTATGAAAATGTGATAATATGATTTCGCTATTGAATATACAGTATGATTACTATTGAACCAGTGTATGGACACTGTATGAGAAAATGATGAATTTAACAGTAAGATTACTGTTGGACTAGTGTATGGACACTGTATGAGAAAATGATGAATTTTGTCTGTGATTGGCATTGGTGCGACATACACCTCTTGAGTGGGTACGATATGCATAGTATAAGTCACTTGTTGACTTTGGGGGCATCGGGGTGCAGGTTGCCTACAGTGGGCAGTTGGTAGCTCTTCTGTACCGTGGGTTAGACCGATGCAACACACCGATGATCCTGACCGAGACACTATTCTTAATTAAGATCTAGTAAAGATTGTCGTGTATATGCTAGATGTGCAAACACATATAAGAATTGTGGCACGTAGTCTGAGGCATGTTGGTTCAGACAGATCTTTCGGATCAATTTCTCTGACTTGAGTATTAGCTCCATGGAGTAGGAAAGTGAGTCTATATGCACATGCATAATTATTGAGTATTGGTTATGATAATTGAACTATTGAATACTTGGATAATGTTGAAGGCATTATCGTAAATATTGAATATTTATATCTGTGATATAATAATTGAGGAATATTGGATGATGATGATGATAAATAATGATGATGGCATTATTGTAATTATTGTATGATTTGAATAATGTTAATAGCATGATGGTAATTATTATTTATTATATTTGTTGTGATAAATAATGATTGAGGGCATAATTGTAATTATTGTATCTATGATGATAAATAATGTTGAGCGCATTATTGTAATTATGGTATGATGTATCTGTATAGTATGCTCTTTGTGTTATCTCTATGCTACCATGTTGGTATTGGTGTAGGTGATCTCACCTCTTTGTTATATTATTTTGTTGTGCTTGTATTGTTAAAATTATATAATAGATGAAACGAGTTTCTTAGACTTGACTAAAAGCAAATATTCTAAGTTCGGTGACAACATCAAGGAGTAACCATCCCGGATTCGATGGTATGCAATTTTGAGGAGGAACAGATACATGACGCGTCAAGATGGATACAAGACAGAATAAGTATGTTGAGTTTTATCAATAGTATTTTACCGTGCTATTAAGTAGTACCCGTCATGGGGTTTGCTACTGTTTAAAATTGAGTCTATAAGTATTTAGTTTCCTAAATAATTGTTAAACATTATGTGGTATCAGTAATGTATATTAATCAGTTTAAATCTATTTTTCAGTATTACTTATAAATATCAGTAAGTTTATGTTTCCGCGAAAAGAAAATTTGAAACCCACCTTTTATAACTCAAACCTTTTATGAAATCATTTTCAAATTATAAGTTGGTAGTCGGATTATGTGATGCCCTACGGAAGGTGTTACATAATGCATCATATTCCTACTCCATGGAGCTAAACACAAATATCAAAGAGAATGATCCGGAAAACCTATCCGTACCCCAGGTTGCCCAACCAACTATTATATAGTCAAACGTCTTGTCAATAGCCCATAGTCAAAACAACGTGGTAAGTAGTACACAGTCAAATACGTCGTGCACCACAGGCATTGTACTAGATAGTCTCCACAAGATCTTGATTAAGAATAGTGTTTGTCGAGATCATTAGTGTGTTGCCAGTTACCACAGCCTAGTGGAACTACCAACTGTCCACATGTGGAATCCTCTGCACACTAATGCCTCCAAGTTCAGTCAATGAACCATGCTACGCCTATCACACCCACAACATGGTGTAATTCACCTCGTCAGTCAATCACCAATTTTCAACCAAATTGACACATCTCTCAATGTATGAACATGAATCAAAAATTACTCAAATGCCTTCATTATCATCATAATTATACAAATGCCCTCAGTATCGGTATAAACCAAATATAATATGTCTCCACCTGACAGTACTATTTCTCAATATGTCCGGGTCCACCACTTTGGCCTGACAGTAAAACTCACTATTCCTTTTAATCGCGTAAAGATTTTATCGCGTTTTCACAATCACGTTACCTTTTTCAAATGTTTTCAAATCGCGTAAATATTTTTTGACATTTTAAATATCGCATAGTATTTTTAAATCATTTTCTCAATCGCATAACATTTTTAAATCGTTTTCTCAATCACGTAGCTTAAAAATCATTATTTTAAATACGCGTAAGCTATTTCTAGTATTTTTCAACTACGTATAATATTTTCTTTACGTTCTAATTATACTTTGAAACTTTCCCCATTATTTGTCCACTTCTAATTAATTTTAACAGCATTTTGTCTAGAAAACTTATTAAATGATATTTTCTACGTTTTTCTTTAAAAATTATCTTATTTTATTATAATCATTATTTACACTTCGAAACTTACTAACGCACTTCAAAACTCAAGGTGAGCTTTACGTTAACATTTTTCAAGTGTTCACTTTATTTCTTATTTATAATTAATTCCTCTAATTTGGTTTTCTAAAACTAAATTCATTTATTTCATTCTCCGAAAATTCATTGAAATTGGATTCTTTTTAAATTAACTACTTAATCTACATTAGAAAATAATTTTGGAAATCAAATATATATTGAATGGCATTTTGGCCGAATTCAACATATTCTTTACAATTGATCTTTAAATCATTTTCCATCTTCTAAATCATTTTCAAATTCATTAATTCACTTAAATCAATTAAGTCATTCTTTTAGAAAATGGTTGAGAACATTTTAATTCTCTTTTTCTTAGTGAAGTTATGAGCTTCCTTGTGTTCTTCGGAACATTCATGCAAAACCTTACATGTTATTCACATCTTACAATATTTAACATACATCTATAAACACATACCATATATTTTAAAGCTATAAACATGCATGCACACATAATCAATCACAAAAATAGAAAAGGCATTAAACAACTAAGTGAATGAATCCTTATGGATTCTTCACCATACACAAATCCACTCCTCACCACCAACACATGATTGATGAGGGTAATCTCCCTCTTACCTCTTGGTGAAACCTCTAAAGCTTCTTGTTGTTCTTCTTGAAATAGATCTACTCCACCAAGTAGCACTTAAAACAAATAAACACATACAATATTAATTTTCAAGATTATCAAAAGTGACCATAAGCCAAAATATGGTCTTAGAAACTTACCAAAGAAAAGAAAGATGAAGAGCACAAATCTTCACCTAAAGGCTCTTGATCTTGAACTTGAAATCAAGATTGAAAGTGAATGATCTGGAAGATAGTCTCAACATGAAAGTTCCTTAGAATTGCATGAAGATTCAAGATCTAAGGTTGTTTCGAATTATTGAAGCTTGGAAAGTATTTTGGAAGGGTGTGGTCATGAGCTTTCTTTGAAGAACAAGGATGAAGATGGATGATTTAGGCTTAGGTTTCTTCTACAAAGTATCTTAGAATGATGTAAGAATACTAGATGTAAGGTTGTTTGAAATCATAGATGAGTGGAGGGTGGTGCAAGGTGGTTTGGCTGTGAGCTTTGTGGGAGAAAAAGGTAAGAGTTTTTGTGTTCTTTGCTTGATGGGAAGATGAAGATGAATGAATCTTGAGAAGTTCCTAACATGAAAGTGTCTTGGATTAATGAGAGGATTCAAGAAATGATATTGGTAGGAATTATAGAAGTTTGGAGAGTGGATCTTTGGTGCTTGGCCGAATCCATGGAGGGAGAGAAAGTGAGAGGATTTTTGTTACTTGTTCTTGGTTCTTTGGGGAAATGGAAGTGTAAGAAAGTAAGTGAATTGAAAAGATGAATATTGTCTCCTACTTGAGTGTTATGGCCTTAGAGCACAAGGAGAGGAAATGGTGAGAACTTCATGCAAAAGATGTAAATGAATCAAAGCCCTCCTATTTATAGACTTCATGAAAAAGATGAAGACTTAAGATATTTTGATCAAGATATTTTTCGGTATACTTTAAGCAATGAACAATAATTATTGCTTATAAAGTCAGTGTTTATTGTCCAATGGATAATAAAATATACCTAGATTTTTCTCTTGTTCTAGCTGGGTAACAAATATTGTTGATCATTTTTCTACTGATTACCCTTGATGAGTCACAGAGCGAGTCATCAAAGAGAAGTTTCTAGAACATGTAACTCACTACGATGAGTCAACATGATGAGTCACCGTGAAAATTTCTAGAACAGCTGAGTCAGCATGGTGAGTCGTAGCACTGAGTGAGCATGGTGAGTCATAGCGTTGAGTGAGCATGGTGAGTCGTTAGGGAACCTTCTGGAGCGTGTGACTCACTGTGGCGAGTCGCAGGGTGAGTCAGTGTTTCTACAAGCTTCTAGAATGTGACAAGTCATCGTTTCTAGAACATGATGAGTCATCAGGTATTGAGGTGTCACGTCACGTGTCAAGCTTCTATTAGTCCTCCGCGATGAGTCACAGTTGCCAACTTTGACCAGCTCCTCATTGGTCCACATGTAAAGCAAGTATTCAAGTACTTGATGACTAGGCGCGTGACTAGGCATTTTCTAGAATCTTCTAGAATAGTCTAGAACATGTGAGTCACTAGGCTAGTCACCTAGGTGAGTCACCAAACGATGAGTCATCGCCTAGAACATTCTAGAGTGGGTGACTAGGCTTACGTCTAGAATCATCTACTATATATTTCCAAGAAAGATATCATCCAATAGATAATAAAACATACCCCAATTTTATTTGTCAGATAAAATCGTAGAAAAACAAAACTTCAAAAATTGTTTCTGGTTTCGGGTTTAGTAAGATCCCCTAGCTCCGAATCAATAGTACAAAATTTTCTGGCTAAAGAAAATTTTTATTTTTCTGAGCCCGTCCTAGGCTCACACAGTCCAAAATATCTAGAGTATATTAAATATTCAAAATATTCTAAAATATCAAAAATATAATAAAATATTCAAAATATCTTAAAAATATCTTAAATATATTAAAATATTCAAAATATCTCAAAATATCTAGAATATAATAAAATATTCAAAATATCTTAAAATATCTAAAATATATTAAAATATTCAAAATATCTAAAATATCACAAAAATTCACAAAAATCATAACAATTGTAAAACTCATGAAAATCAAATCAGATTAGTAAAAATAATTAAGGATTGACAGAAAGAAATAAAATACGAAGGCTTATATATAACCTAAAGATAATATTAAAATAATCAAAAATGTAAAAATTCCCAAAAAAATTCCTAAAAAATCACAAAAAATTATAAAATTCACGGAAGTGGAGTTGGATTACTCAAAATAATTAAGGATTGACAGAAATAAATAAAATACGAATTTTTGGAGTGTTACAAACCTCATTGCATAAGGGTTCCATATCTATGGATCAACCTCATTACATAAGGGTTCCATTTCTATGGATCAACCTCATTGCATAAGGGTTCCATTTATATGGATCAACCTCATTACATAAGGGTTCCATATCTTACTATGGTACAACTTTGATAAACAAAGGAACCACTCTTGCTAAACACTCAATTCAATCCTAACTTAATGAGAGAATAGATTATTTGCACTATGGTTCAACTTCATAAATAACAGAACCAACTTTTATTATGATTCAACCATATAAACAAAGGAACCAACTCCTACTAAACACTCCACTCAATCCCAACTTAATGATACAATATAGTATTTGCCGAAAAACTTGCATATTTAGCTCAAGTCTTATGTCTTAACTTTCAAATGCAATAAGAATCAGGCCAATCCAATGTCCATAGGTCAATCTATGCAGCAAACATCATAGGCTGCACACTAGATTCTACAGAATTCTATAGAATCCAAGAATTGTCCCATTGGAACAATACTCACTTCAAATCATTCAAGATTAGTTTCTATGTGATTTCTAACACTAATTATAGCCCCTAATCATATTGTAACTCTCAAACAACCTATTGATTTTCATAGGCATGCAATTAGATCAAGAATCACACTAACTCAAACTCATTTTTCAAGTTCCTCATCTATGAACCAAAATGGTTTGTCTAGGCTACAAATGACCATCTTGCACTCACTAGGCTGAAAATGATTGAAGACAACCAAAGAATGAAAGAACCAAGCCAAGAACATGGATTTGGCTCTCTAAATCCATTTTTCCATTCTAGAACCCGAAGTTCATTCAAGATGAACCAAAAGGAAAAAAGATGAATAGAAACTTCCCTGCAAGTTAGAAAATACTCAAACTCAATTCTTGAAACCAAGAATCAAGCAAGGAAAACAAATTTGCTTCTCAAATCCATTTCTCTTTTATCATACAACCTAGTTTCATACAAGATGAAACAAAGGGAAAATATGAGATAGAAGCTCCCCTACCTCTTGTGGTGTGGTTGATCGTCAAGCTTTGGAGTGCTCTTGATCTCCCCTTCCTCTTTTTCTCCGCTATTTCCCCTTTCCTCTTCTTTCTTTTCTTTTCTCTATTTCTACTGGTTGGCTTTGTGAGAAAGGCAAGAAAATGAGGATAAAAGCCAAACTTGGAAACTTTAGTTTTTATACTAAAACTTATATATGCTAAGGACACTTGAATTATGTCAAATCAATTTTCCTAACTTCCAATAACTTTAGAATAAATCCTAGGATTCATCTAAATTATTGGTTCACCATTTTTTTAATTTTTCATATCTACTGCTAGTTAATCCAGTATTAGAGCACACTGTTAGTATGCTTAAAAATACCAAACAAACTCTGATTACCCTCAAATTTTTACCGCGTCTTACTTAACTCATTTGTGACCTAGAAACAAGTTATTCATATCTGTTTCCCTCAACTTAGCCTTCAAATCCATTTTTTGAGTTATTTTGGGCTACTTTTCACCTTATGTGTTGCAGCAAAGTGCCTAAATTAACTCGGTTTATCACAAAACTGAATTGGCATGTCAAGCAAGTCTTAGGCAACCTCTGTAGCCTTTTACAAGCCTAATATGTTATTGAGGGTGTTACATTTCTCCCCTCTTTTTTAAATTTTTGTCCCCAAAATTGTTTTCCTCATAAACAACCCTAGGTAATCTTGCTTAATATAGGACTCCAATTCTCAAAAAGCTCCTTTAATGCCAAGTTCACCTTATAGTATCTTCTAGAAAAAGGCACCTGGATACATATTATGCTATGTCCTTTATCATTCTAGGCCACCAAAACATTATCCAAAGATCTTGGTACATTTTAGTAGCCTCTAGACGAATGGTATAACTATTCTTATAAGCTTCCTTTGAAATCCTTTCCTTGATTCTTGACTCTCTTGAAACACAAAGTATATTTCTAAACTTTATCATTCCATCCTAAGTCATAACAAAATCCTTTTGGGTTCCTAAGAAGATCTGCTTACTAATGTCCCTTAAAGCTTCGTCCTCCTTATGAGTTTCTAAAATCTGAGTCCTTAAGTCATTTACTATGCTCACTCTGTTCACTACATGTCTATATGGCATCATAGTCACTTCTAAACTCAAATTCTTGAAACTCTCAAGAAGTTCACTTTATTGGACCATTATCATAGTTTCATCAGATTAGCTGGTTACTATTGACGGTTTATTGAGGGGTTTTCCAAGATAGTGGGACCTCTTACCCAACTTACACAGAAGAATCAAACTTTTGTACAAACTAATGCATACAAAGAAAGTTTTCAAGAGTTGAAAAGACGATTGACTACTTCACTGGTGTTGATTCTATCTGATCCTAATGAACCTTTTGAAGTATATTGCGATGCTTCATACCAAGGACTAGGTTGTGTACTTATGCAAAATCAGAAGGTTGTGGCATATGCTTCAAGGCAGTTAAAGGTACACGAGAGGAATTATCCCACTCATGATTTGGAATTAGTTGTTGTTGTTTTACCACTGAAAGTCTGGAGACATTTTCTCTATGGAGCAACTTTCAATGTCTTTGGTGATCATAAAAGCTTGAAGTATCTGTTTGACCAAAAAGAGTTAAACATGAGGCAGAGGCGTTGGCTAGAATTTTTGAAGGATTATGATTTCTAGTTACAGTATCATCCCAGGAAGGTGAATGTCATTGCAGATGCTTTAAGTAAAAAAATGCTTAGCACTTCTATTATGATGATCAAGGAGAGCGAATTGATAGAAGAATTTTGGGATATGTAGTTGTTAGTGAAGTTAATGCCGGGAAAGATGTGTTTGAACGTGATCACTATTTTAAATAGTTTGAAAAATGAAATCTGAGAGAAACAGAATAATGACCAACATTTGCGAGAAGCGAAGGAAGCAATGAAACAAGGAGCAGTGTTAGAATTTAAAGAAGAAACAAATGGAATTTTAAAATTTAAAGGGAGGATTTGTGTGCCAAATGATCAAGGATTTAGGAGATTGATTTTGGAGGAAGCCCATAGGAGTAAGTTGAGTATGCATCTCGGAGCCACAAAAATGTATCAAGACTTGAAGCAACTTTAATGGTGGCAGGGAATGAAGAGAGACATTGCAGAGTATGTATGATCATGTTTAGTCTGTCAGAAGGCTAATGTAACACCCTGGAAAAACATATTAGGCTTGTATATGGATACGAAAGTAGCCTAATACTTGCTTAACATGTCTGTTAAGTTTTGTGACTGTCTGAGCACGTTTAGGCACTTTGCTACAATGCTATGTTTGGAAAATAGTTGTTTTTAGCTCTGGAGGTGGCTTAAATTGCTTAGTTTGTAGAAATAAAATTTGAGATTTATCAGAGTTAGTTTAGTATTTTTAAGCATACTGGTTATGTGTTTTAATACCAGATTGACAGCCAACAGATATGTAAAAATATGGAAATGGTAAAAAAAGATTTTTAATGAATCATAGAATTTATTTTAAGTTTGTTGGAGGTTAAAGAATTGGATTTGGTGAAATCTGAATGTTCTTAGCAAATATAAGTTTCAGTATGGTTTTAGGGGCAAAATGGACTTTTCCTCCTATTTTTCCCTATTAACTCTCTGTTGAGAGGAGAAGGAGAAGTAGAAAATGAAAAGAAAGAAAAGAGAAAAGAGAAAAAGGAAAGAAGAAGGAAGGAGAAGGAAGAGGAAGAAGGAGGACTCAAGTGGAGAGCTTAGATCTTCCATGGCCATCCTTGGCTTCATCTTCATCTTGTCTACAAGAGGTAGGGGAAAACTTGTTTTTACTTCTTGAATCCATCTTCTTCATTTGGTTTGTGGGGATCTAATGGAGGAAATGGGGGGTTTTAAAGTGTGAGAATTGTATTTTTATTAGTAAATACATGAATCTTGTTAGAAAGCTAGAGAATAGCATGTTTTTGGTTTGATGGAAGCAAGAAGTTGGATTTTCAGCCTTGGAATACCTTGATTCCCATTTTATGTCATATTTGGGGGTTTAGGTTAAGTGTGAATTTTGATTCACAAAGTGGTATGATTGAGTGAAATTAAAGTAAAATAAGAGTTGCTATGTGTAGTTGAACCTTGTGGAAGGTTGTAAATCACTTGGATGTGAAGTTTGAGTGATTGGAGGAGGGTTTTGTTCCAATGGAATAGTAACCCGCGACTGCATAATTCTGCAGAATTTATGTTCTGATGCTGGCGCCATGGCACAAGGATTTCACATCGCGGCATGAGACTGATGCACTTTCAGTATTGTAACCCGAGAGCTGGGCGCCGCGACGTGAGCTCCAGAATCTTCAAAAATGTGTTTTTGATATTCTTGGAAGTTCCTAAGTGTTGGGACCTTTCATGTATGCCTTTACAATTGTGATGAGACCTTAATAAGGGTATTTAATGACGTGAGAATGTGATAAATCAAAGTGATTTGTAATTGCTAATTATGTGAGGTAATTAGGCATGGATATACACATGTATATTGTGAAATGTGATTTGAGAAAGTGAGTTTTCCTAAGTGTTGGAATCACTCATGTTTACTCTTTTGAGAGTGTGAAATTACTTTTAAGAGTGTTTGGATAAAATGGTTGTAAAATGAACTTGATGTGTATATAAATCAATTGTGGAACTAATTATGTGATGTAATTAGTAATTGTTATGCATAATATGATTGTGAAACATAGTTGAGGTGAATGGTATACTCTTTATGTTTGTGTGTTGATAAGGATGGATTTCCTTATAGTTCCGAGGATGGACTTCCTCTCTGTTTTGAAGACCATGTAGTTGATGGATTTCACTACTCGGAGTGTTATTTTTTGGATGGACTTCCAGTGCTTGTCCAAGGTTATGGATGTGATTTCCATTACTTTGTTCAGGACTCATGCATTCATGGCATTACCATGGACTTAGTATCATGCATTATTCATTTCATACTTAAGTTATTGCATAGGCATATACATTAGACATACCTTGGCATAACATGGCAATTGTATGGACGGTTGCTATCATGATATAAACTCATAAACATTGCAATTGTATGGGCGATTGCGTGTCTCTGAGATGGAGATGTTGTGATTGCGTGTCTCTGAGATGGAGATGTTGTTATTGCATGTCTCTGAGATGGAGATGTTGTTGTTGCGTACTTTTGAGATGGGAGTGTTATTGTGCTTCTATGAATGAAGTGTATTCGTGATGCATGTAAATCAATTGTTATTGTAATTATTGTAGGTAACTAGGGATTGTATGGTATAGTTTGACTAGTTGAGGTGTAATAATTCTCCTAGTTGTTTGATAGGGTGAGATGCCTAATTGTAAAAAGAGTAGTTGAAGATGGGCATTCCTTCTTTACTCTTGGCGATCTAGAGTAGTTGAGGTAGGGTGATGTCCTCACTACATATGATGAGTAGTTGGGGTGGATTTATCCTCACTACGACTCATACATGCATGACAATAGTATATGATTGTATGGGCGGTTGTATATTATTGTTGTTAGCTTCTGGGAATGAAGTGTAGTTTACTTTTGTGATGTGAAGTGTGATTTTATTAGTTGCATATGGAAATGAGTTTTCTATACAACTTATAAAATGGGATTCTATTTCGGGAAGAGAAAGGACATGATTTTGGCTTTTGTCACCTTTTTAGTAATATTGTGTTTTCACTTGATGTTTTTCCCCGAAATAGCTGGAATGATTGTGATAGCATGTTTTAACTGCATGGAACTACTGAGAATGCGTGATTCTTACCCCCTGTGTGTGTTTCAATGATGATTCTGGGGAGAAAGCTTTGTGGGAAATAAAGTGATCGAAGTCAGGAGCTTGAAGTGCTTAGCTTAGTGTAGCTAGGTGGTTTATTTTGAAACGATGTATGTATGGTATTTATGAGGAATACTGTTGTGGTATAATATTTATATATTCATTCATGGCTCATATTTTCTATATAATGTCATTATGTTATATTAAAAATCGCATAGCTGTTAAGTAGCAAGTCCGAATCTAGTGACTGTGATAGTATACTATAGTTATTAAATTCGAGATGTTACAGCTAACATTGAACATGAAAGATCTTCTGGAATGTTGCAACCTTTGGCTATTCCTGAATGGAAATGGGATGATATAGGGATGGATTTTGTGACTGGACTACCAAAGACTAGAAGGGGTCATGATTCTATTTGGGTAGTTATTGATCGGCTTACGAAGTTAGCGCACTTCTTGCCAATTAACATCAAGTACTCAATGGAGAGGTTGACTCAAGTGTACATCGGTGAAATCGTTAGACTTCATAGTGTACCTTCAAGTATTATTTCAGATTGAGATCCGAGATTCACATCGAAATTTTGGCACAATTTGCAAGGAACAATGGGAACGAAGTTACGTCTAAGTTCTGCTTACCATCCACAAATAGATGGTCAGTCAGAAAGAACGATTCAGTCACTAGAAGATTTGTTGAGGGCTTGGGTGCTAGAACAGTCGGGATGTTGGGATGAATTCTTACTTATGATAGAATTCACCTACAACAACAGTTTTCATTCAAGCATAGGGATGACACCCTATGAGGCATTGTATGGGTGATGATGTAGAACACCGTTGTGTTGGTATCAAGATAGTGAAAGTGTTGTTTTAGGACCGAAACTTGTGCAACAAACCACAGAAAAAGTAAAGATGATTCAAGATAAAATGAGGGTAACTCAGACTCGACAAAATAGTTATTCTAATAAAAGAAGGAGACCACTAGAATTTGAAGAAGGTGACCATGTATTTTTGCGGGTAACACTTACGGCCGGAATCGGGTGAGTGATTAAGTCTAGGAAGCTCACTCCAAAATTTATCGGGCCGTATTAGATTCTTCGTCAGATAGATTCGGTAGCTTATCAAATAGCATTACCACCTTTTCTTTCAAATTAGCACAATGTATTCTATGTATCACAATTGCGGAAGTACATTCTTGATCCCACTCATGTTATTGAATTGGATACAGTACAACTGAAGGAGGATTTAACCTATGAAACATTTCTCGTCAAGATCGAGGATCGGAGGATAAAGTAACTCAGAGGAAAAGAGATTTCATTGGTTAAAGTAGTCTAGAGTGACGTAAGTGGAGAAGCAACATGAGAGTTAGAGAATAAAATAAAAGAACAGTATCAGTATTTGTTTTAATATATGTTTAAGTTTCGATGACGAAACTTCTTTTTAGAGGAGGAGAGTTGTAACACCCCAAAACTTGCTATTTTACAGTAATGACTGAATTGTACTATTTTATGATTTCTGTGTGCTGTAAATTTATTTTGATTATTCTGTGACTGTATTTGATCATTGTATGTGATTTACTCCGGGTCAAGAAAATAATAATTTTCGGGATGGGGAATTTTGATGACTTATTTTGTGAACCAATTAGAATATTTGAAGCTTGATGAAAACCAATAGAAAATGGTCAACGAAAATAGCTAGACTAGTTAGCTATGTAATTAGATGAAATTAGATAATTTAAACTAAGTTAGTATAAAACCTATGTAGTAACTAAATGGAACAGACCTAGTTTGATTCCTATTAGGGCTTCACAATTTTGGGAGGATCTAGTAGCTTATAGAAACTTGTGAGTCACACTTAAGTAACTAGATAGTTAGCATGGAAACTGATAATCACATATTTTATACATTAATAAAACATCATTTTTAGTCATTTACACTCTTCATGTACTTAATTGATTGAGCTTGGTTATGTTTTGTAAGTTTGGACTCAAATTGGACTTAATTGATTTTTTCAGCATTATTTGGGTCTTACACTATTTCTGTATTTCAGTCATATCTTGAGTTCTAGAAGTGTAATAATTATGTATCTTACCTTGTAGGAAAGATAAGAGAGAGCTCTACAACTTTCATGAGAGATCCAGGTAAAATTCGAACATTTAGTGAAGCTAAATGGGCTTGGAAGTCAGAGTACGAGTTTTGTGATTGGAACCTGAATAGTGTGCAGTAATCAGAGCATAACTCGGGTTGTAGGAATTATCTTGGGCTGAAATTTATACATTTGAAATTTAAGACCCATATCTACAACTTTCATGAAGAACACAAGAGCAAATTCAGACATCTTGGAGGTGATATTGGGTCTAGAAGTAAAAACCAAGGTGCTGAAACTGGGCTTGAACAGTCTACAATAATTGGGTCATATCTTGGGTTGTAGAATGAATTTTTGGTTGATCTTGGTGGCATTGGAAAGCTGAGACAAAATGCTACAAATTTCATGAAGACCATGTTGCATCATTTTGATGGCATCCATGAGATCAACACTGAATGATTTCGAAGACAAAAAATCTCAATAATTTTCCACTCACCATTTGGCATTTTCCACTCATTCACCCACTTATCCACCTACTCTTAATCAGCCCCCTTGTCATCTTGTATCCCTAATCCTCTATAAAAGGCACCATTGGCTGATCATTTAGTGCTCTTGGTGTTAGGCCTAGTTTTTAGAAGTTATGGTTATGGTTGTTTATTGTTTTCCTTTGTTGTAATTTTCTCTTGCTCTAAATTGAAGCTATGTTCATCTTTATCTCCTTCTCTCTTTCTTTCTTCTTGTCTATGAGTAACTAAATCTTCATCTTGCTTGGGTGAAAGAGTGAAGCTCTTGGTAATGAAATAAGGTTAGATTATTCTATTTCTTGTGCTTAAATAATATATTATCAAATGAACATTATATGTGTTGTATTTTGTTTCCAATCAATTTAGAAACCTTCTTTGTATAATGGAGATCTTGATTTATTGTAGACAATAGGATTGACACAGTGAATGCTTAAACTCATTTACAAATGTTGGTAGATAATTAAAGGAATCATAGTATGATTACATATATAATTGAACTTTGAATGTTATATTTTCCGATTAGAACCTCCGTTATGTGTGGATTTCAATTGAGTTATAAAGATAACTAATTTTGTCTTTAATTTATTACCAAGAGTGGATCTCCTAACCCAAGCAAGTTCTTAAATTCATTTGTGAATATTTTTTATTACTTTTGGTGTTGTGACAAATCCTTTTCTTACCTCAAATAATTTCTCTTCATCAATTCCCTGTGGATCGACCTCGGATTCCCGAGAAATTTATTACTTGAGACAACCTGCACTTGGGTTTGCATCCTTAAATCCCGCATTCAAGTTTTTGGCGCCGTTGCCAGGGACTTGATTAGAAGTTTTAATTTATTGAACACCTGAAACTAAACAAATTGTGGAAACAATGTGTAATGGTGAGTTTCTTAATAAAGAACCTGATGAAGCTTTAGACTATTTAAACCAGTTGGCTGAAAATTCTCAATCTTGGCATGGTACTAACCCTTCTGAAAATTCAATTAGATCTAACCTTGCAAGTACTAATAAAGAAAAATATCACCTTAGTCAAGAGGAAGATCTAAATGCTAGGTTTGCTAGTTTGGCTAGAAAGGTTGAAGCCATGGAACTAAGAAAAGCAAAAGAAATCAAATCTGTGCAAAATGAAAAAATTTATGGCATTTGTGATGACTTAAGACACTCAACACATGAATGTCCTAAGATTCCTGTTTTTAAAGAAGTTGTACATGAGCAAGTAAATGCAATGAATAATTTTAAAAAGCAATTTACTTCTTCTTTTTCAGATACATACAATCCGAGATGGAGAAATCACCTGAACTTCAGCTGGAGGAATAATAATCAGTCACAATTTGTGCAACCACCACCTCCTCAGGCACAACAAGACTCTCAAAATTCTCAAGGATATGCGCCTTATGTCCTACCATATAGGAAAAACCTTGAAGAAACACTGCATGCATTCACAGAAAAGCAAGAGGCCATTAATAAACAAAACAATCAAACTATGAGTGACATAAAAGACACTCTTGCTAAACTTTCTTCTGCACTCATCATTCACGAGAAAGGAAAATTTCCTTCTCAACCTCAACCAAATCCCAAGGGTCAGTACAGTCTAAATGAGGGGAGTTCAGAAAACCAACAAATGGACCAAGTCAAGTCAGTGATAAGTCTTAGGAGTGGAAAGGTTGTTGAAAAACAAATTCCTGAACCTTGTGAGAAAGAAGATGAACCAATTGCCCAAGAAAATGAAGAAGCTGACCAAAAGGAGACTAAACTCTCGCCTTCACCCCTATTTCCTCAAGCATTGAATAATCCAAAGAAATTAGACCACCACAATAAAATTTCTAAAATTTTGCAACAAGTAAAGATCAATATTCCTCTATTAGATGCTATCAAATAGATTCCTTCTTATGCCAAATAT
The DNA here is from genome assembly GCA_029884605.1 of Ormosia emarginata. Lineage (NCBI taxonomy): Eukaryota > Viridiplantae > Streptophyta > Magnoliopsida > Fabales > Fabaceae > Ormosia > Ormosia emarginata. The sequence goes on from JAQQTP010000088.1 coordinate 50,511,222, forward strand.
TTGAAAGACTTGTGCACTGTTAAAAGGAAACTAAATATGAAAAAGAAAGCATTTTTGGCTGAACAGGTAAGCTCCATTCTTCATAATAATAATGCGTTGAAATATAAAGACCCTGGTTGTCCTACAATTTCATGCATTATTGGAGACATAAAATTGAAAAAGCTTTACTTGATCTTGGTGCTAGTGTCAATTTGCTTCCATATTCAGTTTATCAGCAACTCAACTTGGGTGAGTTAAAACCAACTTCTATAACTCTTCTACTTGCTGATAGATCAATTAAAATTCCAAGAGGAATAGTGGAAGATGTGTTGGTTCAAGTTGATAAATTCATATATCCTGTGGATTTTATTGTCTTGGATACTGAACCTATGCTTAATAGTTGCAAGTTAATTCTTGTTATTTTAGGTTGTCCATTTTTAGCAACATCAAATGCTTTGATAAATTGCAAAAATGGAGTGGTGAAGCTAACATTTGGAAACATGACACTGGAGCTTAATGTTTTTAACATGTGCAAACAACCACAGGAAGTCCTTGATGAAAAGGAGGAAGTTGAAGGAATTGAAGCCATTATAGATGATCATCTTCAAACAAGGAGTTCTTCTGACCCATTAGAAATTTATTTAGTCAATTCATTTGAGTCAGGCATGCAACTAGAAGATGATATCTTTGAAACATGCTCTTTGCTTGATTGTACATAGCTAATAGAGTACAAGGGATGGAAGCCAATATTTGAAGAGCTAAAACCCATGAATGATAATGCCCATGAAGAAGTACCCACATCGGAACTAAAGCCATTACCTGCTGGGTTGAAGTACACATTTTTGGGAGAAGAGCAAAACTTTCCAGCGGTAATTTTCTTGTCTCTTACTGAAGAACAAGAAAGTATATTAACAGAAGTACTTAAAAGGTATAAAAGTGCAATTGGATAGACATTAAAGGACATAAAAGGTATTAATCTATTAATTTGTATGCATAGAATACATTTAGAGGATAATGCTAAAACTTCTCAACAACCTCAAAGAAAATTAAATCCACACATAAAAGAGGCAGTTAGAGCTGAAGTCCTTAAATTGCTTGATGTTGGAATTATCTATCCTATCTCTGATAGTCAATGGGTAAGCCCTACACAAGTTGTGCCTAAGAAATCTGGAATAACAGTGATTGAAAATGATAAAGGTGAATTAATACCTACACGAGTCTCATCTAATTGGCGTATGTGTATTGATTTTAGAAAATTAAATGTTGCTACTAGGAAAGATCATTTCCCCTTGCCACATCTTGATCAAATTCTGGAAAGGGTAGCAGGACATCCATACTACTGTTTTCTTGATGGTTTTCATGTTATAATCAAATACCAATTGCATTGGAAGATCAAGAAAAGACCACTTTTACATGTCCCTTTGGTACTTTTGCATATAGAAGAATGCCTTTTGGCCTTTGTAATGCTCCGGCAACATTTCAAAGATGCATGTTAAGCATTTTTAGTGATATGATTGAGTATTATTTAGAGGTTTTCATGGATGATTTGACAGTTTTTAGAAATTCTTTTGAAAATTATCTTGATAATTTGGAAAAAGTTCTTAAAAGATGCGAAGAAAAAGGATTTGTGTTAAATTGGGAAAAATGTCATTACATGGTTACCTCAAGAATAGTGTTAGGTCATGTGATATCTTCTAAAGGAATTGAAGTTGATAAGGCCAAAGTTGAATTAATTGCTCATTTGCCTTCCCCAAAAGCAGTCAGAGAAGTTCGTTCTTTTTTAGTACATGCAAGATTTTACAGAAGATTCATAAAGGACTTTAGTGCCATATCTAGACCATTATGTAGTCTTCTATTGAAAGATGCACCATTTGATTGGACTCAAGAATGTCAAAAATCTTTTAAAAAATTAATTGGTCTTCTGACATCTGCCCCTATCATGCAATCTCCTGACTGGTCTTTGCCTTTTGAGTTAATGTGTGATGCTAGTGATTATGCTGTGGGCGCTGTTTTAGGCCAAAGAAAGGAAGGTAAGCCTCATGTGATTTGTTACGCAAGTAGAACTTTAAATAGTGCACAAATGAATTACACCACAACTGAAAAAGAACTACTTGCTGTATTTTTTGCACTGGACAAATTTCTATCTAACTTAATTGGTTCTTCTATTGTGATTTTCATCAATCATGCCGCTGTTAGATATTTGATGTCTAAGCAGGATGCCAAACTAAGATTGATATGATGGATCTTGTTGCTTCAAGAATTCAACATCACAATAAAAGATAAGAAAGGAGCTGAAAATGTTATCGCTAATCATTTGTCCAGACTTACAATAGGCTCACCTTTTGATAGCACACCCATCAATGATTCTTTTCCTGATGAATTCTTATTTTCTGTCAATTCCATGCCTTGGTTTGCTAACATAGTCAACTTTCTTACAACAGGAAAGATTCCACCTCAATAGACGCACCAAGATAGGAAGAAATTTTTTACAAAGGTGAAAATTTTTTATTGGGATGACCCATACTTGTTCAAATATTGTCTTGACCAAATCTTTTAGAGATGTGTGCCCAATAGTGAGGTAGGTAGTGTCATTAAATTTTGTCACTCAGAAGCATGTGGAGGTCACTTTTCTTCAAAGAAAACAGCTGCAAAAATCTTGCAGTGCGGATTTTATTAGTCCACTTTATTTAAGGACTGCTATACTTTTTGAAAAAGTTGTGAAAATTGTCAAAAGATGGGCTCAATTTAAAAAAGAATCATGATGCCTCTAAACCCCATCCTTGTCATTGAAATTTTTGATTGTTGGGGAATTGATTTCATGGGTCCATTTCCATCCTCATTTGGATTTGTGTATATTTTGGTTGCAGTTGATTATGTCTCAAAATGGATTGAGGTGATACCATGCCGACACAATGATCATAAAACTGTTCTCAAATTTTTAAAAGAAAATATCTTGTGTCGATTCAGAATCCCTCGAGCTATCATCAGTGATGGGGGAACACATTTTTGCAATAAACCATTTGAATCTTTAATGAAGACATATGGTATTACACACAAAATTGCCACCCCTTATCACCCTCAAACAAGTGGACAAGTTGAATTGGTAAATAGGGAGATTAAACAAATTTTGGAAAAAATGGTTAACCCAAATCGTAAAGATTAGTCTTTAAGACTAAACGATGCACTTTGGGCTTACCGTACTGCTTTCAAAACATCTTTGGGCATGTCACCCTATTGGTTAGTCTATGGAAAACCTTGTCATTTGCTTGTAGAATTGGAACATAAAACATTTTGGGCCATTAAAGCTTTCAATCTAAATCTTGATGACGCTTGCAAGATATGCAAATTATAATTAAATGAACTTGAAGAATTGAGAAATGATGCATATGAGAACCCAAAGATTTATAAAGCCAGAACAAAAGCTTTTCATGACAAGACAATTTTGAAAAAATCTTTTGAAATTGGTCAAAAAGTTTTGCTTTATAATTCTCGCCTGCACCTATTCCCTGGAAAATTGAGATATAGGTGGAGTGGTCCTTTTGTTGTCAAACATGTGTATCCTTATAAGGCCGTAGATATTGAGAATCCTAAGAATGGTAATGTGTTTAAAGTCAATGGACAAAGGCTTAAACCATTTCTGGAAAACCAAGTTGATGAGATAGAATTCATCTCTTTTTTTCATCCTTGTTATGAATAGAATTCACTCTAATTTTGTTGCCTTGTTTTTGCAGTCCTTTGTGTTGCCAGTTAAGTGGTGGATAACGGTACTCCGTGACTCTCAAGTCGGTTTGTTTTTTAGTTTCCCAAAATAACTGAATCCTTCTTCTCCTTTAAAATGGATGTCATTCTTTCAAACCTGAGAAAACATTTTCCTTCTCTCCCTCAAAATGCTCTGAAAAAAATCTACAAAGTTAGATGTGAAAGATTGAGACTGTTAATGCACAAGGGTATACCAGAAGATGTACGCTGGATAATTGAAGCAAAGGTCCGACTAGCAGGTGAGTCTTCAATTTCATTTGACCCATACATGCCAGGTCTTGGAAGAAGTTCGTATTCTAAAAGGAGAAGAGCAAAAAGGTTACAAGTCTGTCACAAATGTGGACGATGGAATTGTAACAAGCGATGTCATTCTTTGGGGATGGTTTCCACAAACAGAGAAGATAAAATTTTCTTCATTAAGAATGGACTGAGTAAGGAGTCATTAGATGATATCTTATTGACTCTTGAGACGCATTCTTGTGGATTGGTGCATCGTGAACTTCTTAATTTGTGGAATCTCTTCAAAGATGAAGAAAAATGCTACAGTCTTGGGAATCTGACTCTAAAAGACCCTGTTTGCCAATTTATAAGAAAATTGGATGGGAAGCTTATCCTCGACTCATAGAAGGCATTTAAGTCGTTATTGGACGTGAAACTAGAGGCAGATATGAGCCATATCCACAACAATCTGTACATATTATCTTCTTCTTCTTCATGTTTTCTAAAAAAAAAGCAAAAAAAAAATAGAAACAAAAATTGAAAAAAAAATGTAAGGAGTACCATGACTTTCATTAGTTGTGGAGCCCTAGCCTTTGGCTGACCCATCATTGACTCGGGTGGACCTTTGCACACTAGTCCTTAAAAAAGTTCATGTACCATGCTCTGTAGAGAGCCGCACTCCATAACCCAATGTTTACCATCTAGGCACTGTGGAGTTGATGGGCAGGAAGAAGCGTCTCACTCTGGTTATTAGTGAGAAGTAACCCACAGCTGCCAAAGCGTATGAGGCATCTGAGCTTGATCCTCTCTTTTATTAGAAGGGACTCTCAGCGCCCTGGGATGGGACGTTCTGGATCTTGGACATTACGGGTTTCAAATTTTAGCATCTTTATTGATGTTACGAGCCCAAGTGTGAGCTCTCTCGGTTCCAAACCCACGATGGAAACCCACGATGGTTTCTTCTTTCTCTTTTCTTTGAATAAATGGACGTGAGTGTCTACTGCACTGGTGACACGCATTATAAAGATATACCACTACAGCACTCATGACGCGCAGTATAAAGATACGCCATGAAAACTGTACATAAAGGCATGTCATCATTTGCTATTATATTTCTTTTATCTTTGTATGATTTTGTTGTATTTTGGTTTTGGACAGACGATCCTTTGAGCAGGGTCCTTCAGGGGTTTCTAGACTTCTTTACCCTGATAGTTTTCTTGAAGTAAAAAAAAACAAAAAAAGAAAACAAAAAAACAAAAAAAAATGGTTACGTGTTTCTTAATTTCAAACTTTTTTTAGAATAACCAACCTACCCTTATAGGTGCTATTATTATCCTTTCCATTCTTTTTCCTATTTAAACACTCCATTTTCTCTATTTTCTTTTAACTCAGAATCATTGAAGGGGAAGGTGAGTATAGAAATGGAAGGTGTTTCTGTTCGTCAACTTAAAAATATCTATGTATTTTGTGGGTCTAAGTATGGGAAGGGTTTAGAGTTTGTAAATGCAGCTACCACTCTTGGTCGATCACTTGCTACGAGGAATATTCATCTTGTATATGGGGGAGGTTGTCATGGGTTAATGGGGGCTGTATCATTTGCTGCATATATAGGAGACAGTCAGGTTTTAGGTGTCATTCCTGAACCTTTAGCTCAACAGAACATCACTGGAAAGATAATTGGGGAGGAACTTAAGGTATCATCAATGCATGAACGAATGAAGATAATGCTTGAAAACTCTGATGAATTCATTGCCTTAGCAGGTGATTTTGGTACCTTGGAAGAAATTTTTCAAATTGTCTCTTGGGCCCAACTGAACATCCACCATAAACTCATAGGTTTGTTGAATGTAAATAATTTCTTTGATATTTTGTTACTTTTTCTTGACCATGCTGTGGAACAGAAATTTATCACACCTTTGGCAAGGCAACTTCTTATCTCTGCTTCCACTATTGATAAGTTGATTGATAAATTAGAAGCTTTTGTTCATAAACCTGACCCAGCAATAGCTCAGATAGATTAGTCAGCTGGAAGCAATAAGGGAAGTAGGATGAAAAGAAAGCTAGATCTGACACTTCATTTATAACTTTTCTTTGCCTTTGATTTTATTTATCGTTCTTTGTTTTTGTTTAAATTTGTGTCAGATTTCTCCAACAGGTAATATCTTCTATCCTTTACTCATCTATATTTTAACATTGAGGACAATGTTGTGATCTAGTTGGGGGGAAGGATAGTTGACCAAAAAAAAATTTCTTTATTTTTTGGGAAGTTTGATATGATTGTCATGGACTTACTAAACCAATGAATGATGGCAGAGTAAGGAGTAATTTTACTTCTGAGACGCATCTAAATTGGGAAGTATATTTAGTGATATGACTATCAGAAACCTATTCGTAGTAAAACCAATTAAGGATGGTAGAGTAAGGAGTAAATTTTGCCTTGGAGGTAATTTTACTCTTGAGACGCATCTTAGTTGAGGAGATAATTATTTTGTGCAGAAGTAGCAAATGGATTCTTCGATCTTAGCATAAATTGTTTTCTTTCTTAAAAATCACAAGCTTGGATATGAATGTTGATATGGTGGATTGAGAATAATAGAAATATACCTTGTGAGAATTTGAGCCTATTGATTAATGGATTGAATATCTGCAGCATTCTCCTCTTTCTTATGTGATTTTCACTCATGGAATTGTTACTCTAGAACTTGCTTTGATTCTTTTTTAGGCTACATTTTCACATGCATACATAAATATGATTGAGGCATTTTGAAATAGCTACTTTGACTAAATAGCCATCCTTGTATATTTTCCCTTGTGTAACACCTTTGAGCTTATTTGACCATTCCTTATTTTTAGCTCATTATGTGTCTTAAAAAAAAACATGTTTTACCCAACTTTCGCGAATAAGTGAGCATTGGCCTTGTTCTTGAACAAGTGTGGGGGTGTATGTGCAAAATGAGAAAAAAAAACTGACCACCATTGCAATCAAAGGATTATCAGAGTCTAGAATAAAGATGGATGCTTGGAAACAACAGGAAGAAAATGAGAAGGATCAGGCCTAACAATGAATTCAATTCACCAATTTGGGATTGATCTTCAACAAAACATTAGTCAAATATTGGTGATTGTCCTTTATGATGAATATTCTCAAACATTTTCTCCATTCTAATTGTACCATAATGCTATTTTATTCTCTTTAGTATTTATCTTCTCATATCTATATTATCCCCTCTCCTTTACCATGACCCCATTACAACCTTGAATAAAGTCCTCTTGATTTTTGTATGCATGTGTTTTGAGCAGCAGAGAAGTAGAAGATAAGCAAGCTTATGGTAGTGCAATTGTTCATGGGTTGAATAGAGTGAAATACTTACCTTTTAAACACTTGAGAGATTGAGAGTGAATTCTATGAGGATCTATCATTCTTGATTCATTCTTTTCAACTGAAGTTTCCTTGCTTGTTGGTTTGAGATGTGAAGAAATGTTACCTCATTAATGCTTTGATCCCTTGAATTTTTTATTGCTCTTCTTTCTTCATCGAGTCTTTTAGAGTTTTTAGCTTTTGAGTCTATGTTTTTTTTCTTTGTTTCCTAGCTTTGGTCTTACGTGTTTTGCCCAGGAGTGCAAAAAGCTAAGTGTAGGAGAATTTGATAATCACATATTTTATACATTGCAATCAAAGGATTATCAGAGTCTAGAATAAATGTGGATGCTTGGAAACAACAGGGAGAAAATGAGAATGATCAGGCCTAACAATGAATTCAATTCACCAATTTGGGATTGATCTTCAACAAAACATTAGTAAAATATTGGTGATTGTCCTTTATGATGAATATTCTCAAACATTTTCTCCACTCTAATTGTACTATAATGCTATTTTATTCTCTTTGGTATTTATCTTCTCATATCCATATTATCCTCTCTCCTTTACCATGACCCCATTACAACCATGAATAAAGTCCTCTTGATTTTTGTATGCATGTGTTTTGAGTAGCGGAGAAGTAGAAGATAAGCAAGCTTATGGTAGTACAATTGTTCATGGGTTAAATAGAGTGAAATACTTACCTTTTAAACACTTAAGAGATTGAGAGTGAATTCTATGAGGATCTATCATTCTTGATTCATTCTTTTCAACTGAAGTTTCCTTGCTTGTTGGTTTGAGATCTGAAGAAATGTTACCTCATTAATGCTTTGATCCCTTGAATTTCTGATTGCTCTTCTTGCTTTATCGAGTCTTTTAGAGTTTTTAGCTTTTGAGTCTATGTTTTTTTTCTTTGTTTCCTAGCTTTGGTCTTATGTGTTTTGCCTAGGAGTGCAAAAAGCTAAGTATGGGAGAATTTGATAATCACATATTTTATACATTAATAAACCCTAATTTTTAGTCATTTATACTCTTCATGTACTTAATTGATTGAGCTTGTTTATGTTTTGTAAGTTTGGACTCAAATTGGACTTAATTGATTTTTTCAGCATTATTTGGGTCTTACACTGTTTCTGTATTTCAGCCATATCTTAAGTTCTAGATATATAATAATAATGTATCTTACCTTGTAGGAAAGATAAGAGAGAGCTCTACAACTTTCATGAAGAGCTCCAGGTAAAATTCGGATATCTAATGAAGCTAAATGGGCTTGGAAGTCAGAGTACGGGTTTTGTGATTGGAACCTAAACAGTGTGCAGTAATCAGAGTATAACTCGGGCTGTAGGAATTATCTTGGGTTGAAATTTGTACATTTGAAAGTTAAGACCCATATCTACAACTGTCATGAAGAACACAAGAGCTCATTTGGACATCTTGGAGGTGATATTGGGTCTAGAAGTCAAAACAGAGGTGTTGAAACTGGGTCTGAACAGTCTACAGTAATTGGGTCATATCTTGGGCTGTAGGATGAATTTTTGGTTGATCTTGGTGGCATTTGAAAGATGAGACAAAATGTTACAACTTTCATGAAAACCACGTTGCTTTATTTTGATGGCATCTATGAGATCAACACTGAATGATTTTGGAGACAAAGAATCTCAATAATTTTCCACTCATCAACTCACCATTTGGCATTTTCCACTCATTCACCCACTCATCCACCTACTCTTAATCAATCCCCTTGTCATTTGTATCCCTAATACTTTATAAAAGGCACCATTGACTAATCATTTGGTGCTCTTGGTGTTAGGCTTAGCTTTTAGAAGTTATGGTTATGATTGTTTATTGTTTTCCTTTGTTGTAATTTTCTCTTGCTCTAAATTGAAGCTATGTTCATCTTTCTCTTCTTCTCTCTTTCTTTCTTCTTATCTATGAGTAACTAAATCTTCATCTTGCTTGGGTGAAAGAGTGAAGCTCTTGGTAATGAAATAAGGTTAGATTATTCTATTTCTTATGCTTAAATAATATATTATCAAATGGACATTATATGTGTTGTATTTTGTTTCCAATTAATTTAGAAACCTTCTTTGTATAATGGAGATCTTGATTTATTGTAGACAATAGGATTGGCACAGTGAATGCTTGAACTCATTTACAAATGTTGGTAGATAATTAAAGGAATCATAGTATGATTACATATATAATTGAACTTTGAATGTTATATTTTCCGATTGGAACCTCCGTTGTGTATGGATTTCAATTGAGTTATAAAGAGAAATAATCTTGCCTTTAATTTATTACCAAGGGTTGATCTCCTAACCCAAGCAAGTTCTTAAATTCATCTATGAACATCTTTTATTACTTTTGGTGTTGTGACAAATCCTTTTCTTACCTCAAATAATTTTCTTCATCAATTCCCTGTGGATCGACCTCGGACTCCCGAGAAATTTATTACTTGGGACAACCTGCACTTGAGTTTGCATCCTTAAATCCCCTATTCAGAAACTAAGAAATCTAACTAAGTTAGCTTAATTTAATTAGGAAGCAATTGAATTAGAGACTTGGTTAGTTCTCCATTGGACTCCATACTTAGGAAACTTCAAGTATCATCTAGAAACTAGGTGATTCATTTGTCTAAACCTATAGAAAGCAAGCTTAGAGGTGAAGACTTTGGATATCAACCCTTGATTCAATCGATGGTTGTTAGAAGTCACACAAAGTGGCTAGGATGAACTTGGACACTCCCTTGGTGTCCAAGGAAGGCTCACGGCTAAAGGGGTTTAGGAAGGCCAAAAGATGACATTTTATTCACTTGATCACATCTTCATTATTTTCATATAGCAAAAATTCACAAAACTCTCTCCATCCTTCTCTAGAACACCTCGCGACCAAAGCATAGGAAAACCATTCTCCCATCTTCAGTAATTTCTATCAACCTTACTTCTTAAATCCTCACATCATTCTAAGACTCTTTGTGGTTGGAGCCTTAGCCTAAATAATCCATTTTCATCTACTTTCTTCAAGATCAAGTTCTAAGGTTTTAAGGTGAAGGTCATGAAAACTTAACTATTGGTTTCATCTTCATACTCTAGAACCATACTTCGATCCATGGTCTTCTTATTCAAGCTTTAGGTACTAATATGTTTATGTTTGTCTTGTTTAAGAACCTTGTGGTAGTGAAGGACTAGTTCAAGAAGAAAAGTAAGGAGCTTTGGAGGCTTCCCCAAAAGATAAAAGGGAGATCTACCTCACCAACCAAGTATGGTGGTGAGAGATGAACTTGTATTTGATCGGTGATGAGTCCCTGTGAGGATTCATTCCCATGGTTGTGTAATTCATTTATGTGTATTTATGTGCTTTAAATTTATTTATTCATGCTTTTATGCTTTATATGATTTTATTGCTTAAATGGTATGCTTGATATATGTTATAGTATAATATGATGATTATATGCCATGTATGTTACGATATATGTTGACAGGAAATAATTTTTGGGTTCCAATGGCCATAAGGCTCACGGCCTCTACACCTCAACATAGGTGTTCCAAACTAATATTTTCATCAATGGTAAAATTGGATGTTTAGGAAAGAAAGGAAAAGAATTAATGATTGGGTTCCAAGGACCATGAGAGTCACGACCATAATGCCTCCAATATGGTATTTTGTTACAAAAATTTATTTGTCTAGTGTAACTTAGAGGATTAAGCATAAAAGGAATTAATCCAAGGATTTATGAAATATAATATTGAATGGATTAAAATAGTAAATGATTTAAAGTAAGGGATTTTGAGTTAAAAAAATAAGAAAAGCTCATTTTTGGAATGAATTAAATTAGTGAATTTAGTTTATAAATGAGAAATAAATTGGTAAGTTGAAGTGTGCTAATGTATAGCTCACCCATTAGGTTTTGGAGCGCGTTAGGAAATTTTAAGCTAGAACAATCAATTTAAATCCATGAAAAAACAAATTAAGTTTGTAAGAAATTGTATTAATTTTTGGAAAGTCCAAAATAATGTTTAGAATATTGAGAAATATTTTACACAGTTGAAAAATGATGAAAAATATTTTACGTGACTTAAAAATGTGGAAAAATCACTACACAAATTCAAAAACGTTGAAAAATCACTACGCGATGTGGAAAAGGTTGAAATATTTTTATGCGACTTGAAAACACAACAGAAATGTTGAGCGATTGTGAAAACGCGGTAAAATGACTACACGATTGAAAATAAAGTAGAAGTACTGTTAGGTCAACGTGTGGGACCTATATATGTGAAATTATGATTTTGGCCTGTAATTGGCCTATGTGCATTTATTATGCATTGGGAAAGTCCTATGGACTATGTTAGGGCTGATGGCCTAGAAGTTGAATAACAACTTTGTGGGCGCGATAGGCATAGTGTAGGTCACTTGTTGACCTTGGAGACGTCGGGGTGCGGGTTTTCCACAATGGGCAGTTGGTAGCCCCACTGTACCGTGGATCAGACCGATGCAACGCACCTACAATCCAGACCGAGACATTATTCTTAATCAAAATCTGGCATAGAATGTCGTGTATGATGCCAGAAGTGCAAAAATGATGAAAATTATAGCACTTGGTCCGAGGCAAGTTGAAATACTAACAGATCTTCTAAATCATTCTCTCCTACTTGTGTTTAGCTCCATGGAGTAGGAAATTAGGTCTGTATGCATGTGCAAAGTTTGTATATATCTTTGTGATATTCTATTTGTCACATATTGATTAATGTTTAATGCCATGACTATAATTACTGTTTGTTATATCTATATGACATTACTGTCATTTCTAGCTCTTCACTGCTATGTTGGTATTGGGGTTGGTAGTCTCACCTCTTTGTATGTTGCTCTTGTACTATAATTTTGATAAAGACGGTGAGGAAGGCGGTGAAGAGCAAATTCCTATTGTGGATGTTGATTTCTGATTTGATGGCGTCAAGGCATAGTTTTTTTTTTTGGATATGTAAGATTGCTATTTCGTGGTGACGTTGGAGCCTGGCGTCTTAGTCCTGATGAGGAGGATCTTATTTATCAGGGAGAGTTGACCATCTCTATGAGTAGAATCTACCATGGGAATCCTTTCTTTTCTATTAATATATATGTACACGTAGAGTTTCCTTTATCTATTAGACAGTATTGGGGTGGTCGTTACCATATCCCTAATGAGTTTAGTATTGTGTCGTCTGCTCGGACACCTATCTGTAAGACCACGAGTAATATGAGATTCCTATCTTTTGAGGATTCTGAAGAAGATCCCAAAGGGGACCCGTCTGAGGGTTCTGCTCCATAGGTGAGTACTTGGGCCAGTGTAGTAGTTAGAGTAATGTTTATTAGTTTTTGAGAACTCCATTTGCATAAATTTAAGTTTGACAATACTTATGTGATGTATATGATGTACATTATGTTGTGATACCGTTTGGGTATTTTTATATTTTAGTAAGTTTATATTATCAGTATCAAGAAATTTTACAACTCACATTTATATTATAAAATATTATTTTATAACTTGGGGTAATTCGATAATAATTAGTATAAAATGTGATACCCTATGGTGGGTGTTGCATTAGTTGGTATTAGAGCTCAAGTTAGAGTCTTTTGGGTTTGTGGTTAGGTCTGTCTTATTTGTGTTGTGTGATTCTCTATGTTTGGTTTTCAAAAGGAAATAATATTATTTGAAATGATTGTAGTTGACTTCTATTTCGTATTGTTTAGTTTGAAATATGAGAATTATGATGGCTGGATGTTAAGGTGAACGTAGGAATGTGGCACATGAGAATAAAAGTATGGCTGCAACTGCGGAGGCACTACAAAGGATGGCAGACGTCATCATGCAGTAGAATCAGAGAGCTGGGCAGCAACAAGAGGCAACTGCAGAGACTCAAAATCTATTTGAGTTTTGCAGAAATAATCTGCCACAGTTCAACGGAGAATTTGACCCAGAGAAAGCCAATCTTTCAATCAAAGAGCTAGAGAAAATATTCAGTAGTATGGGTTGTACTGATGAAAGAAAGGTCACTTATGCGACCTTTATGTTGGTTGGTAATGGAGAAGATTAGTGGGTAGGAGCCCGAAGATTACTAGAAGCTGAAGAGAGAGTTATAAAATGGGAACTCTTCAAGCAAAGATTTCTGGGAAAGTATTTCCCCGCCAGTGTTAAACAGGCTAAGGAGATGGAATTCCTTAGCTTGAGGCAGGGAGTAATGTCTATGAGTGAGTATGTTGCGAGGTTCAAAAGCTTGTCTAAGTTTTCGAGATATTTTCAGTTGCAACCGGATGAAGAATGGAAGTGTAGAAAGTTTGAAAAAGGATTGAGACACAACATAAAAAGGGCAGTATTACCATTAGGAATCGATCAGTTCCCAACACTGTTAGACAAATGTCATAGAATTGAGGAGCTAGATTAGCACTGTGATACGAGAAATCGAAACTTTGGACCTACTCAGTTTCAAAGAAGAAAAGGTAGCTATGGCAACCGTTATCAATAGAAGCCATATACTAGACCATCAGGAAGTTAGACTCGACAACAATCTTATGGAGGAGGTTTTGGTGGTAACAAGTTTAATCAAGCTAGAACTTCTACATCCAAATGTTTTAAGTATGGAAATGACGACTTGACTAAAGATTGCATAATCAAAGGAATTATATGCTTCAAATGTGGGAAGCCTAGACATTTCTCAAAGGACTGCAATCAACTAAAGATGAAACCCTCTATGGGAAACGTCCGTACTGCTAGACCACAGGCAGGTGGTCGAGTATATACTATGAGCGGGGAAGAAGCGTCAAGGTCAGAGGATCTGATTATGGAGGAGTGTGCTATTGAAGGTGATCCTTTAGCCGTATTATATGATTCGGGAGCAACCAACTCTTTCATTGCCTATGATTGTGTGGAGCTTTTGGGATTACCTATGACTACATTGCCTTTTGACTTGAGTGTTGCTACTCATACTGATAAACCTATGATTACTGCAAAAGTTTACTTGAATTGCCCTGTTTATGTTAGGGATATAATCTTTTATGTTGATTTGATTTGTTTGCCTCTTTCTAAGATTAATGTAATCCTAGGAATGGATTGGTTGTCTTCTAACTATATCCTATTTGATTGTTCCAATAAGACATTAGTTTTTCTCGAGGCTAAGAATTCTAGATTCCTAACGACCAATCAAGTCGACGCTTGTTTGAAGGAAGGAGCTCAAGGATATTTATTGTTGTCTTCTTTGGAAGTCCAAAGCGAAGAAGCTATGAAAGATATTTTCATAGTCAACGAATTTCCTAAAGTTTTTCCTGACAGTATACTTAGCTTACCACCGGCAAGAGAGATAAAGTTTGCCATTGATCTGGTACTAGGAGATAGACCTATATCTATGGCGCCCTACAGGATGTCGCTATCAGAATTGGCGGAGCTTAAGAAACAGTTGGAGGAATTATTGGAGAAGTAATTCATGAGACCTAGTGTGTCACCATGGGGAGCCCCAGTGTTGTTGGTCAAGAAGAAGGATAAGACTTCTTGCCTATGTGTAGACTACCGACAGTTGAACAAGATTACGATCAAGAATAAATATCCTCTTCCAAGGGTAAATGATCTGATGGATCAACTGTGGGGAGCCGTAGTATTTTCCAAAATTGACTTACGTTTTGTTTATCACCAGATTTGTGTGAAGATGGAGGATATCCCCAAGATAGCATTTCGAACACGTTATGGGCATTACGAGTATCAAGTGATGTCGTTCGGTGTGACGAATGCACCTACTATATTCATGGATTTTATGAATAGGATTTCTCGTTCTTACTTAGACAAGTTTGTCATTGTCTTTATTAATGATATTCTAATCTATTTTCGAAGTCAGGAGGAACATGCTGAACATCTGAGAGTGGTTCTCTAGATTTTGAAGGAGAATAAGTTATACGCAAAGTTGTCCAAATGTGAATTCTGGTTAAGTGAAGTTCTGTTTTTCGGGCACGTGATATCGGAGGAAAGAATTGAGGTTGATGTGTCAAAAGTGGAGATAGTTCTTGAATGGGAAAGACTGAAGACTGTATCGGAGATCTGTAGTTTCATCGGATTAGCCAGTTACTATCAACGATTTATTGAGGGGTTTTCCAAGATAGTGGGACCTCTTACCCAACTTACACGGAAGAATCAACCTTTTGTATGAACTGATGCATGTGAAGAAAGTTTTCAAGAGTTAAAAAGACGATTGACTACTTCACCGGTGTTGATTCTACCTAATCCTAATGAACCTTTTGAAGTATATTGCAATGCTTCGTACCAAGGATTGAGTTGTGTACTTATGCAAAATCGGATGGTTGTGGCATATGCTTCAAGGCAGTTAAAGGTATACGAGAGGAATTATCCCACTCATGATTTGGAATTAGCTGCTATTGTTTTTGCACTGAAAGTCAGGAGACATTTTCTCTATGGAGCAACTTTCAATTATTTGGTGATCATAAAAGCTTGAATTATTTGTTTAACCAAAAAGAGTTAAATATGAGACAGAGGCGTTGGCTAGAACTTTTGAAGGATTGCAATTTCTAGTTATAGTAACATCCCGAGAAGTTGAATATCGTAGTAAATGCTTTAAGTAGAAAAATGCTTAGCACTTCTGTTATGATGATCAAGGAGAGCGAATTGATAGAAGAATTTTGAGATATGTGGTTGTTAGTGAAGTTGACACTGGGAAAGATGTGTTTGAACGTGATCACTATTTCAAATAGTTTGACAAATGAAATCCGAGAAAAACAAAATGATGACCAATATTTGCGAGAAGCGAAGGAAGCAATGAAACAAGGAGCTGTGTTAGAATTTAAAGAAGAAACAAATGGAATTTTAAAATTTAAAGGGAGGATTTATGTGCCAAACGATCAAGGACTTAGGAGATTGATTTTGGAGGAAGCCCATAGGAGTAAGTTGGGTATGCATCCCAGAGCCACAAAAATGTATCAAGACTTGAAGCAACTTTATTAGTGGCTGGGAATGAAGAGAGACGTCACTGATTATGTATCATCATGTTTAGTTTGTCAGAAGGCTAATGTTGAACATCAAAGACGTTCTGGAATGTTGCAACCTTTGGTTATTCCTGAATGGAAATGGGATGATATAGCAATGGATTTTATGACTGGACTACCAAAGACTAGAAGGGGTCATGATTCTATTTGGCTAGTTATTGATTGGCTTACGAAGTCAGTGCACTTCTTGCCAATTAACATCAAGTACTTAATGGAGAGGTTGACTCAAGTGTACATCAGTGAAATCGTTAGACTTCATGGTGTACCTTCCAGTATTATTTTGGATTGAGATCCGAGATTCATGTCAAGATTTTGACACAGTTTGCAAGGAGCAATAGGAACAAAGCTACGTCTAAGTTTTGCTTACCATCCACAAACAGATGGTCGGTCAGAAAAAAATGATTTAGTCACTAGAAGATTTGTTGAGGGCTTGTGTGCTAGAATAGTCGGGATGTTGGGATGAATTCTTACCTCTGATAGAATTCACCTACGACAACAGTTTTCATTCAAGCATAAGGATGGCACCCTATAAGGTGTAGTATGGGCGACGATGCAAGACACAGTTGTGTTGGTATCAAGACAGTGAAAGTGTTGTTTTAGGACCGAAACTTGTGCAACAAACCACAGAAATAGTAAAGATGATTCAAGATAAAATGAGGGTAATTCAGACTCGGCAAAAGAGTTATTTTGATAAAAGAAGGAGACCACTAGAATTTGAAGAAAGTGAGCATGTATTTTTGTGAGTGACACCTATGACCGGAGTCGGGTGAGTCATTAAGTGTAGGAAGCTCACTCCAAAATTTATCAGGCCGTATCAGATTCTTCGTCGGATAGCTCCGGTAGCTTATTAAATAGCATTACTACATTTTCTTTCAAATCTGCACAATGTATTCCATGTATCGCAATTGCGAAAGTACATTCCTGATCCCACTCATGTTATTGAACTGGATACAGTACAACTGAAGGAGAATTTAACCTATGAAACATTTCCCATCAAGATTGAGGATCGGAGGATAAAACAACTCAGAGGAAAAGAGATTTTGTTGGTTAAAGTAGTCTGGAGTGACGTAAGTGGAGAAGCAACATGGGTGTTAGAGAACAAAATAAAAGAATAGTATTCGTATTTGTTTTAATATATGTTCAAGTTTCGAGGATGAAACTTCTTTTTAGAGGGGGAGAGTTGTAATACCCCATAACTAGCTATTTTACAATAATGACTAAATTGTATTGTTTTTGTGATTTCTCTGTGCTGTAAATTTATTTTGACTGTTCTGTGACTGTATTTGATCATTATATGTGATTTACTCTGGATCAAGAAAATAATAATTTTTGGGCCGGGGAAATTATTTACGTTTTTATTCGGAGCCAGGGGATCTAACTAAACCCAAATCCAAGAAATACATGACATATTCTTTTAATTTTTAGAATTTATCTATGAAATAAAAATATTCTATATTTTTATTATACAACGACAAATACTTACTGACTTGTGAGCAGTATGTTATGTCCATTGAGTAATAAATTTTGTAACTATTGTCCATTTAGACAATAGTCTGTAAAGAAAATTATGATGACTTATTTTGTGAACCAATTAGAATATTTGAAGCTTGATGAAAACTAATAGAAAATGTTCAACGAAAATGGCTTGTTAGCTATGTAATTAGATGAAATTAGATAATTTGCACTAAGTTAGCATAAAGCCTATGTAGCAACTAAATGGAACAAACCTAGTTTGCTTCTCATTAGGGCTTCATAGTTTTGGGAGGATCTAGTAGCTTCTAGAAACTTGTGAGTCACACTTAAGTAACTAGATAGTTAGCATGGAAACTAAGAAATCTAACTAAGTTAGCTTAATTTAATTAGGAAGCAATTGAATTAGAAACTTGGTTAGTTCTCCATTGAGCTCCATAGTTAGGAAACTTCAAGTATCATCTAGAAACTAGGTGATTCATTTGTCTAAACCTATAGAAAGCAAGCTTAGAGGTGAAGACTTTGAATATCATCCCTTGATTCAATCTATGGTTGTTAGAAGTCACACAAAGTGGCTAGGATGAACTTGGACACTCCCTTGGTGTCCAAGGGGGGCTCACGGCCAAAGGGGTTTAGGGAGGCCAAAAGATGACATTTTATTCACATGATCACATCTTCATCATTTTCATATAGCAAAAATTCACAAAACTCTCTCCATCCTTCTCTAGAGCACCTCACGACCAAAGCATAGGAAAACCATTCTCCCATCTTCAATAATTTCTATCAACCTTACTTCTTAAATCTTCACATCATTCTAAGACTCTTTGTGGTTGGAGCCTTAGCCTAAATAATCCATTTTCATCTACTTTCTTTAAGACCAAGTTCTAAGGTTTTAAGGTGAAGGTCATGAAAACTTAACTATTGGTTTCATCTTCATACTCTAGAACCATACTTCGATCCATGGTCTTCTTTTTCAAGCTTTAGGTGCTATTGTATTTGTGTTTGTCTTGTTTAAGAACCTTGTGGTAGTAAAGGACTAGTTCAAGAAGAAAAACAAGGAGCTTTGGAGGCTTCACCAAAAGATAAGAGGGAGATCTATCTCACCAACCAAGTATGATGGTGAGAGATGAATTTGTATTTGATGGGTGATGAGTCTATGTGAGGATTCATTCCTATGGTCGTGTAATTCATTTATGTGTGTTTATGTGCTTTAAATTTATTTATTCATGCTTTTATGCTTTATATGATTTTATTGCTTAAATGATATACTTGATATATGTTATAGTATAATATGATGATTATATGCCATGTATGCTATGATATATGTTGAAAATAAAATATTTTTTGGGTTCCAATGGCCATAAGGCTCACGGCCTCTACACCTCAACATAGGTGTTCCAAGCTAATATTTTCATGAATGGTAAAATTGGATGTTTAGGAAAGCAAGGAAAAGAATTAATGATTTGGTTCCAAGGACCGTGAGAGTCACGACCATAATGCCTCCAATATGGTATTTTGTTATAAAAAATTATTTGTTAGGTGTAACTTAGAGAATTAAGCATAAAAGGAATTAATCCAAGGATTTATGAGATATAATATTGAATGGATTAAAATAGTAAATGATTTGAAGTAAGGGATTTTGAGATAAAAAAATAAGAAAAGCGTATTTTTGGAATGAATTAAATTAGTGAATTTAGTTTATAAATGAGAAATAAATTGGTAAGTTGAAGTGTGCTAATCCAGACAAGGCTAGTCTATGGATCAAGGAATTAGAGAAAGTCTTTCATGGCATGAATTGTGCCGAAGACAAGAAGGTGAATTATGCTACTTTCATGCTTGTGGGCAACGCCGAAGACTGGTGGAACAGAGCTCAGAGAGCATTGGAAGCCGAAGGAACTGACATCACGTGGGACGTGTTCAAGAACAAGTTCTTGGACAAATATTTTCCTGCAAACATGAGACATGCGAAAGAGATGGAGTTCCTCAACTTGAGACAGGGGAACATGATCATCAGTGATTATGCAGCCAAGTTTGAGAACTTTGGAGAAATTTTTGACGCACTATCAGCATCAGACAGATAAGTCTTGGAAGTGCTGGAAGTTCACTAAGGGATTGAGGTATGAGGTGAAGAAAGCTGTGATCACCCTGAAGATGAAGGTATTCTCAGAACTGTTAGACACTTGCTGTGAAGTTGAAGCCTTGAAACAGACTAGAGACTCGAGAAACAGGAACTTTGGGCCTGTACGGTCCCAAAGAGGTGGAGGCAGTGGCTCAAACCGCTTCCAAAAGAAACCCTATTCTCGACCAGTAGGAAATCAGCAACAAACTGGTGGAGGTTCTACTGGGAACCGAACTGGTCAGAATGTGACATATCCCTCCAAATGCCTAAAGTGTGGGAAGGATCATCTCACGAGAGACTGCACAATCAAAGGAATTATCTGCTTCAGATGTGGCAAACCGGGCCACATGTCCAGAGACTGCAATCAAGCGAAGGCTGAACCTTCAGTCAATGCAACCCGAGCCAAGAAACTGCAAGCCGGAGGTCGAGTTTACACCATGAGCGGAGCTTAAGCTTCCGAATCCGAAGACTTGATTCAAGGAGAAGGCATCATAGAAGGTAATCTTTTAAAAGTACTGTATGACTCTGGGGCAACCCATTCTTTCATATCGTATGATTATGTGCTACGACTTGGCTTATCTGTGTCTGAACTACCTTTTGAACTGACTGTTTCAACCCAACTGATAAACCTGTAGTTACTACCAAAGTCTGCCTAAAATGTCCCCTAGTGGTTGAAGGTCGAGTCTTTTCTGTTGATCTAATTTGTCTACCTTTGTCACAGTTAGATATAATCCTAGGGATGGACTAGTTATCTTCCAACCATGTTCTATTAGATTGTTCTAGAAAAACTATAGTTTTCCCTGTGGATGAGGATTCTAGATACTTGACGGCCAACCAAGCACGAGTTTTCTTGAAAGAAGGAGCTCAGGGATATATGCTGCTATCTTCTTTGAAAATCGAGAGTGAGGCTAATCTGGACACTATTTCGATAGTGAAAGAGTTCTCTGAAGTCTTTCCAGAAGAAGTACCTGGTTTACCACCGACACGCGAGATCGAGTTTGCTATTGATCTGGTACCGGGAGTTGGTCCCGTGTCTATAGTACCTTATCGGATGTCACCAACGGAATTGGTAGAGCTCAAGAAATCGCTAGAAGAGCTTTTGGAGAAACAGTTTGTTAGACCGAGTGTGTCACCGTGGGGAGCACCAGTATTGTTAGTTCAGAAAATACGATGGTACATCAAGATTGTGTGTGGACTATAGGCAATTGAACAAACTGACGATCAAGAACAAGTATCCACTCCCAAGAATCGACAACTTGATGGACCAACTAAAGGGAGCAGCGGTATTTTTGAAGATCGATTTGAGGTCTGGGTACCATTAGATAAGAGTGAAAACGGAGGATATACCTAAGACTGCTTTTCGTACCCGATACGGTCATTACGAGTAACTTGTGATGCCGTTTGGTGTAACAAATGCGCCTGCTATCTTCATGGACTACATGAACAGGATCTTTCATCCGTACCTAGACAAGTTTGTTGTCGTCTTCATCGACGATATCCTGATTTATTCCCCGAACCGGGAGGATCATACTGAACACCTCAGCATAGTTCTCCAAATTCTAAAAGAGAAGGAACTATATGCCAAGTTGTCAAAGTGTGAGTTCTGGCTTGATGAGGTGAAGTTTTTAGGCCATGTGATCTCGAAGGAAGGGATTGCAGTGGATCCGTCGAAAGTAGAGGCAGTGCTACGGTGGGAAAGGCCGAAGTCAGTGACAGAAATTCGTAGCTTCGTGGGATTAGCCAGATATTACAGAAGATTCATAGAAGGATTTTCCAAGATTGCTGGACCGCTCACTCATCTGACAAAGAAGGACCAAGCTTTTGAATGGACTGATAGCTGCGAGCAAAGTTTCCAAGAGTTAAAGAAATGGCTAACTACCTCACCGGTGTTAGTGCTACCTGATCCAAATGAACCATTTGAGGTGTACTGTGACACCTCGTATCAAGGATTGGGATCTGTTCTTATGTAGCATAGAAGAGTCGTAGCTTATGCTTCACGACAGTTGCGAGTGCACGAAAAGAACTACCGACACATGATTTGGAACTAGCAGCTGTGGTCTTTGCTCTAAAGATATGGAGACATTTTCTCTATGGAGCAACATTCAACATCTTCAGCGACCACAAGAGCTTGAAGTATTTGTATGACCAGAAGGAGCTGAACATGAGGCAGCAGAGATGGCTAGAATTCCTGAAGGATTATGATTTCCAACTGTTGTATCACCCTGGCAAAGCAAATGTTGTGGAAGACGCCTTGAGTAGGAAGATTGTTAGTGTTTCTGCCCTGATGATTAAGGAAAGAGACCTCATAGAACAGTTTAGGGATGTATGGTCATTTGTTAAGTTGGAACCTGGAAGAATTTGTATGAATATGGTCACCATCTCAAGTGAGCTAATGGATGACATACGGGAAAAGCAGAAGGTTGATGAATTCTTGCAAGAAGCAAGAGAACTAATGAGGCAAGGCAAAGAGACGAAATTTGAAGAAGGAACGGATGGAATTCTGAGATTCCGAGGTAGAGTTTGTATTCCCTATGACCAAGAGCTTAGGCGATATATTGTGGAACATGCTCACACCAGCAAGCTGAGTATGCACCCAGGCATAACTAAGATGTACCAAGATCTGAAGAAATTGTTCTGGGGGCATGGAATGAAGAGCGATGTCACTAGATGTGTGTCGACTTGTCTAGTTTGTCAAAAAGCTAAAGTGGAACATCAAAGACCAGCAGGACTGCTGCAACCATTGTCTATTCCTGAATGAAAATGGGACAGCATTGCAATGGATTTTGTCGTGGGTTTGCCGAGGACAAAGAAAGGACAAGACTCGATATGGGTAATAGTGGATCGACTCACGAAGTCAACCCATTTTCTCCCAATCAACATAAGGTACAGTTTGGAGAAGTTGACCCAGCTTTATATTGGAGAGATCGTTAGGCTGCATGGTGTGCCTACGAGTATTGTTTCGGATAGGGATCCGAGGTTTACTTCGAAATTTTGGCAGAGTTTGCAAGCATCGCTGGGAACAAAGTTACGTCTGAGTTCAGCGTACCACCCACAAACCGATGGTCAATCGGAAAGGACGATCCAATCTTTAGAAGATTTGCTTAGAGCTTGTTCTATGGAACAGACTGGATGTTGGGATGAAGTTCTATCACTGATAGAGTTCACCTGTAACACCCGCCGTACGGTGCCACATTTATGTTTCTGAATTATCCAAATACCCTCAAGATCATAAAAAGTGATATTATAATAAAAATACGAGTTGTAATTTTTTTGCTTCTTTGATGACAATAGAATAAACTTAGCGGAAAATAAAAATATAATACATCATCACACATAATTTACATCATTATACATTACACACATACTATCAGGATTATTTACATTACAAACCATGTTCTCAAAGTAATTAAACATAATTTAAGACTCAACATATTGCCCAAGTCTGACTAGATAGCAGAACCCTCAGATGGGTCCTCCTTAGATTCCTCAGCAGATAGGAATCCGTTATTACGTGAAGCTCTACAGACAGGTGTCTGCGCAGATGACAATACTTATCACACTAGGAGTACGGTAGTAAGCTCCCCAGTACTGCCTAATAGATAGTGGAAACTCTAACTGTACATAAATATTGACACTAAAATAGGGGTTCCCTTGTTCAAGCCTACTGTAGGTAATGTTCAGATCCCCTATATAAAATATACACTGGCGATCCAAGTGAACATGCCACGCCTCCGGGCCTCCGCAAAACTGTAACGTCACGTATCCTAGGAAGCTGGGCATCTCCATCTTCTCAAAATTCTGCGTCCCCAGACGTGAGAAGTAGTTCTTCTTCTCCTTCTTGTATTATTTCTTTCTCGACGTCTTCGGCCAAATATAAATAAAATATACAAGTATACATACAAAGAGGTGAGATCACCTACACCAATACCAACATGGTAGCATAGAGATAACATAACAGCAAGCTATATAAACACAGCATATTACAAGTATGGCATCAACATATTATCAATCAAAAATTAACATTTAATAATTACAGGAAATGCCAACTACGCTAAGCAGATATTTTAAAAAGTATAATTATCATAATCAATATTTCACAACTATTATATCTCATAGATGTAAGCATTTATGTTAATGCATGAACACAAAGACTCGATTTCCTACTCTATGGAGCTAAACTCAGGTCGGAGAAATTGATCGAAAAGATCTGTCGGTACCACGTGCCTCAGACCAAGTGCTATAATTATATCTTGCACATCTAGCACATACACGACAGTCTTTATCAGATCTCGATTAAGAATAGTGTCTCGGTCCGGATCATCAGTGTGTTGTATCAGTCTAACCCACGGTACAGAAGAGCTACTAACTGCCCATTGTGAGCAACCCACACCCCGATGCCCCTAAGGTCAACGAGTGACCTACACTACGTGTATCGCACCCACTCAAGAGGTGTACGTTTCTCCTAGGCAATTAGCCATATACAGTCCATCGGACCATTTTCAATGCATATGTAATGCACCAATTACTAACCAAAGGTAAATCACATAATTTCTCATACCAGGTTCAAATACTGTTTTACGTTCGTATATTAACGCCAATTACAGGCAAACTTCTCAATTTCTTGTACAGTATTCATATATTGATTTTAACTGTAAAGTTTACTGTATAATTAACAGTAAAATCACATTACCATGTTTTTCTCATTCGTAAAATATTTTTGTCACATTTTCACAGTCACGTAATATTTTATTACGTAAACAATGATTTGTAATATTTCTGTTACGTTTAAAAATCTGCGTAACAATTTTCTACTGTATTAAAACGCGTAAAAATATTCTTTCACTTTTAAATCGCCTAGCGATATTTTTCTACAACATTTCGATCGTGTAAAATATTTAAACGCTTTAAAAATCGCGTAGAAACATTTTAACATTTTTCAAATCGCATAACTTAAAAATTATGTTTTTGAGTTACGTAAATCATTTTTCACCGTTTTTACCCTTCGTAAAATATTTCTTAACTTTAAAAATATTATTTTGGACTTTACTTACAATAATATAATTTCTTACTTTATTTTCATCCTATTCTTAGTCAAAAATTATTTTCCGTAATATATTTTCTCAAAATCACTTTTGATTAATTTAATCTTATAAAATCACCTTTAATTGATTTAATCACCGTTTCTAACTTTAAATTTCCTAACATTTTCCAAAACTCAATAAATAAATTCTACGTTAGTAAATTTAAGTTACAAACGTTTTCTTTTATATTTCTAAATCACTTCTAAAAATTAATTCTCTTTAAAATAATTTAAAGTTCAACACTTTAAATCCCCTTTTTCTTTTATTTATGAAAATTCCACTTGACAACACTTTAATTCCTTTCCAAAATCCTTATTTGAAAATTCTTATATTTTATAGCATCAAAACATTTTTTCTAAATTATCAAAACCTTATAGATGGCCATTGGAACCATGAAATATTTTTCTTCTAACTTAAACAAATGTCATTCTTGTTTCTACACAAAATAAATTCATGAAAATACTACTCAAAAACCGTGTGCACTCTTTTTGCAAAATAAACTCTTTTGATTAATTTCTTTACTTCTTAAATCATTCAATTTTATCATTTATGAAAATATAATTTTTGTGAACACTAATTTGGTTGATGTCTTACCAAAATTTGCTTTAGTTCAAGGACTAAAACTTAACTCCATAGTTCTTGAAAAATTTCAATAAAAACCCTAGTCTTGGAAGTTCAAAACCGTGACCTCCTCTATGGCCTTTGGAGCCAAAATTTTGCTTATTTCAACATACATCCATCGTAATATATTCAACATATATCATCATGCATAATATAAGCATACCATATAAACAAATAAAAATCATACTAAGCATGCATACACAAGTAAATCATGCAAAGCATATCAAACATGGGCAAAAATAATCAAAGCACATAACACACTTATTACATGACCATGGATATAAATCCTCACATGGATTCACCATCCATCATATATAAAACCATCTCTCACCACCATGCTTGGTTGGTGAGATGAATCTCCCTCTTACCTCTTGAAGAACCACCAAAAAGCTTGTTGATTTGTGTTTTGAACAAGATCTCCATCAACACAAGTTCTTAAACATGAAACAAATACAAGAAAATTAGTATATCAAGCTTGAATAAGAAGAACCATGGATCAAACATGGTTTAGAATATGAAAAAGAAAAGAATAAATGAAGTTTTCTTATACTTCACCAACAAAACTCTAGAACTTGATCTTAGTAAAAGTCCTTCAAGATGGAAGATTTTGAGAAAGTCTTCAACATGAAAGTTGTTTGGAATAAGGTAAGGATTCAAGAAACTAGGTTGTATGAAATTAAAGAGTGATGGAGGAGAGAATTGGAGTGCTTGGCCGAATGGTCTGTTTTTGGGAGAGAAAATGAAATTTTCTTTGGTTGGTTTCTTGAAGTTTAAGTGGAAAAGTGAAGAAATGATATTATGAAGTATAAAATGAATTTTTTTGGTCTTCAAAGGGATGCATTGCCGTAGCATGCATTAGAGAGAATGAAAAGTGAAGTTTGAAGAACATAAGCATTAATGGTCAATAGGAATTGGTCTTGACACATGGCTATTGATTTCATTTTTTTCTTTGGCCTAAAAAGCCTACACTAAGTTGTCTCCCTTCATCCTTGCTCTCCAAACCGTCCCCCCCCCCTTCATGCATTCCAAATGTGACAAATTGCCTAGCCATCACTTTAAGCCATCCTAACCATTGATTAAAAGAATGGTTTAGATTTAAATTAGCTACTAGGTTTAGGTGATAGATGGAAGACTTTATTTGAACCATTGGATCATTTTTGGCTTGCAATCCTAACCATTGAATATTTCTCCAAAATGAAGGGTCAAGATTACACCTTCAAACTTTACATCCCAGGGTCCAAAATGGTTGTAGTCATTTTTGATGACCAATTCTCCACCATTGATCTAAATCCAAATCCAATGGTCATTAATCATCCATCTCCACCATTGATTAATTTTACATCCAAGGGTTGATAATGGTCATAGCCATCTATAAGATTAAATCTCTACCCTTGATTTAATTTCCATCTAACGGTTATAATTGATTCTATTCACTTTTAATATCAAATCTCTACCGTTAATTAAATCAAGATTTAATTTCCAACGGTAATTAAATTGATAGTGGATATCCAAACCACTAAGGTTGACTTAATAATATAGAATTTTATTTTTATCTGTTATAACCTCACAAAAAATATAATTACTGTATTTTTATCGTCTGATAATTAAATACAGTACAAAATACAGTAAAGGAAATTTTCTAAAACTGTTTCTGGATTCAGGTTTAGTAAGATCCCCTGTCTCCATCTAAACAGTACAAATTTTTCTATACGCAGAAAAATTTCTTCATTTTGCGAGACCCACCTGGGCCCACGTATGGCCACATGGGCCCACATACACCTCGTGGGACCCACAAATAGTAAGAATTCCAAAATCATGCATAAAATCACAAAAATTAGAAAATTCACAAACATCAAGTTAGATTACGTAAATTAATTGAGACTAAACAGTAAAAATTAATTTACGTATATTTTTCCAGTCCGAAAATTATTATTTTCTTGATACGGAGCAAATTACTCAAAACGATCAAATATACAGACAGAATGTTCAAAATAATTTTACAGTACACAAAAATCACTAAACAGTAGAATTCTGTTAACTGTCAAAATTACTGTTTAATACATAGGAAGTTTGGGGTGTTACATCACCTACAACAACAGTTATCATTTGAGTATAGGGATGGCACCCTATGAAGCTCTGTATGGACGATGGTGTCGAACATTATTGTGTTGGTACCAAGACGGTGAGCGTCTTACGATTGGACCAGATACCATTCAGCAGACAACAGAGAAGGTTAAAATGATTCAAGAGAAGATGAGAACTGCTCAGAGCTGGCAAAAGAGTTATGCAAATAAGAGGAGAAAGCCTCTTGAGTTTGAGGAAGGTGAGCATGTATTCTTGAAAGTCACGCCCAGGACTGGGGTCGGCTGGGCTTTGAAATCTAGAAAACTCACTCCAAAATTTCTTGGACCTTACCAAATTCTTCGCCGGATAGGTCCAGTAGCCTACCAGATAGCCTTACCCCCTTTTCTTTCCAACATACACAATGTCTTTCATGTGTCACAAGCTGCGTAAATATTTACGACCCAAGTCATGTCATAGCACACGACACAGTACAGTTAAAAGAGAACTTGACCTATGAGGCACCTCCTGCGAGAATCGAGGACCGACGGATAAAGCAACTTAGAGGCAAGGAGATCCCATTGGTGAAAGTGATTTGGAATGAAACAACTGGTGACGCAACTTGGGAACCGGAAGACAAGATAAAGGAGCAACATCCAGAACTATTTTGAGGTATGTAAATTTCGAGGACGAAATTCCTTTTAGTAGGGGAGTGTTGTAACATCCCGAAAAATATCTGTTTAAGTATAAATGATCATTTTATATTATTCTTGATTTTTAGGAATTTTTTTGAAATTTTTTGGAAACGTTGAATATTTTAATATATTCCTCGTTTTGTGTGCACACTGAGCTGAGAATTGCTGAGGTCAGTGTAACGCTCCGGAAATTAATTATTTTACCACAAATAGTCATTTTCTAATATTTGTGTTTTGTGTGAATTATTTTGGAATTTTTCAGAAACGGTGAATATTTTAATATGTTCTTCGTTTTACGCGAATATCGAGCAGAGTCGGAAAACGACTGTAATGCTTCAAAAACTAGAAAATTATATGACGAATAGTCATTTTATAATATTTGCAATTTTTGAGAATTTTCTGGGAATTTTCTGGAAACATCGAATATTTTAGTATATTTCTCGTTTTGCGTATGCACTGAGCGGATCTGGGAAAACGCGATGTTTTCTCCGTGAGCCTTGGACTATGGACATGTCGACGGGGGATCTTACTAAATCCGAGGCTTGACACAGTTTACGAGGTTTCACAATTTTTGAGAAATCTTAACAGATAAAACAAACCAATACTACAAAAAATTTATCTGTCAAATAAATTAAATACTGACTTCTGTCAACTGTAACTATTATCCATTGGATAATAGTGTGTAATAAAAATCCTATCACATTATCCCAATACAATCTACTTTATGTTTAATTCATTCACTTTAATTCAAATTTAATGTTAAATAATCAAAGTTTCTTTGAGAAGCTTTGACCAAACAATGACCAAATGGCCCTTGGCTTCCAAGAGAAGCCAACACTCTCCCTCTCTCCTCTCTCTATGCACGGCGGGAGCAGCCCATGCAAGGGGAAAAATTGCATTTCATTAATTCAATTTACTACACTTTAATTCATAATTTCTCAAAACACTTTCTCTCTCTACCCTTTCTTCTTCTTTCTCCATTTTTCTTCTCCTCCTTCTCTCCTCTACATTGCTACGGCCAGCCCTCCCTCTCCCCACTCAACCTTCACAAAAATTTTAACCAAGCACATTTTCTTAATCCTCTCATCATTCTAAACATCTTTTCTTCTTGGAGTTTCTTGAAAATCCATCATTTTCAACACTTTCTCCAAGCTTCAAGTTTTGAGCTTTTTGGGTAAGTTTCAAGACCCTTCTTCCCTTCTCTTCATTTTGGTGGTTATGGTCTCCTTGGTGACCATCCATGCTTCATTTTTCAAGCATTGGTATTGATTTAACAAAGTTAAAATTTCTAGGGTTTTTGGAGGGTGCAATCCGAAATTACAAGGAAGATTTCTTAGTGTTTCTTTTGTTCTCTTCACTTAGGTAAGAGGAAGACACTCCTCCTCAACCTCTCTTAGCATCTAGGAACTTTGATTTTGTTATTTGTGGAAAAACCCTAATGAGGGTTATTCTTTAATTTTGTAATTAGTATGCTTGTGTGTTGATTTTATTTTGTTTATGCTATTGGATTGGTTTGTTGTATTTAATGGTATATTGGATTGGATTTTGTGATTGAAAATGGAAGAAAAATATTTGAGAACCCTTCTTGGAGGGCCACGGTTTTAGGCTAGAATTTAGGTAAATTTGTGATTAAGTTGTAACTAGCATAAGACTTAAATTGATCAATGGATAAAATGGAATTGAATGGAAGAAAAATTTGGAATGGAAATTCCTAGGGAGGCTACGGTTTTAGGCCAAGAAATTAGGATTCTTGGTGAGCTAATTTAACAAGTGAGCAATTAAATGAATTAAGAGAATGGCATGTAATGTGATGACTTGAAAAGATTTGGAAATGAAACCCTTGTGAGGCCACGGCCTCTAAGGCCTTTTGGGGCGTAATGTTGTGACTTTGGTAACTTAGAAGCATGAGCAATTAGGTAATTAGAAACCTATGTAATGAGTTGGATAATAAATAAATCGGAAGAATTTAACATAATTAAAGATTACGTAAATTTTAACGGACTAAGAATGTGATTGTCATAAAACTTAAGGTACTTCCAAGTGAGTGAAGAATAAGAGAGTGTGAGGTCTAAGAGCTTAAATAATTTACAAGTTGCGAGAAATTAAATTACCTTGGGAGATTTAATTAATTATGCAAATTGGATTGGACATGAACCTTAAAAAGGGAAACAAATTCTAAGATAGAATTCATAATGGACCTAAAAATGCACTAATTGATTTGATCCCTATGTCGTAAAGTTATGGGTCCATGTGATTGATTTGATCCTTATGTTGTAAAGTTATGGGTCCATATGAGTGACCATTTGTATATTGATGCTTATATTGGCCATTGTGGCATATTATGGAATTGTATGAGATTGTGAATCATACATGTTCATGCATAGAGTCTTATGCATTGTGAATGTCCTTGTGGACTGTTGTAAGGCCAAGTTGCCTAGGAGATTGAACACATCTTTGTGCGGGTGCGAGTAGACTAGTGTAGGCCTTGTTATGACCTCAGGGGCGTCGGGGTGTGGGTCCTTCACAATGGGCAGTTGGTAGCTCCTCTGCCTGTGGGGCAAACCGATGCAAATGCACTGACGATCCGAACTTGACACTGTCCTATATCGTCATCGAGCGCGAACTATCTGTACAATGCCTGATGTGCACATGAAAATTATTGATGAATAGCACTTTGGCCGAGGCAGCCGAGTTACAGACACGTCTCCTGATCTTTCTCTTCGACTGTTTGAGTCTAGCTCCATGGAGTAGGAATTTGGGAAAGCATGCATGTGGGTCATGATATACTTTGTCATTGTAAATCATTGTTTTCCGTAAATTTGACTTGTTGGATTATTACTGTAATGATTATCTTCCTGGAACTGTTTGCTTGCTTATTACTGAATTTACTACTTATTCCCTGGATATGTTGTTTCTGAATGGCTATTTGGGCGCACTGCGCCGATCTGTTTCTAGCTACTATAATTGGTAATGATGGTAGGATGTCTTACCTCTTCCTTGTATCTCTATTACTTGTTGTATGTGCGTATACTGTATTGATCGAAGACGACGGCAAAGAGGCGGAAGATCCCGAGTTTCCCGGCTTCTAGCCTGACCAAGATTAACTTCTACTGAGACAATGGAGGCACGCATGCGCAGATTTCTGGGCGACGTGCGTCTGACCTTCCTCAAAGGGCTAGAGTGCTGGCACATCAACCTGAGTTCTGATCGTTGCGTCTACATGGGTGACGTGTCGATTGCTTTAGCCTGGAGACGTCATGAGGCGCCGATTCTTACCTGCCACCTCGGCCCTACGTGCGGGTTTTATACGCCCATTAGGGAGATGTGGGGTGACCGTTATTACACCCCACAGGAGGATTCTTTTGACTCTACTGCTCAGGCTCTTGCCCGTGGTTCCGTGGTTCCCATGGAGGTTTCCTCTGAAGAAGAGGATCCTGTTGAGGACCCGAATACGGTCCCTCCTCATCTGAGGGACTGATTTTACTAGCAGCTACTGATGGCTACCAATGTTTTATTTTGGGGGCCTGATGTATTATTTTCGGTGGGCTGTATATTTTGATATCTCTAGGGTATATTTGTATAATTCTTTGCGGCAGGTATAGTTTTGCTTTTTGGATATTTCAGGCTTGTATCTGAGTATAGTTGATGTCAGCACATTATATATATATCTATATGCATGTTATTCAAATGTGAATTTTGTCTACTATTTTATTCTTTACCGTCATTTAAATTCCGCATTGTTAAAATGATTATCAAAAAAAAAATATAATGCTATTTTTGCTCACGTACTTAAGTATCGAACAAGTTAAACTTAAACTAATGAACTGGGTCTTGATTTGTTAAAACTTTACTTTTTCACATTTTCTTTTATTTGACAATGTGACGTTCCCTCCCAAAAAGGGGCGTTACAATTTGAAAACACGACAGAAATGTTGCGCGATTATGAAAATGCGGTAAAATGACTACGTAATTGAAGATACAGTAGAAGTACTGTTGGGTCAACGTGTGGGACCCATACATGTGAAATTATGATTTTGGCATATAATTGGCTTATGTGCATTTATTGTGCATTGGGAAAGTCCTATGGACTATGTCAGGGCTGATGGCCTAGGAGTTG
The DNA here is from genome assembly GCA_029884605.1 of Ormosia emarginata. Classification (NCBI taxonomy): domain Eukaryota; kingdom Viridiplantae; phylum Streptophyta; class Magnoliopsida; order Fabales; family Fabaceae; genus Ormosia; species Ormosia emarginata. The sequence continues at coordinate 50,543,719 of JAQQTP010000088.1, forward strand.
AATAACACCTTTGTGGGTGGGATAGATATACTATAGGTGTCTTGTTGACCTTGGGGGCATCGGGGTGCTGGATTTCCACAATGGGCAGTTGGCAGCCCCACTATACCATGGATCAGACGATGCAACGCACTGACGATCCGGACCGTGACACTATTCTTAATCAAGATCTAGCGTAGATTGTCGTGTATAATGTCAGATGTGCAAAAATGATGAAAATTATAGCACTTGGTCCGAGGCAGTTGAAATACCGATAGATCTTCTAGATCTTTCTCTCCGACATGTGTTTAGTTCCAAGGAGTAGGAAATTGGGTCTGTATGCATGTGTATAGTCTATATATGTCTTTATGATATTTTATTTGTTACCTATTAATTAATGTTTGATGCCAAGACTATAATTACTATTTGTTATATCTGTATGACATTACTGTCATTTCTATCTTTTCACTGCTATGTTGGTATTGGTGTTGGTAGTCTCACCTCTTTGTCTGTTGTTCTTGTATTGTAATTGTATTTGGTAAAGATGGTGAGGAAGGCGGTGAAGAGCAGATTCTTGTTGTAGACGCTGATTTCTGATTTGATGGCGTCAAGGCATAGTTTTTTTTGTGTACGTAAGATTGCTATTTCGTGGTGACGTTAGAGCCTGGCATCTTAGTCCTGATGAGGAGGGTCTTATTTATTAGGGAGCGTTGACTGTCTCTATGAGTAGGATCTACCATGGGAATCCTTTCTTTTCTGTTAATATAAATGTACACGTAGAGTTTCCTTTATCTATTAGACAATATTGGGGTGCTTGTTACCATATCCCTAATGAGATTAGTATTGTGTCATCTGCTCTGACACCTGTCCGTAGAACCACATGTAATTCGGGGTTCTTATCTTTTGAGAGTCTGAGGAAGATCCCGAGGAGGACCTGTCTGAGGGTTCTGCTCCATAGGTGTGTACTTGGGCCAGTGTAGCAATTATAGTAATGTTTATCAGTTTTTGAGAACTCTGTCTGTATATATTTAAGTTTGAGAGTTCTTATGTGATGTATATGATGTATATTATGTTGTAATACCGTTTGGGTATTTTTATATTTTAGTAAGTTTATATTATTAGTATCAAGAAATTTTACAACTCACATTTATATTATAAAATATTATCTTATAACTTAAGGTAATTCAATAATAATTTGTAAAAAATGTGATACTCTACGGTGGGTGTTATATTAGTTAGCATCATAGCCCAAGTTAGAGTTTTTTGGGTTTATGGTTAAGTCTATCTTGTTTGTGTTATGTGATTCTCTGTGTTTGGTTTCTGAAAGGAAACAACATTGTTTGAAATGATTGTACTTGACTTCTATTTCGTATTGTTTAGTTTGAATTCTAAGAATGACGATGGCTAGACGTCGAGGTGGACGTAGGAATGTGGTACGTCAGAATGAAAGTATGGCTGCAGCTGTGGAGGCAATGCAAAGGATGGTAGACATCATCATGTAGCAGAATCAGAGAGCTACGCAACAACAAGAGGCAACTGTAGAGACTCAAAATCTGTCTGAGTTTCGTAGAAATAATCCGCCACAGTTCAATGGAGAATTTGACCCAGAGAAAGCCAATCTTTTGATCAAAGTGCTAGAGAAAATATTCAGTGGTATGGGTTGTGGTGATGAAAGAAAGGTCACTTATGTGTCCTTTATGTTGGTTGGTGATGGCGAAGATTACTACAAGCTGAAGGGAGAGTTGTAACATGGGAACTCTTCAAGCAAAGATTTCTGGGAAAGTATTTCCCAACCAGTGTTAAACATGCTGAGGAGATGGAATTCCTTAGCTTGAGGCAGGGAGTAATGTTTGTGAATGAGTATGCTATGAGGTTTGAAAGCTTGTTTAAGTTTTCGAGATATTTTCAGTTCAACCAGATGAAGAATGGAAGTGTAGAAAGTTTGAAGAAGGATTGAGGCACGACATAACAACGACAGTATTACCATTGGGAATTGATCAGTTCTCAACACTGTTAGACAAGTGCCGAAGAATTGAGGAGCTAGATCAGCACCGTGATATGAGAAATCAGAACTTTGGACCTACTCAGTTTCAAAGAGGAAAAGGTAGTAGTGGCAACCGTTATCAACAAAAGTCATATACTAGACCATCAGGAAGTTAGACTCGACAACAATCTTATGGAGGAGGTTCTGGTGGTAACAAGTTTAGTCAAGCTAGAACTTCTACATCCAAATGTTTTAAGTGTGGAAATGACCACTTGACTAAAAATTGCACCATCAAAGGAATTATATGCTTCAGATGTGGGAAGCCTGGACATTTCTCAAAGGACTGCAATCAACTAAAGACGGAACCATCTGTGGGAAATGTCCGTACTGCTAGACCACAGGCGGGTGGTCGAATATATACTATGAGCGGGGAGGAAGCCTAAGGTCAGAGGATCTGATTATGGAGGAGTGTGCCATTGAAGGTAATCCTTTAACCATATTATATGATTTGGGAGCAACCCACTCTTTCATTGCATGTGATTGTGTGGAGCGTTTAGGATTATCTGTGACTACATTGCCTTTTGACTTGAGTGTTGCTACTCCTACTGATAAACCTGTGATTACTACAAAAGTTTGCTTGAATTGTCCTGTTTATGTTAGGGATAGAATCTTTTATGTTGATTGGATTTGTTTGCCTATTTCCAAGATTAATGTAATCTTAGGAATAGATTGGTTGTCTTCTAACCATATCCTGTTTGATTGTTCCAATAAGACATTAGTTTTTCCCGAGGCTAAGAATTCTAGATTCCTAACGGCCAATCAAGTCGAAGCTTGTTTGAAGGAAGGAGCTCAAGGATATTTATTGTTGTCTTCTTTGGAAGTCCAAAGCGAAGAAGCTATGAAAGATATTTTCATAGTCAACGAATTTCCTAAAGTTTTTCCTGACAGTATACTAAGCTTACCACCGACAATAGAAATAGAGTTTGCTATTGATCTGGTACCAGGAGCTGGACCTATATCTATGGCGCTCTACAAGATGTCGCTGTCAGAATTGGTAGGGCTTAAGAAATAGTTGGAGGAATTATTGGAGAAGCAATTCGTGAGACCTAGTGTGTCACCATGGGAGCCCCAGTGTTGTTGGTCAAGAAAAAGGATGGGACTTCTCACCTATATGTAGACTACCGACAGTTGAACAAGATTACGATCAAGAATAAATATCCTCTTCCAATGGTAAATGATCTGATGGATCAACTGCGGGGAGCCGCAGTATTTTCCAAAATTGACTTACGTTCTGGTTATCACCAGATTCTTGTGAGGTGGAGGATATCGCCAAGACAGCATTCCGAACGTGTTATGGGCATTACGAGTATCAAGTGATGTCGTTCGATGTGACGAATGCACCTTCCATATTCATGGATTTCATGAATTGGATTTTTCATTCTTACTTGGACAAGTTAGTCGTTGTCTTTATTGACGATATTCTAATCTATTCTCAAAGTCAGGAGGAACATGTTGAACATCTGAGAGTTATTCTCCAGATTTTAAAGGAGAATAAGTTATATGCAAAGTTGTCCAAATGTGAATTCTGGTTAAGTGAAGTTCAATTTTTGGGGCACGTGATATCGGAGGAAAGAATTGAGGTTGATGTGTGTAACACCCTTGTGGGGATGTCATATTTATGAATGCAATAAAATAAAACCTTACCCAAGTTATAAAACATTTGATACATAATTAATATGAGTTATAAAATTTTTCCTTTTATACATAATAACCTTAAATAAAATAACACAGAACTTAAAACAACTATTATCTCACACATAATATACATAAGAGTTTGTCTTAAGTTATACAAATAATTTACAACTACAAAATATTTAAACAAAGCAATAAAGAGTTAATATACAGTACAACAACATAAAGTGCCCAAGTGCACATCATAGATTCCTAACCCTCCGAAGGATCACTCTCAGATGAAACCTCGGGTGATAGAAATCCAGGATGTCTCACAGTTCTATGGACAGGAGTCTGTACTGTTGACACTATACTGATCTCACAGGGAACATGAAAGAGTCCTCCCCAGTGACGCCTCAGATCCAAAAGCATCTCTAGATGTAAAATATAGAGTAGTACTAAAAACTGGCTCAGCATCAAACTCTCCTCGTAGGGACACAGTCAGACGTCCCAAGTAGATCACCGATCCTCGATCCTCTCGCAATCGCCAGGCCTCCGAACCTCCGTGAAACTCAAGTCTCACGAAACTAAGAAATCCCGGCAATGCCATACTCACCAGTCAGTCTAAAGGATATGGATGATCGGAAGGCTCGCACTCGTCAAACTGATCGCTCGTCTGCTGTCGCTCCTCCTCAGGGTACAAACAGTCTAGAGGCTGCTCCTCTTCCTCAAACTCTTTATAAACATAAATAATAATACAAAAACAATACATATAGAGAGGTGAGATAATCATACATCAATACTAGCATGGCCAATAAGAAAACGACAATACAACAGATATCACAGTTTAATACAATAAAGCATACCATAACATCATAAATATTAACACAATTTAACACAAGAATTTAATACAGTAGTATCATATAATATCACAATTAATAATGTTATGATGCATGACACCAATGCAAATGCAGTATGACTCGTTCCTACTCCATGGAGCTAGACACAAACATTAGAGAGAATGATACGTGAAGATCTATCAGTACCTCAGGCTGCTCAACTAAACTATTCCACTGTCCAACGTCGTGTCTATAGCCCACAGTCCAGCATAGTGTAGTAGTACACAGTCCAAAATACGCCGTGCACTACAGGCATTGTACTAAACAGTCTTTACATGATCTTGATTAAGTATAGTGCGTGTTGAGATCATTAGTGTGTTGCTAGTTACCACGACCCAGAGGAGCGACCAACTGTCCATATGTGGAATACTCCGCACACTAATGCCTCCAAGTCCACACAAGATGAACCACACTACGCTTATCACACTGACAACACGGTGTAATTCATCTCGTCAATCAATCGCCAATATCAACCAAATTGGCACAACCCAATGCATGAATAAAAACAATAGTTACCAAATTACCCTTATTCTCACAATATTATCATATTTACAAAAACGCCCTCAATCTCAAAAATTCCAATATATAGTATGTCACCACTTGACAATACCATATCTCAACATATTCGGGTCCAGTACTTTGGCCCGACAGCAAAACTCGCTGTTTCGATTAATTGCGTAGAAATTTTATCGCGTTTTCACAATCTCGTCGCTTTTACAAATGTTTTTAAATTGTGTAAATATATTTTGCTGTTTTTAAAATCGCGTAGCGTTTTTAAATCGTTTTCTTAACTGAAAAGCTTTAAAATCTCTATTTTTAAAACTGTGTAAGCTATTTTTCATACTTTTAAACTACGTAAAATATTTTCCTTACGTTATAAATATATTATAAAATGTTCTCTTTTATTTGTCTGTTTTTAATAAATTTTGACAGCATTTTGTCTATAAAATCTATTAAAAATGTGCTTTCTACGTTTTTGCTCTAAAAATTCCTTTGGTTAGTTTATTTCTATTAACTACACTTTGAAAATTTTCATCATACTTTTTAAAACTCAAAGGTAAGTATTTTTCAAGAGTTTTGTTTATTTTTCTTCTATACTATACTTCTAATAAAATTAGTTTATTTCTTTAATTCTTGAAAAATTCATTACAATTTATTCTTTAGGGGTTAAACATCAAATCTACACTTTAGAAAATACATTTTGGATTGATTACACATTAAGAAGCATATTGACCGAATTTAACAAAACCTTGGCATTTGATCTTTGGATCATTTTATCTTCTAAATCATTTTGGAATTCATTAATTTACTTAATTCCATTAAATCCTTCCTTTAGAAAATGGTTGAGAACATTTTGGTTCTCTTTTCTTGTTGAAGCCGAAAGCTCCATGGTTGTGTTCTTTGGAACACTCATGCAAACCTTACATGTTATTCACATCCTAATTAATAATTATGCATATATCAACGCATATAATATATTTTAAAGCTTATAGACATGCATACAAAAAATATCAAACACAAATAGGAAAGCATTTAAGCAATAAAACAAGTGAATCCTTATGGATTCTTCATACACATACAATCCATTTTCTCATCACCACACTTGGTTGATGAGATTAAATCTCCCTCTTACCTTTAAGGAAGATAAAACCTTCTACTCCTTCTCCTAGTTGATTTCGTGGCCCTCCAAGAATCCTAAAAGATCTTAAACAAAAATTTAAAGAGTTATAACTATAGGAAAAAAGCATAAACCATGGATCAATCATGGCTTTGAACCTTAGAAATGAAGTTAGAAATGAAAAATAAGGAGTTTCACCTTGTAAGAAAAATCTCCAAAGAAATTTTCCAAGCTTAAGATGATGGATTTTAGAAAAACTCTCAACTAGAGATGTTCTTAAAATGGTGTTTAGGTTTGAGAAATGAGGTTGGATGAAATTTTAGATGGTTGGATGGTGGTGTAAGGTGTTTGGCCGAATGGTCTTCAAAAAGAGCAACAATGGTGAGTTCTTGTTCTTGAAGAGAGAGAAGAGAGATTTTGTGATAGCAAAGATGAAGAATGAAGTGAAATGGTCTCCTAAGCTCTACTTGGCCGTGGAGCTCATCCAAGAGGAGGTGGCCTCTTTGTTTGACCTTCCAAGACCACTTAATCACCTTAGATGTGATCAAGGGTGGAGAACAAAACTTTGGCTCCAAGCATGTTTCTCATTGGTCTAGAAAAACCTAGTCACTAAGTGACTAAGCTCTTCATGAAGTTTCTTGAAAGCCCTTAGCCGCATGGCCCTAAGGAGAGCAAACTAAGTTTGTGATTCATTTGGTCTTCTAGTTACATTTAGGTGCATTTGATTAATTCATTTAGTTACTTGCCTAACTATATAGTTAATTAGGTTAACTAGGTTAGTCTTGATATTTTGAGAACAATTCTCTAACTAGAACTTACCTAGATAGCTAACTAGGTTATTTTACTTAGTTACTACATAAGCCTTCTATGTTAACTTAATTAGGTTTTAAGCTAACTTGATTAAACCTTCTAGTTTGATTCCAACAAGTCTAACCATTTTTTGTGGACTTGATTCCTATTGGTCTAGAAATGTCAAGCCTACATTGTTGACTTGTTTCTATTGGCTTAGAATTTAATGTAGGCAGAAACATTGACTGCTTCTCTAAACGCATGTCCCACAGACTTTTCCTTGTCCATGGTCGTTTTAGAGCAGATTTCTACTGTTTTTGAGACAGTAGGCACTATCAGATAAAATAATATTATAATAATATAAAATTATTTTATTGCATAGTTAAATCCTAAAAATTAAAAGATTAATAACCATATCACTCGGAATTGGGTTTAGTAAGATCTCCCAACTCCGAATAATTAAAACAAGATTTCTCCGGCCTAAAAATTATTATTTTCTTGACTCAGAGTAAATCACACAAAACACTCAAATATGAACACGAAATAGTTAAATAAATTTTATAACATACAAAAAAATATAAAATAGTACAATCAGGATAAAATTGTCATTTATACAAAAGTTGGGGTGTTACAATGTGTCAAAAATGGAGATAGTTCTTGAATGGGAAAGACTGAAGACTGTATCAGAGATCCGTTGTTTCATCAGATTAGCCGGTTACTATCGACGGTTTATTGAGGGGTTTTCCAAGATAGTGGGACCTCTTACCCAACTTACACAGAAGAATCAACCTTTTTATATGGACTGATGCATGTGAAGAAAGTTTTCAAGAGTTGAAAAGATAATTGACTACTTCACCAGTGTTGATTCTACCTGATCCTAATGAACCTTTTGAAGTATATTGTGACGCTTACCAAGGATTGGGTTGTGTACTTATGCAAAATCGAAAGGTTGTGGCATATACTTCAAGGTAGTTAAAGGTACACGAGAGGAATTATCTCACTCATGATTTGGAATTAGCTACTATTATTTTTCCACTGAAAGTCTGGAGACATTTTCTCTATAGAGCAACTTTCAATGTCTTTGGTGATCATAAAAGATTGAAGTATCTGTTTGACCAAAAAGAGTTGAACATGAGGCAGAGGCGTTGGCTACAATTTTTGAAGGATTGTGATTTCCAGTTACAGTATCATCCCAGGAAGTTAAATGTCATAGCGGATGCTTTAAGTAGAAAAATGCTTAGCACTTCTGTTATGATGATCAAGGAGAGCGAATTGATAGAAGAATTTTGGGATATGCAGTTGTCAGTGAAGTTGATGCCGGGAAAGATGTGTTTGAACGTGATCACTATTTCAAATAGTTTGACAAATGAAATTTGAGAGAAATAGAACGATGACCAATATTTGCGAGAAGTGAAGGAAGCAGTGAAACAAAGAGTAGTGTTAGAATTTAAAAAAGAAACAGATGGAATTTTAAAATTTAAAGGGAGGATTTGTGTGCCAAACGATCAAGGACTTAGGAGATTGATTTTGAAGGAAGCCCATAGGAGTAAGTTGAGTATGCATCTCGGAAGCACAAAAATGTATCAAGTCTTGGGGCAACTGTATTGGTGGCAGGGAATGAAAAGAGATGTCGCTGAGTATCTATCATCCTGTTTAGTTTGTTAGAAGGCTAACGTTGAACATCAAAGACCTTCTGAAATGTTGCAACCTTTGACTATTCCTGAATAGAAATGGGATGATATAGCAATGGATTTTGTGACTGGACTACCAAAGACTAGAAGAGGTCATGATTCTATTTGGGTAGTTATTGATCGGCTTACGAAGTTAGACGCAAAGACTCAAGTGTACAGAAAGAGTGTCTTGATTCTATTTAAGGGTAGTTATTGACGGTTCAAGGAGACTTACGTCTAACTTTTGCTTACCATCCATAGATAGCGAAAGAACTTCTTTGGAAGATTTGTTGAAGGCTTGTGTGCTAGAACAGTCGGGATGTTGGGATGAATTCTTACCTCTAATAGAATTCACCTACAACAACAGTTTTCATTCAAGCATTGGGATGGCATCCTATGAGGCAGTGTATGGGCAATGATGCAGGACACCGTTGTGTTGGTATTAAGACAGTAAAAGTGCTGTTTTAGGACTGGAACTTGTGCAACAAACCACAAAAATAGTAAAGATGATTCAAGACAAAATGAGGGTAATTCAGACTCGGCAAAAGGGTTATTTTGATAACAGAAAGAGACCACTAGAATTTGAAGAAAGTGACCATGTAATTTTACGAGTGACACCTACGACCGGAGTTAGGCGAGTGATTAAGTCTAGGAAGCTCACTCCAAAATTTATCGGGTCGTATCAGATTCTTTGTCTCCGGTAGCTTATTAAATAACATTACCACCTTTTCTTTCAAATTTGCACAATGTATTCCATGTATCGCAATTGCGGAAGTACATCCCTGATCCCACTCATGTTATTGAATCAGATACAGTACAACTGAAGGAGAATTTAACCTATGAAACATTTCCCATCAAGATCGATGATCGGAGGACAAAACAACTCAGAGGAAAAGAGATTTCGTTGGTTAAAGTAGTCTGGAGTGATGTAAGTGGAGAAGCAATATGGGAGTTAGAGAACAAAATAAAAGAACAGTATTCGTATTTGTTTTAATATATGTTTAAGTTTCGAGGACGAAACTTCTTTTTAAAGGGGGAGAGTTATAATACCCCATAACTAGCTATTTTACAATAACGACTAAATTGTACTGTTTTGTGATTTCTCTGTGCTGTAAATTTATTTTGACTATTCTGTGACTGTATTTGATCATTATATGTGATTTACTCCGGGTCAGGAAAATAATAATTTTCGGGTCGGGGAAAATCTTTACGGTTTTATTCGGAGCTGGGGGATCTAACTAAATCTAAATCCAAGAGATACATGACATAATCTTTTAATTTTTAGAATTTTTCTATGAAATAAAAATATTCTATATTTTTATTATACAACGACAAATACTTACTGACTTGTGAGCAGTATGTTATGTCCATTGAGTAATAAATTTTGTAACTATTATCTATTTGGACAATAGTTTGTAAAAAAAATTGTGATGACTTATTTTGTGAACCAATTAGAATATTTGAAGCTTGATGAAAACCAATAGAAAATGTTCAACGAAAATGGCTTGTTAGCTATGTAATTAGATGAAATTAGATAATTTACAATAAGTTAGCATAAAGCCTATGTAGCAACTAAATGGAACAAACCTAGTTTGCTTCTCATTAGGGCTTCACGGTTTTGGGAGGATCTAGTAGCTTCTAGAAACTTGTGAGTCACACTTAAGTAACTAGATAGTTAGCATGGAAACTAAGAAATCTAACTAAGTTAGCTTAATTTAATTAGGAAGCAATTGAATTAGAAACTTGGTTAGTTCTCCATTGAACTCCACAGTTAGGAAACTTCAAGTATCATCTAGAAACTAGGTGATTCATTTGTCTAAACCTATAGAAAGCAAGCTTAGAGGTGAAGACTTTGGATATCAACCTTTGATTCAATCTATGGTTGTTAGAAGTCACACAAAGTGGCTAGGATGAACTTGGACACTCCCTTGGTGTCCAAGGGGGACTCACGGCCAAAGGGGTTTAGGAAGGCCAAAAGATGACATTTTATTCACTTGATCACATCTTCATCATTTTCATATAGCAAAAATTCACAAAACTCTCTCCATTCTTCTCTAGAGCACCTCACGACCAAAGCATAGGAAAACCATTCTCCCATCTCCAATAATTTCTATCAACCTTACTCCTTAAATCCTCACATCATTCTAAGACTCTTTGTGGTTGGAGCCTTAGCCTAAATAATCCATTTTCATCTACTTTCTTCAAGATCAAGTTCTTAGGTTTTAAGGTGAAGGTCATGAAAACTTCATTATTGGTTTCATCTTTATACTCTAGAACCATACTTCAATACATGGTCTTCTTATTCAAGCTTTAGGTACTAATATATTTGTGTTTGTCTTGTTTAAGAACCTTGTGGTAGTGAAGGACTAGTTCAAGAAGAAAAACAAGGAGCTTTGGAGGCTTCACCAAAAGATAAGAGGGAGATCTATCTCACTAACCAAGTATGGTGGTGAGAGATGAACTTGTATTTGATGAGTGATGAGTCCATGTGAGGATTCATTCCCATGGTTGTGTAATTCATTTATGTGTGTTTATGTGTTTTAAATATATTTATTCATGCTTTTATGCTTTATAGGATTTTATTGCTTAAATGGTATGCTTGATATATGTTATAGTATAATATGATGATTATATGTCATGTATGCTATGATATATATTGAAAAGGAAATAATTTTTGGGTTCCAATGGCCATGAGGCTCACGGCCTCTACACCTCAACATAGGTGATCCAAGCTAATATTTCCATGAATGGTAAAATTGGATGTTTAGGAAAGCAAGGAAAAGAATTAATGATTTGGTTCCAAGGACTATGAGAGTCACAACCATAATACCTCCAATATGGTATTTTGTTACAAAAATTTATTTGTCAAAAGTGTAACTTAGAGGATTAAGCATAAAAGGAATTAATTCAAGGATTTATGAAATATAATATTGAATGGATTAAAATAGTAAAGGATTTAAAGTAAGGGATTTTGAGATAAAAAAATAAGAAAAGCTTATTTTTGGAATGAATTAAATTAGTGAATTTAGTTTATAAATGAGAAATAAATTGGCAACTTCAAATGTGCTAATGTATAGCTCACCCCATAGGTTTTAGAGCACGTTAGGAAATTTTAAGCTAGAACAATCGATTTAAATCCATGAAAAAACAAATTAAGTTTGTAAGAAATTGTATTAATTTTTGGAAAGTTCAAAATAATGTTTAGAATATTGAGAAATATTTTACGCAGTTGAAAAATGATGAAAAATATTTTACATCACTTAAAAATGTGATTTTTAAGCTATGCGATTTCAAAAACATTGAAAAATCACTACGCGATTTGGAAAATGTTGAAATATTTTTACACGATTTGAAAACGCGACAGAAATGTTGCGTGATTGTGAAAATGTGGTAAAATGACTTCGCAATACTGTTGGGTCAACGTGTGGGACCCATATATATGAAATTATGATTTTGGTCTGTAATTGGCCTGTGTGCATTTATTATGCATTGGGAAAGTCCTGTGGACTATGTTAGGGCCGATGGCCTAGGAATTGAATAACACCTTTGTGGGAGCGATAGGCATAGTGTAGGTCACTTGTTGACCTTGGGTGCGTTGGGGTGCGTGTTTTCCACAATGGACAGTTGGCAGCTCCACTGTACTGTGAATTAGACCAATGCAATACACCGACGATCCAGACCGTAACATTATTCTTAATCAAGATCTGGCGTTGATTGATGTGTATAATGTCAGATGTGCAAAAATGATGAAAATTATAGCACTTGGTCCGAGGCAGTTGAAATACCGATAGATCTTCTAGATCATTCTCTCTGACTTGTGTTTAGCTTAATGCTGTAGGAAATTGGGTTTGTATACATGTGCATAGTCTGTATATATCTTTGTGATATTTTATTTGTTACATATTAATTAATGTTTGATGCCAAGACTATAATTACTATTTGTTATATCTGTATGGCATTACTATCATTTCTATTTCTTCACTGCTATATTGGTATTAGTGTTGGTAGTCTCACCTCTTTGTATGTTGTTCTTGTACTGTAATTGTATTTGGTAAAGATGGTGAGGATGGCGGTGAAGAGCATATTCCTGTTGTGGACGCTGATTTCTGATTTGATGGCATCAAGGCATAGTTTTTCTTGGATACATAAGATTGCTATTTCGTGGTGACACTGGAGCCTAGTATCTTAGTCTTGATGAGGAGGGTCTTATTTATCAGGGAGAGTTGACCGTCTTTATGAGTAGGATCTATCACAGGAATCCTTTCTTTTTTGTTAATATATATGTACACGTAGAGTTTCCTTTATCTATTAGACAATATTGGGGTGGTTGTTACCATATCCCTAATGAGATTAGTATTGTGTCGTCTACTCGGACACCTGTCCGTAGGATCACATGTAATCCGAGGTTCTTATGTTCTGAGAGTCTGAGGAAGATCCCGAGGAGGACCCGTTTGAGGGTTCTGCTCCATAGGTGTGTACTTGGGCCAGTGTAGTAGTTATAGTAATGTTTATCAGTTTTTGAGAGCTCCGTCTGTATATATTTAAGTTTGACAGTACTTATGTGATGTATATGATGTATATTATGTTGTGATATTGTTTGGGTATTTTTATATTTTAGTAAGTTTATATTATCAGTATCAAGAATTTTTTTAACTCACATTTTTATATTATAAAATATTATTTTATAACTTTGGGTAATTCGGTAATAATTAGTATAAAATGTGATACCTTACGGTGAGTGTTACAAACTTGAATGTTTTATCTAATAAATTTAAACAACATGGTTTACTAGCAACCACAATCATGCCTAATCTAACGTCTATGATAAGAAGAGATAAATTGATAAGATTCACAAAGGAAATCTTACCTTTAACTTTGCACAGCAATCCTAACTTTCTAAGGAAGTCGTGACTAACTTTACTATTGGTGTAGACGAGGACAAAATATGGAGAAACCTAAACACAGGTAAATTTATTCTCTTTACATTCTTATATGAAATCAAGGAGTGAGAATACTCCTGAATCATATAATACAACTTAGAGATCATCTTTAACTATGTCCTTACCTCGTATAAGATCGGGAGATTGAGCCACCTCCTTACTACTCATAATATAAACTTTTACTCTAACTTGAGCTTTGAGGTTAGGCACTGCTCCCTGCCTCTGTATACACTTGATTAAAAAGTGCTCTAGTCAGTCACAAGTATATCATACAATTTGGCCAACTTAACAAGGTCTGCCACTATGTTATATCCCATGTTTATCACACTTTGGTCCCTTCACTTATGCTTAAACTTACTTGCCTTTATCTTGAGGATAACTAAGTCTAGAAGTACACTTCATATACCTATCATCCTCTCTCTTCCTCTTATGAAAACCTTGTGACTATTGTTCCATTTGAGGCTAGCTGTAGGGACCCTCAACTGTTTTCTTTGAATGGCACTAACAGCACCATTTTGCCTCTTTCAATCAATAAAAAATAAGCTTCTCTTCGCCTGTTTCGATCCCTCGAAATTATGCTAGTCCAACTACTCTCAAGTCAGTTCGATTCTGTAACTTACTTTGTACTCACTCTTACTTCTTCAAACTTAGCTACATACTGATTTACCAACCTACCATCTTGTTTAGGTCTTTAGAACTCTATCTCCTTGGCATTTTGTCCACCAAAACTCTGCCTCTCTTTCTAACATATAAGAGACAACCAAAACTTTCTGGTCATCTGAACAAGCCCCAACTATAGAGATTTTCTCCATTTTCTTAAGCCACCTACATCTACTCTAAACGGGTCTTACTTTCCCTTAAAGGATGTAGGGTTGGCCTTTCTAAACTTGGAGAGATTTGGGGAGTTTCGGTCTTTTACTACCATTGCTCCATACACTGACTGCATTAGAGGCACTAGCTGCTGAGATGAAATTATTTTCATCCCTTCTAAACCTCTGCTTGCAATAGCAATACGTTTCCTCTTGGTAGTTACTATCTCTAGAACACTTTAGCCATATTAGCTGTACCTTTACTAGAAGAATTCTTGTTTCTCCTAGTTCGCCTTGGTGAAGTAAAGGTTCCCTATACACACTGCATGTGATAGCAACCATTAACACTCAAACCAAAGACCTATCATGCAATCCTATCCTCACATCTAACATATAAGACAAGAAATTACACAACACTACGTGGAAAACTCTTAACTTTGCTAAGCCTAGTAAGTCTATGCCTTGGCTCAACAGGATACTGCTTGATACCATGATGTAATAACCTAACACCAATAACCTAGAATATTTGACATATACCTGGATAAGCAATATAAGCCATGCTACTTCTAACTTATACATCAACTAATCCATAATATTTAAACAAATAATTATGGAGAGTCATAACTGAAAGTCATACATATATACAACTTCTACATTTACAAAGCAAATATAAATAATTACATAAGCTTTGAAACTAAAAACAATAAAAACTAAATTGTTCTAGTTCTTTTATTACTTCGCCTTCTTACCCTCTTGTAGAGCCTTAACCTACTTAACCATGAAACATAAACGTGGTGAGAACATAAAAATTCTCAGTAATAAAGTATACATCTCATGGTACTACATAAACATACACATGGTAAATTTATAAACTATAATCGTGCAACTTACTATTGATATCAAACGAGAGTCTTTACAATGGTAAGATATCAATTTCTCTTAACAATATACTTGTCCCATAACTTCACCTTAAGCAAAGCACTGATCTCACTCCTTTGCAAGGTCAAAGGGCTTACTTTGCTCCCTTAGTTAAGAACTGTGGTAAACTATGGTTCAACCTTAGTGACTATGGGATCCATCTCTTGCAATGATTCAATCTTAAGGAAACCAACTCGTGCTATGGTCCAACCTATAAGAGAACTAACTCTTGGATCAACCTTATTACATAAGGGTTCCATTTCTATGGATTAACCTCATTGCATAAGAGTTCCATCTCTATGGGTCAACCCCATTGCATAAGGGTTCCATCTCTATAGATCAACCTTATTACATAAGGGTTCCATCTCTATGGATCAACCTCATTATAAGGGTTCCATCTCTATGGATCAACCTCAATATATGGGTTCCATCTCTATTGATCAACCTTATTACATAAGGGTTCCATTTCTGTGATTCAACCTCATTGCAGAATAGTTCCATCTCTATGAATTTACCTCATTGCAGAAGGGTTCCATTTCTATGAATCAACCTCATTGTGTAAGGGTTCCATCTCTATGGATCAACCTTATTATATGAGTTCCATCTCTATGGATCAACCTCATTACATAAGGGTTCCATTTCTATGGATAAACCTCATTGCAAAAAGGTTCTATATCTTACTGTGGTTCAACTTTGATAAACAAAGGAACCATTCTTGCTAAACACTCCACTCAATCCCAACTTAATGAGGGAAAAGAGTATTTGCACTATGGTTCAACTTCATAAATAAGAGAACCAACTTTTACTATAGTTCAACCATATAAACAAAGGAACCAACTCTTACTAAACACTCCACTCAATCCCAACTTAATGATATAATAGAGTATTACTGAAAAATTTGCATATTTAGCTCAACTTTAATTATTAAAGGAGTTACTAGTATTCATAGGGCTCAAAACATCCCCAAAACACCTCAAATCTTGCCTAAAAAGGCTGATTTTCAAGATTGCACCAAATGTACATCATAACTTCAAATATCATGAAATTTTATGGGCAAGTAGTCTTCTCTTATATCTTTCAAAGCCCATAAATCTCACTTCATTTAGCAAAGTGTAGCCAAAGTTATGCGACATTGTGCAAAAGCTAAAACAAGGCTTTCACTGATTTACCTAATTATGTCCTGACTTTAAAATAAAACTGAGAACAAACTAAGATTGATAAAATTCTGAACTTTTATAGCTAAAAATCCTTACATGTTAGCTTCAAAATGCCACTAGTCTAATATAAATACGACCTCAGACCAAGAAGTTATGCAATTTGGTTTACTTGCTGCCAGACTTCCTCCTTTTTCTATAGAATCTGCCTCGGATTCAAATAGAAACTGGTGCTAATTAGATTGGTCTAAAAGTCTAAAATTTTTACTACGTGAAGCCTTATGTCTTAGCTTTCAAAGGCAATAAGAATCAGGTCAATCCGATGTCTGTAGCTCAATCTGTGCAACAAACATCACAGGCTACTCACTAATTGTCCCATTGGAATAATACTCACTTCTAATCATTCAAGATCAGTTTCTATGTGATTTCTAACACTAATTATAGCCCCTAATCATGTTGAAACTCTCAAACAACCTATTGATTCACTTAGACATGCAATTAGATCAAGAATCACACTAACTCAAACTCATTTTCCAAGTTCCTCGTCTATGAACCAAAATGGTTTATCTAAGCTACAAATGACCATCTTGCACTAACTAGATTGAAAAGGACTAAACTTAACCAAAGAATGCAAGAACCAAGCCAAGAACATGGATTTGGCTCTCCAAATCCATTTTTCCATTCATGAGCCCTAAATTCATTCAAGATGAACCAAAAGCAAAAAGATGAGTAGAAACTTCCCTACAAGCTAGAAAATACTCAAACTCAATTCTTGAAACCAAGAATCAAGCAAGGAAAACAGATTTACTTCTTGTTAAGAGAAAAGAAAGATGGAGAAGGAGAAAAACATGAGAGGTAAAACACAAAAAGAGAATAGCTAACTTATTACTTATAGCCACCCTAACACTATATTTATATTAAACTATTAGAGCTATTGATATACAAAAGTAAGGTCTAGCCCAATAGATCAAACCTAATTATATTTCACTAACACTTTCCCTCAAGCTAGTGCATAGATATTGATCATGCTCAGTTTGTTACAAATATAGTCAACTCTACTTCAATTGAGTGCTTTGGTAAAGATATCTGCAAGTTGTTCTCGTGTCGGTACATGTCCAGTAATAAGACCCTGTTGAACATTTTCTCGCACAAAGTGACAGTCAGCTTCAATGTACTTTGTCCATTCATGAAAAATGGGATTAGAGGCAATATGGATAGTGGCTTGATTGTCACACCACAACTTCATAGGCATTACACTCTTAACTCTAATCTCACTAAGAAGATGATGAATCCACACTAATTCATAAGTATCTTGGGTCATGGCCCTATATTCTAACTTGGCACTAGAACGAGCAACACTCTATTTCTTACTCCTCCAAGAAATAAGATTACCTCCAACAAGAACACAATAACCTGAAGTAAATCTCCTATCTATGGGAGAACTAGCTCAATCAGCATCGAAGAACCCCTCTATCATATTATGTCCATGATATCTATACAAGACACCATAACCTGGAGCCCCTTTTAGATACCTTAATATATAAAAAAATAGTCTCCCAATGAGTGGTTTGGGGAGATCACATGAATTGACTAACCACACTGATAGAGAAGACAATATCAGGGTGAGTAACCATTAGGTAGTTAAGCTTGCCAACTAACTTTCTATATCGTTCAGGGTCAAGCATAGCATCTCCATCATCTGATAAGAGTTTGACATTAGGGACCATAAATGCTTCAACAGGTTTGGCTCCAAGCATACCTATTTCTCTCAGTAAATCAAGCACATACTTCCTTTAAGTAAGAAAAATACCCTTCGAACTCCACATCACTTCAATGCCTAAGAAGTATTTCAAAGCATCCAAGTCCTTATTCTGAAATTGTGTTTGAAGAAAGTCTTTAAGCTTTCTGATCTTAATCTCATCACTCCAAGTAATGATAATATCATCCACATAAACCACCAAGAAAAGACAGCCACCTTGAGAGCATCGAAAGAATACCGAATGATCAAAAGTACTTCTCTATAGCCCAAACTGAAGAACAACTTGGCTAAAGTGCCCAAACCATGCCTGTGGAGCTTGTTTGTGACCATATAATGACTTCTTTAGTATGCAAACTTTACCACTCTGCCCCTGACAACAAACCCAGGAGGTTGCTCCATATATACCTAGTTCACTATGCGTCCATGAGAACTAGAGTAAACAACAAGCATTAAGATCGATTCTCTACTAAGACTATGCACGGCTAATAGGTATATGTTTATCCTATTAACGAATCAACTTATTCTGCCATTGGAATGAAATCGAACATGTATTTACCATACAAATGATCTAAAACCTAAAGTCCTATGTCTAGGCTCAAAAGATTTCAACAAATCACCCACAAGTTGATCAGACAAATAAAAACATTAAGCACCATATGATAGAACAAAACCCAAATCTTTCATATAAACTCAAAAGGGCACAAATAAATCAATATTCAGAGGAAGATTCAAAGAATACTCTAAACACAACTAGCTACTCATTGAATATGAAAATGTGATACAAAAATCCATATTCAAGATAAATGAGAGAGAGAAAGAGAGAAAGAGAGAGAAAGAGAGAGAGAAGAAGAAGAAGAAGAATAAGAAGAAAAAACAAAGATGAAGCCCCAATGGGTTGAACCTTGAAGCTTGAATCTTCTTCCAAGATGAAAGTGACTTCCAAACATGACTCATTCAACACTCTTTCAACCCTAAAATGCTTTCTTAGCTGCTGATTCTCCAATGGGCAAAAGCCCCAAAAAGTGATAAGAGAGATAGACGAGAGAGAGAGAGAGAGGGGAAAAAAATAGAAAAACCTAGAAGAAGAAAGTGATAAATATGTGTTCCACATATTTATAGATGCATAGATTTAATGCAACATGTTGCAACGTTACACAATAAGCGCCGCGAAGCACAAAACTTAGGGCATCACCGCCGCGATGTACACTTCCTTACGCCGCGATGTACACTTCCTTACACTGCGATGTGACAGCCTTGGAATGATAGGGTGCACAGGCAAAGAGCAGGACACTATGGTGTAAGCTTTCCAATGCTGCGGCGTGATGTTTTGGAGCTTGTCTTGTGATTTCTCTTTCAATGCAGAGCCTTGGCTATCATCAATTTGGCTCTTTAGGGACCATTCTGCAATTGAGAAATCAACCAGTCAAATACAAATGCAATCGAACTCAATCCAATCAAAGATTAGGAAGGATTTCAACAAGATTAGAAGAAAGACTTCGATATAGATTTCACATGAAAATGTGGTTAAAGCCTTCAAACAATGCATCACAATAAGGACAAAGCCATTAATAATGCAAAGAGAAAGGACACAAATAACTACATTCTATGGAGTTATCAGTGTTCAAGGGCATGTATCTCATCCAACATAGCTTGACGCTAACCCTCATTAGACAAAACCTCAGCAACAGTATTAGGAAAGGTAAGAGAATCAAGAGAAGCAATAAAAGACTGACTAGAATGAGATAAAGCAGTATAAGAAACAAAAGAAAAAATGGGATAAGTACAATTATGTTTACCTTTTCGAAGAGCAATTAGGAGATCAAGACTCGAATAAGGAGGGGCAGGATCCGGAGAGGAAGTAGGAATTGGAACAAGCAATGAATCCACAATGTCTAGAGTAGTAGGACTGACCACAGTAGGTTGTTGATTCTGCCGAACATAATGGTGAAGCACAGGAGGACGAAGGAAGGGACAAGACCAAGAAGAATGAGAAAAGGAAGTACTTAGAGTAGGAAGAATATATAGTAGAAAGTCCTCATGATTATCTGGGGGAGAGGAATGGGTAAACTCAGAAGAGAAAATAGTGGTTTCAAAGAATGTCACATATGTGAAAACAAGATATTGACGTAAATCAAGAGAGTAACACTAATACCCTTTTTGACTTCGAGAATAACCAAGGAAGATACATTTGAGGGAGCGAGGATCCAACTTGGAGACCTGAGAATGAACATCTTGCACAAAACAAGTGTAACAAAAAATTCTATGAGGGAGAGCAAATAGAGATTGAGAGGGATAGAGCAATGAATGAGGGATTTGACCATTAAGAATAGATAAAGGAAGACTATTACTTAAATAACATGCTGTAGACACAACATCAACCCAAAAGTGTTTAGAATCTTTCATTTCAAATAAAAGAGCACGATCAACTTCAAGTAAATGTCGATTCTTTCTTTTCGCCACCCCATTTTGTTGAGGGGTGACAATGCATGAAGTTTCATGAATAATGCCATGTTCTTGCAAAAAAAATTGAAAATGAGTAGACAAGTATTCTTTAGCATTATCACTATGAAGAGTGCGAATAGTAATATTAAATTGAGTTTGAACTTCAGCACAAAAAGAATGAAATATATTAAACACCTCTGAATGATTTTTCATTAAATAAAGAAAAGTAACACGAGAGTAATCATCAACAAAAGTAACAAAATAATGAAAACCAACTTTAGACTCAACAGGATAAGGCCCCCAAATATTTGAATGAACTAAAGTAAAAGGAGAAACAACACACTATTGACTCTAGGAGGAAAAGATCCTCAATGGTATTTAGCAAACTGACAAGACTCACAATTCAAAATAAATGAAGACTCTAAACTAGGACATAACTTCTTCAATGTCTGTAAGGGTGGATGTCCAAGCCGGCCATGAAGACGAAATGGAGAAATGGAAGCAGAATAAGCAACCGACAGTGGTCTCGGATTGGCAGACTCCAAAACATATAAGCCATTGGATTCACGACCTCTACTAACCATCTTCTTCTTCCTAAGATCCTGAAATAAACAATATGTAGGAAAGAAGTGAACACTACAATTCAGACTATTGGTAATTTTACTAACAGACAAAAGATTAAAAGGAAAATGTGTTAAACACAAGACAAATTATAAGGGAAGAGAGGAAAAAAGATTGGCATCCCTACTACCTATAACAAAGGCTGAGGAACCATTAGCAAGAGTGACATTTGGTAAGGAAAAAGTGGGAAGAAAAGAGGAGAGAATACCAATATTACCTGTCATATGGTCTGTTGCTCCAGAATCAATGACCCAAGGAAGAAGTGACACAAGCAGTAGGATTACCTAACTAGACAAGAGTAGCAGTGGAAGAAGGACCAATACCCTATGAGGCCTGGAATTGAGTGTAACCCTTAAATTCAGCACTAGGCATGGTAATTGTTTTGAGACCCTATGTCTAAGGAGTAGTGACAGGTGTGGGCAAGAGACCCTCTTAAGTTGCAGCATGAGCATAATGCTGAATTTAGAAGGAACTAGGTTTCCCATTCAACTTCCAACAATTCTTCTTAATATGCCCTTCCTCCCCACAATAATAACAAAGATAAGAACCACCATCATGACCGCTAGATAAACTACCATCACGACCACCATCATGGCCACTAAAATGACCACCTGTTCTACCACAACTACCACAACCTCCATCTCTACCTATTCTACCATCACCACAACCAACCAAAGTAGCTGGTGATCCAGAAGAAGAATCAGAATGCAACTCATGATGAGTGTGTATGAGGTGGCGATAAACATCAGCAAGGGTCATATGATCAAAACCAGTTAATAGTTGATCACGAGCGGCACTGAACTCAAAGGATAATCCAAACAATAAACTCACAGCTGCCAATTGTTTCCACTGTAAGTGCATTTGTCTAACATTGGTAGAGATAGGTTGGAGGTCATTCAATTCCTTATTGGTATGCTTAAAGTCAGTAAAATACTCATGAAGAGACTTATTTTATTGTGTTGGTCTATGAAACGCCTATGACTCCTCATAAAGACGAGTTAAGTTGGCTTTCCTAGAATAAAGAAACTCCATATACTCCCATAATTCTTTCACAATATCACAGTGAGAAACAACATACTCAATGGAAGTATCAAGGGTTTTGTTGATCATACCAAAGAGGTGATTATCTTCTCGCAACAACCGGTCACGCCTGGTTATGGATGCTGGTAGGTCATCTATCAGATGATCTTATTTCTCAATCCTAGTGAGAAACATGGTAATAGTTTTACACCATTCTGCATAGTATTTCCCATCAAACTTATCATCAGTAATGTGAATAGAAGCATATATGACCTCAGGCATAACGGTAGGTTTCGTTGACTTCTCAGATTCATCAAAACTGGTGAAACTGGAATTATTATCAAGATCAGCCATCAGAGAAAAAGAAAAAAATGCACAAACGTACATTGCAAACAACACAAAAATCACTAAGCTCAAAGAAAAACACCCAAACTACACCGAAAAATGCATTAACCGAACTGAAAACACTCAAATGGCACCCAAAAACACAACAAGACTAGGTACGAAAGAAAACTTCAGACAATGCCTGAAAATGCCCAAATCACGGATAAGGCTAGCTGGAAAACTCTGAACTGCGACTGAAAACACCAAAAACACAACACCCCTGGCTTGTAGTGACACCCTTGGTCATTAGAAACACCAGTCGCAGCTCCCCTAACTGGGGGCGACACCCTTGGTCACCGAAAACAATATATGCGGCACCAACCTAGCCACTGTTTAGCATATTAGCGTGAAACTCTCACACCTAAACACCCATAAAAACCTCCGATCTGGACCTTAGTAGTGCCAGAAAAAATCAACCAACCCTAGGGAAAGGTAGACCGGCAGATTCTAAGCACAAAGGTATTTTTCATTTTTTTTGTTTTTTATTTTTGGAAAAAAACAGACTAGGATTTTGAAGGCTAAGGTTTTTTTTCTGGCTCTAGATATTATGTTAAGAGAAAAGAGAGATGGAGAAGGAGAAAATCATGAGAGGTAAAATAGAAAAAGAGAGTAGCTAACTTATTACTATTAGTCACCCTAACACTATTTATATTAAACTATTAGAGCTGTTGATATACAAAAGCAAGGCCCAGCCCAATAGATCAAACCTAATTATATTCACTAACACTTCTCAAATCCATTTCTCTTTTATCATACAACCTAGTTTCATACAATATGAAACAAAGGGAAAAGATGAGAAAGAAGATCCCTTACCTAATCTTCAAGCTTTGGAGTGCACTTGATCTTCCCTTCCTCTTTTTCTCATTCGTTTCCCTTATCCTCGTCTTTCTTTTTTTTTTCTTTGTTTCTGCTAGTTGGCACCATGAGAAAGGAGAGAAAATGAGGATAAAAGCCAAACTTGGAAACTTAAGTTTCTATATTGAAACTTATATCTGTTAAAGACATTTGAATTATGCCAAATTAAGTTTCTTAACTTCCAACAACTTTAGAATAAATCTTAGGATTCATCTAAATCATTGATTCACTATTTTTCTAATTTTCCATATCTGCTACTAGTCAACCTGGTATTAAAGCTCACTGTCAGTATGCTTAAAATATCAAACTAACTCTGATTACCCTCAAATTTTTACTGCGTCTTACTTAACTCATTTGTGACCTAGAAACAAGTTATCTATATATGTTTCCATCAACTTAGCCTTCAAAGCCATTTTATGAGTTTTTTAAGGCTACTTTTCACCTTCTATGTTATAGCAAAGTACCTAAACTAACTCGGTTTGTCACAAAACTGAACTGGCATGTCAAGCAAGTCTTAGGCTACCTTTGTAACCATTTACAAGCTTAACATGTTATTGAGGGTGTTATATTTCTCCCCTCATTTTTAAAATTTTGTCCCCAAAATTGCTTTCCTCATAAAACAACCATGGGTAATCTTGCTTGATATGGACTCCAATTCCCAAAAAGCTCCTTCAATGCCAACTTCACTTTAAAGTATCTTCTACCAAAAGACACATGGACACATATTCTGTTGCGTCCTCTATCATTTTAGGCTACCAAAACATTGTCCAAAGATCTTAGTACATTTTAGTAGCCTCTAGACGAATGGTATAACTATTCTTGTGAGCTTCCTTTGGAATCCTTTCCTTGATTCTTGACTCTCTTGAAACACAAAGTCTATTTCTAAACTTTATTATTCCATCCTCAGTCATAATAAAATCCTTTGGGTTCCTAAGAAGATCTACTCACTATTGTCCCTTAGAGCTTTGTCCTCCTTATGAGTTTCTAAAATCTGAGTCCTTAAGTCATTTATTATGCTCACTCTGTTCACTACATGTCTATATGGCATCATAGTCACTTCTAGACTCGAATTCTTGAAACTCTCAAGAAGTTCACTCTATTGGACCATTATCGGGGGCACGTGTAGGAATTTCCTACCTAGTGCATCAACCACTACATGGCTTTGCCCGGATGATCCAATAACTCAAAATTATGATCCTTTCATCACAACCAAGTTATGGTTAGCATTCCATCCATCATCTCTGCCTCATGTTCAGTTTCTTCTTATCAAACAAGTGTTGCAAACTCGTATGATCACTAAACACCTTAAAGTTCTTATTCTTTAAGAAAATTTATTGAATTTCAAAACCATCTGCTGATGTAGCTTGTACCTTACCTATAAAGGGTTCTACTTCTCTCTTAGGTGGTAATTCATTTATCTTCCTTAGAAATACTTCTGAATGTCTTCTTATCACAGATATATTCCCTAAAACTTGCTCTACTTCCACATACAAGGAGAAAAAGAATAGTATTCTAGATGTCTACTTAGCATTCGCAGATATATACCTGGATAAGCAGCCATGCTGCTTCTACCATATACATCAACTAATCCATAATATTTAAATAAATAATTATGGAGAGTCATAACTGAAAGTCATACATATATACAACTTTTACATTTTCAAAGAAAATATAAATAATTACATAAGCTTTGAAACTAGAAACAATACAAACTAAACCGGTCTAGTTCTTCTATTACTTCGTCTTCTTACCCTCTTGTAGGGCCTTGACCTGCTTAACCATGAAACTTAAACGGGGTGAGAACATAAAAATTCTCAGTAATAAAGTACACATCTCATGGTACTATACAAACATACACAAGGTAAATTTATAAACTATAATATTGCAACTTACTATTGATGTCAAATGAGAGTACAATGGTAAGATATCAATTGCACTTGACAATATACTTATCCCACAACTCCACCTTAAGCAAAGTACTTATCTCACTCCTTTGCAAGGTCAAGGGGCTTGCCTAGCTCCCTTAGTTAGGAATTGTGGTAAACTATGGTTCAACCTTAGTGACTAAGGGATCCATCTCTTACGATGATTCAATCTTAAAGAAACTAACTCGTGTTATAGTTCAACCTACAAGAGAACCAACTCTTATATCAACCTCATTACATAAGGGTTCCATCTCTATGGATCAACCTCATTGCATAAGGTTTCCATCTCCATGGATCAATCTCATTGTATAAGGGTTCCATATCTATGGATCAACCTCATTGCATAAGGGTTCCATCTCTATGGATCAACCTCATTGCATAAGGGATCTGTAACACCGCATAATTTTTTTGTTTTTTTTGTTATATGTGGTTTTATGATTTTTGTAATTTTTGTGAATTGTTTGATTTATTTTAAATATTTTATTATTATTTTTGGGCTTTCTGTGTGTTTGAAGCGGGGCTGGAAAAATAAAAAAATTTTGGGGCTAAAAAATTTGGACTGTTAATGTGAGGCCGGAAAAGCTTACTTAACCTAAAACTGGAAACAGTTTTTGAATTTTTTTTTTTGAGATTTTATTCGTAAATGAAATCTAGGTACGTTCTATTATCTATTGGACAATAACCATTGATTTTTAGTAGTAGCCTTTGTCTATTGGATAATAGCTTCTGGAAAATATCTAGTGGGAAGGTTCTAGACATGAACCTAGTCACTAGCATTTTTTGTGACTCCCTTAGTGAATCACCTTATGACTCACCTTGTGTGGTGACTCATGGTGTGAATCACCATATGACTTACTCACCTTGTGTGACTCATCATGTGACTAGCCATGTGACTCATCTTGTTTGCACCAATGGGAAGGAAGCTTGGTGGTAGTCCACTATGGTGGCCATGACTCACATCCATGAACCAATGAAGGCAAAGCTTTAAGGAAGCTTATAGAATCAAGTGGAGAAAATCAATTTGGCTACTCCATCTTTTGGGCTCATCTTATGACTAATCCAAGTGACTCACCTTTTGTGACTCACCCTTTGGGAAGCCCACGACCAAGTGTGGTAAGGAGGGTCCTAGAGCTTAGTTCACCATTTGTTAAATTTGTTCCATCTTTCTTTCAAGAAAAGAACACAAAAACTCTCTCATTTTTCTTCATTGAAGTCGATGGCTGAGCAACCAAAAACCCATTTCCAATATTCTGTAATTCAAATTAGCCTTATATCTTGAATCTAAACATCATTCCAAGACACTTTCTAGTTGTGACCATCTTCTAAATCATTCATCTTCAAGCTCAAGTTTAAGGGTTTTTAGGTGAAGTTCTTGTTCTTCACTTCTAACCTTTATTTTCAATGTCTTGGACCATAAACTTAATCAATGGTGATCTTGTTTCAAGTTTTAGATTTAATGTTTGTGTGCTTGTTTGTTTTAAGGGCTTGTTTGTGGTGGACATTTTCTTCTAAGGAGGCAACTATGGAGCTTTTTGATCTTTATCTAAGGTAAGAGGGAGATTAACCTCATCGACCAAACTTGGTGGTGAGAAATGGAATTTGTGTTTGTAAGTGAAAAATCCATGTGAGGATTATTCTTTTGATTGTGTGGTTTTCATTAGTTGTGCTTATTTGGCTATGTGCGATCATGTGATGTTAATAGTAGGCAAGAAATCTCTATGGTTGCTTATTTGTTATATTGGTTTATTTACATGATTGTATGAGTTAAATAATTTGTACTTATTTTCTCAATGTAATTTTATGGCTTTAATAGTATGCATGAACTTGTGATGGTAGAACTTTGATGATTGAAATATGTTACATACTATGTATCATATGAGAAAGACAAGATCTTTTGGTTCCAAAGACCTTTGTGGCTCACGGCCATCGTGCCTAAATAGAGTAATCCAAGACAAAAATATTTTATTAAGGGTAAACCTAGGTGATCAAGTGATAAGGAATTAAGTCAAGGATTTTTAAGAGGAATATGGAAACGTATAAATTTTATTATTGAACAAGGAATGATTTTTGGCCATAGAAATGGAAAAAGGAGTTTGAAAAGTGATTTGAGATTTTGAGTATCTTAGTTAAGTGGATTATATTGTTTTAGTGGAGGAAATGGAAAGAGGATTTCTTTAATGTTTGATTAAGTTAAAATAATACAGATTTTGGAATAAATGTTAGAGAATGTTATTTAGAGAAATTTTAGTGAGAAAAAAGGAATTAAAGTACAAATTTTATATTAAACTTAGGAAGTTTCAAAATTAATTTTAGAAAGTTAATAAATGTTTTACGCTATTGAAAATTAATGATAAAACTTTACACATTTCAAAAATGATGATTTTTGAGCTGTACATTTGAGAAAACGTTTAAAAAATGTTTATGCGACTTAGAAATGATTTTTTTTTTTAAAAATGACGTATAACTCGTTCATGTAGAATTCGAGCGGCGTTGAGAATAACGACGTATAGCTCGTTCTTCTGGACTTTGAGTGTGTTGAGTTTTGTTGGGCCACGTACTAGACTCGGAGATGTTAGAAAATGGTTTTAGCCAATATTGGCTTGTTTTTGTGGAAGACTATATTATTGGTATTAATCTATGCATTGAGTCATGAATCATGCATTGTTAAAGTCATGTAGACTTTGTTTGTGAAGGCTGGAGGCTTAGGAGATAAATTACACCTTTGTGCGGGTGCGAATTGCGTAGTGAAGATCTATGGATGATCTTGGGGACGTCGGGCTGCGGAAAGTAATAAGTGGTCAGTTGGTCGCACGACTAGGCCGTGAAATCTAATGCAAACACACCGACGATCTCGACGAATACTATTCCTTTCATGATTCGGCGTAGATTGTTTGTATAAAGCCATAATGCACAAACTGAGAAAATTATAGCACTTGATTTGAGACTGATAAGGTACAGACAAATGTCTTCTGGAT
Organism: Ormosia emarginata; assembly: GCA_029884605.1. Lineage (NCBI taxonomy): Eukaryota > Viridiplantae > Streptophyta > Magnoliopsida > Fabales > Fabaceae > Ormosia > Ormosia emarginata. The sequence continues at coordinate 50,572,128 of JAQQTP010000088.1, forward strand.
CATTCACTCTAAAATTGTGTTAGCTCCATGGAGTAGAATTTGATCCATTGTGCATATCCATAGTCAGTACATATATTGTTGGGATATAGTCTATATAGATTGTTATGGTATTACTAATGTTCAAATTATTGTAATATATGTTCGTTGAATTATCTATTAATTGATGTCATAATTATGCTTATTGTTTTTGTATTGAATGACATTGTTGTATTTATCATTTCTTTACTGCCATACTAGCATGCGATGTTAGGGATCTCACATCTTTATTATATTGTTCTGCTGGTTCTATTTTATATTTATGTTTTATCTTATAGCGAATCCAAGGAGGACCTTTTCCTCTAGACGTTTTGGCTTAAGCTAGTTTCGGCTTAGTTGTGGTTGTTGCAAATATGCTTTTGAATAAGTTTTACGTTTTGTATGTGTTAGTGTATTATGCTATATATATATATATATATATATATATATATATATATATATATATATATATATATATATATATATATATATATCTAGAATGTAATTTCCATTGGAGGATATTTTGGTGTTGTGTAATAAATATATTCATTCGTGGCTCATATTTTCTGTATATGTATAATGATTATATTTGAAAATGTATCGTTGTTGTAGTAAGCCCGAATATAATATATATATATATATATATATATATATATATATATATATATATATATATATATATATATATATATATATATCTAGAGTGTAATTTCCATTGGAGGATGTTATGGTGTTGTGTAATAAATATATTCATTTGTGGCTCATATTTTCTGTATATGTATAATGGTTATATTTGAAAATGTATCGTTGTTGTGGTAAGCCTGAATTTAATGACTGTGGTATAATGACGATGTCGGGGTATGGACTGACTATGCTTAGGCATGTTAGAAGTTCTCTGTGTGTTGTGCACTTCCTTGTCTCTTGGTTGAGAAGTTGGAAAAGGAATGCATGTCTTGCCATAGGTTGAATGTTAGTAGCTACTGTTACACAGTTACATGATATTGAGAATTGACCTACTCAATATATAATGTTCTATGTGGACAGGAAGCTATGACTTCACCTAGGCATTCTAATGGATAGGGGTTCTTTTAGTAAGGAGTCCAGCTGGTAGGACTAAACTCGTTTAGGAGTTGTTTACATCTACGTCTCTTGTGCAACAAACGATGGAAGAAGTAAAGGTAATCTGGAATGATGTGACTGAAAATGTAACGTGGGAACAAGAAGACAGAATGAAAGAGCAATATTTGTTTTTGTTCTAAGGTATAGGAATTTCAAGGATGAAATTCTTTTTAGAGGGGGAGAGTTGTAACACCTCGAAATTTCATATTTTTCTGTTATATGTGGCTTTATGATTTTTGTGAATTATTTGATTTATTTTGAATATTTTATTATTATTTTTGGCCTTTTTGTGTGTTTGAAGTGGGGCCGAAAAAATAAAAAAATTTCGGGGTCAAAAAATTTTGGACTGTTAATGCGAGGCTGGGGGAGCTTACTTAACCCGAAATCGGAAATAATTTTTGAATATTTTCTTTTTCTGAGATTTTATTCGTAACTGAAATCTAGGTATGTTCTATTATCCATTGTACAATAACCAATGGTTTTTAGTAGTAGCCTTTGTCCATTAGATAATAGCTTCTAGAAAATATCTAGTGGGAAAGTTCTAGACATGAACCTAGTCACTAGCTTCTTTTGTGACTCATTTAGTGAATCACCTTATGACTCACCTTGTGCGACTCATCATGTGACTAGCTATGTGACTCATCTTGTTTGCACCAATGGGAAGGAAGCTTGGAGGCTAAGCTTAGTGGTAGTCAACTATGGTGGCTATGACTCACATCCATGAACCAATGAAGGCAAAGCTTGGAGGAAGCTTGTTGAATCAAGTGGAGAAAATCAATTTGGCCACTCCATCTTTTGAGCTCATCTTATGACTCATCCAAGTGACTCACCTTTTGTGACTCACCCTCTGGGAAGCCCATGACCAAGTGTGGTAAGGAGGGTCCTAGAGTTATGTTCACCATTTGTTAAGTATGTTTCATCTTTCTATCAAGAAAAGAACACAAAAACTCTCTCACTTTTCTTCATTGAAGCCCACGACTAAGCAACCAAAAACCCACTTCCAATCTTCCATAATTCAAGTTAGACTTACATCTTGATTCTAAACACCATTCCAAGACACTTTCTAGTTGTGAACATCTTCTAATTCATTCATCTTCAAGCTCAAGTTTAAGGGTTTTAAGGTGAAGTTCTTGATGTTCACTTCTAACCTTTATTTTCAAAGTCCTAGACCATAAACTTGATCAATGGTCATCTTGTTTCAAGCTTTAGATTTAATGTTTGTATGCTTGTTTGTTTTAAGGGCTTGGTGGTGGACGTTTTCTTCTAAGGAGGCAACTATGGAGCTTGTTGATCTTCACCAAAGGTAAGAGAGAGATTAACCTCATCGACCAAACTTGGTAGTGAGAAATGGAATTTGTGTTTGTACGTGAAAAATCCATGTGAGGATTTATGCACTTGATTGTATGGTTATGATTAGTTGTGCTTATTTGGCTATGTGTGATCATGTGATGATGATAGTAGGCATGAAATCTCTATGGTTGCTTATTTGTTATATTGGTTTATTTACTTGATTGTATGAGTTAAATAATTTGTACTTATTTGCTTTATGTAATTTTATGGCTTTAATAGTATGCATGAACTTGTGATAGTAGAATTTTGATAATTGAAATATGTTACATACTATGAATCATGTGGGAAAAACAAGAACTTTTGGTTCCAAAGACCTTTGTGGCTCATGGCTATCATGCCTAAATAGAGTAATCTTAGACAAAAATATTTTATTAAGGGTAAACCTAGGTGATTAAGTGATAAGGAATTAAATCAAGGATTTTTAAGAGGAATATGGAAACGTATAATTTTTATTATTGAACAAGGAATGATTTTTGGCCATAGAAATGGAAAAAAATAGTTTGAAAATTGATTTGAGAATTTGAGTATCTTAGTTAAGTGGATTATATTGTTTTAGTGGAGGAAATGGAAAGAGGATTTCTTTAATGTTTGATTAAGTTAAAATAATGCAGATTTTGGAATAAATGTTAGAGAATGTTATTTAGAGAAATTTTAGTGAGAAAAAAGGAATTAAAGTACAAATTTTATATTAAACTTGGGAAGTTTCAAAATTAAATTTAGAAAGTTAATAAATGTTTTACGCGATTGAAAATTAATGATAAAACTTTACACATTTCAAAAATGATGATTTGTGAGCTACGCATTTGAGAAAATGTTTACGTAACTTAAAAACATTTATTTTTTTAAAATGATGTATAGCTCGTTCATCTGGAATTTGAGTGGCGTTGGGAATACCAACGTATAGCTCGTTCATTTGGACTTTGAGCGCGTTGAGTTTTGTTGGGCTGACGTACTAGACCCGGAGATGTTAGAAAATGGTTTTAGACAACAGTGGCTTGTTTTTGTGGAAGACCATATTATTGGTATTAATATATGCATTGAGTCATGAATCATGCATTGTTAAAGTCGTGTAGACTTTGTTTGTCAAAGCCAGAGGCCTAGGAGATAAATTACACCTCTGCGCGGGTGCGAATTGCGTAGTGAAGATCTATGAATGATCTTGGGGACGTCGGGGCATGGAAAGTAACAAGTGGTTAGTTGGTCGCACCACTAGGCCGTGAAATCCGATGCAAATGCCCCGACGATCTCGACGAACACTATTCCTTTCATGATTCGGCGTAGACTGTCTGTATAAAGCCATGATGCGCAAACTGAGAAAATGATAGCACTTGATTTGAGGCTGACAAGGTACATACAAATGTCTTTTGGATCATTCGCTCTGAAATTATGTTAGCTCTATGGAGTAGGATTTGTTCCATTGTCCATATCCATAGTCAATACACATATTGTTTGGATATAGTCAATATAGATTGTTGTGGTATTACTAATGTTGATATTATTGTGATATATGTTCGTTGAATTATCTATTAATTGATGTCACGATTATATATGTTGTTTCTATATTGAATGACATTGTTTTATTTATTATTTCTTTACTGCCATCCTGGTATGCGATGTTAGGGATTTCACCTCTTTATTGTATTATTCTGTTGGTTATGTTTTATATTTATGTTCTATGAAGATCGTGATGGGGGCGAGGCAAAATCTTCTTCGTTCGATGCTGCTGCGTAGCTGAAGCTTTTATCTGACAGCGAATCCGAGGAGGATCTTTTCTTCTAAACATTTTGGCTTAGGCTAGTTTAGGCTTGGTTGTGGTTGTTGCATATTATGCTGCATTATGGTGTTGTGTAATAAATATATTCATTCATGACTCATATTTTCTGTATATGTATAATGGTTATATTTGGAAACTTGTCACTGTTGTAGTAGGTCAAAATTTAATGATTGTGATGTAATGACGATTATATTATGGTTATTAAATTTAGGGTGTTATAGGTTCCATCTCTATGGATCAACCTCGTTGCATAAGAGTTTCATCTCTTTGGATCAACCTCATTACATAAGGGTTCCATTTCTATGGATCAACCTCATTATAAGGGTTCCTTCTCTATGGATCAACCTCATTACATAATGGTTCCATTTCTATGGATCAACTTCATTGCATATTCAACCTAATCTTTATGGATTAACCCCATTACATAAGAATTCCATATCTTACTATGGTTCAACTTTGATAAACAAAGGAACCACTCTTGCTAAATACTCCACTCTGTAACATCCCGGGACTGCTTGTAGGATTGACGAGTGTCTCCACAAACCAACACGAGTCTTTTCAGCGTGCTTTGTCCTCACTCACACGCATCCTAGGAAACTTCCCAGGAGGTCACCCATCCCACAATTGCTCCAGATCAAGCATGCTTAACAATGGAGTTCTTATGTTCTAGGCTCCCGAAAAGAAGTTGCAACTTGTTGATATGGCTACGCCTAATCAATTCCTTTAAGCCATCCTCAACTATGCAGTCCCATACCTGCACAGTCTCTGAATCCCTCTCATTCCGGTGCGTATTCAGTTCATTCATGGGACCCTTCGCCTAGAAGCATGCCAGGAGCCGCTCCTTGTACGTGCTTCTCATGCACCGGCGTCCACTCCCCGCCCTCATCAACCCCGGGACACCACATGCCCACCAGCTTCCGCCTGGTTCGTCCCCGAACCACACCGTATTGGGAGAGGTCCCATCTCTGATACCATCTGTAACATCCCGGGATTACTTGTAGGATTGACGAGTGTCTCTACAAACCAACACGAGTCTTTTCAGCGTGCTTTGTCCTCACTCACACGCATCCTAGGAAACTTCCCAGGAGGTCACCCATCCCACGATTGCTCTAGGTCAAGCACGCTTAATAATGGAGTTCTTATGTTCTAGGCTCCCAAAAAGAAGTTGTAACTTGTTGATATGGCTACGCCTAATCAATTCCTTTAAGCCATCCTCAACTATGCAGTTCCATACCTGCACAGTCTCTGAATCCCTCTCATTCCGGTGCGTATTCAGTTCATTCATGGGACCCTTCGCCTAGAAGCATGCTAGGAGCCGCTCCTTGTACGTGTTTCTCATGCACCGGCGTCCACTCCCCGCCCTCATCAACCCCAGGACACCACACACTCAATCCCAACTTAATAAGAGAATAGATTATTTGCTTAAAAACTTCTATATTTAGCTCAACTTTAACTTTTAAAGGAGTTACTAATATTCATGGGACTCAAACCATCCCCAAAACACCTCAAATCTTGCCTAAAAAAGATGATTTTCAAGATTGCACCAAATGTGCATCATAACTTCAAATATTATAAATTCTTTTGGGCAAATAGCCTTCTCTCATGTCTTTCAAAGCCCACAAACCTCACTTCATTTGGCTTAGTGTAGCCAAAGTTATGCGACCTTATGTAGAAGCTAAAACAGGGCATTCACTAATTTACCCGATTCTGTCCTGACTTTAAACTAAAACTAGGAACAAACTAAGAGTGATAAAATTATGAAATTTTATAGGCAAAAAGCCTTAATGTTACCTTCAAAATGCCACTGGTTGCATGTAAATACGATCTCAGAGCAGGAAGTTATGCAATCTGGTTTACTGGCTGCCAGACTTCCTTTTTCTACAGAATTTGCCTCAGATTCAAACAGAAACTTGTGCTACTTGGAATTGCATAAAATCTAAAATTTTTACTATATGAAACCTTATGTCTTAGCTTTCAAATGTAACAAGAATCAGGTCAATCTGATGTCCGTAGCTCAATCTATGCAACAAACGTCACAGGCTGCTCACTGGATTCTGCAGAATTCGAGAATTGTCCCATTGGAACAATACTCATTTCCAATCATTTAAGATCAGTTTCAATGTGATTTCTAACACCAATTATAGCCCCTAATCATGTTGTAACTCTCAAATAACCTATTGATTCACTTAGGCATGCAATTAGATCAAGAATCACACTAACTCAAACTCATTTTTCAAGTTGCTTATCTATGAACCAAAATGGTTTGTCTGAGCTACAAATGGCCATCTTGTACTCACTAGGCTGAAAATGACTGAACTCAACAAAATAATGCAAGAACCAAGCCAAGAACTTGTATTTGGCTCTCCAAATCCATTTTTCCATTCATGAACCCTAAGTTCATTCAAGATGAACCAAAAGGAAAAAGATGAATAGAAACTTTCCTACAGTTGTAACCATGAATCAAGCAAGGAAAATAAATTTGCTTCTCAAATCCATTTCTCTTTTATCATACAGCATTGTTTCATACAAGATGAAACAAAGGGAAAAGATGAGAAAGAAGCTCCCCTACGTCTTGTGGTGTAGTTGATCTTCAAGCTTTGGAGTGCTCTTGATCTTCCCTTCTTCCTTTCCTTTTTCTTATTCTTTCTTTTTTTTTCTTTGTTTCTACTAGTGGGCTTCGTAAGAAAGGAGAGAAAACGAGGATAAAAGTGAAACTTGGAAACTTAAGTTTCTATACTGAAACTTATATCTTCTAAGGACACTTGAATTATGTCAAATCAAGTTTCCTAACTTCCAATAACTTTAGAAAAAATCCTAGGATTCATCTAAATTATTGGTTCACCATTTTTCTAATTTTCTATATTTGCTGCTAGTCAATCTGGTATTAAAGCACACTGTCAGTATGCTTAAAAATACTAAACTAACTCTGATTACCCTCAAAATTTTAACATGTCTTACTTAACTCATTTATGACCTAGAAACAAGTTATTCATACGTGTTTCCCTCAACTTAGCCTTCAAAGCCATTTTCTGAGTTATTTTAGGCTACTTTTCACCTTATGTGTTGCAGCAAAGTGCCTAAACTAACTTGGTTTGTCATAAAACTAAACTGGCATATCAAGCATGTCTTAGGCTACCTCTATAACCATTTATAAGCCTAACATGTTATTGAGGGTGTTACAAAACACGCCTGGAGAGGCTGAGGGAAAAGAATACTCATTTGTAAGAGCCTGAAGAGGCTTGGTAAGAAAAAATACTTTTACATAGTGAAAATCCTAGTATTTGCTAGGTACTGGATGTAGCCCCAAGTGGTTTAGGGGTGAACTAGTTTAAATCCTAGTGTCTTACTTCTATTTCTTCACTTTAACTTATTCCAGTGTGTTCTAATACTAATCTTAAGTAAATAAGTGTTTTTCTCTATAAGAACTAAAGTGTTTTCAGTTAAAGTGAACTTAACAAGAATCTTCATACTGTAAAGTTTGAATATGAGTTTTTAGAGCAGTTTCTTGTTGCTGAGAAGGGCTCTTCAAAGTTTACGTGTTGATACATTAAATTATTAATTAGAAAAGGATTCTTGTGCTGTAATATGAACATATATGAAAGTTCTATTTTACTTAACCTGTGACTCACGAACTCTCTCACCCTGTAATACTTGTTCTTCTTTTCCCTTATTATGAACTCTCTCATCTAACCCCTGTGCTTTAAAGTAACCTTCTCACCTCCAAGTTTGTTATAACTTAAGAAAGGTATGAGAAGTCTGAGATTTTTAGGTGAAAAGCAACACAATTCAACCCCCCCTTCTTGTGTTACTACCAACTTTAGTTAGTATCAAAGCTCAGCCTCTTGGTTGAGGACACCTAATAGTGTGAGAGGAAAAAGATCCAGAAATAAGTATGGCAATGCAACAAGGAGGTGGAACTTACCTACCAAAGGGTTCTTATACCAATAGACCACCTGCTTTTGATGGAAGGGAGTACTACTATTGGAAGAAAAGGATGAAGCTCTTCAATGAATCCTAGCATGGTGATCTTTGGGATATTATAGAAATATGGGACACTCTTGTTGTTCTGGACCGTGATCTAGAACACTAGTTCTATGGGTCAACCCGGCATGCATCCAGCCAAAGTCCATCATTGACACCCTAGCGAGAATTCATAGTACATTGTTGAGATCCCAAGACAACAGATATCAGACCACAACATTGGGTAACAACAACGTTACTATAAGATTTACGCAGTGGATAAATCCTATAATTATCTGTAACTGACAATCATGATCTTGCATAATAATAGCACCCATAACCTCCTTTTATAACATCCTTTTCCACATGTTAGACTTGTATATGGTTACAGAGGTATCATAATACTTCCATGACATGCCTATTTAGTTTTGTAATATTCTGAGTTAAATTAGGCACTTTGCTTCAACACTGAATGTGAAAAATAACTTAAAATGACTTATATAATGTCATAAATTGCTTAGTTAAAGGAAATAAATATAAAGAATTTATTTCTAGGTCACAAATGTATGAAATGTGATGTAGTTAAAGTTTAAGGATAAACTGAGTTAGTTTGGTATTTTTGAGTACACTAAGTGAGTGTTTTAATACCAGATTGACTTGACTGATATATGGAAATTTATAGAAATGATGAAATTAGGATTGGGATGAATCCTAGGATTTTCTATAATACCTATGAAAGTTAGGAAACTTGATTTTGTAATATCTCACTTTGCTTTATAACTCACGACTCCTATCCTTCATGCCTTCACTTGCTTGCCATTTTCTCTCATTCACTCATTCTTTCTCACGGTTCACTAGCAATAGAAATAGAGAAAGGGAAAAGAAAGAAGAGGAAAGAAAAGGAAGGGAAGGAAGACAAGAGAAATCTAGAACTAGAGGATCATCAACCACACAAGTAAGGTAGGGGTGCTAGTTGTCAAACTCTACCTATTGTGAGACACTCACACCCCGACGCCCCCAGGGTCAACAACATATGACACCTACGCTTAGTCTATTCGCACCCGCACTAAGGTGTTATTCAAACTCTTAGGCACACATAGCCTTTACAACAGTGTCCAATGGACAACACATATGCATGACGACGCAATGTCAAATCATGTATGCTCATCATAATCATATCACTATAGTACATAGACATACATGTACACATACATATTCATTTCTCAATATCACCTCATCATGGTATTCTCATTATTAATATATAATCATGTATAGCTCATAAATTCTCACAAGTACATGTCAACAAGTACTTTGCCCACATAGGGGTCCTTGATAGTATAGAATTAATTTCCATGCCCACATACATTTCAAGTGTTTATCCACTATCACAAATTCACATTATGAATTTACTTACTCAAAGTCTTATGCTTGATTAAATATGACAAATTTTAGGCAATTTTGCCCCTTCAAAATCGTGGCCCTCCAAGGGTTATTATCCAATTTAATTCTTCCTCTTGATTAAGAGTTATGCATGTCTCTAAATTCTTAAGTCTCCAAAGATTTATCAAGGCTTCAATTACCCCTAATTTTTGTCTCTAAAAACCGTAGCCTTCATGGTCTTCAAGGTCCTATGTTTCCTTCCATTTTTGTGTATTAGTTTCCTTAACATCCATTTACTTAAATTTTAGTTCATCAAGGTCAATCCATTCCCTTCTTGTCCAAGCCAAACTGTGGCCTTCATTAGGTCTTCAAGTCCAACATTTCTTTCCATTTATATGCATTAATTTTATTAGTATTAATCCACTTAAATTTTTGTTCATCAAGATCAATCCATTCCCTTATTTATTAAGGTCAAAACCGTGGCTTTAAATTGGGTTAACAATCCCTTAAAATTTCTTATTTCAAAATTCCAACATTAACATTAAATCTTTAATTTCATAGCTTCAATTAATTGTGTATAAAAGCCAATTTCCAAGCCAAAATCTTCTAAAAACTGTAGCTTCCATGTTAGGGTAAGGAACTTCACATTTCCCATTTAACAACCCTAATATGATCAAGCTTATTTAACACTTACAATCCAATCAAAATTTCAACTCACACATCAACCAATTTTCAAGAACACATAAACAACCAAAAATCACCAAACACATGAACATACAATAGTTTCTTCACCACCAAAATTAGTTGAACTGAGTAGTCTCCCTCTTACCTAAAGGAGAAAAATGAAAATGGCCTCCCTTTAGCTCTTGGTGAATTCGGTTTCAAGGCTCCAAAGATTCTAGGGTTTTCAAGAAAGTGAACCAACATCAAAGGTTGAAGAAAAATGGATTCATGGTTATCAAAGGGACCCTTGATCACGAAAATGAAGAGAAATAAGGAGAAAAACCAAAACTTCACCCTAAAGCTTGAATCTTTACCTTGGAAGACAATGGAGAAAAGGTTGGATTTTGGAGAAACTTTGTGAATGAAAGTTGTAGAGGAGATGAAGATGAGTGTAGAAATGTGTTTAGTGGAGAGAAAGGATGAAGAAAATGGTAGGAAGAGGGCTGCCAATTTCGTAGCCTTGGTGGAGTGTAGAGAGAAGGAGGAGAAAGGAAGAAGATGATGTTTTTAGAGAGAAAAGTAATTGGGTTAGAAGTGAGATAGTTTGGAGTGTTTAGGTTAAGTGAATGAGTGGAAATTTCCCCCCTTTGGGCCAAGGTTAGCCGCGGCATTGAGAGAGAGATGAGAGGGAATTTGCTAGCTTCTCACAAAAGCTTTGATTATAATACATTAAATTTGAATTAAAGTGAGTTAATTAGACATAAAGTAGATTGCATTAGGATAATGTGATAGGGTTTTTAATACATACTATTATCCAATGGATAATAGTTACAGTCAATAGAAGTCAATATTAATTAATCTGACAGACAAATTTTTTCGCAGTGTTTTATTATTTTATCTATTTGAGATTTTCTCAAAAAACATAAAACCTCGTAAATCATGTCCAGCCTCGGGTTTAGTAAGATCCCTCGCTGACGTTTCCACATATCAAGGTTCTCGGGAAAATTATTTTGTTTTTCCGACTCCGTTCAGTTTGCATGCAAAACGAGGAATATATCAAAATATTCGACGTTTCTGAAAAAATTCTAAAAAATTCTCAAAAACAACAAATATTATAAAACAACTATTCATCATAAAATTTTTCAACTTTCGAAATGTTAAATTTGTTTTTCCAACTCCGCCCAATGTGTACGCAAAACGAAAAATATATTAAAATATTTTTATTCTCAGAAAAATCCAGAAAAATTTCAAAACATCACAAATATTACAAAATGAATATTTATAACAAAATAAATAAAGTTTGGGATGTTACATCATCCCGTTTGTTGATTTCATGATAAATTCAGGATGTAGTCCTTCAAAGGGAAAAAAGAAGAAGTAGAAAGACTATTATAGTTTATTTGCTTTTAGGAGCAAAGGTTGTTTTTTATTATATTTGCTTTGTGATGTAAAAAGAAGTTATATATTACTATGTTCCCTTTTTAGGCCTTTGATGTAATTATGTAACTTTTCTTTCCCTCTTGGCTCTCTATAATGACTTGTAAGGTTATTATGGATTTATAGTATTGTTTTTAAGTTAGAAGTGATGTGCTTGATACTATTTATCTTTGAATGTACTAATTATATTTAAGATAATTATATTTTGGCATTACACCTTTGACTGCTCATAATTGCAGTATCAACATTCCAATTTTATAAGGATCTTCTACAACTATTAAGGGAATGTATCTCCCTATTCAACCTTTATAAATATTATGATCAATCACCTTCTATAGGTAGCTATTACTCTTTAACATAAACCCTAATTGTGCACAACCTGACTTGAGCGTTGGAGTGTCTTTGCAGGTACCAACCCCCTCCCCCGATTTCAACTTGCTCTCTACTACGCAAGGAGGAAAGCACCAGTACATGCCTATCTAGGTATGCATCAGTATTCACTACTAAACACTTGTCATAGCCCATGAAGAAACAAATCAAGTGAAAGAAGTTAAGATAAGTATGTTGGCACATGAATATTGTAACACTCCAAAACTTGCTATTTTACAATAATGACTAAATTGTACTGTTTTGTGATTTATGTTTGCTGTAAATTTATTTTGACTGTTCTGTGACTATATTTGATCATTGTGTGTGATTTACTTTGGGTCAAGAAAATAATAATTTTTGGGCTGGGGAAAATCTTTACGGATTTATTCGGAGCCGGGGGATCTTACTAAACCTGAATCCGAGAGATACGTGTTATAATCTTTTATTTTTTAGAATTTATCTGTGAAATAAAAATATTCTACATTTTTATTATACAGCGGACAAATACTTACTGACTTATGAGCAGTATGTTCTGTCCATTGGGTAATAAATTCTGTAACTATTGTCCATTTGGATAATAATCTGTAGAGAAAATTGTGATGACTTATTTTGTGAACCAATTAGAATATTTGAAGCTTGATGAAAACCAATAGAAATTGGTCAACGAAAATGGCTAGACTAGTTAGCTATGTAACTAGATGAAACTAGATAATTTAAACTAAGTTAGCATAAAGCCTATCTAGTAACTAAATGGAACAAACCTAGTTTGCTTCTTATTAGGGCTTCACAATTTTGGGAGGAACTAATAGCTTTTAGAAACTTGTGAGTCACTGACGAGCGCCGAACTCACCAAAATTATAACCGAGTTATGCCTATGGCTTGTAGCATAGGAAGCAATACCAAATAGTCTCTCAAAGATTATAAACACAATTTGATCAAGTCAAGTTAAAATGGGGGGGTTAGGCGAGATTAAGAAATAGAATTAAGAATCAAAATTTGAATTAAAGGGTAAATCAGAAATAAGAAACCAATCAATCCAAGAAAATTGTCCAAACTTGATTTTAATCCATCCTTGATTACTAAAGGTCCATTCAATTATTAATCAAGTCCTTGGTCTTAGATCACTTCAAGATGCCACTCAATGATCATGGATCTTCTACTAGAAATGCTTCTAGATTTCAATTAATTAAGATTAGACAAGTTAATCACTCATCAAAACTGAAATCAACTTAAAAGCCAAGATCCAACCAAGTTAAACATTTCATCAAACACCTTCAATGTCTTGTTAAATCTATGAGTTCATCTCTTTGCACATGGTAATCAAGCAATTAACATATGAAAATTTCAATTAAGCAACTAGAATTAACAAAGAGAAGAAGAAGAAGAAGAAGAGAAACTTGATTAATAGATGAACTTAAACATTAAAAACGAAATCTCAAGATTAACAACCAAGCATGTTCAATCTCTTGGATTGATCTTAAGGCTCTACCCCTCCATAAGAAGTGGAGAACTCAAAAATTAAAAGAAGGAAGAAGAAAACAAAAATTAGAGAGAAAGAGGAGGAAGAGAGTTCTAGAGAGAAGGAAAAAGTGTCAAAAATGAGGTGCCTTGATTTCTAACTTCCAACCCCCTAAACTACCCCTTATTTTGGCTTTAGATAATTAAAAACCCATTAATTACAAAGTTGGGTCAGCTATGAATATTTGGGTCCAAACCCCATGCAATTTGGAGGTCAATAACTCAAGTTATGACCAAAACAACATCAAAGGGTCTCTGAACTCGTATTCTGACTTCCATGCAAAATTAGGCCCACTAGACATCTGAATGAGACTTCGAGGTCTTCATCAAAGTTGTAGAGCTTCCTCTTAGCTTTCCTAAAGGTAAAATTCATGATTATCAGTTATCTAGAACTCAGGTTATGGCCAAAATATAGAAATAGCGTCAAAGCCCAATAATGCTGAAAAAATTCAATTAGGCCCAATTTGAGTCCAAACTCACAAAACATGACCAAACTCAATCAATTCAGAATATGGAGAGTGCAAATGACTAAACATGAGGGTTTATTAATGTACAAAATATGTGATTATCAAATTCATCCACTTAAGTAACTAGATAGTTAGCATGGAAATTAAGAAATCTAACTAAGTTAGCTTAATTTAATTAGGAAGCAATTGAATTAGAAACTTGGTTAGTTCTCCATTGAACTCTATAGTTAGGAAACTTCAAGTATCGTCTAGAAACTAGGTGATTCATTAGTCTAAACCTATATAAAGCAAGCTTAGAGGTGAAGACTTTGGATATCAACCTTTGATTCAATCTATGGTTGTTAGGAGTCTCACAAAGTGGCTAGGATGAACTTGGACACTCCCTTGGTGTCCAAGGGGGGCACACGGCCAAAGGGGTTTAGGAAGGCCAAAAGATGACGTTTTATTCACTTGATCACATCATCATCATTTCCATATAGCAAAGATTCACAAAACTCTCTCCATTCTTCTCTAGAGTACCTCACGGCCAAGCATAGGAAAACCATTCTCTCATCTTCAATAATTTCTATCAACCTTACTTCTTAAATCCTCTCATTATTCGAAGACTCTTTGTAGTTGGAGCCTTAGCCTTAATCATCCATTTTCAACTACTTTCTTCAAGATCAAGTTTTAAGGTTTTAAGGTGACGGTCATGAAAACTTCACTATTGGTTTCATCTTCATACTCTAGGACCATACTTTGATCCATGGTCTTCTTATTCAAGCTTTAGGTACTAATATATTTGTGTTTGTTTTGTTTAAGAACCTTGTGGTGGTGAAGGACTAGTTCGAGAAGAAAAGCAAAGAGCTTTGGAGGCTTCACCAAAAGGTAAAAAGGAGATATATCTCATCAACCAAGTATGGTGGTGAGAGATGAACTTGTATTTGATGGGTGATGAGTCCATGTAAGGATTCATTCCTATGGTTGTGTAATTCATTCATGTGTGTTTATATGCTTTAAATTTATTTATTCATGCTTTTATGCTTTGTATGATTTTTATTGCTTTAATGGTATGCTTGATATATGTTATAGTATAATATGATGATTATATGTCATGTATGCTATGATATATTTTGGAAAGGAAAATGGTTTTTGGGTTCCAATGGCCATGAGGCTCACGGCCTCTACACCTCAACATAGGTGTTCCAAGCTAATATTTTCATGAATGGTAAAATTGGATGTTTAGGAAAGCAAGGAAAAGAATTAATGATTTGGTTTCAAGGACCATGAGAGTCACGACCATAATGCCTTCAATATGGTATTTTGTTACAAAAATTTATTTGTCAAGTGTAACTTAGAGCATTAAGCATAAAAGGAATTAATTCAAGGATTTATGAAATATAATATTGAATGGATTAAAATAGTAAAGGATTTAAAGTAAGGGATTTTGAGATAAAAAAATAAAAAAGCTTATTTTTGGAATGAATTAAATTAGTGAATTGAGTTTATAAATGAGAAATAAATTAGTAACTTGAAGTTTACTAACGTATAGCTCACCCATTGGGTTTTGGATCGTGTTAGGAAATTTTAAGCTAGAACAATTGATTAAAATCCATGAAAAAGCAAATTTTGTGGGGAATTGTATTAACTTTTGGAAAGTCCAAAATGTTTAGAATATTGAGAAATATTTTATGCATTTGAAAAATGATACAAAATATTTTACGCGACTTAAAAATGTGATTTTTAAGCTACGTGATTTCAAAAACGTTGAAAAATTACTACGCGATTTGGAAAATGTTTAAATATTTTTACGAGATTGAGAAAACATTGAAAAATAATTACACGATTTGAAAATGCGACAGAAATGTTGCGCGATTGTGAAAACGTGATAAAATGATTATGCGATTGAAAATATAGTAGAATTACTATTGGGTCAACGTGTGGGACCCATATATGTGAAATTATGACTTTAGTTTGAATTGGCCTGTGTGCACTTATTATATATTGGGAAAATCCTGTGGACTATGGCCTGTGTGAAATTATGACTTTGGTTTGAATTGGCTTAGGAGTTGAATAACACCTTTGCGGGTAGACATAGTTTAGGTCACTTGTTGACCTTGGGGGCGTCGGGGTGCGGGTTTTCCATAATAGGTAGTTGGTTGCCCCACTATGCCGTGGATTAGACCGATGCAACGCACCGACGAACTGGACTGAGACACTATTCATAATCAAGATCTAGCGTAGACTATCGTATATAATGCCAAATGTGCAAAAATGATGAAAATTATAGCACTTGGTTCGAGACAGTTGAAATACCGACAGATCTTCTAGATCATTCTCTCCGACTTGTGTTTAGCTCCGTAGAGTAGGAAATTGGGTTTATATGCATGTGTATAGTCTGTATATATCTTTGTGATATTTTATTTATTACATATTGATTAATATTTGATGCCATGACTATAATTAGTGTTTGTTATATCTGTATGACATTACTGTCATTTCTATCTTTTCATTGCTATGTTGGTATTAGTGTTGGTAGTCTCACCTCTTTGTATGTTATTCTTGTACTGTAATTGTATTTGGTAAAGACAGTGAGGAAGGCAGTGAAGAGCAGATTCCTGTTGTGGACGCTGATTTCTGATTTGATGGCGTCAAGGCATAGTTTTTTTGGATACGTGAGATTGCTGTTTCGTGGTGACGCTGGAGCCTAGCGTCTTAGTCCTGATGAGGAGGGTCTTATTTATCAGGGAGAGTTGGCCGTCTCTATGAGTAGGATCTACCACGGGAATCCTTTCTTTTATGTTAATATATATGTACATCTAGAATTTCCTTTATCTATTAGACAGTATTAGGGTGGTCGTTACCATATCCCTAATGAGATTAGTATTGTGTCGTCTGCTCTGACACATGTCCGTAGGACCACGCATAATCCGGGATTCCTATCTTCTAAGGAGTCTGAGGAAGATCCTGAGGAGGACCCATCTGAGAGTTCTGCTCCATAGGTGTGTACTTAGGCCAGTGTAGTAGTTATAGTACTGTTTATCAATTTTTGAGAACTCCATCTGTACATATTTAAGTTTTACAGTACTTATGTGATGTATATGATGTATATTATTTTGTGATACCGTTTGGGTATTTTTATATTTTAGTAAGTTTATATTATCAGTATCAAGAAATTTTACAACTCACATTTATATTATAAAATATTATTTTATAACTTGGGATAATTCGGTAATAATTAGTATAAAATGTGATACCCTACGGTGGGTGTTACAAATATGAAATGTTCAAGATGAAGGAACATGAAAGCATTGGTGAGATGTTTGCTAAATTCATAGTGAATGTGAATGATCTCAAGTCTCTTGGGAAGACTTACTCTAATCAAGAGCACGTGAGAAAATTTTTGAGAAGTTTGCCTTAAGTGTGGAGACCCAAGGTGATTATCATACAAGAAGCCAAGGATTTATCAGTTTTAAGGTTAGATGAGTTGTTAGGATCCTTGAAAGTGCATGAGCAAGAGCTAGCCAAAATGGAAGAAGATGTACCAAGAACAAGAAAGGGCATTGCTCTCAAGTCTACCCATAAGGCAGTCAAGCAACTCTCCTACCAACTCTCTCAAAGCTCTCTCAACTTTAGAGTAGAATCAAAGGAGGAGAGTGAAGATGATGAAGATGAACTCTCTTTTATATCATAAGGATACATAAGATATGAAGAAAGAAAGGAAGTGTAAATGGCTAGCTGACATGGAAAATAGTTTTGATGATAACAAACATGATGAAGATGATGTATAGTTCAAGTACCAAGAGTGAGCATTGCAACAAGAAAGCAAAGATCTCATTTATACTCAACTCAAGGAGAAGAAGGTTTTGATAACAACAAAATCATGTCAAAGACCAAGTCCAAAGGAAGATTAAATGGTATAGCTTATAGGACTTAGGGTCTTTTTGTAAGAAGCCTTCTAGATATCTCAAATATGTTTTTAAATATTTTAAAATGATTTTCACATGTTAAAATACCCAACAAATAAGTTTTGAAGGTCTAGTTATGATGGTAGTTCAAATTTATGAAAAATAGCCAAGTTTGAGTTTTGAAAATCTAACCTTTGGTTACTCTTTTGATCATAACTTTCAAAATAATTTTATTTTTGTTTTGAAACTTATTTCATTTGAAAATAGACTCAAATATCTTTCCAATGACTGGTCATTTGCTTTAAACGGATAAGAAATGAAGAAGTTATGACTATGTAAAATTAGATTTCAAAATCAGAGTGGTGTATTCGAATACACCACATAGGTATTCGAATACCACACCCCAGAAAAGTTTCCAGAACGTGTTTTTAAGGATCTATTCGAATACCTAAAGGGGTATTCGAATACCTCAACGTAGAAAACGTTCCAGAACACGTTTTTGAAGGATCTATTCGAATACCAAATATGGTATTCGAATACCACGACCTAGAAATCACGTAACGGCTATTTTCTTGAGCTTTTAATGAATGAAATTAATACCCAACGGCTCTTTTTCTTGGAACACTATAAATACATGGTTTTGGGTCATCTTTTAAACATGCCCAATGATCTGAATCATTCTTTACTTGTGCTAAAACGTGGTTTTCAATTTTACATATTTTCTGTGCTCTTTTTACCAAAAACCTTGAGATATCATAAGAGAGCTTCCTAGTGCTTCAATTTGTAACATTTGCTCTAAGTGAGAGATTCTCTTCATCTATTTTCTGCTTCTGTAAAAAGGGTGAGGTATCCCTTAGTGAAATTGTGAGGGTGAGGTATCCCTCTAGTAAAAGGGTGAGGTATTCCTTATTGTGAAGAAGGTGAGGTATCCTTCAAAGGGGGTGAGGTATCCCTCTAGTAAATAGGGTGAGGTATCCCTGTTATGTAAAGGTTGCAAGCACATGTTTTAAGCTTGTGTTGAATAGTGAAAAATCTTGAACTGTGTTTCGGGGACTGGACATAGGCCACAAGTGGTTGGTGGTCGAACCAAGATAAATATTGTGCCTACTCTTCTATCCTTTATCTCTTTATTTATTGTAATTTATTTATCATTGTATAATTGTTTATTTTCTGTTCTTAAGGCATTTTATCATCTTTACACATATTAATTATATTGCTTCAAGAAATTTGTATTAAAAAAGGTTTACGAAAAAGTTTTTTAATTACTCAATTCACCCCCCCTCTTGAGTACTGAAGCCACTTGGGTAACAGGAAGAAGAGGAAAAGGCTTCCAATCCTAAACAAAACCTCAAAAGGGAGAATCTGGAAGCAACAACAAAAATTAGATAGTGTGTTATGAATGCAAGAAACTTAGTCACTTTTAATCTTAATGCCCACTGCTAAAGAAAGGAGCAAAGTTCATAAAGAAGAAGGGAATGATGGCAACATGGGATGATCTCGATGACTTATTAAGTGAGGGAGATGAAAAGGGGGTTGCAAATCTATGCTTAGTTACCAAAGATCAAGAAAGTGATGATGATCTTAACCCTCTTATGATGATCTCAAAACAACTTTTGATAACCTTCTTTCTAATTCAAACTTCTTGGCTCAAAATTACATTGTCCTCAAAGCCAAAATGGTTGAGTTGCAAAAAGAAAATGATTTCTTAAAGAGAGATAATGAAGCTTTAAGTAAAAGGACTGGATCCTTAGTAAGACTGAATCTATAATTGGTAGCATAGTTAATAAACACAATTTTTATATATTAGTTAACCGTCATATCTAGTCTCTTTATGCTTAATTGATTAGTTTTGGCCACATTTTATAAGTTTGGGTTCAAATTTAGCATTATTAGAAATTTTACACTATTTCTATATTTTGGGTATAACTTGAGTTCTAGGGATCTAAAAATTACAAATTTTAAATTGTAAGAAAGGTGAGAGAGAGCTATACAACTTTGATGAAAGCTTGAAGGTTGAATCAGATGTCTAGTGGGCCAAATTAGGCCACGAAGTTAGAATAGGGATGCTATCGCTAAAACCTAGATGATGTTCAAAGATTGGGCCATAATTTGGACTGTAGGTGTCATTTGGATCTGAAACAATGCCATATGAAAGCTAAGACATAGATTTTCAATTCTTATGACAAACACTATAACACCCCAGTTTTTGATAAATTACAGTAACGACTAAACTGTACTGTTTTGTATTTTTTTGTGTGTTGTAATTTTATTTTAACTGTTATGTGAATGTTTTGGATCTTTGTGTATGAATTACTCTGAGTCAGGAAAATAATAATTTTCCTAGGCCGGATGAATTTTTGAACTGTTCAGTGGGGCTGGGGGATCTTACTAAACCCGAAACCAGAAACAGTATTCAAAAATCTTTATTGTTTGACAATTTATCTAGATACGCGTTATTATTGAACCACAGTAAAAAAATTTAATTTTTACCGCAGTAAATTTTAGACAGTAAAAATTAATTTTATCGCAGTAATTTTTGTCAATTTGAAATTAACCACAAGTTAAAATCTACGTAGAGAAATAGACATAGGTAAAATTATAAATCTATTTACCTTAGGCAAAATCATAAATCTATCCACCTTAGGTTAAAGTTATAAACCTATTTACATTAGGTTAAAGTTGTAAATTTATTTACCGTCGGTTAAAGTTATAAAAATTTATTTACCCTAGGTTAAAGTCATAAATCTATTTACCTTGTCGCGACCGGGATCGCGGCGGGATATATAGCAACTCGCGTGAATTTAAAATGAATTAAAATATGGAGTCGCCACCAATTTTATTTAAATTTAGGAAAAAATGGAAAACCTTTTTTAAAAAAATGGTCTTTGGAACCAAATCGGATTCGGGAATCGGTTATGGATAGGGAAGGGTGGAAACTTAATCCCACCGCACTCCTTATCACACCGATCCGAGACATCACCTTAAGTTAATTGTGCAAAAACTTGATAATCTCAAATTTATTTATTTTACCCCTTTAAAAAGACTTTGTAAATATTTTATTTTTTTATTTTTTTAAAAAAAGAAGAAAGAAAAGAAAAAGAAAAAAAAAACCGAATTATGAAAATTTAATTTTGACTTGACAGAATGAAAATTTCTGCTCCTACGCACTCAAAGCAAGCAATGAGAACTCAAAGTCACGTAGTTCTGTAGAAAATAAGTGAGTTGATTGATTTTAATTAAAAGATTTTTGAAAAGAAAATTTTATTGTTTGAAACTAAAAACATTCTTACACAGGGTTCAAGTTAGCACTAGGCTACTCAATAAACCCTTATGATTCAAACGACATTGAAGATAGCATTCGCTATTCAATCATCATCGTCGATCATTGCATTGATTAAAAGAATTTTTATTTTTATTTTTTTTGTTTTTTATTTTATTTTATTTTTTACTATTTTTTATATTTATTTTTATATAAACACCACTATGCTTGATTTTATTATTATTTTTTAGATCTTCTAACTTCACATTTTTTATTTTAGGCATAATACACAACTTAAAACATACAATCAAATAAATAAATAAATAAAAACATCAAACAAGAACTAAACATATAACACAACACGGTAAAAACCAAAGGAAACTAAACACACACACAACACACACTAAAAAAATCTATACACATATATCTATTTCTTACGTAACACAACTACGTAAAACAAAAGGAATCTAAACACATGTATATATATATATATATATATATATATATATATATATATATATATATATATATATATATATATATATATATGTATATATATATATATATGTATATATATATATATATATATATATATATATATATATTACATAAAATAAAAGAAACAATTAATAAAGCCCTTGGACAACATAAGAAATAAGAGAAAGAAACCTGCATGCATGAAAACACAAGAAAAAGGAAAGAGAAAAAAAAAAAACAAGAAAAGAAAACCGGAAGAAGCAAGGAAAGCGGGAAACACACTTGGTTACGTGAGGGGTGGTGGGAATGAGAGGTGAGAGTGGATGGTGGTGCAAGGTTGTGAAGTGTGTTTGGAAGGAGAGATGAGAGTGGATGGTGTGGAGAGAAGGTACTAGAGGTGATGGTGGTTCGTGTGGGGGCTTGGTGATAAGGTAGTGAGTCAACTCGGTGGGGATGAAGCAAGGTGGTGGGCTGCGTTTGGAAGTGAAGGTT
Organism: Ormosia emarginata; assembly: GCA_029884605.1. Taxonomy (NCBI): domain Eukaryota; kingdom Viridiplantae; phylum Streptophyta; class Magnoliopsida; order Fabales; family Fabaceae; genus Ormosia; species Ormosia emarginata. The sequence continues at coordinate 50,594,295 of JAQQTP010000088.1, forward strand.
GGTGGCTGCTGTGGTTTTGAGGTGGTCACGGTTTGTAGGGTGATGGTTTGGCCGTGAGGAAGGTGAAGATGGAAGAATGGTGAATTATGGAAGATGAAGATGGAAAGAAAGTGGAGTGGTGGTGTGGTGCGAAATGAAGAAGAAAAAGAAAAAGTCCCCCCTGCTCTGGTTTCTCTAGTCCTCTCTGGCTTCACGGTGAGGGGCTGTTGAGGGGAAGTGAATGGAGTTGGGAGTGAGAGGTTGAGAGTTTATGGAAGTGAAGGTTTTACGTGGATGAGTTTGGAGAGGAGCTTGGTTGGTTACGGGTGGAGATGAGGGAGATGGTGGGGCTGCGTTTGGAAGTGAAGGTTGGTGGGCTGCTTTGTGGTTACGGGTGTGAGTCACGGTTTGATGGGAGATGGAAGTTGGTAGCAAGCAGTCCATGCGTGGGAGGAGAAGAGATGAAAAGGAAGAGGTGTGGTGTCACGGTTGGAAGGTTGGAGAAGAAGGGTGATGGTTATGTGAGAGTGGAGGGGTTTCTTTGTTAGATGGTCACGGTTGTGAGGGATATGGAGGGTGTGCAGGATGGTTCTCACGTGAAGGAGGTTGGTTTGGAAGGTGAGTGGTGCAGCAGTGAAGGGAATGGAAGATGGTGGCTTGGGTGGTTGGTGAAGGTGATGGAGGTTGCTACGGGTTGAAGGATGTTGTGCAGGTATGGTGAGCTTGAGGATGAGGAAGACGGTGGAGACCCCTGCTACCCATTGGAAAGGAGAATGAGTGTAGTTGTGTGTGGGAGAGTAAAAAACGTGAGAGTGCAGGAGATTTGTGAATGAACTTAGGTGAGATATGGTGGTTATGGAGTCTCCCCTGTATGCCCTACGTGAAAGTGGGTGTGTGAGTGTGAGGATGAAGGAAAGGAGTGGTTGGTTATGGTGGGTTGTTTATGGTGGGGCTCGGGTGCTTGAAGGGTGTTGAGGTTGATGGAGTTTAGGAAGCCATGGAGAGGTTGAAGATGATCTTGAGTGTGGGAGGCTACGGTTTGGGTGGTGGGGATAGAGCCTGGTGATGTTGGTGAGTGAAGGCTGATGGTAGGCTTGATAGGAGATGAAAATGGTGAAGAATACAATGGGAGAGTGTGGGACGTGGAGAGCTTGCTGGAGCCCTGGTGCCACGGTTGAATGGTGGTTGAGGTGGGAATGGTGGCTTGCAATGGTATGGTGTTGGAGGTAGCTGCAAGGTGGGAGTGAAGGTGGTGGAGGGTGGTAACCTTGAGAGTGAGGGAGATGGAGATAGGTGAATGGTGAAGATGGAAACTTGAGGGGTTCAGGAGGTGAAGGTTTTAAAATCAAAGAAAAACCCCCCTTGAGAAATGGAGTAAATCACGTATGCCCCCCTGCTGCTTGGTCCTTCTTTTCTTTTCTGTTGGCCCCTCTCTTGTCTGTGTGTGCAATAAGTGCTTGTGTGAGTGTATATGCAGAGTGATTAGTGAGTGCTGTGCTGAGTAATTAGTGAGTGCTCCTTCCAAAATCAAAAGAAAACAAAACCAAAACCAACCCTGTGTGCCGTTGGTGCATGTCTGTGTGGCAGTGAGTGGACGTGATGGGTGTAGAGTGCTGTGCGTTAAATAAAAAAACGTGTAATGTGTGCTGGTGTCTGGTGAGAACATGAGAGAAGAAAATGTGAAAGTGAGTGAATTGTATAGAGATTAGTGAGTGAAGTGACAAATTTTTATTTTTATTTTTATTTTATTTTTATTTTTATTTTTTTTTTTTTTTATTTTTATTTTTATTTTTATTTTTATTTTTATTTTTTAGAAAGAAAGAAAGAAAGAAAGAAAGAAAGAAAAAATGAAAATATTATTCTTTTTTTCTTTTCTTTTATTATATTTTTTTAATTTATTTTTTCATTTTTCATTTTTTGCAATTTTCCTTTTTTTCTTCTTCTTATTATTATTTTTTTGTCGGACAAAATTGAGTGTTCATGATTGCTCCTAATGTTGCCCTCTTTACTTGTTTCTTATTAGATAATAAGAATAACCGTAGTTTTTTCAAATTATCGTCGTAAGAAATGAGTAAAGATATGAACTTCAATTTTGTCTGGCAATGCAAAACAAGGCAAGAAATTGAAATGCATGGAGTCGATGTACTCAACAAAAATTAAAATGCATGGAGCCGATGCGCTCAACAGAAATTAAAATGCATGGAGCCGATGCGCTCAACAGGAAATTAAAATGCATGCAGTCGATGCGCTCAACAGGAAATTAAAATGTATGGAGCCGATGCACTCAACAGAAATTAAAATGCATGGAGCCGATGCGCTCAACAGGAAATTAAAATGCATGGAGCCGATGCGCTCAATAGAAAAATTAAAATGCATGGAGCCGATGCGCTCAACAGAAAATAAAAATGCAAGGAGCCGATGCGCTCAATAGGAAATAAAATGCATGGAGCCGATGCGCTCAACAGAAATTAAAATGCATGGAGCCGATGCGCTCAACAGGAAATTAAAATGCATGGAGCCGATGTGCTCAACAGAAAATAAAAATGCAAGGAGCTGATGCGCTCAACAGAAATTAAAAATGAACAGAAATTAAGAATGAATGGAGCCGATGCGCTCAAAGAATAAATGACAGGAGCCGTTGCGCTCAAAATTAATGACAGGAATTTAAAAATGCATGGAGCCAATGCGCTCAAAGAAATATGGAATTAAAATTTTTTTCTCTCTTTTTATCTTCCCTTTTTCTTCAGAAAACCAATATGAACCAACAGCGGCCATGGAAAGCTTTGACCAATCAAATCCTTTGTCCACATGCTTTTCTTCATCAGATCCTTTGTCGGCTGAGACTCCCTTAGATTTTGTTTTTTTAATTTTCTGACCACCTTGTTTCCTTGGCAACACATCACAAACTGTATCTTGAATTATTGAGATCCTTTAATCTGAATTAATCATTGATGGATTGTTGCAAAATTGTCAGATCAAATTGTTGATCTTAAGTTTATTTTATTTGAGACATAAATTAATGGGTAAACATGCATTCATGAAGGGACAGAAATTTGTTGAATGAACAAACTTCCTTTTATTATTTTGGTAATGTAATCGTACATGAACTTTTGACAAGACACATACTTGAAAGACAAAAGAAAGATTGCAAGAAAAATAAAAACTTTGCCCCAATATTGGTTCCTTGTTCCTCATTCAATTGATTCACTTTGCAAATGCTTGACAACTCAATCACCGCTTCGCCGATACCTCCTTCAACATGAATTCTCTTTAATTCCTCAAAAATTTTGCCCCAAGATTGCCAATTCAATGCGAACAACTTGCCCCGTGTAAGCGATTGGACGCACATCAAAAATTGCCCCGATTTGGTGAATCCCTCGAAGAGTTTCGACCCACTTCCTTTGAGATTTTGCCTATTTATTTGTCCTAACTTTTGCTTAGACTGCCTTTTCAGGATTTCAGCCTAATGGACTTTTTCTTTTTTCTGTTTTTTCAATTGCTCTAACTTTTGCTTAGGTCGCCCTTTCGGGTTTTCAACCTAACGAGCTTTTTCCTCTTTTTTCTCTTTTTTTTAGGCATAGAATTTCTTGACAACATCAGTATTCACGGGCCTTGGTAGTTCTTCTTCATCCATATTTTGTAAAATTAACGCTCCTCCTGAAAATGCCTGCTTGACTACGTACGGGCCTTCATAATTCGGAGCCCATTTTCCTCTGGCGTCCTCTTGGTTAGGGAGAATATTTTTCAAAACTAAATCCCCTGAACGGAATTCCCTGGGACGAACTTTCTTGTTGAAGGTTCTGGCCATTCTGCTTTGATACAATTGCCCATGACAAATAGCTGCCAATCTCTTCTCTTCTATCATATTCAATTGTTCATACCGAGTCTTCACCCATTCGGATTCTTCTAACTCTGCTTCCATTAGAACTCTTAGAGAAGGGATCTCGATTTCTATTGGAGAGACAGCCTCCATCCCATATACCAAAGAGAAAGGCGTTGCCCCAGTGCTTGATCGTATATTAGTACGATATGCATGCAAAGCATAGGGTAACATTTCATGCCAGTCTTTTTAGTTTATTACCATCTTAGCAACAATTTTCTTGACATTCTTATTTGCTGCTTCAACTGCACCGTTCATCTGAGGCCTGTAAGGAGCTGAATTATGATGCTTAATTTTGAAATTCTCACAGAACTTTTTAATCTCAGCACCATTAAGATTGGTACCATTATCTGTGATTATCCTTTCTGGAATTCCATATCTGCAGACAATATCCCTTTTGAGGAATCTCAAAAACACTTTTTGAGTAATGCTGGCATAAGAGGAAGCTTCTACCCACTTGGTGAAATAGTCAATTGCTACTAGGATGAAGCGATGACCATTGGAAGCTTTGGGATTAATGGGCCCGATGACATCTATTCCCCACATTGAGAAAGGCCAAGGAGACACCCAATTATGCAAAGGGAAAGGAGGTGTGTTGACTCGATCTGCATACATCTGGCATTTTTGACACTTCCGTACATAATTTATGCAGTCTGTTTCCATTGTGGACCAATAATAACCACTCCTTAAAATTTTCCGAGCCATCATATGACCATTGGCATGAGTTCCACAGATTCCTTCATGAGCCTCAGTCATTATTAGACGAGCTTCACAAGCATCCACGCATCTAAGTAAAGTACCATCGTGACTCCTTTTATACAAAACCTCTCCATTCAAGAAAAAGGTTATCGCCAACCGATGGATAGTCTTCTTATTCACCTCACTTACCCCCGTTGGGTATTCTCTATGCTGAATATACTGTTTAATATCATGATACCAGGGTTTACCATCTGGCTCACTTTCCACATTAGCACAATACGCAGGCTCACTGTGCATCTTTACTTGGATGGGTTGAACATTATTATGAATATCCAACTTGGTCATTACAGCTAAAGTGGCCAAGGCATCTGCAAACTGATTCTGGTCTCGGGTCAAATGGGAGAAGGTCACCTCCTCAAACTTCTCAACCAACTGGATTAAATGCTTTTGATAAGGTATCAACTTTGGATCCTTGGTTTGCCATTCACCATTCACCTGATAAATGATGAGTGCTGAGTCTCCAAATACCTTTAACCGTTTGATCCCCAAGTCAATTGCGACTTGTAAACCATTAGCACAGGCCTCATATTCTGCAACATTATTGGTGCACTCAAAATTTAACTTGATAGCGACTGAGTATTGTTTTCCAGTTGGTGAAACCACCACGGCTCCTATGCCATTGCCATGCATATTAACCGCTCCATCAAAATACATCTTCCAGCCAGGTTCTTCTTCTTCTTCTCCTTCTTCCGCCATCAGTATTTCTCCATCAGGGAATTCCGATGTCACTTGTTGTCCACCCTCAAGAGGGTTTTCAGCTAAATGATCAGCAATCGCACTTCCTTTGATGGATTTCCGAGTCATGTACTTGATATCGAAGTCTGATAGCATCACTTGCCACTTCGAAACCCTTAATGAAACATGAGGACTTTCAAATATGTACTTCAGAGGGTCTACTCGGGAGATCAACCACATGGTGTAATAGAGCATGTACTGTCGTAGCCGCTTTGAGGTCCATACCAGCGCACAACAAGTTTTCTCAATAGCCATGTAACGAGCTTCACAGTCGTTAAACTTCTTACTCAGATAATAAATTGCTTGCTCCTTCCTCCCCAATTCATCATGTTGTCCCAACATTGCCCCCACCGAGGTTAGTAATACAGTTAGATACAAAATTAAAGGACGACCCGGCGTAAGGGGTACCAAAATAGGAGGATTCATTAAATAAGCCTTTATCTTGTCAAAAGCTTCCTGACATTCTTCATCCCATTTACCTGGTTGATGCTTCTTCAACAACTTGAATATAGGCTCACAGGTGCTGGTTAAGTTAGCAATGAATCTAGCAATGTAATTGAGTCTCCCGAGAAAACTTCGCACCTCACGCTCCGTCTTAGGGGCAGACATCTCTTGTATTGCTTTCGTTTTATCTGGATCCACCTTTATTCCTTCTCTGCTAACAATGAATCCGAGTAATTTCCCAGTAGATGCTCCAAAAACGCACTTGGCAGGATTCAACCTCAACTTGTACTTTCTGAGTCTTTCAAACAGCTTACGCAAGACCGCCACATGACTTTCTCCTTCTTTAGACTTGGCTACCATATCATCTACGTACACTTCAATCTCCTTGTGCATCATGTCATGAAACAGTGCCACCATAGCACGTTGGTAAGTAGCCCCAGCATTCCTTAATCAAAATGGCATCACCATGTAACAAAACGTTCCCCAAGGAGTAATGAAAGTGGTCTTTTCCTTGTCATCGACATCCATGGGAATTTGATTGTACCCTGAGTATCCATCCATGAATGAGAACCTGTGATTCTTAGTAGTGTTATCAACCAGAACATCAATGTGAGGGAGTGGGAAATCATCCTTCGGGCTGGCCTTATTCAGATCTCTATAGTCCACACACATTCTGACTTTTCCATCTTTCTTAGGCACTGGCACGATATTGGCTACCCACTCTGGGTGCCTTGACACTTCCACAAATCCTGCTTCCAACTGCTTAGTCACCTCTTCCTTGATCTTCAGAGACATATCAGGATGCATCCTCCTTAATTTCTGCTTCTTTGCCTCAATATTCAGGTATAGTGGGATTTTGTGCGATGCTATCTCTGGGTCTAACCCTGGCATATCCCGATAAGACCAAGCAAAAATATCCATATACTCTTTGAATAGTATGATCATCTCTTCAAACTCCGGGTTTGCCACTACTTTCAATTCTTTTTTCTCTTCCTTTGTTCCCATGTTGACCACCTCTGCTTCCTCACCATTCAAGACAAATCCCTTCTCTGAGTACTCTAGTAATTTTGCAAAATTTTCAACAACTTCCTCCTCTTCTCCAGATTCAGGGTCTTCTTCATCAAACATCGCAAGAGAATCAATTGATGAGTTTCCGAGGTCCCTTTCCTGAGGCGAACTTTCTGCGAAACTCAGATCCCTGGAAAGCAATTTGGTGTGGAGTTGGAAAAGCAGAATAAAGTAGGAATGACAAGGGAAGAACAAGATATGGTAAAAAAAAGAAAATTGCAAAAAGAAAGTGTAACGAAGAGAAATGCTGAATATTCATGCAAATTCATTTAATTAATGTCTCAAATAACATAAACCACAAGCCCAAAATAACTTCAACATTTGCTCAACAATTACTTTGAAACAATCACATCAATAATTGGTTCGGATTTCCAGTTCTTCAGCGGCTCCTCATCAGCGAAAGGACGGACTGCCTTGTACTCTTCTTGGCTCTCTTCATGCAAAGCATTGATAGTGAGGCGGTATCGAGGGTGAATGACCTCATCAGGCATAATCACCTCGGCCGGTGCTGGGAATGTTTCCCTCAGATGGGGAATATACTTCGCTTTGCCCTTGTCATTCTTTCTTCCAAGAGTCATGCTCCTCATATGCTCCTCCAGAGATGCTTCGTACCCTATCCCAAACTTATCTGACTTTCCTGGGAGTAACACTGGCGACCGAGTACCTTGCAGCTTTGAGCCCAAACCCTTTCCTTCTTGGTATCCACTACTAGTCATGATCCGGGCAACCACCTGATTCACACTTGGTGTGAGAGATTCATCTTTACCGAGTCCAGTTTCAACTACTTCGAAACTGTGCCACAGGTTCTCCTCTTCCTTTTCTGCACTCTCCACATATGGCACTGAAACTGGTTTTGACAGCATAATCTCTTCCTCTCCATGTATGGTGATGACCGACCCATTCTCAATATATTTAACACTTTGATGCAGGGTGGAAGGAACGGCACCAGCGGCATGGATCCATGGTCTCCCTAACAGCATGGTGTAGCTAGGCTCCATATCCATGACTTGGAACAGTACTTGAAAATTACTTGGACCAATCTCTAGCGGCAACATTATCTCTCCCATAATGCCTCTTCTATTTCCATCAAAAGCTCGTACCACCATTTCTCGTGGCGACAACTCGTCCTCACTTATTGATAATGAGGCTAGGGTCGACCTGGGAATAATATTCAATGCAGACCCCCCGTCAATCAAAACCTTTGCAACTATGTACCCTTTGCATTTGAGGGTTATGTGTAAGGCTCGCGTGCTCTTCTCGGATTGAGAAATGATCTCTTCATCAGTAAATGTGATCATGTTAATGCGTTTCATGGGGTCCACCATGTTAACCACACTTTCGGGAGTAACATCGGGCTTCACATAAGCTTCACTCAGAATTCTCAATAACGCCTTCTGATGCATCTCTGATGTCAAGATGAGCGACAAAAGAGATATTCTGGCCGGAGTCTTTTTCAGTTGTTCCATCACATCATATTCGCTTTGCTTCATTATCTTCAGGAACTCCTCTTCATTTTCTTTTGACATTTCCTCCCTACTCCCTTCTTTAACAACTTTCCCTTTTTCTAACTCTCCTGGGCCATAGCATCGCCCACTCCTTGTAATTCCCCCTACCCTGACTATATTAGTCACAGACTCCTCATCCTTGTGTACTTCAGCAATTCGAGCCTTCGAAGTCTCTTCCCCAACTTCTTTTGTCTCTACCTTGGTTTCATAATTCCACGGCACTGAATGAGTGTCATTATAAGCAAATGGCACTGGCTTCTTGATTGTTACCACTACTTTTTCTGACGTCGAGGCTTGGTTGAGAGGTGGCACCTTAAGCACAAAGCGTTCGATCACATTGACCTCTTCGGAGGAGATTAACCCTTGTCTCGCATGTATTACTCCCAAAGTAAGCAACCCTTGGACTCGAACTTTGAAGTCCCAGCAATTCTCAATATCATGTCCTACTCCCCCACAATGATAAGCACAATTCGACTCTGCATCATATTTTTCCTCTTCTTTCATCGTGGCAGCTGGTGCAGCAATATTGTAGCTAGCTTTCTTCAGCCCTTCGAATATCCTTGTCATCGGTGTACGCAAGCTCATGACACTTCTTATGGATGACCCTTCCACCTCTAAAGCATTCACCACATTCCTTCCACCATGATTAGGAATTGGGTTGTTAACAATACTGGGTCCAGCCTCTTCCTGGATATAAAGCTTCCCATAAGCAATTAACTTTCTTACTGCAGTCTTAAAGGACTCGCAGTCTTCAATTGAATGCCCCGGGATATCCATGTGATACTTGCAGGTTGAGTTCGGGTTGTACCACGATGGAAATGGTGGCTCTAATGGGCGCACAGGAATTCTTGAAATAAGATGAACATCAAACAGCCTTTGGAATAGGTCTGCATTCGGAATGGATAACCTTGGAAAAGGGGGAAGGTTTTGAGGACGAAAGCGGCTTTGGTTTTGGGGGTTCGGGCGAGGTTGTGAGTGGTTTAGGTAATTTTGCGGAGGTGCAGGTGGGTATCGGGCATAGGTTGGGCGAGTTGGTGTATATGGCGGTGGCGAGGGACATTGTTAACTTGGAATTGTGGTGTGGGAGGAGGAAGTTTGTGGCCGGTATAATTTGGTGGGGTGGATAATGAGGCAGTGGCAGTGTTTGGTATGAAAAGCGAGGGTTGGGGTTGTATGATGGCTGATGACTTGAGCTATATTGCGGTCTGAAATTCTGTTGAGGCTGGATATAATTCACTTCAGGTTCTTTTTTCTTTGGCTGGAATCCTTTCTTGAAAGTAGTATTTTCTGTACTACTCATTGGCAACTTCCCAGTTTTGGCCAATATTTCAATTCTTTCTCCAGAAGTTATTAAATCTGCAAAATCCTTATAGGCTGCCCCCGCCATCGCCCCAATAAAAGGGTTTCCTAGGGTCCCCAAGAAATACGAGCACATCTCAGACAATGTTAATGGGGGCTGGACTTGCGCCGCCAATGCTCTCCACCTTTGCGCGTATTGCTTGAACGGTTCTTCATTACCTTTCTGCATTGAACTCAACTGTTCTCGGGTTGGGGCTGCATCCAGATTGAATTTGTATTGGTCCATAAATAAGTCAGCTAATTCTGTCCAACGCGAGATCTTTGAGCGATCTAGCTGAAGATACCATTCTAGGGCGGGACCTGTAAGACTTTCATGGAAGAAACTGATGAGGAACTTATCATCCTTGGACCAAACAGCCATCTTAGTTCCATAACTGATCAAATGGAAACGAGGGTTACCGCTCCCGTCATACTTCACAAAATCGGGAATCTTGAAGTTGTTGGGGATCACTACATCTGTGGCAGGACACAGCTCCTCTATCCTCAAAGGTCCATAAGCATTGGGGCCCTTTATCGCCTTAATCTGTTCCTCCATTTTCTCCATCCAATCTTCTTTCATCTTATCCTTCTCAGTTATGATGTGACTATTCCCAGAATAAGGCAATGTTACTTGCCTCGGAATAGACACATGAGGTGGTTCCCAGGTAGGGCCCGCATAACTAGGGATTTCATTATGAGCGCCTTCCAAAGCGTGATACCCCTCCCCAATGGGCATGGCTATTGATGCTGTCTGAGGTGGTCGCTCGTGGATTCCTGCAGCGATGCCTGAGGTTATGGCTGAAAAGATCGGAGCAGTCACTGATGGCACATTTGCACATGTTTCAACCCCATTTGCATTTCTATTTCCACTGATTAAGTGGAGAGACTCCCTTATATCTTGTAATATCGCTTCCAATCTCGCTTGGTTCTCTGACACCTCATTTATTCTCCCTGTCATTTCATCGACCTCCCTACTCAGGTTTCTTCCTGTCTCAGAATTATCAGCAGCCATCCTGGTCCGAGATCTGGTATTGTGAACTCGGGCTAGATTGGTCTCTTCTTTCCTAGGCCACGCAATGATTTCTGGGCTGGATTGATTTATTAAAGCAAAAACACTTTAATTAAATAAAGAAAGAAAAATAAAAAACAATTAACACTATTGTGAGAATGCTTGGTGATTGTGGAAAGATTCGCATGGTCATTCAATAACAAGGCAGGATCCTTGATTTAGCATTAGCGGGTTTACTAATGGTGCCCTCTTCCAGCAATGCAATCATTCTTTTATTGAATACCAAGATTCCCGTATTTTCGCTAAAGGACAAATTGTCTCAGGGCAAAAATACGGTTGGCAACCTATTCAAGGGGGAATTTACCCCTCAATGAATAGTGCCTAAATGAAAAACAGTGACATCAACATTCAAAGCAAAACACTGTAACTGGTAATTCATTCCAAAATTAATCAAAATAAGGCCTCAGTCTTCTCAAAGTGTAACATAAACTACATTACATCAACAATTTTGTTTGTTTCTTCCTAAGACCTTTAGCAAGACCTCGACAATATTTCATAAACTCAGCTATCTTCTGTGGTAATTTTAGCAACGGATTCATGCGAATCTGAAGGTCTGCTTCATCAAAATGACTAACCAGTTGTGTAGTGTAATACTTTAAGCTGCCAGACATGTCCTCATAATTCTTCATCCAATATTCCTTTTGAGCCTTTTCATTTTGAGCTGCCCATTGCCACGCGCTTTCATTTTCTTCTTTTTGCAGTCGTTGCCTCTGAGTTTCGAGCCTCCATTGCTCCTTTTCTTGCTCTAGTTCTTGAGCTTTCAACTCCAAACGCCTTACTTTCTTGTTTGCTTCCTTGAGCGAACTATAATATTCTACAGCCAAAACCTGTCCTTGATCGGAGCGTCGTTTCACCTTCACCAGAGCTTCTTGTAAAGATTGCATCCTTCGGTCTTGTGCTCTAGTATTTGCTTCCAATTCTTCTTTCTCTTGCAAAATCTTCTCTATTAATTCTTCTTGAGCATTTACCTTCACTCGTAGCTCCTGGACTTCTAAAGTGGTCTTATTTGATTCCACCTCTTTTCCTCTTCTTGCCCTCTTTACCCGGCTCGGGGCTTCAGCAGCATCAGCTTGTGCATCCTTTAAGTCTTCAATCTTGTCGGCTAATTTCTGGCATCAACTTGTGTGAATGACGACTTTTAACTCAGCGGCTTCCTTCCCTTGTTCTAAAAACTGCATCTGCGCTTTCATCCTCTCTATCTGGGTGGTCATTTAAGATATAATCTGGGAATGATTTTCATCACTTGACACCGCCTGAGGGGTACTATTTTGTGCCTTCCTTGTTGCTCTCCATTGCAGGTACTCGGGAGTAGGAATTACCACTCGCTTTCCCAATTCTTTTGCCCCTGCCCTATGAATATTTTTCCAAGCGTCCCTGACCTCCTTTTCCTGCTTGGTAGTGCTTCCATCTTTCGCATATAAAAAGCTGAATCCTCTAAGTTGTGCTTCGTCAGGCACGTGCTGAGTCCATTGGAGCTGTCTAAGTACAAGGACCGGTGAAAATGATACACAACCTCTTACGCCCATTAAAGGAATATTAGGGAAGTCACCACAACCGAGCAATATCTCTTCCCCATGATACCAAGAGCAAACCCATTTGAAAGAGTCTGATCCCATCTTCATGAACTCATCTTTCCATTCATGGGCTTTCTGCTGCTTCACTGGAATGCGACCAAAATTCCTTAACGGATCTGGTAAAAGGCCTAGACGATTCTGTACATCCATGTGTGTCATGATCCAAACATACAACATATGTGTGCAACATCAGATAATACCCCTTCCTTTTTTGTGGCGAATCTCCATGGTCAAGAAAGTATCAGCAAGAATAGCAGTGATTGGATTTGACCTATGATTCTCAAATTTGAAGAAAGCATCCATTGCCGCTTGATCCACCACATCTGAGGTGAATGGGAATAACACCAATCCAAAGATAGTTAGTGCCAAAGTTTTGTTAAAGAGATCCCACCTTCCTTGCTGCGCTAGTAGCTCAAGATGTGCTTCTAGGTAACTCTTCTTCAATCCTCGTGTTCCCCATCTCTTTTCCATGCCTAACTGACTTGCCTGAACCCCTATGAGTTCTGCTATTTTTCCTTCTGACACAAAATGTCCTCCATAGAGATAAACATTAGGGTACTTACTCATTGGGAGTCTCAACATGATGGCATACTCTTCTATGGTCGGTGTAATATCCAAGTCGGGCAGCTCAAAACACTTCAAAGAACAATTCCAAAACTGGGCAAGGCCACTCAAAGTAGATTCTTCAACAGGGATGCGCAACAAATCTAGGATCTGTCCATAACTGCTTGAGAACTCTAATCGAGCCTTAGGGGTCATGTGTTGAGTAATGTCCTTCACACGCCTCAGATCGCTGCCATTTACTGTAATCTTTATATTCCTCTTGAGATCAGCGGCATTGCTAGTATTTTTCCTTTGGCCTATCTCTTCCATTCCTTGCTATTGGATGAGCACTAATCTTTCCACTTTACCAACCAAACTCACCCTATAAAAAGAGTAAAAGAAGAATGTAAGCAAACCAACAAAAACAGAGAATGCATCCTAAGGGTACCCCTCATCGAGGTAACTCTAAAATGTACCCTAACTTTCTACATGAAGAAATCCTTATAGGGTCGTAAACCCAAAGGATTATGCATGATTTGCTGATGCATGCCCTCTTTATTTTTCCTTTACACAAGAACTGTAAGATGATGCCCCTGTTTTTTTTTTTTTTTGGAATGTCATGCAAATGCAAGATGATGCATGTCTTTTCTTTATGACTCTTTTGTTTGAAAAATGCTATGAATGTCATGCAGATGATATGAAAATGTAAGGTGAAACATTCCCCTTTTTATGATTTTTTTAGCAAAGAATGAATGATATGAGAAATGAACAGATAAAGAAAAAGCACGCCCCTTTGTGTCCTAATCAGGTGAAACTTAAAGGTTGGATTTCCTCAAAGTCACAACTCTAATTTTGACAGTCACTATGTTCAATCTACCAGTGCAAGGTTTTTTAAGACAGATCTAAACATCTAAAAGTCATGGTCCCCAGATTGCCCCTATCTCGAAAGACAAGGATCCAATTCACGAATTAATCACAAGTAGGGATAAACCCTCTCAATATGATTAGTCCATGATACTGGTAACAATCTGAGTGGTGTCCCAACCAATGTCAAGAGAGCATGAAGCCCCTCAATAACAAAGGTCGAGACCCCTCCTATTCCTCAGGTTCGCACAGACTCGGGTATAGAGCCCCAAAAAAGTGTGTGAGGTAAGTGGCGGTGACGTGTGTGAGGGAGCATACAAACCTGTATCAAAAATTTAAAGACCAAAAATTACCCCCCAACCTGCAAAATATATATACAAAAGCCAGCCAGCAATCATCTACCCTAGGGTTTCAACAATTAATCACAAAATATATACAAGTAAGAAATATATACAGAATAATGATATCAGATATTTACAAAATAAAATAAAATCTATTTACAAACAAATAAGAGAACAAAAACAAGGACAAAAAGGGTAAGATAGTTAAATAGAGATTATTAACAATTTATACAACTAAATAACAGGCTTGACTCTCCAAGTTTCCCCAGTGGAGTCGCCATCTGTCGCGACTGGGATCGCGGCGGGATATGTAGCAACTCGCGTGAATTTAAAATGAATTAAAATATGGAGTCGCCACCAATTTTATTTAAATTTAGGAAAAATTGGAAAACCTTTTTTAAAAAAATGGTCTTTGGAACCAAATCGGATTCGGGAGTCGGTTATGGATAGGGAAGGGTGGAAACTTAATCCCACTGCACCCCTATCACACCCGTCCTGAGACGGTACCTTAAGTTAATTGTGCAAAAACTTGATAATCTCAAATTTATTTATTTTACCCCTTTTAAAAAGACTTTGTAAATTTTTTATTTTTTTATTTTTTTAAAAAAAAGAAGAAAGAAAAGAAAGAAAAAAAAAACCGAATTATGAAAATTTAATTTTGACTTGACAGAATGAAAATTCTGCTCCTACGTACCCTCAGGTGCAATGAGGAACTCAAAGTCACGTAGTTCTGTAGAAAATAAGTGAGTTGATTGATTTTAATTAAAAGATTTTTGAAAAGAAAATTTTATTGTTTGAAACTAAAAAACATTCTTGCACAGGGTTCAAGTTAGCACTAGGCTACTCAATAAACCCTTATGATTCAAACGACATTGAAGATAGCATTCGCTATTCAATCATCATCGTCGGTCATTGCATTGATTAAAAGAATTTTTATTTTTATTTTTTTTTTTATTTTATTTTATTTTATTTTTTACTATTTTTTTATATTTATTTTTATATAAACACCACTATGCTTGATTTTATTATTATTTTTTTAGATCTTCTAACTTCACATTTTTTATTTTAGGCATAATACACAACTTAAAACATACAATCAAATAAATAAATAAATAAAAACATCAAACAAGAACTAAACATATAACACAACACGGTAAAAACCAAAGGAAACTAAACACACACACAACACACACTAAAAAAATTATACACATATATCTATTTCTTACGTAACACAACTACGTAAAACAAAAGGAATCTAAACACATGTATATATATATGTATATATATATATATATATATATATATATATATATATATATATATTACATAAAATAAAAGAAACAATTAATAAAGCCCTTGGACAACATAAGAAATAAGAGAAAGGAAACCTGCATGCATGAAAACACAAGAAAAAGGAAAGAGAAAAAGAAAAAAAAACAAGAAAAAAAACCAAGAAAAGAAGGGAAACACACTTGTTACGTGAGGGGTGGTGGGAATGAGAGGTGAGAGTGGATGGTGGTGCAAGGTTGTGAAGGGTGTTTAGAAGGAGAGATGAGAGTGGATGGTGTGGAGAGAAGGTACTGGAGGTGATGGTGGTTCGTGTGGGGGCTTGGTGATAAGGTAGTGAGTCAACTCGGTGGGGATGAAGCAAGGTGGTGGGCTGCGTTTGGAAGTGAAGGTTGGTGGTCATTTGTGGTTTTGAGGTGGTCACGGTTTGTAGGGTGATGGTTTGGCCGTGAGGAAGGTGAAGATGGAAGAATGGTGAATTATGGAAGATGAAGATGGAAAGAAAGTGGAGTGGTGGTGTGGTGCGAAATGAAGAAGAAAAGAAAAAGTCCCCCCGCTCTGGTTTCTCTAGTCCTCTCTGGCTTCACGGTGAGGGGCTGTTGAGGGGAAGTGAATGGAGTTGGGAGTGAGAGGTTGAGAGTTTATGGAAGTGAAGGTTTTACGTGGATGAGTTTGGAGAGGAGCTTGGTTGGTTACGGGTGGAGATGAGGGAGATGGTGGGCTGCGTTTGGAAGTGAAGGTTGGTGGCTGCTTTGTGGTTACGGGTGTGAGTCACGGTTTGATGGGAGATGGAAGTTGGTAGCAAGCAGTCCATGCGTGGGAGGAGAAGAGATGAAAAGGAAGAGGTGTGGTGTCACGGTTGGAAGGTTGGAGAAGAAGGGTGATGGTTATGTGAGAGTGGAGGGTTTCTTTGTTGGATGGTCACGGTTGTGAGGGATATGGAGGGTGTGCAGGATGGTTCTCACGTGAAGGAGGTTGGTTTGGAAGGTGAGTGGTGCAGCAGTGAAGGGAATGGAAGATGGTGGCTTGGGTGGTTGGTGAAGGTGATGGAGGTTGCTACGGGTTGAAGGATGTTGTGCAGGTATGGTGAGCTTGAGGATGAGGAAGACGGTGGAGACCCCTGCTACCCATTGGAAAGGAGAATGAGTGTAGTTGTGTGTGGGAGAAAAAACGTGAGAGTGCAGGAGATTTGTGAATGAACTTAGGTGAGATATGGTGGTTATGGAGTCTCCCCTGTATGCCCTACGTGAAAGTGGGTGTGTGAGTGTGAGGATGAAGGAAAGGAGTGGTTGGTTATGGTGGGTTGTTTATGGTGGGGCTCGGGTGCTTGAAGGGTGTTG
Organism: Ormosia emarginata; assembly: GCA_029884605.1. Lineage (NCBI taxonomy): Eukaryota > Viridiplantae > Streptophyta > Magnoliopsida > Fabales > Fabaceae > Ormosia > Ormosia emarginata. The sequence continues at coordinate 50,611,021 of JAQQTP010000088.1, forward strand.
AGGTTGATGGAGTTTAGGAAGCCATGGAGAGGTTGAAGATGATCTTGAGTGTGGGAGGCTACGGTTTGGGTGGTGGGGATAGAGCCTGGTGATGTTGGTGAGTGAAGGCTGATGGTAGGCTTGATAGGAGATGAAAATGGTGAAGAATACAATGGGAGAGTGTGGGACGTGGAGAGCTTGCTGGTGCCCTGGTGCCACGGTTGAATGGTGGTTGAGGTGGGAATGGTGGCTTGCAATGGTATGGTGTTGGAGGTAGCTGCAAGGTGGGAGTGAAGGTGGTGGAGGGTGGTGACCTTGAGAGTGAGGGAGATGGAGATAGGTGAATGGTGAAGATGAAAACTTGAGGGGTTCAGGAGGTGAAGGTTTTAAAATCAAAGAAAAACCCCCCTTGAGAAATGGAGTAAATCACGTATGCCCCCCTGCTGCTTGGTCCTTCTTTTCTTTTCTGTTGGCCCCTCTCTTGTCTGTGTGTGCAATAAGTGCTTGTGTGAGTGTATATGTAGAGTGATTAGTGAGTGCTGTGCTGAGTAATTAGTGAGTGCTCCTTCCAAAATCAAAAGAAAACAAAACCAAAACCAACCCTGCGTGTCGTTGGTGCATGTCTGTGTGGCAGTGAGTGGACGTGATGGGTGCAGAGTGCTGTGCGTTAAATAAAAAAAACGTGTAGTGTGTGCTGGTGTCTGGTGAGAACATGAGAGAAGAAAATGTGAAAGTGAGTGAATTGTATAGAGAGATTAGTGAGTGAAGATGATTTTTATTTTTATTTTTATTTTTATTTTATTTTTATTTTTATTTTTATTTTTTAGAAAGAAAGAAAGAAAGAAAGAAAGAAAGAAAGAAAAAATATGAAAATATTATTCTTTTTTTTCTTTTATTTTATTATATTTTTTTAATTTATTTTTTCATTTTTCATTTTTTGCAATTTTCCTTTTTTCTTCTTCTTATTATTATTTCTTTGTCTGGACAAAATTGAGTGTTCACATACCTTAGGTTAAGGTTATAAATCTACTTGCCATAAGTGAAATCATAAACCTAATTACCTAGCCCTAGCAATTAAGTTTTCTATTTACCTAGATTCTATAATCATGTTAGTGGACCTAGTATGTTTAATGTAGAAACCAAAGAGCTAAAACACTTTGACCCACGTACAACTCATGCATTTTATTATAACATGGAATGGGATTCTTTTGTTGGTGAATTCCACCAAGGCCACATGACCATGTCCATCAAGAAGGTGAATGATTCTTCAAATAATGCATAATAATGCATTCTATCATTTATGATCACTTGGAGTTTAGTCATCCTTCAACTATCTTGTCTCCCACTCAAATATTCAATGAATTTCCATCCATTCACTCCATGTAACTCCAAGACAATGCACATGATTTTTAGGCTATCATTTTGATTCCATCACACTTAATCATACACTTTAGTGAGCTAGCATGCACCACCTTGTCTCCTTGAGTGCTCCACCAAGCAATTATCACAAATCATTCCACCCACTCCTCCAATGCACCACATGGCTATATATAGTGTAGGAGACCTCTCCACTTAATTTTCCATCACTCCTATCTATTCTCTCCATTCTCTTTCTTCAAGAACACAAGAACTCAAAGAAGAACTTCATCTTTTCTCCATTTCTTGAGCCATTCGACCACCACTCCCAAATCACACTTTCACTCTTTAATAATTTTATCCAACCTCATTTCCTAAAGCTAAACACCATTCCAAACATCTTTCATGTTGTGAGTTTCTTCGAAATCAACCATCTTGAGCTTGGAAATCAAGGTTGAAATTTCTATCCTATTAGGTAAAATTCTTGTTTCCTATTTCTAAATTTGTTTTTAAATTTCTAAGCCATGTTTGATCCATGGTTATTCTTTCTCAAGCTTAGTTTTGTATTTTGTAAATTGTTTAAGCTTGATAGGTATTTTCTTGAAGCCACACAAAATTCTCCAAGGAAGCTTTCAAGAAGGATAGTCTTCAAGAGGTAAGAGGGAGATTTAATCTCATCAACTATTTTGGTAGTATGAAAATGGATTGTGTGTGGTGAAGAATCCATGAGGATTCATTTACTTGAATGTTTATGGTTTTACTTTATTGTATGATTGATTTTGATGTATGTATTTTCAAATGCTTGATTTGTTGAAGACATAGTAAATTTCAGTCACATGCCATTTAATATACTTTTAATCTAAAATTATTTTTCAAGTATATATTTTAGAGGATTAAATAACAAATAATTGGATTAAATATTTTATAAAGGAAAAAGGAGATAAGAAATGGAAAATAAATTAATTTTGGGCTAACAAGTAAAAAAAAAAAATTGGTGTTTAGATTAAAATATATATATATATTTTCCTAAAGGTAGTTTTAAAAGATTTATTTAATGAGAACTCAATTTAGTAATTTTTATTATGATAATTGAGAATACGTTTTAAAATTTATTTAGCGCTCTAAGTACTTTATTAAAAAGGATTTTAATTTCAGAAAGTTTTCAAAAATTAATTTAGAACGTCAAGAAATATTTTATACGGTGAAAAATGATTTAAAAATGTTACGTGCTTGAGAAAATGATTTAAAAATATTACACGAATGAGAAAATGATTTTAAAAACGTAGGAAAATAACTATGAGATTTGGAAACGTTGAAAAATATTTACGTAAAAAAGAAGTGGAAAAATACCTACGTAATTTGAAAACATTGGAAAATAATCATGAGATTGTGAAAATGCGGTAAAATATTTACGCAATTAAAAATAACAGCAGTATGCTGTCGGGTTGGACCCGGTTATATTAAAGGATGGTACTGTCGAGTTATGGTACTTGACCATGTGATTTGATGATATTATGATATATGTGAATTTTGGAGTCTTGCACCATGTATTGAGGAATATATTATTTTTGGTGTCATTGACGAGTTATACCTAAGGGGATGAATTACACCCCTGTTTGGGTGCGATAAGCGTAGTGTTATTCATTTATTGAACTTGGAGGTATTGGTGTGCGGAAATTCCACATGTGGACAGTTGGTAGCTCCTCTAGGTCGTGGTACCGAGCATGACACACTAGTGATCTTGACAAAGCACTATTCTTAATCACGATCTTATTGGGGACGGTCTTGTAGAATGCCTGTAGTACACGATGAATTTGACTGTGTACTGTGCGAGCCACAACGAATTTGATTGTGTAGCACGTGGCCCGCGGCAGCCGAGTTGATGATAGGTTCTTTAGGGATCATTCGCTCTGATTGGTTGTGTTTAGCTCCATGGAGTAGTTTGTGTCGTGTACATGTGCATTATGAGTCTGTATATTATATTATTCTGATATATTCTATGAAATGTTATATATGTCGTAATAACATGTTTTAATGACATATCTGGTTGTATTTATCGTTTTCTATACTGCCTGATAGTAATGATGACAGATTGTCTCACCTCTTTGCATGTATTTTTGTGTTATTATTATGTATGGTAAAAACGGTGAAGAGGATCAACCTCTTAATTTTCTGTGAGAGAAGCAGCAACCCGAGGACCAGCACGAAGGAGGCGAGTCGTAGGATTATCCTTACTGGTTGGCTTAATTGTTTTGTGGTGGTTATGTCTGTACTGTATTTTTGGGTTTTCTTAGTCTGTTGGACTTGGGCAAGTCTGTTATCTACTCTTTTGTGTCAAACGGTTTATGAGTTAATTTTTAATTTTTTTTAAAAAAACCAAAACCATATGGATATTATGGTATGTATGTAATAATGTATTTTATTTCATGTTTTGTTTTTATTTTATTTAGTAATGTTTTTCGCAAGAAGAAATAGCCATAGGATGAAGGTTGAAACAATAATGGAAGATGATTGGATTTGTATAGGATGATTATTGATCTTCTTAGAATACATAACTAAAATTTTACAACTCGTGTTGTACTTATTATCAAACGATTTATAACTTGGGAAAATTTTTATTTTAATTTGTCGTAAATGTGACGCCCTACATCGGGGTGTTACAATTAGTTGGTATCAGAGCCCAAGTTAAGAGTCTTTTGGGGTTTATGGTTAGGTCTGTTTTGCTTGTATTATGTGATTCTCTGTGATTTGTTCTGAATGGACACATCTAACTTTTTCTGATTTGACTCGTTGAAGAACGACATGTCTCGTGGAAGAGGAACACACATGAATACGGGACGTGACACCGACGCGATGACTACAACTGTCGAAGCTATCCAAAGAATAGCTGAGGTGATAGCACAACAGAACCGATAAGCAGCCAATCGCCAAGAAATAAATATTGATGCTCATAACTTGTCTGAGTTTCGACGCAATAACCCGCCGCAGTTTCGGGGCAAGTTTGATTCAGAGAAGGCTAGTCTATGGATTCAAGAGCTAGAGAAGATATTTGAAGGGATAGGATGTCCTGATGATCGAAAGGTGACTTATGCCACATTCATGCTGATGGGTGATGGCGAGAATTGGTGGAAAGGAACTAGGAAGCTACTGCAAGCCGAGGGAAGAGCAATCACGTGGAAAGTATTCTGTGAAGTATTTCTGGAAAAATATTTTCCGGAAAGTGCGTGACATGCCAAAGAAATGGAATTTCTTAGCTTACGTCAAGGTAGCATGTCAGTGAATGAATATGCTGCAAAATTTGAGAGCTTGTCTAAGTTCTTGAGGTACTTCCAGATCCAACCTGATGAGGTTTGGAAATGTCGCAAGTTCGAGGAAGGATTATGAGTGGAATTGAAACGAGGTGTGCTGCCGATGCGAATAAATCAATTCCCAGCATTGATGGATACTTGTCGATGACTCGAGGAGCTAGAGCCGTCAAGGGATACGAGGAACCGGAACTTTGGACCGACTAGAATCCAAAAAAGAGGAAACAATAACAACAACCGATTTCAGCAGAAGCCGTATGCGAGACCGCCAGGGAACTAACCCAAAAATCAATCTTTTGAGGGAAGTTCTAGTGGCAACAAAGCGGGGCAAGCGGTGGCGTTTACCCCAAAATGTTTCAAGTGTAACAAGAGTGGTCATATGTCCAGAGATTGTTCAATCAAGGGAGTTATTTGCTTCCGATGTGGAAAGCCTGGGCATTCTTATAGGGAATGCGACCAGCCAAAGAAGGAGCCATCACTGAGTAACGTTCGTGCTGCTCAACCACAAGCTGGAGGGCGAGTATATACGATGAGTGGAGCTGAAGCCTCCCAGTCTAAAGATCTTATCAATGGAGAAGGTGTCATAGCAGGTAATCTTTTAACTGTACTATATGATTTGGGTGCAACTCACTCATTTATTGCATATGACTGTGTGGATCGGTTGGGCTTATCTGTGTCTTCTCTGAGTTTTCAATTGATTGTTTCTACACCAACTGCCAAGCCCGTTGTTACTTCTAAAGTATGTTTGAATTGTCCTGTTGGCATTCATGGTCGAGTCTTTTCTATTGATTTAATTTGTTTACCCCTTGTTGACATAGATATAATCTTAGGAATGAATTGGTTATCTTCTAACCATATCCTATTAGACTGTTCCAATAAGACCTTAATTTTTCCTAGGAATGAGAATTCTGGATTTTTAACCGTCGCTAAAGTCGAATCATTATTGAGGGATGGAGCTCAAGGATACATGTTGCTGTCTTCTTTAGAAGTCAAGAGCGAAAAGGATGTGAATGCTATTTCTGTCGTCAACGAGTTTCCTAAAGTTTTTCCCGATGATGTACCTGGTTTACCACCGGAAAGAGAGATAGAATTTTCTATCGATCTTGTACCAGGAGCAGGTCCTATTTCGATTGCGCCGTATCAGATGTCGCCTTCAGAATTAGTAGAGTTGAAGAAGCAATTGGAGGAACTGTTGGAAAAACAGTTTATACGACCGAGTGTGTCGCCATGGGGAGCTCCGGTGCTGTTAGTGAAACAGAAAGATGGGACTTCTCATCTTTGTGTGGATTATCGCCAGCTGAACAAGGTTACGATAAAGAACAAATATCCACTTCCAAGAATTGATGATTTAATGGATCAACTGAAGGGAGCAGCAGTTTTCTCCAAAATAGATTTGCGATCAGGTTACCATCAAATTCGTGTCAAGGTAGAGGATATACCTAAAACAGCTTTCCAAACTCGCTATGGGCATTATGAATATCAAGTGATGCCGTTCGGTGTGACGAATGCTCCTGCAATATTCATGGATTACATGAATAGGATCTTTCATCTATACCTAGACAGATTTGTCGTTGTCTTTATCGATGACATTCTGATCTACTCTTAAAGTCCTGAAGAGCACGCTGAACATCTCAGCATAGTTCTTCAGATCCTGAAAGAAAAGAAGCTGTTTGCAAAGCTGTCAAAGTGCGAATTTTGGTTAGAGGAAATGCAATTTTTGGGTCACGTGATTTCTAAGGATGGAATTGCGGTGGATCCATCAAAGGTGGAAACAATTTTGCAATGGGAAAGTCCCAAGACAGTGACTGAGATTCGGAGCTTTGTTGGATTAGCTGGTTATTATCGAAGGTTTATTGCAGATTTCTCCAAGATAGCAGGACCTCTTACACAACTCATGAAGAAGAATCAAGCTTTTGTTTGGACAGACAAATGCGAAGAGAGTTTCCAAGAGTTGAAGAAAAGATTGACGACTGCACCAGTGTTGACTTTACTAGATCCAAGCAAGTCTTTTGAGGTGTATTGCGACGCATCTTACCAGGGATTAGAATGTGTGCTGATGCAGAATAGGAATGTGATAGCTTATGCTTCAAGACAACTAAAGGTACATGAAAAGAACTACCCAACGCATGATTTGGAGTTAGCCGCAGTGGTTTTTGCATTAAAGATATGGAGGCATTTTCTTTATGGGGCTACATTCGATGTCTTCAGTGACCACAAGAGTTTAAAATACTTGTTCAATCAAAAGAAATTGAACATGAGGCAGAGGCGATGGTTAGAGTTCTTAAAAGATTATGATTTTCAACTTCAATACCATCCAGGAAAAGCAAATGTTGTGGCAGATGCCATAAGTAGGAAGGTGATCAGTGTCTCAGCTATGATGATAAAGGAAGAAGAGTTGATAACACAGTTTAGGGATATAAGACTATCTGTGGAATTGGCACCAGGAACGATTCGTCTGAGTAAGGTTACTGTTTTGAATGACTTGTTGGAGGAAATTCGAAAGAAACAAGATGATGATCCATTTTTACAAAACGAGAAGGAATTCTTAAAGCAAGGTCATCCAGCAACTGTTGAAGAAGGATCTGACGAAATCTTAAGGTTCAAAGGTAGGATTTGTATACCTAATGATCCCGACCTGAAGCAAGCGATTCTTGATGAAGCACATACTAGTAGATTGAGTATGCATCTAGGAATGACTAAGATGTATCAAGATTTAAAACGGATGTTTTGGTGGCCAAGGATGAAGAGAGATGTTGCGGATCGAGTTACGTCTTGTCTAGTCTGTCAAAAGGCAAAGGTTGAACATCAAAGACCTGCCGGTATGTTACAACCTTTGATTATTCCAGAATGGAAATGGGATAGTATATCAATGGATTTTGTTACTGGTTTGCCAAGAACAAAGAAGGGTCATGATGCTATATGGGTTATATTTGATAGGCTTACGAAGTCTGCACACTTCTTGCCAATCAATATCAAGTATTCAATGGAACGATTAACCCAAGTGTACATTAGTGAAATTGTTAGACTTCACGAAGTACCCTCTTGTATAGTTTCTGATAGAGACCCAAGGTTTACCTCGAGGTTTTGGCAAAGCTTGCAAGGAGCTATGGGAACAAAATTACGTCTGAGTTCTGCTTACCATCCGCAAATAGATGGTCAGACTGAAAGGACTATCCAGTCATTGGAGGATCTTCTAAGAGCCTGTGTGTTAGAACAGAAGGGGAGTTGGGATGAATTCTTGTCTCTAATAGAATTCACCTACAACAACAGTTTCCACTCAAGCATAGGGATGGCACCCTACGAGGCACTGTATGGGCGACGATGCCGAACACCTTTGTGTTGGTATCAAGATGGAGAAAGCATGACCATTGGACCTGATCTTGTGCAACAAACAACGGAAAAAGTGAAGATGATTCAGGAAAAGATGAGGATGACTCAGAGCCGTCAGAAAAGCTATGCAGATAAGAGAAGAAGAGCTCTTGAATTTGAGGAAGGTGAACACGTATTCTTGCGAGTGACACCCACAACTGGTGTTGGAAGAGTTATCAAATCCAGAAAACTTACTCCTAAATTCATTGGACCTTACCAAATTATTCGTCGGATAGGTCCAGTAGCCTACCAAATAGCTTTACCACCTTTTCTTTCCAACCTTCATAGTGTATTCCATGTGTCTCAGTTGAGAAAATATATTCCCGATCCAACTCATGTCATACAGCCCGATGAAGTACAGCTAAAAGAAAATTTGACTTATGAGACACTTCCTGTTAAGATTGAGGACAGGAGAGTGAAGCAACTTCGGGGAAAAGAGATTATATTGGTAAAGGTTATCTGGAATGCAGCAACAGGTGATGCGACTTGGGAAGCTGAAGATAAAATGAAGGAGCAATACCCACATCTTCTCTAAGGTACAGTAAATTTCGAGGACGAAATTTCTGTTAGTGGGAGAGAGTTGTAGCACCCCAATTATTGATAAATTACAGTAACGACTAAACTGTACTGTTTTGTATTTTTTTGTGTGTTGTAAATTTATTTTAACTGTTATGTGAATGTTTTGAATCTTTGTGTATAAATTACTCCGAGTCAGGAAAATAATAATTTCCCCAGGCCAGATGAATTTTTGAACTGTTTAGTAGGGCCGGGGGATCTTACTAAACCCGAAACCAGAAACAAAAGATTCAAAAATCTTCGTTGTTTGACAATTTATCTAGATACGCGTTATTATTGAACCACAGTAAAAATATTTAATTTTTACTACAGTAAATTTTAGACAGTAAAAATTAGTTTTACCGCAGTAATTTTTGTCAATTTGAAATTAACTACAAGTTAAAATCTACGTAGAGAAATAGACATAGGTAAAATTATAAATCTATTTACCTTAGGCAAAATCATAAATCTATCCACCTTAGGTTAAAGTTATAAACCTATTTACATTAGGTTAAAATTGTAAATTTATTTACCGTCGGTTAAAGTTATAAAAATTTATTTACCCTAAGTTAAAGTCATAGATCTATTTACCTTAGGTTAAGGTTATAAATCTACTTACCATAAGTGAAATCATAAACCTAATTACCTAGCCCTAGTAATTAAGTTTTCTATTTACCTAGATTCTATAATGATGTTAGTGCACCTAGTATGTTTAATGTAGAAACCAAAGAGGTAAAACACCTTGACCCATGTACAACTCATGCATTTCATTATAACATGGAATGGGATTCTTTTGTTGGTGAATTCCACCAAGGCCACATGGTCATGTCCATCAAGAAGGTGAATGATTCTTCAAATAATGCATAATAATGCATTCTATCATTTATGATCACTTGGAGTTTAGTCATCCTTCAACTACCTTGTCTCCCACTCAAATATTCAATGAATTTCCATCCATTCACTCCATGTAACTCCAAGACAATGCACATGATTTTTAGGCTATCATTTTGATTCATCACACTTAATCATACACTTTAGTGAGCTAGCATGCACCACCTTGTCTCCTTGAGTGCTCCACCAAGCAATTATCACAAATCATTCCACCCACTCCTCCAATGCACCACATGGCTATATATAGTGTAGGAGACCTCTCCACTTAATTTTCCATCACTCCTATCTATTCTCTCCATTCTCTTTCTTCAAGAACACAAGAACTCAAAGAAGAACTTCATCTTTTCTCCATTTCTTGAGCCATTCGCCACCACTCCCAAATCACACTTTCACTCTTCAATAATTTTATCCAACCTCATTTCCTAAAGCTAAACACCATTCCAAACATCTTTCATGTTGTGAGTTTCTTCGAAATCAACCATCTTGAGCTTGGAAATCAAGGTTGAAATTTCTATCCTATTAGGTAAAATTCTTGTTTCCTATTTCTAAATTTGTTTTTAAATTTCTAAGCCATGTTTGATCCATGGTTATTCTTTCTCAAGCTTAGTTTTGTATTTTGTAAATTGTTTAAGCTTGATAGGTATTTTCTTGAAGCCACACAAAATTCTCCAAGGAAGCTTTCAAGAAGGATAGTCTTCAAGAGGTAAGAGGGAGATTTAATCTCATCAACTATTTTGGTAGTATGAAAATGGATTGTGTGTGGTGAAGAATCCATGAGGATTCATTTACTTGAATGTTTATGGTTTTACTTTATCGTATGATTGATTTTGATGTATGTATTTTCAAATGCTTGATTTGTTGAAGACATAGTAAATTTCGGTCACATGCCATTTAATATACTTTTAATCTAAAATTATTTTTCAAGTATATATTTTAGAGGATTAAATAACAAATAATTGGATTAAATATTTTATAAAGGAAAAAGGAGATAAGAAATGGAAAATAAATTAATTTTGGGCTAACAAGTAAAAAAAAAAAAAAATTGGTGTTTAGATTAAAATATATATATATATTTTCCTAAAGGTAGTTTTAAAAGATTTATTTAATGAGAACTCAATTTAGTAATTTTTATTATGATAATTAAGAATACGTTTTAAAATTTATTTAGCGCTCTAAGTACTTTATTAAAAAGGATTTTAATTTCAGAAAGTTTTCAAAAATTAATTTAGAACGTCAAGAAATATTTTATACGGTGAAAAATGATTTAAAAATGTTACGTGCTTGAGAAAATGATTTAAAAATATTACACGAATGAGAAAATGATTTTAAAAACGTAGGAAAATAACTTTGAGATTTGGAATCGTTGAAAAATATTTATGTAAAAAAATGTGGAAAAATACCTACGCAATTTGAAAACGTTGGAAAATAATCATGAGATTGTGAAAATGCGGTAAAATATTTATGCGATTGAAACTAACAGCGGTATGCTGTCGGGTTGGACCCGGTTATATTGAAGGATGGTACTGCCGAGTTATGGAACTTGACCATGTGATTTGATGATATTATGATATATGTGAATTTTAGAGTCTTGCACCATGTATTGAGGAATATATTGTTTTTGGTGTCATTGACGAGTTATACCTAAGAGGATGAATTTCACCCCTGTTTGGGTGCGATAGGCGTAGTGTTGCTCATTTATTGAACTTGGAGGCATTGGTGTGCGGAAATTCCACATGTGGACAGTTGGTAGCTCCTCTGGGCCGTGGTACCGAGCATGACACACTAGTGATCTTGACAAAGCACTATTCTTAATCACGATCTTATTGGGGATGGTCTTGTAGAATGCCTGTAGTACACGATGAATTTGACTGTGTACTGTGCGAGCCATAGTGAATTTGATTGTGTAGCACGTGGCCCGCGGCAGCCGAGTTGACAGACAGGTTCTTCCGGGATCATTCCCTTTGATTGGTTATGTTTAGTTCCATGGAGTAGGTTTGTGTCGTGTACATGTGCATTATGAGTCTGCATATTATATTATTCTGATATATTCTATGAAATGTTATATATGTCGTAATAACATGTTTTAATGACATATCTGGTTGTATTTATCGTTTTCTATACTGCCTGATAGTAATGATGACAGATTGTCTCACCTCTTTGCATGTATTTTTGTGTTATTATTATGTATGGCAAAGACGGTGAAGAGGATCAACCTCTTAATTTTCTATGAGAGAAGCAGCAACCCGAGGACCAGCACGATGGAGGCGAGCCATTGGATTTTCCTTACTGGTTGGCTTAATTATTTTGTGGTGGTTATATCTGTACTGTATTTTTGGCTTTTCTTAGTCTGTTGGACTTGGGCAAGCCTGTTATCTACTCTTTTGTGTCAAACGGTTTATGAGTTAATTTTTAATATTATTTTTTAAAAACCAAAACCATATGGATATTATGGTATGTATGTAATAATGTATTTTATTTCATGTGTTGTTTTTATTTTATTTAGTAATGTTTTCTGTAACACCCTCCGCAGGGCGTCACATTTTAAAACAAAAACTTAAAATCTAAAAATCATTTCATAAAAGCTTTGATTTCTAAAAGATAAATTTTTAACTTTCTTTTCGCGGAAACATAAACTTACCGAAAATCATAAGTAAAATAGAAATAATATTGAATTGATTAATACACATATTATAAATACCACAAAACATTCCTTATAGAAATAAAACATGTAACTTACAGACTCAGAGAAACAGTAGCAAACCCAATGACGAGTACTACTAATAGCACGGTAACAACACTAACGAGAAAACCCAACCTACTTGTTCTGTTTCTCCACCAACTGCATCCTGTTGAAACTTGGAAGATCACTCATCGACACCGTCACTATCTTCAGAATGTAGCCTCCAATAGGTCTAAGAAGCTCGCTTTACCTACTATACGAATTTAACAATACAACACAACAAAGCAATACAGTAAAGAGGTGAGATCCCCTTTCACCAATACCAGTACGGTAGCAAAGAATAATACGAATGACAAGGTCATTCCATACACACAGATATTACAAATACAATCATGTTATCAATTTATAAATAAATCAAATAAGCATATATCATAATAAAATGAACAGCAATAACATTACCAAGATAGATATAACAATTCATATAATATAACATGCCATAACAGTATAGATAATGATATAATATAAAAATTAAAATTAAAATCAATAACAACATATAACATCATAGATAAAAATATAATAAATAACAACATAACATATAATATCATAGATAGAAATATAATAAATAACAACATATAATATCATAGATAAACATATAATAATGTACAACACAGATACATATGCAATATGACACAATCTTACTCCATGGAGCTAAAAACATACAGACATCAGAGAGCGAATGATCCTCAAAATCTATTAGTACCACGGCTGCCCAACCAAACTATTGCGCTGTCACACGTTGCGTCTATAGCCCACAGTCACATGGAACCCATTGTCCAAGGCGTGGTGTAGTTCACGGTCTCACGTTGTGGCACTACAAGCAATGTACTATTAGACTTTACAAGATCTCGATTAAGTATAGTGTGTGTCGAGTCCATTAGTGTGTGGCCAGTTACCACGGCCCAGAAGAGCAACCAACTGTCCACATGTGGAATTTTGCACACTAACGTCTCCAAGTTCATTCAAAATCGAATCACACTACGCTTATCGCACCGACAATACGATGTGATTCACCTCGTCAATCAATCCACCAAAAATTGGCATTAACTCAATGCATGATAAAAATAAGAATTACCAAAACACCCTCAATAAAAATATATCCTCAAAGATAAAAATATAAAGTAAATCCCGCCAGACGAATACTGTTCCAAAGCCTATACGGGTTCACCTCATAGCCCGACAGCGAAAAATATACAGAATACCCTTAACGGTATAAAATATACAGTTTCAGTCAATCGCGTAGAAATTTTATCGCGTTTTCACAATCTCGTCATTTTTATAAATATTTTTAAATCGCGTAAATATATTTTACTATTTTTAAAATCGCGTAGAGATTTTAATACGTTTTCTCAATCGCGTAAGATTTTTAAATCATTTTCTTGTCCGAATTCCTTAAAAATCACTATTTAAAATAAACAAAAATAATATTTAGTACGTTTAAACTACATAGAATAATTTTCATACCGTATACTGTCTATTGGATGTCTTTTCTATCTTATTTGTCCGTTTTTAATAAAAATTGACAGTATTATGTTTTAGAAAATTTATAATAATGGTTTCCTAACTTTTTTGTAAAAATTCTGTTTAATTAATTTTTAACCGTATAATTTAACTTTTTGAAAATCACTAACATGCTTCAAAATATAATATGAGTTGTATGTTAGAAATTTACAAAAGTTACTGTATTTTCTTCTAACAGGTAAAAAAATCATTTGTTTAAACTTCTTAAACTTAATCAATTTATTTCTTCAAAACTCATTGTAATAAAATCCTTTTGGCATTTATTACTTAACCTTAGTTGAAAACAATTCTATAAATCAAAACACATTTAAATTTGGCATTTTGGCCGAAAATCATTCTATGCTTTATAATTCATTCCTAATTATTTCCATACATTTAATCTCTTATAAAACTCTTGATCTAGTTTATTTTTATTTTTATTAAATTATCTATTCAATAGTTAGAAAATAAATTTGGATCAAAAGTATGTGGCATGTTGGCCAAATTTAACAAAGTCGTTGCATTTGATCTTTAAATTATTTTTCATCTTCTAAATCAATCATTAAATCATGGTTTTAGAAAATGGTTTGAAAATAATTTTAGAAATCATAAATACTTGGCTTGGGCATGTTGGCTGAAATACATATAATTGTGTCATTTGATCTCTAAATTCATTTTCTTGCTCTAAACAAAATTGTAACTTGTCAATTTTCCTAGGTTAATTAAATCACACTTTTAGAAAATTGATGAGAACATTTTGGTTCCCTTTTTATATTAAGACCGTGAGCTTGGATTTGTGTTCTTTGGAACACTCATGCAAATCCTTGTATGTTATTTACATGTTACAATAATTATCATGCATATATGTACACATACCATATATTAAAACAACCATAAAACACATACAAAATATTAAAGCTATTAGACATGCTTGCACACATAATCAATCACAATTAGGAAAAACAATAAACAATCAAATGAATGAATCCTTATGGATTCTTCACCACAAACACAAACATTCCTCACCACCAACACATGGTTGATGAGGGTAATCTCCCTCTTACCTCTTGAAGAACCTCCAAAGCTCCTTGTATGTCTCCTTCAAGCAAATTTTCTCCACCAAGAGCTTTCTTGAAAATCAAAGAAAACATACAATATTAATACCTAAGGCTCTAAACTAAAATAATCATGGATTAAAATCATGATTAAAACTTTGAAATGGATAGAAACATGAAGATTAAAGAACCCTACCTTTAAGCTTCAAACTTAAGCTTTGAAGAACAAGATTGAAAAAGGATGATTTAAGCTTAGGTTTCAACTACAAAGTGTCTTGAAATGAAGTAAGGAAGTAGAAATAAGGTAGTTTAGAATTATAGAAGAGTGAGTGATGGAAAAGGGTGAGGAGGCCGTGAGGTTGGAGAAGAAAAGGAGAAGGAAATTTGAGAGCTTTTCTTGTTTAAGAGATAGGAAGAATGAAGAGTCACCAAATGTGCTAGCCGTGGGAGTTAAATGGAGAGCCACCAAAATTGACTAGCTTTATGAAATTGAAGTTAACTCATCACCTTTTATTATGCATGGCCGTAAATCACTTTGAGAGAAGGTGAGAATTATGTTTGGTTTTACTCCCTCCAAATGCATGGTTGTAAATGCATTGGGAGTAAGAATGAATTGAATTGTTGAATATTGCCTTCCTAAAGGCATGCATTGCCGTAGAAGCACATGGAAAGAAGCCACTAAAATTGACTTGGTCTTACTTGGTTAATTTAATGATAGATAGCAAGAATTGAATGGTAATATTTGCTTCACCAAAAGCTTGCTTTGCCGTAGAAAGCAACAAAGAAAAGCCATCAATATTGACTAGTCTTCCTTTTATTCAATTTGGCTTTCTACATGCATTTCACAAAGTCTTTCTACGTGAATTCACTTTGTGAAGTCTTTCTACGTGAATTCACTTTGTGAATTGGCTATTAGAGCAAATTACTCTTCTCCTTCACCGTAGAATCAACTAATTTCAAGAAGTCCAAATATGTTTGATTGCTTGCTTTCTATTGGTTCTTAAAGAGTCAAACCATTATTCTTGACCAATTTCTATTGGTTGAATATTTACTAACTTGATTCCTATTGGTCGCTATTTTTGTTGACCAATTTCTATTGGTGCACACTGTATATTTTCTAATATACTTTAATCAATGAACAATAATTACTATTTATGAAGTCAGTATTTATTGTCTAATGGATAACAAAATATACATAGATTTTTCTCTTGTACTAACAGAGTAGTAATTATTATTGATCATTTTTCATTTTTTTTTCTACTGATTGCCCTTGATGAGTCATAAAGCGAGTCATCAAAGAGAAATTTCTAGAACATGTGACTCACTACGATGAGTCAGTATGATGAGTCAGCGTGGAACTATCTAGAACGGGTGAGTCAGCATGGCGAGTCATCATAGAAGCTTCTGGAACATGTGACTCACGACGATGAGTCACAGGGCGAGTCACCGATTCTGGAACCTTCCGGAATCTGCTGAGTCATGGTGCTGAGGTGTCACGCCACGTGTCGAATTTCTATTGGCCCATTGCGATGAGTCATCGTCTAGAATCATCCACTAGATATTTTTCAAGAAAAATATCATCCAATAGATAATAAAACATACCCCGATTTTATTTGTCAGATAAAATCGCAGGAAAATAAAACTTCAAAAACTGTTTCCGATTTCGGGTTTAGTAAGTTCCCCCGACCCAGAAAATTTTAAATTTCTTAACACGAAGTGAATCACATAAAACACCCAAATAAAATCACAGATTGTAATATAAAACACTGTATCATACAGAAAAATTTAAAACAATACATTTGGGATGTGATGGTCATTTTCTCATTTTTCCCCACAACCGAGCAAATCACTCAAAACACTCAAATAAAATTACAGACAGTAAAATATATCTGTATATCACACAGAAAATTTAAAACAGTAATTTCGACAAAATTTTTATTTTACTGTCTCGAAGCAAATTACGCAAAACGACCAAATAAAATTAGAGCTTGTAAAATATACTTGTATTTCATGCAGAAAAATAAGAAACAGTAAAATCGGGACACAACGATCATTCACCCAAAAGTTGGGATGTTACAACTCTCCCCTCCTAAAAAGAATTTCTTCCCCGAAATTCGTAGCAGTCTCTGAACAATCATGGATACTACTCCTCCATTCTTGTTTTTTAGTCCCCACGTTGCATCTCCGTTTACACCATTCTAGATTTCCTCGACAAACGAAAACCCCTTGCATCACGTAAAACATGGAGAACCACACTGAGATATTTAGCATGCTCCTCATGATTTCGAGAATAGATCAGAATGTCGTTAATAAAGATAATGACAATTCTGTCTAAATAAGGACGAAAAATACTATCCATATAATCTATGATTATTGCGAAAACATTCTCCACCTCGAACAGCACCACTTAAAATTTCCTTGCCTTTGTACCACTTCACTCTCCTGCCTTTGTTTCAAACAGGAAGTGTCTCACAAATCAGGTTCTCTTTTTCAACAGTACTGTATCTGATATTATGACATGATTTTGACTAAAAATATCCCTTCTTTTGCAATTGCAATACACAAAAGGACATTATAAAAATTTAGAAAGAAAAGGTAGAGAAACTATTGGAATTGTTACCAGACATGTCCAACAAAGAATTTGACATTGCCTAATTTTAAGAATAAGTTTTCTGAGACACCAAAGTTTTACTGGAACAATCTATAGGATATGATTAAAGATAACCAATCCATTTATAAGATCACATCTATCTCGCGAAAGAGGTAGACAGTTTAGATTAACAGGAAAGATTGTTTAAGGAACTAGATAATAACAATGGGTTTGGTAATAAAAACAGAAATAGATAAGTCAAAAAGTAACGAAGATATTGATAGCTCTAATCAACCCAAATAGTCAATTAGTCATAAAAGAATGAGTTAGACCAAAAGTACAATTTCACAATTGCGGCATATGAAAGATATCATGAAGGCATAGAAATAAGAGATGATAGAATCATTCATACCACCGAACCTATCCAATAGAAAAATTGATGTGGTCCGATGAATTTAGAAGTAAGCTTTTTAAGTTGAATACTTCAACTGATAAGTCTAACAGAGCATGGATGGTTGGAAAATGCCCAATCCATATTTTTAGATTGCTTCTGTTTTGAGAAAGAAGCATACAAATTAAATCAACAGAAAAGATTTAATTATTTAACAGACTTAGGATGGTTTAAGCAACTCAAGTCCTCAACCACACGTTCTAGCAATAGAAGTAGAAACAATCAGGTCAAAAGATAATGAAAACACAAATAACTCTAATTGACCCACACAATTATATGCCATAAAGAAATAGGTTACTTTCGGAATTATACAGTATAGTTAAAGAATCACCTTTTTGTGATACAATCTTCTTTGTTTAAGTTCTCAGTCTAAGATTCTTTTACTTCACTTGAAGAATCATTGCTCCATTCTACTTAAAATGTCAAAGCACGTACGTTACTAACAAATGACTTCGTCTTTGGCGAGATACACTTTTCAGCAAAATGTCTGGGCATCCTACACTTGAAACATATGATTCCTTTGATTGTACAGTCCCTTGTTAGATAATCTTCCCCACACTTCTGACATTTTGGCGCAGATGTCACAATCTGACCAAACCTGCTATCACTCGGCTCTCCTCCACAAGATTGTTGTTGTTGTTGACTTCCCGATGATCACGAATACGTTTTTCCACTGGAATTGCTTGGTCTTACGATTTCTCCTCCTTTGGAACCAATATGGTCCAACGTTACAAAACCTCGTATTCTAAGATCTATTCCGACTTTGTCCGATCCTAAACCTCGGCTATCGTTCCTTGCTGCAGAGCAATCCTCTGATCATGTTGAACTATTCCTTCAGCTGTTCTTTGCATTTCTTTCGTAATTGCAGTCATATCGCCGCTATCATGTCCTGCTTCCTCACGTGCACGTTTACCACGAGTCATCGCCTTTCTTAAAAAATGGATGAAACATAACACAATGGAAACCAAAGTAACCATTTCAAACAACGTTGTCTCCTTTCGGAGTCCAAGCACAGAGAGTCATACAGCATAAACAAGACAGACCTAACCACAAAACCCCAAAAAGACTCTAACCGTGCTCTGATACCAACTAATGTAACACCCTCCACAGGGCGTCACATTTTAAAATAAAAACTTAAAATCTGAAAATCATTTTATAAAAGCTTGGATTTCTAAAAGATAAATTTTTAACTTTCTTTTCGCAGAAACATAAACTTACCGAAAATCATAAGTAAAACAGAAATAATATTGAATTGATTAATACACATATTATAAATACCACAAAACATTCCTTATAGAAATAAAACATGTAACTTACAGACTCAGAGAAACAGTAGCAAACCCAATGACGGGTACTACTAATAGCACGGTAACAACACTAACGAGAAAACCCAACCTACTTGTTCCGTTTCTCCACCAACTGCATCCTGTTGAAACTTGGAAGATCACTCCTCGACACCGTCACTATCTTCAGAATGTAGCCTCCAATAGGTCTAAGAAGCTCGCTTTACCTACTATACGAATTTAACAATACAACACAACAAAGCAATACAGTAAAGAGGTGAGATCCCCTTTCACCAATACCAGTACGGTAGCAAAGAATAATACGAATGACAAGGTCATTCCATACACACAGATATTACAAATACAATCATGTTATCAATTTATAAATAAATCAAATAAGCATATATCATAATAAAATGAACAAAGAATAACATTACCAAGATAGATATAACAATTCATATAATATAACATGCCATAACAGTATAGATAATGATATAATATAAAAATAAACATTAAAATCAATAACAACATATAACATCACAGATAAAAATATAATAAATAACAACATATAATATCATAGATAGAAATATAATAAATAACAACATATAATATCATAGATAAACATATAATAATGTACAACACATATACATATGCAATATGACACAATCCTACTCTATGGAGCTAAAAACATACATACATCAGAGAGCGAATGATCCTCAAAATCTATTAGTACCACGGCTGCCCAACCAAACTATTGCGCTGTCACACGTTGCGTCTATAGCCCACAGTCACATGGAACCCATTGTCCAAGGCGTGGTGTAGTTCACGGTCTCACGTTGTGGCACTACAAGCAATGTACTATTAGACTTTACAAGATCTCGATTAAGTATAGTGTGTGTCAAGTCCATTAGTGTGTGGCCAGTTACCACGGCCCAGAAGAGCAACCAACTGTCCACATGTGAAATTTTGCACACTAACGTCTCCAAGTTCATTCAAAATCGAACCACACTACGCTTATCGCACTGACAATACGATGTGATTCACCTCGTCAATCAATCCACCAAAAATTGGCATTAACTCAATGCATGATAAAAATAAGAATTACCAAAATACCCTCAATAAAAATATATCCTCAAAGATAAAAATATACAGTAAGTCCCACCAGACAAATACTGTTCCAAAGCCTGTACGGCTTCACCTTATAGCCCGACAGTGAAAAATATACAGAATACCCTTAACGGTATAAAATATACAGTTTCGGTCAATCGCGTAGAAATTTTATCGCGTTTTCACAATCTCGTCGTTTTTATAAATGTTTTTAAATCGCGTAAATATATTTTACTATTTTTAAAATTGCGTAGAGTTTTTAATACGTTTTCTCAATCGCGTAAGATTTTTAAATCATTTTCTTGTCCGAATTCCTTAAAAATCACTATTTAAAATAAACAAAAATAATATTTAGTACGTTTAAACTACGTAGAATATTTTTCATACCGTATACTGTCTATTGGATGTCTTTTCTATCTTATTTGTCCGTTTTTAATAAAAATTGACAGTATTATGTTTTAGAAAATTTATAATAATGGTTTCCTAACTTTTCTGTAAAAATTCTGTTTACTTAATTTTTAACCGTATAATTTAACTTTTTGAAAATCACTAACATGCTTCAAAATATAATATGTGCCATATGTTAGAAATTTACAAAAGTTACTGTATTTTCTTCTAACAGTAAAAAAATCATTTGTTTAAACTTCTTAAACTTAATCAATTTATTTCTTCAAAACTCATTGTAATAAAATCCTTTTGGCATTTATTACTTAACCTTAGTTGAAAACAATTCTATAAATCAAAACACATTTAAATTTGGCATTTTGGCTGAAAATCATTCTATGCTTTATAATTCATTCCTAATTATTTCCATACATTTAATCTCTTATAAAACTCTTGATCTAGTTTATTTTTATTTTTATTAAATTATCTATTCAATAGTTAGAAAATAAATTTGGATCAAAAGTATGTGGCATGTTGGCCAAATTTAACAAAGTCTTTGCATTTGATCTTTAAATTATTTTTCATCTTCTAAATCAATCATTAAATCATTGTTTTAGAAAATGGTTTGAAAATAATTTTAGAAATCATAAATACATGGCTTGGGCATGTTGGCCGAAATACATAAAATTGTGCCATTTGATCTCTAAATTCATTTTCTTGCTCTAAACAAATTTGTAACTTGTCAATTTTCCTAGGTTAATTAAATCACACTTTTAGAAAATTGATGAGAACATTTTGGTTCCCTTTTTATATTAAGACCGTGAGCTTGGATTTGTGTTCTTTGGAACACTCATGCAAATCCTTGTATGTTATTTACATGTTACAATAATTATCATGCATATATGTACACATATCATATATTAAAACAACCATAAAATACATACAAAATATTAAAGCTATTAGACATGCTTGCACACATAATCAATCACAATTAGGAAAAACAATAAACAATCAAGTGAATGAATCCTTATGGATTCTTCACCACAAACACAAACATTCCTCACCACCAACACATGGTTGTTGAGGGTAATCTCCCTCTTACCTCTTGAAGAACCTCCAAAGCTCCTTGTATGTCTCCTTCAAGCAAATTTTCTCCACCAAGAGCTTTCTTGAAAATCAAAGAAAACATACAATATTAATACCTAAGGCTCTAAACTAAAATAATCATGGATTAAAATCATGATTAAAACTTTGAAATGGATAGAAACATGAAGATTAAAGAACCCTACCTTTAAACTTCAAACTTAAGCTTTGAAGAACAAGATTGAAAAAGGATGATTTAAGCTTAGGTTTCAACTACAAAGTGTCTTGAAATGAAGTAAGGAAGTAGAAATAAGGTAGTTTAGAATTATAGAAGAGTGAGTGATGGAAAAGGGTGAGGAGGCCGTGAGGTTGGAGAAGAAAAGGAGAAGGAAATTTGAGAGCTTTTCTTGTTTAAGAGATAGGAAGCACCAAATGTGCTAGCCGTGGGAGTTAAATGAAGAACCACCAAAATTGACTAGCCTTATGAAATTGAAGTTAACTCATCACCTTTTATTATGCATGGCCGTAAATCACTTTGAGAGAAGGTGAGAATTATGTTTGGTTTTACTCCCTCCAAATGCATGGCCGTAAATGCATTGAGAGTAAGAATGAATTGAATTGTTGAATATTGCCTTCCTAAAGGCATGCATTGCCGTAGAAGCACATGGAAAAAAGCCACTAAAATTGACTTGGTCTTACTTGGTTAATTTAATGTTAGATAGCAAGAATTGAATGGTAATATTTGCTTCACCAAAAGCTTGCTTTGCCGTAGAAAGCAACAAAGAAAAGCCATCAATATTGACTAGTCTTCCTTTTATTCAATTTGGCTTTCTACATGCATTTCACAAAGTCGTTCTACGTGAATTCACTTTGTGAATTGGCTATTAGAGCAAATTACTATTCTCCTTCACCGTAGAATCAACTAATTTCAAGAAGTCCAAATATGTTTGATTGCTTGCTTTCTATTGGTTCTTAAAGAGTCAAACCATTATTCTTGACCAATTTCTATTGGTTGAATATTTACTAACTTGATTCCTATTGGTCGCTATTTTTGTTGACCAATTTCTATTGATGCACACTATATATTTTCTAATATACTTTAACCAATGAACAATAATTACTATTTATGAAGTCAGTATTTATTGTCTAATGGATAATAAAATATACATAGATTTTTCTCTTGTACTAACAGAGCAGTAATTATTATTGATCATTTTTCATTTTTTTTCTACTGATTGCCCTTGATGAGTCATAAAGCGAGTCTTCAAAGAGAAATTTCTAGAACATGTGACTCACTACGATGAGTCAGTATGATGAGTCAGCGTGGAACTATCTAGAACGGGTGAGTCAGCATGGCGAGTCATCATAGAAGCTTCTGGAACAAGTGACTCACTACGGTGAGTCTCAGGGCGAGTCATCGCTTCTGGAACCTTCTGGAATCTGCTGAGTCATGGTGCTGAGGTGTCACGCCACGTGTTGAATTTCTATTGGCCCATTGCGATGAGTCATCGTCTAGAATCATCCACTAGATATTTTTCAAGAAAAATATCATCCAATAGATAATAAAACATACCCCAATTTTATTTGTCAGATAAAATCGCAAGAAAATAAAACTTCAAAAACTGTTTCCGGTTTCGGGTTTAGTAAGTTCCCCCGGCCCAGAAAATTTTAAATTTCTTAACTCGAAGTAAATCACATAAAACACCCAAATAAAATCACAGATAGTAATATAAAACATTGTATCATACAGAAAAATTTAAAACAGTACATTTGGGACGTAATGGTCATTTTCCTATTTTTCCCCACAACCGAGCAAAACACTCAAAACACTCAAATAAAATTACAGACAGTAAAATATATTTGTATATCACACAGAAAATTTAAAACAGTAATTTCAACAAAATTTTTATTTTACTGTCTCGAAGCAAATTACGCAAAACGACCATATAAAATTAGAGCCTGTAAAATATACTTGTATTTCATGCAGAAAAACAAGAAACAGTAAAATCGGGACACAACGGTCATTCACCCAAAAGTTGGGGTGTTACATTTTCCGCAAGAAGAAATAGCCATAGGACGAAGGTTGAAACAATAATGGAAGATGATTGGATTTGTATAGGATGATTATTGATCTTCTTAGAATACATAACTAAAATTTTACAACTCGTGTTGTACTTATTATCAAACGATTTATAACTTGGGAAGGTTTTTATTTTAATTTGTCGTAAATGTGACACCCTACATCGGGGTGTTACAAACACTTATCAAAAAGTTAACATTTTGATGGTGTTTTAACCCTTTGGAGTTAGCTGGCAGGTTCAAAGAGTTGTTAAGAATGTTTTGGGCATAACCCTCTCATCATAAGCTGGAATTATGCGAATTAGATGTCCAATTAAAGCTAAGAGAAAGAGGATTTTCCCTAAGTTGAAAGCAAACTTGGATTTTTAATTTTAGAGAAATTTATTTAAACAACAACAGCAACCACAAAACTTAACCCTAATTTTCTCTTAGCCACTCTTGCTTGCACTTCATCTCTTCATCTTTCTTCTTCTCCTTTCTCTCTAGTTTTTGTTTTTTCTATTTTTTCCTTCCATTCATGGAGGGCTAGACCCTTTTAAATAAATCCTAGGGATTGACAATCTTGATGTTTAATGCTAAGATTTTGTTTTGACTATTTTACATTAAATTGCTAATCAAGTTTCTCTTTTACTTGTTAATCAAGTTTATCTTTTACTTTTTGATCAAGTTTATCTTTTACTTGTTAATCAAGTTCCTCTTTTATTTTGTTAAATTTGAATTGAAGTGCTTAATTTGATTTGAATGTTAATGTGATAATTCATAATTACTACATGTTTAATGAGGGTTATAGATATTAAACAATGCATCAAATGCTTCTTGGATGTGGTTTATTAAGCTTGTTTGAATTCTGGGTTTTAGATTAATTTATGATTAGATGAGTGCTTAATTCGTTTAACCTTGATTAATTAAATTCTGGATGCTTGTCTAGCAGAGAATTCGTGGATCATTTTAAGGCTTCTTGATGTGATCTAAGACCAAGAGTCTAATTATCAATTGAATGAATTCGTAGTGATCAATGATGGATTAAATTCAAGATTAGTTGATTTCCTTGGATTGGTTGTTTACTTAATTATGTTTACAATTTTTAATTACTTTTTGTTAATTAATCTTGTAACCTTTTTTTCCTCATGTTAATCTCTTAATTTGATTATTTAATTAGAGTGATCCAAGGGCTCGACCTGGTTATGCCTTATACTACAAGTATTTTGGTGAATTGATTTATAAATTAATTTAATTTGATAGTCTTGACAGCTATTAAATTTTGGCGTCATTTTTGGAGATCAATCTAAGTTTAATCAATCATATTAAGAGTATAATTAGCTACTAACCCTTCACTAACCCTTGTTTTCCTTGTTTCAGGTAGTTTCAAACTCAATTTAGGCCTCCAAGTGGAATTTTGTACAGATAAACAGTTTCAAATAGGGGTGTAATAAAGTCAGTTTGGTTCGATTCCTAGGGAAAAATAAATCCAAACAAATCAAAATCAATTGGTCAGGTTTGGTTTAGTTTTCTTATTTTTTTAATTGTCAAATCTGAACCAAATCGAACCAAACATCTATGGATTAGTTCGGTTCAGGTGGTCGGGTTGGCCTTTTATTTTTTTTACATAAAAATCAGCCTAATGAACCTATGAAAAAAATGCATAATAAAATTATGAAAAAGTTTTTAGAAATGGAATCAATCCTACTAATAATAGGTGAAGGAGAATTCAAATTGTTGTAAAGTGTAAATTGGTACAATATTAATGTTGTATTTGCAATGCATGCATAAAATCAGGGTAAAGGGTCTCACTAGCATTGCAAAAAAATGTAATGAAATTTTTTGTGTCTTATCTAATTATCTTTTTGGCAAGTGTAAGATCTTCTATCCTAGAAAAAATCTTCATTGGGGTAGGGATCTTTAGGTTCTATTAAGTGTTGGCCCCTTGAATAGAATTATGATCCTAAATTACAAGAGATTATTTATGGCTTTTCATACTGCAATCCTTAATTAAGTGCTGCCTTTTAGCCATACCGCAATTATTATATGCTGTCGATATTTTGACAAACAAAGTGTAAAATTAAAGCCTCATCCCTAGTATATAACACATCACTATTGTCTTGTGTGCATATGTTGGGTAAATTCTTACATGTTTTAAGAGACAATGTCTGACTCCTGAAACTGAAACAGACATATGGTATACTGTCAAAACTGAAAGATGGTAATATGGAAAATAGATAAGAAATCTCAACAAAGAATAAGAATTGAGGTTATTTATGCAAGTTTATGGTTTCATTCTACCTCCATAGGCTAATTTGCTCTTATCAAATCTCCAACCTGCTTTGGTTGTCATGCTTCTTTTGCATGAGTTCTAGCAATAGTCAAAACTTTTGGAAAACTTCCGATCGTAAGAGTTGAAATCCATCTCAGGATATACTTTAGCATGATCCTTAGATAAGCTTGTATCTTATAGAGAGCCAGATCCCATACCTTTAAATTCTTGAAGGAAATGAAGTTGTTTGATGAGAAACTTGTTTCAGAAAGACAAGGGAAAGATGAGACATTATTTGAACAGTTTTACAACACATTGCAAGAGTAGAAAGGTTTAGTTACCTTCGATCTTGACTTGGCATTGTAGGGTGTTAAACAAGGATTTAGATCCTTGAGTAATAGGTTATCCGACAGGTCCTCAAAGCTGAATTCCTGCATGTATTGTTAAGCGGATTAGCCAAAATATTTGTTAGATAATAGAATTACTTAAGAAAAATTCAGGATATTTCCACAGCTCTCCAGTACAATTTTCAATTGTATTCTAATTCTAATTGCAAGCTTACCCAAGAGTTAGAAACATCTTCATTGGCATATGGTGTTCTTGGAGAACTTCCATAACCTTGAAGACATCCTTTTGTTGAATACTTATCGGCCTTGACCTATCAAGCAAATAAAATATAAACAAAATTAAGAAGCAATAAAGATCCTACTAGGCTACTACCATAGATCCTAATAGGTAATAATTACTCTATTTGAGTTAAGAATGAAGATTCAGTTTTTGAAAGTTACAGTGAAAAAGCATAATCACATATATTTGCAATATATTCATCATCTCAGCAGTATGCATGCAGAGAGATTATATCCAAAAGAAAAAAAAAAGCACAAGTTTCAATGACCAACCTTTGGCTGTCAATGAATCCCTAGCATTGCCACATTATACCTCTGCAAGATCCTCCACAAGGCTTTGAAGCTAACTAGTGAGAGAAGTAACATGCTATTGTAGAGTTAGGATGACCTGTTTTGCCTGCTTCAGCTCTAAACCTTCCTTTTCTAGAAGTTGTTGAAGCTGAGAATTCATAACATCTGGGAACAATATTGTACTCTTTAATTATTTAATTTCTTCTCTTTGCTTTAAGCATAAATCCTTCAGCTTCTCCACTTACAAATAAAACAAAACAAAGCAACTTACAGCAAAATCACCATTATTTCAAAATTCAACCATGACACTACAATTGTAATAAAAAATATTTTCAGGCATAACAATTAGAAACTGAGCTAAGTAAGATTAAAATTACAATTTTTCTTATATTTCTTCTAAATTTGAAATCATAATTTCTATCCACTGAATTTTGCTATTATGGAAAGAAATGAGGTTTCAGAGTAGTTAGTTAGTAGAATGTTGAGATTTCTACATATATGCAAGTGCCAAAGTTAAAGAATTAGAAAATGGGTGGCTAAGGCAAAAAAGCATAAGACATAGTGAGTGTGGTACCTTGCGAGAGCATAAATTAGTTTTGGGCTCAGGAGGTGAGTGGTCCTCAGCATTAGCAAGAAGGCACTTGGCAATTTCAGGGAAGGAGAAAAATGTCTGAAAATGGGATTTGGTTGTTGGTTCTCTGTCCTCCAGACTACAAGCAAGCATATGACGAGTCAAAGCAAACTCAAATAATAACCAAACATAATCTAAGATACCTATGTACCATATGTAGACGAGCGGTGAGCGGTAAGGGGGAGGCGAGCGACAACAAAGGCGGCTTTAGACCACTTTTTCATTTTTTGAAGATTTTTTATTGTGTTTTGGGTACTATTTTTGAGAATTTTTCACCCTGTGGTGGTCCCATAATTTTTAAAATTATATAGGCAGAGTAAGTAGTGTTATCTTGGCAGAATCTTAGTGTTGTGCAGTCCAATTTGTATATTTTGTATTTCTACACTTTTGCATGTTTTATGACCAGGTTTTCTAGTAATCATTTGTTTGACATTGACCTTGATATTGAGAGGACCTTATATACACTTAATAGAGCTTGTAAGCATAGTGAGTTGTACTACAACTATAGTTGATAATACTAAAACTGAAATTGAACATGAGAATACAAATAACACTGCAAACATGGCTGATAATAAGGATAATAAGACTCTTAAGGAACTAGTTACACCAGATGTGAATTACCAATTGTTGTGCATTCAATATCCTGATTTAAATACTGATTTTGAATTAAAAACTAGATTGATACACTTGCTACCAAAGTTTCATAGACTTGTAGGTGAGGATCTCCATAAGCACTTAAAGGAGTTCCATGTGGTGTGCAATAGGATTATGTAGAAGATTTAGATCCAACAAACCAGAATTTTGAAGAAGATTCAATAGAACAAAATATAGAACATGTGGAGAATTTGAAGAAAAAACAGAAGTTGATGAAAAATTCTATAGAAAAATTTGCTCTCAGCACTCCTCTTCCTTTTCCCAATAGAATGACTCAATTAAGGAAGATAGTTGACACAGAATTGGACTGGGAGATTATGGATACCTTTCGAAAGGTATAAGTCAATATACCTCTCTTGGAAGCAATAAAGCAAATTTCAAAATATGCTAAGTTTCTAAAGGAATTGTGCACTTATAAGAGGAGGCTAAAAGGAAATAAGAAAGTGAGCATGGGAAGAAATGTTTCTTCCTTGATCTAACCAAATACGCCTCCTAAATGCAAGGATCTTGGAACATTCACCATTCCTTGCACAATAGGCAACAAGCAGTTTACTCATGCAATGTTGGATTTGGGTGCCTCAATTAATGTGATGCCAAAATCAGTTTATGAATATCTATAGAAGGGAGAGTTGAAGTAAACCAGAGTTATCATTCAGCTAGCAAATAGGAGCATAGCTCAACCTGCAGGAGTGCTTGAGAATGTTTTGGTAAGAGTAAATAATTTAATATTTCCAATAGATTTTTATGTTCTAAACATGGAAGATGAATTTGCATCTAGTTAACCGCCATTGATTTTATGTAGACCCTTCTTGAAAACTGCAAAAACTAAGATTGATGTGCATGTTGGTATCCTTTCCATGGAATTTGGGGATAACATAGTTCAATTTAATATCTTTGATGCCATGAAATATCTTTTAGAAGAGCATTCTGTTTTTCAGTTAGACATCATTGATTTGCTTGTTGATGATATGCATGTTGATATACTAGTTGAATTTCCTGAAATTGTGGGATTTCTAGATAGTGTTGATTTTTCTGGATGTTTTGTTTCTATTTATGATGAGACTAGTATGTGTGTCACATGTTCTGAGATTTCTATGTATATAGGAGATGATATTGTGTGTTTTGAATTTTTTGATTCTACAAGATATGATTATGTTGTTTTGGAAGATTGTACACAGATTACAAGTGATGTTGCAGTTAAATCAGTAAAATAAGTTTCTTTATTCATATTGATACCTTCAGTGCAACAACCACCTACCCTTGAGTTAAAGTTTTTACCAGAACATTTGAAGTATGTGTTCTTGGAAGCATATGAGAAGCTACTAGTGATAATAATAAAGAATTTGTAGCCTGAACAAGAAAAATTATTACAGATCTTCAAGCAGCACAAGAAAGTCATTGGATGGATGCTTGCAAATATTCTTAGGATTAGCCCTTCCATATGCATGCATTGAATTTTATTAGAGGAGCAAGCCAAACCAGTGAGGCAACCTCAACGAAGACTTAACCCTCTAATTTTGGATGTGGTGAAGAAAGAAGTGAGGAAATTGTTGTTTTTAATTACCCTTTTTGGAGAGGGACGTCACATCAAACCACGAATGGAAAACAAATATAAACTAATACCCGGTTCATTTTAAATATAGATAATAGCCTGTGCATTTGTAAACGTGTAATAATTTGGTGAATTCTTTTTTTTTGTAAGAAAATGATAGAACATAATTACAGCAGAAATTAACATGATGAGTAAATCATACATTCATACATTATATATATATATATATATATATATATATATATATATATATATATATATATATATATATATATATATATATATATATATATCGTGTGTGTGTGTGTGTGTGTGTGATACGTGTTTAGAATACATCAACAGTTGTACAAAACACACACACACACATATGTGTGTGTGTGTGTGTGTGTGTGTGTGTG
Source organism: Ormosia emarginata (assembly GCA_029884605.1). Classification (NCBI taxonomy): domain Eukaryota; kingdom Viridiplantae; phylum Streptophyta; class Magnoliopsida; order Fabales; family Fabaceae; genus Ormosia; species Ormosia emarginata. The sequence continues at coordinate 50,641,148 of JAQQTP010000088.1, forward strand.
TGTGTGTGTGTGTGTCATATGTGTTTAGAACACATCAATAGTTGTACAAAAGAAACAAAAGCTTTACATGCCCTAAAAGGATTACACATTTACAAGCCACCAAAAAGATAACACATCAGGCCCCCAAAGTCAATATACAGCCAGCCACCCAAAAGGCTACCAAAAAGAGTCAAGCCTCTATCTACAGCTAAGAAGGAGCCTCAGATGGGTCCTCCTCAGGATCTTCCTCAAAAGAGGAAATCCTTATAGGAGCGGCTGACCCATGAACAGGAGCTCGTGAGGAGGATAGAAACGAATCTGAATCCTTGTGTGGAGTAACACCCCGAAAATATGTATTTTATTTGTTTTCATCGATTCCGAATTATTTTGAGTAATCCGACTCGACTTCTGTGAATTTTGTGATTTATGTGATTTTTAGGAATTTTTGGGAGTTTTTACGTTTTTGATTATTTGAATATTATTTTGGGCGGTATATATATAAGCCTTCGTATTTTATTTCTTTCTCTCAATCCTTAATTATTTTTACTGATCTGATTTGATTTTCATGAGTGTCACAATTAATATGATTTTTGTGAATTTTCGTGATATTTCAGATATTTTGAATATTTTATTATATTTTAGATATTTTAAGATATTTTAGAATATTTTGAGATATTTTGAATATTATATTATATTTTTGATATATTTTGAATATTTAATATATCTCGATATTTTTTAAAATTTGTATGCGGGCAAGGCGAACCCGAAAAGTAAAAATTTTTATTGGCCAGAAAGCTTTGTACTGTTGATTCGGAGCCAGGGGATCTAACTAAACCCGAAACAGAAAACAGTTTTTGAAGTTTTATTTTCCAACGATTTTATCTGACAAATAAAATCGGGATATGTTTTATTATCCATTGGATGATATTTTTTTAAAAAAATATCTAGTGGATGATTCTAGAAGCAAGCCTAGTCACCCACTCTAGAATGTTCTAGACGATGACTCATCGTTTGGTGACTAGCTTAGTGACTCACATGTTCCAAACTGTTCTAGAAGATGCATCGTTAACGTGCCTAGTCATCGAATGCTTTACACGTGGACCAATGATGAGCTGGTCAATATTGGTGGCTGTGACTCATCATGAAGGACCAATAGAAACTCGACATGTGGCGTGACACCTCAGCACCTGTGACTCAGTAGGTTCTAGAAGGTTCCAGAAGCGGTGACTCGCCCTGTGACTCACCATAGTGAGTCACCTGTTCCAAAAGCTTCTCCGACGAGTCACCATGCTGACTCAACATCATGACTCACCATTGGTGACTCAGCTGATGACTCGCCATGCTGACTCACCCGTTCTAGAAAGCTCCACGGTGACTCATCATACTGACTCATCGTAATGAGTCACATATTCTAGAAATTTCTCTTTGATGACTTGCTTTGTGATTCATCAAGGGCAATCAGTAGAAAATAATGAACAATAGTTGCTACCCAACTGGAGTAAGAGAAAAAAATTTATGTATATTTTATTACCCATTGGACAATAGACACTGACTTTATAAACAGTAATTATTGTTCATTGGTTAAAGTATACTAGAAAATATACAGTGTTCACTAATAAAAATTGGTCAACAAAAATAGCAACCAATAGGAATCAAGTTAGTAAATATTCAACCAATAGAAATTGGTCAAGAATAATGGCTTGACTCTTTAAGGACCAATAGGAAACAAGCTATTAAACAAATTTGGACTTCTTGAAATTTATTGATTCTACGGTGAAGGAGAAGAGCAATTGCTCTAAATGACCAATTCACTTTATGAAATTCACGTAGAAAGCCTAAGTTGAATAAAATGAAGACTAGTCAATATTGATAGCTTTTCTTTGTTGTATTCTACGGCCAAGCAAATTTTTGTAAGGCAAAATATCACAATTTAATTCTTATTATCTTTCATTAATTAAACAAGTAAGACAAAGTCAATTTTGGTGGCTTCTCTTCATGTGCATTTACGGCAATGCATGCCTTTAGGAAGGCAAATTTCTACACTTCAATTCATTCTCATTTCTCTATGCATTTACGGCCATGCATTTGGAGGAAACAAAACCAAAAGTATTTCTCACCTTCTCTCAAAGTGATTCACGACCATGCATAACAAAAAGGAAGATTTGTTTTTATTTAATCAAAGTCTTCACTTTTCTCCAAAACTATCAAACAAGCAAAGCTCTCAAATTTTCCTTCTCCTTTTCTTCTTCAACCTCACGGCCTCCCTACCCAATCTCCTTATTCACTCTTCTATAATTCTAAACTACTTTATATCTTGCTTCCTTACTTCATCTCAAGATACTTTGTAGTTGAAACCTAAGCTTGAATCATCCATTTTCTATCTTGTTCTTCAAAGCTCAAGTTTGAAGCCTTGAAGGTAGGGTTCTTTAATCTTCATGTTTCTATCGATTTCAAAGTTCTAATCATGATTTTAATCCATGATTATTTTAGTTTAGAGTCTTAGGTATTAATATTTCATGTTTTCTTTGATTTTCAAGAAACTCTTAGTGGAGAAAGTTTACTTCAAGGAGGCATACAAGGAACTTGTGGACTACATCTAAGGTAAGAGGGAGATTACCCTAATCAACCATGTGTTGGTGATGAGAATTGGACTTGTATGTGTGTGAGAATCCATAAGGATTCATTGGTGTGGATTGTTTTTAAAAGCTTTCTTAGTTGTGATTTGTAATGATATGCATGTCTATAAGCTTTGAATATATGTCTATAAGCTTTGAATATATTGTATGTGTTAGTAAAATGCATGAATAATTAGTAGGATGTGAATGACATGTTAAGGTTGGCATGAGTGTTCCAAAGAACACAAATCCAAGGCTCACGGCCTCACTACAAAAAAGGGAACCAAAATGTTCTCAACAATTTTTCATAAGAGTAATTTAATTGACTTAGGTAAATTGACAAGATACAAATTGATTTAGAGCAAGAAAAATGAACTTAAAGATCAAATGACAAATTTTGTGGATTTCGGCCAATATGCCAAATTTAAATGTTTTTAGTTTATAAAATTGTTTTCAATCAAGGTTAAGTAAGAATGCCAAAAGGAATTTTATTACAATGAGTTTTGAGGAATAAAAATGATTAGATTAAGTTTAAAGAGCTAAAACTAAGAATTTTACCATTTATAAGAAAATACAGTAGCTTTGGTGAAATTTCTAGCGTAGAGCTCACTTTATGTTTTGAAGCACGTTAGTGGTTTTCAAAACTGTAATTAATTGGTTGTAATATAAACAAAAGGATTTTTTATAGAAAATCTAGAAAACCATTATTATAGATTTTCCAAGTAAAATACTGTCAATTTTGTTAAAAACAGACAAATAAGATAGAAAAGATATCCAATACATTGTATACGGTATGAAAATTATCCTACGTAGTTTAAACATATTAAATATTATCTTTGTTTAATTTAAATAGTGATTTTTAAGGAGTTCAGACAAGAAAATGATTTAAAAATCTTACGCGATTGAGAAAACGATTTAAAAATACTACGCAATTTTAAAAACAGCAAAATATATTTATGCGATTTAAAAACGTTTGTAAAAACGATGAGATTGTGAAAACGTGATAAAATTTCTACGCGATTTACTAAAACAACGAATTTTACTGTCGGGCCAAAGTGGTGGACCCGGACAGATTGAGGAATAGTACTGTCAGATGGAACGTACTATATTTGAGGTTTGTTGAGATTTGAGGGTATTTATATAATTATGGTTCATACATATGCATCAAGTGGGTATGCATAGTCGATGGCTGTGATGGCTTTTGTTGTTTAGGAATGAATGAGAGCTGGATAGTGTGATCCAGGTGGGTGATCTACTGGGGACGTCAGGGCGCGGTTATTCATAGTGACCTGTTTGTCACATTACCTGCCTGGCCATGATGTACCATTGCAACGCACTGGCGTAGTGTCCCGACAAATACTATTTATGTCTCGCGTCTAGCTTAGACTGTCATTATGGGTGGCAGATCTTCTGGACCATTCGCATCTGAAACTATTTAACTCCATGGAGTAGGAATATGAGGCATTGTGCATATACATAGGCTGTGTACCTATTGTGGTAGCATTGTCGGGATACATTTTATGGTGACATGATCATTATACATATATATTATGGATATTTGTTGTTGATATACTGTTGATGTTTATATTATTATGAATTATTATGCATGATGTGACAATATGATTTATTGTATCCAATGTTTTATCCGTTATGGTAATATTATTGCTGTTCATTTTATTACAATATATATTTATTAGAATTATTTGTAAATTGATAACATGATTATACTTGTGATATTTGTGTGTATGGGATGACTTTGTCATTCGTATCATTCTTTGCTACCATCCTGGTATTGGTGAAAGGGGATCTCACCTCTTTGCTGTATTGCTTTGTTGTGTTTGTCTTGTTAAATTCGTATAGTAGGTGAAACAAGTTTCTTAGACTTATTGGAGGCAATATTCTGAGGTTGGTGATGGTGTCGAGGACTAATCTTTCAAGTTTCAACGGGATGCAGTTTGGTGGAGAAAAAGGAACATGTATGTTTAGTTTTCTCGTTAGTGTGGGTACCGTGCTATTAGTAGTACTTGTCATTGGGTTTGCTACTATTTCTCTGAGTTTGTAAATTTTATGATTTAAATTGTTATTGAATAATTTGTGGTATATATATAATATGTGTATTAATCAGTTTAATCTAATTTCTATTTTACTTATGATTTTCGATAAGTTTATGTTTTCGCGAAAAGAAATTGTAAAATTTATCTTTTAGAACTCAAGGCTTTTATAAAATGATTTTCAGGTTTTAAGTTTTTTTATTTAAAAATATGATGCCCTACGGAGGGTGTTACATAGTTGGTATCAGAGCACGGTTAGAGTCTTTTGGGGGTTTTGTGGTTAGGTCTATCTTGTTTGTGCTGTGAGACTCTCTATGCTTGGACTCCGAAAGGAGACAATGTTTGTTTGAAATGGTTACATCCGGTTTCCATGGTGTTATGATTCGTCCGTCTTTGAAGAAAGGTGATGGCTCGTGGTAAACGTGCACGTGAGGAGGCAGGATGTGATAGCAGCGGTATGACTGTAACTACGAAAGCAATGCAAAGAATAGCTGAAGGAACAGTACAACAAGATCAGAGGATTGCTCAGCAGCAAGGAATGATAGCCAAGATTTAGGATCAGACAAAGTCGGAATAAATCTCAAAATACGAGATTTCTTAACGTTGGGCCATATTGGTTCCGAAGGAGGAAAAATCATAAGGTAAAGCAATTTCAATGGAAAACGTATTCACAATCACCGGGAAATCAACAACAGCAACAATCTTGTGGAGGAAGTACTAGTGGTAGCGGGTTTGGTCTGACCGTGACATCTGCACCGAAATGTTAGAAGCGTAGGAAAGATCATCTGGCAAAGGACGATACAATCAAAAGAAGCATCTGTTACGAGTGTGGGATGCCCGGACATCTTGCTAGAAAATGTATTCCACCAAAGGCAAAGCCATCTGTTAGTGATGAACGTGCTTCGACACCTCAAGTTAGATGGAGCGTTAATTCTCCAAGTGGAGCAAAAGCACCCCAGAATGAAGATCTAAGCAAAGAAGGTTGTGTCACAGGAAGTGATCCTTTGACTGTACTGTATAATTCTGGAGGTAATCCATTCCTCTATGACATATGATCGTGTGGGTCAATTTGAGTTATCTATGTCTTCATTATCTTTTGACCTGGTTATTTATACTTCTATTACTAAAACTTGTGTTTGATAACTTGAGTTGTTTAAACTATCCTAAGCTTGTTAAATGACTGAATCTTTTCTATTGATTCAATTTGTTTATCTCTTTCACAAAACAGACGCAATCAAAAAAATATGGATTGGGCATTTTTCCAACCCTTCCTGCTCTGTTAGACCTGTCGGTTGAATTGTTTAACTTGAAAAGCTCATTTCTAAATTCAATGGACCACATCAATTTCTTTGTTGGATAGGTCCGGTAATATTTTAAATGAATCTATCATCTTTTCTTTCTACGTCTTCATGATATCTTTCATGTGTTGTAATTACGAAATGTACTTTTGGTCTAACCCATTCTTTGATAACTGATTGACTGTGTGGGTTGATTAGAGCTATCAGCATCTTTGTTACCTTTTGATTTATCTATTTTTTACTTTTATTACCAAACCCATTATTACTATTCAATTCCTTAAATAATCTTTTCTGTTAATCTTAATTGTCTACCTTTTTCACGAGGTAGATATGATCTTAAGAATAAATTGGTTATTTTTCAACCACATTCTATAGATTGTTTCAGTAAAGTTTTAGTGTCCGAGAAAATTCATTCATAAAAATCGGACAATATCAAATTCCTTGTTGGATATGTTCTGTAACATATCGGATAATTTTGTTATCTTTTCTTTCTAATCTTTATAATGTTCTTTCATAGATTGCAATTGCAAGAAAGGATATTCTTAATCAAATTCATGTCATAGTATCAGATACAGTACTGTTGAGAAAGTGAACTTGATTTGTGAGAAACTTCTTGTTAAAAGCAAAAGCAAGAAAGTGAAGTGGTACAAAGTCAAGGAAATTTCAAGTGGTGCTGTTAGGAGTGACGAATGTTTTCGCAATATTCACCGATTGTGTGGATAGTATCTTTCGTCTTTATTTGGACAGAATTGTCATTATCCTTATTAACGACATTCTGATCTATTCTCGAAAATTATGAGGAACATGTTAAACGTTTCAATATAGTTCACCAAGTCTAAAGGAGGAGCAGTTATATGCTAAAGTTATCAAAATGTGAATTCTAGTTGGATGAAGTGCAGTTTTTGAGCCACATGATTCAGAGGAAGGAATTGAAGTGGATGCGTCAAGAGTTGAAATGATTCTTGAATGAGAAAGACCGAAGATTGCATCACAGATCCGTAGTTTTATCGGGTTAGCTGTTTATTATTGAAGGTTGTTGAGAAAATTTCTCAAGGTCGCAGGACCTCTCGCCCAGTTTATCAAGAAAGAATCAAGCGTTTGCATGGACTGATGCATACAAGGAGTTTTCATCAGTCAAGGTAATTTGGAATGGCATAGTATCCATGATTGTTTTAAGACTATTATGAATTTCGGGGGCGAAATTCTTTTTTAGGAGGGGAGTGTTGTAACACCCCGAAAATACGTATTTTATTTGTTTTCATCGATTCTGAATTATTTTGAGTAATCCGACTCGACTTCTGTGAATTTTGTGATTTATGTGATTTTTAGGAATTTTTGGGAGTTTTTACGTTTTTGATTATTTGAATATTATTTTGGACGATATATATATATGCCTTCGTATTTTATTTCTTTCTCTCAATCCTTAATTATTTTTCTTGATCGATTTGATTTTCATGAGTTTCACAATTAATAAGATTTTTGTGAATTTTTGTGATATTTTAGATATTTTGAATATTATAATATATTTTACATATTTTAAGATATTTTGAATATTTTATTATATTTTAGATATTTTAAGATATTTTAGGATATTTTGAGATATTTTGAGATATTTTGAATATTATATTATATTTTTGATATATTTTGAATATTTAATATATCTCGATATTTTTAAATTTGTATGCGGGCGAAGCCCCGAAAAGTAAAAATTTTTATTGGCCAGAAAGCTTTGTACTGTTGATTCGGAGCCGGGGGATCTTACTAAACCCAAAATCGGAAACAGTTTTTGAAGTTTTATTTTTTTACGATTTTATCTGACAAATAAAATCGGGGTATGTTTTATTATCCATTGGATGATATTTTTCTTGAAAAATATCTAGTGGATGATTCTAGAAGCAAGCCTAGTCACCCACTCTAGAATGTTCTAGACGATGACTCATCGTTTGGTGACTAGCCTAGTAACTCACATGTTCCAAACTATTCTAGAAGACGCCTCGTCAACGCGCCTAGTCGTCGAATGCTTTACACGTGGACTAATGAGGAGTTGGTCAATATTGGTGGCTTTGACTCATCACGAAGGGCCAATAGAAACTCAACACGTGGCGTGACACCTCAGCACCTGTGACTCAGCAGATTCTAGAAGGTTCCAGAAGCGGTGACTCGCCTTGTGACTCACCGCAGTGAGTCACCTGTTCCAGAAGCTTCTCTGACGACTCACCATGCTGACTCAACATCATGACTCATCATTGGTGACACAGCTGATGACTCGCCATGCTGACTCACCCGTTCTAGAAAGCTCCATGGTGACTCATCATACAGACTCATCGTAGTGAGTCACATATTCTAGAAATTTCTCTTTGATGACTCGCTTTGTGATTCATCAAGGGCAATCAGTAGAAAATAATCAACAATAGTTGCTACCCAACTGGAGCAAGAGAAAAAAATCTATGTATATTTTATTACCCATTAGACAATAGACACTGACTTTATAAACAGTAATTATTGTTCATTGGTTAAAGTATACTAGAAAATATACAGTGTGCACCAATAGAAATTGGTCAACAAAAATAGCAACCAATAGGAATCAAGTTAGTAAATATTCAACCAATAGAAATTGGTCAAGAATAATGGCTTGACTCTTTAAGGACCAATAGGAAACAAGCTATTAAACAAATTTGGACTTCTTGAAATTTATTGATTCTACGGTGAAGGAGAAGAGCAATTGCTCTAAATGACCAATTCACTTTGTGAAATTCACGTAGAAAGCCTAAGTTGAATAAAATGAAGACTAGTCAATATTGATAGCTTTTCTTTGTTGTATTCTACGGCCAAGCAAATTTTTGTAAGGCAAAATATCACAATTTAATTCTTATTATCTTTCATTAATTAAACAAGTAAGACAAAGTCAATTTTGGTGGCTTCTCTTCATGTGCATTTACGGCAATGCATGCTTTTAGGAAGGCAAATTTCTACACTTCAATTCATTCTCATTTCTCTATGCATTTATGGCCATGCATTTGGAGGAAACAAAACCAAAAGTATTTCTCACCTTCTCTCAAAGTGATTCACGGCCATGCATAACAAAAAGGAAGATTTGTTTTTATTTAATCAAAGTCTTCACTTTTCTCCAAAACTATCAAACAAGCAAAGCTCTCAAATTTTCCTTCTCCTTTTCTTCTTCAACCTCACGGCCTCCCCACCCAATCTCCTTATTCACTATTCTATAATTCTAAACTACTTTATATCTTGCTTCCTTACTTCATCTCAAGATACTTTGTAGTTGAAACCTAAGCTTGAATCATCCATTTTCTATCTTGTTCTTCAAAGCTCAAGTTTGAAGCCTTGAAGGTAGGGTTCTTTAATCTTCATGTTTCTATCCATTTCAAAGTTCTAATCATGATTTTAATCCATGATTATTTGAGTTTAGAGCCTTAGGTATTAATATTTCATGTTTTCTTTGATTTTCAAGAAACTCTTGGTGGAGAAAGTTTACTTGAAGGAGGCATACAAGGAACTTGTGGACTACATCTAAGGTAAGAGAGAGATTTCCCTCATAAACCATGTGTTGGTGGTGAGGAGTGGACTTGTATGTGTGTGAGAATCCATAAGGATTCATTGGTGTGGATTGTTTTTAAAAGCTTTCTTAGTTGTGATTTGTAATGATATGCATGTCTATAAGCTTTGAATATATGTCTATAAGCTTTGAATATATTGTATGTGTTAGTAAAATGCATGAATAATTTGTAGGATGTGAATGACAATGACATGCTAAGGTTGGCATGAGTGTTCCAAAGAACACAAATCCAAGGCTCACGGCCTCACTACAAAAAGGAAACCAAAATGTTCTCAATAATTTTCCAAAAGAGTAATTTAATTGACTTAGGTAAATTGACAAGATACAAATTGATTTAGAGCAAGAAAAATGAACTTAAAGATCAAATGACAAATTTTGTGGATTTCGGCCAATATGCCAAATTTAAATGTTTTTTGTTTATAAAATTGTTTTCAATCAAGGTTAAGTAAGAATGCCAAATGGAATTTTATTACAATGAGTTTTGAGGAATAAAAATGATTAGATTAAGTTTAAAGAACTAAAACTAAGAATTTTACCATTTATAAGAAAATACAGTAGCTTTGGTGAAATTTCTAATGTAGAGCTCACTTTATGTTTTGAAGCACGTTAGTGGTTTTCAAAAGTGTAATTAATTGGTTGTAATATAAACAAAAGGATTTTTGATAGAAAATCTAGAAAACCATTGTTATAGATTTTCTAAGTAAAATACTGTCAATTTTGTTAAAAACAGACAAATAAGATAGAAAAGATATCCAATACATTGTATACGGTATGAAAATTATCCTACGTAGTTTAAACATATTAAATATTATCTCTGTTTAATTTAAATAGTGATTTTTAAGGAGTTCGGATAAGAAAATGATTGAAAAATCTTACGCGATTGAGAAAATGATTTAAAAATACTACGCGATTTTAAAAACGGTAAAATATATTTACACGATTTAAAAACATTTGTAAAAATAATGAGATTGTGAAAACGTGATAAAATTTCTACACGATTGACTAAAGCAGCGAGTTTTACTATCGGGCCAAAGTGGTGGACCCGGACAGATTGAGGAATAGTACTGTCAGAAGGAATGTACTATATTTGAGGTTTGTTGAGATTTGAGGGTATTTATATAATTATGGTTCATACATATGCATCAAGTGGGTATGTATAGTCGATGGCTGTGATGGCTTTTATTGTTTAGGAATGAATGAGAGCTGGATAGTGTGATCCAGGTGGGTGATCTACTGGGGACGTCAGGGCGCGGTTATTCATAGTGACCTGTTTGTCACATTATCTGCCTAGCCATGATGTACCATTGCAACGCACTGGCGTAGTGTCCCGACAAATACTATTTATGTCTCTCGTCTAGCTTAGACTGTCATTATGGGTGACAGATCTTTTGGACCATTCACATCCGAAATTATTTAGCTCCATGGAGTAGGAATATGAGGCATTGTGCATATACATAGTCTGTGTACCCATTGTGGTAGCATTGTCGGGATACATTTTATGGTGACATGATCATTATACATATATATTATGGATATTTGTTGTTGATATACTGTTGATGTTTATATTGTTGTGAATTATTATGCATGATGTGACAATATGATTTATTGTATCCAATGTTTTATCCGTTATGGTAATATTATTGCTGTTCATTTTATTACAATATATGTTTATTAGAATTATTTGTAAATTGATAACGTGATTAAACTTGTGATATTTGTGTGTATGGAATGACTTTGTCATTCGTATCATTCTTTGCTACCATCCTGGTATTGGTGAAAGGGGATCTCACCTCTTTGCTGTATTGCTTTGTTGTGTTTGTCTTGTTAAATTCGTATAGTAGGTGAAACAAGTTTCTTAGACTTATTGGAGGCAATATTCTGAGGTTGGTGATGGTGTCGAGGACTGATCTTTCACGTTTCAACGGGATGCAGTTTGGTGGAGAAAAAAGAACATGTATGTTTAGTTTTCTTGTTAGTGTGGGTACCGTGCTGTTAGTAGTACCTGTCAATGGGTTTGCTACTGTTTCTCTGAGTCTGTAATTTTTATTATTTAAATTGTTATGGAATAATTTGTGGTATATATATAATATATGTATTAATCAGTTCAATCTAATTTCTATTTTACTTATGATTTTCGGTAAGTTTATGTTTCTGCGAAAAGAAATTGTAAAATTTATCTTTTAGAACTCAAGGCTTTTATAAAATGATTTTCAGGTTTTAAGTTTTTTTATTTAAAAATGTGATGCCTTACGGAGGGTGTTACACACACGCTTACCCTACACCTCTCGTACAAGCATGTAGAACTCCAACCAAACATAAAAATCAAAAGAAAACACAGGGGGATCATAACAACCCCATGCTAGAGACACAGTCACGTCTCCAACATAAACATAACGCAACGTGTCGAAATCCACGTGCCAGCTATCACCACCTCCATGGAACCTCAACCTGGCATACCCCAAAAAGCCTCGCCGGGATGCCATCTCAGAATAGGAGACTAATTAGACCAGAATCCAGGAAACTCAGGCTTGTCTGCGCCTTGGTCTTTACGAAAAAACAGATATTTACAAATAAAGTAACAAAATACAGAGGTGAGATACCCATCATCATTACTAGTTATAGTAGTAAAGAAGCATAAACGGTGCATAACACTTAATAGTGCAATGAAACAGTAAACAACATCAAGATCAAGTAATAAAGAATTTAACAATCCAGGCAGTCATAGCGTCCTAAAAGGAACATTTTCATAACCATACAAATGTAAGACAAATAAAGATGATGACAGACCATGTACATGCACAAAGTACCAAACCCTACTCCATGGAGCTAAACTCAACATTCGGAGAGAAAGATCAAGGAGACATATCTATATATCATCGGCCTCAAATCAAGTGCATCAATCTCATCAAAATTATGCAACATAGCCTATACAAGACACTATTCTCAAGATCGCGATATAGGACAGTGCCTCGATCCGGATCGTCAGTGCATTTGCATCGGTCTATCTCACAGCACAGAGGAGCTACCAACTGCCCATTGCGAGATACCCACAACCCGATGCCCCCAAGGTCAACGAGTGACCTGCACTAGTTTATTCGCACCCGCACTAAGGTGTGATTCAATCTCCTAAGCATAAAGCCTTACAACAAAGTCCACCAGACTCTTTACAATGTATGATGACTCAATGCATATTCATATGTATTCAATAATCATACACTTTTCCATAATTATGCCACAAGGGGCCAATTTCATTATCAATAAATTCTTGGTCCCACTTATGGACCAACAACATCACATTACCAAATTCTTAATAGTGAAAATACACTTTTAAGGTTTATTATAGAATTTCACTTTAATTTAAAGTTTCTTATGAAGTCATTCTCTAGAGGAATTCTCTTGCATTTCTATCTAATCTTTATTACTTAAATTAAGCAAGTTCTTTACTTAATTTTAACCAAATTCACTTAGGGAAAGTTTTAGCCTAGGTTACCCAACACCTCACTTTCACCAATGTTCTTCCCTTAGTTAAATTTAATCTAAGTTATGGAATAAAATTCTATTCTTTGTTCTTTCCATCTTATGAACTCTTAATTAACTTCTAATTGACCACTTAATTAAGTTTCCATTTTAAAACATAATTTTGTCCATATTATCCCTAAGAGGTCGTGAGCTCCTAAGGAACTAGGGACTTAAATTTTTCATTACTCCATTAGTTGTTAATCACTTGATTAATCAATTTCCCCCTTGTTATGAATTTTTAACCAAGAACACCCCATTGAAGGGTGTTTGGCCGTGAGCCACCATAAGGAGGGCAAAGAGCCCTTGATTCTTTTATACAAATCCAATCCATTCAAACACTTCAAAGATCCATCAAGATACATAATAACAACCAATAAATCATACAAAATACAAGTTAATACAAAGGTCATAACAAAATCACATAACAAAGAGAACAATCCAACATGGGTTTCTCACAACCAACACATAAACAAGCTCCTCACTACTAAGATAGGCTGAAGTGGATGATCTCCCTCTTACCAAGAGAGATATCAAGGAAAACAAGCTCCTTTTTCCTCTAGAAATTCGTCCTCCACCACCTCAAAATCCTAGAATAATCAAACTCACAAAAATCACAAATAAAGCTTGAAAAAGGTATCCTTGATCACTAAGGTGACCATGGATCATGAAAATGAGATGGAAAAATGAAAAAGTTATGAACTTTTACCTCAAAGTTTCAAACTTTAAAGCTTGATGGAAGAAAACGAAAATGGTGGATTCAAGAGATAGTCACAAAAGAGAAAAGGTTCAAAATGATGAGAAGAGGTAGGAAATGAGGTTGGTTGAGTGAAAAAGCTTGGATGGCAAAAAATGGTGGTCTTTGGCTGTGGAGATGGTGAGAAAATGGAGAAGAAAGTGAGCTCCTTTTTTAGTATGGCTTCAACAAGAAAGGGAGATCTGCAAAGGAAATGTTATTTCAAGCAAGATGGTTGCTTGAAATCAAGCAAACCATGGAGGGGAAATGGTGTGGGCTGCTGTCGAGGAGAAAAGAGAAGATGAAGGTTTGAAAGAAAAGTGAGAGAAGAGAGAAAATGGAGAGAGAAAGTGATAGAAAAGTGTTTGGTAAATTTTGAAATGAGAAAGGATGGATGGTAAAAGTGGAAATGTGACAAAATTGTCACATTTCCCTCCACTTGGCCGTGGAGTTGCAAGGGGGGGAGGGAAAATCCTTCTAGAAGCTTGGTAAATTTGGCTTCTCCAACAAGCCAAAAGCAAAGCTTCTTCAAGAAGCTTTCTCTTCACCTTTTTGCAAAGTCAAAATGATGTGACATAAAGTAGATATTCTAAAAAAGATTATAAGCATTTTACTACAAGCTATTATCCAATGGACAAATATTACAGTTAACAAAAATTAATATTTATTGTCTAACGGATAATAAAATATTCAGTGATTTTTATTTATTAGATAAAAATCTCAAAAAACATAAATCTCGTATACTGTGCCTAGCCTCAGATTTAGTAAGATCCCTCATCGACGTTTCCACAGTTCAAGGTTTTCCAGCCTCAGGGAAAATATCTCATTTTCCCGGCTCTGCTCAATGCACACACAAAACGAGGAATATATTAAAATAATCAACATTTCCAAAAAAATTCACAAAAATTCACAAAAATCATAAATATTATAAAATGACTACTTATCATGAAACAAACAATTTTCGGGGTGTTACAACTCTCCCCTTCAAAAAAAGAATTTCATCCTCGAAATTTTTATACCTTAGAATAGATATGGATGTTGTTCCTTCATCTTGTCTTCTAATTCCCACGTTGTATCTCTGGTCATGTCATTTCAGATTACTTTCACCAACAAAATCTCTTTCTCTCTGAGTCGCTTCACCCTCATATCTTCGATCCTTACAGGAGGTGTCTCGTAGGTCAAGTTCTCTTTTAATTATACTGTATCAGGTGCTATGACATGATCTGGACCAGGAATATATTTTCGCAATTGTGATACATAAAAGATGTAACACCCTCCCTAGGGTATCACATGTCTGACTTCCGACTCATAATCTGAAAATGTTTTCATAAAAGGTTTGAGTTAAAAACGTGGGTTTAAAAATTTCTTCTTTACTGAAACATAAATTTACTGAAAATATTAGGTAATATTCAAAATCATATTTCAACTATTCATTATGCAATATTAACACCAATTAATATTTCACAATTTAAAGAGAAATATAAAATTAACAGACTCTTTTTTTTTTCAACAGTAGCAAACCCCATGACGGGTCCTACTAAATAGCATGGTATAACACTAACGATAAAACTTAACATACTCATTCCTTATCTTGTATCCAACTTGTTACATCAGAACTCTACTCCTTGTCTACTCAGAACACCTTCGAACTTGAGACAGCTACTCTTCAATGTTTTCATCAATCTCTGAGTATCCATCGCCCGTTATGTCTAAGACAACTCGATCCTTCTATCATTTGATTTTTAACAATACAGACACAGCAAAATAACATAACAAAGAGGTGAGATCACCTACGCCAATACCAACATGGCAGTATAGAGATAACACAAACAACATATCATACAGATAGATCATACCATAATCATGCTATCAGCATTAATCAACTATCATCATCTAATCATTTATTAGTTTAATTATCATAAATAACAAATTACAATAATGTTCTAATTATCATTATCATCATCCAAGTATTCAAACCAATTGTCATAACCAATATCCCTCAATTAATATATCATGCAGATATAAAATGTTCAGATTATGCATGTACACAAGACTCGATTTCCTACTCCATGGAGCTAAACTCAGGTCGGAGAAATGATCGAAAAGATCTGTCGGTACCACATGCCTCAGACCACGTGCTATAATCCTCATTTTGATTTTGCACATCTAGCATATACACGACAGTCTTTAACAGATCTTGATTAAGAATAGTGTCTCGGTCCGGATCATCGGTGTGTTGCATCGGTCTAACCTACGGGAAGAAGCGCGACCAACCACCCGTGTAGGCAACCCGCACCCCGATGCCCCCAAGGTCAACAAGTGACCTACACTACGCATATCGCACCCACTCAAGAGGTGTGTTTCTCCTAGGCAATCAGCCATATCCAGTCCTCATCGGACCATTCCAATGCATGTATAATGCACCAAATCCAATCATAGACAAATATGTCATTTTCTCACAAACAGTGTATGGACACTGGTTCAACAGTAATCATACTGTACTTTCAACAGCGAAAATCATGTTATCATGTTTTCATAGTTGTAAAACACTTTTACCGTATTTTCACAATCGCGTAACATTTCTGTTACATTTTCACAATCCAAAAACTTTTCTGTTATGTTTTCACAATACCATAACACTTCTTTTATATTTTCACAATACCGTAACACTTTTGTTACGTTTTTAAAATTCCAAAACATTTTTATTACGTTTTTACAATACCGTAACACTACTGTTACGTTTACAAAATTTCATAACATTTCTGTTACGTTTTCAAAATGTTGCAACTCTTCTGTTGCACTTTTAAACTACGTACTAATTTTTAACGTTTTTCTCAATCGCGTAAAACTATACGTTTCTCAAATCGCATAGTATTTTTTCACTGTTTCAAAATCGCGTAACTTAAAAATCATTCTTTTACGTCACGTAAATCATTTTCTATCATTCTCAAAATATTTAAAATACTTTCCAAATCTCATAACAATTTTCTGTCATTTTCACAATCACGTAAAAATATTCTATCACTATTCAAATCACGTAGTGATTTTTCAACAATATTTCAGTCGCGTAAAATATTTAAACGCTTTCCAAATCGCGTAGAAATATTTAAACATTTTTCAAATCGCGTACAAATATTTTACTGTATTTCAAATCATTTTTAAGATACGTAAAATATTTTTCAACATTTTACAATCACGTAAAATATTCTTCAATATTCCAAAACACTATTTTGGACTTAAATAAATCAATATCATTTTCAATACGTTTTTTTCAAATTGCGTAGCTTAAAAATCACATTTTTAAGATACGTAAAACATTTTTCATCACAATTTCATTACAGAAAATATTTCTTAACCATCAAAATTTCTTTTCAACTTTTCTCAAAATAACATAAATTTATACTTCATTTAATATATTTTCTTACTCAAGAAAATATTTTTCCACAGTTCTTTACTCAAGAAATTCTTTTTCAAAATATAATTCACAAAAATCACTTTTCCATTGATATAAATCAATGTTTCAAAACTTAACATTTTCTAACGTATTTCAAAACTTGAAAATAAGTTATACGTTAGTAAATTTTCAAAACACCATTATATTCTCCATTTTTTCCAAATCAATTCTAAACACAACCTTCTTCAAAATAAATTGAAGTTCGAAAACATTTTCGTTTACAAAAACTTGATTTTCTCAAGTGATTAACGCTCTGATTCCCTTTCCAAAATCCTTGTATTAAATCCAATTACGTTTCCACTTTGAAATTCACTTTGTTCATAAAAATCAAGGCATTACAAGCCTTAAAAAAACGTGGACATGACTATTGAAATCATCAAATATTTTTCCTTTTAAATTGATATGGTTTTACACAAACAAAACCATTAAAAATCCTTTACAAAAACGTAAGACTCATAGTCTTTGAAAATCAAATCATTTGTTCATTTTCAATTTTTCACTTTCTTTGCAAATCCATTTTCACTTTCTTTACAAATCCTTTTTCACTTTCTTTGCAAATCCTTAAAATTATCATTGCTATTTTCATTTAAATCTCATGTTTAGTAAAACACTTAGAAACTTTTTACACAAAATAAATCAATAAAAATCCTTCTAAAATCATATTCATGTACTCTTTGAAAAAATAAATTCTTTGTTTATTTTCCTTACTTTTCTAAACATCCATTTTCATCATTCAAGAAAATATTAATTTTGTGAACACCTATCTTGAGGTGTCTTGTTCGAAATCCACCATGTTCTAAGTACTCAAAAATCAATTCTTTTGTTCTTGAAAATTTTCAACATGAACCCTAATTAAGGGCATCAAAACCGTAGCTCTTCCTTGGCTATTGGAGCCAAAAATCAATTTCCTTTCCACCATCAAGTCATGGCATATACATATATATTTCATCATCAATAATATAAGCATACCATTAAAGCCATAAAAGCATGTATAGCATATCAAGCATATCATCAAAGCTATAAAATCATGCAAAGCATATCAAGCATAGAAAATTAATCAATGCTCATAAACACCACAAATTAATTACATGACCATGGATATGAATCCTCACATGGATTCCACATCCATCAAATAAAATACCATCTCTCACCACCATGCTTGGTTAGTGAGATGGATCTCCCTCTTACCTCTTGAAGATCCTCCAAAGCTTCTTGATTTGCTTCTTTTTCCAAGTCCTTCACCACCAAGGGCTTCTCAAATACAAAACAAAACACAAGTTAATTAACATATCAAGCTTGATTAAGAGGAACCATGGATCAAACATGGTTTAGATCATGAAAAAGAGAGAAGAAAATGAAGTTTCATTATACTTCACCTCAAAAACCCAATAACTTTGATCTTGAAGAAACTCCTTGAAGTTGAATGATTTAGAAGAAGTCTTCAACATGAAAGTTGCTTAGAATATCATGGAGATTCAAGATCTAAGGTTGGATGAAATTAAAAGAGATTGGATGGTGATTTTAGGGTAGATAACCGAATGATATCTCTTGAAGAACAAAGATGAAATTTTTGATTTTTGATAGAAACTTGAAGCTTGGATTTGAAGATCAAGATGAATGATTTTGGAAAAACTCATAACTAGAGATGTTCTTAGAATGATGTTTAGGTTTAGAAAATCAAGTTGGATGAAATTTTTGAGTGATGGAAGGTGCTCTTGGAGGGCTTGGCCAAAATCTAGAGAAGAAAGGAGATGGAGAGAAAATTTTCTAAGTTTCCTTCTTGAAAATGAATCAATGAAGACCAATGAAGACAATAATGACTAAAGCATGCAATTATGGTCTTCCAAACTCCTTCATGCAGCACCAAATTCGTAGTCCCCCCTTCTTGCATTCTTCTTGAGTGCAAAAAAATCAAAAGTAAGCCATTATGATGTCTAACTTGACCAAGACATGCAAAAATGACATAAAGCTTGTCTCTTTATCTTCTAAACACTCCAAAACCATCACTTTCTCTTCATAATGCATTCAATAAAGTTGTCTTCATTATTTGCCACCATTTGAAGCATTTCTAGCCATTGATTAATTCAATGGTTAGGATTTTGGTAAACTTTTAATTTTAGAAGACTAAATCTAGGCCATTGGATTTTTCTCCTTTAAATTCTAACCATTAGATGTGTCTCCAAAATTAAGGTTAAGATTACTCCTTCAAACTTTTAATCCAAGGGTTCTAATTAGTCTTTGCTACTTTAGAAGACCAAATATCCACCATTGATTGATTCTTCATCCAATGGTCATAAATGGTCTTTGTTACTTTTTAAGATTAAATCTCCACCCTTGATTTAATCTAAATCCAATGGTTATAAATGGTCTTTGTCATTTTTCAAGACCAATTCTACACCTTTGATTACATCTATGGTTGATATCAAAGCCTTCCTAACTAAGCTTATTCTCACACTATTGATTAAATCAATGGTTATTATCCAAGGCTTCTTTATTAAGTTTGTTTCTTAACCTTTGATTAAATCAATGGTTAATATTCAAACTAAGTATTCTCATCCAAGGGTATAAATCAAGTCAAGCTCTCTTTGTTGACTACGCAGTATAATATTTATTCTTGTATCCTACAAATAATATTTTTACTGTATTTTTATCATCCGATAATTAAATACAGTACAAAACACAGTACAATAAAATTTTAAAAACTGTTTCCGGATTCAGGTTTAGTAAGATCCCCTGTCTCCGTCTAAACAGTACAAATTTTTCTATGCGTAGAAAATTTTTTGCTTTGCGGGACCCACCTGGGCCCACGTATGGCCACCTGGGCCCACATACACCCTCGGGCCCACAAACAGTAAAAAAATTTCATAATCATCCACAAAAATCACAAAAATTAGAAAACACACAAATATCAAATCAGATTACGTAAAATAATTACCTAACGATAAAAATTAAATTACGTAAGGTTTTCCTACCGAAAATTTTTATTTTCCTGACACGGAGTAAATCACTCAAAACGATCAAATACGCTGACGGAATAAATAAAATAATTTTACAGTGCACAGAAATTACTAAACAGTAAAATTCTATTAACTGTCAAAATTACTGTTTAAGAGATACGGAAATTTGGGGTGTTACAAAAGACATTGTGAAGATTAGAAAAAAAAGGTGGTAAGGCTATTTAGTAAGCTACTGGACCTATCCGATGAAGAATTTGATAAGGCCCGATGAATTTAGGAGTGAGCTTTCTAGATTTAAGAACTCGGTCGACCCCAGTCGTGGGTGTGACTTTCAAAAACACATGCTCGCCTTCCTCAAATTCAATAGGCTTTCTCCTTTTGTCTGCGTAGCTTTTTTGCCTACTCTAAGGAGTTCTCATATTCTCTTGAATCATCTTGACTTTCTCAATCATTTGCTGTATAAGATCAAGTCCAATAGTAAGGTGCTCTCCATCTTGGTACCAACACAAAGGTGTTCTGCACTGTCATCCATATAAAGCCTCATAGGGTATCATCCCTATGCTCGAGTGAAAACTGTTATTGTAGGTGAACTCTACCAATGATAAAATTTCATCCCAACTTCCAATCTATTCCAAAGCGCAAGCTCTAAGCAAATCTTCTAATGATTGAATCGTCCTTTCCGATTAACCATCGATTTGAGGATGATAAGCAGAACTCAAACGTAGCTTTGTTCCCATCGCTTCTTGAAGACTTAGCCAAAATCTTGAGGTAAACCTCGAATCTCTATTGAAAATGATACTGGTAGGCATACCATACAACCTAACAATCTTACCAATATACAGCTGGGTCAATTTCTCCTTATTGTACCTTATGTTAATTGGTAAAAAATGTGCTGACTTCGTGAGCTGATCAATGATTACCCATATTGAATCGTAACCTTTTCTGGTCTTTGGTAACCCAACCACAAAATCCATCACAATGCTATCCCACTTCCATTCAGGAATAGCTAGGAGTTGCAACCTTCCTAATGGTCTTTAGTATTCAACATTTACTTTCTGATAAACTAGACAAGACGATACACATTTGGCAATATCTCTCTTCATTCCGTGCCATGAAAATAATCGTTTCAAGTCTTGGTACATCTTGGTTATTCCTAGATGCATACTCATCTTGCTTGTGTAAGCGTGTTCGAGAATAAACTTCCTATGTTCTTGATCCTTGGGTACACAAACTCTACCTCTGAACCTTAGAATTCCATTAGTTCCTTCCTCTACTATTGTCACACTGCCTTGCTTCATTAGCTCCTTTTCTTTTTGCAAAAACTTGTCAACTTCTTGTTTCTCTCGAATGTCTTCCATTAAGTCACTTGAAATGGTGACCATGTTCATACAAATCTTCCTCAGTGTCAATTCCACAAAGGACCATACATCCTTGAATTGCTCTATCAAATCGTTCTCCTTGACCATCATAGCGGAGATACTGAGCATCTTCCTACTTAAAGCGTCTGGCACGACGTTTGCCTTTCTAGGGTGATACTGAAGTTGAAAATCATAATCTTTCAAAAATTCCAACCACCTTCCTTGTCTCATATTCAACTCCTTTTGGTCATATAGGTATTTCAAACTTTTGTGATCACTGAAGATGCTGAACATCGCCCTATACAGAAAATGTCTCCATATCTTCAAAGCAAACACCACGGCTGCTAACTCCAGGTCATGTGTAGGGTAATTCTTTTCATGCACTCTCAACTGCCTTGAAGCATATGCCACTACTTTTCTATCTTGCATGAGCACACATCCCAATCCTTGATGTGAAGCATCATAGTACACCTTAAAGTGTTCATTGGGATCAGGTAGGACTAAAATTGGTGTCGTAGTTAGTCGTTTCTTCAACTATTGGAAACTTTCTTAACAAGGATCGATCCACTCAAAAGCTTGGTTCTTCCTCTAAGCTGAGTAAGAGGTCCTGCTATCTTAGAAAATCCTTCAATGAATCTTACATAATATCCAGCTAACCCCGCAAAGCTTCGAATCTCAGTCACGATCTTTGGCCTTTCCCACTGTAGAACCGCGTCGACTTTTGACTGATCCACTGCAATTCCATCCTTTGAGATTACATGACCCAAAAACTTAACTTCTTCTAGCCAAAATTCACATTTTGACAACTTGGCATACAACTCCTTCTCTTTCAGGATCTGGAGAACTGTACTGAGATGTTCAACATGTTCCTCCTGATTTCGAGAATAGATCAGAATGTCATCGATAAAAACGATGACAAATCTATCCAGGTAAGAATGAAAGATCCTATTCATATAATCCATGAATATGGCAGGTGCATTTGTCACTCCAAACAGCATCATAAGGTACTCATAATACCCGTAACATGTACGAAAAGCCGTCTTAGGGATATCTTTCACCTTTACTTTGATCTGATGGTAACTAGAATGTAGATCTATCTTTGAGAAGACTGCAGCTCCCTTCAGCTGATCCATTAAATCGTCTATTCTTGAAAGCGGATACTTGTTCTTGATTGTGTCCTTGTTCAGCTGACAATAATCTACACATAATCGCAAAGTTACATCCTTTTTCTTAACCAACACTGGCGTTCCCCAGGGTGACACAATGGTTCTGACAAACTGCTTTTCTAGAAGCTCCACTAACTCCTTCTTGAGTTTGACCACTTTCGACAGTGACATCTGGTACGGTGCTATGGATACAGGACTAGATCCAGGCACAAAATCAATGGTGAATTCTACCTCCCGCTCTGGCGGTAAACTAAGTACATCCTCAGCAAAGACTTCGGGAAGCTCATTAACTACTGAAATAGCATTCACATCTACCTCGCTCTCGACCTCTAAGGGAGACAAAAGCATGTATCCTTGAGCTCTTCCTTTTAAGAGAGGTTTTACTTTGTTGGTCGTAAAAAATATAGAAACTTTAGGCTTTAAGAAGACTAGAGTTTTATTGAAACAATTTAACAGGATATGATTAGAAGATAACCAATCCATTCCTAAGATTACATCTATTTTGGAAAGGGGTAGACAGATCAAATCAACAAAAAGGTTTCGACCCTCAACAGATAAAGGGCAGTCCAAACAAACTTGGGTCGTAACAATAGGTTTATCAGTAAGGGTAGAAACACTTAAATAAAAAGGCAAAGAAGACACAGGCAAACCTAGTCGACACACACAGTCATAAGCAATAAAAGAATGGGTTGCCTCAGAGTCATACAGTACAGATAAAAGATTACCTCCTATGGTACCATCCCCCTATATTAGATCATCAAACTGGGAGGCTTCAACTTCACTCATCGTGTAGAGTCGGCCTCTTGCCTGAGGCTTAGCAGCTCGTGCATTGTTGATACAAGGCTTTGCCTTGGTTTGGTTGCAGTCACTAGAAATATGTCCAGGCTTCCTGCATCGAAAATAGATAAATCCTTTAATGGAGCACTCCCTTGTTAGGTGATTCTTCCCACACTTCATACACTTTGGCGTAGACACCACATTCTGACTAGTTCGATTTCCACCAGAACCTCTGCTGGGACCTCCACTAGGTGACTGTTACTAACTTCCCAGTGGTCGGGAATAAGGTTTCTTTTGAAAACGGTTTGCATTGTTACCACCTCCTCTTTGGAACCTAGTAGGTCCAAAGTTGTGATTCCTCGTGTCTCTCAACTGATCGAGCTCTTTGATCCTTCTACACTTGCAAGGATGGGAATTAGTCAATTCCCAAAGGCAATACTGCCCTCTTCAGATCGTGCCTCAATCCTTCTTCAAATTTACGGCACTTCCACTCCTCGTCAGGTTGGAGCTGGAAATACCGTGAAAACTTATACAAGCTTTCGAATCGTGCAGTAGACTTGCTGACAGTCATGTTTCCTTACTTCAGGTCGAGGAATTCCATTTCCTTGGCATGCCTCGTGCTTGCCGGAAAGTACTTCTCCAAAAACTTATTCTTGAATACCTCCTATGTAATTGTTATTCCCTCATCTTCCACCAATCTCTAGGCCCCATTCCACCAATCTTCCGCATCTCCGACTAGAATAAAAGTAGCATAGGTTACTCTCCGATCATTGGCACAACCCATGCCTCAGAATATCTTTTCTAGTTCCTTGATCCAAAGATTAGCCTTCTCCAGATCGAACTCTCCTTGAAACTGAGGTGGGTTATTGCGGCAAAATTCTGATAAGTTCTGGGCGTCTGCCATCGCCTCCTATTGTTGTGTTGCCCTTTGACCTTGCTATGCAATAACATCCACCATTCGATGCATGGCCTCAATAGCTGCAACAATACCTCCTCCACGAGCCATCACTCTTTGTTAGATTTAAGCTGAGCAAAACATAAGAAAAGTTAGATGTAACCTTTCGAAAACTAAATACAGAGAATCACATAGCACAAACAAGACAGACCTAACCACAAAGACCTAAAAGAAAACTTAAACCGGGGCTTTGATACCAAACTAGTGTAACGCCTTTTTTTGGAGAGGGACATCACACTAAACCATGAATGAAAAACAAATATAAACTAAGACCCAGTTCATTTTAAATATAGATAATAGCCTGTTCATTTGTAAACATGTAATAATTTGGTGAATTCTTTTTTTTTTATAAGAAAATGATAGAACATAATTACAGTAGAAATTAACATGATTAGTAAATTATACATTCACACATAATATATATATATATATATATATATATATATATATATATATGTGTGTGTGTGTGTGTGTGTGTGTGTGTGTGTGTGTGTGTGTGTGTGTGTGTGTCATACGTGTTTAGAATACATCAACAGTTGTACAAAAGAAACAGAAGCTTTATATGCCCCAAAAGGATTACACATTTACAGCTCACCAAAAAGACAAAACATCAGGCCCCCAAAGTCAATATACAACTAGCCACCCAAAAGGCGACCAAAAAGAGTCAAGCCTCCGTCTACAGCTAAGAAGTAGCCTTAGATGAGTCCTCTTCAAGATCTTCCTTGGAAGAGGAAATCCTTATAGGAGCGGCTGATCCACGAGTAGGAGCTCGTGCAGAGGACAGAAACGAATTTGAGTCATCGCTTAGAGTATACACACGTTCACCGCACACCTTTCGTACATGCATGTAGAACTCCAACCAAACATAAACATCAAAAGAAAACATAGGGGGGTCATAACGACCCCATGCTAGAGACACAGTCACGTCTCCAATATAAATAAAATGCTCGATGTCGAAATCCATATGCCAGCTATCACCACCTTCGTCGAACCTTAACCTGGCATACCCCAGAAAGCCTTGCCAGGATGCCATCTCAGAACAAGAGACTAATTAGACCAGAATCTAGGAAACTCAGGCTCGTCCGCACCTTGGTCTTTACGGAAACATAGATACATACAAATAAAGAAACAAAATATAGAGGTGAGATACTCAACATCATTACCAGTTATGGTAGTCAAGAAGCATAAACAGCGCATAACGCCAAACAATGCAATGAAACAGTAAACAACATCAAGATCAAGTAATAAATATTTAATAATCCAGGAAGTCATAGCATCATAAAAGGAACAACTTCATAGCCATACAAATGTAAGACAAACAAAGATGATGACGGACCATGTATATGCACAAAGTACTAAACCCTACTCCATGGAGCTAAACTCAACATTCGGAGAGAAAGATCGAGGAGACATATCTATATATCATCGGCCTCAAATCAAGTGCTTCAATCTCATCAAAATTATGCAACATGGCTCATACAAGACACTATTCTCAAGATCACGATATAGGACAGTGCCTCGGTCCAGATCGTCGGTGCATTTGCATCAGTCTATCTCACGGCATAGAGGAGCTACCAACTGCCCATTGCGAGATACCCGCACCCTGATGCCCCCAAGGTCAACGAGTGACCTACACTAGTCTATTTGCACCTGCACTAAGGTGTGATTCAATCTCCTAGGCATAAAGTCTTACAACAAAGTCCACCAGACTCTTTACAATGTATGATGACTCAATGCATATTCATATGTATTCAATAATCATACACTTTTCCATAATTATGCCACAAGGGGCCAATTTCATTATCAATAAATTATTGGTCCCACTTATAGACCCACAACATCACATTACCAAATTCTCAATTGTGAAAATACAATTTTAAGGTTTATTATGGAATTTCACTTTAATTTAAAGTTTCTTATGAAGTCATTCTCTAAAGGAATTCTCTTGCATTTCTATCTAATCTTTATTACTTAAATTAAGCAAGTTATTTACTTAATTTTAACCAAATTCACTTAGGGAAAGTTTTAGCCTAGGTTACCCAACACCTCACTTTCACTATAGTTCTTCCCTTGGTCAAATTTAATCTAAGTTATGGAATAAAATTCTATTATTTGTTCTTTCCATCTTATGGACTCTTAATTAACTTCTAATTGACTAATTAATTAAGTTTCCATTTTAATACATAATTTTGTCTATATTATCCCTAAGACGCCGTGAGCTCCTAAGGAACTAGGGACTTAAATTTTTCATTACTCCATTAGTTGTTAATCACTTGATTAATTAATGTCCCCCTTGTTATGAATTTTAACCAAGAACACCCCATTGAAGGGTGTTTGGCCATGAGCCACCATAAGGAGGGCAAAGAGCCCTTGATTCTTTTATACAAATCCAATCCATTCAAACACTTCAAAGATCCATCAAGATACATAATAACAACCAATAAATCATACAAGATACAAGTTAATACAAAGGTCATAACAAAATCACATAACAAAGAGAACAATCTAACATGTGTTTCTTGTAACACCCTCCTTAGGGCATCACATGTTCGACTCCTAATTCATAATTTGAAAAGAAGTTCATAAAAGGTTTGAGTTATAAACGTGGTTTTAAAATTTCTTATTACAGAAACATAAACATACTGAAATTCATAAGTATTACTGAAAATATATTTACTGAGTAATATATAATATTGACACCAATTAATATTTAACAATTTAAAGAGAAATATAAAACTAATATACTCTTTTTTTTAACTATAATAAACCCATCACGGGTCCTACTTAATAGCACGATACAACACTAACGAGAAAACTTAACATACTTATTCCTTCTTGTATCCATCTTGATGCATCAGACATTTGTTCCTTGTTAACACTGCACACCAACAAGTCCTGAATGTCCACTCCTCCATGTTGTCACCAATCTCAGAATGTCTACCACCCGTTATCTTTAAGACAACTCATTCCTTCTACTGTATAATTTTAACAATACAGACACAGGAAGACAACATAACAAAGAAGTGAGATCACCTACACCAATACCAACATGGTAGCATAAAGATAACACAAATAGCATATCATACAGATAAATCATACCAGAATTATGATCATGCCATTAATATTAATCAACTATCATCATCCAATCATTCATCAGTTCAATTATCATAAACAACAATTACGATAATGCCGTCAACATTGTCTAATTATCATCATCATCATCCAAGCATTCAAAACAATTGTCATAGCCAATATTTCTCAATTAATATATCAAACAGATATAAATGCTCAGATTCATGCATATGCACATAGACTCAGTTTTTCAAAAATAACGTCATGGAGGTTTTCACAATTTCGAGGAGAATGCTCTGTTAATTGTCAGCCTTAGTCCAAAAACAATCTTCCAGTCGTTGAAAAGAATCGCGTTCTTGTTGAGTATCATCAATGCATTGCAACAGACTGCATCGCCAAGTGGCATATGGTCTAGCCTTAACCCACAGACAGATATCCACTGATTGACCGCCGCGCCTTGACGCCCCCAAGATCCATCATAGACCTCACTATTAATTCTCATTCCCTCTTCAATCACAAGGGCCAAAATAGCTATTAGCTTTACTTTATACAATGCACGAATATATCAGTACAAGTCCAACCACAAGGGCCAAATCTTTTCAATTTCATTTGTTCAATTTAATCATATGCCTCAACGCATATTTTTCTAATGCATGTACAATGCACTAATGCCAATTACAGGCATACCTTTCCAATGCATGTAAAATGCACCAAATGCCAATCACAGGCAAAACACGTCATTTTCTCAAACAGTGTCCATACACTGGTTCAACAGTATTCATATTGTATTTTCAACAGCAAAAATCATATTATCACATTTTCATCATTATAAAACACTTTCGTCGTGTTTTCACAAAATTGCACAATATTTCCGTTACATTTTCACAATTCCACAACACTTCTGTTGCATTTTCAAATCACGTATTAATTTTTCAACATTTTCTCAATCACGTAAAAATATTTACGCGTTTCTCAAATCGCGTAGCGATTTTCTACCGTTTTCACAATCGCGTAACTTAAAAATCATTCTTCTTAGTTGCGTAAATCAATTTCCATCATTCTCAAAATATTTAAACACTTTTCCAAATCGCATAGCAATTTCTCGCCATTTTCACAATCGCGTAAAAATATTCTATTACTTTTCAATCACGTAGTGATTTTTCAATAATAGTTCAAATCACGTAAAATATTTAAACATAATTCAAATCGCGTAAAAATATTTTAACGTATTTCAAATCGTTTTTAAGCTACGCAAATAATTTTTCACCACAATTTCATTATAGAAAATATTTCTTAACCTTCAAAAATTCATTTTTAACTTTTCTCAAAATAATATAACTTTATACTTCATTTAGTATATTTTCTTACTCAAGAAAATCTTTTTCCACAGTTCTTTACTCAAAAAATTCTTTTTCAAATATAACCCACAAAATCACTTTTCCATTGATTTAAATCAATGTTTCAAACTTTAAGAATTTCCTAACGTACTCCAAAACTCCGAATTGAGTTATACGTTAGTAAATTTTCAAATCACCATTATATTCTCCATTTTTCTCAAATCAATTATAAAATCAATTCTTCAAAATAAATTGAAGTTCAAACATGTTCAACCTCTCTTTATCTTTCGTTTATAAAATTCTCTCAAGTGATAAAACACTCTAATTTCCTTTCCAAATTCCTTGTATTAAATCAAGTTATATTTCCACTTTGAAAATCATTTTGTTTCATAAAACCAAGGCATTACAAGCCTTCAAAACCGTGGACATGACTATTGAAATCATCGAAACATTTTTCCTTCTAAATTGATATGGTTTTACACAAACAAAACCATTAAAAATCCTTTACAAAAAAAACCGTGAACACTTGGCCTTTGAAATCAAGTCATTTGTTCATTTTCATTTTTCACTTTCTTCACAAATCCATTTTCACTTTCTTTGCAAATCCTTGTAATCAACATTGCTATTTTCATTTAAAACTCATTTTTAGCAAAACACATAGAAACTTTTTACATAAAATAAATCAATAAAAATCCTTCTAAAACTATGTTCATGTATTCTTTGAAAAATAAACCCTTTGTTTATTTTCCTTATTTTTCTAAACATCTCATTTCATCATTCATGAAAATATTAATTTGTAAACACCTATCTTGAGGTGTCTCGGCTGAAATTCACCTTGTTCTAGGGACCAAAAATTAATTCTCTTGTTCTTGAAAAATTTCAACATAAACTCTAATCATGAGTGTCAAAACCGTAGCCCCTTCCTTTGGCCATTGGAGCCAAAAATTGATTTCCTTTCCATCATCACATCATGGCATACACATACATATTTCATCATATATACCATAAGCTACCATAAGCATGCCATAATCAAAAGCAATAAATCATGCAAATCATACAAAGCATGAACAAATAAATCAAACACATAAACACCCACAAATAATTACATGACCATGGATATGAATCCTCACATGGATTCACCATCCATCAAATATAAGACCATCTCTCACCACCATACTTGGTTGGTGAGATGGATCTCCCTCTTACCTCTTGAAGATCCTCAAAAGTTCTTTGTTTTGCTTCTTTTTCCAAGTCCTTCACCACCAAGGGCTTCTCAAATACAAAACAAAATACAAAAAAATTAGTATAGTAAGCTTGATTAAGAGGAACCATGGATCAAACATGGCTTAGAACATGAAAAAGAAGAGAAGAAATGAAGTTTCCTTACACTTCACCTCAAAAACCTTAGAACTTTGCTCTTGAAGAAAGTCCTTGAAAATAAATTATTTAGAGAAAGTCTCCAACATAAAAGTTGCTTAGAATGTCATGTAGATTCAAGATCTATGGTTGGATGAAATCAAAAGAGATTGGATGGTGGTTTTGGTGTTTTGGCCGAATGGCCTTCTTAGGAAGAGAGAATGGAGTTTTCTTTTGTTCTTGATCTTGTAAGAGAGAGAATGGAAAGAATTGTTTTTAGTCTTTGGTAGAAAATGAAGATAGAAATGAAAACTCTTCCCACCTAGTAGTTGCCGTGGAGTGCATGGAGAGAAAGGTAATATTGTGTGTGTAGCTTTTTATTTTTCTTTGATAAGAATGAAAGAAAAGTTGATAAGAAAGATTAAGTGTAGAAATTGTCTTGCATTATTCATTGCATGACCATTGGTGAGTAGGAGAAAAATGAATCAATTATGGGTAGTTTGTCTCCAAAAAGAAGTGCATGGCCGTATGATACATGTGCTAAGTCATCAAAAATTGACTTACTTTTATTTAGCTTCTTGTAGGTATAAAAATAATAGCCAAATGAATTAATTGCACGAATCTTGTCTCCTTCAAAATGAATGGCCGTAGAAAACAAAATGGAGGGACACTATATTTGACTATTTTCATTGATATTTGATATAATTGAAGAAAGAAGAATTAAGTGTATTATTTTGGCCATAAAAGAGTGCATGGCTATATAGTGAGGACAGAAAAGAATGAATTATTTGAGCAAATAATTGGTACTACATTATTTGATAGAAAAAGTGATGAAGTGATATAGCAAATACATAAAAAGATTTTAGCTCCCTTTTTCCTTGCATTGCCGTGGAGCTTCACAAATAAAGAAGCCATTTTATTTAACTTGGTTTCACTTTGTTTTACTTGAATTAGATTCTAATAACACAAAGTGAATTGATTATTAGAGCAATTTTCTCTTCCTCCACCGTAGAAGCAATAATTCTAAGGAGTCCAAATATTTATTCAATAGCTTATTTCCTATTCGTCCTTAGTGAGTCAAGCCATTATTCTTGACCAATTTTTATTAGTTTTTTGGAAAGTCTAAGCCATTAAGTTGGACCGATCTCCACCATTAATTAAATCCACATCCAATGGTCATAAATGGTCCTAGCCACTTTGTAAGACCAAATCTCTACCCTTGATCAATTCTAAATCCAATGGTTGTAAATGGTCATAGCCATTATCTTAGACTTATCCTACACCGTTGATTAAATCGATGGTTGATATCAAAGTCTTCAATATTAAACTTGTTTCCTATTGGTCTATCAAAAATTATCATAGCCACTAATTGTGGACTTAACAGTATAATTTCTATTTTTATCTGTGAAAACCCCACGAAAGATTATATTTACTGTATTTTTATCGCCCGATAATTAATACAGTACAAAACACAGTACAAGAAATTTTCTAAAACTGTCTCCGGATTCAGGTTTAGTAAGATCCCCTATCTCCGTCTCAACAGTACAAATTTTTCTATATGTAAAAAAATTTTCACGTTTTGGGACTCATCCCGGGCCCACGTAAGACCACTTGGACACACAAACAGTCCAAAAATGGTCGGAGTATCTATCATAAAAATTTCATAATCACTCATAAAATCACAAAAATTAGAAAACGCACAAATATCAAATCAGATTACGTAAAATAATTAAAACCTAACAGTAAAAATTAAATTACGTAAAGTTTTCCCCGGCCCGAAAATTTTTATTTTTCTGACACGGAGTAAATCACTCAAAACGATCAAATACGCTGACGGAATAATTAAAATAATTTTACAGTGCTCAGAAATTACTAAACAGTAAAATTCTGTTAATTGTCAAAATTACTGTTTACAAGATACGAAATTTTAGGATGTTACAATACTCCCCCTCTTACGGAAGTTTCGTCCTCGAAATTTCATAACCATGATTTCACACCCTCAGAATAAATATAAATATCCTTCTTCTATCTTTTCTTCCAGCTTTCATGTAATTTCACCTCTTGTGTCATTCTAAACGATTTTAACCAATGAAAGTCCTTTATCTCTTGTTCACTTCTACTGATCAAACAGACATCTCTATAAATTTTTCTACGGTTTTCCATTACCGTCTTAACTTTTCACATAAAAGAATTGTTTTAACCTTTGAAGAACACCATGCTTTCGTTGTGCCACTCTGATACGTTAACACGGATACAAATATAGAAATATCGTTTCTTGCAAATTGTGATACATGAAAAACATTATGAAAGATAGCAAACTATCTGATGTGTTACCGGATATATCTAACAAAGAATTTGATATAACCTGATTTCAAGAACAAATTTTCTGGAATACTAACACTTTATTGAGACATCTCATAGGATATGGTCGGAAAATAACCAATCCATTTTCAAAGATCACGTCTGTTTATGAAACAGATGAAACTAACACAAAAATTTTGAACGACAGATCAAACTAACACAAAGATTTGATCTATAACAATATTTGAATAACACAAGTAGCTCGATCGGTTAAGAATAGAAACAAAAATAAACAGACCAGAGGATTACGGATAACTCTAAAATATAATTGATCTACTCAATCATATTACACAAAGAACATGTTTCCTCCCAAAGATATACACTATGATCAAAGAATTACCTCTTGCAGTGCAGTCTCCTTTGTTTAGGTCTTCAGCTCAGAACACTCCCGTTCCATTCAGAGTAACAACTTCCCTTACTATCTAAAATTTTACTAATAGAAAACTCTATTTTCAAAGGAACACTATTTTCAGAGATTGTGTTCCAAACTTCCCGCACTTAAAACAAATTATTTCCTTAACGTACAGTCCTCCATTAAATGCCCCTTCTTCCACTTCACTTACTGCTTCTGGTTTCTCAATGGTCCTAAATACATTTTCCATTGAAATCAATCACTTTCCTAATATCCCTAAGAAGAAATACCAGGTTCCAAAATTACAAAATCTTATATTCCAATACTAATTCTCTTTCATCAAATCCTAAACCGCAACTTTCATTTATTTCTGTTGTTTAGTGATTCTCTGTTCCTGCAGTCATCCTTCCACATTGCTCTCATAGTTGCAATTGCATTACTAGTAACATGTTCCGCTTCCACATTCGTACATCTACCACAAGTCGTTTTCTTCCTTCATAGATAGACAAACCAAAATACAATGGATCTGATATCCAGTGCAAACATGGTTTCTTTTCGGAAAACAAAAACACAGAGAACACAACACAAGCAAAACAGACCTAACCACAAACCCCAAAAGACTCAAACTGTGCTCTGATACCAACTAATGTAACACCCTCCTTAGGGCATCACATGTTTGACTCCCAATTCATAATCTGAAAAGAAGTTCATAAAAGGTTTGAGTTATAAACGTGGCTTTAAAATTTCTTATTACAGAAACATAAGCTTACTGAAATTCATAAGTATTACTGAAAATATATTTACTGAGTAATATACAATATTGACACCAATTAATATTTAACAATTTAAAGAGAAATATAAAACTAATAGACTCTTATTTTTTAACAGTAGCAAACCCTTCACGGGTCCTACTTAATAGCACGGTACAACGCTAACGAGAAAACTTAACATACTTATTCCTTCTTGTATCCATCTTGATGCATCAGACATCTGTTCCTTGTTAACACTGCACACCAACAAGTCCTGAATGTCCACTCCTCCATGTTGTCACTAATCTCAGAATGTCTACCACCCGTTATGTCTAAGACAACTCATTCCTTCTACTATATAATTTTAACAATACAGACACAGCAAGACAACATAACAAAGAGATGAGATCACCTACACTAATGCCAATATGGTAGCACAAAGATAACATAAACATCATATCATACAGATAGATCATACCAGAATTATGATCATGCCATCAACATTAATCAACTATCATCATCCAATCATTCATCAGTTCAATTATCATAAACAACAATTACGATAATGCCCTCAACATTGTCTAATTATCATCATCATCATCCAAGTATTCAAAACAATTGTCATAGCCAATATTCCTCAATTAATATATCAAACAGATATAAATGCCCAGATTCATGCATGTGCACATAGACAATCTTCCAGTCGTTGAAAAGAATCGTGTTAATTGTCAGGCATCGTCAATGCGTTGCAAAGACAATCTTCCAGTCGTTGAAAAGAATCGTGTTCTTGTCAGGCATCGTCAATGCGTTGCAACAGACTGCATCGCCAAGTGGCATAGGGTCCAGCCTTAGCTCACAGACAGATATCCACTGGTCGACCGCCGCGCCTTGACGCCCCCAAGATCCATCATAGACCTCACTATCAATTCTCATTCCCTCTTCAACCACAAGGGCCAAAATAGCTACTAGCTTTACTTTATACAATGCACGAATATATCAGTGCAAGTCCAACCACAAGGGCCAAATCTTTTCAATTTCATTTGTTTAATTTAATCATA
This sequence comes from Ormosia emarginata, assembly GCA_029884605.1. Lineage (NCBI taxonomy): Eukaryota > Viridiplantae > Streptophyta > Magnoliopsida > Fabales > Fabaceae > Ormosia > Ormosia emarginata. The sequence goes on from JAQQTP010000088.1 coordinate 50,675,869, forward strand.
TGCCTCAACCCATATTTTTTCAATGCACGTACAATGCACCAATGCCAATTACAGGCATATCTTTCCAATGCATGTAAAATGCACCAAATGCCAATCACAAGCAAAACACGTCATTTTCTCATACAGTGTCCATACACTTGTTCAACAGTATTCATACTGTATTTTCAACAGCAAAAATCATATTATCACATTTTCATCGTTATAAAACACTTTCGTCGTGTTTTCACAAAAATTGCGCAACATTTCCATTATGTTCTCACAATTCCACAACACTTCTGTTGTATTTTCAAATCAAGTATTGATTTTTCAACATTTTCTCAATTGCGTAAAAATATTTACACGTTTCTCAAATTGCGTAGCGATTTTCTACCGTTTTCACAATTGCGTAACTTAAAAATCATTCTTCTTAGTTGCATAAATCAATTTCCATCATTCCCAAAATATTTAAACACTTTTCCAAATCGCATAGCAATTTCTCGCCATTTTCATAATCGCATAAAAATATTCCATTACTTTTCAATCACGTAGTGATTTTTGAACAATAGTTCAAATCACATAAAATATTTAAACGTAATTCAAATCGCATAGAAATATTTTAACGTATTTCAAATCGTTTTTAAGCTACGCAAATAATTTTTCACCACAATTTCATTACAGAAAATATTTCTTAACCTTCAAAAATTCCTTTTCAACTTTTCTCAAAATAATATAACTTTATACTTCATTTAATATATTTTCTTACTCAAGAAAATCTTTTTCCACAATTCTTTACTCAAAAAATTCTTTTTCAAATATAACCCACAAAATCACTTTTCCATTGATTTAAATCAATGTTTCAAACTTTAAGAATTTCCTAACGTACTCCAAAACTCCGAATTGAGTTATACGTTAGTAAATTTTCAAATCACCATTATATTCTCCATTTTTCTCAAATCAATTCTTCAAAATAAATTGAAGTTCAAACATGTTCAACCTCTCTTTGTCTTTCGTTTACAAAATTCTCTCAAGTGATAAAACACTCTGATTCCCTTTCCAAATTCCTTGTATTAAATCAAGTTACATTTCCACTTTGAAAATCACTTTGTTTCATAAAACCAAGGCATTACAAGCCTTCAAAACCGTGGACATGACTATTGAAATCATCGAAACATTTTTCCTTCTAAATTGATATGGTTTTACACAAACAAAACCATTAAAAATCCTTTACAAAAAAAACCGTGAACACTTGGTCTTTGAAATAAAGTCATTTGTTCATTTTCATTTTTCACTTTCTTTGCAAATCCATTTTCACTTTCTTTGCAAATCCTTTTACACTTTCTTTGCAAATCCTTGAAATCAGCATTGTTATTTTCATTTAAAACTCATGTTTAGCAAAACACTTAGAAACTTTTTACACAAAATAAATCAATAAAAATCCTTCTAAAACTATGTTCATGTATTCTTTGAAAAATAAACCCTTTGTTTATTTTCCTTATTTTTCTAAACATCTCATTTCATCATTCATGAAAATATTAATTTGTAAACACCTATCTTGAGGTGTCTTGGCTGAAATTCACCATGTTCTAGGGACCAAAAATTAATTCTCTTGTTCTTGAAAAATTTCAACATAAACTCTAATCATGAGTGTCAAAACCGCAGCCCCTTCCTTTGGCCATTGGAGCCAAAAATTGATTTCCTTTCCATCATCACATCATGGCATACACATACATATTTCATCATATATACCATAAGCTACCATAAGCATGCCATAATCAAAAGCAATAAATCATGCAAATCATACAAAGCATGAACAAATAAATCAAACACATAAACACCCACAAATAATTACATGACCATGGATATGAATCCTCACATGGATTCACCATCCATCGAATATAAGACCATCTCTCACCACCATACTTGGTTGGTGAGATGGATCTCCCTCTTACCTCTTGAAGATCCTCAAAAGCTCTTTGTTTTGCTTCTTTTTCCAAGTCCTTCACCACCAAGGGCTTCTCAAATACAAAACAAAATACATAAAGATTAGTATACTAAGCTTGATTAAGAGGAACCATGTATCAAACATGGCTTAGAACATGAAAAAGAAGAGAAGAAATGAAGTTTCCTTGCACTTCACCTCAAAAACCTTAGAACTTTGCTCTTGAAGAAAGTCCTTGAAAATAAATTATTTAGAGAAAGTCTCCAACATGAAAGTTGCTTAGAATATCATGTAGATTCAAGATCTATGGTTGGATGAAATCAAAATAGATTGGATGGTGGTTTTGGTGTTTTGGCCGAATGGCCTTCTAACGAAGAGAGAATGGAGTTTTCTTTTGTTCTTGATCTTGTAAGAGAGAGAATGGAAAGAATTGTTTTTAGTCTTTGGTAGAAAATGAAGATAGAAATGAAAACTCTTCCCACCTAGTAGTTGCCGTGGAGTGCATGGAGAGAAAGGTAATATTGTGTGTGTAGCTTTTTATTTTTCTTTGATAAGAATGAAAGAAAAGTTGATAAGAAAGATTAAGTGTAGAAATTGTCTTGCATTATTCATTGCATGACCATTGGTGAGTAGGAGAAAAATGAATCAATTATGGGTAGTTTGTCTCCAAAAAGAAGTGCATGGCCGTATGATACATGTGCTAAGTCATCAAAAATTGACTTACTTTTATTTAGCTTCTTGTAGGTATAAAAACAATAGCCAAATGAATTAATTGCACAAATCTTGTCTCCTTCAAAATGAATGGCCGTAGAAAACAAAATGGAGGGCCACTATATTTGACTATTTTCATTGATATTTAATATAATTGAAGAAAGAAGAATTAAGTGTATTATTTTGGCCATAAAAGAGTGCATGGCCGTATAGTGAGGAGAGAAAAGAATGAATTATTTGAGCAAATAATTGGTACTATATTATTTGATAGAAAAAGTGATGAAGTGATATAGCAAATACATAAAAAGATTTTCGCTCCCTTTTTCCTTGCATTGCCGTGCAGCTTCACAAATAAAGAAGCCATTTTATTTGACTTGGTCTCACTTTGTTTTACTTGAATTAGATTCTAATATCACAAATTGAATTGATTATTAGAGCAATTTTCTCTTCCTCCACCGTAGAAGCAATAATTCTAAGGAGTCCAAATATTTATTCAATAGCTTATTTCCTATTCGTCCTTAGTGAGTCAAGCCATTATTCTTGACCAATTTTTATTAGTTTTTTGGAAAGTCTAAGCCATTAAGTTGGACCGATCTCCACCATTAATTAAATCCACATCCAATGGTCATAAATGGTCCTAGCCACTTTGTAAGACCAAATCTCTACCCTTGATCAATTCTAAATCCAATGGTTGTAAATGGTCATAGCCATTATCTTAGACTTATCCTACACCGTTGATTAAATCGATGGTTGATATCAAAGTCTTCAATATTAAACTTGTTTCCTATTGTCCATCAAAAATTATCATAACCACTAATTGTGGACTTAATAGTATAATTTCTATTTTTATCTGTGAAAACCCCACGAAAGATTATATTTACTATATTTTTATCGCCCGATAATTAATATAGTACAAAACACAGTACAAGAAATTTTCTAAAACTGTCTCCGGATTCAGGTTTAGTAAGATCCCTATCTCCGTCTCAACAGTACAAATTTTTCTATATGTAAAAAATTTTTCACGTTTTGGGACTCATCCCGGGCCCACGTAAGACCACTTGGACACACAAACAGTCCAAAAATGGTCGGAGTATCTATCATAAAAATTTCATAATCACCCATAAAATCACAAAAATTAGAAAACGCACAAATATCAAATCAGATTATGTAAAATAATTAAAACCTAACGGTAAAAATTAAATTACGTAAAGTTTTCCCCGGCCCAAAAATTTTTATTTTTCTGACACGGAGTAAATCACTCAAAACGATCAAATACGCTGACGGAATAATTAAAATAATTTTACAAAGGTTTCGAGAAAAATAACTAAAAAAGAAAATTGTTTGTCAAAATTATTGTTTACGAGATACAAAATTTTAGGATGTTACAATACTCCCCTTTTACGGAAGTTTCGTCCTCGAAATTTCATAACCATGATTTCACACCCTCAGAATAAATATAAATATCCTTCTTCTATCTTTTCTTCCAGCTTTCATGTAATTTCACCTCTTGTGTCATTCTAAACGATTTTAACCAATGAAAGTCCTTTGTCTCTTGTTCACTTCTACTGATCAAACATACATCTCCATAAATTTTTCTACGATTTTCCATTACCCTCTTAACTTTTCACATAAAAGAATTGTTTTAACCTTTGAAGAACACCACGCTTTCGCTGCGCCACTCTGATACGTTAACACGGATACAAATATAGAAATATCCTTTCTTGCAAATTGTGATACATGAAAAACATTATGAAAGATAGCAAACTATCTGATGTGTTACCGGATATATCTAACAAAGAATTTGATATAACCTGATTTCAAGAACAAATTTTCTGGAATACTAACACTTTATTGAGACATCTCATAGGATATGGTCGGAAAATAACCAATCCATTTTCAAAGATCACGTCTGTTTATGAAACAGATGAAACTAACACAAAAATTTTGAACGACAGATCAAACTAACACAAGTAGCTTGATCGACTAAGAATAGAAACAGAAATAAACAGACCAGAGGATTACAGATAACTCTAAAATATAATTGATCTACTCAATCATATTACACAAAGAACATGTTTCCTCCCAAAGAGATACACTATGATCAAAGAATTACCTCTTGCAGTACAGTCTCCCTTGTTTAGGTCTTCAGCTCAGAACAGTCCCATTCCATTCAGAGTAACAACTTCCCTTACTATCTAAAATTTTACTAACAGAAAACTCTGTTTTCAAAGGAACACTATTTTTAGAGATTGTGTTCCAAACTTCCCGTACTTAAAACAAATTATTTCCTTAACGTACAGTCCTCCATTAAATGCCCCTTCTTCCACTTCCCTTACTGCTTCTGGTTTCTCAATGGTCGTAAATACATTTTCCATTGAAAACAATCACTTCCCTAATATCCTTAAGAAGAAATACCAGGGTCCAAAATTACAAAACCTTATATTCCAAGACTAATTCTCTTCCACCAAATCCAGAACCGCAACTTTCATTTCTTTCTGCTGTTTAGCGATTCTTTGTTCTTGCAGTCATCCTTCCATATTGCTCTCATAGTTGCAACTGCATTACTAGTAACAAGTTCCGCTTCCACACGCGTACATCTACCACGAGTCATTTTCTTCCTTCAAAGGCAAACAAACCAAAATACAATGGATCTGATATCCAGTGCAAACATGGTTTCTTTTCGAAAAACAAAAACACAGAGAACACAACACAAGCAAAACAGACCTAACCACAAACCCCAAAAGACTTAAACCGTGCTCTGATACCAACTAATGTAACACCCTCCTTAGGGCATCACATGTTTGACTCCCAATTCATAATCTGAAAAGAAGTTCATAAAAGGTTTGAGTTATAAACGTGGTTTTAAAATTTCTTATTACAGAAACATAAACTTACTGAAATTCATAAGTATTACTGAAAATATATTTACTGAGTAATATACAATATTGACACCAATTAATATTTAACAATTGAAAGAGAAATATAAAACTAATAGACTCTTTTTTTTAACAGTAGCAAACCCATCACGGGTCCTACTTAATAGCACGGTACAACACTAACGAGAAAACTTAACATACTTATTCCTTCTTGTATCCATCTTGATGCATCAGACATTTGTTTCTTGTTAATACTGCACACCAACATGTCCTGAATGTCCACTCCTCCATGTTGTCACTAATCTCAGAATGTCTAAGACAACTTATTCCTTCTACTATATAATTTTAACAATACAGACACAGCAAGACAACATAACAAAGAGATGAGATCACCTACACCAATGCCAATATGGTAGCACAGAAATAACACAAACAACATATCATATAGATAGATCAGACCAGAATTATGATCATGCCATCAACATTAATCAACTATCATCATCCAATCATTCATCAGTTCAATTATCATAAACAATAATTACGATAATGCCCTCAACATTGTCTAATTATCATCATCATCATCCAAGTATTCAAAACAATTGTCATAGCCAATATTCCTCAATTAATATATCAAACAGATATAAATGCTCAGATTCATGCATGTGCACATAGACTCAGTTTTTCAAAAACAACGCCATGGAGGTTTTCACAATTTTGAGGAGAATGCTCTGTTAATTGTCAGCCTTATCTCGAAGACAATCTTCCAGTCATTGAAAAGAATCGTGTTCTTGTCGAGCATCGTCAATGCGTTGCAACGGACTGCATCGCCAAGTGGCATATGGTCCAGCCTTAGCCCACAGACAGATATCCACTAGTCGACCGCCGCACCTTGACGCCCCCAAGATCCATCATAGACCTCACTATCATTTCTCATTCCCTCTTCAACCACAAGGGCCAAAATAGCTATTAGCTATACTTTATATAATGCACGAATATATCAGTGCAAGTCCAACCACAAGGGTCAAATCTTTTCAATTTCATTTGTTCAATTTAATCATATGCCTCAACGCATATTTTTTCAATGCATGTACAATGCACCAATGCCAATTACAGGCATATCTTTCCAATGCATGTAAAATGCACCAAATGCTAATCACAGGAAAAATACGTCATTTTCTCATACAGTGTCCATACACTGGTTCAACAGTATTCATACTGTATTTTCAATAGCAAAAATCATATTATCACATTTTCATCGTTATAAAACACTTTCGTCGTGTTTTCACAAAATTAAGCAACATTTCCGTTACGTTTTCACAATTCCACAACACTTCTGTTGTATTTTCAAATCAAGTATTGATTTTTCAACGTTTTCTCAATCGCGTAAAAATATTTACACGTTTCTCAAATCGCGTAGCTATTTTCTACCGTTTTCACAATTGTGTAACTTAAAAATCATTCTTCTTAGTTGCGTAAATCAATTTCCATCATTCCCAAAATATTTAAACACTTTTCCAAATCGCATAGCAATTTCTCGCCATTTTCACAATCGCATAAAAATATTCCATTACTTTTCATTCACGTAGTGATTTTTCAACAATAGTTTAAATCACATAAAATATTTAAACATAATTCAAATTGCGTAGAAATATTTTAACGTATTTCAAATCATTTTTAAGCTACGCAAATAATTTTTCACCACAATTTCATTATAGAAAATATTTCTTAACCTTCAAAAATTCCTTTTCAACTTTTCTCAAAATAATATAACTTTATACTTCATTTAATATATTTTCTTACTCAAGAAAATCTTTTTCCACAATTCTTTACTCAAAAAATTCTTTTTCAAATATAACCCACAAAATCACTTTCCATTGATTTAAATCAATGTTTCAAACTTTAAGAATTTCCTAACGCATCTCCAAAACTTCGAATTGAGTTGTACGTTAGTAAATTTTCAAATCACCATTATATTCTCCATTTTTCTCAAATCAATTCTAAAATCAATTCTTCAAAATAAATTGAAGTTCAAACATGTTCAACCTCTCTTTGTCTTTCGTTTACAAAATTCTCTCAAGTGATAAAACACTCTGATTCCCTTTCCAAATTCCTTGTATTAAATCAAGTTTTCCACTTTGAAAATCACTTTGTTTCATAAAACCAAGGCATTACAAGCCTTCAAAACTGTGGACATGACTATTGAAATCATCGAAATATTTTTCCTTCTAAATTGATATGGTTTTATGTAACACTCCAATTTTTGGTTAATTACGTTTTTGCCCTTATTGTACTGTTTTCTGATTTCTGTGTGTTATAAAATTAATTTGACTGTTTCATAACTGTAATTGATTATTTCGTGTGATTTGCTCCGAGTCAAGAAAATAATAATTTTCAGGCCGGGAAAAATCTTGTTTGATTATTTGGAGCTGGGTAATCTTACTAAACCCACTCCGAATAATGCATATATCAATCTTTTAATTTTTTAGGATTTTTCGGTGTAATAAAATAATTATCATACCGAAAAATCTGTGGGACCCACGTTTGGCTTGTGGGACCCACATTTGTTTTGTGGGACCCACGTTTGGGTTTGTGGGACCCACGTTTAGGAAAAATTTACCAACGTAAAAGGCTTGTAAAATTCTAGACCAAAAGGTTAAAATTCCATAAAAATGGTTAGATTTAGTAGATTAGTTAATTTAAAACTTAATTTAATAGATTAGTTAATTTAAAATCTAATTAAGTTAATCTAAAGGGGTTTAAGTGATAATTAAATGGAGTAAAACCTAATTAGTTTTTATCAAATTTTAGTTAGACAAATGTATTAGTATAATTAAGTAGAAGATTAAGGATTCTGAGTAAACTAATGATTAACTAAAATACAAAGGAATCTAACTAACTTTTAATTAAACCTAATTAGGAGGACTTAAACATAAATAAGCTATTAAAAAAAATCAATCAAAATTTGATTGAGTTTCCTATAGCATTTTCGGCCATATGCTATAATTATTCATTCAATTATTCCATCAAAATGCAATCATGAATCCTAGAAGCAAGTCATCCACCCTTGAATCAATCAAAGGTCATTATTAAGTCTAGTTTGTCAACAAAGGAGACAAAGCTCCATAATTGATTGCTAGATGGCCATGCATGATAGAATAAGGCTATTATTAAGCCAAATTTGTCAAAAAGGTGGTTAGCTTTTGCTTGAGTGTCCTACGGTCATGCATAATGGAGGAAGACTAAATTCACTTCATTATTTTCATTCTATCATTCTAAACCTTCATCCATTTCTCTTTCTATCAAGAACTAAAAGAAAAACTCCTAAGTTCCATTTCCCACACCATTCGGCCATCACCTCTTCAATATACTTCCATCCATCAAAAATTTCATCCAACTTCATTTCCTAAATCTATACCATATTCTAAGAACATCTCTAGTTGTGAGTTTTTGCTAAATCATCCATTTGGAGCTTGGAAAATCACTTTGAAGTTTCTTTCCTATAAGGTGAAAATTCTTGTTTCTTGTTTCTAATTTGATTTTTGATGTTCTAAGCCATGATTGATCCATGGTTTATCTTCTTCATCCATAGTTTATGACTTTATAATTTGTTTAAGCTTGTTAGGATTTTTCTTGAAGCTACACAAATTTTCTAAGGAGGAGTCCAAGGAGATCTTGTCTTCCTTATAGGTAAGAGGGAGATTTAATCTCATCAACCATGTGTGGTGGTGAGAAAATGGATGTAATTGTGGTGAAGAATCCATAAGGATTCATTCACTTGGTTGTTTGTTGTGTGATTAATTTTGTGTGCATGTTTATTGTCTTTTCTATTTGTGATTTATTATGTATGCAAGCATGTTTATAGCTTTGATATTTGGTATGTGTTTTATTATTGCTTTAATATATGGTATGTGTTCATAAATATATGTATATGTTCATGGATCTATGATAATTATTGTTGGATGTGCAAATATGTTGAGATTGCAAAAGTGTTCCAAAGAACACAAGATGAAGAGCTTATGGTTTTTACTATGAAAAGAGAACCAATATGTTCTCAACCATTTTCTAAAAGGATAACTTAGTTGATCTAATTAAGTTAAAGGATTTTTCAATGATTTAATGGATGAAAAATAATTTTAAACATGGTTTGTATAAAAATTGTGATTTTCGGCCAAAATATATTTTAATGTTGAATTGATCCAAAATTTATTTTCTAAGTGTAAACTAGTTTTATTGACCTAAAAAGAATTTATTTACAATGGATTTTCAAGAACCAAATAAGTAAACAAATTTTTATTAGAAGTCTAGTGTATAAAAGAAATAAATTTTTGACACTTGAAAATACTTACCTTTGAGTTTTAAAGTATGTTAGCAATTTTTAAAGTGTATTTTATGGTTATAATTAAATAAAGGAATTTTTAAAGGAAAACATAGAAAATATCATTTAGTGGATTTTCTAAACTAAATCCTGTCAAAATTGATTAAAAATAAGCAAGTAATGAAGAACGTTTCAAAATGATATTTAGAAAGCAAGAAAATATTTTACGTAGTTAAAGAATAAAATTAATCGTAGAAGAATTTATTAAAATTGAATTTTTGAGGGAAACGTCAAAAATTATGACTTAGAGTATTTTGTGTAAAGAAAAATGGAAAATAATGTCTAAATAATATTTGTAGTTTTGGAAAGTTTCAAAATTTAATTTGAAACATCAAGAAATATTTTATACAGTGAAAATAGTAGAAATAGCTTACGTGTATTTAAAATGATGATTTTTAAATTACGCGATTGAGAAAATGATTTAAAAATATTACGCGATTGAGAAAACGTTGAAAAATATTTACGCGATTGAAAAACGTTTGTAAAATGTGACGTAATTGTGAAAATGCGATAAAATATTTACGCGACTTATGGAAACAGTAAGTTTTTACTGTCGGGCCAAAGTGGTGGACCCGGACATGTTGGGAAATAGTACTGTCAAGTGGAGACATACTATTTTTGGAATTATTAATACTAAGGGTATTTTTGTAATTATGGTGACAATGAGGATATTTATGTAATTATGATTCATGGTGATACTGAGGGTATTTTTGTAATTATGGATCATTACATACATAGAGTGGTATGTCAATTTGGTTGAAATTGACGATTGACTGACGAGATGAATTACACCATGTTGCGGGTGTGATAGGCGTAGTGTGTTCATGTGGAGAACTTGGAGGCGTTAGTGTGCAGTAGATTCCACATGTGGATAGTTGGTAGCTCCTCTGGGCCGTGGTAACTGAAAACACACACTAGCGATCTCGACAAATACTATTCTTAATCAAGATCTATTGGGGACTGTCTGGTACTATGCCTGGACGTACACGACGTATTTGACTGTGTACTATTTACACGACGTATTTGATTGTGTACTATTCACACGACGTATTTGACTGTGTGCTATTTACACGACGTATTTGACTGTGTAATAGTTGGTTGAGGCAGCCTGATGTACGGACATGTCTACCGGATCATTCTCTTTGATGTTTGTGTTTAGCTCCATGGAGTAGGAACGAGTCTGAGTACATGACATATTTAATCTGCATTACTGTGTGAATAGTTATAATTTGATTTATGATATTTTGCATGTGTGATAATGTGAATAGTTATAATTAGATATTTTGCATGTGTGATAATATGAATTGTTATATTAATTGTTATATTTGTTTGTATTGTCGTTTTCTTACTGCTATGCTGGTAATGATGTAGATTGTCTCACCTCTTTATATATATTTTCTGTATTATTATTTATGTTCCGTAAAGTCGTTGAGGAAGTAGAAGAGGAGCAACTGTTGGATTGTCAATACAACGAGGAGCAGCAACCGAGTGACCAGTTCGAGGAAGGTGAACCTCGAGATCATCCATATCATATGGATTGATTGCAGTGTGGTATGATGTTACCAGAGTATTTCTGTCTTCCGATAATCTTCCCGAGGAGGATTCTTCGGAGGATCAGAACTTTTAGTGTTATGCTTGGGCTAGTTTTATGGTTTGCTTTAAACCAGTCAGTTTGCTGTTTTTAATTAACGAGTTTGTAATATGTAAATTATTTATACCTATTAAAAACAAAATCATATGTATAATTATGGTGTGTATGTAATAGTTTGTTTTATTTTATGTTCTGTTTATTTTATTTTACAATATAATGTTAAAAAAATATTTTTACAACCTATATTATTATATATTACATAATAATTTATAACTTGGGTAGAGGTTATTATTATTGTTCGAAAATGTGACATCCCCCGTAGGGTGTTGCATTTTACACAAACAAAACCATTAAAAATCCTTTACAAAAAAAACCGTGAACACTTGGTCTTTGAAATTAAGTTATTTGTTCATTTTCATTTTTCATTTTCTTTGCAAATCCATTTTCACTTTCTTTGCAAATCCTTTTTCACTTTCTTTGCAAATCCTTGAAATCAACATTGCTATTTTCATTTAAAACTCATGTTTAGCAAAACACTTAGAAACTTTTTACACAAAATAAATCAATAAAAATCCTTCTAAAATTGTGTTCATGTATTCTTTGAAAAATAAACCCTTTGTTTATTTTCCTTATTTTTCTAAACATCTCATTTCATCATTCATGAAAATATTAATTTGTAAACACCTATCTTGAGGTGTCTCGGCCGAAATTCACCATGTTCTAGGGACTAAAAATTAATTCTCTTGTTCTTGAAAAATTTCAACATAAAGTCTAATCATGAGTGTCAAAACCGTTGCCCCTTCCTTTGGCCATTGGAGCCAAAAATTGATTTCCTTTCCATCATCACATCATGGCATACACATACATATTTCATCATATATACCATAAGCTACCATAAGCATGCCATAATCAAAAGCAATAAATCATACAAATCATACAAAGCATGAACAAATAAATCAAACACATAAACACCCACAAATAATTACATGACCATGGATATGAATCCTCACATAGATTCACCATCCATCAAATATAAGACCATCTCTCACCATCATACTTGGTTGGTGAGATGGATCTCCCTCTTACCTCTTGAAGATCCTCAAATGCTCTTTGTTTTGCTTCTTTTTCCAAGTCCTTCACCACCAAGGGCTTCTCAAATACAAAACAAAATACATAAAAATTAGTATACTAAGCTTGATTAAGAGGAACCATGGATCAAACATGGCTTAGAACATGAAAAAGAAGAGAAGAAATGAAGTTTCCTTGCACTTCACCTCAAAAACCTTAGAACTTTGCTCTTGAAGAAAGTCCTTGAAATTAAATTATTTAGAGAAAGTCTCCAACATGAAATTTGCTTAGAATATCATGTAGATTCAAGATCTATGATTGTATGAAATCAAAAGAGATTGGATGGTGGTTTTGGTGTTTTGGCCGAATGACCTTCTTAGGAAGAGAAAATGGAGTTTTCTTTTGTTCTTGATCTTGTAAGAGAGAGAATGGAAAGAATTATTTTTAGTCTTTTGGTAGAAAATGAAGATAGAAATGAAAACTCTTCCCACCTAGTAGTTGCCGTGGAGTGCATGGAGAGAAAGGTAATATTGTGTGTGTAGCTTTTTATTTTTCTTTGATAAGAATGAAAGAAAAGTTGATAAGAAAGATTAAGTGTAGAAATTGTCTTGCATTATTCATTGTATGACCATTGGTGAGTAGGAGAAAAATGAATCAATTATGGGTAGTTTGTCTCCAAAAAGAAGTGCATGGCCGTATGATACATGTGCTAAGTCATCAAAAATTGACTTACTTTTATTTAGCTTCTTGTAGGTATAAAAACAATAGCCAAATGAATTAATTGCACAAATCTTGTCTCCTTCAAAATGAATGGCCGTAGAAAACAAAATGGAGGGCCACTATATTTGACTATTTTCATTGATATTTGATATAATTGAAGAAAGAAGAATTAAGTGTATTATTTTGGCCATAAAAGAGTGCATGGCCGTATAGTGAGGAGAGAAAAGAATGAATTATTTGAGCAAATAATTGGTACTACATTATTTGATAGAAAAAGTGATGAAGTGATATAGCAAATACATAAAAAGATTTTTGCTCCCTTTTTCCTTGCATTGCCGTGGAGCTTCACAAATAAAGAAGTCATTTTATTTGACTTGGTCTCACTTTGTTTTACTTGAATTAGATTCTAATATCACAAAGTGAATTGATTATTAGAGCAATTTTCTCTTCCTCCACCGTAGAAGCAATAATTCTAAGGAGTCCAAATATTTATTCAATAGCTTATTTCCTATTAGTCCTTAGCGAGTCAAGCCATTATTCTTGACCAATTTCTATTAGTTTTTTGGAAAGTCTAAGCCATTAAGTTGGACCAATCTCCACCATTAATTAAATCCACATCCAATGGTCATAAATGGTCCTAGCCACTTTGTAAGACCAAATCTCCACCCTTGATCAATTCTAAATCCAATGGTTGTAAATGGTCATAGCCATTATCTTAGACTTATCCTACACCGTTGATTAAATCGATGGTTGATATCAAAGTCTTCAATATTAAACTTGTTTCCTATTGGTCCATCAAAAATTATCATAACGACTAATTGTGGGCTTAACAGTATAATTTCTATTTTTATTTGTGAAAACCCCACGAAAGATTATATTTACTATATTTTTATCGCCCGATAATTAATACAGTACAAAACACAGTACAAGAAATTTTCTAAAACTGTCTCCGGATTCAGGTTTAGTAAGATCCCCTGTCTCCGTCTCATCAGTACAAATTTTTCTATGTGTAAAAAAATTTTCACGTTTTGGGACTCATCCCGGGCCCACGTAAAACCACTCGGACCCACAAACAGTCCAAAAATGGTCGGAGTATCATAAAAATTTCATAATCACCCATAAAATCACAAAAATTAGAAAACGCACTAATATCAAATTAGATTACGTAAAATAATTAAAACCTAACAGAAAAAATTAAATTACGTAAGTTTTCCTCGGCCCGAAAATTTTTATTTTCCTGACACGGAGTAAATCACTCAAAACGATCAAATACGTTGATGGAATAATTAAAATAATTTTACAGCGCTCAGAAATTACTAAACAGTAAAATTTTGTTAATTGTCAAAATTACTGTTTACGAGATATGAAATTTTAGGATGTTACATTTCTCACAACCAACAGATAAACAAGCTCCTCAATACCAAGAGAGGTTGAAGTGGATGATCTCCCTCTTACCAAGAGAAATAACAAGGAAAGCAAGCTCCTTTTTCCTTTAGAATTTCGTCCTCCACCACTTCAAAACCCTAGAATATTCAAACTCACAAAAAATACAATCAAAGCTTGAAAAAGGTATTCTTGATCACTAAGGTGACGATGGATCACGAAAATGAGGTGGTATCCTTTACTACAAGCTATTATCCAATGGAAAAATATTACAGTTAACAAAAATTAGTATTTATTGTCCAATGGATAATAAAATGTACAATAATTTTTATTTATCAAATAAAAATCTTGAAAAACGTAAATTTCGTAAACTGTGTCTGCCTCGGGTTTAGTAAGATTTCCCGTCGACGTTTCCACAGTTCAAGATTTTCCAGCCTTGGGGAAAATAACTCATTTTCTTGGCTCCACTCAATGCACACGCAAAATGAGAAATATATTAAAATAATCAACATTTTAAGAAAAATCTAGAAAAATTCACAAAAGTCATAAATATTATAAATGACTATTTATCATGAAACAAATAATTTTCGAGGTGTTACATTGTTAGATGGCATCATTTACCCTATTTAAAATAACAAGTGGGTGAGCTCGGTGCAAGTAGTTCCCAAGAAGACCAGGATGATTGTGGTCGTCAATGAGAAGTGTAACATCCTCTTTTTAGCATGTTAGACTTGTGTATGATCATAGAGGTATCATAATACTAGCTTGACATGTTTGCTTAATTTTGTGATAAATTGAGTTAGTTTAAGCACTTCGCTGTAACACAGAATACGAAAAGTAGCTTAAAATGACTCAGAAAGTGGCATAAGTTGCTTAGTTGAGGGAAATAAGTCAAGAGAATTTATTTCTAGGTCACAAATATGTGGATGAGGATGTAGTTAAATTATGAGAGTAAATTGAGTTAGTTTGGTATTTTTAAACACACTGAGAGAGTATTTTAATGTCGAATTGACTTGATACAGATATAGAAACTTAAGAAAATGGTGAAATAAGAATTGAGATAAATCATAGGTTTTATTTTAATACTTTTGGAAGTTAGGAAACTTGATTTAGTGATATCAAAGCATTCCTATGAGATATAAAGTTTCTAGTGGAATTTTAGAGTCATTTGGTGACTCATGTTCTAATAAACTCTTTTGAGTTTTTTAGCCTTTTTTTCTCTCTTTTCTCACTCACTTTCTCATATTATCTCACGACCACACAACAGTAGTAGCAGAAAATAGAGGAAACGAAGAGAAGGAAAAGGAAGAGAAGGAGGAAAAAGAGAGGAAGAGGAGGAAATCGAAAGGGAAAATCAAAGCTTGAAGTTCACTATTCAAATAACTTGAGGTAGGGGTGTTTGTTACTCAACTCTTTCATTTTCTATACCACATGATGCTTGGTGCATGTGTGATAGGTTAGGAAATGGGTTTTTGAGTGGCTTCTTATCATTTAAATTGGTTGAACATGTTAAGAACTTGAAATATCCTTTGTTTTGAGTTGGTACATGTTTAACTATGGCTTTGAAACAAGTAAGCATCCATGTAAATCCTCACAACATAGGTTGTAAGTATGGGTTTGGATGAGATTAAAGTTACAATCATATGTTCAAATTCAACTTGAAAAGTTGGTGAATGATTCTTGTTGTTTCTTTCACTTGATTTTGATTTGAATACGTTTAAATGATGAGTTTAGTATTAGTTGATAGAAAGAGTGGATGAAGGCATGTAATATGCCCTATTTTCTAGTGCAATTTCACACCAGATAACATATTATTGAATAGTGATAACGGATTATTTGGTTATGACATAAACATGTAGTAACCAGATAACAAATTATTGAATAGTGATAACAGATTATTTGGTTGTTGTAGAAACATGTAGTAACCAGATAACAAATTATTGAATAGTGATAACAGATTATTTGGTTCCTCAAAATAGAATATTAGTGGTCCTAACTGATTATTTAAGACAATAACCAGTTAGGCACTTGGACAAAACATAATGTCAAGGGGTCCTAACCAATTATCCTAATAGAATAAGTAGTTATAGGCCTAGGAAAAATAGAGTTTTGCACTCTTAGGGTTAAAAGTAACCCTAGTAAAGCTATGTGTTAGTGATTAGTGATCCAATCAAGATAAGTTATGGATAATAATAGCTCTAGAAGCTTTAGTTACACCTTTATGGCTGAAAAAAGCATGTACATAAAGAGTTACTCATTTACTTTAATAAGTTTGAGTTGACATAGAAAGTATATGCTAGTTTTAGAGAAATGCTCTATTATCTCATTAACTTGAGTGGAAATAGAGTGTTAGTAAAGAGATGGTTCCTTTATTTATTAAAGTTGAACCATAACACAACAATCCTAACTAAGGGAGTGAGACAAGCTCCTTAACCTTACAAAGGAGTAAGAAATTTTTTTTGCTAAGGATGGAGTTATAAGACAAGGGAGCAAGAAAAGCACTTTGTCATAGTAAAGATGTGAGTAAAACACTTTACCTAGTATAGTAGAGGAGTGAGATAAGCACTCTACCTAAGACAAAGTAGTGAGTTAAGCTCTTTGTCAGATAACATGAGGAGTAAGAAAAACACTCATACAAGTAGTAGTAAGAATATGTTAAGCTCCCTATCAATGATAGTAAAGTGAGAATAACTTATTACCAAAAACAATAGG
Organism: Ormosia emarginata; assembly: GCA_029884605.1. Taxonomy (NCBI): domain Eukaryota; kingdom Viridiplantae; phylum Streptophyta; class Magnoliopsida; order Fabales; family Fabaceae; genus Ormosia; species Ormosia emarginata. The sequence goes on from JAQQTP010000088.1 coordinate 50,693,223, forward strand.
ATGAGTTAAGTCCTATGCTAGCAAAGGAGTGAGTTAAGCACTTTGCCAAGTGAAATTGATATTCTACAATTGTATAGGCAGTTGTTTGATATCGATAGTAAGTTAATAAGTTAATAGTTTATAAATTTACCTATGTGTATTTTTATAATATTCCCATGAGATATATGTCTTATTACTGAGAATTTTCATGTTCTCACCCCATTTTATATTTCATGGTAAAACAGGTCAAGACCCTCTTGAAAGGACAAAGAAAAAGAAAAAGAAGAAAAAGCAGTAAGATTAGATAGTTTCAGTTTGTTTTGTGAACAACTCTAGTATATTTTGTTACTTTGAGTTGTATAAAGTTGTATGTATAACATTTGGCTCTTTGAGACTTTTGATGTATATATGTATGACCCTTTTAGTTATAGCTCTCCATAATTATTTGTTTAAATATTATGAGTTAGAATGTTGTTTAAGTTAGTAGTAGCATAACTAATACTATTTGTAGCATCCTCATTAACATGTTAGTAATGCTTATGGATAGAAATGAACCATAACATTTGCCTAACATGTCTAAGTAATTATGCGACTTTCTGAGTTAATTTAGACACTCTGCCGCAACACAGAACATGGAAAATGACTATTTTAACTCCAAAAAATAGCATAAATTGCTTAGATAAGGGAAATAAATATGAAAAATTTATTTCTAAGTTAAAAATGTATGAAATAAGGTGTAGTTAAAGTTTCAAGATAAACCAAGTTGATTTGGTATTTTTAAGTATATTAGTTATGCGTTTTAATACCGAAATGACTTATAACAGATATGAAAAATTATGAAAATGATGAAACTAGAACTTAGGTGAATCTTAGGATTTATTTTAATATCTTTGGAGGTTAAAAACTTGATTTAGTAAAATCAAAGTGTTCCTAAGAGATATAAAGTTTCAATAACTTAAACCAAAGTCATATGTTATTATCCAAAACTTGATTTTTTTAAACCATCTTTCCCCTTACTCACCAAATGTGTTTCAGTAGAAAAAGAAAGTGGGAAATGAAGAGGACAGCAGCAGCTGAAAACAAAGGAAGATAAAGGAGGAAAGAAGCAAAGGAAAAAGGGAAGAACAATGCTTGATCTTTAACATATTTGGTGATTAGAGGTAGGGGAAAACACCTCATAGTTCTTATCCTTCTTTCCTCCATGTTTTTCATTTTTTTATGGCAAAAACAAAAAAGGAGTTTTTGATAGTAAACCATGACTTTTATGTTTGATTCTCATCCTTTTAAGCTTGATAATGATTAGATTCTTGTTCTTCCATTAAAGGTGTAATTTCAAACAAAGGTTTTCTTTATGATTATGTGTGATTCTTGTATTGAAGATGAATCTTTAGATGTTTGTGCATGAAAAAATTGACAATATGATGAGATTATGAGTTGATAATGGAAGTTGTTTGAGTTAGATTTTGGTTATGAATGAAAAAAAGTATGTGGGAATTGTTGTTCTATTGGATTCTGGAAAAACCAGAACATTGATGGAGGGTCGCGACACTCCATGAGAGGAAGCCGTGGCACTTGACTCTCTGGACGCAGGAAATTTCTATAGAACAATTGAGGTCGCGACACAAAATAAGTTGGAGCCTGTACTTTTAAGAAAAATTGGAGATTTTGTTACAAAATGACATAAAATGCATAAGTTGTTGATTCAAATTGATATATTGTAATGCACCAATGTTGGATTGATGAGAAAAACCCTTAAATGCTTACTATTATATGTTGATGAAAGTTGAATCCTTGTGCCATGTTATGATGTAATGATGAGAAATATCATAGTATACAATTAATCAGAAATGGTTTTAACATATTTATGCATGTTTTGATTTTCAAACTTATTATTTGTTATTTCCATGTATTGTAACACTATGGCTTGGACAAAAGGGCTCCTAATGCCAACGTTATATGTATGTTTGGTAGTGCAAGGAACAAAATGACGTCTTGCCTACCCAGAAATAATACAAGGAATAATAGGACTTCCTGGAAATAATCAAATAACATATGATTTCTAAAATAAAGTTTTTGAAAAATCATGGCATAAGCATACCCTAGGGCATTTCATAGGCATACTCATACATTATCATGCATTGCATAAATTAATAATTGTCTTGTTTTGTATGATGAAGGATGTTTAAGTTTATTTTCCACCTTTTTAATGATAATTGAATATATTAATTTGAGTTGAAATGCTATGTACTAGCTAAAAATGTTTTATTTTATTAATTTGAATGTCTACTTCAGAAAGGGAAAGGACTGAGTTTTGGCTTGTGCCACCTTTCTAATCATTTTTATATGTAACTGGCTTTTCCTTGAAGTAGCTAGATTTATTATGATGTCATGCTTTAAAATTACTACTGAGAATTTCAATTGTCATCCTAGTTTCTTATTTGTTACCAAGTGGTCTCAAACTCAAGAGAGGGGTGAATTGAGTTTATAAAATATTTTCGCAAATCTTTCATAAATCCTTTGTTTATCAATTTTCGTTGAAGTTATTAATTGATAGAAATGAATGAATAAATGAGATAGATAGATATTGCACTTAAATGAACTAGACAAGAGAGATAATATTCAAGAAAACCAATAAAACAGTGCACAATATATAGAAGTTGAGTTAGGAAAATAAACATAAAGCTTTATCCTGGTTCAGCCACCAATCCACTTTTGGCTTACATCCAGTCCTCAAGCAACCATTCGAGATTTCCACTATATCTTTAAGCTTGAAAGTAGGTGCTTGACAACCTTTACAAATTGGAGCACTCAACACACCTTGGGATACCTCACCCTTGTGCTTGAGCCTCTATATTCAAGGGATACCTCACCCTAAATGTTTTGAGCGATACCTCACCTGTTCTTTATAGATTATACAAGATTTAGATAAAAGAAACTCTCTCTAGAGAAGATATTACAAATTGAAGAACTATGGTATTAAGGACTCGCACTTTGAAGCTCAAAACAGAGTAAATGATGAAAATGATAAGAAAACTCGTATTTAATACTCAAGGATGTTTTTCAGAATGTTTTCCAACAACCAATGAATGCCCAAACACTTTCATTTATAGCCCATAACATTTAAGAGATGTTAGAGGTTGTTGGGATCATTAAATGCTCTCAAAGTGCTGTTGGAGAAGAGTTGTGGAAGTGTCCATAATTTGTTATGGCATAGCCATAATTGTTATGGCTTAAAAGAAGACGTCCTGGGCTTCTGTTTCTAACATCATAGCCTGTTATGAGTTGCTCATAATCTGTTAGGAGTTCTGTCATAATCTGTTGTGAATTTGGCATAATAGATTATAGAGTCATTTAAAACATAGATGGATGCTCTAACTTTAGCATATAATCTGTTATGAAATCTCCATAATCTATTATGGAACATAGAAAAACAAGAGAGAAATATTATGTATCATCTCATAATCTATTATGAAATAGTCATAATCTATTATGAGGCTTTAAAACATAAAAGGCATTCTCTATTATGAACACATAATCTATTATGCATTATTGCATAATCTATTATGGGTCTTTTTAAAACAAATGTGCAATGCCTTGTTTTCTCTATATAGTCTATTATGAGATTTCATAATCTATTATTAGAATTCATAATCAATTATGGGAAGTGATTGTGGCATTTAAGGATACAAATCCAAGTGCAAGCTGTCTCAAGTAATAAATTTCTCGGGAGTCCGAGGTCGATCCACAGGGAATTGATGAAGAAAAATTAATTGAGGTAAAAAAAGGATTTGTCACAACACCAAAAGTAATAAAAGATATTCACAAATGAATTTAAGAACTTGCTTGGGTTAGGAGATCCACTCTTGGCAATAAATTAAAGGCAAGATTATTTCTCTTTATAACTCAATTGAAATCCACACACAATGGAGGTTCAAATCAAAAAATATAACATTCAAAGTTCAATTATATATGTAATCATATTATGATTCCTTTAATTATCTACCAACATTTGTAAATGAGTTCAAGCATTCACTGTGCCAATCCTATTATCTACAATAAATCAAGATCTCCATTATACAAAGAAGGTTTCTAAATTGATTGGAAAGAAAATACAACATATATAATGTCCATTTGATAATATATCATTTAAGCACAAGAAATAGAATAATCTAAATTTATTTCATCACCAAGAGCTTCACTCTTTCATGCAAGCAAGATGAAGATTTAGTTACTTATAGATAAGAAGAAAGAAAGAGAGAAGAAGAGAAAGATGAACATAGCTTCAATTTAGAGCAAGAGAAAATTACAACAAAGGAAAACAATAAACAAGCATAACCATAACTTCTAAAAACTAAGCCTAACACCAAGAGCACCAAATGATCAGCCAATGGTGCCTTTTATAGAGGATTAGGGATAGATGTCTGATTACTGCTTGAGTTATGCTCTGATTACTGCACACTATTCAGGTTCCAATCACAAAACCTGTACTCTGACTTCTAAGCGCATTTAGCTTCACTAGATATCTGAATTTTACCTGAAGCTCTCATGAAAGTTGTAGAACTCTCTCTTATCTTTCCTACAAGGTAAGATACATAATTATTACACATCTAGAACTCAAGATATTGTTGAAATACAGAAACAGTGTAAGACCCAAATAATGTTGAAAAAAATCAATTAAGTCCAATTTGAGTCCAAACTTACAAAACATAATCAAGCTCAATCAATTAAGTACATGAAGAGTGTAAATGACTAAAAATGAGGGTTTATTAATGTATAAAATATGTAATTATCAAATTCCCCACACTTAGCTTTTTGCACTCCTGGGTAAAATACTGGTTGGGGTGAAATCCGCAAGTGTACGGTTTCGTCGTCAAGTAATAAAAAGATCGAATCCACAGGGACTATGTCTATGAATACCAATTAATTAATTAATTCAATTAAATTAAACAAAGAGAATGTAATTGGGGAGTGATAAAAACTTAGTAACCAAACAATAAAAATTTAAATGTAAAGTTGAGATCAAAAACAGTAATTATTAAGGAAAGGTTTTCAGATTCAAGAAAGCTTCCAGGATTGGGGTTAACCACAATGATACAAGACTCCTAATTGACAATCCTCTTATTAACACTTGAAATTCAATTGAAGGTGAATTATCCTAAATTAGTTAATGTTCCCTTTCAAGATACAAGAACCGTGCCCAATTAAACCAATTCCTACTCTCGTGGTAATTAAATCTAAATTGAACCCATTACGCTTTTTGGTAATTCATTAATCCTCGAAAGGCTAAACCTACTCTCGTGATTTAAACCTTAAGTTCAATTCTTATAGTTCCAATACCTAGGTTCACCTTTCAGTATGTCCCTAGATATCTATGAGATGCAAATAAGTGGCCAGTAAATTCACATGAATAATCGCAATAAGGATTGAATCAACAATATTCAAGATTAATAAAAGGGGTAAACAATATCAATTAATTATCATCAATGTATCAAAGGGCATTGCCCAATCCTAGAAACAAAAGGAACTACTCAGACATGGAGAAGAAGAAACCAGAAATCAAGTTCCAAAAACATCCAAACCCGTAATCCTAGAGAGAAGAGAGGAAGATGAAGATCAAGAGCCTCCAATGTGCCTCCTTCCAAACCAAATTCGAACCCTAATGTTGTCTTCAGAACATCTATATATACCCCATGGGTTAAAACTAGTTCAAGCCCTTCAGAAAAGAGAAAAACGGACTTAAAAATCTGACACGCACCCCGAACCACGGCCGTGGTGGGTACCACGGCCAGGCCGTGGTCAGTTCTGGACTTAGACATTTCAACCAAACTCTCAACCACGGCCGTGATGGCCACCACGACCAGGCCGTGGTTGTCTCTGGACTTCCCCTTTTGCTTTTTCACGTAGCTGCTCAATCCATGGCCGTGGTTCAGGCCACGGGCAGGCCGTGGAACTCTCTGGAATGAGCTTTTTGTCCCAATTTGCTACCCTTTAAGCTCCAGCTTCAATTGTGCAAGCTTTCCATCCATTTCAAGGCCAATTAAGCACCAATCCTGCACAACAACACCAAAAATACCGCAGTTATCCGAACTAAAGGGAAAAACAAACAAAAAGGGAAACTAAAATGCCTAGAACGTATAAAAATGCATGCAAACACAAGAACAAAATATGATGCTGTTTCACACACATCAAAATACCCCCAAGCTTAAGATTTTGCTTATCCCAAAGCAATAACTAAGACCAAACCAAGGAATGGGATTATGAGACAATAATGAATGAGGAACCCGAGAAAACATCTAACCAAGCAATAGGCAAAGACAAACCAAGAATTAGAGAGGTAATCAAAATCAAGTCCAATTAGAGGCTAAAGTTCTCAGAAATCATGCTTCTCACTAAATTAGGATCACTCAACTAACACACTCAAAGTGTTTAAGGATGAAGACAATGCGCTCAATATTCCTCAAAGAAAATGCACTTCCATAAGCTTGATAAGAAACTAAATTTCCACTAATAAACAACATGAAGGCAAGAATCAAAAGGTCTTTCAAGGGAGATAATGGGGCCATGGGAATGATGTCAGGAAGGATAAAGAAAGGAGGGTATGCACAAAGGGCTAACAACATTTTCAACAAGCACAAGAAACCTAATGGAACATACATGGAGCAAAGACAGTTTTCAATCAAGGCATAATTCCACATTTTCTCCCTTTCTTTTCAAGCTTTCACCTCAAGCTTTTCTTTTATTTTGTTTTCCCTTTTTCCTCATTTTTTTTTAGAGGGGAGAGACCTCATTTTCAAAACACATGATTCCCAATACAACATTCAAACTCAGATTGCTCCATTCAATATTCTAAATGATCACCGACAGTGTATCATCATAGGCATCAAGAAAACAATTATACAATAAGCTCAAAATGGGCAACTAGTGGATGAAAGTGTAACAAATTCAGAAGGCCAGAAAAATACCTAAGATGCCTTAATCACATTCAAGCATGCAAACCAAGATTTCGCCTCAAAATGGTTTCAAATCAAGTTCTAGAGCACAAAATCAATGAGGAATGACCACTCAACACAAAGAATGGGATGAAAAATCATATAGTGAATAAATCCCATACAAGCTCAAAACTCACTTTTAGAGGTTCAAAAATCAATGAGAAGCACAAATTCAGAGAACATATGCTAATTATCAACTATCAAGAAATCACCTCCACTATCAATTAAAGACAATGTCTGTTGCCTACCACAAGAATCAATAAATTAGGTTCCAAATCAATTATCATCTCAAAATCCCCAAAAGAGAGGGGGGCAAGGTTCAACCAAAAAGTAGAAATATAAGATGGTGTGAAAATGCAACAAGAAAATGCAATGCAAAATGAGATATTGGAATGCACGATAATGAAAAATAAATACCCCCAAGCTTAGACCTTACATTGTCCCTAATGTAAAAATCTAAAACTATGGAAGGAATAAATGAAAAGAACTCACTGCGGTGGTGGAAAAAGGAGACGTGTAGCCATGAACTTGAACATCCGGTCTAAAACTCCATTTTTTTTTGGCCGACAACTATATACATCCCCCTACAAAGGCTCTGAACTCAGGGAGGCACTAAGGCCGACTCAACAATAGCTAACTAAGAAACAAAAATAAAAAAAAGTGTTAATCAATAAAAATAAGAAAATAAAGGAAAAGAGATAGAATGTTGGGTTGCCTCCCAAGAAGCGCTAAGTTATAGTCATTAGCTTGACTGTGAGTTTGTTCTATGCTCAGGTGATGTCAATAGAGTGGTACTCAGTCCCCACTCCATCTTCATAGTGTTGCACTCTCTGGCCGTTTATTAGAAATGTCTTCTGGCCTTCTATCTTCACCTCAAGCACACCATAGGATAAGACTCGAACAATCTCATATGGTCCAGATCATTTCGACTAAAACTTACCTGGACAGAAATGTAGAAGCGAGTTATTAACAAGAACTTTATCCCCTAGTTTAAATTCACGCTTCTTGACACATTTGTCATCCCGCTTCTTTGGTCCTTTCTTGCAGGGCTTGACTTTCTCGAACTTGGAAGCAACCTTGGGCAAGGTCTCCTCTAATACAGCATGAGTCACAGATTCCTGCATATTTGAAAGTACAACTCTGTCCACATCATCAGTAGCATCTATGTGATTACATGAATTAGAGGAATTAAGATTTTTTTCAGAATTGAAAACATTAAAAACTACTTCCTCATTATTCAATCGCAAAGTCAATTTCCCTTCGTGGACATCAATAATTGCCCTTCCAGTGGCGAGGAATGGTCGCCCGAGTATGAGCGGCATTTTAGCATCTTCTTCCATGTCAAGCACAACAAAATCGACAGGTATGAAAAACTTACCCACTCTAATAGGAACATCTTCCAAGATGCCAACGGGGTACTTGACGGACCGATCCGCCAACTGGAGTGAAATAGTTGTGGGTTTCAGCTCACCCACCTCCAACTTCTTGCACACAGAAAGGGGCATAAGACTGACACTAGCCCCCAAGTCACACAGAGCTTTATCAAAATTTGTGTCACCAATCAAATAGGGAATAGAGAAGCTACCTGGATCTTTTAGCTTAGGAGGCAATTTATTTTGAATTAAAGCATTACACTCCTCAGTTAAAGCTACGGTCTCATATTCATAAAGCTTTCTCTTATTAGACAAAATGTCCTTAAAAAACTTAGCATAGGTAGGCATTTGTTTCAACGCCTCAGTGAAGGGTACATTAATGTACAATTTCTTAAGGACCTCTAGGAACTTCCCAAATTGCATATATAGCTTGGCCTTAGCCAATCTTTGAGGGAATGGCACTGGGGGTTGGTATAGTTCAGGGGGTACATACTTAGACACCTTTTCATTAATTTCCTCTTCCTCTAAGGGTTGTGTCTTAGTGTCTTTTTCCTCATTCCCCTCATCTTTGTCACTAACCTCCTTATCCTTGGGATCCTCTAGGTTCTTACCACTTCTCAAACTAACAGACATGCAGTGTTCATTACCTGGATTCATTTCAGGTTGACCAGGAAATTTAGCTTGTTGCCTATGTGAAGTGCCTACAAGTTGGGCAATCTGAGTTTCTAACAATTTATTATGAATGGCCAAATTTTCAACTTTAGATGACAACTCTCTAATGGCCTCAGTCACAACTTGCCCATGTTGCCTAAACTCCTCATTTTGCTTAGCTTGACTCTCAACAAAATTATCAAGAAGAGACTCAAGTTTAGAGTTTTGTACCTGTTGGAGTCCAGAAGAGGGTTTAGCACTACCTTGCCCTGCTTGGTGTTGACTATTTCGGTAGGAGAAGTTGGGATGTGACTTCCAACCGGGATTGTAAGTTTGAGAATATAGATCATTCCTCCCCTTTTGTTTGAAGTCATGGAAATTGTGGCATGATTCCACTTGCTCCACCGGTACACCTTGTGAGGAGCCAATTCCAACTTGGCATTCAACACCTATGTGTCCCTGTGCTCCACAAATCTCACAAAAATTGTTAGAGGCACCTATGGCATTTACATGAGCCTTTTCAAGCATGTCAAAACGTTTATTCAAAGAATCAAATTTTGACATAATTAAATCAACTCCGTCTACCTCAAACTTACCTCCCGAGAGTTTTCTCGGGTTATTACCTCTTTCATTTGCCCATTGGTGATGATTTGTGGCAACACTCTCAATGATCTCATAGGCTTCTGTCAGTCTTCTATTCATCAAAGCTCCACCAGCTGCGGAGTCTAGAGACACCTTCGAAGAATATTCTAGCCCATTATAGAAGGTGTGGACGATCAACCATTTTTCTAACCCATGGTGTGGGCAAGCTTCCAGCAAAGCCTTATATCTATCCCAAGCTTCCGACAATGATTCACCATCTTTCTGAACAAAGCTTGTGATTTGGGTCCTCAGATGAGTAGTCTTGGATGGTGGAAAGAATTTGTTCAAGAAAGTTTGCTCCAATTGGTCCCAAGAAGTGATGGTCTCAATAGGAATTGACCTCAACCAAGCCCTAGCTCTATCTCTCAATGATAATGGAAATAGGCGAAGGCGAATAGCATCAACAGAGGCACCTTCAATCTTGAGGGTCTCACAGAATTCCAAGAACATATCCACATGATCGTTTGGGTCCCTTGATGGCAATCCTCCAAACCGGTTCGCCTTATCATGGTGAGTAAAGCAGGTGGTATGGTGAACTGTCTAGCTTCAATGTCCGGCGAGCAATTCCGAACGCAAACCCCGAGCATTAGGGGCTGCATACTCTTTAAGAGGTCTATTATCGTAGGTGCAGCCATGACAAGCGTTGGCTCAAGTCTATCTCTTGCTCTTTGGCTTTGTTGTCTTCTCCTTCTCGCGAAGGGTTCTTTCAATTTCGGGATCGCTTCTTCAAGAGTCCCAAAACATCTAGTTCTTCGCATAAACAAGAGAATTACTGTAGACACTCAAAGAGAAAACAAGAAAGTAGTAAAAAGGTTTAAAATAATTAAATTAAAAATTTAACTGATATTCAAGAAGAACACAGTCCCCGGCAACGGCGCCAAAAACTTGGTTGGGGTGAAATCCGCAAGTGTACGGTTTCGTCGTCAAGTAATAAAAAGATCGAATCCACAGGGACTATGTCTATGAATACCAATTAATTAATTAATTCAATTAAATTAAACAAAGAGAATGTAATTGTGGAGTGATAAAAACTTAGTAACCAAACAATAAAAATTAAAATGTAAAGTTGAGATCAAAAACAGTAATTGTTAAGGAAAGGTTTTCAGATTCAAGAAAGCTTCCAGGATTGGGGTTAACCACAATGATACAAGACTCCTAATTGACAATCCTCTTATTAACACTTGAAATTCAATTGAAGGTGAATTACCCTAAATTAGTTAATGCTCCCTTTCAAGATACAAGAACCGTGCCCAATTAAACCAATTCCTACTCTTGTGGTAATTGAATCTAAATTGAACCCATTACGCTTTTTGGTAATTCATTAATCCTCAAAAGGCTAAACCTACTCTCGTGATTTAAACCTTAAGTTCAATTCTTATAGTTCCAACACCTAGGTTCACCTTTCAGTACGTCCCTAGATATCTATGAGATGCAAATAAGTGGCTAGCAAATTCACATGAATAATCGCAATAAGGATTGAATCAACAACATTCAAGATTAATAAAAGGGGTAAACAATATCAATTAATCATCATCAATGTATTAAAGGGCATTGCCCAATCCTAGAAACAAAAGGAACTACTCAGACATGGAGAAGAAGAAACCAGAAATCAAGTTCCAAGAACATCCAAACCCGTAATCCTAGAGAGAAGAGAGGAAGATGAAGATCAAGAGCCTCCAATGTGCCTCCTTCCAAACCAAATTTGAACCCTAATGTTGTCTTCAGAACATTTATATATACCCCATGGGTTAAAATTGGTTCAAGCCCATCAGAAAAGAGAAAAATGGACTTAAAAATCTGACACGCACCCCGAACCACGGCCGTGGTGGGTACCACGGCCAGGCCGTGGTCAGTTCTGGACTCAGACATTTCAACCAAACTCTCAACCACGGTCGTGATGGCCACCACGGCCAGGCCGTGGTTGTCTCTGGACTTCCCCTTTTGCTTTTTCACGTAGCTGCTCGATCCATGGTCGTGGTTCAGGCCACGGGCAGGTCGTGGAACTCTCTGAAATGAGCTTTTTGTCCCAATTTGCTACCCTTTAAGCTCTAACTTCAATTGTGCAAGCTTTCCATCTATTTCAAGGCCAATTAAGCACCAATCCTGCACAACAACACCAAAAATGTAACACCCCTTGATGTAGCAACCAGAGCATAATCATCATTACACCACAGTTACTAAATCCAAGTGTGTCACAGTCATGATAACAGTAACTTAAATTCTCAAGAGTCTATATATATATATATATATTTTGACAATTTGCATAGGTAGAAAATATGAGCCTCGAATGAAATATAAATATATTCAAGCCATGATACAACCACTGAAATAAAATCATATCTCTTATATATATATATATAGTCAATTTACACAAATCACTGATGACATAGAATATAATAATTACAGAGTCCAATAAAATACAGCGGGAATAAAACACAAAAAGGGGGAAAAGTAATGACCCAGGGATAGGTACTACTAGTAGACAAAGCCGCAACCCCATATACACATACGACGCTCGGAGTCCCAGTCAACAAGTCAGGCATCAATGCCTCCACGCAACTGCACTCGTACGTAGCCGAAGAAACCTTGTCCAAACGCCCAATCCAATCAACCAAAGTGTGGTCCCTCCTTATCTTCCTCACGATCTTTTAACAATATAAGTACAAAATAGACATACAAGGATATAGGAAAGAGGTGAGACACCCATCCTTCATTACCATTATGGCAGTAAGAAAATGACACGGCGCAGAGTGCCCATAAAGCAATACAGTTCATATATTTATTAACGGCAACAGCGGAATTTATAACAAAAGTAATGCAATTGTAAGCAATAATAAGAATTAATAATAACAACGATATTTATAGTAAAGTAGAACAACAACAGGCAATAGCAGACAGATCACAATAGTATTTCCAAGAATCAACACAACAATCAGACAATCATCACAGTAATAATAATCAAATCAGTCACAGTTACAGGAAATAAACATTAATGATGACAAAATATATCATAGTTCATATGCATGCTTTCCCAAAGTCCTACTCCATGGAGCTAAACCCAAACAGTCAGAGAGAAAGATCAGGAGACATGTCTATGACTCGGCTGCCGAGGCCAGTGCTATCAATAAATTTTCTCGTGCACAATCATGGCATTACACAGACATTCTACACTAGATCACGATATAGGACAGTGTCTCGGTCCGGATCGTCGGTGCGTTTGCATCGGTCTACCCCACGGGCAGGAGAGCTACCAACCTCCCATTGATGAGGAACCTGCACCCCGACGCCCCCAAGGTCGCCAATGACCTACACTTGTCTATTCACACCCGCACTAAGGTGTGTTCAATCTCCTAGGCAACTTGGCCTTACAAAAGTCCACAAGGACAATCACAATGCATAAGACACTATGCATAAACATGTATGATTCACAATCTCATGCAATTCCATAATATGCCACATTAGGCCAATATAAGCATCAATATACAAATGGTCACTCACATGGACCCATAACATCATAATACAAGGATTAAGTCAATTGATGCGTCCCTAGGTTCATTATGAATCCTAACTTAGAATTCGTTTCCCTTCTCAAGGTTCATGTTCAAAATCAATACTTGAAATCAATTTAATATTCCAAGGCAATCCGATTTCCTATAACTTATAAATTAATTAAGCTATTAAGCCTCACACTCTATTGTTCTTCACTCACTTAGAATCGCCTTAAGTTTTACAATGGTCCCATTCTTAGTCTTCTAAAATTTATGAAGTCTTGACTACACTAAATTCTTCCAATTTATTAGTTGTCCATTTATTACATAGGTTTCTAATTACCTAATCACTTATGCTTCTAACTTATCAAAACCACATACTTACCTAAAATTTGCCCTAGAGGTCGTGGCCTCACAATGGTTACAATCCCAAATTCTCTTAAGTCATCATACTACATGTCATTCCCTTAATTCATTTAAGTGTTCACTTAACAAATTAGTTCACCAAGAACCCTAATCTTTATGCCTCAAAACCGTAGCCATCATTTAGGCTTCAATCATAAACTTTTCTTCCATTAAATTCTACTTTGTCACTTGATTAATTCTAGTCTTATGCTTGTTACACATTAACCATAATTTATCCAATTTTCACCCTAAAAACCGTAGCCTTCCAAGAGAGGTTCCCAAATGTTTTTCTTCCATTTCTAATCACATAATCTAATCCAACATACCATTATATACAACAAATCAATCTAAGGTCACAATTATCACAATATATGTTACACTCTTAATTCACTTAAATTTAGATCATCAAAATCAATCCATTTGTCTTTTTACCAAGACCAAAACCGTGGCACCCATCTTGGGTATTAAACTCTCAAAGTCTTCCATTCATTAGTGTTAATACTATCAATTCAATTTTTGATTACATGAGTCTTATTTCACTTGTATACAAAATTAATTCTCATCCCTAACTTCTAGTCAAAACCGTGGCACCATGTTGAGGTTGGAAACTCCAAATTTTCCATTTAGCAACCCCAACATGATCAAGCACAATTAATACATCAAACATATTCAATAGCATAATCAAGTATCAATCAAATCCAAGAATACTAAATCATACCAAATTTATAATTCAAGCAAGCATACAAAGAGCCTACAAGGATGGATTTCTCCATCAATACACACACAAAGTCTTCTCACCACCATAAGTGGTTGAAGTGAGTACTCTCCCTCTTACCAATGTGTAGAAAACAAGAAGAACACCAAGGAAGCTTCTTGAATTTTCGGATTGCACCTCTCCAAAAACCCTAAAAATTCTACTTTGTAAAAACAACATCAAGGCTTGACAAATGAACCATGGATGGTCATTAAAGAAACCATAATCACGAAAATGAGAGAGGAGAAAGAGTGGTCTTGAAACTTACCCAAAATGCTCAAAGTTGGAGCTTGAAGAAGATGATGAAAATGAAAGATTTTCAAGAAACTCCAAGAAGAAAAGATGTTTAGAATGGTGAAAGGATTTAGGAAATGTAATTAGAAGAAATTTTTGTGAAGATTAGGGTGATGAAAAGAGGGCTGGCCGTGTGGTTGCTAAAGAGAAGGAGGAGAGAAAAGTTGAAGAAGAAAGAAGAAGAAGTGATGAGAGAGAAAGTGTCTTGAAATTATGATTAAAGTGTAGAAGAAATTAGCTAAATGAAAGGCAATTATTTGCCTTGCATGGGCTTCCACCAGCCGTGCAAAGAGAGAGAGAAGAGAGAGTGAAAATTGGCTTCCAAGAGAAGCCAAAGCACATGGGTCAATGTTTGGGTCAAAGCTTCTTAAGGAAGCTTTGATTATTTAACCATTAAATTTGAATTAAAGTAGATAAATTTGACATAAAGTAGATTACATTAGGATAATGTGATAGGATTTTTATTACACACTATTATCCAATGAATAATAGTTACAGTTGACAAAAGTCAGTATTTAATTTATCTGACAGATGAATTTTTTGCTGTATTGATTTATTTTATCTGTTAGAATTTCTCGAAAATTATGAAACCTTGTAAACTGTGTCAAGTCTCGGGTTTAGTAAGATCCCCCATCGACATGTCCATAGTCCAAGGTTCTCAGAGAAAACATCGCGTTTCTCTAGTCCTGCTCAGTGCGCACGCAAAACGAAGAATATATTAAAATATTTGACGATTCCGGAAAATTCCCAAAAAATTACAAATATTATAAAATGACTATTCGTTATATAATTTTCCAATTTTTGAAGCACTACAGTCGTTTTTTCCGACTCTGCTCGAATTTCACATAAAACGAGAAATATATTAAAATATTCGTCGTTTCCGAAAAATTCTAGAAAAATTCCTAAAAATCAAGAATATTATAAAATGATGAATTATGACCAAATAGGTATTTTTCGGGATGTTACAAAAAATACCGCAGTTATCCGAACTAAAGGGAAAAACAAACAAAAAGGAAAACTAAAATGCCTAGAATGTATAAAAATGCATGCAAACACAAGAACAAAATATGATGTTGTTTCACACACATCAAACACATAAGATCAAAGCTAGGAAACAAAGAAAAAAGACATCGACTCAAAAGCTAAAAACTCTAAAAGACTCGATGAAGCAAGAAGAGCAATCAGAAATTCAAGGGATCAAAGCATTAATGAGTTAACATTTCTTCACATCTCAAACCAACAAGCAAGGAAACTTCAATTGAAAAGAATGATAGATCCTCACAGAATTCACTCTCAATCTCTCAAGTGTTTAAAAGGTAAGTATTTCACTCTATTCAACCTATGAATAATTGCACTATCATAAGTTTACTTATCTTCTACTTCTTTGCTACTCAAAACACATGCATACAAAAATCAAGAGGACTTTATTCAAGGTTGTAATGGGGTCATAGTAAAGGAGAGGGGATAATATGAATATGAGAAAATAAATACCAAAGAGAATAAAAGAGCATTGTGGTACAGTTAGAGTGGAGAAAATGTCTGAGAACATTCATCATAAAGGACAATCACTAATATTTGACTAATGTTTTGTTGAAGATCAATCCCAAATTGGTGAATTGAATTCATTGTTAGGCATGAACCTTCTCATTTTCTTCCTGTTGTTTCCAAGCATCCACCTTTATTCTAGACTCTGATAATTCTTTGATTGCAACAGTGGTCAGTCCTTTTTTTTTTTATCATTTTGCACACATACCCCCACACTTATTCAAGAACAAAGCCAATGCTCTTTTATTCCCTAAGGTTGGGTAAAACATGTTTTTTTTTTAAGACATGTAATGAGCTAAAAACAAGGAATGGTCAAATAAGCTCAAAGGGGTTACACAAGGGAAAATATACAAGGATGACTATTTGGTCAAAGTAGCTATTTCAAAATGCCTCAATCATATTTATGTATGCATGTGAAAATTTAGCCTAAAAAAGGATGACTATTTGGTCAAAGTAGCTATTTCAAAATGCCTCAATCATATTTATGTATGCATGTGAAAATTTAGCCTAAAAAAGAATCAAAGTAAGTTCTAGAGTAATAATTCCATGAGTGAAAATCACACAAGAAAGAAGAGAATGGTATAGATATTCAATCCATTAATCAATAGGCTTAAAATCTCACAAGATATATTTCTATCATTCTCAATCCACCATATCAACATTCATATCCAAGCTTATAATTTTTAAGAAAGAAGACAATTTATGCTAAGATCCAAGAATCCATTTCCTACTTTGGCACAAAATAATTATCTCCTCAACTAAGATACGTCTTAAGAGTAAAATTACCTCCAAGGCAAAATTTACTCCTTACTCTGCCATCCTTAATTGGTTTTACTACGAATAGGTTTTTGATAGTCAGATCACTAAACATACTTCCCAATTTAGATGCGTCTCAGAAGTAAAATTACTCCTTACTCTGCCATCATTCATTGGTTTAGTAAGTCCATGACAATCATATCATACTTCCAAAAAAAAAATTTTTTTTTGGTCAACTATCCTTCCCCCCAACTAGATCACAACATTGTCCTCAATGTTAAAATATAGATGAGTAAAGGATAGAAGATATTACCTGTTAGAGAAATCTGACACAAATTTAAACAAAAACAAAGTACGATAAATAAAATCAAAGGTAAAGAAAAGTTATAAACGAAGTGTCAGATCTGGCTTTCTTTTCATCTTGCTTCCCTCATTGCTTCCTGCTGACCAATCTATCTGAGCTATTGCTGGGTTAGGTTTATGAACAAAAGCTTCTAATTTATCAATCAACTTATCAATAGTGGAAGTAGAGATAAGAAGTTGTCTTGTCGAAGGTGTGATAAATTTCTGTTCCACAGCATGGTCAAGAAAAAGTAACAAAATATCAAAGAAATTATTTACATTCAACAAACCTATGGGTTTATGGTGGATGTTTAGTTGGGCCCAAGAGACAATTTGAAAAACTTCTTCCAAGGTACCAAAATCACCTGGTAAGGCAATGAGTGCATTAGAGTTTTGAAGCATTATCTTCATTCGTTCATGCATTGATGATACCTTAAGTTCCTCCCCAATTGTCTTTCCAGTGATGTTCTGTTGAGTTAAAGGTTCAGGAATGACACCTAAAACCTGACTGCCTCCTATATATGCAGCAAGTGATACAGCCCCCATTAACCTATGGCAACCTCCCCTATATACAAGATGAATATTCCTCGCAGCAAGTGATTGACCAAGAGTGGTAGCTGCATTTACAAACTCTAAACCCTTCCCATACCTAGACCCACAAAATACATAGATATTTTTAAGTTGACTAACAGAAACACCTTCCATTTCTATACTCACCTTCCCCTTGAATGATTCTGAGTTGGAAGAAAATAGAGAAAATGAAGTGTTTAAATAGGAAAAAGAATGGAAAGGATAATAATAGCACCTATAAGGGTAGGTTGGTTGTTGTAAGAAAAGTTTGAAATTAAGAAACACAAATTTTTTTTTTGACTTCAAGAAAACCATGAGGGTAAAGAAGTCTAGAAACCCTTGAAAGACCCTGCTCAAAGGATCGTCTATCCAAAACCAAAATACAGCAAAATCATACAAAGATAAAAGAAATATAATAGCAAATAATGACATACCTTTATGTACAGTTTTCATGGCGTATCTTTATACTGCACGTCATGAGTGCAGTAGTGGCATATCTCTATACTGCGTGTCACCAGTACAGTAGACACTCACGTTCATTTATTCAAAGAAAAAAGAAAGAAGAAACCATCGTGGGTTTCCATCCTAGGTCAGGAACCTGGAGAGCTCACACTTGGGCTCGTAACATCAATAAAGATGCTAAAATATGAAACCTGTAATGTCCAAGATCTAGAACGTCCCATCCCAAGGCGCTAAGAGCCCCTTCTAATAAAAGAGAGGATCAAGCTCAGATGCCTCATACGCTTTGGCAGCCGCGGGTTACTTTTCACTAATAACCAGAGTGGGACGCTTCTGCCTATCCATCAACTCCACAGTGCCTAGATGGTAAACATTGGGTTATGGAGTGCAGCTCTCTATAGAGCATGGTACACGAACCTTTTTAAAGACTAACGTGCAAAGGTCCACCCCAGTCAATGACGGGTCAACCAAAGGCTAAGGCTCCACAACTAATTAAAGTCATGGTACTCCTTTTGGATCGCCCTTGTTCAAACATTTTTTTTAAGAAAACATGACGAAGAAGAAGAAGAAAATAATGTGTACAGATTGTTGTGGATATGGCTCACATCTGCCTCTGGTTTAACGTCTAGTAACGACTTAAACGCCTTCTATGAGTCGAGGATAAGCTTCCCGTCCAATTTTCTTATAAATTGAAAAACAGGGTCTTTTAGAGTCAGATTCCCAAGACTGTAGTGTTTTTCTTCATCTTTGAAGAGATTCTACAAATTAAGAAATTCACGATGCACCAATCCACAAGAATGCGTCTTAAGAGTCAATAAGATATCATCTAATGACTCCTTACTCAGTCTATTCTTAATGAAAAAAAAATTATCTTCTCTGTTTGTGGAAACCATCCCCAAAGAACAACATCGCTTGTTACAATTCCATCATCCACATTTGTGACAGACTTGTAACCTTTTTGCTTTTCTCCTTTTAGAATACGAACTTTTTCCAAGACCTGACATGTATGGGTCAAATGAAATTGAAGACTCACCTGCTAGTCGAACCTTTGCTTCAATTATCCATCATACATCTTTTGGTATACCCTTGTGCATTAACAATCTCAATCTTTCACATCTAACTTTGTAGATTTTTTTCAGAGCATTTTGAGGGAGAGAAGGAAAATGTTTTCTCAGGTTTGAAAGAATGACATCCATTTTAAAGGAGAAGAAGGATTCAGTTATTTTGGAAAACTGAAAAATAATCTGACTTGAGAGTCACGAAGTACCGTTATCCGCCACTTAACCGGCAACACAAAGAACTGCAAAAACAAGGCAACAAAATTAGAGTGAATTCTATTCATAACAAGGATAAAAAAGAGAGATGAATTCTACCTCATCAACTTGGTTTTCTAGAAATGGTTTAAGCCTTTGTCCATTGACTTTAAACACATTACCATTCCTAGGATTCTCAATATCTACGGCCCTATAAGGATACACATGTTTGACAACAAAAAGACCACTTCACCTAGATCTCAATTTTCCAGGGAATAGGTGCAGGCGAGAATTATAAAGTAGAACTTTTTGACCAATTTCAAAAGATTTTCTCAAAATTGTCTTGTCATAAAAAGTTGTTGTTCTGGCTTTATAAATCTTTGAGTTCTCATATGCATCATTTCTCAATTCCTCAAATTCATTTAATTGTAATTTCCGTATCTTGCAAGCATCATCAAGATTTAGATTGAAAGCTTTAATGGCTCAAAATACTTTATGTTCTAATTCTACAGGCAAGTGACAAGGTTTTTCATATACTAACCGATAGGGTGACATGCCCAAAGATGTTTTGAAAGCAGTACGGTAAGCCCAAAGTGCATCGTTTAGTCTTAAAGACTAATCTTTACGATTTGGGTTAACCATTTTTTCCAAAATTTGTTTAATCTCCCTATTTTCCAATTCAACTTGTCCACTTGTCTGAGGGTGATAAGGGGTGGCAATTTTGTGTGTAATACCATATTTCTTCATTAAAGATTCAAATGGTTTATTGCAAAAATGTGTTCCCCCATCACTGATGATAGCTCGAGGGATTCCAAATCGACATAAGATATTTTCTTTTAAAAATTTGAAAACAGTTTTATGATCATTGTGTTGGCATGGAATCGCCTCAATCCATTTTGAGACATGATCAACTGTAACCAAAATATACACAAATCCAAATGAGGATGGAAATGGACCCATGAAATCAATTCCCCAACAATCAAAAATTTCAATGACAAGGATGAGGTTCAAAGGCATCATGTTTCTCTTTGAAATTGAGTCCATTTTTTAACAATTTTCACAACTTTTGTAAAAGGTATAGCAGTCCTTAAATAAAGTGGGCTAATAAAATCTGTACTACAAGATTTTCACAGCTATTTTCTTTGAAGAAAAGTGACCTCCACATTCTTCTGAGTGACAAAATTTAATGACACGACGTACCTCACTGTTGGGCACACATCTTCGAAAGATTTGGTCAGGACAATATTTGAACAAGAATGAGTCATCCCAATAAAAAAATTTCACCTCTGTCAAAATTTTTTTTTTTATCTTGGTGCGTCCATTGAGGTGACATCTTTCTTGTTACAAGAAAGTTGACTATGTTAGCAAACCAAGGCATGGAATTGACAGAAAATAAAAATTCATCAGGAACAGAATCATTGATGGGTGTGCTATCAAAAGGTGAGCCTATTGTAAGTCTGGACAAATGATCAACGACAACATTTTCGGCTCCTTTCTTATATTTTATTGTGATGTTGAATTCTTGAAGCAACAAGATCCATCGTATCAATCTTGGTTTGGCATTCTGCTTAGACATCAAATATCTAACAGCAGCATGATCAGTGAAAATCACAATAGAAGAACCAATTAAGTAAGATCAAAATTTGTCCAGTGCAAAAATTACAGCAAGTAGTTCTTTTTCAGTAGTGGTGTAATTCATTTGTGAACTATTTAAAGTTCTACTTGCGTAATAAATCACATGAGGCTTACCTTCCTATCTTTGGCCTAAAACAACGCCCACAACATAATCACTAGAATCACACATTAACTCAAAAAGCAAAGACCAGTCAGGAGATTGCATGAAATGAGCATATATCAAAAGACCAATTAATTTTTCAAAAGATTTTTTATATTCTTGAGTCCAATCAAATGGTGCATCTTTCAACAAAAGACTACATAATGATCTAGATATGACACTAAAGTCCTTTATGAATCTTCTATAAAATCCTGTATGTCCTAAAAAGGAACGAACTTCTCTAACTGTTTTGGGGAAGGCAAATGAGCAATTAATTCAACTTTGGCCTTATCAACTTCAATTCCTTTAGAAGATATCACATGACCTAACACTATTCCTGAGGTAACCATGTAATGACATTTTTCTCAATTTAACACAAATCCTTTTTCTTCACATCTTTTAAGAACTTTTTCTAAATTATCAAAACAATTTTCAAAAGAATTTCCAAAAACTGTCAGATCATCCATGAAAACCTCTAAATAATGCTCAATCATGTCACTAAAAATACTTAACATGTATCTTTAAAATGTTGTCGGAGCATTACAAAGGCCAAAAGGCATTCTTCTATATGCAAAAGTACTAAAGGGACATGTAAAAGTGGTCTTTTCTTGATCTTCTAATGTAATTGGTATTTAATTATAACTTGAAAAATCATCAAGAAAACAGTAGTATGGATGTCCTGTTACCCTTTCCGAAATTTGATCAAGAAATGGCAAGGGGAAATGATCTTTCCTAGTAGCAGCATTTAGTTTTCTAAAATCAATACATATACGCCAACTAGATGAGACTTGCGCAGGTATTAATTCACTTTTATCATTTTCAATCACTGTTATTCCAGATTTCTTAAGCACAACTTGTGTAGTGCTTACCTATTAACTATCAGAGATAGGATAGATAATTCCAACATTAAGCAATTTAAGGACTTCAGCTCTAACTACCTCTTTCATGTGTGGATTTAATATTCTTTGAGATTGTTAAGAAGTTTTAGCATTATCCTCTAAATGTATTCTATGTGTACAAATTAATGGATTAATGCCTTTTATGTCCTTTAATGTCCATCCAATTGCACTTTTATGCCTTTTAAGTACTTATGTTAACATACCTTCTTGTTCTTCAGTAAGAGACGAGGAAATTACCACTGGAAAGTTTTGCTCTTCTCCCAAAAATATGTACTTCAACCCAGCAGGTAATGGCTTTAGTTCCGGTGTGGGTACTTCTTCATGGGCATTATCATTCATGGGTTTTAGCTCTTCAAATCTTGGCTTCCATCCCTTGTACTCCATTACCTGTGTACAATCAAACAAAGAGCATATTTCAGAGATATCATCTTCTAGTTGCATGCCTGACTCAAATGAATTGACTAAACAAATTTCTAATGGGTCAAAAGAACTCCTTGTTTGAAGATGATCATCTATAATGGCTTCAATTCCTTCAACTTCCTCCTTTTCATCAAGGACTTCCTGTGGTTGCTTGCATATGTTAAAAACATTAAGCTCCAGTGTCATGCTTCCAAATGTTAGCTTTACCACTCCATTTCTATAATTTATCAAAGCATTTGAATTGACTTGCAACTATCAACCATAGGTTCATTATCCAAGACAATAAAATCCACAGGATATATGAATTTATCAACTTGAACCAATACATCTTCCACTATTCCTCTTGGAATTTTAATTGATCTATCGGCAAGTAGAAGAGTTACAGAAGTTGGTTTTAACTCACCCAAGTTGAGTTGCTGATAAACTGAATATGGAAACAAATTGACACTAGTACCAAGATCAAGTAAAGCTTTTTCAATTTTATGTTCTCCAATAATGCATGAAACTGTAAGACAACCAGGATCTTTATATTTCAATGCATTATTATTCTGAAGAATGGAGCTTACCTATTCAGCCAAAAATGCTTTTTTTTCACATTTAGTTTCCTTTTAACAGTGCACAAGTCCTTCAAATATTTGGCATAACAAGGAATCTGTTTGATAGCATCTAACAAAGGAATATTGATCTTCACTTGTTTCAAAATTTCAAAAATTTCAGTGTGGTGGTCCAATTTCTTTGGATTATTCAATGCTTGAGGAAATGGGGGTGAAGGCGAGAGTTTAGTCTCCTTTTGGTCAGCTTCTTCATTTTCTTGGGCAATTGGTTCATCTTCTTTCTCACAAGGTTTGGGAATTTGTTTTTCAACAACCTTTCCACTCCTAAGAGTTATC
The DNA here is from genome assembly GCA_029884605.1 of Ormosia emarginata. Lineage (NCBI taxonomy): Eukaryota > Viridiplantae > Streptophyta > Magnoliopsida > Fabales > Fabaceae > Ormosia > Ormosia emarginata. The sequence goes on from JAQQTP010000088.1 coordinate 50,716,706, forward strand.
ACTGACTTGACTTGGTCCATTTGTAAGTTTTCTGAACTCCCTTCATTTAGACTGTACTGACCCTTGGGATTTGGTTGAGGTTGAGAAGAAAATTTTCCTTTCTCGTGAATGGTGAGTGCAGAAAAAAGTTTAGCAAGAGTGTCTTTTATGTCATTCATGGTTTGATTATTTTGTTTATTAATGGCCTCTTACTTTTCTATGAATGTATACAGTGTTTCTTCAAGGTTTTTCCTATATGGTGGGATATAAGGTGCATATCCTTCAGAATTTTGAGAGTCTTGTTATTCCTGAGGAGGTGGTGGTTGCACAAAATGGGACTGATTATTATTCCTCCAGCTGAAATTCGGGTGATTTCTCCATCCCGGATTGTATGTATCTAAAAAAGAAGAAGTAAATGACTTTTTAAAATTATTCATTGCATTTACTTGCTCATGTACAACTTCTTTAAAAATAGGAATCTTAGGACATTCATGTGTTGAGTGTCCTCAGTCATCACAAATGCCACAAATTTCTTCATTTTGCACAGATTTGATTTCTTTTGTTTTTCTTAATTCCATGGCTTCAACCTTTCTAGCCAAACTGGAAAACCTAACATTTTGATCTTCCTCTTGACTAAGGTGATATTTTCCTTTATTAGCACTTGCAAGGTTAGATCTAATTGAATTTTTAGAAGGGTTAGTACTATGCCAAGATTGAGAATTTTCAGCCAACTGGTTTAAATAGTCTAAAGCTTCATCAGGTTCTTTATCAAGAAACTCACCATTGCACATTGTTTCCACAAATTATTTTGTTTCAGGTGTTAAACCTTCATAAAAGAAGCTTATAGTACACCATTTTTCAAAATCATGATGTGGGCAAGAATTTAACAAATCTTCAAACCGTTCCCAACATTGAAAATATGCTTCATTTGAATTTTGGGTAAAATTTTGGATTTGTCTTTTCATAGCATTGGCTTTATGTGTTGGAAAAAATTTCTTCAAGAACTCACATTGCAATTCTTGTCATGTGCAAATTGATCTTGGTTTCAAAGTGTTAAGCCAAGATTTTGCTTTATCTTTTAAAGAAAAAGGAAACAATTTAAGCTCAACAATCTCTTCAGTGCAATTTTAGTCATTGAAAGCAATACATACTTCTTCAAATTCTTTCAAATGTAAATATGGACTTTTAGATTCTAAACCATGGAAATTAAGAAGTAAAGAAATCATACCTGGCTTAAATCTAAAATTGTTGGCGTTGAGTGGAAAGATGAAACATGATGGACTAGAATTTCGAGGTGGTTGCAAATATTCACGCATGGTTCGCAACGGTTGATTTTCATGTTCATCATGTACACTTTCATTTTCAGCCATTGTGTTAATTATGTGTGATTGTGATTCAAATAAATCAATATATAAAGTACTAGGATTAATTTTAATTAAATGACCAAAATTTAAATCATGACACCAATTAAGCATAAATAAATGACTTAAATAGAAAAAATAATGTACAAGTCGACAGTTTATACTAGTCATTAAATATTAACAAGGATGTGATATAAATCAACCACCCAATAAATATTAACAAGTAAAAAGTTAGATAACTGATATAGTAAAAAGTTAGATAATTAGAGAGTTAATAATTAGTAAGTTAGAAAGTGCGAGAAAGTAAAATACGAGAAAATAAAGTGCAGAAAATAAAGTATAAAAAGTAAATTACATAAAATAAATTTCAAATATGAAAAGGAGAGAGGTAAAGCCCCACCAGGCGGCAAAAAAAGAAGAGAAGAAGAAAGATTATTTCATTACGTTAGAAAACAATAATAAATAACAAAAATTTAAAAGTTAGAGAGCAAAAAATAAATGACGTAAATTAAAAGTTAGAGAACAAAAAATAAAAGTTAGTGAACAGAAAATAAATGACATAAATATAAATGTTAGCAAGTTAGAAAGTTAGCAAGTTAGTAGTTAGCAAGTTAGTAAGTGTAACGCACCTAGATATAATAACCTCGGCACAATCGTCATTGTACCACAATAACTAAATCCAGGCGTGTCACGATCTCAACAACAGTAATTTCAAAATAATTTATTTCCATTGTGCATAAGTAGAAAATAGGAGCCTCGAATGAAACATATTTATTACCCAACCATTTAATACAACCATTGAAGGAAAAGAAAAACATATTTCATATATAGTACACCCGTCTTTAACATAAGGTACTGATAAGATAACACTAAACATAGTACTTACATATTCAAATAAAAATACAGCAGGAACAAAACATTAAAGGGGAAAAGTAGTAATCCTTGGGATAGGCACTACTAGTAGACAAAGCCGCAACCTCATATACATATGATGCTCGGCGTCCTAGTCGACAAGTCAGGTATCAATGCCCCCCACGCAGCTGCACTCGTGCGTAACTGAAGAAATCTTGTCCAGGCGCCCAATCTAATAAGCAAAAGTGTGGTCCCTCTTCATTTTCCTTACGATCTTTTATCAAATATAAATATAAAACAGAAATACAGAAATACAGGAAAGAGATGAGACACCCATCTTTCATTACCATTATGGCAGTAAGAAAACAACATGGCACAAAGTGCCCACATAGCAATGCAGTTCATCTATTCATTAACAATAACAATAGAATTTATTGCAAAGCAATACAATTATAAGCAATAGTAAGAATCAATAACAATAGGCAGGTCGCCATAATATCTCAAATAATCAGTACAATATCTAGATAATTATCACAGAAATAGAATAGATAATTTCACAGTCACAGGCGTTCATTCTCAATAATTTATGAGATCGACAATGAACTATGCACAATGCATTATGATACCATAAATCCTACTCGATGGAGTTAGACATAAACATTTTCGGAGTGAATGATCAATGAGTAATGCCAGTATATCATTAGCCTTTAAAAATAGTGTGCTTCATCTCATAAAAATATTTGTGCAACAATGGCTTATACATGGCACCTCAACAGTTGATCGCAAGATAGGATAGCGTCCAGTCAGGATCGTCGGTGTGTTTGCATCGGTCTACCCCACGACACAGAGGAGCTCATAACTGTCCATGTGAAGCACCCGCTCCCCGACGCCCCCTGGGTCAATAACATATGACCCTCCACTTAGTCTATTCGCACCCGCACATAGGTGTTATTCAACTTCTAGGCATACATCGCCTTTACAACAATGTCCAACAGACAACACAGATGCATGACGACGCAATGTCCAATCATGTATGTTTATCAATTTAAATATGTCCAACGGACAACACATATGCATGATGACGCAATATCCAATCATGTATGTTTATCAAAGATACATCTATCATATTCAACACCACGACGGTATATAAATCATTATCAATGCCAATACATCATATTAATGATACATCTATCATATGCAATACCACAACAATTTATAATCTTTCTCAAGGTCAATACATCATAATCTCATCAATAATTACTTAACCCCACCTAGAGTCTTACAACAATATGGAACCACTTCTCAACCTCAATGTATGTTTATGGCCCATCCATTATCAACATTCCCCATTAAGAGTTCAACGTTTCCAATAACTTAAGTTTTAATAATTTATGAAGATCCTTTGGTTAAATAACCCTTAAAAACTATGGTCTCACAAGCCTTCAAGGTTCTAAATTTTCTTCCATTTATGCACTAGTCTCTTGATACCTAATTACTTAGCTTTTATTCCACATGGGGTCAATTCAATTCCTTAACAACAATAGAATAAAGTTCTCAATATTAATATGTATTCACATATAGCTTATCAATCTTCACAAGTTCATATCTTGGATTCATATTTTTAAAATCTTAAACTTTTAGTCAATTATAAAAATTCTAGGGTAGGTTACCCTTCAAAATCGTGGCCTTCTCAAGTCTCATTATTCAATTTAATTCTTCCACTTTGTTATGGACTATGCATGTCTCTAAATCCCTAATCTCCAAAGATACTCCAAGGCATCATTTAACTCCTAATTTTTCTCTTTAAAACCGTAGCCTTCTCTAGGTTTTCAAGTTCCAATTCCCTTCCATTTTATGTACTAGTTTCTTGATATCGATTCACTTAAATTTTAGTTCACCAAAATCAATTCAATCCCTTATTTTTCTAAGTCAAAACCGTGGCCTCCCTCTTGGGTATTAAACCCTTAAAAATTTTCTATTCATTACTTTCAACATTATCATTTAACATTAAATCACATAAGCTTTGTTTCTTTGTGTACAAAAATCCAATTTTTATCCCAAAATCCCACTCAAAACCGTGGCACCATGTTAGGGTAGGAAACTCCAAATTTTTCATTTAACAACCCTAACATGATCAAGCATGTTTAACACAACCAACATATAGACAAAATCACCATTCAAGTATTTATTCAATTCAAGAACACTAAACATGTAAAATCATCAAATAAGGTGAACATACAAAGATGGAATCCTCCATAAACATGCACACAAAGGTTCCCTCACCACCATTAGTGGTTGAAGTGGATAATCTCCCTCTTACCTTAGGGAAGAACACGAAAATGGCTCCTACTTTCCCCTTGGTGAATTGGGGTCTCCAAAAACCCTAAAATCTCCAACACAAAGAACCAACATTAAACATGGTAAAGAATGAACCGTTGGTCTCCAATGAGACCCTAGAGTACAAAATGAAGAGAAAGAAGAATAAAAGTTGGAAGCTTTGTCTTGGAAGACAATGGTGGAGAAGTTGGTTTTTGAGAAAAACCCTCCAAATAGAAGTTGTAGAGGAGGTTGAGAGGAGTGTAGAAATGGTGTTTGTGAAGAGAAAAATGAAGAGAGTGGGTGGAGAGGGTGGCTAAGGAAGAAAGGTTGGATTTTTGAAGAAACTTTCTAAAGGAAAGATATAGAGAAGGATGAGGTGAGTATGGAAATGGTCTTGATGAAGGAAAAAGATGAAGATTAATCATTAAGAAGGGGCTGCAATTTCGTAGCTATGGAGGAGGGTAGAGAGAAGGAGGAGAAGATTTGAAGAAGATGAAGTTAGTGAGAGAAGTGGTTAGGTGAAAGTGAGATATTTTTGGGTGTAAGGCTTAAGTGTGGAAAGCAAAATTACTTTCCCATTTTGCCCATAACTCCACGACAATGAGAGAGTGTGGGAGGGGGAAAATTAGCTTCCCTAACAAGCCAAGAGTATCTTAATCATTTGGTGGTCAAAGCTTCTCAAAGAAACTTTGAAGAAAGTACACTAATTTGAATTAAAGTGGATTTGATTTGACATAAAGTGAATTGCATTAGGATACGGTGATAGGATTTCTAATATATGTTATTATCCAATGGATAGTTGTTAAAGTTGACAATAGTCAGTATTAATTGTCTAGCGGATAAAAATTACACAACGATTTATCGCTGTGTCAGATAAAATTTCTCGAAAAATATAAAACCTCGTAAACTGTGTCCAGCCTTGGGTTTAGTAAGATCCCTTGTTGACGTTTTCACATATCAAGGTTCTCGGAAAAAATATCTCATTTTTCTGGGCCCGCTCAGTTTGCATGCAAAACGAAGAATAATATTAAAATATTCCGCGTTCTCAGAAAATCCAAAAAAATTCACAAAAATCCCAAATATTATAAAATGATTATATATCATGAAATTATAAATTTTTCGGATGTTACCTAGGCTCCGCTCAGCGTGCACATAAAACGAGAAATAATATTAAAATATTTCACGTTCTCAGAAAAATACAGAAAAATTCTCAAAAATTATAAATATTATAAAACGACTATTTATCATAAAATTATTAATTTTCGGGATGTTACAACACTCCCCTTCAAATAGAAATTTCGTCCTCGAAATTTTCATTCTTTAGAGTAAACATTGACGTTGTTTCTCCTTCTTATCTGCCAACTTTCACATTGCTCTTCTGGTCACGCCAATTCAGATCTCCCTCACCAATGTGATCCTTTTATTTCTGTGTTGCTTTGCTCTCTTATCTTCGATCTTCACAAAAGCATTTCATAGATCGAACTTGGTGTGTGAAATCCACAAGTGTACGGTTTCGTCGTCAAGTAATAAAAAGATCAAATCCACAGAGACTATGTCTATGAATACTAATTAATTAATTAATTCAATTAATTAAACAAAAAGAATATAGTTGTGGAGTGATAAGAACGTAGTAACTAAGTAATTAAATAAATAAATGTCAAGGTGCAAAATTGAGAACAAAAATAGCAAATTGTTAAGAAAGATTTTCATATTCAAGAGGAAGTGCTTCCAGGATTGGGGGTAACCATAATGATACAAGACTCCTAATTGACAATCTTTTTAGCAAAATTGAAATTCAATTGAAGGTGAATTACCCCAAATTAGTTAATGTTCTTTCTCAAGAGACAAGAACCGTGCCCAATTAAACCAATTCCTACTCTCGTGGTAAGTGAATCTAAATTGAACCCATTATGCTTTATGGTAATTCATTAAATCCTCGAAAGGCTAAACCTACTCTCGTGATTTAGACCTTAAGTTCAATTCTTATGGTTCCAACACCTAGGTTCACCTCTCAATACGTCCCTAAATATTTATGAGATGCAAATAAGTGGCCAACAAATTCACAAGAATAAGCGCAATAAGGATTGAATCAAAGAACATTCAAGATTAATAAAAGGGGTAAACAAAGTCAATTAATCATCATCAATGTATCAAAGGGCATTGCCCAATCCTAGAAACAAAAGGAACTACTCAGTCATGAAGAAGAAGAAACCTGAAATCAAATTCAAGAACATTCAAACCCGTAATCAAAGAGAGAGAAGAAGAAGATGAAGATCAAGAGCCTTCCAATGTGCCTCCTTCAAAACCCAATCTGATCCTTAATATTGTATTCAGAACAACTATATATACCCTCTGGGTCTAAACTGATCCAAGCCCATAAAAATGAAGAAAAATGAACTTTAAAATATGACACGGACAGCGATCCACGCCGTAGATCATTCCACGGCCAGGCTGTGTTTCTCTCTGTTTGAGTTCCACGGCCGTGGATCATTCCATGGCCAGGCCATAGAATTCTCTGGAAGTTCCCTTTTACTTTTTTGCGCAGCTGTTCGATCCATGGCCGTGGGGAATTCCACAGGCAGGCCGTGGAATCCTCTAGAGTGAGCTTTTTGTCCCAAATTGCTATCCTTTAAGCTCCAACTTCAATTATGCAAGCTTTCCATCCATTTCAAGACCAATTCAGCACCAATCCTGCACAATAACACCAAAAACACTGCAGTTATCCGAACTAAGGGAAAAACAAATAAAAAGGGAAACTAAAATGCCTAAAATGCATAAAAATGCATGCAAAACAAGAACAAAATATGATGTTGTTTCACACACATCAAATCCCCCCAAGCTTAAGATTTTGCTTGTCCTCAAGCAATAACTAATGCCAAACCAAGAAGTGGGATCAAAAAACAATAATGAATAAGGAACCCGAGAAAACATCCAAGCAAGCAATAGGCAAAGGCAAACCAAGAATTAGAGAGGTAATCAAAATCAAGTCCAATTAGAGGCTAAGTTCTCAAAAATCATGCTCCTCACTAAATTGGGTTCACTCTACTAACCACACTCAAATTGTTTAAAGGTGAAGACAATGCGCTCAAGATTCTTCAAAGAAAATGTACTTCCATAAGCTTGATAAGAAACCAAATTTCCACTAATAATCAGCATGCATGCAAGAATCAAAATGTCTTTCAAGGGTTGTAATGGGGTCAAGGGAATGATGTTAGGTAGGGTAGAGAAAGGAAGGTATGCACAAGGGGTTAACAAAATTTTCAATAAGTACAAGAAACCCAATAGAATAGAAATGGAGCAAAGGCATTTTTCAATCAATAACTCCACATCACCAAGCATTTTCTTCCTTTCTTTTCTTTCCTCTTCTTTTTCAAGCTTTCATCTTATGATTTTCTTTTATTTTCTCTTTTCCTTTTTTTTAATTGGGAAAGAGAAGGCTCAATAACATATGATTCCCAACACAACTTTCAAACCCAATATGCTCCATTTAATATTCTAAATGATAACCGACAATGTATCATCATAGGCACCAAGAACAATTAAGAAATAGGCTCAAAATGGGCAACTAGTGGATGAAAGTGTAACAATTACTTCAAAAGGCTAGAAAAATACCTAAGATGCCTTAATCACATTCAAGCATGCAAATAAAAATTTCGCCTCAAAATGGTTTCAAATCAAGTTCTAGAGCACAAAACCAATGAGGAATTTTCACTCAACACAAAGAATGGGAGCTAAAATCATATAGTGCATAAATCCCATAAGCTCAAAACTCACATTTAGAGATTCAAAAATCAATGAGAGACATAAATTCAGAGAACATATGCTAATTATCAACTATCAAGAAATCACCTCCACTATCAATTAAAACAATGTCTATTGCCTGCCACAAGAATCAACAAATTGGGTTCCAAATCAATATCATCTCAAAATCCTCAAAAGATAGGGGCACAAAGTTAACCAAAAAGCCGAGAGATATAATGGTGTGAAAATGCAATAAGAAGATGCAATGCAATATGAGACATGAGAATGCATGAGACTAATGATCTACAATGAAAATAAAAAATGAAAATACCCCCCCAAGCTTAGAACTTACATTGTCCCCAATGTAAAAATCTATAACTGGAGAAGGAATAAAAGAAAAGAACTCACTGCGGTGGGGGGAAAAGGAGGCGTGTAGCCATTAACTCCAATATCTGGCCCAAATATGACACGGACAGCGATCCACGTCGTAGATCATTCCACGGCCAGGCTGTGGTTCTCTCTGTTTGAGTTCCACGGCCGTGGATCATTCCATGGCCAGGCCGTAGAATTCTCTGGAAGTTCCCTTTTACTTTTTTGCGCAGCTGTTCGATCCATGGCCGTGGGGAATTCCACAGGCAAGCCGTGGAATCCTCTAGAGTGAGCTTTTTGTCCCAAATTGCTATCCTTTAAGCTCCAACTTCAATTATGCAAGCTTTCCATCCATTTCAAGACCAATTCAGCACCAATCCTGCACAATAACACCTAAAACACTACAGTTATCCGAACTAAGGGAAAAACAAATAAAAAGGGAAACTAAAATGCCTAAAATGCATAAAAATGCATGCAAAACAAGAACAAAATATGATGTTGTTTCACACACATCAAATCACTAAGAAGTGGGATCAAAAAACAATAATGAATAAGGAACCCGAGAAAACATCCAAGCAAGCAATAGGCAAAGGCAAACCAAGAATTAGAGAGGTAATCAAAATCAAGTCCAATTAGAGGCTAAGTTCTCAGAAATCATGCTCCTCACTAAATTGGGTTCACTCTACTAACCACACTCAAAATGTTTAAGGGTGAAGACAATGCGCTCAAGATTCTTCAAAGAAAATGCACTTCCATAAGCTTGATAAGAAACCAAATTTCCACTAATAATCAGCATGGATGCAAGAATCAAAATGTCTTTCAAGGGTTGTAATGGGGTCAAGGGAATGATGTTAGGTAGGGTAGAGAAAGGAAGGTATGCACAAGGGGTTAACAAAATTTTCAATAAGTACAAGACACCCAATAGAATAGAAATGGAGCAAAGGCATTTTTCAATCAATAACTTCACATGACCAAGCATTTTCTTCCTTTCTTTTCTTTCCTCTTCTTTTTCAAGCTTTCATCTTATGATTTTCTTTTATTTTCTCTTTTCCTTTTTTTTAATTGGGAAAGAGAAGGCTCAATAACATATGATTCCCAACACAACTTTCAAACCCAATATGCTCCATTTAATATTCTAAATGATAACCGACAATGTATCATCATAGGCACCAAGAACAATTAAGAAATAGGCTCAAAATGGGCAACTAGTGGATGAAAGTGTAACAATTACTTCAAAAGGCTAGAAAAATACCTAAGATGCCTTAATCACATTCAAGCATGCAAACAAAAATTTCGCCTCAAAATGGTTTCAAATCAAGTTCTAGAGCACAAAACCAATGAGGAATTTTCACTCAACACAAAGAATGGGAGCTAAAATCATATAGTGCATAAATCCCATAAGCTCAAAACTCACATTTAGAGATTCAAAAATCAATGAGAGACATAAATTCAGAGAACATATGCTAATTATCAACTATCAAGAAATCACCTCCACTATCAATTAAAACAATGTCTATTGCCTGCCACAAGAATCAACAAATTGGGTTCCAAATCAATATCATCTCAAAATCCTCAAAAGATAGGGGCACAAAGTTAACCAAAAAGCCGAGAGATATAATGGTGTGAAAATGCAATAAGAAGATGCAATGCAATATGAGACATGAGAATGCATGAGACTAATGATCTACAATGAAAATAAAAAATGAAAATACCCCCCCAAGCTTAGAACTTACATTGTCCCAAATGTAAAAATCTATAACTGGAGAAGGAATAAAAGAAAAGAACTCACTGCGGTGGGGGAAAAGGAGGCGTGTAGCCATGAACTCCAATATCTGGCCCATATATGACACGGACAGCGATCCACGTCGTAGATCATTCCACGGCCAGGCTGTGGTTCTCTCTGTTTGAGTTCCACGGCCGTGGATCATTCCATGGCCAGGCCGTAGAATTCTCTGGAAGTTCCCTTTTACTTTTTTGCGCAGCTGTTCGATCCATGGCCGTGGGGAATTCCACAGGCAGGCCGTGGAATCCTCTAGAGTGAGCTTTTTGTCCCAAATTGCTATCCTTTAAGCTCCAACTTCAATTATGCAAGCTTTCCTTCCATTTCAAGACCAATTCAGCACCAATCCTGCACAATAACACCAAAAACACTGCAGTTATCCGAACTAAGGGAAAAACAAATAAAAAGAACAACTAAAATGCCTAAAATGCATAAAAATGCATGCAAAACAAGAACAAAATATGATGTTGTTTCACACACATCAAATCCCCCAAGCTTAAGATTTTGCTTGTCCTCAAGCAATAACTAATGCCAAACCAAGAAGTGGGATCAAAAAACAATAATGAATAAGGAACCCGAGAAAACATCCAAGCAAGCAATAGGCAAAGGCAAACCAAGAATTAGAGAGGTAATCAAAATCTAGTCCAATTAGAGGCTAAGTTCTCAGAAATCATGCTCCTCACTAAATTGGGTTCACTCTACTAACCACACTCAAAATGTTTAAGGGTGAAGACAATGCGCTCAAGATTCTTCAAAGAAAATGCACTTCCATAAGCTTGATAAGAAACCAAATTTCCACTAATAATCAGCATGGATGCAAGAATCAAAATGTCTTTCAAGGGTTGTAATGGGGTCAAGGGAATGATGTTAGGTAGGGTAGAGAAAGGAAGGTATGCACAAGGGGTTAACAAAATTTTCAATAAGTACAAGACACCCAATAGAATAGAAATGGAGCAAAGGCATTTTTCAATCAATAACTTCACATCACCAAGCATTTTCTTCCTTTCTTTTCTTTCCTCTTCTTTTTCAAGCTTTCATCTTATGATTTTCTTTTATTTTCTCTTTTCCTTTTTTTTTAATTGGGAAAGAGAAGGCTCAATAACATATGATTCCCAACCCAACTTTCAAACCCAATATGCTCCATTTAATATTCTAAATGATAACCGACAATGTATCATCATAGGCACCAAGAACAATTAAGAAATAGGCTCAAAATGGGCAACTAGTGGATGAAAGTGTAACAATTACTTCAAAAAGCTAGAAAAATACCTAAGATGCCTTAATCACATTCAAGCATGCAAACAAAAATTTTGCCTCAAAATGGTTTCAAATCAAGTTCTAGAGCACAAAACCAATGAGGAATTTTCACTCAACACAAAGAATGGGAGCTAAAATCATATAGTGCATAAATCCCATAAGCTCAAAACTCACATTTAGAGATTCAAAAATCAATGAGAGACATAAATTCAGAGAACATATGCTAATTATCAACTATCAAGAAATCACCTCCACTATCAATTAAAACAATGTCTATTGCCTGCCACAAGAATCAACAAATTGGGTTCCAAATCAATATCATCTCAAAATCCTCAAAAGATAGGGGCACAAAGTTAACTAAAAAGCCGAGAGATATAATGGTGTGAAAATGCAATAAGAAGATGCAATGCAATATGAGACATGAGAATGCATGAGACTAATGATCTACAATGAAAATAAAAATGAAAATACCCCCCAAGCTTAGAACTTACATTGTCCCCAATGTAAAAATCTATAACTGGAGAAGGAATAAAAGAAAAGAACTCACTGCGGTGGGGGAAAAGGAGGCGTGTAGCCATGAACTCAAATATCTGGCCCAAATATGACACGGACAGCCGATCCACGTCGTAGATCATTCCACGGCCAGGCTGTGGTTCTCTCTGTTTGAGTTCCACGGCCGTGGATCATTCCATGGCCAGGCCGTAGAATTCTCTGGAAGTTGCCTTTTACTTTTTTCGCAACTGCTCGATCCATGGCCGTGGGGAATTCCACAGCAGCCGTGGAATCCTCTAGAGTGAGCTTTTTGTCCCAAATTGCTATCCTTTAAGCTCCAACTTCAATTATGCAAGCTTTCCTTCCATTTCAAGACCAATTCAGCACCAATCCTGCACAATAACACCAAAAACACTGCAGTTATCCGAACTAAGGGAAAAACAAATAAAAAGGGAAACTAAAATGCCTAAAATGCATAAAAATGCATGCAAAACAAGAACAAAATATGATGTTGTTTCACATACATCAAATCCCCCCAAGCTTAAGATTTTGCTTGTCCTCAAGCAATAACTAATGCCAAACCAAGAAGTGGGATCAAAAAACAATAATGAATAAGGAACCCGAGAAAACATCCAAGCAAGCAATAGGCAAAGGCAAACCAAGAATTAGAGAGGTAATCAAAATCTAGTCCAATTAGAGGCTAAGTTCTCAGAAATCATGCTCCTCACTAAATTGGGTTCACTCTACTAACCACACTCAAAATGTTTAAGGGTGAAGACAATGCGCTCAAGATTCTTCAAAGAAAATGCACTTCCATAAGCTTGATAAGAAACCAAATTTCCACTAATAATCAACATGGATGCAAGAATCAAAATGTCTTTCAAGGGTTGTAATGGGGTCAAGGGAACGATGTTAGGTAGGGTAGAGAAAGGAAGGTATGCACAAGGGGTTAACAAAATTTTCAATAAGTACAAGACACCCAATAGAATAGAAATGGAGCAAAGGCATTTTTCAATCAATAACTTCATATCACCAAGCATTTTCTTCCTTTCTTTTCTTTCCTCTTCTTTTTCAAGCTTTCATCTTATGATTTTCTTTTATTTTCTCTTTTCCTTTTTTTTTAATTGGGAAAGAGAAGGCTCAATAACATATGATTCCCAACCCAACTTTCAAACCCAATATGCTCCATTTAATATTCTAAATGATAACCGACAATGTATCATCATAAGCACCAAGAACAATTAAGAAATAGGCTCAAAATGGGCAACTAGTGGATGAAAGTGTAACAATTACTTCAAAAGGCTAGAAAAATACCTAAGATGCCTTAATCACATTCAAGCATGCAAACAAAAATTTCGCCTCAAAATGGTTTCAAATCAAGTTCTAGAGCACAAAACCAATGAGGAATTTTCACTCAACACAAAGAATGGGAGCTAAAATCATATAGTGCATAAATCCCATAAACTCAAAACTCACATTTAGAGATTCAAAAATCAATGAGAGACATAAATTCAGAGAACATATGCTAATTATCAACTATCAAGAAATCACCTCCACTATCAATTAAAACAATGTCTATTGCCTGTCACAAGAATCAACAAATTGGGTTCCAAATCAATATCATCTCAAAATCCTCAAAAGATAGGGGCACAAAGTTAACCAAAAAGCCGAGAGATATAATGGTGTGAAAATGCAATAAGAAGATGCAATGCAATATGAGACATGAGAATGCATGAGACTAATGATCTACAATGAAAATAAAAATGAAAATACCCCTAAGCTTAGAACTTACATTGTCCCCAATGTAAAAATCTATAACTGGAGAAGGAATAAAAGAAAAGAACTCACTGCGGTGGGGGGAAAAGGAGGCGTGTAGCCATGAACTCAAATATCTGGCCCAAATATGACACGGACAGCGATCCACGCCGTAGATCATTCCACGGCCAGGCTGTGGTTCTCTCTGTTTGAGTTCCACGGCCGTGGATCATTCCATGGCCAGGCCGTAGAATTCTCTGGAAGTTCCCTTTTACTTTTTTGCGCAGCTGTTCGATCCATGGCCGTGGGGAATTCCACAGGCAGGCTGTGGAATCCTCTAGAGTGAGCTTTTTGTCCCAAATTGCTATCCTTTAAGCTCCAACTTCAATTATGCAAGCTTTCCTTCCATTTCAAGACCAATTCAGCACCAATCCTGCACAATAACACCAAAAACACTGCAGTTATCCGAACTAAGGGAAAAACAAATAAAAAGAACAACTAAAATGCCTAAAATGCATAAAAATGCATGCAAAACAAGAACAAAATATGATGTTGTTTCACACACATCAAATCCCCCCAAGCTTAAGATTTTGCTTGTCCTCAAGCAATAACTAATGCCAAACCAAGAAGTGGGATCAAAAAACAATAATGAATAAGGAACCCGAGAAAACATCCAAGCAAGCAATAGGCAAAGGCAAACCAAGAATTAGAGAGGTAATCAAAATCAAGTCCAATTAGAGGCTAAGTTCTCAGAAATCATGCTCCTCACTAAATTGGGTTCACTCTACTAACCACACTCAAAATGTTTAAGGGTGAAGATAATGCGCTCAAGATTCTTCAAAGAAAATGCACTTCCATAAGCTTGATAAGAAACCAAATTTCCACTAATAATCAACATGGATGCAAGAACCAAAATGTCTTTCAAGGGTTGTAATGGGGTCAAGGGAATGATGTTAGGTAGGGTAGAGAAAGGAAGGTATGCACAAGGGGTTAACAAAATTTTCAATAAGTACAAGACACCCAATAGAATAGAAATGGAGCAAAGGCATTTTTCAATCAATAATTTCACATCACCAAGCATTTTCTTCCTTTCTTTTCTTTCCTCTTCTTTTTCAAGCTTTCATCTTATGATTTTCTTTTATTTTCTCTTTTCCTTTTTTTTTAATTGGGAAAGAGAAGGCTCAATAACATATGATTCCTAACACAACTTTCAAACCCAATATGCTCCATTTAATATTCTAAATGATAACCGACAATGTATCATCATAGGCACCAAGAACAATAAAGAAATAGGCTCAAAATGGGCAACTAGTGGATGAAAGTGTAACAATTACTTCAAAAGGCTAGAAAAATACCTAAGATGCCATAATCACATTCAAGCATGCAAACAAAAATTTCGCCTCAAAATGGTTTCAAATCAAGTTCTAGAGCACAAAACCAATGAGGAATTTTCACTCAACACAAAGAATGGGAGCTAAAATCA
This sequence comes from Ormosia emarginata, assembly GCA_029884605.1. Classification (NCBI taxonomy): domain Eukaryota; kingdom Viridiplantae; phylum Streptophyta; class Magnoliopsida; order Fabales; family Fabaceae; genus Ormosia; species Ormosia emarginata. Next base: position 50,732,094 of record JAQQTP010000088.1, read on the forward strand.
TATAGTGCATAAATCCCATAAGCTCAAAACTCACATTTAGAGATTCAAAAATCAATGAGAGACATAAATTCAGAGAACATATGCTAATTATCAACTATCAAGAAATCACCTCCACTATCAATTAAAACAATGTCTATTGCCTGCCACAAGAATCAACAAATTGGGTTCCAAATCAATATCATCTCAAAATCCTCAAAAGATAGGGGCACAAAGTTAACCAAAAAGCCGAGAGATATAATGGTGTGAAAATGCAATAAGAAGATGCAATGCAATATGAGACATGAGAATGCATGAGACTAATGATCTACAATGAAAATAAAAAATGAAAATACCCCCCCAAGCTTAGAACTTACATTGTCCCCAATGTAAAAATCTATAACTGGAGAAGGAATAAAAGAAAAGAACTCACTGCGGTGGGGGGAAAGGAGGCATGTTGCCATGAACTCAAATATCTGGCCCAAATATGACACGGACAGCGGTCCACGTCGTAGATCATTCCACGGCCAGGCTGTGGTTCTCTCTGTTTGAGTTCCACGGTCGTGGATCATTCCATGGCCAGGCCGTAGAATTCTCTGGAAGTTCCCTTTTACTTTTTTGCGCAGCTGTTCGATCCATGGCCGTGGGGAATTCCACAGGCATGCCGTGGAATCCTCTAGAGTGAGCTTTTTGTCCCAAATTGCTATCCTTTAAGCTCCAACTTCAATTATGCAAGCTTTCCATCCATTTCAAGACCAATTCAGCACCAATCCTGCACAATAACACCAAAAACACTGCAGTTATCCGAACAAAGGGAAAAACAAATAAAAAGGGAAACTAAAATGCCTAAAATGCATAAAAATGCATGCAAAACAAGAACAAAATGTGATGTTGTTTCACACACATCAAATCCCCCCAAGCTTAAGATTTTGCTTGTCCTCAAGCAATAACTAATGCCAAACCAAGAAGTGGGATCAAAAAACAATAATGAATAAGGAACCCGAGAAAACATCCAAGCAAGCAATAGGCAAAGGCAAACCAAGAATTAGAGAGGTAATCAAAATCTAGTCCAATTAGAGGCTAAGTTCTCAGAAATCATGCTCCTCACTAAATTGGGTTCACTATACTAACCACACTCAAAATGTTTAAGGGTGAAGACAATGCGCTCAAGATTCTTCAAAGAAAATGCACTTCCATAAGCTTGATAAGAAACCAAATTTCCACTAATAATCAGCATGCATGCAAGAATCAAAATGTCTTTCAAGGGTTGTAATAGGGTCAAGGGAATGATGTTAGGTAGGGTAGAGAAAGGAAGGTATGCACAAGGGGTTAACAAAATTTTCAATAAGTACAAGAAACCCAATACAATAGAAATGGAGCAAAGGCATTTTTCAATCAATAACTCCACATCACCAAGCATTTTCTTCCTTTCTTTTCTTTCCTCTTCTTTTTCAAGCTTTCATCTTATGATTTTCTTTTATTTTCTCTTTCCTTTTTTTTTAATTGGGAAAGAGAAGGCTCAATAACATATGATTCCCAACACAACTTTCAAACCCAATATGCTCCATTTAATATTCTAAATGATAACCGACAATGTATCATCATAGGCACCAAGAACAATTAAGAAATAGGCTCAAAATGGGCAACTAGTGGATGAAAGTGTAACAATTACTTCAAAAGGCTAGAAAAATACCTAAGATGCCTTAATCACATTCAAGCATGCAAACAAAAATTTCGCCTCAAAATGGTTTCAAATCAAGTTCTAGAGTACAAAACCAATGAGGAATTTTCACTCAACACAAAGAATAGGAGCTAAAATCATATAGTGCATAAATCCCATAAGCTCAAAACTCACATTTAGAGATTCAAAAATCAATGAGAGACATAAATTCAGAGAACATATGCTAATTATCAACTATCAAGAAATCACCTCCACTATCAATTAAAACAATGTCTATTGCCTGCCACAAGAATCAACAAATTGGGTTCCAAATCAATATCATCTCAAAATCCTCAAAAGATAGGGGCACAAAGTTAACCAAAAAGCCGAGAGATATAATGGTGTGAAAATACAATAAGAAGATGCAATGCAATATGAGACATGAGAATGCATGAGACTAATGATCTATAATGAAAATAAAAAATGAAAATACCCCCCCAAGCTTAGAACTTACATTGTCCCCAATGTAAAAATCTATAACTGGAGAAGGAATAAAAGAAAAGAACTCACTGCGGTGGGGGAAAAGGAGGCGTGCAGCCATGAACTCAAATATCTGGCCCAAATATGACACGGACAGCGATCCACGCCGTAGATCATTCCACGGCCAGGCTGTGGTTCTCTCTGTTTGAGTTCCACGGCCGTGGATCATTCCATGGCCAGGCCGTAGAATTCTCTGGAAGTTCCCTTTTACTTTTTGCGCAACTGTTCGATCCATGGTCGTGGGGAATTCCACAGGCAGGCCGTGGAATCCTCTAGAGTGAGCTTTTTGTCCCAAATTGCTATCCTTTAAGCTCCAACTTCAATTATGCAAGCTTTCCATCCATTTCAAGACCAATTCAGCACCAATTCTGCACAATAACACCAAAAACACTGCAGTTATCCGAACAAAGGGAAAAACAAATAAAAAGGGAAACTAAAATGCCTAAAATGCATAAAAATGCATGCAAAACAAGATCAAAATATGATGTTGTTTCACACACATCAAATCCCCCCAAGCTTAAGATTTTGCTTGTCCTCAAGCAATAACTAATGCCAAACCAAGAAGTGGGATCAAAAAACAATAATGAATAAGGAAAGAACTCACTGCGGTGGGGGGAAAAGGAGGCGTGTAGCCATGAACTCAAATATCTGGTCTAAAACTGCACAAGAAAAATAAATCAAAAACTGAAAAACAAAATAAAAGAATGAAATGCAAAAATAAAGAAAAACTAAAGAAAATAGAATAAAAATCTTTTTGGTCAACAACTATATACATCCCCCTACAAAGGCTCCGAACTCAGGGAGGCACCCAAGCCGACTCAACATTGGCTAACTTTGAAGCAAAAACAGAAAAGTGTTAATCAATAAATATTTTACTGTATTTCAAATCGTTTTTAAGATACGTAAAATATTTTTCAACAATTTACAATCACGTAAAATATTCCTCAATATTCCAAACATTATTTTGGACTTAAATAAATCAGTATTATTTTTAACACATTTTTCAAATTGCATAGCTTAAAAATCACGTTTTTAAGATACGTAAAATATTTTTCATCACAATTTCATTACAGAAAATATTTCTTAACCTTCAAAAATTCCTTTTCAACCTTTCTCAAAATAATATGACTTTGTATTTCATTTTTCACATTTTCTTACTCAAGAAAATCTTTTTCCACATTTCTTTACTCAAGAAATCCTTTTCCAAAATATAATCCACAAAAATCACTTTTCCATTGATATAAATCAACGTTTCAAAACTTAACATTTTCTAACGTATTTCAAAACTTGAAAATCAGTTATACATTAGTAAATTTTAAAAACACCATTATATTCTCCATTTTTTCCAAATCATTTCTACAATCAATTTTCTTCAAAATAAATTGAAATTCAAACGTTTTTCAACCTCTCTTTGTTTTCCGTTACGAAAATTTCTATTCTCTCAAGTGATAAAACGCTCTAATTCCCTTTCTAAATCGTTGTATGAAAATCATTTTCATAAAATCAAGGCATCCACAAAAACCGTGAACATGGTCATTGAAAACTATCAAATCTTTCAAGTGACAAAACACTTTGTTTTATAAAATTGAGGCATAACAAGCTTTTAAAAAAAACCGTAAGGTATTTGGCCATTGGAGCCATCAAATATTTTTCCTTCTAAATTGATATGGTTTTACACAAACAAAATCATTTAAAATTCTTTGACAAAACCGTGAGACTCATAGTCTTTGAAATCAAATCATTTGTTCATTTTTATTTTTCACTTTCTTTGCAAATCCATTTTCACGTTCTTTACAAATCCTTTTTCACTTTCTTTGCAAATCCTTAAAATCAACATTGCTATTTTCATTTAAAACTCATGTTTAGTAAAACATTTAGAAACTTTTTACACAAAATAAATTAATAAAAATTCTTCTAAAACCGTGTTCATGTACTCTTTGAAAAACAAACCCTTTGTTTATTTTCCTTGTTTTTCTAAACATCTCATTTCATCATTCATAAAAAAAATTAATTTGTGATCACCTATCTTGAGGTGTCTTGGCCGAAAATTCACCATGTTCTAGGGACCAAAAATTAATTCCCTTGTTTTTGAAAAATTTCAACATAGACCTCAATCTTGAGAGTCAAAAACCGTAGCCTCCCTTTGGCCATTGGAACCAAAAATTTATTTCCTCTCCATCAACACATCATGGCATACACATACATATTTCATCATAAATACTACAAGCATGCCATATACTTATCATACATATTTTAAGCATACTATCAAAGCCATAAAATCATGCAAAGCATATCAAGCATAGGCAAATAATTAAAACACATAAACAACCACAAATAAATTACAAGACCATGGATATGAATCCTCACATGGATTCACCATCCATCAAATATAAGACCATCTCTCACCACCATACTTGGTTGGTGAGATGGATCTCCCTCTTACCTCTTGAAGATCCTGAAAAGCTCCTTGTTTTGCTTCTCTTTCTAAGTCCTTCACCACCAAGGGCTTCTCAAATATAAAAAAAAATACATAGAAATTAGTATACTAAGCTTGATTAAGAGGAACCATGGATCAAACATGGTTTAGATCATGAAAAAGAGAGAAGAAATGAAGTTTCCTTACACTTCACCATAAATATCCCATAACATGGATCTTGAAAAAAGTCCATGAAGATGAATGATTTAGAGGAAATCTTCAACATGAAAGTTGTTTAGAATATCATGTAGATTCAGGATCAATGGTTGGATGAAATTAAAAGAGATTGGATGATGGTTTTGAGTGATATGGCTGAATGGTGTGTTTAGGGAGAGAAATGGAGTTTTCTTTGGTTTTGCTTCTTGATACTTGAATGAAAAGATGAAGATGTAATACTATGGAGGATGGAAATGAATTCTTTGGTCTCCTTTAGGGTACATGGCCGTAGCTTCACTTGGAGAGACAAGATAGAAAACTTTTGATAAAGTCTTGGCTTTTTGGAGGAGACAAAGATGAATCATGATAGCAATAATATGGTCTTCCATCCTATCCATGCTCTTAAGCTTCCAAAACCGTCCCCCCCTCCAAGAAATTTCCTAAGGATGCAAACAAAGCAATAATGGTCAAGAACGATGTAATATTGACCATGACAAGTAATAATGGTCATAAAGTTTTTCTTTAGCTCCTAAACAACTCAAAAACCGTCCCCCCCTCCATTTTGTATGCAATAATGTTGTCATCTTTTCAAGCCACCATTTAGAGCATTTTAGGCCATTGATTTATTCAATGGTTAGGATTTAGGTAGACTTTTGATTTAGAAGACTTAATCTAGGCCATTAGATGCATCTCCAAAATGAAGGGTCAAGATTACACCTACTTTTAATCCAAGGGTTATAATTAGTCAAAGCCATTTTTGATGACTAAATCTCCACCATTGATTAAATCCAAATCCAATGGTCATAAATGGTTCTAGCCACTTTGTAAGACCAAATCTTCACCCTTGATCAATTCTAAATCCAAAGGTTATAAATGGTCATAGCCATTATATTAGACTTATCCTACACCGTTGATTAAATCGACGGTTGATATCAAAGTCTCCAATATTAGACTTGTTTCCTATTGGTCCATCAAAAATTATCATAACCACTAATTATGGACTTAACAGTATAATTTCTATTTTTATCTATGAAAACCCCATGAAAGATTATATTTACTATATTTTTATCGCCCGATAATTAATACAGTACAAAACACAGTACAAGAAATTTTCTAAAACTATTTTCGGATTCAGGTTTAGCAAGATCCCCTGTCTCCGTCTAAACAGTACAAATTTTTCTATGCGTAGAAAAATTTTTACTTTGCGGGACCCACCTGGGCCCACGTATGCCACCTGGGCCCACATACACCCCCTGGGCCCACAAACAGTAAAAAATTTCATAATCATTTACAAAAATCACAAATATTAGAAATCGCACAAATATCAAATCAGATTACGTAAAATAATGAAAACCTAACGGTAAAAATTAAATTACGTAAAGTTTTCCTCGGACCGAAAATTTTTATTTTCCTGACACGGAGTAAATCACTCAAAACGATCAAATACGCTGACGGAATAATCAAAATAATTTTACAGTATCCAGAAATTACTAAATAGTAAAATTCTGTTAACTGTCAAAATTACTGGTTAAGAGATACAGAATTTTTATGGTGTTACAAAATGCACCATGGTTAGGGGAGCCAAGGTTTGCTTCTTCATTTTACCACTTCCATTCTTACTTTCAAAAGCTTCCAAGACACTTTCTCTCTCCATTTTCTCTCTTCTCTCCTTCTTCTTCAAGTTTTCTTTTTTCTTCTCTCCTTCACCCTCTCCACGGCACCACCATCTCCACCCACCTCCACCATGGCAAAAATTTCAAGTAACCCCATTTCCTTGATCTCCATTACATTCTAAACAATTTTTTAGTTGGAGTCATCTTCAAAAACTCAACCTTTCCTCTCCATTTTCTCCCCTCTTCCACAGCCAAAACCACTATTGTTGGCCATCCAAGCTTTTTCATTAAACCAACCCTTGATCTTGAATGTAGACATCATTCTAAGCAACTTTTATGTTGTGACCATCACCAAAATCATCCATTTTCGTTTTGGATCTATCAAGCTTCAAAGTTGAAAACTTTAAGGTAAAGTTCATAACTTTTCCATCTTTTCTCCTCATTTTCATAATCCTTGATCTCTTAGGTGATCAAGCGTTCCTTCTCTAAGCTTTGATGATGATTTTGATGAGTTTTGATGTCCTTAGGGTTTCCTTGAAGGTGTAGTACGAAAATCCCCACAAAGGACCAAGAGGCTTGCTTCCTTGTGTTGTCTTCAAGAGGTAAGAGGGAGATAATCCTCTTCAACCTATCTTGGTGGTGAAGAGACCTTGTGTGATTGTTTGATAGAGAAATCCATATTTGTATGCTTACTTTGTTTCGGTGATTTTGTATGCTTGTGTATTCTTGATTGGGATTAATGCTTGAATAGTGATCTTGAATGTATTGGATGTGTTGAAAATGCTTGATCATGTTAGAGTTGTAAAATAGAAAATTTGGAGTTTCCTACCCTAATGTGAGGCCACTGTTTTGACTAGGGTTTTGGGATATAAATTAGTTTTATGTACAAATAAAATGAAGCTTATGTAACTAAATGTTAGAATTAATGGATGGAAAATTTTAAGGGTTTAATACCCTAAGGTGTGGCCACAGATTTGGCCATAGGTCCTAAGGGATTAGATTAAATTATTTTGAAATAAAATTTAAGTGATTAGCTATCAAGAGACTAGTGCATGAAATAGAAAGGAATTGGGATTTGAAGACTTAGGGAGGCCACGATTTTTAGAGAAAACTTGGGGGTTCAAATGATGCCTTAGTGCATCTTTGGAGATATTGGAACTTAGGTGATTAGGTGTTAAGGAATTAATAACTGTAATGGAAAGATTAAAGGAAAAAGACTTTATCCTATGGATTGGAGTGATTTTGAACATAAGGGAAGAACAAGAGAGTGGTGAGGTTTGTAAAACCTTCGAGTAATTTTTAAGTGTGCTATCGCTCTTGAGAATTTAATACTAGGCTATTGTGGGTCCGTGTTTGGGACTAAAACTCTATTAATGCTTAAATTGGCCAAATTGTGGCATCTGATGGAAAATATATCATTATTGTTGGATATACATGGTTGTGCATGGAGTCAATATGCATTGAGCATTATACACTATTAGTTATTGTGTCGATGTGAAGAAACCGGGTGGATCAGTGTTATTATGTAATTGCATGGGCGGTTATGTAATAGCATTGATACTAATGGTATTAGACAATTGTATAGGCGATTGTTTAATATCATTGGGGATAGTACCATGATGGCTTGAGTTATGCATATTCGCATTGAACAATTTGCTCAGTTGATGACTGTTAAAAGGCTGGATGAGTCTATGATTAGACATTGAATCAGTATGCATTGAACAAATTGCTCAGTCGATGACTGCTAAAAGGTTGTATGAGCTTATGGATGAGAATTGAATAAGTGAGATCCAATGAAGGATCTATGGGGGGCGTACGGCGCGATGTATACCGATTGTACGCATTATAGGCCCAATAAATCACTATTCTTTACTTGGTGAATCAATAAGAATTGATAGTGTGGTCTGTGATGGATCTATGGGGAGGCGTAAGGTGCGGTGAAAACCGATTACATGCATTACGGGCCCGACAAATCACTATTCTTTTTGTGGTAAATGAACGAGAATTGATTATGGTGCGATCCCGTGGAAGGATCTCTGGGTGCGTCAGGGCGTTGTGATCCCTCTAGTGACCTGTTTTGTCACATTGTATACCCTTGGCCAGAAAGTCGATTGTAGCGCACTGACGAGAAACCGACAAGCTCTATTCTCTTCGTGGTCCAGCGTAGACTGTCATTGAGGGGGACAGATCTCCTGGAACGTTCATCTTTGAAATGGAATAGAAAATCTTTGTACCAAGTGCACATGCATTGTGAGTCGACATTGTGAGTCAGCATTGTGAGTCGGCATATCATTTGGCACTCATTTATATGATGATTATACTATTGTGTTATGATGTCATGATTATCTGAAATGTTATAATTGTTCATTATCTGAGATTCTAATGCTGTTTCTTTTACCATATGTGATTACTGTTGCTTAAATGTTATTGCTCTGCTATGTAGGCGCTCTGCACCATTCTGTTTCTTTACTGCTATAATTGGTAATGTAAGTAGGATGTCTCACCTCTTTCCTGTATCCTTGTATTTCTGTTATATATATATTTGTTAAAAGATCATGAGGAAGGAGATGATGGACCATATGTAACATCCCGAAAAATATTTGTTTAAGTATAAATGATCGTTTTGTATTATTCTTGATTTTTAGGAATTTTTCTAGAATTTTTCGGAAACGACGAATATTTTGATATATTCCTCGTTTTGCGTGCACATTGAGTTGAGAATTCCTGAGGTCAGTGTAACGCTCCGGAAATTAATTATTTCACCACCAATAGTCATTTTCTAATATTTGTGATTTATATGAATTTTCTTGGAATTTTTTGGAAACGTCAAATATTTTAATATATTTCTCGTTTTGCGTGTGCGCTGTGCAGACCTGGGAAGATGCGATGTCTTCCCTGTGGCTGGTAAACTCTAAATTGTGGACTTGTCGACGGGGGATCTTACTAAACTCGAGGCTGGGCATAAGTTACAAAGTTTACGTTTTACGAGGTTTTACCCGATGAATGAAATCGCGGTATTGCAAAATCATCTGATGAATAATGAAATATTATTTTCATCATCAATAACTCTTCTACACTGGAGGAAAAATAATACTGACAGTGTAAATATTCATCTGTGTTAGTGTGCCGATTAGGAAACAACTTTACATTCACTTTATCGAAAAACGTGTGAAGCTTCTCATGGAAGCTTGGAGGAACCTTCTTGGAAATTTCCTCTTCCTCCTTCCCCATGCAAAGCAGCCCATTCCCTCCTCTCTCTCCTTCATGCACGGTTGGACAACATTTTGGGAGGGGAAAATTGATTTTTATTTCCTAAAACATTCTTTTACTTCTTCTTTCTTCTGCTTCTTTCTTCTTTTTCCTCATGACATTTTCTCCTCTCTCTTTCTCCAGAAATCCCACGGCACAGCAGCCCTCTCCCCCCTCATTCATCACAAATTTTCTTCCAACCACACTCTCTTAACTCTTTTTCTCTCCTAGACATCCATCTTGTTTGGAGCATCTTGAGATTCCACCATTTTCACCATTTTCTTCAAGCTCCAAGCTTTGTGCTTTTGGGTAAGATTCAAGACTTCTCTTCTTTCTCCTCCATTTTCGTGGTCATGGTCTTCATGTTGGCCATCCATGGCTTATTTTCCAAGCCATTATGCTATTCTAACAAAGTCACCATTTTTAGAATTCTTGGAGCTCAAATTCGAAAATTCAAAGGAGGTTCTTGGTGTTCTTCTTTTGTTTTTCTTCACTTAGGTAAGAGGAAGACACTCCTCCTCAACCTCTCCTAGCATCTAGGAACCTTGTATGTGTGTTGTCATTGATTTCTGAATCTATGTATAAAGTTCTCTCATTTTTATGTTGTTCTTCATGATAGTGCATTTGTTGGTTTTGTATGATTGATTGATGCCTCATGCATGATTTGAAGGTATATTTGAGTAACTTGTTGGTTAAATATGATAATGATTGGTTTGATTTGAGTTAAAGGACCTGAGAACTCTGTTTTCTGCAAGTTTACGCGTGGTAATCGATTACACGGGGCTTGTAATCGATTACCAAGCTCTTAAGGGTACGAAATCGTGATTCTGGAAATCTGGTAATCGATTACATCTTGTGTGTAATCGATTACAGAGATTCTGTCTAGCTTGTAATCGATTACAAGAATGGTGTAATCGATTACCAAGCCTCTGATGTCACGAAATGATGCTTCTGGGAATCACGTAATCGATTACAACTTATGGGTAATCGATTACGGAGGTTCTGTTCGATTGGTAATCGATTACCACGGCTGTGTAATCGATTACCAGGTCCTTGAAGTTACGAATCGTAGTTCTAGAAATCGTGTAATCGATTACAATGGGATTGTAATCGATTACGAGATTGATTTTATTTGTGTAATCGATTACTAGGGTGATGTAATCGATTACCAAGACCCAAAAATGAGATTTTTGAGCTGGAAATGATTGAGATTATGGTTCTTTGTCCTTTGTATCTCAAACATAACCTAAAAATCCTAGATTCAAGGATTTTACCTCACTTAAACATGATAAGAATATGTATTCATACCGATAGAGAAGAAATGATTTTGAAAATGGAATTCTTGGATCCATGATATGGAAATTGTGATATGTGTGTGATAAGGAATATATGCTGATGCTTATATTGGCCTATTGTGGCATGTTATGTAATGGTATGAAATTGTGAAGCATACATGTCCATGCATAGTATCATATGCATTGTGAATGTCCTTGTGGACTGTTGTAAGGCCAAGTTGCCTAGGAAATTGAACACACCTTAGTGCGGGTGCGAGTAGACTAGTGTGGGTCTTGTTATGACCTTGGGGGCGTCGGGGTGCGGGTCCTTCACAAGGGGCAGTTGGTAGCTCCTCTGCCTGTGGGGCAAACCGATACAAACGCACCGACGATTCGAACTTGACACTGTCCTATATCGTGATCTATTGTAGAATGTCTGTACAATGCCATGATTGTGCACGAGAAAATTTATTGATAGCACTGACCTTGACGGCCGAGTTACAGACATGTCTCCTGATCTTTCTCTCCGACTGTTTGAGTCTAGCTCTATGGAGTAGGAATTTGGGAAAGCATGCATGTGAGTCATGATATACATTATCATTGTTAATATCTATTTTTCCATATCCATGACTATTTTGGTTATTACTAAGATGAATATCTGTCTGGAATTGTTTATTTGCTTATTAGTTGAATATGATATTCTGAATTGCTATTTGGGCGCGTGGCGCCGTTCTGTTTCTAGCTGCTATAATTGGTAATGATGGTAGGATGTCTTACCTCTTTCTTGTATTACTGTTACTTGCTATATGTGTGTATATTGTATTGATCGAAGACGACGGTAAGGAGGTGGAAGATCCCGAGTTTCCCGGCTTCTGGTCCGAACGAGACTAGCTTCTATTGAGACGATGGCGGCACGTATGCGCGGATTTCTCAGTGATGTGCGACTGACCTTCCTCGGAGGGCCAGAGTGTTATCATATCAACTTGAATTCCGATCGCTGCATCTACTTGGGAGATGTGTCGATCGCCCTAGCCTGGAGATGTCATGAGGCACCTGTCCTCACCTGCCACATCAGCCTGCGACTAGAGTTTTACTTGCCCATCAGAGAAATGTGGGGTGATCGTTACTACACCCCTTGGGAGGACTCTTTTGATTCTACTGCTTGGGCTCCTGCCCGTGGTTCTGTGGTTCCCATGGAGGTTTCCTCTAAAGAGGAGGATCCTACTGAGGACCCGGATATGGTCCCTCCTCATCTGAGAGACTGAGTTTACTGGTAGCTACTGATGGCTACCAGTGTTTTATTTTGGGGCCTGATGTATATTTTTGTGGGCTGTATATTTTGGTATCTCTGGGGCATATTTGTATAATCCTTTGGGGCAGGTATAGTTTTGCTTTTGGGTAATTCAGGCTTGTATCTAAGTATAAATGATGTCAGTACATTTTATATATATATCTATATGCACGTTATTCAGATGAGAATTTTGTCTACTATTTTATTCTTCATCGTCATTTATATTCCGCATGGTTAGAATGATTATCAAAACAAAAAAAAAATATTTCTGCTATTTTGCTTGCGTATTTAAGAATTGAACGAGTTAAACTTAAACGAATGAATCGGGTCTTGAAATGTTAAAACTTTACTTTTTCGCATTTTCTTTTATTTGACAATGTGACGTTTCCTCCCAAAAAGGGGCGTTACACCATACCCTTACTGATTGGATTCAGCTGATTCATTATTTTCAATATGGTGTCTGGACGAGATCTCTTCGATTACGTATAGGTGCAACTTTGTGGAGGCATTGATGCCTGACACGTCGATTGGGACTCCGAGCGTCACTTATATATGGGGTCACAACTTTGTCTGCTAGCAGTACATATCCCAAGGTAGCTACTTTCCCTTTTTGTGCTTTAGTATCTGCTATATTTTATTTGAATATGTAAGTACTATATTTACTGTTGTCAGTGCTTTGTGTTAAGGATGAATATGTTATATATGAAATATGTTTTCTTTAGTGGTTGTACTTTAATGGTTGGATACTAAATATGCATTCATTCGAGGCTCATATTTTCTATTCATGTATAATGGAAATTTTTGAAATTACTGTTTTGAGACTGTGACACGCCAGGATTTAGTGACTGTGGTGTAATGAGGATTGTGTCGTAGTTATTAGATCAAGGGTTGTTACATTTTATCTCATCAAGTTTGTGAAAAATGATTTTAGAAAGGTTAAAAATGATTTGGGAAAGTTTGGTTATGAAATCCTTAAGAAATCTTGTTTTCTTGGTGAGCCAATAATTGATTATGTGTTTTAAATAACTAATTTTGTGTTTTGAATAACAAGTTATCTGAAACTACTAACTGATTATGTGATTTTAAATAACTAATTATTTGAAATCTATAACGGGTTATTCACCTTGGCAAAAACGTCCCACTAAATATTTTAAAATGAATAACCAGTTATGGAAAGTCCATAATAGGTTATTTGCATGTTAGAAACGTTCCCTCGTGTTTTTTTAAATGTTCCTAACCAATTAGGAGTGCCAAATAGCCTGTTATTTTAGTGCTACAATGTTTTATGATGAAACAAATAACCTGTTAGGTAAAACCAATAATCTGTTATCTAAAACCAAATAACTTGTTATGGGAAACCAATAATATATTATCTAGGACAACATAAGACATTTCCAAACAGCTCTTTTAAGAGCATTTAATGCCCCAACAACCATTAACGACTCTAAATTCATTTAGGCTATAAATATAAGTGGTTGGGCAATAAAAACAAGTTGGAGAACAATCTGAAAATCATCCTTGAGTATTAAATTCGTGTTTCACCATCTCTTTCTCCAAACCCCTGCTTTTGAGTTATAAGTGTGTGATTCTTTGATTCCATAAGCTTCAATTTGTATTATCCACTCTTGAGAGAGTTTTTATTCATCTATATCTTTGTATAATATGTAAAGAGAGGGTGAGGTATCCCTCAAAGTTATAAGGGTGAGGTATCCCTTGGAAATAGAGGCTCAAGCACAATGGTGAGGTATCCCAAGGTATGTTGAGTGTTCTATCTTGTAAAGGTTATTAAGCACCTATTTGAAGCTTGAAGATATAGTGAAAATCTCAGGTGTTTACTTAAGGACTGGACGTAGTCCACAAGTGGATGGGTGGCTGAACCAAGATAAAGCTTTATGTTTGTCTTCCTAAACTCATCTCCTTTATTTTGTGTACTGTTTTATTGAATATCTTGCATACTATCTTACTTGGTTAATTTACTTATAAGTGAAAGCTCTCTATCCTCTCTATTCATTCAATTCTAATAAACAATAGCTTCAACAAAAATTGATAATCAAGTGTTTTGTGAAAGAATTGCAAAATTATTTTACAAACTCAATTTACCCCCCTTTTGATTATTGAGGCCACTTGGTAACAAATTGGTGGTCATTTATCCATGTCCTAATCTTTCTCATTGCAATCTAAGGATCTATATTTCACAATTGAACACAAAGACTCATAAGACCAAGCTAAAGCACTCTTGAAGTTATAGAGCATAAACATCACATTTTCAATATAGTTTGTTAATCATCAAAACATAATGATAAAACCTTTGCATCAAGAGGTTTTTGGACCTTACAATATCCCCTTTTTTTATCATGATAAACTATTTTGAAAATTTTAAGACTTAAATATCTTGCAAGGGTTAAGAAGTTTTACTATTTCTGTTGAATAGGTGAGAAGGGTCAAAACATCATACTTGAGAAAAGTCAAGTACTCCCCCATTAACTTATGAACTCATTAAAAACATTAGCAAAAATAGTAAAAGGCATTTACAAAATAGGTTTGCAAGTTATAACTAGAATATATTGCTTGTGATTAGAGCAATGATATCATTGTAATGCCATGATAGTATCAAAGCAAATGAAAATCGAATTAAAAGGCATATAGTGACTACTCTCCCTTAAAATGTGCACAAAATTTTTATGAACTTTAAAATTTTAAAGTACAAGGATTAGAGCAGTATTAAAGTAATTAACTTATCATTTATTGTAAAAACACCAAAACATCATAAAAAATTTATTTAATTCATTCTCCCTCTTTTGTCATTAGCAAAAGCAAAAGAAAATAAAAAATGTAAGGTAGAGAAATGATAGCCATCATGCAGTCACTAATAAGTTGGTGCTTGAGTGGATGTAAAGGCTTCAGATGATGAAGGTGGTAAGGGGCTAGGAATAGATCTTCTAACAGGGCAAGGATAGTGGGGTTTCCTTACTGTTCCAAGATTCGTTTCATTTTCATATTTCCCTTGGAGCCATTCTTCAAACATAAGAAATCAATCCAAAAACTCATGTATAGTATTATGGATTTCTTTCAAACCTCTATGAAGGGCCTTTATATCTTTCTTCAGCACCTTCATATCAAATTCTAGCCTTTTCAATCTGTTTAAGAAGGTTTATATGTCATGAATGCTAGCTTGGTTGGAGTTGGAGCATGATGATGAGTGGATCATGATGAGTCTCACTCTGCTCAACAGCTTGATTCTTCTCCTTGTTAGCTTTAGCTTCAACCTCCTCTTGATCAAGCATATTAAGAGATGAACCAAGAGAAATAAATGGTTCAGATCTAGTAGTAGTGTCTTGGACATCTTCAAAACCAAGAATTTTGAAACTCTCAACGGGTTCTCTATCTTGGAACTATGGGGCAGTAGCATCAAATACTAGAAAGGCAAGATAAAGAGACTGTTTTATAAGAGTTTACAAGGGTGTATTCTCCTTTTCAGCAATCTTCTCAAGTGAAAGTGGCAACAACATGAGAAGGGTGGTTGAATCGCGTTTCTAATTTTTGAATGTTTCCTGCAAACTTAAAAGCTCCTCAAGTTTTCTCAACTCGGATAAATTAGAGTATAAACTAGAAGCTAAGTTGTTCAGATGTGTTACTTAAAAGGAACTGAGTTTATATTAGAGTAAAGTTAAAATATTTTTCTTAAAGTAGAAAATCAATTTCAGTTATCAGAAGGATAAGTTAGAAGCAAGACTTAGCCATCAAAAAGCTGAGAGATAGAGTTCAGAAGAGATCATACAAAAATTTATACTGTTTTGGCCAAACCATGTGCCTATGTCTAGTCCCCAATCAGAAACTATATTTTGTATTTCCATGAGCATTCTTTCTTTGACCTTAGCTTCTCCAAGATAGATTATAAGTAGTCTTTGTTCCACCTTAGCCTTTTCAAGCTAGACTCTCACTCAAATCACTAATAGATTAGGTTACAAAGAGCATATATAAGTTTGTGTTTCTCTTAATACTCAAATAGTGATTTAAGTTATTGAATACAGAGATGAGAATGAGATTTTATATCCTCTAACACTCAAAGAGTGGATCTAAGCAAATACAAACTTGAGAGAATAAGTTTCTCTTCTAAGCAGGTGATCATAAGATGGTTTCAGCAGAGAAACTCAGTTCAGAAGTGAGATTAAGGATTCTAAAGTTTGATTAGAAGTTTGGCAAAATAATAGTTTGCTTTATGCCTTCAAACTTCTCGGCTTCTTCAATTTATAGAGCTTCACAAACTAGCCATTTGAGACTCCAACAGTTACTATTCGAAGCCAAGTTACCATTTTCTTGTCCTGTAGCAGTCAGTCAGCTTTTCCTTAATGGTTTTTATCTTTTTCCAGTGGTAGACAAAAGCTTCAAACTTCTGAGGCTTTCTAACTTTGACTTTGCTATTTATTTGCAATAGTTGTCTTTTGAACTTGTATACTTCTGAAAAACTTGATTCTTCTTATGCTTGATGTTTCTGATAGATTTGTCTTAAGATTAAGTTGTCTTCTGAACTTAGTCTTCTGATACACTTCACTTTTGATTCTTGTCTTCTGATGAACTTGACTTTTGATTCTTGTCTTCTGATGGACTTGACTTCAAAAAAATGTCTTCTGATGGACTTGTTATGATTTTCAATATTAAGAAGCAAGTGTGCTTCTTAAGTCCTTTTTCATATTTAGTCCATTTTCAGCTATTCTATATGAAGACTTCAATCAAGCTAAGACTTCCTCAAAGTGAATCTTAAGTGATTCTCTAGATTGGTGTTAATTGTCCAGGAGTCTTCTTAATTGTTCTTTGATACACTTAAAAAAAATATCAGTAAACATAAGATTCTAAGTTTAAGTTTGTTAATCATCAAAACTTAGAAAGTTCTAAAGAGCTTCAATAAGTTTAGATGCTTCTAAAGGGCTTTGGAGCTTACATGGTGGGACTTGAGGAGGGTCAGGTTCATTAGCTTCCTTCTCACCAGTTTCTCCTACTACTTCTTTTTTTTCTTCCTTCTTTTTCTCCTCTTTTTGCTCCTTGTTCTTTTTTAGCTTCCTTCTCTTCTTTATCCTTTTCTTTTTCTTCAAGTTCCTTTTGTTCTTCATTATTTTCTAGTCTTTCTCTTCTTCTTCATGCTAATCTTGGAGAGTATAAAGGCCTATGAAAATCCAAATCCTAGTTTCTAGACAGCTTAGTCATGATCGACCACATAGTTAGGATGTTGGAGATGTGTTTTTTAGGATCCTCAAGTCAGAGAAGAAGAATGTGACTTGAGAAGGGTCACATTCTACTTAAGAAGGGTTAGATTGTACTTTAACTCAATTAGGTTCTACATAAGAAAAACTTCTATAAACTTAAGTAGATTCAAGTGCATCATACTCAACTTGTTCATTCTTCTTTTCTTTCTCTACCTCCTCCTCCTCCTTCTTCTTCTTAAGAGCTTCTTCCTCTTCAATTTGTGGTCTTGAGGGTCTATCATGTAGTTTTTTGGTCCTGAGTTCAGAGCCTTTATCAAATGGCTCTCTTTCTTCCAAGTGTAACATCTTCAGATTCTTGCTAGTGAAAAGCTAACCTTCTAGTTCTACATCTTCATTTTCCAATGGCAAGTTGAAGTGCTTGAAGATGAGGGTTATAATCATCCTATATGGCAGACTTGTGATTTTTTGGGATTCTTAGCTACAACAATCATATATTTCAAGATGACAAAAGGTAGATTCAACATTTTCTCTTCCTTCAAGTGTTATATCATAATGATGTCCTAATCAGACACTTTCTGGAAACTCCCAACTCGCGGAAGAGTGAAATAAGATGAGAGTGAGTGAAAGAGCCTTGTTATGGACGTGAGTTTCTTGGCAGTGTAGGGAAGTTCTTCATCTAGGAAAAGAGTGATCATCACTTTTTCTCTTCCAATATTGTACTTGTTGTACTAGTCTTCTTCATAGATGAATTTCTTCCTTTTGTTTCTGACTCTAGTACCTTAAGCTAGAACTCTAGCATCAACTACAATTTGCACACTTTTCAATTTGCAAGATAAGGTGGGTGGATCATTTTTCACTTTAGCTATTGCATAAAAAGTGTGAACTCATTCACATATTCTGAAGAACATCTTCCAACCTTGCTTATTGATTTGGGGTCTGATATTTCTTTCCTTACTTTCTATTTCCACTAATGAGATCCTTCGCATAGCTACAACAGGTTTCATCTTGAGTTTTTCATAAAAAAAATTTCTTGATTTGGATGTTTGCAAAGAGAGAAACCTTTCAAGCTTGATGAAACGAAGGTGGTGTTCTTCTTTCTTCTTTACAACCTTAGATCTCACTGCTCCGGACATTATCCTCATGGATCTTCTTGTTTTCGTAGATTTGCGTGCTTTTTCTAGTTGAGGAAGAGTGGGTTTAGCTTCAGTTTCTTCCTTAAGTTCTGAATTTATGCCTGAAGCCACAACTTCGTCTTCTTCGTTTTGTGAGAAAACACCATAAACTTCCTCCCCCTTTGTTACTAAATGTTTCACCTTCATAGTTGGATAAGTGAGTGTAGGATGGTATGGATGTTTAAGGAAATAAGTAGGTTTGGATGGAGGAAACAAATGAAGTTCAGAATTTGTTGAGATAGAGAAATGACGTAAGTGAGAGATAGTGAAAATTCTAAATTTCACTTATGTTATGATTTGAAATGTGGTGAAGAGAGGGTGAAATGAGACTTATATAAAGATGAAAATAGATGTTTGGTAAATGAATTTACTGTTGGAAGTTATTTATGAGAGGTAAACTTCAAGTTTTGAATGTTGGGTAAAAACTAGTCATTGATAGTCAGTGACCAACTTGAGAAGAATATAAGAGAGGAGTTGGGTTCATTCTTCTCAACTCTGTGAATGACTTTTCTTAAGCACCCAGACCTCAATAGTTCATCTCATATTTTTTTCTCTTCACCATATCATCAAACATTAACTTGTAACAATAGATAACTCATAAAAATATCATTCAAATATGATAAACTCACATTTATAATTCAAGATTTAATCACTTGAGAATAAACATGTGCAAATTTGCTCTTATAAAATAGAACCTATCTTCATTAAAGGGTTTTGTAAAAATATCTACCTATTGATGGTCAGTATCTATGAAATTTATTTCAATATTCCCTTTTTGAACATGGTCTCGAATGAAATGATGCATGATATCAATGTGTTTAGATTAAGGGTGTAAATTGGTTTGGATAATTCATCAATCCGATCAACCCGAACCAAACCAATTTAATTGGTTTGGTTTGGTTTGAATATGTTAATTGGTTTAGGCAAAATCCATACCAATTGAAGCTTAATTGGTTCGGTTCTCGGGTTGAAAATTTCAAACCCAAGAACCACCCGAGAACCACCCACTGTTATCTTATAACTGCCTCCAGCTTTTAAGTCTTTAGAAAGTTTTGATAAAAATCAAGACTTTCTTCCGTTCCTACCTATCCAATGCCAGACTACGCACCCCTTACCCACCCCACCGCCGCTTGCTCCTACCCCTATCGGCTACCGCTGCTCGCTTCCTGCTCTGGTGGTCGTGCTTCCTGCTCTCCTCAGTTGCTCCTACCCCTGCTCACGCTTCCGCTGCTATTCTGCTCTGCTCTGCCTGGCCCGCCGCAGAAGAGGACAACTATGACTATATGTTCAAGGTGGTCCTAATCGGCTACTCTGGCATGGGGAAGTTGAACCTTCTCTCCAGGTTCATCAAGAACGAGTTCAACCTCGAGTCCAAGTCCACCATTGGCGTTGAGTTCGCTGCCCGAACCTTGAACGTCGATTCCAAAGTCATCAAGGCTATGATCTGTGACACTGCGAGCCAAGAGAGGTCATTTTTATCATCTGAGTCTCTCTTTTTTTTTCTTTTTAGCTTCTTTTTCGTTTCACGTTTCTAACTTGGATGTGGGTTTTTGCTTGCATTTATGTGGTTGGGTGGGTTTGGAATAGGAACAGGTTCCACTGTTTCTGTGTATAGAAAGAGAACCAGGAGAGAAGAAGAGCCATGACATGAGAACATATAGAACAATGCCTAACTGCACATTATTGAAGTTACCTAAACTAATTATACACGTTTTAACAGCTTGGGTTGGATATAGAAAATGATATACTATATCATTCGTGAAACCACCAAAGAAGAAGAGATACTAAGTTACTAACCCAGAAACCTTTCTTGGCTGAGTCAAGTTGCCTGATAGGTTCAAGAGTGGGTCGGTGCCACTTCTTTGGATCCCACTTCTTTGGTCCACTTTTGATTTCACTATATGATTTTGGCCACTATATCACTGTATAAAAATATTTTGTACACTCATTTCTTTAATGAACTTTCTATGACCAGGTTATGGGTGAGGGGGAGGAACATGGAGTTGTTAAAATTACTAATTTTGGACTTGCAAGGATATATCAAGCCCCTTTGAAGCCATTATCTGAAAATGGGGTATGAGATTCTTTTTCATCGCCATCCACCTGTATTGTTTCTATCAAGTGTGTATTTGACAAATCTTCATGTATATTCTTTATATAAATATGGTATTCTTAGGATTTAAGAATCCAAAATATGGGTAAGTGTATAATATAGACACAAGGATTACATTAAAGGTTTGTTCTCAAATTTCTGCTGTAAGCTGATTGATGGATATTGTTGTTGATTTCAAGTTTTGCTTCTTGAACTGTCTAGTCTATTGGCAACCTCATTGATTTCAAATTTGTGATTTCTTGGTAGCCTGTTTCACTAGAGCTTGGTGGAAAAGCCCAATCATTGTTTTTGAGGATGTTGATCTTGATAAAGGTCAGTGCCTTCACAAGTATAGCTATTTTGTTATGGATAGCCTATGTTTTCTTGCATTATGGAATCACATTTCGTGCGAAACTGATTGTGAATAAGTAAATTTTGGTTATCTAAAACCTATTGTTTTATTCAAACAAATGCTCATATACAATTTAATATTTAGATCTATTCTCCATGATTTAAACAGCTACTGGATTTAGATATATATTTTAATATTATTTGAAATTTTAGATATATTATGTGCACTTTTCTATATTGCATGTATAATTATGTAGTTAATTTTTATGTTAAAAATAATCATGGTCAACCCAATCATCCGAACCAAACTAATCCGTAGATGTTTGGTTCAGTTTGGTTTGGATTTGGTTATCAAAAAATAAGAAAACCGAACCAATTGATTTTGATTGGTTTGGATTTATTTTTCCTCAAAACCTGAACCAAACCACCCACTTACACCCCTAGTTTAGATCTTGAATGATGAATTGGGTTTTTAGAAAGGTTTATGGCACTTGTATTGTCATAAAGGATGGGAATATGATCATACATCAAGGAATAGTCCTCAAGTAGATGTTTGATTCAAAGGATTTGTGAGCAACAATAGGATGCAGATACATATTCATCCTCGGCTATTGATAGAATTGTGAAATTTTGTTTCTAGCATGACCAAGTTACTAAGGCTTCACCAAGAAACCTACAAGTTCCACCTATACTTTTTCTATCCACTCTATATCTAGCAAAGTTAGCATCACAAAATCCTACTAGATCAAAACTAGAACACTTCTTATACTACAAACTGAGGTTAGAGGTTCCAAGTAAATATCTAAAGATTCTCTTCACTACTTTGAGATGAACTCTTTGAGATTTGCTTGAAACCTTGCACATAAACCAACATTAAAAACTATATCAAGCCTACTAGCAATCAAGTAGAGAACATATCCAGTCATACCTCTATAAAGCTTCTCACTGATTGACTTACCTTTCTCTTCCTTGTTAATCACCATTGAAGGATGCATTAGAGTCTTCATTGGCTTTGCACCTTCCATATTGAACCTTTTCAGCAGGTCTTTAGTGTATTTCTCTTGCTGAATGTAGATTCTAGACCTTTCTTGTTTGATTTGCAAGCCAAGGAAGAACTTCAATTCTCCCATCATACTCATCTCAAACTCATTCTTCATGAGATTAAAAAATTCTCTACAAAGTAATTCATTAGTGGATCCAAATACAATATCATCAACATATATTTAAACAATTAAAAGATCATTCTTGAGGTATTTTCTAAATAAAGTAGCATCCACCTTTTCCCTTGAAAACCTATTTTCAAATAAGAAGTTGTTTAACCTTTATTCTAAGCTCTTGGAGTTTGTTTAAGTTCATAGAGGGCTTTAGCCAGTTTAAAAACATGGTTAGGACAATTCTCATTTTCAAAACCTTGTGGTTGGTGGACATAAACTTCCACATTTCTAAAACCATTAAAAAATTCACTTTTAACATCCATTTGAAACAACTTAAAACCTTTATAGGTAGCACATGCAAGCAATATTCTTATAGCTTTAAGCCTAGCTACAAGGTCAAAGGTTTCATCATTATCTATATCTTCTTATTAATTATATCATTAAGCCACTAACCTTGTTTTATTCTTTACCACTTTGCCTTCTTCATCCAACTTGTTTTTTTAAAACCCATTTTATTCTAATTACAAAGTGATCCTTTGGTGCAGTAACCAAGGTCCAAGCTTCATTACTTTCAAACTAATTTAGCTCCTCTTGCATGACCACCAAGATTCTTCTCGTATAGCTTCATCAACATTCTTTGGCTCCACTTGTGATAGAAATGTAAGATGATTATTATTTTTTTCTAAATTAAGATTTGGTATTCACACCAGCAGAAGTTTCTCCAATGATCAGTTCCTTTGAATATGCAGGGTGTTGCTTCCATTCTTTAAGAAGTTGTGCAGTATGTTGAGACGGGTTATGAGAAGAGACTTAAGAAGGGTTATAAGTAGGAACTTAAGAATGGTCATGGCTCTTCTCATCATCTTTCATAACTTTGTCTTTGGCCTGATCTTTCTCATTATTCTGCTTTTTTTAGGTTCAACTGCTCTATTTCATCTTCTAAGTTTGAAATTCTTTCTTTCTCAACAAAAGAGTTAGATTCATTGAATACCATATACATACTTTCTTCTACCAATAGAGTTCTAGTGTTATATACTTGATATGCTTTATAAGTAGTTTAATAACCAAGAAAGATCCTTTATTAGACTTAGAATCAAATTTCCCTAGCTTATGTTTGTTATTTAAGATAAAGCACTCACAACCAAATGCATGGAAATATGATATATTGAGTTTTCTTCCATTCTATAATTCACAAGGGATCTTTTTCAATATTGGCCTCATGAAAATTCTATTTTGAATGTAACATGAGGTGATAACTGCCTCAATCCAAAAATATTTTGGAAGTTCAACTTCACAAAAGAGAGTTCTAGCCATTTCTTGCAAAGTATGAATTTTCCTCTCCACAACTCCATTTTGTTGAGGAATTCTTGGACAAGAGAAATTGTGTAGAATGTCATTTTCATCATAAAAGCTTTGGAAAAACTAATTTTCAAATTTTCCCCCATGGTCAATTCTTATGGCAGTTATACAAAAACTTATTTTTATTTTAAACTCTTTTGCAAAAGGTTTTGAAGGCCTGAAAATAATCATCCTTATGGCTTAAAAAGAGTACTCATGTGGGTTTTGAGTAGTCATCAACTATCACAAAATCATTTCTCTTACCAACTAAGCTAGTTGACTTAGTTGGACCAAACAAATCAATATACAGTAGCTCAAGTGACCTATGAGTTGAGACAACATTGTTTGGTTGAAGAATTGACTTTGTTTGCTTACCCCTTTGGCATGCTTTGTAACACCCTAAAATTTATTTATTTTATTATAAATAGTCATTTTTTAATATTTGTGATTTTTGTGAATTTTTTTTAGAATGCAGAATATTTTAATATTATTTTTCGTTTTACGTACAAACTGAACGGAGCTGGGGAAATACAATATTATTTTCCTAAGAACCTTGATCTATAGAAATATCGATGGGGGATCTTATTAAACCTGAGGTCGGACACGGTTTACTAAGTTTTACATTTTTTGAGAATTTTATCAGATAAAATAATAATCGTTGTGTAAATTTTATCTGCTGGACAATTAATACTTACTTCTACTGTAACATCACACGATTGCCTGCAGGATTGATGAATGTCTCCACAAACCAACACGAGTCTTTTCAGTGTGCTTTGTCCTCACTCACACGCATCCTGGAAACTTCCCAGGAGGTCACCCATCCCACAATTGCTCCAGGTCAAGCATGCTTAACCATAGAGTTCTTATGTTCTAGGCTCCAGAAAAGAAGTTGCAACTTGTTGATATGGCTACGCCTAATCAATTCCTTTAAGTCATCCTCAACTATGCAGTCTCATACCTGCACAGTCTCTAAATCCCTCTCATTCTAGTGTATATTCAGTTCATTCATGGGATCCTTCACCTAAAAGCTTGCCAGGAGCTGCTCCTTGTACGTGTTTCTCTTACACTGGCGTCCACTCCCCTCCCCCGTCAGCCCTGGGACACCATATGCCCACCAACTTCTGCTTGGTTCATCCCCAAACCACACCGTACTAGGAGAGGTCCCGTCTCTGATACCATTTGTAACATCCGGGACTGCCTGCAGGATTAATGAGTGTCTTCACAAACCAACACGGGTCTTTTCAGCGTGCTTTGTCCTCACTCACACGCATCCTAGGAAACTTCCCAGGAGGTCACCCATCCCATAATTGCTCCAGGTCAAGCACGCTTAACCATGGAGTTCTTATGTTCTAGGCTCCTGAAAACAAGTTGCAACTTCTTTTTGGGAGCCCAGAACATAAGAACTTCATGGTTAAGTGTGCTTGACTTAGAGCAATTGTGGGATGAGTGACCACCTGAAAAGTTTCCTAGGATGCATGTGAGTGAGGACAAAGCACATTGAAAAGACTCGTGTTGGTTTGTGAAGACACTCGCCAATCCTACAGGCAGTCCCAGGGACGTTACAAATGGTATCAGAGATGGGACCTCTCCCAGTACAGTGCGGTTCGGGGACGAACCAAGTGGAAGTTGGTGGGCATGTGGTGTCTCGGGGCCGACGAGGGCGGGTAGTGGACGCCGGTGTAAGAGAAGCACGTACAAGGAGTAGCTCCTGGCAAGCTTCTAGGCGAAGGGTCCCATGAATGAACTGAATACGCACCAGAATGAGAAGAATTTAGAGACTGTGCAGGTATGGGACTGCATAGTTGAGGATGGCTTAAAGGAATTGATTAGGCATAGCCATATCAACAAGTTGCAACTTCTTTTCGGGAGCCTAGAACATAAGAACTCCATGGTTAAGCGTGCTTGACCTGAAGCAATTGTGGGATGGGTGACCTCTTGGGAAGTTTCCTAGGATGCATGTGAGTGAGGACAAAGCATGCTGAAAAGACCCGTGTTGGTTTGTGGAGACGGTCATCAATCCTGCAGGCAGTCCCAGATGTTACATCTATCAACAGTAACAATTGTCCATTAGATAATAGTATGTGTTAAAAATCCTATCACATTATCCTAATATAATCCACTTTATGTCTAATCAAATCCACTTTTATTCAAAAATATAATATTTTAATCAAGCTTCTCATGGAAGCTTTGACTACCAAATGACTAAATTACCCTAAACTTGTTAGAGAAGCTATTCTCCCTCTCTCTCTCTCTCCTCTTTGTCGCGGCAATGGTGCCCTTGGGGAAGCAAAATTTTTGCTTCCCACACTTATCACACTTCACTCAAAAATATCACTCATTTCTACTATCACTTTCTCTCTCTTCAAGTTTCATCTTCCATTTTCTCCAACTTCTCTCTTCTTCTTCCTTCTTCACTCCACGGTTTTGCAGCCCCTTGAGTGACCATTTTCATTTTCTCACTTCACCATCACCATTTCTACACACTCCTTCTCATTCTAAACATTTTCTCTTTAGAGATCTTCAAAATCCATCATCTTCTTCACTTTTTCTCGAGAACAAAGTTTGAGACTTTGAAGGTAAATCTTTGATTCTTCACCTTCTCTTCCTATTTTTCAATCATCTTGAGCTCCTCCTTCATTGCATCTATCCATTTTTTATCAGTTGCAGCTTCTTCATATCCAGCAGGTTCCATGATTGCAACATTACACCTTTGATAGATGTCAGAAAGTGATCTTGTTCCTCTGATAGGTTCTTCATTTACATCTTCATTCTCCTCCTGAAATTCAATCTTCTTGTCATTTTCCCAGCTTCAGCTATCTAACTCCAAAAATTTTACATCCCTGCTAACAATTACTTTGTTGTGGTATGGTAAATAGATCCTGTAGGCCTTTGAAATTAAGCTATAGCCTACAAAGATTTCAGGCTCTACTTTCTTGTCGAGTTTATCTCTCTTAACCTTAGGAATGTAAGAGAAGCACAAGCAACCAAATATCTTCAGATTGAGCAACTCGAGTTTGTAACCATACCATGCTTCTAATGGTGTCCTTTTTTGCAAAGCTTTTGTTGGCAGCCTATTCAGCAAAGACACTGCAGTATTTACAGCTTCCGCCTAGAATTTCTTTGGCAATCCTTTATCATGAAGCAAGCACCTAGCCATTTCCATAATTGTCCTGTTCTTTCTTTCTGCAATGTCATTCTGTTGAGGTGAGTAAGGTGCTGTCAACTGGTGTTCTATGTCCGCATCTTCACAAAACTTATTAAATTTTTCAGAGATATATTCAGTTCCATTATCAGATCTGATTACCTGTAGTCTGCACTTGCTTTGAGTTTCCACCCAAGCTTTGAACTTCCAAAAGATGTCAGCAACTTCAGATTTAAACTTCATAAAATAAATCCAACTCATTCTTGTGTTGTCATCAATGAAAACAATATAATACTTACTCCCATTCAAATATGGTGTGCTTATGAGCCCTCCAACATTTGTGTGTATTAATTCCAACTTTTGTGTAGCCCTCCAAGCCTTATTTTGTGTTGCTTTCCATATTGGCTGGTAGCAGATACAGGAAGTTCTTTTTCTAATTCAAAGAAATTTTTTGCAAGACTGTTCTTCTCCATATACATTAGAGCACTGTGATGGAAATGGCCCAATCTCTTGTGCCAAAGTACCATACTGCTAACCTCTTTATGCATTGCAGTCTGCTCCTTGTTCATGAAATCTAAGGCAAAGCTTTTGCCTTTCATTTGAACTTTGAACACCTCCTTGCCTTCTGAATCTTTAATCATGCAATTTTTGTCTTCAAACAGTACCTTATAACCTTTTTCCAGCAATTGAGGAACACTCAAGAGGTTTTGATTAATTTCAGGAACATATAAAACATCATAAATCAGTTTCAAACCTGTGTGGCCTTCAATTGCCACAGTTCCTTTGCCTTTTACTTCAATGTATGCTCCATTTCCAATCTTGACTTTAGAGAGAACAGTTTTATCAAGCTCTCTGAAGAGCTCACGATCATAAGTCATGTGGTTTGTACAACCACTATCAATAAGCCAACTTTCTGTAGAGTTATTGGCAACAAAGCATGGTACAGTAAACAATTGCTCCTCTTGTGATTGATCCTCAGCAACCTTGACTTCTTCTTGCTGTTGTTGAGATTTGCATATCCTTTCCATGTGACCTAACTGACCGCACCTATGACATCTTGCATCTAGCCTCCACCAGCACCTTTTTTGTGGATGACTAGTTTTTTTGCAATGAGGGCAGGGTGGATATACCTGAGTGTTGTTGCTTTGATTGTTCTTTTTGCTGTTTGCAAAACCTTCAGGTTTGTTGCTATGGCTTTTGCCACTATTGTTGATTTGCAACTTGACTTGAAAGGCACCCTCCATAGATCCTTCTTGCCTCATAAGCCTTCTTTGCTCTTGTGCCTTTAGTGCATGTAACACTTCTTCCAGAGTGATCTTACACAGATCCTTTGTGTTCTCCAAGGTGGCTATAGAAGCTTCATATCTTTCAGGCACTGTTACAAGGACTTTTTCTACAATTCTAGAATCAGGAAACTCAGTGCCCAGCATTCTGACCTTATTGGCAATATTAAGCAACCTATCTGAGTACTCTCTGATTGTCTCAGACTCTTTCATTCTCTGTAACTCAAATTCCCTTATTAAATTTAGCACCTACATACTTCGTATCCTTTGATCTCCTGCATATTCTTCTTTCAGGTAATCCCAAATCGCTTTTGTTGTTTTGAGAGTCATGATTCTGGTAAAGATGGTTTTTGAGACACAAGCAAATAGACATGCCTTTGCCTTTGCCTTCTTGGTCTTTTTTTCTTTGTGATTTTTAATCTGGGCCATGGTGGGATTGTTTAGTAACGGAGGGACCTCGTAATCTTCTTCCACAGCTTCCCAGAGATCTAAAGCCT
Organism: Ormosia emarginata; assembly: GCA_029884605.1. NCBI lineage: Eukaryota > Viridiplantae > Streptophyta > Magnoliopsida > Fabales > Fabaceae > Ormosia > Ormosia emarginata. The sequence goes on from JAQQTP010000088.1 coordinate 50,760,559, forward strand.
CTAGGTAGGATTCCATTCTCATAGCCTAAAGGTAGTAGCTTTCTCCATCAAAGATAGGAGGAGCAACCTGTGAAAAATTTGCTTCAGCATCCATTTCACAGATCCCGTCAAAAGACAGCTTTGATACCAATTTGTTGGTTATTTAAAAAATATAGAGGGCTGTAACAAGAAGGAATGAAAAGAAATCTGAATTGTAGAAGACATAATTTTATTGAGCAGCCGAACATATACTTATACAGCAATAAGGAAAACAAAATTGTAAAAAATCTGCTATTGATTAGCATAACAGATGCCTAAAATAAAGAGAATCAAATATTATGATCCTAACAGCTATTTGATTCTTTATTGCCTAAAAATTAGGAAAATTAAAAACTGATTTGGCAGCTTCACGGGTCATTCCAGTTAACACATACCTATTGCATGAGGTTTCACGGCAATCTGTCAATAAGCCCATTTGAAATCAATGCTATCATTGCTTGTTAGTTTTTAAAGGTTGCCACCATTCTATTTTTTGAAGTGGAGAATGTAATCAAACTAAAGAATGTAATACCTATAGATGGAAGTGATTCAATCTGAAAATCGTTTCTTAAAAAGTCAGATGGATGTAAATCAACTTTTGGTTAATAAATGAATCCACTGGAAATGACAATTCCCACATTGTGTGTGTCTGAATTCATTTTTAGAAACTTATAACTAAGTCATAACTATGATTTTATACATGACATGTAATTGATTGTTCTTTGCTCAAGGGAGATTAATCAAGACTTGGGAAGATCTATAGTGGACTTGAAGTTAAGTTTTGAGTTACGATCAGTATCATGGCTAGGTAAGAAACTCTTATCCTCTTTATTTTCTTATGTTGTTATTGTTTATACAACAATTTTTTTTCTTTCTCTTTATTTTTTTTATGATATTGTATCTTAATCCCCAAGTGTGAATTTAACACATTATTTGTATTCTTGTAAACTCTAGTTAATGCATAAATGAATATATATTTGAAGCATTAATATCAAAATTTAATTAATTAGGTTTTCTCAAGATGTGTCCAAGCATTGGATGGATTTACCGGGGTATAGCAAAGAGTATTGTGATGGTGTTCAATGTTTCTTGGACTTTGCTTACTCTGTTGGAAATCCCGAAGGCGAAGAAATTCAATGTCCCTGTGGAAGTGTTGTAATATCTAATGGTATCAGAGGAACGTAGTATATGATCATCTAATATGCTATGGATTTGTTGAAGGTTATACAATCTGGTTTAATCATGGGGAACAGGAAATCCTAATGGATGTCGATGGTGACACAGATGATGAAGTTAATTCAAATGACAACATTGATGGCTTGTTGAATGGTACATTTAGATATGTGGCACAAGCTGAAGGAGTTTATGAAGGCCCAAATGAAGATGAAAGGAAATTTTATAACTTAGTTGATGAGGCAAGCCAAGAACTGTATCCGGGTTGTAAAAGATTCTCTACCTTATCTTTCACCATCCGTCTATACTTGTTGAAGTGTCTACATGGATGGAGCAATGCATCTTTCACTTCCCTCTTAGAGTTATTGAAATAGATGATGCCTGACTTGAACATTCCTTTATCTTTCAATAAAATGAAGGCTATGGTGAAAGACTTAGGCCTTGACTATGTAAAGATTGATGCATGTCCCAATGATTGCATGCTATATAGGAATGACCATAAGCATAAAAGTCATTGCCATGTTTGTGGAGCTTCTCGATATATTGAATATCCTGAAGTTGATAGTGAGCTTGAGCCTTCAAAAAAACCTCATCCTATTCCTGCTAAGACTTTAAGATGCTTTCTCTTAATTCTTAGACATCAAAGGCTATTTATGTGCTCAAGGACAACGGATACATTGAGGTGGCATGATGAGGAGCATTCTAACGATGGGAAGTTAAGGCATCCTGCCAATGGCCAATCATGGAAAGACTTTGATAGCCTTCATCCAAAATTTGCTAAAGATTCTCGCAATTTGAGACTTGGCTTGGCAAGTGGCAGGTTCAATCCATTTCAGACTATGAGCATATCTCATAGCACGTGGCCAGTTGTCTTGATGGCTTATAATTTGCCTCCTTGGTTATGCATGAAACTAGAATATTGTATGCTTTCTTTGCTCATACCTGGGCCATAATCACCTGGAAATGACATTGACATTTATCTACAACCATTAATAGAAGACTTGAAGGTGTTATGGGAGACAAGGGTAGAAACATATGATGCTTCAAGGAATGAAACCTTTCAAATGTGAGTAGCTTTGCTGTGGAAAATTAGCCACTTTCCCGCATATGCTATGTTGTCCAGTTGGAGTACAAAAGGAAAGTTGGCTTGCCTTTGTTGTAATTATAGGACTTCATCTACCTATCTGAAACATAGTCAGAAGATGTGTTATATGGACCATCGTGTTTTTCTACCCATGGATCATCAATGGAGATCTAATAAAAAGTCTTTCAATGGAAAAACAAAATCTAGGCCTCCCTCGCCCTTCTTAGGGGGTACAAATGTGTTTAAGAGCTTATAAAATTTTGACAATATATTTGGGAAGAAGCAAAAGAAATCAAATGATGGCCTATGGAAGAAAAGGTCATTTTTTTTAATTACCTTATTGGCAGCACAACACGTTCCGCCACAACCTTGATGTCATGCATATAGAGAAGAACATAGTTGATAACATAATTGGAACTCTTTTGGATATTCCGGGTAAGACAAAGGACCATGCAAATGTTTGATATGATTTAAAAGAGATAGGCATTAGAAAGAACCTTAAACCAAAAGATACAAAAGATAGCAAGAGAACAAAGTTTGCAAAAGCATGCTTCTTAATGACTGCTGGAGAGAAGTCAGTTTTTTATAGTGTTTTGAAGACAGCAAAAGTACCTGATGGTAGTGCTTCCAACATTTCACGATGTGTGCAACTAGCTGAAAGAAAAGTATCTGGTTATAAGACCCATGATGCCCATTTCATGTTACATTACTTATTGCAAATACCAATCAAAAGCATACTTTTTTATCATGTTGTTATCCCTTTGATCCGTCTAAGTTCCTTTTTTAATCGTTTGTGTCAAAAAGTTATCACACTAGAAGAGATAGATTGTTTGGAAAAAGAGATTGTAGAAACACTGTGTCAGCTTGAGAGGATTTTTCCTCCTAGTTTTTTTTATATAATGGTTCATCTGCCTATTCATTTAGCGAACGAGGTGAGACTAGGTGGCCCAGTTCAGTTTCGATGTATCTTGCAGAAAGATATATGTATACATTAAAGTTGTATGTTCGCAATAAAAGTCGTCCAGAAGGATCTATTGCGGAGGCATATTTGGTTGATGAATGTTTAACCTTTTGCTCAAGATATTTACATGGAGGTGTGCATACCAGATTTAATAAAAGACCCCGAAACAATGATGAATGTAGTTTAAATTAAGTGGAATCTTCAAATTTGTTCCCAAACAAAAGGTGTCCTTTAGGAGGGAAAAAGGGTGCTCCATTTATTCTGGATGACAAGTCACATAGCCAAGTCCATGCATACATATTGAACAATTATGATGAAGTTCAAGAATATGTTAGGTAATTTGACTCACCTGCAATATTTCCTATTACTCACTAAATTATTATTATTATTATTATTATTATTATTATTATTATTATTTTGCTAACATATAACAATACTTGTCAATACTTGTCAACTTTAGAGAGCATGAGCATGAAGTTAATAATCAACGATGAGGATCAAAATGGAGCAAAGCCAAAAACCTTAGTCAAAACTTCTCTTAGTGGTTTGAAACTCGTGCTATTCATGAGGATGTGCTAGATTGGATAAAAGAACTGTCTAGGGGGCAAATTCAATTGCAAGAAGATATTATGGGTATCTGATCAATGGATACAAATTTCATACTAGGCGACATGATACAAGATAAAAACGCAAAATAATGGTGTCACATTAGTTACATTAACTACAAGCTTTACAAGCTCAAAGGATGAAAATTTGGTTGATGCAATTCTAACTTATTATGGTAGAATAGTTGATATAGTTGAGTTAGATTATTATGGCCATTTTATGGTTATCTTATTTAGGTGTGATTGGTATGAAGTTGGAGAAGATATTTATGGCCTTACATATGTTCACTTCAACAAGAAATGCTACTAAGAAGAGCCTTTTGTGCTAGCATCTCAAGCACACCAATGCTTTTATGTTCAAGACCCTTTTGATCAAAACAAACATTATGTCATGAAGACAATTCCAAGAGACTTGTTTAACATAAGTTGTAACGCCCCAATTTTTAGAAAATATTTTGAATGTACTGTTTACTGTTTTTCAAGTTTTTGTGTAAATGACCGTTGTGTCCCTATTTTACTGTTTCTCGATTTCTGCATGAAATACAAATACGTTTATACATGCTCAAATTTTATTTGGTCTTTTTACGTAATTTGTTCCGAGACGGTAAAATAAAAATTTTTCTGAGCTACTGTTTTAATTTTTCTGGAAGATATACAGACAATTAATACTGTCTGTAATTTTATTTGAACTTTTTGGGCGATTAGCTACGTTGTGGAAAAAAATGGGAAAATGACCATTACATCCCGAACGTGCTGTTTTTGCTGTTTTTACTGTTTTTAATTATTTTCTACTTGATTTAATGTCTGATATTACTGTCTATGATTTTATATGGACTTTTTGTGCGATTTGCTCCGAGACAGGAAAATAATATTTTTTCAGGCCGGGGAAATCTTATTTTATTATTTAGAATTGGGGGATCTTACTAAACCCGATTCTGAATGATACAGTAAATATCTTTTAATTTTTAGGATTTGACTGTCAAATAAAATAATTTTATGATATTATAATATTATTTTATTAGTCAGTATAATAAAATGACAGTGGACCCGGAAAAGTTTTGCGGGACCCACGTTTAGCTAATACAGTTAACTTAGTAGCTTAAATAATCATCATTAACAGTAGAACTTTCCAGAACAAGCTGACTCAGCTAGCTGACTAAGCTGATAATTAATGAAGCAGTGTGACTAGGCTTGGGGAGTCATCAATAACCAACCAATAGGAGACAAGCTTGTTAAGCAAGCTTTAATCCTAACCTTTGATGCATCCAAGGGCTTGGATGAAGCCAAGCAAGGTGCACACCTTGCATGCTCTTTGATGAGCTACGGCCAAGGGAGGTGGAAGACCATTCTCCACTTTGCTTGCATGCAAAATTCTCTCTTCTCTCTCATCAAAAACCCTAGCCACCATTCTTGTTTCTTTCCTTCACCATTCGGCCAAGACAAGAACCCTACTATCCAACCATCCAACTTTTCATCTAACCAACTTTTCTAAACCTAAACACAAACCTAAGAACATCTCTAGTTGAAAGTTTCTTCAAAATCTTTCATTTGGAGCTTGGAAATCAATCTTGAAGATTTTACCTAGAAGGTGAAATATCATGTTTTTCTTTTCTCTCTTCTTTTTCAAAGTTCTAAGCCATGATCTATCCATGGTTTAGGTTCTTTTTCATGGTTAGTAACTTGTAGAATTTCGTTTGAGTTGCTAGGTATTTTGGTGGAGAAAACCGAACCATAGGAGGAGTGAAAGAAAATCCATTTGTCTTCATTTAAGGTAAGAGGAAGACTAATCTTATCATCCCTTGGTGGTGGTAAGAAGATGGAGTAATTTGTGGTGTTTGTAGAATCCATAAGGATTCGGTGGTGATGTAGTTATTATGTGTGTATTTGTTAATTTTTGTGTTTGTTAGTAGTTGTGTGGTGTTTGTTAGTAGCTTTCTTTGTTTGGTGATTGTAATAATTTTTCATGTCTATTAGCTTTAATTTGCATGTCTACAAGCTTTGATAATATTGCATGTGTTAGAATTGCATGATAAAGTATAGAATTTCATGATAATGTGTAGGATGTGAACAAAATGTCAAGGAAATGCATGTGTGTTCCAAAGAACACTCCATGATGGCTCACGGCCACTTATAAAAATGGAGAACCAAAATGTTCTCTTAATTTTCTTAAAAGGTGATTTAATTAACCTAGGAGAATTAAGAAGGTTTCAAGTTGTTTAGATCAAGAAAAATGAATTTGGAAATCAAATGACATAACCTTACATTTTCGGCCAACAAGCCTAACTTCAACACTTGATTTCTAAAATTATTTTCTAAGGTAAGGATTTAATCAATGTAGACAATACAAGAGATTTAACATGCATTTAGAAGGTGAAAAACAATTTGGAAATCAAATGCAAAGTTTTTATCAAATTCGGCCAACATGCCAAATTAGATATTCATGATTTCTAAAATTAATTTCAAGTTATTTTCAATCAAGAAGAAGCAATACAAGTTAAAGTAAATTTTCTACAATGAGTTTTAAAGAAATAAAGTGGTTAGAACTAAGTTTAAGAGGTTAATGCTAATGATTTCTACTGTAAGAAGAAATACAATAACTTTCAAAAATTTCTAACATAGGGCTCATGCTATATTTTGAAGCATGTTAGTAATTTTCAAAAGGATTAAGTATATGGTTTAAAAATTTAATAAACAGAATTTTTACGGTAAAATTAGGAAACCATTATTATAATTTTCTAAGCAAAATACTGTCAATTTTTAGTAAAAACGGACAAATAAGATAGAAAAGATGTCCAAAAGACAGTATACGGTATGGAAAATATTATACGTAGCTTAAAAGTATTATTTATTAATTCTGTCTATTTAAATAGTGATTTTTAAAGAATTCGGTCAAGAAAATGATGTAAAAATCTTACGCGATTGAGAAAACGTATTAAAAATCCTACGCGATTTTGAAAACAGAAAAATATATTTACGCGATTTCAAAACGTTTGTAAAAACGACGAGATTGTGAAAACGCGATAAAATTTCTACGCGATTGACCGTTATTGTATCTATTTTTATTTGTCGGGAAAATGTGAACCCGTCATGCTTTTGAGGATTTTTATTTGTCGGGAAAATGTGAACCCGTCTGAGCTTTCTATTTTTACGCCATTGAGGGCATATTATTATCTTGAGGGCATTTTTGTAATTTCATATTTTTGGAATTATGTATTGTGTCTATGCCAAATTTTTGGTGTTTTGGTTGACGAGAGCGAATCACATCGCGTTGTCGATGCGATAAACGTAGTGTGGTTCATTGTTCTAATGAACTTGGAGACATTAGTGTACGGGATCCCATATGTGGGACGAGTTGGTAGCTCCATTGGGCCGTGGTAAACCGATAGCACACTAATGGACTCGACACGCACTATATTTAATTGAGATTTGTAAAGTCTAGTAGTACATTTACTGTAGTGCCACAACGTGAGACCGTGAACTACACCATGCCCTGGATGATGGATTCCGTGTCGTGGGGCTATAGACGCAACGTGTGACAAGCAATAGTTGGTTGGGTAGCCGTGGTACTAATAGATTTTACGGGTCATTCTCTCGATATCTTTGTGTGTTTTTAGCTCCATGGAGTAGGGTGTGTTTTATATTTATTTATTGGGATTTATCTATTTATTTTATCTTATCTATTTATTTCATCTTATCTATTTATTTTATCTTATCTATTTATTTTATTTTATCTATTTATTTTGTTTTATCTGTTTATTATATTGATTTATTTGTTTCTTGTGTTTGTGTTATCTATTGTTGCATTGTAGCATGTGTTTCTTATTTTATTTGTAATGGCGTATTGCTGGAATATTTATATCTTTTTGAATCTTTACGCTACTCTGTTACTTATTACTGTTATAGCTTTTCATATTGCATGAACTGTATATCTGTTGTTTGTCGTCTTCTTATTTGCCATGTTTGTGGTGATTTTAGATTGTCTTACCTCTTTATTGTATGTGTTTCCTGTATATTTATTTTATGCGGTAAAGAGTTTGAGGAAGAAGAAGAGGAACAACCTCTTGAGGTCCTATACCCCGAGGAGGAGGAAGATCAGCAAATCGACGACCAGTTTTACGATCAAGAACCATCTGATCATCCATATCCATTGGGTTGATTAGTTTTGGTATGGCGGTACCCGGATTTTTGGGGTTCGTGACTCTGGAGTTTCACGGTGGATCTCTATCGTGGCACATGAGAGGAGATAGAGACTCGGTGACGTACGCGGGATGGATGACCGTGGCCTTACGTCATAGGTTTGATGGAGAGCTGATCATGACTACGACAGTGTTTCTACATTTAGAGTTACCCTTATCCATTAGGCGTCATTTTGGTGGTATGACCACGGAGCCTAGTGAGATAAGTATCGTATCGACGGCGCGATCACGTTATCGCCGAGAGTCGAGGCATCCAGGATATTTGTCCCCTGATGATCATTTTCATGATGAGAGTGATCCTTCAGAGGAGTAAATATGTTTGATGTTTTTTTTGGGCGCGTCTGCGTATGGATGTATATATTGACTCTTTTCTTGTTTTTATTTCTTGTGTATGTTTAAATAATTGTAATTGTAGTTGTAAATTATTTGTACAACTTATAACTTAAATCATCCGTATATTATAAGTAATGTTGTTTTGTTTTATATTTTTTTTATGTTTTTTTATTTATTTGTTTTCGCATATTTTATTTAAGAATATTCTGTTTAACAGGAATTATTTTACAACCCGTAATAGTATGTAACAAATGTTTCATAACTTGGGTAGATTTTATTTATTTATTTTTATCTTTCTTTTATGTGTGACATCCTTCAAAGGGGTGTTACATTAGTTGGTATCAGAGCCCAAGTTAGAGTCTTTTGGAGTTGTGATTGGGTCTGTTTTTGTTTGTGCTGTGTGCTTCTCTGTGATTTATATCCTTTCGGATGTATCTAATTTTGTTTGGTTCTGTTTGAAGATGTCTGGACGAGGTAGAGGACGTGCTAATGTGAATCGGGATGTGGACCCTATGATTGCGGCTGCTGAGGCTATGCAGCGTATGGCTGAAGTGATTACTCAAAGCAAAATCGAGAGAGCGACTCAACAAAGAAGATGCTACTCCGCTGATGCCCTGAATTTATCTGAATTTAGGCGCCACAATCCGCCACAGTTTAGAGGCGAGGTTGATCCGGAGAAAGCAAGTCAGTGGATGCAAGACTTGGAAAGAATTTTTGAAGGGATGAGATGCACGGACGATAAGAAGGTGACTTATGTTGTCTTCATGCTGAGAGGTGATGCAGATCATTGGTGGAGAGGAACCCGCCGAGTATTGCAAGCTGAAGGAATAGAAATCACATGGGAAGTGTTTTCCAATACTTTTCTGGATAAATATTTTCCTGCGAGTGCTAGGCATGCCAAAGAAATGGAATTTCTTGGTTTGCGACAGGGGAATATGACGGTGAATGAGTATGCTACAAAATTTGAGAATTTGTCTCAATTCTCAGATTATGCTCAGACACGGCAGGATGATGTGTGGAGATGCAGGAAGTTTGAATCAGATTTAAGGGTGGAACTGAAACGAGGAGTGGTATCCTTAAGAATGACTCAGTTTCATGCTTTGGTAGATGCATGTGCTCGACTTGAGGAGTTGGAGCCATCTAGAGATCAGAGGAATCGTAATTTTGGGCCGACAAGGTTTCAGAGAGGTGGAGGTAGCAATACGAATCGGTTTCAGCGTAAACCGTATTTCAGACCAACAGGGACTCAATCTCAACGACCATCGGTTAGTGGAGGTGCAAGTGGTAGTGGAACTGGGCAAAAGGTGATGTTTACGCCAACGTGTTTTAAGTGTGGCAAGAAGGGCCATATATCTCCAAATTGTACAATCAAGGGGACAGTCTGTTTTAACTGTGGACAGCCTGGGCATATGTCAAAAGATAGCACTCGACCCAAGAAGAAACCTGCTATTCGGTATGTTAAAGGTAATCAGCAAAAATCTGGAAGTACTCAACCAAGATCAGGAGGACGAGTATATACAATGATGGGATCTGAGATTTCTAAGTCTGATGATCTTATTCAGGGAGAAGGAGACATTGGAGGTAATCTTCTGACTGTATTGTATGATTCTGGTGCTACACACTCCTTTACTGCATATGATTGTGTGGAGAGATTGAAGTTGCCTGTGTCTTCTCTGAATGTTAAATTGAGTGTATCTACGCCAACTGCTAAACCTGTTATTACATCTAAGATCTGTTTGGATTGTCCTATTGTTGTGAAGGGCCGTTTGTTTATGGTCAACTTGATTTGTTTACCTCTTGTTGAGATAGATGTAATTTTAGGGATGGACTGGTTATGTTCTAACCATATCCTTATAGACTGTGCAAGTAAAACCATAATTTTTCCTAAGGAAGAGGAGTCTGGATTCTTAACTGCTGTTAAGGTCAGGTCTTTGTTAAGAGATGGAGCACAGGGATATATGGTATTGTCTTCTCTAGAAGTTAAGAATGAGAAGGATGTGAATACTATTCCTGTTGTCAACGAGTTTCCTGATGTTTTTCCTGACGACGTACCTGGTTTGCCGCCTGAGAGGGAGATCGAATTCTCAATTGATTTAGTACCAGGAGCGGGTCCTATCTCAATTGCACCGTATCGTATGTCGCCAGTGGAATTGGAGGAGCTAAAGAAGCAATTGGTGGAGCTGTTGGAGAAAGAGTTTGTGCGACCTAGTGTTTCGCCATAGGGTGCGCCAGTGCTTTTAGTCAAGAAGAAGGACGGAACGTCTCAGCTTTGTGTGGATTATCGTCAGCTGAATAAGGTGACTATCAAGAATAAATATCCACTTCCAAGGATTGACGATTTGATGGATCAGTTAAAAGGAGTTGTGCTATTTTCCAAGATAGATCTGAGATCTGGTTATCATCAGATTCGTGTAAAAGGGGAAGATGTGTCGAAAACTGCTTTTCGAACTCGTTATGGACATTATGAGTATTAGGTAATGCCATTCGGGGTGACGAATGCTCCTGCCATATTTATGGATTATATGAACAGGATTTTTCGTCCTTATTTAGACAGATTTGTCATTATCTTTATCGATGACATTTTGATCTATTCTCAATCGAAGGAAGAGCATGCTGAACATCTGAGTATTGTCCTTCGAATTTTGAGGGAGAAGCAGCTGTGTGCGAAATTATCTAAGTGTGAGTTCTGGTTGGAAGAAGTCCAATTTCTTGGTCACGTAATTTCTAAAGAAGGCATTGCGGTGGACCCATCAAAAGTGGAGACTGTTTTACAATGGGAAAGACCTAAGACGGTAACAGAAGTTCGAAGTTTTGTTGGACTTGCTGGTTATTATCGGAGGTTTATCGAAGGTTTTTCCAAGATTGCTGGACCACTTACGCAGCTTACGAGGAAAAATCAAGCTTTTGAGTGGACGGAAGAACGTGAAGCCAGTTTTCAAGAGTTGAAGAAGAGATTAACAACTGCACCGGTGTTGATCCTACCAGATTCGACAAAATCTTTTGAGGTGTATTGCGACGCTTCTTATCAAGGGCTAGGATGCATGTTGATGCAAGATCAGAACGTTGTGGCATATGTTTCTCGTCAATTGAAGGTTCATGAGAGGAATTATCCATCGCATGATTTGAAATTGGCCGCTGTGGTTTTTGCTCTAAAGATATGGAGACATTTTCTCTATGGAGCAACGTTTAACATTTTCAGTGATCACAAGAGCTTGAAGTACTTGTATGATCAGAAGGAGCTGAACATGAGGCAGCGAAGGTGGTTAGAATTCTTGAAAGATTATCATTTTCAACTGTTGTACCACCCTGGTAAGGCGAATGTTGTGGCTGATGCCTTAAGTAGAAAGATTATCAGTGCTTCTGCTCTGATGATCACGGAAAAGGAGCTCATTGAATAGTTTAGAGATGAGTGGTCATTTGTTGAGTTGAAACCGGGGAGGATCTGTATTAACATGGTAACTATCTCGAGCGAGCTGATGGAAGATATAAGGGAAAAACAGAATGCTAATAAATTTTTGCAAGGAATAAGGGAACAAATAAAGCAAGGCGAGACAATAGAGTTCAAAGAAGGAACTGATGCAATTCTGAGGTTTCGGGGTAGAGTCTGTGTTCCTCGTAACCGGGAGCTGAGAAGATATATTGTGAAACATGCCCATACTAGTTTATTGAGTATGCATCCAAGCATAACAAAGATGTACCTAGACTTGAAGAAGTTATTCTGGTGGCATGGATTGAAGAGTGATGTGATTAGGTGCGTGTCAACTTGTCTAGTCTGTCAAAAGGCGAAAGTAGAACATCAAAGACCAACTGGAATGTTACAACCGTTATCTATTCCAGAATGGAAATGGGATAGTATATCCATGGATTTCGTTACTGGTTTGCCGAAGACAAGGAAAGGTTATGATTCGATATGGGTTATAGTCGATAGCCTTACGAAATCGGCTCATTTCTTACCAATTAATATCAAATATTCGTTGGAAAGATTAACCCAGTTGTACATCAGCGAAATTGTCAGATTACATGGTGTACCGACTAGTATAGTTTCTGATCGAGATCCAAGGTTTACGTCAAGGTTTGGGCGAAGTCTGCAAGAAGCTATGGGAACTAAGTTACGACTGAGTTCGGTGTATCATCCACAGACAGATGGTCAGACAGAAAGAACTATACAGTCTTTGGAAGATCTGTTGCGTGCTTGTGTTTTGGAACAACGAGGAAGTTGGGATGAATTTTTATCTCTGATAGAATTCACCTACAACAATAGTTTTCATTCAAGCATAGGAATGGCACCTTATGAGGCATTGTATAGAAGGCGATGTCGAACTCCGTTGTGTTGGTATCAAGATGGGGAAAGTATGACTGTTGGACCAGATCTTGTACAACAAACTACGGAGAAGGTAAAGATGATACAAGAAAAGATGAAGACGACGCAAAGCAGACAAAAGAGTTATGCGGATAAACGAAGACGACCTCTTGAATTTGAGGAGGGTGAGCATGTGTTTCTGAGAGTTACTCCTACGATTGGTGTCGAAAGAGTTATTAAGTCTAAGAAACTTACTCCTAAATTCATTGGACCGTATCAGATTATCCGACGTGTAGGTCCTGTAGCGTATCAGATCGCTATGCCGCCGTTTCTGTCAAATCTGCATGACGTATTTCATGTGTCTCAGTTACGAAAGTATATACCAGATCCGACGCATGTGATACAGCCAGATGAAGTGCAGCTGAAGGAGAATTTGACTTATGAAACTTTACCTGTCAGAATTGAGGACAGAAAGGTAAAGCAGCTTCGAGGGAAAATGATCGAGCTAGTGAAAGTCATAGGGAATGATGTGACGGGTGAAGCTACCTGGGAGCTGGAAGATAAAATGAAGGATCAGTATCCTCATTTGTTTTGAGGAACAGGGAATTTCGAGGACGAAATTTTTATTTGTTGGAGAGAGTTGTAACGCCCCAATTTTTAGAAAATATTTCGAATGTACTGTTTACTGTTTTTCAAGTTTTTGTGTAAATGACCGTTGTATCCCTATTTTACTGTTTCTCGATTTCTGCATGAAATACAAATATGTTTATACATGCTCAAATTTTATTTGGTCTTTTTACGTAATTAGTTCCGAGACGGTAAAATAAAAATTTTTTCGAGCTACTGTTTTAATTTTTCTGGAAGATATACAGACAATTAATACTGTCTGTAATTTTATTTGAACTTTTTGGGCGATTAGCTACGTTGTGGAAAAAATGAGAAAATGACCATTACGTCCCGAACGTGCTGTTTTTGCTGTTTTTACTGTTTTTAATTATTTTCTACTTGATTTAATGTCAGATATTACTGTCTGTGATTTTATATGGACTTTTTGTGCGATTTGCTCTGAGGCAGGAAAATAATATTTTTCCGGGCCAGGGAAATCTTATTTTATTATTTAGAATTGGGGGATCTTACTAAACCCGATTCTGAATGATACAGTAAATAATCTTTTAATTTTTAGGATTTGACTGTCAAATAAAATAATTTTATGATATTATAATATTATTTTATTAGTCAGTATAATAAAATGACAGTGGACCCGGAAAAGTTTTGCGGGACCCACGTTTAGCTAATATAGTTAACTTAGTAGCTTAATTAATCATCATTAACAGTAGAACTTTCCAGAACAAGCTGACTCAGCTAACTGACTAAGCTGATAATTAATGAAGCAGTGTGACTAGGCTTGGGGAGTCATCAATAACCAACCAATAGGAGACAAGCTTGTTAAGCAAGCTTTAATCCTAACCTTTGATGCATCCAAGGGCTTGGATGAAGCCAAGCAAGGTGCACACCTTGCATGCTCTTTGATGAGCTACGGCCAAGGGATGTGGAAGACCATTCTCCACTTTGCTTGCATGCAAAAATTCTCTCTTCTCTCTCATCAAAAACCCTAGCCACCATTCTTGTTTCTTTCCTTCACCATTCGGCCAAGACAAGAACCCTACTATCCAACCATCCAAATTTTCATCTAACCAACTTTTCTAAACCTAAACACAAACCTAAGAACATCTCTACTTGAAAGTTTCTTCAAAATCTTTCATTTGGAGCTTGGAAATCAATCTTGAAGATTTTACCTAGAAGGTGAAATATCATGTTTTTCTTTTCTCTCTTCTTTTTCAAAGTTCTAAGCCATGATCTATCCATGGTTTAGGTTCTTTTTCATGGTTAGTAACTTGTAGATTTTCGTTTGAGTTGCTAGGTATTTTGGTGGAGAAAACCGAACCATAGGAGGAGTGAAAGAAAATCCATTTGTCTTCATTTAAGGTAAGAGGAAGACTAATCTTATCATCCCTTGGTGGTAGTAAGAAGATGGAGTAATTTGTGGTGTTTGTAGAATCCATAAGGATTCGGTGGTGATGTAGTTATTATGTGTATATTTGTTAATTTTTGTGTTTGTTAGTAGTTGTGTGGTGTTTGTTAGTAGCTTTCTTTGTTTGGTGATTGTAATAATTTTGCATGTCTATTAGCTTTAATTTGCATGTCTACAAGCTTTGATAATATTGCATGTGTTAGAATTGCATGATAAAGTATAGAATTTCATGATAATATGTAGGATGTGAACAAAATGTCAAGGAAATGCATGTGTGTTCCAAAGAACACTCCATGATGGCTCACGGCCACTTATAAAAATGGAGAACCAAAATGTTCTCTTAATTTTCTTAAAAGGTGATTTAATTAACCTAGGAGAATTAAGAAGGTTTCAAGTTGTTTAGATCAAGAAAAATGAATTTGGAAATCAAATGACATAACCTTACATTTTCGGCCAACAAGCCTAACTTCAACACTTGATTTCTAAAATTATTTTCTAAGGTAAGGATTTAATCAATGTAGACAATACAAGAGATTTAACATGCATTTAGAAGGTGAAAAACAATTTGGAAATCAAATGCAAAGTTTTTATCAAATTCAGCCAACATGCCAAATTAGATATTCATGATTTCTAAAATTAATTTCAAGTTATTTTCAATCAAGAAGAAGCAATACAAGTTAAAGTAAATTTTCTACAATGAGTTTTAAAGAAATAAAGTGGTTAGAACTAAGTTTAAGAGGTTAATCCTAATGATTTTCTCTTTGTAAGAAGAAATACAGTAACTTTCAAAAATTTCTAACATAGGGCTCATGCTATATTTTGAAGCATGTTAGTAATTTTCAAAAGGATTAAGTATATGGTTTAAAAATTTAATAAACAGAATTTTTACGGTAAAATTAGGAAACCATTATTATAATTTTCTAAGCAAAATACTGTCAATTTTTAGTAAAAACGGACAAATAAGATAGAAAAGATGTCTAAAAGATAGTATACGGTATGGAAAATATTAAACGTAGCTTAAAAGTATTATTTATTAATTCTGTCTATTTAAATAGTGATTTTTAAAGAATTCGGTCAAGAAAATGATTTAAAAATCTTACGTGATTGAGAAAACGTATTAAAAATCTTACGCGATTTTGAAAACAGAAAAATATATTTACGCGATTTCAAAACGTTTGTAAAAACGACGAGATTGTGAAAAAGCGATAAAATTTCTACGTGATTGACCGTTACTGTATCTATTTTCGCTGTCGGGAAAATGTGAACCCGTACAGGCTTTCTATTTTCCTGCGATTGAGGGCATATTATTATCTTGAGGGCATTTTCGTAATTTCATATTTTTAGAAATTATGTATTGTGTCTATGCCAAATTTTTGGTGTTTTGGTTGACGAGACAAATCACATCGTGTTGTCGATGCGATAAACGTAGTGTGGTTCATTGATCTAATGAACTTGGAGACATTAGTGTACGGGATCCCATATGTGGACAGTTGGTAGCTCCGCTGGGCCGTGGTAAACCGATAGCACACTAATGGACTCGACACGCACTATATTTAATCGAGATTTGTAAAGTCTAGTAGTACATTTGCCTGTAGTGCCACAACGTGAGACCGTGAACTACACACCACGCCCTGGATGATGGATTCTGTGTCGTGGGGCTATAGACGCATAACGTGTGATAGCAAGCAATAGTTGGTTGGGCAGCCGTGGTACTAATAGATTTTGCGGGTCATTCTCTCTGATATCTTTGTGTGTTTTTAGCTCCATGGAGTAGGGTGTGTTTTATATTTATTTATTGGGATTTATCTATTTATTTTATCTTATCTATTTATTTCATCGTATCTATTTATTTTATCTTATCTATTTATTTTATTTTATTTATTTATTTTGTTTTATCTGTTTATTATATTGATTTATTTGTTTACTTGTGTTTGTGTTATCTATTGTTGCATTGTAGCATGTGTTTCTTATTTTATTTGTAATGGCGTATTCTTTGGAATATTTATATCTTTTTGAATCTTTACGCTACTGTTACTTATTCTTTGTTATAGCTTTTCATATTGCATGAACTGTATATCTGTTGTTTGTCGTCTTCTTATTTGCCATGTTTGTGGTGATTTTAGATTGTCTTACCTCTTTATTGTATATGTTTCCTGTATATTTATTTTATGCGGTAAAGAGTTTAAGGAAGAAGAAGAGGAACAGCCTCTTGAGGTCCTGTACCCCGAGGAGGAGGAAGATCAGCAAATCGATGACCAGTTTTACGATCAAGAACCATCTGATCATCCATATCCATTGGGTTGATTAGTTTTGGTATGGCGGTACCCGGATTTTTGGGGTTCCTGACTCTGAAGTTTCACGGTGGATCTCTATCGTGGCACATGAGAGGAGATAGAGACTCGGTGACGTACGCGGGACGAATGACCGTGACCTTACGTCATAGGTTTGATGGAGAGCCGATCATGACTACGACAGTGTTTCTACATTTAGAGTTACCATTATCCATTAGGCGTCATTTTAGTGGTATGACCACGGAGCCTAGTGAGATAAGTATCGTATCGACGGCGCGATCACGTTATCGCCGAGAGTCGAGGAATCCAGGATATTTGTCCCCTGATGATCATTTTCATGATGAGAGTGATCCTTTAGAGGAGTAAATATGTTTGATGTTTTTTTTGGGCGCGTCTGCGTATGGATGTATATATTGACTCTTTTACTGTTTTTATTTACTGTTTATGTTTAAATAATTGTAATTATAGTTGTAAATTATTTGTACAACTTATAACTTAAATCATCTGTATATTATAAGTAATGTTGTTTTATTTTATATTTTTTTTTATTTTTTTTTATTTCTTTGTTTCCGCATATTTTATTTAAGAATATTCTGTTTAATAGGAATTATTTTACAACCCGTAATAGTATGCAACAAATGTTTCATAACTTGGGTAGATTTTATTTATTTATTTTTATCTTTCTTTTATGTGTGACATCCTTCAAAGGGGTGTTACATTAGTTGGTATCAGAGCCCAAGTTAGAGTCTTTTGGGGTTGTGGTTGGGTCTGTTTTTGTTTGTGCTGTGTGCTTCTCTGTGATTTATATCCTTTCGGATGTATCTAAAAGGATGTATCTAATTTTGTTTGGTTCTGTTTGAAGATGTCTGGACGAGGTAGAGGACGTGCTAATGTGAATCGGGATGTGGACCCTATGATTGCGGCTGCTGAGGCTATGCAGCGTATGGCTGAAGTGATTACTCAAACAAAATCGAGAGCAAACTCAACAAAGAAGATGCTACCGTTGATGCCCTGAATTTATCCGAATTTAGGCACCACAATCCGCCACGATTTAGAGGCGAGGTTGATCAGGAGAAAGCAAGTCAGTGGATGCAAGACTTGGAAAGAATTTTGAAGGGATGAGATGCACAGACGATAAGAAGGTGACTTATGCTGTCTTCATGCTGAGAGGTGATGCAGAACATTGGTGGAGAGGAACCCGCCGAGTATTGCAAGCTGAAGGAACAGAAATCACATGGGAAGTGTTTTCCAATACTTTTCTGGATAAATATTTTCCTGCGAGTGCTAGGCATGCCAAAGAAATGGAATTTCTTGGTTTGCGACAGGGGAATATGACGGTGAATGAGTATGCCACAAAATTTGAGAATTTGTCTCAATTCTCAGATTATGCTCAGACACGGCAAGATGATGTGTGGAGATGCAGGAAGTTTGAATCAGGTTTAAGGGTGGAACTGAAACGAGGAGTGGTATCCTTAAGAATGACTCAGTTTCATGCTTTGGTGGATGCATGTGCTCGACTTGAGGAGTTGGAGCCATCTAGAGATCAGAGGAATCGTAATTTTGGGCCGACAAGGTTTCAGAGAGGTGGAGGTAGCAATACGAATCGGTTTCAGCGTAAACCGTATTTCAGACCAACAGGGACTCAATCTCAACGACCATCGGTTAGTGGAGGTGCAAGTGGTAGTGGAACTGGGCAAAAGGTGGTGTTTACGCCAACTTGTTTTAAGTGTGGCAAGAAGGGCCATATATCTCCAGATTGTACAATCAAGGGGATAGTCTGTTTTAACTGTGGACAGCCTGGGCATATGTCGAAAGATTGTACTCGACCCGAGAAGAAACCTGCTGTTCGGTATGTTAAAGCTAATCAGCAAAAATCTGGAAGTACTCAACCAAGATCAGGAGGACGAGTATATACAATGATGGGATCTGAGATTTCTAAGTCTGATGATCTTATTCAGGGAGAAGGAGACATTGGAGGTAATCTTCTGACTGTATTGTATGATTCTGGTGCTACACACTCCTTTATTGTATATGATTGTGTGGAGAGATTGAAGTTGCCTGTGTCTTCTCTGAATGTTAAATTGAGTGTATCTACGCCAACTGCTAAACCTGTTATTACATCTAAGATCTGTTTGGATTGTCCTATTGTTGTGAAGGGCCGTTTGTTTATGGTCAACTTGATTTGTTTACCTCTTGTTGAGATAGATGTAATTTTAGGGATGGACTGGTTATGTTCTAACCATATCCTTATAGACTGTGCAAGTAAAACCATAATTTTTCCTAAGGAAGAGGGTTCTGGATTCTTAACTGCTGTTAAGGTCAGGTCTTTGTTAAGAGATGGAACACAGGGATATATGGTATTGTCTTCTCTAGAAGTTAAGAATGAGAAGGATGTGAATACTATTCCCTGTTGTCAACGAGTTTCCTGATGTTTTCCGACGACGTACCTGGTTTGCCGCCTGAGAGGGAGATCGAATTCTCAATTGATTTAGTACCAGGAGCGGGTCCTATCTCAATTGCACCGTATCGTATGTCGCCAGTGGAATTGGAGGAGCTAAAGAAGCAATTGGTGGAGCTGTTGGAGAAAGAGTTTGTGCGACCTAGTGTTTCGCCATGGGGTGCGCCAGTGCTTTTAGTCAAGAAGAAGGACGGAACGTCTCGGCTTTGTGTGGATTATCGTCAGCTGAATAAGGTGACTATCAAGAATAAATATCCGCTTCCATGGATTGACGATTTGATGGATTAGTTAAAAGGAGCTGTGGTATTTTTCAAGATAGATCTGAGATCTGGTTATCATCAGATTCGTATAAAAGGGGAAGATGTGCCGAAAACTGCTTTTCGAACTCGTTATGGACATTATGAGTATCAGGTAATGCCATTCGGGGTGACGAATGCTCCTGCCATATTTATGGATTATATGAACAGGATTTTTCGTCCTTATTTAGACAGATTTGTCGTTGTCTTTATCGATGACATTCTGATCTATTCTCAATCGAAGGAAGAGCATGTTGAACATCTGAGTATTGTCCTTCGGATTTTGAGGGAGAAGCAGCTGTATGCGAAATTATCTAAGTGTGAGTTCTGGTTGGAAGAAGTCCAATTTCTTGGTCACGTAATTTCTAAAGAAGGCATTGCGGTGGACCCATCAAAAGTGGAGACTGTTTTACAATGGGAAAGACCTAAGACGGTAACAGAAGTTCGAAGTTTTGTTGGACTTGCTGGTTATTATCGGAGGTTTATCGAAGGTTTTTCCAAGATTGCTGGACCACTTACGCAGCTTACGAGGAACAATCAAGCTTTTGAATGGACGGAAGAACGTGAAGCCATTTTTCAAGAGTTGAAGAAGAGATTAACAACTGCACCGGTGTTGATCCTACCAGATTCGACAAAATCTTTTGAGGTATATTGCAACGCTTCTTATCAAGGGCTAGGATGCGTGTTGATGCAAGATCGGAACGTTGTGGCATTTGCTTCTCGTCAATTGAAGGTTCATGAGAGGAATTATCTAACGCATGATTTGGAATTGGCCACTGTGGTTTTTGCTCTAAAGATATGGAGACATTTTCTCTATGGAGCAACGTTTAACATTTTCAGTGATCACAAGAGCTTGAAGTACTTGTATGATCAGAAGGAGCTGAACATGAGGCAGCGAAGGTGGTTAGAATTCCTGAAAGATTATGATTTTCAACTGTTGTACCACCCTGGTAAGGCGAATGTTGTGGCTGATGCCTTAAGTAGAAAGATTATCAGTGCTTCTGCTCTGATGATCAAGGAAAAGGAGCTCATTGAACAGTTTAGAGATGAGTGGTCATTTGTTGAGTTGAAACTGGGGAGGATCTGTATTAACATGGTAACTATCTCGAGCGAGCTGATGGAAGATATAAGGGAAAAACAGAATGCTGATAAATTTTTGCAAGGAATAAGGAAACAAATAAAGCAAGGCGAGACAATAGAGTTTAAAGAAGGAACTGATGCAATTCTGAGGTTTCGGGGTAGAGTCTGTGTTCCTCGTAACCGGGAGCTGAGAAGATATATTGTGAAACATGCCCATACTAGTTTATTGAGTATGCATCCTGGCATAACAAAGATGTACCAAGACTTCAAGAAGTTATTCTGGTGGCATGGGTTGAAGAGTGATGTGATTAGGTGCGTGTCAACTTGTCTAGTCTGTTAAAAGGCGAAAGTAGAACATCAAAGACCAGCTGGAATGTTACAACCGTTATCTATTCCAGAATGGAAATGGGATAGCATATCCATGGATTTCGTTACTGGTTTGCCGAAGACAAGGAAAGGTTATGATTCGATATGGGTTATAGTCGATAGGCTTACGAAATCGGCTCATTTCTTACCAATTAATATCAAATATTCGTTGGAAAGATTAACCCAGTTGTACATCAGTGAAATTGTCAGATTACATGGTGTACCGACTAGTATAGTTTCTGATCGAGATCCAAGGTTTACGTTAAGGTTTTGGCGAAGTCTGCAAGAAGTTATGGGAACTAAGTTACGACTGAGTTCGGTGTATCATCCACAGACAGATGGTCAGACAGAAAGAACTATACAGTCTTTGGAAGATCTGTTGCGTGCTTGTGTTTTGGAACAACGAGGAAGTTGGGATGAATTTTTATCTCTGATAGAATTCACCTACAACAATAGTTTTCATTCAAGCATAGGAATGACACCTTATGAGGCATTGTATGGAAGGCGATGTCGAACTCCGTTGTGTTGGTATCAAGATGGGGAAAGTATGACTGTTGGACCAGATCTTGTACAACAAACTACGGAGAAGGTAAAGATGATACAAGAAAAGATGAAGACGACGCAAAGCAGACAAAAGAGTTATGCGGATAAACGAAGACGACCTCTTGAATTTGAGGAGGGTGAGCATGTGTTTCTGAGAGTTACTCCTACGACTGGTGTCGGAAGAGTTATTAAGTCTAAGAAACTTACACCTAAATTCATTGGACCGTATCAGATTATCCGATGTGTAGGTCCTGTAGCGTATCAGATCGCTATGCCGCCGTTTCTGTCAAATCTGCATGACGTATTTCATGTGTCTCAGTTACGAAAGTATATACCAGATCCGACGCATGTGATACAACCAGATGAAGTGCAGCTGAAGGAGAATTTGACTTATGAAACTTTACCTGTCAGAATTGAGGATAGAAAGGTAAAGCAGCTTCGAGGAAAAATGATCGAGCTAGTGAAAGTCATATGGAATGATGTGACGGGTGAAGCTACCTGGGAGCTGGAAGATAAAATGAAGGATCAGTATCCTCATTTGTTTTGAGGAACAGCGAATTTCGAGGACGAAATTTTTATTTGTTGGGGAGAGTTGTAATGCCCCAATTTTTAGAAAATATTTCGAATGTACTGTTTACTGTTTTTCAAGTTTTTGTGTAAATGACCGTTGTGTCCCTACTTTACTGTTTCTCGATTTTTGCATGAAATACAAATACGTTTATACATGCTCAAATTTTATTTGGTCTTTTTACGTAATTTGTTCCGAGACGGTAAAATAAAAATTTTTCCGAGCTACTGTTTTAATTTTTCTGGAAGATATACAGACAATTAATACTGTCTGTAATTTTATTTGAACTTTTTGGGCGATTAGCTACGTTGTGGAAAAAAATGGGAAAATGGCCATTACGTCCGAACGTCTTTTTTTTCTTGTTTTTACTATTTTTAATTGTTTTCTACTTGATTTAATGTCGATATTATTCTTGTCTGTGATTTTATATGGACTTTTTGTACGATTTGCTCGAGGCAGAAAATAATATTTTTAAATTGGGAAATCTTATTTTATTATTTAGAATTGGGGGATCTTACTAAACCCGATTCTGAATGATCTGATAAATAATCTTTTAATTTTTAGGATTTGACTGTCAAATAAAATAATTTTATGATATTATAATATTATTTTATTAGTCAGTATAATAAAATGACAGTGGACCCGGAAAAGTTTTGCGGGACCCACGTTTAGCTAATACAGTTAACTTAGTAGCTTAATTAATCATTATTAACAGTAGAACTTTCTAGAACAAGCTGACTCAGCTAGCTGACTAAGGTGATAATTAATGAAGCAGTGTGACTAGGCTTGGGGAGTCATCAATAACCAACCAATAGGAGACAAGCTTGTTAAGCAAGCTTTAATCCTAACCTTTGATGCATCCAAGGGCTTGGATAAAGCCAAGCAAGGTGCACACCTTGCATGCTCTTTGATGAGCTATGGCCAAGGGATGTGGAAGACCATTCTCCACTTTGCTTGCATGCAAAAATTCTCTCTTCTCTCTCATCAAAAACCCTAGCCACCATTCTTGTTTCTTTCCTTCACCATTCGGCCAAGACAAGAACCCTACTATCCAACCATCCAAATTTTCATCTAACCAACTTTTCTAAACCTAAACACAAACCTAAGAACATCTCTAGTTGAAAGTTTCTTCAAAATCTTTCATTTGGAGCTTGGAAATCAATCTTGAAGATTTTACCTAGAAGGTGAAATATCATGTTTTTCTTTTCTCTCTTCTTTTTCAAAGTTCTAAGCCATGATCTATCCATGGTTTAGGTTCTTTTTCATGGTTAGTAACTTGTAGATTTTCGTTTGAGTTGCTAGGTATTTTGGTGGAGAAAACCGAACCATAGGAGGAGTGAAAGAAAATCCATTTGTCTTCATTTAAGGTAAGAGGAAGACTAATCTTATCATCCCTTGGTGGTGGTAAGAAGATGGAGTAATTTGTGGTGTTTGTAGAATCCATAAGGATTCGGTGGTGATGTAGTTATTATGTGTGTATTTGTTAAATTTTGTGTTTGTTAGTAGTTGTGTGGTGTTTGTTAGTAGCTTTCTTTGTTTGGTGATTGTAATAATTTTGCATGTCTATTAGCTTTAATTTGCATGTCTACAAGCTTTGATAATATTGCATGTGTTAGAATTGCATGATAAAGTATAAATTTCATGATAATGTGTAGGATATGAACAAAATGTCAAGGAAATGCATGTGTGTTCCAAAGAACACTCCATGATGGCTCACGGCCACTAACAAAAATGGAGAACCAAAATGTTCTCTTAATTTTCTTAAAAGGTGATTTAATTAACCTAGGAGAATTAAGAAGGTTTCAAGTTGTTTAAATCAAGAAAAATGAAATTGGAAATCAAATGGCATAACCTTACATTTTCGGCCAACAAGCCTAATTTCAACACTTGATTTCTAAAATTATTTTCTAAGGTAAGGATTTAATCAATGTAGACAATACAAGAGATTTAATATGCATTTAGAAGGTGAAAAACAATTTGGAAATCAAATACAAAGTTTTTATCAAATTCGGCCAACATGCCAAATTAGATATTCATGATTTCTAAAATTAATTTCAAGTTATTTTCAATCAAGAAGAAGCAATACAAGTTAAAGTAAATTTTCTACAATGAGTTTTAAAGAAATAAAGTGGTTAGAACTAAGTTTAAGAGGTTAATACTAATGATTTCTACTGTAAGAAGAAATACAGTAACTTTCGAAAATTTCTAACATAGGGCTCATGCTATATTTTGAAGCATGTTAGTAATTTTCAAAAGGATTAAGTATATGGTTTAAAAATTTAATAAACAGAATTTTTACGGTAAAATTAGGAAACCATTATTATAATTTTCTAAGCAAAATACTGTCAATTTTTAGTAAAAACGGACAAATAAGATAGAAAAGATGTCCAAAAGACAGTATACGGTATGGAAAATATTATACGTAGCTTAAAAGTATTATTTATTAATTCTGTCTATTTAAATAGTAATTTTTAAAGAATTCGGTCAAGAAAATGATTTAAAAATCTTACGCGATTGAGAAAACGTATTAAAAATCTTACGCGATTTTGAAAACAGAAAAATATATTTACGCGATTTCAAAACGTTTGTAAAAACGACGAGATTGTGAAAACGCGATAAAATTTCTACGCGATTGACCGTTACTGTATCTATTTTCGCTGTCGGGAAAATGTGAACCCGTACAGGCTTTTGAGGATTTTTCGTTGTCGGGAAAATGTGAACCCGTACAGGCTTTCTATTTTTCTGCCATTGAGGGCATATTATTATCTTGAGGGCATTTTCGTAATTTCATATTTTTGGAATTATGTATTGTGTCTATGCCAAATTTTTGGTGTTTTGGTTGACGAGACGAATCACATCGCGTTGTCGATGCGATAAACGTAGTGTGGTTCATTGTTCTAATGAACTTGGAGACATTAGTGTACGGGATCCCATATGTGGACAGTTGGTAGCTCCGCTGGGCCGTGGTAAACCGATAGCACACTAATGGACTCGACACGCACTATATTTAATTGAGATTTGTAAAGTCTAGTAGTACATTTGCCTGTAGTGCCACAACGTGAGACCGTGAACTACACCATGCCTGGATGATGGAATCCTGTGTCGTGGGGCTATAGACGCAACGTGTGACAGCGCAATAGTTGGTTGGGCAGCCGTGGTACTAATAGATTTTACGGGTCATTCTCTCTGATATCTTTGTGTGTTTTTAGCTCCATGGAGTAGGGTGTGTTTTATATTTATTTATTGGGATTTATCTATTTATTTTATCTTATCTATTTATTTCATCTTATCTATTTATTTTATCTTATCTATTTATTTTATTTTATCTATTTATTTTGTTTTATCTGTTTATTATATTGATTTATTTGTTTACTGTGTTTGTGTTATCTATTGTTGCATTGTAGCATGTGTTTCTTATTTTATCTGTAATGGCGTATTGCTGGAATATTTATATCTTTTTGAATCTTTACGCTACTCTGTTACTTATTACTGTTATAGCTTTTCATATTGCATGAACTGTATATCTGTTGTTTGTCGTCTTCTTATTTGCCATGTTTGTGGTGATTTTAGATTGTCTTACCTCTTTATTGTATGTGTTTCCTGTATATTTATTTTATGCAGTAAAGAGTTTGAGGAAGAAGAAGAGGAACAACCTCTTGAGGTCCTGTACCCCGAGGAGGAGGAAGATTAGCAAATCGACGGCCAGTTTTACGATCAAGAACCATCTGATCATCCATATCCATTGGGTTGATTAGTTTTGGTATGGCGGTACCCGGATTTTTGGGGTTCGTGACTCTGGAGTTTCACGGTGGATCTCTATCGTGGCACATGAGAGGAGATAGAGACTCGGTGACGTACACGGGACGGATGACCGTGACCTTACGTCATAGGTTTGATGGAGAGCCGATCATGACTATGACAGTGTTTGTACATTTAGAGTTACCCTTATCCATTAGGCGTCATTTTGGTGGTATGACCACGGAGCCTAGTGAGATAAGTATCGTATCGACGGCGCGATCACGTTATCGCCGAGAGTCGAGGCATCCAGGATATTTGTCCCCTGATGATCATTTTCATGATGAGAGTGATCCTTCAGAGGAGTAAATATGTTTGATGTTTTTTTGGGCGCGTCTGCGTATGGATGTATATATTGACTCTTTTACTGTTTTTATTTACTATTTATGTTTAAATAATTGTAATTGTAGTTGTAAATTATTTGTACAACTTATAACTTAAATCATCTGTATATTATAAGTAATGTTGTTTTGTTTTATATTTTTTTATGTTGTTTTTTATTTGCTGTTTCCGCATATTTTATTTAAGAATATTCTGTTTAACAGGAATTATTTTTACAACCCGTAATAGTATGTAACAAATGTTTCACAACTTGGGTAGATTTTATTTATTTATTTTTATCTTTCTTTTATGTGTGACATCCTTCAAAGGGGTGTTACATAAGTGACCAACATGAGTCCGATACCTACCATATTTATGAAAATGAGCCATTTGAACATTCAAAGGGTCCTTCTATACCCATTGATGATGGTGAAGTTGTTTTAGAGAGGAATGATGTACCACCAACCATTATTGATGCGGCTCCACAAGTGTTTCTTGCCCAAGATCATGAATTAAAATAAGGAGATGATACTGGTTTTGAGGACGCATCATGAGCCATCATTTTTTGGTATAATTTAAATGTGGCTTATTTGCTTTGTAATTCATTTTTTGCATGATTAATGCATGTATAATTTGCGATCAGATTTGTAATATGTAAATTTTTTCTTCTACTAAATTAATTTGTTTTCTTGTTTTGACTTATCTTATGTTATCATGTTGATGCAGGCCTAGAGATCTTCATTGACTATTAATAAAAAGAGAACATTGGGATTAAAAGAGTAAAAAGCATATCTTTTGAATCTGCTCAGTGGTAATGTTCTACTTGGAATTCCTTAATTCACATGTTCTATTTTCTTGTCTATTTACTGGATTGTTGCCTTTATTTTTTTTTCAGTATAAAGAATGTACAAAGGAGGAGCTCTAAAGAAGAAGGTGTTGACTCTAAACAAGGGTCGAAGTCCTATAAAGAATAAAGGCTTTGATTTCGAATTACAGGCATGATCAAGTACTGAATTGCTTAGGCAATTTGAAATTAAGAGAGAACAAATTGCAAATGAATGCAAGAATTTAACTATGAAAGCTCAAGCGCAAGTAACCCATAAAAAGAAGAATCCTATGCCTACAACATTGGATGCAAGTGATGGACAAAGTAGGTTGAATTCAATTCAAGCTAAGTGCATTCAAAAGCAGGGGCAGAATAGGTTACCTATTCACAAAACCATGACCCAATCTTCTCAAAGAGAAGATTTTGAGAATTTACCTATAACCGGAACCATCCCATAAGCTGAAGTAGAAGACTAGCCTGTTATTGAAGAGCAATACAGTCTTAAAAAGGCTAAAAGGAAGCCATTCCACCCAGCAATGAGTCTTGATCAATTTCTTAAAAAACAAGGGATACATATGGAGGGAGAAAAACAGGCTGATATTCAGCCAATGGATGATCTTGGAGGAAATAATATGGCATCAAATGATGATGTTGATGATCATGAAGTTAGTGGCAATGACTTTGCTGGAGATCAAGTTATAGAAATTGATCATGTTGAAGGTATATTTTAAACTTACTTTTTTGATTACTTGTATAGTTTATGCTTATTACATGAAAATATTGCATGCTCAATGTTCAACTATTATAACTTTTTTTATGTTTTGGCTATTACATGGAACTAGGTACAATTGAAAAGAAAAAAAAAACCTGAGGAAAAATAACTTGCAAATCAATTCATGCAAGAACTACAGAAGAACGAGAGGAGGTGACATTTGATAAAGGACAGACAATATGGCCAACTAACAAAAGAGTGTCTGATTTAAGCAATTTTCTAGGCACAATTGCTAGGAATCCAAGATTTATCACCTTACTATACACTAATTGGACAACTGTGCCAAAAGACAATAAAAATCGCATGTGGAAGTATGTTAATGTAAGAACAATGAATTTTTCTTATTTTAGTTTTTATTTAGTTATTCTTACTACATGATATTAACATATATGATGTATTTTGCATAATCCAAGTTCGTTATTCCGAATGATGCAAACAAATAGGTGATGACTACTATTCATGATGCTTGGAAGCGACACAAGGGAAAGATTAAGAAGAAGCATTGTGATAAGTATGATAACATTGAAGATATGTTGAAAAATCGTCCTGCAGACATATCAGAAGTAACTTTCAACAAATTGATTAACTATTGGAGTCTTCCCGTTGTCCTAGTGTGATAGAACAATCTTTCCTAACCTTAGTGAATTTTGTAAATAGAAAGAAGCAGACGTTTAGGCATCAGATGGGGTCTGTAAACTTTGGAATAGTATGCATGAAACTGGTATTAATCTTAGACACTTGGGTTGGCAACATGACTTTCCTTTCTTCTCATACTTGCTAGTACAATCTTGATTGTTTGTACTTTTCTTTTCATTCTTGTAGCATTCAACCAAAGAGAACAATAAGATCCAACAAAATAAAAAATGTTTATTGCAACCCGCACAAGTAGCAAAGGGAAGGAAGTTGATTCGGAAACAAAAGCTACAATTGTAAGCAAATGAAGTGTGTTATTATTAATGATATTATTAATGTTATTATTGATGTTATTATTATTATTTCTTTCAAACAGTCAGAACATCAAAATCGCCAAGATGCTGGAGAAACTGATGAGGATGCATTTGAAGCAGTGTTTAGGAAGGAGCAACCCGGTCGGGTTCGATGCTATGGTAGATTAGTAACAACGACTTACTTGAAAAAAGATGCAGAAATTAGCAAAATCAAACAACACCATAATGAGATAGTCGAATCCTTGTACAGTGAAGTCGAAGATTTGAAGGGAGAGGTAAAAGGATTGCGACATCTTGTAAAGGTTTTGTTGCAGCAAAGCAACCCCGGAATGAGCACAGAAGAAGTTGAAGCATTACTGCAATGTACCAAACACTCTCCACCAGATGCAAATAGTGCACAAAGGTGTCACAGGCCACCATCTTCCACGTTTCTCTGGATCAACTCATGTTCCTAACCATGAAATTGTATCTTTTCTTCATCTTGTCTTATTTCAAACAGTTTAAATTCTAGAGGTATAATGATTGGGACATATCTTAACAAGTTTTGTTTGAATGGTTTGTAGGGATCAGTTCTATAATTGATATTTTTTTTGGATTATGTGATTCTGTGATACATTTTGTGATTCTGATCCTTATTGTTATGAGTAAGAAATTCTTTTAGCTTGGACCTCACATGTAGCTAGGAAAGTGATAGCTGGGCCCTATTGCTCATAAATAGAAAAATCTCACTATATTTGCTGCATATACTTCTCCCATGTCGCAACATATTTTTGTTCCATGTCATAGGCCAATTTCAGGAGTCCATTAAATTAGACCCTTTTTACATTATTAATTAGTTTAAGATCAAGTCCTTAAAAGCCACAAAATCAAGATATTGTTTGTTATTATTATTGATTTAATTAACTATGTTTATGTGGACCAAAATGAATGGCATGTTCTGGTATTTCTCTTTGAACGAGAGAGGGCATGTGATTTTCATTTCGTTGGAAGCTAATCACTTCCACAGTCTTCATTGGATTTTTGAATTTAATAGCCTTTGCTTAGTTGATGGTCTCATTTGGCATTAGCAAATAATACTTTATTTATGCAAGGTCTTTATTTATTTATTTATTTTTTCATGGGCTATCAATCTTTGTACATCCTTGCTTATTGTGATTGGAAAGGGAAATTTGTGGAGCGAAGCTGCTAATTGACCCTTGGATATAAACATATATGCATGGAGTCTTTGTGGTTCTGTTTTTTAAATTTTTTGTGGAGTGAAGCTGCAAATTGACCCTTGCAAATTTATTTATTTTTTCATGGGCTATCAATCTCTGTGGTTCTGTTTCTAAGACTGTAATTCAAGTTTTACTCGAGAGACGGTCTCACAAGAAAATAGGTAGCATTTTACTTCTTAGGAGGGGGGAAGATATTTACAAATAGCATCATATCACTATAAAAAGACCTTGCATGCTAATGTTACTGGTGTTGACATTTGGCCATCTACGATTTATTCTTGTTGCTTTTTCTAGTGAGGGATTGCTTGATGTGAGATTGCTTACTGTTAGGGGAGAGGGGAATTGGTGGTACTTGATGTTGATTTTGTGCTTACTGATTGGTGTGAGGTCCCTTCATGTGGTGCTAGGTGTGTGCTTGGTGGGGGTGCTTGTTGATTTCGTTAATGGTTGCTTGGTTTGATGTGTGTCTGTTAGTAATGCATATGCATAGGTGGTTATGACTTTAAGGGAGAACACTGAATGCATATGCGTGTCTGTTAGTAGTGTCTGTTAGTACTTGATGTTAGTAATGCATATGCATATCACTTACCTCGTCTTTCCAAAATGAAAAGTGGCCCCGCTGAGTAGCCGTATTTGTGCAACACTTACAGGCCACATAGGAATGACAATATGCACAGTGAATTGTGAACCTCAGTATGTTTGATTTTGTTGATTATCTTGGTTTGAGAAAGAACAAAAATGATTATAGTCGTATTTTGTTGATTATACACAGTGAATATAGATGGCATATGCAGAGTGCATGTAGGCTCATTTCTATTAGTACATTCTTTCTGCATATCAAGTTCTGTTGCAATGAAGCAAACAAGTTAGCTTATTCATTTCAGAAGAACATCTGTAATATACTTTATACTTTCTCATGTGTTTGAATGATTTTATTTTTTTGATATGTTTAAGTTGTCTCAATTTTTTGACTTTTTAAAAATGAATCTATATACATTACTAATCCTTTAGTTTAATTTAAATTTGTAGGACAATGCTGGTACTGTATTTGGAGATGGCAATGAAGCTACTTAGTATATTTGATGTTCATGAAGAGAGTCTGATGAAGATAATTTTCTCATATATTGTGAATTATATATATATTTATTTTGATTATGTACTTTGGATTATGATGATGGTGACAATTCTAGTATTTTGGATCATTTGATTAATGTGTTAAATATTAAAATTAGTTTATATTATTGCTTGAAATATATAAAAATTAAAATTCTATAAAAATAATATATAAAATAAATGGCATTAAAAATATTTAAAAAATGAAGCATTTTTAATGTTTTACTAAATTTAATAGAAGGCGTGTAATTAGATTAACAAATGTTATTTTTACAAAATAAAAAGAGTAGTCATTATAGGAGGTTAAAAGAAAATATAACATAAGGAACACTTGTAAAGTGATGCCTTATGCGAGATATATAAAAATGACATAAGGGAACGTTTTATAAGCGCACCCATAGGGATTTAACATAAGGGAACGTTTTGTAAGCGTATCCATATGATTTGACATAAGGGAACGCTTTGCAAGCGTACCCATAGGGTTTGACATAAGGGAACGCTTTGCAAGCATGCCCATAGGGTTTAACATAAAACGCTTTATAAGTATACCTATAGAGTTTGATATGAGGGGGCGCTTTTGCAAGCGTACTCATAGGGTTTGACATAAGGGAACGCTTTGCAAGCATACCCATAGATTTTAACATAAGGGAAGGCTTTGCAAGCGTGCCCATAGGGTTTGACATAAGATAATACTTTATAAGCGTACCCATAGAGTGAAGAAGAAAAGCGTTGCCTTTGACTATGAAAAAGCATAGCCTTAGATAATAGGCCACGCCTGAATAAGTCACTCCTCCAAAAGCGTTGCCATAGGGCCAAAAAGTGTAGCCTTCATCAAAGGCTACACTTCAACGTAATTTAGGGTACACTTTTGAAGGGTTACCATAAGCTAATTTTGTTGTAGTGTTATAAAATAAAATGAATTTCTATATCAGGAAAAGAAAACTAGTTTGACTAGATTCACATATCTGTTGAACTATTTTTTTTTCTATGTCCCAATGCAATTGAAACTATCATGAGGTTATTCCGTTTTACTTAGGAGATTATCTGGAATTCCCTAGAATTGTCACCCCGTATTTCTATGATATTCCAGATATTGAGCAGGTTACAGATTAGTCATAGTGTTAGTTACCATTTTCTTCGAGTTCGCTGAGGGATTGTGGTATTACTCTTTGGAGACTAATGCCTACACCATCTATGCTACCATAAGAGTGTACATGATGATTACCCCTGGAGTGGTTGGCGGAGACTAGGGGTGATGATGCAGTTTAGTTTTCTTTTGGAGATAGACATCCTACGATAGTTTTGATTTGCTTGTATTAAATTTAGGACTTGTATTTACTGTATATAGTTGTCAAGTGCCTATCCAGATGTGTGTGTGTGTGTGTGTGTGTATCGTTACTTGCCTAAACTTTAGATCGACTTGATATGTACCTTGTATGGACCATAGATCACAGGTACTAATGCCTATGATTTATATATGATGTTCTTTTAGTATGTTTGCGTGCGATATTATTTCTTGACGATTATCGAAATGATTGCCTATTTCGCGCTAGCATGAACTATTGAAATAAAGTTCCACCCTAGAGAACTCTTAGAAAATAATGAAGTAATTAAAAGTAAGTAAATAGGATTTACATACTTTGGGGGCTTTCAGCCTAGCTCACCATGGAGCTAAATCATTTAAAAACATGTTTAATAACCAAATGAAAAGAATTCTATGAGAATTAATGAAGTTAGACATGAATAGGGAATAAATCTGAAATACAAGATAGGTTGTTAGATAACTAATTTGTCTTAATTGGGTCTAGGAAGTTGAGATGTAATATTGTGATGAACTTTGGCCTATATGGTTTGCAATGTCCCAAAGGGACTACCACAAGAGAAATTCGATGAGTACACTCACATCAAGGTATCTTAGAGCAAAATTCTTGAGGAGGTGTACCATACTGAAATCTTTAATCTCCCCAAGCCAAGAATCTTGCAACCTTGAGGACGAGTGGATAAGTCCAAGCGCAACAATTATCTTAGTGCATATGGATACAACACAAAAGATTGCATTGTTATTGAAACACTGATCAATTGATGATGGCTTCAGAACTATACGTAGAAATCTCGAGAAGGTGAATCCTTGTAGTTTCAGCGAAGAGATAACATGAAGAGAAGCTATAGCCCCAGATGACAAACGACTTCCCTAGAGGACTGATTGTTTGTTCTTTTGCTTATCGTAAGTGCACGGGTCGCACAAGTAATATAGTAAAGAGTATGATATCGTTCCCACAAGGTGTAAGTTAATCTCTAAATTTCGAAGGGTTGTGTAAGTTAACTGTAAAGACTAAAATGCAATAAAAGATATTGATTAGAATATAAGGAATCCTTCTTCACCCTCTACTTCAATTGATGATATGCAATCCTCTTAAGCAACATAAATGACATAGGATTTGTTAGCTTGAGAAACTAACTTAGTTAAAAGTTGATGAGACTTTTTGTACAAGTATACACATCGCTCAAGTAATAGAGTGAAAAGTACGAATCGAACCCATGAGGACTAGAACTAATTTTACAACTAAGTATTAGTATAAGAGACCTTACTAATATCCAAACAACAATAAATTGATGTAAAAAGAATAAAAACTTAGAGCAATCTAACTTGAAATGAAAAATAAGCAAGTAATAAAATTGACCAAGTGTCAAATTCTCACAATGGTAAAAACCTAGGATTGTAACCCTTCTTGATATTTCACTTGGATTAAATCATACTCATTAGCTCAATCAATGTTACTAGAAGAATTAATTTAGAACTCTAGTGTAAACATACCCCTCTCCCAATGGCGATATGCTCTTTCCCTCTTAATCAACACATAATATCCCTATTAGAATCAATTAACAAAGAAGTATTATATTGAACAAGTTCTATGCAAGATTACACATGGTTCTAAGCATATCCCTATGTCTTAGAACAAAACTCCCAAATTCAACCCTAGGGTTGGAAGTTCATGTGTCACTCATTCTAGTTCTAGGTTCAATTTCCCTTTCCCAAGTTCAAATCAAACCAAAATATCTATCAATTGGTGGCCAATCAATCAATAGCATAAAGCATAAGAATGGATAAAAACTTCTTATAACATTGAAATGGGCAAACAAACATTCAATAATCCAAGCTACATATCAATAGGAGTTACAATCCTAGAAACAAATTTAGCTCATGTTCAACATTTGGGGACAATCAATCAAACCAAATAATACATCCATTAAGCCAAAACAAAGAAAATGAGAAAACTCTAAAAGAAAACAAAGAGAAATAATGAAGAAGATGAAGAACAAGCTAGCTCCAATGGTGAAAAGTAAGTAAATCTCCAAGAACTTCCTTGTTGCCTCCACTCTAAATCAAGTTTCCCTAGGTTTCTTGAGGTCCTCCACAACTGCCCAAGCTCAGAAAATATCAAGGGAGTGTTAGGGAATGAATTTCTCTCAAAATGGATGCCTTAGCTCATTAAAAACCCTCTTTGTGGAGCCAAAACGACGTAGCAGGATTTTAGCAGGATGCCGCAGCCTTGGAGGAGGATGTCGCGGCCTCTTGGTGCGCAGAGCACAAAATCACAGCATGATACCACGTCCTTGGAAGAGGATACCACGACCTCTTGCCAGGATGCTTCCAAAACTGATATACTATGTCGAGGCATAGTTTTGGAGGCCGAGGCATAGTATATGACCTTCATTCAAACATTTTTTCTTTATCAAAATGCAACCAATACTTGACTTCTTGGATTCCTATCTTGCTCCCTCAATTCAATGATCTTTCTTGAGCTTTCACACTCTTCCGTTTCTCCACTTCTCTTCTTTAAAGCTTTATCTCCATTCTTCAAACTCTTTATGAATCATGGGATTCAACTACCTATCAAGCATGAAAATCAAGTGAGTACTAATTCCAAAATCATTTCATTAAAGCTTGTCAATATTGATCAAAAGAGTGCTCAATAAGTTCCAATTCCACTATAGCTCCAACAATCAAATTCAAGCTCAAGATAGCAAGAATATACAAGGAAACTAACTCAAATTAACACAATTAGTGATCATTTAACTCTACTTTTGTAGAGTTATAACACCCCCAAACTTAGAATTTTGCTTTCCTCGAGCAAAACAATAAAAATCTCAATACTTTCACTTTAGCATGATATGATAAAAACAATCTTGCAAATTGTGAAAAACAATTGCCAACTAAACCCTCAAAAAATTGTCTCCACATTTGACATCTCAATCATCCCAAGCTCATACTCAAGCATTTTCACTCATCAAACAACATTGATGGTTAAATTGAATTTCTTATGTGTGAGTGTGCGGTCCAATCACCAAGTTTCACCAATCAACCGGATAAGATTATGCAAATGAGATCCTAGAAAGATTAAACTTAGAAAATCATATTTCCACCCCCTCTCTACTAATGTAGGATGAACATGACATGTAGATCAAAAGGTCGTATTGAGCTTATAATGATAGGCCAAGGTGGGGGCTATGAACAAAGGATAAGATAAACCAAAAACCTTGATAATGATCAAATGTACCTCTAATTTCCTCAATGGATGCTAACATAAGGGCTACACAATGTGTATTCCATGCC
Source organism: Ormosia emarginata (assembly GCA_029884605.1). Lineage (NCBI taxonomy): Eukaryota > Viridiplantae > Streptophyta > Magnoliopsida > Fabales > Fabaceae > Ormosia > Ormosia emarginata. The sequence continues at coordinate 50,796,469 of JAQQTP010000088.1, forward strand.
TCTTAATCCTTTCAACAACTTTGTTCAAACTTTTCAAATAATTTTCCTTTCATAGTCACTTTATTTTTCTTTTCATGCCATTTTTTTTAACCACCACAAATGCATGCACATTTCAATTCATTGCTTCACACACTTTTTCTTGTAGAGACACCTATCGACTTGGCGCTTAATCACACAAGTATTTAGAGATGCAATCAACCACTATCCAAAGCACAAGGTGTGATATTAAATGCATAGCACAAGGTGTGATATTAAATGCATAGCACTTAGGATTCAAAAGAGTCAAGTAAGTCAACAATTCAATCTTATCATGGGGTTGGCAAACCATTCAAACACAACATTACAAGATCATTCTAAGGCTTTTCCATAAAAAATCACATTTTCCGTCAAACACCCAAAACACCCCCAAATTGAAAAGTTCACATTGTCCCTAATGTGACACAACTACAAACAGTAGCAACAAGAATACACAATACAACTACTAGACAATAAAAGACAAGTACAAATAAAGAAAAGAAAAGAAAAGAAAGCTCCCTCAAGTGGTGATGAAGTGCTAGTCAAAGTACATGGGATCTTCCATATCCTCATCCGTATCGAGCTCGGGTAGAGGCATGGAAGGATAGTGCTCCATGTCCATGTTCAGTTGAATAGCCATTGCTCGCATCATCTCGGATAACACATTTGCTTGAGTCTCTTGGCGAGCAAAATGACGACCTTGGCGGCGCTCTATCCTTCCTTGGCGCTACACTATATGCTCTTGACGCTTCTCCAAACGAGTTAATCGTTGAGCTACTGTCAACATTGTCTGAAGTGGTGGAGGTGGAGGAGGAGGCTGAGATGTACTAGCATCTTCTATGGAAGGGGTCTTCATGAGGTGGAGGCACAAGTCATTGTCCATTGGGCTCTTGAGGTATACTTTTTCTTCATTTTTTCCCCATGTAACTCCAGCTTGCTCACACAACGAAGTAATAAGGGTAGGGAACCAAATGTTGTGATAGGGTGAAGTAGCCATTTGGAATATGGCATGATGAATGACTTTACCCATATCCATAGTGTATCCATTTAAAATGGTGTGGATCATGATAACTCTCTCCCTTGTTACATGATTCCTATGTTTGGTGGGTGGTAACCTTGTAGCAACAAAGTAGAGCCACACCTTAGCATATGGCCATAAGCAATTCTTTGGAATGTTATAAATCTTATCATTATTCTCAGTCCATTCAGTGCCAGGAAGAGCAATGAGTGAGAACATCTCAATCAAATCAATTTCTCTAGCTTTAAATATGCTATAATCATCATTTGGAATGCAAGGCAAAGCATACGCAATGTTGATAGCTTTACTAGAGAATGAAACCTTTTTACCTTGGACAAAGACCTTGCCATTCTCATGCTCTGAGCATTTGCATAGAACTCTCGCACTACTGACATGATAGTTAGGTGGGGGTGTGAGTAAAACTGCGCCCACTTTCGTGACATGATGATCGTGTGCAGTTGGAGGTTCCTCTCTGGAGTTACTTGAAGCTTCCTCTCCGGAATTATGGACTTGTGCTTGACATTGCTATTGAACCTCATCCAAGCATCACTTGAGACAAACTTGGTCTCATCATAATCATTGGTGCTACTTGAGGCACCCTTAGTGGCCATTGAATTCCTCTTTGGAGCCATAAGAAATCAAACATAAAGACATAAAACTCTTTTCCACTTAGAATCAAATGGGGCTATGGTGAATGTAGGAGAAATTTAAGAGTGGAAGGGTGGTTGTTGTGGTGGAATGGGGGTTGGGTTTGGTTGGCTTGAGAGAGGGTGAGAAGTGGTGGTCACGAGTTGGGTGATGGAAGGGATGGTAAGGAGCTATGGGTTGGAGCGGAATGGAAAAATAGAGTGGGGAAGTGGTGGATTTCGTGGTGGCGGCGGAGGTTGATGGAGTTGATGGGGCGGACGTGGGGGTGATAGGAAGGAGGGGTTACAGTGGTGGTCTCTTTTGGGTGGATGGAAAAGATCACAAAAATGAGGTTTAGAGGTGGTGGGAGCCATAAAAATAGAAGAAAATGGCGGGAAAAATGGCTGGAAAATCAAAGCTCCTTCTGGAAAAAATAGAGGATGAAGGTGGGGAGAGAGGAAATGGTGTGAAATGTGAGTGAAATAAGGACAAAGAAGAAGAAAATGAACTTGTTGGAGTGCTTGGATGGAGGCAAGGTGAGAATGTGAGGAGTAATGGCAACAATGGAGGAATGGTTAGAAGGTGAGAATGGTTATGGTGTTTTGGGAGGGAAGAAACTGCGTAGGAAGTGAGAAATGTTAGGGCTTGGCCCCTTTTCTGTTTTAAACTCTCTTTTTTTCGGATAGTGGTGTGTCGCGGCCTTGGGGAAGGATGTCGTGGCGTCCTGCTTCATGAGGAGCCCTCCTTGTTCAATCATGCCGCAGCATTAGAAGAATGGTGCAGTGGCGTCCTGGTTCGTGAAGACACTCCCTTGCCAGATTATGTTGCAGCGTCCTAGGAGTATGTTGCAGCCTCCTGATGATTGAATCTCCTTCCTGATATGGTGTGCTATGGCCTTGGAAGGTGATGCCGCGGCACACTGGGTGCAACCTCACCAAACTGAGAATTTCTATAAGTCCTTTTACCTAAGTCCCTCGTCATGAAGTCTAAACATCAATTAGTACATAGAGCATTTGGAATTTGGCTTGTATGCTGCTCAAAACCACTTGAAGGAACACCTACAACTTCAGCAAGAAAAGTCTTGGACTCCAAAACATAAAAATTATCAATCAACAAGTACCAAACTCAAATCAAAAGCAAAAAGGATTAAAAACTTAGGTTGCCTCCCAAGTAGCACTTGATTTATAGTCGTTGGCTTGACTTTGATGCCCTATTGAATTGAGGTTGATACAAGTTATTGAGGATGTGCTTCGATTAAAGTCACTTCCCCAATATTTCTTTAATCTCTGGCCATTAACCAAGAATACTCTCCCTTCCTTCAAATCCTTGACTTCAACTGCACCATTTGCTAACACTTTTGTTATCAAGAATGGTCCGGACCACCTTGATTTAAGTTTCATAGGAAAAAGCTTCAACCGAGAATTGAATAAGGTCACATATTGGCCCGGTTCAAAATTCCGCTCTAAGATCTTCTTGTCATGCCACTCCTTCATCTTTTCTTTATAGATCTTGGCATTTTCATAGGCTTCTCTTCTGAATTCATCCAAAGCGTCAAGTAGTCTTTGCTCCCCTGCAACCTCCATATCAAAATTCAGCTTCTTGATTGCCCAATAAGCTTTATGTTCAAGTTCTACAGGAAGATGGCAAGCTATTACAAACACCAGCTTATATGGAGAAGTACCAATAGACGTTTTGAAAGTGGTCCTATATGCCCAGATAGCATCATCCAATCTCTTGGACCAATCTTTCCTGCTTGGACACATTGTCTTTTCTAAAATCTGCTTGATCTCCCAGTTAGACACCTCAGCCTGTCCATTAGTTTGTGGATGGTAGGCAGTAGCAATTCTATACTTGATGTCATATTTAGCAAGAAGAGCTTCCATGTACTTATTGCAAAAGTGTGATCCTTCATCGCTTATAATTGCCCTTGGAGTTCCAAAACGTGTGAAGATATTCTTTTTCAAGAAATTCATCACTACTTTGGAATCATTGGAAGGCAATGCAACCGCTTCAACCCACTTAGACACATAGTCTACAACAACCAAGATGTATTGATTTCCATAAGATGGAATAAATAGACCTATGAAATCGATCCCCTACACATCAAACAATTCAACCTCAAGAATAGCTCGCAATGGCATCTCATGTCTCTTGGAAATGTTGCCCACTCTTTGATAGTTATCACAACTCATAACAAATCTATAGGCATCTTTAAATAGAGAAGGCCAATAGAAGCCATATTGAAGTACCTTAGCAGCTGTTCTATCACTTGCATGGTTTCCTCCATAGGGAGAAGAGTGAAAATGATAAAGAATATCATAAATTTCTTCCTCTAGAGCATACTTTCGCAACATTTGATCCGCACACTTCTTGAACAAATGAGGCTCATCCCAACAGTAAAAGCGCACTTCATGTAAGAACCTCTTCCTTTATTGTGAAGATAGATCCAGAGGGAATACACCACTTACTAGATAATTCACAAAGTCTTCATACCATGGAGATTTCACCTCCTTAACCACCAAGAGTTGCTCATCGAAAAAAGTCTCATTAATCAACACATCATCAGAAATAGCATGCTTAAGCCTAGATAAATGATCAGCAACTTGATTCTCTGTCCCTTTTCTATCTCGAATTTCCAAGTCAAATTCTTGTAATAAAAGGATCCACCTAATCAGCCTTGGTTTGGAGTCTTTCTTACTAATCCAATATCTAATAGCTGAGTGATCAGTGTAGACAATTACCTTTGCTCTAACTAGGTATGGTCGAAACTTATCAAAAGCAAACATCACAACAAGTAACTCTTTCTCCGTAGTGGTGTAATTGATTTGAGCATCAATGAGGGTCTTACTTGCATAATAAATAGAGTGAAAAATCTTCCCCTTCCTTTGGCCCAAGACGGCTCCAACAACATAATCACTTGCATCGCACATGAGCTCAAAAGGAATAGCCCAATCCAGTGCAATGATGACAAGGGCAATAATCAATCTCATCTTTAACTCCTTAAAGGCTTTAAGAAACTCATCATCAAATCGAAAAGATGTGTCCTTCTCTAGTAAATTTCATAGCGGTTTGGAGATTTTAGACAAATCCTTGAAGAAACATTGATAGAAGCCTGCATAACCAAGAAAACTCCTAATTGCCTTAACTAAAGAAAGGGGAGGTAGCTTGTCAATCACTTCAATCTTGGCTTTGTCTACCTCAATACCTCTACTTGACACCTTGTGGCCAAGAACAATACCCTATTGTACCATGATATGGCACTTTTCCCAATTAAGCACTAAATAGGTTTCTTCACATCTTTTCAACACCTTGGCCAAGTTCAACAAGCATTCATCAAAAGAATCACCAAAAATGGAAAAATCATCCATGAAAATTTCCAAGAACTTCTCCACCATATCAGAGAATATAGCCATCATACACCTTTGAAAGGTGCCAAGAGCATTACACAAACCAAACGGCATCCTCCGAAAAGCAAACGTACTATATGGGCAAGTGAAGGTAGTCTTCTCTTGATCTTCTAGGCTATAGCAATTTGGTTGTAGCTCGAATAACCATCCAAGAAACCATAAAACTCCTTCCCTGCCAATCCGTCAAGCATTTGATCAATGAATAGAAGCAAAAAATGATCCTTCCTTATGGCCTTATTTAGCTTTCGGTAGTTCATACATACTCTCCATCTCATGACTGCTCTTGTTAGAATTAATTCATTATTGTCATTTGGAACCACAGACATACCGCCCTTCTTAGGCACACATTGGACCGGACTTACCCAAGAACTATCTGAAATGGGGTAAATGATGCTGGCATCCAACCACTTGATGATCTCTTTCTTCACCAAATCTTTCATGATAAGGTTTAGCCGGCATTGATGCTCAATTATAGGTTTACATCCATCCCCCATCAAGATTTTATGCATACAAAATGATGAACTAATCCCTTTTAAATCCGCAATTGACCAACCCAAAGCCTTTTTATGTGCTCTTAAGATTCTAAGAAGTTTCTCAACTTGCAAGTTAGATAATGAAGAAGAAACTACAACCAATAAAGTAGAGTTCTCACCAATGAACAAATATCTTAAGTGTGAAGACAATGGCTTGAGCTCCAATACTGGAGGTTGTTCAATAGAAGGTTTTGGAACTTCCCTTGAACTAGATGCTAGATCAAGAGTCTCAAATTGATGGCCAAATCTAGATAACTTGGGAAAATAATCTAACCACTTCACAATTTCAAGCACTTCTTCACAACTCTCTATAGAAGCCAACACACATAATGAAGCATCCAAGGGATCAACTTGAGAAGCAACAAAAGCATCTTCAACAACAACATCAAGCACTCTGATAGACAAATATTCTTCATTATCCGTAGGGTGTTGAATTGCCTTGTAAATATTAAAAGTTACCTCTTGATCATAGACTCTCATAGTTAGCTCTCCTTTTTGTACATCTATTAAAGTCCTTCCGGTTGCAAGAAAAGGTCTCCCAAGGATGATTGGCACCTCACGGTCCTCCTCCATATCCAACACAATGAAATCTGATGGAAATATGAATTTATCAACTTTTACAAGCACGTCCTCTATAATTCCCCTAGGAAAAGCATATGATCTATCCGCCAATTGGAGAGTGACCGATGTAGGCTTAGCTTCTCCTAATCCCAACTTTTGAAAAATATACAATGGCATCAAATTAATACTTGCACCCAAGTCATATAATGCTTTACCAAAGAAATGACTCCTAATGGTACATGTGATAGTGAAGCTTCCGGGGTCCTTTAGCTTTAAAGGTAGCTTGTTTTGACTGATAGCACTACATTCCTCCGTTAATGCAACCATCTCAAACTCACCTAACCTTCTTTTCTTGGATAGGATGTCCTTCATAAATTTCACATAACTTGGCATTTGCTCTAATGCTTCTGCAAATGGTATGTTGATGTGAAGCTTTTTGAACACTTCTAAGAATTTCTTGAATTGGGATTCATCCTTGTACTTTTGCAGCCTTTGAGGAAATGGAGGAGGTAGAGGTGTAGGTTAAATTTCTTCTTGAACCTGTTTTTCCTTCTCCTGTTCCTTCTGAGGCTCCTTTTGAAGGGTAGGCTCCTTTTCCGGATTAGCAACAATTGTCTTACCACTTCTAAGAGTGATTGCACTACAATTCTCCCTATTTTCTTGTTTCAGAATAGTCTTTGTGTTACTAGGAAGATTACCCGGAGGGCGGTTGTTCATAGTTGCCGCCAATTAGCCCACTTTCTTCAAATTTCGAAGAGAGGTCGCTTGGCTTTGGATCACCAGATCATTCTTGGCCATATATTGCATGAACATGTCTTCTAAAGATGGCCTCTTCTCTTGTTGAGGAGCATTGTTTGGTTGATTAAAACTAGGAGAAGGCCCTTGAGTTCTTGATGAAGAAACATTATGATTCTGATTCCAGGCAAAATTAGGGTGATTCCGCCATCCTGGGTTATAAATGTTGGAATATGGATTGTTTTTCGGTTGATTAAAGCATCCCACAAAATTTAGAGCCTCAGAATTCATATTACATTGCTCAGAAGAATGTGCAGCTCCACAATAATTGCATATAACAAAGGGACTCTGCTGAGATTGAACACCCAAACCATTAAACTTCTATGAAAGTGCAGAAATTTGAGCACTTAAAGTTGTGAGAGCATCAACCTCAAAGATTCCAGCAGTTTTTCTTGGACCTTGTCTCTCTGAAGGCCACTGAATATTGTTTGATGCCATCATATCTAGCAGATTAAATGCTTCGTCCTCAGATTTACTCATAAGTGCCCCACCTACTGCTGCATCAATGGTAGTTATCAACGGCCCATTCAAAGCAGTATAGAATGTATGCACCAATAGCCACTTATTAATACCATGATGAGGGCATTTGGGAAGAAGATTTTTATATCGTTCCCAAGCTTCATAAAGTGACTCTGATTCATACTGAGAAAAGGAAAAAATCTCCTTCTTGATTTGAGTTGTCTTGAACGAGGGAAAGAACCTCTCCAAGAACTTGTGAGCTAATTCATTCCAAGTAGTGATAGATCCTTCAGTTAAAGAATGAAGCCACCTCTTGGCTTTGTCACGCAATGAGAATGGAAATAACCTCAATCGAATAGCATCTTTAGAAACCCCATTGTGCTTGAAAGTATCACAAATTTTAAGAAAATTCCTAACATGATCGTTCGGAACCTCATTAGACAAACTGCAAAATTGGACAGATGTCTGGATCATTTGAATAATGGTTGGCTTGATTTCAAAGTTCATAGCCTGAATAGCCAGCCTCTGAATGCTAGAGTTAAGATCTTGAACTTGAGGGATAGCATAATCCCTCAAGGATTTTGGAGCTCCTTCTTCTGCCATTGGTGATGGATTACCCACTGCCTCTTGTCATTCTCTTCTAATCTATCTAAGAGTTCTCTCTATTTCTAGATCAAAATCGACAATTTCAAGGCTTCGGGTGCGTCTCATGTAACAACAAAGAGTACCTGAAAAACAGAAGAGTTCTAATAGAACAATTAAGCAAAAATAAGAAATTGAAAATCTTAAACAAAAGTAACAAGTTTGAATTACTAACAAAGTGATTCACAAACTAATATTAGCAAGCAAAATTAGCAATTAGTCCCCGGCAACAATGTCAAAAACTTGATAAGACTTTTTGTGCAAGTATACACATCGCTCAAGTAATAGAGTGAAAAGTACAAGTCAAACCCACAAGGACTAGAACCAATTTTCCAACTAAGTATTAGTATAGGAGACCTTACTAATATCCAAACAACAATAAATTGATGTAAAAAGAATAAAAACTTAGAGCAATCTAACTTAAAATTAAAAATAAGCAAGTAATAAAATTGACCAAGTATCAAATTCTCACAATGGAAAAAACCTAGGATTGTAACCCTTCTTGATATTTCACTTGGATTAAATCATACCCATTAGCCCAATCAATGTTACTAGAAGAATTAATTTAGAACTCTAGCGTAAACATACCCCTCTCCCGATGGCGATATGTTCTTTCCCTCTTAATCAACACATAATATCCCTATTAGAATTAATCAACAAAGAAGCCTTATATTGAACAAGTTCTATGCAAGATTACACATGGTCCTAAGCATATCCCTATGAAACGCTTTGCAAGCGTACCCATCGGTTTGACTTAAAGGGTCCCGTGAATGAAATGAATACGCACCGAAATAAGAGGGATTCAAAGACTGTGTAGGTATGGGACTGCATAGTTGAGGATGACTTAAAGGAATTGATTAGGCGTAGTTATAACAACAAGTTACAACTTCTTTTCGGGAGTCTAGAACATAAGAACTCCATAGTTAAGTGTGTAACACCCCAAAATTTCCAATCTCTTAAACAGTAATTTTGACAGTTAACAGAATTTCACTATTTAGTAATTTCTGGATACTGTAAAATTATTTTGAATATTTCGTCAGCATATTTGATCGTTTTGAGTGATTTACTCCGTGTCAGGAAAATAAAAATTTTTGGGCCGGGTAAAACGTTACGTAATTTAATTTTTACCGTTAGGTAATTATTTTACGTAATCTGATTTAATTTTATACGTTTTCTAATATTTGTGATTTTTGTGGATGATTATAATTTTTTTGATCTGTATGTGGGCCTGTGTGGTACTATGTGGGCCCAGGTGACCTTACGTGGGCCAGGTGGGTCCAGAAAGTAAAAATTTTTCTACGCATAGAAAAATTTGTACTTGTTTAGACGGAGATAGGGGATCTTACTAAACCCGAATCAGGAAACAGCTTTTAGAAAATTTCTTGTATCTTGTATTTTTATCTTTGTATTTAATTATCGGATGATAAAAATACAGTAAAAATATTATTTGTAGGATACAAGAATAAATATTATATTGCGTAGTCAACAAAGAGAGCTTGACTTAATTTATACCCTTGGATGAGAATACTTAGTTTAAATATTAACCATTGATTTAATCAAAGGTTAAGAAACAAACTTAATAAAAAGCGCTTGGATAATAACCATTGATTTAATCAATGGTGTGAGAATAAGCTTGGTTAGGAAGACTTTGATATCAACCATAGATGTAATCAAAGGTGTAGAATTGGTCTTGAAAAGTGACAAAAACCATTAATAACCATTGGATTTAGATTAAATCAAGGGTGGAGATTTAATCTTAAAAAGTAACAAAGACCATTTATGACCATTGGATGTTAATTTAATCAATGGTGAAGATTTAGTCTTAAAAAGTGACAAAGACTAATTATAACCTTTGGATTAAAAGTTTGAAGGAGCAATCTTGACCATTAATTTTGGAGACACATCCAATGACTATAATTTAAAGGAGAAAGATCCAATGGCTACAGATTAAGTCTTCTAACCTACTTAAATCTACCTAAATCCTAACCATTGAATTAATCAATGGCTAGGAATGCACAAATAATGGTGGCTTGAAATTTGTCACATTTTGAATGCATAATGAAGAGGAAAGGGATGGTTTTGGCTTGTTTAGAAGACAAAGAAACAAGCCTTATGTCATTATTAAGTGGTTTTGGTCAATTATGTATTATTCTTGAATTATTTGCACTCTTTGAAGAAGCATGGAGGGGGGGCTACGGTTTTGAAGGAGTTTAAGTGTGTAGAAAAAGTTGAAGACCATTATCACTCATTATTGATCATTCTTGATCATTCCAAAAACCAAAAACACTTAGAAAAATTTCTCTCCTTCTCTCCTTCTCTAAGCTCACGGTCATGGCACCTAAGAACACCCTCCATCACTCTTTAATTTCATCCAACCTAGTTTCTTGAATCCTTACCTTATTCTAAACAACTTTCATGTTGAAGGTTTCTTCAAAATCCAACATCTAGTACTTCAAATCCAAGCTTCAAGATTCTACCAAAAATGGTAAATTTCATATTTCTTCTTCTAATCTTCTAGTTTTGATTTTCTAAGCCATGATTGAACCATGGTTTACCTATTTCTACACTTGTTATTGATTTTAACATTTGTTTGTAATTTTTTTAGGAATTTTCCATGGAGATCCATGAAATTGGTGGAAGAAAAACTAAGTGTTTTCACTTCATTCTTTGTCTTAACCAAATCTAAGAAGCTTTTCTCTCACAAAAATAAAAAAAAAATCTATCTTTGTTCTTTAAGATACACCATTCGGTCATACTACCTAAAACCACCATCCAAGCTCTTTTAATTTCATCCAACTCTAGATCTTGAATCTCCATGATATTCTAAGCAACTTTCATGTTGGAGATTTTCTCTAAATCATTCATCTTCAACCTTGTTCTTCAAGCTAAAGATTGAAGCTTTAATGGTGAAGTTTGGTACTTTTCACTTTTCTTTTGATTTTCAAAGTTCTAAACCATGTTTGATCCATGGTTCCTCTTAATCAAGCTTGATATGTTAATTAACTTGTGTTTTGTTTTGTATTTGAGAAGCTCTTGGTGGTGAAGGACTTGGAAAAAGAAACAAATCAAGAAGCTTTGGAGGATCTTCAAGAGGTAAGAGGGAGATCCATCTCACCAACCAAGCATGGTGGTGAGAGATGGTATTTTATTTGATGGATGTGGAATCCATGTGAGGATTCATATCCATGGTCATGTAATTAATTTGTGGGTGTTTATGAGCTTTGATTAATTTTCTATGCTTGATATGTTTTGCATGATTTTATAGCTTTGATGATATGCTTGATATGTTATACATGCTTTTATGACTTTTATGGTATGCTTATATTATTTATGATGAAATATATATGTATATGCCATGACTTGATGGTGGAAAGGAAATTGGTTTTTGGCTCCAATAGCCAAGGAAGAAGCTACGGTTTTGATGCCCTTGATTAGGGTTTATGTTGAAAAATTTCAAGAACAAAAGAATTGATTTTTGAGTACTTAGAACATGGTGGATTTCAAACAAGACACCTCAAAATAGGTGTTTACAAATTAATATTTTCATGAAAGAATAAAATTGGATTGATTTGAAGAATATGAAAAATAAACAAAGGGTTTGTTTTTCAAGAGAACATGAACACAATTTTAGAAGGATTTTTATTGATTTATTTTGTGTACAAAGTTCCTAAGTATTTTTCTAAACATGAGTTCTAAATGAAAATAACAATGTTGATTTTGAAGGATTTGCAATGAAAGTGAAAAAGGATTTGTAAAGAAAGTAAAAACGAATTTGAACAAATGGGTTTGGTTTTTATGACCATAAGACTTACGGTTTTGAAAACAAAATTTTAATGGTTTTGTTTGTGTAAAATCCTATCAACTTAGAAAGAAAGAATGTTTTCATGATTTCAATAGTCATGCCCACGTTTTTGAAGGTTTGTAATGTCTTGATTTTATGAACAAGTTTCCAAAATGAAACAAAAGAGAATTTCAAAGTAATTTGATACAACAAATTTGGAAAAATCGAGCGTTTATCACTTGAGAAAATCAAGTTTTTGTAAACAAAAATGTTTTCGAACTTCAATTTATTTTGAAGAAGGTTGTGTTTAGAATTGATTTGGAAAAAAATATAATAATTTAACGTCTTATAACATATGAATCATTCTTTGGGATTTTGGAAAGTGATTTTGTGAAATATATTTTGGAAAGGTTTTCTTAAAAGAGAAAATGTGAAAAATGACATTGGAAACGATATTGAGTTTTTGAAAGTCCAAAATAATATTTGGAATATTGAGGTATATTTTACGTAGTTTTCAAAATGACGTTTGGAATATTAAAGAATGTTTTGCGTATTGGAAAAATAATGAAATTATGGTGAAAAACGTTTTACGTATCTTAAAAACGTGATTTTAAGCTACACGATTTGAAAAATGTTTAAGTATTCCTACGTGACTTAAAAAAATGTTTTAATATTTCTACGTGAGTTGGTGTATGTTTAAATATTTTACGTGATTTGAAATAGCGTTGAAAATCACTATGTGATTGAACAACAAAAGAATATTTTTACGTGATTGTGAAAATAACAAAAAATCATTATGTGATTTGAAAAGTGTTTTAAATATTTTGGAAATGAAAGAAAATGATTTACGTGACACGTGACGTAAAAGAAATATTTTTAAGTTACGTAATTTTGAAATAGTGGAAAAATATTATGGGATTTGATAAACGTATATTTTTACGTGTTTAAGAAAAACGTTGAAAAATTAGTACGTGATTTAAAAGTGCAACAGAAGAGTTGCAAAGATTTTGAAAACGTAACAGAAGTGTTATGGTATTGTGAAAATATAACAAAAACGTTTTAGAATTTTGAAAACGTAACAGAAGTGTTACGATATTTGAAAACGTAACAAATACATTTTTTTTGAAATTGTGAAAACGTAACGGAAATGTTGCGCAATTTTGTAAAGACACGGCGAAAGTATTTTATAACTATGAAAATATGATAACATGATTTCACTGTTGAAAATACAGTATAATTACTGTTGAAGCTTGTGATTGGTATTATACCTGTGATTGGTAATTGGTGCATTATACATGCATTGGAATGGTCCGATGAGGACTGGATATGACTGATTGCCTAGGAGAAACACACCTCTTGAGTGGGTGCGATATGCGTAGTGTAGGTCCTGGTTGACCTTGGGGGCATCGGGGTGCGGGTTGCCTACAATGGAAAGTGAGTCGCTCTCATCAGTAACCGTAGGTTAGACCGACGCGACACACCGATGATCCGACCGAGACACTATTCTTAATCAAGATCCGATAAAACGTCGTGTATATGCTAGATGTGCAAAAATCAAAATGAGGATTATAGCACGTGGTCCGAGGCATGTGGTACCGACATGATTCTTTTCGATCATTTCTCCGACTGTGTTTAGCTCCATGGAGTAGGAAATCGAGTCTTGTGTACATGCATAAACCGAACATTTATATCTCGTGTGATATATATTAATTGAGGAATATTGGCTATGACAATTGTTTTGAATACTTGGATGATGATGATGATAATTTGAAGGCATTATCATAATTGTTGTTTATGATAATTGAATTGATATATGATTGGATGATGATAGTTGATTAATGTTGATAGCATGATTTTAATTATTGTATCTGTGTGATAACCATAATGATGATGGCATGATTGTAATTATGATAACTGTATGATATTGTTGTTTGTGTTATCTCTGTGCTGCCATGTTGGTACTGGTGTAGGTGATCTCACCTCTTTGTTATGTTGTTTTTGCTGTGTCTGTATTATTAAAATTATACAGTAGAAGGAACGAGTTGTCTTAGACATAGCGGGTGACAAATACCTCTACGTTTGGAGACAATATCAGAGAATGACCTTGCAGACAGTGTTGAAATGGAAAAGATGTTTGAGGACAAGGAACAGACATAGAACAAATGTCTAATGCTTCAAGAAGGACATTCCGATGGACACTCTGAGATTGGGGACAACAATAAGGAGTAGACATTCATGACTCGTTGGGAGCAAGTGTTGACAAGGAGTAGAGTTCTGATGCAACAAGCTGGATACAAGATAAGGAATGAGTATGTTAAGTTTTCATCATTAGTGTTACACTGTGCTATTAAGTAGGAACCGTAATGGGTTTGCTACTGTGGAAAAAAAAAAGAACAAATGAGTCTGTCAATTTATATTTCTCTTTAAATTGTGTGTCAATATTGAATAATGAGTAATTGAAATATGATTACCTAATATTTTCAGTAAATTTACGTGTCAGTAAAGAAAGAAATTTTTTTTAAAACCATATTTTTATAATTCAAACTTGTGTGAACTTCTTTTCAGATTATGAGTCGGGAGTCGGAAAATGTGATGCCCTAGAGACGGTGTTACAAAGTATGCTTAACCTAGAGCAATTGTGGGGTGGCTGACCTCCTGGGAAGTTTCCTAGGATGCGTGTGAGTGAGAACAAAGCACGTTGAAAAGACTTATGTTGGTTTGTTGAGACACTCGTCAATCTTGTAGGTAGTCCCAGGATGTTACAAGATTTGCTTGCTTTTCACCATTGGAGCTAGCTTGTTCTTCATCTTCTTCATCATTTCTCTTTGGTTTCTTTTGGGGTTTTCTCATTCTCTTTGTTTTGGCTTAATAGATGTATTATTTGGTTTAATTAATTGTCCCCAAATGTTGAACATGAGCTAAATTTATTTCTAGGATTGTAACTCCTATTGATATGTAGCTTGGATTATTGAATGTTTGTTTGCCCATTTCAATGTTATAAGAAGTTTTTATCCATTCTTATGCTTTATGCTATTGATTGATTGGCCACCAATTGGTGGATATTTTAGTTTGATTTGAACTTGGGAAAGGGAAATTGAACCTAGAACTAGAATAAGTGACACATGAACTTCCAACCCTAGGGTTGAATTTGGGAGTTTTGTTCTAAGACATAGGGATATGCTTAGAACCATGTGTAATCTTGCATAGAACTTGTTCAATATAATACTTCTTTGTTAATTGATTCTAATAGGGATATTATGTGTTGATTAAGAGGGAAAGAGCATATCGCCATTGGGAGAGGGGTATGTTTACACTAGAGTTCTAAATTAATTCTTCTAGTAACATTGATTGGGCTAATGGGTATGATTTAATCCAAGTGAAATATCAAGAAGGGTTACAATCCTAGGTTTTTACCATTGTGAGAATTTGATACTTGGTCAATTTTATTACTTGCTTATTTTTCATTTCAAGTTAGATTGCTCTAAGTTTTTATTCTTTTTACATCAATTTATTGTTGTTTGGATATTAGTAAGGTCTCCTATACTAATACTTAGTTGTAAAATTAGTTCTAGTCCTCGTGGGTTCGATTCGTACTTTTCACTCTATTACTTGAGCGACGTGTATACTTGCACAAAAAGTCTCATCAGCTTTTAACTAAGTTAGTTTCTCAAGCTAACAAATCCTATCTCATTTATGTTGCTTAAGAGGATTGCATATCATCAATTGAAGTAGAGGGTGAAGAAGGATTCCTTATATTCTAATCAATATCTTTTATTGCATTTTATTGCATTTTATTGCATTTTAGTCTTTACAGTTAACTAACACAACCCTTCGAAATTTGAATGTTCTTGAATAGTATATAGTAAGCTATTGGTTAATATTTGGTTTTAGAGATTAACGTACACCTTGTGGGAACGATATCCTACTCTTTACTATATTACTTGTGTGACCCGTGCACTTGCGATAAGCAAAAGAACAAACAATCAGTCCTCTAGGGAAGTCGTCTGTCATCTGGGGCTATAGCTTCTCTTCATGTTATCTCTTCGTAGAAACTACAAGGATTCACCCTCTCGAGATTTCTACGTATAGTTCTGAAGCCATCATCAATTGATCAGTGTTTCAATAACAATGCAATTTTTTGTGTTGTATCCATATGCACTAAGATGATTGTAGTGCTTAGACTTATCCACTTGTCCTCAAGGTTGCAAGATTCTTGGCTTGGGGAGATTAAAGATTTCAGTATGGTACACCTCCTCAAGGATTTTGCTCTAAGATACCTTGATGTGAGTGTACTCATCGAATTTCTCCTGTGGTTGTCCCTTTGGGACATTGCAAACCATATAGGCCAAAGTTCATCACAATATTACATCTCAACTTCCTAGACCCAATTAAGACAAATTAGTTATCTGACAACCTATCTTGTATTTCAGATTTATTCCCTATTCATGTCTAACTTCATTATTTCTCATAGAATTCTTTTCATTTGGTTATTAAACATGTTTTTAAATGATTTAGCTCCATGGTGAGCTAGGCTGAAAGCCCCCAAAGCATGTAAATCCTATTTACTTACTTTTAATTACTTCATTATTTTCTAAGAGTTCTCTAGGGTGGAACTTTATTTCAATAGTTCATGCTAGTGAGAAATAGGCAATCATTCTGATAATCGTCAAGAAATAATATCGCACGCAAACATACTAAAAGAACATCATATATAAATCATAGGCATTAGTACCTGTGATCTATGGTCCATACAAGGTACATATCAAGTCGATCTAAAGTTTAGGCAAGTAACAACACACACACACACACACACACACACACACACACATACACACACACATTTGGATAGGCACTTGACAACTATATACAGTAAATAGAAGTCCTAAATTTAATACAAGCTAATCAAAACTATCATAGGATGTCTATCTCCAAAAGAAAACTAAACTGCATCATCACCCTTAGTCTGCGCCAACCACTCCAGGGGTAATCATCATGTACACTCTTATGGCAGCATATATGGTGTAGGCATTGGTCTCCAAAGAGTAATACCACAATCCCTCAACGAACTCGAAGAAAATGGTAACTAACACTATGACTAATCTGTAACTTGCTCAATATCTGGAATATCATAGAAATACGGGGTGATAATTCTAGGAATTCTAAATAATCTCCTACGTAAAACAAAATAACCTCATGATAGTTTCAATTGCATTGGGACATAGAAAAAAAAATAGTTCAACAGTTATGTGACTCTAGTCAAACTAGTTTTCTTTTCCCGATATAGAAATTCATTTTATTTTATAACACTACAACAAAATTAGCTTATGGTAACCCTTCAAAAGTGTACCCTAAATTACGTTGAAGTGTAGCCTTTGATAAAGGCTACACTTTTTGGCCCTATGGCAATGCTTTTGGAGGAGTGGCCTATTCAGGCGTAGCCTATTATCTAAGGCTATGCTTTTTCAGAGTCAAAGGCAACACTTTTCTTCTTCACTCTATGGGTACGCTTATAAAGTATTATATTATGTCAAACCCTATGGGCACGCTTGCAAAGCCTTCCCTTATGTTAAAACCTATAGGTATGGTTGTAAAGTGTTCCCTTATGTCAAACCCTATTGGTACACTTGCAAAGCGCCCCCTCATGTCAAACCCTATAGGTATGCTTATAAAGCGTTGCCTATGTCAAACCCTATGGGCACGCTTGCAAAGCGTTCCCTTATGTCAAACCCTGTGGGTACGCTTGCAAAGCGTCCCCTCATGTCAGCATGCTTTATTCTCACTCACACGCATCCTAGGAAACTTCTCAGAAGGTCACTCATCCCACAATTGCTCCAGGTCAAGCACGCTTAACTATGGAGTTCTTATATTCTAGGCTCCTGAAAAAAAATTGCAACTTGTTGTTATGACTACGCCTAATCAATTCCTTTAAGCCATCCTCAACTATGCAGTCTCATACCTACACAGTCTTTGAATCCCTCTCATTTCGGTGCATATTCATTTCATTCATAGGACCCTTCGCCTAGAAGCCTACCAGGAGCCGCTCCTTGTTAGTGCTTCTCTTGCACCAGCGTCTACTCCCCGCCCTCGTCGGCCTCAGGACACCACATGCCCACCAACTTCCGCTTGGTTCGTCCCTGAACCACACCGTACTGGGAGAGGTCCCGACTTTGATACCATTTGTAACATCCCGGGACTGCTTGGAGGATTGACGAGTGTCTCCACAAACCAACACAGGTCTTTTCAGCGTACTTTGTCCTCACTCACACGCATCCTAGGAAACTTCCCAGGAAGTCACCCATCCCACAATTGCTTCAGGTCAAGCACGCTTAACTATGGAGTTCTTATGTTCTAGGCTCCCGAAAAGAAGTTGTAACTTATGGCTAGGATTTCATGGAGGAGAGATCCAATGGCTTAGATTTAACCTTATCACTTAGAAGCTTCTACCTAATATCAACCATTGATTTAATCAATAGCTCTTGAAGTCTAAAATGGTGGCTACTCCATTTGCTTCCTACGACAATGAATTAATTTTGGAAGACAATTATTACACTTAAATGAACTTGGTCATTTTTATAGCAAATATTCAAAAAACTACACTAAATTCACTTAGTCAATTTTGGTGGCTTTGCACATGTATCCTACGGCTATGCATGGAAAATGCAAGACAATTTCCACACTTAATCTTTCCTATCAACTTTTCTTTCATTCTTATCAAAATAATGAAAGCTACACACAAAAATATCTTCTTACCTTCTCTCAAAGTGGCTCACGGCCATGCATTTTTGGGAGACAAAATATTCTACTCTTAATTCATTTCTCTCATTCTCTTTCATGAACCAAAAGCTAAAGCCAAAAATTCTTTATTTTCTCTCAAAGTGTTCCACGGCCAAGCACAAGAAAACTACCCTCCTACCTTCAATAATTTAATCCAACACCACTTCTTGAATCTTTACAATATTCTAAGATACTTTGTAGAAGAAACCTTAGTCTAAATCATCCATCTTCAACCTTGATCTTCAAGTTCAAAGATCAAGAGCCTTTAGGTGAAGATTTGTGTTTTTCATCTTTCTTTCCTTTGATCTTGTGGTGTTGTTAAAGGACTTGTACAAGAAGCAAAACAAGGAACTTTGGAGGTTTCTCCAAGAGGTAAGAGGGAGATTAACCTCATCGACCATATGTGGTGGTAAGGGAATGAATTTGTTTGTGTTTATGAGTGAAAAATCCGTGTGAGGATTTATTCATTCGAATTAGGTGGTTATTGGTGTTTGTGTGTTTGATTGTGTATAACTATATGATGTTGATTGTATGCATGAAATTGCCATGGTTATTTTTTATTATTATAAGTGATTCTATTACTTTGATAATTAAGTATGATTTATATGTGGGATGGTATGATTTTGATTAGATTGTTATTGGATGTTTAATATGATTTTAAAAGGAAAACTATGTTATTTTCTAAGAACTAAGAGGTACACAGTTTCCATGAGGATTTTGGAACAAATCATGCGAAATATTTTACAAAGTAATTGGATTAAAGATTTTTACAAAGGAAAATGAGATTGGAAAGGAATAAATATTTGTTTAGGGAAAATAAATTAATTTTCGGCCAACATGCCAAGAATTGGTGATAATGGAGAATTCAAATATTTTATAGAATAAAGTTTTTGTTAGATAAACATGATTTTTATTCATGATAATGGAGAATAAGTCTTGAAAGTGATTTAGAGCTCAAAGTATTTTATCAAAAAGGATTTTAGTAAAGGTAATAGTAGAAGATTTTATTAAAATTGAATAATACAAATTTTGAGAAAAAACGTCAAAAATTATTACTTAAGGTAGTTCTTATAAGAAAAATGGAAAATGAGGTCCAAATAATATTTTTAGTTTGGAAAGTTTCAAAATTTAATTTAGAACATCAAAAAATATTTTATACAGTGAAAAACAGTAGAAAAACCTTACACATTTCAAAAATAATGATTTTTGAGCTACACAATTTAAAAATATTTGAAAATATTTATGCGATTTGAAAACGTTTGAAAAAGGTGACGCGATTGTGAAAATGCGATAAAATATTTACGCGACTGAGAGGAACAGTAATTTTACTGTCAGGCCAAAATGGTGGACCCGGACATGTTGAAAAATAGTACTATTGAGTGGAGACGTACTATATTTGAAAATACTGATAATGAGGTTATTTGTGTAATTTTGGTTCATGTACATGCATAGAGAAGTATATCAATTTGGTGAAAATTGGCAATTGGCTGACGAGATGAATTACACCGTAGTGCGGGTGCGATAGGCGTAGTGTGGTTCATTGAGTGGACTTGGAGGCGTTAGTGTGCAGTAGATTCCACATGTGGACAGTTGGTTGCTCCTCTGGGCTATGGTAACGGTTAACACACTAGCGATCTCGACAAACACTATTCTTAATCAGGATTTAGTGGAGACTATCTGGTACAATGCTTACTGTGCACGACGTTTTGACTGTGTACTATTTACACGACGTATTTGACTGTGTAATATTTGGCTAGGCAATGCCTATTGTGCACGATGTTTTGACTGTATACTCACTAAATGACGTATTTGATTGTGTACCATTTACACGACGTATTTGACTGTGTACTATTTACACGATGTTTGACTGTGTAATAGTTGGTTGGGGGCAGCCTGAGGTACAGACAGGTCTTCCGGATCATTCTCTCTGATGTTTGTGTTTAGCTCCATGGCGTAGGAACTGGTTGCAGTGTGCATAAGGATGGTTAACATATACATCGTGCATATGCATAATTAGCATTTACACTGTTGGTACGTAATATTATTATGAAATTATCATTATGCTTGATATTGTGATGCAAGTTTAGCGAATTATTTACTTATTAAATATCATGAAAATATTTACTGACTTTATGTTATTGTATAGATTTTATGTTGAACTATGTTGGCATGTTTGTCGTTTCCTCGCTACTATATTGGTATGCGATGTAGGGGATCTCACCTCTTTACTGTATTATTTGTTGTACTTGTATTGTTAAATTTGTATAGTAGATGGAACAAGTTTCTTAGACTTGACTGGAGGCAAATATTTTGAGTTCGGTGACAACATCAAGGAGTGACCATCCCAGATTGGTTGGGTGCAGTTTTTGAGGAGGAACAGATATATGACGTATCAAGATGGATACAATACGGAATAAGTATATTGAGTTTTCTCGTTAGTGTTTTACCGTGCTATTAAGTAGGACTCATCGTGGGGTTTGCTATTGTTTAAAATTGAGTTTGTAAGTTTTATGTGTCCTAAATAATTGTTAAATATTATTTGGTGTCAGTAATGTATATTAATTAGTTTAAATCTATTTTTCAGTATTACCTATAAATTTTCGTAAGTTTATGTTTTTGTGCAAAGAAATTTTAAAACCTATATTTCATAACTCAAACTTTTTATGAAATAATTTCAGATTATGAGCTTATAATGGGAAATGTGATGCCCTATGGAGGGTGTTACAAATCTCCAAGAACTTCCTTGTTGCCTCTACTCCAAATCAAGTTTCCCTAGGTTTCTTGAGGTCCTCCACAGCTGCCCAAGCTTAGAAAATGTCAAGGGAGTGTTACGGAATGAATCTCTCCCGAAATGGATACCCTAGCTCATTAAAACCCCTCTTTGTAGAGCCAAAATGACGTAGCAGGATTTTAGCAGGATGTCGCGGCCTTGGAGGAGGATGTCGTGGCCTCTTGGTGCGCAGAGCAAAAAATCATAGCACAATGCCGCGGCCTCCTGCCAGGATGCTTCCAAAACTAATATACTATGCCGAGGCATAGTTTTGGAGGCCGAGGCATAGTATATGGCTTTCATTCAAACACTTTTTCTTCATCCAAATGCAACCAATACTTGACTTCTTGAATTCCTATCTTGCTCCCTCAATTTAATGATCTTTCTTGTGCTTTCACACTCTTCCTTTTCTCCACTTCTCTTCTTCAAAGCTTTATCTTCATTCTTCAAACTCTTCATAAATCATGAGATTCAACCACCTATCAAGCATGAAAATCAAGTGAGTACTAATTCCAAAATCACTTCATTAAAGCTTGTCAATATTTATCAAAAGAATGCTCAATAGGTTCCAATTCCACTATAGCTCCAACAATCAAATTCAAGCTCAAGATAGCAAGAATATACAAGGAAACCAACTCAAATTAACACAATTAATGATCATTTAACTCTACTTTTGTAGAGTCATCATAAGCCTATATCTAGGTCATTTAACCATGCTTCATTTACCTAGCTCACTATGTTTCCATGATATCTAGTGCAAACTCCACTCATTAAGAACTATTCTCAATAATAGCTATGCATGACCAATAGGTATATGTATATCTCATTATCTAATTAACTTATTCCACCATTAGAATGAAGTTAAACGTGCATTAACCATATCCATGATCTCAAACCTAAATTCTTATGTCTAGTTCAATAAATTTAATCAAAACACATTGAATGTTGGCCAAACACTTAAGAGCATTAAGAGAAATATGATTAAACAAACTCAAATCATCTATATTAACTTAAAGGGTTACAAAATCATTAATATTCATAGAAGGATATGAAGAAATCCCTATACACAGCTTAGCTACTCATGATATATGAAAATTTGTCACAAATAATCATTGTCATGGCAATAGAAGAGAGAGAAAGATAAAGGAATGAACATGAAAGCTCAATAGGAGTGATCTTTGAAGCTTGAATCCTCTTTCTTGAAGAAGATGGCCTCCAACTTTGGTCCCTTTAGCTCCCCTTCATATTCTACAACAAACCCTAGCAGCTGTGGTTCAAAGTGCAAAAACTCTCCTTTCTGAAATATAATAAAACAATATTTATAGGCCAATATTTTCACAATGACGTGAACCACCTTACGCCGTGGCGCGTGTTGAAATTAGGTCACCACGTCGCGGCATTCACTCCTTTGCCTCAGGTTTCAGTATGTAGCATGCTGAATGCACCACGTAGTGGCATGAACATGCCTACGCCATGGCATAAGATGTTGAAATACACCTTAGCCTTTCTCTTCCAATACAGCTCCAAGTCTTCAATAATTTTACTTGTTTAGAGCCCTTCTTGCATTAGAGAAATCACCAAGTTAGTAATAGTTGCAAATTAATATAATCATATGAAGAATTGTACCAGATTTGTTCAAGATTATATAGGAAGATATCAGAATTGAATTCAAAGAATATAAGCCTAAAATCTTCCATATATGTGTAATAACAAGGACTAAACAATCAATAGAGCATAGATATAGGGTATAAATAACTACATTTTATGGAGTTATCACTAATCACCACCTTAGGAATGCCTGCGACATCAGCAGTAGGATTCCCCACAAAGGGAAGAAAGATGGGATAGTGAGATTACTAGGACCATAAACACTCTCTTAGGAGGATTTGCTGGAGGTGGACAAACGAGGTCCACAAGAACATGACATTTGAAGGCAGTGCTAAGTGTAGCATCTTGACCAATCCACAAGAAGGAAGGCGGGTCATGGAGGGCATAACAATTAGCTTTACTAATAAAGACACTGATGGGGTAATCCCTAGGATTATTGTTATCTGATCTCACCCCCCTTGAAGGGGTCTGGTGAGCTTCACAAGAGGAAAAGTACAACCATAAGGGCATATTGAACTATATCACACCTTGGGGACAAGCCCCCTGAACAAAAGGGTAAGGGTTAAGTTCCTAGTCTTGGATGGCCCTTTTGCATATAACATCATTTTGGAAAGGCCATCCTTGAATGATTTTGGAGCAATTGTTTCCACCCATCACATGGAAATGAAGTTCATTATGGAGAAAAATGAGGTTGCAACCATGAAGGTGGACCAAGCCACAACACGAAGTTGTTACAACACTAACCTATTGCTGCTGGAGTCCACATCTAAGGTTGAACAACGAGAACCACTTTAGCATAGAAAGGTTCCCTTGCCTTGCTGATGACTGAGCTCAATGTCTGTAACACCCTTAATAACATGTTAAGACTCAAAAGCTAAAAACTCTAAGAGACTCGATGAATCAAGAAGAGCAACCAGAAATTCAAAGGATCAAAGCATTAATGAGGTAACATTTCTTCACATCTGGATCCAACAAGTAAGGAAACTTCAATTGAAAAGAATGAATCAAGAATGATAGATCCTCACAGAATTCACTCTCAATCTCTCAAGAGTTTAAAAGGTAAGTATTTCACTCTATTCAATTCATGAACAATTGTACTATCATAAGCTTGCTTATCTTCTACTTCTCCGCTACTCAAAACACATACAAAAATCAAGAGAACTTTATTCAAGGTTGTAATGGGGTCATGGTAAAGGAGAAGGGATAATATGGATATAAGAAGATAAATACCAGAGAGAATAAAAGAGCATTATGGTACAATTAGAGTGGAGAAGATGTTTGAGAACATTCATCATAAAGGACAATGACCAATATTTGACTAATATTTTGTTGAAGATCAATCCCAAATTGGTGAATTGAATTCATTGTTAGGTCTTAACCTTCTCTTTTTCTTCCTATTGTTTCCAAGCATCCACCTTTATTCTAGACTCTGATAATCCTTTGATTGCAACGGTGGTCAATTCTTGTTTTTTTTTATCATTTTGCACACACACCCCCACACTTGTTCAAGAATAAGACCAATGCTCTCTTATTCCCTAAGGTTGGGTAAAAACATGTTTTTTTCTCTCTTTTTTTGAAGGCACGTAATGAGCTAAAAACAAGGAATGATCAAATAAGCTCAAAGGGGTTACACAAGGGAAAATGTACAAGGATGGCTATTTGGTCAAAGTAGCTATTTCAAAACGCATTAATCATATTTATGTATGCATGTGAAAATATAGCTTAAACATGAATCAAAACAAGTTTTAGAGCAACAATTCCATGAGTGAAAATCACACAAGAAAGAAGAGAATGATAGAAATGTTCAATTCATTCATCAATAGGCTCAAAATCTCACAAGACATATTTCTATTCTCAATCCACCATATCAACATTCATATCCAAGCTTGTGATTTTTAAGAAAGAAAACAATTTATGCTAAGATCCAAGAATCCATTTGCTACTTCTACACAAAATAATTATTTCCTCAACTAAGATACGTCTCAAGAGTAAACTTACCTCCAAGGCAAAATTTACTCCTTACTCTACCATTCTTAATTGGTTTTACTACGAACAAGTTTCCGACAGTCATATCACTAAACATACTTCTTAATTTAGATGCGTCTCTGGAGTAAAATTACTCCTTACTCTGATATCATTCATTGGTTTAGTAAGTCCATAACAATCATATCATACTTCCCAAAAAAAATATGTTTTTCCTTTTTTTTTTTTTGGTCAACTATCCTTCCCCCCAACCAGATCACAACATTGTCCTCAATGTTAAAATATAGATGAGTAAAAGATAGAAGATATTACCTATTGGAGAAATCTGACACAAATTTAACTAAAAACAAAGTACGATAAATAAAATCAAAGGTAAAGGAAAGCTATAAACGAAGTGTCAGATATAGCTTTCTTTTCATGCTGCTTCCCTTACTGCTTCTTACTATCCAATCTATTTGAGCTATTGTTAGGTCAGGTTTATAAACAAAAACTTCTAATTCATCAATGAACTCATCAATAGTGGAAGCAGAGATAAGAAGTTATCTTGTCGAAGGTGTGATAAATTTTTGTTCCACAGCATGGTCAAGAAAAAGTAACAAAATATTAAAGAAATTATTTACATTCAACAAACCTATGGGTTTATAGTAGATGTTCAGTTGGGCCTAAGAGACAATTTGAAAAATTTCTTCCAAAGTACCAAAATCACCTGGTAAGGCAATGAATGCATCAGAGTTGTCAAGCGTTATCTTCATTCGTTCATGCATAAATGATACCTTAAGTTCCTTCCCAATTGTCTTTCTAGTGATGTTCTGTTGAGTGAATCATCTAGGAATGATATTAAGAAACACATAATCTTTTTTTTATATATATATAAAATTTTTTAAAGTTTTTTTTGTTTTTTCATTTTTTTTTTACTTCAAGAAAACCGTCGAGGTAAAGAAGTCTAGAAACCCTTGAAGGACCCTGCTCAAAGGATCGTCTGTCCAAAACTAAAATACAGCAAAATCATATAAAGATAAAAGAAATATAATAGCAAATGATGACATACATTTATGTACAGTTTTCATGATGTATCTTTATACTGCACGTCATGAGTGCAGAAGTGGCATATCTTTATATTGCGTGTCACCAGTGCAGTAGACACTCACGTCCGTTTTTTCAAAGAAAAGAGAAAGAAGAAACCATAGTGGGTTTCCATATTGGGTCTGAAACCTGGGGAGCTCACACTTGGGCTCGTAACATCAACAAAGATCCTAAAATCTAAAACTTGTAATGTCCAAGATCCAGAACGTTCCACCCCAGGGCACTAAGAGCCCCTTCTAATAAAAGAGAGGATCAAGCTCAGATGCTTCATACGTTTTGGCAGACGCGGGTTACTTCTCGCTGATAACCAAAATGGGATGCTTCTGCCTGTCCATCAACTCCACAGTGCCTAGATGGTAAATATTGGGTTATGGAGTGCGGCTCTCTACAGAGCATGGTACACAAACCTTTTTTAAGGACCAGCATAAAAAGGTCCACCTCAGTCAATGACGAGTCAGCCAAAGGCTGGGGCTCCACAACTAATTAAAGTCATGGTACTCCTTCCAGATCGCCTTTGTTCAAATTTTTTTTTCTTTCTTTTTTTAAGAAAACATGAAGAAGAAGAAGATAATATGTACAGATTGTTGTGGATATGACTCACATTTACCTCTAGTTTCACGTCCAGTAACGGCTCAAATGCCTTCTTTGAGTCGAGGATAAGCTTCCCATCCAATTTTCTTATAAATTGACAAACAGGATCTTTTAGAGTCAGATTCCCAAGATTGTAACGTTTTTCTTCATCCTTGAAGAGATTCCACAAATTAAGAAGTTCACGATGCACAAATTCACAAGAATGCGTCTCAGGAGTCAATAAGATATCATCTAATGACTCCTTACTTGGTTCATTCTTAATGAAAAAATTGTATCTTCTCTATTTGCGAAAATCATCCCCAAAGAATGACATCGCTTGTTACAATTTCATCATACACATTTGTGACAGACTTGTAACTTTTTTACTCTTCTCTTTTTAAAATATGAGCTTCTTCCAAGACCAGGCATTTATGAGTCAAATGAAATTGAAGACTCACCGACTAGTCGAACCTTTGCTTCAATTATTCAGCGTATATCTTCTGGCATACCCTTGTGTATTAACAGTCTCAATCTTTCACATCTAGCTTTCTAGATTTTTGTCAGAGCATTTTGAGGGAGGAAAGGAAAATATTTTTTTAAAATTTGAGAGAATGACATCCATTTTAAATCAAGATCGGCTTCAATTGTGATTCAAACAAATCAATATATAAAGTACTAGGATTAATTTTAACCAAACGACTAGAATTTGAATCACATACCAATTAAGCATAAATAAATGACTTAAAATAGAAAAAATAATGTACAAGTAGGTGGTTTACACCAACCATTAAATATTAACAAGGATATGGTATAAATCAGCCACCAAATAAATATTAACAAATAAAAAGGTAGATAACTGATAAATTAAAAAGTTAGAGAGTTAGAGAGTTAATAATTAGGTTAGTCAGTTAGTATGTTGGAAAGTTAGAAATAAAATACAAAAAATAAAATACAAAAAATAAAGTGCAGAAAGTAAATTTAAAACATGAAAACCAAAGAATCGACAAGCTGATTTTTAGCTCCGGCGAAAGAGAAGAGAAGAAGAAAGATTATTTCATCATATTAGAAAGCAAAAATAAATGACATAAATTAAAAAGTTAGATAGCATAAATAAATGACATAAATATAAAAGTTAGAAAGTTAGTAAGCATAAATAAATAACATAAATATAAAAGTTAGAAGGTTAGTAAGTCATAAAACGTAAATAAATAAGACAAGAAGCATAAATAAATGACATAAATAAAAAAAAAAGTTAGTTAATAAGTTAGAAAGTTAGTAGGTTAGTAAGTTAGTAAGTTAGAGAGTTAGAGAATTAGAAAGTTAGAGAGTTAGTAAAGAAACTGAAGGACCGGCAAACCGATCTTTTGCTCTGATGAAGGAGAAGAGAGAAAATATTTTATTAAAGAAAAAGAACCTCAATAAATTAAAACTTCAAATCAAGTCCCCGGCAACGACACCAAAAACTTGATGCAGATTAAAGATTGCAAACCCAAGTACAGGTTGTCTCAAGTAATAAATTTCTTGGGAGTCTGATGTCGATCCACAAGGAATTGATGAAGAAAAAATTCTTTGAGGTAAGGAAAGGCTTTGTCACAACAATAAAGATAATAAAACTTATTCACAATTAAATAAAAGAACTTGCTTGGGCTAGGAGATCTACTTTTGGTAATAAATTAAGGACAAAATTAATTCTTTTTATAACTCAATTGAGATCCACGCATAACGGAGGTTCCAATCAGAGAATATAACATTCAAAGTCCATTTAGAATTATATACGTAGTTATATTATGGTTCCTTTAATTATTTATCAACACCTACATTTGTAAATGGGTTCAAGCATTCATTGTGCCAAACCACTTGTCTACAATGAATCAAGAACTCCACTTTATAAGGAGGAATTATTTACCAACACCAACATTTGTAAATGGGTTCAAGAATTCATTGTGCCAAACCACTTGTCTACAATGAATCAAGAATTCCACTTTACAAGGAGGGTTTCTAAATTGATTGGAAACAAAATATAACACATATAATGACCACTTGATAATATATCATTTAAGCACAAGAAAGAAATTATCTAACCTTATTTTATTACCAAAAGCTTCACCCCTTTACCCAAGCAAGATGAAGATTAGTTACCCTTGAGCAAGAAGAAAGAAAGAGAGAAGAAGAAGAAAATGATCATAACTTCTATTTACAACAAAAGAAAATTACTACAAGTAAATAACATAAACATAATCTTCCTCCCTAACCCAAGATTGCTCAAATGATCTACCTATTGTCCCTTTTATAGAGGATTAGGGATACAAAATGACAAGGGAATTGATTAATGAGTGAATGGATGAGTGGGTGAATAAGTGGAAAATGCCAAAGAACTTTTGTGAGTGGAAAATTATTAAAATTTCTTGTCTCCGAAATCATTCAGAGATGAAATCATGGATAATGTCAGAATGAAGCAAAATGGTCTTCATGAAAGTTCTAGGAAATTGTCTCAGCTTTCCAATGCCACTAGAATCATCCAAAAATTCGTCCTACAACCCAAGATATGATTCAATTACTGTAGACTGCTCAGATCCAATTTAAGCACATCTGTTTGACTTCCAGACCCAATATGACCTCCAAGCTGTCTGAATGAGCTCTTGTGTTCTTCATGAGAGTTATAGATATGGGTCTTAACTTGCAGATGCCACATTTTCAACCCATTTCAATTCCTTCAACTTGAATTATGCAATGATAACTGCACACTGTTTGGGTTCCAGTCACAAAACGTGTGTTCTGACTTCCAAGTACAATTAGTTCCACTAGATATCTGATTTTTCCCTAGAGCTCTGCATGAAAATTGTAGAGCTTTCTCTTATCTTTCTTACAAAGTAAGATACATAATTATAAGACATCTAGAACTCAAGATATGGCCGAAATACAGAAACAGTGTAAGACCAAAATAATGTTGAAAAAAATTAATTAAGTCTAATTTGAGTCCAAACTTACAAAACATAACCAAGCTTAATCAATTAAGTACATGAAGAGTGTAAATGACAAAAAATGAGGATTTATTAATGTATAAAATATGTGATTATCAACAAGTTAGACTTGTATAGGGTTACATAGGTAGCCTAATACTTGCTTGATATTGTTGTGAAGTTTTGTGATAAACTGAGTTAATTTAGGCACTTTGCAGTAACATAAAAGGTAGAAAGTGGCTTAAAATGACTCAGATTATGATTTTAAAGGTTAAGTTAAGGGAAATAAATATGGATAATTTATTTACAGGTCAAAAATGAGTTAAGTAAGATGTATATAAAGTTTGAAGGTAAACTGAGTTCATTTGGTATTTTTAAGCACACTTGAGTGAGTGTTTTAGTACCAGATGAACTTAGTGCTGATATGGAAGTTTATGAAAATGGTGATTTTGGTAATTAGATGAACCTTAGAATTTATTCTAATATATAAGAAAGTTAGGAAACTTGATTTAGTAAGATTAAAGTATTCCTAAGAGGTATAAGGTTTTAGTACAACCTTGGTGCTTATCCTTTAAAAGGGCCAACTTTGACTTTTTTAAGTCATTTATCTCCATTTTCTCATGGTAGCAGAGACAGGAAACAAAGGAAAGAAAATAGAGAAAGAAGAGAAGAGAAAGAAGGGGAAAAGGAGAAAGAAGAGGAAGGAAAAAGGAAAGGCCAAAGTGTGATCATCCCCTCCACAAAGAGGTAGGGGTGCTTTATTTCATCCATTTTCCTTTCATCTTCATCTTATTTTCTAGGTTTTCTTGATGAGTTGAAAAGTGGGTTTGGATGAGTTTAGTGAGCTAGATGCTTGTTTCTTGCTTCTATGGTTAAAGTGAGCCTCTTTTTAGCTTGTATGAAGCTTGGTTTATAGTTTTGATCCCTTAGAAAATCCCTTTGATTTTACTTGGGTGGTTAGTTGAAAAATAGATCTTTAGGTTGGTGTTTAATTCTTTAGTATGTGATTAAGAGAGAGTTAAGAGGTTGTATGTGATTTACAACAAGATTAGAGACCTTGAATGACGTTAGAAATCATCTAGGTATTTATTTTAAGGGTTAGAACTTGGTTAGAAACCAAGTTATGTAGAAAATCTCATGTAGGAACCAAGTTATGCAGAAAACCAATCCTGACAGCCCGTAGTGTTTGTAGCATAACTTGAGTTGTAGTAATCAAAATGACTTTCTTCTTATTGCATTTGAAAGTTAAGATACAAGGACTAATATACTAAAAATTTCAAATTTTTGGACCAACTCAAATGACATCAGTTTCTGTTTGAATCCAAGATAAATTCTATAGAAACAAGCAATCTAGCACCTAGTAAACTAGATTGCATAACTTCCTACTCCGTGGTTATATTTATATGAGATTAGTGGCATTTTGAAGCTAACATGTAAGGCTATAAGAGGTAAAAATTTTAGAATTTTACACTCTTCATTTGTTCCCAATTTCAATTTAAAGTTAAGTCAGATTCAGGTAAAATAGTTAGCGCCTGTTTTAGCTTCTGTATTTCATTGTATAACTTTGTCTACACTTAGCCAAATGAAGTGAGGTTTATTGCATTTGAAACATATGAAAGGAGGCTATTTTTCTATAAAATTTTAGAATTTTTGAAGTTATTATGCATATTTAGTGCAATCATGAAAATTAGCCTTTAGGCAAAAATTGAGGTATTTTTGTGATGGTTTGAACCCTAGAAATACTAGTAGCTTCTTTAATAGTTAAAGTTGAGTTATAGAAGTGTAGTAAGAGTGTGTTTGCTCTTTTATGGATA
This sequence comes from Ormosia emarginata, assembly GCA_029884605.1. Lineage (NCBI taxonomy): Eukaryota > Viridiplantae > Streptophyta > Magnoliopsida > Fabales > Fabaceae > Ormosia > Ormosia emarginata. The sequence goes on from JAQQTP010000088.1 coordinate 50,827,869, forward strand.
GGATCCCTTGTTTATGCCCTTTTAAGAGTGTTAAGACACTAGTAGGAGAATTTCTTAGAGAGAAAGATCATCTTGCATACAAGGGAAAGTAAGGAGATTATGTGCATCTGTTAGATATGGAATGCCTTAGGTAAGTGTTTAGTCCCTTGAGCAACATAGTGTTGAATTAGATATCACTTGAGAAGTAATGAAGAGGTGGGGAACTAGATACAAGTATACTAAGTTGTTTGACAATAGTAGAGTGACATAGTGTATGAAATGCTCTCATAGAGTTGAAGTAAAGCTAATAAGGCAAGGATGAAAAGTATACTAAGTTTGTTTGGCAATAGTAGAGTGCCATAGTGCATGAAGTGCTCTCATAGAGATGAGGTAGAGCTAGTAGTGCAAGGACAAACTTGGTATAAAGTTTATGTGGTATGGTTATGTAAGAGTTAAACATAGCACTATATTTTTCACACACACTTACTATTCCTAAGTATTTGTAACCTTATGTGATGTACACAATCACTTGACCAGAGAACAAGGACTAGTCCTAGATTCTCGCAAAGAGGGCTATATATAACACCCTAAACTTTTGGATGAATTACCGTTGTGTCCCGAATGTACTGTTTTCTATTTTTCAACTTTAGGATAAATGACCGTTATGTCTTTTTTGTACTGTTTGTTATTTTTCTGTAAGAAATACTATTTTATTTTACTGTCTGTGATTTTATTTGAACTTTTTTGTGTGATTTACTCTGGGACAGGAAAATAATATTTTCCGGGCCAGGGAAATCTTATTTTAATTATTCGGAGCTGGGGGATCTTACTAAATCCAATTCTAAATGATACGGTTAGTAATCTTTTAATTTTAAGGATTTAACTGTGCAATAAAATAATTTTATATTATTTTATTAGTCAGTACAAATAAGCAGTAATGGACCCAGAAATGTTTTGTGGGACCCACGTTTAGCGAAACAGTTAACGTTTTGGAGTAGTAGCTTAATGACTAGGCTTAATTAGTGACAAGACTTAATGATTAGGCTTAATGACAAGGCTTGGATTAGCCAATGAGAGCTAAGCTTGGTGATCAAGTTTTAATCCTCACCATTGATCATTTCTAAGGCTTGGATGGAGCCAACCAAGGGGACACCTCCCTTGCATGATGTCTACGGCCAAGTGCCCTCGGAGAGCCAGGAATCACTTCATTCTCTAACACTTTCTCTCTTCTCTCTCTTCCAAAAACACCAACCACCATTGATGCTACCTTGAAGGTCCATTCGGCCAAGAACCCTAGTTCACCATCCAACCACCCAAAATTTTATCCAACCTACTTTTCTAAACCTAAACACAATTCTAAGAACATCTCTAGTTGAGAGTTCTTGCAAAATCCATCATCTTGAGCTTGAAAAACTACTTGAGAGATTCTACCTAGAAGGTGAAAATCCTTGTTTTTCCTTTCTAAATTCTTTTTCAAAGTTCTAAGCCATGATTGATCCATGGTTTAAGCTTTCTTTCATGTTAATAACTTGTAGAAATTTGTTTGAGCTTGATAGGTGTCTTGGAGGGGTGAAAATTGAAACCCTAGAAAGGAGTGAAAGAGTGTTTGTCTTCACTTAAGGTAAGAGGAAGACTTGAATCTTATCATCCTTGGGTGGTGATAAGAAAATGGAATTGGTTGTGGTTGTAGAATCCATAAGGATTCTTTTGTGTTATTTGTTATTAGCTTTCCTATTTGTGAATTGTATTAAATTGCATGTCTACAAGCTTTAAATATATTGTATGTGTTAGAAATGCATCTATAATTAGTAGGATGTGAATAACATGTCAAGGATTGTATGAGTGCTCCAGAGAACACCAATGAAGGCTCACGGACTCAACATCAAAGGAGAACCAAAATGTTCTCATCAATTTTCCAAAAGTGTGATTTAATTAACTTAGGGGAATGGATAAGATATAAATTGTTTTAGAACAAGAAAAAAACAAATTTAAAGATTAAATGTCAATTTTATATATTTCGGCCAACATGCCAAATGTGAATGTTTTTATTTCTAAAATTGTTTTTCAACAAAGGTTAGGTAATAATGCTAAAAGAAATTTTATTACAATGAATTTCAAGGAATAAAAATGATTAGATTAAGTTTAAGGAACTAAATCTAAGAGTTTTACCATTTAAAAGAAAATACAGTAGCTTTTGTAAAATTTCTAGCGCAGAGCTCATTTTATATTTTGCAGCATGTCAGTAGTTTTCAAAAGTATAATTAATTGGTTATAATATAAATAAAAGGAATTTTTACAGAAAACTTAGAAAACCATTGTTATACATTTTTTAAGCAAAATACTGTCAATTTTTGCTAAAAACAGACAAATAAGAGAGAAAAGATATCTATTATATTATATACAGTATGAAAAATATTCTACGTAGTTCAAACATATTAAATATTATTTTAATAGTGATTTTTAAGGAATTTAGACAAGAAAATAATTTAAAAATCTTACGCGATTGAGAGAACGTTTGAAAAATAGTACGCAATTTCAAAAATAGTAAAATATATTTACGCGATTTAAAAACGTTTGTAAAAACGATGAAATTTTGAAAACAGGAAAAAATTTCTACGCGATTGATGAAAACAACAGATTTTACTGTCGAGCCAAAGTGGTGGACCCAGACAGATTGTGGAACAGTATTGTTAGGTGGGGCATACTGTATATATTTAGAATTTTTGCCATTGAGGGCATATTTGAAATTTTTGCCATTGAGGGCATATTTGAAATTTTTGCCATTGAGGGCATTTCTGAGATTTTTGCTATTGAGGGCATTTGCGTAAATACATATATTTATACCATTGAGGGTATTCTGGTAATTTTCATCATGCATTGAGTTGTGCCTGTTTGGTTGATAATTGGTGGAGTGATTGACGAGGTGAATTACATCGTATTGTTAGTGTGATAAGCGTAGTGTGATTCAACCTGAATGAACTTGGAGACATTAATGTGCGGATTATTCCATTTGTGGACAGTTGGTCGCTCCTCTAGGCCGTGGTAACTGACAACACACTAATGGACTCGACACACACTATACTTAATCAAGATCTTGTAAAATCTATTTAGTACAAGCCTATAGTGACACGACATTTTGACAGTGTGCTATACCACGACGTTATGACAGTGGGCTATAGACGCAACGTGAGACAGCGGAATAGCTTGGCGGTCGATGGTACTAACAGATTTTGCGGGTCATTCTCTCTGATGTCTTTGTTTTTAGCTTCATGGAGTAGGGTTGAGTCACATTTCATATACTTTTATGTCATACATTTTAATGCTATTTATCTATAACATTTTATCCATCTATACCATTATTTATTTGTACCATTTTATCTATTTGTACCACTATATGTTATTGTTACGTTGAGTTTTGTGTTATATTACATCCGTGTTATCTTGTATTTTTATTTATGCTATTATAGTATGCTATATTGTATGAACTATTATACTTGTTGTATTGTCGTTTTCTTATTTTACCATGTTTGTGGTGATATAGATTGTCTTACCTCTTTCTTGTATGTGTTATCGTATATTTTAAATTATGTGATAAAGAGTTTGAGGAAGAGGAACGACCTCTTGAGTGTGAGTATTCCAGAGGAGGAGGAAGAGTAGCAAGCCGAAGATCAGTTCTACGAGCAAGAACCATCCGATCATCCATATCCATTGGATTGATTGTGTGAGTATGACACTACCAGGATTCTTTGGATTCGTGCAACTTGAGTTTCACGGAGGCTCTGAAGCCTGGCGTCTGCAAGAGGATAGAGACTCGGTGACGTACGTAGGGCGTCTGACTGTGACCATACGTACGGAGTTTGATGGAGTGCCGATCTTTTCTACTTTGTTGTATTTACATGTGGAGTTGCCGCTATCTCTTAGGCGTCATTGGGGTGGTATGTTTGATGCACCTAGCGAGATCAGCAGCGTATCGACTGCACGGACTCGTGTCCGTAGAGGGTCGAGGCATCCTGGATATCTATCACCTGAAGTTTCATCTAAGAGTGATCCTTCAAAGGGTCAGATATTTAAGATGTGTACTTGGGCGCGTCTGCGTTTGTATATATTGACCTTTTACTGCTTTGTTTACTATTTTGGTTTTTAAATATTTGTAGTTGTACATTATTTGTATAACCTATGATGGAACCATATGTATATTATGTGTGATAATAGTGTGCTTATTTTATGTTCCGTGTTATTTTATCTCGTAATATTCTATTTAACTGGAAAAATTTTACAACCCGCATTAGTATATAATAAACGTTTTACAACTTAGGTAAATTTTATTTATCTTTATTTTATTTTCTTTATAAATGTGACATCCCCATAAGGGTGTTACATTAGTTGGTATCAGAGCCCAAGTTAGAGTCTTTTGGGGTTGTGGTTGGGTCTGTTTTTGTTTGTGCTGTGTGATTCTCTGTGATCTACTTCTGAAAGGACGTATCTAACTTTGTTTTGTTATGATTGAAGAAAGAAGATGTCTGGCGGAAGAGGAGGACGTGCGAATGTAAATCGTGCAGTGGATCCAATGATTGCGACTACTGAAGCTATGCAGCGAATGGCCGAAGTAATTTCTCAGCAGAACCTGAGAGCAGCTCAACAACAAGATGCTACTGCTGATGCCCTAAATTTATATGAATTTAGGCGTAACAATCCGCCGCAATTTAGAGGCGAGGTTGATCCTGAGAAAGCGAGTCAATGGATACAAGACTTGGAGAGAATTTTTGAAGGAATGAGATGCTCCGATGAGAAGAAGGTAACATATGCAGCCTTTATGTTAAGGGGAGACGGAGAACATTGGTGGAGAGGAACCCGCTGATTATTGCAGACTGAAGGAACAGAAATTACATGGGAGGTATTTTCTAATGCATTTCTGGAAAAGTATTTTCCTGCGAGTGTTAGACATGCCAAGGAGATGGAATTTCTTGGTTTACGTCAGGGTAATATGACGGTGAATGAGTATGCTGCTAAATTTGAGAGCTTGTCTCAGTTCTCAAATTATGCTCAAACTCGACCGGATGATGCGTGGAGATGTCGGAAGTTTGAGTCGGGGTTGAGAGCGGAATTGAAGCGAGGAGTGCTATCCTTGAGAATGAATCAGCTTCATGCTTTAGTTGATGCGTGTGCACGGCTCGAGGAATTGGAGCCGTCACGAGATTAGAGGAATTGTAACTTTGGACCAACAAGGTTTCAGAGGGGTGGTAACAGTAATAATAGTCGGTTTTAGCGCAAGCCGTATTCTAGACCACTAGGGAATCAACCTCAATGACAGTCAGTCAGGGGAAGTGCTAGTGGTAATAGAGCTGGACCGGGGGTGGCGTTCACGCCAACATGTTTTAAGTGTGGAAAGAAGGGTCATCTTTCTACTGAATGCTCTATCAGAAGAACAGTTTGTTTTAATTGCAAACAGCCTGGGCATATATCTAGGGATTGTACTCAGCCAGAAAGGAAGCCAGCTATGAGAAGTGTTCGTGCTACTCAGCCAAGGTCAGGAAGTACTCAATCGAGGTCAAGAGGGCGAGTATATACTATGACTGGAATGGAAATTTCTCAGTTTGATGACCTTATTCAGGGAGAAGGTGCCATTGGAGGTAATCTTCTGACTGTATTATATGATTCTGGTGCGACACATTCATTTGTTGCATATGATTGTGTGGAAAGATTGAAGTTGCCTGTGTCTTCTCTGAATGTTAAATTGAGTGTTTCTACACCGACTGCTAAACCTGTAGTTACATCTAAGATATGTTTGGATTGTCCTGTTGTTATCAAGGACCGTATGTTTTCAGTCAACTTGATTTGTTTGCCTCTTGTTGAGATAGATGTAATCTTAGGGATGGATTGGTTATCTTCTAACCATATCCTTATAGACTGTGCTAGCAAAACTATAGTTTTTCCTAAGGAAGAAAAGTCTAGATTCTTGACTGCTGTTAAAGTCAAGTCATTGTTAAGAGAGGAAGCACAGGGATATATGTTATTGTCTTCTCCAGAAGTCAAGAACGAGAAAAATGTGAATATTATTCCTGTTGTCAATGAGTTTCCAGAAATTTTTCTTGATGACGTACCTGGTTTGCCACCTGAGAGGGAGATCGAGTTTTCAATTGATTTAGTACCAGGAGCAGGTCCTATCTCAATTGCGCCATATCGAATGTCGCCAGCAGAGTTGGTGGAGCTGAAACAATAATTAGTGGATTTGTTGGAGAAACAGTTTGTGCGACCTAGTGTTTCATCATGGGGAGCGCCAGTACTTTTGGTCAAGAAGAAAGATGGAACTTCTCGACTTTGCGTGGATTATCGTCAGTTAAACAAGGTGACTATCAAGAATAAATATCCGCTTCCAAGAATTGATGATTTGATGGATCAGTTGAAGGGAGTAGTGGTATTTTCTAAAATAGATCTGAGATCGGGTTATCATCAGATTCGTGTTAAGGGGGAGGATGTACCCAAAACAGCTTTTCGAACTCATTATGGACATTATGAGTATCAGGTAATGCCATTCGGGGTGACGAATGCTTCTGCCATATTCATGGACTATATGAACAGGATTTTTCGTCCGTATCTAGACAGATTTGTCATTGTTTTTATCGATGACATTCTGATCTATTCTCAATCTAAGGAAGAGCATGTTGAACATCTCGGTATTGTTCTTCAAATTTTGAAGGAAAAGCAGTTGTATGCGAAATTAGCGAAGTGTGAATTCTGGTTGGAGGAAGTCCAATTTCTCGGTCACGTGATCTCCAAAGAAGGTATTGCGGTAGACCCATCGAAAGTGGAGACTGTTTTACAGTGGGAAAGACCTAAGACGGTGACGGAAGTTCAAAGTTTTGTTGGACTTGCTGGATATTACCGGAGGTTTATCGAGGGTTTTTCTAAGATTGCTGGACCGCTTACGCAGCTCACGAGGAAAAGTCAAGCTTTTGAGTGGACGGAAGAACGTGAAGCCAGTTTCCAAGAATTGAAGAAGAAGTTAACAACTGCACCAGTGTTAATTTTACCGGATTCTAAGGGAACTTTTGATGTGTATTGTGACGCTTCTTACCAAGGGTTAGGATGCGTATTGATGCAAAATCGGAATGTTGTGGCGTATGCTTCTCGACAGTTGAAGGTTCATGAGAGGAACTATCCAACACATGATTTGGAATTGGCCGCAGTGGTTTTTGCTCTGAAGGTGTGGAGGCATTTTCTGTATGGAGCGATGTTCAATGTCTTTAGTGATCACAAGAGTCTAAAGTACTTGTTTGATCAGAAAGAATTGAATATGAGGCAAAGGTGATGGTTAGAATTCTTAAAAGATTATGATTTTCAACTCCAGTACCATCCAGGAAAAGCTAATGTGGTAGCTGATGCCTTAAGTAAGAAGGTGCTTAGTGTTTCGGCAATGATGATAAAGAAGGAGGAATTGATTAACAAATTCTGAGATCTATGGTTGTCAATGGAGTTTCTGCCTGGAAGAGTTCGCTTATGTAAGGTTGTGATCATAAATGAATTTCTTGATGTAGTCCGAGATAAACAGAAGGAGGACCCGTTTTTACAAAATGAGAGGGAATTGTTAAAGCAAGGTCATAAGTCGACGGTAGAGGAAGGAGCAGACAGAATTTTAAGGTTCAAAGGAAGAATCTGTATGCCTAATGATTCTGAACTGAAGAAGGGGATCCTAGATGAAGCTCATACTAGTGATTTGAGTTTGCATCCAGGAATGACCAAGATGTATCAAGACTTAAAGAAGTTGTTTTGGTGGCCAAGGATGAAAAGAGACGTAGCGGAACGTGTGGAGTCTTGTCTGGTTTGTCAGAAGGCAAAAGTGGAACATCAGAGACCAGCTGGTATGTTGCAACCGTTAGCTATTCCAGAGTGGAAGTGGGATAGTATCTCAATAGATTTCGTTACTGGATTGCCGGAGACGAGGAAAGGTCATGATTCGATATGGGTTATAGTCGATAGGCTTACGAAGTCGACTCATTTCTTGCCAATTAATATTAAATATTCATTGGAAAGATTAACCCAGTTATACATCAATGAGATTGTTAGACTGCATGGTGTGCCTACATGTATAATTTTTTATAGAGATCCGAGGTTTACATCGAGGTTCTGGCGAAGTTTACAAGAAGCCATGGGAACTAAGTTGCGGTTGAGTTCAGCTTATTATCCGCAAACTGATGGTCAAACAGAGAGAACTATACAGTCTTTGGAAGATCTGTTGCGAGCTTGTGTTTTGCAGCAACGAGGAAGTTGGGATGAATTTTTATCTTTGATAGAATTCACCCACAACAATAGTTTTCACTCAAGCATAGGGATGGCACCCTATGAGGCGTTGTATGGAAGGCATTGTCGAACACCGTTGTGTTGGTATCAAGATGGGGAAAGTATGACTATTGGACCAGATCTTGTACAACAGACTACGGAGAAGGTAAAAATGATACAAGAGAAGATGAAGACGATGCAAAACAGACAAAAGAGTTATGTTGATAAGCGAAGAAGACCTCTTGAATTTGAGGAGGGTGAGCATGTATTTCTAAGAGTGACTCCTACGACCGGTGTTGGAAGAGTTATTAAATCTAAGAAGCTTACTCTTAAGTTCATTGGACCGTATCAGATTATCCGTCGAATAGGTCCTGTAGCATATCAGATTGCTTTACTGCCTTTTCTATCCAATCTGCATGATGTATTTCATGTATCCTAGTTAAGGAAGCATGTTTCTGATCCGATGCATGTTATACAACCAGATGAAGTACAGCTGAAGGAGAATATGACTTACGAGACTTTACCTGTTAGAATAGAGGACAGAAAAGTAAAGCAGCTTCGAGGGAAAATGATTGAGCTGGTGAAGGTCATATGGAACGATGTGACAGGTGATGTTACCTGGGAGTTGGAAGACAAGATGAGGGAACAATATCCTCATTTGTTCTGAGGAATAACGAATTTCGAGGACAAAATTTTTATTTGTTGGGGAGAGTTGTAACACCCTAAACTTTTGGATGAATTACCGTTGTGTCCTGAATGTACTGTTTTCATTTTTTTAACTTTAGGATAAATGACCGTTATGTCCTTTTTGTATTGTTTGTTGTTTTTCTATATGAAATACTATTTTATTTTACTGTCTGTGATTTTATTTGAACTTTTTGTGTGATTTGTTTCGGGACAGGAAAATAATATTTTTCGGGCCGGGGAAATCTTATTTTAATTATTCGGAGCTGGGGGATCTTACTAAACCCAATTCTGAATGATACGGTTAGTAATCTTTTAATTTTTAGGATTTAACTGTGTAATAAAATAATTTTATATTATTATAATATTATTTTATTAGTCAGTACAAATAAGCGGTAATGGACCCGGAAATGTTTTGCGGGACCCACGTTTAGCGAAACAGTTAACGTTTTGGAGTAGTAGCTTAATGACTAGGCTTAATGACTAGGCTTAATTAGTGACAAGGCTTAATGACAAGGCTTGGATTAGCCAATGAGAGCTAAGCTTGGTGATCAAGTTTTAATCCTCACCATTGATCATTTCTAAGGCTTGGATGGAGCCAACCAAGGGGACACCTCCCTTGCATGATGTCTACAGCCAAGTGCCCTTGGAGAGCCAAGAATCACTTCATTCTCTAACACTTTCTCCCTTCTCTCTCTTCCAAAAACACCAACCATCATTGATGCTACCTTGAAGGTCCATTCGGCCAAGAACCCTAGTTCACCATCCAACCACCCAAAATTTTATCCCACCTACTTTTCTAAACTTAAACACAATTCTAAGAACATCTCTAGTTGATAGTTCTTGCAAAGTCCATCATCTTGAGCTTGAAAAACTACTTGAGAGATTCTACCTAGAAGGTGAAAATCCTTGTTTTTCCTTTCTAAATTCTTTTTCAAAGTTCTAAGCCATGATTGATCCATGGTTTAAGCTTTCTTTCATGTTAATAACTTGTAGAAATTTGTTTGAGCTTGATAGGTGTCTTGGAGGCATGAAAACCGAAACCCTAGAAAGGAGTGAAAGAGTGTTTGTCTTCACTTAAGGTAAGAGGAAGACTTGAATCTTATCATCTTTGGGTGGTGATAAGAAAATGGAATTGGTTGTGGTTGTAGAATCCATAAGGATTCTTTTGTGTTATTTGTTATTAGCTTTCCTATTTGTGAATTGTATTAAATTGCATGTCTACAAGCTTTAAATATATTGTATGTGTTAGAAATGCATCTATAATTAGTAGGATATGAATAACATGTCAAGGATTGTATGAGTATTCCAAAGAACACCAATGAAGGCTTATGGCCTCAACATCAAAGGAGAACCAAAATGTTCTCATCAATTTTCCAAAAGTGTGATTTAATTAACTTAGGGGAATGGATAAGATATAAATTGTTTTAGAACAAGAAAAAAACAAATTTAAAGATTAAATGTCAATTTTATATATTTCGGCCAACATGCCAAATGTGAATGTTTTTATTTCTAAAATTGTTTTTCAACAAAGGTTAGGTAATAATGCTAAAAGAAATTTTATTACAATGAATTTCAAGGAATAAAAATGATTAGATTAAGTTTAAGGAACTAAATCTAAGAGTTTTACCATTTAAAAGAAAATACAGTAGCTTTTGTAAAATTTCTAACATAGAGCTCATTTTATATTTTGAAGCACGTTAGTAGTTTTCAAAAGTATAATTAATTGGTTATAATATAAATAACAGGAATTTTTACAGAAAACTTAGAAAACCATTGTTATACATTTTCTAAGCAAAATACTGTCATTTTTTGCTAAAAACAGACAAATAAGAGAGAAAAGATATCTATTATATTATATACGGTATGAAAAATATTCTACGTAGTTCAAACATATTAAATATTATTTTAATAGTGATTTTTAAGGAATTCGGACAAGAAAATGATTTAAAAATCTTACGCGATTGAGAGAACATTTGAAAAATAGTACACGATTTCAAAAACAGTATAATATATTTATGCGATTTAAAAACGTTTGTAAAAACGATGAAATTTTAAAATTTTTGGAATTTTTGCCATTGAGGGCATATCTGAGATTTTTGCCATTGAGGGCATTTGCGTAAATACGCATATTTATACCATTGAGGGTATTCTGGTAATTTTTATCATGCATTGAGTTATGCCAGTTTGGTTGATAATTGGTGGATTGATTGACGAGGTGAATTACATCGTGTTGTCGGTGTGATAAGCGTAGTGTGGTTCAACCTGAATGAACTTGGAGACAGTAGTGTGCGGATTATTCCATTTGTGGACAGTTGGTCGCTCCTCTGGGCTGTGGTAACTGACAACACACTAATGGACTCGACACGCACTATACTTAATCAAGATCTTATGAAATCTATTTTGTACAAGCCTATAGTGACATGACGTTTTGATAGTGTGCTATACCACGACGTTATGACAGTGGGCTATAGACGCAACGTGAGACAACGGAATAGCTTGGCGGTCGATGGTACTAATAGATTTTGCGGGTCATTCTCTCTGATGTCTGTGTTTTTAGCTCCATGGAGTAGGGTTGAGTCACATTTCATATACTTTTATGTCATACATTTTAATGCTATTTATCTATAACATTTTATCCATCTGTACCATTATTTATCTGTACCATTTTATCTATCTGTACCATTATATGTTATTGTTACGTTGAGTTATGTGTTATATTACATCCGTGTTATTTTGTATTTTTATTTATGCTATTATAGTATGCTATATTGTATGAACTGTTATACTTGTTGTTTTGTCGTTTTCTTATTTTACCATGTTTGTGGTGATATAGATTGTCTTACCTCTTTCTTGTATGTGTTATCTGTATATTTTAAATTATGTGATAAAGAGTTTGAGGAAGAGGAACAGCCTCTTGAGTGTGAGTATCCAGAGGAGGAGGAAGAGCAGCAAGCCGAAGATCAATTCTACAAGCAAGAACCATCCGATCATCCATATCCATTAGATTGATTGTGTGAGTATGACACTACCAGGATTCTTTGGATTCGTGCAACTTGAGTTTCACGGAGGCTCTGAAGCCTAGCATCTGCGAGAGGATAGAGACTCGGTGACGTACGTAGGGCATCTGACTGTGACCATGCGTACGGAGTTTGATGGAGTGCCGATCTTTTCTATTTTGTTGTATTTACATGTGGAGTTGCCGCTATCTCTTAGGCGTCATTGGGGTGGTTTGTTTGATGCGCCTAGCGAGATCAGCAGCGTATCGACTACATGGACTCTTGTCCGTAGAAGGTCGAGGCATCCTGGATATCTATCACCTGAAGTTTCATCTGAGAGTGATCCTTCAGAGAGTTAGATATTTAAGATGTGTACTTAGGCTCATCTGCGTTTGTATATATTAACCTTTTACTGCTTTGTTTACTATTTTGGTTTTTAAATTTTTGTAGTTGTACATTATTTGTATAACCTATGATGGAACCATATGTATATTATGTGTGATAATAGTGTGCTTATTTTATGTTCCGTGTTATTTTATCTCATAATATTCTGTTTAACCGGAAAAATTTTACAACCCGCATTAGTATATAATAAATGTTTTACAACTTGGGTAGATTTTATTTATCTTTATTTTATTTTCTTTATAAATGTGACATCCCTATAAGGGTGTTACACTATAAGGTGAAAGTTACTAGTGTGGTGCTGTGGACAGATTTCACTCACTACAAGGTTGATTAAGGAGGTAACATATTCCCTCCCTACTTCGTAGGTTAAGGAGGTAACAAATTCCTTCCCTACCTAGTAAAATACAAAGAAACGAGTTCCTGGGAATATTCAAGTTTCTTAACATTGCATCTACACTATCACAAGGCATTGTATAAGCATAATCATAAATCATAACAAAAGCATTCCATTTTCTGGACAATTGTATGAACGATTGTCTTATCTTGCAAATGAGTTAGTTCAAAATTATGTTTGCTTAGGAACATTACATAGAGAGAGAATGTGATTGTTCCTTGAGTAGTGAGTAGTAGTTTGATTACTAGTTACAGATTTGTTTATGATGTTTATGGGCTGTTTATTCTTGTGAATATTACAATTGTTGATATTGGTACACTTATACTGAGAATGGTGAATTCTTACCCCATGTGTTGCCATGTAAATCTAGGTGCAAGCTCTTCCAAAGGCAACCAGAAGAAGAATGAAGACTAGTGTAGTTATTTTTATGTTTAGTAGACAGAGTTTATATATTAATGAATATTTTCTTAAAGTCTGTAAAAGAAAAGGTTATACATTATATCATATCACTTGAGACAAAGATGTATTTATATGATTATGTATGTTTCAGTAAGGCTCTCCATAACGATTTATTTACATAAATGTTATGGATAAGATTGAAGTTTAAGTTAGAAGTAGTACAACTAATATTGCTTATTCATGTATATGTCAGATATACTAGGGTGACAGTATTAGGATGTTACAATGTCCGTAATGACTTGAAGAATAAAAGGCCATAACTTGATGGCCAACTGATCTAGGTTTATGTCAAACCAAAGCCCACTCAAGTCACCAAGAATGAAACAAGCCTCTTTGAAGAAGGGCACAAAAAGTTTGGTAGTTTCTTGCAGGAGAACAAGGACCTTTTTTGCCTAGACAGTGGCAGATATGCTCAGCATCGATCCTAACTTTATTTGTCATCCATTATTGATTTGCCCTAATGCCAAACTAGTATCGCAAAAAAAGAGGAAGTTGGCCCAGAGCACCAAAGGGTGATTGAAGAACTAGTGAAGGAACTCCTTCGTGCCAAATCCATCAGGGAGGTAACTATAATACCCCAAAATTTATTTATTTCGTTATAAATATTTATTTTATAATATTTGTGATTTTTGAGAATTTTTTTGAATTTTTATGAGAATGCGAAATATTTTAATATTATTTCTCATTTTGCGTGCAAACTGAGCGAAGTCGGGAAAATGAGATATTTTTTCCGAGAACCTTGATCTATGAAAACGTCGACGGGAGATATTACTAAACCCGAGACTTGACACAGTTTACGAAGTTTTACGTTTTTCGAAAAAATTTTATCTGATAAAATAATAAATCGCTGTGTAAATTTTATCCGCTGGACAATTAATACTGACTTCTGTCAACTGTAACAATTGTCCATTGGATAATATCATGTATTAAAAACCCTATCACATTATCCTAATGTGATAAACTGTATGTCTAATCAAATCCACTTTAATTCAAATTTAGTGTATTTTAATCAAAGCTTCTTTGAGAAGCTTTGACTACCAAATGACCAAGCTACCATTGGCTTGTTGGGGAAGCTAATTTTTCCCCCTCCTCTCTCTCCATTGCCGCGGAAATGCTAGCCCATGAGAGGCAAAAATTTGCCTCCACACTTAACACATTCACTCCAAAAATATCACATTTTCCTACAACATTTTCTCTCTCTTCAAGCTTCTCTTCCATTTTTCTCTCCTCCTTCTCTCTTCTTCTCCTTCTCCTCCACAGTTTTGCAGCCCCTAAGGAGACCATTTTCTTTCATTTTTCAACCTCACCAAGACCATTTCTACACTCACCTCAACCTCCTCTACACTTCCTATTTAGAAAATTTCTTTAAAATCCATCATTTCCTCCATTGTCTTCTAAGACCAAGCTTCAAACTTTAAGGTAAAGTTTCCATTTTTTCTTTTCCTTTTCTTCATTTTCGTGTTCTATGGTTTCATTGGAGACCAAAGACTTTTCTTTTTCAACCATTGGTGTTGATTCTTTGTGTTGAAATTTCTAGGGTTTTGGAAGCTCAAAATTGAAACCATCAAGAAGTAAATAGGAGACCATTTTCGTGTTCTTCCTTTAGGTAAGAGGGAGATTTACTCACTTCAACCATTATTGGTGGTGAGGAGACCTTGTGTGATTGTTTGATGGAGAAATTCATATTTGTATGCTTGCTTTATTTGATGATTTTGTGTATTCATGTGTTCTTAATTGTGATTGATGATTGATTAATGATTTTGAATGCATTGGTGGTGTTGGAATGTTTGGAAATGTTAGAATTAATGAATGGAAATTTTGAGGGTTTCCTACACTAAGGTGAGGTCATGGTTTTGGCTTGGAATTTAAGAGATTGGATTAATTTTGGGTGAAATAAAATTTAAGTGATTAGGTATCAAGTAACTAATGCATAATGTGAAGAAAAATTGGAACCTTGGTGACCTTGGGAGGCCACGGTCTTGGCCCTAATTGTTAAGGGTTAGAATTAAAATTTTGAGTAATAAAACCTATGTAATTGGACATTAAAGGATTGATACTCATAATGGCCTTTGGAGGCCACGGTTTTGAAGGGTTTTGTTAGCCCAAAGAAAAATCTCATAATTGATCAAGACTTAGGACATTGAAAGATATAGGATCCATAATATGGAAATTGTGGTATGTGTGAAACAATGTATATGTATATATATTGATATTGAGAATTGATTGATGTTATTGTGAGTTCCTATGTGGGACTAAGTTCTTGACAAAATTATGACATGTTGATATTGAGAAATGAATATATGCCATTGTGGTATGCTTTATGATAAATGTATCATTGATGAACATACATGATGTACATTGCATCAACATGCGTATGTGTTGTCCGTTGGACATTGTTGGAAAGGCGATGTATGCCTAGGAGTTTGAATAACACCTTTGTGCGGGTGCGAATAGACTAAGCGTAGGGTCATAGTGGTTGACCCTGGGGGCATCAGGGTGCGGGTGTCTCATAATAGACAATGGTAGCTCCACTAGGGCCGTGGGATAGACCGATGCAAACACACCGACGATCCGGACTGAGACGTTGTCCTTTATCGCGATCAACTATTAAGGCGCCATGTATAAGCCATTTTGTGCAAATATTTTATGAGATGAGCACACTATTTTTAAGGCTAATGAGATATTGACATGACTCCTTGATCATTCACTCCGAAAATGTTTACGTCTAGCTCCATGGAGTAGGATTTTTGGTACCATAATGCATTGTGCATTGCCCATTGTCAGTCTCATATTTCATTGAGCATGAACACTTTTAACTGTTGAAATATCTGTTTTTACTGTCAATATAATTATCTGGAAGATGAACTATCACTGCTTGAGACTTTGCTGTTATTTCTCTTTTACTTCTTAATTGATTATTACTGTTACTTTTAATTATTCTATTGATGAATATGTGTACTGTAATGCTATGTGGGTGTCCAGTGTTGTTCTGTTTTCTTGCTACCATATTGGTAATAAAAGCTGGGTGTCTCACCTCTTTCTATATTTCGATATTTTCTATTTATTTATATACTTTTGAGAAAACGTTAGTGAGGAAGAAAAGGAAACACCTGAGTTTCCGAATTTTTGGCCATACTATGACTAGAGTTTGCTGAAGATGTCTTTGCGTCTGTGCCGATTTTTGGGGTATGCTAGGATGACCTTTCATGGAGGACTCGATTGTTGGCACATCAACTTGAGCATGGACCGTTGCATCTACCACGAGGAGCTGACTGTCTCTTTGGCGTGGGGCCGATACGACTCACTTGTTTTTTATTTTACTACTTTTGTTCATTTGGAATTTTACCTGCCTGTTAGAGATCTGTGAGATGACCTTTACTACACCCCACAAGAGGACTCTTTCCTCTCCACTGCTCGGGCTTCTTGTCACACCCTAATAGGGATGTCATATTTTCCGAACAATAATAATAACCTCTACCCAAGTTATAAATTATTTCGTAATATATAATACTATAGGTGGTAAAAATATTTTTTTTCTTAAACATTATATTATAAAATAAAATAAACAGAACATAAAATAAAACAAACTACTACATACACACCATAATTATACATATAATTTTGTTTTTAATAGGTACAAATAATTTACATATGACAAACTATTTAATTAAAACCAGCAAACTGCTTGGTTTAAAGCAAACCATAAACTAGCCTAAGCATAACACTAAAAGTTCTGATCCTCCGAAAAATCCTCCTCAAGAAGATTATCGGAAGACAGAAATACTCTGATAACACCATACCACGCTGAAATCAATCCATATGATATGGATGATCTTGAGGCTCGCCTTCCTCGAACTGGTCACTAAGTTGTTGCTCCTCGTTGTATTGACAATCCAACAGTTGCTCCTCTACTTCCTCAACTACTTTACGGAACATAAATAATAATACAGAAAATATATACAAAGAGGTGAGACAATCTACATCATTACCAGCATAGCAGTAAGAAAACGACAATACAAACAAATATAACTATTCATATAACAATTCATATTATCACACATGCAAAATATCATAAATCAAATTATAACTATTCACACAGTAATGCAGATTAAATATGCCATGCACTCAGACTCGTTCCTATTCCATGGAGCTAAACACAACATCAGAGAGAATGATCCGGTAGACATGTCCGTACATTAGGCTGCCTCAACCAACTATTACACAGTCAAATACGTCGTGTAAATAGCACACAGTCAAATACGTCATGTGAATGGTACACAGTCAAATACGTCGTGTAAATAGTACACAGTCAAATACGTCGTGTACATCCAGGCATAGTACCAGACAGTCCCCAATAGATCACGATTAAGAATAGTATTTGTCGAGATCACTAGTGTGTGTTTTTCAGTTACCACGGCCCAGAGGAGCTACCAACTGTCCACATGTGGAATCTACATCGCACACTGACGCCTCCAAGTTCTCCACATGAACACACTACGCCTATCACACCCATAACACGGTGTAATTCATCTCGTTATCAATTGTCAATTTCAACCAAATTGACATACCACTCTATGTATGTAATGATCCATAATTACAAAAATACCCTCGATCACCATAAATCATAATTACATAAATATCCTCATTGTCACCATCATTACAAAAATACCCTTAGTATTAATAATTCCAAAAATAGTATGTCTCCACTTGACAAGATTATTTCCCAACATGTCCGGGTCCACCGCTTTGACCCGACAGTAAAAACTTACTGTTTCCATAAGTCGCGTAAATATTTTATCCCATTTTCACAATTACGTCACACTTTACAAACGTTTTTCAATCGCGTAAATATTTTTCAACGTTTTCTCAATCGTGTAACATTTTTAAATCATTTTCTCAATCGCGTAGTTTAAAAATCATCATTTAAATACGCGTAAGCTATTTCTACTATTTTCACTGTATAAAATATTTCTTGACGTTCCAAATTAAATTTTTGAAACTTTCCAAACTAAAAATATTATTTGAACATTATATTCCATTTTTCTTACAAAAATTACTCTAAGTAAAAATTTCTGACGTTTTTCCCAAAAATTCGATTTTAATAAATTCTTCTATAGTTAATTTTATTCTTTAACTACGTAAAATATTTCCTTGCTTTCTAAATGCCATTTTGAAACGTTCTTCAATACTTACTCATTCTTAATCAATTTTGATAACATTTCATTTAAAAAAATCCACTAAGTAATATTTTCTACGTTTTCCTTTTAAAAATTCCTTTATTTAATTATAACCATAAAATACACTTTAAAAATTGCTAACATACTTTAAAACTCAAAGGTAAGTATTTTCAAGTGTCAAAAATTTATTTCTTTCATACACTAGACTTCTAATAAAAATTTGTTTACTTATTTGGTTCTTGAAAATCCATTGTAAATAAATTCTTTTTAGGTCAATAAACTAGTTTACACTTAGAAAATAAATTTTGCATCAATTAAACATTAAAATATATTTTTTTTGGCCAAAAATCACCATTTTTATACAAACCATGTTTAAAATTATTTTTCATCCATTAAATCATTGAAAAATCCTTTAACTTAATTAGATCAACTAAGTTATCCTTTTAGAAAATGGTTGAGAACATATTGGTTCTCTCTTCATAGTAAAAACCATAAGCTCTTCATCTTGTGTTCTTTGGAACACTTTTGCAATCTCAACATAATTGCACATCCAACAATAATTATCATAGATCCATGAACATATACATATATTTATGAACACATACCATATATTAAAGCAATAATAAAACACATACCAAATATCAAAGCTATAAACATGCTTGCATGTATAATAAATCACAAATAGAAAAGACAATAAACATGCACACAAAATTAATCACAACTAGAAAAGACAATAAACATGCACACAAAATTAATCACAAAACAAACAACCAAGTGAATGAATCCTTATGGATTCTTCACCACAATTACATCCATTTTCTCCACCACCACACATGGTTGATGAGATTAAATCTCCTCTTACCTATAAGGAAGACAAGATCTCCTTGGACTCCTCCTTAGAAATTTTGTGTAGCTTCAACAAAAATCCTAACAACCTTAAACAAATTATAAAGTCATAAATTATGGTTGAAAAAAGATAAACCATGGATCAATCATGGCTTAGAACATTTAAAATAAAATTAGAAACAAGAAACAAGCATTTTCACCTTATAGGAAAGAAACTTCAAAGTGATTTTCCAAGCTCCAAATGGATGATTTAGCAAAAACTCACAACTAGAGATGTTCTTAAGAATATGGTTTAGATTTAGGAAATGAAGTTAGATGAAGTTTTTGATGGATGGAAGTAGAAGAAATGGTGTTGGCGAATGGTAGGAGAAAAATGGACTTAGAAGTTTTTCTTTGGGTTCTTGATAGAAAGAGAAATGGATGAAGATTTGGAATGATTGAAATGAAAATAATGAAGTGAATTTAGTCTTCCTCCATTATGCATTGCCGTAGGACTCTCATGCAAAAGCTAACCACCTTTTTGACAAATTTGGCTTAATAATGGCCATAGGACACTCATAATGGAGCTTTGTCTCCTTTGTTGACCAACTAAATGCATAATGCATGGATAGATCCAAAAATAGCTATAGGAAATTCTAATCAAAATTTGATTGATTTTTAATAACTTATTTATGCTTAAGTCCTCCTAATTAAGTTTAATTAAAAGTTAGTTAGATTCCTTTGTATTTTAGTTAATCATTAATTTACTTAGAATCCTTAATCTTCTACTTAATTATACTAATACAATTGTCTAATTAAAATTTGATAAAAACTAATTAGGTTTTAATCTATTTAATTATCACTTAACCCCTTTAGATTAACTTAATTAGATTTTAAATTAACTAATCTATTAAATCTAACCATTTTTATGGATTTTTAACCTTTTAGTCTAGAATTTTACAAGTCTTTTACGTTGGTAAATTTTTCCTAAAAGTGGGGCCCACAAACCCAAACGTGGGTCCCACAAAGCAAATGTGGGTCCCACAAGCCAAATGTGGGTCCCACAGATTTTTCTGCATGATAAATATTTTTTATTATACAGAAAAATCCTAAAAATTAAAAGATTGATATATGTATTATTCGGATTGGGTTTAGTAAGATCGCCCAGCTCCAAATAATCAAACAAGATTTTTCCCGGCCTGAAAATTATTATTTTCTTGACTCGGAGCAAATCACACGAAACAATCAAATACGATTCTTTAAACAATCAAATTAATTTTATAACACACGTAAATCGAAAACAGTACAATAAGGGCAAAAATGTAATTAACCAAAAATTGGGGTGTTACAACTCTCCCCCACTAACAAAAATTTCGTCCTCGAAATTTATCGTACCTTAGAAAAGATGTGGGTACTGCTCCCTCATTTTGTCTTCTAGCTCCCAAGTAGCATCTCCCGTTATCTCATTCCATATAACCTTTACCAAAACAATCATCTTCCCTCGAAGCTGCTTCACTCTCCTGTCCTCAATCTTAACAGGAAGTGTCTCATACGTCAAATTATCTTTCAGTTGTACTTCAACAGGTTGAATGACATGTGTTGGATCAGGAATATATTTCCTCAATTGTGACACATGGAATACATTATGAAGATTAGATAGAAAAGGTGGTAAAGCTATTTGATAGGCTACAGGACCTATCCGACGAATGATTTGATAAGGTCCAATAAATTTAGGAGTGAGTTTTCTGAATTTGATAACCCTTCCGACACCAGTCGTAGGTGTTACACGCAAAAACACATGCTCACCTTCTTCAAATTCAAGAGGTCTTCTCCGCTTATCAGCATAACTTTTCTGTCTGCTCTGAGTCGTCCGCATTTTCTCCTGAATCATCTTCACCTTCTCCGTAGTTTGTTGCACAAGATCAGGTCCAATGGTCATACTTTCCCCATCTTGATACCAGCACAAAGGTGTTCGGCATTGTCGCCCATAAAGTGCTTCATAGGGTGTCATCCCTATACTTGAGTGAAAACTATTGTTGTAGGTGAATTCTATCAAAGACAGAAATTCATCCCAACTCCCTTGTTGTTCCAACACATAAGCACGCAACAGATCTTCCAGCGATTGAATAGTCCTCTCCATTTGACCATCAGTTTGCGGATGATAAGCAGAACTCAGACGTAACTTCGTCCCCATGGCTTCTTGTAGGCTTCGCCAAAACCTTGACGTAAACCTCGGGTCTCTATCAGAAACTATACTTGAGGGTACACTGTGAAGTCTAACAATTTCACTAATGTACACCTGAGTTAATCGTTCCAACGAATACTTGTTATTGATCAGCAAGAAGTGCGCTGACTTCGTAAGCCTATCAACTATAACCCATATAGAATCATGACCCTTCTTCGTTCTTGGCAATCCAGTGACAAAATCCATCGAGATACTATCCCATTTCCACTCAGGAATAGTTAAAGGTTGTAACATACCGGCTGGTCTTTGATGTTCCACTTTTGCTTTTTGACAAACCAGACAAGATGCCACACGTTCCGCAACGTCTCTCTTCATCCTTGGCCACCAAAACATCCGCTTTAAATCTTGATACATCTTTGTCATCCCCGGATGCATACTCAACCTACTAGCATGAGTTTCGTCCAAAATCGCTTGCTTCAGCTCGGGATCATTAGGTATACAAATCCTTCCTTTAAATCTTAAGATTCCATCAGATCCTTCCTCAACCGTTGCCTTATGACCTTGCTTCAAAAATTCTTTCTCATTCAACAAATATTGATCCTTATCCTGTTTTTCCTTGATTTCTTCCAGCAAGTCATTTGAAACAGTAACTCTACTTAGACGAATTCTTCCTGGTGCCAATTCCACTGACAACCGTAAATCTCTAAATTGATTGATCAATTCTTCCTCCATTATCATCATGGTAGAAACACTGATCACCTTTCTACTTAAAGCATCCGCCACCACATTCGCCCTTCCCGGATGGTATTGAAGTTGGAAATCATAGTCCTTCAAGAACTCCAACCATTGCCTCTGCCTCATGTTCAATTCCTTTTGACTGAACAAGTATTTTAAACTCTTGTGATCACTGAAGACATTGAACACAACTCCATACAGAAAATGTCTCCATACTTTCAACGCAAAAACCACTGCAGCGAGTTCCAAATCGTGCGTTGGATAGTTCCTCTCATGAACCTTCAACTGTCTTGAAGCATAGGCTACCACATTTCTGTTCTGCATCAACACGCATCCTAACCCTTGGTAAGAAGCATCACAATACACCTCAAAAGCCTCGTTAGGATCCGGCAAAATCAGCACTGGTGCGGTTGTTAATCTCTTCTTTAACTCTTGAAAACTTGCCTCACATTCTTTCGTCCAATCAAAAGCTTGACTCTTCCTTGTGAGTTGCGTAAGAGGTCCAGCTATCTTAGAAAAACCTTCAATGAACCTCTGATAATATCCGGCCAATCCAACAAAACTTCGGATTTCAGTTACCGTCTTCGGCCTCTCCCATTGCAAAATAGTTTCTATTTTCGATGGGTCCACCGCAATACCTTCCTTGGAAATTACGTGACCCAAAAATTGAACTTTTTCTAACCAAAACTCACACTTTGCCAATTTTGCATACAGCTTCTTGTCCTTCAAAATTTGGAGAGCTATACTGAGATGTTCAGCATGCTCTTCCTTATTTTGGGAGTAGATCAGAATGTCATCGATAAAAACAACGACAAATCTGTCTAGGTATGGACGAAAAATCCTATTCATATAGTCCATGAATATTGTAGGAGCATTCGTCACTCCGAACGGCATCACCTGATACTCATAATGCCCGTAACGAGTTCGAAAAGCTGTTTTAGGTATATCCTCTACCTTGACACGAATCGATGATAAATGATCGCAGATCTATTTTAGAGAAAATAGCTGCTCCTTTCAGCTGGTCCATCAAATCATCGATCCTTGGAAGTGGATATTTGTTCTTTATTGTGACCTTGTTCAGCTGACGATAGTCTACGCAAAGACGAGAAGTTCCATCCTTCTTCTTGACTAGTAGTACTGGCGCTCCCCACGGTGAAACACTCGGTCGCACAAACTGCTTTTCCAACAATTCCTCCAATTGCTTCTTCAACTCCACCAATTCCGATGGCGACATCCTATATGGTGCAATCGAAATAGGACCTGCTCCTGGTACCAAATCAATAGCAAACTCGATTTCTCTTTCCGGTGGTAAGCCAGGTACATCATCAGGAAAAACTCTACGGAAACTCATTCACGATTGGAATAGCATTCACATCTTTTTCACTCTTGACTTCCAAAGAAGACAAGAAAGCATGTATCCTTGAGCTCTCCGTCCCTCAACAAAGATTTCACTTTGACGGCAGTTAAAAATCCAGAATCCTCATCCTTAGGAAAAACTAAGGTTTTATTGGCACAGTCTAATAGGATATGGTTAGAAGATAACCAATCCATTCCTAATATTATATCTATTTCAACAAAAGGAAAGCAAATTAGATTGACCGAAAAGACTCGATCATTTATGGTAATAGGATAGTTCAAACATACTTTAGATGTAACAACAGGCTTGGCAGTTGGTGTAGAAACAATCAATTGAAAACTCAAAGAAGACACAGGCAATTTCAACTGATCCACACAGTCATACGCAATAAATGAATGCGTCGCACCTGAATCATATAGTACAGTTAAAAGATTACCTGCTACGACACCTTCCCCCCTGAATAAGATCTTCAGACTGAGAAGCCTCGGCCCGCTCATCGTGTACACTCGCCCTCCAGATCGCGGCTGAGTAGCACGAACATTGCTCACCACTGGCTTCCTTTCTGTCTGGTTACATTCCCTAGAAACATGTCCAGACTTTCCACACTTGAAACAGATTGGCCCTTTGATTGAACAGTCTCTAGATATGTGGCCACTCTTTCCACATTTAAAACATCTTGGCGTAAACGCCACATTTGTACCAACTTTGTTGCCACTAGAACTTCCGCCGATAGATGGACATTGAGGTTGATTCCCCGGTGGTCTCGAATACGGCTTGCGCTGAAACCAGTTGTTATTGTTGTTGTTGTTGCCTCCTCTTTGGAACCTCGTTGGTCCAAAGTTACGATTCCTTGGATCACGTGACGGCTCCAACTCCTCGAGTCGTACACATGTGTCCACCAAAGCATGAAACTGGTTCATCCTTAAAGGTAGCACTCCTCTCTTCAACTCTACCCTCAGTCCTTCCTCAAACTTACGGCATTTCCACGCATCATTCTGACGAGTTTGAGCATAGTCTGAGAACTGAGACAAGCTCTCAAATTTAGAAGCATATTCATTGACAGTCATATTGCCCTGACGTAAACCAAGAAATTCCATCTCCTTGGCATGTTGAGCACTGGCAGGAAAGTACTTTTCTAAAAATACTTCACAGAATACCTCCCAGGTAATTTCAGTTCCCACAACTTGTAGTAAACGTCGGGTTCCTCTCCACCAGTTCTCACCATCCCCTCTCAGCATAAATGTAGCATACGTCACCTTTCGATCATCGGCGCACCCCATTCCTTCAAATATCTTCTCGAGATCTTGGATCCAAATACTCGCCTTCTCTGGATTAAATTCACCTCTGAACTGCGGCGGGTTATTACACCTAAACTCAGACAAGTTTAGAGCATCAGCAGTCGCATCTTGCAGTTGAGCTGCTCGTTCATTTTGTTGCGTAATCACCTCTGCCATACGCTGCATAGCCTCAGCAGCTGCAGTCATTGGGTCAACATTACGGTTCATGTTTGCACGCGTTCCTCTTCCGCCAGACATTTTCTTCTTCAGTCAAACAAGACAAAACAAAGTCAGATGTACCCTTTCGGATACCAATCACAGAGAATCACACAACACAAGCAAAAACAGACCCAACCACAACCCCAAAAGACTCTAACTTGGGCTCTGATACCAACTAAAATGTCACACCCTAATAGGGATGTCACATTTTCCGAACAATAATAATAACCTCTACCCAAGTAATAAATTATTTCGTAATATATAATACTATAGGTGGTAAAAATATTTTTTTCTTAAACATTATATTATAAAATAAAATAAACAGAACATAAAATAAAACAAACTATTACATACACACCATAATTATACATATAATTTTGTTTTTAATAGGTACAAATAATTTACATATGACAAACTATTTAATTAAAACCGCAAACTGTCTGGTTTAAAGCAAACCATAAACTAGCCCAAGCATAACACTAAAAGTTCTGATCCTCCAAAAAATCCTCCTCAAGAAGATTATCGGAAGACAGAAATACTCTGATAACACCATACCACGCTGAAATCAATCCATATGATATGGATGATCTCGAGGCTCGCCTTCCTCGAACTGGTCACTAAGTTGTTGCTCCTCGTTGTATTGACAATCAAAGCGGTGCTCCTCTACTTCCTCAACTACTTTACGGAACATAAATAATAATACGTAAAAATATATACAAAGAGGTGAGACAATCTACATCATTACCAGATAGCAGTAAGAAAACGACAATACAAACAAATATAACTATTCATATAACAATTCATATTATCACACATGCAAAATATCATAAATCAAATTATAACTATTCACACAGTAATGCAGATTAAATATGCCATGCACTCAGACTCGTTCCTATTCCTTGGAGCTAAACACAACATCAGAGAGAATGATCTGGTAGACATGTCCGTACATCAGGCTGCCTCAACCAACTATTACACAGTCAAATACGTCGTGTAAATAGCACACAGTCAAATACGTCGTGTGAATGGTACACAGTCAAATACGTCGTGTAAATAGTACACAGTCAAATACGTCGTGTACATCCAGGCATAGTACCAGACAGTCCCCAATAGATCACGATTAAGAATAGTATTTGTCGAGATCGCTAGTGTGTGTTTTTCAGTTACCACGGCCTAGAGGAGCTACCAACTGTCCACATGTGGAATCTACTGCACACTGACGCCTCCAAGTTCTCCACATGAACACACTACGCCTATCACACCCATAACACGGTGTAATTCATCTCGTCAGTCAATTGTCAATTTCAACCAAATTGACATACCACTCTATGTATGTAATGATCCATAATTACAAAAATACCCTCGAGATCACTATAAATCATAATTACATAAATATCCTCATTGTCACCATCATTACAAAAATACCCTTAGTATTAATAATTCCAAAAATAGTATGTCTCCACTTGACAAGATTATTTCCCAACATGTCCGGTCCACCGCTTTGACCCGACATAAAAACTTCTTGTTTCCATAAGTCGCGTAAATATTTTATCCCATTTTCACAATTACGTCACACTTTACAAACGTTTTTCAATCGCGTAAATATTTTTCAACGTTTTCTCAATCGCGTAACATTTTTAAATCATTTTCTCAATCGCGTAGTTTAAAAATCATCATTTAAATACGCGTAAGCTATTTCTACTATTTTCACGTATAAAATATTTCTTGACGTTCCAAATTAAATTTTTGAAACTTTCCAAACTAAAAATATTATTTGAACATTATATTCCATTTTTCTTACAAAAATTACTCTAAGTAAAAATTTTCGACGTTTTTCCCAAAAATTGATTTTAATAAATTCTTCTATAGTTAATTTTATTCTTTAACTACGTAAAATATTTCCTTGCTTTCTAAATGCCATTTTGAAACGTTCTTCAATACTTACTCATTCTTAATCAATTTTGATAACATTTCATTTAAAAAATCCACTAAGTAATATTTTCTACGTTTTCCTTTTAAAAATTCCTTTATTTAATTATAACCATAAAATACACTTTAAAAATTGCTAACATACTTTAAAACTCAAAGGTAAGTATTTTCAAGTGTCAAAAATTTATTTCTTTCATACACTAGACTTCTAATAAAAATTTGTTTACTTATTTGGTTCTTGAAAATCCATTATAAATAAATTCTTTTTAGGTCAATAAACTAGTTTACACTTAGAAAATAAATTTTGCATCAATTAAACATTAAAATATATTTTTTTTGGCCAAAAATCACCATTTTTATACAAACCATGTTTAAAATTATTTTTCATCCATTAAATCATTGAAAAATCCTTTAACTTAATTAGATCAACTAAGTTATCCTTTTAGAAAATGGTTGAGAACATATTGGTTCTCTCTTCATAGTAAAAACCATAAGCTCTTCATCTTGTGTTCTTTGGAACACTTTTGCAATCTCAACATAATTGCACATCCAACAATAATTATCATATATCCATGAACATATACATATATTTATGAACACATACCATATATTAAAGCAATAATAAAACACATACCAAATATCAAAGCTATAAACATGCTTGCATGTATAATAAATCACAAATAGAAAAGACAATAAACATGCACACAAAATTAATCACAATTAGAAAAGACAATAAACATGCACACAAAATTAATCACAAAACAATTAACCAAGTGAATGAATCCTTATGGATTCTTCACCACAATTACATCCATTTTCTCACCACCACACATGGTTGATGAGATTAAATCTCCCTCTTACCTATAAGGAAGACAAGATCTCCTTGGACTCCTCCTTAGAAATTTTGTGTAGCTTCAACAAAAATCCTAACAACCTTAAACAAATTATAAAGTCATAAATTATGGTTGAAAAAAAGATAAACCATGGATCAATCATGGCTTAGAACATTTAAAATAAAATTAGAAACAAGAAACAAGCATTTTCACCTTATAGGAAAGAAACTTCAAAGTGATTTTCCAAGCTCCAAATGGATGATTTAGCAAAAACTCACAACTAGAGATGTTCTTAGAATATGGTTTAGATTTAGGAAATGAAGTTAGATGAAGTTTTTGATGGATGGAAGTAGAAGAAATGGTGTTGGCCGAATGGTAGGAGAAAAATGGACTTAGAAGTTTTTCTTTGGGTTCTTGATAGAAAGAGAAATGGATGAAGATTTGGAATGATTGAAATGAAAATAATGAAGTGAATTTAGTCTTCCTCCATTATGCATTGCCGTAGGACTCTCATGCAAAAGCTAACCACCTTTTTGACAAATTTGGCTTAATAATGGCCATAGGACACTCATAATGGAGCTTTGTCTCCTTTGTTGACCAACTAAATGCATAATGCATGCATAGATCCAAAAATAGCTATAGGAAATTCTAATCAAAATTTGATTGATTTTTAATAACTTATTTATGCTTAAGTCCTCCTAATTAAGTTTAATTAAAAGTTAGTTAGATTCCTTTATATTTTAGTTAATCATTAATTTACTTTAATCCTTAATCTTCTACTTAATTATACTAATACAATTGTCTAATTAAAATTTGATAAAAACTAATTAAGTTTTAATCTATTTAATTATCACTTAACCCCTTTAGATTAAATTAATTAGATTTTAAATTAACTAATCTATTAAATCTAACCATTTTTATGGATTTTTAACCTTTTAGTCTAGAATTTTACAAGTCTTTTACGTTGGTAAATTTTTCCTAAAAGTGGGGCCCACAAACCCAAACGTGGGTCCCACAAAGCAAATGTGGGTCCCACAAGCCAATGTGGGTCCCACAGATTTTTCTGCATGATAAATATTTTTTATTATACAGAAAAATCTTAAAAATTAAAAGATTGATATATGTATTATTCGGATTGGGTTTAGTAAGATCGCCCAGCTCCAAATAATCAAACAAGATTTTTTCCGGCCCGAAAATTATTATTTTCTTGACTCGGAGCAAATCACACGAAACAATCAAATACAGTTACGAAACAGTCAAATTAATTTTATAACACACAGAAATCAGAAAACAGTATAATAAGGGCAAAAATGTAATTAATCAAAAATTGGGGTGTTACACTTCTAGCCGAAATTCGGTCACTCCGATAGCAATTTCATCGGATGAAGAGGACCCTGAGGAAGTCCCAGCTACAGTCTCTTCTCGTCAATCTTAGGGGCTGATACTATCGATGGCTACTGATGGCTAGCCGTTTATCTTTTTGGGAAAGCCTGACATTTTGCTGTACTTGATGGGTGTATATTTGTATCGTTCCGGGTGGGTACATCTTTTACTTTTTAGTGTAAATCATGATGTAATTAAACAGGCTGATGCATATAATATTATATATATGAATTGTGAATGTATGACTTTTAATTCTGTGTCGATTCGATTGTATCTAAAATTATTATTATTATTTCTTTACAGTTGTAAAAAAAAATATACACATATTTCAATACTCGAATTACTTTACAATCCAAGAATGCAAATTAATTAGTCACATGTTGAAAACGAACTGGGTCTTAATTAATAAATGTAATTATTGTTTTCCATAATTTTGTATTTAATTTCATTATAGTGTGACGTTCCTTCTTTGTGAGACAAGAAAAAGTGGTGTTTCAGTAACACACACCAGTTTGCTATCCAATCTTGTTTTGGTTAAGAAGTCTTTAGGGAAATAACGGATGTGTGTGGATTATATTAACCTCAATAAAGCCTGCCCCAAGGATCCTTACCCACTACCTAACATAGATAAGTTGGTGGATGGAGCCTTTGGATACCTATATATCTCCTTTATGGATGCATACTCATGATACAACCAAATCGTTTTGCACCCAAAAGATAAGAGAAAATTGCCTTCATAATTGAAAGAGCTAGTTACTGTTATAAGGTGATGTTGTTTGGATTAAAAAATGATGGAGCATCCTACTAAAGGATGTTGAACAAGGTATTTGAGGAGAAAATTAGAAAGATAATGGAAGTATATATAGATGATATGATTGTCAAGACCCTCACCATAGGGGATCATGTACAATACCTCGATGAAGTCTTTATGTAGTTGAGAAAGCACAACATGAGGCTCAATCTGGATAGATGTGCATTCGAGGTCTATGCTAGAAAGTTTTTGGGGTTTATGATTACACATCGAGGAATTGAAGCTAACACAAATAAGTACCAAGTTGTAATCAATATTAAAAGCCCTATAGTGTTAGAAATCTAGCAGTTGATAGGACAGATCACAGTCATGACTAGATTCATGCCCAAATCAGCACAAGAATCCCTACCCTTCTTTAAGTTCCTAAAGAAGGGGAAGGAATTTGAATGGATTGCAGAATGCATAAAAAAAAAGATTTTCAAAGCTTAAAACTTGCACTTTACACCTCCCATTTTAACTAGGCCAAAAGATGAGAAACTTTCTATTCATACTTTTCGGTTGGAGAAGAGGCAGTCAGCTTACTCCTCATCAAGGAGACAGAAGATGGTCAAAAACCCATCTATTTTGTAAGCAAAGTCCTACAAGGACTCGAGCTCCATTATAAGAGGATTGAAGAGTAGGCTTTTGCACTAGTAATTGTAATTAGAAATTGACAATGATTTTGATGATCACAAACCGAAGGTGTTTGCAAGATCAAGTCCAAGAACCTTCTAGACTAGTTATAAGACTTACATCTCATGTAAAGGTAAAAATGGTTCACACTTAGCTCTAAATCCATTTTTAAAAAACCTAATATAGCATTCAATGAATCATTATTTTTTCAAGTTGTTAAAAATGTTTTTAAAATTAAGTGAAATGGCTTTTAAGTGCTTGAAATTATTTTGGAACAGGTGCATTTGGCTTATAATAGCTAAGTTTCTTAAAGCTATTTGAAGCCAAATAATCGATTATGAGCTTGTCATAATCTATTATTTAGGCTCAACAGAATGCCTTGTTTTAAGGGGTTTTTAAGTCAAATAATCAATTATAGGATTAATATAATCGATTAGCAAAAGTTAGAATGTCATGATTTTTAATCTTTCAAGCAATATTCGATTATTGCACAATAATAATTGATTATTAAGTTAAAAAGACCATTTCGTGCCTTTTTTATCAAAAGGCAATAATCGATTATGACTTGCTAATAATCGATTATTGGAGTTTCAGAAACTTGTTTCATGCTATCTCGCAAATAATCGATTATGTGGTTTCAATAATCAATTATTTGAGTTTCTAAAAGCAGTAATAATGGCTAGTAGCTCACATTAAATGCTACCAACTCACTCCCAACGGCTCTTTAATGACTTGGGCTTTAAATGCAAGTCATTGGTGACTCAAGTGAAGTTGGATATTAATCTAAAAAACCTTCTTGAGCATTTATTACGAACTGTAACAGCCTTCATTCATATTACTCTATTTTTAAGCTTAAAGTGTGATCATCTTACTACCTCTTGAACTTCAATTTGTATAATCCACTCTAGTGAGAGTTTCCATTCCTTTATTCATCTAAATTTCTTTGTAAGAGGGTGAGGTAAAGAGAGAAAATGGTGAGGTATCCCTTGTAGTGAGACTCAAACACAAATGGTGAGGTATTTCAAAGGTATTGTGAGTGCTCTTGAATATAAAGGTTCTAAGCACCTGTTGAAGCTTGAAGTTTAGTGAAGAATTTCAGGTGAATCACTTATGTACTAGACGTAGGTCACAAGGAGTGGTTGAACTAGTATAAATCTTAAGTTTGCTTCTCTTTACTTTATTTCCTTTATATTTGAGATTTCTTTCTTATATGCTTTCTTGAATACTTTACCTTTTAATTAGCTGGTTTCTTGGTGTGAAAAGTGTTCATCCTCATCTATCTACTCATCTCTAACAATTAATGGTTTTAACAAAATTGATAAAAATGTGTTTTTGGAAAGGTTTGCAAAAATCTTTTACAAACTCAATTCACCCTTTCTTGAGTTTGAAACCACTTGGTAATAGTAATCTCAACATGGAGGTTGAGACTATAACATTTTGCCAGTAATCTAATTATATTTTAATAAAAGACTAAATAATTACTACGTACCTTAATATCTATTTATATTTGCTTAACACTGATAGAATATTACGTACTTCATAGTTTATTTAGTATTTAATTAAATATATACACTAAGTTAAATATGTAATGAAATTAATTTGATACTTAAATTAATTAAGTTGAATATATATATATATATATATATATATATATATATATATATATATTAAACAGAAAATTTATATTTAATAACACACTAGTTGCATTTATATTTAATATTTATATAAGGTGTGCCAGTATATTTGTCTAGAATATTTACAAAACACCAAAAAGGTCAAAACGACAAAAGAAAAAGACATCTCAAATGTCTAAATATTAAATGTGGTCAATACATTAGTAGACAAAGCACATCCAAAAGCAGACATGTCAATTGTATACAGCTATATACAATCACATCATGCATGCTTTGTCAGTAGTCTGTATCATGCATGATGAAGTAACGGATGTTAATGTCGTTAATCACAATACGTATTTCTTCAGTAGCAGGGTGAAAAACAAGGTGAGTATCAATATCAATCAACAGTGTAATACACATCATCCCGTTTCTCTGAACATAACAGATCATGAGTGAGAATTTATAATTCTTAGTAGGGAAATCACACAGTTAAAAATATTGTTTATTTTGAACTATACTATGTCTAGCTGCATTCACTGCAGAAAATATTTTTCCATACAAAACATCATACATAATTATATAATGGTACTTGATTACACCTAAAGAATAATGCGATAATTGTAGCATAACTTTATGGTATCGATTTCACAGAGAGACAAATTAAAAGAATAACCAAAGAAACTAAAGAAAAATATTAATTGATTAAAAATAAATAAATATTAATTTAAACACAAAATTAAGTAAAACAAAGTAAAACAAATTGAGTTTCATACTAAATGTAAGATGACTAAGGTTCAGAATTCACTAAGATTAATTTTAACATTAATTATGTCAAATTATTTTACCCACATAATTTAACTCATGAACATCTAGTGGCAAGCATGTGCTCACGAAAAATATATCAATAAAGCATTAAAAAAATATTCACATATATGAGAAAATTTTCCTAATTAATAGTAATGATTAAATAATCAAATATATCCCTAATAAAAAATCATAATTAATATCAAATAATTACCACTAATATTCAAATAACATAAATAAATTACAAAAGTATGAGAAAAATATGGTGAACTTATCTTAAAATTCATTTATAAAATCTAATGAAAAAATAAAATTAATAAATATTAAATCTTAAAATTAAGTAAAATTAATTCAACATAACAATATCAAATAATCAAGGTTTCATCATCTCTTTAATATAAAAAAATTAACAAGATATAATATGATTAAAACATAGCAAAATTATCTCATTAAAATTCTTAATTACGCACAATTTATCTGCAATTTTCTCCACTGCCTGAACTGCGTCACGTCCTTTTCTTCTTTTTCTCGCTCCCTCCACCGCGTCATTCCCTGTTTCTTTCTTATCTCTGTTGTGCGGCCCTGTTCACTTCTCCTCTTTCTTCTATTTAATTTGCTTGCCCACAGCTCCTGTTCACAGCCCAGCACACCGAGTCTCGTAATTCTTTTCTATTTGCTTTATGGCCCAAGTAAACAACAACAACTCCTATTTCCATTTATTTGGTGCTTTTGCACTCCGGCCCACAGGGCCTTCACCGTGCTTCCCTTTTTTAAGCTGCTACAAGCAGCTTTTAATCTTAGTTTTTTCTTCTTCTTTTTAAAATTTATTTTGACTACTTCCTTTATTTTTTCTTATTTGAGCTTTGAATTTTCCTCTGAATCTAATTGGGCTTTGACTTACTCTATAAACTCTAAAATTAAACATAAAAATTTATATATAAATATTTTAAAGTAAATAGAAATTCAATTTAAAAATATACATTAATTCTTATAATTTCTATTCATATTGTAATATTTTAATCTAATAACAAAGTATTTAGAGAGTACTTTTGTATACTCATCACACCCCTCAACTTGCTTATTATTAGTTCATAACAATTTTTATGCAAAAGATATTAAAGAGACTAAGAAAATGATAAAATAACCCATCAATTCATATTTTCCAAATTTACATTTCAAAACAATCTTAAGAATTCAATAACCATATCAGAAACAATCTGCCTATAACAATCCATAGAGTGTGTGTGTGTATTCCAAACTGTATCCATCTAACTAGAAGTTCAGACACATGCAACATCAAGAACATCTTAAGTAAAAGGTTCAACTCCATAACTCATGAGTATAAAAGTGTTTTGTGTGAGGATTCTCTCTATGAAGTTGAAAATAGGTGTACACACGCTCTCATGAGAAATTAGGCAATTATGTATAAACAACAAAACAAACATTGATCTTATGATAGGAACACAAACAAATGAGACTTCCACCATTCTTTCTAAAAGCTTACTTAGAATCAGAACGGTCAGCACAAAAGTTGTAACTTAGTTTCGGTTGGGGCTATATGAAAAAAAAAATGAAAAGGTTTCAAAAAGACTTCTAAGTATATACAAAAGAAATCTTATTAAATATCTCAATAGACTACACTTCTCACTTGATATTCTTTTTAACATTTTAGATCATCAAATGATAATGCTTGCCTTTCTTCTTCCTCTTTTTTTTTTTTGAGGATTTGATGAACAAACATTCTTACCATTTCTTTCCAACTTTTACTTTTTTTTCTTTTTTTAAACTAAAATGAAAAAAAATGCAAATTTCACACTTAACATACACTTGGAAGTAAAAAGGGTAGGAAAAATCAGTGTATAACTATACTCCAATGTGGAGAGGCATGAATGATGTGGGCATATGAAAAGAAAAAGTTTTTATTTTGGCTCAAAGTTGGCTACTAGGGGTCAATGATGGAAATGATTAGCTTGAAAGACTCAGACATTAATCTTAAGTTAACCTTCCTCATATTCCAAGTATATCCACCATCTTACCACAAACCATATGATGATGTTCTCAAAAGAAGTGTCCAATTCAAACAAATCAACGAATGCTTATCACAATTTACTGCATTGATATGCTCTCAATTCTCTCCAAAACTCACATGAATACTTAAGCAAAAGAATTCTCTAGCTACATATGTCAAACAATCATCTTATCAGAAAGCTTGGATGAATGCATTAGAGATTCTATGGGTGCTTCAGCAAAAATGATTATGGTGGGTTTGGTGAATTCACAAAGATGGCTATGAATGAGAATAAGAACACATATGATAAAGATGCATGTGTGATGCAAATTTTAAAAAAATTGACACATGAAAATATGCCGCAGAGTTCTAACAAACACTTTAAATACTGAATTTGCACTACTATGAAACATTATCCTCAATGTTTAAGGCTCAAAATTGAACGGAAAGTAGCTAAAAAAGATAGAATACACCTGATAAGAGACGTAAGCAACTCACTAGACACCAAGGATGATAACTTGAATTGGAAAAATAAAACTAACCTACAAACAAAAACAAACAAAACAACAAAGAATAAAAAGGAAAAGAAAGAAAAATGAAACAAAACAAAAATAAAAAAACAAAACAAATAAAGAAAAACATACTTGTGGGATATGGTCAAGGTTAATAGGTTGGATCCACAAGTGGAATGTCTTCCACTTCCAGAACTTGTCTATCAATTAAAACTTTAAGGCGTTGACCATTCGCTTTAAAGATCCGACCATCCTTAGGATCCTCTATTTCTACAGCCCCATGTGTAAAAACATTCTTCACTACAAAAGGGCTAGTCCACCTAGACCGAAGTTTTCTTGGATGCTTATGGAGTCTAGAATCATATAAGAACACTCGACTATTTGCTTTAAATGTTTTTCTCAAAATATTTTTATCATGAAATGTTTTCATTTTAGCCTTATAGATTTTAGAGTTTTCATAAGCATCATTCCTCAACTCCTCTAACTCGGTCAACTGAAATTTTTGAAGCTTACCTGCTTCTCCCATATCAAAATTGAAATGCTTGATGGCCCAATAAGCTTGATGCTTGAGCTCCACAAGTAAGTGACAAGGCTCTCCAAAAACAAGCCTATAAGGTGACATGCATAAGGAAGTTTTGAAAGTTGTACGGCAGACCCAAAGTGCATCCACTATTCTCAAAGACCAATCTTTGCGATCCGGGTTGACCGTTTTCTCTAAAATTTGCTTAATCTCTTAATTTGCAAGTTCTACCTGTCCACTTGTCTGGGGATGGCAGGCAGTAGAAATCTTATGTACCACCCCGTATTTTTTCATTAAAGCCTTAAAAGAACGATTTCAAAAATGTGTACCCCGGTCAATAATGATAGCACGTGGTGTACCAAATTGAGATAACACATTCTCTTTGAAAAATTTAATTACCATCCTATTATCATTGTTCTTGCAAGCAGCTGCTTTTACCCATTTTGACACATAATCTACTACCACAATAATATATTGATATCTAAAAAAAAAAGGAAATAGTCCCATAAAATCAATGCCCTAACAATAAAAAATTTCAATCACTGAAATTGGGTTTAAGGGCATCATATTACGACGAGACATAGCTCCTAACTTTTGACACTTTTCACATGAGCAACAATAATTGTTTGCATCCTTAAATAAGGTGGGCCAATAAAATCCACAGTTCAAAAATTTTGCAGCGATTTTCTTCATTGAAAAGTGGCCCCCACAAGCTTGAGAATGACAAAATTCCAAGACACTAGCAATCTCTTCATCAGGGATGTAACGCCTTAAAATTTGGTTAGGGTAGTATTTGAAAAGAAACGGGTCATCCCAATAGAAATTACGTACCTCAACCATGAACTTCCTCTTATCCTGAGCGCTATAATCTACTGGTACCTCACTTGTAGCCAAATAATTCACAATATGAGCAAACCATGGTAAAGAAGTAACAGAAAATAAATGCTCATTAGGAAAATCATCTTTGATTGGAAGTGGTCAGAAGTGTCCTCAAATGTAAGCCTTGAGAGATGGTCAACCACTACGTTCTCCACTCCTTTCTTGTCTTTAATGGTGATGTCAAATTCCTGCAAAAGTAAAATCGATCATATTAATTGCGCCTTAGCATCCTTCTTTGCAAGAATGTACTTAAGGGCTGCATAATATGTGAAAATAATAATAGGAAAACCAATCAAGTAAGCACAAAACATATCCAAAGTAAACACTATAGCTAGCAACTATTTTTCAGTGGTGGAGTAATTCATCTGAGCACTATTTAGAGTCCTGCTAGCATAATAAATGACAAAAGGCTTCCCCTCCCTTTGCTGTCCAAGAACAGTACCTATAACAAAATCACTAGCATCACACATGATCTTGAAAGGTAAAGTCCAATCCGGTGGCTGCATTATTAATGCTAAGGTAAGCTTGCCAATTAATGTTTTAAAGGCCTCTTGACAAGCTTGTGTCCATTCAAATGGGGTATCTTTAGCTAAGAGGTCACATAATGGTCTAGATATGGTAGAAAAATTCTGTATGAACCTCCTATAAAAGCCCACATGACCAAGAAAAGATCTCACATCCTTTACTATCCTAGGTGTAGGCTACTTAGAGATTAATTCAATCTTAGATTGATCAACCTCAATCCTCTTAGAAGAAATAATATGCCCTAAGACAATACATAAAGGTACCATAAAGTGGTATTTTTCCCAATTCAAAACCTATTCCTTCTCTTCACAACGAATCAACATCCTCTCTAAATTCAATAAGCATTCATTCAAAGAAGATCTAAAAACAGTCAAGTCATCCATGAAAACTTCCATGCAATTTTCAACCATGTCACTAAAAATGCTCATCATGCAACGTTGAAAAGTAACAAGTACATTACACAATCCAAATAGCATTCTACGAAAAGCATAAGTACCAAAAGAACAAGTGAAAGTGGTTTTATCCTAGTCTCTAATGCAATTTCAATTTGATAATAACCAGAATAACCATCCAAGAATCAATGGAAAGGATGATCAGCTACATGCTCAAGAATTTGATCAATAAAAAGGAGAGGAAAATGGTCTT
Source organism: Ormosia emarginata (assembly GCA_029884605.1). NCBI lineage: Eukaryota > Viridiplantae > Streptophyta > Magnoliopsida > Fabales > Fabaceae > Ormosia > Ormosia emarginata. The sequence goes on from JAQQTP010000088.1 coordinate 50,865,918, forward strand.
TCTGGGTTGCAGCATTTAACTTTTTGTAATCAACACATATCTGCCGACTAGTCACAAGTTTTATAGGGACTAACTCTCCCAGTTCATTCTTCACACAGTAACACCTGACTATTTAGGAACAACTTGTGTATGGCTTACCCATTTACTATTAGCAATAGGATATATGATTCCTACATCTAAAAGTTTCAACACTTCATTCTTCACCACTTCTTTCATAGTGGGATTAAGTCTACGTTAGGGATCTCTACGAAGGATAGTTCCTTCCTCCAAATTAATTTTATGAGAATAGACCAGAGGACTAAGACCTTTTCACTATAAAAAAATAAGTAATTTACGGCAGTTTTAATATGATAGTTCTTAACAATTACTGTAATATATAATATAATACAACAGTTTTAAGACTAACATAATTTAAATTTATAAAACGGTGGTTTAATTCATAAAATGGCAATTTGAAACTGCCGTTATTTAAATTTTAATTTAATAAAAATATTAAATAATTTACCTCTCATTTTTGTTGTTTTCATCTTCCCTTACTTTCTTTATTATCCTCCTACAGCCTTCCCTCTTTTTTCTCTATCATTTTCATCTTCCCTCCTTATGCGTCAATCAGTCACTGCGAGCACCTTTAACAGACAATCTCCCATCCACCAGGCAACCACATAGTAATTTCAGATCTTGGAATTCATTTGTAAAGAGATTTGAAACCCTAGAGCTTGCATAGATCACAAGGGAATCAACATGGATTCAGTGGCTTATTTTTATTTTATGGTTGTGGTGGACTGTTACCCTCCTCCACCGTGCAAGGAGGAGATGGCGGTGTTGTCTTTGAATTCGCTGCCTCTAGGTTTTCGATTTCATCCTACTGACGAGGAGCTTATCGATTACTACCTACGCCAAAAGATCAACGGGAATGGTGATGATGTTTGGGTTATTCATGAAATCGATGTTTGCAAATGGAAGCCTTGGGATTTTCCTAGTATTTTTATTTTTTTTCCCTGCAATTTTCATTGTTCTTCTGTTTGAAATTATAATTTGTATAATTTGTTGAATTCTGTTGTTTACAGAATTAGGAAAGTTCTAGTCTTTTTGCTTTACTAATATTTCCCTTGAATGACACTATTGTTTTCATCTTTTTCAAAATTCTGAGTTTTATATGCTTTTGTTATGTTGTTTGGATTGTTTTCATCGGTTTAAGGAATTGAGCATGCTAAATTAGTTTTCAATTCATAAATCGTGTGAACAAACTTATAATGTTAAAAGAATATAAGTGGTCTTGAATCGAACTATGTGGAATTACTGTTGTAGAATCACCAACATGCTGGCTATGCTATTTAATTTGCTCATTTTCTTGTTCTTTAGGTGTTACTAAGTGGTCACAATACTCAAGAGGAGGGGTGCATTGAGTTTATAAAATAAGTTCACAAATCTTTTGTAAAACACTTGATAATTGATTTTCGTTGAAACTATTGATTGATAGAGATGAATGACTAATGAAGATTGGACACTTTCACTCACAAAAGAACCAAACAAGATAGTATTCAAGCAAGAAAATATAATCAATGCACAAAGGTAAAAGAGTAGGGTTAAGAAAATCAAATACAAGGTTTATCCTGGTTTAGCCACCAATCCACTTGTGGCCTACGTCTAGTCCTCAAGCAACCACTTGAGATTTTTCACTATATCTTTAAGCTTCAACAGGTGCTTGAAAACCTTTACAAACTGGAGCACTCAACACCTTGGCATGCCTCATCCTTTGTGATTGAGCCTATATTTTCAAGAGATGCCTCACCCTCTTTTACAGAATAATCAAGGTTGATAGAATGAAACTCTCACAAGAGTAATTTGTAATATCCTAAAATTTCGTATCTCGTAAACAGTAATTTTGACAGTTAACAGAATTTTACTGTTTAGTAATTTATGGATACTGTAAAATTATTTTAATTATTCTGTCAGCGTATTTGATCATTTTGAGTGATTTACTCCGTGTCAAGAAAATAAAAATTTTCGGGCCAGGAAAAACTTTACGTAATTTAATTTTTATCGTTAGGTTTTAACTATTTTACGTAATCTAATTTGATATTTGTGCGCTTTCTAATTTTTGTGATTTTTGTGGATGATTATAAAATTTTTTTACTGTTTGTGGGCCTAGGGGGTGTATGTGGGCCCAGGTAGCAATACGTGGGTCCAGGTGGGTCCCGCAAAGTGAAAATTTTTCTACGCATAGAAAAATTTATACTGTTTAGATAGAGACAAGGGATCTTACTAAACCTGAATCCGGAAACAGTTTTAGAAAAGTTTTTATACTATGTTTTGTACTGTATTTAATTATCAGGCAATAAAAATACAGTAAATATATTCTTTCGTGGGGTTTTAGCAGATAAAAATAAATATTATATTGCTTAGTCAACATTAGTGGTTATGATAACTTTTTAACAGACCAATAGGAAGCAAGTTTAATTTAGAAGCTTTGAATATTAACCATTGATTTAATCAACGGTTAAGAAACAAACTTAATAAAGAAGCATTGGATAATCACCATTGATTTAATCAATGGTGTGAGAATAAACTTAGTTAGGAAGCTTTGAATGTTCACCTTTGATCTAATCAATGGTGGAGATTTAAGCTTAATAAGGAAGGCTTTGATATCAACCGTCGATTTAATCAACGGTGTAGAATTGGTCATATAAAGTGGCTATGACCATTTATAACCATTGGATTTAGATTTAAATCAAGGGTGGAGATTTAGTCTTAAAAAGTGACAAAGACCATTTATGACCATTGGATTAAAAGTAAGAAGGAGTAATCTTGACCCTTCATTTTTGGAGATGCATCTAATGGCTAAGATTTCAAGGAGAAAAATCTAATGGCCTAGATTAAGTCCTCTAAATCAAAAGTCTACCTAAATCCTAACCATTGAATTAATCAATGGCTAGAAATGCTTCAAATGGTGGCTAATTATAATGGTCATTTATTGAATGCACAAGGAGAAGCATGCATGGAAAGGGGACGGTTTTGTGAAGTATTTTGGAGCTAAAGAAAAACTTTATGTCATTATTAAGTGGTCTTGGTCAATTATGCATCATTGTTGAATTATTTGCACTCTTTGAAGAAGCATGGAGGGGGGGGCGGTTTTTGTGGTGGATTTAGAAGCTAAAGCAAATTTTGAAGGCAATAATTTGTCACTTTGGTCATTATTGACCATACTTCATCATTCTTGAACTTTCCTTCAAGCAAAACTCTTAGAAAAATTTCTCTCCTTCTCCTTCTCTAAGCTCACAGCCATGGCACCATAATCTACCCTCCATCACTCAAAAATTTCATCCAATCTAGTTTCTTGAATCCTTACCACATTCTAAGAACATCTCTAGTTATGAGTTTTCTCTAAATCATTCATCTTGAGTTTCAAATCTAAGCTTCAAGATTCTACCAAAAATGGTAAAGTTCATATTCCTTCTTCTAATCTTTTAGTTTTGATTTTCTAAGCCATGTTTCAACCATAGTTTACCTATTCTTTTACTTGTTATTGATTGCAATATTTGTTTATGATTTTTTAGGGATTTTCCATGGAGATCCATGAAAATGGTGGAAGGAAAACTAAGTGTTTTCACTTCATGTTTTGTCTTAACCAAGTCTAAGAAACCTTTCTCTCACAAAAATAAAAAATTCCAACCTTGTTCTTCAAGAATAACCATTCGGCCATACCATCCAAAATCACCATCCAAGCTTTTTTAATTTCTTCCAACCATAGATCTTGAATCTACATGATATTCTAAGCAACTTTCATGTTGAAGACTTCCTCTAAATCATTCATCTTCATGGACTTTCTTCAAGATCCATGTTATGGAGTATTTATGGTGAAGTGTAAGGAAACTTCATTTCTTCTCTCTTTTTCATGATCTAAACCATGTTTGATCCATGGTTCCTCTTAATCAAGCTTAGTATACTAATTTTTATGTATTTTGTTTTGTATTTGAGAAGCCCTTGGTGGCGAAGGACTTGGAAAAAGAAGCAAAACAAAGAGCTTTTGAGGATCTTCAAGAGATAAGAGGGAGATCCACCTCACCAACCAAGTATGGTGGTGAGAGATGGTTTTATATTTGGTGGATGGTGAATCCATGTGAGGATTCATATCCATGGTCTTGTAATTTATTTGTGGGTGTTTATGTGCTTTAATTATTTATCTATGCTTGGTATGCTTTGCATGATTTTATAGCTTTGATGGTATGCTTATACTATGCATGATGAGAATATGGTATGTTTGTGATATATATATATATATATATATATATATATATATATATATATATATGATGTGTATGTATGTGTATGCCACGATTTGATGAAGGAAAGAAATAAATTTTTGGCTTCAATAGCCAAGGAGGAGTGGTCACGATTTTGACACTCATGATTAGAGTTCATGTTGAAATTTTTCAAGAACAAGGGAATTAATTTTTGGCCCCTAAGAACATGGTGAATTTCGGCCAAGACACCTCAAAATAGGTGTTCACAAATTAATATTTTCATGAATGATGAAAATGGATGATTTGAAGAATATGGAAATAAACAAAGAGTTTGTTTTTCAAGAGAACAAGAACACGGTTTTGAAGGGATTTTTATTGATTTATTTTGTGTAAAAAGTTTCAAAGTGTTTATTAAACTTGATTTCGAAAAACGAAACGGGCAAACGTTGATTTTAAAGATTTACAAAAAAAAGTGAAAAAGGATTTACAAAGAAACTAAAAATGAATTTGAACAAATGGGTTTGGTTTTATAACCATATGTCTTGCGGTTTTGAAAACAAAGATTTTAATGGTTTTGTTTGTGTGAAAACAAAAATGATAAATAATTGAGTTACAAAGAAAAATGTTTGATGGCTTCAATGGCCAAATACCCTACGGTTTTGAAAAACTGGTTATGCCTACATTTTTATGGAACAAAGTGATATTTTATAAAACGAAGTGTTTTGTTACTTGAAAGATTTGACAGTTTTCAATGAACACGTTCACGATTTTTGTAAAGAATTTTTAATAGTTTTGTTTGTGTAAAACCATAACAATTTAGAAGGAAAAAATATTTGATGGTTTCAATAGTCATGTCCACGTTTTTGAAGGCTTGTAATGCCTTGATTTTTATGAACAAAGTGATTTTCAAAGTAGAAACGTAACTTGATTTAATATAAGGAATTTGGAAAGGAAATCAGAATATTTTATCACTTGAGAGAATTTTGTAAACGAAAGACAAAGAGAGGTTGAACACGTTTGAACTTCAATTTATTTTGAAGAAGGTTATGTTTGGAAATGATTTGGGAAAAATGAAGAGTATAATAGTGTTTTGAAAATTTACTAACGTATAACTGATTTACGAGTTTTGAAATACGTTAAAAAATGTTAAGTTTTGAAACGTTGATTTATATCAATGGAAAAGTGATTTTTTTTGGATTATATTTTGGAAAAGGATTTCTTGAGTAAAGAAATGTGAAAAAAGATTTTCTTGAGTAAGAAAATGTGAAAAATGAAATACAAAGTCATATTATTTTGAGAAAGGTTGAAAAGGAATTTTTGAAGGTTAAGAAAAATTTTCTGTAATGAAACTGTGATGAAAAATGTTTTACGTATCTTAATAACGTGATTTTTAAGCTATGCAATTTGAAAAATGTGTTGAAAATGATATTAGTTTATTAAAGTCCAAAATAATGTTTGGAATATTGAGGAATATTTTACGTGATTGTAAAATGTTGAAAAATATTTTATGTATCTTAAAAACGATTTGAAATGCAGTAAAATATTTCTACGCGATTTGAAATATGTTAAAATATTTCTACGCAATTCTGAATTACGTTTAAATATTTTACATGATTTGAAGTACTGTTGAAAAATCACTACGTGATTAAAAAGTAATAGAATATTTTTACATGATTGTGAAAATGACGGAAAATCGTTATGTGATTTGGAAAGTGTTTTAAATATTTTGAGAATGATGGAAAATGATTTATGCGACTTAGAAGAATGATTTTTAAGTTACGCGACTTTGAAACAGTGGAAAAATACTATGCGATTTGAGAAACGTATATTTTTACGCGATTGAGAAAAACGTTGTAAAATTAGTATGTGGTTTAAAAGTGCAACAGAAGAGTTGCAACATTTTAAAAACGTAACAGAAATGTTACGAAATTTTGTAAACATAACAGTAGTGTTACGGTATTGTGAAAATGTAATAAAAACGTCTTGGAATTTTAAAAACATAACAAAAGTGTTATGGTATTTTGAAAATGTAACAGAAGTGTTGTGGAATTGTGAAAACATAACAGGAATGTTGCGCAATTTTGTAAAAATACGACAAAAGTGTTTTATAACTATGAAATTGTGATAACATGATTTTCGCTGTTGAAAGTACAGTATGAATACTATTGAACCAGTGTATGGACACTGTATGAAAAAAATGTCGAGTTTGGCCTGTGATTGGTATTTGGTGCATTTTATATGCATTGGAAAGATATGCCTGTGATTGGCATTGATGCATTATACATGCATTGGAAAAATATGCATTGAGGCATATGATTACATTGAACAAATGAAAAGATTTGGCCCTTGTGGTTGGACTTGCACTGATATATTCGTGCATTGTATAAAGTATAGCTAATAAGCTATTTTGGCCCTTGTGGTTGAAGAGGGAATGAGAATTGATAGTGAGGTCTATGATGGATCTTGGGGGCGTCAAGGCGCGGCGGTCGACCAGTGGATATCTGTCTGTGAGCTAAGGCTGGACCATAGGCCACTTGGCGATGCAGTTCATTGCAACGCATTGATGATACCCGACAAGAACACGATTCTTTTCAACGAATGGGAGATCGTCTGTGGGCTTAGGCTGGGCAATTAACCAGAGCATTCTTCTTGAAATTGTGAAAACCTCTATGGAGTTGTTTTTGAAAAACTGAGTCTATGTGCGCATGTATGAATTTGAGCATTTATATCTGTATGATATATTAATTGAGGAATATTGGCTATGACAATTGTTTTGAATACTTGGATGATGGTGATGATAATTAGACAATGTTGAAGGCATTATCGTAATTGTTGTTTATGATAATTGAATTGATATATGATTGGATGATGATGTTGATTAATATTGAATATATTATTGGAAGTCTGGTATGATATCCCTGTATGATATTGCTGTTTGTGATATCTCTGTGCTGCCATGTTGGTATTGGCGTAGGTGATCTCACCTCTTTGCTATGTTGTCTTGCTGTGTCTATATTGTTAAAAGTTATACAGTAGAAGGAATGAGTTGTCTTAGACATAACGGGTGGTAGATACTCTAAGATCGCTGACAACATTGAAGAGTGGCTGTCCCAGGTTCGATGATGTGCCGGGTAGATAAGGAGTAGAGTTCTGATGCATCAAGTTGGATACAAGAGAAGGAATGAGTATGTTAAGTTTTATCGTTAGTGTTATACCATGCTATTAAGTAGGACCCATCATAAGATTTTCTACTGTAAAAAAAAAGAGTTTTCTATTAGTTTTATATTTCTCTTTAAATTGTTAAATATTAATTGGTGTCAATATTGTATACTAAATATATTTTCAGTAATACTTATGAATTTTAGTAAGTTTATGTTTCAGCAAGAAAGAAATTTTAAAACTCATCTTTTTATAACTCAAACCTTGTGCGAACTTCTTTTTGATTATGAGTCGGGAGTCAGACATGTGATACCCTTGGGAGGGTGTTACATAATTAATACAAATTGAAGTCCTAACAATGCTCTTCAAGAATATCTCAAGTGATTATGCAAAAATAGAGTAATAAGGGTTTGAAAGATTGATTCTCGGATTAGAATGATAGAAGTAAGATTCAAGTTGATGGTTAGCCATTAATGATGCCCCAACTCAAGTATATATAGAGTTTTTGATCAATAGAGCCATTGGGTGCATTAATTGGCAACATTAAATGCAAATAAAATAATCGTTTGGCAATGTCAAACTAGTTGTAATCAATTACACAAAGCTTGTTGTAACACCCACTGTAGGGTGCCACATTTATGTTACTTAATTACCCAAATACCCTCAAGATCATAAAAAGTGATGTTATGATAAAAATACGAATTGTAAATTTTTTTTTCTTCTTTCTTCTTTGATGACAATAAAATAAACTTAGCGGAAATTAAAAATATTATATATTATCACACATAATTTACATCATTATACATAACAGAAGTTCTGTCAGGATTATTTATATACAGACTAAGGTCTCAAAGTAATTAAACATAATTTAAGACTCACATATTGCCCAAGTCTAACTAAATAGCAGAACCCTCAGATGGGTCCTCCTCAGATTCCTCAGTAGATAGGAATCCGTTATTACGTGAAGCTTTACGGACAGGTGTTCACGCAGATGACAGGATACTTATCGCACTAGGAGTACGGTAGTAAGCTCCCCAGTACTACCTAATGGATAGTGGAAACTCTAACTGTACATAAATATTGACACTAGAGTAGGGGTTCCCTTGATAAAGCCTACTGTAAGTAATGTTCAGGTCCCCTATATAAAATATACACTGTCGATCTAAATGGACATGCCACGCCTCCGAACCTCCACAAAACTGTAATGTCACGTATCCTAGAAAGCTGGGCATCTCCATTTTCTCAAAATTTTGCGTTCCTAGACGTGAGAAGTAGTTCTTCTTCTCCTTCTTGCACTGTTTCTTTCTCAACGTCTTCAGCCAATTATAAATACAATATACAAATATATATACAAAGAGGTGAGATCACCTACGCCAATACCAATATGGTAGCATAGAGATAACATAACAGTATGCCATAAACACATCATATTACAATATGGCATCAACATATTATTGATCAAAATTAACATTTCATAATTATAGGAAATGCCATCTACACTAAGCAGATATTTTAAAAAGTACAATTGTCATAATCAATATTTTACATATGTAGGCATTTATGTTAATGCATGAACATATAGACTCGATTTCCTACTCCATGGAGCTAAACTCAGGTCGGAGAAATTGATCGAAAAGATCTGCCAGTACCACGTGCCTCAGACCAAGTGCTATAATTATATTTTGCACATCTAGCACATACACGACAGTCTTTATCAGATCTCAATTAAGAATAGTGTCTCGGTCTGGATCATCGGTGTGTTGCATCGGTCTAACCCACTGTACAGAAGAGCTACCAACTGCCCATTGTGAGCAACCTGCACCCCGATGCCCTCAAGGTCAACGAGTGACCTACACTATGCGTATCGCACCCACTCAAGAGGTGTACGTTTCTCCTAGGCAATTAGCCATATACAGTCTATCGGACTATTTTCAATGCATATGTAATGCACCAATTACCGACCAAAGGTAAACCACATAATTTTTCATACCAGGTTCAAATACTGTTTTACGTTCGTATATTAACGCCAATTACAGGCAAACTTCTCAATTTCTTGTACAGTATTTATATACTGATTTTTAACTGTAAAGTTTACTGTATATTAATAGTGAAATCACATTACCATGTTTTTCTCATTCGCAAAATATTTTTGTCATGTTTTCACAGTCACATAATATTTTATTACGTAAAGAATGATTTGTAACCTTTTCTGTTACGTTTAAAAAAATCGCGTAACCATTTTCTACTGTATTCTAAATTGTATAAAAATATTCTTTTGTTTTTAAATCGCATAGCGATTTTTCTTCAACATTTCGATTGTGTAAAATATTTAAACGCTTTAAAAATTGCGTAGAAATATTTTAACATTTTTCAAGTCGCGTAACTTAAAAATTACGTTTTTGAGTTACGTAAATTGTTTTTCACTATTTTTACCCTTCGTAAAATATTTCTTAACATTAAAAATATAATTTTGGACTTTTCTTACAATAATATAATTTCTTACTTTATTCCCTTCCTATTCTTAGTCAAAAATCTTTTCCGTAATATATTTTCTCAAAATCACTTTTTATTGATTTAATCTTAAAAAAACACTTTTAGTTGATTTAATTACTGTTTCTAACTTTAAATTTCCTAACGTATTCCAAAACCTAATAAATAAATTCTACGTTAGTAAAATTAAGTTACAACATTTTCTTTTATATTTCTAAATCACTTCTAAAAATTAATTCTCTTTAAAATAATTTAAAACTCAACACTTTCAATCTCCTTTTTCTTTTATTTATAAAAATTCCACTTCACTTAATTGATAACACTTTAATTCCCTTTCCAAAATCCTTATTTGAAAATTCTTGTATTTTATAACATCAAAACATTTTTTTAAATTATCAAAACCTTATATATGGCCTTTGTAACTATCAAATATTTTTCTTGTAAATCATCTAAGTTCCATTCGCATTTCCACACAAAATAAATTAATAAAAATACAACTCAAAAATTGTGTGCATTATTTTTGTAAAACAAACCCTTTTGTTTATTTTCCTTACTTCTCAAATCATTCAATTTTATCATTCATAAAAATATAATTTTGTGAACACCAAATTGGTTGGTGTCTTGGCTGAAAATTTGCTTAAGTTTAAGGACTAAAAATTAACTTCATTGTTCTTGAAAAATTTTAATAAAAACCCTAGTTTTGGAAACCCAAAACCGTGACCTTCTCTATGGCCTTTGGAGCCAAAATTTGTTTATTTCAACATACATCCATCATAATATATTCAACATATATCATCATGTATATTATAAGCATACCATATAAGCAAATAAAAATCATACTAAGCATGCATACACAAGTAAATCATGCAAAGCATATCAAGCATAGGCAAAAATAATCAAAGCACATAACACACACAAATTATTACATGACCATGGATATGAATCCTCACATGGATTCACCATCCATCAACTATAAAACCATCTCTCACCACCATGCTTGGTTGGTGAGATGGATCTCCCTCTTACCTCTTGAAGATCCTCTAAAGCTCCTTGCTTTGTATTTTGAACAAGATCTCCACCAACACAAATTTCTTAAACATGAAACAAACACAAGAAATTAGTATATCAAGCTTGAATAAGAGGAACCATGGATCAAACATGGTTTAGAACATGAAAAAGAAAAGAATAAATGAAGTTTCCTTACACTTTACCGATAAAAACTCTATAACTTGATCTTAGTAAAAGTCCTTCAAGATGGGAGATTTAGAGAAAGTCTTCAACATGAAAGTTGCTTAGAATAAGGTAAGGATTCAAGAAACTAGGTTGTATGAAATTAAAGAGTGATGGAGGAGAGATTTAAGATGCTTGGCCGAATGGTCTTCTTAGGGAGAGGAAATGGAGTTTTCTTTGGTTTGTTTCTTGAACTTAAGTGAAAAGGTGAAGATGTGATAATGTGAAGTGTAGAAATGAATTATTTGGTCTTTAAAGCTTTGCATGGCCGTAGCTTGCATTGGAGAAAGGTGGAAAGTGAAGTTTGAAAAACTATAGCCTTTTGGAATGATCATTAATGATCAATAGGAAAAATAATTGGTGGTCTTGAAACTTGGCCATTGCCTTAAGCCTCCAAAACCGTCCCCCCTTCCATGCTTCATAAAAATATGACAAATTTCATATCATCCTAAGCCATCCTAACCCTTGATTAAAAGAATGGTTTGGATTAAAATAGCTATTAGGTTTAGGTTATAGATGAAAGACTTTATTTGAGCCATTGGATCATTTTTGGCTTGCAATCCTAACCATTGAATGTGTCTCCAAAATGAAGGGTCAAGATTACACCTTCAAACTTTACATTCAAGGATCCAAAATGGTTGTAGTCATTTTTGATGACCAATTTTCCACCATTGATCTAAATCCAAATCCAATGGTCATTAATGATCCATCTCCACCATTGATTAATTCTACGTCCAAGGGTTGATAATGGTCATAGCCATTTATAAGACTAAATCTCCACCTTGATTTAATTTCCATCCAACGGTTATAATTGATCCTATTCACTTTTAAGATCAAATCTCCATCGTTGATTAAATCAAGATTAAATCTCCAACGGTGATTAAATCGATGGTGGATATCCAAACCACCAATGTTGACTTAACAGTATAGAATTTTATTTCTATCTGTTATAACCCCACTAAAGAATATATTTACTATATTTTTTATCGTCCGATAATTATATAAAGTATAAAACACTGTAAAAGAAATTTTCTAAAATTATTTCCAGATTCAGGTTTAGTAAGATCCCCTGTCTCCATCTAAACAGTACAAATTTTTCTATGCGTAGAAAAATTTTCACTTTGCGAGACCCACCTGGGCCCACAAACACCCCCCTGGGGCCCACAAATAGTAAAAATTTTATAATCATCCACAAAATCATAAAAATTAGAAAATTCACAAATATCAAATCAGATTACGTAAAATAATTAAGACTTTTCAGTAATAATTAAATTACGTAAAATTTTTCCAGCCCGAAAATTATTATTTCCCTGATACAGAGCAAATTACTCAAAACGATAAATATACAGACGGAATATTCAAAATAATTTTACAACACACAGAAATCACTAAACAGTAGAATTCTGTTAACTGTCAAAATTATTGTTTCTAAGATAGAAAGTTCAGGGTGTTACACTTGTAATCGATTATATGGCTGTTTGAACGTGTTCTTGGCTTTTTGAGCAATATGTAATCGATTACCAGCCTTGTGTAATCGATTACATGGCCTCTGCCAGACTTGTAATCGATTACAACATCAGTGTAATCTATTACAAGGCTTCTGCCATGCTTGTAATCGATTACATGCTTAATGTAATCGATTATAAGACCTCTATTTGTCTTGTAATCGATTACAACACTTGTGTAATCGATTACATTGTCCCTTGAACACATTTTTCAAGCCCAATTAAGCATGCAGGCCATTCTTTACTTAAAGAAAGTTGGATTTGACAAGATTTACATATGATTTACAAAATCCAAGATTGAAATCAACATTTCTTTAAAATATGAACTTTGAATTTCCAGTTGATTTAAAAAGATCTTGAAAAACCATTTGGAGATAATTGAGATACATTGAGAACATTTCACATTGATATTCTAAGACCAGTAACCTATATCTAATATACCTCTTTTGATCTTGGTTTTCTTCTTTTGATCTTGGTCTTTTCTTTTGATCTTGATCTTCATCTTGACTTTGTAATCATCAAAAATTCATTTGATATGCTTCAAGACATAAGCATTTACATTCTCCCCCTTTTTGATGATGACAAAATGAACATTGAAAAAGGAGAGAAACATTTGCATTTATTCATCAGAGATTTAAGCGCAATTCTCCTCTATAATGTATGCATGAGATATGATAAGTGATTTTCATGCAAAAGCTCAAATCTCCCCCGTACTTATGCAACATATATCTTTTAGATTAATTTCACTAATCTCTCCCCCGTTGGCATTATAAAAAAGACACGATCATTCAGTCAAAATTTCGGCAGCATTTTAGTAGGATTTCATGATTACCCAAAAAAAATCAACACAACAACAGGGAATAAAAGGATATAACCATTTTAGCCCATTCAGTTCACAATTAGAGTATAGTCAGTGCAAACAGATCAACAATCAGAGTATAACTATCCAGGTCAAAGCAATAGCAGAGAGATATATAAATCAGTAAAATTTCCAGAATGTATAATCCAAAAATATTCAAAGTCATATACAACAAAGAATATAAGACAACAATAAAGTGTTATGGGGTTAGACAGTTTATATAATGAAAAACATAACATCATGACTAAGCCCCAAGGTCATTGAGTCACCTTGTTGTCACTGTTGGCATCTGCTTCCACACCAGCAAGATCCACATCATCGTTATCCGTGGCAAGGTCGTTATCAGAACCAAGGATCTCTTCATCATCATCATTATGAGCACCAGAAGGGCCAGCAAAGGAGAGGGGAACAGGAAGGGCAGTAGAAGTGGTGGAAGCACCAATATCTCTCCTCGGTAAATATCCGGGTCCTTCCAGAAAAGATCAGATAGAGGCTAAATCCTGATCGGAGTAATCCATCCTCAGTTCAAGATGATCTGTAACACCCCAAATTTTCTAACTATTTGACAATAATTTTGACAGTTAATAGAATTCTACTGTTTAGTGATTTCTGTGTACTGTAAAATTATTTTGAATATTTCGTCAGTACATTTGATCGTTTTGTGTGATTTACTCTATGTCAGGAAAATAATAATTTTCGGGCTGGGAAAATTTTTACGTAATTTAATTATTGTTGTTAAGTCTTAATTATTTTACGTAATCTGATTTGATATTTATGAATTTTCTAATTTTTATGATTTTGTGGATGATTATGAAATTTTTATATTTTTGGACTGTTTGTGGACCCATGGAGGCTGTACATGGGCCCAGGTGGGCCCGGAAAAGTGAAAATTTTTCTAGAGCCAAAAAAATTTTGTATTGTTGAAACGAAGATGGGAGATCTTACTAAACCTGAATCCGAAAACAGTTTTTAAAAATTTCTTTTACTATGTTTTGTACTGTATTTAATTATCAGACGATAAAAATACAGTAAAAATATTATTCATAGAGTAATAGCAGATAAAAATAAATATTATACTGTTTAGTCAACATTGGTGGTTTGGAGATCCACCATTGATTTAATCAAGGGTGGAGATTTGGTCTTAAAAAGTGTTAGAGATTCACCATTGATTTAATCAAGGGTGAAGATTTGGTCTTGTCAAGTGACAAGGACCATTTATGACCATTGAATGTAAAGCTTGAAGGAGTGATCTTGACCCTTCATTTTGGAGATACATCTAATGGCTAGGATTTCAAGGAGAAAGATCCAATGGCCTGGATTAAATCTTCTAATCTAAAGGCTATACCTAGAATCTACATTAATCCTAACCATTGAACTAATCAATGGTTAGGAATGCTTCTAATAATGGCTAGTGAGATTGGTCACTCAAGGAGAGTGCAAGAAGGGGGGGAGGGACGGTTTTGGTGGCTTAAGAGCATAGCCAAGTTTCAAGACACCAATTATTAGTTATCTTGGTCATTATTGATCATTTTCAAGAAGCTAAGCTTATCAAACTTTCTTTCCATTTCTCTTCTTCTCTAAGTTTCGGCCAAGCACCCATACTCCATCTTCCATCACTCTTTAATTTCAAACAACCATACTTCTTGAATCTATACCTCATTCTAAGACACTTTGTAGTTTGGAGCAAGTTCTAAATCCATCATCTTCAAAGACTTTCTTCAACAGCAAAGTTCTAGGGTTCTTAAGGTGAAGTTATGGAAAACTTCATTTCTTATCTTTTTTTTCATGTTCTAAGCCATGTTTGATCCATGGTTCCCCTAGTTAAAGCTTAATATACTAATAAACTTGTGTTTTGTTTTGTGTTTGAGAAGCTCTTGGTGGAGAAGGACTTGGAAAAAGAAGCAAAACAAGGAGCTTGAGAGGTTCTTCAAGAGGTAAGAGGGAGATCCATCTCACCAACCAAGCATGGTGGTGAGAGATGGTTTGTGTATTTGATGGATGGTGAATCTATGTGAGGATTCATATCCATGGTTATGTAATTATTTGTGGGTATTTATGTGTTTATGTGGTTTATGTGCTTTGCATGGTTTATTTGTGCTTACATGCTTAGTATGATTTTTTATTGCTTTTATGGTATGCTTGAAATATAATATGTTGATTATATGTGATGTATGCCATAAAAATTGTTGGAAAGGAAAATAATTTTTGGTTCCAAAGACCATGAGAATTTCGGCCAAGACACCTCAAAATAGGTGTTCACAAATTAATATTTTCATGAATGGTAAAATTGAATGTTTAGAAAAGCAAGGAAAATGAACAAATGATTTGATTTCAAAGACTAAGTGTTTC
Source organism: Ormosia emarginata (assembly GCA_029884605.1). Lineage (NCBI taxonomy): Eukaryota > Viridiplantae > Streptophyta > Magnoliopsida > Fabales > Fabaceae > Ormosia > Ormosia emarginata. The sequence goes on from JAQQTP010000088.1 coordinate 50,881,754, forward strand.
ACAGTTTTGTGGAGAAATTTTAATGGTTTTGTTTGTGTAAAACCATGAATGGAACTTAGATGATTTAGAAGGAAAAATATAAGAATGGTTTCAATGGCCATGTCCACAGTTTTGAAGGCTTGTAAATGCCTTGATTTTATGAAATAAAGTGATTTTCAAAGTGGAAATATAATTTGATTTAGTATAAGGATTTTGGAAAGGGAATCAGAGTGTTTTATCACCTGAGAAATAGAAATTTCGGTTATGAAAGGAAAATAGAGGTTGTAAGGGTTTGAACCTCAAATATTTTGGAAGAGAATTGAATTTGAGAATTTATTTTGAAACATTGATGATTTAAAATTTACTAATGTAAAACTCATCCTTTGGGTTTTTGAGCGCGTTAGAGAATTTTAAGTGAGAAACATTGATTTAATTTAATGAAATGGTGAATTTATAGAATGAATTGTGAAAAAGATTTTCTTGAGTAAGAAAATGTGAAAAATAATGTGAGAAGTCATATTATTTTGAGAAAAGGTTGAAATGGAATTTTTTGAAGGTTGAGAAATATTTTACGAAGTTGAAAAATGGTGAAAAATGATTTACGTAACTTAAAAATGTGATTTTTAAGCTACACGATTTGAAAAATGTTAAAATATTTTTACGCGATTTAGAAAGCATTTAAATATTTTTACGTGATTGAAATATTGTTGAAAAATCACTACGTGATTGAAAAATGATAGAATATTTTTATGTGATTGAGAAAATTATGGAAAATCGCTACGCGATTTGAAAACGTGACAGAAATGTTACGCGATTTTGAAAACGCGACAACGGTGTTGCGCGACTATGAAAATGCGATAATATGATTTTGCGATTGAATATACAGTAGGATTACTGTTGAACCAGTGTATGGACATTGTATGAGAAAATAATGAATTTACCTGTGATTGGCATTAGTGCATTTTACATGCATGGACTAGTGTATGGATACTGTATGAGAAAAATGATGAATTTTACCTGTGATTGGCATTGGTGCATTGAACATGCATTGAAAAGGTCCGATGGACTTGATATGACTATTTGCCTAGAAGAGACGTACAACTCTTGAGTGGGTGCGATATGCGTAGTGTAAGTCACTTGTTGACTTTGGGGGCATCGGGGTGTAGGTTGCTCGCATTGGGTAGTTGGTTGCTCTTCTGTACTGTGGGTTAGACCGATGCAACGCACCGATGATCTTGACCGAGACACTATTCTTAATCAAGATCTAGTAAAGATTGTCGTGTATATGCTAGATGTGCAAACACATATGAGAAATGTGACACGTGGTCTAAGGCATGTTGGTACAGACAGATCTTTCGGATTAATTTCTCCGAACTGAGTATTAACTCTATGGAGTAGGAAATTGAGTCTATGTGCACATACATAAATTTGAGTATTTATATCTGTATGATATAATAATTGAGAAATATTGGCTATGACAATTGAACTATTGAGGAATATTAGATGATGATGATGATAATAATGTGATGGCATTATTGTAATTATTGTGTGATTTGAATAATGTTAATGGCATGATGGTAATTATTATTTATTGTATCTGTTATGATAAATAATGTTGATGGCATGATTGTAATTATGGTATGATGTATCTGTATGATATATTGTATGTGATATCTCTGTACTACCATGTTGGTATTGGCGTAGGTGATCTCACCTCTTTGTATATTATTTTGTATTGTACTTTATTTGTTTGGTAAAGACACTGAGCAAGGGATTGCATAAGAGGGTGAAGAAGAGTAGATTTCTCCTGAGGAAGCAGAGGTTTAATAGGATGATGTCCAGATCTAGTTTATTCGGTTACGTGAGATTATAGTTCCATGGTGGAGCTGGAGCATGGAAGACTAGTCCCGATGAGAGAGGACTAATATATCAGGGAAATCTGATAGTCAACATGAGCCGAGAGTTTCGTAGAGATCTGTTCTTTTTCGTAACTATATATGTACATGTCGAATTTTCGCTGTCAATCAGGCAGTATTGGGATGCTAGGTATTATGTCCCAACGGAGATTAGTATCGTGTCGTCTGCTCAGACACCTGTCCGTAGGATTTCGCATCAGGTCGGATTCCTACTAGCTTAGGAGTCTGAGGAGGACCCGTCTGAGGGTTCTGCTGTTTAGTTTATGCTTGGACAAGTGTGTTAGTTTTTAAATAATGTTTAACTACTTTTGAGAACTTGGTCTGTATATAAATAATTTTGACTGTACTTCTGTAATGTATAATGATGTAAATTATATGTGATGATGTATAATATTTTATTTTCCGCTAATTTTATTTATCATTATCAAAGAGGAAAAAAAATTTTACAACTCGTATTTTTATCACAACATCATATTTTATGAACTTGGGGGTAATTTGGTAATAATAAAGTTTAAACGTGGCAACCTACGGTGGGTGTTACATTAGTTGGTATTAGAGCCCAAGTTAGAGTCTTTTGGATTTGTGGTTAGGTCTGTCTTGTTTAAGTTGTGTGATTCTCTGTGACTAGTTTGTTTGTTTAATGATTGACCTTACTTTCTTGTGTTGTCCAGTTTGAGTAGAGAAACGAAATGGCTGGACGAGGACGAGGACGAGTAAATACTCGAGCTGGAATGGAAAATGTTGGCGACGATAATTAGAACATGGCTGCAGCTGTAGCAGCAATGCAACGGATGACTGATGTCGTTGTACAGCAAAATCGAAGGGCAACTGAGGATGCTCACAGTTTGTCAGAATTCCGTAAAAACAATCCACCAAAGTTTTGTGGAGAAATTGACCCAGAGAAAGTTGATCTGTGGATCAAAGAATTAGAGAAGATATTTGAAGGTATGGGTTGTACTGATGAGCGGAAGCTTACTTTTGCAACGTTTGTACTAGTAGGAGATGGAGAAAACTGGTGAGTAGGAGCCCAAAGATTGTTAGAAGCTGAGGGAAGAGTTGTGACATGACAGCTTTTTAAGCAGAAATTTTTGGGAAAGTATTTTTCCAGCGAGTGTTCACCATTCCTTAGTCTGAAACAAGGGGTGATGTCTGTCAGTGAATATGCTGCAAAATTCGAAAGTTTGTCTAAGTTTTCGAGATATTTTCAAATGCACCCGGATGAGGATTGGAAATGTAGAAAATTTGAAGAAAGATTGAAGCTTGACATTAAGCGAGCTGTAGCAACTTTGAGAATTGAACAGTTTCCAGAATTGTTGGACAAGTGTCGTAAGATTGAAAAGATTGACCAGCAGCGTGCGACAAGAAATAAGAATTTTGGACCTACAAGATTCCAAGGAGGAAAGGGTAGCGGAGAAAACCACTTTAAGCAAAAACCGTATACTAAACTGGCAGGAGGTCAGAACCGGTGGCAATTTGTTGGAGGAAGTTCTGGTGGCAATAAGGCAAGTTAAGCTGGAACTTCTACAGTTAAATGTTTCAAGTGTGGGAAAGACCAAAGACTGTATCGGAGATCTGTAGTTTTATCAAATTAGTCGGATACTATAGACAGTTCATTGAGGGGTTTTCAAAGATAGCAAGACCTCTTACCCAACTAACATGGAAGAATCAACCGTTTGTATGGACTGATGCATGCGAAGAAAGTTTTCAAGAGTTGAAAAAATGATTGACTACTTCACCAGTATTGATTCTACTTGATCCGAACGAACCTTTCGAAGTATATTGTGATGCTTCGTATCAAGGGTTAGGTTGTGTACTTATGCAGCATTGGAAGGTTGTGGGTTATGCTTCAAGACAGTTAAAAGTGCATGAGAGGAATTATCCAACTCATGATTTGGAATTGGCAGCTGTTGTGTTTGCATTAAAAGTTTGGAGACATTTTCTCTATGAAGCAACGTTCACTATTTTTAGTGATCATAAAAGTTTGAAGTATCTGTTTGACCAAAAAAAGTTGAACATGAGACAAAGGCGTTCGTTAGAGTTTCTGAAGGACTATGACTTTCAATTACAGTATCATCCTGAAAAGGCGAATGTCGTAGTGGATGCATTGAGTAGGAAAATGCTTAGTGCATCTGTTATGATGATTAAGGAGAAGGAATTAATAGAAGAATTTTGGGATATGCATTTGTCTGTGAAATTGACGCCAGGGAGAATGCGTTTAAACATGATCATCATTTCAAATGATTTGATGGATAGAATACGAGAAGGACAAAACAATGACCAGTACTTGCAAGAAGCAAAAGAAGCAAGGAGCCAAGGAGGGGTGTTAGAATTCAGCGATGGTGCTAATAGAATTCTGAAGTTTAAAGGAAGGGTTTGTGTGCCTAATGATCAAGGACTTAGGAGATTGATTTTGGATGAAGCTCATAGGAGTAAGTTGAGTATGCATCCAGGAGGCACAAAGATTTATCAAGATTTGAAGCAGCTATATTGGTGGCAAGGAATGAAGAAGGATGTCGCTGAATATGTATCATCCTATTTAGTCTGTCAGAAAGCTAAGGTGGAACACCAAAGACCTTCGGGAATGTTGCATCCTTTGCCTATTCCTGAATGGAAATGGGATGACATAGCAATGGATTTTGTAACAAGACTACCGAGAAGTTGGAAAGGTCACGATTCTATTTGGGTAATTGTTGATCGGCTTACAAAGTCGGCGCACTTTTTGCCGATTAATATTAAGTACTCGATGGAAAAGTTGACTTAAGTGTACATCAGTGAAATCATTAGACTTCATGGTATACCATCCAGTATTATTTCTGATCGAGATTCGCAGTTTACATCAAGATTTTAGCACAGTTTGCAAGAAGCAATGGAAACAAAGTTACGTCTAAGTTCTGCTTACCATCCACAAACAGATGGTCAGTCAAAAAGGACAATTCAGTCATTAGAGGACTTGTTGAGAGCTTGTGTTCTGGAACAAACTGGTTGTTAGGATGAATTGTTGCCCTTGATAGAGTTCACGTACAACAATAGTTTTCATTCGAGCATAGGGATGGCACCCTATGAGGCATTGTATGAGAGACGATACAGAACACCGTTATGTTGGTATCAAGATGGTGAGAATGCTATTCTAGGACCAGAATTAGTACAACAGACAACTGAGAAAGTGAAAATGATTCAAGATAAGATAGGGATGACTCAAACTCGACAAAAGAGTTATGCTGATAAAAGGAGAAAACCACTTGAGTTTGAAGAAGGTGACCATGTATTTATGTAAGTGACACCTATGATTGGAGTTGGACGAGTACTTAAGTCCAAGAAGCTCACTTCAAAGTTTATCGGGCCATACCAGATTTTACGTCAGGTAGGTCCGGTAGCTTACCAGATTGCGTTACCACCTTTTTTGTCGAATCTTCACAATGTATTTCACGTATCACAACTACGGAAATATATTCCTGAGCTGAGCTGTATTTAGAGATTACTTTGAATCCCTGTATGAATATTAATGATTATGTATTACTTTGAGTATATATTGATGTTTGGTTATGTTCAATCATATAGATCTTAATGCTCTTGATAGTTTGATCAGCTGTTAAGTGAATTGCTGAGATCTGATGAACCTAGACATAAGAATTTTGGTTTGAGATCATATGTATGGTTGATGCATGATCGATGAGTTCAATTAGCTTGGATAAATTGATTCGCTAATGAGATAGACATATACCTCTTAGCCATGCATAGCGGGTGTTTGAGAATAGATCTTAATGAGTGGAGTTTGCACTAGTTCTCATGGAAATATAGTGATTAGGTAAATGAAACTATGGTTAATTGACCTAGACATAGGCTTTTGACTAAAGTAGATTCTCAAGCTAACTTAACTATTCATTAATGTTGCTTATAAGGATTGCATTTCATTAGTTGAAGGATGAGGTAAAGAAGGATTCCCTAAATCTCTAAACCATTATCTTTACTTTCATTTATCACTTTTCTATCTTTAGATTAGTTTTACTGCACTTTTCCTTATTTTATATGTTCTTGAATAGAAATAGATAAGCTATTGGTTGATACTTAGCATTGGAAGCCAACATCCTCATGGGAACGATACCTTGCTCTTTCATTTTATTACTTGTTCGATCTGTGCGCTTGCAGCTTTAAAAAGCGATAACAAGTTTTTAAGGCCGCAAGTGCACGGATCGAACAACTAATAAAGTGAAAGAGCATGATATCGTTCCCACGAGGATGTTGGCTTCCAATGCTAAGTATCAAATAATAGCTTATCTATTTCTATTCAAGAACATATAAAATAGGGCAAAGTACAATAAAACTAATCTAAAAATAGAAAAGCAATAAATGAAAGTAAACATAATGGTTTAGAGATTTAGGGAATCTCATACTTCAATTAATGATATGCAATCCTTATAAGCAACATTAATGAATAGTTAAGTTAGCTTGAGAATCTACTTTAGTCAAAAGCCTATGTCTAGGTCAATCAACCATAGTTTCATTTACCTAATCCACTATGTTTCCATGAGAACTAGTGCAAACTCTACTCATTAAGATCTATTCTCAAACACCCGCTATGCATGGCTAAGAGGTATATGTCTATCCCATTAGCGAATCAACTTATCCAAGCTAATTGAACTCATCGAACATGCATCAACCATACATATGATCTCAAACCCAAATTCTTATGTCTAGGTTCATCAGATTTCAACAATTCACTTAACAACTGATCAAACTATCAAGAGCATTAAGATCTATATGATTGAACATAACCAAACATCAATATATACTCAAAGTAATACATAATCATTAATATTCATACAAGGATTCAAAGTAATCCCTAAATACAGCTTAGCTACATCATGAAACACGAAAATCTATCACAAAAGCATGTTTATGGAAGATGGAAGAGAGAAAGGAGAAGGAAGAAAGAAGGAAGTGCATGGATATGATCTTTGATGCTTGAATCTCATTCCATGAAGAAGACGACCTCCAACCTTAGCTCCCTTGGCCTCCTCAGCCTCCAAAACGTGAATTCCAGCTGCAACTTCTCTGAAACCTCAAAAGCTCTCTTTGTAAAATCTATTAAAAACGTATTTATAGGCTTGGAAAACAGAGTCACACAATGACATTAACATGCTTACGCTACGGCGTGTTTCAATTTAGGTCACCAACGCCGCGACATTACATGCTTGCGCTGCGGCGTGCAAAATTTGTAGCTCTCTATCTAGATACAGCGGATTCACCATGCCGCAGCATTGACATGCCTGTGCCGTGGCGTTGAAGTGTTGGTTTTCAACTTGGCTTTCTCTTCTCATTTTTGCTCAAATGCTCCCTATATCATCTTGTTTGGAGCCTTTCCTACAATAGAGAAATCACCAAATCATTAACAATTGTAAATCCATTTAATTAATAATAAAGTAAGCACAATTTGCTCAATATCATATAGGAAAGGTATCAGAATTGAATATAACAAATATAAGCACAAAACCTTCTAAATATACATACAATGAGGATCTAAGCAATCAATGAAAGCATAGCATAGATACGAGGCACAAATAACTACATTTCATGGAGTTATCAAGCTTCCTCTTAACTTTCCTACAAGGTAAAATTCATAATTTTCAAATATCTAGAACTCAAGTTATGGCCGAAATACAAAAACAGTGTCAAAGCTCATTAATGCTAAAAAAATCAATTAGGCCCAATTTGAGCCCAAGCTTAGAAAACATGACTAAGCTCAATCAATTAAGAACAAAGAGAGTTTAAATGACTAAACATGAGGGTTATTAATGTATAAAATATGTGATTATCAAAGACTAAGATTTTTTTCATTTTGCTCAAGGTTTCCCACTCCATCTTCATCATCATCTTCAATTGTGGACAAAGTGGCTTTGAGAGTAATCCTCTTTTTCTTTTTGTCATGCTCCTCACTTTGATTGAGCCTATTGAGTTCCAACTCATGTCCTTGGAGCTTTCCAAAGAGAGTGGCTAAAGATATTGTTGATAAATCCCTTGACTCTGCAATAGCCATTACTTTGGGTTGTCAATTCCTACTCAAACATCTCAAAACTTTGTTAATAAGATCTTCATTAGGAAAAGTCTTTCCTAATGATATAAGATGATTTAAAATGTGTGCAAATCTCTTTTGCATTTCTTGAATGCTTTCTTCTTGATTAATTCTAAACAATTCATATTCATGAGTGAGAGTATTTATTCTTTATCATTTTACTTCACTAGTACCCTCATGGGTAACTTGTAGAGTATCCCACATTTCTTTAGCAGTCTTACAATTTAACGTCCTAAAGAATTCATCATACCCCAAGGATGTGGTGATTGTAACATCTCGAAATTTCTCGTTTTTTAGTTATTTATGGTTTTCATGAGCTTTGAGATTTTTCTGAATTGTTTGATTTATTTTGATTATTTTATTATTATTTTTGGGTTGTCTGTGAGTTTATAGTGGGGCCGAAAAAATAAAATTTTTTCGAGGCCGAAAAATTTTGAACTGTTAATATGGGGTTAGGGGAACATACTAAACCCGAAACCGAAAACATTTTTCAGAGTTTTTCATTTTCTGAGATTTTATCTTATGGATAAAATTTTAGTGCATTTTATTATCCATTAGACAATAACCACTGATTTTTTTAGTAGTAGCCTTTGTCCATTGGATAATAGCTTCTGAAAAATATCAAGTGAGAAGGTTCTAGATATGAACCTAGTCACTAGCCTCTTTGTGACTCACCATGGTTTACTTTTGTGTTGCACCTATAGAAAACAAGCTTACATAACAAGTTTGTTGAAAAGTCAAATATAGTGGCCATGACTCAAAGTGAAGAACCAATGGGAGGAAAGCTTGCAAGCTAAGCTTGAAGACATGGAAGAGAAGTTGGACACTCCATCTAGCATGGATGACACACGACCAAGTGCTCTGAAGAGGGTTCTAGGACAAAGCTTGAATGATAACTTGGTTAAGTAACTATCTTAAGTTAATCTCATCATCTTTTTCAAGAAGAATAGACACCTTGCAACTCTAGGTGTCATGGTCTAAAAACTTGTAGAACAAGTGTTGATGACTAACAATTAGTTACTCAATTCCTTAAGCTATCTTATCATCTTTTCTTTTATGCAACAAAGTGACTAAAACTTTCTCTTTTCTCTCCATGGTATTTTTGGCCAAACACTCTCAAAATACTCTTCAATTTTGTTTATTTCAAGACAACCACATATCTTGAACCTAGTCATCTTTTCTAGAGTTTTCTTGTGACTCACCTAGTGATTCACCTAAATGACTCACTTTGTAACTCACCTACTTTATGACTCATCATATGACTCATTAAGTGAATCATTCATCTTTATGACTCACTTTGATGACTCACTTTGTTGGACCTATTAGGAAGTTAGCCATCTAAATTATCTATGACTCACTCACCTTATAACTCATCTTGTGACTCATTCCATGACTCACACATCTTGAACCAATAGGAATGAAACTTAGAGGTGAAGTTTGGACACCTTGCCCTTGCTCTAGAAGCCCACGATTTTGCATGTGCAAAGAAGGATGGAGAACAAATTCTAACTAATCTCACTTAGTTACATTTCTATCTCACTTCTATGAACACAAATTCTCTTCATTTTCTTTCTTTGAGCTCACGGCCAAGACTTGTTTTGAGGCTAAATTTCTAAAATTAGTTCATTACCTATTAAGTTATTAAGAACCAAGAAGCTACACAAAAAAACTCTCTCAACTTTCTCTCTAGTGAAGCTCACAACCAAGCACCCAAATTCTACTTCCAATCTTCTATAATTCCAACCAACTACATATCTTAACTCTAAACATCTTTTTGAAACACTTTCATGTTGTGACCATCATCTATTCATCCATCTTCAACCTTTTTCTTCAAGTTCAAGTTTGAAAGGTTTTAGGTGAAGTTCTTGATTCTTCACTTCTAATCTTAATTTCAAGTTCTAAACCATGATCTTGATCCATGGTCATCTTAGTCTAGCCTTAGATGTTAATGTTTATATGCTTGTTTTGTTTTAAGGAACAACTTGGTGGTGGTGGAGGCTTACTCAAAGAAGGCATACAAGGGATTTTTGAGCATCATCTAAGGTAAGAGGGAGATTAACCTCATCGACTAAACTTGGTGGTGAGAAATAGAAATTGTGTTTGTAGATGAAAAATCCATGTGAAAATTTATTCACTTAATTGTGTGGTTTTGATTAATTGTGCTTATTTGGCTATGTGTGATTATGTGATGTTGATAGTATGTATGAAATATTTATGGTTGTTTAATTACTATGTTGGTTTATTTACTTGATTGTATGAGTTAAATAGTTTATACTTATTTGCTCTATGTAATTTTATGGCTTTAATAGTATGCATGAACTTGTAGCAGTAGAATTTTAATGATTGAAATATGTTGCATGCTATGAATCATGTGGGAAAGACAAGAATTTTTTGTTCCAAATCCTTTGTGGCTCATAGCCATCATGCCTAAATAGGGTAAACCAAGACAAAAATATTTTTATTAAGGGTAAACCTAGGTGATTAAGTGACAAGGAATTAAATCAAGGATTTTTAAGAAAAATATGGAAACGTATAAATTTTATTATTGAACAAAAAAATGATTTTTGGCCATAGAAATGGAAAAAGAGTTTGAAATGTGATTTGAAATTTAAAAGTATCTTAGTTAAGTGGATTCTTAGTAGAGGAAATGGAAAGAGGATTTCATAGATTTTGGAATAAATGTTAGAAAATGTTATTTAGAGAAATTTTACTAAGAAAAATGGGAATTAAAGTTCAAAGTTTATATTAAACTTGGAAAGTTTCAGAATTAAATTTAGAAAGTTAATTAATGTTTTACGTGATTGAAAATTAATGATAAAACTTTACACATTTAAAAAATGATGATTTTTGAACTACGCGATTGAGAAAATGTTTTGAAAATGTTACACCACTTAAAAATGTTGTTTTTGTAAAATAATGTATACCTCGTTCATCTGGATTTTGAGCGTGTTGGGAATACTGACGTATAGCTTGTTCATCTGGACTTCGAGCGCATTGAATTTTGTTGGGCCAACATACTAGACCCGAAGATGTAAAAAAAGTGGTTTCAGCCAGTGGTGGCTTGTTTTTATGGAAAACCATATTGTTGGTATTAATTTATACATTGAGTTATGAATCATGCATTGTGAAAGTCATGTAGATTTTGTTTGTTAAGGTTGGAGGCCTAGGAGATGAATTACACCTAAGTGCATGTGCGAATTGTGTAGTGAAGATCTATGAATGATCTTGGAGATGTCGGGGTGCGGAAAGTAACAAGTGGTCAGTTGGTCGCACCACTAGGCCGTGAAATCCGATGCAAACGCACCGACGATCTTGACGAACATTATTCCTTTAACGATTTGGCATAGACTGCCTGTATAAAGCCATGATGCGTAAACTGAGAAAATTATACCACTTGACTTGAGGCTGACTAGGTATAGACAAATGTCTTCTGGATCATTCACTCCAAAATTCTGTTAGCTCCATGGAGTAGGGTTTTGGTCCATTGTGCATATGCATAGTAAGTACACATATTGTTGGGATATAGTCAATATATATATTGTCGTAGTATTGTTAATGTTTATATTATTGTGATATATTTTTTTGATGTTATCTTTTAATTAATATCATGACTATACTTATGATTTCTGTGCTATTTATGTATTGAATGACATTGTTGTTCTTATTGTTTCTTTACTGCCATATTGGATGTGATGTCGGGGATCTCACCTCTTTATTGTATTGTTGTTTTATGCTTATATTTGATAACGACTGTGAAGTAGACAAAGCGAGTTTTTCCTGAGTTTTGTTTGAGGTGTTTTTCTAGATTCAATGATGGTGTTGAGACGCAATCCTCTCAGTTTCATTAGAGTTCAATTTCACAGAGGAATTGATGCATGGCACGTTAAGATGGATACGAGGCGTATTCAGTATGTTGGGGATGTGTCTCTGTATATGAGTAAGACCCACCATGGGGTTACTACTTTATCTATTCATGTCGTTGTTCTTTTGGAGTTCTATATGTTGGTTAGGGAGTTATGGAGTGAAATCCATTATACTCCTAGTGAGGATTCTGAGGTGTCATTAGCTTGGACTCCTGTTCGTAGAAACATGCCCCGACTGGGGAATTTGTCTGTTGATGATTTTGAAGTGGATCCGGAGAAGGATTGGGTGCATGATCTTTCTCTTCAGGTCTTTAGTGTTAGGCTTGATTTAGTTTGGATATGGTAGTTGTATATGTTGTTTTGAGAAAGTAACTATCATGTATTTATTTTTACGTCATTAGTAATGATTAATATATTATATATTTTGTTCAATTTGAAAATTTTGTTAAGTTTAAGTTATTAGCGAAAATAAATTTTAAAATTCGTGCTTTGTAATAATCAGATCTTTTATGAATTGGTTTTAGTTTTCTTTTGTTGTATGAAATGTGACTCCCAAATGAGGGTGTTACAATGATGATGTTCTTGGCTCTCAAATTGTATTAAACCTTCTTTTTGTCCTCATCGGTCCATTCACTTCTTGGTGTATTAGTTCTTACACTATCAATAGTACGTGTGGGAATGAAAACACCATTTTCAACGACGTCCCACACATCTAAATCAATAGCTTTAATAAAAAAATTTCATCATTTCTTTCCAATAGGGCATGACCATCCCCATTGAAACAAGGAGGACTATTTATAGAGGAACCTTCGTTAGAAAAATCATTTGAAGCCATCTTTTCTCTCGAAGCTTCTAAGTTCTTTATACAAGAGTCTAGCTCTAATATCACTTGTTACCAAGTGGCCTCAATACTCAAGAGGAGGTAAATTGAGTTTATAAAATAAGTTCGCAAAACACTTGATAATTGATTTTTATTGAAGCTATTGATTGATTGAGATGAATGACTACTGAAGATTGAACACTTTCACTCATAAAAGAACCAAACAAGATAGTATTCAAGCAAGCAAATATAATCAATGCACAAAGGTAAAAGAGTAGGGTTAAGAAAATTAAACATAAGGTTTATTTTGGTTCAGCCACCAATCTACTTGTGGCCTATGTCTAGTCCTCAAGTAATCACTCGAGATTTTCCACTATATCTTCATGTTTCAATAGGTGCTTGATAACCTTTACAAACTGGAGCACTCAATACCTTGGGATGCCTCACCCCTTTGTGCTTGAGCCTCTCCTTTCAAAGGATACCTCACCCTTTACAATTTGGAGGGATGTCTCACCCTCTTTTATAGAATAATCAAGGTTGATAGAATGAAACTCTCGCATGAGTAATTAATACAAATTGAAGTCCTAACAATGCTCTTCAAGAATATCTCAAGTGATTATGCAAAAATAGAGCAATAAGGGTTTGAAAGATTGATTCTCTTATTAGAATGAAAAAATGAAGATTCAAGTTGATGGTTAGCCATTAATGATGCCCCAACTCAAGTATATATAGAGTTTTTTGATCAATAGCACCATTGTGTGCATTAATGGGCAACATTAAATACAAATAAAATAGTTGTTGGTCAATGTCCAACTAGTTGTAATCGATTACACAAAGCTTGTAATCGCTTACAAGGTCATTTGAATGTGTTCTTGGCTTTCTGAGCAGGATGTAATTGATTACCAACCTTGTGTAATAGATTACATGGCCTCTACTAGACTTGTAATTGATTACATCATGAGTATAATCGATTACAAGGCTTCTGCCATGCTTGTAATCGATTACATGCTTAATGTAATCGATTACAAGGCCTCTGTTTGTCTTGTAATCGATTACAACACTTGTGTAATCGATTACATTATCCCTTGAATACATTTTTCAAGCCCAATTAAGTATGCATGCCATTCTTTACTTAGAGAAACTTGGATTTGATAAGATTTACATATGATTTACAACATCCAAGATTGAAATCAACATTTCTTTAAAATATGAACTTTGAATTTCAAGTTGATTTAACAAGATCTTGAAAAACCATTTTGAGATAATTGAGATACCTTGAGAGCATTTCACATTGATATTCTAAGACCACTAACTTATATCTAATATATCTCTTTTGATTTTGGTCTTTTCTTTTGATCTTGATCTTGATCTTGACTTTGTTATCATCAAAAATTCATTTGATATGCTTCAAGACATAAACATTCACATTTGGTTGGTGGGGTGGGGTTTGTGTTGAGTTTGTTGTAGATTTGTCAGTGCTAAGGACCAAGGATCCATAGCGGTTCTTCTTCTGTCCATAGGATCGCAAGTATCCAAATGGTTTTCGATTAAACCGAGCAACAAGTCATAGGTACTTGAAGGCAACAAGCAAGGATCGAAAAATTATGTCTGGCTTGACCTTGATCGGAATGAAGAAGACTCTAGTTTTCTATTTTGGTTGTGCTCCCAATGGGAAAAAGACCAATTGGGTTATGCATGATTACAGGCCTACCCTAAAGGAGCTTGATGGTACCAATCCTGGAAAGGTATAGTCTCATCTACTGTTTTTAATGTTTTACATTTGTTTTTGATCTTTCTTTGTTATTATCTTATTGTTGAGTTGTGACATTGAATCCTTGTAAATTGTAATGGTTATAGAGTTTTTCACTAAACTTAACTGTGAAAAATGTTAAAATGTTTTTTGCCCCCTCTATTTGATGAATGGTGATTTAAGTTTGTTCTTCTTCCAATCTGATTCATAAAATGATCATTTTACATATTTGTGTCAATTTAGTAAAGCAAAGTTGACTCAATCAGATATTAGATTATTTTTTTAGTTTTGTTTCTTGTCTTATTTTCCTTATTTTTTTTCACTTGAGGGTTGCTATTTTCCTACTTTATAAAGGATTCAGTTGCAGAGGAAGAGGCATTCTCGAAGGCCTTTACAAGGTTAACATGCACCGTAACTCCGTCTATGTCACCTTTGTCATCGCTTGCGCTTTCCTCAGAAAACGGGTTAGTTTTTTCGTTTTACATCGCAACCACAGTAATTGCATTCTATTCCCTTGAAAATTTTATCAGTAGGTGCATTTATGGTAGTAGGTAGCTCAGAGATTCAAAATTTGGTTTGTGTTTATTCAGCTATCTTCTTATTGCATAAATAATAGGAGTCCATGTTTTTTTTTTATTATTTTAAATGCTAATGGATAGCTGAGAAGGTTGTACGTTCGAAAAATAGAGGATTTTGAGTATTATGTATTCTAAGTAGAAAGTTTCCAATACGAAGCCAATGTGGTTAAGTAGGATTTGGAGGATACCTCAAATCTCACAATTGAAAAGCACTTGTAGGAGGGTAAAGACTGTTATGTGATTTAAGGGAAACCTTAATTGTAACCTTACATAGTCCTTTAGAGGTAAAGCATATATGGTTTGTTGTCAAAATAATTGAATCAATTACTTTATTTTGGAAGAGGACTGAATATTTCCAATGACATTTATAACTTTGGTGTATAAGTTTGTTTGCGTTGAATTTAGGTATCTTTATTTCTTCCATATGTTATTAATAGTTTCCTTTGGCTTCCTTGACGTTATTTTTTTGTAAGTTGAATTACTGAGACATTCATGTTTTTGGTTACAGGCTGTGGATTATGGAGTTCACAAGATCTGGGAGTACAATAATGTTGGGGTATTAAATCTGCTTAACTATATGTTTATACGCCATGGTTTATGTATTGATTTTATGGTGCATGCCATGTGATGTTCATTTAGTTTGTTGAGATAATAAATTTGATTGATAAAATTGAAATAATACTTTGTTTGGATCTTATTCTTGTTGGTCTTTGTGTGTTGAAACTTGGAAGGGGCTTCTTTTCTGTCAAATCTCTAATCTTCCTAATAGCATAGGTTTTAAGATATTTATATTATATAACTTTAAAAGGGATTAAACTTCTAACAATTCTGCTGTGTTGAGTGCAATGATAGTTCACAATATTTTCATGCATTCTTATTAAGAGTCATAATATTTTCACTACATTATTTGAAGTGTTGAATTTTGTGTACCTCAAAACGTATTAGACATTGATGCTTTTGGTGTTTCTTCTGATTGTGTGTCACAAATTGGTATTAATGTCTTGGCAGCCACTGTGACCATAATTTTTTTTTATTATTTCTGGGAGTTGGACTTATTTGGATTTATTATTTAGTTGTTGCAATGAATTGGTTGTCTATGTACAAAATTTCCTCACTTTTTTTTTCCTTAGAAACCTAAGACTATGATTGTGTTATGTTCTCCATATTAAGACTATGATTGTATAATGTGGTCTACCAAATTTTGTGAAGACTGTTATTTAGAATTAAACTTGTTTCTTTATATACTCTAATAAGCTCTCTTGGATTGTATATTGGCCATTATGCATATCTGGCCTTGTGGCGATGGTTATTTGTTCATGTGTCCCTACATGTGTGTGTCTATATATATATATATATATATATATATATATATATATATATATATATATATATATATATATAGAGAGAGAGAGAGAGAGAGAGAGAGAGAGAGAGAATGAGAGAGAGAGAGAGAGGATCAACTTACACTAGTGTAAGTCTTTTTTCTCTTACACCCATTTTAACCGTTAGTTCCACTTTCATCTAATGGTTGAGATTATTTCATTAAATGTAACTATTAGATGAAAGTAGATCTAACAGTTAAAAATGAGTGTAAGAAGAAAAAGACTTACACTGGTGTAAGTTGATCCTCATATATATATATCAATTATTGCTTTGTAATCATATACCTATTATCTGAAGTTATTACCGTTTATATTATGGAAGAAGTTTTTGTTCATCTATAGATATACATATATATTGCTCTTTGACTTCACTCACTCGCGCTGAAGGAAGAGAGCAGTGCACGAACACAGAGACAACGAGACCGAGCTATTGAGACCAGCAAGGTTTGAGCACTGATATGCATGAGTGTGAGTAGAGAGGTAGGACCAACAATCATTTATCATTCCATTACTTCTTAAATAATGCAAAATTTTAAATGTGATTGATGGATATTCATAATCTTGTTTCACATGAATGTTTCATGGGTCCTTAAGTGTAAATTTATTTGCTAAATTGGTCCCTATTTATAATTCTTTCCTCTTGAATTTGCGGGTGCTTGATGAAATCAGAGGGTTGTTTTTTTTTGTTGGTTTTAGGTGAATTACGACAGTTCTAAACTGTCGTTTTATGCAATAGTGGTTTTTTTTGGTTGATTTTAGGTAAATTATGACAGTTCTAACTGCCGTTTTATGCAAGGATGTTTTTTTTTTGTTTGCTTTAGGTAAATTACGGCAGTTCTAACCACCGTTTTATGCAAGGGTGGTTTTTTTTTTTTTTGGTTTGTTTTAAGTAAATTACAGCAGTTCTAACCATCATTTTATTCAAAAACTAAATCACTGTTTTATACATGATAAAATTGTGGCAGTTAATGGGAAACTGTTGTATTATACCGAATGGCGGAGGTAATTACGTAAGTTTTGGAAATCGCCATTGAGGTGATAAACATTAGTTATAACCATTGTAATCTGCAACAAATAACTGCCATTTTAAACCTATTTTTTTATGGTGTTTATATCAGCAATGCTCCAACCTAAAGCTGACTTATGCTCACTTAGGTTCTTAATTAATTTCTCACTTTGAGATTCAAACAATTCAGATGAGATAATAACAGGAAAAATATCACCAGGACCAATGAAAGCATGCTCTAAACCCTTAGGCAGAGGCTTCAATTCAACTTTGGGTGCTTCCACACTTGAAGGAATTTGTTTTTCACCTTTCTCGGGTAACTCCTCGAACTTTGGTAACTTCTCGGGTATTTTCAAGCATTCTTATGAAGAGTCTTAATATTTTCACCCTATTTTTTGAAGTGTTGAATTTTGTGTCCCTCAAAACATATTATACATTAATGCTTTTGGTGTTTCTTCCAATTGCATGTCACAAATTAGTATTAATGTGTTGGCATCCACTGTGAGCATAACTTTTTGTTATTATTTCTGGGACTTTGACTTATTTTGATTTGTTATTTAGTTGCTGCAATTTATTGGTTATCTATGTACAGAATTTCCTCACTTTTTTTTCTGTTAGAAACCTACGACTATGATTGTGTTCTGTTCTCCATATTAAGACTATGATTGTATAATGTGGTCTACCAAATTTTGTGAAGACTGTTCTTTAGAATTAAACTTGTTTCTTTATATACTCTAATAAGCTCTCTTGGATTGTATATTGGTCATTATGCATGTCTAGCCTAGTGGCAATGGTTATTTGTACTTTAGAATTAAACTTGTTTCTTTATATACTCTAATAAGCTCTTTTGGATTGTATATTGGTCATTATGCATGTCTGGCCTTGTGGCGATGGTTATTTATTCATGTGTCCCTACATGTTTGTCTCTCTTTCTCTCTCTCTCTATCTCTCTATATATATATATATATATATATATATATATATATATATATGTATATATCATGGAAGAAGTTTTTGTTCATTTATATATATATACATATATATTGCTCTATTGCTCTATGACTTCATTTACTCGCGCAAAAGGAAGAGAGCAGTGTGTGAACACAGAGACAGCGAGAGTGAGCTATTGAGACCAGCAAGGCTTGAGCACTGGCATGTAGGAGTGTGAGTAGAGAGGCAGGACCAACAATCATTTATCATTCCATTACTTGTTAAATAATATAACATTTTTAATGTGATTGATGGACATTCATAATCTTGTTTCACATGAATGTTTCATGAGTCCTTGAGTGTAAATTTCTTTGCTAAACTGGTCCCTGGCTATAATTCTTTCCTCTTGAATTTGTGGTGCTTGATCAAATCAGAGGGTGGTTTTTTTTTGTTGGTTTTAGGAAAATAGCGACAGATCTAAACTATCATTTTATGCTAGTTTTTTTTTGGGTTGGTTTTAGGTACATTACGACAGTTCTAATCATTGTTTTATGCAAGGGTGGTTTTTTTTGTTTGTTTTAGGTAAATTACAACAGTTCTAACCATCATTTTATGCAAGGGTGGTTTTTTTTTTGGGTTTGTTTTAGGTAAATTACGACAGTTTTAACCACTATTTTATGCAAAAACTAAACCGTAATTTTATACGTGATAAAATTGTGGCAGTTAATGGGAAACTACCGTATCATACCGAATGGCGGTGGTAATTACATCAGTTTTGAAAATTGGCATTAAGGTGAAAAACGACAATTATAACCGCTGTAATTTGCAACAAATAACTGCCATTTTAAACCTATTTTTTGTAGTGTTTATATCAGCAATGCTCCAACCTAGAACTAACTAATGCTCACTTAGGGTCTAAATTAATTTCTCACTTTGAGATTTAAACAATTCAGATGAGATAATAATAAGAAAAGTATCACCTGGACCAAGGAAAACATGCTTTAATCCCTTAGGCAGAGGCTTCAATACAATTTCGGGTGCTTCCACAGTTGAAGGAATTTGCTTTTCACCCTTCTCAAGTAACTCCTCGAACTTTGGTTGCCATACCTGAGTGCCATAATCCTAAGTTCTATAAAAAAATAGGACTAATATCAACTACATTAGATGAATCACTGATAGAATCAAACTCAGAATTAATAAGAAAATACTCAAGAGGATCAAAATCATGAGCTGTAGAAACTTCCTTATCCATAAGTGAGTCAATTATGTATATTTGATGGCCCTCGTCATCATCTTCTGGTTGTTTTGTAATATGGAAGATATTCACCTTGAGAGTTATGTTTCCGAAAGACAACTTCATGAGTCCATTCCTACAATAATAAGAGCATTAGCAGTGGCAAGAAAAGGTCTACCTAAAATCAAAGGAATTTTAGAAGTAGTTTCAACAACAGAGCTAGTGTAGAGGATTAGGAAGTCAACAGGATAATAAAATTTGTCAATTTGAATTAGAACATCCTCTCCCAGACTCCAAGGTACTCTGACTGAATGGTCAGCCAATTGCAATACCACAGTGGGTGGTTTGAGTTCTCCTAAGCCCAACTACAAATAAATAGAATATGACATTAGATTCATGTAACACCCTAAAATTTATTTATGTTATTATAAATAGCCATTTTTCAATATTTGTGATTTTTGTGAATTTTTCTGGATTTTTCTAAGTACGCAGAATATTTTAATATTATTCCTCATTTTACATGCAAACTGAGCAGAGCTAGGGAAATGCAATATTTTTCCCGAGAACCTTGATTTGTGGAAACATCGATGGGGGATCTTACTAAACCCAAGGCTAGGCATGATTTACGAGGTTTCACATTTTTCAAAGATTTTATCAAATAAAATAATAATCGCTGTATAAATTTTATCCGCTAGATAATTAATACTGACTTCTGTCAACTGTAAAAATTGTCCATTGGATAATAGCATATGTTAGAAATCATATCACATTATCCTAATGTAATCCACTTTATGTCTAATTAAATCTACTTTTATTAAAAAATATAATATTTTAATCAAGCTTCTCACGGAAGCTTTGACTACCAAATGACCAAATTACCTTAAGCTTGTTGGAGAAGCCATTCTCCCCCTCTCTCTCTCCTCTTTGCCACGACAATGATGCCCTTGGGGAAGCAAAATTTTGCTTCCCACACTTATCACACTTCACTCAAAAATATCACTCATTTCTACTATCACTTTCTCTCTCTTCAAGTGTCATCTTCCATTTTCTCTAACTTCTCTCTTCTTCTTCTTCTTCTTCACCCCTCACGGTTTTTGCAGCCCATTGAGTGGTCATTTTCATTTTCTCACTTCACCATCACCATTTCTACACACTCCTTCTCATTCTAAACATTTTCTCTTTAGAGATCTTCTTTAAAATCCATCATCTTCTTCACTTTTTCTCAAGAACAAAGTTTGAGACTTTGAAGGTAAATCTTTGATTCTTCACCTTCTCTTCCTATTTTTTGTTTCTATGACCATATTTATGACCATGGATCTCTTCTTTTTCAACCATTGGTGTTGATTCTTTGAGCTTGATTTTTAGAGTTTTTGGAGAGCCAAAACCGAACCACCAAAAAGCCAACTAGGAGACCATTTTCGTGTTCTTCCATTATGTAAGAGGGAGATTTACTCATTTCAACCATTATTAGTGGTGAGGGGACTTTTGTGTGGTTGTTGATGGAGAAATCCATAATGGATGCTTACTTTGTTTGTTGGTTTTCATGTTTTGTGTGTTCTTGATTGAGATTAATAATGATTGGTTGTTTTGAATGCATTAAGGATGTTGGAATGCTTTGATAATGTTGAATTTGATAAATGAAAAATTTGAAGGTTTACTACCCTATTGAGAGGTTACGGTTTTGGCCCAAAATCTCAAGGGTTTGAATTGATTTTTATGTAAAATAAAATCTATGTAATTAGTTATTAAATGACGAATGGAAGGAATGAAAAAATTGGAACCTTGATGCCTTAGGGAGGCCACAACCTCTAAAGGAAATTTTGAGTCCAAATGATGCTTTTGTGCATCTTTGGGAATTAAGGCTTTAGAGATATATATTTCATAATGAGATGGAAGAAATTAATTGAGTGATGAACATTTAGATGGGCCATGGTTTTTCAAGGGTTCTTTAGCCTAAAATTTTCATAATTAACTAAGACTTAGGAAACTAAGGATGTTGGATTCATAATATGGAATTATGATATGTGTTGAACCATGTACATAAAATTGTTGATGTAAATTGAGTCGTCATGCATATGTGATGCTCGTTAGACTTTGTTGGAAAGACGATGTGTGCCTAGGAGATTGAATTACACCTTTGTGCGGGTGCGAGTAGACTAAGTGTAGGGTCATAGTGGTTGACCTTGGGGGCGCCGGGGTGCGGGTGTCTCACAATAGACAGTGGTAGCTCCATTGGGGCTGTGGGATAGACCGATGTAAACACACCGACGATCCGGACCGAGACGCTGTCCTATATTGGGATCAACTGTTGAGGTGTCATGTATAAGCCATATTGCATAAATATTTTTATGAGATGAAGCACTTTATTTTTCAGGTTAATGAGATGCTAGCATGACTCCTTGATCATTCTCTTCGAAATGTTGATGTCCAGCTCCATGGAGTAGGATTTTGGCACCATGTGCATTGTGCATTGTCAGTCTTATATTTCATTGAGCATGAGTACCTATGACTGTTAAACTATCTCTTTTGATTCTGCAAGGATTATCTGATTAATAAATTATTTACTGCCTGAGATTCTGTTATTACTCCTATTTTATTGCTTACTTGATTATTACTGTTAATTTTATTATTACTGTTGATGAATATATGTGTTGTAATGTTATGTGGGCGCCCAGTGCCGTTCTATTTTCTTGCTGCCATTTTGGTATTGAATGTTGGGTGTCTCACCTCTTTTCTATATATCTGTACTTCTGTTATAAATTATGTACTTTTAAGAAGACGCTCGCGAGGAAGAAAAGGAGGCACCTGATTTTCATGGCTTCTGGCCCGATTACGACTAGTGTTGATTGAATATGTCTTCACGTCCACGCCGATTTTTGGGTTATGGAAGGATGACCTTTCACGGTGGTCCAGACTGCTGGCATATAAACTTAAGCACAGACCATTGCATCTATCACGGGGAGCTGACTGTGTCTTTAGCTTGGGGTCGCTATGACCCGCCTGTCTTTGATCTCACTGCTTTTGTCTATTTAGAGTTTTACCCACCTGTTAGAGATTTGTGGGATGACCTTTATTATACCCCACGACATGATTCATTTCTCTCCACTGCTCGAGCTTCTGCTCGAAATTCGGTAGCTCCGATGATGATTTCATTGGATGAGGAGGACCCTGAGGAGGATCCCGCTATGGTTCCTTCTAGTCAGTCTTAGGGGCTGATACTATCGGTGGCTACTGATGGCTATCTGTATATATTTTTTTTTGGAAAGCCTGACGTTTTGCTAATTTGATGGGATGTAAATTTGTAATCATTTTGGGTGGGTAAAGCCTCTTACTTTTTGTATATTTTGATGATGTAACTAAACAAGCTATATATATATATATATATATATATATATATATATATATATATATATATATATATATATATATATATATATATATAATGTGAATGTATGGTTTTATCTCATGTCGACTTTTATTGTGTCTATAATTATCATTATTTCTTAAAAAAAAACTATATATATATACACACGTGTTTTCAACACCTGATTACTATATAATTAAGATGCAAATTATTTATTCACATAACAAATATGAACTAGGTCTTAATCAATCAATGCATTTATAGTTTTTCACATTTAATTTTCATTCGTTTGTTATAGTGTGACGTTCCTTCTTCTGGAGGAAAAAGGGGCGTTACAATTCACGCTAGCTCCTAAATCTAGCAAAACTTGCCTAAACTCATTGTGAACACCCAATTTTGTCCGGGGTATTTTTTTAAAAAATAAAAATAAAAGAAAATAAAAAAAAACAAAGAAGAAAAAAAGGGAGAATAAGAGGAAAAGGACCCATCTTTCATTCAATGGCCCATTATCCAACCCATTGACCCATTAACCCATAGCCTATTATCTAACTCATTGACCCATTAAGCCATTAACCCATAACCCATTATCTAACTCGTTGACCCATAACTCATAATCCATCATCCAACCAATATACCATCACTTATCCTAAACAAACTCCAACAGTCATCTTAAACCTCAAACTCATCTTAAACAAACTCATCCTAAACCAATCATGACTTATCCTAAACAAACCACAACTTATCATCTTAAATAAATCCTAGTCACACTTCAACTTAAACACTCTAGCCTAATTCCCTCCTATAAAAACCCATAACCCACACACAGAAAAACACCCGACCTTAACTTACACTCCTCAACTTTAACACAGATTTTGGCCTACTGACTAATACAAAAACCATATTTTACTTCTTTTCATCGCGTAGCCTTCTCTCGTAGCAAACTCCAACACCACTTCTACCACTCTATCACGTTCAAATCACCATCCCTTTGCAACTTTTCTTTACCATCACTAACCCCCCGCCACATCCAAATCCTCACCTTTTTCACTTCACCAAAAACACCATTTACGACCACCCAAAAACACCTCCCTTAACTACCACAACACTTCCATAACCACCATCTTCACCACTACAAACCCACTATCACATAATCTTCAACACCAACCTCCACAACCAACCTCACTAACAAGCACCCAAACCACCACCACAAGCAAAATTGTACCAGAATCATGAACAACCATGTTGGCCACCATTTTCAGACTAGTCAACCGAACCGCCAGACCTGCCTAGCTACTTGCG
This sequence comes from Ormosia emarginata, assembly GCA_029884605.1. Classification (NCBI taxonomy): domain Eukaryota; kingdom Viridiplantae; phylum Streptophyta; class Magnoliopsida; order Fabales; family Fabaceae; genus Ormosia; species Ormosia emarginata. The sequence continues at coordinate 50,905,945 of JAQQTP010000088.1, forward strand.
TGACCCACCCATAACCGTCGAACTTGAAAACCCCTGTGCGAACCAGTTTTCAGCTGCAAACCAAGCCTGAGCCGCAAACACTATCGTCTCTGTCTGTGTAGAGCCAAAAACACCATATCTAGACTTCCATGCCGCGCTACCCATATCGACGTCATCTAACACGCATCGTCGCAGTCCCGCACCAGCATCGGGTCGCTCCAACCCACTCCATCGCCTGAATTGGTGCTGTCGAACCAGATCTGGGACCCAACTGGCAACCTCTGATCACCCCAAACCGACAAACTACATCCCGTCGCTGATGAACCCAGACTAGCATCGTTTCGAACTGCCAGCCCCAATCCACACCAAGCCGCATATTGCCGCGTTTCATCCGTCCTTGAACCAGCCTATCGCTGACCTTCATTTGTTTCCCCTATTTGGTTTTGCAAATATCAATAGAAAAAGAAACAAAATACCCCCTTTTTGCTTTGACCGTGAGTTATCTCTGTTCTGTTTTCAAGTTTCAATTTTATTTATTTTTTAGGAAAGTGGATTTAAACTTAATGGGCCAAACTAAAAAAGGATTAAAAAAATGAATAAAAAAATATAAAAAATTTGTAAAAAAAATAATTAAAATTTTTTAGAAAAAAAAATAGGATTAGCTGAGTTGTGACAGCTTGTTGATCATGCAACTTTTGTAATCATCTGAGTTGTGCCAACTTGATGATTCAAAATTCTTTGTTCATAGTAAAAAAATAATCAACCCACTATCGTTAAACTTTTTTTTAAAGAATAAAATAGGATTAATGAGTTGTGACAGCTTGTTAATCCCGTAACGTTTGTAATAATCTGAGTTGTGAAAATTTGATGATTTGAAAAAGAATTTTTATTGAAATGAAAATGAATATTCTCAAAAGTTAAAATTAACCAATCCATAATTATTTTTTAAATAACTACGTAACTTTCAATTCCTCATTGCACATGGGGATACGTAAGAGCAAAATCTCTATTTTGTCAAGCCAAATTTTAAATTTTCACAAATTATTTGTTTTTAGTTGTTTTCAATAAAAATGGGTAAAACAAATATATTATGAGATTATTAAGTTTTGCATAACAAATTTTAGGGTAACCATTTTAGGACGGATGTATTAGGAGTGCTGTGGGGTTAAGTTTCTACCCTTCCCTATGCATAACCGACTCTCGAATCCAATATGGTTTCAAAGACTATTTTCTTTAAAAAAAGGTTTTACAATTTTTCCTATTTTAAATAAAATTGGTGGCGACTCCTAAAAATTTATTTTGTTCACTGCTCCTGCCGCGATCACAGTCACGACATTGATGATTTCTAATGCTTCATACAATGGTTGGACAATCAGGATCTTTGTACTTGGGAGGAATTCGTTGCTCAATTAAAACACTAGCTTGTTCTGTCAAGAACGCTTTCTTCTTCACATAGTCCTTCCTCTTAACTGTACACAAATCCTTGATAACCTTTGCATAAGTAGGAACTTATAGGCAAAAGAGGAAGATTGATTTTTACCTGCCTTAGATTCTCTAGGATTTCATTGTTAGGATCTAGAATTTGCTTGCTTGATTTTAATGCTTGAGGGAAAGGTACCTTAATAGGGTTCTTTGTCACCTCAGGTTCCTTGGTCAGCTCAACATCACTACTATCTTGATTCTTGTCAACATCCTCTGAACTGTTTGTTGTTGGGTTGTGTAATGATGTACCACTTCATGTCACAATGACATTCACATCCTTCAAATTCTCTTGCGCCATGTGTTGACCATGAGGTGCGGACTAAGCTTGAGAAGGGAACTTACCTCGCTCTTTCACACTCAAGAAGTTCATCAATTTGGACATTTGATTCTTTATCTCCTTGTTTTCTTCAATAACTTGTGTAATCAAATATTTGAACTTTTGGTTCGTCTTGTCCTGTGCCTTAATAAAAGCATGCAAAGTGTCTTTTAAAGGACTCCTAGAAGGTGAAGGTACATGATATGGTGCAGGATATAACCAAGGGGTGGTGTAGGGGGCTAGTTTTTAGACTTCCAGCTAAAATCGAGGTGATTGCGCCACCCCGGATTATAGGTATCAGAGAAAGGTGTAAAAGGCTTCTTGTACATACATAAGGCATTACATTGTTTTTCGTACATCCCTCTCATCTCAGCAAATGTGGGACAATCTTGGGCGAGGTGATCTACCTCGCCACATACCAAAACATGGTCCAAAAGACTCTACATGATTAGCCACAAATGTTGGCTTTAAGTCCTTAGTCTTTAACACCACTAGCTCCCTAGTGAGCATTTCAACCTTAGCCTTTAGGTTATCATCTTCCCTGATATGGTAGATTCCACCAACATTTGGGCTTCCTGTAATACCCTAAACTTTTGGCGTATTACCGTTGTATCCCGAATGTACTGTTTGATGTTTTTCAACTTTAGGATAAATGACAGTTGTGTCCTTTTTGTACTGTTTGTTATTTTTCCTGTATGAATTACTGCTTTATAATACTGTCTGTTATTTTATTTGAACTTTTTGTGTGATTTGCTCCGGGACAGGAAAATAATATTTTCCAGGCCGGGAAAATCTTATTTTAATTATTCAGAGCTGGGGGATCTTACTAAACCCAATTCTGAATGATACGGTTAGTAATCTTTTAATTTTTAGGATTTAACTGTAAAATAAAATAATTTTATATTATTATAATATTATTTTATTAGTCAATACAAATAAGCGATAATGGACCCGAAAATATTTTGCGGGACTCACGTTTAGTAAAAACTTAATAGGATTAGTAGCTTAATTAAATATCATTAGTGGTGGAACATTCAAGAGCATGTGACTAAGCATGTGACAAGGCTTAATTAGTGACAAGGCTTAGTGACTAGGCTTAGATTAACCAATGAGAGCAAAGCTTGGTGATCAAGTCTTAATCCTCACCATTGATCATTTCTAAGGCTTGGATGGAGCCAACCAAATGGACACCTCCCTTGCCCTTGAAGTCTACAGCCATGCACCTTTTGGAAGGGTAATTATCACTTAATTTCCTAACATTTTCTCTCTTCTCTCTCTTCCAAAAATACCAAACTCCATTGGTGATTTCTTGAAGCACCATTCGGCCAAACACCATTCTTCACCATCCATCCACCCAAAATTTCTTCTAACCAACTTTTCTAAACCTAAACACAAATCTAAGAACATCTCTAGTTGAGAGTTCTTGCAAAATCTTTCATCTTGAGCTTGAAAAACTACTTTGAAGATTCTACCTTGAAGGTGAAAATCTTTGTTTTTCATTTCTAAATTCTTTTTCAAAGTTCTAAGCCATGATTGATCCATGGTTTAAGCTTTCTTTCATGATTATAACTTGTAGAATTTTATTTAAGCTTGATAGGTATCTTGGAGAGTGAAAACTGAAACCCTAGAAAGGAGTGAAAGAGTATTTGTCTTCATTTAAGGTAAGAGGAAGACTTAAATCTTATCATCCTTGGGTGGTGGTAAGAAGATGGAAATTGTTTGTGATTGTAGAATCCATAAGGATTCATTTGTGTGCTTGCTATTAGCTTTCCTATTTGTGATTTGTATTAACTTGTATGTCTACAAGCTTTGAAATATTGTATGTGTTAGTAGATGCATGTGTAAATCTTAAGATGTGAACAACATGTCAAGGATTGCATGAGTGTTCCAAAGAACACATCACCAAGGCTCACGGCCTCAACCAAAAAGGAGAACCAAAATGTTCTCATCAATTTTCTAAGAGTGTGATTTAATTAACCTAGGAAAATTAACAAGATGCAAAATTGTTTAGAGCAAGAAAAATGAATGTAGAGATCAAAGGGTAATTTTAAGTATTTCGGCCAACATGCCAAAGCCAAGGATTTATGATTTATAAAATTAATTCCAAACCATTTTCAATCAAAAAGAAACAACATATGTTAAAAGGAATTTTTCTACAATGATTTTTGAAGAAATAAATTGATTAGATTAAGTTTAAGAAGTTAAAACTAATGATCTTAATGGTTAAAAGGAAATATAGTAGCTTTTGTAAAATTTCTAACGTAGAGCTCATATTATATTTTGAAGCACGTTAGTAGTTTTCAAAAGTGTAATTAAATGGTTATAATATAAATAAAAGAAATTTTTACGAAAAACTTAGAAAATCATCGTTATACATTTTCTAAGCAAAATACTGTCAATTTTTTGCTAAAAAAAGACAAATAAGATAGAAAAGATAGCAAATATAATTTATACGGTATGAAAAATATTCTACGTAGTTCAAACGTATTAAATATTATTTCTGTTTATTTAAATAGTAATTTTAAGGAATTTGGACAAGAAAATGATTTAAAAATCTTACGCGATTAAGAAAACGTTTGAAAAATAGTACGCGATTTTAAAAACACTAAAATATATTTACGCGATTTAAAAACGTTTGTAAAAATGACGAGATTTTGAAAATGCGATAAAATTTCTACGCGATTGACAAAAACAGCAAGTTTTACTGTCGAGCCAAAGTGGTGGACCCGGACAGATTGTGAAACAGTACTGTCAGTTGGGACGTACTGTATATATATGCGATTTGCCAGTGAGGGCATATTCATAATTTTTGCCAGTGAGGGCATATTTGGAATTTTTATCATGCATTGAGTTGTGCCAATTTGGTTGATAATTTGGTGGATTGATTGACGAAATGAATAACATCGTGTTGTCGGTGTGATAAGCGTAGTGTGATTCAACTTGAATGAACTTGGAGACATTAGTGTGCAGATTATTCCATTTGTGGACAGTTAGTCGCTCCTCTGGGTCGTGGTAACTGGTAACACACTAATGCACTCGACACGCACTGTACTTAATCAAGATCTTGTGAAGTCTATTAGTGCAAGCCTATAGTGACACGACGTATGACAGTGTGCTACACCACTACATCTTTTTTTTTACAGTGGGCTATAGACGCAATGTGAGACAGCGGAATAGTTATTGGGCGGTCAACGGTACTAATAGATTTTGCGGGTCGTTCTCTCTGATGTCTGTATTTTTAGCTCCATGGAGTAGGGTTGAGTCACATTTCATATATTTATATTTTATACATTTTAATGTTATTTAGTTGCACTATTTTATCTATCTGTATCATTTTAATTATCTGTACCATTTTATTCATCTGTACCATTATATGTTGTTGTATTGATTTCTGTATTATTTAATATTATGATTTATGTTATTATAGTATGCTATATTGTATGAATTGTTTTACCTGTTGTATTGTCGTTTTCTTATTTACCATGTTTGTGATGATTTAGATTGTCTTACCTCTTTCTTATATGTGTTATCTGTATATTTTTAAATTATGTGATAAAGAGTTTGAGGAAGAGGAACAGCCTCTTGAGTGTGAGTATCCTGAAGAGGAGGAAGAGCAGCAAGCCGAAGATCAGTTCTACGATCAAGAACCATCCGATCATCCGTACCCATTAGATTGATTGTATGGATATGACGCTACCAGGATTCTTTGGATTCGTGCAACTTGAGTTTCACGGAGGCTCTGAAGCCTGGCATCTGCGAGAAGATAGAGATTCGGTGACGTACGTAGGGCGTCTGACTGTGACCATACGTACGGAGTTTGATGGAGTGCTGATCTTTTCTACTTTGTTGTACCTATATGTGGAGTTGTCGCTATCTCTTAGGCGTCATTGGGGCGGTATGTTTGATGCGCCTAGTGAGATTAGCAGCGTGTCGACTGCACGGACTCGTGTCCGTAGAGGGTTTAGGCATCCTGAATATTTATCACCTGAAGTTTCATCTGAGAGTGATCCTTCAGAGGGTTAGATATTTATGATGTGTACTTGGGTGCGTTTGCATTTGTATATTTTGACTCTTACTGTTTTGTTTACTGTTTTAGTTTAAATATGGATAGTTGTAAATTATTTGTATAACTTATAACTAGAACCATATGTATATTATGTGTGATATTGGTTTGTTTATTTTGTATTTCCGCGTTATTTTATTCAATACTATTCTGTTTAACAAGAAGAATTTTACAACTCGTACTACTATGTAATAAATGTTTTACAACTTGGGTAGATTTTATTTATCTTTCTTTTATTTTCTTTATATATGTGACATCTCCATAAGGGTGTTACACTTCCTGCAAGTCGTGACCTGTTTGTGCTTTCAGAAACACTAGGTCCAGTCCAAGTGTGATCTTTTTTAGCAAGCTCATTAAGATATTCAATGGCCTCATTAGGTTCTTTCTGTAAGAATTCATCATTGCACATCATTTTCACAAAGTGGCACTCTCTAGGTATAAGTCCCTCATAAAATAAATCACTAAGTGTCAATTCTCATACCCATAGTGAGGGCACATACTCAGCAGCTCCTTAAATATCTCCCAAGACTAATATAGAGTCTCATTGTTCTTTTGTGCAAAGGTAGAGATTTGCCTTTTCAAAGCATTAGTCTTATGTTGGGAAAGTGTTTATTGAAGATGACCTGAGTCATCTCATTCCATGACCCAATAGATCTTGGTCTTAGTGAGTATAGCCAACTCTTAGCTCTATCCTTCAAAGAGAAATGAAAGAACTTAAGTCTCACAACATCATCAGTTACATTTTGACTATGAAAAGTCACAACTACTTCCTCAAACTCCCTAATATGCAAATATGGATTTTCATTTTCCAAACCATGAAAAGTAGGGAGTAACTGTATCATCCCTATTTTAAAATCCAGTCAGGGAGTATTAGCTAGAAACATGATGCATGATGGTGTGGATGTGCGTGTAGGGTGGAGGTAATCATGAAGGGTCCTAGTGGGTTGATCTCTATGTTCACTCATTTTCTCATAACAAGAAGTATCAAATAAATGAATAGGAAAATCAGACTCTGACACTGACACTGACACAGGTTTACGAGCAAATCGATCAAAGGAGTCTCTATACATATGCATGCAAGGTAAAGAAAAATAATACAACACACAAAAAAATTAAAAAAAACTACAAAAGAAAAGAAATGAAAAGAAAATAAAGATGCAGCAAGATAAAAGAGGGAACGAAGTTATCACCTTTACAAACTGTTAAAAATAAAAAATTGTCAAGTAATTCTTTTACTGTCTCCTCAGCAACGACACCAAAATTTGATTACGCCCAAATAATAACTCGATAATTGTAACACAGCTTTGGTGTATCGATTCTACAGAGAGACAAATTAAAAGAATAGCTAAAGAAACTAAAGAAAAATGTCAAATGATTAAAAATAAATAAATACTAATTTAAATGCAAAATTAAGTAAAGCAAAGTAAAGCAAATTGAGTTTTATACCAGATGTAAGATGTCTAAGGTTTAGAATCCACCAAAATTAATTTTAACATTAACTATGTCAAATTATTTTACCCACATAATTTAACTCATGAACATATAGTGTAACACCCTTGTGGGGATGTCACATTTATAAAGAGAAATAAATAAAATCTACCCAAGTTGTAAAACATTTATTACGTATTAATATGGGTTGTAAAATAATTCCTGTTAAACAGAATATTATTAAATAAAATAATGCAGAAACATAAAGTAAACAGAACAACATCACTCATAATATACATATGGTCCAAGTTATAAGTTATACAAATAATTTACAACTACAACTACAAATATTTAAACAGAAACAGTAAAGAAAAACAGTAAAGAGTCAATATATACATATGCAGACGCGCCCAAAATACACATCATAAACATTTAATCCTCTGATGGATCACTCTCAGGAAACTCATCAGAAGATAAATATCCAGGATGCCTCGACACTCGGCGAACATGAGACCGCGCAGTCGATACGAGTGTCATCTCACTAGGCTCAGTGGATACACCACCCCAATGACGCCTAATGGATAAAGGTAACTCTAAGTGCAGAAACACAGTAGTCGTCATCACTGGCTCTTCATCAAACCTATGACGTAAGGATACAATCAGCCGTCCCACTTACATCACGGAGTCTCTGTCTCCTCGCATATGCCAAGCTAACGATCCACCGTGAAACTCGAGTGTCACAAACCCCAAAAATCCTGGCACCGCCATACCCAAACTAATCAGTCCAATGGATATGGATGATCAGATGGTTCTCGGTCTTCGTACTGATCTTCGGCTTGTTGCTCTTCTTCTTCTTCAGGATACAAAATCTCAAGAGGCTGGTCCTCTTCCTCAAACTCTTTACCACGTAAAATAAATATACAGAAAACACATACAATAAAGAGGTAAGACAAACTAAAATCATCACAAACATGGCAAATAAGAAAACGACAAACAACAGATATACAGTTCATGCAATATGAAAAGCTATAACATTAATTAATAACAGAATAGTATCATAACAATACATAATATCACAGATAAAATATTATCACGAATAAAATAAAGTAAGGAATAAACAAATTATCATAACATTAATTAAATAAAATAAACAGATAAAATAAAATAATATCAAGATATAATCATATATAATATGACACGACCCTACTCCATGGAACTAAACACAAACAGATATCGAGAGAAAGAATGACTCGCAAAATCTATTAGTACCACTACTGCCCAACCAAACTATTCATTTGTCACACTTTGCGTCTATAGCCCCACGTCATATGAAATCCATCATCCAAAGCATGGTGTAGTTCACGGTCTCACATTGTGGCACTACTGAGCAATGTACTATTAGACTTTACGAAATCTCGATTAAAAATAGTGCGTGTCGAGTCCATTAGTGTGCTATCGGTTACCACGGCCCAGCGGAGCGACCGACTGTCCATATATGGGATCCCGTACACTAACGTCTCCAAGTTCATAAAGACAATGAACCACACTACGTTTATCGCATCGACAACACGATGTGATTCACCTCATCAATCAATCCACCAAAAACTGACATAATCTCAAATTACCAAGATATCCTCAAAGATAAAAAGATACAGTAAGTCCCACCGGACAAATACTGTTCCAAAGCCTGTACGGGTTCACCTCATAGCCCGACAGCAAAAAAGAGAAAAATAACAGAAAGTACCGTTTTGGTCAATCGCGTAGAAATTTTATCGCGTTTTCACAATCTCATCGTTTTTACAAACATTTTTAAATCGCGTAAATTTATTTTTTTGTTTTTAAAATCGCGTAGAGTTTTTAATACGTTTTCTCAATCGCGTAAGGTTTTTAAATCATTTTATGGTCCAAATCCCTTAAAAATTACTTTTTAAATAGACAGAAATAATAATTAATACGTTTAAACTACGTAAAATATTTTTTATACCGTATACTGTCTTTTGGACATCTTTTTTTTTTCTTAATTGCCCATTTTTACTAAAAATTGACAGTATTTTGTTTAGAAAATTATAATAATGATTTTCTAATTTTACCGTAAAAATTCTATTTATTTAATTTTTAACTGTATAATTTAGTCCTTTTGAAAACCACTAACATGCTTCAAAACAAAGTATGAGCTATATGTTAGAAATTTTTGAAAGTTACTGTATTTCTTTTCTAACAATAAAATCAATAGTTTTAGTTGGTTAAACTTAATTCAATTCAATTTATTTCTTCAAAACTCATTTTAGAAAAATTCTTTTTAACATATATTGCATCCTTATACTTGGAAATGGTTTGGAATTGATTTTAGAAATTATGAATTCTTGGTTTGGCATGTTGGCCGAACTATATGTTTGGATCATTTGATTTCTAAATTCATTTTTCCTTGATCTAAACAATTCTATCTCTTATTAATTTTCTTAGGTTAATTAAATTACACTTTAGGAAAATAATGAGAACATTTTGGTCCTTTTTTTTTTTTTGGTCAATGGCCGTGAGCCTTAGAATTGTGTTCTTTGGAACACTCATGCATACCTTAGCATGTTATTCACATCCTATACATTATCATGCATTTCTAACACATGCAAATTATCAAAGCTTGTAGACATGCAATTTAAAGCTTGTAGACATGCAACTACATACAAATTATTACAATTATCAAATAGGAAAGCTATTAACAACCATACAAACAAGCTATTAAACAACCACAAATAAGGAATCCTTATGGATTCTACAATCAACAATCAATTTTCCATTTTCTTACCACCACCCATGGATGATAAGATTTGTCTTCCTCTCACCTTAAATGAAGACAAAATATTCTTTCACTCCTCTTCTAGGTTTCGGTTTTCTCCTTCAAGTCACCTAACAAACTTAAACAAAAATCTACAAGTTACTAACCATAGAAAGAGAGCTTAAACCATGGAGAAATCATGGCTTAGAACTTTGAAAAAGAGTTTAGAAATAGAAAACTAGAAATTTCACCTTCTAGGTAAAATTTTCCAAGTTGGTTTCCAAGCTTCAAATGAAAGATTTTGCAAGAACTCTCAACTAGAGATGTTCTTAGGATTGTGTTTAGGTTTAGGAAACTTGGTTGGATAGAATTTTGGGTGGTTGGATGGTGTAGAACTAGGCTTGGCCGAATGGAGCTTCAAGAGAGCTTCTATGGTGTTCAGGGTTTTTGGAAGAGAGAGAAGAGAGAAAGTTGCATGAAGACAAAGTGATTATGGCCTTCCTAAGGTGGCTTGGCCGTAGACTTCACTCCATGCAAGGTGTCATGGATTTGGCTTCATCCAAGCCTTAGAATTGATCAAAGGCCAAGATCAAAACTTGGTTAGCAAGCTTGGCTCCCATTGGTTCATCCTTGCTTTGTCATTAGCCTTAGTCACCATGCTTAGTCACTAATTAACCTAGTCATCAAGCTTAGTCACTTGTTCTAGAGAATTCCTTCACTAATGATGCTTAATTCAGCTACTAAGTTAACTGTATTAGCTAAACGTGAGTCCCGCAAAATAGTTCCGGGTCCACTGTCATCTAATTATACTGACTAATAAAATAATACAAAATTATTTTATTGGACAGTTAAATCCTAAAAATTAAAAGATTAATTATCGTCTCATTCAGAATTGAGTTTAGTAAGATCCTCCAGTCTGAATAATTAAAACAAGATTTCCCTACCGGAAAAATATTATTTTCCGTCCTAGAGCAAATCGCACAAAAAGTCCAAATAAAATCACAGACAAGTAATATTAAGCTAATCGTAACATATAGAAAAATTAAAAACAGTACAATCGGGACATAACGGTCATTTTTCTATTTTTTCTCACGACGAAGCAAATCATCCAAAACGTTCAAATAAAATTACAGACAGTATTAATTGTCTGTATATTACCCAGAAAAATTAAAACAGTAGCTTGAGAAAATTTTTATTTTACCGTCTCGAAGCAAAATACGTAAAACGATCAAATAAAATTTTAGCCTGTAAAACATATTTGTATTTCATACAGAAAAACAAGAAACAGTAAAATAGGGACATAACAGTCATTTACACAAAAGCTTAAAAAACAGCAAACAGAACATTCGAGACATTTTTTAAAATTTGGGGTGTTACATATAGCGGCAAGTATGTGCTCATGGAAAATATATCAATAAAGCATTAAAAATAATAATCACATTTATGATAAAATTTTTCTAATTAATAGTAATTATTAAATCATCAAATGTATCCCTAATAAGAAATTACAATTGATATCCAACAATTACTACTAACATTCAGATAACACAAATAAATGACAAAACATAAAAAAAACATGACTGAACTCATCTTAAAATTCATTTATAAAATATGATGGGAAGATAAAATCAATAAATATTAAATCTTAAAATTGAGTAAAAATAATTTAACATAACAATGCTAAGGTTGTTATGTAAAACATAATAAAATTAAAATATAACAAAATCATCTCACTAAAATTTTTCATTGTGCATAAATTATCTGTAATTTTCTCCACTGCTTGAGCTGCGTCATGTCCTTTTCTTATTCTTTCTCTCGCTTCCTCCGGCGCCTCACTCCCGGCTTCTTTCTTATTTTCTCTGTTGTGCAGCCCTTTTCATTTCTCCACTTTCTTCTATTTAATTTGCTTACCCACGGCTTCTGTTCACAGCCCAGCACACCAAGTCTCCTAATTCTTTTTTATTTGCTTTATGGCCCAAGTAAACAGCAACTGCTCCTATTTCCATTTATTTTGTGCTTTTGCACCACGGCCCACATGGCCTTCACCGTGATTACTTTTTTTAAGCTGCTACAGGCAGCTTTTAATCTTAGTTTTTTTTTTCTATTTTTTTAAAATTTGTTTAGACTGCTTCCTTTTTTTTTTCTTCTTATTTGAGCTTTGAATTCTGCTCTGAATCTGATTGGGCTTTGACTTGTTCTATAAACTCTGAAATTAAACATAAAAATCTATTTAGGAATATTATAATGTAAATAGACATTTAATTTAAAAATACACATTAATTTTTATAATTTCTATTCAAATTTTAACATTTTAACCCAATAATAGAGTATTTAGAGAGTACTTTCATATACTCATATGTACTTTAAAATTAATCTTTAAATATAATCAAACATAAGAACATAACTTAACCATCATATATAATCATTTCACATTCTATTATACATTACTTTCCTCTTCTTGCTCACATTGGCCATTGACCTAATTGAGATCCCACACTTTTTAGGGCGTCCCCTAACTTAAATGGACCTGACCCAATGCAATACTTCCCATTAAGTTCCACTACGCTCAAGGACAACTTAATTCCTCTATACCAATGAATCTCCTTAATGGGTCTTAGAAGCCAAAACTTTCTATTAAGATTCCACTGTGTCCGAAGACAACTTAATTCCTCTTAACCCACGGACCAATCTTAATAGACTTTCTATTAAGATTTCGTTGCACCCGATGATAACTTAATTCCTCTTAACGCATGAACTAATCTTAATAGACTTAAAAATTATTACATTGTTTTCTTCTTCATATTAATATCAAATCTTTAGGCTAAATGCCAAATAGTAATATGTCACCACTTAAGTATAATCATTTTCACATAAGCAACATCAATAATTCATAACTTGTGACATTAACATAATCAATCATTCATGATGATTTCCATTACTTAATCATAAAGTATGTCATCAACATATTTCATTTGATCATCTTTTATGGCATCAACCATTTAATCGCAATTCCAACATCAATATAATCCATATCACTTATTTTCTAAAACTACAATAATAAGATTCTATACAATTCATCAACAAGCAAATTTAATCCTAATTTCTCTTCTTAGCCGAAATCACCCATGCAAAACAATAAAGAATTTCGTCTCATTCTAATCCTTTCTATGTCATTTCTAGCATCAAGAATCATTTCTAACATCAATTCCACTTTAAATCAAAGATTAAACCAAAATTCCCAAATTAATTTGGATTAAAACCCTAATTCTTAAATCTGTCTCTTGACCATATATCTACCAAATTAACACCAATCATATGATTCTTACTTAATCAACAACCATATCTATCCTTAATCTTCCATAGAAACTCAATCAAAAACTCAAGATTTCAACTTAAGTCTTACTAACCTAGGGTTCCAATCTAACAAAATAATCATAAATAAAGCTTCTATGACCTATAAGCATGATAAAGAAGCATACTAGAACACATTTTAAACGAGAACAACTCAAGAAAATTTAGAGAAAAAGTATGACTCCCTACCTCAAAGTTAGATGAAACTAAGATGAAAAATGTAGGTTCTTGGCTTATTCACTTAGTGGATGGACTTGAGAACCCATGTTCCTTCTTCTTCTTGGTGTTTCTCTTTTTTCTTCAATTTTTTCCTTCTTTTCTCCTTTCCTGCCTTGCTTAGCCGAAGCTCCTAGTTCTTCATGGAGTGTTCATCTTTTTTTTTTCCTTCAATTCTTTTCCTTTTATATTTCTAGCCAACCAATCACAAATGAACCAAGTGTTCCTTCTCCATGTTTTTCCTTATAACATATATTATAAATGTTTTTCACAATTTTCAGCATTCTAGAAAATCTTTTGTCAGTCCTTCGGACTCACTGTAAACAAATAATTCAATTTGTACACAGAACATTTTAATTTTACGTACATCCCTAATAACAATTTAATAAATTACACGTATGTCCTATAAATACAAAACACAATTTAAATATTGTCACACACACATACACACACACGTATATATATATATATATATATATATATATATATATATATATATATATATATATATATATATATATATATATATATATAAGAATTTAATCTAGAAAAGATATTATAGAGACAATACTTCCAATGCCATCCTATGGTCGTGAGGATGAATCTACCCATTAGGCAAGTATTGCATTGATCCAAGCTGGCTAGAAGTATAATAACCTAGTCAATTGAGTAGTCAAAATTTGGAATTAGATATGAGCCCTGACAAGCCATAAGGCACAAGCTCTATTTGATTTCGTGGTAGAGTTTATACACTATCCATCATTCAACCAAGGAAGTGAGTGGACCACATACATTGACAGAGGATCCAACCTTATGGGCAGTGGAGCCGGCATCATCCTAGAAGATGTCAATGGTTTGACCGTGGAGCAATCCCTATGATTCAAGTTCCATACCTCGAGCAATCAGGCTGAATATGAGGCAATGATCATAGGTCTTGTCAAGGCCAAGGACCTTAGAGCAACTAGAGTGAAGTTATGCAGTGACTTGCAGTTGGTGATGTAACACCCCAATTTTTCATATATGTGATTTTTATGATTTTTTTATGAATAGTTTGGCTTATTTTGATTATTTTAATATTATTTTAAAAAAAATTTAGGCTGTTGAAGCGGGGCCTAGGGAGCTTACTGAACCTGAGACCGGAGACAGTTTTCGAAGTTTTCATTTTCTGAGATTTTATTTGTAAATAAAATTTAGGTACGTTCTATTATCAATTGAACAATAAATACTAGTTTTGTTAACTATAACTTTTGTCCATTGGATAATAGCTTTTAGTGAAGACCTAGTGGATAGTTCTAGATATAAGCCTAGTCACTTTTTCCTAGAGCCTTCTCTTGATGACATCACCCATATGACCACACTTTTGTGACATCACCATTTGACTTATCTCTTTTTGGACCAATAGGAAGAAAGCTTCCTAAGGAAGCTTTGAAACAAGCTTGTAGGAGAAGCTTTGGATGTAACACCCCAACTTTAGGATAAATGACCGTTATGTCCTGACTGTACTGTTTTATGTTTTTCTGTATGATATAAAATTTATTTGACTATTTCATGTTCATATTTAAGTGTTTTATGTGATTTGCTCCGAGTCAGGAAAATAATAATTTTCAGGCTGGAGAAATCTTATTTTAATTATTGGGAGTTGGGGGATCTTACTAAACCCAATTCTGAATGATACGTGTATCAATCTTTTAATTTTTAGGATTTAACTGTGTAATAAAATAATTTTATATTATTATAATATTATTTTATTAGTCAGTACAAATAAAATGACAATGGACCCGAAAAAGTCTGTGGGACCCACTTTTAGTTTGTAGGACCCACAATTAGTTTGCGGAACCCACGTTTAGATAAAGTAGTCAACGTTGATGACTTGATTTATTTTAAGCCAATAGGAATTAAGTCAACAAAGAAGGCTTGACTTGATTTGCACCGTTGGATGAGAGGGTTTAGTTTTGAATATCAACCGTTGATCTAATCAATGATTGTAAAGATAAGCTTAATAAGGAAGGCTTTGGATATCCACCATTGATCTAATGTACGGTGGAGATTGGTCTCACAAAATGGCAAGAATCATTTGTGACCACTGGATGGGAGGAATGTAGAGAAGATCTTGACCCTTTATTTTTGAAGATGAATCTAATGGCTAGGATTCATGGAGATGAGATCTAATGACTTAGATTTGATCATATTACTACCTAAAACCAACCCTTGATTTAATCAATGGCTCTTGAAGCTTAGATTACAAGAATGCTAATTAATTAGTAATGTAACCAATTAACCTAATAAAGTTAGATTAAGTGTGTATAGAAACTTAATGAGATTAGTAACTTGATTAGTAGCTTAATTAATGATCACCATTAGGGTAGAACATTCAAGAACATGTGACAAGGCTTCAATGAGCCAATAGGAAGCAAACTTTGGGAAGAAGCTTTGCATGTGAGCCCTTGATGAAAGCTAAGGCTAGGATGGAGTCTTGGAAGTCAAACAAAGAGGCCACCTCCTCATTGATGAGCTCCACGGCCATGCACATTTGGAGACCATTTTTCACTTCATTTTCTATCACTTAACTTACACTTTCTCTCTTCCAAAAACCAAAACCCACCATTGTTGCACTTTGAAGACCATTCGGCCACACCATTATACACCATCATCCAACCTTCAAAAATTTTATCTAACTCACTTTTCCAAACCTAAACATCATTCTAAGAACATCTCTAGTTGAGAGTTCTTCCAAAATCTTTCATCTTAAGCTTGGAAAATTGCTTTGGAGGTTTTTCCTAGAACGTGAAAATCTTTGTTTATCATTTCTAACTTCATTTCTAAGGTTCTAAGCCATGATTGATCCATGGTTTATGTTTTCTCCTATGGTTATAACTTGTAAAATTTTATTTGAGTATGTTAGGTTTTCTTGAAGGAGATCACGAAATCACTAGGAGAAGGAGTAAAAGATTTTATCTTCCTTAAAGATAAGAGGGAGATTTAATCTCATTAACCAAGTATGGTGATGAGAAAATGGATTGTATGTGTGTGAAGAATCTATAAGGATTCACTTGTGTTGATTGTTTAAATGCTTTCCTATTTGTGTTTGATATTGTTTGAATGCATGTCTACAAGCTTTAAAATATATTGCATGTGTGATATATGCATGATTATTACTTAGGATGTGAATAACATGTAAGGTTTGCATGAGTGTTCCAAAGAACACAAAGAGAGGCTCACGGCCTCAAGAAAGAAAAGAGAACCAAAATGTTCTTAACCATTTTCTAAAGAAAAGATTTAATGGAATTAGGTAAATGAATGAATTTCAAAATGATTTAGAAGAAGAAAAATGATCCAAAGATCAAATGCCAAGGTTTTATGAGATTCGGCCAAAATGCTTTGCAAACGTGTAATCAATCCAAAATTTATTTTCTAAAGTGTGGACTTGATGTTTTACCTAAAAAGAATGCATTTGTAATGAATTTTCAAGAATTAAAGAAGTAAATTAAATTTTTACTAGAAATATAGTATAGAAGAGAAATAAACAAAACTCTTGAAAAATACTTACCTTTGAGTTTAAAAAGTATAACTTGAATTTTCAAAGTGTATTTAGTGGTAATAAAATAAACAAAAGAATTTTTAGAGAAGAAACGTAGAAAGCACATTTTTAATAGATTTTATAGACAAAATGCTGTCAAAATTTATTAAAAATAGGCAAATAGAAGAGAACGTTTTATAATATATTTATAACGTAAGGAAATTATTCTACGTAGTTTGAAAGTATTAGAAATAGCTTACGCAGTTTTAAAATCTCTATTTTAAAGTTTTTCGATTAAGAAAACGATTTAAAAATCTTATGCGATTGAGAAAACGATTTAAAAATACTATGCAATTTTAAAAACAACAAAATATATTTACGCGATTTAAAAATGTTTGTAAAAAAATGACGGAATTGCGAAAATGTGATAAAATTTTTACGCGATTAATTGGAACAGTAAGTTTTACTGTCGGGCCAAAGTGATGGACCCAGACATGTGGAGATATGGTACTGTCAGGTGGGACGTATTATATATTGGAATTCTGAGGTTAAGGGTATTTTTGTAAATATAAGAATATTTTGAGACTAAGGATAATTTGATAATTATTGTTTTTGTTCATGCATTAAGTTGTGCCAATTTAGTTAATATTGGTGATTGATTGACAAGGCGAATAATACCGTGTTGTCGGTGTGATAAGCGTAGTGTGGTTCATTTTGTGTGGACTTGGAGGCATTAGTGTGCGGAGTATTCCACACATGGACAGTTGGTCGCTCTTCTGGGCCGTGATAACTGGCAACATACTAGTGTTCTCGACACGCACTATACTTAATCAAAATCTTGTAAAGACTATTTTAGTACAATACCTGTAGTACACGATGTTTGGACTGTGTGCTACTACACGATGTTTGGACTGTGGGCTATAGACACAACGTTAGACAGTGCAATAGTTTGGTTGGGCAGCCTGAGGTACTGATAGATCTTTGCGGGTCATTCTCTCTGATATCTGTGTCTAGCTCCATGGAGTAGGAATGAGTCGTATTGCATTCACATTTGTGTCAGGCATCATAACATTATTAATTGTGATATTGTATGATACTGTTGTATTAAAATTTCTGTATTAAATTGTATTATTATTTATGATGTTATGTTATGCTTTATTATATTAAACTGTGATATCTGTTGTACAATTATTTTCTTATTTGCCATGCTGATATTGATGTATGATTATCTCACCTCTCTATATGTATTGTTTCTGTATTATTAAATTATATTATAAAAGAGTTTGAGGAAGAGGAACAACCTCTAGATTGTGTGTATCCTGAAGAGGAGGAGCAGCAGCAGACGGGGGATCAGTTCGACGAGTGCCGGGATTTCTTGGGTTCGTGAGACTAGAGTTTCACGGAGGTTTAAAGGCCTGGCGTTTGCGCGAGGATCGAAGATCGGTGATTTATTTGGGACGTATGACTTTGTCTCTACGAGTAGAGTTTGATGCTGAGCCTGCTTTTACTACGACTTTGTATCTACAGTTGGAGATGCCGTTGGACCTGAGGCGTCACTGGGGAGGAATGTTCTGTATCCCTAATGAGATCAGTATAGTGTCAACAGTGCGGACTCCTGTCCGTAGAGCTGCGAGACATCCGGATTTTCTATCGTCCGATGATCCATCGGAGGGTTAGAAATCTATGATGTGCACTTGGGCACTTTATGATGTTGTATTGTATATTAACTCTTTACTGTTTTCTTTAAATATTTTGTAGTTGTAAATTATTTGCCTAACTTAAAACAAAATCCTATGTATATTATGTGTGTGCTGACAGTTTGCTTTACTTTATGTTCCGTGTTATTTTATTTAGTAATATTCTGTATAAAAGGAAAAAATTTACAACCCATATTATTTATGTAACAAATGTTTTACAACTTGGGTAGATTTTATTTTATTGCATTCATAAATGTGACATCCTCACTAGGGTGTTGCATTGGACACCCTCCCAAGATGAAGTGCGTGGCCAAGTGGACCAAGGAGGCTTCTAGAGTAAGATTCCACTTAATTCATTTCTATCATTTTCATTCATCTTTCAAAAACCAAAAAGCTACACACTTTCTCTCTCACTTTTTTCTCTCATTTCCTCTCCACCAAGCTCACAACCTCACCACCAAAACCCACTCTCCAATCTTCTTTAATTTCAACTAACTATATTTCTTGAACCCAAACCTCATTTGAAGACACTTTGGTGTTGTGATCTTGATCTAGTTCATCCATTTTCAAGTACTTCTTTAAGTTAGGCTTTTGAAAGCTTTTAAGGTGAAATTCCTCCATCTTCATCTCCTCTTTTCATTTTCAAATTCTAAGACCAGGATTTTGATCCATGGTCATTCTATTTCCAAGGCTTAGATGTTGATTCTTTTTTAATGTTGTTTTCATTTTCAAGAGCATCTTGGAAGAGGAAGTTTGATTCAAGAAAGCACCCAAGGAGTTTTGGTCATCATCCAAGGTAAGAGGGAGATTAACCTCTTCAACCTATCATGGTGGTGAGGAACGAAATTGTATGTTGTGAGTGAGGAATCCATGTGAGGGTTGTTCACTTGGTTGTATTAACTCTTGGTGATTTTGTGGTTTTTGCCCTATGTGATTTTATGGTTTAATACTATGTATAATTTTGGTTAAGTAGAAATGTTGGTGATTGAAGTATGTTGTATGCTTGGAATCTTGTTGATAAAGATGAAAATTTTTGGGGTCCAAAGACGTTAGGGCTCACAGCCTAGTAACCCTAAATAAGGTATCTAAGACAAACTTTTTGTATTAATTTGGAAGTTAGATGCTTAGGTAAAAAGAAATTGGATTAAGGATTTATAACAATGGAAGAAAGATATAACAAAATTTTTTCATTTGATAAGAGAGGGATGTAGACTAGTGAATGGAAAAATAAGCTTGAAAGAGAAATTGAAAACTTAAAAGTATTTTTATAAGAGACAAAGGAAAAGAATTTATTAAATTAATATAATGTGGATTCTTTTTTGTGTTCTTTGTGAAAAATATTAGGAAGTACTACCTAGAGGAGCCTAGTTAGAAGAATATTGGAATTAAAGTTAATTTCTATATTAATATTTGAAAGTTTCAAAATTAACTTTAAAGTGTAAGAAACATTTTACGTGATTGAAAAATAGTGATGATGTCTTACGCAATTTAAGAATGATGATTTCTGAATTACGCGATAAAGATGCCTTACGATTGAAAATAACATCAATGTGCTGTTAGGCTCTTAAGTGAGACTCGAAGATGTTAATGACTGGTTTGACTCATGAGTAGCTTATGTTTATGGAGAATCATGATATTAATATGAGTGTATGCATTGAGTCATTGATCATGCATTATACCGGCGGTGTCGGTCAAGGCTTTTGCCTAAGAGTTGAATTACACCTTAGTGCGGGTGTGATGGGCATAGTGTAGGTCACTTGTTGACCTTGGGGGCGTCGGGACACAAGTTTTCCATAATGGCCAGTTGGTAGTTCCACTGTGTCGTGGATCAGACTAATGCAACACATCGACGATCTGGACCAAGACACTATTCCTAATCACGATCTGGTGTAGACTGTCTTTTATAAGCCATGATGTGCAAATTAAGAAATTATAGCACTTGACTTGAGGCTGACGAGATACAAATAATGTCTTCTAGATCATTCTCTTTGAAATTGTGTTTAGCTCCATGAAGTAGGAATTTAGTCCATTGTGCATATGCATAGTCTGTCTACATATCATTGTGATATTGTATATTTGCTAAATTATCTGATACTTGATGCCATAACTGCAATTGTTGTTTCTTGTATATGAATGATATTATTGTTCTTTATTGTTTCTGTGCTGCCATGTTGGCCTTGATGTAGGGAATCTCACCTCTTTGTTGCATTGTTCTATTTTATGTGTAGATTGATAAAGACTGAGAGAAAGACGAAGAAGGATCGCATATTTTCTGTTGTGACGTTTTCTATGATGGCAGCAAGAAGAGATTTTGTTAGTTTTGTCAAAGTTCAGCTCCATGGTGGTACGAATGCTTAGCATATCGACTAGGATACTGAGCATGTTAGATATGTAGGGGATGTATGTGTATCTATACGTAAGACCCGCGATAGGGATGCTATCTTTCCTCTTGAAGTCTCAGTACGTTTAGGGTCTGTTATGCCGATTAGGGAATTGTGGGGTGATTTGCATTACACCCCTACGGAAGATCTGGACTCGGTGGTGCCATCTACTAGGACACCTGCCCATGAGATCTTACCCTAGCTGAGGGTTTTGTCCGATGGGGAATCTGAGAAGGAAGATCCCATAGAGGGACCTACTCCCTAAGTATATGGACTTAGGCTAGTTTATGTTTTGTTAAACAGTTTGTATATAAGTCTTTTTTAGCATAACTTTATATATTTTGAGCAGACTGTGATCTATGTCCCTTATGTATATATTCTTTTGATGTGTAATATTCTGTAATTACATCCAATGCATTTTATGCTTTGTTTAAGTTTATGTTTTTGGGAAAGAAAATTTGAAATCCGTATTTTACTATATTAAACCATTTACATGTTTTGTTTTGCCTAGGAGTTTTAGTCGTAAATGTGATACCCTAAGGAAGGTGTCATATTAGTTGGTATCAAAGCCTAAGTTTTAGTCTTTTGGAATTTGTGGTTAGGTCTGTCTTGCTTGTATTGTGTGATTCTCTGTGTTTAGTTTTCGAAAGGTTACATCTGACTTTTATTGTGTATTGTTAGTCTGACTTCGAAGGAACGCGATGGCTCGTGACAGAGGTGTACTTGAGGACACTAGATGAGATAACTTGAGTATGGTTGTAGTAGTTGAAGCTATGCAGAGGATGGCAAAGGTTATAGTACAACAAAACCAAAGGACTGCCCAACAACAAGAAGCGACCGCTAAAACTCAAAATCTGTCGGAGAAAGCAAATCTTTGGATCAAAGAGTTAGAGAAGATATTCAGAGGAATAGGAAGTACCGATGCTCAGAAGGTAACCTATGCTACCTTTATGCTTGTTGGAGATGCTAAAGACTGATGGGCAAGAGCCCAACGATTGATGGAAGCTGAGAGAAGAGCGATCACCTGGGAAGTCTTTAAGAACAAATTCCTGGAGAAATACTTTCTAGCCAATGCAAGGCACATGAAAGAAATGGAGTTTGTAGGTCTAAAGCAAGGGAGCATGACAGTCAGTGAATATAGTTGATTGCAGGATTTAAAGGATGCAAACCCAAGTGCAGGTTGTCTCAAGTAATAAATTTCTCGGGAGTCCAAGGTCGATCCACAGGGAATTGATGAAGAGAAATTATTTGAGGTAAGAAAAGGATTTGTCACAACACCAAAAGTAATAAAAGATATTCACAAATGAATTTAAGAACTTGCTTGGGTTAGGAGATCCACTCTTGATAATGAATTAAAAGCAAGATTATTTCTCTTTATAACTCAATTGAAATCCACACACAACGGAGGTTCCAATCGAAAAATATAAAATTCAAAGTTCAATTATATATGTAATCATATTATGATTCCTTTAATTATTTACCAACATTTGTAAATGAGTTCAAGCATTCACTGTGTTAATCCTATTGTCTATAATAAATCAAGATCTCCATTATACAAAGAAGGTTTCTAAATTGATTAGAAACAAAATACAACACATATAATGTCCATTTGATAATATATCATTTAAGCACAAGAAATAGAATAATATAACCTTATTTCATTACCAAGAGCTTCACTCTTTCACCCAAGCAAGATGAAGATTTAGTTCCTCATAGATAAGAAGAAAGAAAGAGAGAAGAAGAGAAAGATGAACATAGCTTCAATTTAGAGCAAGAGAAAATTACAGCAAAGGAAAACAATAAATAAGCATAACCATAACTTCTAAAAACTAAGCCTAACACCCAGAGCACCAAATGATCAACCAATGGTGCCTTTTATAGAGGATTAGGGATACAAAGTGACAAGGGGGCTGATTAAGAGTAGGTGGTTGAGTGAAAAATGCCAAATGGTGAGTTGGTGAGTGGAAAATTATTAAGATTCTTTGTCTCCGAAATCATTCAGTGCTGATCTCATTGAAGCAATGTGGTCTTCATGAAAGTTGTAGAATTTTGTCTCAGCTTTCCAATGCCACAAAGATCAACCAAAAATTGGTCCCAAGATATGACCCAATTACTGCAGACTGTTCAGGCACAGTTTCAGCACCTCTGTTTTGACTTCCAGACCCAATATCACCTCCAAGCTTTAGTAATGAGCTCTTGTGTTCTTCATGAAAGTTGTAGACATGGGTCTTAATTTCAAATATCCAAATTTCATACCAATATAATTCCTATAACTCGAGTTATGCTCTGATTACTGTACACTATTCAGGTTCCAATCACAAAACCCATACTCTGACTTCCAAGCCCATTTAGCTTCACTAGATGTCCGAATTTTACCTGGAGCTCTTCATGAAAGTTGTAGAGCTCTCTCTTATCTTTCTACAAGGTAAGATACATAATTATTACACATCTAGAACTCAAGATATGACTAAAATACAGAAACAGTGTAAGACCCAAATAATGTTGAAAAAATCAATTAAGTCTAATTTGAGTCCAAACTTGCAAAACATACCCAAGCTCAATCAATTAAGTACATGAAGAGTGTAAATGACTAAAAATGAGGATTTATTAATGTATAAAATATGTGATTATCAAATTCTCCCACACTTAGCTTTTTGCACTCCTGAGCAAAACACATAAGACCAAAGCTAGGAAACAAAGAAAAAAAATATAGACTCAAAAGCTAAAAACTCTAAAAGGCTTGATGAAACAAGAAGAGTAATCAGAAATTCAAGGGATCAAAACATTAATGATGTAACATTTCTTCACATCTCAAAGCAATAAGCAAGGAAACTTTAGTTGAAAAGAATGAATCAAGAATGATAGATCCTCACAGAATTCACTCTCAATCTCTCAAGTGTTTAAAAGGTACGTATTTCACTCTATTCAACTCATGAACAATTGCACTACCATAAGCTTACTTATCTTCTACTTCTCTGCTACTCAAAACACATACATACAAAAATTAAGAGGACTTTATTCAAGGTTGTAATGGGGTCATGGTAAAGGAAAGGGGATAATATGGATATGAGAAGAGAAATACCAACGAGAATAAAAGAGCATTATGGTACAGTTAGAGTGGACAAAATGTTTGAGAACATTCTTCATAAAGGACAATCACCAATATTTGACTAATATTTTGTTAAAGATCAATCCCAAATTGGTGAATTGATCAATCTATTACATATATTCAATCTATTAATCAATCTATTAATCAATAGGCTCAAAATCTTACAAGGTATATTTCTATCATTCTCAATCCACCATATCAACATTCATATCCAAGCTTGTGATTTTTAAGAAAGAAGACAATTTATGCTAAGATCCAAGAATCTATTTGCTACTTCTGCACAAAATAATTATTTCCTCAACTAAGATGCGTCTCAAGAATAAAATTACCTCTAAGGCAAAATTTACTCCTTACTCTGCCATCCTTAATTAGTTTTACTACGAATAGGTTTCTAATAGTCATATCACTAAACATACTTCCCAATTTAGATGTGTCTCAGAAGTAAAATTACTTATTACTCTACCTTCATTCATTGGTTTAGTAAGTCCATGACAATCATATCATACTTCCCAAAAAAAATTTTTTTTTTAGTCAACTATCCTTCCCCCAACTAGATCACAACATTGTCCTCAATGTTAAAATATAGATGAGTAAATGATAGAAGATATTACCTGTTGGAGAAATCTGACACAAATTTAAACAAAAACAAAGTACGATAAATAAAATCAAAGGTAAAGAAAAGTTATAAACGAAGTGTCAGATCTAGCTTTCTTTTCATCTTGTTTCCCTCACTGCTTCCTGCTGACCAATCTATTTGAGCTATTGCTGGGTCAGGTTTATGAACAAAAGCTTCTAATTTATCAATCAACTTATCAATAGTGGAAGCAGAGATAAGAAGTTGTCTTACTGAAGGTGTGATAAATTTCTGTTCTACAACATGGTAAAAAAAAAGTAACAAAATATCAAAGAAATTATTTACATTTAACAAACCTATAGGTTTATGGTGGATGTTCAGTTGGGCCCAAGAGACAATTTGAAAAACTTCTTCCAAGGTACCAAAATCACTTGGTAAGGCAATGAATGCATCAGAGTTTTCAAGTAGTATCTTCATTCGTTCATGCATTGATGATACCTTAAGTTCCTCCCCGATTGTCTTTTCAGTGATGTTCTGTTGAGCTAAAGGTTTAGGAATGACACCTAAAACCTGACTGCCTCTTATATATGCAGTAAATGATACAGCCCCCATTAACCCATGGCAACCTCCCTCATATACAGGATGAATATTCCTCGCAACAAGTGATCGACCAAGAGTGGTAGCTGCGTTTATAAACTCTAAACATTTCCTATATTTAGACCCACAAAATACACAGATATTTTTAAGTTGACGAATAGAAACACCTTCCATTTCTATACTCACCTTCCCCTTGAATGATTCTGAGTTGGAAGAAAATAGAGAAAATGAAGTGTTTAAATAGGAAAAAGAATAGAAAAGACAATAATAGCACCTATACGGGTAGGTTGGTTATTGTCAAAAAAGTTTGAAATTAAGAAACACAAAATCTTTTTTTTTTTATTTTTTTTGTTTTTTTATTTTTTTGTTTTTTTTTACTTCAAGAAAACCATCAGGGTTAAAAAGTCTAGAAACCCCTGAAGGACCTTGCTTAAAGAATCGTCTGTCCAAAACCAAAATATAGCAAAATCATACAAAGATAAAAGAAATATAATAGTAAATGATGACATACCTTTATGTACAGTTTTCATGGCGTATCTTTATACTGCGCGTCATGAGTGCAGTAGTGGCATATCTTTATACTGCATGTCACCAGTGCAGTAGACAATCACGTCCATTTATTCGAAGAAAAGAGAAAGAAGAAACCATTGTGGGTTTCCATCCTGGGTCTGGAACCTGGAGAGCTCACACTTGGGCTCGTAACATCAACAAAGATGCTAAAATCTTAAACCCATAATGTCCAAGATCCAGAACGTCCCATCCCAGGGCACTGAGAGCCCCTTCTAATAAAAGAGAGGATCAAGCTTAGATGCCTCATACGCTTTGGCAGCCGCAGGTTACTTCTCACTAATAACTAGAGTGGGACGCTTCTGCCTGTCCATCAACTTCATAGTGCCTAGATGGTAAACATTGGGTTATGGAGTCTTGCTCTCTACAGAGCATGTACACGAACCTTTTTTAAGGACCAGCGTGCAAAGGTCCACCTGAGTCAATTATGGGTTAGCCAAAGGCTGGGGCTCCACTGTAACACCCCAACTTTTGGATGAATGACCGTTGTGTCCCGATTTTACTGTTTCTTATTTTTCTGTATGAAATACAGAAAATAATACTGTTTGTTATTTTATTTGGTCGTTTTACATAATTTGTTTCGATACAGTAAAATAAAAATTTTATCAAATTACTATTTTAAATTTTTCTGTGTAATATACAGCTATATAATTCTGCTGGATATTTTTTTTGAACGTTTTGGATGATTAGCTACATTGTGGGAAAAAATGGAAAAATGACCATTACGTCCCGAATGTGCTGTTTTTGATATTTTTGTTGTTTTTAATTTTTTCTACATGATACAGTGTTTAATATTACTGTCTGTGATTTTATTTGGACTTTTTGTGTGATTTGCTCCGGGACAGGAAAATAATATTTTTCTAGGCCGGGAAAATCTGTTTTTAATTATTCAGAGGCGGGGGATCTTACTAAACCCAATTCTGAATGAGCCTAAAATTAATCTTTTAATTTTTAAGATTTAACTGTCAAATAAAATAATTTTATATTATTATAATATTATTTTATTAGTCAGTACAAATAAGTGACAGCGGACCTGGAAATATTTTGCGGGACCCACGTTTAGTCATCAAGTGCTGTACACGTGGACCAATGAGGAGCTGGTCAAAATTGGTGGCTATGACTAATCGCAACGGGCCAATAGGACAATGACACGTGGCGTGACACCTCAGCATCATGACTCAGCAGCTTCTAGAAGGTTCCAGAAGTGGTGACTCAGCCTGTGACTCACCATGATGACTCGCCAGTTCCAGAAACTTCTCCGATGACTCAGCATGCTGACATAGCCAATGACGCCAATGATGCGATCAAGTGACTCAGCTGATGACTCGCCATGCTGACTCATCTGCTCTAGAAAATATCTACGCTGACTCGCCATGTTGACTCACCCGTTCTAGACAGTTCCACGATGACTCATCATACTGACTCATCGTAGTGAGTCACATATTCTAGAAATTTCTCTTTGATGACTCGCTTTATGACTCATCAAGGGCAAATAGTAGAAAAATGATCAATAATAATTACTACTCTATTTTTCTAAAATAAAAATCTATGTATATTTTATTACCCATTGGACAATATACACTGACTTTATAAACAGTAATTATTATTCATTGGTTAAAGTATACTATAAAATATACAGTGTGTACCAATAGAGATTGGTCAACAAAAATAGTAACCAATAGGAATCAAGTTCGTAAATAATTAACCAATAGAAATTGGTCAAGATTAATGGCTTGAATTTTTAAGAACCAATAGAAAACAAGCTATCAAACAAATATTGGACTTCTTGAATATTAGATGGTTCTACGGTGAAGAAGGAGGACAAAGTGCTCTAATATCCAATTCACAAAGTGAATTCACGTAGAAGGCTTTGTGAAATGCATGTAGAAAAGCCAAATTGAATAAAAGGAAGACTAGTCAATATTGATGGCTTCTTTTTGTTGAAGTCTACGACAATGCAAAGCTTTTGTGAAGCAAATATTATCATTCAATCCTTGCTATCTTTCAATTAAATTAACCAAGTAAGACCAAGTCAATTTTAGTGGCTTTTTGCATGTGTTTCTACAGCAACTTGCATGCTTTAGGAAGACAATTCTAACACTCCAATTCACTCTCACTCTCTATGCATTTACGGCAATGCATGTTTGAAGAAAACAATTTCAATACTTCAATTCATTCTTTCTCTTCAAGCATTTACGGCCAAGCATTACAAAAAGGAAATAAAGTTAATTTCAATTTCCTAAAACTAGTCAATTTTGGTGGCTCTCCTTTTTGGCTTCTACGGCAATTCACATTTGGTGAAAGGCAATATCCTACAATTAGCTATCTCACTTATTATTCATTCTTCCTATCTCTTAAACAAGAAAAGCTCTCAAATTTCCTTCTCTTTTCTTCTCCAACCTCACGGCCTCTTCATCCTTTTCTATCAATCACTCTTCTATAATTCTAAACTACCTTATTTCTTGCTTCTTTACTTGATCTCAAGACACTTTATAGTTGAAACCTAAGCCTAAATCTTCCATTTTCTACCTTGTTCTTCAAAGCTTAAGCTTGAAACCTTGAAGGTAGGATTCTTTGATCTTCATGTTTCTATCCATTTCAAAGTTTTAATCATGATTTTAATCCATGATTATTCTAGTTTAGAGCCTTAGGTATTAATATTGTATGTTTTCTTTGTTTTCAAGGAGCTCTTGGTGGAGGAAGCTTGCTTGAAGGAGACATACAATGAACTTGGAGGTTTCTACAAGAGGTAAGAGGGAGATTACCCTCATCAACCATGTGTTGGTGGTGAGGAATGTTTGTGTTTGTGGTGAAGAATCCATAAGGATTCATTCACTTGATTGTTTATAGTTTTTCCTAATTGTGATTGATTATGTAAGTAAGCATGTTTATAGCTTTAATAATTTTTGGTATGTGTTTATGATTGCTTTGATATATTACATGTGTTAATATATTGTATGTGTTTATAGAAGTATAGTAATTATTCTAGAATGTAAATAGCATGTGAAAAATTACATGAGTGTTCCAAAGAACACAACACCAAGGCTTACGGCCTTAATATAAAAGGAGGACCAAAATGTTCTCATCAATTTTCTAAAAGTGTGATTTAATTAACCTAGGAAAATTGACAAGTTACAAATTGATTTAAAGTAAGAAAAATGAATTTATGGATCCAAGAATGAAATTAGGTATTTCGGCCAACATGCCTAAGTTAAATGTTTTGATTTCTAAAACCATTTTCTAAAACAATGATTTAATGAATACAATGAATTTGACATTGATTTAAAAGATGAAAAATAATTTAAAGATCAAATGCAAGGACTTTGTTAAAATTAGCCAACATGTCGAATACTTTTAATCCAAATTTATTTTCTAATTATGGAGTAGATAATTTAATAAAAATAAATTAGATCAAGAGTTTTATAAGAGATTAAATGTATAGAAATAATTAGGAATGAATTATAAAGCATAGAATGATTTTCGGCCAAAATGCCAAATTTAAATCTTTTTGATTTATAGAATTATTTTCAACTAAGTTTAAGTAATAAATGCCAAAAGGATTTTATTACAATGAGTTTTGAAGAAATAAATTGATTATAATTAAGTTTAAGAAGTTTAAGCTAATGATTTTTACTGTTAGAAGAAATACAGTAGCTTTGTAAAATTTCTAACGTATAGCTCACCTTGTGTTTTGAAGCACGTTAGTAATTTTCAAAAGTGTAATTTATTGGTTGTAATAAAAATAAAAAGAATTTTTGACAGTAAACCTAGAAAATCATTATTATAATTTTTTTAAACATAATATTGTCAATTTATATTAAAACGGACAAATAAGATAGAAAAGATGTCCAAAAGACAAGATACGGTATGAAAAATATTCTACGTAGTTTAAATGTATTAAATATTATTTTTGTTTGTTTTAAACAGTGTTTTTAAGGAATTCAGACAAGAAAATGATTTAAAAATCTTACGCGATTGAGAAAACGTATTAAAAACTCTACGCGATTTTAAAAACAGTAAAATAAATTTACGCGATTTAAAAACGTTTATAAAAACGATGAGATTGTGAAAACGCGATAAAATTTCTACGCGATTGACCAAAACTATATATTCTGTATATTTTTCTGCTGTCGGACTATGAGGTGAACCTGTACAGGCTTTCTGTATATTTTTCTGCTGTCGGGCTATGAGGTGAACCCGTACAGGCTTTCTGTATATTTTTTCTACTATCGGGCTATGAGGTGAACCCGTACAGGCTTTGGGACAGTATTTGTTCGGTGGGACTTACTGTTAATGCCAATTTTTGGTGGATTGATTGACGAGGTGAATCACATCGTATTGTCGGTGCGATAAGCGTAGTGTGGTTCGATTTTGAATGGACTTGGAGGCATTAGTGTGCATAAATCCATATGTGGACAGTTGGTTGCTCTTCTGGGCCGTGATAAATGACAACACACTAGTGGACTCGACACACACTATGTTTAATCGAGATCTTGTAAAGTCTAATAGTACATTGCCTGTAGTGCCACAACGTGAGACCGTGAACTACACCACTCCTTGGATGGTGGATTCCATGTGACGTGGGGCTATAGACGCAACGTGTGACAGCGCAATAGTTTGGTTGGGCAGCCGTGGTACTAATAGATTTTGAGGATCATTCGCTCTCTGATGTCTGTTTGTTTTTAGCTCCATGGAGTAGGATTGTGTCATATTGCATATGTTTATATGTTGTACTTTATTATCTTTTAACTATGATTTTTTTTTCTATGATCTTTTATATGTGATCTATGATCTTTTATATGTGATCTTATGATTATATGTTGTTATTATCTTTGTGCCTATGATTTTATATGTTGTTATTTATTATTTTTTTTTATTTTTATCTATGATCTTATATGTGGTTATTTCTTATATTTTTTTTTTATCCATGATATTCTATGTTGTTATTTATTATATGCTTATTTGATTTATTTATAAATTGATAACATGATGGTATTTGTGATATCTGTGTGTATGGAATGACTTTGTCATTCGTATAATTCTTTGCTACCGTACTGGTACTGGTGAAAGGGGATCTCACCTCTTTACTGTATTGCTTGTTGTGTTTGTATTGTTAAATTCGTATAGTAGATGAAGGAAGTTTCTTAGACCTACTGGAGGCTATGTTCTGAAGATGGTGACGGCGTCAAGGTGTAATCTTCCAAGTTTCAACAGGATGCAGTTTGGTGGAGAAATGGAACATGTAGGTTGGGTTTTTTTTTCGTTAGTGTTGTTACCGTGCTATTAGTAGTACCCATCTTTGGGTTTGCTACTGTTTCTCTGAGTCTGTAAATGTTATGTTTTAATTTGTTGTTGGATATTTTGTAACATATATAATATGTGTATTAATTAATTCAATCTGATTTCTGTTTTACTTATAATTTTTGGTAAGTTTATATTTTCGCAAAAAGATATTTTAAAATTTATCTTTTAAAACTCAAAGCTTTTATAAAATGATTTCATTTGGTTTTATGTTTTATTTAAAATGTGACGCCCTACGGAGGGTGTTACATTAGTTAGTATCAGAGCACGGTTAGAGTCTTTTTGGGGTTGTGGTTAGGTCTGTCTTGTTTTTGTTGTGTGACTCTCTGTGCTTGGACTCCGAAAGGAGACAATGTTTCTTTGAAATGGTTACATCTGGTTTCCATTGTATTATGATTCATCTGTCTTTGAAGAAAGACAATGATTCGTAGTAAACGTGCACGTGAGGAAGCAGGACGTGATAGCGACGATATGACTGCATCCACGAAAGCAATGCAAAGAATAACTGAAGGAATAGTGCAACATGATTTGAGGAATTGCTCTGCAGCAAGGAACGATAGCCGAGGTTTAGAATCGGACAAAGTCAAGATAAATCTTAAAATGCGAGGTTTCGTAACATTGGACCATGTTGGTTCTCAAGGAGGAAAAATTGTACGGTCAAGCAAGTCCAGTGGAAAAACGTATTCATGATCATCAGGAAATCGACAACAACAGCAATCTCGTGGAAGAAAAACTAGCGGTAGCTGATAAACACATATTTTATTCATTAAGAAACCCTTATATTTAGTCATTTACACTCTCCATATTCTTAATTGATTGAGTTTGACATGATTTTGTGAGTTTGAGCTCAAATTGGTCCTAATTGAATATTTTTAGCATTATTGAGATTTTACACTGTTTCTGTATTTTGGTCATAACTTGAGTTCCTGATATCTGACAATCATGAATTTTATCTTGTAGGAAAGCTAAGAGGAAGCTCTACAACTTTGATGAAGAGCTCGAAGTCCGATTCAGATGTCTAAGGGACCTAAGTTTACATGGAATTCAGAATACGGGTTCTGTCAGTAGAATCCGAACAGTGTGCAATCATAAAATCATATCTCAAGATATAATAATGGAGATGGGCTGAAATTTGGATAGTGGATAGTCAAGATCCAAATAAACAACTTTCATGAAGAACACATTTTGAGAAAAAGAAGTCTAGTAGGTCATTTTGAGCTTGCAAGTCGGAACAGAGAAGCTGAAGTTGAGTTTGAGCAACCTACGGTATTTGGGACATATCTTGGGCTTAAGGAATCCAAATTTGACGAACCAGCTATCCATTTTATAGCCAAGACAAGGATCTAAAACTTTCATGAAGAACACTTTTTGTGAATTTGAAGTATAGTGGGTAGTTTTTGGCTTCCAAGTCAGACACGAAATTTTCATCCATCCACTAATCCACTAATCCACTCATCCATCCACTAATCCATCCATCCACTCATCCACTAACTCACCCACTCATCCACTCATACACTAATCCAACCACTTAACCACTCCACCCACCCATCCACTAATCCATCCACTCATCCATCCACTCACCCACTCAACCACTCAACCACTCATCCACTCAACCAACCCACTCAACTAAATCAACCAATCATCCACTCACCCACTCATCCACTCAACCACTCATCCACTCAACTAACCCACTCAACCAATATTTAATCCACTCCACTCAAACCAACCCACTTAACCACTCACCCACTCAACCAATCCACTCAACCACCCCACTCCACTAACCCACTCATCCATCCACTCACCTTTGTCATTTTGTTACCCTAGACTTCTATAAAAGGGCACCATTGGTTATCATAGGGAGGGGGAACTCTCCTTCATTTTCTCTCAGTTTTTCTTGTGATTTCTTTCTAGCTATGTGTAACTAAACCTCCCTTGGTTAAGGGGGTGATGAAACCGCTAGTATTAATGTTGTAAACTTTGCATATTTGATTATTTCAACACACTTATATTTTTATTCATATATTTTTGAATCTATTGTTGGTATGAAGGTTTTTGTACTTGTTCCTACTTTCAAAGTAGTAGATCTAGGTTTATTATGCGCGGTTGCAGTAGTAGATCTAGTGGGATGTATGATGTTCATGTGGGTATAATTATCTTTGTGCTATTTGCCGTTATAAAAGTGGTAGATCTGGGTTTATTATATGTGTTGCGGTATTAGATCTAGAGAAATATATGTTCTAAGTAATTTAATCCCGGTGTGTGATTAGACCTTAGTGTAATTGGTTTTCTAAATCTTAATGCAATTGTTGGATAGTTGTAAGAGCGGTTGCTTTATGACTAATCGGTGATTAGGAGTTGATTTGAGCGGTTGCTAAATTGGCCAACACATAAGGAAAACAGAGATTTACTCTCACAATTGCATAAAAACATAATTGAGCATGTTGGAATAAAAGGATATGTGGATTTACATTATCATATAAATCTAGTGGTGGATTCAATCTCTTAACCAATTTTCTTATATTGTTGATTTCAGTTTGTTTATTGTTATCTTTGAAGCTGTTCATTGTTCATCAAAACTCCAAAACCCCCTTTTACTTGTTTATTGTTAATCAGAGTCTAAATTGGGAATTGTTTAATAGTGTTAATTGAATTGGTTCTCTGTGGATCGACCCTTACTAACTACAACTAGTTGTAAGGTTTTTATTTTCTGGTGGGCCTGACAACTGATTTTTATCTTAATTTTAATCACTACATCCGCACGCATCAGTAGCAGGTTTGGTTAGACTGTGACATCTGCACCAACGTGTTGAAAGTGTGAGGAAGATCATCTAACGAGGAGTTGTGCAATCAACGGAATCATCTGTTTCAAGTGTGGGATGCCCGGACGTTTTGCTGAAAGTGTATCTCGCCAAAAACGAAGTTATCTGTTAGTAACGTACGTGCTTCGACATCTTAAGTAGAATGGAGCAACGATTCTTCAAGTGGAGTAAAAGCGTCTTAGACTGAGGACCTAAACAAAGAAGATTGTATCACAAAAAGGTGATTCTTTAACTATACTATATAATTCCGAGAGTAACCTATTTCTCTATGGCATATAATTATGTGGGTCAATTAGAGTTATCTGTGCTTTCATTATTCTTTTGGCCTGATTGTTTCTACTTCTGTTACTAGAACATGTGGTTGAGGACTTGAGTTACTTAAACCATCCTAAGTCTGTTAAATGATTGAATCTTTTCTGTTGATTCAATTTGTGTACTTCTTTCTCAAAACAGACGTGATTTAAAAATATGGATTGGGTATTTTTCCAACCATCCATGCTCTGTTAGACCAGTTGGTTGAATTATTCAACTTAAAAAGTTTACTTCTAAATTCATCGTACCATATCAATTTCTCTATTGGATATGTTCGGTGATATGGATGATTCTATCATCTCTTATTTCTATGCCTTCATGATATCCTTCATATGCCGCAATTGCAAAATATGCGGGAAATGTACTTTTAGTCTAACTCATTCTTTTATGACTAATTGACTATTTGAGTTGATTGGAGCTATTAATACCTTTGTTACCTTTTGATTTATCTATTTCTGCTTTTGTTACCAAACCTATTGTTATTATCCAGTTACTTAAACAATCTTTTCTGTTAATCTAAACTGTCTACCTCTTTCGAGAGAGAGATGTGATCTTATACAGGGATTGGTTATCTTTAATCATATCCTATAGTTATTTCAGTAAAACTTTGGTGTCCCGTAAAACTCATTCTTAAAAATCGGACAATGTCGATTCTTTGTTGGACATGTCCAACAATTCAGATAGTTTCTCTACCTTCTCTTTCTAAATTTTTATAATGTCCTTTTATGTATTGCAATTGCAAAAGAAGGGATATTTTTAGTCAAAATTATGTCACAAGTATCAGATACAGTATTGTTGAAAAAGAGAACTTGAATTGTGAGGCACTTCCAGCTAAAAGCAAAAGCAGAAGAACGAAATGGTACGAAGGCAGGGATAATATCAAGTGGTACTGATCAGAGTGACGCAACGGAAGCGTAGTGGATAGTATCTTTCGTCCTTATTTAGACAGAATTGTCATTATCTTTACTAACGACATTCTGATCTATTCTCGAAATCATGAAGAATCACACTAAAATACTATTCTCCATGTTTTACGTGATGCAAGGAGTTTTCGTTAATCGAGGTAATCTAGAGTGGCGTAAACGGATGTGCAACGTAGGAACAAAAAGACAAGAATGAAGGAGTAGTATCCGTGATTGTTCAGAGACTGCTACGAATTTCGAGGGCAAAATTTTTTTTAGGAGGGGAGAGTTGTAACACCTCAACTTTTGGATGAATGACCGTTGTGTCCCGATTTTACTGTTTCTTGTTTTTCTGTATGAAATACAGAAAAATAATATTGTTTGTTATTTTATTTGGTCGTTTTACATAATTTGTTTCGATACAGTAAAATAAATTTTTTATCAAATTACTGTTTTAAATTTTTCTGTGTAATATACAGCTATATAATACTGCTGGATATTTTATTTGAACGCTTTGGATGATTAGCTACATTGTGGGAAAAAATGAAAAAATGACCAATACGTCCTGAATGTGCTGTTTTTGATGTTTTTGTTGTTTTTAATTTTTTCTACATGATACAGTGTTTAATATTACTGTCTGTGATTTTATTTGGACTTTTTGTGTGATTTGCTCCGGGACAGGAAAATAATATTTTTCCGGGCCGGGAAAATCTGTTTTTAATTATTCAGAGGCGGGAGATCTTACTAAACCCAATTCTGAATGAGCCTAAAATTAATCTTTTAATTTTTAGGATTTAACTGTCAAATAAAATAATTTTATATTATTATAATATTATTTTAGTAGTCAGTACAAATAAGTGACAGCGGAGCTGGAAATATTTTGCGGGACCCACGTTTAGTCATCAAGTGCTGCACACGTGGACCAATGAGGAGCTGGTCAAAATTGGTGGCTATGACTCATCGCAACGGGCCAATAGGACGATGACACGTGGTGTGACACCTCAGCATCATGACTCAGCAGCTTCTAGAAGGTTCCAAAAGTGGTGACTCAGCCTGTGACTCACCATGATGACTCGCCAGTTCCAGAAACTTCTCCGATGACTCAGCATGCTGACTCGCCATGCTGACACAGCCAATGATGCAGTCAGTGACTCAGCTGATGACTCGCCATGCTGACTCATCTGCTCTAGAAAATATCTACGCTGACTCGCCATGCTGACTCACCCGTTCTAGACAGTTCCACGATGACTCATCATACTGACTCATCGTAGTGAGTCACATATTCTAGAAATTTCTCTTTGATGACTCGCTTTATGACTCATCAAGGGCAAATAGTAGAAAAATGATCAATAATAATTACTACTCTGTTTTTCTAAAATAAAAATCTATGTATATTTTATTACCCATTGGACAATATATACTGACTTTATAAACAGTAATTATTATTCATTGGTTAAAGTATACTATAAAATATACAGTGTGTACCAATAAAGATTGGTCAACAAAAATAGTAACCAATAGGAATCAAGTTTGTAAATAATTAACCAATAGAAATTGGTCAAGATTAATGGCTTGAATTTTTAAGAACCAATAGAAAACAAGCTATCAAACAAATATTGGACTTCTTGAATATTAGATGGTTCTACGGTGAAGAAGGAGGACAAAGTGCTCTAATATCCAATTCACAAAGTGAATTCACGTAGAAGGCTTTGTGAAATGCATGTAGAAAAGCCAAATTGAATAAAAGGAAGACTAGTCAATATTGATGGCTTCTTTTTGTTGAAGTCTACGGCAATGCAAAGCTTTTGTGAAGCAAATATTATCATTTAATCCTTGCTATCTTTCAATTAAATTAACCAAGTAAGACCAAGTCAATTTTAGTGACTTTTTGCATGTGTTTCTACGGCAACTTGCATGCTTTAGGAAGACAATTCTAACACTCCAATTCACTCTCACTCTCTATGCATTTACGGCAATGCATGTTTGAAGAAAACAATTTCAATACTTCAATTCATTCTTTCTCTTCAAGCATTTACGGCCAAGCATTACAAAAAGGAAATAAAGTTAATTTCAATTTCCTAAAACTAGTCAATTTTGGTGGCTCTCCTTTTTGGCTTCTACGACAATTCACATCTGGTGAAAGGCAATATCCTACAATTAGCTATCTCACTTATTATTCATTCTTCATATCTCTTAAACAAGAAAAGCTCTCAAATTTCCTTCTCTTTTCTTCTCCAACCTCACGGCCTCTTCATCCTTTTCTATCAATCACTCTTCTATAATTCTAAACTACCTTATTTCTTGTTTCTTTACTTCATCTCAAGACACTTTATAGTTGAAACCTAAGCCTAAATCTTCCATTTTCTACCTTGTTCTTCAAAGCTTAAGTTTGAAACCTTGAAGGTAGGATTCTTTGATCTTCATGTTTCTATCCATTTCAAAGTTTAAATCATGATTTTAATCCATGATTATTCTAGTTTAGAGCCTTAGGTATTAATATTGTATGTTTTCTTTGTTTTCAAGGAGCTCTTGGTGGAGGAAGCTTGCTTGAAGGAGACATACAATGGACTTGGAGGTTTCTACAAGAGGTAAGAGGGAGATTACCCTCATCAACCATGTGTTGGTGGTGAGGAATGTTTGTGTTTGTGGTGAAGAATCCATAAGGATTCATTCACTTGATTGTTTATAGTTTTTCCTAATTGTGATTGATTATGTGAGTAAGCATGTTTATAGCTTTAATAATTTTTGGTATGTGTTTATGATTGCTTTGATATATTACTTGTGTTAATATATTGTATGTGTTTATAGAAGTATAGTAATTATTCTAGAATGTAAATAGCATGTGAAAAATTACATGAGTGTTCCAAAGAACACAACACCAAGGCTTACGGCCTTAATATAAAAGGAGGACCAAAATGTTCTCATCAATTTTCTAAAAGTGTGATTTAATTAACCTAGGAAAATTGACAAGTTACAAATTGATTTAAAGTAAGAAAAATGAATTTATGGATCCAAGAATGAAATTAGGTATTTCGGCCAACATGCCTAAGTTAAATGTTTTGATTTCTAAAACCATTTTCTAAAACAATGATTTAATGAATACAATGAATTTGACATTGATTTAAAAGATGAAAAATAATTTAAAGATCAAATGCAAGGACTTTGTTAAAATTGGCCAACATGTCGCATACTTTTAATCCAAATTTATTTTCTAATTATGGAGTAGATAATTTAATAAAAATAAATTAGATCAAGAGTTTTATAAGAGATTAAATGTATGGAAATAATTAGGAATGAATTATAAAGCATAGAATGATTTTCGGCCAAAATGCCAAATTTAAATCTTTTTGATTTATAGAATTATTTTCAACTAAGTTTAAGTAATAAATGCCAAAAGGATTTTATTACAATGAGTTTTGAAAAAATAAATTGATTAGAATTAAGTTTAAGAAGTTTAAGCTAATGATTTTTACTGTTAGAAGAAATACAGTAGCTTTGTAAAATTTAT
Organism: Ormosia emarginata; assembly: GCA_029884605.1. Classification (NCBI taxonomy): domain Eukaryota; kingdom Viridiplantae; phylum Streptophyta; class Magnoliopsida; order Fabales; family Fabaceae; genus Ormosia; species Ormosia emarginata. The sequence goes on from JAQQTP010000088.1 coordinate 50,944,837, forward strand.
AACGTATAGCTCACCTTGTGTTTTGAAGCACGTTAGTAATTTTCAAAAGTGTAATTTATTGGTTGTAATAAAAATAAAAAGAATTTTTGACAAGAAACCTAGAAAATCATTATTATAATTTTTCTAAAAACATAATACTGTCAATTTATATTAAAAACAGACAAATAAGATAGAAAAGATGTCCAAAAGACAGTATACGGTATGAAAAATATTCTACATAGTTTAAATGTATTAAATATTCTTTCTGTTTGTTTTAAACAGTGTTTTTAAGGAATTCGGACAAGAAAATGATTTAAAAATCTTACGCGATTGAGAAAACGTATTAAAAACTCTACGCGATTTTAAAAACAGTAAAATAAATTTACGCGATTTAAAAACGTTTATAAAAATGACGAGATTGTGAAAACGCGATAAAATTGCTACGCGATTGACCAAAACTATATATTCTGTATATTTTTCTGCTGTCGGGCTATGAGGTGAACCCGTACAGGCTTTCTGTATATTTTTCTCTCTTGTCGGGCTATGAGGTGAACCCGTACGGGCTTTTCACGATATATTTTTCTCTTGTCGGGCTATGAGGTGAACCGTCGAGGGCTTTGGGGACGATATTTGTCCGGTGGGACTTACTGTTAATGCCAATTTTTGGTGGATTGATTGACGAGGTGAATCACATCGTATTGTCGGTGCGATAAGCGTAATGTGGTTCGATTTTGAATGGACTTGGAGGCATTAGTGTGCATAAATCCATATGTGTACAGTTGGTTGCTCTTCTGGGCTGTGGTAAATGACAACACTCTAGTGGACTCGACACACACTATGTTTAATCGAGATCTTGTAAAGTCTAATAGTACATTGCCTGTAGTGCCACAACGTGAGACCGTGAACTACACCACGCCTTGGATGGTGGATTCCATGTGACGTGGGGCTATAGACGCAACGTGTGATAGCGCAATAGTTTGGTTGGGCAGCCGTGGTACTAATAGATTTTGAGGATCATTCGCTCTCTGATGTCTGTTTGTTTTTAGCTCCATAGAGTAGGATTGTGTCATATTGCATATGTTTATATGTTGTACTTTATTATCTTTTAACTATGATTTTTTTTTCTATGATCTTTTATATGTGATCTATGATCTTTTATATGTGATCTTATGATTATATGTTGTTATTATCTTTGTGCCTATGATTTTATATGTTGTTATTTATTATTATTTTTATTTTTATCTATGATCTTATATGTGGTTATTTCTTATATTTTTTTTTATCCATGATATTCTATGTTGTTATTTATTATATGCTTATTTGATTTATTTATAAATTGATAACATGATGGTATTTGTGATATCTGTGTGTATGGAATGACTTTGTCATTTGTATAATTCTTTGCTACCGTACTGGTATTGGTTAAAGGGGATCTTACCTCTTTACTGTATTGCTTGTTGTGTTTGTATTGTTAAATTCGTATAGTAGATGAAGGAAGTTTCTTAGACCTACTGGAGGCTATGTTCTGAAGATGGTGACGGCGTCAAGGTGTAATCTTCCAAGTTTCAACAGGATGCAGTTTGGTGGAGAAATGGAACATGTAGGTTGGGTTTTTTTTTCGTTAGTGTTGTTACCGTGCTATTAGTAGTACCCATCTTTGGGTTTGCTCCTGTTTCTACGAGTCTGTAAATGTTATGTTTTAATTTGTTGTTGGATATTTTGTAACATATATAATATGTGTATTAATTAATTCAATCTTATTTCTGTTTTACTTATAATTTTTGGTAAGTTTATATTTCCGCAAAAAGATATTTTAAAATTTATCTTTTAAAACTCAAAGCTTTTATAAAATGATTTCATTTGGTTTTATGTTTTATTTAAAATGTGACGCCCTACGGAGGGTGTTACATCCACAACCAATTAAAGTCATAGTACTCCTTTCAGATCACCCTTGTTCGAACATTTTTTTTTAAGAAAACATGAAGAAGAAGAAGAAGATAATATGTACAGATTGTTGTGGATATGACTCACATCTGCCTCTAGTTTAACGTCCAGTAACGACTTAAACGCTTCTATGAGTCGATGATAAGCTTCTCATCCAATTTTCTTATAAATTGGTAAGCAGGGTCTTTTAGAGTCAGATTCCCAAGACTGTAGCGTTTTTCTTTATCTTTGAAGAGATTCCACAAATTAAGAAGTTTACGATACACCAATCCACAAGAATGCGTCTCAAGAGTCAATAAGATATCATCTGATGACTCCTTACTCAGTCCATTCTTTGTACATTGACTTTAAACACATTACCATTCCTAAGATTCTCAATATCTATGGCCCCATGAGGATATACATGTTTAACAACAAAAAGACCACTCCACCTAAATCTCAATTTTCCAAGGAATAGGTACAGGCAAGAATTATAAAGCAGAACTTTTTGACCAATTTCAAAAGATTTTCTCAAATTGTCTTGTCATGAAAAGCTTTTGTTCTGGCTTTATAAATCTTTGAGTTCTCATATGCATCACTTCTCAATTCCTCAAGTTCATTTAATTGTAATTTGCGTATCTTGCAAGCATCATCAAAATTTAGATTGAAAGCTTTAATGGTCCAAAATGCTTTATGTTCCAATTCTACAGGCAAGTGACAAGGTTTTCCATAGACTAATCGATAGGGTGACAAGCCTAAAGATGTTTTGCAAGCAGTACGGTAAGCCCAAAGTGCATCGTTTAATCTTAAAGACCAATCTTTACGATTTGGGTTAACCATTTTTTCTAAAATTTGTTTAATCTCCCTATTTGCTAATTCAACTTGTCCACTTGTCTGAGGGTGATAAGGGGTGGCAATTTTGTGTGTAATGCCACATTTCTTCATTAAAGATTCAAATGGTTTATTGCAAAAATGTGTTTCCCCATCACTGATGATAGCTCGAGGGATTCCAAATCGACACAAGATATTTTCTTTTAAAAATTTGAGAGCAGTTTTATGATCATTGTGTCGGCATAGAATCGCCTCAATCCATTTTGAGACATAATCAACTGCAACCAAAATATACACAAATCCAAATGAGGATGAAAATGGACCCATGAAATCAATTCCCTAACAATAAAAAATTTCAATGACAAGGATGAGGTTCAGAGGCATCATGTTTCTTTTTGAAATTGAACCCATTTTTTGATAATTTTCACAACTTTTGCAAAAAGTATAGCAGTCCTTAAATAAAATGGGCCAATAAAATCCGCACTGCAAGATTTTCGTAGCTGTTTTCTTTGAAGAAAAATGACCTCCACATGCTTCTGAGTGACAAAATTTAATGACATTACCTACCTCACTGTCAGGCACACATTTCTGAAAGATTTGGTCAGGACAATATTTGAATAAGTATGGGTCATCCCAATAAAAATTTTTCACCTCTGTCAAATTTTTTTTTTATCTTGGTGCGTCCATTGAGGCGGCATCTTTCCTGTTGCAAGAAAGTTGACTATGTTAGCAAACCAAGGCATAGAATTAACAGAAAATAAAAATTCATCAGGAAAAGAATCATTGATAGGTGTGCTAAAAGGTGAGCCTATTGTAAGTCTGGACAAATGATCAGTGACAACATTTTCGGCTTCTTTCTTATCTTTAATTGTGATGTTGAATTCTTGAGGCAACAAGATCCATCGTATCAATCTTGGTTTGACATCCTGCTTAGACATCAAATATCTAACAGCAGCATGATCGGTGAAAATCATAATAGAAGAACCAATTAAGTAAGATTGAAATTTGTTCAGTGTAAAAATTACAGCAAGTAGTTCTTTTTCAGTAGTGGTATAATTTATTTATGCACTATTTAAAGTTCTACTTGTGTAACAAATCACATGAGGCTTACTTTCCTTTCTTTGGCCTAAAATAGCGCCCATAGCATAATCACTAGCATCACACATTAACTCAAAAGGCAAAGACTAGTCAGGAGATTACATGATAGGAGTAGATGTCAGAAGACTAATTAATTTTTCAAAAGATTTTTGACATTCTTGAGTCCAATCAAATGGTGCATCTTTTAACAGAAGACTACATAATGGTCTAGATATGGAACTAAAGTCCTTTATGAATCTTCTGTAAAATCCTACATGTCCTAAAAAGGAATGAACTTCTTTGACTGTTTTTGGAGAAGGCAAATGAGCAATTAATTCAACTTTGGCCTTATCAACTTCAATTCCTTTAGAAGATATCACATGACCTAACACTATTCTTGAGGTAACCATGTAATGACATTTTTCCCAATTTAACACAAATCCTTTTTCTTTGCATCTTTTAAGAACTTTTTCCAAATTATCAAGACAATTTTCAAAAGAATTTCCAAAAACTGTCAGATCATCCATGAAAACCTCTAAATAATGCTCAATCATGTCACTAAAAATGCTTAACATGCATCTTTGAAATGTTGCCGGAGCATTACAAAGGCCAAAAGGCATTCTTCTATATGCAAAAGTACCAAAGGGACATGTAAAAGTGGTCTTTTCTTGATCTTCCAATATAATTGGTATTTGATTATAACTTGAAAAACCATCAAGAAAAAAGTAGTATGGATGTCCTGCTACCCTTTCCAGAATTTGATCAAGAAATGGCAAGGGGAAATGATCTTTCCTAGTAGCAGCATTTAATTTTCTAAAATCAATACACATACGCCAACTAGATGAAACTCGTGTCGGTATTAATTCACCTTTATCATTTTCAATCATTGTTATTCCAGATTTCTTAGGCACAACTTGTGTAGGGCTTACCCATTGACTATCAGAGATAAGATAGATAATTCCAACATCAAGCAATTTAAGGATTTCAGCTCTAAATACCTCTTTCATGTGTGGATTTAATCTTCTTTGAGGTTGTTGAGAAGTTTTAGCATTATCCTCTAAATGTATTCTATGTGTACAAATTAATGGATTAATGTCTTTTATGTCCTTTAATATCCATCCAATTGCACTTTTATGTCTTTTAAGTACTTCTGTTAACATACCTTCTTGTTTTTCAGCAAGAGACGAGGAAATTACCACTAGAAAGTTTTGCTCTTCTCCCAAAAATGTGTACTTCAACCCAGCAGGTAATGGCTTTAGTTCCGGTGTGGGTACTTTTTCATGGGCATTATCATGCATGGATTTTAGCTCTTCAAATCTTAGCTTCCATCCCTTGTACTCCATTACCTATGTACAATCAAGCAAAGAACATATTTTAGAGATATCATCTTCTAGTTGCATGCCTGACTCAAATGAATTGACTAAACAAATTTCTAATAGGTCAGAAGAACTCCTTGTTTAAAGATGATCATCTATAATGGCTTCAATTCCTTCAACTTCCTCCTTTTCATCATGGACTTCCTGTGGTTGCTTGCACATGTTAAAAACATTGAGCTCCAGTGTTATGTTTCCAAATGTTAGCTTCACCACTCCATTTCTGCAATTTATCAAAGCATTAGATGTTGCTAAAAATGGACAACCTAAAATAATAGGAATTGACTTGCAACTATCAACCATAGGTTCCGTATCCAAGACAATAAAATCTACAGGATATATGAATTTATCAACTTGAACCAACACATCTTCCACTATTCCTCTTAGAATTTTAATTGATCTATTGGCAAGTAGAAGAGTTACAGAAGTTGGTTTTAACTCACCCAAATTGAGTTGCTGATAAACTGAATATGGAAGCAAATTGACACTAGCACCAAAATCAAGTAAAACTTTTTCAATTTTATGTTCTCCAATAATGCATGAAACTGTAGGATAACCATGGTCTTTATATTTCAATGCATTATTATTCTGAAGAATGGAGCTTACCTGTTCATCCAAAAATGCTTTCTTTTTCACATTTAGTTTCCTTTTAACAGTGCACAAGTCCTTCAAATATTTGGCATAACAAGGAATCTGTTTGATAGCATCTAACAAAGGAATATTGATCTTTACTTGTTTCAAAATTTCAAAAATTTTAGTGTGGTGGTCCAATTTCTTTGGATTATTCAATGCTTGAGGAAATGGGGGTGAAGGCGAGAACTTAGTCTCCTTTTGATCAGCTTCTTCATTTTCTTGAGCAATTTGTTCATCTTCTTTCTCACAAGGTTCGGGAATTTATTTTTCAACAACCTTTCCACTCCTAAAGTTATGACTGACTTGACTTGGTCCATTTGTTGGTTTTCTGAACTCCCCTCATTTAGACTGTACTGACCCTTGGGATTTGGTTAAGGTTGAGAAAGAAATTTTCCTTTCTCGTGAATCGTGAGTGCATAATAAAGTTTAGCAAGAGTGTTTTTTATGTCATTCATGATTTGATTGTTTTGTTTATTAATGACCTCTTGCTTTTCTATGAATGCATGCAGTGTTTCTTCAAGGTTTTTCCTATATGGTGGGACATAAGGTGCATATCCTTGAGAATTGAGTCCTGTTGTGCCTGAGGAGGTGGTGGTTGCACAAATTGTGACTAATTATTATTCCTCCAGCTGAAGTTCGGGTGATTTCTCCATCCCGGATTGTATGTATCTAAAAAATAAAAAGTAAATGACTTTTTAAAATTATTTATTGCATTTACTTGCTCATGTACAACTTCTTTAAAAACAGGAATATTGGGACATTCATGTGTTGAGTGTCCTAAGTCATCACAAATGCCACAAATTTCTTCATTTTGCACAGATTTGATTTCTTTTGCTTTTCTTAATTCCATGGCTTCAACCTTTCTAGTCAAACTAGCAAACCTAGCATTTAGATCTTCCTCTTGACTAAGGTGATATTTTCCTTTATTAGCACTTGCAAGGTTAGATCTAATTGAATTTTCAGAAGGGTTAGTACCATGCCAAGATTGAGAATTTTCAGCCAACTGGTTTAAATAGTCTAAAGCTTCATCAGGTTCTTTATCAAGAAACTCACCATTGCACATTGTTTCCACAAATTGTTTAGTTTTAGGTGTTAAACCTTCATAAAAGAAGCTTATAGTACGTCATTTTTCAAAACCATGATGTGGGCAAGAATTTAACAAATCTTTAAACCGTTCCCTACATTGAAAATATGCTTCATTTGAATTTTAGAAAAAATTTTGGATTTGTCTTTTCATAGCATTGGCTTTATTGTTGGAAAAAATTTCTTTAAGAACTCACCTTGCATTTCTTGCCATGTGCCAATTGATCTTGGTTTCAAATTGTTAAGCCAAGATTTTGCTTTATCTTTTAAAGAAAAAAGAAACAATTTAAGCTTAACAATCTCTTCAGTGTAATTTTGGTCATTGAAAGCAATACATGCTTCCTCAAATTCTTTCAGATGTAAATATGGACTTTCAGATTCTAAACCATGAAAATTAGGAAGTAAAGAAATCATACCTAGCTTAAATCTAAAATTGTTGGTGTTGAGTGGAAAGATAAAACATGATGGACTAGAATTTTGAGGTGGTTCCAAATATTCACGCATGGTTCACAACAGTTGATTTTCATGTTCATCATGTACACTTTCATTTTCAGTCATTGTGTCAATTGTGTGTGATTGTGATTCAAACAAATCAATATATAAAGTACCAGAATTAATTTTAACTAAACGACCAGAATTTAAATCACGATACCAATTAAGCATAAGTAAATGACTTAAAATAGAAAAAATAATGTACAAGTCGGTAATTTACACTAGCCATTAAATATTAACAATGATGTGGTATAAACCAACCACCTAATAAATATTAATAAGTAAAAAGTTAGATAACTGATAAATTAAAAAGTTAGATAATTAGAGAGTTAATAATTAGTAAGTTAGAAAGTGCAGAGAGTAAAATGCAGAAAATAAATTTAAAATATGAAAATCGGAGAGAGACAAAGCCCCACAGAGCCGGCGAAATACAAAAGAAGAAGAAAGATTATTTCGTTATATTAGAAAGCAATAATAAATAACAGAAATTAAAAAGTTAGAGTGCAGAAAATAAAAGACGTAAATTAAAAAGTTAGAGTGCAGAAAATAAAAGTTAGTAAGCAGAAAATAAATGATATAAATTAAAAGTTAGAAAGTTAGTATGTTAGCAAGTTAGTAGGTTAGTAAGTTAGATAGTTAGAAAGTTAGAGAGTTAGTAAAGAAACCGAAGGATCGGCAAGCCGATCTTTTGCTCTGGTGAGGGAGAAGAGAGAATAAATTTTATTAAAGAAAAAGAACTTCAATAAATTAAAACTTCTAATCAAGTCCCCAGCAACGACGTCAAAAACTTGATTGCGGGATTTAAAGGATGCAAACCCAAGTGCAGGTTGTCTCAAGTAATAAATTTATCAGGAGTCTGAGGTCGATCCATAGGGAATTGATGAAGAGAAATTATTTGAGGTAAGAAAAGGATTTGTCGCAACACCAAAAGTAATAAAAGATGTTCACAAATGAATTTAAGAACTTGCTTGGGTTAGGAGATCCACTCTTGGTAATGAATTAAAGGCAAGATTATTTCTCTTTATAACTCAATTGAAATCCAAACACAACAGAGGTTCCAATCGGAAAATATAACATTCAAAGTTCAATTATATATGTAATCATATTATGATTCCTTTAATTATCTACCAACATTTGTAAATGAGTTCAAGCATTCACTGTGCTAATCCTATTGTCTACAATAAATCAAGATCTCCATTATACAAAGAAGGTTTCTAAATTGATTGAAAACAAAATACAACACATATAATGTCCATTTGATAATATATCATTTAAGCACAAGAAATAGAATAATGTAACCTTATTTCATTACCAAGAGCTTCACTCTTTCACCCAAGCAAGATGAAGATTTAGTTACTCATAGATAAGAAGAAAGAAAGAGAGAAGAAGAGAAAGATGAACATAGCTTCAATTTAGAGCAAGAGAAAATTACAACAAAAGAAAACAGTAAATAAGCATAACCATAACTTCTAAAAACTAAGCTTAACACCAGAGCACCAAATGATCAGCCAATGGTGCCTTTTATAGAGGATTAGGGATACAAAATGACAAGGGGGCTGATTAAGAGTAAGTGGATGAGTGGGTGAATGAGTGGAAAATGCCAAATGGTGTGTTGGTGAGTGAAAAATTATTGAGATTCTTTGTCTCCAAAATCATGCAGTGTTGATCTCATGGATGCCATTAGAATGAAGCAACATGGTCTTCATGAAAGTTGTAGCATTTTGTCTCAGCTTTCCAATGCCATCAAGATCAACCACAAATTCATCCTACAGCCCAAGATATGACCCAATTACTGTAGACTATTTAGGCCCAGTTTTAGCACCTCTGTTTTGAATTCCAGGCCCAATATCACCTCCAAGTTGTCCGAATGAGCTCTTGTGTTCTCCATGAAAGTTGTAGATATGGGTCTTAACTTTCAAATATCCAAATTTCAGCTCAAGATAATTCCCACAACTCGAGTTATGCTCTGATTACTGCACACTATTCAAGTTCCAATCACAAAACCCATACTCTAACTTCTAAGCCCATTTAGCTTCACTAGATTTTCGAATTTTACCTGGAGCTTTGCATGAAAGTTGTAGAGCTCTCTCTTATCTTTCCTACAATGTAAGATACATAATTATTACACATCTAGAACTCAAGATATAGCTGAAATACAAAAATAGTGTAAGACCCAAATAATACTAAAAAAATCAATTAAGTCCAATTTGAGTCCAAACTTACAAAACATAACCAAGCTCAATCAATTAAGTATACAAAGAGTGTAAATGACTAAAAATGAAGGTTTATTAATGTATAAAATATGTGATTATTAATGGTGCTAAGTTTGAAAGCTTGTCGAAGTTCTCAAGGTATTTCCAATCACAGCCTGATGAGAAGTGGAAATGTCACAAGTTCAAAGAAAGATTGAGGCATGACTTAAAGAGAGCGGTATTGCCTTTGGGAATTGGGAACTGGACAAGTGTCATACGATTAAGGAGTTGGACCAATCACAAGACATGAGAAACCGTAACTTTGGACCTTCTCGGTTCCAAAAGGGAAGGAATGGCAGTGGCAATCATTTTCAGCAAAAGCCGTATTCGAGGGCACCGTGGAATCAATCTCAACAACAATCACATGGAGGAGGTTCTGGTAACAACAAGTTTGGTTGAACCATAGCATCTTCATCAAAATGCTTCAAGTATGGAAAGGATCACTTAACCAAGGAGTGTACAGTCAAGGGGATCATTTGTTTCAGATGCGGGAAGCCCTGACACATCTCAAGGGATTGCAACCAACCAAAGGCAGAGCCTTCTATTAATAATGTATGTGCCGCAAGACCTTAGGCAGGAGGAATAGTTTATACTATGAGTGGAACAAAAACTTCTCAATCTGAAGATTTGATTAAGGGAAATTGTGTCATAGGAAGTAATATTTTAAATGTACTGTATGACTCAGGGGCGACCCATTCTTTTATTGCCTGTGACTGTGTGCACCGATTAGGATTATCTGTGTCTTCCTTATCTTTTGATTTGATTATTTCTACTCCTATTGCTAAATCTGTTGTTACTACTCAAGTTTGCTTGAACTGTCCTATTTCTGTGGAAGATCAAATCTTTTCGGTCAATTTGATTTGTTTGCCTCTTTCTTAGATAGATGTGATATTAGGAATGGATTAGTTATCTTTTAACCATATCCTATTAGATTGTTCCAATAAAACCTTAGTATTTCATGATCCTGAGATTTCTAGATTTATAATTGCCCACCAAGTCAAATTTTTCTTGAAGGAAGTAGCTCAAGGATACATGTTTTTGTCTTCCTTGGAGGTCAAGAGTGAGAACGATGTGAATGCTACTCCTATGGTCAATGAGTTTCCTGAAGTCTTTTTTGATGATATACCTAGATTACTACCAGAAAGAGAGGTAGAATTTTTTATCGATCTTGTACCAGGATCTGGTCCTATATCCATGGCACCATATCAGATGTCGCCATTAGAGTTAGCCAAACTCAAGAAGTAGTTGGAGGAACAGTTGAGGAAGTAATTTGTGAGACCTAGTATTTCACCGTGGGGAGCTCCAGTGCTGTTAGTTAAGAAGAAGGATGAAACTTCTCGGTTATATGTGGACTATCATCAGTTGAACAAGATCACAATCAAGAACAAGTATCCACTTTCGAGGATAGATGATTTGATGGATTAGCTGAAGGGAGCCACTATTTTCTCCAAGATTGATCTACGTTCTGGCTATCATTAGATTCGTGTAAAAGTAGAGGATGTTCCCAAGATGACTTTTCGAACGCGTTATGGGTATTATGAGTATCTTGTCATGTCGTTCGGAGTAACAAATGCTCCTGTTGTATTCATGGATTACATGAATTGGATCTTTCATCCTTATCTAGATAGATTTGTTGTTGTCTTTATTAATGACATTTTGATCTATTCTCAAAGTAAGGAGGAATATGCTGAACATCTCAGTGTGGTTCTTCAGATCCTAAAGGAGAAGAAGCTATATGCTAAGTTGTCAAAATATGAGTTCTAGTTAGAGGAGGTTCAATTTTTTAGATCACATGATTTCAAAGGAAGGAATTGTAGTGGATCCATCGAAAGTGGAGTTAGTTATTCAGTAGGAAAGGCCAAAGACTGTAACAGAGATTCGTAGCTTTGTGGGATTAGCTAGTTATTATCAAAGATTTATCGAGGGATTCTCCAAGATAGCAGGACCTCTCACCCAGCTATTCTCCAAGATAGCAGGACCTCTCACCCAGCTTATAAGAAAGAATCAAACTTTCACATGGACAAATGCATGTGAAGAGAGTTTTCAAGAGTTGAAGAGACGATTGACTACTTCGCTAGTGTTGATTTTGCCTGATCCCAATGAACCTTTTGAAGTGTACTGTGATGCTTCATATCAGGGTTTAGGATGTATCCTTATGCAGAATAGAAGAGTGGTAGCATATGCTTCAAGGCAACTGAGAGTACATGAGAAGAACTATCCTATGCATGACTTGGAGTTAGTTGCTGTTGTATTTGTATTGAAGATCAGGAGATATTTTCTATATAGAGCAACATTCAATGTCTACAGCGACCACAAGAGTCTAAAGTATTTGTTTGATTAGAAGGAGTTGAATATGAGACAGAGGATGTGGTTAGAATTTTTGAAAGACTATGATTTTCAACTTCAGTATCATTCCAAAAAAGCGAACGTCATAGCAAATGCTTTTAGTAGGAAGATGCTTAGTGTTTCTGCTATGATGCTCAAAGAAAGTGAGTTAATAGAACAATTTAGGGATATACGGTTGTCTGTGGAGTTGACATCGGGGAGAATGTGCTTGAATATGATCACTATTTCAAGTGGATTAATGGAAGAAATCCGAGAGAAGCAAGGAAGTGACTCATACTTACAGAATGAGAAGGAGCTGGTGAAGCAAGGCGCTGTATCAGAATTCAGGGAAAGACCAGATGAGATCTTAAGATTCAGAGATAGGATTTATGTACCGAGTGATCTCGCACTCAGGAGGTTGATTCTTAATGAAGCCCATAGGAGCAATCTGAGTATGCACCCAGGAACTACTAAGATGTACCAGGATCTGAAACGATTATATTGGTGGCAAGGAATGAAGAGGGATGTTGCCAAGTATGTGTCATCTTGTTTAGTTTGTTAAAAAGCTAAAGTGGAACACCAAAAGCCTTCAGGAATGCTACAACCTCTGACTATTCCAGAATGGAAATGGGATAGCATTGCAATGGACTTCCTGGTTGGACTACCAAAGACTAGAAAAGGGGTATGATTCAATATGGGTAATTATTGATCGGCTTACGAAGTTAGCGTACTTCTTGCCAATTAACATGTGATATTCGATGGAGAAATTGACTCAAATGTATATCAGTGAGATTGTTAGATTACATGGTGTACCCTCGAGAATTGTTTCTGATAGAGACCCTAGGTTTACATCAAGATTTTGGCAGAGTTTGCAAGAAGCCATGGGAACGAAGCTTCGTCTAAGTTCTGCATATCATCCACAAACAGATGGTTAGTTAGAAAGGACAATCCAATCATTGGAAGATCTATTAAGAGCTTGTGTCTTGGAGCAAACTGGGAGTTAAGATGAATTCTTACCTTTGATAGAGTTCACCTATAATAACAGTTTCCACGCAAGCATTGGGATGGCACCCTATGAGGCATTGTATGGGCGATGATGTAGAACACCTTTGTGTTAGTACCAAGATGGTGAAAGTTCCGCAATAGGACCTGAGCTTGTACAACAAACAACTGAAAAAGTTAAGATGATTCAGGAAAGAATGAGGGCAACTCAGAGTAGACAGAAGAGCTATGCCAACAAGAGACGAGGACTTCTTGAATTTGAGGAAGGTGAATGTAACACCCCTTTGGGGATGCCACACATATAAAGAAAAATAAAAATAAATAAATAAATCTATCCAAGTTGTAAAACATTCGTTAAATAATAATATGAGTCGTAAAGTAATTCCTGATAGACAGATTATTAAAAATAAAATATTACGAAAAACATAAAATAAACAGAACAACACTACTCATAATATACATATATTCCAAGTTATAAGTTATACAAATAATTTACAACTACAATTACAAATATTTAAACGAAACAAGTAAATAAAAACAAGAAAAGAGTCAATATATACATCCATACGCAGACGCGCCCAAAAAAAACATCATGCATATTCAATCCTCTGAAGGATCACTCTCAACATGAAAATGATCATCAGGAGACAAATATCCAGGATGCCTCGACTCTCGGCGAAAATGTGACCGCGCAGTCGACACAAGTGTCATCTCACTAGGCTCAGTGGATATCCCACCAAAATGACGCATAATGGATAAGGGTAACTCTAAATGCAGAAACACCGTCGTCGTCATCACTGGCTCGTCATCAAATCTATGGCGTAGGGTCACCGTCATCCGTCCCGCATACGTCACAGAGTCTCTATCTCCTCTCATGTGCCACGATAGCGATCCACCGTGAAACTCAAGAGTCACGAACCCCAAAAATCCTGGCACCGCCATACCAACACTAATCAATCCAATGGGTATGGATGATCAGATGGTTCTTGATCGTCAAACTGGTCGTCGGCTAGCTGATCTTCCTCCTCCTCGGGGTACAGAACCTCAAGAGGCTGTTCCTCTTCCTCGAACTCTTTACCATATAAACAGGTATATACAGAAAACACATACAATAAAGAGGTAAGACAATCTAAAATCACCACAAACATGGCCAATAAGAAGACGACAAACAACAGATATACAGTTCATGCAATATGAAAAGCTATAACATTAATAAGTAACAGAGTAGTGTAAAGATTCAAAAAGATTTAAATATTCCAACAATATACCATCACAAATAAAATAAAACAAGAACAAATAATACAATACAATAATAGATAAAACAGATACAGTAAACAAATAAATCAATATCAATATAATAAACAGATAAGACAAAAATAAATAGATAAGACAAAATAAATAAATAGATCCCAATAAATAAACATAAGACACACCCTACTCCATGGAGCTAAAAAAACATACAAAGATATCAGAGAGAATGACTCGCAAAAATCTATTAGTACCACGGCTGTCCAACCAACTATTGCGCGGTCACACGTTGCGTCTATAGCCCCACGACACAGGAATCCATCATCCAGGCGTGGTGTAGTTCACGGTCTCACGTTGTGGCACTACAGGCAAATGTACTACTAGATTTCACAAATCTCGATTAAATATAGTGCGTGTCGAGTCCATTAGTGTGCTATCGGTTTACCACGGCCCAGCGGAGCTACCAACTGTCCACATATGGGATACCGTACACTAACGTATCCAAGTCCATTAGAACAATGAACCACACTACGTTTATCGCATCGACAACACGATGTGATTCGTCTCATCAACCGATCCACCAAAAATTTGGCATAAACTCAATACATAATTCCAAAAATATGAAATTACAAAAATGCCCTCAAGATAAGAATATGCCCTCAATGGCAGAAAAATAGAAAGCCTGTACGGGTTCACATTTTCCCGACAGCGAAAAATCCTCAAAAGCCTGTACGGGTTCACATTTTCCCGACAGCGAAAAATAAATACAGTAACGGTCAGTCGCGTAGAAATTTTATCGTGTTTTCACAATCTCGTCATTTTTACAAACATTTATAAATCGCGTAAATATATTTTTCTGTTTTCAAAATCGCGTAGGATTTTTAACACGTTTTCTCAATCGCGTAAGATTTTTAAATCATTTTCTTGACCGAATTCCTTAAAAATTACTGTTTAAATAAACAGAAATAATAAATAATACTTTTGAGCTACGTATAATATTTTCTATACCGTATACTGTCTTTTGGACATCTTTTTTATCTTATTTGTCCGTTTTTACTAAAAATTGATAGTATTTTGTTTAGAAAACTATATTAATGGTTTCCTAATTTTACTGTAAAAATTCTGTTTATTAAATTTTTAAACCATATAATTAATCCTTTTGAAAACTACTAACATGCTTCAAAATACAACATGAGCTATATGTTAGAAATTTTTGAAAGTTACTGTATTTCATTTCTAATAACAAAATCATTAGTTCTAAGTTTTCAAACTTATTTCTAATTGATTCTTTTCCTTAAAACTCTTTTTAGAAAAATTCTTTTTAACACATATTGCATCCTTATACTTAGAAAAGGTTTGAATTAAATTTTAGAAACCATGGATACTTGGTTTGGCATGTTGGCCGAATTTCCTAAATATTTTGAAATTGATTTCTAAATTATTTCTCATCTTCTAAATATATGTCAAACTTATTGTATTGTCTAAATTCATTTAACCATTGTTTTAGAAAAATGGTTTTTGAAATCAACACATTCATTTTAGGCATGTTGGCCGAAAATAATAAGTCTTACCATTTGATTTCTAAATTCATTTTCTTTGATCTAATCAACTTGAAACCTTCTTAATTCTCCTAGGTTAATTAAATTACCTTTTAAGAAAATTAAGAGAACATTTTGGTTCTCCATTTGGTTAGTGGTCGTGAGCCTCATGGAGTGCTCTTTGGAACACACATGCATTTCCTTGACATGTTATTCACATCCTATACATTATCATGCAATTCTATACTTTATCATGCAATTCTAACACATGCAATATTATCAAAGCTTGTAGACATGCAAATTAAAGCTTGTAGACATGCAAACTATTACAAACCACAAATAGGAAAGCTACTAACAATTACACAACCACATCAAATAAGCTACTAACAAACACAAACATGAATCCTTATGGATTCTACAATCACAAAATCAAACTCCATCTTCTTACCACCACCCATAGGTGATAAGATTTGTCTTCCTCTTACCTTAAATGAAGACAAATGGATTTCTTTCACTTCTCCTAGGTCACGGTTTTCCTCCTCCAAAACCTAGCAAGCTTAAACAAAAACTACAAGTTACTAACCATTAAAAGAGAACCTAAACCATGGATAAATCATGGCTTAGAACTTTGAAAAAGGATTTAGAAAAGAAAAACAAGAAATTTCACCTCCTTGGTACAAACTTCCCAGTAGGTTTTCAAGCTTCAATTGAAGGAATTTGCAAGAACTCTCAACTAGAGATGTTCTTAGGATTGTGTTTAGGTTTAGAAAACTTGGTTAGATAGAATTTTGGGTGGTTGGATGGTAGAGTATGAAGCTTGGCCGAATAGTGAAGAAAGAAAGCAACAATGGTGGCTAGGGTTTTTGGAAGAGAGAGAAGAGAGAAAGTTGCATGAAAGATGAAGTGATTATGGTCTTCCAACCCCTCTTGGCCATAGACTTCAATGCATGCAAGGTGTGCATGGCTTTGGCTTCATCCAAGCCCTTGGATGCTTCAAAGGTTAAGATTAAAACTTGGTTAGCAAGCTTATTTCCTATTGGTTGGTTCAAGCATAGTCACCATGCTTAGTCATTAAGCTTCATTAACTCTTAAGCCTAGTCATTAGTTGAGTCACCATGTTTCTTGAAAGTTCCTTCACTAATGATGATTAATTAAGCTACTAAGTTAACTGTATTAGCTAAACGTGAGTCCCGCAAAACATTTCTGGGTCCACTGTCATCTAATTATACTGACTAATAAAATAATATTATAATAATACAAAATTATTTTATTTAACAGTTAAATCCTAAAAATTAAAAGATTAATTTTAGGCTCATTCAGAATTGGGTTTAGTAAGATCCCCCGCCTCTGAATAATTAAAAACAGATTTTACCGGTCCGGAAAAATATTATTTTCTGCCCGTAGCAAATCACACAAAAAGTCCATATAAAATCACAGACAAGTAATATTGGACACTAAATCAAGTAGAAAACAATTAAAAACAGCAAAAACAGTACAAACAGCACGTTCGGGACGTAATGGTTATTTTTCCATTTTTTTCCCACAACGTAGCTAATCATCCAAAACGTTCAAATAAAATTACAGACAATATTAATTGTCTGTATATCTTCCAGAAAAATTAAAACAGTAGCTCGAAAAAATTTTTATTTTACCGTCTCGGAACAAATTACATAAAAAGACCAAATAAAATTTGAGCCTGTATAAACATATTTGTATTTCATGCAGAAATCGAGAAACAGTAAAATAGGGACACAACGGTCATTCACACGAAAGCTTGAAAAACAGCAAACAGTACATTCGGTACATTTTCTAAAAATCGGGGTGTTACAGTGAACATGTGTTTTTGAGAGTTACACCCACGATTGTTGTCAGAAGGGTTATTAAACCTAGAAAACTCACTCCTAAATTTATCAGACCATATCAAATTCTTCGTCGAATAGGTCTAGTATGTAACATCCCGAAAATTAATAAATTCATGACAAATAATCGTTTTATAATATTTAGGATTTTCTAGATTTTTTTTAGATTTTTTTTAGAACGCGGAATATCTTAATATTATTTTTCGTTTTATATGCACATTGGGCAAAGTCGGGAAAACGACTGTAACGTTCCGAAAGTCAAAAAATTTTATGACGAATAGTCGTTTTATAATATTTGTGATTTTTGAGAATTTTCTAAAATTTTTCCGGAAACGTCGAATATTTTAATATATTCGTCCTTTTGCATGCAAATTAAGCGGAGTCGGGAAAATGAAATATTTTTCCTGAGAACCTTGATCTGTGGAAACGTCGACGGGGGATCTTACTAAACCTGAGGTTGGACACGATTTACGAGATTTTATGTTTTTTAAAAATTCTAACAGAGCGATAGATCACTGTGTAATTTTTATCTGTTGGACAATTAATACTGACTTCTGTCAACTATAACAATTATCCATTGGATAATAGTATGCATTAGAAATCCTATCACCTTATCCTAATACAATCTACTTTATGTCACATCAAATCCACTTTAATCAAAGCTTCTAGAAACTTTGACCCCAAATGACCAAGTTGCCCTAAGTAATTACATGGAAGGACAAAACTCTCCCTCCCTATTTATCTTGTGTGCTACGGCTGAAGCACTCTTTGGGGATAAGGAAATTCAATTTTTCTTACTCATTCTACTCCTCACTTCACTAACAACAAACCCTAATTTCACTCTACTATCACCCTTCTCTCTCTTCACTTCTTCTTCCTCCTTTTTCTCCCAAAATTGTCCCCTCCTCCTCTCCACTCTCCAATATGGCAGCAACCCCATTTGGTGGCTACCTCCACCATTTCATCAAGCTAAGCTCATTTCCATCTTCACCTCATCATTCTAAACATTTTTCCTTTTGGATCCATCTCCTAAAAACCTCTATTTCGTTTTCCACCATTAGAGAACAAAGGTTGAAGCTTTAAGGGTTTTGGAGGTGTGGTGGCTGAATTCCCCCTTCACCATCAAGAAGTGATTTTTGTGTTCCTCTTTCCATACATTTCATCTTTTGTGACCACTTTCTAAATCTCTCATCTACATCATCTTCTTCAAGAACAAAACTTGAATCTTTTGGAGGTAAACCTTTGATCTTTTGCTTCTCTTCTTCATTTTCGTTTCCATGGTCATTTTTGTAACCATGGATCATGTCTTTACCAAACCTTGGTGTTGATTTATGATATTGGATTTTTAGGGTTCTTGAAGGGCCAAAACCGAATCCACCTAGAAGAAATCCAAGGAAGCCATATTTGTGTTCTTCCATTTGCATCTTCTATCATCAAGCCCTAACTTTGAAGATCTAGGTAAAGATTCTTGGTTTCTCTCCTATTTCTTCTTATTTTCGTATTCCTTGGTTACTATGTGACCAAGGGCTTCTCTTTTTAAGCATTGATGTATGATTTGAGTGATTTTGAACACTCTAGGGTTTTTGTGTGAGTGGAATATGAAAATCACAAAGAATAAATCTCAAGGAGTTCAAGCTCGAGGCTTTAGGTAGAGTTCTTCACTTTCTTCACATTTATTTCTCTTTTTCGTTTTCCTTGTTCACCTATGTGACCAAGGATCATCCTTTTCAAGCCTTGGTTTGTAATTGTGAAAATTTGACCATTTTATGGTTCTCTTGAAGGTGGAATCCGAATTTTGTAACCAAGGAACCAAGGAGTTTGTTTTCTTGAATTGTCCTCTTTAGGTAAGAGGGAGATTACTCACTTCAACCATTTATTGGTGATGAGAAGACTTTTGTGTGTTGTTGATGGAGAAATTCATCTTTGTATGCTTACTTGATTTTGGTGATTTTGTATGATTTAGTGTTCTTGAATTTGATTAATGCTTGATTTGTGTTCTTGAATATATTGGAAGTGTTAAATGTGTTTGATCATGTTAGGGTTGCTAAATGGAAAATTTAGAGTTTCCTACCCCAACATGATGGCCACGGTTTTGACCTTGATAATTAGGCAATTGGAATGATCTTGGTAACTTAAAATTTAAGTGAATTGATTTAAGGAACTAATACACAAAAGAGGAAGAAAAATTGAAACTTAGAAGATCTATGATGCCACGATTTTTGGCTTAAAACTACAAGGAATTGGAATGAAATTGGTGAATAACAATTTAAGTAAATGAATATTAAGAAGTTGATACATAAAATGGAAAGAAACATTGGACTTTGAAGACTTATGACGACCACGGTTTTAGAGAGACAGATTGGGTTTAAGTGATGCCTTGGTGCATCCTTGGAGATTGAAGACTTAGAGACATGCATAATCTTTAATAAGTGGAAGAATTTAATTGAATAGTGGCAATTGAGGAGACCACGGTTTTAAGGGGTTATTTACCCTAATATTTTCATAATTGACCAAAGACTTGAGACTTTGAAAATGAGAATCCATAACATGAACATCGTGACAATTGATTAAGATATATAACGTTGTAAAAGTTGAATTCCATAATATGAAATAGTGATAAATGGTAAACTATAATATATATTATTGTTGAAGAATTGAATTGATCCCATATAGAACAAAAACTAAGCAATTAGGTATCAAGAGACTAGTGCATAATATGGAAGAAATTTAGAACCTTGAAGACTTGTGAGGCTACGGTTTTAAGGGTTAGTTAACCTAAGGATTTGTATAATTGATCAAGACTAAGTTCTTGGAAATGTTAAACCCATAATGGGGAAATGGTGATAATTGATGGGCCATGAACATACTTTGATGTTGAGAAGTAATTCTGTATTGTTGTAAAACCCTATGTGGGGCTAAGTATTTATCGATGGATTTCTTGAGAAAATTATAACGTATTGACATTGAGCATGAATTGTATACCGTTGTGGTATTGAATATGATAAATGTATCATTAATATGATGTGTTGAAATTGAGAGTGAATTATATACCGTTGTGGTATTGCTTATGATGAATGCATTATTGATAAACATACATGATTGGACATTGTGTCGTCATGCATATGTATGCCTAAGAGTTGAATAACACCTATGTGCGGGTGCGAATAGACTAAGCGTAGGTGCCATATGTTGTTGGCCCTGGGGGCGTCGGGGTGCGGGTGCCTCATCATGGACAGTTAAGAGCTCCTCTTGCCGTGGGGTAGACTGATGCAAACACACCGATGATCCGGACCGGGATGCTGTCCTATCTCACGATCAACTATTGAGGTGCCACGTATAAGTCATTGATGCGCAAATATTTTTATGAAATAAAGCACACTGTATTTTAAGGCTAACGATATACTGGCATTACTCCTTGATCATTCACTCAGAAAGGTTAATGTCTAGCTTCATGGAGTAGGATTTGGTACCATAATGCATTGTGCATCGTTCATTGTCGGTCTCATGAATTGTTGAGCATGAACACCTATGACTGTGAAAGTAACTATTTTACTTTTGTAAATGATTATCTGATCATTGTGCTAATTTCTGGAAATATTGTTGTGATTTGTCTGATATTGTCAATTCTTGCTATTGCCTACTGTTGTTCTGCTTTTACTATAAATATCACTGTTATTATTGATTCTTGTTATTGCTTATAATTGAACCGCTTTTGGTATAAATTTTGCTGTTGTTGTCAATAAATGTATAAACTGTATTGCTTTGTGGGTGCCTTGCGCCGTGTTGTTTTCTTACTGCCATAGTGGTAATGAAAGATGGGTGTCTCACCACTTTCCTGTATTACCCTGTTTTATGTCAAATTGAATAAAAACAGTGAAGAGTGCGAGTGGATTCGGTTAGTTGTACTTTGAGGATCGACTTCTATCTCCTGGTGATGGCGTCTACATCACCTTATCTGTTTCGCACATGGATACAGTTTCTTCAAGGCTCGGAAGCCTGGCATTTCGACCGTGAAGCGAGGCTTATCGTGTACATGGGGGATGTAACCTTGGTTTAGAGTGGTAATGAACCCGGTGATGGGACGAACATCGTCTATGTTCCTTTATGTGTGGAGCTCCCTATACCCATTGGGGAAATGTGGAGTAACCGCCATCTCTTCCCTAGAGAGGTTTCGGTTATGACGCATGTTTGTGCTCCTGTTCAGTTGGATATATCACAGGGACGAGTATTATCTGTCAGAGATGCTGAGGAAGATCAAGTGCAGGATCATTCCATTCACGTGTTCGACTTCGGAGAAGGCCGAGCCTTTATATGGTAGTTTATGTTATGTAATGAAAGGATTAAGTTTGATATTGTGTAATTCTACTTTATGCATTAATTATGGATATGTCTTTTGTATTAAAATGATGTTGTATTTGGATATGAGTCAATATAATTTTATTTCATTCGAGGCTCATATTTTCTACTTATGCATAAATGTGAAAATAAACTTTTAAAATTTTGAAATTTATGGTTATTGAGGCTGTGACATGCTTGGATTTAGTAACTGTGGTGTAATGACGATTACGTTGTGGTTGTTATATCTTGGTGCGTTACATGGTAGCCTATCAAATAGCTTTACAACATTTTCTTTCCAACCTTTATAATGTCTTCCATGTGTCACAATTGTGAAAGTATATTTCTGATCTAGACCATGTCATAGAATCGGATACAGTACAACTAAAAGAGAACTTGACTTATGAAACACTTCATGTTAAGATTGACGATAGGAGAGTGAAGCAACTCAAAGGCAAGGAAATTGCATTAGTGAAAGTGATCTGGAATGATGTAACTGGAGATGCAACATGGGAGCTAGAGGACAAAATAAAAGAGCAATATCCACATTTGTTCTAAGGTATGATGAATTTCGGGGACGAAATTCTTTTTAGAAGAGGAGAGTTGTAACACTCCAATTTTTCATATCTGTGATTTTTATTATTTTTTATGAATTATTTGGCTTATTTTGATTATTTTAATATTATGTTCAAAAAATTCGGACTGTTCAAGCGATGCCAGTGGAGTTTAATGAACCCGTGACCGGAAACAGTTTTTGAAGTTTTCATTTTCTGAGATTTTATTTGTATATAAAATCTAGGTACGTTCTATAATCCATTAGACAATAAATACTAATTTTGTTAACTATAACTTTTATCCATTGGATAATAACTTTTAGTAAAGACCTAGTGGATGGTTCTAGATATAAGCCTAGTCACTTTTTCCTAGAGCCTCTCTTGATGACATCACCCATGTGACCACACTTTTGTGACATCACCATTTGACTTATCTCTTTCTGGACCAATAAGAAGAAACCTTCCTAACGAAGCTTTGAAAAAAGCTTGTAGGAGAAACTTTGGACACCCTCCCAAGATGAAGTGCCTGGCCAATTGGACCAAGGAGGCTTCTAGAGTAAGCTTCCACTTAATTCATTTATTACATTTTCATTCATCTTTCAAGAACCAAAAAGTTACATACTTTCTCTCTCACTTTTTCCTCTCATTTCCTCTCCATTAAGCTCACAGCCTCACCACCAAAACCCACTCTCCAATCATCTTTAATTTCAATCAACTATATTTCTTGAATCCAAACCTCATTTGAAGACACTTTGGTGTTGTGATCTTGATCTAGTTCATCCATTTTCAAGTACTTCTTCAAGTTAGGCTTTTGAAAGCTTTTAAGGTGAAATTCCTCTATCTTCATCTCCTCTTTTCATTTTCAAATTCTAAGACTAAGATTTTGATCCATGGTCATTCTATTTCCAAGCCTTAGATGTTGATTCTTTTTGTATGTTGTTTTCGTTTTTAAGAGCATCTTGGAAGAGGAAGTTTGATTCAAGAAAGCACCCAAGGAGTTGTGGTCATCATCCAAGGTAAGAGGGAGATTAACCTCTTCAACCTATCGTGGTGGTGAGGAACGAAATTATATGTTGTGAGTGAGGAATCCATGTGAGAGTTGTTCACTTGGTTGTATTAACTCTTGGTGATTTTGTGGTTTTTACCCTATGTGACTTTATGGGTTTAATACTAAGCATAATTTTGGTTGATTAGAAATTTTGGTGATTGAAGTATGTTGTATGCTTGGAATCTTGTTGACGAAGATAGAAATTTTTGGGGTCAAAAGACCTTAGGGCTCACGGCCTAGGAACCCTAAATAGGATATCCAAGACAAACTTTTTGTATTGATTTAGAACTTATATGCTTAGGTAAAAAGGAATTGGATTAAGGATTTATAATAATGGAAGAGAGATAGAACAAAATTTGGTCATTTGATAAAAAAGGGATTTAGACTAGTGAGTGGAAAAATAAGCTTGAAAGAGAAATTGAAAACTTAAAGTATTTTTATGAGAGGCAGAGGAAAAGAATTTCTTAAATTAATATAATGTGGATTATTTTTTGTATTCTTTGTGAAAAATATTAGGAAGTACTACCAAGAGGAGCCTAGTTAGAATAATATTGGAGTTAAAGTTAATTTTTATATTAATCTTTGAAAGTTTCAAAATTAAACTTTAAAGTTTAAGAAAAGTTTTACGTGATTGAAAAATAGTGATGATGTCTTACGCAATTTAGGAATGATGATATCTAAATTACACGATAAAGATACCTTACGATTGAAAATAACAGTAGTGTGCTGTCGGGCTCTTAAGCGAGACCCAAAGATGTTGATGACTGGTTTGAATCATGAGTAACTTATGTTTATGGAGAATCATGATATTAATATGAGTGTATGCATTGAGTCATTGTTCATGCATTATACTGGCGGTGTCGGTCAAGGCTTTTGCCTAGGAGTTGAATTACTTCTTAGTGCGGGGCGGGTGTGATGGGTGTAGTGTAGGTTGCTTGTTGACCTTGGGGGCGTCAGGACACAGGTTTTCCACAATGGCCAGTTGGTAGTTCCACTGTGCCGTGAATCAGACCGATACAACGCATCGACGATCTGGACTGAGACATTATTCCTAATCACGATCTGGTATAGACTGTCTTTTATAAGCCATGATGCGCAAATTGAGAAATTATAGCACTTGACTTGAGGCTGACGAGATATAGACAATGTCTTCTGGATCATTCTCTCCGACATTGTGTTTAGCTCCACGGAGTAGGAAATTGGTCCATTGTGCATATGCATAGTCTGTCTACATATCATTGTGATATTTTATATCTGCTAAATTATCTGATACTTGATGCCATAACTACAATTGTTTTTCTTGTATAAGAATGATATTACTGTTCTTTATTGTTTCTCTGCTGCCATGTTGGCCTTGATATAGGGAACCTCACCTCTTCGTTGTATTGTTTTGTTTTATGTGCACGATTGATAAAGACTATGAGGAAGACGAAGAAGGATCACATCTTTTCTATTGTGACATTTTCTGTGATGGCGGCAAGAAGAGATTTTGTTGGTTTTGTCAGAGTTCAGTTCCATGGTGGTACGAATGCTTGGCGTATCGACTGGCATTCTAAGCATGTTAGACATGTAGGAGATGTATTTATATCTGTACGTAGGACCCGCAATGGGGACCCTATCTTTTCTCTTGATGTCTCGGTATGTTTGGAGTTTGTTATGCCGATTAGGGAGTTGTGGGGTGATTTGCATTACACCCCTAGGGAAGATCAGGACTCGGTGGTGTCATATGTTAGGACACCTGCCCATGAGATCTCACCCCGACTGCGGGTTTTGTTCGATGGGGAATCTGAGGAGGAGGATCCCATGGAGGACCCTACTCCCTAGGTATATGGACTTGGGCTAGTTTATGTTTTGTTAAACAATTTGTATATAAGTCTTTTTTAGCACAACTTTATATATTTTGAGCGGACTGTGATCTATGTCCCTTATGTATATATGCTTTTTACGTGTAATATTCTATAATTACATCCTATGTTGTTTATGCATTGTTTAAGTTTATGTTTTCAGGAAAAAAAAATTGAAATTCGTATTTTACTATATTAAACCTTTTACACGTTTTGTTTTGCCTAGGAGTTTTAGTCGTAAATGTGATACCTTAGGGAGAGTGTCATAGGTGACCTCCAAAGTCCTAGGGGAATACCATGCTAAAGACCCCCAATTACAAAAGTATTTGGTGAAAGTAAAGTATCTCATGAAGGGGTTGTCCGAAGTCAAATTGGACCATATTCCCAAAGAGAAAAATTCTAGCGCATATATACTATTCAAATTATCTAGCACTAAAAGCCCCAAGAATAATTGGTCTGTCATTCAGGAAACACTACCCACTCTTAGCATAGTGGACGTTGAAATAGTAATGGCGGTAGATGAAGAAAGTAGTTGGATCAAGCTAATTGCAATACACAACTAAGGTGGAAAGCTCCCTTCAGACCCAAAGGAAGCATTGAAAATCATTAAGACTATTAGCTAGTACATACTAGTGGATGATATGCTTTACTGGAAATGTTTTTCTGTCTGCTTACTTAATTTCCTCAGCCCCAATGAAGCTTAGTACATCTTAGCTAAGATCAATGAAGGATCTTGTGGTCAGCACCTTAGAGGAAGATCACTAGCCAGAAAGGCCCTACCAGCCGGATACTTTTAGCCCACCATGTCCATAGATGCCATGATCCATGTTCAAAATTGCGATAAATACCAGAGGTTCTCTAGCATCTAAACGACACCACTAGAGGAGCTTTCCACCATATCTATTCCATGGCCCTTTTACATATGAGGCCTAGACCTTTAGGACCTTTTCCACAAGCATTGTTGAAATACTTGATTGTTCTTGTGGATTACTTTACTAAATGGATAAAAGTAGAGCCTCTAGCAATAATCACGGCAGAAAGAGTCAAGAAGTTCATGAACAAAAACATTATCTACAAACTTGGGATTCCAGAGTATATCATCACTTACAACAAAAGCCAATTCACTGATAAGAAATTTTGAGAATTGTGCTCTGACCTCCACATCAAGAAACACGTCACCTTGGTGGAACACACCCAAGCCAACTGGTAGGCCAAGATTGGTAACAAGGTGATCCTCTGAGGTCTAAAAAGAAGGCTTAAGGATTCCAAAGGAGAATGAGTTGAGCAGTTGGGCCATGTGCTATGGGCATGCCAAACGACTTCTCACTTGGCCACTAGTGAGAACCTTGTTAAGCTCACATATGGTTGCAAAGCTATAATCTGGTAAAAATCAGAGAATCAAGCTGGAGAAAATAGCACTTCTCTAGAACCTCTAATGATAGAATTCTCCAAGAAGAATTGGACCTAAATGAGGACTAGTGTGAGATGGCTCATGTAACACCTTCCATAGGGCATTACATTTCCAATTAAAAACTTAAAATATGGAAATCATTTCATAAAAGCTTTGAGTTATAAAATATGGATTCTAAAGATTTCTTTTAGCCGACAATATAAATTTACCGAAAATATAAGTGATACATAAAATAGACTAAGCTGATTAATACACATATTACTTATACCACATAATATTTAACAACATTTAAAACATAATTTACAGACTCAAGAAATATTAGCAAATCCATTGACGGGTCCTACTTAATAGCACGGTAACAACACTAACGAGAAAAACTCAACATACTTGTTTCATTCCTCCACCAAACTATATACTGTCGAAACTTGGAAGATCATTCCTCGACGCCATCACCGATCTCAGAACATTGCCTCCAACTAAGTCTAAGAAACTCGCTTCGCCTATTATACGAATTTTAACAATACAAACACAACAAACAATATAGCAAAGAGGTGAGATCCCCTTTCATCAATACCAGTATGGCAGCAAAGAATGATACAAATGACAAAGTCATTCCATACACACATATATCACAAGTATAATCATGTTATCAATTTATAATTATGTACAGAAAACATATTTCACCATAATATAAACATTAAAGGTACTTAAACAACAGATATCGATAATATATATATAATGATTATGCCACCATGATATGTACCTTGACAATGCCACAACAATATGTATATCAACTATGCATATGCACAATGCATGATATTCTTACTCCATGGAGCTAAACAATTTCGGATGTGAATGGCTCAGAAGATCTGCCCACCTCTATGACAGTCTTCATGGACACGAAAAGCAATAATGTTTCGCCGGGACACTACGCTAGTGCGTTGCAACGATTTATCATGGGCAGAGATGTATAAAGTGATAAACAAGTCACTATGAATCACCGCGTACTGACGCCCCCATCAGACCCCCCACTGGGTCATACTTTTCAATTCTCATTCACTCCTAAGCAACAAAAGCCATCACAGCCTTCGACTATGTAGTGTCAATGCATGACTCAAGCCACCATTGTACTGTTCACAATAATATTAGAACAACTACTCATTCAATTGTCTAATACTATTAGTATCAATGATATTATATAATTGCTTATTCAATTACATAATATCAATGATCTACTAGAGTCTAGTACATTATATTTATAACAACGTGGTTTCTCATAATAACAAGTAACATCTGACTCATTCGTCTACCTGATGTTTTCGGTGATGAAGACAAACCCCAACTTAACTCAATTGTCCATTTTATTGTTTCTGGGTCCAGCACGTCGGTTCAACAGTAATCCGTTGTTTTCTCAATCGCGTAACCTTTTTATCACATTTTCACAATCGCGTGACACTTTTGTCACGTTTTCAAATCACATAAATATTTTCCATCGTTTTCTCAATCGCGTAAAAATATTTAAATGTTTTCAAAATCACGTAGCTCAAAAATCATTATTTTTGAAATACGAAAGGTTTTTCTACTGTATAAAATATTTCTTGACATTCTAAATTAAATTCTAAGACTTTCCAAACTAAAAATATTATTTGGACATTATTTTCCATTTTTCTTATAAAAACTACTCTAAGTAATAATTTCTAACATTTTTCTCAAAATCTACGATATTCGAATTTAATAAAATCTTCTACTGTTACCTTTACTAAAAATCCTTTCAAATAGAATACTTTAAACTCTAAATTACTTTCAAAACTTATTCTTCATTTCTATCACTAAAAATCATTCTTTACTTAATAAAAGCCATATATTTCCATATTCCTTGGTAATATTTTTCTAATCTTTTCTTCATAAAAATTTACATTACTTCAGTTAAATCAAATCTTATAGAACAAAGTTCTCCAACGCGCTTCAAAACCCAAGGATTGGGATCCTCTCCTGTAACAGGAGAGGATCTGTTCGTGAAAAACACATGTACCGCATGCGGTACAATAATAAAAAGTAAAAAAAAAAGAAAATTACACATACCGCATGCGGTATATGTAAAAATATGTGTTATTAGCGAACAGAATTCTCTCCTGTTTTATACTAACAGGAGAGAATCTGAATCCAAAACCCAAATGGGTGAGCTATACGTTAGTAACTTCAAAGTACAAATTTATTTCCCAACATAATCTAAATTCATTAATTTAATTAATTTCAAAAATTAGTTTACTTTCTTTTTATATTTCAAAATTCACTAAATTGAGTTCCTATTAATTAATCCTTTAAGAATACACTTAAGAAAATATTTTTGATCTAGAATATCAATTCTTGGCATGTTGGCCAAAATTCAATCTTTACTTCCTTATTGAATATTTATTCATTTTATATCTCATTTTTCTTTGTAAAAATCTTTAATCTAATTACTTGTTACTAAATCATCTAAATTTACACTTAGTAAAATATTTACAATTGGTTTGTTCTAAAACAAGAGTGAAAATTGTGATCCTCTTTATGGCCATTGGGACCAAAATTCTTTTCTTTGCAACATATATCATAATATACACATATCATTTAATCATATTTATACTACCACATGTTCATGCATATTATTAAAGCAATAAAACTCATATTAAACAATTTATAACAAGGTAATCAAAATCACACAAATCAAACAATAAAAATCATGCATAACATAACATAAAACACTTAAACATACACAACCAAGTGAATAAATCCTTATGCATTCTTCACCACACACAAATCCACTCCTCACCACCAACACATGGTTGATGAGGGTAATCTCCCTCTTACCTTGTTGTGAAGCCTCCAAAGCTCCTTGTATGTCCCTCTTGTTGTCTCCTCTAAGATGAACTTCAACCACCAAGTGAACTTAAAAACAAAGAAAACATACAATATTAATATCTAAGGCTTTATTTAAGATAACCATGGATTAGAATCATGGTTAGAACCTTGAAAATCAAAAGAAAAGTGAAGATTAATGAACTTCACCTATAAAGCTTCAATCTTTAGCTTGAAGAACAAGGTTGAAGATGGAAGAATTAGGGAAAGTCTCCAACATGAAAGTTTCTTAGAATAGTATGGAGATTCAAGATCTATGGTTGTATAGAATTGTAGAAACTTGGAGAGTAGATTTAGAGGGTTAGGCCGTGAGCTTCTCTAGAGAGGAAAGGTGAGAGTTTTTGTGTGTAGTTTTGGCTTTGAAAGAACTCCTTGAAGATGGATGACTTTGATCAAGACTCCAACAACAAAGTGTCTTGAAACAAGGTAAGGATTCAAGAAATGATATTGGGTAGGAATTATTGAAGTTTGGAGAGTTGATCTTTGGTGCTTGGTCGAAACTAGAGATAATGGAAAAGGAGAGAGTCTTTGTTGCTTGTTCTTGGTTCTTTGGAGAAAAGGAAGTGCAAGAGAGTAAGTTAGATGAATGAATGAATATTATCCCCTTTGTTTGAGTGTTTGGCCATGAAATACCAAGAGAGAAAAAGTGAGATGTATTTTTGTTTTGCTTCTTGAATTGTTGCTAGAAGGATGACCAAGTATATTTAGTGTAGATTTCTTGTCCTTCAAAATTGCTTGGCCATGAGTTGCTCTTCAAGGAGGTGGCCACTTTTTGAGACTCACCACCACCATTAATTCTATCAAGGGTTGAAATCAAATCCTTCTCCTCTAAGTCTTGCCATCCAATGGTCACAAAAAGTCCTAGCCATTATGTGAGACTAATCTCTATCATAGATCAAATAAATGGTAGATATCGAAAGCCTTCACCTCTAAGCTTGTTTCCTATTGGTACTCCATAAAGTTGTCATAACCATCAAAGTAGACTAGCATGTTCATTGGTTGGGTGATTACTAACTTGTTTTCTATTGGTTGTCACTTTTGTTGACCAATTTCCATTGGTTGCTCTAGAAAAGTCTTTGCCACAAATGTTGACTTAATCTTATTTTTTTGGTCTTAGTTCTATAGCTTTCCTATTAGTTCATCAAATATGACTACTTCTAATTGGGTTATCAAATAAAGACTAGATTTTGATTGGTTCATCAAGGAAGACTAAATTCCTATTGGTTCAATATATAACCATCAAATTTGACCAATTCTTATTGGTTCATTTCAAAGATACTAGATTTCTATTGGTTTAGAAATTCTAGCCATCTATTTTGACTAAACCCTATTGGTCCACAAAAAATATTTTTCCAGACAATTGCTACAGAAATTATTACTCAATGAACAAAATATTACTGCTTACAAAATAGTAAATATTTGTCCGCTGTAAAATAAAAATACAGTATATTTTTATTTTAAAGATAATTTGTAAAAATTAAAAGATTATCACGTATCTCTCGAAATTGGGTTTAGTAAGATTCCCCAGCTCCGAATAAATACGTAAAGATTTTTCTCGGCCTAAAAATTATTATTTTCCTGATTCGGAGTAAATCACGCAAAATGATCACATACAGTCACAGAACTGTCAAAATAATTTTATAGCATACAAAAATCACAAAATAGTACAATTCTACCATTACTGTCAACTAGCTAAATTTTAAGGTGTTACAGCTCACTTAGGAGAGGTCACCTTTAAGTTCCAAACCACCCAGAGGAACAACACACGGCTCTCTCCTAGAGGTAACCCTGTCAACTTGTTAACCCTGTGACCTTTTGCATAGTCAGTTAAGTTGTGACAACTTGTTGACCTCAAAGTTAATTAAAATTAACTAACCCATACTTATTTTTTAAAGAATTATGTTGATTTTGAACTGCTTATTACACTTATTTTTCATAATTTAGTTTTTCTAATTTTTTTTATTTTACTTTTCATTTGTAAATATTTTGATTTTGATTTTGATTTATATGTAAATAGTTTCATTTATTGTAAATTTTTGTAATTTTGTTTTTTGATTCATCTATTTTTACTTGTTATATTTTTTTATTTTTTCTTGTGAATGTTATTTTAAAGGACTTGTTTTTTCTATTCTAATTCATAATTTTTGTGCAATAGTCTTTAGTCCATTTTATTGTTAATTAACTTGTAGATATTGCAACATGTTTTTTCTTAGTTTTTTATTTGTTCATTCTTGTTATTATTTATATTGTGGGATAGATTAAATATTTTTAAGTTGTTCAATTCACACAAATAACTTTAGGATAATCGTCTTAGCACATATGTACCGTGTTGAAATATGTCCAGATTCATTATTCAGACTCATTCTCCTAATTTTATGATTGAATATGTCTAGACTCATTCCCATTAATTAGGACCTTATGTTTAGCCAGTGGTTTAGTCTTGTAATTAAGTGTGTATTTAATATATTTATTTTTCAATTCTTTTTACCTATGTATATAATACAGAGATCATAATGTATTGAAAATACACAATTTTTTTCTACATAGAATTAAGTAATTTCTTTCTACATGGTATTAGAGAGCTTCAACTTTTTTTCCTTCTTTGCCAAATTTCGAGCTCTTCTTGCCTCAATAACCAGAAAGGTGTTCCATCCTACCTCTGACCGGTCAGACCAAAAAGACATGTTGCCACCTGACTTCCCACCATATCCGAAACCTAACTCAGACATGCCCCTGTTTCAAGTCATATCTTAACCCATTCTAATAACCCTAATCTCCAAATTTCTACTGAGAAAGTGAATGGGAGAAATTTTATGGAATGGTCCTAATTTGTTAAGATTTTTTTGATGAGCAGAGGCAAGTTCAAATATGTTAATGGGATTGCTAAGGAACCTCCCAAGGATGATAAGGCTTATGAGACTTGGGAGGTTGAAAATGCTACTGCCATGTCTTGGCTCCTCCACTTTATGCCTCAAGACATTAGCAGAACTTATCTCCTCCTTCCCACAGCCATGGATATACGGGAGGCAGATCAAAAAACCTACTCCAAAAAGGGTTTTACATCTCAAATTTTTCAAATAAGAGGGAAGTCCTCAAGACAAAGCAGATATCTTCCACAGTTATAGAATATTACAACAAATAAAGTGGGTTGTTTGTTGAAATGTCTATGTATCAAAATTTGGAGATGGAGTCAGCTACAGATACAAAAAGACTGTGAGACATATGGGAAAAAGGTAGGTTTTTCAGTTCCTACTTGGTCTTAATTCTAAATTTGAACAAGTTTGTGATCATGTCCTGTTTAGAGAGCCATTCTCTCACCTAGCTGAAGCTTTCTCTCTTGTTCAAGTAGCTGAGAGTCAGAAGGAGCTCTTGTGGAACAAGGAGTCAATAATGGAAAACTCAGTCTTATTAAGCACTAAATCTAGTGGTGAGAATAAGAAAGAAAATGACAAGAGGTGGTGTGACTATTGTAATAAACCACGT
This sequence comes from Ormosia emarginata, assembly GCA_029884605.1. Lineage (NCBI taxonomy): Eukaryota > Viridiplantae > Streptophyta > Magnoliopsida > Fabales > Fabaceae > Ormosia > Ormosia emarginata. Next base: position 50,978,025 of record JAQQTP010000088.1, read on the forward strand.
CACACTAAAGAAACTTGTTAAAGGCTAATTGCAAGCCTACAAGTTTGAAAAACAAGAAATATGGTGGTATGCAGGCAGCATCATAGAATCTAGGAAAATCTAGATTACCACCATTCAATAAGGAATAGCTAAAGCAACTGTATGGTCTCTTAAGTCAGTCCAAACTTAATGCTATCTCTTCCCCTACTTGTTCCTTTGCACAAAAAGGTAATCCCATAGCTCTTACTTCTAAGTCCTCACATGATCTTTGGATAGTTGATTCTGGGGCTAGTGATCATATGACTAGCCAGTCAAGTTTATTTCTTTCATATACTTCTTGTCCAGGTAACATTAAAGTTCGTATTATAAATGGATCTTTGTCTCTTGTTGCAGGGAAAGGTTCTATTGTCATTTCTAAACATCTGACCCCACATTCTATTTTACATGTTCCTAACCTATCTTGTAATCTCTTGTCCATTAGAAAACTCATCACAGATTCTAATTGTACTGTAGTTTTTGGGCTAGCCTTGTGTAAATTTCAGGATATGCACTCAGGGAAAATGATTGGCAATGCTAAGTGTAACATCCTCCCTGATCAGCTAGTATTCATCAGGGTTATAGAAGCTCCATACTATAAGTTTAAGTTGGATAATAATTTTGGTAATTATTTGAATCAGATTGAGCATAATTCTATAACATTGAATGTGAATAATAACTAATAAATTTAGCTAAAATTACTTATATAATAGAAATAAATGTGAAAAATTTATTTTTAGAGCATAAACAGTGGTAATGAGCTATAGTAAACATTTAAGGATCGAATGAATTAATTTGATATTTTTAGTAATACTGAGTGAGTGTCTAAAGGCCAAATTAAAATAGAGGAGTAGCTCAGAAAATTATGAAACTTTGAGCAAGTGATAAAGAGAGGATGAAGATTAATCTGATGATGAAAATAGATCAAAAAGGAGTATTTGTAAGCTTCTTGGTTCAATTTCATAGGTTTAATTGAACCTAGAAAAAGAACACTGGAGCTTAGTGGATAATAAAGGTGTATATTGATAGTTGATGAATGAAGAAATTAAGAAGTGTATAGAATCCTAGAATTTTCTATAATACCAATGAAGGTTAGAAAATTCACTAATGGAATATTGAAACATCCTTAAGAGATATAAAGTTTTAGGTTGAATGTTAATCCTTCCTCTCCTTTTCTATTTCCACCACCTCTATCTCTATTCTTCCAAAACAAGTATTGACTTTCTTTGTATTTTCTCACTTTTCTCATCTCATTCTCATCACTCTCTCTCATGTGTATGCGCTAAAAATTAGCAGAAAGAAAAGGAGAAGAACAAGAGAAGAAAGGAAAGAAAGAAGTAGAGGCCAAGGTGGAAGAATTAAACCAAGAAGAGAAAAAGAAGAAAGACAAGGGAAAAGGCATAAGGATAGAGTAAGGTAGGGGATGTTTATTTCATGGTTTTCCTATCTTCTATGATTTCTTTTATGTATGTAATAAGAATGGTTGAATGAAAATGAATTTCTTTGAGAGTTTACATTAAATTTGGAGTTGAATTCCAAGAATTTGTGATTAGATGAAATGGGTTTGAAGTTTACCTATATTTGTTTCATCACTTTGTTCTGAAGTAGATTCAGAGGTGTACTTAAGATAGGCACATCACAGTGGTTTCCTCTTTGCGCAACTGTAGCAGAGCGTGTTGAACCAAGGGGGAGGGTACATTCAAAGGGATTCCAATGCTCAAGTCAGACAGTGCACAAGTAGGATTTATGAAATGAGATGCCAGATATCTCAAGATTAGGGTGACTTAGCCTGGTATTTATAGAGGTTGGATAGATATGTTCTCATAATAGGGAGATATGTTCCCATAATTGTAGCAGGAGTAGATATGTTCTTTATTTTAATTATAGAGGATCTCTATATTATCAGAATACTGGTATGGTTGTTATGGTGCTATTATTCCGTAAGGTCATGAATGCCAATAACAGATATCATAAAGATTTATCTATTACGCGGATCTCACGGTAAAGATGTTACTATCCAGTATCGGGGTCCATGGTATGCATATTCCTGCCAAGGGCATTGTTGTCAGATTTCGGCGGGCATACGTGTCAGGTTGGTCTATGGGTTATGAACCTGGATTACTGTCCAGAACAGTTGCCCCCAGCTTGGTGCTTAAGCGGAACAATTAAGTGTCAAGATACCAAATCTGAGAAGAACACACATTGCACAACAGATATAGATATCCAAAAGGGCCGAGGTTCGTTATTATGGAGTACCTCTGGGGTTGGCATGTGTTGCCATCCTGTCATCCGAGGTGTGTCCTTTGTTGCCCTTGTACATGATTTCACAAGGTTTTTTTTTGTCTTTTCTTGCAATTTCTAACAATTTGAGTTGTCTTGGGAAACTTCTGCTTTGACTTTATTAGGAATTAAAGATCCTTTAAGAAGATCTCAATTTCATACTATTTCCCAACCGCCTGCTACTATCGTGGCTAATCAGAAGTAAGGAGCATTAAAATGTGGCTTCCATCATGCGATTAGTTCACCTTTCACGAGACTAATCAAAATGCTCCATTCTCTCTATAAATAGGGAATGTTTGCATTGAAGCTGGCATTCCCTTTATTGCATACCTTTTGCTTTGTGATTTTGTTTGAGGATAATCCTTTTCTAAAGAATGATTTTCTTTTTATTTTCTGTTCATACAAGGAGGGTTTTGCTCTCTACGAAATCCATTTTCTTGTTATTTCTAAAGTCTTTGAAGACATTTATCTTTTCTACAAAATAGCCCTCTAACTGAGGCCTTTCTTTCTCGGCGTAATGGATGGTAAAAGCTTTTCTCTCCTGGCGTATATGGGTGTGTTTAATCTACACTCTGTCATTGGGGAGATTTGTGATACCTACTGTGTTGGATAAAGACACTCAGGGAAACAGAGTTCTTGCCATTCCTTTTTCCTAAGTAATTTGAAGGCACCAGGCTAGTCCCTTAAGTGCAGTTGGATATGCAGGAGGGCTTATTGTTTCGGCTCTTCGTGCTTTAAAGCAACTTGGGGTGATTCTGGTTTTATTATCATTGTGAAGGAGGCAGGGAATAAGAATTGGGAATGTAATGACCTCGATTCACGACAGTAGTATTCCGTTCTGATTTTCCAAAGTTCTTCAAAGCCTGTTCAACAGGGAAGAGTCTAGTGCTAGTTCTAGAGGAACTGTGGATGTGACAAGGATGTAGGATGCCATAACGGTGATATTGGTTTCCCTCCCAAAGTTCTCCATCGGTTGTTTTTTCTAAATGCTTTTGATTTTAATATTTTTCTTTCCTTTTGATGTATGACGATGTATGGAATGAGAATAGTTAATAAAAATTCTTTTCTTTTGAATTATGTCTTGTATCTTCTCTTTTCTTCTTCGTTTTTCCTCTTTCCATGCTATTTATCTTTTGCTGAGGTGAGTCATGTTACCAAGTGGCCTTAATACTCAAGAGGGAGTGAATTGAGTATGTAAAATATTTTCGTAAATCTTTCGCAAAACGTTTGATTTTCAACTTTCGTTGAATCTATTGATTAATTAAAGTGAATAGATAGATGAGATTGATCACTTCACTCACAAATAAATAAGTCAAGATAGAAAGTATTCAAGCAAGCATATAAAATATAAGCATAAAGTAAAGAGATAGAGTTGAGAAGAATAAACACAAGGATTTATCCTGGTTCAACCACCCCTTATGACCTATGTTCTGTCCTTAAGTGAACCACCCAAGATTTTTCACTAAACCTTCAAGCTTGAACAGGTTCTTGACAACCTTCACAACTGAGAGCACTCAACACACCTTTGGGATGCCTCACCTTTTGTGCTTGAGCCTCAAAATAGGGATGCCTCACCCTTTACAACCTTTGAGGGATACCTCACCCTCTTTTACAAACAAGGGATACCTCACCGTCCTTCAAGGGATACATCACCATTTTATCTCTTAAGGGATACTTCACCCTCTTTTATAGGAAATCAAATGAAGATTGAATGATAAACTCTCAAAAGATTAGATATTACAAATTGAAGCCCAATGGGTATCAAGGATTCACACTTTGAAGCTCAAAATAGAGTATGTAATGAAATGATGGAAAAACTCGTATTTAATGCTTAAGAATGATTTTCAGATTGTTTCCCAACTTTTCTTTGATGCCTAAATACTTTCATTTATAGCCCAAAGCTTTTAGAGCTATTGGTGGTTGTTGGAGGCATTAAATGCTCCAATAGAGCTATTGGGAAATGCTTTCTGCTTTCCCAGATAACAGGTTATTTGTAACGCCCCTTTTTCTCCCTTAGTCATAATGGGTAAGAAGAAGGAATGTCGCACTATAGTGAAATGACGCACAAATGATTACGGAAAGTTTGAACATTTTTTTCCTTTAACATAAATCTAGTTAAAACTTCCATTTAATGTACATATACACCTATTTGTAAATATATCGCGTGATTGAGTTAAAATTAAAAGTTCCTCTTACCAATAAAACTTCTGTCAAGAAGGTCAAAGAGCAATCAACGTGGAATGAAACATACGACCATTTACAATATGGATAATTACACACTTTGTACCATAAATACAAGCCTATTTAAATTACATTTCCAAAAAGATATACAAAAAGCAAAATGTGTACCTACCCCAAGAGATACAAATATATACCCACTAATCCAGTAGTACATCAGGCTCCCTCAAAATAAACGGATAGCCATCAGTAGCCATCAATTTAAAACCAACCCTAAGACTGCCTGGAACGAGAAGGAACCGTAGATGGATCCTCCTCAAGGTCCTCGTCGTCCGACGAGACATCCATCGGGACGACAGAACAGCGGGCAGGAGCCCAGGCAGTAGACAAAAAGGAATCCTCTTGAGGGGTATAATACATTTCACCCCACATGTACCTCATGGGCATATAGAACTCCAGCCATACAAAAGCATGAAAATCCAGAATAGGAGCGTCATAACGACTCCACACTAAGGATATCATCACATCGCTGTGGTACACACATCGATCAGTCTGCACGTTGATATGCCAGCAGTCCGAACCTCCAAGAAAGTTAATCCGTACGTAGCCAAAAAGTCCACGGAGTCGAAATGACATCCTCAACAACTTTGATCTCAGTCGAGATAAGGCCAGAAACCTTGAAACTCAGTGGTTTCCTTATCCTCCTCATGAGCGTCTTCTCGAGAGCACACGATCCAACCAAAATACAAAATAAAGAAATTACCGAAAGAGGTGAGATTTCTAGCTTTCAGTACCAACAAGGCAGCAAGAAAATAAACGGTGTCGAACGCCTACATAAGACACAGTTAATACATACAAGTACAGTAATACATGAAAGCAATTAATGAGAGTAAAACAACAAAGTCAATAGTTAACATTATCCATAGCCAGCTAGCAACATTAGCATTACCAAGAGTCAAACAAATATCACAGTCATAATAACAAACACATTATCAAATCATAAATGCTCAATGGACCATGTGACTGACAACTCACAATGCAACAAGGATACCAAAGTTCCTACTCCATGGAGCTAGAAATAAACATCTTCGGAGTGAATGATCAAGGAGTAATACCAGTATCTCAGTAGCGTTAAAATATAGTGTGCTCTCTTTCATAAAATTGTTTGTGCAATGGCTTATACATGGTACCTCAACAGTTGATCGCGACATAGGACAGCGTCTCAGGCAGAATCATCGGTGTGTTGCATTGGTTTATCCCGTGGCCCCAGTGGAGCTACCACTGTCTATTGTGAGACACCCACACCCCGACGCCCCTAGGGTCAACAACATATGACACCTACGCTTAGTCTATTCGCACCCGAACATAGGTGTTTTTCAAACTCCTAGGCATACATCGCCTTACTAACCATGTCCAACAGACAGCACATGCATGACGACATAATGTCCAATCATGTATGTTCATCAATGATGCATTCAACATAAGCTTTTCCTTAATGGCACATAAGCATTATTCAATGTCCAACATGACATATCAACAATACATTTATTAAAACATTGCCTCAATGGCACCTCTTCATTCTTATCTCATTGAGTACTACATCAATAAGTGCATAACCCACATAGGAAATCACACTTGCATCAATAATTCTCAGTATCAATATATATATATATATATATATTCCTCATTACACACTCACCACAATTTCCATGTCATGGATCCAAGAATTCCATATTCAAAATCATTTCTTCTCTATCGGTATGAATACACATTTCTATCACAATTAAGTAAAGTAAAATCCTTGAATCCAGGATTTTTAGGTTATGTTTGAATTATAAAGGACAAAGAACCATAATCTCAATCATTTCCAGCTTAAAAATCTCATTTTTGGTCTTAGTAATCGATTACATCACCCTGGTAATCGATTACCAGAGGAACAGAATCTCTGTAATCGATTACAATCTCATTGTAATCGATTACATGATTTCCAGAACCACGATTCGTAACTTCAAGGCCCTGGTAATCGATTATACAGCCCTGGTAATCGATTACCAATTGGACAGAACCTCTGTAATCGATTACCCACAAGTCGTAATCGATTACGTGATTCCCAGAAGCACTATTTCGTGACATCAGAGGCTTGGTAATCGATTACACCACTCTTGTAATCGATTACAAGCTAAACAGAATCTCTGTAATCGATTACACACAAGACGTAATCGATTACCAGATTTCCAGAATCACGATTTCGTATCCTTAAGAACTTGGTAATCGATTACAAGCCCCGTGTAATCGATTACCACGCGTTAACTTGCAGAAAACAAAGTCCTCCAGGTCCTTTAACTCAAACCAAACCAATCATTATCATATTTAATCAACAAGTTACTCACATATACCTTCAAATCATGCAAGAGGCATCAATAAATCATACAAACCCAACAAAATGCACTATCATGAAGAACAACATAAAAATGAGAGAACTTTATACATGGATTCAGAAATCAATAACAACACACATACAAGACATTCCCTTACTACCAAGATTGGTTGAAGAGGATCATCTCCCTCTTACCTATTTGGAAGACAACACAATGTGCCCCACTCCTTCTTGCCCTAGATTTTCGTTTTCCCCCTTCAAGAAAACTCCAATGTGAGTGATCACCACAATGTCCACTCAAACCATGAAAATAGGTTCTTGGTCACCAAGGTGGCTAAGAGAAACGGAAATAGCAAGAAAAATGGAAGAAAGTTAAAGGCTTTACCTTAAAGCTCCAAGCTTTAGCTTCAATGGTGGAAGAAAAATGGAAGAAGGAGAAGAAGAACCAAAAGATGGCAATAAAAGAGGACTTGGAATGGTGTAAGGAAGCAAGAATCTTTGATGATGAAGCAAGCAAAGGATGATTGCCTCCAGGAGTGGTTGCACGGTGGAGAAGAAAAGAAGAAGAAAGGGAATGGAGAAATGGATATTTGGGGTTTAGAAAAATGAGAGTGTAATATTAGGAAGAGGAGAGGAATTACTTAGGCTTCCCCTATAGCCTCTGCCGTAGAAGAGTGGAGAAGGGAGATAGAAAATTGTGTCAAATAGGAAGCTTCTTGGAAACTTCCTACAAGGGGTTTTAATTTAACTAAATTCTCTTTTTCTTCTTTCTTGAAAATAAGGCTAAAAAGGGGTTTGACACAAGGTAATTTTTGAATAATGCGATAAGATTTTTATTACGTGTTATTATTTATTGGACGCAATTATAGTTGACAGAAGTCAGCATTAACAAATCTGACAGATAAATTTTCGCAGTGTTTTATTATTTCATCTGTTAAGATTTCTTGAAAAATATGAAACCTTGTAAACTGTGTCCGGCCTCGGGTTTAGTAAGATCCCCTGTCGACGTTTCCATAGTTCAAGGTTCTCAGAGAAAATGTCTCATTTCTCCGGTTCCGCTCACTACACACATAAAACGAGAAATATATTAAAATACTTCGCTTTCTTAGAAAATTCCAAAAAAAATTCCAGAAAATCACAAATATTTTAGAATGAATTCTGATAGTAGAAAAGTAAATTTTGGGGTGTTACATTATTAATTTCCTATAACTGGTTATTTGATTCAGCGTAATTGGTTATTTGGAAAGCCTTAACCAATTATGATTTGTTAAAAATGAAAAACATGTTTATGTTTCACACAATAACTAATTATGGTGAATGGTCTAATCAGTTAGGCCTTTTAAAACATGAAGAGGAAATGCCTCAGACTTGTCAAATAACCAATTAGGAGATTTTCCTAATTAGTTAGGAGTCTTAGAAATTGGCTCCTGACTTATCAAATAACCAATTAGGGGAATGACCTAATTAGTTAGGAGCCTTAGAAAAAACAAAAAACATAAGATTGGCTCCTGACTTATCAAATAACCAATCAGGGGAATGACCTAATTAGTTAGGAGCTTTAGAAATTGGCTCCTAACTTATCATCTAACCAATTAGGGGAATGGCCTAATTGGTTAGGAGCCATTTAAAAAACTTTGGTGTGTTTCTGTTTTGGAAAATAACCTGTAATATGAACAGTGATAAAAAACAAGATTTCCAAAGGGTTTTTCAATCAAAGATTCCCAAAATCTTTTAAAACTTTCTAAACCATTTTGCTCAAACTTAAACACATTTTCATAAGTATAAATGATGATTTTGCAAAGCCATTTAAGTTGAGTAAGAAAGCCAATAAATGAGCTTAATGTGAACCCTACAAATACATTTACACAAGATCTAATACCTATATTCTAAACTTGAAGCTCCTTAGTACTTGATCTTTGCATTTCTATTCCTTTCTTGTTTGTTATCATCAAAGCCATTGCTCTAGTCATTGCTAATCACAAGTCCAACACTCACCCTATAGTAATGCTAAGTAGTTATCCCCGGCTTGGTACTTGGTTGGTACAACGAAGTAACAAGCTTAAATTCTTGCTTCTGGGGTTCGTATACCATGTGGGATTAAGAATTTTAACTTGATTGTTGATCGATCTATTGATTTTTCTATGATATTTGCGGTTTGGGTTGACCTTCGTTGTCCGTATTACAGATGACTACTCTGGGTGTGGCTGAGATCCATGGAAAGAACCTGGACTCATTGTAATGCCTCTTTTTGAGGAGGGAACGTCACACCAAAAAGGACAATGCAGAAAAATAAATCACATAAACTAAGACCCGGTTCATTTTAATATAGGTAAGCCTGTTCATCTATAAACGTATAATTAATTTGGCGAATTCTTTTTTTTTTGTTGTTTTAAAAGAAAAATGATGAAACATAATTATAGCAGAAATTAATATAAGAAGTAAACCATACATCACACACACACACACACACATATATATATACATATATATATACATACCATACGTGTTTAGTTACATCAACCAATATACAAAAAACAAAAGCTTTACATGTCCTAAAATGATTACATATATATAGCCCACTAAAAAGACAAAACATCAGGCCCCCCAGAATGATTTACAGATAGCCATCAGTAGCTATCAACAGCATAAGCCCTTAAAACTAAGGAGAATGAACTGTGGCTAGATCCTCCTCGGGGTCTTCCTCGTCAGAGGAAATCATCATCGGAGCAACCGAGTTGCGAGCGGGGGCTCGTGCAGAGGATAAGAAAGAATCCTCCTGTGGGGAGTAGTAACGTTCACCTCACATATCACGAATGGGCAAGTAAAATTCTAAATACAAATGTGCATTAGCAGTAAAAACAGGTGGATCATGCCAACCCCATGCCAAAGACACCATCACGTCTCCGTGGTAGAAATAGCGATTTGTACTCAGGTTGATGTGCCAGCAGTCCAGACCTCCATGAAACGTCAGCCAAACGTACCCCAAAAAGCCACGTGGACGAGACGTCATGTTCCAAACAGGTACTAGTCAAAGTCGGGCTAGAAACCGGAGAATTCGTGCACTTCTCCTTCCTCACCAACGTCTTCAGAGAAACACATAAATATACAGAATAGCAGAAATATATAAAAGAGGTGAGACATCCTACATTCAGTACTAATTATGGCAGTAAAGAAATAAAACGACGCTGGACTCCTACATAGCATAGCAGGAGTAATAATTTGTATCAAGATTCACATAATAAACAAATTAGTAGTTACAGGCAGTTATACATCAATAAACAACAATTCCATCATCATATGAATAAATAAATGCCAAATGATATGTTAACTCACTATGCACGTGCACATGGTACCAAAATCCAACATTAGGTACTACAAATCCTACTCCATGGAGCTAGACACAAACATCAGAGAGAATGATCAAGGAGACATGCTAGTATCTCGTCAGCCATAAAATCAAGTGCTTTCCAGAAAAATTAATCATTTGCGCAACAAGGCTTTATACAGCGGCATTCTCACAAGATCGCGATATAGGACAGTGTCTCGGTCTGGATTGTCGGTACGTTTGCATCAGTCTATCCCACGACCCAGAGGAGCTACCAACTGTCCATTTATGAGACACTCGTACCCCGACGCTCCCAAGGTCAACGATATGACCTAACTTAGTCTATTCACACCTGCACTAAGGTGTGATTCAATCTCCTAGGCATACAGCCTTACAACAGAGTCCACCGGATTTTCACAATGCATGATGACTCAATGCATATCTATGTATATTTAACAACAATATACTTTCTCATAACATGCCACACTTTGGCCAAGTTAAACATCAACAGAATTTTGGTCCCATACATGGACCCACAATAACGTATCATTAAATTCTGAAAGGTGATAATACACTTTTTAAGGTTCATTATGGAATTTCATCTTAACTTAACATTTCTCATGAAATCTTTCCCTAGAGGAATTCTCTTGCATTTTTATCAAATCTTCATTACTTAAATTAAATAGGTTCTTTATTCAACTTTTAAATCCAATTCACTTAGAGAAACCTTTAATTTAAATTACTTAACATCTCACTTTCACTTATGTTCTTCCTTTGATCAAAACCAATCTAAGTTATGTGATAAAGTCTCATTCTTTATTCTTTCCATTTTATGAACTCCTAATAAATCTCTACTTTTCTGATTAACTAAGTCTCCACTTTAACATTACATTATTTTTTGGGCATTTTCATCCTAAGAGGCCGTGAGCCTCAAGGGAATTAGGGGTTTGAAATTTCCATTGTTCCATTAATTGTTTTTCACTTAATTAGTTGTTTTTCCACCTTGTTACAAAATTTCAATCATGAATACCTTATTGGAGGGGCTATGGCCGTGAGCCTCATTTAAGGAGAGCAAGGAATCCTTGCTTCTAAACCACATTTTCAATCCATCAAAATCAATCCAAGATCATCAATACACATAAATACAATCAAATAAATTCATACAAGTCAATTAACACAAAGGTCATTGGAAAAATCATACAATCAAGAGAGTAGCCCTATCATGGGTTTCTCAAAATCAACACATAAACAACCTTCCCACTACCAATAGAGGTTGAAGTGGACAATCTCCCTCTTACCAAGAGAGAAAACAAGAAAAGCAAGCTCCTTTTTCTTTGGGAATTTCGTCCTCCACCTTCAGAAAACCCTAAGGACATCAAACTCATAAGAATCACAACCAAAGCTTGAAAAAGGCATCCACGATCACCAAAGTGACCATGAATCATGAAAATGAGATAGAAAAATGAGAACACTATGAACTTTTACCTTAAAGTCTCCAACTTTAAAGCTTGATGGAAGAAAATGAAAATGATGGATTTTGATGATGGTCACACAAGAGAAAATGTTCTAGGTGATGAGAAATGGTAGGAAATGAGGTTGGTTAAATGAAAAAGCTTGGAGGGCCAACAATGGTGGTCTTGGCCGTGGAAGGGAGGAGAAAATGGAGAGGAAAGTTGAGTTCTATGTAGGTGATCTCAATAAGAAAAGAAAAGCTTCAAGGGAGAAATAGATTCAAGCAAGATGGTTGCTTGAAATCAAGCAACAATGAAGGAGGAAGAATGGTGTGGGTGCCGTGGAAGAAGAGAGAATGAGGAGAAAATGCTTAAGAGAAAATGAGAGAAAAAGTGTAGAGAGAGAAAGTGATAGCTTTTTGGTGAGTTTGAAATTAGAATGAAAAAGGTGATAAGTGAAAAGCATAATTTTGGGCTCCAAAATTAGCTCATTGTTGTGGAGAGGTGAGAGGGAGAGGAGGGAAAATTTGGTTCATGCATGCTTGGGAAGTTGCTAGGAAGCTTCCTCCAAAGCTTCTTCAAGAAGCCAAAAACCCACTTTTTGAAACGTCAAGGGTGATGACATGGTGATGTCACTAAAGTGAACATTCTAGAACACTTATATTTTACTACAAGCTATTATCCAATGGACAAAGGTTACAGTTAACATAAATCAATATTTATTGTCCAATGGATAATAAATTTGTACAATGATTTTTATTCATCAGATAAAAATCTCAAAAAATATAAACATTGTAAATTGTGCCCGATATTGGATTTAGTAAGATCCCTTGTCGATGTTTCCATAGTTCAAGGTTTACTAACCTCGGGGAAAATATTTCATTTTCTCGGCTCCGCTCAGCGCGCACACAAAATGAAGAATATATTAAAATATTCAACGTTTCCGAAAAAATCCACAGAAATTCATACAAAACACAAATATTATAAAATGGTTATTTATCATGAAATTATCCATTTTTGGGGTGTTACACTCATCCATCAAAGGTTGCGTGATATTTGAGTTGTTGCGTAATTGTCCTTTGAACTGCTTCGGCAGCTGTGAGGGCCACGTGGCATGTTTTAATTAGATAGATGTGCCTAGAGCTTTGCACGCCATGATGAGTGCCTTTTGAAAAATGGATTATGAAGACGAGAATACCCTCTAACCGTCTGGTCTTTATAAATAGGGCTAAGGGTGCAACGTCCTTCCTTTACTATTTCTGAACGTTTTCCTAGAGATTTCGTGTGGCGGAGAGGCGTGGTTGTAAAGTGGTTTTTGACCATCTTCACTTCTTTCTTCATCCAATCCTACACTTTACGCATGGTATGTCCTCTTCTGACCCCATTACTATATTTTTTTCATTTGCTTCCGCCATTTTTGAGTCATAGAGTAGTCGTGCACTCCTTATTGGAATGCATTTCTTGCCCATATTTTCAACAAAGTGGAGTTAAGATTTTTAAGCCTCTCCAATGGCGTTGTCCCTTCGGAGCACCTCCTCTGCTGTGCTAGGCATGGCAGAGCTATCCTTCTAAAACTTAGGCTTCGGAAGGCGTGGAGGTCGGTATGCGGGTGTGGACCATTTTTTTTGTTTGCCCCCTTCTGTGTCTAAATATTTTCATCAAAAGCAACATGTATTGATTCTTCAACAATCATAGTTCTCTTGTTTTAATTTCGAAAGGATTTACTACTAAGTGAATAACCAAGAAATATTCCCTCATCGGATTTAGCATCAAACTTGCCTAGGTATCTTTTCCATTATTTAAAATAAAGTATTTGCAACGAAAAACATGAAAGTGGGAAATGTTTGGTTTCCTTCCTTTGTATAGTTCATATAGGATTTTCTTTAAAATTGGCCTTATTAGAACCCTATTCAAAACATAGCAAGTGGTACTTACCGCATCTACCCAAAAATACTTAGGAAGGCTTGTTTCATTGAGCATAGTTCTTGCTAACTCTTCTTAAGATTGATTTTTTCTTTCAACCACTCTATTTTGTTGTGGAGTTCTAGGAGCAGAAAAATTATGCTCAATACTATTTTCATTGCAAAACATTTCAAATTCATGATTTCTCCACTATGATCACTTCTTATGGATGTAATGCTATAATTCTTTTCATTTTGAATAACCTTTGCAAGTTTTCTAAATGCATGAAAGGCATCATTCTTATGAGCAAGGAAAAGTGTCCATGTAAATCTAAAGTAATCATCCACAATCACAAAAGCATAGTAGTTACTCCCAAAGCTTATAGTTCTTGATGGTCCGAAAAGATCTATGTGCAAAAGTTGTAAAGGTCTAGTAGAGGAAACAATATTTGTAGCTTTGAAAGAAACTTTTACTTGTTTACCCTTTTGACATGCATCACAAAGTTTATTTTTCTTGAATTTGAGCTTTGGAAGACTAATCACCAAATCTTCAAAAACAAGTTTGTTTAGGTGACCCATATGAATGTGAGTAATTCTCCTATGCTATAGCTATGAATCACTCTCTTTACTCATAAGACATCTTACATTTTGAGAGATAATATCATTAAGGTTCATCATATATATATATATATAATCAATTCTATGACCAACAAACTTAACTTGCTTGTTATCCTTACCCTCAATTATGCAACAATTAGAATCAATATAACTTTATTACCTTTATCACATAATTGACTAATGCTTAGCAAGTTATGTTTGAGTCCTTCCACATACAAGACATTATCAATTGAAGTTGAGGAATCCTTACCAACTTTTCCAATACCAAGGATCCTTCCTTTATTGTTGTCTCCATATGTGACATGACCATGCATCTTTGGTGCAAGAAAGGAGAACTTGGATCTATCACCCGTCATGTGCTTGGAGTATCCACTATCAAGATACTAACTTGAGCTTTTAGTCTTTAAGCACACCTATAGCACATTCAAGTTTTAACCTCTAGTACCCAAATTGTCTTGGGTCCTTGTGTGTTAGAGGCAAGGTGCCTTTAGGAATCCAAACCATTTTATTTTCAACCTTGGTATTTATGTTCTTTCTAATATTACATGTAGATGCATTATGCCCTTTCTTCCCACAATGAAAGCATTTGATAAAAGGGCTACTTGATGTACTTGAGAAAACAAAGAAATTCTTATAAGATTTTTGTTAGTTATTGGGATTATACCCCAAACTGGCTTTTTGAAAAACACATCTTTATTTCCCTAGTAACACATTCAAATTGTCTCTACCAAAGGTAAACTTGGTAAGAGTATTTTTCAAATCCTTAACCTCCTTTTCAAATGATTCACATGATGAGCAAGGTAATTGAATGGATGTATTGTCATGTGAGGAACAAGTTATGCATGATGAGTTAGCATCAATAAGTCATAGAGTCTCATTCTCAATTTTGAGTTCATTAATCTCCTTATTCAAAATGAAAACTTTGTTTATCAATAAAGAGATTGTTTTGTTAGAAGATAAAACCATTTTTGTGAGCCTCAAGGATTCATCATGTAATTCTTGAAAGTAACTTGTAATTCACTGTAGGAGGGTGAAGAGTCTAGGTTAGAAGAAGTTACCTCAGTGTCACTCTTTTCTCCTTCTCTCCTCGAGGCATGAGACATAGATGAGCTTCCTCTTTTTCCGAGCTATCGGTAGAATCCAAATCATTGTCCTCCCATGCTATGTAAGCCCTTCTTCCTTTCTTTTCTTTAGAAGGTCTCTTCTCAAACTTCTCTATCTTCTTAAGATATATAGGACATTCCATCTTCTTATGTCCCGGTTTACCGCATTCATAACATGTTGAGGTTGATGAGGTTTCTTCTCCTTTATGATAGGTCTTCTTAGGAGGGAAAAGTGACCTTCTTTGAATTCTTTTCTTCTTAAGAAATCTTCCAAACTTTCTCACAACAAGACTAAGATTTTCTTCATTCAGCTCAAGGTTTCTTACTCGTTCATCATCTTCATCATCATCTTCAATTGTGGACAAAGTGGCTTTGAGAGCAATCCTCTTTTTCTTTTTGTCATGCTCCTCACTTTGATTGAGCCTATTGAGTTCCAACTCATGTTCTTGGAGCTTTCCAAAGAGAGTGGCTAGAGACATTGTTGATAAATCCCTTGACACCACAATAGCCGTTACTTTGGGTTGCAAATTCCTGCTCAAACATCTCAAAACTTTATTAATAACAACTTCATTAGGAAAGGTCTTTCCCAATGAGATAAGATGATTTACAATGTGTGTGAATCTCTTTTGCATTTCTTGAATGCTTTCTCCTTGATTCATTCTAAATAATTCATATTCATGAGTGAGAGTATTTATTCTTGATCGTTTTACTTCACTAGTACCCTCATGGGTAACTTGTAGAGTATCCAATATTTCTTTAGCAGTCTTATAATTTAACACCCTAAAGAATTCATCATACCCCAAGGATGTGGTGATGATGTTCTTGGCTCTCAAATTGTATTGAACTTTCTTTTTGTCCTCATATGTCCATTTACTTTATGGTGTATTAGTTCTTACACCATCAATAGTATATGTGGGAATGAAAGAACCATTTTCAATGGTGTCTCACATATCTAAATTAATAGCTTCAATAAAATTTTCATCATTTCTTTCCAATAGGCATAATCATCTCTATTGAAAAAGGGAGGTCTATTTATAGAGGAACCTTCGTTCGAAAAACTATTTGAAGCCATCTTTTCTCTTGAAGCTTCTAAGCTCTTTATATAAGAGTCTAGCTCTAATACTACTTGTTATCAAGTGGCCTTAATACTCAAGAGGGGGTGAATTGAATATATAAAATAAGTTCACAAAACACTTGATAATTGATTTTTGTTGAAGCTATTGATTGATAGAGATGAATGACTAATGAAGATTGAACACTTTCACTTACAAACGAACCAAACAAGATAGTATTCAAGCAAGCAAATATAATCAATGCAAAAAGGTAAAAGATTAGGGTTAAGAAAATCAAACATAAGGTTTATCCTAGTTCAGGCACCAATCCACTTATGGCCTACGTCCAATCCTCAAGCAACCACTCGAGATTTTTCACTATATCTTCAAGCTTCAACAGGTGCTTGATAACTTTTATAAATTGGAGCACTCAACACCTTGGGATGCCTCACCCTTTGTGCTTGAGCCTTTACTTTCAAGGGATGTCTCACCCATTACAATTTGGAGCAATGTATAACCCTCTTTTACAGAATAATCAAGGTTGACAGAATGAAACTCACAAAAGTAATTAATACAAATTGAAGTCCTAACAATGCTCTTCAAGAATATCTCAAGTGATTATGCAAAAACAGAGTAATAAGGGTTTGAAAGATTGATTCTCAGATTAGAATGATAGAAGTAAGATTCAAGTTTATGGTTAGCCATTATTGATGCCCCAACTCAAGTATATATAGAGTTTTTTATCAATAGAGCCATTGGGTGCATTAATGAACATCATTAATTGTAAATAAAATAGTTGTTGGGTAATGTCAGACCAGTTGTAATTGATTACCCAAAGCTTGTAATCGATTACGTGGCTGTTTGAATGTGTTCTTGGCTTTTTGGGCAAGATGTAATTGATTACCAGTCTTGTGTAATCGATTACATGGCCTCTGCTAGACTTGTAATCGATTACAGCATCAGTGTAATCAGTTATAAGGCTTCTACCATGCTTATAATTGATTACATGCTCAATGTAATCGATTACAAGGCCTCTGTTTGTCTTGTAATCAATTACAACACTTGTGTAATCAATTTCATTGTCCTTTGAACACATTTTTCAAGCCCAATTAAGTATGCAAACCATTCTTTACTTAGAGAAACTTAGAATTGATAAGACTTACATATGATTTACAAAATCGAAGATTGAAATCAATATTTCTTTAAAATATGAACTTTGAATTTCAAGTTAATTTAAAAAGATCTTGAAAAACCATTTAGAGATAATTGAGATACCTTGAGAGCATTTCACATTGATATTCTAAGACTAGTAACCTATATCTAATATACCTCTGTTGATCTTGGTTTTCTTCTTTTGATCTTGATCTTTTCTTTTGATATTGATCTTCATTTTGACTTTGTTATCATCAAAAATTCATTTGATATGCTTCAAGAAATAAGCATTCACATTAGGTTGGTGGGCTGGGGCTTTTGTTGAGTTTATTTTAGATTTGTCAGTGGTTCCTCTTCTATCCATAGGACCACAAGTATCCAAATGGTCTTCGATTGAACTGAGCAACAAGTCATATGTACTTGAAGACAACGGGCAAGGATCACAAAATTAAGTCTGGATCGACCTTGATTGGAATGAAGAAAACTCTAGTTTTCTATTCTGGTCGTGCTCCCAATGGGAAGAGGACCAATTGGGTTATGCATGAGTACAGGCCTACCCTGAAGGAGCTTGATGGTACCAATCATGGACAGGTATAGTCTCATCTACTATTTTTATTGTTTTACATTTGCTTTTGATCTTTCTTTGTTATTAACTTATTATAGAGTTGTGACATTGAATCCTTGTAAGCTGTAATGGCTATAGAGTTTTTCACTAAACTTAACTGTATAAAATGTTAAAATGTTTTTTGCCCACTCTATTTGATGACCAGTGATTTAAGTTTGTTCTTCTTCCAATCTGATTCATAAAATGATCATTTTACATATTTGTGTCAATTTAGTAAAGCAAAGTTAACTTAATCAGCTGTTAGATTATTTTTTTAGTTTTGTTCTTGTCTTATTTTCCTTTTTTTTTCACTTGAGGGTTACTATTTTCCTACTTTATAAAGGATTCAATTGCAGATGAGAAGGCATTCTTGAAGGCCTTTACAAGGTTATCATGCGCCATAACTCCGTCTATGTCACCTTTGTCATCATTGGCGTTTTCCTCAGAAAACAGGTTAGTTTTTTTTATTTTACATCGCAACCACAGTAATTGCATTCTATTCCCTTGAAAATTCTATCAGTAGGTGCATTTATGGTAGTAGGTAGCTCAGAGATTCGAAAATTGGTTTGTGTTTATTTAGCTATCTTCTTATTGCAGAAATGATAGGAGTCCATGTTTTTTATTATTATTTTAAATGCTAATGGATACCTGAGAAGGTTGTAGGTTCAAAAAACAGAGGATTTTGAGTATTATGTATTCTAAGTAGAAAGTTCCCAATACGACGCCAATGTGGTTAAGTAGGATTTGGAGGATACCTCAAATCTCACAATTGAAGAGTACTTGTAGGAGAGTAAAGACTATTATGTGATTTAAGGGAAACCTTAATTGTAACCTTACCTAGTCCTTTGGAGGTAAAGCATATATGGCTTGTTGTCAAAATAATTGAATCAATTACTTTATTTTGGAAGAGGACTGAATATTTCCAGTGACATTTATAACTTTGGTGTGCAAGTTTGTTTGCATTGAATTTAGGTTTTATCTTTCTTTCTTCCATATGTTATTAATAGTTTCCTTTGGCTTCCTTGACGTTATTTTTTTGTAAGTTAAATTACTGAGAGATTCTTGTTTTTGGTTACAAGCTGTGGATTATGGAGTTCACAAGATCTTGGAGTACAATAATGTTGGGGTATTAAATCTTCTTAACTATATGTTTATACGCCATGGCTTATATATTGATTTTACGGTGCATGCCATGTGATGTTCATTTAGTTTGTTAAGATAATAAATTTGATTGATAAAATTGAAATGATACTTTGTTTGGATCTTATTCTTGTTGGTCTTCGTGTGTTAAAACTTGGAAGAGGCTTCTTTTTTGTCAAATCTCCAATCTTCCTAATAGCATAGGTTTTAAGATATTTATATTATATAACCTTAAAAGGGATTAAACTTCTAACAATTATGCTGTCTTGAGTGGAACGATAGTTCACAATATTTTCATGCATTCTTATTAAGAGTCTTAATATTTTCACTACATTATTTGAAGTGTTGGATTTTGTGTACCTCCAAACGTATTAGACATTAATGCTTTTGGTGTTTCTTCTTATTGTGTGTCACAAATTGGTATTAATGTCTTGGCAGCCACTGTGAGCACAATTTTTTATTATTATTTCAGGGACTTGGACTTATTTGGATTTGTTATTTAGTTGTTGCAATTTATTGGTTGTCTATGTACAAAATTTTCTCACTTTTTTTTCTTAAAAACTTAAGACTATGATTGTGTTCTGTTCTCCATATTAAGACTATGATTGTATAATGTGGTCTACCAAATTTTGAGAAGACTGTTCTTTAGAATTAAGCTTATTTCTTTCATGGATTGTATATTGGTCATTATGCATGTCTGGCCTTGTGGCAATGGTTATTTGTTCATGTGTCCCTATATGTGTATCTATATCTGTAACACCTACTATAGGGTATCACATTTAAGACTACTCATAATATAACTTACCAAAGTTGTAATAGAATTAATCTTATAAAATACCAATTTTAAAATTTCATTTGCGGAATAATTGTAATTAAAAAAAAACATTTAAACATAACACGCTGTTAAAAGTAAACTTGCCATACCTATATACATAACGAAACATTGTTTGCAAATAATTTACATAATTACACACTCAAGCCCAAAAGTTAATTTATATATTACACACGACGAGAATATAAAATACTTAAGCTTAACCTTCCCAAACCAAACTAAGGATTCGGGTCCTTAGCAGGATCCTCCTCCTCTTCCTCGCTGTCATCATTAAAGAAACCCGGTGGATATAACAAGCGCCTCGCGGGTGTCCTAGCTAATGATATCATTAAATCCTCCTGCGGAGTGTAGAAACTACCACCCCAGAGTTCACGAATAGGCATCGTAAACTCAAGATGCACTGAAGCATGCTGCGTCAATACAGGAGTTCCACCTCTAGTACCACTGAGGTTAAGAGTTAAGTCCCTAGTATAGACAATTCTCTCGTTCCATAGTCAAACCTCCACACATCAGTCCCCCAGTGGAACTGTATGGTAACAAAAACCTAGTACTTGATGTCTCGTCGCCATTAAAACAAATACAGCAAAAGATACGCTACTGGTGGTAAATAGAGTTATCAACTCCTTCGTTTCCTTGGTCTTCATTAATCATATACAATAAAATACAGCAAAGAGGTGAGATCTCCTACATCAATACCAATGAGGCAGTATAGAAAATGACAGTAAATAATACAGATATAATATTTCTCACATACAGTTGTATTATCACATCACAGATATTTTAATTAAATAGCACAATAATTATGACAATATGCTGACTCATTATGCATATATACCAAGACCAATTCCTACTCCATGGAGCTAATCATAATTTCAGAGAGAAAGATAGAGAGTGTATGTTTGTATATCGTTAGCCTCAACTCATGTGCCAATATATCAAATCATGGTGCACAACATGGCTAATACAAGACACTCTCAACAAATCATGAAAAGAGTAGCAACTCCATCGAGACCGTTGGTGTATTTGCATAGTATACCACGATGCAGAGGTGCTACCAACTGGCCACATATGACTTTCCACACCCCAACATCTCTAAGATCGTTGAAGATTGTAACTACGAAATTCTCACCTGCACGAAGGTGTAATTTCTATCTCTTAGGCACACTTGCCTTAACAAAATAAGCTGACACATTTTTTTATGCATAATGTATGATCCAAAATACATTCAAACCTTATTCTTACAAAATTTCACATATATACACCATTTCTTGGCAGTATAACTTTTTGACATAACTGGGCCCCCCACTATAACCCGACATCAAACTGTTGCTATTTCTAATCGTGTAAATATTTTATCGCATTTTTGAAATTACGTAACATTTTTCTTACATTTTAAAATTACGTAAATATTTTCCAACGTTTTTGAAATCGCAAAAATTTTTTTAAACATTTTCTTAATCGCGTAGCAATTTTCAATCATTTTCTTAATCGTGTAACTTAAAAATCATTATTTTTAAATCGTGTAAGTTTTTTCTAGCATTTTTCACCTACATAAAACATTTCGTAACTTTCTAAACTTTGTTTATAAAACTCTCTATATAATTTGGGAAATTTGGCATTATTTAAGATATTATCCTACTAAAAATCCTTAACGTAATATTTTCCACTATTCTTTAAGAAATTTGTCTTTTTTGATTTACTTAAATATTATAGCTCAAAATTTTCTAACGCACTTCAAAACCCAAAGGGTGAGCTATACGTTAGCTAATTTCAAGTTTTGTCCCTTTATTTATTGTTATAGCTTTAATATGCTAATTTAATTCCAAACATCAAATCTATTTTCCTTTTTTTACTAAATATTCATTAAATTAAATTCTTGTTAACTAATTATCAAAGTCTATACTTAGGTAAATAATCTTGGATTTAAAATACCAAACTTTGGCATGTTGGCCAAAAATTCATTTATGCAACATAAATCATGATTAATCACTTTTCATCACAAAATCCTTTACAAACCCTTTAATCCAATTTCTTAGCATTAAATCCTTTAATCTATGATTTAAAAAATAATTTGAAACATCTTGTTCTCTTGGTGATGCTCAAAACCGTGAGCGTCCATAGGTTCTTTGGAACTCTCATACAATTTATCAACATGTGAATCATAGCCTACTAAACACAATAAATTAACATATTTCAAAATCACATAATCAAGCATATAATCAAAGCTATAAAACATACCAAACAAAAATTACCATAAACAAAGTAAGCTATAAATCACACAAGTGAATAAATCCTTATGGATTTTCCACTACAAACAAGCCACTTCCTCACCACCAACATATGGTTGATGAGGTTAACTCCCTCTTACATCAAAGATGACAAAATTCTAGAAGTGCTCCCTCCAAGAATTTCGTGTAGCCCTCCAAAGGAAACCTTAACAAACTTAAACCAACACAAGTCACAAACTAAGTTTTATAAAGAGAAACCATGGATCAATCATGGCTTAGAAACTCAAGAATCAAACTTTGAACCAAGAAACAAAGTTCGTACCTTTAGGAATAGAAAACTTTAACTTGATTTTTAAGAGAATAGATGGAAGAGCTAGACTTTGTTCACAACTTGAAAGATGTTTAGAATGGTGCTTGGGTTTAGGAAATCAACTTGGATGAAATTATAGAAGGTTGGAGGTTGGTGTTGGGTGTGATGGCCGAAAGCTTCACCAAGAGGAAGAATGGAGTTTTTCTTGAGTTTAGGAAGAAAGAGAATAGAGAGAATGATCTTTGGTCACCAAGTGATGAAGATAAAATGAAATTTCCTCTCCTTTGCTTGTCGTTTACTGTGGAAGTGCATAGGAAATGAGTCAAAAATTTTAGCTAGCACTTATGACTATCATATGGCCTATGTCATTAAGTGATCATGCCATGGTCACATTAGATGTTCAAGCTTGTTCATGAAGGCCCTAGAACCACCAAGTGGTCATGGAGCTCAAAGGAAGAACAAACTAAGTTTCTAATTCCTTTACATCCTAACTAGACTAAGCTAACTTAGTTAGATTTTCTAGTTCCATTACTAACTATCTAGTTACTTAGATATTATTCATCCATTCTTGAATACTCTTGTAACTAGGAACTCTAATGAGTAGCAAACTAAGTTTGCTTCATTTAGTTACTTCCTAGGCTTATACTAACTTGGTTTAAGAAATCTAGTTACATTTAGTTACAAAGCTAACTTGCTTAGCCATTATCGTTGAGCATTTCCTATTTGTTCTTATTATGCTTTAATTTTTCTAATTGATTCATAAAATAAATCATTAAACCTTTTTCTACAAACTGTTACCCAATGGACAATAGTTATAAAAATTATTACCCAATGGACATAATATACTATTCACAAGTCAGTATATTTTTGTCTGCTAAATAAAATACGTAATATTTTTATTTCATAGATAAATTCTAAAAATTAAAAGATTGTGAGACGTATTTCTCAGATTTGGGTTTTGTAAGATCCCCCAGCTCCGAATAAATCAGTAAAGATTTTCCCTAGCCCAAACATTATTATTTTCCTGACCTAGAGTAAATTACTCATAACGATCAAAAACAATCTTAGAACAGTCAAAATAAATTTACAATACACAGAAATCACAAAACAGTATAATTTAGTCATTACTGTAAAATAGCGAATTTTGGGGTGTTACAACTCTCTCCCACTAAAAAGAATTTTATCCCCAAAATTTATCATACATTGGAACAATTGAGGATATTGTTCCCTCATCCTGTCTTCTAACTCCCACGTAGCATCTCCTGTTGTTTCATTCCAAATCACTTTTACTAAGGGAATATTCTTCTTTCTGAGTTGCTTCATCCTCCTGTCTTCAATCTTAACAGGAATTGTCTCATACATCAAATTTTCTTTCAATTGTACCTCATCGGACTAAATGACATGAGTTAGATCGGGAATATACTTTCTCAATTGGGACAAATGGAAAACATTATGAAGGTTGGAAAGAAAAGATGGTAAAGCTGTTTGGTATGTGACTGGACATTTCTAACGAATAATTTCATAAGGTCCAATGAATTTAAGAGTGAGTTTTCTAGATTTTATAACCCTTTCGACACCAGTTGTGGGTGTGACTCGCAAAAACACATGCTTACCTTCCTCAAATTCAAGAGGTCTTCTTCTTTTATCAGCATAGCTTTTCTGTCTACTCTGAGTTGCCCTCATTTTCTCTTGGATCATTTTGACCTTCTCAGCCGTTTGTTGTACCAGTTTAGGTCCAAGGGTCATACTCTCACCATCTTAATACCAACACAAAGGTATTCGGTATCATCGTCCGTACAATGCTTCATAGGGTGCCATCCCTATGCTTGAATGGAAATAGTTATTGTAAGTGAATTCTACCAACAGCAAGAATTCATCCCAACTTACTTTTTGTTCTAATATGCAAGCTCTTAACAGATCCTCTAGTGATTGTATCATCCTCTCCATTTGACCATCAGTCTGCAGATGGTAAGCAAAACTCAAACGAAGTTTAGTCCCCATTGCTTCCTGTAGGCTTCACCAAAACCTTGATGTAAACCTTGGATCTCTATCAGAAATGATACTAGTGGGTACACCATGAAGTCTAAAGATTTCACCAATGTACACCTGAGTCAACTTTTCTAACGAATACCTAATATTGATTGGCAAGAAGTGAGCAGACTTCGTAAGCCTATCAATAACGACCCATATAGAATCATATCCTTTTCTAGTCTTTGGTAAACTCGTAACAAAATCCATAGTAATATTATCCCATTTCCATTCTGGAACAGTTAGCAGTTGCAGCATACCTGCTGGTCTTTGATGTTCAACTTTCGCTTTTTGACACACCAGACATGATGACACATGTTCAGCAACATCTCTCTTCATCCCAAGCCACCAAAATAATCTTTTCAAATCTTGATACATCTTGGTCATTCCTAGATGTATACTTAACCTATTACTGTGAGCTTCATCGAGAATCATTTTCTTAAGATCAGGATCACTAGGTATACAAATCCTACTTTTGAACCTTAAGACTCCATCAGACCCTTCCTTAACTACTGCCACACAACCTTGCTTCAAAAATTCTCTCTTGTTTTGCAAAAACTCATTATCTTTTTATTTTTCTCGGATTTATTCCAACAAATCATTCAAAATAGTGACCTTATTCAAACGAATCCTTCCAGGCGCTAACTCTATAGATAACCACATATCTCTGAATTGCTTTATCAATTGTTCCTCTTTAATCATCATAGCAGAAACACTGAGCACTTTCCTACTCAAAGCATCTTCCACAACATTTGCCTTTCCAGGATGATATTGTAGCTGAAAATCGTAATCCTTCAGAAATTCTTACCATCTTCTCTGCCTCATATTCAATTCCTTCTAATCAAACAAATACTTCAAACTTTTATGATCACTGAAGGTATTGAACGTAACTCCATATAGAAAATGTCTCTAAATTTTCAATGCGAAAACAATTGCGACTAATTCCAAATCATGCGTTGGATAATTCCTTTCATATACCTTTAGTTGTCTTGAAGCATATGCTACCATGTTTCTATTCTGCATTAATACACATCCTAATCCTTGATAAGAAGCATCATAATATACTTCAAAAGATTCATTCGGATATGGTAAAATCAGCACTGGTGCAGTAGTCAACCTTTTCTTTAGCTCTTTGAAACTTTCTTCGCACTCTTCCATCCCAACGAAAGCTTGATTCTTCCTTATGAGTTGTGTAAGAGGTCCAGCTATCTTGGAAAAACCTTCAATAAATCTCTGATAATATCTGGCTAATCCAATAAAACTTTGGATCTCTGTAACTGTTGTTGGCCTTTCCCACTGAAGAATCATCTCCACCTTTGCTAGATCCACTGCAATTCCATCCTTAGAAATCACATGACCCAAAAACTGAACTTCGTCCATCCAAAATTCACATTTTGACAACTTTGCATACAACTTCTTTTCCTTTAAAATATGGAGAACTATACTGAGGTGCTCAACATACTCTTCCAGACTTTGAGAATATAGCAGAATGTCATTGATAAAAACAACAACAAATCTATCTAGATACGGATAAAAAATCCTATTCATGTAATTCATGAATATCGCAGGAGCATTCGTCACTCCAAACAACATTATAAGATACTCATAATGACCATAATGTGTTTGAAAAGCTGTCTTAGGTATATCATCTACCTTGACACGAATTTGATGATAACCTGATCATAGATCTATCGTAGAGAAAACAACTGCTCATTTCAACTAATCCATCAAATCATTAATCCTTGGAAGTGGATACTTGTTCTTGATTATAACTTTATTCAATTAATGATAGTCCACACACAACCACAAAGGTCCATCCTTCTTTTTAACTAGTAACACTGGAGCTCCCCATGATGAAACATTGAGTCTCACAAATTGTTTTTCCAATAGTTCCTCCAGTTGTTTCTTTAGCTCAGCTAATTCTAACGGCGACATCTGATACGGTGCAATCAAAATAGGACCTGCTCCTGGTACAAGATCGATAGAAAACTCTATCTCTCTTTCTGGTGGCAATCTAGGTACTTCATTAGGAAAAACTTTAGGAAACTCATTTACGACAGAAATAACATTGACATTTTTTTCATTCTTGACTTCTAAAGAAGATAACAACATGTATCCTTGTACTTTATCCCTCAATAAAGATTCAACTTGATTGGCAGTCAAAAATCCAAAAACCTCATCCTCAGGAAATACTAAGGTCTTTTTAGAATAGTCTAATAGGATATGGTTAAAAGATAACCAATCCATTCCTAAGATTATATCTATATCGGTAAGAGGCAAACAAATTCAATTAACAGAAAAGACTCTATTATTGATAGTAACATGGCAATTTAGACATATCTTTGAAGTACTAATAGGCTTGGCAGTAGGTGTAGAAATAATCAATTGAATGTTCAAAGAAGACACAGGCAATTTTAATCGATCCACACAGTCATATGCAACAAACGAATGAGTTGCACCCGAATCATATAGTACAGTTAAAAGATTACCTGATATGACACCTTTTCCTTTGATAAGATCATCAGACTGAGAGGCTTTAGCTCCACTCATCGTATATATGCGTCCTCCAGCTTAGAACTGGGCAGCACGAACATTACTCACTGAAGGCTCCATCTTCAATTGATTACAATCCCTAGAGAAATGACCAGGGCTCCCGCATATAAAACAGATGATTCCCCTCATCGTACAATCTCTCGTCATATGGCCCTTTCCACACTTCATACATTTTATTGGCGGTGCCATAGTCTGGCCAAAACAATTACCACTTGGACCTCCTCTACGTGGTTGTTATTGTTGTTGCTGACTACTTGATGGCCTTGAATATGATTTCCGCTGAAACTGATTGTTGTTATTTCCTCCTCTTTGGATCCTAGACGACCCAAAGTTAAAATTCCTCGAATCACGCGATGGCTCCAATCCTTTGAGCCTGTAACACATGTCCATCAATGTCGAAAATTGGTTCATCTGCATCGGTAGTATTCCTCTCTTCAATTCAACTCATGAAGCTTCCTCAAACTTGCGGCATTTCCAAACCTCGTCTGGCTGGACTTGGAGATACCGTGAGAAGTTAGACAAGCTCTCAAACTTTGCAACATACTTATTGACTGACATTCCACCTTGCCTTAATCCAAGAAATTTCATTTCCTTGGCATGCCTTGCACTATCCAAAAAATACTTTTCCAGAAATACCTCCCATGTAATTTCTCATCCTTCAGCTTTCAATACTCTTCGAGTTATTTTCCACCAATTTTCTCTATCTCCCATCAGCATAAAGGTGGTGTAAGTCACCTTACGATCATCTGCACATCCCATACCTTCAAAGATCTTCTCCAACTCTTGTATCCATAAACTTGCCTTTTCAAAATCAAACTCAACTTAAACTGCGGCAAGTTATTACGATAGAACTCAGACAAATTCAGAATATCAGCATTAGCTTCTTGTTGTTGTACAGCTCATTGGTTTTGTTGCACAATCATATCTGCCATACGCTGCATTGTTGTTGCTACTGTTGTCATTGGATCCTCATTGTGTCCCATATTTGCACGTGCTCCTCTATCACGAGACATAGCTTTCTTCACCAATAATCAAAAACATAAATAAGAGTCAGATGTAACCTTTCGAAAACCAAACACAGAGAATCACACAACTTAAGCAAAATAGACCTAACCACAAAACCCAAAAGACTTTAACCGGAGCTCTGATACTAACTAATGTAACACCCACCTTAGGGTATTGATGTGTGTGAAACAATATCATGTTTTGTTCTTGTTTTGCATGCATTTTTATGCATTTTAGGAATTTTAGTTTCCCTTTTTATTTGTTTTTCCCTTTAGTTCGGATAACTGCAGTATTTATGGTATTGTTGTGTAGGATTGGTGCTTAATTGGTCTTGAAATGGATGGAAAGCTTGCACAATTGAAGTTGGAGCTTAAAGGATAGCAATTCGGGACAAAAAGCTCACTCCAAAGGGTTCCACGGCCTGCCCGTGGACTGAACCACGGCCATGGATCGAGCAGCTGCATGAAAAAGCAAAAGGGGAAGTCTAGAGAAGACCACGGCCTGGCCGTGGAATGAACCACGGCCGTGGTTCGGGGTGTGTGTTAGCTGTTTAAGTCCGTTTTTCTCTTTTCTGATGGGCTTAGACTAGTTTTAACTGTAACACCCCAAATTTCCTAAGTTTTTAATAGTAATTTTGACAGTTAACAAAATTTCACTGTTTAGTGATTTCTGAGCGCTGTAAAATTAATTTGATTATTCCGTCAGCGTATTTGATCGTTTTGAGTGATTTACTCTGTGTCAGGATAATAAAAATTTTCAGGCCAGGGAAAACTTTACGTAATTTAATTTTTACCGTTAGGTAATTATTTTACGTAATCTGATTTGATATTTGTGCATTTTATAATTTTTGTGGTTTTATGGATGATTTTGAAATTTTTCCTGTCTGTGGGCCCCGCAAGGGGTATGTGGGTCCAAGTGGCCATACGTGGGCCCAGGTGGGTCTCACAAAGTGAAAAAATTTTCTACGCATAGAAAAATTTGTACTATTTAGACGGAGACAGGGGATCTTACTAAACCTGAATCCGGAAACAGTTTTAGAAAATTTTATTGTACTGCGTTTTGTACTGTATTTAATTATCGGATGATAAAAATATAGTAAAAATATTATTTGTAGGATACAAGAATAAATATTATACTGCGTAGTCAACAAAGAGAGCTTGACTTGATTTATACCCTTGGATGAGAATACTTAGTTTGAATATTAACCATTGATTTAATCAAAGGTTAAGAAACAAACTTAATAAAGAAGCCTTGGATAATAACCATTGATTTAATCAATGGTGTGAGAATAAGCTTAGTTAGGAAGGCTTTGATATCAACCATAGATGTAATCAAAGGTGTAGGATTGGTCTTGAAAAATGACAAAGACCATTTATAACCATTGGATTTATATTAAATCGAGGGTGGAGATTTAATCTTAAAAAGTAACAAAGACCATTTATGACCATTGGATGAAGAATCAATCAATGGTGGAGATTTGGTCTTCTAAAGTAGCAAAGACTAATTAGGACCCTTGGATTTAAAGTTTGAAGGAGCAATCTTGACCATTAATTTTGGAGACACATCTAAGGGCTAGAATTTAAAAGAGAAAGATCCATTGGCCTAGATTAAGTCTTCTAAATTAAAAATCTACATTAATCCGAACCATTGAATTAATCAATGGCTAGAAATGCTTCAAAGGGTGGCAAATAATGAAGACAACTACTTGAATGCATTATGGAGAGGAAGGGGACGATTTTGGCTTGTTTAGAAGACAAAGAAAAAGAGTTTTATGACCATTATTAATTGCTTTATGTCATTGTTAGTAGTTTTGGTCAATGGTGTAATATTATTGATCATTATTGATCAATTTGCATTCAAGGAGAATGCATTGGAAGGGGGGGATACGTTTGGTGCTGCTTTTGGAAACTAAAGCAAAGTTGAAGACCATTAATAGTAGTCTTGGTCACTTATTGATTATTCTTGACCATTTTCTTCAAGCAAGCTCTTCAAAATAATTTCTCTCCTTCTCCTCCAAGCTAGCTCACGGCCATGACCCATACAACACCTTCCATCACTCAAAAATTTCATCCAACTTGATTTTCTAAACCTAAACATCATTCTAAGAACATCTCTAGTTATGAGTTTTTCCAAAATCATTCATCTTGAGCTTCAAATTCAAGCTTCAAGTTTCTATCAAAAATCAAAAATTTCATCTTTGTGCTTCAAGAGAAACCATTTGGTTATCTACCCTAAAATCACCATCCAATCTCTTTTAATTTCATCCAACCATAGATCTTGAATCTACATGATGTTCTAAGCAACTTTCATGTTGAAGATTTTCTCTAAATCATTCATCTTCATGGACTTTCTTCAAGATCAAAGTTATTGGATTTTTGAGGTGAAGTATAAGGAAACTTCATTTTCTTCTCTCTTTTTCATGATCTAAACCAAGTTTGATCCATGGTTCCTCTTAATCAAGCTTGATATGTTAATTAACTTGTGTTTTGTTTTGTATTTGAGAAGTCCTTGGTGGTGAAGGACTTGGAAAAAGAAGCAAATCAAGAAGCTTTTGAGGATCTTCAAGAGGTAAGAGGGAGATCCATCTCACCAACCAAGCATGGTGGTGAGAGATGGTATTTTATTTGATGGATGTGGAATCCATGTGAGGATTCATATCCATGGTCATGTAATTAATTTGTGGGTGTTTATGAGCTTTGATTAATTTTCTATGCTTCATATGCTTTGCATGATTTTATAGCTTTGATGATATGCTTGATATGCTATACATGCTTTTATGGCTTTGATGGTATGCTTATATTATTTATGATGAAATATATATGTATATGCCATGACTTGATGGTGGAAATGAAATTGATTTTTGGCTCCAATAGCCAAGGAAGAGCTACGGTTTTGATGCCCTTGATTAGGGTTCATGTTGAAAATTTTCAAGAACAAAAGAATTAATTTTTGAGTACTTAGAACAAGGTGGATTTCGAACAAGACACCTCAAGATAGGTGTTCACAAAATTAATATTTTCTTGAATGATGAAAATGGATGTTTAGAAAAGTAAGGAAAATAAACAAAGAATTTATTTTTCAAAGAGTATATGAATATGGTTTTAGAAGGATTTTTATTGATTTATTTTGTGTAAAAAAATTTTAAGTGTTTTACTAAACATGAGATTTAAATGAAAATAGCAATGATAATTTTAAGGATTTGCAAAGAAAGTGAAAAAGGATTTGTAAGGAAAGTAAAAATGAATTTGAACAAATGGGTTTGGTTTTTATGACCATCGGTATTTCGGTTTTGAAAATAAAGAATTTTTAATGATTTTGTTTGTGTAAAACCATATCAATTTAGGAGGAAAATATTTGATGGCTTCAATGGCCAAAGACTCTACGATTTTTGGAGGTTGGAATAATTTTTGTTTTTATGAAACAAAGTAATTTTAAAGTGGAAACAAAATGTTTGAACAAAATGTTTTAGTATAAGGATTTTGGAAAGGGAAATCAAAGTATTTTATCACTTGAGAAATGAACTTTCATATGAAAATGAAAAAGAAAAGTTGCAAAGGTTTGAATCTTAATTTGTTTTGAAGAGAATTGATTTTAGAATTGATTTGAGAAAAATGGAGAATATAATGGTGTTTTGAAAATTTACTAACGTATAACTTATTTTCAAGTTTTGAAATACGTTAGAAAATGTTAAGTTTTGAAACGTTGATTTACATCAATGAAAAAGTGATTTTGTGAATTATATTTTGAAAAAGAATTTCTTGAGTAAAGAACTGTGAAAAAATATTTTCTTGAGTAAGAAAATATATTAAATGAAGTGTGAAGTTATATTATTTTGAGAAAAGTTAAAAAGGAATTTTTAAAGGTCAAGAAATCTTTTCTGTAATGAAATTGTGGTGAAAAATTATTTACGTATCTTAAAAATGTGATTGTTAAGTTACGTAATATGGAAAAATATTTCTACGTGATTTTAAATACGTTAAATATTTCTACGCGATTTGAATTACGTTTAAATATTTTACGTAATCTGAATTACTATTGAAAAATCACTACGTGATGGAAAAGTGATGAATTATTTTTACGTGATTGTGAAAATAGCGGAAAATCGTTATGTGATTTGAAAAGTGTTTTAAATATTTTGAGAATGATGGAAAATGATTTATGCGACTTAAAAGAATGATTTTTAAGTTACGCAATTTTGAAACAGTGAAAAAATACTATGCGATTTTGAGAAACGTATATTTTTATGTGATTAAGAAAAACGTTAAAAAATGAGTACGTGTTTTAAAAGTGCAACAGAAGAGTTGCGGTATTTTGAAAACGTAACAGAAATGTTACTGTATTGTGAAAAACGTAACAGAAGTGTCACGGTATTGTAAAAATATAACAGAAACGTTTCAGAATTTTGAAAACGTAACATAAGTGTTACGATATTTTGAAAACGTAATATAAACATTTTGGAATTGTGAAAACGTAATAGAAACGTTTTGGAATTGTGAAAACGAAACGGAAATGTTGCGCAATTTTGTGAAAACATGACGAAAGTGTTTTATAACTATGAAAATGTGATAACATGATTTTGCTGTTGAAAATATAGTATAATTTGGTACAATTTATATGCATTGGAAAGAGATGCCTGAGATTGGATTTGGTGCATTATACATGCATTGGGAAAAAATATGCGTTGAGGCATATGATACATTGAACAAATGAAATTGAAAAGATTTGGCCCTTTGGGGTTGGACTTGCACGGATATATTCGTGCATTGTATATGACCCTTGTGGTTGAAGAGGGAATGAGAATTGATAGTGAGGTCTATGATGGATCTTGGGGGCGTCGAGGCGTGGCGGTCGACCAAGTGGACAGCTGGCGAGTACCTTGTGTCACTTGGCGATGCAGTCCGTTGCAATGCATTGACGATACCCGACATGAACATGATTCTTTTCAACAACTGGAAGATTGTCTTTGGGCTAAGGCTGACAATTGACAGAGCATTCTCCTCGAAATTGTGAAAACCTCCATGGAGTTGTTTTTAAAAAACTGAGTCTTTGTGCACATGCATGAGTCTGAGCATTTATATCTATGTGATATATTAATTGAGGGATATTGGTTATGACAACTGTTTTGATTATTTGGATGATGATGATGATAATTAAACTGATAAATGATTAGATGATGATAGTTGATTAATGCGATAACATGATTATAGTATGATCTATCTGTATGATTTGTTATTTGTGTTATCTCTGTACTGCCATGTTGGTATTGGCGTAGGTGATCTCACCTCTTTGTTATGTTGTTTTGCTGTGTCTGTACTGTTAAAATCAAATGATAGAAGGATCGAGTTGTCTTAGACATAACGGGCGATGGATACTCAGAGATTGATGAAAACATTGAGTGGCTGTCTCAAGTTCGAAGGTGTTCTGAGTAGACAAGGAGTAGAGTTCTGATGCAACAAGCTGGATACAAGATAAGGAATGAGTATGTTAAGTTTTATCGTTAGTGTTATACCGTGCTATTTAGTAGGACCCGTCATGGGGTTTGCTACTGTTAAAAAAAAGAAGAAGAGTCTGTTAGTTTTATATTTCTCTTCAAATTGTTAAATATTAATTGGTGTCAATGATTGCATATGAATTAGTTTCAATATGTTTTTTTCAGTATTACTTATAAATTACAGTAAGTTTATATTTCAGCAAGAAAGAAATTTTTAAACCCACGTTTTTAACTCAAACCTTTTATGAAAACATTTTCAGATTATGAGTCGGAAGTCAGACATGTGATACCCTAGGGAGGGTGTTACATTAACACATAGGAGGCTCTTGATCTTCATCTTCCTCTCTTCTCTCTTGGATTACGGGTTTGAATGTTCTTGAAGTTGAATTTTTGGTTTCTTCTTCTCCATGTCTGAGTAGTTCCTTTTGTTTCTAGGATTGGGCAATGCCCTTTGATACATTAATGATGATTAATTGATATTGTTTACCCCTTTTATTAATCTTGAATGTTGTTGATTCGATCCTTATTACGATTATTCATGTGAATTTGTTGGCCACTTATTTGCATCTCATAGATATCTAGGGACGTACTGAAAGGTGAACCTAGGTGTTGGAACCATAAGAATTGAACTTAAGGTCTAAATCACGAGAGTAGGTTTAGCCTTTCGAGGATTAATGAATTACCAAAAAGCGTAATGGGTTCAATTTATATTCAATTATCACGAGAGTAGGAATTGGTTTAATTAGGCACGATTCTTGTATCTTCAGAGGGAACATTAACTAATTTAGGGTAATTCACCTTCAATTGAATTTCAAGTGTTAATAATAGTATTGTCAATTAGGAGTCTTGTATCATTGTGATTAGCCCCAATCTTGGAAGCTTTCTTGAATCTGAAAACCTTTCCTTAACAATTGCTATTTTTGTTCTCAATTTGCATTTTGATATTCATTTATTTAATTGTTTGGTTACTACGTTCTTGTTAATCAACAATTATATTCTCTTTTGTTTAATTGAATTGAATTAATTAATTAATTGGTATTCATAGACATAGTCCCTGTGGATTCGATATTTTTATTACTTGACGACGAAACCGTACACTTGCGGATTTCACGCACCAAGTTTTTGGTGCCGTTGCCGGGGACTGTGTTTTTCTTGAATATCAGTTAATTTTTTATTTAATTATTTTAAACCTTTTTACTACTTTCTTGGTATCTCTTTGACTCTCTGCAGGTAATTTCTCTTGTTTATACGAAATACTAGACATTCCGGGACTCTTATTGAAGCAGATCCTGAAATTGAAAGAACTCTTCATAGAAGGAGAAGACAACGAGAGGAAAGAGCAAGAGAAATACTTGAACCAACGCTTGTCATGGCTGCACCTGCTGATAATAGACCTCTCAAAGAGTATGCAGCCCCTAATGCTTGGGGTTTACGTTCTGGAATTGCTCGGCCAGACATTGAAACTAGACAGTTCACCATACCACCTGCTTTACTCTCCATGATAAGGCAGAACCAGTTTGGAGGATTGCCATCAGAGGACCTAAACGATCATGTGGATATGTTCTTGGAATTATGCGAGACCCTCAAGATTGAAGGTGCCTCTATTGATGCTATTTGCCTTTGCCTATTTCCATTATCATTGAGAGATAGAGCTAGAGCTTGGTTGAAGTCAGTTCCCGCTGAGACCATCACTTCTTGGGACCAATTGGAGCAAGCTTTCCTGAACAAATTCTTTCCACCATCCAAGACTGCTCATCTGAGGACCCACATCACGAGTTTTGTTCAGAAAGATGGTGAATCATTGTCGGAAGCTTGGGATAGATATAAAGCTTTGCTGGAAGCCTGCCCACACCATGGGTTAGAAAAATGGTTGATCGTCCACACCTTCTATAATGGGCTAGAATATTCTTCGAAGGTGTCTCTAGACTCAGCAGCTGGTGGAGCTTTGATGAACAGAAGACTGACAGAAGCTTATGAGATCATTGAGAGTGTTGCCACAAATCATCACCAATGGGCAAATGAAAGAGATAATAACCCAAAAAAACTCTCTGGAGGTAAGCTTGAGGTAGACGGGGTTGATTTAATTATATCAAAATTTAATTCTTTGAATAAACGTTTTGACATGCTTGAAAAAGCTCATGTTAATGCCATAGGTGCTTCTAACAATTTTTGTGAGATTTGTGGAGCACAGGGACACATAGGTGTTGAATGCCAAGTTGGAATTGGCTCCTCACAAGGTGCTCCAGTGGAGCAAGTGGAATCATGCCACAATTTCTATGACTTCAACCAAAAGGGGAGGAATGATCCATATTCTCAAACTTACAACCTCGGTTGGAAGTCACATCCCAACTTCTCCTATCGGAATAGTCAATACCAAGTAGGGCAAGGTAGTGCTAAACCCTCTTCTAGATTCCAACAAGCACAAAACTCTAAACTCGAGTCTCTTCTTGAGAATTTTGTTAAGAGTCAATCTAAGCAAAATGAGGAGTTTAGGCAACATAGACAAGTTGTGACTGAGGCCATTAGAGAGTTGTCATCTAAGGTTGAAAATTTGGCCATTCATAATAAGTTGTTAGAAACTCAGATTGCCCAACTTGCAGGCACTTCACACAGGCAACAAGGTAAGTTTCCTGGTCAGCCTGAAATGAATCTAGGTAATGAACACTGCATGGCTGTTAGTTTGAGAAGTGGTAAGAAATTAGAGGATCCCAAGGATGAGGAGATGAGTGACAAAGATAAGGGGAATGAGGAAAAAGACACTAAGACACAACCCTTAGAGGAAGAGGAAACTAAAGAAAAAGTGTCTAAGTATGTATCCCCTGAACCATACCAACTCCCTGTGCCATTCCCTCAAAGATTGGCCAAGGCCAAGCTAGATATGCAATTTGAGAAGTTCCTAGAGGTCCTTAAGAAATTGTACATTAATGTACCCTTCACTGAGGCGTTGAAACAAATGTCTACCTATGCTAAATTTCTTAAGGACATTTTGTCTAATAAGAGAAAACTTGAGGAATATGAGACCATAGCTCTAACTGAGGAGTGTAGTGCTTTAATTCAAAATAAATTGCCTCCTAAGCTAAAAGATCCAGGTAGCTTCTCTATTCCTTACTTGATTGGTAACACAAATTTTGATAAAGCTCTGTGTGACTTGGGGGCTAGTGTCAGTCCTATGCCCCTTTCTGTGTGCAAGAAGTTAGAGGTGGGTGAGCTGAAACCCAAAACTATTTCACTTCAGTTGGCGGATCGGTCCGTCAAGTACCCCGTAGGCATCTTGGAGGATGTTCCTATTAGAGTGGGTAAGTTTTTTATACCCGTTGATTTTGTTGTGCTTGACATGGAAGCGGATGCTAAAATGTCGCTCATACTTGGGCGACCATTCCTTGCCACTGGAAGGGCAATTATTGATGTCCACGAAGGGAAATTGACTTTGCAATTGAACGATGAAGAAGTAGTTTTTAAGGTCTTCAATTCTGAAAAAAATCCTAATTCATGTAATCGCATAGATGCTACTGATGTTGTGGACAAAGTTGTACTTTCAGATATGCAAGAATCTGTGACTCATGCTATGTTAGAGGAGACCTTGCCCAAGGTTGCTTCCAAGTTCGAGAAGGTCAAGCCCTGCAAGAAAGGACCAAAGAAGCGGGATGACAAATGTGTCAAGAAGCGTGAATTTAAACCAGGGGATAAAGTTCTTGTTGATAACTCGCTTCTATGTTTCTGTCCAGGTAAGTTGTGGTCGAAATGGTCTAGACCATATGAGATTGTTCGAGTCTTATCTTATGGTGTGCTTGAGGTGAAGATAGAAGGCCAGAAGACATTTATGATAAACGGCCAGAGAGTGCAACACTATGAAGAAGGAGTAGGGATTGAGTACCACTCTATTGACATCACCTGAGCATAGAACCAGCTCATAGTCAAGCTAATGACTATAACTTAGCGCTTCTTGGGAGGCAACCCAAAATTTTCTCTCTTTTCTTTATTTTCTTATTTTTATTGACTAACACTTTTCTATTTTTTTTTGTTTCATAGTTAGCTAATGTTGAGTCAGCTTTGGTGCTTCCCTAAGTTCGGAGCCTTTGTAGGGGGATGTATATAGCTGTCGGCCGCAAAAAAAAAAGTTTTAGTCTGGATGTTCGAGTTCATAGCTACACGCTTCCCTTTCCCACCACCACAGTGAGTTCTTTTCATTTATTCCTTCCATAGTTTTAGATTTTTACATTGGAGACAATGTAAGGTCTAAGCTTGGGGGGTATTTTTCATTTTTATTTTTATCTTCAATATCATGCATTCCCATGTCTCATTTTGCATTGCATCTTCTTGTTGCATTTTCACACCATCTTATCTTTCTGCTTTTTGGTTGAACTTTGTGCCCCTCTCTTTTGAGGATTTTGAGATGATATTGATTTGGAACCCAATTTGTTGATTCTTGTGGTAGGCAACATGCATTGTCTTTAATTGATTGTGGAGGTGATTTCTTGATAGTTGATAATTAGCATATGTTCTATGAATTTGTGCTTCTCATTGATTTTTGAACCTCTAAAAGTAAGTTTTGAGCCTGTATGGGATTTATGCACTATATGATTTTTCATCCCATTCTTTGTGTTGAGTGGTCATTCCTCATTGATTTTGTGCTCTAGAACTTAATTTGAAACCATTTTGAGGCGAAATCTTAGTTTGCATGCTTGAATGTGATTAAGGCATCTTAGGTATTTTTCTGGCCTTCTGAATTTGTTACACTTTCATCCACTAGTTACCCATTTTGAGCCTATTGTATAATTGTTTTCTTGATGCCTATGATGATACATTATCAGTGATCATTTAGAATATTGAATGGAGCAAATTGAGTTTGAATGTTGTATTGGTAATCATGTGTTTTGAAAATGAAGTCTCTCCCTTTTAAAAAAAAGGGGGGGAAAGAAAATGAAAGAAAAGCATGAGATGAAAGCTTGAAAAGAAAGGAAGAAAATGTGGAATTATACCTTGATTGAAAAATGTCTTTGCTCCATGTTTGTTCTATTGGGTTCTTGTGCTTGTTGAAAACATTGTTAGCCCTTTGTGCATTCCTTCCTTTCTTTATCCTTCCTGACATCATTCCCATGGCCCCATTATATCCCTTGAAAGACCTTTTGATTCTTGCATGCATGCTGATTATTAGTAGAAATTTGATTTCTTATCAAGCTTATGGAAGTGCTTTTTCTAAGAGGAATTTTGAGCGAATTGTCTTCACCCTTAAACACTTTGAGTGTGGTTAGCAGTGTGAACTTAATTCTGTGAGGATGCATGGTTTCTGAGAACTTCGCCCCTAATTGGACTTGATTTTGGTTACCTCTCTGCTTCTTGGTTTGCTTTTGCTTATTCTTTTGCCTATTGCTTGGTCGGATGTTTCCTCGGGTTCCTCATTCATTATTATCTTTTGATCCCACTCCTTGGTTTGGTCTTAGTTATTGCTTGGGGACAAGCAAAATCTTAAGCTTGGGGGTATTTGATGTGTGTGAAACAACATCATGTTTTGTTCTTGTTTTGCATGCATTTTAGGCATTTTAGCTTCCCTTTTTATTTGTTTTTCCCTTTAGTTCGGATAACTGCAGTGTTTTTGGTGTTGTTGTATAGGATTGGTGCTTAATTGGCCTTGAAATGGATGGAAAGCGTGCACAATTGAAGTTGGAGCTTAAAGGGTAGCAATTTGGGACAAAAAGCTCACTCTAGAGGGTTCCACGACCTGCCCGTGGACTGAACCACGGCCATGGATCGAGCAGCTGCGTGAAAAAGCAAAAGGGGAAGTCTAGAAAAGACCACGGCCTGGCCGTGGTTCGGGGTGCGTGTCAGTTGTTTAAGTCCGTTTTTCTCTTTTCTGATGGGCTTAGACCAGTTTTAACCCATGGGGTATATATAGATGTTCTGAAGACAACATTAGGGTTCGAATTTGGGGTTTTGGAGAAGGCACATAAGAGGCTCTTGATCTTCATCTTCCTCTCTTCTCTCTTGGATTACGGGTTTGAATGTTCTTGAAGTTGAATTTCTGGTTTCTTCTTCTCCATGTCTGAGTAGTTCCTTTTGTTTCTAGGATTGGGCAATGCCCTTTGATACATTAATGATGATTAATTGATATTGTTTACCCCTTTTATTAATCTTGAATGTTGTTGACTCGATCCTTATTGCGATTATTCATGTGAATTTGTTGGCCACTTATTTGCATCTCATAGATATCTAGGGACGTACTGAAAGGTGAACCTAGGTGTTGGAACCATAAGAATTGAACTTAAGGTCTAAATCACGAGAGTAAGTTTAGCCTTTCGAGGATTAATGAATTACCAAAAAGCGTAATGGGTTCAATTTAGATTCAATTACCACGAGAGTAGGAATTGGTTTAATTGGGCACGGTTCTTGTATCTTGAGAGGGAACATTAACTAATTTAGGGTAATTCACCTTCAATTGAATTTCAAGTGTTAATAAGATGATTGTCAATTAGGAGTCTTGTATCATTGTGGTTAACCCCAATTTTGGAAGCTTTCTTGAATCTGAAAACCTTTCCTTAACAATTGCTATTTTTGTTCTCAATTTGCATTTTGATATTCATTTATTTAATTGTTTGGTTACTACGTTCTTGTTAATCAACAATTATATTCCCTTTTGTTTAATTTAATTGAATTAATTAATTAATTGGTATTCATAGACATAGTCCCTGTGGATTCGATATTTTTATTACTTGACGACGAAACCGTACATTTGCGGATTTCACGCACCAAGTATCACATTTAAGATTAATCCTAATATAACTTACCCAAGTTCTAAAATAATTAATCTTGTAAAATACCAATTTTAAAATTTCATTTGCAGAATAACTGTAATAAAATAAAAACATTTAAACATAACACATTGTTAAAAGTAAACTTGTCATACTTATATACATAACGAAACATTATTTGCAAATAATTTACATAATTACACACTCAAGCCCAAAAGTTAATTTATACATCACACACGATGAGAATATAAAATACTTAAGCTTAACCTTCCCAAACCAAACTAAGGATTCGGGTCCTCAGCAGGATCATCCTCCTCTTTTTTGCTGTCATCATTAAAGAAACCCAATGGATATAACAAATGCCTCGTGGGTGTCCTAGCTGATGATATCATCGAATCCTCTTGCAGAGTGTAGAAACTACCACCCTAGAGTTCACGAATAGGCATCGTAAACTCAAGATGCATTGAAGCATGCTGCGTCAATACAGGAGTTCCACCTCTAGTACCACTGAGGTTAAGAGTTAAGTCCCCGGTATACACAAATCTCTCGTTCCATAATCAAACCTCCACACATCAGTCCCCCTGTGGAACTATATGGTGACAAAAACCTAGTACTTAACGTCTCGCCGCCATTGAAACAAATTCAACAAAAAATATGCTACTGATGGTAAATAGAGTTATTAGCTTCTTCGTCTCCTTGGTCTTCATTAAATATATACAATAAAATAAATAAAATACAATAAAGAGGTGAGATCTCCTACATCAATACCAATGAGGTAGTATAGAAAATGATAGTAAATAATATAGATATAATATTTCTCACATACAGTCATATCATCACATCACAAATATTTTAATTAAATCGCACAACAATCGTGACAATATGCTGACTCATTATGCATATGTACCAAGACTAATTCCTACTCCATGGAGCTAACCATAATTTCAGAGAGAAAGATAGAGAGTACATGTTTGTATATCGTTAGCCTCAACTCATGTGCCAATATATCAAATCATGGTGCGCAACAAGGCTAATAGAAGACATTCTCAACAAATCATGAAAAGAGTAGCAACTCCGTCGAGACCGTTGGTGTGTTTGCACAGGATACCATGGCGCAGAGGTGCTACCAACTGGCCACATATGACTTTCCACACCCCAACGTCTCCATGATCGCTGAAGATCGTAACTACGCAATTCTCACCCGCACAGGTGTAATTTCCATCTCCTAGGCACACTTGCCTTAACAAAATAAGCTGACATGCTTTTCTATGCATGATGTATGATCCAAAATACATACAAACCTTATTCTTACAGACTTTCACATACACACACTATTTCTTGGAGGTATCACTTTTTGATATAACTGGGCCCACCACTAAAGCCCGACAACAAACTGCTATTATTTCTAATCGCGTAAATATTTTATCACATTTTTGAAATTGCGTAACATTTTTCTTACGTTTCAAATCGCGTAAATATTTTTCAACGTTTTTGAAATTAAAGAAATATTTTTAAATGTTTTCTCAATCACATAGCAATTTTAAATCATGTTCTCAATCGTGTAACTTAAAAATCGCTATCTTTAAATCGTGTAAGGTTTTTCTAGCATTTTTCACCTACGTAAAATATTTCGTTGCTTTCCAAACTTTATTTATAAAACTCTATATAATTTGGGAAATTTGGCATTATTTAAGATATTATCCTACTAAAAATCCTTAACGTAATATTTTCCACTATTCTTTATAGATATTTGTCGTTATTGATTTACTTAAATATTACAGCTCAAAATTTTCTAACGCGCTTCAAAACTCAAAGGTTGAGCTATACGTTAGCTAATTTCAAGTTTTGACCCTTTATTTATTGTTATAGCTTTACTATGCTAATTTAATTCCAAACATTAAATTTATTTTCCTTTTTCTACTAAATATTCATTAAATTAAATTCTTGTCAACTAATTACCAAAGTATATACTTAGGTAAATAATCTTGCATTTAAAATACCAAACTTTGGCATGTTGGCCAAAAATTCATTTATGCATCATAAATCATGATTAATCACTTTTCATCACAAAATCATTTACAAACACTTTAATCTGATTTCTTAGCATTAATTCCTTTAATCCATGATTTAAGAAATAATTTGAAACATCTTGTTCTCTTGGTGATGTTCAAAACCGTGAGCCTCCATAGGTTCTTTGGAACCCTCATACAATTTATTAACATGTGAATCATATCCTACTTAACGCAATAAATTAACATGTTTCAAAATCACATAATCAAGCATATAATGAAAGCTATAGAACATACCAACCAAAAATTACCATAAACAAAGTAAGCTATAAATCACACAAGTGAATAAATCCTTATGGATTTTCCACTACAAACAAGCCACTTCCTCACCACCAACATATAGTTGATGAGGTTAATCTCCCTTTTACCTCAAAGATGACAAAATTCTAGAAGTGCTCCCTCCAAGAATTTCGTGTAGCCCTCCAAAGGAAACCTTAACAAACTTAAACCAACACAAGTCACAAACTAAGCTTTGTAAAGAGAAACCATGGATCAATCATGGCTTAGAAACTCAAGAATCAAACTTTGAACTAACAAAGTTCTTACCTTTAGGAATAGCAAACTTTAACTTGATTTTCAAGAGAATAGATGGAAGAACTAGACTTTGTTCACAACTTGAAAGATGTTTAGAAAGGTGTTTGGGTTTAGGAAATCAACTTGGATGAAATTATAGAAGGTTGGAGGTTGGTGTTGGGTGTGATGGCCGAAAGCTTCACAAAGAGGAAGAATGGAGTTTTTCTTGAGTTTAGGAAGAAAGAGAATAGAGAGAAAGCTCTTTGGTCACCAAGTGATGAAGATGAAATGAAATTTCCTCTCCTTTGCTTGTGTTTTATCGTGGAAGTGCATAGGAAAGGAGTCAAAAATTTTAGGTGGCACTTATGACTATCACATGGCCTATGTCATTAAGTGATCATGCCATGGTCACATTAGATGTTCAAGTTTGTTCATGAAGGCCCTAGAACCACCAAGTGGCCGTGGAGCTCAAAGGAAGAACAAAATAAGTTTCTAATTCCATTACATCCTAACTAGACTAAGCTAACTTAGTTAGATTTCCTAGTTCCATTACTAACTATCTAGTTACTTAGATATTATTCATCCATTCTTGAATACTCTTGTAACTAGGAACTCTAATGAGTAACAAACTAAGTTTGCTTTATTTAGTTACTTCCTAGGCTTATACTAACTTGGTTTAAGAAATCTAGTTACATTTAGTTACAAAGCTAACTAGCTTAGCATTATCGTTGACCATTTCCTATTTGTTCTTATTATGCTTTAATTTTTCTAATTGATTCATAAAATAAATCATTAAACCTTTTTCTACAAATTATTACCCAATGGACAATAGTTACTGAAATTATTATCCAATGGACAGAACATACTATTCACAAGTCAGTATATTTTTGTCCTCTAAATAAAATACGTAATATTTTTATTTCACAGATAAATTCTAAAAATTTAAAGATCGTGACACGTATTTCTCGAATTTCAGTTTTGTAAGATCTTTAGCTTCGAATAAATCAGTAAAGATTTTCTCTAGCCCGAAAATTATTATTTTCCTAACTTGGAGTAAATCACTCACAATGGTCAAAAACAGTCACAGAACAGTCAAAATAAATTTACAGCAGTGAATTTTGGGGTGTTACAATATATATATATATATATATATATATATATATATATATATATATATATATATATATATATATATATATATATATATAGAATATTTTTATTTCACATATAAATTTTAAAAATTAAAAGATTGTGACACGTATTTTTCGGATTTAGGTTTAGTAAGATCCCCAATTCGAATAAATCAGTAAAGATTTTCCCCACCTGAAAATTATTATTTTCCTGATCC
Source organism: Ormosia emarginata (assembly GCA_029884605.1). NCBI lineage: Eukaryota > Viridiplantae > Streptophyta > Magnoliopsida > Fabales > Fabaceae > Ormosia > Ormosia emarginata. Next base: position 51,022,344 of record JAQQTP010000088.1, read on the forward strand.
GGAGTAAATTACTCACAACAATTAAAAAACAGTCACAGAATAATCAAAATAAATTTACAGCAGCAAATTTTTGGGTGTTACAATATATATATATATATATGAGGGGGATCGGTTTACACCAGTGTGAGTCTTTTTTGACTTACACTCATTTTTAACCATGAGATCCACATTCATCTAATGGTTGAGATTATTTCATTAAAAGTAACCATTAGATGAAAGTGAATCTAACAGTTAAAAATGAGTGTAAATCAAAATAGATTTACATTTGGTGTAAGTTGATCCTTCTATATATATATATATATATATATATATATATATATATATATATATATATATATAGAGAGAGAGAGAGAGGGGGGAGATCATTTACACCAATGTAAGTCTTTTTTCTCTTATACTCATTTTCAACCGTTAATTCTACTTTCATCTAATGGTTGAGATTATATATATCAATTATTGCTTTGTAATCATATACCTATTGTAACACCCTCCGTAGGGTGTCACATTTTTAAATAAAACATAAAACCAAATAAACTCATTTTATAAAAACTTTGAATTCTAAAGGATGAATTTTAAAATTTCATTTCGCGGAAATATAAACTTACCAAAAATTATAAGAAAACAGAAATTAAATTGAATTAATTTATACACATATATATATTCCACAAAATATTCAACAACAATTTAAAACATAACATTTACAGACTCAGAGAAACAGTAGCAAACCCAAAGATGGGTACTACTAATAGCACGGTAACAACACTAACGAGAAAACCCAACCTATATGTTCCATTTCTCCACCAAACTGCATCCTGTTGAAACTTGGAAGATTACACCTTGACGTCGTCACCAACTTCCGAATATTGCCTCCAACAAGTTTGAGAAACTTCCTTCGTCTACTATACGAATTTAACAAATACAACACAACAAACAATACAGTAAAGAAGTGAGATCCCCTTTCACCAGTACCAGTAAGGTAGCAAAGAATGATACGAATGGCAAAGTCATTCCATACACGCAGATATCACAAATACAATCATGTTGTCAATTTACGAATAAATCAAATAAGCATATATCATAATATAATGAACAACTATAACATTTCTAAGATAGATATAACAATTCATACAATATAAAATGCCATAACAGTGTAGATAATGATATAATATAAAAATTACAAAACAATCACAACATATAACATCACGGATAAAAAAAATATAATAAATAACAACACGGATAAAAAATGTATCACGGATGAAAATATACTAAATAACAACACAAATAAAAATATCACGAGATAAAAATATAATCAATAACAACACGGATACATGTGCAATATGACACAATCCTACTCCATGGAGCTAAAAACGAACAGATATCGAGAGAGAATGACTCGCAAAATCTATTAGTACCACTACTGCCCAACCAAACTATTCTTGTTGTCACACTTTGCGTCTATAGCCCCATGTCATATGGAATCCATCATCCAAAGCATGATGTAGTTCACGGTCTCACATTGTGGCACTACAGGCAATGTACTATTAGATTTTACGAAATCTCGATTAAAAATAGTGCGTGTCGAGTTCATTAGTGTGCTATCGGTTACCACGGCCCAGCGGAGCGACTGACTGTCCATATATGGGATCCCATACACTAACGTCTCCAAGTTCATAAAGACAATGAACCACACTACGTTTATCGCATCGACAACACGATGTGATTCACCTCGTCAACCAATCCACCAAAAATTGGCATATCCTCAAGTTACCAGGATATTCTCAATATAAAAAGATACAGTAAGTCCCACTGGACAAATACTGTTCCAAAGCCTGTACGGGTTCACCTCATAGCCCAACAGCAGAAAAATACAGAAAATCCAGAAAGAATATAGAAAATACCGTTTCGGTCAATCGCGTAGAAATTTTATCGCGTTTTCACAATCTCGTCATTTTTATAAACGTTTTTAAATCGCGTAAATTTATTTTTCTGTTTTTAAAATCGCGTAGAGTTTTTAATACGTTTTCTCAATCGCGTAAGATTTTTAAATCATTTTCTTGTCCGAATTCCTTAAAAATTACTGTTTAAAACAAACAGAAATAATATTTAATATGTTTAAACTACGTAAAATATTTTCCATACCGCATATCCTGTCTTTTGGATATCTCTTCTATCTTATTTGTCCGTTTTTAATAAAAATTGACAAGTATTATGTTTTAGAAAACTTATAATAATGGTTTCCTAACTTTTCGTAAAAATTTTGTTTACTTAATTTTTAACCAGTATAATTTAACTTTATGAAAATCACTAACATGCTTCAAAATATAATATGAGCTATATGTTAGAAATTTTACAAAAGTTACTTGTATTTTCTTCTAACAAGTAAAATTATCAATTTTTAGCTTCTTAAACTTAATTCTAATCAATTTCTTTCTTCAAAATTCATTGTAGAAAAATTCTTTTTAGCATTTATTACTTAACCTTAGTTGAGAACAATTCTATAAATTAAAAACATTTAAAATTGGCATATTGGCCGAAAATCATTCTATGCTTTATAATTCATTCCTAATTATTTCCATACATTTAATCTCTTATAAAACTCTTAATCTAATTAAATTATCTAGTTAATAGTTAGAAAATAAATTTGGATCAAAAGTATGTGGCATGTTGGCCAAATTTAACAAAGTCTTTGCATTTGATCTTTAAATTATTTTTCATCTTCTAAATCAATGTCTCATTCATTGTATTACCTAAATTCATTAAATCATTGTTTTAGAAAATGGTTTTAGAAATCAAAACATTCAACTTAGGCATGTTGGCCGAAATACCTAATTTCATTCTTGGATCCATAAATTCATTTTTCTTACTCTAAACAAATTAGCAACTTGTCAATTTTCCTAGGTTAATTAAATCACACTTTTAGAAAATTTAAGAGAACATTTTGGTTCTCCTCTTTGCCTTGAGGCCGTGAGCTTGGGTTTGTACTCTTTGGAACACTCATGCAAATCCTTGTATGTTATTTACATGTTACAATAATTATCATGCATATATATATACATACCATATACTAAAACAACCATAAAACACATACAAATTATTAAAGCTATTAGACATGTTACACACATAGCACATACAAAATATTAAAGCTATTAGACATGCTTTCACATATAATCAATCACAATTAGGAAAGGCTATAAACAATCAAGTGAATGAATCCTTATGGATTCTTCACCACAAATACAAACATTCCTCACCACCAACACATGGTTGATGAGGGTAATCTCCCTCTTACCTCTTGAAGAACCTCCAAAGTTCCTTGTATGTCTCCTTCAAGCAAACTTTCTCCACCAAGAGCTTCTTGAAAATCAAAGAAAACATACAATATTAATACCTAAGGCTCTAAACTAAAATAATCATGGATCAAAATCATGACTAGAACTTTGAAATGGATAGAAATATGAAGATTAAAGAACCCTACCTTCAAGGCTTCAAACTTGAGCTTTGAAGAACAAGATAGAAAATGGATGATTTAGGCTTAGGTTTCAACTACAAAGTGTCTTGAGATGAAGTAAAGAAGCAAGAAATAAGGTAATTTAAAATTATAGAAGAGTAAATGATAGAAATGGATGGGTAGGCCGTGAGGTTGGAGAAGAAAGGGAGAAGAAAAATTTGAGAGCTTTTCTTGTTTGATAGCTTTGAAGAAAAGTGAAGACTTTGATTAAATGAAAACAAAGTCTCCTTTTTACTATACATGGCCGTGAATCACTTTGAGAGAAAGAAAGAATATAAAGTGATATAGCTAATTGTAGGATTCACCAAAGGTGAATTGCCGTAGAAGCCAAAAAGGGGAGCCACCAAAATTGACTAATTTTAGGAAATTGAAATTAGCTTTATTTCCTTTTTGAAATGCATGACCGTAGATGCTTGGAGAGCAAGAATGAATTGAAGTATTGAAATTGTTTTCTTTAAACATGCATTGCCGTTAATGCATATGAAAAGAAGCCACTAAAATTGACTTTGTTTTACTTGGGTAATTAAATGTAAGATAGCAAGAATTGAATGGTAATATTTGCTTCATCAAAGGCTTGCTTTGCCATAGAAAGCAACAAAGAAAAGCCATCAATATTGACTAGTCTTCCTTTTATTCAATTTGGCTTTCTACATGCATTTCACAAAGCCTTCTACGTGAATTCACTTGGTGAATTTGCTACTAGAGCAAATTGGCTTTCCTCCTTTACGTAGAACCATCCAGTTTCAAGAAGTCCAAACTCATTTGATAGCTTGCTTCCTATTGATCCTTAAAGAGTCAAGCCATTTTTCTTGACCAATTTCTATTGGTTGAATATTTACTAACTTGATTCCTATGGGTTAATATTTTTGTTGACCAATTTCTATTGGTGCACACTGTATATTTTCTAGTATACTTTAACCAATGAACAATAATTATTATTTATAAAAACAATGTCTATTGTCTAATGGATAATAAAATATACATAGATTTTTTCTTGTACTAACAGAGTAGTAATTATTATTGATCATTTTTCTACTGATTGCCCTTGATGAGTCATAAAGCGAGTCATCAAAGAGAAATTTCTAAAATATGTGACTCACTACGATGAGTCAATATGATGAGTCATCGTGGAACTGTCTAGAACGGGCGAGTCAGCGTAGATATTTTCTAGAGTAGGTGAGTCAGCATAGATATTTTCCAAAACAGGTGAGTCAGCATGGCGAGTCATCATGCTGAGTCACTGACTATGTCATAACTACATCACTGGCTGTGTCATCAATGGTGAGTCACAGCGTTGAGTCATCAGCTGAGTCATCATAGAAGCTTCTGGAACAGGTGACTCACTACGGTGAGTCACAGGGCGAGTCACCGCTTCTAGAACCTTCCGGAATCTGCTGAGTCATGGAGCTGAGGTGTCACGCCACATGTCAAATTTCTATTGGCTCGTTGCAATGAGTCACAGCCACCAATTTTGACCAGCTCCTCATTAGTCCACGTGTAAAGCACTTGATGACTAAACGTGAGTCCCGCAAACATTTAAAAGGTCCATTTGTCACTTATTTGTCTTGACTAATAAAATAATATTATAATAATATAAAATTATTTTATTTGTGATTAAATCCTAAAAATTAAAAGATTAACTATAGTATCATTCAGAATTGGGTTTAGTAAGATTCCCCAGCTCTGAATAATTAAAAACAAGATTTCCCCGGCCTAGAAAATAATATTTTCCTGTCCCGGAGCAAATCACACAAAAAGTCCAAATAAATTCACAGACAGTAATATTAAGCACTGTAACATATAGAAAAATTAAAAGCAGTACAATCGGGACATAACGGTCATTTTTTTATTTTTCCCCACGACGAAGCAAATCATCCAAAACGTTCAAATAAAATTACAGACAGTATTAATTGTCTGTATATCTCCCAGAAAAATTAAAACAGTAGCTGGAAAAAATTTTTATTTTACTGTATCAAAGCAAATTACATAAAACGATCAAATAAAATTTTAACCTGTAAAACATATTTGTATTTCATACAGAAAAACAAGAAACAATAAATAAGGACACAACAGTCATTTACACAAAAGCTTGAAAAACAGCAAACAGAACATTCGGGACATTTTCTAAAAATTAGGGTGTTACACCTATTATATGAAGTTATTGCCTTTTATATTATGGAAGGAGTTTTTGTTCGTTTATATATATACATATATAATGCTCTCTGACTTCATTCACTCGCGCAGAAGGAAGAGAGCAGTGCATGAACATAGAGACAACGAGAGCGAGCTATTAAGACCAGCAAGGTTTGAGCACTGGCACGTAGGAGTGTGAGTAGAGAGGTAGGACTAGCAATCATTTATCATTCCATTAGTTGTTAAATAATGCAAAATTTTAAATGTGATTGATGGATATTCATAATCTTGTTTCACATGAATGTTTCACAGGTCCTTGAGTGTAAATTTCTTTGCTAAACTGGTCCCTGTTTATAATTCTTTCCTCTTGAATTTGCGGGTGCTTGATGAAATCAAAGGGTGATTTTTTTTTTGTTGATTTTAGGTGAATTACGTTAGTTCTAAATCGTCGTTTTATGCAAAGGTGGTTTTTTTGTTGGTTTTAGGTAAATTATGACAGTTCTAATCATCATTTTATGCAAGGGTGTTTTTTTTTGTTTTAGGTAAATTATGGTAGTTCTAACAGTCGTTTTATGCAAGGGTGGTTTTTTTTTTATTTGTTTTAGGTAAATTACGGCAGTTCTAATCGCCATTTTTTGCAAAAACTAAACTGCAATTTTATACATGATAAAATTGTGGCAGTTAATGGGAAACTGCCGTATTATACTGAATGACATAGGTAATTACGTCAATTTTGGAAATCGCCATTAAGGTGAAAAATAATAGTTATAACTGTTGTAATCTGCAACAAATAACTGTCATTTTAAATCTATTTTTTTATAGTGTTTATATCAGCAATGCTCCAACCTAAAGCTAACTTATGCTCACTTAGGGTCTGAATTAATTTCTTACTTTAAGATTTAGACAATTCAGATGAGATCATAACAGGAAAAGTATCACCTGGACCAAGGAAAACAAGCTTTAAACCCTTAGGCAGAGGCTTCAATTCAGCTTTGGGTGCTTCCACAGTTGAAGGAATTTGATTTTCATCATTCTCAATAACTCCTCGAGCTTTGGTTGCCATACTCGAGTGCTATAATCCTGAGTTCTATAAAAAATAAGACTAATATCAACTACATTAAATGGATCACTGATAGAATCAAACTCAGAATTAACAAGAAAATACTCAAGAGGATCAAAATCATAAGCTGTAGAAACTCCCTTATCCATGAGTGAGTCAATCATGTATATCTAGTGGCTCTCATCATCATCTTCTGGTTGTTTTGCAATATGGAAGATATTCACCTCGAGAGTCATGTTTCTGAAAGACAACTTCATGACTCCATTCCTACAATTAATAAAAGCATTAGCAGTGGCAAGAAAAGGTCTACCTAAAATCAAAGGAATTTTAGAAGTAGTTTCAACAACAAAGCTAGTGCAGAGGATTAAGAAGTCAACAGGATAATAAAATTTGTCAATTTGAATTAGAACATCCTCTCCCACACCCCGAGGTACTCTGACTGAACGGTCAACCAATTGCAATACCACAGTGGGTGGTTTGAGTTCTCCCAAGCCCAACTACAAATAAATAAAATATGGCATTAGATTCACACTAGCTCCTAAATCTAGCAAAGCTCGCCCAAACTCATTATGAACACCTAATTTTATCTGGGACATTTTGTAAAAAAAATTAAAAAAAATGAAAAAAATGAAAAGAAGAAAAAAAAAAGGGGAGAATAAGAGGAAAATGACCCATCTTTCATTCAGTGGCCCATTATCCAACGTATTGACCCATTAATCCATAGCCTATTATCCAACTCATTAACTTATTAACCCATAGCCCATTATCCAACCCATTGACCCATAATCCATGATCCAACCTGTTAACTCATAACCCATAATCTATCATCCAACCCATATACCAACACTTATCCTAAATAAACCTCGGTAGTCATCTTAAACCTCAAACTCATCTTAAATAAACCTATCCTAAACCAACCATGACTCATCCTAAACAAACCACAACTTTTCATTCTAAACAAATCCTAGTCACACTTCAACTAAAATACTCTAGCCTAATTCCCTCCTATAAAAACCCATAACCCATACATAGAAAAGCACCTGACCTAAACTTATACTCCTCAGCTTTAACACAAATTTTGGCCTACAGTTAATACAAAAACCATATTTTACTTCATTTGATCACGTAGTCTTCTTTGCAGCAAACCGAACTACCTCACTAATAAGCACACAAACCACCACCACAAGTAAAATTGTACTAGAATCGTGAACAACCATGCCGCCCACCATTTTTGGACCAGCCGACCAAACTGCCAGACCCGCCTAGCTACTTACGCAACCCAGCCGTAACCGTCAAACTTGAAACCCCCTCCGCGAACCAATTTTCAGCTGTGAACCACGCAAATACGCACCGTTGCAAACCCGAAAACACCATATCCGTGCAAACCCAAAAACACCAGATTCAGACTCTCTATGCCGCGCTACCCAAACTAGCGCCGTATAACACGCACCGTTGTAGTCTTGCACCAGCATCGAGTCGTTCCAGCCCACTCTGTCAGCTGAACCGACATTGTCGAACCAGATTCGGAACCCAGCCAGCAACCTCTGGTCACCCCAAACCGACAAACCGCATCCCATCGTTAATGAACCCAGACCAGCACCATTTGGTTCACCATCAGTAACCCCAAACTACCAGCCCCGATCCGCACCAAGCTGCATCTTGCTGCGTTTGGTCCGTCCTTGAACCAGCCCACCGCCGTCTGTAACACCCTTGTGGGGATGTCACATTTATGATGCAATAAAATAAAATAAATAAAATATTACCCAAGTTATAAAACATTTGATAAATAATTAATATGAGTTATAAAATTTTTCTTTTTATACATAACAACCTTAAATAAAATAACACAGAACATGAAATAAAACAAACTGTCATCGCATACATAATATACATATGATTTTGTTTTAAGTTATGCAAATAATTTACAACTACAAAATATTTACACAAAGCAGTAAAAAGTTGTTATACAGTATAACATCATAAAGTGCCCAAGTGCACATCATCGATCCCTAACCCTCTAAAGGATCACTCTCAGATGAAACTTCAGGTGACAGGAATCCAGGATGTCTCACAGCTCTACGGACAGGGGTCCACGCTGTTGACACTATGCTAACCTCACTAGGAATACGGAACATTCCTCCCTAGTGACGCCTCAGATCCAACGACATCTCCAACTATAGATACAAAGTCGTAGTAAAAGCAGGCTCAGCATCAAACTCTACTCGTAAGGACAAAGTCAAACATCCCAAGTAGATCACCGATCCTCGATCCTCTCGCAGACACCAGGCCTCTGAACCTCCGTGAAACTCTAGCCTCACGAAACCAAGAAATCCCGACAACACCATACTCACAAGTCAGTCTAGAGAATATGGATGATTGGAAGGTTCGCACTCGTCAAACTGATCCCCCATCTGCTGCTGCTCCTCTTCCTCAGGATACACACAATCTAGAGGTTGTTCCTCTTCCTTAAACTCTTTTATAATATAATTTAATAATACAGAAGTAATACATGTAGGGAGGTGAGATAATCATACATCAATACCAATATGGCAAATAAGAAAACGACAATACAACAGATATCACAATTAAATACAATAAAACATAACAAACATCATAAATAATAATACAATTTAATATAGAAATTTTAATACAACAGTATCATACAATATCACAATTAATAATGTTATGATGCATGACACAAATGTAAATGCAATACGACTCGTTCCTACTCCATGGAGCTAGACACAAATATTAGAGAGAATGACTTGCAAAGATCTATCAGTACCTCAGGCTGCCCAACCAAACTATTGCACTGTCTAACGTTATGTCTATAGCCCACAGTCCAAACATCGTGTAATAGCATATAGTCCAAACATCGTGTACTACAGACATTGTACTAAAATAGTCTTTACAAGATCTTAATTAAGTGTAGTGTGTGTCGAGATCACTAGTGTGTTGCCAGTTACTACGGCCCAGAGGAGCGACCAACTGTCCACATGTGGAATACTCCGTACACTACTGCCTCTAAGTCCACACAAAATGAATCATACTACGCTTATCACATCGACAACATAGTGTTATTCGCCTCATCAATTAATCTCCAATATCAACTAAATTGGCACAACTTAATGCATGAATAAAATAGTAATTACCAAATTACCCTTTAGTCTCAAATTATTCTCATATTTACAAAAACGCCCTTAACCTCGAAATTTCCAATATATAGTACGTTACCACTTAATAGTACCATATATCCACATGTCCAGGTCTACCACTTTGGCCCGACAGCAAAACTTACTGTTCCAATTAATCGCATAGAAATTTTATTTCATTTTCGCAATTCCATCATTTTTACAAATGTTTTTAAATCGCATAAATATATTTTACTATTTTTAAAATCGCGTAGTATTTTTAAATCGTTTTCTCAATCGCATAAGATTTTTCAATCGTTTTCTTGATCGGAAAACTTTAAAATCTCTATTTTAAAATTACGTAAGCTATTTCTTATACTTTAAAACTACGTAGAATATTTTCCTTACGTTATAAATATATTACAAAACGTTCTCTTTTATTTGTCTGTTTTTAATAAATTTTGATAGCATTTTGTTTATAAAATCTAATAAAAATATACTTTCTACGTTTTCCTCTAAAAATTCTTTTGTTTATTTTATAACTACAAAATCCACTTTAGTAATTATCACTATACTTTAAAATTTAAAAGTAAGTATCTTTCAAGGGTTTTATTCATTTTTCTTCTATATCACATTTTTAATAAAAATTGGTTTACTTCTTTAAATCTTGGAAATTCATTACAAATGCATTCTTTTTGGGTAAAACATCAACTCTACACTTTAGAAAATAAGTTTTGGATTGATTACACATTTTCAAAGCATGTTAGCCGAATCTCATAAAACCTTGGCATTTGATCTTTGGATCATTTTTCTTCTAAATCATTTTGGATTTTCATTCATTTACTTAATTCTATTAAATCCTTCCTTTAGAAAATTGTTGAGAACATTTTGGTTCTCTTTTCTTTGTTGAGGTCGTGAGCCTTCTTTTTGTGCTCTTTGGAACACTCATGCAAACCTTACATGTTATTCGCATCCTAAGTAATAATCATGCATATATCACACATGCAATATATTTTAAAGCTTGTAGACATACATACAAACAATATCAAACACAAATAGGAAAGCATTTAAACAATCAACACAAATGAATCCTTATGGATTCTTCAGACACATACAATCCATTTTCTCATCACCACACTTGGTTGATGAGATTAAATCTCCCTCTTACCTTTAAGGAAGATAAAATCTTTTACTCCTTCTCCTAGTGATTTCGTGATCTCCTTGAAGAAAACTTAACATACTCAAATAAATTTTACAAGTTATAACTATAGGAGAAAAACATAAACCATGGATCAATCATGGCTTAGAACCTTAGAAATGAAATTAGAAATGAAAAATAAAGATCTTCACCTTTTAGGATAAACCTCCAAGGTAATTTTTCAAGCTTGAGATGAAAGATTTTGGAAGAACTCTCAACTAGAGATGTTCTTAGAATGACGTTTAGGTTTAGAAAAGTAAGTTAGATAAAATTTTTGAAGGTTGGATGATGGTGTATAATGGTGTGGCTGAATGGCTCAAAGAAAAGCAACAATGGTGGGTTTAAAGTTTTGAAGAGTGAGAAGAGAGGTTTTGTGATAGTAAAGATGAAGAATGAAGCAAAATGGTCTCCTAACCCTAGCTTATGGTCATGGAGCTCATCCAAGAGGAGGTGACCTCTTTGTTTGACTTCCAAGACTCCATCCTAGCCCTAGCTTTCATCAAGGGTTCATATCAAAGCTTGGCCTCCAAGCTTGTCTCTAATTAGCTCATTCAAGCCTTGTCACATGCCTTGTCACATGTTCTTGAATGTTCCACCCTAATGATGATCATAGGATACTAATCAAGTTACTAATCTCATTAAGTTTCTATGCACACTTAATCTAACTTTATTAGGTTAATTGGTTACATTACCAATTAATTAGCATTCTTGTAATCTAAGCTTCAAGAGTCATTGATTAAATCAATGGTTGATATTAGGTAATGATATGATCAAATCCGAGCCATTAGATCTCATCTCCCTGAAATCCTAGCTACTAGATGCATCTTCAAAAATAAAGGGTCAAGATCTTCTCTACATTCCTTCCATCCAATGGTCACAAATGATTCTTGCCATTTTGTGAGACCAATCTCCACCATACATTAAATCAATGGTGGATATCCAAAGTCTTCCTTATTAAGCTTATCTTTACAACCATTGATTAGATCAACGATTGATATTTAAAACTAAACCTTCTCATCCAATGGTGCAAATCAAGTCAAGCCCTCTTTGTTGACCAATTCCTATTGGCTTAAAAATAAATCAAGCCATCAACGTTGACTACTTTTCTAAACGTGGGTCCCGCAAAGTAATTGTGGGTCTTACAAACCAAAAGTGGGTCCCATAAACTTTTCTTGGTTTCATTGTCGTTTTATTTGTACTGACTAATAAAATAATATTATAATAATATAAAATTATTTTATTGCACAGTTAAATCCTAAAAATTAAAAGATTGATACACGTATCATTCAGAATTGAGTTTAGTAAGATCCCCCAGCTTTGAATAATTAAAATAAGATTTTCCCGATCCGAAAATTATTATTTTTCTGACTTGGAGCAAATCACACAAAACACTCAAATATGAACACGAAACAATCAAATAAATTTTATATCATACAGAAAAACATAAAACAACACAATCAGGATAAAATAGTCATTTATTCAAAAGTTGGGGTGTTACACCGTCCTTCATTTGTTTCCCCTGATTGGTTCTACAAAATATCAAAAGAAAAAGAAACAAAACATCCCCCTTTTTGCTTTGACCGTGAGTTATCTATGTTCTATTTCCAAGTTTCAATTTTATTTATTTTTTAGGAAAGTGGATTTCAACTTAATTTACTAAACTGAAAAAGGATAAAAAAACGAATAAAAAGATAAAAAAAATAGTAAAAAAATAATTAAAATTTTTAGAAGAATAAAAATAAGTTTAACTGAGTTATGATAACTTGTTGATCCTATAACTTTTGTAATCATCTGAGTTAGGATAACTTGATGATTCAAAATTCTTTTTTCATAGTAAAAAAATAATCAACCCACTATCATTAAACTTTTCTTTTTAAAGAATAAAATAAGATTAACTGAGTTGTGACAGCTTGTTGATCCTGTAACGTTTGTAATAATCTGAGTCGTGATAACTTGATGATTCAAAAAAGAATTTTTTTTTGAAATGAAAATGAATCTTCTCAAAAGTTAAAATTAACCAATCCATAATTATTTTTTAAAGAACTACATGACTTTGAGTTCCTCATTGCACCTGGAGATACGTAGGAGCAGAATTTCTATTATGTCAAGCTAAATTTTAAATTTTCACAAATTATTTGTTTTTAGTTTTTTTTAATAAAAGAGGTAAAACAAATATATTATGAGATTATTAAGTTTTGCATAACTAATTTAGGGCAACTGTTTTAGGACGAATATGTTAGGGGTGTTGTAGGGTTAAGTCTCTACCCTTCCCTATGCATAACCGACTCTAGAATCCAATATGGTTTCAAAAACTATTTTCTTTAAAAAGGGTTTTCCAATTTTTTCTATTTTAAATAAAATTGGTGGCGACTCCTAAAAATTTATTTTGTTCGCCGCTCTCACCACGATCACAGTCGCGACACTCATGATTTCTGATGCTTCACGAAATGGCTGGATAATCAGGATCTTTGTACTTGGGAAGAATCTGCTACTCAATTAAAGCACTAACTTGTTTTGTCAGGAACACTTTCTTCTTCACATAGTGCTTCCTCTTAACTGTACACAAATCCTTGATAACCTTTGCATAAGTAGGAACTTGTTTAATCTCATGCAAAAAAGGAAGATTGATTTTTACCTGCCTTAGATTCTCTAGCATTTCATTGTTAGGATCTAGAATTCGCTTGCTTGATTTCAATGCTTGAGGGAATGGTACCTTAATAGGGTTCTTTGTCACCTCAGGTTCCTTGGGCAGCTCAGCATCACTACTATCCTGATTCTTGTCAACGTCCTCTGAGTTGTTTATTGTTGGGTTATGTAGTGATGTACCACTTTGTGTCGCAATGAAATTCATAACCTTCAAATTCTCTTACGCCATGCATTGACCATGAGGTGCGGACTGAGCTTGAGAAGGGAACTTACCTCGCTCATTCACTTTCAAGAAGTTCATCAATTTGGACATTTGATTCTTTATCCCCTTGTTTTCTTCAACAACTTGTGTAATCAAAGATTTAAACTTTTGGTTCGTCTTGCCTTGTGCCTCATTAAAGCATGCAAAGTGTCTTCTAAAGGACTCCTAGAAGATGAAAGTGCATGATATGGTGCAGGATATGACTGAGGGGGTAGTGCAGGCGGCTGGTTTTTAGACTTCCAACTAAAATTGAGGTGATTGCACCACTCCAGATTATAGGTATTAGAGAAAGTTGTAAAAGGCTTCTTGTACATACCTAAGGCATTATATTGTTCCTCGTACATCCCTCTCATCTCAGCAAATATGGGACAATCTTGGGTGAGGTGATCTACCTCACCACACACAAAACATGGTCCAAAAGACTCTACACGATTAGCCACAAGTGTTGGCTTTAAGTCCTTAGTCTCTAACACCACTAGCTCCTTAGTGAGTATCTCAACCTTAGCCTTTAGGTTATCCTCTTCCCTGAGATGGTAGATTCCACCACCATTTGGGCTTCCTGCAAGTCGTGACCTGTTTGTGCTTTCAGTAACACTAGGTCCAATCCAAGTGTGATATTTTTCAACAAGCTTATTAAGATATTCAATGGCCTCTCTAGGTGTAAGTCTCTCATAAAAATAACTCACTAAGCGCCAATTCTCATACATATGGTGATGGCACATACTCAACAACTCCTTAAATATCTCCCAAGACTAATATAGAGTCTCACTGTCCTTTTGTGCAAAGGTGGAGATTTACCTTTTCAAAGCATTGGTCTTATATTGGGGAAAATGTTTATTGAAGAAGACCTGAGTCATCTCATTCCATAACCTAATAGATCATGGTCTTAATGAGTATAGCCAACTCTTAACTCTATCCTTCAAAGAGAAATGAAAGAACTTAAGTCTCAAAAAGTCATCAATTACATTTTGACTAAGAAAAGTCACAACTAGTTCCTTAAACTCCCTAATATGCAAATATGGATTTTCATTTTCCAAGCCATGAAAAGTAGGGAGTAACTGTATCATCCCTATTTTAAAATCCAATCAAAGAGTATTAACTGGAAACATGATGCATGATGGTGTGGCTGTGCGTGTAGCGTGGAGGTAATCATGAAGGGTCCTAGTGGGTTGATCTCTATGTTCACTTATTTTCTCATAATAAGAAGTATTAAATAAATGAATAGAAAAATCAAACTCTGACTCTGACACAAGTTTACGAGCAAATCGACCAAAGGAGTCTCTATACATGTGCATGCAAGGCAAAGAAAAATAATACAGCACACAAAAAAAAAATTAAAAAAATAAAAAAAACTACAAAATAAAATAAAATAAAGATGCAACAAGATAAAAGAGGGAATGAAGTTACCGCCTTTACAAACTGCTAAAAAGAAAAATTGTCAAGTAATTCTTTTACCGTCTCCTCGATAACCGTGCCAAAATTTGATTATGTCCAAATAATAATGTGAGAATTATAGCACAACTTTGGTGTGTCGATTCTATAGAGAGACAAATTAAAAGAACAACTAAAGAAACAAAGAAACTAAAGAAAAATATCAAATGATTAAAAATAAATAAATACTAATTTAAATGCAAAATTAAGTAAAGCAAAGCAAAGCAAATTGAGTTTTATACCAGATATAAGATGACTAAAGTTCAAAATCTACCAAGATTAATTTTAACATTAACTATGTCAAATTATTTTACCCATATAATTTAACTCATGAACATCAAGCGATAAGCATGCGCTCGCGAAAAATATATCGATAAAACATTAAAAATAATAATCACATGTATGATAAAATTTTTTAATTAATAGTAATTATTAAATCATCAAATATATCCCTAATAAGAAACCACAATTGATATCCAACAATTATCATAACAATGAGATAACACAAATAAATTACAAAACATGAAAAAAATATGACTGAATTCATCTTAAAAATCATTTATAAAATCTGATAGAAAAATAAAATCAATAAACATTAAATCTTAAAATTAGGTAAAAGTAATTCAATATAAAAATATCAAAATAATCAAGGTTTCATCATCCCCTTAATACAAAAAATTTAATAAGATATAATAAGATTAAAACATAACAAAATTATCTCACTAAAATTCTCTATTGTGCACAATTTATCTGTAATTTTCTCCGAACTGCGTCACATCCTTTTCTTTTTCTTTCTCTCGCTCCCTCCAGCGCCTCACTCCCTGCTTCTTTCTTATTTTCTCTGTTGTGCAGCCTTGTTCATTTCTCTTTTTTCTTCTATTTAATTTGCTTACCTACGGCTTCTGTTCATAGCCGAGCACACCAAGTCTCCTAATTCTTTCTATTTTCTTTTCGGCCCAAGTAAACAACAACAACTCCTATTTCTATTTATTTTGTGCTTTTGCACCACGGCCCATAGGGCCTTCACCGTGTTTCCCATTTTTAAGCTGCTACAGGCAGCTTTTAATCTTAGTTTTTTTTTTCTGTTTTTTAAAACTTATTTTGACTACTTCCTTTTTCTTTTTTTTTTCTTATTTGAACTTTGTATTCTCCTCTGAATGGACTTTGACTTGCTCTATAAACTTTGAAATTAAACATAAAAATCTATTTAGGAATATTTTAAAGTAAATAAAAATTCAATTTATAAATACACATTAATTCTAATAATTTTTATTCATATTTTAATATTTTAACCTAATAATAAAGTATTTATAAAGTACTTTCGTATACTCATATGTAATCTCTAAATATAATCAAACATAAGAACATAACTTAACCATCTTATAAAATCATTTTGTATTCCATTATACATTATTTTCCTCTTCTTGCTCACAATGACCATTGACCTAATTGATATCTCATACTTTTTAGGGTGTCCCCTAACTAAATTGGAACTGACCCAATGCAATACTTCCCATTAAGTTCCACTACGCCCAAGGACAACTTAATTCCTCTGTGCTCATGAACCTCTTTAATGGGTCCTAGAAGTCAAAACTTTTTATTAAGATTTCACTGTGCTCGAGGACAACTTAATTCCTCTTAGCCCATGAACCAATCTTAATAGACATAAAAATCATTACATTCTTTTGTTCTTCACATTAATATCACATCTTTAGGCTAAATGCCAAATAGTAATATGTCACCACTTAAGTATAATCCTTTTCACATAAGCAACATCAATAATTCATAACTTGTGACATTAACATAATCAATCATTCATGATGATTTCCATTACTTAATCATAAAGTATATCATCAACATATTTCACTTGATCATCTTTTATTGGAATCAACCATTTCATCACAATTCCAACATCAATATAACCCATATCACTTATTTTCTAAAACTACAATAATAAGATTCTATACAATTCATCAACAAGCAAATTTAATCCTAATTCTCTTCTTAGCCGAAATCACCAATGCAAAACAATAAAGAATTTCTTCTCATTCTAATCCTTTCTAGGTCATTTCTAGCATCAAGAATTATTTCTAACATCAATTCCACTTTAAATCAAAGATTAAACCAAAATCCCCAAATTAATTTGGATTAAAACCCTAATTCTTAAATCTTTGTCTCTTGACCATATTTCCACAAAATTAACACCAATCATATGATTCTTACTTTATCAACAATCATATCTATCCTTAATCTTCCATAGAAACTTAATAAAAAACTCAAGATTACAACTTAAGTTTGACTAACCTAGAGTTCCAATCTAACAAAATAATCATAAATAAAGCTTCTATGACCCATAAGCATGATAAAGAAGCATACTAGAACACATTTTAAACAAGAACAACTCAAGAAAATTTAGAGAAAAAGTATGACACCCTACCTCAAAGTTAGATGAAACTAAGATGAAAAGGTGAGGTTCTTGGCTTAATCACTTAGTGGATGGACTTAAGAACCCTTGTTCCTTCTTCTTCTTGGTGTTTCTCTTTTTTCTTCAATTTTTTCCTTCTTTTCTCCTTTCCTCCCTTGCTTAGCCGAAGCTCCTAGTTCTTCATGGAGTGTTCATCTTTTTTTTTCTTCAATTCTTTTCCTTTTATATTTCTAGCCAACCAATCACAAATGAACCAAGTGTTCCTTCCCAAGTTTTTAACCAAAAGAAAGTCTACCAAATGTTTAACTTCTCATTGGTTTTTAGTTAAGTCATGTTGACTTAGTTACTCTAACTAAACTAACCTAACTAGGTTACTAATCTAGTTTCATAAACTAACTAAACTACTAACCAATTTAGTTAGTCTAATTACTTAGGGTTTTAGAGTTTTATTTTTCTCCATTTTTCTTAATTTCCATGTAACATATATTATAAATGTTTTTCACAATTTTCAGCGTTCTAGAAAATCTTCTGTCAGTTCTTTGGACTCACTGTAAACAAAAATTCAATTTGTACGTAGAAAATTTTAATTTCACGTACGTCCCTAATAACAATTTAATAAATTACACGAATGTCCTTTGAATACAAAACACAATTTAAATATTGTCACACACACACACACACACACACACACACACACACATATATGTATAAAAATTTAATCTAGAAGGGATATTATAAAGACAAAACTTCCAAAGACATGCTATGGTCGTGAGGACGAATCAACCCATTAGGCAAGTATTGCATTGACCCAAGCTGGCTAGAAGTATAATAACCTAGTCAACTGAGTAGTCAAAAATTTGGAATTAGATATGAGCCCTTGTTACCAAGTGGCTTCATTACTCAAGATGGGGGTCAATTGAGTTTATAAGACAAGTTCACAATTCTTTCGCAAAACACTTGAATGTTGAATTTCGTTGAAACTATTGACTATTTGAAATGAATGAATTGTTAAGAACGATAGATATTGCTTAATAACCAACCAAGAGAGAAGTAATCAAGTAAGAAAATAAGCAATGCACAAATGTAAAGAGAAGGGTTTAGAGAATCAAACACAATAGTTTATCCAGGTTCGGCCACCAATCCACTTGTGACCTACGTCCAGTCCTCAAGCAACCACTCGAGATTTTTCACTATATCTTCAAGCTTTAATAGGTGCTTGACAACCTTTACAAACTTGAGTACTCAACTCCTTGGGATGCCTCACCATTGAGCTTGAGCCTTTTCAAACAAAAGGGATGCCTCACCCTTTACAATTTGGAGGGATATCTCACCCTCTCTTACAAAGCAATCAAGATTGATAGAATGAAACTCTCACAAGAGTAAATGATACAAATTGAAGCTCTTAGAATGCTCTCAAAAGATATCTCAAGAATTTGTCAAAAACAGAGCAATAAATGGTTTCAAGGATTGATTCTCATTTTGATGTGTTACAAAGATGTTTCAGGTTCAAGAAGAAGTATTAATGATGTCCCAACATCTGTATTTAAAGAGATATGCTGATGAACCTGCAAAACTTACAAATTTTTACAGTTCATTGTGTGTGTTTTTCATTCTTTTTAATCTTTTTAATTGGGTTTGTTCTTGAGTTTTGTTATATTTTTAGTATTTTAAATTGTGTTGTAATTATGTATTTTTATGTATTTTTACTAGGTAAATGCAAAGGATCGAAGAATGGAAGTGGTTGCATAGAAGTTTTTCTATATAAAAAAAAAATGCTAGGCACCTTAGTAGCGATTCTTGTAGCACTCATCGTAAGCACGACGTCAAGCATGACGCAAGCAAATCAGAAATCTTGTAGCGATTCTTTGTAGCTTGTAGTATCATGATATTCTTGTAGCGATCTTGTAGCGATTATTGTAGCACTGTAGCATCACGTGAAAATTACTGTGCAAGTTACTGTGCAGATGCATAGTAACCTCAAAAACTTCTATAAATAGGAGGCGGGAGAGAAACTCGTTCTCTCTCTGTTGTTCGGTTTTCAGTTCTGTTCTTTTTATTTTCTTTTATTTTCTTCTTTCTCATGTGTATTTAATTTTCATCTAGCTTGGGTGAAAGAGTGAAGCTTTTAATAATAAATTGAGGTTAGATTTATTTCTTTCTTGTGCTTTAAATGATATATTTTTATGTGACTTTTATATGTGTATTATGTTGTTTCCAATTAATTTAAATACTATTCTTGTATAATGAATATCTTGATCCATTGTAGACAATAGGATTGGCACATTGGATGCTTTTGACGATTTACAAGTATTAGTCAATAATTATTGGAATCATAATATAATTACATGATTGAACTTTGAATGCTAAATCTTCCGATTGGAATTTTCAATATGCATAATTTCAATTGAGTTATAAAATAAAATAATCTTATTCTTAATTTATTATTAAGAGTGAATCTCCTAACCCAAGCAAATCTTTTTCATTGTGAACAACTTAAATCATCTTAAATTTTGTGACAAATACTTTCTTTACCTCAATTAATTAGTTTCCCTTCATCAATTCCCTGTGGATCGACTCGGACTCGAGACTTTATTACTTGAGACAACCTACACTTGGGTTAAAACATTTAATTATAATTAAATCCCATCAAGTTTTTGGCGCCGTTGCCGGGGACTTGATTTGAAGTTCTAATATATTGAGGTTCTCTTTTCTGTAAATAAACTTCACTTCAGGTATATTCTTCCTCTACTCTTTTCAATTTTTTATTTATTTATTTACTAATATACTAACTAGTATTATTATTATATATATATATATATATTATATATATATATATAGTAAATAGTAAATAGTAACGTAAATAGTAAATAGTTAATAGTAAAAATAAAAAAATAAAAAATAATAAAAAAAATAAAAAAAATAAAAAATAATAAAAAATAATAAAAAAAATTTTAACCTTTTGTATATATTAACTCGGTGGGGTTAATTCTTCCTTTTATTTCTTGTAATTTACTTTTTCTACGCAATTTTTTTTATTTGGTGGTGGTTAATTACCCCATCCTTTTTACTATTTAACGGCCGGTGTATACCGCCTTTTTTTTTATTTATTTATTTTACGTAATCTAACTTTTAATTTCTGCAATCTAACTTATCTAACTTTTAAATTCTGTCATTTTTATTTTTTTTACTTTTGGGTGGCTGGTTTATACCACATCCTACTTAATATTTAACGGCCGGTGTATACCGTCTACTTGTATATTATTTTTATTTTATGTCACTTATTTATGCTTAACTGGTATCGTGATTCAAATTCTGGACGTTTGATTAAAATTAATCCAAGTCATTTATATATTGATTTATTTGAATCACAATCACACACAATTAACACAATGGCTGAATTTGAAGGTGTACATGTTGAACATGATAATCAAACACAACGAGCTAAAAATGAAAGTATACATGATGAACAAAGAAATCAACCATTGAGAACTATGCGTGCATATTTGCAACCACCACGAAATTCTAGTCCATCATGTTTTATCTTTCCACTTAATGCTAATAATTTTAGATTTAAGCCAGGTATGATTTCTTTACTGCCTAATTTTCATGGTTTAGAAAATGAAAGCCCATATTTACATCTAAAAGAATTTGAAGAAGTTTGTATTGCTTTCAATGATCAAAATTGCACTGAAGAAATTGTTAAGCTTAAATTGTTTCCTTTTTCTTTGAAAGATAAGGCAAAAACTTGGCTTAATGCTTTGAAACCAAGATCAATTGGCACATGGCAAGAAATGCAAAGTGAGTTTTTAAAGAAATTTTTTCCAACACATAAAACTAATGCTTTGAAAAGACAAATCCAAAATTTTTCCCAAAATTCAAATGAAGCATATTTTCAAAGTTGGGAACGTTTTAAAGATTTGTTAAATTCTTGCCCACATCATGGTTTTGAAAAATGACGAACTATAAGCTTCTTTTATGAAGGTTTAACACCGAAACTAAACAATTTGTGGAAACGATGTGTAATGGTGAATTTCTTGATAAAGAACCGAAGATGCTTTAGATTATTTAAATCATTTGGCTGAAAATTCTCAATCTTGGCATGAAATTAATCCTTACGAAAATTCAATTAGATATAACCTTGCAAATTTGGAAAAGGAAAATACCATCTTAGTCAAGAAGAAGATTTAAATGCAAGGTATGCTAGTTTGGCTAGAAGGATTGAAGCTATGGAATTAAGAAAAGCAAAAGAAATCAAATCATGTGCAAAATGAAGAAATTTGTGGTATTTGTGATGACTTAGGACACTCAACACACGAATGTCCTAACATTCCTGTTTTTAAAGAAGTTGTGCATGAGCAAGTAAATGCAATGAATAATTTTAAAAAGCCACTCACCTCTTCTTTTTCAAATTCTTACAATCCAGGATGGAAAAATCATCCTAACTTCAAATTTGGAGGAACAATACTCGATCCACAATTCATGCAACCACCACCTCCTCAGGCACAACAAGACTCTCAAAATTTTCAAGGATATGCACCTTATAGGAAAAACCTAGAAGAAACACTGCATACATTCATAGAAAAACAAGAAGCCATTAATAAACAAACCAATCAAACCATGATTGACATAAAAGAAACTCTTTCCAAACTTACCTCTGCACTCACCATTCACGAGAAAGGAAAATTTCCTTCTCAACCTCAACCAAATCCCAAAGGTCAATATAGTCTAAATGAGGGTAGTTCAGAAAACCAACAAATAAATCAAGTCAATTCTGTGATAACTCTTAGGAGTGGAAAGGTTGTTGAAAAACAAATCCCTGAAACTTGTGAGAAAGAAGATGAACTAATTCCTCAAGAAAATCAAGAAGTTGACCAAAATGAGACTAAATTCTCACTTTCACCCCCATTTCCTCAAGCATTGAATAATCCAAAGAAATTGGACAATAACACTGGGATTTTTGAAATTTTGAAACAAGTGAAAGTCAATATTCCTTTGTTAGATGTTATCAAACAGATTCCTTCTTATGCCAAATATTTGAAAGACTTGTGCACTGTTAAAAGGAAATTAAATGTGAAAAAGAAAGCATTTTTGGTGAACAGGTAAGCTTCATTTTTCGAGAATAATAATGCGTTGAAATACAAAGACCCTGGTTGTCCTACGTTTCATGCATTATTGGAGAACATAAAATTGAAAAAGCTTTACTTGTCTTGGTGCTAGTGTCAATTTGCTTCCATATTCAGTTTATCAAGCAACTCAACTTGGGTGAGTTAAAACCAACTTCGTAACTCTTCTACTTGCAGATAGATCAATTAAAATTCCAAGAGGAATAGTGGAAGATGTGTTGGTTCAAGTTGATAAATTCATATATCCTGTGGATTTTATTGTCTTGATCTTGAACCTATAGTTGATAGTTGCAAGTCAATTCCTGTTATTTTAGGCCGTCCATTTTTAGCAACATCTAATGCTTTGATAAATTGCAGAAATGGAGTGGTGAAATTAACATTTGGAAACATGACACTGGATCTCAATGTTTTTAACATGTGCAAGCAACCACAGGAAGACCTTGATGAAAATGAGGAAGTTGAAGGAATTGAAACCATTGTAAATGATCATCTTCTAAAAGGGAGTTCTTCGACCCATTAGAAGTTTGTTTAATTAATTCATTTGATTCGAATGCACGCAAGTAGATGGTGATATTTCTGAAATATGTTCTTTGCTTGATTGTACACAAGCAATGGAATACAAAAAGATGGAAGCCGAGATTCGAAGAGTTACAACCTATGAATGATAATATTCATGAAAAATTACCCACACTGGAACTAAAGCCATTACCTTCGGGGTTGAAGTACACATTTTTGGGAGAAAACCAAAGCTTTCCAGTAGTAATTTCATCAGTCCTTACTGAAGAACAAGAAGGTATGTTGATAGAAGTACTTAAAAGGCATAAAAGTGCAATTGGATGGACATTAACAGATATAAAAGGCATTAATCCATTGATTTGTACACATAGAATACATTTAGAGGATAATGCTAAAACATCACAACAACCTCAAAGAAGATTAAATCCACACATGAAGGAGGTAGTTAGGGTGAAGTTCTTAAATTACTTGATGTTGGAATTATTTATCCTATTTCGATAGTCAGTGGGTAAGCCCTACACAAGTTGTGCCTAAGAAATCGGAATAACAAAGTGGTTGAAAATGAAAAAGGTGAGTTAATACCTACGCGAGTTTCATCTAGTTGGCGTATGTGTATTGATTTTAGAAAATTGAATGCAGCCACTAGGAAAGATCATTTCCCTTACCATTTCTTGATCAAATTCTAGAAAGAGTAGCAGGACATCCCTACTATTGTTTTCTTGATGGTTATTCGGGATATAATCAAATACCAATTGCATTAGAGGATCAAGAAAAGACTACTTTTACATGCCCTTTGGCACTTTTGCATATAGAAGAATGCCTTTTGGTCTTTGCAACGCTCCAAGCAACTTTTCAAAGATGCATGCTAAGTATTTTTAGTGACATGATTGAGCATTATTTAGAGGTTTTCATGGATGATCTGACAGTCTTTGGAAATTCTTTTGAAAATTGTCTTGATAATTTGGATAAAGTTCTTAAAAGATGTGAAGAAAAAGGATTTGTTTTAAATTGGAAAAAATGTCATTACATGGTTACCTCAGGAATCGTGTTAGGTCATGTGATATCTTCTGAAGGAATTAAAGTTGATAAGGCCAAAGTTGAATTAATTGCTCATTTGCCTTCCCCAAAAACAGTCAGAGAAGTCCGTTCATTTTTAGGACATGTAGGATTCTATCGAAGATTTATTAAGGACTTTAGTGTCATATCTAGACCATTATGCAATCTTCTGATAAAAGATGCAACATTTGATTGGACTCAAGAATGTCAAAAATCTTTTGAAAAATTAATTGGTCTTCTGACATCGGCTCCTATCATGCAACCTCCTGACTGGTCTTTACCGTTTGAATTAATGTGTGATGCAAGTGATTTTGCTGTTGGCGCTATTCTAGGCCAGAGAAAAGAAGGTAAACCTCATGTGATTTGTTACGCAAGTAGAACTTTAAATAGTGCACAAATGAATTACACCACTACTGAAAAAGAACTACTTGCTGTAATTTTTGCATTGGACAAATTTCGAGCTCATTTAATTGGTTCTTCTATTGTTGTTTTTCTTGATCATCTTCTTTGTTAGATATTTAATGTCTAAGCAGGATGCCAAACCTAGGTTGATACGGTGGATCTTGTTGCTTCAAGAATTCAATATCACAATAAAAGATAAGAAAAGAGCCGAAAATGTCGTCGCAGATCATTTGTCAGACTTACAACAGCTCATCTTTTGATAGCACACCTATCAATGATTCTTTTCCGATGAGTTTTTATTTTCTGTCAATTCTATGCCTTGGTTTGCGAACATAGTTAATTATCTTGTAACGGGAAAGATGCCGCCTCGGTGGTCACATCAAGACAGAAAAAAGTTTTTAAGCGAGGTGAAATTTTTTATTGGTATGACCCATATTTGTTCAAATATTCTCCGATCAAATCTTTCGGAGATGTGTACCGACAAACGGTGAGGTAAGTAGTGTCATTAACTTTTGTCACTCAAAGAAGCATGTGGAGGTCATTTTTCTTCAAAGAAAACAGTTGCGAAAATCTTGCAGTGTGGATTTTATTGGCCCACTTTATTTAAAGATAGCCATAACTTTTGTAAAAATTGTGAAAATTGTCAAAAGTTGGGCTCAATTTCAAAAAGAAACATGATGCCTCTGAACCCCATCCTTGTCATTGAAATTTTTGATTGTTGGGGAATTGATTTCATGGGTCCATTTCCATCTTCATTTGGATTTGTGTATATTTTGGTTGCAATTGATTATGTCTCAAAATGGATTGAAGCGATTCTATGTCGACAAAATGATCATAAAACTGTTCTCAAATTTTTAAAAGAAAATATTTTAAGTCGTTTTGGAATCCCTCGAGCTATCATCAGTGATGGGGGAACACATTTTTGTAATAAACCATTTGAATCTTTAATGAAGAAATATGGTATTACCCATAAAGTTGCTACCCCTTATCACCCTCAGACAAGTGGACAAGTAGAATTAGCAAATAGGGAAATTAAACAAATTTTGAAAAAAACAGTTAACCCAAATCGTAAAGATTGGTCTTTAAGACTAAACGATGCACTTTGGGCTTATCGTACTGCTTTTAAAACATCTTTAGGCATGTCACCCTATCGGTTATTCTATGGAAAACCTTGTCACTTGCCTGTAGAACTAGAGCATAAAGCATTTTGGGCCATTAAAGCTTTCAATTTAAATCTTGATCATGCTTGCAAGTTACGCAAATTGCAAATAAATGAACTTGAGGAATTGAGAAATGATGCATATGAAAACTCAAAAATTTACAAAGAAAGAACAAAAGTTTTTCATGACAAATATATTTTGAGAAAATCTTTTGAAATTGGCCAAAAAGTTCTACTTTATAATTCTCGTCTTCACTTATTCCCTGGGAAATTGAGATCTAGGTGGACTGGTGCTTTTATTGTCAAACATGTATATCCTTATGGAGCCGTAGATATTGAGAATCTTAGGAATGGTAATGTATCTAAGGTCAATGGACAAAGACTTAAACCATTTCTAGAAAATCAAGCTGCTGAGGTAGATTTCATTTCCCTTTCTGATCCTTGTTATGAGAAAAATTTATTCTAATTTTGTAGTTTTATTTTTGTTTTGCAGTTCTTTAGCTTCCCGGTTAAATGGCGGATGACGGTACTCCGTGACTCTCAAGTCGGTTTGCTCTCTTTCAGTTTCCCAAAATAACTGAATCCTTCTTCTCCTTTAAAATGGATGTCATTCTTTCAAACCTGAGAAAACATTTTCCTTCTCTCCCTCTAAATGCTCTGAAAAAAATTTACAAAGTTCGATGTGAAAGATTGAGATTGTTAATGCAAAAAGGTATGCCAGAAGATGTACATTGGATAATCGAAGCAAAGGTCCGATTAGCAGGTGAGTCTTCAATTTCATTTGACTCTTACATGCCAGGTCTTGGTAGAAGTTCATATTCTAAAAGGAGAAGAGCAAAAAGATTACAAGTCTGTCACATATGTGGACGATGGAATTGTAACACGCGATGTCGTTCTTTGGGGATGGTTTCCAAAAACAGAGAAGATAAAATTTTCTTCATTAAGAATGGACTGAGTAAGGAGTCATTAGATGATATCTTATTGACTCTTGATACGCATTCTTGTGGACTTGTGCATCGTGAACTTCTTAATTTGTGGAATCTCTTCAAGGATGAACAAAAGCAATATAGTATGGGGAATCTGACTCTAAAAGACCCTGTTTGCCAATTTATAAGAAAATTGGATGGGAAGCTTATCCTCGACTCATAGAAGGCGTTTAAGCCGTTTCTGGACGTGAAACCAAAGGCAGATGTGAGCCACATTCACAACATGTACATATTTTCTTCTTCTTCTTCTTCTTCTTCTTCTTCTTCTTCTTCTTCTTCATGTTCAAAAAAGAAAAAAAAAAAGAAAAAAAAAAGACAAAAAAAAAAGACAAAAAAAAAAGAAAAAAAAGAAAAAAAAAAAGAGGGAATACAACTTGGGTTTGGCTTTGGTAACACACAACGTGAATGGGGAAATGCATGCATCTTGATCCAGCCTTCTTATTTGGAAAACAAAGAAGGTAGATTGTATCCCACATGTGAGAGCAGCCAGTCCTATTATGGCCACTTGTCCCTTTTGGGAGCCCTATGTTGCTTATTTGGTCTTGAATGGGTCTAATCTTGGTCAACAATGCTTTGGCACAAAGCCGAAAGAGCAGACTACCTCCATCCCAATCTCAAGTAAGTATACACCCATCTTTCATCATGTTTCTAATAACACGAAAAAAAAAAACCAAAAAAAAAAATTAAATAAAAAAATAAAATAAAATAATAGAGAGCGAAACTACGGTTGTACTTGATCTTTAATTAGATTAGGAGCCCAGGCGGATGCCCGTCTGTCATAGACTCAGGAGAAGACCTTCACACGCCAGTATATAAATAAAGTTCGTGTGCCATGCTCTGTAGAGAGCCGTGTGCTACATTCCCAGTTCTTGGAACCAAGGCTCTGTAGCGGCTGATGGACAGAAAGAAGCGTCCGTCTTTACAGTGAATGGAAACTGTTAGTTGAGCTGTATACTTACTTTAATTAGTAGGTCTCTATGGCGTGTTTTGACTGGCTGCGGTTAGGTACCATCTTCTTAGAATACAGGCCTTTAATTAGGTTTGCAGGAAGATAGAGGGCTGTTCTTCCGTAAGCAGGACGGAAAGGATTCAAAGGTACTTGTTGTCGGTTCGGCAATCCTTGTGGAATTCATATGTTGCACTGGTGACACGCAACTTAAATACATGCCACTACTGCACTCATGACGCGCAAAGATAAAGATACGCCATGAAAACTGTACATACAGGTATGTCCTCATTTATTATTATATTTCTTTTATCTTTGTATGATTTTGTTGTATATTGATTTTTGGACAGACGATCCTTTGAGCAGGATCCTTCAGGGGTTTCTAAACTTCTTTACCCTGATGGTTTTCTTGAAGTTAAAAAAAAAAAAAAAAAAAAAAAAAAAAAAAAAAAACAAAAAACAAAAACCCAAAAAAAAAAGTTTTTTTTTTAAAAAAAAAAACAAAAAAAAATCGTATTTCTTAATTTCAAACCTTTCTGACAACAGCCAACCTACCCATATAGGTGCTATGATTACTTTTTCCCTTCTTTTTCTTATTTAAACACTCCATTCTCTTCACTTTCTTCCAACTCAAAATCATTCAAAGGAAGGTGAAATTATGGGACCTCCTGTTCGTAACATTAAAAATATCTGTGTTTTTTGTGGGTCAAGTTATGGGAAGGGTTTAGAGTTTGCAAACGCAGCTACCGTTCTTGGTCGAACACTTTTGCAAGGAATATTCATGTTGTATATGGGGGTGGTTGTCGTGGGCTAATGGGGGCTATATCACTCTCTGCATTTATAGCAGGCAGTCAGGTTTTAGGTGTCATTCCTAAACCTTTAACTCAAAATAACATCACTGGCAAGATAGTTGGAGAAGAAATCCAGGTATCATCTATGCATGGACGAATGAAAAAAATGCTTGACAACTCTGATGCATTTATTGCCCTACCAGGTGGTTTTGGTACTTTGGAAGAAATTTTTCAAATTGTCTCTTGGGCCGAACAGAACATCCACCATAAACCCATTGGTTTGTTGAATGTTAATAATTTCTTTGATCTTTTGTTATTTTTTCTTGATAAAGCTGTGGAACAACAATTTATCACTCCTTCAGCAAGAAAACTTCTTATCTCTGCATCCACTATTGATGAGCTGATTGATAAATTAGAAGCTTTTGTTTATGAACCTGATAAAGTCTTAGCTCAGATAGATTGGTCATCAGGAAGCAGTGAGGGAAGCGGCAAGAAAAGAAAGCCAGATCTGACACTTCATCTTTAATGGGTTTGATTTTATTTATCGTACTTTGTTTCTATTTCAATTTGTGTCAGATTTCTCCAGCAGGTAATATCTTCTATCCTTTACTCATCTATATTTTAACATTGCGGACAATGTTGTAATCTAGTTGGGGGGAAGGATAATTTTTGAAAAAAAAAAAATTATTAGGAAGTATGATATGATTTTCATGAACTTGCTAAACCAATGAATATTGGCCGAGTAAGGAGCAATTTAACTTCTGAGACGCATTTAAATTGGGAAGTATGTTTAGTGAGATGATGTTAGAAACCTAAAACAAAACCAATTAAGGATGGCGAGAGTAAGGTGTAAATTTTGCCCTTAAGGTAATTTTACTCTTGAGACGCATCATAATTGAGAAAAAAAATGTTTTAGAAGTAGCAAAAAGCATATCTTGGGTCATAGCATAAATTTTCTTCTTTCTTAAAAATCACATGCTTGGATTTGAATGTTAAATTGGTGAATTGAGAATGATAGAAATATGCCCTGTGAGATTTTGAGCCTATTGATAAATGGATTGAACACTTGTACCATTCTCTTCTTTCTTGTGTGATTTTCACTCGTGAAATTGTTACTCTAGAACTTGCTTTGATTCTTTTTGAGGCTACATTTTCACATGCATACATAAATATGATTGAGGCATTTTAAAATAGCTACTTTGACCAAATAGCCATCCTTGTATATTTTCCCTTGTATAACCCTTTGAGCCTACTTGGCCAGTTCTTGTTTTTAGCTTATTACGTGCCCTAAAAAAAATATATATATATTTTTACATGACCTTAGGGAATAAGAGAGCATTGACTTTGTTCTTAAACAAGTGTGGGGGTGTATGTGTGTGTTTAAAAAAAAAAACCGACCATTTGATACACTATGTGACATATCCATATTTAGAATAAAGATAGACGCTTGGAAATAACAGGAAGAGAAGGAGAAGGTTTATGCCTAAAAATGAATTCAACTCATCAATTTAGGGATTAATCTTCAACAAAACATTAGTTAGATATTGGTCATTGTCCTTATTGATGAATATTCTCAAATA
Source organism: Ormosia emarginata (assembly GCA_029884605.1). Classification (NCBI taxonomy): domain Eukaryota; kingdom Viridiplantae; phylum Streptophyta; class Magnoliopsida; order Fabales; family Fabaceae; genus Ormosia; species Ormosia emarginata. The sequence continues at coordinate 51,052,697 of JAQQTP010000088.1, forward strand.
TCTTTTCCACTCTAACTGTACCATAATGCTCTTTTATTCTCTTTGGTATTTATCTTCTCATGACCATATTATCCATTTTCCTTTACCATGACTCTGTTACAACCTTGAATAAAGTCCTCTTAATTTTTGTGTGCATGTGTTCTGAGTAGTGGAGAAGTAGAAGATAAGCAAGCTTATGGTAGTGCAATTTTTCATGGGTTGAGTCGAGTGAAATATCTACCATTTTAAACACTAGAGGGATTGAGAGTAAATCTTGTGAGGATCTTTCATTCTTGATTCATTCTTTTTAACTGAAGTTTCCTTGCTTGATGGTTTGAGATATGAAGAAATATATATATATATAAAAAAAATGCTTTGTTCCCTTGAATGACTAGTTGCTCTTCTTGTTTCATTAAATCTTTTAAGTTTTTAGCTTTTTAGTTCAGTGTTATTTCCTAGCTTTGGTCTTATATATTTTGCCCAGGAGTGCAAAAGCTCAAGTGTGGGGGTGTGATGAACCTGCAAAACTTACAAATTTTTACAGTTCATTGTGTGTGTTTTTCATTCTTTTTAATCTTTTTAATTGGGTTTGTTCTTGAGTTTTGTTATATTTTTAGTATTTTAAATTGTGTTGTAATTATGTATTTTTATGTATTTTTACTAGGTAAATGCAAAGGATCGAAGAATGGAAGTGGTTGCATAGAAGATTTTCTATAAAAAAAAAAATTCCAGTCTAATAGAGTGATTCGTAGCAGTCAGTATGTGAGCCACCGTAGCACGACGTCAGCATAATGCAAGCAAAAAATCGTAGCGATTCTTGTAGCACTTCGTAGTATCACGATATTACGTAGCGTAGCGATCCATCGTAGTAGCGATCGTAGCACTGTAGCATCACGTGAAAATTACTGTGCAAGTTACTGTGCAGATGCATAGTAACCTCAAAAACTTCTATAAATAGGAGCGCCAGGGGGAGAGAAACTCGCTCTCTCTCTGTTGTTCGGTTTTCAGTTCTGTTCTTTTTATTTTCTTTTATTTTCTTCTTTCTCATGTGTAATTAATTTTCATCTAGCTTGGGTGAAAGAGTGAAGCTTTTAATAATAAATTGAGGTTAGATTTATTTCTTTCTTGTGCTTTAAATGATATATTTTTATGTGACTTTTATATGTATTATATGTTGTTTCCAATTAATTTAAATACTATTCTTGTATAATGAATATCTTGATCCATTGTAGACAATAGGATTGGCACATTGGATGCTTTTGACGATTTACAAGTATTAGTCAATAATTATTGGAATCATAATATAATTACATGATTGAACTTTGAATGCTAAATCTTCCGATTGGAATTTTCAATATGCATAATTTCAATTGAGTTATAAAATGAAATAATCTTATTCTTAATTTATTATTAAGAGTGAATCTCCTAACCCAAGCAAATCTTTTTCATTGTGAACAACTTAAATCATATGCACTTAAGGAGCCGTTGGGAGATTAAAGGCAAGCATTTAATGCATCTAATATAGTTGTTGGGCATGTCAGAACACTGGTAATCGATTACATGTTTCTCGTAATCGATTACATGGTAGTTAGAACGTGTTCTTGGCTTTCTGGGCAGGTGGTAATCGATTACCAGCTTTGTGTAATCGATTACACGCCCTTTGACTTGATGGTAATCGATTACATGGTTGATGGTAATCGATTACATGCCCTCTGACTTTCTGGTAATTGATTACATGGTTGATGTAATCGATTACAAGGCTTCTGTTTAGCTTGTAATTGATTACCACATATGTGTAATTGATTACTTTCCACTTTAAACACATTTTTCAAGCCTAAATGAGGATTCATGTCATTTCTAGCTTTAAGAAACTTGGATTTAATAATATTGGTATATGTTTAACTTGATCCAAGATTAAAATCAATATCTTTTTAGAGTATGAACTTTGAAAAATATATTGATTAAAAACATCTTTGAAAAATCATTTGAGATATCTTAAGAGCATTTAACATTGATGTTCTAAGGCCTATGTCTAAACCTCTTGATTTTTTTCTTTGATTTTGATCTTCTCTTTTGCACTTGATCTTCATCTTTGGCTTCGTTATCATTAAAAACATTTGACATACTTTAAGACATAAGCATTCATATTCTCCCCCCTTTTTTATGATGACAAACTGAACATTGAAAAGATGAGAAACAATTGCATATATATATATATATATATATATATATATATATATTAGAGATAGGGTTAGTGATATGTTCAGGTAAAAGCTTAAATCAAGCTCCCCCGTACATATGCAAGTCACTAATCTCTCCCCCATTGGCATAATCAAAAACACATAAGCATTCAGATGTTCAATAAAATTTTGACAACATTTCAGCTGTATTTCATGATTTCCCAAAGATTTTAAGAGCAGTAACTAGTACATCCCAATCAAGTGTTGTAAACAAAATATAATCAATTCAACCACATCAAGAAATATAACCAAACAGATCAAAACATCAATATATTCAATAAACAGATGTGAAACATCAAAATATCAACTGATTTTATATAAATTGATCCAATGTCATATACAACCAATCAACAGAGAAACATAAAGAAAATATCATGGCAATGGTCCATAGTCACTATCACTAGCCTCATCTGTAGCGAGATCTCTAAGGTTTACATCATCGTCACCGGGTTCAAGATCGTCCTCAGAACCAAGGAGCTCCTCATCATCAGCAGGAACACCAGTAGGAATACCAGAAGAATCAACGAAGGATAGGAGCAGGAGGGGTAGTAGAGGTGGTAGGTGTAGCAGCAGCTCTCTGGGAAGTGTACCCGGTGCCCTCTAGGAAAGAGCGAATGGATGTAAGCTTCTGATCAGTGTAGTCCATTCTAAGCTCAAGGTGAACTACCTTCTGCTCAATGTGATCCATCTGCGTTTCCACTGTAGTTGCCAAGTTTCGTATTCCCTGAAGCAGGAGGTCTAATGTGGCTGGAGCTAGAATAGGCTGCTAGTCCTTTTCTTTATCATCACTCTCCAGACCGTCAGGGATATGCCTGTAGCTGCCATGGGCCAAATAGTATCATCTATCATCTACCTTGCTCAGCTAAAGCTTCTTCAAAGTGTGCAAGCCAATGGATTGTGGACCTTTTGAGCTTGTATCCTTGGATTCTTCAGACAAGGAGATGTGACAGTGCTCCAGGATTACTGTCACAAGTATGGCATAAGGAAGAGCAAAGTTCTTCTTCTTCTTCACATCCAACATGTGCTGAATGATGTAGTCGCCCCAATTGATTGGCCTATTTGTGGTCATTGCCCATAAGACCACTACATCATCTCTCAAGACCTGGGAGTATTACCTCTCCTAGGAATCAAGCCTCAAACAACCAGATAATGCAACACTCTGTTCTCCACTGTCAAGCAGTAGCCATTACCATTTTCTTGCTCCTTGGGATTTCATATCCTGACCTTAGCAAGGAGGTCAAAACCCTCTTGTACTCAAAATCGGCTCTCCAAGCATTCTCATTTCCATAAAAGCTTGTCCCAGCATAGGTGAGCTTGGTCAACCTACACCATCCCTTCCTAATGATCCTAATTTGTGTTTTCTTCACCTCGAAAATCAGGCAATTATCTTCATATTTCAGATTTGCATAGAATACTATAACCAAATTAGGGTAGATAGCCTTGTGAATGCTGAAGAACCTAAGCAATCCTAGCCTTTCAATTAACTGCAAACACTCCAGGGGTTCACTTGAGCAAAACAATTGAATGAGATACCTGGGCGAGATTAGCTTCCTCAGTTGGAAGTTTTTCCTGAATTGCTCAGCCTTTTTGGTGGTGGAGAAATGTTGTGTAAGGTCCAGCCCAGAAATATTATGTGGAGGAGCACTGGAGGATTCTCCAATGGTGACCTCTGTTCTTGGGCAGTTTACACGTTGGGATGGATCAACCATTGAAGGGAAGATAGCTGAAAGAAATGAAGGGAAGTGTGTTTGGAGGTGTGTGGGAGAAGGGAAGGATGGTAGCAGGAGGGTTTAGGTGGTATGGCTCGTGGGTGATGAGAGGGAGAAAGACGAAGGGGTGAATGGATTTTGGGTGGAGATTTGGGTGGTTTTTGATGAGTTTTGGTGGATGGATAGTGTGGAGAAGTGATTGTCAAGTGAGAGGGAGGTGAAATGAAGTGCTTTTGGTGAGATTTGAATGAGAAATGAAGAGTTTGGGATGAGGGGTTTTCGTAGGTTCAGAGGAGAAGAAGAGGAGATTCTGAAAAAATGACCTTTCGCGCGTCAGAAAACCTTTGAAAACCCTTGTGTAATCGATTACCAGCCTTTTGTTGCCCCTGTAATTGATTACAATTTCGGTGTAATCGATTACCATGCTTCTGGGAACCTTGTAATCAATTACATATTACATTATTTGTGTAATCGATTACCTGAGTTCTGAGTTCATTGTAATCGATTACCAGTAAGATGTAATTGATTACTTGCTTGATAGAACCTTTATAATCGATTACAAAGGTCTTGTAATTGATTACCAGCCTACTAAAACTCAGTTTTTGCATTTCAAATAGTGAAGGATCAATTTTAAACCTTTCAAATTAGTTCCAAAGCTTCTCAAATCAATTCCAAACATCATGTAAGCATATAATTCAAACAGATTGTGATCCAAAACACATAATTATGCAAAATTGCTACTTTTACCAAGAATTACCCCATTTGGATGGATTTGTGAGGTTTTTTGAGCTTCTTGGAGGTCTTTGACATGAGGAACCACCTACAAAACAACTTGCATTAAAAATCTGACGCTCAAGTCAGTATTGGATTAAAAATCGAAAGTTATGCAGCAAAAAGTCATGATTATGCAGAAAATGTATGTTTATGCAGCAAACTTGCATTTTATGTAGAAAATGTATGTTTATGCAGCAAACTTGCATTTTATGCAGCAAAACAATGTATCATGCGGCAATTTAGCCTATGCATGATTGATCTAATATGTCAAGTTCATTTCTTATATAATAGAAAGCTTCTTTTGCTAAAGGTTTAGTGAAAATGTCAGCTAGTTGCTTAGTGATTTCTATAAATTCAAGTATGCAGTCACCCATTTGAACATGATCACTTATGAAATGATGCCTTATTTCAATGTGCTTTATTCTTGAGTGTAAAATGAGATTTTTAGACAAATTGATTGCACTAGTGTAATCACATCTTATGGGGATGTGATCCAGGACAAGATCATAGTCTAGAAATTGTTGCTTCATCCAAAGGATTTGAGCATAACAACTTCCAGCTGCAACATATTCAACTTCAGCTATTGACAATGCCATACTATTTTGTTTCTTGCTATGCCAAGAAACTAATGACCTTCCAAGCAAGTGGCATGTCTCACTAATACTCTTCCTATCCATTTTGCAACTAGCAAAGTCAGAATTAGAATAACCAATTAGGCTACATGAAGCACCCTTAGGGTACCACAATCCCATTTGTGAAGTGCCAATTAGATATTTCATAATTCATTTTACGGTACATAGGTGAGATTCTTTAGGATTTGCTTGAAATCTAGCTCACATGCATACACTAAACATGATATCCAACCTACTTGCGGTAAGATAAAGGAGTGAGCTAATCATACCTCTATACTTAGTAATTTCTACCGATTTACCTCCTTCATCCTTGTCCAAGTAACAAGAAGTACCCATTGGTGTAGTCATTTGCTTGACGCCTTCCATTCCAAACTTCTTGAGTAACTCCTTGCAATATTTGAATTGACTTATGAAAGTCTCATCCCTTGTCTGCTTGATTTGAAGACCAAAGAAGAAGTTAAGCTCACCCATCATGGACATCTCAAACTCACTTTGCATAATTTTAGTAAATTCTTTACAAAGAGAGTCATTAGTAGCACTAAATATGATATCATCAACATATATTTGAACAAGAAGAATGTCACGCTTTTTATGCTTGATGAAAAGAGTAGTGTCAACTTTTTCTCTAGAAAAACCATTTTCCAAAGGAAACTTACTCAACCTTTCATACCAAGCTCTAGGAGCTTGTTTCAAGCCATACAAGGCCATTTTAAGTTTAAAAACATGGTTGGGTAGTTCAAAGTTTTCAAAACCAGGAGGTTGATCCACATACACTTCTTCTTGTATGAAACCATTTAAAAAAAATATTTTTGACATCCATTTGAAAGAGCTTAAAATCCATGATGCACGCATATGCAAGTACCATTGTAATTGCTTCTAATCTAGTTACGGGAGCATAAGTTTCTTCATAATCTATGCCTTCTTCTTGATTATAACCCTTAGCTACGAGCCTAACTTTGTTTCTTATCATTAAGCCTGTTTCATCAAGTTTGTTCCTAAAGACCCATTTGGTGCCAATTATTGGATGATCATTGGGCCTTGGAACTAATTCCTCAACTTGATTCCTCTCAAATTGGTTTAGTTCGTCTTGTATGGCCAAGATCCAATGTTCATCATTAATGGCCTCATTTATGTCTTTAGGTTCAACTTGAGAGACAAAAACCATATGGTTACTTGCATCTCTAAGAGAGTTACGAGTGATTACCCCTTTTGATACATCACCTATCACTTTGTCAAGAGGATGATATCTTGATGTTCTCCATTCATTGGGAAAATCCATGGTTTGAGAGTCCTCTTGTCTTAGGGAACCATATGGGTTTTCTTCTTGCTTCTTGACTTCTTTTTCTTGATTTTCTAGGTGAGTCCTTGCCAAAATTTCCGCAACATCATCAACAAACTCCTTTCTCGACTCATTTGGATTAGTTTCATCAAATACAACATGTATGGGCTCTTCTATGATCATAGTTCGTTTATTGTAAACTCTAAAAGCCTTACTATGCATAGAATAACCAAGAAATACTTTTTCATTAGATTTTGCATCAAACTTCCTCAAGTTATCCTTTTCATTATTTAAAACAAAGCATTTACATCCAAAAACATGAAAATGTGAGACATTTGGTTTCTTTCCTTTGTATAATTCATATGGAGTTTTCTTTAAAATTAGCCTTATTGGAGCCCTATTCATAACATAATAAGTGGTATTAACTGCATCCGCCCAAAAATACTTAGGAAGGTTGGCCTCATTGAGCATAGTGCTTGCTATTTCATCTAAAGATAGATTTTTCCTTTCTACAACACCATTTTGTTATGGTGTTTGAGGGGCTAAAAAATTATGCTCAATGCCATGTTCATCATAAAAGGTTTCAAATTCATAGTTTTCAAACTCACCACCATGGTCACTTCTTATGGATGCAATACAAAAACTTTTTCATTTTGGATAACTTTGGCAAGCTTTTTGAATAATTGAAAAGCATCATTTTTGTGAGACAAAAATAATGTCCATGTAAACCTAGAAAAATCACCACAATCACTAAGGCATAGTAATTCCCACCAAAGCTCATAGTTCTAGAGGGACCAAAAAGATCGATGTGCAAAAGTTGTAGAGGTCTAGAAGTTGAAACCATATTTTTAGCTTTAAAAGAGACTTTTACTTATTTTCCCTTTTGACATGCATCACAAAGTTTATCTTTTTCAAATTTGAGCTTTGGAAGACCAATTGCTAGTTCTTTAGAAACCAATTTGTTGAAGTGATCCATGTGAATGTAAGCAATTCTTTTATACTCTAACCATGAATTATTTTCTTTAGTCATAAAGCATTTAGCATCATTTGAGGAAATGTCATCAAGGCTAATCATATATATATTATTGACCCTATGACCAACAAACTTAACATACTTATCATCCTTTCCTTCAATTATGCAACAATTAGAATCAAATATTACTCTATTCCCCTTATCACACAATTGACTAATGCTAAGCAAGTTATATTTGAGCCCTTCAACAAGCAACACATTATCGATGGATGAGGAAGGAATCTTACCAACTTTACCAAATCTAAGGATCTTTCCTTTGTTGTTGTCACCATAAGTCACATGACCACTCTTCTTGGGGACAAGGAAGGAAAACTTGGAGCCATCACCGGTCACATGTTTGGAGCAACCACTATCAAGGTACCAACTTGAGCTTTTAGACTTCAAGCACACCTATAACACACATTCAAGTTTTAACATTTGGTTCCCAAATTGTCTTAAGTCCTTGTGTGTTTGAAATAGGCAAGGCGCCCTTGCCCTTAGGAACCCAAACCATTTTAGTTTTGACTTTGGTGTTTCTTTTCTTTCTAGCATTACATGTAGATGCACTATGTCATTTCTTTCCACAATGAAAGCATTTGATAAAGGGGCTACTTGATGTTCTAGAGGCAACAAAGAAGTTATTGTAAGATTTTTTATGGTTATTTGGATTATATTCCAAACTGACTTTTTGAAAAACACACCTTTGTTCCCTAGTAACATATTCAAATTGTCCCTTCCCAATGTAAATTTTGCAAGAGTATTTTTCAAGTCCTCAATTTCATTTTCAAATGCTTTACATGAAGAACAAGATGAGGGTATAGGTGCATTATTATGTGAAGAACAAATCATGCATGATGAGTTAGCATCAATAAGTCCAAGAGTCTCATTAGTGAGCCTCTTGCAATTTGTTAGTCATTAAGGACATTGTTTTGTTGGAAGTTAAAACTATTTTAGTGAGCCTAATGGATTCATCATGTAATTCTTAAAATACATCTTGCAATTCACTATATGAAGGAGAAAGTTCAAGATTATATGAGGTTACCTCGGTTTCACTTTCTTCTTCTTCTTCTTCTTCTCCATTTTCCATAAGGCAAAGATGGGCTTCCTCATCCTTCGAATCATCGGTGGAATCCATATCATTGTCTTCCCATGCAATGTATGCTTTTCTTACTTTTCTTTCCTTGAAAGGCTTCTTTTCAAATTTCTCCATCTTCTTTTGATAAACCAGGCATTCCATCTTCATGTGCCCCAGTTTTCCACATTCATAGTAAGTTGGAGTAGATCAAGTTCCTTCTCCCTTTTGATATGACTTCTTAGGAGGAAAAAGAGGTCTTCTTTGATTTCCTTTCTTCTTGAGAAATCTTCCAAACTTCTTCACAAGGAGGCTGAAATTCTCTTCATTCATTTCAATATTGTCAAGATCATTTCCATCATCTTCATCTTCATATTCAATTGAGGAAGAAGTGGCTTTGAGAGCAATCCTTTTTTTCTTCTTATCTTACTCCTCATTTTGACTTAATCTATTTAGCTCCAACTCATGCTCTTGAAGCTTTCCAAAGAGAGTGGCCAAAGTCATTAAAGCTAGATTTCTTGATTCTGATATGGCCATCACCTTAGGTTGCCAATTCCTGCTTAAGCATCTCGTAACTTTGTTAATAAGATCTTCATTAGCAAAAATTTTTCCTAATAAAACAAGATGATTAATTATATGAGTAAATCGTTTTTGCATTTCTTGAATGCTTTCCCCTTGGTTCATTCTAAACAATTCATATTCTTGAGTGAGTGTATTTATTCTAGATTTTTTCACTTCACTTGTGCCTTCATGGGTTACTTGCAATGTATCCCACATTTCTTGAGCGGTCTTACAATTTGACACCCTAAAAAATTCATCATATCCTAAAGAAGTAGTGATGATATTCTTAGCTCTCAAGTTATATTGGACCTTTTTTTTGTCATTATCGGTCTATTCATTTCTTGGTGTATTTGTTCTAACACCATTAACTAGACGTGTGGGGACAAAAAGGTCATTTTTAACAACATCCCACACATCAATATCAATAGCTTCAATAAAATTTTTTATCCTTTCTTTCTAATATGCATAACCATCCCCATTGAAAAAGGGAGGTCTATTTATAGAAGAACCTTCATTAGAAAAACCATTTGAAGCCATCTTTTCTCTTGAAGCGGCTAAGCTCTTTATACAAGAGTCTAGCTCTGATACAACTTGTTACCAACTAGCTTCAATACTCAAGAGGGGGGGTGAATTGAGTTTATAAGACAAGTTCACAATTATTTCGCAAAACACTTAAATGTTGAATTTCGTTGAAGCTATTGATTATTTGAAATGAATGAATTAATAAGAATGATAGATATTGCTTAATAACAAACCAAGAGAGAAGTAATCAAGTAAGAAAATAAGCAATGTACAAATGTAAAGAGAAGGGTCAAACACAATAGTTTATCCAAGTTCGGCCACCAATCCACTTGTGACCTACGTCTAGTCCTCAAGCAACCACTTGAGATTGCCTCACCCTTTACAATTTGGAGGGATACCTCACCCTCTCTTACAAAGCAATCAAGATTGATAGAATGAAACTCTCACAAAAGTAAATGATACAAATTGAAGCTCTTAGAATGCTCTCAAAAAATATCTCAAGAATTTGTCAAAAACAGAGCAATAAATGATTTTAAGGATTGATTCTCATTTTGATGTTTTACAAAGATGTTTCAAGTTCAAGAAGAAGTATTAATGATGCCCCAACATCTGTATTTAAAGAGATATGCAATTAAGGAGCCATTGGGAGATTAAAGGCAAGCATTTAATGCATCTAATATAGTTGTTGGGCATGTCAGAACACTGGTAATCGATTACATGGAAGTTAGAACATATTCTTGGCTTTCTGTAATCGATTACACGCCCTCTGACTTGATGGTAATCGAGTACATGGTTGATGTAATCGATTACATGCCCTCTGACTTTCTGGTAATCGATTATATGGTTGATGTAATCGATTAAAAGGCTTTTGTTTAGCTTGTAATCGATTACCACACATGTGTAATTGATTACTTTCCACTTTGAACACATTTTTCAAGCCTAAATAAGGATTCATGTCATTTCTAACTTTAAGAAACTTGGATTTAATAATATTGGCATATGTTTAACTTGATCCAAGATTAAAATCAACATCTTTTTAGAGTATGAACTTTGAAAAACATATTAATTAAAAACATCTTTGAAAAATTATTTGAGATATCTTAAGAGCATTTAACATTGATGTTCTAAGGCCTATGTCTAAACCTCTTGATTTCTTTCTTTGATCTTGATCTTCTCTTTTGCACTTGATTTTCATCTTTGACTTTGTTATTATCAAAAATCATTTGACATGCTTTAAGACATAAGCATTCACAGCCCTGATAAGCCATAAGGCACAAGCTCTATCTGATTCCGTGGTAGAGTTTATACAATGCCCATTATTCAACCAAAGAAGTGAGTGGAACATACCTAAGGGAGGTGGCATCATCTGAAGATGTCAATGGTGTGATCGTGGAGCAATCCATGATTCAAACTCCATACCTCAAGCAATCAGGCTGAATATGAGGCAATGATCATAGGTCTTGTCATGGCCAAGGACCTTAGAGCAACCAGAGTGAAGTTATGCATTGACTTGCAGTCGGTGACCTCCAAAGTCCTAGGGGAATACCATGCTAAAGACCCGCAATTACAAATTGGTGAAAGTAAAGTATCTTATAAAGGGGTTGTTTGAGGTCAAACTGGACCATATTCCCAAAGAGAAAAATTCTAGCATGGATATACTATTCAAATTGGCTAGCACTAAAAGCCCCAAGAATAATTGGTCTGTCATTCAGGAAATACTACCCACTCTCAGCATAGTGGACATTGGAATTGATCAAGCCAATTGCAATATACATCCAAGGTGGAAAGCTCCTTTCAGACCCAAAGGAAGCATAAAAAATCATTAAGACTATTAGCTAGTACATACTAGTGGATGATAAGCTTTACTGGAAAGGTTTTTCTATCCGCTTGCTTAATATCCTCACCTCGAATGAAGCTTAGTATGTCTTAGCTGAGATCAATGAAGGATCATGTGGTCAGTACCTCAGAGGAAGATCACTAGCCAGACAAGCCCTACAAGCTAGATACTTTTAGTCTACCATGTCTATAGATGCCATGATCCATGTTCAAAATTGTAATAAATACCAGAGGTTCTCTAACATCTAAATGACACCACTAGAGGAGCTTTCCACCATTTCTATTCCATGGCCCTTTTACATATGGGGCCTAGACCTTTAGGACCTTTTCCACAAGCATTGTTGAAATACTTGATTGTTGTTGTGGATTACTTTACCAAATGGATAGAAGTAGAACCTCTAGCAACAATCACGGCAAAAAGAGTCAAGAAGTTCATGAACAAAAGCATCATCTACAAAATTGGGATTCCTGAGTATATCCTCACTGACAACAGAAGCCAATTCATTGATAAGAAGTTTAGAGAATTGTGCTTTGACCTCCACATCAGGAAACACGTCACCTCGGTGGAACACACCCGAGCCAATGGGTAGGCCGAGATTGGTAATAAGGTGATCCTCTGAGGTCTAAAAAGAAGGCTCAAGGATGCCAAAGGAGAATGAGTTGAGCAGTTGGGTCATGTGTTATGGGCATGCCAAATGACTCCTCACTTGGCCACTAGGGAGAACCTTTTTAAGCTCACATATGGTTGCAAAGCTGTAATTTGGTAGACATCAGAGAACCAAGCTGGAGAAAATAGCACTTCTCTGGAACCTCTAATGATAGAATTCTCCAAGAAGAATTAGACCTAAATGAGGAATAGTGTGAGATGGCTCACTTAAGAGAGGTCACCTTCAAGTTCCGAATCACCTAGAGGAACAACACACGAGTCTCTTCTAGAGGTTTAAAGTAGGGGACCTCATTCTTAGAAAGGAAGGCATCATACGAGAAATGCTACAAAAGGAAAACTTGCCTCGAATTGGGAAGGTCCAAATTGGATCATGGAGGCACTAGACAAGGGAGCATATAAGATTGTCTACCTTTCAGGCTAGGAACTCCCAAGGTCTTGGTATAATTCTAACATAAAAAGTACTATAGCTAGATTTCTTACTTTTTCCATTATGCATATAATGAAGCTATGGTCTAGAATTATCAATAAATGACGTTTATTCAGTTCAACAACTTACATTGCCTTATTTTCACCTTTAAATTTATTGTGATAACACTTGTCACCCCCTAATTTTGTCTGGGCCTTCTAAAAAAAATAATAATAAATGGGAAGAAAAATATCACAAAGAAAGAGAGGAAGAAACGTGCATTCATCTCTTTTATACATAAAAGTCCCATATTGGAAAACTATTCTCTCCACTAAGTCCTACATTGGAAAAATCGTGGTATTTCATCCTCCCCACCTTCTATATAAAGAGTTGATCTTCAAGTGTTTGAATCATAAAAAAAAAATTACACACTTAGACTTAATACAAAGTATAAAGGCTAAGGATTTTTGTAAAAAAAAATTATTTTGGGGACTATTCTTCAATATTTGATTTGTAAGAGCACGTTGGATAAGCATAGTGTTTGCACGTCTTGGAGATAAGTTTGTTTATTCTTTATTTTTTTTTCTTCTTTTTTATGTAAATATTTTTTCTATATACTTGTTTTGTTCATTTTAGCTTATTTATTGATTAGCTAAGTTTATTTATTAGTTCTTTATTTGTTAGATATTTTAAAATTAATTCAATAATAAAGAAGGATTAATTGAGTTGTGACAACTTGTTAACCCTGTGACCTTTTGTATAGCCCGTTGAGTTGCAACAACTTGTTGACCTCAAAGTTAATTTAAATTAACTAACCCACACTTATTTTTTAAAGAACTACATTGACTTTGAACTGCTCATTACACTTATTTTTCATAATTTAGTTTTCTAATTTTTTTATTTTTCTTTTCATTTGTAAATATTTTGATTTTGATTTTGATTTATATGTAAATAGTTTCATTTATTGTAAATTTTTGTAATTTGGTTTTGATTCATCTATTTTTACTTGTTATATTTTTCTATTTTACTTGTGAATGTTATTTTAAATCTTTGACTTGTTTTTTTATTCTAATTCATAATTTTTGTGTAATAGTCTTTAGTCCATTTTATTGTTAATTAACTTGTAGGTATTGCAACATGTTTTTTCTTAATTTTTTTATTTGTACATTCTTATTATTATTTATATTGTGGGATAGATTAAATGTTTTTAGGTTGTTCAATTCACACAAATAACTTTAGAGTAATTGTCTTAAGACGGATGTACAGAGTTGAAGTATGTCCAGATTTATTGCCCAGACTCATTCTCCTAATTCTATGTTTGAATATGTCTAGACTCATTCCTATTATTTAGGACCTTATGTTTAGCTAGCAGTTTAGTCTTGTAATTAAGTGTGTATTTAATTTCTTTCTTTTTCAATTCTTCTCACCTACGTATATAATACAGAGATCATAATGTATTGAAAATGCACAGTTTTTTTTTTACTTAGAATTGAGTAATTTCTTTCTACATGGTATCAGAGAGCTTCGACCTTTTTTTCCTTCTTTGCCAGATTTCGAGCTCTTCTGGCCTCAATAACCAAAAGGTGTTCCATCCAACATCTGACTGGTCAGACCCAAAAAACGTGTTGCCACCTGACTTTCCACCATGTCTGAAACCTAACTCAGACATACCCTCGTTTCAAGTCATGTCTTAACCTATTCTGATAACCCTAATCTCCAAGTTTTTACTGAGAAAGTGAATGGGAGAAATTTTATGGAATGGTTCCAATCTGTTAAGATTTTCTTGATGAGCATAGGCAAGTTCAAATATGTTAATGGGACTGCTAAGGGATCTCCCAAGGATGATAATGCTTATGAGACTTGGGAGGTTGAAAATGCTACTATCATGTCTTGGCTTCTCCACTTTATGCCTCAAGACATTAGCAGAACTTATCTCCTCCTTCCCACAGCCATGGATATATGGGAGGCATATCAAAAACCTACTCCAAAAAGGGTTTTACATCTCAGATTTTTCAAATAAAAGGGAAGTCCTCAAGACAAAGCAGAGATCTTCCACAGTTACAAAATATTACAACAAATGGAGTGGGTTGTTTGTTGAAATTCATATGTATCAAAATGTGGAGATGGAGTCAGCTACAGATACAAAAAGACTGTGAGACATGTGGGAGAAAGGTAGGTTTTTCAGTTCCTACTTGGTCTTAATTCTGAATTTGAACAAGTTTGTGATCATGTCCTATGTAGCGAGCCAATCTCTCACCTAGCTGAACCTTTCTCTCTTGCTCGAGTAGCTGAGAGTCAGAAAGAGCTCTTGTGGAACAAGGAGTCAGTAATGGAAAACTCAGCCTTATTAAGCACTAAATCTAGTGGTGAGAATAAGAAGGAAAATGACAAAAGGTGGTGTGACTATTGCAATAAACCACGTCACACCAGAGAAACTTGCAGGAGGCTGATGGCAAGCCTGCAAGTTTGAAAAATATGAAATCTGGTGGTATGCAGGTAGCATCACAGAATCTAGGAGAATCTAGATTACCACCATTCAACAAGGAACAACTAGAGCAACTGTATGGTCTCTTAAGTTAGTCCAAACTTAATCCTATCTCTTCCTCTACTTGTTCCTTTGTAGAAAAAGGTAATCCCATAGCTCTTACTTCTAAGTCCTCGCATGATCTTTGGATAGTTGATTTTGGGGCTATTGATCATATGACTAGCCAGTCAAATTTATTTCTTTCATATACTCCTTGTCCGGGTAATATTAAAGTTCGTATTAAAAATTGATCTTTGTCTCTTGTTGCAAGGAAAAGTTCTATTGTCATTTCTAAACGTCAGATCCCGCATTCTATTTTACATGTTCCTAACCTATCTTGTAATCTCGAGTCCATTAGAAAACTTATTGCAGATTTTAAGTTTTTGGGTTATCCTTGTGTAAATTTTAGGATATACACTAAGGGAAGATGATTAGCAATGCTAAGTGTAACATGTAACACCCCAAAATTTATTTATTTCATTGTAAATATTTATTTTATAATATTTGTGATTTTTGAGAATTTTTTTGGATTTTTCTGAGAACGCAAAATATTTTAATATTATTTCTCGTTTTGTGTGCAAACAGAGCAGAGTCGGGAAAATGAGATATTTTTCACGAGAATCTTGATTTGTAGAAACATCGACGGGAGATCTTACTAAACCCGAGAGTGAACACGATTTACGAGGTTTTACATTTTTTGAGAAATTTTTTATCTGATAAAATAATAAATCGCTGTATAAATTTTATCCGTTGGACAATTAATACTGACTTCTGTCAACTGTAATAATTGTCCATTGGATAATAGCATGTATTAAAAATCCTATCACATTATCTTAATGTAATCCACTTTATGTCTAATCAAATCCACTTTAATTCAAATTAGTGTATTTTAATTAAAGCTTCTTTGAGAAGCTTTGACTACCAAATGACCAAGTTACCCTTGGCTTGTTGGGGAAGCCAATTTTTCCCCCTCCTCTCTCTCCATTGCCGCGGCAATGCTAGCCTATGGGAGGCAAAAATTTGCCTCCACACTTAACACATTCACTCCAAAAATATCACATTTTCCTACAACACTTTCTCTCTCTTCAAGCTTCTCATCCATTTTTCTCTGCTCCTTCTCTCTTCTTCTTCTCCTTGACCACAGTTTTGCAGCCCCCATTAGAGACCATTTCTCTTCATTTTACTCTTCATTAACACCATTTCTACACTCACCTCAACCTCCTCTACACTTCCTATTTAGAAAATTTCTTCAAAATCCATCATTTCCTCCATTGTCTTCCAAGACCAAGCTTCAAACTTTAAGGTAAAGTTTTCATTTTTTCTTTTCCTTTTCTTCATTTTTGTGTTCTATGGTTTCATTGGAGACCAAAGACTCTTCTTTTTCAACCATTGGTGTTGATTATTTGTGTTGAAATTTCTAGGGTTTTGGAAGCTCAAAACCGAAACCATCAAGAAGCAAATAGGAGACCATTTTTGTGTTCTTCCTTTAGGTAAGAGGGAGATTTACTCACTTCAACCATTATTGGTGGTGAGGAGACCTTGTGTGATTGTTTGGTGCAGAAATCCATATTTGTATGCTTGCTTTATTTGATGATTTTGTGTATTCATGTGTTCTTAATTGTGATTGATGATTGATTAATGATTTTGAATGCATTGGTGGTGTTGGAATGTTTGGAAATGTTAGAATTAATGAATGAAAATTTTGAGGGTTTCCTACACTAAGGTGTGGTCATGATTTTGACTTGGAATTTAAGAGATTGGATTAATTTTGGGTGAAATAAAATTTAAGTGATATCAAGTAACTAATGCATAATGTGAAGAAAAATTGGAACCTTGGAGACCTTGGCAGGCCACGGTTTTGGCCCAAATTGTTAAGGGTTAGAATTAAAATTATGAGTAATAAAACCTATGCAATTGGACATTTAAGGATTGATACTTATAATGGAAGAAATTGAGTTGGTAATGGTCCTTGGAGGCCACGGTTTTGAAGGGTTTTATTAGCCCAAAGAAAAATCTCATAATTGATCAAGACTTAGGACATTGAGAAATGTAGGATCCATAATATGGAAATTGTGGTATGTGTGAAACAATGTATATGTATATATATTGATATTGAGAACTGGTTGATGTTATTGTGAGTTCTTATGTGGGACTAAGTTCCTGACGAAATTATGACACGTTGATATTGAAAAATGAATATATGTCATTGTGGTATGCTTTATGATAAATGTATTATTGATGAACATACATGATGTACATTGCGTTGTCATGCATATGTGTTGTTCGTTGGACATTGTTGGCAAGGCGATGTATGCCTAGGAGTTTGAATAACACCTATGTGCAGGTGCGAGTAGACTAAGCATAGGGTCATAATGGTTGGCCCTGGGGGCGTCAGGATGTGGGTGTCTTACAATAGACAGTGGTAGCTCTACTAGGGCCGTGGGATAGACCAATGCAAACACACCGATGATCCGGATTGAGACGTTGTCCTATATCGCGATCAACTGTTGAGGTGCCATGTATAAGTCATTTTGCGTAAATATTTTATGAGATGAGCACACTATTTTTAAGGCTAACTAGATACTGGCATGACTCCTTGATCATTCACTCCGAAAATGTTTACGTCTAGCTCCATGGAGTAGGATTTTTGGTACCATAATGCATTATGCATTGCCCATTATCAATCTCATATTTCATTGAGCATGAACACTTTTGACTGTTGAAATATCTGTTCTTACTGTCAATATAATTATCTGGAAGATGAATTATCACTGCTTGAGACTCTGCTGTTATTTCTGTTTTACTGCTTAATTGATTATTACTGTTACTTTTAATTATTCTATTGATGAATATGTGTACTGTGATGCTATTGGGCGTCCAGCGCCATTCTGTTTTCTTGCTACCATATTGGCAATGAAAGCTAGGTGTCTCACCTATTTCTATATTTTGATATTTTCTGTTTATTTATATACTTCTGAGAAGACGTTCGTGAGGAAGAAAAGGAAACACCTGAGTTTCTAGGTTTTTAGTCATACTACTACTAGAGTTTGCTGAAGATGTCTTCACGTCCGTGCCGATTTTTAGGGTATGCTAGGGTACGTAAGTTGGTATAATCATATAAATCTAGTGGTGGATTCTATCTCTTAACCAATGTTTTTAACTTGATAATTCAATTTGTGTTTACTGTTTTGATTTAAGTTTATTTTTGCATTTTAGTTTTAAATTAACAAAACCCCCTTTTTATTGTCACTGTTTATTTTTCATCAGAGATTAATTTAGGGATTAGATTAATAGTGTTAATTGAATTGGTTCTCTGTGGATCGACCCTTGCTCACTACAACTGGTTGCAAGGTTTTAATAATTTTGGTGGAACTTGGCAACTATTTTTAATTTATATTTTTAATCATATTCCACACGACACCAAATTTTGGCGCCGTTCTTGGGGAACTAATTTTTCAATTGCGTTGTTAATTTGTTTCCTATTTTTCTCTCTGTTTTTATTTTAATTTTAATAGTTCTGGTTGTTCTCTTCAACTATCTTGCAGGAGTTCATGTCCGGTGAAAAGGTGAACGAGCAATTGAGAAACTTAAGGCATTACTTTGAACAAATCAGCTCGCAATTCACACCTGCTGACGTTGAAGCTGCCCGTCACGTAGATCTTTCCAGTTCTGCGGCATCTGAGATATCTGAACCACCTGAAGCAGAAGTGATGGCAGAAAATACATTGAGAATGTTGGGTGCATAGAAATTCCTGAGAATGAGGAGGCATTTGAATTGAAATCTGGACTGATTCATCTGTTGCCATCTTTCAATGGACTAGCCGGAGAAGATCCGAACAAACATCTGAAGGAAATCCATGTTGTGTGTTCTAGCATGAAGCCCGCGGGAATTTCAGTTGAGCAAGTCAAGCTGAGAGCTTTTCCATTTTCCCTAAAGGATTCTGCAAAGGAGTGGTTGTACTACTTGCCACCCGGATCAATTCAGACATGGCATGACATGGCTCGGGCTTTCCTAGACAGATACTTCCCGGCATCAAAGGCCGCAACAATCAGAAAAGAAATTTGCGGGATCCAACAAAGACATGGAGAATCACTTCATGAATACTGGGAGAGATTCAAGAGATTGTGTGCTAGCTGCCCTCAGCACCAAATTAGTGAACAACTTCTGATACAGTATTTCTATGAAGGCTTGTTAGGAATGACCGCAACATGATTGATCTTTGCCAGTGGAGGAGCCTTGGTTGATAAGACTCCTCGAGAAGCCAGGAATCTGATATCTAGAATGGCTGCGAACACTCAACAATTCTTCACTCGGAATGATACAGGAGTGAGAGCAGTTAAAGAGGCTGACACTACTAGTCTGCAGAATCAAATGACACAGCTTGACTGCCATGATTCAGAAGCTGATGGACACTGGGAAAGCACCAGTACAGGCATGTGGGATTTGTTGCTCTTCAGGACATCCCACTGATATGTGTCCCACTTTACAAGAAGACACAAATGAAGAAGCCAAGGCAGTGGGGGGATTTTCTGTTCCATCCAAGAATTACAACCCCTACTCCAACACATATAATCCGGGGTGGAGAGATCATCCAAACTTTAGTTATGCAAAGTAGCCTCAAGCTCAAGGGCAACCCCAAGCCTATGGTCCTCCAGGGTTTCAGCAAAGGCAAGCACCCTTTCCTCCAAGGCAACCACAAGTTCAGGCCCCTAGGCAACCTGAGCCTTCATTGGAAGATCTAGTGAGGCAAATGGCCACCAAGAATATTCAGTTTCAGCAAGAAACAAGGGCCACTATCAGTACTTTGCTGAGAACCAAGTGGGTCGGTTAGCTCGAGATAAACAAGGTGCAGAGTTAGATTTCAGGGAAACTTCCCTCACAGCCAGAAGTGAACCCAAGAGAGAATGCTAGTGCTGTAACTTTGCGCAGTGGGAAGACACTTAACGGACCCACATCTTCCCCAGTCACTGAAGATAAAGCTCAAAATTCTACGGAGGTAGATGAAGAGGGGCTCAATTCTAAGACCCCTAAGGTAAGTGTTTCTGACCTATGTCCTAAATATGTCACTAAGGCCCCTTTTCCGAGCAGGTTGGTTAAAAATAAGAAAGAAGAAGCGGATAAAGAGATCTTAGAGACTTTTAGGAAAGTTGAAGTTAACATTCCTCTGTTAGATGCCATAAAGCAAGTGCCTAGATATGCTAAATTCTTAAAAGAGCTGTGCACTAACAAAAGGAAATTGAAAGGTAATGAACGAGTTCAAGTGGGAGCAAATGTTTCAGCTGTGTTTAATAAGAAACTCCCAACTAAATGTAAAGATCCTGGCACATTTACTATACCATGCACTATCGGTAATGCCAGGTTTGAGAGGGCCATGCTAGACTTAGGTGCATCCATTAATGTTATGCCTTTCTCTATTTATGCATCTTTACATCTAGGACCTTTAGAACCTACTGGAGTTATCATTCAACTGGCGGACAGGTCTAATGCATACCCTAAGGGGGTTGTTGAGGATGTTTTGGTGCAGGTCAATGAACTGGTGTTTCCGGCAGATTTCTATGTGCTGGACATGGAGGAGGACAAATCTCCCAACTCCGCCCCCATTCTGTTGGGGAGGCCTTTCCTCAAGACTGCCCAAACTAAAATTGATGTACATTCGGGAACATTGACTATGGAATTTGATGGAGAGTTGATTAGATTCAACATCTTTGAGGCCATGAGATACCCGAGTGATGTGCACTCTGCATATGTTATTGATTCTTTTGATGTTTTTGAATCTTTAATTTCTGCTGTTCTTGAGTCTAATCAATTTGATGCCATTGATACAGTTATGACTCACAGTTTAGATTTTCAGGATTCAAAAGAAGTGGTGGCAGCCTTGCAAACACTCTCTCCCACCTTAGAAGGGCATGAGGTATCATATGTTGAATTACCATTTACTACTGATGTACCTAAACCTTCTGTTGTGCAGGCACCAGAGTTGGAATTGAAGGAACGCCTCCCATTTGAAATATATTTTTCGGGTGAGAAGGAGACACTTCAGGTAATAATTGCTAAATCCCTCACCAAAGAGCAAGAGGAGAGCTTGATTTCTGTGTTGAAAGAACACAAGACAGCCATTGGGTGGACTATTGCGGATATCAGAGGTATTAGCCCCTCCATTTGCATGCATCGAATCTTAATGGAGGAGGGGGCTAAACCAGTGAGAGAACCACAGAGGAGATTGAATCCCCCGATGATGGATGTTGTGAAGAAGGAGATACTGAAGCTCCTAAGTGTGGGGGTTATCTACCCCATTTCTGACGACAGTGGGTAAGCCCGGTTCAGGTAGTACCAAAGAAATCTGGCATTACCGTGGTAAGAAATGCTGAGAATGAGCTTATCCCCACTAGATTACAGACAGGGTGGCGTGTTTGTATAGACTATAGAAAATTGAATGCTGCCACCAGAAAAGACCACTTTCCTTTACCTTTTATTGATCAAATGTTAGAAAGGTTAGCTGGTCATTCTCATTATTGTTTCTTAGATGGGTTTTCAGGTTATAACCAGATCGCTATTGCTCCGGAAGATCAGGACAAGACCACTTTCACTTGTCCTTTTGGCACCTTTGCTTATAGGCGAATGCCTTTTGGATTGTGTAATGCACCAGGGACTTTTCAGAGATGTATGGTGAGTCTTTTTTCTGATTACATAGAGAACATCATTGAGGTCTTCATGGATGACTTTAGTGTATTTGGGAATGGCTTTGAAAAGTGCTTGGAACATTTAACTTTAGTTTTAAAGAGATGCATTGACACTAACCTGGTTTTAAATTGGGAAAAATGTCATTTCATGGTGGAAGAAGGTATTGTGTTAGGTCATGTAATTTCTGCTAGGGGCATTGAAGTTGATAAAGCTAAGGTAGAGCTTGTGCGTTCCTTACCCCGCCCACAAGTGTGCGGGATATTCGTTCTTTTCTTGGTCATGCAGGTTTCTATCGACGCTTCATCAAGGACTTTTCCAAGATATCAGCACCCCTCTGCACACTTCTCCAAAAAGATGTGCCCTTTCAGTTTAATGAGAAGTGCATGAAGGCTTTCACCACACTTAAGGAGTTGATGACTGAGGCACCTATCATTAGGCCACCAAATTGGGAGCTTCCTTTCGAATTAATGTGTGATGCTAGTGACTTTGCGGTAGAGATTTGTCTTAGGACGGACGAGTTGATAGGGTTCCTTATGCTATTTACTATGCATCAAAGACCCTAAATGATGCTCAACTGAATTACTCTACAACTGAGAAAGAACTTCTTGCTGTTGTTTTTGCTTTAGAGAAATTTAGATCATATTTAATTGGTTCTAAAGTAATTGTTTTTTTTGATCATGCAAAGCATTGAAGTACCTTGGCAAAGAAGGAAGCGAAGCCAAGATTGCTCGACGGATTTACGTTGCTCCAAGAGTTTGACTTGGAAATTAAAGACAAAAAGGGGAGCAAAAACTTGGTGGCAGACCATTTGAGCAGATTGGTGACTGAAGAGGAGGACATACCTATACTAGAGAGCTTTCCGGATGAGCATTTAATGGCTATCGCAACCACTATTCCGTGGTATGCTGATATTGCCAATTACTTGGCCACCAAAGACTTTCCGGCAGGCCTGAACAAAGCACAACGAGATAAGCTGAGGAGTGATTGCAAATACTATATTTAGGATGATCCTTACCTTTGGAAGCATTGCACAGATCAAGTGATTCGGCGATGTATCCCGGATTCAGAAACTCACTCCGTTCTATCTTTTTGCCATACTTATGCCTGTGGAGGACATTTCGGCATGAAGAGGACAGCCAACAAAGTACTTGACAGTGGTTTCTACTGGCCCACCATTTTTAAAGATGCTTATGATTTCTGTAAGTCATGTGACCATTTGTCGAGAAACGGGTAATATTGGTCCACGAAATCAAATGCCTCAAACTCCCATAATCTTTGTGGAAGTTTTTGATGTTTGGGGCATTGACTTCATGGGACCGTTTCCTCCTTCTTTTGGTTTCTCCTATATTCTTTTAGCTGTGGATTATGTTTCCAAATGGGTGGAAGCTAAAGCCACCAAATCTGATGATTCTAAAACTGTTGTGGATTTTGTGAAGTCCTTTATTTTTTCCAGGTTTGGCATTCCCAGAGCCATTATTAGTGATCAAGGAACACATTTTTGCAGCAAAATTTTTGAAGCCTTGTTGAAAAAATATGGTGTAGTGCACCGGATTTCTACTCCTTATCATCCTCAGACTAATGGCCAGACCGAGGTATCCAATCGGGAGATCAAGTCTATCCTTGAAAAAACTGTGAATCCCACGCGCAAGGATTGGAGTACTAGACTTGCTGATGCCTTGTGGGCTTATCGGACTGCATACAAGACCCCTATTGGCATGTCCCCATTCAGATTGGTTTATGGGAAGCCCTGTCACTTACCAGTGGAGCTAGAACATCGATCTTACTGGGCTATCAAGCAGGTTAACTTGCACTTGGAAGGTGCTGGCAAGCAGAGAAAACTCCAAATTCAGGAGTTGGAAGAATTGAGGAATGAAGCCTTTGAGAGTGCCCTCATTTACAAGGCCAAGACCAAAGCATTTCATGATCAAATGATCTCGAGGAAAAATTTCCACCAAGGCCAAAAAGTGTTGCTATACCAATCCAGACTTAAGTTATTCCCAGGTAAGTTACGTTCTAAATGGATTGGCCCATTTGTAGTAGCTACTGTTTTTCCTTCTGGTGCAGTGGAGATCATGAACGAGGCCTCTGGTAAGGCATTCAAGGTTAATGGGCACCGTCTCAAGCCTTACCATGAACTTCCGGAGAATGCAGAGGTTGAAGACATGCCTCTTCTCCATCCGTCTTATGAAGCATAGTGAGGAGCATCACAATGTCTGGCTGAGGACAATAAACCAAGCGCTTATTGGGAGGCAACCCAATCAGATTTGCTTTCTATTCCCTTCCTATTTTGCGTTGTTTAGTTTCTTAGTTTAGCTTCTTTTATGGATTTCTTGCTTGATGATACTAGTTTCCTTGCTGGTATTTGTGTTTTGACTTGCTCAGTTCTTATTTGATTGCTTGAGTTTATGGTTTGTTGAGTGTATGCAATCCTGGGGCGCAGTTTAAAGTATTTCCTGTAAGTCAGCAGACCACACGGGGTGGGCCGTGTCATATGACACGGCCCGTGTTCTCATGACAGTACCCCAATTCCTGCAGAAAATGACACGGGGTGGGCCGTGTCCTATGACACGGCCCGTGTTTACGAGGATGGCACATTTGAATGATTTTCCAGAGAGATACACGGGTATGGTCGTGTCTTATGACACGACCCGTGTCATCCTGCGCAGCTCATCCTTCAGTCAGAAGAGTACACGGGGTGGGCCGTGTCATATGACACGGCCCGTGTACTCGTGCCAGCGCCCATTTCATCCCTGATTTGGGGTTTTTCTGCCCTAATTTACCTAATTCTCCCTCCTTCTATTCTCCTCTGCGCAGCCACCACCATCTCCCCTTCAATTTTTTTCTTTTCTCACCCACCTTCACCACCACCATTCTCCTACATTCTTCCCCATTTTTCACTATTGTCACCTCTCCCCACACGCATTTCTCACTTTTCCTCTTCTTTTCCCCAATTTTTCCCTGTTTCTTCTTCTTCTTCTCTGCGCAGGTCTCACACTCGTTCCCCTCTAATCTCCACCATATTCCAACATTATCATTTCCCTCTCTCTCCACGTGCAGCTTCTCTCCCTTCTCTCCTTCATTTTTCTGATTTCACCCTCAAACCACCACCACATTCCCTCCTTGCTCTGTTTCTTCTCTTGATGGGGCCTAAGAAGCGAACCAAAGTCACCGCTGCTTCCTGTTCACTTCACCCCCACCGTGCTTCCTCTAGGCGTGCTCGGCCTCCATCACCCCCGCGTGAGCCCTCACCTCCTCCGGTGCCAGTCCACCCTATTGATAGCAAGGTAGTGGTTCCCACTCGCTTTTTAGATGTAGACACCCTCAGGGCCATAGGACTTTATGATGAGGTGTTTACTTTATTGGGTAGAATTGGATGGGTTGATTTTGCACTGCTACAGAAGCCTACTTATGCTGCATTAACTAGGGAGTTTGTTGCTAGTTTTAATCGTAAACTCTATCCTCTGTACGATCAGCACGGATTGGCCTGGTGAAATTACCTTTAGATTGCTAGGTAACTCCCATTCGATTGATATTCATATGTTTAGAGTTATTTTTGGTTTTCCTGAGGGGCACAATATGTTACCCCGTGATTTTAATGCTGATCAAGTGTGGTCTGCCCTCACTGTGCCTGAGTCTGATAGTTATGATCCTAGAGTATCTAAAGCTTCTCAGCTTAGGTCTCCTGCTCATCGCTATATTCAAAAATGGTTAGCTAATACCCTTTGTGGTGGGGGGGAAAGTCAAGGGACAATCGGCCGTTCGAGTTATTTTTCTTACATTGCATCTTTGGAGGGTGTCCCCTGTCAATGGAGGGTATTGGCTCAGTAACTGTTTCACCATGTAGGAACCACTACACTGGTGGTCACATAGTGATTGGGGGTATGTGACCGCCATTCTTTGATCACTTTGATTATCTGGATCTATTGGAGGAGGCCCCGGTTCAGGGTCCCAGTGCTATTGATGGGGCCATTTTGGTGTCCATGAAGCTATGCACTCGTCTCAATGGTGCTCTTGTCTTGCTTGGCGCTGATGGAGCTCCCTTGCCTAGAGCTGATCCGGCCCCTGAACCACATGAGGATATTGCTGTCTCCCCTCCTACTGAGTTTGCTGATAATGCGGATCCTTCTACTCCACATGGCACCTCTTCCTATACTGCTATTTTGGCTCGTATTGACTGCTTAGAGATGGACCATGCTGCTCGCTTCCAGCGCTTAGAGGATCGCTTTCAGGCTCTGGAGGTTGCGCGCGATCAGCGGCTAGATGCCATTGATGACAAACTTGACCTTTTGCTTCAGAATTTTTCATCTCCTCCTCCCCCTTCTTGATGTATTTTTCTTTTCTTTTGAGGCTGTGTCCTTCATTTTGCTGGCTTACTGTACATTGTTCTGAATGCTATTGGTACTCTGTTGTATTGAACTGAGTTTCATGATGCAATACTTCATTTCTTCGCATATACCTTGATTATTTACTTGGACTCATTTTATCTGTTGTGTATGCTTTGACATTGAGGACACTGTCTGTTTTAAGTGTGGGGGGAAGTTTGGGTTTGAGCCTTATTGCACATTCTGATCTTAATGGTATATCTGATGCATGTCTTTCTAATTGGTTTTGAGAGTATGTTGAGCATTGAGCAAGTGGTTGATTTTTAATTGGACAGGTTTTTAAGCTTAAAGGAATTGACTTTCTTGCTTCTAAACTTGCACTGAGAGGTTTTGAAAATTGAAAGGGTTTTGAGAATTTGATAAAATTTGGACCTAGTGAGTTTTTGGGCCTTAATATGAATGACTACTTTTAAGTCATTTTTGTTCTTTGTCGTGTGACTCCACTTGTGATTATATGTTTTTCAGAACTTGATTTGACTCTCTTTTAAGCTGCAAATGATCACTGCACATTTTTGAGATGATAAAGGCATTTCTTTCTTTCAGCCACTGGCCAAATAGCTATCCTAGTATTTTGATCCATTGTTCACCCCTTTGAGCTTGAATGCTATCCTTTCTTTTTATTATAGCTCAATACAAGCCTAATAGTGAAAAACCATTGCTACCCTACCTTAGGGAGTAGAAGAGCTTAATAATTATGTTGGGAATTGTGTTTGAATAAGTGTGGGGGTGATTACACTTTTTTTTTTCTCTTAAAAAAAAAAAAGCTCTCAAATGAGAAAAGGAAGAAATGTTTATTCAAAAAAAAAAAAAAAAAAGAAAAGAAAAAAAGAAAAGATTGGTTGTTGAAAAGAGAAAGTCAAGCGAAAGATGAAGATGGATTGAAAAGTGCTGGGGTAATTGTGCAAAAGTGTTTGATTTTTATATTTCCCTTTGCTCTTCTATTTCCGATGGCCTAACTTGGTTTATCCTTGATATATCTTACCTTGACCTTGACCCCATTACAACCTGATTAAAGACCTTTTGATCTTTGTGTGCATGTGATTTAGGTGGTGGAGAAGTAGAGGCTTGTCAAGCCTATGATAGGGCATGTTTTCATGAGTCGGTTGAGAGTAAATACAAGCCCAAAATACTTGAGTGAAAGAGAATACATCAGTGAGGATTTATCATGTTGACTTAACCATGATGTTGGATTGACTGGCTTCTTGATTTGGATTGTTGAGAGAGGAAATTCCTGAATGCTTAAATACCTTGAAAGGATTGATGTGTGTAGATATTTGCTCGTTGTTCAGTACTTTCATTACTTTTTGGGAAGCATGTGCTTGATTTTATGTTTTTGCCCAAGAGTGCAAAAGGATAAGTGTGGGGGTATTTGATCTATTAATAATTTCAGCTCTTAAATGTTCTTTTGTTTGATCTAATTGGATTCCATATGGGTTTAATTGTTAACATTTAGCTAAGTTTCTGATTTAGAATTATCTTTGGATGTCTATTGTGAAACTTTGCTAAAATGTGATTATAAACACTCAAAAACGTGTTGTGATTTTTAGGAGATTCATGAGTGATGGAGTCCATTGGTTTTGAACTATCGAGGAGAGAGTTGAAGGATTTAAAGGAATCAGTATCAAACTCCTAGAAGCAAAGGAAGAGGGCATGCATGAGAAATCAAGGCTGATTTGGATGATTTTGAACAACACGGCCCGTGTCAAATGACACGGGGTAGGCCGTGTAATCCTCTGACTTCACGAGGAAGAACCAGTGTCAAGCTTGCCCGAGAACACGGCCCGTGTCAAATGACACGGGGTGGGCCGTGTTCCTCTCTGACTTTGAAAAACTTGGAAATTGGCCTCCAGAATCAGACACGGGTTGGGCCGTGTGATATGACACGGCCCGTGTCATCAGATCAGGATTTTGATTTCGTGATTCAATGCTAAAATAAGTTCCCAAACATATAAATAGGGTGGCTTAGAACCCTTAAAGGCAGTTTTTGACAGAGAGAGCCGTGAAGAAAACTGAAAGATCACTAAGACTAAGAAGGGGAAGGATTCGATTGAGGATTGGAGACTCGGATTCGAGCGATCAAAGATCAATCATTCTCAAGCCTTGGAAACTAGTTTGATTTTTAGTTTTTTCTTTTCTTCTTCTATTTTGAACAATGTTTTCCTTTAACTTTTATTGTGATTTTAAATTTTCCATGTGTGGCTAAACTCTTTGATTGGTTAAGGGAGGATGAAACCCTAGTTTTGATTATGTGATTCTTGCATTCTTTCTTTATATCAATTCAATTATGTTTTTATTCATATGTTTTTGATCTTAAATCGATATAAAGATTTTTATATTCTTTGCCAAATTTCGAAAGTGGTAAAACTAGGATTGCTATGCTTGTGATTTGCGGTGGTAAAACTAGTGAAACATATGATCTAAGTAATTTAATTCGGTGTGTGATTAGACCTTAGTGTGATTGGTTTTCTAATTATTAATGCAATCATTAGGGAGGTGTAATAGCGGTTGCTTTACAAATAACTAATGGTTAGGGTTTGATTTGAGCGGTTCTTTGAATTAAGCTAAACTTAAGGAAGACTTGAGATTTATCTCACAATCACATAAAAACATAATTGATCATGTTGGTATAAAGGGTACGTAAGTTGGTATAATCATATAAATCTAGTGGTGGATTCTATCTCTTAACCAATGTTTTTAACTTGATAATTCAATTTGTGTTCTTGTTTTGATTTAAGTTTATTTTTGCATTTTAGTTTTAAATTAACAAAACCCCCTTTTTATTGTCACTGTTTATTTTTCATCAGAGATTAATTTAGGGATTAGATTAATAGTGTTAATTGAATTGGTTCTCTGTGGATCGACCCTTGCTCACTACAATTGGTTGCAAGGTTTTAATAATTTTGGTGGAACTTGGCAACTATTTTTAATTTATATTTTTAATCATATTCCACACGACACCACTTAGCCTGGTACATATAGAGATTAGATAGATACGTTCTCATAATAGGGAGATATGTTCCTATAATTATAGCAGGAGTAGATAGGTTACTTATTTTAGTTATAGAGGATCTATATATTATCGGAATACTGGTATGGTTTATCTATTACTCGGATCTCACGGTAAAGTTGTTACTACCCAGTACCGGGGTCCATGGTAAGCATATTCTTGCTAAGGGCATTGATGTTGGATTCAGGCGGGCATATGCGTCAGGTTGGTCTATGAGTTATGAACCCGGATTACGGTCCAGAATAGTTGCCTCTAGCTTAAGTGGAATAATTAAGTATCAAGATACCAAATCTGAGAAGAACACACATCGCACAGTAGATATAGAAATCTGAAAGGGCCGAGGTTCGTTATTATAGAGTACCTCTGGGGTTGGCATGTGTTGCCATCCCGTCATCCGAGGTGTGTCCTTTGTTGCCCCTATACATGGTTTCACAAGTTTTTTTTTGTCTTTTCTTATAATTTGCAACTGTTTAAGTTGTCTTGGGAAACTTCTGCTTTGACTTTATTAGGAATTATAGATCCTTTAAGAAGATCTCAGTTTCGTATGGTTTTCCAACCGCCTGCTACTCTCGTGACTAATCAGAAGTGAGGAGCATTAAAATGTGGCTTCCATCATGTGATCAATTCACCTTTCTCAGGACTAATCAAAACGCTCTATTCTCTCTATAAATAGGGAATGTTTGCATTGAAGCTGGCATTCCCTTTGTTGCATACTTTTTGCTTCGTGATTCTATTTGAGGATGATCCTTTTCCAGAGAATGATTCTTTTTTTCATTTTCTGTTCATACAAGGAGGGTTTTGCCCTTTGTGAAATCCATCTTCTTATTCTTTCTAAAGTCTTTGAAGGCATTTATCTTTTCTACAAAACATCCTGTAACACCCCAAATTTTATTTATTTTATGATAAATATTCATTTTCTAATATTTGTGATTTTTGAGAATTTTTCTGGATTTTTCTGAGAAAGTAGAATATTTTGATATTATTCCTCATTTTACGTGCAAACTGAGCGGGCCTGGGAAAATGAGACATTTTTCCCGAGAACCTTGATCTGTGGAAATGTCGATTAGGGATCTTATTAAACCCGAGGCCGAACACGGTTTACGAGATTTCACATTTTTTTGAAAAATTTTAACAGCTAAAATAATAAATCGATGTGTAAAATTTTATCCGTCGGACAATTAATACTAATCTCTATAATGACTTCATTAGTGATTATGGATATATAGGAATGATGATAATTAAAAAGTGGCATAGCTAGTATTATATATCTTTGTATATAACAGGTGTATAGAGATCTTTGTATTAAGATGTTACATTATGATATCAGAGCAATTCATCCTGTTGAGTCAAGGTATGGACTGACTATGCTTAGGCATGCTTAAGAGTTCCTACTAGGAATTATACTTTTCTTATCTCTTATGTGAGATACCTTGATGGAATTGCATGATTAGCCTTAGGTTAGAATGTTATTAGCTACTGTTGTACGATTACATGATATTGGGACTGATCAACTCAATATGTATTATTTTGTGCTTACAAGAAACTATAACACCCCCTAGGCAAACTAGAGAGACCAAGAACTCATCATTTAGAGAAGGTGGAGATATGACAGAGGCTATTAGGGCAATGACTAATGCCATGATGGAGCAGACGGCCACTGCCATTGCTACTACTAATGCAACAAGGGACTAGACAATTGTCACTGCAAAGGCTCTAGAGAGGTTGGGAAATAATCCACCTCCGCCACTAACACCACCACGTGTACCACCATTAGTGAGGGACGTATTAGTTGGAAGAAATCAAAATTTTGCTGACTTGTCAGAATTCAAGAAGACCAATCCTTCACCGTTCAAAGGGGAGTACAACCTAGTAAGAGCAGTTGGATGGTTGAAGGGAATGGAGAAGATTTTCACTGCATGACTTGCTCAGACAATTAAAGGGTTCTTTTTGCTTCCTTCATATTAGAGGGGGAGGCAGAGGACTGGTGGACGGATGCAAAGAGGTTGTTAGATGCATTAGGAACTCTTATTACTTGGGAGGTCTTCAGAAATTCCTTCTTGGGAAAATACTTTCCTCAGATTTTATAGAGTGCAAAGGAGATGGAATTTCTAAAACTTGAGCAAGGCAACAAGTCAATTGGTCAATATGTGGCCAAATTTGACGAGTTATCAAAGTTCTCTTCGTATGTTATATTTAATCCAAATGAGGCATAGAAGTGCATTAAGTTAGAAGAAGGTTTAAGAGAAGATATGCAGAGGGCCATTTGACCCCTGGAAATTAGAGATTTTCTATCTTTGGTAAGCAAGTGTTGAATTGTGGAAGAATGTGACAACAAGGTTCTTTTGGGGTAGAAGTCATAAGAGTTTCAGAAAAAGGAACATGAGGATGATAGGTTTAAGAAAGGCACTTCTAAAACTAGAAACTCTCATGGAAAGGGTAAACAAGTATAGACAGATTCTAAGGTACTCAGATATCCTAAATGTAAGAAAATACATTGAGGCAAACTGTTAGACCATTTGTGTACTGCAAGTGCACGAGTCATTCAAGTAGTACAGATACAGAGTATAAGTTCATTCCCACGAGGATATATGGCTTCCATTACTAAGTAACAACTAATAGCTTAGCTAAATTCTATTCAAGAACATATAAAATAAAGTCAAATGAATTTAAACTAAATTAAAGACTAAAAAGTAATAAAGATAATGGTTTAGAGATTTAGGAAATCCTTCTTCACCTCCTATTTCTTACTAATGATATGTAATCTTTCTAAGCAATATTAATGATTAGTTAGGTTAGCTTGAGAATCTAATTTAGTTAAAAGCCTATGTCTAGGTCAATCAACCCTGGTGTCATTTACCTAATCCACTATGTTTCTTATGTTTTCATGAGGACTAGTGTAAACTCTACTAATGAACGATCTATTCTCAAACACCCATTATACATAGCTAAAAGGTATATTTCTATCCCGTTAATGAATCAACTCATTCAAGCCAATTGAACTTTTCGAACATGCATCAACCATATGTATGATCTAAGATCCAAATTCTTATGTCTAGGTTCATCAGATTTCAACAAATCATTCAAAAGCTGATCAAACCTTCAAAAGCATTAAGAACCATATGATTGAACAAAGCTAAACATCAATATATACTCAAAAGATAACATAAACATCAATATTCATAGAAAGAATTCAAAGTATCCCTAAATACAGCTGCTAATCCATTGAACATGAAATTACACAATCAAAACAGTGTTCATGAGATATGGAAAAGAGAAAAAAAAACCTAAGAAGAAAGGAGAAAGCTTATAAATATGACTCTTAAAGCTTCCATCTCCTTCCAAGGTGAAGATGGCCTCCATCCATGGCTTCTCTAGCCTTCTCAACCTCCAAAACATGATTTCCAGCTGCAGCTTCTCTAACCTAAGCAAGGTTCTCGTGAAGCTCCCTAAAATATTTAATAAAAATCTATTTATAAGCCTTGAAAACAGAGTCATGCCGTGACATTAACATTCAAACGCCACGGCGTGTGACAATTTAGGACAATGACGCTGCGGCATTAACATTCTTGTGTCGTGGTGTTAAAGTTGCGTAGCTCTCTGACTTATCAGGGGAATGAACTACGTCGCGGCATTGATGTGGCCACGCCGCGACGTTGAATGCTAATTTTTACTCTTGGATTCCTCTTGAGCTTCCTACTCTAATGCTAATCCAAATCCTTCAAGTTTAAGCTTGATTGGAGCTCTTCTTGAAATAGAGAAATAACCAATTTAATAAGTAAATACAAATGTACTTGATTCATTAAAGATTGAACAATATTTCTTTAGAATCAAAATCGAAGACATCAAGACTGAACTATATAGAATTAAGGTAAAGTCTTCCATTCCTACTTAAACACAATGACCTAGCAATCATTATCACACAATTATAGGGCACAAATAACTACATCTTGTGGAGTTATCTTACTCCCAAACCTAGATTTTTGCTAGTCCTCAAGCAAAACAGAGTACACAAACATTGAACAACATTTCTTAACCTGCATTTGGCAACTTTTGATATTCACTTCCATTGGCCCAACTAGTGTGCAATGATTACATACGATCTCAAATGATGCACATGCCTCCCAATCAGCTTCACACATATACAATCCTTATCATGCTAACAATCTCACTTTCCTTTTATTCATATTATTCTTCCCAATCATGCAAACACAACTTTATCTAGTCAAATCATACTCACCCGGATAAGGTTATGAACATAAACATGAATATAAATCATAAAATCCACAAGATTATAAATCAACTCTCTCTCGACTAAAGTAAATCATACACAATTGAGGATCAAAAGGGTCTTTATCAGCTTGTAATGTAAGGCCGTGGTTATGGGATGAAGAAAAATGGGAAAGGATACAAACAAACATTGAGAAACAAAAATATGCGATTTCTTGACTTGAGAACAAGTGAACTAGCAGGGTATTCAGTAGTAAAAGATCAAACTTGCCAGAACCATGCAATAATTTTCATATTTAACTTTTTCTTCCTTTTATTTGCTTTGCTTTTCTCTCTCCTTCTTTTTTTCTTTCTTTTATTTTTACAAAGCTTTTCCTTTTCTTTACTTTACTGCATCTGGCTCCTTTAGGCTCATTGTATAATTGATAAATTCTATACCCCTAATCACTTAACTCGCTTCAAGAAATAACACATTATGTACTCAACAAACATTAAGGTAGAAAGAAAATGCAATGCTTTCACATGCATTAGAATGGTTAACAGGTTAACGAACACAATGGTGATGAAAAACAAAAAAGGCCAACATTTATTAAGGCTTCAAAAGGGACCTAAGGATATAGCCATTCAGGGTAAGCTTTTTAAGGCTCAATCGGTCCAAACAATGCCCTAATCATTTCCTCAATCATACACAATCTAGGATTTTGTTTCAAGAGAGTTTAAAAACAATATCAAGGATAGAACTCAATTTTTCACATGTAAAACCCATAAACTTTCTCTAGACAATAATTCTTATCATATTCAAAGTTACACTTGCATCTAAGTGGAATGTAAATCATGCATCAAAAGCAACAGAACTGTTTCACATGCTTCAAGATCAAATAAGGTTTCACTCAAAAGGGGGCAACTTGCAACCTTTCATATTATGAACAACCAAACAACACCAGCATTCTTTTGCAACAAGTTATGCATTCAAATAGCTTCAACTTTTCAATTTAACATGCATAACATCAATTGCATAATAGTAAAAATTGAAACTAGCATGCAATGACACTCTCCCAAACTAAAGTGAGACAAAGTTCTCACTTTCCATTGGCATTTTAGGACCTAAACATTACAAATTAAGCACACTATTAATCTGAGCATACTAAAATATGAAATAACATGAAAAATGAAAAAAATATGTACAAAACAAAGTACAATGCCGCGGCATTAAACTTCTCATGCCACAGCGTAATAGCTCATCTGCAGAATTCTGCACAAAACTCTCACTGGTGCCGTGGCGTGAAACATGGCAACGCCGCGACGTAAGAAGCCTAACTGCAAAATTTAGCAGCTAACACAGTTTTGCTGTTGGAATTGGTTCAAAGTGGCCTCCAGTAGCAACAAATATTGTCCAAAAAGCTATTTTACAAAATGTACAACAAAAACATACCAAAACAACAAATTCAACATATAAACCTATATAAAACTTAAAACCTAAGAAAAGCATAAAAACAATCAATATCATAAAACTACTAAATTAACTTACTAACACTATTAATATAAACATACTAACATGTACATATTAACATATAAAATTCAATATACTACCTAGTTATGCACAAAGTAAAAACATAACTTAAACATAAACTTGGGATTTCCTCCCTAAGAAGGGCCTAGTTTATAGTCATGGCTGGACTTTGTCACCAAAATGAATTGTATGGATGAGTAGTCTTCTTAAACTAGATCCAATGCTTATCCTTTTGAGGAGTTGCGAATTCCCTGAAGAACCTCATATGATTAGGATCATCCGACTTCTTTATTGAACCTAAAGCAATAACATAAAGAGACTTAAATTAACATAGATTATATACAACTTGAATTAGAACTAACCAAACACATTGTTGATATTAGCAATACAGAATTAAACTGTTATCCCCAGCAATGGCGCTAAAAACTTGTTAGACCATTTGTGTATCGCAAGTGCACGAGTCATTCAAGTAAAACAGATACAAAGTATAAGTTTATTCCCATGAGGATATATGAGTTCCATTACTAAGTAACAACCAATAGCTTAGCTAAATTCTATTTAAGAACATATAAAATAAGGTCAAATGAATTTAAACTAAATTAAAGACTAAAAAGAAATAAAGATAATGGTTTAGAGATCTAGGAAATCCTTCTTCACCTCCTATTTCTTACTAATAATATACAATCTTTCCTAGCAACATTAATGATTAGTTAGGTTAGCTTGAGAATTTGATTTAGTTAAAAGCCTAGGTCTAGGTCAATTAACCCTGGTGTCATTTACCTAATCCACTATGTTTTTTATGTTTTCATGAGGACTAGTGTAAACTCCACTAATGAATGATCTATTCTCAAACACCCGCTATACATGGCTAAAAGGTATATTTTTATCCCATAAGCGAATCAACTCATCCAAGCTAATTGAACTCGTCGAACATGTATCAACCATATGTATGATCTTAGATCCAAATTCCTATGTCTAGGTTCACCAGATTTCAACAAATCATTTAAAAGCTGATCAAACCTTCAAAAGCATTAAGAACCATATGATTGAACAAAGCTAAACATCAATATATACTCAAAAGATAACATAAATATCAATATTCATAGAAAAGATTCAAAGTATCCCTAAATACAACTGTTAATCCATTGAAAATGAAATTACACAATCAAAACAGTGTTCATAAGATATGTGTAACATCCTGAAAATTAATAATTTTAGGATAAATAATCATTTTACAATATTTGGGATTTTTGGGAATTTTTCTGGATTTTTCTGAAAATGCGAAATATTTTAATATTATTCTTCGTTTTACGTGCACATTGGGCAGAGTTGGGAAAATGACTGTAACGTTTCTAAAGTTGGAAAATTTTGTGACGAATAGTCATTTTATAATATTTGTGATTTATAGGAATTTTCTAGAATGTTTCCAGAAACGTCGAATATTTTAATATATTCCTTGTTTTGCGTGCGCGTTGAGTGGAGCCGGGAAAATGAAATATTTTTCCCGAGAACCTTGACCTATAGAAATGTCGACGGGAGATCTTACTAAACCCGAGGCCGGACATAGTTTACAAGGTTTCACGTTTTTTAAGAAATTTAACAGACGAAATAATAAAATGCTGTGTAAATTTCATCTTTCAGATAAATTAATATTGACTTCTGTCGACTGCAACTATAATCCATTTGATAATAGCATGCATTAGAAATCCTATCACCTTTTCCAAATGCAATCCATTTTATGTCAAATCAAATCTACTTTAATTCAAATATAATACTATTTTAATCAAGCTTCTAGAAACTTTGACCCAAAATGACCTAACTACCCACTCTAATAGCATGGAAATGACACAACACTCCCTCCCACACTCTCATAGGGCTACGGTTGGCAGCCCATTTGGAGCCAAATTTGGTCAAGCTTCTACTACAGACTTAACACTCAAACCCTAATTCACTTTACTTATTCACTTCTCTCTCATCACTTCATCTTCTTCATCTTTTTCTCCTCCTTCTCTCTACCTCCACCATGACCACGAAAATTGCAGCCCTTCCTCCACCATTTTTTTTTCAATTTTTCTCCTCTCCAAGCTCATTTCCATACTCACCTTCACTTCCTCTACCTTCTTTGTGTAGAAAGCTTCTTCATTTTCCACCTCTACCTTCATTTTCTCTCCACCTCTTCTCTTCTTCCTCCTCTTGAATCCGAAATTTCCAGCCACCACCACCATTGTTTCTCTTCACTTTTCTCTTCATAAACACCATTTCTAGACTTCTCTCAACCTCCTCTACACTTTTGCTTTAGAAAATCTCTTCAAAAATCTAACCTTTCTACCTCTCCTTCTCCAAATCTGAAAATCACTCTCCCATGGATGACCAAGCATTTTGATTTTTCTCTTCACTAAAAACTTTTATATACTCACCTTCATCTTCCCTACAAGTTTCATTTAGAAAGGTTTCCCAAAATCTAACCTTGTCTCCATTGTGTCTTTCAAGGTAAAGATTCTTGATTTCTCTCCTATTTCTTCTCATTTTTGTTTTCCTTGGTTACTATGTGACCAAGGGCTTCTCTTTTTGAGCATTGATGTGTGATTTGAGTGATTTTGAACACTCTAGGGTTCTTGGGTGAGTGGAATCCGAAAATCACCAAAAAGAAATCTCAAGGAGTTCAAGCTTGAGGCTTTAGGTAAAGTTCTTCACTTTCTTCACCTTCACTTCTCAATTTCGTTTTCCTTGGTCACCTATGTGACCAAGGATCATTCTTTTCAATCCTTAGTTTGTAAATATGAGAATTTGACCACTTTGTGGTTTTCTTGAAGGTGGAATCCAAATTTGCAAATTAAGGAGCCAAGGAGTTGTTTTCTTGAATTGTCTCCTCTAGGTAAGGGGGAGATAACTCTTCAACCACTTATGGTGGTGAGGGAACTTTGTATGTATATTGATGGAGAATTCCATCCTTGTATGCTTACTTGAATTGTAAAAATTTGTATGATATAGTGTCCTTGAATTTGATTAATGCTTGAATTGTGTTCTTGAATATGTTTGATGTGTTAAATATGCTTGATCAAGTAAAGGTTATTAAATGGAAAATGTGGAGTTTCCTACCTTAACTTGATGCCACGGTTTTAAGATGATTCTTGATTGATAAATTTGTTTTGTACATAATAAAATGAAGCTATGGAATTGAATGTTAAATGATGATAAATAAAACTTATGAATATGAAATTCCAAGGGTTTACTACCCCATATGAAGCCACAGTTTTGGTCTTGATAAAGAGGCAATGGGATTAAGTTTGATGAACTAAATGTAAGTGAACTAGTATTAAGAAAACTTATGCATAAAAGTGGAAAGAAAAAAATTGGACATTGGATACCTATGGAGTTTTGGCATTGAACCTTAGGCAATTGGATTGATCTTAATGAACTAAAATTTAAGTGAATTGATAATGATGACCTAGTACATAAAAAGGAAAGAAAAAGTGAAACTTAGAGGACTTATGAAACCACAGTTTGAACCTTGGAAATTTGGGAATTGAATTGATCTTGTGAGGAATAGAATTTGAGTGATTAAGTATCAAGTAACTAATGCATAATGTGGTGAAGAATTGAAATTTTGATGACAAAGGATGGCCACGGTTTTGGCTTAAAATCATAAGGAATTGAAATGACTTTGAAAAATCAAAAATTAAGTAAATTGAAATTAAGAAGTTAATACATAAAATGGAAAGAAATTGGATCTTTGAGGACTTGAAGGGCCACGGTTTTGACCCATGATAATGAGAGTTTGGATTGAGTTATTAAGCAATAAAGCTTGTGTAATTGAACACTAAAGGATTTATAATCATAGTGGAGTTGATTATAAAAAAAAAACTTAAAGTTTAAAAGATGCTTTTGTGCATCTTTGGAGATTAGGAGTTTAAAGACATGAAAAATCCCTAATGTGGATATGATGATAATTGATAAACCATGAATACCTAATAATGTTGAGGAATTGGATTGATCCCACGTAAAATAAAATAAAAAAAACTAAGTGATTGGTATCAAGAGACTAGAGCATAATGCGAGAAGGAATTTAGAACCTTGAGGGCTTGTGAGGCTACGATTTTAAGGGTTAGTTAACCTAAGTATTTTCATAATTGATCAAGACTTAAGTTCTTGAAAATGTTAAACCCTTAATGGGGAATGGTGATAATGATAAACCATAATATATATTGATATTGAGATTTGACTCTATGTGTTGTGAGTCCCTATGAAGGGTTATGTACTTGTTGATTTAATTCTCGATGAGATATGACATGTTGATACTGAGAATGACTATATACCATTGTGGTATTGTATATGATGAATGCATCATTGATAAACATACATGATTGGACATTGTGTCGTCATGCATATGTTTTGTCCGTTGGACATTGTTGAAAGGCGATGTATGCCTAGGAGTTGAATAACACCTATGTGCGGGTACGAATAGACTAGCGTAGGTGCCATATGTTGGTGGCCCTGGGGGCGTCGGGGTGCGGGTTCCTCACATGGACAGTTATGAGCTCCTCTGTGCCATGGGGTAGACCGATGCAAACACACAACGATCCGGACCGGGACGCTATCCTATATCGCGATCAACTGTTAAGGTGTCATGTATAAGCCATTGCGCAAACGTTTTATGAGATAAAGCACACTGTATTTTAAGGCTAACAATATACTGGCATTACTCCTTGATCATTCACTCTGAAAATGTTTATGTCTAGCTCCATGGAGTAGGAATTGTGGTATCATAATGCATTGTGCATCGTTCATTGTCGGTCTCATAAATTGTTGAGCATGAACACCTATGAATGTGAAGATAATTGTTTTACTTTTGTAAATGATTATCTGATTGTTGTGCTGATTCCTAGAAATACTATTGTGATATGCCTGCTATTGCTTACTGTTGTTCTGCCTTTACTATAAATATCACTGTTATTATTGATTCTTATTATTGCTTATAATTGAATTGCTTTTATTATAAACTCTGCTGTTGCTATGAATAAATATATGCACTATATTGCTTTGTGGGCACTCTGCGCCGTGTCATTTTCTTACTGCCGTAATGGTAATGAAAGATGAGTGTCTCACCTCTTTCTTATATTTTTGTATTTTTGTTTTATATTTATATTTGATAAAAGATCGTGAGGAAGATAAAGAGGGACCACACCTTGGTTGATTGGATTAGGCATCTGGACAAGATTTCTTCGGCTACGTACGAGTGCATTTGCGTAGAGGCATTGATGCCTGACTTGTTGACTGGGACTCCAAGCGTCGTATGTGTATATGGGGTTGCGGTTTTGTCTGCTAGCAGTACCTACCCCAGGGTTACTACTTTTCCCCTTTAGTGTTTTTATTCCCGCTGTATTTTATTTGACTCTGTAATTATTATATTCTATGTTATCAATGATTTGTGTTAATTGAATATAAAATATATATAAGGAATATGATTTTATTTCAGTGGTT
The DNA here is from genome assembly GCA_029884605.1 of Ormosia emarginata. Lineage (NCBI taxonomy): Eukaryota > Viridiplantae > Streptophyta > Magnoliopsida > Fabales > Fabaceae > Ormosia > Ormosia emarginata. The sequence continues at coordinate 51,093,199 of JAQQTP010000088.1, forward strand.
GTATTAAGGGTTGAATATATTTATATTTCATTCATGGCTCATATTTCCTACTTAGGCATAAAAAAGAAAAAAAAATAAACTTGCGTAAATTTTGAAATTACTGTTATGATGACTGTGACATGCCTGGATCTAGTAACTGTGGTGTGATGACGATTGCGCTGCAGTTGTTATATTTAGGGGTGTTACAATATGGAAAAGAGAAGAAAACAAAAGAAGAAAGGAGAAAGCACATAGATATGACTCTTGAAGCTTCCATCTCCTTCGAAGGTGAAGATGGCCTTCATCCTTGGCTTCTCTAGCCTTCTCAACCTCCAAAACGTGATTTCCAGCCGCAGCTTCTCTAACCTAAGCAAGGCTCTCGCGAAGCTCCCTAAAATATATGATAAAAATCTATTTATAAGTCCTGAAAACAGAGTCACTTTGCAGCATTAACATTCACACGTTGCGGCGCGTCACAATTTAGGTCAGTGACGCCGTGGCATTAACATTCCTGCACCACGGTGTTAAAGTTGTGTAGTTCTCTGACTTATCAGGGGAATGAACCATGCTGCGGCATTGATGTAACCATGCCGCGACATTGATGTTGCCATGCCGCGGCATTGAATGCTAGTTTTTACTATTGGCTTCCTCTTGAGCTTCCTACTCCAATGCTAATCCAAATCCTTCAAGTTTAAGCTTGATTAGAGCTCTTCTTGAAATAGAGAAATAACCAATTTAATAAGTAAATGCAAATGTACTTGATTCATTAAAGATTGAACAATATTTCCTCAGAATCAAAATAGAAGACATTAAGACTAAACTACATAGAATTAAGGCTAAAGTCTTCCATTCCTACTTAAACACATTGACCTAGCAATCATTATCACACAATTATGGGGCACAAATAACTTCATCTTGTGGAGTTATCACAATCCATGTTTGGCAGGCTAGTCCGTGTGTTACACTTGTGAGCAGCCGGGACATTTTTCCAGAGATTGTCCCCAAAGAAAGGAAGATGTGCCTACCCCAAAGCCGCTAGCCAAAGGGAGAGTTTACACTCTGATTGCAGGATTTAAGGATGCAAACCCAAGTGTAGGTTGTCTCAAGTAATAAATTTCTCAGGAGTCTGAGATCGATCCACAGGGAATTGATGAAGAAAAATTAATTGAGGTAAGAAAAGGATTTGTCACAACACCAAAAGTAATAAAAGATCTTCACAAATGAATTTAAGAACTTGCTTGGGTTAGGAGATCCACTCTTTGTAATAAATTAAAGGCAAGATTATTTCTCTTTATAACTCAATTGAAATCCACACACAATGGAGGTTCCAATCGGAAAAATATAACATTCAAAGTTCAATTATATATGTAATCATATTATGATTCCTTTAATTATCTACCAACATTTGTAAATGAGTTCAAGCATTCACTGTGTCAATCCTATTGTCTACAATAAATCAAGATCTCCAATATACAAAGAAGGTTGATTGGAAACAAAATACAACACATATAATGTCCATTTGATAATATATCATTTAAGCACAAGAAATAGAATAATCTAACCTTATTTCATTACCAAGAGCTTCACTCTTTCACCCAAGCAATATGAAGATTTAGTTACTCATAGACAAGTAGAAAGAAAGAGAGAAGAAGAGAAAGATGAACATAGCTTCAATTTAGAGCATGAGAAAATTACAACAAAGGAAAACAATAAACAAGCATAACTGTAACTTCTAAAAACTAAGCCTAACACTAAGAGCACCAAATGATCAACCAATGGTACCTTTTATAGAGGATTAGGGAAACAAATTGATAAGGGGGCTGATTAAGAGTAGGTGGATGAGTGGGTGAATGAGTGGAAAATGCCAAATGGTGAGTTGGTGAGTGGAAAATTATTGAGATTCTTTGTCTCCGAAATCATTCAGTGCTGATCTTATGGATGCCATCAGAATAAAGCAACGTGGTCTTCATGAAAGTTGTAGCATTTTGTCTCAGCTCTCCAATGCCACCAAGATCAACTAAAAATTAGTCCTACAGCCCAAGATATGACCCAATTACTGCAGACTGTTCAGGCCCAGTTTTAGCACCTCTATTTTGAATTCCAAACCCAATATCACCTCCAAGCTGTCCGAATGAGCTCTTGTGTTTTTCATGAAAGTTGTAGATATGGGTCTTAAATTTCAAATGTCTAAATTTTAGCCTAAGATAATTCTTACAGCCCAAGTTATGCTCTAATTACTGCACACTATTCAGGTTCCAATCACAAAACCCGTACCTGGAGCTCTTCATGAAAGTTGTAGAGCTCTCTCTTATCTTTCCTACAAAGTAAGATACATAATTTTTACACATCTAGAACTCAAGATATGGCAGAAATACAGAAACGGTGTAAAGCTCAAATAATACTGGAAAAATCAATTAAGTCCAATTTGAGTCCAAACTTACAAAACATAACCAGACTTAATCAATTAAGTACATGGAGAGTGTAAATGACTAAAAATGAGGGTTTATTAATTTTAAAATATGTGAAGACTTGATATCTCATATCCCTGACCTGTGAGATGTGGTCATCAGTCTACGCACATACTAGTCTCAATGCATTATTGTTGTCCCAATTAACAATAATACTTGACTAAGGACATTTAAAAATAGTGTTTTATCCAATAGGATCTCACGATCAAGTCATCCACTTGATGTCCTATGGTATCAAACTTACTATTCTAAGGACTTTATTATGTTTATTAAAAAGAACACAATAAATGAAATGCCTTATATATTAAAAATAGCATAATACAATGTATGTAAATACAGACAGAATGTATTAGCCTCTAGGGCATACACCAACATTGGAATGACATGCGGGCGCCTAGCATCGTTCTGTTTTTTGCTGGCATATTGGTATTAAATGTTGGGTGTCTCACCTCTTTTCTGTATATCTGTATTTCTGTTTTAAATTATGTACTTCTAAGAAGACGATCGCAAAGAAGAAAAGGAAGCGCCTGAATTTCCTGGTTTCTGGCCCGATTACGATTAGTGCTGATTGAAGATGTCTTCACGTCCGCACCTATTTTTGGGATATGCTAGGATGACCTTTCATGGAGGTCCTAACTATTGGCATATAAATTTGCGCATGGACCATTGCATCTATCACGGGGAGCTGACGGTGTCATTGGCTTGGGGTCGCTATGACCTGCATATTTTTGATTTTATTGCTTTTATCCATTTGGAGTTTTACCTACTCGTTAGGGATTTGTGGGATGACCTTTATTATACCGCACAAGATAATTCATCTCTCTCCACTGCTCGAGCTTCTGCTCGAAATTCAGTCGCTCCGATGGTGATTTCATCGGATGAGGAAGACCCTGAGGAGGATCCTGCTACGGTTCCTTCTCGTCAGTCTTAGGGGCTGATACTATCGGTGGCTACTGATGGCTATCTGTATATCTTTTTGGCAAGCCTGACGTTTTGCTATTTTGATGGGATGTAAATTTGTAAACATCTTGTGGGTGGGTACAACCTTTTACTTTTTATAAATTGGATGATGTAATTAAATAGGCTGATGTAATTATATATATATATATATATATATATATATATATATATATATATATATATATATAACATATGGATGCATGTTTTCCTAATACTATCGGTGGCTACTTGATGGCTATCTCAGTATATCTTTTGGCAAGCTCTGACGTTTTGCTATTTTGATGGGATGTAAATTTGTAAACATCTTGTGGGTGGGTACTGACCTTTTACTTTTTATAAATTGGATGATGTAATTAAATAGGGTGATGTAATTATATATATATATATATATATATATATATATATATATATATATATATATAACATATGGATGCATGTTTTCCTTTCATGTTGATTTTGTTTACTGTAGCTACATTTTATTATTATCTTATCACTGCAAAAAAAAATATATATACCTATATTTCAATACTTGATTAAATACATACTTACGATTGAAAATGTTCATTCATATATTAAAAATGAACCAGGTCTTAATTTATGATTTAATTTATATTTTCCGCAATTTCGTTTCACTTTACTATGGTGTGACGTTCCTTCTTCTCCTTAAAAAAGGGGCATTACAAAAAAAGGATGGGTTCTCGCCGCCCCCATGAGCTTGAAGAACCTTCCTTTAAACTCATTAAAGTTATCCTGAAACACGGTGAAGGCTTTACGACTAGGTCTCAATCGAATGGCCAACCAATTCTTTTGATATGCCGCACCTTGAGGACTCACTCGGGTGTAAAAGTAGAAAAAGGCATTCTTCGAATACTACAGCCCCATTACTCAGCATAACCTCCCAAAAGCAAGTATGTTGCTCCAACCATTAGGATGGATTTGAGTCAGAGTTGTGCATAAGGTCTGAAGAATTGCGACCTAGAAGTAAGTGAAAGGAAGTTGGAGCCCCAATTTCACAAAGAAGGGCTTGTATAGAAACATGAAATGTGGGCCAGCTTCGCTACATGAACACATTCTCTCGTTCCATTCCGAATACAGAACTTGGTACTCTCGATCTCGAGCCTTTTTTTATGTTAATTCTAAGTACTGAAGTGATTGCCTAAGAAGGTCCTTATAAGAAAACATAGATAGATGATCCTAGATGTCATCCCCAACCCACAAGTATATTTATCCTGGACCGCACCGAATTTGGATGGCATCTTCTTCAAGCGGAGCCCAAACTTCAGAAATCGGTGCCCAGTGTCTTACATTTCTTCTTGCTCTAGCCATAAATATCTTGGGAACACCCACAGAGGCCGGTAAGCAACTGTCTAAATCAATTAACGAAAAGATTTAGACACAAAAGGGGGCAAATAGAAAAAACGGTCCACACTCGCATATTGGCCTCCACGCCTTCTGAAGCCTAAGTTTTAGAAGGACAGCTTTGCTATGCCTGGAATGGTAAAGGAGGTGCTCTGAAGGGACAACGCCATTGGAGAGGCTTAAAAATCTTAACTCCACTTTGTTGAAAATATGGGCAAGAAATGCATTCCAATAAGGAGCGCATGACTACTCTATGACTCAACAATGGCAGAAGCAAATGAAAGAAATATAGTAATGGGGTCATGATAATCACATATTTTATTCATTAAGAAACCCTTATGTTTAGTCATTTACACTCTCCATATTCTTAATTGATTGAGTTTGGTATGATTTTGTGAGTTTGAGCTCAAATTGGTCCTAATTGAATATTTCCAGCATTATTAAGATTTGACACTGTTTCTGTATTTTGGCCATAACTTGAGTTCCTAATATCTGATGAACATGAATTTTACCTTGTAGGAAAGCTAAGAGGAAGCTCTACAACTTTGATGAAGAGCTCGAAGTCTGATTCAGATGTCTAAGGGACCTAAGTTGACATGGAAGTCAGAATACGGGTTCTGTCAGTAGAATCCGAACAGTGTGCACTCAAAAAAATCATATCTCAAGATGTAATAATGGAGATGAACTGAAATTTGGACATTGGATAGTCAAGATCCAAATAAACAAATTTCATGAAGAACACATTTTGAGAAAAAGAAGTCTAGTAGGTCATTTTGAGCTTGCAAGTCGGAACAGAGGTGCTGAAGTTGGGTTTGAGCAACCTACGGTATTTGGGACATATCTTGGGCTTAAGGAAGCCAAATTGGACGAACCAGCTATCCATTTTATAGCCAAGACAAGGATCTACAACTTTCATGAAGAGCACTTTTCGTGGTTCTGAAGTATAGTGGGTCGTTGTTGGCTTCCAATTCAGACACGAAATTTTCGTCCTCAACCATCCACTCATCCATCCACTAATCCACTCATCCACTCATCCACTCATCTCACTCATCCACTCATCCACTCATCCACTAACTCACCCACTCATCCACTCATACACTAATCCAACCACTTAACCACTCCACCCACTCATCCACTAATCCATCCACTCATCCATCCACTCACCCATTCATGTCCATAATTTCCCACTCACCAAAAGTCCTTTGGCATTTTTCACTAATTCAACCATTCAACCATTCCACTCACTCATCCACTAAACCAATCCACTAAACCAACCCACTAATCCATCCACTCAAACACTCCACTCACTCACCCACTCATCCACCCACTTCCCTTTGTCATTTTGTTACCTTAGACTTCTATAAAAGGCACCATTTATCATGAACAAGATGAAATTCTCCTTCATTTCTCTCTAAGTTTCTTCTTGCTTCTTCGTAGTTTCTCATAGTTTTGTATATTTTGATGCTCCCCTTCATGGTAATGGAGGGCTAAGCTACTTTGGGTCAATTTAGAACTCTTGAAGAGATTGTGGTTTGGATTCTTGAGACCTTGGTTATGTATTGTATTTGATTTGTAATTGAATTCCTCTTTCTTCTTCTTTTTCTTCTTCTTGATCTTGAATGCATGAATGGTGATTCTATTTATGTTGATCTGATTGATCTTGGTTTAAGATTGAGATTTGTGATGAAACTTAGAGCTGATTGATCTAAACTAATCACATAAATGAAGATTGAGATTTGTGATGAAACTTAGAACTGATTGATCTAAATTAATCACGAGAATTGAAGAGGTTAGGTTTCTTGATTTGTGCCTAAGTTAATTGAATTCGGTACTTGAAATTAACATAGATTTTCATGAATGGTGCGATTGCGGATTTGTGTTTATCACTTGTTAATTGAATTCTAGGCGATCGTCTAGTATGAATTCTGGATTTGATGCAGAGATCTCGGTTAGATCCAAATTAACAATTCAATTGTGCTTCAAGTGTTTTATGAAGGGTCTATGATTGAATCCACTCAATCTTGGATAGGTTTCTAAATTGACTACTCTTTAATTGTCATTTCTTCCGTTAATTTTGTTAAGTACGATATTAAACTGTTAAACCCCCCTTTGCTAACTTTCACTTGATTTGATTAAATTACATCTACGATCCTTGAGGAGACGATCCGGTGTTGTCACTGTGCTACAAGCTTAGGTAATAACTTCGGTTATAATTTTGACTGAGTTCGGCGCTCGTCAAAATTTTGGCGCCGTTGCCGGGGATCCGTAAGTGTGATACGATCTTTTTAAGTTATCATTTAACTCTTTATTTTTCTTTTTCTTTCATTATCATTTTGTTGCATTCTGTTGCATTTAAAGGATACAATGGACCATGCATAATGGAGTCAAAACTTGAGGAATTGACTTCTTTGGTAAGACATATAGTCGTGAGACAACAATTACCTGTGCAGGAAGCTACACTTGTGTGTAACATTTGTTTTTGTTCATCTCACCCCACATATGCATGCCCTACACTTCAGTATGGTAGTTCTGTTTTTTAAAATCAATTTGTTGCAGCAGCTGGTTATTTTCCTGATGAACCATAGTTCCAGCAGCAGCAACATGAGTTATGACCCCTTCTTCAACACATACAACCTTAGTGGGAATACTATCCGGATCGGGATATGGCAATACGACATCACTACAGAACAATCATTTCAATATGAGCAGCCATTCCAGCAGATAACAAGTCCATCAACCACAAAACTTGAGCCTTCATGGCAAGACTTGATGAAAACCCAAATTAAGTTCCAGCAGAGTTTCACTGCCACTATTCAGGATTTAACAACCTAAATTGAGCAGATGACAACCACTATTAATGAACTGAGAAGTCAAGAGTTAGACCAACTCTCTTCCCAAACAATTCCCAACTCCCTGCATTCTAATTGTCATATTGATTTACCTGCAGATTTAGTTGAGGAAACTCATGATGAGTTGTGTCTTTGAATTTCGATTTAATTAGTTTTGATGATTCTATCAATTGCAACTCATGTCTTGATTGTGACGGTGATATAAAATGTGTTATGTGTCTTTGAGATTTCTACATATTTGAAAGCTGATGATTCTGTTTACGCAGCATCTAATGATATTGAAGGGTCTATCAACAATGCAATTGCAGAATCTGAAACACATAGGGAGGTGGAGTTGAAGGCCATTGAGGAATTTTCAAAGAAGGAGGAAAGACAGCATATGACAGTAACTACTGAAGTGGATTTTGTTTTTAGGCCATGGTCCAGCATTATCAATGAAAGCAGGATTGCAAAATTACACGTATTGCATGCCATTGGTGAAGTTAAGAAAGACCAATGGGACCCCAATGTGAACTCTCATGCTTCAAGCTTCACTTGGTCGTTACACTTCAACCAATGGGACCGTAGTGGAAGCTATCATGTTGTGTCAATCATAACCTGGTCATCACGTTTCAACCAATGGGATCTTGGTGGAGTCTTTTCACCAACCTCACTTAATAAGACCAATGGACACCGCCTCAAACAGTATCATGAACTTCCAGAGAATGCAGAAGTGGAGGTGATGAACCTTCTCCATCCGCATTATGAATAAAAAAAAAAGAAAAAAAAAAAAAAAAAAAAGAAAAGAAAAGAAAAGAAAAGAAAAAAAAAACATTTGTATGCCGACAATGAGGAAGGTAGTGCCATTCAATTTTGTCACTCGGAAGCAAGTGGAGGTCACTTTTTCTTCAACGACAACAACAGCGAAAATCTTGCAGTATGGATTTTATTGACCCACTTTATTCAAGGTCTGTTACACCTTTTGCAAAAGTTGCGGAAATTGGTCAAAAAGGTTCTGCTTTGAGATTATCATCTGCACCTACTCCTTGAAAAATTGAGATCTAGGTGGCGCGGTTCTTTTCTTTGTCAAACACGTGTATCCTCTAGGGGCCGAAGATATTGAGGATCCTAGGAATGGTAATGCGCTTAAAGTTAATGGACAAAGACTCAACCATTCCTGGAAAACCAAGTTCTTGAGTTCTTTGTGTTGCCGGTTAAGTGGCGGATACGGTACTCCGTGACTCTCAAGTCGGTTTATTTTTCAGTTTCCCAAAATAACTGAATCCTTCTTCTCCTTCAAAATGGATGTCATTCTTTCAAACCTGAGAAAACATTTTCCTTCTCTTCCTCAAAATGCTCTGAGAAAAATCTACAAAGTTCGATGTGAAAGATTGAGACTGTTAATGCACAAAGGTATGCCAGAAGATGTACGATGGATAATTGAAGCGAAGGTCCGACTAGCAGGTGAGTCTTCAACTTCATTTGACTCATACATGCCAGGTCTTGGAAGAAGTTCATATTCTAAAAGGAGAAGAGCAAAAAGGTTACAAGTCTGTTACAAATGTGGACGATGGAATTGTAACAGACAATGCCGTTCTTTGGGGATGATTTCCGCAAATAAATCCTTCATTAAGAATGGACTGAGTAAGGAGTCATTAGATGATATCTTATTGACTCTTGAGACGCGTTCTTATGGATTGATGCGGGGTTAAATTCTTAATTTGTGGAATCTCTTCAAGGATGAAGAACAACGCTACAGTCTTGGGAATCTGACTCTAAAAGACCCTGTTTGCCAATTTTTAAGAAAATTGGATGGGAAGCTTATCCTCTACTCATAGAAGACGTTTAAGCGTTACTGCACGTTAAACCGAGAGGCGAGATGTGAGTCATATCCACAAACAATCTGTACATATCATCTTCTTCTTCTTCTTCATGTCATCTCAAAAAAAAAAAAAAACAAAAAACAAAAAACAAAAAACAAAAACATAAAAAAAAAACAAAAACAAAAAAATAAAAAAAAATGTATACTTCTTAGGGTTGGCTTTGGAAACACACACCGTGAATGGGAAAATGCATGCATCTGATCCAGCCTTCTTAATTGAAAAACAAAGAAGGTAGATTGTATTCCACATGTGAGGCGGCCGGTCGTATTATGGCCACTTGTCCCTTTTGGGAGCCCTATGTTACGTTGGTCTTGAATGGATCGAATCTTGGTCAACAATGCTTTGGTACAAAGCGAGAAAAGAGCAGACTACCTCCATCCCAATCTTAAGTAAGTATACACTCATCTTTCATCAAGTTTTTCTAACAATTTCACAAAAAAAAAAAGAAGGACGTGATGTCTACTGCACTCATGACGCGCAGTATAAAGATACGCCATGGAAACTGTACATACAGGTATGTCATCATTTTCTATTTCTTTTATCTTTGTGTCATTTTGTTGTATTTTGATTTTTGTACAGACGATCCTTTGAGCAGGGTCCTTCAGGGGTTTCTAGACTTCTTTACCTTGATGGTTTTCTTGAAGTCAAAAAAAAAACAAAAACAAAAACAAAAACAAAACAAAAAAAAAATAAAAAAAATAGGAAAAAAAACAAAAAAAAAAGATTTTGTGTTTCTTAATTTCAACCTTTTCTAACAACAGCCAACCTACCCTCATAGGTGCAATTATTCCCCTTTCCATTCTTTTTCCTATTTAAACACTCCATTTTCCTTCAACTAAGAAACACTCAAAGGGAGGAAAAGTATAGAATGGGACCTCCTATTCGTAACCTAAAAAATGTCTGTGTTTTTTGTGGGTCGAGTTATGGGAAGGGATTAGAATTTGTAAATGCAGCTAGCACTCTTGGTCGATCACTTGCTGCGAGGAATATTCATCTTGTATATGGGGGAGGTTGTCATGGGTTAATGGGGGCTGTATCACTTGTTTTGCCTTTTTAGGAGGCAATCAGGTTTTAGGTGTTATTCCTAAACCTTTAGCTGAAAATAACATCACTTTGGAAGGACAATTGGAGAAGAAATTCGGGTAACATCTATGCATGGACGAATGAAAACAATGGTTGACAATTCGATGCATTTCTTGTCTTACCCGGTGGTTTTGGTACTTTGGAAGAGATTTTTCAAATTGTCTCTTGGTGAACTGAACATCCACCATAAACCCATTGGTTTGTTGAATGTTAATAATTTTTTTGATCTTTTGTTATTTTTTCTTGACAAAGTTGTGGAACAGAAATTTATCACTCCTTCGGCAAAACAACTTCTTATCTCTGCCTCCACTATTGATGAGCTCATTGATAAATTAGAAGCTTTTGAGTATGTACCTGATAAGGTATTAGCTCAGATAGATTGGTCAACAGGAAGCAGCGAAGGAAGTAACAAGAAACAAAAGCCCGATCGACACTTTCTCTTTAATGGTTTGATTTTATTAAAAAAAAAAATTGTTGTTTTGTTTGGAAAGTATGATATGATTGTCATGGACTTATTAAACCAATTAGTGATGGCAAAGTAAGGAGTAATTTTACTCTTGAGACGCATCTTAATTGGTGGCAGAGTAAGGAGTTTTTTTTTAGGTAGTAATTAATTAGTATTAAATTGTGGAAGTACTAACGTTTTCTTGTTTGATTTCTTTTGGTCGATGCGTAATCGACAAAGTGTGCTTCTTTTCTGCTTGGCGTTGATTCACTCCTCATCAGGTTGTGTTGCCCTTTTCTTTCCGTTTTATTTATCACTTTCACATTGAGGACAATGTCTATATTAAGTGTGGGGGAGAGATTTTAGCAAGTTTCTTTTTTGTTAAAAAAAAAAAAAGAAAGGGTTCATTGCATGATTGAATAACTTTTCTCCCTTCTTGAACTGATATGCTTGGAGATGGATGATTGAATTGATGAATTGAGTTTGATGGATGCATACCTTATGAGATTTTGAGCCTAATGGATGGATTTAACATTTATGTCATTCTCTTCTTTCTTGTGTGATTTTCACTCATGTTAATGACCACTCTAGAACTTGCTTTGATTCTTTTTGAGGCTACATTTCACTTGCATGCATGAACATGATTGAGGCCCTCTTTCTTAATTAGCTAGTTTAACCAAATAGCCAACCTTGTTTTCAATATGATATCAAGCACTCTTTTGACTTCTTGAAAATTCTCTGATTCCTGCCAACCTTATATATTTTCCTTTGCTTAACCCCTTTGAGCTTATTTGATCATTCCTTGTTTCTAGCTCATTATGTGCCTTAAATGAGAAATCGTGTTCTTACTTTACCTTAGGGAATAAAAGAACATTAGCTTAGTTAATGGATGAGTTTTTGAACAAGTGTGGGGGTGTGTGTACAAAATGGTTGTTGAAAAAGAAAAGAGTGCCCAAAAAGATGAGTTCCTAATATGTATATAGTTATGTTTATATATAAAAAAAAGAAAAACAAAAGAAAAAAAAACCAAGTGTTTAAAAAAAAAAAAGAAAAGGATTGGGAAATGAATAAGTAAAGGGACATACACTAGAGTTGGGATGAACTTTTATGCTTGTTATTTGAACTCAGCTCTCATTTGCTTTTATTCTCTTTAGTATTTATCTTCTCATCCTCTCCTGTTACCTTGACCTCACTACAACCTTGAATAAAGTCCTCATGATTTGTGTGTGTATGTGTTTTGAGTAGTGGAGAAGTAGAAGATAAGCAAGCTTATGGTAGTGCAATTTTCATGGGTTGAATTGAGTGAAATACCTACCCTTTAAACACTTGAGAGATTGAGAGGGAATCTTGTGAAGATCTACCATTCTCGATTCATGTTGAAGATACCTTGCTTGTTGGTTTGAGATGTGGAGAATTGTTAACTCATGAATGTTTTGATCCCTTGAACCTTTGGTTGTTCTTCTTGATTGTAAAATTTTGGTCTTGAGTTTTGCCCAGGAGTGCAATAAGCTAAGTGTGGGGGAATTTGATAATCACATATTTTATTCATTAAGAAACCCTTATGTTTAGTCATTTACACTCTCCATATTCTTAATTGATTGAGTTTGGTATGATTTTGTGAGTTTGAGCTCAAATTGGTCCTAATTGAATATTTCCAGCATTATTGAGATTTGACACTGTTTCTGTATTTTGGCCATAACTTGAGTTCCTAATATCTAATGAACATGAATTTTACCTTGTAGGAAATCTAAGGGGAAGCTCTACAACTTTGATGAAGAGCTCGAAGTCTGATTCAGATGTCTAAGGGACCTAAGTTGACATGGAAGTCAGAATACGGGTTCTGTCAGTAGAATCCGAACAGTGTGCACTCAAAAAAATCATATCTCAAGATGTAATAATGGATATGGGCTGAAATTTGGACATTGGATAGTCAAGATCCAAATAAACAACTTTCATGCAGAACACATTTTGAGAAAAAGAAGTCTAGTAGGTCATTTTGAGCTTGCAAGTCGGAACAGAGGTGCTGAAGTTGGGTTTGAGCAACCTACGATATTTGGGACATATCTTGGGCTTAAGGAAGCCAAATTGGACGAACCAGCTATCCATTTTATAGCCAAGACAAGGATCTACAACTTTCATGAAGAGCACTTTTCGTGGTTCTGAAGTATAGTGGGTCGTTTTTGGCTTCCAAGTCAGACACGAAATTTTCGTCCTCAACCATCCACTCATCCATCCACTAATCCACTCATCCACTCATCCACTCATCCACTAACTCACCCACTCATCCTCTCATACACTAATCCAACCACTTAACCACTCCATCCACTCATCCACTAATCCATCCACTCATCCATCCACTCACCCATTCATGTCCATAATTTCCCACTCACCAAAAGTCCTTTGGCATTTTTCACTAATTCAACCACTCAACCATTCCACTCACTCATCCACTAAACCAATCCACTAAACCAACCCACTAATCCATCCACTCAAACACTCCACTCACTCACCCACTCATCCACCCACTTCCCTTTGTCATTTTGTTACCTTAGACTTCTATAAAAGGCACCATTTATCATGAACAAGATGAAATTCTCCTTCATTTCTCTCTAAGTTTCTTCTTGCTTCTTCATAGTTTCTCATAGTTTTGTATATTTTGATGCTCCCCTTCATGGTAATGGAGGGCTAAGCTACTTTGGGTCAATTTAGAACTCTTGAAGAGATTGTGGTTTGGATTCTTGAGACCTTGGTTATGTATTGTATTTGATTTGTAATTGAATTCCTCTTTCTTCTTCTTTTTCTACTTCTTGATCTTGAATGCATGAATGGTGATTCTATTTATGTTGATCTGATTGATCTTGGTTTAAGATTGAGATTTGTGATGAAACTTAGAGCTGATTGATCTAAACTAATCACATAAATGAAGATTGAGATTTGTGATGAAACTTAGAACTGATTGATCTAAATTAATCACAGAATTGAAGAGGTTAGGTTACTGATTTGTGCCTAAGTTAATTGAATTCGGTACTTGAAATTAACAAAGATTTTCATGAATGGTGCGATTGCGGATTTTTGTGTATCACTTGTTAATTGAATTCTAGGCGATCGTCTAGTATGAATTCTGGATTTGATGCAGAGATCTCGGTTAGATCCAAATTAACAATTCAATTGCGCTTCAAGTGTTTTATGAAGGGTCTATGATTGAATCCATTCAATCTTGGATAGGTTTCTAAATTGACTACTCTTTAATTGTCATTTCTTCCGTTAATTTTGTTAAGTACGATATTAAACTGTTAAACCCCTCTTTGCTAACTTTCACTTGATTTGATTAAATTACATCTACGATCCTTGAGGAGACGATCCGGTGTTGTCACTGTGCTACAAGCTTAGGTAATAACTTCGGTTATAATTTTGACTGAGTTCGGCGCTCGTCAGGTCAGAAGAGGACCTACCTTGAGTAAAGTGTATGATTGGATGAAGAAAGAAATGAAGATGGTTGAAAATCATTTCACAACCACGCCTCTCTGCCGCACGAAATCTCTAGGAAAATGTTCAGAAACAGTAAAGTAAGGACGATGCACCCCTAGCCCTATTTATAAAGACCAGACGATTAGAGGGCATTCTTATCTTCACAATCCAATTTTCAAAAGGTGCTCATCATGGCGTGCGAAGCTCTAGGCATGCCTATCCGATTAAAACATGCTACGTGGCCCACATTGTTGCCGAAGTAGTGGAAAGGACAGTTGCGCAGCTTCTTAAACGTCATGCAACCTTTGATGGATGAGTCCAGGTTCTTTCCATGGATTCGGGCTGCACCCAGAGTAATCATCTATAATACGGACGGCGAAGGTCAGCCCGAACCACAAATATCATAGAAAAATTAAGAGATCAAACAACGATCAGGTTAAAATTCTTGATCCCACACAATATATAGACCCCAGAAGCAAGAATTTAAGCTTGTCACTTCGTTGTACTGACTGACGAGCGCCGAACTCAGTCAAAATTATAACCGAAGTTATTACCTAAGCTTGTAGCACAGTGACAACACCGGATCGTCTCCTCAAGGATCGTAGATGCAATTTGATCAAATCAAGTGAAAGTTAGCAAAGAGGGGGGTTTGACAGTTTAAGATCGCACTTAACAAAATTAAAGGAAGAAATAACAATTAAAGAGTAGTCAATTTAGAAACCTATCCAAGATTGGGTGGATTCAATCATAGACCCTTCATAGAACACTTGAAGTGCAATTGAATTGTTAATTTGGATCTAACCGAGATCTCTGCATCAAATCCATAATTCATACTAGACGATCGTCTAGAATTCAATTAACAAGTGATAAACACAAATCCGCAATCGCATCATTCATGAAAATCTATGTTAATTTCAAGTACCAAATTCAATTAACTTAGGCACAAATCAGTAACCTAACCTCTTCAATTCTGTGATTAATTTAGATCAATCAGTTCTAAGTTTCATCACAAATCTCAATCTTCATTTATGTGATTAGTTTAGATCAATCAGTTCTAAGTTTCATCACAAATCTCAATCTTAAACCAAGATCAAATCAGATCAACAACAATTGAATCACCATTCATGCATTCAAGATCAAGAAGAAGAAGAAAGAAGAAGAAAGAAGAAGAAAAGAGGAATTCAATTACAAATCAAATACAATACATAACCAAGGTCTCAAGAATCCAAACCACAATCTCTTCAAGAGTTCTAAATTGACCCAAAGTAGCTTAGCCCTCCATTACCATGAAGGGGAGCATCAAAATATACAAAACTATGAGAAACTATGAAGAAGCAAGAAGAAACTTAAAGAGAAATGAAGGAGAATTACATGTTGTTCATGATAAATTGTGCCTTTTATAGAAGTCTAAGGTAACAAAATGACAAAGGAAAGTGGGTGGATGAGTGGATGAGTGAGTGGAGTGTTTGAGTGGATGGATTAGTGGGTTGGTTTAGTGGATTGGTTTAGTGGATGAGTGAGTGGAATGGTTGAGTGGTTGAATTAGTGAAAAATGCCAAAGGACTTTTGGTGAGTGGGAAATTATGGACATGAATGGGTGAGTGGATGGATTAGTGGATGGATTAGTGGATGAATGGGTGGAGTGGTTTAGTGGTTGGATTAGTGTATGAGTGGATGAGTGGGTGAGTTAGTGGATGAGTGGATTAGTGGATGGATGAGTGGATTAGTGGATGGATGAGTGGATTAGTGGATGGATGAGTGGGTGGTTGAGGATGAAAATTTCGTGTCTGACTTGGAAGCCAAAAACGACCCACTATACTTCAGAACCACGAAAAGTGTTCTTCATGAAAGTTGTAGATCCTTGTCTTGGCTATAAAATGGATAGCTGGTTCGTCCAATTTGGCTTCCTTAAGCCCAAGATATGTCCCAAATACCGTTGGTTATTCAAACCCAACTTCAGCTCCTCTGTTCCGACTTGCAAGCTCAAAATGACCTACTAGACTTCTTTTTCTCAAAAAGTGTTCTTCATGAAAGTTGTTTATTTGGATCTTTACTATCCACTGTCCAACTTTCAGCCCATCTCCATTATTACATCTTGAGATATGATTTTATGAGTGCACACTATTCGGATTCTACTGACAGAACCCGTATTCTGACTTCCATGTAAACTTAGGTCCCTTAGACATCTGAATCGGACTTCGAGCTCTTCATCAAAGTTGTAGAGCTTCCTCTTAGCTTTCCTACAAGGTAAAATTCATGTTCATCAGATATTAGGAACTCAAGTTATGGCCAAAATACAGAAACAGTGTCAAATCTCAATAATGCTGAAAATATTCAATTAGGACCAATTTAAGCTCAAACTCACAAAATCATACCAAACTCAATCAATTAAGAATATGGAGAGTGTAAATGACTAAACATAAGGGTTTCTTAATGAATAAAATATGTGATTATCAAATTCCCCCACACTTAGCTTTTTGCACTCCTGGGCAAAACTCAAGACCAAAACAAGGACATAAGAGATTAAAAATTTAAATTCCAATGACATTCAAGAGTCCAAAATTTTACAATCAAGAAGAACAACCAAAGGTTCAAGGGATCAAAACATTCATGAGTTAACAATTCTCCACATCTCAAACCAACAAGCAAGGTATCTTCAACATGAATCGAGAATGATAGATCTTCACAAGATCCCCTCTCAATCTCTCAAGTGTTTAAAAGGTAGGTATTTCACTCAATTCAACCCATGAAAATTGCACTACCATAAGCTTGCTTATATTCTATTTCTCCACTACTCAAAACACATGCGCACACAAATCATGAGGACTTTATTCAAGGTTGTAGTGAGGTCAAGGTAACAGGAGAGGATAAAATGGATATGAGAAGATAAATACCAAAGAGAATAAAAGCAAATGAGAGCTGAGTTCAAATAACAAGCATAAAAGTTCATCCCAACTCTAGTGTATATCCCTTTACATATTCATTTCCCAATCCTTTTTTTTTTTAAACACTTGGTTTTTTTTTTCTTTTTTTTTTCTTTTTCTTTTATATATATGAACATAACTATATACATACATTTTTTTTTCTTTTTGGGCACTCTTTTCTTTTTCAACAACCATTTTGTACACACACCCCCACACTTGTTCAAAAACTCATCCATTAACCAAGCTAATGTTCTTTTATTCCCTAAGGTAAAGTAAGAACACGATTTCTCATTTAAGGCACATAATGAGCTAGAAACAAGGAATGGTCAAATAAGCTCAAAGGGGTTAAGCAAAGGAAAATATACAAGGTTGGCGGGAATCGAGAGAATTTTCAAGAAGTCAAAAGAGTGCTTGATATCATATTGAAAACAAGGTTGGCTATTTGGTTAAACTAGCTAATTAAGAAAGAGGGCCTCAATCATGTTCATGCATGCAAGTGAAATGTAGCCTCAAAAAGAATCAAAGCAAGTTCTAGAGTGGTCATTAACATGAGTGAAAATCACACAAGAAAGAAGAGAATGGCATAAATGTTAAATCCATCCATTAGGCTCAAAATCTCACAAGGTATGCATCCATCAACTCAATTCATCAATTCAATCATCCATCTCCAAGCATATCAGTTCAAGAAGGGAGAAAAGTTATTCAATCATGCAATGAACCCTTTCTTTTTTTTTTAACAAAAAAACGAAACTTGCTAAAATCTCTCCCCCACACTTAATATAGACATTGTCCTCAATGTGAAAGTGATAAATAAAACGGAAAGAAAAGAGCAACACAACCTGATGAGGGGCGAGATAATGGTAAGCAGAAAAGATGCGTAAGAATCAAAGCTGCAACAGAACTCTGCCATTGGTAATGAAGTATATGTGCATCTTCTCGGTTTGCGAAAACCATTCCCAAAGATCTTGAAAACAAATCTAGTTGGGTTGCCTCCCAATAAGCGCTTGTTTAACGTCATTAGCTCGACGTTGGGACACTTCTTAGTGATCTTTATAATGTGGATGGTAAAAGCCCATCACTTTCACTTCCACATTTTTCGGCTTGAGATGGTGTCCATTGGTCTTATTAAGTGAGGTTGGTGAAAAGACTCCACCAAGATCCCATTGGTTGAAACGTGATGACCAAGTTATGGTTGACACAACATGATAGCTTTCACTAGGGTCCCATTGGTTGAAGTGTAATGACCAAGTTAAGCTTGAAGCATGAGGGCTCCCATTGGGGTCCCATTGGTCTTTCTTAATTTCCTTAACTTCACCAATGGCATGCAACACATGTAATTTGGCAATTCTGCTTTCATTGATTATATTGGACCATGGCCCAAAAACAAAATCCACTTCAGTAGTTACTGTCATATGTTGTCTTTCCTCCTTCTTTGAAAATTCCTCAATGGCCTTCAACTCCACCTTCCTATGTGTTGTAGACTCTGCAACTGCATTGCTGATAGACCCTTCAATATCATTAGATGCTGCGTAAACAGAATCATCAACTTTCAAATATGCAGAAATCTCAGCACATGCAACACATTCTATATTACCGTCACAATCAGTACATGAGTTGCAATTGATAGAATCATTAAAACCAATAAAATCAGGAAATTCAGCACACAACTCATCATGAGTTTCCTCAACTAAATCTGCAGGTAAATCAATATAGCAATTAGAATGCAGGGAGTTAGGAATTGTTTGGGAAGAGAGTTGGTCTGACTCTTGACTTCTTAGTTCATTAATAGTGACTGTCAATTGATCAATTTGGGTTGTTAAATCCTGAATAGCGGCAGTGAAATTCTGTTGGAATTCAATCAAGTCCTCTAATGAAGGCTTAAGTTTTGTAGTTGTTGGACTTGTTATTTGTTGGAATGGCTGCTCATATTGTAATGATTGCTGTTGTTGTGATGCCGCATAGCCATATCCTAGATCCGAATAGTCTCTCCAGCTAAGGTTGTATGTGTTGAAGAAGGGATCATAACTCTGTTCTTCTTCTTTGAAGCTGTAGTTCATCGGAAAATAACCATTTCTTTGAAACAAATTGATCTGAAAAAACAGAACTACCATACTGAAGTGTAGGGCATGCATATGTGGGGTGAGATGAACAAAAACAAATGTTACACACAAGTGTAGCTTCTTGCACAGGTAATTGTTGTCTCACTACTATATGTCTTACCAAAGAAGTCAACTCCTCAAGTTTTGACTCCATTATGCATGGTCCATTGTTAGAAAAGTTAATAAAAAGCAAAGGTTAGTAAAAACACTTAAAATGAAAAGATTACACTTACTCATCCCCGTCAACGGCGCCAAAATTTTGACGAGCCGAACTCAGTCAAAATTATAACCGAAGTTATTACCTAAGCTTGTAGCACAGTGACAACACCGGATCGTCTCCTCAAGGATCGTAGATGCAATTTGATCAAATCAAGTGAAAGTTAGCAAAGAGGGGGGTTTGACAGTTTAAGATCGCACTTAACAAAATTAAAGGAAGAAATAACAATTAAAGAGTAAACAATTTAGAAACCTATCCAAGATTGGGTGGATTCAATCATAGACCCTTCATAGAACACTTGAAGCGCAATTGAATTGTTAATTTGGATCTAACCGAGATCTCTGCATCAAATCCATAATTCATACTAGACGATCGTCTAGAATTCAATTAACAAGTGATAAACACAAATCCGCAATCGCATCATTCATGAAAATCTATGTTAATTTCAAGTACCGAATTCAATTAACTTAGGCACAAATCAGTAACCTAACCTCTTCAATTCTGTGATTAATTTAGATCAATCAGTTCTAAGTTTCATCACAAATCTCAATCTTCATTTATGTGATTAGTTTAGATCAATCAGCTCTAAGTTTCATCACAAATCTCAATCTTAAACCAAGATCAAATCAGATCAACATAAATAGAATCACCATTCATGCATTCAAGATCAAGAAGAAGAAGAAGAAGAAGAAAGAAGAAGAAAAGAGGAATTCAATTACAAATCAAATACAATACATAACCAAGGTCTCAAGAATCCAAACCACAATTTCTTCAAGAGTTCTAAATTGACCCAAAGTAGCTTAGCCCTCCATTACCATGAAGGGGAGCATCAAAATATACAAAACTATGAGAAACTATGAAGAAGCAAGAAGAAACTTAGAGAGAAATGAAGGAGAATTACATGTTGTTCATGATAAATGGTGCCTTTTATAGAAGTCTAAGGTAACAAAATGACAAAGGAAAGTGGGTGGATGAGTGGATGAGTGAGTGGAGTGTTTGAGTGGATGGATTAGTGGGTTGGTTTAGTGGATTGGTTTAGTGGATGAGTGAGTGGAATGGTTGAGTGGTTGAATTAGTGAAAAATGCCAAAGGACTTTTGGTGAGTGGGAAATTATGGACATGAATGGGTGAGTGGATGGATTAGTGGATGGATTAGTGGACGAATGGGTGGAGTGGTTTAGTGGTTGGATTAGTGTATGAGTGGATGAGTGGGTGAGTTAGTGGATGAGTGGATGAGTGGATTAGTGGATGGATGAGTGGATTAGTGGATGGATGAGTGGGTGGTTGAGGATGAAAATTTCGTGTCTGACTTGGAAGCCAAAAACGACCCACTATACTTCAGAAACACGAAAAGTGTTCTTCATGAAAGTTGTAGATCCTTGTCTTGGCTATAAAATGGATAGCTGATTCGTCCAATTTGGCTTCCTTAAGCCCAAGATTTATCCCAAATACCGTTGGTTGTTCAAACCCAACTTCAGCTCCTCTGTTCCGACTTGCAAGCTCAAAATGACCTACTAGACTTCTTTTTCTCAAAAAGTGTTCTTCATGAAAGTTGTTTATTTGGATCTTGACTATCCACTATCCAAATTGCAGCCCATCTCCATTATTACATCTTGAGATATGATTTTATGAGTGCACACTATTCGGATTCTACTGACAGAACTCGTATTCTGACTTCCATGTAAACATAGGTCCCTTAGACATCTGAATCGGACTTCGAGCTCTTCATCTAAGTTGTAGAGCTTCCTCTTAGCTTTCCTTCAAGGTAAAATTCATGTTCATCAGATATTAGGAACTCAATTATAGACCCTTCATAAAACACTTGAAGCGCAATTGAATTGTTAATTTGGATCTAACCGAGATCTCTGCATCAAATCTAAAATTCATACTAGACGATCGTCTAGAATTCAATTAACAAGTGATAAACACAAATCCGCAATTGCACCATTCATGAAAATCTATGTTAATTTCAAGTACCGAATTCAATTAACTTAGGCACAAATCAGTAACCTAACCTCTTCAATTCTGTGATTAATTTAGATCAATCAGTTCTAAGTTTCATCACAAATCTCAATCTTCATTTATGTGATTAGTTTAGATCAATTAGTTCGAAGTTTCATCACAAATCTCAATCTTAAACCAAGATCAAATCAGATCAACATAAATAGAATCACCATTCATGCATTCAAGATCAAGAAGAAGAAGAAAGAAGAAGAAAGAAGAAGAAAGAAGAAGAAAAGAGGAATTCAATTACAAATCAAATACAATGCATAACCAAGGTCTCAAGAATCCAAACCACAATCTCTTCAAGAGTTCTAAATTGACCCAAAGTAGCTTAGCCCTCCATTACCATGAAGGGGAGCATCAAAATATACAAAACTATGAGAAACTATGAAGAAGCAAGAAGAAACTTAGAGAGAAATGAAGGAGAATTACATGTTGTTCATGATAAATGGTGCCTTTTATAGAAGTCTAAGGTAACAAAATGACAAAGGAAAGTGGGTGGATGAGTGGATGAGTGAGTGGAATGTTTGAGTGGATGGATTAGTGGGTTGGTTTAGTGGATTGGTTTAGTGGATGAGTGAGTGGAATGGTTGAGTGGTTGAATTAGTGAAAAATGCCAAAGGACTTTTGGTGAGTGGGAAATTATGGACATGAATGGGTGAGTGGATGGATTAGTGGATGAATGGGTGGAGTGGTTTAGTGGTTGGATTAGTGTATGAGTGGATGAGTGGGTGAGTTAGTGGATGAGTGGATGAGTGGGTGAGTTAGTGGATGGATGAGTGGATTAGTGGATGGATGAGTGGGTGGTTGAGGATGAAAATTTCGTGTCTGACTTGGAAGCCAAAAACGACCCACTATACTTCAGAACCACGAAAAGTGTTCTTCATGAAAGTTGTAGATCCTTGTCTTGGCTATAAAATGGATAGCTGGTTCGTCCAATTTGGATTCCTTAAGCCCAAGATATGTCCCAAATACCGTTGGTTGTTCAAACCCAACTTCAGCTCCTCTGTTCCGACTTGCAAGCTCAAAATAACCTACTAGACTTCTTTTTCTCAAAAGGTGTTCTTCATGAAAGTTGTTTATTTGGATCTTTACTATCCACTATCCAAATTTCAGCCCATTTCCATTATTACATCTTGAGATATGATTTTATGAGTGCACACTATTCGGATTCTACTGATAGAACCCGTATTCTGACTTCCATGTAAACTTAGGTCCCTTGGACATCTGAATCGGACTTCGAGCTCTTCATCAAAGTTGTAGAGCTTCCTCTTAGCTTTCCTTCAAGGTAAAAGTCATGTTCATCAGATATTAGGAACTCAAGTTATGGCCAAAATACAGAAACAGTGTCAAATCTCAATAATACTGAAAATATTCAATTAGGACCAATTTAAGCTCAAACTCACAAAATCATACCAAACTCAATCAATTAAGAATATGGAGAGTGTAAATGACTAAACATAAGGGTTTCTTAATGAATAAAATATGTGATTATCACTAACCAAGTACCAAGCCAGGGATAACTGCTTAGCATTACTATAGGGTGAGCATTGGACTTGTGATTGGCAATGACTAAAGCAATGGTTTTGATGATAACAAACAAGAAAGGAATGGAAATGCAGAGATTAAGTACCAAGGATCTTCAAGTTTAGAATATAAGTCTTAGATCTTATGTAAAGATATTTGTAGGGTTCACACTAAGCTCATTCATTAGCTTTCTTACTCAACTTAAATGGCTTTGCAAAATCATGATTTATACTTGTGAGAATGTGTTTAAGTTTGAGCAAAATGGTTTTAGAAAGTTTGAAAAGATTTTGGGAATCTTTGATTGAAAAACCCTTTGAAAATCTTATTTTCTTGACAAACCAATAACAGGTTATCATTGTTCACATAATAGGTTATTTACCAAAACAGAAACGCGCCAAAGTTTTTTAAAAGGCTCCTAACCAATTAGGTCATTCCCCTAATTGGTTATATGATAAGTCAGGATCCAATTTCTAAAGCTCCTAACCAATTAGGTCATTCCCCTAATTGGTTATTTGATCAGTCAGGAGCGAATCTTATGTTTTTGCTAAGGCTCCTAACCAATTAGGTCATTCCCCTAATTGGTTATTTGATCAGTTAGAAGCCAATTTCTAAGGCTCCTAACCAATTAGGAAAATCTCCTAATTAGTTATTTGACAAGTCTGAGGCATTTCTTCTTTGTGTTTTAAAAGGCCTAACCGATTAGGCCATTCACCATAATTAGTTATTGTGTGAAACAGAAACGTGTTTTTCATTTTTAACAAATCATAATTAGTTAAGGCTTTTCAAATAACCAATTAGGCTGAATCAAATAACTAGTTATTGGAAATTAATAACTGATTATCTGGGAAAGCATAAAGCATTTCCCAATGGCTCCATTGGAGCATTTAATGCCTCCAACAACCACCAATGACTTTAAAAAGCTTTGGGCTATAAATGAAAGTGTTTGGGTATCAAAGAAAAGTTGGGAAACAATATGAAAATTATTCTTGAGCATTAAATACGAGTTTTTCCATCATTTCATTACATACTTTGTTTTGAGCTTTAAAGTGTGAATCCTTGATACCCATTGGGCTTCAATTTGTAATATCTACTCTTTTGAGAGTTTATCATTCAATCTCCATTTCATTTCCTATAAAAGAGGGTGAGGTATCCCTCAAGAGATAAAAGGGTGAGGTATCCCTTGAAAGAGTAAAGGGTGAGATATCCCTCAAAGGTTGGTAAGGAATCCCAGAGGTGTGTCGAGTGCTCTCAGTTGTAAAGGTTGTCAAGCACCTGTGTGGATAAATGCCTCTAGTATGTTTTGATTAATGACTAAACTTAACATGATTATTACTTTGATTCACTAACTACTTGCCAAGCTTGATTTTATTAATGAGATTTAATGAAGTAAGAACAGTGGATGCAAAGGATCAAGGATCATGAAGGAAAACTTAAAGAAGGAGCATCATGAAGAAGGAATTCAATGAAGACCATTAGGAATCTTTTTGTAAAGAAAAGACTTTGTTTAATTCTCTGATTAAGCTCTCTCAAATAAGTAAAAATGGTTTTCAAAAGTAAAAATAGATTAAGAATGTAAAAGGTTAATTAATAAGTTTGTACATCTATGTGTACATCAATGTACTTTCTGTTAATTAACTAACTTTTAATGAAAACCTCAGTGTACATCTATGTATAAATGTTATACATCTATGTATACATCAATTGATTATGAACTTAATGAAAATTTTAGTGTACATCTATGTATAAGTGATTATACATCTATGTATACATCGATTGATTTTGGACTTACTTGATCAGTATATAATTTTGCATCTGTACATCGATTGATACATCTATGTATAAACCAGAATAGAAGCAAGAACTTTTTGATATAGTTATACAATCGATTAGGTAATCGATGTATAAACTTCTGGGCTGAAAATACGAATGTGTTTCAAGAACAACATCGATGTACTCATGTGTGTATTAATCAAGAATCAAGAACTTCCAAGAACACAATCGATTAGGCAATCGATGTACACATGTTATAAAAATGAAATTTTGTTTAATACATCTGTGTACTAATCGATTGACTGATAACAAAATTTTTTACATGAATCTGTTTTGATCTTAACTGACTTGTAAAGTGTGTCCAACAGATCTATTTTGTCATATACCTATATAAGGACATTGGCAAACACTTTCACAACAACAATTAATTCGAAATTTGAGATCAACCACAAAAATACTGTGAGAGCTTTTCATTGAAAGAAAACCGAGTATTCTTTTTTGTAGAACCTCAAATTGTTGTATCTGATTTTAGAATCTGATTCAATCTTTTCATATTTGTAAAAGAGAGATAAGAGAGAAGGTTCTCTCGCTGATGAAATCAAGAGTAGAAGGGACTCTTGGTGCTGTGCAAGAATAGAAGGAATTCTTGTGGGAATTGCAAGATTGCTTTGACTTGATAAGTTGTCATTTGGGTAGAAGGAATCCAGAAGTGAAGCTTGTGTAAAGAATCTTGTATATTGATTTTCAATAGTGGATAAAACTCACAGTGGTGTGGGGACTGGATGTAGGTTACTAGAGGAGGTAGCTGAACCAAGATAAACTCGGTTTGTAATTTTCTCTATCCCTTAACTCTTTATATGCTTTATTGTAGATTATTTGAATTCAATATGTTAAGGATGTTTGCATGATTTGATTAGTTTATAATCTTGTTCATATCTGAAATCATAATTACTGTTAATATTCTTTTTAAGTTTCAAGTCTTGATTGTAATATATCTTGCAAAAACACATTTTAGTTTGTTAGTTGACAAAATCTTTTTCATAATTAAAGAAAACAATCAATTTTTGCAAAAAGGAGAATAAGTTTCGAAAAGTTTTATTACTCAATTCAACCCCCCCTTCTTGAGTATTTAGAAGCCACAACCAACAACCTGTTCAAGCTTGAAGGTTTAGTGGAAAATCTCGGGTGGTTCATTTGAAGACTGGACGTAGGTCACAAAGGGTGGCTAAACTAGGATAAATCCTTGTGTTTGTTCTTCTCAATTCTATCTTTTTATTTTATGCTTATATTTTATATGCTTGCTTGAATACTTTCTATCTTGACTTGTTTATTTGTGAGTGAAGTGATCAATCTCATCTATCTATTCACTTTAATCAATCAATAGCTTCAACAAAAATTGATAATCAAACATTTTATGAAGATTTACATAAATATTTTACTTACTTAATTCACTCCTTCTTGAGTATTGAGGCCATTTGGTAACAAGACTCACCTCGATAAAAGATAATTAGCATGGAAAGAGAAAAAACAAAGAAGGAAAGAGAAGATACAAGACAGAATTCAAAAGAAAAGAATTTTTATTAACTATTCTCATTACATACATCGCTATACATCAAAAGGAAAAGAAAATATTGAAATCAAAAGCATTCAATAAAAACAACCAATGGAGAACTCAGGGAAGGAAACCAACATCACTGTCACGGTGTCCTAGATCATTGTCACATCCACAGTTCCTCCATAACCAGTACCAGTCTCTTCCCTGTTGAATAGGCTTTGAAGAACTTTGGCAAACCAAAATGGAATACTGTTGTCGTGAATCGAGGTCGTTACCTTCCTAGTTCTTCTTCCCTGCCTCCTTCACAATGATAATAAAACCAGCATCACCCCAAGTTGCTTCAAAGCACGAAGAGCTGAAACAATAGGCGTTCTTGCATATCTAACTGCACTTAGGTAACTGGCTTGGTGCCTCCAAATTGCTCAGGAAGGAGGAAGGGCAAGAGCTCTATTTCTTTGAGTGTCTCCATCCAACACGGCAGGTATCACAGATCTCCCCAATGACAGAGCGTAGATCAAACACACTCATATACACCAGGAGAGAAAGGTTTCTGCTATCCATTATGTCGAGAAAGAAAGGCCTCAGTTAGGGGGATGTGTAACGCCCTTTTTTCTTAATGTCGCGAAGAAGGAAAGTCATACCATAATACAAAAGAAACGAAATAAATTGTGGAAAATAATAGCTGTAGTGATTAATTAAGGTCTGGTTCATTATTAACACAAGATTAAATAGTTTGTATTCTTGGATGATAAAATAATCGAGTATTGAAATATTTGTACGCATTTTTTTTGTATAATAATATAATAGTAAGGAGATAATAATAATTATCAATGCAATAGAATTGAAACAGAATTTATAATCATACATTCACAATATATATATATTATATGTATTAGCCTGTTTAGTTACATCACAAAATATACAAAAAGTAAAGGCTTTACCCACCCAAGATAGTTACAAATTTACACCCATAAACCAACAAAACATCAGGCTTCCCCAAAAAGATAAACGGTTAGCCATCAGTAGCCACCTATAGTATCAGCCCCTAAGACTGACGAGAAGGGACCGTAGCAGGGTCCTCCTCGGGGTCCTCTTCATCTGACGATATTACCATCGGAGTGACCGAATTTCGGGCAAAAGCCCAAGCAGTGGAGAGGAAAGAGTCCTCTTATGGAGTGTAAAACATATCAGTCCATATATCCCTAACAGGTAGGTAAAATTCTAAAATAACAAAAGTAGAAAAATCAAAAACAGGGCCATCATAGCAACCCCAAGATAAAAACACTATCAGCTCCCCGCGGTAGACACATCAATCAGTCCGCACATGTAAGTGCTAACAATCGGGTCCTCCATGAAAGGTCAACTTCATGTACCCCAAAAAGTGGCATGGGCGCGACGACATCCTTAGCAGCTCTAGTCGTAATATGGCTAGAAACCCAAAAACTCAGTTGTTTCCCTCTCTTCCTCACGAATGTCTTCTCATAACACAGTCCGATAAAGATACAGAAAATACAGAAAACACATGAAGAGGTGAAACACCCAGCTTTCATTACCAAAATAGCAGCGAGAAAATGTCTCAGGTGCTGGACGCCCACATATAACACAGTTCATACGTCAATTACAGTAATAATTAAAATTAACAGTAAATATCATCAACAATAGGCTGATAGCATTAACATTTCTAACATTCAATAGTCCAGGTTATCAAATAATTATTGCTGTAATAATAATATATACTTTCCATAATTACAAATGCTCATGCTCAATGAATTATGAGACTGACAGTTCACAATTCAATTAGTACCAAAATTCCTACCCCATGGAGCTAGACACAAACATTTTCGAAGTGAATGATCAAGGAGTAATGCCAGTATCTCGTTAGCCTTAAAAAAATAGTGTGCTCATCTCATAAAAACATTTGTACAATATGGCTTATACATGACACCACAATAGTTGATTGCGATATAGGACATCGTCTCAGTCCGGATCGTCAGTGTATTTGCATCGGTCTATCCCACGGCCCCAGTGGAGCTACCACTGTCTATTGTGAGACACCCGCACCCCGACGCCCCCAGGGCCAACCACTATGACCGTACACTTAGTCTATTTGCACCCGAACATAGGTGTTATTCAAACTCCTAGGCATACATAGCCTTTCCAACAATGTCCAATGGACAACATATATGCATGACGACACAATGTACATCATGTATGTTTATCAATGCTACATTTATCATAAGCATACCAGAATGGCATATTTTCATGTCATAATATCAATATGTCATGAATTCTTCAAGTACACAGTCAACAAGTACTTAGTCCACAGAGGGATTTCACAATAACATAGAATCAATCCTCAACATCAATATGTATTCATGGTTCATCAATTTTCACAAGTCCATATTATGGATCCTTATTTTCAAAGTCTTAAGCTTTGGTTAATTATGAAAATTTTAGGATAAATAATCTTTCAAAACCGTGGCACTCTCAAGAGTCATTACTTAATTTAATTCTTCCACTTGATTATGGATTATGCAAGTCTCTATATTCTTGATCTCCAAAGATGCATCAAGGCATCATTTAAGTCCAAATTTTTCTTTAAAAACTGTGGCCTCACTAGGTCATCAAGGTTCCAATTTCTTTACATTTTATGCATTAGTCTTTTGATATCTAATCACTTAAATTTTAGTGCACACCAAACCAATCCAATCCCTCAAGATTCAAGTCAAAACCGCGGCCTCACTTTGGGGTATTAAACCCTTAAAATTTTCCATTCATTAATTGTAATATTATCATTCAACATTTAATCACATAAGCTTCGTTGTATTATACACAAAAACTAATTTATATCCCTAAATCCTAGTCAAAACCGTGGCATCACATTAGGGTAGGAAACTCCAAATTTTCCATTTAACAACCCCAACATGATCAAGTATTTTCAACACATCTAATACATTCAAGATCATCAATCAAGCATAAATCCAAATTTCAAGAATACATAACTTGCAAAATCACCAAACAAAGTGAGTATACAAAGGTTCCCTCACCACCAAAAATGGTTGAAGTGAGTAATCTCCCTCTTACCAAAAGGAAGAACACAAAAATGATCTCCTATTGCTCCTTGGTGGTTTCGGTTTTGAGCTTCCAAAATCCTAGGAATTTCAAGACAATGAATCAACATCAAGGGTTGAAAAAGAAGAGATCCATGGTCATCAAAGAGACCATGGAACACGAAAATGAAGAGAAAGAAGAATAAAAATAAAAACTTTACTTAAAGCTTGAAGCTTTGTCTTGGATGACAATGGAGGTGAAGATGGATTTTGGAGAAATTTTCTAAATAGAAAGTGTAGAGGAGGTTGAGGTGAGTATGAAAATGGTGTTATTGAAGAGAAAAGTGAAGAAAATGGTTGCTTATGGGGGTTGCAAATTTCGTATGAAGAGGGGAGAAGAAGAGAGAAGGTAGAGAAAAATGAAGAAGAAGTTAGTGAGAGAAAGTGTGATAGGAAATGTATTATTTTTAGGGTATATTGATTAAAGGAGGGAAGCAAAATTGCTTCCCCTTAGGCAAGCAAATGCCGCAGCAATGGAGAGGAGAGAGGGGGAGATTTTTGGCTTCCCTAACAAGCCATGGGCATTCTTGTCCTTTGGTGGTCAAAGCTTCTCAAAGAAGCTTTGATTAAAATACTATAAATTTGAATTAAAGTGGGTTTGATTAGACTTAAAGTAGATTACATTAGGATAATGCGATAGGATTTTTAATACATGTTATTATCCAAGGGACAATCGTTAATGCGAAAACCTATATATATATATATATATATATACAACATTTGCCTAAGGAAGGCTTAGTGAAATACATAAGCTTTTTACATAACAAACTAATATAAATAAATACAAAGCCTGAACTAGAAGCAATAAAAACTAAAAATATGCTAGTCTTTCAACTCATTTTTCTTCTTACTTTTTGAAGAGTCTTCACCTAGATTTACATGGCAACGCAGCGGGGTGAGAATCAACAATTCTTAGTATAAGTAAATTAAAACCAGTCATACATAACATAATAAACATAATCTTAACACATGCTATAATGAGATATGTTTAAATTCTGTACAGGGTTTAACTTTAGTATCTAGATAGACCAAGTTAAACATACTTACATTCATGCTTACACACTTAGCTAATTTAAGGCCTAAGCATGTTCTACTAGGAAACCTAGTTTCTCGTGTTTACCTATTGTAGGGAGGAAAACTATAACCTCAAATACATATAACCCTAGCTCCTGGTCAGGAATGACTTGTCTCCTTAGGAACTTCTGACTCATTTCTTTTTAGCCAAATGATAGTACTTATCATATATGGTCACATTCATAGGAAAAACACTATCAATCCATCCTAGTTTACTTGTATATATTACACCCTCTCATCACATCTTATGTGATATCTAAAACTACACTAAGTTACTTAAGGTGCTAGACACTTACCTGAGGCAATCCACTATTTTTGGTTGCATAAGGCCTATGCTTGCTAAGTGGTTATTACCATGTTGAAATATCCAAAATAGCTTCTTAAGATATTCTAAATGGTATGCATAAGGGGTCCCATCTAATAGGATTCCTTGTTGGAACAAGATAAAAATCTTACAAAATTCTACATTGGATGTTCAAGCGCTGGTCCTTGAGCACTCAAGCACAGGCCGTGCACTCAGGCATTCTGGGATGGGCGCTCAGGTGCTCTGAGCGTGCATCAGGAAGAAAAATCTTTGGTCTTTGGGTGCTCAAGAGCTACCTCATGGGCTCCTAGGCACTGGGATGGCAAAACATGTGCCCTATTTTCTGGGCATTGGGTGCTCAGGCACCCAAAAATTGGCGCTCAAGCACTGGCACACCAGAACAAAATTTTGCATAAGCTCATCTTCTACATAATTCATTCCCAATCCAAAACCATCACTTTTAAAACAAATCTTAGATGTTTTCTAACATCAGACATGATATACAAACTTGTTGAAATCCTTTTGCTCTCTATTCAAGGTTACAACATCAACAAAATGAATCAAAACTCACCCGAGACCCATTTTCTAACTCAAGCATTCATGGAAGAATAAAGAACAACCTAAGTCTTAAATCATCTCCATGCATCAAACATGATAAAACCAAGCCATTATCAAGTCCTCAAACAAGATTCAAGTATGAACAACCATAAGCAACACTCAAACCGATTTTTGTCAACAACCAAACAACATAGAAAAGTTGAAGAAATGGAAGAGATTAGCTATGGAAAACAAGTCCCCTACCTCTTGTAGTGTAGCTTATCCTTACACATTGGATTTTCCTATGGTCTTTCTCGTTTGCTTCTCTTCTTCCTCTTGCTTTTGCCTTTTTTCCTTCCTTCCTTCCTTCCTCATGTTTCCTGCTTCTATTTATGCTCCCCAAAGAGCCGTGAATGAAGAGAAATAGAGGGAGAAAAAGGTCAAGACAAAGATAGGATTAAAGCCACTTAACCAAAAGCTGAAATTTTATATCTCTTAGGAATACTTCAATCTCAGAGATTTAAGTTTCCTATCTTCCAACAACTTTAGAATAAATCCTAAGACTCATCTAAATTATTGTTTCATCATTTTCATGATTTGTCATATCTGCTACTCATCAATCTGGCATTAAACATACAACCAGTGTACTTAAAAATGCCAAACTAATTCAGTTTACTTGAAAATTTAAACTACATCATACTTAGTTCGTTTGTGACCTAGAAACAAATTCTTCATATTTGTTTACCTCATATAAGCAACTTATGTTATTATTTGAGTCATTTTAAGCTACTTTTCACATTCTGTATTGTAGCAAAGTGCCTAAACCAACTTAATTTGTCACAAAATTACACTGACATGCCAAGCAAGTAATATGCTACCTATGTAAACATATACAAGACTAATATGTTATGGAGGATATTACAATGTACGGGTTGTATTTATGAGAAATACATTTATATGTGTATTAAGTATCCCTCACGAGGCTGTCATATATATATATATATATATATTACACTGACATGCCAAGCAAGTAATATGCTACCTATATAAACATATACAAGGCTAACATGTTATGGAGGATATTACAATGTACGGGTTGTATTTATGAGAAATACAGTTATATGTGTATTAAGTATCCCTCACGAGGCTCTCATATATATATATATATATTACACTGACATGCCAAGCAAGTAATATGCTACCTATGTAAACATATACAAGGCTAACATGTTATGGAGGATATTACAATGTACGAGTTGTATTTATGAGAAATACGATTTATATGTGTATTAAGTATCTTTCACGAGGCTCTCATATATATATATATATATGTATATATATACATATATGCAGATATACATATATACATAGATATATACATATATATATGTTATTGATGTATTTGAGTATGAATGTTATTTGTAGATAGTAACGTGCCTGAACCCTATTTGCTTTTGTATAATTTCAGAAATACTATTACTATTGGATTTGGGATGTTACAACACAAACTTGAACAAAACTTTCCTTAAAGATCCATACCCACTTCCCAACGTTGATAAATTGGTTGACAACTCCTCTGGCTTCTGTTTGCTGTCTTTTATGGATGAGTACTCCAAGTATAATCAGATCCTAATGTACCCTAGAAATGAAGACAAGACCGCTTTCATCATTGACAGGGTGAGCTACTACTGCAGGGTTATGCCCTTTTGACTGAAGAATGCAGGAACTACTTATCAGAGAATGATGAATAAGGTCTTTGAGGGCCAAGTGGGAAAAATGTTAGAGGTGTATATCGATGACATGATAGTGAAGGTCTCACAGGCTAGATCACACATTGTAGACCTCGAATAGGTATTTGTACAACTCTAAAAACATAACATGAGACTTAATCCGGAGAAGTGTGCCTTTGGGGTCCAAGCAAGTAAATTCTTGGCCTTCATGCTGACTCACTGCGAGATCAAGACGAATCCAGATAAATGCCAAGTGATATTCAACATATGTAGCCCACAGAACATTAAGGAAGTGCAGCAACTGACAGGTTGGATTATGGCCCTCACACGTTTCCTTGCTAAGGCTGTTCTCAAATCTCTTCCTTGCTTCAAATTTCTCAAGAAGGAGAAAGATTTTGTGTGTGTAACATCCTAATACTTGTACTAATAACATGTCCAGGATCATGCATTAGTAGTTAGGGTTAGGTATGTCACCTCTATACTAAAAACAAATTTATGAAAACAACTTTATAATATATGAAAATATGAACCTGGTGCAGGTGTAATAATATACATATATTGAAAGGATCAAAATACAAACGATACCTTATATGCCTTCATGGCACTATTCATACAAATTCTGCATAATCCTTTTTCTAACATCTATAACTAAACTTTATCTTCATATATCTGGTCTTCTCTTCTGCTTACTGGTGCCTTCATTGTCCCTGCAAATATTGCAAAAAATACAAACAAGCGGGGTGAGAATTCAAAGAATTCTCAGTAGTTTTATGAAAAATATGTCATCGTAATACTTCCAGTTATTTTAGGAAAAAACTTTTTTCTTTTAAAACTCAAATTACACACACACACACACACACACACACACACACACACACACACACACACACACACATATATATATATATATGTATGTGTATATGTATGTATGTATGTATGTATGTATGTATGTATACTTTAGAAAGGTGACAAACTGCCAAATCTGGTCCTTTCTCTTCTTGAAACAGAGGTTCAATTATTATCTTCTATAAAAAACCATTTGCACAATCCAATAAATCATAAAGTATCAAATCAAGTTCTTTACAAAAATCAAATCAAGTATCAATACTAGTCATTTATAATAATCATCATACGTAATCATTCTCCATAATGAAACATAAAATAACAAATCAAATTAAATATCATATTTCATCATATATCACAAATATTTACTCGTCATCTTTTAACATTCTTCAAAATATCTCATTATATCTCATTATTCAATATTTTTCATCTTTCAATATAACTTACTAATATATCTTATAATCATCATTCATTGTATCCCTTTTCATCATTCTTCAAGTAAATTAAAGTCATCATATCTCATTCTTTGACAATTCTTATCATTATTCAAAAGGTATGGAGGGAATGTCCATCATTGCAATACCATTCCATTCACATTCTCTTGGTAGTAGCCTGCTTTCAGGTTGGTGCACTTCAACCTATCCATGACCATTTGCCAGTCATACAAACTACTCCAAGTAATGTTAAATTCAATTACAAATTCTTCTCAGTGCTCATTATCCAATGCTAATTCCCACAGAACTAGGTCATCTCACATGAATGAAATTCTAGCTTGGTAATAGTCTACTTTCAGGTTGACACACTCCAACCTATTTTTGATGATTCACTTGTCACACAGGACTATTCTAAGTATCCATTTTTACATATAAGGGAAACTAGGCTTGTGAGGAAACTAGTGAGGAATTTTAAGAATATAGGATTCACTTCCTCACGGAGGATCATCTCCATAACTCGAATGGAATCTAGATACCCTTCCCTCACAAAGGATCAACTCCAAAATTCACTAATGCCAAATATACTCAAAAGTGGCAAAATGTCAATTCTATTCAAATACAAAAGGATACTCATATGTTGGGAATAACATATTCATATTCAATTCAAATATACATCCTATGAGCACTGATTATTCAAACTCAATATGATTGCCATTCTAACTCAGCTTCAAATAATTAAGGGAGCAATTCTCATATACAAATCAAATAGCTCAACTTTTCATTCAAAGGAGTAATACTAATTCAAATTCCAGCTCAACTTGACTAATCAAGGAGTAATATATTCTCTAATACATATCAAGTATCAAATACCATTCCAATACTATTTATTCCAAGAAATTTGTATACAAACAATAATTTAAACACAATTCAACTACTTAAACATAACAAGGAAATTGTTATATCCCATGGAGTACCTTTCGGCCTACATGGCCAATTTATGACCTATATAGTCAATCCAAAATTTCAAATGCTAGGAATTCTACATAAACTCTTAACACTTTAATTAAACAATATCAAACATAAGTGATAAAAAATGTGTCACTATATCAATCACAAATGTTCATATTATGTCATGGTCAAGGATCTCATTCAGAATATCTTTACAAACTCTTCAATTACTCATTATTTCCTTAATCAACTTAATTAACAAAGAGGGGAGATCGACTTACACCAGTGTAAGTCTTTTTTGACTTACACTCATTTTTAACCGTTAAATCTACTTTTTTTTTATGGTTGAGATTATTTCATTAAAAGTAACCATTAGATGAAAGTGAATCTAACGGTTGAAAATGAGTATAAGTTAAAAAAGACTTACACTGGTGTAAGTTGATCTTCCCTCATTAACAAATGAATGTAAAAGCATGGGAAATCACCAATTTTAACAAAGCCCTCTCATAGCCGTGATTATCTTATCCATAATCAACTTCATATTCATTCAAAAACACCAAGAAAAATCTCATCTTACAATATCACAATTTCACTCAAGAATCAATGGAAAATGGAAGAACAAATTAAAGCTTATAACCTTTCTCAAAATTCTGGTTTGGATGTTGGCATATACATCCATGAACACAATAATTTTTCTCATCTTCTCATCATAATCAATATCAATCATCATCATAGAATCAAGACAAGAATCAATAGAATAGAAAAAGTAAAATTAAAGCAAAGGAATCCTTTCCAAAGCAAGATACAACCATGACCCATTCAGCCCCTAACCACAAATAAATCTCAATTTTCTCATCACAAATATCATCACAAACTCAACTTAAAAATCAATAAAAGAAAAAGAACAATTTAAGCTATAAAATCACTTCTAAATCACCACTTGACCATGAGTTTCTACAAACAACAAGCAAAATAAACCCATCGCAAAACACTCCATGAAGAAGAATAAGTTTAGAGTAAAGGTCCCTTACCTCACTTCCTAGCTTCTCAAGCCTTGGTTTTTTAATTTTCCTTCAATTTTTCTTCTCTTTTCCTTCTCTCCTTTCTCCCTTCTCTGTTTCGTTTCTTTTCTCTGTTTACAGCCACTGGGTTATGTGAAAATGGGTAGTAAATGTAACACTCTACCCAACCTGATGATACTGATTGGTGTTAGTTTATTAAATCTTGTATTAGTTACCTGATAAATTGGATATTGTTTAGGTGAATCAAACATAAATCTATAACACTAAATATGAGAAATAACTCCAAATAGTATAACAATTTAGCTTAAATAGCAAAGAAGACAGAAATATATATGAAAAATTACTTCTAAGTTATAAATGCTTGGAATGAGTTATATTAAATTTTTTAGAGATAAAATAAATCAGTTTAACATTTTTAATAATATTGAAAAAGTGTTTATAAATTAAATAAAATAACTAGATAGCTTGAAAAATTATGAAATTATTTGAAGATGATAAATGAAATATGAAAAATATTTTGATATAAAAAAATAAGTTGAGGTAGCTACGTTTATTTATCTTGCAGATTCGTTTTAAGTTAAAAGAAATAGTACAATTTATCTGAGGAATAACAGTGTATAGAAAATTAAAGAAATCAAAATATATGAACTTAGTTAAGATTTGTGATTTTTGGGAACACTCATGAAGGCTGGAAAACTTGGTTTCGAAAAAAAATAAAGTGTTCCTACAAGATACAAAAGTGTCAGGTGAAATATTTTATAAAATTTCCTCCCCCACCATTTATACCCTCAGATTTTCTTATCCTTTTCTTTTTCACTATTCACTTCATTTCTTGTTTCTCTCTCACTTGGCCATCCCTCTCTCTCATTTGGCCATTAACCGTCCTTCTCTCTCACTTGGATGTCTATTCACATAGCCCAGCCGTCCGTTCATGCAGACCAACCATCCATTCATGTAGCCCAGTCGTCTGTTCATGCTGCTCGGCTGTCTGTTCACGCTACTTGGCCGTCTGATTTCGTTCGACTGTCCACTCTAGTGATTTTCCCTTTCACGGTTCGTTTTCGCTGTTGTGCTCTAATTATTTTATTTCCTTTTGTTTTTTTGGCTCTCACTCACTTCCTCTCTCTACTGTGTGTTAAAAATAAATTTTATATATATATATATAATGGAAAGGACGAAGAAAAGCCGCAGCAAATGGAGATGGAGAAAGATAGAGGGAAATGAAAATTATGCAAGAAAGAATGGCTTCACTAAGAGGTAGGGGTTACTATTAGACCATTTGTGTACCACAAGTGCATAAGTCGTTCAAGTAATACAGATACAGAGTAAAAGTTCATTCCCACGAGGATATATGGTTTCCATTACTAAGTAGTAACCAATAGCTTAGCTAAATTCTATTCAAGGACATATAAAATGAAGAAAAGCAAATAAACTAAATCTAAACTACAAAAGTAATAAAGATAAGGGTTTAGAGATCTAGGAAATCCTTCTTCGCCTCCTATTTCATACTAATGATATGCAATCCTTATAAGCAACATCAATGATTAGTTAGCTTAGCTTGAGAATCTGATTTAGTCAAAAGCATATGTCTAGGTCGATCAACTCTGGTGCCATTTACCTAATCCATTATGTTTCTTATGTTTTCATAAGGACTAGTATAAACTCCACTAATGAATGATCTATTCTCAAACACACGCTAATACATGGCTAAAAGGTATATTTCTATCCAGTTAGCGAATCAACTCATCCAAGCCAATTGAACTCATCGAACATGCATCAACCATACCATGTCTGTAACGCACCTTGATATAGTAACTACAACACAATCGTCATTACGCCACAATCACTAAACCCAGGCATGTCACAACCTCAATACCAGTAATTTACAAAATTTAAAATTGTTTCCATTTTGCGTAAATAGAAAATACGAGCCACGACATGAAATACAATTATATTGACTTACAATCCAAATACAACATTAGTTTAATATAAAATACATATCCATAATCAATGTATAAAATAGCTTACAACAATATTAAACTCAGGTTTCACATAACCTAATACAACTACCATATGAAGGTCCGGCCTTCCCCGAAGTCTAACACATGAATGGAATGGTCCTGCATCTGATCTTCATTAGCATTCTCGATGGGTAATATTCGCCTTTGCGACACTTCTGGACGGACGGGAGTACGAACATGCGTTACAACCGAAACCTCTCTAGGAAAGAGGCGGCGATTATCCCACATCTCCCCAATGGGTATAGGGAACTCCACATGTACGGGAACATAAGATATGTTCGTACCAGCTCCAGGTTCATTACCGCACTGAACCAGGGTCACATCCCCAATGTAAGTAACATGCCCCGCTTCACGGTCAAAATGCCAGGCTTCCGAGCGACTATGAAACTGTATCCACGTACGAATGAGATGAGCTTGTCCGGATGCCATCAAAATAAACAGAGGTCGATTCTCCAACAATAAGCTAAGTAAATCCAACTTGGGCTCTTCACAGTCTTTATTCAACGCGACATAAAACAGAGTAATGAAATGAAGAGGTGAGACACCCAACTTTCATTACCACTATGGTAGTAAGAAAACAACACGGCACAGAGCGCCCATATAGTAATATAGTTCATATATTCATTAATAGTACAATAGAATTTACAGCAAAGGAGCACAATTATAAGCAATAGCAAGAATCAATGACAACAGGCAGATCACAATAATATTTCCAGTAATCATCACGACAATCAGATAATCATTTACAGAAGTAAAACAGTTACTTTCACAGTCACAAGTATTCATGCTCAACAATTTATGAGACCGACAATGAACAGTGCACAATGCATTATGGTACCAAAATCCTACTCCATGGAGCTAGACATCAACATTTTTGGAGTGAATGATCAAGGAGTAATGCTAGTATATCATTAGCCTTTAAAAATAGTGTGCTTCATCTCATAAAATTATTTGCGCAACAATGGCTTATACATGACACCTCAACAGTTAATCGCAAGATAGGACAGCGTCCCGATCTGGATCGTCGGTGTGTTTCCATCGGTCTACCCCACGGCACAGAGGGGCTCTTAACTGTCCATGATGAGGCACCCGCACCCCGATGCCCCCAAGGACAACAACATATGACCCTACACTTAGTCTATTCGCACCCGCACATAGGTGTTATTCAAACTCCTAGGCATACACCGCCTTTCTCAACTATGTCCAATAGATAACACATATGCATGACGACACAATGTCCAATCATGTATGTTTACTAATGATGCATTCATCATAAACAATACCACAATGGTATATAATTCATTATCAATGTCAATGATACATTTGTCATATGCATTGCCTTAATGGCATATGAACATTCTTCAATATCAATACATATATCACATCAAGTACTAATCAACAAGTACTTAGCCCTACATAAGGGACCTACAATGCATAGAACTAATTTCTAACATCAATATATGTTCATGGATTATCAATTAT
This sequence comes from Ormosia emarginata, assembly GCA_029884605.1. Classification (NCBI taxonomy): domain Eukaryota; kingdom Viridiplantae; phylum Streptophyta; class Magnoliopsida; order Fabales; family Fabaceae; genus Ormosia; species Ormosia emarginata. The sequence continues at coordinate 51,133,273 of JAQQTP010000088.1, forward strand.
CATCATTTCATATTATGGGATTCAACCTTTACAATGTTTTATGTCTTGATCAATTATGAAATTCCTTAGGTTAAACAACCTTTAAAATCGTGGCCTCACAAGCCTTCAAGATTCTAAATTTTCTCCCATTTTATCCACTAGTCTCTTGATACCTAATTACATAGCTTCTATCTCACATGGAGTCAATTCGATTCCTCAACATCGATATGTACTCACATATAGCTCATCAATTTCCATAAGTTCATATTTTGGATTCACATTTTTAAAGTATTTAACTTTGGTCAATTATGACAATTTTAGGGTAAATAACCCTTCAAAACTATGGTCTTCTCAAGTGCCATCATTCAATTAAATTCTTCCACTTCATTATGGATTATGCATGTCTCTAATTTTTTAGTTTCCAAAGATGCACCAAGGCGTCGTTTAAGCCTCAAACTTTCTCTCTAAAACCATGGCCCCTCAAGGTTCTCAAAGTCTCAATTTTATTTCCATTCTATTTATTAGCATCTTGATATCAAATCATCTAAATCTTAGTCCACAACAATTCAATCCAATCGCTTAGGATTTTAGGGCCAAAACCGTGGCCCCTCAAGTCTTTAAAGTTCCAATTTAATTCCTTTTTATGCACTAACCTCTTGATATCAATTCACTCAAATTTTAATTCACCCAAAATCAATTCAATCCCTCATGTTTCCAAGCAAAACCGTAGCCTTCCTTTAGGGCATTAAACCTTTTAAAATTTTCCATTCATTACTTTCAACATTATCATTTAACATTAAATCACATAAGCTTTGTTTCTTTGTGTACAAAAATCTAACTTTTTTATCCCAAAATTCCACTCAAAACCATGGCACCATGTTAGGGTAGGAAACTCCAAATTTTCCATTTAACAACCCTAACATGATCAAGCATATTTAACACAACCAATATATACAAAATCACCATTCAAGTATTTATTGAATTGAAGAACACAAAACATATAAAATCATCAAATAAAGTGAACATACAAAGATGGAATCCTCCATCAACAAGCACATAAAGATTCCCTCACCACCATTAGTGGTTAAAGTGAGTAATCTCCCTCTTACCTAAAGAAGAATAATGAAAATGACTCCTTCAAGCTCCTTGAAGAATTCGGTTTTGAAGTCTTCAAAACCCTCGGAATTTCTAACATCAAAAATCAACATTAAGCATGGAAAAGAATGGATCTTTGGTCTCCATTGAGACCCTAGAATACGAAAATGAGGAGAAAAAGGAAGGAAAATAAGAACTTTACCTTCACGCTTAAAGCTTTGCCTTGGATGACAATGGTGGAAAAGTAGGTTTTTTGAAGAAAACCCTTCAAATAGAAGTTGTACAGGAGGTTGAAGGAAGTGTAAAAATGGTGTTTATGAAGAGAAAACTAAAGAGAAATGATCACAATGGTGGCTGGAATTTTTGGATTGGAGAGGAAGAAGAAGAGAGGAGGAAGAGAGAAAATGGAGGTGAAGATGGAAAATGAAGAAACTTTCTAAATAAGGAAGGTAGAGGAAGTAAAGGTGAGTGTAGAAATGAGCTTGGTGAAGAGAAAAGATGAAGAAAAATGGTGGAGATGAGGGCTGCAATTTCGTAGCTAAGGAGGAGGAAGAAGAGAGAAGGAGGAGAAAATGAAGAAGATGAAGATTAGAGAGAGAAAGTGTTAGGTTTGAAATGAGGTATTTTGGGTGTGTTAGGTTAAGTGGGGAGGCAAATTTTTGCCTCCCATGAAGGGCATTGCCGCGGCACACAAGGGGAAGAGAGGGGGAGAATTTGGCTTCCCCTACAAGCCAATGGTAGCTTGGTCATTTGTGCTCAAAGCTTCTCAAAGAAGCTTTGAAAAAGTACACTAATTTGAATTAAAGTGGATTTGATTAGACATAAAGTGGATTAAATTGGGATAAAGTGATAGGGTTTCTAATGCATGCTATTATCTAATGGACAATTGTTACTATTGACAGAAGTCAGTATTAATTGTCCAGCGGATAAAAATTACATAGCGATTTATCGTTCTATCAGACAAAATTTCTCGAAAAATGTAAAATCTCGTAAACTGTATCCAGCATCGGGTTTAGTAAGATCTCGCATCGACGTTTTCACAGATCAAAGTTCTCAGGAAAAATATCTCATTTTCCTGGCTCCGCTCAATTTGTACGCAAAACGAGAAATAATATTAAAATATTTTGTGTTCTCAAAAAAATCCAGAAAAATTCTCAAAAATCACAAATATTATAAAATAATTATTATCACAAAATTATTGATTTTTGGGATGTTACAATGTCCATCTCTACAAATCTCTATGTCTAGTTCATTTGCATCAATTAAGATCATGCTATTGTTGATCAAACAGAAGCAAGCATTAAGCATAGGCATGGAAGAACAAAGCTAAACATCAATATATACTCAAAAGATAACATAAACATCAATACTCATAGAAAGATCCAAAGTATTTCCTAAATACAACTTGGCTAATCCATGAACACAAAATTACAATAAAAAATCGTGCTCAAAAGATAAGGAAGAGAAGAGAAACAAAGGGAGAAGAGGAAAGAATCCATAGATAGCATCCTCTAGGCTTAAATCTCCTTCCATGAGGAAGATGACATCCAACCTAGCCTCCCTAGGCCTCCAATCAGCCCAGAAATGAAGAACAGGTCGCAACCTCTCTAAAACCTAGAAACTAAAACAGAGCTCTCTTATAAAATCTGCTACAAATCTATTTATAGACTCAGAAAAACAAAGGCACGTCACGGCATTAACATGACTACACCGCGACGCGTATCAAGTTAGGTCAAGGGCACTGCGACATTAATATGCTATGCTGCGACGCTCCATTTGCGTAACTCTATGACTTTTGATGCAGGGGAGGCTCACGCCGCGGCAGTCACATGCCACACTGTGGCGTTGAGGTCTAAAATTCAAATTTGGCTTCCTCTTCCCATTCCAACTCAATTGCTCCATATATCATCTTGTTTGGAGCCCTTCTTATGATAGAAAAAACACCAAATCAGTAACAAATATAAATTCACTTAATCACATATCAAATATGCACAATTTGCTCAATTACATACAGGAAAGATATCAGAATTGAATATAACAAATAGAAGCATAAAACCTTCCAAAATGCATGACAACAAGGACATTAGCAATTAGAGAAATACAAATATGGGGCACAAATAACTACACTTTGTGGAGTTATCACACCCCCAAACTTAACCTTTTGTTTGTCCTCGAGCAAAACAAAGTATGACCAAGTAAACTCCATTAACAATTTATACTCAACATGCACTCAGCAACTAGCAAGTTTCAATCTTTCTTTTCTTCAATTAACCCCAGCTGCTAGTATGTAATGATTACTTCAATCCATAAAAGTATAAATGCCCTAAAACTAGCTTCACACATACACTATCTTTCACATGCTAACAATCTAGCTTCCTTCCATGCAATTCACATTATCCACGAATATGCAAGATAAACTTCTCCTATTCAAATCATACACGTCCAGATAAATTTATAAGCATACCTGCATATGAATAATAAAATCCACAAAATTGATCCTAAACTCTCTCTCCACTAATGTAAACCACACACAACTAAGGATCAAGAGGGTCTTTACAGCTTATAATGTTAGGCCGTGGTATGGGTGTAAGAAAAGAAGGGAAATGATACATACAAACATTGAGACACATACACATATTATTTCAAGACTTGAGAACAAGTGAACTAGCAGGGTATTCAACAGTGAAGGATCACAACTTGCTAGAACCATGCAATGCTTTTCATTTTTAGTTTTTCTTCTTTCATTGTTTGCTTTGCTTTTCTCTCTTTTCATTTTCTTTCTTTTTCTTTTTACTTTTACAAAGCAATTCCTTTTTTTTTCCTTTTTTGATTGCATTTGGTTCCTTCAGACTCATTTTTCTTAAACATACATACCCCTACTCACTAGACTCACTTCAAGAATTAACACATCATGTACTCAACAGACATTGAAGGTTGGAAGAAAATGCAATGTTTTCACATGCATTAGAATGGTTAACAGGTTAACGAATACATGGGTGATGAAAAACATATAAGGCCAAACAATTAATAGGCTTCAAAATGGGACCTAAGGATATCATCATTCAGGGTAGGCTTAAAAAGCTCAATCGGTCCAAAGAATGACCTAATCACTTCCTCAGTTATGCACAATCTAGGATTTTGCCTCAAGAGAGTTTAAAAACAACTTCTAGGATCATCGAAACTCTACATGTACATCCATAAACTTTCTCTAAATATGCATTCTTATCATTTTCAAAGTTACACTTGCATCTAAGTGGAATGTAAATCATGCATAAAAAATGAATGAACTGTTTCACATGCTTCAAGATCACATAAGGTTTCACTCAAAAGGAGGCAAATAGAAACCTTTCATATCATGAACAACCAAAACAACACCAGCATTCTTTTGCAATAAAACTTGTATTCAAATAGATTAAACTTTTCAATATGACATGCATACATCATTTGCATAAGTAAAAATTGAAACTGCTTTGCAAACCCCTCAGTAATAACCAAATCAAATAGAAACTCATTCAAACTTAGTGGCTATCATAACTGCATCTAGAAAATATCATCACATGCATATATAATACATCATAGTAATCAAAGCATGTAATGACACACCTCCAAACTTAAGTGAGACAAAGTCCTCACTTTCCATGGTGTCCAGGGTACTTGAGTCTATAAACATAAAAAATGTGAGAGCTGAGTATACTATAAATATTTAATAAACACTTAAAATAAACTAATTATGTACAATATAACACTACAACGTAACATACCACAGCACACAGCCTCCATGCCACGGTATTTGATCAGAATGGGTGCCTTCAGTAGCACCCAAAACAAGTAACTCCTTTTTCTTTTTTTTTTCTTTTCTTTTTTTTAACAAGTTTAGCTGATGAGCGCCGCGACATTACACTTTCCACACCGCGGCGCTGAGGTCTCAGGAATTTGGCTCAAATGCGCATAAATAACTATCATGCCGCGGCGTGCAACTAACTTATGCCGCGGCGTGAGGAGCCAACCTACAGAATTCTGCAGCAATTTCAGTTTTGCTGCATAATTTTACCCAAAGAGGTCCTCAACACCTCTAAAACTTGTCTAAAAGGCTAAAACATAATATGAACAACTAAAATATATAAAAACTCAAAATCATGCTTACTAACCTATATATAACCTAAAACTAAATATAAACATAAAATCTAACCAAAACCTACTACAATCAAACATACTAACATATATAAGACTTAAAACTAACTAAAGATACTAAAATCAAACATACTAACTACAAAAATACAAAAATACAAAATACTAACATATTTAAGACTTTAAACTAAAGAAAAGCCTAAAAACTAACTAAAGCTACAAAACTAAACTTACTAACATATTTATGACTTAAAACTTACTAAACATATACTATTTAACAAAAACATAAAAAACCTGGGTTCCTCGTAACATCCCGAGAAACATGTTAGGTTTGTAAATGGTCACAGAGGTAGCCTAGTACTTGCTTAACATGTCAGTTCAGTTTTGTGATATACTGAGTCAGTTTAGGCACTTTGCTGCAACATAGAAGTTGAAAAGTAGCTTAAAATGACTCAAATAGTAGCACAAATCACTAAGTTGAAGGCAACAAGTATGGATAACTTGTTTCTAGGTCACAAATGAGTTAAATAAGGTACAGTTAAAATTTGAGAGCAATCAAAGTTAGTTTGGTATTTTTAAGTATACCGATTGTGCTTTTAATGCTAGATTGACTTCTAGCAGATATGGAAAAATAGAGAAATGGTAAAACAACAATTTAGATGAATCATAGTATTTATTCTAAAGTTGTTGGAAGCTGAAAAACTTGGATTAGCATAATTTGAGTGTCCTTAGCAGATATAAGTTTCAGCATAGAAACTTAAGTTAATCTTTTTTTAAAATTCCCTCCACATCCTACCCCCTTATTTCTCCTTTCTCATGGCTAAGAAATGCAGAAATAGAGAGAAAGAAAGAAAAGGGAGAAAAAGAGAAAGGGGAAGAAAGGAAGAAGGAGAGGAGAAAATCCAAGGAGCAAAGCTCAAGGATCAAGGTCAAGGCTTCAAGATCATCTTCCATGCAAGAGCTAGGGGAACTTCTTACTCACTAATTTTCATCTTTAAGTTCTATGGTTGAGTTAGGGGTTATGGATGATTGATTTTTATTCATGACCTAGTTTAAATGGTTTTGAGTTAGTGGTTTAATGACTTTAATGTGTTAGAAAACATGTTTATGGTTGTAAATCACATAGAAACCATGAGTTTAAGGAAAAGAATAAGATGGCCATGAAAGGGAGCTATATGCTGCCCTATTTTCTAGTTAAAATCAGATGGTATAACCGGTTAGGAGAGTTTCCTAACCAGTTATTTGTGTTGGCCACTACGTGGAATCACATGAGAGAGTGTCCTAACCGGTTAGGCAATGTCCCTAACCGATTATCAAAGCTAATGGTGAGTCTCTGACTTCACCAATAATCGGTTAGGACATTCACCTAACCAATTATGAAGAGATCCAAAACAGATTAAAGAAGGGCCTAACCGATTAGCTGAGAATCCTAATCGGTTAGGAACACTTCTAAATCAGAAAAGAAGAGATCTAACTGATTACCACACGTGGGTAATCGGTTATGAACAATGGAGAATCAGAATTTTACATCTTTTGAGTTAAGAATAACTCTAGTAAAGCTATGTAAAGGTGGTTAACAATTCAACCAATATAGTTTAAGGAAAATTTAGAGTTCTAGGAGCTCTAGATAAAGTTGAGTGCATAGAGACTCCTTCAATAGCTGAAGTTGAGTTGTATACACAAGATTTTAAAGTAAGTACTCTTTCATCTCATCAAGTTCAGTTGAATAAGAGCATTAGCTTAAGATAGAAATCATGGTTGGTGATAGGAATCACCTAGAAGTTGTTTTAGAGGAGTTATGACGTGAAAAATGGTGTTTTCAGTAGAAAACCACCCTATAACCGATTACCATGAGTTAATAATCAATTATAGAGCTTGTTCAACTAGTATTTTCAGTTCTGAGTTGATGAATAACTAATTATGAAGAGCTCATAATCGGTTATGATGTTTTAAAGAATCAGAACAGAACATGGCATCCTGATAGGCTGTGATATTTGTTGCATAACTCGAGCTGTAGATATCGGAATCACTTGATTCTGGTGCCATTTGAAAGCTAAGACATAAGGCTCCATGTAGTAAAAATTTCAGAATTTTCCCACATGTAGTTTGTTCCCAGTTTCAATTTAAGGTTAGGTTAGAAATGGGTAAATCAGAGAATACTCTGTTTTGGCCTCTACAAAATGTCGCATAACTTTGGCTATACTTAGCCAAATGAAGCAAGGTTTATGGAATTAGAAAGATATGAGAAAGATCTATATGCTCATAAAATTTCAGAATTTTTGAAGTTATGATGCATAATTAGTGCAATCTTGAAAATCAGCCTTTTTAGGCAAGATTTGAGGTATTTTGGGTATGGTTTGAACCTTGTGAACACTAGTAACTCTTTTTAGAGTTAGAGTTGAGTACCATAAGGCCTAGTTGGCAATAGTTGAGTACCATAAGGCTTAGTTGGCAGTAGATGAGCACCATATGACTTAATTGGCAATATTTGAGTGTCATAGAACTTAGTTTGAACCAAGTAAGTGGCTCCCCTATGGGTTGAACCAAGTAAGTGGCTCCCCTATGGGTTGAACCAAGCAAGTGGCTTCCCTATGGGTTGAATCCTAGTAAGAATTGCATCCCTTATGCAATAAGGTTGAACCTTAGAAAAAAAATTAGCTCTCTTATGGACATTGCCGAGCAAGCCTAGTAAAGTGGTGACACCAGAGTGTTTCATGAAAGGACTAGTTTTCCAAGGTTAAGCCAAGGATGTTAAATCCTATGCCAGGCTATGGATGAGAAATCCTATGCCAGGCTGTGGATTAATATATCCTATGCTAGGCTATGGATGAGAAATCCTATGCCAGGTTGTGGATCACTATATCCTACGCTAGGCTGTGGATGAGAAATCTCATGCCAGGCTGTGGATCAGTATATCCTACGCTAACTTGTGGATAATAAATCCTATGCATGGATGAAGATTATTATATCTTATGCTAGACTAAGGATGAACATTTCCTAGGTCAAGCCACAAATAAGTAGGCTTCATGCCAAACGACGGAATACAATTCCTAAGTATAATTAAGTTACATATACAAGTTTTAATTTAGAAATATATCTTTGTATATATATAGCTTTAATACCATGAGATATATGTTCTTACTGAGAATTTTATATTCTCATCTCGTTATGTTTCATGGTTAGCAGGTCAAGACCCAACAAGAGGGTAAGAAGATGGAGAAAGATGAAGAATTAGAAGAGTTTAGTATTATGCTTTTAATTCAAAGCTTATGTATTATTTTATAATTGCTTTGAAAATGTAAAGGTTGTATATTTGTATATGACTTTTAGATATGGCTCTCCATAATGATTTGTTTAAAATGTTATGGATTAGTTGATGATTAAGTTAGAAGTAGCATATCTAATACTGTTTTTCTAGGTATATGTCAAATATACTAGGGTACAGATATTAGGATGTTACATTCCCTCCCAAGAAGGGCTTGGGTTATAGTCTTGACAGGACTTTGTCACCAAAATGAATTGTGCGGAGGAGTAGTCTTATTAAACTTGATCCAAGGCTTATCCTTTTGACGAGTCGCAATTCCCTGAAGGACCTCATATGATTAGGATCATCTGACTTCTTTATTGAACCTAAAGCAATAACATAAAGAGACTTAAATTAACATAGATTATATACAACTTGAATTAGAACTAACCAAACTCATTGTTGATATTAGCAATATGGAATTAAACCGTTACCCCCCAGTAATTGCTAAGGAATAAGGCTAAACTCTTTGGAAATACACCATTATCCCCGGCAACGGCGCCAAAAACTTGTTAGACCATTTATGTATCGCGAGTGCACGGGTCGTTCAAGTAATATAGATACAGAGTAAAAGTTCGTTCCCACAAGGATATATGGTTTCCATTACTAAGTAACAACTAATAGCTTAGCTAAATTCTATTCAAGGACATATAAAATGAAGAAAAGCAAATAAACTAAATCTAAACTACAAAAGCAATAAAGATAAGGGTTTAGAGATCTAGGAAATCCTTCTTCACCTCCTATTTCATACTAATGATATGCAATCCTTATAAGCAACATCAATGATTAGTTAGGTTAGCTTAAGAATCTGATTTAGTCAAAAGCCTATGTCTAGGTCGATCAACCCTGGTGTCATTTACCTAATCCACTATGTTTCTTATGTTTTCATGAGGACTAGTATAAACTCCACTAATGAATGATCTATTCTCAAATACACGCTAATACATGGTTAAAAGGTATATTTCTATCCAGTTAGTGAATCAACTCATCCAAGCCAATTGAACTTGTCGAACATGCATCAACCATACCATGTCCATCTCCACAAATCCTTATGTCTAGTTCATTTGCATCAATAAAGATCATGCTATTATTAATCAAACAGAAGCAAGCATTAAGCATAGGCATGGAAGAACAAAGCTAAACATTAATATATACTCAAAAGATAACATAAACATCAATACTCATAGAAAGATCCAAAGTATTTCCTAAATACAGCTTGGCTAATCCATGAACACGAAATTACAATAAAAAACCATGCTCAAAAGATAAGGAAGAGAAGAGAAACAAAGGGAGAAGAGGAAGGAATCCATGGATAGCATCCTTGAAGCTTGAATCTCCTTCCATGAGGAAGATAGCATCCAACCTAGCCTCCCTAGGCCTCTAATTAGCCCAAAAATGAAGAACAAGCCGCAACCTCTCTAAAACCTAGAAACTAAAATAGAGCTCTCTTATAAAATCTGCTACAAATCTATTTATAGACTCAGAAAAATAGAGGCACGCCACGACATTAACATGACTACGCCGCGGCGCGTATCAAGTTAGGTCAAGGGCGCCGCGACATTAATATGCCACGCCGCGGTGCTCCATTTGTGTAGCTCTTGACTTTTGATGCAGGGGAGACTCACGCCGCGGCATTCACATGCCACGCTGCGACGTTGAGGTCTGAAATGCAAATTTGGCTTCCTCTTCCTATTCCACCTCAATTGCTCCATATATCATCTTGTTTGGAGCCCTTCCTATGATAGAAAAAACACTAAATTAGTACAAATATAAATTCACTTAATCAAATATCTATGCACAGTTTGCTCAATTACATACAAGAAAGGTATCAGAATTGAATATAACAAATAGAAGCATAAAACCTTCCAAATATGCATGACAACGAGGACATTAGCAATAAGAGAAATACAGATATGGGGCAAAAATAACTACACTTTGTGGAGTTATCAGTTACTACCTTCAAATTATTTATTTTTATGATGTTTTTTTTTAAATTCAATTTTGTTTTCAGTGCTTGAGAGTTGCATGGCCAAGACAAATCCGAAATCTATTCTTTTGTTTTGCTTTAATTGTGTATTGGATGAAGGAATGTTATAGTCAAGCTTTATTTATTGATTTGAATGAAATTTGGTTTTTGTTTTAGGCAAAATCATATGCTTCTTAGTTATTATATTTTCTTTGGTTGTAATTAATTTGAGTTCTCTAAAAACAACATGCTGCCCTGTTTTAATTTTTATTCCTATGTATAAGTTTTAAGTGTTGATGTAAGATTTTAATTAGAAATCCTAAGGGTTATATAAGTATTTCTATGTTAGTTTGTTGAGCAACTAAACAAGTGATAAAACTAAGAAAGTGGTTACTCTTTTTACATTATTTGGTGTCATAAATCGAGTCATGGAACTCATGGGACTCATGGGCAGACCAAGGAAAATAGCACGTGTTTTGAGCATTTGTGCTTTATTTCATTTTAATCTAGTTCTATTCCTTGTATAACATCTTGAACAAAAGTTTGTGCATTTGATTAGTATTTGAATATCCTATGACTCATGGTCAAGTTGAGGAATGAGAATAATTACGTTCTTTTAAAATGTCCATATATTTTCTAGTAAAGTTTATATTGAGCTGTGATATGGTAGTGATGTGAAACTAGTTGGACTTTGAAGTTGAGTGTCATGGCTAGGTATGTTTTGATTTGAGCAGAATTGTGTTGCTTCTATGTCATAATTTATGGCTTAAATGGTACTAGAAAATCATGGTAAAGTGATGCGTTTTGTTATTGAGATACTATTGTTGTTGGTGCTTGAAAAGGAGCCTTGAATGATGATTGAATAATAAGGCAGAATGCTGCCCCAATTTTAAATCAGAATTTTTGATAACTTTGAACTTGAAATTGTGACTTGATTGGTGATTAAAAGTTATAGCATAATGCTGCTTTGTATTGGTAGGTTCTTGATACCTTTTTGTGTTGCAAAATGTTGTTTGAAAGGGTGAAAAAGTTATGGCAGAAAGCTACCTCAATATGGCTAGAATTGTAATAAACATGTGCATAAAATTTTGGTTTAAAATGTGATTGAAAGATATGGTAGGGTGTTGTCCTTGTGATGGTTAAAAATTTATAAGTTCTTATGTTATTGATGGAGTTTACCTCTTCAAGTTCTTGAAGTGAAAAAAAAAATGGTATTTGATGTATAATGTAATGTATGAGGGAAAACTTGATTATGTTAAAGGTAAACGAAGGAGTGGTTTTAAACATTCTTGCATGTTTTGGTTTTCAAACTTGATGTTTGCTATTTCCATATATTTGACTTGAGCCAAAGGTGCTCTTGATGTTAGGGTTATGATATTAAGGGAGGTCAGGGAACAAAGGTTTTCCCAATACCTCATTTTTATCTGGGAACAAAGGTTTTCCCAACACCCAGAGAAAATACAAAGACCAAAAGTTGTCTTGAGAATATGCAAATATCATGAGTTTTCTTAAAATAAAAATATTTTTACTAACACTGCATACGCATACATTAGGGCATTTCTTAGGCATACTCATACATCAACATGCATAGCATAAAATGACAATTGTATGGATAATTGTCTTATTTTTTTTTAGAATAAAGTTAATAAGGACCATGGATAACGCCTGACTTGAAGGTATCTTGAAAGGATGAAATAAAGTGTTTATGTTTAGATATGATAATTATAATTGAGTTATTGATATTTTAGGTTTTATTACGAAAGATGAATGTGTGTGTGTGTGTGTATATATATATATATATAATGTAAATTATGTATACTTAGTATCAATGCTTAGATTGATTGAGATAATAAATTGAGTTTAAAACTATTTGATTGATTAAATTGTGTAAATGGGTCTTATTAAGGGTAATAATTGAACCTCTATTTCGAGAAGAGAGAGAATTAACTTTGGCCGTCTGCCACCTCTCTAACTTATATAAATATATTCATGTGGATTTTTAAACTAAGGATATGTTTTCCCCAAAATAGCTAGAAATATTACGATGCCACGTTTTCAATAAATTACCAAGAATTCTTTAAATTCTCACCCTGTATGTTTGTATTTTCATATTATTTCTAGGAACAATGAAGGTTTGGCTTGAAGAAAGGAAGACTGGTATCGAAGAAGAAAAGCTTAGATGTAATTAATAGATATAGTAATATGTAAAGTTTGATTATATTTGGCCATGGAAGCATTTTATGTATTATTTATATTAAGAAGTATGTATTTGTATAAGGGACTTTTTGATATATATATATATATATATATATATATATATATATATATATATATATATATATATATATATATATATATATATATAAGTATGATTAAACAAGTAACAGGCTCATATTTTCATATAATCTAGGTTTGTTTTCAAAAACTTGATATTAGTTTTAAAGTGATATCACTAATGCTAAATACTAAGGCATGATTCTAGACATGTCATTAGTATTAGTAATAGGGTGTTACAGTAAAATTGTGAAAGAAAAGTCAAAAGAAGTGATAAATATGAAGCAAAGCTTAAGGCGATGGATGATCTAAATTTTATGACAAAAATGAACCAAAATTCTCTCCTCTCTATAGTCGTATCTTATGTTGTTTTAGGGGCTAATTTACATGTTAAAAAGTGGTAACAAAGTGAAGAAAGAAAGTCAATAAGATGGATAAAATGAATGTCAGTGGAAGGAAGAAAAATGTAGAATAATGAATTGTATTGGAGCTTTTGTATCTGTTACGTATACTTTAATCTTCCAAAGTTGAGTTTTTAAGTATTGATAGCAATAAATTTTATTCATTTAATGATTCTCTCACTAAGTGTCTTAAGGTTCAATTTGGCTTAATTAGATTGGTTTTGTCACATTTTATGATTTTGGGCCTAATTAGATCATTGAAGGAATTATTGCATGAATTGACCTTTATTTGTCTATCTATAGTGTTCAGTATTTCGGCTATAATCTGAGTACTAAACATCTGATTAGTGTGATTCTAGTCTTGTAGGAAGCAAAGACATCCCTACAAGTTTCATGAGACCTCAGGAGCTGAATCATACGTTTGGATAATTTAAATTGAAGTTGAAGCAAGAGCCAGAATGTTGATCTTGACAGCCTGACCTCTACGCATGCATCAACCCATATCTCGAGTTTTAGGAGTTCAATGTATGTCAAACTAAGCCCAAATGAAAGCTAAGACACAAAGCTACAACTCTTATGAAGTCCGAACTGGTCAAACAACAGCGTCTACGCCGAGATGTATGAAGTGCGGGAAGGAACACTGCACGAGAGACTGCACTAATAAAGGAGTTATCTACTTCAGATATGGGAAACCTAGACATGTTTCTCACGAATGCAATCAACCTAAGGCGGAACCTTCCATCAATGCTGCTAGAACTGCTAAACCGCAGGCTAGAGGTCGAGTTTACACCCTGAGTGGCGCTGAAGCCTCTGAATCCAAAGATCTTATACAAGGAGAAGGTGTCATAGAAGGTAATTTTTTAACTATACTATATGACTCAGGTGCAACCCATTCTTTCATCTCCTATGACTGTGTGAAAAGACTTAGCTTACCTGTGTCTTCTTTGCCTTTTGATTTGACTATTTCAACTCCAACTGCTAAACCTATTGTCACTACTAAAGTCTGTTTGGATTGTCCATTGATTGTTGAAGGTTGAATCTTTTCTGTTGATTTGATCTGTTTGCCACTATCTTAATTAGATGTGATCCTAGGAATGGATTGGTTATCTGCTAACCATGTCCTATTAGATTGTTCTAGAAAAACCATAGTTTTTCCTTTGGATGAGAATTCTAGATTTTTGATGGCCAACCAAGTTCAAGCTTTCTTGAAAGAAGGAGCTCGGGGATACATGTTGTTGTCTTCTTTGAAATTCGAGAATGAGGTAGATGTGGACGTAATCTCGGTGGTTCGAGAGTTTCCAGAAGTTTTTCTCGAAGATATACCTAGTTTACCACCGGAGCGGGAGATCGAATTTGCCATCAATCTTGTACCTGGAGCTGGTCCTATTTCCATAGCGCCTTACAGAATGTCACCAGCAGAGCTAGTTGAGCTCAAGAAACAACTGGAAGAGCTTTTGGAGAAGCAATTCATGAGACCCAGTGTATCACCTTGGGGAGCACCGGTATTATTAGTTAAGAAGAAAGACGGTACTTCGAGATTGTGCATGGATTATCGTCAATTAAACAAGGTCACAATCAAGAACAAGTATCCATTGCCGAGGATAGGCGACATAATGAACCAACTGAAAGGAGCGGCAATGTTTTCTAAGATCGATCTGCGATCGGGCTACCATCAGATTAGAGTGAAAGTGGAAGATATTCCTAAAATGAGTTTTCATACTCGTTATGGACATTATGAGTACCTGGTGATGCCTTTTGGTGTGACTAATGCACTTGCTATTTTCATGAATTATATGAATAGAATCTTCCATCCTTATTTGGACAGATTTGCCATTATCTTCATCGATGATATCTTCATTTATTCGAAAAATTAGGAGAATCATACCGAGCATCTCAGTATAGTTCTTCAGACTTTAAAGGAGAAAGAGATGTATGCCAAGTTATCGAAGTGTGAGTTTTGGTTAAATGAAGTTAAATTTTTGGGCCATATGATTTCGAAGGAAGGAATTGTTGTAGACCCATCAAAGGTTGAAGTTGTTCTACAATAGGAAAGACTAAAGACGGTGACCAAAATCTGAAGCTTTGTTGGATTAGCAGGGTATTACCGGAGGTTTATTGAAAGGTTCTCTAAGATTGCCCGACCTCTCACTCAACTCACAAGGAAGAATCAAGCTTTTGAATGGACGGATGCTTGCGAGGAGAGTTTTCAAGAGTTGAAAAGGAGACTAACTACTTCACCAGTGTTAGTTCTACCTAATCCAAGTGAACCATTCGAAGTGTACTGTGACACTTCATACCAAGGATTGGGTTGTGTCCTTATGTAAGGCAGAAAAGTGGTGGCTTATGCCTCAAGACAATTGCGAGTGCATGAGAAGAATTGCCCAACGCATGGCTTGGAGTTAGCTGTTGTTGTGTTTGCTTTGAAGATATGGAGACAATTCCTCTATGGGGCAACATTCAACATCTTTAGTGATCATAAGAGCTTGAAGTATTTGTATGATAAAAAAGAGTTGAACATGACACAACGAAGATGGTTAGAATTCCTAAAAGACTACGATTTCCAACTTCAATATCACCCTGGGAAGGCCAATGTTGTGGCCGATGCCTTAAGTAGAAAAACGATCAACGTTTCCACCATGATGATCAGAGAGCAGGATTTGATAGAACAATTCTTGGACGTATGGTCCTTTGTGGAATTAATGCCAGGAAAAATTTGCATGAACATGGTCACTATCTCGAATGACTTAATGGAAGATATCCGAGAAAAGCAAAAGGCTGACAAGTTCTTGCAAGAGGAAAGAGAGTTGATAAAGCAGGGTGGTGTATCAACATTAGAGGAAGGAAGTAATGGAATTTTAAGATTCCAAGGTAGAGTTTGTGTGCCTAAAGATGAGGAACTCATGAAGTACATTCTTGAACGTGCTCATAAGAGTCAGCTGAGTATGCATCCTAGAATAACCAAAATATACCAAGATTTGAAGAAGTTGTTTTAGTGGCATGGGATGAAAAGAGATATTGCTAGATGTATATCTTCCTATTTAGTTTGTCAGAAGACAAAGATTGAACATCAAAGACCGTCAGGATTGCTGCAACTCTTGACTATTCACGAATAGAAATGGGATAGTATTGCCATGGACTTTGTTGTCGGGTTACCAAAGACCAAAAGAGGATATGATTCAATATGGGTAATTGTGGATCGACTTACAAAGTTAGCACACTTCTTGCCGATCAACATAAGATATCCATTGGAAAAGTTGACTCAGTTGTACATCGGTGAAATTGTCAGATTACATGGTGTGCCTACTAGTATCATCTCTGACAGAGATCCGAGATTTACATTAAAATTTTGGAAAAGTCTTCAAGAAGCAATGTGGACAAAGCTACGTTTGAGTTCTGCATATCACCCTCAGACGGACGGCTAATCAGAAAGAACAATTTAATCATTGGAAGATTTGTTGAGAGCTTGTGCTATAGAGCAGACTGGAAGCTAGGACGAGATTTTACCATTGGTAGAATTTACTTATAATAATAGTTACCATTCAAGCATAGGGATGGCACCCTATGAGGCTCTGTATGGACGAAGGTGGAGAACACCTTTATCTTGGTATCAAGACGGAAAGAGACTTACAGTCGGACCTGATCTTATTCAACAGATGACTGAGAAAGTCAAGATGATTCAGGAGAAGAAGAGAATGACTCAAAGTCGATAAAAGAGTTATGCACACAAAAGGAGAAAACCTCTTGAATTTGAGGAAAGAGAGCATGTGTTCTTGAAAGTCACACCTACAATTGAGGTCGGTCGGGTTCTCAAATCTAGAAAACTCACTCCAAAATTCCTTGGACCTTATCAAATTCTTCATCGAATAGGTCTTGTTGCTTACCAAATAGCTTTAATACCTTTTCTTTCAAATCTCCCCAATGTTTTTCATGTGTCACAACTTTAAAAATGCATTCCAAGTCCTGATCATATCATAGCACCCGATTCAGTACAATTAAAGGAAAACTTGACTTATGAAACAACTCCTGTAAGGATTGAGGATAGGAGAATGAAGCAACTTAGAGGGAAAGACATTTCATTGGTGAAAGTGATCTGGAACGAGACAACTAGAAATGCAACATAGGAACTGGAGAACAAGATGAAGGAGCAATACTTAGAGTTGTTTTAAGGTACGAAAATTTCGAGGACGAAATTCTTATTTGTTGGGGAGAGTTATAACACCCCAAAAATTTATTTATTTTATTATAAGTATTCATTTTATAATATTTTTTATTTTTAGGAATTTTTCTGGATTTTTCTGAGAACGCAGAATATTTTAATATTATTTCTCATTTTACATGCAAATTGAGTAGAGCTGGGAAAATGAGTTATTTTTCCTGAGAACCTTGATCTGTGGAAATGTTGTCAGGGGATCTTACTAAACTCAAGGCTGGACATGATTTACAATGTTCATATTTTTCGAGAAAATTTTATCTGATAAAATAATAAATCGCTGTACAATTTTTATCTGCCAGACAATTAATATTGACTTCTGTCAACAGTAACAATTGTCCATTGGATAATTTCCTGAATTAAAAACCCTATCACATTATCCTAATGTAATTTACTTTAAGTCTAATAAAACCCACTTTAATTCAAATTTATTGTATTTTAATCAAAGCTTCTATGAGAAGCTTTGACCACCAAATGACCAAGCTACCCTTGGCTTGTTGGGGAAGCCAAATTTTGCCCCTTCTCTCTCTCCTTTGCCGCGGCATTCCTTGCCCTTGGGAAGCAAAAATTTGCCTCCACACTTAACCAATAATCACCCAAAAATATCATTTTTCCTACAACACTTTCTCTATCTAGTTCTTTTTCTTCATTTTTCTCTCTTCCTTCTCTCTTCTTCTCCTTCTTGGCTACGGTTTTGTAGCCACCATTAGTGGCCATTTCTCTTCACTTTTCTCTTCACTAACATCATTTCCATACTCACCTCAACCTCCTCTACACTTTCTATTTAGAAAGTTTCTTCAAAATCCATCTTCACCTCCATTGTCTTCCAAGACAAAGCTTCCAACTTTGAGGTAAAGTTTCCATTTTCTTCTTTCTTTTCATTTTCATGATCTATGGTTTCATTGGAGACCAAAGATCCATCTTTTACCATGCTTAATGTTGATTTTTTATGATTTCAATTTCTAGGGTTTTTTGACCCCAAAACTGAAACCACCAAGGAGCACCTAGGAAGCCATTTTTGTGTTCTTCCTTTAGGTAAGAGGGAGATTTACTCACTTCTACCATTATTGGTGGTGAGGAGACTTTGTATGATTGTTTGATGGAGAAATCCATATTTGTATGCTCACTTGTTTGGTTGATTTGCATGCCTTGTGTGACCTTGATGAGGATTGAAGTTTGATTGTATAAATGGTTTGATAATAATGGAATTGATAAATGAAAAATTGAGAATTTCCTATCACCTATGGAGGTCACGGCTTTGACTAGGATTTTGGGATGTAAATTGGCTTTTGTACACAAATAAAATAGAGCTTATGTAATTAAATGTTGAGTGATAATGTTAGAATTAACGAATGAAAATTTTGAGGGTTTCCTACCCTACCCTAACGTTGAATTTTGAGGGATTGGATTGTTTGGTGTGAACAAAAATTTAAGTGATTAGATATCAAAAGACTAATGCATAATATGGAAAGAAATTGGAACCTTGAAGACCTAGTGAGGCCACGGCTTTTAGAGAAAATTTAGGGTTTAAATGATACCTTGGTGCATCTTTGGAAATTAGGAATTTAGAGACATGCATAATCCATAATTTTGAATTGAATAATAACACTTAAGAGGGACACGGTTTTGAAGGGTTATTTAACTTAAAATTGTCATAATTAACCAAAGCTTAAAACTTTGAGAATTGAATCCATAATGTGGACTTGTGATAATAGATGAACCCTAAATACATATTAATGTTGAGAATTGATTCTATATTATCATGAATCCCTATGTGGGAAAGTATTTTTATGTCGAGGGAATCATGACATGTTGATGTTGAGAAATGAATATATATATATATATATATATGTCATTGTGGTGTACTTCATGATGAATGCATCATTGATAAACATACATGATGTACATTAAGTCGTCATGCATATGTGTTGTCCGTTGGACATTGTTGGGAAGGCGATGTAGGCCTAGGAGTTTGAATAACACCTATGTGCGGGTGCGAGTAGACTAAGTGTAGGGTCATAGTAGTTGGCCCTGGGGGCGTCGGGGTGCGGGTGTCTCACAATAGATAGTGGTAGCTCCACTAGGGCCGTGGGATAGACCGATGCAAACACACTGACGATCCGGACTGAGACGTTGTCCTATATCGCAATCAACTATTGAGGTGCCATGTATAAGCCATATTGCGCAAATATTTTTATGAGATGAGCACACTACTTTTAAGGCTAACGAGATACTGGCATAACTCCTTATCATTCACTCTGAAAATGTTTATGTCTAGCTCCATGGAGTAGGAATTTTGGTACCATTTGCATTGTGAACTGTCAGTCTCATAATTCATTGAGCATGAGTATTTATAATTGTGTAAAAATATCTGTTACTATTACTGCAATAATCACTTGACTAATTGAGTTGTCGACTGTTGGAAATATTGATGTTATATGCCTGTTATTGATAATTCCTATTGCTATTTATTGTTGTTCTGCTTTTACTGTGATTGGATATATGAACTGTGTTGATATGTGAGCATCCAGTGCTATTCTGTTTTCTTACTGCCATATTGGTAATGAAAGCTGGGTGTCTCACATCTTTTTGTATTTCAATATTTCTGTTTATTTGTATGCTTCTAAGAAGATGTTCGTGAGGAAGAAAAGGAAACACCTGAGTTTTCGGGTTTTTGGCCGCACTACGACTAGGGCTTGCTGAGGATGTCATCACGCCCACGCTAACTTTTGGGGTACGTCAAGTTGACCTTCCACAGAGGACCCAATTGCTGGCACATACATGTGCAGACGGATCAATGCGTGTATCGCGGGGAGCTGACGGTGTCTTTAACTTGGGGTCACTATGACCCTCCTGTTTTCGACTTTACTGCTTTTTTCATTTTGGAGTTTTACCTACCCATGAGGGATATATTGTAACACCCCAAACTTCCTAAATATAAGATAGTAATTTTGACAGTTAACAGAATTCTACTATTTAGTAGTTTCTATATACTGTAAAATTATTTTGATTATTCCGTGATTGCTTTTGATCGTTTTGAGTGAAATATTTCGTGTCAAGAAAATAATAATTTTCGGGCCAAGGAAAATTGTACGTGATTTAATTATTACTGTCAAGTTTTAATTATTTTACGTAATCTGATTTGATATTTGTGTATTTTCTAATTTTTGTGATTTTGTGTGTGATTATAAAATTTTTATATTACTCTGTTTATTTTAGCGTTATCCATGGGCCGTCTGTGGGCCCAGGGAGGTATATGTGGGCCCCACGTGGGTCCAAAAAGGTAAAAAAAATTCTGTAGCTAGAAAAAATTCGTACTGTTGAGACAGAGACGGGGGATCTTACTAAACCTGAATCCGGAAATAGTTTTAAAAATTTTCTTTTACTGTGTTTTGAACTGTATTTAATTATCGGGTGATAAAAATACAGTAAAAATATTATTCGAATGGTAATAGCAGATATAAAAAATAAATATTGTACTGCGAAGTCATCATTAGTGGTTTGGATATCTACCATTGATGTAATCAACGGTGGAGACTTGATCTTGATTTAATCAACGGTTGAGAATTAGTCTTATAAAGTGGCTAGGACCATTTATAGCCCTTGGATGTAAATTTTGAAAGAGTAATCTTGACCCTTCATTTTGGAGACACATCTAATGGCTAGGATTTCAAGGAGGAAAGATCCAATGGCCTAAATTAAGTCTTCCATCTAAAGCCTAAACCTAAAACCTATATTAATCCTAACCATTGATCTAATCAATGGTCAAGATTGCCTAAAATGATGGCTAGGAGACTTGTTGCATTTTGAAGAGTACATGGAGGACGGAGGACGGTTTTGGTACTGCATTTAGGAGCTAAAGTAACATTGGAAGACCATAATTGATCACCTTTGGTCATTATTGATCATTCTTCATCTTTCCTAAAGCAAAGCTTAACAAAAATTCTCTTCATTTCTCTCCAAAACATAGCTCACGGCCAAGCACTCTACAACACCCTTCTACCACTCTTTAATTTCAAACAACCATATTTCTTGAATCTACACCTAATTTTAAGACACTTTGTAGTTTACACCAAGTCCTAAATCTTTCATCTTTAAGGAGTTATTCTAAGAGCAAGTTCTAGGGTTCTTAAGGTGAAGTTATGGAAAACTTCATTTCTTCTCTTCTTTTTCATGTTCTAAACCATGTTTGATCCATGGTTCCTCTTATTCAAGCTTAATATACTAATTTCTTTGTGTTTGTTTTGTGTTCAAGAGACTTTTGTTGGTGGAGATCTTGTTCAAAATACAAAGCAAGGAACTTTTTGTGGTTCTGCAAGAGGTAAGAGGGAGATGCATCTCACCAACCAAGTATGGTGGTGAGAGATGGTTTATTTATTTGATGGATGTTGAATCCATGTGAGGATTCATATCCATAGTCATGTAATAATTTGTGTGTGTCTATGTGCTTTGATTATTTATCTATGTTTGATATGATTTGCATGATTTTATTGCTTATATGGTATGCTTATAATATGCATGATGAAAACGTGTTGAATATATTATGGTGGAGGTATGTTGAAACAAGCAATTTTGGCTCCAAAGGCCAAGGGGGAGGCTACGGTTTTGAGCACTCAAAATTAGGGTTCATGTTAAAATTTTTCAAGAACAAGGGAATTAATTTTGGTCACTAAACTAAGGTGAATTTCGGCCAAGACACCTCAAATTAGGTGTTCACAAATTTATATTTTCATAAATGATAAAATTGAATGATTAGAGCAGCAAGGAAAATAAACAAAAGGTTTGATTTTCAAGAAACAATGTACATGGTTTTGGAAAAGTATTTTTATTAATTTATTTTGTGTAAAAACAAGAATGGAACTTAGTTGATTTAGAAGGAAAAATACAAGAATGATTTCAATGGTCATGTCCACGATTTTGAAGGCTTGTAATGTCTTGATTTTTATGAACAAAGTGATTTTCAAAGTGAAAATATAACTTGATTTAATACAAGGATTTTGGAAAGGGAATCCGAGTATTTTAACACTTGAGAATTGGAATTTTCATACGTGAATAGAAAAGAGAGGTTTAAAATGTTTGAACCTCAATTTATTTTAAAGAGGATTGATTTTTAGAATTGATTTGGAATTATAAAGAATACATTGGTAACTTGGGATTTTCTAACGTGTAACTCATTCTTTGGGTTTTGGAGAGCGTTAGTAAATTTTAAAGTTAAAAACATTGATTTAATTCAATGAAATGATGATTTTATGGAACAAATTACGAAAAGTATTTTCTTGAGTAAGAAATGTGTAAAATAATGTGAAAAGTCATATTATTTTGAAAAATGTTGAAAAGAAATTTTTAACAGTTGAGAGATATTTTACGAAGTTGAAAAGTAGTGAAAAATGATTTACGTAACTTAAAAACGCAATTTTTAAGCTACGCGATTGGAAAAACGTTTAAATATTTCCACGCGATTTGAAAAACATTGAAATATTTCTACGCAGTTTGGAAAGTGTAACACCCCAACTTTTGGGTAAAAGACCGTTGTGTCCCTGTTTTGCTATTTCTTGTTTTTCTGTATGAAATACAGAAAAATAATATTGTTTGTTATTTTATTTGGTCATTTTACATAATTTGTTTCGATACAGTAAAATAAAAATTTTATCAAATTACTGTTTTAAATTTTTCTGTGTGAAAAACAGATGTATAATACTGTCTGGTATTTTATATAATCGTTTTACGTATTTTTCTTCAAGACAAGTGAAATAAAATTTTTCTTGAATCCATTTGTTTTAAATTTTCTGTGTAATATACAACTATATAATACTGCTGGATATTTTATTTGAATGTTTTGGATGATTAGCTACATTGTGGGAAAAAATGAAAAAATGACCATTACGTCCCAAATGTGCTGTTTTTGCTGTTTTTGCTGTTTTTAATTGTTTTCTACTTGATACAGTGCTCAATATTACTGTCTGTGATTTTATATAGACTTTTTGTGTGATTTGCTCTGGAGTAGGAAAATAATTTTTCCGGACCGGGAAAATCTGTTTTTAATTATTCGGAGCGGGGATCTTACTAAACCCAATTCGAATGAGCCTAAAATTAATCTTTTAATTTTTAGGATTTAATCTTGTCAAATAAAATAATTTTATATTATTATAATATTATTTTATTAGTCAGTATAAATAAGTGACGGCGGACCCGGAAATATTTTGCGGGACCCACGTTTAGTCATCAAGTGCTGTACACGTGGACCAATGAGGAGCTGGTCAAAATTGATGGCTATGACTCATCGCAACGGGCCAATAGGACGATGACACGTGGCATGACACCTCAGCATCATGACTCAGCAGCTTCTAGAAGGTTCCGAAGTCGACTCGGCCTGTGACTCACCGCAGTGACTCGCCAATTCCAGAAGCTTCTCTGATGACTCAGCACTGTGACTCACCATTTATGACGCAGCCAATGATGCAGTTGTGATGCAGTTGTGATGCAGTCAGTGACTCAGCATGCTGACTCGCCATGCTGACTCACCTGTTTTAGAAAATATCTATGCTGACTCATCTGCTCTAGAAAAATATCTACGCTGACTCGCCATGTTGACTCACCCGTTCTAGAAAATTCCACGATGACTCATCATACTGACTCATCGTAGTGAGTCACATATTCTAGAAATTTCTCTTTGATGACTCGCTTTATCACTCATCAAGGGCAATCAGTAGAAAAATGATCAATAATAATTTTTACTCTGCTAGTATAAAATAAAAATCTATGTATATTTTATTACCCATTAGACAATAAACACTGACTTTATAAACAGTAATTATTGTATAATTATTGTTTATTGGTTAAAGTATGTTAGAAAATATACAATGTGCACCAATAGGAATTGGTCAACAAAAATAGCAACCAATAAGAATCAAGTTAGTAAATATTTAACCAATGTAATTTAGTTAATAACAATGGCTTGACTCTTTAAGGACCAATAAGAAGCAAGCTATCAAATGAGTTTGGACTTCTTGAATTTGAATGGTTCTACGTAAAGGAGGAATGAGCAATTTGCTCTAATAGCCAAATTCACAAAGTGAATTTCACGTAGAAAGCCTTAGGGAATTCTTTTAGAAAGCCAAATTGAACAATGAAGACCAAGTCAATCTTAGTGGTTTTTTTTCATGTGTTTTTACGGCAAAGCAAAGCCTTTTGATGAAGCAAATGTTATCATTCAATTCTTCCTATCATTCAATTAATGAACCAAATAAAGACTAGTCAAATTTAGTGGCTTTTCTTTGTTGCTTCTACGGCAAAGCTAACTCTTTGTAAGGCAAAATATTACAATTGATTTCTTTCTATCTTTAATTAATTAACCAAGTGTGACAAAGTCAATATTGATGGCTTCTCTTCATGATGCATCTACGGCAAATGCATGCGTTTAGGAAGGCAATTTTACATTTCAATTCATTCTTATTTCTCTATGCATTTACGACCATGCATAGAAAAAGGAAACAAGTTTAATTTCAATTTCATAAAGCTAGTCAATTTTGGTGGCTCTCTTGTTTAGCTTCTACGGCAATTGAATGCCTTTAGGAAGACAATTCCAACACTCCAATTCACTCTCACTCTCTATGCATTTACGGCAATGCATGTTTGAAGAAAACAATTTCAATACTTTAATTCATTCTTTCTCTTCATGCATCTACGGTCAAGACCTTCCTCTTTCTCCAAAATTCTCCAAATAGCAACAAACTCTTATTCCTTTTTCTCTTCTTGTGTTCTACGGCTATAGCTCCTAATGGAGGACACTTTCCATTCCTTTTATCTCACTTGTCTTCATTTGCCAAAGTCTTCATCTTTTCTCCAAAAGCTATCAAACAATTAAACCTCTCAAATATTTCTTCTCTTTTCTTCTCTAAACCTCACGGCCTCTTCACTCTTTTCTATCATTCATTTTTCTAAAATTCCAAACTACCTAATTTCTTGCTTCTTTAGTTCATTTCAAGACTCTTTGTAGTTGAAACCTAAGCCTAAATCTTCCATTTTCTATCTTGTTCTTCAAAGCTTAAGTTTGAAGTCTTGAAGGTAGGGTTCTTTGATCTTCAAATTTCTATCCATTTCAAAGTTTTAATCATGATTTTAATTCATGATTATTATAGTTTAGAGCCTTAGGTATTAATATTGTATGTTTTCTTTGTTTTCAAGGAGCTCTTGGTGGAGGAAACTTGCTTGAAGGAGACATACAAGGAGCTTGGAGGTTCTTCAAGAGGTAAGAGGGAGATTACCCTCATCAACCATGTGTTGGTGGTGAGGAATGTTTGTGGTTGTGGTGAAGAATCCATAAGGATTCATTCACTTGATTGTTTATAGTTTTTCTAATTGTGATTGATTATGTGTGTAAATTATTTATGTGTTTATTACTTGTGTGTTTGTTAATTTTGTGTTTGTTAGTAGGTTGTTGTGTATTTGTTAGTAGCCTTCTTGTTTGATATTTGTAATAATTTGCATGTCTACAAGCTTTGATAATATTGCATGTGTTAGAAATGCATGATAAAATATAGGATATGAACAATATGTCAAGGATTGTATGAGTGTTCCAAAGAACACACTAACAAGGCTCACGGCCATGATCCAAATGGGGAACCAAAATGTTCTCTTAATTTTCTTAAAATGTGATTTAATTAACCTAGGAGAATTGGTAAGAGATCCATTTGTTTAGATCAAGAAAAATGAATTTGGAAATCAAATGGCATAACCTTATATTTTCGGCCAACATGTCTAACTTCAACACTTTGATTTCTAAAATTATTTTCTAGGGTAATGATTTAATCAACGTAGACAATACAAGAGATTTAACATGTATTTAGAAGGTGAAAAATAATTTGGAAATCAAATGCAAAGTTTTTATCAAATTCGGCCAACATGCCAAATTAGATATTCATGATTTCTAAAATTAATTCCAAGCTATTTTCAATCAAGAAGAAGCAATACAAGTTAAAGTAAATTTTCTACAATGAGTTTTAAAGAAATAAAGTGGTTAGAATTAAGTTTAAGAGGTTAATACTAATGATTTTTACTGTAAGAAGAAATACAGTAGCTTTATAAAATTTCTAACGTATAGCTCCCCATGTGTTTTGAAGCACGTTAGTAATTTTCAAAAGTGTAATTAATTGGTTGTAATAAAAATAAAAGGAGTTTTGACAGTAAACCTAGAAAACCATTATTATAATTTTTTCTAAATCAAATACTGTCAATTTTTATTAAAAATAGACAAATAAGACAGAAAAGATGAGCAAAAGACAGTATACGCTATGAAAAATATTTTACGTAATTTAAAAGTACTAAATATTATTTCTGTTTGTTCTAAACAGTTATTTTCAGGAAGTTGGACAAGAAAACGATTTAAAAATCTTACGCGATTGAGAAAACGTATTAAAAATTCTACGCGATTTTGAAAACAGTAAAATATATTTACGCGATTTATAAATGTTTGTAAAAACGACGGAATTGTGAAAATGCAATAAAATTTCTACGCGATTGAACGTTACTGTATTTTTCACTGTCGGGAAAATGTGAACCCGTATAGGTTTTCTTTATATATGTATTTGTTGCCAATGAGGGCAAGCTTTCGCTGTCGGGAAAATGTGAACCCGTACAGGCTTTCTATTTTTCTGCTATTGAGGGCATATTATTATCTTGAGGGCATTTTCATAATTTCATATTTTTGGAATTATGTATTGTCTTTATGCCAATTTTTGGTGTTTTGGTTGACGAGACGAATCACATCGTGTTGTCGATGCGATAAACGTAGTGTGGTTCATTGTTCTAATGAACTTGGAGACTTTAGTGTACGGGATCCCATATATAGACAGTTGGTAGCTCCGCTGGGCCGTGGTAAACCGATAGCACACTAATGGACTCGACACGCACTATATTTAATCGAGGTTTGTAAAGTCTAGTAGTACATTGCCTATAGTGCCACAACGGGAGACCGTGAACTATACTACGCCTGGATGGTGGATTCCCAGTGTCGTAGGCTATTGACGCAACGTGTGACAGCGTGATAGTTGGTTGGGCAGCCGTGGTACTAATAGATTTTGCAAGTCATTCTCTCTGATATCTGTTTGTGTTTAACTCCATGGAGTAGGATTGTGTCTTGTTGTATATGTTGATATGTGGTGCATTGTTATCTTTTATTTGATATTTTTATCTATTATCTTTTATTTGTTATTTCTTTTATTTGTTATTTTTATCTCTGTTATCTTTTATTCATTATCTTTTATTTGTTATCTTTTATCTATTATATTTTTATTTGTGATTTTTATTTGTGATTTCTATCTCGTGATTTTTATCTGTGACCTTTCATTTGTGATATTTCGTTGTTATGACATTTGATCTTTCTTTTATATTGTACTGTTATGATATTTTATATGGTATGAATTGTTATCTCTATCCTGATAATGTTATTGCTGTTTATTATATTAGGTTATATGCATATTAGAAATATTTGTAAATTGATAACATGACTATAATTGTAATATCTGTGTGTATGGAATGACGTTGTCATTCGAATCATTCTTTGCTACCGTACTGGTATTGGTGAAAGGGGATCTCACCTCTTTACTGTATTGCTGTGTTGTGTTGTGTTGTTAAAATCGTATAGTAGGCGGAGTAAACCTATTGGAGGCCATATTCTGAAGATGGTGACGGCGTCAAAGAGTGACCTTCAGACTTCAACAGGATGCAGTTGGTGGAGACATGGATCTTGTAGGTTGAGTTTTTTTTTCCGTTAGTGTTGTTACCGTGCTATTAGTAGTAACCTTCATTAGGTTTTCTACTGTTTCTCTGAGTCTGTAAATGTTACGTTTTAAATTGTTGTTGAATATTTTGTGGAATATAAAATATGTGTATTAATCAATTCAATTTAATTTCGGTTTTTCTTATAATTTTTGGTAAGTTTATATTTCCGCGAAATGGAATTTTAAAATTCATCTTTTAACAATCAAAACTTTTATAAAATGATTTCAGTTGATTTTATATTTTATTTAAAATGTGACGCCCTACGGAGGGTGTTACAGAAAGCGTTTAAATATTTTTACATGATTGAAATATTGTTGAAAAATCACTACGTGATGTAAAAATGGTGGAATATTTTTACGTAATTGATGGAAACGTTGAAAAATCTATATGTGATTTGAAAACGTAACAGAAATGTTACTAAATTGTGAAAATGCGACAAAAATGGTGCGTGACTATAAAAACACGATAATATGATTTTTGCGATTAAATATACAATAGGATATTACTGTTGAACTAGTGAATGGACACTGTGTGAGAAAATAATAAATTTTGCCTGTGATTGGCATTAGTGCATTTTATATGTATGAATTGGTGTATGAACACTGTATATGAAATTTGCCTATGTTTGACATTGGTGCATTGAACATGCATTGGAAAGGTCTGATGGACTGTATGAGGCTAGTTGCCTAGGAGAGACGTACACCTCTTGAGTGGGTGCGATATGCGTAGTGTAAGTCACTTGTTGACCTTGGGGGCATCGGGGTGCGGGTTGCTTACATGGATGGTTGGTAGCTCTTCTTCCCGTAAGTTAGACCGATCCAACGCACCGATGATCCTGACTGAGATACTATTCTTAATCGAGATCTCGTAAAGACTGTCGTGTATATGCTAGATGTGCAAATACAAATGAGAATTTTAGCACTTGGTCTGAGGCAGTTTGGTACAGACAGATCTTTCAGATCAACTTCTCCGAACTGAGGATTAGCTCCATGGAGTATGACATTGAGTCTATGTGCGCATGCATGAAACTGAGCATTTATATTTATATGATATATTAATTGAGGAATATTGGCTATGACAATTGTTCGATTGAGAAAATACTTAGATGATGATGATGATAATATTGTTAATGGCATGATGTTAAATGTTATTTATTGTATCTGTTATTTAATACATTATGATGATGTCATAATTATTATTATAGTATGATATATCTATATGGTATACTGTATGTATTATCTCTGTGCTACCATGTTCGTATTGGCGTAGGTGATCTCACCTCTTTGTATGTTTATTTGGTACTGTAAATATATTTGTAAAGACACTGAGCAAAGGGTTGAACAAGTGGGTGAAGAAGAGCAGGCTCCAGAGGAAGCTGAGTTTTGATCGGATGGCATCCCAGTCAAGTTTCTTTGGTTATGTGAGATTGCAGCTCCACGGTGGAGCTAGAGCATGGAGGACTAGTCCCACTGAGAGGGGACTAATTTATGAGGGACACCTGACAATAAACTTTAGCAGGATATTTCATGGGGATCTGTTTTTCTCTGTAACTATTTTTGTGCATGTGGAATTTTCGCTGTCTATTAGGCGGCATTGAGATACTAGAAACTATGTCCCAACGGAAATTAGTATTGTGTCGTCAGGCCGGACACCTGTCTATAAGGCTACGCGTCAAATCGGATTCCTACCTGCTGAGGAGTCTAAGGAAGACCCAACTGAGGGTTCTGCTGCTTAGTTAGACTTGGGCAAGTCTAAACTCCGTTACAAACTATGTCTGTATATATTTAAGTGTGTTAGTTAGTTTTAGAGAAATGGTTTGTATATAAATAATCCTGACAGTACATTCGTAATGTGTGATGATGTAAATTATGTGTGATGATGTATAATATTTTATTTTCCGCTAAGGTGATTTTATAGTTATCAAAGAAGAAAGAAAGAAAAAATTTACAACTCATATTTTTATCACAATGTCATATTTTTAACTTGGGTGTAATTTAGTAATTAAGTATCATAAATGTGGCACCCTACGGTGGGTGTTACATTAGTTGGTATCAGAGCCCAAGTTAGAGTCTTTTGGGTTTGTGGTTAGGTCTGTCTTGTTTGTGTTATGTGATTCTCTGTTATTGTTCTCTGAAAAGAAAACAATATTGTTTGAAGATTGACCTTGCTTTTCTTTGTGCTGTCCAGTTTGAGTAGCGAAAGAAATGGCAGGACGAGGACGAGGATGTGTCAATACTAGTACTGGAATAGGAAATGCTGGTAATGACAACCAGAACATGGCTGCAGCTGTAGCAGCGATGCAATGGATGGCTGATGTCGTTGTACAACAAAATCAAAGAGCAACTGAGGATGCTCATAGTTTGTCTGAATTCTGTAAGAATAATCCACTGAAGTTTTGGGGAGAATTTGACCCGGAGAAAGCTGAATTGTGGATCCAGGAATTAGAGAAAATATTTAAAGGTATGTGATGTACTGATGAACGCAAGCTGACCTTTGCGACTTTTATGTTAGTCAGAGATGGTGAGAACTGGTGGGCAGGAGCCCGAAGATTGTTAGAAGCTGAAGGAAGAGTTGTGACATGGCAGCTCTTTAGGCAGAAGTTTTTGGCAAAGTATTTTCCAGCAAGTGCGCGTCATGCTAAGGAGATGGAATTTCTTAGTCTGAGGCAAGGAGTAATGTCTGTTAGTGAGTATGCGGCAAAGTTCGAGAGCTTATCTAAGTTTTCGAGGTATTTCCAAATGCATCCAGATGAGGACTGGAAGTGTAGGAAATTTGAGGAAGGATTGAAGCTTGACATTAAGCGAGCTATAACAACCGAATTGAGCAGTTTCCAGAATTGTTGGACAAGTGCCGTAAGGTTGAGGAGATTGATCAACAGCATGCACCGAGAAACAAGAACTTTGGACCTACAAGATACCAGAGAGGAAAGAGTAGTAGAGGAAACCGTTTTCAATAGAAACCATATGCAAAACCGGCAGGAAATCAGAACCGGCAGCAATTTGTTGGAGGAAGTTCTAGTGGCAATAAGGCAAGTCAAGCTGGGACTCCTACGTATAACTATTACAAGTGTGGGAAGAACCATCTGACCAAGGATTGTCAACATAAAGGAATTGTTTGTTTTAGATGTGGGAAACCTGGACATTTATCCAGGGATTGTGATTAGACAAAGAGGGAACCTTCTGTGGGAAATGTTCGTACAGCAAGGCCACAGGTGGGTGGTCGAGTGTATACTATGAGCGGAGAAGAAGCTGCGAAATCTGAGGATTTAATCATGGAGGAGTGTGCTATTGAAGGTAATCCTTTAACCGTACTCTATGATTCGGGAGCAACACATTCTTTTATTGCATGTGATTGTGTGGAACGTTTGGGATTGACTGTGACTACATTGCCATATGATTTGAGTGTTGCTACTCCTACTGATAAGCCTGTGATAACTACAAAAGTATGTTTGAATTGCCCTGTATGTGTTAGGGATAGAATCTTTCATGTGGATTTGATTTGTTTGCCTCTTTCCAAGATTAATGTAATCTTAGGAATGGATTGGTTATCTTCTAACCATATCCTAATTGATTGTTCAAATAAGACGTTAGTATTTCCTGAGGCTAAAGATCCTAGATTCCTAACGGCAACTCAAGTAGAAGCTTGTTTGAAGGAAGGAGATCATGGGTATCTATTGTTGTCTTCTTTGGAGGTTCAGTGTGAAGATGTCTTAAAGGATATTTTCGTGGTTAATGAATTTCCTGAGGTATTTCCTAAAGATATACCTGGACTACCGCCAGAAAGGAAAATTGAGTTTGCTATTGATTTAGTACCTGGAGCTGGACCTATATCTATTGCGCCATATCGGATGTCGTCGGTAGAGTTGGCAGAGCTTAAGAAACAACTGGAGGATTTGTTGGAAAAGCAGTTCGTGAGACCTAGTGTGTCACCATGGGGAGCTCCAGTATTGTTGGTTAAGAAGAAGGACAGAACTTCTCGTCTATGTGTAGACTACCGACAATTGAACAAGGTTACGATTAAGAATAAATATCCACTACCAAGAATTAATGATCTGATGGATCAATTGCGAGGAGCCGCAATATTTTCCAAGATTGATTTACGATCTCGATATCACCAGATTCATGTGAAAGTGGAAGATATTCCCAAAACTGCATTTCGGACTCGTTATGGGCATTATGAATATCTTGTGATGCCATTTGGTGTGACGAATGCACCTGCCATATTCATGGACTTTATGAACAGAATTTTTCGTTCGTACTTAGATAAGTTTGTTGTTGTCTTTATAAATGACATTTTGATTTATTCTCGAAGTCAAGAGGAACATGCTGAACATCTCAGAGTGGTTCTCCAGATTTTGAAGGAGAATAAGTTGTATGCCAAGTTGTCCAAATATGAATTTTGGTTAAGCGAAGTTCAATTTTTGGGACATGTTATATCGGAGGAAGGAATTGAAGTTGATGCTTCAAAAGTGGAGACAGTTTTGGAATGGGAAAGACTGAAGACTGTAACAGAAATTCGTAGTTTTGTCAGATTAGCTGGTTACTATAGGCGATTCATTGAGGAGTTTTCGAAGATAGCAGGACCTCTTACCCAACTTACACGGAAGAATCAACTATTCGTGTGGACTGATGCGTGCGAAGAAAGTTTTCAAGAGTTGAAAAGACGATTGACTACTTCACTAGTATTGATGCTTCGTACCAAGGATTGGGTTGTGTACTTATGCAGAATCGTAAGGTGGTGGCTTATACTTCAAGGTAGTTGAAAAATCATGAGAGGAATTATCCGACTCATGACTTGGAGTTGGCAGCTGTGGTGTTTGCGTTGAAAGTGTGGAGACATTTTCTCTATGGAGCAACGTTTACAATTTTTAGTGATCATAAAAGTTTAAAGTATCTATTTGACAAGAAAGAGTTGAACATGAGACAAAGGCGTTGGCTAGAGTTTCTGAAAGATTATGACTTTCAGTTACAATCTCATCCCAGAATGGCGAATGTCATGGCGGATGCGTTGAGCAGGAAAATGCTTAGTGCTTCTATTATGATGATCAAGGAGATGGAACTGATAGAAGAATTTTGGGATATGCGTTTATCTGTGAAACTTACGCTAGAAAAGATGCGTGTAAACATGATCACCATTTCAAATGATTTGATGACTAGAATACAAGATGGACAAAATAGTGATCAGTACTTGCAAGAAATGAAAGAAGCAAAGAGCCAAGGTGCAGAGGTGGAATTTAGCGAAGGTGCTAATGGAATTTTGAAGTTTCAAGGCAGAATTTGTGTGCCTAATAATCCAGAAATTAGGAGATTGATTTTGGATGAAGCTCACAAGAGTAAGTTGAGTATGCATCCAGGAGCCACAAAGATGTACCAGGATTTAAAACAATTATATTGGTGGCAAGGAATAAAGAAAGATGTTGCTGAGTATATCTTGTTTAGTCTGTCAGAAGGCTAAGGTGGAACATCAAAGACCTTCGGGAATGTTGCAACCTTTGCCTATACCTGAGTGGAAGTGGGATGACATAGCAATGGATTTTGTGACAGGACTACCAAAAACTCGGAAAGGTCATGATGCTATTTGGGTAATTGTTGATCGGCTTACAAAGTTGGCGCACTTTTTACCGATTAATATTAAGTACTTGATGGAAAAGTTAGCCCAAGTATACATCAGTGAAATTGTTAGACTTCATGGTGTACCATCCAGTATTATTTTGGATCGAGATCCAAGGTTTACGTCGAGATTTTGGAATAGTTTGCAAGAAGCGTTTGGAACAAAGCTACTACTGAGTTCTGCTTATCATCCACAGACTGATGGTCAGTCAGAAAGAATAATCCAGTCGTTAGAAGACTTGTTGAGAGCTTGTGTTCTGGAAGAAACTAGTTGTTGGGATGAATTTTTGCCATTGATAGAGTTCACATACAACAACAGTTTTCATTCGAGCATAGGGATGGCACCCTATGAGGCATTGTATGGAAGATGATGCAGAACACCATTGTGTTGGTATTAGGACGGTGAAAGTGTTGTATTAGGACCGGAGATTGTTTAACAGACAACTGAGAAAGTGAAGATGATATAAGACAAGATGAGAATAACTCAAACTCGACAAAAGAGCTATGCTGATAAAAGGAGAAAATCACTTGAGTTTGAAGAAGGTGACCATGTATTTCTGCGAGTGACACCTATGACTGGAGTTGGATGAGTGCTTAAGTCCAAGAAGCTCACCCCAAAGTTTATCGGGCCATATCAGATTTTACGTCGAGTAGGTCCAGTAGCTTATCAGATTACATTACCACCATTGTTATCAAATCTTCACAATGTATTTCACGTATCGCAACTACGGAAGTATATTTCTGATCCTACTCATGTTATTGAGCCTGATACAGTACAGCTGAAGGAAAACTTAACCTATGCAACATTTCCAGTAAGATTGAGGATCGAAGAACAAAGCAACTTCGAGGTATGGAAATTTCATTGGTTAAAATCGTTTGGAACGATGTAAGTGGTGAAGCTACATGGGAACTAGAAGAAAAGATAAAGGAACAATATCCGTATTTACTCTGAGGATGTGAAGTCAAGTTTATCAAGTTTCGAGGACGAAACTTCTTTTTAGAGGGGGAGTATTGTAACACCCCAAACTTCCTAAATATAAGACAGTAATTTTGACAGTTAACAGAATTATACTATTTAGTGATTTCTGTGTACTGTAAAATTATTTTGATTATTTCGTGACTGCTTTTGATCGTTTTGAGTAAAATACTCCGTGTCAGGAAAATAATAATTTTCGGGCCTGGGAAAATTGTACGTAATTTAATTATTATTGTCAAGTCTTAATTATTTTACGTAATCTGATTTAATATTTGTGCATTTTCTAATTTTTGTGATTTTGTGTGTGATTATGAAATTTTTATATTACTCTGTTTATTTTAGCGTTATCTGTGGGCCGTCTATGGGCCCAGGGAGGTATATGTGGGCTCTACATGGGTCCAAAAAGGTAAAAAAATTTCTGTAGCTAGAAAAAATTCGTACTGTTGAGACGGAGACGGGGGATCTTACTAAACCTGAATTCGAAAACAGTTTTAAAAATTTTCTTTTACTGTGTTTTGCACTGTATTTAATTATCGGGTGATAAAAATACAGTAAAAATATTATTCAAATGGCAATAGCAGATACAAAAAATAAATATTGTACTGCGAAGTCAACATTAGTGGCTTGGATATCTACCATTGATGTAATCAACGGTGGAGACTTGATCTTGATTTAATCAACGGTTGAGAATTAGTCTTATAAAGTGGCTAGGACCATTTATAGCCCTTGGATGTAAAGTTTGAAGGAGTAATCTTGACCCTTCATTTTGGAGACACATCTAATGGCTAGGATTTTAAGGAGGAAAGATCCAATGGCCTAAATTAAGTCTTCCATCTAAAGCCAAAACCTAAAACCTATATTAATCCTAACCATTGATCTAATTAATGGTCAAGATTGCCTAAAATGATGGCTAGGAGACTTGTTGCATTTTGAAGAGTGCATGGAGGAGGGGGGACGGTTTTGGTAATGTATTTAGGAGCTAAAGTAACATTGGAAGACCATAATTGATCACCTTTGGTCATTATTGATCATTCTTCATCTTTCCTAAAGCAAAGCTTAACAAAAATTCTCTTCATTTCTCTCCAAAACATAGCTCACGGCCAAGCACTCTACAACACCCTTCTACCACTCTTTAATTTCAAACAACCATATTTCTTGAATCTACACCTAATTCTAAGACACTTTGTAGTTTACACCAAGTCCTAAATCTTTCATCTTCAAGGAGTTATTCCAAGAGCAAGTTCTAGGGTTCTTAAGGTGAAGTTATGGAAAACTTCATTTCTTCTCTTCTTTTTCATGTTCTAAACCATGTTTGATCCATGGTTCCTCTTATTCAAGCTTATATGGAGATCTTGTTCAAAATACAAAGCAAGGAAATATTTGTGATTCTTCAAGAGGTAAGAGGGAGATCCATCTCACTAACCAAGTATGGTGGTGAGAGATGGTTTATTTATTTGATGGATGTTGAATCCATATGAGGATTCATAGCCATGGTCATGTAATAATTTGTGTGTGTCTATGTGCTTTGATTATTTGTCTATGTTTGATATGATTTGCATGATTTTGCATGATTTTATTGCTTATATGGTATACTTATAATATGCATGATGAAAACATGTTGAATATATTATGGTGGATGTATGTTGAAACAAGCAATTTTAGCTCCAAAGGCCAAGGGGGAGGCTACGGTTTTGAGCTCTCAAAATTAGGGTTCATGTTGAAATTTTTCAAGAACAAGGGAATTAATTTTTGGTCACTAAACTAAGGTGAATTTCGGCCAAGACACCTCAAATTAGGTGTTCACAAATTTATATTTTCATGAATGATAAAATTGAATGATTAGAGAAGCAAGGAAAATAAACAAAAGATTTGATTTTCAAGAAACAATGTACATGGTTTTGGAGAAGTATTTTTATTAATTTATTTTGTGTAAAAACAAGAATGGAACTTAGTTGATTTAGAAGGAAAAATACAAGAATAATTTCAATAGTCATGTCCACGATTTTGAAGGCTTGTAATGTCTTGTTTTTATGAACAAAGTGATTTTCAAAGTGAAAATATAACTTGATTTAATACAAGGATTTTGGAAAGGGAATCAGAGTTTTTTAACACTTGAGAATTGGAATTTTCATACGTGAATGGAAAAGAGAGGTTGAAAATGTTTGAACCTCAATTTATTTTAAAGAGGATTGATTTTTAGAATTGGTTTGGAATTATAAAGAATACATTGGTAACTTGGGATTTTCTAACGTGTAACTCATTCTTTGGGTTTTGGAGAGCGTTAGTAAATTTTAAAGTTAAAAACATTGATTTAATTCAATGAAATGATGATTTTATGGAACAAATTACGAAAAGTATTTTCTTGAGTAAGAAATGTGTAAAATAATGTGAGAAGTCATATTATTTTGAAAAATGTTGAAAAGGAATTTTTAACGGTTGAGAGATATTTTACGAAGTTGAAAAATAGTGAAAAATGATTTACGTAACTTAAAAACGCGATTTTTAAGCTACGCGATTGGAAAAACGTTTAAATATTTTCACGCAATTTGAAAAATGTTAAAATATTTCTACGCAGTTTGGAAAGCATTTAAATATTTTTACGTGATTGAAATATTGTTGAAAAATCACTACGTGATGTAAAAATGGTGGAATATTTTTATGTAATTGATGAAAACGTTGAAAAATCTATATGTGATTTGAAAACGTAACAAAAATGTTACTAAATTGTGAAAATGCGACAAAAATGGTGCGTGACTATAAAAACGCAATAATATGATTTTCACGATTAAATATACAGTAGAATATTACTGTTGAACTAGTGAATGGACACTGTGTGAGAAAATAATAAATTTTGCCTGTGATTGGCATTGGTGCGTTTTATATGCATGAATTGGTATGTGAACACTGTATATGAAATTTGCCTATATTTGACATTGGTGCATTAAACATGCATTGGAAAGGTCCGATGGACTGTATGAGGCTATTTGCCTAGGAGAGACGTACACCTCTTGAGTGGGTGCGATATGCGCAGTGTAAGTCACTTGTTGAGTTTGGGGGTATCGGAGTGCGAGTTGCTTACATGGGTGGTTGGTAGCTCTTCTTCCCGTAAGTTAGACCGATGCAATGCACCGATGATCCTGACCAAGACACTATTCTTAATTGAGATCTTGTAAAGACTGTCGTGTATATGCTAGATATGCAAATACAAATGAGAATTGTAGCACTTGGTCTGAGGCATTTTGGTATAGACAGATCTTTCGGATCAACTTCTCCGAACTGAGTTTTAGCTCCATGGAGTAGGACATTGAGTCTATGTGCGCATGCATGAAACTGAGCATTTATATCTATGTGATATATTAATTGAGGAATATTAGTTATGACAATTGTTCTGTTGAGAAAATACTTGGATGATGATGATGATAATACTGTTAATGGCATGATGGTAAATGTTATTTATTGTATCTGTTATTTAATACATTATGATGATGTCATAATTGTTATTATAGTATGATATATCTGTGTGGTATACTGTATGTATTATCTCTGTGCTACCATATTGGTATTGGCGTAGATGATCTCACCTCTTTGTATGTTTGTTTGGTACTGTAAATATATTTGTAAAGACACTGAGCAAAGTGTTGAACAAGTGGGTGAAGAATAGCAGGCTCCAGAGGAAGCTGAGTTTTGATTGGATGGCATCCCGGTCAAGTTTCTTTGGTTACGTGAGATTGCAGTTCCACGGTGGAGCTGGAGCGTGGAGGACTAGTCCCAATGAGAGGGGACTAATTTATGAGGGACACCTGATCGTAAACTTTAGCAGGATATTTCATGGGGATCCGTTTTTCTCTGTAACTATTTTTGTGCATGTGGAATTTTTGCTGTCTATTAGGCGGCATTGGGATACTAGAAACTATGTCCCAATGGAAATTAGTATTGTGTCGTCAGCTTGGACACCTGTCCATAGGGCTACGCGTCAAATTGGATTCCTACCTGCTGAGGAGTCTGAGGAGGGCCCAACTGAGGGTTCTGCTGCTTAGTTAGACTTGGGTGAGTCTAAACTCTATTATAAACTATGTCTGTATATATTTAAGTGTGTTATTTAGTTTTAGAGAAATGGTATGTATATAAATAATCTTGACAGTACGTTTGTAATGTATGATGATGTAAATTATGTTTGATGATGTATAATATTTTATTTTCTGCTAAGGTCATTTTATAGTTATCAAAGAAGAAAAAAAATTTACAACTCATATTTTTATCACAACGTCACATTTTATAACTTGGGGGTAATTTAGTAATTAAGTATCATAAATGTGGCATCCTACGGTGGGTGTTACATATGTGGGCTAATATGTACTACACCCCACATGAGGACTCTTTCCTCTCCATTGCTCGGGCTTTTACCCAAAATTCGGTTGCTCCGATGGTAATTTCGTCGGATGAGGAAGACCCTGAGAAGGATCCGGCTACGGTCCCTTCTCGTCAGTCGTAGGGGCTGATACTGTCGGTAGCTA
Organism: Ormosia emarginata; assembly: GCA_029884605.1. NCBI lineage: Eukaryota > Viridiplantae > Streptophyta > Magnoliopsida > Fabales > Fabaceae > Ormosia > Ormosia emarginata. Next base: position 51,172,508 of record JAQQTP010000088.1, read on the forward strand.
CTGATGGCTAACCGTTTATCTTTTTGGGGAAGCCTGATGTTTTGCCGTACTTGATGGGTGTACATTTGTATCTTTCGGGTGGGTACATATTTTGCTTTTTGTATAAAATATGATGTAATTAAACAGGCTGAAACATATAACATATATATATATATATTCTGAATGTATGATTTTAAATTTTGTATCGATTTTATTGTATCTGCAATTATTATCACCTCTTTATTGTTAAAAAAAAAAGGAAAGAAAAATTATGTACACATATTTCAATACTCGACTATCTTATCATCCAATAACGCAAATTATATAATCACGTGTTAAAAATGAACTAGGTCTTAATTAATCAAGCTATTTATTATTGTCCGCAATTTATTTGGTTTCTCTATATTATGGTGTGACGTTCCTTCTTCGAAAGATAAGAAAAATGGGTGTTACATACTTGGCATGGTTCCTCTTCCAATGTCCGGTCTGCCCATAATGGAAGCACGTACCTTTCTTAGCTACTCCACCCATTGGTTTCAAGCTAGAAGTGTTGGACTTGGACTTATCATTGTCTTTGCCCTTCCACTTGTCCTTGGGCTTTTTCTGTTGTTTCTTGTCCTTATTTTTTTGGACCATCATTATGGATTTTCCTTTGCCTTTGTTTAAGTTCTACTCAGTAGTTCTCAACATGCTTGGTAGCTCTGGTAGCGATTTGTCAATTTCATTCATGTTGTAGTTCATGACAAATTGATTAAAACTTTTCGACAACGATTGCAGGACTAAGTCAGTGGCTAACTCTTGGCCTAAAGGAAAACCAAGTCTCTCTAGGTTTTCAATGTACCCAATCATCTTGAGTACATGAGCACTAACAGGGCTTCCTTCTTCCAACTTGCATTGAAACAGTGCTTTAGAGACCTCGTATCTTTCATGTCTAGCTAGCTCTTGATAGAGCTTTTTGAGGTGTACGATCATATCGTAAGCATCCATGTTCTCGTGTTGCTTTTAGAGCTCAGAGTTCATAGTGGCTAGCATTAGACATCCGACGTCCAAGGTGTCATCTTGATGCTTCTTATAAGCATCTCTTTCAACTCTAGGGGCATTAGTAGCAGGTGGCTTAGGAACAGGCTATTGTAGAACATATAACTTTTTCACTTGCTTGAGGACAATCCTCAAGTTCCTGTACCAGTCGAAGAAATTTGTCCCAGACAACTTGTCCTTCTCAAGGACTGATCGCAATGATAAGTTACTTAAAGTGTTTGTTGCCATGGTAATCTATCAACAAAAATATGCAAAATATAAGTATCATGCCATAAACATATTTAACAAGGTCTTTAATTAAATATGCCTCCCACTATTTTATTCAAATCAATGACCCTCAGCATTGACTCAGAAAATCCCATCGCAAGAATTTCTAGTGGGCCAAGATCCATATTTCACCTAGCTTTGAGTTAGCTTTGGCTAATCACCCAAAATTCAATTATTTAGGTAGGAAACTCTTTCCAATTACATCATATGCAACTCTTGGATAGTTGGGTGAATAATACTTATTCTAATCCATCTAATGGACGAAAGCAATTCCAGGCCTCTAAGCCTTCAATCCTATTGAAATGGCCTAGTTAAGTCAGACCCAATGGTTGGCAGTTGGATATTACTTTTATCCCATCACGTCTTACTATTATAGATAAAGGCATCCTACTTTGGCAGACCTACACTTAATCGATACTAGTCTTGATGAGTGTCACTCATTGGAAGGCATCACATAATGACTTAATATTTGCTTTTGAGAGAATTTTTAATTATTATTAGATCTCATCATTTATTAAATTGTTTAACATACCATAAACATCATCCATGCATCTAATACATATAAAACATATAAAAAATATGACATTGTTATGGCCCTTAAAGCAATGATTCTCCAAGCTTCACCAAGCATCTCCCACCAATGTCCTCATTTGATGTTGTCTTCTTGCCTCCACATCAAGATTACATTATATAGAAACCTCTTTTACATTCGAGGGGAGTTAGGTGAGAAGAGAATATACAATCAGAATGTAGAGAGAAAGGCACGACACACAGGTCGTATTTGAAAATAACCAACATAACATAGAAGGAGGACTAAGGCCATAACTGTAACATCCCAAGAAACATGTTAGGCTTGTATGTAGTTTCAGAGGTACTATTATACTTGCTTAACATGCTAGTTTAGTTTTATGGCAAACTGAGTTAGTTTAGGCACTTTACCGCAATACAGAAAGTGGAAAGTGACCTAAAATGACTCAGAAAATGGTTTTTAAAGGTTAAGTTAAGGGAAACAAATATGGATAGTTTATTTCCAAGTTATAACTGTGTTAAGAAAGTTACAGTAAAAGTTTAAAGGTAAGCTGAGTCTGTTTGGTATTTTTAAGCACACCGAGTAAGTGTTTTGACATCGAATAGACTTAATGCAAATATGAAAAATTAAGGAAATGGGAAAATAAGTATTAAGATGAATCATAGGATTTATTTTAATACTTATGGAGGTTAGAAAACTTGAAATAATAAGATCAAAGTATTCCTAAGAGGTGGGAAATTCTTGTGAAATGATAAAAATACCCTTGGGGCATTTTTTTTTTTAAAGTGAGATTTCTCACTTCTCTCTCGTCTCTCACGCTAGTTTGGCCAAAAAACAGGGGAGAAGAAATGGATAAGAAAAAGAGAAAGAAGGAAGACGAAGAGAAAGGAGAAGAAGGAAAGCCAAGGCCAAGAGTCACCAACCAAGGTAGAGGTGTTTTCTATCTTTGTTCTTCATCTTTTTTATGCTAGAACTTAGGTTTTAGATGGAGAAGATAGGTTCTTCAAAGAGGGAAAACTAGTTTCTTTAGCTTGATTCTTGTTTCCATTGACTAGAAATGGTTATTTCGATTTGGTGAGAATAAGATAGATGGATTTATCCATAGATTGGAGCTAGTTGGTTCTTGAGTTTGAACCTAGGTCATGAATAACCAAGAGGGTGATTTTTGGTGTTTGATCCAAATTAAGAGAATTAATAAGTTGTAATAGTGTTACAACACGTTTAGAGGATGTTGATGAAGCTAGAAATCACCTAGGAACCAATTTTGGATGATTGGAAGCTAAGAAAAGTTGAATAGAATAGTGCACGGTTTCTGCAGAATTCTGCAAAATCTGAGTTTTGCATGTCACGCCGCGGTGTGGACCGAGGCGTGGCCTGAGGCGTGAGCATGCCGCGACGTGGATCATGGCATGCCACGACGTGTGTAACACCCTAATACAGATATCTAGATATATCATTGTTTCACAATGATATATAAAGATAACGGTACTAGAAATGTCACTTCCTCATACTTTATTCTAACATATATCCATAATCACAACTGAGTAATTATAGAAAGCCTTGAGAGATTGCGGAAAAACTTAAACCTCATACATATATATATATACAAACTTAGCCACAAGAGGGCTTATTGTAATACATATAATATAAAACTTACAGAACAAATATAAACTGATTACATAAGTTCTGTCTACTTAAAGCAATAAAAACTACTCTAGTCTTCATGCTTTATCTTCTTACCCTTAGCAGGGTCTGTACCATAGTACTTGTGCCTGATCCTACATTTGTTCCTGCATCTGGATTTACATGGAATAACAACTGGGGTGAGAATAAACATTCTCAGTAAAAGCAATTCCAATACCATCTAACTATAACATTGTATATAACAATTATATAACAGATGTTATAATTCTAACTTAGAAGCTTCCCCCTCTTTTCTCATATCTGCACACTTTCTTATAGTGTGATATCAACTGATAGCCTACGCACTATTAATATATACAACACCCATACAGCTATAAATACCAACAGTGACGGACAATGCCCATACAACTGTCTATAAATGCAATGATAATGATATGTAATATGAATATGCCTAAGGAAATCCTAAGAGTATGTGGATGAAATGCAAATGCAGGGTTTTGCTTTTTAAATATATGCAAAAGTTTATTTTGAAAACAAGGAAGGTTGCTAGGAACTAGTCAGTATATCATCCAGTGGTAATTAGAGGGAAAGCTCATCCTCACATTACACATATCCTGGCACACTGAGAAATCCGGGCTTCATCCTTGCTCAAAGAGCGTCTTTGGATTTTGTTGGGAATTTGCGGATCAAAGTCTCGCAGCGGAATAACAGAATTCCCTCACAGGATCCATGCGAAAAATCCATAATCCGAGGTTTTTAAAATTTTACCTCTTGAAGCGTGACAGACACAAGCGAGGTGAATCACCAACACCGTAATAGCGACGATGTTTCTGCGGTATCCACACGAACAGACTTGCAAAAGGAGTCACGCCTCTGTTTCGTAGTGCTAGCTGCGAAGAGAGGAGAAGAAGACCTCACTATCTCTCACTCACTTTCTGTAGGTGCGGCTAGGGTTGTGATGTAACCTAGTAGCAGCCCCCTTAGCAAGACTATTTATAATAGTGGCTGCCTTAAGTGAGTGTGAGCAAAAGTAGCAAGGTAAGTGGTGCAACCCTAAACCCATCCGTCATGAGTTAGGCCCACAATTGAATCCGAGTCCAACTTGGATTACGATTACTCCAATTTAGTCTGTTCTAAGTGTGCGACCCTGCAGTTCTCATGACGTTGGTAGTAATATTAAAATCTCATTTTAATATTACAAACAAGTGAGCGGTATCTAGCAACACATCACCGCTACCCAAGTAATGAGAATGTCGTGATTTGACATAACCTATCCGTGACCAATGTTTCCGTGTAGTTTAGTCCCTTTGTCCGGATATCCAAATTGAACACAAGGCATGGAACGTGTCACCCTTGTTTAGTTCAATCTTCAGTTCTCGATTCCCGAGTAGACATAGTAATGACAAACGAGATCAATATCTCATATTGACTCATTTGAGCATGGCCATGCATTTCATAGTCTCACTCAATCAGGGGGCCCGAAGATATCACTCCTGTTATGTAGGAGGGACAAATCCCATCTAGGTCACTCACATCCCTCCACATGTATCGCGGTATGTCTAATAACCAACTTTATAATCATCTTGTTACAGATGACGTTTGATGGCATTAAAACACACAACTCCTCATGTAGGAATCGTAGTAATTTCAGGTCAAAGGACCATATACACCATTATCACTATAAGAATTGCTTATGACACTCACGTAACGATCCACGTAGCGTTCTCATGGCGGGTCTGTCCAATACATCATTACTCTAATATGTATCCATGTGTAGACTTGATATCTCATATCCATGACCCGTGAGATGTGGTCATCAGTCTACGCACATACTAGTCTCAAAGCATTATTGTTGTCCTAATTAACAATAATACTTGACTAGGGACATTTAAGAATAGTGTTTTATCCAATAAGATCTCACGATCAAGTCATCCACTTGATGTCCTATGGTATCAAATTTACTATTCTAAGGACTTTATCATGTTTACCAAAAAAAGAACATAATAAATGAAATGCCTCATATAAAATAGCATAATATAATGTATGTAAATACAAACAAAACGTATTGGCCACTAGGGCATACACCAACAATCTCCCACTTGCACTAGAGCCAATCGGGCATATTTCTAATGCCTAAAGACCTAGTGTGACCCTCATGCTTTCGTTTGTGCAAGAGGCTTCGTCAGTGGATCAGCAATGTTATCATCTGTTGGTACTGCATATCTTCACATCTCCTCTATCAATGATTTTTCGAATGAGATGGAAGCGCCTAAGTATATGTTTGGATCGCTGGTGTGATCGGGCTCCTTAGCTTGTGCAATGGCTCCATTATTATCACAATAGAGGTCCACTTGGGTCCACAATGCTAGGAACTACACCAAGCTCAATAATGAACTTTCTAATCCAAACGGCCTCCTTTGTCGCATTGGAGGCGCAATATACTCGGCCTACGTGGTAGAATCGCCGATCGTCTCCTCGCTTTGAACTCTTCCACTCACAACCCCACCATTCGGTGCAATAAACAAAACCCGATTGCGATCCGGAGTCGTCCTTATCGATTTGGAAGCTAGCATCGGTGTAACCCTTTACTACTAGTTCCTCTTCGGCTCCATATACCAAAAACGAATCCTTAGTTCTTCTCAAGTACTTAAGGATGTTTTTGACAAAGACTCCAGTGACTCTCACCGGGATCGATCGGTACCGCTCGTCATGCTCAAAGCATACGAGATATCCGGTCGAGTACATAACATGGCATACATGATAGATCCAATTGCGGATGCATATGGAATCTTACTCATGCGATCCCTCTCATCCCGGGTGGAAGGGATTGAGCCTTAGATAGGCTTATACCATGCGACATAGGCAAGAGTCCTTTCTTGGATTCATGCATGTTAAATCGTCTTAACACTTTGTCTATGTATGTACTCTGACTTAGACCAAGCAATCTCTGCGACCTATCTCTATAGATCCTGATACCTAATACATAGGTGGCTTCGCCTAAGTCCTTCATAGAAAAGCACTTCCCTAACCAAGTCTTTACTGACGTGTAGGGTAGGGATGTCATTTCCAATTAGTAGTATGTCATCTACATACAATACTAGAAAGACAATTGTGCTCCCACTAACCTTCTTGTAGACACAAGATTCTTCTTCATTTTTGATGAAACCAAACTGTTTGATTGTATCATCAAAACGAAGATTCCAACTTTTAGGAAGCTTGCTTCAATCCATAAATAGATCGTTGCAACTTGCATACCTTTGTAGCATCCCGTGGAGTGGCAAAACCCTCGGGTTGTGTCATGTACACATCCTCTAGAAGATTTCCATTAAGGAAAGCAGTTTTGACATCCATTTGCCGATTTCATAATCATGGTATCTTTGCGCAATAGCAAGCAAGATCCGAATGATTTAAGCATCGCAACCGGGGAAAAAGTCTCATCATAGTCTACACCATGAATTTGCTTGAAATCTTTAGCCACCAATCGCGCCTTAAAGGTATGCACATTACCATCCATGTCGGTTTTCTTCTTAAAAACCCACTTGCACCCAATGGGTTTTATCCCTTCAGGTGGGTCAACCAAGGTCCATACCTGGTTGGTATACATGGATTCCATTTCAGATCTCATGGCCTCAAGCCATTTTTCAGATTCTAGGCCAATAATGGCTTCCTGGTAAGTCACAGGCTCATCTTGATCCATGAGTAATACGTCACCTTGTTGAGTCATGAGAAATCCATATCTCTCTGGTTGACGACGTATCCTGTTAGACCTACGCGGGTCTTGTGCTACTAGAGCAGATTGTGGTTCCACAACGACTTGTGGAGGCTGCTCTATTTCCACCATTGGTTCGCTGCTACTTTGTGAACTTTGAATTTCTTCAAGTTCTACTTTCCTCCCACTGATTCCTTTGGAGATAAACTCCTTTTCTAGGAATACCGCAGTCCGTGCGACAAACACTTTGCCCTCGGTAGGATTATAGAAATAGTATCCCTTGGTTTCCTTAGGATACCCCACAAAGAAGCATTTATCGATTTTGGGCCAAGCTTATCAGAAACTTGACGTTTCACATAAGCTTCGCAACCCCAAATCTTCATAAAAGACATCTTGGGTCGTCTCCCGGTCCACATCTCATATGGTGTCCGTTGAACCGTCTTAGATGGAACACGGTTAAGTGTGAAAGCTGTTAATGCAGAGCATGTCCCCGAATGAGCCTGGAAGGTCTGCATGACTCATCATAGATCGGACCATGTCCAACAAGGTCCGGTTCCTCCTTTCGTAAACACCATTCCATTATGGTGTTCCGGGAGGAGTGAGTTGAGATATTATCCCACACTCTTTCGATGATCATCAAACCGTTGGCTTAAGTATTCACCTCCTCGATCCGATCGAAGGATTTTAATACTCTTGCCAAGTTGGTTTTGTACTTCATTCTTGAACTCTTTGAACTTTTCAAAGGATTCGATTTGTGCTTCATAAGATATACAAATCCATATCTACCGAAATCATCGTAAATGTAATGAAGTACCGAAAACCGCCTCTAGCTAGTGTGTTTAGTGGCCCACATACATCACTATGTATGAGGCCCAAAAGATCACTAGCCCTTTCACCTTGTCCAAGTGAATGGGGCCTTAGTCATCTTTCCCAATAAACAAGATTCACATGTCTCATATGATTCGTAATCAAACGAGTCCAAGAATCCATCTTTATGGAGTTTGGAAATGCGTTTCTCATTTATATGGCCCAAACGACAATGCCGAGAGATAAGTCGGGTTCATATCATTTGACTTGAACCTCTTTGTATTTACGTTATAAATGGGCGTTTCGAGATCAAGGACATAAAGTCCATTACTCAAATGTGCACTACCATAGAAAATATCATTCAAATAAAGAGAACAACTTTTGTTCTTAATTATAAAAGTAAAACCCTTCTTGTCCAAACAAGAAACAGAATGATATTCCCGCTAATAGCAGCACAAAATAACAATTATCCAATTCAATTACAAGCCCAGTTGGCAAAGCTAATAAATAAGTCCCTACGGCTAGTGCGCAAAGCAACCTTTGCTCCATTTCCCACTCGTAGGTCGACTTCGCCCTTAGTCAATGGTCTCATCTTGCTCTTTAGATCCTGCACATTTACACAAATGTGAGATCCACATCCAAGATCTAATACCCATGATGCGAAGTAGATAAATTGACTTCTATAACAAAAATACCGAAGTGGAAGTCTCACTTCCCTTCTTCTTCTTGAGCTCCTCTAGGTACTTGGCACAGTTCCTCTTCCAATGTCCGGTCGACCGCGCAGTGGAAGCATGTACCTTCCTTAGCCACTCCACCCATTGGTTTCAAGCCGAAGTACTAGGCTTGGACTTTTCCTTGCCCTTACCCTTCCACTTGTCCCGGGACTTTTCTCTTTGTTTCTTGCCCTTATTCTTATGGACCATCATTATGGCCTTTCCTTTGCCTTTGTTTATGTTCGCTCAAGCAGTTCTCAACATGCTTAGCAAACTACTGGTAGTGATTTGTCAATTTCATTCATGTTGTAGTTCATGACAAATTGACTAAAACTCTCCAAGCAACGATTGCAGGACTAAGTCGGTGGCCAACTCTTGGCCCATAGGAAAATCGAGTCTCTCAAGGTTTTCAATGTACCCAATCATCTTGAGTACATGAGCACCAACAGGCTTCCTTCTACCAACTTGCACTGAAAGAGTGCTTTGGGAGACCTCATATCTCTCATGTCTAGCTGCTCTTGATAGAGCTTTTTGAGGTGTACGATCATATCGTAGGCTTCCATGTTCTCGTGTTGCTTTTGGAGCTCGAGTTCATGGTGGCTAGCATTAGACATCCAATGTCCAAGGCATCATCTTGATGCTTCTTATAAGCATCTCTTTCGGCTCTAGGGGCATTAGCAAACAGTGGTTCAGAATAGGTTGTTCTAAAACATACAGCTTTTTCTCTTGCTTGAGGACAATCCTCAAGTTCTGTACTCATCTAGGAAATTTGTCCCAGACAACTTGTCCTTCTCAAGGACCGATCGCAATGATAAGTTACTTGATGTGTTTGTTGCCATGGTAATCTATCAACGAAATATGCAAAATATAAGTATTATGCTATAAACATATTTAACAAGGTCTTTTAATTAAATACGTCTCCCACTATTTTATTCAAATCAATGACCCTCAAGCATTGACTTGGAAAATCCCATTGGAAGATTTCCTAGTGGGCCAAGATCCATATTTCACCTAGTTTTGAGTCGCTTTGGCTGATCGCCCAAAATTCAGTTATTTAGGTAGGAAACTCTTTCCAATTACATCACATGCAACTCTTGGATAGTTGGGTGAATAACACTTATTCTAATCCATCTAATGGACTAAAGCCCAACTTCATGCCTCTAAGCCTTCAATCCTATTGAAATGGCCTAGTTAAGTCAAACCCAATGGTTGACAATTGGATATTACTATTATCCTATCGCATCTTACTAATATAGATAAAGGCACCCCTTTGGTGGAGACCTACACTTGATCGATATTAGTCTTGACGAGTGCCACGCATTGGAAGGCATCACATAATGACTTAATATTTTCTTTGAGGGAATTTTATTATTAGATCTCACCATTTATTAAACTTGTTAATCATACCATAAACATTATCCATGCATCTCATACATATAAAGCATATAATAAATGTGACATGGTTATGGCCTCTAAGAGAGTAACATTAATAAATGTCACTTCACCAAGCGTCTCCCACCAACGTTCTCACTTGATGTCGTCTCCTTGTCTCCACATGAAGATTACATTATAGAAACCTCTTTTACATTCGAGGGAGTTAGATGAGAAGAGAATGTACAATCGAATGTAGAGAGAAAGGCACGACACGCAGTCGTATTTAAAATAACCAAAATAACATAAAATAAAGACTAAGGCCATAACCATGCACCATGCATCTCTAATAATACATAAACACAAGGCAATAACACATTATTATTTTTTGTGAATTATAAAAATAGTTTTGAATATTGCACTTTCGAATATCACACACCACGAACGGGGTTCGGGCGGCGCCACGGGTCCCGCTGCTCGGTCAGCGGGCGGGGTCAAGGGGAGGCCGCCCCTTGCGGGTGCGGGCGGCGCAAACACATGAACGCTTCATGTGCCGCAGGGTTCCTCACGGCCCGTCATCGCCTATCCGAAACAAGGTTTCCAGAATGCGTGAAGACATGAACACTTCATGTCATGAGGAAGCTTCATGGCCGTCGCAAAACGGAAACAAGGTTTCCAAAACCTTATGTGCGCGGCTATTTGTGTATATCGCATTCATACATAAAATATGCAGAAATAGAAAGCATTCAAAACAGTTTTCGAGAAACATACATATCACATATGTATATACCGAGAAAAACGCAAAAACAGAAAGCATTCAAAACGATTTTCATTCATACATATCACATATATATATATACCGAGAAAAATGCGAGAAACAGTAAAGCTTTTTGAACGGTTTTCGCAAAAACATATGAACATCTTCACGGTTTCGAAATAACATATAAAGATCATATCTTTTATAAAAAAAAAAAAAGAAGTAACGAATCATGTTATCGCATATAACAAGAAAAGCGTAAAACCGAATCATGGTTTCGCAAGTGGCTCGATACCACTTGTTGGGAATTTGCGGATCAAAGTCTCGCAATGAATAACAGAATTCCCTCACGGGATCCATGCGAAAAATCCATAATCCGAGGTTTTTAAAATTTTACCTCTTGAAGCGTGATGACACAAGCGAGGTGAATCACCAACACCGTAATAGCGACGATGTTTCTGCGGTATCCACACGAACGGACTTGCAAAAGGAGTCACGCCTCTGTTTCGTAGTGCTAGCCGCGAAAGAGAGGAGAAGAAGACCTCACTATCTCTCACTCACTTTCGTAGGTGCGGCTAGGGTTGTGATGTAACCTAGTAGCAGCCCCCTTAGCGAGTACTATTTATAATAGTGGCTGCCTTAAGTGAGTGTGAGAGCAAGTAGCAAGGTAAGTGGTGCAACCCTAAACCCATCGTCATGAGTTAGGCCCACAATTGAATCCGAGTCCAACTTGGATTCGATTACTCCAATTTAGTCTGTTCTAAGTGTGCGACCCCTGCAGGTTCTCATGACGTTGGTAGTAATATTAAAATCTCATTTTAATATTACAAACGATGGAGCGGTATCTAGCAACACATCACTTTGCTACCCAAGTAATGAGAATGTCGGTGATTTGACATAACCTATCCGTGACCAATGTTTCCGTGTAGTTTAGTCCCTTTGTCCAGATATCCAAATTGAACACAAGGCATGGAACGTGTCACCCTTGTTTAGTTCAATCTTCGGTTTCGATTCCCGAGTAGACATAGTAATGACAAACGAGATCAATATCTCATATTGACTCATTTGAGCATGGCCATGCATTTCATAGTCTCACTCAATCAGGGGGCCCGAAGATATCACTCTGTTATGTAGGAGGGACAAATCCCATCTAGGTCACTCACATCCCTCCACATGTATCGCGGTATGTCTAATAACTAACTTTATAATCATCTTGTTACAGATGACGTTTGATGGCATTAAAACACACAACTCCTCATGTAGGAATCGTAGTGATTTCAGGTCAAAGGACCACATACACCATTATCACTATAAGAATTGCTTATGACACTCACGTAACGATCCACGTAGCGTTCTATGGCGGGTCTGTCCAATACATCATTACTCTAATATGTATCCATGTGTAGACTTGATATCTCATATCCATGACCCGTGAGATGTGGTCATCAGTCTACGCACATACTAGTCTCAAAGCATTATTGTTGTCCTAATTAACAATAATACTTGACTAGGGACATTTAAGAATAGTGTTTTATCCAATAAGATCTCACGATCAAGTCATCCACTTGATGTCCTATGGTATCAAATTTACTATTCTAAGGACTTTATCATGTTTACCAAAAAAAAGAACATAATAAATGAAATGCCTCATATAAAATAGCATAATATAATGTATGTAAATACAAACAAAACGTATTGGCCACTAGGGCATACACCAACAGATTTCTCACTTATCTCCTTGGCCTTGGCACTATCGAGACATCAGGGTTATGTCCTTCTCAAAAGTCCTTCGGACACCCATCTATCTCCTTTTGCCTCCATGAATGAACATCAAAGGATATTCACCAAGATCGATACTACTTGACTAATTCGTAGACTTACATGCGTACTTATATACTTAGTTCCTTTACGATCGAAGCATATTCTCCTAGGAACTTTGGCTTCTTATGTTTACCCTTTGTAATGAGAAGAATCTGTAACCTTTTACTACATGTAACCTTAGCATTTGGTTAGAAATACTTGTCCCCTTAGGAACTTCTCTGATTTCTTACCTTCTTAGCTAAATGACCTCGCGTCATATAATCTTACATTCTCAGGCAAATATTACTAGACCATTTCTCATACTTGTACCTAACTCTACCTCATCACTTATATCTCTTAAGTGATTTTTAATGCAACACTATGTTACTGAGGTGTTAGGTACTCACCTATGGCACACCACTAATCTTGGTTGCACTAAGGTTCTTACTCTTCACATACATACTAGATTAATTAACTAGTGTGTGAAAAGCTTAGTGTTATGCTTATCTCTTACATAACCACTATCTTAACTTTCCTATAGACTCAACTCATCCTAGTGAAAGAGTCTATCTTAACTACTGCCTCATCTACCCTTGCTTAAGGAAATAAATGAGTATTTCTCTAAAACTTTGCATAATTAACTCAACTTTGACTAAAGCGAGTAAGTCATGCATCTAGATAAGTATAACATACTTATTCTGGTTGTATCTAGTTTTCCCTTCCATCACACTTCTAGTAGTAGTTTATACTACACTTGTGTGCTTAAGGTTCCAGATACCTCTTTAATTATTCCAAACTTATGGAATGCTTAAGAACTTAACTTCCATACTTTCATTAGTATCTAAGGAAGTAAATTCCCTTTATCTTGCACTTCTAACTCATCTTTGTTAATGCATGAGTTATTGCACATTTCTACTATACCTTATGATTATGACATCTTCTTAGTCACAATTCATCTTATTGTGTATTTAGCAATGCACAAAGTCCCACTTAACTAGAGACTTAGTACCTAAACATTCCCTTCTTGGAACTAATACACAATCTTGTCTCCACTCAAGTGAATCTAACTCAAGTGTGATTTCTACTTACAATTCTTGTTGTTCAAGGTCTTAGGTATCTTCCTAAGATAATCCACTTCTCTTGGATATTCTAAAGTTCATACATTTCTCATTCTCTACTAGAGTGCATACTATTATGCATACTAGCATACTTATCTTCATTGCATCATCTAATCACATCTTAAGTGATATCTAATGCAACACTAAGTTGCCTAAGGTGCTACTAAAGATTCTAGTGTTCAACTTTCTCAAAAACACCTCAAATCTTGCCTGAAAAGGCTGATTTTCAAGATTGCACCAAACATGCATCATAACGTCTAAAATTCTGAATTTTTATGAGCACATAGCTCTTTCTCATATCTTTCCAATGCCACAAACCTTGCTTCATTTGGCTAAGTGTAGCCAAAGTTATGCGACATTTTACAGAGGCCAAAATAAAGCATTCTCTGATTTACCTATTTCTGACCTAATTTTAAACTGAAACTGGGAATAAACTACATGTGATAAAATTCTAAAATTTTTACCACATGAAGCCTGATGTCTTAGCTTTCAAATGGCACTAGTTTCATGTCCATACGACATCAGAGCAAGAAATTATGCAATCTGGTTTACTAACTGCCAGAATGCCTTTTTCTGCAGAATCTTCCTTGGATTCAAACAGAAACTGGTATTGATTGGCTTAGTGGAAAATTCTGAAATTTTTACCACAAGAAGCCTTATGTCTTAGCTTTCAAATGGCACTAGTATCAAGTGATTCTGATATCTACAGCCCAAGTTATGCAACAAACACTGCAGGCTGTTCAAAATTTTCCTGTTCTGGTTTCAGGCCTCACGCCGTGGCGCCACACTCCCCATGCCACGACGCCCATAACAGAAGCACGATTCTGCATAATTCTGCAAGGTGTGGTACTGTTCCAATGGCCATTTGCACTGATTTTGGCCATTTCCAATCAGTTTCTAAGTGATTTTAAGTTCCTAACTAGTTCATTAACACTTAGGAAACATCAATCACCATTCTAAACCTCTTGATTTGGATTCTTGAACCAAAATCATGCATGCTTGACCCTAAACCCCAAAATGGGCATCAATGGTTTACATGAATATTTCTTGGTTTCTAAATTCAGTTTATGACATGAACAAGTCATAATTGATCTAAGAAACATATCCATGCAAACCAAACACATCAAATTCATCTAGAACTCAATTTAGCATATTAGGTTGTTAATATGCATACATAGAGAATATAGAGAAAATAGATGAGTGGAAATTCTAAACCCCTACCTCTTGAAGACTCTTGATCTTGAAGCTTGATCCTTGATCTTTTTCCTCTCCTTCTTCCCTTCTTCCCCTTTCTTCCTTTCTCCCTTTCTCTTTTCTTCTTTCTTTCTCTGTTTTTTGGTTCTCTGCCGAGAGAGAAGATAGAAATATGGGGTGGGACATGGAGGGAATTAAATAAAAAGATTAACTTAAGTTTTTACACTGAAACTTATATCTACTAAGGACACTCGAATCATGCTAATTCAAGTTTCTCAGCTTCCAACAACTTTAGAATAAATCATAGGATTCATCTAAATTGTTGTTTCACCATTATTCTATTTTTTCATATCTGCTGGGGTCAATCGGGCATTAAAAGCACAACCTGTATGCCTAAAAATACCAAACTAACTCCGATTTTCTTGAAACTTTTACCACATCTTTCTTAGCATATTTGTGTCCTAGAAATAAACTCTCTATATTTATTTCCCTCAACTTAGCAAAAGTTGCTATTATCTGAGTCATTTTAAGCTACTTTACAACTTTTGTGTTGCAACTAAGTGCCTAAACGAACTCAGTTTGTCACAAAACTTCACTGGCATGCTAAACAAGTCAAACATTACCTTTGGTAACCATTCACTAGTCTAACATGTGTTTAAGGGTATTACAGCGTGGGGCAGTTTTCTACCGAGAAGTTGCACTGGAGAGTTAGGCGCTGCAGTGTGCACAGTTTTGTGCCGCGGCATGAGACCATTAAGCTTTAAAAATGTTGTTTTTGAATGTTTTAAGTCCTTTAGTTGATAGAATCCTTTGGCTATGCCTAGTAGAATGTGTTGAGGCACTAGAGAGGGTATTTCTCAGATAGAAAGACCTAGAGGCATACAAGGAAAGATAAGAATAAAGTTGTGCATCCATTAGACATGGATTGCCATAGTCAAGAGTTTAGTTTCTTAAGCAACTTAAAGTTGCATAGATGTCCCAAGAGAGGTGATAAGAGATTTAAGAAGCAAGATATCAATAATAGAGTGCTATAGTGCCTAATTGGCAAGAGTTAAGGGCCAATGTGCCTAGTTGGCAAAAGTTAAGTGCCATAGACCCTAGCTGGCAAGGGTGAATGCCATAACGCATGAAGAGCTCTCAAAGAGTGAAAGAGAGTTAGTAATGCAAAGATAGCAATGTACAAAGTCTAGTTGGCATTGGTTCAATGTTGTAGTGCATGAAGTGCTCTCACATAGAAGAGGTAGAGTTAGTAATGCAAAGATGGACTTAGTAGAGATTATGTAGTGGTTATGTAAGAGTTAGGCATAACACTACATTATGCATACATACTCATACATAACAAAGAAACCGTTCAGAATGGTGGGTTAAGGAGGTAACAGATTCCCTCCCCACTATAGAAAGGAAAGCAAAAATAAGGAACTAATCAGTAAAGAAGGTAGTGGGTTAATGGGGTAACGAATTCCCTCCCCACTGCAAAGAAAGGAATAACACGTTCATGACATCCATAATCTCTCATGACATTACATTTATATCATCACAGAATCTTGTTTGAGCATAATCATACATCATATCATACTTCATAATATCATTTCATTATTTCATGTTTGATTATATTTATGTTCAGTGATTCATTGTGTTTGTGTGTTGTGCTCAATGATATTAGGCAATTGTATGGGCAATTGTTTAATATCATTAATAGTTTGTGTGGTTGCTCAATGTTATTATTCCATTGTATGGGCGGTGGTTCAATATCATTGATTATTACCTTCTGATCATGCATTGGCAGTTGTATGGGAAGCTGTCCTATCTTCTAAAGGTGAAGCAATCTCAGTTATGGCTTGACTAGGAACATTACATAGAGAGAGAATGTGTATGTTCCTAGCGTAAAGAATAGAAATTCGAAGGATTATATAGATTTATTTATGATGTTATGATTGAGTAAGGAATAATGATTTAATTGCCAGTTAAAATTTTATTTCAGATATTTATGGGTTGTATGATGTTATACGACTGCTGGTATTGGTACACTTATACTGAGAATTATGAATTCTCACCCCGTGTGTTCCATGTAAATCCAAGTTGAAGATTCAAAGATAAAGAGAAGATGAAGCCTGAAGACTAGTATAGTTATTTTCATGATTAGTAGATAAATTTTATATTTCCATGTATATGAGATTAAGGATGTAAAAGAAAATCATGTATGTATTAGCGAAAAGTTATGTACATAAGTGAATATTGTTTCCACAAGGCTCTCCATGATGATTTATTTATATACATATTATGGATTAGTTTATGAATAAGTTAGAAGTAGCATAGCTAATACTGTTTATCCAGGTATATGTCAGATATACTAGGATTTCAGTATTAGGATGTTGCAATAACCATACCCCATGCACCACAAAGTACACATAAACACAAAGCAATAACACATTATTATTTTGTGAGTCATAAAAATATATTTGAATACCACACTTTAGAAAAAATGCTCTACGCAGAGATAACATGGGGTTCGAGGCAGCGCCCCGACGGCTAGGGTCTCAACTCTTGAACCCTAAGGCCTACAAACACATCGACACTTCATGTGCTATAGGGAACCCTCATAACTGCCGCAAACCATGAATAAGGTTACCAAAACCTTGCGTCGTGCCGCTGTGCAGAAACAAGGTTTGCTTGACATCAACGCTTGATGTCGCTGCCAACCAGAAACAAGGATTCAAGAACCCTTGCGTCTTTGCCCAGAACTCTGTCTAGAACGAGGCTTGCTACACATCAACACTTGATGTAACGCCCAAATTTTTCATATTTCTCAATACATGTGATTTTTATGAGTTTTTATGATTTTTGTGAGATTTTGAGATATTTTGAATATTATATTATATTTTAGATATTTTAGATATTTTGAATATTTTAATATATTTTCAGATATTTTGTTAGATATTTTGAATATTTTGTTATATTATGGATATTTTTAGATATTTTAAATATTTTAATATATTTTAGATATTTTAAGATATTTTAATATTATAATATATTTTAGATATTTTGAATATTTTAATATATCTTAGATATTTTGGATTGATTTTGTGATTTAGTGAGCTATTTGATTTATTTTAATTTTTCTGATGTTATTTTTGAGTTTTTCTATGTAATTGAGGTCAGGCCAGAAAATTAAAAATTTTCACTGTCGCGAAAATTTTGGATTGTTAATACGCGGCCGAGGGAGTTTTCTAAACCGGAAACCGAAATACATAGTTCTAAATCTTTTAATTTTTAGAATTTATTTGACCAATAAAAATTTTATGTGTTTTATTATCCATTAGACAGTAATTACTGATTTTTGAGCAGTATACTTTGTCCATAGGATAATAGCTCCTGAAAAAATTTCTAGTGGATGATTCTAGACGCAAGTCTAGTCACCCACTCTAGAATGTTCTAGATAATGACTCACCTTGTGTGGACCAATGAGGAGCTAGTCAATGATTGCAGTTGTGACTCACCTTATGTGGACCAATAGGAGTTGGACACCTCACCTTGTGACTCATCGTGTTCAAGAGGCTTCTAGGATGGTGACTCGTCATGCTCTAGAATGGTGACTCGCCATGTTCTAGAATGTTCTAGAATGTGGTAGAACGATGACTCATCCTGTGACTCGCCACAGTGAGTCGCACGTTCCAGAAGATTCTCATAGTGACTCAGTGCTACAACTCACTATGCTGACTCACCTATTTTAGAAATCTCCATAATGACTCACCATGCTGACTCATCGTAGTGAGTCGCATGTTCTAGAAGTTTCTCTCTGATAACTCGCTATGTAACTCAGCATGTGACTCAAGGCTAAAGGAATGTTCTAGGAGGCTCTAAAAATAACTTGCTGGATAATATCTTGGAACTCATCATAAGAAATCATTACAACTTTTATGATGAACCAATAGGAGAGTGTAGCTTGCTTGCTAAGTTATGAGAAAGTCAACGATAGTGGCATGCTTTTGGTGGACCAATGGAGAGGCTTTCTTGATGGCTAAGCAAGGAGGAAGTAGAAGAAAAGTTGGATACTCTTTCTTGAAAATATCTTCTTGATAAATATCTTGCTTAAAAATATCTTGTTTGAAAATATCTTCGATAAATATCTTGATTAAATATTTTGATTTAAATATCTTGGTTAGATATTTTAGTTAGATATTTTTTATTAGATATTTTACTTTGATGAAAATACCTTGGTTAACAAATTTCTTAAGCTATCCTATTATCTTCTATAAATAGGAGGGCTTTGGTTCATTTCCATCTTTTGCATAGAGCTCTCATCCTTTTCTCTCCTTGTGTTCCACGGCCAAATACCACTTGGAGGCCAAAATTCTACACTTTGTCATCTTTTCTTCATCTCCATCCAAGAAGCCAAAAACTATATATCAAACTCTCACTTTTATGAAAACTTTCTCACCTTTTCTCTTCACTAAACCCACGACCAAGACACCTTGGGAGATCAATTTCTATACTTGGTTCATTCTTTTCCCAATTTCATCAAGAACCAAGAGAACTAGAAACAAAAACTCTCACATTTTCCCTTTAGAGAATCTCACGGCCAAGGCCAAGAAAATCACCCTCCACTCTTTTATAATTCCAACCAACCATAGATTTGGAATCTAGACATCAATCCAAGAAACTTTCATATTAGAACTTTCTTCTAAATCCATCATCTTCAAGCACTTTTCTAAGATCTAAGTTTGAAGGTTAAAGGGTGAAATTCATGATATTCTTTTCTAATCTCATATTCAAAGTTCTAAACCATGATTTGAATCCATGGTCATCTTAGTTATGCCTTAGATGTTAATATTTGTGTTTATTTTTGTTTTCAAGAACCTCTTAGTGGTGAAGGATTGATTCAAGAGGACAAGCAAGGAGCTTAGGTAGCATCACCAAAAGGTAAGAGGGAGATTAACCTCATCAACTATCTATGGTAGTGAGGAACAAATTGTGTGTGTTTGTGTGATTAATCCATGTAAGGATTTATTCACTTATTGTATAGTTTTACTTGTTTGTGTTTGATTGCTTTATGTGATTTATACCCTTGTTAGTATGCATGATAATTATTATGGTTGCTTATTAGCTATATGTGATGTATGATTTTGATAGTATGATGTTGATGTTGTGATTGATTATTGGGTGCTTATTATGATGTTCATAATATGTATGAAACTGTTATGATAATACTGGGATAATTGATATATGTTGTATATGTGAATCACATGGAAACGAAATGATTTTGGTTCTAAATACCACTTGAGGCTCACGACCTCTAAGCCCAAGATAGGGGTATCCAAGACAAAAATATTTAGTTAATGGTGAACGTAATGGATTTTGTAACAAGAATATGAATAAAGTTTTAATATTGGAAAAGGAAAGAACTTTTGGATCCAAAGATCTTTTGGTGGCATACGACTACTTAGACAATATTAGGGGTAATTAAGTCAAAAATATTTTATTAAGTATGGATCTATTTGGTTTTGAAACAAGGAGACAGAATAAGGTTTTACAAGTTGAAGAAGGGAGTGAACAAAGTTTTATTATTGGAAAAGGATTGATTTTGATTATAAGAAAAGAAATGGGTTCAAGAGATGTTTTGAATTTTGACAGTGTTTTAATAAAGATGAGATGGGTAATGGTTTTTGAAAGGAAGGATTTATTTAACATGATTTTGTGAACGATGTTGGAAAATATTTCTTGAAGGATTAGGTGACAAGTAATTTAATTAAGTTGAGAAAAGAAAGGAATAAGAGTTTAGGAAATGGATTCTGACGATGATCATAAAAAAAATAAGTTGAACAATGGTGTGATATTTAAAGTATTTTATTTTAAAGGAGTATTTAACAAAAAGAAATGGAAATAAGTATGGAAGGTGTTTTGAGGTTAGAGTACTTTTCTTAAGAGAAGATTTGATAAATTAAATTAAGGATTTTTAGATAAATGTGGAAACGTATGATTTTATTGGACAAAGGATGATTTTCGGGAAAATAGAAATAAAAGAGGAGTTTTTAAAGGGTGATGTTGAGATTTAAAGTATTTTATGGAATAAAGTTTTATTGTGGAATATCAAGTAAAATTTAGTTATGATTGATGGAAATCAATTTTTAAAGTGATTTAAGAACTTAAAGTATTTTATTTAAGAGGGTTTTAGTAAAGGGAGTAGAAGAAATTTTTAGTAGATTAAGAATAATGCAGTTTTCATAGAAAAAATCAGAAAATATT
Source organism: Ormosia emarginata (assembly GCA_029884605.1). Classification (NCBI taxonomy): domain Eukaryota; kingdom Viridiplantae; phylum Streptophyta; class Magnoliopsida; order Fabales; family Fabaceae; genus Ormosia; species Ormosia emarginata. The sequence goes on from JAQQTP010000088.1 coordinate 51,193,677, forward strand.
ATGTACAAGGAATTTTTAATGGGAGAAATTGGATTTAAGGTTCAAATTATATTTTAAACTTAGCAAAATTTCAAAATTGAATTTAGAACATCGAGAAATATTTTATATAGTAAAAAATAGTAAGAAAATCTTATGCGATTCAAAAACAATGATTTTTGTACTATGCGATTTGGAAAACATTGAAATATTTGTACGCATTTGAGAAAACATCAGGAAATGGTTATGTAAATTGAAAATGTAACAAAAGTGTTACGCAATTATAAAAAATGAGTTAAAGGTACTAAGTAATTAAGAATGACAGTAGATGCTGTAAAGTTGATGTACTGGACCCGCGTGTATCAATGATATTATGTAATTGTATGGGTGGTTATATAATATCATTGATCTAATGATATTAGACAATTGTATGGATAGTTGTTCTAATATCATTGGGAACAGTCAAATGGATGTTTGTTTTAAGATATTATACATTGGATATTATACAGTCAGTAGTTGTTATAACTTGTGTTTATGCATTAAATCATTGATCATGCATTGGGAAAGTCAGAAGGACTATGTTAAGGCCTGTGGCCTAGGAATTGAATTACATCTAGTGCGGGTGCGAATAGACAAGTGTATGACCTTGGGGGTGTCAAGGTGCGAGCATCTCACAATGGGCAGTTGGTAGCTCCTCTGTACCGTGGGATGCAAAAGCACTGACGATTCAGACCAAGACAGTGTCCTATATCGTGATCTGGTGAAGAGTGTCTTGTATAAGCCATTTTTACGCATACTAAGAATATTATTTTGAAGCACTTGAAATTGAGGCTGACGATATACAGATATGTACTCCCAATTATTCTATCTGATTTGTGTCTTAGCTCCATGGAGTAGGAACTGGTGCATTGTGCATATACATATTCAGTATACATATCATTGATATTTATAGCCGTAGTAATGTTAATATCTGTATTGTTGTGATATATGTTCATGGAAATTATTTATTAATTGATAGTATGGCCATAACTGAAATTTATGTGATAATTATATTATCCGTTGAAGTACATCTGTAGAAGTATCTATTGAATCATCTGTATTAAATTATCTATTATTTGATAATATGAATATACTTGTTACTTTGTGTTTGAATGGCATCATTGTCATTCATACTGTTTCTCTACTGCCATACTGGTATGTGATGTAGGGGATCTCACCTTTTCATTGTTTTGTTATGTTTTAAGTTTATGTTCTGTTAAGATCGTGGTGGATACGAAGCGGAGATCTTCTTGGTTTTTGCTGGGAAGCAGTGCTGTGAAGGTTTTGTTGTTTGGCGTATCTGTCTGGATGTGGACGTTTAGAGTTGTATCAGGTCTATTACCGTGCTATTGAGTAGGACCCGTCATAGGGTTACTACTGTTTTCTTTTTGAGTATATAAGTTCAGAATTATGTTTTGTTAAAAACAAGTATGGTATAGTTGTTTTAATGTTGTTGGATATTATATGTCATAAGTAATGCGTTTTAAATCAGTTCAAAATATTTCAGTATTTTCTATATCTTTGGTAAGTTTAAGTTATTGACGAAAGAAATTTTATAACCCATATTTTATAACAAATAATATTTTACAGTTTAATTATAGTTTGGTAAGTTTATAGTATAAAATGTAATGCCCTACGGGGGGTGTTACACTTGATGCCGTCACAACCAGGTTTCCAGAATGCGTCCATAACGCTGTACATATCACATATATACTGGAAAAACTTTGTAAAAACATATATTCACATAAAATAGATTCATTGTTTCGAAAACATCATCATGGTTTTGCATACAAAAGATGAAAGAGAATATGTTTTCGCAAAGGGTTTCACTCGTTTTCTGAAATAACATATTAAAGATCATATCTTTTACCAAAAATAGAATAGCAATCATGTTATCTCATACAAAAACAATAGAAAAACTGAATCATGGTTTCACAAGTGGCTCTAATACCACTATTGGGAATCGTAGATACATCACACAGTGGAAAAACAGAATTCCCTCTAAGGATCCAAGCGAAAAAGTCATAATCTGAGTTTTAAAAAAAGTTTACCTCTTGAAGCATGATCAAAACAAGTAACGTGAATCACTAACACCGTAACAATGATGATGTCTCTACGGTATCCATACGAACAGACTCACAAACGTCCAACGTTCGCAAATAGGAGTCATGCCTCTTTCACATAGTGCTAGCTGCGACGAGAAGAGAAAAAACCTGTCACTCTCTCACTCAGTGTTTCTGTCAAGTGCGGCCAAGGTTTGTAATGCATGCCTTGACAACCCCTTAGCATTGCTATTTATAATAGCACACTGCCTTGAGTGAAAGTAGCATTAACCCTAGACTCATCTATTATGAGTTCGGCCTATAATTGAATTCAAGTCCAACTTGGATCCTAATTACTCCAATTTAATCTGCTATATGTGTGCGACCCTGTAGGTTCTCATAACATTGGCAGTAATATTAAAATCCTATTTTAATATTACTAGCAGTGAGCGGTATCTAGCAACACATCCCTGCCACCCAAGTAATGAGAATGTCAATGATTTGACATAACCTTTTCGTAACCTTTTCGTAACCAATGTTTCCGTGTAGTTTAGTCCCTTTGTCTAGATATCTAGATTGAACACAATGCATGGAATGTGTCACCCTTATATAATTCAATCATTCATTTCCTGATACTTGAGTAGACTTAATAACAACAAATGAGATTACTATCTCATATCAACTCATTTGAGCATAGCCATGCATTTTACAATCTCACTCAATCAGGGGCCCTGAAGATATCGCTCCTGCTATGTAGGAGGGACAAATCCCATCTAGGTCACTCACATCCCTCCGTATGCTTCGCGGTATATCCAATAGCCAACTTTATAATCACCTTGTTATAAATGACGTTTGACTACATTAAAACACACAACTCCTCATGTAGGAATCGTAGTGATTTCAGGTCAAAGGACCACATACACCATTGTCACTATGAGAATCGCTTATGAAACTCATATAACAATCCATGTAGCGTTCTCATGGCAGGTCTGTCCAATACATTATTACTCTAATATGTACCCATGTGAAGACTTGATATCTCATATCCATGACCTGTGAGATGTGGCCATCAGTTTATGTACATACTAGTCTCAATGCATTATTGTTGTCCTAATTAACAATAATACTTGACCAGGGACATTTAACAATAGTATTTTATCCAATAGGATCTCATGATCAAGTCATTCACTTGATGTCCTACGGCATCAAACTTACTATTCTAAGGACTTTATTATGTTTTTCAAAAAGAACACAATAAATAAAATGCCTTATATATTAAAAATAACATAATAAAATGTATGTTAATACAGACAAAATGTATCAGCCTATAGGGACATAAGTTTGGTCAGGCCAGGACATCTTCACCAAAATGCTTTAAGTGTGGGAAGGACCACTTGACAAAAGATTGTACAATTAGGGGGGTTATATGTTTTAGATGCGGGAAGCCTGGACACATTTCAAAGGATTGCAATCAACCCAAGGTAGAACCCTCTGTGAGTAATGTACGTGCTGCAAGACCCTAGGAGGGAGGAAGAGTGTATACAATGAGCAGAGAGGAAGCCTCCAAATCTGAGGATCTAATTATGGAGGAATGTACTATAAAAGGTAATCCTTTAACTGTGCTATATGATTCAGGAGTGACCCATTCTTTCATTGCCTGTGACTGTGTGGATCGTTTAGGATTATCTGTGTTTACATTGCCTTTTGACTTGATTGTTTCTACTCCTACTGATAAGCTTATAGTTACTACAAAAGTTTGCTTAAATTGCCCTGTTTGTGTTAGGGATCAAATATTTTCTATTGATTTGATTTTTTTGCCTCTTTCAAAGATAAATGTAATTTTAAGAATGAATTGGTTGTCTTCTAACCATATCCTGTTAGATTGTTCCAATAAGACTTTAGTTTTTCCCGAGACTAAGAATTTTGGATTTCTAACGGCCAACCAAGTCAAAGTTTTCTTGAGGGAAGGAGCTCAAGGGTATATGTTATTATCTTCCTTGGAGGTTGATAATCACATATTTGATTTATTAATAAACTCTCAAGTTTAGTCAATTGTACTCTCCATTTTCTTAATTGATTGAGTTTGGTCATGATTTGTGAGTTTGGTCTCAATTTGGGCATAATTGAATTTTTCCAGCATTATTGGGCTTTGACACTATTTCTGTATTTTAGACATAACTTGAGTTCTAGATATCTGATAATCATGATTTTTACCTTGTAGGAAAGCTAAGGGGAAGCTCTACAACTTTGATGAAGAGCTCGAAATCTCATTCATATGTCTAGTGGGCCTAATTTTGCTTGGAAGTTAGAATACGAGTTTAGGGACCATTTGAAGTTATTTTGGTCATAACTTGAGTTATAGACCTCCAAATTGCATGGGGTTTGGACCCAAATGTTCATAACTGACCCAACTTTGTAATTAATGAGTTTTTATTTATGTAAAGCCAAAATAGGAGGTAGTTTAGGGGGTGGCAAGTTAGAAACTGAGGCACCTCTCATTTGACATTTTTCTTTCTTCTCTCTAGAACTCTCTTCCTTCTCCTTTTCTCTCATTTTCGTTTTCTTCTTCCTTCTTTTATTTTTCTGTGTTCTCCCCTTCTCATAGAGGGGTAGAGCCTTTAGATCAATCCAAGAGATTGAACATGGTTGGTTGTTAATCTTGAGATTTCATTTTTAATGTTTAAGTTCATCTATTAATCAAGTTTCTCTTCTTTTTTTTCTCTTTGATAATTTTGGTTGCTTAATTAAAATTTTCATATGTTAATTGCTTAATTACCATGTGCAAAGAGATGAACTCAGAAATTAAACAAGGTATTGAAGGTGTTTGATGAAATGTTTAACTTGGTTGGATCTTAGCTTTTAAGCTGATTTCAGTTTTAATGAGTGCTTAACTTGTCTAATCTTAATTAATTGAAATCTAGAAGCATTTCTAGTAGAAGATCCATGATCATTAAAAGGCTTCTTGATGTGGTCTAAGACCAAGGACTTGATTAATAATTGAATGGACCTTTAGTAATCAAGGATGGATTAAAATGAAGTTTGGACAATTTTCTTGGATTGATTGCTTTCTTAATTCAGATTAATTTGAATTTTGTTTGTTAATTTTGTTTCTTAATCTCACCTATGCCCCCCCATTTTGACTTGACTTGATCAAATTGTGTTTTATAATCCTTGAGAGACGATCCGGTGTTGCTTCCTGTGCTACAAGTCGTAGGCGTAACTTGGTTATAATTTTGGGGAATTCGACGCTTGTCAAAATTTTTGTGCCGTTGCTAGGGATTGTGATCTGTAATCTCATCATATTGAGTGCCTCTGCTGCTACTACATTTTGGTATATTCTGACTTAACCACTGTTGCTGCATTCTGGTATATTCTGATATGTTCTGCTACATTCTGCTGCAACTCTTCTGGTTTATACTGCATTTTGCTAGTTACTGTGGTTACTGTTGCATTGAATTTTGCTGTTGCGCATTGCATTCTGTTCCTCTACATGGTATGATTTCGTACAATTACATTGCATAATATCACACAACTGATAATTTTGCTGCAACACTCACACAAATCCAATTACCTACTGAATTGCAATTCTGCTGGTTAGTTACTGTTCCATTGGCTTTTACTACGGTTAGCCATCCTTTTGGTGACCTTATTGCCAATTGCATTGCAAGACCTCATTGTAAGTGTCATTCACTCATTTTGGACATGTTTGTAATTGCCTACCACTGTTTCATACCCTGCTAGCTCTCATTCCCCATTTTTTGATTTTTTTCTAGGGCATGGGAAATTAGTTCAATTTTGACTGTAGCTGAAACTTGGTCCCCAAAGTTAAATCACCATTCTGAGCAAGGTGATCTCCTAGGGATCATCCACTTGAATTTGGGTAATTCCATCATCTGATAGGAGTTTTGAGAAAATTGGAGACATAGAGGTAATTTTAGCAATTGTTTTGGTAAGTCAGAATGACTTGAATTTTGGCCAGTTTTACCAAATTCCATCATTTAGACCATTTTTTCAATTTTTCAAATATTTTCTTTCCATGGTAATTTTCTAAAAAATCATAGTTTTCATTATGTGGTGATCCCATATTTTTTAAAAATCATTTGATATGTTTTTTTAATTTTTTCTAGTCATTTTTGTAGTGTAGATTTGCATGGTTTTTAGATTTTGGCATTTTGACACTTTTTAGCCCTGATTGGTTGCATAACTAGGTCTGCCTCTGATAATTTGTTTGATTTTGATCTTGAAATTGATAGGACTTTGCATTCATTGATAAGAGCTCGTAGGCTTAGTCAAGTAATTAATTCCTCATTTCATTCTGATATTGCATCTGTCACTAAATCTGTCATTGAAGCTGAGAATTTACGTGATATTGTAACCATGGCTGATAACATGTATAATAGGACTCTTAAAGACCTTGCTGCCCCTAATGTTACTTATCAACCATTATGCATTCACTATCTTAAGATTGATGCTGACTTTGAGCTAAAGTTTGGACTAATCCATTTGCTGCCTAAGTTTCATGGACTTACAGGTGAGGATCCTCATAAGCATCTTAAGGAATTCCATGTTGTGTGCTCAACCATGAGACCTCAAGGCATCCATGAAAAACACATCAAGCTGAGGGCATTTCCATTCTCCCTTGCTGATGTAGCCAAGGACTGGCTTTACTATCTCTCACTTGGTTTTATGACTTCCTAGAATGATATGAAGAGGCTGTTTTTAGAGAAAATTTTCCCTGCCTCCAGAGCAGCTGTAATTCGGAAGGACATTTATGGCATCAAGCAGATTTCTGGTGAAACCTTGCATGAATACTGAGAGAGATTCAAGAAGTTATGTTCAAGTTGCCCACATCACCAAATCAGTGATCAATTGTTGATTTAATACTTTTATGAGGGTCTGATGCCAATAGAGAGAAGCATGATTGATGCTGCCAGTGGAGGGGCTTTGGTGGATAAGACCCCTACTGTAACACCCTCCCTAGGGCATCACATTTCCGACTCCCGACTCATAATCTGAAAATAAGTTCACATAAGTTTTGAGTTATAAAAAATATTGGTTTAAAAAAAACTTCTTTCTTTACTGACACGTAAATTTACTGAAAATATTAGGTAATCATATTTCAATTACTCATTATCTAATATTGACACACAATTTAAAGAGAAATATAAATTGACAGACTCTTTTGTTCTTTCTTTTTCCACAGTAGCAAACCCGTTATGGGTCCTACGTAATAGCACGGTGTAACACTAACGATGAAAACTTAACATACTTGTTCCTTCTCCTGTATCAACTTGATACATCAGAACTCTATTCCTTGTCAACACTGCTCCCCATCGAGTCATGAATGTCCACTCCTTATTGTTGTTCCCAATCTCAGAGTGTCCGTCAGAATGTCCATCTTGAAGCATCAGGCATTTGTTCTATGTCTGTTCCTTGTCCTCAAACATCTTTCCGTTTCAACACTGTCTGCAAGGTCATTCTCTGATGTTGTCTCCAAACGTAGAGGTATTTGTCACCCGCTATGTCTAAGACAACTCGTTCCTTCTACTGTATAATTTTAATAATACAGACATAGCAAAAACAACATAACAAAGAGGTGAGATCACCAACGCCAATACCAACATGGCAGCACAGAGATAACACAAGCAGTAATATCATACAGGGATATCATATCAAACTTCCAATAATATATTCAATATTAATCAACTATCATCATCAAATCATTTATCAATTCAATTATCATAAACAACAATTACGATAATGTCCTAATTATCATCATCATCATCCAAGTATTCAAAACAATTGTCATAGCCAATATTCCTCAATTAATATATCACACAGATATAAATGTTCAGATTATGTATGTACACAAGACTCGATTTCCTACTCCATGGAGCTAAACTCAGGTCGGAGAAATGATCGAAAAGAATGCTTCGGTACCATGCCTCGACCACGTGCTATAATCCTCATTTTGATTTTTGCACATCTAGCATATACACGACGGTCTTTATCGATCTTGATTAAGAATAGTGTCTCGGTCAGATCATCGGTGTGTCGCGTCGGCCTAACCTACGGTTACAAGAGAGCGACTCACCGTCCATTGTAGGCAACCCGCACCCCGATGCCCCCAAGGTCAACCAAAGTGACCTACACTACGCATATCGCACCCACTCAAGAGGTGTGTTTCTCCTAGGCAATCAGCCATATCCAAATTCTCATCGGACCATTCCAATGCATGTATAATGCACCAAATACCAATCATAGACAAATATGTCATTTTCTCACAAACAAAGTGTATGGACACCGGTTCAACAAGAATCATTCTCGTACTTTCAACAAATAAAATAATGTTATCACGTTTTCATAGTTGTAAAACACTTTTACCGTATTTTCACAATCTCGTAACATTTTTGTTACGTTTTCACAATCTAAAAACTTTTGTTCATGTTATGTTTTCACAATACCATAACACTTCTTTTATATTTTCACAATACCGTAACACTTTTGTTTTTTTTTTTTAAATTCCAAAACGTTTTTATTACGTTTTTACAATACCGTAACACTATTCACGTTTACAAGCATTGCGTTTACAAAATTTCGTAACATTTCTGTTACGTTTTCAAAATGTTGTAACTCTTTTGTTGCACTTTTAAACCACGTACTAATTTTTAACGTTTTTCTCAATCGCGTAAAAACATACGTTTCTCAAATCGCATAGTATTTTTCCACTGTTTTAAAATCGCGTAACTTAAAAATCATTCTTTTACGTTATGTAAATCATTTTTCATCATTCTCAAAATATTTAAAACACTTTCCAAATCACATAACAATTTTCTATCATTTTCACAATCACGTAAAAATATTCTGTCACTATTCAAATCACGTAGTGATTTTTCAACAATATTTCATCAAGCGTAAAATATTTAAACGCTTTCCAAATCGTGTAGAATATTTAAACATTTTTCAAATCGCGTAAAAATATTTTATCTGTATTTCAAATTGTTTTTAAGATACGTAAAATATTTTTCAACATTTTTCAATCACATAAAATATTCCTCAATATTCCAAACATTATTTTGGACTTAAATAAATCAATATCATTTTTTACACATTGTTCAAAATTGCGTAGTTTAAAAATCACGTTTTTAAGATACGTAAAACATTTTTCATCACAATTTCATTACAGAAAATACTTCTTAACCTTCAAAAATTCCTTTTCAACTTTTCTCAAAATAATATAACTTTATATTTCATTTAATGTATATTTTCTTACTCAAGAAAATATTTTTCCACAGTTCTTTACTCAAGAAATTCTTTTTCAAAATATACTTCACAAAAATCACTTTTCCATTGATGTAAATCAACGTTTCAAAACTTAACATTTTTCTAACGTATTTCAAAACTTGAAAATAAGTTATACGTTAGTAAATTTTCAAAACACCATTATATTCTCCATTTTTCCCAAATCATTTCCAAACACAACCTTCTTCAAAATAAATTGAAGTTCGAAAACATTTTCGTTTTCAAAAACTTGATTTTCTCAAGTGATAAACGCTTTGATTCCCTTTCCAAAATCCTCGTATTAAATCCAGTTACGTTTCCACTTTGAAATTCAATTTGTTCATAAAAATCAAGGCATTACAAGCCTTCAAAAATGTGGACATGACTATTGAAAATTATCAAAACATTTTTCCTTCTAAATTGATATGGTTTTACACAAACAAAACCATTAAAATTTTTGTTTTCAAAAATCAAAATACCGATGGTCATAAAACCAAACCCATTTGTTCAAATTCGTTTTTACTTTCTTTGCAAATTCTTTTTCACTTTTTCTGCAAATCCTTCAAATCAACATTCGTCCGTTTCATTTCAAAACTCATGTTTAGAAAAATACTTAGGATCTTTTTACACAAAATAAATCAATAAAAATTCCTCAAAAATCATATTCTTGTTCTCTTGAAAAACAATTCCTTTGTTTATTTTCCATACTCTTCAAATTAATCCAATTTTATTCTTCCATGAAAATATTAATTTGTAAACACCTATTTTGAGGTGTCTTGTTCGAAATCCACCATGTTCTAAGTACTCAAAAATCAATTCTTTTGTTCTTGAAATTTTTCAACATGAACCCTAATCAAGGGCATCAAAACCGTAGCTCTTCCTTGGCTATTGGAGCCAAAAAAATCAATTTCCTTTCCACCATCAAGTCATGACATATACATATATATTTCATCATAAATAATATAAGCATAACATCAAAGCCATAAAAGCATGTATAGCATATCAAGCATATCATCAAAGCTATAAAATCATGCAAAGCATATCAAGCATAGAAAATTAATCAAAGCTCATAAACACCCACAAATTAATTACATGACCATGGATATGAATCCTCACATGGATTCCACATCCATCAAATAAAATACCATCTCTCACCACCATGCTTGGTTGAGATGGATCTCCTCTTACCTCTTCTTGAAGAAGATCCTCTAAAGCTTCTTGATTTGCTTCTTTTTCCAAGTCCTTCACCACCAAGGGCTTCTCAAATACAAAACAAAACACAAGTTAATTAACATATCAAGCTTGATTAAGAGGAACCATGGATCAAACATGGCTTAGATCATGAAAAAGAGAGAAGAAATGAAGTTTCCTTGCACTTCACCTCAAAAACCTAATAACTTTGATCTTGAAGAAAGTCCATGAAGATGAATGATTTAGAGAAAGTCTCCAACATGAAAGTTGTTTAGAACATCATGTAGATTCAAGATCTATGGTTGGATGAAATTAAAAGAGCTTGGATGGTGATTTTAGGTAGTATGACCGAATGGTTTCTCTTGAAGCACAAAGATGAAATTTTTGATTTTTTGATAGAAACTTGAAGCTTGAATTTGAAGATCAAGATGAATGATTTTGGAAAAACTCATAACTAGAGATGTTCTTAGAATGGTGTTTAGGTTTAGAAAATAAGGTTAGATGAAATTTTAGAAGCTTGGATGGTTGTCTTGGAAGGCTTGGCCGAATGGTGCCTTTGGAGGAGAAAAATGGAGAGAATTGGCTAAGTGTAGAAAAATGAAGACATGAAGATGATAGGTTAGGAGACAAGGTGATATAATTGAGAAAGATAGCCTATTCTAAAGTGGTTGCCGTGGAGTGCTAGGAAAGAAAGGTAATATTATGTATATAGCTTTTTTTTTTTCTTTGATAAGAATGAAAGAAAAGTTGATAGGAAAGGTTGTCTTGCATTATTTCTTGACCATGGAGTGCTTCCAAGAAGTAGGCCATTCATTGTTGACTAGCATGAATTAATTGGATCCATTTTGAGAATGCAAAGCCGTGGAGTGTGATGGAAAAATTGAAAGAAAGGTGATAATGCATGAAACATTGATCAAGACTTCCAACAATGACATAAAGCATCATTTAATGGATTGAAATTTGTTTTTCTTTGTCTTCTAATAAGCCAAAAACCGTCCCCCTCCTTGCTTTCTTCTTCCATGTAATTTGATCAATAATGATCAATAATATTGCAATATTGACTAAGACTACTTAACAATGACATAAAACTTTTTCTTTGGCTTAAAAAGGCTACTCAAAATTGTCTCCTCCTTCCTATTGCTTATTTAAAATGTGACAAATTTTACTAGCCATTATTTGAAGCCATTTAAGCCATTGATTAGATCAATGGTTAGGATTTAAGTAGGCTTTTGATTATAAGACTTAATCTAGGCCATTGGATCTTTCTCCTTTAAATTCTAGCCCTTAGATGTGTCTCCAAAATTAAGGGTCAAGATTGCTTCTTCAAATTTTAAATCCAAGGGTCATAATTAGTCTTTGCTACTTTAGAAGACCAAATCTCCACCATTGATTGATTCTTCATCCAATGGTCATAAATGGTCTTTGTTACTTTTTAAGATTAAATCTCCACCCTTGATTTAATCTAAATCCAATGGTTATAAATGGTCTTTGTCATTTTTCAAGACCAATTCTACACCTTTGATTACATCTATGGTTGATATCAAAGTCTTCCTAACCAAGCTTATTCTCACTCCATTGATTAAATCAATGGTTATTATCCAAGCGCTTTATTAAGTTTGCTTTTTAACCTTTGATTAAATCAATGGTTAATATTCAAACTAAGTATTCTCATCCAAGGGTATAAATCAAGTCAAGCTCTCTTTGTTGACTACGCAAGTATAATATTTAGTCTTGTATCCTACAAATAATATTTTTTTTGTATTTTTATCATCCGATAATTAAATACAGTATAAAATACAGTACAAGAAATTTTCTAAAAGCTGTTTCGGATTCAGTTTAGTAAGATCCCCTGTCTCGTCTAAATAAGTACAAATTTTTCTATGCGTAGAAAAATTTTTCACTTTATGGACCCACTGGGCCCACGTATGGCCACCTGGGCCCATATACCCTCGTGGGGCCCACAAACCATAAAAATTTCAAAATCACACATAAATCACAAAAATTATAAAATTCACAAATATCCAATCAGATTACGTAAATTAATTACCTAACGGTAAAAATTAAATTACGTAAAGTTTCCCCTACCGAAAATTTTTATTTTTTCCGACACGGAGTAAATCACTCAAAACGATCAAATACGCTGACAGAATAATCAAATTAATTTTACAGCACTCAGAAATCACTAAACAGTGAAATTCTGTTAACTGTCAAAATTACTGTTTAAGAGATTGAAAATTTTGGGGTGTTACACCTACTACTGCCAGAGACTTGATAGCAAACATGACAGACAACACTCAGCAGTTTGGAACTCGAATGATCACCTCAACCAGAGGAGTCAATGAGCTTCAAGTGTCTTATGTAGACCAATAGAGGATGGAACATAGATTAGATGAGTTGACATCTTTGGTGAGGTAGCTAGCAGTGGCACAACAACCACTTATGCAAATGGCTGCCACTGCTTGTGGAATTTGTTCTTGTCCATCCTATCCTACTGATGCTTGTCTACCCCTTCAAGAAGAGAATTTTGGAAACCAAGTATATCCTGTTGCTGCAGCAGGCATTTTTCCTGGTAGACCCCAATACCAACAGCCCCAACAGCCAAGGTATGATCCATTTTCGAGTACTTATAACCCTGGCTAGAGAGACCATCCCAACTTCAGATATGGGAATTCTGGGCAGTAACAGCAGCCCCAGCAGCAACAACAACAATTTAGATACCAAGCTGTAGGCCCTAGCAACAAGTACCAATCACTTGCATTCAGGGAAGCACAACCTATGCTTCCACCCATGCAACAGCCCCTCCAGCTACCTAGTCCAGCAGCTATTCTAGCCGAGCCATCCTTAGAAGACTTGATGACACAAATGGCCTCAACCAACATTTACTTTCAACAGAATGTCAATGCCACCATTCAGAATTTACGAACTTAGATTGGGCAGTTGGCAACCACTGTGAGTGAGCTAAAAAGTCAAGGGTCGAGCCAACTTTCTTCCCAAACAACTCCCAATCCGAATGTGAGTGCCATTACGTTGAGGTCTGGTAAGTCTGTACCAGCACCAACTGAACCTCAACCTGCAAGTAAGCAACAACCAGCAGAGAAAGCAGAGAAATCAGTTTCTGAGGATAAGAAGAAATTTGTAGTTGTTGATGAGTCACAACAGCCTGCCATAGCCCTTCCCTTCCCACATAGAGCCCTTCAAACAAAAAATAAATAAATGAGGCTGAGAAGGATAGAGAGCTTCTTGCGACCTTCAGGAAAGTGGAAGTAAATATTCCATTATTGGATGCAATCAAGCAAATTCCAAAATATGCCAAGTTTCTTAAGGAATTATGCACCCAGAGGAAGAGGCTAAAGGGCAATGAGAGAATCAATATGAGCCAAAATGTTTCAGCCCTCATTCAGTCTATGCCTCAGAAATGCAAGGATCTAGGGACTTTTACAATTCCATGTGTTATAGGCAATTGCAAATTTGAGCATGCCATGCTAGATTTAGGTGCTTCTATTAATGTAATGCCTATGTCTATTTTTAATTCTTTTGGATTTAGCCCTTTGCGTTCTATAGGTGTTGTGATTCAGTTAGCTAACAGAAGTACTGCGCAACTAGCCGGGTTTATTGAACATGTATTAGTTAAGGTTAATGAACTAATTTTTCCTGCAAATTTTTATATCTGGAGATGGAAGGGGAGTCACCATCCAACAAGGCCCTACCCATTTTAGGGAGGCCATTCCTCAAAATAGCAAGGACCAAAATAGATGTGCATGCAGGAACTCTATCCATGGAGTTTGGAGACTCAATTGTTCAATTTAACATTTTTTATGCTATGAAGCATCCCATGGAGGGGCATTCTGTTTTTCATATTGATATACTTGCTGATTTAGTTGAGTGTGAGGAAACTGTTGATCAGTTGTGTGATGATTTTCCTGACTTTATTAGTTTTAATAATTCTATCCATTGCCATTCATGTACTGATTGTGATATAGATATGATATGTGCTATTTGTGCTGAAATTTCTGTATTCCTGCAAGCTGATGATTTTGTTTACGCAGGGACTGATCATAATATTTCTATCAGCAATGTTCTTGATGTAGTTGTAGACTCTGAAACACAAGGGGAGATGGTGTTAAAGGCCATTGACGAATTTTCAGAGAAGGAAAAAGAGCACTAGATGGCGGTCATTACTGTAGTGGATTTTGTTTTTGGGCCATGGTCCAACATAAAAAAGAAAAATGAAGTTGATGAAGTAAACACATTGCATTCTAGTGGTGACGCCAGGAAAATTAAAGAAAGTCAATGGGACCCCGGTGGATGCTCTCATGATGCTTCTAGCATAAGTTGGTCATTCCACTTCAAGCAATGGGACCCTAGTGGAAGTCTCCCCACTTGATCAGGTTGTTTCTTTCTTCTTTCTTTTATTTTTCTTGTCTCATATTTTTTGATATTGCTAGATTGCAACTGATTTTTGAGCTTTACATTGAGGACAATGCAAATTTTAAGTGTGGGGGAGAGATTTAACATGTTGTTTGCTATTTTTCTATTTTATGTTTTCTTTATTTCTGTTTTGCTACATTTTTGCTGTTTTTAATTTTTGCTGTTTTTAATTTTTATTTTCTGTAAATAAGTAAAAAAAATATTTTTTTAATGATGTTCTAAGCTTTGTGATGTTTATGAGTTTGAAGCAATTGAAATTCAAGGTCATTGCATGATTGAATAAATATTCTTCCTTCTTGAAACTGATTTACTTGGTAGTGGATGTTTGAATTGGTGGATTGAGTTCAATAGATGCATACCTTGTGAGATTTTGAGACTATTGATGGATGGATGGATTTAACATTGCACCATTCCCTTCTTTCTTGTGTGATTTTCACTCATGTAAATATTCACTCTAGAACTTGCTTTGATTCTTTTTGAGGCTACATTTCACTTGCATGCTTGAACATGATTGAGACCTTCTTTCTTGATTAGCTACTTTGGCCAAATAGCCAACCTTGCATCATTTCCCTTTAATTAACCTCCTTCAGCCTATTTGCCTATTCTTTGTCTTAGCTCATTTTATGCCTTTGTGAAAAACCATGATTTTACCTTACCTTAGGGAATGGGAGAGCATTGGTTCATTTCCATTTGAGGAGCTCTTTTGCTTGTTAATAGTTCAAGTGTGGGGTTTTGCGAATTGTTGTGTAATATGCAAGGTGATTAAAAAAATGAAAAAAAATGAAAAAAATGAAGAGAAAAAAGATGAATGCAAGAAAGGTTGTGAAAGCAAAAGGAAAAGAATATGTAAAAGAATGTGCATTACATAAATTTTGGGAGGCAAAAATTTCATGCTTATTACTTGTCATTTGAGTTCCTCCCCATTGTTCTTTTATTCTCTTGGGTGCTTAACTTGCCATATCTATATTGTTTCCTTCCCTTACCTTGGCCCCATTACAACCTTGAAAAGTTCTCTTGATTTTTGCGTGCATGTGTTTGGTAGTGGAGAAGTAGAAGATAAGCAAGCTTATGCTATTGCAATTTTCATGGGTTGAATTGAGTGAAATACTTACCTTGTAAACACTTGAGGGTTGAGTGTGTATCTTGTGAGGGTCTATCATTCTTGATTCATGCTTTTCAATTTGAAGCTACCTTGCTTGTTAGTTTGAGTTGTGAAGAAATGTTAACTCATAAATGTTTGATCCCTTGAACCTTTGATTGTTCTTCTCACTTGTAAACTTTTGCATTCTTGAATGTCATTGGAATTTGAATTCTTTTTGTTGATCCTTTTTGCCCTAGTTTTGGTCTTTTGTGTTTTGTCCAGGTGTGCAAAAAGCTAAGTGTGAGGGAATTTGATAATCACATATTTGATTCATTAATAAACCCTCATGTTTAGTCAATTGCATTTTCCATTTTCTTAATTGATTGAGTTTGGTCATGATTTGTGAGTTTGGGCTCAATTTGGGCATAATTGAATTTTTCCAGCATTATTGGGCTTTGACACTGTTTCTGTATTTTAGACATAACTTGAGTTCTAGATATCTGATAATCATGAATTTTACCTTGTAGGAAATCTAAGAGGAAGCTCTACAACTGTGATGAGAGCTCGAAGTCTCATTCAGATGTCTAGTGGGCCTAATTTTGCTTAGAAGTCAGAATACGAGTTCAGGGACTATTTGATGTTGTTTTGGTCATAACTTGAGTTATAGACCTCCAAATTGCATGGGGTTTGGGCCCAAATGTTCATAACTGACCCAACTTTGTAATTAATGGGTTTTTAATTATGTAAAGCCAAAATAGGGGGTAGTTTAGGGGGTTGCAAGTCAGAAACTGAGGCACCTCTCATTTGACATTTTTCTTTCTTCTCTCTAGAACTCTCTTCCTCCTCCTTCTCTCTCATTTTCATTTTCTTCTTCCTTCTTTAATTTTTCTGAGTTCTCCCCTTCTCATGGAGGGGTAGAGCTTTTAGATCAATTTAAGAGATTGAACATGCTTGGTTGTTAATCTTGAGATTTCATTTTTAATGTTTAAGTTCATCTATTAATCAAGTTTCTCTTCTTCTTCTTCTCTTTGATAATTCTGGTTGCTTAATTAGAATTTTCATATGTTAATTACTTAATTACCATGTGCAAAGAGATGAACTCAGAAATTAAACAAGGCATTGAAGGTGTTTGATGAAATGTTTAACTTGATTGGATCTTAGCTTTTAAGTTGATTTCAGTTTTGATGAGTGCTTAACTTGTCTAATCTTAATTAATTGAAATCTAGAAGCATTTCTAGTAGAAGATCCATGATCATTGAGAGGCTTCTTGATGTGGTCTAAGACCAAGGACTTGATTAATAATTGAATGGACCTTTAGTAATCAAGGATGGATTAAAATCAAGTTTGGACAATTTTCTTGGATTGGTTGCTTTCTTAATTCTGATTAATTTGAATTTTGTTTGTTAATTATGTTTCTTAATCTCACCTAACCCCCCCATTTTGACTTGACTTGATCAAATTACGTTTTATAATCCTTGAGAGACAATCTAGTGTTACTTCCTATGCTACAAGCCATAAGCATAACTTGGTTATAATTTTGGTGAGTTCGGTGCTCGTCAGAGGTCAAGAGTGAAGAGGATATGAAAGATATTTTTGTAGTCAATGAGTTTCTATGTGAAAGAGAAATAGAGTTTTCTATTGATCTTGTACCAGGAGCTGGACCTATATCAATGACACCATACCAGATGTCGCCATCAAAGTTTGCAAAGCTCAAGAAACAGTTGGAGGAACTGTTGGAAAAGCAGTTTGTGAGACCCAATGTGTCACCGTGGGGAGCCCTAGTACTGTTGGTTAAGAAAAAGGATGGAACTTCATACTTATGCATAGACTATCGTCAGTTGAATAAAATCACGATTAAGAATAAGTATCATCTTCCAAGGATAGATGATTTGATGGATCAACTGAGGGGAGCCGCTGTATTCTCCAAGATCGACTTACATTCTAGTTATCACCAGATTCGAGTGAAAATGGAAGATATTCCTAAGACTGCTTTTTAGATGCGATATGGACATTACGAGTATCTAATGATGTCGTTCGGAGTAACGATTGCTCCTACTATATTCGTGGATTTCATGAATAGGATCTTTCATTCTTATCTTAACAAATTTGTTGTTGTCTTTATTGATGACATTCTAATCTATTCTCGAAGCCCAGAGGAACATACGGAACATCTCAGAGTGGTTCTCCAGATTTTGAAGGAGAATAAGTTATACACTAAGTTGTCCAAATGTAAGTTCTGGTTGAGCGAAGTTCAGTTTTTAGGTCACGTAATTTCAGAGGAAAGAATTGAAGTGGATGCGTCAAAAGTTGAAACAATTCTTCAATGGGAAAAGCCGAAGACTGTATCGAAGATTCGTAGCTTTATTGGATTAACTGGTTACTATCGAATGTTTATTGAAGGGTTTTCCAAGATATCAGGACCTCTCACCCAGATTACATGAAAGAATCAACCTTTTGCATGGACTGATGCATGCGAGGAAAGTTTTCAAGAGTTGAAAAGATGATTGACTACCTCGCCAGTGTTGATTCTACCTGATCCCAATGAACCTTTTGAGGTGTATTGCGATGCTTCATATCAAGGTTTAGGTTGTGTGCTTATGCAAAACTGAAAGGTTGTGGCATATGCTTCGAGGCAATTAAAGGTACACGAGAGGAATTACCCTACTCATGATTTAGAATTGGCAGCTATTGTGTTTGCGTTGAAGGTCTAGAGACATTTTCTTTATGGGGCAATGTTCAATGTCTACAACGATCATTAAAGCCTGAAGTATCTATTTGACCAAAAAGAGTTGAATATGAGGCAGAGGCGATGGTTAGAATTTTTGAAAGACTATGATTTTCAACTATAGTATCATCCAAGAAAGGCAAATGTCATAGCAGGTGCCTTGAGTAGAAAGATGCTTAGTGTTTCTACTATGATGGTCAAGAAGAGTGAATTGATAGAACAATTCAGGGACATGAGGTTATCTATAGAACTGATGCCTAGGAAAGTTTGTTTGAATATGGTCACCATTTCTAATGGTTTAATAGAGGAAATCCAAGAGAAACAGAGAAGTGATCAGTATTTGCAAAATGCAAAGGAGCTGGTAAAGCAAGGTATTGAGTCAGCATTTAAGGAATGACTTGATGGGATCCTAAGGTTCAGAGATTAGATTTGTATACCCAGTGATCCAGAACTCAGGAGATTGATTCTCGATGAAGCCCATAAAAGCAAGTTGAGTCTGTATCCCGGAGCAACCAAGATGTATCAAGATCTGAAGAGGTCGTATTTGTGGCAAGGAATGAAGAAAGATGTTGCTACGTATGTATCATCTTGTTTAATTTGTCAAAAAGCTAAGGTTGAGCATCAGAGACCTTCAGGCATGTTGTAAACCTTGGCTATTCCTGAATGGAAATGAGATGGCATTGCAATGGATTTTATTGTGGGACTGCCGAAGACTAGAAGGGGTTATGATTCTATCTGGGTAATTGTTGATCAACTTATGAAGTCAGCACACTTCTTACTAATTAACATTAGGTACTCAATGGAAAGGTTGACCCAAGTGTACATCAGTGAAATCGTTAGACATCATGGTGTACCCTCTAGTATTATTTTTGATCAAGATTCGAGATTCAAGTCAAGGTTTTGGCAGAGTTTACAAGAAGCGAAGGGAACAAAACTTCATCTAAGTTCTGCTTATCATCTACAAACGGATGGCCAGTCAGAAAGAACAATTCAGTCATTGGAGGATTTGTTGAGGGCATGTGTTTTAGAACAAACTAGAAGTTAGGTTGAATTCTTACCTCTGATAGAATTCACCTACAACAATAGTTTCCATTCAAGCATAGGGATGACACCCTATGAAGCATTATATAGACGACGATGTAGAACGTCTTTGTGTTGGTATCAAGATGGGGAAAGTTTTGCATTAGGACTTGAACTTGTATAACAAACAACGAAGAAAGTTAAGAGGATTTAGGAGAAGATGCGAACCACTCAAAGTCGACAAAAGAGCTATGCTGATAAGAGAAGAAGACCGCTTGAGTTTAAGGAAGGTCAACATGTGTTTTGAGAGTGACACCCACGATTGAGGTTGGACGGGTTATTAAGTCTAGAAAGCTCACTCCAAAATTTATCGGGCCATGTCAAATTCTTCGTCGGATAGGTCCAGTAGCTTATCAAGTAGCTTTACCACATTTTCTTTCCAACATTCACAATGTTTTCCATGTATCACAAGTAAGAAAGTATGTCCCTGATACAGACCATGTCATCGCGTCAGATGCAGTACAACTGAAAGAAAACCTGACTTATGAGACACTTCCTGTTAGGATTGAAGACAGACGAGTGAAACAACTCAGGGGAAAGGAAATTGCATTAGTAAAGGTGATCTGGAACGATGTAATTGGAGACGCAACGTGGGAACTAGAGGACAAGATAAAGGAGTAGTATCCATATTTGCTCTAAGATACGATGAATTTTGAGGACGCAATTCTTTTTAGAATGGGAGAGTTGTAACACCCTGAATTTCATTTTTTCTGAATATATATGACTTTTATAATTTTTATGAATTTTTGTGGATTTTTTCTGAATTTTTATTATTTTAATATTATTTTGCGCTATATGAAATAAAAAAATTTTGGGACCTAAAAATTTTGAATTGTTGATTCGGGGTCGGGGGAGCTTACAAAACCCGAAACTAGAAACAATTTTTGAAATTTTGTTCTATATTATTATCCATTGGACAATGTTATTATCCATCGGGAAAAACTATTATCCATTGGATAATAGAAACAGGTTTTATAAGCAGTAGCTATTATCTATTGGTTAATATCTACTAAAAAATATCTTCATGGATAGATATCCATAAGCCTAAATATCTGGGAGCTAATCATGATTAATTATGACAAGCTTTATGTTTGATCCTATAGGAGACAAGCTTGGAGAGCAAGTTTGTTGAAGAGTTAAGTTTAATGGCTTGACTTAAGTGAAGAACCAATAGGAACCAAGATTGCTTAACAAGCTTGGTGAAAGTCCAACAAAATGGCTTTGACTCCATGTGAGGACCAATAGAAGAATTGTTTGTATGCTAAGTTAGGAGGCTTGGAAGGAAATCTTGGACACTCCTTTTAGCAAGGAAGCCCACAGCCAAGTGCTTCTAGGAGGAGCCAAAGATAACACTTAGTCATTCAACACATTTCTACCATTTTTCCTGTAGCAAAGTTATCAAAATTCTCTCTCATTTTCTCTCCACAAAAGCTCACGACCGACCCATCATTAACCACCCTCCAACCTTCAATAATTCAAGCCAACCTTACATCTTGCATTCTTATACCATTCTAAGATACTTTGTAGTTGAGATCTTAGCCTAAATCTTCCATCTTCAACCTTGTTCTTCAAGCTCAAGATCAAGGGTTTTTAGGTGAAGTTTTCTATTCTTCATCTTTCTTTTCATTTTCAAGATTCTAAGACCATACGCTGGTTCATGGTCATCTTTGATAAACATTAGAAGTTAATATTGTATGTTTTCTTTGTTTTTAAGTTCAACTTGGTGGAGAAAATCTACTTGAAGGAGGCATACTAGGAGTTTTGGAGGATCATCCAAGGTAAGAGGGAGATTTACCTCATCAACCAAGTAGGGTGGTAAGGAATGAATTTTTTGCTTGTAAAGTGAAGAATCCATGTGAGGGTTATTCACTTGTTTGTATAAATTTAGTGATTTGTGTTTATTTACCTTATATGATTTTATAGCTTTAATATTATGTATGAACTTGTTATAGTAGGATTATGTTGATTTAAGTATGTTGTATGCTATGATTGATGCTTAAAAGGAAAGAATTTTGGTCCCTAGTGGACTATAGGCTCTCGGCCTTCATACCCCAACATGGGTGTTCCAAGTCAAAATTACTTTATGAATGGTGAAGTTAGATGATTAGGAAGGAAGGAAATGAATTAATGAATTTTGGTTCCAACAGCCACATGACTCTTGACCATGAGGCTTGAATAGGGTAATCTAATGCAAAAATGATTTATTAATGGAAAATCTAGATGATTAGGTGAAAAGAAGTTAATTAAAGATTTATAAGATGGAAATAAGAAACAAATAAATTTTATCATTTCACAAAGGGTGATTTTCGGCCATGGTGTTAGAAATTAGGAATGAGAAGT
Organism: Ormosia emarginata; assembly: GCA_029884605.1. Classification (NCBI taxonomy): domain Eukaryota; kingdom Viridiplantae; phylum Streptophyta; class Magnoliopsida; order Fabales; family Fabaceae; genus Ormosia; species Ormosia emarginata. The sequence goes on from JAQQTP010000088.1 coordinate 51,215,860, forward strand.
GAAGTTGTAACTTAAATTATTTCATTAAAAAAAATTTAGTAAAGTAGATAAAGAAGATTTTATTAAATTAAAATAATACAAATTTTGAGAAAAATGTCAGAAAATATTACTTAGAGGTGTTTTTAATGAGAAAAATGGGGATTTGAAGTCCAAATTATATTTTAAACTTAAAAAGTTTCAAAATTGAATTTAGAACGTCAATAAATATTTATACGGCTGAAAAACAGTAGAAAAACCTTATGTGTTTCAAAAAGTGGATTTTTGAGTTACACGATTTAGAAAACGTTTAAATATTTTTACGCGATTGAGAAAACGTTGAAAAATATTTATGCAACTTGAAAACGCGACAAAAGCGTTACGTGATTGTGAAAACACGGGAAAAGTGCTACGTGATAACTTCAGGAAATAAAGTCATTTCACTTGAAATTGAATATGTAGGAGCATGTTATCCTTGAGTTTTCTGGCCAAATGTTCAATTCTTGCATGACTTTAATGATGTAAGTTTATTAACTCAAACATGATTAAGAATTGCATATTTGAGAATTTTAATTAAGGAATTTGAATTGGTCATGGACTGATGGACTTTGGTATTGTTTTGAAGTAGATATTCAAGATGGGAAACCCTTGGAAAGGATGCGGAAGCAAAGAGGAACTCAAATCCACGCCTAGGCGTGACAAATCCACGCCTAGGCATGACCCTATTAGTATTTCAGGAATTCCAAGCAGAGATATCCACACCTAGGCATAGCACTCTCAGGCTGTAGGACTTTCAGACAGAGACAACCACACTTAGGCGTGGAAAAACCATGCCTAGGCATGGTCAACAGAGACAAAGCACGTGATTCATAACCACGCCTAGGCATGGAAAAAATCTTGGCACACGAGATTAGCCCTTATTATCTAATTTTAGAAGGAAAGAGGGTATCTTCTATTTTTAACTAAGTACGGGATCTAGAAAGTAAGTGAGAGGAGGAGAAATTCATTGAGATTGGAGGTGATTCAAGGGAGAATCAAGATCAAGGAAGAAAGATCATGTAACATCCTGAAAATTAATAATTTCATGATAAATAGTCATTTTATAATATTTGTGATTTTTGTGAAATTTTCTATATGTTTTTGTGAGTGCAGAATATTTTAATATTATTTCTTGTTTTACGTGCGCGCTGAGCGGAGCTGAGAAAATGAGATATTTTTCCTAAGAACCTTGAACTATGAAAACGTCGATGGGGGATCTTACTAAACCCGGGGCTAGACATGGTTTACGAGGTTCATATTTTTCGAGATATTTATCTGATAAATAAAAATCGCAGAATAATTTTATTATTCGTTAGATAATAAATATCAGTTTTTGCTAACTGTAATCTCTGTCCACTAATAATAAATTTGATACAGTGTTAGTCATGTTTTAAAGAACACTTTAATGACATCATTATGGTGACATCATCACCATGACATCACTTTGACTTTCAAAGGGAGAAAGCTTCCTAGCACCTTCCTTTTGGCTTGTTGGAGAAGCTTGGAGGAAGTTTCCTTGTACTTTCCTATTGGCTTCTTCAAGAAGCCATATTTCTTCTCTCCTCCTCTCCACCACACATTGTGAGGGCTCTTTGTGGCCACACATTTTAATTCATACACTTACACAGAATACACCTAATAACACATTTCTTTTCATTTCACTTTACTATTACTTTCTCTCTCTACACTTTTCTCTCAACCATTTTCTCCTCCTTCTCTCTATCTCCACGGCAATGCACACTTACACAAAATTATGCATCTCCCTTTATCACACTCATTTACAATTTCAACACACAAAAGCTACTACTTTCTCTCTATACTATTTCTCTCCTCTCACTTTTTCTCTCACATTTTCTTCTTCCTTCTTCCTCCTCTCTTCCACGGCTACACTCTTCATTTCCCCTCCATGAATGCTTGATTTCAAGCTTCTATCTTACTTGAATCTACACTTCTATTGAAGATCTTCCTTTCTTGTTGGAATCACTCTCTAAAAAGCTCACCTTTCTTCTCCGTCCTCTCACCATCTCCACGGCCTCACCCCTCAAAATACACTATCCATCTTCTTTAATTCCAACCAACTCTTGATCTTGAATCTAGACACCATTCTAAGCAACTTTCATGTTGTGACCATCACCAAAATCTACCATTTTCATTTTGTTCCATCAAGCTTCAAAGTTGGAGACTTTAAGGTAAAGTTCATAGCTTTTTCCGCCCTTTCTCCTCATTTTCGTAATCCTTGATCTCTTGGGTGATCAAGGGTTCCTTTTCTAAGCTTTGATGATGATTTTGGTAAGTTTTGATGTCCTTAGGGTTTCCTTGAAGGTGTAGTACGAAAATCTCCACAAGGGACCAAGAGGCTTGCTTTCTTGTGTTGTCTTCCATAGGTAAGAGGGAGATAATCCTCTTCAACCTATCTTGGTAGTGAGGAAACATTTTCTTTATGTTGTTGATGAGGAATTCATGTGGAATTGCTCTCTTGGTTGTGATGTTCTTCCTGATTTTGTGCTATTTTGACTTGTATGATTTATTGATTGTTATTATATGTCATGATGACTATATAAAAATATATTGGATTGATTGGATTGTTATGTGAAGAGATTTTAGGGTTCTTTGCCCTTTTGGATTCATGGCCAAGAGGTCATATTTTTGGGTGTTCAAGGTGTGGTTTTGTAAAGATTGGAACTTAGGTGATGAAGAGTTAAAAGGCAAATGAATAAAATGGAAAACTTTGGGTTCCTACCCATTGGGAGGCCCACGACCTCTTGAATAATTGTTAGGGTTCAAGACTTAAATTTGTAGCAACTTTGGAACTTGAGTAATTTAATGAAAGTAACTAACAATGTGGTGGAAAGATTGGTTAGATTCATACCACTGGGAGGCTCACGGCCTCTAGGAGATTTATTGGGTTAAGTTGTGATCTTTGTGCAACCTTGGGTCTTAAGTGATTAAATGATAAGTGATCAACATTGTGGTAAAGGAAAAAGGGTTAGACTTTGTTATAATAAGGTTCACGGATTCCTAAGGCAAAATGTCACAAAATATGGTGCTAAAATGGAGACTTAGATGATTAGAAAGTTCTAGACTCGTTAAGAGTTCATAAAAGGAAAAGAATAAAGAATAAGACTTTATCTTATGGATTAGAATGATTTTGAACATGAGGGAAGAACAAGAGAGTTATGAGACTTGCAAAACCTTAGAGTAATTTCTAAGTGAGCATAATTGATTAGATTAAGGAACTTGATCAACCTAAAGGAATGAAGATTGAATGAGGACTACAAGAGAATTTCTCTAGAGAATGAATTCATAAGAAATGTTAATTAATGTGAAACCCGAAATAAACCTCTAAAAGTGTGCTATCACTCTTGAGAAATTAATACTATACTATTGTGGGTCTGTGTTTGGGACTAGAATTCTGTTGATGCTTATTTGGTCAAATTGTGGCGTGTTATGGAAAGTATACCATTATTGTTGAATATACATGATTGTGTATGGAGTCAACATGCATTGAACATTTGCTCAGTCGATGACTGTTAAAAGGCTAGATGAGCCTATGAGTATGCATTGAGTCAACATGCATTGAAATCGAAGTGTTAAAAAGTGTATGAGCCTATGAATGAGAATTGAATAAGTGAGATCCAGTGGAAGGATCTATGGGGGGTGTAAGGCGCGGTGTATACCGATTGCACATATTACGGGCCTGACAAATCATTATTCTTTACTCGGTGAATAAATGAGAATTGATAGTGTGATTTGTGATGGATCTATAGGAGGGCATAAGGCGCAGTGAAAGTCGATTGCAAGCATTACGGGCCTGACAAATCACTATCCTTTTATGGTGAATGAATGAGAATTGAATAGTGTGATCTAGTGGAAAGATCTGATTGAGGACCGTGAGGCGCGGTGGTTCATTTCGTGATGATGTTATTATACCCCTGGCCATGATAAATCGATTGTAGTGCATCACGCGCCTGACAAGCACTATTCTCTTCGTGGTCCGGCGTAGACTGTCATTGAGGGAGACAGATCTTTCGGAATGTTCATCTTTGAAATGGAAATGGAAAATCTTGGTACCAAGTGCACATGCATTGTGAGTTGGCATTGTGGGTCGGCATTGTGGGTCGGCATTGTGAGTCGACATATCATTTAGCACTCATTTATATGATGACTATACTATTATTTTATTGATGTCATGATTATCTGAAATGTTTTAATTGTTCATTATCTGAGATTTTGTTGTTGTTTTCTCTTATCGTATGTGATTACTGTTGCTTAAATGTTATTGCTCTATTATGTGGGCGCTCTGCGCCGTTCTGTTTCTTTACTGCCATAATTGGTAATGTAAGTAGGATGTCTTACCTCTTTCCTGTATCCCTGTATTTCTGTTTTATATTTATATTTAATAAAAGATCGTGAGGAAGAAGATGAGGGACCACACCCTTACTGATCGGATCGGGCTGATTCATTATTTTCGATATGGCATCTGGACGAGATTTCTTCGATTACGCGCAGATGCAACCTCATGGGGGCATTGATGCATGACGTGTCGATTGGGACTCCGAGCGTTATATATATGTGGGGTTGTGATCTTGTCTGCTTGTAGTACCTATCCCAAGGTTACTACTTTTCCCTTTTATACTTTTGTACCTGTTACCTTTTATTTGAATATGTAAGTACTATATTTCGTGTTATCAGTGCTTTGTGTTAAAGATGAAAATATTATATATGGAGTATGTTGTTCTTAAAGTGGTTGTGTTTTAAAATGGTTGGGTACTAAATATGCATTCATTCGGGGCTTATATTTTCCATCTATGTATAAATGAAATATTTATTTTGAAAAGACTATTGTTGAGACTGTGACACGCTTAAATTTAGGGAATGTGGCGTAATGACAGTTGTGCCATAGTTATTAAATCTAGAGGTGTTACAGATCAAGCTTGGAATCTCTTCACTTTTGTTCTTTCTTTCCTTTTTCGCTCTTGATTTGTAACTTGATGGAATTTGTGATTTCATTTGTTTTCTCCTTTTTTATGATGTGTAACTAAATTCTAATCTAGGGGTTCTCTAGGATCTTGCTATGAATTTTAATATTTTGTAAATTGTTGAGTTTCTATAATTGAAATTGGTTTTGTTCTTCCATACCCATGCTTAGTACTTGTTATTGTTTAGTCATCAATTGCATGATTTTAGTATTCCAATTGAATTAGAAATAGGGAATTGTGAATATGGACATGGTATGATTGATGTATGTTCAATTACATTCAATTGGTTTAGGTGTGTTGATTAACTAAGGGGATGGACATATATCCTTTGGTCATGCATGACAAGTCTTTGATAATTGGCCTCAATGTGTGATTCTTATGCTAACTCACATGCACACATAGTGGATTAGATAGGTTTCACATAGGTAACTGTCCTAGACATAGGCTCTTATCTAATGCTTACTTTTAGCCAACAAAACTCAATTCTTTGATAGGTGCTTGTGAATTACATATATTCATGGAAATAGCAAGTGAATAGAAACTCCTAGGCCTTTAACATTCTTTTCTTTCTCTTAAGGATTTGGTGTTTGGTGCATTTTTGTTTTATTCCTTTTAATTTGTTAATTCAGTTGCAAACCACTCTCAATTTTTTATTACTTGGGTAAGAATTTGTGGAAATTGGTTAAGTTTTAGCATCATTTCTAATAGTCAATCCCTTAGGGTACGATACTCTAACTCTCATATATTATTTGTTGACCCATGCACTTGCGGATTTTGCTTAACACTACGCGATTTGACAATACAGTAGAAATACTATCGGACTAACATATTGGACCCGAAAATATAAAGTTGTGATTTTGATAGTAGTGGCTTATTGTTGTGCATTAGATCATTGATCATGCATTATATCGGCGATGTCAGTTTGCATTATACCGGCAGTGTCCGTAGAGGCTATATGCCTAGGAGTTGAATCACACCTAAGTGTGGGTGTGAATTGCACAGTGTGGTTCACTTGTTGAACTTAGAGGCGTCGGAGCGCAGGTATTCCACACATGGACAGTAGGTAGCTCCACTGGGCTGTGGTGACAGAACAACACATCGACGATCTCTACCAGGCACTATTCTATTCACAATCTGGTGTAGACTGTCTTGTATAATGCTTGTTGTGCACCATTGATAAAGTTATAGCACTTGGTCTGAGGCGACCAAGATACTGACAGATCTTCTAGATCATTCTCTCTGATTTGTGTTTTTACTCCATGGAGTAAGAAACTGGTTCATTGTGTATATGCATAGTTTGTCTACGCATCGTTGTAATATTTTATATCTGTTAAATTGACTGATACTTGATGCCATGATTGTATTCATTGTTTGTTATATCTGTATAATATTGTTGTCTTTACTGTTTCTCTACTGCTATATTGGTATTGATATAGGTGATCTCACCTCTCTGTATGTTATTTTTGTATTATATTTATGTTTAGTAAAGATGGTGAAGAAGACGAAGAGGAGCTGCATCCTTTTTGTTTGGGTTGATATACTGCATCATTGTGATAGCATAGAGACGCGATCTGTTTGGTTTTGTGAGAGTGTAATTTCATGGTGGCACCAATGCGTGGAACTTCAGTTTGGATACAGAGCGTGTAACATACCGTGGAGATGTATCTGTGTTTGTCAGTAGGACCCGACATGAGATTACTGATTTTACCTTTAGTGTTAATGTATGTTTAGAGTTTAACATGCCTATCAGAGATTTCTGGGTCGGCTCGAACTCCCGAAACATGCCTATCTGATTTTACCTTTTATGAAACACTCCGGTGTCACCACTTTATTAGGATTGCCTAGCAATGTCCACTACTAGGATAACTAATCCTTTTATGAAACACTCTGGTGTCACCACTTTACTAGGCTTGCCCGGCAATATCCATAAGAGAACCAATTCTTACTAAGGTTCAACCTTATTGCATAAGGGAGCCAATTTACTAGGGTTCAACCTTATTGCATAAGGGAGCCAATTCTTGCTAGGGTTCAACCCATAGGAGAGCCACTTACTAGGTTCAACCCATAGGGGAACCATTTCGTGCAAGCTAGGTCCTATGATAGTGAACTTTTGCCAATTAGGCCCTATGACGCTTAACTATTGCCAATTAAGCCCTATGATGCTCAACTCTTGGCAACTAAGCCTTATGGAACTCAACTATTGCCAAATAGGCCCTGTGGAGCTCAACTCTAACTATTAAAAGAGTTACTAGTGTTCATAAGCCTCAAACCATACCCAAAACACCTCAAATCTTGCCTAAAAAGGCTGATTTTCGATATTGCACCAAACATGTATCATAACTTCTAAAATTTTGAATTTTTATGAACTTATAGCTCTTTCTCATATCTTTCCAATGCCACAACCTTGCTTTATTTGGCTAAGTGTAGCCAAAGTTATGCGACATTTTGTAGAGGTCAAAACAGAGCATTCTCTGATTTACCCATTTCTGACCTAACTTTAAATTGAAACTGGGAACAAACTACATGTGGGAAAATTCTGAAATTTTTGCCACATGAATCCTTATGTCTTATCTTTCAAATGGCACTAGTTTCATGTCCATACGACATCGGAGCAAGAATTATGTAATCTGGTTTACTAACTGCCAGAATTCCTTTTTCTGCAGAATCTGCCTTGGATTCAAACAGAAACTGGTATTGATTGGCTTGCTCAATAATTATGAAATTTTTACCACATGAAGCCTTATGTGTTAGCTTTCAAATGGCACCAGAATCAAGTGATTCCAATATCTATAGCTCGAGTTATGCAACAAACATCACTGACTACTCACTGAATTCTACAGAATTCTACAGAATTCTACAGAATCCAAGAATGGTTCCTTTGGAACAATTCTCACTTCCAATCATTCATTTTCTATGTGATTTCTAACACCAATCTAGGCCTCTAAACTTGTTGTAACTCTTTTATAACCTATTGATTTATTTAGGCATAGATTTAGGTTCAAAAATCACATTAACTCCAACTCATTTCTCAAATTCCTCATGAACCAAAAATGGTTTGGCTTAAGCCATAAATGGCCATCTAGCACTTACTAAGCTGAAAACATCCTAACTTAGTCTTTGGAATCAAGAACTAAGTTAAGAACTTGGATTTGACTCTCTAAATCCCTTTTCTACTCATAAAGCCCTATGTTCATGCAAGATGAACCAAAAGGGGAAAAATGAATAGAAACTCTACTACAAGCTAGAAAACACTCAAACTCAATTATTGAAACCAAGAATCAAGCTAATTTGCTTCTCAAATCTATTTCTCTCTTCTCATACAACTGGTTCCATACAAGATGGAATAAAAGGAAAAGATGAGAAAGAAGCTCCCCTACCTCTTGCATGGAAATGAAGATCTTGAAGCTTGAGTCTTGATCCTTAATCTTCCTCTTCCTCTTTTCCCCTTCCCTTCTTCTTCTTCTCCCTTTTCTCCTTTCTCCCCCTTTTCTTTCTTTTCTTTCTGTTTTTCAATTCGTAGACGGTGGAGAAGGGAGAAATAGGGGGTGGGACGTGGAAGGAATTAAAAAAAAGTTTAACTTAAGTTTCTGTGTTGAAACTTATATTTGCTAAGGACACTTGAATCACACTAATTCAAATTTTTCAGCTACCAACAACTTTAGAATAAATCTTGGGATTCATCTAAATTGTTATTTCACCTTTATTCTATTTTTTCATATCTGCTGGGGGTCAATCGGGCATTAAAAGCACAACCAGTATGCCTAAAAATACCAAATTGACTCTGATTGTTACCAAATTTTAACTGCACCTTACTTAACTCATTTGTGACCTAGAAACAAGTTATTCATACTTGTTTCCCTCAACTTAGCAATTTATGCTATTATTTGAGTCATTTTAGACTACTTTTCAACTTCTAGGTTGCAACTAAGTGCCTAAATGAACTCAGTTTGTCTCAAAACTTAACTGACATGTTATACAAGTATAATAGTACCTCTGAGACCATATACAAGCTTAACATGTTTTCTCAGGATGTTACATTTAGCATTTAAACACACCTTCCATAATCAGTTATATAATTCCCATAACCAGTTATTTTTATTCATTACAAACTAGGAGGCCTCTGGTACGAGAGAATAACTGATTATATACTTTTCATAACCGGTTATTTTCGTGCATTTGAAAGAGGATGGCCTCTGTTATATGGTAATAACTGATTATGTAGTCACCATAATCGGTTATTGGTGCTTTCTAGAGAGCACCAAATAACCTCAAATCCGTTGTTTCCTCCCATAACCGGTTATTGTGCTGTCGAGGAAGCTTCATTCAGCCACAATAACCTTGTATTTGAAGAGTAAATGAATGTGGCCTCTCACACTTGGTTACCATAACATTTTCAGTAAGTACAATAAGTGGTTATTTGCTCCATATAGGTTTCAAGAACCAAGAATTCTTCAGAAATTTGCCCTTGTGATAAAAACTGACGCCACCTTAGCTTGGTTTCGATTCCATCTCACTTTCAACACTATAAATGCAATCCAAACCAAATTTAACTTCTTCAAGGATACTAGAAACTGTTTTATCACACCAGAAACTTGAGATTGGAGATTTGAGGGACTTGAACATGGATCAAGCACTTGCAAAACAAATTTAGGGGAAACTCTGACGCTCAAGTCAGTATTGGATTCAATATTAAAGTCCAAAACACATTTATGCAGCAAATTTACTATGTAATGCAGCCAAGAATGTCATTATGCAGTAAAATGAACTTAAACAACAGGACTTAAATGCATGATTGATCCAATATGCCAAGTTCTCTTCTTATATTAAAGAATACTTCTTTGTTTAATGGTTTAGTGAAGATGTCAGGTAGTTGCTTAGTGGTTTCAACAAATTCAAGCATGCAATCACCTTTTTGAACATAATCCCTTATAAAGTGATGCTTAATCTCAATATGGTTAGTTCTAGAGTACAAAATGAGATGTTTAGACAAATTGATTGCACTTATGTTATCACACCTTATAGGAATGTGATCAAACTTAAGATCATAGTCTTGAAGTTGTTGTTTCATTCAAAGGATTTGAGCACAACAACTCTTAGCTGTAACATATTTAGCTTCAGTTGTTGACAATGTCACACTATTTTGTTCTTGCTATGCCAAGAAACTAGTGAGCTTTCAAGCAAGTGGCATGTCCCACTAGTGTTTTTCCTATCCAATTTGCATCCAGTAAAGTCAGAATCGGAATAACCAATTAGGCTACATGAGGCACCCTTAGGGTACCATAAACACATTTATGAAGTGCCTATTAGATATTTCATAATTCGTTTTATAGCACATAAGTGTGATTCTTTAGGATTTGCTTGATATATAACACATGCACACACTAAACATAATATCAGACCTATTTCCTATAAGATAAAGGAGTGAGTCAATCATACCTCTATACTTTGTGATTTCTACAGGATTACCTCATTCATCGCTGTCCAAATAACAAAAGGTGCCCATTAGTGTAGGCATATGCTTGTCATTGTCTATTCCAAACTTTTTGAGTAGCTCCTTGCAGTACTTGGATTGACTTATGAAAGTCCTATTCATTGTTTGCTTGATTTGGAGACCAAGGAAGAAGTTGAGCTCACCCATCATTGACATCTCAAATTCATTTTGTATAACATTTGCAAATTCCTTACAAAGAGAGTCATTAGTAGTACCAAATATTATATCATCAACATATATTTGAACAAGAAGTATGTCATTGTTTTTATGCTTGATGAAAAAAGTAGTGTTAACATTTCCCCTAGATAAGCTTTTTTCTAAAAAGAACTTGCTCAACCTTTCATACCAAGCTCTAGGAGCTTGTTTCAAGCTATACAAGGCCTTTCTCAATTTAAAAACATGCTTGGGCAGTTCAAAGTCTTCAAAACCAGGAGGTTGTTCTACATATACTTCTTCTTGTATGAAACCATTTAAAAAGGCACTTTAAACATCCATCTGATAAAGCTAGAAATCTATGATGCATGCATATGCAGGTAGCATTCTAATGGCCTCTAATCTAGCTACGGGAGCATATGTTTTCTCATAATCTATTCTTTCTTCTTGATTATAACCTTTAGCAACAAGCCTAGTTTTGTTTCTTATTATTAAGCCTGTTTCATCAAGTTTGTTCCTAAAGATCCATTTGGTGCCAATTATAGGATGATCATTGGGCCTTGGAACCAATTCCCATACTTGATTTCTCTCAAATTGGTTTAGTTCATCTTGCATGGCCAAGATCTAATGTTCATCATTAATGGCCTCATTTATGTCTTTAGATTCAACTTGAGAGACAAAAGCCAAGTGATTATAGCCATCTCTGAGAGAGTTTCGAGTGATTATCCCTTTTGATACATCACCTATCACCTTATCAAGAGGATGGTATCTTAAAGTTTTCCATTCTCTTGGAAGATCATTAGAAGTTTCCTCCTCTTATTGTGGTGGTGCTTCCTCTCTTTGGCTTTCTCTCTTTTGCTCTTCTTTTTTGTCTCCTAAGTGTGTGTTGCATAGAGTTTCTGCAACATCATTAATAACATCCTTTATCGGCTTATTTGGGTTAGTTTCATAAAAAAAATGTATTGATTCTTCAACAGTCATAGTTCTCTTATTATAAATTCGAAAGGATTTACTATTAAATGAGTACCAAGAAATATTCCCTTATCAGATTTAGCATCAAACTTACCTAGGTTATCTTTTTCCATTGTTTAAAACAAAGCATTTGCAACCAAAGACATGCAATTGAGAAATGTTTGGTTTCCTTCCTTTATATAGTTCATAGGGGGTTTTCTTTAAAATAGGCTTTATTAGAGCCCTATTCATAACATAGCAAGCGATACTTACCGCATCCGCCCAAAAATACTTAGGAAAGTTTGTTTCATTGAGCATAGTTCTTGCTAACTCTTCTAAAGATTGATTTTTCTTTTCAACCACTCTATTTTGTTGTGGAGTTCTAGGAGCAGAAAAATTATGCTCAATGTCATTTTCATTACAAAATATTTCAAATTCATTATTTTTAAATTTTCCACCATGATCACTTCTTATGGATGCAATGCTATAATTCTTCTAATTTTGAATAGCCTTTGCAAGTTTTCTAAATGCATGAAAGGCATCATTCTTATGAGCAAGGAAATGAGTCCATATAAATCTAGAGTAATCATCCATAACTACAAAAGCATAGTAGTTACCCCCAAAGCTCATAATTCTTGATGGTCCAAAAAGATCCATGTGCAAAAGTTGTAAAGGTCTGATAGAAGTAACAACATTTTTAACTTTAAAAGAAACATTTGCTTGTTTACCCTTTTGACACGTATCACAAAGTTTATTTTTCTCAAATTTGAACTTTGGAAGACCAATCACCAAATCTTTAGAAACAAGTTTGTTTATGTGATCCATAAGAATGTGAGCAATTCTCCTATGCCATAGTCATGAATCACTCTCTTTACTCATAAGACATCTTGCATTTTGAGAGCTAATATCATCAATATTAATCATATATATATTATCAATTATATAACCACTAAACTTAACTTGCTTGTCATTCTTACCTTCAATTACGCAACAATTAGAAATAAATATAAATCTATTACCTTTATCACATAATTGACTAATGCTTAGCAAGTTGTGTTTGAGTCCTTCAACATATAATACATTATCAATTGAAGTGGAGGAATACTTACCAACTTTTCCAATACTAAGGATCCTTCCTTTATTGTTGTCCCCATATGTGACATGTCCACGCTTCTTTGGTGCAAGGAAGGAGAACTTGGACTCATCACCCGTCATGTGCTTAGAGCATCCATTATCAAGATACCAACTTGATCTCTTAGTCTTCAAGTACACTTACAACACAGATTCAAATTATAACCTTTAGTACCCAAACTTTCTTGGGTCCTTGTGAATTAACATTGGGCAAGGTGCCCTTAGGCACCCAAACCCTCTTAGTTCTAACCTTGGTGTTGATATTCTTTCTTACATTACATGTTGATGCACTATGCCCTTTCCTACCACAATGAAAGCATTTGATAAAGGAGCTACTTGATGTACTTGTGGAAACAAAGAAATTTTTATAAGACTTTTGTTGGTTATTAGGATTATACCCCAAATTGGCTTTTTGAAAAACACATCTTTGCTTCCTTAGTAACTCATTTAAGTTATCTCTTCCAAAGGTAAATTTTGTAAGAGTATTTTTCAAATCCTTAACCTCCTTTTCAAATGATTTACATGATGAGCAAGGTAATTGAATGGATGCATTATAATGTGAAGAGCAAGTCATGCATAATGAGTTAGCATCAATAAGTCCTAAGGTCTCATTTTCAATTTTAAGCTCATTAATCTCCTTGTTTAAAATGGCAACTTTGTTTATCAATAAAGAGATTGTTTTGTTTGAGGATAAAACCATTTTTGTGAGCCTCATGGATTAATCATGCTATTCTTGAAAAACATCTTGTAATTCACTATAAGAAGGTGAAGAATCTAAGTTTGAAGATGTTACCTCAGTGTCACTCTCTTCTTCTTCTTCTCCTTGAGCCATGAGACAAAGATGAGCTTCTTCATTTTCAGAACTATCGGTGGAGTCCATGTCATTATCTTCCCATGCAATGTAAGCCCTTTTTCCTTTCTTTTCTTTAAAGGGTCTCTTCTTAAACTTCTTAGATTTCTTAAGATATACGGGACATTCCATTTTCATATGCTCCGGTTTTCTGCATTCATAACATGTTGGAGTTGATGAGGTTCATTTCCTTTTGTGATAGGTCTTCTTTGGAGCGAAAGGTGGTCTTCTTTGAAATCCTTTTTTCTTAAGGAATCTTCTAAATTTTCTCACAAGAAGGCTAAGATTTTCTTCATTTAGCTCAAGATTGTCATTACCATCTCTATCATCTTCATCATCTTCTTCAATTGTAGAGGAGGTGGCTTTGAGTGCAATCCCTTTCTTCTTCTTGTCATGCTCCTCATTGTGATTGAGCCTATTTAGTTCCAATTCATGCTCATGGAGCTTCCCAAATAGAGTGGTTAGAGACATTGTTGATAAATCTCTTGATTCTGCAATAGCTGTTACTTTGAGTTGTTAATTCCTGCTTAAACATATCAAAACTTTGTTAATAAGATCTTCATTAGGAAATGTCTTTCCTAATGAATTAAGATGATTTACAATGTGTGTAAATCTCTTTTGAATTTATTGAATACTTTCTCCTTGATTCATTCTAAACAATTCGTATTCATAAGTGAGAGTATTTATTCTTGATCGTTTTACTTCATTTGTACCCTCATGAGTTATTTGTAGAGTATCCCACATTTCTTTGGCAGTCTTACAATTTGACACCCTAAAGAATTCATCATACCCCAAGGATGTGGTGATGATGTTTTTGGCTCTCAAATTGTATTGAACCTTCTCTTTGACCTCATCGGTCCGTTCACTTCTTGGTGTATTAGTTCTTACACCATCAGTAGTACGTGTAGGAACAAAAGCACCATTTTCAACGGCATCCTACACATCTAAGTCAATAGCTTTAATAAAAATTTTCATCATTTCTTTCCAATAGGCACAACCATCCCCATTGAAAAAAGGAGGTCTATGATCAATCAATTTTGAGCCATTCATTATTGCTTCATATTTGGCCTAATTGATGTTAATTGTGTCCAATATTATGTTTGTAGATGAGTTTTAGATGATTGGTCTTCATTGAGCTTAATTGTAAAAACTTCATTAATTTTCGGATTTTAACTCATTTTGACCTTTCTGTCTTGTACAGGCCATAACTTGGGCTACAAATATCGTATTTGGATGATCTTGGAGTCCCCTGAAAGCTGAGACGAAGATCTACAATCTGGCGTCTAATCAAATTTTTCTAATTCAGCTGGATTCAAGGCGAAATTGGGCCTCAAAGTCAGGATGCTGTTGCTGTCACAATGCTTGGACCTTTCTTCAATGATTTGGGCCTATCTCTCTCAATTTAAGCCCAATTAAGGCAAATGATATGTCTCTGAAAAGCTTATTCAGAGGGTTACAGTTTGGACCAGGGGTAGATTAGGAATTATATAAGAACTTTCAGTTACAAATAGGTTTATGCAGATTTCGAATTGAGCTTTTTGATTTGTTGAGATTCAGTTTTAACAGATTCAGCAAAAACCCTTTTTCTCTCTTTTCTCTATTTTCGTTTTACTCTCTTCTCTGCATTTTCGTAATGGCCATGGAAGGCTAAAGCTCCAATCAATCCAAGGAATTCAATGATTGTGGTTAGAGTTTTCAGTTCTCTTGTTTAATTATAAATTCTGTTGTGTTCTTCCCTCTTCTCCTTCTTCAATTGAATTCTGATTAGAATTTCGAAATTGAAGTTAGAATTAGGGTTGATTAATCTAAATCTAATGGAGAATAGATCATCGATTGATAATCTATGTTAATCCAAATTTGTTCCTAAATTAATCTTAATCAAGAATTGCAATTGTGATTCTGTTTTAATTGATAAAATTCTAGGTGATTATCTAGTTGATTTCGGATTAACAGAGGTGTAAACAACAGAAATTCATTCTCTTGAACAATGATTAATTCTGCCACTTGAATTGAAGACCTTGGATTGGTGTTTCCTTAATTGAATTTTCTCAATTTGAATTCGTTTTCTGTTATTGCAATGAACAAAACCCCCTACTTATTGATAACTTCTAACATGCTTGAGAAATACGAATTGGTCCTTGGGAGATGACCTAGGTTATGCACTGTGCTATATTCCATAAATCCTAGACTATTTTGAGGCGAGTGCGACATCGCTGATCAAAATTTGGCGCCGTTGCCGGGGACCTATTTTCGGTTTCTTAAGTTTATTAGGAGTTCCTAATAGTTGTTAATTTCTCTGCATTCGTGATCAATTTTGCTGAAAGTCCTTAAGTGCATTTTACTATTTTTTCTGCTATTGTCCTAATTCTGCTAATACTGATCTTGCTGCATTCTGGTTGCTGCATTCTGGTTGCTACATTCTGGTTTCTGAATTCTGCTTCATTCTGGTTGCTGCATTACACCAGTTATTGTTCCATTGGCTCTTGTTTCATCTGCTACATAATTCACTTCACTTCTGCTGCATAATTCTGCACTTCTGCTGGCTGTATAACTCTGCTGCAAAAATTCTGTTTCTTCTGCATAATTCTGCATAATTCTGCAGAATTCGGTTCTGATGCATAAACCCTGCTGCTTTGTTGTTCCATTGTGTTTTTCTACTGCAATATATCATTGATCAATTCCATTGTGCTTTCCATTTTGCAGTTCATTGGATTTTTCATTTTCACTGTTCCATTGGATTAATTACTATTCCATTCAGTTTTGCTGCATTTGATGACTCCTGTGAATGTGCATTGCTTCACTCAACATAGTTGATACTTCTGTTGCTCAAATAACACATTCATTTGCTGCAAAAATTCCTGCATAATCTGTTGAGCTGCTAGCCTGATTTGAGCATAACTTTGATACGGTTACTGTTCCATTGGTTTCTTTGCATCACATTCGGCTTTTGCATGTAATCTTGCTGCATTTGACCATCCATATACTTCATTATTGATAATTGAAAGTTTTGATTTTCATTTTTGAGTTTCACCTCCACTTTCACTTTTGAGTTTCACTTTGCTCCTATTTTTCTGAATCCAAAAAGGCACTAGTAGACAGGAATTGTACTTGCAATGGAGTCTTGACCTGAAACTTGGCCACCAAAGGTAAACCATCATTCTAAGCAAAATGATCCTAAAAGGATCATTCCTGCATAATTTGGCCAAATTCCATCGTTTGGTAAGGGTTTTGAGCAAATTTAGGTGAGACAATAGCATTTTTGTAATTTTTGGGTGACCAAACATGCTCAGAATGAGCTGAAAATTGGTGGGTTGAAGGAAAATGGCATTCTCCACAAGGCTCACGGCTTTGCCGTGAGCAACACCCTATGTTGCTCTAATTCCTTCATTTAGGCCACTTTTTCATTTTTTGAAGATTTTTCATTGCATTTTTTAGTTCCATTTTAGTGTAGTTTTAAGTGTGTGGTGGTCCCATATTTTTTAAAAATCATTTGATAGGTCAAATAGATTTATTTTGGTGCATTTCTAGTGTTGGATACTCCATTTTGCTGCTTTCTTTGTTTTTGAGTTTTGTATGTTATATGACTAGGTCCAATCCTGGTTCTTTGCATCAATTTGATCCTGAGATAGATAGGACTTTTCATACCTTGCATAGGTTCAATAGAGTTGATTCTGTATCTGCTGAGCATATAGGAAGTAGAGGTTCTTCACATAGTTACCATACTAGTGATTCTGCTTCGATTCGATTTTTCGATTCTGAACTTTCTGTCACTGATCCATCTTTCAATTCTGATTCTGCTGAGCATACTGAGATTATGGATAACAGAATCTTGAAGGAGCTAGCTGCTGCTGATGTTACATACCAGACTTTATGCATTCAATATCCTGATGTTGATGTTCCATTTGAACTTAAATCTGGATTGATTCATTTGTTGCCTAAGTTCAGTGGTCATGCAGGAGAAGATCCTCATAAGCACCTCAAGGAGTTCCACATTGTGTGTTCTACCATGAAGCCTCAAGGCATCTCAGAGGATCATATCAAACTTAGAGCATTCCCTTTCTCATTACAGGATGCTGCTAAGGATTGGCTGTATTACCTGCATCCGAGATCTGTGAATAGTTGGAATGATCTTAAAAGGCTATTTTTGGAGAAATTCTTTCCTGCATCAAGGGCTGCCTCAATCCGAAAAGAGATATGTGGCATCGGGCGTTTGACAGAGAACCATTGTCTGAATACTGGGAAAGATTCAAGAAGATGTGTGCTAGTGTCCTCACCATCGATTAGTGATCAGCTACTAATCCAGTATTTTTATGAAGGTTTGCTGGCTATGGATAGGAGCATGATTGATGCTGCTAGTGGAGGAGCATTGGTAGACAAGACTCCTATGGCTGCAAGGGCACTGATTGAGAATATGGCCACTAACTCCCAACAGTTTGGCACCAGAAGTAACTCAGTGGCATTAAGTAGAGGTGTCCATGAAATTGAGGCA
Organism: Ormosia emarginata; assembly: GCA_029884605.1. NCBI lineage: Eukaryota > Viridiplantae > Streptophyta > Magnoliopsida > Fabales > Fabaceae > Ormosia > Ormosia emarginata. The sequence goes on from JAQQTP010000088.1 coordinate 51,233,919, forward strand.
ACTTATGCTGCAGATCACAGGAAATTGGAAAGCAAAATTGATGACCTTGCTTCCTTGGTGAGGCAATTGGTTGTGACTCAACATCAACAACCTGCTGTAGTAGCTCCTGCCAGAGTGTGTGGCATTTGTATTTCTTCCACAGATTCCTGTCCTACACTTCAGGAGGTTGACACTGATGGTACTCCACAGGCCTATGCTGCAAACATCTACAATAATAGGCCTCAGCAGCAACAACACCAGAGCTATGATCTGTCTTCCAACAGATATAACCCAGGCTGGAGAAATCATCCAAATCTGAGGTGGGGAAATAACTCTACACAGCCTGCCCCTACTCAATTTCAGCAGCAGCAGCAGCAGCCCCCCTTCCAGTCCACTACAAGACCCAGCAGACCATACCAGCCACCTTTCATGCAGCAGCCAAATAATGCCCCTCCAAAATCCGAGCCAACCTTGGAGGAATTGATGAAACAGATGGCAGTGAACAACCTGCAGTTCCAGCAGAGGACAGAAGCTACCATTCAGAATTTGGAGAATCAGATTGGACAACTTGCAAGTTCTATGAACCAATTACAGTCCCAAGATTCTGATAAGCTTCCTGCACAAACTGTGGTGAATCCAAGAAATGTGAGTGTCATCACTCTAAGATCTGGTAAGACTGTTGAAGAATTAGATAAGGAGAAGCAAGCCATACCAGAAATTCTATGTAGCAGCAAAGATAAGAAAACTGATTCTGCCCCCATTCCTGTAGTTGCTGCTGAGCAGTCCATCCCATTACCATTCCCTCAGAGAGTTGTGCAGCTTAAGAAAACTCATAAGACTGATACAGATAGAGAGATCTTGGAGACATTTAGGAAGGTTGAGGTGAACATTCCTCTCATTGAAGCGATCAAGCAAATTCCAAGATATGTCAAGTTTCTTAAGGATTTGTGTACTCATAGAAGGAGACTCAAGGGAAATGAGAAGATCAGCATGGGAAGAAATGTGTCTGCACTTATACAGCCTACAATGCCCCAAAAATGCAAGGATCCAAGAACTTTTACTATTCCATGCACCATAGACAGTAGCAAATTTGAAAATGCCATGTTGGATTTAGGTGCTTCAATTAATGTTATGCCTATGTCTGTATTTCAATCTCTTGCCCTTGGACCTCTACAGAATACAGGAGTCATCATTCAGTTGGCAAATAGGAGTAATGCATACCCTGCTGGACTCATTGAGGATGTCCTTGTTAGAGTTAATGATTTGATCTTCCCTGCAGACTTCTACATTCTGGATATGGATAGAGAATCCGAATCCAGCAGAGCTCCCATCATTCTTGGTAGATCATTCCTCAAAACTGCCAGAACCAAAATTAATGTCCATGCAGGCACTCTTTCCATGGAGTTTAGAGATAATGTGGTTTGATTTAATATCTTGGATGCCATGAAGCACCCCATGGAAGAACATTCAGTCTTCCATATAGATTTGCTGGCTGATATAGTTGATGATAGCTTTTCTGAGCTCTTTGCTGATGATCTTCCATTCTTTTCTGATTTTGTTAATACCTACACATGTGATGCTTGTACTGTTTCAGAAATGTGTAGTGTTTGTGCTGAGATTGCATCTTGTTTACATGGTGATTCTGATACAGATTGTGTGGAGTCTGAACAGTTAAATGGTGTTTGCGGTGAAAATTTGAGGAAGTCGAATGTTGCAGTTTGATTACAAGAAATACCTCCGAATCGATTTCGTTGCATTGCAGGCTGTAAACACAGCTACTTCCACCAGGATACTCCCATCTGTAGTGCAGCCACCTACACTGGAGCTTAAGCCACTCCCAGAGCACCTTAAGTATGCATACTTAGAGGAGGATCAGAAGCTTCCAGTTATCATTTCCACTGCCCTCCATGCTGACCAGGAGGAGAAGCTGCTGCAAATACTGAGGAAGCATAAGAAAGCTATTGGCTGGACCTTGGCTGACCTTCCTGGCATTAGTCCTTCTATGTGCATGCACAGGATACTACTTGAGGATGGTGCTAAACCAGTGAGACAACCACAGAGGCGACTCAACCCCTTGATCCTGGATGTGGTGAAGAAAGAGGTGACCAAGCTTTTGCAAGCAGGCATCATCTATCCTATCTCAGATAGTGCTTGGGTGAGTCCAGTTCAAGTGGTTCCAAAAAATCAGGAATCACAGTAGTGAAGAATGATCAAGATGAGTGATTCCTACTAGAGTACAGAGTAGCTGGAGAGTTTGTATTGATTACAGGCGGCTCAACCAAGCGACAAGAAAGGATCATTTTCCTTTGCCCTTTATCGATCAAATGCTTGAGCGCTTGGCTGGAAAGTCTTTCTACTGCTTTCTTGATGGCTTTTCTGGATACTTCCAGATCCATATAGCACCAGAGGACCAGGAGAAGACCACCTTCACTTGCCCTTTTGGCACTTTTGCCTACAGGAGGATGCCTTTCGGCTTGTGTAATGCTCCTGGTACCTTCCAGCGATGCATGGTGAGTATCTTTACAGATTTTTTAGAGGATTGCATTGAGGTGTTTATGGATGATTTTACTGTTTATGGTTCCTCTTTTGATGCATGCTTGGACAGTTTGGATAGAGTTTTGCATAGGTGCATCGAGACTAACCTTGTTCTTAATTATAAGAAATGTCATTTTATGGTAGAATAAGGCATAGTCTTAGGCCATATCATCTCTCAGAAGGGTATAGAAGTAGATCCTGCTAAAATTAATGTTATTTCCCAGTTACCTTACCCCTCTTGCGTGCGAGAGGTTCGTTCTTTTCTTGGCCATGCAGGTTTCTACAGGCGGTTCATTAAAGACTTCAGCAAAAAGGCCCTTCCACTGTCTAACTTGTTGCAGAAAGAAGTTGTTTTTGATTTTGATGACAGGTGCAGAGAGGCTTTTAATTGCCTCAAAGGAGCTTTGACCACCACTCCCATCATTCAGCCACCAGAGTGGACACTTCCTTTTGAACTCATGTGTGACGCATCTAACTATGCATTGGGAGCTATCCTTGCACAGAGAGTTGGCAGACAACCTCATGTCATTTCATATGCTTCTCGGACTTTAGATCTTTTGAGCTAACTATACTACCACTGAGAAAGAGTTGCTTGCTATTGTATTTGCACTTGATAAGTTTAGATCATATTTGCTTGGCTCTAGAGTGGTTGTCTTTACTGATCATGCAGTATTAAAATTTTTGTTGAAAAAGGCATAATCGAAGCCGAGATTGATTAGATGGATGCTGCTTTTCCAGGAGTTTGATTTGGAGATTAGAGATAGGAGTGGCGCAGAGAATTTGGTGGCGAATCATTTGAGCAGAATAGAAGGAGTTGTTGACCCTTCTCCTATCAGAGATGACTTCCCAGATGAGCAGCTCATGCAGCTGCATGATACCACACTTTCTCCTTGGTTTGCTGATTTAGTTAATTTCTTAGTTGCATATGTTTTTCCTCCTCATGCATCTAGATCACAAAGAAGCTAAACTTAGGAGTGATGCTAAATATTATGTGTGGGATGATCCATATTTGTGGAAATTTTGTAGTGACCGGGTGATTCGCAGATGCATACCGACTATGAGATCCATCGGTTCTTCACTTCGTCATGCCTCTCCGGCGGGAGGACACTTTGGACCACGGCGGACGGACTAGGAAGGTGTTGGATTCGGATTCTATTGGCCTACCATTTTCAGAGATGCATATCAGGTTTTCAGTACTTGTGAGCAGTGCCAGAGAGCAGGAGTGGCCATCACTCAGAGGCAAGAGATGCCCCAGCAGCCCATTCTATTTTGCGAGGTTTTTGATGTTTGGGGTATCGATTTTATGGGCCCTTTCCCTGTTTCTTTTGGTTTTTCATATATTGTACTTGCAGTTGATTATGTTTCTAAGTGGGTGGAAGCTAAGGCCACTAGGACTAATGATGCTCGAGTTGTTGTGGGTTTTGTCAAGTCTAATATATTTTGCAGGTTTGGAGTGCCCCGAGCTATCATTAGTGACCAAGGGACTCATTTCTGTAACCGGACTTTGGATGGTTTGTTTCGGAAGTATGGGGTTGTACATAGAGTGTCTACTACATATCATCCCCAAACTAATGGGCAGGCAGAGATTTCTAACAGAGAGATCAAGCAGATTCTGGAGAAGATGGTGCAGCCGAATAGGAAAGATTGGAGCCACAGGTTAGAAGATGCTCTTTGGGCTCATCGTACTGCCCTCCATCCTTTCAGGGTTGTCTTTGGTAAACCATGTCACCTTCCAGTGAAGATAGAGCATCGTGCATACTGGGCAGTGAAGAGTTGTAACTTAGCATTTGACCAAGCAAGTTCAGAGAGGAAGCTTCAATTGCAACAGCTGGAAGAACTTCGCTTGGAGGCTTATGAGAATTCCAAGATCTATAAGGAAAAAACCAAGCATTTCCATGATAAGATGATTTCTAGAAAGGAGTTCTCCATTGGCCAAAAGGTGCTTTTGTTCAACTCTCGCCTTAAACTCATGCCCGGTAAGCTCCGTTCTAGGTGGGAAGGTCCTTTTGTTGTCACTAGCATCTTTCCTTATAGTGCAGTGGAGATTTCGAATGAAGCCACCAACAAGAGTTTCAAGGTTAATGGCCACCATCTTAAGCCCTTTCTTGAGAGCCCCACAAGCCCTGCAAGTCCAGCATCTGTAGAGGAGCTCTCCTTGGCAAAGCCCACCTTTCCTCAAGTGCAAATCTTCCCACCATGATGAGGGTGTTCTCTTCCCTTACTCTTTTATTACACATGTCTACTTGTCTTTTGCTTTGTGTTTCATTGAGGACAATGTATGATTTAAGTGTAGGGGAGGGAATTTTGCTGAATTTTTGTTGTTTTTTTTTCTTTGTTTCTATTTTCCTGTTTTCTGTTTCTGTTTTCTGCTGTTTCTATTTTTTCTGTTTTGCTGAAATTGCTGGTTTTGTCTGTTTTAATTCTGTTTTTGTTTCCATTTTGATATTTTTGCATGCCTTTCATTGAATATCTTGGTTTGTACAGGTTGTGAATAATTTCATCATTCTTAGTTAGAGGTTTCATGACATGATGTGAATACTTTTCTTACATTTTTGGTCTAGCAAGCTGACATTGAGAATTAAAGTGTTGCATGAATTGTGGTAGGCTTGTCCTTGGTGAGATTTTGGACCTTATACATGGATGGATTGCATTATGCCATTCTCTTTTCCTTTCTTGTGTGATCTCACTCATGATTGTTGGTGCTCTAGAACTTGACTTGATTCTTTTTGAAGCTTCTTGTTCACATGCATGTATTGAGATGATTGAGGCCTTCTTTCTTTGTTTAGCTACTTTGGCCAAATAGCCAACCTTGCATCATTTTCCTTTTATTACCCCCCCTTGAGCCTAATTGCCTATTCTTTGCTTTAGCTCATTTTATGCTTTTGTGAAAAACCATGATTTTACCGTACCTTAGGGAATGGGAGAGCATTGGTTCATTTCATTTGAGGAGCTCTTTTGGCTTGTAGGCAGTTGATAGTTTGAGTGGTGTGGTTATACAAATTGATGTGTATGTATGCAAGGTTATTATTATTATTATAAAAAAAACAAAAAAAATAAAAAAAATTGAAATAAAAAGAAGAAAAAGAAAAAGAAGGATGAAAAAAAAATGGTTCAAGAAAGGTTGTAAAAGCAAAAGGAAAGGTGATCAAAGTAAGAGAATGTGCATTACTTGTCATTTGAGTTCCTCCTCATTGCTCTTTTATTCTCTTGGGTGCTTAACTTGTCATATCCATATTGTTCCTTCCCTTACCTTGGCCCCATTACAACCTTGAATAAAGTCCTTTCGATCTTTATTTGCATGTGTTTCAAGTGGTGGAAATTAGAGACTTGTCAAGCTTATGGTAGTACTTGCTTTCATGGGTGCCTTGAGTGGAAATACAATCCTAAACACTTGAGAGTAGAGTATGCCTAGTGAGGATCTTATCACTTTTGGTTCATCATTTGATTCGAGTTGTCTTCTTGCTTGCTTGAGATGTTGAGAGATATATTCATGTTTGTCTTGATTCCTTGATACTTTGGATGTTTGAATCTTGATCACTACCTTGCATTCTTGCAATTCATTGGAAGGCATGTTAATTTTGTGCTCTTATGGTGAAACCTCTTTTGGTTCAATTTTGAATGTTGCCCAGGAGTGCAAAGATTCAAGTGTGGGGGATTTTGATCAATCAATTTTGAGCCATTCATTATTGCTTCATATTTGGCCTAATTGATGTTAATTGTGTCCAACATTATGTTTGTAGATGAGTTTTAGATGATTGGTCTTCATTGAGCTTAATTATAAAAACTTCATTAATTTTCGGATTTTAACTCATTTTGACCTTTCTGCCTTGTACAGGCCATAACTTGGACTACAAATATCATACTTGGATGATCTTGGAGTCCCCTGAAAGCTGAGACGAAGATCTACAATCTGGTGTCTAATGAAATTTTTCTAATTCAGCTGGATTCAAGGCGAAATTGGGCCTCAAAGTCAGGATGCTGTTGCTGTCACAATGCTTGGACCTTTCTTCAATGATTTGGGCCTATCTCTCTCAATTTAAGCCCAATTAAGGCAAATGATATGTCTCTGAAAAGCTTATTCAGAGGGTTACAGTTTGGGCCAGGGGTAGATTAGGAATTACATAAGAACTTTCAGTTACAAATATGTTTATGCAGATTTTGAATTGAGCTTTTTGATTTGTTGAGATTCAGTTTTAACAGATTCAGCAAAAACCATTTTTCTCTCTTTTCTCTATTTTCGTTTTACTCTCTTCTCTGCATTTTCGTAATGGCCATGGAAGGCTAAAGCTCCAATCAATCCAAGGAATTCAATGATTGTGGTTAGAGTTTTCAGTTTTCTTGTTTAATTATAAATTCTATTGTGTTCTTCCCTCTTCTCCTTCTTCAATTGAATTCTGATTAGAATTTCGAAATTGAAGTTAGAATTAGGGTTGATTAATCTAAATCTAATGGAGAATAGATCATCGATTGATAATCTATGTTAATCCAAATTTGTTCCTAAATTAATCTTAATCAAGAATTGCAATTGTGATTCTGTTTTAATTGATAAAATTCTAGGTGATTATCTAGTTGATTTCGGATTAACAGAGGTGTAAACAACAGAAATTCATTCTCTTGAACAATGATTAATTCTGCCACTTGAATTGAAGACCTTGGATTGGTGTTTCCTTAATTGAATTTTCTCAATTTGAATTCGTTTTCTGTTATTGCAATGAACAAAACCCCCTACTTATTGATAACTTCTAACATGCTTGAGAAATACGAATTGGTCCTTGGGAGATGACCTAGGTTATGCACTGTGCTATATTCCATAAATCCTAGACTATTTTGAGGCGAGTGCGACATCGCTGATCAGTCTATTTATAGAAGAACTTTTGTTAGAAAAATCATTTGAAGTCATTTCTTCTCTTGAAGCTACTAAGCTCTTTACACAAGAGTCTGGCTCTGAAACCACTTATTACCCAGTGGCCTCAATACTCAAGAGAGGGCGAATTGAGTATGTAAAATAATTTCGCAAATCTTTTACAAAATGCTTGATTATTAATTTTTGTTGAAGCTTTTGTTTATCAAAGTTGAATGGATAGAGAAGATAAAGGGGATACACTTATAAGGAAAACAACCAATCAAGATAGTATACAAGATATTCATTAAAACAATACACAAAATAAAGGAGATGAGTTTAGGAAGACAAACACAAAGTTTTATCTTGATTCAGCCACCAATCCACTTGTGACTTATGTCTAGTCCTCAAGTAAACACCCGAGATTTCCACTATATCTTCAAGCTTCAAACAGGTGCTTGACAACTTTTATAAGATGAGGCACTTAACACTTCTTTGGATACCTCCCCCTTATGCTTGAGCCTCTACTTTAAAGGGATACCTCACCCTTACAATTTTGAGGGATATCTCACCCTCTCTTTACAGTTTATACAGTGTATATATGATAAGAAACTCTCTCAAGAGTGAATAATACAAATTGAAGAATAATGGTATCAAGGATTCACACTTTTAGAAGCTCAAAACAAATTATTGATTGTAAGTATGGTAAAACTCATATTTAATATTCAAGAATGATTTTCAAAATGTTTTTCAACTTTTAATCAATGCACAAACACTTTCATTTATAGCCCAAAACATTTAAGAGCCGTTGGTGGTGGTTGGAAAGCATAAAATGCTAAATAGAGTCATTGGAAATCTATTTCTGGTAGGCAAATAACCGGTTATGACTATTTCATAATCGATTATGGCCTAACCAGTGGTTTTTTAAAACGAGCCAATAACCGGTTATGGAAAAACCATAATCGATTATGGTCTTTTGTAAACAAAAGTCTACGCTTTTGACTTTCCAAATAATCGGTTATGCACATGCCATATCGGTTATGGCCTTTTAAAAATTGAAGCCTATGCCTCTGACTTTGGTGAATAACCAGTTATGGAAATCTCATAACCGGTTATGGCACCCTATTTTTGAATAAGACAGGTTTGAAAGACCATAACTTCTTCGATACTTATTTGTTTAAAACAAAAGACTACTCATTTGAAAGGTTGTTGAGTCTATTTTATAATGAAATATGTTTTAGTTTAAGACTCAAAAAGGTTTCAAAGAAAAAAATAAATGAGTGACTTGGTTAGTTTTCCAAACCCTAAGCTTGACAAATTTTCATCCAAACGGGCTACCACCAAGCTTAGTTATTTAAAAAATCATTTGTTTGGACATTTTATCAATCAAGAAACATAAATAAGGATTTAAAACTTTGTTTGAGCGTTGTGTGTTTCCTTTTTACCTTTACACGTAAGACCTAAGTCCTATGAGTTAATCTTGACGAAACTTGGAACTTGATCTTCTAGTTATCAATTCTTGTTTGTTTGTTAATCATCAAACCAAGTCCATTGCCATTTATATCCTTTGCTACAATTAAGAGAATGTGCTTCCCAATCCACTTCTTATAAATATCAAGCTCATTCACCTTCAACAGATAATTATTGTTCTGTAGCTTAAACCTTAATTGTACATAACTTAACTTGAGCGTTGGAGTCCCTTTGCAGGTACCAATCACCCCTGTTTCAACATGCTCTACTGCTGCACAAATAGGAAAACACCAATATGTGTCTTCTCGGGTACATCTCAGTATCTATTACTAAAAAAAAAACTGAGTTTCTACTTTTTATATATGAAAAGAATATGTGTGTCTAAATTGTACACTACTAGTGCCAAAAAATAATAATCATTCACTTTTGTACAAGTGAAACTCAAAGGTACTACTTGTGCATATTGTGCACAATTGTGCATGTTTACTTTCACTTTAAAGCACTTGTCCGAAGTCTTGTAGAAGAGAGAACGTGATGTGGAAGATGCTCTAAAACAACAAGTGAGAGTACCAAAATAGGGATATATACAGCTTTCTGGATGGGTCCTTTTTTGCTTGACCTTCTTTTTAAATCCAGGTTCATTACATGGATGATCTGCAACTGGAAGAAACGGAGTTGGTTGCCAAAAATTTCTCGTTTGTCTCTTCTCTCCCCCTTTTGCTATGTTAGCCATAGCCAGAAAGAAATCTTCTTTAAAACAAGTGAACATGTTTTTGACTTTGGAGGAAGAATTTTGAGCTCCATCATATGTATTATTTATTTATTTATTGTTTGGAGCAAAACTTCAACTCCAATCTTCTGTGCTTGCAAAAACCGTTCCAGTTATGGGGTTTTTCCTCTCAATGGTTTGAGAATCTGAAATGAACATAATAAAGTTTCATCCACGCACATCAACGCACCCGCATTATTAAACTCTCCACAATAGTTTGGCGCCGAAAATATGGTAACTAGCTGCCTGTCTGCGAAGAATTGGTAGCCATCTTCAACAACCTGTGAAACAAGTTTTCTCAATGCAATGAATGTGTTACTCCGAAATATTCCCAACGTTTCAAAATAGGACAGAACTTAGACTCGAAGCGCAACCTTCCAACTCCTCTTAATCTATTATTATGTATACATTAATTTAATTAAGTAATATAAATAATAAAATATATATATAACAATATATTAAAGAAGTTGTAAAGAAATAATTATTCTCATAATTAAAATTAAGTTCGTCCTTCAAAATATACGTGATTTTAAAAATTAAATTTTGTTTCATTTTATTTATCAGATTAAAAAATAAAGAAAGATTAATTTTCTTTTTTAACTTCATCTTTGTTCTCTTAATATTTCTTAGAAATAAAATAAGAGAACATTAATAAAGTGATAATTTTAAATATTTTATTATAAAAGATAATTTAATTAAATATAATTATACTTTCTTAAAATTAAAAATATTTCATCTTCTTAACTTTTGTAAAATATCTTTTATTTTAAAACATAGGACAATTCTAGAAGAGAGGCTAGTGAAAGTTTGTCAACATTTTGAAGAATGAATATTAGAGAGAGATGAAAGACCTGGTGAGCCCTGCATATAAGATCGAGATCGTGTTTCTTCAAGAACTCAGCTACCTTATCTGGTCCAAACGTGTAGGAAACACCCCTATCATTCTCACCCCACCCTCTGATTTCTCTGTCTGGATCAGCCCAAAGAAGGTCACATAAGAGGCCCTGGTCTGGCACGTCCACTGGCCTTTCTATCGCTTTGATCTGATTCAAGCTGTCCATCTCAGGGGAAAGCCCACCATGCATGCATAGGATTTTGTCATCAATCACTGCGGCTACAGGCAAACAGTTGAAGCAATCTGTAAATAGCTTCCATAGACGAACGCTGAATCTCCGCTTGCACTCATCATAAAACCCATAAATTCTGTTGATAGAGGCACATTCATGATTTCCTCGAAGAAGAAAGAAGTTTTCTGGGTATTTGATCTTGTAGGCAAGGAGAAGGCATATTGTTTCTATACTCTGTTTTCCTCTGTCCACATAGTCCCCAAGGAATAGGTAATTGGAATCCGGCGGAAACCCACCGTACTCAAACAGTCGTAACAGGTCTGGATATTGGCCATGTATGTCGCCTGGAGTACACCCAAAACTATGGTTCCATGAACATATCAACCAGATCAAAGCATCAAGCATTCCATTCCACATGCAAAGTGCAAGAAATAGAATTTTTCAATTTCATTTCTATTTGTTTCTGCAGATTAAGATGGAGTTCTCATGGACAAGGATACTTATTAATGAAACAGTTATGACGGTGCTCATTTCTGAAATGCAGCTTATTTAATTATATTTATGGCCAAACATAAAGCAATTCGAATCCTAGGAAGAAACATAAATTTTGAACAGCGTGTATATGCATATTTTAATGTGCATTTAGGCAGAGAAAAACAGATTATATATTCTTTGATAGCAACATAAAGACAAGTTGGAAATACCATACCACAAACGTTAATGGGAGCTTCCAATTCGAGTAAGTTAGGCTGGCTGAGGAAGACTTCTTTTGCCGTGATGCAAAGGTTGCGAATTTCTGACTCTACCAGTTGAATGCGCTTGCCTCTGTTCTTCCTTGCTTCCAAAAGCCTCTCTATAATGCCATCCAATCCTTCCATTCCCCGATTCCTATACTGCTCTCCCGTCAGTGATCTGATTTTTATCTCGTTCAATAAAAATAATGTTTTTTCTAAACGTTATTCTATTCTATGATTTCTCTTACCGAACTCATGAGATGAAGCAAGTTGATGACAGAATGCGAAGCGGGGAAGGGGAGAAAAAAGGATGGTATTTTATGGGTTCTGAGTGATATAGAAGAAATAAATATTCCAAGAAAATCGCAAATTTTAGGATATATTTGCGGTATGGAGAAGCTGATTTTGTTTTATCAATTTGACTTTTTTCTATGGTTGAGAAGCTGAGAACCTAACAGTTGCCAACGAATGGAAGGGAGAAGAGGCACCTGCCTTCCTCACAGCCTCACTAAAATTAGGAAGGAAGAATCAGTTTCATGTGCTTATTTAGTACGAAGATAAAACTTATGCCATCCCCAAAAGTGCCTGTGCAATTGAGTTAGGAAGCGTTGCATATGAAAGTAGCGTAGCATGTGTTGGTTTGCTAATAAAAAAAGCTCATTATAAACAAACTCTCAATATATCTTGGTCTTGGTTGGATTAGTTTAGTTGTTTAAATTTATAGTTCAATCGGAATTGAACCAAACAATTTAAAAAGGAGTAATCAAACTAGAAACATAACTAACCAATTCCATTCAGATTTAAAAACATTGCATTAGATAAACGTGAGGCTGGTGTATATATATATATATATATATATATATATATATATATATATATATATATACTTAATATAAGTGAAAAAGTTTATATTTAATTTTATACTTTTATTTTGATCTTGGATTAATATATATATATACATATATATATATACTTAATATAAGTGAAAAAGTTTATATTTAATTGTATACCTTTTATTTTATTTTGATCTTGTGATTATCATTTATTTCATTAAATAATTATAAAATCAAAATAAAATAGAAGGGTGTAAAATTTTATATATATATATATATATATATATAAAAGATCTATTTATCTTAGTGTAAGTAAAAAAATTTACACTTAATTTTATATTCTTTATTTTATTTTGATCATGTACTATCATTTATCTCACTAAATAACCACAGAATCAAAATAAAATAAAAAGTATAAAATTTAGTATAAATCTTTTTTACTTACACTAAATATAAATAGATTCATTTCCATATATATATATATATAAATTTAATAAACTAACATACTTTCCCCATGTTTGAACGTGGAGATACCTGCAACAGCATCTCATTCCTACTTTTCAGGAGTCTCTTATTATCCCATAATTGCCCAACCCCGAGATTTGATCAAGCCTTGCGACCTTTATGCTCCTTGGGCTGTGCTTTCACTGAGCCACTCACCTTGATGCACCACGATAGCCCAATACATTAGGTGCGTTTGCCTGTGGATTGTTAGCCCAAATTGATATTTTTTGGAATGCCAACAATGCCCTCCTGCATTAGCTATAGGCTAAATTTGAATCAAGTCAATGGCTAATGTTCGCAGAAACCGACTGGCAGCTAGTTCGAATTTAAAAGCCTACCATGCGTGTCTTGTCTTATCATATCTCAACTGCAAAGCCATCATGATTTCGAGTTAAATGTTGGAGCATGCTTATCAAGTAGTTGGAGCTTTTAAGTCTTTCTTTCATTAAATACAGCAACATTAGGGTTCATGATGGCATGTAATATCATGATCTTACCCACATGAACTGTTGGTCATTTTTTAACTTCAAGATTTTGGAGAATGCTTGTAACTCACTTACAAAATTAGTTATGAGTCTCCTAAGAAAGTTAATCTTGCCAATTTAGCTTTGCAGCTATTTGTCTCATTGGTGGGTGGTCCAACTTTCAGTATTGCTTTGGCTTTGTTCCTGTCAACCTTATGTCTTTCTTGGTACCAAGAGCCACAAAAGTTTGCTTAGATGTTGAATGCACATTTAGCATGACTCATCGTCAAGTTGATTTTTCTCCTGCATTGAAAGTCGCTCACAAGGTCAGCCAAGTGCTTTTCTTTGCTTTGAGACTTCACAACCATGTCATCTATGTACACCACCATGATATTACCAATCAAATCATGAAAGATCATATTGATTCCTCATTAGTAGGTGGCTCTATTATTCTTGAGACCAAACATTATTTCCACCCATTCAAATATGTTGATTGCCGTTAGGCATCTAATTGTCGTTATAGATATAACAGCTTCGACTATATAGATCTAGTTATAGCCAGAATTGCCATCCACTAGGGATATAATTTCAAGGGAAGAAGTCGTATCCAAGAGCATTTCTGTTACAAGCATGGCGTACTCGTCCTTGGGTGTAACCATATTCAGTATCTACTGTTCACACATATTTGAAACTTCACATTCCTCTTGATCACTAGTACCAAGTTTACTAACTACTCTGTATATTTGGTTGTCTTGATGAAGTTAGCTCATAACAACAACTCCATTTCTTCATTAATCTTTGGAATCAACTTTCGTTCAAACATTCATGCAGCCTATATACAAGCTTTAGCTCCAGTTTTAAAAGCTAACCAGTGATCCACCAAGCTTTTGATAATGCCTGGAATTTCGTGATAGTTCCACATGAAGCAATCTTTATATCTTTGAAGCAAGTGAATCAATTTTTTTCTAAGTTCCTCTTCCAGTAAGCCGCTAATGAGTGTGGTTTTGGGTGCATCTGCTATGCCTAAGTTAACTTCAATTAAAGGATATTATTAAGCATAATTATACAAACTGGCCCAACCCAGCCGGTTAGCTTGGAAAACCCACGACTTAGGCTCTAGGTTGATCTGGTTAGCATGTTGGACCGTTATTCTCAGTGACCCAATCAAACCCAAGAATACCCAGATGAGTCAGCGACCCGGGAGGTTTTTCAACGATTCGGTCATATTATCTAAAAAAAAAACTTTTTGCAAATTAATAAAATGGGGGTCTACTATGCTAAATGATGTCGTATACGGTTCCTAAACCTTAAGACTGTGTTTGGTGCATCATATAAAGAAGACCTGATAGTATAAGCTTATACTATCAAGTCTTAACATGTGTTTGGTACTGACACATGATAGAATAATCAAATCCGGTCAACTATTTTTATCCTATTCTTACATGATAACTCTATCATTTCCCTTACCCCATGATAAGACCTGATAAGATAACTATTCCAATCATACCCCTCATCTTCATCTCTATCACTCCAAGCCCCAAATCACACCCAAAATCGAATCAACCACCAGACACCACTTACACAAATCCAAACATCTCTGCCCATGTTTTCCTTCCCTTACATCATCCTTCATTTTCTTCATTTTCTTTTGTCAATCTCTTCTTCTGCATCTTCCCCCACCACCTCCAATGCAACCTCCATCTACGAGGTTCTCTGTGACTATGGCCTCCCCATGGTCTCTTCCAAAAGGGTATCACCGACATCGGCATCAAGAACGATGGACGCTTAACAGCATCGCCTCGTAGAACTGCCACTCTGACGTGGCCAAAGACTTCAGGCTTGCGTTGGCAATTAAAGAAGCGAAATTACGATCAGTTGATGGATGTGAAAATGGCATAATGATTGTTGTGGGTGTTGGGCTCGCGGGTTGGTTGCTACAAGACAATTGGTGTTCATGGGTTCAAAGTTGTGATCTTGGAGGGTAGGACCTGACCCGGTGGCTGCGTCAAGACGAAGAAGATGATGGGTGATGGCGTTGTGGCTGCAGCAGATTTCGGTGGAAGTGTTCTCATTGGAATCAAAGGGATAGAATGGTCATAGTAGATAGTTACATATACTGTCAAGTTACTTATACTATTTGTACCAAATATTTAATAGTATAAGAACTTATCTGCTTGTTTATACTATCAGACATTATCCTATTGCATTATACTATCATGTCTTATACTATCAGGTGTACTAAATGTAACCTAAAACACATAGTGCTATGTGGTTCCTCTAGTCCTCTCGTTCTTGAGTAAGTATTTGCTCATTGCTCTAAGGGCTTTTTTGTAACACCTTGAAAATTCGTATTTTATTTATTTTGGGCGTTTCTTAATTATTTTGAATAATCCGACTCGACTTCTGAGGATTTTATAATTTTTGTGATTTTTAAGAATTTTTGGGAATTTTTACGTTTTTATTATTATTTTAATATTATTTTGGAGCTGTATATGAACCTTCGTATTTTATTTCTTTCTGAAAATCCTTAATGATTTTTACTAATCCGACTTGATTTTCGTAAGTTTTATAATTTTTATGATTTTATGGATGATTATGAAATTTTTATATTTCTCTAATTGTTTGAGCTGTCTGTGGGCCCAGGTGGCCTTATGTGGGCCCGGGTGGGTCCAGAAAAGTGAAAATTTTTCTGCGGATAGAAAAATTTGTACTGTTGAGATGGAGACGGGGGATCTTACTAAACCAGAATCCAAAAACAATTTTTAAAATTTTCTTTTACTGTGTTTTGTACTGTATTTAATTATCGGGCGATAAAAATATAGTAAAAATATTATTCATAGGGTTATAGAAGATATAAAAATAAATATTATACTGCTTAAGTCAACATTGGTGGTTTGGATATCCACCATTGATTTAATCAATGGTGGAGACTTGATGTTGATTTAATCAACGGTAGAAAACAAACTTAATGAAGAAGCATTGAATGATCACCATTGATTTAATCAATGGTGTGGGAATAAACATAGTTAGGAAGCTTTGGATGTTCACCATTGATCTAATCAATGGTTGTAAAGACAAGCTTAATAAGAAAGACTTTGAATATCAACCATTGATTTAATCAAGGGTGGAGATTTGGTCTTAAAAAGTGACAAGGACCATTTATGACCATTGGATGTAAAGTAAGAAGGAGTAATCTTGACCCTTCATTTTGGAGATACATCTAATGGCTATAATTTCAAGGAGAAAGATCCAATGACCTAGATTAAGTCTTCTAATATAAAGGCTACACCTAGAATCTACCTTAATCCTAACCATTGAACTAATCAATGGTTAGGAATGCTTCAAATAATGGCTAGTGAAATTTGTCACAAATTTGGAGTGCATGAAGAGGGGGGATGGTTTTGTGAAGCTTAAGAGCATGGATAGGTTTGAAGACCATATTATTGCTATCATAATTCATCTTTGTCTCCTCCAAAAAGTCAAGACTTCATCAAAAAAATTTTCTCTCCATTTCTCTTCTCCTCTAAGCTACGGCCAAGAGACCAAGAAACACCTTCCATCACTCTTTAATTTCATACAACCTTATTTCTTGAATCCTTACCTTATTCTAAGCAACTTTCATGTTGGAGACTTTCTCTAAATCATTCATTTTCAAGGACTTTTTTTCAAGAGCAAAGTTATAGGATTTTTATGGTGAAGTGTAAGGAAACTTCATTTCTTATCTCTTTTTCATGTTCTAAGCCATGTTTGATCTATGGTTTACCTTGGTCAAGCTTGATATGCTAATAAATATATATTTTGTTTTGTGTTTAAGAAACCTTTGGTGGTGAAGGACTTGGAAAAAGAAGCAAACCAAGGAGTTTTTGAAGTTCTTCAAGAGGTAAGAGGGAAATCCATCTCACCAACCAAATATGGTGGTGAGAGATGGTTTGGTATTTGATGGATGGTGAATCCATGTGAGGATTCATATCCATGGTCATGTAATTATTTGTGGGTGTTTATGTGTTTATGTGGTTTATGTGTTTTGTATGGTTTATTTGTGCTTACATGCTTGATATGACTTGTGTAACACCCCAAATTTCCTATCTCTTAAACAATAATTTTAACAGTTAACAGAATTTTATTGTTTAGTAATTTCTATGCACTGTAAAATTATTTTGATTATTCCGTCAGCGTATTTGATTGTTTTGAGTGATTTACTTCGTGTCAGGAAAATAAAAATTTTCGGGCCGGGAAAAACTTTACGTAATTTAATTTTTACCATTAGGTAATTATTTTACGTAATTTAATTTGATATTTGTGCATTTTATAATTTTTGTGATTTTATGGATGATTTTGAAATTTTTCCTATCTGTCAGGCCCCTTAAAAGGGGTATGTGGGCCTGTGTGGCCATACGTGGGCCTGGTGGGTCCCAGAAAGTAAAAATTTTTCTACGCATAGAAAAATTTGTCTTGTTTAGACGGAGACAGGGGATCTTACTAAACCCGAATCAGGAAACAGATTTTAGAAAATTTCTTGTATTATATTTTATACTGTATTTACTTATCGGATGATAAAAATACAGTAAAAATATTATTTGTAGGACACGAGAATAAATATTATACTGCGTAGTCAACAAAGAGAACTTGACTTGATTTATACCCTTGGATGAGAATACTTAGTTTGAATATTAACCATTGATTTAATCAAAGGTTAAGAAACAAACTTAATAAAAAGCTTGGATAATAACCATTGATTTAATCAATGGTGTGAGAATAAGCTTAGTTAGGAAGGCTTTGATATCAACCATAGATGTAATCAAAGGTGTAGAGTTGGTCTTGAAAAATGACAAAGACCATTTATAACCATTGGATTTAGATTAAATCAAGGGTGGAGATTTAATCTTAAAAAGTAACAAAGACCATTTATGACCATTGGATGAAGAATTAATCAAGGGTAGAGATTTGGTCTTCTAAAATGGCAAAGACTAATTAGGACCCTTGGATTTAAAGTTTGAAGAAGCAATCTTGACCCTTAATTTTGGAGACACATCTAAATTTAGAATTTAAAGGAGAAAAATCCAAATGGCGTAGATTTAGTCTTTCTAAAATTAAAAATCTACCAAAATCCTAACCATTGAATTAATCAATGGCTAGAAATGCTTCAAAGGGTGGCAAATAATGAAGACAACTACTTGAATGCATTATGAAGAAGGAAGGGACGGTTTTGGCTTGTTTAGAAGACAAAGAAAAGCTTATGACATTATTTGATGCTTTATGCCAATTATGATTTGCTTTAGTCAATTTTGTTTCATTATTGCTTTGTTTGCTTCCTTAGGAGAATGCTTGGAAGGGGGCTACGGTTTTGGGCTGTATTTAGAGACAAAAGTGACATTTGAAGACCATATTGGTCACCTTTGGTCATTATTGATCATACTTCATGATTCTTGAAACTTTCCTTCAAACAAAGCTCTTAGAAAATTTTCTTTCCTTCTCCTTCTAGCATGGTTCGGTCATGACACCCAAGAACACCCTCCATCACTCAAAAATTTCATCCAACCTAGTTTCTTGAATCCTTACCTTATTCTAAACAACTTTCATGTTGAAGGTTTCTTCAAAATCCAACATCTAGTACTTCAAATCCAAGCTTCAAGATTCTACCAAAAATGGTAAATTTCATGTTTCCTCTTCTAATCTTTTAGTCTTGATTTTCTAAACCTAAACATCATTCTAAGAACATCTCTAGTTATGAGTTTTTCCAAAATCATTCATCTTGATCTTCAAATTCAAGCTTCAAGTTTCTATCAAAAATCAAAAAATTCATCTTTGTTCTTCAAGAGATATCATTCGGTCAAAACCCCTAAAATCACCATCCAAGCTCTTTTAATTTCATCCAACCATAGATCTTGAATCTACATGATGTTCTAAGCAACTTTCATGTTGGAGATTTTCTCTAAATCATTCATCTTCAAGGAGTTTCTTCAAGATCAAAGTTATAGGGTATTTATGGTGAAGTGTAAGGAAACTTCATTTTTTCTCTTCTTTTTCATGATCTAAACCATGTTTGATCCATGTTTCCTCTTAATCAAGCTTGATATGTTAATTAACTTGTGTTTTGTTTTGTATTTGAGAAGCCCTTGGTGGTGAAGGACTTGGAAAAAGAAACAAATCAAGAAGCTTTGGAGGATCTTCAAGAGGTAAGAAGGAGATCCATCTCACCAACCAAGCATGGTGGTGAGAGATGGTATTTTATTTGATGGATGTGGAATCCATGTGAGGATTCATATCCATGGTCATGTAATTAATTTGTGGGTGTTTATGAGCTTTGATTAATTTTCTATGCTTGATATGCTTTGCATGATTTTATAGCTTTGATGATATGCTTGATATGCTATACATGCTTTTATGGCTTTGATGGTATGCTTATATTATTTATGATGAAATATATATGTATATGCCATGACTTGATGGTGGAAAGGAAATTAATTTTTGGCTCCAATAGCCAAGAAAGAGCTACGGTTTTGATGCCCTTGATTAGGGTTCATGTTGAAAATTTTCAAGAACAAAAGAATTGATTTTTGAGTACTTAGAACATGGTGGATTTCGAACAAGACACCTCAAGATAGGTGTTCACAAATTAATATTTTCATGAAAGATGAAAATGAATGATTTGAAGAGTATGGAAAATAAACAAAGGATTTGTTTTTCAAGAGAACAAGAATATGATTTTTGGAGGAATTTTTATTGATTTATTTTGTGTAAAAAGTTTCTAAGTGTTTTACTAAACATGGGATTTAAATGAAAATAGCAATGATAATTTTAAAGATTTGCAAAGAAAGTGAAAAAGGATTTGTAAGGAAAGTAAAAATGAATTTGAACAAATGGGTTTGGTTTTTATGACCATCGGTATTTCGGTTTTAAAAATAAAGAATTTTTAATGGTTTTGTTTGTGTAAAATCATATCAATTTAGGAGGAAAATATTTGATGGCTTCAATGGCCAAAGACTCTACGATTTTTGGAGGTTGGAATAAATTTTGGTTTTATGAAACAAAGTAATTTTAAAGTGGAAACAAAATGTTTTAGTATAAAGATTTTGGAAAGGGAATCAAAGTATTTTATCACTTGAGAAATGAACTTTTATATGAAAATGAAAAAGAAAAGTTGCAAGGGTTTTGAATCTTAATTTATTTTGAAGAGAATTTATTTTAGAATTGATTTGGGAAAAATGGAGAATATAATGGTGTTTTGAAAATTTACTAACGTATAACTTATTTTCAAGTTTTGAGATACGTTAGAAAATGTTAAGTTTTGAAATGTTGATTTATATCAATGGAAAAGTGATTTTGTGAATTATATTTTGAAAAAGAATTTCTTGAAAGTAAAGAACTGTGGAAAAATATTTTCTTGAAGTAAGAAAATATATTAAATGAAGTATAAAGTTATATTATTTTGAGAAAAGTTGAAAAGGAATTTTTTTAAGGTTAAGAAATATTTTCTGTAATGAAATTGTGGTGAAAAAATTATTTACGTATCTTAAAAACATAATTTTAAAGTACGTGATTTGAAATACAGTAAAATATTTCTAAGTGTTTGGAAATACAGTAAAATATTTCTACGCGATTTTAAATACGTTGAAATATTTCTACGCGATTTGAATTACGTTTAAATATTTTACGTAATCTGAATTACTATTGAAAAATCACTACGTGATGGAAAAGTGATGAATTATTTTTACGTGATTGTGAAAATAGCAGAAAATCATTATGAGATTTGGAAAGTATTTTAAATATTTTAAGAATGATAGAAAATGATTTACGTGACGTAAAAGAATGATTTTTAAGTTACGCGATTTTGAAACAGTGAAAAAATACTATGCGATTTGAGAAACGTATGTTTTTACGCGATTGAGAAAAATGTTAAAAAATTAGTACGTGATTTAAAAGTGCAACAGAAAAGTTGCGGTATTTTGAAAATGTAACAGAAATGTTACTGTATTGTGAAAAAGTAACAGAAGTGTCACGGCATTGTGAAAATATAACAGAAACGTTTCAGAATTTTGAAAACGTAACATAAGTGTTACGATATTTTGAAAACGTAATATAAACATTTTGGAATTGTGAAAATGTAACAGAAACGTTTTGGAATTGTGAAAATGAAACGGAAATATTACGCAATTTTGAAAACACGACGAAAGTGTTTTATATCTATGAAAATGTGATAACATGATTTTTGCTGTTGAAAATACAGTATAATTGGTGCATTTTATATGCATTGGAAAGAGATGCTTGTGATTGGATTTGGTACATTATACATGCATTGGGAAAAAATATGCGTTGAGGCATATGATACATTGAACAAATGAAATTAAAAAGATTTGGCCCTTTGGGGTTGGACTTGCACGGATATATTTATGCATTGTATATGGCCCTTGTGGTTGAAGAGGGAATGAGAATTGATAGTGAGGTCTATGATGGATCTTGGGGGCGTCGAGGCGCGGCGGTCGACCAAGTGGACAGCTGACGAGTACCCTGTGTCACTTGACGATGCAGTCCGTTGCAACGCATTTATGATACCCGACAAGAACACGATTCTTTTCAACAACTGGAAGATTGTCTTTGGGCTAAGGCTGACAATTGACAGAGCATTCTCCTCGAAATTGTGAAAACCTCCATGGAGTTGTTTTTGAAAAACTGAGTCTTTGTGCACATGCATAATCTGAACATTTTATATTGCATGATATATTAATTGAGAGATATTGGTTATGACAATTGTTTTGAATACTTGGATGATGATAATGATAATTAGAACATTATTGTAATTTGTTGTTTATGATAATTAAACTAATAAATGATTAGATGATGATAGTTGATTAATGTTGATAACATAATTGTGATATAATCTATCTGTATGATATGCTGCTTGTGTTATCTCTGTGCTGCCATGTTGGTATTGGTGTAGGTGATCTCACCTCTTTGTTATGTTGTTTGTTGTGTCTCATCTTGTTAAAATCAAATGATAGAAGGATCGAGTTGTCTTAGACATAACGGGCGATGGATACTCGAGAGATTGATGAAAACATTGAAGAGTGGCAAATTTCAAGTTCTTTGTCTCAAGTTCGAAGGTGTTCGAGTAGACAAGGAGTAGAGTTCGATGCAAAAGTGGATACAAGATAAGGAATGAGTATGTTAAGTTTTATCGTTAGTGTTATACCGTGCTATTTAGTAGGACCCGTCATGGGGTTTGCTACTGTAAAAAAAAAAAGAAGAGTCTGTTAGTTTTATATTTCTCTTCAAATTGTTAAATATTAATTGGTGTCAATGATTGTATATGAATTAGTTTCAATATGTTTTTTTTTAGTATTACTTATAAATTACAGTAAGTTTATGTTTCAGCAAGAAAGAAATTTTTAAACCCATGTTTTTTTTAACTCAAACCTTTTATGAAAACATTTTCAGATTATGAGTCGAAAGTCAGACATGTGATACCCTAGGGAGGGTGTTACATTAGTTGGTATCAGAGCACGGTTTGAGTCTTTTGGGGTTTGTGGTTAGGTCTATTTTGCTTGTGTTGTGTTCTCTGTGTTATTGTTTTTCGAAGGGAAACAATGCTGTTTATAATGGATATTAGATCCATTGTATTTGGATCCGCACGCCTCAAGAGAAAAAAAAAGAAATGGCTCGGGATAGTTATACTTGTGTAGAAGTGGAACATGTTACTAGTAATGCAGTTGCAGCTACGGTAGCAATGGGAGCAACGTGGAAGGATGACTGCAGGAACAAAGGACCGCTGTTCAGTGGGAAAGAAATGAAAGTTGAGGTTCAGGATGTAATGGAAGAGAATCAGTCTTAGAATATAAGACTACGTAATTTTGGAACTCGATATTTTTAAGGATATTCGGAAAGTGATTGATTTCAACAGAAGATGTATTTATAACCATTGAGGAAACCAAAGGCAATAACTGATGTGAAAGAAGGTACTTAATGAAGGAATGTATGTCAAGAAAACAAACATTTATTTGAAATGGTTACATCTGGTTTCCATTTTGTTTTAATTCGTCCATCTTTGAAGAAAAGAAATGACTCGTGATAGACGTACACATGTGGAAGCGAGACATAATGGTGGTGATATGACTGCAACTTAGGAAGTAATACAAACAGTGGCTGAAGCAATTATACAACAAACTCAGAAGATTGTTCCACAGCAAGAATTGATTTCTTAAGCTAAGATTTTGTTAGAGTTAAATCAATCTCAGGATGAGAGACCCTGTAACGTTGGACTATATTGGTTACGGAAAAAAGGGAAATCGTAAGGTCAAGCGATTCTAACAGAAAACGTACTTGCAATCTCCAAGAAGTCAACAACAACAATAATCTTGTGGAGGAAGTACTAGTAGTAGCAGGTTTAGTTTGACTGTGACATCTGCACCGAAATGTAAGAAGTGTGGAAAGGGGCACTTAACGAAAGATTGTACGTCCAAGGAAATAATTTGTTTTAAGTGCGGGAAGTTTGGAACACAATCTTTGAAAATAGAATTCCAATGAAAACAGAGTTTTCTGTTAGTAAAATCTCAAGTAGTAGGAAGTGTTCGGAGCGGAAGATTTAAACAATGGAGATTGTGTCATTGGAGCTAATCTTATAAACCATACTGAATATTTCTGTGAATAACCTATTCCTTATGGCATATGATTGAGTAGATCAGTTATATGTTAGAGTTATTTGTAATCCTCTGATTTGTTTACTTCTGTTTCTATTTTTAGCCTATCGAGCTACTCAAATTATTCGAATTGTTATTATGGATCAAATCTTTGTGTTAGTTTGATCTGTCATTCAAAATTTTTATGTAGGTTGATCTGTTTCCTAAACAGATGTGATCTTTCAAAACTCAAAACTTTGTGTTAGTTTGATCTGTTTTATAAATAGACGTGATCTTTGAAAATGGATTGGTTATTTTCTAACCATATCTTATGAGATTGTCTCAATACAGTGTTAGTATTTCAGAAAAACTCATTCTTGAAAATCAGGCAAAATCAAATTCTTGTTAAATATGTTTAGTAACATATTAGATCATTTCGCTACCTTTTCTTCCTAAACCTCTATAATGTTCTTTCATATATTGCATTTGCAAGAAAGAATATTTTACAAGAAAGGATATTCCTATTTAAAATCCATGTCATAGTATCTGGTATATAATGCGGTTGAAAGGAGAACTCGGTTAGTGAGACGTTTCCTGTTAAAGAAGCTAAAGCTGGAGAATGAAGTGATATGAGGATAAGAAAATTTTAAGTAATACATTACATTAGTTGGAAGTTATCTGAGAAAAACTATTCTAGGCATGAATAAAGGTTGGTAAATTACTGTATTGGTATCAGAGAATTCATTCTTGAAGATCGAGTTACATCCAATTCTTTGCGGGATATGTTTGATAACATATTCGAATTCGTTTTGTTCTTTTCCATGATGTTTTCTTTCATCTACTGCAATTGAAGAAATATTTTGCAAGAGAGAATATTCCTATTTATATCCAGGTCAGAGTATCAAAGTGGCGCAGTTGAAGCGTGGTGGATTCTTCAAAAATTGAAGAAGTCTGTCTATGGGAAAAGTTAAGACGGTAATGGAAAACCGTAGAAAAAAAATTATTAAGATATTTGTTTGATCAGGAGAAGTGAACAAGAGATAAAGAACTTTCAATGGTTTAGAATTGTTTGGAATAACGTAAGAGGTGAAACTACATGAATCGAAGAAAAGATAAAGGAATAATGTCATTATTTATTCCGAGGGTGTGAAATCATGTTCATGAAATTTCGAGGACGAAATTTCTATAAAGAAGGAGTATTGTAACACCCAAAATTTCCTATCTCTTAAACAATAATTTTAACAAGTTAATGTAATTTTCTTGTTTAGTAATTTCGTGCTTTGTAAAATTATTTTGATTACTCCGTCAGCGTATTTGATTGTTTTGAGTGATTTACTCTGTGTCAGGAAAATAAAAATTTTGGGCCGGGGAAAACTTTACGTAATTTAATTTTTACCGTTAGGTAATTATTTTACGTAATTTAATTTGATATTTGTGCATTTTATAATTTTTGTGATTTTATGGATGATTTTGAAATTTTTCCTATCTGTGGGCCCCGCAAGGGGTATGTGGGCCCAGGTGGCCATATGTGGGCTTAGGTGGGTCCCGCAAAGTAAAAATTTTTCTACGCATAGAAAAATTTGTACTGTTTAGACGGAGACAGGATCTTACTAAACCCGAATCAGGAAACTTGATTTTAGAAAATTTCTTGTATTGTATTTTATCTTTGTATTTACTTATCGGATGATAAAAATACAAGAAAATATTATTTGTAGGACACGAGAATAAATATTATCTTTGCGTAGTCAACAAAGAGAACTTGACTTGATTTATCCCTTGGATGAGAATACTTAGTTTGAATATTAACCATTGATTTAATCAAAGGTTAAGAAACAAACTTAATAAAGCGCTTGGATAATAACCATTGATTTAATCAATGGTGTGAGAATAAGCTTAGTTAGGAAGAAGGCTTTGATATCAACCATAGATGTAATCAAAGGTGTAGAGTTGGTCTTGAAAAATGACAAAGCACCATTTATAACCATTGGATTTAGATTAAATCAAGGGTGGAGATTTAATCTTAAAAAGTAACAAAGACTAATTATGACCATTGGATGAAGAATTAATCAAGGGTAGAGATTTGGTCTTCTAAAATGGCAAAGACTAATTAGGACCCTTGGATTTAAAGTTTGAAGAAGCAATCTTGACCCTTAATTTTGGAGACACATCTAAATTTAGAATTTAAAGGAGAAAAATCCAATACTTAGATTTAGTCTTCTAAAATTAAAAATCTACCAAAATCCTAACCATTGAATTAATCAATGGCTAGAAATGCTTCAAAGGGTGGCAAATAATGAAGACAACTACTTGAATGCATTATGAAGAGGAAGGGGACGGTTTTGGCTTGTTTAGAAGACAAAGAAAAGCTTATGACATTATTTGATGCTTTATGCCAATTATGATTTGCTTTAGTCAATTTTGTTTCATTATTGCTTTGTTTGCTTCCTTAGGAGAATGCTTGGAAGGGGGCTACGGTTTTGGGCTGTATTTAGAGACAAAAGTGACATTTGAAGACCATATTGGTCACCTTTGGTCATTATTGATCATACTTCATGATTCTTGAAACTTTCCTTCAAACAAAGCTCTTAGAAAATTTTCTTTCCTTCTCCTTCTAGCATGGTTCGGTCATGACACCCAAGAACACCCTCCATCACTCAAAAATTTCATCCAACCTAGTTTCTTGAATCCTTACCTTATTCTAAACAACTTTCATGTTGAAGGTTTCTTCAAAATCCAACATCTAGTACTTCAAATCCAAGCTTCAAGATTCTACCAAAAATGGTAAATTTCATGTTTCCTCTTCTAATCTTTTAGTCTTGATTTTCTAAACCTAAACATCATTCTAAGAACATCTCTAGTTATGAGTTTTTCCAAAATCATTCATCTTGATCTTCAAATTCAAGCTTCAAGTTTCTATCAAAAATCAAAAAATTCATCTTTGTTCTTCAAGAGATATCATTCGGTCAAAACCCCTAAAATCACCATCCAAGCTCTTTTAATTTCATCCAACCATAGATCTTGAATCTACATGATGTTCTAAGCAACTTTCATGTTGGAGATTTTCTCTAAATCATTCATCTTCAAGGAGTTTCTTCAAGATCAAAGTTATAGGGTATTTATGGTGAAGTGTAAGGAAACTTCATTTTTTATCTTCTTTTTCATGATCTAAACCATGTTTGATCCATGGTTCCTCTTAATCAAGCTTGATATGTTAATTAACTTGTGTTTTGTTTTGTATTTGAGAAGCCCTTGGTGGTGAAGGACTTAGAAAAAGAAACAAATCAAGAAGCTTTGGAGGATCTTCAAGAGGTAAGACGGAGATCCATCTCACCAACCAAGCATGGTGGTGAGAGATGGTATTTTATTTGATGGATGTGGAATCCATGTGAGGATTCATATCCATGGTCATGTAATTAATTTGTGGGTGTTTATGAGCTTTGATTAATTTTCTATGCTTGATATGCTTTGCATGATTTTATAGCTTTGATGATATGCTTGATATGCTATACATGCTTTTATGGCTTTGATGGTATGCTTATATTATTTATGATGAAATATATATGTATATGCCATGACTTGATGGTGGAAAGGAAATTGATTTTTGGCTCCAATAGCCAAGGAAGAGCTACGGTTTTGATGCCCTTGATTAGGGTTCATGTTGAAAATTTTCAAGAACAAAATAATTGATTTTTGAGTACTTAGAACATGGTGGATTTCGAACAAGACACCTCAAGATAGGTGTTCACAAATTAATATTTTCATGAAAGATGAAAATGGATGATTTGAAGAGTATGGAAAATAAACAAAGGATTTGTTTTTCAAGAGAACAAGAATATGATCTTTGGAGGAATTTTTATTGATTTATTTTGTGTAAAAAGTTTCTAAGTGTTTTACTAAACATGAGATTTAAATGAAAATAGCAATGATAATTTTAAAGATTTGCAAAGAAAGTGAAAAAGGATTTGTAAGGAAAGTAAAAATGAATTTGAACAAATGGGTTTGGTTTTTATGACCATCGGTATTTCGGTTTTGAAAATAAAGAATTTTTAATGGTTTTGTTTGTGTAAAACCATATCAATTTAGGAGGAAAATATTTGATGGCTTCAATGGCCAAAGACTCTACGATTTTTGGAGGTTGGAATAAATTTTGGTTTTATGAAACAAAGTAATTTTAAAGTGGAAACAAAATGTTTTAGTATAAAGATTTTGGAAAAGGAATCAAAGTATTTTATCACTTGAGAAATGAACTTTTATATGAAAATGAAAAAGAAAAGTTGCAAGGGTTTTGAATCTTAATTTATTTTGAAGAGAATTTATTTTAGAATTGATTTGGGAAAAATGGAGAATATAATGGTGTTTTGAAAATTTACTAACGTATAACTTGTTTTCAAGTTTTGAGATACGTTAGAAAATGTTAAGTTTTGAAATGTTGATTTATATCAATGGAAAAGTGATTTTGTGAATTATATTTTGAAAAAGAATTTCTTGAGTAAAGAACTGTGGAAAAATATTTTCTTGAGTAAGAAAATATATTAAATGAAGTATAAAGTTATATTATTTTGAGAAAAGTTGAAAAGGAATTTTTTTAAGGTTAAGAAATATTTTCTGTAATGAAATTGTGGTGAAAAAATTATTTACGTATCTTAAAAACATAATTTTAAAGTACGTGCTTTGAAATACAGTAAAATATTTCTAAGTGTTTGGAAATACAGTAAAATATTTCTTCGCGATTTTAAATACGTTCAAATATTTCTATGCGATTTGAATTACGTTTAAATATTTTACGTAATCTGAATTACTATTGAAAAATCACTACGTGATGCAAAAGTGATGAATTATTTTTATGTGATTGTGAAAATAGCGGAAAATCATTATGAGATTTGGAAAGTATTTTAAATATTTTAAGAATGATAGAAAATGATTTACGTGACGTAAAAGAATGATTTTTAAGTTACGCGATTTTGAAACAGTGAAAAAATATTATGCGATTTGAGAAACGTATGCTTTTACGCGATTGAGAAAAATGTTGAAAAATTAGTACGTGTTTTAAAAGTGCAACAGAAAAGTTACGGTATTTTGAAAATGTAACAGAAATGTTACTGTATTGTGAAAACGTAACAGAAGTGTCACGGCATTGTGAAAATATAACAGAAACGTTTCAGAATTTTGAAAACGTAACATAAGTGTTACGATATTTTGAAAACGTAATATAAACATTTTGGAATTGTGAAAACGTAACAGAAACGTTTTGGAATTGTGAAAATGAAACGGAAATATTACGCAATTTTGAAAACACGACGAAAGTGTTTTATAACTATGAAAATGTGATAACATGATTTTTGCTATTGAAAATACAGTATAATTGGTGCATTTTATATGCATTGGAAAGAGATGCTTGTGATTGGATTTGGTACATTATACATGCATTGGGAAAAAATATGCGTTGAGACATATGATACATTGAACAAATGAAATTAAAAAGATTTGGCCCTTTGGGGTTGGACTTACACGGATATATTCGTGCATTGTATATGGCCCTTGTGGTTGAAGAGGGAATGAGAATTGATAGTGAGGTCTATGATGGATCTTGGGGGCGTCGAGGCGCGGCGGTCGACCAAGTGGACAGCTGGCGAGTACCCTGTGTCACTTGGCGATGCAGGCCGTTGCAACGCATTGACGATACCCGACAAGAACACGATTCTTTTCAACAACTGGAAGATTGTCTTTGGGCTAAGGTTGACAATTGACAGAGCATTCTCCTCGAAATTGTGAAAACCTCCATGGAGTTGTTTTTGAAAAACTGAGTCTTTATGCACATGCATAATCTGAACATTTTATATTGCATGATATATTAATTGAGGGATATTGGTTATGACAATTGTTTTGAATACTTGGATGATGATAATGATAATTAGAACATTATTGTAATTTGTTGTTTATGATAATTAAACTAATAAATGATTAGATGATGATAGTTGATTAATGCCGATAGCATAATTGTGATATAATCTATCTCGTATGATATTTGCTTATGTTATCTCTGTCTTTGCCATGTTGGTATTGGTGTAGGTGATCTCACCTCTTTGTTGTTGTTGTTTGCTTGTGTCTGTCTTGTTAAAATCAAATGATAGAAGGATCGAGTTGTCTTAGACATAACGGGCGATGGATACTCAGAGATTGATGAAAACATTGAAGAGTGGCTGTCTCAAGTTCGAAGGTGTTCTGAGTAGACAAGGAGTAGAGTTCTGATGCAACAAGCTGGATACAAGATAAGGAATGAGTATGTTTAGTTTTATCGTTAGTGTTATGTCGTGCTATTTAGTAGGACCCGTCATGGGGTTTGCTACTGTAAAAAAAGAAGAAGAGTCTGTTAGTTTTATATTTCTCTTCAAATTGTTAAATATTAATTGGTGTCAATGATTGTATATGAATTAGTTTCAATATGTTTTTTTTTGTATTACTTATAAATTACAGTAAGTTTATGTTTCAGCAAGAAAGAAATTTTTGAACCCATGTTTTTTTTTAACTCAAACCTTTTATGAAAACATTTTCAAATTATGAGTCGGAAGTCAGACATGTGATACCCTAGGGAGGGTGTTACAACTTGCATGATTTATTGCTTTTGATTATGGCATGCTTGTGGTATATATGATGAAATATGTATATGTATACCATGATGTGATGATGGAAAGGAAAACAATTTTGGTTCCAAAGAATCATAGAGGCACACGGCCTCAAGGACATTTTTGAATAAAAATATTCTACGTATTTTATTAATTATGAGTTTTAAATGAAAAGAGTAATGAGTTGATGATTTTAAGGATTTGCAAAGAAAGTGAAAATGAAAAATGAACAAATGATTTGATTTCAAAGACCAAGCGTTCACAGTTTTTTTTAAGAAAATTTTAATGGTTTTGTTTGTGTAAAACCATATTGACTTAGAAGGAAAAATATTTGATGGTCATTGGAACCATGTACCATGGTTTTTTTTAGGAGATTGGAATAGTTTTGGTTTTATGAAACAAAATGATTCAAAGTGGAAACAAAGTGTTTGAACAAAGTGTTTTAGTACAAGAATTAAAGAAAATGGAAACAAGGTGTTTTGTTACTTGAAAGATGGAATTTCATTTATGAAAGACAAAAAGAGGTTGAAAGTGTTTGAACCTCAATTTATTTTGAAGAGAATTGATTTTAGAATTGATTTGAAAAAAATGGCGAATATAATAGTGATTTGATATTTTCTAATGTATAACTCATCCTTTGGGTTTTGAAGTGTGATAAGGAATTTTAAAGATTTGAAAACATTGATTTACATTAATGGAAATGGTGACATTGTGGAATTTGTTACGAAAAGAATTTCTTGAATATGGAAATGTGAAAAATGAAGTATGAAATCATATTATTATGAGAAAGGTTGAAATGGAATTTTTGAAGGTTGAGAAATATTTTTCGTAATAGAATTATGGTGAAAAAAGATTTACGTAACTTAGAAACGTGATTTTTAAGCTACGCGATTTGAAAAACGTTAAAATATTTCTATGTGATTTGGAAAGCATTTAAATATTTCGAAAATGATGGAAAATGGTTTACGCGACTTAAAAGAATGATTTTTAAGTTACGCGATTGTAAAAATGGTGGAAAATCACTACGCGATTTGAAAAACATGTAAATATTTTTATGTGATTGAGAAAATGTTGAAAAATCACTACTTGATTGAAAAAAAATGATAGAATATTTTTACGTAATTGAGAAACGATGGAAAATTGCTACGTGATTTGAAAACGTAACAGAAACTTTGTGAAATTGTGAAAACGTAACAGAAATGTTGCGCGATTATGAAAATATGATAAAAGTGTTTTGTGACTACAAAAATGCAATAACATGATTTCGCTATTGAATATACAGTATGATTACTGTTGAACCACTATATGGACACTGTATGAGAAAATGATGAATTTTGCCTATGATTGACATTGGTGCATTGAATATGCATTGGAAAGATGCATTGAGGCATATGATGAAATTGAACAAAATTGCATTAAACGAAAATTAATAGCTGATGCTATTGTGACCCTTGTGGTTGAAGAGGGAATGAGAATTGATAGTGAGGTCTATGATGGATCTTGGGGGCGTCAAGGTGCGGCGGTCGACCAGTGGATAATTGTCTGTGGGCTAAGGCTGGACCATGTGCCACTTGGCGATACAGTCTGTTGCAACGCATTGACGATACCCGATAATAACACGATTCTTTTCGATGACTGAGAGATTGTCTTTGGGCTAAGGCTAACAATTAACCAGAGCATTCTTCTCGAAATTGTGAAAACCTCCATGGAGTAGGACATTGAGTCTACATGCATAACATACGCATCATTATTGAGTATTGGTTATGATAATTGAATTGTTGAATACTTAGATAATAATTAAGGGCATTATCATAAATATTAAATATTTATATCTGTGTGATATAATAATTGAGGAATGTTGGATGATGATGATGATGATAAATAATGTTGATGACATTATTGTAATTATTGTTATTTTATACATTATGATGATGGCATAATTATAATTATGGTATGATATATCTGTGTGGTGTGTTGTTTATGTTATCTCTATGCTACCATGTTAGTATTAGCATAGGTGATATCACCTCTTTGTTATATTATTTTGTTGTGCTTGTATTGTTAAAAATTATATAATAGATGGAATAAGTTTCTTAGACGTGACGAGAGGTAGATATTCTGAGTTTGGTGACAACATCAAAGAGTGACCATTCTGGACTGGTTAGTGTACAGATTTGAGGAGGAACAGATATATGGCGCATTAAGATGAATACAAGATAGAATAAGTATGTTGAGTATTTATTGTTAGTGTTTTGCCGTGTTATTGAGTAGAACCGTCATGGGGTTTGCTACTGTTTAAAATTGAGTCTGTAAGTTTTATATTTCTTAAATAATTGTTAAATATTAAGTGATGTCTATTATATGAGTTTTAATCAGTTTAAATCTATTTTTCAGTATTACTTATAAATACCAGTAAGTTTATATTACCGCAAGAAGAAATTTTGAAACCCATCTTTTATAACTCAAACCTTTTATGAACTGATTTGAAGATTATAAGTTAGTAGTTAGAAATGTGATGCCCTACGGGGGGTGTTACATTTTCGATGCTTTGTGTGCCTGTGCCGATCTGTGTTGCATTTTTTTATCTCTATTACATCGATCTCTATTGGATTTTTTATATGAAGGTGGCAATCTATGGAGGCTTGGAGGCGTTGATCTTTCCTATGCTCTGCTTTGTCCTGTTGTTAGGTGAGTGAAACCGATATGTGTTTTGGATCTGATATGCTTGCTTTGCTATGAAGGTATCTTTTTTTTGGTTAATGTATGCTAACTCAAACAAAATGGGGGGAAGAAGATAAGAAATTTCTCTATTTTTTTATTGTTATTTTTAAGAAATAACCATCCCATGAGAGTTGTTGAATATGACCGAGTTGCTGATATGGAACACAACTCTTGCTTGTGTTTCTAAGAGAGTAGTTTTTTCTTAACATTTGATATGACAACTGGCCTACTATTATCACTCTCAAACATTCAATGTGATCAAATTGATTTTTAAATGAGTTTTTACTATAACAGTGAATCAACACAGTCATTTGGTCATACATATTTGAGAATGATTTTGCTCTTCTTTGATCAGTTTGTATATTTAATAACAAATTAATAGCATGTTTGTGTTATTTTAAAGTGTTATATTATAATATTAAATTATGTACCATTTAAATATTACAATTTGGTTGTGTTTTATTAAAAATATGAACTATTTTGTTATATAATTTTCTTTTCTTTTTTTGGTTTGACCACTCAACTCCTGGTCGAACCATTGACCAAGTAACTTGTGGTCAACCTTTTGACCGGGGCAACCTCTGATCTAGATTATACAACTATGATATTAAATCTCTACAGTCTTCACATGCTCCCAAAATGAAGATTCTATGGATATAACTTCACTAACTTCTACTTCTTCAAGCACTGTCGATACCACTTTTCTCTTTGCAGCATACGTGGCTAACCTAGTTTACAAGTCTCTAACTACTTCTATTTATCTGATTGCTTTCACTGAAGCAATGCCTTGTGTTTCACCTAAAATCCCTCATTAATCTAGTCAATTGAGCTATCTTTTCCAAATGCTTCCTGCATCAAACTTGAGATAGGGGTTACATAAGTGGAATCAAATTGAGTTTCAGCCATACCTACTTCAACAGCAAAGGGTTTTTCATCAACCTTGACCACTTTCACTTCATCTCTATTACATAGATGAGGACATGATGCAGAGATGAAGAAATGTATTAGTTAGCATGGATCTAATCTTATCCTAGCAACAAAGTGTAAGTTGCCTTAGCATCAACCACTAAGAAGGCTATGGCCACAGTCTTGCTTCCAACAATCAACTCTAGAGGAAGTATGCCTTTGGATGTCATTGCTCCATTGTTAAAATTGGTCATTTGTATATTTGTTGATACCAAATCATCTTTGTCTTTCCCAGTTTCCTAAGTGTGTTCATTGACATGATATTGAAAACGACCCTATTGTCAATAAAGAATTTAGATATGAGCCTACCATTCATATATGCCTTGATGTAGAGTTGCTTTAGGTGTCTAGTCGTAGCTTCTTTGGGTTTCAATTTCTCAAACACAACTTTTGCAACTTTTTTAGGATACTCATCAGTGGAAAAAAGTGTCCACTCAGCTTTAGAGGCCATGACATCTCTTTTTAAGCAACTATTCGAATTCTCTTTGGCTAGAAACCATGTCAATGGCTAATAGTTCATCTAATAACTCATTTATGTTTGACTCATTACTTGTATCAATAAACTATACATCTTTCTCTAGGAGCTCTTGTATCCCTTCATCAAGTAAGTCCTCTTTCTTTGCATGTTGTGGTATCACCTGTAGTTGATGATCAACATTGCTATTAGAGTTGGGTAAGTTGGTCGCAGCCCACGGGTTGGCCCGTTTAACTTGCAACCCGTGTAGGTTAGAACTAGGCATTTTGTAGGCTCATTTAAATGCGAGCCAACAAACCAGATCCATTTAACTCATGGATTAAACAGGCTATGGCCCGCTAATCCATGGGCCAACCTGCTAAATATTTATATATCTTTTAACAAAAATACCATTCCAACACATTTTTTCCAATTAGTTCTCTTACCTAATAAAAACTAAAAACCTCTTAAGCCCAAATGACTTCAATGATCCACATACTTAAATAGGGTCCAAAACTCTAATAATATAAAAGGCAAAGAAAAACAAAAGTCTAAGAAAAAGAAAAAAAAATTCCAAAAAAAAAAAAAAAAGTAATAGGCCCAGAGGCCAACTCGTACGCTAACGTGGACTAACCCGGTTCAATCTGTTTATAAGCTACCAATTGCGGACCATGCCAATGCGGAATGGATTGGCCTGTTATGTAACACCTGTAATGTAACACCCACCGTAGGGTATCACATTTAAGATTAATCCTAATATAACTTACTCAAGTTGTAAAAGAATTAATCTTGTAAAACACTGATTTTAAAATTTTGTTTGCGGAATAACTGAAAATAAATAAAAACCATAAATACAAAATGTAACTGAAAATAAACTCACCATAATTTACATACATATTAAAACATTGTTTACAAATAATTTACATAAAAACACACTTACTCCCAAAAGATAAGATATACAATACACACGACAAAATATAAAATACTAAACTATAACCTTTAAAACTAGACTAAGGATTAGGGCCCTCGGAAGGATCCTCCTCCTCAG
The DNA here is from genome assembly GCA_029884605.1 of Ormosia emarginata. Taxonomy (NCBI): domain Eukaryota; kingdom Viridiplantae; phylum Streptophyta; class Magnoliopsida; order Fabales; family Fabaceae; genus Ormosia; species Ormosia emarginata. The sequence goes on from JAQQTP010000088.1 coordinate 51,269,539, forward strand.
TATCATCACTAAAGAACCCTAACAGATACAATACACGCCAGCCTGGCATCCTAGCAGACGACACCATAGAATCCTCTTGTGGGGTATAGATACTACCACCCCAAAGCTCATGTATCAGCATAGCGAACTCAGGACGTATAGATGCATGTTGCGCTAGAACAGGAGTTCCATCCCTAGTACCACTAAGGTTTAAAGTTAAGTCCCCGGTGTAAACAAAACATTCATTATCAAAATCAAATCTCTAAGTGTCAGTTCCGCAATGAAACTGAACTCGAACAAAACCCAACACTTGACGTCTCGCCGCCATTCAAACAAACATAGCAAAATATCATTGATAGTAAACAGAATTACCAACTTTCTCGTCTCCTCGGTCTTCATGAAACATACACAATAACAAATACAACACAACAAAGAGGTGAGATCCCCTACATCAATACGAATGAGGCAGTATAGAAAATGACAGTTACAATATTATGATATACAGTCATATTATCACATCACAGATAATATATCAGATAAGCATAATTATCATTTCAATATGCTAACCCACTATGCGTATGCACAAAGACCAAATCCTACTCCATGGTGCTAAACATAATTTCGGAGAAAAAGATAGGGAGTACATGTCTGTATATCGCTAGCCTCAAATCACGTGCCAATATATCATATCAATGTGCACAACATGATTAATACAAGACACTCTCAACCAATCACAAAAAGAATAGCAACTTCGTCAAGACCGTCAGTGTGTTTACAAAGGATACAACGGCATAGAAGTGCTACCAACTGGCCACATATGACATTTCACACCCCGACGTCTCCAAGATCACTGAAGATCGTAACTACGTAATTCTCACTCGCATGAAGGTGTAAATTCAATCTCCTATGCACATTGCCTTAACTAAATAAGCTGACATGCTTTTCAATGCATAATGTATGATTCAAAAACACATACAAACATAATTCTCATAATATTTCACATACACACAGCATCTCTTGGCAGTATCACTTCCTAACACAATTGAGCCCACCACAACAGCCCGATAGCAAACTGCTATTATTTCCAATCGCGTAAACATTTTATCGCATTTTCATAATCTCGTAACATTTTTTTTACGTTTTCAAATCGCGCAAGTATTTTCCAACATTTTTACAATCGCAGAAATATTTTCAAATGTTTTCTAAATCGCATAGAGAATTTTAAATATTTTCTTAATTGCGTAGCGATTTTAAATCATTTTCTCAATCGCGTAGCTTAAAAATTACTATTTTTAAATCGCGTAAGATTTTTCTAACATTTTCACTTGTGTAAAATATATCTTAGTTTTCTAAACTTATTTATAAAATTCTCTACATAATGTAGGCATTTTGGTCTTATTTAGAATATTTTCCTACTAAAAATTCTTAAAGTAATATTTTCTACTATTCTTTACAGAAATTTGACTTCTTTGATTTAATTGCATATTACAGCTCAAAATTTTCTAACACGCTTCAAAACCCAAAGGGTGAGCTATACGTTAGCAAATTTCAAGTTTTAATTTTATTTCTCATCATAATTTAATTATGCTAATTTAATTCTAAACCTTTAGTCCACTTTTTTTTTTTTACTTCTAAAAATCCATTAAATTGAGTTCTTGTTAATCAATTACCTAAGTCTACACTTAGGAGAATAATTTTGAATATTTTGCTCTCTTTGTGGTGTTGAGGCCATGAGCCTCCATAGGTTCTTTGGAACCTTCATACAATTCCTCATCATGTAAATCACATCCTACTTTATACAATAATCAACATGCTTCCATAATCACATAAACAAGCATATTATCAAAACTAATAAAGCATACCAACCAAAAATCATCACAAACAAAGCAAACTTAAACCACACAAGTGAATAAATCCTTATGAATTTTTCACCACAAACAAGTCATTCCCTCACCACCAATACTTCGTTGATAAGGTTAATCTCCCTCTTACCTCAAGGAAGACAAAATCCTCTTAGTTGCTTTCTCCAAAGATTTCGTGTAGCCTCCAAAGAAAACCTTAACAAGCTTAAACCAACACAAAGTCATAAACTAAGCTTGAAAAAGAGAAACCATGGATCAATCATGGCTTAGAAACTCAAGAACTAAACTTTGAATCAAGAAACAAGGCTTTCACCTTTAAGAGTAGAAAACCCAAGCTTGATTTCCAAGTACAAGATGGATGAACTAGGCTTTGCTCACAACATGAAAAAGTCTTGGAATGGTGTTTAGGTTTAGGAAATGAAGTTGAATAAAATTTTGGAAGCTTGGAGGGTGCTTCTATGTGGGCTGGCCGCGAACTTCAAGATAAGGAAGAATGGAGTTTTTTTTTTTGTTTGAGTTTGGAAGAAAGAGAATGGAGAGAATAGCTTCTTTGTCTCAAAATGTGATGAAGATGAAAATGAATATCTTAACCTAAAGCACTTTGTCGTGGAGGTGTATAGGAAAAGGAGAGGGAAAAACTTTGCTAACAATTATGATTAGCACATGGCCTATGTCACTAAATGATCATGCAATGGTCACATTAGATGATGAATTGTGTTCATGAACTTCCTAGAACACCAAGGTGGCCGTGTGACTCATGGAGAAAAGGTAACTAGGTTATTGATTCAATTAGTTCCTAACTAGCTTAAGCTAACTTAGTTACATCACTTAGTTCCATTGCTAACCATTTAGTTACTTAGGTGTGAATCATACATTCTAGATGGTGCTAGAATACTCTTGTAACCATGGGCTCTAATGATTAGCAAACTTAGTATGTTCCATTTAGTTACTACATAGGCTTTAGACTAACTTAGTTTAAGTTATCTAGTTTCCTAGCTAACTAGTCTAGCCATTTTCGTTGATCACTTTCTATTGGTTTTCATCAAGTTTCAAGTCTTCTAATTAGTTCACAAAACAAGTCATCAAAACTTTCTCTAAAGGCTATTGTCCAATGGATAATAGTTATAGAAACTATTACCCAATGGACAAAACACACTGCTCACAAGTCAGTAGGTACTGTCCAATAGATAATAAAAATAAGAAATTTTTTTATTTCACAGATAAATTCTAAAATTTAAAAGATCAAGACACGTATCTCTCAAACTCAGGTTTAGTAAGCTCCCCCGACTCCGAATAAATCAGCGAATGTTTTCCCCAGCGCGAAAATTATTATTTTCCTGACTCAGAGTAAATCACACACAACGATAAAAAATAGTTACAGAACAGTCAAAATAAATTTACAGCACATAGAAATCACAAAACAGTGTAATTCAATCATTACTGTAAAATAGCAAATTTTGGGGTGTTACAACTCTCTCCCACTAAAAAGAATTTTGTCCCCGAAATTTATCATACCTTAGAACAATTGAGGATATTATTCCCTCATCTTGTCTTCCAACTCCCATGTAGCATCTCTTATCATTTCATTCCAGATCACTTTTACTAATGGAATATCCTTCCCTTTGAGTTACTTCATCATCCTGTCTTCAATCTTAACAGGAAGTGTCTCATACATCAAATTTTCTTTTAATGGTACTTCATCGAGATGAATGACATGAGTTGGATCGGGAATATACTTTCTCAACTGGGACACATGGAAAACATTATAAAGGTTGGAAAGAAAAGGCAGTAAAGCTATTTGGTATGCAACTGAACCTATTCGATGAATAATTTGATAAGGTTCAATGAATTTAGGAGTAAGTTTTCTAGATTTTATAACCCTTCTGACACTAGTCGTGGGTGTGACTCGCAAAAACACATGCTCACCTTCTTCAAATTCATGAGGTCTTCTTCTTTTATCAGCATAGTTTTTCTATCTATTCTGAGTTACCCTCATTTTCTCTTGAATCATTTTTACCCTTCTCAGTTGTTTGTTGTACCATTTCAGGTCCGATGGTCATACTCTCACCATCTTGATACCAATACAAAGGTGTTTGACATCATCGTCCATATAGCACTTCATAGTGTGCCATCCCTATACTTGAGTGAAAATTGTTGTTATAGGTGAATTCTACCAAAGGCAAGAATTCATCCCAACTCCCTTTTTGTTCTAATACTCAAGCTTTTAGCAGATCCTCTAGTGACTGCATAGTCCTCTCCATTTGACCATCAGTCTGTGGATGGTAGGTAGAACTGAAATGAAGTTTAGTCCCCATTGCTTCATGTAGGCTTCGCCAAAACCTTGACGTAAATAGTGGGCACACCGTGAAGTCTAATGATTTCACCAATGTACACCTAGGTCAACTTCTCCATTGAATACTTGATATTGATTGGCAAGAAATGAGTAGACTTCGTAAGCCTATCAACAACAACCCATATAGAATCATATCCTTTTCTAGTCTTTGGCAATCCCGTAACAAAATCCATCGCAATACTATCTCATTTCCATTCTGGAATAGTTAGGGGTTGCAATATACCTGTTGGTCTCTGATGTTTAACCTTCGCCTTTTGATACACAAGACAAGATAACACATGTTCAGAAGCATCTCCCTTCATCCTAGGCCACCCAAATAATTGCTTCAGATTTTGATACATTTTAGTCATTCTGGGATGTATACTCAACCTGCTGTTGTGAGCTTCATCGAGAAGCGCCTTCCTAAGATCGGGATCACTGGGTATACAAATCCTACCTTTGAACCTTAAGACCCAGTCAGATCCTTCCTCAACTGTTGCCACATGACCTTGCTTCAAGAATTCTCTCTCTTTTTGCAAAAATTGATCATCTTCCTGCTTTTCCTGGATTTCTTCTAGCAAATCATTCATAATAGTGACTATGTTCAAACGAATCCTTCCAGGCGCTAATTCTACCGACAACCACATATCTCTGAACTGCTTTATCAAATGTTCCTCTTTGATCATCATAGCAGAAACACTAAGCATCTTCCTACTCAAAGCATTTGCCACGACATTCGCTTTTCTAGGATGATATTGAAGCTGAAAGTCGTAATCCTTCAGAAATTCTAATCATCTTCTCTGTCCCATGTTCAACTCCTTCTAATCAAACAAATACTTCAAACTTTTGTGATCACTGAAGATGTTGAATGTAGCTCCATATAAAAGGTGTCTCCAAATTTTCAATACAAAAACAATTGCGACTAATTCCAAATCATGTGTTGGGTAGTTCCTTTCATGTACCTTTGATTGTCTTAAAGCATATGCTACCACTTTTCTATTCTGCATCAATACACATCCTAACCCTTGATAAGAAGCATCACAATATACTTCAAAAGACTCATTTGGATATGGTAGAATCAACACTAGTGCAGTAGTTAGCCTTTTCTTTAGCTCTTGGAAACTTTCTTCACATTCATCTATCCAGATGAAAACTTGATTCTTCCTTGTGAGTTATGTAAGAGGTCCGACTATCTTGGAAAATGTAACACCCTCCGTAGGGCATCACATTTCTAACTACAAGCTCATAATCTGAAAATGATTTCATAAAAGGTTTGAGTTATAAAAGGTAGGTTTCAAAATTTCTTTTTGCGGAAACATAAACTTACTGATATTTATAAGTAATACTGAAAAGTAGATTTAAACTGATTAATATACATTACTGATACCACATAATATTTAAAAATTATTTAGGAAACATAACACTTACAGACTCAATTTTAAATAGTAGTGACCCTATGACAGGTCCTACTTAATAGCATGGTAAAACACTAACAAGAAAACTCAACATACTTATTTCATCTTGTATCCATCTTGATGCGTCATGTATCTGTTCCTTCTCAAATCTGTACACCATCGAATCTGGGATGACAACTCCTCGATGTTGTCACCGAACTCAGAATATTTGCTTCCAATCAAGTCTAAGAAACTCGTTCCATCTATTATATATTTTTAACAATACAAGCACAACAAAACAATATAACAAAGAGGTGAGATCACCTACGCCAATACCAATATGGTAGCACAGAGATAATACAAATAACATATCATACAGATATATCACACCATAATTATAATAATACCCTTAACATTATTTATCACAACAGATACAATAATTATAATCATGCCCTCAATTATTATTTATCACAATAAATATAATAAATAATAATTACCATCATGCCATTAACATTATTCAAATCACACGATAATTACAATAATGCCATCAACATTATTTATCATCATCATCATCCAATATTCCTCAATTAATATATCTCACAGATATAAATATTCAATATTCACGATAATGCCCACAACATTATCCAAGTATTCAACAGTTTAATTATCATAACCAATATTTAATAATTATGCATGTGTACATAGACTTAATTTCCTACTCCATGGAGCAAATACTCAAGTCGGAGAAGTTGATCCGAAAGATCTGTCTGTACCAACATGCCTCAAACCATGTGCCATAATTCACATATGTGTTTGCACATCTAGCATATACACGACAGTCTTTACTAGATCTTGATTAAGAATAGTGTCTCGGTCAGGATCATCAGTGTGTTGCATTGGTCTAACCCACGGTACAAAAGAGCTACCAACTGCCTATTGTAGGCAACCCGCACCTCGATGCCCCCAAGGTCAATAATGACTTACACTATGCATATCGCACCCACTCAAGAGGTGTACGTCTCTTCTAGGCAAATAGCCTTATCCAGTCCATCGGACTTTTCCAATGCATGTTCAATGCACCAATGCCAATCACAGGCAAAATTCATCATTTTCTCATATAGTGTCCATACACTATTCCAATAGTAATCCTACTGTTAAATTTATCATTTTCTCATACAATGTCCACACACTAGTCCAACAGTAATCCTACTGTTTATTCAGTCGCGAAATCATATTATTGCGTTTTCATAGTCGCGCAACACTTTTCTCGCGTTTTCACAATCGTGCAACATTTCTGTTACGTTTTCACAATTTCGCAACATTTCTATTGCGTTTTCAAATCGCGTAGCGATTTTCCATCGTTTTCTCATTCATGTAAAAATATTTCATCATTTTTCAATCACATAGTGATTTTTCAACAATATCTCAATCACGTAAAAATATTTAAACGCTTTCAAAATCGCGTAGAAATATTTTAACATTTTTCAAATCGCGTAGCTTAAAAATCACGTTTTTAAGTTACGTAAATCATTTTTCTCCATTTTTCAATGTCGTAAAATATTTCTCAACCTTCAAAATCTCAATTCAACCTTTCTCAAAATAATATGACTTCTCACATTATTTTCCATATTTTCTTACTCAAGAAAATCTTTTTCGCAATATATTTCATAAATTCACCAATTCATTAAATCAATGTTTCTAACTTAAAATTTACTAACGCTCTCTAAAACCCAAAGGATAAGTTACACGTTAGAAAATCTTAAGTCACTAACTTATTCTTTATAATTCCAAATCAATTCTAAAAATCAATCCTCTTTAAAATAAATTGAGGTTCAAACACTTTCAACCTCTCTTTTCCATTCACATACGAAAATTCCATTTTTCAAGTGTCAAAACACTTTGTTTCCATTTCTTCAATCCTTGTACTTCATCAATTATTTTTTTCCACTTTGAAATCACTTTATTTCATAAAATCAAGGCATTCACAAGCCTTCAAAATCGTGGTACTTGGCCATTGAAACCATCAAATATTTTTCCTTATTAATCAATTAAGTACCATTCTTGTTTTTACACAAACAAAATCATTAAAATTTTCCTTCAAAAACCGTGAACACTTGGTCTTTGAAATCAAAACATTTATTCATTTCCTTGTTTCTCTAAACATCCAATTTTACCATTCATGAAAATATTAATTTGTGAACACCTATTTTTAGGTGTCTTGGCCGAAGTCCTCTTGGTCCTTGGAACCAAAAAAATTGTTTTCCTTTCCATCATCAAATCATGGCATATATATACATATTCATCATATATATCACAAGCATGTTATAGACAAAAGCAATAAATCATGCAAATCATATCAAGCATAAGCAAATAATCAAAACACATAAACACCCACAAATAATTACATGACCATGGATATGAATCCTCACATGGATTCACCATTCATCAAATACAAAACCATCTCTCACCACCATACTTGGTTGGTGAGATAGATCTCCCTCTTACCTCTTGAAGAACCTCAAAAGCTCCTTGCTTTGCTTCTTTTAAGTAGATTTTCTCCACCAAGTGATTCTTGAAAACAAAGAAAAACATACAATATTAACACCTAAGGTTTTAAACTAAAATAACCATGGATTAAAATCATGATTAGAACTTTGAAATGGATAGAAATATGAAGATTAAGGAACTCCACCTCAAAGGCTTCAAACTTGAGCTTTTGAAGAACAAGATGAAGATGAATGATTTAAGCTTAGGTTTCTTCTACAAAGTATCTTAGAATATTGTAAGGATCCAAGAAGTGGGGTTGGATTAAACTATTGAAGCTTGGGTGATGGTGTGGAGTGGTGTGGCCGTAAGCCACTTTGGAGAGTATAGAGAGAATTTGGTCCTTGAAATATAAAAGATGTTCAAATAAATAAAAGTCACAAATTTGCCTTCCTAAAGCCTTCATGGCCGTGAGCTATTTTGAGAGAAAGGTGAGAGATATTTTGTTTTATTAGTTGATAGAAAGGTGATAGGAAATGTCAAGTGAGGAGTTAATATTTAGGCCCCCCTAAAAATACTTGGCCGCGGGCCACTTTGAAACAAAGGTGATAGAAATGAATTAAAGATAGAATATTTCTCTTTCATCAAGCAAGCATGGCCGTAAGAATTAAAAGGAATAGCCACCAAAATTGACTAACTTTTGTTTAGTTTTTTGAATTATTGTTAGAAGAATGACCAAGTATAACGAGTAAAAGAATTGACCCCCTTCAAGTGCATGGTCGTATGCTTCTAATGGAGAAAGCCACCAATATTGACTTGTCTTACTTTGTTCAATTGATAAAAGATGATAGGAATTGATGGAATTAAAATTGTAATAATTGCCTCAAGAACAATGCTTTGCCGTGGAACTTCACAAAGGAGAAGCCATTTTATTTGATTTGGTCTCACTTTGTTTCACTTGAATTGTATCCTAATATCACAAAGTGAATTGCTTATTAGAGCAATTTGCTCTTCCTTCACCGTAGAAGCAACAATTTAAGGAGTCCAAACTTTATTCAATAGCTTGTTTCCGATTGGTCCTTAAAGAGTCAATCCATTATTCTTGACCAATTTCTATTGGTTCTTGGAAAGTATAAGCCATTAAGTTGGACTCATCACCACCATTGATTAGATCAAGGGTGGATATCCAAAGGCTTCACCTCTAAGCTTGCTCAAAATATTTTTCGGTAAATATCAACCGTTGGACAATAACTACTGTATTTTTATTACCCAATAAATAAAATAGTAGAATATACAGTAAAAGAAAATTTCAAAAACTGTTTCCAGTTTCGGATTTAGTAAGCTCCCCCGTCTCCATCTCAACAGTACAAAATTTTCTGTCTATAGAAAAATTTTCATTTTTTCGGACTTGCCCCGGGCCCGCATACAGCCCAAAAATAATCAAGAAAATATAAAATCTCACAATAATCCACAAAATCATAAATATTATAAAACTTATAGAAATCAAGTCGGATTAGTAAAAATCATTAAGGATTTACAAAAAGAAATAAAATACAAAGGCTCGTATACAACCCCAAAATAATATTAAAATAATAAAAAAACCCTTAAAAACTCTAAAAAATTCCTAAAAATCATAAAAATTATAAAATCCACGGAAGTCGAGTCGAATTATTCAAAATAATTAAGAATCGCCCGAAATAAATAAAATACGAATTTTCTGAGTGTTACAGAAAAACCTTCAATAAATCTTCGATAATATCCGGCTAATCTAACAAAATTTCGGATCTCAATCACTGTCGTTGGCCTTTCCCACTGAAGAACCATCTCCACCTTTGCTGGATCCACTGCAATTCCATCCTTTGAAATCACATGACCCAAAAATTGAACTTCATCCAACCAGAATTCACATTTTGACAGCTTTGCGTACAACTTCTTCTCCTTTAAAATCTAGAGAACTATACTGAGGTGTTCAACATGCTCTTCTTGACTTTGAGAATAGATCAGAATGTCATCAATGAAAACAACGACAAATCTATCTAGATATGGGCGAAAGATCCTATTCATGTAATCCATGAATATTGCAGGAGCATTTGTCACTCCAAATGACATTACAAGATACTCATAATGACCGTATCACGTTCGAAAAGTTGTCTTAGGTATATCCTCTACCTTAACACGAATTTGATGATAACCTGATTGCATATTTATCTTAGAGAAAACAACTACTCCTTTCAACTGGTCTATCAAATCATTAATCCTTAGAAGTGGATACGTGTTCTTGATTGTAACCTTGTTTAAATGGCGGTAGTCCACACACAAACGTGAAGATCCATCCTTCTTTTTGACTAGTAGCACTGGTGCTCCCTGTGGTGAAACACTAGGCCTCACAAACTATTTTTTCAACAGTTCCTCCAATTGCTTCTTTAACTTTGCTAATTCTGATGGTGATATCCGGTACGTTGCAATTGAAATAGGACCCACTCCTAGCACAAGATCGATAGAAAATTCTATCTCTCTCTCCAGTGGTAATCCAAGTACTTCAATAGGGAAAATTTCAGGAAACTCATTTACAACAAAAATAACATTCACATCCTTTTCACATTTAACTTCTAAAGAAGATAACAATATGTATCCTTGTGCTCCATCCCTTAATAAAGATTCGACTTGATTGGCAGTCAAAAATCCAAAAACCTCATCCTCAAGAAATACTAAGGTCTTTTTAGAACAGTCTAACAGGATATGGTTAGAAGATAACCAATCCATTCTTAAGATTATATCTATATCGGTAAGAGGCCAAAAAAATTAAATCATCAGAAAAGACTTGATTATTGATAGTAACAGCGAAATTTAGGCATACTTTAGAAGTACTAACAGGCTTGGCAGTAAGTACAGAAACAGTCAATTGAAAGTTCAAAGAAGACACAGGCAATCCCAAACGAACCACACAGTCATATGCAATAAACGAATGAGTTGCACCTGAATCATATAGTACAGTTAAAAGATTACCTGCTATGACACCTTCTCCCTTGATAAGATCATCAGATTGAGAGGCCTCAGCTCTACTCATTGTATAAACTCGTCCTCCTGCTTGGGGCTTGGTAGCACGAACATTGCTTACCGAAGGCTCCACCTTCGTTTGATTACAATCCCTCAAAAAGTGACTAGGCTTTCCGCATCTAAAGCAAATAATTCCCTTGATCGTACAGTCCCTCGTCAGATGGCCCTTTCCATAGTTCATACACTTTGTTAGTGGTGCTACAGTCTAGCCAAAACGATTGCCACTAGGACCTCCTCCACATGGCTGGTGTTGTTGTTGTTGGCTTCATGATGGCCTTAAATACGGTTTCTGCTAAAACCGGTAATTGTTCTTGCTTCCTCTCCTTTGGAACCTAGATGGTCCAAAGTTACAGCTCCTTGTATCTGGTGATGGCTCCAATTCTTCGAGTCTGCAACACATATCCATCAATGCCAAGAACTAGTTTATTCGCATTGGCAGTACTCCCTTCTTCAACTTAACCCTTAAACCTTCCTCAAACTTACAACATTTCCAAACCTCATCTTGCTGGATCTGGAGATACCGTGAGAACTTAGACAAGCTCTCAAACTTCACAACATACTCGTTCACTGACATTCCACCTTGTCTCAACCCAAGGAATTCCATCTCCTTGGCGTGCCTTGTAACGCCCCTTTTTCTTAATACCGCAAAGAAGGAACGTCACACTATAATATAGAGAGACAAAACGTAATATAAAATTTACGAAAAATAATAATTACAGTGCTTATTTAAGACCCAGTTCATTATTAACACAAGATTAAATAGTTTGCGTTCTTGGACGATAAAATAATCGAGTAATTGAAATGTCTATATATATATGTATATTATTTTTTAACAATAATAACAATGAAGAAATGATATAACAAGAAGAAGATAATAGTAATTATCAATACAAAGAATTGAGATAGAATTTGAAATTATACATCCATAATATATATATATATATATATATATATATATATATATATGCATATGCATAAGCCTATTTTAATTACATCATGATATTTGTACAAAAAGCAAAAGATGTACCCACCTGAAAGGATACAAATATACCCCCAACATATACAGCAAAATGTCAGGCTTCCCAAAAAGATAAACGGTTAGCCATCAGTAGCCACCTACAGTATCAGCCCCTAAGACTGACGAGAAGGGACCGTAGCTGGGTCCTCCTCAGGGTCCTCATCATCCGACAAAATTGCCATCAGAGCGACCGAGTTTTAGGCGGAAGCCCGGGCAATGGAGAGGAAAGAATCCTTTTGAGAGGTGTAGAACATATCCGTCCACATATCCCTCACGGATAGGTGAAATTCCAAAATAACAAAAGCAAAAAAATCAAACAAAGGGGCGTCATAACGACCCTAAGCTAAAGACACCGTTAGCTCCCCGCGGTAGACGCATCGGTCCGTCTCCACATGTAAGTGCCAGCAGTCAGGTCCTCCATGAAAGGTTAACTTAACGTACCCCAAAAAGCGGCGTGGACGCGACGACATCCTCAGCAGGCTCTAATCGTAATGTGGCAAGAAACTCGGAAACTCAATTGTTTCCTTTTCTTCATCATGCATGTCTTCTCAGAACACAGTCTGATAAAAATACAGAAAATACAAAAAATATAGAAAATACTGAAAGATGTGAGACACCCAGCTTTCAGTACCAAAATAGCTGCAAGAAAACGAGACGATGCTGGACGCCCACATATAAACACAGTTCATATATTCAATTACAGAAATAGTTAAAATTAACAGTAAAAGCAGAACAGTAATAAATAACAGTAAGCATCATTCCATCAGTCAACAGTCCAAGCAATCAAATAATTATTGCAGTAATAATGACAGATAATTTTTACAATTATAGATACTCATGCTTAATGAATTATGAGACTGACAGTTCATAATGCAAATGGTACCAAAATTCCTACTCCATGGAGCTAGACATAAACATTTTCGGAGTGAATGATTAAGGAGTAATGCCAGTATCTCGTTAGCCAAAAATAATTAGTGTGCTCATCTCATAAAATCATTTGCGCAATACGGCTTATACATGGCACCTCAACAATTGATCGCGACATAGGACAGCATCTCAGTCAGGATCGTCGGTGTGTTTGCATCGGTCTATCCCACGGTCCCAGTGGAGCTACCACTGTCTATTGTGAGACACCCACACCCTGACGCCCCCAGGGCCAACCACTATGACCCTACGCTTAGTCTATTCGCACCTGCACATAGGTGTTATTCAAACTCGTAGGCATACATAGCCTTTCCAATAATGTCCAATGGATAACACATATGCATGATGACACAATGTACATCATGTATATTTATCAATGATATATTTATTATAAGCATACCACAATGGCATATATATTCAATTCTCAATGTCAATACATCATAATTTTCTTAAGTACATAGTCAACAAGTACTTACCCCACATAGGGATTTCAAAATAATCATGGAATCAATCATCAACGTCAATGTGTAAGCCAATTGCGCAAATGTTTTTATGAGATGAAGCATACTATATTTTTATGGCTAACGATATACTGGCATAACTCCTTGATCATTCACTCCAAAAATGTTAATGTCTAACTCCATGGAGTAGGAATTTTGGTACCATTTGCATTGTGAACTGTCAGTCTCATCATTCATTAAGCATGAACATTTATCACTGTGAAAAATATTTATTATTATTATTATTACTGTAATAATTATTTGATTGCTTGGACTGTTGAATGTTGAAAATGTTGATGTTGTTTGCCTGTTATGGATAATATTTACTGTTATTCATTGTTGTTCTACTTTTATTGCTAATTTTCAATTATTACTGTACTTGGATGTATGAATTGTGCTTTATGTGGGCATCCAGCGCCGTTTAATTTCTTGCTGCCATTTTGGTATTGAAAGCTGGTTGTCTCACCTCTTTCTGTATTTCATACTTCTGTATTTTGTCGGTCTATTTGCTTTTGAGAAGACGTGCGCGAGGAAGAGGAAGCTCTTGAGTTTCCTGGATTCTGGCCATATTACGACTGAAGCTGACCAAAAGGATGGCGTCACGTCCTTGTGGATTTTTAGGCTACACACGGATCACTTTTCACGGAGGCCCCGACTGCTAGCACATTAATGTGCAGACTGATCATTGCGTGTACGATGGGGAGCTGACGGTGTCCTTGGCATGGGGTCGTTATGACGCTCCTATTTTTGATTTTCATGCTTTTGTTTGGCTAGAGTTTTATATGTCCATTAGGGATATGTGGGCCGACATATATTACACCCCACGTGATGACTCTTTTCTTTCTACTGCTCGGGCTGTTGCCCGTTGCTCAGTCACTCCGATGGATGTTTCATCGGACGAAGAGGACCTTGAGGAGGAACCTGCTACGGTCCCTTCTCGTCAGTCATAAGGATTGATTCTGTCGGTGGCTACTGATGGCTACCCATTATGTTTTTGGGGGAGCCTGACGTTTTGCTATATTGATGGATGTAAATTTGTAACAACCTTGGGTGGGTAAATCTTTTGCTTCTTTTGTACATTTTGGAATATAACTAAACAGGCTTATGCATATAGATATGAATATATATATATATATATTGTGTATGGTTTACCTTACGACGGTTTTATTGCCACTGTTCTAATTATTATCTCTATGCGTAATAGATTTTCAAATTAACTCTTTTGACTCTACTTGGTAATGATTTTTTAAAAAAATATAGTGTCAATTATAAGGGAATTTAAATAACCATAAAATGAACCGGGTCCGTGAGCTTAAAAATAATTACCATTTTTCACAGTTTAATTTATTTTGTTTCATGTTTCGCTTGATGGATCAAAGTACTATAGTGTGACGTTCCTTCTTCGCGGGTATACAAAAAAAAGGGCATTACACTATCTTGGTATCAGAGCTACCAATTTGAGTTTTCTTTTGGGTCATGTGATTTTGGACTGTCTTGTTTGTGTTGTGTGAACTCTTTGTGTTTGGTATTCCGCAAGGATACATCTGACTTTTCCCTTTGTTTTGTGTAGCTTGATTTGAGAGAAAGTATGGCTTATAGAGAAGATATGGCTGCTGCAATTGAAGCAATCTAGAAGATGGCTAAAGCAATGCTGCAGTAGAATTAGCAAACTGCTCAATAGCAGGCGAGGACTACACAACAACTGGAGGCTACAACTGATGCCCAGAATTTAGCGAAATTTCATCGCACGAACCCTCCGTAGTTCAAATGAGAGTTTGATCCTGAGAAAGCTACTCTCTAGATCAAAGAGCTGGAAAATATATTTACTGGCATAAACTGTGCCGATAATAAGAAAGTCACCTATGCAGCATTTATGCTAATTGGAGACGCTGAGGACTGGTGGACAGGAGAGCAAAGGTTGTTGCAAGCTAAGAATCGGGCGATTACTTGGGAAGTGTTTAGAGAAAGGTTCTTGAATAAGTATTTTCCTGAAAGTGCCAGACATGCGAAGGAAATGGAATTTCTGGGACTGCGACAAGGAAATATGACCGTGGGCGAGTACACTGCTAAGTTCGAGAGCTTGTCGAGGTTCTCAACTTACTTTCAACACCAACCCAATGAAGCATGTAAGTGTTGAAAGTTTGAAGAAAGTCTGAGACATGATGTGAAGAGAGCCATCATAACCTTGAAAATTACTCAATTTTCTGAGTTGCTTGATACATGTTGTCGGGTGGAAGGCTTGGACCAGGCACGTGATGCTAGAAACTGTAACTTTGGGCCTTTACGGTCCCAAAGGGGAGGAAGCAGTAATACAAGTCGTTAACAGAAGAAACCTTACGCAAGACCATCTGGGGGTCAGCAACAACGACCATAGGGTGGAAGTCCTAGTGGAAGCCCAGGAAAGACAGGTTAGACTGCGGCATCTACACCGAGGTGCATGAAGTACGGAAGGAACACTATACAAGAGACTGCACTATCAAGGGGATCAATAGCTTTAGGTGCGGGAAACCGGGACATGTTTCTCGTGACTGCAATAAGGCCAAGGCGGAACCTTCCGTCATTACTGCTAGGACCACCAAACCATAGGTTAGAGATCGGGTTTATACCCTGAGTGGTACTAAAGCCTTTGAATCCAAAGATCTTATACAAGGGGAAGGTCTCATTGAAGGCAATCTTTTAATTGTACTGTATGATTCTGGTGCAACTTATTCTTTCATTTCATATGATTGTGTGAAAAGACTTGGTTTGCCTGTGTCTTCTTTGCCTTTTGATTTGACTGTTTCAACTCCAATTGCTGAACCTGTTGTTACTACCAAAGTCTGTCTAAATTGTCCATTGACTATCGAAGGTCGAACCTTTTCTATCAATTTGATCTGTTTTCCCTTATCTCAATTAGATGTGATCTTAGGGATGGATTGGTTATCTGCTAACCATATCCAATTAGATTGTTCTAGAAAAATCATAGTTTTCCTTTTGGATGAGAATTCTAGATTTTTGATGGCCAACCAAGTGAAAGCTTTCTTGAAAGAAGGAGTTCGGGGATACATGTTGTATTCTTTGAAAGTCGAGAATGAAGTGGATTTGGATGCGATCTTGGTGGTTCGAGAGTTTCCTGAAGTTTTCCCTGAAGATATACCTGGTTTGCTACCGTAACAGAAAATCGAGTTTACTATTGACCTTGTGCCTGGAGCTGGCCCTATTTCCATAGCGCCTTACTGAATGTCGCCAGCAGAACTTATGGAACTCAAGAATAACTAGAAGAACTTTTAGAGAAACAATTCGTGAGATCTAGTGTATCACCTTATGGAGCACCAATGTTGCTAGTCAAGAAGAAAGACGATACCTCAAGATTGTGTGTGGATTATCGTCAATTGAACAAGGTCACGATCAAGAACAAGTATCCATTACCGAGGATAGATGATCTAATGGACCAATTGAAAGGAGCGGCGATGTTTTCAAAGATTGATCTGCGATCGGGCTACCATCAGATCAAAGTGAAAGTGGAAGACATTCCCAAAACGGCTTTTCGTACTCGTTATGGACATTACAAGTACCTGGTGATGCCTTTTGGTGTGACTAATGCACCTGCTGTCTTCATGAATTATATGAATAGGATCTTTCGTCCTTATTTGGACAGATTCGTCGTTGTTTTTATCGATGATATCTTGATCTATTCACCAAATTAGGAGGATCATGCTGAACATCTCGGTATAGTTCTTCAGATTTTGAAGGAGAAAGAGTTGTACACTAAATTGTTCAAGTGTGAGTTCTAGTTAAATGAGGTGAAATTCTTGGGCCATGTGATTTCAAGGGAAAGAATTGCTGTAAATCCTTCAAAGGTTGAAGCTGTACTACAATGGGAAAAGCCAAAGATGGTAACGGAGATCCGAAGCTTTGTTGGATTAGCCGAATATTACTGGAGGTTCATTGAAGGATTTTCTAAGATTGCCGAACCTCTTACTCAACTCACAGGAAGAATCAGGCTTTTGAATGGACAAATGCTTGCGAGGGAAGTTTCCAAGAGCTGAAAAGGAGACTAACTACTTCACCAGTGTTAGTTCTGCCTAATCCAAATGAACTATTTGAAGTGTATTGTGACGCTTCATACCAAGGATTAGGATGCGTCCTTATGTAAGGTGGAAAAGTGGTGGCTTACGCCTCAAGACAATTACGAGTGCATGAAAAGAACTACCCAACGCACTACTTGGAGTTAGCTGCAGTGGTGTTTGCTTTGAAGATATGGAGACATTATCTATATGGGGCAACGTTCAACGTCTTCAGTGACCACAAGAGCTTGAAGTATCTGTACGATCAGAAAGAGTTGAACATGAGACAGTAAAGATGGTTAGAATTCCTGAAAGACTATGACTTCCAACTTTAGTATCACCCTGGAAAGGCGAATGTGATGGCCATGCTTTAAGTAGGAAGACAATCAATGTTTCTACCATGATGATCAGAGAGAAAGACTTGATAGAACAATTTAGAGATGTATGGTCTTTTGTGGAGCTAATGCCAGGAAAAATCTGCATGAATATGGTCACTATTTCGAATGACTTATTGGAAGACATCCGAGAAAAGCAGAAAGATGATAAGTTCTTGCAAGAGGAAAGAAAGTTAATAAAGCAGGGCGGTGTATCAATATTAGAAGAAGGAAGCGATGGAATTTTAAGATTCCAAGGTAGAGTCTGTGTGCCTAAAGATAAGGAACTCAGGAAGTACATACTTGAACATGCTTATACAAGTCAATTAAGTATGCATCCTGGAATGACCAAAATGTACCAAGATTTAAATAAGTTATTTTGGTGGCATGGAATGAAAAGAGATATCACTAGATGTGTATCATCTTGTTTGGTTTGTCAGAAGACAAAGATTGAACATCAAAGACCGTCAGGATTTTTGTAACCCTTGACTATTCTCGAATGGAAGTGGGATAGCATTGCCATGGACTTTGTTGTTGGATTGCCAAGAACGAAAAAAGGTCATGATTCAATATGGGTAATTGTGGAACGACTTACGAAGTTAGCACACTTCTTGCCGATCAACATAAGATATCCAATGGAGAAGTTGACTCAGTTATATATTGGTGAAATTATCAGACTTCATAGTGTGCCTACAAGTATTATTTCTGACAGAGATCCGAGGTTTACATAAAAGTTTTGGTAGAGTCTTTAAGAAGCAATGGGAATGAAGTTAGGATTGAGTTCTACATACCATCCGCAAACTGATGGTCAATCAGAAAGAACAATCCAATTGTTGGAGGATCTGCTAAGAGCTTGTGCTTTAGAGCAAATCGGAAGTTGGGATGAAACTTTATCGTTGGTAGAGTTCACCTACAACAATAGTTATCATTCCAGTATAGAGATGGCACCATATGAGGCTCTATATGGATGAAGATGTAGAATGCCATTATGCTGGTATCAAGATGGAGAGCGGCTTACAGTCGGACCTGATCTTATTCAACAGACAGCTGAGAAAGTCAAAATGATTCAGGAGAAGATGAGAACAACTCAGAGTCGATAAAAGAGTTATGCGGACAAACGAAGAAAACCTCTTGAATTTGAAGAAGGAGAGCATGTGTTCTTGAAAGTCACGCCTACGACTGGGGTTAGTCGGGCTCTCAAATCTAGAAAGCTCACTCCAAAATTCCTTGGGCCTTATCAAATTCTTCGTCGGATAGGTCTTGTTGCTTACCAAATAGCCTTACCCCCTTTCCTTTCAAATCTCCATAATGTCTTTCATGTGTCATAACTCTGAAAATATATTCCAAGTCCTAATCATGTCATAGCACCTGATTCAGTACAATTAAAGAAAAACTTGACTTATGAAACAACTCTTGTGAGGATTGAGGATAGGAGAATGAAGCAACTCAGGGGGAAAGACATTGCATTAGTGATAGTGATCTGGAACGAAGCAACTGGAGATGCAACATGGGAGCTGGAGGACAAAATAAAGGAGCAATACCCAGAGATATTTTAAGGTATGAAAATTTCGAGGACGAAATTCTTATTTGTTGGGGAGGGTTGTAACACAATTTGTTTATCTTATTATAAATATTCATTTTATAATATTTGTGATTTTCTAGAATTTTTCTGGATTTTTCTGAGAATGTGAAATATTTTAATATTATTCCTCATTTTACGTGTAAATTGAGCGGAGCCAGAAAAATGAAATATTTTCCCGAGAACCTTGATTTGTGGAAACATCAACGGGGATGTTACTAAACCTGAGGCTTGACACAGTTTACGAGGTTTATATTTTTTAAGAAATTTTATCTGATAAAATAATAAATCGTTGTGTAAATCTTATCCGCTGGGCAATTAATACCAATTTCTATTAACTGTAATAATTGTCCATTGGATAATAACATGTGTTAAAAATCCTTATCACACTATCCAAAAATCTACCTTGTGTCAAA
This sequence comes from Ormosia emarginata, assembly GCA_029884605.1. Classification (NCBI taxonomy): domain Eukaryota; kingdom Viridiplantae; phylum Streptophyta; class Magnoliopsida; order Fabales; family Fabaceae; genus Ormosia; species Ormosia emarginata. The sequence goes on from JAQQTP010000088.1 coordinate 51,289,504, forward strand.
TCCATTAGCTTTATTTTGAAAATAAAGATTAAATTAATTCAAAACTCATCATGGGAAGCTTCTAAGAAATTTCTCTTAATAACACATTTCTCTCTCTTCCCTCCCCACTCACTCCTACAGTAGAGGCCATTTGTGAGAGCCAAATATCCACTTTTCATATTCTCACTTTTCTTACTTCATTCTCACATTCCTAAACACAAAAACACCTAACACTTTTCTCCCTTCTTATTTTCTTTAAGCACCTTTTCTTCTCTTCTTCTTCCTTCTCCACCGTACACCTACCCATTGGAGACTATTTCCATGATTTGCTAAATCAATCCCATTTCTAGCTTTCTTCCACCATTCCAAGTTCTCTTTTGTGGCCATCCTTTGGTTCTTCTTCTTTCTTCTTCTTCTTCTTCTTCTTCTTCTTCTTCTTCTTCTTCTTCTTCTTCTTCCATTTTCCACCATTGAAGCTAAAGCTTGGAGCTTTAAGGTAAAGTCTTCAACTTTCTTCTAGTTTCTTGTCATTTTCGTTTTTCTTGGTCACCTAGGTGACCAAGAACCCATTTTTCCATGGTTTGAGTGGACATTGTGGAAGTCACTCACATTAGTGTTTTCTTGAAGGAGGAAAATGAAAATCAAGAGCAAAAATGAGTAGCACCATTGTGTTGTCTTCCAAATAGGTAAAAGGGAGATGATCATCTTCAACCAATCTTGGTAGTAAGGAAATGTCTTGTGTATTATTGTTGATGAGGGAATCCATGTTGGATTACTCTCTTGGTTATATTGTGTTATTTCCATGATTTTGTGGTTGTTCGATTTGTTTGAATCCATGAAGATGCATTATGTGTTTTGATGATTAGGAGTCTTTTAATTGTTATTTTGTATGTTGATGATCATAAAAATGTGTCTTAAATGGTTTGGAGAAGAATGAGAAGCTTTGAAAATGTTGGGCCAAAATTCTGTAGAAATTGTTTTTGCAGAATTCTTTCTAGTGCACCAGCACTTAGGCGCTGTGCAACGAGCGCCCAGGTGCTCGACCCGCGCTCAGGCGCTGAAGCTTGAACACTCAAGAGCCCAAGGTCCGAAATGAATTCCAGAAACGTAGCTCAGGGAGCGCTCAGGCATTGCGTGTTGAGCGCTCAGGCGCTCACCTAGCGCTCAAGCGTTGGAAGACATGGCGCTCAAGCGCCCAACGCAGAAGTTGCCAAAATGTTGTAATGAGATGATTATGACCTTAATAATTGATATATCGTCACTAAACTAAAGTAAATGACAGGATTTGTGGAGAGAATACCTCTAGGGAGGGAGATTTTTATAAAGATGATTATTCCAAAATGAGAATTCCATAATGAACTCTAATGAGTGCTTTACCACTTTAAGGACTTAATGCTAAGTTATCTTGGGTCCATGAATGGGACTATGAAATTATGGATATTGAGTTGTACAAATTGTGATATGCCATTTGGTATGCTTATAATAAACATACATGATGTACATTGAGTCGTCATGCATATGTGTTGTCCGATGAACATAATTGAAAAAGGCGATGTATGCCTAGGGGTTTGAATAACACCTTTGCGCGGGTGCGAATAGACTAAGCGTAGGGTCATAGTGGTTGGCCTTGGGGGCTTCGGGGTGTGGGTGTCTCACAATAGACAGTGGTAGCTCCACTGGGGTCATGGAATAGACTGATGCAAACACACCGACGATCCAGACTGAGACACTGTCCTATATCGCGATCAACTATTGAGGTGCCATGTATAAGCCAATTGCGCAAATGTTTTTATGAGATGAAGCACACTATATTTTTAAGGCTAATGATATACTGTCATAACTCCCTGATCATTCACTCCGAAAATGTTAATGTCTAGCTCTATGGAGTAGGAATTTTGGTACCATTTGCATTGTGAACTGTCAGTCTCACAATTCATTAAGCATGAGCATTTATCACTGTGGAAAATATTTATTATTATCATTACTGTAATAATTATTTGATTGCTTGGACTGTTGAACATTGGAAATGTTTATTTTGTTTGCCTGTTATGGATAATATTTACTGTTATTCATTGTTGTTCTGCTTTTATTGCTAATTTTCAATTATTACTGTACTTGGATGTATGAATTGTGCTTTATGTCAGCGTCCAGCGCCGTTTAATTTTCTTGCTGCCATTTTGGTACCTAAAGCTGGGTGTCTCACCTCTTTTTTGTATTTCGTACTTCTGTATTTTGTTGGTCCATTTACTTTTGAGAAGACGTGCGCGAGGAAGAGGAAGCTCCTAAGTTTCCTGGATTCTGGCCATATTACGTCTGAAGCTGACCAAAAGGATGACGACGCGTCCTCGTGGATTTTTGAGCTACACACGGATCACTTTTCATGCAGGCCCCGATTGCTGGCATATTAATGTGCAGACTGATCATTGCGTGTACCATGGGGAGTTGACGGTGTCCTTGGCATAGGGTTGTTATGACGCCCCTATTTTTGATTTTCATGCTTTTGTTTGGCTAGAGTTTTATATGCCCGTTAGGGAAATGTGGGCTGACATGTATTACACCCCACGTGATGACTCTTTTCTTTCTACTGCTCGGGCTCCTGCCCGTTACTCGGTCATTCCAATGGATGTTTCATCGGACGAAGAGGACCTTGAGGAGGGCCTTGCTATGGTCCCTTCTTGTCAGTTGTAGGGACTGATTCTGTCGGTGGCTACTGATGGCTACCTGTTATCTTTTTGGGGGAGCTTGACGTTTTGCTAGATTGATTGATGTAAATTTGTAACTACCTTGGGTGGGTAAAGCTTTTGCTTCTTTTGTATATTTTGGAATGTATCTAAACATGCTTATGCATATAGATATGAATATATATATATATATATATATATATATATATATATATATATATATATATATATATATATATATTGTGTATGGTTTACCTTATGACAGTTTTATTGCGACTGTTCTAATTATTATCTTTATGCGTAATGGATTTTCAAATTAACTCTTTTGACTCTACTTGGTAATGATTTAAAAAAAAATAAAATATAGTAACAATTATAAGGAAATTTAAATAACCATAAAATGAACCGGGTCCGTGAGCTTAAAAACAATTACTATTTTTCGCAGTTTAATTTATTTTGTTTCATGTTTCGCTTGATGGATCAAAGTACTATAGTGTGACGTTCCTTCTTCATGGGTATACAAAAAAAGGGGCGTTACATAATGTGCTTAATTGATTAGTTTTGGCTGCCATTTATAAGTTTGGGTTCAAATTGAACTTAGTTGTATTTTTTAACATTATGGCAATTTTACACAATTTTTTATATTTTGACCATAACTTGAGTTCTAGACATCTAAAAATTATGAATTTTACCTTTTAGGAAATCTGAGAGATAGTTATAAAACTTTGATGAAGAGCTTAAAGGCTTAATACTACTTCCATAAAATGTAGTTATTTACGCCCCATATTGGTGGTATACTGATCCCTTAGTCCTTGTGTGCTTAGACATGATTGGAAGACTTTTCCCTCACTTTTTATTCAAATTCATGTTGATGTCTTCCTTTCCAATCTTGCTAAAATCTTGTCTATTCTTTGTTGGATTAAGTTGATTTACACTTGTGATTAATTAGACGACTTCTCTATTGCAGGATAGGCTATAAACTGATAAAATGAAGCAAGTCAAGGCCTGGTATTGGAGGAGGTAGCTTAGCATGCATTCTAGCTTATCACGCCGCGGCGCAAGGTTTAGCACGCCGCGGCGTCTCTCTCTCTGTCTGCTGTGCACACTGAAGATAAAGGCTAGAGCGTCGCGACGCAAAGAATGTTACATCATAACACGCGTTTGTCAGTGTTGGTTTCACTTAACCAAGTAGGCATTCATGCCGCGGCGCAACAATGGTCACGCCATGGCGCGAGTTCGCGGGCTTTGTCTATTTATACTGTTTCATCAGATATTTTGGGAGAGTTAGGGTGGGAGACAAAATAGAATGCAGGAAGCTTCAGTTTTTCACTGTTTTGAAGAGCTTTGAAGGATTTAGAGAGAAAACCATCACCATCCAAGGAGGATCAAGCATCCCAAGTTCACATTATAATGTTTTTTTTCTCTTCTCTCTTTAATCTCTCTTTTTCTAGGTCATGGGCATGGAATCTCTCTTGAGATTTTCGTGTTTCATGGATAGCTAAACTATTTTTAGAAATTCCTTTGGATCCTTCTATGTATATTAGTGATTTATTGTATTTTTTATAAATTTTTTTGAACTAGACATAGGAATTTAGGTTTTAGATCATGGATGTGGATGATGTATGTTTAATTTCATACTAATGGTGGGGTGAATTAATTTGTTAATTGGATAAACATATACCTATTGGCCATGCATAACATTTGTTAAGAATCAACCTTAATGCTTGGTGTTTGCTCTAGTTCTTATGGACACATAGTGAGCTAGGTGAATATCATAGGGTTAAATGACCTAGACATAGACTTTTAGCTAATGTAGTTTTTTAAGCTAACAAAACAATCATCATGGTTGCTTAAAATGATTACAAGTTACCAAGTAAAGTAGTTAGTGAAGAAGGAGTCCCTATGTTCTCATTATTGTCTTTTTCTCTCGGTTTATTGCTTTTTAGTCTTTAAGAATTGGCTACACAAACTCTTCCCAATTGATATATGCTTGAATAAAACTTCATTGAACTATTGGTTAATATTTGGCATTAGATATTATTCCTTATCCCTATGAAAACGTTCGTTCTCATCATTGTATTACTTTCATGACTTGTGCACTTGCAATACACAAAAGGTCTCAACAAGTTTTTAGCGCCGTTGCCAGGGATAATAACTAATTTCTGATTATTGCCAATATTGACAATGAGTTTAATTAGTTTTAATTGAAGCTTTCTTTTAGTTTATTTTAATCTAAGTTTCATTCTTTTATTGTTTTAGGTACAAATACCATGGCTAGTATCAATGATCATACAAGGCCCTTGAGGGAGTTTACAACTCCTTAAATGGATAATCTACAATCAAGCATAAGGCCGCCTCATATCCAAGCCATCAACTTTGAAATTAAACCAGCCATCATTCAAATTATCCAGATGTCGGTGCAATTTGGTGGTTTGCCTAGTGAAGATCCAAATGCTCACTTGTCAAAATTTTCTGGAGATTTGTGACACATTCAAGCATAATGGAATCTCTGAAGACACCATTCGACTGAGGCTCTTTCCTTTTTCTCTTAGAGGAAGAGCCAAATGTTGGCTACATTCTCTACCAGTAGGATCTATATGTACCTGGAGTGATGTCTGTGGCAATTTCCTGAACAAATATTTCCTACCTGCCAAGATTACGGAGATGGTGAATGACATTACTTCGTTCACTCAGTCTGATTCTGAAACCTTGTATGAAGCATGGGAGAGATACAAGGATCTTTTGAGAAGGTGCCCTCATCACAAGATTCCTCCATGGCATCAAATCTATTCCTTCCATAAGGGGTTGTTACCTCACCACTGTCCTATAGTGGATGCAGTTGCAGGTGGTTCATTGCTTGGTAAATCCTTTGATGAGGCATTCCAACAACTTGAAGATTTGGTGGCAAATAGCTACTTCTGGACTTCTGAAAGAAATACTCCAAAGAAGGTAGCAGGAGTACATTATATTAATGCAATTACGCCACTTTCTGCTCAAGTGGCTGCAATTGCTAGTAAGTTGGATAGTATGAGAGCAAGTCCTCATTTGAGCCCTTTTATGCTTTGTGATCAATGTGGTGATAATCGTGCTATTGATAGGTGCCCTTCTATCTTGGAGAGCGCACAGTATGTTGGGAACTATCGTCCACCACAAAACAATCCTTATTTGCATTAGTATAATCGAGGGTGGAGAAATCATCTAAACCCCTCATGGAGAGACAATCAAGGTGCACCATCTTCATTGGCTAGTAATGAAAGACAACCATATTTTCCTGGTTCCCCTTCACAATGAGGACCTCTTATGCAAGACAAGAAACCATCTCTTGAAGACATGTTCATGCAGTTCATGGTCAAGTCTAATTCTTATATATCAAAGACAGATGCTCATTTGGCCAAGAATGACGCCATACTTTAAAGCCAAACGGCTTTAATGAGAACACTGGAGATCCAAATGGGTCAGTTGGCAAATGCTATAAACAGTAGGCCCTTGGGGACTTTCCCAAGCGACACTGTCAATAATCTAAGAAGTGAGCCCAAGGAGTCACCAGCTTGTAATGCCATTACCCTTAGAATTGGAAAAGACATAGAAGGGAATCCCAAGACCAAACTGCTTGTGGATGATGCTGAGGTAACACAAGATGAGGAGATTGTATATAAGGAAGACGAATGGACCACAGTTCTTGAAAAGAAGAAGAATAAAGACAAGAAAAAGGATGAGGAAAAGAAAAAGGATGACAAACTTCATACATTACCTCTACCTTTCCCCAACAGATTGGCTAAACAAAAGTTGGATGCCCAATTCCAAAAATTTCAGGAAGCTTTACATAAATATTCCATTTACAGAGGCATTAGAACAAATGCCAAGTTACGTGAAGTTCATGAAGGACATCCTATACAATAAGAGAAGACTGGGGGACTATGAAACAGTGGCACTCACTGAGGAATACAGTACCATTTTGTAGAACAAGCTACTTCCAAAGTTGAAAGACCCCAGTAGCTTTACCGTACCATGCACAATTGGAAGTCAATTCAGTGGTAAAGCTTTGTGTGATTTGGGGGCGAGCATTAACTTGATGCCTCTTTCAATCATCCAATGGTTAGAATTGGGTGAAGCGAAGCCAACCTCTGTGACCTTGCAATTAGCTGACAAAACTCTCACATATTCAAAGGGGGTCATTAAGGATGTTTTGGTAAAGGTGGACAAGCTAATTTTCCCTGCTGACTTTGTCATCCTGGATATGGAGGAGGAGCACAATGTGCCATTAATTCTAGGGAGGCCTTTCTTGGCAACTGGTAAGACCATGATTGATGTGCACAAAGGTGAGCTTACCATGCAAGTGAATGATGAGAAGGTAACTTTCAATATTTACAAAGCCAAAAAATTCCCTAGTGATCAAGAAGAATGTTCCTATGTTGGTATACTTGATCAAGTAGTAATTGATGCATTTCATGCTAATTACCCCGATGATTTACTTGCTTTAACTTTGACATATCATGATGAGCATGTAGATAAGGATAATATTAGGGAATGTATTAAACTGCTTGACACTTCTGCTATGTTTTACAGGAAACCAAGATTTGAGCCATTGCAGATCTCTTCTGACAAACCTATGCTCCAACCTTCCATCATTTCTCTACCTAAGTTTGAACTCAAACCATTGTCAGATCACTTGAAATATTCATACTTGGGAGAATCATCTGCATTGCTGGTCATCATTTCATCACTTTTATCAGAAGAGCAAGAATCCAAGTTGTTAAGAGTGTTGAGGTAGTACAAGAAGGCGTTGGGGTGGACTATTACAGATATTAAAGGCATTAGTCCTGCAATATGCATGCACAAAATTCTACTGGAAGAAGATGCCAGACCAGTCATAGAGTATCAAAGACGCCTGAACCCCATCATGAATGAGGTGGTAAAGAAAGAGATCATCAAATGGTTAGATGAAGGCATCATATACCCAATTTCATACAGTACATGGGTGAGTCCTATCCAGTGCGTGCCTAAAAAAGGTGGAATGATGGTTGCTACTAATGAAAACAATGACTTGATTCCCACCAGAACAGTCATGGGATGGCATATTTACATTGACTATAGGAAGCTAAACACCGCAACTAGAAATGATCATTTTCCTCTGCCATTCATTGAACAGATGCTGGACAGGTTGGCAAGGCATGCATTTTACTACTTTCTAGATGGATACTCGGGGTATAATCAAATTGCCATAGCCCCTGATGATCAAGAAAAGACAACATTCACTTACCCCTATGGCACATATGCTTTTAGGAGGATGCCATTTGGCTTGTGTAATGCACCAGCAACCTTCCAGAGGTGTATAATGGCAATCTTTACTGATATGGTAGAGAAGTTCTTAGAGGTCTTCATGGATGACTTCTCAGTCTTTGGTGATTCTTTTCATGATTGCCTGAACAACTTGGTTTTGGTTCTGCAGAGATGTGAAGAAACCAATTTGGTACTTAATTGGGAGAAATGTCACTTTATAGTTCAAGAAGGTATAGTTCTTGGTCATAGAGTGTCAAGCAAAGGGATAGAGGTGGACAGAGCAAAAATAGAAGTGATTGAGAAACTCCCACCACCAACCTCAGTGAAGGGAGTCTGTAGTTTCATGGGGCATATCGGTTTCTACCAGAGATTCTTAAAGGACTTCTCCAAGATTTCTAAGCCTCTTTGCAGCCTATTGGAGAAAGATGCCCAATTTGACTTCAATGAATCTTGCCATAAGGCATTTGTGGAATTGAAAAAGAGACTTGTATTAGCTCTGGTGATTACCACCCCTGATTGGGAGTTTTCGTTTGAACTAATGTGTGATTCCAGTGACTATACTATTGGTGCAGTTTTGGGGCAGAGGAAGGACAAGGTGTTTCGCTCTATATACTATGCAAGCCAGACTCTCAATGATGCACAACTAAACTACACCACAATAGAAAATGAACTTCTTGTGGTTATTTTCGCATTTGACAAGTTTCGGGCATACTTAGTGGGTGCGAAGGTGATAGTCTATACGGACCACTCTGCGATTAAATACTTGGTGGCCAAGAAGGATGCAAAGCCACGACTGATTCGGTGGTTTCTATTGTTACAAGAATTCGACTTAGAAATTCGTGATAAGATATGGGCTAAGAATCAAGTTGCTGACCATCTTTCTAGATTGGAAAATGAGGAATATCAAGTTGAACTAATTATAATCAGAGAGACATTCCCCGATGAGCAACTCTTTGTTGTTACAGCCCAACTAGACCCTTGGTATGTTGACATTGTGAATTACCTAGTAGGTGGTGTGATGCCTCCGGACTTCACCACTCACTAGAGAAAGAAGTTCTTGCACAACATCCAGCACTATCTTTGGGATGAGCTTTTCTTGTTTAAATAATGCCCTGACAATATGTTGAGAAGATGTGTTCCCTTGGAGGAAGTTGAGCAAATTTTGAGTCAATGTCATGCCGCCCCTTATAGAGGTCATTACAGTGGTGATAGAACAATAGCTAAGGTGCTCTAATCTGGCTTATATTAGTCGTCTCTCTTCAAGGATGCATATTTCTATGTTACCAAGTGTGATAGATGTCAGAAATCAGGGAATATATTAAAGAGAAATGAGATGCCCCTCAATTTCATTCTTGAAGTAGTAATATTTTATGTTTGGGGCATCGACTTCATGGGCCCCTTCATTCCTTCCTATGGGAATCTGTACATTCTTGTGGCAGTGGACTACATGTCCAAATGGGTGGAAACAAGTGCATTCCCTACCAATGACTCTAAGGTAGTGATAAACTTCATGAAGAAACAAATCTTCTCCCATTTTGGTACTCCTTGAGCCATTATCAGTGGCAGAGGGTCACATTTCTTCAATAAGTATTTTGAGGCTCTCCTTGCCAAATATGGGGTGACTCATTAGATTGCCACCGCTTACCACCCTCAAACAAGTGGACAAGCAGAGGTATCCAATAGGAAAATCAAGAGAATACTTGAGAAGACTGTATGTCCATCTTGCAAGGATTGGTCAAGATGGCTTGATGATGTGCTATGGGCGTACATAACTGCTTATAAAAACCCTATTGGTATATCCCCATACAAGCTTGTGTTTGGAAAAGCTTGTCTTTTGACTGTCGAGCTCGAGCATCATGCTTATTGGGAGATAAAACAACTGAATTTTGATTTGCAAGCTGTTGGTGACAAAAGATTATTGCAGTTCAATGAACTTGATGAATTTAGGCTCCAAGTCGATGAGAATGCAAAGCTGTATAAGGAGAAAATTAAGGGGTGGCATGATAAGAAGATTATGCAAAAGACATTTGAGTAAGGCCAACAAGTCCTACTCTACAACTCCAAGCTCAAGCTCTTCCCAAGAAAGCTTAAATCCAGATGGTCATGTCCGTTCTAGGTGGTACATGTGTTTCCCCATGGGGTAGTTGAAGTTGCGGATCTTAATGGCAAATCATCCTTTAAGGTTAATGGCCAGTGCCTCAAGCCTTACCTGGAAAGAGAATTTGATAAGGGGAAAACCTTTGTCACATTGGCTACCCCAACATGAAAAGTCAGAGAAAGTCCTGCCTAGACTATAAAAAGGCTCGTTTTTGAGATTAACCCACCTATGCTCTTAATTCTCTCATTTTGAGTCTAGTGTTTGAAAACTTTGATTTTGATGTTTCATGATATTTTGGTTATGCATTTAATGATTTAACTAACTTGACTATTTTTGTAGGTAGGGGAGACTTTTGGGCAGTAGAAGTAGCTGCCAAATACTTTTTGTTGCAGAATTCTGCAGACTGACTCCTCATGCTGCGACGTACTAAGTCTATGCAACGGCGTACTAGGCTCTGTCTTATCAAGGTTCCATTCTTGAGAGCTTCATGTTACGGCGCCCAAATGTTGCGTCGCGACATTATACTCTTAGGATTATCAGGGTAAGGAGGCTGCGAGCACGACGCCACGACGCACCAAGATTCACGCCACGACGTGCTTATAAAAAAATAAGAGGAAAATGAATGCAGTGAAACGTGCATTTCACCAGAGTTATGTAGTATGATGTTGGCTGCCTCCATAAAAAGAGGCTAGGGTTTGTGTTATCAACACAAACCTTTATCAACCCTTCTGGTGGTTCCTCTTTTTCTCTCATTTTTCCTTTTAGTATCTTGCATATTCTTCATTTCCCGCTTTTTTTTTTTCACTCCAGGTAACCCATTCTCTCAATTTATCTCTTCTGCTTCGCACTTTATTTTCTATTAAATCTAATTTTTCCCTCATTTCGAAGTTTGGTTGGGTTAGTTTAAGTAAGCTCTTATGCATTATGGGTTGCTTTTTGCCGGTATTCTTTAGGATTTTCATGCTCAGGGGGTTAGCATTGGTGTGTGCGTGAATTTCTTTTTCAGAAAGTTCATGCGCACCGCGGCGTGGTCGTTTGGTGCCGCGTCTCTGGGTTATTTTGAATGTCACGATGCTCAATGTGAACGTCACATCATTGCCTTCTTATTTGCTTAATTCTTACATGCCCTTAATTATGTTCCTTTTTTTATACACTTTTTGCTCTTTTTACCATGCTTTTATATGTACCACCATGATTTGTTTTCATTTAAAATACTTTGTATTTTTGTTCACATATTTCGTTATTTTCACCGTGGGTCTCTGTTATCACCCAAAAAATTAAATCCAAAATAGCAAGCTGATATAACGGCTAGCTAAGGGTGACTATTCATAGCCGATGAGTAGAGGAGTACTCGGCTAAGGATAAGCTGGGCCTTGCTGTTAGTGGGCCAGGAGTGAAACAACAAAAAGCTGAATCATAATGGGTTGCAGGTTGATGAAATGCTAATAACTGAAGTGGTTGCTAATGGATGCCACAAAACATACCAAGAAAATAGGAGTTGAGCTGTTGAGGAGTAACCGTTGTGGCCAAAATGGTTAAGAAATATGGGTAGGCTAGCCGTGGGTTAGTTGCTTGTTTTCTGGAGTCCTGGTCAGTAATGTTGGCTATGGTAATGGCTAGATTTATATCTATAAATACAATTTGTATCAATTGAAAAAAAAGAGAACACACAATCAATACAACTTTTAAGCTTTGCTTATTATGCTTAACTTTTCAACCCTTTATGATATTGCTTTCACTTTATGCAAATTATTTTTTCTGCAAGCTTATTTCCTGGCCGATTACAACTTTAACTTTAAATTCCTTGATTTCTTAAGTTCACCTTAATACCAAACGCTTTTTTTAGTAAGTTTAGGAACCTTTTGCTAAAGGTTGGATTTTGCCTTTAGTTCAAATTGCCTGTTTCTTATCAAAATCCATACGTGTTCATCGGCTGAACTCTCATTCGGCTGATAAGTTTATTTCACACGTAAACAAATTTGGCATACCCGGTGGGACATTCTAAGGTGAGCAAATTGAGAAGTTTCCATCTCCCAGTTCAGATCACTATTGGCATATGCACCTAAGATCTGGAAGAAACCTTAGCAGTATGGATATAAGTCAACCTAGTAAGAAGAACGGGAGCAGAAAGACTTCAGAGGGAAGCACCCAGCATACTCTGGGAATGCCCGCTTCACCTCAGCCAGTGGGTACTCCCACATCTTCCACCATAACTGTTACTCCAGCGGTAGAGCTTTCTGATCAGCCTCAGCCGATAGTAATGACCACTTCATTTATTCGAGACCAAATTGATCAAGGGATGAATGACTTGATGTATCAATTGTCAAGGCAACTTTCAGAGATTGTGAAACCCATGGTGCATAATGAGCTACATTTTGTTAGAGAGGCTGAGAAAAAACAAGTCAATGCAGGTGAGGCTTCGGCTTATTTAGTTATTGTGGGACCTTCTGCTGGCGGACAGAGTCAGGCAAGACCACAATCTATGGTCCAGCCGAGTCTGGGCATGTCGCAGGTAGTTCCCATGTTTCAGCCTCCTCACCCTGACAGTGGTTTCTAGTCGAGCTTGCAATATGGGCAAGTACAAGTACCCAGGAGACCTCCCCAAGTAACAGGAACAATTGGCTTGCCGTATCTGGCGCCTAACACTTCTGTGATAGGTGCTAGTGCACAGGTGGCTGCAACTAGTGGTACCATTTTCTCAGCTGCTCCGGGTCCTCCCAGGTATATTCCTGACTATGTGGGAGAAGCACCCTAGTCCAACATCCTTCCTACTCCAATAGGCACTCCTGAGGGATTTCCTTATGGGCAATCTGTTCCTGTTAGAGTCGATTTGCCATGGGTTAATGTACCTCAGGTGGCCCCAAATCAGCCGATTGCTCAGCCATGAGCGAATAATCCCCCACATCCAGGCTATAACCAAGGGGCAGCTCCTATCCAGGATCAACAATATCAGGTGCCCCATCAACTTGGAGGTGCTCCTGGTAGGCCAGTGAGGCCTATTCAGCCACCAGCACCAAATTATCCAGGTGACAGAGCTCCTCAGCTGATAGACCCAGAAATGATAGCCGAGACCATGAGGAGGCATTTTGGGATCCAGCTGAGATTGTTGGATAGGCTTATGTATAAAAAGCCCTATCTTGAGTGGGTAGACAGGATGATGCCTTTGCCTAGAGGATTTAAGACTTCTGATTTTACCACTTTCTCAGGGGAGGATGGTAAATCTACTATGGAACACATTGGCAGGTTCACTACCCAATGCAGTGAAGCGAACCAGAATGAGTTCTATAAGCTCTAATTGTTCCCTTTGTCTTTGACTGGGGCGACCATTACTTGGTATTCTTCCTTAGCCCCTAATTTCATACAAAACTGGACTGACATGGAGCGATGCTTTCATAATAGATTTTATATGCCTAAGCCAGATGTGACTGTGGTTGACATGATGAATTTGAGACAATTGGTGGATGAACCAGTAGCTGATTTCTTGGAGAGATTTAGGAAGTTAAGAAGCAAGTGTATCGTACAGCTGCCTGAGGCTGAATATTCTTCCATGGCTGTTAGTAACATGCACCCTCAGCTCAGGGAGAAGTTAGTAAGGCAGGATTGCACTGACTTAAGTCAGTTGGCTTCCAGGGTTTCCAAAATTGAACAATATATACTAGAAAAAGAAAGAAGGAGGTCTATCAAGAATAGGGGGCCTCACCTAATTAGTGTAATTGATGTTGAAGATCCAGACTATCTGTCAAATGAATCAGCTAAGCAATCGGTGGATATAATGGCTACAGAGATAGTGAGAGGAAAACCATATTCATGCCTAGCTTTAAGACCCCCTAAAGGAAACGAAGTCCAAACTCCAGAGAGTAGGGCTGAATATTCATTTGACATTTCCAAGGCTGACCAAATATTTGATTATCTTCTCAAGGATCAACAGATTAGACTGAATAAAGGACACCAAATTCCCCCAACCGAGGAGTTGAAGGGTAAGAAATATTGTAAGTGGCATAATTCTTACACTCATGCTACCGTCAACTGTATAGTGTTCAGAAAGGCTATACAAAAAGCCATGAAAGAAATAAGGTTTAAACTGGCTGAGAAAGAGATGAATGTCATTACAGATCCATTTCCTTTAGCTGGGGTTAATATGGTTTCTTTCTGTGGGGAGATGGTATCTGGTCCACCATCTAAAAGATGGAAACAGTCGATATGTCCCCAGTGGAGACAAAGGAGAGTGTATGATGAATCAAATGGGGCTGGGAGAGCTCTAGCTATGTCTGATCAGTCCAAAACAATAGATCATAAACTATTTGTGTTCGACAGACTAAAGAGACCCCAGGTAAAGAATGAATATGTCAAGAAAGATACACCGGCCAAAAATAATAAGCCCACAGTGTTCGGCAGGTTGGAGAGGAATCAGCTGAGGAGACAAGTTGAAGTCAAACAGCATTCAACAGATTGTGATGTATACAGAGGCCCGAATGGCAAGACTATTCTGGTCCCTAGAGACAGAGCGGATGAGGTTAAGCCTGGGGTTTTTAGTAGATTGGATTTTTCAGGCGTGAGAGAGGATTTTGAAGGGACAAGAAAGCCTGCAATCAAGTCTGGGGAAACAATAAAGAAGGTTCCAGGAAGAAACATAGGAAGAAATGTAGCCGGCATCTACTATAATACTTTAGCCGATGCAAGGCTACCCATGATTGACAAGACTCCGATACCAGACAAAGGTAAAAGAGTAGCTCGTTTCGATGTGGAAAAGGGCATGACCACATTAAAGATTACTGTAAAGAATGAGGAAGTTATTAGGCCCCAACGTATAGTTAAACCACCAGTCGAGGTGGAAAAAGGGCATTGGTTCATTAACAAATATGCCAAAGGGAAGGATGTGGTGGTAAATGAACCAGGGATGATGACTAGAACTCAGAAAAGAAGGGCCCAGAGGAATAAATCAGTATAGCGAATGAAACAAACCTTGGTTATGTTAGCCGAGGCAAAAAGAATTGACCGTGCTGAGATTAGATCTTCTAGTGTGGTTGAGATTCTATAGGCTGCTTTTGGGCAACCAAAGGAAGAAACAATTGTTGAAGAAAGAAAGCAAGAACCAGTGCAGTCAGGAAACCAAGATTGTCTTGGAAAGGAAGAGTAGGAATTCCAAGAAATGATTAATGAGTTGGAGGCAGCTGAATTGGAAGAAATACCAGTTATAACAGCAGAAGAACAAGTCCTTCTAACAGTTGAAGAAATGGAAGAGGAACTCAAGTCAGATCTTCTATTAGAAGATTCTGTGTTAAATTACATACTAGAGGAAGACGAAGATCACCCCTCGGTTGAAACTAATATGGTGGGGTTGATTCCTAGTGAATTTTCAACTCGACAGAAACAACCTGAGAAATTGGAAGGTGATGTGGTTGCCAAGGAAGTGGAATGGGCTGTGTTAGCTCCCATTTCAGAAGAGCCCAAAATGGAATTCCCTAAACCAGCAAGGGAGATGACAAAGCATTTGAAGCCTTTATACATCAGGGCCCAAGTTAATGGTAAGACTATTAACCGAGTCTTGGTGGATGGAGGAGCAGTGTTAAACATAATGCCTTCAACTACATTGAAGAAGTTGGCTAAATCTAAGCAAGATTTGATTCCCATGAATATGAAAATGACCAATTTTACAGGGGATACTACAGCTACTTTAGGAATTTTGGTAGTCGACATCACTGTGGGGGGGCAAAACTTTAAGCTCTGTCTTCTTTGTGGTAGATTCTAAGTCTACTTATTCCATATTGCTGGGAAGGGATTAGATTCATTCTAGTCAATATGTGCCTTCCACTTTACACCAAATACTAATGTTTTGGGATGGAGATAAGGTAGAGTCAGTACCAGCTGATAAGAATCCGTTCACAGTTGACATCAAGATGGTTGAGGCTATATTCTATTCGCCCCAGCTAGAGCCTATTACTATCCCTGAAGGATATGAAGAAGGATCATGAGAGTCTTGCAACCTAACAGCCGATGGTTTTGTTGCTAATATCCAGGCCAATTTACGGCCTCTACAATTGTGTTTAGATGAGTAATAAGGCCCAAGTAATTGAAGACCTAAGACATAGGTTGACATCCTTAGAAGTTGAACGTAGGATTGGTATGGCCATGTCTATGGAATTGGAGGAAATAGTGGAGAAGGAATGTTCGACTGAGATGCCTAGGGGGCATGAGTTTGAAGAAATGTGGGAGTCCCTAATCAGCAGGAAGACCCCTACCTTTTCAGCTGAAGATCCTTTGTTAGATGTTAACCTAGGGACTGAACAGGAACCAAGAATGACAAGAATAAGTGGCTTGCTGGGTAAGGAAGAATGAAATTAGATGATTAATTTAATAAAGACGTACAAGGATTGTTTTGAATGGGACTACCATGAGATGCCAGGTCTTTCTAGAGAATTGGTGGAGCATCGGTTGCTAATCAAAGAAGGATATAAACCTCACAAGTAGGCTACTAGAAGATTTAATCCAGAGTTAATACCCAAGATTAAGGAAGAGATGGAACGGCTACTTAAAGCAGGCTTTATTCGTATGACTAGATATGTAGAATGGTTGTCGAATATAGTCCCGGTAATTAAGAAAAGTGGGAAGATTAGGATTTGTACTGACTATAGAAATTTGAATCTTGCTACTCCCAAAGATGAATATGTAATGCCTATAGCTGACATGTTTGTCGATTC
The DNA here is from genome assembly GCA_029884605.1 of Ormosia emarginata. Classification (NCBI taxonomy): domain Eukaryota; kingdom Viridiplantae; phylum Streptophyta; class Magnoliopsida; order Fabales; family Fabaceae; genus Ormosia; species Ormosia emarginata. The sequence continues at coordinate 51,306,240 of JAQQTP010000088.1, forward strand.
TGTAGCCAAAAATGGCATTTTAACATTAATGGATGGGTATTCTAGGTATAATCAGATTTTTATAGCTAAAGAAGATGTCCACAAGACAGCCTTCAAGTGCCCTGACACCATTGGGATATTTGAATGGATAGTCATGCCATTTGGATTGAAAAATGTTGGTGCCACGTACCAAAAAGCCATGAATGCTATTTTCCATGAATTAATAGGAAAAAACATGGAAGTATATATTGATGATGTCATAGTAAAATCCCATGATTTTAACCAACATCTAGCCGATTTAGAGCAAGCTTTCAAAAGGATGAGGCTTTATAATTTAAAAATAAATCCTGCCAAGTGCTCTTTTGGTGTATCAGCTAGGAACTTTTTGGGTTTTTTGGTTCATAAGCATGGGATTGAAGTTGATAAAAAGAAAACCAAGGCTGTGTTAGATGCGAGACCTCCTCAGAATAAAAAAGAGTTGCAAAGTTTGATCGGTAAAATTAACTTTTTGAGAAGGTTTATTTCAAATTCAACTAGTAAGCTAAAAGCTTTCTCCCTATTATTGAAATTAAAAGACGCTGATGAATTAGTGGGGGGAAGAACAACAACTTGCATTTGATCAAATAAAGCAATGTCTAGCTAGTCCTCCAGTGTTAGTTCCCCCAGTGTTAGGGAGGCCATTGAAATTATACATATCGGCTGCCCCAGAATCAATCGGCTGCCTGTTGGCACAGGATGATGAAGATGGGAATGAAAGATCCATCTATTATCTTAGCCGACTGCTTAATGACCCCGAAACTAGATATACTCCCATAGAAAAGCTATGCTTATCTCTTTTTTATGCCTGTACGAAACTGGAATACTACTTCTTACCAAGGGAGGTTCAAGTAGTAAGCAAAATTGATATAGTAAAATACTTGTTACATAGGCCTGTTTTGCAAGGACGATTAATGACATGGGCCATTAAGCTAAGTGCATATGCTTTGAAATATGTGCCTCTAAAGGCGATGAAAGGACAAGCTTTAGCTGATTTCTTGGCTCAGCACCCTTGCGTAGATGTTATAGATCCTTTAGCTAAAGTGAGCCATTGTGTTAACTTGAAACCTTGGGTATTAACTTTTGATGGATCCAGAACTAATAAGGGCGCTGGGGCTGGAATCACAATCACAAGTCCTGCTGAAGAAAGCTGGAAGTTCATGCATCAGTTGAGGATAGGATGTTCGAACAACCAAGCTGAATACGAGGCTTTAATATTAGGGTTGAGGACCTTATTGTTTATGAAAGCCAAATACATTCAGGTTATGGGAGATTCCCAGTTAGTTATAAAATAATTAGTTAGGGATTATAAATGCATTAACTCGAACTTGGTAGAATATCATGAAACGGCTAGCAGTTTGTTAAAATAGTTTGCCAATGTAGTGATAATACACGTACCCAGAAGATATAACGAAGAAGCAAATGATTCGGCACAACATGCTTCTGGATATAAGGAAACCTTTGAAGATGTTCAGCCTGTGGATAATCGGCTCAAGGAGTTCCTTATTGGTGAAGTAAATACAATTGATGATTGGAGAATTAAGCTAACAAAGTATTTGCAAGATCCTTCTTCTTCTTCCACTTTCTAAATGAGGCAAAGTGGATAATACACGTACCCTTGATATGGGATGATTAAAGGGAAAAGTGTCGGTCCAAAATATTGGCTACAAGCTAGCCAATTAGCCTTTTCAAATTAAGACTTAAAAGCAGTAGTTTACGGATTGGCAGGAATGGCAGCTGATTGGTCAGAAGTAAGTGCTTGAGTTCGATCAAGGGTTGGAGCATCAGAAGAAGGGGGTGGTTCAATAGGACTAACAACAAGCAGGGTGATGTGATCAGTCGTAAATTCAGGGACAGGAATGGCTTCCACTTCTGGTTGATTAATTGTTGTATCAGCCGAAGATGATGCCAATGTCCTTTTTGCCTTGGCCAGGAGCTCTTTTAAATTTGCCCAAACTTCCTTGGTAAGGAAAAGCCCGTGATCACCAGTGTTTAGATCTTCTTCAAATGCATCCTTTTGCTGTAGTAAGGGGATCATCTCGGCGTCTAAAGCGGTAGATTGATGATACAGTTGCATCTGGAAACTAGCATTAGAAGTTAGCTTCTGAGTAAGAACTGCCAGTTTAGGCTCTGTTTCGGCAATCTCCTTGTTGATTCTTTCCTTCTCAGCAATCAGCTCGGCTAGGCGTCTGGACATTTTGTCTTTTTCACTGAGATCAGCTTTCTTTTCAGCTTCAGCTTGTTGAAAAGAGGATTGAAAATGAAGCTTATGGTCTTGAAGTTCACCCAGCCGAGCAAGATCCTTAGCAGCTTAGTCATGACGACTTTTGAAAATTTGGAAATTGTAGAACACTTCACCAACTTGAGCGGCTATACAGTTGAAGATGGTTTTTCGATTTGCATCGGTATTGGAAGATTTAGTGAGCTTCGACACTGCGATCCGAAGTTCAGTAATTGTCTGCTGCTCCGTTGGGATATCTTGATCGAGCAAGGTTTCCACAAAAGACAGATGTTGGCCTGAAGGAGAAGTCAGACCCACTATGGCCTTAGGAACCGAAGAGAAGAAATACTAAGCCAAATCCTCCTCAGAATAAGCGCATCAGAAGCTCGAGTAGTTAGAGCATGCAGCACTGGAGCTGGAGAAGTTGTAAGATGAGTTAGCTCATGTTCCTGATGAAGTGTAAAAGATAAGCTTAGCTGATAATCAGAAAAAAAAGGTGAAGATATAATCGGCTAAGAAATTAAGAGAATTACTAGTGTCAGAGGGAATCTTGCAAGAGAAGGTCTTGAAGAAGCAACTTCTGGATGAGTTTTAGGAGATTGTTGATAAGTCTATAAGAGCAAGGCAAAGAGAAAGAGTATTAGAACCAGGAATTTATGACAGTAAGGTTTAAAATCATATACCTTTCTCAGTTTCTTTTTCTTGGGAGCTGATTGATGAGTAGTAGGAATTGATTGTTGAGCAATAGACGAAGATTCCCAAATAACAATTCTTGTTTGTCTGGCTGAATGCCTAGTAGGCTTAGGGCGAACAGCTTAGGAAATGGGGGTATCTTCCAATGCGTCAAGGTTTATGGTCATTGACTGAGAAGACCCTAAAATAGAAAAGGCATTAAAAAATATTGAAGGTAGTCAACGACTTAGAAAAATGAACTTAAGAATATCTGCTACATCAGCTGTAGGTCTGTCTTTTGTAGGCTTGGGTATTCTGGTTGATATGGGCTGAGCATTGATAGTGGGTTAACTCATGCTTCCGATGATTAATTTCGAAAGGTAACTGGAAGTAGGAGTAGAGAAAATCTTATTGGATACTGAAGGCCACCAGTTGGTAAAAGCTGATGACTCTTCAGGGAGATGCCTAAAAGCTTTAAATTCAAAAGCATTTAGCTTTTGCAGGTTCTGCTGGGCCAAAGATACCACATCTTTATCAGACAATATGGGTCTTCCAAAAGCAGTTGCCACTAACAGGTAAGCCAAGGGAATATTCTGAATAAGTCCAAATTATCGAGCCAGGAGGTGTGGACAGTAAAATTCGACCGATGTCTTATTGTAGCGGCTGGATGGCTTTACTCTGCACATCAGATCCCTAGCCGATAATGCACTACCCCAACATAGAGAAATGTAGTTGGCCAGCTGAGGATTTGGAGAGTCCACATGGGTACTCGTCCAGGGAAGACTGTGGGGTCTATCGGCTAACGGAAAAAATTCCTTGGCATGCCGAGTTGAAGTAAAGAGCTTAGTTGCAAAATTAAAGGCTGAATGCTTAACAAGGGGAGTGGTTTGCAAAACTCGACCTAGAGAAATCAGAGCTGAGCAAGAAGAAGTGAAATTCTTGTGAGATAGGGCTATGAATTCTGGAAAGTAAAGGGTTACCTAGAGCTGAAGAAACCAGAGAGGCCCTACTACATTATCTAGTTTCTCATTGTTTTGAAGTCTGGTAACCATGGTGAAAAGACTCTTATACAAAGAGGAAAGGAAAAGAGTACCTAAGGCCAGAGGTTTGCCATAAGTAACTAAAGAAACGAGGTGGGATATTTCAAGAACTACGGCAATCGAGCTAGAGCAAATAAAATATTTACAAAACTAGTAAAGAAGGAAGGCATGATGCTCCCCATCAGATACTTGGTGAGAGGCCTTGGCATTGGAAGACAAGAAATTGGAGTAGGAAGAGGTGTTTTTAGAAAAATGTACTTTTAATGCTGGATAGGAAAGCTTAAAAAGCGAATTCACATCTTCACCAACTATTGGAAGACCAGTAATAGCTGCCACGTCCAGCAAGGTGGGGCTTATGATGCCTGAAGGAAGGATGAATCCATTCACAGAGGTAGACCAAAACCCTAGGAAGCTAAACAGAAGGTCAAGATTTAGGGGAACCTCAGTTGAGAAAGCATAATGATGTCATAAATTCCCCAAGATTTCCAATCCTCTCCTCGGCTAGCCGAAACTCGTTTCAACCAATCAGTGTACTGAGGAGCAAGGCGAGACCAAGTCCAAATGTCATTAGGGCATTTGTTAATAGAATACTAGTTGGCAGTGATAGGAAGCTCAAAATGCTTGGGGTATAGGTGATAGTCAAGAAAGATCTTGCCCTCATAGATGTTAAAGGAACATGGGGTAATGGTAAAAGAATTCAAATGCGGAACAAGCACGGGGAAGCTAGCATCTTGTTCTTGGTTCAAAGGTTGCTGGGTGTTGAAAGCCGAATCAGATGAGAATGACGAAGAATCATCATCCCCATAAGAATAGGTTTTGTTTTGGGAATCGGAGATGTCAGACATGATCGAAGAGATGAGAAGAATAGTTTGCTAGGTGCTTTGAAGAAGAAATGGCAGGAGTGAATTGATTGAAGTAGGTTTCGGCTGAATTTATAATTGTTTTGCAGAAGAATGGCAATAGGTTTTGACCGTTTGGGTTGTTCGGCTGAATATCTCTCATATTGAAGGAGAAAAGCAGATATTAAATTAGGCACGGAGCTCGAAAACCATAACTTAATTACATTTATTCAGCTTTTTTGAATCAGTTGAAAAATGTAAGGGGGCAATTGTTATCACCCAAAAAATTAAATCTAAAATAGTAAGCTGATATAACGGCTAGCTAAGGGTGACTATTCATAACCAATGAGTAGAGGAGTACTCAGCTAAGGATAAGCTGGGCCTTGCTATTAGTGGGCCAAGAGTGAAACAACAAAAAACTGAATCATAATGGGTTGCAGGTTGATGAAATGCTAATAACTAAAGCGGTCGCTAACGGATGCCACAAAACATGCCAAGAAAATAGGAGTTGAGCTGTTGAGGAGTAGCCGTTGTGGCCAAAATGGTTAAGAAACGTAGGTAGGCTAGCCGTGGATTAGTTGCTTGTTTTCCGAAGTCCTGGCCAGTAATGTTGGCTATGGTAATGGCTAGATTTATATCTATAAATACTATTTGTATCAATTGAAAAAAAAAACAACACACAATCAATACAGCTTTTAAGCTTTGCTTATTTTGCTTAACTTTTCAGCCTTTTATGATATTGCTTTCACTTTTTGCAAATTATTTTTTCTGCAAGCTTATTTCCTAGCTGATTATAGCTTTAACTTTAAATTCCTAGATTTCTTAAGTTCACCTTAATACCAAACGCTTTCTTTAGTAAGTTTGGGAACCTTTTGCTAAAGGTTGGATTTTGCCTTTAGTTCAAATCGCCTGTTTCTTATCAAAATCCATACGTGTTCATTGGCTGATAAGTTTATTTCACACATGGGTCTCTTTTTATCAATACTAGGTATTCTAATCCTGCTACCACCATGCCTCCAAAGCGTCAAAAGGGTGAGAGCAACCAGCAACGCAGGGAACCTTCTTCCCCTGCGAAATTCGATAGAAGAAAATTCATTTCAGTAGTTGCCTAGGAGAGATATTTCAAACTAGTCTCCAAGCCAGTAATTTCTGAGAGGGGTTTCAGCTTCAAGAAGGCTATTTACCAAGAGCTCGAGTGGAGCATACAACACTACAAATAGAAGACATTTGTCAAACAACCAGTGTCTGCCATTCTCTCTATTGTTCACGAGTTCTATGACAACGCTGCATTTTCTGACCCCCGGACTTCGAAAGTCACAGTGCATGGCCGCCAGGTCTCCTTCTCTATTGAGAACATTAGGGCAACCTTAGGTTTATCCGCCATGGTGATAATGTATGAATACACTAGTTTCCTTCAAGTGGGGGCGAAGGAGAGAATTGACCTTAACGTTATCACCATTCGAATCTGCACCCTGGAGGCATAGCCTGTGATGTGGACCCTTTCAGTGTTTAAGATCAGCGGCCTATGTACTTCCCCCGTTCATGCTTGACTTCAGAGGCTTGTGTGTGGTATCCCTTCATTAGCACCCAGATCATCCCTTCTGCCAATATGTCTGAGGTGACTAGAGATCATGTCATCATGATTTATTCCATTCTTGAGCATAGATCCGTTGATGTTGCCCTGATCATCCATCAGTAGATTAAGAAGTCAATAAGGGAGTCCAAGAGCCTTTTCTTCCCTTTTCTTATCCACAAGCTTTGCAACCGGCATCAGGTATAGTGGGGCCCTCAAGAGGAACTTGTTGATGTTAAACAACCTCTTAATGATAGAATACTACAAAGGCTAAAAGAAGCTCCAACTGCGGTACATACTAGGCAACAATAGGCTGGGAGTCCACCCAGGACGACTCGTACTCCCCCAGATGATGACTTGCTCGGTGAGATTGCATGTCTGGATGCCATGGAAGCTTACACTGTGGAGACAAACAAGTGGTTGGAGGAGCTCCTGCAGGTTTCCACCGATGACTTCCCTATCCTACACCTTTCTCCTCGCAATTATGTTGGGCCTTCACAGTAGCAACAAGATCCAATTGATGACAGAGATGATGTATCGATGGCTTCTACTGAGGAGGACGATGAGGAGGAGGAGGAGACTGCCACTGATGAGGATGAAGTGTAGTTGTGATGCATACAGAGCATCTTTCTGTTATTTTGACTCCTTTTTCTACCTTTTGTACAGTGAAGACACTGTTTCCCTCAAGTTTGGGGGGTGTTTAGCTGCTTTTGTATAATTTTGTATGTTATACATCCAGTACTAATCTTTTGATAGCTGAATTTTATGATTAATGCTTTGTTTTGATACAAAATGTTGTTGTGATTGCCCAATGATGAATTTGGATGCAAATTTGCCTTAGGTTCTCTGTAAATCCATTTATGATCCTAGTTGCATGCTGGAGCAATCTATATTCTTTTTATGCATGATGAATTTCTCACTTGCATGCTTGTTTAGCTTTGGAAATGATTTGAGTGCTTGTTTAGAGAATGTTTATGGACTGTACATGTGAATGATTTTTTTTATCTTTGAAATTGTTTTGCAACTCTCTTGAGGCGAAATCCTAGATTTTGTATGACTGAGGAAATGATTAGGGCATTGTTTGGACCGATTGAGCTTTTCAAGCTTACCCTTATATGTTGATATCCATAGCTCCCCTTTGAAGCCTTGTACTTGTTTGGCCTTATATATTTTTCATCACCTTCATTTTCCTAACCCCATGTAACCATTCTGATGCATATGAAAATATTGCATTCTTTCTCCGACCATCATTGCTTGTTGAGTGCGTGATATGATATTTCTCAACTTGAGTCTTGTGATTGAAGCGTGTGAGTGCTTGTTTCAGTGTAGAAGTGATTTGAAGGAGCCATGTGCGTGAAAGAAATTGGTTAAGGAAAAGAGAAAAGGAAAAAGAATGAGAAAAGAAAAGAAAAATCCAAAGTCTTAAATCCAAAAGGCAAAACAAATAAAAGAGTGGTTCTGGAGAGTCTAGTTATTTTATTTTTACACACCCTTATTGTATAACTTAGTGACTCAAGTCATGAAATCAGATATTTTTGTTTCTCAATGTTTGTTTGTTATCCTTTACCGTTTGTTCTTTAACCCCTAACCATGGCCTTGCATTACAAGCTAATTAAGTCTTTTTTGATCCTCAGTTATGTATGATTTACATTAGTGGAGAGAGAGTTGAATTACAATCTTTTGGATTATTTGATTCATTTCCATATGTATACCCATACGCTTATCTGAATGGGTGTAATTTGAAGTGATGAAGTCTTGTTTGCTTGATGGTGGGAAATCTGTTATGCCTGTTAGGAAGCTTTGATTGTCAGCATGAAAAAGATCGTGTATGTGTAAAGTGGAGTGTGAGGCATAAGCATTCTTTGAGGCTTTATGCAATCATCGCATGCTAGTTTTAAAATAATTGAAATTAGAATCCAATTTTTATTGCCAGATGCATATTGATGTTTGTTGTGCCAATGCAAGTGTAATCTTACTTTGTTTTGCTCGAGGACTAGAAAAATTCCAAGTTTGTAGGTGTGATAACTCTATAAAATGTAGTTATTTGCGCCTCATATTAGTGGTATATTGATCCCTTAGTCCTTGTGCTTAGACAAGATTGGAAAACTTTTCCATCATTTTTTATTCAAATTCATATTGATGTCTTTCTTTCTAATCTTGCTAAAATATTGTCTATTCTTTATTGGATTAAGTTGATTTACACTTGTGATTAATTAGGTGACTTCTCTTTTTCTGGATGGGCTCTAAACTGATAAAATGAATCTAGTCAAGGCCTGGCATTGGAGGAGGTAGCTTAGCATGTATTCCAGCTTATCACGTCGCGACGCAAGGTTTAGCATGTCGCGACATCTCGCTCTCTACCTGATGCGCATACTGAAGACCGAGGCTAGAGTGCGGCGGCACAAAGAATGTCAGGCCGTGGCGCTCATTTGTTGTAACACCCTCCATAGGGCATCACATTTTAACTAAAAACTTAAAACCTGAAAATCATTTCATAAAAGTTGAGTTCTAAAAGATGAATTTTAAAATTTCTTTTCACGGAAACATAAACTTACCAAAAATTATAAGTAAAACAGAAATTAAACTAAACTGATTAATACATTTATATATACCACATAATATTTCACAACAATTTAAAACATAAAATTTACAGACTCAAGTAAACGGTAGCAAACTCAATGACGGGTACTACTAATAGCACGGTAACAACACTAACGAGAAAACTCAATATACATGTTCTGTTTCTTCACCAAACTGCCTCCTATTGAAGTCTGGAAGATCACTCCTCGACGCCGTCACCATCTTCAGAATAGTGCCTCCAATAGGTTTAAGAAACTCGTTTCACCTACTATACGAATTTAAACAATACAAACACAACAAAATAATATAGTAAAGAGGTGAGATCCCCTTTCACCAATACCAGTATGGTAGCAAAGAACGATACAAATGACAAAGTCATTCCATACACACAGATATCACAAATATAGTCATGTTATCAATTTGCAAATAATTCTTATAAGCATATATCCTAATAAAATAAATAGCAATGGCATTACCATGATAGATATAACCATTGATACAATAAACCATATAATCACATCATGCAAATTAACTCACATTAACACATCATACATAATGTCTCAACATTGAATATAAATAACCATTTTAAAATGCAACCAACATATACAAATATACACAGACTCATTCCTACTCTATGGAGCTAAACACAGACATCACAGACATCAGAGAGAATGATCCAGAAAGAACTATTAGTACCCCAGGCTGCCCAACCAAACTATTGCACTGTCTACGTTGTGTCTATAGCCCACTGTCCAACATCGTGTAGTAGCACACAGTCCAAACATCGTGTAACTACAGGCATTGTACTAAAATAAACTTTACAAGATCTTGATTAAACATAGTGTGTGTCGAGATCACTAGTGTGTTATCAGTTACCACGGCCCAGAGGAGTGACCAACTGTCTACATGTGGAATACTCCGCACACTAATGCCTCCAAGTCCATACAAAATCGAACCACACTACGCTTATCACACCGACAACACGATGTAATTCACCTCGTCAATCAATCCACCAATTATCAACCAAATTGGCACAACTCAAAATAATAATTACCAAATTACCCTTATTCTCAAAATATTCTTATATTTACGCAAATGCCCTCAATGGCAAAAATCTCAAATATACAGTACGTCCCACTTGACAGTACCTGTATCTCAACATGTCCGGGTCCACCACTTTGGCCCGACAGTAAAATTCGTTATTCCAATTAATCGCGTAGAAATTTTATCGCATTTTCACAATTCTGTCGTTTTTACAAACATTTTTAAATCGCGTAAATATATTTTGCTATTTTTAAAATCGCATACTGTTTTTAAAACGTTTTCTCAATCGCGTAAGATTTTTAAATTATTTTCTTGTCTGAATTCCTTAAAAATCACTATTTAAATGAATAGAAATAATATTTAATATATTTAAACTATGTAAGATATTTTTCATACCGTATCCAATATATTGGATATCTTTTCTACCTTATTTGTCTGTTTTTAACAAAAACTGACAGTATTTTGCTTAGAAATTCTATAACAATGGTTTCTAGGTTTTCTGTCCAAAAAATCCTTTTGTTTATATTACAACCATTTAATTACAACCATTTAATTATACTTTTGAAAACTACTAACATGCTTCAAAACATAAAGTGAGCTCTATGTTAGCATTTTTCAAATGTTCACTGTATTTCGCATTTATAGTAAAATCCTCTAACTTTAATTTCTAAAACTAAGTTCATCCATTTTATTTCCCAAAGATTTATTGAAATTAAATTCTTTTGTAATCAACTACTTGATCTACCTTGGAAAATAATTTTAAAAATTAAATATACATTATATGACATATTGGCCGAATTCCCCCAAAATCCTTGCATTTGATCTTTGGATCATTTTCCATCTTCTAAATCAATGTCAAATTCATTGTATCACCTAAATTCATTAAATCATTGTTTTAGAAAATGGTTGAGAACATTTTGGTTCTCTTTTTCTTATTGAGGCCGTGAGCCCCTTTGGTGTTCTTTGGAACACTCATGCAAATCCTTATATGTTATTTATATGTTACAATAATTATCATGCATCTATGTATACATACCATATATTTAAGCAATCATAAAACATATACAAAATATTAAAGCAATCATAAAACACATACTATATATTTTAAAACTATAGACATGCTTGCACACAAAATCAAACACAATTAGGAAAAATAATAAACAACCAAGTGAATGAATCCTTATGGATTCTTCACTACAAACACATCCATTCCTCACTACCAACACATGGCTGATGAAGGTAATCTCCCTCTTACCTCTTGAAGAAACCTCCAAAGTTCCTTGTATGTCATTCTTGAATAAATCCTTCTACCACCACCAAGAGCTTCTTGAAAATCAAAGAAAACATACAATATTAATATCTAAGGCTCTAAACTAAAATAATCATGGATTAAAATCATGATTAGAACTTTGAAATGGATAGAAACATGAAGGTTAAAGAACCCTACCTTCAAGGCTTCAAACTTGAGCTTTGAAGAACAAGATAGAAGATGGATGATTCAAGCTTAGGTTTCAACTACAAAGTATCTTGAGATGAAGTAAGGAAGCAAGATATAAGGTAGTTTAGAATTATAGAAGAGTGAATGATGGGATTAGGTGTGGAGGGCGTGAGGTTGAAGAAGAAAAGGAGAAGGAAAATTTGAGAGTTGTTGCTTGTTTGATAGTTTAGGAGAAAGGTGAAGACTTTGATAAATAAAAATAAGTCTTCTTTTATCTTTACTATGCTTTGGCCGTGAGGTTGCTTAGGAGATAGGAAGAATAAAGATACATTGAGATAGCTAATTGTAGAATATTTTCCTTCACCAAATGTGTATAGCCGTGGAAATCAAATGGAGAGCCACCAAAATTGACTAGCTTTATAAAATTGAAATTAACTTATCTCCTTTTACTATGCATGGTCGTAAATGCATAGAAAATGAGAATGAATTGAAGTGTAGAAATTTGCCTTCCTAAAGGCATGCATTGCCGTAAATGCATATGAAGAGAAGCCACCAAAATTGACTTGTCTTACTTGGCTCAATTAATAAAAGGTGATAAGAATTGAATTGTGATATTTGCCTCACAAAAGCTTGCTTGACCGTGGGATACAACAAAGAAAAGCCATCAATATTGACTAGTCTTCATTTTGTTCAACTTAGGCTTTCTATGTAACGCCCCTTTTTCTCCCTTAGTCATAATGGGTAAGAAGAAGGAACGTCGCACCATAGTGAAACGACGCACAAATGATTACGTAAAGTTTGAACATTTTTTTTTGTTAACATAAATCCGGTTAAAACTTCCATTAATGTACATATACACCTGATTGTAAATATATCGCGTGATTGAGTTAAAATTAAAAGTTCCTCTTTCATATAAAACTTCTTATCAAAAACGTCAAAGAGAAATCAACATGGAATGAAACATACAACCATGTACAATATGGATAGTTACATACTTTGTACCAGAATTACATGCCTGTCTAAATTGCAGTGTAGCGTCCCTATGCTAAAGACACCGTTAATTCGCCGTGGTACACACATCGGTCAGTCTGCACGTTGATATACCAGCAATCCGGACCACCATGAAAGTTGATCCGCACGTAACCAAAAAAATCCATGGGGGCGAAATGACATTCTCAGCAACTTCGGTCTCAGTCGAGATAAGGCCAGAAACCCTGAAACTCAGTAGTTTCCTTGTTTTCCTCACGAGTGTCTTCTCGAGAGCACGCGATTCAACCAAAATGCAAAATAAAGAAAAGTACCGAAAGAGGTGAGATTCCCAGCTTTCAGTACCAACAAGGCAACAAGAAAATAAATAAAGTAGCGCGAACGCCCACATAAGATACAATTAATACATACAGTATAGTAATACATAAAAGCAATTAATGAGAGTAAAGCAACAAGGAACAGTAGTTAACATCATCCATAGCCAACTAGCGACATTAGCATTACCAAGAATCAAATAAATATCACAGTCATAATAGTAAACACATTATCCAATCATGAATGCTCAATGGACCATGCGACTGATAACTCACAATGCAACAAGGGTACCAAAGTTCCTACTCCATGGAGTTAGACATAAACATTTTCAGAGTGAATGATCAAGGAGTAATGCCAGCGTATCGTTAGCCTTAAAAATATAGTGTGCTCATCTCATAAAAACATTTGCGCAAAATGGCTCACACATGGCAACTCAACAGTTGATCGCAACATAGGACAGCGTCACAGTCAGGATCGTCAGTGTGTTGCATTAGTTTATCTCACGGCCCCAGTGGAGCTACCACTGCCCATTGTGAGACACCCACACCCCGACGCCCTCAGGGTCAACAACATATGACACCTATGCTTAGTCTATTTGCACCCGCACATAGGTGATATTCAAACTCCTAGGCAACATAGCCTTCTCAACAATGTCCCACGGACAATACGCATACATGATGACACAATGTCCAATCATATATGTTCATCAACGATGCATTTAGCATAAGCCTTTCCTCAATGGCACATAAGCATTATTCAATGTCCAACATGACATATCAATAATACATTTATTAAAACATTGCCTCAATGGCACATCATCATTCTTATCTCATTGAGTACTACATCAATAATTCTCAGCATCAACATGCATTCCTCATTACACACATACCACAATTTCCATGTCATGGATCCAAGAATTCCATATTCAAAGTCATTTCTTCTCTATCGGTATGAATGCACATTCCTATCACAATTTAGTAAAGCGAATTCCTTGAATCCAGGGTTTTTAGGTTATGTTTGAGTTACAAAGGACAAAGAACCATAATCTCAATCATTTCCAGCTCAAAAATCTCATTTTTGGTCTTGGTAATCGATTACATCACCCTTGTAATCGATTACTTGAGAAATAGAACCTCTGTAATCGATTACGTGATTCCCAGAATCACGTTTCGTAACTTCAAGGCCCTGGTAATCGGTTACACAACCGTGGTAATCGATTACCAATTGGACAGAACCTCCGTAATCGATTACCCACAAGTTGTAATCGATTACGTGATTCCCAGCAACACCATTTTGTGACATCAGAGGCTTGGTAATCGATTATACTCCTCTTGTAATCGATTACACACAAGACGTAATCGATTACCAGATTTTCAGAATCACGATTTTGTATCTTTAAGAGCTTGGTAATCGATTACAAGCCCCGTGTAATCGATTACCACGCGTAAACTTGCAGAAAACAGGGTTCTCCAGGTCCTCTAACTCAAACCAAACCATTCAATCAACAAAATACTCAAATGTACCTTCAAATCATGCAAGAGGCATCAATAAATCATGCAAACCCAACAAAATACACTATCATCAAGAACAACATAAAAATGAGAGAACTTTATACATGGATTCAAAAATCAACAACAATACACATACAAGACATTCCTTTACTACCAAGGTTGGTTGAAGAGGATCATCTCCCTCTTACCTATTTGGAAAACAACACAATGTGCCACTCCTTCTTGCCCTAGATTTTCATTTTCCCTCCTTCAAGAAAACTCCAATGTGAGTGATCACCACAATATTCACTCAAACCATGAAAAATAGGTTCTTGATCACCAAGGTGGCCAAGAGAAACGAAAATAGTAAGAAAAATGAAAGAAAGTTGAAGGCTTTACCTTAAAGCTCCAAGCTTTAGCTTCAATGGTGGAAGAGAAATGGAAGAAGAAGAAGAAGAGGAACCAAAGGATAACCACCAAGGAGAATAGTCTTGGAATGGTGGAAGGAAACAAGTAAAGGTGATTTGTTTGGCAAATAATGGAGTTGGCCTCCAATGTGAGGGTGTGTGTGTGTGTGTGTACGGTGGAGAGGAAGGAAAAGAGAAGAAATGGAGAAATGGGTATTTGGGTTTAGAGAAATGAGAGTGAAATATTAAGACAATGGAGGGGAAATATTTGGGCTTCCCTTGTAGCTTGTCGTAGAAGAGTGGAAAAAGGAGAGAGAAAAATGTGTTGCAAGGGAAATTGCTAGGAAGCTTCCCATAACAAGCTTGGATTAAATTTAATCTTTTTTGAAATTAAAACTAATAGATGTGATACAAAAATCAGATTTTGAATAATGTGATAATATTTTTAATACATGTTATTATTTATTGGACAAGATTATTGTTGGCGAAGTCAAGATTAACAATTCGACAGATAAATTCTTCACAGTGTTTTATTATCTCATCTGTTAAGATTTCTCGAAAAATATGAAACCTTGTAAACTGTGTCCGGCCTCAGGTTTAGTAAGATCCCCCGTCGACGTTTCCATAGTTCAAGGTTCTCAGAGAAAATGTCTCATTTCTCCGGTTCTGCTCAGTACACACGCAAAACGAGAAATATATTAAAATATTCCGTGTTCTCAGAAAATTCCAAGAAAATTCCAGAAAATCACAAATATTTTTAGAATGAATCATGAGAGTAGAAAAGTAAATTTTGGGGTGTTACATTCTACGTGAATTTCACAAAGTGAATTGGTCATTTAGAGCAATTTGCTCTTCTCCTTCACCGTAGAATCAATAAATTTCAAGAAGTCCAAATTTGTTTAATAGCTTGTTTCCTATTGGTCTTTAAAGAGTCAAGCCATTATTCTTGACCAATTTCTATTGGTTGAATATTTACTAACTTGATTCCTATTGATTGCTATTTTTGTTGACCAATTTCTATTAGTGCACACTGTATATTTTCTAGTATACTTTAATCAATGAACAATAACTACTGTTTATAAAGTTAGTGTCTATTGTCCAATGGGTAATAAAATATACATAGATTTTTCTCTTGCTCTAGTTGGGTAGCAACTATTGTTGATCATTTTCTACTGATTGCCCTTGATGAGTCACAGAGCGAGTCATCAAAGAGAAGTTTCTAGAACATGTGACTCACTACGATGAGTCCGCATGATGAGCCAGCGTAGATATTTTCTAGAACAGGTGAGTCAGCATGATGAGTCATCAGCTGAGTCACAAGCTGAGTCAGCAATGGTGAGTCATAGCGTTGAGTCACTAGCTGAGTCAGCAATGGTGAGTCATAGCGCTGAGTCAGCATGGTGAGTCGTCAGGGAACCTTCTGGAACGTATGACTCACTGCGGCAAGTCACAGGGTGAGTCAGCGTTTCTACAACCTTCCAGAATGTGGCGAGTCATCGCTTCTAGAATGTGGCGAGTCACTGCTTCTGGAACATGGCGAGTCACCGCTTCTGGAACCTTCTAGAATTTGTTGAGTCACAGGTGCTGAGGTGTCATGCCACGTGTCGAGTTTCTATTGGCCCTTCGCGATGAGTCATAACCACCAATATTGACCAGCTCCTCATTGGTCCACGTGTAAAGCACTTGTTGACTAGGCGCGTTGACTAGGCGTCTTCTAGAACAGTCTGGAACATGTGAGTCACTAGGCTAGTCACCTAGGTGAGTCACCAAATGATGAGTCATCGTCTAGAACATTCTAGAGTGGGTGACTAGGCTCGCGTCTAGAATCATCCACTAGATATTTTCAAGAAAGATATTATCCAATGGATAATAAAACATACCCCGATTTTATTTGCCAGATAAAATCGTAGGAAAATAAAACTTCAAAAATTGTCTCTGATTTCGGGTTTAGTAAGATCCCTCGGCTCCGAATCAATAGTACAAAACTTTCTGGCAAATAAATAAAAAAAATTATTTTTTCGGGCCCGCCCCGGGCCCACATACAGTCCAAAATATCAGAAATATATTAAATACTCAAAATATATCAAAATATCAAAACTATAATATAATATTCAAAATATCTCAAAATATCTTAAAATATCCTAAAATATCTTAAAATATCTAAAATATCTAAAATATATTAAAATATTCAAAATATCCGAAATATCACAAAAATTCACGAAAATCATATTAATTGTGAAACTCATGAAAATCAAATCAAATTAGTAAAAATAATTAAGGATTGAAAGAAAGAAATAAAATACGTAAGCTTATATACAACTCAAAAATAATATTAAAATAATAAAAAACGTAAAAACTCCCAAAAATTCCTAAAAATCACAAAATCTTAAAATTCACAGAAACCGAGTCAGATTATTTAAAACAATCAAGAATCGACCAAAACAAATAAAATACGTATTTTCGGGGTGTTACAACACTCCCATCCTAAAAAGAATTTCGTCCTCGAAATTCGCAGTATTCTCGGAGCAAATATGTATACTACTCTTTCATCTTGTCTCCCAGTTCCCACGTTGCATCTCTGCTCACGTCATTCCAGATCACTGTGACCATCGAAAACTCCTCGCCTCTTATTCAACCACTCCTTGAAAACATGGAGAACCACACTAAAGTATTTAGCATGTTCCTCATGATTTCGAGAATAGTTCAGAATGTCGTTAATAAAGATAATAACAATTCCATCTAAATAAGGACGAAAGATTCTACCCACA
This sequence comes from Ormosia emarginata, assembly GCA_029884605.1. Lineage (NCBI taxonomy): Eukaryota > Viridiplantae > Streptophyta > Magnoliopsida > Fabales > Fabaceae > Ormosia > Ormosia emarginata. The sequence continues at coordinate 51,323,629 of JAQQTP010000088.1, forward strand.
TAATCTATGAATATTGCGGAAACATTTGCCACTCCGAACAGCACCACTGAAATTTTCCTGCCTTTGTACCGCTTCACTCTCCTGCCTTTTACTTTTAATAGGAAGTGTCTCACAAATCAAGTTCTCTTTTTTAACAGTACTGTATCTGATACTATGACATGATTTTGATTAAGAATATCCTTTCTTGCAATTGCAATATATAAAAGGACATTATAAAGGTTAGAAAGAAAAGATAGCGAAACTATCCAATATGTTACCGGACATATCCAACAAAAAAAATTTGATATTGTCCGATTTTAAGAATGAATTTTTCGGCACACCAAGATTTTACTGAAACAATCTACAGGATATGATTAAAGATAACCAATCCATTTATAAGATCACATCTATCTCGTGAAAGAGGTAGACAGTTTAGATTAACAGAAAAGATTGTTTAAGGAACTGAATAGTAACAATGAGTTTGGTAATAAAAGTAAAAATAGATAAGTAAAAAGGTAACAAAGATACTGATAGCTCTAATTAACCCACACAGTCAATCAGCTATAAAAGAATGGGTTAGACCAAAAGTACTTTTCGCAATTGCGATTTATGAAAAATTTCATGAAAGCATAGAAAGAAAAGATGATGGAGTCATCCATACCACCGAACCTATCCAATGAAGAAATTGATGTGGTCCGATGAATTTAGAAGTGAACTTTGTAAGTTGAATAATTCAACCAACAGGTCGAACAGAGCATGAATGGTTGGAAAAATGCTCAATCCATATTTTTAGATCGCGTCTGTTTTTGAAAAAGAGGTATACCAATTGAATCAACAGAAAAGATTCAATTATTTAACAGACTTAGGATGGTTTAAGTAATTTAAGTCCTCAACCACATATTTTAGCAATAGAAGTAGAAACAACCAGGTCAAAAGATAATGAAGACATAGATAACTCTAATTGACCCACACAATTATATGCTATAAAGAAATAGGTTACCCTCGGAATTATACAGTATAGTTAAAGGATCACCTTTTTGTGACTCAATCTTCTTTGTTTAGGTCTTCAGTCTGAGATGCTTTTGCTCTACTTGAAGAATCGACGCTCCATTCTACTTATGATGTTGAAGCACTTTCATTACTAACAGATGACTTCGTCTTTGGTGGAATACACTTTTTAGCAAAATGTCCGGGCATCCTTCACTTGAAACAGATGATTCCTTTGATTGTACAATCCCTTGCTAGATGATCTTTCCCATACTTCTGACATTTTGGTGCAAATGTCATGATCTGACCCAACCTGCTACCACTAGCTTTTCCTCCACGAAACTGTTGTTGTTACATGCTGTTACATGTTACCCACCTTTAATTGATAAACCTCCACATTGAATTGCTTTAATGAATTCTCTAGAGCTATCTTCCAAGAGTTGATACTTATTCGCTCTTTTACTTACCGCAAGTGCATAGGTCGCACTTGTAATATAGTCAAGAGTCGGATATCGTTCCCACGAGGAATACGTCAATCTCAAGAACCAAATATTAACCAATAGTTTACTTAATACTATCCAAGCACATTCAAATTATAAAAGGTCTGTTCAAAATAACTAAAAAGACTAAAATGTAGTAAATCAGAATTAAAGATATTGATTAGAGAATATGGAATCCTTATTCACCTCCTACTTCAATTGATAACAAGCAATCCCTATACGTAATATAAATGAAAGGATTAGGTTAGCTTAGGAATCTAATTTAGTTAAAATCATATGTCTAGGTCAATCAATCATGCTTTAGTTACCTAATTCACTATGTTTCCATGAGAACTAGTTTAAAATTCACCCATTAAGATCTACTCTCAATCAATTACTATGCATAGTCAAGAGGTATATTTCTATCCTATTAGCGAATCAATTCACTCCACTATTAGAATAAAATTAAACATGCATCAACCATACATATGATCTCAAATCCAAATTCCTATATCTAAGTTCATCAGATTTCAACAAATCACTTAAAAGTTGGCCACATTATCAAAAGCATTAAGATCCATATGATTGAACAAAACTAAATCATGCATATAAACTCAAAGGATTACAAAATCATTCAATATCCATAGGAGGATTCAAAGAAATCCCTATATACAACTTAGCTAGCCATGAAACATGAAAACATATAACAATACATCATGTTCATGATAATGGAAAAGAGGAAATAATAGGAATGGAAGAGAGAAGCTCAATGATGATGATCCTTGATGCTTGAATCTTCCTCCAAGATGAAGATTTTCTCCAACCTTGGTTACTTCTGCTTCTTTTCAACCTCACAATGAGAACCCAGCTGCTATTTTTTAAAAGTGCAAAAGCTCTCCGGTTGAAATATGATAAAACAATATTTATAGGTCCAGAAAACATAGTCACGCTGCGACATTAACAAGCTTACGTCGTGACCCATATGTAAATTATGTTACCACGCCGCAACATTCATTCCATTGTACCGCAGTGTGCAAACTCCGTGTCTCTCTATCTAAAGCAGGGGATGTAGCACGCCACGGCATTGACATGCTTGCGTTGCGACGTGATAAGCTGATCTTTACACTTGGCTTTCTCTTGGGCATCCTTTTCCAGTGTTAGTCCAAATCTTCCAAGTTTCTACTTGATTGGAGCCATTCCTGCAATAGAGAAATCACCAATTCAATAATAATTGCAAATGTACTCGATTTCTCAAAGATTTGGAAATATTTCCTCAAAATCATAATAGAAGACATCAAGATTGAATTATATGAATATGAGGCTAAAATCTTCCATTCATGCATAAAAACAAGGACTAAGTAATCAATATAGCACAAATATAGGGCACAAATAATTGCAATTTATAGAGTTATCACACTCCCAAACCTAGATTTTTGCTAGTCCTCGAGCAAAACAAAGTTATTTATATTGATCAACTTTGTTAACCTGCATTCAGCAACTTCTTACATTCCACTTTCACTTAAACCAAACTAATGTATGATGATTGCATAAAATCTCAAAGAATGCAAATACCTCACAATCAGCTTCACACATACATAATCGTCATCATACTAACATTCACAGTTTCCTTTTATACAAGATATATTTCCCACAATCATGCAAATAAAACTTCTTTTATTCAATTCATACTCACCCGGATAAGTTTATGAGCATACACATGAATATAAATCATAGAATCCACAAGATTGTAATTCAACTCTCTCTCCACTAATGTAAATCACACATAATTGAGGATCAAAAGGGTCTTTAACAACTTATAATGTAAGGCCAATGGTATGGGTTAAAGAACAAAAGGGAAATGATTTAACACAAACATTAAGAAACATAAACATGCGATTAAGACTTAAGCAACCAATTAATAAAGTTAGGGTATGCAAAGTGAAATAACAAGACTTTCCAGAACCACTCTTTCATTGGTTTTGCCTTTTGGATTTTGGTTTTGGATTTTCTTTTCTTTTCTCATTCTTTTTCTTTTTCTTAACTAATTTCTTTCACAACGCATGGTTCCTTGAAATCACTTTCATACTTGATAATCACATATTTGATTCATTAATAAACTCTCATGTTTAGTCAATTGCATTATCCATATTCTTAATTGATTGAGTTTGGTCATAATTTGTGAGTTTGGGCTCAATTTGGGCCTAATTGAATTTTTTTAGCATTATTGGGCTTTGACACTATTTTTGTATTTTAGCCATAATTTGAGTTTTAGATATCGGATAATCATGAATTTTACCTTGTAGAAAAGCTAAGAGGAAGCTTTACAACTTTGATGAGAGCTCGAAATCTTAATCAGATGTCTAGTGGGCCTAATTTTGCATGAAAGTCAGAATACAAGTTTAGAGACCCTTTGATGTTGTTTTGGTCATAACTTGAGTTATAGACCTCCAAATTGCATGGGGTTTAGGCCCAAATGTTCATAACTGACTCAACTTTGTAATTAATGGGTTTTTAATTATGTAAAGCCAAAATAGGGGGTAGTATAAGGGGTGGCAAGTTAGAAACCGAGGCACCTCTCATTTTGACATTTTTATTTCTTCTCTCTAGAACTCTCTTCCTCGTCCTTCTCTCTAATTTTTGTTTTCTTCTTCCTTCTTTTATTTTTCTGACTTCTCCCCTTCTCCTAGAGGGGTAGAGCCTTTAGATCAATCCAAGAGATTGAACATGCTTTGTTGTTAATCTTGAGATTTCATTTTTAATGTTTAAGTTCATCTATTAATCAAGTTTCTCTTCTTCTTCTTCTCTTTGTTAATTCTGGTTGCTTAATTAGAATTTTCATATGTTAATTGCTTAATTACCATGTGTAAAGAGATTAACTCAGAAATTAAACAAGACATTAAAGGTGTTTGATGAAATGTTTAACTTGGTTGGATCTTGGCTTTTAAGTTGATTTCGGTTTTGATGAGTGCCTAGCTTGTCTAATCTTAATTAATTGAAATCTAGAAGCATTTCTAGAAGAAGATCCATGATCATTGAGAGGCTTCTTGATGTGGTCTAAGACCAAGGACTTGATTAATAATTGAATGCACCTTTAGTAATCAACGATGGATTAAAATCAAGTTTGGACAATTTTCTTGGATTGGTTGCTTTTTTAATTCTTATTAATTTGAATTCTGATTCTTAATTCTGTTTGTTATGTTACCCAAGTGGCTTCAGAACTCAAGAGGGGGGGTGAATTGAGTATTTAAAAACTTTTTGCAAAGTGTGAACAAATTAAATGTGCTAAAATAAAATATTAAAACAACATGAAATAAAGGAAGAGAAGAAGAGCAGCCAATAAATAAATTGCAAGTGATATTAAATTGAATACAGATAAATAAAGAATAAGGATAAGAAGAACTAGCATGATATTTATCCTGATTTGACCATCAACCACTTGTGGCCTACGTCCAGTCCTTGAAACACAGTTCGTGGCACAAAAGAATTGTGCAGAAAAATCAAATTTGGCCATTTCACTACCCTTCCCAAAAAGAGTCACATAGTCCAAGCAAACAATGCAATCTGACATGGAAGGAGAAGTCTTGGAGACATTTAGGAAGGTGAAAATCAATATTCCCCTCCTAGATGCAATCAATCAGATTCCAAAGTATGCCAAATTTCTCAAGGAGTTGTGCACTCACAAGAAATGCAAAGATCCTGGAACATTCACTATTCTTTGCATCATAGGTAGCCAGTACTTCACTCATGCAATGTTGGATTTGGGAGCCTGCATTAATGTCATGCCCAAATCAATTTTTGAATCCCTGCACATTGGAGAGTTGAAGCCCACCGGAATCATCATTCAGCTAGCAAATCGGAGCACAACTCATCTGGTAGGAGTGCTTGAGGATGTTTTGGTAAGGGTAAATGAGCTAATCTTTCCAGCAAATTTTTACATTCTAAATATGGAAGATGAATTTGCATCTAGCCAGCCACCATTAATTTTAGGTAGACCTTTCTTGAAAACTGCTAAGACTAAGATTGATATGCATGTTGGTACCCTTTCCATGGAATTTGGTGATAACATTGTTCAATTCAATATCTTTGATGCCATGAAACATCCATTAGAAGAGCATTTTGTCTTTCATTTAGATGTCCTTGATATGTTAGTTGATGATGTGTGTTTTGACATGCTTGCTGATTTTCTTGGGATTGTAGGATTTCTAGATGGTGTTGCTGTTTCTGCTAAATATGCATGTGTTGTTTCTGAAATGTGTGATTCTGCTATTCTTAGTTATACTGTTCTTGATTCTGTTGTTCATAATTCAGCTGTTCTTGATTCTGTTGTTCTTGATTTTGCTATTCATAATTCTACTATTTATAATTTTGTTGTTCATGATTTTGCTGTTCTTAAATCTACTATTCATGATTCTATTGTTCTTAATTCTCGTTGTTCTTGATTTTTTCTTTGTTCATAATTTCTTGTTCTTGATTTTCTTCGTTCTTGATTCTACTATTCTTAATTCTGTTGTTCTTGATTTTGTTGTTCATAATTTTACTGTCCATAATTATACTATTCATAATTTCGTTGTTCCTGATAATTCTGCTATTTTTTCTGCTTCTGATCTTGTTAAATCTATTTCTGCATGTGCTTTTGTTGTCCATTCTGATCCATATACTGATCTTGCTGTTTCTGCATTTGCTTGTTCTGATAAAATTGAGATCCTTGTTGTTTCTTATTCTGCTTCTGTTTGTGATAAATCATCTATTGTTGCTATTGTTGTCCCTGATTCTGTTTTCTCTGGTCGTTCTGAATTTGGCAATTCTAGTTGTTCTGAAAATAATAACTCTGCATGTTCTACATTACCTTCCCCTATGAGACATGATCCTACTGTTTGGGAAGTTTCTGCAACCAGTTTGATACCTTCAATCCAAAAACCACCCACCCTTGACCTTAAGCCTTTGCCTGAGCATCTGAAGTATGCATATTTGGGGGATGATGAGCAGCTTCCGGTGATTGTAGCCAAGAACCTCCTTGCTGAACAGGAGGCGAGATTGCTGCAAGTTTTGAGAGAAAATAAGAGGGCCATTGCATAGACACCAGCGGATATTCCTGGCATTAGCCCTTCCACCTGCATGCATAGAATTTTCCTTGAGGATGGAGCTAAATCAGTGTATAGGGATGTATCTCCTAATTAACTGATCACTACAAAATCTCCAAAGATAAGGATCATCCCACACAAAATACTTAGACTCACTCTTCAACTTATCAATCTGAACCCAGTAAAACATGCAGGCAAAACACAAGCAACCAGGAAATTGACCATATCTGCAAACTAAGGAGAAATGACCTTACCTTGCAACTGTAAAAGCTGCTCATCAAGAAATGAATCATCAATGGGAAGGGGATCCGAGGCTCTCAGAATTCTGCTTAAGTGATCAGCCACTAGGTTCTCTGCTCCACTCTTATCTCGAATCCCTACATCAAATTCTTGGAGGAGCAGCATCCACCTAATCAATATAATCAATTGTGGCTTAGCCTCAAGCTTCTTCAAAAAAAATTTCAAAGCTGCATGATCAGAAAATACCATAACCTTAGAACCAAGCAAATAAGACCGAAACTTGTCTAATGCAAACACAATTGCTAAAAGTTCTTTTTCAGTGGTTATGTAATTTGCTTGAGCAGCATCCAAAGTGCGTGAAGCATAGTAGATCACATGGGAAGCTCTACCCACTCTCTGTGTCAAGACCGCTCCCACAGCATAGTTAAATGCATCACACATAATCTCGAATGGGAGTGTGCAATCAGGTGGCTGAATGACAGGGGTACTGGTTAAAGCTCGCTTCAAGTGATCAAAGGCCTGCATGCATTTCTGGTTAAACAAGAACTCCACATCTTTCTACAACAGGTTGGATAGTGGAAGGGCTATTTGACTGAAATCCCTGATAAAGCACCTGTAAAAACCTGCATGTCCAAGAAAAGAATGAACTTCCTGCATGCAAGTGGGGTAAGATAAACAAGTAATCATATCTATTTTTGCGGGGTCAACAACAATACCATCACTAGAAATTACATGACCTAAAACTATACCCTGTTCTACCATGAAATGACATTTCTCAAAATTCAAGACAAGGTTAGTTTTAATGCATCAATGCAGTACTCTAAACAAACTATCCAAACAAGAATCAAAAGAAGAACCATAGACAGTGAAATCATCCATAAACACCTCCATGCACTCCTCTAGAAAGTTAGAGAAAATAATTATCATGCACCACTGGAAGGTACCAAGGGCATTGCAGTGGCTGAAAGGCATCCACCTCTAAGCAAAGGTGCCGAAGGGGCAAGTGAATATGGTCTTCTCCTGATCCTCAAGTGCAGTGTGAATAAGAAAGTAGCTAGTGTATCCATCCAAGAAGCAATAATGGAATTTTCCAGCCAAACGATCCAGCATCTGATCAATGAAAGGCAAGGGGTAGTGATCTTTCCTTGTGGCCTGGTTGAGCCGCCTATAATCAATGCAGACTCGCCAACTATTCTGCACTCTGCTAGGTATCAACTCATTCTTTTGGTTGGCCACAACCGTCACTCCAGACTTCTTGGGGACGACCTGCACAGGACTCACCCAAGTGCTGTTAGAGATAGGGTTTTGGACTCTGGTTTATATTGGCCTACCTTATTCCATGATGCATATGTGTTTTGTAAGTCTTGTGAATAGTGCCAGAGAACAGGTAATATTTCTCGTAGGAATGAAATGCTCCAACAACCTTTACTATTTTGTGAGATTTTTGATGTCTGGGGTATTGATTTTATGGGACCCTTTTTCCTGTTTCTTTTGACTTTGTTTACATTTTGCTAGCTGTTGATTATGTCTCCAAGTGGGTGGAGGTGAGAGCCACTCGGACTAATGACTCCAAGGTTGTTGTCGATTTTGTTAGATCACATATTTTTTGTAGGTTTGGAGTCCCGAGGGCTATCATTAGTGATCAGGGTTCACATTTCTGCAATTGGAGCATAGAGGTTTTGATGAAAAAGTATGGAGTCTTGTACACGGTTTCTACACCTTACCACCCCTAGACCAATGGACAAGCTGAGGTTTCCAACAGGGAGATCAAGTAGATACTCTAGAAGACAGTTCAACCTAATAGAAAGGACTTGATCAAGAGGCTTGGGGATGCTTTATGGGCTTACCAGACTGCTTATAAGACACCAATTGGGATACCTATATATCAGATTGTTTTTGGCAAAGCATGTCATCTACCGGTGGAAATTGAACATCGCGCATTCTGGGCAGTGAAGAGGTGCAACTTAGACCTAAATCAAGCAGGCATGGAGAGGAAGCTAAAACTGCAGCAATTGGAGGAGATTCATTTGGAGGCTTATGAAAGTTCTAAACTCTATAAAGAGAAGACTAAAGCCTTCCATGATAAGATGATTCTGAGGAAAACATTTGAGAATGGCCAAAAAGTTCTCCTCTATAACTCCCGCCTCAAGCTCATGCCCGAGAAGCTCCGATCTAGATGGTTAGGTCCATTTGTTATCACTAACATTTTTTCTTCTGGTGCTGTGTAGATTACAAGTGAGGCCACTGCGAAAGCTTTCACAGTCAATGGCCACCGCCATAAGCCATTTTATGAGGGAGCTCAAGCTCAAGCAGACGATGTGGAGGTGGTCACCTTGCAAAAAGCCGTCTACCCCACTTGATCTGGTTGTTTCTTTCCCCTTTCTCTTATTTTGATTGTCTCATATTTATTGATGTTATTGCTGGTTTGCTACTAATTTTTGAGCTTTACATTGAGGGCAATGCAAATTTTAAGTGTGGGGGAGAGATTTAGCATGTTGTTTGCTATTTTTTTTTCTGTTTTCTTTGTTTCTGTTTTGCTACATTTTTGTTGTTTTTAATTTTTGTTTTTTGTAAATAAATAAATAAATAAAAATTGATGATGTCTGAGATTTGTGATGTTTATGAGTTTGAAGCAATTGAAATTCAAGGTCATTGCATGATTGAATAAATTTTCTTCCTTCTTGAAACTAATTTTCTTGGTTGTGGATGTCTGAATTGGTGGATTAAGTCCGATAAATGTATACCTTGTGAGATTATGAGCCTATTGATGGATGAATTTAACATTGCACCATTCCCTTATTTCTTGTGTGATTTTCACTCATGTTAATATTCACTCTAGAACTTACTTTGATTCTTTTTTAGGCTACATTTCACTTGCATGCATGAACATGATTGAGGCCTTCTTTCTTGATTAGCTACTTTGGCCAAATAGCCAACCTTGCATCATTTCCCTTTGATTAACCCCCTTGAGCCTATTTGCCTATTCTTTGTCTTAGCTCATTTTATGCCTTTGTGAAAAACCATGATTTTACCTTACCTTAGGGAATGGAAGAGCATTAGTTCATTTTTATTTGAGGAGCTCTTTTGCTTGTGGGCAATTAATAGTTGAGGCTTATGCAAATTGATGTGTAATATGCAAGATGATTAAAAAAAATGATACTAGAAAAAATGAAATGAAAAATGAAGAGAAAAATAATGAATGCAAGAAAGGTTGTGAAAGCAAAGGGAAAAGAATATGTAAGAGAATGTGCATTACATGAATTTTGGCGGGCAAAATTTCATGCCTGTTACTTGTCATTTGAGTTCCTAACCATTGCTCTTTTATTCTCTTTGGTGCTTAACTTGCTATAGCCGTACTGTTTCCTTCCTTTACCTTAGCCCTATTACAACATTGAATAAAGTCCTCTTGATTTTTGTGTGCATGTGTTTGGTAATGGACAAGTAGAAGATAAGCAAACTTATGGTAGTGCAATTTTCATGGGTTGAATTGAGTGAAATACTTACCTTGTAAACACTTGAGGGTTGAAAGTGTATCTTGTGAGGGTCTATCATTCTTGATTTATGTTTTTCAATTTGAAGCTACCTTGCTTATTGGTTTGAGTTGTGAAGAAATGTTAACTTATAAATGTTTTGATCCCTTGAACCTTTGGTTGTTCGTCTTGCTTGTAAACTTTTGCATTCTTGAATGTCATTGGAATTTGAGTTCTTTTTGTTGATCCCTTTTGCCCTTATTTTGGTCTTTTATGTTTTGCCTAGGAGTGCAAAAAGCTAAGTACGGGAGAATTTGATAATCACATATTTGATTCATTAATAAACCCTCATGTTTAGTCAATTGCACTCTCCATATTCTTAATTGATTGAGTTTGGTCTTGATTTGTGAGTTTGGGCTCAATTTGGGCCTAATTGAATTTTTTCAGCATTATTAGGCTTTGACACTATTTCTGTATTTTGGCCATAACTTGAGTTCTAGATATCTGATAATCATGAATTTATTAGGAAAGCTAAGAGGAAGCTCTACAACTTTGGTGAAGAGCTCGAAATCTCAATCAGATGTCTAGTCGTCCTAATTTTGCATGGAAGTCAGAATATGATTTCAGAGACCTTTTGATGTTGTTTTGGTCATAACTTGAGTTATAGATCTCCAAATTGCATGAGGTTTGGGCCCAAATATTCATAACTGACCCAACTTTGTAATTAATGGGTTTTTAATTATGCAAAGCCAAAATAAGGGATAGTTTAGGGGGTGGCAAGTCAGAAACCGAGGCATCCTTCTTTCTGACATTTTTCTTTCTTCTCTCTAGAACTCTCTTCCTCCTCCTTCTCTCTAATTTTCGTTTTCTTCTTCCTTCTTTTATTTATGTAAGTTCTCCACTTCTCATGGAGGGGTAGAGCCTTTAGATCAATCCAAGAGATTGAATATGCTTGGTTGTTAATCTTGAGATTTCGTTTTTAATATTTATGTTCATCTATTAATCTAGTTTTTTTTCTTCTTCTTCTCTTTGTTAATTCTGGTTGCTTAATTGAAATTTTCATATGTTAATAGTTTAACTACCATGTGTAAAGATATGAACTCAGAAATTAAACAAGACATTGAAGGTATTTGATGAAATGTTTAACTTGGTTGGATCTTGGCTTTTAAGTTGATTTCAGTTTTGATGAGTGCTTAACTTATCTAATCTTAATTAATTGAAATCTAGAAGCATTTCTAGTAGAAGATCCATGATCATTGAGAGGCTTCTTGATGTAGTCTAAGACCAAGGACATGATTAATAATTGAATAGACCTTTAGTAATCAAGGATGGATTAAAATCAAGTTTGGACAATTTTCTTGGATTGGTTGCTTTCTTAATTCTGATTAATTTGAATTCTGATTCTTAATTCTATTTATTAATTCTGTTTTTTAATCTCGCCTAACCCCCCATTTTAACATGACTTGATCAAATTGTGTTTTATAATCCTTAAGAGATGATCTAGTGTTGCTTCTTGTGCTACAAGCCGTAGGCGTAACTTGGTTATAGTTTTTGTGAGTTCGACGCTCGTCAATACTCACACAAGCACTCATACCCTTCAATCACATGACTCAAGTCAAGAAATAACATATTATGCACTCAACAAACAATGATGGTAGGAGAAAGAATGCAATGTTTTCACATGCATTAAAATGGTTATATGGGAAGGAAGATGTAGGAGATAAAAAACATAAAAGGCCAAACATATATCAAGCTTCAAATGGGACCTATGGATACAATCATATTAGAGTAAGATCGAAAGGCTCAATCGGTCCAAACAATGCCCTAATCATTTCCTCAATCATGCACAATCTAGGATTTTGCCTCAAGAGAGTTTAAAAACAATTTCAAGGATAACTAAAACTTTCACATGTACAATTCATAAACTTTCTCTAGACAAGAATTCTTAACATTTTCAAAGTTAAACAAGCATGCAAGTGGGAAATGCATCATACATAAAAAGAGACTAGATTACTTCAGCAAGCTTCAAAGATTGCATATGGATTCAAAGAAATATCAAAGTCAATTTGCATCTATATCTATCATTAGGCAATCATTTCACATTAGTTATTAGCAACATGATATCCTTTAAAATTTTCCAACATTATCGATCATGCTTAAAACTATTATGAATCATGTTGTGAAAGGGAACAACTATTGTATGTTGAATGGATTTTCATGAAATTTTCATCAAGATATATGTTCCTATGGATATTATCAAAACATACTTAGCCGCAAACATAAATAGTCATAGTAAAACACATAAATATAATACCAAAAATAATCAATACTAACATATAATCACAATAATACTACCGCATAAATGTACATCAAAATAAACAATCGTAGACACCCCCAAACCTGAGGGAAACAATGTCCTCACTGTACAAAAGAAAACATACAGTAATATATAAAAGGAAATACAACAAAAGAAAATGCCCTAAATGCCATGAGGGCTAGATGGCTACCTCATCACTGTCTATGGCCTCATCATCTGCATCCTCTGGTATGGGTTGTGCAGCATCTTGACGATCTCTATGTCTAGGTGCATGGGCATCCTCCTAATCTTGTGGTGGCATGGGGGGGGGCAACTATAGCCTTAGGTGGGAAGTGTGGGACAAGAAAGTCCTCCATAAAAAGCTATAGGTGCTCCACCATCCATCATTGGGTCTGAATGGTATAGGTCAGCATGGCTGTCATATGTGCCACATGGGCCTCCATTTGTGCCCACCATGCTGCTCGGGTTTCTACAGGAGCTTGCCTTTGTTCCCTACGAGTTAGGGTTGGTGCTGGGGCTGCTCGCACTCTCTCAATGAAATAATCATTGAGATGTTGTTTCACCTCAGTAGTTTCCTAATGAGGCCCTACTTGAACAGATTGTCGCCGACAAAGTAAATGAATGAGTGACGGGAACAAAAGACTCATGCACTCCCTCGCGGTTCTCCTTATTTGAGCATGGATAATATGGGCAACATCGATGGCGCGGTGCTCAAGGATATAATAGATCAGGATAGCCCAATCATGAGTCACCTCTGATAAGTTTGTTGTTGGCAAGATGCAAGTACATATGAAGTGGTACTAGACCTTAGCCTCTGGTGTCAAACAGGATCGGGGGAATAATCGAGGTCTGTTGGTCAGCACACTCAAAGTCCAGAGCATAAATTGTGCTGCAACTGTGCAGATCCTAGCAGTGATCGTGATGAGGTCAATTCCCTCCTCTAGCTTCCATTGGAGGAAGTGAGTATACTCGTATACAACCGGGGGAGGCAACAAACTCATAGTTGCTCTGATGATGTTAGGAGAATAGGAGACTTAGAGTCCCCACACAACAATGGTAGTAGTATCTGGGTCATTCACATTAATGTTCGTATGAAACTCGCGAACTAAAGGAATCGCAGCCACCTCAGGGTGTTTTACAAAAGTTATCCAGTGAAGCTGGCGGATGGTTTGCTCAATGTCCTGAGGGATGACCTCCCGAAAGGAAAATCCTCGCTCTGCCATCACTAGTTTGGAAACCAGTGTTGAATATCTCTGGGCAGCCACTGTAGAAATAAACCTCCTCTCATCAAACGTAAGAAGGGGAGATGGCTCCCTGTTACGCTGGCTAGAGGAACCTCGTTGTCTTTTAGCACCCATGATAGACTTGAAAAAAGATTTACAAATAGTCTGAATTGAATAATCAAATGTATAAAACATATTAAAATAGTCAATTCTGAAAAAATATGGGCCACATGCCACGACATTAACACCTGCATCGCGACACTCAACAGTATTCATAACACGTCGTGACATTCATCATCCACGTCATGACATTCAACCTAATTTAACCTCGTGCCACGATATTCAACATCAACACCGTGACATTGAACCAAAATCAAACACATGCCGCTGTATTCATTATCCACGCCGCAGTGCGCATACAAGAAGAACTTAGAAATTACACAAAACAGGACAAATCCATGCATTCTAGGCATAAATCTTAAACATAAACTAACAAAAAACATAAAACACTTAACATGTCACACAAATTTTTAACAAAAACAAAAAATACAAATATAGAAAAGTGCAAAACTAAGTAAGATGATAAAATAAATAATCAAATCATAATAAACGTAAAAGAAATTACAGCATACCTTGAACAGAGTGGAAAAAGGAAGAGACAGGGGTGGGGAAAGCAAGAACGAGAGAGAGAAGTGCAGAGAAAACAAAGAAGAAATAAGGGAACTGAGAGCAAATGGGAGACACATGAAATGTCGCGGCGTTTAACCTTAACTGGCCAATCGCGCCGTGGCGTTAAGCTTCCTGCATCGCAGCGTGCTTTTATTCCCTGCTAATTTAATTATTTAAATAATTACTATATATATATATATTTGAACAGTAGGTACATTGCGGCATTGTATATCGTATGTCGTGGCGTTAAACCCCTCAACGTTTGACTTGCTAAGGCCTCGGGTTGTACAATTGATAAGGCTCACGCCGCGACGTGAGGAGTCAGCCTACAAAATTCTACAGTAAACTCACTTCAGCTGTAACTTATGCCCAAATAAGGTCTCCAACACCAGCAAAACATTTCTATAAGGTCAATTTGCATAATGTAATATAAAAATATACTAAAACCAAAAATTCAAGGTATTGACATATTTAAAGCATAAAATAAATAACTTGGGTTCTCTCCCAAGAAGGGCCTGATTTATAGTCCCAGCAGGACTTTATCTGCAGTTCTATTTGTATTTACTTAGGGGAGGATTATCTTCCTCCGCTTCATCAAGATAGGCATGGTCCACAAGAAAAGGCAAGGATTTAAACTCCAAGTTTGAAGCTTTCTCAATAGGTGGATTGCATATTTTAACCACAATGCTTGTATTCAGTTGATCCAACTTAACATCTTCCTAATCTCCTACTGAGATCATGTGATTTTCATTTAGAGAACAGGCTATACTTTCACTAATTGCCTCGGATGTCATCCCTTCAACTATAGTCACCAAAGAACATTCTTCTTGATCTTGAGGACTCTTCATAGCCTTGAAGATATTAAAAGTGACCTCTTGATCTTGTACCCTCATGGTGAGTTCTCCTTTCTCCACATCAATGAGGGTTCTTCCAATTGCAAGGAATGGCCGACCTAAAATCATAGGGACTTTGCTATCCTCCTTTATATCAAGTATGACAAAATCTGCAGGGGAGATGAACTTGTAGACTTTAACCTGTACATCCTCTATAAACCCCCTTCAGATGAGTAAGGGTTCGGTTTGCTAACTATAAGGTAACTAAAGTAGGTATAGCTTCCCCTAAATCTAGTCTTCGGTATATGGAATAGGACATGAGATTAATACTGGCTCCTAAATCACATAAAGCCCAACCACTAAACTTCTCACCAATTGCATAGGGTATGGTGAAGCTTCCAGGATCTTTGAGCTTAGGAGGAAGTTTATTCTTCAGGATAGCACTGCATTCCTCCGTAAGGGCAACAGTCTCAAACTCACCAACCTTTCTTTTTTTTGACAAGATTTCTTTCATGAATTTCAAATAGCTTGACAATTGCTCCAAAGATTCCGCAAATGGAATGTTAATATGTAGCTTCTTGAACACTTGTAAGAACTTCTGAAATTGGTGCTCAAGCTTGTTCTTTACTTGACAGTTTGGGAATGATAGAGGATGTATATATGGTTTGACCTCCTTTTTCTTGTCCACTGCCTTCTCCTTAACAAATTCTTGATTCTGTTGAACCTCCTTGTTCATTGCCTCCTTTTCTTAGGCAACTTTAGTCTCATCCTCAAGCAGCCTTGTTTTTGGATTCCCTTCTATGGTTGTACTGCTCCTCAATGTTATAGCATTGCAGTGCTCATTGGAGGCGCCCTTGGGATTAGTGACTGTATCACTTGGCAAGGATCCTGGGAGCCTATTATTGATAGTATTTGCTAACTGCCCCACTTGTGTCTCTAATGCCCTCATTGAAGCAGATTGGCTTTGAAACATTACATTGTGCTTGGCCAACTAGGCATCACTCTTTGTCATGAAGGAGTCAGTCTTAACCATTAGTTGTATGAACATATCGTCCAAAGAAGGTTTCCTTTCTTGCATTAGTTGTCTTGATTGGGAGTTGAATCCAGGAGGATTGTAGGCTCTGTCATTCCCAAGTGCTGAGGAGGAACCTTCTTGGTTATCCCTCCAAGAAAAGTTGGGATAGTTCCTCCATCTAGGGTTGTACTAGTTCGAATATAGATTATTTTGTTGAGGGCGATAGTTACCAACATATAGTGCATTTTCTGACATTGAGGGGCACCAATCACTCGCATGGTTATCGCCATACTTGTCATACAACACAAATGGGCTCTGGTGAGGACTTTGCCTTATATTGTCCAGCTTGCTTGCTATTGCTGCCACTTGAGCTGATAGCAATGTTATTGCATCCACCTCATGCACTCCAGCCACCTTTTCGAGGACTGCTTCTAGCAGAGGGCCATTGGTAGCTGTTGGCTGCCAATTCCTCCAACAGTTGAAAGGGATCATCAAAAGATTTGCTTAATAAAGAGCCTCCAGCTGCAGCATCCACTATTGGACGATGTTGCGGCAACAAGCCTTTGTGAAATGAATAGACTTGATGCCACAGCGGAATAGCATAGTATGGACACCTCCTTAGCAGATCCTTACACCTCTCCTAAGCTTCATGTAAGGATTCAAATTCAATTTGAGTGAATAATGTGATATCATTCACCATCTCAACAATCTTGGCTGGAGGAAAGTATTTGTTAAGAAATTTGTTACATACCACATACCCAGTTGTTATATATCCCACAAGCAAAGATTGCAAACAGCTCTTAGCTCTGTCTTTGAGAGAAAAATGGAAGAGTCTTAGGCGGATGGCATCCTCAGATACTCCATTATGCCTAAATGTGTTACAAATCTCCAGGAAATTTGAGAGATGAGCATTGGCATCTTCATTAGATAACCCTCCAAAATGTACAGAGGTTTGTATCATTTGACTTATGTCTGGCTTGATCTAAAAGTTATTTGCATGGATGGCTAGCCGTCTAATGTTAGACTGCAAGTTATCCATTTGAGGGGTTACAAGCTCCCTCAAAGGTTGCATGTTGTTATGCTCATCCACCATCTTTCAAGTACCTAAAACAAATAAATAATTGAAACTTAAATTAATATGCACAAAAAGAAACTTGAACTAGAACTAAATAAACTCATTATTAATATTGACAATATTAAAATTAAGTCATATTCCCTGGCAATGGTGCCAAAAACTTGTTCACTCTTTTGCTTACCGCAAGTGCATAGGTCACACTTGTAATTTAGTTAAGAGTCAGATATCATTCCCATGAGGAATACGTCAATCTCAAGAACCAAATATTAACCAATAGTTTACTTAATACTATCGAAGCATATTCAATTTATAAAAGGTTAGTTCAAAATAACTAGAAAGACTAAAATGCAGTAAATCAAAATTAAAGATGTTGATTAGAGAATAAGGAATTTTTCTTCATCTCCTACTTCAATTGATAACAAGCAATCCTTATAAGTAATATAAATGAAACGATTAGGTTAGCTTGAGAATCTAATTTAGTTAAAAGCCTATGTCTAGGTCAATCAATCATACTTTAGTTACCTAATTCACTATGTTTTCATGAGAACTAGTGCAAAATCTACTCATTAAGATATATTCTCAATTTAATATGCATGGCCAAGAGGTATATTTCTATCCCATTAGTGAATCAACTTACTCCACTATTAGAATGACATTAAACATGCATCAACCATACATATGATCTCAAATCCAAATTCCTATGTCTAGGTTCATCAGATTTCAACAGATCACTTAAAAATTGGCCACACTATCAAGAGCATTAAAATCCATATGATTGAACAAAACCAAATCATGTATATAAACTCAAAAGATTACAAAATCATTCAATATCCATAAGAGGATCCAAAGAAATCCCTATATACAACTTAGCTAGCCATGAAACACGAAAATATATAACAATACATCATGTTCATGATAATAGAAACAAGGAAGTAAAAGGAATGGAAGAGAGAAGCTCAATAATGATGATCCTTGATGCTTGAATCTTCCTCCAAGATGAAGATGACCTCCAACCTTGGCTACTTCTACTTCCTTTCAACCTCACAATGAAAACCTAGTCGCTGTTTTTTAAAAATGCAAAAGCTCTTTAGTTGAAATATGATAAAACAATATTTATATGTCCAGAAAATAGAGTCACGCCGCGACTTTCATGATGTGTATGTAGATTAGGTTATCACATTGCGACATTCATTCCATTGCGCCGCAGCATGCAAACTTCGTGTCTCTCTATCTGAAGTCAGGGATGCACCACACCGCAGCATTGACATGCCTGCACTACAACATGATAAGTTGGTCTTACACTTAGCTTTCTCTTGGGCATCCTCTTCCAGTGTTGGTCCAAATCTTCCAAGTTTCTTCTTGATTGAAGCCCTTCCTACAATAGAGAAATCATCAGTTCAATAACAATTGCAAATGTACTCGATTTCTCAAAGATTTAGAAATATTTCCTCAAAATCATATTGGAAGACATCAAGATTGAATTATATAAATATGAGGCTAAAGTCTTCTATGAATGTATAAAAACAAGGACTAAGCAATCAATATAGCACAGATATAGGGTATAAATAACTACAATTTATGGAGTTATCAATACCTACTTTAGCTTTTATGTTAATTTTGATCTCCTTCTCCACCTATCAAGGCTTTGTCTTTGCTTTAGTTAGCACTTGTTGGATTCTGATTCTCTTTTCTAAAACTTTCTCGTGATGCTATCTCCTTCTCCAAGTCTTGATCATTCCTTGTTGTGGCTTCTAGAGGTTGACAACCTTTGTATCCTTTGGGTGATGATTGATGTTCCACTCTTAAATCATGACATTGGCTTTTGGCTTCATTGTCCTAGGATGTCTCTTTGTCAGCACAGAGATTTGTAGCCTTGAGGATTCATTGGCTAAAGTGTACTCCTACACCTAGCTT
This sequence comes from Ormosia emarginata, assembly GCA_029884605.1. Taxonomy (NCBI): domain Eukaryota; kingdom Viridiplantae; phylum Streptophyta; class Magnoliopsida; order Fabales; family Fabaceae; genus Ormosia; species Ormosia emarginata. Next base: position 51,342,911 of record JAQQTP010000088.1, read on the forward strand.
TCGATAATAGGTAAATAATCAGTGATATCACCATTGTCATGGTTTAACCTTCTAAAAACATTGTTTGTTGGTGTTGTATTTCTAAGTTCAGCGATTGGCTGAGGTTTGCTTATTGCCCCCTGACCTTGTTGGTACCTAAGTGAGTCTAGATTTTCGACTAATTCTGACTAGATGGCATTCTATTTTTAGTATTTTAAAGAGTTATCACACTAACGCTAACTTGCTTTGGAAAAGGAATCTGTGTCAACAGCCATTTGAGGCTCCTTTGTCTATTATCTTGAACCTTCCCTCCTTGATTACTTTCAATATAAAACTCTTGAAGACTACACAATTGTTAGTGTAATGGGTATATGAGTTATGCCACTTATAGTATTTTTTGTCTTTGATATCCTATAGCTTCAAAAGATGTCCTTCAGGGAGCCAAACCTACTTATCCTTCAAAAGGAAGTCAAAGATTTGGTCAGCTTGACTAATATCAAATGAGCACTCTTATTTACCTTTAGCCTATTCTTTCTCCTTAATTTTGGATAATCTCAACATCAGGCAAGTGTAGGCCGAACCTTTGAAGATCTTAACTACATTGATCTCTCTTTCCTCATTAGGCATGTACTCTTTATCAACTAGATAACCGGAGCATCCAACTAGTGAAATTGCATAAGGACCTCTATCAGCTCTGCAGGATCTCTTTTATTCCTTATCTTTGATCCATATTTCATATCAAATTTCTTTTAAAGCTAGTTAAGGCAAGTTTTGCAAAGTTTTTTAAGATCAATTTTTCATTTAAGAAGTCTAGCATGCCTTTAATAGCTAGCTTTGCACACTTGCTTTCAAGCAATTAGGTGGCATAAAGCTTTAACTTCTCTGAATCTTTCCAAATAATTGGCCATAGGTTCATTCAAACACTACTTGATCATTGTCAAATAGGCTATTGAAAATTCGGTCTATATTCTATATAAATTATCATGGATTAGACACTTCATTTCATTCCAACTCTAGACAAAACCAAGTGGCAAGTTGGTATACCATATGTGAGCTGATTTGGCTAGAGAGATAAAGTGGGTATAACTATAGTCGATAGAAGTCATTTTGGCTAAGCTCACAATACTAAGCAGTGAATTAGCTAATGTGCACCAAGGTGATCTAACTATCTTACACAGAGAATTTTAAGAACTTTAGGTACTTGTAGCACTTTGGAAGGGAAGTCATACGGTCGATCTCATAATACAACTTCCTATAAACTAGCTTTTCATTCAAGTTTAGAATGACTCCAAAATGTCTTTTTATTATATCAATTGTCTGATTTAGGTCAACATTCATAGTTGGCCTAGTTTTTTAGGCCAGAGGCTAATAAGGTAACTAATTCGGTCTTCCTTAGGTGCCAAAGACTAATAAGGCATCTGATTGAAACCTAATGTGGTTGTTGGTGCATAGGGCCATGAATTTGGTGTTTCCCATGGTTGAGGTGTAGTAAATGGTGTAGTGCTTGTGTATGACTATGTAGCAAATGAATATTGTATATAAGTTTCAACCATAGGCTGCTATACACATGTGTTTCCAACAAAATTTACCACAAGATTTGGCCGATGAGCAAAAGCACCATTGGAGAATTTTGAGATTAATTAGGAAAACTTCAGCTTTATAGTAAAGAAGTTTGGAAGATTCTTCAACAAGAATAGAACTCAAAGAAGACCTCCTTTCCCTCCAAAGAAGACCTATCACAAAGGGGAAGGAACCTCATCCGCACTTATATGCTATGAATGTGGAAAGCCAGGATACATGCAGATGGAGTGTCCTATCTGTTACCAAACGACCTCAATACTCAAGAGGATGGTGAATTGAGTTTTTAAAATAAGTTCGCAAATTTTTTGCAAAACACTTGATTATTGATTTTTGTTGAAACTATTAATTGATAGAGATGAATGGATAATGAAGATTGAGCATTTTCACTTACAAAAGAGCCAACCAAACAAGATAGTATTCAAGCAAGCAAATATAATCAAAGCACAAAAGTAAAAGAAAATCAAAAACAAGATTTATCCTGGTTCAGCCACCTATCCAATTATGACCTACGTCAAATCCTTAAGCAACCACTTGAGATTTTCCATTATATCTTCAAGCTTCAATAGGTGCTTAACAACCTTTACAAACTGAAGCACTCAACACCTTAGGATACCTCACCCTTTGTGCTTAAGCCTCTACTTTCAAGGGATGCCTCACCCTCATTTATAGATTAATCAAGGTTGATAGAATGAAGCTCTCATAAGAGTAATTAATACATATTGAAGTCCTAACAATGCTCTTCAAGAATATCTCAAATGATTTGCAAAAATAGAGCAATAAGGATTTGAAAGATTGATTCTCAGATTAGAGTGAAAGAAAAAAGTTTTAAGTTGTTGGTTAGTTATTAATAATGACCCAACTCAAATATTTATAGTGATTTCAAAGAATGGAATCATTAGGTGTATTAATGGGCAATATTTAATGCCAAGTAAAAAATCGTTGGGTGTTTTCAAACTTGATGTAATTGATTACATGGCTCTTAGAACGTGTTCTTAGCTTTCTAGGCAGGATGTAATCGATTACAACCTTCATGTAATCGATTACATGGCCTCTTCCAGACTTGTAATCGATTACAACCTCAATGTAATCAATTACAAGGCCTTTGGTTGACTTGTAATTGATAACTCCACAAATTGTAGTTATTTGGGCCCCATATCTGTGCTTTATTGTCTGCTTAGTCCTTGTTTTGATGCATGAATGGAAGAGTTTAGCTGTATACTCATATGATGTGATTTCAATGTCTTCCATCATGATTCTGAGAAAATGTGTCTGATTCTTAGATATATTAAGTACATTTGCACTGATTATTGAATTGGAAATTTCTCTATGGTGGGTAAGGTTCCAACCAAGTGAATCATTTCAGATTTGGACCAGCATTGCAAGAGAAAGCTAAGTGCAAGGATCAGCTTGTCACGCCGTGGTGTGGCATATGAATGTTGCGGCATATGCCTCCCCTGCATCAAAAGTCAGAGAGCTACGCATTTTGCACGCCGAGGCATGATGATGGGAATATCGCAATGTTCTAACCTAAAATGTAACGCGCTGCGCCGTAAGTAATTGAATGTTGCAGTGTGACCCTATTTTCTGAGCCATATAAATACTTTCACATTAAATTTTTAGGAGAGTTTAGGTTATTTTTTAGAAGATGCAACCAGGTTTTAGCATTTCAGACCAGCAGGAAGCAGAAGTGACCAAGTTTGGAGTCTCTCTTCACCTTGGTGGAGGATTGAAGCTTGGAGGATCTCTCCCTTAAGCTTTGCTCTTCCCTTTTCTTCTCTTTTCTCTTCTCCATCTCCATGAATATGAGTTCTTTTGATATATTTTTGTTTGTCATGGCTGGCTAAGCTGTTTACAGGGTTTTTCTTTGGATCCTCCTATGGATATTGATTAATCTTGTAATCCTTTGAGTTATATACATGATTTAGTTTTTGTTCAATCATATAATGCTTAATGCTTTGAATGTTTGATTAGCTTTCAATTGATTTGGTCAAATCTAATGAACCTAGACATAGGAATTTGGAATTGAGATCGTGTGTATGATTGATGCATGTTCTATTTCATTCAATTAGCTTGGATGCGATGATTTGTTAATAGGATAGAAATATACCTATTGGCCATGCATAATAATTAATTGGGAATAGATCTTAATGAGTGGATTTACACTAATTCTCATGGACACATAGTGAATTAGGTAATGGAAGCATGGCTAATTGACCTAGATATAGGCTTTTGGCTAAATCAGATTCCAAAGCTAACCTAGCCATTGCATTTATATTACTCGAAATGATTACTTGTTAACAATTGATATAGGAAATGAAAAAGGATGCCCTATTCTCTAAATCATTATCTCAACTCAATCTGATAGTTTTAAGTTTTTCTAATTAGTTTAATACACATCTTTCCAATTTATATGTCCTTGAATAGAAATACTTGAGTTATTGGTTTATAATTAGTACTGAATTTATGTTTGTCCTTGTGGGAACTGCTAGCTACACTACAAGTGTGACCTGTGCACTTGCAGTAAGCAAAAGAGCTAACAATAATCGATTACAACACTTGTGTAATCAATTACAATGGCCCTTTAAACACATTTTTCAAGACCAATTAAGCTTAATGGCCATTTCCAACTTAGAAAGACTTGGATTTGTTTAAGATATGATCTTTAGTTACAAAAGCCAAGATTAAAATCAACATTTCTTTAACATGTGAACTTTGATCATTAAGTTGATTTATAAAGGATCTTTCAAAACCATTTGAAGATAATTAAGATACTTGAGAGTGTTTTACATTGAGATCCGAAGGCCTATAACCTATACCGAATATACCCCTTTTGATCTTGATCTTGATCTTGACTTTGTTATCATCAAAAACTTCATTTAATATGCTTCATGACTTAAGCATTCACACTATCTACTAAAAGAAAGTGGAAAAGTATGAGAAGATGTCCTCAAAGGATAAGAAACAAAGAAGAGCTTATATAGCATGAGATGAAAATGACATGGACTCAACAGATAACTTAGACAATGAGAAAGCTCATCTTTGTCTTATGGCTAGAGTAGAAAAGGAAGAAAAAGATGACTTGGAGGTAATATCTTCAAACTTTGACTTTTCCCCTTTCTATGATGAATGCAAGATGCATTTGAAGAATTGCAAAATGAATCTATAAAGCTTGCAAAACTTGTTTATCATCAAAGAAAACAATTTTCTCTTTAGAAAACAAAATCTCTATTTTAAACAAAGAAGTTGAGGAACTTAAAATTGAGAATGAAACACTTGGAATAATTGATGCCAACTCTTCACACATGACTTGCTCTTCACATGAAAATGCAACTACATCATCTTTTTGCTCATCATGCAAAGCTTTTGAAAAGGCAAGTGAGGATTTGAAAAATACTCTTTAAAAATTTACCTTTGGAAGAGACAACTTATATATATTGCTTGGGAAAAAAAATGTGTTTTTCAAAAGGCCGGTCCGGGGTACAATCCATAAAACCAACAAAAACTTTACAATAATTTCTTTGTTCCCTCAAGCACATCAACTAGTCCTTTCGTAAAATGTTTTTGATAATTGCCGAGACTATCAAATTATATCAATTTATAACTGATTTACCCAAACTACTTACAATATAAGGTAACACTGGGTTGAGCCCTTAGATCACTCTAATTGCACAATCAAATCAAGAGATTAACAACAGGGGGACGAGTTTGCAAGATTAATAAACATAAAACAATTAAAACAGTAAATAGAATTAGGAAAACAACCAATCCAAGGAAATTAACCAATCATGATTTTAATCCATCCTTGATCACTATGGATCCATTCAATCATTAATCGAATTCTTGGTCTTAGATCACATCAAGAAGCGTCAAGATAATCCATGGATCCTCTACTAGATAAGCATCCATAATTCGATCAATCAAGGTTAGACAAATGAAGCATCTATCTAATCCAAAATTGATCTAAGAAACATGATCCAACGAAGCTAAACATTTCATCAAACACCTTTGATGCCTTGTTTAGTCTCTGTAATCCTCCATTAACACATGGTAATTATGAAATTATCATATGAAAATCCCAATCAAATTAAACAACTCAATTAGAATTAAACAAAGAGAAAGGAGAGAAAATAGATTAATAATTGAATGTAGAACAATTAAAACAGAATCTCAGAATTAAGCATCAAGATTGTCAATTCCTAGGATTTATTAAAGGGTCTACCTCTCTATGAATGGGAGGGAAGAACTTACAGAAAAAGAGAGAAAAACTAGAGAGAAGGGAGGGGAAGGGAGAAGAAGAGAGATATATAGAAAGAATGAAAAATGCTGAATAAGAAGATGGTTATTGTTCTTCTGCTCTAACACTTTAAAACTAACTCCTAATTTGGCCTTACATAATCGGAAATCTAATGGGTACAAAGCTAGGTCAATTAGGAATCAATGGTCCTAAGTCTCATGTCATTTAGAAGCTTACTACTCAAGTTATGCTTAATTAAGTGGCCTAACTCATCAGCATCTCGCCTTTGCTTTCCATCATCAATTGCATGCCCAAAACGACGTATTTAAACTTAGGAGTCTTCAAAAGATTTGGAGCTTTGTGTCTTTGCTTCCATTTAGGCTTAGTTTGACATCCATTAGACTCCTATAACTCAAGGTATGGGCTAATGAGTGTGCAAAGGTTAAGCTGTCAAAATCAACATTCTGGCTCTTGCTTCAACTTCAGTTTAAATTATCCAAACGTATGATCCAGCTCTTGAGGTCTGCATGAAACTTGTAGATATTTGTCTTAGATTTCCTATAAGACTAGAATCACATCAATAAAATATTTGAAACTCATATTATAGCCAAATTACTAAACACTACCAAATAGACCAATTAAGGCTAATTCATACTATAATTCCTTCAATGATCTAATTAGGCCCAATATCATAAAATGTGACAAAACTAACTTAATTAAGCCAAATTGAACCTTAAGAAGCCTAGTGAGAGGATTATTAAATGAATAAAATATATTGCTATCAAATTCCACCACACTTAGATTTTGCACTCCTAGACAAAACACATAAGACCAAAACTAGGGAACAAGGAAAAACAACACAAACTCGAAAAGGAAAAAGTCTAAAAGACTCAATTTTCAATGATATTCAAGAATATAAAAGTTTATAAGTAAGAAGATCAACCAAAGATTTAAGGAATTGAAACATTCATGAGGTAACATTTCTTCACATCTCAAACCTAAAAGCAAGGTAGCTTTAATTTGAAAATCATGAATCAAGAATGATAGATTCTCACAAGATACACTCTCAATCCCTCAAGTGTTTCAAAGGTAAGTATATCACTCAATTTGACCCATGAAAAATTGCACTACCATAAGCTTTCTTATCTTCTACTTCTCCACTACTTAAACACAAAAAAAAAATCAAAAGGACTTTATTCAAGGTTGTGATGGGGTCAAGATAAGGGAAGGAAACAATATGGATATGACAAGCTCAATACCCAAGAGAATGAAAGAGCATTGAAGAAGAACTTAAAAACAAACATGAAATTTTACCTCCAATTCCCTATAATGCACATTCTCTTTACATATCCATTTCTTTTTTTTTTAAATCTTTTTTATCTCTTTTCTTTCACAACCTTCTTGCATTTATTCTTTTTCTTTTATTTTATTTTCTTTTCGATTGACTCGTTTTCTTTTTTTTTCTTCCACCAAACACTTTGCATATTACACATCAATTTGCATAACCCCCACACTTATACTATTAATTACCCACAAGTAAAAGAGCTCCTCCAATGAAAATGAACTAATGCTCCCCCTGTAACATCCGCAATATCATGTTAGACTTGTATATATGGTTACAGAGGTAGCATAATGCTTGCTTAACATGCTTATTTAATTTTGTGATAATTTGAGTTAGATTAGGAACTTTACTGTTACATAAAAGGTGAAAAGTAGCTTAAAATGACCCAGATAATAGCTAAAATGGTTTAGCTAAAGGAATTAAATATGGAGAATTTATTTTCTAGCCACAAATGTTTGTTAAGAGCTGTGGTTAAAATTTGAGAATATACTAAGTTCATTTGGTATTTTTAAGTACACTGAGAGTGTGTTTTAGTACCGGATCAACTAGTAACAGATATGGAAACTTATGGAAATGGTGAAATTAGGATTAAGATGAATCTTAGGATTTATTTTAATGCCTATGGAAGTTAGGAAACTTGATTTGGAGAAATCTAAGTATTCTTAATAGATACATAAGTTTCAGTAAGATATCCTTGTATCCGTAGAGCCTCACATTTTCACCTACTCCCTGACTTTCCTAGTTACTTTTTCTCAATTTCTCACCCACTCTCTCAACGCACGTTCAACTGCAACAGCAAGAGGGAGACGAGAAAACAGAGAAAAGAAAGAGGAAAAGAAGAAGGAATAGGAAGAAGGTCAAAGGCAAAGCTAAGGCTTGAGTTCCATCACCATAACCTTAACATAAGAGTGTTGTTCTTTCATACTCCATGTTTTTCTTCCCTTCCCTTGGTTCATGGCGTTTTCATGGGTTGTTTGAAATGAGTTTTGTGATTTTTTTTCTCAAAGGTTGGAGTTGAATGAACATGGCCCAAGGTTTGTTGATGTTTTGGATATGTTCATGGAACTTTTCTAACCTTGTTTTGATAATACTTAAGGTGTAAAGTGTTTATCTTGAGTTTATTTGGGTTTTGAGCCAAGAGTTTCAAGAGAATACTCGATTGTCTAATGCTAAAATGACCAGATAACCGATTATGAAGGATGCATAATCGGTTATCTAGCCATTTGCAACCCATGGTTTGCAGCCATAACTAGTTAGGTGCGAGCCTTAACCAATTATTTGGCTTGGAAGAGAGCTGGAACAACCTCATAACTAGTTGGCCATGAAAGCCAAAACAATTATTAATTGGTACTAGGAATTCACGTGGAGCACCAAGGCAGCTCCTAACCGATTCCCAGGGTGGGTGACCACTTATGGTTTTGAGAAAAATCAGTTTTTGCTTGCCTTAACCAATTTCCATGGGATGCTAACCGGTTAGAGATTTGTGAGAAACAAATTTTTGTTAGTCTGGGGTGTAGGGCAAGGCTTGTTAAGCTATGTAATCCACACTTATGGATTGATGTGGGTATTTTACAATGTTTAAAGCCCTAGAAAACTCCAATTACTCCCTTAAAGGTAAAGATTGAGTTTGATTAGTATAAGAGCCATGTTTTGCTCTTTTTTTAGTTAAGGTTGAGGTAGGATCTTGTGAAAAAAAGGGTGTTGGTTCCTTTATGTGATAGAGTTGAGCCATATGTGATTGTCTAGGTGCATAAAAGGTTCTTTAATTGAGTGAAGTTGATCTAGAATGCATGTGTGAGACAATTGCTTCCTTATTTTCTAGGTTTAGGCTAGAAGAAATACTAGAATCATGAGTTATCTCCTTTATGTGATGAAGTGGGGCTAGGGATGCATGTTTACTAGTTTTCTTTCTTCATTTGGTTGTGTGGATCTTGTGATTAATTCAAATGCGATTTGAAAATTATCTTTGGATGTTTTTAAGCTTGCAATTCCTATGTATTATGACCTTATGAGGTGTGCACAACCATTTAGCCAGAAACTGGATTTGAGATCCAGAATTCTCATAGCGAGCAGGCTATTTTGGTTAGGCTTACCGGTATTGTGAGGTGGTGTTAGTACTCTTACAATTATAAGGGGAACAAGTCCACTCCTTACTAAGTAGTGTGAGGGCTTTTATGCCTTCCTACCCAGTATATACAAGGGAATGTGGTTCATGGGAATGAGCAAGTATCATGGTTTTCTAAAACAAAAACCTGCGTTGCATTGCATAAGCATTTTTATTTTTTAGACATTCCTTAGGCATAATCATGTGGCATATTATGCATTGCATTATTTGATAGATGTATGGGCAGTGGTTTCTCTCTTGTTAATATTAAATTGTGAAAGGATTGGGTTTACTTTACGATTTTTACATAATGAGTATGTAAATATTCTTATAGTAATGAGTAGAATCTCATTTATCTATTGTGAACATAGTCTAATGTTTATGGTATATTTATTTATTGTGAATGAATAAATACTAGTTTTGAAATACTTATACTGAGGATTTGTGAATTCTCACCCCGCTATGTTTCCATGTTATTCCAGGTCAAGACCCTCAAAAGGGAAAGAAGAAGAAGAAGAAAAAGGCTTATAGTAGTCATGTTATTTTTTTTTAATCAATGCATGTATTTAGTTATATTTTTGTGTTTTTTGAGTAAAGTTTGTGTATGATAAGGAGCCCGTTTATGGCGAATGATGTATATATATAATTACTTCTTCCCTCTTGGCTCTCTATAATAGCTTATGTAGTTTTTGTGGACTTATGTTTTATGCGTCTCTATAAAGTAGCATGCTTGATACTATTTATCTTTAAATATCCTAGTTATATTGAGATATTTGTATTAGTGTGTTACATTATGGTATCAGAGCAATTCATCCTATTGAGTCGAGGTATGGGTTTACTATGCTTAAGCATATTTAGTAATAGTTATGCATTTCTTATCTCTTGCTTGAGATGTTTGAGTGAAATTTCATGACTTGCCTTGTGTTTGGATGTTATTAGCTACTGTTCACGGTTACATGATATTGAGACTGATCAACTCAATATGTATTATTTTGTGCATATAGGAAACTATGGCACCACAGAAGCAAACTAGAGGATTTGGAAACACATCTAGTGAGGGCCTTGGCATGGTTGAAGCTTTCATGGCTATGGCAGATGCTTTGAGAGAGTAGACTACCATGAATGCTAGGATGCTAGAGAGGTTGGGAGCCAATCCACCTCAATAGCCTACACTATCACCACCAAATCAACCGGGCCAACCAACCCAAGAGACATATATGGGAAGGAATCAAAACTTCCAAGACCTCTTAGAATTCTGGAAGTCTAACCCATCATCCTTCAAGGAGGAGTACGACCCAGTCAGAGCAGAGGGTTGGCTTAAGGAGATGGAAAAGATTTTCACTGTCATGGTTTGCTCAGACGAGCAAAAAGTGCTTTTTGCCTCCTATATACTAGAGGGGGAGGCAGAGGATTGGTGGAGGGATTCCAAGAGTTTATTCGATGTGTCGGGAACCCTTGTTATATAGGAGATCTTCAAGAATTCATTTATAATGAAGTATTTTTTGCAAAATCTATAAAATGCAAAGGCGATTGAATTTCTAAGGTTGAAGCAAGGCGGCATTTCTATTATTCAGTATGTGGCCAAATTCAACGATCAGTTAAAGTTCTCATCATGCATCAAGCTTAACCCAAATGAGGTTTGGAAGTGTGTTAAGTTTGAGGAAGGAATGAGGGAGGACATTGAGAAGGCCATTTAACCATTTGAGATCCAGGACTTTGCAACCTTGGTGAACAAATGTCGGGTAATAGAAGGACATGATGGGAAACCTTCAATGGAGTAGAAATCACCTAGCTTTCAGAAGAGGAAGTGAGATGATGAAAAGTTCAAGAAAGGTTCTTCCAAACATTGTTTTCCTAAGGGTAAGGGTAAGGGCAAGTAGGTTTGGAAAGAGTTTATGGGGCCTAAGTGTCCTAAGTGTGGGAAATAACATGGAGATCGACCTTCTTTGGTGTGCTTTGTGTGTGGACAACTGGGGCATTTCACCAGAGAATGTCCTCAAAGGAAGGAAGCTTCATCCACCCAGAGACCTCAAGCCATGAGAAGGGTTTACACTCTAAGTGGTAAGGAGGCGACCTAGTCTTCAGATCTTATCCAAGGTAAATATGTGATTCACGATCACCTTTTAACTGTGTTGTATGATTCAGGAGCATCCCACTCCTTTGTTTCTAATGATTGTGTGAATATGCTGAATTTACCTATTTTTGAACTTTTATATAACTTGTCTATGTCTACATCCAGCGATAAACCAGTTTCAACATCAAGAGTGTGTCTTGATTGTTGTGTAAAAGTAGAGAATATGAATTTCTTCGTAATTCTTATCTGTTTAACCCTTGTAGACATTGATGTCATTCTTGGCATGGATTGGTTGTCCACCAATTGTTCAGATAAATCTCTTATTTTCTTGTCAGATATACCTACTAGAGTTATTTCTTCTGAGTTAGTGTATCTCAATGCAAACCAAGTGAATCTCTATTTGGAAGAGGGAGCTCTAGGATATGTTCTCTTGTTTTCACTAAGTGAAGAGGTTGAATAGAGCTTAGATGATATTCTTGTGGTGAAAGAATATTTTGAGGTTTTCCTAGATGATATTGTTGGTGTATGCCCTAGAGGCCAAGAGCGATATTGGACATATAAAGTCAGTTATTGGACATACCGCAAATCATGCAGAGGGATGTGAGTGATCTAGATGAGATTTATCCCTTCTACATAACAAGAGCGATATCTCCGGGCCCCCTAATTGAGTGAGATTGCGAAATGCATGGCCATGCTCAAATGAGTCGATATGAGATATTGATCTCATTTGTTGTTATTAAGTCTACCCGGGTATCAGGAAATGAAGGATTGAACTATACAAGGGTGATGCATTCCATGCCTTGTGATCAATCTAGATATCTAGACAGAGGGACTAAACTACACGGAAACATTGGTCACGGACAGGTTATGTCAAATCATTGACATTCTCATTACTTGGGTGGCAGCGATATGTTGCTAGATACAACTCACTGCTTGTAATATTAAAATGGGATTTTAATATTACTACCAACGTTATGAGAACCTGCAGGATCTAAGTTGGACTTGGATTCAATTGTGGGCCAAACTCATAACAAATGAGTCTACGATTGCACAGCTTACCTTGCTACTGCTCTCACTCACATAAGGTAGTAGCTATTATAAATAACACTGCTAAGAGGCTATCAAGGCATGCATTACAAACCCTTACTGCACTTGATAGAAACAGTGAGTGAGAGAGTGACAGGTTTCTTCTCTTCGCAGCTAGCATTGTGTGAGAGAGGCATGACTCCTATTTGCGGACGTTGGACATTCGTGAGTCTATTCGTGTGGATACCATAGAGACATCATCGCTGTTACGGTGTTGGTGATTTACGTCACTTGTTTTGATCAAGCTTCAAGAGGTAAACAATTTTTTTTTAAAAAAAAAACTCGAATTATGGCTTTTTCGCATGGATCCTTGGTGGGAATTTTGTTTTTTGCTGCGTCATGTATCCATGATTCTAAACAGATATAGTGGAATTTCCACCTGAGCGAGAAATGGAGTTTATTATAGACTTAGTATTTGAGACGAGACCTATATCTATAGCATCCTATAGGATGGCACCACTAGAGCTAGCAGAACTCAAGAAACAAATAGAGGAATTGCTAGACAAATAATTCATTAGATCGAGTGTTTCTCCATGGGAAGCACCTGTTACTAGTGGAAAAGAAGGATGGTACCATGAGGCTTTGCATGGATTACAGACAGTTGAATAAAGTAACCATAAAAAATATTATTTATTGCCTAGGATAAATAATCTAATGGATCAGCTGAGAGGAGCTTCAGTTTTCTCAAAAATTGATCTTAGATCTGAGTATCATCGAATACGGGTTAGGGAAGAAGATATCCCTAAAATTGCCTTTAGAACTAGGTATAGGCATTATGAGTATCTCATGATGTCCTTTGGGTTGACAAATGCATCAGCGGTGTTCATAGATTACATGAACAAGATCTTTAGACCCTACCTAGATCAATTTGTTATGGTGTTTATAGATGATATCCTTATCTATTCTAAGACAACGAAGGAGTATAAGCAACATCTTAGAATAGTTTTGGAAACCCTTAATGAGAAGTGTTTCTTTGCCAAACTATCTAAGTGTGAGTTTTGGCTCAAGCAAGTTCAGTTCTTAGGCCATGTGATTTCTCAGGGTGGGATTTCGGTGGACCTGAGTAAAGTGGAGGCAGTGTTACAGTGGGAAAGACCCACCACTGTGACCGAGATCAGAAGCTTCTTAGGCCTAGCGAGGTACTATAGGAGGTTTATAGAGGGTTTTTCTTAGATAGCACTACCTTTGACTAGATTGACTAGGAAAGGTAGTACTTTTGAATGGACACAAGACTATGAGAATAGTTTTTAGGAGCTATAGTTGAGGTTGACCTCTTCAGTAGTGTTGGTAATTCTGGATCCTTTAGAGAACTTTAACATGTACTATGATGCTTCAAAGATAGGTCTGGGGTATGTTCTGATGCAACGTAGGAGAGTTGTTACCTATACATCTAGGCAGTTGAAGCCACATGAGGAAAACTACCCTACTCATGATTTGGAGCTAGCCGTGATGGTGTTTGCCTTAAAGGTTTCAGGACACTACCTTTATAGAGTCCAGTTCGAGGTGTTCAGTGATCATAAGAGTTTAAAGTATTTATTTGATCAGAAAAAGCTAAACATGAGACAACGAAGATGGATGAAGTTTTTGAAAGACTACGACTTTGAGTTGAAGTATCATCCGAGTAAAGCTAATGTGGTGACTGATGCACTAAGTAGGAAATTCCTACATATGTCTTTGATGATGATCCAGGAGAGTGAACTTCTTGAGAGTTTTAGAGACTTGAGCCTTGCAGTGACTGTGTTGCCATATTGCCTCAGTGTGAATAAAGTAGATATATTGAATAATTTGAGGGCTCAGATCTTAGAAGCTCAAAAGGAGGATGAGACTCTTAGGGATGTAAGTGAGCAGATCTTCCTAGGAAAATCGAGAGAGTTTGATATGGCGAATGATGGAATGATTAAGTTTAGAGGTAGACTTTACATTCCAAGTGAATCCGGAATCAAAAAATAGATCCTTGAAGAGGCTCACTGTAGTCAGTACACTATCCATCCTGGGGCCACTAATATGTACCAAGACTTGAAGAAGATGTTTTGGTGGCCTAGAATAAAGAGTGACATAGTAGAGTTTGTGTCTAGGTGCTTAACTTGTCAGAAGGTCAAGATAGAACACCAAGAACCCTCTGAACCTCTCAATCTTTAGAAATTCCCGAGTAGAAATGGGATAATATCATAATGGATTTTGTGATGAGGTTACCCAAGACTCAGCAAGGTTTTAATGTGGTTTGGGTTATTGTGGATAGATTAACCAAGTCTGTCCACTTTTTACCCATTAGAGATAACTACTCCTTGGATAGACCATCCCAGTTATATCTTTAGGAGATAGTTAGATTGCATGGTGTTCCCTTCAGTATAGTTTCAGATAGAGACCCTAGATTTACATCTAGATTTTGAGGAGCCTTGCAAAAAGCTTTCAGGATTAAGCTTAGCTTAAGTACAGCATACCACCTACAGATAGATGGTCAATCAGAAAGAACTATCCAAACCCTCGAGGATATGCTTAGAGCATGTGCGCTAGAGTAGAAGGGTAGTTAGGATAAGTTCTGACCTTTAGTGGAGTTTGCCTACAACAATAGTTACCATACCAACATAGGCATAACATCGTATGAAGCACTTTATGGTAGGAAGTGTAGGTCCCCCTTGTGTTGGTATGAGGTTAGAGAGAGAACCATCCTAGGGCCTGAGTTGGTACAACAGACCACTGAGCAGATCAAAGTGATTAGGGATAGGTTGGTTAGAGCTCATAGTAGGTAGAAAAGCTATGCTGATAGAAAGAGGAGACCTCTAGAGTTCGAAGAGGGAGAACATGTATTCTTGAGAGTCACTCCTATAACAGGAATTGGTAGAGCATTGAGAACATGGAAGTTGAATCCTCGTTTCATTGGTCCCTATTAGATCCTAAAAAGAGTTAGACCTGTAGCTTACCAAATTACCCTTCCTTCCAATTTGTCAAACTTTCATAATGTCTTCCATGTGTCATAGTTTAAGAAGTACAATCCAAATCCTTCACATGTCATAAGAAATGAATCTATACAGTTAAGAGATGATCTATCTGATGTTATGCAACTGGTAAGGATTGTGGACATAGGGGTCAAGGAACTTTGAGGTAAGCAGATTCCTCTGGTGAAGATGCTCTGGGATGGTGCTAGCTTCTAGAAGGCTACAAGGATGTTGGAGTCCCACATGCAAAAAGACTACCAATAGTTGTTTATATGAGGTAAGCAATTTGAAGAGAAATGTAACATCATCAATAACATGTTAGACTTGTATATATAGTTATAGAGGTAGCATAATACTCGCTTAACATGCTTGTTTAATTTTGTGACAATCTAAGTTAGTTTAGGCACTTTGTTGCAACATAAAAGGTGAAAAGTAGCTTAAAATGACCTAGATAATAGCTAAAATGGTTCAGCTAAAGGAATTAAATATGGAGAATTTATTTCTTAGTCACAAATGTTTATTAAGAACTATGGTTAAAATTTAAGAATTTTCTGAGTTCATTTGGTATTTTTAAGTACAACGAGAGTGTGTTTTAATACCGAATCAACTAGTAACAGATATGGAAACTTATGGAAATGGTGAAATTATGATTGAGATGAATCTTAGAATTTATTTTCATGCCTATGGAAGTTAGGAAACTTGATTTAGAGAAATCTACGTGCTCTTAACAGATATGTAAGTTTCAGTAAGTTATCCTTGTGTCCTTAGAGCCTCACGTTTTCACCTTCTCTTTGACTTTCCTTATTACTTTTTATCACTTTATCACCCACTCTCTCAATGCATGTTTAGCTGCAGCAAGAGGGAGACGAGAAAACAGAGAAAAGAAATAGGAAAAGGAGAAGGAAAAGGAGGAAAAGATGAGAAAGGTCAAAGGAAAAGCTAAGGCTTGAGTTCCATCACCATAACCTTGAGATAGGGGTGTTGTTCTTTCATACTCCATCTTTTTCTTCCCTTCCCTTGGTTCATGTGGTTTTCATGGGTTGTTTGAAATAGGTTTTGAGAGTTTTTCTCAAAGGTTGGAGTTAAATGAACATGGCCCAAGGTCTGTTGATGTTTTGGTTGTGTTCATAGAACTCTTCTAACCTTGTTTTGATAACAATTAAGGTGTAAAGTGTTTATCTTGAGTTTATTTGGGTTTTGACCCAAGAGTTCCAAGAGAACACTTGGTTATCTGATTCAAAAATGACTAGATAACCGATTATGAAGGATGCATAATTGGTTATCTAGCCATTTTTTTACCCATGATTTAGAGCCATAACTGGTTAGATGTGAGCCTTAACCAATTATTTGGCTTGGAAGAGAGCTAGAACAGTCTCATAATCGCTTGGCCATAAAGGCCTAACCAATTATTGGGTGGTACCAGGAACTCACGTGGAGCTCCAAGGCAACTCCTAACTGATTACCTAGGGTGGGTGACCAGTTATGGTTTTGTGAAAAATCAGTTTTTTCTTGTCTTGACCGATTTCTATGGGATGCTAACCAGTTAGAGATTTGTGAGAAACAGATTATTGTTGGTCTGAGGCGTGGGGCAAGGCTTGTTAAGCTATGTAATCCTCACTCATGGATTGATGAAGGTATTTTACAATGTTTAAAGCCTTAGAAAACTCCAGTTTCTCCCTTAAAGCTTAAGATTGAGTTTGATTGGTATGTGAGCCATGCTTTGCTTTCTTTTTGGTTAAGGTTGAGCTAGGATCTTGTGAAAAAAAAGGATGTTGGTTTCTTTATATGATAGAGTTGAGCCATATGCGATTGTTTAGGTGCATAATGTAACGTCCTAGGACAGATATCTAGATATATCTAGGATATATAGAGATAAATAGTACTAGCCACATCACTTACTACATAACTAGCTACTAATATATATATGACAACTGTGCAAGTCATTATAGAAAGCCTTGAGAGAATGTGGAAAAACTTAAAATTACACACACACACACACACACACACACACACACATATATATATATATATATATATATATATATATATATATATATATATATATAACCTTAGCCATAGAAAGGCTTATTGTAATACATGCCTCTGAATATAACTACAAAGCAAATATAAACAATATACATAAGCTTTGTATAAAAAAGAAACAAGTAAAACTATACTACACTAGTTTTTCTGTTTCTTGAACTTCTTACTCTATGACAATCCTTGACCTGCTTCTACCATGAAAACACAGAAAAGGGTGAGAACATAAAAATTCTTAGTAATAAACATATATTTCATGGCGTAATAATTATGTAAACCGCATACATAAATAAACTAAACTCAACATTATATGATTATTCATACAACCGTATAACATTATCTATAATTACTATCATAAGAGTTTCCTCCACTATAACTGATAATTGCACAATACCTAGCAGTATAGCCAAATCGATAGCTTACTTACCGTTAACATAGGCAACTGCCCATACAATCGCATATGTCAATAACAACAGACAATTGCCCATACAACTGAACTGTAACTACAAAGCTGACAAATTAACCTTACCTCTACTTGTTCATTCTAGGAAACTCTGGTTCCATGAACTTTTTCTAAGGTAGGGAGTGAACTTATCACATCCTGGTCCTACTTGAGGCAAAGGAAGATTGTAATCCTCACTAACTGTAAACTTGCTCATAGACTCAACTCATTCTTATGAAAGAGTTTATCTTAACTAATGCATCATTTTGTCCCAACTTATGGAGTCAAATAAGCACTTCTCTGATCTTTGCACACTCAACTCAACTCTACTACAAGTGAGTAATTTATGCATCCAGATAAGTAAACTATACTTCTCTCATTTGTATCCGACTTTCCTTGTTATTACATTACCTGTAGTGACCTGTGAAACACTAGAGTGCTCAAGGTTCCAAATACCTATTTTAGGTAACTCTTAACTCTTGGAATACGTAACGACTTGAACTTCTATACTTAATTTAGTATTCAAGGAAGTAACTCTCTTCGTACATGCATCTTAAACTCACTATACTATTATAAGAGCTAAGCATGTTTCGGCTATACTCAATGAATATGACAAGCTTTCGAGTCATAGTTCATCCTATTATGTATTAAACAATGCACGTGATCTCACTTAACTAGAGAACTTAGTACACAACTATCCCCACTGGGGAACTAAACACACAAACTTGACTTCACTCAAGTAAAACTAATACAAGAGTGGTTAGTACTTGCAACACTTTGTTGCTTAAAAATCTAGGTACCCTTCTAAAGTAATCCACTACTCTTGGATATCCTAAGGTTCATACCTTTACTAACTAACTAGAGTGAATGCTACTAATTTATTCTAGTACACTCATATCTATTACACCATCTTATCATAACTTGTGTGATATCTAATGCAACATTAAGTGCCTAGGGTGTTAGATACCTACCTATGGCAATCATTCACTATTGGATGCACAAAGGGTCTAAATTTTCTTATCTATACTAAAGGGTTGTTTCCTCTTTGAAATATCCCTAGTAGCATCCTAACATACTCCAAAAAGGATGTATAAAGAATCCCAACAAGTAGGAAACTTCTTTTCTACAAGATTCATATCTTGACATTTCATGGTTTATCACCTAAAAAGGCTAATTTTCATAGATGCACCAAATGTACATCCTAACTTCTACAATTCTGAAATTTTTATGACATGAAGCCTTATGTCTTAGCTTTCAAACGACATTGGAATCATATCATTATGATATCTACAGCTCAAGTTATACAACAAACAATATAGGCTATCAGGATATTGCCCTGTCCACGCCTAGGCTTGGTTTTACCATGCCTAGGCATGGCACTCTCTGTCTGATCAGTATGCAAAACTGACCACCCCACGCCTAGGCATGGTTCATTCACGCCTAGGTGTGACCCTGCGACAGAACCTATTGCAGAATTCCGCAGAAGTGTGGCACTGTTCCATTGGTGCCACACATGGAATTTGATCACTTCAAAACTGTTTCTTGATGATTTTAAGTCCCAAACAAGTTTACAAACATGAAGGAAACATAAAACACTAATTGATTTCATAAAAAATGGATCCAAACTCAAAATCACCCATCAAAACTCCAAAATCTACACTTTGAGCATTTTAGGTCCAAATGGATAGATTTTAGTTTCTAATCCAAACCTTTAGCATGAACAAGTCATAAACAATACATATAACTCATCCAAGCAAGAAAATCACTCAAAACACCACTAAATCTTAAATTGACCTTTTAAGCACCAAAGGTGCAACTATGGTGAAAATGATGGAAATGGGTGGAGATGAGCATAAAACCCCTACCTTTAGCATGAATGGGATGAAGATCTTGAAGCTTGGCCTTTGTCCTTGAGCTTCTCCTCTTCCTCTTTCTCTCCTATGACTGCTACCTCTTCTTTCTCTCTTTCCCTCTTTTCTACTTTGGCTCTTTGCCGTGGGAAGAAAAACAACATAAGAAACAAAGTTTAACTTTGCTTCTTATAAGATAACCACTAATGTGGTACTGGAATTCCCGATCTACTATGAACACTTAAATTTAGCTAAATCAAGATTTTCAACTTCCAACAACTTTGAAATAAATATTAAGATTCATCAAAATTATTATTTCAACAATATCTTAATTTTTCATATCTGCTACTAGTCAATCCAACATTAAAACGCACAACCAGTATACCTAAAAATACCAAACTAACTCTGTTTGTTCTTAAATTTTAACTACACTGCAATCACCCTATTTGTGACTTAGAAACAAACTTTCTAGGTTTATTTCCCTCAACTTAGCAATTTATGCTACTATCTGAGTCATTTTAAGCTACTTTTCAACTTCTAGGTTGTAACTAAGTACCTAAACGAACTCAGTTTGTCACAAAACTTAACTGACATGTTATACAAGTATAATAGTACCCTTGAGACCATATACAAGCCTAACAGGTTTTCCTGCGATGTTATATTCTCAAATCTTTTTTAAAATTTTGTCCCCAAAATTGCTCACTTCATGCAAACAACTCTGAGTAAACTCACTTTACATGGGATTCTAACTCCCAAGTAGTCCTTTCAGTACTCGGTTCACCCCTCCATACTCTTAATAGAGGAAATATACTTACCTTTAAGCTCTTGGATTCCTCTGCCTATGGATGGTAAGTTGTACTAAAACTTAACTTAGTTCTGAACTTCTTTTGCAAGGCTTCCCCAAAACTGAGGGTAAACCTAGTATCTCTATCAAACACAACATTCACTAGGACTCCCTGCAATCTATATATCTCTTTCAAAAGTTGTTAGACTACTTAATCTAGAGGGTAGCTAACTGATAATCACATATTTTATTCATTAAGAAACCCTTTTGTTTAGTCATTTACACTCTCCATATTCTTAATTGATTGAGTTTGGTATGATTTTGTGAGTTTGAGCTCAAATTGGTCCTAATTGAATATTTTCAGCATTATTGAGATTTGACACTGTTTCTGTATTTTGGCCATAACTTGAGTTCCTAATATCTGATGAACATGAATTTTACCTTGTAGGAAAGCTAAGAGGAAGCTCTACAACTTTGATGAAGAGCTCGAAGTCTGATTCAGATGTCTAAGGGACCTAAGTTTACATGGAAGTCAGAATACGGGTTCTGCCAGTAGAATCCGAATAGTGTGCACTCAAAAAAATCATATCTCAAGATGTAATAATGGAGATGGGCTGAAATTTGGACAGTGGATAGTCAAGATCCAAATAAACAACTTTCATGAAGAACACATTTTGAGAAAAAGAAGTCTAGCAGGTCATTTTGAGTTTACAAGTCGGAACAGAGGTGCTGAAGTTGGGTTTGAGCAACCTACGGTATTTGGGACATATCTTGGGCTTAAGGAAGCCAAATTGGACGAACCAGCTATCCATTTTATAGCCAAGACAAGGATCTACAACTTTGATGAAGAACACTTTTCATGGTTCTGAAGTATAGTGGGTCGTTTTTGGCTTCCAAGTCAGACACGAAATTTTCACCCATCCACTAATCCACTCATCCATCCACTAATCCACTCATCCACTCATCCACTCATCCACTAACTCACCCATTCATCCACTAATACACTAATCCAACCATTTAACCACTCCACCCACTCATCCACTAACTCATCTACTCATCCATCCACTCACCCATTCAAGTCCATAATTTTCCACTCACCAAAAGTCCTTTGGCATTTTTCACTAATTCAACCACTCAACCACTCCACCCACTCATCCACTAAACCAATCCACTAAACCAACCCACTAATCCATCCACCACTCCACTCATCCACCCACTCATCCACCCACTTCCCTTTGTCATTTTGTTACCTTAGACTTCTATAAAAGGCACCATTTATCATGAACAACATGTATTCTCTCCTTCATTTCTCTCTTAGTTTCTTGTTTCTTCATAGTTTCTTCATAGTTTCTCATAGCTTTTGTATATTTTGATGCTTCTCTTCATGGTGATGGAGGGCTAAGCTACTTTCGGTCAATTTAGAACTCTTGAAGAGATTGTGGTTTGGATTCTTGAGACCTTGGTTATGTATTGTATTTGATTTGTAATTGAATTCCTCTTTTCTTCTTCTTTCTTCTTTTTCTTCTTCTTGATCTTGAATGCATGAATGGTGATTCTATTTATGTTGATCTGATTGATCTTGGTTTAAGATTGAGATTTGTGATGAAACTTAGAACTGATTGATCTAAACTAATCACATAAATGAAGATTGAGATTTGTGATGAAACTTAGAACTGATTGATCTAAATTAATCACGAGAATTGAAGAGGTTAGGTTACTTGATTTGTGCCTAAGTTAATTGAATTCGGTACTTGAAATTAACATAGATTTTCATGAATGATGCGATTGCGGATTTGTGTTTATCACTTGTTAATTGAATTCTAGACGATCGTCTAGTATGAATTCTGGATTTGATGCGAGAGATCTCGGTTAGATCCAAATTAACAATTCAATTGCACTTCAAGTGTTTTATGAAGGGTCTATGATTGAATCCACCCAATCTTGGATAGGTTTCTAAATTGATCTTTCTTTAATTGTTATTTCTCCCTTTTAATTTTGTTAAGTGCGATCCTTGAACCATCAAACCCCCCTTTGCTAACTTTCACTTGATTTGATTAAATTGCATCTACGATCCTTGAGGAGACGATCCGGTGTTGTCACTGTGCTACAAGCTTAGGTAATAACTTCGGTTATAATTTTGACCGAGTTCGGCGCTCGTCGAATTTTGGCGCTGCTAATTCTTGGGAGCTCGTAGGTGTAATCTTTTCATTTTGAGTAACCTTACTAATTTTTTTTTTTTTTTTCTTACCTATTCTAACAGTTATTTTTCATTTACTAACATTGTTCATACCATACTAACATTTTTATCTTAGCTTTTGAATTTTTCTGAATTAGGAAAGACGGAAAACAGTGATTACGGGTAACTATTGCAATTTTCGAACTGAAACATGCCCAGAATGAGCTGTAACTTGGTCGGTTGAAGGAAAACAGCTTGATAAACAAGACTCACAGTAAACTGTGAGGTCACCCCTGGTTTTTCGAAATTCTATCATTTAGACCACTTTTTCAATTTTTTAATATTTTTTATTGCATTTTCTAGTTTCATTTTTATGTAGATTTTGTTCTGTGTTGATTCCATAATTTTTAAAAATGTTTAGACATATTAACTAGATTTATTTTTGCATATTTTGAGTGTTGTTTAGTGTATTTTGCTTAGTTGCGCTTTTTGTGTTTTTGTGCTTTAGTTGATGCATGACTAGGTCCAATCCCGATATCTTGCTTGATCTTGATCCCGAGATTGATAGGACCTTGCATAGATTAATTAGAGCTCGTGTGATAAATTCCGAGTTAATTGAACCTAATTTTAGGAGTGAACCTGATAACTTAAGTAATCCTGAAATCATGGCGATAACATGCATAATAGAACCCTTAAGGAACTTCTTTGCTCCTGATGTATCTTACCAATCTTTGTGCATTCAATATCCTGATCTTGATGCAGATTTTGAGTTGAAATCTGGTTTGATACACTTGTTACCAAAGTTTCATGGTCTTGCGGGTGAAGATCCTCATAAGCACCTGAAAGAGTTCCATGTTGTGTGTTCAACCATGAAGCCACAAGGCATTTCTGAGGAACACATCAAGTTAAGGGCATTTCCCTTCTCACTTGTCGATGCAGCCAAAGATTGGTTGTTTTATCTTTCACCAGGTTCAGTCAGAAGTTGGAATGACATGAAGAGGTTGTTCCTGGAGAGATTTTTCCCTGCCTCGAGAGCTGCTGCAATTAGGAAGGATATATGTGGCATCAGACAGATGTCTGGTGAGACTTTGCATGAATACTGGGAGAGATTCAAGAAGTTGTGTTCGAGCTGCCCTCATCACCAAATTAGTGACCAACTCTTGATTCAATACTTTTATGAGGGCTTGCTGCCAAATGATAGAAGCATGATCGATGCTGCCTCTGGAGGAGCCTTAGTAGACAAAACTCCTACCGCCGCAAGAGATCGATAGCAAACATGGCAGCCAATACCCAACAGATTTGGCTCGCGGATCATCACCGCAACCCGAGAGGAGTTAATGAAATTCAAGCATCTCATATGGACCAACAAAGAATGGAACACAGACTAGATGAATTGACTTCTTTGGTAAGACAGATAGCAGTGGGTCAACAACCACCCATGCAGATGACTGCATCAGTGTGTGGAATTTGTTCTAATTCATCTCATCCTACTGATTCATGCCCTACACTTCAGGAAGATGGTTCCACTTTTCCAGATCAATGTGTTGCTGCAGCTGGTGTTTTTCCTGGTAGACCCCAATATCAGCAACAACAGCAACAATCTAGATATGATCCATTTTCTAGTACTTATAACCCTGGTTGGCGAGACCATCCCAATTTGAGGTATGGGAATTCTAGCCAACAACAACAGCCCCACCAGCAGCAACAACAATTTAGATACCAAGCTGCAGGTCCAAGCAACAAATACCAACAAATACCCCCTGCATTCGGATTAACAAGCAACTGTTCAAAGCGGTCTGTCGTCAATCCACTCCACGGTGAGCCGTCATTGGAAGACCGATGAAACAAATGGCCACAAATAACATTCGGTTCAGCAGAACGTCGGTGCAACATTCAGAATTTACAAACTCAAATTGGGCGGTGGCAACCACCGTGAGCGAGCTAAAGAGTCAAGGTTCTAGCCAATTGCCTTCACAAACAAATCAACAATCCAAGAGGCAACGTAAGTGCAATTACCTTAAGAAGTGGCAAAGAAGTTGATGTTCCAACCTTGCAAAGAATCGAGAAATTGACCGGGAAATGGATAATTCAGTCCGAGTAAATCGTGCCTCCGAAGAAAATTGCAGAGAATTCAGATGTTACCATTCCATTGCCTTTTCCAAATAGGATCACACAATCCAAGAGAACAATGCAAGCGAGAAATGGAAAAAGAAGTCATGGAGACATTCGGGAAAGTGGAAATCAATATTCCCTCCTAGATGCAATCAAGCAAATTCCAAAATATGCTAAATTTCTCAAGGAGTTGTGCACTCATAAGAGAAGGTTGAAAGGGGATGAGAAGATCGGCATGGGTAGAAATGTTTCGCAATGATTACGCAAGCATGCCACGAAATGCAAAGATCCTGGAACTTTCACAATTTCTTGCACAATTGGAAACTCTAGATTTGAGCACGCAATGCTAGATTTGGGTGCTTCGATCAATGTCATGCCCATGTCGGTGTATAAGTGTTTAAACATCGGTACTTTGCAACCCCGGTATCGTGATTCGGTTGGCAAATAGAGCCACCGCTCATCCTGCAGGTGTCTTTGGAAGATGTGTTAGTTCGGGTGAATGAGTTGATTTTTCCACAGATTTCTACATTCGGACATGGAAGATGAGTCTCCAACAAACCATGCTCCATTGATTCTAGGCGAGACCATTCCTCAAGACCGCCAAGACCAAGATAGACGTGCATGCCGGCACCCTTTCTATGGAGTTTGGCGACAATTTGGTACAATTTAACATTTTTGATGCCATGAGACACCCCCTAGAGGAGCATTACGTTTTCCATGTTGATATGATTGAGATCTTTGGTTGATGATTTCTATCTTGATTTATATCTTTGAATTCCCGATATTGTTGACTATCTTGGTTCTGTTTCTTGTGATACATGTGCCACTTGTGATGTTGAACCATGTCTTTGCATGTCTTTGAGATTTATTCTGTTATGAGTAATGATACAAATTGGTGGCGATGATGCAACAATTGAGAATGAGAGTCAGTACCATGTTGAAATTAATGTTGTTGAATTAGTGTTTTGGATCACTTGTTACCTTCCATTGTGCAACCTCCATCTTTGGAGTTGAAGACTTTACCAGACCATCTTAAATATGCATATTTGGGAGATGGTGAGACACTTCCAGGTGATCATTGCTAAAAACCTACAATCGATCAAGAAGAAAAATTACTGATTTTGAGGCGAATAGGCAAGCCATCGGATGGACTCTTGCGGATATTCCTGGTATTAGCCCCTCCACATGCATGCATAAGATTTTATTGGAAGAAGGGATTAAACCAGTTAGACATGCCCCAAAGGAGACTAAATCCCCGATTCTAGATGTGGTAAAGAAGGAAGTTACAAAGTCGCTTCAAGGCGGCATTATTTATCCCATATCCGACAGTCAATGGGTGAGCCCCGTGCAAGTGGTTCCCAAGAAATCTGGGGTCACAGTGGTTGCAAATCAGAACAATGAGCTTGTGCCTACACGAGTTCAAAATAGTTGGCGAGTTTGCATTGATTATAGGCGGCTCAACCAGGCTACCAGAAAGGATCATTTCCCATTGCCCTTCATTGATCAAATGTTGGAGCGGTTAGCTGGCAAGTCACATTATTGTTTCTGGATGGATATTCGGGCTATTTTCAGATTCATATAGCCCCGAGAAGACCAAGAGAAGACTACTTTCACTTGTCCATTTGGCACATTTGCATATAGGAGGATGCCCTTTGGTGTCCGTGCAATGCTCCGAGGCACCTTTCGAGGTGTATGGTAAGTATCTTTTCGATTTTTAGAAAATTGCATGGACGTATTCATGGATGATTTTACTGTCTATGGATCTTCCTTTGATGCATGTTTAGATAGTCTGGCTCAGGTCTTGCATAGATGCATTAAGACTAACCTCGTTCTAAATTTTGAGAAATGTCATTTCATGGTAGAACAAGGTATAGTCTTAGGGCATGTGATATCTCGTGAGGGTATTGAGGTAGATCCTGCAAAAATAGATGTTATTTCATGCCTATCTTACCCCACATGCGTGCGGGAGATTCGTTCTTTCCTTGGTCATGCAGGTTTCTATCGGCGGTTCATAAAGGATTTCAGCAAAATTGCACTTCCGCTATCCAACTTCTTTGCAAAAAGATGTGGAATTTCACTTTGACAAGAAGTGCCAGGATGCCTTCAATCAATTGAAGCGAGGCATTGACCAAGACACCTATCATCCAACCGCCGGATTGGACACTTCCATTTGAACCGATGTGTGATGCCTCTAATTATGCATTGGGAGTCTGTTCTTGCACAAAGGGTCGGTAAAGTATCTCATGTCATTTCCTATGCTTCGAGAACTTTAGATCTCGCACAAATCAACTACACCACAACCGAAAAGGAACTTTTAGCAATTGTTTTTGCTTTAGATAAATTTCGATCATATTTGCTTGGTTCTAGAGTGGTTGTGTTTTCGGATCATGCAAAGCATTGAAGTTTCTCCGAAGAAGCCCAATGCCAAGCCCCGGTTGATTAGGTGGATGTTGCTACTTCGGGAGTTTGATATTGAGATCCGTGACAAGAATGGAGCGGAGAATTTGGTGGTGATCACTTGAGTCGAATTGAAAGGGAGGCAGATGTTTTTCCCATCCATGATGTTTTCCTCGATGAGCGACTTTTCAAGTGCAAGGCAACATCCCTTGGTTTCTTGATTTGATTAATTTCTTGGTTGCTAACGCAATACCGCACATTTCACTAAGGCTAAGATTGATAAATTGAAAAGTGAGTCAAAGTATTATGTGTGGGATGATCCTTACTTATGGAGATTTTGCGGTGACCAAGTAATTGGGAGGTGTGTGCTCGATGATGAATTCCATTCCATTCTTAGCTTTTGTCATAAACTTGCATGTGGCGGCCACTTCGGTCCTCAACGGATTGCTAGGAAAGTTTTAGACTCGGATTATATTGGCCCACTCTATTTCATGATGCATATATGTTTTGCAAATCTTGTGATCAATGCCGAGAGAACAGGGAATACTTCTCGTAGGAATGAAATGCCCCGAAACCCTTATTATTCTCGTGAGATTTTTGATGTTTGGGGTATTGACTTTATGGGTCCTTTTCTGTATCATTTGGTTTTGTTTACATTCTCGCTTTTGTGGATTATGTATCTAAATGGGTGGAGGCTAAGGCCACTCGGGTGATGATTCTAAAGTTGTTATGGATTTTATTAGATCACAGATTTTTACGTAGGTTTGGAGTCCCGAGAGCCATCATTAGTGATCAAGGTTCACATTTTTGCAATCGAAGCATGGAGGCTTTGATGAAGAAGTATGGAGTCCAACACAAGGTTTCTACACCTTACCACCCCCAAACCAATGGGCAAGCCGAGGTCTCCAACAGAGAAATTAAACAGATACTCCAGAAAGACAGTTCAACCTAACGAAAAGAGGCGGAGCAAGAGGCTTGAGGATGCTTTATGGGCTTACCGGACTGCTTATAAGACACCAATCGGGATGTCTCCGTATCGGATTATTTTTGGAAAAGCCTGCCACCTACCGGTGGAAATTGAGCATCGAGCATTATGGGCGGTGAAAAGGTGCAACTTGGACCTAGATCAAGCGAGGTTTGGAGAGGAAGCTGCAGTGCAAGCAATTAGAGGAGATCCGCTTGGAGGCATATGAAAGTTCCAAACTTTATAAGGAGAAGACCAAAGCCTTCCATGATAAGTTGATTCGAGGAAAACATTTGAGATTGGTCAAAAAGTTCTCCTCTATAACTCCCGCCTCCGACTCATGCCCGGTAAATTAAGGTCTAGATGGGATGGACCATTTATTGTTACTAATGTTTTTCCTTACAGTGTGTTCGGATTAAAAGTGAGGTCACTTTGCGCCAAAGCTTTCATCGTAAATGGACACCGCCTCAAACAAGATATCATGAACTTCCGGAGAATGCGAAGTGGAGGTGATGAACCTTCTCCATCCGCATTATGAATAAAAAAAAAAAGAAAAAAAAAAAAAAAAAAAAAAAAAAAAAAAGAAAAAGAAAAAGAAAAAGAAAAAGAAAAAAAAAAAAAAAAAACAGCTATGTGCCCGACAATAAGGTAGGTAGAGTCGCTCGAAGCATGTGGAGGTCATTTTTCTTCGGCGACAACAAGCTGCGAAAATCTTGCAAGTATGGATTTTATTGGCCTACTTTATTAAAGGTCCGTTACACCTTTTGCAAAAGCTGCGGAAATTGGTCAAAAAGTTCTGCTTTGAGATTATCATCTGCACCTACTCCTTGGAAAATTGAGATCTAGGGTGGCGCGGTTCTTTTGTTGTCAGACACGCGTATCCTCTCAGCATCAGATACTGAGGATCCTAGGAATGGTAATGCGCTTAAGGTTAATGGACAAAGACTCAATCATTCCTAGAAAACCAAGTTCTTGAGTTCTTTGTGTTGCCGGTTAAGTGGCGGATACGGTACTCCGTGACTCTTGAGTCGGTTTATTCTTCGGTTTCCCAAAATAAGTGAACCCTTCTTCTCCTTCAAAATGGATGTCATTCTTTCAAACCCGAGAAAACATTTTCCTTCTCTTCCTCAAAATGCTCGAGAAAAATCTACAAAGTTCGATGTGAGAGATTGAGAATGTTAATGCACAAGGGTATGCGAGAAGATGTCTATTTGGATAATTGAAGCAAAGGTCCGATTAGCGGTGAGTCCTCAATTTCATTTGACTCATATATGCCAGGTCTTGGAAGAAGTTCATATTCTAAAAGGAGAAGAGCAAAAAGGTTACAAGTCTGTCACAAATGTGGACGATGGGCTGTAACAAGCGATGTCGTACTAAGGGGATGGTTTCCGCAAATAGAGAAGATAAAATTTTCTTCATTAAGAATGGATGAGTAAGGAGTCATTAGATGATATCTTATTGACTCTTGAGACGCATTCTTGTGGATTGGTGCATCGAGAAATTCTTAAATTGTGGAATCTCTTCAAGGATGAACAACAACGCTACGATCTTGGGAATCGACTCTAAAAGACCCTGTTTGCCAATTTATAAGAAAATTGGATGGGAAGCTTATCCTCGACTCATAGAAGACGTTTAAGCGTTCTTCGGACGTTAAACCAGAGGCGAGATGTGAGCCATATCCACAAACAATCTGTACATATCATCTTCTTCTTCTTCTTCTTCATGGCATTTTACAAAAAAAAAAAAAACAAATGAGAAAAAAAAAAATGAGAAAAAAAAAATTCAAAAAAAAAAAAAAAAAAAAAAAAAAAAATGAAAAAAAAAAAAAAATGTATACTTCTTAGGGTTGGCTTTGGTAACACAAACCGTGAATGGGGAAATGCATGCATCCCGATCCAGCCTTCTTAATTGAAAAACAAAGAAGGTAGATTGTATCCACATGTGAGGCGGCCGGTCGTATTATGGCCACTTGTCCCTTTTGGGAGCCCTATGTTCTTATTTGGTCTTGAATGGGTCGAATCTTGGTCAACAATGCTTTGGCACAAAGCCGAAAGAGCAGACTACCTCCATCCCAATCTTACGTAAGTATACACTCATCTTTCATCAAGTTTTTTTTAACAAAAAAAAAAAAAAAAAAAAAAAAAAAAAAAAAAAAAAAAAAAAAGGGGACGTGATGTCTCTCTTGCACTCATGACGCAAGTAAATATAAAGATACGCCATGGAGATCTAATACATACAGGTATGTCATCATTTTCTATTTCTTTTATCTTTGTATCATTTTGTTGTATTTTGATTTTTGTACAGACGATCCTTTGAGCGGGGTCCTTCGGGGGTTTCTCGACTTCTTTACCTTGATGGTTTTCTTGAAGTCAAAAAAAAAAAAAAAAAAAAAAAAAAAAAAAAAAATTCTGTGTCTCTTAATTTCAACCTTTTTCGACAACCGCCAACCTACCCTCATAGGTGCAATTATTCCCTTTCCATTCTTTTTCCTATTTAAACACTCCATTTTCTCCATTTTCCTTCAAACTCGAAACACTCAAAGGGAGGAAGAGTATAGAATGGGGCCTTCTATTCGTAACCTCAAAAATGTCTGTGTTTTTTGTGGGTCGAGTTATGGGAAGGGATTAGAGTTTGTAAACGCAGCTAGCACTCTTGGTCGATCACTTCTGCGAGGAATATTCATCTTGTATATGGGGAGGTTGTCGTGGGTTAATGGGGGGCTGTATCACTTGCTTTGCCTTTGTAAGAGACAGTCGGAGTTCTAGGTATCATTCCACGAAACTTTAGCTCAATGAAACATCACCTTTGGAAAGACAATCGGGGAGGAACTTAAGGTATCATCAATGCATGAACGCATGAAGATAATGCTTGAACACTCTGATGCATTCATTAAGAAAAAAAAAAAGAGGTTCATTGCATGATTGAATAATTTTTCTCCCTTCTTGAACTGATATGCTTGGTGATGGATGATTGAATTGATGAATTGAGTTTGATGGATGCATACCTTGTGAGATTTTGAGCCTAATGGATGGATTCAACATTTATGCCATTCTCTTCTTTCTTGTGTGATTTTCACTCATGTTAATGACCACTCTAGAACTTGCTTTGATTCTTTTTGAGGCTACATTTCACTTGCATGCATGAACATGATTGAGGCCCTCTTTCTTAATTAGCTAGTTTAACCAAATAGCTAACCTTGTTTCCAATATGATATCAAGCACTCTTTTGACTTCTTGAAAATTTCTCGATTCCCGCCAACCTTGTATATTTTCCTTTGCTTAACCCCTTTGAGCTTATTTGACCATTCCTTGTTTCTAGCTCATCATGTGCCTTAAATGAGAAATCGTGTTCTTACTTTACCTTAGGGAATAAAAGAACATTAGCTTGGTTAATGGATGAGTTTTTGAACAAGTGTGGGGGTGTGTGTACAAAATGGTTGTTGAAAAAGAAAAGAGTGCCCAAAAAAAAAAAAAAATGTATGTATATAGTTATGTTCATATATATATATATATAAAAAAAGAAAAAAAAAACCAAGTGTTTAAAAAAAAAAAAAAAAAAAAAAAAAAAAAAAGAAAAGGATTGGGAAATGAATATGTAAAGGAATATACACTAGAGTTGGGATGAACTTTTATGCTTGTTATTTGAACTCAGCTCTCATTTGCTTGTATTCTCTTTGGTATTTATCTTCTCATATCCATTTTATCCTCTCCTGTTACCTTGACCTCACTACAACCTTGAATAAAGTCCTCATGATTTGTGTGTGCATGTGTTTTGAGTAGTGGAGAAGTAGAAGATAAGCAAGCTTATGGTAGTGCAATTTTCATGGGTTGAATTGAGTGAAATACCTACCTTTTAAACACTTGAGAGATTGAGAGGGAATCTTGTGAAGATCTTTCATTCTCGATTCATGTTGAAGATACCTTGCTTGTTAGTTTGAGATGTGGAGAATTGTTAACTCATGAATGTTTTGATCCCTTGAACCTTTGGTTGTTCTTCTTGATTGTAAAATTTTGGTCTTGAGTTTTGCCCGGGAGTGCAAAAAGCTAAGTGTGGGGAATTTGATAATCACATATTTTATTCATTAAGAAACCCTTATGTTTAGTCATTTACACTCTCCATATTCTTAATTGATTGAGTTTGGTATGATTTTGTGAGTTTGAGCTCAAATTGGTCCTAATTGAATATTTTCAGCATTATTGAGATTTGACACTGTTTCTGTATTTTGGCCATAACTTGAGTTCCTAATATCTGATGAACATGAATTTTACCTTGTAGGAAAGCTAAGAGGAAGCTCTACAACTTTGATGAAGAGCTCGAAGTCTGATTCAGATGTCTAAGGGACCTAAGTTTACATGGAAGTCAGAATACGGGTTCTGCCAGTAGAATCCGAATAGTGTGCACTCAAAAAAATCATATCTCAAGATGTAATAATGGAGATGGGCTGAAATTTGGACAGTGGATAGTCAAGATCCAAATAAACAACTTTCATGAAGAACACATTTTGAGAAAAAGAAGTCTAGCAGGTCATTTTGAGCTTACAAGTCGGAACAGAGGTGCTGAAGTTGGGTTTGAGCAACCTACGGTATTTGGGACATATCTTGGGCTTAAGGAAGCCAAATTGGACGAACCAGCTATCCATTTTATAGCCAAGACAAGGATCTACAACTTTGATGAAGAACACTTTTCGTGGTTCTGAAGTATAGTGGGTCGTTTTTGGCTTCCAAGTCAGACACGAAATTTTCATCCTCAACCATCCACTCACCCATCCACTAATCCACTCATCCATCCACTAATCCACTAATCTACTCATCCACTCATCCACTAACTCACCCATTCATCCACTAATACACTAATCCAACCATTTAACCACTCCATCCACTCATCCACTAACTCATCTACTCATCCATCCACTCACCCATTCATGTCCATAATTTTCCACTCACCAAAAGTCCTTTGGCATTTTTCACTAATTCAACCACTCAACCAATCCACCCACTCATCCACTAAACCAATCCACTAAACCAACCCACTAATCCATCCACTCAACCACTCCACTCACTCACCCACTCATCCACCCACTTCCCTTTGTCATTTTGTTACCTTAGACTTCTATAAAAGGCACCATTTATCATGAACAACATGAATTCTCCTTCATTTCTCTCTAAGTTTCTTCTTGCTTCTTCATAGTTTCTCATAGTTTTGTATATTTTGATGCTCCCCTTCATGGTAATGGAGGGCTAAGCTACTTTGGGTCAATTTAGAACTCTTGAAGAGATTGTGGTTTGGATTCTTGAGACCTTGGTTATGCATTGTATTTGATTTGTAATTGAATTCCTCTTTTCTTCTTCTTTCTTCTTCTTCTTGATCTTGAATGCATGAATGGTGATTCTATTTATGTTGATCTGATTTGATCTTAGTTTAAGATTGAGATTTGTGATGAAACTTAGAACTGATTAATCTAAACTAATCACATAAATGAAGATTAAGATTTGTGATGAAACTTAGAACTGATTGATCTAAATTAATCACAGAATTGAAGAGGTTAGGTTACTGATTTGTGCCTAAGTTAATTGAATTCGGTACTTGAAATTAACATAGATTTTCATGAATGGTGCGATTGCGGATTTGTGTTTATCACTTGTTAATTGAATTCTAGACGATCGTCTAGTATGAATTCTGGATTTGATGCAGAGATCTCGGTTAGATCCAAATTAACAATTCAATTGCGCTTCAAGTGTTCTATGAAGGGTCTATGATTGAATCCACCCAATCTTGGATAGGTTTCTAAATTGACTACTCTTTAATTGTCATTTCTTCCATTAATTTTGTTAAGTACGATATTAAACTGTCAAACCCCCCTTTGCTAACTTTCACTTGATTTGATTAAATTGCATCTACGATCCTTGAGGAGACGATCCGGTGTTGTCACTGTGCTACAAGCTTAGGTAATAACTTCGGTTATAATTTTGACTGAGTTCGGCGCTCGTCAAAATTTTGAAATTTGATAATCACATATTTTATTCATTAAGAAACCCTTATGTTTAGTCATTTACACTCTCCATATTCTTAATTGATTGAGTTTGGTATGATTTTGTGAGTTTGAGCTCAAATTGGTCCTAATTGAATATTTTCAGCATTATTGAGATTTGACACTGTTTCTGTATTTTGGCCATAACTTGAGTTCCTAATATCTGATGAACATGAATTTTACCTTGTAGGAAAGCTAAGAGGAAGCTCTACAACTTTGATGAAGAGCTCGAAGTCTGATTCAGATGTCTAAGGGACCTAAGTTTACATGGAAGTCAGAATACGGGTTCTGCCAGTAGAATCCGAATAGTGTGCACTCAAAAAAATCATATCTCAAGATGTAATAATGGAGATGGGCTGAAATTTGGACAGTGGATAGTCAAGATCCAAATAAACAACTTTCATGAAGAACACATTTTGAGAAAAAGAAGTCTAGCAGGTCATTTTGAGCTTACAAGTCGGAACAGAGGTGCTGAAGTTGGGTTTGAGCAACCTACGGTATTTGGGACATATCTTGGGCTTAAGGAAGCCAAATTGGACGAACCAGCTATCCATTTTATAGCCAAGACAAGGATCTACAACTTTGATGAAGAACACTTTTCGTGGTTCTGAAGTATAGTGGGTCGTTTTTGGCTTCCAAGTCAGACACGAAATTTTCATCCTCAACCATCCACTCACCCATCCACTAATCCACTCATCCATCCACTAATCCACTAATCTACTCATCCACTCATCCACTAACTCACCCATTCATCCACTAATACACTAATCCAACCATTTAACCACTCCATCCACTCATCCACTAACTCATCTACTCATCCATCCACTCACCCATTCATGTCCATAATTTTCCACTCACCAAAAGTCCTTTGGCATTTTTCACTAATTCAACCACTCAACCAATCCACCCACTCATCCACTAAACCAATCCACTAAACCAACCCACTAATCCATCCACTCAACCACTCCACTCACTCACCCACTCATCCACCCACTTCCCTTTGTCATTTTGTTACCTTAGACTTCTATAAAAGGCACCATTTATCATGAACAACATGAATTCTCCTTCATTTCTCTCTAAGTTTCTTCTTGCTTCTTCATAGTTTCTCATAGTTTTGTATATTTTGATGCTCCCCTTCATGGTAATGGAGGGCTAAGCTACTTTGGGTCAATTTAGAACTCTTGAAGAGATTGTGGTTTGGATTCTTGAGACCTTGGTTATGCATTGTATTTGATTTGTAATTGAATTCCTCTTTTCTTCTTCTTTCTTCTTCTTCTTGATCTTGAATGCATGAATGGTGATTCTATTTATGTTGATCTGATTTGATCTTAGTTTAAGATTGAGATTTGTGATGAAACTTAGAACTGATTAATCTAAACTAATCACATAAATGAAGATTAAGATTTGTGATGAAACTTAGAACTGATTGATCTAAATTAATCACAGAATTGAAGAGGTTAGATTATTGATTTGTGCCTAAGTTAATTGAATTCGGTACTTGAAATTAACATAGATTTTCATGAATGGTGCGATTGCGGATTTGTGTTTATCACTTGTTAATTGAATTCTAGACGATCGTCTAGTATGAATTCTGGATTTGATGCAGAGATCTCGGTTAGATCCAAATTAACAATTCAATTGCGCTTCAAGTGTTCTATGAAGGGTCTATGATTGAATCCACCCAATCTTGGATAGGTTTCTAAATTGACTACTCTTTAATTGTCATTTCTTCCGTTAATTTTGTTAAGTACGATATTAAACTGTCAAACCCCCCCTTTTGCTAACTTTCACTTGATTTGATTAAATTGCATCTACGATCCTTGAGGAGACGATCCGGTGTTGTCACTGTGCTACAAGCTTAGGTAATAACTTCGGTTATAATTTTGACTGAGTTCGGCGCTCGTCAAAATTTTGGCGCCGTTGCCGGGGAGCGGAGAATTTGGTGGCTGATCACTTGAGTCGAATTGAAAGGGAGGCAGATGTTTTTCC
Organism: Ormosia emarginata; assembly: GCA_029884605.1. NCBI lineage: Eukaryota > Viridiplantae > Streptophyta > Magnoliopsida > Fabales > Fabaceae > Ormosia > Ormosia emarginata. Next base: position 51,379,029 of record JAQQTP010000088.1, read on the forward strand.
CATCCATGATGTTTTCCCTGATGAGCAGCTTTTCAAGCTGCAAGGCAACATCCCTTGGTTTGCTGATTTGATTAATTTCTTGGTTGCTAAAGCAATACCTGCACATTTCACTAAGGCTAAGATTGATAAATTGAAAAGTGAGTCAAAGTATTATGTGTGGGATGATCCTTACTTATGGAGATTTTGCAGTGACCAAGTAATTAGGAGATGTGTGCTTGATGATGAATTCCATTCCATTCTTAGCTTTTGTCATAAACTTGCATGTGGCGGCCACTTCGGTCCTCAACGGACTGCTAGAAAAGTTTTAGACTCTGGATTATATTGGCCCACTCTATTTCATGATGCATATATGTTTTGCAAATCTTGTGATCAATGCCAGAGAACAGGGAATACTTCTCGTAGGAATGAAATGCCCCAGAAACCCTTATTATTCTGTGAGATTTTTGATGTTTGGGGTATTGACTTTATGGGTCCTTTTCTGTATCATTTGGTTTTGTTTACATTCTCGCTTTGTGGATTATGTATCTAAATGGGTGGAGGCTAAGGCCACTCGGACCGATGATTCTAAAGTTGTTGTGGATTTTATTAGATCATGATTTTCTGTAGGTTTGGAGTCCCGAGATCCATCATTAGTGATCAAGGTTCACATTTTTGCAATCGAAGCATGGAGGCTTTGATGAAGAAGTATGGAGTCCAACACAAGGTTTCTACACCCTACCACCCCCAAACCAATGGGCAAGCCGAAGTCTCCAACGAGAGAAATTAAGCGGATACTCCAGTACAGTTCAACCTAACGAAAGGACTGGAGCAAGAGGCTTGAGGATGCTTTATGGGCTTACCGGACTGCTTATAAGACACCAATCGGGATGTCTCCATATCGAATTGTTTTTGGAAAAGCATGCCACCTGCCGGTGGAAATTGAGCATCGAGCATTCTGGGCGGTGAAAAGGTGCAACTTGGACCTAAATCAAGCAGGTATGGAGAGGAAGCTGCAGCTGCAGCAATTGGAGGAGATCCGCTTGGAGGCTTATGAAAGTTCCAAACTTTATAAGGAGAAGACCAAAGCCTTCCATGATAAGTTGATTCTGAGGAAAACATTTGAGATTGGTCAAAAAGTTCTTCTCTATAACTCAGAAGTACCAAGAAACAAGAGCCCGATCTGAAACTTTCTCTTTAATGAGTTTGATAAAAAAAAGAAGAAAAAAATTATTGTTGTTTTGTTTAGTATGATATGATTGTCATGGACTTATTAAACCAATTAGTGATGGCAGAGTAAGGAGTAATTTTACTCTTGAGACGCATCTTAATTGGTGGCAGAGTAAGGAGTTTTTTAGGTAGTAATTAATTAGTATTGCATTGTGGAAGTACTAACGTTTTCTTGTTTGATTTCTTTTCAAGGTCTGATGCGGCACTGACAGTGTGTTTCTTTTCTGCTTAGCGATGATTCACTTCTTATCAGGTTGTGTTGCTCTTTTCTATCTCTTTCTTTCACATTGAGGACAATGTTCTATTAAGTGTGGGGGAGAGATTTTAGCATGTTTCTGTTTCTTTTCATTTGTAAAAAAAAAAAAAATTCAAGAAAAAAAAAAGAAAAAAAAAAGAGGTTCATTGCATGATTGAATAATTTTTCTCCCTTCTTGAACTGATATGCTTGGTGATGGATGATTGAATTTATGAATTGAGTTTGATGGATGCATACCTTGTGAGATTTTGAGCCTAATGGACGGATTCAACATTTATGCCATTCTCTTCTTTCTTGTGTGATTTTCACTCATGTTAATGACCACTCTAGAACTTGCTTTGATTCTTTTTGAGGCTACATTTCACTTGCACGCATGAACATGATTGAGGCCCTCTTTCTTAATTAGCTAGTTTAACCAAATAGCTAACCTTGTTTCCAATATGATATCAAGCACTCTTTTGACTTCTTGAAAATTCTCTGATTCCTGCCAACCTTGTATATTTTCCTTTGCTTAACCCCTTTGAGCTTATTTGACCATTCCTTGTTTCTAGCTCATCATGTGCCTTAAATGAGAAATCGTGTTCTTACTTTACCTTAGGGAATAAAAGAACATTAGCTTAGTTAATGGATGAGTTTTTGAACAAGTGTGGGGTGTATGTACAAAATGGTTGTTGAAAAAGAAAAGAGTGCAAAAAAAAAAAAAAAAAATGTATGTATATAGTTATGTTCATATATATATATATATAAAAAAAAAAAAAAAAAAAAAAAACCAAGTGTTTAAAAAAAAAAAAAAAAAAAAGAAAAGGATTGGGAAATGAATATGTAAAGGAATATACACTAGAGTTGGGATGAACTTTTATGCTTGTTATTTGAACTCAGCTCTCATTTGCTTTTATTCTCTTTGGTATTTATCTTCTCATATCCATTTTATCCTCTCTCTGTTACCTTGACCTCACTACAACCTTGAATAAAGTCCTCATGATTTGTGTGTGCATGTGTTTTGAGTAGTGGAGAAGTAGAAGATAAGCAAGCTTATGGTAGTGCAATTTTCATGGGTTGAATTGAGTGAAATACCTACCTTTTAAACACTTGAGAGATTGAGAGGGAATCTTGTGAAGATCTTTCATTCTCGATTCATGTTGAAGATACCTTGCTTGTTAGTTTGAGATGTGGAGAATTGTTAACTCATGAATGTTTTGATCCTTGAACCTTTGGTTGTTCTTCTTGATTGTAAAATTTTGGTCTTGAGTTTTGCCCGGGAGTGCAAAAAGCTAAGTGTGGGGGAATTTGATAATCACATATTTTATTCATTAAGAAACCCTTTTGTTTAGTCATTTACACTCTCCATATTCTTAATTGATTGAGTTTGGTATGATTTTGTGAGTTTGAGCTCAAATTGGTCCTAATTGAATATTTTCAGCATTATTGAGATTTGACACTGTTTCTGTATTTTGGCCATAACTTGAGTTCCTAATATCTGATGAACATGAATTTTACCTTGTAGGAAAGCTAAGAGGAAGCTCTACAACTTTGATGAAGAGCTCGAAGTCTGATTCAGATGTCTAAGGGACCTAAGTTTACATGGAAGTCAGAATACGGGTTCTGCCAGTAGAATCCGAATAGTGTGCACTCAAAAAAATCATATCTCAAGATGTAATAATGGAGATGGGCTGAAATTTGGACAGTGGATAGTCAAGATCCAAATAAACAACTTTCATGAAGAACACATTTTGAGAAAAAGAAGTCTAGCAGGTCATTTTGAGTTTACAAGTCGGAACAGAGGTGCTGAAGTTGGGTTTGAGCAACCTACGGTATTTGGGACATATCTTGGGCTTAAGGAAGCCAAATTGGACGAACCAGCTATCCATTTTATAGCCAAGACAAGGATCTACAACTTTGATGAAGAACACTTTTCATGGTTCTGAAGTATAGTGGGTCGTTTTTGGCTTCCAAGTCAGACACGAAATTTTCACCCATCCACTAATCCACTCATCCATCCACTAATCCACTCATCCACTCATCCACTCATCCACTAACTCACCCATTCATCCACTAATACACTAATCCAACCATTTAACCACTCCACCCACTCATCCACTAACTCATCTACTCATCCATCCACTCACCCATTCAAGTCCATAATTTTCCACTCACCAAAAGTCCTTTGGCATTTTTCACTAATTCAACCACTCAACCACTCCACCCACTCATCCACTAAACCAATCCACTAAACCAACCCACTAATCCATCCACCACTCCACTCATCCACCCACTCATCCACCCACTTCCCTTTGTCATTTTGTTACCTTAGACTTCTATAAAAGGCACCATTTATCATGAACAACATGTATTCTCTCCTTCATTTCTCTCTTAGTTTCTTGTTTCTTCATAGTTTCTTCATAGTTTCTCATAGCTTTTGTATATTTTGATGCTTCTCTTCATGGTGATGGAGGGCTAAGCTACTTTCGGTCAATTTAGAACTCTTGAAGAGATTGTGGTTTGGATTCTTGAGACCTTGGTTATGTATTGTATTTGATTTGTAATTGAATTCCTCTTTTCTTCTTCTTTCTTCTTTTTCTTCTTCTTGATCTTGAATGCATGAATGGTGATTCTATTTATGTTGATCTGATTGATCTTGGTTTAAGATTGAGATTTGTGATGAAACTTAGAACTGATTGATCTAAACTAATCACATAAATGAAGATTGAGATTTGTGATGAAACTTAGAACTGATTGATCTAAATTAATCACAGAATTGAAGAGGTTAGGTTCTTGATTTGTGCCTAAGTTAATTGAATTCGGTACTTGAAATTAACATAGATTTTCATGAATGATGCGATTGCGGATTTGTGTTTATCACTTGTTAATTGAATTCTAGACGATCGTCTAGTATGAATTCTGGATTTGATGCGAGAGATCTCGGTTAGATCCAAATTAACAATTCAATTGCACTTCAAGTGTTTTATGAAGGGTCTATGATTGAATCCACCCAATCTTGGATAGGTTTCTAAATTGACTGCTCTTTAATTGTTATTTCTCCCTTTTAATTTTGTTAAGTGCGATCCTTGAACCATCAAACCCCCCCTTTGCTAACTTTCACTTGATTTGATTAAATTGCATCTACGATCCTTGAGGAGACGATCCGGTGTTGTCACTGTGCTACAAGCTTAGGTAATAACTTCGGTTATAATTTTGATTGAGTTCGGCGCTCGTCACTAACTCTACTTGGTAACAAGTGAGCAGATTACTCAATTTTTCCACCATTACCTTTTTTTTTAAGCAAATGGTTTGCAAAAGCATCACTCTAAAGGCAGACATCCTAACTATGTTGGCACCCCTGCCAATATCAATCATTTACAGCAAACCATAAATTTATTAAGAAAGAAAAAAGAATACAAAAGGAAACATAGGGGGACATTAACCTTACCCATGGAAGAATTATAAATTCTTAAATTTATAACTAGAAACATTATTCCTATTTTTAAAGAAAACTTCAACAATGAATGAAGGTATTAAATTCCACTAAACAAATCCTGAAATAGAAGAGCCATGACAAGCAAGTTTGTCTGCACAAGCATTTCCCTCTCTATAAATGTGAGAACATGAGAATCTCATTTGCTTGGATAAGGTTAAACAATTCTTCCATCTGTTTTGTAATTGCCAAGGAACAATATTAATATTGCTAAAAGTAGAGACAACCAGTTGAGAGTCATATTCAATCCAAAGATTATACCAACCTTTTTTGAAAGCTATCTCAATAGCTAGAATAGCTGTTGAGAGTTCAGCAAAAAGAGCATTTTTAATACCAAGACTAGAAGCAAAACAGCTAAGAGTAGCAGCTCTACTGTCTCTAAATATACCACCACAGCCGGCAGGACCAGGACACCCTTTGGCAGCACCATCAACATTACACTTTATCACATAACAGGAAGGTGGAGACCAAATTACTTCCTTAATAACAGGCATTTTCCTCAGATGAGAAGCAACCTTAAAGGACTGAAGGATCATGAATTCTATTATTGAAGAAGACATACTGCTAACACTCGAGTTACCAGAGAGAGAAACATTAGCCAAAACATTACCTAAAACACAACATATTCTGTTATGTCCTCTATTATACTAGGCCACCAAAATATCTTCCTTAACTCTTGAAACATTTTAGTAGCCTTTAGTTAAATGACATACTTACTCTTATGAACTCCTCCTAGATTCCCTTCTTTTATTCCTAACTCTCTTGGAATACAAAGTCTTTCTCTAAACCACGTCATTCCATCTGTTGTCATACTAAAATCCCGTTGGGTTTCTAAGAAGATATGCTCACTAGTGTCTCTCAGAGCTTCCTTCCTCCTTTTGAGCTACTACAGTTTGAGTCCTTAAGTCTTTTTGTAATACCCTTAGTAACATGTTAGACTTGTATATGGTTACAAAAGGTAACATATTACTTGTTTAACATGCCTCAGAAGTTTTGTGACAAACTGAGTTCATTTAGGCACTTAGTTGCAACACAGAAGTTGAAAAGTAGCTTAAAATGACTCAGATAATAGCATAAGTTGCTAAGTGATGGAAATAAATATAGAGAGTTTATTTCTAGGTCACAAATGAGCTAAGTAAGATGTGATAAAAGTTTCAAGAGAATCAGAGTCAGTTTGGTATTTTTAGGCATACTGGTTGTGCATTTTAATACTGAATGACTAGCAGTAGATATAGAAAATCATGAAAATGGTGAAATAATAATTTAGATGAATCCTATGATTTATTCTAAAGTTGTTAGAAGCTGGAAAACTTGAATTAGCATAATTCGGGTGTTTGATAATCACTTATTTTATACATTAATAAACTCTTGTATTTAGTCATTTATACTATCCATATTCTTAATTGATTGAGCTTGGTCATGTTTTGTGAATTTGGGCTCAAATTGGGCCTAATTGAATTTTTCAACATTAATGAGGTTTGACACTGTTTTTGTATTTTGGCCATAACCTGAGGGATATGATGGTCATTCTCTCATTTCTCTCTCTAACGATTAAAAGGGCGGCAGAAGTTGCAAATGAAGAAAAAGAAAGAAAACAAAGGGAGAAAGGGAGAGAAAGGAAGAAGGAAGATCAAGAGCAAGAGGATCTGTAACGCCCCTTTCCGTAAAAGAACATCACACCGAAAGGACAAAATTCAAAAGAGACTAAAACCCGATTTATAAAAATTTACTTAATTATAAAAATTTCTTGATTATCAAATAATTATATGAATTTACCAAATTCTTCTTTTTTTATATATATATGTAGAAACAACATAAACTTAGCGAAGAATAATTTAATGAACATTCCATACATCAAACCAAAAGATACATATCATAAGTACTTACTTACAACAAAGGATCTTAGTAAAACATAAGTAATAGCTTTACATGCCCAAAAATATTATACACATCAGCCACCAAAATAACAAAAAGACATCAGGCCTAAAAGCTACAAAACATATCAAGCCCCATAAGCTACTGAGAAGGACCCTCAGATAGATCCTCCTCGGGATCCTCATCAGAAGAAGAGATCCTAATAGGAGCCACAGATTCACGGGCAGGGACCCATGCAAAAGACATAATTGAGTCCTCTTGTGGGGTATAAGAGCAGTCACCCCACAGCTCTCGGATCAACGTGTAAAACCCCAGTCACACAGCGACATCAAAAGAGAAGATAGGAGCTTTATGATGATTCCTTGCAAAAGACAGGGTCACCTCACCCACATAAACAAACCACTCAGTATTCAGGTTGATGTGCCACGAATCGATGCCTCCATGAAACCTTAGCCCAGCATAATGACGAGCGCCGAACTCACCAAAATTATAACCAAGTTACGCCTATGGCTTGTAGCATAAGAAGCAACACTGGATCGTCTCTCAAGGATTATAAAACGCAATTTGATCAAGTCAAGTTAAAATGAAGGGGTAGGCGAGATTAAGAAACAGAATTAACAAACAGAATTAAGAATCAGAATTCGAATTAATCAAAATTAAGAAAGCAACCAATCCAAGAAAATTGATGAAACTTGATTTTTATCCATCCTTGATTACTAAAGGTCCATTCAATTATTAATCAAGTCCTTGGTCTTAGACCACATTAGGAAGCCTCTCAATGATCATGGATTTTCTACTAGAAATGCTTCTAGATTTCAATTAATTAAGATTAGACAAGTCAAGCACTCATCAAAACCGAAATCAACTTAAAAGTCAAGATCCAACCAAGTTAAACATTTCAGCAAACACCTTCAATGCCTTGTTTAATTTTTGAGTTCATCTCTTTGCACATGGTAATTAAGCAAATAATATATGAAAATTCTAATTAAGCAACCAGAATTAACAAAGAGAAGAAGAAGAAGAGAAACTTGATTAATAGATGAACTTAAACATTAAAAATGAAATCTCAAGATTAACAACCAAGCATGTTCAATCTCTTGGATTGATCTAAAGGCTCTACCCCTCTATGAGAAGGGGAGAACTCAGAAAAATAAAAGAAGGAAGAAGAAAACAAAAATTAGAGAGAAGGAGGAGGAAGAGAGTTCTAGAGAGAAGAAAGAAAATTGTCAAATGGGAGGTGCCTCAGTTTCTGACTTGCCACCCCCTAAACTACCCCTATTTTGGCTTTACATAATTAAAAACCCATTAATTACAAAGTTGAGTCAGTTATGAACATTTGTTCCCAAACCCCATGCAATTTGGAGGTCTATAATTCAAGTTATGACCCAAACAACATCAAAGGGTCTCTAAACTCGTATTCTAATTTCCATGCAAAATTAGGCCCACTAGACATTGAATGAGACTTCGAGTTCTCATCAAAGTTGTAGAGCTTCTTCTTAGCTTTCCTACAAGATAAAATTCATGATTATCAGATATCTAGAATTCAAGTTATGGTCAAAATACAGAAATAGTGTCAAAGCCCAATAATGCTAGAAAAATTCAATTAGGCCCAAATTAAGCCCAAACTCACAAATCACGACCAAACTCAATCAATTAAGAATATAGAGAGTGTAATTGACTAAATATGAGGGTTTATTAATGAATCAAATATGTAATTATCAAATTCTCCTACACCTAGCTTTTTGCACACCTGGGTAAAACACAAAAGACCAAAACAAGGGCAAAAGGGATCAACAAAAAGAACTCAAATTCCAATGACATTCAAGAATGCAAAAGTTTACAAGCAGGAAGAACAACCAAAGGTTCAAGGGATTAAAATATTTATGAGTTAACATTTCTTCACAACTCAAACCAACAAGCAAGGTAGCTTCAAATTGAAATACATGAATCAAGAATTATAGACCCTCACAAGATACACTCTCAACCCTCAAGTGTTTACAAGGTAAATATTTTACTCAATTCAACCCATGAAAATTGCACTACCATAATCTTACTTATCTTCTACTTCTCCACTACCAAACACATGCATACAAAAATCAAGAAGACTTTATTCAAGGTTGTAATGGGGCCAAGGTAAGGGAATGAGACACTATGGATATGGCAAGTTAAGCACCCAAGAGAATAAAAGAGCAATGGGGAGGAACTCAAATGACAAGTAACAAGAATGAAATTTTGCCCCCCCAAAATTCATGTAATGCACATTCTCTTACATATTCCTTTCCTTTTGCTTTCATATTCATTTCCTTTTGCTTTCACAACTTTTCTTGCATTCATTCTTTTTCTCTTCATTTTTCATTTCATTTTTTTATTTTCATTTTTTTTTCAATCACCTTGCATATTACACATCAATTTGCACAACCCCTACACTTGAATTATTAATTACCCACAAGCAAAAGAGCTCATCAAATGGAAATGAACCAATGTTCTCCCATTCCCTAAGGTAAGGTAAAATCATGGTTTTTCACAAAGGCATAAAATGAGCTAAGACAAATAATAGGCAAATAGGCTCAAGGGGGTTAATCAAAGGAAAATGATGCAAGGTTGGCTATTTGGCCAAAGTAGCTAATCAAGAAAGAATGCCTTAATCATGTTCATGCATGCAAGTGAAATATAGCCTAAAAAAGAACCAAAGCAAGTTCTAGAGTGAATATTAACATGAGTGAAAATCACACAAGAAATAAGGGAATGGTGCAATGTTAAATCCATCCATCAATAGGCTCAAAATCTCACAAGGTATGCATCTATCGAACTCAATCAACTAATTCAAACATCCACTACCAAGCAAATCAGTTTCAAGAAGGAAGAAAGTTTATTCAATCATGCAATAACCTTGAATTTCAATTACTTCAAACTCATAAACATCACAAATCTCAGACATAATCAAGTTTTTTATTTACAGAAAATAAAAATTAAAAATAGCAAAAATATAGCAAAACAAAAACAAAGAAAATAGAAAAAATAGCAGACAACATGCTAAATATCTCCCTCATACTTAAAATTTGCATTGCCCTCAATGTAAAGATCAAAAATCAGTAGCAAATTAGCAATAGCATCAACAAATATGAGACAAGCAAAATAAGAGAAAGGGGAAAGAAACAACCTGATCAAGTGGGGTAGACAGCTTCTTGCAAGGTGACCGCCTCCACATCGTCTGCTTGAGCTTGAGCTCCCTCATAAAATGGCTTGAGGCGGTGGCCATTGATTGTGAAAGCTTTTGCAGTGGCCTCACTTGTGATCTGCACAGCACCAGAAGAAAAAATATTAGTGACAACAAATGGACCTAACCATCTAGGAGCTTCCCGGGCATAAGCATGAGGCTGGAGTTGTAGAGGAGAACTTTTTGGCTAATCTCAAATGTTTTCCTCACAATCATCTGATCATAGAAGGCTTTAGTCTTCTCTTTATAGAGTTTGGAACTTTCATAAGCCTCTAAGTGAATCTCCTTCAATTGCTGCAGCTGCAGTTGTAGCTTCCGCTCCATGTCTGTTTGATTTAGGTCCAAGTTGCACCTCTTCACTGCCCAAAATGCGCGATGCTCAATTTCCACTGGTAGATGGCATGCTTTTCCAAAAATAATCCGATACAGAGACATCCTGATCGGTGTCTTATAAGCAGTCTGGTAAGCCTATAAGGCATCCTTAAGCCTCTTGCTTTAGTCCTTTTTGTTAGGTTGAACTGTCTTCTTGAGTATCTGCTTGATCTTCCTGTTGGAAACCTTAGCTTGTCCATTGGTTTGTGGGTGGTAAGGTGTAAAAACCCTGTACAAGACCCCATACTTTTTCATCAAAGCCTCTATGCTCCGATTACAAAAATGCAAACCCTGATCACTAATGATAGCCCTCGGGACTCCAAATCTGCAGAAAGTATTTGATCTAACAAAATCGACAACAACTTTGGAGTCATCAGTCCGAGTAGCTCTCGCCTCCACCCACTTGGAGACATAATCAACAACCAGCAAAATGTAAACAAAGCCAAAAGAAACAAGAAAGGGTCCCATAAAATTAATACCCCAGACATCAAAGATCTCACAAAACAGTAAAGGCTGTTGGGGCATTTCATTCCTGCGAGAAATATTACCTGTTCTTTGGCACTATTCATAAGACTGACAAAACACATATGCATCATGGAATAAGATAGGCCAATATAAACCAGAGTCCAAAACTTTCCTAGCTGTACGAGTAGGTCCAAAATGTCCACTACATGCAAATGTATAACAAAAGCTAAGAACAGAATGAAACTCATGATCAGGGATGCATCTCCTAATTAATTGGTCACTGCAAAATCTCCAAAGATAAGGATCATCCCACACATAATACTTAGACTCACTCTTCAACTTATCAATTTGAGCCCTAGTAAAACATGCAGGTGTAACACTCTAACTTTTGGCTAAATTATGATTTTGCCCCAATTGTGCTATTTTCTGCCTTCTGTGTGTTATAAAATTAATTTGACTATTTCATAACTGTATTTGATTGTTTTGTGTGATTTGTTTCGAGCCAAGAAAATAATAATTTTCGGGCCCGGGAAAAATCGTTGTTTGATTATTTGGAGCTGGGGGATCTTACTAAACCCAATTCTGAATAATACATGTATCAATATTTTAATTTTTAGAATTTATTTGTACAATAAAATAATTTTATATTTTTATAATATTATTTTATTAGTCAGTACAAATAAAACGACCATGGACCTGAAAAAGTCTGTGGGACCCACAATTGGTTTGCGGGACCCACGTTTAGAAAAGCAGTCAACGTTAATGACTTGAATTATTTCCAAGCCAATAGGAATTAGTCAACAAAGAGGGCTTGACTTAATTTGCACCATTGGATGAGAAGGTTTAGTTTTGAATATCAACCATTGATCTAATCAACGGTTGAGAAACAAACTTAATGAAGAAGCTTTGGATGATCACCATTGATTTAATCAGTGGTGTATGAGTAAACTTAATAAGGAAGGCTTTGGATATCCATCGTTGATTTAAGTGGAGATTGGTCTCACAAAGTGGATAGGATCATTTGTGACCATTGGATGGAAAGTATATAAAGAAGATCTTGACCCTCCATTTTTGAAGATGCATCTAATGGCTAGGATTTCATGGAGAAGAGATTCAATGGCTTAGATTTGATCATATCATTTGGAAGCTTCTACCTAATATCAACCATTGATTTAATCATTGGCTCTTGAAGCTTAGTTACAAGAATACTAATTAATTAGTAATGTAACTAGAAAATTTACTAAATTAGCCTAAATCTAATTTGGTTATTCTAAGAAGTGTAGGAATTAATTTAGTAGTAATAAACCTAGTTAATTTTATAAATTCCATACGGTTTAGGTGGAGTGTAGAGTAATCTAGAATATTTGATTCAAGCATAGAAAACTATGTAGTTAGTAATGTAACTAATTTTCCTAATTAAGTTAAATTAAGTGTGCATAGAAACTTAATGGGATTAGTAACTTAATTAGTATCCTATGATCACCATTAGGTTAGAACCTTCAAGAACATGTGACTAAGACTTGAATAAGCCAATTAGAGGCAAGCTTGTAGACAAAGCCTTTGATATCAACCCTTGATGCAAGCTAAGGCTAGGATGGAGTCTAAGGAGTCAACTAAAGTGGCTACCTCCTTTTGGTGAAGCTCACGGCCATGCATAGGGGGGGACACCATTTTCACTTCATCATCATCAATTCTATCACTCTAACTTATTCTCTCCTTTCTCTTTCTTCCAAGAACACCAAGAAAAACTCCATAGCTTCTCTCCTTGCACCATTCGGCCATCACCCACTTCCCCTACCTCCACTCTTCTAAAATTTCATCCAACACCATTTTCTATACCTAAACCATATTCTAAGAACATCTCTAGTTGTGAGTTTTCACAAAATCATCCATCTTGAGCTTGGAAAACCACCTTGAAGATTTTTTCCTACAAGGTGAAAACCCTTGTTTCTTATTTCTAACTTGATTTCCTAGGTCCTAAGCCATGATTGATTCACAGTTTATCTTTTTCACTCATAGTTATGACTCTTTAAAATTTATTTGAGTTTGTTAGGGATCCTTTGGAGGCTACACGAAAACCACTAGGAGGAGTCTATGAGGAGTTTGTCTTCCCTTAAGGTAAGAGGGAGATTTAATCTCATCAACCTTGTGCGGTGGTGAGAAAATGGATGTATTTGTGGTGAAGAATCCATAAGGATTCATTCACTTGGTTGTTTAATGCTTTTTTTTCTATTTTTTATTGATTATGTGTGCATGTTTAATGTCTTTCCTATTTGTATTTGATTTTGTTTGCAAGCATGTCTATAGCTTTAATATTTTCGGTATGTGTTTTATGATTGCTTTAATATATGGTATGTTTTCATAGATGCATGATAATTATTGTAGGATGTGAATAACATGTGAGGATTTGCATGAGTGTTCCAAAGAACACAGGGGAGCTCACTGCTCCATCAACACCAATGAGGACCAAAATGTTCTCAACCATTTTCTAAAAGAATGACCTAAATAATTTAATTGGATTAATGGATTTTTCAATGATTTAGAGGATGGAAAATAATTTTAAGATGAATTATAAGGACATGTAGAATTTCGGCCAACATGCCATATACTTTGATCCAAAATTATTTTCTAACTATGGACTAGATGATCTAATAAAAATAAATTAGATTAAGAGTTTTACAAGAGGTTAAATGCATGAAAATAATTAGGGATGAATTATAAAGCATAGAATGATTTTGGGCCAACATGCCTACTTATGATTTTTCTAAATTAAAGTTATTCACTAAGTATGGATTTTAATGAATTTTAGAGAAGAAAGTAAATAAACTTATTTTAGAAACTTAAATAGAGAAATTAAGTTTGGATAAGAAATAAATCGAACACTTGAAAAATACTAACGTAGAGCTTACCTTTGAGTTTAAAGTACGTTAGCAAGTTTCAAGGTGTAAATAATGGTTATAATTAAACAATGAAATTTTTGAAGGAAAACGTAGAAAATATCACTTAATAGATTTTCTAGACGAAATGCTATCAAAATTGATTAAAAATGAACTAGTAATGAAGAAAGTTTCAAAATATAATTTAGAAAGTAAGGGAATATTTTACGTAGTTGAAAAATACTAGAAATAACTTACGTGTATTTAAAATAGTGTTTTTTAAACTATACGATAGAGAAAATGATTTAAAAACGTTATGCAATTTAGAAAATGATTTAAAAATACTACATGATTTTAAAAATGTTGAAAAATACTTACACGATTTGAAAACGTTTGAAAAAGGTGACACAATTGTGAAAATACGATAAAATGTTTACGCGACTAATGGAAACAATGAGTTTACTATCGGGCCAAAGTGGTGGACCCGAACATGTTGAGAAATAGTATTGTCAAGTGGAGACATACTATATTTAGAAATATTGATACTAAGGGTATTTTGGTAATTATGGTTCATGGTGATATTGAGGGTATTTTTGTAATTATGGTTCATTTCATACATTGAGTGGTATGTCAATTTGGTTGAAATTGGCGATTGACTGATGAGATGAATTACACCGTGTTGCGGGTGTGATAGGCGTAGTGTGTTCTTTGAGTGAACTTGGAGGCGTTAGTGTGCAGTAGATTCCACATGTGGACAATTGGTCGCTCCTCTAGGCCGTGGTAACTGGAACACGCACTAGCGATCTCGACAAACACTATTCTTAATCAAGATCTTGAAGAGACTATTTGGTACAATGGCTGTAGTGCACGACGTATTTGGACTGTGTACTACTACACAATGTTTTGGACTGTGTTGCGGGTGTGATAGGCGTAGTGTGTTCTTTGAGTGAACTTGGAGGCGCTAGTGTGCAGTAGATTCCACATGTGGACAATTGGTCGCTCCTCTAGGCCGTGGTAACTGGAACACGCACTAGCGATCTCGACAAATACTATTCTTAATCAAGATCTTGAAGAGACTATTTGGTACAATGGCTGTAGTGCACGACGTATTTGGACTGTGTACTACTACACAATGTTTTGGACTGTGTACTACTACACAATGTTTTGGACTGGGGGCTATAGACACGACGTTGGACAGTGTAATAGTTTGGTTGGGCAGCCTGAGGTACTGATAGTTCTTTTCAGATCATTCTCTCTGATGTTTGTGTTTAGCTCCATGGAGTAGGAATGAGTCTGTGTACATTGCAGATGTGGTCTGCATCATAATATGATTATTTATATTTGATTATGAGATATTATGTATGATGTGATTATTTATATTTGATTTTGAGATATTATGTATGACGTGATTATGTATATTTGATTATGAAGTATTATGTATGATGAGATAGTATGAATTGTTGTATCAACTATTATATCTGTTTGTATTGTCGTTTTCTATACTGCCATACTAGTAATGGTGCAGATAATCTCACATCTTTGCTATATTATTTTGTTGTGTTTGTATTGTTAAAATTTGTATAATAGGCAAAACGAGTTTCTTGAACTTAACTGGAGGCAATGTTCTGAGGTCGGTGATGGCATCGAGGAGTAATATTATGTATGATGTGATTATTTATATTTGATTTTGAGATATTATGTATGACGTGATTATGTATATTTGATTATGAAGTATTATGTATGATGAGATAGTATGAATTGTTGTATCAACTATTATATCTGTTTGTATTGTCGTTTTCTATACTGCCATACTAGTAATGGTGCAGATAATCTCACATCTTTGCTATATTATTTTGTTGTGTTTGTATTGTTAAAATTTGTATAATAGGCAAAACGAGTTTCTTGAACTTAACTGGAGGCAATGTTCTGAGGTCGGTGATGGCATCGAGGAGTAATCTTCCAAATTTCGATGGTACGCAGTTTGGTGGAGGAACAGAACATGTACGTGGAGTTTATTTTGTTAGTGTTATTACCGTGCTATTAAGTAGGACCCGTCATTGGGTTTGCTACTGTTTTCTTGAGTCTGTATGTTATGTTTTTAATGTTGTTGAATATTATTTGATGTAAGTAAAATGTGAATTAATTAGTTCAGTTTATTTTCTATATTACTTATATATTCGGTAAGTTTATATTGTCATCAAAAAGAAAATTTTATAATCCATATTTTATAATTCAAAGCTTTTATGAAATGATTGTTAGATTTTAAGTTTTTAGTCGGAAATGTAATGCACAACGGAGGGTGTTACACAGGGAAAATACCAGTAACTAGGAAATTGACCATATCTACAAACCAAGGAGAAATGACCTTATCTTATAGCTATAAAAGCTGCTCATCAGGAAATGAATCATTAATGGGAAGGGGATCCGAGGCTCTCTTAATTATGTTCAAGTGATCAGCCACTAGGTTCTCTACTCCACTCTTATCTCGAATCTGTACATCAAATTCCTGGAGGAGCAGCATCTACCTAATTAATCGTGGCTTAGCCTCAGGCTTCTTAAAAAGAAATTTTAGAGCTGCATGATCAGAAAATACCACAACCTTAGAACCAAGCAAATAAGATCGAAACTTGTCCAATGCAAATACAATTGCTAAAAGTTCTTTTTCTGTGGTTGTGTAATTTGCTTGAGCAGCATCCAAAGTGCGTGAAGAATAGTAGATCAAATGGGAAGCTCTGCTCACTCTCTGTGCCAAGACTACTCCCACAGCATAGTTAGATGCATCACACATATGCTCGAATGGGAGTGTCCAATCAGGTGGCTGAATGACATGGGTACTGGTTAAAGCTTGCTTCAAGTGATCAAAGGCTTGCATGCATTTCTGGTCAAACAAGAACTACACACTGCATGACCCAAAACTATACCCTGTTCTACCATGAAATGACATTTCTCAAAATTCAAGACAAGGTTAGTTTCAATACATCGATGCAGTACTCTAGACAAACTATCCAAACAAGAATCAAAAGAAGAACCATAGACAGTGAAATCATCCATAAACACCTCCATGCACTCCTCTAGAAAGTCAAAGAAAATACTTACCATACACCGCTGGAAGGTACTAGGGGCATTATAGACGCCGAAAGGCATCCACCTATAAGCAAAGGTGCCGAAGGGGCAGGTGAATGTGGTCTTCTCCTGATTCTCAGGTGCAATGTGAATCTGAAAGTAGCCAGTGTATCCATCCATGAAGCAATAATGGGGTTTCCCAGCCAAACGATCTAGCATCTGATCAATGAAAGGCAAGGGGTAGTGATCTTTCCTTGTGGCCTGGTTGAATTGCCTATAATCAATGCAGACTCGCCAACTATTCTGCACTCTGGTAAGGATCAGCTCATTCTTCTGGTTGGCCACAACCGTCACTCCAGACTTCTTGGGGACGACCTGCACAGGACTCACCCAAGTGCTATCAGAGATGGGGTAAATAATACCAGCTTGTTGTAGCTTGGTGACCTCTTTCTTTACCATATCTATAATCTGAGGTTCAGTCTCCTCTGGGGTTGGCGCACTGATTTAGCTCCATCCACAAGGAAAATTATGTGCATGCAAGTGGAAGGGCTAATGCCAGGAATATCCACCAGTGTCCATCCAATGGCCCTCTTATTTTCTCTCAAAACTTGCAACAATCTCACCTCTTGTTCAGCAAGGAGGTTCTTGGCTACAATCACCGGAAGCTGCTCATCATCCCCCAAATATGCATATTTCAGATGCTCAGGCAAAGGCTTAAGGTCAAGGGTGGGTGATTTTTGGATTGAAGGTATCAAATTGGTTGCAGAAACATCCCAAACAGCAGGATCATGTCTCATAGGGGAAGGTAATGTAGAACATGTAGAGTTATTATTTTCAGAACAACCAGAATTACAAAATTTAGAACAACCAGAGAAAACAAAATCAGGGACAACAATAGCAGCAGATGATTTATCACAAACAAAAGCAGAATCAGAAACAATAAGGATCTCAATTTTATCAGAACAAGCAAATGCAGAAACAACAAGATCAGTATATGGATCAGAATGGACAGCAAAAGCACATATAGAAACAGATTTAACAAGATCAGAAGCTGAAAATTCAGATTTATCAAAATCAGCAAAATCAAGAACAACAAAATTATGAACAACAGAATCAAGAACAACAAAATTATGAATAGCAAAATTATGAACAACAGAATTATCAATGGAAAAATTATGAACAGTAGAATTATCAATAGCAAAATTATGAACAGCAAAATTATTAACAGCAAAATTATCAATAGCAGAATTATCAACAGCAGAATTATCAACAGAAAAATTATCAATAGCAAAATTATGAATTGAAGAATTATCAACAGTAAAATTATAAACAGCAAAATCATGTGTAGCAGAATTATGAACAACAAAATTATGAACAATAGAAATATAAACAGCAAAATCATGAACAACAAAATTATCAATAGCAGAATTATGAACAACAAAATTATCAATAGCAAAATTATAAACAGCAAAATTATGAATAGTAAAATTATCAATAGCAAAATTATGAACAGCAAAATTATGAACATCAAAATTATGTACAGCAAAATTATGCACAACATATTTAGCAGAAACAACAACACCATCTAGAAATCCCACAATCCTAGGAAAATCAGCAAGCATGTCCTCTCCACCACACATTTTGAGGGCTCTTTGTGGCCACACATTTTAATTCATACACTTACACAAAATACACCTAATTACACATTTCATTTCATTTCACTTTACTATCACTTTCTCTCTCTACACTTTTCTCTCAACCATTTTTCTCCTCCTTCTCTCTAACTCCACGGCAATACCCATTTTGGAGAGCCAAAATTTGTGCTTCTCACTTTACCATCTTCATTCTAATTTCAAACACACAAAAGCTACTACTTTCTCTCTCTATTTTCTCTCTTCATCTTTTTCTCTTCTTCTCTTCTTCCCTTCCCTCTCCATTCCTACGGCCATGGAGGCTTGAAGGTGGCCAAACTCTTCACCTCACTTCATTCTACTACTCATTTGTTCATTTCATCATTCCTATCAAAGAGATCAAGCAAAAAGCTCTCACCTTTCTCCTTGGAGGCTCACGGCCTCATCCCTCAAATACACTCATCCATCTTATTTAATTCCAACTAACCCTTGATCTTGAATCTAGACACCATTCTAAGCAACTTTCATGTTGTGACCATCACCAAAATCTACCATTTTCATTTTGTTCCATCAAGCTTCAAAGTTGGAGACTTTAAGGTAAAGTTCATAGCTTTTCCACCTTTTCTCCTCATTTTCATAATCCTTGATCTCTTAGGTGATTGAGGGTTCCTTTTCTAAGCTTTGATGATGATTTTGGTGAGTTTTGATGTCCTTAGGGTTTCCTTGAAGGTGTAGTACCTACAAGGGACCAAGAGGCTTGCTTTCTTGTGTTGTCTTCCATAGGTAAGTGGGAGATAATCCTCTTCAACCTATCTTGGTAGTGAGGAAATGTTTTCTTTATGTTGTTGATGAGGAATACATGTGGGATTGCTCTCTTGGTTGTGATGTTCTTCATGATTTTGTGCTATTTTGACTTGTAAGATTTATTGATTGTTATTATATGTCTTGATGACTATGTAAAAATATATTGGATTGTTTGGATTGTTCTGTGAATAGATTTTAGGGTTCTTTTCCCTTTTGGATTCAAGGCCAAGAGGCCACATTTTTGGGTGTTCAAGGTGTGGTTTTGTAAGTATTGGAACTTAGGTGATGAAGAGTTAAAAGGCAAATGAATAAAATGGAAAACTTTGGGTTCCTACCCATTGGGAGGGCAACGGCCTCTTGGATAATTGTTAGGGTTCAAGACTTAAATTTGTAGCCACTTTGGAACTTAAGTAATTTAATGAAAGTAACTAACAATGTGGTGGAAAGATTGGTTAGATTCATACCATTGGGAGGCTCATGGCCTTTAGGAGGTTTATTGGGTTAAGTTGTGATCTTTGTACAACCTTGGCTCTTAAGTGATTAAATGATAAGTGATCAACATTGTGGTGAAGGAAAAAGGGTTAGACTTTGTTATAATAAGGCTCACGGATTCCTAAGGCAAAATGTCACAAAATGTAGTGCTAAAATGGAGACGTAGATGATTAGAGAATTCTAGATTTGTTAAGAATTCATAAAATAGAAAGAACAAAGAATAAGACTTTATATTATGACCTAGAATGATTTTGGGCATACGGGAAGAACAAAGGAGTTTGTGAGACTTGCAAAACCTTAGAGTAATTTCAAGTGAGCATAATTGATTAGATTAAGGAACTTGATCAATCTAAAGGAATGAAGATTGAATAAGTACTTCAAGAGAATTCCTCTAGAGAATGAATTCATAAGAGATGTTAACTGAAATGAAACCCGAAATAAACCTCTAAAAGTGTGCTATCACTATTGAGAAATTAATGTTATATATAACATCCCGAAATTTATAATTTTATGATAAATAGTCGTTTTATGATATTTGTGATTTTTGTGAATTTTTTAGATTTTTCTGAGAATACGAAATATTTTAATATTATTTCTCGTTTTACGTACAAATGGAGCTGGCCCTGAAAAATAAGATATTTTTCCCGAGAACCTTAATTTGTGAAAACGTCGACGGGAGATCTTACTAAACCCGAGACTGGACACAGTTTACGAGGTTTTATGTTTTTTGAGAAATTTTATCTGACAAAGCGATTGTTGTGTAATTTTTATCTACAGGACAATTAATACTGACTTCTATCAACTATAACAATTGTCCATTGAATAATAATATGTATTAAAAACCTTATTATGTAACACCCTTATGGGGATGTCACATATATAAAGAAAATAAAAGAAAGATAAATAAAATCTACCCAAGTTGTAAAACATTTATTACATAGTAGTACGGGATGTAAAATTCTTCTTGTTAAACAGAATAGTATTGAATAAAATAACGCGGAAACACAAAATAAACAAACTAACATCACACATAATAATACATATGGTTCTAGTTATAAGTTATAAAAATAATTTACAACTATCCATATTTAAACTAAAACAGTAAACAAAACAGTAAGAGTCAAAACATACAAACGCAGATGCGCCCAAGTACACATCATAAATATCTAACCCTCTGAAGGATCACTCTCAGATGAAACTTCAGGTGATAAATATCCAGGATGCCTCGACCCTCTACGGACACGAGTCCGTGCAGTCGACACGCTGCTAATCTCACTAGGCGCATCAAACATACCGCCCCAATGACGCCTAAGAGATAGCGGCAACTCCACATGTAGGTACAACAAAGTAGAAAAGATCGGCACTCCATCAAACTCCGTACGTATGGTCACAGTCAGACGCCCTACATACGTCACCGAATCTCTATCTTCTCGCAGACGCCAAGCTTCAGAGCCTCAGTGAAACTCAAGTTGCACGAATCTAAAGAATCCTGGTAGTGTCATATCCATACAATCAATCCAATGGGTATGAATGATCGGATGGTTCTTGATTGTAGAACTGATCTTCGGCTCGTTGCTCTTCCTCCTCTTCAGGATACTCACAGTCAAGAGGCTATTCCTTTTTCTCAAACTCTTTATCACATAATTTAAAAATATACAGATAACACATACAAGAAAGAGGTAAGACAATCTAAATCATCACAAACATGGTAAATAAGAAAACGACAATACAACAGGTAAAACAGTTCATACAATATAGCATACTATAATAACATAAATCATAATATTAAATAATACAGAAACTCAATACAACAACATACAATGGTACAGATGAATAAAATGGTATAGATAATTAAAATGATACAGATAGATAAAATAGTACAACTAAATAACATTAAAATGTATAAAATATAAATATATGAAATGTGACTCAACCCTACTCCATGGAGCTAAAAATACAGACATCAGAGAGAACGACCCGCAAAATCTATTAGTACCGTCGACCACCCAATTACTATTTCGCTGTCTCACGTTGCGTCTTTAGCCCACTGTAAAAAAAAGATGTAGTGGTGTAGCACACTGTCATACGTCGTGTCACTACAGGCTTGCACTAATAGACTTCACAAGATCTTGATTAAGTATAGTGCGTGTCGAGTCCATTAGTGTGTTACCAGTTACCACGGCCCAGAGGAGCGACCAACTGTCCACAAATGGAATAATCTGCACACTAATGTCTCCAAGTTCATTCAAGTTGAACCACACTACGCTTATCACACCGACAACACGATGTTATTCATCTCGTCAATCAATCCACCAATTATCAACCAAATTGGCACAACTCAATGCATGATAAAAATTCCAAATATGCCCTCACTGGCAAAAATTCCAAATATGCCCTCACTGGCAAAAATTCCAAATATGCCCTCATTGGTAAAAATTATGAATATGCCCTCACTGGAAAATCGCATATATATATACAGTACGTCCCACCTGATAGGACTGTTTCACAATCTGTCCGGGTCCACCACTTTGGCCCGACAGTAAAACTTGCTATTTTCGTCAATCGCGTAGAAATTTTATCGTGTTTTCAAAATCTCATCATTTTTACAAACGTTTTTAAATCGCGTAAATATATTTTACTGTTTTTAAAATCGCGTACTGTTTTTCAAATGTTTTCTCAATCGCGTAAGATTTTTAAATCATTTTCTTGTCCAAATTCCTTAAAATTACTGTTTAAATAAACATAAATAATATTTAATACGTTTGAACTATGTAGAATATTTTTTATACCGTATAAATTATATTTGCTATCTTTTCTATCTTATTTGTCTGTTGTTAGCAAAAATTGACAGTATTTTGCTTAGAAAATGTATAACGATGATTTTCTAAGTTTTTCGTAAAAATTTCTTTTATTTATATTATAACCATTTAATTACACTTTTGAAAACTACTAACGTGCTTCAAAATATAATATGAGCTCTACGTTAGAAATTTTACAAAAGCTCTTTGTATTTCCTTTTAACCATTAAAATCATTAGTTTTAACTTCTTAAACTTAATCTAATCAATTTATTTCTTCGAAAATCATTGTAGAAAAATTCCTTTTAACATATATTGCTTCTTTTTGATTGAAAATGGTTTGGAATTGATTTTAGAAATCATAAATCCTTGACTTTGGCATGTTGACTGAAATACTTAAAATTACCCTTTGATCTCTACATTCATTTTTCTTGCTCTAAACAATTTTGCATCTTGTTAATTTTCCTAGGTTAATTAAATCACACTCTTAGAAAATTGATGAGAACATTTTGGTTCCCTTTTTTGGTTGAGGCCGTGAGCCTTGGTGATGTGTTCTTTGGAACATTCATGCAATTCTTGACATGTTGTTCACATCTTAAGATTTACACATGCATCTACTAACACATACAATATTTCAAAGCTTGTAGACATGCTAGTTAATACAAATCACAAATAGAAAAGCTAATAACAAGCACTCAAATGAATCCTTATGGATTCTACAATCACAAACAATTTCCATCTTCTTACCACCACCCAAGGATGATAAGATTTAAGTCTTCCTCTTACCTTAAATGAAGATAAATACTCTTTCACTCCTTTCTAGGGTTTCGGTTTTCACTCTCCAAGATGCCTATCAAGCTTAAATAAAATTCTACAAGTTATAATCATGAAAGAAAGCTTAAACCATGGATCAATCATGGCTTAGAACTTTGAAAAAGAATTTAGAAATGAAAAACAAAGATTTTCACCTTCAAGGTAGAATCTTCAAAGTAGTTTTTCAAGCTCAAGATGAAAGATTTTGCAAGAACTCTCAACTAGAGATGTTCTTAGATTTGTGTTTAGGTTTAGAAAAGTTGGTTAGAAGAAATTTTGGGTGGATGGATGGTGAAGAATGGTGTTTGGCCAAATGGTGCTTCAAAAAATCACCAATGGAGTTTGGTATTTTTGGAAGAGAGAGAAGAGAGAAAATGTTAGGAAATTAAGTGATAATTACCCTTCCAAAAGGTGCATGGCCGTAGACTTCAAGGGCAAGGGAGGTGTCCATTTGGTTGGCTCCATCCAAGCCTTAGAAATGATCAATGGTGAGGATTAAGACTTGATCACCAAGCTTTGCTCTCATTGGTTAATCTAAGCCTAGTCACTAAGCCTTGTCACTAATTAAGCCTTGTCACATGCTTAGTCACATGTTTCTTGAATGTTCCACCACTAATGATGTTTAATTAAGCTACTAATCCTATTAAGTTTTTACTAAATGTGGGTCCCGTAAAACATTTTCGGGTCCAATCGCTTATTTGTCTTGACTAATAAAATAATATTATAATAATATAAAATTATTTTATTTTATAGTTAAATCCTAAAAATTAAAAGATTACTAAGCGTATCATTCAGAATTGGGTTTAGTAAGATCCCTGACTCAGAATAATTAAAATAAGATTTCCCAGGCAGAAAAATATTATTTTCTGTCCGGAGCAAATCACACAAAAAGTTCAAATAAAATAACAGACAGTATTATAAAGCCGTAATTCATACAGAAAAATAACAAACAATACAAAAAGAACACAACAGTCATTTATCCTAAAGTTGAAAAACATCAAACAGTACATTAGGGACACAACGGTAATACGCCAAAAGTTTAGGGTGTTACAACTCTCCCCAACAAACAAAAATTTCATCCTCGAAATTCGTTATACCTCAGAACAAATAAGGATATTGCTCCCTTATTTTTCTTCCAGCTCCCAAGTAGCATCACCTGTCACATCGTTCCATATGACCTTTACCAATTCGATCATCTTCCCTCGAAGCTGTTTCACCTTTCTGTCCTCTATTCTGACAGGTAAAGTCTCGTAAGTTAAATTCTCCTTCAGCTGTACTTCATCGGGTTGTATAACATGCATCGATCCGGAATATACTTTCTTAGCTGGGATACATGAAATACATCATGCAGATGTGATAGAAAAGGCGGCAAAGCAATCTGATAAGCTACAGGACCTATACGTCGGATAATCTGATACGGTCCAATGAACTTAGGAGTAAGCTTCTTAGATTTAATAACTCTTCTGACACCAGTCGTAGGAGTCACTCTTAGAAATACATGCTCACCCTCCTCAAATTCAAGAGGTCGTCTTCGTTTATCATCATAACTCTTTTGTCTGCTTTGCATCGTCTTCATCTTCTCTTGTATCATCTTTACCTTCTCCGTAGTCTATTGTACAAGATCTGGTCCAATAGTCATACTTTCCCCATCTTGATACCAACACAACGGTGTCCGACATCGTCTTCCATATAATGCCTCATAGGGTGCCATCCCTATACTCGAGTGAAAACTATTGTTGTAGGTGAATTCTATCAAAGATAAAAATTCATCCCAACTCCCTCGTTGCTCCAAAACATAAGCTCGCAACAAATCTTCCAAAAACTGTATAGTTCTCTCTGTTTGACCATCAGTTTGCGGATGATAAGCTGAACTCAACCGCAACTTAGTTCCCATGGCTTCTTGTAAACTTCGCCAGAACCTCGATGTAAACCTTGGATCTCTGTCAAAAACTATACATGTAGGCACACCATGTAATATGACAATCTCACTTATGTACAACTGGGTTAATCTTTCCAACGAATATTTAATATTAATTGGCAAGAAATGAGCCGACTTCGTAAGCCTATCGACTATAACCCATATCGAATCATGACTTTTCCTCGTCTTCGGCAATCCAGTAACAAAATCCATAGAGATACTATCCCACTTCCACTCTGGAATAGCTAAAGGTTGCAACATACCAGCTGGTCTCTGATGTTCCACTTTCACCTTCTGACAAACCAGACAAGACTCCACACGTTCTGCTACGTCTCTTTTCATCCTTGGCCACCAAAACAACTTCTTTAAGTCTTGGTACATTTTGGTCATCCCCGGATGCAAACTCAGATCACTAGTATGAGCTTCATCTAGAATTCATTTCTTAAGTTCAGAATCATCGGGCATACAGATTCTTCCCTTAAACCTTAAGATTCCATCTGTTCCTTCTTCTATCGTTGCCTTATGACCTTGCTTTAACAATTCTCTTTCATTTTGCAAAAACGCATCTTCCTTTTGCTTATCTCGGACTACATCAAGAAATTCATTTATGATCATGACCTTACATAGGCGAGCTCTTCCAGGCAAAAATTCCACTGACAACCATAGATCTCGGAATTTGTTAATCAATTCCTCCTCCTTTATCATCATTACCGAAACACTAAGCACCTTTCTACTTAAGGCATCAGCTACCACATTAGCTTTTCCTGGATGGTATTGGAGTTGAAAATCATAATCCTTTAAGAATTCCAACCATCGCCTTTGCCTCATATTCAATTCTTTCTGATCAAACAAGTACTTCAAACTCTTGTGATCACTAAAGACATTGAACATCGCTCCATACAGAAAATGCCTCCACACTTTCAGAGCAAAAACCACCGCGGCCAATTCCAAATCGTGTGTTGGATAATTCCTCTCATGAACCTTCAACTATCGAGAAGCATACGCCACAACATTCCAATTTTGCATCAACACGCATCCTAACCCTTGGTAAGAAGCGTCACAATACACATCAAAAGTTCCTTAAGAATCCGGTAAAATTAACACTGGTGTAGTTGTTAACCTCCTCTTCAATTCTTGGAAACTGGCTTCACGTTCTTTTGTCCACTCAAAAGCTTGACTTTTCCTCGTGAGCTGCGTAAGCAGTCCAGCAATCTTAGAAAAACCTTCGATAAACCTCCGGTAATATCGAGCAAGTCCAACAAAACTTCGAACTTCTGTCACCGTCTTAGGTCTTTCCCACTGTAAAACAGTCTCTACTTTCGATGGGTCTACCGCAATACCTTTCTTTGAAATCACGTGACCTAGAAATTGAACTTCCTCCAACCAGAACTCACACTTAGTCAATTTCGCATACAGCTGCTTTTCCCTCAAAATCTGAAGAACAATACCGAGATGTTCAGCATGTTCTTCCTTAGATTGAGAATAGATCAGAATGTCATCGATAAAAACAACGACAAATCTGTCTAGATACGGACGAAAAATCCTGTTCATATAGTCCATAAATATGGTAGGAGCATTCGTCACCCCGAATGGCATTACCTGATACTCGTAATGTCCATAACGAGTTCGAAAAGCTATTTTGGGTACATCCTCTCCCTTAACACGAATCTGATGATAACCCGATCTCAGATTTATTTTAGAAAATACCACTGCTCCCTTCAACTGATCCATCAAATCGTCAATTCTTGGAAGTGGATATTTATTTTTGATAGTCACCTTGTTCAGCTGACGATAATCCACACAAAGTCGAGAAGTTCCGTCTTTCTTCTTGACCAAAAGCACTGGTGCTCCCCATGGTGAAACACTAGGTCGCACAAACTGTTTCTCCAACAGTTCCACCAATTGTTGTTTCAGCTCCACCAACTCTGCTGGCGACATTCAATATGGCACAATTGAGATAGGACCTGCTCCTGGTACTAAATCAATTGAAAACTCAATCTCCCTCTCAGGTGGCAAACCAGGCACATCATCAGGAAAAATTTCTGGAAACTCATTGACAACAGGAATAGTATTCACATCTTTCTTGTTCTTGACTTCTAGAGAAGACAATAACATATATCCCTGTGCTCCCTCTCTTAACAACGACTTGACTTTAACAGCAGTCAAGAATCCAGACTTTTCTTCCTTAGGAAAAATTATGGTTTTGCTTGCACAATCTATAAGGATATGGTTAGAAGATAACCAGTCCATCCCTAATATTACATCTATCTCAACAAGAGGCAAATAAATCAAGTTGACCGAAAACACACGGTCCTTTATAACAACAGGACAATCCAAACATATCTTAGACGTAATTACAGGTTTAGCAGTTGGCGTAGAAACACTCAATTTAACATTCAAAGAAGACACATGCAACTTCAATCTTTCCACACAATCATATGCAATAAATGAATGTGTCGCACCAGAATCATATAACACAGTTAGAAGATTACCTCCAATGGCACCTTCTCCCTGAATAAGATCATCAGATTGAGAAATTTTCGTTCCAGTCATAGTATACACTCGTCCTCCAGACTTCGGTTGAATACTTTCTGACCTTGGCTGAGTGGCACGAACACTTCTCATAGCTGGCTTTCTCTCTAGCTGAGTACAATCCCTAGATATATGTCCAAGTTGTTTGCAATTAAAACAAGTTGTTCCTCTGATAGGGCATTCACTAGAAAGATGGCATTTCTTTCCACACTTAAAACATGTTGGCGTGAACACCACTCTCTGTCCAACTCCATTACCACTAGTACTTCCCCCAACCGGTGGTCGTTGAGATTGATTCCCTGGTGGTCTAGAATACGACTTGCGCTGAAACCGATTAGTATTACTGTCACCACCTCTCTGAAACCTTGTTGGTCCAAAGTTACGATTCCTCTGATCTCGTGACGGCTCCAACTCCTCGAGTCACGCACACGCATCAACTAAAGCATGAAACTGATTCATTCTCAAGGATATCACCCCTCGCTTTAGTTCCACTCTTAACCCTGCCTCAAACTTCCGACATCTCCACCCATCATCTGGTCGAGTTTTAGCATAATCTGAGAATTGAGACAAACTCTCAAATTTAGTAGCATACTCATTCACCGTCATATTACCCTGACGTAAACCAAGAAATTCCATCTCCTTGGCATGTCTAGCACTCGCAGGAAAATACTTTTCCAGAAATGCATTAGAAAATACTTCCCATGTAATTTCTGTTCCTTCAGCCTGCAACAACCGGCAGGTTCCTCTCCACCAATGTTCTCCGTCTCCCCTTAACATAAAGGCTGCATACGTTACCTTTTTCTCATCGGAGCATCTTATTCCTTCAAAAATTCTCTCCAAGTCTTGTATCCATTGACTCGCCTTCTCAGGATCAACCTCGCCTCTAAACTGCGGCGGATTGTTACGCCTAAATTCAGATAAATTTAGGGCATCAGCAATAGCATCTTGCTATTGAGCTGCTCTCAGATTTTGCTGCGTAATCACTTCAGCCATTCGCTGCATAGCTTCAGCATCGCAATCATAGGATCCACTTTCCGATTTACGTTCGCACGTCCTCGTCCTCTACCAGACATCTTCTTTCTTCAAACATAACCAAACAAAGTTAGATACATCCTTTCGGAAGTAAATCACAGAGAATCACAGAGCACAAACAAAAACAGACCCAACCACAACCCCAAAAGACTCTAACTTGGGCTCTGATACCAACTAATGTAACACCCTTATGGGGATGTCACATATATAAAGAAAATAAAAGAAAGATAAATAAAATCTACTAAAGTTATAAAACATTTATTACATAGTAGAACGGGTTGTAAAATTATTCTTGTTAAACAGAATAGTATTGAATAAAATAACACGGAAACATAAAATAAACAAACCAACATCACGCATAATATACATATGGTTCTAGTTATAAGTTATACAAATAATTTACAACTATCCATATTTAAACTAAAACAGTAAACAAAACAGTAAGAGTCAAAACATACAAACGCAGACGCGCCCAAGTACACATCTTAAATATCTAACCCTCTGAAGGATCACTCTCAGATGAAACTTCAGGTGATAAATATCCAGGATGCCTCGACCCTCTATGGACATGAGTCCGTGTAGTCGACACGCTGCTAATCTCACTAGGCGCATCAAACATACCGCCCCAACGACGCCTAAAAGATAGCGGCAACTCCACATGTAGGTACAACAAAGTAGAAAAGATCGGCACTCCATCAAACTCCGTACGTATGGTCACAGTCAGACGCTCTACGTACGTCACCGAATCTCTATCTTCTCACAGACGCCAGGCTTCAGAGCCTCCGTGAAACTCAAGTTGCACGAATCCAAAGAATCCTGGTTGCGTCATATCCATACAATCAATCCAATGGGTACGGATGATCGGATGGTTCTTGATAGTAGAACTGATCTTCAGCTTGCTGCTCTTCCTCCTCTTCAGGATACTCACACTCAAGAGGCTGTTCCTCTTCCTCAAACTCTTTATCACATAATTTAAAAATATACAGATAACACATACAAGAAAGAGGTAAGACAATCTAAATCATCACAAACATGGTAAATAAGAAAACGACAATACAAGTAAAACAGTTCATACAATATAGCATACTATAATAACATAAATCATAATATTAAATAATACGAAACTCAATACAACAACATACAATGGTACAGATGAATAAAATGGTACAGATAATTAAAATGATACAGATAGATAAAATAGTGCAACTAAATAACATTAAAATGTATAAAATATAAATATATGAAATGTGACTCAACCCTACTCCATGGAGCTAAAAATACAGACATCAGAGAGAACGACCTGCAAAATCTATTAGTACCGTCGACCGCCCAATAACTATTCTGCTGTCTCACGTTTCGTCTATAGCCCACTGTAAAAAAAAAAGATGTAGTGCTGTAGCACACTGTCATACGTCGTGTCACTACAGGCTTGCACTAATAGACTTCACAAGATCTTGATTAAGTATAGTGCGTGTCGAGTCCATTAGTGTGTTACCAGTTACCACAGCCCAGAGGAGCGACCAACTGTCCACAAATGGAATAATCTGCTATAATGTCGAAATTCAAGTTGAACCACACTACGCTTATCACACCGACAACACGATGTTATTCATCTCGTCAATCAATCCACCAATTATCAACCAAATTGGCACAACTCAATGCATGATAAAAATTCTAAATATGCTGCTATTGGCAAAAATTCCAAATATGCCCTCACTGGCAAAAATTACGAATATGCCCTCACTGGCAAATCGCATATATATACAGTACGTCCCACTTGACAGTACTGTTTCATAATCTGTCCGGGTCCACCACTTTGGCCCAACAGTAAAACTTGTTGTTTTCGTCAATCGCGTAGAAATTTTGTCGCGTTTTCAAAATCTCATCATTTTTACAAACGTTTTTAAATCGTGTAAATATGT
Organism: Ormosia emarginata; assembly: GCA_029884605.1. Classification (NCBI taxonomy): domain Eukaryota; kingdom Viridiplantae; phylum Streptophyta; class Magnoliopsida; order Fabales; family Fabaceae; genus Ormosia; species Ormosia emarginata. The sequence continues at coordinate 51,409,772 of JAQQTP010000088.1, forward strand.
TTTACTATTTTTAAAATCGCGTACTGTTTTTCAAATGTTTTCTCAATCGCGTAAGATTTTTAAATCATATTCTTGTCCAAATTCCTTAAAGTTACTGTTTAAATAAACAGAAATAATATTTAATACATTTGAACTACATAGAATATTTTTCATACCGTATAAATTATATTTGCTATCTTTTCTATCTTATTTGCCTGTTTTTAGTAAAAATTGACAGTATTTTGCTTAGAAAATGTATAACGATGATTTTCTAAGATTTCCGTAAAAATTTCTTTTATTTATATTATAACCATTTAATTACACTTTTGAAAACTACTAACGTGCTTCAAAATATAATATGAGCTCTACGTTAGAAATTTTACAAAAGCTACTGTATTTCCTTTTAACGATTAAAATCATTAGTTTTAACTTCTTAAACTTAATCTAATCAATTTATTTCTTCGAAAATCATTGTAGAAAAATTCTTTTTAACATATATTGCTTCATTTTGATTGAAAATGGTTTGGAATTGATTTTAGAAATCATAAATCCTTGGCTTTGGCATGTTAGCCGAAATACTTAAAATTACCCTTTGATCTCTACATTCATTTTTCTTGCTCTAAACAATTTTGCATCTTGTTAATTTTCCTAGGTTAATTAAATCACACTCTTAGAAAATTGATGAGAACATTTTGGTTCTCGATTTTGGTTGAGGCCGTGAGCCTTGGTGATGTGTTCTTTGGAACACTCATGCAATCCTTGACATGTTGTTCACATCTTAAGATTTACACATGCATCTACTAACACATACAATATTTCAAAGCTTGTAGAGATGCAAGTTAATACAAATCACAAATAGGAAAGCTAATAACAAGCACACAAATGAATCCTTATGGATTCTACAATCACAAACAATTTCCATCTTCTTACCACCACCCAAGGATGATAAGATTTAAGTCTTCCTCTTACCTTAAATGAAGATAAATACTCTTTCAATCCTTTCTAGGGTTTCGGTTTTCACTCTCCAAGATACCTATCAAGCTTAAATAAAATTCTACAAGTTATAATCATGAAAGAAAGCTTAAACCATGGGTCAATCATGGCTTAGAACTTTGAAAAAAGAATTTAGAAATGAAAAACAAAGATTTTCACCTTCAAGGTAGAATCTTCAAAGTAGCTTTTCAAGCTCAAGATGAAAGATTTTGCAAGAACTCTCAACTAGAGATGTTCTTAGATTTGTGTTTAGGTTTAGAAAAGTTGGTTAGAAGAAATTTTGGGTGGATGGATGGTGAAGAATGGTGTTTGGCCGAATGGTGCTTCAAGAAATCACCAATGGAGTTTGGTATTTTTGGAAGAGAGAGAAGAGAGAAAATGTTAGGAAATTAAGTGATAATTACCCTTCCAAAAGGTGCATGGCCGTAGACTTCAAGGGCAAGGGAGGTGTCCATTTGGTTGGCTCCATCCAAGCCTTAGAAATGATCAATGGTGAGGATTAAGACTTGATCACCAAGCTTTGCTCTCATTGGTTAATCTAAGCCTAGTCACTAAGCCTTGTCACTAATTAAGCCTTGTCACATGCTTAGTCACCTGCTCTTGAATGTTCCACCACTAATGATGTTTAATTAAGCTACTAATCCTATTAAGTTTTTACTAAATGTGGGTCCCGTAAAATATTTCCCGGTCCATTACTGCTTATTTGTGCTGACTAATAAAATAATATTATAATAATATAAAATTATTTTATTTTATAGTTAAATCCTAAAAATTAAAAGATTACTAACCGTATCATTCAGAATTGGGTTTAGTAAGATCCCTCAGCTCCGAATAATTAAAATAAGATTTTCCCGGCCCAAAAAATATTATTTTCCTGTCCCGGAGCAAATCACACAAAAAGTTCAAATAAAATAACAAGCAGTATTATAAAGCAGTAATTCATACAGAAAAATAACAAACAGTACAAAAAGGACATAACAATCATTTATCCTAAAGTTGAAAAACATCAAACAGTACATTAGGGACACAACGATAATACGCCAAAAGTTTAGGGTGTTACATATCACATTATCCAAAATCTACTTTGTGTCACATCCATTAGTTTTCATTTCAAAAGAAAGATTTATTTAATCAAGGGCTTAATGAGGGAAGCTTCCTAGAAATTTCTCTAATAATACACATGTTTCCTTTTCTCTCTCTTCCCTCCCCACTCACCCTACGGCTGAAGCCCATTTTGGGAAGCAAAGAAGAACTTCTCCCTTCTATCACCTCACTTCCATTTCAAATACATAAAAGAACACCTAACATTTTCTCTTTTCTCATTTTCTTCAAGCTTTCTTCTCCTCTTCTCTTCTTCTTCGTTCTCCACGGTGCACACACACATTGGAGATCATCTCCATTGTTTGCTAAACAAATCATATTCCTTGTTTCCTTCCACCATTCTAAGGCCATTCTCTTTGGTGGTCATCCCTTGGTTCTTCTTCTTCTTCCATTTTCCACCATTGAAGCTAAAGCTTGAAGCTTTTGAGGTAAAGTCTTCACCTTTCTTCCATTTTCTTCTCATTTTCATTTTTCTTGGTCACCTATGTGATCAAGAACTTATCTTTCCATGATTTGAGTGGACATTGTGGAAGTCACTCACATTAGTGTTTTCTTGAAGGAGGAAAATGAAAATCAAGAACAAAAAGAAGCTAGCATCCTTGTGTTGTCTTCAAAAGGTAAGAGGGAGATGATCCTCTTCAACCAATCTTGGTAGTAAGGAGATATCTTGCATGTTATTGTTGATTGAGGGATCCATGAGTGGACTTCCCTCTTTATTATGTTGTTTTTCTTCCTTTTTCATAATGGTGTAATTGGTTGGATTTGTATGAGTCATTGACTGCCTTTATGTGATTTTGGATGTATGTTTGAGTTAATTTGATGTTAAGAATGTTATGGATTGATTTGGTTTGAGTTTAGATGGCTTAAAGATCATTTTCTGCAAGTTTATGTGTGGTAATCATCTGTAATCGATTACCAAGCCTCTGGAGTTACAAAATCATGATTATGGGAATCACGTAATCAATTACATACTATCTATAATCGATTACGGAGGTTCTGTCCAGCTGATAATCGATTACCAAAGCTGTGTAATCGATTACCAGGTCCCTGGAGTTATGAATCGTGTTTCTGGAAAGCTATGTAATCGATTACATTTAGCATGTAATTGATTATAGAGGTTCTGTCGAGCTGGTAATCGATTACCAGAGGCATGTAATCGATTACCAGGATCCTAAAATAAGATTTTGAGTTGAAAATGATGAAAACATGGTTCCTTATCTCTTGTAACTCAAACATAAATCTTAAACCCTAGATTCAAGGATTTTATTTCACTTGAATGTGATAGGATTATATATCCAAACCAATAAAGGAGAAATGATTTTTGAAAATGAAATTTTTGGATCCATAATATGGAAATTGTGGTATGTGTGGAACGATGGACATGTATATGTATTGATATTGAGAATTGTTTGATGCAATTGTGAATTCCTATGTGGGGACTAAGTACTTGATGAGATACGATATGTTGGTGATAAGAAATGATGATATGCCAATGAGGCAATGCTTTTGATATGATGTATTGACATTGAGAAATTAATATTATACTATTGTGGGTCCATGTTTGGGACTAAAATTATGTTGAAGCTTAAGTTGGCCAAATTGTGGCATGTATGAGATATATGTTATTATGGCTGAATATACATGATTATGCATGGAGTCAACATGTATTAAATAAATTGCTCCATCGATGACTGTTAAAAGGCTATATGAGCCTATGAATGCGAACTGAATAAGTGATGATCCTGTGATGGATCTGATTGAGGATCGTAAGGCACGGTGTATACCGATTGCACGCATTACGTGTCTGACAAATCACTAATATTTTTATGGTAAATGAGCGAGAATTGGATAGTGTGATCCCATGGTAGGATTTGATTGAAGACCGTGAGGCGCGGTGATTCATTTCGTGATGATGTTATCACTTTATTATACCCCTGGCCATGATAAACCATTGCAACGCATCATGTTCCTGACAAACACTATTCTCTTCGTGGTCCAGTGTAGACTATCATTAACGGGGGCAGATCTTCTAGAATGTTCATATTTGAAATGGAATAGAAAATCTTGGTACGAAGTGCACATGCATTGCGAGTCAGCATTATGAGTTCGCATATCATAGGGCACTCTTTTATACGATGATTATATTATTGTGACATTGATGCCATAATTATCTGAAATGTTTTAATTGTTCATTATCTGAGACTTTGTCGACTGCTTGGGGCATTATTGATGTTTACCTGTTATTGTTGATTCTTACTGCCATGTGTCGATCTCCTACTCTTATTGTTCATTCTATTGTCAATGTTGATGAATACATGTACTGAAAAAGTCATGTGGGCACTCTGCACCGTTCTGTTTCTTTACTGCCATAATTGGTAATGTAAGTAGGATGTCTCACCTCTTTCTTGTATTCTTATATTTCTATTATATATATATATGTTTGATAAAAGATCGTGAGGAAGAAGATAAGGGACCACACCCTTACTACTTAGATTGGGCTGATTCATCACTTTTGATGCGGCATCTGGACAAGATCTCTTCGGTCACACGAGGGTGCAACTTCGTGGGGGCATTGATGCCTGTCGTGTCGACTGGGACACCGAGCGTCACGTACATATGGGGTTGTAGCTTTGTCTGCTAGTAGTGCCTATCATAGGGATTACTACTTTTCCCCTTTAGTGTTTTGTTCCCGCTGTATTCTATTTAACTATGTAAGTATTATACCTTGTGTTATCAGTGATTTGTGTTAAGGATGACTATCATATATATATATATATAGAATATGTTTTTATTTTAGTGGTTGTGTGTAAAATGGTTGGGTACTAATTATATTTCATTCGAGGCTCCTATTTTCTATTTATGCAGAATGGAAATAATTAAATTTTGAAAATTACTGTAATTGGAACTGTGATAGGCTTGGATTTAGTAACTGTGGTGTAATGACGATTGCACTGCAGTTGTTAGATCTAGGTGCGTTACACTATACTATTGTGGGTCCGTGTTTGGGACTAGAATTCTGTTGATGCTTATTTAGCCAAATTGTGGCATATGATGGGAAAGTATTATTATGAAATATATATAATTGTGCATGGAGTCAACATGCATTAAACATTTGCTCAGTCGATGACTGTTAAAAGGCTGGATGAGCCTATAAGTATGCATTGAGTCAACATGCATTGAATATTTGCTCAGTCGATGACTGTTAAAAGGCTGTATGAGCCTATGAATGAGAATTGAATAAGTGAGATCCATTGGAAGGATCTATGGGGGGCATAAGGCGCGGTGTATACTGATTGCATGCAGTATGGCCCCGACAAATCACTATTCTTTACTCGGTGAATAAATGAGAATTGATGGTGAGGTCTGTGATGGATCTGATTGAGGACTGTAAGGCGCGGTGTTTACCGATTGCACGCATTACGCGCCTGACAAATCACTATTCTTTTTGTGGTAAATGAGTGAGAATTGAATAATGTGATCCCATGGAAGGATTTGATTGAGGACCGTGAGGCATGGTGGTTCATTTCGTGATGATGTTATCACCTTATTATACCCCTGGCCATAATAAACTGATTGCAACGCATCACGCGCCTGACAAGCACTATTCTCTTTGTGGTCCAGCGTAGATTGTCATTGAGGGGGACAGATCTTCCAGAACGTTCATCTTTGAAATAGAATAGAAAATCTTGGTACCAAGTGCAGTCGACATTATGAGTCTGCATATCATATGGCACTTATTTATATGATGATTATACTATCGTTTTATTAATGTCATGATTATTTGAAATGTTTTAATTGTTCATTAATTGAGATTATGTTGTTGTTTTCTCTTATCGTATGTGACTACTGCTGCTTAAATGTTATTGCTCTGCTATGTGGGCGCTCTGCGCCATTTTGTTTCTTTACTGCCATAATTGGTAATGTAAGTAGGATATCTCACCTCTTTCTTGTACCCTTGTATTTCTGTTATATATATATTTGTTAAAAGACCGTGAGGAAGAAGACAAGGGATCACACCCTTACTGATTGGATTGGGCTGATTCACTATTTGCAATACGGCGTCGAGACGAGATTCCTTCGGTTACGTATGGGTGCAACTCCATGGAGGAATTGGTGCCTGGCGTGTCGACTGGGACACCAAGCGTCATATATATATATGGAGTATGTTATTCTTAAAGTGGTTGTGTGGCTTTGTCTGCTAGTAGTACCTATCCCAGGGTTACTACTTTTCCCTTTTGTACTTCTGTACCACTACCTTTTATTTGAATATGTAAGTACTACATTTCGTGTTATCAGTGCTTTGTGTTAAAGACAAAAATATTATATATGGAGTATGTTGTTCTTAAATTAGTTGTGTTTTTAAATGGTTGGGTACTAAATATGCATTCATTCGGGGCTTATATTTTCCATTTATGCATAAATGAAATATTTATTTTGAAAAGATTATTATTGAGACTGTGACACGCTTGAATTTAGTGACTGTGGTGTAATGACGATTGTGCCGTAGATATTAAATCTAAGGGTGTTACACCAAGTGTTATAATTTCATCATTTTTGCACATCTAGCATTATACATGACAGTCTATGCCAGATCTTGATTAAGAATAGTATTTCGGTCTAGATCGTCGGTGCGTTGCGTCAGTCTGATCCACGGTACTGTAGAGTTACCAACTGCCCATTGTGGAAAACTCGCACCCTGACGCCCCCAAGGTCAACAAGTGACCTATACTATGCATATCGCACCCGCACAAGGTGTAATTCTCTCCTAGGCCATTGGCCTTCATATAGTCCATTAAACTTTTACAATAAATGTTTAATGCATACAGACCAATTACAGACCCAAACCATAATTTCACATATATAGGTCCCACACGTTGACCCAATAGTAATTTTACTGTATTTTTAATCACGTAGTCATTTTACCGCCTTTTCACAATCACGCAACATTTCTGTCGCGTTTTCAAATCACGTAATAATATTTATACGTTTTCTAAATTGCGTAGCAATTTTTCAACATTTTTTAAATCGCGTAGCTTAAAAATCATGTTTTTAAGTCGCATAAAGCATTTTTCATCATTTTTAAACTTCGTAAAATATTTTTCAATATTCTAAACATCATTTTGGATTTTTCAAACATTAATACAACTTCTAACTTCATTTTTTTCACATTTTCTCATTTAAGAAATCCTTTTTGTAAAATTTCCACTATCTCACATAAAATTGTCTTTTCATTGATTTAAATCAATCATTCTAGCTTAAAATTTCCTAACGCGCTTTAAAAACCAAAAGGGTGAGCTATACGTTAGCAAACTTCAAGTCACCAATTTATTTCTTATTCATAGATTAAATTTACTATTAAAATTCATCTTTATAAAATATTTTGAGGTTCAAACAATTTCAACCTCACTTTTTCCTTCATGGTTAAAATCCCCCTTTTTCAAATAATTAATTATTTTATTTTTATTTTTATTTTTATTTCTTAAGTCCTTGTATTAATTTCCTTGCACCTAATCAACTAAGTTACCATTAATAAATCACATTTTTACACAAAACTACTCCATTTAAGCCTTCTTGGCCGTAAGGTACATGGTCATTGGGACCAAAATATTTATTCATTTTATTTCCTTTCCTTAATTTTACCACTTATAAAATATTGTGTGCTTGAAAACACCCATTTTGGGATGGAGGCCGAATGCTTCAATGGTATTTGGAACCAAAATTTTTCCTTTCCTTTTCATCAAAAATCACAATATACATATACATATTCATAACAATTCATATTATCACAAATTCATACAAAATATTGAAGTTTTTAAAAACACATACCATAAATAAGCATAAATCATAAAAACTCATAAATAAACAAGCATAAACAACAACTTTTTACAACATGGTGAATAATCCTCACATGGATTCTTCACCATCAAGAATTCGTCCCTCACCACCATGAGTGGTTGATGAGGTTAATCTCCCTCTTACCTTGTGGTGAAGCCTCAAAAGCTCCTTGCTTTGCTTCTTGTACTAGTCCTTCACCACCAAGAGAATCTTAAACATAAAAATAAACACAAGTTTATTAGCATCCAAAGCTTGAATAGAAAGACCATGGATCAAAACATGGCCTAGAGCATGAAGATGAAATAAATAGTGAAGTTTCCATAACCTTCATCTTAAAACCTTAGAACTTGATCTTGAAGAAAGTATATGAAAATAGATGATCTAGGCTAAGGCTCCAACTACAAACAGTCTTAGAATGATGAGAAGATTTGAGAAATAAGGTTAATGGAAATTATTGAAGATGGGAGGGTTATTTTCTCTAGTTTGGTCGTGAGGTGTTCTAGAGAGAATGGAGAGAATTTATGAATTTTTGCTATATGGAAATGATGGAGATATGATCAAATGAACTAAAAGCCATCCTTTAGCCTTTCTAAGGCTATATGGACATGAGTGTCCCCTTGGATCAATGGCCATAGATTTAATCAATGGCTAATATGTAAAGTCTTCACCTCCAAGCTTGTTTTCTATAGGTTTAGATAATTGAGTCACCTAGTTTCTAGATGATACTTGAAGTTTCCTAACTATGGAATTCAATGGAAAGCTAACCAAGTTTCTAATTCAATTGATTCCAAACCAAATTAAGCTAACTTAGTTAGGTTTCTTAGTTTCTTTACTAACTATCTAGTTACTTGAATGTGACATCACAAGTTTCTAGAAGCTCCTTGAGCCTCCCAAAACCGTGAAGCCCTAATGGAAAGCAAAGTAAGTTTGTTTTGTAACACCCACCGCAGGGTATCACATTTAAGACTAATCGTAATATAACTTACCTAAGTTGTAAAAGAATTAATCTTGTAAAAACACTTATTTTAAAACTTCATTTGCGGAAAAACTCAAAATAATTAAAACCATAAACATAAAACGTAACGGAAAATAAACTCGCCATAATTTACATATTGAAACTTTGTTTACAAATAATTTACATAAATACACTCCCAAAAGATAATATATACATTACACACCAAACCAATCCAAACCAAAAACTACTTAACTAGAACTTCTACCAACTAAGGGTTCAGGCTCTCATTAGGATCCTCCTCCTCGGTATTATCATCAAAGAACCCTGGCGGATACAGTACACGCCAGAATGGAGTCAACATCATGGAATCCTCATGTGGAGTATAAGTATTTCTACTCCAGATCTCACGAATAGGCATATAAAACTCTAGATGCACAGACACATGTTGTGTCATAACAGGAATTCCATCTCTAGTACCACTTAGATTCAGAGTCAAATCCCTGGTATAAACAAACTGCTCTCTATCTAAATTAACCCTCCAAGCATCAATCCCACCATGGAATTGAACTATAACAAAACCTAAAACCTAATGCCTTGTCGCCATATCAAGATAATACAGAAAAATCGTCACAGGTAGTAAAAAGATTTATCCTCCTCCTTGTCTCCTCGGTCTTCATCAACATATACTATAAAACAAATATAACATAACGAAGAGGTGAGATCCCCTACATCAATACCAATGAGGCAGTATAAAAACTGATCGTAAATGATCCATATACAATATTATCATATACAGTCATATTATCTCATCATAGATAACATATCAAATAAGCATAGTTATCACATCAATATGCTGACCCACTATGCATGTGTACCACGACTCATTTCCTACTCCATAGAGCTAATCACAATTCCAGAGAGAATGATAGGGAGTACATGTCTACATATCGTTAGCCTCAAATCATGTGCCAATATATCAAATCATGGTATGCAAAATGGCTGATACAAACACTCTCAACCAATCACGAAAAGAGTAGTAACTTTGTCAAGACCGTCGGTGTGTTTGCAAAGGATACCACGACACAGTGGTGCTACCAACTGGCCACATATGACATTCCACACCCCGACGTCCCCAAGATCACTTAAGATCGTAACTATGCAATTCTTACCCACACGAAGGTGTAATTTCCATCTCCTAGGCCCATTGCCTTAATTGACATGCTTTTCTATGCATGATGTATGATCTAACACATACAAACCATATTTCACATATACACACCACATTCTTGGCGGTATCAATTTCCAACATAATGGGGCCCACCACGATAGCTCGACAACCAATTGCTGTAATTTCCAATCGCGTCAATATTTTATCACATTTTTGAAATCGTGTAATATTTTTTTTACATTTTCAAATCACGTAAATATTTTTAAATGTTTTCGCAATCGCGTAAATATTTTTAAACGTTTTCTAAATCGCGTAGGGATTTTTAAACACTTTCTCAATTGTGTAACAATTTTAAATCATTTTCTCAATCGCATAGCTTGAAAATAAACGTTTTTAAATCGCGTAAGAGTTTTCTAGCATTTTTCACTTGCGTAAAATATTTCTTAGCTTTCTAAAACTTGTTTATAAAACTCTTTAGAAAATATTGGCATTTTGGCCTTATTTAAAATATTTTTCTACTACAAATGCTTAACATAATATTTTTCTACATAATATGTTTCTACGTAATATTTTCCACTATTTCTTTACAAAAATTACTTTTCTTGTTAAAAATTATTTTTCTTAATTTACTTACAAAAATACTAATTTAATTCCAAACATAAAATCTATTTTCTTGTTTCTACTATAAATTCATTAAATTAAATTCTTGTTAACTAGTTACAAAAGTCCACACTTAGTAAAATAATCTTGGATGTAAAATACCACTCCTTGGCATATTGGCCAAAAATCCAATTAAACTTCATAAATCATATTTAATCTTATAATTCCTTGTAAAAACCCTTAATCCAATTTCTCATCAATAAATTGCTCAATCCAAAAACCCTTAATTCAATTTCTCATCAATAAATTACTCAATCCATAATTAGGAAAATAATTTAGAACATTTACACTCTTTGGTGGTGTTGAGGTCGTGAGCCTCCCTAGGTTCTTTGGAACCTTCATACAATTTTCTCATCATGTAAAGCAATCCTTCTTTACACAATAATCAACACGCTTCCACAATAATCATCATGCTTCCATAAGGACGTAAGCAAGCATATAATCAAATAAACCAACATATAATCAAATAAACAAGCATAAAATCAAAGTGATAAAGTAAACCAACCAAAAATCACCACAAACAAAGCAAGCTTAAAAACCACACAAGTGAATAATTCCTTATGGATTTTCACTACAAACAAGCCATTTCCTCACCACCAACATATGGTTGATGAGGTTAATCTCCCTCTTACCTCAAGGAAGACAAAAATCCTCTTAGTTGCTTTCCTTCAAAGATTTGTGTAGCCTCCAAAGAAAATCCTAACAAGCTTAAACCAACATAAAGTTACAAACTATGCTTGAAGAAGAGAAACCATGGAGCAATCATGGTTTAGAAACTCATGAATCATACTTAGAAACAAAGAAGAAGAATTTTACCTTGAACCTTTAAGAACCCTAGCTTGTAGTACAGGTAGAAGATGAAGGATTTAGCTTAGGTCTCCAACATAAAAGAGTCTTAGAATGATATGTAGGTTTAGGAAATAAGCTTGGATGAAATTTTAGAAGCTTATGATGATTTTGTGGGTGATGGCCGAATGCTTCATGGAGTGGGAGAAATGGAGTTTTTTTTTGGGTAAGTTAAGAAGAAAAGAAATGAAGAGAATGGCTTAAGTGATAAAAGATGTTAGAAATGAAATGGATGTCCTACTTCTAAAGCTCCTAGCCGTAGAGTGCATGCATGTGAGGGAGTTAATGCTTGATCAATCAAGATGGAAATCAAGCACATGGTTAAAGTCATCAAGTAGTCATGCTTTGGTCACCCTTGATGATTCATAAGCTCTTGAATGTCCTAGAGTTTTCTACTTGGCCGTGGAACACCGTTGACCAACACTAACCATTTTTTTTTTCATTTAATTACCACTTAAACTTAAATTAACTTAGCTAATTCATCTAGTTTAGGAACTAATTAAACTAGCCATTTTTGTTGACTTAATGCTATTGGTTAATATTCATGTCATACCACAAATTTTGACTTCTAATAACTAGTAGCACATGGCTATCACATGGCTAAAGCTACAAGAATTTATTACTCACAGAATAAAAATTACTGCTCACAAACCAGTAATTATTGTACAGTGAATAATAAAATAATAGTATAAGAAAATTTTGATAACTGTATCCGATTTTAGGTTTAGTAAGATCCCCCGGCCCCGCATTAATAGTACAAAATTTTTTGACCCTTAAAATTTTTACTTTTTTCGGGCCCACCCCGGGCCCACAGATAGCCCAAAATAACATTATAATAATCACAATCTCAGAAAAATCTACAAAAATTCTTAAAAATCATGAAAATTATAAAACTCATAATGATGTAGAAAAAAAAAATTTGGGGTGTTACATGTTCCATTTAATTACTACATAGGCTTTATACTTGCAACACCCCGAAAAATTATAATTTTAGAATAAGTGATCAGTTTACAATATTTGGGATTTTTAGGAATTTTTCTGAATTTTTCAGAGAATGCAGAATATTTTAATATTATTCCTCGTCTTGCGTGCACATTGGGCGGAATTGGCAAAACGACTGTAACGCTCCCAAAGTTGAAAAATTTTATTACGAATAGTCATTTTCTAGTGTTTGTGATTTATGTGAGTTCTTTTAGAATTTTTCGGAAACGACTAATATTTTAATATATTTCTTGTTTTGCGTGTGTTTTGAGCAGAGTCGGGAAAATGAAATATTTTTTTCGAGAACCTTGAACTATGGAAACGTCGACGGGGGATCTTACTAAACTCGAGGCCGGACACAGTTTACAAAGTTTTACATTTTTCGAGAAATTTTAACAGATGGAATAATAAAATAATGCGAAGAATTAATCTGTCAGATTTGTTAATGCTGACTTTTGCTAACTATAACTATTGTCCAATAAATAATAACATGTATTAAAAATATTATCACATTATTCAAAAATCTAATTTTTGTACCACATCTATTAGTTTTAATTTCAAAAAGAAGATTAAATTTTATCCAAGCTTGTTATGGGAAGATTCCTAGCAATTTCCCTTGTAACACGTTTTCTCTCTCTTCCCTCCCCACTCTTCTTACACGGCAGATGGCATTGAAAGCCCATAATCACATTTTCATTTTATCTCTTATTCTTCTCTCCTTCTCCTTGCTTCACCACCGTACACACCCTCTCATTGGAGGTCATCTCCATTGTTTGCTACAACTAAACTCATATCTAGCTTCCTTCCATCATTCCAAGATTATTCTCCTTGGTGGTTATCCTTTGGTTCTTCTTCTTCTTCTTCCTCCATTTTTCACCATTGAAGCTAAAGCTTTGAGCTTGGAGGTAAAGTCTTAACCTTTCTTTCACTTTCTTCTCATTTTCGTTTTTCTTGGTCACTTATGTGATCAAGAACTCATTTTTCCATGGTTTGAGTGAACATTATGGAAATCACTCACATTGGTGTTCTTCTTGAAGGGAAAACGAAAATCTAGGGCAAGAAGGAGTGGCACATTGTGTTGTTTTCCACATAGGTAAGAGGGAGATGATCCTCGTCAACCAACCTTGGTAGTAAGGGAATGTCTTGTATGTGTGTTGTTGTTGATTTTTGAATCCATGTATAAAGTTCTCTCATTTTTATGTTGTTCTTGATGATAATGTATTTTGTTGGGTTTGTATGATTTAATTGATGCCTCTTGCATGATTTGAAGGTGTATTTGAGTATCTTGTTGATTAAATATGATGAGTAATGGTTTGGTTTGAGTTAGAGGACCTGAAGAACTCTGCTTTCTGCAAGTTTACGCGTGGTAATCGATTACACGGGGCTTGTAATCGATTACCAAGCTCTTAAAGATGCAAAATCATGATTCTGGAAATCCGGTAATCGATTACGTCTGGTGTGTAATCGATTACAGAGATTCTGTTTAGCTTGTAATCGATTACAAGAGGAGTGTAATCGATTACCAAGCCTTCGATGTCACGAAATGGTGCTTCTGGGAATCACGTAATCGATTACAATTTGTGGGTAATCGATTACGGAGGTTTTGTCCACTTGGTAATCGATTACCACGGTTGTGTAATCGATTACCAGGGCCTTGAAGTTACGAAACGTGATTCTGGGAATCACGTAATTGATTACAGTGAAATTGTAATCGATTACAGAGGTTCTGTTTCTCAAGTAATCGATTACCAAGACCAAAAATGAGATTTTTGAGCTGGAAATGATTGAGATTATGGTTCTTTGTCCTTTGTAACACAAACATAACCTAAAAACCCTGGATTCAAGGATTTTACTTTACTAAATTGTGATAGGAATGTGCATTCATATCAATAGAGAAGAAATGATTTTTGAATATGGAATTCTTGGATCCATGACATGGAAATTTGTGGTATATGTGTAATGAGGAATACATGTTGATGCTGAGAATTATTGATGTAGTACTCGATGAGATAAGAAATGATGATATGCCCTTGAGGCAATGTTTTTAATAGATATGTCGTTGATATGTCATGTTGATCATTGAATAATGCTTATGTGCCATTGAGGCAATGCTGATGTTGAATGCATCATTGTTGAACATACATGATTGGACATTGTGTCATCATGCATGCGTATTGTCTGTGGGACATTGTTGAGAAGGCTATGTTGCTTAGGAGTTTGAATAACACCTTTGTGCGGGTGCGAATAGACTAAGCGTAGGTGTCATATGTTGTTGACCCTGGGGGCCTTGGGTTGTGGGTGTCTCACAATAGACAGTGGTAGCTCCGCTGGGGCCGTGGGATAGACCAATGCAACACACCAACGATCCGGCCGAGACTGAGAATTTGTCCTATGTCGCGATCAACTGTTGAGGTGCCATGTGTGAGCCATTTTGCGCAAATGTTTTTATGAGATGAGCACACTATATTTTTAAGGCTAACGATACACTGGCATTACTCCTTGATCATTCACTCCGAAAATGTTTATGTCTAGCTCCATGGAGTAGGAACTTTGGTACCCTTGTCGCATTGTGAGTTGTCAGTCACATGGTCCATTGAGCATTTATAATTGGATAATGTGTTTACTATTATGACTGTGATATTTATTTGACTCTTGGTAATGCTAATGTTGCTAGCTGGCTATGGATAATGTTATCTATTGTTCTTTGCTGTCTTACTCTCGTTAATTGCTTTTATGTATTACTGTATTTGTATGTATTAACTGTGTCTTATGTGGGCATTTGACGTCGTTTATTTTCTTACTGCCATATTGGTACTGAAAGCTGGGAATCTCACCTCTTTCCTATATTTGTGTATTTCTGTTTTACATTTATGTTTGATAAAAGATCGTGAGGAAGGTAAAGAGAGACCATACCTTGGTTGATTGACTTGAGCTTCTAGACAAGATTTCATCGACTACGTAAGAGTGCAGCCGCGAGGTGGCATTGATGCCTGTCGTGTCAACTGGGACGCCGTGCGTCATGTGCATATGGGGTTGTGGCCTTGTCTGCTGGTAGTACCCATCCCTGGGTTACTACTCCTCCTCTTTAATTGTTTTTATTCCTGCTGTACTTCATTCGACTCTGTAATTATTATATTCTATGTTATCAGTGATTCGTGTAAATTGGCTGTCAACTATATATATATAAAGACGTGATTTCATTCCAATGGTTGTATTAAGGGTTGAATACATTTATATTTCATTCATGGCTCATATTTTCTACTTATGCATAAATGCGAAAAAGGAAAAAAAAATTAAACTCGTAAATTTGGAAACTACTGTTATCATGACTGTGACACACCTAGATTTAGTAACTGTGGTGTAATGACAATTGCGCCGCAGTTGGTATATTTAGGTGCGTTACAATACTAACTTAGTTTAATTTATCTAGTTTCATTTAGTTACATAGTTAATTAGTCTAGCCATTTTCATTGACCATTTTTTATTGGTTCTTATTAAGCTTCTAATATTCTGATTGGTTCACAAAATAAGCCATCACAACTTTCTCTACTGACTATTATCCAAATGGACAATAGTTACAGAAATTATTACTCAATGAATAGAACATACTGCTTACAAGTCAGTAAGTATTTGTCCACTGTAAAATAAAAATACAGTATATTTTTATTTCACAGATAATTTTCAAAAATTAAAAAGATTATGACACGTATCTCTCAGATTTAGGTTTAGTAAGATCCCCCACCTTCGAATAAATCCATAAAGATTTTCCCTGGCCCGAAAATTATTATTTTCCTGATTTGGAACAAATCACACACAATGATCAAATACGGTCACAGAACAGTCAAAATAAATTTACAGCACACAAAAATTGCAAAATAGTACAATTCTGTCATTACAGTAAAATAGTGAATTTTGGGGTGTTATAACTTTCCCCTTCTAAAAGAAGTTTTGTCCTCGAAACTTAAACATACATTAAAACAAATACGAATACTGTCCTTTCATTTTGTCCTCCAACTCCCATGTCGCTTCCCCACTTACGTCATTCCAGACTACTTTAACCAATGAGATCTCTTTACCTCAGAGTTGCTTTGTCCTCTGATCCTCGATCTTGATGGGAAATGTTTCATAAGTTAAATTCTCCTGCAGTTGTACTATGTCTGGTTCAATAACATGAGTGGGATCTGGAATGTACTTTTGCAATTGCGATACATGAAATACATTATGCAGATTTGAAAGAAAAGGCAGTAATGCAATTTGATAAGCTACAGGATCTATTTGACGAAGAATCTGATACGACTCGATAAACTTTGGAGTGAGCTTTCTAGACTTAATCATTCGTACGACTCTAGTTGTAGGTGTCACTCGCAAAAATACATGGTCCCCTTCTTCAAATTCCAACGGTCTCCTCTTTTTTTCAAAATAGCTCTTTTGCCGAGTTTGAGTTATCCTCATCTTGTCTTGAATCATTTTCACTTTTTCTATAGTTTGTTGTACAAGCTCTGGTCCTAAAATAACACTTTCACCGTCCTGATGCCAACATAACAGTGTTTTACATTGTCTTCCATACAATGCCTCATAGGGTGCCATCCCTATGCTCGAATGAAAACTATCGTTATAGATGAATTCTATCAATGGTAAGAATTCATCCCAACATCCATATTGTTCTAGCATACAAGCCCTCAACAAATCCCCCAATGACTGAATCGTTCTTTCTAACTGACCATCTCTTTGTGGATGGTAAGCAGAACTTAGACGTAGCTTTGTTCCCATCGCTCTTTGCAAACTGTGTCAAAATCTCGACGTAAATCTCGGATCTTGATCTGAAATAATGCTAGAAGGTACACCATGAAGTCTAATGATTTCACTGATGTACACTTGGGTTAACCTCTCCATTGAGTACTTGATGTTAATTGGCAAGAAGTGCACTGACTTCATAAGCTAATCAATAACTACCCAAATAGAATCATGACCCCTTCGAGTCTTTGGTAGTCTAGTTACAAAGTCCATTGCTATATCGTCCCATTTCCATTCAAGAATAGACAAAAGTTGCAACATTCCAGAATGTCTTTGATGTTCAACCTTAGCCTTCTGATAGACTAAGTAGGACGATACACATTCAGTGATGTCTTTTTTCATTCCCTGCCACCAATACAGTTGCTTTAAGTCTTGATACATTTTGTGGCTCCGAGATGCATACTCAGCTTACTCCTATGAGTTTCATCCAAAATTAATCTCCTAAGTCCTTGATCGTTGGGTACACAAATCCTTCCTTTAAATTTCAAAATTCCATCTGTTCCTTCTTTAAATTCCAACATTGCGCCTTGTTTCATTGCTTCCTTCGCTTCTTGCAAATATTGGTCATCCTTTTGTCTCTCTCATATTTCTTCTACCAAACTATTTGAGATAGTGATCATGATCAAACACATCCTTCCTGGCATTAACTTCATAGACAAATGCATATCTCGAAATTCCTCTATCAATTTGCTCTCTTTGATCATCATAATAGAAGCACTAAGCATTTTCCTACTTAAAGCATCCGCTACGACATTCGCCTTCCCGGGATGATACTGTAATTTGTAACATCCCAAATTTCCTAAATAGTTGATAGTAATTTTGGCAGTTAACAGAATTCTACTATTTAGTGATTTCTATGTACTGTAAAATTATTTTGAGTATTCCGTCAGCATATTTGATCGTTTTGAGTGATTTACTCCATGTCAAGAAAATAATAATTTTCGGACCGGAGAAAATCTTTAAGTATTTATTTCTCTTGACTATTAATTGTTTTTAACAATCTGACTTGATTTTCATACGTTTTCTAATAATTGTGATTTTTGTGGATGATTATAAATTTTTATATTTCTCTGATTGTTTTTGGGCTGTTTGTGGGCCCAAGTGGCCTTACGTGGGCCCAGGTGGGTCCCGCAAAGTGAAAATTTTTCTACGCATAGAAAAATTTTGTACTGTTTAGATGAAGACAGGGGATCTTACTAAACCTAAATCTGGAAACAATTTTTAAAAAATTTCTTGTACTGTGTTTTGTACTGTATTTAATTATCGGGCGATAAAAATATATTAAATATATTCTTTCGTGGGGTTATAGCTGATAAAAATAGAAATTATACTGCTTAAGTCAACAATAGTGGTTATGATAACTTTTGACGAACCAATAGGAAACAAGTTTAATTCTTTTGATGGACCAATAGGAAGCAAGTCTAATATTGAAGACTTTGATATCAACCATCGATTTAATCAACGGTGTAGGATTAGTCTATGAAAATGGCTATGACCATTTATAACCATTGGATTTAGAATTAGATCAAGGGTGGAGATTTGGTCTTACAAAGTGGCTAGGACCATTTGTGACCGTTGGATTTGGATTTAACAACGGTGGAGATGGATCATTTATAGCCATTGGATTTGGATTTAATCAATGGTGGAGATTTGGTCTTCTAAAATGGCTATGACTAATTATGACCCTTGGATTGAAAGTAAGGAGTAATCTTGACGCTTCATTTTTGGAGATGGATCTAATGCCTAAGATTTCAAGGAGGAAAGATCTAATGGCCTAGATTAAGTCTTCTAAACAAAAGTCTACCTTAATCCTAACCATTGATCTAATCAATGGCTTAAATTGCTCTAAATGGTGGCTAGAAAAGATGACAACTTTATTGAATGCATAAGGCATGGCGGGGACGATTTTGTGCTTATTTTAGGAGTTAAAGGAAAGTTTGAAGACCATTATTAGTGGTCTTGGTCTTTATGAATCATTATTAATTCATTTTGCACTCTTAGGAGAATGCATGGAGGGGGGACAGTTTTGGTACATGCTTAAGGGTTTAGATAGCTTTCAAGACCATTATTAGCTGTCTTGGTCACTTATTGATCAATCTTGATCATTTCCTTCAAGCAAGCACTTAGAAAAATTTCTCTCCTTCTCTTCCAAGCTAGCTCATGGCCATGACCCTCAAATCTACCCTTCGTCACTCAAAAATTTCATACAACCTAGTTTCTTGAATGCTTACCATATTCTAAGAACATCTCTAGTTGTGAGTTTTCACAAAATCTTTCATCTTGAGCTTCAAATCTGAGCCTCAAGTTTCTATCAAAAAGGGTAAAGTTCATATTTCTTCACCCAATCTTTTAGTTTTGATTTTCTAAGCCATGCTTGAATCATGGTTTACCTATTCTTTTACTTGTTATTGATTTTAAGATTTGTTTATGATTTTTAGGGATTTTTCCAAGGAGCTCTACGAAATTGGTGGAAGGAAAACTAAGTGTTTTCACTTCATTCTTTACCTTAACCAAGTCTAAGAAGCCTTTCTTTCACAAAAATCAAAAGCTCCAACCTTGTTCTTCAAGAGGAATTTCGGCCATACCACCTAAAATCACCATCCAATCTCTTTTAATTTCATCCAGCCATAGATCTTGCATCTACACGATATTCTAAGCAACTTTCATGTTAGAGACTTTCTCTAAATCATTCATCTTCAACCTTGTTCTTCAAGCTAAAGATTGAAGCTTTATTGGTGAAGTTTATTAATCTTCACTTTTCTTTTAATTTTCAAGGTTCTAAGCCATGTTTGATCCATGATTTATCTTGTTCATGCTTGATTTACTAATAAATATATGTTTTGTTTTGTATTTGAGAAGCCCTTGGTGGTGAAGGACTTGGAAAAAGAAGCAAAACAAGGAGCTTTTGAGGATCTTCAAGAGGTAAGAGGGAGATTCATCTCACCAACCAAGTATGGTGGTGAGAGATTGTTTTGTATTTGATGGATGGTGAATCCATGTGAGGATTCACATCCATGGTCATGTAATAATTTGTGGGTGTTTATGTGCTTTGATTATTTGCCTATGCTTGGTATGATTTGCATGATTTATTGCTTTGATTATGGCATGCTTGTGATATATATTTGAATATGTATGTGTATGCCATGATTTGATGATGGAAAGGAAATTGATTTTTGGTTCCAAAGACCAAGAGGATTTCGGCCAAGACACCTCAAAACAGGTGTTCATAAATTAATATTTTCATGAATGATAAAAGGGTTTGTTTTTCAGGAAGTGGTCACGGTTTTGAGAATGATTTTTATTAATTTATTTTGTGTAAAAAGTTTCTAAGCATTTTACTAAACAAGAGTTTTAAATGAAAAGAGCAATGACTTGATGATTTTAAGGATTTGCAAAGAAAGTGAAAAATGAAAATGAACAAATGATTTGATTTCAAAGACCAAGTGCTCACGGTTTTCTTAAGGGATTTTTAATGGTTTTGTTTGTGTAAAACCATACTGACTTAGAAGGAAAAATATTTGATGGTTTAAATAATCAAGTACCATGGTTTTGAAGGCTTATGAATGCCTTGGTTTTATGAAACAAAGTGATTTTCAAGTGGAAATATAATTGATTTGGTATAAGAAATTTGGAAAGGGAATTAGAGTGTTTTATCACTTGAGAAATAAAATTTTCATATGGGAATGGAAAAGAGAGGTTGAAAGTGTTTGGACCTCAATTTATTTTAAAGAGAATTGATTTTAGAATTGATTTGAGAAAAATGGAGAATATAATAGCGATTTGATATTTTCTAACATGTAACTCAACCTTTGGGTTTTGCAGAGCGTTAGTAATTTTTAAAGTGAGAAACATTGATTTAATTCAATGGAATTGTGAATTTATGGAATTTATTGCAAAAAGGATTTTCTTGAGTAAGAAACTGTGGGAAATAATGTGAGTAGTCATATTATTTTGAGAAAGGTTGAAATGGAAATTTTTGAAGGTTGAGAAATATTTTTCGTAATGGAATTATGGTGAAAAATGATTTACATAACTTAAAAACATGATTTTTAAGCTACGTAATTTGAAAAACATTTAAATATTTCCACGTGATTTGAAAAATGTTGAAATATTTCTACGCAATATGGAAAGCGTTTAAATATTTTTAAACGTTTGAGATATTGTTGAAAAATTGCTATGTGATTTAAAAATGGTGAAATATTTTTACGTGATTGAGAAAACTTTGAAAAATCACTACGTGATTTAAACATGCAACAGAAATGTTGTAAAATTTTGAAAACATAACAGAAATGTTGCGCGATTGTGAAAACACGACGAAAGTGTTTTGTGACTATGAAAACGCGATAATATGATTTCACTGTTGAAAATACAATATAATTCTTCTTTGGGCGGTGTGTGGACCGACGATTATGGATTATGAAATTAAACTGAGAATGGGCCAATGTGTGGACCCTGAATATGAAAGTGTGAGTTTTGCCTATGATTAGCATTGGTGCATTGAACATACATTGGAAATGAGGAATTTACCTGTGATTGACATTGGTGCATTGAACATGCATTGAAAAGATATGCATTGAGGCATATGATGATTTAGAATTGAACAAAAATTGATAGCTGATGCTATTGGGACCCTTGTGGTTGAAGAGGGAATGTGAATTGATAGTGAGGTCTATGATGGATCTTGGGGTGCGTCAAGGCGTGACGGTCGACCAGTGGATATCTGTCTGTGGGCTACGGCTGGACATATGCCACTTGGCGATGCAGTCTATTGCAACGCATTGACGATACCCGACAAGAACACGATTCTTTTCGAAAGCTGGACATTTGTCTGTGGGCTAAGGTTGGGCATTGTCAATGGGCTAATCTGGAAGATTGTCTTTGGGCTAAGGCTGACAATTAATAGAGCATTCTTCTCGAAATTGTGAAAACCTCCATAGAGTAGGACATTGAGTCTACATGCATAACATATGCATAAATCTGAGTATCTATATCTGCATGATATAATAATTGAGGAATATTGGATGATGATGATGATAATCATGTTAATGGAATTATTGTGATTATTGTGTGATGATAATAATGTTGATGGCATGATGATGATAGTTGATTAATGTTGAGTGCATTATTGGAATTATGGTATGATATATCTGTATGATATGCTGGTTGTGTTATGTCTATGCTACCATGTTGGTATTGGCGTAGGTGATCTCACCTCTTTGTTATATTGTGTTGTTGTGCTTGTATTGGTAAAAATTATATAATAGATGGAACGAGTTGTCTTAGACATACAGGTGATAAATACTCTGAGATCGGAAACAACATCAGAGAATGACCATTCCAGATTCGATAGTGTGAAGGGTTGACAAGGAACAGATGTCTGATGCATCAAGATGGATACAAGAAGAAATAAGTATGTTAAGTTTTCTCGTTAGTGTTGTACCGTGCTATTAAGTAGGACCCGTCATGGGGTTTGCTACAGTTAAAAAGAGAGTCTATTAGTTTTATATTTCTCTTTAAATTGTTAAATATTAATTTGTGTCAATATTGTATATTAAATATATTTTTAGTAATACTTATGGATTTTCAGTAAGTTTATGTTTCCATCTTCAGCAAGAAAATAAATTTTGAAGCCTATGTTTTATAACTCAAACCTTTTATGAAATCATTTTCAGATTGGGAGTTGGTAGTCAGAAATGTGATGCCCTAAGAAGGGTGTTACATTAGTTGGTATCAGAGCACGGTTTGAGTCTTTTGGGGTTTGTGGTTAGGTCTATTTTGCTTGTGTTGTGTTCTCTGTGTGTTTGATTTCCGAAAGGAAACAATGTTTATATGAAATGGTTACATCTGGCTTCCATTGTATTTTGATTCGTGTGTCTTTGAAGAGAAGACGATGGCTCGTAATAGACGTACGCGTGTGGAAGCGAGACGTAATGATGGTGATATGACGGCAACTTTGGAAGTGATACGAAAAGCGACTGATGTAAATATACAGCAAACTCAGAAGACTGTTCAGCAGCAAGAATTGATAGCTGAAGCTAAGATTTTGTTAGAGTTGAATCAGTTTCAGGATGTGAGACCCTGTAACGTTGGACCATATTGGTTACGAAGAAGGAGAAATCGTAAGGTCAAGCGATTCTAGCAGAAAACGTACTCAAAATCTCCGGGAAGTCAACGACAATAGCAATCTTTTGGAGGAAGTACTAGTAGTAGCAGGTTTGGTCTGACTGCGATATCTGCACCGAAATGTCGGAAGTGTGGGAAAGATCATCTGACAAAGGATTGTACGTTCAAGGAAAAAAATTGTTTCAAGTGCGGAAAGCCTGGACACATTTTCAGAGATTGTGTTCCATCAAAGACAAAGTCATCCGTTAGTAATAAATGTGCTTCGATATCTCAAGTAGGATGGAGCATTGATTCTCCAAGTGGAGCAAAAGTACTCTAGACTGATGACCTATGTAACACCCCAATTTTTAGAAAAATGTCCCGAATGTTCTGTTTGCTGTTTTTCAAGCTTTTGTGTAAAAGACCATTGTGTCCCTATTTTACTGTTTCTTGTTTTTCTGTATGAAATACAAACACGTTTTACAGGCTAAAATTTTATTTGGTCGTTTTACGTAATTTGTTTCGAGACGGTAAAATAAAAGTTTTGTCAAGCTACTGTTTTAATTTTTCTGGGAGATATACAGACATATAATACTGTCTGTAATTTTATTTGAACGTTTTAGATGATTTGCTTCGTCGTGGGGAAAAATGGAAAAATGACCATTACATCCCGAATGTACTGTTTTTAATTTTTCTACATGATACTGATGTTTAATATTGCTTTCTGTGATTTTATTTGGACTTTTTGTGTGATTTGCTCCGGAGACGGAAAATAATATTTTTTCGGTGGGAAAATCTTGTTTTAATTATTAATTTGGGGATCTTACTAAACCCAATTGAATGAGACGATAAATAATCTTTTAATTTTTAGGATTTAAGCTTGTCAAATAAAATAATTTTGTATTATTATAATATTATTTAGTTAGTCAGTATACTTAGATGACAGTGGACCCGGAAATATTTTGCGGGACCCACGTTTAGTTAAAACAGTTAACTTAGTAGCTTAATTAAGCATCATTAGTAGTAGAACTTTCAAGAACATTGTGACTAAGCTAATGACTAGGCTAATTAGTGACTAAGCATGGTGACTAGGTTAGTGACAATGCTAAAATCAACCAATGAGAGTTAAGCTTGCTAACCAAGTTTTAATCTTGATCATTGATCCATTCTAAGGCTTGGATGAAGCCAAGCCAATGGACACCTTGCATGGCTTGAAGTCTACGGCCATTTGGCCTTTGGAGCACCAAAAATCATTTCACTCTTCATGCATTTTCTCTCTTCTCTCTCTTCCAAAAACCCTAAACTCCATTGAAGCTTTCTTGAAGCTCTATTCGGCCAAACCATAAACTACACCATCCAATCACTCAAAAATTTATCCAACCAAGTTTTCTAAACCTAAACACAATCCTAAGAATATCTCTAGTTGAGAGTTCTTGCAAAATCCTTCATTTGAAGCTTGGAAATCTACTTGGAAAATTTTACCTAGAAGGTAAAATTTCTTGTTTTCGAATTCTAAACTCTTTTTCCAAGTCCTAAGCCATGATTTATCCATGGTTTAAGCTCTCGTTTATAGTTAGTAATTTGTAGTTTTGTTTAATCTTGATAGGTGACTTGGTTGAGTGAAACCGAAACCCTAGGAAAGGTGTGAAGGAGTGTTTGTCTTCATTTAAGGTAAGAGGAAGACTAATCTTATCATCCTTGGGTGGTGGTAAGAAGATGGAGATTGATTGTTGTGATTGTAGAATCCATAAGGATTCCTTTGTGTGATTGTTAGTAGCTTATTTGTGTGTTTGTTAGTAGCTTATTTGTGTGTTTGTTAGTAGCTTATTTGTGTGTTTGTTAGTAGCTTTCCTATTTGATGTTTGTAATAATTTGTATGAAGTTGCATGTCTACAAGCTTTGATTTGCATGTCTACAAGCTTTGATGATTTGTATGTGTTAGAAATGCATGATAATTTATAGGATGCGAATAACATGCCAAGGTTTGCATGAGTGTTCCAAAGAACACACCAATGAGGCTCACGGCCATTAACCAAAAATGGAGAACCAAAATGTTCTCATCATTTTCTTAAAATGTGATTTAATTAACATAGGCAAATTAACAAGATATAAAATTGTTTAGATGAAGGAAAATGAATTTAGAAATCAAATGACACAAGTGTATGTTTCGGCCAACATGCCAAACTAAGTATCCATGATTTCTAAAATCAAATTCAAACCATTTCCAAGTATAAAGATGCAATATATGTTAAAAAGAATTTTTCTAAAATGAGTTTTGAAGAAATAAATTGATTTGAATTAGGTTTAATTAACTAAAAATATTGATTTTACTGTTAGAAAGGAAATACAGTAACTTTTGAAAATTTCTAACATATGGCTTATACTATATTTTGAAGCATGTTAATGATTTTCAAAAGGATTAAATTATATGGTTTAAAAATTAAGTAAACAGAATTTTTATGGAAAAATTAGAAAATCATTATTATAATTTTCTAAACAAAAATCTTGTCATTTTTTATTAAAAATGGACAAATAAGATAGAAAAGATGTCCAAAAGACAGTATACGGTATAGAAAATATTTTACGTAGTTTAAATGTATTAAATATTATTTCTGTTTATTTAAACAGTAATTTTTAAGGAATTCGGACAAGAAAATGATTTAAAACTCTTACGCGATTGAGAAAACGTATTAAAAACTCTACGCGATTTTAAAAACAGAAAAATAAATTTACGCGATTTAAAAACGTTTGTAAAAATGACGAGATTGTGAAAACGCGATAAAATTTCTACGCGATTGACCAAAACGGTATTTTCTGTATTTTTCTGCTGTCGGGCTATGAGGTGAACCCGTATAGGCTTTGGAATAGTATTTGTTTGGTGGGACTTACTGTATCTTTTTATCTTTGAGGATATATTTTAATGAGGGTATTTTGGTAATTTCTTATTTTTGGATCATATATTGAGTTTATGCCAATTTTTGGTGGATTGGTTGACGGGGTGAATCACATCGTGTTGTCGATGCGATAAACGTAGTGTGGTTCATTGTCTTTATGAACTTGGAGACGTTTGTGTACGGGATCCCATATATGGACAGTCGGTCGCTCTGCTGGGCCGTGGTAACCGATAGCACACTAATGGACTCGACACACACTATATTTAATCGAGATTTTGTAAAGTCTAATAGTACATTGCCTATAGTGACACGACGTTTGACAGTGTGCTACACCACACCATGTGTTGTTGGGCTATAGACGCAACGTGAGACAGCGGAATAGTTGGTTGGGCAGCCGTGGTACTAATGGACTTTACTAGTCATTCTCTCTGATATCTGTATGTGTTTAGCTCCATGGAGTAGGATCGTGTCATATTGCATATGGTTATATCTTGGACATTATTTTATTTTATCTGTTTATTTTTATCTGGTTATTATTATGATAAATTGTCTATTTCTTATTTTATTTTATACGTGATATTATTCTATCTGTGATATTATTTTATCTATGATACTATTTTATTTGTGATATTATGTGTTGTTGTGACATTTAAATCTTTACACTATCCTGTTATTAATTACTGTTATAGCTTTTCATATTGCATGAACTGTATATCTGTTGTAGGTCATTTTCTTATTTACCATGTTTGTGATGATTTTAGATTGTCTTACCTCTTTATTGTATGTGTTTTCTGTATATATTTATTTACGTGGTAAAGAGTTTGAGGAAGAGGACCAGCCTCTTGAGATTTTGTATCCTGAGGAGGAAGAAGAGCAGCAAGTCGAAGATTAGTACGACGACCAAGAACCATCTGATCATCCATATCCCTTGGATTGATTGTTGGGTATGGCGGTGCCAGGATTTTTAGGTTTTGTATGTCTTGAGTTTCACGGTGGATCGTTAGCTTGGCATCTGCGGGGAGATAGAGACTCAGGGACTTACGTGGGACGGTTGAACTCAGTGACTTACGTGGGACGGTTGACTGTGTCCCTACGACATGAGTTTGATGGAGAGCCAGTTATGACGACTACTGTGTTTTTACACTTAGAGTTGCCTTTATCACTTAGGCGTTATTGGGGTGGTGTGTCCACTGAGCCTAGTGAGATGAGTATCGTATCGACTGCGCGGTCTCGTTTCCACCGAGAGTCGAGGCATCCTGGATATTTATCTCCTGAAGATCTTCCTAAGAGTGATCCTTCAGAGGGTTAAATATGTATGATGTGCATTTTGGGCGCGTCTGCGTATGTATATATTATTTATTCTTGTTTTATTTACAGTTTCTGTTTAAATATTTGTAGTTGTAGTTGTAAATTATTTGTATAACTTATAACTTGGACCATATGTATATTATGAGTGATGTTGTTTTGTTTATTTTATGTGTCCGCGTTATTTAATAATATTCTGTTTAACAGGAAATATTTTTACAACCCGTATTAGTACGTAACAAATGTTTTACAACTTGGGTAGATTTTATTTCTTTTTCTTTTATTTTCTTTATATATGTGACATCCTCAAAAAGGGGTGTTACGTTAGTTGGTATCAGAGCCCAAGTTAGAGTCTTTTGGGGTTGTGGTTGGGTCTGTTTTTGTTTGTGTTGTGTGATTCTCTGTGATTTACTTCCGAAAGGATGTATCTGACTTTGTTTTGTTATGTTTGAAGAATGAAGATGTCTGGTAGAGACAGAGGACGTACGAATGTTAATCGGGAAGTAGATCCAATGATTGCGGCTGCTGAAGCTATGCAGCGGATGGCTGAAGTAATTACGCAGCAGAATTTAAGAGCAGGTCAACAGCAAGATGCTACTGCTGATGCCCTAAATTTATCTGAATTTAGGCGTAACAATCTGCCACAGTTTAGAGGCGAGGTTGATCCGAAGAAAGCAAGTCAATGGATACAAGACTTGGAGAGAATTTTTGAAGGAATGAGATGCTCGGACGAGAAGAAAGTGACTTATGCTGTTTTTATGCTAAGGGGAGATGGAGAACATTGGTGAAGAGGAACCCGCCGAGTATTGCAGGCTGAAGGGACTGAAATTACATGGGAAGTATTTTCTAATGCTTTTTTGGAGAAATATTTTCCTGCGAGTGCTAGGCATGCCAAAAAAATGGAATTTCTTGGTTTGCGACAGGGAAATATGACGGTGAATGAGTATGCCACAAAGTTTGAGAGCTTGTCTCAGTTCTCAGATTATGCTCAAACACGACAAGATGATGTGTGGAGATGTCGGAAGTTTGAATCAGGTTTAAGAGTGGAATTGAAACGAGGAGTGTTATCCTTGGGAATGACTCAGTTTCATGCTTTGGTTGATGCATGTGCGTGACTTGAGGAATTAGAGCCATTGAGAGATCAGAGGAATCGTAACTTTGGGCCGACAAGGTTTCAGAGAGGTGGAGGTAGTAATACGAATCGGTTTCAGCGCAAGCCGTATTCTAGACCATCAGAGAGTTAATCTCAACGACCACCGGTTGGGGGAAGTACAAGTGGTAGTGGAGCTGGACAGAAAGTGGCGTTCACGCCGACATGTTTTAAGTGCGGAAAGAAAGGCCATATCTCTCCGGAGTGCACGATTAGAAGGACAGTTTGTTTTAATTGTAAACAACCTGGGCACATGTCGAAGGATTGTACTCAACCAGAAAGGAAACCTGCTGTTCGTTATGTTCGTGCTAATCAGCAGAAATTAGGGAGTACTCAACCGAGATTTGGAGGGCGAGTATATACTATGAAGGGAACTGAAGTTTTTAATTCTGATGATCTTATACAAGGAGAAGGTGACATTGGAGGTAATCTTCTGACTGTGTTGTATGATTCTAGTGCTACACACTCATTTATTGCATATGATTGTGTGGAAAGGTTGAAGTTGCCTGTGTCTTCTCTGAATGTTAAATTGAGTGTATCTACGCCAACTGCTAAACTTGTAGTTACATCTAAGATATGTTTGGATTGTTCTGTTGTTGTGAAGGACCGTTTGTTTTTGGTTAACTTGATTTGTTTACCTCTTGTTGAGATAGATGTAATCTTAGGGATAGACTGGTTATCTTCTAACTATATCCTTATAGATTGTGCAAGTAAAACCATAGTTTTTCCTAAGGAAGAAAAGTCTAGATTCTTGACTGCTGTTAAGGTCAAGTCTTTGTTAAGAGATGGAGCACAAGGATATATGGTATTGTCTTCTCTAGAAGTTAAGAATGAGAAGGATGTGAATACTATTCCTGTTGTCAATGAGTTTCCAGAGATTTTTCCTGATGACGTACCTGGTTTACCACCTGAGAGGGAGATCGAGTTTTCAATTGATTTAGTACCAGGAGCAGGTCCTATCTCAATTGCACCATACCGTATGTCGCCAACAGAGTTGGAAGAGCTGAAAAAGTAATTGGTGGAACTGTTGGAGAAACAGTTTGTGCGACCTAGTGTTTCACCATGGGGTGCGCCAGTGCTTTTGGTCAAGAAGAAAGACGGAACTTCTCGGCTTTGTGTGGATTATCGTCAGCTGAACAAGGTGACTATCAAGAATAAATATCCGCTTCCAAGAATTGACGATTTGATGGAACAATTAAGAGGAGCTATGGTATTTTCCAAGATAGATCTGAGATCGGGTTATCACCAGATTCGTGTTAAGGGGGAGGATGTACCGAAAACCACTTTTCGAACTCGTTATGGACATTATGAGTATCAGGTAATGCCATTCGGGGTGACGAATGCTCCTGCCATATTTATGGATTATATGAATAGGATTTTTCATCCGTATCTAGACAGATTTGTCATTGTTTTTATCGATGACATTCTGATCTATTCTCAATCTAAGGAAGAGCATGCTGAACATCTTGGTATTGTTCTTCAGATTTTGAGAGAAAAGTAGTTGTATGCGAAATTGGCTAAGTGTGAATTCTGGTTGGATGAAGTTTAGTTTCTAGGTCACGTAATTTCCAAAGAAGGTATTGCGGTAGACCCATCAAAAGTGGAGAGTATTTTACAGTGGGAAAGGCCTAAGACGGTGACAGAAGTTCGAAATTTTGTTGGACTTGCTGGATATTACCGGAGGTTTATCGAGGGTTTTTCCAAGATTGCTGGACCGCTTACACAACTTACGAGGAAAAGTCAAGCTTTTGAATGGACGGAAGAACGTGAAGCCAGTTTTCAAGAGTTGAAGAAAAGGTTAACAACTACACCTGTGTTGATCTTACCAGATTCTAACAGAACTTTTGATGTGTATTGCGATGCTTCTTATCAAGGGTTAGGTTGCGTTTTGATGCAAAACCGAAATGTTATGGCGTATGCTTCTCGACAGTTGAAGGTTCATGAAAGGAATTATCCAACGCACGATTTGGAATTAGCTGCGGTGGTTTTTGCACTGAAAGTGTGGAGGCCTTTTCTGTATGGAGCGTTATTCAATGTCTTTAGTGATCACAAGAGTCTAAAGTACTTGTTTGATCAGAAAGAATTGAATATGAGGCAAAGACGATGGTTGGAATTCTTAAAGGATTATGATTTTCAACTCCAATACCATCCGGGAAAAGCTAATGTGGTAGCTGATGCTTTGAGCAGAAAGGTGCTTAGTGTTTCGGCAATGATGATCAAGGAGGAAGAGTTGATCAATAAGTTCCGAGATCTATGGTTGTCTGTAGAGTTTTTGCCTGAAAGAGTTCGTCTATATAAGGTCGTGATCATAAATGAATTTCTTGATGTAGTCCGAGATAAACAAAAGGAAGACGTGTTTTTGCAAAATGAGAGGGAATTGTTAAAGCAAGGTCATAAGGCGACGGTAGCGGAAGGAGCAGATGGAATCTTAAGGTTTAAGGGAAGAATTTGTATGCCTGATGATTCTGGATTGAAGAAGTCGATCCTAGATGAAGCTCATACTAGTGACCTGAGTTTACATCCGGGGATGACCAAGATGTACCAAGACTTGAAAAGATTGTTTTGGTGGCCAAGGATGAAAAGAGACGTAGCAGAATATGTGGAGTCTTGTTTGGTTTGTCAGAAAACGAAAGTGGAACATCAGAGGTCAGCTGGAATGTTGCAACCGTTATCTATTCCACAGTGGAAATGGGATAGTATTTTGATGGATTTCGTTACTGGTTTGCCAAAGACGAGGAAAGGTCATGATTCAATATGGGTTATAGTCGATAGGCTTACTAAATCGGCTCATTTCTTACCAATTAATATCAAGTATTCGTTGGAAAGATTAACCCAGTTGTACATTAGTGAGATTGTCAGATTACATGGTGTACCTACTTGTATAGTTTCTAACAGAGATCCGAGGTTTACGTCAAGGTTTTGGCGAAGTCTGCAAGAAGCTATGGGAACTAAGTTGCGACTGAGTTCGGCGTATCATCCGCAGATTGATGGTCAAACAGAGAGAACTATACAGTCTTTAGAGGATCTAATGCGTGCTTGTGTTTTGGAGCAACGAGGAAGTTGGGATGAATTTTTATCTTTGATAGAATTCACCTACAACAATAGTTTTCACTCAAGCATAGGGATGGCACCCTATGAGGCATTGTATGGAAGGCGATGTCGAACACCGTTATGTTAGTATCAAGATGGGAAAAGCATGACTGTTGGACCAGATCTTGTACAACAGACTACGGAGAAGGTAAAGATGATACAAGAGAAGATGAGGACGACGCAAAGCAGACAGAAAAGTTATGCGGATAAACGAAGACGACCTCTTGAATTTGAGGAAGGTGAACATGTATTTCTAAGAGTTACTCATACGACTGGTGTCAGAAGAGTTATTAAGTCTAAGAAGCTTACTCCTAAGTTCATTGGACCGTATCAGATTATCCGACGTATAGGTCCTGTAGCATATCAGATTGCTTTGCCGCCTTTTCTATCGAATCTGCATGATGTATTTCATGTAACTCAGTTACGGAAGTATATACGGATCAACGCATGTTATACAACCGGATGAAGTACAGTTGAAGGAGAATTTGACTTATGAGACTTTACTTGTTAGAATAGAGGACAGAAAGGTAAAGCAGCTTCGAGGGAAAATGATCGAGCTAGTGAAGGTCATATGGAATGATGTGACGGGTGATGCTACCTGGGAGCTGGAAGATAAAATGAGGGATCGGTATCCTCATTTGATGTGCAGCGAATTTCGAGGACGAAATTTTTATTTGTTGGGGAGAGTTGTAACACCCCAATTTTTAGAAAAATGTACCGAATGTTCTGTTTGCTGTTTTTCAAGCTTTTGTGTAAAAGACCATTGTGTCCCTATTTTACTGTTTCTTATTTTTCTGTATGAAATACAAACACGTTTTACAGGCTAAAATTTTATTTGGTCGTTTTACGTAATTTGTTTCGAGACGGTAAAATAAAAGTTTTATCAAGTTATTGTTTTAATTTTTCTGGGAGACATACAGACATATAATACTGTCTGTAATTTTATTTGAACGTTTTGGATGATTTGCTTCGTCGTGGGGAAAAATAGAAAAATGACCATTACGTCCCGAATGTACTGTTTTTAATTTTTCTACATGATACAGTGTTTAATATTACTGTCTGTGATTTTATTTGGACTTTTTGTGTGATTTGCTTCGGGACAGGAAAATAATATTTTTCTGGGCCAGGAAAATCTTGTTTTAATTATTCAGAGCTGGGGGATCTTACTAAACCCAATTCTGAATGAGACGATAAATAATCTTTTAATTTTTAGGATTTAACTGTCAAATAAAATAATTTTGTATTATTATAATATTATTTTGTTAGTCAGTATACTTAGATGACAGTGGACTCGGAAATATTTTGCGGGACCCACGTTTAGTTAAAACAGTTAACTTAGTAGCTTAATTAAGCATCATTAGTAGTAGAACTTTCAAGAGCATGGTGACTAAGCTAATGACTAGGCTAATTAGTGACTAAGCATGGTGACTAGGTTAGTGACAATGCTAAAATCAACCAATGAGAGTTAAGCTTGCTAACCAAGTTTTAATCTTGATCATTGATCCATTCTAAGGCTTGGATGAAGCCAAGCCAATAGACACCTTGCATGGCTTGAAGTCTACGGCCATTTGGCCTTTGGAGCACCAAAAATCATTTCACTCTTCATGCATTTTCTCTCTTCTCTCTCTTCCAAAAACCCTAAACTCCATTGAAGCTTTCTTGAAGCTCTATTCGGCCAAACCATAAACTACACCATCCAATCACTCAAAAATTTATCCAACCAAGTTTTCTAAACCTAAACACAATCCTAAGAACATCTCTAGTTGAGAGTTCTTGCAAAATCCTTCATTTGAAGCTTGGAAACCTACTTGGAAAATTTTACCTAGAAGGTGAAATTTCTTATTTTCCAATTCTAAACTCTTTTTCAAAGTCCTAAGCCATGATTTATCCATGGTTTAAGCTCTCTTTTATGGTTAGTAATTTGTAGTTTTGTTTAAGCTTGATAGGTGACTTGGTGGAGTGAAACCGAAACCCTAGGAAAGGTGTGAAGGAGTGTTTGTCTTCATTTAAGGTAAGAGGAAGACTAATCTTATCATCCTTGGGTGGTGGTAAGAAGATGGAGATTGATTGTTGTGATTGTAGAATCCATAAGGATTCCTTTGTGTGATTGTTAGTAGCTTATTTGTGTGTTTGTTAGTAGCTTATTTGTGTGTTTGTTAGTAGCTTTCCTATTTGTTGTTTGTAATAATTTGTATGAAGTTGCATGTCTACAAGCTTTGATGATTTGTATGTGTTAGAAATGCATGATAATTTATAGGATGTGAATAACATGCCAAGGTTTGCATGAGTGTTCCAAAGAACACACCAATGAGGCTCATGACCATTAACCACAAATGGAGAACCAAAATGTTCTCATCATTTTCTTAAAATGTGATTTAATTAACATAGGCAAATTAACAAGATATAAAATTGTTTAGATGAAGGAAAATGAATTTAGAAATCAAATGACACAAGTGTATGTTTCAGCCAACATGCCAAACTAAGTATCCATGATTTCTAAAATCAAATTCAAACCATTTCCAAGTATAAAGATGCAATATATGTTAAAAAGAATTTTTCTAAAATGAGTTTTGAAGAAATAAATTGCTTTGAATTAGGTTTAATTAACTAAAAATATTGATTTTACTGTTAGAAAGAAAATACAGTAACTTTTGAAAATTTCTAACATATGGCTCATACTGTACTTTGAAGCATGTTAGTGATTTTCAAAAGGATTAAATTATATGGTTTAAAAATTAAGTAAACAGAATTTTTATGGAAAAATTAGAAAATCATTATTATAATTTTCTAAACAAAATACTGTCATTTTTTATTAAAAATGGACAAATAAGATAGAAGAGATGTCCAAAAGACATTATACGGTATAAAAAATATTTTACGTAGTTTAAACGTATTAAATATTATTTCTGTTTATTTAAACAGTAATTTTTAAGGAATTCGGACAAGAAAATGATTTAAAACTCTACGCGATTTTAAAAACAAAAAAATAAATTTATGCGATTTAAAAATGTTTGTAAAAATGACGAGATTGTGAAAATGCGATAAAATTTCTACGCAATTGACCAAAACGGTATTTTCTGTATTTTCTGCTGTCGGGCTATGAGGTGAACTTGTACAGGCTTTGGAACAGTATTTGTTCGGTGGGACTTACTGTATCTTTTTATCTTTGAGGATATATTTTAATGAGGGTATTTTGGTAATTTCTTGTTGTTGGATCATATATTGAGTTTATGCCAATTTTTGGTGGATTGGTTGACGAGGTGAATCACATCATGTTGTCGATGCGATAAACGTAGTGTGGTTCATTGTCTTTATGAACTTGGAGACGTTAGTGTACGGGATCCCATATATGGACAGTCGGTCGCTCCGCTGGGCCGTGGAAACCGATAGCACACTAATGGACTCGACACGCACTATATTTAATCGACATTTTATAAAGTCTAATAGTACATTACCTGTAGTGACACGACGTTTGACAGTGTGCTACACCACACCATGTGTTGTTGGGCTATAGACGCAACGTGAGACAGCGGAATAGTTGGTTGGGCAGCCGTGGTACTAATGGACTTTACGAGTCATTCTCTCTGATATTTGTATGTGTTTAGCTCCATGGAGTAGGATCGTGTCATATTGCATATGGTTATATCTTGGACATTATTTTATTTTATCTGTTTATTTTTATCTGGTTATTATTATGATAAATTGTCTATTTCTTATTTTATTTTATCGTGATATTATTCTATACGTGATATTATTTTATACGTGATACTATTTTATCGTGATATTATGTGTTGTTGTGACATTTAAATCTTTACACTATCCTGTTATTAATTACTGTTATAGCTTTTCATATTGCATGAACTGTATATCTGTTGTTTATCGTTTTCTTATTTACCATGTTTGTGATGATTTTAGATTGTCTTATCTCTTTATTGTATGTGTTTTCTATATATATTTATTTACGTGGTAAAGAGTTTGAGGAAGAGGACCAGCCTCTTGAGATTTTGTATCCTGAGGAGGAAGAAGAGCAGCAAGTCGAAGATTAGTACGACGACCAAGAACCATCTGATCATCCATATCCCTTGGATTGATTGTTGGGTATGGCGGTGCCAGGATTTTTAGGTTTTGTACGTCTTGAGTTTCACGGTGGATCATTAGCTTGGCATCTGCGGGGAGATAGAGACTCAGTGATACGTGGGACGGTTGACTGTGTCCCTACGACATGAGTTTGATGGAGAGCCAGTTATGACGACTACTGTGTTTTTGCACTTAGAGTTGCCTTTATCACTTAGGCGTTATTGGGGTGGTGTGTCAACTGAGCCTAGTGAGATGAGTATCGTATCGACTGCGCGGTCTCGTTTCCGCCGAGAGTCGAGGCATCCTGGATATTTATCTCCTGAAGATCTTCCTGAGAGTGATCCTTCAGAGGGTTTAATATGTATGATGTGCATTTTGGGCGCGTCTGCGTATGTATATATTGACTGTTACTATTTTATTTACAGTTTCTATTTAAATATTTGTAGTTGTAGTTGTAAATTATTTGTATAACTTATAACTTGGACCATATGTATATTATGAGTGATGTTGTTTTGTTTATTTTATGTTTCTGAGTTATTTAATAATATTCTGTTTAAGAGGAAATATTTTTACAACCCGTATTAGTACGTAACAAATGTTTTACAACTTGGGTAGATTTTATTTCTTTTTCTTTTATTTTCTTTATATATGTGACATCCTCAAAAAGGGGTGTTACAACCTAAGTAAAGAAGATTGTGTCACAGAAAGTGATCCTTTGACTGTACTGTATAATTCTGGAGATAATCCATTTCTCTATGGCATATGATTGTGTAGATCAATTAGAGTTATCCGTGTCTTTGTTATCTTTTAACTTGTTTACTTCTGTTTCTATTATTAGTCTATCGTGCTATTCATGTTATTCAAATCATTGTTATAGATAAAATTTTTGTGTCAGTTTGATCTGTTTCATAAATAGATATGATATTTGAAATGGACTGGTTATTTTCCAACCATATCCTATAAGATTGTCTCAGTAAAGTGTTAATAATCCAGAAAAATGCATTCTTGAAAATCAGGCAACATCAAATTCTTGTTAGATATGCCTGGTAACATATCAGATAGCTTCGCTACTTTCTTCTTTCAAAATCTCCATAGTTTTCTTTCATATGTTGAAATTGCAAGAAATAATATTTTACAAGAAAGGATATTCCTATCTATATCCATGTCATAGTATCAGAGTGACGTAGTGGAAGCATGGTGGATCCTTCAAAGGTTGAAATAGTTTTTCAGTGAGAAAAATCAACACAGTAATGGGAATATTGGAAAATTTCTGGATCGTAGGACTTCTTACCTAGCTTACTAGAAAGAATTAAGTATTTGTATAGACTGATGCATACAAGGAGAATTTTTAGGAGTTGAAATATGTTTGAGTACTTTTCTAGTATTAGTTTTGTCTAATCTCAGTAAACCATTGGAGGTGTACTATGATGTATTACATTAGAGTTTAAGATATGTGCATATGCAGAATAGAAGAGTTGTAAGGTATGATTTTAGGAAATTGAAGTCATCTGAGAAAAGTTATTCTACGCATGAATGGAGGTTGGTAGATGTTGAGTTTATATTAGAAGTATGGATATACTTTCTTTATGGAGTAATATTTAACATCTTCAGTAATTACAGGAATCTGAGATATCTATTTGATTAGGAGAAGTTGAATGAGAAACAAAGAGATTTCATTGGTTAAAATCGTTTGGAACAATATAAGTGAAGATGTAATATGGGAACTGGAAAACAAGATAAAAGAACAATATCCATATTTATTTTGAGGATGTGAAATCAAGTTTATCAAATTTCGAGGACAAAATTTCTTTTTAGAGGGGGAGTATTATAACACCCCAAATTTCCTAAATAGTTGACAGTAATTTTGACAGTTAACAAAATTCTACTGTTTAGTGATTTCTGTGTCCTGTAAAATTATTTTGAGTATTCCGTCAGCGTATTCGATTGTTTTGAGTGATTTATTCCGTGTCAAGAAAATAATAATTTTCAAACCAGAGAAAGTCTTTAAGTATTTATGTCTCTTAACTGTTAATTATTTTTAACAATCTGACTTGATTTTCATACGTTTTCTAATAATTGTGATTTTTGTGGATGATTATAAATTTTTATATTTCTCTGATTGTTTTTGGGCTGTTTGTGGGCCCAGGTGGCCTTATGTCGGCCCAGGTGGGTCCCGCAAAGTGAAAAATTTTTTACGCATAGAAAAATTTTGTACTGTTTAGACGGAGACAGGGGATCTTACTAAACTTGAATCCGGAAACAGTTTTTAGAAAATTTATTGTACTGTGTTTTGTACTGTATTTAATTATCGGGCGATAAAAATACAGTAAATATATTCTTTCATGGGGTTATAGTTGATAAAAATAGAAATTATACTGCTTAAGTCAACAATAGTGGTTATGACAACTTTTGACGGACCAATAGGAAATAAGTTTAATTCTTTTGACGGACCAATAGGAAGCAAGTCTAATATTGAAGACTTTGATATCAACCGTCGATTTAATCAACGGTGTAGGATTAGTCTACGAAAATGGCCATGACCATTTATAACCATTGGATTTAGAATTAGATCAAGGGTGGAGATTTGGTCTTACAAAGTGGCTAGGACCATTTGTGACCGTTGGATTTGGATTTAATCAACGGTGGAGATGGATCATTTATAACCATTGGATTTGGATTTAATCAATGGTGGAGATTTGGTCTTCTAAAATGGCTATGACTAATTATGACCCTTGGATTGAAAGTAAGAAGGAGTAATCTTAACCCTTCATTTTTGGAGATGGATCTAATGGCTAGGATTTCAAGGAGGAAAGATCTAATGGCCTAGATTAAGTCTTCTAATCAAAAGTCTACCTTAATCCTAATCATTGATCTAATCAATGGCTTAAATGGCTCTAAATGGTGGCTAGAAAAGATGACAACTTTATTGAATGCATAATGCATGGGGGGGACGGTTTTGTGCATGTTTTAGGAGTTAAAGGAAAGTTTGAAGACCATTATTAGTGGTCTTAGTCTTTATGAATCATTATTGATTCATTTTGCACTCTTAGGAGAATGCATGGAGGGGGGGACGGTTTTGGTGCATGCTTAAGGGCTTAGATAGCTTTGAAGACCATTATTAGTTGTCTTGGTCACTTATTGATCATTCTTGATCATTTCCTTCAAGCAAGCTCTTAAAAAAATTTCTCTTCTCCTCCAAGCTAGCTCATAGCCATGACCTTCAAATCTACCCTCCACTCAAAAATTTCATACAACCTAGTTTCTTGAATCCTTACCTTATTCTAAGAACATCTCTAGTTGTGAGTTTTCACAAAATCATTCATCTTGAGCTTCAAATCCAAGCTTCAAATTTCTATCAAAAAGGGTAAAGTTCATATTTTTTCACCCAATCTTTTAGTTTTGATTTTCTAAGCTATGCTTGAATCATGATTTACCTATTCGTTTACTTGTTATTGATTTTAAGATTTGTTTATGATTTTTAGGGATTTTTCCAAGGAGCTCTACGAAATTGGTGGAAGGAAAACTAAGTGTTTTCACTTCATTATTTACCTTAACCAAGTCTAAGAAGCCTTTCTTGCACAAAAATCAAAAACTCCAACCTTGTTCTTCAAGAGGATATTCGGCCATACCACCTAAAATCACCATCCAGTCTCTTTTAATTTCATCCAACCATAGATAGATTGAATCTACATGATATTCTAAGCAACTTTCATGTTAGAGACTTTCTCTAAATCATTCATCTTCAACCTTGTTCTTCAAGCTAAAGATTGAAGCTTTATTGGTGAAGTTTATTAATCTTCACTTTTCTTTTGATTTTCAAGGTTCTAAGCCATGTTTGATCCATGATTTATCTTGTTCAAGCTTGATTTACTAATAAATATATGTTTTGTTTTGTATTTGAGAAGCCCTTGGTGGTGAAGGACTTGGAAAAAGAAGCAAAACAAGGAGCTTTTGAGGATCTTCAAGAGGTAAGAGGGAGATTCATCTCACCAACCAAGTATGGTGGTGAGAGATGGTTTTGTATTTGATGGATGGTGAATCCATGTGAGGATTCACATCCATGGTCATGTAATAATTTGTGGGTGTTTATGTGCTTTGATTATTTGCCTATGCTTGGTATGATTTGCATGATTTATTGCTTTGATTATGGCATGCTTGTGATATATATTTGAATATGTATGTGTATGCCATGATTTGATGATGGAAAGGAAATTGATTTTTGGTTCCAAAGACCAAGAGGATTTCAGCCAAGACACCTCAAAATAGGTATTCATAAATTAATATTTTCATGAATGATTAAATTGGATGATTAGAAAAGTAAGGAAAATAAACAAAGGGTTTGTTTTTCAAGAAGTGGTCATGGTTTTGAGAGGGATTTTTATTAATTTATTTTGTGTAAAAAGTTTCTAATCATTTTACTAAACAAGAGTTTTAAATGAAAAGAGCAATGAGTTGATGATTTTAAGGATTTGCAAAGAAAGTGAAAAATGAAAATGAACAAATGATTTGATTTCAAAGACCAAGTGCTCACGGTTTTGTTAAGGAATTTTTAATGGTTTTGTTTGTGTAAAATCATATTGACTTAGAAGGAAAAATATTTGATGGTTTAAATAATCAAGTACCATGATTTTGAAGGCTTATGAATGCCTTGATTTTATGAAACAAAGTGATTTTCAAGTGAAAATATTATTGATTTAGTATAAGAAATTTGGAAAGGGAATCAGAGTGTTTTATCACTTGAGAAATGAAATTTTCATGTGGGAATTGAAAAGAGAGGTTGAAAGTATTTGAACCTCAATTTATTTTAAAGAGAATTGATTTTAGAATTGATTTGAGAAAAATGGAGAATATAATAGCGATTTGATATTTTCTAACGTGTAACTCATGCTTTGGGTTTTGGAGAGCGTTAGTAATTTTTAAAGTGAGAAACATTGATTTAATTCAATGGAATTGTGAATTTATGGAATTTGTTGCAAAAAGGATTTTCTTGAGTAAGAAAATGTGGGAAATAATGTGAGTAGTCATATTATTTTGAGAAAGGTTGAAATGGAAATTTTTGAAGGTTCAGAAATATTTTTCGTAATGGAATTATGGTGAAAAATGATTTACATAACTTAAAAACATGATTTTTAAGCTACGTAATTTAAAAAACGTTTCAATATTTTCTCGCGATTTGAAAAACGTTGAAATATTTCTACGCAATTTGGAAAGCATTTAAATATTTTTATACGTTTGAGATATTGTTGAAAAATTGCTACGTGATTTAAAAATGGTGGAATATTTTTACGTGATTGAGAAAACGTTGAAAAATCACTACGTGATTTGAACATGCAACAGAAATGTTGTAAAGTTTTGAAAACATAACAGAAATGTTGCGTGATTGTGAAAACACGACGAAAGTGTTTTGTGACTATGAAAACGCGATAATATGATTTCCCTGTTGAAAATACAATATAATTACTGTTGGGCCAGTGTGTGGACCCTGATTATGGATTATGAAATTAAATTGAGAATGAGCCAATGTGTGGACCCTGAATATGAAAGTGTGAATTTTGCCTATGATTGGCATTGGTGCATTGAACATGCATTGGAAATGAGGAATTTTACCTGTGATTGGCATTGGTGCATTGAACATGCATTGAAAAGATATGCATTGAGGCATATGATGATTTGGAATTGAACAAAAATTGATAGCTGATGCTATTGGGACCCTTGTGGTTGAAGAGGAAATGTGAATTGATAGTGAGGTCTATGATGGATCTTGGGGTGCGTTAAGGCACGACGGTCGACCAGTGGATATTTGTCAGTGGGCTACGGTTGGACCATATGCCACTTGGCGATGCAGTCCGTTGCAACGCATTGACGATACCCGACAACAACATGATTCTTTTCGAAAGCTGGACATTTGTCTGTGGGCTAAGGCTGGACATTGTCTGTGGGCTAATCTGGAAGATTGTCTTTGGGCTAAGGCTGACAATTAACAGAGCATTCTTCTCGAAATTGTGAAAACCTCTATGGAGTAGGACATTGAGTCTACATGCATAAGATATGCATAAATCTGAGTATCTATATCTGCATGATATAATAATTGAGGAATATTGGATGATGATGATGATAATCATGTTGATGGAATTATTGTGATTATTGTGTGATGATAATAATGTTGATGGCATGATGATGATAGTTGATTAATGTTGAGTGCATTATTGGAATTATGGTATGATATATCTGTATGATATGCTGGTTGTGTTATGTCTATGCTACCATATTAGTATTGGCGTAGGTGATCTCACCTCTTTGTTATATTGTGTTGTTGTGCTTGTATTGGTAAAAATTATATAATAGATGGAACGAGTTGTCTTAGACATACGGGTGATAAATACTCTGAGATAAGAGACAACATCAGAGAATGACCATTCCAGATTCGATAGTGTGAAGGGTTGACAAGGAACAGATGTCTGATGCATCAAGATGGATACAAGAAGAAATAAGTATGTTAAGTTTTCTCATTAGTGTTGTACCGTGCTATTAAGTAGGACCTGTCATGGGGTTTGCTACTGTTAAAAAGAAAGTCTATTAGTTTTATATTTCTCTTTAAATTGTTAAATATTAATTAGTGTCAATATTGTATATTAAATATATTTTCAGTAATACTTATGGATTTTCAATAAGTTTATGTTTCCGTCTTCAGCAAGAAAAGAAATTTTGAAGCCTATGTTTTATAACTCAAACTTTTTATGAAATCATTTTCAGATTCGGAGTTGGTAGTCAGAAATGTGATGCCCTAAGAAGGGTGTTACATAATTGAAAATGATAGTCCTTCAAAATTCTAGCCAACGCCTCTACCTCATGTTCAACTCTTTTTGGTCGAACAAATACTTTAAGCTTTTATGATCACTAAAGACATTGAAAGTCGCTCCATATAGAAAATGTCTCCAATCTTTCAATGCAAACACCACAGCTGCCAATCCAAATCGTGAGTGGGATAATTCCTCTCATGTACCTTTAACTGTCTTGAAGCATATGCTACAACCTTCCAATTTTGCATAAGTACACAACCCAATCCTTGGTACGAAGCATCGCAATATACTTCAAAAGGTTCATTAGGATCAGGTAGAATCAATACCGGTGAAGTAGTCAATCGTCTTTTTCA
Source organism: Ormosia emarginata (assembly GCA_029884605.1). Taxonomy (NCBI): domain Eukaryota; kingdom Viridiplantae; phylum Streptophyta; class Magnoliopsida; order Fabales; family Fabaceae; genus Ormosia; species Ormosia emarginata. Next base: position 51,452,855 of record JAQQTP010000088.1, read on the forward strand.
CTCTTAAAAACTTTCTTCGCATGTATCAATCTATACGAAAGGTTGATTCTTCTGTGTAAGTTGGGTAAGAGGTCCCACTATCTTGGAAAACCCCTCAATAAACCGTCGATAGTAACCAGCTAATCTGATGAAACTACGGATCTCCGATACAGTCTTCGATCCTTTCCCATTCAAGAATTGTCTCCACTTTTGACGCATCAACCTCAATTCCTTCCTCCGATATCACGTGCCCCAAAAACTGAACTTCACTCAACCAAAATTCACATTTGGATAACTTTGCGTATAACTTATTCTCCTTCAAAATCTGGAGAACCACTCTGAGATGTTCAATATGTTCCTCTTGACTTTGAGAGTAAATTAGAATGTCATCAACAAAGACAACGATAAACTTGTCCAAGTAAGAACAAAAAATCCTATTCATGAAATCCATGAATATGGCAGGTGCATTCGTCACACTGAACGACATCACTTGATGCTCGTAATGTCCATAACGCATTCAGATTGCAGTCTTGGGAATGTCCTCCACCTTCACACGAATCTGGTGATAACCCAAACGTAAGCCAATTTCAAAAAATACTGTTGCTCCTCACAGTTGATCCATTAGATCATCTGTAGCATTGTCTTAGCCTCAATGGTTTAATATGTTAAGTTTTGATGATGACAAATACAAGATAAAAAAGAATGATACTTATGCTTTATAGATGTGCTTAATGAGATATATTGTATCATGCATATGAAGATATTGAGTTATAAATTTGGACTAACTATGCTTGTGTTAAGTGAGTAATACCTTGTAGGATAGTCCAAGTATCAAAAGTGAGCATTGCAACAAGAAAGCAAAAGATCACAATCATGCTTAACTCAAGAAGAATGAGAATGATAAGATTTTCCAAGCATTTACAAGATTTGAAGAGAAGAAATTTTTGGAAGCTTGGATTACATCAAGAATTGATGATGTCAAAAGATCAAGTCCCAAGGTTCTTCAAGAATAGCTTATAGGACTTAGATCTTGTGTAAAGGTAAAGAGAAATCACACTAAGCTCAAATATGTTTTAACATCTTTAAAAAGTATTTCTTACATGTTTTAATGCCCAACAAACTGATTTTGGAAAGTTAGTCTTGGTGGTAGTTCAAACCTTTTAAAAATAGCCAAGTTTGTGTTTTACAAAACTATCATTCGATTACTATTTTGATCATAACTTTTAAAATACTTTGAGTTTTGTTATGAAACTTATTTCATATGAAAATAGACTCAAATATATTTCTAATGAGTGGTAATTTACTTTAAACGGATAAGAAATAAAGAAGTTATGACCATTTACTTTAAACTATAAAATATAGTCAAGTTTGAGTTTTGAAAAACTGACATTTGGTCAATCTTTTGATCATAACTCTCAAAATACTATGATTTTTGTTGTGAAACTTCTTTCATTTGAAAATAGACTCAAAGATATTTCCAATGACTAGTCATTTGCTTTAATCGAATAAGAAATGAAGTAGTTATGACCTTTTAAAGTCAGTTTTCAAAGCCAGAAATGTTGTAATCTATTACACAAGTCCTGTAATCGATTACAACGTGGACAGAAGCCATGTAATCGATTACCAAAAGTGTGCAATCGATTACCAAGTGCATAGAAACATTTTTAACAGTTATAAATAGCTAGTTTTCATAAAAAATCATTTCTAAACACTACCAATGACTATTTTATCACTTGGGCTCTCTATATAAGTCATATTTGAAGCATTTACATCTTAAGAAGCACAAGAACACTATACTTGATCCTTAAATCATCAAAATCATATTTTGAGCTTTAAAGTGTGAATCATTGATACCCATAGAGCTTTAAGTTGTATTATCCACTCTTGAGAGAGTTTCTTATCACCCATACTTTGTTCTTCAAGTTGTATATCTATTCTTGTGAGAGTTTCTAATCTTTTTCTTCATCCTTGAAATCATTATAAGAGGGTGAGGTATCCCTCTGGAGAAAAGGGTGAAGTATCCCTTGTTTGTAAAGAGGGTGAGGTATCCCTCAAAGTTGTAAGGATGAGGTATCCCTTGTTGGTAAAGAGGGTGAGGTATCCATCCAAATTGTAAAGGGTGAGGCATCCCTTTATTTGAAAAGGCTTAAGCTCAAGGGTGAGGCATCCCAAAGAGTTGAGTGCTCAATTTTGTAAAGGTCGTCAAGCACCAGTTGAAGCTTGAAGATATAGTGAAAAATTTCGAGTGATTGCTTAAGGACTGGACGTAGGCCACAAATGGATTGGTGGCTGAACCAGGATAAATCTTGTGTTTGATCTTCTCAACTCTATCCCTTTACATTTGTGCCTTAATTATATATGCTTGAGTTGAATTTGATATCTAGCTTATTTATTTGATTTATCCTATAGCCCAAGTAGTATTTGTGAAATCTCTAATAGTTGGACCTTTGTTAAACTTATTCTGCTACATTTATTAATTGAGTTATTCAAAATGCTTAATTCCTCAAAGTTGCTTTAAAATTTGTAATCACCCAATTCACCCCCCTCTTGGGTGATGGTTGCCATGGCTAACAAGTGGTATCAGAGCTTCATGCTCTGTTGAAAGCTTAACCACTTAGAGTTAAAGATCCTTGTTTGTTTGGCAACCATTGAAAGCTTTTCAAAATGGAAGGTTTTGAAATTGATAAACCACCATTCTTTGATGGTGTGCATTTCATTTATTGGAAAGCTAGAATGGAATTTTATATGCAATCTATTAATCTTGATTTGTGGGATATTATGCTTGATGGATTTACTTGCAAATCAAAACAAACTTGGAATGCCTATGACAAGAAATGTTTTTCATTGAATATTAGAGTTATGCAAATCTTGAGAAATGGTTTGAATGATAATGCTTATGATAGAATTAAAAGTTACTCTAGTGCTAAAGATATATGGGATGCTCTTAATGTTATCTATCTTGCTAATGATGATCTTGTGCATAAAGTTGTATATAGAGAGCAAGAAGAGCAAAAGCTATTGAAGGAAGCTTGTCATGGAAAATGTCCTCAAGAAGATGTTCAAAGTAAGAAAATGAGCTCAATGCCTCTTAGTGATGATGATGCTCAATTTGAAGAAGAGATAAAGAAAAATAAAATTAAGAAGGAAGATGTTCTTGAATCTTAGATGAACAATAATGAGGAAGATGATGATTCCCTTAAAGAGCCAAGTATGCTTGAAATTGAGACCACTTCATATATAGCTAAAAAGGACTTTGAGGTAAATTATACTCATCTTGATTATGGTCTTTCTTATGATGAGTTACAATGTGCATATGATGAATTGAATGATGGTTTGTTAAATTTAGAAACAAAAAACTTGGCTTGTCTGCAAAACATTTCCTCCATTGAAAACGAAATTGAGACTTTGAAAAATGAATATGCTTTTCTTGATGAGGAAATGTCTTTGAAATGTGAAACCTCAACTTCTTTTAAAAAGTGCATTGATTTAGAAAATCAAGTTGGGGACTTATCTTTCGAATTTTTCAAAGCTAATGATTCTAATTACTTACATTCTATGCTTGTCAATGAGAATAAAATTAATGTTATTCTACATAAAAATTCAAGCAAGGCTTATGACAAAAATAGTTTAGAATATAAAAATAACAAAAGGTTTAAGTTTTTCAAAGATGATCTTCAAAGGACCAAGCCATCATTAAATTCAATTGTTTGTAATTTTTGTAGTCATCTAGGACATATTTCTCATTTATGCAATTATAGAAGAAGTCCTTATATGAGAAATAATATGATATGGGTTCCTAAAGATCTTAAATTCCCTAGTACTAACATTCAAGGACCTAAGATGAAGTGAGTACTAAAATGTCCTCCTAGTGTCTCAATTATGCAGAAAGTTTATGAAAAGGATGGACTAATTAGTCAAAAGAAAGAGGAATCATCAAGAAGAATGCTCCCAAAGCCCATTGGTAGAAGTTTTGGTCAAAGAAGGAAGATGGATTCAACCAAAGCTTTTCAAGTACAAAATGTGGAACTTGCACAGTTCAAAACACCAAAAGAGAAGCAATGGGTAAAGAAAAGAGTTTCCTTGACTACCAAGGCCAAGATATCAAAAGTTTTTACCTCTTATGCATATTCACTTGTAAAGTCAATGAATTTGAGGTATATTCCTTGTAGGCCTTAAGTGATTAATTGAATCATGTGTACTTGGTAAAATTTGAATATTATATATAGCACATGATTATATTCTTGTTACACCCTTTACTCACTGCCTTGCATATTTCTTGATAATAGGGTATTTTATGACTATGGATGCTTTTTATGCTTTAAATTTTTTATATATCTCTACATATGATAATATGCTAGATAAGTTCACTTCTTGTTTGAAATAACACATTTGAAGAAAACATCTTAGAACTTGGCATATTGGATAAATTATAAATCTAACTCTTACTTAAAAACATAACTTTTGCTGCATAAAGTTACAATCTTCTGCATAATTTGTAGTTTTTGCATAAACATGTGTTTTGGATCAAGAACTGGTCAGTTTTTATGCTTACATGATGTTTGGAATTGTTTTGGGAAGTTTTGGAACTAATTTGAAAGCTTTGAGTTCGGTCCTTTACTGTTTGAAGTGCAAAAACTAAATTCAGCAAGGTTATAATCGATTACAAGACCTTTGTAATAGATTACAGAGGCTTTGCTAAGCGTTCCAAGCAAAGTCAGAGAGCTTGTAATCGATTACACATACTATGTAATCGATTACAATGTTTCTAGAACTCATGTAATCGATTACAAGGTTCTGAGAAAGTTGGTAATCGATTACACCAAACATGTAATCGATTACATGGATTCCAGAGGACTAGTAATTGATTATGCACACATTGTAATCGATTACACAGGCTTTAAAAATGAGTTTCAGTGTGCAAAAAGCCATATTTCTTTTGTTACTCACCTTTTCTCTTGGTATGTGCTTAATGATCAATGAAATGAAATATCTTTTGCCCTTGTGAACTTATTTATTTTTTTAATTGCTTATTTACTCATGAGTTTGGTATAATGACAAACCTCTATGGATCCAAAATTGGTGGATACCAAAGCAAGTTCTTTGAATTGTGTTGTAGGGTGTCTATTTATTCAAGCATGCATTGAAGTGAAATACAACTACGCCACTTGAGGTTGGAAAAATTTGAAATGGTCCAAGTTCTCCAAGAGTAATGAAAACATAAAAGGATGGTATGGAGAACCACAACATTTTCAAGGAGCCTTGATGCATATAAGTTGGAATCACCTACAAAAACTCAAAGAGTACACTTTTGGTGACATCAATCTCTTATCCTCATCTATGCTTTAAATTGAATATCATGTGATATTTGGAGAAGTAGAAAGTTGTTTTTACATGCTGACTGCGGGATTTAAGGATGCAAACCCAAGTACAGGTTGTCTCAAGTAATAAATTTCTCAGGAGTCCGAGGTCGATCCACAGGGAATTGATGAAGAAAAATTAATTGAGGTAAGAAAAGGATTTGTCACAACACCAAAAGTAATAAAAGATGTTCACAAATGAATTTAAGAACTTGCTTGGGTTAGGAGATCCACTCTTGGTAATAAATTAAAGGTAAGATTATTTCTCTTTTTAACTCAATTGAAATCCACACACAACGGAGGTTCTAATCGGAAAATATAACATTCAAAGTTCAATTATATATGCAATCATATTATGATTCCTTTAGTTATCTACCAACATTTGTAAATGAGTTCAAGCATTCACTGTGCCAATCTTATTGTTTACAATAAATCAAGATCTCCATTATACAAAGAAGGTTTCTAAATTGATTGGAAACAAAATACAACACATATAATGTCCATTTGATAATATATCATTTAAGCACAAGAAATAGAATAATCTAACCTTATTTCATTACCAAGAGCTTCACTCTTTCACCCAAGCAAGATGAAGATTTAGTTACTCATAAATAAGAAGAAAGAAAAAGAGAAGAAGAGAAAGATGAACATAGCTTCAATTTAGAACAAGAGAAAACTACAACAAAGGAAAACAATAAACAAGCATAACCATAACTTGTAAAAACTAAGCCTAACACCAAGTGCCCCAAATAATTAGCCAATGGTGCCTTTTATAGAGGATTAGGGATACAAAATGATAAGGGGGTTGATTAAGAGTAGGTGGATGAGTGGGTGGAGTGGTTGGATGATTGGTTGAGTGGTTGGATTATTGAGATTCTTTGTCTCTAAAATCATTCATTGCTGATCTCATGGATGCCATCAGAATGAAGCAACATGGTCTTCATGAAAGTTGTAGCATTTTGTCTCAGCTTTCCAATGGCGCTGAAATCATCTAAAATTCATCCTACAGCCCAAGATATGACCCAATTACTGCAAACTGTTTAGGCCCAGTTTCAGCACCTCTGTTTTGACTTCCAGACCCAATATCACCTCCAAGCTGTCCGAATGAGCTCTTGTGTTCTTCATGAAAGTTGTAGATCTGGGTCTTAACTTTCAAATGTCTAATTTCAACCCAAGATAATTTCTACAGCCCGAGTTATGTTATGATTACTGTACACTATTCAGGTTCTAGACACAAAACTCGTGTTCTGTCTTCCAAGCCCAATTAGCTCCACTAGATATCTGATTGAGACTTTAAGCTCTTCATCAAAGTTGTAGAGCTTTCTCTCAGCTTTCCTGCAAGATGAAATTCATAATTTCTAGACATCTAGAACTCAAGATATGACCAAAATATAGAAACAGTGTAAGATCCAAATAATGCTGAAAAAATCAATTAAGTCCAATTTGAGTCCAATCTTACAAAACATAACTAGGCTTAATCAATTAAGTACATGAAGAGTGTAAATGACTAAAAATGAGAGTTTATTAATGTATAAAATATGTGATCATCAAATTCCCCCACACTTAGCTTTTTGCACTCCTGGGCAAAACACATAAGACCAAAGCTAGGAAACAAAGAAAAACGACATAGACTCAAAAGTTAAAAACTCTAAAAGACTCGATGAAGCAAGAAGAGCAATCAGAAATTCAATGAATCAAAGCATTAATGAGGTAGCATTTCTTCACATCTCAAACCAACAAGCAAAGAAACTTCAGTTGAAAAGAATGAATCAAGAATGATAGATCCTCACAGAATTCACTCTCAATCTCTCAAGTGTTTAAAAGGTAAGTATTTCACTCTATTCAACCCATGAACAATTGCACTACCATAAGCTTGCTCATCTTCTACTTCTCCGCTACTCAAAACACATGCATACAAAAATCAAGAGGACTTTATTCAAGGTTGTAATGGGGTCATGGTAAAGGAGAGGGGATAATATGGATATGAAAAGATAAATACCAAAGAGAATAAAAGAGCATTATGGTACAGTTAGAGTGGAGAAAATGTTTGAGAACATTCATCATAAAGGACAATCACCAATATTTGACTAATGTTTTGTTGAAGATCAATCCCAAATTGGTGAATTGAATCTATTGTTAGACTTGAACATTCTCCTTTTCTTCCCGTTATTTCCAAGCATCCACCTTTATTCTAGACTCTAATAATCCTTTGATTGCAACGATGGTTAATTTTTTTTTTTGTTAATCATTTTGAACACACATCCCCACACTTGTTCAAGAATAAGGTCAATGCTCTCTTATTCCCTAAGGTTGGGTAAAAATATATTTTTTTTTCTTTTTTTCTTTTTTTCTTTTTTTTTTGAAGGTACGAAATTAGCTAAAAACAAGGAATGGTCAAATAAATTCAAAGGGGTTACACAATGGAAAATATACAAGGATGACTATTTGGTCAAAGTAGCTATTTCAAAATGCCTCAATCATATTAATGTATGCATGTGAAAATGTAGCCTCAAAAAGAATTAAAGCAAGTTCTAGAGTAACAATTCCATGAGTGAAAATCACACAACAAAGAAGAGAATGATACAAATATTCAATTCGTTCATCAATAGGCTCAAAATCTCACAAGGCATATTTCTATCATTCTCAATCCACCAATTCAACTTCCATAACCAAGCATGTGAAATTTAATAAAGAAGATAATTTATTCAATCATGCTATGATTCCTGAATTTCAATTGCTTCAAAGGATGTGAGAGTGCATTCGCTTGAATCTTTCAAAGGAAATCAAACAACAAAACTTTGTTACTTCCACAAATAAACACTAAATAGTTACTACCCCAACTAAGATGCATCTCAAGAGTAATAAATTGTTTCCAAAATTTACTCCTTACTCTGCCATCACTAATTAGTTTTACTACAAATAGGTTTCTGACAGGCATATCACTAAACATACTTCCCAATTTAGATATGTCTCAGAAGTAAAATTACTCCTTACTCTGCCATCATTCATTGGTTTAGTAAGTCCATGACAATCATATCATACTTCCCAAAAAAAAAAGAATTTTTTTTGTCAACTATCCTTCCCCCCCAACTGGATCACAACATTGTCCTTAATGTTAAAATATAGATGAGTAAAGGATAGAAGATATTACCTGTTGGAGAAATCTGACACAAATTTAAATAAAAACAAAGTACGATAAATAAAATCAAAGGTAAAGGAGAGTTATAAACGAAGTGTCAGATCTGGCTTTCTTTTCATCCTGCTTCTCTCACTACTTCCTACTGACTAATCTATCTGAGCTATTACTGGGTCAGGATCAAAGATCAAAGGTAAAGGAATTTTTTTTTTTGACTTCAAGAAAACCATTAGGGTAAAGAAGTCTAGAAACCCCTGAAGGATCCTGCTCAAAGAATCATCTGTCCAAAATCAAAATACAGCAAAATCATACAAAGATAAAAGAAATATAATAGCAAATGATGACATACCTGTATGTACAACTTTCATGGCGTATCTTTATACTGCGCGTCAAGAGTGCGGTAGTGGCATATCTTTATACTGCGTGTCACCAGTGCAGTAGACACTCACGTCTGTTATTGGAAGAAAGGAGAAAGAAGAAACCATCGTGGGTTTCCATCCTGGGTCTGGAACCTAGAGCACTCACTTGGGCTCATAACATTAACAAAGATGCTAAAATTTGAAACCCGTAATGTCCAAGATCCAAAACATCCCATCCCAGGGCGCTGAGAGCCCCTTCTAATAAAAGAGAGGATCAAGCTCAGATGCCTCATACGCTTTGGCAGCCGCGGGTTACTTCTCACTAATAACTAGAGTGGGACGCTTTTGCCTGTCCATCAACTCCATAGTGCCTAGATGGTAAATATTGGGTTATGGAGTACGGTTCTCTACAGAGCATGGTACACGAACTTTTTTAAGGACTAGCGTGCAAATGTCCACCCAAGTCAATGACGGGTTAGCCAAAGGCTGGGGCTCCACAACTAATTAAAGCCATGGTACTCCTTCCGAATCGCCCTTGTTCAAACATTTTTTTTTTTTTCTTTTTTTTTTTTTATTTTTTTTAAAGATGACATGAAGAAGAAGAGGATGATATGTACAAATTGTTTGTGGATATGGCTCACATCTGCCTCTAGTTTAACGTCTAGTAACGGCTTAAACACCTTCTATGAGTCGAGAATAAGCTTCCCATCCAATTTTCTTATAAATTGGCAAACATGGTCTTTTAGAGTCAGATTCCCAAGATTGTAGCATTTTTCTTCATCCTTGAAGAGATCCCACAAATTAAGAAATTCACGATGCACCAATCCACAAGAATGCGTCTCAAGAGTCAATAAGATATCATCTAATGACTCCTTACTCAGTCCATTCTTAATGAAGAAAATTTTATCTTCTCTATTTGCGAAAACCATCCCCAAAGAATGACATCGCTTGTTACAATTCCATCGTCTACATTTGTAATAGACTTGTAACCTTTTTGCTCTTCTCCTTTTAGAATATGAACTTCTTCCAAGACCTAGCATGTATGAGTCAAAATGAAAATGAAGACTCATCTGCTAGTCGGACCTTTGCTTCAATTATCCAGCATACATCTTTTGGCATATCTTTGTGCATTAACAGTCTCGATCTTTCACATTGAACTTTATAAATTTTTTTCAGAGCATTTTGAGGGAGAGAAGGAAAATATTTTCTCAGGTTTGACAGAATGACATCCATTTTAAAGGAGAAGAAGGATTCAGTTATTTTGGAAAACTGAAAAACAAACTGACTTGAGAGTCACAAAGTACCGTATCCGCCACTTAACAGGTAACACAAAGAACTGCAAAAACAAGGCAACCAAATTAGAGTGAATTCTATTCATAATAAGGATCAAAAAGAGAGATGAATTCTACCTCATCAACTTGGTTTTTCAGAAATGGTATGAGCCTTTGTCCATTGACTTTAAACACATTACCATTCCTAGGATTCTCAATATCTATAGCCCCATGAGGATACACATGTTTGACAACAAAAAGACCACTCCACCTAGATTTCAACAAGGAATAGGTGCAGGCAAGAATCATAAAGCAGAACTTTTTGACTAATTTCAAAAGATTTTCTCAAAATTGTCTTGTCATGAAATGCTTTTGTTTTGGCTTTATAAATCTTTGAGTTCTCATATGCATCATTTCTCAATTCCTTAAGTTCATTTAATTGTAATTTGCGTATCTTGCAAGCATCATCAAGATTTAGATTGAAAGCTTTAATGGCCCAGAATGCTTTATGTTCCAATTCTACAGGCAAGTGACAAGGTTTTCCATAGACTAACCAATAGGGTGACATGCTCAAAGATGTTTTGAAAGCAATACGGTAAGCCCAAAGTGCATCGTTTAGTCTTAAAGACCAATCTTTACGATTTGGGTTAACCGTTTTTTCCAAAATTTGTTTAATATCCCTATTTGCAAATTCAACTTGTCCACTTGTCTGAGGGTGATAAGGGGTGGCAATTTTATATGTAATACCATATTTCTTCATTAAAGATTCAAATGGTTTATTGCAAAAATGTGTTCCCCCATCACTTATGATAGCTCGAGGGATTCCAAATCGACACAAGATATTTTCTTTTAAAAATTTGAGAACAGTTTTATGATCATTGTGTCGGCATGGAATCGCCTCAATCCATTTTGAGACATAATCAACTGCAACCAAAATATACACAAATCCAAATGAAGATGGAAATGGACCCATGAAATCAATTCCCCAACAATCAAAAATTTCAATGACAAGGATAGGGTTCAGAGGCATCATGTTTCTTTTTGAAATTGAGCCCAACTTTTGACAATTTTCACAACTTTTGCAAAAAGTATAGCAGTCCTTAAATAAAGTGGACCAATAAAATCCACACTGTAAAATTTTTGCAGCTGTTTTCTTTGAAGAAAAATGACCTCCACATGCTTCTGAGTCACAAAATTTAATGACACTACCTACCTCACTGTTGGGCACACATCTCCGAAAGATTTGGTCAGCATAATATTTGAACAAGTATGGGTCATCCTAATAAAAATCTTTCACCTCTGTCAAAAATTTCTTTTTATCTTGGTGCATCCATTGAGGCGGCATCTTTCCTTCCTGTTCTTCAGTAAGAGATGAGGAAATTACTTCTGGAAAGCTTTGTTCTTCTCCCAAAAATGTGTACTTTAACCTAGCAGGTAATGGCTTTAGTTATGGTGTGGTTACTTCTTCATAGATATTATCATTCATGGGTTTTAGCTCTTTGAATTTTGGCTTCCATCCTTTGTATTCTATTTCCTCTGTACAATAACGCAAATCAAATGAATTAATTAAACTAACTTCTAATGAGTCAGAAGAACTCCCTTTTTGATGATGATCATTTACAATGGTTTTAATCCCTTCAACTTCCTCCTTTTCATCAAGGACTTCCTGTGGTTGCCTGCACATGCTAAAAAACATTGAGCTCCAGTGTCATGTTTCCAAATGTTAGCTTCACCACTCCATTTCTGCAATTTATTAAAGCATTAGATGTTGCTAAAAATGGACGGCCTAAAATAACAGGAATTGACTTGCAACTATCAACCATAGGTTTAGTATCCAAGACAATAAAATTCACAGGATATATGAATTTATCAACTTGAACTAACACATCTTCCACTATTCGTCTTGGAATTTTAATTGATCTATCGGCAAGTAGAAGAGTTACAAAAGTTAGTTTTAACTCTCCCAAGTTGAGTTGCTGATAAACTGAATATGGAAGCAAATTGACACTAGCACCAAGATCAAGTAAAGCTTTTTCAATTTTATGTTCTCCAATAATGCATGAAATTGTAGGATAACCAGGGTCTTTATATTTCAATGCATTATTATTTTGAAGAATGGAGCTTACCTGTTCAGCCAAAAATGCTTTCTTTTTCACATTTAGTTTCCTTTTAACAGTGCACAAGTCCTTCAAATATTTGGCATAAGAAGGAATCTGTTTGATAGCATCTAATAGAGGAATATTGATCTTTACTTGTTTCAAAATTTCAAAAATGTTAGTGTTATGGTTCAATTTCTTTGGATTATTTAATGCTTGAGGAAATGGAGGTGAAGGCGAGAGTTTGGTCTCCTTTTGGTCAACTTCTTCATTTTCTTAGGGAATTGGTTCATCTTCTTTCTCACAAGATTCGAGAATTTGTTTTTCAACAACCTTTCCACTCCTAAGAGTTATCACTGACTTGACTTAGTCCTTTTGTTGGTTTTTTGAACTCCCCTCATTTAGACTATACTGACCTTTGGGATTTGGTTGAGTTGAGAAGGAAATTTTCCTTTCTCGTGAATGTTGAGTGCAGAAGAAAGTTTAGCAAGAGTGTCTTTTATGTCATTCATGGTTTAATTGTTTTGTTTATTAATGGCCTCTTGCTTTTCTATGAATGCATGCATTGTTTCTTCAAGGTTTTTCCTATATGGTGGGACATAAGGTGCATATCCTTGAGAATTTTGAGAATCTGGTTGTGCCTGAGGAGGTGGTGGTGGTTGCACGAATTGTGATTAATTATTATTCCTCCAACTAAAGTTCAGGTGATTTCTCCATCCCAGATTGTATGTATCTGAAAAAGAAGAAGTAAATAGTTTTTTAAAATTATTCATTACATTTACTTGCTCATGTACAACTTCTTTAAAAACAAGAATGTTAGGACATTCGTGTGTTGAGTGTCCTAAGTCATCACAAATGCCACAAATTTCTTCATTTTGTACAGATTTGATTTCTTTTGCTTTTCTTAATTCCATGGCTTCAACCTTTCTAGCCAAACTAGCAAATCTAGCATTTAGATCTTCCTCTTGACTAAGGTGATATTTTCCTTTATTGGCACTTGCAAGATTAGATCTAATTGAATTTTCAGAAGTGTTAGTACTATGCCAAGATTGAGAATTTTTAGCCAACTGGTTCAAATAGTCTAAAGCTTCACAGGTTCTTTATCAAGAAACTCACTATTGCACATTGTTTCCACAAATTGTTTAGTTTTAGGTATTAAACCTTCATAAAAGAAGCTTATAGTGCGCCATTTTTCAAAACCATGATGTGGACAAGAATTTAACAAATCTTTAAATCATTCCCAACATTGAAAATATGCTTCATTTGAATTTTGGAAAAAAATTTGGATTTGTCTTTTCATAGCATTGGTTTTATGTGTTGGAAAAAATTTCTTTAAGATCTCACCTTGCATTTCTTGCCATGTGCCAATTGATCTTGGTTTCAAAGTGTTAAGCCAAGATTTTGCTTTATCTTTTAAAGAAAAAGGAAATAATTTAAGCTTAACAATCTCTTCAGTACAATTTTGGTCATTGAAAGCAATGCATACTTAAATTCTTTCAGATGTAAATATGGGCTTTCAGACTCTAAAGCATGAAAATTAGGAAGTAAAGAAATCATACTTGGCTTAAATCTAAAATTGTTGGCGTTGAGTGGAAAGATAAAACATGATGGACTAGAATTTCGAGGTTGTTGCAAATATTCACGCATGGTTCGCAACGGTTGATTTTCATGTTCATCATGTACACTTTCATTGTCAGCCATTGTGTTAATTGTGTGTGATTGTGATTCAAACAAATCAATATATAAAGTACCATGATTAATTTTAACTAAATGACCAGAATTTAAATCACGATACCAATTAAGCATAAATACATAAATAACTTAAAATAAATAAACAAAAATAATGTACAAGCTGGCAGTATAACCCACCATTAAATATTAACAAGGATGTGGTATAAACCATCCACCCAATAACTATTAACAAATAAAAAGTTAAAAATAAAATACAGAAAATAAAGTGTGAAAAGTAAATTGCGAAAAATAAATTGCAAAAAATAAATTTAAAATATGAAAACCGGAGAGAGGCGAGAACCCCATAGAGCCGGCGAAAGAGAAGAGAAGAAGAAAGATTATTTTGTTATGCTAGAAAGCAATAATAAATAACAGAAATTAAAAAGTTAGATAGCAAAAATTAAAAGTTAGAGTAACAGAAATTAAAAAGTTAGTAAGCGAGAAAATAAATGACATAAAATAAAAGTTAGTAGGCAGAAAATAAATGACAGAAATATAAAAGTTAGAAAGTTAGTATGTTAGCAAGTTAGTAGGTTAGTGAGTTAGATAGTTAGAAACTTAGAGAGTTAGTAAAGAAACTAAAGGATCGGCAAGCCGATCTTTTGCTCTGGTAAGGGAGAAGAGAGAATAGATTTTATTAAAGAAAAAGAACCTCAATAAATTAAAACTTCAAATCAAGTCTCCGGCAACGGCGCCAAAAACTTGACTGCCGGATTTAAGGATACAAACCCAAGTGCAGATTGTCTCAAGTAATAAATTTCTCGGGAGTCCAAGGTCGATTCACAGGGAATTGATGAAAAAAAATTAATTGAGGTAAGAAAATGATTTGTCACAGCACCAAAAGTAATAAAAGATGTTCATAAATGAATTTAAGAACTTGCTTGGATTAGGAGAACCACTCTTGGTAATAAATTAATGGTAAGATTGTTTCTCTTTATAACTCAATTGAAATCCACACACAACGGAGGTTCCAATCGAAAAATATAACATTCAAAGTTCAATTATATATATGACCATATTATGATTCCTTTAATTATCTACCAACATTTGTAAATGAGTTCAAGCATTCACTGTGCCAATCTTATTGTCTACAATAAATCAAGATCTCCATTATACAAAGAAGGTTTCTAAATTGAATGGAAACAAAATACAACACATATAATGTCCATTTGATAATATATCATTTAAGCACAAGAAATAGAATAATCTAACCTTATTTCATTACCAAGAGCTTCACTCTTTCACCCAAGCAAGATAAAGATTTAGTTACTCATAAATAAGAAGAAAGAAAGAGAGACGAAGAGAAAGATGAACATAGCTTCAATTTAGAACAAAAGAAAATTACAACAAAGGAAAACAATAAACAAGCATAACCATAACTTGTAAAAACTAAGCCTAACACCAAGTGCCCCAAATGATCAGCCAATGGTGCCTTTTATAGAGGATTAGGGATACAAAATGACAAGGGGGCTGATTAAGAGTAGGTGGATGAGTGGGTGGAGTGGTTGGATGATTGGTTGAGTGGTTGGATTATTGAATTAGTGGTTGGATTATTGAGATTCTTTGTCTTTGAAATCATTCATTGTTGATCTCATGGATGCCATCAGAATGAAGCAACATGGTCTTCGTAAAAGTTGTAGCATTTTGTCTCAGCTTTCCAATGGCACTGAAATTATACAAAAATTCATCCTACAGCCCAAGATATGAACCAATTACTGCAGACTGTTCAGGCCCAGTTTCTGCACCTCTGTTTTGACTTCCAGACCCAATATCACCTCCAAACTATCCGAATGAGCTCTTGTGTTCTGCATGAAAGTTGTAGATCTGGGTCTTAACTTTCAAATGTCCAAATTTTAGCCCAAGATAATCCCTACAGCCCGAGTTATGCTCTGATTACTGTTCATTGTTCAGGTTCCAGACACAAAACTCGTGTTCTGTCTTCCAAGCCCAATTAGCTCCACTAGATGTCTGATTGAGACTTTGAGCTCTCATCAAAGTTGTAGAGCTTTCTCTCAGCTTTCCTACAAGGTGAAATTCATAATTTCTAGACTTCTAGAACTCAAGATATGACCAAAATACAGAAACAGTATAAGACCCAAATAATGCTGAAAAAATCAATTAAGTCCAATTTGAGTCCAATCTTACAAAACATAACCAGACTTAATCAATTAAGTACATGAAGAGTGTAAATGACTAAAAATGAGGGTTTATTAATTTATAAAATATGTGATCATCACATGCCTTACATGATCATTGTTAACCCCAAAATGCTTATATATGTTTTTATATTGATCATGTCTTTCTTAACGAACTTGAATCTTGCTTTGAAAATGCTTAAACTATGCTTTTGGATCCAAGTGCATATGTTCTTCCTTTATTCTTGTAAGAGCTAACATTGCATGGTTGATAATGTGGTACATGTTTTACATTGTATATCAACCTAAATTATGCTTGTAAATAAGTTTAAATGATATTTGAAGTTAACCTATGTTTTAGAGAACTTTTAGAGTTAGCTTTGGAAGTGTCTCTATGTGCTTCAAATATAGTCATCAAATATTGAAATGTCAAGTATAAATGGATAAAGAGAAGAGTTGAGTAAAGAGGAACATGACGAGACATTCTTCAAGTACAATGGAATGGAATACACAATGGAAGAAAGCTCAAACTCAAAGGACAAATAAATGAAGAACATTCTAAAGAAGCATCATTCTCTCAATAAGTATCTCTATCCCTAAGCTATTGTGGTATTCTATATGTTATGGATTGTATGATACTTATTGATAAATTGATCTTAAATGATTTGATGTTTTCCTTACATGAGAAGTATGCTTCGCATTAACAAAGTGCCTAATTGGATATTAACTTGCTAATTTTTGTCATTGCATATAAGGAGGATGATATTAGTACTATACATACTTTGATCCCTATAGCATATTTCCTCAATGTGAATGTTTGATATCAATGATTCTCTTGATTTATGATTTCTTTGTAGTATAACACCTATGAGAATCATGCTCTTGTCTTGAAAAGAATATGTGGTTTCAATATAAAACCCTTCTACCCTTCTAAAATGCTTTTGAAAATATAATGTGGTCTTACAAAATTCTTTTTGAAAGGGGCAGAAGTTTTAAAATGATTTTTGATTGATAGATTAAGAATATAATCTTTATGGTAATGTGCTTACATGGTCTTGGCATGCATATTTCCCTTTATCTATCTTGTGCTTCAATAAGGGGGAGCTTATCTTACATATCCTTCTTCCATATCCTTGTTAACTAAGAACATATGCATAACTATGTTAAACTATTATGTTTGATATTTTGATAATATGCATATTTTGAGGGGGAGCCTAGTTCTTAAATTATTGCTTATATCTCTTGGCTTACATCCTTACTTGACATGAAGTGTTTTATTGTTAATACTATCAACATGTCAACAAAGATCATCTCTTATTGTCTTTCCCTCTATCAATTAAAGAAGGTAAATATTCTTAAACTTTATATCTTTTGATTCTTTCATTGAGAAATGCTTGATATGTGACAAGTTGTATGATCTTTCATTTGAAAACCTCAAATCCATGATCTTACAATGAATATTTGGTAACTCCTAACAAGTGATATCAAGTGGTACTTATTTATCATGTGGTATGCAAGATATTATATGCTAGGCATAATTTCTTAAACTCATTGCTATCATGTGCTAAATGTTGATGTACCAAAATGTGATAAGCATTACATGAATAATCTTTTATATCTTGAAAGCATGCTTGTTTCATCTCTCTTTTCTTGAATCATATGTAGAATTAAATAAAGGGAGATAATTATGATTTGAATAACTTGAAGAAGTTTCTAAGTTTTGATGATCCTACTCTTTTTGACAACACGAGTTTTATTTATAAAGAGAGTGAAAATATTATCTTTCCTTCCTAAGCCTTTTTTGTTGATGTCAAATAGGGGGAGTGAAAAATGGAAAGAAAAATATGTATGTTCTTGTACTTATTGTTGAAATGCTTACATGAATATCTATTCTTCTATATTGCATATTTTTCTTTAGTGATTTGTCATCATCAAAAAGGGGGAGATTGTAACATTGTCTTTGTCTCAATGGTTTAATATGTTAAGTTTTGATGATGACAAATACTAGATAAAAAGAATGATGCTTATACTTCATAGATGTGCTTAACAAGATATATTGTATCATGCATATGAAGATATTGAGTTATGAATTTGGACTAACTACGCTTGTGTTAAGTGAGTAATACTTTGTAGGATAGTTCAAGTATCAAGAGTAAGCATTGCAACAGGAAAGCAAATGATCATGCTCAACTCAAGAAGAATGAGAATGATAAGATGTTCCAAGCATTTGCAAGATTTGAAGAGAAGAAATTTTTGGAAGCTTGGATTACATCAAGAATTGATGATGGCAAAAGATCAAGTCCCAAGGTTCTTCAAGAATAACTTATAGGATTTAGATCTTGTGTAAAGGTAAAGAGGAATCACACTAAGTTCAAATATGTTTTAACATCTTTAAAAAGTATTTATTACATGTTTTAATGCCCAACAAACTAATTTTGGAAAGTTAGTCTTAGTGGTAGTTCAAACCTTTCAAAAATAGCCAAGTTTGTGTTTTGCAAAACTGTCATTCGATTACTATTTTAATCATAACTTTTAAAATACTTTGAGTTTTGTTATGAAACTTATTTCATATGAAAATAAACTCAAATATATTTCAAATGAATGGTCATTTACTTTAAACGGATAAGAAATAAAGAAGTTATGACCATTTGCTTTAAACTATAAAATATAGTCAAGTTTGAGTTTTGAAAAACTGACCTTTGGTCAATCTTTTGATCATAACTCTCAAAATACTTTGAGTTTTGTTATGAAACTTCTTTCATTTGAAAATGAACTCAAAGATATTTCCAATGACTAGTCATTTGCTTTAATCGAATAAGAAATGAAGTAGTTATGACCTTTTAAAGTCAGTTTTCAAAACCAGAAATGTTGTAATCGATTACACATGTCCTGTAATCGATTACAACGTTGACACAAGTCTTGTAATCGATTACAATGTTGACACAAGTCCTGTAATCGATTACAATGTTAACAGAAGCCATGTAGTCGATTACCAGAAGTGTGTAATTGATTACCAAGTGCGCAGAAATGTTTCTAACGGCTATAAATGGCTAGTTTTCATAAAAAATCATTTCTAAACACTACTAACGACTATCTTATCACTTGGGCTCTATATATAAGTCATATTTGAAGCATTTACATCCTAAGAAACACAAGAACACTATACTTGATCCTTGAATCATCAAAATCATATTTTGAGCTTTAAAGTATGAATCATTGATACTCATAGAGCTTCAAGTTGTATTATAGAGTTTCTTATCATCTATACTTTATTCTTCAAGTTGTATATCTACTCTTGTCAGAGTTTCTAATCTTTCTCTTCATCTTGAAATCATTGTAAGAGGGTGAGGTATCCCTCTAGAGAAAAGGGTGAGGTATCCCTTGTTTGTAAAAAGGGTGAGGTATCCCTTTGTTTGAAAAGGCTCAAACTCAAGAGTGAGGCATCCTAAGGAGTTGAGTGCTCAATTTTGTAAAGGTTGTCAAGCACCTATTGAAGCTTGAAAATATAGTGAAAAATCTCGAGTGATTGCTTGAGGACTGGACGTAGGCCACAAGTGGATTGGTGGTTGATCTAGGATAAATCTTGTATTTGATCCTCTCAACTCTATCTCTTTACATTTGTGCCTTAATTATATATGCTTGAGTTAAATTTGATATCTAGCTTATTTACTTGATTTATCCTATAGCCCAAGTAGTATTTGTGAAATCTCTAATAGTTGCACCTTTGTTAAACTTATTCTGCTGCATTTATTACTTGAGTTATTCAAAATGCTTAATTTCTCAAAGTTGCATTAAAATTTGTAATCACCCAATTCACCCCCCTCTTGGGTGATGGTTGTCATGGCTAACGTCATCTATCCTTGGAAGAGGATATTTATTCTTAATCATAATCTTGTTCAACTGCCAGCAGTCTACACATAGACGAGAAGTCTCATCCTTCTTCTTAACCAACAACACTGGGGCTCCCTATGGTGACACACTAGGTCTCACGAATTGCTTCTCTAACAATTCTTCCATCTGTTTCTTAAGCTCTGCTAACTCTGACGGCGACATCCTGTAGGGCGCCATAAATATAGGTCCAGCTCTTGGTACTAGGTCAATAGCAAGCTCTATCTCTCTAGGTGATGGTATTCTAGGTATATCGTCAGGAAAGACTTCAGGAAATTCGTTGACTACGAAAATATCTTTCACAGCTTCTTCACTTTGTACTTCCAAAGAAGATAGCAATAAGTATCCTTGAGCTCTTTCCTTCAAACAAGCTTCGACTTGACTGGCCGTTAAGAATCTGGAATCCTTAGCCTCAGGAAAAACTAATGTCTTATTAGAACAGTTTATTAGGATAAGGTTAGAAAATAACCAATCCATTCCTAAGATTACATTAATATTAGAAAGAGGCAAACATATCAAGTCAACATGAAAGATTCTATCCCTAACACAAACAGGGCAATTCAAACAAACTTTTGCAGTAATCACAGGCTTATCAGTACGAGTAGCAATACTTAAGTCAAAAGGCAATGTAGTCACAGATAATCCCAAACGTTCCACACAATCATAGGCAATGAAAGAGTGGGTTGCTCCTGAATCATATAATATGGTTAAAGGATTACTTTTAATGGCACACTCCTCTATAATTAGATCCTCTAACTTCGAGGTTTGCTCCCCGCTCATAGTATACACACAACCACCCACCTGTAGTCTAGTAGTATGGATGTTTGCCACAAAGGGTTCTGCCTTCAGTTGATTATAGTCTCTTGAGAGATGTCCAGGCATCCCACATTTGAAGCATATGATTCCTTTATGTGTGCAGTTTTTAGTCAAGTGGTCCTGTCCACACTTAAAACATTTAGACGTGGAAGTCCCCGCTTGACCAATCTTGTTACCACCAGAACCTCTCACATAAGGTTGTTGTTGAATCTAACTCTCTGATGGTCTAGCATACGGTTTCTGTTGATAACGGTTGCCACCGCTACCTTTTCCTCTTTGGAATCGAGTAGGTCCAAAGTTTCGGTTCCTCACATCACGATGATGATCTATCTCCTCAATTCTACGGCATTTATCTAACAGCGCTGGGAACTGATCGATTCCCAAGGGTACTACTGCCCGCTTTATGTCATGTCTCAATCCCTCTTCAAACTTCCTACACTTCCATTCTTCATCTGGTTGCATCAGAAAATATCTCAAAAACTTAGACAAGCTTTCGAACTTCGCAGCATACTCGCTTACTGACATCGCCCCTTGTCGCAGGCCAAGGAATTCCATCTCCTTCACATGTCTAACACTAGCTTGGAAATACTTTCCTAGAAATCTTTGCTTAAAAAGTTCCCATGTTATAATTCTACCTTCAACTTCTATTAGCCTTCGGGCTCCTACCCACCAATCTTCGCCATCACCAACCAACACAAAGGTCGCATAAGTGACCTTCCTTTCATCTGTACAACCCATACCATCAAATATTTTCTCTAGTTCTTTGATCCAAAGATTGGCTTTCTCTAGGTCAAATTCTCCGTTGAACTGTGGATGATTATTTCTACGAAACTCTGACAAATTCTGAGTTTCCTTGTTTGCCCTTTGATTTTGTTGCATGATGATATCTGCCATCTTTTGCATTGCTACCACAGTTGTAGCCATGCCTTGATTGTCATCTTAAACATTTACACATCCACCTTGAGTATTCATATGTCCTCTTCCTCGTCCAGCCATCGTAATTCTCATAAATCAAACTAAACAATACATAATAAAAGTCAAGCACAATCACTTCAAACAATATTGTTTCCTTTCGAAAACTAAACACAAAGAATCATACAACATAAACAAGACAAACCTAACCACAAACCCAAAAGACTCTAACTTGGGCGCTGATACTAACTAATGTAACACCCACCGTAGGATGTCACATTTATTAATACTTATAATAAAACCTTTCCAAGTTATAAATCATTTGTTAATATAATAGTACGAGTTGTAAAATTTTTCTTTTTGCGGATAACATAATTAAATAAATAAGACATAACATGAAATACAGTTATTGAATATAACACACCATAATTATATATATAATTTTGTTTCTAAAGATACATATAAGTATACACTGTTAAACAGAACTATAAACTGTTTGACTCAAAATAAACTATAGACTAGCCCAAGTGCATAACCAAAAGTTCTAAACCTCCGACATATCCTCTAATGGATCCTCAGAAGATAGGAATCCTAGATGACGCATAGTCCTACGGACAGGTGTCCGAGCAGACAATACAATACTAATCTCGCTAGGGGTATGGTAGCAACCACCCCAGTATTGTCTAATAGATAATGGAAACTCCAAATGTACGTAAATATTGACATCAAAGTAAGGGTTCCCATGATAAACAATACTTAGGAAAACAATCAGATCTCCCATGTAAATAATACACTCTTTATCTAAGTGGACACGCCAAGCCTCTGAACTCCCCTCGGAATTGTAG
Source organism: Ormosia emarginata (assembly GCA_029884605.1). Taxonomy (NCBI): domain Eukaryota; kingdom Viridiplantae; phylum Streptophyta; class Magnoliopsida; order Fabales; family Fabaceae; genus Ormosia; species Ormosia emarginata. The sequence continues at coordinate 51,475,380 of JAQQTP010000088.1, forward strand.
CCTGATGTACCTAAGAAAACTCGGCATCGCTATACCAAATCAATTAACAGAAACGAAAGGAGGTGATCCTGCCGCTTCCTCTTCTTCTTCAATGTCTTTACCAAACATAAAATAAAATAGTACAAAACAACAAAGAGGTGAGATCCCCTACATCAACACCAACATGGTAGCTTAGAGACAACAAAGACAGTACATCATACAGAAACAAAATATATTCAGTATAATCATGGCATCAAACATCAGATAATAAATAACAGTTATCAAACAGATAATTAATAACAGTTATCAATGTCATAATAAAATGTAGATGTAACACCCCTTTGGAGGATGTCACACATAAAAATAAAATAAAATAAATAGAAATAAAATCTACCCAAGTTGCGGAACATTTGTTAAATATTATTACGGGTTGTAAAATAATTCCTGATAGACAGAAATATGTAATAAAAAGATAATGCGAAAAATACGAAATAAAAAAAAAACATCATCACTAATAATATACATATGATTAAGTTATAAAGCTGTACAAATAATTTACAACTAAGACTACAACTATTTAAACAAAGACAAGTAAAGAAAGCAATAAAAGAGTTAATATATACGAGACATACTGTTGACGCGCCCAAAAAAAAAAAAAACATCATGGTTATCTAATCCTCAGATGGATCACTCTCAGCCTGAAAATGATCATCGGGAGATAGATATCCCGGATGTCTCGACACACGGCGATAACGGGATCGCGCAGTCGATACGATGCTTATCTCACTAGGCTCAGGGTTTTCAGCACCCCAATAACGCCTAATGGATAAGGGTAACTCGAAGTGCAGAAATAACGTCATAGTCATAATCGGATCTCCATCAAACTGATGACGTAGAATCACGGTCACACGTCCTGCATATGTAACAGAATCACGATCGCCTCGTAAATGCCACGCCAGAGAACCTCCATGAAATACTAGCTCTATGAATCCCAAAAATCCTGGCGTCGCCATCCCTCACAATCAATCCAGAGGATATGGATGATCGGATGGTTCTTGATCGTAAAACTGATCGTCGGCTTGCTGACCTTCCTCTTCCTCAGGGTACACGATCTCAAGAGGCTGTTCCTCTTCTTCCTCTTCAAACTCTTTACCGCATAAAATAAATAGACAAGAGACACATACAATAAAGAGGTAAGACAACATAAAATCATCACAACATGGCCAATAAGAAGACGACAAATAACAACTATACAGTTCATACAATACAAAAAAAAAACTATAACAAGTAATAATAATGGAATAAAGTACATATTAGATATCCTAGTGTTTGAGAACATCACGGATATAACACAAATAAAGAAAACCACATAGATAAATCAATCTCACAGATAATATAAGATAAGAAATGGACAACTAACATAAGAATTATCGGATAAATATAAATAGAGAAAATGTAAAAACATCCAAGATATTACCGGATAAAGATAAATAGAGAAAATGGAATATTATCCAAGATATAATCAAATACACCAAAACACAACCCTACTCCATGGAGCTAAACCCAAACGGATATCGAGAGAATGACTTGCAAAATCTATTAGTACCACGGCTGCCCAACCAACTATTACGCGGTCACACGTTGCGTCGATAGCCTACGGCAGCTTTGGGAATCCACCATCCGGGCGTAGTATAGTTCACGGTCTCCCGTTGTGGCACTATAGGCAATGTACTACTAGACTTTACAAACCTCGATTAAATATAGTGAATGTCGAGTACATTAGTGTGCTATCGGTTTACCACGGCCCCGTGAGCTACCAAGTTGTCCACATGTGGGATCCCGTACACTAAAGTCTCCAAGTTCATTAGAACAATGAACCACACTACGTTTATCGCATCGACAACACGATGTGATTCGTCTCGTCAACCAAAACACCAAAAATTGGTATAAAGACAAAACATAATTCCAAATATATGAAATTACGAAAATGCCCTCAAGATAAAAATATGCCCTCAATGGCAAAAAGCCTGTACGGGTTCACTTTTTCCCGACAGCGAAATAACCTCAAAAGCCTGTACGGGTTCACATTTTCCCGACAGCGAAAAATAAATATAGTAACGGTCAATCGCGTAGAAATTTTATCGCGTTTTTGAAATCTCGTCGTTTTTACAAACGTTTAAAAATCGGGTAAAGATATTTTTCTGTTTTTTAAAATCGCGTAGCATTTTTAATACGTTTTCTCAATCGCGTAGGATTTTTAAATCATTTTCTTATTCGAATGCCTTTAAAATTACTGTTTAAACAAACAGAAATAGTACTTAGTACATTTAAACTACGTAGAATAATTTTTCATACCGCATACTATCTTTTAGATATTTTTGCTATCTTATTGGTTCATTTTTACTAAAAATTGACAGTATTTTGTTTAGAATATCATAATAATGGTTTCCTAATTTATCCATAAAATTTCCATTTACCTAATTTTTAACCATTTCATTTAATTCTTTTTGAAATCTCTAACATGCTTCAAAACCAAAAGTGAGCTATATGTTAGAAAATTTCTTAACATTACTGTATTTCCTTCCTAATGATAAAATTATGAATTTTTAACCCTTTAGACTTACTTCTAATCAATTGGTTCCTTCAAAAATCATTATAGAAAATTTCTTCTTAACTTGTATTGTTTCTTTTTAATTGAAAAAGGTTTAGAATCAAGTTTTAGAAATCATGATTACCTATAGTGGCATGTTGGCCAAATTTCATAAAACTTTTGCATTTGATTTCCAAAATGTCTTTCACCTTTTAAGTCATATCAAATGTATTATATTGTCTAAGTTCGTTAAATCATTTTAGAAAATAGTTAACAATAGTCAATTTAATCCTTTAGGCATGTTGACCCAAAATACTAAGTTTTTACCATTTGATTTCTAAATGCATTTTCTTTGATCAAATCAATTAGAAACTTTCTTGATTCTCCTAGGTTAATTAAGTTACACTTTAGGAAAAATCAAGAGAACATTTTGGTCCTCCAAACTTGTCATTGTCGTGAGCTAGTGAATGTGTTCTTTGGAACACTCATGCAAATTTACACATGTTATTCACATCCTATACTTTATCATACAATTCTAACACATGCATTATATTTCTAACACATGCAAAAATATTTTCTAACACATACAACCTAAATTAAAGCTTGTAGACATGCTTTCAAAAGCTAATAGACATGCAAAATTATTACAATCATCAAACAAGAAAGCTAATAACAATTACCACATAAACTACTAGCAACCACAAAAATTAACAAATACACACATAATTAACACATGACCACCGAATCCTTATGGATTCTACAAACATCACAAATGGCTCCATCTTCTTACCACCATCAAGAGATGATAAGAATTGTCTTCCTCTTACCTTAAATGAAGACAAAAGGCTTGCTTTCACACCTCCTAGGTCACGGTTTTCACCACCAAAAATACCTAGAAATCTCAAACAAAATCTACATGTTACTAACCATGAAAAAGAAGCTAAACCATGGAAAAATCATGGCTTAGAACTTTGAAAAAGAAGAGAGAAAAGAAAAGCATGAAATTTCACCTTCTAGGTAAAACTTTCAAGGTTGGTTTCCAAGCCCTAGATGGAAGAATTTGAAGAAACTCCCAACTACAAAGGTTCTTAGAATAGTGTTTAGGTTAAGCAAACTTGGTTAGAAAAATTTTTGGATGGTTGGATGGTATAGTTAGTGTCTTGGCCGAAAATGGTGAAGAAAATGGACAAGAATGGTGGCTAGGGTTTTGATGAGAGAGAAGAGAGAAAAGTGATGAAGGAGAAAGGTAATTTTGGTCTCCTAAGGCCTCTTGGTCGTAAACATTAAGTGAGGTGCAAGGTGGGCACCTTGCTTGGCTTCATCCAAGCCATTGGATGAATCAAAGGCCAAGATCAAGCCTTGGTGAGCAAGCTTGATTTCCATTGGTTAGCTTATGGTGACTCACATGTCTTTGAGTCACACAAAGTGTATTTTAATTTTTTTTGAGTCACTAGTGAGTCACTGTTCTGAAAGTTCTACGACTACGGTGATTAATTAAGCTACCGATCTAACCGTTACGCTAATTGTGGGTCCGCAAAATATTTAGGGTCCCTTTGTCACTAAATTATCTTGACTAATAAAATAATATTATAATAATATAAAATTATTTTATTTGTGATTAAATCTAAAAATTAAAAGATTATTTTTAGTCTCATTCGGAGAATCGGGTTAAGTAAGATCCCCAATTCTAAATAATAAAATAAGATTTTCCCAGGCTTCGGAAAATATTATTTTCCTGCCTCGGAGCAAATCACACAAAAAGTCCATATAAAATCACAGACAGTATTTTCAGGCATTAAATCAAGAAGAAAACAATTAAAAACAGCAAAAACAGCGAAAACAGTACGTTCGGGACGTAACGGTCATTTTCCCATTTTTTCCCACAACGTAGGTAATCGTCCAAAACGTTCAAATAAAATATCCAGCAGTATTATATAGCTGTATATCTTTCAGAAAAATTAATACAGTAGCTCAGAAAAATTTTTATTTTACCGTCTCGAAGCAAACTACGTAAAACGATCAAATAAAATTTGAACCTGTATTATCGTAATTGTTTTCATACAAAAATCGAGAACAGAAAAATAGGGACACAGCGGTCATTCATACAAAAGCATGAAAAACAGAAAACAGTACATTCAGAATATTTTCTAAAAATTGGGGCGTTACAGTAGACAGACTATGCATATGCACAATGATTCAATTCCTACTCCATGTAGCTAAAACACAGGCAGAAAGATTGATCTAGAAGATCTGTCGGTATCACAACTGCTTCAGACCAAGTGCTATAATTTCATCATTTTTGCACATCTAACATTATACACGACAGTCTACGCCAGATCTTGATAAAGAATAATGTCTCGGTCTGGATTGTTGGTACGTTGCTTCAGTCTGATCCACATTACAGTAGAGCTACTAACTGCCCATTGTGGAAAACCCGCACCCCGACGCCCCCAAGGTCAATAAGTGACTAACACTATGCATATCACACTCGCACAAGGTGTAATTCTCTCCTAGGCCATTAGCCTTAACATAGTCTATTGGACTTTTACAATGCATGTTTAATGCACATAGACCAATTACAGGTGCAAACCATAATTTCACATATATGGGTCCCACACATTGACCCAACAGTAATTCTACTATATTTTCAATTGCGTAGTCATTTTACTGTGTTTTCACAACTGCGCAGCATTTTTGTCGCGTTTTCAAATTGCGTAATAATATTTACACGTTTTCCAAATTGCATAGCAATTTTTCAACCTTTTTGAAATCGCATAGCTTAAAAATCACGTTTTTAAGTCGCGTAAAGCATTTTTCATCATTTTTCAACTTCGTAAAATATTTTTCAATATTCTAAACATCATTTTGGATTTTTCAAACATTAGTACAACTTCTAACTTCATTTTTTTCACATTTTCTCATTTAAAAAATCATTTTCATAAATTTTCCACTATCTCGCATAAAATTGCCTTTTCATTAATTTAAATAAGTTGTTCTAGTTTAAAATTTCCTAATGCGCTCCAAAAACCCAAAGGGTGAGCTATATGTTAGCAAACTTCAAGTCACCAATTTATTTCTCATTCATAGATTAAATCTATTGTTAAAATTCATCTTTATAAAATATTTTGAGGTTCAAACAATTTCAACCTCACTTTTCCCTTCATGGTCGAAATCTCCCTTTTTCAAATAATTAATTGTTTTATTTCTATTTTTATTTCTTAAGTCCTTGTATTAATTTCCTTGCACCTAATCAACTAAGTTACCATTAATAAATCACATTTTTACACAAAACTACTCCATTTAAGCCTTCTTGGCTGTGAGGTACATGGTCATTGGGACCAAAATATTTATTCATTTTATTTCCTTTCCTTAGTTTCACCAATTATAAAATATTTTGTGCTTGAAAACACCCATTTTGGGATGGAGGCCGAATGCCTCAATGGTCTTTGGAACCAAATTTTTTCCTTTCCTTTTCATCAAAAATCACAATATATATATACATAATCATAACAATTCATATTATCACAAATTCATGCAAAATATCAAAGCTTTTAAAAACACATAGCATAAATAAGCATAAATCATAAAAACTCATAAACAAACAAGCACAAACAACAACTTTATACAACATGGTGAATAATCCCCACATGGATTCTTCACCATCAAGAATTCATCCCTCACCACCATGGGTGGTTGATGAGGTTAGTCTCCCTCTTACCTTGTGGTGAAGCCTCCAAAGCTCCTTACTTTGCTTCTTGTACTAGTCCTTCACCACCAAGAGATTCTTGAACATAAAAACATACACAAGTTTATTAGCATCCAAAGCTTGAATAGAAAGACCATGGATCAAAACATGGCCTAGAGGCATGAAAATGAAATAAATAATGAAGTTTCCATAACCTTCATCTTAAAACCTTAGAACTTGATCTTGAAGAAAGTATATGAAAATGGATGATCTAGGCTAAGGCTCCAACTACAAAGAGTCTTAGAATGATGAGAAGATTTGAGAAGTAAGCTTGATGGAAATTATTGAAGATGGGAGCGTGATTTTCTTTAGCTTGGTCGTGAGGTGTTCTAGAGAAAATGGAGAGAATTTGTGAATTTTGCTATATGAAAATGATAGAGATATGATCAAATGAACTAAAAGCCATCCTTTAGCCTTCCTAAGGCTATATGGCCATGAGCCCCCCCTTGGACACCAAGGGAGTGTCCAAGTTCATCCTAGCTACTTTGTGAGACTCCTAATAGCCATAGATTGAATCAATGGTTAATATGCAAAGCCTTCATCTCCAAGCTTGTTTTCTATAGATTTAGATAATTGAGTCACCTAGTTTATAGATGATACTTGAAGTTTCCTAACTATGGAGCTCAATGGAAAGCTAACCAAGTTTCTAATTCAATTGATTCCTAACCAAATTAAGCTAACTTAGTTAGGTTTCTTAGTTTCTTTACTAACTATCTAGTTACTTGAATGTGACATCATAAGTTTCTAGAAGCTCCTAGAGCCTCCCAAAACCGTGAAGCCCTAATGGAAAGCAAACTAGGTTTCTTCCATTTAATTACTACATAGGCTTTATGCTAACTTAGTTTAATTTATCTAGTCTCATTTAGTTACATAGGTAACTAGTTTAGCCATTTTTGTTGACCATTTTCTATTGGTTCTTATAAAGCTTCTAATATTCTGATTGGTTCACAAAATAAGCCGTCACAACTTTCTCTACAGACTATTATCCAAATGGACAATAGTTATAGAAATTATTACTCAATGAACAGAATATACTACTCATAAGTCAGTAAGTATTTGTCCACTGTAAAATAAAAATACAGTATGTTTTTATTTCATGGATAATTTCTAAAAATTAAAAGATTATGACACGTATCTCTCGGATTCAGATTTAGTAAGATCCCCCGGCTCTGAATAAATCCGTAAAAATTTTTCTCGGCCCGAAAATTATTATTTTCCTAATCTAGAGCAAATCACACACAATGATCAAAGACGGTCACAAAATAGTCAAAATAAATTTACAGCACATAGAAATTGCAAAACAGTATAATTCTATCATTATAGTAAAATAGCAAATTTTGGGGTGTTACAACTCTCCCCCTCTAACAGAAAGAATTGGACAGTAACAATAGGTTTGGTAATAAAAGTAGAAATAGATAAGTCAAAAGGTAATGAAGATACTGATAGCTCTAATCAACCCACATAGTCAATTAGCCATAAAAGAATAGGTTGGACCAAGAGTATATTTTTGCAATTGCGGCACATGAAAAAAATATCAATAAGGCATCGAAAGAAAATATGGTGGAGTAATCTAATATACTACCAGACCTATCCAACAGAGAAATCGATGTGGTCCAGGGAATTTAGAAGTGAGCTTTTTAAGTTGAATAATTCAACCGATAGGTCTAACAGAGCATGGATGGTTGGAAAATACTCAATCCATATTTTTAGATTGCGTTTGCTTTGTGAAAGAGATAAACAAATTGAATCAATAGAAAAGATTCAGTCATTTAACAGACTTAGGATGGTTTAAACAACTCAAATTATCAACCACATGTTTTAGTAATAGAAATAGAAATAACTAGGTCAAAAGATAACGAAGGCACAGATAACTCTAATTGACCCACACGATCATATGCCATAGAGAAATAAGTTACCTCTAGAATTATACAGTACAGTCAAAGGATCACTTCCTTTGACACAATCTTCTTTGCTTAGGTTTTCAGTCTGGGGTGCTTTTACTCCACTTGGAGAATCGACGCTCTATTATACTTGAGATGTCGAAGCACATTTATTACTAACAGATGACTTCGGCTTTAGTGGAATATATTCTCTAGCAAGATGTCCGGGCATCCCACACGTGAAACAGATGATTCCTTTGATTGTACAATCCCTTGTCAAATGATCTTCCTTACATTTCCAACATTTCGGTACAGATGTCATGTTCTGACCAAGCCTGCTACCACTAGTACTTCCTCCACAAGATTGTTGCTGCTACTGATTTCCTGGTGATCGTAAATATGTTTTCCGCTGAAATCATTTTAACTTCCTATTATTCCTCCTTTGGAACTTAGGCAGTCCAAAGTTACCCCAAAACTGACTTTCCTCCAACAGATTCTAAACCTCAACTTCCAGTTCCTGTTGTTCAGCGATCCTCTGTTCCTGTTTTACTATTGCATCAGTTGTCCTTTGCATTGCTTTCGTAATTGCAACTGTATTATGAGTGTCATGTCCAGCTTCCATACGTATGCGTCTATCAAGAGTGTAACACCCTAGTACAGATATCTAGATATATCTTAGTTAGACAGGGATATATAAAGATAAGCAGTACTAGAGACGTCACTTCTATACTACATACTAACATATATCTATAATCATAATGGAGTAATTATAGAAAGCCTTGAGAGATTATGAAAAACTTAAACCTTATACATATATATAAAAACTTAGCCACAAGAGGGATTATTGTAATACATATAACATAAAACATACAGAACAAATATAAATTGATTACATAAGTTTTGTCTACTTAAAGCAATAAAAACTACTCTAGTCTTCATGCTTTCTCTTCTCACCCTTAGCAGGGTCTGTACCTTTGTACCTGCATCTGTGCCTGCATCTGGATTTACATGGAATAACAACTGGGGTGAGAATTAACATTCCCTGTAAAAGTAATTCCAATGCCATCTAACTATAACATTGTATATAACAATTATATAACAGATGCTATAATTCTAACTTAGGGGCTTCCTCCTCTTTTCTCATATTTGCACACTTTCTTATAGTGTGATATCAACCGATAGCCTACATACTGTTAATATATCAATGTCCATACAGCTGTAAATGCCAACAGTGACGGACAATGCTCATACAACTGTCCGTGAATGCAATGAGAATGATATGTAATATGAATATGCCTAAGGAATCCAAAGAGTATGTGGATGAAATGCAAATATAGGGTTTTGTTTTTAAATACATGCAGAAGCTTATTTTGAAAACAAGGAAGTTTGCTAGGAACTAGTCAGTATATCATCCAGTGGTAATTAGAGGGAAAGCTCATCCTCGCATTACACATATCCTGGCACGCTGAGAAATTCGGGCTTCATCCTTGCTCAAAGAGCGTCTTTGGATTTCCCCTTATCTCCATGGGCCTTGGCACTATCGAGACATCAGGGTTATGTCCTTCTTCAAAGTCCTTCGGACACCCATCTATCTCTTTTTGCCTCCATGAATGAACATCAAAGGATACTCACCAAGATTGATACTTCTTGACCAATTCGTAGACTTATATACATACTTATATACTTAGTTCCGTTACGACCTAAGCATATTCTACTAGGAACTTTGGCTTTTTATGTTTACCCTTTGTAATGAGGAGAATCTGTAACCTCATACTACATGTAATCTTAGCATTTGGTTAGAAATACTTGTCCCCTTAGGAACTTCTCTGATTTCTTACCCTCTTAGCTAAATGACCTCACATCATATAACGTTACATTCTCAAGTAAACATTACTAGACCATTTCTCATACTTGTACCTAACTCCACCTCATGACTCAAATCTCTTAAGTGATTTCTAACGCAACACTATGTTGCTGAGGTATTAGATACTTACCTATGGCAAACCACTAATCTTGGTTGCACTAAGGTTCTTTCTCTTCACATACATACTAGATTAACTAACTAGTGTGTGAAAAGCTTAGTGTTATGTTTATCTCTTACATAAACACCATCTTAACTTTCCTATAGACTCAACTCATCCTTGTGAAAGAGTCTATCTTAACTACTGCCTCATCTACCCTTGCTTAAGGAAATAAATGAGTATTTCTCTAAAACTTTGCATAATTAACTCAACTTTAACTAAGACGAGTAAGTCATGCATCTAGATAAGTATAACATACTTATTCTAGTTGTATCTAGTTTTCCCTTCCTTCACACTTCTAGTAGTAGCTTATACTACATTTGTGTGCTTAAGGTTCTAGATACCTCTTTAATTATTCCAAACTCATGGAATGCTTAAGAACTTAGCTTCCATACTTTCATTAGTATCTAAGGAAGTAAATTCCCTTTATCTTGCACTTCTAAATCATCTTTGCTAATACATGAGTTATTGCACATTTCTACTATACCTTATGATTATGACATCTTCTTAGTCACAATTCATCTTATTGTGTATTTAGCAATGCACAAAGTCCCACTTAACTAGAGACTTAGTACTTAAACATTCCCTCCTTGGAACTAATACACAATCTTGTCTCCACTCAAGTGAATCTAATGCAAGAGTGGTTCTTACTTACAACTCTTTGTTGTTCAAGGTCTTAGGTATCTTCCTAAGATAATCCACTACTCTTGGATATCCTAAGGTTCATACCTTTCTCATTCTCTACTAGAGTGAATACTATTATGCATACTAGCATACTTGTCTTCATTGCACCATCTAATCACATCTTAAGTGATATTTAATGCAACACTAAGTTGATTAAGGTGTTACATCCGTACTTAAAGCAATCATTTACTTTTGGATGCTCAAAGGCTTTCTCTTTCTCATGCTTGCTAAGTGATAATTCTCCTTTTGAATTACCATTATTTATGCCTTAACACACTTTAGGAAACATATACTAATGATTCCATCTAACTAAGAACTTGAAAACATCAAAATAAAGATTCTGATGAAATATGCTCTAGGCGTCTAGGCGCCATATCTTTAGCATCTAGGCGCTCATCGCCCTACTACACGATCATTCTTCTCTAGACTCTAGGCATCTAGGCTCTCTATAGTGGGTGCCTAGGCGCTCTCTGTGTGACAACAATTCTGCAGAATCATTTTCTGCATAATTGGTTAAAAAACCAATTTCCAATCCTTTTCTCATGGATTCTAAGTGAATCTATGCCCTTAAACTTGTTGTAACTCTTTTACAACTTATGGATTCTCTTAGGCATAGATCTAGGTAAAAATCACATAATTCCAACCATTGCCAAAATCCTAAAACCATGGATCCTAATGATTGATCTTGAGCCATAAACAACTCTCTTAGCTTTACTAAGCTTAAACTAACCTTACTCAACTCTTGGAAACCAAGAATCAAGATAGGAACTCGGATTTGGCTCTCCAAATCCATTTCCCCCATCTCAAACCCTTACCTCTTTTAAGAGCAACAAAGCAATGAAGAGTTGGATAAAAACCTCTTACCTCTTGAAGACTCTTGATCCTGAAGCCTTGAACTTGATCATTGATCTTCCTCTTCCTCTCCCCTTCTTCTTCTCCCCTTTCTTCCTTTCTCCCTTTCTCTTTTCTTCTTTCTTTTTCTGTTTTTTCGGTTCTCTGCCGAGAGAGAAGAGAGAGATAGGGGGTGGGACATGGAGGGAATTAAGAGAAGAGATTAACTTAAGTTTCTGTGCTGAAACTTATATCTGCTAAGGACACCCAAATTATGCTAATTCAAGTTTCCCAGCTTTCAACAACTTTAAAATAAATCATAGGATTCATCTAAATTGTTGTTTCACCATTTTCATGATTTTCTATATCTGCTGCTAGTCATTCGGTATTAAAACGCACAACTAGTATGCCTAAAAATACCAAACTGACTCTGATTCTCTTGAAACTTTTACCACATCTTACTTGGCTTATTTGTGACCTAGAAATAAACTCTCTATGTTTATTTCCTTCAACTTAGCAACTTATGCTATTATCTGAGTCATTTTAAGCTACTTTTCAACTTCTATGTTACAACTAAGTGCCTAAACGAACTCAGTTTGTCACAAAGCTTCACTAGCATTCTAAACAAGTCAAATGCTACCTTAGGTAACCATTCACCAGTCTAACAGATGTTTAAGGGTATTACATTTCTCCCCTCCTTTTTAAAATTTTTTCCCTAAAATTGCTCACCTCAAGCAAACAATTCTGGTTAAACAAAACTCTACATGGAACTTCTGCTTCCACGCAGTTCTTTTTTAGTACCAGTTTCTCCCAACCACATTCTCTTGAGGAGACCTGCTTAACTTAAAGCTCTTGATCTCTCTGCTTATGGATGGTAAGTTGTACTAAAACATAACTTAGCTTTGAACTCCTTCTTATATGGCTTCCAAAACTTAGTGTGAATCTAATATCTCTATCAGACACTATATTCACTGAAACTCTATGAATCTTAACTATTTCTTTCAAAAGTAGTTGAACTACTTTATCTATAAAATAGTTAACTTTACTTGGCAAAAGATGGGCAGATTACTTAATCTCACCACCTTTACCTGCAGCTCAACATATTCTATTATGTTCTTTAACATACTATGCCACTATACATCTTCCTTACTCTTGGAAAACCTTAGTAGCCTCCTGATAGATGGTATACTTTCTCTAGTGAGCTTCCTCCATAATCCTTTTCTTGATTTTTGACCCTCTTGGAAAACAAAGTTGTCTCTAAACTTCATCATTCCCTCTTAGTCAAAACAAAATCCTTTAGGGTTCCTTAGAAGATCTGCTCACACTTGTCCCTTAGAGCTTCATTCTTCCTCTGAGCTTCAAAGAAATCTGAGTCTTGAAGCCTCTTACTATGTCCAACTTGCTCACTAAGAGACTATCTAGAATCATAGTCACCGCTAGACTCAAATTCTCAAAAACTCTCAAGAAATTCACTATCTCTTGGACTATCATTTGGGACACCTGTAGGAATTTCCTACCTAGTGCATCGACCATTTCTTTGGCCTTACCCGAATGATATCTCAACTCAAGGTTTTGAGCCTTGAAAAATTTTATCCATCTATTCTGCTTCATGTCCAGCTTCTATAACACCCCAAACTTTCTATTTGTTAAACAGTAATTTTGACAGTTAACAGAATTCTACTGTTTAGTGATTTCTGTGTACTGTAAAATTATTTTGAATATTCCATCTGTATATTTGATCGTTTTGAGTAATTTGCTTCGTGTCAGGAAAATAATAATTTTTGGGCCGAAAATTTTTTTACGTAATTTAATTATTACTGAAAAGTCTTAATTATTTAACGTAATCTGATGTGATATTTGTGAGTTTTCTAATTTTTGTGATTTTATGTGTGATTATAAAATTTTTACTATTTGTGGGCCCCATGGGGTGTATGTGGGCCTAGGTGGCCATACGTGGGCCCAGGTGGGTCCCCCAAAGTGAAAATTTTTCTACGCATAGAAAAATTTGTACTGTTTAGACGGAGACAGGGGATCTTACTAAACCTGAATCCGGAAACAGTTTTAGAAAATTTCCTTTACTGTATTTTATACTATATTTAATTATCAAACGATAAAAATACAGTAAATATATTCTTTCGTAGGGTTATAACAGATAAAAATAAAATTCTATACTGTTAAGTCAACATTAGTGGTTTGGATATCCACTATCGATTTAATCACTGTTGGAAATTTAATCTTGATTTAATTAACGGTGGAGATTTGATCTTAAAAGTGAATAGGATCAATTATAACCGTTGGATGGAAATTAAATCAAGGGTATAGATTTAGTCTTATAAATGACTATGACCATTATGAACCCTTGGATGTAGAATTAATCAATGGTGGAGATGGATCATTAATGACCATTGGATTTGGATTTAGATCAATGGTGGAGAATTGGTCATCAAAAATGACTACAACCATTTTGGACCCTTGGATGTAAAGTTTGAAGGTGTAATCTTGACCCTTCATTTTGGAGACACATTCAATGGTTAGGATTGCAAGCCAAAAATGATCCAATGGCTCAAATGAAGTCTTCTATCTATAACCTAAACCTAGTAGCTATTTTTAATCCAAACCATTCTTTTAATCAATGGTTAGGATGACTTATAGTGATGGTTATGAAATTTGTCACATTTGAAATGCATGAAGAGGAGGGGGACGGTTTGGAGAAGCAAGGAAGAGGGGAGACAACTTTGTATAGGCTTTTTAGGCCAAAGAAAAAGATAAAAACAATAGCCAAGCGTCAAGACGATTTATTATTTTTCCTATTGATCATTAATGATCATGTTTTTCAAACTTCATTTTCCACTTCTCTCCAATGCATGCTACGGCCATGCATAGTCCTAAAGGCCAAATAATTCATTCTTTTACACTTCACATTATCACACCTTCACTTTTTCACTAAGTTTCAAGAAACCAACCAAAGAAAACTTCATTTCCTCTCCCAAAGAAGACCATTCGGCCAAGCACCCTAGCTCTCTCCTCCATCACTCTTTAATTTCATACAACCTAGTTTCTTGAATCCTTACCTTATTCTAAATAACTTTCATGTTGAAGACTTTCTCTAAATCTTCCATCTTGAAGGACTTTTACTAAGATCAAGTTCTAGAGTTTTTGTTGGTGAAGTGTAAGGAAACTTCTTTTATTTTTTTCTTTTTCATGTTCTAAACCATGTTTGATCCATGGTTCTTCTTATTCAAGCTTGATATACTAATTTTCTTATATTTGTTTCATGTTTAAGAACTTGTGTTGGTGGAGATCTTGTTCAAAACACAAAGTAACAAGCTTTTTGGTGGTTCTTCAAGAGGTAAGAGGGAGATCCATCTCACCAACCAAGCATGGTGGTGAGAGATGGTTTTATATTTGATGGATGGCGAATCCTTGTGAGGATTCCTATCCATGGTCATGTAATAATTTATATGTGTTATGTGCTTTGATTATTTTTGCCTATGCTTGATATGCTTTGCATGATTTACTTGTGTATGCATGCTTAGTATGATTTTTATTTGTTTATATGGTATGCTTATAATATGCATGATGATATATGTTGAATATATTATGATGGATGTATGTTGAAATAAGCAAAATTTTGGCTCCAAAGGCCATGGAGGAGGTCACGGTTTTGAACTCCCAAGACTAAAGTTATTATTGAAATTTTTTAAGAACTATGGAGTTAATTTTTAGTCCTTGAACTAAAGTAAATTTTGGTTAAGACATCAACCAATTTGGTGTTCACAAAATTATATTTTCATGAATGATAAAAATTGAATGATTAGAGAAGTAAAGAAAATAAACAAAAGGGTTTGTTTTGTAAAAAGAATGCACACGGTTTTAGGAGTAGTGTTTTCATGAATTTATTTTGTGTAGAAACAAGAATGGAATTTATTTAAGTTAGCAGAAAAATATTTCATGGTTCCAATGGCCATCTATAAGGTTTTGATAATTTTAGAAAAATGTTTTGATGTTATAAAATATAAGAATTTTCAAATAAGGATATTGGAAAGGGAACTAAAGTGTTATCAAGTAGAGTTTTCATAAATAAAAGAAAAGGGAGATTGAAAGTGTTGAACTTCAAATTATTTTAAAGAGAATTAATTTTTAGAAGTGATTTAGAAATATAAAAGTAAACGTTTGTAACTTAAATTTTACTAACATAGAATTTATTTATTGGGTTTTGGAAAACGTTAGGAAATTTAAAATTAGAAACAATAATTAAATCAACTAAATGTGATTTTGTAAAATTAAATCAATAAAAAGTGATTTTGAGAAAATATATTACGGAAAAGAATTTTTGACTAAGAATAGGAAGAAAATAAAGTAAGAAATTATATTATTGTAAGAAAAGTCCAAAATAATATTTTTAAAGTTAAGAAATATTTTACGAAGGGTAAGAACGGTGAAAAACGATTTACATAACTCAAAAACGTAATTTTTAAGTTATGCGATTTGAAAAATGTTAAAATGTTTCTACGTGATTTTTAAAGCGTTTAAATATTTTACATGATCGAAATGTTGTAGAAAATATCACTAGGCGATTTAAAAATGAAAGAATATTTTTACGCATTTTAATACAGTAGAAAATTGTTACGCGATTTTTAAACGTAACAGAAACATTACAAATCATTGTTTACATAATAAAATATTACGTGACTGTAAAAAAAAACATGACAAAAATATTTTGCGAATGAGAAAAACATGGTAATGTGATTTTATCTGTTAATATACTGATAAACTTTACAGTTAAAAATCAGTATATGAATACTGTACAAGAAATTGAAAAGTTTGTCTGTAATTGGCATTAATATACGAACGTAAAATAGTATTTGAACCTGGTATGAGAAATTATGTGATTTACCTTTGGTTGGTAATTGGTGCATTACATATGCATTGAAAATGGTCTGATGGACTGTATATGGCTAATTACCTAGGAGAAACGTACACCTCTTGAGTGGGTGCGATACACGTAGTGGGTTGCTCACAATGGGCAGTTGGTAGCTCTTCTGTACCGTGGGTTAGACCGATGCAACACACCGATGATCCGGACCGAGACACTATTCTTAATCGAGATCGATAAAGCATCGTGTATGTGCTAGATGTGCAAGATATAATTATAGCACTTGGTCTGAGGCACGTGGTACCGACAGATCTTTTCGATCAATTTCTCCGACCTGAGTTTAGCTCCATGGAGTAGGAAATCGACTCTATGTGTTCATGCATTAACATAAATGCTCATATCTGTGAAATATAATAGTTGTGAAATATTGATTATGACAATTATACTTTTTAAAATATCTGCTTAGTGTAGATGGCATTTTCCTGTAATTATTAAATGTTAATCTTGATTGTTAATATGTTGATGCCATATTTGTAATATGATGTGTTTATATGGTATGTTGTTATGTTATCTCTATGCTACCATGTTGGTATTGGCGTAGGTGATCTCACCTCTTTGTATGTATATTTGTATATTGTATTTATAATTGGCTGAAGACGTTGAGAAAGAAATAGTACAAGAAGGAGAAGAAGAACTACTTCTCACGTCTGGGAACGCAGAATTTTGAGAAGATGGAGATGCCCAGCTTTCTAGGATACGTGACGTTACAGTTTCGTGGAGGTTCGGAGGCGTGGCATGTCCATTTGGATCGACAGTGTATATTTTATATAGGGGACCTGAACATTACTTACAGTAGGCTTTATCAAGGGAACCCCTACTTTAGTGTCAATATTTATGTACAGTTAGAGTTTCCACTATCCATTAGGCAGTACTGGGGAGCTTACTACCGTACTCCTAGTGCGATAAGTATCGTGTCGTCTGCGTGGACACCTGTCCGTAGAGCTTCACGTAATAACGGATTCCTATCTGCTGAGGAATCTGAGGAGGACCCATCTGAGGGTTCTGCTGTTTAGTCAGACTTGGGCAATATGTGAGTCTTTATGTTTAATTACTTTGAGAACTTGGTCTGTATATAAATAATCCTGACAAAACTTCCGTTATGTATAATGATGTAAATTATGTGTGATGATGTATAATATTTTTAATTTCCGCTAAGTTTATTTTATTGCTAACAAAGAAGAAAGAAAAAAAATTACAACTTGTATTTTTATTATAACATCACTTTTCATGATCTTAAGGGTATTTGGGTAATTAAGTAACATAAATGTGGCACCATACGGCAGGTGTTACAGCTTTCTCTGATCAACAAGCATCTTTAGCTATCATGATCGCTGAGCATCTTTAACTAGGCTCCTTATGAGTTATGTCTCCAAAATTATAAGGTAATCACTACTGTGGCTAATTCCAAATCATACCTAGGGTAGTCCTTCTCTTGTAGACTTAACTGCCTTGATGCGTAGGCATCTACCTACCTCTATTGCATCGAACGCACCCTAGTCCCATCTTCAAAAAATATCTGACTACCTCAAAGTTCTCTCAGGAATTTGGAATTACCAATACTAACGTTGTAATCAACCTTCTCTTCTACTCTTAGAAAACAAACTCACTATCTAGAGTCCATTGCTGAGTACTACCTACCTTAACATGTCTAAACCAGGTAGTACTAACTGAGAAAATCTACTGATAGATTCCCTGCTCTTGGATATAATGGCTACTCTACCCATTGTACCTTTACTTAAACTCTACTAGAATTCTCTGCAATTTCTGTCTTAAGAAATTACATGGCCCTTAAATTGTACCACTTGTAATCCAAAACTGACTTTTGGCTTACTTGACACTTAACCACATCTTTTCCGAAAGTTTCCAAAATTACCTTTGACATACTTTTTATGTCCTTTTGAAATTCTGGAAAACTATTAGAGATCTGTTTTTTTTTACTCTGTTTCTATGACAATTAAGTTTTAGATCATCTCCTGAGAAAATTCAAAGCTTCTCTCAATTGATCTACCTGATCATCCTTCTCTTAGACAAAGACATTTATTCTTGATAATTCCTTTGTTCAACTTGCCTTTAACTTAAGACACAGTTTCACACACTAACTAAATAAGAACATAACATCATTTGTCTTTCTAAAAACAACCAAACCCTACCAACACGGTAAGCAAACTAGATTCACAAAGTAAATCAACATGATCTACAAAGTAAATCTATTCTCTCCTTATACACACCTTAAAAGATTTCTCTTTACATGTGTTCTCATCTCATACCAAGTTGGAAGATTTTATCGCTTTCTTTTTCCAAGAACCATCTCTCTTGCGATGTCCTGGTTACTCACTTATGCAGCACACGGATTACTCATCAAGCACAGTCTACATCCATGTATCTTACCACATCTAGCACATCTTGGTGACTTGAAGCTTGATATACCTTTTTCCTTAGGGTTGCTTATCTAAAAGCACTCTTACTGATCTTAACATCTGATCTTTTCCTCTTTAGGAACCTTCTAACTCTTGTTCCATCGTGGTCTTGAGATTATCTGGTTCTACAACTCTACATTTACTGACTAGAGCGAAGAAGTCCATAACCTCCTTCTTACATCGCAACTCTTCTAATGCCCTCTCCATGCTCTACTTCAAATTTTACTCACTTCTAGTCTTTATCTGGGTTGGACGTAAAATAAGAAAAGAACTTCTGACATTCTTTGAATTGCTTCGCTTTCTGGTCTTCAGTAATATCCCCTTGCTCCAACTTTAAGAATTCCTAATCCTTTGCTTTCTATAACTCAAGGGAATAATACTTATCTAGCAAAGTAACTCTAAACACCTCTCAGGTGGTTTGAGTACTAACCATCTCTAGTAACCTCTCTGCTTCATCTCAATAGCTTTCGGCTTCTCCTACTAACCCTTACGAAGCAAGGTCACCTTTTGTTCATCAGCGCACAACATGACCTCAAGGATCTCTTCCATCATGTGAAGTCATCTTCTGGCTATGACTGAACAAAACTCTCCCTTGAAAATAAAGGAGTAACTTTCTTGAACTCTGAGAAATACTGATTCCTCAAAAGTTCCTTCTCATTCTCGCAACTAACTTTGCGAGTCCTAATCTATCGCTTATAATAGACTTCTATTAATGGCAGTCTGCTCTCTCAAAATAGCAACCATTTCTCCAAGAGCTTTGGTTATCTCCTCATTACCAGTCTCCTAGTCTCATAGGTTTGCCTGGTAGTTGCCATAGTTTCCTGTACACACAGAACATTATATATTGAGTTAGCTAGGCTTAATATCATGTAATTGTGTGACAGTAGCTATTAGCACACATACCTAAGGCTAGTCATGCAATTCCATCTGCATATCTCAAAAAGAGATAAAAGAATGCATAACTTTCTACTAAACTGCTACTCATGCCTAAGCACAGTCAGTCCATACCCCGGCTCAACAGGATGAACTGCTCTAATACCATAATATAACACCCTAGTACAGATATCTAGATATATCTTAGTTAGACAGGGATATATAAAGATAAGCAGTACTAGAGACGTCACTTCTATACTACATACTAACATATATCTATAATCACAACTGAGTAATTTATAGAAAGCCATGACAGATTGCGAAAAACTTAAACCTTATACATATATATACAAACTTAGCCACAAGAGAGCTTATTGTAATACATATAACATAAAACATACAGAACAAATATAAACTGATTACATAAATTATGTCTACTTAAAGCAATAAAAACTACTCTAGTATTCATGCTTTCTCTTCTCACCCTTAGTAGGGTCTGCACCTCTGTACCTGCATCTGGATTTACATGGAATAACAACTGGAGTGAGAATTAACATTCTCAGTAAAAGTAATTCCAATACCATCTAACTATAACATTGTATATAACAATTATATAACAGATGCTATAATTCTAACTTAGGAGCTTCCTCCTCTTTTCTCATATCTGCACACTTTCTTATAGTGTGATATCAATCGATAGCCTGCACACTGTTAATATATACAATGCCCATACAACTGTAAATACTAACAGTGACGGACAATGCCCATACAACTGCCCGTGAATGCAATGAGAATGATATGTAGTATGAATATGCCTAAGGAATCCTAAGAGTATGTGGATGAAATGCAAATGTAGGGTTTTGTTTTTAAATACATGCAAAAGTTTATTTTGAAAACAAGGAAGTTTACTAGGAATTAGTCAGTATATCATCCAGTGGTAATTAGAGGGAAAGCTCATCCTCGCATTACACATATCCTGGCACACGGAGAAATTCGGGCTTCATCCTTGCTCAAAGAGCGTATTTGGATTTCCCCTTATCTCCATGGGCCTTGGCACTATTGAGACATCAGAGTTATGTCCTTCTCAAAAGTCCTTCGGACAGCCATCTATCTTTTTTTGCCTCCATGAATGAACATCAAAGGATACTCACCAAGATTGATACTACTTGACCAATTCGTAGACTTACATATATACTTATATACTTAGTTCCTTTACGACCTAAGCATATTCTACTAGGAACTTTGAATTTTTATGTTTACCCTTTGTAATGAGGAGAATCTGTAACCTTATACTACATGTAACCTTAGCATTTGATTAGAAATACTTGTCCCCTTAGGAACTTCTTTGATTTCTTACCCTCTTAGCTAAATGACCTCGCATCATATAACGTTACATTCTCAAGTAAACATTACTAGACCATTTCTCATACTTGTACCTAACTCTACCTCACAACTCATATCGCTTAAGTGATTTCTAACGCAACACTATATTGCTGAGGTATTAGATATTTACCTATGGCAAACTACTAATCTTGGTTGCACTAAGGTTCTTTCTCTTCACATACATACTAGATTAACTAACTAGTGTGTGACAAGCTTAGTGTTATGTTTGTCTTTTACATAAACACTATCTTAACTTTCCTATAGACTCAACTCATCCTTGTGAAAGAGTCTATCTTAACTACTGCCTCATCTACCCTTGCTTAAGGAAATAAATGAGTATTTCTCTAACACTTTGCATAATTAACTCAACTTTAACTAAGGCGAGTAAGTCATGCATCTAGATAAGTATAACATACTTATTCTGGTTGTATCTAGTTTTCTCTTCCTTCACACTTCTAGTAGTAGCTTATACTACACTTGTGTGCTTAAGGTTCCAGATACCTCTGTAATTATTCCAAACTCATGGAATGCTTAAGAACTTAGCTTCCATACTTTCATTAGTATCTAAGGAAGTAAATTCCCTTTATCTTGTACTTCTAACTCATCTTTGCTAATACATGAGTTATTGCACATTTCTACTATATCTTATGGTTATGACATCTTCTTAGTCACAATTCATCTTATTGTGTATTTAGCAATGCACAAAGTCCCACTTAACTAGAGACTTAGTACCTAAGCATTCCCTCCTTGGAACTAATACACAATCTTGTCTCCACTCAAGTGAATCTAATGCAAGAGTGGTTCTTACTTACAACTCTTTGTTGTTCAAGGTCTTAGGTATCTTCCTAAGATAATCCACTACTCTTGGATATCCTAAGGTTCATACCTTTCTCATTCTCTACTAGAGTGAATACTATTATGCATACTAGCATACTTGTCTTCATTGCACCATCTCATCACATCTTAAGTGATATCTAATGCAACACTAAGTTGGCTAAGGTGTTACATCCGTACTTAAAGCAATCCTTTACTTTTGGATGCTCAAAGGCTTACTCTTTCTCATGCTTGCTAGGTGATAATTCTTTTTTTGAATTACCATTATTTATGCCTTAACACACTTTAGGAAACATATACTAATGATTCCATCTAACTAAGAACTTGAAAACATCAAAATAAAGATTCTAATGAAATTTGCTCTAGGCGTCTAGGCGACATATCTTTAGCATCTAGGCACTCATCGCCCTACTGCACGATCATTCTTCTTTGGCCTCTGGGCATCTAGGCGCTCTATAGTGGGCGCCTAGGCACTCTCCACGTGACAACAATTCTGTAGAATGCGTTTTCTGCATAATTGGTTAAAAAACTAATTTTCAATCCTTTTCTCATGGATTCTAAGTGATTTCTAACATTAATCTATGCCCTTAAACTTGTTGTAACTCTTTTACAACTTATGGATTCTCTTAGGCATAGATCTAGGTAAAAATCACATAATTCCAACCATTGCCAAAATCCTAAAACCATGGATCCGAATGATTGATCTTGAGCCATAAACAACTCTCTTAGCTTTACTAAGCTTGAACTAACCTTACTCAACTCTTGGAAACCAAGAATCAAGATAGGAACTTGGATTTGGCTCTCCAAATCCATTTCCCCCATCTCAAACCCTTACCCCTTTTAAGAGACAAAGCAATGAAGAGATGGATAAAAACCCTTTACCTCTTGAAGACTCTTGATCCTGAAGCCTTGAACTTGATCATTGATCTTCCTCTTCCTCTCCCCTTCTTCTTCTCCCCTTTCTTCTTTTTCCCCTTTCTATTTTCTTCTTTCTTTTTCTGTTTTTTCGGTTCTCTGCCGAGAGAGAAGAGAGAAATAGGGGGTGGGACATGGAGGGAATTAACGAAAAAGATTAACTTAAGTTTTTGTGCTGAAACTTCTATCTGCTAAGGACACCCAAATTATGCTAATTCAAGTTTCCCAGCTTCCAACAACTTTACAATAAATCATAGGATTCATCTAAATTGTTGTTTCACCATTTTCATGATTTTCTATATCTGCTGTTAGTCATTCGGTATTAAAACGCACAACCAGTATGTCTAAAAATACCAAACTGACTCTGATTATCTTGAAACTTTTACCACATCTTACTTGGCTTATTTGTGACCTAGAAATAAACTCTCTATGTTTATTTCCTTCAACTTAGCAACTTATGCTATTATCTGAGTCATTTTAAGCTACTTTTCAACTTCTGTGTTGCAACTAAGTGCCTAAACGAACTCAGTTTGTCACAATACTTTACTGGCATGCTAAACAAGTCAAATGCTACCTTAGTTAACCATTCACCAGTCTAACATATGTTTAAGGGTATTACAAAGAGCCATTTCCTTTCTTCAAAGACGTACGAATCAAAATACAATGGAAACCAAATGTAACCATTTCAAATAAACATTGTCTCCTTTCGGAGTCCAAGCATCAAGAGTTACACAGCACAAACAAGATAGACCTAACCACAAAACCCCAAAAGACTCTAACCATGCTCTGATACCAACTAATGTAACACCCTCCGCAACACATTACATTTTTGACTAAAATCTTTAAATCTGAAAGTCATTTCATAAAAGGTTTGAGTTCTAAAATATAGATTTTAAAATTTCTTTTTGCTGACAATATAAACTTACCAAAAATATAAGTAATACAGAAAATATACTGAACTGATTAATACACATGTTACTTGTACCACATAATATTCAACAACATTTAAAACATAAAACTTATAGACGTAAAGAAACAGTAGCAAACCCCATGACGGATTATCATGGCCAGAGATGTATAAAGTGACAAATAAGTCACTATGAATCACTGTGCCCTGACGCCCCCAGTAGATCCCCCACTGGATCACAGTACTCAATTCTCATTCACTTCTAGGCAACAAAAGCCATAACAACTATCGACTATACAATGTCCAATGCATGACAACTCAATGCATAGCTCAAGCCACCATTATACTGTTCACAATAATATTAGAACAACTGCTCATTCAATTGTCTAATACTATTAGTATCAATGATATTATATAACCATTCATTTAATTACATAATATCAATGATCCACCCGGGTCCAATACGTTGGCCCAACAGTAATCCGCAGTTTTTTTTCAATCGCGTAACCTTTTTATCGCATTTTCACAATCGCATGGCGCTTTTGTCATGTTTTCAAATCACGTAAATATTTTCCAATGTTTTCTCAATCACGTAAAAATATTTAAACGTTTTCAAAATCGCATAGCTCAAAAATCATTATTTTTGAAACACGTAACATTTTTATACTATTTTTCACCGTATAAAATATTTCTTGACGTTTTAAATTAAATTCTGAAACTTTCCAAACTAAAAATATTATTTGGACCTCATTTTCCATTTTTCTTATAAAAACTACATTAAATAATAATTTCTGACATATTTCTCAAAATCTGCGTTATTCGAATTTAATAAAATTTTTTACTATTACCTTTACTAAAAATCCTTTTAAAATAGAATACTTTCTAATACTTTCTTCACAAAAATTTACATTACCATAATTTAATTAAATCTTATAGATCAAAGTCCTCCAACGCGCTTCAAAACCCAAATGGGTGAGCTATATGTTAGTAACTTCAAAGTATAAATTTATTTCCCATCATAATCTAAACTCATTAATTTAATCAAGTCCAAAACTAGTTTACTTTCTTTTTATATTTCAAAATTCACTAAATTAAGTTCCTATTAATTAATCCTTTAAGAATACACTTAAGAAAATATTTTTGATCTAGAATATCAATTCTTGGCATGTTGGCCAAAATTCAATCTTTACTTCCTTATTGAATATTTATTCATTTCCCATCTCATTTTTCTTTGTAAAAATCTTTAATCCAATTACTTGTTACTAAATCATCTAAACTTACACTTAGTAAAACATTTTCAATTGGTTTGCTCTAAAACAATAGTGAAGGCCATGAGCCTCTTTATGTCCATTGGAACCAAAATTCTTTTCTTTGCAACATATATCATAATATACACATATCATTAATCATATCTATACTACCACATATTCATGCATATTATTAAAGCAATAAAACTCATATTAAACAATTTATAACAAGGCAATCAAAATCATACTAATCAAACAATAAAATCATGCATAACATAACATAAAACACTTAAACATACACAATCAAGTGAATAAATCTTTATGAATTTTTCACCACACATAAATCCACTCCTCACCACCAACACATGGTTGATGAGGATAATTTCCCTCTTACCTTGTTGTGAAGCCTCCAAAGCTCCTTGTATGCCCCCTTGTTATCTCCTCTAAGATGAACTTCAACCACCAAGTGAAACTTAAAAACAAAGAAAACATACAATATTAATATCTAAGGTTTTATCTAATATAATCATGGATTAGAACCATGGTTAGAACCTTGAAAATCAAAAGAAAAGTGAAAATTAATGAACTTCACTTATAAAGCTTCAATATTTAGCTTGAAGAACAAGGTTGAAGATGGAAGAATTAGGGAAAGTCTCCAACATGAAAGTTTCTTAGAATTGTATGGAGATTCAAGATCTATGGTTGTATAGAATTATAGAAACTTGGAGGGTGGATTTAGAGGGTTAGGCCGTGAGCTTCTCTAGACAGGAAAGGTGAGAGTTTTTGTGTGTTGTTTTGGCTTTGAATGAACTCCTTGAAGATGGATGATTTTGATCAAGACTCAAACTACAAAGTGTCTTAAAATAAGGTAAGGATTCAAGAAATGATATTAGATGAAATTTAGAAAGTTGGGAGGTGTGTTCATGGTGCTTTGGCGGCGAGGTGATCTTGAGAGAATAGGAGAGAATTTGTGAAATTTGGTTTTAGGAAATGATGAAGATGAGATCAAATGAGTGAAGAGTCTTCCTATAGCCATCCTAAAGCCTAAAACCATAAGCTCCCCCCCCTCTTGGACATCAAGGAAGTGTCTACATTCATCTAGCCACTTTTTAAGACTTCCTTAGCCATAGATTAAATCAATGGTTGATCTTTGTGGAGGCTTCCAAGTGATAGGCTTGAATTTGAACCATTGGATCCCTCCTCTATGAAGCCTTAGCCATGAGATTCATCTTCAAAATGGAGGGTCAATAGCTTCTCTTCCATTCTTACCATCCAAGGGTCACAAAAAGTCCTAGCCATTTTGTGAGACTAATCTCCACCATAGATTAAATCAATGGTAGATATCCAAAGCCTTCACCTCTAAGCTTGTTTCCTATTGGTTCTTCAAAGGTTGTCATAACTATCAAAGTAGACTAATATTTTCATTGGTTGAGTGGTTACTAACTTGTTTCCTATTGGTTGTCACTTTTGTTGACTATTTTCTATTGGTTCTTGGAAAGTCCAAGCCACTAAGTTGGACTCAATAGAAAACTAACTAAGTTTTCTAATTCAATTATGTCCTAACCAAATTAAACTAACTTAGTTAGGTTTTCTAGCTTCTTTGCTAACTACTTAGTTACTTGCTAACTATCTAGTTACATTAGGTACTTATCATTCTTTCTAGAAGGTGCTAGACAACTCTGGTAACTATGGACTCAAAAGAGTAGCAAACTAAGTTTGCTTCATTTAGTTACTACTTAGGCTTTTTAGATTACCATAGTTAAGTTTAGGATAACTTAGTTTAAGTTATCGAGTTTCTAACTAACTAGTCTAACCATTTTTATTGACCACTTCCTATTGGTTTGACTAAATCCTATTGGTTCGCAAAAAATATTTTCCAGATAATTGCTATAGAAATTATTACTCAATGAACAAAACATTACTGCTTACAAAATAGTAAATCTTTGTCTGCTATAAAATAAAAATATAGTATATTTTTATTTCACAGATACTTTCTAAAAATTAAAAGATTAAGTCACGTATCTCTCGGAATTGGATTTAGTAAGATGCCCCAGCTCTGAATAAATACGTAAAGATTTTCCCCGGCCCGAAAATTATTATTTTCCTGACTCAGAGTAAATCATGCAAAATGATCAAATACAGTCATGGAACAGTCAAAATAATTTTATAGCAAACAAAAATCATAAAACAATGCAATTCTGTCATTACTGTCAAATAGCTAAATTTTAGGGTGTTACAGATCACACTACTTGGTAGTGTGCAGTTATGAGAATTAAGGAAGAAGCTCCTATGTTGTTAGTTATACCAATTGTTATATTTGTTATACAATGTTATAGCTAGTTGGTACTGGAAATGTTTTTATTGTTCTTGCATGTAAATCCAGGTAAAGACCCTGTTATGGGAAAGAAGGTGAAGCATGAAGACTAATATAGTTTTATATGCTTTTCTAGCCAAAACTTATGTAGACAGTTTACGTTAGTATTGTATATATACATGTATAAGTTTAAGTTTTTTTGCAATCTCTCAAGGCTTTCTATAATTACTCAGTTGTGATTATAGATATATGTTAGTATGTAGTATGTAAAAGTAACGTCTCCAGTACTGGTTATCTTTATATATCTTTGTATATCTAGGATATATCTAGATATTTGTATTAGGATGTTACATTATGGTATCAGAGCAATTCATCCTGCTAAGTTGGGGTATGGACTGATTGTGCTTAGACATAAGAAGTAATGTGGTAGAATATTATGCATTCTTTTATCTCTTTTTAAGATATATAGATAGAATTGTTTAATTAGCCTTAGGTATGTGTGCTATTAGCTACTGCTATACAGTTACATGATATTGAGCCTAGCTAACTTAATATGTAATGTTTTGTGTGTCCAGGAAACTAAAGCAACTACTGGGCGATCTGTTAGACCATATGTGTACCGCAAGTGCACGGGTCATTCAAGTAATACAGATACGGAGTATAAGTTCGTTCCCACGAGGATATATGACTTCCATTACTAAGTAACAACCAATAGTTTAGCTAAATTCTATTCAAGAACATATAAAATAAAGAAATGCAAATAAACTAAATCTAAACTATAAAAGCAATAAAGATAATGGTTTAGAGATCTAGGAAATCCTTCTTCACCTCTTATTTCATACTAATGATATGCAATCCTTATAAGCAACATCAACGATTAGTTAGTTAGCTTGAGAATCTGATTTAGTCAAAAGCCTATGTCTAGGTCGATCAACCTTACTGTCATTTACCTAATCCACTATATTTCTTATGTTTTCATGAGGACTAGTGTAAACTCCACTAATCAACGATCTATTCTCAAACACCCGGTAATAGATGACTAAAAGGTATATTTCTATCCAGTTAGCGAATCAACTCATCCAAGCCAATTGAACTCATCGAACATACATCAACCATACCATATCCATATCCACAAATCCCTATGTCTAGTTCATTTGCATCAATCAAGATCATGCAATTATTGGCCAAACAAGAGCAAGCATTAAACATAGGCATGGAAGAACAAAACCAAACATCAATATAAACTCAAAGTAAGACATAAACATCAATATTCATATAAAGATCTAAAGTATTTCCTAAATACAACTGCTAATCCATTGAACACGAATTTGCAACAAAAATACATGCTCAAAAGATAAGGAAGAGAAGAGAAACAAATGGAGAAGAGGAAAGAATCCATAGATGTCATCCTTGAAGCTTTAATCTCCTTCTATGAGGAAGATGGCATCCAACCTAACCTCCCTAGGCCTTCAATCTGTCCAGAAATGAAGTTCAAGCCATAGCTTCTCTAAACTCAGTAAGGCTCCCACGGAGCTCTCTCTTAAAATCTGTTGAAAATCTATTTATAGACTCAAAAAAACAAAGGCACGCCTCGGCATTAACATGCCTACGCCACGACGCGTGTCAATTTAGGTCAGGGACATCGCAATATTCACATTCCACGCTGTGGTGCTCAATTTACGAAGCTCTCTGACTTTTGATGCAGGGGAGGTGTCGTCGTGCGTTGAGGTCTGAGATGCAGATTTGGCTTCCTCTTCCCATTCTAACTCAATTGCGCCATATATCATCTTGTTTGGAGCCCTTCCTATGATAGAGAAAACACCAAATCAGTAAGAGTTGCAAATCCACTTAATCAATTACATAATATGCACA
The DNA here is from genome assembly GCA_029884605.1 of Ormosia emarginata. NCBI lineage: Eukaryota > Viridiplantae > Streptophyta > Magnoliopsida > Fabales > Fabaceae > Ormosia > Ormosia emarginata. Next base: position 51,504,808 of record JAQQTP010000088.1, read on the forward strand.
GTTTGCTCAATATCATATAGGAAAGGTATCAGAATTGGATATAACAAATATAACTGCAAAACCTTCCCAATATGCATGAATACAAGGACTTTAGCAATCAAAGAAATACAGAAATGGGGCACAAATAACTATACATTGTGGAGTTATCACGAACTTATGAGACTAGGAGTCTGGTAAAGAGGAGATAACCAGAGCTCCTAGAGAAATTACTATTGTATTGAGAGAGCAGACTGCCATTAGTAGAAGTCTATCAGAAGTGATAGAATAGAACTCGTTTAGTTAGTTACTGGGATAAGAAAGAACTTTTGAGGAAGCAGTATTTCTCAGAGTTCAAGAAAGTTACTCGTTTGTTTTCAAGGAAGAGTTTGGTTCTGTTAGAGCCAGAAGATGACTTCATGTGATGGAAGAGATCTTTGACGTTATGGCATGTGCTGATGAATAGAAGGTGACCTTGCTTCGTAAGGGTTAGTAGGGAAAGCCGAAAACTGTTGAGATGAAGTAGATATGTTACTAGAGAGGGTTAGTACTTGAATCGCCTGGGAGGTGTTTAGAGTTACTATGCTAGACAAGTATTATTTCCCTTGAGTTATGGAAGGCAAGAGAAATTTGGAAATTTCTAAGTTCTGAGTAAGGGGATATTATCAAGGACCAGTATGCGGAGAAATTCAAGGAATGTCAAGAGTTCTTTTCTTATTTTACATCCAATCTAGATGAAGACTGGAAGTGGGAAAAATTTTAAGTAGAACTTGGAGAAGACATTTGAAAAGTTGAGAAGCAAAAGACATGTTAAGGACTTCTTCACTCAAGTTAGTGAGTGAAGAGTGGTAGAAACAGATAATCTCAAGGCCACAATGGAACAAGAGTTAGAAATTTATTTAAAGAGGAAAAGATCAGATGTTGAGATCAGTGGGGTGCCTCTTGGTCTCAATTTTTATCAGACAAATGAACATAGGTTCAAGTGGTAGCTTAGGGAATGATGAGTATGAGTAAGGTGCTTTCAAGACAAGCAACCTTAAAGGAAAAAGGTAAATTAGACTCCAAGGTACCAAGATGCGCAAGCAGAATATAGATCAGAGTGCGCAGCGGAGGCGACGAAATCTTCCAACTTGGTATAAGGTAAGAGTACATGTAAAGAGAAATCTTTTAAGGTGTGTATAAGGAGAGTATGGATTTACTTTGTAAGTCATGTTTGTTTACTTTGTGAATCTAGTTTGCTTACTGTAACATCCCAACTTTTGGGTAAAAGACCGTTGTGTCTCTATTTTGCTGTTTCTTATTTTTCTGTATGAAATACAGAAAAATAATACTGTTTGTTATTTTATTTGGTAGTTTTACATAATTTGTTTTGATACAGTAAAATAAAAATTTTATCAAATTACTGTTTTAAATTTTTACGTATCAAAAACGGATGTATATCTTGTCTAGTATTTTATATAATCGTTTTACGTATTTTTCTTCAAGACAGTGAAATAAAAATTTTTCTCGAGCTCTTGTTTTAATTTTTTGAAAGATATACTATATAATACTGCTTTGGATATTTTATTTGAACGTTTTGGACGATACCTACGTTGTGGGAAAAAAACAAAAAAATGACCGTTACGTCCGAACGCATCTTGTTTTTTTTGCTATTTTATTTGTTTTTAATTGTTTTCTTCTTGATTTAATGTCCGATAATCTGTCTGTAATTTTATATGGACATTTTGTGTGATTTGCTCGGGGTAGGAAAATAATATTTTTCCGGACCGGGAAAATCTGTTTTTAATTATTCGGAGGCGGGGATCTTACTAAACCCAATTTGAATGAGCCTAAAATTAATCTTTTAATTTTTAGGATTTAATCTTGTCAAATAAAATAATTTTATATTATTATAATATTATTTTATTAGTCAAGTATAAATAAGTGACGACGGACGAAAATATTTTGCGGGATCCACGTTTAGTCATCGAGTCTTTGTACACGTGGACCAATGAGGAGCTGGTCAAAATTGGTGGCTATGACTCATCGCAACGGGCCAATAGGACGATGACATGTGGCGTGACACCTCAGCATCATGACTCAGCAGCCTTCTAGAAGGTTCCGAAGTGCGACTCGACTGTGACTCACCGCGGTGACTCGCCGGTTCGAAGCTTCTCTCGATGACTCGGCCGCTATGACTCACCATTTATGATGCACCAATGATGCGGTTGTGATGCGATCGGTGACTCAAAGACATCGACTTGCCATGCTGACTCACCTATTTTGGAAAATATCTATGCTGACTCATCTGCTCTAGAAAATATCTACGCTGACTCGTCATACTGACTCACTCGTTCTAGACAGTTCCACGATGACTCATCATACTGACTCATCGTAGTGAGTCACATATTCTAGAAATTTCTCTGTGATGACTCGCTTTATGACTCATCAAGGGTAATCAGTAGAAGAAAAATAATCGATAATAATTTTTGCTCTGTTAGTATAAAATAAAAATCGGTGTGTATTTATTATCCATTGGATAATAGATACTGACTTTTTAAATAATAAATATTATTCATTGGTTAAAGTATGCTATAAAATATAATGTGCACCAATAGGAAATTGGTCAACAAAAAATAGCAACTAATAAGAATCAAGTTAGCAAATAATTAACCAATAGAAATTGGTCAAAATTAATGGCTTGAATTTTTAAGAACCAATAGAAAGCAAACTTTTAAACAAATATTGGACTTCTTGAATTTGTGTGAAGCTACGGTGGAAGAGAAGAGAATTGCTCTAATTATTCAATTCACTTTGTGAATTCACGTAGAAGGCTTATTGAAATGCATGAAGAATGCCAAATTTAATAAAAGAAAGACTAGTCAAATTTAGTGGCTTTTCTTTGTTGTTTCTACGGCAATTTCAACTTTGCAAAGCCAAATTCATCAAAGTGAATTCATGTAGAAAAGCCAAATTGAATAAATGAAGACTAGTCAACATTGGTTTCTTTTCTTTGATTTTCCTTCTACGGCAAATGCAAATTTTTGCAAAGCCAATATCACATTTCTATCTTTCCTATCTTTCAACTAGTTAACCAAGTCAACATTGGTGGCTTCTCTTTGATTTCATTCTACGGCAAAGCCATTTTGTGTGAAGCTAATATTTCCATTCAATTCTTCCTATCTTACATTTAATTACCCAAGTATAACAAAGTCAATTTTGGTGGCTTCTCTTCACTTGTATCTACGGCAATTGCATGCTTTGGGAAAGCAAATATTGCATTTCAATTCATTCTTCTCTTCATGCTTCTACGGCAATGCCTAATAAAGGGTGATAAGTGTAGTTTCAATTTTATAAAGTTAGTCAATTTTGGTGGCTCTCTTGTTTAGTTTCTACGGCAATTGAATGCCTTTAGGAAGACAATTCCAATACTCCAATTCACATTTACTCTCCATGCATTTACAACCATGCATTTGGAGGAAGCAAAACCAAATATCATTCTCACCTACTCTCAAGGTCATTCACGGCCAAAGCTTAGAAAATCCAAAGGAGATTTGTTTTTGTTTCTCCAAGTCTTCATCTTTCTCCAAAGCTATCAAGCAAAACTCTCAAATATTCTTCCTTCTTTTCTCTCTTTGTGTTCACGGCCAAAGCTCCCAAATGGAGACAATCTTCATCAATTTATTTCATTTGTTCTCTTCTATATCTTTTTCTTCAAAGAACCAAGATCAAGCAACCAAATTTCTTTCCTTTTTCTCTTCCTCTTGAATTCGGCCAATCACCAAAAATCCTCTTCCAAGCTTCTAAAAATTTAAATGACCATAGATCTTGAATCTCCATACCATTCTAAGGAACTTTCATGTTGGAAGTTTTTCCTAAATCATCCATATTCACCTTTGTTCTTCAAGCTCAAGGTGTAGGGTTTTAAGGTGAAGTTTATGAAATCTTCACTATTAATTTTATTCTTTCCTTTTAAACCATATTTTGATTCATGGTTTTCCTTACTCAAGCCTTAGATATTAATATTGTATGTTTTCTTTGATTTTTCAAGTAGCTCTTTGTGGAGAGGAATTGCTTGAAGGAGACATACAATGGCTTGGAGGTTTCTACAAGAGGTAAGAGGGAGATTACCCTCATCAACCAAGTGTTGGTGGTGAGGAATATATGTGGTTGTGCTTGTAGAATCCATAAGGATTCGGTGGTGTGCTTGTTTTGATGTGTTAATTATTTGTGTGTTTGTTATTTGTGTGTTTGATAATTTGGTGCTTACTAGTAGGTTGTTGTGTATTTGTTAGTAGTCTTCTTATGTGATATTTGTAATAAATTGCATGTCTACAAGCTTTAATTTGCATGTCTACAAGCTTTGATAATATTGCATGTGTTAGAAATGCATGATAAAATATAGGATATGAATAATATGTCAAGGATTGTATGAGTGTTCCAAAGAACACACTAACAAGGCTCACGGCCATGATCCAAATAGGGAACCAAAATGTTCTCTTAATTTTTTTAAAAGGTGACCTAATTAACTTAAGAGAATTGGTGAGATATCCATTTGTTTAGATTAAGAAAAATGAATTTGGAAATTAAATGGCATAACCTTACATTTTCATCCAACATGTCTAACTTCAACACTTTGATTTCTAAAACTATTTTCTAGGGTAAGGATTAAATCAATGTAGACAATACAAGAGATTAAACATGTATTTAAAAGGTGAAAAATAATTTGGAAATCAAATGCAAAGTTTTTATCAAATTCGGCCAACATGCCAAATTATACATTCATGATTTCTAAAAATTAATTCCAAGCTATTTTCAATCAAGAAGAAGCAATACAAGTTAAAGTAAATTTTCTACAATGAGTTTTAAAGAAATAAAATAGTTAGAATTAAGTTTAAGAGGTTAATACTAATGGTTTTTCTTGTAAGAAGAAATACAAGTAGCTTTATAAAATTTCTAACGTATAGCTCATCGTGTGTTTTGAAGCACGTTAGGAATTTTCAAAAGTATAATTATTTGGTATTAATAAAAATGAAAAGGACTTTTAAATGGTAAATTTAGGAAACCATTATTATAATTTATTAAACAAAAATCTTGTCAATTTTTAGTAAAAACGGATAAATAAGATAGAAAAGATGTCCAAAAGACAAGATATACGCTATGAAAAATATTCTACGTAATTTGAAAGTACTAAATATTATTTTCAATTCTGTTTTAAACAGTTATTTAAGGAAGTTGAACAAGAAAACGATTTAAAAATCCTACGCGATTGAGAAAACGTATTAAAAATGCTACGCGATTTTAAAAAACAGAAAAATATCTTTACGTAATTTTTAAACGTTTGTAAAAACGACAAAATTATGAAAATGCGATAAAATTTCTACGCGATTGACCGTTACTATCTTTATACTGTCGGGAAAATGTGAACCCGTACAGATTATTTTTGAAAATCTATATGCTGTCGGGAAAATGTGAACCCGTACAGGCTTTTTGAAAATCTATTTCTTGTCGGAAAAATGTGAACCCGTCTGAGGCTTTTGAAAATTTATATCTTTGTCGAGAAAATGTGAACCCGCATGGGCTTTTGAGACTATATCTCTTGTCGGGAAAATGTGAACCCGTCGGGCTTTCCATCTATCACGTTATGTGTGCCATGTATTTGGTGGATTGGTTGACGAGACGAATCACATCGTGTTGTCGATGCGATAAACGTAGTGTGGTTCATTGTTCTAATGAACTTGGAGACTTTAGTGTACGGGATCCCACATGTGGACGAGTTGGTAGCTCCATTTGGGCCGTGGTAAACCGATAGCACACTATGGTACTCGACATACACTATATTTAATCAAGATTTGTGAAATCTAGTAGTACATTTGCCTGTAGTGCCACAACGTGAGACCGTGAACTACACCACGCCTGGATTGATGGATTCCTGTGTCGTGGGGCTATAGACACAACGTGTGACAGCGCAATAGTTGGTGGGGCAGCCGTGGTACTATTAGATTTTGCGAGTCATTCCTCTCTCTGATACTTGTGTTTTCTTTAGCTCCATGGAGTAGGATTGTATCTTATTGTATATGTTGATATGTGGTGCATTATTATCTTCTATTTGTTATTTTTATTTATTATCTTTTATTTGTTATTTCTTTTATCTGTCATCTTTTATCTATGATATTTTTATTTGTGATTTTATTTGTGCTTTCTATCTAGGCTTTTTATCCGTGATTTTTATCTGTGACCTTCCAATTGGGATATTTATGTTGTTATGACATTTGATCTTTCTTTTATATTGTCTTGTTATGATATTTTATATGGTATGAATTGTTATATCTATCCCGATAATGTTATTACTTGTTTATTTTATTAGGTTATATGTATGTTAGAAATATTTGTAAATTGATAACATGACTATAATTGTGATTATCTGTGTGTATGGAATGACTTTGTCATTTGTATTATTCTTTACTAACATATTGGTGCTTGGTGAAAGGGGATCTCACCTCTTTCCTGTGTTGTTTTTGTTTGGTTTGTATTCTTCGAATTCGTATAGTAGGCGGAGCACATTCTTAACCCTAGGGGAGACAATATTCTGAAGATGGTGGCGGCGTCATTGAGTGGTTTTTCAAGTTTCAACAAGATGCAGTTGGTGAAGAAACAGACTATGTAGGTTGAATTTTTCTCGTTAGTGTTGTTACCGTTCTATTAGTAGTACCCGTCTTTGGGTTTACTACTGTTTCTCTGAGTCTGTAAATATTACGTTTTAACTTATATGAAATGATTGGTGATGTGTATGTTAATCTGTTAAATTTAATTTCCATTTTACTTAAAATTTCCGGTAAGTTTGTATTTCCGCGATAAGAAATTTTAAAATCCATATTTTGAAACTCAAAGCTTTTATAAAATAATTTTAATTAGTTTTAATATTTATTTATTTATTTTTAAATGTGACGCCCTACGGAGGGTGTTACACTTACTCCGTTGGTATGATTTAGTTGCTAAGAGAGACAAGCGATGTTATGTTCTTGTTTAGTTTAAGGGTGAGACTGTGCTCATGTTAGGCAGTTGAATGAAGGAATTATCAAGACTAAATGTCTTTGTCTAGAAAGGATAATTAGGAAAATCAGTTGAGAGAAGCTTTGGATTTTCTCAAGAGATGATTTAAGATCTAGTTGTAAGAGAAACAAAGTAAAAATGAGCAGATCTCTGAGAGTTTTCTAGGATTTCGAAAGGACATGCAAAGTATGTTAAAGGTAGTTTTAGAAACTTTTGGAAGAGAAGTAGTTAAGTGCCAAGTAAGCCGAAACTCAGTTTTGGCTTACGAGTGGTTCAATTTAAGGGTCATGTAGTTTCTTAAGAGAGGAAATTGCAAAGAGCCCTAATAGAGTTTAAGAAGAGGTACAATTGGAAGGGTAGCCATTGTATCTAAGAGTAGAAAATTCATTAGTAGACTTTCTCAGTGAGTGCTACCCGAATTAGTTAGCTAAAAAATGTAGTACTTAACAGTGGACTCTAAATGGTGAGTATGGTTCCCAAGAGTTAAAGAAGAGGTAGATTACTACGTTAGTATTGGTAATTCTAGATTCCTGTGAGAACTTTGAGGTGGTCACTTATACTTTGAAGAGTGGACTGGGGTGTGTTCAGATGCAAAGGGGTAAGTAGATACCTATGCATCAAGGTAGTTAAATCTGCAAGAGAGAGACTACCCTAGATATGATTTGGAATTAGCCATAGTGGTGGTTGCTTTATAGTTTTGGAGACGTTACTCATAAGGAGTTTAGTTCGAGATGTTTAGCGATCATATTAGCTCTGGATGCTTATTGATCAGAAGAAACTGAACATGAAGTAGAATAGATGGATGAAGTTTTTCTAGGCTTACAACCTTGAGTTAAGATATCATTCGGGTAAGGCCAAAATAGTGGTCAATGCACTAGGCAGGAGATTCCTACAGGTGTCCCAGATGATAGTCTAAGAGAGAGTGAATTTTTTAAGAGTTTTAGGAATTTGAGTTTAGCGATGATTGTGATGCCATGTAGACTCTCAATGAGTAAGATGGACATAGTAAGAGGCCAAAAGACTTAGATTTTTAGAAGATCAGAGAGAGAATGATACTCTATGCGATGAGAGTGAGTAGATATCCTAAGGAACCCTAGAGGATTTTTTTATGACTAAGAGGGAATCATGAAGTTTTTAGAGACAAACTTTATTTTTCAAGAGGGTCAAAAATCAAGAAAAGGATTCTGGAGAAAACTCACAAGAGAAAGTATACCATCTATCTAGAGGCTACTAAGGTTTTTCAAGAGTTAAGGAAGATGTTTGGTGGCCTAGTATGTTAAATAACATAGCAGAATATGTTTAGTTGTAGGTAAGAGTGGAGAGATTAAGTAATCTGCCTACTTTTCGCCAAGTAAAGTTAGCTATTTTCTAGATAAGATAGTTTAACTACTTTTGAAGAAGTAGCCAGGATGCATGGAGTTCTAGTGAATGTAGTGTCTGAAGGAGATACTAGATTCATAGTTGGTTTTGAAAAGCCTTACAAGAAGGAGTTCAAAGTTAAGTTATGTTTTAATACAACTTACCATCCACAAATAGAGGGATCAAGAGCTTAGGAGTATGTAGATTTTATCTAACAAAGGTGAAGTTGGGAAAAGCTGATACTAAAAAGGACTACGTGGTAGTTGAGAATTCCATAATAAGAGGGTTTACTCAGAGTTGTTTGCACGAGGTGAGCAATTTTGGGGACAAAATTTTAAAAAGGAGGGGAGAAATGTAATACCCTTAGTAACATGTTAGACTTGTATATGGTTACAAAAGGTAACATATTACTTGTTTAACATGCCTCAGAAGTTTTGTGACAAAATGAGTTCATTTAGGCACTTAGTTACAACACAGAAGTTGAAAAATAGCTTATAATGACTCAGATAATAGCATAAGTTGCTAAGTGAGGGAAATAAACATAGAGAGTTTGTTTCTAGGTCACAAATGAGCTTAGTAAGATGTGGTAAAAGTTTCAAGAGAATCAAAGTTAGTTTAGTATTTTTAGGCATAGTGGTTATGCGTTTTAATACCGAATGACTAGTAGTAGATATAGAAAATCATGAAAATGGTGAAACAATAATTTAGATGAATCCTATGATTTATTCTAAAGTTGTTGGAAGCTGGATGTAATGCCCCTTTTTGGGAGGGAACGTCACATTGTCAAACAAAGTAAAATGCGGAAATTACATAATTAACGATTAAGACCCGGTTCATTTTACTTAATTAATGTTTAACCATGTGAGCAAATTTGACAATATTTTTTTTTTTTTTTATAATAATAATAATGATACTACAAAGTGCGGATAAAAGTAACGAATAAAACAATACATAGAGATTTGCACCTGAATAGCATGCATATATATATCTAGAGTTTAATACAAATTTGTTTCATAAATACAAGCGGCCATCATCAAAAAGCAAAACTATACCCACCCCAAGGGAAACATGCATATATACCCACATGCATATACAAAATATACAGCCCAAATCAAAAAGAAAGATACATCAGGCCCCCAAAAACAAAAACACTGGCAGCCATCAGTAGCCACCAATGATCATCGACCCCTTAAATAAAAAGGGACCGATTCAGGATCGTCAGGAGGACCCTCATCAGGATCTTCCTCATCCGAGGACTCATCCATAGGAACCACAGAGGCGCGGGACGGAGCCCGAGCGGTGGAATCAAACGAATCCTCCTGCGGGGTGTAGTAACGGGGACCCCACATCTCCCTGATAGGCAGGTAAAACTCCAAGCGTAAGCTGATGTAGCAAGTGAGGACCGGTGCCTCATGGCGTCTCCAGGCAAGTGATACAGACACGTCTCCCACATACACACAACGGTCGGAGTTTAGGTTGATGTGCCAACACTCCGGCCCTCCGAGGAAGGTCAGACGCACATCTCCCAAAAATCCGCGCGTGCGTGCAGACATTGTCGCAGTCAAAGTCAATCCTGTGCGGGCCAGAAGCCGGGGAAGGCAGGCTCTTCTGTCTCTTCACCGTCGTCTTCGATCAGCACAAGGTGCACATAAACAGCAAGTAATAGAAGCACAGGGAAAGAGGTAAGATATCCTACACTCAATACCAATACAGCAACCAAGAACCGAACGGCGCATAACGCCCACGTAGCATGTAAAGGCAATAAATAAGCTTTTAAACAGATAACCAGTCAGGCAATCATTAATAAAGGTAATGAATAATTCATAATATCCAGGCAGTTAAATATCAGGTAACAATAATTTCCAGATGTCAGAATATTCCATGATGCATGGACTCAACATTCAATTTCCTACTCCATGGAGCTAGACTCAAACAGTCGGAGAGAAAGATCAGGAGACATGTACGTGACTCTACGCCGAGGCCGGTGCTATCAATAATTTTCCACGTGCACAATCATGGCATTGCACGGACATTCTACACTAGATCACGATATAGGACAGTGTCAAGTCCGGATCGTCGGTGCGTTTGCATCGGTTTGCCCCACAGACAGAGGAGCTACCAACTGCCCATTGCGAAGGACCCGCACCCCGACGCCCCCAAGGTCATAACAAGACCCACACTTGTCTACTCGCACCCGCACTAAGGTGTGTTCAATCTCCTAGGCAACTTGGCCTTACAACAGTCCACACGGACATCACAATGCATAAGACACTATGCATGCTCATGTATGATCCACAATCTCATACGAATTCATAATATACCATAATTGATCAAGAGAGTGCAATAAGCAAATTTGCATCCAAGAAGAACCCAATATCCACATAATATCAATTTATAATTCAAGGAACACATTATGGGTCCATTATGGATTTCTAAAATCTCCAAGTCTTATGAAATTCATCTCATTGGTTCATTTACTTGTCATTTGATTCAAGTTACTTGATTCTTATAATTACCTTCCAAGCTTAGCTCATTTCCTAAGTCTCCACCACAATCCATCATGAATTTATTGTTACAAGTTTCCTATTATCAATCTACATTTTTAATCGCTTGATTAACTCAAGTCTTGACATCTCAAATTTGTTAATCTTTTCCCTCATTCAAGCCCTCAAAACCGTGGCACTCAAGAGAGTCTTAGATCACAATTTTCTTCTCACTAATTTAGTCTTCCTTTACTTAACCTACCTAGCATTATTCTTGGCACCATGACAACCAAAATTCTGCTCCTAAAACAACCCAAAACCGTGGCACTTACCAAGGTTTAACAACCAGAATTTTGTCCATTTAAACCAACCTTAACTACTTGATTTTATTAGCCATGCATTGATCAAAAATTAAGCATTACTTCCACTCATTTTCCAGCACAAAAACAGCCCCAAAAACAAGCCAAAAACCGTGACTCACTCAAGGTTCCAACAACCAGAATTTTATCCATTCAAATCAACCTTAACTACTTGATTAAATTAGCCATGCATTGATCACAAATTAAGCTTCATTTCCATTCAATTTCCAGCACACAACCAGCCCAAAACAGAGCCAAAAACCGCGGCACTCCAAGGGTCCAGCAAACCAGAATTTTGCTCACTTCAATCTCACTCAACTACTTGATTAAATTAACCATGCATTGATCACAAATTAAGCACCACTTCCATTGAATTTCCAGCACAAAGACAGCCCCAAAAACAAGCCAAAAACCGTGCACTCCAAGGGTCCAAAGCAAACCAGAATTTTTCAGCATTCATACATGGTTTCCAATCACAAAATTACACAATCAATCAACCACTCAAAGCTAAATCAAAATCACATTCAAGAAACCAATTTCAAGCAAGTTCAAGAACAACCACCATGTGGTTCTTCTTCCAAAAATTAAATACAAGATTCCTAGTTGCTAAAGAGGTTGAGGAGGATTAATCTTCCTCTTACCAAGTTGATGAACCAAGAAACTCCAAGAATCACCCTTGATTTTCGGATTTGGAGCACCCAAAAACCCTAGAAAATTTGGTCCAAGTTAGAACAATGAAATGGTGTGTAAAAGAAGAAGAAAATGGCCAATAAACCAAGGAAAAACAGAAACGAAAATGGGAGGGGAAGGCTGGAATTTTTTCAGCCATGGGAGCTCACCTTCAAGGCTTGAGGAATGGTTGAAGATGGAAGCTTTTCTTGAAACTCCAAGCACCAAAGATGAAGAGGAGGAGTAGGAGATTAAGGAAATATGGTTGATGTAAATTTTTGTGAATGTTGGGGTCAAGGAGGGAGGCTGGACGTGTGGTGGCTGGAAGAGAAAAAGAGAAATGGTTGAAGGGAGAAAGAAGAAGAAGAAACGTAAAAAGGAAGAAGAAAGGTGCTTTTGGTGATATTGTCTTTAGTTGTAATATTAGGATATTAGAATTAGCTCTTTCCCTTTGAGTGGGCAGCAGACCACGTACGTGAGAGGGAGAGAAATGAGTGGGAAAAATTTGGCTTCCTTTGGAAGCTAAACACTTGGTCAAAGCTTGGGTCAAAGCTTGTTAAGGAAGCTTTGATTAAAATACACTTAAATTTGAATTAAAGTGAGTAAATTAAATATAATGTAAATAGCATTAGGATAAGGTGATAGTATTTTTATTACACACTATTATCCATTAGATAATAGTTACAGTTGACAGAAGTCAGTATTTAATTAATCTGACAGATGAATTCTTCGCTGTATTGATTTAATTGTATCAGTAAAGATTTCCTAAAAATTACGAAACCTCGTAAACTGTGTCAAGCCTCGGGTTTAGTAAGATCCCCCGTCGACTTATCCATAGTCCAAGGTTCTCAGAGAATACATCGCGTTTCCCGATTCTTTTCTGGGCACAAGACGCAAAACGAGGAATATATTAAAATATTCGACGGTTCCGGAAAATTCCCAGAAAATTCTCAAAAATTGCAAATATTATAAAACGACTATCCGTCATATAATTTTCCAATTTTTGAAGCACTACAGTCGTTTTCACGACTCTGCTCGAGTTTTACGCAGAACGAGGAATATATTAAAATATTCGTCGTTTCCGAAAAATTCCAGAAAAATTCACATAAATCACAAATATTGGAAAATGACTATTCATGGTGAAATAATCAATTTCGGGGTGTTACACTGGTCTCAGCAATTCCCAGCCTAGTGTGCACGCAAAACGAGGAATATATTAAAATATTCGTCGTTTCCGAAAAATTCCGGAAAAATTCCTAAAAATCAAGAATATTATAAAATGATGATTTATGATCAAATATGTATTTTTCGGGATGTTACAACACTCCCCTACTAAAAGGAATTTCGTCCTCGAAATTTTCATACCTTAAAATAATTCTGGATGTTGCTCCTTCATCTTGTCTTCCAATTCCCAAGTCGCATCACCAGTTGCTTCATTCCAAATCACCTTTACCAATGGAATCTCCTTGCCTCGTAGTTGCTTTATCCGTCGATCCTCGATTCTCGCAGGAGACGTTTCATAGGTCAGGTTCTCTTTTAAGTGTCGTGTCCTAGGTGCTATGACATGACTTGGATCGGGTAAATATTTACGAAGTTGTGACACATGGAAGACATTGTGTATGTTTGAAAGAATAGGGGTAAGGCTATCGGTAAGCTACCGGACCTATCCGACGAAGAATTTGGTAAGGTCCAAGAAATTTGGAGTGAGTTTTCTAGATTTCAAGGCCCGGCCGACCCCAGTCGTGGGTGTGACTTTCAGGAACACATGCTCACCTTCTTCAAACTCAAGAGGCTTTCTTCTCTTATCCGCATAGCTCTTCTTCTCGGCTCGAGCGGTTCTCATCTTCTCTTGAATCATTTTAACCTTCTCGGTCGTCTTTGAATAATGTCTGGTCCAATCGTAAGACGCTCGCCGTCTTGGTACCAACATAATGGTGTTCGACACCGTCTTCCATACAGAGCTTCATAGGGTGCCATCCCTATACTCGAATGATAACTGTTATTGTAGGTGAACTCCACCAGTGGTAGAACTTCATCCCAACTTCCAGTCTGTTCCATAGAACAAGCTCTAAGTAGGTCTTCTAGAGATTGGATCGTTCTTTCCGATTGACCATCGGTTTGTGGGTGGTACGCTGAACTCAGACGTAACTTTGTTCCCAGCGATGCCTGTAGACTTTGCCAGAATTTTGAAGTAAATCTCGGATCCCTATCCGAAACTATACTCGTAGGCACACCATGCAGTCTGACAATCTCTCCAATATACAGTCGGGTCAGCTTTTCCAAACTGTACCTTATGTTAATCGGGAGGAAATGAGCCGATTTTGTAAGTCGATCAACTATTACCCAAATCGAGTCATGTCCCATCCTTGTCCTTGGCAATCCCACAACAAAATCCATTGCGATGCTGTCCCACTTCCATTCAGGAATAGACAATGGTTGCAGCAACCCAGCAGGTCGCTGATGTTCCACTTTGGCTTTTTGACAGACTAGACAAGTCGATACACATCTAGTGACATCACTTTTTAGTCCATGCCACCAGAACAACTTCTTCAAGTCTTGGTACATCTTTGTTATACCAGGGTGCATACTTAGCTTGCTAGTGTGGGCATGATCCACAATATATCGTCTAAGCTCTTGGTCACGAGGAATACAAACTCTACCTCGGAATCTCAGAATTCCATCTGTTCCTTCTTCGAACTCTGTTTTCTCGCCTTGTTTCATTTGTTCTCTTATTTCTTGCAAGAATTCATCGGCCTTCTGCTTTTCCCCTATGTCCTCCATTAGCTCGCTTGAGATGGTAACCATATTCATACAAATTTTTCCTGGCTTCAATTCCACAACCGACCACACATCTCTAAACTGTTCAATGAGCTCCTTTTCCTTGATCATCAGGGCAGAAGCACTGATAGTTTTTCTGCTCAAGGCGTCAGCCACAACGTTCGCCTTACCAGGGTGGTACAACAGTTGAAAGTCATAATCTTTCAAGAATTCTAACCATCTCCGTTGTCTCATATTCAGCTCTTTCTGATCGTACAAGTACTTCAAGCTCTTGTGGTCACTGAAGATGTTGAATGTCGCTCCATAGAGGAAATGTCTCCATATCTTCAGAGCAAAAACCACAGCTGCCAACTCCAAATCATGAGTCGGGTAATTCTTTTCATGCACTCGCAACTGTCGCGAAGCGTAGGCTGCTACCACCTTTCGGTGTTGCATAAGAACAGATCCCAATCCTTGGTACGAAGCGTCACAATACACCTCGAACGGTTCATTCGGATCGGGTAGCACTAATACGAGTGAGGTAGTCACCGTTTCTTCAACTCTTGAAAACTCGCTCACATTTATCGGTCCATTCGAAAGCTTGATTCTTCTTCGTCAATTGAGTGAGCGGTCGGCAATCTTGGAAAACCCCTCTATGAACCTCCGGTAATATCCGGCTAAACCAACGAAACTACGGACTTAGTCACCGACTTCGGTTGTTCCCACCGCAAGATCGCTTCTACTTTGCATGGATCCACCGCGATTCCTTCTTTTGAGATTACGTGACCCAAAAACTTCACCTCATCAAGCCAAAACTCGCACTTCGACAACTTGGCATACGGTTCCTTTTCCTTCAAAATCGAAGAACTATCTTTGAGGTGCTCAAGATGATCCTCCCGATTTTGGGAATATATCGGGATGTCATCAATGAAGACGACAACGAACCTATCCAAGTACGGACGAAAGATGCGGTTCATATAGTCCATGAAAATAGCAGCGCATTCGTCACACCAAACGGCATCACAAGATACTCGTAATGACCGTATCGCGTACGGCAGTCTTGGGTATATCCTCCGTCTTCACTCTTATCTGATGATACCCAGATCTCAAGTCAATCTTCGAAAATACCGCTGCCCCCTTCAGTTGGTCCATCAAGTCATCAATTCTCGGTAGAGGATATTTGTTCTTGATTGTCAACTTGTTCAATTGCCTCGTAATCCACACACAATCTCGAGGTACCGTCCTTCTTCCGAACTAGTAACACAGGTGCTCCCCACGGAGACACACTTGGTCTAACGAATCGCTTCTCCAAAAGCTCTTCTAGTTGCTTCTTAAGTTCAGCTAATTCGCTTCGGTGACATTCGGTGACGGTGCTATAGACACGGGACCAGCTCCCGTACTAGATCAATAGCAAACTCGATATCACGTGCCGGCGGTAAACTGTACTTCTTCGGGAAGATCTCGGGAAATTCCTTCACTACGGAATAGTACTTAAATCGGCCTCACTCTCAACTTTCAAAGAAGACAATAGCATGTACCCCGAGCTCCTTCTTTCAAGAAAGCTCGTGCTTGGTTGGCCGTCAAGTATCTAGAATTCTCATCCACGGGAAAGACTATGGTCTTACTAGAACAATCTAACGAGAACATGGTTGGAAGATAACCAGTCCATCCCTAGGATTATATCTAACTGTGAAAGAGGTAAACAGATCAAATTGAGAAAAGATTCGACCTTCAACAATCAAAGGACACTTCAAACAGACTTTGGTAGTAACTACCGGTTTATCGGTGGGGTTGAAACGGTCAATTCAAAAGGTAGTTCGGACTGGTAAACCAAGTCGCAAAGACACAATCATATGATATGAATGAATGGGTTGCCCCAGTCATACAAGACTTTTAAAAGATTACCTTCTATGGCGCCTTCTCCTTGAATCAAGTCTTCGGATTCGAAGCTTCGGCTCCACTCATAGTATAAACTCGACCTCCGGCTTGCGGTTTCTTGGCTCGGGTTGCATTGATCGAAGGTTCAGCCTTTGCTTGGTTGCGATCTCGGACATATGGCCCGGTTTGCCACATCTGAAGCAAATGATTCCTTTTATCGTGCAGTCTCTTGTGAGATGATCCTTCCCACACTTCAGGCATTTGGATGGGTAGGTCGTATTCTGACCAGTTCGATTCCCAGAAGAACCTCTACCTGAACTTCCACCGATTTGTTGTTGACTCCCTGTTGGTCGGGAATAGGGTTTCTTCTGAAAGCGGTTTGAACCACTGCCTCCACCTCTTTGGGACCGTACAGGCCCAAAGTTCCTGTTTCTCGCGTCTCTAGCCTGCTCCAAGGCTTCAACTTCGCAGCAAGTGTCTAACAGTTCCGAGAATACCTTCATCTTCAAGGTAATCACAGCTTTCTTTACC
The DNA here is from genome assembly GCA_029884605.1 of Ormosia emarginata. NCBI lineage: Eukaryota > Viridiplantae > Streptophyta > Magnoliopsida > Fabales > Fabaceae > Ormosia > Ormosia emarginata. The sequence continues at coordinate 51,521,852 of JAQQTP010000088.1, forward strand.
TCGTACCTCAGTCCTTCGGTGAATTTCCAGCATTTCCAGGCTTCATCAGTTTGATGCTGGTAATGTGTCGAAAATCTCTCCAAGTTCTCAAACTTGGCTGCGTATTCGCTGACAGTCATGTTCCCCTGTCTCAGGTTGAGGAACTCCATCTCCTTTGCGTGTCTCGCATTCGCAGGAAAGTATTTGCCCAAGAATTTCTCCTTGAATAGTTCCCAAGTGACCTCTGCTCCTTCGGCTTCTAATGCCCTTTGAGCTCCATTCCACCAGTCTTGGCATTTCGACGAGCATAAAAGTCGCATAATTTACTTTCTTGTCTTCCGCACAATTCATGCCACGAAAGACTTTTTCCAACTCCTTGATCCATAGATTAGCCTTGTCGGGATCAAACTCCCCCTTGAACTGCGGAGGGTTATGACGACGAAATTCTGCTAAGTTTTGCGCATCGGCAGTCGCCTCAAGCTGTTGAGCAGCTCTTTCTTGTTGTTGAGCAGCGCGTTCGTTTTGTTGCGCAATGAGTTCCGCCATCCGCTGCATTGCTTCCACAGCAGCTGCAATATCTCCACCTCTTGCCATTTTGCCTTTCTCTTAAATTAGATTACTGAAAACATAAGAAAAGTCAGAGGAATCCACTCAAGACACTCACCACAGAGATTCACACAGCACAAACAAGACAGACTCACACTCAAGACCCAAAGAAAACATAAACCGGGGCTCTGATACCAACTTAATGTAACGCCCCTTTTTGGGAGGGAACGTCACATTGTCAAACAAAGTAAAATGCGGAAATTAAATAATTAACGATTAAGACCCGGTTCATTTTAATTAATTAATGTTTAACCATGTGAGCAAATTTGACAATATTTTTTTTTTTTTATAATAATAATAATGATACTACAGAGTGCGGATAAAAGTAACGAATAAAACAATACATAGAGATTTGCACCTGAATAGCATGCATATATATATCTAGAGTTTAATACAGCTGTTTCATAAATACAAGCCTGGCCATCATCAAAAAGCAAAACTATACCCACCCCAAGGGAAACATGCATATATACCCACATGCATATACAAAATATACAGCCCAAATCAAAAAGAAAGATACATCAGGCCCCCAAAAACAAAAACACTGGCAGCCATCAGTAGCCACCAATGATCATCGACCCCTTAAATAAAAAGGGACCGATTCAGGATCGTCAGGAGGACCCTCATCAGGATCTTCCTCATCCGAGGACTCATCCATAGGAACCACAGAGGCGCGGGACGGAGCCCGAGCGGTGGAATCAAACGAATCCTCCTGCGGGGTGTAGTAACGGGGACCCCACATCTCACGATAGGCGGAGTAAAACTCCAAGCGTAAGCTGATGTAGCAAGTGAGGACCGGTGCCTCATGGCGTCTCCAGGCAAGTGATACAGACACGTCTCCCACATACACACAACGGTCGGAGTTTAGGTTGATGTGCCAACACTCCGGCCCTCCGAGGAAGGTCAGGCGCACATCTCCCAAAAATCCGCGCGTGCGTGCAGACATTGTCGCAGTCAAAGTCAATCTGTGCGGGCCGGAGAGCGGGGAAGGCGAGGCTCTTTCGTCTCTTCACCGTCGTCTTCGATCAAAGCACAAGGTGCACATAAACAAGCAAGTAATAGAAGCACGGGGAAAGAGGTAAGATATCCTACACTCAATACCAATACGAGAACCAAGAACCGAACGGCGCATAACGCCCACGTAGCATGTAAAGGCAATAAATAAGCTTTTAAACAGATAACCGGTCGGGCAATCATTAATAAAGGTAATGAATAATTCATAATATCCAGCAGTTAAATATCGGGTAACAATAATTTCAGATGTCGAGAATATTCCATGATGCATGGACTCAACATTCAATTTCCTACTCCATGGAGCTAGACTCAAACGGTCGGAGAGAAAGATCGGGAGACATGTACGTGACTCATTACGTAGAGAGGCCGGTGCTATCAATAATTTTCCACGTGCACAATCATGGCATTGCACGGACATTCTACACTAGATCACGATATAGGGACGGTGTCAAGTCCGGATCGTCGGTGCGTTTGCATCGGTTTGCCCCACAGACAGAGGAGCTACCAACTGCCCATTGCGAAGGACCCGCACCCGACGCCCCAAGGTCATAACAAGACCCACACTTGTCTACTCGCACCCGCACTAAGGTGTGTTCAATCTCCTAGGCAACTTGGCCTTACAACAGTCCACACGGACATCACAATGCATAAGACACTATGCATGCTCATGTATGATCCACAATCTCATACGAATTCATAATATACCATAATTGATCAAGAGAGTGCAATAAGCAAATTTGCATCCAAGAAGAACCCAATATCCACATAATATCAATTTATAATTCAAGGAACACATTATGGGTCCATTATGGATTTCTAAAATCTCCAAGTCTTATGAAATTCATCTCATTGGTTCATTTACTTGTCATTTGATTCAAGTTACTTGATTCTTATAATTACCTTCCAAGCTTAGCTCATTTCCTAAGTCTCCACCACAATCCATCATGAATTTATTGTTACAAGTTTCCTATTATCAATCTACATTTTTAATCGCTTGATTAACTCAAGTCTTGACATCTCAAATTTGTTAATCTTTTCCCTCATTCAAGCCCTCAAAACCGTGGCACTCAAGAGAGTCTTAGATCACAATTTTCTTCTCACTAATTTAGTCTTCCTTTACTTAACCTACCTAGCATTATTCTTGGCACCATGACAACCAAAATTCTGCTCCTAAAACAACCCAAAACCGTGGCACTTACCAAGGTTTAACAACCAGAATTTTGTCCATTTAAACCAACCTTAACTACTTGATTTTATTAGCCATGCATTGATCAAAAATTAAGCATTACTTCCACTCATTTTCCAGCACAAAAACAGCCCCAAAAACAAGCCAAAAACCGTGACTCACTCAAGGTTCCAACAACCAGAATTTTATCCATTCAAATCAACCTTAACTACTTGATTAAATTAGCCATGCATTGATCACAAATTAAGCTTCATTTCCATTCAATTTCCAGCACACAACCAGCCCAAAACAGAGCCAAAAACCGTGGCACTCCAAGGGTCCAGCAAACCAGAATTTTGCTCACTTCAATCTCACTCAACTACTTGATTAAATTAACCATGCATTGATCACAAATTAAGCACCACTTCCATTGAATTTCCAGCACAAAGACAGCCCCAAAAACAAGCCAAAAACCGTGCACTCCAAGGGTCCAGCAAACCAGAATTTTTCAGCATTCATACATGGTTTCCAATCACAAAATTACACAATCAATCAACCACTCAAAGCTAAATCAAAATCACATTCAAGAAACCAATTTCAAGCAAGTTCAAGAACAACCACCATGTGGTTCTTCTTCCAAAAATTAAATACAAGATTCCTAGTTGCTAAAGAGGTTGAGGAGGATTAATCTTCCTCTTACCAAGTTGATGAACCAAGAAACTCCAAGAATCACCCTTGATTTTCGGATTTGGAGCACCCAAAAACCCTAGAAAATTTGGTCCAAGTTAGAACAATGAAATGGTGTGTAAAAGAAGAAGAAAATGGCCAATAAACCAAGGAAAAACAGAAACGAAAATGGGAGGGGAAGGCTGGAATTTTTTCAGCCATGGGAGCTCACCTTCAAGGCTTGAGGAATGGTTGAAGATGGAAGCTTTTCTTGAAACTCCAAGCACCAAAGATGAAGAGGAGGAGTAGGAGATTAAGGAAATATGGTTGATGTAAATTTTTGTGAATGTTGGGGTCAAGGAGGGAGGCTGGACGTGTGGTGGCTGGAAGAGAAAAAGAGAAATGGTTGAAGGGAGAAAGAAGAAGAAGAAACGTAAAAAGGAAGAAGAAAGGTGCTTTTGGTGATATTGTCTTTAGTTGTAATATTAGGATATTAGAATTAGCTCTTTCCCTTTGAGTGGGCAGCAGACCACGTACGTGAGAGGGAGAGAAATGAGTGGGAAAATTTGGCTTCCTTTGGAAGCTAAACACTTGGTCAAAGCTTGGGTCAAAGCTTGTTAAGGAAGCTTTGATTAAAATACACTTAAATTTGAATTAAAGTGAGTAAATTAAATATAATGTAAATAGCATTAGGATAAGGTGATAGTATTTTTATTACACACTATTATCCATTAGATAATAGTTACACAATGGATGATGAAGTCGGTATTTAATTAATCGACAGATGAATTCTTATTTGTATTGATTTAATTGTATCATAAAGATTTCCTAAAATTACGAAACCTCGTAAACTGTGTCAAGCCTCGGGTTTAGTAAGATCCCCGTCGACTTATCCATAGTCCAAGGTTCTCGAGAGAATACATCGCGTTTCCCCGATTCTCTCGCTCACACAAGACGCAAAACGAGGAATATATTAAAATATTCGACGGTTCAGGAAAATTCCCAGAAAATTCTCAAAAATTGCAAATATTATAAAACGACTATCCGTCATATAATTTTCCAATTTTTGAAGCACTACTGATCGTTTTCACGACTCTTTCGAGTTTTACGCGAACGAGGAATATATTAAAATATTCGTCGTTTAGAAAAATTCGAGAGAAAAATTCACATAAATCACAAATATTGGAAAATGACTATTCATGGTGAAATAATCAATTTCCGGGGTGTTACACTGGTCTCAAGCAATTCCCAAACCTAGTGTGCACGCAAAACGAGGAATATATTAAAATATTCGTCGTTTTAGAAAAATTCGGAAAAATTCCTAAAAATCAAGAATATTATAAAATGATGATTTATGATCAAATATGTATTTTTCGGGATGTTACAACACTCCCCTACTAAAAGGAATTTCGTCCTCGAAATTTTCATACCTTAAAATAATTTGGATGTTGCTCCTTCATCTTGTCTTCCAATTCCCAAGTCGCATCACCGGTTGCTTCATTCCAAATCACCTTTACCAATGGAATCTCCTTGCCTCGTAGTTGCTTTATCCGTCGATCCTCGATTCTCGCGAGAGACGTTTCATAGGTCGTTCTCTTTTAAGCTGTACTTGTGTCCAGGTGCTATGACATGACTTGGATCGGGTAAATATTTACGAAGTTGTGACACATGGAAGACATTGTGTATGTTTGAAAGAATAGGGGTAAGGCTATCTGGTAAGCTACTGGACCTATCCGACGAAGAATTTGGTAAGGTCCAAGAAATTTCGGAGTGAGTTTTCTAGATTTCAAGGCCCGGCCGACCCCAGTCGTGGGTGTGACTTTCAGGAACACATGCTCACCTTCTTCAAACTCAAGAGGCTTTCTTCTCTTATCCGCATAGCTCTTCTGCCGGCTCTGAGCAGTTCTCATCTTCTCTTGAATCATTTTAACCTTCTCAGTCGTCTGCTGAATAATGTCTGGTCCAATCGTAAGACGCTCGCCGTCTTGGTACCAACATAATGGTGTTCGACACCGTCTTCCATCTACGAGCTTCATAGGGTGCCATCCCTATACTCGAATGATAACTGTTATTGTAGGTGAACTCCACCAGTGGTAGAACTTCATCCCAACTTCCAGTCTGTTCCATAGAACAAGCTCTAAGTAGGTCTTCTAGAGATTGGATCGTTCTTTCCGATTGACCATCGGTTTGTGGGTGGTACGCTGAACTCAGACGTAACTTTGTTCCCAGCGATGCCTGTAGACTTTGCCAGAATTTTGAAGTAAATCTCGGATCCCTATCCGAAACTATACTCGTAGGCACACCATGCAGTCTGACAATCTCTCCAATATACAGTCGGGTCAGCTTTTCCAAACTGTACCTTATATTAATCGGGAGGAAATGAGCCGATTTTGTAAGTCGATCAACTATTACCCAAATCGAGTCGTGTCCCATCCTTGTCCTTGGCAATCCCACAACAAAATCCATTGCGATCTTTGTCCCACTTCCATTCGGGAATAGACAATGGTTGCGAAGCAACCCAAACAGGTCGGCGATGTTCCACTTTGGCTTTTGACGAGACTAGACAAGTCGATACACATCTAGTGACATCACTTTTTAGTCCATGCCACCGAACAACTTCTTCAAGTCTTGGTACATCTTTGTTATACCAGGGTGCATACTTAGCTTGCTAGTGTGGGCATGATCCACAATATATCGTCTAAGCTCTTGGTCACGAGGAATACAAACTCTACCTCGGAATCTCAGAATTCCATCTGTTCCTTCTTCGAACTCTGTTTTCTCGCCTTGTTTCATTTGTTCTCTTATTTCTTGCAAGAATTCATCGGCCTTCTGCTTTTCCCCTATGTCCTCCATTAGCTCGCTTGAGATGGTAACCATATTCATACAAATTTTTCCTGGCTTCAATTCCACAACCGACCACACATCTCTAAACTGTTCAATGAGCTCCTTTTCCTTGATCATCGGGCAGAAGCACTGATAGTTTTTCTGCTCAAGGCGTCAGCCACAACGTTCGCCTTACCAGGGTGGTACAACAGTTGAAAGTCATAATCTTTCAAGAATTCTAACCATCTCCGTTGTCTCATATTCAGCTCTTTCTGATCGTACAAGTACTTCAAGCTCTTGTGGTCACTGAAGATGTTGAATGTCGCTCCATAGAGGAAATGTCTCCATATCTTCAGAGCAAAAACCACAGCTGCCAACTCCAAATCATGAGTCGGGTAATTCTTTTCATGCACTCGCAACTGTCGCGAAGCGTAGGCTACCACCTTTCGGTGTTGCATAAGAACAGATCCCAATCCTTGGTACGAAGCGTCACAATACACCTCGAACGGTTCATTCGGATCAGGTAGCACTAATACAGGTGAGGTAGTCAGCCGTTTCTTCAACTCTTGAAAACTCTGCTCACATTTATCAGTCCATTCGAAAGCTTGATTCTTCTTCGTCAATTGAGTGAGCGGTCCGGCAATCTTGGAAAACCCCTCTATGAACCTCCGGTAATATCCGGCTAAACCAACGAAACTACGGACTTCGTCACGACTTCGGTTGTTCCCACTGCAGTACTGCTTCTACTTTGCATGGATCCACCGCGATTCCTTCTTTTGAGATTACGTGACCCAAAAACTTCACCTCATCAAGCCAAAACTCGCACTTCGACAGCTTGGCATACAGTTCCTTTTCCTTCAAAATCTGAAGAACTATGCTGAGGTGCTCAGCATGATCCTCCTGATTTTGGGAATATATCAGGATGTCATCAATGAAGACGACAACGAACCTATCCAAGTACGGACGAAAGATGCGGTTCATATAGTCCATGAAAATAGCAGGCGCATTCGTCACACCAAACGGCATCACAAGATACTCGTAATGACCGTATCGCGTACGAAAAGGTCTTGGGTATATCCTCCGTCTTCACTCTTATCTGATGATACCCAGATCTCAAGTCAATCTTCGAAAATACCGCTGCCCCCTTCAGTTGGTCCATCAAGTCATCAATTCTCGGTAGAGGATATTTGTTCTTGATTGTCAACTTGTTCAATTGCCTGTAATCCACACACAATCTCGAGGTACCGTCCTTCTTTCGAACTAGTAACACAGGTGCTCCCCACGGAGACACACTTGGTCTAACGAACTGCTTCTCCAAAAGCTCTTCTAGCTGCTTCTTAAGTTCAGCTAATTCTGTCGGTGACATTCGGTACGGTGCTATAGACACGGGACCAGCTCCCGGTACTAGATCAATAGCAAACTCGATTTCACGTGCCGGCGGTAAACCAGGTACTTCTTCAGGGAAGATCTCAGGAAATTCCTTCACTACCGGAATAGTACTTAAATCAGCCTCACTCTCAACTTTCAAAGAAGACAATAGCATGTACCCCTGAGCTCCTTCTTTCAAGAAAGCTCGTGCTTGGTTGGCCGTCAAGTATCTAGAATTCTCATCCACAGGAAAGACTATGGTCTTACTAGAACAATCTAACAGAACATGGTTGGAAGATAACCAGTCCATCCCTAGGATTATATCTAACTGTGAAAGAGGTAAACGGATCAAATTGACGAGAAAAGATTCGACCTTCAACAATCAAAGGACACTTCAAACGGACTTTGGTAGTAACTACCTAGGTTTATCGGTGGGGGTTGAAACAGTCAATTCAAAAGGTAGTTCGAGACACGGGTAAACCAAGTCGCGACACACGGTCATATGATATGAATGAATGGGTTGCCCCCAGTCATACAAGTACTTTTAAAAGATTACCTTCTATGGCGCCTTCTCCTTGAATCAAGTCTTCGGATTCGAAGCTTCGGCTCCACTCATAGTATAAACTCGACCTCCAGGCTTGCGGTTTCTTGGCTCGGGTTGCATTGGTGAAGGTTCGGCCTTTGCTTGGTTGCGATCTCTGGACATATGGCCGGTTTGCCACATCCGAAGCAAATGATTCCTTTTATCGTGCGTCTCTTGTGAGATGATCCTTCCCACACTTCGGGCATTTGGATGGGTAGGTCGTATTCGACCGTTCGATTCCCGAGAAGAACCTCTACCGAACTTCCACCGATTTGTTGTTGACTCCTGTTGGTCGAGAATAGGGTTTCTTCGAAAGCGGTTTGAACCCACTACCTCCACCTCTTTGGGACCGTACGGGCCCAAAGTTCTGTTTCTCGCGTCTCTAGCTGCTCCAAGGCTTCAACTTCGCAGCAAGTGTCTAACGATTCCGAGAATACCTTCATCTTCAAGGTAATCACGGCTTTCTTTACCTCGTACCTCAGTCCTTCGGTGAATTTCCAAGCATTTCCAGGCTTCATCGGTTTGATGCTGGTAATGTGTCGAAAATCTCTCCAAGTTCTCAAACTTGGCTGCGTATTCGCTGATAGTCATGTTCCCCTGTCTCAGGTTGAGGAACTCCATCTCCTTTGCGTGTCTCGCATTCGCAGGAAAGTATTTGCCCAAGAATTTCTCCTTGAATAGTTCCCAAGTGACCTCTACTCCTTCGGCTTCTAATGCCCTTTGAGCTCCATTCCACCAGTCTTCAGCATTTCCGACGAGCATAAAAGTCGCATAATTTACTTTCTTGTCTTCCGCACAATTCATGCCACGAAAGACTTTTTCCAACTCCTTGATCCATAGATTAGCCTTGTCGGGATCAAACTCCCCCTTGAACTGCGGAGGGTTATGACGACGAAATTCTGCTAAGTTTTGCGCATCGGCAGTCGCCTCAAGCTGTTGAGCAGCTCTTTCTTGTTGTTGAGCAGCGCGTTCGTTTTGTTGCGCAATGAGTTCCGCCATCCGCTGCATTGCTTCCACAGCAGCTGCAATATCTCCACCTCTTGCCATTTTGCCTTTCTCTTAAATTAGATTACTGAAAACATAAGAAAAGTCAGAGGAATCCACTCAAGACACTCACCACGAGAGATTCACACAAAGACAAACAAGACAGACTCACACTCAAGACCCAAAGAAAACATAAAGGGGCTCGATACCAACTTAATGTAACGCCCTTTTTGGGAGGGAACGTCACATTGTCAAACAAAGTAAAATGCGGAAATTACATAATTAACGATTAAGACCCGGTTCATTTTACTTAATTAATGTTTAACCATGTGAGCAAATTTGACAATATTTTTTTTTTTTTTTTTATAATAATAATAATGATACTACGAGTGCGGATAAAAGTAACGAATAAAACAATACATAGAGATTTGCACCGAATAGCATGCATATATATATCTAGAGTTTAATACAGCTGTTTCATAAATACAAGCCTGGCCATCATCAAAAAGCAAAACTATACCCACCCCAAGGGAAACATGCATATATACCCACATGCATATACAAAATATACAGCCCAAATCAAAAGAAAGATACATCGGGCCCCAAAAACAAAAACACGGCAGCCATCAGTAGCCACCAATGATCATCGACCCCTTAAATAAAAAGGGACCGATTCAGGATCGTCAGGAGGACCCTCATCAGGATCTTCCTCATCCGAGGACTCATCCATAGGAACCACAGAGGCGCGGGACGGAGCCCGAGCGGTGGAATCAAACGAATCCTCTGCGGGGTGTAGTAACGGGGACCCCACATCTCACGATAGGCAGGTAAAACTCCAAGCGTAAGCTGATGTAGCAAGTGAGGACCGGTGCCTCATGGCGTCTCCAGGCAAGTGATACAGACACGTCTCCCACATACACACAACGGTCGGAGTTTAGGTTGATGTGCCAACACTCCGGCCCTCCGAGGAAGGTCAGACGCACATCTCCCAAAAATCCGCGCGTGCGTGCAGACATTGTCGCAGTCAAAGTCAATCCTGTGCGGGCCAGAAGCCGGGGAAGGCAGGCTCTTCTGTCTCTTCACCGTCGTCTTCGATCAGCACAAGGTGCACATAAACAGCAAGTAAAAGAAGCACAGGGAAAGAGGTAAGATATCCTACACTCAATACCAATACAAGCAACCAAGAACCGAACGGCGCATAACGCCCACGTAGCATGTAAAGGCAATAAATAAGCTTTTAAACAGATAACCAGTCAGGCAATCATTAATAAAGGTAATGAATAATTCATAATATCCAGGCAGTTAAATATCAGGTAACAATAATTTCAGATGTCAGAATATTCCATGATGCATGGACTCAACATTCAATTTCCTACTCCATGGAGCTAGACTCAAACGGTCGGAGAGAAAGATCGGGGAGACATGTACGTGACTGCGTGCCGAGGCCGAGTGCTATCAATAATTTTCCACGTGCACAATCATGGCATTGCACGGACATTCTACACTAGATCACGATATAGGATAGTGTCAAGTCCGGATCGTCGGTGCGTTTGCATCGGTTTGCCCCACGACGGAGGAGCTACCAAGCGCCCATTGCGAAGGACCCGCACCCCGACGCCCCAAGGTCATAACAAGACCCACACTTGTCTACTCGCACCCGCACTAAGGTGTGTTCAATCTCCTAGGCAACTTGGCCTTACAACAGTCCACACGGACATCACAATGCATAAGACACTATGCATGCTCATGTATGATCCACAATCTCATACGAATTCATAATATACCATAATTGATCAAGAGAGTGCAATAAGCAAATTTGCATCCAAGAAGAACCCAATATCCACATAATATCAATTTATAATTCAAGGAACACATTATGGGTCCATTATGGATTTCTAAAATCTCCAAGTCTTATGAAATTCATCTCATTGGTTCATTTACTTGTCATTTGATTCAAGTTACTTGATTCTTATAATTACCTTCCAAGCTTAGCTCATTTCCTAAGTCTCCACCACAATCCATCATGAATTTATTGTTACAAGTTTCCTATTATCAATCTACATTTTTAATCGCTTGATTAACTCAAGTCTTGACATCTCAAATTTGTTAATCTTTTCCCTCATTCAAGCCCTCAAAACCGTGGCACTCAAGAGAGTCTTAGATCACAATTTTCTTCTCACTAATTTAGTCTTCCTTTACTTAACCTACCTAGCATTATTCTTGGCACCATGACAACCAAAATTCTGCTCTAAAACAACCCAAAACCGTGGCACTTACCAAGGTTTAACAACCAGAATTTTGTCCATTTAAACCAACCTTAACTACTTGATTTTATTAGCCATGCATTGATCAAGCGGCCAGCATTGATCAAAAATTAAGCATTACTTCCACTCATTTTCCAGCACAAAAACAGCCCCAAAAACAAGCCAAAAACCGTGACTCACTCAAGGTTCCAACAACCAGAATTTTATCCATTCAAATCAACCTTAACTACTTGATTAAATTAGCCATGCATTGATCACAAATTAAGCTTCATTTCCATTCAATTTCCAGCACACAACCAGCCCAAAACAGAGCCAAAAACCGCGGCACTCCAAGGGTCCAGCAAACCAGAATTTTGCTCACTTCAATCTCACTCAACTACTTGATTAAATTAACCATGCATTGATCACAAATTAAGCACCACTTCCATTGAATTTCCAGCACAAAGACAGCCCAAAAACAAGCCAAAAACCGTGCACTCCAAGGGTCCAAAGCAAACCAGAATTTTTCAGCATTCATACATGGTTTCCAATCACAAAATTACACAATCAATCAACCACTCAAAGCTAAATCAAAATCACATTCAAGAAACCAATTTCAAGCAAGTTCAAGAACAACCACCATGTGGTTCTTCTTCCAAAAATTAAATACAAGATTCCTAGTTGCTAAAGAGGTTGAGGAGGATTAATCTTCCTCTTACCAAGTTGATGAACCAAGAAACTCCAAGAATCACCCTTGATTTTCGGATTTGGAGCACCCAAAAACCCTAGAAAATTTGGTCCAAGTTAGAACAATGAAATGGTGTGTAAAAGAAGAAGAAAATGGCCAATAAACCAAGGAAAAACAGAAACGAAAATGGGAGGGAAGGCTGGAATTTTTTCAGCCATGGGAGCTCACCTTCAAGGCTTGAGGAATGGTTGAAGATGGAAGCTTTTCTTGAAACTCCAAGCACCAAAGATGAAGAGGAGGAGTAGGAGATTAAGGAAATATGGTTGATGTAAATTTTTGTGAATGTTGGGGTCAAGGAGGGAGGCTGGACGTGTGGTGGCTGGAAGAGAAAAAGAGAAATGGTTGAAGGGAGAAAGAAGAAGAAGAAACGTAAAAAGGAAGAAGAAAGGTGCTTTTGGTGATATTGTCTTTAGTTGTAATATTAGGATATTAGAATTAGCTCTTTCCCTTTGAGTGGGCAGCAGACCACGTACGTGAGAGGGAGAGAAATGAGTGGGAAAAATTTGGCTTCCTTTGGAAGCTAAACACTTGGTCAAAGCTTGGGTCAAAGCTTGTTAAGGAAGCTTTGATTAAAATACACTTAAATTTGAATTAAAGTGAGTAAATTAAATATAATGTAAATAGCATTAGGATAAGGTGATAGTATTTTTATTACACACTATTATCCATTAGATAATAGTTACGAGTTAATGAAGTCGGTATTTAATTAATCGACGGATGAATTCTTCATTTGTATTGATTTAATTGTATCAGTAAAGATTTCCTAAAAATTACGAAACCTCGTAAACTGTGTCAAGCCTCGGGTTTAGTAAGATCCCCCGTCGACTTATCCATAGTCCAAGGTTCTCAGAGAATACATCGCGTTTCCCGATTCCGCTCAGTAGCGACGCAAAACGAGGAATATATTAAAATATTCGACGGTTAGGAAAATTCCCAGAAAATTCTCAAAAATTGCAAATATTATAAAACGACTATCCGTCATATAATTTTCCAATTTTTGAAGCACTACAGTCGTTTTCACGACTCTGCTCGAGTTTTACGCAGAACGAGGAATATATTAAAATATTCGTCGTTTCCGAAAAATTCCAGAAAAATTCACATAAATCACAAATATTGGAAAATGACTATTCATGGTGAAATAATCAATTTCCGGGGTGTTACACTGGTCTCAGCAATTCCCAGCCTAGTGTGCACGCAAAACGAGGAATATATTAAAATATTCGTCGTTTCCGAAAAATTCCGGAAAAATTCCTAAAAATCAAGAATATTATAAAATGATGATTTATGATCAAATATGTATTTTTCGGGATGTTACAACACTCCCCTACTAAAAGGAATTTCGTCCTCGAAATTTTCATACCTTAAAATAATTCTGGATGTTGCTCCTTCATCTTGTCTTCCAATTCCCAAGTCGCATCACCAGTTGCTTCATTCCAAATCACCTTTACCAATGGAATCTCCTTGCCTCGTAGTTGCTTTATCCGTCGATCCTCGATTCTCGCAGGAGACGTTTCATAGGTCAAGTTCTCTTTTAACTGTACGTGTCCAGGTGCTATGACATGACTTGGATCGGGTAAATATTTACGAAGTTGTGACACATGGAAGACATTGTGTATGTTTGAAAGAATAGGGGTAAGGCTATCGGTAAGCTACGGACCTATCCGACGAAGAATTTGGTAAGGTCCAAGAAATTTTGGAGTGAGTTTTCTAGATTTCAAGGCCCGGCCGACCCCAGTCGTGGGTGTGACTTTCAGGAACACATGCTCACCTTCTTCAAACTCAAGAGGCTTTCTTCTCTTATCCGCATAGCTCTTCTGCCGGCTCTGAGCGGTTCTCATCTTCTCTTGAATCATTTTAACCTTCTCAGTCGTCTGCTGAATAATGTCTGGTCCAATCGTAAGACGCTCGCCGTCTTGGTACCAACATAATGGTGTTCGACACCGTCTTCCATACAGAGCTTCATAGGGTGCCATCCCTATACTCGAATGATAAGCTGTTATTGTAGGTGAACTCCACCAGTGGTAGAACTTCATCCCAACTTCCAATCTGTTCCATAGAACAAGCTCTAAGTAGGTCTTCTAGAGATTGGATCGTTCTTTCCGATTGACCATCGGTTTGTGGGTGGTACGCTGAACTCAGACGTAACTTTGTTCCCAGCGATGCCTGTAGACTTTGCCAGAATTTTGAAGTAAATCTCGGATCCCTATCCGAAACTATACTCGTAGGCACACCATGCAGTCTGACAATCTCTCCAATATACAGTCGGGTCAGCTTTTCCAAACTGTACCTTATGTTAATCGGGAGGAAATGAGCCGATTTTGTAAGTCGATCAACTATTACCCAAATCGAGTCATGTCCCATCCTTGTCCTTGGCAATCCCACAACAAAATCCATTGCGATCTTTGTCCCACTTCCATTCGGGAATAGACAATGGTTGCAAAGCAACCCAAGAGGTCGGCCGATGTTCCACTTTGGCTTTTTGACGGACTAGACAAGTCGATACACATCTAGTGACATCACTTTTTAGTCCATGCCACCAGAACAACTTCTTCAAGTCTTGGTACATCTTTGTTATACCAGGGTGCATACTTAGCTTGCTAGTGTGGGCATGATCCACAATATATCGTCTAAGCTCTTGGTCACGAGGAATACAAACTCTACCTCGGAATCTCAGAATTCCATCTGTTCCTTCTTCGAACTCTGTTTTCTCGCCTTGTTTCATTTGTTCTCTTATTTCTTGCAAGAATTCATCGGCCTTCTGCTTTTCCCCTATGTCCTCCATTAGCTCGCTTGAGATGGTAACCATATTCATACAAATTTTTCCTGGCTTCAATTCCACAACCGACCACACATCTCTAAACTGTTCAATGAGCTCTTTTCCTTGATCATCGGGCAGAAGCACTGATAGTTTTTCTCGCTCAAGGCGTCAGCCACAACGTTCGCCTTACCAGGGTGGTACAACAGTTGAAAGTCATAATCTTTCAAGAATTCTAACCATCTCCGTTGTCTCATATTCAGCTCTTTCTGATCGTACAAGTACTTCAAGCTCTTGTGGTCACTGAAGATGTTGAATGTCGCTCCATAGAGGAAATGTCTCCATATCTTGAGCAAAAACCACGGTACCCAACTCCAAATCATGAGTCGGGTAATTCTTTTCATGCACTCGCATGGCTGTCGCGAAGCGTAGGCTACCACCTTTCGGTGTTGCATAAGAACAGATCCCAATCCTTGGTACGAAGCGTCACAATACACCTCGAACGGTTCATTCGGATCAGGTAGCACTAATACAGGTGAGGTAGTCAGCCGTTTCTTCAACTCTTGAAAACTCTGCTCACATTTATCAGTCCATTCGAAAGCTTGATTCTTCTTCGTCAATTGAGTGAGCGGTCCGGCAATCTTGGAAAACCCCTCTATGAACCTCCGGTAATATCCGGCTAAACCAACGAAACTACGGACTTCGTCACTGACTTCGGTTGTTCCCACTGCAGTACTGCTTCTACTTTGCATGGATCCACCGCGATTCCTTCTTTTGAGATTACGTGACCCAAAAACTTCACCTCATCAAGCCAAAACTCGCACTTCGACGACAGCTTGGCATACAGTTCCTTTTCCTTCAAAATCTGAAGAACTATCTTTGAGGTGCTCGGCATGATCCTCCCGATTTTGGGAATATATCGGGATGTCATCAATGAAGACGACAACGAACCTATCCAAGTACGGACGAAAGATGCGGTTCATATAGTCCATGAAAATAGCAGGCGCATTCGTCACACCAAACGGCATCACAAGATACTCGTAATGACCGTATCGCGTACGAAAAGCAGTCTTGGGTATATCCTCCGTCTTCACTCTTATCGATGATACCCAGATCTCAAGTCAATCTTCGAAAATACCGCTGCCCCTTCGGTTGGTCCATCAAGTCATCAATTCTCGGTAGAGGATATTTGTTCTTGATTGTCAACTTGTTCAATTGCCTGTAATCCACACACAATCTCGAGGTACCGTCCTTCTTCCGAACTAGTAACACAGGTGCTCCCCACGGAGACACACTTGGTCTAACGAACTGCTTCTCCAAAAGCTCTTCTAGCTGCTTCTTAAGTTCAGCCTAAGTGCATCGGTGACATTCGGTGCGGTGCTATAGACACGGGACCAGCTCCCGTACTAGATCAATAGCAAACTCGATATCACGTGCCGGCGGTAAACGAGGTACTTCTTCGGGGAAGATCTCGGGAAATTCCTTCACTAGGAATAGTACTTAAATCGGCCTCACTCTCAACTTTCAAAGAAGACAATAGCATGTACCCCGAGCTCCTTCTTTCAAGAAAGCTCGTGCTTGGTTGGCCGTCAAGTATCTAGAATTCTCATCCACGGGAAAGACTATGGTCTTACTAGAACAATCTAACGAGAACATGGTTGGAAGATAACCGGTCCATCCCTAGGATTATATCTAAGCTGTGAAAGAGGTAAACAGATCAAATTGACGAGAAAAGATTCGACCTTCAACAATCAAAGGACACTTCAAACGGACTTTGGTAGTAACTACCGGTTTATCGGTGGGGGTTGAAACGGTCAATTCAAAAGGTAGTTCGAGACACGGGTAAACCAAGTCGCGGCACACGGTCATATGATATGAATGAATGGGTTGCCCCCAGTCATACAAGTACTTTTAAAAGATTACCTTCTATGGCGCCTTCTCCTTGAATCAAGTCTTCGGATTCGAAGCTTCGGCTCCACTCATAGTATAAACTCGACCTCCGGCTTGCGGTTTCTTGGCTCGGGTTGCATTGACCGAAGGTTCGGCCTTTGCTTGGTTGCGATCTCGGACATATGGCCCGGTTTGCCACATCCGAAGCAAATGATTCCTTTTATCGTGCGAGTCTCTTGTGAGATGATCCTTCCCACACTTCGAGGCATTTGGATGGGTAGGTCGTATTCGACCGTTCGATTCCCGAGAAGAACCCTACACGAACTTCCACCGATTTGTTGTTGACTCCTGTTGGTCGGGAATAGGGTTTCTCCGAAAGCGGTTTGAACCACTACCTCCACCTCTTTGGGACCGTACGGGCCCAAAGTTCTGTTTCTCGCGTCTAGCCTGCTCCAAGGCTTCAACTTCGCAGCAAGTGTCTAATGATTCGAGAATACCTTCATCTTCAAGGTAATCACACTTTCTTTACCTCGTACCTCAGTCCTTCGGTGAATTTCCAGCATTTCCAGGCTTCATCAGTTTGATCGGTAATGTGTCGAAAATCTCTCCAAGTTCTCAAACTTGGCTGCGTATTCGCTGATAGTCATGTTCCCCTGTCTCAGGTTGAGGAACTCCATCTCCTTTGCGTGTCTCGCATTCGCAGGAAAGTATTTGCCCAAGAATTTCTCCTTGAATAGTTCCCAAGTGACCTCTACTCCTTCGGCTTCTAATGCCCTTTGAGCTCCATTCCACCAGTCTTCAGCATTTCCGACGAGCATAAAAGTCGCATAATTTACTTTCTTGTCTTCCGCACAATTCATGCCACGAAAGACTTTTTCCAGCTCCTTGATCCATAGATTAGCCTTGTCGGGATCAAACTCCCCCTTGAACTGCGGAGGGTTATGACGACGAAATTCGCTAAGTTTTGCGCATCGGCAGTCGCCTCAAGCTGTTGAGCAGCTCTTTCTTGTTGTTGAGCGGCGCGTTCGTTTTGTTGCGCAATGAGTTCCGCCATCCATTGCATTGCTTCCACAAAGCAAACTACCGCAATATCTCCACCTCTTGCCATTTTGCCTTTCTCTTAAATTAGATTACCGAAAACATAAGAAAAGTCGAGGAATCCACTCAAGACACTCACCACGAGAGATTCACACAAAGACAAACAAGACAGACTCACACTCAAGACCCAAAGAAAACATAAAGGGGCTCGATACCAACTTAATGTAACGCCCTTTTTGGGAGGGAACGTCACATTGTCAAACAAAGTAAAATGCGGAAATTACATAATTAACGATTAAGACCCGGTTCATTTTACTTAATTAATGTTTAACCATGTGAGCAAATTTGACAATATTTTTTTTTTTTTTTTAATAATAATAATAATGATACTACGAGTGCGGATAAAAGTAACGAATAAAACAATACATAGAGATTTGCACTGAATAGCATGCATATATATATCTAGAGTTTAATAAATTTGTTTCATAAATACAAGCTATTTTGGCCATCATCAAAAAGCAAAACTATACCCACCCAAAGGAAACATGCATATATACCCACATGCATATACAAAATATACAGCCCAAATCAAAAAGAAAGATACATCGAGGCCCCCAAAAACAAAAACACGGCGGCCATCGGTAGCCACCAATGATCATCGACCCCTTAAATAAAAGGGACCGATTCGGGATCGTCGGAGGACCCTCATCGGGATCTTCCTCATCCGAGGACTCATCCATAGGAACCACGAGGCGCGGGACGGAGCCGAGCGGTGGAATCAAACGAATCCTCTGCGGGGTGTAGTAACGGGGACCCCACATCTCACGATAGGCGGGTAAAACTCCAAGCGTAAGGCGATGTAGCAAGTGAGGACCAGGTGCCTCATGGCGTCTCCAGGCAAGTGATACTGAGACACGTCTCCCACATACACACAACGGTCGGAGTTTAGGTTGATGTGCCAACACTCCGGCCCTCGAGGAAGGTCGACGCACATCTCCCAAAAATCCGCGCGTGCGTGCGGACATTGTCGCGGTCAAAGTCAATCTGTGCGGGCCGAAGCGGGAAGGCAGGCTCTTGTCTCTTCACCGTCGTCTTCGATCAGCACAAGGTGCACATAAACAGCAAGTAATAGAAGCACAGGGAAAGAGGTAAGATATCCTACACTCAATACCAATACAGCAACCAAGAACCGAACGGCGCATAACGCCCACGTAGCATGTAAAGGCAATAAATAAGCTTTTAAACAGATAACCAGTCAGGCAATCATTAATAAAGGTAATGAATAATTCATAATATCCAGGCAGTTAAATATCAGGTAACAATAATTTCCAGATGTCAGAATATTCCATGATGCATGGACTCAACATTCAATTTCCTACTCCATGGAGCTAGACTCAAACAGTCGGAGAGAAAGATCAGGAGACATGTCTGTGACTCGGCTGCCGAGGCCAGTGCTATCAATAATTTTCCACGTGCACAATCATGGCATTGCACAGACATTCTACACTAGATCACGATATAGGACAGTGTCAAGTCCGGATCGTCGGTGCGTTTGCATCGGTTTGCCCCACGACGGAGGAGCTACCAACGCCCATTGCGAAGGACCCGCACCCCGACGCCCCAAGGTCATAACAAGACCCACACTTGTCTACTCGCACCCGCACTAAGGTGTGTTCAATCTCCTAGGCAACTTGGCCTTACAACAGTCCACACGGACATCACAATGCATAAGACACTATGCATGCTCATGTATGATCCACAATCTCATACGAATTCATAATATACCATAATTGATCAAGAGAGTGCAATAAGCAAATTTGCATCCAAGAAGAACCCAATATCCACATAATATCAATTTATAATTCAAGGAACACATTATGGGTCCATTATGGATTTCTAAAATCTCCAAGTCTTATGAAATTCATCTCATTGGTTCATTTACTTGTCATTTGATTCAAGTTACTTGATTCTTATAATTACCTTCCAAGCTTAGCTCATTTCCTAAGTCTCCACCACAATCCATCATGAATTTATTGTTACAAGTTTCCTATTATCAATCTACATTTTTAATCGCTTGATTAACTCAAGTCTTGACATCTCAAATTTGTTAATCTTTTCCTCATTCAAGCCCTCAAAACCGTGGCACTCAAGAGAGTCTTAGATCACAATTTTCTTCTCACTAATTTTTTTAGTCTTCCTTTACTTAACCTACCTAGCATTATTCTTGGCACCATGACAACCAAAATTCTGCTCTTAAAACAACCCAAAACCGTGGCACTTACCAAGGTTTAACAACCAGAATTTTGTCCATTTAAACCAACCTTAACTACTTGATTTTATTAGCCATGCATTGATCAAAAATTAAGCATTACTTCCACTCATTTTCCAGCACAAAAACAGCCCCAAAAACAAGCCAAAAACCGTGACTCACTCAAGGTTCCAACAACCAGAATTTTATCCATTCAAATCAACCTTAACTACTTGATTAAATTAGCCATGCATTGATCACAAATTAAGCTTCATTTCCATTCAATTTCCAGCACACAACCAGCCCAAAACAGAGCCAAAAACCGCGGCACTCCAAGGGTCCAGCAAACCAGAATTTTGCTCACTTCAATCTCACTCAACTACTTGATTAAATTAACCATGCATTGATCACAAATTAAGCACCACTTCCATTGAATTTCCAGCACAAAGACAGCCCCAAAAACAAGCCAAAAACCGTGCACTCCAAGGGTCCAGCAAACCAGAATTTTTCAGCATTCATACATGGTTTCCAATCACAAAATTACACAATCAATCAACCACTCAAAGCTAAATCAAAATCACATTCAAGAAACCAATTTCAAGCAAGTTCAAGAACAACCACCATGTGGTTCTTCTTCCAAAAATTAAATACAAGATTCCTAGTTGCTAAAGAGGTTGAGGAGGATTAATCTTCCTCTTACCAAGTTGATGAACCAAGAAACTCCAAGAATCACCCTTGATTTTCGGATTTGGAGCACCCAAAAACCCTAGAAAATTTGGTCCAAGTTAGAACAATGAAATGGTGTGTAAAAGAAGAAGAAAATGGCCAATAAACCAAGGAAAAACAGAAACGAAAATGGGAGGGGAAGGCTGGAATTTTTTCAGCCATGGGAGCTCACCTTCAAGGCTTGAGGAATGGTTGAAGATGGAAGCTTTTCTTAAACTCCAAGCACCAAAGATGAAGAGGAGGAGTAGGAGATTAAGGAAATATGGTTGATGTAAATTTTTGTGAATGTTGGGGTCAAGGAGGGAGGCTGGACGTGTGGTGGCTGGAAGAGAAAAAGAGAAATGGTTGAAGGGAGAAAGAAGAAGAAGAAACGTAAAAAGGAAGAAGAAAGGTGCTTTTGGTGATATTGTCTTTAGTTGTAATATTAGGATATTAGAATTAGCTCTTTCCCTTTGAGTGGGCAGCAGACCACGTACGTGAGAGGGAGAGAAATGAGTGGGAAAAATTTGGCTTCCTTTGGAAGCTAAACACTTGGTCAAAGCTTGGGTCAAAGCTTGTTAAGGAAGCTTTGATTAAAATACACTTAAATTTGAATTAAAGTGAGTAAATTAAATATAATGTAAATAGCATTAGGATAAGGTGATAGTATTTTTATTACACACTATTATCCATTAGATAATAGTTACAGTTGACAGAAGTCAGTATTTAATTAATCTGACAGATGAATTCTTCGCTGTATTGATTTAACTGTGTCTGTAAAGATTTCCTAAAAATTGCGAAACCTCGTAAACTGTGTCAAGCCTCGGGTTTAGTAAGATCCCCCGTCGACTTATCCATAGTCCAAGGTTCTCAGAGAATACATCGCGTTTCCCGTCTGCTCAGCGCAGCACGCAAAACGAGGAATATATTAAAATATTCGACGGTTAGGAAAATTCCCAGAAAATTCTCAAAAATTGCAAATATTATAAAACGACTATCCGTCATATAATTTTCCAATTTTTGAAGCACTACTGATCGTTTTCACGACTCTGCTCGAGTTTTACGCAGAACGAGGAATATATTAAAATATTCGTCGTTTCCGAAAAATTCCAGAAAAATTCACATAAATCAAAAATATTGGAAAATGACTATTCATGGTGAAATAATCAATTTCCGGGGTGTTACACTGGTCTCAGCAATTCCCAGCCTAGTGTGCACGCAAAACGAGGAATATATTAAAATATTCGTCGTTTCCAAAAAATTCCGGAAAAATTCCTAAAAATCAAGAATATTATAAAATGATGATTTATGATCAAATATGTATTTTTCGGGATGTTACACTGGAAAACTTCAATTAGCATAATTCGGGTGTTCTTAGCAGATATAGAAGTTCTAGTAAAATATCCTAAGGGATATGATGGTCATTCTCTTATTTCTCTCTCTCACGGTTAAAAGGGCAGCAAAAGCTGCAAAGGAAGAAAAAGAAAGAAAACAAAGGGAGAAAAGGAGAGAAAGGAAGAAGGAAGATCAAGAACAAGAGGATCAAGATCAAAGCATAGAGCTTGAAGATCTTCATCTCAGCCATCAAAGGGTAGGGGAACTTAACTTCATATTTCTCTTGTTCACTTTCTTTGTTCTTAGTTTTCTTTGATGAATAAAAGGTGTGTTCCTGAGATGTTTACGAGTGTTGAAGCTCGAACCTTGTTTCTTTAGTTGAAATGAGAATGATAGAAGCTTGTTTGATGTATTGTAGTTGGTTTTCATCCGTTGGAAGCCATAATATTCACTTGTATAGTGAAGTGAGAAATGGGTCTTTAGGTTGGTTTGATGGCTAAATCCATGTGTAAATGAGTTAGAATTAGTGGTTGATGATTCTTATATGATTGGAAATCATATTTGGAATTGGATATTACTTAGAATCCAAGACAGGGAGGCTGGAAAGTGATAGGGATCCAATAGCACAGTAGTTGTGCTCTTGTTTTTACATTTTCCTATTTTCTCTATGCAACCCATAACTGATTATGGGTGTTGGCTAATTAGTTATTGGAAAGATGCAGAGAATCACGTTTTTTGTAAAAAGATCCCATAACCAATTATGAAGAATGTCTAACCAGTTATGAGATTAGAACAGAGACTCACGTTGAGCTTTAACAAGCCATAACCGATTATCAAGGTTCTATAACCGGTTATGGATGGTTCCAAAGTTAGATTATAGCTTGTCTTGGCTATCTATTCAAAAGGAATAAGGGCTAAGACTTTAAGAAGGTTAAGTTTAACATTCTTGGGCTTCATATAAGGAGTTTAAGCTAGGTAATGAACACCCATGATTGAATAAAGACTCTTATACATGTTTTAATATGTATAGGAAAAGTTTAAACCTTTGATCAACCCAAAGTGAGGGAATGACTTGGGTAAGTGTCTAATACTCTCAGTGACTTAATGTTGCTTGAGATGTCACTTGAGACGTGATGGTCTGGTGTAATTTCTTCTTTTTTGCTTCTTAATAAGTGATAAAACTCTAATAGGAGTAATGTAATGAAGTGAGAATGTGAAATCATGAATGATTTGTAAGGCTAATTATGTGAAGTAATTAGGTATGGATATGCATATATACATAAATTGTGTATTGTGATATTGTGAAAAATGAGTTTCCCTATGAGTTAAAATTACTCATGTGTACTCTTTTAGGAGTGTTGGAGTACTTCTAGAAGTATACTAGGAAGGATTAATAGCATTCACTCTAGTAAGTATGAGAAAGGTATGAACCTTAGGAAATCCAAGAGTAGTGGATTACCTTGGGAAGGTACCTAGAACCTTAAGTAACAAAGAGTTGTAAGTAAGAACCACTCTTGCATTAGATTCACTTGAGTGGAGATAAGGTTGTGTTTTTGTTCCAATGAGGGAATGTTTTTGTACTAAGTCTCTAGTTAAGTGGGACCTTGTGCATTGTAGAATACACAAAAGGATGAGTGTTGACTTGTAAGCTTGTTACATTCATTAAGTATACAAAGTTCTAGAGAAATGCTCACTTATTTCCTTAAGTAAGGTTGAATGATGCATTAGCTAAGATAGACTTTCTCATTAGATTAAGTTGAGTCTATAGGAAAGTTATGGGAACCTTTGAGCATTCTAGAGTAATGGTTTGCCTTAGGTAGGTATCTAGCACCTTAGGTCACTTTATGTGGTGTTTATATCACTTAAGATGTAATGAGTGTTGATGGGGTGTATTAGATGCAGTGAACTAGGATGGATTGGTAGTGTTTACTGAAGAATGTGACTTTATATGACAAAAGGTCATTTATCCAGAAGGAAAGGAATCAGAAGTTCCTAAGGGGACAAATTATTCCTGATCAAGTGCTAGGGTTGCATGTAGTATGAGGTTATAGATTCTCCTCTCTACAAAGGGTAAACATAAGAAGCCAAAGTTCCTAGTAGAATATGCTCAGGTCTTAAACAAACTAAGTATGTGAATATGTAAGTATGACTATAGAAATGGTCTAGTAGTTTGTACACCATCATTAAGGCCAAAAGAGAAAAGTATGGAGTCCGTAAGGTTCTTTTGAACAAAGATTCAGTCCGAACTTCTTAGCGTGCTAGGATACATGTAATGTAAAGATAAACTTCCCCTTTATTTACCATAGGTTGATATACTGAACTAGCTCCTAATGAACTTCTTGGTTTTCCAATAAAACTTTACATGTATTTCAAAAGAAAATAATGCACAAGCATATATTTAGGATCTTTCTTAGGCATAATCATATTGCATATAATCTGCATTGCATTTATAGGCAGTTGTATGAGCATTATATGTTGTTGTTGGTATTTACAATTGTATGGGAAGTTGTTTATATTTAACGGTATGTAGGCTATCAGTTTAGATCACACTACTTGGTAGTGTGCACTTATGAGAATTAGGGAGGAAACTCCTATGTTGGTAGTTATAGCAATTGTTATATTTGTTATATAATGTTATAATTAACTGGTATTGAAATTGCTTTTACTAAAAATTATAATTCTCACCCCTGTTGTTCTTCTATGTAAATCCACGTAAAGACCCTACTATGGGAAAGAAGGTGAAGTATGAAAACTAGTATAGTTTTAAATACTTTTCTAGCCAAAACTTATCTATACAGTTTACGTTAGTGTTGTGTGTGTGTGTATATATATATATATATATATATGTATGTATGAGCTTAAGTTTTTTCGCAATTTCTCAAGGTTTTCTATAATTACTCAGTTGTGATTATAGATATATATTAGTATGTAGTATGTAAAAGTAACATCTCTAGTACTGGTTATCTTTATATATCTCTGTATATCTAGGATATATCTAGATATCTGTATTAGGATGTTACTCTTTTACTATGTCCACGTTGCTCACTGAGATAGTATATGGCATCATAGTTACCATGAGGCTCAAATTCCTGCAACTCTCGAGAAATTCACTCTCTTGGACCATCATCTGGGACTCTTGTAGGGATTTCCTACTTAGTGCATCAGCCATTACATTGGCCTTACCTATATGATACTATAACTCAAGGTTATAAACCTTGAAGAACTCCATCTATCTTTTCTACCTCATGTTCTACTTCCTCTGATCAACCAAGCTCCTGAAACTATTATGATCACTGAACACCTCTACTAGACTCCTTTTGAGCAAAGTATCCAAGTCTATAAGGAAAATGTCACCGTGGCTAATTCCAAATCATACATAGGGTAGTCCTTCTAGTGCAGGTTTAACTGCCTCGATGCATAGGCATCTACTTACCTCTATTGCATCAGAACACACCCTAGTCCCATCTTCGAAGTATCACTAACTACCTCAAAGTTCTCATAGGAATCTGGAATTACCAACACTAACGTAGTAGTCAACTTCTTCTTCAATTCTTGGAAACTATACTCGCAAGCTAGAGTCTGCTAAAACTACTACCTCTTCTAACTAACCTAGTTAGGGTAACACTAAAAGAGAAAGTCTACTGATAAACTTTCTAACCTCAGTCACACTGGTTAGTCCTTGCCATTGTACCACTGCCCAAACTTTGCTAGGGTTCTCAACAATTCCTCCTTGAGAAACTACATAACCCTTAAACTGTACCACTTGTAACCAAAACTGACTCTTGGCTAACTTGGCATGCTAAAACTTTTCTCTAAAAGTTTCCAAAACTACTCCAACATACTGGCTATGTTCTTCCATAATCCTAGAAACAATTTTAGAGATAGTCTCCTTCTATTTTTGATTCTAAGACAACTAAATCTTAGATCAACTATACTAGGCAAACTACTTAACTCACCTTATTGTTTAACTTAGGACTTAACTCATCCTATTGTTCCTTGTAGTAAGTTGGCCCCACTTTACTACACTTGCATAAAGGCTTATCTCACTCCTTAGCCTGGCATAGAACTTCATTTATTTTATTACCCTTGATAGTAACCTTTTCTCGCTTTACTCTCCTTGGTAGAGAGTTTAACTCACTTTTACCTAAGACCCTTGGTAGGGAGTTTAACTCACTCTTACTACCTCTTACACAAGTGCTTTTCTCACTTCCCATGTTCCTTGATAAAGAGCTTAACTCACTACTTTGTCCTTGGTAGAGTGTTTACCTCACTTCTCTACCTTACTTGACAAGATTTATTTGGTCTCACTACTTGCCTGATGTGAAGGGATTGGAGGGCTACTTCCTCTACACATTTGGTAAAGTGTTTTACTCATATCTTTACCCTCACAAGGTGCTTTTCTCACCACCTTGTGTCTCAACTCCATCCTTAGCAAAGAGCTTTGCTTACTAGTTTGCAAGGTAAAGGGGTTTAACTCATTCCCTCAGTTAGGATAATTGTGCATGACTAATACTCCATTACAACTTAACTTAATGAGAGAAAAGAGCATTAATCAAAACTTGCATGTTTAACCCAACTTTTACTACAAGAGGGTAAACTATGCCTCTATGATAAGGTTAACTTTCTTATCAAACTTGTATCTAGCTTACCTTATTATCACACCTCAGGTGGTATTCTAAGCCACATTATTGTGTTTAAGGTCCTAGACACCTCTTTTAAACAATTCCTAACTGATAAACACATATTTTATTCATTAAGAAACCCTTATATTTAGTCATTTACACTCTCCATATTCTTAATTGATTGAGTTTGACATGATTTTGTGAGTTTGAGCTCAAATTGGTCCTAATTGAATATTTTCAGCATTATTGAGATTTTACACTGTTTCTGTATTTTGGTCATAACTTGAGTTCCTGATATCTGAAAATCATGAATTTTATCTTGTAGGAAAGTAAGACGAAGCTCTAGTACTTTGATGAAGAGCTCGAAGTCCGATTCAGATGTCTAAGGGACCTAAGTTTACATGGAAGTCAGAATACGAGTTCTGTCAGTAGAATCCGAACAGTGTGCACTCATAAAATCATATCTCAAGATGTAATAATGGAGATGGACTGAAATTTGGATAGTGGATAGTCAAGATCCAAATAAACAACTTTCATGAAGAACATATTTTCAGAAAAAGAAGTCTAGTAGGTCATTTTGAGCTTGCAAGTCGGAACAGAGGTGCTGAAGTTGGGTTTGAGCAACCTACGGTATTTGGGACACATCTTGGGCTTATGGAAGCCAAATTGGACGAACCAGCTATCCATTTTATAGCCAAGACAAGGATATACAACTTTTATGAAGAACACTTTTCGTGGTTCTGAAGTATAGTGGGTCGTTTTTGGCTTCCAAGTTAGACACGAAATTTTCGTCCTCAACCACCCACTCATCCATCCACTAATCCACTCATCCATCCACTAATCCACTCATCCACTCATCCACTCATCCACTAACTCACCCATTCATCCACTCATACACTAATCCAACCACTTAACCACTCCACCCACTCATCCACTAATCCATCCACTCATCCATCCACTCACCCATTCATGTCCATAATTTCCCACTCACCAAAAGTCCTTTGGCATTTTTCACTAATTCAACCACTCAACCATTCCACTCACTCATCCACTAAACCAATCCACTAAACCAACCCACTAATCCATCCACTCAAACACTCCACTCACTCACCTACTCAACTACCCACTTCCCTTTGTCATTTTGTTACCTTAGACTTCTATAAAAGGCACCATTTATCATGAACAAGATGTAACTCTCCTTCATTTTCTCTCTTAGTTTCTTGTTTCTTCATAGTTTCTTCTTGTTTCTTCATAGTTTTTCTTGTGATTTCTTTCTAGCTATGTGTAACTAAACCTCCCTTGGTTAAGGGGGTGATGAAACCGCTAGTATTAATGTTGTAAACTTTGCATATTTGATTATTTCAACACGGTTATGTTTTTATTCATATATTTCTGAATCTATTGTTGGTATGAAGGTTTTTGTACTTGTTCCTACTTTCAAAGTAGTAGATCTAGGTTTATTATGCGCGGTTGCGGTAGTAGATCTAGTGGGATGTATGATGTTCATGTGGGTATAATTATCTTTGTGCTATTTGCAGTTATAAAAGTGGTAGATCTGGGTTTATTATGCGTGTTGCGGTATTAGATCTAGAGAAATATATGTTCTAAGTAATTTAATCCCGGTGTGTGATTAGACCTTAGTGTAATTGGTTTTCTAAATCTTAATGCAATTGTTGGATAGTTGTAAGAGCGGTTGCTTTATGACTAATCGGTGATTAGGAGTTGATTTGAGCGGTTGCTAAATTGGCCAACACGTAAGGAAAACAGAGATTTAATATCACAATTGCATAAAAACATAATTGAGCATGTTGGAATAAAAAGGATATGTGGATTTACATTATCATATAAATCTAGTGGTGGATTCAATCTCTTAACCAATTTTCTTATATTGTTGATTTCAGTTTGTTTATTGTTATCTTTGAAGCTGTTCATTGTTCATCAAAACTCCAAAACCCCCTTTTACTGTTTATTGTTAATCAGAGTCTAAATTGGGAATTGTTTAATAGTGTTAATTGAATTGGTTCTCTGTGGATCGACCCTTACTAACTATAACTAGTTGTAAGGTTTTTTATTTTCTGGTGGGCCTGACAACTGATTTTTATCTTAATTTTAATCACTACATCCGCACGCATCAGAATTTTGGCGCCGTTGCCGGGGAACCAATTTTTTCAATTACACTATTAATTTATTTCCTATTTTTATTCTGTTTTTATTTTATTTTATTTTATTTTATTTTTAATCTTTCTTTCTCGAGTGTTTTGTAGGTGTTGATGTCCTTTGAAGGAGTAGACGAAGGATTGCTAAATTTGAGGAACTATATTGATCAACTCACTTCACATCCTCAATTTCCCTTCCATCCGGCTAACTTCCAACTCACACTGCTGACATTGAAGTTGCCGTTACATTGATCTATCAAGTTCGGAGACATTTGAGCCATCGAAATATTGAAGAAGTGACAATGGCAGAAAACACTTTAAGGGCATTGGGTGCTCCAGATCTAGATCAACAGCCTCTTTGCATAGACATTCTTGAAAATGAAGAGGCATTTGAATTGAAATCCGGTTTAATCCATCTCTTGCCATCTTTCAATGGATTACCTGGAGAGGACCCCAACAAGCACTTGAAGGAAATCCATGTGGTATGTTCTAGCATGAAACCTGCAGGAATTCATGTAGAGCAAGTCAAGTTGAGAGCTTTTCCATTCTCATTGAAAGACTCAGCTAAGGAGTGGCTTTACTACTTGCCACCCGGATCCATCCAATCATGGCAGGACATGGCCCGAACTTTCCTAGACAGATACTTCCCTGCCTCAAAAGCTGCAACAATCAGAAAAGAAATCTGTGGTATTCAACAAAGGCATGGGGAATCACTCCATGACTACTGGGAGAGATTTAAGAAGCTATGTTTCAGCTGCCCTCATCATCAAATAAGTGAGTAACTTTTAATTCAGTATTTCTATGAAGGCTTACAAGTGATGGATCGCAACATGATTGATGCTGCTAGCGGAGGAGCATTGATTGATAAAACTCCTCAAGAAGCTAGAAACTTGATCTCAAGAATGGCTGCCAATACTCAACAATTCTACTCTAGAAATGACACTGGAGTAAGAGCAGTGAAAGAAGTAGAGACAACCAGTATACAGCAGCAAATAACTCAATTGTCTGCTATGGTTCAGCGGTTAATG
This sequence comes from Ormosia emarginata, assembly GCA_029884605.1. Classification (NCBI taxonomy): domain Eukaryota; kingdom Viridiplantae; phylum Streptophyta; class Magnoliopsida; order Fabales; family Fabaceae; genus Ormosia; species Ormosia emarginata. The sequence goes on from JAQQTP010000088.1 coordinate 51,551,808, forward strand.
GATTCAGGTAAAGCATCAGTTCATGCTTGTGGGATCTGTTGTTCATCTGGACATCCCACTGATATGTGTCCCACTCTCCAAGAAGACACAAATGAGGAGGTAAGAGCAAAGAGGGGATATCTTTGGACTTTCAAAAAATTACAACCCCTACTCAAACACATATAATCCGGGTTGGAGGGATCATCCAAATTTCAGCTATGCAAAGCAACCTCAAAATCAACCTCCAGCTTATGGACCTCCAGGATTCCAACAAAGGCAAGTACCTTTCCCTCAGAGACAGCAGCAAGTTCAAGCTCCTAAGCAATCTGAGCCTTCATTAGAGGAGCTAGTAAAACAAATGGCCACTAATAATTTGCAGTTCCAACAAGAAACAAATGCAACTATACAAAGTTTCAAACAAGAAACAAGGACTGCAATCAATAACTTGCAGAATCAGATAGGACAGTTGTCCACAGAATTCAACAAGTTTCAAAGCCAAGCTTCAGGGAAACTACCCTCACAGCCAGAAGTGAATCCGAGGGAAAATGCTAGTGCTGTCACATTGAGAAGCGGAAAGACGATGGATGAGCCTACCTCTCTTCCACCAATCATTCAAGAGAAGGATGAACCACCCAAAGAAGCAAATGATAAGGGGCAAACTTCCAAAACCCCTAAGGTAAGTATTTCTGAACCCCTTCCTAAATATGTCACTAAAGCTCCTTTTCCTAGTAGGTTGGTTAAAACCAAGAAAGAAGAAGCAGAAAAAGAAATACTTGAGACTTTTAGGAAGGTAGAGGTTAATATCCCTTTGTTAGATGCCATTAAGCGGTACCTAGATATGCAAAATTTCGAAAGAATTATGCACTAACAAGAGGAAGTTAAAAGGAAATGAAAAGGTCCAAGTGGGAGAAAATGTTTCAGCTGTAATTAAAAAGAAACTCCCAACCAAATGTAAGGACCCTGACACATTCACCATTCCATGCACTATAGGTAACACAAGGTTTGAAAGGGCAATGCTTGATTTAGGTGCATCTATAAATGTCATGCCATATTCTATTTATGCATCTTTATACTTGGGTCCTTTGGAACCTCGGTGTTGTTATTCAATTGGTCGATAGATCTAATGCATACCCTAAGGGTGTGGTTGAAGATGTTTTGGTACGGTGAATGAATTAGTGTTTCCGGCAGACTTCTATGTTTTGGACATGGAAGAGGATGAGTCTCCCAAATCTGCTCCTATCTTGCTAGGAAGACCATTTTTGAAGACTGCACGGACAAAAATTGATGTGCACTCAGGAATTCTAACAATGGAATTTGATGGGGAATTAATTAGATTCAATATTTTTGAAGCTATGAGATACCCAAGTGATGTGCACTCGCTTGTTTAATTGATTCTTTTGATCCTTTTGATTCTTTAATTTCGCACTTTTGATACCGACCATTTTGATGCTCTTGATACAATTCTAACTCATAGCTTAGATGTACGGGAGGAAAAGAAGAAGAGTGAAGAAGAGCCATGGAGTGAAGACATTGATGAAATTGTTCTTTGCCTTACAAGAGCTCTCTTCCACCCGGAAGAGCATGAGGTAACTTTTGTTGATTTACCCGTTACTACCGATATACCTCAACCTTCATTTGTGCGGGCACACTGAATTGGAACCGAAAGCACTACGATCATCTTAAATACATCTTCTTGGGGGAGAAGGACACCCTTCCAAAGTAATAATTACAAAGTCACTCACCCAAGAGCAAGAAGAGAAGCGGTAGCCGTTTTGCAGAACATAAGACATGACCATTGGTTGGTCAATAGGCGATATCAAGGGTATTAGTCCCTCCATTTGTATGCACAGGATATTAATGGAGGAGGATACTAAACCGTGAGAGACCCTCGGCGGAGATTGAATCCTCCCATGATGGAGGTTGTGAAAAAGGAGATACCGAAGCTCCTAAGTGTGGGGGTGATCTACCCCATTTCGACGACAAGTGGGTAAGCCCGGTCCGGGTAGTACCAAAGAAATGCTGGAATTCTTGTGGTAAGAAATGCTGAAAATGAGCTTATTCCCACTAGGTTACGCACAGGGTGGCGTGTTTGTATTGATTACGGGAAGTTGAATGCCGCCACGAGAAAAGACTACTTTCCTTTACCTTTCATTGATCAAATGTTAGAAAGATTAGTGGTCATTCTTATTATTGTTTTTCGGATGGTTTTTCGAGTTACAATCAGATTGCCATAGCTCCGGAAGACCAAGATAAGACTACATTCACTTGTCCATTTGGTACCTTTGCATATAGGCGAATGCCTTTTGGACTCGCAATGCACCAGGAACTTTCCAAAGATGCATGATGAGTATATTTTCTCGATTACATTGAAAACATCATTGAGGTTTTTATGGATGACTTTAGTGTCTTTGGAAATGATTTTGAAAATTGTTTGGAACATTTAACTTTGGTGCTTAAAAGATGCATTGACACTAACTTGGTGAATTGGGAAAAATGTCATTTCATGGTGAATGAAGGTATTGTGTTAGGTCATGTAATTTCGCTAATGGAATTGAAGTAGATAAAGCTAAGGTAGAACTCATGCATTCTTTGCCACCACCCACTAGTGTGCGGGAGATTCGTTCTTTTATTGGTCATGTCGCAGGTTTCTACCGGAGATTCATTAAAGACTTTTCTAAAGTCTCATTGCCCCTTTGCAGACTTCTTCAAAAAGATGTTAATTTTAACTTTGATGAGAAATGTATGGAAGCTTTCAATAAACTCAAGAAGTTGTTAACTGTTGCGCCTATCATCAGGCCACCCAACTGGGAGTTACCTTTTGAACTAATGTGCGATGCCAGTGACTTTGCAGTAGGAGCTGTCTTGGGACAACGAGAGGATAGAGTTCCTTATGCCATTTACTATGCATCAAGGACTCTAAATGATGCTCAACTTAATTACTCAACCACAGAAAAGAAACTTCTAGCTGTTGTATTTGCTTTAGAAAAATTTAGATCATATCTAATTGGTTCTAAAGTGATTGTGTTTTCAGATCATGCAGCCTTGAAGTATCTTCTAACAAAGAAAGAAGCAAAGCCTAGATTGCTCCGATGGATTTTATTGCTCCAGGAATTTGACTTGGAGATTAAAGACAAGAAAGGGAGCGAAAACTTGGTGGCCGATCACTTGAGTAGATTGGTAACTGAAGAGGAAGAAATGCCTATCATGGAGACTTTTCCGGATGAATATTTGATGGTTGTTAACGCCATAATCCCTTGGTATGCTGACATTGTTAACTACCTGGTTACTAAGGACTTTCTGGAGGGTTTGAACAAGGCCCAAAGAGATAAATTAAGGAGTGACTGTAAATACTATATCTGGGATGACCCGTACTTATGGAAGCATTGTGCGAGATCAAGTCATTAGGAGTGCATTCCTGATTCTGAGACACACTCCATCCTCTCCTTTTGCCACACCTATGCATGTGGAGGACACTTAAGAAAAGAAAAGGACAGCCAATAAAGTGCTTGACAAAGTGGTTTCTATTGGCCTTCAATTTTCAAAGACGCTACAACTTCGTAAGTCTTGTGACCATTGTCGAGAACAGTAATATTGGTCCTCGTAATCAAATGCCTCGACTCGATCATTTTTGTGGAACTCTTTGATGTGTGGGGTATTGATTTCATGGGACCATTCCCTCCTTCATTTGGTTTCACATACATTCTTTTATCTGTTGATTATGTGTCTAAATGGGTGGAAGCAAAAGCCACTCGATCTGATGATTCTAAAACTGTTGCAGATTTTGTTAAGTCACATATTTTCTCCAGGTTCGGGACCCCAAGGGCTATCATCAGTGACCAAGGGACCTATTTCTGCAACAAAACCTTTGATGCTCTATTGATGAGATATGGAGTAATGCACAGAATTTCCACTCCTTACCATCCACAGACAAATGGGCAAACTGAAGTGTCCAACCGGGAGATTAAGTCAATCCTTGAAAAGACAGTGAACCCCTCAAGAAAGGATTGGAGCACTCGACTTGAAGATGCTTTATGGGCTTATAGGACTGCCTATAAGACTCCCATCGGCATGTCACCATTTCGGTTGGTGTATGGAAAGCCCTGTCATTTGCCCGTTGAGTTGCAACATCGATCTTACTGGGCCATTAAACAAGTTAATATGGAATTGGAAGGTGCTGGAAAGCAAAGGAAGTTCCAGTTACAGGAATTGGAAGAACTAAGAAATGAGGCCTTTGAGAATGCCCTGATTTATAAGACTAAAGCTAAGGCATTCCACGACCAATTGATTTCCAGAAAGAAATTTCACAGAGGACAAAAAGTCCTGCTATTCCAATCAAGACTCAAATTATTTCCAAGTAAACTGCGTTCTAAGTGGATTGGGCCGTTTGTGGTAACTAATGTTTTTCCTTTTGGTGCAGTTGAGATCAGGAGTGAAAATTCTGGCAAAGCATTTAAGGTCAATGGTCATCGTCTCAAACCATATCATGAACTTCCTGACAGTGCAGAGATGGAAGTGATGACCCTCATCCTTCCACAATATGAGGAGCATTGAGAGTATCATCATGTCGGGCTGAGGACAATAAACTAAGCGCTCATTGGGAGGCAACCCAACCAGATTTGCTCTCTTTATCCCTTTTTATTTTGTGTTTTCATTAGTTTCTTAGATTATGTTTTTATTTGTTTGTTGGTTGTAAGCATTTGAATCTCTAAAAAAAAACCAAAAAAAAAAAAACAGCTGTGTGCCCGACAATAAGGTAGGTAGTGCCATTAAATTTTGTCACTCGGAAGCATGTGAAGGTCACTTTTCTTCAGCGACAACAACTGCGAAAATCTTGCAGTATGGATTTTATTGGCCTACTTTATTCAAGGTCTGTTACACCTTTTGCAAAAGTTACGGAAATTGGTCAAAAAGGTTCTGCTTTGAGATTATCATCTGCACCTACTCCTTGAAAAATTGAGATCTAGGTGGCGCGGTTCTTTTGCTGTCAAACACGTGTATCCTCTGGGGCCGTAAATATTGAGGATCCTAGGAATGGTAATGCGCGTAAAGTTAATGGACAAAGACTCAACCATTCCTGGAAAATCAAGTTCTTGAGTTCTTTGTGTTGCCGGTTAAGTGGCGGATACGGTACTCCGTGACTCTCAAGTCGGTTTATTTTTCAGTTTCCCAAAATAACTGAATCCTTCTTCTCCTTCAAAATGGATGTCATTCTTTCAAACCTAAGAAAACATTTTCCTTCTTTTCCTCAAAATGCTCTGAGAAAAATCTACAAAGTTCGATGTGAAAGATTGAGGCTGTTAATGCACAAAGGTATGCCGAGAAGATGTACATTTGGATAATTGAAGCAAAGGTTCGATTAGCGGTGAGTCCTCAATTTCATTTGACTCATATATGCCCGGTCTTTGAAGAAGTTTATATTCTAAAAGGAGAAGAGCAAAAAGGTTACAAGTCTGTTACAAATGTGGACGATGGAACTGTAACAAGCGATGTCATACTTTGGGGATGGTTTCCGCAAATAAAGAAGATAAAATTTTCTTTATTAAGAATGGACTGAGTAAGGAGTCATTAGATGATATCTTATCGACTCTTGAGACGCATTCTTGTGGATTGGTGCATCGTGAAATTCTTAAATTGTGGAATCTCTTCAAGGATGAAGAAAAACGCTACAGTCTTGGGAATCTGACTCTAAAAGACCCTGTTTGCCAGTTTATAAGAAAATTGGATGGGAAGCCTATCCCCAACTCATAGAAGGCGTTTAAGCCATTTCTGGACGTAAAACCAAAGGAAGATGTGAGCCACAATCACAACAATCTGTACATATCATCATCTTCTTCTTCTTCTTCTTCATGTCATCTCTCAAAAACAAAAACAAAAAACAAAAAACAAAAAACAAAAAAAAAAATTTATGTATACATCTTAGGGTTGGCTTTGGTAACACACACCGTGAATGGGGAAATGCATGCATCCGATCCAGCCTTCTTAATTGAAAAACAAAGAAGGTAGATTGTATCCCACATGTGAGGCAAAGCCAGGCGTATTATGGCCACTTGTCCCTTTTGGGAGCCCTATGTTCTTATTTGGTCTTGAATGGGTCGAATCTTGGTCAACAATGCTTTGGCACAAAGCCGAAAAGCGAGACTACCTCCATCCCAATCTTAAGTAAGTATACACTCATCTTTCATCAAGTTTTTCTAACAAATTCAAAAAAAAAAAAAAAAAAGAGAGGACGTGATGTCTCGCACTCATGACGCGCAGTATAAAGATACGCCATGGACACTGTACATACAGGTATGTCATCATTTTCTATTTCTTTTATCTTTGTATCATTTTGTTGTATTTTAATTTTTGTACAGACGATCCTTTGAGCAGGGTCCTTCAAGGGTTTCTAGACTTCTTTACCTTGATGGTTTTCTTGAAGTCAAACAAAAAAAAAAAAAAAAAAAAAAAAAAAAAAAAAAAAAAAGTAAAAAAAAGAGGAGAAAAGATTCTGTGTTTCTTAATTTTAACATTTTCTGACAACAGCCAACCTACCCTCATAGGTGCAATTATTCCCCTTTCCATTCTTTTTCCTACTTAAACACTCCATTTTCTCCATTTTCCTTCAACTCAGAAACACTCAAAGGGAGGAAGAGTATAGAATGGGGCCTTCTATTCGTAACCTCAAAAATGTCTGTGTTTTTTGTGGGTCGAGTTATGGGAAGGGATTAGAGTTTGTAAACGCAGCTAGCACTCTTGGTCGATCACTTGTCGCGAGGATATTCATCTTGTATATGGGGAGGTTGTCGTGGGTTAATGGGGGCTGTATCACTTGCTGCTTCTATAGGAGGCAGTCAGGTTTTAGGTGTTATTCCTAAACCTTTGGCTGAAAATAACATCACTGGAAAGACAGTTGGAGAAGAAATTCAGGTAACATCTATGCATGGACGAATGAAAACAATGGTTGACAATTCTGATGCATTTATTGTCTTACCAGGTGGATTTGGTACTTTAGAAGAAATTTTTCAAATTGTCTCTTGGGCCGAACTAAACATCCACCATAGACCCATTGGTTTGTTGAATGTTAATAATTTCTTTGATCTTTTGTTATCTTTTCTTGACAAAGCTGTGGAACAGAAATTTATCACTCCTTCAAAGAAGACAACTTCTTATCTCTGCCTCCACTATTGATGAGCTCATTGATAAATTAGAAGCTTTTGAGTATGTACTGATCCGGTATTAGCTCGATAGATTGGTCAACAGAAGCAGCGAAGGAAGTAACAAGAAACAAAAGCCAGATCTGCGACTTCATCTTTAATGGGTTTGATTTTATTGTACCTTGTTTCTGTTTAAATTTGTGTCAGCTTTCTCCAACAGGTAATATCTTCTGTCCTTTACTCATCTATATTTTAACATTGAGGACAATGTTGTGATTTAGTTGGGGGGGAAGGATAGTTGACCCAAAAATAAAAAAATAAAAAAATAAAAAAATAAAAAAATAAAAAAAAAAAAAAAATTTGTTGTGCGGTTTGGAAAGTATGATATGATTGTCATGTACTTATTAAATCAATTAGTGATGGCAGAGTAAGGAGTAATTTTACTCTTGAGACGCATCTTAATTGGTGGCGAGTAAGGAGTTTTTAGGTAGTAACTAATTAGTACTAAAGTTTTATTGTTTGATTTCTTTTCGTGGTCCGATGCGATCTCGACAAACGGTGTGTTTTTTTCGCTTGGCGTTGATTCACTTCTTATCAGGTTGTGTTGCTCTTTTCTATATCTCTCTTTCACATTGAAGGCAATGTTATATTAAGCGTGGGGGAGAGATTTCAGCATGTTCTTTTTGTAAAAAAAAAAATTCAAAAAAAAAAAAAAGAAAAAAAAAGGGGTTCATTGCATGATTGAATAACTTTTCTCCCTTCTTGAACTGATATGCTTGGTGATGGATGATTAAATTGATGAATTGAGTTTGATGGATGCATACCTTGTGAGATTTTGAGCCTAATGGATGGATTCAACATTTATGCCATTCTCTTCTTTCTTGTGTGATTTTCACTCATGTTAATGACCACTCTAGAACTTGCTTTGATTCTTTTTGAGGCTACATTTCACTTGCATGCATGAACATGATTGAGGCCCTCTTTCTTAATTTGCTAGTTTAACCAAATAGCCAACCTTGTTTTCAATATGATATCAAGCACTCTTTTGACTTCTTAAAAATTCTCTGATTCTTGCCAACCTTGTATATTTTCCTTTGCTTAACCCCTTTGAGCTTATTTGACCATTCCTTGTTTCTAGCTCATTATGTGCCTTAAATGAGAAATCGTGTTCTTACTTTACCTTAGGGAATAAAAGAACATTAGCTTGGTTAATGGATGAGTTTTTGAACAAGTGTGGGGGTGTGTGTACAAAATGGTTGTTGAAAAAGAAAAGAGTGCCCAAAAAAAAAAAAAAAATGTATGTATATAGTTATGTTCATATATATAAAAGAAAAAGAAAAAAAAAAAAAAAAAAAAGAAAAAAAAAAACCAGGTGTTTAAAAAAAAAAAAGGATTGGGAAATGAATATGTAAAAGGATATACACTAGAGTTGGGATGAACTTTTATGTTGTTATTTGAACTCAGCTCTCATTTGCTTTTATTCTCTTTAGTATTTATCTTCTCATATCCATTTTATCCTCTCCTGTTACCTTGACCTCACTACAACCTTGAATAAAGTCCTCATGATTTGTGTGTGCATGTGTTTTGAGTAGTGGAGAAGTAGAAGATAAGCAAGCTTATGGTAGTGCAATTTTCATGGGTTGAATTGAGTGAAATACCTACCCTTTAAACACTTGAGAGATTGAGAGGGAATCTTGTGAAGATCTATCATTCTCGATTCATGTTGAAGATACCTTGCTTGATGGTTTGAGATGTGGAGAATTGTTAACTCATGAATGTTTTGATCCCTTGAACCTTTGATTGTTCTTCTTGATTGTAAAATTTTGGTCTTGAGTTTTGCCCAGGAGTGCAAAAAGCTAAGTGTGGAGGAATTTGATAAACACATATTTTATTCATTAAGAAACCCTTATATTTAGTCATTTACACTCTCCATATTCTTAATTGATTGAGTTTGACATGATTTTGTGAGTTTGAGCTCAAATTGGTCCTAATTGAATATTTTCAGCATTATTGAGATTTTACACTGTTTCTGTATTTTGGTCATAACTTGAGTTCCTGATATCTGAAAATCATGAATTTTATCTTGTAGGAAATCTAAGAGGAAGCTCTACAACTTTGATGAAGAGCTCGAAGTCCGATTCAGATGTCTAAGGGACCTAAGTTTACATGGAAGTCAGAATACGGGTTCTGTCAGTAGAATCCGAACAGTGTGCACTCATAAAATCATATCTCAAGATGTAATAATGGAGATTGGCTGAAATTTGGATAGTGGATATTCAAGATCCAAATAAACAACTTTCATGAAGAACACATTTTCAGAAAAAGAAGTCTAGTAGGTCATTTTGAGCTTGCAAGTCGGAACAGAGGTGCTGAAGTTGGGTTTGAGCAACCTACGGTATTTGGGACATATCTTGGACTTATGGAAGCCAAATTGGACGAACCAGCTATCCATTTTATAGCCAAGACAAGGATCTACAACTTTCATGAAGAACACTTTTCGTGGTTCTGAAGTATAGTGGGTTGTTTTTGGCTTCCAAGTCAGACACGAAATTTTCGTCCTCAACCACCCACTCATCCATCCACTAATCCACTCATCCACTCATCCACTCATCCACTAACTCACCCATTCATCCACTCATACACTAATCCAACCACTTAACCACTCCACCCACTCATCCACTAATCCATCCACTCATCCATCCACTCACCCATTCATGTCCATAATTTCCCACTCACCAAAAGTCCTTTGGCATTTTTCACTAATTCAACCACTCAACCATTCCACTCACTCATCCACTAAACCAATCCACTAAACCAACCCACTAATCCATCCACTCAAACACTCCACTCACTCACCCACTCATCCACCCACTTCCCTTTGTCATTTTGTTACCTTAGACTTCTATAAAAGGCACCATTTATCATGAACAAGATGTAACTCTCCTTCACTTTTTCTCTCTTAGTTTCTTGTTTCTTCATAGTTTCTTCTTGTTTCTTCATAGTTTTTCTTGTGATTTCTTTCTAGCTATGTGTAACTAAACCTCCCTTGGTTAAGGGGGTGATGAAACCGCTAGTATTAATGTTGTAAACTTTGCATATTTGATTATTTCAACACAGTTATGTTTTTATTCATATATTTCTGAATCTATTGTTGGTATGAAGGTTTTTGTACTTGTTCCTACTTTCAAAGTAGTAGATCTAGGTTTATTATGCGCGGTTGCGGTAGTAGATCTAGTGGGATGTATGATGTTCATGTGGGTATAATTATCTTTGTGCTATTTGCCGTTATAAAAGTGGTAGATCTGGGTTTATTATGCGCTTGGTTGCGGTATTAGATCTAGAGAAATATATGTTCTAAGTAATTTAATCCCGGTGTGTGATTAGACCTTAGTGTAATTGGTTTTCTAAATCTTAATGCAATTGTTGGATAGTTGTAAGAGCGGTTGCTTTATGACTAATCAGTGATTAGGAGTTGATTTGAGCGGTTGCTAAATTGGCCAACACGCAAGGAAAACAGAGATTTAATATCACAATTGCATAAAAACATAATTGAGCATGTTGGAATAAAAAGGATATGTGGATTTACATTATCATATAAATCTAGTGGTGGATTCAATCTCTTAACCAATTTTCTTATATTGTTGATTTCAGTTTGTTTATTGTTATCTTTGAAGTTGTTCATTGTTCATCAAAACTCCAAAACCCCCCTTTTACTGTTTATTGTTAATCAGAGTCTAAATTAGGAATTGTTTAATAGTGTTAATTGAATTGGTTCTTTGTGGATCGACCCTTACTAACTACAACTAGTTGTAAGATTTTTTATTTTCTGGTGGGCCTGACAACTGATTTTTATCTTAATTTTAATCACTACATCCGCACGCATCACTAACTTTCAGAATGTTCAAAAGTTCTAACTTGTATATATATGCTAGGTGGTCATTTCTACCATGAAATACCTCTATGAGCATCTTAACACTCTCTACAAAACATATATGCACTTAATCGCCTGTTTTCTCTGTGCTTAAACGTTGACCTCCAGTACCAAGCTGCGTGGTTTCTGAACTTATCTACTTTTATAACTCTTCTAATGCCTTCTCTAAGTTCAACTTCAAATCTTACACACTTCTAATTTTCATCTAGACTACTCATAAAATGAGAAGAGAACTTAGAACATTCTTCAAGCTGCTCCCCATACTAAACCACAACAATAACCCCCTTACTCAAGCCTTAGAAATTCTGATTCCTTTGCTCTCTACAACCCTAGGAAATACTACTTGTCTATGAAAGTAACTCTAAACACCTCTCAAGTGATTTAAGTACTTAATATCTCTAATAACCTCTTAGCATGACCCACCAGCTTTCGGCCTCTCTTACTAACTAATAAGAAGCGAAGGACACTCATCGTTCATCGATGCATGCATGACCACAACGATCTCTACTATCTCTTGAAGCCATTTATCAGCCCTAACTGAACCATACTCTCCATTGAAGAACAAAGGAGTAACTCTACTGAATCGTGAGGAATCCTAATTTCTCTTTAGTTCCTTAATGTCCATCGACTTCCCTAGCAAGTCATTTTCTAACTTTTCTAATGGTCTTCTACTAATGGTAGTATGCTCTCTCATTATAGCGTCCATTTCTCTAAGAGCTCTGGTCTTTACCAGTCTCTTAGTTTTATGGGTTCACCTAGTAGTTACCATAGTTTTCTGTTCACACAGATAAAGATTAGCATCCATACCTAAGACAAGTCATATAATTCCATTTACATATCTCACCATGAGATAAAAGAATGCACAACACCCTACTAAACTGCTACTCATGCCTAAGCATAGTCAGTCCATACCCCAGCTCAACAGGATAAACTGCTATGATATCATAATGTAACGTCCTAGGACAAATATCTGGATATATCTAGGACATATAGAGAGATAAACAGTACTAGCCATGTCACTTACTACATAACTAACTACTAATATATCTATAACAACCATGCAAATCATTATAGAAAGCCTTGAGAGAATGCGGAAAAACTTAAACTTATACTTATATATATATAACCTTAGCCAGAGAAGGGCTTATTGTAATAAGTGCCTCTGAATATAACTACAAAGCAAATATAAACATTATACATAAGCTTTGTCTAAACAAGAAACAAGTAAAACTATACTACACTAGTTCTTTTGTTTCTTGAACTTTTTACTCTATGACGATCCTTGACCTGCTTCTACCATGAAAACACAGAAAGGGGAGAGAACATAAAAATTCTCAGTAATAAACATATATTTCATGGCGTAATAACTGTGTAAAGTGTATACATAAATAAGTTAAACTCAACATTATATGATCGTCCATACAACCGTATAACATTATCTATAATTACTATCATAGGAGTTTCCTCCACTATAACTGATAATTGCACAATACCTAGTAGTATAGCCAAACCGATAGCTTACATACCGTTAACATAGGCAACTGCCCATACAATTGAATTGTAAATGCAAAGTTGACGATTTAACCCTATCTTTACTCATTCATTATAGGAAACTCTGGTTCCACAAACTTTTTCTAAGGTATGGAGTGAACTTATCATATCTTGGTTCTACTTGAGACAAAGGAAGACTGTATTCCTCACTAACTGTAAACTTGCTCATAGACTCAACTCATCCTTATAAAAGAGTTTATCTTAACTAATGCATCATTGTGTCCCAACTTATGGAGTCAAATAAGCACTACTCTGATCTTTGCACACTTAACTTAACTCTACTAGAAGTGAGTAATTCGTGCATCCAGATAAGTAAACTATACTTCTCTCATTTATATGTAGCTCTCCTTGCTATTGCCCTAGAGTGCTCAAGGTTCCAAATACCTGTTTTAGGTAACTCTTAACTCTTGGAATACCTAATGACTTGAACTTCTGTACTTAACTTAGTATTCAAGGAAGTAACTCTCTTCCTACATGCATCTTCAACTCAACTATACTATTATAAGAGCTAAGCACGTTTCGACTATACACAATGAATGTGACAAGCTTTCGACTCATAGTTCATCTTATTATGTATTAAACAATGCACGAGATCTCACTTAACTAGAGAACTTAGTACACAACTATCCCCACTGGGGAACTAAACACACAAACTTGACTCCACTCAAGTGAAACTAATACAAGAGTGGTTAGTACTTGCAACACTTTGTTGCTTAAAAATCTAGGTGCCGTTATAAAGTAATCCACTACTCTTGGATATCCTAAGGTTCATACCTTTACTAACCAGCTAGAGTGGATGCTACTAATTCATTCTAGTACACTCGTATCTATTTCACCATCTCATCACATCTTGTGTGATATCTAATGCAACATTGAGTGTCTAGGGTGTTAGATATCTACCTATGGCAATCTTTCAGTATTGGATGCACAAAGGGTCTAAACTTTCTCATATATACTAAAGGGTTGTTTCCTCTTTGAAATATCCCTAGTAGTATCCTAATATACTCCAAAAAGGATGTATAAAGAATCCCAACAAGTAGGAAACTTCTTTTCAACAAGATTCAAATCTTGACATTTCATGGTTTATCACCTAAAAAGGCTGATTTTCATAGATGCACCAAATGTACACCCTAAATCCTGACATCCTGTCTTATCTTTCAAATGGCACCAGAACCATGTCATTCTGATATCCATAGCTCAAGTTATGCAACAAATAATACAGGCTATCAGGATGTTGCCCTGTCCATGCCTAGGCTTGGTTTTACCACGCCTAGGTGTGGCACTCTCTATCTGATCAGTATGCAAAGCTGATCACCCCACGCCTAGGTGTGGTTCAGTCATGCCTAGGCATGACCCAACGATAGAACCTCCTGCAGAATTCTGCAGAAGTGTGGCACTGTTCTATTAGTGCCATACATAGAATTTGATCACTTCAAAACTATTTCTTGATGATTTTAAGTCCCAAACAAGTTTACAAACATGAAGAAAACATAAAACACTAATTGATTTTATCAAAAATGGATCCAAACTCAAAATCACATATCAAAACCCCAAAATCTACACTTTGAGCATTTTAGGTCCAAATGGATATATTTTAGTTTCTAATTTAAACCCTTATCATGAACAAGTCATAAACAATACTTATAACTCATCCTAGCAAGAAAATCACTCAAAACACCAATAAATCTCAATTTGACCTTTTAAGCACCGAAGGTGCAACTATAGTGAAAATGATGGAAATGGGTGGAGATGAGCATAAAACCCCTACCTTTGGCATGGATGAGATGAAGATCTTGAAGCTTGGCCTTTGTCCTTGACTTCTCCTCTTCCTCTTTCTCTCCTATGGTTGCTACCTCTTCTTTCTCTCTTTCCCTCTTTTCTATTTTGGCTCTCTGTCGTGGGAAGAAAAACAACATAAGAAACAAAGTTTAACTTTGCTTCTTATAAGATAACCACTAATGTGGTACTGGAATTCCTGATCTGCTATGAACACTTGAATTTAGCTAAATCAAGTTTTTTAACTTCCAACAACATTGAAATAAATACTAAGATTCTTCAAAATTATTATTTTACCAATATCTTAATTTTTCATATCTACTGCTAGTAAATTCGGTAATAAACGCACAACCAGTGTGCCTAAAAATACCAAACTAACTCTGATTGTTCTCAAATTTAACTACACCTCAATAACCCTATTTGTGACTTAAAAACAAACTCTCTAGGTTTATTTTCCTTAACTGAGCAATTTATGCTACTATCTGAGTCATTTTAAGCTATTTTTCAACTTTTAGGTTGCAACTAAGTGTCTAAACAAACTCAATTTGTCACAAAAACTTAACTGACATGTTATACAATTATAATAGTACCTTTGAGACCATATACAAGCCTAACATGTTTTCTCGGGATGTTACACATAAAAAGGTTATTTCATTGAGTGAAGTTGATCTAGAATGCATGTGTGAGACAATTGCTTCCTTATTTTCAAAGTTTGGGCTACGAGAAATACTAGAATCATGAGTTAGCTCTTTTGTGTGATGAAGTGGGGCTAGGGATGCATGTTTACTAGTTTTTTTTCTTCACTTGGTTGTGTGAACCTTGTAATTAATTTAAATGTGATTTGAAAATTATCTTTGCATGTTTTTAAGCTTGATATTTCTATGTATTGTGACCTTATATGGTGTGCATAACCATTTGGCTAGAGCATGAATTTGAGATCCTAAATTCTCGTAGCGAGCAGACTATTTTGGTCAAGGTTACTAGTATTGTGAGGTGGTGTTGGTACTCTTACAACTGTGAGGGGAATGAGTCCACTCCTTACCAAGTAGTGTGAGGGCTTTTATGCCTACTCTACTCAGTATATACAAGGGAACATTGTTCCTAGGAATAAGTAAGTATCATGGTTTTCTAAAACAAAATCCTACATTTGCATTGCACAAGCATATATATATATTTTAGACATTCCTTAGGCATAATCATGTAGCATATTATGCATTGCATTATTTAACAACTATATGGGCAGTTGTTTCTTTCTTGTTGATATTAAATTGTGAAAAGGTTTAGGTTTACTTTATGGGTTTTACATAATAAGTATGTAAATATTCTTATAGTAATGAGTAGAGTCTCATTTATCTATTGTGAACATAGTCTGATTTTTATGGTATATTTATTTATTGTGAATGAATAAATACTGGTTTGAGAATACTTATACTGAGGATTTGTGATTTCTCAGCCCGCTATGTTTCCATGTAATTCCAAGTCAAGACCCTCAAAAGTGAAAGAAGAAGAAGAAAAAGGCTTAGAGTAGTCATCTTGTTTCTTTTAATCAATGCATGTATTTAGTTATATTGTTATTTTTTTTAGTAAAGTTTGTGTATGACATAGAGTCTGTTTGTGGCCAATGATGTATATATATATAATCTCTTCTTCCCTCTTGGCTATCTATAAAATCTTGTGTAGTTATTATGGATTTATGTTTTATGCATCTCTATAAAGTAGCATGCTTGATACTATTTATCTTTAAATATCCTAGTTATATTGAGATAATTGTATTAGGGTGTTACACCTCTATTCCTTAAGGTAAGGTAAAAACATGATTTTTTAGATAAGGTATATAATGAGCTAAGACAAAGGATAGGTAAATAGGCTCAAGGGGGTTAATCAAAGGAAAATGATGCAAGACTGGCGATTTGGCGAAAGTAGCTAATTCAAGAAAGAATGCCTCAATCATGTTTATATATGCAAGTGAAAATGTAACCTAAAAAAGAATCAAAGCAAGTTCTAGAATGATCAATTACCATGAGTGAGGATCACACAAGAAAGAAGAGAATGACACAAATGCTAAATTAATTCATTAATAGGCTTAAAATCTCACAAGATAAGCATCTATCAAACTTAGTCCACTAATCAAACATCCAAAACCAAGCATGTGAAATTCAAGAAGGAAGATAATTTATTCAATCATGCCATGAACCTTGAATTCCAATTGCTTCAAACTCAAAAACTTCACAAATCCCAAAACATCATTGGAAGGCAATTAAAAGCACACTTTATTTTTTTAAAAAAAGAAAAAATAGTAAATTAAAAATCGAAATAGAAAAAAATAGCAAAAATAGAAAATTAAAACAGAAACAATAGAAAGTTAATAGAAACAACAAAATACAAAGTAGAAATCAAAAATTAAAAAAGAAATAGGAAATTATGGCGAGAAGATTAAATAGAAAAGAAATTAAAGACAAAAAACGAGAAATAAAACGAGAAAACATAATGTAAATTCTACATTGTCCTCAATGTAAAGCTAAAAACAAAAAAACAAAAACAACATCCCTCAATTATTATCAATTATTCTAGGACAAGTAAAATAAGAGAGAGAGAGAGAGAATAAATATCCTTATCAAGTGAGGTAGATGGCTTCTTATAAGTGAACCTCCTCCAATATGTCCTCTTGAGCTCCCTCATAGAATGACTTAAGGTTGTGTCCATTAACTTTGAAAGCTTTGTTAGTGGCCTCACTTGTAATCTCCACCGCATCATAAGGGAAGACCTTAGTGACTACAAACAGACCAAGCCCTCGAACGGATCTTTTCGGGCATGAGCTTGAGGCGAGAGTTATAGAGGAGAACTTTTTGGCCAATTAAGAACTCCTTCTTTGTCAACATCTTATCATGAATAAGCTTGGTCTTTTTCTTGTAGATCTGAGAGTTCTCATAAGCTTCCAACCGAAGCTCTTTAAGTTCTTGGAGTTAGAGTTTTCTTTGGGATCTAGCTTGGTTCAAGTCAAGATTGCACTTCTTTACCGCCCAATACGCCTTGTGTTCAATCTCCACTAGAAGATGGCATGTGTAACGCCCCTTTTTCTCCCATGTATCATAACGGGTGAGAAGAAGGAACATCGCACTATAGCGGAACAACACAAAAATGACTGCAAAAAATTTGAGCATTTTTTTTCTAACATAGTTCCGATTAAAACTTCCATTGAATATACATATACACCTGTTTGTAAATATATCCCGTGATTGATTTAAAATTAAAAGTTCCCCCTTCGCATAAAACTTCTTATCAAAAACATTAAAGAGAAATCAACTTGTAATGAAACATACAATCATATACAATATAGATAGTTACATACTTTGTACCATAATTACAAGCCTGTTTAAATTACATTTCCAAAAAGATATACAAAAAGCAAAATGTGTACCTACCCCAAGAGATACAAATATATCTACCCACTAATCCAGTATTACGTCAGGCTCCCTCAAAAATAAATGGACAGCCACCAGTAGCCATCAATTTACAACCAACCCTAAGACTGCCTGGAATGAGAAGGAACCGTGGATGGATCCTCCTCAGGGTCCTCGTCGTCCGATGAGACATCCATCGGGACGACAGAACAGCGGGCAGGAGCCCGGGCAGTAGACAAGAAAGAGTCGTCACTTGGGGGTATAGTACATATCTGCCCACATATCTCTTACATGCATATAAAATTCCAACCACATAAAAGCATGAAAATCAAAAATAGAAGCAGTGTAGCGTCCCCATGCCAAAGACACCGTCAATTCGCCATGGTACACGCATCGGTCAGTCTGCACGCGTCGGTGTGTTGCATTGGTCTATCCCACGGCCCCAGTGGAGCTACCACTGTCTATTGTGAGACACCCACACCCCGGCGCCCCCAGGGTCAACAACGTATGACACCTACGCTTAGTCTATTCGCACCCGCACATAGGTGTTATTCAAACTCCTAGGCAACAAGGCCTTCTCAACAATGTCCCACGGACAATACGCATGCATGATGACCCAATGTCCAATCATGTATGTTCATCAATGATGCATTCAGCATAAGCCTTTCCTCAATGGCACATGAGCAATATTCAATGTCCAACATGACGTATCAACCATACATTTATTCAAGACATTGCCTCAATGGCACATCATCATCCTTATCTCATTGGGCACTACATCAATAATTCTCAGCATCAACATGCATTTCTTATTACACATATGCCACAATTTCCATAATCATGGATCCAAGGATTCCATATTGAAAACCATTTCTTCCCTATTGGGGTGAATGCACATTTCTATCACAATTTAGCAAAGTAGAATCCTTGAATCCAAAGTTTTTAGGTTATGTTTGAGTTATAAAGGATAAAGAACCATAATCTCAATCATTTCCAACTCAAAAATCTCATTTTTGGTCTTGGTAATCGATTACAGCACCCTTGTAATTGATTACCTGAGAAACAGAACCTCTGTAATCGATTACAATCTCATTGTAATCGATTACATGATTCCCAGAATCACGTTTCGTAACTTCAAGGCACTAGTAATCGATTACACAGCCGTGGTAATCGATTACTGTAACATCCCGAAAATTAGTAATTTCAGAATAAATGATCATTTTACAATATTTGGGATTTTCTAGAATTTTTCTGGATTTTTCTGAGAACGCAGAATATTTTAATATATTCCTCGTTTTACGTGCGCACTGAGCTGAGAATTACTGAGGTCAGTGTAACGCTCCGGAAACTAATTATTTCACCACCAATAGTCATTTTCTAATATTTTTGATTTATGTGAATTTTTCTGGAATTTTTCGGAAATGATGAATATTTTAATATATTTCTCGTTTTGCGTGAAACTCGAGCAGAGTCGTGAAAACGACTGTAGTGCCTCAAAAATTGGAAAATTATATGACGAATAGTCGTTTTATAATATTTGCAATTTTTGGGAATTTTCTGGGAATTTTCTGGGAATTTTCCGGAACCGTTGAATATTTTAATATATTCCTCGTTTTGCGTGCGCACTGAGCAGAACCAGAGAAACGCGATGTTTTCTCTGAGAACCTTGGACTATGGACATGTCGACGGGAGATCTTACTAAACTCGAGACTTGACACAGTTTACGAGATTTCATAATTTTTGAGAAATTCTAATAGATAAAAATAAATCAATACAGCGAAAAATTCATCTGTCAGATTAATTAAATACTGACTTCTGTCAACTGTAACTATTATCAATTGGATAATAGTGTGTAATAAAAATCCTATCACATTATCCTAATGCAATCTACTTTATGTCTAATCCATTCACTTTAATTCAAATTTAATGTTAAATAATCAAAGCTTCTTTGAGAAGCTTTGACCAAATATTGACCCAAATACCCTTAGCTTCTCTTGGAAGCCAATTTTCACTCTCTCTTCTCTCTCCACTCACGGCTGAATGCAGCCCAAAACAAATGAAAATTTGCTTTGATTCATTAATTCAATTACACACTTTAATTCATTTAATTTCCAAAACACTTTCTCTCTCATCATTTCTTCTTCCTTCTTCTTCTTCACTTTTCTTTTCTCCTCCTTCTCTCTACCTCCACCATGAGCACGAAATTTCAGCCCCTCCTTCCTCCATTTTTGTTCATCTTTTCTCCTCTCCAAGCCCATTTCTACACTTGCCTTCACCTCTACCTTCTTTGTGTAGAAAGTTTCTCCATTTTCCATTTCTATCTCCATTTTCTCTCCACCTCTTCTCTTCTTCCTCCTCTTAGATCCGAAAATTCCAGCCACCATTAGAGAGTCTCTTCTTCACTTTTCTCTCCATAAACACCATTTCTAGACTTGTCTTAACCTCCTCTACACTTTCTCTTTAGAAAATCTCTTCAAAAATCCAACTTTTCTACCCCTCCTTCTTCAAATCCGAAAATCACTCCTCCATGGATGGCCAAGCTTTTTGATTTTTCTCTCCACTAAACACATTTATACACTCATATTCATCTTCTCTACAAGTTTCGTTTGGAAGGTTTGCTCAAAATCCAACTTTGTCTCCATTGTCTTCCAAGGTAAAGATTCTTGATTTCTCTCCATTTTATTCTCATTTTCGATTTCCTTGGTTACCTATGTGACCAAGGATCAGTCTTTTCAAGCTTTAAATTTGTAAATATGAGAATTTGACCACTTTATGGTTCTCTTGAAGGTGGAATCCGAAAATTACAAATCAAGGAACCAAGGAGTTGTTTTCTTGCATTGTCTCCTCTAGGTAAGAGGGAGACTACTCACTTCAACCACTTATGGTGGTGAGGAGACTTGTATGTGTGTTGATGGAGGAATCCATCCTTGTATGCTCTTTGTATGCTTGCTTGAATTATAAATTTTGTATGATTTAGTATTCTTGAATTTGATTGATACTTGATTATGCTATTGAATATGTTTGATATATTAATTGTGCTTGATCATGTTGGGGTTGTTAAATGGAAAATTTGGAGTTTCCTACCTCAACATGGTGCCACGGTTTTGACTAGAAGTTAGGGATGAGAATTAATTTTGTATACAAGTGAAATAAGACTCATGTAATCAAAGATTGAATGATAGTATTAACACTAATGAATGAAAGACTTTGAGAGTTCAATACCCAAGATGGGTGCCACGGTTTTGGTCTTGGCAAAGAGACAAATGGATTGATTTTGATGATCTAAATTTAAGTTAATTAAGAGTGTAACCTATAATGTGATAATTGTGACCTTAGATTGATTTGTTGTATATAATGGTATGTTGGAATGGATTATGTGATTGGAAATGGAAGAAATATATTTGGGAACCTCTCTTGGAGGGCTACGGTTTTTAGGGTGAAAATTGGATAAATTATGGTTAATGTGTAACAAGCATTAGACTAGAATTAATCAAGTGACAAAATGGAATTTAATGGAAGAAAAGTTTGAGGTTGAAGCCTAAATGATGGCTACGGTTTTGAGGCATAAAGATTAGGGTTCTTGGTGAACTAATTTAATGAGTGAACACTTAAATGAATTAAGGGAATGACATGTAGTATGATGACTTGAAAGAATTTGGGATTGTAACCATTGTGAGGCCCCGGCCTCTAGGGCAAATTTTAGGTAAGCATGTGGTTTTGATAATTTGGAAGCATAAGTGATTAGGTAATTAGAAACCTATGTAATAAATGGACAACTAATAAATTGGAAGAAATTTAGTATAGTCAAGACTTCATAAATTGTTAGAAGACTAAGAATGAGACCATTGTAAAACTTAAGGTGATTCTAAGTGAGTGAAGAACAAGAGAGTGTGAGGCTTAATAGCTTAATTAAATTACAAGTTATAGGAAATCGAATTGCCTTGGAATATTAAGCTAGTTGCAAGAATTGGATTTGGTCATGAACCTTGAAAAGGGAAACAAATTCTAAGTTAGGATTCATAATGAACCTAAGGACACATCAATTGACTCGGTCTTTATGTTATGATGTTATGGGTCCATGTGAGTGACCATTTGTACATTGATGCTTATATTGGCCTAATGTGGCATATTATGGAATTGTATGAGATTGTGGATCATACATGTTCATGCATAGTATCTTATGCATTGTGAATGTCCTTGTGGACTGTTGTAAGGTCAAGTTGCCTAGGAGATTGAACACACCTTAGTGCGGGTGCGAATAGACAAGTGTGGGTCGTGTTATGACCTCGGGGGCGTCGGGGTGCGGGTCCCCCACATGGATAGTTTAGAGCTCCTCTGTGCCGTAGGGCAAACCGATGCAAACACACTGACGATCTGGACTTGACATTGTCCACTGTCCTATATCGTGATCTAGTGAAGAATGTCTGTGCAATGCCATGATTGTGCACGATTTGATTTATAGCACTGGCCTCGGCAGCCGAGTCACAGACATGTCTCCTGATCTTTCTCTCCGATTGTTTGGGTTTAGCTCCATGGAGTAGGACTTTAGGAAAGCATGCATATGAACCATGATATATTCTGTCATTATTAATGTTAAATTTCTGTAACTATGACTGACTTGATTATTATTACTGTGATGATTGTCTGATTGTTGTGTTGATTCTTGGAAATACTATTGTGATATGTCTGCTATTGCTTGTTGTTGTTCTACTTTACTATAAATATCGTTGTTATTATTAATTCTTATTATTGCTTACAATTGAATTGCTTTTATGATAAATTCCATTTATTCTTAGTTATAAAATATATGAATTGTATTGCTTTATGGGCGCTCGCGCCGTGTCGTTTTCTTACTGCCTCAATGGTAATGAAGGATGGGTGTCTCACCTCTTTCCTATATCTTTGTATGTCTGTTTTATACTTATATTGATAAAAGATCGTGAGGATGATAAAGAGGGACCACACCTTGGTTGATTGGATTGGGCGTTTGGACAAGGTTTCTTCGGCTACGTACGAGTGCGATTGCGTGGAGGCATTGATGCCTGACTTGTTAATTGGGACTCGAGCGTCGTATGTGTATATGGGGTTGCGGCTTTGTCTGCTAGTAGTACCTATCCCTAGGTCACTACTTTTCCCCCTTTTAGTGTTTTATTCCCGCTATATCTTATTGGACTCTGTAATTGTTATATTCTATGTCATCAGTGATTTGTGTAAATTGACTATATATATATATATATATATATATATATATATATATATATATATATATATATATATATATATATAAGCGATATGATTTTATTTCAGTGGTTGTATCATGGCTTGAATATATTTATATTTCATTCGAGGCTCATATTTTCTACCTATGCAAATTGTCAAAAAAAAAAATATATATAGACTCTTGAGAATTTAAGTTACTGTTATCATGACTGTGACACACTTGGATTTAGTAACTGTGGTATAATGACGATTATGCTCCGGTGCTACATCAAGGGGTGTTACAATTACCATTTGGACAGAACCTCCGTAATCGATTACCCACAAGTTGTAATCGATTACGTGATTCCCAGCAGCACCATTTTGTGACATCAGAGGCTTGGTAATCGATTACACTCCTCTTGTAATCGATTACAAGCTAAACAGAATCTCTGTAATCGATTACACACCAGATGTAATCGATTACCAGATTTCCAAAATCACGATTTTGTATCTTTAAGAGCTTGGTAATCGATTACAAGCCTCGTGTAATCGATTACCACACGTAAGTTTGCAGAAAAACAGAGTTCTCAGGTCCTCTAACTCAAACCAAACCATTCCTCATCATATTTAATCAACAAGGTATTCAAATACAGCTTCAAATCATACAAGAGACATCAATGAATCATACAAACCCAACAAAATACATTATCATCAAAACAACGTAAAAATGGAAGAACTTTATACATAAATACAAAAATCAACAACAATACACATACAAGACATTCCCTTACTACCAAGGTTGGTTGAAGAGGATCATCTCCCTCTTACCTATTTAGAAAACAACACAATATGCCACTCCTTCTTGCCTTAGATTTTCGTTTTCTCCCCTTCAAGAAAAACTCCAATGTGAGTGATCACCACAATGTTCACTCAAGCCATGAAAAACAGGTTCTTGGTCACCAAGGTGGCCAAGAGAAAACGAAAATAGCAAGGAAATGGAAGAAAGTTGAAGACTTTACCTTAAAGCTCCAAGCTTTAGCTTTAATGGTGGAAGAGAAATGGAAGAAGAAGAAGAAGAAGAAAAAGAAGAACCAAGAGATAACCAATAAGGAGAGTAGTCTTGGAATGGTGGAAGGAACAAGAAAATGTGATTTGTCTGGCAAATGGGGAAGTTGGTCACCAATGTGATGGTGTGTGTGTGTGGACGGTGGAGAGGAAGAAGAGAGGAAGAGAGAATGGGTAGTTGGGTTTAGAGAAATGAGAGTGAATATTAAGGCAATGGAGGGGTAATATTTGGGCTTCCCCTTGTAGTTCTGCCGTAGGAGAGTGGGAAAAAGTGAGAGAGAAAAATGTGTTGTAAGGGAAATTGCTAGGAAGCTCCCATAACAAGCTTGGATTAAATTTAATCTTTCTTTTGCAATTAAAACTAATAGACGTGATACAAAAATTAGATTTTGAATAATGTGATAATATTTTTAATACCTGTTATTATTTATTGGACAATAGTAATAGTTGGTAGGAGTCAGCATTACAATTCTGACAGATAAATTTCTCACAGTGTTTTATTATCTCATCTGTTAAGATTTCTCAAAAAAATGTGAAACCTTGTAAACTGTGTCCGGCCTCGGGTTTAGTAAGATCCCCCGTCGACGTTTTCATAATTCAAGGTTCTCGGAGAAAATGTCTCATTTCTCCAGTTCTGCTCAGTACACACGCAAAACGAGAAATATATTAAAGTATTCCGCATTCTTAGAAAAATTCTAAGAAAATTCCAGAAAATCATAAATATTTTTAGAATGAATTCTGATAGTAGAAAAATAAATTTTGGGGTGTTACAGCATGCCTAACAAAAGACTATCATGTAAGGAGACATCCCAATGGGTGTCTTAAAGGTAGTCTTCTAAGCCCAAAAAGCATCCTTAAGCCTCAGGCTCCAATTCGTCCTATTAGGTTGGACAGTTTTCTCCAAGATTTGCTTGATCTCTCTGTTTGAGAGTTTGGCTTGCCCATTTGTTTGAGGCTGGTAAGGTGTAGAAACTTTATGCAAGACTCCATATTTTCTCATCAAGGACTCCATGCTTCGGATGCAAAAATGTGAGCCTTGATCACTGATGATAGCCCTCAGAATGCCAAATCTACAGAAAATATGTGATCTAACAAAATCTACAATAATTTTACAATCATCAGTCCGAGTAACTTTTGCCTCCACCCATTTAGATACATAATCAACAACTAACAAGATGTAAACAAAACCAAAAGAAATAGGAAAAGGTCCTATAAAGTTAATACCCCATACATAACAAATCTCACAAAATAGCAAAGGCAGTTGGGGTATCTCATTCCTACGAGAAATATTCCATGTTCGCTAGTAATGTTCACAAGACTTACAAAACATGTATGCATCATGAAATAGGGTAGGCCAATACAATCTAGAGTCCAAGACTTTTCTAGCTGTACATTGAGGCCCAAAATGCCCACCATATGTAAATGCATGACAAAAACTAAGAACAAACTGAAACTCATGATCAGGTACACATCTCCTAATAACTTGGTTACTACAAAACCTCCACAAGTAGGGATCATCCCACACATAATACTTAGACTCACTTTTCAATTTATCATTATGAGCCCTAGTAAAACATGTAGGAAAAACACTAGCAACTAAGAAATTGACTATATTTGCAAACCAAGGAGAGGTGATCTTACCTTGCAGTTGTAAAAGTTACTTACCAGGAAAAGAATCATAGATGGGAAGGGGATTCGAGGCTCTCTCAATCCTGCTCAGATGATTAGCCATCAGGTTCTCTGCTCCACTCCTATCTAGGATCTCAATGTCAAACTCTTGGAGCAGCAACATCCACATAATCAATTGTTGCTTAGCTTCAAGTTTCTTCAAAAGAAACTTAAGAGCTGGATGATTAGAAAACACCACAACCTTAGAACCAAGCATATAGGATCAAAACTTATGTAATGCAAACACAATAGCAAAAAATTCTTTTTCTGTGGTTGAGTAATTCGCGTGGGAGACTCTACCCACTCTCTGTGCCAAGACAGCTCCCACAACATAGTTAGATGCATCACACATCAGCACAAACGCGAGTGTCTAGTCAAGTGGCTAGATGATGGGGGTACTGGTCAAATCTTGCTTTAAATGATCAAAGGCTTCCTTGCATTTATAATTAAACATAAACTCCACATCTTTTTGCAGAAGGTTGGACAACGGAAGGGCTATCTAGCTGAAATCTTTGAGAAAGCTCTTGTAGAAACCTGCTTGTCCAAGAAAAGAATGAACTTCCCACACGTATGCAGGGTAAGATAAATAGGTAATGACATCTATTTTTGTAGGATCTTCATCAATACCCTCGCTGGATACTACATGACCTAAAACTATACCCTGCTCTACCATCATATGACATTTCTCAAAATTTAGAACAAGGTTAGTTTCAATGCATCTATGCAGCACTCTAGATATGCTATCCAAACAGGGATCAAAAGAAGAACCATATACAGTGAAATCATCCATAAACACCTCCATGCACTCTTGTTGAAAGTCTTAGAAGATACTTACCATGCACCGCTGGAAGGTACCAGGGGCATTGCAGAGGCCAAAGGGTATCCTTCTGTAAGCAAAAGTGCCGAAGGGATAGGTGAAAGTGGTCTTCTCCTGATCCTCTGGTTCAAAGTGGATCTAAAAGTAGCCATCCAAGAAGCAGTAATGTGATGTCCTAGCCAATCGCTCTAGCATCTGATCAATGAAAGGCATAGGATAATGATCCTTCCGAGTGGCCTGGTTGAGCCTCGTATAATCAATACATACTTTTTAGCTATTCTGTACTTTGCTAAGGATCAACTTATTCTTGTTTGCTACCATTGTAACCCCATATTTTTTCGGGATAACTTGCATAGGACTCAACCAAGTGCTATTAGATATGGGATAAATAATGCTAGCCTGCAGTAGCTTGGTCATTTCTTTCTTTACCATATCCAGAATTAGAGGATTCAGTCTCCTCTGAGGCTACCTCACTGCTTTAGCGCCATCCTCAAGTAATATCTGATGCATGCATATGGAAAGGCTAATACCAGGAATATCCGCAAGAGTCCATCCTATGGCTTTCTTATGCTCTCTCAGAATTTGTAGCAATCTTTTCTCCTACTTAGCAAGGAGGTTCTTGGCTATGATCACAGGAAGCTACTCATCATCTGCAAAGTATGCATACTTCAAGTGCTCAAGCAAAGGCTTAAGGTCTATTTTTGGTGGTTGCACTATAGAGGGGAGTAATCTAGGGGGTTACACTATTTCTGCAGACTGAGTGCGTATTAGGGATAACTGTGAAAACTTGATTATTTCAATAATCGATTATTTCAATAATCAAGCTGTGAAAGCTTGATTATTTCAATAATCAATTATGTTTAGATATGTTAGCTAAAAAGTAATTTTAAGCTAATCTGTTTTGTTTGAATTATATTAAAAAGAATCGTTTTTATGCATTAAATTACCAAAATAGGTATAGAATGATTAAAAAAGTGATTTAATTGATTAAAAAATTATTTGATTGAGGACAAAATGGTATTTACATCTCAAAGTGTAAGGAATAATCTATAATCTAAAATCATAAGCTGAAATTTTAGTATTATGAAAAAAAGCTATTAGAATGCATTGAATTTCGTGTAAAAGCTAAAATTTATTTTATCAAACATGATTGAACACTATTACAATAGAAAAAAAGTTACTGGTTCAGCTTATAAGCTGACCCAAACACGCTATGAATCTCCTCATAATCTGTAACAACTGCATAATCTATAGAAATAGAGTTATCATCTCTCAAGAATGCAGAAATCTCAGCACAAACAACACATATTATATCACCATCACAATCAGTACATGAGTGACAATGAATAGAATCATTAATATTAGTAAGATCAGGAAATTCATCATACAACTCATCATAAGTTTCCATAACTAAATCAGTAATCAAATCAATATGAAAAATAGAATGCTCTTCCATGGAATGTTTCATAACATAAAAAAAGTTAATCTGAACAATAAAGTCTCCAAACTCCATAGATAGAGTTCTTGCATGTACATCTATCTTAGTCATTACTATTTTAAGGAATGGCCTCCCTAGAATAAGCAAAGCCTTGATGGATGGTGACTCCCCCTTAATCTTCAGAATATTAAAATTTTCAAGAAAGATCAGCTAATTAGCCCATACTAACACATCTTCAATCAACCCAACTGGGTACCCATTGCTCCTGATAGCCAACTGAATCACAACACCTGTAGCACACAAAGGGCCAAGTCCAAGAGAGTTAAAAACAAACATAGGCATTACATTAATAGAAACACCTAAATCTAGCATAGCATGCTAAAATCTGTAATTGCCTATAATGCATTGAATTGTAAAAGTCCCTAGATCCTTGCATTTCTGAGGCATAGGCTGAATAAAGGCTAAAACATTTTGGCCCATACTAATTCTTTCATTACCCTTCAACCTCCTCCTATGGGTGCGTAATTCCTTAAGAAACTTGGCATATTTTAAAATTTGCTTGATTGCATCTGGCAATGGAATATTAACTTCCACTTCCCTGAAAAAATTCAAGAAGCTCTTTATCTTTCTCAGCCTCGTCTATCTTTTTGGACTGAGTGGCTTTCGGTGGAAAGGGAAGGGTTACTGCAGGCTCATTAACAACCACTGATTTCTTCTTACCCTCAGATTTTTGGACTAGTTTATTAGAAACAAATTTCTCTGCCAGTTATTGCTTGGTTGCAAGTTGAGGTTCAGTTAGTGCTTATACAGATTTTCTAGAGCTCAACATAATGGCACTCATATTCCCCTTTGGATTGGGAATTGTTTGTGAAGGAAGTTGGCCAGAACCTTTGACCTGCAACTGAGTCAATGAGGAAGCTAATTGTCCAATCTAGGTTTCTAAATTCTATATGGAGGCTTCTATCCTCTGCTAGAACTAAATATTAGTTGAGGTCATCTGCTTCACCAAATCCTCAAATAAAGGCTTAGGTTTTGTGGCTGCTGGACTTGGTTGTTGCATAGGTTGCTAGAATTGTTGCCTACTAGGTCCAACAAGAGACTGAAACTATGGTTGCCTAGGTGGTTGTTGGAATGGCTGCTGGAATGGTTGCCTATACGATTGTGGTTGCTGTTGTTGTGATCTTGAAATGTATAATCATCATCCTGAAGTGTAGGGCATGCATCTATGGCGCGACACTCGGGGCCGACGAGGGCGGGGAGTAGTCGCCAGTGCAAAAAGATAAAGCACAGATAAGAAGTGGCTCCTGGCAGGCTTCTAGGCGAAAGGACACATGAATGAACAGAATACACACTAAAAAGAGAGCGATTCAGAGAATGTGCAGGTATAGGACTACATAGTTGAGGATGGCTTAAAGAAATTGATTAGCACCACCCATATCAACAGGATGCATCTTTTTTTCGGGAGCCAAGAACATAAGTACTCCATGGTTAAGCGTGCTTGACTTGGAGCACTTGTGGGATGGGTGACCTCCTAGGATGTTTCCGAGGATGCGTGTGAGTGAGGACTAAGCACGCTGAACAGACCTATGTTGATTTGTTGGGACACTCATCAATCCTACAGGTAGTCCCAAGATGTTACAAATGGTATTAGGGAGGGACCTCTCCTAGTACGGTGTGGTTCAGGAACGAACCATGCGAAAGCTAGTAGGTATGTGAGACCCGGGGCTGACGAGGGCGAGGAGTGGTCGCCAGTGCAAAAAGATAAAGTACGGACAAGGACCGGCTCCTGCCAGGCTTCTAGGTGAAAGGACACATGAATGATCTGAATACACACTGAAATGAAAGGGAGTTAGAGAATATGTAGGTATGGGGCCGCATAGTTGAGGATGGCTTAAAGAAATTATTTAGCACCACCCATATCAACAAGATGCATATTCTTTTCGAGAGCCAAGAACATAAGTATTCCATGGTTAAGCTTGCTTGACTTGGAGCACTTATAGGATAGGTGACATCCTAGGATGTTTCTTAGGAAGCGTGTGAGTGAGGATAAAGCACGCTAAAAATAACCGTGTTGATTTGTTGGGACACTTATTAATCCTGCAGGCAGTCCCAAGATGTTACAAATAGTATTAGAGAGGGACCTCTCCTAGTATGGTGTGTAACACCCCAAAATTTACTTTTCTACTATCAGAATTCATTCTAAAAATATTTATCATTTTCTGGAATTTTCTTGGAATTTTCTGAGAGCGCGGAATATTTTAATATATTTCTCGTTTTATGTGTGTACTGAGCGGAACCGGAGAAATGAGACATTTTCTCTGAGAACCTTGAACTATGGAAACGTCGACGGGGGATCTTACTAAACCCGAGGCTGGACACAGTTTACAAGGTTTCATTTTTTTCGAGAAATCTTAACAGATGAGATAATAAAACACTGTGAGAAATTTATCTGTCAGATTTGTAATGCTGACTCCTACCAATTATAACTATTGTCCAATAAATAATAACATATATTAGAAATATTATCACATTATTCAAAATCTAATTTTTGTATCACATCTATTAGTTTTAATTTCAAAAGAAAGATTAAATTTAATCCAAGCTTGTTATGGGAAGCTTCCTAGCAATTTCCCTTACAACACATTTTTCTCTCTCCCTTTTTCCACTCTTCTACGGCAGAACTACAAGGGAAGCCCAAATATTACCCCTCCATTGCCTCAATATTCACTCTCATTTTTCTAAACCCAACTACCCATTTCTCTCTTCCTCTCTTCTTCTTCCTCTCCACCGTACTCACACACACACACCATCACATTGGTGACCAACTTCCTCACTTGCCAAACCAATCACATTTTCTTGTTCCTTCCACCATTCCAAGACTACTCTCCTTGTTGGTTATCCCTTGGTTCCTCTTCTTCTTCTTCTTCCATTTCTCTACCACCATTAAAGCTAAAGCTTGGAGCTTTAAGGTAAAGTCTTCAACTTTCTTCCATTTCCTTGTTATTTTCGTTTTCTCTTGGCCACCTTGGTGACCAAGAACCTATTTTTCATGGCTTGAGTAAACATTGTGGTGATCACTCACATTGGAGTTTTTCTTGAAGGGGAGAAAACGAAAATCTAGGGCAAGAAAGAGAAGTACATTGTGTTGTTTTCTAAATAGGTAAGAGGGAGATGATCCTCTTCAACCAATCTTGGTAGTAAGGGAATGTCTTGTATGTGTATTGTTGTTGATTTTTGAATCCATGTATAAAGTTCTTTCATTTTTATGTTGTTCTTGATGATAATGTATTTTGTTGGGTTTGTATGATTTATTGATGTCTCTTACATGATTTGAAGGTGTATTTGAGTATCTTGTTGATTAAATATGATGAGGAATGGTTTGGTTTGAGTTAGAGGACCTGAGAACTCTATTTTTCTGCAAACTTACGTGTGGTAATCGATTACACGAGGCTTGTAATCGATTACCAAGCTCTTAAAGATACAAAATCGTGATTCTAAAAATCTGGTAATCGATTACATCTGGTGTGTAATCGATTATAGAGATTCTGTTTAGCTTGTAATCGATTACAATAGGAGTGTAATCGATTACCAAGCCTCTGATGTCACGAAATGGTGTTGCTGGGAATCACGTAATCGATTACAACTTGTGGGTAATCGACACGGAGGTTAATCAATTGGTAATCGATTACACGGTTGTGTAATCGATTACAGATGTAGCCTTGAATTTACGAAACGTGATTCGGGAATCACGTAATCGATTACAATGAGATTGTAATCGACATGAGGTTCATTTCTCGGGTAATCGATTACAAGGGTGCTGTAATCGATTACCAAGACCAAAAATGAGATTTTTGAGCTGAAAATGATTGAGATTATGGTTCTTTATCCTTTGTAACTCAAACATAACCAAAAAACCCTGGATTCAAGGATTTTACTTTACTAAATTGTGATAGAAATGTGAATTCACCCCAATAGGGAAGAAATGGTTTTGAATATGGAATCCTTGGATCCATGATTATGGAAATTGTGGTATATGTGTAATAAGAAATGCATGTTGATGCTGAGAATTATTGATGTAGTGCTCAATGAGATAAGGATGATGATGTGTCATTGAGGCAATATTTTGAATAAATGTATTGTTGATATGTCATGTTGGACATTGAATATTGCTTATGTGCCATTGAGGAAAGGCTTATGCTAAATGCATCGTTGATGAACATTACATGATTGGATTGTGTCATCATGCATGCGTATTGTCCGTGGGACATTGTTGAGAAGGCTATGTTGCCTAGGAGTTTGAATAACACCTTTGTGCAGGTGCGAATAGACTAAGCGTAGGTGTCATATATTGTTGACCCTGGAGGCGTCGGGGTGTGGGTGTCTGACAATAGACACTGGTAGCTCCACTGGGGCCGTGGGATAGACCAATGCAACACACCGATGATCCTGCCTGAGATGCTGTCCTATGTCGCGATCAACTATTGAGGTTCCATGTGTGAGCCATTTTGCACAAATGTTTTTATGTGATGAGCACACTATATTTTTAAGGCTAACGATACACTGGCATTACTCCTTGATCATTCACTCCGAAAATGTTTATGTCTAGCTCCATGAAGTAGGAACTTTGGTACCCTTGTTGCATTGTGAGTTTTTAGTCGCATGGTCCATTGAGCATTCATGATTAGATGATGTGTTTACTATTATGATTGTGACATTTATTCGATTCTTGGTAATGCTAATATTGCTAGTTGGCTATGGATGATGTTAATTACTGTTCCTTGCCGTTGTACTCTTATTAATTACTTTCATGTGTTACTATACTTGTATGTGTTAACTGTGTCTTATGTGGGCGTATGACGCCGTTTATTCTCTTCTTACCTTGTTGATACTGAAAGTTGGGAATCTCACCTCTTTCGGTACTTTTCTTTATTTTGCATTTTGGTTGAATCGTATGCTCTCTAGAAGACACTCGGGAGGAGAACAAGGAAGCTACTGAGTTTAAAGGTTTCTGACCTTATCTCGATTAAGACCGAAGTTGCTGAGAATGTCTTTTCGACCCCGTGGATTTTTTTGGTTATGTGAGGATCAACTTTCATGGTGGTCCGGATTGCTTTGGCACATCAACGTGCGATCGAGTTACAATGCTTAGCGATGCGTGTACCACGGTGAATTGACGGTGTCTTTGGCATGGGGACGCTACACTGCTTCTATTTTTTACTTTCATGCTTTTGTGTGGTTGGAATTTTATATGCCTGTAAGAGATATGTGGGCAGATATGTACTATACCACACGTGACGACTCTTTCTGTCGTCATTTGCTAACATGTACTGGGCTCCCGCCGCACGTAAACATTTGTTCTGTCGTCCGATGGATGTCTCGTCGGACGACGAGGACCCCGAGGAGGATCCATCTACGGTTCCTTCTCACCATTCCCTTCAAAAGCATCTTAGGGTTGGTTGTAAATTGATGGCTACTGATGGCTATCAATTTATTTTTGAGGGAGCTTGACGTAATACTGGATTAGTGGGTAGATATATTTGTATCTCTTGGGGTAGGTACACATTTTGCTTTTTGTATATCCTTTTTTTGGAAATGTAAATTTAACAGGCTCGTGCTTCTGATATAAAACATGTAATTATCCATATTGTGTATGGCTGTATGTTTCATTCCCTGTTGATTTCTCTTTAACGTTTTTGATAAGAAGTTTTATATGAAGGAGGAACTTTTAATTTTAAATCAATCACGCGGTATATTTACAAACAGGTGTATATGTATGTTCAATGGAAGTTTTAACTGGAACTATGTTAAGAAAAAAAATGCTCAAATTTTTTGTAGACATTTTTGGGTCGTTTCACTATAGTGCGACGTTCCTTCTTCTCACCCGTTATGATTGAAGGGAGAAAAAGGGGCGTTACACTGTCTTGGTATCAGAGCTCCCGGTTATGTTTCTTTGGGTCGTGTGGTTTTGGACTGTCTTGTTTGTGCTGTGTCATTCTGTGTGATTTTACTGTTTGGTATTCAAATGAATACATCTGACTTTCTCTGTGTTTTGCGTAGTCTAAATCTGAGAAGGAATAATGGCTCGTCGGGGTGATATGGTTGTTGCCATAGAGGCAACACAGAAGATGGTCGAGGCAATGTTGCAACAGAACCAGCAGACAGCTCAACAACAGGCTAGGGCTGCACAATAGCTAGAGGCTACAACGGATGTTCAGAACTTGGAAGGATTTCATCGCGCTAATCCTCCACAGTTTAAAGGGGAGTTTGACCCGGAAAAAGCTACATTGTGGATTCAAGAATTGGAGAAAATATTTACGGGGATGAATTGTGCTGGTGATAGGAAGGTGACCTATGCCGCATACATGCTGATGGGAGATGCTGAACATTGGTGGATGGGAGAACAAAGGCTGTTGCAAGCTGCGAATAGAGTGATAACCTGGGAAGTGTTCAAAGAAAGGTTCTTGAACAAGTATTTTCCTAAAAGTGCCAAGCACGCAAAGAAATAGAATTTCTAAGATTGCGATAGGGAGGCATGACTGTGAGTGAATACGCTACCAAGTTTGAGAACTTGTCCAGATTTTCAGCCTATTTTCAACTTTAGCCCAATGAAACTTGGAAGTGTCGGAAGTTTGAGGAAGGCCTGAGGCATGATGTGAAGAAAATCGTGATAGCTTTGAAGATCACTCAGTTTTCTGAGCTACTCGACACTTGCTACCGATTGGAAAGTGTTGAACAAGAATGCGAGGCAAGAAAAAGAAACTTTAGGCCTGTTCGGTCCCAAAGAGGAGGTGGTGGTAACGCAAGTCATTATCAAAAGAAGCCTTATTCCAGACCCTCTGGAAGCCAACAACCCCAAAAATTTCAAGGAGGAAGCCCAACTGGAAGCCCTGTAAGGATGGGTCAGAATGCTACAACTACGCCGAGATGCATGAAGTGTGGGAAAGAGCATTTCACAAGGGACTGCACAATCAAAGGAATTATTTGCTTTCGATGCGGGAAACCTGGTTACGTTTCTCGAGACTGTAACCAGACCAAGGCGGAACCATCCGTCAATGTTGCTAAGACTTCTAAACCACAAGTTGGAGGCAGAGTCTACACCCTGAGTGGTGCTGAGGCCTCTGAATCTGAGGATCTGATACAGGGAGAAGGCATCATTGAAAGTAATCTTTTAATTATACTGTATGACTCTGGTGCTACTCATTTTTTCATTTCACATGATTGTGTGAAAAGACTTGGGTTGCCTGTGTCTTCTTTACCTTTCAATTTGACTGTTTCGACTCCTACTGCAAAATATGTAGTCACTACTAAGGTGTGTCTAGGTTATCCTTTAACAGTGGAAGGTCGAGTCTTTTCTGTCGACTTGATCTGTTTACCATTATCCCAACTAGACGTGATATTAGGAATGGACTGGCTATCTGCCAACCATGTTTTGTTGGGCTCTTCTCGAAAAACAATAGTTTTCCCTTTGGATGAGGATTCTAGATTTTTGACCACCAACCAAGTGAAAGCTTTCCTGAAAGAAGGAGCTCGAGGATACATGTTGTTATCTTCTTTGAAAGTTGAGAGTGAAGTTGATGTGGACGCAATCTCTGTTGTTCGAGATTTTCCTGAGGTTTTCCCTAACGATGTACCTGGTTTGCCACCGGAACGTGAGGTCGAGTTTGCTATCGACTTGGTACCTGGAGCTGGCCCTATTTCTATGGCGCCTTATCGTATGGCACCTGCAGAACTCGTGGAACTTAAGAAGCAGCTGGAAGAACTCCTAGAGAAGAAATTCATGAGACCCAGTGTGTTACCGTGGGGAGCACCTGTATTGTTGGTCAAGAAGAAAGATGGGACTTCAAGATTATGCGTGGACTACCGTCAGTTAAACAAGGTTGCGATCAAGAACAAGTATCCGTTGCCGAGGATAGATGACTTGATGGACCAATTGAAGGGAGCAGCTGTATTTTCCAAGATCGATCTACGATCGGGATATCACCAAATCAGAGTGAAAGTGGAAGATATTCCCAAGACGACTTTTCGTACTCGTTATGGTCATTACGAGTACCTGGTGATGCCTTTTGGTGTGACAAATGCACCTGCGATATTTATGGACTACATGAATAGGATAGTTCGTCCTTACTTGGACAAATTCGTTGTTGTTTTCATCGACGATATTCTGATCTATTCACAAAGTCGCGAGGACCATGCTGAGCACCTCAGCATAGTTCTCCAGATCTTGAAGGAGAAAGAGCTATATGCGAAACTATCCAAGTGTGAGTTTTGGCTAGATGAAGTGAAGTTCTTAGGTCATGTCATCACAAAGGAAGGAATCGCAGTGGATCCTTCAAAGGTAGAAGCTGTACTATAGTGGGAAAGACCAACTACAGTAACGGAAATCCAAAGCTTTATTGGATTAACTGGATACTACCGGAGGTTTATCGAGGGATTTTCCAAAATTGCTGGACCGCTCACTCAACTCACCAAGAAAGACCAAGCTTTTGAATGGACAGATTCCTGCGAAGGAAGTTTCCAAGAGTTAAAGAGGAAGCTGACTACGT
The DNA here is from genome assembly GCA_029884605.1 of Ormosia emarginata. Lineage (NCBI taxonomy): Eukaryota > Viridiplantae > Streptophyta > Magnoliopsida > Fabales > Fabaceae > Ormosia > Ormosia emarginata. Next base: position 51,588,309 of record JAQQTP010000088.1, read on the forward strand.
CACCAGTGCTAGTCTTACTGAATCCTAGTGAACCATTTGAAGTGTACTGTGATGCTTTGTATCAAGGTTTGGGGTGCGTTCTTATGCAAAACGGAGGAGTGGTAGCTTACGCTTCAAGACAATTGCGAGTGCACAAGAAGAACTACCCAACACACGATCTTGAGTTAGCTGCAGTGGTGTTTGCATTGAAGATATGGAGACATTATTTGTATGGAGCCACATTCAATGTCTTCAGTGATCACAAAAGTCTGAAGTACCTGTACGATCAGAAAGAGCTGAACATGAGGCAGCGAAGATGGATAGAATTTTTGAAAGATTACGATATCCAACTTCAGTATCATCCTGGAAAGGCGAACGTGGTGGCCGATGCTTTGAGTAGAAAGACGATTAGTGTTGCTACTATGATGATTAGAGAAAAAGACTTTATAGAGTAATTCAGAGATGTATGGTCATTTGTAAAGTTAACACCGGGTAAATTCTGCATGAATAGGATCACTATCTCGAATGACCTGATGGATGATATTCGAGAGAAACAAAAGGTTGATAAATTCCTGCAAGAAGAAAGAGAATTGATAAAGCAAGGTGGTGTGTCAACATTGAAGGAAGGAAGTGATGGGATTTTGAGATTCCAAGGAAAGGTCTGTGTGCCTAAAGATGAAGAACTCAGAAAGTACATACTTGAACATGCTCATTCTAGTCAGTTGAGTATGCATCCTGGAATGAACAAGATGTATCAAGACTTGAGGAAGTTATTTTGGTGGCATGGGATGAAAAGGGATATCGCTAGATGCGTGTCATCTTGTTTGGTTTGCCAGAAAATGAAGGTTGAGCATCAAAGACCAGCTGGATTACTACAACCCTTGGCTATCCCTGAATGGAAATGGGATAGCATCGCCATGGACTTTGTTGTCGGATTACCAAGAACTAGGAAAGGATATGACTCAATATGGGTAATAGTGGATCGACTTACGAAGTCAGCTCACTTTCTGCCAATCAACATAAGATATCCTTTGGAGAAGTTGACTCAGATTTACATTGGTGAAATTGTTAGACTTCACGGGATACCCACGAGTATTGTTTCTAATAGAGACCCGCGGTTTACCTCGAAGTTTTGGCAAAGTCTTCAAGAGGCTATGGGAACAAAGTTGCGGTTAAGTTCTGCCTACCATCCACAAACTGATGGTCAATCAGAAAGAACAATTCAGTCGTTAGAAGATCTGTTGAGAGCTTGTGCGATAGAGCAAATTGGAGGTTCGGATGAAATCTTGCCATTGGTGGAATTCACCTACAACAATAGTTACCATTCAAGTATAGGGATGGCGCCCTATGAGGCTTTATATGGGCGGAGGTGTCGGACGCCTCTATGCTGATATCAAGATGGAGAACGACTTACCGTTGGACCTGAACTCATTCAGCAGACAACTGAGAAGGTTAAAATGATTCAGGAGAAAATGAAAACGGCTCAGAGTCGGCAGAAGAGTTATGCGGACAAAAGAAGGAAACCTCTTGAGTTTGAAGAAGGAGAGCATGTCTTCTTGAAAGTCACGCCTATGAATGGGGTCGGTCGTGTCCTCAAATCTAGAAAACTTACTCCAAAATTCCTTGGACCCTACCAAATTCTTCGTCGGATAGGTCCTGTTGCTTACCAAGTAGCTTTACCTCCTTTTCATTCAAATCTTCATAATGTCTTTCATGTGTCACAACTCAGAAAATATATCCCAAATCCTAATCATGTCATAGCACCTGACTCTGTACAATTGAAGGAAAACTTGACATATGAGACAACTCCTGTAAGGATTGAGGATAGGAGGACAAAGCAACTCAGAGGAAAGGACATTGCACTAGTGAAGGTAATCTGGAACGAAGCAACTAGAGATGTGACGTGGGAGCTGGAGGACAAGATGAAGGAGCAATATCCCGAATTATTTTAAAGTATGGAAAATTTCGAGGACAAAATTCCTATTTCTTGGGGGGAGTTGTAACACCCCAAAATTTACTTTTCTACTATCAGAATTCATTCTAAAAATATTTATGATTTTTTGGAATTTTCTGAGAGCGCGGAATATTTTAATATATTTCTCGTTTTACGTGTGTACTGAGCGGAACCGGAGAAATGAGACATTTTCTCTGAGAACCTTGAACTATGGAAACGTCGACGGGGGATCTTACTAAACCCGAGGCCGGACACAATTTACAAGGTTTCACATTTTTCAAGAAATCTTAACAGATGAGATAATAAAACACTGTGAGAAATTTATCTGTCAGATTTGTAATGCTGACTCCTACCAACTATAACTATTGTCCAATAAATAATAACATATATTAGAAATATTATCACATTATTCAAAATCTAATTTTTGTATCACATCTATTAGTTTTAATTTCAAAAGAAAGATTAAATTTAATCCAAGCTTGTTATGGGAAGCTTCCTAGCAATTTCCCTTACAACACATTTTTCTCTCTCCCTTTTTCCACTCTTCTACGGCAGAACTACAAGGGGAAGCCCAAATATTACCCCTCCATTGTCTCAATATTCACTCTCATTTCTCTAAACCCAACTACCCATTTCTCTCTTCCTCTCTTCTTCTTCCTCTCCACCGTACTCACACACACACACCCTCACATTGGAGACCAACTTCCTCATTTGCCAAACCAATCACATTTTCTTGTTCCTTCCACCATTCCAAGACTACTCTCCTTGTTGGTTATCCCTTGGTTCCTCTTTTTCTTCTTCTTCCATTTCTCTTCCACCATTAAAGCTAAAGCTTGGAGCTTTAAGGTAAAGTCTTCAACTTTCTTCCATTTCCTTGCTATTTTCGTTTTCCCTTGGCCACCTTGGTGACCAAGAACCTATTTTTCATGGCTTGAGTAAACATTGTGGTGATCACTCACATTGGAGTTTTTCTTGAAGGGGAGAAAACGAAAATCTAGGGCAAGAAGGAGAAGTACATTGTGTTGTTTTCCAAATAGGTAAGAGGGAGATGATCCTCTTCAACCAATCTTGGTAGTAAGGGAATGTCTTGTATGTGTATTGTTGTTGATTTTTGAATCCATGTATAAAGTTCTTTCATTTTTATGTTGTTCTTGATGATAATGTATTTTGTTGGGTTTGATGATTTATTGATGTCTCTTGCATGATTTGAAGGTGTATTTGAGTATCTTGTTGATTAAATATGATGAGGAATGGTTTGGTTTGAGTTAGAGGACCTGAGAACTCTGTTTTTCTGCAAACTTACGTGTGGTAATCGATTACACGAGGCTTGTAATCGATTACCAAGCTCTTAAAGATACAAAATCGTGATTCTGGAAATCTGGTAATCGATTACATCTGGTGTGTAATCGATTACAGAGATTCTATTTAGCTTGTAATCGATTACAAGAGGAGTGTAATCGATTACCAAGCCTCGATGTCACGAAATGGTCTTCATTGGGAATCACGTAATCGATTACAACTTGTGGGTAATCGATTACATGAGGTTCTGTCAATTGGTAGTCGATTACCACGGTTGTGTAATCAATTACTAGAGCCTTGAAGTTACGAAACGTGATTCTGGGAATCACGTAATCGATTACAATGAGATTGTAATCGATTACAGAGGTTCTGTTTCTCAGGTAATCGATTACAAGGGTGTTGTAATCGATTACCAAGACCAAAAATGAGATTTTTGAGTTGAAAATGATTGAGATTATGGTTCTTTATCCTTTGTAACTCAAACATAACCTAAAAACCCTGGATTCAATGATTTTACTTTACTAAATTGTGATAGAAATGTGAATTCACCCCAATAGGGAAGAAATGGTTTTGAATATGGAATCCTTGGATCCATGATCATGGAAATTGTGGTATATGTGTAATAAGAAATGCATGTTGATGCTGAGAATTATTGATGTAGTGCTCAATAAGATAAGGATGATGATGTGCCATTGAGGCAATGTTTTGAATAAATGTATTGTTGATATGTCATGTTGGACATTGAATATTGCTTATGTGCCATTGAGGAAAGGCTTATGCTAAATGCATCGTTGATGAACATTACATGATTGGACATTGTGTCATCATGCATGCGTATTGTCCGTGGGACATTGTTGAGAAGGCTATGTTGCCTAGGAGTTTGAATAACACCTTTGTGCGGGTGCGAATAGACTAAGCGTAGGTGTCATATGTTGTTGACCCTTGGGGCGTCGGGGTGTGGGTGTCTCACAATAGACAGTGGTAGCTCCACTGGGGCCGTGGGATAGACTAATGCAACACACCGACGATCCTGCCTGAGATGTTGTCCTATATCGTGATCAACTGTTGAGGTGCCATGTGTGAGCTATTTTGCGCAAATGTTTTTATGTGATGAGCACACTATATTTTTAAGGCTAACGATACACTGGCATTACTCCTTGATCATTCACTCTAAAAATGTTTATGTCTAGCTCCATGGAGTAGGAACTTTGGTACCCTTGTTGCATTGTGAGTTGTCAGTCGCATGGTCCATTAAGAATTCATGATTGGATGATGTGTTTACTATTATGATTGTGACATTTATTCGATTCTTGGTAATGCTAATATTGCTAGTTGGCTATGGATGATGTTAATTACTGTTACTTGTTGTTTTACTCTTATTAATTACTTTCATGTGTTACTATACTTGTATGTGTTAACTATGTCTTATGTGGGCGTATGACGCCGTTTATTCTCTTGTTGCCTTGTTGGTACTGAAAGCTGGGAATCTCACCTCTTTCGGTACTTTTCTTTATTTTGCATTTTGGTTGAATCGTATGCTCTCTAGAAGACACTCGTGAGGAGAACAAGGAAGCTACTGAGTTTCAAGGTTTTTGGCCTTATCTCGATTAAGACCAAAGTTGCTGAGAATGTCTTTTCGCCCCCGTTGATTTTTTGGGTTACGTGAGGATCAACTTTCATGGTGGTCCTGATTGCTGGCACATCAACGTACAGACTGACCGATGTGTGTACCACGGCAAATTGACGGTGCCTTTGGCATGGGGACGCTACACTGCTTCTATTTTTGACTTTCATGCTTTTGTGTGGTTGGAATTTTATATGCCTGTAAGAGATATGTGGGCAGATATGTACTATACCACACGTGACGACTCTTTCTGTCTCTTGCACGGGCTCCTGCCCGCTGTTCTGTCGTCCCGATGGATGTCTCGTCGGACGACGAGGACCCTGAGGAGGATCCATCTACGGTTCCTTCTCACTCCAGGCAGTCTTAGGGTTGGTTGTAAATTGATGGCTACTGATGGCTATCAATTTATTTTTGAGGGAGCTTGACGTAATACTGGATTAGTGGGTAGATATATTTGTATCTCTTGGGGTAGGTACACATTTTGCTTTTTGTATATCCTTTTTTTGGAAATGTAAATTTAACAGGCTCGTGCTTCTGATATAAAACATGTAATTATCCATATTGTGTATGGCTGTATGTTTCATTCCCTGTTGATTTCTCTTTAACATTTTTGATAAGAAGTTTTATATGAAGGAGGAACTTTTAATTTTAAATCAATCACGCGGTATATTTACAAACAGGTGTATATGTATGTTCAATGGAAGTTTTAACCGGAACTATGTTAAGAAAAAAAATGCTCAAATTTTCCGTAGACATTTTTGGGTCGTTTCACTATAGTGCAATGTTCCTTCTTCTCACCCGTTATGATTGAAGGGAGAAAAAGGGGCGTTACACGGTGTGGTTCAGGAACGACCCATGCGGAAGCTCGTGGGTATGTGACACCTGGGGCTGATGAGGGCAGAGAGTGGTCACCGGTGCAAAATGATGAAGCAAGGACAAGGAGCGGCTCCTGGCAGGCTTCTAGGCGATAGGATACATGAATGAACTGAATACACACTGAAATAAGAGGGACTCAAAGAATGTGCAGGTATGGGACTGCATAGTTGAGGATGACTTAAAGAAATTGATTAGCACCACCCATGTCAACAAGATGCATCTTCTTTTCGGGAGCCAAGAACATAAGTACTCCATTTTTAAGCATGCTTGACTTGGAGCACCTATGGGATGGGTGACCTCCTAGGATGTTTCCTAGGATGCCTGTGAGTGAAGACAATGCACACTGAAAAAACCCATGTTGATTTGTTGGGACACTCATCAATCTTGTAGGCAGTCCCAAGATGTTACAAATGGTATCAGAGAGGGACCTCTCCTAGTACGGTGTGGTTCAAGGACAAACCATGTGGAAGATGGTGGGTATGTGAGACCTGGGGCTGACGAGGGCAGGGAGTGGTCGCTGGTTCAAAAAGATGAAGCACAGACAATGAGCGGCTCCTGGCAGGCTTCTAGGTGAAAGGACACATGAATGAACTGAATACACACCGAAATGAGAGGGATTCAGAGAATGTGCCAGTATGGGACTGCATAGTTGAGGATGGCTTAAAGAAATTGATTAGCACCACCCATATCAACAAGATGTATCTTCTTTTAAGGAGCCAAGAACATAAGTACTCCATTGTTAAGCGTGCTTGACTTGAAGCACTTGTGGGATGGGTGACGTCCTAGGATGTTTCCTAGGATGCGTGTGAGTGAGGACAAAACACGCTGAAAAGGCCTATGTTGATTTGCTGGGACACTGATCAATCCTGCAGGCAGTCCTAAGATGTTACAAATGGTTTCAGGGAGGGACCTCTCCTAGTACGGTGTAGTTCAGGGACGAACCATGCGGAAGCTGGTGGGTATGTGACATCCAGGGCTGACAAGGGCGGGGAGTGGTCGCCGGTGCAAAAAGATGAAGCACAGACAAGGAGCGGCTCCTGGTAGGCGTCTAGGCGAAAGGGCCCATGAATGAACTGAATACACACTGAAATGAGAGGGATTCAGAGAATATGCAGGTATGGGACTGCATAGTTGAGGATGGCTTAACGAAATTGATTAGCACCACCCATATCTACAAGATACATCTTCTTTTCGGGAGCCATGAACATAAGTACTCCATGGTTAAGTGTGCTTGACTTGGAGCACATGCGGGATGGGTGACCTCTTAGGATGTTTCCTAGGATGCGTGTGAGTGAGGTCAAAGCACGCTGAAATGACCGATGTTGATTTGTTGGGATACTCATCAATCCTGTAGGCAGTCCCAAGATGTTACAAATGGCAACGAAGAGGGACCTCTCCTAGTACAGTGTGGTTCAGGGACAAAACATGTGGAAGCTTGTGGGTATGTGACACCCAGGGTTAACAAGGGCAGGGAATGGTCGCCGGTGGAAAAAGATGAAGCATAGACAAGGAGCGGCTCCTGGCAGGCTTCTAGGCGATAGGACACATGAATGAACTGAATACACACCGAAATGAGAGGGATTAAGAGAATGTGCAGGTATGGGACTGTATAGCTGAGGATGGCTTAAAGAAATGGATACCACCCATATCAACAAGATGCATCTTCTTTTCGGAAGCCCAGAACATAAGTATTCCATGGTTAAGCGTGCTTGACTTGGAGCACTTGTGGCATGGGTGACCTCCTAGGATGTTTCCAAGGATGCGTGTGAGTGAGGACAAAGCACGCTAAACAGACCTATGTTGATTTGTTGCAGCACTCATCAATCCTGCAGGCAGTCCCAAGATGTTACAAATGGTATCAAGGAGGGACCTCTCCCAGTACAGTGTGGTTCAGGAACGAACCATGCGGAAGCTGGTGGGTATGTGACACCCGGGGCTGACGAGGGCGGGGAGTGGTCGCCGATGCAAAAAGATAAAGCACAGACAAGGAGCGGTTCCTGCTAAGCTTCTAGGTGAAAGGACGTATGAATGATCTGAATACACACTGAAATGAGAGGGATTCAGAGAATATGCAAGTATGGGACTGCATAGTTGAGGATGGCTTAAAGAAATTATTTAGCACCACCCATATAAGAAAGATGCATCTTCTTTTCAGGAGCCAAGAACATAAGTATTCCATGGTTAAGCATGCTTGACTTGGAGCTCTTATGGGATGGGTGACCTCCTAGGATGTTTCCTAGGATGCATCCGAGTGAGGACAAAGCACGCTTAAAAGACCCATGTTGATTTGTTGGGACACTTATTAATCCTGCAGGCAGTCCCAAGATGTTACAAATAGTATTAGAGAGGGACCTCTCCTAGTACGGTGTGGTTCAGCAACGAACTATGCGGAAGCTAGTGGGTATGTGACACCCGCGGCTGACGAGGGAGGAGAGTGGTCGCCGGTGCAAAAAAGATGAAATTCATTAGCACCACCGATAATGGAGGAGCTAAGCCTCCTTGTGAAGCTTCTGGGCGATAGGACACATGAATGAGACCCATGTTGAATACAGTCCCGAAATGAGAGGGATTCGGGGACAAACCAGAGAATGTGCGGCGAGGAGTGGTCGCTGGTTCAAAAAGTATGGGGCTTGCATAGTTGAGGATGTCTTAAAGAAATTCATTAGCACCACCCATGTCAACAATATGCATCTTTTTGTCGGGAGCCAAGATCATAAGTACTCCATTGTGAAGCGTGCTTGACTTGGAGCACTTGTGGATGGGTAACCTCCTAGGATGTTTCCTAGGATGCGTGTGAGTGTGGCCAAAGCACACTGACAAGACCCATGTTGATTTGTTGGGACACTCATAAATCCTGCAGGTAGTCCCAAGATGTTACAAATGGTATCAAAGAGGGACCTCTCCTAGTACGGTGTGGTTCAGGGACAAACCATGCGGAAGCTGGTGGGTATGTGAGACCCAGGACTGACGAGGGCAGGGAGTGGTCGCTGGTTCAAAAAGATTAAGCACGAACAAGGAGAAGCTACTCTATTGTTTAGCGTGCTTGACTTGGAGCACTTGTGGGATGGGTGCTTCTAGAAGGTGAAAGGACACATGAATGAACTGAATACACACCAAAATGAGAGGGATTGAAGAGAATGTGCCGATGTGCCCCCGCAGGTAATTGTTGGGACTACACATGAAGCTAGTTGAGGATGGCTTAAAGAAATTGATTAACACCACCCTATATTAACAAAGATGCATCTTCTACTCATGCAAAGTTTCGTGGAGCCAAGAACATAAGTACTCCATGGTTAAGCGTGCTTGACTTGGAGCACTTGTGCATTAGGATGGGTGACCTCAACTAGGATGTTTCCTAGGATGCATGTGAGTGAGAACTCCTTTAAATGAGGACAAAACAAAGTCAGTATCAAGATCAAGATATTTTGAAAGACCTTTGTTGATTTGTTCAAGTTCGATGTAATTTCAAGTTCTATTTTGTATATGCAAGGGGACACCGATCAATCATCACCCCAGTTGCAATATGCAGGCAATCCCAAGATGTTACAAATGGTATCAGGGAGGGACCTCTCCCTACATAACACTAAAATACTACCAAAATAAATCTAGTTAACGGTGTGGTTAAGGGGAATGAACCATGCTAAAAAATTAAAAAAGTGGTCTAAATGATAGAATTTAGGCAAACTAGTGGGTATGTGACACACAGGGTTCACTTGAAAACCACAAAAGGGCGAGGAGTGGTTGAAGGACTTGGTACTCCTAATATGATTAAAAAGATGAAGCACGGACAATTTAAGGAGCAAACTACTAAGGTGGCGAGCCCTTCTTGGTAAAAGACACATGAATGCAAGAATACACACCAAAATGAGAGGGATTTGATTTGAATAATGTGATCTCTATGGATTCATTAAATCATTAATCGAATTCTTAGTCTTAGATTACATCAAGAAGCCTCAAGATGATCTATGGATCCTCTACTTGGTAAGCATCTAGAATTTGATTAATCAAGGTTAGACAAATTAAGCATCCATTTAATCCCAAATTGATCTAAGAAATAGGATCCAACCAAGCTAAGCATTTCATCAAATACCTTTGATGCCTTGTTTAGTCTCTGTAATACTCCATTAACACATGGTAATTACGTAATTATCATATAAAAATCTTAATTAAATTAAGCAACTCAATTAGAATTAAACAAAAAAGAAGAAGAGAAACTAGATTAATCAATTAAGCATCAAGAGTGTCAATCCCTAGGATTGATTAAAGGCTCTACCCCTTGAATGGGAGGGGACTTAATTTGGCCTTACATAATTAGGAAAAACTCCATGAATGGGAGGAAGAACTTACCTAGGATTGAAAAGAGAGAAAAACAAGAGAGAAGGAAGAGGAATAGAGATCTAAAGAGAGAATAAAAAATACTAAATGAGAAGATAATTCTTGTTCTTCTGCTCTAACCCAAAAAAACTAACTCCTAATTTGGCCTTACATAATTAGAAATCTAATGGGTACAAAGCTGGGTCAATTAGGTATCATTGGGCCTAAGTCTCATGCCATTTAGAGGCCTATAACTCAAGTTATGTTCAATTAAGAGGCCTAACTTGTCAGCATCTCGTCTCTGCTTTCCATCATCAATTGCATGCCCAAAAAGACATAGTTAAACTTAGGAACAAGATTATATCTTCTTAGCTTTTGGGCTTGGTTTGAGTGCCAGAGATCAGATCAAAGTACTCTATTGTTTAGCGTGCTTGACTTGGAGCACTTGTGGGATGGGTGACCTCCTGAGAAATTTCTTAGAATGCGTGTGATTAAGGACAGAGCACTCTAAAATGACCCATGTTGATTTGTGGGGAAACTCAGGAAAATCAAAATTAAAAAAATTAAAGTGTGTTGTTGGTCTTGAAGGAGACATTACATGTGGGATGAGATGAAGAAGAACAAATGCCACACACGCAACCTTGGATAAGTGGAGACCCCTTGCAAGTAGTAAGCTTTTGTTGTCCCAGATTTTTTAACATGCTAGATAGGTACACACCCTACTTCATGACATGTTCTCTTTGAGCTTGAGTCTTTGATCAATCATGTTTTTAAATGAAGGTTAGATAGTTTTTATCAACTCATCAAGATCTATGCTCTATTTTACATCATTCTCATGTTGGTAAAATTTCTTACTTGTTCCTTAACTTATCTTGATCTTTTGGACATGCTAAAATATGTTTTTTTTGTGATGCACATGAAGCTCATTGACTCCTCTAGTTTAAGTGATCATTCGAGTTCCAAACTACTTGAAATTAGTAGTCATGTTAGCAATTAAGTCTTTGGTATAAGGATAATCATTAAATGATGAGTTTGATAATTGGAAGAAGTTCTAGAATTTTTTCTAATACTTATGGAGTTTTATTAACCAATGCACCTCAATTGGCAGTATTAATCATGCTCGACTATCACTTCTAAACATAAAACTAAAAAATAAAAAAAACAAGCCCTACTAATATATAAATAAGCAAAGTAAAGAGAACAATACATTTTACACAATCTGGAAACTTGCTCTCTACACCTATTACATCATATGGATACACATTGTACAAAACAAGACTGGCAGTCTATAAAACTAATACAACACTTGGTGGTAGGAACAACTTGAGCACAATGTCTTGAACCTTTCCCCCGAGGAAAAACAAGTTTTTCATAATAATATGGAAAGGTCATGCAAAGTCCTCTCGTGTCATCTATCTTATACCACATATGTACTTTTTATTTTTATGCCTAATGGCTAAAGTATGCTTGTGCAACTTTAGATGATATTTGGAAAGAACTTCTCCAAGAGGGCAATGACCACTTAACCTCTTCATATTATTCCAACACATTACTAAACTTGGTGAAAGGTAACAAAGCTAATTCTTGGCTGCATTAGCAAGGGAGAAGGGGAATGCTCTCAACTTGATGTGTTCCTCAAGTATCCTTTGTATATTTTACTGTATATTTTTCTATTTTATTTATTGGATAATAAAAATATAGTAGTTATTGTTTATTGGTTAATATTTATCGAAAAATATGTTAGGAAAACTTCAAGACTAAGCAAGGTTCTAGTCAACTAAAATGGTTATGACAACGTTATTAGGAACCAATAGGAAGCAAGCTTAAAGGTGAAGGTTTTGGCAATCTACCCTTGATCTAATCAATGGTGGTGGTGAGTCTCACAAAGTGGCTAAGACTCTTGGTGGCCAATGGGTGGAAAACTTGCTAGCTAAGCTTGGTGGCTAGGAACTTGGACACTCCTTGGTGTCTAGGGGGGCTCACAGCCAAGGCTTGTAAAGGAAGGGTCTTTGATTTATTTCATTCATATCTTCACTTTCATCTTTCCTAACCAAGAACCAAAACAAAAAGTTCTCATCTTTCTCTCCAAGGAGGCTCATGGCTAACCCTTCCAAATCCACCCTCCAATCTCTTTTAATTTCGTCCAACCTAGTTTCCTAAATCTATATGTTATTCTCAGCAACTTTCGTGTTGAACACTTAGTCTAAATCATCCATCTTCAACCTTGATCTTCAAGTTCAAGATCAAGAGCCTTTAGGTGAAGATTTGTGTTCTTCATCTTTCTTTTCTTTGTGCAACTTGGTGGAGAAGATCTACTTCAAGAGGACAAGTAAGGAGCTTTGATTGATCTTCCTTGAGGTAAAAGGGAGATTAACCTCATCAACCATGTGTTGGTGGTGAGGATTGGATTTGTGTGTGGTGAAAAATCTATAAGGATTTATTCACTTATTTGTTTAAGGCTTTCCATATTTATGATTGTTTGGTGATTGATATGCTTATTGCTTTGATAATATGCTTAAGTATGTGTTTATGATGCATGATGATTTATGTATGTAATAAGATGTGATTTACATGACAAAGGAAAGTCTGTTGGTTCCAAAGAACAATGGAGGCACACAATCGGAAAATCATTTTTGGGAGCAAAAGATTCTAAGTTATTTTACTAATCATGGATTAGATGATTTAGAAATTAAGAAAATTGGATTAAAGGTTTTTAAAATTAAAAAAATGAAATAGGAAGTGATTAAATGATTGATTTTTGAAGAACAAAATGATTTGTGGCCAACATGCCAAGAATTAGTATATTAGAGCAAAAAGTATTTCTAAATATAATATTGAATGGATTAAAATAGCAAAGGATTTAAATTAAGGGATTTTGAGATATAAAAGTAAGAAAAACTTATTTTTTGAATTAATTAAATTAGTGGATTTAGTTTATAAATGAGAAATAAATTGGTGACTTGAAGTTTACTAACGTATAGCTCACCTGTTGGGTTTTGAAGCGCATTAGGAAATTTTAAGCTAGAACAATTGATTTAAAACAATGAAAAAGTAATTTTTGTGGGAAATAGTAGAAAATTTACAGAAAGGATTTCTTAAGTGAGAAAACGTGAAAAATGAAATTTAGAAATTATATTAATTTTTGAAAGTTCAAAATGATGTTTAGAATATTGAGAATTATTTTATGCAGTTGAAAAATGATGAAAAATATTTTACGCAACTTAAAAATGTAATTTTTAAGCTATGCGATTTCAAAAACGTTGAAAAATTGCTACGCGATATGGAAAACGTTTAAATATTTTTACGCGATTGAGAAAATGTCAGAAAATGGTTATGCGATTTGAAAACGTAACAAAAGTGTTACGCGATTGTGAAAATGCGATAAAAGTATTGCGTAAATGAGAAGTACAGTAAAGTTGCTATAAGGATAATGTACTGGATCTGGATGTATCAGTGATATTATGTAATTGTATGGACGGTTATATAATATCATTGATCTTATGATATTAGACAATTGTATGAGCGGTTGTTATAATCTCATTTAGGAATAGTCTAATGATGAAATTGAGTTATGCATTAGTTATCATGCATTGAACAGTATATAACCGGTGACTATTATGACTTTTGTTGCCTAGAAGTGAATGAGAATTGAATAATGAGATCTATGATGGATCCTAGGGGACCGTAAGGCGCAGTGATTCATAGTGATAATTGTTCACCTTATATGTAACACCCTAACTTTTGGGTGAATGACCGTTGTGTCCCGATTTTACTGTTTCTTATTTTTCTGCATGAAATACAAGTATATTTTACAGGCTCTAATTTTATTTGGTCGTTTTGCGTAATTTGCTTCGAGACAGTAAAATAAAAATTTTGTCAAATTTACTGTTTTAAATTTTTTGTGTGATATACAGATATATTTTACTGTCTGTAATTTTATTTGAGTGTTTTGAGTGATTTGCTCGGTTGTGGGGAAAAATGGAAAAATGACCATTACGTCCCGAATATACTGTTTTAAATTTTTCTGTATGATACAGTGTTTTATATTACTGTCTGTGATTTTATTTGGGTGTTTTATGTGATTTGCTTCGAGTCAGGAAATTTAAAATTTTCTGGACCGGGGAAATTTTATTATTATCCGGAGCCGGGGGAGCTTACTAAACCCGAAACCGGAGTCAGTTTTTGAAGTTTTATTTTCTTACGATTTTAACTGACAAATAAAATCGGGGTATGTTTTATTATCTATTGGATGATGTTTTTCTTGAAAAATATCTAGTGGATGATGACTCATCGCAACGGGCCAATAGAAACTCGACACGTGGCGTGACACCTCAGTACCATGACTCAGCAGATTCTAGAAGGTTCCAGAAGCGGTGACTCACCCTGTGACTCACCGTAGTGTGCCACCTGTTCCAGAAGCTTCTATGATGACTCACCATGCTGACTCAGTGTTGTGACTCATCATTGATGACTCAGCTGATGACTCAGCGCTATGACTCACTATTGATGATGCAGTTGATGACTCAGTCAGTGACTCAACACGCTGACTCGCCATGCTGACTCACCTGCTCTAGAAAATATCTACGCTGACTCGCCATGCTGACTCACCCGTTTTAGACAGTTCCACGATGACTCATCATACTGACTCATCGTAGTGAGTCACATGTTCTAGAGATTTCTCTTTGATGACTCGCTTTATGACTCATCAAGGGCAATCAGTAGAAAAATGATCAATAATAATTGCTATTCTGCTAGTATAAGATAAAAATCTATGTATATTTTATTATCCATTAGACAATAGACACTGACTTTATAAGCAGTAAGTATTGTTCATTGCTTATAGTGTACCGAAAAATATCTTAAGCGTTCATCTTTTTCCTGGAGTCTATAAATAGGAGGGCCTTGGCTCATTTTCAATTTTGGCAAGAAGCTCTCACCCTTCCTCTCCCATGGTCTTCTACGGCCATAGCTTCCAAGTGGAGGGCAACCTTCATCCATTCATCTCACTTACTCTTCTACACATCCTTTTCTCCAAAGAACCAAGATCAAGCAACCAAAACTCTCTCATTTTCTCTCCCCCTTGATTTCGGCCAAAGCACCAAGAAACCTTCTCCAAATTTCTATAATTCCTACTAATATCATTTCTTGAATCCTTTCATCAATCCAAGACACTTTCATGTTAGGAATTTCTCAAGATTCCTTCATCTTCATCTTCCTATCAAGCAAAAATCACAAAAGCTCATATCTCTCCCTTTCTTCAAGCTCACGGCCAACCCCTCAAAAGTCACCTTCCAAGCTTCAATAATTCTAAACAACCATAGATCTTGAATCTCCATGCAATTCTAAGGAACTTTCATGTTGGAGATTTTCCCTAAATCATCCATCTTCATTTTCGTTCTTCAAAGCTCAAGTTTGAAGTCTTGAAGGTGAAATTCTTTAATCTTCATGTTTCTATCCATTTTAAAGTTCTAATCATGATTTTAATCCATGATTATTTTAGTTTAGAGCCTTAGGTATTAATATTGTATGTTTTCTTTGATTTTTCAAGAGGCTCTTGGTGGAGAAAATTTGCTTGAAGGAGACATACAAGGAACTTGGAGGTTCTTCAAGAGGTAAGAGGGAGATTACCCTCATCAACCATGTGTTGGTGGTGAGGAATGTATGTGTTTGTAGTGAAGAATCCATAAGGATTCATTCACTTGATTGTTTATAGTCTTTCCTAATTGTGATTGATTATATGTGAAAGCATGTCTAATAGCTTTAATATTTTGTATGTGTTATGTGTGTAACATGTCTAATAGCTTTAATATTTTGTATGTGTTATATGGTTGTTTTAGTATATGGTATGTATATATATATGCATGATAATTATTGTAACATGTAAATAATATACAAGGATTTGCATGAGTGTTCCAAAGAACACAAATCCAAGCTCACGACCTCAATGCAAAAAGGAGAACCAAAATGTTCTCATCAATTTTCTAAAAGTGTGATTTAATTAACCTAGGAAAATTGACAAATTACTAATTTGTTTAGAGTAAGAAAAATGAATTTATGGATCAATGGATGAAATTATGTATTTCGGCCAACATGCCAAAGCCAAGCAATTATGATTTCTAAAATCATTTCCAAACCATTTTCTAAAACAATGATTTACTGAATTTAGGTAATACAATAAATTTGACATGGATTTAGAAGATGAAAAATAATTTAAAGATCAAATACAAAGGCTTTGTTAAATTTGGCCAACATGCCATATACTTTTGATCCAAATTTATTTTCTAACTATTGACTACATAATTTAATAAAAATAAACTAGATCAAGAGTTTTATAAGAGATTAAATGTATGGAAATAATTAGGAATGAATTATAAAGCATAGAATGATTTTCGGCCAAAATGCCAAATTTAAATGTGTTTTGATTTATAGAATTGGTTTCAACTAAGGTTAAGTAATAAATGCCAAAAGGATTTTATTACAATGAGTTTTGAAGAAATAAATTGATTAAGTTTAAGAAGTTTAAACAAATGATTTTTACTGTTTGAAGAAAATATAGTAACTTTTGTAAATTGCTAACATATGGCTCATATTATATTTTGAAGCATGTTAGTGGTTTTCAAAATGTTAAATTATACGGTTAAAAATTAAGTAAACAGAATTTTTACAGAAAAATTAGGAAATCATTATTATAAATTTTCTAAACATAATACTGTCAATTTATATTAAAAACGGACAAATAAGATAGAAAAGATGTTCAAAAGACAGTATACGGTATGAAAAATATTCTACATAGTTTAAATGTATTAAATATTATTTCTGTTTATTTTAAATAGTAATGTTTAAGGAATTCAGACAAGAAAATGATTTAAAAATCTTACGCAATTGAGAAAACGTATTAAAAACTCTACGCGATTCTAAAAGCAGAAAAATAAATTTACGCGATTTTAAAACATTTGTAAAAACAACGAGATTGTGAAAATGCGATAAAATTTTTACGCTATTGATCGAAACTGTATATTTTATACTATTGAGAGTATTCTGTATATTTTCGCTGTCGGGCTATGAGGTGAACCCGTACAGGCTTTGAAACAGTATTTGTCTGGTGGGACTTACTGTATATTTTTGCCATTGAGGGCAAGCCATGAGGGCATATATATATATATATATATATATATATATATATATATATATATATATATTTTATATATATACCTTTGAGGGTATTTTGAGAATCTATATTTCTGGACATCCATTGAGTTGATGCCAATTTTGGTGGATTGATTGACGAGGTGAATCACATCGTATTGTCGGTGCAATAAGCGTAGTGTGGTTCGATTTTGAATGAACTTGGAGACGTTAGTGTACATAATTCTATATGTAGACAGTTGGTTGCTCTTCTGGGCCGTGGTAACTGGTAACACACTAATAGACTCGACACACACTATACTTAATCGAGATCTTGTAAAGTCTAATAATACATTGCCTGTAGTGACGCAACGTTAGACAGCGTGCTACACCACGCCATGTGACTGTGGGCTATAGACGCAACGTGAGACCGCAGAATAGTTTGGTTGGGCAGCCATGGTACTAATAGATTTTACAGATCATTCTCTCTCTGATGTTTGTGTTTTTAGCTCCATGGAGTAGGATTGTGTCATATTGCACATGTATCTGTGTTGTTATTATGTTATTTATTATTTCTTTTATCTGTGATCTTTTATCTGTGATCTTTTATCTGTGATATTATATGTTTATATGTTGTATTTTGTCTGTACATTATTATCTTTTATCTGTGATATTATATGTTGTTATGGCATTTAATAGTTATTTTATATTGTTATGATTTACTGTTATGGCATTTTATATTGTATGAATTGTTATATCTATCCTGGTAATGTTATTGTAGTTTATTTTATTATGATATATGCTTATTCAAATTAATTGTAAATTGATAACATGACTATATTGGTATTATCTGTGTGTATGGAATGACTTTGTCATTCGTATAATTCTTTGCTACCGTACTGGTATTGGTGAAAGGGGATCTCACCTTTTTACTGTGTTGTTTTGTTTAGTTTGTATTGTTAAATTCGTATAGTAGACGAAGGAAGTTTCTTAGACCTACTGGAGGCTATGTTCTGAAGATGGTGACGGCATCAAGGTGTAATCTTCCAAGTTTCAACATGATACAGTTTGGTGGAGAAATGGAACATGTAGGTTGGGTTTTCTCGTTAGTGTTGTTACCGTGTTATTAGTAGTACCCGTCTTTGGGTTTGCTACTGTTTCTCTGAGTCTGTAAATGTTATGTTTTAAATTGTTGTTGAATATTTTGTGGAATATATAATATGTGGATTAATTAATTCAATCTAATTTCTGTTTTACTTATAATTTTTGGTAAGTTTATATTTTCGCGAAAAGAAATTTTCAAATTCATCCTTTAGACTTCAAAGCTTTTATAAAATGATTTTATTTGGTTTTATGTTTTATTTAAAAATGTGACGCCTTACGGAGGGTATTACATTATACACCTCTAGCCATAATGAACCGTTGCAACGCATTATGCGCCTGACAACACTATTTCTTTTTGCGCTTGGCGTAGACTGTCATTGAGGCTGGTAGATATTCTGGGTCATTCATCTCTGAAATTGTGATTAGCTCCATGGAGTAGGAATTGGTTCAGTATGCATACACATGGTCAGTAAACATATTGTTGTGGCATGGTCAATGTTCATACAGTATGACATAAAATTGACATACAGTATTGTCGCGTTATCATTATATATGTTTACTGAAATTGTTTATGAATTGATAACATGAATAAAATTGACATCTGTATGTATGGAATGACTTTGTCATTCGTATCATTCTTTGCTACCATACTGGTATTGATGAAGGGGATCTCAACTATTTGTTGTACTATTTTGTTGTGTTTGTATTGTTAAAATTTGTATAGTAGACGATGCGAGCTTCTTAGACTTGACTGTTGGCAATATTCTGAGTTCAGTGATGGCATCGAGGAGTCAATTTCCCAATTTTGACAGTGTGTAGTTTTGCAGAGGAACAGATATCTGGCACATCGAGATCGATGCAGAACGAAATAAGTATATTGAGTTTTTCTCGTTAGTGTTATTATCATGCTATTAAGTAGGACTCGTCATGTGGTTTGCTATTGTTTCTTTTGAGTCTGTAAGTTTATGTTTACTAAATATTTGTTAAATATTATGTGGTGTCTGTTATATGAGTTTTAAACAATTCAATATGTTTTTAAATATTACCTACAATTTTGGTAAATTTATATTTTCAGCAAGAAAGAAGTTTTAACCCGTATTTTAAATAATCAAATCTTTTATAATTTAATTCAGTCTTCTTTTGTTGAGTCAAAAAATGTGGCACCCGAAGGAGGGTGTTACACTCAATCTAAACGATTGTGCACATAGATAAGGTTACAATGCGTAAGAAATAGCAAATAGCAAATTTGAAAATAAAACATGCAAGTCATTTTTAAAACCTTTCATACTCTATCCACTTACACCTCATAAAGTCTACTTTGACTATGGTAAGTGGAAAACTAGCAAACATGTTCATTTAGCTCAACTTCTTACTTAAGGAACTAAATATCATGTTTCTTGTATCTTTTCTAGCTCTACCTTGATTATCAAGGAAGCAAAACCTTACTAGTGCATTTTTAGCTCTACTTTAATACTATAGGGCATTTCATGCACAAGGTTAGGCAACACCACATCATAAGTGACATTAAGTGCAACACCATGTTGCTTATGGTTCTAGATACACTACTAAAGTGTAACATCCTCCCCACCTAATAGTTTTAATCAGAGTTATAAAAGCTCAGTAATGCTGGTAAGAATCATCTATTAATTCAGATAATTTTCTGAACTAGTTTGAGTGTAATTCGGTAACATTGAATACAAGAGAATAATTAAAGTATATGTTGAATCAATTGATATAATGGAATTAAATAAAGAAATTTTATTTCCTAGATAAGGACCATTGATACGAATTGTAGAAACTTTTTGAGAAGCAACAGAGCAAGTTTGGTATTTTAAGGATACCGAAGAGAAATTAAGGAAACAATTATAGAATAGTTAAGTAACTCAAAAAATTATGAAATTTTATGGATATGACAAGTAAAATATAGATAATATTTTGATATAAAATATCAATTAAGAAAAGTATCAGAAAGTTTATTACTTAATCCCTCGGTTTAATTTAATTAGGGATCGAGTAATGAAGCTTAATTGATAAATAGCAATATATGAAAAATTATGAAAAAATGGATTTGAGGACTAAGATGAGTCCTAAAATTTTTTCTAATATTTATGGACACTTTGAAACTTAACTTTAAAAGATTAAAGTGTACATAATAGATATAAAAGTACCAGTATGAAAATTTTATTATAATGCTTGGTCGTCCACCGCCTTATTTTATGCTCACCTTTTATCAAATAAATTAACCCTTCCTCTTCATCTTTTGTTTCCATTTTTCAAGTACATTTAGCAGCCAAAATCAGGGGAAAAGCTTGGCCAAAAGAAGAGGAAAGAAATTCATGTTTTCTCCATTTTATTCTATTTGTGATTCCTTACCTTTTCCATTGGTTTTTCTTTAATTTCATACATCTTTTTCTTCTTGTTTTCTCATGGCAACAGTAGCCCAAAACAGGGCAGAAGCAGTGATGTAAAACAACTAAGGGAAAGAAGGAAAAAGAAAGAAAAATCAAGGAACAAAGTTAGGAACTTGAGGTAGGGGTCTTTTGCAATCATATTGTTTTTCCTTTTTATCGCTTTTGAATCAAAATTTGTGACCTTTAGATTGTGTAGGTCACGGTTGAGTAGAATAGTTATAGAGAAAAATGGTTTAAAGTTTAGCTCCTTAATTTCTATTTGTTCTTAAATTGAAATTTTGATGTTAGTATGAATAGAATTATAGCATTTTCTTTGTCAATTTAGCTATGTAGTTATTGGGAATTGCAGATACATCACGCAGCAGAAAAAACAAAAATTTCCACCAAGGATCCATGCAAAAAGAAAAGCCATGAAACGTGTTTTTCGAGTTTACCTCTTGAAGCTTGACGAAAAATGAATTGAGCAAATCACAAGCATCGAAATAACAACAATGCCTCTATGTAATCCACATAACCAGACTTGCAAAAACGTCCAACGTCTGCAGTCTTGGAGTCCTACTTTTCTACGACAGTGCTAGCAGCAAAGAGAATAGAAACTTGTCACTCTCTCACTCACTGTGTCTGTCAAGTGCGGCTAAGGTTTATTATATGTGTCTTGATAGCCCCTTAATAGTGCTATTTATAATAGCTTCTACCTTATGCGAGTGAGAGCAGCAGTAGGTAAGTAGTGCAACCTTAGGCTCATGTGTTATGAGTCTAGCCCATGATTGAATCATAGCCCAACTTGTATCTTTATTGCTCCAACTAAGTCTGTTCTTAAGTGTGTGACCCTGTAGGTTCTTATGACGTTGACAATAATATTAAAATATCATTTTAATATTATAAGCAGTGAGCAGTATCTAGCAACACATCGCTGCTACCTAAGTAATGAGAATGTCAGTGATTTGACATAACCTTTTCGTGATCAATGTTACCATGTAGTTTAGTCCCTTTGTCCAGATATCTAAATTGAACATAAGGCATAGAACGTGGCACCCTTGTATAGTTCAATCTTCCATTTCCTGATACTCGAGTAGACGTAGAGAAACAAATGAGCTCAATATCTCATATTGACTTATTTGAGCATGGTTATGCATTTCGTGGTCTCACTTAATCAGGGGCCCTGAGATATCACTGTTGTTATGTTGGAGGGACAAATCCCATCTTGGTAACTCACATCCCTCTACATGATTCGCGGTATGTCTAATAACCAACTTTATAATCACCTTGTTACAAATGACATTTAATGGCATTAAAACATGCAACTCCTCATGTAGGAATCGTAGTGATTTCAGGTCAAAGGACCACATACACCATTATCACTATATGAGAATCGTTTATGACACTCACGTAATGATCTACGCAACGTTCTCATGGCAGTCAGTCTAATACATCATTACTCTAATATGTACCCATGTGAAGAGTTGACATCTCATATCCTTGAAGCAACTGTAGTTATTGTGATGACATTACATGTTTTAGTACTATTAAGAATTTTAGAATTCTTATCCCTTTGCTTTATTTCCATGATAATTCTAGTGTGAGGTCCACCCAAGGAAAAGAAATGAAGTGGATGACATAGAGTAGAGTTATTTACTCTTTTGACCATTGCTTTATGTTATATAGTTATGTAATGAAAAGTTTAAGTTGCATTCTACATATGCCTTTGAGGCTTAGTTTGTATATACTTAAATATTGATGTACTAGTTGATTGAACCTATTATATCAAAGAGAAATAGACTTTTCATATGCATATTTACTCAAGTACGAGTTACATTTATGTCACAAGGCTCAATATAATAACATGTATAATTTTTATCAAGGTAGTATGATTTTTATATGTTAGAAGTGATGTGCCTAATCCTGTTTACTCGTGCATATTTTGGATATACTATAGTATTAGTATTGAGGTGATATATTATGGTATCAGAGCAGTTCATTTTGTTGAGCCGGAGTATGGACTGACTATACTTTTAGCATGTTTAGATGCTCCTATTATAAGTTATGCATTATCTTATCTCATTGTGAGATATATGAATAGAATTGCATGATAACCTCAGGTATGAATGTTGATAGTTACTGTCGCACTGTTGCATGATATTGAGACGTATGAACTCAATATGTATTGTTCTCTGTGTATAGGAAATTACGGCATCTCCTAGGCATACTCGAGGAAATAGAGAATTTGCCAATGAAAATACGGCAGATATGATTGAAATGTTTAAGGAGATGGCGGCAGCGATGAGGGAGCAGATCACCATCACTAATAGAGTACTAGAAAGGATGCAGGCAAATTCACCTCCATAGCCAGCCAATAATGCAACAATAGTAAGGAACCAAAACTTTCATGACCTTTTAGAAGTTATGAAGGCTAACCCTTCGTCTTTTAAGGGAGAATACAACCTGATTAAGGCCAAAGGATGGTTAAAGAAGATGTAGAAAATCTTCACTGTTATGGCTTGTACAAATGAGTAAATGGTTATGTTTGCTTCTTACATGTCAGTGGGAGAGATAGAGGGCTGGTGGACTAATGCTAGGAGTTTGATGGAGGTAGTGAAAAAATCAAATTACCTAGGAAGTGTTTAGTACAACCTTTTTGGACAAATATTTCCCTAATAACTTATAAAATGTGAAGGAATTGGAGTTTTTGAAGCTTGAACAAGGAAGCTTGTCAGTGGGCCAATATGTGGCCAAGTTTAAGGAGTTGTCTGAATTCTCCTCCTACTTTAGATATAATCTGGATGAAAATTAGAAGTGTGTAAAATTTGAGTTCAGATTAAGAGAACACATAAAAGGGCTATAAGGCATTTAGAGATTCGGGATTTTCCTACTTTGGTGAATAAGTGTAGGATTGTAGAGGGTTATGATGTTAAGCCTCCACAAGACTAAAGACCACAAAATTTCCACAAGAGAAAAAGGATAGATGAAAAGTTTAAATGAGGTGCTTCTTCTCAACCCAAATATCTATAAGACAAAGGAAAACAGATTCAGATTGATCAAAGAAGGCCAAGATGTGAAAAATATGGGAAGCAACATCGTAATGAGCCTTGTTTCGCAGGCCAGTCAATGTATTATACATGTGGCAAACAATGGCACTATGCTTGGGAGTGTCCTCAAAGACAGGGAGTGACACCTAACCCTAGGTATCAAACCAAAGGAAGAATTTATACTTGAGTCGTAAGGAGGTGGCTCAATCTCTCGATCTCATACAAGGTAAATGTATAGTTAAAGATAATCTCTTAATTGTATTGTATGATTTAGGAGCATTTCACTCCTTTTTTTCCTATGATTGTGTGAAGATGTTAGACTTCCCTGTGTCTGAGTTTCCCTATGTTTTATCTGTGTCTACACCAATAGGAAAGCTAGTAACAACTTCCCATGTTTCTCTGGATTGTTGTGTACAAGTAAAAGATAGGATTTTCTTTATCAATCTTATTTGTTTGCCTCTTGTTGACAATGACATCATCTTTGGTATAGATTGGTTGTCTGCAAATCATGTTGTTTTGAACTGTTCAGATAAAAATTTGATGTTTATGTCTGATATTCCTTCTATGGTTGATTCTTCTGAGTATATGTTTTTAAATGTTAATCAAGTTATCAACTGTTTAGTAGAAGAGGTTTAGGGATATGTTCTCCTTTTTCTCCTTAAATTCTGAAGTAGAGCAGGACCTAGAGAATATACTTGTGGTGAGGGAGTACCCAGAAGTA
This sequence comes from Ormosia emarginata, assembly GCA_029884605.1. Taxonomy (NCBI): domain Eukaryota; kingdom Viridiplantae; phylum Streptophyta; class Magnoliopsida; order Fabales; family Fabaceae; genus Ormosia; species Ormosia emarginata. The sequence continues at coordinate 51,612,742 of JAQQTP010000088.1, forward strand.
TTTCCTAGTGAAATAACTAAGTTGCCACTTGAGAGGGAAACAGAGTTCACTATAGATTTGGTACCATGCACTAGACCCATTGTAACACCCTCCGTAGGACATTACATTTTCGACTACAACTTATAATCTGAAAATCATTCCATAAGAGGTTTGAGTTATAAAACATGGATTTTAAAAATTTCTTTTCACGGAAACATAAATTTACTGAAATTTATAGGTAATACTAAAAAATAGATTTAAACTAATTAGTATACATTACTGACACCATATAATATTAAAAATTATTCAAGAAACATAAAACTTACAGACTCAAGTTTTAAAAGTAGCAAACCCTATGATAGGACCTACTTAATAGCACGATAAGACACTAATGAGAAAAACTCAACAAACTTATTTCAGCTTGTATCCATCTTGATGCTTCATATATCTGTTCCTCCTCAAAACTGTACACCATCGAATCCGGGATGGCCACTCCCTGATGTTGTCATCGAACTCAGAATATTTGCCTCTAGTCAAGTCTAAGAAAACTCGTCCCATTTACTATACAAATTTTAATAATACAAGTACAACAAAATAATACAACAAAGAGGTGAGATCCCCTTTCATCAATACCAGTATAGTAGCAAAGAATGATATGAATGACAAAGTCATTCCTTACACACAGATATCACAAGTATAATCATGTTATCAATTAATCATTATATTTAGCAAACATATATCACCATAACATAAACATTAATAGTATTTCAACAACATATATCTATAATAATTATGCCACCATGTTATGTACCTTGACAATGCCACAACAATATGTATATCGACTATGCATATGCCCAATACATCATGTTCCTACTCCATGGAGCTAAACCAAAACATCAGAGAGAACGATCCGGAAGACCTATCCATACCTCAGGCTGCCCCAGCCAAACTATTACACAGTCAAACGTTGTGTAAATAGTACACAGTCAAAATGTCATGTAGATAGTACACAGTCAATACGTCGTGTAGATAGTACACAGTCAATACATCGTGTAGATAGTACACAGTCAATATGTCGTGTACATATTACACAGTCAATGCATTGTGTAAATAGTACATAGTCAATACATCGTGTACAACAGGCATTGTATCGGACAGTCCCCACAAGATCCTGATTAAGAATAGTGCTTGTCGAGATCGCTAGTGTGTTGCTCATTACCATGGCCCAGAGGAGCTACTAACTGTCCACATGTGGAATCCTCCGCACACTAGCGCCTCCAAGTTCACTCAATGAACCGCACTATGCCTATCGCACCCGCACTACAGTGCAATTCATCTCATCAGCCAATTGCCAATTTCAAGCAAATTGACACATTCCTCGACACATGTGCATGAACCAAAATACACAAATAACAACATTATCATTATTTCTCATAATAGTATGCCACCACTTGGCAGTACTATTTTTCAACATGTCTGGGTCCACCACTTTAACCCGACAATAAACTACTGTTCCTTTCAGTCGTGTAAATATTTTGTCGCGTTTTCACAATCGCATGACCTTTTTCTAGCGTTTTCAAATCGCGTAACTATTTTCCAATGTTTTCCCAATCGCGTAAAAATATTCCATCGTTTTTCAACATTTTCAAAATCGCATAACTTAAAAATCATATTTTTAAGTCGTGTAAACCATTTTTCAACTACGTAAAATATTTCTCCATATTCCAAACATCATTTTGGACTTTCCAAAAATTAATTCAATTTCTAACTTCAAATCCCAAACTTTCTCACTTAAAAATCCTCTACGTAATATTTCTCATGATTTCCCCAAAATCAACATTTCCTTCAAATCAATTATTCCAACTTAAAATTTTCTAACGCGCCTCAAAACCCAACGGGTAAGCTATACATCAGTAACCTTCAAGTCATCCATTTATTTCTCTTTATAAACTGATCCCACCAATTTCTTAAATCCCGAAAATGATTCTCACTTACTTGAAAAATCTCAAAATTCATCACTTTAAATCCTTTGCAAATAATCATCTAAGATTACTCTTTAAAATCACTTAATTTACCAATCCTTGGCATATGAGCCAAAAATCACAAATAACTTCATCATAAAATCTTTGTTCATTTTCATGTCCACTCTCTTTGCAAATCCTTAAAATCATTAACTTATTACCCTTTTTATCTAAAACTCATGATTAGTAAAATACTTAGAATCTTTTGCTCCCAAAATAACTTTGAGGTCGTGTGCCTCCTTGGCTCTTTGGAACCAAAACAGTTTTCCTTTCCACATAATTATCATCATATCCCACACTTCAATTCAATAAGGATACTATAAAAATTCATGGATCATAAACACATACTCAAACATATTATCAAAGCAATAAACATATCAATCACCATACAATCATAAATATGGAAAGCTCTTAAACAAATGAGTGAAATAATCTTTATGAATTTTTCACCACACACACATCCATTCATCACTACCAACACATGGTTGATGAGGGTAATCTCCCTCTTACCTCTTGGAGAAACCTCCAAAGCTCCTTACTTTGCTTCTTGTACAAGTCCTTCACAACACCATAAGATTCTTACAAATAAAATCAAACATAGCATATTAGTACCTTGAATAAGAAAGACCATGGATCAATATATGGTCTAAGAAACTTACCAAAGGAAAGAAAGATGAAGAACACAAATCTTCACCTAAAGGCTCTTGATCTTTGAACTTGAAGATCAAGGTTGAAGATGGATGATTTAGAGAAAGTCTCCAACATGAAAGTTTCTTAGAATATCATGTAGATCTAAGAAACTAGGTTAGATGAAATCAAAATAGATTGGAGAGTGGATGTAGGGTGTTGGCCGTGAGCTTTGCGAGAGAGAAAGGTAAGAGTTTTTGTGTTCTTTGCTTTATGAAAAGATGAAGATGAATAAATCTTGAGAAATTCCTAACATGAAAGTGTCTTGGATTAATGAAAGGATTCAAGAAATGATATTGGTAGGAATTATAGAAGTTTGGAGAGTGGATCTTGGGTGCTTGGCTGAAACTAGAGAAAATGGAAAAGGAGAGAGTTTTTATGAAGTTTTGCTCTAGGAAATGATGAAGATGACTAATAGAATTGAAATGAAATTTTCCTATAGCTTATTATGCCTTCAAAATCATGACCTCCCCCCCTTGTACACTAAAGAATTGTCCAAATACATTAGCCACCATTTTAGGCATCAATAGCCATTAATTAAATCAATGGTTGATCTTTGGTAGAAGCTTCCAAGTGATATGATCAAATCTAAGCCATTGGATCTCTCCTCCATGAAATCCTAGCCATAAGATGCATCTTAAAATTTGGAAGGTTAAGATCTTCTCTTCATATTTTCCATCCAATGGTCATAAAAGGTCCTAGCCACTTTGTGAGACCAATCTCCACCATAGATTAAATCAAGGGTAGATATCCTAAACTTCCTTATTAAGCTTGTCTTTACAACCATTGATTAGATCAATAGTGAACATCCAAAGCTTCCTAACTAAGTTTACTCTCACACCATTGACTAAATCAATGGTGATCATCCAAGGCTTCTTCATTAAGTTTGTTTCTCAACTATTGATTAGATCAATGGTTGATGTTCAAAACTTCTCCACTAAGTCTTGTCATCCAAGGGTGCAAATCAAAGTCAAGCCTTCTTTGTTGACTAGCATTTTCATTGGTTGGGTGGTTACTAACTTGTTTCCTATTGGTTGTCACATTTGTTGACCAATTTCTATTGGTTACTCTTAAAAAGTCTTTGCCACCAATGTTGACTTAATCTTATTGGTTGATCTTATTTCTATAGCTCCCTTATTGGTTCATCAGAGATGACTACTTCTAATTGGTTTATCAAATGAAGACTAGATTCTAATTGGTTTATCAAGGAAGACTAAATTCCTATTGGTACAATATATAACCATCAAATTTGACCAATTCTTATTGGTTCATTTCAAAGATACTAGATTTCTATTTGTTTAGAAATTCAAGCTATCTATTTTGACTAAATCCTATTAGTCCACTAAAAATATTTTCTAGACAATTGCTATATAAATTATTACTTAATGAATAGAACATTACTGCTTACAAAACAGTAAATATTTGTCCACTGTAAAATAAAAATACAACATATTTTCATTTCACAGATAATTTCTAAAAATTAAAAGATTTGACACTTATCTCTCAGAATTGGGTTTAATAAGATTCCCCGACTCTGAATAAATACGTAAAGATTTTCCCCGACCCAAAAATTATTATTTTCCTGACTCGGAGCAAATCACACAAAATGATCAAATACAATCACGGAATAGTCAAAATAATTTTACAGTATACAGAAATCACAAAATAGTAGAATTCTGTCATTACTATCAAATAGCTAAAATTTGGGGTGTTACACCCATATCTATAGCATCTTATAGGATACCACCGTTATGATTGACAGAACTTAAGAAGAAGATAAATGAGTTGTTAGATAAGTAATTTATTAGACCTAGAGTTTCACTTTAGGGAGCACCAGTGCTCCTAGTGAAAAAGAAAGATGGTAGCATGAGGCTGTGTGTAGATTATTGATAATTAAACAAAGTAACCATCAAGAATATGTATCCTTTACCCAGAATATATGATCTAATGGATCAATTGAGGAGAGCTTTGGTTTTCTCAAAAATTCATATAAGATCTGGTTACCATCAAATCAAAGTTAGGGAAGAGGATATCCCTAAATCCACTTTCAAGACTGGGTATGGTCATTATGAATATCTCGTGATGTCCTTTGGTTTAACCAATACACCTGCAGCGTTCATGGACTACATGAATAGAATTTTTAGACCATACCTAGATAAATTTTTGGTTGTCTTCATACAAGATATCCTTATCTACTAAAAGACAATAGAGGAACATGCGCAGGACACTAAGATGGTTTTAGAAATCCTCAAATAGAAATAATTGTTTGCAAAATTGGCAAAATGTAAATTTTGGATGAAAGAAGTACAATTTTCAAGTCATATGATGTCCTAAGGAGGGGTATCAGTGGACCCTAGAAAGATAGAAGCAATGATGCAATGGGAAAGGTCTACCACTGTGATAGAGATTAGAAGTTTCATAGGACAAGTTGGGTATTAAAAAAGGTTTATTAGAGGATTTTCTTAGATAGCTCTACCCTTGACTAGGCTAACTAGGAAAGGCAGTTCTTTTGAGTGAACACAAGAATATAAAGATAGTTTCTAAGAGTTGAAACAAAGATTGACCACAACACTTGTTTTGGTAATTCCAAACTGTTACCTAAGTGGCTTCAGTACTCAAGAAGGGGGGGTGAATTGAGTAAATAAAAAGTTTTTCGCAAACTCTTTTGAATACAAATTTCTTGAAGCAATATAATGAATATATATAAAGATGATAAAATACCTTAAGAATAGAAAATAAACAATTAAACAATGATAAATAAATTATAATAAATAAAGAGATAAAGGATAGAAGAGCAGGCACAATATTTATCCTGGTTCAACCACCAACCACTTGTGGCCTACGTCCAGTCCCCGAAACACAGTTCGAGATTTTTTACTATTCAATACAAGCTTAAAAACAGGTGCTTGCAACCTTTACACAATAGAGCACTTTTCACACATAGGGAAACTCTACCCTTGTGCTAAAGCCTCAGCCTGCAGGGATACCTCACCCTTACACAAACCTTAGAGGGATACCTCACCCCCTTTGAAGGATACCTCACCTTCTTTACAACAAGGGATACCTCACCTTTTTTACTAAGGGATACCTCACCCTCACAATACAGTATATCAGAGAAATAGATGAAGAAGAGAAACTCTCACTCAGAGTAATTTATACAAATTGAAGTTCTAATGAAGCTCTCACAGAAATATCTCAAAGTTTAATCGAAAATAGAGCGTAGAAAATAATTTCACAAGATAGAGCAATCAGAAAAATAATCAGAGTATTGGGTAGTTTTTGAGAGGACCCAAGGCTTCTATTTATAGAGAAAATTTGAAGAAACAGCCGTTGGGGGTAATTAATGCTTAATATTTCAAAAACTTGATTCCATATCAGACTTCGTAAAAACCGTGATTATTCGAATAAATGAAACTCTATTCGAATCACACTATTTGTGAAGCTTTGTAAAGGGCCATCTGATATGGGTTATTCGAATGACTTTAAGTCTATTCGAATAGCGCTTTTAACAAGTATTTCTGGAAAGCTGAGTTTATTCGAATAACTACTGAGTTATTCGAATAACTCTTTTGAGAGAGCCTTTCTGGAGGTCCTGTTATTCGAATAAACACTTGGTTTATTCGAATAGCATGTATTAGAAAACAGAGGCTTTAAAACACATTATTCAAATACCAGTTCAGAAAATAGAAGATTTATTCGAATGGATGGAGCTTTGTTCGAATAGATAAGTTAAAAAACAAAAGCTCGTAAAAGAAGGAATAAACCTTGTTTGTTTAGAAAATAATAGAGATTGATTTTAAAGAAACACTTGATTAAACCAAACTTAATTTTTCTTTCAAAAAAACTGAGAGATATTTAGAGTGAGCTCCGTACAAAAAGATCCTAAGTACTAAAGTTATTCTCATGTGATCCTGGACTTGGTCTTTCTATCATCTTCATTTTAGACTTCACGTTTGTTATCATCAAAACAAAATCCTGAAAGGCATATGTCCAATTACATTTTCCCCCTTTTTGATGATGACAAACTAACATTTGAGAAAAGAATTAGTTCATATAAATTGGAATTTACAAAGTTGTTTAGAGATACTTACTCCCCCTCTTTTCATAAGAGGTGATTTATATCAGAGATGTGCACAGCAACTCCCCCTTACTTTTGGAATCCAATTTCTATTTTTCTTACCGGACTTTTACTTTTTCTCCCCCTGATTTTTCTCAAACAAAGAGTTCAAGCTTTTTCTCCCCCTTTTGTCATAATCAAAAAGATGGGCAAGATAAAGCATAAGGCTAAATAGAGTATATTCTAGTCCAACAAGATATGCACATTCATAGGATACAAGAATAGCAGCAGAGTATAATTTTATAAATTTAACAAGATAAGCACAATATTCAACACATGAGCAAAGATAAATTCATTCATTAAACAATTAATTGCATTTTATTATCATCAAAACAGTCATTACATTTACCAAGAGAATTACTTATATTTGATACCACTTGTTATTAAAATGTAAACACTTGTTACCAAAATGTAAAATATTTACCACTTGTTATCAATTTCTTATAAATCTGCCATCTATCAAGAGAATCATAGATATTTTTACTTTGATAAAATATGCTATAGGGATCAGAGCATTGTATAGAACTAACATAATTTACCCTATATGCAATGATAAAAAAAATCCAATTTGGCACTTTTGTCAATGCTAAGCATGCTACTCATGTGAGAAAAGATATTTAATTATTTAAGATCAATTAATCAACGAGTATCATACAATCCATATAGAATATCATAATTGTTTAGGGATAGAGATACTTATTGAATTAGATAAAGAGAGATGCTTCTTTGTAATGTTCTTCATTTATTAGTCCTTTAAGTTTGAGTTTTCTTCTATTGAGTATTCCATTTCAATGTACTTGAAGAAAGTCTACTCATATCCTTTTCATTCATTTCCCTCAAGTTGAATAATTTTCATTTAAAAGTTTGCTTGAGGTAGTTATAACCCTACAAAACAATTCAAAGAATTTTCCTTGGTATCCATTAATTTTTGGAACCATAGAGGTTAGCCAAACTCATAAGCCAATAAGCATTCAAAAATAATAAATCAAAAGATATTTTATTTATTTATTAATTTGGCCAAGTAACCACTTGTTTGATACCACTTGTTGCATTGTTATCATGTTCATATATTTATCAAAACAATAGCTAATTACATTAAGCATTTGTATTACAAAGAATTTAAATATGCAACATATTCTTGAGAAAAAGAAGGGGCAAGAGCAGGTTAAGAAATATGCATTTAAGAACATCATGTAATTTTTATTTAAGGCATAAAATTTAGACTCAAAAGAAATAAGATGTATTTCATCAAAAGCATAGAGTCAAACATGGCCAATTACATTTAGTTGAGCATTCAATAAAAAAAAGAGCAAAGATGATATATTTATATATATGTATATAACAAGGTAACTCAAAAGTCGTAACCAGTTTCCAGACGTTTATTCGAATAACTACTGAGTTATTCGAATAGAACAAATATCAAATAAAAGGACTGTGGTTGCTGGGCTCAGATTATTCGAATAAATTGAGTGGTATTCGAATAGAACTGATGTGCAACACATAGATATGAGCATCCATAGGTTTATTCGAATAAACCTATCAAAAATATATTACTAAGCACGTTCAAAGATGGAAATTAAGAAGGAAAAGCTTATCCAAAGATAGTGTACTTACTAGATATATTATGGGATAATTTTATCCAAAAAACAGCAAGTTCAAGTTTCATGAAGAGTAAGAAGGAGAGCTTGGAATAATTTCCAGTCTTGTGCTTGCAGTAACCACTTTCAAAATGTCAAAGACAGCTCTTAGTCTTCAAGCACACCTACAACATATTTTAATATTTGGCTTTTGGTACCCAAATTCTCTTGGGTCCTTGAATTTCAGTTTTGGGTATTGTACCCTTAGGAACCCAAACCATTTTTGTTCCAATTTTCATGTTAATGTTTTTCCTTGCATTACATGTTGATGCACTATGTCCTTTCTTTCCACAATAAAAACATTTAATAAAAGGACTACATGAAATACTAGAATTAACGAAGAATTTTTTTTAATATTTTTGTTGATTTTTCGGTTTATAACCAATTCCATCTTTTTCAAAAACAACCCTTTGTTTTCCTCATATGATATTTAAATTTTCTCTACTGAGTGTGAATTTGGCAAGAGTATTTTTTAAGTCTTCAATTTCTTTTTCACGCAGATGACATAAGGGACAAGACGAAGAGGTAGAAGCATGTGAAGAATGATATGAGCATGCATCAATGATTCCCAAAGTTTCATTTTCTATTTTTAATTCTTCAATCTCTTTATTTAGAATAAGAGTTTTATTTTCTAGAGAGGAGATTATTTTCTTAGAAGAAGAAATTTGTTTTGTGAGTTTTAAAGATTCGTTATGTAACTCTTCAAAAGCATCTTGTAACTCATCATAAGAAGGCAGTAGTGTAGAGTTAGAACTAACCTCATTTTCGCTTTCTTCTTCTTCTTCTCCTATGGCTATAAGACATAGATGAGCTTCTTCGCTATCTGAACTGTCAGTTGAGTCCATGTCATTGTCATCCCATGCTATGTAGGCTCTTCTTTCTTTGGAGGGCTTCTTTTCAAATTTATTTGGAAGAAAAGGCGATCTTCTTTGAGTTTTCTTTTTCCTGAGAAATTTACCACATTTTCTTACCAGAAGACTGAGATTTTGTTAATTTAGCTCAACATTGTCCACATCATCTCCATCATCTTCATCTTCATTATTGATAGTGGAGGTGGTGACTTTAAGTGCAATCCCTTTCTTCTTTTCATCGTGTTCCTCACTTTGATCAAGTCTGTTAAGTTCTAATTCGTGCTCTTGAAGTTTGCCAAATAAGGTAGCTAACGTCATTGTTGATAAGTCTCTTGATTCTGATATAACTGTTACCTTAGGCTGCCAAATCCTACTCAAACATCTTAATACTTTGTTAATCAAATCTTCGTTAGAAAAATTCTTACCTAATAATGCAAGATGATTTACAATGTGGGTGAACCTCTTTTGCATTTCCTAAATGCTTTCAACGTGGTTCATTCTAAATAATTCATATTCACGAGTTTGAGAATTTATTCTCGATCTCTTTACTTCACTAGAACCCTCATAGGTAACTTGTAAAGTGTCCCACATTTCTTTTGCAGTTTTATAATTTGAAATTCTAAAAAATTCATCATACCCCAAAGCAGTGGTAATGATGTTTTTGGCTATCAAGTTATATTGAACTTTTCTATTATCATCTTTAGACCAATCATTTCTAACTGTCTCGATTTTTACACCATCAATAACTCGTGTAGGTATAAATGCGCCATTTTCGACAGCATCCCACACATCTAGATCAATAGCCTCGATAAAGATTTTCATTCTTTCCTTCAAATATGCATAACCATCCCCATTGAAAAAGGGTGGTCGATTTATGGAAGTTACTTATGAAAAACCATTTGATGAAGCCATGTACTCTTGAAGCGGCTAAGCTCTTTATACAAGAGTCTAGCTCTGATACCACTTGTTACCTAAGTGGTTTCAATACTCAAGAGGGGGGTGAATTGAGTAATTAAAAAGTTTTTCGCAAACTCTTTTGAATACAAATTTCTTGAAGCAATATAATGAATATATATAAAGACGATAAAATGCTTTAAGAACAGAAAATAAACAATTAAACAATGATAAATAAATTGCAATAAATAAAGAGATAAAGGAGAGTAGAGCAGGCACGATATTTATCCTGGTTCGACCACCAACCACTTGTGGCCTACGTCTAGTCCCCGAAACACAGTTCGAGATTTTTCACTATTCAATACAAGCTTAAAAATAGGTGCTTGCAACCTTTACACAATAGAGCACTTTTCACACACAGGGAAACTCTACCCTTGTGCTAAAGCCTCAGCCTGCAGGGATACCTCACCCTTACACAAACCTTAGAGGGATACCTCACCCCCTTTGAAGGATACCTCACCTTCTTTACAACAAGGGATACCTCACCCTTTTTACTGAGGGATACCTCACCCTCACAATACAGTATATCAGAGAAATAGATGAAGAAGAGAAACTCTCACTCAGAGTAATTTATACAAATTGAAGTTCTAATGAAGCTCTCACAGAAATATCTCAACGTTTAATCGAAAATAGAGCGTAGAAAATAATTTCACAAGATAGAGCAATCAGAAAAATAATCAGAGTATTGGGTAGTTTTTGAGAGGACCCAAGGCTTCTATTTATAGAGAAAATTCGAAGAAACAGCCGTTAGGGGTAATTAATGCTTAATATTTCAAAAACTTGATTCCATATCAGACTTCGTAAAAACCGTGATTATTTGAATAAATGAAACTCTATTCGCATAACACTATTTGTGAAGCTTTGTAAAGGGCCATCTGATATGGGTTATTCGAATGACTTTAAGTCTATTCGAATAGCTCTTTTAACAAGTATTTCTGGAAAACTGAGTTTATTCAAATAACTACTGAGTTATTCGAATAACTCTTTTGAGAGAGCCTTTCTGGAGGTCCTGTTATTCGAATAAACACTTGGTTTAATCGAATAGCATATATTAGAAAACAGAGGCTTTAAAACACATTATTTGAATACCAGTTCAGAAAACAGAAGATTTATTCAAATGGATGGAGCTTTATTCGAATAGATAAGTTAAAAAACAGAAGCTCGTAAAAGAAGGAATAAACCTTGTTTGTTTAGAAAATAATAGAAACTGATTTTAAAGAAACACTTGATTAAACCAAACTTAATTTTTCTTTCAAAAAAATTGAGAGATATTTAGAGTGAGCTCCGTACAAAAAGATCCTAAGTCCTAAAGCTATTCTCATGCGATCCTAGACTTGGTCTTTCTATCATCTTCATTTTAGACTTCACGTTTGTTATCATCAAAACAAAATCCTCAAAGGCATATGTCCAATTACATAAACCCTCAAGAAGACTTTGAAGTGTACTGTGATGCTTCAAAGAAGGGGTTAGGTTGTGTTCTAATTCATAATAGAATGGTAGTTGCCTATGCCTTTACGCAGTTAAGGCCGCATGAAGAGAGCTATCCAACCCCTGATTTGGAATTAGCTGTTGTTGTGTTTGCCTTGAAAATCTAGAGACACTATCTCTATCGAGTTAAGTTTGAAGTTTTTAGTGACCGCAAGAGCTTAAAGTACTTGTTTGACAAAAAAGAGTTGAATATGAGACAAAGAAGGTGGATGGAATTTTTGAATAATTATGACTTTGAGTTGAAATATCATATGGGTAAAGCCAATGTGGTGGCTGATGCACTTAGTAGGAAATTCCTACATGTGTCTTGAATGATGATCTAAGAGAAATAACTTTTGAAGAGTTTTAGGAACTTGAGTCTAGTAGTGACTGTGTTGCCATATAGTCTCTGTATGAGTAAGGTAGACATAATTAGTGATTTAAAGACTCAGATTAGAGAAGCTCAAGGAACAAATGAATTCTTGAAAGGAGTAAGTGAGCAAATCTTGTTGGGAGAACAAATAGAGTTTAGTAAAGCGGATGATGGAATCATTATATTTAGAAAGGCTTTGTATCCCAAAAGAAGTTGAAATCAAAGAGAGGATTTTGGAAGAGGCTCACAAGAGTACATATACCATCCATCATGGGGCAACAAAGATGTATCAAGATCTCAAGAAATTTTTTTGGTGGTCTAGAATGAAAGCAGACATAGTTGAGTATGTGTCTAAGTGTTTAATTTGTCAAAAAGTTAAAATATAGCACTAAAAACGTTGTGGACCATTACAATCATTAGAAATCTCTGAATGGAAATGGAAATGTATCTCAATGGATTTCGTAATTAGACTACCTAGAACCCAGCCAAGTTATGATGCCATATGGGTCATAGTAGATAGATTAACAAAATCTACCCATTTCTTGCTAATAAGAGCTAACTGTTCTCTGGATAAATTAGCTCAGTTGTATTTACAAGAAATTGTTAGATTGCATAGAGTCCCCTCAAGTATAGTATCTGATAAAGATCCTAGATTAACTTCTAGATTTTGGGGAGCATTGCAAAAGGCCTTTGTAACACCTCAAACTTTAATATAAATGACTGTTATGTCCTTTTTGTACTGTTTGTTGTTTTTCTGTATGAAATACAGTTTTATTTTACTGCCTGTGATTTTATTTGAACTTTTTGTGTGATTTGCTCCGGGTCAGGAAAATAATAATTTTCGGACTGGAGAAATCTTATTTTAATTATTCGGAGCTGGGGGATCTTACTAAACTTAATTCTGAATGATATAGTTATTAATCTTTTAATTTTTAGGATTTAACTGTCAAATAAAATAATTTTATATTATTATAATATTATTTTATTAGTCAGTACAAATAAATGACAATGGACTTAGAAATGTCTTACGGGACCCACGTTTAGAGAAACAGCCAATGGTTTTGGCTAGAGGAATTTCTAAGCCAATAAGAGTGAGTCAACGAAGTAGGCTTGACAATTTCCAACCAATAGGAAGAGGTCAACAAAAGTGGTTAGACTAATTAGTTTGTAATTAGAAAACCTAAGCTAGTTAGTTTGAAACCTAACTAAATTAGTTTAGAAAGCTTGTTAAGTAACTAAGTGATAATAACCTAGCTAACTATCTAGTTGATATCTAAGTTAATAGAAATTTATAAGCATAAAGCAAACTAAGTTAACCTAAGTAATTAACTAGTTAGACAAGTAACTAAATTATTTAACTTAAGTGTAACTAGATGAATTAAGAAGAAGCAAACTTAGTTGCTTTCTCCTTAGGGCATTCGGCCAAAGCACACCAAGGCAAGCCAAGAAGCTTCAAGACCATGCATAGTCATTGTATGACTAGGTTTGCATGCACCAATGAGAGCTAAGCTTGGAGACCAAGTTTTAATCCTCACCATTGATCATTTCTAAGGCTTGGATGAAGCCAACCAAATGGACACCTCCTTTGCATTGAACTCCATGGCCATGCATCACTTTGGAGAGCAAAAATCACTTCATTCTCTAATATTTTCTCTCTTCTCTCTCTTCCAAAAACACAAAACACCATTGTTGTCTTCTTTGTGCACCATTCGGCCAACAACCCTAAGTCACCATCCATCCACCCAAAATTTTATCCAACCTACTTTTTTAAACCTAAACACAATTCTAAGAACATCTCTAGTTGAGAGTTCTTGCAAAATCCATCATCTAAAGCTTGAAAAACTACTTTGGAGATTCTACCTTGAAGGTGAAATTTCTTTTTTTTCATTTCTACTTTTATTTCTAAAGTTCTAAGTCATGATTGATCCATGGTTTAAGCTTTCTTTCATGTTAGTAACTTGTAGAAATTATTTAAGCTTGATAGATGTCTTTGGAGGGTGAAACCGAAACCCTTAGAAAGTAGTGAAAGAGATTTTAGCTTCGCTTAAGGTAAGAGGAAGACTTGAATCTTATCATCCTTGGGTGGTGATAAGAAAATGAAGTTGTTTGTGATTGTAGAATCCATAAGGATTCATTTGTGTGTTTGTTGTAATAGCTTTCTTAATTGTGATTTGTATTGATATGCATGTCTACAAGCTTTGAATATATTGTATGTGTTAGAAATGCATGAATAAGTAGTAGGATGTGAATAATATGCAAGGTTTGCATGTGTGTTCCAAAGAGCACAAATCCAAGGCTCACGGCCTGAACACAAAATGGGAACCAAAATGTTCTCAACAATTTTCTAAAAGAGTGATTTAATTGACTTAGGTAAAATGACAAGATACAACATGATTTAGAACAAGAAAAAAATGAATTTGAAGATCAAATAGCAATTTTGTATCTTTCGGTCAACATGCCTAAGTTGAATGTTTTGATTTCTAAAATTATTTTCAATCAAGGTTAAGGAATAATGCCAAAAGGAATTCTATTACAATGAGTTTAGAGGAATAAAAATGATTAGATTAAGTTAAAGAAGTTAAAACTAATGATTTTAATGTTTAGAAGAAAATACAGTAGCTTTTGTAAAATTTCTAACGTAGAGCTCACTTTATGTTTTGAAGCCCGTTAGTAGTTTTCAAAAGTATAATTAGATGGTTGTAATATAATCAAAAGAAAATTTAACAAAACAAATTTAGAAAACCATTGTTATAGATTTTCAAAGCAAATTACTGTTAATTTTTGTTAAAAATGGACAAATAAGATAGAAAATATATCCAATATATTGTATACGGTATGGAAAAATATTCTACGTAACTCAAACATATTAAATATTATTTTTGTTTATTTAAATAGTAATTTTTAAGGAATTTGGACAAGAAAATGATTTAAAAATCTTAAGCGATTCAGAAAATGATTTAAAAACAGTACGCAATTTTAAAAATAGCAAAATATATTTACATGATTTAAAAACGTTTGTAAAAACGATGAAATTGTGAAAATGCGATAAAATTTCTACGCGATTGATGAAAACAATAAGTTTTACTATCGGGCCAAAGTGGTGGACCTGGACAGATTGAGGAACAGTACTATCAAGTGGGACGTACTGCGTTTGGTGTTTCAGGGCGTTTTGGAAATTATTTGAGATTGAGGGTATATTGATAAATATTGTTTTTGGCCATGCATTGAGTTTTGCCAATTTGATCGACTTCTATTTCATTGTGATGGTGTCTGGACCAGCTCCTCTTATTCGCACGTGGATATAGTTTCATGAAGGTTCGGAGGCCTGGCACTTCGACCGTGAAGCAGGGCCGTTACTTACATTGGAGAAGTAACTCTAGTTCACTGCGGTAATGAACCTGGAGCTGGTACGAACATATCTTATGCTCTAGTACGTGTGGAGTTCCCTATACCCATTGGGGAGATGTGGAGTAACCGCTGCCTCTTCCCTAGAGAGGTTTCGGTTATGACGCATGTTCGTGCTCCTATCCATTTAGATGTGTCGCAAGGGCGAGTATTACCCATCGGGAATGCTGAAGAAGATCAGGTGCAGGACCATTCCATTCATGTGTTAGATTTCGGGGAAGGAAACTTTCATATTGTAGTTGTATTCTGTCATGTGAAATTTGAGTTTAATATTGTTGTAAGCTATTTTATTCATTGATTATGGATATGTATTTTATATTAAACTAATGTTGTATTGGGATTGTAAGTCAATATAATTGTATTTCATATTGTGGCTCGTATTTTCTATTTACGCATAATGGAAACAACTTTAAATTTTGTAAATTACTGATATTGAGGTTATGACATGCCTGGATTTAGTGACTGTGGCGTATTGACAATTGTGTCATGGTTATTATATCTAGGTGTGTTACAGGTGCCGTGGAGAGGAGAAGAGAAGAGGAAGAGAAAAGCTTGAAAGAGAAAAATGAGAGAAAGAAAGTAGAAAAAGAAAGTGATAACTTTTTGAAATTAGAAATGAAAAATGTGATAAATGAAAAGCAAAATTTTGGCTCCCAAAATGGCCATTACCATGGAACAAAGGGAGAGTGAGAGAGAAGGGAAAATAGCTTCTAGAACTTGATAAAATTGGCCTTCTTAAGAAGCTTTGTACAAAGCTTCTTTGAGAAGCTTTGTTAATTTTTGAAAAGGTCAATATGATGTGACATAAAGTGGACACTTTTGAAAATATGTCAAGCATTTTAATACAAGTTATTATCCAATGGACAAATGTTACAATTAACAGAATTTAGTATTTATTATCCAATGGATAATAAATTGTATAGCGATTTTTATTTATCAGATAAAAATATCAAAAAACGCAAATCTCGTAAATTGTACCTGGCCTTGAGTTTAGTAAGATCTCCCGTTAACATTTCCACAGTTCAAGGTTTACCAGCCTTGGGGAAAATATTTTATTTTCCTGGCTCCGCTAAGCGTGCATGTAAAAATAAGGAATATATTAAAATATTCAACATTTCTGAAAAAATCCACAAAAATTCAAAAAAATCACAAATATTATAAAATGACTATTTATCATGAAACTAGCATTTTTCGGGGTGTTACATTAGCTATGTTATAGCTAAACTATTTGATAAACTATCCCATATCATTTAAATTAATAAATATGGAGAGTCATGATAACTACAAGTTATACATATTTACATCAAAAGCCACAAAGGCAAATGTAATAAATATACATAACACAACTCATTGTAACTAATTACAAGAGTTGTTATAAAAAAATATAAAACTAAAACTATTTAATCTATAGACTTTTTCGTCTTTTCCCTCTATTTTTCTTGAATTCTACGACTGAGTCTTGTCTTGCTATTTATGAAACAAAAAAAAAGGGGTGAGAACATAATATTCTCAGTAATAATATACATCTCATGGCATTGATTCAAATATAAGAAATATGCAACTAAAAACAAAAACCCATAAAATCACAATTGTTATCTAACAAATGACTTCTCAATTGTAAAATATCAATTTCACTTGCATGTATATATTCTGATTCAACTTTAAATAATAGAGGAATAGCCTGGATATGGTTAAACCTTATTATATAAACAAAAAAAGGGTGAGAACATAATATTCTCAGTAATAATATACATCTCATGGCATTGATTCAAATATAAGAAATATGCAACTAAAAACTAAAATTCATAAAATCACAATTGTTATCTAACAAATGACTTCTCAATTGTAAAATATCAATTTCACTTGCATGTATATATTTTGATTCAATTTTAATTAATAAAGGAATAGCCTGGATATGGTTCAACCTTATTATATAAGGGAACCAATACTAGGGTTCAACCTTATTACAGAAGGGAGCTAATGCTAGGGTTCAACCTTATTATATAAGGGAGCCAATACTAGGATTCAACCATATTATATAAGGGAGCCAATACTAGGATTCAACCATATTATATAAGGGAGCCAATACTAGATTAAAAGCTTGGAAACTTAACTTGTTCTCATATGCTAAGTAGGATGTTTCCTTTGTAAAATATCCCCAAAAGTGTCTTAATACAATTAAGAAAGCATATACATATGATTCCAACTAGTAGGGAACTTCAAATATCAGTAACATAATTCTTGAGAAATTTTGGTTCTCACACCTAGGCGTAGCCAAAAACCCTATCTCACGCCTAGGTGTGACTTTTCCACGCCTAGGCGTGGCACTCTCTGCCTGATTCGGGAGTAAAAATTCTAGTCCACACCTTGGAGTTGAAATCCTGCGCCTAAGTGTGGAAATTATGTAGAAAATTCTTCAAAACATGTTTCTACATAGGCTTGGTTCCCAATCAAGTTTTCCACACTCAAACTCAATCTATATCATCCTTGAAACATCAAAATACCAATAATCTATTCCATAGAATCAAATACTAGAGATTCATGTATTCAAACATAATCTAATCATTACTAGGAAATCATTAATCTCAAGACTTTCATTTCTCAATCAAGCTTCAAATTGATCATATCTTTCCATTCTCACCCAATAACCATGATTCTTCATCAAATCAATATTAGAATAAGATGAATATTAAGGAAGAATGGCGAGAAATGAAGAACCCCTACCTCTTGTTGCTTGGATGATGATGGATTTCTCTTTGGATTTCTCCCCATGCTCCTCTTCTTCCCTCCCTCTTTTTCTCCTTTTCTGTTTTGTTTTTCCTCTTTCTGTTTCCAGCCGAGGAAACGTGTGGGAGAGGAAAAAAAACAAGTCAATAGATATAATCCACAAGTTACTTAACTATGCACAGGATTAATTATATCTGCTATGAACACTTATATTTTACTAATTAGAGTTTTTCAACTTGCAACAACTTTGAAATAAATACTAGGATTGATTAAAATTATTGTTTCACTATTTTCCCAAATTTTCATATCTGCTGGGGGTCAATCCAGCATTAAAATACACAACTAGTATGCTTAAAAATGCCAAACAAACTCCAAGTGCTCTCAAATTTTAACTACATTATTTTTACCGTATTTGTGACTTAGAAACATACTCTCTAAGTTTATTTCCCTCAAATTATCCATTTATGTTCTCATCTGAGTCATTTAAGCTACTTTTTACATTCTGAGTTACGACAAAGTGCCTAAATGAAGTTAATTTGTCACAAAAAATAACTGACATGTTATTCAAGTAAATAGTACATCTGAGACCATATACAAGCCTAACATATTTTTCAGGATGTTAGATTTAACCCTAACTGGCATATTGCACTGCAGTGTTAAGCTTCCCGCGTTGCAATTTTAAGTTTCCCCTCGCTGCTACGTGCTGTAATTCCCTCCTAATTTTATTATTTAAATAATTACTATTATTTATTTGTTATTTTTTTTATTTTTTTGAACATATACGTCGTAACATTGCATCTGGTACGCCGTGACGTTAATCCCCTTAACATTTGGCCTGATAAGGCCTCACGTTGTGACATTGACAAGGTTCACGCCGCGATGAGGAGTCGGTCTGAGAATTCGCTACTGCCTAACTCACTTTAGTCGTAACTCATGCCTAAATATGGTCTCCAACACCTGCAAAATATGTCTACAAGGTCAATTTACATAATGTAATACAAAAATATACTAAAACCAAAAATTCAAGTTATTGACATATTTAAAACATAAAATAAATAACTTGGGTTCCCTTCCAAGAAGGGCTTGATTTATAGTCTCGGCAGGACTTTATCTGTGTAATTGGCTAGCTATCATGGATAATGGTTTTGATGATAACAAACATAATGAAGATGATGGCAAGACCAAGTCCAAGACTTTCAAGAATAGCTTTAGGACTTAGGATCTTATGTACGGAGCCTTTCTGGATATCTCATTGTTTTTGCATGAAAAGATGAAAATGGTTTTAAATTAAATATCCCAAAATTCAAATCATGGTTTTTGAAAGCATTTAAAAGTGTTAAAAGCTATTTTTCAATAGAGGTATTCGAATAACATCCTTCTAAACCATTTTTACAAAGCTTTTAAAACAGAGGTATTCGAATACCTCTGATGGTATTCGAATACGGTATTCGAATACCCTCTGATGGTATTCGAATACCACAGGAATCCTGGTTTAGAAACTAAAGGACATATTTCAAATTTAATATACATTCAATGATCCAAACAGCTCTTTTTGTCAAATGCTCTATAAATAGAGACCTTGGGTGTCTTCTAAATGTTGCCCAACCACTTGAATTATTTTTGCTTGTGCCAAAAATGTGATTCACTATTTTTCTCATATTTTTTGTGCTCTTTTTGCCAAAACTTTGAGATATTCTTAGAGAGCTCCATAGTGCTTCAATTTGTGATATTTACTCTTTGTGAGAGTTTATTTTTCATTTATTCTCTGTTGTATTTATGAGAGGGCGAGGTATCCCTCGAAGGCTTTTGTAAATGGGTGAGGTATCCCTTAGTGAAATTGTGAGGGTGAGGTATCCCTCAGTAAAAGGGTAAGGTATCCCTTGTTGTAAAGAAGGTGAGATATCTTTCATAGGGGGTGAGGTATCCCTCTAGTAAATAGGGTGAGGTATCCCTGTTATGTAAAGGTTACAAGCACCTGTTTTAAGCTTGTATTAAATAGTGAAAAATCTCGAATTGTGTTTCGGGGACTGGACGTAGGCTACAAGTGGTTGGTGGTCAAACCAGGATAAATATCGTGCCTGCTCTACTCTCCTTTATCTCTTTATTTATTACAATTTATTTATAATTGTTTAATTGTTTATTTTCTATTCTTAAAGCATTTTATCATCTTTATATATTCATTATATTGCTTTAAGAAATTCGTGTTAGAAAGGGTTTGCAAAAAAGTTTTTTAAATACTCAATTCACCCCCCTCTTGAGTACTGAAGCCACTTGGGTAACAAGTGGTATCAGAGCTAGACTCTTGTATAAAGAGCTTAGCTGCTTCAAGAGTACATGGCTTCATCAAATGGTTTTTCAGAAGCAACTTCCATAAATCGACCACCCTTTTTCAATGGGGATGGTTATGCATATTGGAAGGAAAGAATGAAAATCTTTATCGAGGCTATTGATCTAGATGTGTGGGATGCTGACGAAAATGGTGCATTTATACCTACAGGAGTTGTTGATGGTATAAAAACCGAGACACCTAGAAATGATTGGTCTAAAGATGATAAAAGAAAAGTTCAAAATAACTTGGTAGCCAAAAACATCATTACCGCAGCTTTGGGGCATGATGAATTTTTTAGAATTTCAAATTTCAAAACTGCTAAAGAAATGTGGGACACTTTACAAGTTACCTATGAGGGTACTAGTGAAGTTAAGAGATCGAGAATTAATTCTCTTACTCATGAATATGAATTATTTAGGATGAACCATGTTGAAAGCATTCAGGAAATGCAAAAGAGGTTCACCCACATAATAAATCATCTTGTATCATTAGGAAAGAATTTTTCTAACGAAGATTTAATTAACAAAGTGTTGAGATGTTTAAGCAGGATTTGGCAACCAAAGGTAACAGCAATTTCAGAATCAAGGGACTTGACAACCATGTCCTTAGCTACCCTATTTGGCAAACTTCAAGAGCACAAATTAGAACTCAACAGGCTTGACCAAAGTGAGGAACACGATAAGAAAAATAAAGGGATTGCACTTAAAGCCACCACCTCCACTATCAATAATGAAGAAGAAGACGATGGAGATGACATGGACAACATTGAGTTAAATGAAGAAAACCTCAGTCTTCTAGTGAAGAAATTCGGAAAGTTTCTCAAAAAGAAAGGAACTCAAAGAAGACCGCCTCTTTCCCCAAAGAAATTTGAAAAGAAGCCTTCAAAGGAAAGAAAAAGAAAAAGAGTCTACATAGCTTGGGATGACAATGACATGGATTCATCTGACAGCTCAGATAGTGAGCAAGCCCATCTATGCTTTATAGCCAAAGAAGAAGAAGAAGAAGAAGAAAGCGACACTGAGGTAATTTCTAACTTTGACTTATCTCCTTGTTATGATGAACTTCAAGAAGCTTTCGAAGAATTGCATGACGAATCGATAAGGCTCACAAAATTAATTTCTTCATCTAAGAAAATTATTTCTTCTTTGGAAAATCAAATTCTAATTTTAAATGAAGAAATTAAAGAATTAAAAATTGAAAATGAGACATTAGGATTAATTGATGCATGCTCATTTCATTCCTCACATGCTTCTACTTCTTTGTCTTGTTCTTCATATCATTTGCTTGAAAAAAAAATTGAAAATTTAAATAACATTCTTGCTAAATTCACTCTCGGAAGAGATAATTTAAATATCATATTAGGAAAACAAATGGTTGTTTTTGAAAAAGCTGGAATTGGTTATAACCTGAAAAATCAGCACAAACCGTATAAAAATTTCTTTATTTATTCAAGTACTTCTAGTAGCCCATTCACTAAATGTTTTTATTGTGGGAAAAAGGGTCAGAGTGCATCAACATGCAATGCAAGGAAAAACATTAATACAAAAATTGGAACTAAAATGGTATAGGTTCCTAAGGGTACTATACCCAAAACTGACATTCAAGGACCCAAGAAAATTTGGATACCAAAAGCCACAAATTGAAATGTGTTGTAGGTATGCTTGAAGGCCAAGAGCTAACGATGGCATTTTGAAAGTGGTTGCTACAAGCACAAAACCGGAAATATTTTCAAGCTCTCTTTCTTATTCACGTGAAGCCTAAAGTTGCAATCATGAAATAAGCTCTTCATCATTAGGTAATAACTTTCCCTCTCCCAGAATGCACTTCAGTACGTGTTAATCTTGTTTTTCTGATAAAGTTATTCGAATACCTCCCTATGGTATTCGAATACCATTGCATCTGTACGTGAAAATCTATGTTTTTCTGATAGGTTTATTCGAATACCATCATAAGGTATTCGAATACCATACATCAGTACAGCAATATTATGTCCCCATAAAGCTAGAGTATTCGAATAACTAATATAGCTATTCGAATACCCAGAGACTTATCATATCAGTTTTTTTTTATGTCTCTGGAGTATTCGAATACTTTCCACGACATTCGAATACTTGCACCATGCCTTACTTTCTTCTGAGATGGGTATTTGAATACTCATAGAGGTATTCGAATAACCCTTGGCAGAAAGCCAAACTTACGGGTCTGATCCCTTCTTTGCTTCTGCCTTATTTTTTTTTAATTGGTCTATTTTAATTCTATGAATATCATGCTTTTGATGAAATACATCTCATTATTACATGATGTTCTTAAATGCATATTTCTTAGCTTTGTCCCTTTATTTCTCAAAATTTTTTTCTATATGTTAAATTTCTTGTAATGCAAATGCTTAATGTAATTAGCTACTGTTTTGATAAATATATGAACATGGTAACAAGTGCAACAAGTGGTATCAAACAAGTGGTTACTTGGCCAAATTAATCAATAAAATATCTTTTGCTTTGTGACCTCATTTGCTGTTTTTGCCTTATTATTTTGAATGTTTAATTGCTTATGAGTTTGACTAACCTCTATGGATCCAAAAAAATTAATGGATACCAAAGAAAATACGTTGAATTGTTTTGTAGGGTTATAACTACCTCAAGCAAAATTTTAAATAAAAATTATTCAACTTGAGGCAAAATGGATGAAAAGGACATGAAGAGACTTTCTTCAAGCATATTGAAATGAAATACTCAATGGAAGAAAGCTCAAGACTATCTTAAATGACTATATTTTTTTTTACATGAGTAGCATACTTAGCATTGACAAAAGTGCCAAATTGGATATTTTTTTGTCATTGCATATAGGGTAAATAATGCTAGTTCTATACATTGCTCTGATCCCTATAGCATATTTCATCAAGCAAAATATTTAATATCTATGATTCTCTTGATATATGGCAGATTTATAAGAAATTGACAACAAGTGGTTATATTTGATAACAAGTGGTAAATGTTTTACATTTTCATAACAAGTGGCAAATGTTTTACACTTTGATAACAAGTGGTATCAAATATAAATAATTCTCTTGGTAAATGTAATGACTGTTTTTGATGATAATACAATGCAATTAGTTGATCTATGAATGAATATATCTTTGCTCATGTGCTGAATATTATGCTTATATTGCTAAATTTATAAAATTAAACTCTGTTGCTATTCTTGTATGTTATGAATGAACATATCTTATTGGACTGGAATATACTCTGTTTAGCCTTATGCTTTATCTTGCCCCATCTTTTTGATCATGACAAAAGGGGGAGAAAAAGCTTGAATTATTTGTTTGAGAAAAGTCAGAGGGAGAAAAAGTAAAAGTTCGGTAAGACAAAAATGGAAATTGAATTCCAAAAGTAAGGGGGAGTTGCTGTGCACATCTCTGATATAAATCACCTCTTATGAAAAAGAGGGGGAGTAAGTATCTCTAAACAACTTTGTGAATTCCAATTTATATGAACTAATACTTTTTTCAAATGTTAGTTTGTCATCATCAAAAAGGGGGAGAATGTAATTGGCTAGTTATCATGGATAATGGTTTTGATGATAACAAACATAATGAAGATAATAGCAAGACCAAGTCCAAGACTTTTAAGAATAGCTTTAGGACTTAGGATCTTATGTACGGAGCCTTTCTGGATATCTCATTGTTTTTGCATAAAAAGATGAAAATGGTTTTAAATTAAATATCCCAAAATTCAAATCATGGTTTTTGAAAGCATTTAAAAGTGTTAAAAGCTATTTTTCAACAGAGGTATTCGAATACCATTTAGAGGTATTCGAATACCATTTAGAGGTATTCAAATAACATCCTTCTAAACCATTTTTACAAAGCTTTTAAAACAGAGGTATTCGAATACCACAGGAATCCTGGTTTAGAAACTAACAGACATATTTCAAATTTAATATACATTCAATGATCCAAACGGCTCTTTTTGTCAAATGCTCTATAAATAGAGACCTTGGGTCTCTTCTAAATGTTGCCCAACCACTTGAATTATTTTTGCTTGTGCCAAAAACGTGATTCACTATTTTTCTCATATTTGCTATGCTCTTTTTGCCAAAACTTTGAGATATCCTTGGAGAGTTCCATAGTGCTTCAATTTGTGATATTTACTCTTTGTGAGTGTTTATTTTTCATCTATTCTCTGCTGTATTTCTGAGAGGGTGAGGTATCCTGTAACACCTTTATGGGGATGTCACATTTATAAAGAAAATAAAATAAAGATAAATAAAATCTACCCAAGTTGTAAAACGTTTATTATATACTAATGCGGGTTGTAAAATTTTTCCGATTAAACAGAATATTACGAGATAAAATAACACGGAACATAAAATAAGTACACTATTATCACACATAATATACATATGGTTCCATCATAGGTTATACAAATAATGTACAACTACAAATATTTAAAAACCAAAACAGTAAACAAAGCAGTAAAAGGTCAATATATACAGACGCAGACGCGCCCAAGTACACATCACAAATATCTAACCCTCTGAAGGATCACTCTCAGATGAAACTTCAAGTGATAGATATCCAGGATGCCTCCACCCTCTACGGACACGAGTCGTGCGTGCAGCCGTCTGGCTGGCGATCTCGCTAGGCGCATCAAACATACCACCCCAATGACGCCTAAGAGATAGCGGGAACTCCACATGTAAATACAACAAAGTAGAAAAGATCGGCACTCCATCAAACTCCGTACGTATGGTCACAGTCAGACGCCCTACGTACGTCACCGAGTCTCTATCCTCTCGCAGATGCCAGGCTTTGAGCCTCAGTGAAACTCAAGTTGCACGAATCCAAAGAATCTGGTAGTGTCATACTCACACAATCAATCCAATGGATATGGATGATCGGATGGTTCTTGCTCGTAGAACCGATCTTCGACTTCTTGCTCTTCCTCCTCCTCTACGGATACTCACACTCAAGATGCTGTTCCTCTTCCTCAAACTCTTTATCACATAATTTAAAATATACAGATAACACATACAAGAAAGAGGTAAGACAATCTATATCACCACAAACATGGTAAAATAAGAAAACGACAATACAACAAGTATAACAGTTCATACAATATAGCATAAATAAAAATACAAGATAACATAGATGTAATATAACACAGAACTCAATGTAACAACAACATATAGTGGTACAGATAGATAAAATGGTACAGATAAATAATGGTACAGATGGATAAAATGTTATAGATAAATAGCATTAAAATGTATGACATAAAAGTATATGAAATGTGACTCAACCCTACTCCATGGAGCTAAAAACACAGACATCAGAGAGAATGACCCGCAAAATCTATTAGTACCATCGACTGCCAAACTATTTCGCTGTCTCACGTTGCGCCTATAGCCCACTGTCATAACGTCATGGTATAGCACACTGTCAAAATGTCGTGTCACTATAGGCTTGTACTAAATAGATTTCACAAGATCTTGATTAAGTATAGTGTGTGTCGAGTCCATTAGTATGTTGTCAATTACCACTAGGAAGGAGCGACCAACTGTCCACAAATGGAATAATCCGCACACTAATGTCTCCAAGTTCATTCAGGTTGAACCACACTACGCTTATCACACCGACAACACGATGTAATTTACCTCGTCAATCAGTCCACCAATTATCAACCAAATTGGCACAACTCAATGCATGATGAAAAATAAAAATTACCAAAATACCCTCAATGGTATAAATATGCGTATTTACGCAAATGCCCTCAATGGCAAAAATTTCAAATATGCCCTCAATGGCAAAAATTCCAAATATATACAGTATGTCCCACCTGACAATACTGTTCCACAATCTGTCCGGGTCCACCACTTTGGCCCGACAGTAAAATCTGCTATTTTCATCAATCGCGTAGAAATTTTATCGCATTTTTAAAATTTCATTATTTTTACAAATGTTTTTAAATCGTGTAAATATATTTTACTATTTTTGAAATTGCGTACTGTTTTTCAAACGTTTTCTCAATCGCATAAGATTTTTAAATCATTTTCTTGTCCGAATTCCTTAAAAATCACTATTTAGATAAATAAAAAAATAATATTTAATATGTTTGAACTACATAGAATCTTTTTCATACCGTATAAATTATATTGGATATCTTCTCTATCTTATTTGTCTGTTTTTAGCAAAAATTGACAGTATTTTGCTTAGAAAGTGTATAACAATGGTTTTCTAAGTTTTCTGTAAAAATTCCTTTTATTTATATTATAACCAATTAATTATACTTTTGAAAACTGCTAACGTGCTTCAAAATATAAAATGAGCTATACGTTAGAAATTTTACAAAAGCTATTGTATTTTCTTTTAAATGGTAAAACTCTTAGATTTAGTTCCTTAAACTTAATCTAATCATTTTTATTCCTCGAAATTCATTGTAAATAAAATTTCTTTTAGCATTATTACCTAACCTTTGTTGAAAAACAATTTTTAGAAATAAAAACATTCACATTTGGCATGTTGACCGAAATATATAAAATTGACATTTAATCTTTAAATTTGTTTTTTTTCTTGTTCTAAAACAATTTATATCTTATCAATTCCCCTAAGTTAATTAAATCACACTTTTGGAAAATTGATGAGAACATTTTGGTTCTCCTTTGATGTTGAGGTCGTGAGCCTTCATTGGTGTTCTTTGGAACACTCATGCAATCCTTGACATGTTATTCATATCCTACTAATTATACATGCATTTCTAACACATACAATATATTTAAAGCTTGTAGACATGCAATTTAATACAAATCACAAATAGGAAAGCTAATAACAAATAACACAAAACAATCCTTATGGATTCTACAACCACAACCAATTCCATTTTCTTATCACCACCCAAGGGTGATAAGATTCAAGTCTTCCTCTTACCTTAAGTGAAGACAAACACTCTTTCACTCCTTTCTAGGGTTTCGGTTTTCACCCCTCCAAGACACCTATCAAGCTTAAACAAATTTCTACAAGTTATTAACATGAAAGATGTAACGCCCCTTTTTCCCCCCTTGGTCATAATGGGTAAGAAGAAGGAACGTCGCACTATGGTGAAACGACACACAATTGATTACGTAAAGTTTGAACACATTTTTTTTTTGTTTAACATAAATCCGGTTAAAACTTCCATTAATGTACATATACACTTGTTTGTAAATATATCGCGTGATTGAGTTAAAATTAAAAGTCCCTCTTTCATATAAAACTTCTTATCAAAAACGTCAATGAGAAATCAACATGGAATGAAACATACAAACATGCACAATATGGATATTTACATACTTTGTACCAGAATTACAAGCCAGTTTAAATTACATTTCCAAAAAGATATACAAAAAGAAAAATGTGTTCCTACCCCAAGAGATACAAATATCTACCCACTAATCCAGTAGTACGTCATGCTCCCTCAAAATAAACGGATAGCCATCAGTAGCCATCAATTTCAAACCAACCCTAAGACTGCCTAGAATGAGAGGGAACCGTAGATGGATCCTCCTCAGGGTCCTTGTCATCTGACGAGACATCCATCCGGACGACAGAACAGCGGGCAGGAGCCCGGGCAGTAGACAAAAAAGAATCCTCACGAGGGGTATAATACATTTCACCCCACATGTGCCTCATGGGCATATAGAACTCCAGCCATACAAAAGCATGAAAGTCTATAACAGGAGCATCATAACGTCTCCATGCCAAGGACACCATCACATCGCCGTGGTATACACATCGATCAGTCTGCACGTTGATATGCCAGCAGTTCGGACCTCCAAGAAAGTTGATCCGCACGTAGCCAAAAAGTCCACGGAGTTGAAATAACATCCTTAACAACTTCTTTCTCAGTCGAGATAAGGCCAGAAACCTTGAAACTCAGTGGTTTCCTTATCCTCCTCATGAACGTCTTCTTGAGAGCGTACGATCCAATCCAAAGTGCAAAATAAAGAAAATTACCGAAAGAGGTGAGATTCCCAACTTTCAGCACCAACAAGCAGCAAGAAAATAAACGGCGTCGAACGCCCACATAAGACACAGTTAATACATACAAGTACAGTAATACATGAAAGCAATTAATGAGAGTAAAGAAACAAAGAACAGTAGTTAACTTTATCCATAGCCAGTTAGCAACATTAGCATTACCAAGAATCAAATAAATATGATAGTCATAATAGTAAACACATTATCCAATAATGAATGCTCAATGAACCATGTGACTGACAACTCACAATGCAGCAAGGGTACTAAAGTTCCTACTCCATGGAGCTAGACATAAACATCTTCGGAGTGAATGATCAAGGAGTAATACTAGTGTATCGTTTGCCTTAAAAATAGTGTGCTCATCACATAAAAACATTTGCGCAAAATGGCTCACACATGGCACCTCAATAGTTGATCGCGACATAGGACATCGTCACAGTCAGGATCGTCAGTGTGTTGCATTGGTCTATCCCACGGCCCCAGTGGAGCTATCACTGCCCATTGTGAGACACCCGCACCCCGACGCCTCAGGGTCAACAACATATGACACCTACGCTTAGTCTATTCGCACCCGCACATAGGTGTTATTCAAACTCCTAGGCAACATAGCCTTCTCAACAATGTCCCACGGACAATACGCATGCATGATGACACAATGTCCAATCATGTATGTTCATCAATTATGCATTCAGCATAAACCTTTCCTCAATGGCACATAAGCATTATTTAATGTTCAACATGACATATCAACCATGCATTTATTAAAACATTGCCTCAATGGCACATCATCATTCTTATCTCATTGCATACTACATCAATAATTCTCATTACACACAAACCACAATTTCCATCTCATAGATCCAAGAATTCCATATTCAAAATCATTTCTTCTCTATTGGTATGAATGCCCATTCCTATCACAATTTAGTAAAGTAAATTCCTTGAATCCAAAGTTTTTAGGTTATGTTTGAGTTACAAAGGACAAAGAACCATAATCTCAATCATTTCCAGCTCAAAAATCTCATTTTTGGTCTTGGTAATCGATTACATCACCCTTGTAATCGATTACTCGAGAAACAGAACCTCTGTATTCGATTACAATCTCATTGTAATCAATTACGTGATTCCCAGAACCACGTTTCGTAACTTCAAGGCCCTGGTAATCGATTACACAACCGTGGTAATCGATTACCAATTGGACAGAACCTCCGTAATCAATTACCCACAAGTTGTAATCGATTACGTGATTTCCCGAAGCACCATTTCGTGACATCAGAGGCTTGGTAATCGATTACACCATTCTTGTAATCGATTACAAGCTAAACAGAATCTCTGTAATCGATTACACAGCAGACGTAATCGATTACAAGATTTCCAGAATCACGATTTCATATCCTTAAGAGCTTGGTAATCGATTACAAGCCCCGTGTAATCGATTACCATGCGTAAACTTGCAGAAAACAGGGTTCTCCAGGTCCTCTAACTCAAACCAAACCAATCCTTATCATATTTAATCAACAAGATACTCAAATATACCTTTAAATCATGCAAGAGGCATCAATAAATCATACAAACCCAACAAAATACACTATCATCAAGAACAACATAAAAAAGAGAGAACTTTATACATGGATTCAGAAATCAATAGCAACACACATACAAGACATTCCCTTACTACCAAGATTGGTTGAAGAGGATCATCTCCCTCTTACCTATTTGGAAAACAACACAATGTGCCACTCCTTCTTGCCCTAGATTTTCGTTTTCCCCCCTTCAAGAAAAACTCCAATATGAGTGAACACCACAATGTCCACTCAAACCATGAAGAATAGGTTCTTGGTCACCAAGGTCGCCAAGAGAAACGAAAATAGCAAGAAAATGGAAGAAAGTTGAAGGCTTTACCTTAAAGCTCCAAGCTTTAGTTTCAATGGTGGAAGAGAAATGGAAGAAGAAGAAGAAGAGGAACCAAAGGATAACCACCAAGGAGAATAGTCTTGGAATGGTGGAAGGAAACAAGTAAATGTGATTTGTTTGGTAAATAATGGAGTTGGTCTCCAATGTGTGGGTGTGTGTGTACGGTGGAGAGGAAGGAGAAGAGAAAAAGAGAAGAGAGATGTGTTAAATGTTTGGTGTTTAGAAAAATGAAGATGAGTTAATAAAAGGAAGAAAACAACTTTGACTCCCCCAAAAAGGAGTGTCTGCCGTGGAGTGAGAGGAGAGGAAAGAGAGAGAAAATGTTTTACAAGGGAAATTGCTAGGAAGCTTCCCATAACAAGCTTAGATTAAATTTAATCTTTCTTTTGAAATTAAAACTAATAAATGTGATACAAAAAATCAGATTTTGAATAATGTGATAATATTTTTAATACATGTTATTATTTATTGGACAATAGTTATAGTTGGCAGAAGTCAGCATTAACAAATCTGACAGATAAATTCTTCACAGTGTTTTATTATCTCATCTGTTAAGATTTCTCAAAAAATGTAAAACCTTGTAAACTGTGTCCAATCTCGGGTTTAGTAAGATCCCCCGTCGACGTTTCCATAGTTCAAGGTTTTCGGAGAAAATGTCTCATTTCTCTGGTTCTGCTCAGTACACACGTAAAACGAGAAATATATTCGAATATTTCGTGTTCTCAGAAAATTCCAAGAAAATTCCAGAAAATGACAAATATTTTTTTTGGAATGAATCCTGAGAGTAGAAAAGTAAATTTTGGGGTGTTACAACTCTCCCCAACAAATATGAATTTCGTCCTCGAAATTTTCCGTACCTTAAAACAATTCGGGATATTGATCCTTCATCTTGTTCTCCAGCTCCCACATCACATCTCCAGTTGCTTCATTCCAGATTACCTTCACTAGTGCAATGTCCTTCCCTCTGAGGTGCTTTGTCCTCCTATCCTCAATCCTTACAAGAGTTGTCTCATATGTCAAGTTTTCCTTCAATTGTACAGAATCAGGTGCTATGACATGATTAGGATTTGGGATATATTTTCTGAGTTGTGACAAATGAAAGACATTATGAAGATTTGAAAGAAAAGGGGGTAAAGCTATTTGGAAAGCAACAGGACCTATCTGACGAAGAATTTGGTAGGGTCCAAGGAATTTTGGAGTGAGTTTTCTAGATTTGAGGACACGACCGACCCCAGTTATAGGTGTGACTTTCAAGAAGACATGCTCTCCTTCTTTGAACTCAAGAGGTTTACTTCTTTTGTCCGTACTCTTCTGCCGACTCTGAGCCGTTTTCATTTTCTCCTGAATCATTTTAACCTTCTCAGTTGTCTGGTGAATGAGTTCAGGTCCAACGGTAAGCCGTTCTCCATCTTGATACCAGCATAGAGGCGTCCGACACCTCCGCCCATATAAAGCCTCATAGGGCGCCATCCCTATACTTGAATGGTAACTGTTGTTGTAGGTGAATTCCACCAATGGTAAGATTTCATCCCAACCTCCAGTTTGCCCTATCGCACAAGCTCTCAGCAGATCTTCTAACGCCTAAATTGTTCTTTCTGATTGACCATCAGTTTGCGGATGGTAGGCAGAACTTAACCGTAACTTTGTTCCCATAGCCTCTTGAAGACTTTGCCAAAACTTCGAGGTAAACCTCAGGTCTCTATCGGAAATAATACTCGTGGGTATCCCATGAAGTCTGACAATTTCACCAATGTATATCTGAGTCAACTTCTCCAATGGATATCTTATGTTGATTGGCAGAGAATGAGCTGACTTCGTCAGTCGATCCATTATTACCCATATTGAGTCATATCCTTTCCTAGTTCTTGGTAACCCGACAACAAAGTCCATGGCGATGCTATCCTATTTCCATTCAGGAATAGCCAGGGGTTGTAGTAATCCAGCTGGTCTTTGGTGCTCAATCTTCGTTTTCTGGCAAACCAAACAAGATGACACGCATCTAGCGATATATCTTTTCATCCCATGCCACCAAAATAACTTCCTCAAGTCTTGATACATCTTGGTCATTCCAGGATGCATACTCAACTGACTCGAATGAGCATGTTCGAGTATGTACTTTCTGAGTTCTTCGTCTTTAGGCACACAGACCCTTCCTTGGAATCTCAAAATCCCATCGCTTCCTTCCCTCAATATTGATACACCACCTTGCCTCATCAATTCTCTTTCTTCTTGCAGGAATTTATCGACCTTTTGTTTCTCTCGATTATCATCCATCAGGTCATTCGAGATAGTGATCCTATTCATGCGGATTTTACCCGGTGTTAACTTTACAAATGACCATATATCTCTGAATTTCTCTATCAAGTCCTTTTCTCTAATCATCATAGTAGAAACACTAATCGTCTTTCTACTCAAAGCATCGGCCACCACGTTCGCCTTTCCAGGATGATACTGAAGTTGGAAATCGTAATCTTTCAAAAATTCTAGCCATCTTCGTTGCCTCATGTTCAGCTCTTTCTGATTGTACAGGTACTTCAGACTTTTGTGGTCACTGAAGACGTTGAATGTGGCTCCATACAAATAATGTCTCCATATCTTCAATGCAAACACCACTGCAGCTAACTCTAGATCATGTGTTGGGTAGTCCTTCTCGTGCATTCGTAATTGTCTTGAGGCGTAAGCTACCACTCCTCTGTTTTGCATGAGAACGCACCCCAAACCTTGGTACGAAGCATCACAATACACTTCAAATGGTTCACTAGGATTCGGTAAGACTAGCACTGGTGATGTAGTCAGCTTCCTTTTTAACTCTTGGAAACTTCCTTCACAGGAATCTGTCCATTCAAAAGCTTGGTCTTTCTTGGTGAGTTGAGTGAGGGGTCCAGCGATTTTGGAAAATCCCTCAACAAACCTCCGGTAGTATCCGGCTAATCCAATGAAGCTTCAGATTTCCGTCACTGTAGTTGGTCTTTCCCATTATAGTACGGCTTCCACCTTTGAAGGATCTACTGCAATTCCTTCCTTTGTGATTACATGCCCTAAGAACTTCACTTCATCTAGCCAAAAATCGCACTTGGATAGTTTCGCATATAGCTCTTTTTCCTTCAAGATCTGGAGAACTATGCTGAGGTGCTCAGCATGGTCCTCGCGACTTTGTGAATAGATCATAATATCATGATGAAAACAACAACGAATTTGTCCAAGTAAGGATGAAAGATCCTATTCATATAGTCCATAAATATTGCAAGTGCATTTGTCACACCAAAAGGCATCACCAGGTACTCATAATGACCATAACGAGTACGAAAAGCCGTCTTGGGAATATCTTCCACTTTCACTCTGATTTGGTGATATCCCGATCGTAGATTGATCTTGGAAAACATTGCTGCTCCCTTCAATTGGTCCATCAAGTCATCTATCCTCGGCAATGGATACTTGTTCTTGATCGTAACTTTGTTTAACTGACGGTAGTCCACGCAAAATCTTGAAGTCCCATCTTTCTTCTTGACCGACAATACAGGTGCTCCCCAAGGTGACACACTGGGTCTCACGAATTGCTTCTCTAGGAGCTCTTCCAACTGCTTCTTAAGTTCCATGAGCTCTGCTGGTGCCATACGATAAGGTGCCATAGAAATAGAGCCAGCTCCAGGTACCAAGTCGATAGCAAACTCGACCTCACGTTCCGGTGGCAAACCAGGTACATCATCAGGGAAAACCTCAGGAAAATCTCGAACAACAGAGATTGCGTCCACATCAACTTCACTCTCAACTTTCAAAGAAGATAACAACATGTATCCTCGAGCTCCTTCTTTCAGAAAAGCTTTCACTTGGTTGGCGGTCAAAAATCTAGAATCCTCATCCAAAGGGAAAACTATTGTTTTTCTGGAACAATCTAACAAGACATGGTTGGCAGATAGCCAGTCCATTCCTAATATTACGTCTAGTTGGGATAATGGTAAACAGATCAAATCGATAGAAAATATTCGACCTTCCACTATTAAAGGACAACCTAGACACACCTTAGTAGTGACTACAGGTTTTGCAGTAGGGGTTGAAACAGTCAAATCAAAAGGTAAAGAAGACACAGGTAATCCAAGTCTTTTCACACAATCATGTGAAATGAAAGAATGAGTAGCACCAGAGTCATACAGCACAATTAAAAGATTACCTTCAATGATACCTTCTCCTTGTATCAGATCCTCGGATTCAGAGGCCTTAGCACCACTCAAGGTGTAGACTCTGCCTCCAACTTGTGATTTAGAAGTCTTAGCTGTATTGATGGATGGTTCCGCCTTGGTCTGGTTACAGTCTCGAAAAACGTGACCAGGTTTCTCGCACCAAAAGCAAACAAATCCTTTGATTGTGCAGTCCCTTGTGAAATGCTCTTTCCCACATTTCATGCATCTCGGAGTAGTTGTAGCATTCTGACTCATCCTTCCGGGGCTTCCAGTTGGGCTTCCTCCTTGAAATTTTTGTGGTTGTTGGCTTCCAGAGGGTCTGGAATAAGGCTTCTTTTGATAACGACTTACGTTACCACCACCTCCTCTTTGGGACTGAACGGGCCCAAAGTTCCTGTTTCTTGCCCCGCGTTCTTGTTCCACACTTTCCAATCGACAGCAAGTGTCGAGTAACTCAGAAAACTGAGTGATCTTCAAAGCTATCACGATTTTCTTCACATCATGCCTCAGGCCTTCCTCAAACTTCCGACACTTCCAAGTTTCATTGGGTTGAAGTTGAAAATAGGCTGAAAATCTGGACAAGTTCTCAAACTTGGCGGCGTATTCATTCACAGTCATGCCTCCCTGTCGTAACCTCAGAAATTCCATTTCTTTTGCGTGCCTGGCACTTTCAGGAAAATATTTGTTCAAGAACCTTTCTTTGAACACTTCCCAGGTTATCACTCTGTTCGCGGCTTGCAGTAGCCTTTGTTCTCCCGTCCACCAATGTTCAGCATCTCCCATCAGCATGTATGCGGCATAGGTCACCTTCCTATCATCAGCACAATTCATACCCGTAAATATTTTCTCCAACTCTTGGATCCACAATGTAGCTTTCTCCGGATCAAACTCCCCTTTAAACTGTGGAGGATTAGCGCGACGAAATCCTTCCAAGTTCTGAACATCCGCTGTAGCCTCTAGCTGTTGTGCAGCCCTAGCCTGTTGTTGAGCTGTCTGCTGGTTCTGTTGTAACATTGCCTCGGCCATCTTCTGTATTGCCTCTATGGCAGCAGCCATATCACCCCGACGAGCCATTGTTCCTTCTCGGATTAGACTACGCAAAACACGGAGAAAGTCAGATGTACTCATTTGAATGCCAAACAACAAAATCACAGAGAATGACACAACACAAACAAGACAGTCCAAAACCACACGACCCAAAGAAACATAACCGGGAGCTCTGATACCAGGACAGTGTAACACACCTTTTCCCCCCTTGGTCATAATGGGTAAGAAGAAGGAACATCGCACTATGGTGAAACGACACACAGTTGATTACGTAAAGTTTGAACACATTTTTTTTTTGTTTAACATAAATCCAGTTAAAACTTCCATTAATGTACATATACACCTGTTTATAAATATATTGTGTGATTGAGTTAAAATTAAAAGTTCCTCTTTCATATAAAACTTCTTATCAAAAACGTCAATGAGAAATCAACATGGAATGAAACATACAAACATGCACAATATGGATAGTTACATACTTTGTACCAGAATTACAAGCCTGTTTAAATTACATTTCCAAAAAGATATACAAACAGTAAAATGTGTACCTACCCCAAGAGATACAAATATCTACCCACTAATCCAGTAGTATGTCAGGCTCCCTCAAAATAAACGGATAGCCATCAGTAGCCATCAATTTAAAACCAACCCTAAGACTGCCTAGAATGAGAGGGAACCGTAGATGGATCCTCCTCAGGGTCCTTGTCGTCCGACGAGACATCCATCGGGACGACAGAACAGCGGGCAGGAGACTGGGCAGTAGACAAAAAGGAATCCTCACGAGGGGTATAATACATTTCACCCCACATGTCCCTCACGGGCATATAGAACTCCAGCCATACAAAAGCATGAAAGTCTATAACAGGAGCGTCATAACGTCTCCATGCCAAGGACACCATCACTTCGCCGTGGTATACACATCGGTCAGTCTGCACGTTGATATGCCAGCAGTTCGGACCTCCAAGAAAGTTGATCCACACGTAGCCAAAAAGTCCACGGAGTCAAAATGACATCCTCAACAACTTATTTCTCAGTCGAGATAAGGCCAGAAACCTTGAAACTCAGTGGTTTCCTTATCCTCCTCACGAACGTCTTCTTGAGAGCGTACGATCCAATCCAAAGTGCAAAATAAAGAAAATTACCGAAAGAGGTGAGATTCCCAGCTTTCAATACCAACAAGGCAGCAAGAAAATAAACGGCGTCGAACGCCCACATAAGACACAGTTAATACATACAAGTACAGTAATACATGAAAGTAATTAATGAGAGTAAAGAAACAAAGAACAGTAGTTAACTTTATCCATAGCCAGTTAGCAACATTAGCATTACCAAGAATCAAATAAATATCACAGTCATAATAGTAAACACATTATCCAATAATGAATGCTCAATGGACCATGTGACTGACAACTCACAATGCAACAAGGGTACTAAAGTTCCTACTCCATGGAGCTAGACATAAACATCTTCGGAGTTAATGATCAAGGAGTAATACTAGTGTATCGTTAGCCTTAAAAATAGTGTGCTCATCACATAAAAACATTTGCACAAAATGGCTCACACATGGCACCTCAATAGTTGATTGCGACATAGGACATCGTCACAGTCAGGATCGTCAGTGTGTTGCATTGGTCTATCCCACGGCCCCAGTGGAGCTATCACTGCCCATTGTGAGACACTCGCACCCTGACGCCCTTAAGGTCAACAACATATGACACCTACGCTTAGTCTATTCGCACCCGCACATAGGTGTTATTCAAACTCCTAGGCAACATAGCCTTCTCAACAATGTCCCATGGACAATACGCATGCATGATGACACAATGTTCAATCATGTATGTTCATCAATTATGCATTCAACATAAACCTTTCCTCAATGGCACATAAGCATTATTTAATGTTCAACATGACATATCAACCATGCATTTATTAAAACATTGCCTCAATGGCACATCATCATTCTTATCTCATTGCGTACTACATCAATAATTCTCATTACACACATACCACAATTTCCATCTCATAGATCCAAGAATTCCATATTCAAAATCATTTCTTCTCTATTGGTATGAATGCCTATTCCTATCACAATTTAGTAAAGTAAATTTCTTGAATCCAGGGTTTTTAGGTTATGTTTGAGTTACAAAGGACAAAGAACCATAATCTCAATCAATTTTAGCTCAAAAATCTCATTTTCGTCTTGGTAATCGATTACATCACCCTTGTAATCGATTACCCGAGAAACAGAACCTCTGTAATCGATTACAATCTCATTGTAATCGATTACGTGATTCCCAGAACCTCGTTTCGTAACTTCAAGGCCCTGGTAATCGATTACACAACCGTGGTAATCGATTACCAATTGGACAGAACCTCCGTAATCGATTACCCACAAGTTGTAATCAATTACGTGATTTCCAGAAGCACCATTTCGTGACATCATAGGCTTGGTAATCAATTACACCATTCTTGTAATCAATTACAAGCTAAACAGAATCTCTGTAATCGATTACACAGCAGACGTAATCGATTACCAGATTTCCAGAATCACGATTTCATATCCTTAAGAGCTTGGTAATCGATTACAAGCCCCATGTAATCGATTACCACGCGTAAACTTGCAGAAAACAGGGTTCTCCAGGTCCTCTAACTCAAACCAAACCAATCCTTATCATATTTAATCAACAAGATACTCAAATATACCTTCAAATCATACAAGAGGCATCAATAAATCATACAAACCCAACAAAATACACTATCATCAAGAACAACATAAAAAAGAGAGAACTTTATACATGGATTCAGAAATCAATAGCAACACACATACAAGACATTCCCTTACTACCAAGATTGGTTGAAGAGGATCATCTCCCTCTTACCTATTTGGAAAACAACACAATGTGCCACTCCTTCTTGCCCTAGATTTTCGTTTTCCCCCCTTCAAGAAAAACTCCAATGTGAGTGATCACCACAATATCCACTCAAACCATGAAGAATAGGTTCTTGGTCACCAAGGTGGCCAAGAGAAATGAAAATAGCAAGAAAATGGAAGAAAGTTGAAGGCTTTACCTTAAAGCTCCAAGCTTTAGTTTCAATGGTAGAAGAGAAATGGAAGAAGAAGAAGAAGAGGAACCAAAGGATAACCGCCAAGGAGAATAGTCTTGGAATGGTGGAAGGAAACAAGTAAATGTGATTTGTTTGGTAAATAATGGAGTTGGTCTCCAATGTGTGGGTGTGTGTGTACGGTGGAGAGGAAGGAGAAGAGAAGACGAGAAGAGAGATGTGTTAAATGTTTGGTGTTTAGAAAAATGAAGATGAGTTAATAAAAGGAAGAAAACAACTTTGACTCCCCCAAAAAGGAGTGTCTGCCGTGGAGTGATAGGAGAGGAAAGAGAGAGAAAATGTGTTACAACGTAAATTGCTAGGAAGCTTCCCATAACAAGCTTGGATTAAATTTAATCTTTCTTTTGAAATTAAAAATAATAAATATGATACAAAAAATTAGATTTTGAATAATGTGATAATATTTTTAATACATGTTATTATGTATTGGACAATAGTTATAGTTGGCAGAAGTCAGCATTAACAAATCTGACAGATAAATTCTTCACAGTGTTTTATTATCTCATCTGTTAAGATTTCTCGAAAAATGTGAAACCTTGTAAACTGTGTCCGGTCTCGGGTTTAGTAAGATCCCCCGTTGACGTTTCCATAGTTCAAGGTTTTCGGAGAAAATGTCTCATTTCTCCGGTTCCTCTTAGTACACACGCAAAAAGAGAATTTTATTAAAATATTTTGTGTTCTCAAAAAATTCCAAGAAAATTCCAGAAAATCACAAATATTTTTTTTTAGAATGAATCCTGAGAGTAGAAAAGTAAATTTTGGGGTGTTACAAAAGAAAGCTTAAACCATGGATCAATCATGGCTTAGAACTTTGAAAAGGACTTTAGAAATGAAAAACAAGGATTTTCACCTTCTAGGTAGAATCTCTCAAGTAGTTTTTCAAGCTCAAGATGATGGATTTTGCAAGAACTCTCAACTAGAGATATTCTTAGAATTGTGTTTAGGTTTAGAAAAGTAGGTGGGATAAAATTTTGGGTGGTTGGATGGTGAACTAGGGTTCTTGGCCGAATGGTGCTTCAAGATAGCATCAATGGAGTTTGGTATTTTTAGAAGAGAGAGAAGAGAGAAAGTATTAGAGAATGAAGTGATTCTTGGCTCTCCAAGGGCACTTGGCCATAGACATCATGCAAGGGAGGTGTCCTCTTGGTTGGCTCCATCCAA
This sequence comes from Ormosia emarginata, assembly GCA_029884605.1. NCBI lineage: Eukaryota > Viridiplantae > Streptophyta > Magnoliopsida > Fabales > Fabaceae > Ormosia > Ormosia emarginata. The sequence goes on from JAQQTP010000088.1 coordinate 51,652,726, forward strand.
GCCTTAGAAATGATCAATGGTGAGGATTAAAACTTGATCACCAAGCTTAGCTCTCATTGGCTAATCCAAGCCTTGTCATTAAGCCTAGTCATTAAGCCTTGTCACTAATTAAGCCTAGTCAATAAGCTACTACTCCAAAACGTTAACTGTTTCGCTAAACGTGGGTCCCGCAAAATATTTTCGGGTCCATTATCACTTATTTGTACTGACTAATAAAATAATATTATAATAATATAAAATTATTTTATTGCACAGTTAAATCCTAAAAATTAAAAGATTACTAACCGTATCATTCAGAATTGGGTTTAGTAAGATCTCCCAGCTCTGAATAATTAAAATAAGATTTTTTTGGCCCGAAAAATATTATTTTCCTGTCCCGGAGCAAGTCACACAAAAAGTTCAAATAAAATCACAGACAGTAAAATAAAACAGTATTTCATACAGAAAAACAACAAACAGAACAAAAAGGACATAATGGTCATTTATCCTAAAGTTGAAAAACAGAAAATAGTACATTCGGGACACAACAGTAATTCATCCAAAAGTTTAGGGTGTTACAACTCTCCCCAACAAACAAAAATTTTGTCCTCGAAATTCGTTATTCCTCAGAACAAATGAGGATATTGCTCCCTCATCTTGTCTTCCAACTCCCAGGTAGCATCACCTGTCACATCATTCCATATGACCTTCACCAGCTCGATCATCTTCCCTCGAAGTTGCTTCACCTTCCTGTCCTCTATTTTAACAGATAAAGTCTCGTAAGTCAAATTATCCTTCAACTGTACTTTATTTGGTTGTATAACATGCATTGGATCCGGAACATACTTCCTTAACTTGGATACATGAAATACATCATGTAGATTGGATAGAAAAGGCGGCAAAGCAATCTGATATGCTACAGGACCTATTCGACGGATAATCTGATACGGTCCAATGAACTTAGGAGTAAGCTTCTTAGATTTAATAACTCTTCTGACACCGGTCGTAGGAGTCACTCTTAGAAATACATGCTCATCCTCCTCAAATTCAAGAGGTCGCCTTCGTTTATCAGCATAACTCTTTTGTCTGCTTTGCGTCGTCTTTATCTTCTCTTGTATCATCTTTACCTTCTCCGTAGTCTGTTGTACAAGATCTGGTCCAATAATCATACATTCCCCGTCTTGATACCAACACAACGGTGTTCGACAACGCCTTCCATACAACGCCTCATAGGGTGTCATCCCTATGCTTGAGTGAAAACTATTGTTGTAGGTGAATTCTATCAAAGATAAAAATTCATCCCAACTTCCTCATTGCTCTAAAACACAAGCTCGCAATAGATCTTCCAAAAACTATATAGTTCTCTCTGTTTGACCATCAGTTTGCGGATGATAAGTTGAACTCAACCGCAACTTAGTTCCCATGGCTTCTTGTAAACTTCGCCAGAACCTCGATGTAAACCTTGGATCTCTGTCAGAAACTATACATGTAGGCATACCATGCAGTCTAACAATCTCATTGATGTATAACTGGGTTAATCTTTCCAATGAATACTTAATATTAATTGGCAAGAAATGAGCCGACTTCGTAAGCCTATCGACTATAACCCATATCGAATCATGACCTTTCCTCGTCTTCGGCAATCCAGTAACGAAATCCATTGAGATACTATCCCACTTCCACTCTGGAATAGCTAACGGTTGCAACATACCAGCTGGTCTCTGATGTTCCACTTTCGCCTTCTGACAAACCAGATAAGACTCCACATGTTCTGCTACGTCTCTTTTCATCCTTGGCCACCAAAATAACTTCTTTAAGTCTTGATACATCTTAGTCATTCTTGGATGCAAACTCAAATCACTAGTATGAGCTTCATCTAGGATCCCCTTCTTCAGTTCAGAATCATCAGGCATACAGATTCTTCCTTTGAACCTTAAAATTTCGTCTGCTCCTTCCTCTACTGTCGACTTATGACCTTGCTTTAACAATTTCCTCTCATTTTGTAAAAACGCATCTTCCTTTTGTTTATCTTGGACTATATCAAGAAATTCATTTATGATCACGACCTTACATAGGCGAACTCTTCCAGGTAGAAACTCCACTAACAACCATAGATCTCGGAATTTGTTAATCAATTCCTCCTCCTTTATCATCATTGCCGAAACACTAAGCACCTTTCTACTTAAGGCATCAGCTACCACATTAGCTTTTCCTGGATGGTACTGGAGTTGAAAATCATAATCCTTTAAGAATTCCAACCATCGCCTTTGCCTCATATTCAATTCTTTCTGATCAAACAAGTACTTTAGACTCTTGTGATCACTAAAGACATTGAACATCGCTCTATACAGAAAATGCCTCCACACCTTCAGAGCAAAAACCACTGCGGCCAATTCCAAATCATGTGTTGGATAGTTCCTCTCATGAACCTTCAACTGTAGAGAAGCATACGCCACAACATTCCAATTTTGCATCAATATGCATCATAACCCTTGGTAAGAAGCGTCATAATACACATCAAAAGTTCCCTTAGAATTCGGTAAAATTAACACTGGTGCAGTTGTTAACCTCTTCTTCAATTCTTGGAAACTGGCTTCACGTTTTTCCGTCCACTCAAAAGCTTGACTTTTCCTCGTGAGCTGCGTAAGCGGTCCAGCAATCTTAGAAAAACCCTTAATAAACCTCCGGTAATATCCAGTAAGTCCAACAAAACTTCGAACTTCCGTCACCATCTTAGGTCTTTCCCACTGTAAAACAGTCTCCACTTTCGATGGGTCTACCGCAATACCTTCTTTGGAAATCACGTGACCGAGAAATTGGACTTCCTTTAACCAGAACTCACACTTTGCCAATTTCGCATACAGCTGCTTTTCCTTCAAAATCTGAAGAACAATACCGAGATGTTCAGCATGCTCTTCCTTAGATTGAGAATAGATCAGAATGTCATCGATAAAAACAATGACAAATCTATCTAGATACGGATGAAAAATCCTGTTCATATAGTCCATGAATATGGCAGGAGCATTCGTCACCCCGAATGGCATTACCTGATACTCATAATGTCCATAACGAGTTCAAAAAGCCATTTTGGGTACATCCTTCCCCTTAACACGAATCTGATGATAACCTGATCTCAGATCTATTTTAGAAAATACCACTACTCCCTTCAACTAATCCATAAAATCATCAATTCTTGGAAGCGGATATTTATTCTTGATAGTCACCTTGTTTAACTGATGATAATCCATGCAAAGTCGAGAAGTTTCGTCTTTCTTCTTGACCAAAAGTACTGGCGCTCCCCATGGTGAAACACTAGGTTGCACAAACTGTTTCTCCAACAAATCCACTAATTGTTGTTTCAGCTCCACCAACTCTGCTGGCGACATTCGGTATGGCGCAATTGAGATAGGACATGCTCCTGGTACTAAATCAATTGAAAACTCGATCTCCCTCTCAGGTGGCAAACCAGGTACGTCATCAGGAAAAATTTTTGGAAACTCATTGACAACAGGAATAGTATTCACATCTTTCTTGTTCTTGACTTCTAGAGAAGACAATAACATATATCCCTGTGCTCCATCTCTTAACAACGACTTGACTTTAACAGCAGTCAAGAATCCAGACTTTTCTTCCTTAGGAAAAATTATGGTTTTGCTTGCACAATCTATAAGGATATGGTTAGAAGATAACCAGTCCATCCCTAATATTACATCTATCTCAACAAGAGGCAAATAAATCAAGTTGACCGAAAACACACGGTCCTTCATAACAACAGGACAATCCAAACATATCTTAGACGTAATTACAGGTTTAGCAGTTGGCGTAGAAACACTCAATTTAACATTCAAAGAAGACACAGGCAACTTCAATCTTTCCACACAATCATATGCAATAAATGAATGTGTCGCACCAGAATCATATAACACAGTCAGAAGATTACCTCCAATGGCACCTTCTCCCTGAATAAGATCATCAGATTGAGAAATTTTCGTTCCAGTCATAGTATACACTCGCCCTCCAGACCTCGGTTGAATACTTTCTGACCTTGGCTGAGTGGCACGAACACTTCTCATAGCTGGCTTTCTCTCTAGCTGAGTACAATCCCTAGATATATGTCCAAGCTGTTTGCAATTAAAACAAGTTGTTCCTCTGATAGGGCATTCATTAGAAAGATGGCCTTTCTTTCCACACTTAAAACATGTTGGCGTGAACACCACTCTCTGTCCAACTCCATTACCACTAGTACTTCCCCCAACCGGTGGTCGTTGAGATTGATTCCCTGGTGGTCTAGAATACGACTTGCGCTGAAACCGATTAGTAAAAAAAGAAAGCTCAAGGATTTTCAATCATGGCTTAGAACTTTGAAAAAGAATTTAGAAATGAAAAACAAGGATTTTCACCTTCTAGGTAGAATCTCCCAAGTAGTTTTTCAAGCTCAAGATGATGGATTTTGCAAGAACTCTCAACTAGAGATATTCTTAGAATTGTGTTTAGGTTTAGAAAAGTAGGTGGGATAAAATTTTGGGTGGTTGGATGGTGAACTAGGGTTCTTGGCCGAATGGTGCTTCAAGATAGCATCAATGGAGTTTAGTATTTTTGGAAGAGAGAGAAAAGAGAAAGTGTTAGAGAATGAAGTGATTCTTGGCTCTCCAAGGGCACTTGGCCGTAGACATCATGCAAGGGAGGTGTCCCCTTGGTTGGCTCCATCCAAGCCTTAGAAATGATCAATGGTGAGGATTAAAACTTGATCACCAAGCTTAGCTCTCATTGGCTAATCCAAGCCTTGTCATTAAGCCTAGTCATTAAGCCTTGTCACTAATTAAGCCTAGTCATTAAGCTACTACTCCAAAACGTTAACTGTTTCGCTAAACATGGGTCCCGCAAAACATTTTCGGGTCCATTACCGCTTATTTGTGCTGACTAATAAAATAATATTATAATAATATAAAATTATTTTATTACATAGTTAAATCCGAAAAATTAAAAGATTACTAACCGTATCATTCAGAATTGGGTTTAGTAAGATCCCCCAGCTCCGAATAATTAAAATAAGATTTTTCCAGCCCGGAAAATATTATTTTCCTGTCCCGGAGCAAATCACACAAAAAGTTTAAATAAAATCACAGACAGTAAAATAAATCAGTATTTCATACAAAAAAATAACAAACAGTACAAAAAGGACATAATGGTCATTTATCCTAAAGTTGAAAAATAGAAAACAGTACATTCGGGACACAACGGTAATTCACTCAAAAGTTTAGGGTGTTACATATCCCTCGAAGGCTTTTGTAAATGGGTGAGGTATCCCTTAGTGAAATTGTGAGGGTGAGGTATCCCTCAGTAAAAGGGTGAGGTATCCCTTGTTGTAAAGAAGGTGAGGTATCCTTCATAGAAGGTGAGGTATCCCTCTAGTAAATAGGGTGAGGTATCTCTGTTGTGTAAAGGTTACAAGCACCTATTTTAAGCTTGTATTGAATAGTGAAAAATCTCGAACTGTGTTTCGGGGACTGGACGTAGGCCACAAGTGGTTGGTGGTCGAACCAGGATAAATATCGTGCCTGCTCTACTCTCCTTTATCTCTTTATTTATTGCAATTTATTTATCATTGTTTAATTATTTATTTTCTGTTCTTAAAGCATTTTATCGTCTTTATATATTTATTATATTGCTTCAAGAAATTCGTGTTAAAAAGGGTTTGCAAAAAAGTTTTTTTAAATACTCAATTCACCCCCCTCTTGAGTACTGAAGCCACTTGGGTAACAATCTGCAGTTCCATTTGCATTTACTTAAGGGAGGATTATCTTCCTTCGTTTCATCAATATAGGCATGGTCCACAAGAAATGGCAAGGATTTAAACTCTAAGTTTAGAATTTTCTCAATAGGTGGATTGCATGTTTTAACCACCATGCTTGCATTCAGTTGATCCAACTTAACATCTTCCCAATCACCTGCTGAGATCCCATGACTTTCATTTGGAGCTCAGGCTATACTTGCACTAATTGCCATGGATGTCATTCCTTCAACTACAATCACCAAGGAACATTCTTCTTGATCTTGGGGACTCTTCATAACCTTAAAGATATTAAAAGTAACCTCTTGATCTTGCACCATCATGGTGAGTTCTCCTTTCTCCATATCAATGAGGGTTTTTCTAGTTGTAAGGAATGGTCGGCCTAAAATCAAAAGGACTTTGCTATCCTCCTCTATATCAAGTATGACAAAATCTACAGGGAAGATGAACTTGTCCACTTTAACCAGTACATCCTCTATAACCCCATTCGGATGAGTAAGGGTTCGGTCCGCCAATTGTAAGGTAATTGAAGTAGGCGTAGCTTCCCCCAAACCTAGTCCTCGGTATATAGAATAGGGCATAAGATTAATATTGGCTTCTAAATCACATAAAGCCTGACCACTAAACTTCTCACCAATTACACAGGGTATGGTGAAGCTTCCAAGATCTTTGAGCTTAGGAGGAAGTTTATTCTTTAGGATAACACTGCATTCCTCCGTAAGGGCAATAGTCTTAAACTCACCAAGCTTTCTTTTCTTTGACAAGATTTCTTTCTTGAATTTCACATAGCTTGGCATTTACTCCAAACCTTCTATAAATAGAATGTTAATATGTAGCTTCTTGAACATTTCTAAGAACTTCTGAAATTAGTGCTCAAGCTTTTTCTTTACTTGCCAGTTGGGGAAGGCTAGAGGGTGTATATAAGGTTTGACTTCCTTTGTCTTGTCTACTACCTTCTTCTTAGCAATTTATTGATTCTGCTGAACCTCCTTGCTCATTGCCTCATTTTCTTAGGCAATTTCATTCTTGTCCTCAAGCAGCCTTGTTTTTGGATCCATTCTATGGTTGTATCGCTCCTCAATGTTATAGCATTGCAATGCTCATTGGAAACACCCTTGGGATTAGTGACTATATCATTTGGAAAGGTTCATGGGGGTCTATTATTAATAGTATTTGCTAATTGCCCCATGATAATTACATATTTTATTCATTAAGAAACCCTTATGTTTAGTTATTTACACTCTTCATGTACTTAATTGACTGAATTTGATTATGTTTTGTAAGTTTGAACTCGAATCGGACTTAATTGATTTTTTCAGCATTATTCGGGTCTTACACTGTTTCTGTATTTTAGCCATATCTTGAGTTCTAAATGTCTGATAATTATGGATTTTACCTTGTAGGAAAGATAAGAGAGAGCTCTACAACTTTGATGAAGAGCTCAAAGTCAATTTCAGATATCTAGTGGAGCTAATTGGGCATGAAAATCAGAATACGGGATTTGTGACTGGAACCCGAACAGTGTGTAGTAACTAGAACATAATTCGAGTTTGGGTTTATAGAATGGGCTGAAAATTTGTAATCTGAAAGTTAAGACCCATATGTACAACTTTCATGACAAACACAAAACTTGATTCGGGCTCCTTGATGGAGATATTGGGTCTGAAAGTCAAAACAGAGGTGCTGAAACTGGTCCTGAACAGTCTGTAGTAATTGGGTCATATCTTGGGCTGTAGGACGAATTTTTGGGTGCTTCTAGAGCCATTGGAAAGCTTAGACAATTTCCTAGAACTTTCATGAAGACCACTTGGCTCAAAAATGACAAAATCAATGAGTTCAGCAATGAATACTTTCGGAGACAAGGAAGCTCACCTACCAAGTTCACCTACCAAGCTCACCTACCAATCTCACCTACCAAGCTCACCTACTAATTCCACCTACTAATCTCATCTACCCATCTACTACTACTCTGAATCCTCTATAAAAGGAAGCATGTGGAGAGCTCTAAATACAACACACACTTGGTGTTAGAAATAGCTTTTCATAGTTCTTGTATATTTTTCCTTCATTGTAATGGAGAGCTAAGTCACTTCTAGTCAATTCGAGACTCTTGAAGAGATTGTGGCTTGGATTCTTGAGACCTTGGTTATGTAATGTATTTGATTTATATTTGAATTCCTCTTCTTCTTCTTCTTGTTCTCTTGATCTTGAATGCATGAATGGTGATTCTGTTTATGTTTGATCGATTTGATCTTGGTTTAAGATTAAGTATTGTGATGAAATTTAGAACTAATTGATCTAAACTAATCACGTAATTGAAGAGGTTAGGTTACTGATTTGTGCCTAGGTTAATTGAATTCGGTGCTTAAATTGACATATATTTACATGAATGGTGCGATTGCAGATTTGTGTTTATCACTTATCAATTGAATTACGGACGATTGTCTAGTATGAATTCCGGATCGATGCGAGAGATCTCGGTTAGATCCAAGTTAACTATTCAAATGTATTTCAGGTGTTTGTTGAAAGGTCTATGATTGAATCCACCCAATCTTGGATAGATTTGAATTGATTTGTTCTTTTAATTGTTATTTCTCTTTAAATCTTGTCATCTGCGATCCTTGAACCATCAAAACCCCCTTTTTCTAACTTTCACTTGATTTGATCAAATTGCATCTACGATCCTTGAGGAGATGATCCGGTGTTGTTCACTATACTACAAGTTTAGGTAATAACTTCGGTTATAATTTTATTTGAGTTCGGCGCTCGTCAAAATTTTGGCGCCGTTTTGTCGGGAACTCGTAGGTGTAATCTTTTCATTTTGAGTAACCTTACTAATTTTTGTTCTTTCTTACCTATTCTAACAGTTATTTTTCATTTACTAACATTGTTCATACCATACTAACATTTTTATCTTAGCTTTTGAATTTTTTTGATTTAGGAAAGACGGAAAACAGGTGATTACGGGTAACTATTGCAATTTTCGAACTGAAACATGCCCAGAATGAGCTAAAACTTGGTCGGTTGAAGGAAAACAACCTGATAAACAAGACTCACAGTAAACTGTGAGGTCACCCTTGGTTTTTTGAAATCCTATCATTTAGACCACTTTTTCAATTTTTTATTATTTTTTATTGCATTTTCTAGTTTCATTTTTATGTAGATTTTGTTCTGTGTTGATTCTATAATTTTTAAAAATATTTAGACATATTAACTAGATTTATTTTTGCATATTTTGAGTGTTGTTTAGTGTATTTTGCTTAGTTGCAGTTTTTGTGTTTTTGTACTTTAGTTGATGCATGACTAGGTCCAATCCTGATATCTTGCTTGATCTTGATCCTGAGATTGATAGGACCTTGCATAGATTAATTAGATCTCGTGTGATAAATTCCATAGTTAATTCTGAACCTAATTTTGGGAGTGAACCTGATAACTTAAGTAATCCTGAAATCATGGCTGATAACATGCATAATAGAACCCTTAAGGAACTTGCTGCTCCTGATGTATCTTACCAATCTTTGTGCATTCAATATCCTGATCTTGATGGAGATTTTGAGTTGAAATATGGTTTGATACACTTGTTACCAAAGTTTCATGGTCTTGCGGGTGAAGATCCTCATAAGCACCTGAAAGAGTTCCATGTTGTGTGTTCAACCATGAAGCCACAAGGCATCTCTGAGGAACACATCAAGTTAAGGGCATTTCCCTTCTCACTTGTCGATGCAGCCAAAGATTGGTTGTTTTATCTTTCACTAGGTTCAGTCAGAAGTTGGAATGACATGAAGAGGTTGTTCCTGGAGAGATTCTTCCCTGCCTCGAGAGCTGCTGCAATTAGGAAGGATATATGTGGCATCAGACAGATGTCTGGTGAGACTTTGCATGAATACCGGGAGAGATTCAAGAAGTGTGTTCGAGCCGCCTCATCACCAAATTAGTGACCAACTCTTGATTCAATACTTTTATGAGGGCTTCTTGCCAAATGATAGAAGCATGATCGATTTGCCTACGGAGGAGCCTTAGTAGACAAAACTCCTACCACCGCAAGAGATCGATAGCAAACATGGTAGCCAATACCCAATGATTTGGCTCGCGGATCATCACCGCAACCAGAGGAGTTAATGAAATTCAAGCATCTCATATGGACCAACAAAGAATGGAACACAGACTAGATGAATTGACTTCTTTGGTAAGACAGATAGCAGTGGGTCAACAACCACCCATGCAGATGACTGCATCAGTGTGTGGAATTTGCTCTAATTCATCTCATCCTACTGATTCATGCCCTACACTTTAGGAAGATGGTTCCGCTTTTCCAGATTAATGTGTTGCTGCAGCTGGTGTTTTTCCTGGTAGACCCCAATATCAGCAACAACAACAACAATCTAGATATGATCCATTTTCTAGCACTTATAATCCTAGTTGGCGAGACCATCCCAATTTGAGATATGGGAATCCTAGCCAGCAACAACAGCCCCACCAGCAGCAACAACAGCCCCACCAGCAGCAACAACAATTTAGATACCAAGCTGCAGGTCCAAGCAACAAATACCCCGTATTCGCATTCGGACAACAAGAACATTCGGCGGTCTGTCAATCCACTCCGGTGAGCCATCATTGGAAGACCTGATGAAACAAATGGCCACAAATAACATTCAGTTCAGCAGAACGTCAGTGCCAACATTCAAAATTTACAAACTCAAATCGGGCAGGTGGCAACCACTGTGAGCGAGCTAAAGAGTCAAGGTTCTAGCCAATTGCCTTCACTAGCAGGTCAATAATCCAAGAGGCAACGTAAGTGCAATTACCTTGAGAAGTGGCAAAGAAGTTGATGTTCCAACCTTACAGCAATTAGAAATTGACCAAAAACGGCAGGAAATGGATAATTCAGTCCAGAAATCTGTGCCACTGAAGAAAATTGCAGAGAATTCAGATGTTACCATTCCATTACCTTTTCCAAATAGGATCACACAATCCAAGAGAACAATGCAAGCAGAAATGGAAAAAGAAGTCATGGAGACATTCAGGAAAGTGGAAATCAATATTCCCCTCCTAGATGCAATCAAGCAAATTCCAAAATATGCTAAATTTCTCAAGGAGTTGTGCACTCATAAGAGAAGGTTGAAAGGGGATGAGAAGATCGGCATGGGAAGAAATGTTTACGCAATGATTACGCAAGCATGCCACAGAAATGCAAAGATCCTGGAACTTTCACAATTTGTTGCATAATTGGAAACTCTAGATTTGAGCATGCAATGCTAGATTTGGGTGCTTCGATCAATGTCATGCCCATGTCAGTGTATAAGTGTTTAAACATTGATACTTTGCAACCCACTGGTATCGTGATTCAGTTGGCAAATAAAGCCATTGCTCATCCTGCGGGTGTCTTTGGAAGATGTGTTAGTTCGGGTGAATGAGTTGATTTTTCCAGCAGATTTCTACATTCTGGAAAGGAAGATGAGTCTCCAACAAACCATGCCCCATTGATTCTAGGCAGACCATTCCTCAAGACCGCCAAGACCAAGATAGATGTGCATGCTGGCACCCTTTCTATGGAGTTTGGCGACAATTTGGTACAATTTAACATTTTTTATGCCATGAGACACCCCCTAGAGGAGCATTCTGTTTTCCATGTTGATATGATTGAGATCTTTGGTTGATGATGTCTATCTTGATTTATATCTTTGAATTCCCCGATATTGTTGACTATCTTGGTTCTGTTTCTTATGATACATGTGCCACTTGTGATGTTGAACCATGTCTTCGCATGTGTCTTTGAGATTTATTCTGTTATGAGTAATGATACAAACCGCCGATGATGCAACAATTGAGAATGAGAATCGTACCATGCTTTGAAATTAATGTTCTTTGAGATAGTTGTTTCAGATCACTTGTTACCTTCCATTGTGCAACCTCCATCTTTGGAGTTGAAGACTTTACGAGACCATCTTAAATATGCATATTTAGGAGATGGTGAGACACTCTCGGTGATCATTGCTAAAAACCTACAACCCGATCAAGAAGAAAAATTACCGTAGATTTTGAGGCGAGAATAGGCAAGCCATCGGATGGACTCTTGCAGATATTCCTGGTATTAGTCCCTCCACATGCATGCATAAGATTTTATTGGAAGAAGGGATCAAACCGGTTAGACAGCCCCAAAGGAGACTAAATCCCCTGATTCTAGATGTGGTGAAGAAGGAAGTTACAAAGCTACTTCAAGCTGGCATTATTTATCCCATATCGACGATCAATGGGTGAGCCCCGTGCAAGTGGTTCTCAAGAAATGCGGGGTCACAGTGGTTGCGAATCGAACAATGAGCTTGTGCCCACACGAGTTCAAAACGGTTAGCGAGTATGCATTGATTATAGGCGGCTCAACCAGGCTACCGAGAAAGGATCATTTCCCGCTGCCCTTCATTGATCGGATGTTGGAGCGGTTAGGCGGCAAGTCACATTATTGTTTCCTGGATGGATATTCGGGCTATTTTCAGATTCATATAGCCCCAGAAGACCAAGAGAAGACTACTTTCACTTGTCCATTTGGCACATTTGCATACAGGAGGATGCCCTTTGGTCTATGCAATGCTCCGGGCACCTTTCGAGGTGTATGGTAAGTATCTTTTTCGATTTTTTAGAAAATTGCATGGACGTATTCATGGATGATTTTACTGTCTATGGATCTTCCTTTGATGCATGTTTAGATAGTCTGGCTCAGGTCTTGCATAGATGCATTAAGACTAACCTCGTTCTAAATTTTGAGAAATGTCATTTCATGGTAGAACAAGGTATAGTCTTAGGGCATGTGATATCTCGTGAGGGAATTGAGGTAGATCCTGCAAAAATAGATGTTATTTCATGCCTATCTTACCCCATATGCATGCGGGAAATTCGTTCTTTCCTTGGTCATGCAGGTTTCTATCGGCGGTTTATAAAGGATTTCAGTAAAATTGCACTTCCGCTATCTAACTTACTGCAAAAAGATGTGGAGTTCCACTTTGACAAGAAGTGCCAGGATGCCTTTAATCAATTGAAGCAAGCATTGACCAGTACACCTATCATCCAACCTCCGGATTGGACACTTCCATTTGAGTTGATGTGTGATGCCTCTAATTATGCATTGGGAGCTGTTCTTGCACAAAGGGTCGGTAAAGTATCTCATGTCATTTCCTATGCTTCGAGAACTTTAGATCCTGCACAAATCAACTACACCACAACTGAAAAGGAACTTTTAGCAATTGTTTTTGCTTTAGATAAATTTCGATCATATTTGCTTGGTTCTAGAGTGGTTGTGTTTTCAGATCATGCAGCATTAAAGTTTCTCCTGAAAAAGCCCAATGCCAAGCCCCGGTTGATTAGGTGGATGTTGCTCCTCCAGGAGTTTGATATTGAGATCCGTGACAAGAGTGGAGCGGAGAATTTGGTGGTGATCACTTGAGTCGAATTGAAAGGGAGGCAGATGTTTTTCCCATCCATGATGTTTTCCTCGATGAGCGACTTTTCAAGCCGCAAGGCAACATCCCTTGGTTTGTTGATTTGATTAATTTCTTGGTTGCTAACGCAATACCTGCACATTTCACTAAGGCTAAGATTGATAAATTGAAAAATGAGTCAAAGTATTATGTGTGGGATGATCCTTACTTATGGAGATTTTGCAGTGACCAAATAATTAGGAGGTGTGTGCCTGATGATGAATTCCATTCCATTCTTAGCTTTTGTCATAAACTTGCATGTGGCGGCCACTTCGGTCCTCAACTAGGAAAGTTTTAGACTCTGGATTATATTGGCCCACTCTATTTCATGATGCATATATGTTTTGCAAATCTTGTGATCAATGCCAGAGAACAGGGAATACTTTTCGTAGGAATGAAATGCCCCAGAAACCATTATTATTCTGTGAGATTTTTGATGTTTGGGGTATTGACTTTATGGGTCCTTTTCTGTATCATTTGGTTTTGTTTACATTCTCTTCTTTGTGGATTACGTATCTAAATGGGTGGAGGCTAAGGCCACTCGGACCGATGATTCTAAAGTTGTTGTGGATTTTATTAGATCACGATTTTACGTAGGTTTGGAGTCCCGAGATCCATCATTAGTGATCAAGGTTCACATTTTTGCAATCGAAGCATGGAGGCTTTGATGAAGAAGTATGGAGTCCAACACAAGGTTTCTACACCCTACCACCCCCAAACCAATGGGCAAGCCGAGGTCTCCAACAGAGAAATTAAGCGGATACTCCGGAAGACAGTTCAACCTAACAGAAAGGAGGCTGGAGCAAGAGGCTTGAGGATGCTTTATGGGCTTACCGGACTGCTTTTAAGACACCAATCGGGATGTCTCCGTATCGGATTGTTTTTGGAAAAGCCTCACACCGCCGGTGGAAATTGAGCATCGAGCATTCTCGGGCGGTGAAAAGGTGCAACTTGGACCTAGATCAAGCGGTATGGAGAGGAAGCTGCGGTACCGGCAAACAATTGGAGGAGATCCGCTTGGAGGCTTATGAAAGTTCCAAACTTTATAAGGAGAAGACCAAAGCCTTCCATGATAAGTTGATTCGAGGAAAACATTTGAGATTGGTCAAAAAGTTCTCCTCTATAACTCCCGCCTCCGACTCATGCCCGGCAAATTAAGGTCTAGATGGGATGGACCATTTATTGTTACTAATATTTTTCCTTCGGTGTCGTTCGGATTAAAAGTGAGGTCACCGCCAAAGCTTTCATCGTAAATGGACACCGCCTCAAACAAGATATCATGAACTTCCAGAGAATGCGAAGTGGAGGTGATGAACCTTCTCCATCCGCATTATGAAAAAAAAAAAAAAAAAAAAAAAAAAAAAAAAAAAAAGAAGAAAAAAAAAGAGAAGAAAAAAAAAAAAAATGTGTGCCCGACAATGAGGTAGGTAGTGTCGCTCAGAAGCATGTGGAGGTCATTTTTTCTTCAGCAACAACAACTGCGAAAATCTTGCAGTATGGATTTTATTGGCCTACTTTATTAAAGGTTTGTTACACCTTTTGCAAAAGCTGCGAAAATTGGTCAAAAAGTTCTGCTTTGAGATTATCGTCTGCACCTACTCTGGGGACGTAGATATTGAGGATCCTAAGAATGGTACTGCGCTTAAGTTAATGGACAAAGACTCAACCATTCCTAGAAAACCAAGTTCTTGAGTTCTTTGTGTTGCCGGTTAAGTGGCGGATACGGTACTCGTGACTCTTGAGTCGGTTTATTCTTCAATTTCCCAAAATAATCGAACCCTTCTTCTCCTTCAAAATGGATGTCATTCTTTCAAACCTGAGAAAACATTTTCCTTCTCTTCCTCAAAATACTTTGAGGAAAATCTACAAAGTTCGATGTGAGAGATTGAGAATGTTAATGCACAAGGGTATGCCAGAAGATGTACGCTGGATAATTGAAGCAAAGGTCCGATTAGCGGTGAGTCCTCAATTTCATTTGACTCATATATGCCCGGTCTTGGAAGAAGTTCATATTCTAAAAGGAGAAGAGCAAAAAGGTTACAAGTCTGTCACAAATGTGGACGATGGGCGTAACAAGCGATGTCGTACTAAGGGGATGGTTTCCACAAATAGAGAAGATAAAATTTTCTTCATTAAGAATGGGTGAGTAAGGAGTCATTAGATGATATCTTATTGACTCTTGAGACGCATTCTTGTGGATTGGTGCATCGTGAAATTCTTAAATTGTGGAATCTCTTCAAGGATGAAGAACAACGCTACGATCTTGGGAATCGACTCTAAAAGACCCCTGTTTGCCAATTTATAAGAAAATTGGATGGGAAGCTTATCCTCGACTCATAGAAGACGTTTAAGTCGTTACTGGACGTTAAACCAGAGGCAGATGTGAGCCATATCCACAAACAATCTGTACATATCATCTTCTTCTTCTTCTTCATGTCATTTTTCAAAAAAAAAAACACAAAAAAAACACAAAAAAAAACACAAAAAAAAATGAAAAAAAAATGAAAAAAAAATGTATCCTTCTTAGGGTTGGCTTTGGTAACACAAACCGTGAATGGGGAAATGCATGCATCCTGATCCAGCCTTCTTAATTGAAAAACAAAGAAAGTAGATTGTATCCCACATGTGAGGCAGCCAGTCGTATTATGGTTACTTGTCCCTTTTGGGAGCCCTATGTTGCGCTGGTCTTGAATGGGTCGAATACTGGTCAACAATGCTTTGGCACAAAGCCGAAAGAGCAGACTACCTCCATCCCAATCTTAAGTAAGTATACACTCATCTTTCATCAAGTTTTTCTAACAATTTCAAAAAAAAAAAAAGGACGTGATGTCTATTGCACTCATGACGCGCAGTATAAAGATATGCCATGGAGACTGTACATACAGGTATGTCATCATTTTCTATTTCTTTTATCTTTGTATCATTTTGTTGTATTTTGATTTTTGTACAGACGATCCTTTGAGCAAGGTCCTTCAGGAGTTTCTAGACTTCTTTACCTTGATGGTTTTTCTTGAAGTCGACAAAAAAAAAAAGATTCTGTGTCTCTTAATTTCAACCTTTTCTGACAACAGCCAACCTACCCTTATAGGTGCAATTATTTCCCTTTCCATTCTTTTTCTTATTTAAACACTCCATTTTCTCCATTTTCCTTCACACTCAGAAACACTCAAAGGGAGGAAGAGTATAGAATGGGGCCTTCTATTCGTAACCTCAAAAATGTCTGTGTTTTTTGTGGGTTGAGTTATGGGAAGGGATTAGAGTTTATAAACGCAGCTAGCACTCTTGGTCGATCACTTGCTGCGAGGAATATTCATCTTGTATATGGGGGAGGTTGTCGTGGGTTAATGGGGGCTGTATCACTTCGCCTTTGTAAGAGACAGTCAGGTTTTAGGTGTCATTCCTGAAACTTTAGCTCAACAGAACATCAATGGAAAGACAATTGGGGAGGATCTTAAAGTATCATCAATGCATGAACGCATGAAGATAATGCTTGAAAACTCTGATGCATTCATTGCCTTACCAGGTGGTTTTGGTACTTTGGAAGAAATTTTTCAAATTGTCTCTTGGGTCGAACTGAACATCCACCATAAACCCATTGGTTTGTTGAATGTTAATAATTTCTTTGATCTTTTGTTATTTTTTCTTGACAAAGCTGTGGAACAGAAATTTATCACTCCTTTGGCAAGACAACTTCTTATCTCTCGCCTCCACTATTGATGAGCTCATTGATAAATTAGAAGCTTTTGAGTATGTACCTGATCAGGTATTAGCTCGAGATAGATTGGTCAACAGAAGCAGCGAAGGAAGTAACAAGAAACAAGAGCCCGATCTGAAACTTTCTCTTTAATGGGTTTGATTTTAAAAAAAAATTGTTGTTGTTTTGTTTAGTATGATATGATTGTCATGGACTTATTAAACCAATTAGTGATGGCGAGTAAGGAGTAATTTTACTCTTGAGACGCATCTTAATTGGTGGCGAGTAAAGAGTTTTTTAGGTAGTAATTAATTAGTATTGAATTGTGGAAGTACTAACGTTTTCTTGTTTGATTTCTTTTCGAGTGGTCGATGTGGCACTGACAGTGTGTTTCTTTTCTGCTTAGCGTTGATTCACTTCTTATCAGGTTGTGTTGCTCTTTTCTATCTCTTTCTTTCACATTGAGGACAATGTTACATTAAGTGTGGGGGAGAGATTTTAGCATGTTTCTGTTTCTTTTCGTTTGTTAAAAAAAAAAATTCCAAAAAAAATTCCAAAAAAAAAAAAAAAAAAAGAGGTTCATTGCATGATTGAATAATTTTTCTCCCTTCTTGAACTGATATGCTTGGTGATGGATGATTGAATTGATGAATTGAGTTTGGTGGATGCATACCTTGTGAGATTTTGAGCCTAATGGATGGATTTAACATTTATGTCATTCTCTTCTTTCTTGTGTGATTTTCACTCATGTTAATGACCACTCTAGAACTTGCTTTGATTCCTTTTGAGGCTACATTTCACTTGCATGCATGAACATGATTGAGGCCCTCTTTCTTAGCTAGTTTAACCAAATAGCCAACCTTGTTTTCAATATGATATCAAGCACTCTTTTGACCTCTCGAAAATTTCTCGATTCCGCCAACCTTGTATATTTTCCTTTGCTTAACCCCTTTGAGCTTATTTGACCATTCCTTGTTTCTAGCTCATTATGTGCCTTAAATGAAAAATCGTGTTCTTACTGTACCTTAGGGAATAAAAGAACATTAGCCTGGTTAATGGATGAGTTTTTGAACAAGTGTGGGGGTGTGTGTACAAAATGGTTGTAAAAAAAAAAAGAAAAGAAAAGAAAGAGTGCCTAGAAAAAAAAATGTATGTATATAGTTATGTTCATATATATAAAAAAAAAAGAGAGAGAAAAGGATTGGGAAATGAATATGTAAAGGGATATACATTAGAGTTGAGATGAACTTTTATGCTTGTTATTTGAACTCAGCTCTCATTTGCTTTTATTCTCTTTGGTATTTATCTTCTCATATCCATTTTATCCTCTTCTGTTACCTTGACCTCACTACAACCTTGAATAAAGTCCTCATGATTTGTGTGTGCATGTGTTTTGAGTAGTGGAGAAGTAGAAGATAAGCAAGCTTATGGTAGTGCAATTTTCATGGGTTGAATTGAGTGAAATACCTACCTTTTAAACACTTGAGAGAATGAGAGGGAATCTTGTGAAGATCCATCATTCTTAATTCATTCTTTTCAATGGAAGTTTCCTTGCTTGTTGGTTAGAGATGTGAAGAAATGTTACCTCATTTATGCTTTGATCCCTTGAATTTCTTGTTGCTCTTCTTGCTTCATTGAGTCCTTTAGAGTTTTTAGCTTTTAAGTTTGTGTCGTTTGTCTTTGTCTTCTAACTTTAGTTTTATATGTTTTGCCCAGGAGTGCAAAAAGCTAAGTGTGGGGGAATTTGATAATCACATATTTTATTCATTAAGAAACCCTTATGTTTAGTTATTTATACTCTTCATGTACTTAATTGACTGAATTTGATTATGTTTTGTAAGTTTGAACTCGAATCGGACTTAATTGATTTTTTCAGCATTATTCGGGTCTTACACTGTTTCTGTATTTTAGCCATATCTTGAGTTCTAAATGTCTGATAATTATGAATTTTACCTTGTAGGAAAGATAAGAGAGAGCTCTACAACTTTGATGAAGAGCTCAAAGTCAATTTCAGACATCTAGTGGAGCTAATTGGGCATGGAAATCAGAATACGGGATTTGTGACTGGAACCCGAACAGTGTGTAGTAACCAGAACATAATTCGAGTTTGGGTTTATAGAATGGGCTGAAAATTTGTAATCTGAAATTTAAGACCCATATGTACAACTTTCATGACAAACACAAAACTTGATTCGGGCTCCTTGATGGAGATATTGGGTCTGAAAGTCAAAACAGAGGTGCTGAAACTGGTCCTGAAAGTCAAAACAGAGGTGCTGAAACTGATCCTGAACAGTCTGTAGTAATTGGGTCATATCTTGGGCTGTAGGACGAATTTTTGGGTGCTTCTAGAGCCATTGGAAAGCTTAGACAATTTCCTAGAACTTTCATGAAGACCACTTGGCTCAGAAATGACAAAATCAATGAGTTCAGCAATGAATACTTTCGGAGACAAGGAAGCTCACCTACCAAGTTCACCTACCAAGCTCACCTACCAATCTCACCTACCAAGCTCACCTACTAATTCCACCTACTAATCTCATCTACCCATCTACTACTACTCTGAATCCTCTATAAAAGGAAGCATGTGGAGAGCTCTAAATACAACACACACTTGGTGTTAGAAATAGCTTTTCATAGTTCTTGTATATTTTTCCTTCATTGTAATGGAGAGCTAAGTCACTTCTAGTCAATTCGAGACTCTTGAAGAGATTGTGGCTTGGATTCTTGAGACCTTGGTTATGTAATGTATTTGATTTATATTTGAATTCCTCTTCTCTTCTTCTTCTATTCTCTTGATCTTGAATGCATGAATGGTGATTCCGTTTATGTTTGATCTGATTTGATCTTGCTTTAAGATTAAGTATTGTGATGAAATTTAGAACTGATTGATCTAAACTAATCACGTAATTGAAGAGGTTAGGTTACTGATTTGTGCCTAGGTTAATTGAATTCGGTGCTTAAATTGACATATATTTACATGAATGGTGCGATTGCAGATTTGTGTTTATCACTTATCAA
This sequence comes from Ormosia emarginata, assembly GCA_029884605.1. Taxonomy (NCBI): domain Eukaryota; kingdom Viridiplantae; phylum Streptophyta; class Magnoliopsida; order Fabales; family Fabaceae; genus Ormosia; species Ormosia emarginata. The sequence goes on from JAQQTP010000088.1 coordinate 51,672,677, forward strand.
TTGAATTCGGATGATTGTCTAGTATGAATTTTGGATCGATGAGAGATCTCGGTTAGATCCAAGTTAACCATTTAAATGTATTTCGGTGTTTGTTGAAAGGTCTATGATTGAATCCACCCAATCTTGGATAGATTTCTGAATTGATTGTTCTTTTAATTGTTATTTCTCTTTAAATCCGTCACATCGCGATCCTTGAACCATCAAAACCCCCTTTTTCTAACTTTCACTTGATTTGATCAAATTGCATCTACGATCCTTGAGGAGACGATCCGGTGTTGTTCACTATGCTACAAGTTTAGGTAATAACTTCGGTTATAATTTTGACTGAGTTCGGCGCTCGTCACCCCACTTGTGTCTCCAATGCCCTCATTGAAGCAGATTGGCTTTAAAACATTACATCGTGCTCGGCCAACTAGGCATCAATCTTTGTCTGAACCATTAGCTGTATAAACATATCCTCCAAAAAGAGTTTCCTTTCTTATATTGGTTATCTTGATTAAGAGTTGAATCCAGGAGGATTGTAGGGTCTGTCATTCCCAGGTGCTGAGGAGAAAGCTCCTTGGTTATCCCTCCAAGAGAAGTTTGGATGGTTCCTCCATTCCAGGTTATACTGGTTTGAGTATGGGTTATTTTGCTGAGGGTGATAGTTACTAACATATAGTGCACTTTCTGACATAGAGGGGCACTTATCACTCACATAGTTGTCACCACACTTGTCACACAACATAAATGGGCTCTGGTGAGGGCTTTGTCCCATACTGTCTAGCTTACTTGCTATTACTGCTACCTGAGCTGATAATGTTGTTATAGCATCCACATCATGCACTCTATCCACCCTCCTTAAAGTGTTTCTTGCAGAAGGCCATTGGTAGCTGTTGGCGGCCAATTCTTCCAATTGTTGAAAGGCGTCATCGAAATTCTTGCTCAATAATGACCCACCAATAGTTGCATCCATTATTGGATGGTAGTGTGGTAGCAAACCCTTGTGAAAGGAGTAGACTTGGGTGCCACGGTGGAATAGCATGGTGTAGACACCTTCTAAACAGATCCTTGTACCTCTCCCAGGCTTCGTGCAAGGATTCTAATTCAATTTGGGTGAATGATGTGATATCATTCACATTCTCAATAGTCTTGGCCAGAGGAAAGTATTTGTTAAGAAATTTGTTACATACCTCAGACCAAGTTGTTATAGATCCCGCAAGTAGAGATTGCAACAACTCTTGGCTCTGTTTTTGAGAGAGAAAGGGAATAGCCTTAGGCGGATGGCATCCTCAGATACTCCATTGTGCCTAAATGTATTGCAAATCTCTAAGAAATTTGAGAGAAGAGTGTTGGGATCTTCGTTTGACAAGCCGCCAAATTGTACAGAGATTTGTATCATTTGGATTATGGCTGGCCTAATCTTAAAGTTGTTTGCACGGATGGCCGACCGTCTAATGCTAGATTGCAAATTTTCCATTTGAGGTGTTGTAAACTCCCTCAAAGGCCACATGTTGTTATGCTCATCCTCCATCTTTCAAGTACCTAAAACAAATAAATAATAGAAACTTAAATTAATATGCACAAAAGAAACTTGAATAAACTCGTTGTTAATATTGGCAATACTAAAATTAAGCCCTACTCCCCAGCAACGGTGCCAAATCTTGTTCGCTCTTTTGCTTATCGCAAGTGCACGAGTTGCACTTGTAATATAGTCAAGAGTTGGATATTGTTCCCATGAGGATTACGTTAATTTCAAGAACCAAATATTAACCAATAGTTTATTTAATACTATCCAAGCACATTCAAAGTATAAAAGGATTGTTCTAAATAACTATAAAGACTAAAATGCAATAAATCAGAATAAAAGATATTGATTAGAGAATAGGGAATCCTTTTTCACCTCCTACTTCAATTGATAACTAGCAATCCTTATAAGTAGTATAAACGAAATGATTAGGTTAACTTGATAATCTAACTTAGTTAAAAGCCTATTTCTAGGTTAATCAACCATGCATTAGTTACCTAATTCACTATGTTTCCATGAGAACTAGTGTAAAATCCACTCATTAATATCTATTCTCAATCAATTACTAGGCATGGCCAAGAGGTATATTTCTATCCTATTAGCGAATCAACACAACTAAACCAATTGAATGTAATCAAACATGCATTAACCATACATATGATCTTAAATCCAAATTCCTATGACAATATATCATGTTCATGATAATGGAAAAGAGGAAGTAAAAGGAATGGAAGAGAGAAGCTCAATGATGATGATCCTTGATGCTTGAATCTTCCTCTAAGATGAAGATGACCTCCAACCTTGGCTACTTCTGCTTCCTTTCAACCTCACAATGAAAACCTAGTCGTTGTTTTCCAAAAATGTAAAAGCTCTCTTATGAAATCTGATAAAACAATATTTATAAATCAAAAAAATAGAGTCATGCAGCGACATTCGCAAGCCTATGCCGCAGCGCGTATACAAATTAGGTCACCACGCCACGACATTCATTCACTTGCACTGCGATGTGCAAACTTTGTGTCTCTCTCACTGAAGCAGGGGATACACCACGCCGTGACATTGATATGCCTGCGTCGCAACATGACAGGCTGATCTTTGCACTTGGCTTTCTTTTAGGCATCCTCTTCCAATGTTGGTCCAAATCGTCCAAGTTTCTACCTAATTGGAGTTCTTCTTACAATAGAGAAATCACCAGTTCAATAACTGTTAGGAATCATGGTGCATCACACAGGGAAAAAAAGAATTCCCACCAAGGATCCATGCGAAAAAGCCATAATATGAGTTTTTAAAATTATTCACCTCTTGAAGCGTGATCAAAACAAGTGACTTGAATAACCAAAATCGTAACAGCGATGATGTCTCAATGGTATCCACATGAACAGACTCACGAACATCTAACATCCTCAAATAGGAGTCACACCTCTTCCACACAGTGCTAGCTACGAAAAAAAAGAAGAAACCTGTCACTCTCTCACTCACTGTTTCTATCAAGTGCGGCCAAGATTTGTAATGCATGCCTTGACAACCCCTTAGCAGTGCTATTTATAATAACTACTGCTTTATGCGAGTGAGAGCAGCAGCAAGGTAAGCTATACAACCCTAGACTCATCTATTATAAGTTCGGCCCACAATTGAATCTAAGTCCAACTTGGATCCTAATTACTCCAATTTAGTCTACTCTATGTGTGCTGTTAGACCATTTATATACTATAAGTACATGGATCGTTCAAGTAATACAAATATAGAGTAAAGTTCATTCCCACGAGCATGATTGGCTTCCAATACTAAGTATCAACCAATAGCTTATCTAGTTCTATTCAAGAACATAAAAATAGGGAAAAGTGCAAATAAACTAATCTAAAGACAGAAAAATGATAAATGAAAGTAAACATAATGGTTTAGAGATTTAGGGAATCCTGCTTCACCTCATACTTCAATTAATGATATGCAATCCTTATAAGCTACATTAATGAATAGTTAAGTTAGCTTGAGAATCTACTTTAGTCAAACGCCTATGTCTAGGTCAGTTAACCCTGGCTTCCTTCACCTAGCTCACTATGCTTCCATGAGAACTAGAGTGAAATTAACTAATGAACGATCTATTCTCAAACACATGCTATACATGGCTAAAAGGTATATTTCTGTCCCATTAGCAAATCAACTTATCCAAGCCAATTGAACTCTCGAACATGCATTAACCATACATATAATCTCAAATCCAAATTCCTATGTCTAGGTTCATCAGATTTCAATAATTCACTTAACAGCTGATCAAACTATCAAGAGCATTAAGATCTATATGATTGAACATAACCAAACATCAATATGTACTCAAAGTAATACATAATCATTACTATTCATACAAGGATTCAAAGTAATCCCTAAATACAACTCAGCTACATGATGAAACATGAAAATCTATCACAAAAGTCATGTTCATGGAAGATGGAAGAAAGAAAGGAGAAGGAAGAAGGAAGGAAGCTCATGGATATGATCTTTGATGTTTGAATCTCCTTCTATGAAGAATATGGCCTCCAACCTTGGCTTCTTTGGCCTCCACCGCCTCCAAAACGTGAATTCCAGTCGCAGCTTCTCTAAAACTTCAAAGCTCTCTTTGTAAAATATGTTAAAAATGTATTTATAGGCCCAGAAAATAGAGTCACACCGCGACATTAACATGCCTATACTACAGTGCGTGTGTAAATTAGGTCACCACGCTGCGACACTCATTCCTCACGCCGCGGTGTTCAGATTTTGTAGCTCTCTATCTGATACAGATGATACTCCATGCCGCGACATGGATATGCCTTCGCCATGGCGTCAACTGCCAGAATGCTTCTTTTCCTTTCTCTTCCAATTTTAGATCAAATGTTCCATATATCCACTTGTTTGGAGCCCTTCCTATAATAGAAAAATCACTAAATCATTAACAATTGCAAATCCACTTAATTAATAACAAAGTAAGCACAATTTGCTCAATATCATATAGGAAAGGTATTAGAATTGAATATAACAAATATAAGCACAAAACCTTCCAAATATGCATACAGTAAGGATTTAAGCAATCAATGAAAGCATCGATACGGGGCATAAATAACTACATTTCATGGAGTTATCATGTGTGACCTTGTAGGTATCTAGCAACACATCGCAGCCACCCAAGTAATTAGAATGTCAGTGATTTGACATAACCTTTCTGTGACCAATGTTTCCATATAGTTTAGTCCCTTTATCTAGATGTCTAGATTGAACACAAGGCATGGAATACATCACCCTTGTATAGTTCAATCCTTTATTTCCTGATCCCCGAGTAGAATTAATAACAACAAATGAAATTGATATCTCATATCAACTCATTTGAGCATGTCCATGCATTTCGTAGTCTTATTCAATCAAGGGGTTTGAAGATATCGCTCCTATTATGTAGGAGGGACAAATCCCATCTAGATCACTCACATCCCTCTGCATGATTCACGGTATGTCCAATAATCGAATTTATAATCACCTTGTTACAAATGATGTTACACAACATTTAAACACACAACTCCTCATGTGAGAATCATAGTGATTTCAAGTCAAAGGACCACATACACCATTGTTACTATGAGAATCGCTTATGACACTCACGTAACAATCCATATAGCTTTCTCATGGTGGGTATGTCTAGCACATTATTACTCTAATATGTACCTATATGAAGACTTAATATCTCATATCCATGACCCATGAGATTTGACCATCAGTCTACGCATATACTAGTCTTATTGCATTATTGTTGTCCTAAGTAACAATAATACTTGACTAGAGACATTTAAGAATAGTGTTTTATCAAATAGGATCTCATGATCAAGTCATCCATTTAATGTCTTACAGCATCAAACTTACTATTCTAAAGACTTTATTATGTTTATAAAAAAGAACACAATAAATGAAATGCCTCATATATTACAAAATAGCATAATACAATGTATGTAAATACAGACAAAATGTATTGGCCTCTATGGCATACACCAACAATCTCCCACTTGTACTAGAGCTAATCAGGCATACGTCTAATGCCTAAAGACCTAGTGTGGCCCTTATGCTTCTGTTGTACAAGAGGCTTCATTAGTGGATCAGCAATGTTATCATTGGTTGGTACTCTGCATGTCTTCACATCTCCACTATCGATGATCTCTCAAATGAGATGGAATCGCTTAAGTATATGTTTGGATCGCTAGTGAGATTTAGGCTCCCTAGCTTGTACAATGGCTCCATTATTATCATAATAGAGGTCCACTGGGTCCACAATTCTAGGAATAACGCCAAGTTTAGAAATGAACTTCTTAATCCAAATGACCTTCTCTGCTACATTGGAGGCAGCAATATACTCAGCCGTTGTGGTAGAATTGGCGACTGTCTCCTGCATTGAACTCTTCCAACTCATAACCCCACCATTCAGGCAAAAAACATAACCCGATTGCGATTTGGAGTCGTCCTTATCGGTATGGAAGCTAGCTTCAATGTAACCCTTACAACTAGCTCCTCCTCGGCTCCATATACCAAGAACGAATCCTTAGTCCTTCTTAAGTACTTAAGGATGTTCTTGACAATAATCCAGTGACTCTCACCAGGATCAGATTGGTACCTATTCGTCATGTTCAAAGTATTCAAAATATCTAGTTGAGTACATAACATGACATACATGATAGATCCAATTGCAGATGCATATGGAATCTTGCTCATGCGATCCCTCTCATCCTAGGTGGTAGGGGATTGAGCCTTAGATAGGCTTACACCATGCGACATAAGCAAGAGTCATTTCTTGGATTCATGTATGTTAAATTGTTTTAACACTTTGTCTATGTATGTACTATGACTTAGGCCAAATAGCCTCTGTGAACTATCTCTATAGATCCTGATACCTAATACATATGTGACTTCACCCAAGTCTTTCATAAAAAAGCACTTCCCTAACCAAGTCTTTACAGACTGTAGGGTAGGGATGTCATTTCCGATGAGTAGTATGTGATCTGTCGAAGATTTCATTATCTTGAATGCCTTATAATTGATTCATTTAGATTCCAATTATCATTAATTGTTATCATTTAACTAAGTTTATGTATTCAACTTATCTGGAACCTTGTTATGAAACTTAGTTTAATTATATTCATAAACACTCATAATCGGATTGTACTTTTCAAGTAATCTTTGAGTGTTGGAGTTCATCAGCCTCAAACGAGGCTTTCTATCCACTTGAAGAAAGACCCAAGTATCCCTATTGATCAATACCACCTCTTGAAGCAAGGAAAGAAGGGTATTTGTTGAAGATCTAGGCTGAAAATGAAGAACCAAAGTTACACACCTTGCGTCCCATTACATGGGGGTGGTGTTCTTTGTTATTTGGTCAAAATGAAGAAAAATTGAAAAACAGAGGATTACACGGGGGGGCCGTGTAAATACACATGGCCCGTGTAATTCACTGTTTTTATGAAAAGTCCATGGAGATTGTGGCAGAGGCATAAACGGGGGGGGGGGGGTGTAAATCTGCACGCCCCGTGTAATCATATTAGAAGGGAAAACGCGTGAAAATGAGTGAATTAGGGTTTGAGGCCTATAAATAAGTATGCTAGGGTCTGAACAAAGAGAGCTTCCCCTAGGGAACTTCCTGGAGGCTGAGGAAACAACCAAGAACAAGGGAGAAGGAGATTGGATCGAAGATTGAATTCTCAAGTTCGAGCAATCGGAGATCAATCATCCCCATCTTTTGGAAACTAGTTTGCTCTTTAGTTTTTTTGCATTTTCATTTTAGATTATGTTTATATTCTGTTTTTATTTTGATTTTGTCTTAGTCATGTGTGGCTAAGTTTCTTATTTGGTTAAGGGGAGATGAAACCCTAGTTTTGATATTGTGAACCCTGCATATTCGTTTATTTCAACACAGTTATGTTTTTATTCATATATTTCTGAATCTTGTTGTTGTATGAAGGTATTCATGCTTATTGCCAATTTCAAAGTGGTTAATCTAGGATTATTATGCGCGGTTGCGGTGATAAAACTAGAGGACTGTATGTTTATGGTGTAAATGTCTTCATACTCTTTGCCATATGTTAAAAGTGGTAAATCTGGGTTTGTTATGCGCAGTTGCAGTAATGAATCTGGAAGAATATATGTTCTAAGTAATTTAATCCCGGTGTATGATTAGATCTTAGTGTGATTGGTTTTCTAAACCTTAATACAATTACCAGATGTTTGTAAGAGCGGTTGCTTTATGATTATTCGGTGATTAGGTGTTGATTTGAGTGGTTACTAAATTGGCCAAAACCTAAGGAAAACATAGATTCCATCTCACAATTGCGTAGAAATATAATTGGTCATGTTGGAATAAATGGATATGTGGGTTAGCATTATCATATAAATCTAGTGGTGGATTCGATCTCTCAACCAAATCCTTTGATCTGTTGATTCTCATTTATTTACTGTTATTATTGTTGATTTAGTTCAATATCCTAAAAAACCCCAAAACCCCCTTTTTACTACTTGTTAATCTTTGGAGTCTAAATCAGAAATTGAATTGTAGTGTTGATTGAATTGGTTCTCTGTGGATCGACCCTTGCTAACTATAACTGGTTGCAAGGTTTTATATATTTGGTGGACTTGGCAATTATATTTAATCTCAAATTTTAATCCCAAGTAAACAACAACACCAATTTTTGGCGCCATTGCTGGGGAACCAATTTTTCAATTGCGCTATTAATTTATTTTCTATTTTTGACTCTATTTTCATTTTTATTTTTAAGTTTTGATTTGTTATTTCTGAGTGTTTTGTAGGTGTTGATGTCCATTGAAAGATTGGATGAACATTTACAGAATTTGAGGAGTTACATTGATCAACTAACTCACATCTTCAATTTCCATTCCATCCATCTAATTTCCATTTCACATCTGTAGACATTGAAGCTGCTTGTCACATTGACCTATCAAGTTCAGAGACATCTGAGTCATCTGAGGCAACTAAAGAGGTGATAATGGCAGAAGATACTTTAAGAGCATTGGGTGCTCTAGACTTAGACCAACAACCTCTATGCATTGACATTCTAGAAAATGAATAGGCATTTGAATTAAAGTCCGGCCTAATTCATCTCTTGCCATCTTTCAATGGATTACCCAAAGAAGACCCTAGCAAGCACTTGAAGGAAATTCATGTGGTATGCTCCAGCATGAAACCTGTAGGAGTTCCGGTAGAACAAGTCAAACTCAGAGCTTTTCCTTTCTCTCTAAAGGATTTTGCCAAGGAGTGGCTTTACTATTTACCATCTAGATCCATCCAAACATGGCAGGACATGGCTCGAACTTTTTTAGACAGGTACATCCCTACCTCAAAAGCCACAACCATCAGAAAAGAAATCTGTGGCATACAACAAAGGCATGGGGAATCACTTCGTGACTACTAGAAAAGATTTAAGAGACTATGTGCTAGCTGCCCTCAACATTAAATCACTGAGCAACTGTTAATCCAATATTTCTATGAGGGTTTACAAGTAAACGATCGCAACATGATTGATGCCGCTAGTGGAGGAGCATTAGTTGATAAAACTCCTCAAGAAGCCAGAAATTTGATTGTAAGAATGGCTACAAACACTCAACAATTCTACACTAGAAATGACTCTGGAGTGAGAGCAATTAAAGAGGCAGAAACAATCAGTCTACAGCAGCAAATGACTCAATTAATTACTTTGGTTAAGCAGTTAGTTGACAATGGAAAAACACCAACCCAAGCCTGCAGAATTTGTTGTTCACCTGGACATCATACTGATATGTGTCCCACTCTCCAAGAGGACACAAATGAGGAGGCAAAAGTAGTGGGGGGGATATTCTGGACCTTCTAAAAATTACAACCCCTACTCCAACATATATAATCCAGGGTGGAGGGATCATCCTAACTTCAGTTATGCAAAACAACCACAGAATCCACCTCCAGCTTATGAACCTCTAGGATTTCAGCAAAGACAAGCACCTTTCCCTCCAAGACAATAATAAACTCAAGCACCAAGGCAACCTGAACCTTCATTGGAAGATTTAGTTAAGTAAATGGCCACTAATAACATACAGTTTCAACAAGAAACAAAGGCCACAATCAACAACTTGCAAATCCAAATGGGACAATTAGCCACAGATTTCAACAATCTTCAAAGCCAATTTTCGGGAAAACTTCCCTCACAACTAGAAGTAAACCTGAGAGAAAATGCTAGTGCTGTCACATTGAGAAGTGGGAAGACGTTGGATGAACCCACACCTTTTCCACCAATCACTAAAGAAAAAGATGAATAACCCAAGGAAGCAAATGACAAGGAGCAAAGTTCTAAAGCCCCAAAAGTAAGTATTCCTGAACCACTTCCTAAATATGTCACTACAACACCTTTTCCTAGTAGATTGGTAAAGACTAGGAAAGAAGAAGCAGAAAAAGAGATCTTAGAGACCTTTAGGAAAGTGGAAGTTAACATCCCTTTGTTAGATACCATTAAGCAAGTACCTAGATATGCAAAAATTTTTAAAGAACTATGCACTAACAAAAGGAAATTAAAAGGAAACGAAAGGGTCCAAGTGGGAGAGAATGTTTTAACTGTAATAAAAAAGAAACTCCCAACAAAATGCAAGGATCCTGGCATATTCACCATACCATGCACTATAGGTAACACTAGGTTTGAAAGGGCAATGCTCGATTTAGGTGCATCCATAAATGTCATGCCTTATTCCATTTATGCATCTTTATACTTGGGTCCTTTGGAACCTACTGGTGTTATTATTCAATTGGTTGATCGATCTAATGCATACCCAAAGGGTGTTGTTGAAGATGTCTTAGTGCAGGTGAATGAGTTAGTATTCCCAGCAGACTTCTATGTGTTGGACATGGAAGAGGACAAATCTCCTAACTCTACTCCTATCTTGTTGGGAAGAACACTTTTAAAGACTGCTAGGACAAAAATTGATATGCATTTCGGGACATTGATGATGGAATTTGATAGGGAACTGATCAGGTTCAACATCTTCAAGGCCATAAGATACCCGAGTGATGTGCACTCAGCTTGTTTAATTGATTCTTTTGATTCTTTAACTTCTGCAGCTTTTGAGTTTGACCATTGTGATGATCTTGATACAGTTTTGACTCAAAACTTAAATGTACAGGGAGAAAATAAAGGTGATGAAGGAGAGTCATGGGATGAAGACATTGATGATGTTGTAGCTGCCTTGCAAGAGCTTCATCCATTTCAGAAGAACATAAGGTTTCTTTTGTGGAATTACCAATTACTACTGATGTACCTCAACCTTCTGTTACACAGGCACCTGAGTTAGAACTGAAAGCATTGCCTGATCATCTTAAATACATATTCTTAGGAGAGAAGGACACACTTCTCGTGATAATTGCAAAGTCACTCACCCAAGAACAAGAAGATAAATTAGTAGCTATTTTGCAAGAGCACAAAACAGCCATTGGTTGGTCAATAGCTAACATCAAGGGTATTAGTCCTTCCATTTGTATGCACAAAATCTTAATGGACGAGGGTGCTAAACCTGTGAGAGACCCCCAGAGAAGATTAAATTCTCCTATGATGGAGCTTGTGAAAAAGGAGATACTGAAGCTCTTAAGTGTGCGGGTAATTTACCCCATTTCTGACAGCAAGTGGGTAAGCCCAGTCCAGGTAGTACCAAAGAAATCTGGAATTACTGTGGCAAGAAATGCTGAAAATGAGCTTATCCCCACTAAGTTACAAATAGGGTGGCGTGTTTGCATTGATTACAGGAAGCTTAATGCGGCCACTAGAAAAGACCACTTTCCTTTGCCTTTTATTGATCAAATATTGGAAAGACAAGCTGGTCATTCTCACTATTATTTTCTGGATGGATTTTCAGGTTATAATCAAATTGTCATTGCTCCAGAAGACCAGGACAAAACCACTTTCACTTGTCCATTTGGTACCTTTGCATATAGGCGAATGCCTTTTGGAATTTGTAATGCACCAAGGACTTTTCAGAGATGCATGATGAGCATATTTTCTGATTATATTGAAAGCATTATAGAGGTCTTTATAGATGATTTTAGTGTTTTTGGAAATGGTTTTGAGAATTGTTTAGAACATCTAACATTGGTTTTAAAAAAATGCATTGACACTAACCTTGTGCTGAATTGGAAAAAATGCCATTTCATGGTAGAGGAAGGTATAGTGTTGGGTCATGTAATTTCTGCTAGGGGAATTGAGGTAGATAAAGCTAAGGTAGAACTCATTCATTCTTTACCCCCGCCCACTAGTGTGCGGGAAATTCGTTCTTTCATTGGTCATGCAGGTTTTTATCGGAGATTCATCAAGGATTTCTCCAAAATATCATTACCCCTGTGCAAATTACTCCGAAAAGATATTTCATTTAATTTTGATGAGAAATGTATGGGAGCTTTCACTAAGCTCAAGAAACAGATGACTATTTCGCCTGTCATAAGACCCCCAAATTGGGAATTACCATTTGAGTTGATGTGTGATGCCAGTGACTTCGCAGTAGGGGCTGCCTTAGAACAACGAGTTGATAGAGTACCTTATGCTATCTATTATGCATCAAGGACTCTAAATGATGCTCAATTGAATTACTCTACAACTGAAAAAGAACTTCTAGCTGTAGTATTTGCTTTAGAAAAATTTAGATCATATCTTATTGATTTTAAAGTGATTATTTTTTCAGATCATGCAGCCTTGAAGTATCTTCTCACAAAAAAAGAAGCAAAACCAAGATTGCTCCGATGGATTCTACTACTCCAGGAATTTGACCTGGAAATTAAGGACAAAAAGGGAAGTAAAAACTTGGTAGCAAACTATTTGAGTTGATTAGTAACTAAAGAAGAGGAAATGCTAATCATTGAATGCTTTCCGGATGAGAATCTAATGGCCATCAAAGCCATAATGCTGTGGTATGCTGATATTGTCAATTATTTGGCCACCAAAGACTTTCCAAAAGGCTGGAACAAAGCTCAAAGAGATAAGCTACGGAGTGATTGTAAATATTATATATGGGATGACCCTTATCTTTGGAAATAGTGTGCAGATCAAGTAATCAGGAGGTGCATTCCAGATTTAGAGATTCACTCCATTCTTTCCTTCTGTCACACTTATGCTTGTGGAGGACATTTTACCATAAAAAGGACAGCCAACAAGGTTCTTGATAGTGGTTTCTATTGGCCAACAATCTTCAAGGATGCTTACAACTTCTGTAAGTCTTGTGATCGCTGTCAAAGAACAGGTAACGTAGGTCCTCGAAATCAAATGCCTCAAACCCCGATCATCTGTGTGGAGGTATTTGATGTGTGGGGCATTGACTTCATGAGACCATTTCCCCCTTCTTTTAGTTTTTCATATATTCTTTTGTCCGTTGATTATGTATCTAAATGGGTGGAAGCAAAAGCCACTAGATCTGATGATTCCAAAACTATTGTGATTTTTGTGAAATCACATATTTTCTCCAGGTTTGGGACTCCAAAAGCCATAACCAGTGATCAAGGGACACACTTCTATAACAGATCATTTGATGCTCTTCTGAAGAAATATGGAGTGATACACAAATTTCCACTCCGTATCATCCACAAACAAATAGGCAAACTGAAGTGTCCAACCGTGAAATCAAGTAAATCCTTGAAAAGACTATGAATCTGAACCGCAAGGATTGGAGTTTAAGACTTGATGATACATTATGGGCTTACAGGACTGCATTTAAAACTCCAATTGGCATGTCCCCATTTCAGTTGGTATTTGGGAAGCCTTGTCATTTGCCCATCGAGCTGCAACATCGCTCTTATTGGGCTGTCAAGCAAGTCAACTTGAACTTGGAAGGTGCTGGGAAGCAGAGGAAACTCCAGCTACAAGAGTTGGAAGAACTGAGAAATGAGGCCTTTGAAAATGCCCTCATTTTTAAAACAAAAACAAAGGCATTCCATGATTACATGATCTCTAGGAAGAACTTTACCAAAGGGCAAAAAGTGTTATTGTACCAATCCAGACTGAAACTATTTCCAGGTAAATTACGTTCAAAATGGATTGGACCATTCGTGGTGACTAACGTTTTTCCTTTTGGTGCAGTGGAAATCATAAGTGAGGCATCTGGTAAATCATTCAAAGTAAATGGATACCATCTCAAGCCTTACCATGAGCTTCTGGAAAATGCAAAAGTGGAAGAGATGACCCTTCTCATTCCTCAATTTGAAGAACATTGAAGAGGTCATAGTGTCGGGCTAAGGACAATAAACTAAGCGCTTAATGGGAGGCAACCCATCATCAAGAAAATCAGATTTGCTTTCTTTTCCCTTTTATTTTGTGTTGCTCTATAGTTTTTTTGATTAGTTTCCTAGGTAGAATGGATCTTGGTTTGTCTCCTGAACGATTATCCCTGAATCACTGGAAATCCTTATGTTTTGGATGGCTTGGTGTGTGCTTGAGGACATTTTTTTTTTATTGGTTAATGAATGCTTGAACCTTGATTAGAGTGTGGTGGACGAGAAATTTTGAGAATTAAATGTTTTGTAGTGTTGTTGTGCTTTTTCTGAGTAATCAAGTTAAGTTCTTTTGAAATGATTGCCATAATCTGAGAAGTTTCTTTTTAATTCATTATGAATGGACTGAGTAAAGGGTCATTAGGTTTTCCCTTATTGACTTTTGAGACGCATTCTGATGGCTTTTTACTTCATGAACTTCAAAGGTTGTGAAATCTCTTTAAGAACGATATTGTGTACCGTCTTGGGAATCTGACTTTAAAAGACCCAGAGTCGTGTTTAATGACATGAATTATGTTGTTAACATGTGTTTCTTAAGTGTTTTCTAATGCACAACACCATTCATGATCTTAACATAGGTTTCCCCTATCATTCCTTTGCAAAATAAGTCATTTTGTGTATTTTTTTTAGAGCTTTTGGCAGCAAAGGACACAAGGGGGCCATGTAAATTGACATGGCCCGTGTAAATTGCATCAGGGAAATTCTTCAAAAATAGCAAGTTACACGGGGAAGGCCGTGTAAATCCACACGGCTCGTGTGGTCATGGCAGCACCCCTAAATTGCCATTTTAGGGCACTTTGAGTCATCTCCTTCCTCCACCTTCCCTTTCCCCCTGCACAGCCATTCCCTCTCCATTTCTCCTCCATCTTTTCCTTCTCCTTCCACCACCAAACTCCACCATTTCCACCATCATCCAACCCCATCCAACAATTTCCTCCATTTTCTCCCATTTCCCCTATTTTCTTTTCAATTTTACCACCCACATCCCTAACCCACCTCCATACACACCACCACGTCCTCCATAACCACCACCATTTTTCTTACTACATCATTTTTCCACCATTCTTACTACACCACCATGACCACCACCACCATTGGCCACTTGTTCCACCTTGAACAGTACCTATAAACACCTTTCTACCCTCCTTTCAAAATGCCTCCAAAGAAGCACATCAAGCATCAAGCAAGGAAGCAAGTTCCACCTCCCCCTCTACCACGTGCTCCCTCTCCACCCCAAGTACCCATTAATCCTGTTGATCGGAAGGAAATTATTGCTACTAAATTCTTAGATGAAGATACATTACGGGTTATTGGGTTACATGAAGAAGTTTTTATATTATTCGGTAGGATTGGCTGGGTCACATTTGCACATATGCACAAACCCACTTATGTTGAGCTAACTAGGGAAGTTATTTCCACTTTTTTTTGCAAATTATACCCCTTGAGTGACCAAGCTCAATGGCCAGGTGAGATCACTTTTAAGCTTTTAGGCTCCCCTTGCACTTTCGATATCCACCAATTCAATGCCATTTTTGGTTTCCCAGTCGGCCACAACTGTATTCCTCGTGAGTTTAATCCTGATCGGGTTTAGACCGCTCTAATTATTACTGGGTCTGGTACCTATAACCCTTCGAAATCTAAGGCCTCCAGACTTTAGTCCCTTGCTCATAGATACATTCAAAATGGGTTAGCTAATACTATCTATGGTAGGAAGGATATTCAGGGCACTATTAGTCGCCAGGAATTATTTTTCTTAAATTGTATGATTTAGGGGGAACCCGTCAATGGGGGGTATTGGCTGTGTAAGCAGTTTAAGCATGAAGGAGCTGCTCTAGCAGGCAGCATCATGCTTGGGGGTTTTGTTTCTTCTATTGTTGAGTATTATAACTATATAGACTTACTGGAGGAGGACCATGTCCACAGTTTCACTACTATTGATGGAACCATTCTGGTGTCCATGGGTATGTGCGAGTTGCGGAATGGCATTTTGCATTTAGTTGACCACGATGGCCATGTTGTACCTAGGATAGCTCAGGCACCTGAGCCGCAGGCACATGAGGCAGACCCAGCACCCCCAGGATATCATTCTCAGTACACAGTAGGGGCTGGACCATCATCTTCTCGAGCTACTTCATATGATGAGATTCTGGAGCGCATTGATCGCCTGGAGATGGACCATGTTGTTCGGTTCCAAAGAATGAATGACCGTTTGCAGCGCTTTGATGACCGCTTCCAGGCATGGGAGGATTCCTCCACTCAGAGGATGGCCAACATGGACAACAAACTTGACCTTTTGCTTCAGCGATTTCCCCCATCCCTGTCCTGATGTATTCCCTTATTATTGTTTTGGATGGATATTTTGGCACTGGATATTTTTGTTGTGGATGAATATTTCTGTTGTGGATCTTCATTGGCTATATGTCTATTGTTTACTTATGTTATTGCGACCCTCATTTCTTTTTGTCTTTATACTGCACTCATATTATTATTATGGATATATTCTCTGTTGTGTATGTTTCGACATTGAGGACAATGCTTGCTTTAAGTGTGGGGGTGTTTGATCTTGTGAATAATGACATTTCCTTATCTTGAATGTGTTATAATTGATTCGTTTGGATTCCAATTGTGATTAATTGCTATCATTTAACTAAGTTTATAATATTCAACTTATCTGGAACCTTGTTATGAAACTTAGTTTAATTATATTCATAAACACTCATAATCGGATTGTACTTTTTAGGTAATCTTTGAGTGTTGGAGTTCATCGGCCTCAAACGAGGCTTTCTATCCACTTGAAGAAGGACCCAAGGATCCCTATTGATCAATACCACCTCTTGAAGCAAGGAAAGAAGGGTATTTGTTGAAGATCTAGGATGAAAATGAAGAACCAAAGTTACACACCTCGTGTCCCATTACATGGGGGGTGGTGTTCTTTGTTGTTTGGTCAAAATGAAGAAAAACTAAAAAACAGAAGATTACACAGGGGGCCCGTGTAAATACATATGGCTCGTGTAATTCACTGTTTTTATGAAAAGTCCATGGAGATTGTGGCAGAGGCATACACGGGGGGGAGGGCAGTGTAAATCCACACGCCCCGTGTAATCGTATCAGAGGGGAAAATGCATGAAAATGAGTGAATTAGGGTTTGAGGCCTATAAATAAGCATACTAGGGTCTGAATAAAGAGAGCTTCCCCTGGGGAACTGCCTGGAGGCTGAGGAAACAACCAAGAACAAGGGAGAAGGAGATTGGATCAAAGATTGGATTCTCGGGTTCGAGCAATCGGAGATCAATCATTCCCATTCTTTGGAAACTAGTTTGCTCTTTAGTTTTTCTGCATTTTCATTTCAGATTATGTTTATATTCTGTTTTTATTTTGATTTTGTCTTAGCCATGTGTGGCTAAGTTTCTTAGTTGGTTAAGGGGAGTTGAAACCCTAGTTTTGATATTGTGAACCCTGCATATTCGTTTATTTCAACACAGTTATGTTTTTATTCATATATTTCTGAATCTTGTTGTTGTATGAAGGTATTCATGCTTATTGCCAATTTCAAAGTGGTTAATCGAGGATTATTATGCACGGTTGTGGTGATAAAACTAGAGGACCGTATGTTTATGGTGTAAATGTCTTCATACTCTTTGCTATATGTTAAAAGTGGTAAATCTAGGTTTGTTATGCGCGGTTGTGGTAATGAATCTAGAGGAATATATGTTCTAAGTAATTTAATCCCGGTGTGTGATTAGATCTTAGTGTGATTAGTTTTCTAAACCTTAATACAATTACCAGATGGTTGTAAGAGCGGTTGCTTTATGATTATTCGGTGATTAGGTGTTGATTTGAGCGGTTGCTAAATTGGCCAAAACCTAAGGAAAACATAGATTCCATCTCACAATTGCGTAGAAATATAATTGGCCATGTTCGAATAAATGGATATGTGGGTTAGCATTATCATATAAATCTAGTAGTGGATTCGATCTCTTAACCAAATCCTTTAATTTGTTGATTCTCATTTATTTACTGTTATTGTTGTTGATTTAATTCAATATCCTTAAAAACCCCAAAAACCCCTTTTTTGCTACTTGTTAATCTTTGGAGTCTAAATCAGAAATTGAATTGTAGTGTTGATTGAATTGGTTCTCTGTAGATCGACCCTTACTAACTACAACTGGTTGCAAGGTTTTATATATTTGGTGGACTTGGCAACTGTATTTAATCTCAAATTTTAATCCCAAGTAAACAACAACACCAGTATGTCATCTATATACAACACTAAAAAGACAACTGTGCTCCCACTAACCTTCTTGTAGACACAAGATTCTTCTTCATTCTTAATGAAACCAAACTATTTTATTGTATCATCAAAACAAAGATTCTAGCTTTTGGAAGCTTGCTTTCATCCATAAATAGATTGTTGCAACTTGCACACCTTTCCAGCATCCTCTAGAGTGGCAAAACCCTCAGGTTATGTCATGTACACATCCTCAAGAAAATTTCCATTAAGGAAAGTAGTTTTGACATCCATTTGCCAAATTTTATAATCATGGTATGCTGCAATAGCAAGCAAGATCCAAACAGATTTAAGCATCGCAACTGTGGAAAAGGTCTCATCATAGTCTACACCATGAATTTGCTTGAAACCTTTAGCTACCAATTGTGCCTTAAAGGTATGTACATTAACATCTATGTCAATTTTCTTCTTGAAAACCCACTTGCACCCAATGGGTTTTACCCCTTCAAGTGGGTTAACTAAGGTCTATATCTAGTTGGCATACATGGATTCCATTTCAGATCTCATGACCTCAAGCCATTTCTCAGATTCTGGGCCAATAATGGCTTCCTGCTAAGTCATAGGCTCTTCTTGTTCCATGAGCAATACGTCACCTTGTTGGGTCATGAGAAATCCATATCTCTCTGGTTGATGACGTGTCCTGTTAGACCTACGCAGGTCTTGTGCTACTAGAGCAGGCTATTCCTTAACACTTTGTGGATGCTGCTCTATTTCCAACATCAGTTCGTTGATACTCTGTGAGCCTTGAACTTCTTCAAGTTCTACTTTTCTCCCACTTATTCCTTTGGAGATAAACTCATTTTCTAGGTATATAGCAATCCGTGCGACAAACATTTTGCCTTTAGTAGGATTATAAAAATAGTATCCCTTAGTTTCCTTGGGATACCTCACAAAGAAGCATTTATCTAATTTAGGCCCAAGCTTATCAAAAACTTGACGTTTGACAAAAGCTTCGCAACCCCAAATCTTCATGAAAGACATATTGGGTTATCTCCCAGTCCATATCTCGTATAGTGTCTTTTGAACCTTTTTAGATGAAACATGGTTAAGTGTGAAAGCTGCTGTTAACAGAGCATGTCCCTATAAAGAGCCTAAAAGGTCTACATAACTTATCATGGATCAGACCATGTCCAACAAGGTTCGGTTCCTTATTTCAGAGACACCATTCCATTGTGGTGTTCTTAGAGGAGTGAGTTGAGATATTATCCCTCATTCTTTCAAATAATCATCAAACTATTGACTCAAGTATTCACCACCTCGATCTGATCGAAGGACTTTAACACTTTTTCCAAGTTAGTTTTGTACTTCATTCTTGAACTCTTGAACTTTTCAAAGGATTCTGATTTGTGCTTCATAAGGTATACAAATCCATATCTACTAAAATCATCAGTAAATGTAATGAAGTACTGAAAACCACCTCTAGCTAGTGTGTTTAGGGGTCCACATACATCACTATGTATAAGGCCCAAAAGATCACTAGCCTTTTCACATTGTACAGTGAATGTGGCCTTTATCATCTTCCCCAATAAACAAGATTCACATATCTCATATGATACGAAATTAAACGAGTCCAAGAATCTATCTTTATAGAGTTTGGAGATATGTTTCTCATTTATTTGGCCTAAACGTCAATGCTAGAGATAAGTTGGGTTCATATCATTTGATTTAAACCTCTTTGTAATTATGTAATAGACGGTTGTTTCGAGATCAAGGACATAAAGTCCATTACTCAACTATGCATTACGATAAAAAATACCATTCAAATAAATGGAACAACATTTGTCCTTTATAATAAAAGTAAAGCCTTTCTTGTCCAAACAAGAAACAAAAATGATATTCCTGCTTATGATAGGCACAAAATAGCAGTTCTCTAACTCTATTACAAGCCCAGTGGGCAAAGATAAAAGATAAGTCCCTACGACTAATGCAGCAATCTTTACTCCATTTCTAACTTGTAGGTTGACTTCGCCCTTAGTCAATGATCTACTGTTCTTTAGATCTTGCACATTTACACAAATGTGAGATCCACATCCAGTATCTAATACCCATGATGCAGAAGTAGATAAATTGACTTCTATAACAAAAATACCTGAAGTGGAAGTCTCACTTCCCTTCTTCTTCTTGAGCTCCTCCAAGAACTTGGCACAGTTCCTCTTCCAATGTTCGGTCTAACCACAGTGGAAGCACGTACCTTTCTTAGCCACTCCACCCATTGGTTTCAAGTTAGAAGTGCTGGGCTTGGACTTATCCTTGCCCTTGCCCTTCCACTTGTCCTTGGGCTTTTTCTACTGTTTCTTGCCCTTATTCTTTTGGACCATCATTATGGCCCTTCCTTTGCCTCTGTTTATGTTCTGCTTAGCAGTTCTCAACATGCTTAGCAACTCTAGTAGTGATTTGTCAATTTCATTCATGTTGTTGTTCATGATAAATTAACAAAAACTTTTCAGCAACAATTGCAAGACTAAGTCAGTGGCCAACTCTTGGCCCAAAGGAAAACCAAGTCTCTCTAGGTTTTCAATGTACCCAATCATATTGAGTACATGAGCACCAACAGGGCTTCCTTTTACCAGCTTGCACTGAAAAGTGCTTTAGAGACCTCGTATCTATCATATCTAGCTTGCTCTTGATAGAGCTTTTTGAGGTGTACGATCATATCGTAGGCATCCATGTTCTCGTGTTGCTTTTGGAGCTCAGAGTTCAAGGTGGCTAACATTAGACACCCGACATTCAAGGCATCATCTTTATTATTATTAGATCTCATCATTTTAAGCTATTTATCATACCATAAACATCATCCATACATCTCATATATATAAACCATATAATAAATATGACATGGTTATGGCCCCTAAGAGAGAACCATAAACTAAAACGAGGGAGCGAACCAGCTTCACAAGCGTCTCCCACTAACGTCCTCATTTGATGCCACCTTCATACCTCCACATCAAGATTACATTATATAGAAACCTATTTTACATTCAAAGGGAGTTAGGTGAGAAGAGAATGTACAATCAAAATGTAAAGAGAAAGACATGACACGTAGGTCGTATTTTAAAATAACCAAAATACCATAAATGGAGGACTAAGGCCATAACCATGCACCATGCAACACAAATTACACATAAACACAAAGCAATAACACATTATTATTTTATGAGTTATAAAAATAGATTTGAATATCTCGCCCCAAAAAAGATGCTTTAGCAGAAGCTACTCCTAGCATAATGAACGGTGATTCTATCATCAAAGTTTTCCATGTTAATGCAAGCTTTGTTGAATCTTTTAATGTATTCTTGAAGGGGCTCTTCACGCCCTTGATGAATTTTAGACAAAGATTCAATTGACTTGGGTTGTTCCTTGCTAGTAATGTATTAGAGTAAGAAACATTGTCTAAGGTCTAGCCAATCGGTGATAGACCCTTGTGCCAGATTAACGAACCATCTGAGAGCCCCCTTCTTCAGGGAGAGAGGACATACATGATATAATAGCTGGAGGGATCCCCCATGGAAGTACATAGATTAGATATAAGTGTTTAGTGTTCTTGGGGGTCCATAGTCCCGTCGTAGAGTTCCACGTTGGCTGGGAATTTGAAGTTTCTTAGAATTCTATACTCTATTAGTTGGGCAGAGAAAGGTTGCTCCAGGTCATTGGGGCTCAAGTTGTTGTTTCCAACAACCTCAACATCATCATGCAGGGCTCTTCTCCAGTAATCGCTCGCCTTCTGCCTTCTGCCATTGTTTTCTTCATGTACGGACCTCTTGAGATTTTCTAGTCGATGATGCCATTCATCTAATTGACGTTGTTGGTCATTGATCAGTGCTATTTGTTAACACACTAATTCTTGTTAGCCATGGTAACCATTACCCAAGAGGGTGGGTGAATTGGGTGATTACAAGTTTTAATACAACTTTGAGAAATTATTCATTTTGATACATTCAATCAACACTTGCAGCGGAATAAGCTTGACAAAGGTACAACTAATAGAGATTTCTCATATACTACTTGGGCTATAGGATAAGTCAAGCAAATAAGCCATATTTATCAAATTAAACTCAAGCATATATAATCAAAGCATAAGTAAAGAGATAGAGTTAAGAAGAACAAACACAGGGATTTATCCTGGTTCAGCCACCCCTCGTGACCTACGTCCAGTCCTCAAGCAAACCACTCGAGATTTTTCACTAAACTTCAAGCTTGAACGGGTGCTTGAAAACCTTTACACAATAGAGCACTCACCACACCTTGGGATACCTCACCCTTTGTGCTTGAGCCTCAAAAACAGGGATACCTCACTCTTTACAACCTTCGAGGGATGCCTCACCCTCTTTACACCTTTGAAGGATACCTCACCTTCTTTTTAACAAGGGATACCTCACCCTTTTTCACTAGAGGGATACCTCACCCTCTTTACAAGATAAACTAAGTGTTTGAATGATAGAAACTCTCTCAAAGAGTGGATAATACAAATTGAAACTCTATAGGTATCAAGGAATCACACTTTGAAGCTCAAAATATGATATTGATGATTCAAGGATCAAATCAAGTGTTCAAGAGGTGTATAAGCTTCATACAACACTTATATATAGAGCCCAAGTGATAAAATAGCCGTTGGTAGTGTTTAGAAATGATTTTTTATGAAAACTAACCATTTATAGCCGTTAGAAATATTTCTGCGCACTTGGTAATCGATTACACATTTTTGGTAATCGATTACATGGCTTCTGTCAACGTTGTAATTGATTACAGGACTTGTGTAATCGATTACAGCATTTCTGGTTTTGAAAACTGACTTTAAAAGGTCATAACTACTTCATTTCTTATCCGATTAAAGCAAATGACCAGTCATTGGAAAGATATTTGAGTCTATTTTCAAATGAAATAGTTTCATAACAAATCTCAAAGTGTTTTGAGAGTTATTATTAAAAGATTGACTAAAGGTTAGTTTTTCAAAACTCAAACTTGACTCTATTTTATAGTTTAAAGTAAATGGTCATAACTTCTTCGTTTCTTATCTGTTTTAAGCAAATGACCAGTCATTGGAAATATCTTTGAGTCTATTTTCAAATGAAAAAGGTTTCAGAACAAAACTCAAAGTAATTTGGAAGTTATGATCAAAAGAGTGACCTAAGGTCAGCTTTACAAAACACAAACTTGACTATTTTTCATAGATTTAAACAACCACCAAGACTAGCTTTTCAAAACTTATTTGTTGAGCATTTTAGCATGTGAAAACCATTTGTAAAGATTTCAAACATGTTTGACCTTGGTGTGATTCCCAAATACCTTTACACAATATCTAAGTCCTATAAGCTAATTGACGAGCGCCGAACTCAGTCAAAATTATAACCGAAGTTATTACCTAAGCTTGTAGCACAGTGACAACACCGGATCGTCTCCTCATGGATCGTAAATGCAATTTAATCAAATCAAGTGAAAGTTAGCAAAAAGGGGGGTTTGATAGTTTAAGATCGCACTTAACAAAATTAAAGGAAGAAATAACAATTAAAGAGTAGTCAATTTAGAAACCTATCCAAGATTGGGTGGATTCAATCATAGACCCTTCATAAAACACTTGAAGCGCAATTGAATTATTAATTTGGATCTAACCGAGATCTCTGCATCAAATCCAGAATTCATACTAGACGATCGCCTAGAATTCAATTAACAAGTGATAAACACAAATCCGCAATCGCACCATTCATGAAAATCTATGTTAATTTCAAGTACCGAATTCAATTAACTTAGGCACAAATCAGTAACCTAACCTCTTCAATTTCGTGATTAATTTAGATCAATCAGTTCTAAGTTTCATCACAAATCTCAATCTTCATTTATGTGATTAGTTTAGATCAATCAGTTCTAAGTTTCATCACAAATCTCAATCTTAAACCAAGATCAATCAGATCAACATAAATAGAATCACCATTCATGCATTCAAGATCAAGAAGAAGAAAAAGAAGAAGAAAGAGGAATTCAATTACAAATCAAATACAATACATAACCAAGGTCTCAAGAATCCAAACCACAATCTCTTCAAGAGTTCTAAATTGACCCAAAGTAGCTTAGCCCTCCATTACCATGAAGGGAAGCATCAAAATATACAAAACTATGAGAAACTATGAAGAAGCAAGAAGAAACTTAGAGAGAAATGAAGGAGAATTTACATCTTGTTCATGATAAATGGTGCCTTTTATAGAAGTCTAAGGTAACAAAATGACAAAGGGAAGTGGGTGGATGAGTGGGTGAGTGAGTGGGGTGTTTGAGTGGATGGATTAGTGGGTTGGTTTAGTGGATTGGTTTAGTGGATGAGTGAGTAGAATGGTTGAGTGGTTGAATTAGTGAAAAATGCCAAAGGACTTTTGGTGAGTGGGAAATTATGGACATGAATGGGTGAGTGGATGGATGAGTAGATGGATTAGTGGATGAGTGGGTGGAGTGGTTAAGTGGTTGGATTAGTGTATGAGTGGATGAGTGGGTGAGTTAGTGGATGAGTGGATGAGTGGATGAGTGGATTAGTGGATGGATGAGTGGATTAGTGGATGGATGAGTGGATGGTTGAGGACGAAAATTTCGTGTCTGACTTGGAAGCCAAAAACGACCCACTATACTTCAGAATCACGAAAAGTGTTCTTCATGAAAGTTGTAGATCCTTGTCTTGGCTATAAAATGGATAGCTGGTTCGTCCAATTTGGCTTCCTTAAGCCCAAGATATGTCCCAAATACCGTAGGTTGCTCAAACCCAACTTCAGCACCTCTGTTCCGACTTGCAAGCTCAAAATGACCTACTAGAATTCTTTTTCTCAAAATGTGTTCTTCATGAAAGTTGTTTATTTGGATCTTGACTATCCAATGTCCAAATTTCAGCCCATCTCCATTATTACATCTTGAGATATGATTTTTTTGAGTGCACACTATTCGGATTCTACTGACAGAACCCGTATTCTGACTTCCATGTCAACTTAGGTCCCTTAGACATCTGAATCAGACTTCGAGCTCTTCATCAAAGTTGTAGAGCTTCCTCTTAGCTTTCCTACAAGGTAAAATTCATGTTCATCAGATATTAGGAACTCAAGTTATGGCCAAAATACAGAAACAGTGTCAAATCTCAATAATGTTGGAAATATTCAATTAGGACCAATTTGAGCTCAAACTCACAAAATCATACCAAACTCAATCAATTAAGAATATGGAGAGTGTAAATGACTAAACATAAGGGTTTCTAAATGAATAAAATATGTGATTATCAAATTCCCCCACACTTAGCTTTTTGCACTCCTGGGCAAAATTCAAGACCAAAATTTTACAATCAAAAAGAACAACCAAAGGTTCAAGGGATCAAAACATTCATGAGTTAACAATTCTCCACATCTCAAACCAACAAGCAAGGTATCTTCAACATGAATCGAGAATGATAGATCTTCACAAGATTCCCTCTCAATCTCTCAAGTGTTTAAAGGGTAGGTATTTCACTCAATTCAACCCATGAAAATTGCACTACCATAAGCTTGCTTATCTTCTACTTCTCCACTACTCAAAACACATGCACACACAAATCATGAGGACTTTATTCAAGGTTGTAGTGAGGTCAAGGTAATAGGAGAGGATAAAATGGATATGAGAAGATAAATACTAAAGAGAATAAAAGCAAATGAGAGCTGAGTTCAAATAACAAGCATAAAAGTTCATCCCAACTCTAGTGTATATCCCTTTACATATTCATTTCCCAATCCTTTTTTTTTTTTTTTTAAACACTTGGTTTTTTTTTTTTTTTTTTTTTTTTTTTTTTTTCTTTTTCTTTTATATATATGAACATAACTATATACATACATTTTTTTTTTTCTTTTTGGGCACTCTTTTCTTTTTCAACAACCATTTTGTACACACACCCCTACACTTGTTCAAAAACTCATCCATTAACCAAGCTAATGTTCTTTTATTCCCTAAGGTAAAGTAAGAACACGATTTCTCATTTAAGGCACATAATGAGCTAGAAACAAGGAATGGTCAAATAAGCTCAAAGGGGTTAAGCAAAGGAAAATATACAAGGTTGGCAGGAATCAGAGAATTTTCAAGAAATTAAAAGAGTGCTTGATATCATATTGAAAACAAGGTTGGCTATTTGGTTAAACTAGCTAATTAAGAAAGAGGGCCTCAATCATGTTCATGCATGCAAGTGAAATGTAGCCTAAAAAAGAATCAAAGCAAGTTCTAGAGTGGTCATTAACATGAGTGAAAATCACACAAGAAAGAAGAGAATGGCATAAATGTTAAATCCATCCATTAGGCTCAAAATCTCACAAGGTATGCATCCATCAAACTCAATTCATCAATTCAATCATCCATCTCCAAGCATATCAGTTCAAGAAGGGAGAAAAGTTATTCAATCATGCAATGAACCCTTTCTTTTTTTTTTTTAACAAAAAAAAAGAAACTTGCTAAAATCTCTCCCTCACACTTAATATAGACATTGTCCTCAATGTGAAAGTGATAAATAAAACGGAAAGAAAAGAGCAACACAACCTGATGAGGAGTGAATCAATGCCAAGCAGAAAAGAAGCACACTGTTAGTTACGCATCAGACCCTGAAAAGAAATCAAACAAGAAAACGTTAGTACTTCCATAATTTAAAACTAATTAATTGCTACCTAAAAAAAACTCCTGCCACCAATTAAGATGCGTTAGTACATATGCAGCAAGTGATATAGCCCCCATTAACCTACGGCAACCTCTCCCATATACAAGATGAATATTCCTCGCAGCAAGTGATCGACCAAGAGTGCTAGCTGCATTTACAAACTCTAATCCCTTCCCATAACTCGACCCACAAAAAACACAGACATTTTTGAGGTTACGAATAGAAGCCCCCATTCTATACTCTTCCTCCCTTTGAGTGTCTCTGAGTTGAAGGAAAATGGAGTGTTTAAATAAGAAAAAGAATGGAAAGGGGAATAATTGCACCTATAAGGGTAGGTTGGATGTTGTCAGAAAAGGTTGAAATTAAGAAACACAGAATCTTTTTTTTTTTTTTTTCTTTTTTTTTTTTTTTTGACTTCAAGAAAACCATCAAGGTAAAGAAGTCTAGAAACCCCTGAAGGACCCTGCTCAAAGGATCGTCTGTACAAAAATCAAAATACAACAAAATGATACAAAGATAAAAGAAATAGAAAATGATGACATACCTGTATGTACAGTTTCCATGGCGTATCTTTATACTGCGCGTCATGAGTGCAGTAGACATCACGTCCTTCTTTTTTTTTTTTTGTGAAATTGTTAGAAAAACTTGATGAAAGATGAGTGTATACTTACTTAAGATTGGGATGGAGGTAGTCTGCTCTTTCGGCTTTGTACCAAAGCATTGTTGACCAGTATTCGATCCATTCAAGACCAGCGTAACATAGGGCTCCCAAAAGGGACAAGTAACCATAATACGACTGGCTGCCTCACATGTGGAATACAATCTACCTTCTTTGTTTTTCAATTAAGAAGGCTGGATCAGGATGCATGCATTTCCCCATTCATGGTGTGTGTTACCAAAGCCAACCCTAAGAAGTATACATTTTTTTTTATTTTTTTTTTGTTATTTTTTTTTTTTTTTTTTTGTTTTTTGTTTTTTTTTTTTTTTTTTGTTTTTTGTTTTTTATTTTTTTTTTATTTTTTATTTTAGAGATGACATGAAGAAGAAGAAGAAGAAGATGATATGTACAGATTGTTTGTGGATATGGCTCACATCCGCCTCGGTTTAACGTCCAAGAATGTGGCTTAAACGTCTTCTATGAGTAGAGGATAAGCTTCCCATCCAATTTTCTTAAAAATTGGCAAACAGTGGTCTTTTAGAGTCGATTCCCAACACTCGTAGCGTTGTTCTTCATCCTTGAAGAGATTCCACAAATTAAGAATTTCACCCCGCATCGTCCATAAGAACGCGTCTCAAGAGTCAATAAGATATCATCTAATGACTCCTTACTCGATCCATTCTTAATGAAGGATTTATTTGCGGAAATCATCCCCAAAGAACGGCATTGTCTCGTTACAATTCCATCGTCCACATTTGTAATGAGACTTGTAACCTTTTTGCTCTTCTCCTTTTAGAATATGAACTTCTTCCAAGACCTGGCATGTATGAGTCAAATGAAGTTGAAGACTCACCGCTAGTCGGACCTTCGCTTCAATTATCCATCGTACATCTTCTGGCATACCTTTGTGCATTAATAGTCTCAATCTTTCACATCGAACTTTGTAGATTTTTCTCAGAGCATTTTGAGGAAGAGAAGGAAAATGTTTTCTCGGTTTGAAAGAATGACATCCATTTTGAAGGAGAAGAAGGATTCAGTTATTTTGGGAAACTGAAAAATAAACCGACTTGAGAGTCACACGAAGACCGTATCCGCCACTTAACCGGCAACACAAAGAACTCAAGAACTTGGTTTTCCAGGAATGGTTGAGTCTTTGTCCATTAACTTTAAGCGCATTATCATTCCTAGGATCCTCAATATCTTCGGCCCCAGAGGATACACGTGTTTGACAGCAAAAGAACCGCGCCACCTGGATCTCAATTTTTCAAGGAGTAGGTGCAGATGATAATCTCAAAGCAGAACCTTTTTGACTAATTTCCGCAACTTTTGTAAAAGGTGTAACAGACCTTGAATAAAATGGGCCAATAAAATCCATACTGCAAGATTTTCGCAGTTGTTGTCATTGAAGAAAAAGTGACCTCCACTTGCTTCCAAGTGACAAAATTTAATGGCACTACCTACCTTATTGTCGGGCACACAACTATTTTTTTTTTTTTTTTTTTTTCTTTCTTTTTTTTTCTATTTTTTTTTCTATTTTTTTCTATTTTTTTATTTTTTTTTTATTCATAATGCGGATGGAGAAGGTTCATCACCTCCACTTCTGCATTCTCTGGAAGTTCATGATACTGTTTGAGGCGGTGTCCATTGGTCTTATTAAGTGAGGTTAGTGAAAAGACTCCACCAGGATCCCATTGGTTGAAACGTGATGACCAAGTTATGGTTAACACAACATGATAGCTTTTACTACGGTCCCATTGGTTGAAGTGTAACGACCAAGTGAAGCTTGAAGCATGAGGGTTCACATTGGGGTCCCATTGGTCTTCCTTGACTTCACCAATGACATGCAATACGTGTAATTTTGCAATCCTGCTTTCATTGATAATGCTGGACCATGGCTTAAAAACAAAATCCACTTCAGTAGTTACTGTCATATGCTGTCTTTCCTCCTTCTTTGAAAATTCCTCAATGGCCTTCAACTCCACCTCCCTATGTGTTTCGGATTCTCGCAATTGCATTGTTGATAGACCCTTCAATATCATTAGATCTTTGCGTAAACAGAATCATCACTTTCAAATATGCAGAAATCTCAAAGACACATAACACATTTTATATCACCGTCACAATCAATACATGAGTTGCAATTGATAGAATCATCAAAACCAATTAAATCGGGAAATTCAAAGACACAACTCACTCATGAGTTTCCTCAACTAAATCTGCAGGTAAATCAATATGACAATTAGAATGCAAGGAGTTGGGAATTGTTTGGGAAGAGAGTTGGTCGACTCTTGACTTCTCGGTTCATTAATAGTGGTTGTCATCCGCTCAATTTGGGTTGTTAAATCTGAATAGTGGCGTGAAACTCTGCTTTGGAACTCAATTTGGGTTTTCATCAAGTCCTCCCATGAAGGCTCAAGTTTTGTGGTTGATGGACTTGTTATCTATTTGGAATGGCTGCTCATATTGAAATGATTGTTGTTTGTAGTGATGCCGTATTGCCATATCCCAGATCCAGGATAGTATTCCCACTAGGGTTGTATGTGTTGAAGAAGGGGTCATAACTCTGTTCTTCTGCTTTGGAACTGTGGTTCATCAGGAAAATAACCATTTCTTTGCAACAAATTGATCTGGAAAAACAAAACTACCATACTGAAGTGTAGGGCATGCATATGTGGGGTGAGATGAACAAAAACAAATGTTACACACAAGTGTAGCTTCCTGCACAGGTAATTGTTGTCTCACTACTATATGTCTTACCAAAGAAGTCAACTCCTAAAGTTTTGACTCCATTATGCATGGTCCATTGTTAGAAAAGTTAATAAAAAGCAAAGGTTAGTAAAAACACTTAAAATGAAAAGATTACACTTACTAATCCCCGGCAACGGCGCCAAAATTTTGACGAGCGCCAAATTCAGTCAAAATTATAACCGAAGTTATTACCTAAGCTTGTAGCACAGTGACAACACCGGATCGTCTCCTCATGGATCGTAAATGCAATTTAATCAAATCAAGTGAAAGTTAGCAAAAAGGGGGGTTTGATAGTTTAAGATCGCACTTAACAAAATTAAAGGAAGAAATAACAATTAAAGAGTAGTCAATTTAGAAACCTATCCAAGATTGGGTGGATTCAATCATAGACCCTTCATAAAATACTTGAAGCGCAATTGAATTGTTAATTTGGATCTAACCGAGATCTCTGCATCAAATCCAGAATTCATACTAGACGATCGCCTAGAATTCAATTAACAAGTGATAAACACAAATCCGCAATCGCACCATTCATGAAAATCTATGTTAATTTCAAGTACCGAATTCAATTAACTTAGGCACAAATCAAGAACCTAACCTCTTCAATTTCGTGATTAATTTAGATCAATCAGTTCTAAGTTTCATCACAAATCTCAATCTTCATTTATGTGATTAGTTTAGATCAATCAGTTCTAAGTTTCATCACAAATCTCAATCTTAAACCAAGATCAATCAGATCAACATAAATAGAATCACCATTCATGTATTCAAGATCAAGAAGAAGAAAAAGAAGAAGAAAGAGGAATTCAATTACAAATCAAATACAATACATAACCAAGGTCTCAAGAATCCAAACCACAATCTCTTCAAGAGTTCTAAATTGACCCAAAGTAGCTTAGCCCTCCATTACCATGAAGGGAAGCATCAAAATATACAAAACTATGAGAAACTATGAAGAAGCAAGAAGAAACTTAGAGAGAAATGAAGAAGAATTTACATCTTGTTCATGATAAATGGTGCCTTTTATAGAAGTCAAAGGTAACAAAATGACAAAGGGAAGTGGGTGGATGAGTGGGTGAGTAAGTGGGGTGTTTGAGTGGATGGATTAGTGGGTTGGTTTAGTGGATTGGTTTAGTGGATGAGTGAGTGGAATGGTTGAGTGGTTGAATTAGTGAAAAATGCCAAAGGACTTTTGGTGAGTGGGAAATTATGGACATGAATGGGTGAGTGGATGGATGAGTGGATGGATTAGTGGATGAGTGGGTGGAGTGGTTAAGTGGTTGGATTAGTGTATGAGTGGATGAGTGGATGAGTGGGTGAGTTAGTGGATGAGTGGATGAGTGGATGAGTGGATTAGTGGATGGATGATTGGATTAGTGGATGGATGAGTGGATGGTTGAGGACGAAAATTTCGTGTCTGACTTGGAAGCCAAAAACGACCCACTATACTTAAGAATCACGAAAAGTGTTCTTCATGAAAGTTGTAGATCCTTGTCTTGGCTATAAAATGGATAGCTGGTTCGTCCAATTTGGCTTTCTTAAGCCCAAGATATGTCCCAAATACCATAAGTTGCTCAAACCCAACTTCAGCACCTCTGTTCCGACTTGCAAGCTCAAAATGACCTACTAGACTTCTTTTTCTCAAAATGTGTTGTTCATGAAAGTTTTTTATTTGGATCTTGACTATCCAATGTCCAAATTTCAGCCCATCTCCATTATTACATCTTGAGATATGATTTTTTTGAGTGCACACTGTTCGGATTCTACTGACAGAACCCGTATTCTGACTTCCATGTCAACTTAGGTCCCTTAGACATCTGAATCAGACTTCGAGCTCTTCATCAAAGTTGTAGAGCTTCCTCTTAGCTTTCCTACAAGGTAAAATTCATGTTCATCAGATATTAGGAACTCAAGTTATGGCCAAAATACAGAAACAGTGTCAAATCTCAATAATGCTGGAAATATTCAATTAGGACCAATTTGAGCTCAAACTCACAAAATCATACCAAACTCAATCAATTAAGAATATGGAGAGTGTAAATGACTAAACATAAGGGTTTCTTAATGAATAAAATATGTGATTATCACTAATCTTGAAGATCCTTGGACTTGATCATTGCACTTCCATTTCTTGTCCTTGTTTGTTATCATAAAAACCATTGCTTTAGCCAATGCCAATTACAATTCTTGGAGGCGATTTCTTGTCATCTATGACTGAGCAGTGTCCTCATGGTGGGACATGTGATCTGCATAATTATTCAGGGGCCCTAGGCGAGTATACACGAGAATCCTAGGCCCATGAACAACATTGTTAGCTCATTCCCTAGGGAAGACAACTCTATCTCTAATGGAGTCCCTTCGCGATGGGTGAAAGATCTCAATAGAAAGCAAAGTCTTATACCTCTCGCTAAGAGTCTCGATGATAGGTGCCCGGCTCCTCACAGTGGAGGTTTCAGCATGGGGTGGTAATGTGACTAGTTGAGGATAGCATTGCACAGCTGGACCCTATCCTTGTCCAAGAGCAGCTAGCGCAATACCTCTTCTTCTTGAATTCTATCTCATGCTCACCATGGTTGAATGGGAATAAAAGTTTTTTAATTCCCCACAGACAGCGCCATTGTTCTATAGTGGAATCAAAGGGGTACCTGGGACAGGTACGTCACAATGGTTTTCTCCTTGCGTAGCTGTAGCAGAGCATGTTGGACCAGAGGGTGGGTACCTGCAAAGGGACTCGAACGCTTAAGTCAAGCAGTGCACAAGTAGGATTTATGCAATGAGATATTGATACCTATTTGAGGTGACTTAGCCTGATATTTATAAAGCGTGAGTGGAATCGTAATGTAATTAGTATTAAGAGCAAGTATTTAGGATTCATATCCTATTAGGGATCACCTTCCTTTTATTGTTGGAGAGCATCCATATAATATAAGAATGTTGAGATTGTAGTCATCAACAGTTATGGGTCCTATAATCTCGTAAGATCGCAATTGGTAGTTATAGGGTATATCTATTATGCAGTTCTAGCAATCTTGATATTATGGCCTAATGATGTGGTTCATCGCTCTTAGTTCTGGGGTTTTGACCATGTGTCACTAAGGCTTAGCTGGGATATTCACGGTGGATCCCGATGATATGCGTGCAGGGTTGATCCATCGAACATGGTCTAGGATCATTGTAACACCCCAAATTTTATTTATTTTGTGATGAATATTCTTTTTTCAATATTTGTGTTTTTTGAGAATTTTTTTAGATTTTTCTGAAAACATAAAAATATTTTAATATTATTTTTCGTTTTACGTGCAAACTGAGCAGAGCCGGGAAAATGAGATATTTTTCTCGAGAACCTTGATCTGTGAAAATGTTGATGGGGGATCTTACAAAACTCGAGACTGGACACGGTTTACGAAGTTTTACATTTTTTGAAAAATTTTATTAGATAAAATAATATTCACTGTGTAAATTTTATCCGCCGGATAATTAATACTGACTCTTGTCAACTATAACAATTGTCCATTGGATAATAGCATGTATTAAAAATCCTATCACATTATCTTAATGTAATTTACTTTAAGTCTAATCAAACCCACTTTAATTCAAATTTATTGTATTTTAATCAAAGCTTCTTTGAGAAGCTTTGACTACTAAATGACTAAGCTACCCTTGGCTTGTTGGGGAAGCTAATTTCCCCCCTTCTCTCTCTTCATTGCCTCGGCACACATAGCCCAAGGGGAAGCAATTTTTGCTTCCCTCCCTTAATCAATATACACCAAAAATATCATTTTCCTACAACACTTTCTCTCTCTAGTTCTTCTTCTTCATTTTTCTCTCCACCTTCTCTCTTCTTCTCCCCTCTCCACACAGTTTTGCAACCCCTATTGTGGCCACCATTTTTCATCTTTTCTCTTCAATAACACCATTTCCATATTCACCTCAACCTCCTCTACATTTCCTATTTAGAAAGTTTCTCCAAAATCCATCTTCACCTCCATTGTCTTCCAAGACAAAGCTTCTAACTTTGAGGTAAAGTTTCTTTTTTCTTCTTCTTTTCTCTTCATTTTCGTGATCTATGGTTTCATTGGAGGCCAAAGATCCATCTTTTACCAAGCTTAATGTTGATTCCTTATGATTAAAATTCTAGGGTTCTTGGAGCTCTAAAAATCGAACCTTCAAGGTGCACCTAGGAAGTCATTTTCGTGTTCTTCCTTTAGGTAAGATGGAGATTTACTCACTTCTACCATCATTGATGGTGAGGAGACTTTGTGTGTTTGGTTGATGGAGAAATCCATATTTCTATGCTCACTTTGTTTGATGATTTTGCATGTGTATATGTTCTAAATTGATGTTGATGATTGAATAATGATTTTGATTGTATTAGTGTTGTTGGAATACTTGAAATGTTAGAATTAATGAATAGAAATTTTTGAAAGTTTTCTACACTAAAGTGAGGCCACGGTTTTGGCTTGGATTTTAGGGGATTGGAGTGATTTCGTATGAGATAGAATTTGAGTGATTAGATACTAAGTAATTGATGCATAAAATGGAAAGAAATTGTAACTTAGAAGACCTAGGGGGCCACAGTTTTAGAGAGAAAATTTTGAGGTTAAAGGATGCCTTGGTGCATTTTTGGAAATTAAGAATTTATGGATATACATAATCCATAATGTGATGAAAGAATTAAATTGAATAATAACTCTTGAGGCAGCCACGGTTTTAAGGGTTGTTTAACCTAAATTTTTCATAATTGATCAAAGCTTAAGACTTTGGAAATGTGAATCCACAATATGGACTTGTAACAATTGATGAACCATGTGTGCTCAAATGTTGATGTTGAGAAATGAATATATATGCCAATGTGGTATACTTTATGATGAATACATCATTGATAAACATACATGATGTACATTGCGTCGTCATGCATATGTGTTATCCATTGGACATTATTGGAAAGGCAATGTATGTCTAGGAGTTTGAATAACACCTATGTGCGGGTGCGAGTAGACTAAGCGTAGGGTCATAGTGGTTGGCCTTGGGGGCGTCGGGTGCGGGTGTCTCACAATAGACAGTGATAGCTCCACTGGGGCCGTGGGATAGACAAATGCAAACATACTGATGATCCGGACTGAGACACTATCCTATATCGCGATTAACTATTGAGGTGCCATGTATAAGCCGTATTACGCAAATATTTTTATGAGATGAGCACACTATTGTTTTTAGTTAATGAGATACTGGCATAACTCCTTGATCATTCACTCCGAAAATATTTATGTCGACCTCCATAGAGTAGGAATTTTGGTACCATTTGCATTATGAAATGTCAGTCTCATAAATCGTTGAGCATGAGCATTTATAACTGTGGGAAAATATATGTTATTATTACCGTAATATTTATTCGATTGTTCGAATTGTTGACTATTGGAAATATTGATACTGTCTGCCTGTTACTGAATGATTCTTACTGTTGTTTATTGTTATTCTGCTTTTTACTATTAAATTTAATTATTATTGTGATTGGATGTATGAACTATGTAGATATATGGGCGTCCAGCGCCGTTCTATTTTCTTACTACCATTTTGGTACTGAGAGTTGGGTGTCTCACCTCTTTCCGTATTTTCGATGTTCTTGTCTACTTGTATACTTTTGAGAAGACGTTCGTGAGGAAGAGAAGGAAACACCCGAGTTTCTAGGTTTCTGGCCATACTTAGACTAGAGCTTGCTAAGGATGTCATCGCGTCCAGGTTGATTTTTGGGGTACGCCCGGATGACCTTTCACGGGGGACCCGATTGCTGGCACATCAATTTGAGCACTGACCGATGCGTCTACCACGGGGAGCTGACTGTATCTTTGGCGTTGGGCCATTACGACACACCTGTTTTTGATTTTACTACTTTTGTCTACCTGGAATTCTACCTACCAGTTAGAGATTTGTGGGATGATCTATATTATACCCCACAGGAGGACTCATTCATCTCCACTGCTCAGGCTTCTGCCTGAAATTCGATCGCTCTGATGACAATCTCATCAGATGAAGAGGACCCTGAGGAGGACCCGACTACGGTCCCTTCTCGTCAGTCGTAGGGGCTAATACTGTCGGTGGCTACTGATGGCTAACCGTTTATCTTTTTGCGGAAGCCTGATGTTTTGCCATATTCACTGGATGTATATTGGTATCATTCGGGTGGGTACATCTTTTACTTTTTATAAATCATGATGTAATTAAACAGGCTGATGCATATAATATTATATATATGAATTGTGAATGTATTCCCTTTAAATTCTATGTCGATTCCATTGTATTTATAATTATCACCATTTCTTTATTGCTATAAAAAAATGAACTGGGTCTTAACTAATCACTATAACTATTATTTTCTGCAATTTATTTCATTTCTTTATATTATGGTGTGACGTTCCTTCTTCGCGAGACTAGAAAAAAGGGGCGTTACAATCATGGTCAAGAACACTCTTAATTTGTAACTACTCTTGATCAAGTAATAAGTCTATAGATCTGGAGCAACTCGATCTGCAAGGGTGGCACCCAGACGTTACTGCGCACATGAAGCAGGCTATACACTTGGCATAACTCCCTCAATAGAAAGGAATATTCATCATACCTTGCATAAATAAGGGATTAATCATAAGAAATAATGGTTTCTGCAATGTCAGGTACCAACATTCAATATGCACTGAATGCTCAGATTCCTCACACTTTTAAATGCTCATATATATACACTTAACAAGGTGAAAGAGGTATGACCTAATTCCCCATACACATTACCCTCCATGTGCAGATACTGACTTGAGCATTGAAGTGCCTTTTGTAGGTATCCACCCCCTCGCTCCATTATTGTCGCCTCTGAAATCCACCATCTCTTACCTTCTCAGATAACCTTCATAACTCAATTCTAAATAATAACGAAATGTATTTGGTTATTGGACAAATAACACTCACTATCCTTAAAGTTTTAAAAAATTACACATAATACCCTCGTTGTTTGCGTACCTATATTATCTTCCCTTAAATTATGGAATATGGTATCACAGAACAACTATGTACTTAGCATGTCCTAAGAAGAAACTAAATTAAGTGCACCACATATGACTATTGTGTTACCAAGTGGCTTCCAGTACTCAAGAGGGGGGGTGAATTGAGTAATAAAAAAACTTTCGCAAAAGGCTTAAACAAATAAACTATGCTGAATTTAAATAATAAAAGGCGTGAATAAGATGAAGATAAGAAGAACAACTAAAAAGTAAATTGCAAGAGATAATAAATAAGGTGCAGAAGGATAAAAGATTAAGGAAAGAAAAGCAGGCACGATATTTATCCTGGTTTGACCACCAACCACTTGTGGCCTACGTCCAGTCCCCGAAACATAGTTCGAGATTTTTCACTATTCAAGACAAGCTTAAAACAGGTGCTTGCAACCGTTACAATTAAGAGCACTTTTCACACACAGGGAAACTCTACCCTTGTGCTAAAGCCTCAAACAATCAGGGATACCACACCCTTATACAATCCTGAGGGATACCTCACCCTCGTTATACAGAATTAGAAAGTAGATGAAAAGAAACTCCAAGCGTGCTCGCACAAAAACCACGCCATGCAACAACCAGTTGGATCTGTGAAGGCTCTCCTCTAACCAAGAGACCCTTGGACGCTTCATCACTCACTTCAGAGAACGTAATCTTGTGCAGCCTAAGTATCTCAATTTGGAGTTCTTTGATAAAGAAGGCGGCTTTGATTTTTTGCACCAGTTGAACCACCAAGGAGTGCTTCATTTTTGCTCTTACTAGGCAGTTCTCTGTCCTGATCTTGTAAAGATGTTCTACTGCAACCTGAGGATCGGGGGTTTGGAATTCCATTATGATGTTAGTGATCAGCACATTGTGATCACTCCTCAAGATTGGGTTCACTTCTTTGGGTTAGAATCTACTGGTCATAACAATGAAGATAGTGAAGAGCTTCTCTAGCGGATCGACAAAATTTAGGTCATTGAAGATGTGCTAAGACCTGGGTTGGCATTACCTCTAACTCAAAAGGGAGTCAAAGGGGGCATGATGAAGAGCCAGGACAGGCTCTTACATTATGCTTATGCCCACATCCTAGCTCCTAGAGGTGGGAACTACACCTACCTGAGCAAAGATGATGTGTTTATGCTGTGGATCCTGAAGAAAGGATACCAGATTAGCTGGCCCGTCTTCATTATGAAGCACATGATGAGAGCTAAAGGAAAAGATCCATCAGAGTTACCTTACGGTGTGATCATCACTGCCTTCCTAGGCAAGTATCCATAGATTGTGGAGACCAAATGCAAAACTCTGCTGACCTATCATAATGTGTTTGGTGCCTATACACTGAACAGAATAAAGATGATAAAGACTGATGAAGGCTGGGTGTTCCCAGTTGAAGTTGACGATGATGAAGGCGACCCAGCTGATCCTGCTGCCCCTGTAGCCCATGCTACCCCTGTGGATGCTGCCCCTACTCCTGCTGCTGGTCCAGTTACTCTGGATCAAGTCATGGCCACCTTACAGGCTAATTGTGCTTATATGGAGGATAACCGAGCTTATCTAGAGCACACCTTCTCTGTCCTGTTTGACAGGCTTGACGGTGTTGAGCGTGAGCAAGCTGCCTTGCGTGCCTTGCTATCTTCACGGGATTCTAATTCGCCTCTTCCTCCTCCACCAGATGCCTATTTCTAGGCTTTGTTCTTGTTTGGATGTTACTTGTATTGGCTAATTTTTTTTTATTATGTTATGTATGTTGGCCAATTTCTTAATAAAATCAGTATTTTTTTATGCTTCTTGCTTCCTTTTATGCATTTCATATCTGTTATATCTTTTTGATTATGCCAAAGGGGGAGGAAAATATAACTAGTAAATTTGAGAAAAGACAGGTAAAATAACTAATATTGGATTCCAAAATTAAGGGGGAGCTACGCACATCTCTGATATTAATACCTCTTTTTGACAAAGAAGAGTGTAAGTTTCTTACCTTGTGAATTCCAATTATTTCTGTACTGATGCTTTTTCTCAATAATAGTTTTCATCATCAAAAAGGGGGAGAATGTGATTACTATGCAACAATGAAGATGTATTTTGATGATAACAAACACGAAAATGATGAGAAGACCAAGTCCAAGATCTTCAAGATTAGCTTTAGGACTTAAGATTTTCTTATGTACGGAGCTGTTAATAGATATCTCAGTTGGTTAAAATTAAAAAGATCTAAAAATCTGTTCCTAAAATAAAACTGAGGTTTCAAAATATTTTTGAAAGATCAAAGGTTTTAGAAATTGGAAATAGTTTTTCAAAAGCAATTTAGAATGGTTTTTCAAACTGTTTTTTAACTGAGGTATTCGAATACCCCTCTATGGTATTCGAATAACCTGATTCCAATTCATACGTTTCTGTTTCTTCAAAACAGAGGTATTCGAATACCTTTTGTGGTATTCGAATAACCTGATTTCAGAATATACCTTTTTAACTGAGGTATTCGAATACCCTTGACTGGTATTCGAATAACCCTGCTTTGATCAGTTTTTTTAAATAAGTTTTGATAGAGGTATTCGAATACCCCCTGATGGTATTCGAATAACCTACGAGACTCAGCTTTTAAAATTTGAATTCCTACGTGATTGTCTCAGCATTTATTATCAAAATAAATGCACCCAACGGCCTTCTTGATACGAAGCTCTATAAATAGAGGTCTGGGTCACCTCTAATTAACCCCCAAACATTCTGATCAATTCTTGCTTGGCTAAAAATGAGTTTTACATTATTTTCTCTCTTTTTTTGAGCTCTTAATATTAAATCCTTGAGATATCTGTGAGACAACTCCTTAGTGCTTCAATTTGATATGGCGTCTGTACGAGATTTCTTCAGTTACGTGCGGGTGCATTTTTATGGGGGCATTGATGCCTGGCGTGTGGACTGGGACACTGAGCATCACGTATATAAGGGTTGCGGATTTGTCTGCTAGTAGTACCTATCCCAGGGTTACTACTTTCGCCTTTAGTGCCTTTGTACCCGTCATCTTTTATTTAAATATGTAAGTACTATGTTTCCTGTTATCAGTGTTTTGTGTTAAGTACGAATATATTATATATGAAATATGTTTTTCCTTCAGTGGTTGTATTTTATATGGTTCGGTACTAAATATGTTTCATTTGGGGCTCATATTTTCTATTTATGTACAATGAAAATTTTTGAAAAGATCTATGTTGAGGCTGTGACACGCCTGGATTTAGTGACTGTGGTGTAGTGACGATTGCTCCGTAGTTATTAGATCTAGGGGTGTTACATTAGCCAAGCTGCAACTATAGCAAAAGTCTTATGCCCAGGTGGTAAGGACCACCCTTAAAGATAGAAAAACAAAAACCTCCAAGTCCGATGGATGAGGACGTTATCATAGATTCATTCGAATCTTGATTCAAGGATGACCTAGACTGTATTTTCGATGTCAATGTGGTGTCCCTTCTTCTATATAACTTTTTTGTTTCAGGTCATCATGAGGTGGACCAGGAGGAGGATTTCAAAGACGATTCAGAAGAGAGCAATTGGTACATGGTCGAGGAAGACACGATCGAAGTAATGGAGAACTCTGTGTAACATCCTAATTCTTTTTCTTCTTTTCTTGTTTTTTTTGTTATTTGTGATTTTTATGAATTATTTGATTTATTTTGATTATTTTAATATTATTTTCAAAAAAAATTAGATAGTTGAAACGGGACCGGGGGAGCTTACTGAACTCGAGATCGGAGATAGTTTTCGAAGTTTTCATTTTTTGAGATTTTATTTATAAATAAAATCTAGGTACATTCTATTATCCATTGGACAATAGATACTAGTTTGGTTTACTGTAACTTTTGTCAATTAGTTAATAACTACCAGTTAATGTTTAGTTACTCTCTTTGATGTTTGCTTTATGGTGGGACCATTAGCCATTAAATGACCACGGCCTACCATGTGACTTTTCTCTTTTTGGACTGATAGGAAGAAAGCTTCCTAAAGAAGTTTTGGAACAAGCTTGTAAGAGAAGCTTTGAGACAAGCTTTTGTAGGAGAAGCTTTGAGACAAGCTTGTAGGAGAAGCTTTTGACACCTTCCCAAGGAGAAAATCCCATGGCCAAGAGCTCCAAGGAGGCTTCTAGAGTAAGCTTCCACTTTTTATTCATTTCTATCATTTTCATTTCACATTTCATGAACCAAAAAGCTACACACTTTCTCTCTCACTTTTCTCTCATCTTTTCTCTCCACCAAGCTCATGGCCACACCACCAAATACCACCATCCAAGCTTGTTTAATTTTAACTAACCCCACATCTTACATTTATTCACCATTCTAAGATACTTTGGTGTTGTGCATCTAGTTCATCCATTTTCAAGTACTTCGTCAAGCTAGGGTTTTGAAAGCTTTTAAGGTGAAATTCCTCCATCTTAACTTCTCTTTTATTTTCAAATTCTAAGACCATGATTTTGACCCATGGTCATTTTATTTGAAGACTTAGATGTTGATTTTTGTATGTTGTTTTCATTTTCAAGAGCATCTTGGGAGTGGAAGTTTGATTCAAAAAAACACCCAAGGAGTTTTTGGTCATTATCCAAGGTAAGAGGGAGATTAACCTCATCAACCTATCATGGTAGTGAGGAACGAAATTTGCATGTTGTAAGTGAAGAATCCATGTGAGGGTTATTCACATGGTTGTATGTATTTTTAGTGATTTTGGTTGTAGTATTTTTGGTGAATTTTGTGGTTTTTTCCTTATATGATTTTATAGCTTAATATTATGCATAACCTAGGTAGAATAGAAATTTTGGTGATTGAAGTATGTTGTATGCTTGGAGTCTATTGGTAAAGATAAAAATTTTGGGATCCAAAGGCTTAGGGCTCATGGCCAAGTAACCCTAAATAGGGTATCCAAGACAAAATTTTGTGTTGATTTGGAACTTAGATGCTTAGGATAATAATGGAAGAGAGATAGAACAAAATTTGGTCAGTAAGTAAGAGAGGGTTTTCGGCTATTGAGAGGGAAAATAATCTTGAAAGAGAAATTGAAAACTTAAGGTATTTTTATAAAAGGCAAAGGAAAAATGTTTATTAAATTAATATAATGTGGATTTCTTTTTGTGTTCTTTGTGAAAAAATATTAGGAAGTACTACCTAGAGGAGCCTAGTTAGAAGAATATTGGAACTAAAGTTGATTTCTATATTAATCTTTGAAAGTTTCAAAATTAAGCTTAAAAGTGTAATAAAAGTTTTACGTGATTGAAAATAGTGATGACGTCTTACGTAATTTAAGAATGATGATTTCTGAATTACATGATAAAGATGCCTTACGATTGAAAATAACAACAGTGTGCTATCAGGCTCTTAAACGGGACCCAGAGATGTTAATGACTGGTTTGGCTCATGAGTAACTTATGTTTATGGAGAATCATGATACTAATATATGTGTATGCATTGAGTCATTGGTTGGTCATGCATTATACTAGCAGTGTCGGTTGAGGCTTTTTCTAAGGAGTTGAATTACACCTTAGTGCAGGTGCGAATTGCGTACTGTGGTTCACTTATTGAACTTGGAGTCATCGGGGCGTGGGTATCCTACAAGTTGCCAGTCAGTAGCTCCATTGGGCCGTGGTGACTGAGCAACGCACTGACAATCTCGACGAGGCACTATTCTATTCACGATTTGGTGTAGACTGTCCTATACAAGCCATGATGCGCAAATTGACAAATTATAACACTTGACTTGTGGCTGACAAGTTACAGACATGTCTTCTAGATCATTCTCTCCGAAATTGTGTTTAGCTCCATGAAGTAGGAAATTGGTCCATTGTGTATATGCATAGTCTGTTTACATATCATTGTGATATTTTACATCTGCTAAATTATCTAATACTTGATGCCATAAGTGTAATTGTTGTTTCCTGTATATGAATGATATTACTGTTCTCTATTGTTTCTATGCTGCCATGTTGGCATTGATGTAGGGGATCTCACCTCGTTGTTGTATTGTTTTGTTTTATGTTTATATTTGATAATGAATGAGAGGAAGACGAAGAAGGATCGCATCTTTTCTATTGTGTTGATTTTCAATGATGGCGGCAAGAAGAGATTTTGTTAGTTTTGTCTGAGTTTAGTTCCATGGTGGTACAGATGCTTGGCGTATTGACTGGATACTGAGCGTGTTAGATATGTAGGGGATGTAACTGTATCGGTACATAGGACCCACGATGGGGATCCTATCTTCTCTCTTGATATCTCGGTACGTTTGGAGTTTGTTATGCCGATTAGGGAGTTGTGGGGTGATTCACATTACACCCCTAGGGAGGATCAGGACTTTGTGGTGTCCTCTGCTAAGACACTTGCCCGTGAGATCTCACCCCGTCTGAGGGATTTGTATGGTGAGGAATCTGAGGAGGAGGATCCGATGGAAGACCCTACTCCCTAAGCATATAGACTTGGGCTAGTTTGTGTTTTGTTAAGCAGTTTATATATACGTATTTTGAGTACAAACTTTATGTATTTTGAGCAGAATGTGCTCTATATCCCTTATATATATATTATTCTGATGTGTAATATTCTATAATTACATCCTGTGATGTTTATGCCTTGTTTAAGTTTATGTTTTCAAGAAAGAAAATTTGATATCCGTATTTTACTATATTAAACCTTTTACATGTTTTGTTTTGCCTAGGAGTTTTAGTCGTAAATGTGATACCCTAGGGAGGGTGTCACACTCTACAGTCATCAACACTCCCTCCATCGAAATGAAGAATCATCTGTGCCCACTATTTATCAAGGCAATAGTAAATGGTAATTATTGAGGAAGGTGCTGGGTGATGGGGTAGCTGCCATCAATCTATTGCCTAAGAATTTGTTGAGAAAATTTGGTAAGTCAGAGGCAGGCTTGTTGCACACACTATGGTGGTGATAGATTTCAGTGGCAAGTCTTCAACATCAGAAGGTGCTATTGCTTTGGATATC
Source organism: Ormosia emarginata (assembly GCA_029884605.1). Taxonomy (NCBI): domain Eukaryota; kingdom Viridiplantae; phylum Streptophyta; class Magnoliopsida; order Fabales; family Fabaceae; genus Ormosia; species Ormosia emarginata. The sequence goes on from JAQQTP010000088.1 coordinate 51,716,795, forward strand.
AAGGTGGCCTCAATCACTAGGTCAACCTTGTTTATTGTGGTCTTCTCCAAAGCTAGCTACAACCTCTTGCTAGGGAGAGAATGGATACATGTTGTGGGGGCAGTGCCTTCGACCGTTCATCAATAGATGTTTTTATTGCACCAGTTGAGAGAATTAGAAATGGTGGAGGCTGATGACACGCTGTGTCATATTAACCAAAACCATGCAAACCTATAGATCTACGTGCCAGGAGTTAGACCATTCTGCGTCTGGGACTCATCAGTCGTGGACAAAAAAAGAGTCGAGATAGTGGCTCTCACCCTAACAGGTTTCTCAATAGTGCCAAAAGCTAATTCATTTCAGCTTAAAAATTGTAATGATTCCAGGGCCTATAAGCGCCTGTTCAATATTCCAGGCCAAGTTTATTCAGCCTCAAGTTGTAATAATAATGTCGGAACTTAAGAGCCATAGTGCTCGAATTGTAGCCTATATGGTTGAAAATTGCACGAATTGTGCAATTTCGAGTCAGGTGACTCGAATTTCATCCTACATGGCTGAGAAATTTGGTACCATTAAAGGTACCAACTTAGATTGTATTTATGATGATTCCTCTTTAGGATTTGAACAGACCCCTCTATCTTCTGAAATTAAAAGAATAGAGGTACATGATCTTTTGGAGGAAATCAATCTAGGAAATAATGTAATAAGGAAACCTACTTTTATAAGTAGTTTAATAAATTCTAGTTTCAAGTATAAGTTGATTCATTTGCTCGAAGATGTTACCAAGTGGCTTCAATACTCAAGAGGGGAGGTGAATTGAGTTTATAAAACAAGTTCGCAATTCTTTCACAAAACACTTGACTATTGAATTTCGTTGAAGCTATTGACTAATTAAAATGAATGAATTAATAAGAACAATGTATATTGCTTAATAACCAACCAAGAGAGAAGTAATCAAGCAAGAATATAAGCAATGCACAAATATAAAGAGAAGGGTTTAGAGAATTAAACACAATGATTTATCCTGGTTTGGCCACCAATCCACTTGTGACCTACGTCCAGTCCTCAAGCAACCACTTGAGATTTTCCACTATATCTTCAAGCTTCAATAGGTGCTTGACTACCTTTACAAACTTGAGCCCTCAACTCCTTGGGATGCCTCACCCTTGAGCTTAAGTCTCTTCAAACAAAGGGATGCCTCACCCTTTACAAATTGGAGGGATACCTCACCCTTTAAGATTGAAATTCAGAAGCTTTCACTAGAGTTGATGATACAAATTGAAGCTCTAAAAATGCTCACAAAGGATATCTTAAAGATTAGACAAAAACAGAGCAATTGGCGATTTCAGATATTGATTCTCGTTTTGATGTGTTGCTTAGATGTTTTAGGTTCAAGAACAACCATCAATGATGCCCCAACAACTGTATTTAAAGCCCATTCATTAAAAGAGCCGTTGGAGGGTGGTTGAAGCCAAGCATTTAATGCATTCAATATAGCTATTGGGCATGTCAGAACCTTGGTAATCGATTACAGGGTTTTGGTAATCGATTACATGTAAGATAGAATGTGTTCTTGGCTTTCTGGGCTTGTGGTAATTGATTACAAGACTTGTGTAATCGATTACACGCCCTCTGACTTTATGGTAATCGATTACAATATCTATGTAATCGATTACATGGCCCTTTGAACGTGTTCTTGGCTTCTGGGAACATGATAATCAATTACCATCTTGGGTGTAATTGATTACACGTCCTCTGACTTTCTGGTAATCAATTACATGGATGGTGTAATTAATTACAAGGCTTCTGTTTAGCTTGTAATCGATTACTAAACATTGGTAATCAATTACACTATACTTTAAACTCATTTTTCAAGCCTTAAAAAGGATTCATGTCATTTCTAACTTTTAGAAAACATGGATTTAAATGATATTGAACATTGTTTGGCATGATCCAAGAAAAAGAAGTCCTCTTTTTAGGAATTGATCTTTGAAAACCATATTGATTCAAATCATTTTTGAAAAACCATTTGAGATATCTTGGGAGCATTTAACATTGATGTACTAATGCCTATATCTAAACCTCTTGATTTCCTCCTTTGATCTTGGTTTTTTCTTTTGCTCTTTGATCTTCATCTTTGTCTTTATTATCATCAAAAACCAATTGACATGCTTCAAGACACATACATTCACAGAAGAATATAAAGACTGTTTTGCATGGGAGTATAAAGAAATTCCTCACTCAGTTGAGATTTGGTAGAACACAGACTGCTAATTCGAGCAGGACAAAGACCAATCAAGTAACTCCAAGAAGATTTGCTCTTGAAGTGGTCTTGAAGATCTGAGAAGAAATCAAAAGGTTATTAAAGGCTGAGTTCATTCGGACTACCAGGAATGTTAACTGGATTTCTAATATTGTTCCTGTTATGAAAAAGAATGATAAGTTAAGAGTATGCATTGATTTTTGAGATTTAAATTCTACTACCTCTAAAGATGAATATCTTATGTCAATTGTTGAGATGTTAATTGATTCAGTTTTAGGCCATGAAATCCTAATTTTTATGGATAACTATTCTAGGTATAATCAAATTTACATTGCAGAGGAAGACGTCTCGAAAACTGCTCTTCGATGTCCTGGTGCAATTAGTACATATGAATGGGTAATCATGCCATTCAGATTAAAGAATGCTAGAGCCATGTATCAAAGAGCCACGAATACTATTTTTCATGATGTTAGGAAATATTAATTTCCTGAGAAGTTCATTTTGAATTTATCTAGAAAGATCAAAGTCTTCTCTTCACTCTTAAAGCTCAAAGCTGAGGAAGAGTTTCAATGGGAAAAAGAACATCAAGAGGCTTTCGATCAAATTAAGCATTGTTTGGCCAATCTTCCAGTAATGATGCCTCCAATGCTTGGACGCTCCTTGAAGTTATATATTTCAGCATTGAATGAAACCATTGGGTGCTTGTTAGCCCAAGAAGATGAAAATGGAGTCGAAAGAGCTATTTATTATCTTAGCAAAGTTTTGATAGATGTTGACACTAGATATAGTGTAGTTGAGAAGCTATCTTTAGCTTTGCATATCTCTTGTACTAAGTTAAAGTATTATGTAAAGCCACATGATGTACTCTTCATTTCAAAGATAGATATAAAAAAGTACATGTTATCCAAGCCTATCTTGCATGGTAGAGTAAGGAAATAAGCTCTTGCTTTAACTGAATTTTCTTTAATAAAGTACATATTAAGTCCAAGAAGCTCACTCCTAAGTTCATTGGACCTTATTAGATTATTCGTCGGATAGGTCCTGCAGCCTACCAAATAGCTTTACCACCTTTTCTATCTAATCTACATAATGTATTCCATGTGTCTCAATTGAGGAAATATATTCCAGATCCAATGCATGTTATATAGCCAGATGAAGTGTAACTGAAGGATAATTTGACATATGAAACACTTCCTGTTAAGATTGAGGACAGGATAGTGAAGCAGCTTCGAGGAAAGATGATTGAGCTGGTAAAGGTAATATGGAATGATGCAACGAGAGATGCTACTTGGGAGCTGTAAGATAAGATGAGGGAGCAATACCCTCAATTATTTTGAGTTACGATAAATTTCGGGGACCAAATTTTTATTAGTGGGGGAGAGTTGTAACACCCCAACTTTTGGATAAATGACAGTATTATCCTAAATGTACTGTTTTGTGTTTTTTTGTAAGTTATAAAATTTATTGGACTGTTTCGTGATTGTATTTGAGTGTTTTGTGTGATTTGCTCTGAGTCAAGAAAATAATAATTTTGGGCCGGGGAAATCTTATTTTAATTATTCAAAACTAGGGGATCTTACTAAACCTAATTTTGAATGATACGTGTATTAATCTTTTAATTTTTTTGATTTAACTGTGCAATAAAATAATTTTATATTATTATAATATTATTTTATTTGACAGTACCTACTGTCTCAAAAATAGTAGAAATCTGCTCGAAATGACCATGGACCCGAAAAAGTCTGTGGGACCCATGTTTAGTGAGCCAGTCAACGTTTCTGGCTAGATTAAATCCTAAACCAATGAAATGTAGTCAACATTAATGGCTTGATAATTCTAGGCCAATGAGAATCAAGTCCACAAAAGTGGTTGGACTTGTTAAGATTAAACTAGAAAGCTTAACCAAGTTAGCTTAAACCTAACTAAGTTAACATAGGAAGCTTGTTTAGTAACCAAATGAAGGAAACCTAGTTAGCTATTTAGTTAAGTCCTAGTTAGAGAAGGTTCTAAAAATATCAAGACAAAACCTAGTTAACCTAAGTAACTATATAGTTAGACAAGTAACTAAGCAAACTAATCAAATGCACTTAAGTGTAACTGGATTTCATAAATGAACACAAACCTAGTTGGCTTCTCTTTAGGCCATTCGGTTATGGCATGTCCTAGTGTTGGTGTATGCCCTAGAGGCCAATACATTTTGTCTGTGTTTACATACATTATATTATGCTATTTTTTGATATATGAGACATTTCATTTATTGTGTTATTTTTGGTAAACATAATAAAGTCCTTAGAATAGTAAGTTTGATACCATAGGACATCAAGTGGATGACTTGATCGTGAGATCCTATTGGATAGAGCACTATTCTTAAAATGTCCCTAGTCAAGTATGATTGTCAAATAGGACAACAATAATGCATTGAGACTAGTACGTGCGTAGACTGATGACCACATCTTACGGGTCATAGAAATGAGATATCAAGTCTACACATGGATACATATTAGAGTAATGATGTATTGGACAGACCCACCATGAGAATGCTACGTGGATCGTTACGTGAGTGTCATAAGCGATTCTCATAGTGATAATGGTGTATGTGGTCCTTTGACCTGAAATCACTACGATTCCTACATGAGGAGTTGTGTGTTTTAATGCCATCAAACGTCATCTGTAACAAGATGATTATAAAGTTGGTTATTAGACATACCGTGATACATGTGGAGGGATGTGAGTGACCTAGATGGGATTTGTCCCTCCTACATAACAGGAGTGATATCTTCGGGCCCCCTGATTGAGTGAGACTATGAAATGCATGGCCATGCTCAAATGAGTCAGTATGAGATATTGATCTCATTTGTTATTACTATGTCTACTCGGGAATCAGGAAACTGAAAATTGAACTAAACAAGGGTGACACATTCCATGCCTTGTGTTCAATTTGGATATCTGGACAAAGGGACTAAACTACACGAAAACATTGGTCACAGATAGGTTATGTCAAATCACTGACATTCTCATTACCTGGGTAGCAGTGATGTGTTGCTAGATACCGCTCACTGTTTGTAATATTAAAATGAGATTTTAATATTACTACCAATATCATGAGAACCTGCAGGGTCGCATACTTAGAACATACTAGATTGGAGCAATAACGATCCAAGTTGGACTCAGATTCAATTGTGGGCCTAACTCATGACAGATGGGTTTAGGGTTGCACAGCTTACCTTGCTACTACTCACACTCACTTAAGGCAGCCACTATTATAAATAGTACTGCTAAGGGGGCTGCTACTAGGTTACAACACAACCCTAGCCGCACCTACAGAAAGTGAGTGAGAGATAGTGAGGTCTTCTTCTCCTCTCTTCGCAGCTAGCACTACAAAAATAGAGGCGTGACTCCTTTTTGCAAGTTTGTTCGTGTAGATACCGCAGAGACATCGTTACTATTACGGTGTTGGTGATTCACCTCGCTTGTGATTATCACGCTTCAAGAGGTAATTTTTAAAAACGCAGATTATGGACTTTTTCGCATGGATCCTGAGAGGGAATTCTATTATTCCGCTGCGAGACTTTTGATCCGCAATTCCCAACAATGGTATCAAAGCCTGGTTGCGAAACCATGATTCGGTTTTCTACTTTTCTTGTTATATGCGATAACATGATTCGTTGCTTTCTTTTGATAAAAGATGTGATCTTTATATGTTATTTCTGAAATCGAAATAATGATGTATGAAACCGTGTTCTATTTTATTTGTTGTTTATGAAACATGTTGATGTTTCTGAAACCATGAAGATGTTCATATGTTTCTGCGAAAACTATTTTGAAAGCTTTCTGTTTCTGCGTTTTTTTGATATATATGTGTGATATGTATGAATGAAAATCGTTTTGAATGCTTTCTATTTTTGCGTTTATCTGGTATATATATATGTGATATGTATGATTCTGCGAAAACTATTTTGATTGATTCCTGTTTCTGCATATTTTCTATATGAATGCGATATACACAGCAGCGCGACACAAGGTTTTGGAAACCTTGTTTCTGTTTTGCGGCGGCTATGAAGCTTCCTCATGACATGAAGTGTTCATGTCTTCACGCATTCTGGAAAGCTTGTTTCTGGATAGGTGATGACGGTTGTGAGGAACCCCTGCGGCATATGAAGCGTTCATGTGTTTGTAGGCCTTAGGGTTCAAGTGTTGTTGCCCTAGCCGTCATAGAGGTAGAAGGCCTCCCCTTGGCCCCCGCCCGCTGACCGGGCAGCGGGATCCTCTTCGGGGCATTGCCCCGACGACCGTTTCGTGGTGTGTGATATTCAAAAGTGCAATATTCAAAACTATTTTTATAATTCACAAAATCATTATTGCTTTGTGTATATGTATTCTTAGAGATGCATGGTGCATGGTTATGGCCTTAGTCTTTATTTTATACTATTTTGGTTATTTTAAATACGACCTGTGTGTCGTGCCTTTCTCTCTACATTCTGATTGTACATTCTCTTCTCATCTAACTCCCCTCGAATGTAAAAGAGGTTTCTATAATGTAATCTTCATGTGGAGACAAGGAGACGACATCAAGTGAGGACGTTGGTGGGAGATGCTTGGTGAAGCTGGAATTAATTAATGCTACTCTCTTAGAGGCCATAACCATGTCACATTTATTATATGCTTTATATGTATGAGATGCATGGATGACGTTTATGGTATGTTAAACAAGTTGAATAAATGGTGAGATCTAATAATAAAATTCCCTCAAAGAAAATATTAAGTCATTATGTGATGCCTTCCAATGCGTGGCACTCGTCAAGACTAATATCGATCAAGTGTAGGTCTGCCAAAGCAGGGTGCCTTTATCTATATTAGTAAGATGTGATAGGATAATAGTAATATCCAAATGTCAACCATTGGGCTTGACTTAACTAGGTCATTTCAATAGGATTGAAGGCTTAGAGGCATAAAGTTGGGCTTTAGTCCATTAGATGGATTAGAATAAGTGTTATTCACCCAACTATCCAAGAGTTGCATGTGATGTAATTGGAAAGAGTTTCCTACCTAAATAACTAAATTTTGGGCGATCAGCCAAAGCTAACTCAAAACTAGGTGAAATATGGATCTTGGCCCACTAGGAAATCCTTCAATGGGATTTTCCGAGTCAATGCTGAGGGTCATTGATTTGAATAAAATAGTGGGAGGCGTATTTAATTAAAAGACCTTGTTAAATATATTTATAGCATAATACTTATATTTTGCATATTTCTATTGATAGATTACTATGGCAACAAACACATCAAGTAGTTTATCATTGCGATCGGTCCTTGAGAAGGACAAGTTGTCTGGGATAAATTTCCTAGACTGGTACAGGAACTTGAGGATTGTCCTCAAGCAAGAGAAAAAGTTGTATGTTTTAGAACAACCTTTTCTTGAGCCACCTGCTGCTAATGCCCCTAGAGCTGAAAGAGATGCTTATAAGAAGTATCAAGATGATGCCTTGGACATTGGATGTCTAATGCTAGCCACCATGAACTCTAAGCTCCAAAAGCAACACGAGAACATGGAAGCCTACGATATGATCGTACACCTTAAAAAGCTTTATCAAGAGCAGGCTAGACATGAGAGATATGAGGTCTCCAAAGCACTATTTCAGTGTAAGCTGATAGAGGGAAGCCCTATTGGTGCTCATGTACTCAAGATGATTGGGTACATTGAAAACCTTGAGAGACTCGATTTTCCTATGGGCCAAGAGTTGGCCACTGACTTAGTCTTGTAATCGTTGCCGGAGAGTTTGAGTCAATTTGTCATGAACTATAACATGAATGAAATTGACAAATCACTACCAGAGCTGCTAAGCATGTTGAGAACTGCTGAGCAAAACATAAACAAAGGCAAAGGAAAGGCCATAATGATGGTCCATAAGAATAAGGGCAAGAAACAACAGAAAAAGCCCCAGGACAAGTGGAAGGGTAAGGGCAAGGAAAAGTCCAAGCCTAGCACTTCTAGCTTGAAACCAATGGGTGGAGTGGCTAAGGAAGGTACATGCTTCCATTGCGGTCAGACTGGACATTGGAAGAGGAACTGTGCCAAGTACCTAGAGGAGCTCAAGAAGAAGAAGGGAAGTGAGACTTCCACTTCAGGTATTTTTGTTATAGAAGTCAATTTATCTACTTCTGCATCATGGGTATTAGATACTGGATGTGGATCTCACATTTGTGTAAATGTGCAGGATCTAAAGAGCAGTAGACCATTGACTAAGGGCGAAGTCGACCTACGAGTGGGAAATAGAGCAAAGGTTGCTGCATTAGCCGTAGGGACTTATTTATTAGCTTTGCCCACTGGGCTTGTAATTGAATTGGATAATTGTTATTTTGTGCCTGCTATTAGCAGGAATATCATTTCTGTTTCTTGTTTGGACAAGAAAGGTTTTACTTTTATAATAAAGAACAAATGTTGTTCTATTTATATTAATGATATTTTCTATGGTAGTGCACATTTGAGTAATGGACTTTATGTCCTTGATCTCGAAACGCCCATTTATAATGTAAATATAAAGAGGTTCAAGTCAAATGATATGAACCTGACTTATCTTTGGCATTGTCGTTTGGGCCACATAAATGAGAACTGTATTTCCAAACTCCATAAAGATGGATTCTTGGACTCGTTTGATTACGAATCATATGAGACATGTGAATCTTGTTTATTGGGAAAGATGACTAAGGCCCCATTCACTGGACAAGGTGAAAGGGCTAGTGATCTTTTAGGCCTTATACATAGTGATGTATGTGAGCCACTAAGCACACTAGCTAGAGGCGATTTTCAGTATTTCATTACATTTATTGATGATTTTAGTAGATATGGATTTGTATATCTTATGAAGCACAAATCAGAATCCTTTGAAAAGTTCAAAGAGTTCAAGAATGAAGTACAAAACTAACTTGGCAAGAGTATTAAAATCCTTCGATCAGATCGAGGAGGTGAATACTTAAGCCAACAGTTTAATGATCATCTGAAAGAGTATGGGATAATATCTCAACTCACTCCTCTTGGAACACCACAATGGAATGGTGTTTCTGAAAGGAGGAACCGGACCTTGTTGGACATGGTCCGATCCATGATGAGTCATGCAGACCTTCCAGGCTCCTTTTGGGGACATGCTCTGTTAACAGCAGCCTTCACACTTAACCGTGTTCCATCTAAGACGGTTCAATAGACACCATATGAGATGTGGACTGGGAGACGACCCAGTATGTCTTTTATGAAGATTTGAGGTTGCGAAGCTTATGTGAAATGTCAAGTTTCTGACAAGCTTGGCCCAAAATCAGATAAATGCTTCTTTGTGGGGTATCCTAAGGAAACCAAGGGATACTATTTCTATAATCCTACCGAGGGCAAAGTGTTTGTCGCACGGACTGCTGTATTCCTAGAAAAGGAGTTTATCTCCAAAGGAATCAATGGGAGGAAAGTAGAACTTGAAGAAATTCAAAGTTCACAGAGTAGCAGCGAACCAATGGTGGAAATAGAGCAGCTTCCACAAATCGTTGTGGAACCACAATTTGCTCTAGTAGCGCAAGACCCACGTAGGTCTAACAGGATACGTCGTCAACCAGAGAGATATGGATTTCTCATGACTCAAGAAGGTGACATATTGCTCATGGATCAAGATGAGCCTGTGACTTACCAGGAAGCCATTATTGGCCCAGAATATGAAAAATGGCTTGAGGCCATGAGATCTGAAATGGAATCCATGTATGCCAACCAGGTATGGACCTTGGTTGACCCACCTGAAGGGGTAAAACCCATTGGGTGCAAGTGGGTTTTTAAGAAGAAAACCGACATGGATGGTAATGTGCATACCTTTAAGGCGCGATTAGTGGCTAAAGGTTTCAAGCAAATACATGGTATAGACTATGATGAAACTTTTTCCCCAGTTGCGATGCTTAAAATCCGTTTGGATCTTGCTTGCTATTGCAGCATACCATGATTATGAAATCTGGCAAATGGATGTCAAAACTGCTTTCCTTAATGAAAATCTTCTTGAGGATGTGTACATGACACAACCTGAGGGTTTTGCCACTCCACAGGATGCTAGAAAGGTATGCAAGTTGGAACAATCTATTTATGGATTGAAGCAAGCTTCCAGAAGCTGGAATCTTCGTTTTGATGATACAATCAAACAGTTTGGTTTCATCAAGAATGAAGAAGAATCTTGTGTCTACAAGAAGATTAGTGGAAGCACAGTTGTCTTTTTAGTATTGTATGTAGATGACATACTACTAATTGGAAATGACATCCCTACCCTACAGTTTGTAAAGACTTGGTTAGGGAAGTGCTTTTCTATGAAGGACTTAGGCGAAGCCACCTATGTATTAGGTATAAGGATCTATAGAGATAGATCGCAGAGATTGCTTGGCCTAAGTCAAAGTACATACATAGACAAAGTGTTAAGACGATTTAACATGCATGAATCCAAGAAAGGACTCTTGCCTATGTTGCATGGTATAAGCCTATCTAAGGCTCAATCCCCTTCTACCTAGGATGAGAGGGATCGCATGAGTAAGATTCCATATGCATCTGCAATTGGATCTATCATGTATGCCATGTTATGTACTTGACCAGATATCTTGTATGCTTTGAGCATGATGAGCAGGTACCAGTCTGATCCCGGTGAGAGTCACTGGAGTGCTGTCAAGAATATCCTTAAGTACTTAAGAAGGACTAAGGATTCGTTCTTGGTATATGGAGCTGAGGAGGAACTAGTTGTAAAGGGTTACACTGATGCTAGCTTCCAAACCGATAAGGACGACTCCAGATCGCAATCGGGTTTTGTTTATTGCCTGAATGGTAGATTTGTGAGTGGAAGAGTTCAAAGCAGGAGACAGTCGGCCGATTCTACCACGGAGGTGAGTATATTCTCGCCTCCAATGCAAAGAAAGAGCGTTTGGATTAGAAAGTTCATTATTGAGCTTGGTGTAGTTCCTAGCACTTGTGGACCAAAGTGGACCTCTATTGTGATAATAATAGAGCCATTGCACAAGCTAAGGAGCCCAGATCTCACCAGCGATCCAAACATATACTTAGGCGCTTCCATCTCATCCGAGAAATCATCGATAGAGGAGATGTGAAAATATGCAGAGTACCGACAGATGATAACATTGTTGATCCACTGACGAAGCCTCTTGCACAGAGAAGCATGAGGGTCACACTAGGTCTTTAGGCATTAGAAATATGCCTGATTGGCTCTAGTGCAAGTGGGAGATTGTTGGTGTATGCCCTAGAGGCCAATACATTTTGTCTGTGTTTACATACATTATATTATGCCATTTTTTGATATATAAGGCATTTCATTTATTGTGTTATTTTTGGTAGACATAATAAAGTCCTTAGAATAGTAAGTTTGATACTATAGGACATCAAGTGGATGACTTGATCGTGAGATCCTATTGGATAGAGCACTATTCTTAAAATGTCCCTAGTCAAGTATTATTGTCAAATAGGACAATGATAATGCATTGAGACTAGTACGTGCATAGACTGATGACCACATCTCATGGGTCATGGATATGAGATATCAAGTCTACACATGGATACATATTAGAGTAATGATGTATTGGACAGACCCGCCATGAGAACGCTACATGGATCGTTATGTAAGTGTCATAAGCGATTATCATAGTGATAATGGTGTATGTGGTCCTTTGACCTGAAATCACTATGATTCCTACATGAGGAGTTGTGTGTTTGATAATCACATATTTTATTCATTAAGAAACCCTTATGTTTAGTCATTTACACTCTCCATATTCTTAATTGATTGAGTTTGGTATGATTTTGTGAGTTTGAGCTCAAATTGGTCCTAATTGAATATTTCCAGCATTATTGAGATTTGACACTGTTTCTGTATTTTGGCCATAACTTGAGTTCCTAATATCTGATGAACATGAATTTTACCTTGTAGGAAAGCTAAGAGGAAGCTCTACAACTTTGATGAAGAGCTCGAAGTCTGATTCAGATGTCTAAGGGACCTAAGTTGACATGGAAGTCAGAATACGGGTTCTGTCAGTAGAATCCGAACAATGTGCACTCATAAAATCATATCTCAAGATGTAATAATGGAGAAGGGCTGAAATTTGTACCGTGGATAGTCAAGATCCAAATAAACAACTTTCATGAAGAACACATTTTGAGAAAAAGAAGTCTAGTAGGTCATTTTGAGCTTGCAAGTCGGAACAGAGGAGCTGAAGTTAGGTTTGAACAACCTACGGTATTTGGGACATATCTTAGGCTTAAGGAAGTCAAATTGGACGAACCAGCTATCCATTTTATAGCCAAGACAAGGATCTACAACGTTCATGAAGAACACTTTTCGTGGTTCTGAAGATTCGTGGGTCGTTTTTGGCTTCCAAGTCAGACACGAAATTTTCGTCCTCAACCACCCACTCATCCATCCACTAATCCACTCATCCACTCATCCACTCATCCACTAACTCACCCACTCATCCACTCATACACTAATCCAACCACTTAACCACTCCACCCACTCATCCACTAATCCATCCACTCATTCATCCACTCACCCATTCATGTCCATAATTTCCCACTCACCAAAAGTCCTTTGGCATTTTTCACTAATTCAACCACTCAACCATTCCACTCACTCATCCACTAAACCAATCCACTAAACCAACCCACTAATCCATCCACTCAAACACTCCACTCACTCACCCACTCATCCACCCACTTCCCTTTGTCATTTTGTTACCTTAGACTTCTATAAAAGGCACCATTTATCATGAACAAGATGTAATTCTCCTTCATTTCTCTCTAAGTTTCTTCTTGCTTCTTCATAGTTTCTCATAGTTTTGTATATTTTGATGCTCCCCTTCATGGTAATGGAGGGCTAAGCTACTTTGGGTCAATTTAGAACTCTTGAAGAGATTGTGGTTTGGATTCTTGAGATCTTGGTTATGTATTGTATTTGATTTGTAATTGAATTCCTCCTTCCTTCTTCTTTTTCTTCTTCTTGATCTTGAATGCATGAATGGTGATTCTATTTATGTTGATCTGATTGATCTTGGTTTAAGATTGAGATTTGTGATAAAACTTAGAACTGATTGATCTAAACTAATCACATAAATGAAGATTGAGATTTGTGATGAAACTTAGAACTGATTGATCTAAATTAATCACAGAATTGAAGAGGTTAGGTTACTGATTTGTGCCTAAGTTAATTGAATTCGGTACTTGAAATTAACATAGATTTTCATGAATGGTGCGATTGCGGATTTGTGTTTATCACTTGTTAATTGAATTCTAGGCGATCGTCTAGTATGAATTCTGGATTTGATGCAGAGATCTCGGTTAGATCCAAATTAACAATTCAATTGCGCTTCAAGTGTTCTATGAAGGGTCTATGATTGAATCCACCCAATCTTGGATAGGTTTCTAAATTGACTACTCTTTAATTGTCATTTCTTCCATTAATTTTGTTAAGTACGATCTTAAACTGTCAAACCCCCCTTTGCTAACTTTCACTTGATTTGATTAAATTGCATTTACGATCCTTGAGGAGACGATCCGGTGTTGTCACTGTGCTACAAGCTTAGGTAATAACTTCGGTTATAATTTTGACTGAGTTCGGCGCTCGTCAGTGTTTTAATGCCATCAAACGTCATCTATAACAAGATGATTATAAAGTTAGTTATTAGACATACCGTGATACATGTGGAGGGATGTGAGTGACCTAGATGGGATTTGTCCCTCCTACATAACAGGAGTGATATCTTCAGGGCCCCTAATTGAGTGAGACTACGAAATGCATGGTCATGCTCAAATGAGTCAGTATGAGATATTGATCTCATTTGTTATTACTATGTCTACTCAGGAATCAGGAAACTGAAGATTGAACTAAACAAGGGTGACACATTCCATGCCTTGTGTTCAATCTAGATATCTGGACAAAGGGACTAAACTACACGGAAACAATAGTCACAGATAGGTTATGTCAAATCTCTGACATTCTCATTACTTGGGTAGCAGTGATGTGTTGCTAGATACCGCTCACTGTTTGTAATATTAAAATGAGATTTTAATATTACTACCAACATCATGGAACCTGCAGGGTCGCACACTTAGAACAGACTAGATTGGAGCAATAACGATCCAAGTTGGACTCAGATTCAATTGGGGCCTAACTCATGACAGATGGGTTTAGGGTTGCACAGCTTACCTTGCTACTACTCAAACTCACTTAAGGCAGCCACTATTATAAATAGTACTGCTAAGGGGGCTGCTACTAGGTTACAACACAACCCTAGCCGCACCTACAGAAAGTGAGTGAGAGATAGTGAGGTCTTCTTCTCCTCTCTTCGCAGCTAGCACTACGAAAATAGAGGCGTGACTCCTTTTTGCAAGTCTGTTCGTGTGGATACCGCAGAGACATCGTCACTATTACGGTGTTGGTCATTCACCTCGCTTGTGATTATCACGCTTCAAGAGGTAATTTTTAAAAACTCGGATTATGGAGTTTTTCGCATGGATCCTGAGAGGGAATTCTATTATTCTGCTGCGAGACTTTTGATCCGCAATTCCCAACACCTAGAAGGTTCAAGAGTGGTGACCAAGCTTGGATATCATCCATTGATTACATCTAGGTCTATTAAGTGTTAGGAGAAGTCAACAAAGGAGGCCACCTCCCTTGATAAAGTTCACGGCCAATAGAGCTAGGAGAGCTCTTCACTTCATTCTTTATCTTTGCTATCACTTAAACTTACACTTTTCTCTCTTCAAGAACACCAAGAACAAAAATCACCATTGTTGCTTCTTTGAGAGCAATTCGGCCAACACCAAGAAACCACACTTCCACCCTTCTAAATTTTCATCTAACCCAACTTCTTAAATCCAAACAACATTCTAAGAACATGTCTAGTTAAGAGTTCTTCCAAAAAAATTCATCTAGAGCTTGGAAAATCACTTTAGAGATTTTTCCTACAAGGTGAAACTTCTTGTTTCTTACTTCTAACATGATTTCTAAGGTTCTAAGTCATGATTGATCCATGGTTTATGTTTTTCTCCTATAGTTATGACTCTTTAAATTTTTGTTTAAGATCTTTAGGTTTCTCTTGGAAGGTCATGAAAACCATAGAAGGAGAGTTAGAAGGAGTTATCTTCCTTTAAGGTAAGAGGGAGATTTAATCTCATCAACCTTGTGTGGTGATGGGAAAATGGATTGTATGTGTGTGAAGAATCCATAAGGATTCATTTGTTTGGTTGTTTAGATGCTTTCCTTATTTGTGATTGATTTTGCTTGCATGGATGTTTATAGCTTTAAAATATATTGCATGTGTTTATAGATGTATGATTATCAACATAGGATATGAATAACATGTAAGGTTTGCATGAGTGTTCCAAAGAACACAACATGGAGCTCACGACTTCACCATGAAAAAGAGAACCAAAATGTTCTCAACCATTTTCTAAAAGGATGAATCAATTGATTTAATAAGGTTAATGGATTTTACAATTATTTAGAGGATAGAAAATAATTTAAACATGATTTATACAAGAAATGTTGAATTGGGCCAACATGCCCTTTTAATGTGTAATTAATCCAAAACTTGTTTTCTAAGTGTACTAAAAAGAATTCATTTGCAATGGATTTTCAAGAACTAAATAAGTAAACGAATTTTATTAGAAATATAGTATGGAAGAGAAATAAACAAAACTCTTGAAAAATACTTACCTTTGAGTTTTAAAGTATGTTAGCAATTTTCAAAGGGTATTTTGTTGTTATAAACTAAATAACGGAATTTTTAAAGAAAAGCGTAGAACATACTTTTTTAATGAATTTTCTAGACAAAATGCTGTCAAAATTTATTAGAAACAGACAAATAAAAGAGAAAGTTTCACAATATATTTATAACGTAAGGAAAATATTCTACGTAGTTTAAAAGTATTAGAAATAACTTATGCTTATTTAAAATAATGATTTTTAAGCTTTACGGTTAAGAAAATGATTTAAAAATCTTACGCAATTGAGAAAATGATTAAAAACGTTTGTAAAAGTGACGCGATTGTGAAAATGCGATAAAATTTCTACGCGATTAAATGGAACAGTGAGTTTTACTGTCGGGTCAAAGTGGTGGACCCGGACATGTTGAGATATGGAACTGTCAAGTGGAGACGTACTATATTTAGAGATATTAAGATTGAGGGTATTTTTGTAAATATGGTAATATATTGAGACCAAGGGTATTTTTGTAATTATAGTTCTTATTCATGCATTGAGCGTCGTGTCAATTGGTTGATATTGGCAATTGATTGACGAGATGAATTACACCATGTTGTCGGTGTGATAAGCGTAGTATGGTTCATTGAGTGGACTTGGAGGCATTAGTGTGCAGAGTATTCCACATGTGGACAGTTGGTCGCTCCTTTGGGCCATGGTAACTGGTAACACACTAATGTTCTCAACACACACTATTCTTAATCGAGATCTTGTGGAGACTATTTAGTACAATTCCAGTAGTGCACGACGTATTTGGACTGTGTACTACTACACGATGTTTTGGACTGTGGGCTATAGACACGACGTTGGACAGTGCAATAGTTTGGTTGGGCAGCCTGAGGTACTAATGGTTCTTTTTGGATCATTCTCTCTGATGTCTGTGTCTAGCTCCATGGAGTAGGAATGAGTCGTATGCATTTGCATTTGTGGCATACATCATAATGTTATTATTTGTGATATGATGTATGATGTGTTAAATTGTATTATTGTTTATGATACTATAGTATGCGTTATTGTGTTAAACTGTGATATCTGTTATATTGTCATTTTCTTATTTACCATGCTGGTAATGATGTCGATTATCTCACCTCTTTATTTGTATGTGTTTCTGTATTATTATTTATATTTTGTAAAGAGTTTGAGGAAGAGGAAGAGGAACAGCCTCTAGAGATTTTGTATCCTGAGGAGTGTAACACCCTACATAGGGCATCACATTTTTGACTAAAAACTTAAAACCTGAAAAAAAACATTTCATAAAAGATTTGAGTTCTAAAATATGGATTTTAAAATTTCTTTTTGTGGAAACATAAACTTACCGAAGTATAAGTAATACAGAAAATAAACTGAAAAGATTATTACACAACTTTATTTATACCACATAATATCCAATAAAGAAATAAAACATATAACTTACAGACTCAGAGAAACAGTAGCAAACCCAATGACGGGTACTACTAATAGCACGGTAACAACACTAACGAGAAAAACCCAACATACATGTTCTGTTTCTCCATCAAACTGCATTCTGTTAAAACTGAGAAGATCACTCCTCGACGCCATCACCGACCACAGAACATTGCCTCCAAAAGTCTAAGATACTTGTTTCACCTACTATACGAATTTAAAACAATACAAACACAACAAAACAATACAGTAAAGAGGTGAGATCCCCTTTCACCAATACCAGTACGGCAGCAAAGAATGATACGAATAACAAAGTCATTCCATACACACAGATATCACAAATATAAGCATGTTATCAATTTACAAATAATTCCAATAAACATATATTGTGATGAAATGAATAGCAATAATATTACCATAACAGATACAACAATTGATACAATTAAACCATATAGTCACATCATACATAATAACTCATATTAACACATCATACATAATATCTCAACATTGAATATAAATAACCATATAAAGATGTAGACCACATATGCAAATATACACAGACTCATTCCTACTCTATGGAGCTAGACACAGACATCAGAGAGAATGACCCGTAAAGAACTATAAGTACCTCAGGCTGCCCAACCAAACTACAGTAGCCCACTGTCTTACGTTGTGTCTATAGCCCACTGTCCATTCATCGTGTAGTAGCACACAGTCCATACATCGTGTAACTACAGGCATTGTACTAAAATAGTCTTTACAAGATCTTGATTAAGTATAGTGCGTGTTGAGATCACTAGTGTGTTGCCAGTTACCACGGCCCAGAGGAGCAACCAACTGTCCCCCTGTGGAATACTCCACACACTAATGCCTCCAAGTCCATACAAAGAAATGAACCACACTACGCTTATCACACCGACAAAACGGTGTTATTCGCCTCGTCAATCAAATCACCAATAATCAACCATATTGGCATAACTCAATGCATGAATAAAAACAGTAATTACCAATTACCCTTAGTCTCAAAAATATTCTCATATTTATGCAAATGCCCTCAATGGCAAAAATCCAAAATACAGTACGTTCCCACTTGGCGCACCATATTTTCCACATGTTCGGGTCCACCACTTTGGCCCGACAGTAAAACTCGTTGTTCTAATTAATCAAGTAGAAATTTTATCGCGTAAATATATTTTGCTATTTTTAAAATCGCGTAGTGTTTTTAAATCATTTTCTCAATCGCGTAAGATTTTTAAATCATTTTCTTAATTGTAAAGCTTTAAAATCATTATTTTAAAACCGCGTAAGCTATTTTTAATACTTTTAAACTACGTAGAATATTTTCCTTACGTTCAAATTTTATATTGAAACTTTCTTTATTATTAGTCCATTTTTAATTAATTTTGGCGACATTTTATCTAGAAAATTCATTAAGTAATATTTTTTACGTTTCCATAAAAAATTTACTTTTCTTAATCATAACTAATAATTACATCTCGAAACTTGCTAACGCATTTCAAAACTCAACGAGTGAACTATACGTTAGTATTTTTCAAGTATTTACACTATTGCTTAAATTCACTGATTTAACTCTAAAAAATAAATTACTTTCCATTGTTTATCAAAAATCTATTTTATTAAATTCTCATTAAATTAATTTCATAAGGCCACACTTTTAAAATAGTTTTGGTTTAAAAACATCATAAGTAGGCATGTTGGCCCAAAATCATTCTATGCATTAAAATCTTATTTAATTGTTTCTCATCATTTAATCTCTTATAAAAATTCTTAATCCAATTTATTATCATTAAAATCATTCTCTTTATATTTCTAAATTTATTAAATTGAGTTCCCCTTTATTAAATTACATAATCTACTCTCAGAAAAAAATTTAGATCAAAAGTGTCTTAAATTGGCATGTTGGCTGAAATTCACTATGTTCAAATCATTTTTAAATTATCTTCTACTAACTAAGTTCTTGTAAAAATCATTACTAATTAAGTTTATTAATCCTTGCTTTAGAAAATAGTTGAGAACATTTTGGTTCTCTTTGGGATAGTAAAAACCGTGAGCTATATGTGTTCTTTGGAACACTCATGCAATTCTTCAACATATTATTCATGTCCTACAATAACTATCATGCATCTATGAGCACATACCATATATTGAAGAAATCATAAAACACATACCATATATTTTAAAGCTATAGACATGCTTGCACACAAAATCAATCACAAATAGGAAAACTTTAAACAATCAAGTGAATGAATCCTTATGGATTCTTCACCACAAACACATCCATTCCTCACCACCAACACATGGCTGATGAGGGTAATCTCCCTCTTACCTCTTGAAGAAACCTCCAAAGTTCCTTGTATGTCCTCTTGTTGTTTCCTTCAAGATGAACTTCAACCATGAAGTGCTTCTTGAAAATCAAAGAAAACATGAAATATTAACATCTAAGGATTAAATAAGAAAAACCATGCATCAAAATATGGTTTAGAAGGAAAGAATGAAATCAATAGTGAAGGTTTCGTAAACTTCACCTTAAAACTCCAAACCTTGAGCTTGAAGAACAAAGATGAAGATAGATGATTTAGGAAAATCTCCAACATGAAAGTTCCTTAGAATAGCATGGAGATTCAAGATCTAAGGTTGTCTAGAATTATTGAAGCTTGGAAGGTGATTTTGTGGGGTTGGCCGTGAGCTTCCATAGAGAGGAAAGGTGAGAGTTATGTGTTTGGTTTTGAAAGAACTTCTTGAAAATAGGTGATTTTGATCAAGACTCCAACTACAAAGTGTCTTGAAACAAGGTAAGGATCCAAGATATATGGTTAGTGTAAATTATTGAAGAGTGATGGTAGAACCATGGCCTCTTGGCCGTGAGCTTGGAGAAGAGAAAGCTAGGAGCTTTTGTGTTCTTTGTTTGATAGGAAGATGGAAATGAATAAATCTTGAGAAATTCCTAACATGAAAGTGTCTTGGATTGATGAAAGGATCCAAGAAATGATATTGGTAGGAATTATAGAAATTTGGAGAGTTATTCTTGGTGCTTGGCCGAATCTATGGATGAGAGAAAATGAGAGAGTTTTGGTTGTTTGTTCTTGGTTCTTTGGAGAAAAGGATGTGTAAAAGAGCAAGTGAGATGAATGGATGAATGTTGTCTTCCATTTGAGTGTTATGGCCGTGGAGTACAAGGAGAGAAAAAGGGGTGAGAGCTTCTTGCCAAAATTTGCAAATGAATCAAAGCCATCCTATTTATAGACTTCATGAAAAAGATGAAGACTTAAGATATTTTTCGGTATACTGTAAGCAATGAACAATAATTACTGCTTATAAAGTCAGTGTCTATTGTCCAATGGATAATAAAATATACCTAGATTTTTCTCTTGTTCTAGCTGGGTAGCAACTATTGTTGATCATTTTCTAATGATTGCCCTTGATGAGTCACAGAGCGAGTCATCAAAGAGAAGTTTCTAGAACATGTGACTCACTACGATGAGTCAGCGTAGATATTTCTAGAACAAGTGAGTCAGCATGGTGAGTCATCAGCTGAGTCACTAGCTGAGTCAGCAATGGTGAGTCGTCAGGGAACCTTCTGGAATGTGTGACTCACTGCGGTGAGTCACAGGGTGAGTTAGCATTTCTACAACCTTCCAGAATGTGGCGAGTCATCGTTTCTAGAATATGACGAGTCACTGCTTCTGGAACATGGCGAGTCACCGCTTCTAGAACATGGCGAGTCATCGCTTCTGGAAGCTTCCTAAATATGCTGAGTCACAGGTGCTGAGGTGTCATGCCACATGTCAAGTTCCTATTGGTCCTTCGCGATGAGTCACATCCACCAACTTTGACCGGCTCCTTATTGGTCCACGTGTCAAGTGCTTGATGACTAGGTGTGTGACGATGCGTTTTCTAGAGTGTTCTAGAATAGTCTGGAACATGTGAGTCACTAGGCTAGTCACCTAGGATAGTCACCAAACGATGAGTCATCGTCTAGAACATTATAGATTGGGTGACTAGGCTTACGTCTAGAATCATCCACTAGATATTTTTCAAGAAAGATATTATCCAATGGATAATAAAACACACCCCGATTTTATTTGTCAGATATAATCATAGGGAAACAAAATGTCAAAACTATTTTCGATTTCGGGTTTAGTAAGATCCCCCGGCTCCGAATCAACAGTACAAAGCTTTCTGGCTAATAAAAATTTTTATTTTTCTCCGGGCCTGTCTCAAGCCCACACACAGCCCAAAATATCAGAAATATATTAAATATTCAAAATATACCAAAATATCAAAATTATAATATAATATTTCAAAATATCTCAAAACATCTCAAAATATCTAAAATATAATAAAATATTTAAAATAGCTTAAAATATCTAAAATATATTAAAATATTCAAAATATCCGAAATATCACAAAAAATCACAAAAATCATAATACTTGTAAAACTCATGAAAATTAAATCATATTAGTAAAAATAATTAAGGATTAAGATAAAGAAATAAAATATGAAGGCTTATATGCACAGCTCAAAAATAATATTAAAATAATCAAAAACGTAAAAACTCCCAAAAATTCCTAAAAATCACAAAAATCATAAAATTCGCAGAATTGGAGTCGGATTACTCAAAATAATTCACAATCAACCAAAACAAATAAAATACGAATTCTTGGGGTGTTACAAGGAGCAGCAGCCAGGCGACCAGTTCGAGGAAGGCGAGCCATTCGACCACCTAGATCTTGTGGTTATGGCGTTGCCTAGATTCCTTGGTTTTGTGAGACTCAATTTTCATGGAGGCTCTGAAACCTGGCGACTGCAAGAGGATAGAGGATTGGTAGTCTACGTGGGGCGTCTGATTGTGACCCTACGTGGAGAGTTTGACGGGGAGCCTATTTTTACTACTACCTTATATTTACATCTTGAGTTGGCACTGACTCTTAGGCATTATTGGGGAGGGCTTTTCCATGCGCCTAGTGAGATCAGTAGTGTGCTGACAGCATGGATTCCTATCCATAGAGCTGCGAGACATCCTAGATTTCTATCATCCGATGATCCATCTGAGAGTGTTCCATCGGAGGGTTAGGAATCTTTGATGTGCACTTGGGCACTTTATATTTTAGTACTGTTATGCTAACCCTTTACTGCTTTATCTAAATATTTGTAGTTATAAATTATTTGTATAACTTTAAACAAAAGCATATGTATATTATGGAGTGTGATAATAGTTTGTTTTATGATTATGTTCCGTGTTATTTTATTTAACGTTATTATGTATAAAAGGAAATATTTTATAACTCATATTAATTATGTATCAAATGTTTTATAACTTGGGTAAGGTTTTATTTTATTGCATCATAAATGTGATATCCCCACAAGGGTGTTACATTAGTTGGTATCAGAGCCCAAGTTAGAGTCTTTTGGGGTTGTGGTTGGGTCTGTTTTTGCTTGTGTTGTGTGATTCTCTGTGATTTGTTTCCAAAAGGTTACATCTAACCTTGTTTTATCTTGTTGAAGAAAGAAGATGTCTAGTGGAAGAAGAATGCGTGCGAATGTGGAACATAACGTGGACCCAATGACTACAGCAGTTGAGGCTATGCAGCAAATGGCGAAAGTGATTACTCAGCAAAATCAACGAGTAGCTCAACAGCAAGATGCGACTGTCGATGCTCTGAATTTATCTGAGTTTTAGCGCAATAACCCGTCGCAATTCAGAGGCGAGTTTGACCTTGAGAAGGCAAGTCTATGGATACAAGACTTGGAAAGAGTATTTGAAGGAATGGGGTGCGCAGATAATAGAAAGGTCACGTATGCTACCTTTATGTTAAGAGGAGATGGCGAGAATTGGTGGAGAGGAACCCGCCAATTATTACAAGCTGAAGGGACTGAAATTACTTGGGAGGTGTTTAGTGAAGTATTTTTGGAGAAGTACTTTCTTGCTAGTGCTCGACATGCCAAGGAGATGGAATTTGTTGGTTTGCGTCAAGGTAACATGACTGTTGGGGAGTATGCTGCCAAGTTTGAGAGCTTATCACAGTTCTCAAGGTACTTTCAAATTCAACTTGATGAGGCATAGTGTAACACCCCAAAATTTACTTTTCTACTCTCAGGATTCATTCTAAAAATATTTGTGATTTTTTGGAATTTTCTGAGAACGCAGAATATTTTAATATATTTCTCGTTTTACGTGTGTACTGAGCGGAACCGGAGCAATGAGACATTTCCTCCGAGAACCTTGAACTATGGAAACGTCAACGGGGGATCTTACTAAACCCGAGGCCAGATACAGTTTACAAGGTTTCACATTTTTCAAGAAATCTTAACAGATGAAATAATAAAACACTGCGAAGAATTTATCTGTCAGATTTGTTAATGCTGACTTCTACCAACTATAACTATTGTCCAATAAATAATAACATGTATTAAAAATATTATCACATTATTCAAAATCAGATTTTTGTATCACATCTATTAGTTTTAATTTCAAAAGAAAGATTAAATTTAATCCAAGCTTGTTATGGGAAGCTTCCTAGCAATTTCCCTTGTAACACATTTTCTCTCTCTCCTTTCTCCATTCTTCTACGGCAGAAGCTACAAGGGGAAGCCTAAATATTTCCCCTCAATTGTCTTAATATTGCATTCTCATTTCTCTAAACCCAAATACCCATTTCTCCATTTCTTCTCTTTTCCTTCCTCTCCACCGTACACACACACACCCACACATTGGAGACCAACTCCATTATTTGCCAAACAAATCACATTTACTTGTTTCCTTCCATCATTCCAAGACTATTCTCCTTGGTTGTTATCCTTTGGTTCCTCTTCTTCTTCTTCTTCTTCTTCTTCTTCTTCTTCCATTTCTCTTCCACCATTGAAGCTAAAACTTGGAGCTTTAAGGTAAAGCCTTCAACTTTCTTCCATTTTTCTTGCTATTTTCGTTTCTCTTGGCCACCTTGGTGATCAAGAACCTATTTTTCATGGTTTGAGTGAACATTGTGGTGATCACTCACATTGGAGTTTTTCTTGAAGGGTAGAAAACGAAAATCTAGGGCAAGAAGGAGTGGCACATTGTGTTGTTTTCCAAATAGGTAAGAGGGAGATGATCCTCTTCAACCAACCTTGGTAGTAAGGGAATGTCTTGTATGTGTGTTGTTGTTGATTTTTGAATCCGTGTATAAAGTCTCTCATTTTTATGTTGTTCTTGATGATAGTTTATTTTGTTGGGATTGTATGATTAATTGATGCCTCTTACATGATTTGAAGGTATATTTGAGTATCTTGTTGATTAAATATGACGAGGAATGGTTTGGTTTGAGTTAGAGGACCTGGAGAACCCTGTTTTCTGCAAGTTTACGCGTGGTAATATTTTTTTTGATAAAAAGTAAGGAGTGCAAAGGCATCACCATAAAGCCAAAGATCCCAACTAGGTTGGCACCAAAGGATTTATCAATCATTTGCAGCACACCAATATATTAATGAAGAAACAAAGCCATGGGGGGACAAAACCAAAACCCATGAGATAAAACAATCAAGCAAATCTGTAGTTTGGAAGACCCATCCTATTACAAAAAGAGTCTTCACAAATAAAGCTGGGGGTTAAATCCCACCAAGTGAAACCAGACGAAAAAATTCCAAAGGAGGTAAGCTTATCAGCACAGGTATTTCCTTCTCTGTAAATATGAGACACTCTAAAGTTCATTTTCTGAATGAGCAGAAGACAGTTATTCCATCTATTTCGAAGTTTCCAAGGCACCCTCGAAGGAAAGTTGAAGGCAGAAACCGTAATGGAGGAATCACATTCTAGCCAGAGATTATGCCAACCTCTGTCAAAAGCTAATTCAATAGCTAACATAGCGCCATGCAACTCTGCTTGCAGAGAGCAAGAGAGGCCAATATTCATAGCAAAACAGCCAAGAGCAACAGCCATGTGATTCCTGAAAATTCCACCGCAAGCTGCCATTCCTGGGAAGCCTCTTGCAGCTCCATCAGTGTTGCACTTAACCCATCCAAAGAGGGGAGAGAGCCAACTTACCTGTTTGATATTAGGAGCCCTGCGAAGATGGCTGGAGACTAAAAAAGCTTGAAGAATGGAGATTTCCGATAGAGAGGAGTGGCTGTAGCCAGACGATCTATTTCCAGTTAGGGAGACAGCTGCAGAGATCACACGGGGTAATCGATTACACGGGGCTTGTAATCGATTACCAAGCTCTTAAAGATACAAAATCATGATTCTGGAAATCTGGTAATCGATTACGTCTTGTGTGTAATCGATTATAGAGATTCTATTTAGCTTGTAATCGATTACAAGAGGAGTGTAATCGATTACCAAGCCTCTGATGTCACGAAATGGTGCTGTTGGGAATCACGTAATCGATTACAACTTGTGGGTAATCGATTACGGAGGTTCTGTCAATTGATAATCGATTACCACGGTTGTGTAATCGATTACAAGGCCTTGAAGTTACGAAACGTGATTCGGGAATCACGTAATCGATTACAACGAGATTGTAATCGATTACAGAGGTTCTGTTTCTCGAGTAATCGATTACAAGGGTGATGTAATCGATTACCAAGACCAAAAATGAGATTTTTGAGCTGGAAATGATTGAGATTATGGCTCTTTGTCCTTTGTAACTCAAACACAACCTAAAAACCCTAGATTCAAGGATTTTACTTTACTAAATTGTGATAGGAATGTGCATTCATACCAATAGGGAAGAAATGACTTTGAATATGGAATTCTTGGATCCATGACATGGAAATTGTGGTATGTGTGTAATGAGGATTATTGATGTAGTACTCAATGAGATAAGAATGATGATGTGCCATTGAGGCAATGTTTTAATGAATGCATGGTTGATATGTCATGTTGGACATTGAATAATGCTTATGTGCCATTGAGGAAAGGCTTATGCTGAATGCATCATTGATGAACATACATGATTGGACATTGTGTCATCATGCATGCGTATTGTCTGTGGGACATTGTTGAGAAGGCTATATTGCCTAGGAGTTTGAATAACACCTATGTGCGGGTGCGAATAGACTAAGCGTAGGTGTCATATGTTGTTGACCCTGGGGGCGTCGGGGTGTGGGTGTCTCACAATAGACAGTGGTAGCTCCACTGGGGCCGTGGGATAGACCAATGCAACACACCGACGATCCTGCCTAAGATGTTGTCCTATGTCGCGATCAACTGTTGAGGTGCCATGTGTGAGCCATTTGGCACAAATGTTTTTATGTGATGAGCACACTATATTTTTAAGGCTAACGATATACTGGCATTACTCCTTGATCATTCACTCTGAAAATGTTTATGTCTAGCTCCATGGAGTAGGAACTTTGGTACCCTTGTTGCATTGTGAGTTGTCAGTCACATGGTCCATTGAGCATTCATGATTGGATAATGTGTTTACTATTATGACTGTGATATTTATTTGATTTTTGGTAATGTTAATGTTGCTAGTTGGCTATGGATGATGTTAACTACTGTTCCTTGTGGCTTTACTCTCATTAATTGCTTTCATGCATTACTATACCTGTATGGATTAACTGTGTCTTATGTGGGCGTTCGACGCCGTTCATTTTCTTGCTGCCTTGTTGGTACTGAAAGCTGGGAATCTCACCTCTTTCGGTACTTTTCTTTATTTTGCATTTTGGTTGAATCGTATGCTCTCAAGAAGACGTTCGTGAGGAGGATAAGGAAACTACTGAGTTTCAGTGTTTCTGGCCTTATCTCGATGAGACCGAAGTTGCTGAGAATGTCATTTCGCCCCCGTGGATTTTTTGGTTACGTGCGGATCAACTTTCATGGTGGTCCAGATTGCTGGCATATCAACGTGCAGACTGACCGATGTGTGTACCACGGCGAATTGACGGTGTCTTTAGCATGGGGACGCTACACTGCTTCTATTTTTTATTTTCATGCTTTTGTATGGCTGGAGTTCTATATGCCCGTGAGGGACATGTGGGGTGAAATGTATTATACCCCTCGTGAGGATTCCTTTTTGTCTACTGCCCGGGCTCTTGCCCACTTTTCTGTTATCCCGATGGATGTCTCGTCGGACGGTGAGGACCCTGAGGAGGATCCATCTACGGTTCCTTCTCATTCTAGGCAGTCTTAGGGTTGGTTTTTAAATTGATGGCTACTGATGGCTATCCGTTTATTTTGAGGGAGCCTGACGTACTACTGGATTAGTGGGTAGATATTTGTATCTCTTGGGGTAGGTACACATTTTGCTTTTTGTATATCTTTTTGGAAATGTAATTTAAACAGGCTTGTAATTCTGGTACAAAGTATGTAACTATCCATATTGTACATGGTTTATGTTTCATTCCATGTTGATTTCTCTTTGACGTTTTTGATAAGAAGTTTTATATGAAAGAGGAACTTTTAATTTTAACTCAATTACGCGATATATTTACAAACAGGTGTATAAGTACATTAATGGAAGTTTTAACTGGACTTATGTAAAAGAAAAAGAAAAAAAAATGTTCAAACTTTACGTAATCATTTGTGCGTCATTTCACTATGGTGCGATGTTCCTTCTTCTTACCCATTATGACTAAGGGAGAAAAAGGGGCGTTACACTGTCTTGGTATCAGAGCTCCTGGTTATGTTTCTTTGGGTCGTGTGGTTTTGGACTGTCTTGTTTGTGCTGTGTCATTCTCTGTGATTTTGTTGTTTGGTATTCAAATGAATACATCTGACTTTCTGTGTTTTGCATAGTCTAATCTGAGAAGGAACAATGGCTCGTCGGGGTGATATGGCTGCTGCCATAGAGGCAATACGAGAAGATGGCCGAGGCAATGTTACAACAGAACCAGCAGACAACTCAACAACAGGCTAGGGTGCACTGACACTAGAGGCTACAGCGGATGTTCAGAACTTGGAAGGATTTCATCGCGCTAATCCTCCACAGTTTAAAGGGGAGTTTGACCCGGAGAAAGCTACATTGTGGATTCAAGAGTTGGAGAAAATATTTACGGGTATAAATTGTGCTGATGATAGGAAGGTGACCTATGCCGCATACATGCTGATGGGAGATGCTGAACATTGGTGGACGGGAGAACAAAGGCTACTGCAAGCCGCGAACAGAGTGATAACCTAGGAAGTGTTCAAAGAAAGGTTCTTGAACAAGTATTTTCCTGAAAGTGCCAAGCAC
Organism: Ormosia emarginata; assembly: GCA_029884605.1. Classification (NCBI taxonomy): domain Eukaryota; kingdom Viridiplantae; phylum Streptophyta; class Magnoliopsida; order Fabales; family Fabaceae; genus Ormosia; species Ormosia emarginata. Next base: position 51,745,387 of record JAQQTP010000088.1, read on the forward strand.
GCAAAAGAAATGGAATTTCTGAGGTTGCGACAGGGGGGCATGACTGTGAGTGAATACGTCACCAAGTTTGAGAACTTATCCAGATTTTCAGCCTATTTTCAACTTCAACCCAATGAAACTTGGAAGTGTCGGAAGTTTGAGGAAGGCCTGAGGCATTGATGCGTGCGGATGTAGTGATTAAAATTAAGATAAAAATCAGTTGTCAGGCCCACCAGAAAATAAAAACCTTACAACTAATTGTAGTTAGTAAGGGTCGATCCACAGAGAACCAATTCAATTAACATTATTAAACAATTCCCAATTTAGACTCTGATTAACAATAAACAGTAAAAGGGGGGTTTTGGAGTTTTGATGAATAATGAACAGCTTCAAAGATAACAATAAACAAACTGAAATCAACAATATAAGAAAATTGGTTAAGAGATTGAATCCACCACTAGATTTATATGATAATGTAAATCCACATATCCTTTTTATTCCAACATGCTCAATTATGTTTTTATGCAATTGTGAGAGTAAATATCTGTTTTCCTTACGTGTTGGCCAATTTAGCAACCGCTCAAATCAACTCCTAATCACTGATTAGTCATAAAGCAACCACTCTTACAACTATCCAACAATTGCATTAAGATTTAGAAAACCAATTACACTAAGGTCTAATCACACATCGGGATTAAATTACTTAGAACATATATTTCTCTAGATCTAAATACCGCAAGCGCACAAGCATAATAAACCCAGATCTACCACTTTTATAAGCGGCAAATAGCACAAAGATAATTATACCCACATGAACATCATACATCCCACTAGATCTACTACCGCAACCGCGCATAATAAACCTAGATCTATTACTTTGAAAGTAGGAACAAGTACAAAAACCCGCATACCAACAATAGATTCAGAAATATATGAATAAAAACATAAGCGTGTTGAAATAATCAAATATGCAAAGTTTACAACATTAATACTAGCGGTTTCATCACCCCCTTAACCAAGGAGGTTTAGTTACACATAGTTAGAAAGAAATCACAAGAAAACCGAGAGAAAATGAAGGAGAGTTCCCCCTCCCTGATAACCAATGGTGCCCTTTTATAGAAGTCTAGGGTAACAAAATGACAAAGGTGAGTGGATGGATGAGTGGGTTAGTGGAGTGGGGTGGTTGAGTGGATTGGTTGAGTGGGTGAGTGGTTAAGTGGGTTGGTTTGAGTGGAGTGGATTAAATATTGGTTGAGTGGGTTAGTTGAGTGGATGAGTGGTTGAGTGGTTGAGTGGGTGAGTGGATGATTGGTTGATTTAGTTGAGTGGGTTGGTTTAGTGGGTGAGTGGTTGAGTGGAGTGGATTAAATATTGGTTGAGTGGGTTAGTTGAGTGGATGAGTGGTTGAGTGGTTGAGTGGGTGAGTTAGTGGATGAGTGGATGAGTGGATGGATGGATTAGTGGATGGATGAAAATTTCATGTCTGACTTGGAAGCCAAAAACGACCCACTATACTTCAGATTCACGAAAAGTGTTCTTCATTAAAGTTGTAGATCCTTGTCTTGGTATAAAATGGATAGCTGGTTCGTAATTTGGCTTCCTTAAGCCCAAGATATGTCCCAAATACCGTAGGTTGCTCAAACCCAACTTCAGCACCTCTGTTCCGACTTGCAAGCTCAAAATGACCTACTAGACTTCTTTTTCTCAAAATGTGTTCTTCATGAAAGTTGTTTATTTGGATCTTGACTATCCACTATCCAAATTTCAGCCCATCTCCATTATTACATCTTGAGATATGATTTTATGAGTGCACACTGTTTGGATTCTACTGACAGAACCCGTATTCTGACTTCCATGTAAACTTAGGTCCCTTAGACATCTGAATCGGACTTCGAGCTCTTCATCAAAGTTGTAGAGTTTCCTCTTAGCTTTCCTACAAGATAAAATTCATGATTTTCAGATATCAGGAACTCAAGTTATGACCAAAATACAGAAACAGTGTACCTAAAATAGTTTTTCGAACTCGTTATGAACATTATGAGTATCAGGTAATGCCATTCGGAGTGACGAATGCTCCTGCCATCTTTATGGACTATATGAATAGGATTTTTCATCCATACTTAGACAAATTTGTCATTGTCTTCATTGATGACATTCTGATCTATTCTCAGACCAAAGAAGAGCATGCTGAACATCTCGGTATAGTTCTTCAGATTCTGAAAGAAAAGAAGCTGTATGCAAAATTGGCGAAGTGTGAGTTCTGGTTGGAGGAAGTTCAATTTTTAGGGCACATGATTTCCAAGAAAGGTATTGCGGTAGACCCATCGAAAGTGGAGACTATTTTGCAATGGGAAAGGCCTAAGACGGTGACAGAAGTTTGAAGTTTTGTTGGACTTGCTGGATATTACCAGAGGTTTATCGAAGGTTTTTCCAAGATTGCTGGACCGCTTACACAGCTTACGAGAGAAAGTCAAGCTTTTGAATGGATAGAAGAATGTGAAGCAAGTTTCCAAGAATTGAAGAAGAGGTTAACAACTGCACCAGTGTTGATTTTACCGGATTCTAACGAAACTTTTGATGTGTATTGTGACGTTTCTTACCAAGGGTTAGGATGCGTATTGATGCAAAACCGGAATGTTGTGGCTTATGCTTCTAGACAGTTAAAGGTTCACGAGAGGAACTATCCAACACATGATTTAGAATTGGCTGCAGTAGCTTTTGCGTTGAAGGTGTGGAGGCATTTTCTGTATAGAGCAATGTTCAATGTCTTTAGTGATCACAAGAGTTTAAAGTATTTGTTTGATCAGAAAGAATTGAATATGAGGCAGAGGCAATGGTTGGAATTCTTAAAGGATTATGATTTTCAACTTCAATACCATCCAGGAAAAGCTAATGTGGTAGCAGATGCGCTGAGTAGAAAGGTGATCAGTGTTTCAGCAATGATGATAAAGGAGGAGGAATTGATTAACAAATTCTGATATTTGTGGTTGTCAGTGGAGTTTGTGCCTGGAAGAATTCACCTATGTAAGGTCGTAATCATAAATGAATTGCTTGATATAGTTCGAGATAAACAAAAGAAAGATGCGTTTTTACAGAACGAAAGAGAATTGTTGAAGCAAGGTCATAAGGCGACAGTAGAGGAAGGGTCAGACGAAATCTTAAGGTTCAAGGGAAGAATCGGTATACCTGATGATTCTGAACTTAGAAGGGGATTCTAGATGAAGCTCATACTAGTGATTTGAGTTTACATCCAGGGATGACTAAGATGTACCAAGACTTGAAAAGGTTGTTTTGGTGGCCAAGGATGAAAAGAGATGTAGCGGAACATATGGCGCCTTGTTTAGTTTGTCAGAAGGCAAAGGTAGAACACCAGAGGCCAGCCGGTATGTTACAACTGTTAGCTATTCCAGAATGGAAGTGGGATAGTATCTCGATGGATTTTGTTACCGGATTACCGAAGACAAGGATAGGTCATGATTCGATATGGGCTATAGTTGATAGGCTTACGAAATTGGCGCATTTCTTGCCCATTAATATTAAGTATTCATTGGAGAGATTAACCCAGATATACATCAGTGAAATTGTGAGATTACATGGTGTGCCTACATGCATAGTTTTTGACAGAGATCCAAGGTTTACATCAAGATTCTGATGAAGTTTGCTAGAAACCATGGGAACTAAATTGCGGTTGAGTTCAGCTTATCACCCGCAAACTGATGGCCAAACAGAGAGGACTATACAATCTTTGGAAGATCTGTTGCGTGCCTGTGTGTTAACGTGGAAGTTAGAATGAATTTTTATCTTTGATAGAATTCACCTACAATAATAGTTTTTACTCGAGTATAGGGATGGCACCCTATGAGGCGTTATATGGAAGACGATGTCGAACACCTCTGTGTTGGTATCAAGATGGGGAGAGTATGACTATTGGACCAGATCTTGTACAACAGACTACAGAGAAGGTAAAGATGATACAAGAGAAGATGAAGACGACGCAAAGTAGACAGAAGAGTTATGCTGATAAGCGAAGGCGACCTCTTGAATTTGAGGAGGGTGAGCATGTATTCTTAAGAGTGACTCCTACGACTGGTGTCGGAAGAGTTATCAAATCTAAAAAGCTTACTCCTAAGTTTATTGGGCCTTATCAGATTCTTCGACGAATAGGTCCTGTAGCATATCAGATTGCTTTGCCGCCTTTTCTATCCAATCTGTATGATGTATTTCATGTGTCTCAGTTAAGGAAATATATTCCCGATTCGACGCATGTAATACAACCCGACGAGGTACAGCTAAAGGATAATTTGACTTACGAGACTTTACCTGTTAGAATAGAGGACAGAAAAGTGAAGCAGCTTCGGGGGAAGATAATCGAGCTGGTGAAGGTCATATGAAATGATGTGACAGGTGATGCTACCTGGGAGCTAGAGGATAAAATGAGGGAGCAGTATCCTCATTTGTTTTGATGTATAACGAATTTCGAGGACAAAATTTTTGTTTGTAGGGGAGAGTTGTAACACCCCAAACTTTAGGATAAATGACCGTTGTGTCCCAAATTGTACTTTTTGTTATTTTTCTGTATGATATAGTGTTTTATTTTACTGTCTGTGATTTTATTTGAACTTTTTGTGTGATTTGCTCCGGGACAGGGAAATCTTATTTTAATTATTCGGAGCTGGGAGATCTTACTAAACCCAATTCTAAATGATACTGTTGTTAATCTTTTAATTTTTAGGATTTTACTGTGAAATAAAATAATTTTATATTATTATAATATTATTTTATTAGGCAGTATAAATAAATGACAGCGAACCCAAAAATGTTTTGCGGGACCCACGTTTAGAGAAACAGTCAATGATTTTAGCTAGAGAAATTTCTAAGCCAATGAGAGCAAGTCAACGAAGTAGGCTTGAAATTTCTAACCAATAGGAAGAAGGCAACAAAAGTGGTTAGACTAATTAGTTTATAACTAGAAAACCTAAGCTAGTTAGTTTGAAACCTAATTGAATTAGTTTAGAAGACTTGTTAAGTAACTAAGTGATAGTAAATTATTTAACTATCTAGTTGGTTTCTAAGTTAATAAAAGTCTATTAGTACCAAGTTAACTAAGTTAACCTAAGAAACTAACTAGTTAGACAAGTAACTAGATTGTTTCACCTAAGTGTAACTAAATGACTAAGAAGAAGCAAACTTAGTTGCTTTCTCCTTGGTGAATTTCGGCCAAGCCATGACAAGGCAAGCCAAGAGCTTTCAAGAACAAGCTTAGTCATGCAATGACTAGGTTAGTATCAACCAATGAGAGCTAAGCTTGGAGGCCATGGGTTTATGCTAGCCTTTGATCATTTCTAAGGCTTGGATAAAGCCAACCAAGTGGACACCTCCCTAGGGTGAACTCCATGGCCAAGTGCTCCTTGGAGGGCAATTATCACTTTAATTTCATCTTTGCTACTATACTTTCTCTCTCCTAAAATCAAGAAAAACCATTGATGCACTTGAAGAAGCCATTCGGCCAAGCACTCTACTTCATCATCCATCCATCCAAAATTTCTTCTAACCTACTTTTCTAAACCTTAACACAATTCTAAGATCATCTCTAGTTGAGAGTTCTTTCAAAATCCATCATTTTGAGCATGAAAAACTACTTTGGAGATTCTACCTAGAAGGTGAAAATCCTTGTTTTTCATTTCTAATCTTATTTCTAAGGTCATAGCCATGATTGATCCATGGTATATGGTTTTCTCTTATAGTAGTAACTCTTTAAAATTTTGTTTAAGATCCTTAGGTTCTTGGAGGGTGAAACCAAAATCTATAGGAAAGAGAGGAGAAGGGTTTGTCTTCATTTAAGGTACGAGGAAGACTTGAATTTTATCATCTTTGGGTGGTGATAAGAAAATGGAATTGTTTGTGATTGTAGAATCCATAAGGATTCATTTGTGTGCTTGTTGTAATAGCTTTCTTAATTGTGATTTGTATTGATATGCATGTCTACAAGCTTTGAATATATTGTATGTGTTAGAAATGCATGAATAAGTAGTAGGATGTGAATAATATGCAAGGTTTGCATGTGTGTTCCAAAGAGCACAAATCCAAGGCTCACAGCCTCAACACAAAATGGGAACCAAAATGTTCTCAACCATTTTCTGAAAGAGTGATTTAATTGACTTAGGTAAATTGACAAGATACAAATTGATTTAGAGCAAGAAAAATAAATCTATAGATCAAATGACAAGTTTATGGATTTCGGCCAACATGCCAAAGTTAAGTGTTTTTAGTTTCTAAAATTGTTTTCAATCAAGGTTAAGTAATAATGTCAAAAAGATTTTTAGTACAACGAGTTTTAAGGAATAAAAGTGATTGGATTAAGTTTAAAAAGCTAAAACTAATGATTTTACTGTTTAGGAGAAAATACAGTAGCTTTTGTAAAATTTCTAACGTAGAGCTCACTTTATGTTTTGAAGCCCGTTAGTAGTTTTCAAAAGTGTAATTAGATGGTTGTAATATAATCAAAAGAAAATTTTAACAGAAAAATTTAGAAAACTATTGTTATAGATTTTCAAAGTAAAATACTGTCAATTTTTGTTAAAAATAGACAAATCAGATAGAAAAGATATCCAATATGTTGTATACGGTATGGAAAATATTCTATGTAATTCAAAACGTATTAATATTATTTCTGTTTATTTAAATAGTGATTTTTAAGGAATTTGGACAAGAAAATAATTTAAAAATCTTACGCGATTGAGAAAACGATTTAAAAATAATACGCGATTTCAAAAATAGTAAACTATATTTACGCGATTTAAAAACGTTTATAAAAACGATGAAATTGTGAAAACACGATAAAATTTCTACGCGATTGATGAAAACAGTAAGTTTTACTGTCGAGCCAAAGTGGACCCGGACAGATTGAGAAATAGTACTGTCAAATGGGACGTACTGCGTTTGATGTTTGAGGGCGTTTTAGTAATTATTTGAGATTAAAGGATATCTTGGTAATTATAGTTCTGTTCATATTTTTAGAGTCAAGTCGATTCATTTTGGAATTGGCGATTGATTGACGAGATGAATTACATCGTGTTGTCGGTGTGATAAGCGTAGTGTGGTTCATTTCTTTATGGACTTGGAGGCATTAGTGTGCGGATTATTCCACATGTGGATAGTTGGTCGCTCCTCTGGGCCGTGGTAACTGGCTACATACTAGTGATCTCGACACGCACTATACTTAATCAAGATCTTGTAAGAACTATGCTAGTACAATGCCTGTAGTTACACGATGTTTGGACTGTGTACTACACCACGATGTTTTGGACAGTGGGCTATAGACACAATGTGAGACAGTGCAATAGTTGGTTGGGTAGCCTAAGGTACTAATAGAACTTGCAGGTCATTCTCTCTGATGTCTGTGGTTGTAGCTCCATGGAGTAGGGTTGAGTCGCATTACATATGATTTATGTGTTGTGCATTATTTTATTATTATATGTACCATTTTATCTGTATCATTTTATTTGTGACATTATGTAATGCTGTTACACTTAATTTCTGTGTTATTTTATATTATTATTTATGCTCTTATGGTATGTTATATTGTATGAACTGCTATATCTGTTGTATTGTCGTTTTCTTATTTACCATGTATATGGTGATATAGATTGTCTTACCTCTTTATTGTATGTGTTCTTGTATTTTAAATTATGTTTTAAAAGAAGAGTTTGAGGAAGAGGATTAGCCTCTTGATTGTGTATACCCCGAGGACGAGGAACAGCAACAAGCCGAGGATCAATTCGACGATCAAGAACCATCCGATCATCCATACCCTTTGGATTGATTGTGTGAGTATGACTCTACCAGGATTCTTTGGTTTCGTGAGGTTGGATTTTCACGGAGGCTTTGAAGCCTGGCGTCTGCGAGAGGACAGAGATTCAGTTACGTACGTAAGGCGTCTAACTGTGACCATACGTATAGAGTTTGATGGAATGCCAATCTTTTGTACTGTGTTATATTTACATGTGGAGCTACCGTTATCTCTTAGGCGTCATTGGGGAGGTATGTTCGATGCGCCTAGCGAGATTAGCAGCGTGTCGACAGCACGGACTAGGGTCCGTAGAGGGTCGAGGCATCCTGGATACTTATCACCTGAAGTTTCATCCGAGAGTGATCCTTCAGAGGGTTAGGGTTCTGTGATGCGTACTTGGGCGCATCTGCATTTTGTATATATAGATTTCTTACTGCTTTGTTTACTGTTTTGGTTTAAATATTTGAAGTTGTAAATTATTTGTACTACTTAAAACAAAATCATATGTATATTATGTGTGATAACAGTTTGTTTATGTTATGTTATGTGTTGTTTTATTTCATAATATTCTGTTTGACCAAAAAAATTTTACAACCCGTATTACTATGTAACAAATGTTTTACAACTTGGGTAGAATTTTATTTATCTTTGTTTTATTTTATTCATAAATGTGACATCCCCACAAGGGTGTTACAATGTCAAACGCCTTTGTGTTGGTATCAAGATGGGGAGAGTATGACCATTGGACTAGATCTTATACAACAGACTACGGAAAAAGTGAAGATAATACAAGAGAAGATGAGGACGATTCAAAGTAGACAGAAGAGTTATGCTGATAAGTGAAGGCAACCTCTTAAATTTGAGGAAGGTGAGCATGTGTTCTTAAGAGTAACACCTACGACTGGTGTCGGAAGGGTTATTAAGTCCAGGAAGCTCACTCCTAAGTTCATTGGACCTTATCAGATTATTCGTCGGATAGGTCCTGTAGCCTACCAGATAGCTTTACCACCTTTTCTATCTAATCTACATAATGTATTCCATGTGTCTCAATTGAGGAAATATATTCCAGATCCAATGCAGGTTATACAGCCAGATGAAGTGTAACTGAAGGATAATTTGACGTATGAAACACTTCCTATTAAGATTGAGGACAGTAGAGTAAAGCAGCTTCAAGAAAAGATGATTGAGCTGGTAAAGGTAATATGGAATTATGCAACGGAAGATGCTACTTAGGAGCTGGAAGATAAGATGAGGAAGCAATACCCTCAACTATTTTGAGTTACAATAAATTTCGGGGACGAAATTTTTATTAGTGGGCGAGAGTTGTAACACCCCAACTTTTGGATAAATGACAATATTATCCTAAATGTACTGTTTTGTATTTTTCTGTAAGTTATAAAATTTATTTGACTATTTTGTGATTGTATTTGAGTGTTTTGTGTGATTTGCTTCGAGTCAAGAAAATAATAATTTTCGAGCTGGGGAAATCTTATTTTAATTATTTGGAACTGGGGGATCTTACTAAACCCAATTCTGAATGATACATGTATTAATCTTTTAAGTTTTAGGATTTAACTGTGCAATAAAATAATTTTATATTATTATAATATTATTTTATTTGACAGTACTTACTGTCTCAAAAATAGTAGAAATCTGCTCCAAAATGACCATGGACCCAAAAAAGTATGTGGGACCCGCGTTTAGTGAGCCAGTCAACATTTCTGGCTAGATTAAATCCTAAACCAATGAAATGTAGTCAACATTAGTGGCTTGATAATTCTAGACCAATGAGAATCAAGTTCACAAAAGTGGTTGGACTTGTTAAGATTAAACTAAAAAGCTTAACCAAGTTAGCTTAAACCTAACTAAGTTAACATAGGAAGCTTTTTTGGTAACCAAATGAAGGAAACCTAGTTAGCTTTCTAGTTAAGTCCTAGTTAGAGACGGTTCTAAAAATATCAAGACAAAACCTAGTTAACCTAAGTAACTATATAGTTAGACAAGTAACTAAGCAAACTAATCAAATGCACTTAAGTGTAACTAGATTTCATAAATGAACACAAACCTAGTTTGCTTCTCTTTAGGCCATTCGGTTATGGCATGTCCTAGAAGGTTCAAGAGTGGTGACCAAGCTTGGATATCATCCATTGATTACATCTAGGGCTATTAAATGTAAGGAAAAGTCAACAAAGGAGGCCACCTCCCTTGATGAAGTTCACGACCAAGTAGAGCTAGGAGAGCTCTTCACTTCATTCTTCATCTTTGCTATCACTTAAACTTACATTTTTCTCTCTTCAAGAACACCAAGAACAAAAATCACCATTGTTGCTTCTTTGAGAGCAATTCGGCCAACTCCAAGAAACCACACTTCTCAAATCCAAATAACATTCTAAGAACATCTCTAGTTGAGAGTTCTTCCAAAAAAATTCATCTTGAGCTTGGAAAATCACTTTGGAGATTTTTCCTACAAGGTGAAACTTCTTGTTTCTCACTTCTAACATGATTTCTAAGGTTCTAAGTCATGATTGATCCATGGTTTATGTTTTTCTCCTATAGTTATGACTCTTTAAATTTTTGTTTAAGATCTTTACATTTCTCTTGGAAGGTCACAAAAACCATAGGAGGAGAGTTTGAAGGAGTTGTCTTCCTTTAAGGTAAGAGGGAGATTTAATCTCATCAACCTTGTGTGGTGATGAGAAAATGGATTGTATGTGTGTGAAGAATCCATAAGGATTCATTTGTTTGGTTGTTTAGATGTTTTCCTTATTTGTGATTGATTTTGCTTGAATGGATGTTTATAACTTTAAAATATATTGCATGTGTTTAAAGATGCATGATTATTAACATAGGACGTGAATAACATGTAAGGTTTGCATGAATGTTCCAAAGAACACAACATGGAGCTCACGACTTCACTATGAAAAGAGAACCAAAATGTTCTCAACCATTTTCTACAAGGATGAATCAATTGATTTAATAAGGTTAATGGATTTTACAATGATTTTGAGGATAGAAAATAATTTAAACATGATTTATACACAAGAAATGTTGAAATCGGCCAACAGGCCCTTTTAATGTGTAATTAATCCAAAACTTGTTTTCTAAGTGTAGACTAGTTATTTAACCTAAAAAGAATTCATTTGCAATGGATTTTCAAGAACTAAATAAGTAAACAAATTTTATTAGAAATATAGTATGGAAGAGACATAAACAAAACTCTTGAAAAATACTTACCTTTGAGTTTTAAAGTATGTTAGCAATTTTCAAAGGGTATTTTGTAGTTATAAACTAAACAAAGGAATTTTTAAAGAAAAATGTAGAACATACCTTTTTAATGAATTTTCTAGACAAAATGCTATCAAAATTTATTAGAAACAGACAAATAAAAGAGAAAGTTTCACAATATATTTATAACATAAGGAAAACATTTTACATAGTTTAAAAGTATTAGAAATAGCTTACGCTTATTTAAAATAATGATTTTTAAGCTTTACGGTTAAGAAAATGATTTAAAAATCTTACGTAATTGAGAAAATAATTTAAAAATCCTACGCGATTTTAAAAATATTGAAAAATATTTACGCGATTTAAAAATGTTTGTAAAAGTGACACGATTGTGAAAACGCGATAAAATTTCTACGCGATTAAATGAAACGGTGAGTTTTACTGTCGGGTCAAAGTGGTGGACCCAGACATGTTGAGATATGGTACTGTCAAGTGGAGACGTACTATATTTAGAGATATTGAGATTGAGGGTATTTTTGTAAATATGGTAATATATTGAGACCAAGGGTATTTTTGGAATTATAGTTCTTATTCATGCATTGAGCGTCGTGTCAATTGGTTGATATTAGCGATTGATTGACGAGATGAATTACACCATGTTGTCGGTGTGATAAGCGTAGTGTGGTTCATTGAGTGGACTTGCAGGCATTAGTGTGCGGAGTATTCCACATGTGGACAGTTGGTCGCTCCTCTGGGCCGTGGTAACTGGTAACACACTAATGATCTCGACACACACTATTCTTAATCGAGATCTTGTGGAGACTGTTTAGTACAATGCCTGTAGTGCACGATGTATTTGGACTGTGTACTACTACACGATGTTTTGGACTGTGGGCTATAGACACGATGTTGGACAGTGCAATAGTTTGGTTGGACAGCCTGAGGTACTGATGGTTCTTTTCGAATCATTCTCTCTGATGTCTGTGTCTAGCTCCATGGAGTAGGAATGAGTCGTATGCATTTGCATTTGTGGCATGCATCATAATGTTATTATTTGTGATATTATGTATGATGTGTTAAATTGTGTTATTGTTTATGATACTATGGTATATGTTAAACTGTGATATCTGTTGTATTGTCATTTTCTTATTTGCCATGCTAGTAATGATGTTGTTTATCTCACCTCTTTATTTGTATATGCTTCTGTATTATTATTTATATTCTGTAAAGAGTTTGAGGAAGAGGAAGAGGAACAACCTTTAGAGATTTTGTATCTTGAGGAGCAGCCGGAGACCAATTCGAGGAAGGCGAGCCGTTCGACCACCCATACCATTTGGATTGGTCTTGTGGTTATGGCGTTGTCTGGATTCCTTGGTTTTGTGAGACTCGATTTTCATGGAGGCTCTGAAGCCTGGCGATTGTGGGAGGATAGAGGATCGGTAGTCTACGTGGGGCGTCTGACTGTGACCCTACATAGAGAGTTTGACGGGGAGCCTGTGTTTACTACTACCTTGTATTTATATCTTGAGTTGGCGCTGACTCTTAGGCGTTATTGGGGAGGGCTTTTCCATGTGCCTAGTGAGATCAGTAGTGTGTCAACAGCACGGACTCCTGTCCGTAGAGCTGCGAGACATCCTGGATTTCTATTATCCGATGATCCATCTGAGAGTGATCCATCGGAGGGTTATGAATCTTTGATGTGCACTTGGGCACTTTATGTTTTAGTACTGTTATGCTAACCCTTTACTACTTCATCTAAATATTTATAGTTGTAAATTATTTGTATAACTTTAAACAAAAGCATATGTATATTATGGAGTGTGATAATAGTTTATTTTATGATTATGTTCTGTGTTATTTTATTTAACGTTATTATGTATAAAAGGAAAAATTTTACAACTCATATTAATTATGTATCAAATGTTTTATAACTTGGGTAAGGTTTTATTTTATTGCATCATAAATGTGACATCCCCACAAGGGTGTTACAGGCACAAGTATATATTAGTTGCTATCGATTATTTTACGAAGTGGGTTGAGGCAATCCCTTTGAAGGATTTTACTAAACAAGATATTATCAATTTTGTCCAAAAAAATATTGTACATAGATTTGGTATTCCTCATACTTTAACTACTGACGTTGTATTACCAATCAAAATTAATCTTCAACGGATTAGATTGCAACGACAAAATGAAATCCCTACTCAGGATTATTGGGAATTGATGTTCGATGAATTAAACCACTTGGATGAAAAAAGGTTAATTGCTCATGAAAATTTGATTGGAAAAAAAGAAAGAATTGCAAAATTATGATCTGATAGTAATTAGAGCTAGATTAGTATTTTTAAGCATACTGGTTGTGCGTTTTAATACCAATTTGACTAGCAGTTGATATAGAAAATGGTGGTTTTGGTACAACAATATTTTTTATGAATCCTGTGATTTTTTTTAACTTGTTGGTTGCAAGAAAATTAGATTTGGAGAAATCTAAGTGTTCTTAGCAGATCAGGATTTTTGGTACCCTTTAGTGATTGGCTTTAAGAAGCCAAATCTGACTTCTTTTCTTCAATTCCCTCACGGTAGCCAGAAATAGAGAAGGAAAACATAAAGAAGGAAGAGGAAAACCATGGGGAAGAAGGAGAAAAAGGGGGGAAAAGCTAAAAGGGCCAAGAATCATAGTTTGAAGGAGGATACAAGAGCAAGATCAAGGCTTCAAGATCTTCATCTTTGCTACATAAGAGGCATCGGTGTTTTCTATCTTAGTTTCTTTATCTTTTTTTATGCTAAGACTTAGGCCTTTAGATGGAGAAGAGAGGTTTTCTAAGAGTGAGAACTATTCTCTTTAGCTTGATTCTTGCTTCTATAGTTGGAGTGAGTTTGATAATAGCTAGTTTGATGCATAGTTGTCAATTTTGATTCCCTAGAATCCATGATATTCACTTAGGTTGAATATTGGCATTTGATCCATGTTTTAATGAGTTTAAGTTAGTGTTTGATGATTCTAATATGTTTAGAGATCATGTTTAGGATTAGAAATCACTTAGAATCCATGACATGAGAGTTGGATATGAATTAGAAATAAGTTTGCTGCATAAGGAAAGTTGTTTTTTCTAGTTTTCTACAAGGTGTAATCAATTATAAAGCCTTTGTAATTGATTACCAAGCTTCTGAGGCTGTGAAATGTATTTCTGGGCAGCTTATAATCGATTATGCAACCTTTGTAATTGATTACAAGGCCTCTAGATGTGTTGTAATCGATTACAACACCCTTGTAATCGATTACAAGTGATTGACCTGTAGATATCGGATTGACCTGATTCCAATGGCATTTAAAAGCTAAGACATAAGACTTCATGTAGTAAAAATTTTAGAATTTTAGAAATTAGGATGTACAATTGGTGCATTCATGAAGATTAGCCTTTTTAGGTGATAAACCAGAAAATGTTAAAATAAGTTCTTGTTGAAATGAAGTTTCCTATTGATTGGGATTCTTGATACATCCTTTTTGGTGTAGGGTCTAGATACAAGAGTATTAGTGTTGAGACATAACTAGTGGTACTTCTTGGAGAGAATAACCACTTACCCTATGTGAATGGCTTTGAGAAGTAAAGACAAGGTGTACTACAAACAACTAGTTTGGATTTGTTTAGTATAGTATACCTATATATATGCATAGATTACTCCTTTAGCGTTAAAGTTGAGTTTAAGATGCATAGTGGTGTATGCTCCCTTGTTTATCAAGGTTAAGCTTCGAGTTTTCCTAGAGGCATGAGTTGGTTCCTTTATGTGATAGAGTTGAGCCAAGAGTGTATGTTTTCTAGTTATAGTTCTTTCACTTGGTTAAGGTGAACCTTGTGATAGGATTTGAGAAACCCTAGGCATCCTTTGAGAAGTATAATGCCATAGGTCAATACCTAGAACCTTGAGCAACGTGAGGTTACCTTGTGATTCACTTGTGAAGTGATGAAGTGAGGTCTTAGGTATTGTATGCTAAGTGTACTTAGCAAGTAGTATTTGTTATCATGCATTGGTTGCTCCCTTGTGTAGAAAGTAAAGTCGGGGATGCATGGATAGCATTTACTCCCTTGTGAGACAAGGTTTATGTTATAGGAAGAATTAGAAATGTAACCTTGCACCTTATGTGATAAGTGAGCTTGGTTGAGAAGTTTGTTAGTTTCCTTAATCACTTGGTTAGGAAAAACCTAGTGATGAATATATGTACTTGTGAAATACATTGCATATCTTCTTTTCAAACTTGCTATGTTTTGTTTCCTATGTATTGTAACCTTAGATGATGTACACAACCATTTGACTAGAGGATTGTAGGTAATTGGTATAAGATTCTCAGAATGAAGACTAGTCCTAAATTCTCAGAGTGTAGGCTCAATAGGGCTAGGTTATCAGTACTACGAGGTGGTATCAGTACACTCACTATTGTGAGGTAGAACCAGCCCACTATCTACCAGGTAGCATAGGGCTCTTTTTCCTAACTTACTGAGATAAATACAATGAACGGAGGTTCATAAGAAACAAGTAAGTGGCATGTGTTTTCTAAAACTAAAAACTTGCATCAATATTGCATCATAATATTATTAAGATCTTGTGTGAGCATAACCATACATCATACCATAAAACATTGCATTTGTTGGTAGCTATATGGGCAGTTGCCTTGCTTGTTGGTTGCTCGATGATATCTCACGATTGTATGGGCGGTTGTTTGATATCATTGATTATCGTTTATTCACCATGGGTTAAGATTGTTGATTGCCTTGTGAATGATACATAAAGTAGTATGTATGTTCTAATATTGTTGAGCAGTGGCTTATTTATCTGTTGCAGGCTTAATCTTATGTTTATAGTGTCAGTTATTCATTGCGAATGTTTAAACACTGGTATTGGAATGCTTAAAATGAGAAATTATGATTTCTCACCTTGTTGTGTTTCCATATAAATCCAAGTATAGGTAAAGGAAAGCATAAGAAGCAGAAGAACTAGCGTAGTTTATTTTGTTTCTTATAATAAATATGTTATATATTTATTTTCTACTGCTTTCAGTTCGTATAAGGTTGTGTATTACAGAATGCCTTGTGAGGCTATGATGTATATATATATAACTTTTTGTTGTTCAGGCTCTCCATATTTATTTATGTGAATGAATGATATGGGTTTAGTTTTTTTTTTTATTTTAAGTTAGAAGTGACATAGCTAGTACTGTGTGCCTTATATATAGATGGTATACTAGGTTCTCAGTATTGGGATGTTACAGGGGCCATATCAAATCGAAAACATTTTTTCAAGTAATGCTTATTCGATTACAAATATTAATTCAAACAAAAGAATTACTGCCATAAATGGTAAATATTTAAAAATATATAGACCAACAATTCAAGAAATTAAAGTTTCATTATAGATGTCATATTGATTTTAGATCAAAGGTAACCAAAATACAAGTTGTCATTACACAAATAAACATTAAAAATATTTACTGAAGTCTTGAAAACAAAGACTCCCAAGCATCTACAATTCTTTTCTTTTCAATAGAAGCTGTTTCGAAGGACGGAGCTAAATCCTGAAGGGCTTGCTTCACATGGTTGCCTTCAACAGTCCACCTTTGATAGTCTTCGTTAAGGGTTTACTCTTGAGTCGCACAATCTTCAGTAAGGGCTCGAAGATCACTTTGTTGCTCCTTGAGTATTTACAGCTCTTATTCGAGCTCAGCAATCCTCTCTTCATTCTGGTTAATATTTTGCTGAGTCATCGATAGAACAGTGCTGAGCTTCGAACATTTCTTTTTTGTTTTAGAAACATTAATCATCAATTGATTCTTTTTCTCGAGCAAATTTTGGTTATTTGTGATAACTTGATTAAGACCAGGAAGTTGAGTTGGTAAGTCCTTTGTTAGGCCAATTAGTTTTTGAAAAACTGACTGGGCATTCAAATTTAGGAGATGCTTGTGTTGGTTCAGCTGGTTGAGAAGTCCCAGTAGTTGTTGTTTCTTGTCCTCAGCAGTCATAACTGAATCTACCCTAAGTCGTAAGAGATTAGTTAATTCTTTCTGTAGTTGGGAGGTAGATATGCTTTGGACTTCGATTTCTGAATGAGCCATTGAGTGATGTGATTTCGAAGATAAAGACCTTTTGGACAAAATGTTTTCAAAACACTTCATAACATCATTCTCATCTTCGCCATCATCAATGTATATAGCTTTTGCTTCTTCTTCGAAAGTAGTTTCAGTTTGTGCAGACTGAACTTTAACATAAGTTGATAAAGTAGGCTCAGGAGTCTGAATAGTCTCAATCAAAATAAGGACTTCGATTTCAGCTGAGAAGTTTGTTTCATGTGAAGGATTAACATTTTCCTGTATTATTAAAATGGATAAGGATGATGATTTTCTTATAAAAAACTATAGTCATTCATATTTAATGGTTTAAATATCAAACTTGAGCATCAGTCTCGATGATAGGGACCTCTGATATAGGTTAATTTCAAGAACTAAGTTTTCCTAAAAAAGATGTAAGAAACAAAGTTAAAATAATTTTAGACAAACGAAAAATGAATTAATGTAGGTAAGGATATGAAACTTGAGCATCAGTCTCATTGATAGGGACTTTTGATGTGTGTCCAATTTCAGGTATTATGTTTTCCTAAAAAGAAAAAGAGGAGTTAAGGTAATTCCAAACAAGTAAAATTAAATTTAACTTAGGAAAATGTTAAACCTAGATATTAGCTTTGATGAGGATGTCTTGAGCCCCAATGCTAGTTTCTTTTTTAGCTTAAACATCAACATTAAACATTCTGTCGAAGCGGGTACTTAAGACTGAGGTTACTTCTGGCCTGGGTGTAATTTTACTTGGAATGAAACTCAAATCCCTTGGAGGAGAAGGGATTGGTGATGGAGTCTTGAATCCTTTCGAGGATGCAGAAGTAGTTTCCCTTTGTCCTAAGGGGGAGGATTCCTATTTGAAATCAAAATGATTAACCATATAGTAAGAAGACTTCGAATCTAGGAAGTTAGATAACTTACCAATATGGGTTCAGTCCTTCGAGTGGCTGGAACTGACTTAATACTCCTCAAAGAGATTAGCTTTCAAAAACAATGATTTGTACCTGTTTCGACACTTCGTGCTTTACGCGCCTAATTTTCATTAGGCTTTCTGCAATTGTCTTTTCCTAAAAAGATGAAAAGAAATAGAAATAAAAAAGAGAAGGGTTGATGAAGGAAAATAAGGTTCAAATGATCCTTTTACCTTTGATTGAGGGGGAGCAGTAGGTGTAGCTTCTTTGATTACCTTTTTCTTTTTCTCAGCAATTTTTTGAAAGTGCTGGGGCAGGTTTCTTTGGAGGATGGGATGAAGAGGTTACTTTCACTGAGACTATTGATTTTGTTTTTGGGATTTTGCTTGGCCTCAGAGGTTCATCCTCCCAGTCTTCATCATCATGAGCATCCTCCATTACTTTTGTCCTTTTCAAGAGTACAAAAAAAACATGAATAATTAGTAATCGAATAAAAAAAATGAGGAAATAAAGATTAAAGACTTAAGACTTTACCATGTGGTGGATATTTTATTACTCGAGTGTATCCATAAATTAGAACTTGGTAGTTGCCTAGATAACAATTGGTAAAAGTTACCTCTCATTTCTTCGAATCCTTACCAACACCCAACGCTCCATTTTTGGGATTTGGATAATAGTTAGTCATACCAGAAGGAGCATTGGGAAGTGGAGGAAACTTTAGTGGAGTTTCGAATCGTTTGAATGAAGCCAAAGGATTCGAAACCAATGCACCAATGAAACGAGCGTAACAAAATTAGTGATGCTCTACTTTCTTTTGTTTTAGGACTTGCTCAACCTCTCGAACCACTAGCCTTAAGTTTCGAGGATCGTATTTGACTTTAAAGAATTTCTCAAATTTAGAAATTTCTTTAAGGTACATACCTTTTGTTTTCTTGGAAATAGCTACAGTCTATATAGAGAAGCTTGCATTAGTAAATTGTAGAAGGCAATGTCCGAAAGATTGTTTCTATGGGGAGTAATATTTTTCCCACCAATTTTTGAATCTTAGAGTCGAGAAGAATGATGGCTCACACTCGAAAGGATTAAACCATTCTCTCATGGCAATGTTCTTCTTCATAAAGTGTTTGTATTGTTCGAAATATTTAGCTTTTGACTCGCAAATCTAATGTTTGTCTTTAAGTGAGATAGGAGAAGGAATGCACTGAGAAAACTCAAGTTGTCTAGAAATACAAGAAGGTAAGTAGATTTGGAGGTTGTAGTCTTTCAATTTTGGATAACCAAGAGAAAGGATCGAAGTGGTGAAAATGTTGTGGTTTTTAGCCTATCCTCGAGGAGTTGAGCATAGATATGATTGTCAAAACTATGCAGGGCCACATTTTCAAATAGCGAAGGGAGAAAAATTGAAGTTGTTTGAGTGACACTACATATTTAGGAATAATGAAAAGAAGAATTTGAAATCCTCAACTTCTCTGCCTAGTTTTGAGGCATACTAAAGTTGGGACATTTGAGGACCTTCGATTTTTTTGAGAGTGGTTGAGGTAATTGAACTCTAAAGGTGAGGTCTGAAGAAGGTGTTGAGCCAAAGCTACAGTAACTAGTACGTTCCTCTAAGGTTATTGAGGGGTTTAGTTTCTGATTTGAGTAAATTGATGGCTTTTGACATCGAAGCATAAAGTTGGGCAATAATCAATTTGCTCAGGCAACGAGGAGAGCCCTTATGAAGAAGGGTGGCTAAAGGAAGAAGAGACTTTGGAATTTGGAGAGACCTTGTGCAGAAGACAAAAGTGTAACACCCCAAAAATTTCCTATCTCTTAAACAGTAATTTTGACAGTTAACAGAATTTTACTATTTAGTAATTTCTGGATACTGTAAAATTATTTTGTTTATTCCGTTAGTGTATTTGATCGTTTTGAGTGATTTACTCCGTGTCAGGAAAATAAAAATTTTCGGGCTGGAGAAAACTTTACGTAATTTAATTTTTACCGTTAGGTAATTATTTTACGTAATCTGATTTGATATTTGTGAATTTTCTAATTTTTGTGATTTTATGTGTGATTTTGAAATTTTTATGGTTTGTGAGCCCCACGAGGTGTATGTGGGCCTAGGTGGCCATATGTGGGCCCAGGAGGGTCCCGCAAAGCAAAAATTTTTCTACGCATAGAAAAATTTGTACTGTTTAGACGGAGACAGGGGATCTTACTAAACCTAAATCCGGAAACAATTTTTAAAATTTTATTGTACTGTGTTTTGTACTGTATTTAATTATCAGATAATAAAAATACAGTAAAAATATTATTTGTAGGATACAAGAATAAATATTATACTGCGTAGTCAACAAAGAGAGCTTGACTTGATTTATACCCTTGGATGAGAATACTTAGTTTGAATATTAACCATTGATTTAATCAAAGGTTAAGAAAGAAACTTAATAAAGAAGCCTTGGATAATAACCATTGATTTAATCAATGGTGTGAGAATAAGCTTAGTTAGGAAGGCTTTGATATCAACCATAGATGTAATCAAAGGTGTAGAATTGGTCTTGAAAAATGACAAAGACCATTTATAACCATTTGGATTTAGATTAATTAAATCAAGGGTGGAGATTTAATCTTAAAAAGTAACAAAGACCATTTATGACCATTGGATGAAGAATCAATCAATGGTGGAGATTTGGTCTTCTAAAGTAGCAAAGACTAATTATGACCCTTGGATTTAAAATTTGAAGAAGCAATCTTGAACCTTAATTTTGGAGACACATCTAAGGGCTAGAATTGAAAGGAGAAAAATCCAATGGCCTAGATTAAGTCTTCTAAATAAAAAATCTACATTAATCCTAACCATTGAATTAATCAATGGCTAGAAATGCTCCAAATGGTGGCTAATTATTATGGTCATTTATTAAATGCACAAGGAGAAGCATGCATGGAGGGGGATGGTTTTGGATTGTTTAGAAGACAAAGAAAAAGAGGCTTTATGACCATTATTAATTGCTTTATGTCATTGTTAAGTGGTCTTGGTCAATGTTTCATCATAATTGATCATTATTGATCAATTTACACTCAAGGACAATGCATTGGAGGGGAGCTACGAAATTGAGAAGCTTTAGGACGTAGGAAAAAGTTTGAAGACCATTATTGCCATCCTTGGTCATCATTAGACATTTTCAAGAAGCTAAGTTACCAAGTTTTCTCTTCATTTCTCCTTCTTCATGTTTTGGCCAAGCACTCCAAGAACACCTTCCATCACTCAAAAATTTCATCCAACTTGATTTTCTAAACCTAAACATCATTCTAAGAACATCTCTAGTTATGAGTTTGTCCAAAATCATTCATCTTGATCTTCAAATTCAAGCTTCAAGTTTCTATCAAAAATCAAAAATTTCATCTTTGTTCTTCAAGAGATATCATTTGGTCAAAACCCCTAAAATCACCATCCAAGCTCTTTTAATTTCATCCAACCATAGATCTTGAATCTACATGATGTTCTAAGCAACTTTCATGTTGAAGATTTTCTCTAAATCATTCATCTTCATGGAGTTTCTTCAAGATCAAAGTTATTGGGTTTTTGAGGTGAAGTATAAAGAAACTTCATTTCTTCTCTCTTTTTCATGATCTAAACCATGTTTGATCCATGGTTCCTCTTAATCAAGCTTGATATGTTAATTAACTTGTATTTTGTTATGTATTTGAGAAGCCCTTGGTGGTGAAGGACTTGGAAAAAGAAACAAATCAAGAAGCTTTGGAGGATCTTCAAGAGGTAAGAGGGAGATCCATCTCACCAACCAAGCATGGTGGTGAGAGATGGTATTTTATTTGATGGATGTGGAATCCATGTGAGGATTCATATCCATGGTCATGTAATTAATTTGTGGGTGTTTATGAGCTTTGATTAATTTTCTATGTTTGATATGCTTTGCATGATTTTATAGTTTTGATGATATGCTTGATATGCTATACATGCTTTTATGGCTTTGATGGTATGCTTATATTATTTATGATGAAATATATATGTATATGCCATGACTTGATGGTGGAAAGGAAATTGATTTTTGGCTCCAATAGCCAAGGAAGAGCTACGGTTTTGATGCCCTTGATTAGGGTTCATATTGAAAATTTTCAAGAACAAAAGAATTGATTTTTGAGTACTTAGAACATGGTGGATTTCGAACAAGACACCTCAAGATAGGTGTTCACAAAATTAATATTTTCTTGAATGATGAAAATGGATGTTTAGAAAAGTAGAGAAAATAAACAAAGAATTTATTTTTCAAAGAGTACATGAATATGGTTTTAGAAGGATTTTTATTGATTTATTTTGTGTAAAAAGTTTCTAAGTGTTTTACTAAACATGAGATTTAAATGAAAATAGCAATGATAATTTTAAGGATTTGCAAAGAAAGTGAAAAAGGATTTGTAAGGAAAGTAAAAATGAATTTGAACAAATGGGTTTGGTTTTTATGACCATCGGTATTTCGGTTTTGAAAATAAAGAATTTTTAATGGTTTTGTTTGTGTAAAACCATATCAATTTAGGAGGAAAATATTTGATGGCTTCAATGGCCAAAGACTCTACGATTTTTAGAGGTTGGAATAATTTTGGTTTTACGAAACAAAGTAATTTTAAAGTGGAAACAAAATATTTGAACAAAATGTTTTAGTATAAGGATTTTGGAAAAGAAATCAAAGTATTTTATCACTTGAGAAATAAACTTTCATATGAAAATGAAAAAGAAATGTTGCAAGGGTTTGAATCTTAATTTGTTTTGAAGAGAATTGATTTTAGAATTGATTTGGGAAAAATGGAGAATATAATGGTGTTTTGAAAATTTACTAACGTATAATTTATTTTCAAGTTTTGAACTACGTTAGAAAATGTTAAGTTTTGAAACGTTGATTTACATCAATGAAAAAGTAATTTTGTGAATTATATTTTGAAAAAGAATTTCTTGAGTAAAGAACTGTGGAAAAATATTTTCTTGAGTAAGAAAATATATTAAATGAAGTGTAAAGTTATATTATTTTGAGAAAAGTTAAAAAAGGAATTTTTAAAGGTCAAGAAATATTTTCTGTAATAAAATTGTGGTGAAAAATTATTTACGTATCTTAAAAATGTGATTTTAAGTTACGTGATATGGAAAAATATTTCTATGTGATTTTAAATACGTTGAAATATTTATACGCGATTTGAATTTATGTTTAAATATTTTACGTGATTTGAACTACTGTTGATAAATCACTACGTGATTGAATAGCGATAAAATATTTTTTATGCGATTGTGAAAATGGGGGAAAATTGTTATGAGATTTGGAAAGTGTTTTAAATATTTTAAGAATGATAGAAAATGATTTACGTGACGTAAAAGAATGATTTTTAAGTTACGCGATTTTGAAACAGTGAAAAAATACTATGCGATTTTGAGAAACGTATATTTTTACACGATTAAGAAAAACGTTAAAAAAATTAGTACGTGTTTTAAAAGTGCAACAGAAGAGTTGCGGTATTTTGAAAACATAACAGAAATGTTACTATATTGTGAAAACATAACAGAAGTGTCACGGTATTGTGAAAATATAACAAAGACGTTTCAGAATTTTGAAAACGTAACATAAGTGTTACGATATTTTGAAAATGTAATATAAACATTTTGGAATTGTGAAAACATAACAGAAACGTTTTGGAATTGTGAAAATGAAATGGAAATATTACGCAATTTTGAAAATATGACAAAAGTGTTTTATAACTATAAAAATGTGATAACATGATTTTTGCTATTGAAAATATAGTATAATTTGGTGCATTTTATATGCATTAGAAAAAGATGCTTGTGATTGGATTTGGTGCATTATACATGCATTGGAAAAAAATATGCGTTGAAGCATATGATACATTGAACAAATGAAATTGAAAAGATTTGGCCCTTTGGGGTTGGACTTGCACGGATATATTCGTGCATTGTATATGACCCTTGTGGTTGAAGAGGGAATGAGAATTGATAGTGAGGTCTATGATGGATCTTGGGGCGTTGAGGCGCGGCGGTCGACCAAGTGGACGGTAGCGAGTACACTGTGTCACTTGGCGACTGCAGTCCGTTGCAACGCATTGAAGATACCCGACAAGAACATGATTCTTTTCAACAACTGGAAGATTGTCTTTGGGCTAAGGCTGACAATTGACAGAGCATTCTCCTCGAAATTGTGAAAACCTCCATGGAGTTGTTTTTGAAAAAAAAAATTGAGTCTTTGTGCACATACATAAATCTGAGCATTTATATCTATATGAGATATTAATTGAGGAATATTGGCTATGACAATTGTTTTAAATACTTGGATGATGATGATGATAAATGATGTTTGGAATATTAATTGCTATATGATTAGATGATGATAGTTGATTAATGTTGAATACATTGTTAGAACTCTTGTATGATATACCTATATGATATTGTTGTTTGTGTTATCTCTGTGCTGCCATGTTGGTATTGGCGTAGGTGATCTCACCTCTTTGTTGTATTGTTTTATTTTGTCTATATTGTTAAAATTATACAGTAAAAGGAACGAGTTGTCTTAGACATAACGGGTGATAGATACTTGGAGATTGATGAAAACATTGACAAGTGGCTGTCTCAAGTTCGAAGGTGTTCAAAGTAGACAAGGAGTAGAGTTCTGATGCATCAAGTTGGATACAAGAGAAGGAACGAGTATGTTACGTTTTAACGTTAGTGTTATACCGTGCTATTAAGTAGAACCTGTCATAGGGTTGCTACTATTAAAAAAAAAAGAGTCTGATAGTGTTCTCTTTAAATTGTGAAATATTAATTAGTGTCAATATTATATATGAATCTGTTTCAATATATTTTTCAGTATTACTTTTAAATTTCAGTAAGTTTATGTTTCAACAAGAAAGAAATTTTAAAACCCATCTTTTCATAACTCAAACCTTTTACAAATGGATTTTCAGATTATGAGTCGGGAGTCGGAAATGTGATGCCCTAGGGAGGGTGTTACAAAAAGCACTGAACCAAAACATAAGAAAGGCTACATGTTCTTCATTAGATACTTCTTCAGTCTCGAGATAATTATTCCCAATAAGGTAGTAAAGGTTAGCTTTGATAAATTGGGTTCGATCGTTGTGGTAGGAGTCATGCTGCTAGTTGTAACACCCCAAACTTTCTATGTATTAAACAGTAATTTTAACCGTTAACAGAAATCTACTTTTTAGTGATTTCTGTGTGCTGTAAAACTATTTTGAATATTCTGTCTGCGTATTTGACCATTTTGAGTAATTTGCTCCGTGTCAAGAAAATAATAATTTTCGGGCCGGAAAAATCTACGTAAATTAATTTTTACTGTTTAGTCTTAATTAATTTACGTAATCTGATTTGATATTTGTGAGTTTTGTAATTTTTGTGATTTTATGTGTGATTTCAGAATTTTTATTGTTTGTGGGCCCCACGAGGTGTATGTGGGCCTGGTGGCTATACGTGGGCCCAAGTGGGTCCCGCAAAATGAAAAAATTTTTCTACGCATAGAAAAATTTGTACTTGTTTAGACGGAGACAGGATCTTACTAAACCCGAATCAGGAAACAGTTTTAGAAAATTTCTTTATCTTGTATTTTGTCTTTGTATTTAATTATCGACGATAAAAATACAAGAATTATATTTTTGTGAGGTTATAATGGATAAAAATAAAATTCTATATTATTAAAATATTATTAAGATAACATTAGTGGTTTGGATATCCACTATTAATTTAATTACAGTTAGAAATTTAATTTTGATTTAATTAACGGTGGAGATTTGATCTTAAAAGTAAATAGGATCAATTATAACCGTTGGATTGAAATTAAATCAAGGGTAGGGATTTAATCTTCTAAATGGCTATGACCATTATCAACCCTTGGATGTAAAATTAATCAATGGTGGAGATGGATCATTAATGACCATTGGATTTGGATTTAGATCAATGGTGGAGAATTGGTCATCAAAAATGATTACAACCATTTTGGACCCTTGGATGAAAAGTTTGAAGGTGTAATCTTGACCATTCATTTTTGGAGACACATCTAAGGGATGGGGTTTAAAGAGAGAAGATCCTATGGTCCATAATAAGTCTTCTACCTAGAATACTTTTAATTAATATCTATTCTACCTATAATGCTTTAAATTAATACCTAAAATGACTAAAAACAAAATGGCTATCAAATTGTCATATTTTGCATGCATGAAGAGGGGGGGCACGGTTGAAGAAGCAAGGAAGGAAGGAGACCAAGATAGAATAGGCTTTTTAGGCCAAAGAAAAAAAGATAGAAAAGGTTAAGGGAAAATTGCCAAGTGTTAAGACAATTTCCTATTGATCATCAATGCTTATGTTTTTCAAACTTCACTTTTTCTCCTCTCTAATTGCATGCTACGGCAATGCACTTCTTTGAAGACTAAAAACACTCATTTCTATATTTCCTAATATCATTTCTTCATTCTTTCACTTAAGTTTCAAGACCAAACCAAAGCAAACTTCATTTCTCTCCCAAAAACACACCATTCGCCAAGTCTCCAATTCTCTCTTCCATCACTTTTTAATTTCATACAACCAAGTTTCTTGAATCCTTTCATCATTCTAAGAACCTTTGTAGTTCACACCAAGTTCTAATTCTTCCATTTTGAAGGACTTTTACCAAGATCAAGTTCTAGAGCTTTTGTTGGTGAAGTGTAAGAAAACTTCATTTATTCTTTTCTTTTTCATGTTCTAAACCATGTTTGATCCATGGTTCTTCTTGTTCAAGCTTGATATACTAATTTTCTTGTATTTGTTTCATGTTTAAGAACTTGTATTGGTGGAGATCTTACTCAAAACACAAATCAACAAGCTCTTTGGTGGTTCTTCAAGAGGTAAGAGGAGATTCATCTCACCAACCAAGCATGGTGGTGAGGGATGGTTTTATATTTGATGGATGGTGAATCCATGTGAGGATTCCTATCCATGGTCATGTAATAATTTGTGTGTGTGTTATGTGCTTTAATTATTTTTGCTTATGCTTGATATATTTTGCATGATTTACTTGTGTTTGCATGCTTAGTAAAATTTTAATTGCTTATATGGTAAGCTTATGATATGCATGATGATATATGTTGAATATATTATGATGGATGTATGTTGAAATAAACAAAATTTTGGCTCCAAAGGCCATGGAGGAGGTCACGGTTTTGAGCTTCCAAGTTTAGAGTTTTATTGAAATTTTTCAAGAACAATGAAGTTGATTTTTAGTCCTTGAACTAAATAAATTTCAGCCAAGACACCAATTAAATTAGTGTTCACAAAAATGATATTTTCATAAATGATAAAATTGAATGATTTGAGAAGTAAAGAAATTAAACAAGAGGGTTTGTCTTATAAAAAGAGTGTATACGGTTTTTAAATAGTAGTTTCATGAATTTATTTTGTGTAGAAACAAAAATGAAGTTTACTTAAGTTAGAAGAAAATATTTCATGGTTCCAATGACCATCTATAAAGTTTTGATAATTTAGAAAAAATGTTTTGATGCAATAAAATATAAGAATTTTCAAATAAGGATTTTGGAAAAGAATTTAAGTGTTGAACTTTAAATTATCTTAAGAAGAATTAATTTTTAGAAGTAATTTAGAATTATAAAAGAAAACGTTTGTAACTTAAACGTAGAATTTGATTTAATGTTTAGAAGTAATTTAGAAATATAAAAGGAAACGTTTGTAACTTAAAAATTTCTAACGTAGAATTTAAGTATTGGGTTTTGGAAAATGTTAAGAAATTTAAATTTTGAAATAATAATTAAATCAATTAAATATGGTTTGGTAAGATTAAATTAATAAAAAGTGATTTTGAGAAAATATAGTACGGAAGAGATTTTTGATTGAGAATAGAAAGAGAATAATGTAAGAAATTATATTTTTATAAGAAATGTTCAAAATAATATTTTTAAAGTTAAGAAATATTTTGTGAAGGGTAAAACGGTGAAAAAGCGATTTACGTAACTCAAAAACGTAATTTTTAAGTTACGCGATTTGAAAAACGTTAAATTATTCCTACGCGATTTATAACGCGTTTAAATATTTTACACGATCAAAATGTTGTGGAAACATTGCTATGCATTTTAAAAATAAAAGATTATTTTTACGCAATTTAGAATACAGTAGAAAATAGTTTTGCGATTTTTAAACGTAACAGAAAATGTTACAAATCATTACTGTACGTAAAAACGTAACAAAAATATTTTGCGAATGAGAAAAACATAGTAATGTGATTTAACTGTTAATTATACAGTAAATCTTACAGTTAAAAGTAGTATATGAATACTGTACAAGAAATTGAGAAGTTTGCCTGTAATTGGCATTAATCCATTTTACGAACAAAAAAACAGTATTTGAATCTGGAATGAGAAATTATGTGATTTACCTTTGGTTAGTAATTGGTGCATTACACATGCATTGAAAATGGTCCAACGGACTGAATATGGCTAATTGCCTAGGAGAAACGTACACCTCTTGAGTGGGTGCGATATGCGTAGTGTAGGTCACTGGTTGACCTTGGGGGCATCGGGGTGCGGGTTGCTCGCAATGGGCAGTTGGTAGCTCTTCTGCACCGTGAGTTAGACCGATGCAACACACCGATGATCCGGACCGAGACACTATTCTTAATCAAGATCTGACAAAGACTGTCGTGTATGTGCTAGATGTGCAAGATATAATTATAGCACTTGGTCTGAGGCACGAGATACCGGCAGATCTTTTCGATCAATTTCTCCGACTTGAGTATTAGCTCCATGGAGTAGGACATTGAGTCTATGTTCACAAGCATGAATTTAACATATACATATGTGGTAGCATTACTGTAATTAATTGTGGTTTGAACAGTGATGATGGCATGATGGTAATTATTTTTACACTATGATGATGCCATAATTGTGATCATGATATGATATTCTTGCATAATATGTTGTCCGTATTATCTCTGTGCTATCATCTTTGGTATTGGTGTAGGTGATCTCACCTCTTTGTATGTATATCTGTTTATTGTATTTATATTGGGTGAAGACGTTGAGAAAGATACGGTACTAGAAGGAGAAGAGGAATTACTTCTCACATCAGGAACCGCAGAGTTTTGACAACATGTCATCAGGAGCTAGTTTCTTCGGATATGTACGTTTACAGTTTCATGGAGGAGCTAGAGAGTGGTGGACAAGTCCAGATGAGCGAGGACTTATTTATGAGGGGTACCGATGTTAGTATTAGTAGGCTATATCGTGGGGATCCGTTTTTCTCGTGTGACGATCTTTGTTCATGTTGAATTTCCGTTGCATATCAGGCGACATTGGGACACTAGAAATTATGTCCCAACGGAAATCAGTATAGTGTCGTCAGCCCGGACACCTGCCCGTAGGGCTAATCGTCACAATGGATTCCTACCTGTTGAGGAACCTGAGGAGGACCCGTCTGAGGGGTCTTCTGCTTAGTTAAGCTTGGGCGAGTGTGAACTCTGATATAAGTTATGTTTGTAATTATTTAAGTGTGTTTATTGTTTCAATAAATGGTTTGTAATAAATAAACCTGACAGCACGTGTGAAATATGTATATGATGTAATTTATGTGTGAGATTGTTGTATCATAGTTTTATTTTCCGCTAAGTTTATTTTATTGTTATTGTCATCAAAGAAGAAAAAAAAAATTTACAACTCATATTTTTATCACAATATCACACTTTATGACTATTGAGGGTATTTAGGTAATTAAAGTAACATAAATGTGACATCCTACGGTGGGTGTTACATTAGTTGGTATCAGAGCCCAAGTTAGAGTCTTTTGGGGTTGTGGTTAGGTCTGTCTTGTTTGTGTTGTGTGATTCTCTGTTATTGTTTTCTGAAAAGAAACAATATTGTTTGAAGATTGACCTTGCTTTCCTTGTATTGTTCAGTTTGAGTAGAAAAAGTAATGACTGGACGAGGACGTGGACGTGGAAATACTATCACAGATATGGAACTGAATGGGAATGATAATGTGAACATGGCTGCAGCTGTAGCAGCTATGCAAAGAATGGCGGAAGTGGTTGCACAACAAAATCAACGGGCTAATGAAAATGTGCACAGTTTATCGGAGTTTCGAAGGAATAATCCACCGAAATTTCATGGAGAGTTTGATCCGGAGAAAGCTGAACTTTGGATCCGAGAACTTGAAAAGATATTTGATGCTATGGGTTGTGCTGATGAACGGAAGCTTACATTGGCAACGTTTATGTTGGTAGGAGATGGTGAACGTTGGTGGGCAGGAGCTAGAAGACTGTTGGAAGCTGAAGGTAGGATGGTGACATGGCAACTTTTCAAGCAAAGATTTCTGGAGAAATATTTTCCAGCAAGTGTGAGACATATGAAGGAGATGGAGTTTCTGGGTTTACGTCAAGGATTGATGTCCGTCAGTGAGTATGCGGCAAAATTTGAAAGTCTGTCTCAATTTTCAAGATATTTGCAGATGAACCCAGATGAGGGCTGGAAATGTAGGAAATTTGAAGAAGGATTAAAGTGGATATTAAGAGAGTCAGTAACAATGTTGGAGATTAATCAATTTCCAACTTTGATTGAAAAATGTCGTAAAGTTGAAGAGATTGATCATCAACGTGCGGCAAGAAACAAGAATTTTGGACCGCAAGGTTCCAAAAAGGGAAGAATAATCAAGCAAGTCGCTCTCAACAAAAGCCGTATGTGAAACCGGGGGGACCGTATGTGAAACCGGCAGGAGGTCGACCAAGAAGCAATTTGTGGGAGGAAGTTCTAGCAACAATAAAGCAAGTCAAGTGGGACTCCTATTCGATGTTTCAAATGTGGGAAGGATCATCTCACGAAGGATTGTCCACATAAGGAAGTTGTTTGTTTTAAGTGTGGACACTTGGACATTTCTCCAAAGACTGTGATCGATAAAGAAGGAATCCTCTCGTGGGAAACGTCCGTATTGCAAGGCCACGGGCGGGTGGTCGTGTCTATACAATGAGCGGGGAGGAAGCCGCTAAATCTGGAGACTTGATAATGGAGGAGTGTGCAATTGAAGGTAATCCTTTAAGCGTACTCTATGATTCGGGAGCAACACATTCTTTCATTGCATGTGATTGTGTTGAACGTTTGGGTTTTGTGACTGAATTGCCATATGATCTGAGTGTTGCTACTCCTACTGATAAGCCTGTAGTTACCTCAACAGTATGCCTGAATTGTCCTGTCTGTGTTAGGGATAGAATCTTTTATGTGGATTTGATCTGTTTGCCTCTTTCCAAGATTAATGTAATCTTGGGAATGGATTGGTTGTCTTCTAACCATATCCTAATTGATTGTTCGAATAAAACATTAGTATTTCCTGAGGATAAGGATTCTAGATTCCTAACGGCTACTCAAGTGGAAGCTTGTCTGAAAGAAGGAGATCGTGGGTATTTATTATTATCTTCTTTGGAAGTGCAATGTGAAGATGTTTTGAAGGATATTTATGTGGTCAACGAATTTCCTGAAGTGTTTCCTGAAGATATACCTGGACTACCACTAGAAAGGGAAATCAAGTTTGCCATTGATCTTGTACCTGGAGCTGGACCGATATCTATAGCGCCCTATCGGATGTCGCCGGTAGAATTATCCGAACTGAAGAAACAGCTGGAGGACTTATTGGAGAAGCAATTTGTGAGACCTAGTGTGTCACCTTGGGGAGCTCCAGTTTTATTGGTTAAGAAGAAGGATGGGACTTCTCGTCTATGTGTGGACTATCGGCAATTGAACAAGGTTACGATTAAGAATAAATATCCACTTCCAAGGATAGATGATCTGATGGATCAGTTGCGTGGAGCCGCAATATTCTCTAAGATTGATCTACGTTCTGGGTATCACCAGATACGTGTGAAAGCGGAGGATATTCCCAAGACTGCATTCCGGACGCGCTATGGGCATTACGAATATCTTGTGATGCCATTCGGTGTAACAAATGCACCAGCTATATTCATGGACTTCATGAATAGAATTTTTCGTTCATACTTAGACAAGTTTGTTGTTGTCTTTATTGATGACATTTTGATCTATTCTCGAAATCAGGAGGAACATGCTGAACATCTCAGGGCGGTTCTTTAGATTTTAAAGGAGAATAAGTTATATGCCAAGTTATCCAAATGTGAATTTTGGTTGAGCGAAGTGCAATTTTTGGGACACGTTATATCGAAAGATGGAATTGAGGTTGATGCTTCCAAGGTGGAGACAGTTTTGGAGTGGGAAAGACCAAAGACTGTAACAGAAATCCGTAGTTTTGTCGGATTAGCTGGTTACTATAGACGGTTCATTGAGGGGTTTTCAAAGATTGTAGGACCTCTTACCCAACTTACACGAAAGAATCAACCGTTTGTGTGGACTGAAGCATGCGAAGAAAGTTTCCAAGAGTTGAAAAGACGATTGACTACTTCACCGGTATTGATTCTACCTGATCCAAACGAACCTTTCGAAGTATATTGTGATGCTTCGTACCAAGGATTGGGTTGTGTACTTATGCAGAATCGTAAAGTGGTGGCTTATGCTTCAAGGTAGTTGAAAAATCATGAGAGGAATTATCCAACTCATGACTTAGAGTTGGCAGCTGTGGTGTTTGCGTTGAAAGTGTGGAGACATTTTCTCTATGGAGCTACGTTCACTGTTTTTAGTGATCATAAAAGTTTAAAATATCTGTTTGATCAGAAAGAGTTAAACATGAGGCAAAGGCGTTGGTTAGAATTTCTGAAAGATTATGACTTTCAATTGCAGTATCATCCCGGAAAAGCGAATGTCGTAGCGGATGCGTTGAGTAGAAAAATACTTAGTGCTTCTGTTATGATGATCAAAGAGAAGGAGTTGATAGAAGAATTTCGGGATATGCGATTATCTGTGAAATTGACGCCGGCAAGATGCGTTTAAATATGATCACCATTTCAAATGATTTGATGGATAGAATTCGTGAAGGACAAAACAAGTGATCGTATTTGCAAGAAGCAAAAGAAGCAAAGAGCCAAGGAGCAAGTGTTAGAATTTAGCGAAGGTGCTAAGGGAATTCAAGTTTCAAGGAAGAGTTTGTGTACCTAATGACCCAGATCTTATGAGATTGATTTTGGACGAGGCTCACAAGAGTAAGTTGAGTATGCATCCAGGAGCCACAAAGATGTACCAGGATTTAAAACAATTATATTGGTGGCAAGGAATGAAGAAAGATGTTGCAGAGTATGTATCATCCTGTTTAGTTTGTCAGAAGGCTAAGGTGGAACATCAAAGACCTTCGGGAATGTTGCAACCTTTGCCTATTCCTGAATGGAAATGGGATGACATAGCAATGGATTTTGTGACGAGACTACCAAAGACTCGGAAGGGTCATGATGCCATTTGGGTAATTGTGGACCGGCTTACAAAGTCGGCACACTTTTTGCCGGTTAATATTAAATACTCAATGGAGAGGTTGGCCCAAGTGTACATCAATGAGATTGTCAGACTTCATGGTGTACCATCTAGTATCATTTCGGATCGAGATCCGAGATTTACTTCGAGATTTTGGAGTAGTTTGCAAAGACTCGATGGGAACCAAACTACGTCTCGGTTCGCTACCATCCACAAACAGATGGTCAGTCAGAAAGAACAATTCAGTCTCTAGAAGATTTATTGAGAGCATGTGTGTTGGAGCAAAATGGAGGTTGGGATGAATTCTTACCATTGATAGAATTCACATATAACAACAGTTTCCATTCGAGTATAGGGATGGCACCCTATGAAGCTTTATATGGGAGGCGATGCAGAACACCGTTATGTTGGTATCAAGACGGTGAGAGTGCTGTGTTAGGACCAGAAATTGTCCAACAGACAACTGAGAAAGTGAAGATGATTCAAGATAAGATGAGAGTGGCCCAAACTCGGCAAAAGAGTTATGCTGATAAAAGGAGAAAATCTCTTGAGTTTGAAGAAGGTGAACATGTATTTTTGCGAGTGACGCCTATGACGGGTGTTGGGCGAGTGCTTAAATCTAAGAAGCTCACTCCAAAATTTATTGGGCCGTATCAAATTTTACGTCGAGTAGGTCCGGTGGCATATCAGA
Organism: Ormosia emarginata; assembly: GCA_029884605.1. Taxonomy (NCBI): domain Eukaryota; kingdom Viridiplantae; phylum Streptophyta; class Magnoliopsida; order Fabales; family Fabaceae; genus Ormosia; species Ormosia emarginata. The sequence goes on from JAQQTP010000088.1 coordinate 51,779,487, forward strand.
TTGCATTACCACCTTTTCTGTCAAATCTTCACAATGTATTTCACGTATCACAATTACGGAAATATATTTCTGATCCTACTCATGTTATCAAGCCAGACACAGTACAGCTGAAAGAAAATTTAACCTATGAAACGTTTCCAGTAAAGATTGAGGATCGAAAGACAAAGCAACTTCGAGGTAAGGAAATTTCATTGGTTAAAATTATTTGGGATGATGTAAGCGGGGAAGCTACATGGGAACTAGAAGAGAAGATAAAAGAACAGTATCCCTATTTATTCTGAGGATGTGAAATCAAATTCATCAAGTTTCGAGGACGAAACTTTTGTAGAGGGGGAGAGTTGTAACACCCCAAACTTTCTATGTATTAAACAGTAATTTTAACCGTTAACAGAAATCTACTTTTTAGTGATTTCTGTGTGCTGTAAAACTATTTTGAATATTCTGTCTCGCATATTTGACCATTTTGAGTAATTTGCTCGTGTCAAGAAAAAATAATAATTTTTGGTAGAAAAAATCTACGTAAATTAATTTTTACTGTTTAGTCTTAATTAATTTACGTAATCTGATTTGATATTTGTGAGTTTTGTAATTTTTGTGATTTTATGTGTGATTTCAGAATTTTTATTGTTTGTGGGCCCCACGAGGTGTATGTGGGCCCAGGTGGCCATACGTGGGCCCAAGTGGGTCCCGCAAAATGAAAAAATTTTTCTACGCATAGAAAAATTTGTATCTTGTTTAGACGGAGACAGGATCTTACTAAACTGAATCAGGAAACGTTTTAGAAAATTTCTTTTTCTTGTATTTTGTCTTTGTATTTAATTATCGACGATAAAAATACAAGTAATTATATTTTTGTGAGGTTATAATGGATAAAAATAAAATTCTATATTATTAAAATATTATTAAGATAACATTAGTGGTTTGGATATCCACTATTAATTTAATTACGTTAGAAATTTAATTTTGATTTAATTAACGGTGGAGATTTGATCTTAAAAGTAAATAGGATCAATTATAACCGTTGGATTGAAATTAAATCAAGGGTAGGGATTTAATCTTCTAAATGGCTATGACCATTATCAACCCTTGGATGTAAAATTAATCAATGGTGGAGATGGATCATTAATGACCATTGGATTTGGATTTAGATCAATGGTGGAAAATTGGTCATCAAAAATGATTACAACCATTTTGGACCCTTGGATGAAAAGTTTGAAGGTGTAATCTTGACCATTCATTTTTGGAGACACATCTAAGGGATGGGGTTTAAAGAGAGAAGATCCTATGGTCCATAATAAGTCTTCTACCTAGAATACTTTTAATTAATATCTATTCTACCTATAATGCTTTAAATTAATACCTAAAATGACTAAAAACAAAATGGCTATCAAATTGTCATATTTTGCATGCATGAAGAGGGGGGGCACGGTTGAAGAAGCAAGGAAGGAAGGAGACCAAGATAGAATAGGCTTTTTAGGCCAAAGAAAAAAAAGATAAAAGGTTAAGGGAAAATTGCCAAGTGTTAAGACAATTTCCTATTGATCATCAATGCTTATGTTTTTCAAACTTCACTTTTTCTCCTCTCTAATTGCATGCTACGGCAATGCACTTCTTTGAAGACTAAAAACACTCATTTCTATATTTCCTAATATCATTTCTTCATTCTTTCACTTAAGTTTCAAGACCAAACCAAAGCAAACTTCATTTCTCTCCCAAAAACACACCATTCGCCAAGTCTCCAATTCTCTCTTCCATCACTTTTTAATTTCATACAACCAAGTTTCTTGAATCCTTTCATCATTCTAAGAACCTTTGTAGTTCACACCAAGTTCTAATTCTTCCATTTTGAAGGACTTTTACCAAGATCAAGTTCTAGAGCTTTTGTTGGTGAAGTGTAAGAAAACTTCATTTATTCTTTTCTTTTTCATGTTCTAAACCATGTTTGATCCATGGTTCTTCTTGTTCAAGCTTGATATACTAATTTTCTTGTATTTGTTTCATGTTTAAGAACTTGTATTGGTGGAGATCTTACTCAAAACACAAATCAACAAGCTCTTTGGTGGTTCTTCAAGAGGTAAGAGGGAGATTCATCTCACCAACCAAGCATGGTGGTGAGGGATGGTTTTATATTTGATGGATGGTGAATCCATGTGAGGATTCCTATCCATGGTCATGTAATAATTTGTGTGTGTGTTATGTGCTTTAATTATTTTTGCTTATGCTTGATATATTTTGCATGATTTACTTGTGTTTGCATGCTTAGTAAAATTTTTAATTGCTTATATGGTAAGCTTATGATATGCATGATGATATATGTTGAATATATTATGATGGATGTATGTTGAAATAAACAAAATTTTGGCTCCAAAGGCCATGGAGGAGGTCACGGTTTTGAGCTTCCAAGTTTAGAGTTTTATTGAAATTTTTCAAGAACAATGAAGTTGATTTTTAGTCCTTGAACTAAATAAATTTCAGCCAAGACACCAATTAAATTAGTGTTCACAAAAATGATATTTTCATAAATGATAAAATTGAATGATTTGAGAAGTAAAGAAATTAAACAAGAGGGTTTGTCTTATAAAAAGAGTGTATACGGTTTTTAAATAGTAGTTTCATGAATTTATTTTGTGTAGAAACAAAAATGAAGTTTACTTAAGTTAGAAGAAAATATTTCATGGTTCCAATGACCATCTATAAAGTTTTGATAATTTAGAAAAAATGTTTTGATGCAATAAAATATAAGAATTTTCAAATAAGGATTTTGGAAAAGAATTTAAGTGTTGAACTTTAAATTATCTTAAGAAGAATTAATTTTTAGAAGTAATTTAGAATTATAAAAGAAAACGTTTGTAACTTAAACGTAGAATTTGATTTAATGTTTAGAAGTAATTTAGAAATATAAAAGGAAACGTTTGTAACTTAAAAATTTCTAACGTAGAATTTAAGTATTGGGTTTTGGAAAATGTTAAGAAATTTAAATTTTGAAATAATAATTAAATCAATTAAATATGGTTTGGTAAGATTAAATTAATAAAAAGTGATTTTGAGAAAATATAGTACGGAAGAGATTTTTGATTGAGAATAGAAAGAGAATAATGTAAGAAATTATATTTTTATAAGAAATGTTCAAAATAATATTTTTAAAGTTAAGAAATATTTTGTGAAGGGTAAAAACGGTGAAAAACGATTTACGTAACTCAAAAACGTAATTTTTAAGTTACGCGATTTGAAAAACGTTAAATTATTCCTACGCGATTTATAACGCGTTTAAATATTTTACACGATCAAAATGTTGTGGAAACATTGCTATGCATTTTAAAAATAAAAGATTATTTTTACGCAATTTAGAATACAGTAGAAAATAGTTTTGCGATTTTTAAACGTAACAGAAAATGTTACAAATCATTACTGTACGTAAAAACGTAACAAAAATATTTTGCGAATGAGAAAAACATAGTAATGTGATTTAACTGTTAATTATACAGTAAATCTTACAGTTAAAAGTAGTATATGAATACTGTACAAGAAATTGAGAAGTTTGCCTGTAATTGGCATTAATCCATTTTACGAACGAAAAACAGTATTTGAATCTGGAATGAGAAATTATGTGATTTACCTTTGGTTAGTAATTGGTGCATTACACATGCATTGAAAATGGTCCAACGGACTGAATATGGCTAATTGCCTAGGAGAAACGTACACCTCTTGAGTGGGTGCGATATGCGTAGTGTAGGTCACTGGTTGACCTGGGGGCATCGGGGTGCGGGTTGCTCGCAATGGGCGTTGGTAGCTCTTCTCGCACCGTGAGTTAGACCGATGCAACACACCGATGATCCGGACCGAGACACTATTCTTAATCAAGATCGACAAAGATCGTCGTGTATGTGCTAGATGTGCAAGATATAATTATAGCACTTGGTCCGAGGCACGAGATACCTAGCAGATCTTTTCGATCAATTTCTCCGACTTGAGTATTAGCTCCATGGAGTAGGACATTGAGTCTATGTTCACAAGCATGAATTTAACATATACATATGTGGTAGCATTACCGTAATTAATTGTGGTTTGAACAAGTGATGATGGCATGATGGTAATTATTTTTACACTATGATGATGCCATAATTGTGATCATGATATGATATTCTTGCATAATATGTTGTCTCGTATTATCTCCGTATATCATCTTTGGTATTGGTGTAGGTGATCTCACCTCTTTGTATGTATATTTGTTTATTGTATTTATATTGGGTGAAGACGTTGAGAAAGATACGGTACTAGAAGGAGAAGAGGAATTACTTCTCACATCAGGAACCGCAGAGTTTTGACAATATGTCATCAGGAGCTAGTTTCTTCGGATATGTACGTTTACAGTTTCATGGAGGAGCTAGAGAGTGGAGGACAAGTCCAGATGAGCGAGGACTTATTTATGAGGGGTACCGATCGTTAGTATTAGTAGGCTATATCGTGGGGATCCGTTTTTACGTGTGACGATCTTTGTTCATGTTGAATTTCCGTTGCATATCGGGCGACATTGGGACACTAGAAATTATGTCCCAACGGAAATCGTATAGTGTCGTCGGCCGGACACCGCCCGTAGGGCTAATCGTCACAATGGATTCCTACCGTTGAGGAACCCGAGGAGGACCCGTCTCGAGGGTCTTCGCTTAGTTAAGCTTGGGCGAGTGTGAACTCGATATAAGTTATGTTTGTAATTATTTAAGTGTGTTTATTGTTTCAATAAATGGTTTGTAATAAATAAACCTGACAGCACGTGTGAAATATGTATATGATGTAATTTATGTGTGAGATTGTTGTATCATAGTTTTATTTTCCGCTAAGTTTATTTTATTGTTATTGTCATCAAAGAAGAAAAAAAAAATTTACAACTCATATTTTTATCACAATATCACACTTTATGACTATTGAGGGTATTTAGGTAATTAAAGTAACATAAATGTGACATCCTACGGTGGGTGTTACACTAGTAATTACCCTACCAAGAGGCTTAAGGCCAGTAATGACAGCTAAGTCAAAAGGGTAGGGGTCAGCATCCTATAAGGAACATGGAAACAGTTGGTAGACCTGTTCTAGAAAAATAGGGAACTAGTCAACATAGGGGCATTGTATTCCAAACGCTCCGTAATCAGTTGGATGAAATAAAAAATGCCAATTGCTTTCCAGGTAGCTTGTTTGGCACCTTCGACTCGATTCAACCACTTAAGATACAAAGATCTAGTATGGGAACTAGTAGGTGGTGAACTTCGAAAGATCTTTGGGAAATAGTTGAAGAAATTAGTTTTTAAGGAAATTCGAAAACCTAAGATTGATTCTCCTTTGATACAAATGAAAAAGGACTGGATAGACTCATAATCTTCCAAGGGAAGGGTAGGTCCTAGAAATGCCAATTTTTGTTGACATACAATGAAGGGAATCATTACCTGAGTTTTCTAGAGCTCAAAGTTATTAGTTGTAGGGTCTGGAGCGTAAGAGATTCCATGCTTCTTCAATGGAGTGGTTATTGTGGTAGCGTTAGGCAGCTCTATGATTTCTTTTGTCTCAGAGTTTGAGAGATAAGCTTGAGCAGAGGGTGTTTTGGAAGAAGATGAAGTCATTGTTTTGTGAAAATTTCAAGGAGTATGGAGTTTTCAAGAGGAAAGAAGGCAGAAAGCTTGCAAGAAAGCTTTAGAGATCAGAAATGGTAGAAAAGCTACGTAGAGAAGATTAAGAGAACGTAAGAAAAGAAGTAGACCTTTGTCACTCTTTAAATAGGGATTTTCAAAAAGAAATTGAAAAGAGAGGAAAAAGGAGAACATGTGTACACCCCATCAAATGTTGACATGATGAGGATACGACTGAATCCATTTTATCCATTAAAAGTCATCATTGGCTTTGTATTTCCCAAAAAAGTGGAGGCAGTTGGTTAATGAGGGAGTGGCCACCTAGTACTTGAACATATTAGAGGAGATTTTGGGTAAAATTATAGATTTTGCCATCTGACCTTTCATTTGCTTGTATTACTTAAAACTGACAAGATAGATAAAAATTCAATCAGTTATGATAAAAAAGGAATGCTAAAAAATAATACAATATTTATCTCTCAATATTTTGAGAATAAATATTAGGGGGGCATCTGTTGGTATAAAAATAACACTTTTTCGATTTAAAGTATTTCGAGTACATGTCGAAAGGCTATTTTATGACTTTATATGATTCTTGTAACACCCTAGAAAAACATGTTAGGCTTGTATAAGGATACAGAGGTAGCCTAATACTTGCTAAACATGTCAGTTAAATTTTGTAATTATCTGAGCACGTTTAGGCACTTGGCTGCAACGTTATGTGTGGAAAATAGCTATTTAAAGCTCCGCAAGTGGCTTAAACTACTTAGTTAGTGGAAATAAATGTGAAGAGTTTATTTATAAGTCACAAATGTGGAAATTGTGCTATAGTTGAATTTTGAGGTTAATCAGAGTTAGTTTAGTATTTTTAAGCATACTGGTTATGTGTTTTAATGCCGGATTGACAGCCAACAGATATGGAAAAATATAAAAATAGTGAAAACAGATTTTTAGTGAATCATAGGATTTATTTTAAGTCTGTTGGTGGTTGGAGAATTGGATTTGGTGAAATTTAAGTGTTCTTAACAGATCGAGGTTTTAGTACCTATCTAATGAGAAGCCAAAGTTGATTTCTCTATATAAATATTGTAACATCCCAAAATTTATTTATTTCATTATAAATATTCATTTTATAATATTTGTGATTTTAAATTGTTTTTGAATTTTTCTGAGAATGCAGAATATTTTAATATTATTCTTCATTTTGCGTGCAAACTGAGCGGAACCGAGAAAATGAGATATTTTTTTCGAGAACCTTGATCTGTAGAAACATCGACGGGGGATCTTACTAAACCCGAGAGTGGACACGATTTACGAGATTTCATATTTTTTGAGAAATTTTATCTGATAAAATTATAAGTCACTGTATAAATTTTATCCGCCGGACAATTAATACTGACTTCAGTCAACTGTAACAATTGTCCATTGGATAATACCATGCATTAAAAATCCTATCACATTATCCTAATATAATCTACTTTATGTCTAATCAAATCCACTTTAATTCAAATTTAGTGTATTTTAATCAAAGCTTCTTTGAGAAGCTTTGACCACCAAAAGACCAAGCTACCCTTGGCTTGTTGGGGAAGCCAAATTTTCTCCCTCTCTCCTCTCTATTGCCACGGCAATGTGGCCCATGGGAAGCAAAACTTTTGCTTCCCACACTTAACACATTCACTCCAAAAATATCATTTTTCATCTATCCATTTCTCTCTCTAGATTTCATCTTCCTTTTCTCTTTTCCTTCTCTCTTCTTCTCCTCCTTGGTCACGGTTTTGCAGCCACCATTAGTGACCATTTCTCTTCACTTTTCTCTTCATTAACACCATTTCTACACTCACCTAAACCTCCTTTACACTTTCTATTTAGGAAATTTCTTCAAAATCCATCTTCACCTCCATTGTCTTCCAAGGCAAAACTTCAAACTTTAAGGTAAAGTTTCCATTTTTCTTCTTTCTTCTCTCCATTTTCGTGTTCTATGGCTTCATTGGAGACCAAAGAACTATCTTTTACCAAGCTTAATATTGATTCTTTGTGTTGGAAAATTTTAGGGTTTTGGAAGCTCAAAACCGAAACCACCAAGGAGCCAATAGGAGACCATTTTCGTGTTCTTCCTTTAGGTAAGAGGGAGATTTACTCACTTCTACCATTATTAGTGGTGAGGAGACTTTGTGTGATTGTTTGTTAGAGAAATCCATAATTGTATGCTTGCTTTAATTGATGATTTTACATGTGTATGTGTTCTTAATTGATGTTGATGATTTAATAATGATTTTGAATGCATTGGTGGTGTTGGAATGTTTGGAAATGTTAGAATGAATGAATGAATGGAAAATTGAAGAGTTTTCTACACTAGGGTGAGGTCACAGTTTTGGCTTGGAATTTAAGGGATTTGATTGATTTTGGGTGAAATAAAATTTAAGTGATTAGGTATCAAGTAACTAATGCATAATGTGAAGAAAAATTGGAATCTTAGTGACCTAGGAAGGCCACGATTTTAGAGAAAAATTTTGAGGCTAAATGTTGCCTTGATGCATTGTTGGAAATTAAGAATTTAGGGATATATATAATCTATAATGAGATGGGAAAAAAATTAAATTTAGTAATAACTCTTAAGAGGGCCATGGTTTTTAAGGGCTATTCGACCTAAATTTTTCATAATTGATCAAAGCTTAAGACTTTGGAAATGTAAATCCATAATATGGACTTGTAATAATTGATGAACCATATATATATAAATGTTGATGTTGAGAATTGGTTCTATGTTGTTGTGAGTTCCTATGTGAAATTAGGTATTCGATGAAATCATGACATGTTGATATTGAGAAATAAATATATGCCATTGTGATATATTTTATGATAAGTGTATCATTGATAAACATACATGATGTGCATTGAGTCATCATGCATATGTGTTGTCCGTTGGACATTGTTGGAAAGACAATGTATGCCTAGGAGTTTGAATAACACCTATGTGCAGGTACGAGTAGACTAAGCGTAGGGTCATAGTGGTTGGCCCTGGGGGCATCGGGGTGCGGGTATCTCTTAATGAACAGTGGTAGCTCCACTAGGGTCGTGGGATAGACCGATGCAAACACACCAACGATCCGGACTGAGACGTTGTCCTATATCGCGATCAACTGTTGAGGTGCCATGTATAAGCCGTATTGTGCAAATATTTTTATGAGATGAGCACACTATTTTTAAGGCTAATGAGATACTGGCATAACTCCTTGATCATTCACTCTGAAAATGTTTATGTCTAGCTCCATGGAGTAGGAACTTGGTACCATTTGCATTGTGAACTGTCAGTCTCATAATTCATTAAGCATGAGCATTTATAACTGCGAAAAAATATCTGTTCTTATTATTGCAATAACATTCTAATTACTTGAATTGTTGATTGTTGGAAATATTGATGTTGTCTGCCTAATATTGCGGATCCTTACTGTTATTTATTGTTGTTCTGCTTTTATTGTAAGTTTTAATTATCATTGTGATTGGATATTTGAACTATGTTGACATGTGGGCGTCCAATGCCGTTCTGTTTTCTCGCTACCATATTGGTAATGAAAGCTGGGTGTCTCACCTCTTTCTGTATTTTCTGTATTTCTGTTGGTCTGTGTACTACTGAGAAGACGTTTGTGAGGAAGAGAAGGAAACACCTGAGTTTCTAGGTTTTGGGCCGCACCATGACTAGAGCTTGCTAAGGATGTCATCACGCCCACACCGATTTTCGGGGTACGTTAGGATGACCTTCCATGGATGGCTCGATTGCTGGCACATACATGTGTAGACGGATCGATGTGTTTACCGCGGGAAGCTGACGGTGTCTTTAGCTTGAGGTCGCCATGACCCACCATTTTTCGATTTCACTGCTTTTGTCATTTTGGAGTTTTACCTACCCGTTAGGGATATGTGGGTTGATATGTACTACACCCCACAAGAGGACTCTTTCCTCTCCACTGCTCGGGCTTCTGCCCGAAATTCGGTCGCACTGATGGTAATTTCATCGGATGAGGAAGACCTTGAGGAGGACCTAGCTACGGTCCCTTCTCGTCAGTCTTAGGGGCTAATATTGTCGGTGGCTACTGATGGCTAAGCGTTTATCTTTTTGGGGAAGCATGATGTTTTGCCGTATTTAATGGGAGTATATTTGTATCAATTCGGGTGGGCACTGTTACCAAGTGGCCTCAATACTCAAGAGGGGGGCTGAATTGAGTTCTGAAACAAGTTCACAAAACTTTCGCAAATCACTTGAATATTGATTTTTGTTGAAGCTATTGAATGTTTGAAATGAATTGATAGATGAGATATAAGACTTCCAATAACAAATATTATAAACAACCAAGCTAGTATTCAAAACAAACTTAATGAAACAGTGCACAATATGAAAGAGATGAGTTTAGAAGAACAAACACAAGATTTATCCTGGTTCAGCCACCAATCCACTTGTGGCTTACGTTCAGTCCTCAAGTAACCACCCGAGATTTCCACTAGTTCTTCAAGCTTCAACAGGTGCTTGATAACCTTTACAAGTTGGAGCACTCAACACACCTTGGGATGCCTCACCCTTGTGTTTGAGCTTCTATATTCAAGGGATACCTCACCCTAATAGTTTTGAGGGATACCTCACCATCTCTTTTCAAATTATACAAGGTTTAGATGAAAGAAACTCACTCGAGAATAGATTATACAAATTGAAGAGCTATGGTATTTAGCATTCACACAAGTTGAAGCTTAAAACAGGGTTTTCAAAGAGATGATCAAAAAACTCGTTATAAATGCTCTAAGATGATTTTCATAAAGTTTTCCAACCCTTAATCAATGCCCAACGACTTTCATTTATAGCCCAAAAGAGTTTAGAGACGTTAGAGGTGGTTGAGGGCATTAAATGCCATTGAAAGAGCCGTTGGAGAAGAGATCTAGAAGTGTCCATAATCTATTATGGCATTTCTATATTCGGTTATGGCATGAATAAGGAGTTTCCATCGTCTCTGTTTGTCAAAATAATCTATTATGACTTAACTCATATTCAAATATGAAGAGTCTTATAATCTGTTATAAGAATGCTCATAACCTATTATAGGATATGCCATATTCGAATATGGCTTTTGAGAAAACAAAAGACACGAACGAAAATCAGAATAATCAAATATAGGATAAGCCATATTCGGTTATGGCCTTTTAAAGAATCACAGGACACGTTCTATTTTAGAGCTCATAACCGAATGTGAGGAATCTCATATTCGAATATGGCTTATTTAGAGACAAAGGATTTTGATAGATTCTCATAACCAAGGTTATCCAAATGCTTTCCAAACTTTCTAACAAAGGAGTTTTACGTAAAACATGAACTCAATTTTCACAAGATGAAAAAGGAAGATTATGTAAAGACATTTAAGAATGAATTTGAAAGAGGAAAAGAGCTTTTTGTGTGAATCCATTTACCTTTACATATTGTTTAGAACCTAATGGCTAGTCTAGAGAAGCCTTGGACTAGATCTTTGTACCTCATTGCTTTCTTGTTTGTTGATCATCAAAACCAATACCATTTACATGCACATTCTCCCCCTTTTTGATGTTGACAAATAATCAATTAAGAAGGACGCTAGTTCAATTTAAATCGGTATTCATGCAAGGTATTAAATATAACTTACTCCCCCTCTGTTTTTCAAGAAGTGACAAGTTCAGAGTTTGCACAGCTCCCCCTTGATATTGGAATACTAGAATCATTGATTATATATCTTTTCTCAATAATTTGCATTTCTTCTCCCCCTTTTGTCATATTCAAAAAAAGATATAGGGCAAAACAAGAACTACTAGATTATAAGAAAGAGTAAATCTGAGCAGTAGTATCATCAAAACACAAGAGGACTTCCACATACAAAGTTATACTAGGCAAAGCAAGAGGAGGAACTAATCATAAGTAGTTAGATTGCATGACTTAAGATTTTAACAAAACATAGTAGTGACTGAGTTAATGGTACAAACAAACCTATAGATAAAGTACAAAGGGATCCAAAACTCAAGTCCTATGATCTTCCGGAAAGCGACATTCAAGTCTATCCAAACGATCTTCCATGGCACTGAGACGATCATAAAGTGTTGTGGTGCTGTTTTCTTGATAAGCTTGGAGATTTGTCAGCGTTGCTTCAATTCTTTCATTCTGAGCTTGAATATTGTGAAGAATAGCGAGAAGATGATCTTGATTTGTGGCAGGAGAATCCTCCAAGGGAGCATGAGAACCTTCACCTGGTGCTGCTTCTTGTCCTCTTCCATAAACCCATTCACCATCAATTTTTTTGATTTGTATGCGGTTGAGGGAAGCTTTCCCAAACTTGTGGTGGCCAGTAATTTCAATTACAGAAGCTTCATGGAGATTGTTATGATCCAGAATTTTTGTAACAGTAAGGGCATATGGAAGATCCATCATTTGTTTAACCTTTGCTTTCTTCATGTAGTACATTATGTAAAAAGGTCAATTGATATGGATTCGTTCTTTAATGGCCCACATTAAGAATACATCTTCTTCCTCAACCAGGGCATAATTGCCAGCCCTTGGGACAAGAATATGAACTAAAACAAAGTGAAGAAGACGGTCTTGAGGTTTCAATAAACCAGCATTGAAGTTTCTTTTAGTTGGAAAAGGGACACCTGGTTGAAGCATTCCCTCAATGGCGGTTTTCTTATCAAAGTTTTCCCATTGTGAGTGATTTTAATCAGCAAACCTTTCCCCAGAGAAATCATTTTCCAAAAGGAACTTGCTCAACCTTTCATACCAAGCCCTAGGAGCTTGTTTCAAGCCATACAAGGCCTTTTTAAGTTTAAAAACATGGTTAGGCAGTTCAAAGTTTTCAAAACTGGGAGGTTGATCCACATACACTTCCTCTTGGATAAAACCATTTAAAAAAGCACTTTTGACATCCATTTGGAAGAGTTTGAAATCCATGATGCAAGCATATGCAAGTAGCATTCTAATTGCTTCTAGTCTAGCTACGGGAGTATATGTTTCTTCATAATCTATACCTTCTTCTTGATTATAACCCTTAGCTACAAGCCTAGCTTTATTTCTTATTATTAAGCCCGTTTCATCAAAATTGTTCCTAAAAACCCATTTGGTGCCAATTATTGGATGATCATTGAGCCTTGGAACTATTTCCCAAACTTGATTCCTTTCAAATTGATTTAGTTCTTCTCGTATGGCCAAGATCCAATGTTCATCATTAATGGCCTCATTTATGTTTTTAGGTTCAACTCGAGAAACGAAAGCCATATGATTACATGCATCTCTAAGAGAGTTACGAGTGATTACCCCTTTCGATATATCACCTATCACTTTGTCAAGAAGATGATATCTTGATGTTCTCCATTCCTTGGAAAGATCCATGATTTGAGAGCCCTCGTGTCTTGGAAAATCATATGGGCTTTCTTCTTGCTTCTTGACTTCTTTTTCTTGATTCTCTAGGTGAGTTCTTGCAAGAATTTCTGCAACATCATCAACAAGCTCCTTTCTTGGCTTGTTTGGGTTAGTTTCATCAAATGCAACATGTATGGACTCTTCTATGGTCATAGTTCGTTTATTATAAACTCTAAAGGCCTTACTATGTATAGAATAACCAAGAAATATTTCCTCATCAAATTTTGCATCAAACTTTCCCAAGTTATTCTTTCCATTATTTAAAACAAAGCATTTACATCCAAAGACATGAAAGTGTGAGACAATAGGTTTTCTTCCTTTGTATAATTCATAGGGGGTTTTCTTTAAAATCGGCCTTATTAGAGTCCTATTCATAACATAACAAGCGGTGTTAACCGCATCCACCCAAAAATACTTAGGAAGGTTAGCCTCATTGAGCATAGTTCTTGCCATTTCTTCTAAAGATCGATTTTTCCTTTCTACAATACCATTTTGTTGTGGTGTTCTAGGGGCTGAAAAATTATGCTCAATGCCATGTTCATCACAAAAGGTTTCAAATTCATGGTTTTCAAATTCACCACCATGATCACTTCTTATGGATGCAATACAAAAACCTTTTTCGTTTTGGATAACTTTAGCAAGTTTTTTGAATGATTGAAAAGCATCATGTTTGTGAGATGAAAACAATGTCCATGTAAACCTAGAAAAATCATCCACAATCACTAAGGCATAGTAATTTTCACCAAAGCTCATAGTTTTAGAAGGACCAAAAGATCCATGTGCAAAAGTTGTAGAGGTCTAGAGGTTGAAACTACATTTTTAGCTTTAAAAGAGACCTTTACTTGTTTTCCCTTTTGACATGCATCACAAAGTTTATCTTTTTCAAAATTGAGTTTTGGAAGACCAATTACCAGCTCTTTAGAAACTAATTTGTTTAAGTGGTCCATGTGAATGTGAGCAATTCTTCTATACCATAACCATGAAACATTTTCTCTAGTCATAAAGCAATTAGCATCATTTGAGGAAATGTCATCAAGGCTAATCATATATATGTTATTGACCCTATGACCAACAAACTTAACATGCTTATCATCCTTACCCTTAATTATGCAACAATTTGAATCAAATATTACTCTATTCCCTTTATCACACAATTGACTAATGCTAAGCAAGTTATGTTTGAGTCCTTCAACAAGTAAGACATTATCAATGGATGAGGAAGGAGTCTTACTAACTTTACCAACTCCAAGGATCTTTCCTTTGTTGTTGTCACCATAAGTCATATGTCCACTCTTCTTGGGGATAAGGAAGGAGAACTTGGAGCCATCACTGGTCATGTGCTTGGAGCATCCACTATCAAGATACTAACTTGAACTCTTGGTCTTCAAGCACACCTACAACACATATCCAGATTTTAACCTTTGGTACCTAAATCTTCTTGGGTCCTTGTGAGTTAGTGTTAGGCAAGGTGCCCTTAGGGAACTAAACTATTTTGATTCCAACCTTTGTGTTGATTTTCTTCTTTACATTACATGTTGATGCACTATGCCCTTTCTTCCCACAATGAAAACATTTAATGAAGGGACTACTTGAGGTACTTGAGGAAACAAAGAAATTTTTGAGAAATTTTTGTTGATTGTTAGGATTATACCCTAAACCGGCTTTTTGGAAAACATATCTTTGTTTCCCTAGCAATGCATTCAAGTTGTCTCTTCCAAAGGTGAATTTTGCAAGTGTGTTTTTCAAATCCTCAATTTCATTCTTAAGTGATTTACATGATGAACAATATGAGGGTGTGGGTGCATTAACATGTGAACAACAAACCATGCATGATGAGTTAGCATCAATAAGTCCTAGAGTTTCATTTTCAACTTTGAGTTCTTCAATCTCTTTAGTTAAAATAGAAATTTTGTTGGTCATTAATGAGATTGTTTTGTTGGAAGTTAAACTATTTTAGTGAGCCTCATGGATTCATCATGTATTTCTTGAAATGCATCTTGTAATTCACTATATGAAGAAGATAGTTTAAGATTAGATGAGGTTACCTCGGTTTTGCTTTCCTCTTCTTCTTCTCCATTTGCCATAAGGCAAAGATGGGCTTCCTCATCTTCCGAATCATCGGAGGAGTCCATATCATTGTCTTCCCATGCAATGTATGCTCTTTTTCCTTTCCTTTCCTTGAAGGGCTTCTTTTCGAACTTCTCCGTCTTTTTTTGGTAAACTGGACATTTCATCTTCATGTGTCCCGATTTTTCACATTCATATCAAGTTGGAGTGGATGTAGTTCCTTCTCCCTTTTGGTATGACTTCTTAGGAGGAAAAAGGAGGTCTTCTTTGGTTTCTTTTCTTCTTGAGAAACCTTCCGAACCTTTTCACAAGGTTAGTAAAATTCTCTTCACTTATTTCGAAGTTATCAAGATCATTTCCATCATCTTCATCTTCATACTCAATTGAGGAAGAGGTAGCTTTGAGAGCAATCCCCTTTTTCTTCTTATCTTGTTCCTCATTTTGACTTAGTCGATTTAGCTCCAACTTATGCTCTTGAAGCTTTCCAAAGAGGGTGGCCAAGGTCATTGTGGCAAGATTTCTTGACTCCGATATGGCTGTCACTTTGGGTTACTAATTCCTGATCAAGCACCTCAAAATTTTATTAATAAGATCTTCATTGGCAAAAGTCTTTCCCAATGAAGCAAGATGATTAACTATATGAGTAAAACGTTTTTGTATATCTTGAATGCTTTCCCCTTAATTCATTCTAAATAATTCATATTCATGAGTGAGTGTGTTAATCCTAGATCTTTTTACCTCACTTGTACCTTCATGGGTTACTTGTAATGTATCCCACATTTCTTGAGCAATTTTACAATTTGAGACCCTAAAAAATTCATCATATCCTAAAGAAGTAGTGATAATATTTTTGGCTCTCAAGTTGTATTGTGTAACATCCCGAAAATTAATAATTTCAGAATAAATGATCATTTTACAATATTTGGGATTTTCTAGAATTTTTTTGGATTTTTCTGAGAATGCAAAATATTTTAATATATTCCTCGTTTTGCATGCACACTGGGCTGAGAATTGTTGAGGTCAGTGTAACGATCCAGAAATTAATTATTTTGCCACCAATGGTCATTTTCTAATATTTGTGATTTATGTGAATTTTTCTGGAATTTTTCGGAAACGATGAATATTTTAATATATTCCTCGTTTTGCGTGAAACTCGAGCAGAGTCGTGAAAACGACTGTAGTGCTTCAAAAATTGGAAAATTATATGACGAATAGTCGTTTTATAATATTTGCAATTTTTGGGAAGTTTCTGGGAATTTTCCGGAACCGTCGAATATTTTAATATATTCCTCGTTTTGCGTGCGCACTGAGCAGCACCAGAGAAACGCGATGTTTTCTCTGCGAACTTTGGACTATGGATAAGTCGAAGGGGGATCTTACTAAACCCGAGACTTGACACAGTTTACGAGGTTTCACAATTTTCAAGAAATCTTTACAGATACAATTAAATCAATACAGTGAAAAATTCATCTGCCAGATTAATTAAATACTAACTTCTGTCAACTGTAACTATTATCTATTGGATAATAGTGTGTAATAAAAATACTATCACATTATCCTAATGCAATCTACTTTATATCTAATCTATCCACTTTAATTCAAATTTAATAGTTAAATAATCAAGCTTCCTTAAGAAGCTTTGACCCCAAACTTTGACCACATGTTTTGGCTTCCTTGAGAAGCCAATTCTCACCCACTCTTCTCTCTCTCTTTTACGGCTGCAGCAGCCCAAAAAGGGGAAAAGAATTGATTTCATTTATCCTAATATTATATTTAACACATTATCACCCAAAAACACCATTTTCTCTTCATTTTACGTTTTCTTCTTCTTCTTCCTTCTCCAATATTTCTTTTTCTCCTCTCTTGAAGACCCAACGTCCAGCAGCCCCTCCTCCACTCCAACTTCTCAAAATCTTCATCTAATTACATTTTCTTACTCTCCTCACCATTCTAAACATCTTTCCCTCTTGGAGCTTCTTGAAAATCCTCCATTTTCACCATTTTCTCCAAGCTCCAACCTTGAACATTTTTGGGTAAGATCAAGACCACTCTTCTTCCCTCTCATTTTCGTGCTCATGGTCTCTTCTATGACCCCTCATATTTCATTTTCCAAGCCTTAATGTTCATTCTAACAAGTTACCATTTTTAGGGATTTTGGAGGTTGAATCCGAAAATTCCAAGGAGCATTCTTGGAGCTCTCTTGGTTTCTACACTCAAGTAAGAGGAAGACACTCCTCTTCAACCATTTTTAGCATCTAGGAACCTTGGTTGTGTTGATTTGTGAAGAACCCTAATTAGGGTTGTTTTTGAAATTAATGATTAATTATGTAATGTCTTGATTTTAATTGATTTATGCTATTGGATTGAATTGTTGTATATAATACTATGTTGGATTGGATCTTGTGATTGAAAATGAAAGAAAAACGTTGGAGAAGCCCTCTTGGTGGCCACGGTTTTGAGGCTAGCAATTAGGGGAAATTGTGATAAATTGTAACAAGCATTGGATTTGAACTAAGCAATGGATAAAAATGGAATTTAATGGAAGAACAAAATTTGAAGTTGGAATGCTCATGGTGGCTACGGTTTTGGAGCCAAGAACCTAGGGTTTTTGGTGAGTTAATTGAACAAGTGAACAATTTAAATAATTAGGGGAACAATATACAAGACTTTGACTTGAAAGGAATTTGAATTTGGATTTATAGGGAGGCCACGGCCTCTAGGGCATTTCTAGGTGAAAATGTGATTTTGATGAATTGGAAGCATAATCAATTAGGTAATTGGAAGCCTAAGTAGTGAAATGGATAATCAAGAAATTAGGAGAATTTAATGTGTTGATTTTAATTAATTTATGCTATTGGATTGATTGGTGGTATATAATGGAATGTTGGAATGGATTTAGTGATTTAAAATGGATGAAGAATTGATTGAGCACCCTTCAAGAGTGCCACGGTTTTAGGTTGGAAATTTAGAGGAAATTGTGTTGAAATCGTAATGGGTATAAGACTTAAATTATCAATGTATGAAATGGAATTTAATGGAAGAACAATTGGAAGTTGAAACTCCTATAGTGGTTACGGTTTTGGAGACAAGAACCTAGGGTTCTTGGT
Source organism: Ormosia emarginata (assembly GCA_029884605.1). Classification (NCBI taxonomy): domain Eukaryota; kingdom Viridiplantae; phylum Streptophyta; class Magnoliopsida; order Fabales; family Fabaceae; genus Ormosia; species Ormosia emarginata. Next base: position 51,797,699 of record JAQQTP010000088.1, read on the forward strand.
GAGTTAATTGAACAAGAGAACACTTTAAATAATTAAAGAAATGATGTACAAGATTATGGCTTGAAAAGAATTTGAATTTGGATTTATAGGGAGGCCACGGCCTCTAGGGCATTTCTAGGTGAAAATGTGATTTTGATGAATTGGAAGCATAATCAATTAGGTAATTGGAAGCCTAAGTAGTGAAATGGACAATCCAGAAATTAGGAGAATTTATTGTAATTAAGACTTCATAAATTTTAAAGAGCATGAGAGTGTGAGGCTTGAGAGCTTAAATAAAATGTAAGTTATTGGAGATTGAATTGCCTTAGTATGTTAAATTGATTTTGAATATGAACCTTGAAATGAGGAATAAATTCTAAGTTAGGATTCATAATAAACCTAATGACGTACTAATTGACTTGATATTGATATTATGTTGTTATGGGTCCATGTGAGTGACCATATATACATTGATGCTTATATTGGCCTAATGTGGCGTATTATGGAATTATATGAGATTATGAACCATACATGTGCATGCATGGTGTCTTATGCATTGTGATTGTCCTTGTGGACTGTTGTAAGGCCTAGTTGCCTAGGAGATTGAACACACCTTAGTGCGGGTGCGAATAGACAAGTGTGGGTCGTGTTATGACCTCGGGGGCGTCGGGGTGTGGGTCCCTCACATGGACAGTTTAGAGCTCCTCTGTGCCGTGGGGCAAACCGATGCAAACACACCGACGATCCGGACTTGACACCGTCCTATATCGTGATCCAGTGAAGAATGTCTGTGCAATGCCATGATTGTGCACGATTTGATTTATAGCACTGGCCTCGGCAGCCGAGTCACAGACATGTCTCTTGATCTTTCTCTCCGATTGATTGAGTTTAGCTCCATGGAGTAGGGGTTTGAGAGAACATGCATATGAGACATGATATATATATACATTGTTGTTATTATCTGTTTTCCATATTATGACTTATCGTTCATTCATTACCGTAATGATTACCGCCTGGACTGTTTAATTGCTTACTGTTGGACTTACTGTTAGTATTTGAATATACTGTTTCTGATTTGCTATTTGGGCGCGTGGCGCCGTAATGTCTCTAGCATGCTATAATTGGTAATGATGTAGGACGTCTTACCTCTTTCTGCGTTTCCTATATCTTTGTATGTCTGTTTTATACTTATATTGATAAAAGATCGTGAGGAAGATAAGGAGGGACCACACTTTGGTTGATTGGATTGGGCGTTTGGACAAGGTTTCTTCGGCTACGTACGAGTGCAGTTGCGTGGAGGCATTGATGCTTGACTTGTTGACTGGGACTCCGAGCGTCGTATGTGTATTTGGGGTTACGGCTTTGTCTGCTAGTAGTACCTATCCCTGGGTCACTACTTTCCCCTTTTTGTGTTTTATTTCCGCTGTATTTTATTGGACTCTGTAAGTATTATATTCTATGTCATCAGTGATTTGTGTAAATTGACTATATATAAATATATATAAATATAAGAGATATGATTTTATTTCAGTGGTTGTATCATGGCTGGAATATATTTATATTTCATTCGAGGCTCATATTTTCTACCTATGCAAATTGTCAAAAAAAAAATATAGACTCTTGAGAATTTAAATTACTGTTATCATGACTGTGACCCACTTGGATTTAGTAACTATGGTGTAATGACGATTGCGCTCTGGTTGCTACATCAAGGGGTGTTACATATTGGACCTTCTTCTTGTCATCATCGGTCCATTGATTTCTTCGTGTATTTGTTCTAACACCATCAACAAGACGTGTGGGGATAAAAGGACCATTTTCAATGGCATCCCACACATCAATATCAATAGCTTCAATGAAAATCTTCATTCTTTCTGTCCAATATGCATAACCATCCCCATCAAACAAGGGAAGCCTATTTATAGAAGAACCTTCATTAGAAAAACCATTTGAAGCCATCTTTACTCTTGAAGCGGCTAAGCTCTTTATACAAGAGTCTAGCTCTGATACCACTTGTTACCAAGTGGCCTCAATACTCAAGAGGGGGGGTGAATTGAGTTCTAAAATAAGTTCACAAAACTTTCGCAAATCACTTGAATATTGATTTTTGTTGAAGCTATAGAATGTTTGAAATGAATTGATAGATGAGATATAAGATTTCCAATAACAAATATTACAAACAACCAACCTAGTATTCAAAACAAACTTAATGAAACAGTGCACAATATTAAAGAGATGAGTTTAGAAGAACAAACACAAGATTTATCCTGGTTCAGCCACCAATCCACTTGTGGCTTACGTCCAGTCCTTAAGTAACCACCCGAGATTTCCACTAGTTCTTCAAGCTTCAACAGGTGCTTGATAACCTTTACAAGTTGGAGCACTCAACACACCTTGGGATGCCTCACCCTTGTGTTTGAGCTTCTATATTCAAGGGATACCTCACCCTAATAGTTTTGAGGGATACCTCACCATCTCTTTTCAAATTATACAAGGTTTAGATGAAAGAAACTCACTCGAGAATAGATTATACAAATTGAAGAGCTATGGTATTTAGCATTCACACAAGTTGAAGCTGAAAACAGGGTTTTCAAAGAGATGATCAAAAAACTCGTTATAAATGCTCTAAGATGATTTTCATAAAGTTTTCCAACCCTTAATCAATGCCCAACAACTTTCATTTATAGCCCAAAAGAGTTTAGAGACGTTAGAGGTGGTTGAGGGCATTAAATGCCATTGAAAGAGCCGTTGGAGAAGAGATCTAGAAGTGTCCATAATCTATTATGGCATTTCCATATTCAATTATGGCATGAATAAGGAGTTTCCATCGTCTCTGTTTGTCAAAATAATCTATTATGACTTAACTCATATTCGAATATGAAGAGTCTTATAATCTGTTATAAGAATGCTCATAACCTATTATAGGATATGCCATATTTGAATATGGCTTTTGAGAAAACAAAAGACACGAATGGAAATCAGAATAATCAAATATAAGATAAGCCATATTCGGTTATGGCCTTTTAAAGAATCATAGGACACGTTCTGTTTTAGAGCTCATAACCGAATATGAGGAATCTCATATTCGAATATGGCTTATTTAGAGACAAAGGATTTTGATAGATTCTCACAACCAAGGTTATCCAAATGCTTTCCACACTTTCTAACAAAGGAGTTTTACTTAAAACATGAACTCAATTTTCACAAGATGAAAAAGGAAGATTGTGTAAAGACATTTAAGAATGAATTTGAAAGAGGAAAAGAGCTTTTTGTGTGAATCCATTTACCTTTACATCTTGTTTAGAACCTAATGGCTAGTCTAGAGAAGCCTTGGACTAGATCTTTGTACCTCATTGCTTTCTTGTTTGTTGATCATCAAAACCAATACCATTTACATTCACAGGCACATCTTTTGTTTTTTGTATAATTTATGATGTAATTAAACAGGCTAATGCATATAATATATATATTGTGAATGTATGATTTTCAATTATGTGTAGATTTTATTATATCTGCAATTATTATTCTCTCTTTATTATTGGTTTAAGTAAGAAAAAGAAAAAAAAGGGAAAGAAAAATATGTACACATATCTCAATGCTCGATTATTTTATCATTCAAGAGTGCAAATTATTTAATCACGTGTTGAAAATAAACCGGGTCTTAATTAATCAACGTACTTCTTATTTTTCGCAATTTATTTCATTACTCTATATTATGGTGTGACGTTCCAAGAAAAGAGAAAAGAAAGAATTGGAGGAAAGAAAAAGAGAAAGAGGAAGGAAAGAAGACCAAAGAGGAGGAGCAACCATCAAGGATGAATCAAGGCAAGCCAAGGGGAAGGCTTGAATCTCCATAGCAAATATTCATCATCTTGGTACCAAGAGGTAGGGGGAGCTTTGTTCTTGACACTTTCTTTTCTTTTCTTCATCTTGTCTATGAGATGGTTTGATGTGAGGAATGGATTTTGAGCGTGGTTTTGTGTGTTCTAGGATTGATTCATGTCGTAGAACTTGAGTATGGCTTATTTTTGCTTTGTGGTATGCTTAGTGATGTATTTTTCATTCCTTAAACACTCAAAATCTCACTTGAGCTAAGAAAGGGGTTTTAGGTTTTTAAGGTGATGAATGATGCATTGATTCATATAGAGATGTTTTAAAATTCGTTTAAGAGTTAAATCATGATTAGGACCTTGTTTGTGATTAGAAATCACTTGGTTTGGAGTTTTGGATGGTGGGAAGGCCATTGTTCCTTAATGGAACAGTGGCTGAATTCTGCAGAATTCTCTATCGTAGGGTCACGCCTAGGTGTGACTGAATCACGCCAAGGTGTGGGTGAGACAGAGAAGGTCATGCCTAAGTGTGACAAAGTTGTGCCTAGCCGTAGTTTCTTGGAAATTACAGGGTTGTTGCCCTGCCACCTTTACGCCTAGGCGTGGAAGGATGGCGCCTAGGCGTGACTTCCAGACTTGGAGAATAGCTAAAATGTGATGTAATGGAGCCTAGTAATGGTGTGGTTGCTTCTTTTATGCTTCTTAATGAGTAGTAAAGCTCTAATATGAGTATTTAATGAAGTGAAAACATGATAAATCAAATTGTTTTGTAATGCTAATTATGTGAGGTAATTAGGCATGGAGATATAAGTCATGTCTTGTGATTTTGAGAACATGAGTCTTCCTGGGAGTATGAATCACTTATGTGTACTCTTTTAAGAGTGTTGAAGTACTTTAAAAAGTATTTGGATGAAATGTGTTGTAAAATGAACTTGATATGCATATAAATCAATTGTGGGGCTAATTATGTGAAGTAATTAGTAATTGTTTTGCATGATATAATTGTGAAACATTGTTGAGGTGAGTAATAAACTCTCTATGTTTGTTGTGTTTTTAAGGATGGATTTTGTTATGGTTTTGAGGATGGATTTCCTTGTTAATTGATGAAGATCGTGTAGTTGATGGACTTCACTACCAAGAGTGTTGATTTCTGGATGGATTTCCAGTGCTTGTTCGAGACTTGGGATGAACTTCCTTTGTTTTGTTCAGGACTCATGCATTCATAACGTTACCATGGACTTGGTATCATACATTATTAATTTCGTACTTCAGTTATTGCATAGGTATACACATTAGACATAACTTGGCATAGCATGACAATTGTATGTGCGGTTGCTATCATGACATAAACTCATAACATTGCAATTGTATGGGCGATTGCGTGTCTCTGAGATGGAGATGTTGTTATTGTGTACTTCTATTATTGAAGTGTTAGTTTGGTAATTGTATATTCTTTATGAAAGTATAAACTGCTGATTTTGGAATACTTCTACTAAGATTTGATTTCCCACCTCGATTGTGTTGTCATGTAAATCCAGGTGCGAGTTCTTCAAAAAGTGAAGCAAGAGCTTGGAGTGCTTAGCTTAGTGTAGCTAGGTAGTTTATTTTGAAGTGATGTACGTTTTGTATTTATGAGAAATATAGTTATGGTGCAATATGTATATATTCATTTGAGACTCATATTTTTTATATTTATATGTTTTTATTATATTGAAAATCGCATAGCCGTGAAGTAGCAGTCCAAATCTAATGACCGTGGTATTATACTATATATGGTAATTAAATTCAGGATGTTACAATTATGATTAGATGCAAAGATAATAAAGTCATCTAGATGATGTTGTTCGATTTAGGAATTGCCTAAATAATGGTTTCAATCTACCATCGAGAAGTTGTGTTCGAATTGAAATAGAGAATTTTGAAACTAAAAGTGTTAGTTTTAGATTTGTCCGTAAAATGATACCTTCAATTTCGTAACTATCAAAAAGAGACATCGAGTGACTCTTGTAAATTTAGGACTTCAGAAGTTATTGGAGTCGAAGTGATAGTAAGAGCTCGAAATTAATAAAATGATACTTTAAATATGAAATCAAGAAAAGTCATTTTAGCTTTATAAAAGGTATTGTGATTTTGATTCTATATCGAAATCAAGGTTTGAAGAAGTAGCTACACTTAGTTGATTTTGGAGATGGAAAGTGGAAGATCTCAATCAGAAAACTAGCAAGTGATAGAAGATGCAAGTTTAAATTCAAAAGGATTTTTTAATTTGAATTGGAAGTTAGTAGCGGTTATAGATGTTAGATGAAGATAATACAAGGATTGCTGATAAAGATTAAGCAGTTGCTTGTAGTACAAGAATCACTGACAAGGATTTGGTGCTTATTAGACAAAGATTACTAATCATTTAAACCATTATCTTTGTTTTAGAAACATGTCAAGATCTTGTAAAAAGGGTAGTTACTTAGGATGTCTATAAATACCAAGAGGATGGAAACATTAAAGGGTTGAAAATTCAATACTTACAAACACTTGTTACTTAATGCTCTCTCGTCCTTGACTTCTCGAGCAAAACAGTGAAAGTCTAGTTCAGTATGTTTCCATCCACTTTCATTTCTATACAATTTACAAATTCAATGTAAGTTTAATTTTAGTGCATTTACATCAGTCATTTTACCTTATTGCAAAACTCTCTTCTACTCCTGATCTAGTGATTTTTTTTATTAGATCATTTAATTTCTTTTAATTGCTTTCTTTTCTTTTTCTGTAAATTTATGTTATTGAAATTTACATACTTGCGCATTTACTTTTCTTTGCATTTACTTTGAACTGCTTTACTTTATACTATTTATTTCATGCAATTTACATTACCTATCACATTTATTTCAAAAGCACTTTAATCCCTGTCACTTACATATAACTTATTTTCATTTTTGCATCTATTTGCCTTATTTCTCGAAAGCAAAGACTCTTTTACTTCCAAAACTTATTTTTCATTAAGATAAATACCACGCATAAACATTTGATTTTGGATTTGCATAATTGTCTTGTATTCAAAATCATCATTTGTATTCCTTTAAGATATTGAACTTAGATAAGAATCCCAAGAGGAAGCGATTCCCTTCCCCAAATTGAGATCGAGAATCAAACTTTGTCCATAGACAAAGGGTTTACCATAGCCTAATTAGTGACACTTGAAATATAGCTTTCAAAAAAGAAAAAAATGGCTCTCCAAGAACCTCTTCTGCCTACTTTCTCTCTTCCTTTCAACCTCTCTCTCTTCTTTTCTCACTGTGATGAGAGAGAATCCCTTACACCCCTACTTTTCCTCTTCCTCTCAACCCCTCTTTGCAATTCTTCAAGCTTCTTCACCAAATCGAGCACAAGATCTCAATTGAATGCGTGGAACCTATGCATACCAAGGCTCGAGTCTTGGACTTATTAGCACCTGTCCTATGAACATATCTTGGTTGAACCAAATCAATGTTGCCTGTAACATCCTACTAGTAATGTAATTACTTTAATAATATACTAAAAAATTGTTATGTATCTTATTTAAATTTATATTTACTTAACACTGATAGAATATTACGTACTTCCTTATTTATTTTAGATTTAATTAAATACGTGCAATGCTTAAATATGTAATGAAATTAATGTGTTACTTAAATTAATTAAGTTGAAGTTCCTATATATATATATATATTTACTTTTTATAATTCATACAATAAACATATCAATGGAACATAAATCTAATAAAATACAAGAAGAAAGTTTTAATAAACACACTAACTGCATTTATATTTAATATTTATATATGATATGCCGGTACATCTATCTAAAATATTAAGATCCCTGAACAGGTTCAAAACTACAAAAAAGGACATCTAAAATGTCTGAATAATCAATGCTAATCAGTATATCAGTAGACAAAGCACACCCAAAAGGCAGTCCAATCAACTATATACATCTATATACAATCACATCATGCATGCTTGTTAGTAGTCTGAATCATGCATGGTAAAGTAGTTGATGTTAATGCCATTAATCATAATACAAATTTCTTCAGTGGCAGGGTGAAAAACAAGGTGAGCATTAATATCAATCAGCAGTCTGATGCGCACCATCCTATTTCTCTGAACATAACAGATAAAGGGGTGAGAATTTACAATTCTCAGTAGAGAAATCATACAATTAATAGAATCATTTATTTTAAATTATGCTATGTCCAACTGCATTCACTGCAGAAAACAAATTTCAAATAGAGTACTACATAATTTTACTTTATATCAATAAAATACATGCTAAATAATACTATTTTACATTCCATTATATATTACTTTTCTCTTCTTGCTCACATGGCCAATAACGTAACATATCATAATTGAGATCTCAAACTTTCTAGGGTGTCCCCTAGCTTAGTGGTTGTTCCAATCAAGGAACCCAATAAAGGTGATCACTCCACATGCTCGAGAAAGGGAGATATGGAGCTCAATAAAGTGACCCATGTAAGACTTCCCATTAAGTTCCACTTAGCCCTCTTGGCCCATGGACCTCCTTAACGGGTCCTAGAAGACATAATATTCTTTTTCTCTTAAACATTGATATCACATCTTTAGGTTCAATGCCAATTAGTAAAATGTCACAACTTTGAGTATTATTCTTTCACAAAGAACAACATCATTAATTCATAATTTGAGACATTAACATAATCAATTAGTCAAGACAATTTCCATCACTTAATCATAGAATATGTCATCTACATATTCCACTGGATCATATTTTATGGCATCAACCATTTAATCAAAATTACTACATCAATAAAATTTATATAATTTATTTCTATAATTATAACAATAAAAAGCAATATAATTCATCAACAAGTGTAACACCCCAAAATTTGCTAATTTACAGTAATGTTTGAATTGTACTGTTTTGTGATTTTTGTGTGCTATAAATTTATTTTAACTGTTCTGTGACTGTTTTTGATCTTTATGTGTGATTTACTCCGAGTCAAGAAAATAATAATTTTCGGACGGGAAAAATCTTTATATGATTATTTGGAGCTAGGGGATCTTACTAAACTCAATTCCGAGTGATACGTGTACCAATTTTTTAATTTTTAGAATTTATCTACAAAATAAAAATATTTTATATTTTAATATTATTTTATTATCTGTTGGACAATACCTACTGACTTAAAAGCAGTAACTTCTACCCAGTGGACAATAGACCCAGAAAAGTCTTTGTGACTTACAACTTGGTAAACCTAGTCAATGTTAGTGGCTAGAATTTTTCTAAGCCAATAGGATCTAATCAATAATAATGGTTGGACTAGTTAGCTTAGAAACTAGATAACCTAACTAAGTTAGCTTAAAAGCCTAAGTAGTAACTAAATGGAATAAACCTAATTTGCTACCCATTAGAACCTTTAGTTACAATAATGTTCTAGTAGGTTCAAGAAAAGATGATTCACATCCTAGGTAACTAGATAGTTAGCATAGGAACTAAGTAATCTAACTAGATTTACCTAAGCATGACTAGGAAACCAAATGAACCAAAACTTGGTTTGCTTTTCCCTTTAGCTTCCACGGCCAAGGCACCTACAAGGAAGGTTCATGGCTTGATTTTTTTTAAGCCTATCTCTTGTAGAAAAGATCTTGCCTCCTAAAATATCTAGGTAGTAAAATATCAAAGCAAATATCTCACATTCTTTCTACACACCCACACGACTAACACTTAGAGAAATAGGATCATTTTCACTTCATCTTCATCTTACCAAAGACTAACATCTATTCTCTCCATTGTCTCTCTTCCAAGAGCCAAAAACTCCATTGCTTTCCTTAGAGGAGCTCACGGCCTCCATACCATAACCCAACCTCCATTCTTCTATAATTTTATCCAACACCACTTCTTAAACCTAAACATCATTCTAAACATCTTTCATGTTATAAGTTTCATCAAAATCAATCATCTAGTGCTTGGAAATCAAGTTTGAAGTTTCTACTCTACAAGGTAAAAATCCTTGTTTCTTGTTTCTAAATTGGTTCTTGAGTTCTGGAGCCATGATTGATCCATAGTTTTCGTTTTCTCAAGCTTAGTTTATGACTTTGAGAATTGTTGAAGCTTGTTAGGATTTTTCTTGGTGGTGCACGAAATCCCTAGGAGAAAATCCAAGAAGAGTTTTGTCTTCCTTAAGGTAAAAGGGAGATTTAATCTCATCAACCATGTATTGGTGGTGAGAAAATGGATTTGTTTGTAGTGAAGAAATCCATAAGGATTCATTCACTTGATTGTTTAAAGCTTTTCTTATTTGTGATGATTTTTTATGCAAGCATGTTTATAGCCTTGGTTATATGTTTTAAGGCATAATAGTTATTGTATGTAGTAGGATGTGAATAACATGATAAAAAATTACATGAGGGTTCCAAAGAACCCATGAGGCTCACGGCCTACACCACCACAAAGAGGACAAAGTGTTCTAAATTATTTTCCTAATCATGGATTAAGTGATTTAATAATAATAAATTGGATTAAGAATTTTTACAAGGGATTAGATGATGGAAAACAATTAAATATGATTTATGGAGCATATAATGATTTTTGGCCAACATGCCTACTCATGATGTTTTTAATCTAAAATTATTTCCTAAGTGTGGACTTATGTAATTAATTTAATGAGAACCTAATTAAATGGATTTTTGGAAGATAAAGGAAAGTAAATTAATTTTAGAGTTTAATTAGTGAAATTAAGCAATGATATGAAATAGAATAAATACTTGAAAAGTACTAACGTATAGCTCACCCGTTGGGTTTTGAAGCACGTTAGCAAGTTTTGAGCTGTAAATATTGGTTAAATCCAAGAAGGGTAATTTTTAAAGGAAACAGTAGGAAATATTACTTAGAGAATTTCTATTAAGGAGATACTGTAAATAAGACTAAAATAGATATATAATGGAGAAAGTTTCAAAATTTAATTTAGAAAGCAAAGAAATATTTTACGCAATTGAAAAATATTAGAAAAACTTTACGCGTATTTAAAATAATGATTTAAGCTACACGATTGAGAAAACGATTTAAAAACATTACGCGATTGAGAAAATTTTTTAAAATCACTATGTGATTGAAAAAATAATTTAAAAATGCTACGTAATTGTAAAAATGTTGAAAAATATTTACGAGATTTGAAAACATTACAAAAAGGTTACGTGATTGATAAAATGTGATAAAATATTTACGTGATTAAAAATAACAGCAGTTTGCTGTCGGGTTAATGTGGTGGACCCGATTACGTTGGAAAATGGTACTACCAAGTGATGGCGTGTGATTGTGAAAAAGAATGATAACATTGTTATATGTGTATTTTTGAATCATGCATCATGCATAGAGAAACATGCCAATTGGATTAGTATTAGCAAGTTGCCTAAGAGATGAATTACACCACAGTGTGGGTGTGATAGGTGTAGTGTTGTTCATTGATTGAACTTGGAGGCGTTAGTGTGCGGAAGGTTCCACATGTGGACAGTTGGTAGCTCCTCTAGGCCGTGGTACCGGGCAACGCACTAGCGATCTCGACGAAGCACTATTCTTAATCACGATCTAGCATAGACTGTCTGGTATAATGCCTAATGTATACGATGATTAGATTGTATAGCACTTGGCCGAGGCAGCCGTGGTACAGACATGTTCTTCTAGATCATTCTCTCCGACGTTTGTGTATAGCTCCATGGAGTAAGAACGAGTCTGTGTACATATGCATATTTGGTCTGCATCATGATGTGATAATTATATTGATCTAAGATATTATGTATGATGTGATAACATGATTAGATGTATTAAATGTCGTATCTGCATGTAGTGTCATTTTCTATATTGGCATGCTGGTAATGATGTAGATTGTCTCTTCTCTTTGTATGAATTTCTGTATTATTATTATGTTCGATAAAGATTTTGAGGGAGGAGAAGAGGAGCAACCTTTGGGTTGTTAGTACGAGGAGGAACAACATTCTGGTGATCTGTGCGTAGAGGGCGAGCCTCTAGATCATCCTTATTATTTGGATTGATTTGACGTGACATGGCGCTACTGAGTTTTCTGGGATTCCTGAGACTGGAGTTCCGAGGGGGCTTCGAAGCTTGGCGCCTGCACATGGATAGGGAGACTGTTGTTTATGTGGGACGATTGACTATGTCCCTAAGTAGGGAATACGATGGAGTTCCTATGTTTTCTACTACTGTTTACGTACACCTAGAGTTACCTTATCTATTAGGCACTATTGGGGTGGTCATTTCTATGCCCCTAGTGAGCTTAGTAGTGTGTCGACCGTACGGACTCCTGTCCATAGGGCTACATGACATTCAGGGTTTCTGTCTTCCGATGATCCATCAGAGGAGGATCCTTCGGAGAATCAGAACTTTTAGTTTTGTACTTAGGCTAGTTTGTGGTTTATTTTGAGTCAAACAGTTTATAATTCTGTCTAATAGTTTGTACTTATTGTATCCTTAAAAACAAAATTATATGTATAATTATGGTATGTATTTATTAGTTTGTTCTATTTCAAATTCTGTTTATTTTATTTAGTGATATTATAAACAAAAAAAAAATTACAGCTTATATTATTATATGTTAATAAATGATTTATAATTTGGGTAAGGTTTTATTATAATTTGTCGTAAATGTAATGCCCTACGAAGGGTGTTACAACAAGCAAATTTAACCCTAATATGTATGCATGGCCAAATTCACCATCTTGTGACAAAAAAAGATTTTTTTCCTCATTTTCATCATTTCTAGACTACTTCTAGCATCAAGAGTCCATTCTAGCATCAATTTCACATTAACTTAAAGTTTAGACCAAAATTTCCAATTTAATTAGAATAAAACCCTAGTTCTTGAATCCTTTGTCTCTTAACCATTTTCAAAATTAGCATCATCCTTATGGTTCTTTCTTCATCAACAACACTATCCATCAATAATCCTCCATATAAAATCAAACAAAGCATCAAGAACACAGCTTAATTCTTTCTAACCTAGGGTTCCAATCTAACAAAAATAATCATAAACAAAACTTCTTGATTCAAAGACATGATTGAGAAACATACTAGAACTCTTTTAGGAATAAGAACAACTCAAGAAACTTTAAAGAAAAAGTATGATTCCCTACCTCTTGGTCTTGTAAGAAACTTTAACAAAGAAGGACTTGAAGCTTGATTCAAGCCTAGATTCCTTGAAAATCTTCTTGTTCCTCCACTAGCTTGTAGATTTCTATTTTCTTCTAATTTTCTCTTGGTTTTTCTCCTCTTCTTCCTCGTTGTCTCTACCTAGCTCAATGGAGTTTTTATCTTTTTCTTTTTCTGTTCAATTATTTACCTTTTATAATTTCTAGTCATCTAATAGCAAATGCACCAAGTGACCTTTCTCCAAGTTTCTAACCAATTAGAAACCTGCCAAATGTCTAGGTTTTCATTGGTTCATGGTTGATTCATGATGACACTTTGTTACTCTAACTAAACTAACTTAACTTAGTTAATAGTCTAGTTTCACAAACTAACTAAACTACTAACTAAATTAGTTAGCTTAATTACTTAGGGTTTAGAGCTTTGTTTTATTCAATTTTTCTTAATTTATATTTAACATATCTTTTAAATGTTTTTGAGAATTTCCAGCGTTCGAGAAAATCTTTTGTCATTCTTTCAAATTCACTATAAATAAATAATTCAATTTGTACGCAAAATTTTTTAACTATACGTACATCCCTTGTACATAAAAAATTTTAATTTCACGTGTAACACCCCAATTTTTCGTATCTGTAATTTTTTATGATTTTTATGAATTATTTAGCTTATTTTGATTATTTTAAAATTATTTTCGAAAAATTACTGTTGAAGCAGGGCCGGGGGAGTTTACTGAACCCAAGATCGGAGACAGTTTTCGAAGTTTTCATTTTCTGAGATTTTATTTGTAAATAAAATCTAGGTACATTCTATTATCCATTGGACAATAAATACTGATTTTGTTAACTATAACTTTTGTCCATTGGATAATAGCTTTTAGTAAAAATTTAGTGGATGGTTCTAGATATAAGCCTATTCACCTTTTCTTGGAGGCTTCTCTTGATGACGTCACCTATGTGACTGTAACATCCCGAGAAACATGTTAGGCTTGTACATGGTCATAGAGGTAGCCTAGTACTTGCTTAACATGTTAGTTTAGTTTTGTGACAAACTGAGTCAGTTTAGGCACTTTGCTGTAACACAGAAGTTGAAAAGTAGCTTAAAATGACTCAAATAGTAGCATAAATTGCTAAGTTGAGGGAAACAAGTATGGATAACTTGTTTCTAGGTCACAAATGAGTTAAATAAGGTTGAACCCTAGTAAATTGGATCCCTTATGCAATAAGGTTGAACCCTAGTAAGAATTGGCTCTCTTATGGACATTACCGGGCAAGCCTAGTAAAGTGGTGACACCGGAGTGTTTCATAAAAGGATTAGTTATCCTAGTAGTGGACATTGTCGAGTAAGCCTAGTAAAGTGGTGACACCAGAGTGTTTCATAAAAGGAATAATTATCTAAGTAGTGAACATTGTCGGGCAAACCTAGTAAAGTGGCGACGCTGGAGTGTTTCATGAAAGGACTAGTTTTCTAAGGCTAGGCCAAGGATGTTATATCCAAGCTATGTTGTGGATTAGTATATCCTACGCTAGGCTGTGGATGAGAAATCCTATGCCAGGCTGTGGATCAATATATCCTACGCTAGGCTGTGGATGAGAAATCCTACGCCAGGTTGTGGATTAGTATATCCTACGATAACTTGTGGATGAGAAATCCTATGCATGGATGAGGATCATTATATCCTATGCTAAACTAAGGATGAACATATCCTAGGTTAGGCTAAGGATTAGTAGGCTTAATGCCAAATGAAGGAATACAATTCCTAAGTATAATTAAGTTACATATATGAGTTTTAATTTAGAAATATATCTTTGTATATATTTAGTTTTAATACCATAAGATAGAAGTTTTTACTGAGAATTTTATATTCTCACCTCATTATGTTTCATGGTTAGCAGGTCAAGACCCTACAAGAGGATAAGAAGATGGAGAAAGATGAAGAACTAGAAGACTTTAGTTTTATGTTTTTAATTCAAAGCTCATGTATTATTTTATAATTGCTTTGAGAATGTAAAGGTTGTATATTTGTATATGACTTTTAGATATGGCTCTCCATAATTGGTTTAAATGTTATAGATTAGTTGATGATTAGGTTAGAAGTAGCATATCTAATACTATTTATCCAAGTATATGTCAGATGTACTAGGGTACAGATATTAGGATGTTACATTATGGTATCAGAGCAGTTCATCCTGTGAGCCGGGGTATGGACTGACTAGGCTTATGCCAGTTTAGAGTTTTCCGCTAAGTATTATGCATTTCTTGTCGCATATGTGAGATGTGTTGATAGGATTGCATGACAAGCTTTAAGTTAGAAGGTTAATGGTTACTGTCACACGTAGTGTGTATAGGGAACCATTACTTCACCAAGGTGAGCTAGGAGTAATGGGAACTCTTCTAGTGAAGGATCAGCTGTTATAGCTGAAGTGTTCTATGAGATAGCAACTGCTAGGAGAAAACAAATTGTTATCGCAAGCAGAATTTTAGAAAGGATAGAAGTAATTTCATCTTAGCAGCTAATACCACTAATGCAGTCAGTGTATGCAGTAGTGGTAGCAAGAAACTGAAACTCCCTAAATCTCTCAAAGTTTAGAAAGGCCAATCCTACATCCTGTAAGAGAAAGTAAGACCCGTTTGGAGTAGATGAAGTAGATTAAGAAAATGGAGGAAATCTCTACAGTTGAGGCTTGTTCAGATGATATGAGAGTTTTGGTTATGTCCTATATGTTAGAAAGGAGGTAGAGTCTTGGTCAATAGAATGCCAAGGTGATAGAATTCTTAAGACCTGAAATAAGGTGGTGTGTTAGTGCGCTTGTAAATGGTTAAGTTCAAAGAAGTAAGAGACAAGTACAAAGCAAGTTACAGAATCAAACTTCAACCTATAGAACTCTGAGTTAAGGGGTTGTAGCGATCATTTTTCTATGTTCACCATTCTTTGTTTGTGAAGGTTGACGAAGGATGGATAGTATCGAGTTCTTCATGACACTCGAAGTAAAATCATGAATAAGTGATGTTAAGTTTCTAATTCTTTTCTACATGAGTTATGATATCGTTAGATACTTATAGAATAAAGAGAATGGTGCTATTAGTGCTATTCAAGAGAACAATTGAGGGTCCCTATAACTAGCCTTTAGTGGAGCAATAGTTATAAGGTTTCCACAAGAGGAAGAAAGAAGATAATAGGTATAAAAAGTATGCTTCTAGACTTAGTTATCTTCAAGATATAAAAACCAGTCTAGCTGCAACTCAATTGGTGAGAGGTGTTTCCTTTAAGGGAAACAAAAGGCTTGGTCACATATTCAAATCCTAGGAAGGGTGGCAGACCGAATGTGGGAATTGAATTTTCATGCCAATGCCAGACAATATCTTAGTAGATGTGACGGCACACTAGAAGTAATGGATGGCCACTACATTAAAAAATGAAGGGACCAAAGTGTGTTAGACATGAGATATATCATAGGGTAAGCCTAATTTTAGTTAGTCATGTAACACCCAAACTGGGGATGTCACATTTTCGATTAATAATAAATAAACATTACCCAAGTTATAAAACGTTTGGTACATAATTAATATGAGTTGTAAAATTTTTCTTTTTATACATGATAGCATTAAATAAAATAAAATGAAACATAAAATAAAACAAACTATTATTCCACACCATAATATACATATGATTTTTGTCTTAAGTACACAAATAATTTACAACTACAAATATTTAATAAAGCAGTAAAAAGTTAGCATAACATTAAAACATAAACATGCCTAAGTGCACATCGAAGATTTCTAATGCTCCGAAGGATCCTCCTTAGATGGATCATCAGATAACAGAAATCCTGGATGTCTCGCAGCTCTACGGATAGGAGTTTATGCTGTCGACACGCTACTAAGCTCACTGGGTGCATGAAAACGTCCTCCCCAGTAACGCCTAATAGACAAAGGCATCTCTAGATGTAAATAAAAAGTAGCAGTCAACATCGGTGCTCCATCAAACTCTCTACGCAGGGACACAGTCAGACGCCCCACATACACAACCGTTCCTTTCTTAGCTCGCAGTCGCCAAGCCTCAGAGCCTCTGTGAAACTCAAGTCTCACAAAACCCAAAAACTCAGTCAGAGACATACCGCGTCACAATCAATCCAAATAATAAGGATGATCAAGTAGCTCGCCTTCCTCGAACTGATCGCTCGGTTGCTGCTCCTCCGAGTACTGAATATCTAGAGGCTGCTTCTCTTCCTCTTCCTCAAACTCTTTATAGTACATAAATAATAATACAAAAAACGCATACAAAGAGGTGAGATAATCTACATCATTACCAGCATGGCAGTACAAAAAATGATAGTACATACAAATATCACAGTTATTTCAAAAATCCATATTATCACATTATGCACAATATCTGACATTAACACATCATACATAATATCTCAAATTAAATATAAATAATCACATTATGATGCAGACTACAAATGCAAATGTACACCGACTCATTCCTACTCCATGGAGCTAAACACAAATATAAAAGAGAATGATCCAAAAGACCTATCCGTACCTCAGGCTACCCAACCAACTATTACACAGTCAAACATCATGTAAATAGCACACAATCAAAATCGTCGTGTAGTTAGTACAAAGTCCAAACGTCGTGCATAACAGACATTGTACTAGACAATCTCCATAAGATCTTGATTAAAAATAGTGCTTGTCGAGATCGTTAGTGTGTTGCCCGTTACCACGGCCCAGAGGAGCTACCAACTATCCATATGTGGAATCCTCTGCACACTAACGCCTCCAAGTTCTCTCAATGAGCCGCACTATGCCTATCACACCCACAACACGATGTAATTCATTTCGTCAGCCAATTGTCAATTTCAATCAAATTAACACATCTCTCAATGTATAAACATGAACCAAAATCACACAAATGCCCTCGTTATCACTATAAATCATAATTACACAAATGTCCTCATTATCGCCATAATTACACCAATACCCTCAATATCAGTATAAACCAAATATAATATGTTTCTACTTGACAGTACTATTTCTCAACATGTCTGGGTCTGCCACTTTGGCCTGACAGTAAAACTTACTGTTCCTTTTAGTCACGTAAAGATTTTATCGCGTTTTCACAATTGCGTCACCTTCTTCAAACGTTTTCAAATCGCGTAAATATTTTTTGATGTTTTAAATATCACGTAGTGTTTTTTTAAATCATTTTCTTAATCGCGTAACGTTTTTAAATCGTTTTTTCAATCGCGTAGCTTAAAAATAATTATTTTAAATACGCGTAAGCTATTTCTTGTATTTTTCAACTATGTAGAATATTTCTTTGCTTTCTAAATTATATTTTGAGACTTTCTCCATTATTTGTTCATTTTTAGTTAATTTTGACAGCATTTAGTTTAGAAAATCCATTAAATGATATATTTTTTTACGTTTTCCTTTAAAAATTTTCTCTATTAGCCTTAACCATTATTTACTACTTGAAACTTACTAACGCGACTTTGACAAGAAATGACCAAAAAAAGCGATGTTGGAATCTTAAAAGGAAGAAGGAGCAATACAGAAGTGGTAAAAGAAAGAGTGCGAACAGGAAGACTAAGCGGTTTTTAAAGGAAAACAAAGAGAAATCAGAAATGAAATAAGAGAGGGAATAAGAAAAGGCATAAAAAAAGTTAATAGATAAGATGAATGCAATCCAACGGTCCTCAAGAACCCATAACCATCTTCAAATCCAATAGTCACAACGAAACGAAATCTAACGAACCTTAGCAAGCCATTATTTACATCAGGAATTGCTAAAGACAAGATGATTGAATGACAACCAACCTATAAGAAATAGGAGACGTGTCAAAAAATACAAAAATTGAGAAGGAGCATTGAGGCAAAACAGTAAAGCCACTCAAAAGCACCAACCCGGTGAACCATACCAGGATCCCCAGTATCACTTTATACCTTCTAAAAGCCCATACACTCTATCGAGCTATAGGCTTGAGGGGTGAGGTGAGCTCTATGTTAGCATTTTTCGAGTGTCCAATTTATTTCTTATTTATACTTAATTTCTTTAAATTAGGTTTCTAAAACTAAGTTCATTTATTTTGTTCTCCAAAAATTCATTGAAATTGAATTCTCTTTAAGTTAACTACTTAGTCCATATTAGAAAACAATTTTGGAAAATCAAATATACATTGAATGGCATTTTGGCCGAATTCAACATATTCTTTACAAGTCATCTTTAAATTATTTTCCATCCTCTAAGTCATTGTAAAATTCATTAATTCAATTAAATCAATTAATTCATTCATTTAGAAAATGGTTGAGAACATTTTGGTTCTCTTTTTCTTGGTGAAGCCGTGAGCTTCCTTGCGTTCTTTGGAACACTCATGTAAATCCTCACATGTTATTCACATCCTACCATAATTATCATACATCTATGAACACATACCATATATTTTAAAGCTTTAGACATGCTTGTAAACATAATCAATCACAAATAAGAAAAGACATTAAACAACTAAGTGAATGAATCCTTATGGATTCTTCACCACAAATACATCCATTTTCTCACCACCACACAAGGTTGATGAGATTAAATATCCCTCTTACATTAAAGGAAGACAAACTCCTCCTAGACTCCTCCTAGTGATTTTCGTGTGACCTCCAAAGGATCCCTAACAAGCTTAAACAAATTTTAAAGAGTCATAACTATAGGTGAAAAATATAAACCATGGATCAATCATGGCTTAGAACCTAAGAAATCAAGTTAGAAATAAGAAACAAGGGTTTTCACCTTGTAGGAATAATCTTCAAGGTGGTTTTCCAAGCTCAAGATGGATGATTTTGAAGGAACTCTCAACTAGAGAAGTTCTTAGAATGATGTTTGGATTTGAGAAGTGGTGTTAGGTGAAAAGTTAGAAGAGTGGAGGTGTTGGTTTAGGGTGGTGGCAGAATAGCTCAAGGTGAAAGCTATGGAGTTTTTCTTGGTGTTCTTGAAGAGAGAGAAGTAAAAGCATAAGTGATAGTAAGGTGAGAATGAAGTGAAATGCCCTTCTTTCCTATGCATGGTCGTGGAGCTCAAAGGAGGTGCCCACCTTTGTTGACCTTCCAAGACCTCCTAACAACCTTAGATGTAATCTAGGGTGGATATCCAAGGCTTTGCCCCTAAGTTAGCTTCCCATTGGTGTAGGAAATCAAGTCACCAAGCTTCTTGATCCTTCTTGAATGTGCTTGGCCGAATTGCTCCAAGGGAGAGCAAACTAAGTTTGTGTTCTCTTAGACAATCTAGTTAGACTTAGGTGCATTTGCTTAAGTTGCTTAGTTACTTGTCTAACTATCTAGTTACTTAAGGTTGCTAGCCATTATCTAACTTTACTAGAACCTTCTCTAACTAGAATTCTAAGGTGTAGCTAACTAGTTTTACTTCATTTAGTTACTACCTAGATACATTAATTTAACTTAGTTTAGTTAGATTAACTTAGTTTAGTTTTTCTAGTTACTTACTAACTAGTCTTGTAACACCCTTGTGGGAATGTCACATTTATGATGCAATGAAATAAAATAAATAAAATATTATCCAAGTTATAAAACATTTGATACATGATTAATAAAAGTTATAAAATTTTTCCTTTTTATATATATAATAACCATAAATAAAATAACATAGAACATGAAATAAAACAAACTGTTATCGCACGCATAATATACATATGATTTTGTTTTTAGTTATACAAATAATTTATAACTACAAAATATTTAAATAAAGTAATAAAGAGTTGTTATACAATACAACATCATAAAGTGCCCAAGTGTACATCATAGATCCCTAACCCTCTGAAGGATCACTCTTAGATGAAACTTCAGGTGACAGGAATCCAGGATGTCTCACAGCTCTACGGACAGGAGTCCGCACTGTTGACACTATGCTAATCTCACTGGGAACACGAAAGAGTCCTCCCTAGTGACGCCTCAAATCTAACGACATCTCCAGATGTAAGTACAAAGTCGTAGTAAAAACAGGCTCAGCATCAAACTCTCCTCGTAGGGACAAAGTCAAACGTCCCAAGTAGATCACCCATCCTCGAGCCTCTTGCAATCGCCAGGCCTCTGAACCTCCGTGAAACTCTAGCCTCACGAAACCAAGAAATCCCAGCAACACCATGCTCGTCGAATCAGTCCAACAGATATGGATGATCGAAAGGTTCGCACTCGTCGAACTGATCCCCCATCTGCTGCTGCTGCTCCTCCTCAGGATACACACAATCTAGAGGTTGTTCCTTTTCCTCAAATTCTTTTATAACATTATTTATAATACAAAAACAATACATATAGAGAGGTGAGATAATCATACATCAATACCAGCATGGCAAATAAGAAAACGACAATACAGCAGATATCATAGTTTAATACAATAAAGCATACCATAACATCATAAATAACAACACAATTCAATACAAGAATTTTAATACAACAGTATCATATAATATCACAATTAGTAATGTTATAATGCATGACACATATGCAAATGTAATACGACTCGTTCCTACTCCATGGAGTTAGACACAGACATCAGAGAGAATGACTCGTAAAGATCTATCAGTACTTCAGACTGCCCAACCAAACTATTCCACTGTCTAATATCGTGTCTATAGCCCACAGTCCAACGTCGTGTAGTAGTACACAGTCCAATGCCGTGCACTACAGGCATTGTACTAAATAGTCTTTACAAGATCTTGATTAAGTATAGTGCGTGTCGAGATCACTAGTGTGTTACTAGTTACCACGGCCTAAAGGAGCGACCAACTATCCACATGTGGAATACTCCGTACACTAATGCCTCCAAGTCCACACAAGATGAACCACACTACGCTTATCACACCGACAACACGGTGTAATTCGCCTCGTCAATCAATCACCAATATTAACCAAATTGGCACAACTTAATGCACGAATAAAACAATAATTACCAAATTATCCTTAGCTTAAAAATATTATCATATTTACAAAAATACCCTTAACCTCAAAATTCCAATATATAGTATGTCACTACTTGACAGTGTCATATCTCCACATGTCCGGGTCCACCACTTTGGCCCGACAGCAAAACTCACTGTTCCAATTAATCGGGTAGAAATTTTATCACGTTTTCACATTTTCGTAATTTTTACAAATGTTTTTAAATAGCATAAATATATTTTACTATTTTTAAAATCGCGTAGTATTTTTAAATCATTTTCTCAATCGCGCAAGATTTTTAAATCGTTTTCTTGATCGAAAAACTTTAAAATCTCTGTTTTAAAATTTTGTAAGCTATTTCTTATCCTTTAAAACTACGTAGAATATTTTTCTTACGTTATAAATATATTATAAAATGTTCTCTTTTTTTTGTCTGTTTTAATATATTTTGACAAACATTTTATCTATAAAATCTATTTAAAATGGGCTTTCTACGTTTTTCCTTTAAAAATTCTTTTGTTTAATTACTACTAAATACACTTTAAAAATTTAAATCATACTTTTAAAACTCAAACATAAGTATTTTTCAAGAGTCTTGTTTATTTTTCTTCTATACTATATTTCTAATAAAAATTAGTTTACTTCTTTAATTCATGAAAATTCATTACAAATGCATTCTTTTTAGGTAAAACATCAAATCTACTCTTTAGAAAATAAATTTTGGATTGATTACACATTTACAAGGCATGTTGGCCGAAATTAGTAAAACCTTGGCATTTGATCTTTGGATCATTTTTTTTCTTCTAATTCATTTTGTAATTCAATAATTTACCTAATTCCATTAAATCCTTCTGTTAGAAAATGGTTGAGAACATTTTGGTTCTCTTTTTCTTGTTGAGGTCGTGAGCCCCTTTTTGTGCTCTTTAGAACACTCATGCAAACCTTACATGTTATTCACATCCTAATTAATACTCATGCATATATCAACACATGCAATATATTTTAAAGCTTATAGGCATGCATACAAACAATATCAAGCACAAATAGGAAAGCATTTAAACAATCAAACAAGTGAATCCTTATGGATTCTTCACATACATACAATCCTTTTTCTCATCACCATACATGGTTGATGAGATTAAATCTCCCTTTTACCTTTAAGGAAGATAAAATCTTTTTCTCTCCTTCCTAGATGATTTTGTGATCTCCTCCAAGAAAACCTAACATGCTCAAAAATTTTTTTACAAGTTATAACCATAAGAGAAAAACATAAACCATGGATCAATTATGGCTTAGAACCTTGGAAATGAAGTTAGAAATGAAAAACAAGGATCTTCACCTTTTAGGAAAAACCTCCAAAGCACTTTTCCAAGCTTAAGATGAAAGATTTTGGAAGAACTCTCAACTAGAGATGTTCTTAGAATGGTGTTTAGAGTTGAGAAATAAGGTTGGATAAAATTTTAGATAGGTGGATGGTGGTGTAGAGTGTTTGGCCGAATGGCTCAAGGAAGAACAACGATGGTGAGTTCTTGTTCTTGAAGAGAGAGAAGAGAGATTTTTGTGTTAGCCAAGATGAAAAATGAAGTGAAATGGCCTCCTAATGAGTGCATGGCCGTGGAGTTCATCCAAGAAAAGGTGGCCACTTTGTTTGACCTTCCAAGACTCCATCCTAGCCTTAGCTTGCATCAAGGGTTCACATGCAAAGGCTTCTCCCCTTATCTTATTTCTAATTGGCTCATTCAAGCCTTAGTCACATGTTCTTGAAAGTTCTACCCTAATGGTGATCATAGGTTATTAATTAAGTTACTAATCCCATTAAGTTTCTATGCACACTTAATCTAACTTAATTAGGAAAATTAGTTACATTACTAATTAATTAGCATTCTTGTAACCAAGCTTCAAGAGCCATTGATTATATCAACGGTTGATATTAGGTAGAAGCTTTCAAATGATATGATCAAATCTAAGCCATTAGATCTCTTTTCCATGAAATCCTAGCCATTAGATGCATCTTCAAAAATAGAGGGTCAAGATCTTCTCTACATACTTCTCATCCAATGGTCACAAATGATTCTATCCATTTTGTGAAACCAATCTCCACCGTACATTAAATCAACGGTGGATATCCAAAGCCTTCCTTATTAAGCTTATCTTTTCAACCATTGATTTGATCAACGGTTGATATTCAAAACTAAACCTTCTCATCCAATGGCGCAAATCAAGCTAAGCCTTTTTTGTTGACTAATTCCTATTGGCTTAAAAATAAATCAAGCCATCATCGTTGACTACTTTTCTAAATGTGGGTCCCGCTAACTAATTGTGGATCCCACAGACTTTTTCCGGGTCCATGGTCGTTTTATTTGTACTGACTAATAAAATAATATTATAAAAATATAAAATTATTTTATTGTACCGATAAATTCTAAAAATTAAAAGATCGATACACGTATCATTCGGAATTGGGTTTAGTAAGATCCCCCAGCTCCGAATAATTAAAAATAAGATTTTTCCCGGCTCGAATATTATTATTTTCTTGACTCGGAGTAAATCACACACAACAGTCAAATACAGTTACGAAACAGTCAAATTAATTTTATAACACACAGAAAAACATAAAAGTTGGGGTGTTACAACTCTCCCCTACAAATAGAAATTTCGTCCCCGAAATTTGTCGTACATCAGAACAACTGAGGGTATTGCTCCCTCATTTTATCCTCCAGCTCCTAGGTAGCATCACCTGTTACGTCATTCCATATCACCTTCACCAGCTCAATCATCTTCCCTCGAAGTTGTTGCACTTTCCTGTCTTCAATTCTAACAGGAAGTGTCTCATACGTCAAGTTATCTTTTAGTTGCACTTCGTCTGGCAGTATGACATGTGTCGGATAGGAAATATACTTCCTTAGTTGAGACACATGGAATACATCATGCAGATTGGATAGAAAAGGTGGTAAAGCTATCTGGTAGGCTACAAGACCTATCCGTTGAAGAATCTGATAAGGCCCAACGAACTTAGGAGTAAGCTTCTTGGATTTGATAACCGTTCCGAATCCAGTCGTAGGCGTTACTCGCAAGAATACATGCTCACCCTCCTCAAATTCTCGAGGTCGCCTTCGCTTATCAGCATAGCTCTTTTATCGGCTTTGAGTCGTCTTCATCTTTTCTTGTATCATCTTTACCTTTTCCGTAGTCTGTTGCACAAGATTTTGTCCAATAGTCATACTCTCTCCATCTTGATACCAACACAAAGGTGTTCGGCATCGTCGTCCATACAGCGCTTCATAGGGTGCCATCCCTATACTTGAGTGAAAACTATTGTTGTAGGTGAATTCTATCAAAGATAAAAATTCATCCCAACTTCCTCGTTGTTCCAATACACAAGTGTGTAATTGTAATTGGCTAGCTATCATGAGCAATAGTTTTGATGATAACAAACGTGAAGACAAACATGAAGATGATGAGAAGACCAAGTCCAAGATCTTCAAGAATAAGCTTTAGGACTTAGGATCCTTGTAAAAGCCTCATTGGATATCTCATTAATTGGCATTGCAAAGAAATGTTTTCAAAATTGTTTTTCCAAAATTAAACAACTATTTTCGGTCATTTGAAAGCATTTAAAACTAGTTTTATAACAGAGGTATTCGAATACCCGATAGGTATTCGAATAGAGTGTTTTTCAAACTTACACGTTTTCGTTTTTCAAAGTGGTATTCGAATACCCATCTATGGTATTCGAATAACTCGATTCATTGTGAATCGATATTTCGCCGTGTTAAAACAGAGGCATTCGAATACCCCATATGGTATTCGAATACCCTAAATTCAGAATGAACCTTTTTAAATGAGGCATTCGAATACCCTTAAGCGGTATTCGAATAACCCAACCTTAATCGTTTTTAAAAGAGTTTTGGCAAGAGGCATTCGAATACCTCATAAGGTATTCGAATACCGTCTCTCGTAAATGGTTTTCACGAAACGTTCAAAAATGGCAAAGAACGGCCATATTTGCTTTTAATGGTTTCTTAATTGGCACCCAACGGCTAGTTGCTTTCTTTGCTCTATAAATACAGACCTTGGGTCTCTTCTGAAAATCCCCAACCACTTGAATTATTTTTTGCTTGGCTGAAAACGAATTTTACATTATTTTCTCTCCTTTCTGTGCTCTCTTTGCCAAAACCTTGAGATATCCTTTAGAGAGTTTATTAGCACTTCAACTTGTAATATCTGCCCTAAGTGAGAGTTTATTTTTCATCTATTCTCTGCTTCTGTAAAAGGGTGAGGTATCCCTTAGTGAATTTGTGAGGGTGAGGTATCCCTCTAGTAAAAGGGTGAGGTATCCCTTGGTGTAAAGAAGGTGAGGTATCCTTCAAAGGGGGTGAGGTATCCCTCTAGTAAATAGGGTGAGGTATCCCTGTTGTGTAAAGGTTGCAAGCACCTGTTGTTAAGCTTGTGTTGAATAGTGAAAAATCTCGAACTGTGTTTCGGGGACTGGACGTAGGCCACAAGTGGTTGGTGGTCGAACCAGGATAAATATCGTGCCTGCTTTTCTACCTTTAATCTTTTATCTTTATGCACTTTATTTATTCTTGCAATTTAATTATTATTTGTTCTTCTTATCTTTATCTCATTCTCGCCTTTATTATTTAAATTTAATATAATTCATTTGTTTAAGGCTTTTGCGAAAAAATTTCTTAAATACTCAATTCACCCCCCCTCTTGAGTACTGAAGCCACTTGGGTAACAAGTGGTATCAGAGCTAGACTCTTGTATAAAGAGCTTAGCCGCTTCAAGAGTACATGGCTTCATCAAATGTTTTATCAGAAGCAACTTCCATAAATCGACCACCCTTTTTCAATGGGGATGGTTATGCATATTGGAAGGAAAGAATGAAAATCTTTATAGAGGCTATTGATCTAGATGTGTGGGATCTTTGTCGAAAATGGCGCATTTATACCTACACACTATTTGTCAATGGTGTAAAAACCGAGACACCTAGAAGTGATTGGTCTAAAGATGATAAAAGAAAAGTTCAAAATAACTTAGTAGCCAAAAACATCATTACCTCAGCTTTGGGACATGATGAATTTCTTAGAATTTCAAATTGCAAAACTGCTAAAGAAATGTGGGACACTTTACAAGTTACCCATGAGGGTACTAGTGAAGTTAAGAGGTCGAGAATCAATTCTCTAACTCGTGAATATGAATTATTTACAATGAACCAAGGAGAAAGCATTCAAGAAATGCAAAAGAGGTTCACCCACATTGTTAATCATCTTGCATCATTAGGAAAGAATTTTACTAACGAAGATTTGATTAACAAAGTGTTGAGATGTCTTAGCAGGATTTGGCAACCAAAAGTAACAGCAATTTCAGAATCAAGGGATCTAACAACTATGTCATTAGCAACTCTTTTTGGAAAACTTCATGAGCACGAATTGGAACTAAACAGACTAAGTCAAAGTGAAGAAAACGATAAAAAGAAAAAGGGGATAGCGCTTAAAGCCACCACCTCCACTATCAATAATGAAGAAGAAGACGATGGAGATGACGTGGACAACATTGAGCTAAATGAACAAAATCTCAATCTTCTGGTAAGAAAATTTGGTAAGTACCTAAAGAAAAAGGGGACACAAAGAAGACCGCCCTTTCCCCCAAAGAAAGTTGAAAAGAAATCCTCCAAGGAAAGAAGAGTCTACATAGCATGGGATGACAACGACATGGACTCCACTGATAGCTCAGATAGCGAAGAAGCCCATCTATGTTTTATGGCCAAAGGAGAAGAAAAAGAAGAAAGCGACAACGAGGTAAATTCTAACTTATCTCCTTCTTATGATGAATTACAAGATGCCTTTGAAGAATTGCATGACGAATCAATAAGGCTCACAAAATTGATTTCTTCATCTAAGAAAACTATCTCTTCTTTGAAAAATCAAATTGTAATTTTAAACAAAGAGATTGAAGAATTAAAAATTGAAAATGAAACTTTGGGAATTATTGATGCATGCTCATCTCATTCTTCACATGCTTCTACTTCTTTATCTTGTTCTTCATGTCATTTGCTTGAAAAAGAAATTAAAGATTTAAAGAACACCCTTGCCAAATTCACATGTGGAAGAGATAATTTAAATATTTTATTAAGAAAACAAAGGGTTGTTTTTCAAAAGGCTTGAATAGGATATAACCCGAATAATCAACACAAATCCTATAAAAATTATTTTGTTAATTCTAGCATCTCATGTAGCCCATTTGTTAAATGTTTCTATTGTGGGAAGAAGGGTCATAGTGCTTCAACATGCAATGTAAGGAAAAATATTAATACAAAAATTGGAACCAAAATGGTATGGGTTCCTAAGGGCACTATACCCAAAACTGACAATCAAGGACCCAAGAAAATTTGGGTACCAAAAACCAAAAATTGAATTGTGTTGCAGGTGTGCTTGATAGCCAAGAGCTAACTTCGGCATTTTTGAAAATGATTGCTGCAAGCACAAGACTATAATGAATTCCAAGCTCTCCTTCTTGTCTCTATCAGGCTTGGACTTGCATTCATATGAGTATTTCCATCAAAAAGTAAGTTTTCATATCTCAAATATGCTATCTGGATGCAAAATATATGTTTTTATGTTTGAGTTATTCGAATACCTCCATGTGGTATTCGAATACCATTGCATCTGTACGTGAAAATCCATGTTTTTCTGATAGGTCTATTCGAATACCCTTCCATGGTATTCGAATACCATACATCAGTACATCAATTTTATGCCTTTATAAAGCTAGAGTATTCGAATAACTATATAGCTATTCGAATAACCAGATATCTATCACATCAGTTTTTCTCACATGCTATTCGGAGTATTCGAATACCTTCCAAGGCATTCGAATACTTGCTCTTCCGGAGTTTATAAAATGTGATGGGTATTCGAATACGGCAAGAGGTATTCGAATACCACATGACTGAAGCAAGTCTTACGACGTGTTCTTTGTTTCGTTTCTGTTTCCTTTTCTTATACATATGCAATGAAAATATATTCCAACTATGAATACAATGCTTTAATCTTATTTCATCAAGCCTTCATTTTTGCCCTATATGAAAATTACATGATGTTCTTAAATGCATATTTCTTGGCTTGTTCTTGCTCTTTTTTTCTAAAATATGCTCAATGTAATTGGCTATTGTTTTGATATATACAAGTGCAATAAGTGGTATATGAAATATTTAACATCTATGTTTTTATTGACATATGTCAGATTTATAAGAATTTGTTAACAAGTAGTAAATGCTTAGAACATCTTGACAAGTGATATCAAACAAGTGGTAAATGCTTTACATTTTGACAACAAGTGATATCAAAGTGGTATGAACATAATAACAAGTAATAACAAATGATAACAAATGATATCAAACAAGTGATTTCTTGGCCAAATTAATCGATAAATATATTTTTTTGCCCTTGAGAATCATTTTCGCTTTTGCCTC
Source organism: Ormosia emarginata (assembly GCA_029884605.1). Lineage (NCBI taxonomy): Eukaryota > Viridiplantae > Streptophyta > Magnoliopsida > Fabales > Fabaceae > Ormosia > Ormosia emarginata. Next base: position 51,827,102 of record JAQQTP010000088.1, read on the forward strand.
ATTGTTTTTAAATGCTTATTGGCTTATGAGTTTGACTAACCCCTATGGATCCAACATTAATGGATACCAATGAAAGCACTCTGAATTTTGTTGTAGGAAGAACACTACCTCAAGCATAAATTTAAATGGACAAAATTCATTCAACTTGAGGACATGCATATATTGTTTAATATGATAAAATGGGAGAGAAAAATACTTGCCCCATCTTTTTGATCATGACAAAAGGGGAGAATGGTATCCAATGTACAAAAGGGGAGAACAAGTTTAAATGTCTTTGTTTGAGAAAAGTCAAGAAAAGAAAAAGTCAAAACAAAAATAGAAATTGAATTCCAAAAGTAAGGGGAGTCTTGTGCATATTTCGATAAAAATCACCTCTTATGAAAAGAGGGGAGTAAGTATCTAACTAACTTTGTGAATTCCAATTTATATGAACTAATGCTTTTCTCAAATGTTAGTTTGTCATCATCAAAAAGGGGGAGAATGTAATTGGCTAGCTATCATGAGCAATAGTTTTGATGATAACAAACGTGAAGACAAACATGAAGATGATGAGAAGACCAAGTCCAAGATCTTCAAGAATAAGCTTTAGGACTTAGGATCCTTGTAAAAGCCTCATTGGATATCTCATTAATTGGCATTGCAAAGAAATGTTTTCAAAATTGTTTTTCCAAAATTAAACAACTATTTTCTGGTCATTTGAAAGCATTTAAAACTAGTTTTATAACAGAGGTATTCGAATACCCTGATAGGTATTCGAATAGAGTGTTTTTCAAACTTACACGTTTTCTGTTTTTCAAAGTGGTATTCGAATACCCATCTATGGTATTGAATAACTGATTCAGAATCGATATTTCCTTGTGCCAAAACAGAGGCATTCGAATACCCCATATGGTATTCGAATACCCTAAATTCAGAATGAACCTTTTTAAATGAGGCATTCGAATACCCTTAACTGGTATTCGAATAACCCAACCTTAATCAGTTTTTTAAAAGAGTTTTGGCAAGAGGCATTCGAATACCTCATAAGGTATTCGAATACCGTTCTCCAGAAATGGTTTTCACGAAACGTTCAAAAATGGCAGCAACGGCCATATTTGCTTTTAATGGTTTCTTAATTGGCACCCAACGGCTAGTTGCTTTCTTTGCTCTATAAATACAGACCTTGGGTCTCTTCTGAAAATCCCCAACCACTTGAATTATTTTTTGCTTGGCTGAAAACGAATTTTACATTATTTTCTCTCCTTTCTGTGCTCTCTTTGCCAAAACCTTGAGATATCCTTTAGAGAGTTTATTAGCACTTCAACTTGTAATATCTGCCCTAAGTGAGAGTTTATTTTTCATCTATTCTCTGCTTCTGTAAAAGGGTGAGGTATCCCTTAGTGAATTTGTGAGGGTGAGGTATCCCTCTAAAAGGGTGAGGTATCCCTTGGTGTAAAGAAGGTGAGGTATCCTTCAAAGGGGGTGAGGTATCCCTCTAGTAAATAGGGTGAGGTATCCCTGTTGTGTAAAGGTTGCAAGCACCGTTGTTAAGCTTGTGTTGAATAGTGAAAAATCTCGAACCGTGTTTCGGGGGGACTGGACGTAGGCCACAAGTGGTTGGTGGTCGAACCGGGATAAATATCGTACTGCTTTTCTACCTTTAATCTTTTATCTTTATGCACTTTATTTATTCTTGCAATTTAATTATTATTTGTTCTTCTTATCTTTATCTCATTCTCGCCTTTATTATTTAAATTTAATATAATTCCGAAAAAATTTCTTAAATACTCAATTCACCCCCCCTCTTGAGTACTGAAGCCACTTGGGTAACAGTAACAAATCTTCCAAAGACTGTATCATCCTCTCCGTCTGACCATCAGTCTGCGGGTGATAAGCAGAACTCAATCGTAGTTTGGTTCCTATAGCTTCTTCCAAACTTCACCAGAACCTTGACGTAAACCTTGGATCTCTTTCAGAAACTATACATGTAGGTACACCATGCAATCTAACAATCTCGCTAATGTACATTTAGGTTAATCTTTCGAATGAATACTTAATATTGATCGGCAAGAAGTGTGCTGACTTCATAAGCCTATTAACTATAACCCATATCGAATCATGCCCTTTCCTTGTTTATGGCAATCTGGTAACAAAATCCATCGAGATACTATCCCATTTCCACTCTGGAATAGCTAACGGTTGTAACACACCGGCTGGCCTCTAATGTTCCACCTTTGCCTTCTGACAAACCAGGCAAGACGCCACACGTTCCACTACTTCTCTTTTCATCCTTGGCCAACAAAACAACCTTTTCAAGTCTTGATACATCTTGGTCATCCCCGGATGTATACTCAAATCACTAGTATAGGATTCATCCAAAATTGCTTTCTTAAGTTCAGGGTCATCGGGTATACAAATTCTTCCCTCGAATCTTAAGATTCCATCTGATCCTTCCTCTACCGTTGCCTTATGACCTTGCTTCAAAAATTCCCTTTCGTTTTGCAAAAACGGATCCTCCTCCTGTTTATCTCGAATCACCTCGAGCAATTCATTCAAGATCACAACCTTACCTAGGCGAATCTTCCCAGGTACCAATTCCACTGACAACCATAAATCTCTGAATTTGTTAATCAATTCCTCCTCCTTTATCATCATCATGGAAACACTAATCACCTTTCTACTGAAGGCATTGATAATCACATATTTTATTCATTAAGAAACCCTTATGTTTAGTCATTTACACTCTCCATATTCTTAATTGATTGAGTTTGGTATGATTTTGTGAGTTTGAGCTCTCCTAATTGAATATTTTCAGCATTATTGAGATTTTACACTGTTTCTATATTTTGGCCATAACTTGAGTTCCTGATATCTGTTAATCATGAATTTTACCTTGTAGGAAAGCTGGGAGGAAGCTCTACAACTTTGATGAAGAGCTTGAAGTCCAATTCAGATGTCTAAGGGACCTAAGTTTACATGGAAGTTAGAATACGGGTTCTGTCACTAGAATCCGAACGGTGTGCACTCATAAAATCATATCCCAAGCTGTAATAATGGAGATGGGCTGAAAGTTGGACAGTTGATAGTTAAGACCCAAATAAACAACTTTCATGAAGAACACTTTTTGAAAAAATGAAGTCTAATGGGTCAGTTTGAGCCTGCAAGTCGGAATAGAGGTGCTGAAGTTGGGTTTGAGTGACCTACGGTATTTGGGCCATATCTTGAGCTACAGGAAGCCAAATTGGACGATCCAGATATGCATGTTATAACCAAGACAAAGATCTACAACTTTCATGAAGAGTACTTTTCGTGGATCTGAAGTCTAGTTGGTCGTTTTTGGCTTCCAAGTCTGACGTCAAAATTTTCGTCCTCAACCACTCCTCTCTCCAACCCACTCAACCACTCATCTCACCAACCCACTCAAACACTCCACTCACCAACCCATTCAACCACTCCATTCACCAACCCACTTAACCACCCAACTCAGCCACCTACTCCCCTTTGTCATTTTGTTACCCTAGACTTCTATAAAAGGGCACCATTGGTTATCATGAAACACAAGTTGTATTCTCCTTAAATTCGCTCATAGTTTCTTCTTGTTTCTTCATAGTTTTTCATAGCTTTTGTATATTTTGATGATTTCCTTCATTGTAATGGAGAGCTAAGTTACTTTCAGTCAATTTGGAACTCTTGAAGAGATTACGGTTTGGATTCTTGAAATCTTGGTTATGTATTGTATTTGATTTATATTTGGATTCTTCTTCTCTTCTTCTTTTTCTTCTGTTTTCTTGATCTTGAATGCATGAATAGTGATTCTGTTTATGTTTGATCAGATTTGATCTTGTTTTAAGATTAAGTATTGTGAAGAAATTTAGAACTGATTGATCTGAATTAATCACATAAATGGAGATTGAAGATTTGTGATGAAACTTAGAACTGATTGATCTAAATTAATCACGTAATTGAAGAGGTTAGGTTACTGATTGGTGCCTTGGTTAATTGAATTCGGTGCTTAAATTGACATATATCTACATGAATGGTGCGATTGCAGATTTGTGTTTATTACTTGTCAATTGAATTACGACGATTGTCTAGTATGAATTATGGATCTAATGCTGAGATCTCGGTTATATCCAAGTTAACCATTCAAATGTGCTTCAAATGTTTGTTGAAAGGTTTATGATTGAATCCACTCAATCTCGGATAGATTTCTGAATTGACTGTTCTTTAATTGTTATTTCTTCCTTTAATTTTGTTAAGTGCGATCTTAAACTGTTAAACCCCCCTTTTGCTAACTTTCACTTGATTTGATTAAATTGCGTCTATGATCCTCGTGGAGACGATCCGGTGTTGTCATTGTGCTACAAGCTTAGGTAATAACTTCGGTTATAATTTTGACTGAGTTCGGTGCTCGTCAAAATTTTGGCGCCGTTGCCGGGGATTAGTAAGTGTAATCTTTTCATTTTAAGTGTTTTCCCTAACTTTTGCTTTTTATTAACTTTTCTAACATTTTTTTTATCCATTGTCTAGTGTATTTTGCTTATTTATTTACTTTTGGTGTGATGCATGACTAGGTCCGAGCCTGATAACTTGGTTGACTTTGATCCTGAGATTGATAGAACCTTGCATAGGTTGGTTAGAGCTCGTAGGCTAAGTGCAAGAACTGCTTCTGAATTTGATCTTAATATTGGGAGTGAACTTGAGATCTTGAATAATTCTGAACCCCTGGCTAATAACATGCAGAATAGAACTCTTAAGGAACTTGCTGCTCCTGATATAACTAACCAGTCTTTGTGTATTCAATACCCAGATCTTGATGCTGATTTTGAGTTAAAATCTGGATTGATACATTTGTTGCCCAAGTTTCACGGTTTTGCAGGTGAGGATCCCCATAAGCTCTAAAGGAGTTCCATGTAGTTTGTTCAACCATGAAGCCACATGGGATCTCAGAAGAGCACATCAAGCTGAGAGCATTTCCTTTCTCACTTGCTGATACAACTAAGGATTGGTTATTTTATCTTTCACCAAGTTCAGTAACAAGTTGAAATGACATGAAGCGGTTGTTCTTAGAGAAATTTTTCCCTGCCTCTAGAGCTGCTGCCATTAGAAAAGATATATGTGGCATAAGACAAATGACAGGAGAGACCTTGCATGAATATTGGGAAAGATTCAAGAAGTTATGCTCGAGCTGTCCCCACCACCAAATCACTGATCAACTTTTAATTCAATATTTCTATGAAGGCTTGCTACCAAATGATAGAAGCATGATGGATGCTGCCTCTGGAGGAGCCTTAGTAGACAAGACCCCTACGGCAGCGAGAGATTTGATAGCAAACATGGCAGCCAACACCCAACAATTTGGCACACGAGTTATTACCTCAACCACAGGAGTCAATGAGATTCAATCGTCTTATGTAGACCAACAGAGAATGGAACACAGACTTGATGAATTGACTTCTTTGGTGAGGCAGTTAGTAGTGGGACAACAAGCACCAATGCAGATGGCTGCAACTGTGTGTGGCATTTGCTCTTGTTCATTTCATCCTACTGATGCATGCCCCACACTTCAGGATAGTGGTTCTACTTTTCCAGAGCAATCTGTTGCAGCAGCTGGCATTTTTCCTGGTAGACCACAATATCAGCAATCACAGCAGCAGCCCAGGTATGATCCATTTTCTAATACCTATAACCCTGGATGGAGGGACCATCCCAACCTGAGATATGGAAATTCTGGTCAACAACAACAACAAATTTCTACGGCGAAGAAGAACGCAGGTTTAGAGACCAAGCTACAGGCCCTAGCAACAAGTACCAACCACCTGCATTTAAGCAAGCACAACCAGCGCCGCCACCCATACAGCAACTACCTGTTCCAACAGCCACTCCAGCTGAGCCACCTTTCGAAGACTTGATGAAACAGTTTCAGCAGAATGTCAATGCCACCATCCAGAATTTACAAACTCAAATTGGGCAGATGGCAACCACTCGAGTGAGTCGAAAAGTCAAGGGTCGAACCAATTGCCTTCACAAACAGTCAACAACCCAAGAAGCAATGTAAGTGCCATTAGCTTGAGAAGTGGCAGAGAAGTTGACGATCCTACTCCACCACAACCTGAACTACAAGTGCAGCAACCAGAAGGTGACCAGAAACAAAAGAAAATGGATAGCTCAGTCTAAAAATCTGTGACACAGAAGAAATGTGCAGAGAATTCAAATCTGGCCATTCCACTACCTTTTCCAAACAAAGTCACACAGTCCAAGCATACTGCACAAACAGAAATAGAAAGAGAAGTCATGGACACATTCAGGAAGGTGGAAATCAATATTCCTCTCTTGGATGCAATCAAGCAAATTCCTAAGTATGCCAAATTTCTCAAGGAGCTGTGCACTCACAAGAGAAGACTTAAGGGTACTGAGAAGATTAGCATGGGCAGAAATGTTTCTGCAATGATTCTGCCAAGCATGCCACAAAAATGCAAAGATCCTGAAACTTTCACAATTCCTTGCATGATAGGCAACTCCAAATTTGAACATGCAATGCTAGATTTGGGTGCTTCAATCAATGTCATGCCTATGTCAGTTTATAAGTCATTGAACATTGGCACTTTGCAACCCACTGGTATCGTGATTCAGTTGGCGAATAGGACCACTACTCATCCAGCAGGAGTGCTGAAAGATGTGTTAGTTCGGGTGAATGAGTTAATTTTTCCAGCGAACTTCTACGTCTTGGACATGGAAGATGAGTCTTCAGCAAACCATGCTCCATTGATTCTAGGCAGACCATTCCTCAAGACCGCCAAGACCAAGATAGATGTGCATGCTGGCACCCTTTCTATGGAGTTTGGCGATGATTTGGTACAATTTAACATTTTTGATGCCATGAGACATCCCCTAGAGGAGTATTCTGTTTTCTATATTGATGTGATTGAGATGCTGGTTGATGATGTTTATGCTGATTTATATGCTGAATTCCCTGATATTGTTGACTTTCTACATTCTGTTTCTTGTGATACATGTACTGCTTGTGATATTGAGCCGTGTCTTTGCATGTCTTGAGATTTATCTTTGGTATGAGTGATGATGCAACTTCGCCGACTTGAATGATACCGCATGTGAAAATAGAAGTCGAACTATCTTTGAATTTAATGTTGCTTTGAATTAGTTGTTTCAAATAGCTTGTGCTTTCTTCTATTGTAAAGCCCCCATCCTTAGAGTTGAAGACTTTGCGGACCATCTTAAATATGCATATTTGGAGATGGTGAGAGGTACCGGTGATTGTTGCTAAGAATCTGCAACCTGAATAAGAAGAAAAATTGCTACAGGTTTTGAGGCAGAATAAGCAAGCCATCGGATGGACACTTGTAGATCTTCCTGGTATTAGTCCCTCCACATGCATGCATAGAATTTTATTGGAGGAGGACACGAAACCAGTAAGGCAACCCCAAAGGAGATTGAACCCCTTGATTCTAGATGTGGTGAAGAAGGAAGTGACTAAGCTACTTCAAGCTGGCATTATTTATCCCATATTAGATAGTAAATGGGTGAGCCCCGTGCAAGTTGTTCCCAAGAAATCTGGGGTCACAGTAGTTGAGAATAAGAATAATGGACTTTTACCCACAAGAGTTTAGAACAGTTGGCGGGTTTGCATTGATTATAGGCGGCTTAACCAGGCTACCAGAAAAGATCATTTTCCACTACCTTTCATTCATCAGATGTTGGAGAGGCTAGCTGGCAAGTCACATTATTATTTCCTGGATGGATATTCGGGCTATTTTCAGATTCATATAGCCCCAGAAGACCAAGAGAAGACTACTTTCACTTGTCCATTTGGCACATTTGCATACAGGAGGATGCCCTTTGGTCTGTGCAATGCTCCGGGCACCTTTCAAAGGTGTATGGTAAGTATCTTTTCTGACTTTTTAGAGAATTGCATGGATGTGTTTATGGATGATTTTACTGTCTATGGCTCTTCCTTTGATGCATGTCTGGATAGTCTGGGTCAGGTTTTAGATAGATGCATTGAAACTAACCTTGTTCTGAATTTTGAGAAGTGTCATTTCATGGTAGAACAAGGCATAGTTTTAGGGCATATAATGTCTAGCAAGGGTATTGAGGTAGATCCTGCGAAAATAGATGTTATTTCATGCTTATCTTACCCCACATGCGTGCGGGAGATTCGTTCTTTCATTGGTCATGCAGGTTTCTATAGGCGATTCATAAAAGATTTCAGCAAAATTGCTCTTCCACTATCCAACTTGCTACAAAAAGAAGTGGAGTTCCATTTTGACCAAAAATACAAGGATGCCTTCAATCACTTGAAGCAAGCATTGACCAGTACACCTATCATCCAACCACCAGATTGGACACTCCCATTTGAGCTCATGTGTGATGCCTCAAATTATGCTTTGGGAGCTGTTCTTGCACAAAGGGTCAGCAAGATATCTCATGTCATCTCCTATGCCTCAAGAACTTTAGATCTTGCACAAGTCAACTACACCACCACTGAAAAGGAACTTTTAGCAATTGTTTTTACTTTAGACAAATTTCGATCATATTTGTTTGGTTCTAGAGTGGCTGTGTTTTCAGATCATACAACTCTGAAGTTTCTCCTGAAGAAGGTTGATGCAAAGCCTAGGTTGATTAGGTGGATTTTGCTCCTCCAAGAGTTCGATATTGAAATCCGTGATAAAAGTGGAGCGGAGAATTTAGTGGCTGATCACCTAAGCCGAATTGAAAGGGAGACAGATACTTTTCCTATCCATGATGTCTTCCCTGATGAGCAGCTTTTCAAGCTGCAAGGTAACACTCCTTGGTTTGCTGATTTGATAAATTTCTTAGTTGCTGGTGTTTTCCCTGCACATTTTATTAGGGCTCAAATTGATAAATTGAAGAGTGAGTCAAAATATTATGTGTGGGACGACCCTTATCTGTGGAAATTTTGTAGTGACCAAGTCATTAGGAGATGGGTGCCTGATAATGAATTCCATTCTATTCTTAGCTTTTGTCATACACTTGCATGTGGCGGTCATTTTGGTCCCCAAAGGACTGCTAGGAAAGTTTTGGAATCTGGATTATATTGGCCCACTCTATTTCATGATGCATAGGTGTTTTGTAAATCTTGTGATCAATGCCAAAGAACAGGAAACACTTCTCGAAGGAATGAGATGCCCCAGAAATCCTTATTGTTCTATGAGATTTTTGATGTCTGGGGTATTGATTTTATGGGACCCTTTCCTGTTTCTTTTGGTTTTGTTTACATTTTGCTAGCTGTTGATTATGTATCCAAGTGCGTGGAAGCGAAAGCTACTCGGACTGATGATTCCAAAGTTGTTGTGGATTTTGTTAGATCACAGATTTTCTGCAGGTTTGGAGTTTCGAAGGCCATCATCAGTGATCAGGGTTCACATTTTTGTAATCGAAGCATGGTTTGATGAAAAAGTATGGGGTCTTGCACAAAGTTTCTACACCTTACCATCCCCAAACTAATGGGCAAGCCGAGATTTCCAACAGGGAGATCAAGCAGATACTCCAGAAGACAGTTCAACCTAACAGAAAGGACTGGAGCAAGAGGCTTGAGGATGCTTTATGGGCTTATCGGACTGCTTATAAGACACCAATCGGGATGTCTCCATATCGGATTATTTTTGGAAAAGCCTGCCACCTGCCGGTGGAAATTGAGCATCGTGCATTCTGGGCGGTGAAAAGGTGCATCTTGGACCTAGATCAAGCAGGTATGGAGAGGAAGCTGCAGCTCCAGCAATTGGAGGAGATCCGCTTGGAGGCTTATGAAAGTTCCAAACTTTATAAGGAGAAGACCAAAGCCTTCCATGATAAGTTGATTATGAGGAAAACATTTGAGATTGGTCAAAAAGTTCTCCTCTATAACTCCCGCCTCCGACTCATGCTTGGCAAATTAAGGTCTAGATGGGATGGACCATTTTTTGTTACTAAGGTTTTTCCTTCTGGTGCTGTTCAGATTAAAAATGAGGTCACTGCCAAAGCTTTCATCGTAAATGGACACCGCCTTAAACAGTATCATGAACTTCCAGAGAATGTAGAAGTGGAGGTGATGAACCTTCTCCATCCGCATTATGAATAAATAAAAAAAAATAGCTTTGTGCCCGACAATGAGGTAGGTAATGTCACTCAGAAGCATGTGAAGGTCATTTTTTCAGCGACAACAACTGCGAAAATCTTGCAATATGGATTTTATTGGCCTACTTTATTCAAGGTCTGTTACACCTTTTGCAAAAGCTGCGGAAATTGGTCAAAAAGTTCTGCTTTGAGATTATCATCTGCACCTACTCCTTGGAAAATTGAGATCTAGGTGGCGCGGTTCTTTTGTTGTCAAACACGTGTATCCTCTGGGGACGTAGATATTGAGGATCTTAGGAATGGTACTGCGCTTAAGTTAATGGACAAAGACTCAACCATTCCTGGAAAACCAAGTTCTTAAGTTCTTTGTGTTGCCGGTTAAGTGGCGAATACGGTACTCCGTGACTCTTGAGTCGGTTTATTCTTCAGTTTCCCAAAATAACTGAACCCTTCTTCTCCTTCAAAATGGATGTCATTCTTTCAAACCTGAGAAAACATTTTCCTTCTTTTCCTCAAAATGCTCTGAGAAAAATCTACAAAGTTCAATGTGAAAGATTGAGACTGTTAATGCACTAAGGTATGCCAGAAGATGTACGCTGGATAATTGAAGCAAAGGTCCGATTAGCAGGTGAGTCCTCAATTTCATTTGACTCATATATGCCCGGTCTTGGAAGAAGTTCATATTCTAAAAGGAGAAGAGCAAAAAGGTTACAAGTTTGTCACAAATGTGGACGATGGAACTGCAACAAGCGATGTCGTACTTTGGGGATGGTTTCCGCAAATAGAGAAGACAAAATTTTCTTCATTAAGAATGGACTGAGTAAGGAGTCATTAGATAATATCTTATTGACTCTTGAGACGCATTCTTGTGGATTGGTGCATCGGGAAATTCTTAAATTGTGGAATCTCTTCAAGGAGGAAGAAAAACACTACAGTCTTGGGAATCTGACTCTAAAAGACCCTGTTTGCCAATTTATAAGAAAATTGGATGGGAAGCTTATCCTCGACTCATAGAAGACGTTTAAGCCGTTACTGGACATTAAACCAGAGGCAGATGTGAGCCATATCCACAAACAATCTGTACATATCATCCTTTTCTTCTTTTTCATGTCATCTTTCAAACAAAAAAAAAACAAAAAAAAACAACAAAAAAAATAACAAAAAATAACAAAAAAAAAAACAAAAATTATGTATACGTCTTAGGGTCGGCTTTGGTAACACAAACCGTGAATGGGGAAATGCATGCATCCTGATCCAGCCTTCTTAATTGAAAAACAAAGAAGGTAGATTGTATCCCACATGTGAGGCAGCCAGTCGTATTATGGCCACTTGTCCTTTTTGGGAGCCCTATGTTGCGCTGGTCTTGAATGGGTCGAATACTGGTCAACAATGCTTTGGCACAGAGCCGAAAGAGCAGACTACCTCCATCCCAATCTTAAGTAAGTATACACTCATCTTTCATCAAATTTTTCTAACAATTTCAAAAAAAAAAAAACGGACGTGATGTCTACTGCACTCATGACGCGCAGTATAAAGATACGCCATGAAAACTGTACATACAAGTATGTCATCATTTTCTATTTTTTTTTCTCTTTGTATCATTTTGTTGTATTTTGATTTTTGTACAGACGATCCTTTGAGCAGGGTCCTTCAGGGGTTTCTAGACTTCTTTACCTTGATGGTTTTCTTGAAGTCAAAAAAAAAAAAAAAGATTCTGTGTCTCTTAATTTCAACCTTTTCTGACAACAGCCAACCTACCCTTATAGGTGCAATTATTTCCCTTTCCATTCTTTTTCTTATTTAAACACTCCATTTTCTCCATTTTCCTTCAAACTCAGAAACACTCAAAGGGAGGAAGAGTATAGAATGGGGCCTTCTATTCGTAACCTCAAAAATGTCTGTGTTTTTTGTGGGTTGAGTTATTGGAAGGGATTAGAGTTTGTAAATGCAGCTAGCACTCTTGGTCGATCACTTGCTGCGAGAAATTCAGGTATCACTTGCTGCCATTGGTTAATGGGGGCTGTATCACTTGCTGCCTTTTTAGGAGGCAGTCAGGTTTTAGGTGTTATTCCTAAACCTTTAGCTGAAAATAACATCACTAGAAGGACAGTTGGAGAAGAAATTCAGGTAACATCTATGCATGGACGAATGAAAACAATGGTTGACAATTCTGATGCATTTCTTGTCTTACCTAGTGGTTTTGGTACTTTGGAAGAAATTTTTCAAATTGTCTCTTGGGCCGAACTGAACATCTGTGGTGTCCCGGAGTTGATGAGGGCGGGGAGTGGACGCTGGTGCATGAGAAGCACGTACAAGGAGCGGCTCCTGGCATGCTTCTAGGCGAAGGGTCCCATGAATGAACAGAATACACACTGGAATGAGAGGGATTCAGAGACTGTGCAGGTATGGGACTGCATAGTTGAGGATGGCTTAAAGGAATTGATTAGGCGTAGCTATATCAACAAGTTGCAACTTCTTTTCGGGAGCCTAGAACATAAGAACTCCATTGTTAAGCGTGCTTGACTTGGAGCAATTGTGAGATGGGTGACCTTCTAGGAAGTTTCCTAGGATGCGTGTGAGTGAGGACAAAGCACGCTGAAAAGACTCGTGTTGGTTTGTGGAGACACTCGTCAATCCTGCAGGCAGTCCCGGGATGTTACAGATGGTATCAGAGACGGGACCTTTCCCAGTACGGTGTGGTTCGGGGACGAACCAGGCGGAAGCTGGTGGGCATGTGGTGTCCCAGGGTTGATGAGGGCGAGGAGTGGACGCCGGTGCATGAGAAGCACGTACATGGAGCGGCTCTTGGCATGCTTCTAGGCGAAGGGTCCCATGAATGAACTGAATACGCACTGGAATGAGAGGGATTAAGAGACTGTGCAGGTATGAGACTGCATAGTTGAGGATGGCTTAAAGGAATTGATTAGGTGTAGCTATATCAACAAGTTGCAACTTCTTTTCGGGAGCCTAGAACATAAGAACTCCATTGTTAAGCGTGCTTGACCTGAAGCAATTATGAGATGGGTGACCTTCTGGGAAGTTTCCTAGGATGTGTGTGAGTGAGGACAAAGCACGCTGAAAAGACTCGTGTTGGTTTGTGGAGACACTCGTCAATCCTGCAGGCAGTCCCGGGATGTTACGGATGGTATCAGAGACGGGACCTCTCCCAGTACGGTGTGGTTCGGGGACGAACTAGGAGGAAGCTGGTGGGCATGTAGTGTCCCGGAATTGATGAGGGCGGGGAGTGGACGTCGGTGCATGAGAAGCATATACAAGGAGCGGCTCCTGGCATGCTTCTAGGCGAAGGGTCCCATGAATGAACTGAATACGCACTGGAATGAGAGGGATTAAGAGACTGTGCAGGTATGGGACTGCATAGTTGAGGATGGCTTAAAGGAATTGATTAGGCGTAGCCATATCAACAAGTTGCAACTTCTTTTCGGGAGCCTAGAACATAAGAACTCCATTATTAAGCGTGCTTGACCTGGAGCAATTGTTAGATGGGTGACCTTCTGGGAAGTTTCCTAGGATGCGTGTGAGTGAGGACAAAGCATGCTGAAAAGACTCGTGTTGGTTTGTGGAGACACTCGTCAATCCTGCAGGCAGTCCCGGGATGTTACAACATCCACCATAGACCCATTGGTTTGTTGAATGTTAACAATTTCTTTGATCTTTTGTTATCTTTTCTTGACAAAGCTGTGGAACAGAAATTTATCACTCCTTCGGCAAGACAACTTCTTATCTCTGCCTCCACTATTGATGAGCTCATTGATAAATTAGAAGCTGTTGAGTATGTACCTGATCAGGCATTAGCTCAGATAGATTGGTCAACAGGAAGCAGCGAAGGAAGTAACAAGAAAAAAAAGCTAGATCTGAAACTTTCTCTTTAATGAGTTTGATTTTATTGTACTTTGTTTCTGTTTAAATTTGTGTCAACTTTCTCCAACAGGTAATATCTTCTATCCTTTACTCATTTATATTTTAACATTGAGGACAATGTTGTGATCTAGTTGGGGGGGAAGGATAGTTGACCCAAAAAAAATAAAAAAATAAAAAATTTGTTATTTTGTTTAGTATGATATGATTGTCATGTACTTATTAAACCAATTAGTGATGGCAGAGTAAGGAGTAATTTTACTCTTGAGACGCATCTTAATTGGTGGCAGAGTAAGGAGTTTTTTAGGTAGTAATTAATTAGTACTAAAGTTTTATTGTTTGATTTCTTTTCAGGGTCTGATGCGGCACTGACAGTGTGTTTCTTTTCTGCTTGGCATTGATTCACTTCTTATCAGGTTGTGTTGCTCTTTTCTATATCTCTCTTTCACATTGAAGGCAATGTTATATTAAGTATGGGGGAGAGATTTCAGCATGTTTTTTTGTAAAAAAAAAATCAAAAAAAAAAGAAAAAAGAAAAAAAAAGGGGTTCATTGCATGATTGAATAACTTTTCTCCCTTCTTGAACTGATATGCTTGGTGATGGATGATTGAATTGATGAATTGAGTTTGATGGATGCATACCTTGTGAGATTTTGAGCCTAATGGATGGATTCAACATTTATGGCATTCTCTTCTTTCTTGTGTGATTTTCACTCATGTTAATGACCACTCTAGAACTTGCTTTGATTCTTTTTGAGGCTACATTTCACTTGCATGCATGAACATGATTGAGGCCCTCTTTCTTAATTAGCTAGTTTAACCAAATAACCAACCTTGTTTCCAATATGATATCAAGCACTCTTTTGATTTCTTGAAAATTCTCTTATTCCTGCTAACCTTGTATATTTTCCTTTTCTTAACCCCTTTGAGCTTATTTGACCATTCCCTGTTTCTAGCTCATTATGTGCCTTAAATTAAAAATCGTGTTCTTACTTTACCTTAGGGAATAAAAGAACATTAGCTTGGTTAATGGATGAGTTTTTGAACAAGTGTGGGGGTGTGTGTACAAAATGGTTGTTGAAAAAGGAAAGAGTGTCAAAAAAAAAACACAAAAAAAGTATGTATATAGTTATGTTCATATATATATAAAAAAAAAAAAAAAAGAAAAAAAAAAAAAAAAAAGAAAAGGATTGGGAAATGAATATGTAAAGGGATATACATTAGAGTTGGGATGAACTTTTATGCTTGTTATTTGAACTCAGCTCTCATTTGCTTTTATTCTCTTTGGTATTTATCTTTTCATATCCATTTTATCCTCTCTTGTTACCTTGACCTCACTACAACCTTGAATAAAGTCCTCATGATTTGTGTGTGCATGTGTTTTGAGTAGTGGAGAAGTAGAAGATAAGCAAGCTTATGGTAGTGCAATTTTCATGGGTTGAATTGAGTGAAATACCTACCTTTTAAACACTTGAGAGATTGACAGGGAATCTTGTGAAGATCTATCATTCTCGATTCATGTTGAAGATACCTTGCTTTTTGGTTTGAGATGTGGAGAATTGTTAACTCATGAATGTTTTGATCCCTTGAACCTTTGGTTGTTCTTCTTGATTGTAAAATTTTGGTCTTGAGTTTTGCCCAGGAGTGCAAAAAGCTAAGTGTGGGAGAATTTGATAATCACATATTTTATTCATTAAGAAACCCTTATGTTTAGTCATTTACACTCTCCATATTCTTAATTGATTGAGTTTGGTATGATTTTGTGAGTTTGAGCTCAAATTGGTCCTAATTGAATATTTTCAGCATTATTGAGATTTTGCACTGTTTCTGTATTTTGGCCATAACTTGAGTTCCTGATATCTGTTAATCATGAATTTTACCTTGTAGGAAATCTAGGAGGAAGCTCTACAACTTTGATGCAGAGCTCGAAGTCTAATTCAGATGTCTAAGGGACCTAAGTTTACATGGAAGTCAGAATACGGGTTCTGTCACTAGAATCTGAACGGTGTGCACTCATAAAATCATATCCCAAGATGTAATAAGGGAGATGGGCTGAAATTTGGATAGTTCATAGTTAAGACCCAAATAAACAACTTTCATGAAGAACACTTTTTTAAAAAATGAAGTCTAATGGGTCAGTTTGAGCCTGCAAGTCGGAACAGAGGTGCTGAAGTTGGGTTTGAGTGACCTGCAGTATTTGGGCCATATCTTGAGCTGCAGGAAGCCAAATTGGACGATCCAGATATGCATGTTATAGCCAAGACAAAGATCTACAACTTTCATGAAGAGTACTTTTCGTGGATCTGAAGTCTAGTTGGTCGTTTTTGGCTTCCAATTCTGACGTCAAAATTTTCATCCTCAACCACTCCTCTCACCAACCCACTCAACCACTCCTCTCACCAACCCACTCAAACACTCCACTCACCAACCCATTCAACCACTCCATTCACCAACCCACTTAACCACCCAACTCAGCCACCTACTCCCCTTTGTCATTTTGTTACCCTAGACTTCTATAAAAGGGCACCATTGGTTATCATGAAACACAAGTTGTATTCTCCTTAAATTCTCTCATAGTTTCTTCTTGTTTCTTCATAGTTTTTCATAGCTTTTGTATATTTTGATAATTTCCTTCATTGTAATGGAGAGCTAAGTTACTTTCAGTCAATTTGGAACTCTTGAAGAGATTGCGGTTTGGATTCTTGAAATCTTGGTTATGTATCGTATTTGATTTATATTTGGATTCTTCTTCTCTTCTTCTTTTTCTTCTGTTTTCTTGATCTTGAATGCATGAATAGTGATTCTGTTTATGTTTGATCAGATTTGATCTTGTTTTAAGATTAAGTATTGTGATGAAATTTGATAACTTCAGAACATGGAGTTAATTCACTCGAATTTGATTGTATTTGAGCATGCTATCCCTAAGTTTTCAAGGTCATAAGTTCAATTTTTGTTTGACTTTGGTGAATTAAGCTTGTTGATTGAAATGATTTATAATTGAATCTTTGAAGCTCTTGTTTATCGAAGTTGGATGATTTGTGATTTGATGGACTTTATCATTGTTTTGATATAGGTATTCAAGATGAGAAAGGCCTTGGAAGGGATGAGGAAAGTGAAGAGAGGCTCAAAGTGTGAAGAAAACAAGAAGCGAAGGTGCTACAAACACACGCCTAGGCGTGACAATACCACGCCTAGGCGTGGACCTTGCAGTTTCTCAGGGATTTGAAGCAGTGACCACCACGCCTAGGAGTGGTTAATTCACGCCTAGGCGTG
Organism: Ormosia emarginata; assembly: GCA_029884605.1. Classification (NCBI taxonomy): domain Eukaryota; kingdom Viridiplantae; phylum Streptophyta; class Magnoliopsida; order Fabales; family Fabaceae; genus Ormosia; species Ormosia emarginata. The sequence goes on from JAQQTP010000088.1 coordinate 51,844,325, forward strand.
TAAGACTCAGGTTTTCAGGGTGATTCAGGCAGAGACCACCATGCCTAGGCATGGTAAAGTCAAGCCTAGGCGTGGCAAGCAGAGGAAGGCACGTGACTCATAACCACGCCTAGGCGTGGTTAATCCACGCCTAGGCGTGGGTAAAATCCTGGCACACGAATTTTACCCTTATATTCTGATTTTTGGGAAGAGAAAGGGGGGCTTCTTCAATTCTAACCTAGCCACGAATTCCAGAGAGCAAGTGAGAGGAGAAAGATCACACTTGGATTGAAGGTGACTAAAGGAGGAATCAAGAAGAAGGAGGAAGATTAAGCTTGGAATCTCTCCATTTTTGTTCATTCTTTCCCCTTTCTCCTTGATTTGTAACATGATGAATCAATTGATTACATTTGTTTTCTTCTCCTTGATAATGTGTAACTAAACTTTAATCTAGGGGCTCTCTAGAATCTTGCTATGAATTTGATTAATTTGTAATTAGTTGAGTATCCTTTCAATGAAATTGATTTTGTTCATCCATATCTTTGCTTAATGCTTGTTGTTGATTGGCCATCAATTGCATGATTTTTAATATTCCAATTGAACTAGAAATAGGGTGTTGTGAATATGGATATGGTATGGTTGATGTATGTTTAACTAAGGGGATGGACACATACCCTTTGGTCATGCATGGCAAGTGTTTGATAATTGGCCTCAATGAGTGATTCTTATGTTGCTTCACATGGACACATAGTGGAATAGCTAGGTTTCACATGGGTAATTGTCCTAGACATAGGCTTTTATCTATTGATGATTATCAGCCAACATATATCAATTCATTGATAGGTGCTTGTTAATTGCAATTAATCATTGAAGTAGCAAGTGAATAGGGACCCCTAGGCTTTAATCATTCTCGTCTTCTCTTGTGGAATTGGTGTTTGGTGTTTTCTTATTTTGTTTCTTTTAAGTTGATTATTTTAATTGCAACCCACTCTCTTTCGTTTACTTGGATAAAAATTTGTGAATATTAGTTAAGTTTAACATTCTTCTAACTATTCAATCCCTTGGGACACGATACTCTAACTCTCCTTTATATTACTTGTCGACCCGTGCGCGCTATGGATTTACGGTCACAACAAGTTTTTGGCGCCGTTGCCGGGGATTGAGTTTAGATTTTGTGTTATTTCTTACATCTATTCACAATTCTTATTTCAAGTTTCGTTTGTTTGGTTTTGCATTTTTTTTATTTTCAGGTACTTGGCTCTTGTATGCGAAGAACTCAAGGTGTGTCTCGATTTCCTTACGATCCTGAGATTGAAAGGACATTTCGTAGATTGCTAAGAGAACAACAAGTACAAGAACAAGCACTAAATTTGGTTAGTGAATCTGAGATGGCGGAGGAGGCAAATACTGGAAGACCATTGAGGGAATATGCCACCCCAAGTGCTAGAGAAATCCGATCTAGCATTAGAAGGCCAGCTGTCCAAGCACAGACTTTTGAGATCAAGCCTGCTATTATTCAGATGGTTCAACAAAATGTGCAGTTTGGAGATTTACCCCATGAAGATCCTAATGCTCATCTAGCCAATTTCCTGGAGATATGTGATACTTTCAAGCATCATGGGATGACTGACGATGCAGCTCACTTAAGGCTCTTCTCTTTTTCATTGAGGGATAGGGCCAAGGCTTGGCTTCATTCTTTACCAGAACATTCTATCACTACCTGGGAAGAGCTGGCTCAGAAGTTCTTGGACCGATTCTTTCCTCCCATGAAGGCAATGAAGTACAGAAATGACATCTTGTCCTTCAAGAAATTTGAAGGAGAAACCTTATATGAAGCATGGGAGCGATTTAAAGATTTTCTAAGGAAGTGCCCCCACCATGGCATAGCAAAATGGATGTTGGTTCATACTTTCTACAATAGCTTGACAACCTCCATTCGTTCCATAATTGATGTAGCAGCTGGAGGGGCACTTATGAGCAAGACTGTGGATGCAGCCTATGACCTGTTGGAAGAAATGGCTAACAACAATTATCAGTGGCCAGCAGAGAGAGTTACTCCGAGGAGAGCGGCAGCCGGGATACATGAAGTTGATGCTCTCACATCACTTTCTGCTCAAGTGGCAGCACTCTCCAAGAAGTTGGACACTATGACAAGTCAACTCAGTTGCAAGCGGAGCTAATATCACGCTGAGATTTGTGATCATTGTGGGGATCATCACTCCACTGCCAATTGTACGGCTAGCTTGGAAAGTATACAATATGCTAGTCAATTCCGTCAACCGGGTCACAATACTGCATTTGGTAATACTTATAACCCTAGTTGGCGGAACCATCCTAATCTCTCATGGGGTGGAAATGTTCAAGGCTTTTCCTCATCTCATCAGCATAATCAAGCACCTCGTGCTCCTCCAAGCTTTCAATAACAGAGCCCCCTTCAAGCCCAAACTTCAACATTGACTTCAACTTCTAATTTGGAGAAGATGTTTGCTCAGTTTATGACCAGTCAACAAGATTACATGATTAAGACTGATTCAAGGCTAGCATCCCACGATGCTTTAATGCAAAGTCAAGCAGCTTCTTTGAGGAATCTTGAGACTCAAGTGGGCCAACTTGCCCAAGCTTTAAATAACAGACCCCAAGGGAATTTTCCAAGTGACACCATCAACAATCCCAAGGGTGCATCTAACGAGCAGTGCAAGGCTATATCATTGAGGAGTGGGAAGGAAATTGAAGGGAACTCCAAGACTAAGCTTCTTGAAGAAGAAGTTGAGGTAGCACAAGATGAATTGGTTTTGAGCAAAGAGGTTGATAAAAATGAGGAAATTGTAAAGGGAGAGGTTGAAGACATGAAGAAGAAGGACAAGCCTTATACACCACCTTTACCTTTCCCTAACCGGCTTGTTAAACAAAAGCTTGATGCTCAGTTCAAAAAGTTCTTGGAGATTTTCAAGAAGCTTCACATCAATATTACATTTGCTGAGGCATTAGAACAAATGCCGAGTTATGTGAAGTTCATGAAAGACATTTTGTCCAAGAAGAGAAGACTTGCGGATTATGAGACAGTAACTCTCACAGAGGAGTGTAGTGTCATCTTACAAAACAAACTACCTCCTAAGCTTAAGGATCCAGGGAGTTTCACCATCCCTTGCACAATAGGTGAGAAGTTTAGTGGCAAGGCCTTATGTGATTTGGGAGCTAGCATTAATCTCATGCCTTATTCCATTTACAAAAGACTAGGTTTTGGGGGAAGCTGCACCTACTTCAGTTACCTTACAGTTGGCAGACAGAACCCTTACTTACCCGAAGGGGGTTCTTGAGGATGTGTTGGTTAAAGTGGACCAGTTTATCTTCCCTGCAGATTTCGTCATATTTGATATGGAGGAAGACAGTAAAGTCCCTTTGATTTTAGGCCAACCCTTCCTTGCGACTGGAAGAACCCTTATTGATGTGGAAAAAGGGAAACTTACCATGAGAGTTCAAGATAAACAGGTTACCTTCACTATTTTCAAAGATACCAAGAGCCCTCAAGATCAACAAGAATGTTCTGTGGTGACTGTAGCTGAAGGGAAGACATCCGAGGCAAGGGATTTAATTATTGTCTGTGCTCCTAGTGAAAGTCATGTGATCTCATCGGATGATATGGAAGAAGTTCAACCGAAGCAGTGGCACGCAAGCTGGGTGGTTTACTCATGCAAACCACCCATTGAGGAGGCTCTAACCATGGAGTTAAAACCTTTGCCATTTCATGCACACCATGCTTACTTTGATGAAAAGGAGGAAGATCCTCCTCCCATAAGCACGTGCAAGTGAAACTGAAAATAAAGTCCAGCCAGGACTATAAATAAGGCGCTTTTTGGGAGGCAACCCAATTTCTTAACCCTATCTCTTAGCTTAGGACATTTTTATGCATGAATTTTCATTTTGTCATCTTGCTTTGTTTTAGTTTTATTGTTTTATAGTGTTTGTTTTTCAATTTGATGCTTTGATTGCTCTTGTCACTCCTACGCTGTTCTTAGATGTTTGAGAGTAAGGAGGGTGTGTTTGATGCATGGATGTGGGGTATTCTGGTGTTGCTGTTAAGATTTGAGATCCAGAGTCTCACGCCTAGGCGTGGTTTTTACACGCCTAAGCGTGATGGTCTCAGTTGCTTTTGGGGAAATTTTCCAGAGAGATCCACGCCTAGGCGTGGATTATACACGCTTAGGCGTGGTCCTCTCTGCGTTTTCAGTCAGTTTAGCCCGCAAGCGTCACGCCTAGGCGTGTGTTTTCCACGCCTAGGCTTAGTATGGCTAAAAAAAAAAAAAAATTTAAAAAAAAAAAAACAAAAAAATTAAAAATTAAAAATTAAAAAAAAAAATTAAATTAATTAAAAAATTAAACCACGCCTAGGCGTGGTAATGCCAAGCCTAGGCGTGGTGTGCCTCTTGCTGCACAAAACGCAGTTCTGTCTTTTCCTTCCTATTCCCCCTCTCAAATCCCTAACCCCCTTTTTTCGATTTCTTCCCACCCTCCACCAAAACACCATCACCGTAACCCCTCCAATCTTCTCACCCTTCTTCACTTAACCACCGTAGCTTCCTCCCCACCATTCCCATAGCCACCGTATTCTCCTTCTTCTTTCCTCCTCTCCACCTAAACACCCCCACCGTACCAACCCTCTCCAACGAACCCCATCCCCTCCTTTCCACCCCTTTTCCTACCCCATTTCTCCCACCAGCACCCACTTCTCACAATTTTCCCACCCATAATCAAAGTCACATATTTCTCCTTATTTCTTCTATTTTCTTTGGTGTTTCGTGATAACAATTATTCTTGGTGTTTGGCTGCCCTGGTTCCCTTTGTGCTTCCCTCAAGGTGAGTCTGTTAATTTCCCCATTTGTCTGTAATTCCATGTATTATGCCTCTGTTAATTATTCTTCTTGAATTGCTTCACATGTGATTAACAGGGCTGTTCTGTGCTTTACTTGTTAATGATGTGCTTAATTTGTGTGATTGGCCTATTTTGTTTACATGGGTTGCTGATTCCTTGTCCACTTCGGGTTTAGAATTTTTCTAGGGAGATTGTTTGTTGGATATTCTATTGCAAAATGAGTATGTGAATTTCTGAGTAATATTTGTATTTGTTAAATCACTTGCCTGTTGCAAAATTCTGATATACTGCTTGAGGTTGATTAAGGTTGAGCCATCATGTGGATAGAATTAATTTAGGTTAGTGCTAAGTTGTGCACTGGTTTTGGTTGAGACTTCACTAAGTTGTGACTTGTATGGTTAGGGATGACCTAGATGGTTTGGTTGATAGTTAGATCTATTTGCCTAATTTTCTTTGGTTTTCAATTATGTGGTTTGCATGCTTGCGTTGCCCTGTTAATAGTATGTTGCCCTGTTAATAGTGTGAGTCAATTGCATCAACTAAAATTTAACTGGGTTGTGCATGATTGATATAGTGATCTTTGTGATGAGATTGGAGAATGTTAATTTATATGGTCATCATGCTTGAGCTCGAGTTATCATTTTGAGTTGTCGAAAGATCTTCTGTCACTTTTGGGGTTGAATTGTTGATTTGGGCGAGCTTTGGGCTACATGGTTGCATGAGTGACATTTGTGAATGATTGGGCTTATTGTTTGCATTGCCAACTGTTCTAATTGGATATGACTGCTTACATTGAGTGCTTGATTCTTGTTCAATGGTCATAACAGGGATTAAATTCTTTTCAGGTATCCTCTAACCATGTCAAAGCGTCCAAGGAAAACTGTTGAGGCTGGACCAAGCCAGGCTGAGGATGGTGATGAAATTCCAGTTTTTGACCTAGCCTACTTTACAACGCAGGATGCTTTTGACTATTTTTGGCAGCATTTGCGCAAGATTAACATCATACCAGAGAGGGGCTTCCACGGTATTAATGTGGCATGCTATCCTGCCATTTTCGATGCCACTGAAGCACTCCACTGGATGACCTTTGCTGAGCATCCCTCTGAGGAACCTGTGGCGGCTATAGTAAAGGAATTCTACGCCAATGCGCATGCTGAGAAGCGCTCCATTTCCACTACCAGAGTAAGAAGGAAGGTAGTTGATTACTCTGTGGATCGCATTCGGCAGATTATGGACCTTGGCCCTCCTCCTCTTCAGTGTGCTTACAGGACTTTACAGTTACCTGAAGAGGAGGGAGGAACACCATTCAGCACTGTCATGACCAGTATCTGTGATTCGGCCTTCCCGATTCAGGTTCAGCGGAACTCAGACCGCTCCATCAGATTCATCAAACAGGAGAGTTTGCGCCGTGAGCTGCGCCCTTGGAATCATTTTGTGTGCTCCTGCTTGCTCCCCACTGAGCACCGGTCAGAGATTTATCCAGAGCGGGCGTACATGTTGTATGCGATCCACAGTCTGCAGCAGGTGGACACTGCTCAGATACTTTACGATCAGATCAGACTGTGCATCACCTCCCGGCTCAAATCGCTTTTCTTCCCCTTCCTCATTTGTCAGCTTTGTGAGAGAGCTCACGTCAGATGGAAGGATACTGAGGTGCGCGTCAAGCTGAAGACTCCGATGACGGAGAGGGCAGTTCAGACGATCATGACCGCCCAGGAGAAGCGCAGGCAAGCCCCTGCTCGCCCCTAGCTGCAGAGCCTGCTCCTATACCAGCTCCACAGCCTGCCCCTGCACCTGTCCCACAGCCTACTACAGTCTTTGATGCTGCTTGGGCAGCCTCTGTTGATCAGCGCCTGGATCGGCAACAGGAGATGCTGACTACGCAACAAGAGATGCTGGCTGCGATTTACCAGGGCATTCATTGGATGGCTTTGGGTCAGGGTCGCCCAATGGATGATTTTCCAGCCTTTCCTCCTTTTGCAGCTCCACCAGTGGCAGCTTCACCTTCTCCTCCACCTCCTCCACCAGCTGATGATACGGAGATGGGCGCTGAGGGCGATGACTTATTTGATGAGGAGGATTTGTTTTGAGGCGCCAGGACCATTGTTTCCTTGCTCTTTCTGCTTTATTTTCCTATTTTTGCTTTCAGTTCATTGTATATACTTTATTGAAAAACTTGACTTCTTTTGGATACAGTGGGACACTGCTTATCTTAGGTTTGGGGGGGATTGGATTGATGATCTTTTTGTGACTGCTTGTTGAATCATTATTTGGACATATATATATATGTATTGATTCCCTTCTCTTCGGATCTGAGTGAGCATGATTTTGCCTTGAGGGTTGCGTGAATTAGAATTGAATGGATGAGTGTGTGTTGAGGCGAGGTTGAACTTGTGCATGCACGATTTCGATTAGAATATCCGATGATTGTGTGGATCATATATACACCTCACCGCTTGGGAACTCATTTGTAAAATTCAAGATTTTGTGCTTGCACTTATTGCCATAATTGCGTGTGAGAGAAAATCCCTGGTTGCATGTGTGGTGGATTCTGAAATATGAATGAAATGCATGGTTGGATAAATTTATGATTGGCATGTGTAAAGTCTATTTGCATCTTAGAAGCTTGTCTAATTCCCTTTTGAGGCGAAATCCTAGGCAATGCATTTTCAAGGAAATGACTAGGGCACTTATTTGGACCGATTGAGCTCTTCAAGCCAACCTTGAATGAATGAGTCCCCTAGTACCCCTTTTGAAGACTTGTGTGCGTGAGTGTGTGGCCTAATTTTCATTTCTTTAACCCTAATCTCTACCCTCTTAACCCATGCTTATAAAAGAAAGATCTCTTCCCCTCAATATTGGTCCCTTGTTGAGCACATGATTGAGCAGTTCTGTTGTTTTGAGCCATAGTGTTTTGCATGATGCTAAGAATCCAGGAATTTGTGTTTACTAGCTTTCATCCAAAAAAAAAAAGAGAAAGAAAGTGATTAAGTGGGCTGTTGTGTGAATTGAAGCCCTTTTGCAATGAAAATAAGGTTGTATGTATGATCTTAGAAATCAAAAAAAAAATCTGAAATGATGAGAAAATGGAATAAAGAAAGTTAATTCTTCAAGTTGGATTCTATTTGTGCATCTACATGCTTGGCTTGATTCAATAGAAGTGGTTGATTATGTGTTTGACATTTGAATTCAAAGCCTTTCCCTTCTTTCTTAGCCGCTACCCCTAGCCTTACATTACAAGCTTAAAAGACCCTCATGATCTTTGATTTTGTCTTGCCTACATTAGTGGAGAAAGGGATGAAGAACATTCTTTTGAGAGTGCATGTGCATTTTATAAATTCATCCATCTTGCTCTTCATGATTAGGAAAGGGTCTTAAATACATGGGCTTGGGAAATCTTTCATGCACAAAAATGGCATTCAAGGGTGATCATGATAGTTGGGAATTTCTTGCATGTGTGGACCTTGTTGTGAGGTTGTGAAGTGATTTCTGAGGGTATGAATGATAATTGGAAGCTGGGTTTGCTCTGGTTCAAATTGCCTCATGTTTCTTGACATTTGAATTGGATTGTAATTCCTTTTTCTGCTTGGATTAGTTTGCTTGAGGACTAGCAAAATTTTAGGTTTGGGGGTGTGATAACTTCAGAACATGGAGTTAATTCACTCGAATTTGATTGTATTTGAGCATGCTATCCCTAAGTTTTCAAGGTCATAAGTTCAATATTTGTTTGACTTTGGTGAATTAAGCTTGTTGATTGAAATGATTTATAATTGAATCTTTGAAGCTCTTGTTTATCGAAGTTGGATGATTTGTGATTTGATGGACTTTATCATTGTTTTGATATAGGTATTCAAGATGAGAAAGGCCTTGGAAGGGATGAGGAAAGTGAAGAGAGGCTCAAAGTGTGAAGAAAACAAGAAGCGAAGGTGCTGCAAACACACGCCTAGGCGTGACAATACCACGCCTAGGCGTGGACCTTGCAGTTTCTCAGGGATTTGAAGCAGTGACTGTAACACCCCTTGGTGTAGCAACCGGAGCATAATCGTCATTACACCACAGTTACTAAATCCAAGTGTGTCACAGTCATGATAACAGTAACTTAAATTCTCAAGAGTCTATATTTTTTTTTTTGACAATTTGCATAGGTAGAAAATATGAGCCTCGAATGAAATATAAATATATTCAAGCCATGATGAAATAAAATCATATCTCTTATACATATATATATAGTCAATTTACACAAATCATTGATGACATAGAACATAACAATTACAGAGTCCGTGCGGGAATAAAACACTAAAAGGGGAAAAGTAGTGACCCGGGGATAGGTACTACTAGCGAGACAAAGCCGCAACCCATATACACATACGACGCCGGAGTCCCGGTCAACAAGTCGGGCATCAATGCCTCCACGCAAGCGCACTCGTACGTAGCCGAAGAAACCTTGTCCAAACGCCCAATCCAATCAACCAAGGTGTGATCCTCTTTATCTTCCTCATGATCTTTTATCATTATAAACATAAAACAGAAATACAAAAATATAGAAAACACGAAAGAGGTAAGATATCCTACCATCAATACCAATACAAAGAACCAAGAACCGAACGGCGCATAACGCCCACTTAGCACGTAGAAGCAATAAATAAGCTTTTAAACGAGATAACCAGTCAGGCAAACATTAATAAAGGTAATGAACAATTCATAATATCCAGGCAATTAAATTCAGACAGTTAAATATCAGGTAAACAATAATTCTCAGATGCCAGAATATTCCATGATGCATGGACACAACATTCAATTTCCTACTCCATGGAGCTAGACTCAAACGGTCGGAGAGAAAGATCAGGAGACGTGTCGGTGACTCGGCCTGCCGAGGCCAATGTGCTATTCATCAATAATTTCCACGTGCACGATCATGGCATTGCACTGACAAAGTCCGCGCTCGATCACGACATAGGACAGTGTCACGTCCGGATCGTCGGTGTGTTTGCATCGGTTTGCCCCACGGCACAGAGGAGCTCTAAACTGTCCATGTGAGGGACCCGCACCCCGACGCCCCCGAGGTCATCACACGACCCACACTTGTCTATTCGCACCCGCACAAAGGTGTGTTCAATCTCCTAGGCAACTTGGCCTTATAAGGCCACACGGACATTCACAATGCATAGGACTCTATGCATAAACATGTATGATCACAATCCATACAATGGCATAACATACCACAATTTCACAATGCATAGGACTCTATGCATAAACATGTATGATCACAATCCATACAATGGCATAACATACCACATTTGATCAAGAGAGTGCGATAAGCATATTTGCATCCAAAAAGAACCCAATATCAACATAATACAATTTATAATTCAAGGAACACATTTTAGGTCCATTATGGATTTCCAAAGTCTCCAAGTCTTATGAAATTTATCTCATTGGTTCATTTACTTGTTATTTTGATTCTTATAATTACCTTCCAACTTTAGCTCATTTCCTAATCCTTAACCACAATCCATCATGACGATTAGTGTTGCAAGTTTCCTGCTATCAATCTACGTTCTTAATTACTTGATTAATTCAAGTCTTGACACCTCAAATTTATCATCTTTCCCCTCCTTCAAACTCTCAAAACCGTGGCACTCAATAGGGTTTTAGGTTACAATTTTCTTCTCACTAGTTGAGTCTTCCTTTACTTAATTTACCTAGCATTATTCTTGACACAATGACAACCAAAATTCTGCCCTCAAAACAGCCCCAAAACCGTGGCACTCACCAAGGTCCAACAACCAGAATTTTGTCCACTTAAATCACCCTTAACTACTTGATTTAATTAGCCTTGCATTGATCAAAAATTAAGCATCAATTCACTCCATTTTCCAGCCCCAAAACAGCCCCAAAAACAGGGCCAAAACCGTGACTCACTCAAGGTTCTAACAACCAGAATTTTATCCATTTAAATCAACCTTAACTACTTGATTAAATTAGCCATGCATTGATCAAAAATTAAGCATCACTTCCACTCATTTTCCAGCACAAAACAGCCCCAAAAACAGAGCCAAAAATCGTGGCACTCCAAGGGTCCAGCAACCAGAAATTTTCAGCATTCATGCATGGATTTCAATCACAAAATTACATAACCAATCAACCACTCAATCAACTACTCAAAGCTAAATTAAAATCACATTCAAGAAATCAATTTCAAGCAATTTCAAGAACAACCACCATGTGGTTCTTCTTCCAAAAATTAAATACAAGATTCCTAGTTGCTAAAGAGGTTGAGGAGGATTAATCTTCCTCTTACCAAGTTGATGAACCAAGAAAACTCCAAGAATCACCCTTGATTTTCGGATTTGAAGCTCAAAAACCCTAGAAAATTTGGTCCAAGTTAGAACAATGAAATGATGTGTAAAAGAAGAAGAAAATGGCCATTAAACCAAGGAAAAACAGAAACGAAAATGGAAGGAGAAGGCTGGAATTTTTCAGCCATGGGAGCTCACCTTCAAGGCTTGAGAAGTGGTTGAAGATGGAAGCTTTCTTGAAAACTCCAAGCACAAAAGATGAAGAGGAGGAGTAGGAGATCAAGAAAATGTGAATGGTTTAAATTTTTATGAAGGTTTGGGATTTAATGGGGTGGCTGGACGTATGGTGTAGGAAGAGGAGAAAAGAAATATTAGAAGAAGAAAGGAAGAAGAAGGATACGTAAATGAAGAAGAAAATGTGTTTTGGGTGAAAATGAGTTAATGATTTATTTGGATAATTAGAACCAATTCTTTCTTCTTTTGTGGGCTGCAGATACGTAAAGAGAGAGGGAGAAATGTGAGTGAAAAGTGGCTTCCTTTGGAAGCTAAACATGTGGTCAAGTTTGGGGTCAAAGCTTCTTAAGGAAGCTTTGATTAAAATACTCTTAAATTTGAATTAAAGTGGATAGATTTGACATAAAGTAGATTACATTAGGATAATGTGATAGTATTTTTATTACACACTATTATCCAATAGATAATAGTTACGATTGACAAAATCATATTTAATTAATGACGATGATGAATTTTTTTGATCTTGATTTAAATGTAAGCTGTTAAGATTTCTCGAAAATTATGAAACCTCGTAAATGTGTCAAGCCTCGGGTTTAGTAAGATCCCCGTCGACTTATCCATAGTCCAAGGTTCTCAGAGAAAACATCGCGTTTTCTCGATTTTCAGCGTGCACGCAAAACGAGGAATATATTAAAATATTCGACGGTGCCCGAAAAATTCCCAGAAAATTCCCAAAAATTGCAAATATTTAAAACGACTATTCGTCATATAATTTTCCAATTTTTGAAGCGCTGATCGTTTTCACGACTCTGCTCGAGTTTCATGCAGAACGAGGAATATATTAAAATATTCGTCGTTTCCGAAAAATTCCAGAAAAATTCACATAAATCACAAATATTAGAAAATGACTATTGGCGGCGAAATAATTAATTTCCGGAGCGTTACACTGACCTCAGCAATTCTCAACTCAGTGTGCACGCAAAACGAGGAAGATATTAAAATATTTGTCGTTTCCGAAAAATTCCAGAAAAATTCCTAAAAATTAAGAATATTATAAAATGATGATTTATGATCAAATAGGTATTTTTCGGGATGTTACAGTGACCACCACGCCTAGGCGTGGTTAATTCACGCCTAGGCGTGTAAGACTCAGGTTTTCAGGGTGATTCAGGCAGAGACCACCACGCCTAGGCGTGGTAAAGTCAAGCCGAGGCGTGGCAAGCAAAGGAAGGCACGTGACTCATAACCACGCCTAGGCGTGGTTAATCCACGCCTAGGCGTGGGTAAAATCCTGGCACACGAATTTTACCCTTATATTCTGATTTTTGGGAAGAGGAAGGGGGGCTTCTTCAATTCTAACCTAGCCACGAATTCCAGAGAGCAAGTGAGAGGAGAAAGATCACACTTGGATTGAAGGTGACTAAAGGAGGAATCAAGAAGAAGGAGGAAGATTAAGCTTGGAATCTCTCCATTTTTGTTCATTCTTCCCCTTTCTCCTTGATTTGTAACATGATGAATCAATTGATTACATTTGTTTTCTTCTCCTTGATAATGTGTAACTAAACTTTAATCTAGGGGCTCTCTAGAATCTTGCTATGAATTTGATTAATTTGTAATTAGTTGAGTATCCTTTCAATGAAATTGATTTTGTTCATCCATATCTTTGCTTAATGCTTGTTGTTGATTGGCCATCAATTGCATGATTTTTAATATTCCAATTGAACTAGAAATAGGGTGTTGTGAATATGGATATGGTATGGTTGATGTATGTTTAACTAAGGGGATGGACACATACCCTTTGGTCATGCATGGCAAGTGTTTGATAATTGGCCTCAATGAGTGATTCTTATGTTGCTTCACATGGACACATAGTGGAATAGCTAGGTTTCACATGGGTAATTGTCCTAGACATAGGCTTTTATCTATTGATGATTATCACCAACATATATCAATTCATTGATAGGTGCTTGTTAATTGCAATTAATCATTGAAGTAGCAAGTGAATAGGGACCCCTAGGCTTTAATCATTCTCGTCTTCTCTTGTGGAATTGGTGTTTGGTGTTTTCTTATTTTATTTCTTTTAAGTTGATTATTTTAATTGCAACCCACTCTCTTTCGTTTACTTGGATAAAAATTTGTGAATATTAGTTAAGTTTAACATTCTTCTAACTATTCAATCCCTTGGGACACGATACTCTAACTCTCCTTTATATTACTTGTCGACCCATGCGCTTGCGGATTTACGGTCACAACAAAATTTAAAACTGATTGATCGGAATTAATCACATAAATGGAGATTGAAGATTTGTGATGAAACTTAGAACTGATTGATCTAAATTAATCACGTAATTGAAGAGGTTAGGTTACTGATTGGTGCCTAGGTTAATTGAATTCGGTGCTTAAATTGACATATATCTACATGAATGGTGCGATTGTAAATTTGTGTTTATTACTTGTCAATTGAATTCTGGACGATTGTCTAGTATGAATTCTGGATCTAATGCTGAGATTTCGGTTATATCCAAGTTAACCATTCAAATGTGCTTCAAATGTTTGTTGAAAGGTTTATGATTAAATCCACCCAATCTCGGATAGATTTCTGAATTGACTGATCTTTAATTGTTATTTCTTCCTTTAATTTTGTTAAGTGCGATCTTAAACTGTTAAACCCCCTTTTGCTAACTTTCACTTGATTTGATTAAATTGCGTCTACAATCCTCGTGGAGACGATCCGGTGTTGTCACTGTGCTACAAGCTTAGGTAATAACTTCGGTTATAATTTTGACTGAGTTCGGCGCTCGTCAGGCATCTGCTACCACATTAGCCTTTCTTGGATGGTATTGAAGTTGAAAATCATAGTCCTTTAAGAATTCTAACCATTGCCTCTACCTCATATTCAATTCTGTTTTATCAAACAAGTACTTCAAACTCTTGTGATCACTAAAGACATTGAACATAGCTCCATATAGAAAATGCCTCCACACTTTCAATGCAAAAACCACTGCGGTTAATTCCAAATCATGTATTGGATAGTTCCTCTCATGAACCTTCAACTCTCTAGAAGCATAAGCCACCACATTCTGATCTTGCATCAATACTCACCCTAACCCCTGGTAAGAAGCATCACAATACACTTCAAAAGATCTGTTAGGATCCAGTAAAATTAGCACTGGTGCAGTCGTCAGTCTTTTCTTCAATTCTTGGAAACTCGCTTCACGTTCCTTCGTCCAATAAAAAACTTGACTTTTTGCTCGTGAGCTGCGTAAGCGGTCCAACTATCTTGGAAAAACTTTCTATAAATCTCCGGTAATATCCGGTCATTCCAACAAAGCTTCTGACTTCTGCCACTATCTTAGGCTTTTCCCATTTCAAAATAGTCTCTACCTTTGATGGGTCTACCGCAATACCTTCCTTGGAAATCATGTGACCTAGAAATTGAACTTCCTCCAGCCAAAACTCGCACTTTGCCAACTTTGCATATAGCTTCTTTTCCTTCAAAATTTGAAAAACTATACCGAGATGTTCAGCATGCTCTTCCTTAGATTGAGAATAGATTAGAATGTCATCGATAAAGACAACAACAAATCTATCTAAATACGGACGAAAAATCCTATTCATATAGTCCATGAATATTGCAGGAGCATTCGTCACTCCGAACGGCATCACTTGATATTCATAATGTCCATAACAAGTTTAGAAAGCTGTTTTAGGCACATCATCAACCTTGACACGAATCTGATGATAACGTGATTGCAGATCTATCTTAGAGAAAATAACTGCTCCTTTCAACTGGTCCATCAAATTGTCAATTATCGGAAGTGGATATTTATTCTTTATAGTAACCTTATTCAACTAGTGATAATCCGCGCAAAGTCAAGAAGTTCCTTCCTTCTTCTTAACTAGAAGTACTGGTGCTCCCCAAGGTGAAACACTAGGTCGCACAAACTGTTTCTCTAACAGTTCCTCCAATTGCTTCTTCAACTCCACCAACTTTGTTGGCGACTTCCGATATGGTGCAATTGAGATAGGACCTGTTCCTGGTACCAAATCAATAGAAAACTCGATCTCCCTCTCCGATGGCAAACCAGGTACGTCATCAGGAAAAATCTCTAGAAATTCATTGACGACAGGAATAGCATTCACACCTTTCTCACTCTTGACTTCTAGAGAAGATAATAACATATATCCCTATGCTCTATCTCTCAATAATGACTTGACTTTAACAGCAGTCAAAAACCCAAAACTTTCTTCCTTAGGAAAAGCTATGGTTTTGTTTGCACAGTCTATAAGGATATGGTTAGAAGATAACCAATCCATTCCTAACATTACATCTATCTCCACAAGAGGTAAACAAATCAAATTGACTGAAAACATACGATCCTTTATAACAATAGGACAATTCAGACATATCTTGGATGTAACTACAGGTTTGGCAGTTGGTGTAGACACAATCAATTGAAAGCTCAGAGAAGATACAAGTAGTTTCAATCACTCTACACAATCATATGCAATAAATGAATGTGTTGCACCTGAATCATATAGCACAGTCAGAAGATTACTTTCAATGACACCTTCCCCCTGAATAAGATCCTCAGACTGAGAAGCCTCAGTTCCTGTCATTGTATATACTCGCCCTCCTAGCCTTGGCTGATTAGCACGAACATTACTCACAGCAGGTTTCCTTTCCGGCTGAGTACAGTCCCTAGAAACATGTCCAGGTTGTCGATAATTAAAACAGATTGTTCCTCTAATTGAGCAATCTTTAAAGATATGGCCACTCTTTCCACACTTGAAACATGTTGGCGTAAACGCCACTTTCTGACCAGCTCTATTACCACTAGAACTTCCCTCGACTGGTGGTCGTTGAGGTTGATTTCTTGGTGGTCTCAAATACGGTTTGCGTTGAAACCGGTTATTGTTGCTGTTACCTCCTCTTTGAAACCTAGTTGGTCCAAAATTACGGTTCCTTGGATCCCGTGATGGCTCCAACTTCTCAAGTCGTCCACAAGTATCCACCAAAGCATGAAATTGATTTATCTTCAAGGGTAGCACTCCTCGTCGCAATTCCACCCTCAACTCTTCCTCAAATTTCTGACATCTCCACGCATCATTCTGTTGGGCTTGAACATAGTCTGAGAACTGAGACAAGCTCTCAAATTTAGAAGCATACTCATTGACAGTCATATTGCCTTGACGTAAACCAAGAAATTCCATCTCCTTGGCATGTCTAGTACTGGCAGGAAAGTACTTATCCAGAAATACTTCAGAAAATACCTCCCAAGTGATTTCAGTTCCTTCAGCCTGCAATAATCGGTGGGTTCCTTTCCACCAATTTTCACCATCCCCTCTCAATATAAAGGTAGCATACATCACCTTCTTATCATCGGTGCATCCCATTCCTTCGAATATCTTTTCCAAGTCTTGTATCCACATACTTGCCTTCTCAGGGTTAAACTCGCCTCTAAACTGCGGCGGGTTGTTACGCCTAAACTCAGATAAATTTAGGGCATCAACAATAGCATCTTGCTGTTGAGCTGCTCTTTGATTTTGCTGGGTTGTCACTTCAGCCATCCGCTATATAGCTTCAGCAGCTGCAATCATTGGGTCCATATTACGGTTCACATTCGCGTGCGTTCCACTTCCGCCAGACATCTTCTTTCTTCAATCATAACAAAACAAAGTTAGACATATCCTTTCGGAAATAAATCTCAGAGAATCACATAACACAAGCAAAAATAGACCCAACCACAATCCCAAAAGACTCTAACTTGGACTTTGATACCAACTAATGTAACACCCTTGTGGGGATGTCACATTTATGATGCAATGAAATAAAATAAATAAAATATTACCCAAGTTATAAAACATTTGATAAATGATTAATATAAGTTATAAAATTTTTCCTTTTTATATATATAATAACCATAAATAAAATAACATAGAACATGAAATAAAACAAACTGTTATCGTATGCATAATATACATATGATTTTGTTTTAAGTTATACAAATAATTTACAACTACAAAATATTTAAATAAAGCAGTAAAGAGTTGTTATACAGTACAACATCATGAAGTGCCCAAGTGCACATCATAGATCCCTAACCCTCTGAAGGATCACTCTCAGATGAAACTTCAGGTGACAGGAATCCAAGATGTCTCATAGCTCTACGGATAGGAGTCCGCGCTGTTGACACTATGCTAATCTCACTGGGAACACGAAAGAGTCCTCCCAAGTGACGCCTCAGATCTAATGGCATCTCCAGATGTAAGTACAAAGTCGTAGTAAATACAGGCTCAGCATCAAACTCTCCTCGTAGGGACAAAGTCAAACGTCCCAAGTAGATCACCGATCCTCGATCCTCTCGCAATCGCCAGGCCTCTGAACCTCTGTGAAACTCTAGCCTCACGAAACCAAGAAATCCCGGCAACGCCATACTCACCGAATTAGTCCAACGGATATGGATGATCGAAAGGTTCACACTCGTCGAACTGATCCTCCTTCTGCTACTGCTCCTCCTCCTCAGGATACACACAATCTAGAGGTTGTTCCTCTTCCTCAAATTCTTTTATAACATAATTTATAATACAAAAGCAATACATATAGAGAGGTGAGATAATCATACATCAATACTAGCATGGCAAATAAGAAAACGACAATACAACATATATCACAGTTTAACACAATAAAGCATACCATAACATCATAAATAACAACACAATTCAATACAAGAATTTTAATACAACAGTATCATATAATATCACAATTAGTAATGTTATGATGCTTGACATATATGCAAATGTAATACGACTCGTTCCTACTCCATGGAGCTAGACACAGACATCAGAGAGAATGACCCGTAAAGATCTATCAGTACTTCAGACTGCCCAACCAAACTATTCCACTGTCTAATATCGTGTCTATAGCCCACAGTCCAACGTCGTGTAGTAGTACACAGTCCAATGTCGTGCACTACAGGTATTGTACTAAATAGTCTTTACAAGATCTTGATTAAGTATAGTGCGTGTCGAGATCACTAGTGTGTTACTAGTTACCACGGCCTAAAGGAGCGACCAACTATCCACATGTGGAATACTCCGTACACTAATGCCTCCAAGTCCACACAAGATGAACCACACTACACTTATCACACCGACAACACGGTGTAATTCACCTCATCAATCAATCACCAATATCAACCAAATTGGCACAACTTAATGCACGAATAAAATAATAATTACCAAATTACCCTTAGCTTAAAAATATTATCATATTTACAAAAATACTCTTAACCTCAAAATTCTAATATATAATATGTCACCACTTGACAATACCATATCTCCACATGTCTGGGTCCACCACTTTGGCCCAACAGCAAAACTAACTGTTCCAATTAATTGTGCAGAAATTTTATCGCATTTTTACATTTTCATCGTTTTTACAAATATTTTTAAATTGCGTAAATATTTTTTGTTGTTTTTAAAATCACGTAGTATTTTTAAATCGTTTTCTCAATCGCGTAAGATTTTTAAATCATTTTTTTGATCGAAAAACTTTAAAATCTCTATTTTAAAATTTCGTAGCTATTTCTTATCCTTTAAAACTACGTAGAATATTTTTCTTACGTTATAAATATATTATAAAATGTTCTCTTTTTTGTCTATTTTTAATATATTTTGACAAAGATTTTATCTATAAAATCTATTTAAAATGGGCTTTCTACGTTTTTCCTTTAAAAATTCTTTTGTTTAGTTTATTACTACTAAATACACTTTAAAAATTTAAATCATACTTTTAAAACTCAAAGATAAGTATTTTTCAAGAGTCTTGTTTATTTTTCTTCTATACTATATTTCTAATAAAAATTAGTTTACTTCTTTAATTCATGAAAATTCATTACAAATGCATTCTTTTTAGGTAAAACATCAAATCTACTCTTTAGAAAATAAATTTTGGATTGATTACACATTTACAAGGCATGTTGGCCGAAATTAGTAAAACCTTGGTATTTGATCTTTGGATCATTTTTTTTCTTCTAATTCATTTTGTAATTCAATAATTTACCTAATTCCATTAAATCTTTCTGTTAGAAAATAGTTGAGAACATTTTGGTTCTCTTTTTCTTATTAAGGCCGTGAGCCCCTTTTTGTGCTCTTTGGAACACTCATGCAAACCTTACATGTTATTCACATCCTAATTAATACTCATGCATATATCAACACATGCAATATATTTTAAAGCTTATAGGCATGCATACAAACAATATCAAACACAAATAGGAAAGCATTTAAACAATCAAACAAGTGAATCCTTATGGATTCTTCACACACATACAATCCTTTTTCTCATCATCACACATGGTTGATGAGATTAAATCTCCCTTTTACCTTTAAGGAAGATAAAATCTTTTTCTCTCCTTCCTAGATGATTTTGTGATCTCCTCCAAGATAACCTAACATGCTCAAAATTTTTTTTACAAGTTATAACCATAAGAGAAAAACATAAATCATGGATCAATTATGGCTTAGAACCTTGGAAATGAAGTTAGAAATGAAAAACAAGGATCTTCACCTTTTAGGAAAAACCTCCAAAGCACTTTTCCAAGCTTAAGATGAAAGATTTTGGAAGAACTCTCAACTAGAGATGTTCTTAGAATGGTGTTTAGAGTTGAGAAATAAGGTTGGATAAAATTTTAGATGGGTGGATGGTGGTGTAGCGTCTTTGGCCGAATGGCTCAAGGAAGAACAACGATGGTGAGTTCTTGTTCTTGAAGAGAGAGAATAGAGATTTTTGTGTTAGCCAAGATGAAAAATGAAGTGAAATGGCCTCCTAATGAGTGCATGGCCGTGGAGTTCATCCAAGAGAAGGTGGCCACTTTGTTTGACCTTCCAAGACTCCATCCTAGCCTTAGCTTGCATCAAGGGTTCACATGCAAAGGCTTCTCCCCTAAGCTTGTTTCTAATTGGCTCATTCAAGCCTTAGTCACATGATCTTGAAAGTTCTACCCTAATGGTGATCATAGGTTATTAATTAAGTTACTAATCCCATTAAGTTTCTATGCACACTTAATCTAACTTAATTAGGAAAATTAGTTACATTACTAATTAATTAGCATTCTTGTAACCAAGCTTCAAGAGCCATTGATTATATCAACGGTTGATATTAGGTAGAAGCTTCCAAATGATATGATCAAATCTAAGCCATTCGATCTCTTTTCCATGAAATCCTAGCCATTAGATGCATCTTCAAAAATGGAAGGTCAAGATCTTCTCTACATACTTGTCATCCAATGGTCACAAATGATTCTATCCATTTTGTGAAACCAATCTCCACCGTACATTAAATCAACGGTGGATATCCAAAGCCTTCCTTATTAAGCTTATCTTTTCAACCATTGATTAGATCAACGATTGATATTCAAAACTAAACCTTCTCATCCAATGGTGCAAATCAAGTCAAGCCCTCTTTGTTGACTAATTCCTAATGGCTTAAAAATAAATCAAGCCATCAACGTTGACTACTTTTCTAAACATGGGTCCTGCCAACTAATTATGAGTCCCACAGACTTTTTTGGGTCCATGGTCGTTTTATTTGCACTGACTAATAAAATAATATTATAAAAATATAAAATTATTTTATTGTACAGATAAATTCTAAAAATTAAAATATCGATACACGTATCATTCGGAATTGGGTTTAGTAAGATCCCCAAATTCAGAATAATTAAAAATAAGATTTTCCCTACCGAAAATTATTATTTTCTTGACTTGAGTAAATCACACACAACAACAAATACGAAGCATTTAAACAAGTAAAATTAATTTTATAACATAGAAAAATATAAAATAGTACAATTAGGACAAAACTGTCATTTATCCAAAAGTTAGGGTGTTACAAGTCTAACCACTTTTGTGGACTTGCTTTCTATTGGCTTAGAAACTTTCTAGCCACTATTGTTGACTAGCTCTCATTGGCTGAAAATAATTTAAGCCCATGTCATTGACTAGTGCACCCAATGTGGGTCCCATAGACTTTTCTGGGTCTATGGTCCGTTTTGGAGCAGAGTTCTACTATTTTTGAGACAGTAGGTACTGTCCAATAAAATAATATTATGAAAATATAAACTATTTTTATTGCACAGTTAAATTCTAAAAATTAAAAGATTAATACACGTATAACTCGGAATTGGGTTTAGTAAGATCCCCCAGCTCCGAATAATTAAATTAAGATTTTTTCCAGCCCAAAAATTATTATTTTCTTGACTCGGAGTAAATCACACACAACAGTCAAATACAATCACGAAACTATCAAATTAATTTTATAATACACAGAAAAACATAAAATTGTACATTTAGGATAATATCGTAATTTAATCAAAACTTGGGATGTTACAACTCTCCCCCACTAACAGAAATTTCGTCCCCGAAATTTGTCATACCTCAGAAAAGTTGAGGGTATTGCTCCCTTATTTTATCTTCCAGTTCCCAGGTAGCATCACCCGTTACGTCATTCCATATTACCTTTACCAATTCGATCATCTTCCCTCGAAGCTGCTTCACTCTCCTGTCTTCAATCTTAACAGGAAGTGTCTCATATGTTAGATTATCTTTCAGTTGTACTTTATTGGGCTGTATAACGTGTTGGGTCAGGGATATATTTTCTCAGTTGAGATACATGGAATACAATATGGAGATTGGATAGAAAAGGTGGTAAAGCTATTTGGCAGGCTACAGGACCTATCCGACGAATAATTTGATAAGGTCCAATAAATTTAGGAGTGAGTTTTCTGGACTTGATAACCCTTCCGACACCAGTTGTAGGTGTTACTCGCAAAAACACATGCTCACCTTCCTCAAATTCAAGAGGTCGCCTTCACTTATCAGCATAGCCCTTCTGTCGGCTCTGAGTCGTCCTCATTTTCTCCTGAATCATTTTCACCTTTTCCATAGTATGTTGTACAAGATCAGGCCCAATGGTCATACTTTCCCTATCATGATACCAATACAAAGGTGTTCGGCATCGTCGCCCATATAGTGCTTCATAGGGTGCCATCCTATACTTGAGTGAAAACTATTGTTGTAGGTGAATTCTATCAGTGACAAGAATTCATCCTAACTCCCTTGTTGTTCCAACACACAAGCATGCAACAAATCTTTCAATGACTGGATTGTTTTCTCTGTTTGACCATCCGTCTGCGGATGATAAGCAGAACTCAGACATAACTTAGTCCCCATAGATTCTTGTAAACTTTGCCAAAATCTCGATGTAAACCTCAGATCTTTATCAGAAACTATACTTGCGGGCACATCGTGAAGTTTGATAATTTCACCGATGTACACTTGGGTTAGTCGTTCCAACGAATACTTGATATTGATCGGCAAGAAGTGTGCTAAATTCGTAAGCCTATCAACTATAACCCATATAGAATCATAACCCTTCCTTGTTCTTGGCAATCCGGTAACAAAATCCATCGAGATACTATCCCATTTCCATTCTGGAATAGTCAATGGCTGTAACATACTGGCAAGTCTTTGATATTCCACTTTTGCCTTCTGACAAATAAGGCAAGACGCCACACGTTCTGCCACATCTCTCTTCATCCTTGGCCACCAAAACATCCGCTTTAAGTCTTGGTACATCTTAGTCATTCCCAGATGCATACTCAACCTATTAGTATAGGCTTCATCCAAAATTGCTTGCTTAAGATCGGGATCATCCGATATACAAATCCTTCCTTCAAATCTTAAGAGCTCATCAGCTCCTTCCTCAACCGTTGCCTTATGACCTTGCTTCGAAAATTCCCTCTCATTCTGTAAAAATGGATCCTCATCCTGTTTTTCTCGGATCTCCTCCAGTAAGTCATTTAAAACTACAACCTTATTTAGACGATTCCTTCTTGGTGCCAATTCCACTAACAACCACAGATCTCTAAATTGATTGATCAATTCCTCCTCCTTTATCATCATGGTAGAAACACTGATCACCTTCCTACTTAAGGCATCCGCCACCATATTTACCTTTCCTGGATGGTATTGAAGCTAAAAATCGTAGTCCTTCAAGAACTCTGACCACCGCCTCCGCCTCATGTTCAATTCCTTCTGATAGAACAAGTATTTCAAACTTTTGTGATCACTGAAGACATTGAACGTGGCCCCATACAGAAAATGCCTCCACGCTTTCAACGCAAAAACCACTACGGCTAGCTCCAAATGGTGCGTTGGGTAGTTCCTCTCATGTACCTTCAACTGTCTTGAAGCATAGGCTACCACATTCCTATTCTGCATCAACACACATCCTAACCCTTAGTAAGAAGCATCACAATACACTTTGAAAGCCTCGCTAGGATCTGGCAAAATCAACACTGGTGCAGTCGTCAATCTCTTCTTCAACTCTTGGAAACTTGTCTCACATTCCTCTGTCCAAACAAAAGCTTGACTCTTCCTGGTGAGTTGTGTAAGAGGTTCAGCTATTTTAGGAAAACCTTCTATGAACCTTCGGTAATATTCGGCCAATCCAACAAAACTTCGGATTTCGGTTACCGTCTTTGGCCTTTCCCATTGCAGAATGGTTTCCACTTTCGATGGGTCTATTGCAATACTTTCCTTGGAAATCATGTGACCCAGAAATTGAACTTCTTCCAACCAAAACTCACACTTCGCTAACTTTGCATACAACTTCTTTTCTTTCAAAATTTGGAGAACTATATTGAAATGTTTAGCATGCTCTTCCTGATTTTGAGAGTAAATCAAAATGTCATCGATAAAAAACAACGACGAATCTGTCAAGGTATGGATGAAAGATCCTATTCATGTAATCCATGAATATTGCAGGAGCATTCATCACTCTAAACGACATCACTTGATACTCATAACGCCCATAACGAGTTCGGAAAGCTATCATAGGTACATCTTCTACCTTGACACAAATCTGATGATAACCTGATCGCAGATCTATCTTAGAGAAAACAACCGCTCCTTTCAACTGGTCCATCAAATCATCAATTCTTGGAAGTGGATACTTATTATTTATTATGACCTTGTTCAACTGACGATAGTCCACACAAAAATGAGAAGTTCCATCTTTTTTCTTGACTAGAAGCACTGGTGCTCCCCATAGCGAAACACTCGGTCACACAAACTATTTCTCCGACAGTTCCTCCAATTGCTTCTTCAACTCTACCAATTCTGATGGCGACATTCGATATGGTGCAATCGAAATAGGACCTGCTCCTGGTACCAAATCAATAGAAAACTCGATTTCTCTTTCTGGTGGTAAACCAAGTACCTCATCGGGAAAAACCTCCGAAAACTCATTAATGACAAGAATAGCGTTCACATCTTTTTCACTCTTGACTTCTAAAGAAGACAGCAACATGTATCCTTAGGCTCCATCTCTTAGCAATGACTCAACTTTGACGGCAGTTAAAAATCCAAAATTCTTATCCTTAGGAAAAACGATGGTTTTATTGGCACAGTCTAATAGGATATGGTTAGAAGATAACCAATCCATCCCTAAGATTATATCTATTTCAACAAGAGGTAAGCAAATTAAATTGACAGAAAAGACTCGATCACTTATGGTGATAGGACAATTTAAACATACTTTAGATGTAACAACAGGCTTAGCAGTTGGTGTAAAAACAATCAATTGAAAACTCAAAGAAGACACAGATAACCGATCCACATAGTCATATACAATAAATGAATGTGTTGCCGAATCATATAGCACAGTTAAAAGATTACCTTCAATGACACCTTCCCCCTAAATAAGATCTTCAGACTGAGAAGCTTCAACTTTGGTCATCGTGTACACTCGCCTTCCAGAACGTGGCTGAGTAGCACGAACATTACTCACAACTGGCTTTCTCTCCGGTTGGTTGCAATCCCTAGAAACATATCCAGGTTTTCTGCAGTTGAAACAGATTGTTCCCTTGATCGAACAATCTCTAGATATGTGGCCACTCTTTCTACATTTAAAGCATCTTGGCATAAACGCCACATTTGGGCCAGCTCTGTTACCACTAGAACTTCCCCCAACAGATGGATGTTGAGGTTGACTTCCCGGTGGTTTCAAATAAGGTTTGCGCTGAAATCGGTTATTGTTGTTGTTGCCTCCTCTGTGGAACCTAGTCGGTCCAAAGTTGCGATTTCTTGGATCTCGTGACGGCTCTAACTCCTCGAGTCATCAACATGTATCCATCAAAGCAGGAAACTGATTCATCCTCATAGGTAGCACTCCTCGTTTCAGCTCTACCCTCAGCCCTTCCTCAAACTTGTGGTATTTCCACGCCTCATCAGGTTGAATCGGGAAATACCTCGAGAACTATGACAAGCTCTCAAATTTGGAAGCATACTCACCAACGGTCATATTGCCTTGACGTAAACCAAGAAATTTCATTTCCTTGGCATGTCGGGCACTAGCAGGAAAGTACTTCTCCAGAAATACTTCGCTGAATACCTCCCAGGTAATTTCAATCCCCTCAGCTTGTAGAAATCGGTGGGTTCTTCTCTACTAGTTCTCATCATCGCCTCTCAACATAAAAGTAGCATACGTCACCTTCCGGTCATCGGCGCACCCCATTCCTTCAAATATCTTTTCCAAGCCCTGTATCTAAAGACTCGCCTTCTCTGGATCAAATTTACCTCTGAACTGTGGTGGGTTATTGCGCCTAAACTTAGACAAGTTTAGAGCATCAGCAGTCGCATCTTGTTATTGAGTTGCTCATTGATTTTGTTGGGTAATCACCTCCGCCATTCGCTGCATAGCCTCAGCAGTTGTAGTCATTGGGTCAACATTACGTTCCATATTCGCACGCGTTCTCCTACCGCCAGACATCTTTTTCTTCAATAGAACAAAACAAAACAAAGTCAGATGCAACCTTTTGGAAACAAATCACAAAGAATCACATAATACAAGCAAAAACAGACCCAACCACAACCCCAAAAGACTCTAACCTGGGCTCTGATACCAACTAATGTAACACCCAACTGGGGATGTCACATTTTCGATTAATAATAAATAAACATTACCCAAGTTATAAAACATTTGGTACATAATTAATATGAGTTGTAAATTTTTTCTTTTTATACATGATAGCATCAAATAAAATAAAACGAAACATAAAATAAAACAAACTATTATTATACACCATAATATACATATGATTTTCCTCTTAAGTATACAAATAATTTACAACTACAAATATTTAATAAAGCAGTAAAAAGTTAGCATAACACTAAAACATAAACATGCCCAAGTGCACATTGAAGATTTCTAACGATCCGAAGGATCCTCCTCAAATGGATCGTCAGATGATAGAAATCCTGGATGTCTCGCAGCTCTACAAACAGGAGTCCGTGTTGTCGCCACGCTACTAAGCTCATTGGCTGCATGAAAACGTCTTCCCCAGTAACGCCTAATAGACAAAGGCATCTCTAGATGTAAATAAAAAATAGAAGTCAACATCGGTGCTCCATCAAACTCTCTACGTAGGGACACAGTTAGATGCCCCACATACATAACCGTTCCTTTCTTAGCTCGCAGTCGCCAAGCCTCAGAGCCTCTGTGAAACTCAAGTCTCACAAAACCCAAAAACTCAGTCAGAGCCATACCGCATCACAATCGATCCAAATGATATGGATGACTAAGCAGCTCGCCTTCCTTGAACTGATCGCTCGGTTGCTGCTCCTCCGGGTACTGAATATCTAGAGGATGCTCCTCTTCCTCTTCCTCAAACTCTTTACAGTACATAAATAATAATACAAAAAACGCATACAGAGAGGTGAGACAATCTACATCATTACCAGCATGATAGTACAGAAAACGACAGCACATACAGATATCACAGTTGTTTCAAAAATCCATATTATCACTTTATGCACAATATCTCACATTAACACATCATACATAATATCTCAAATTAAATATAATTAATCACATTATGATGCAGACCACAAATGTAAATGTACACCGACTCATTCCTACTCTATGGAGCTAAACACAAACATAAGAAGAATGATCCGGAAGACCTATCCGTGCCTCAGGCTGCCCAACCAACTATTACATAGTCAAACGTCGTGTAAATAGCACACAATTAAAATCGTCGTGTAGTTAGTACACAGTCCAAACGTCGTGCATAACAGACATTGTACTAGACAGTCTCCACAAGATCTTCATTAAGAATAGTGCTTGTCGAGATCGTTAGTGTGTTGCCTGTTACCACAGCCCAGAGGAGCTACCAACTGTCCACATGTGGAATCCTCCGCACACTAACGCCTCCAAGTTCTCTCAATGAACCGCACTACCCCT
Source organism: Ormosia emarginata (assembly GCA_029884605.1). Taxonomy (NCBI): domain Eukaryota; kingdom Viridiplantae; phylum Streptophyta; class Magnoliopsida; order Fabales; family Fabaceae; genus Ormosia; species Ormosia emarginata. The sequence goes on from JAQQTP010000088.1 coordinate 51,872,016, forward strand.
ATCACACCACAACGCGGTGTAATTCATCTCGTCAGCCAATTGTCAATTTCAATCAAATTGACACATCTCTCAATGTATAAACATGAACCAAAATCACACAAATGCCCTCGTTATCACTATAAATCATAGTTACACAAATGCCCTCATTATCGCCATAATTACACCAATACCCTCAATATCGGTATAAACCAAATATAGTATGTTTCTACTTGATAGTACTATTTCTCAACATGTCTGGGTCTGCCACTTTGGCCCGATAGTAAAACTTACTATTCCTTTTAGTCGCGTAAAGATTTTATCACTTTTTGACAATTGCATCACCTTTTTCAAACGTTTTCAAATCGCATAAATATTTTTCGATGTTTTAAATATCGCATAGTATATTTTAAATCATTTTCCCAATCGCGTAACGTTTTTAAATCATTTTCTCAATCGCGTAACTTAAAAATAATTATTTTAAATACGTGTAAGCTATTTCTTGTATTTTTCAACTACGTAGAATATTTCTTTGCTTTCTAAATTATATTTTGAGACTTTCTCCATTATTTGTTCATTTTTAGTTAATTTTGACAACATTTCATTTAGAAAATCCATTAAATGATATTTTTTTTACGTTTTCCTTTAAAAATTTCCTCTATTAGCCTTAACCATTATTTACTACTTGAAACTTACTAATGCGCTTCAAAACCCAAAGGTGAGCTCTATGTTAGCATTTTTCGAGTGTCCAATTTATTTCTTATTTATACTTAATTTCTCTAAATTAGGTTTCTAAAACTAAGTTCATTTATTTTGTTCTCTAAAAATTCATTGAAATTGAATTCTCTTTAAGTTAACTACTTAGTCCACATTAGAAAATAATTTTGGAAAATCAAATATACATTGAATGGCATTTTGGATGAATTCAACATATTCTTTCCAAGTCATCTTTAAATTATTTTCCATCCTCTAAATCATTGTAAAATTCATTAATTCAATTAAATCAATTAATTCATTCTTTTAGAAAATGGTTGAGAACATTTTGGTTCTCTTTTTCTTGGTGAAGTCGTGAGCTTCCTTGTGTTCTTTGGAACACTCATTCAAATCCTCACATGTTATTCACATCCTACCATAATTATCATACATCTATGAACACATACCATATATTTTAAAGCTTTAGACATGCTTGTAAACATAATCAATCACAAATAAGAAAAGACACTAAACAACTAAGTGAATGAATCCTTATGGATTCTTCACCACAAATACATTCATTTTCTCACCACCACACAAGGTTGATGAGATTAAATATCCCTCTTACCTTAAAGGAAGACAAACTCCTCCTAGACTCCTCCTAGTGATTTTTGTGTGACCTCCAAAGGATCCTTAACAAGCTCAAACAAATTTTAAAGTGTCATAACTATAGGTGAAAAATATAAACCATGGATCAATCATGGCTTAGAACCTAAGAAATCAAGTTAGAAATAAGAAACAAGGGTTTTCACCTTGTAGGAAATAATCTTCAAGGTGGTTTTCCAAGCTCAAGATGGATGATTTTGAAGGAACTCTCAACTAAAGAAGTTCTTAGAATGATGTTTGGATTTGAGAAGTGGTGTTAGGTGAAAATTTAGAAGAGTGGAGGTGTTGGTTTAGGGTGGTGGCCGAATAGCTCAAGGAGAAAGCTATGGAGTTTTTCTTGGTGTTCTTGAAGAGAGAGAAGTAAAAGCTTAAGTGATAGTAAAGTGAGAATGAAGTGAAATGCCCTCCTCTCCTATGCATGGTCGTGGAGCTCAAAGGAGGTGGCCACCTTTGTTGACCTTCCATGACCTCCTAACAACCTTAGATGTGATCTAGGGTGGATATCCAAGGCTTTGCCCCTAAGTTAGCTTCCTATTGGTGTAGGAAATCAAGCCACCAAGCTTCTTGATCCTTTTTGAATGTGCTTGGCCGAATTGCTCCAAGGGAGAGCAAACTAAGTTTGTGTTCTCTTAGACAATCTAGTTAGACTTAGGTGCATTTACTTAAGTTGCTTAGTTACTTGTCTAACTATCTAGTTACTTAAGGTTGCTAGCCATTATCTAACTTTACTAGAACCTTCTCTAATTAGAATTCTAAGGTGTAGCTAACTAGTTTTACTTCATTTAGTTACTACCTAGATACATTAATTTAACTTAGTTTAGTTAGATTAACTTAGTTTAGTTTTTCTAGTTACTTACTAACTAATCTAACCACTTTTGTGGACTTGTTTTCTATTGGCTTAGAAACTTTCTAGCCACTATTGTTGACTAGCTCTCATTGGCTGACAATAATTCAAGCCCATTTCATTGACTGGTGCACCCAATGTGGGTCCCACATACTTTTCCGGGTCCATAGTTTGTTTTGGAGCGGATTTCTACTATTTTTGAGACAGTAGGTATTGTCCAATAAAATAATATTATAAAAAAATAAATAATTTTTTTGCACAGTTAAATTCTAAAAATTAAAAGATTAATACACGTATCACTCGAAATTGGGTTTAGTAAGATCTCCCAGCTCCGAATAATTAAATTAAGATTTTCCCCAACTCGAAATTATTATTTTCTTGACTTGGAGTAAATCACACACAACAGTAAAATACAATCATGAAATAGTCAAATTAATTTTATAATTCACAGAAAAACATAAAATAGTACATTTAGGATAATATCATAATTTAACCAAAAGTTGGGGTGTTACAAGCCAAATAGTATGTATTACTTGTGGCTGATCAGAACACTTTTAAATAAGTGTATATAGAAGTTGGGAGCAGTGCCTAATCTTAAAGTTCAAGTTCAAGTAAGAGTTTATACTCTGAGTAATAAGGAGGCAACTCAAACTCTCGATTTCACGAGATAAAGATATGGTTAATGATGATCTTTAAGTTATAATGTATGATTTAGGAGTATCCCCACTCCATGATTTCATACTAGCATATAAAGAGATCAGATTTACCTATGTTGAGTTTCCCCATATTTTATCCTTGTCTATACCAACAGGAAAACTAATCACAACTTCCTTAGCAAGTTTGGATAGTTGTAAAAAGATATAAGGTAAGATTTCCTTTGTGAATCTTATCAGTTTATCTTTTTTAATGTAGACACTAGATTAGACATAGTTTTGAATTTATCAGATAAAACATTGAGGTTTATATCTAATGATTCTTCTGTGCCTATTTCTTTAGACTCTATGTTTTATTAGCTACACAAGTGAACAACTTCTATATAGAGGAGATTTAAGGATATGTTTTTCTTTTCTCCTAGTTTGTAGAAGTTGAGCATGTTTTAGGGAATATATCTGTGATAAGAAGACATCTAGAATAAATTCCTAGAAAGATGAATGAATACCACCTAAAAGAGAAGCAGAACTATTTATAGGTATGGTACGAGTTAAGCCAGTAGATGGTTTAAGATGTTCGGTGATCTTACAAGTTGGCAACATTTTGTTGGTCAAAAAGAGCTAGACATGAGACAAAGATGATGGATGGAATGCAAAGCAGAACTTAGTTATGGTGAAAGGATCTTAATTTGAGTTATAGTTTCATACGGATAAGGCCAATACAATGGTCGATGCACTAAGTAGGAAATTCCTACAGGTGCCATGTATGACAATCTAAGAGAGTGAATTTCTTAAGAGATTCGAGAATTTGAGTCTTGCGATGATTATTATGCCACGTAGTCTTGCAGTGAGCAAGGTGGGCATAGTAAAGGGCTTAAGGACTCAGATTTTAGAAGCTCAAAAAGAGAATGAAACTCTAAAGGACAGTAGTGAGCAGATCTTCTTAGAAACCCAATAAGGATTTGCTATGACAATAGATGGAATAACGAAGTTTAGAGACAGACTTTGTGTTCCTAGAAAGTCAATAAATCGAAAGGGATTCTAGAAGAAACTCACAAGAGAAAGTATACCATCCATCTAGAGGTTACGAAATATGATGAGCTCTTCGGATAATGTTTGGTAGCCTAGAAGAAGCCTTTTTAGGAATTAGAGTCCCATATAAAGTAAGATTGCATAGAGTTATGACAAGAGAAAAGCAATTTTGAGGACAAAATTTTGAAAGGAGGGGAGAAATGTAACATCTCGAGAAATATGTTAGGCTTGTAAATGGTCACAAAGGTAGCCTAGTACTTGCTTAACATGTCAGTTCAGTTTTGTGACAAATTGAGTCAGTTTAGGCACTTTGCTGCAACACAGAAGTTGAAAAGTAGCTTAAAATGACTCAAATAGTAGCATAAATTGCTAAGTTGAGGGAAACAAGTATGGATAACTTGTTTCTAGGTCACAAATGTGTTAAATAAGGTTGAACCCTAATAAATTGGATCCCTTATGCAATAAGGTTGAACCCTAGTAAATTGGATCTCTTTTGCAATAAGGTTGAACCCTAGTAAGAATTGGCTCTCTTATGGACATTGTCAGGCAAGCCTAGTAAAGTGGTGACACCGGAGTGTTTCATAACAGGATTAGTTATCCTAGTAGTGGATATTGTCGGGCAAGCCTAGTAAAGTGGTGAAAGCCTAGTAAAGTGGTGACACCAGAGTGTTTCATAAAAGGAATAATTATCTAAGTAGTGAACATTGCCGGGTAAGCCTAGTAAAGTGGTGACACTGGAGTGTTTCATGAAAGGACTAGTTTTCCAAGGCTAGGCCAAGGATGTTATATCCAAGCCATGTTATGGATCAGTATATCCTACGCTAGGTTGTGGATGAGAAATCCTATGCTAGGCTATGGATCAGTATATCCTACGCTAGGATCAGTATATCCTACGTTAGGCTATGGATGAGAAATCCTATGCCAGGCTATGGATTAGTATATCCTACGCTAACCTGTGGATGAGAAATCCTATGCATGGATGAGGATCATTATATCCTATGCTAAACTAAGGATGAACATATCCTAGGTCAGGCTAAGGATAAGTAGGCTTAATGCCAAATGAAGGAATACAATTCCTAAGTATAATTAAGTTACATATACGAGTTTTAATTTAGAAATATATCTTTGTATATATTTAGTTTTAATACCATGAGATAGAAGTTTTTACTGAGAATTTTATATTCTCACCCCGTTATGTTTCATGGTTAGCAGGTCAAGACCCTACAAGAGGATAAGAAGATGGAGAAAGATGAAGAATTAGAAGAGTTTAGTTTTATGTTTTTAATTCAAAGCTTATGTATTATTTTATAATTGCTTTGAGAATGTAAAGGTTGTATATTTGTATATGACTTTTAGATATGGCTCTCCATAATGATTAGTTTAAATGTTATAGATTAGTTGATGATTAGGTTAGAAGTAGCATATCTAATATTGTTTATTCAGGTATATGTCAGATGTACTAGGGCACAGATATTAGGATGTTACAGACTACACTTTTGTGACATCACCATTTGACTTATCTCTTTTTGAACCAATAGGAAGAAAGCTTCCTAATGAAGCTTTGAGACAAGCTTGTAGGAGAAGCTTTGGACACCTTCCCAAGATGAAGTGCATAGCCAAAGGGACCAAGGAGGCTTATAGAGTAAGCTTCCACTTAATTCATTTCTATCATTTCCATTCATCTTTCAAAAACCAAAAAGCTACACACTTTCTCTCTCACTTTTTTCTCTCATTTTCTCTCCACCAAGCTCATGGCCTCACCACCAAAACCCACTCTCCAATCTTCTTTAATTTCAACTAACTATATTTCTTGAATCCAAACCTCATTTGAAGACACTTTGGTGTTATGATCTTGATCTAGTTCATCCATTTTCAGGTACTTATTCAAGTTAGGGTTTTGAAAGCTTTTAAGGTGAAATTCCTCCATCTTATCTTCTCTTTAATTTTCAAATTCTAAGATCATGATTTTGACCCATGTTCATTCTATTTCTAAGCCTTAGATGTTGATTCTTTTTGTATGTTGTTTTTGTTTTCAAGAGCATCTTGGAAGTGGAAGTTTGATTCAAGAAAACACCCAAGGAGTTCTTGGTCATCATCTAACGTAAGAGGGAGATTAACCTCTTCAACCTATCATGGTGATGAGGAACGAAATTGTATGTTATGAGTGAGGAATCCATGTGAGGGTTGTTCACTTGGTTGTATTCACTCTTGGTGATTTTGTGGTTTTTGCCTTATATGATTTTATGGTTTAATATTATGCATAATTTTGATTGAGTAGAAATTTAGGTGATTGAAGTATGTTGTATGCTTGGAATCTTGTTGATGAAGATGAAAATTTTTGGGGTCCAAAGACCTTAGGGCTTATGGCCTAGTAACCCTAAATAGGGTATCCAAGACAAACTTTTTGTGTTGATTTGGAACTTAGATGCTTAGGTAAAAAGGAATTGGATTAAGGATTTATAATAATGGAAGAGAGAGAGAACAAAATGTTGTCATTTGATAAGAGAGGGATTTAGACTAGTGAGTGAAAAAGTAAGCTTGAAAGAGAAATTGAAAACTTAAAGTATTTTTATAAGAGGCAAAGGAAAAGAATTTATTAATCCTTTTTGTGTTCTTTGTAAAAAATATTAGGAAGTACTACCTAGAGGAGCCTAGTTAGAAGAATGTTGGAATTAAAGTTAATTTCTATATTAATTTTTGAAAGTTTCAAAATTAAGCTTAAAAGTGTAATAAAAGTTTTACGTGATTGAAAAATAGTGATGATGTTTTACATAATTTAAGAATGATGATTTCTGAATTACGCGATAAAGATGCCTTATGATTGAAAATAACAGCAATGTGCTGTCAGGCTCTTAAGCGAGACCCAGAGATGTTAATGACTGGTTTGGCTCATGAGTAGCTTATGTTTATGGAGAATCATGATATTAATATGTGTGCATGCATTGATTCATTGATCATGCATTATACTAGCGGTGTCGGTCGGGGCTTTTGCCTAGGAGTTGAATTACACCTTAGTGCGGGTGCGATGGGCATATTGTAGGTCACTTGTTGACCTTGGAGGTGTCGAGGCGCAGGTTTTTCACAATGGCCAGTTGGTAGCTCCACTGTGTCGTGGGTCAGACCGATGCAACATACCGACGATCCGAATTGAGACACTATTCCTAATCATGATATGGAGTAGATTGTCTTGAATAAGCCATGATGTGCAAATTGAGAAATTATAGCACTTGACTTGAGGCTGACAAGATATAGACAATGTCTTCTAGATCATTCTCTCTAAAATTGTGTTTAGATCCATGGAGTAGGAAATTGATCCATTGTGCATATGCATAGTCTGTCCACATATCATTGTGATATTTTATATTTGCTAAATTAACTGATACTTGATGCCATAACTGCAATTGTTGTTTCCTGTATATCAATGATATTGATGTTCTTTATTGTTTCTGTGCTGCCATGTTGGCCTTGATGTAGGGAATCTCACATCTTCGTTGCATTGTTTTGTTTTATGTTTATATTTGATAAAGATTGAGAGAAAGATGAAGAAGGATCATATCTTTTTTGTTGTCTTGATTTTCTATGATGGCGGCGAGAAGAGATTTTTTGGTTTTGTCAGAGTTCAGTTCCATAGTGGTACGGATGCTTGGCGTATCGACTGGGATACTGAGCGTGTTATATATGTAGGGGATGTAACTGTATCTATACGTAGGACCCACAATGGAGATCCTATCTTCACTCTTGACGTCTTGGTACGTTTAGAGTTTGTTATGCCGATTAGGGAGTTATGGGGTGATTTGCATTACATCCCTAGGGAGGATCGGGACTCTGTGGTGTCCTCTGCTAGGACACCTGCCCGTGAGATCTTACCCTGGCTGAGGGTTTTGTCTGGTGGGGACTCCGAGGAGGAGGATCCAATGGAGGACCCTACTCCCTAGGCATATAGACTTGGGCTAGTTTATGTTTTGTTAAACAAATTGTATATAAGTCTTTTTTAGCACAACTTTATGTATTTTGAGTGGACTGTGATCTATGTCCCTTATGTATATATTCTTTATTTTGTAATTACATTATGTGTTGTTTATGCCTAGTTTAAGTTTATGTTTTCAGGAAAGAAAAATTGAAATCTATATTTTACTATATTAAACCTTTTACACGTTAAGTCTAGGAGTTTTAGTCCTAAATGTGATACCCTAAGGGAGGGTGTCACACCACGTACATACCTAATAACGACTAAATAAATTATACGTATGTCCTATGAATACAAAACATAAATTAAATATGGTCATATTTAAGAATTTAATTTAGAAGGGATATTACACCGCCACTACTACAACCGCGAGCTACCCTTGACAAATTTTGGCCAGTGGTCTGAAATGACTAGGATTTCGATGGGGCAATGTGGGAGGCAAGAAGAAATTTGGTAGGGATTAGAGAATGAAGTGTATTTTAAGGTTTTTCATTTGTTTAATAATAAGGGTAATTGGGAATATTTAGAAATGTTTCGAACAACAGCTAACACTGTTTGCATTAAGGGAGGATAGTGTAGGAGTGCAATCAAAGGGGATATCATGTGTAATTTCTCCAAATCTCGAGCGAGGTGAATGTAATTTGCACTTGATTATTTAGTTCATTAGTAGTGGTTATGGTACGTTTCCTTTCAAGATACCATCCCAATATTCTTTATATTATGTTATTATCCCCTTTATATATAAGTAATTTAAAAATTTAAAATACTATTCCATATTAGTAGAAAAAAATTAAATAAAAAATTAGCTTTTCACTTAATTAATGGTATTTTTCAATTATTTCATTTTTTATCTTATTTATCAATATATAGTCATTTTAATTTTATCATTTGCATGTATGTTTCTTTACTTTCTTTTTCTTTTTTTTTTAATCTTGATTTGGAAAAGAAAAAAATAGGATTGGAAATGGATGAATCATAAAGTGAGCAAGTAATGGTGTATCCAACATTGAATTATCTAGGGATCAAAAGCAAAAATATTTTATTTCAATTGTTGAAAAAGCTCCTCTACAATGAGCTTGTCTCTAAAGCAAGTAAGTAAGAGTGTATTCACCATTAGATCATCTATGGGTTATGATCACAATGCACTTTATTAAATTAAGAGTAAATATACCTAATTCGGACTAGGGTTTGAGCCCAACAAAGCCAAGCCCAATGTCTAGTGGGATGTAACCTCCCCTCCTCAGCAAAATTAGTTATCTCTCTATGGAACCAATCACAAGTCAACGCACAAGCCTAGGAAGGAAGCTTCCTTTAAGGCCCCTATTATGACCATAATATCTATGAGATATACTTGGTTCCCAAGACTTACTCCACTATAAATAGCTACAGTAGTCATGAGGGTAAGGATTTTTTCATGCTTATTTCACTCACTTTGTACCCTCACTGACTTGAGCGTTGGAGCATCTTACAAGTGCCCAACCTCCCTTTCCAATATATCCAAGCTTGAAGAAGATTGCTGCAGTAAGCTAGTTCTAGTCCAAGGAGCCCAACAACCCAAGATAGAACACTAATGCCATATGTGGGAATATGATAAAACTATTATTCGCACCTTTCACCATGGCAAACACTTACAAAAGAGCGACCGCAAATCAAGAACAATTGTGGGATGGAGCAAAGGCCTCAGTGATAGTGAGCTAAACTCATGATAGGCCTCAATCCTCCCAGCATATTCATTCTATTATTCACTGAGTAGATACTCCAAATCGAGTGCAACCTACTCTTTCTCTAGTAATACAAGAGGTGAGGGGCTCTAACCAACCTTCCATCAACTAAGAGTTGTATGAAATGTTCACCCAATATTAGCAACAGCTAGCTGACATACTTCGAGCAGTGACTTGGGAGTGTGTTGATAAAAATAATGGAGGAGTTAGTGTGCATCATGGAGCATGAACTGACATACATTCTCGCATTGATAGACAAATCCATGTTGACTGCGAACTGAAAAGAAGATAAGAGCCTTTCGCTGCTTCAGGCCCCTCGCATGAATAAGAGGGCCATTATAATTTCAACGATTTGTTCTTCAATTTCATTATAGGAATACAATTGCCAAGGGCTTCAAGCTCCCTACCATTGAAGTGTATGATGGGTCTACGGATCCCTAAGAACACTTGGATGCCTTTATGGCCTCCCCACTGCTCACAGGGGGATTCGACCTTGTCAAATGTCACATTTTCCCCTCCACCATGAAGAAAGCAGCACAGAAGTGGTTCACTTTCCTACCCCCTAGTTCTATCAACAATTTTGATTATCATGGCTAGAGTTTCCTCACTCACTTTGCCACTAGCAAAACACAATCTAGAACCACCCAGAGCCTTTTTTAGCATAAGGTAGGGTAGGGAATAATCACTCAAGGATTATATGCATAGGTTCAACTAAGCATGTCTTGAGGTCTGAGACTTCAACCATGTTGTAGCCATGCATGCGATTATGGGTGGACTCAAGCACAAAAAGTTCTCCAAATTGTTGGCCAAGAAGAGCCCGATAACATTGAGGAGTTGAAGCATTGTTCTAAAAAGCACATCAATATAGAGGAAGTCCTTAAAGCCAAGAGTAAAGCTCTTAAGGATAGAGAGCCATGTCAAAGGAAGGACAAGGATCACAAACTGAAAGGTCCTAAGAACTATCTAAGAGGACCACCACAAGGAAAATTCGATGAGTACAATCCCTCAGGATTGCCGAAGTAAAATCCTGGAGGTAGTATACTATATATATCTCTTTGATCTTCCCTAGCTAAGAACCTTAAGACTGTGAGGGCGGGTGGACAAGTCCAAGTGTTGCAATTACCATCATGCTTATGGGTTGATTTAGCATGGACGATTACAAAACTATGTCTAAGGATCCAGAGGGGGCAGACCTTTACTCTATCAAAGAAGGGACAATAAGAAAACGAGCTTGAGTCCTTGATGAGGGACACCCATCTCTAAAGATCATTCATCACCACGGGAGTAGGTCTGATGTTAGAGAAACGACTCTTCCCTACAAGATAGAAGGCAAGATAATGAGGTCACAAGGACCATAAACACTATTTCTAGTGGTTTCGTAGGATGAGTGCAAATGAGGTTCGCTAGGAGAAGACACTTGAAGGTCATGCTCAGTGCAACATTAGGCCCAATCACCTAAAAAGGTAACAGATCTCAGACACTTGTGATAAGCTTCTCTGAGGAGGACTGAGAAGGAATCATCCTGGGCCATGATGACCTCATAGTGATCATTATAAATATGGTTAACATAAGGGTGAAGAGGGTCTTTGTGAACCAAGGAAGCTCAGTGGACATATTGTTCATAGAACACATTAGAAATATGGGCATCCTTTTGTCCAACCTTAAACAATTTGATACCGATCTCATAAGTTTCTTAGGGGGCAAGGTTAGGCCAAAGGGCTATATTGAGCTGTTTGTGACCCTTAATGATGACTACTTGGAAAAAATAGTAAAAGTGAAATTGCTGGTGGTAGACTGCCCTTCAACTTATAATGTCATCTTAGGGAGTCCATCTATGAATGAGCAATAGTGTCCACTCACCACATTGCAATGAAATTCATGTCGGACAACGGAGAAGTGGTGACAGTGAAGGAAGACAAGGTGGCAATAAGGAGCTTCTACAATATAGGCATAGACCTCCCCGATAAGGACACTTATAGTGAACACCATCCTCCACCACTTCAAGGGAAAGACAAACATCCCGTGATAATGGTAAAGCTCAATGTTTGTAGCGAAGTGAAAGAGAAAAAACTACAACCAGATAGTCAGTTGGTGGATGTTCAACTCGAACCATAGTCCAACTAGGTCACCAAGATCGAAGCAAGCCTGTTAGAGGAAGAACAAAGAAAACTGACAGAATCCCTCCAAGAAAACAAAGGCTTGTTTGGATGGACGTTCACTGACATGCTCAGCCTCAATCCTAACTTCATTTGCCATTAGTTATCAGTTTCCCCAAATGCCAAACTGGTGTTGTAGAGGAAGATAAAAGTGGGACCAGAGTGCTAGAAGACCATAAAGGAACAAGTCAAGGAGCTTCTCAAGGCTAACTTCATCAGGGAAGTATCTTACAGTACTTGTTTATCTAATATGGCTTTAGTTAAGAAGTCCTTAGGGAAAAAACGTGTGTGTGTGGACTACATAGACCATAACAAAGTCTTTGCCGAGGACCCTTACCATTTACCTAACTTAGATAAGTTAGTGGATCGATCTTTTGGCTATCAATACTTATCTTTTATTGATGCATATTCTAGATACAACCAGATCCCTATACATCTAAAAAAGGAGGAGACCTTCATCACTGAAAGAGTCAGCTACTGCTACAAGATGATGCCCTTTGGGCTAAAAAATGCAAGAGTCACCTACTAGCAGATGATGAATAAGGTCTTTGAGGACCAAATTGGAAGAGTTATGGAAGTTGGCATTGATGATATGATTGTGAAGACTCCAACCATGGGAAACCATATGTTTGTCACAAAAGTGTTTGCTGAGAAAGCATAACATAAGGTTATATCCTAAGAAATGTGCATTTGAGGTGTAGGATGGAAAGTTCTTGGGGTTCATAATGAAAAACATAGAGATTCAAACTTGATAAATGCCTAGCTGTCATTAGCATGTTGAGCCCTAACTTTTTGATAGAAATTCAGCAACTTATAGGCTAGATTACGGCACTTACCAAGTTCGTTTCCAAGTTAACTCAAAAGGCTCTATCCTTCTTCAAGCTCCAAAAGAAGGGCAAAGACTTTGATAGAAGTGCAAATAGGCCTTCCAGAACCTGAAAATCTCACTTTCCACTCCGCCCATTTTGACCAAGCTTGAGAATAGAGAGATCCTATATCTTTATCTATTAACTGTGGCAAATACAGTGAGTTCGATTGTAACACCTCAAAAATTAATAATTTCATGATAAATAGTCGTTTTGTAATATTTGTGATTTTATGAGTTTTTTTGGATTTTTCCAAAAATGTGAAATATTTTAATATTATTTCTCGTTTTACGTGTGCACTGAGCGGAGCTAGGAAAATAAGATATTTTTCCTGAGAACCTTGAACTGTGGAAACGTCGACCGGGGATCTTACTAAACTCAAGGCCATATACGGTTTACGAGATTTCACGTTTTTTGAGATTTTTATCAGATAAAAATAAAAATCACTGTACATTTTATTATCTATTGTACAATTAATACTGGATTTGCTATATATAACAATTGTCCATTGGGTAATAGCTTGTAGTAGAAATCCTATCATCTTATCCAAATGAAATCCACTTTATGTCACATCCAATCTCCTTTATTTCAAAAGAATGATTAAATTAATCAAAAAGCTCCTCAAGGAAGCTTCCTAGCAATTTCCTCTTAGCTTGTTGGAAAAGCTTTTCTCTCTCTCACTTGGGCCCCATGGTTTTGGGGGGAAAATGAAAGACCAAAGTGGTCATCTTTTCCACTAAAGGCATTCCTTCATTTTCAAGGAAATCTGCTATCACTTTTTCTCTCTACACTTTTTCTCTTAACCATTTTCTCCTCCTTCTCTCTTCTTCATCCATGCCAATCACCACCATGGGAGGCCATCTTCATTAGCTTGCTAAGCTCATCTTGATCCTTGAATCTACATAACACTTGAAGGTTTTCCTCTCTCTCACTTTTCTCTCATTTTTCTTCTCTTCTTCTTTCCCTCTCCATGCTCCATGGCCTCACACCATTTTTGCACCTTCAAGTTTGCAAAAAATTCAAGTAACCACATTTCCATACACTACATCACATTCTAAGAACTTTCCTTGTTGGAAGCTATCTAAAAAGCTCACATCTTCATCACCTTTCTTCAAGTCATAAAGCTTGAAGCTTTGAGATAAGGCTCTCAACTTTCTTTCTTTGTCTTCTCATTTTCATGTTCCTTGGCCACTTTTGTGCCCAAGGATTCATCTTTTCAAAGCTTGGTTGTTGATTCTAAAAGTTTGACCATTCTAGGATTTCTTGGAGCCTTTGGACGAAATTTCAAGGAGAAGACAAAGAAGCTTGCTTTTTGTATTGTCTTCCATAGGTAAGAGGGAGATAATCCTCTTCAACCTATCTTGGTAGTGAAGAAACATTTTTGATGTTGTTGATGAGGAATCCATGTGTGGATTGCTTTCTTTGTTGTGTTGTTTTTCATGATTTTGTATTTATTTGGATATGTATAAGTTATTGGTTGTCTTTGCATGTCTTGATGGTTATAGATTATATATATATCTTGTTTAGATTAATGTATGGAAAAATGTAGGGTTTTCCTACTATTTTTAGGGATCACAGCCTTAGGGAAAATTTAAGGGAATCAAGTGTGATTTTGGAGACATTAGAACTTAGGTGATTAGGTGTTAAAGAATTGATGATTGTAATGGAAAATTTTAGATTCCTTAGGAGTTCATAAAATGGAAAGAGTAAAGAATAAGACTTTATATTGTGGCTTAGAATGATTTTGAACATAAGGGAAGAACAATAGAGTTTGTGAGACTTGTAAAACCTTATAGTAGTTTTAAGCAAGCATAATTTGATTAGATTAAAGAGCTTGATTAATCTAAAGGAATGAAGGTTGAATAAGGACTTCAAGAGAACTTCTCTAGAAAATGAATTCATAAGAAATGTTAATTAAAGTGAAACCTTATAATGATTTCATAATAGATGTTAACTAAAGTGAAACTTTATAATGATTTCATAAGAGACGTTAATCAAAGCGAAACTTTGTAATGGTGTTGTGAGAATTGTTAAGTTGAAGTGAAAACTCAAATAAACCTCAAAAAGTGAGTTATCACTCTTGAGAACTTAATACTATGCTATTGTGGGTCCGTGTTTGGGACTAAAATTTTGTTGATGCTTAACTTGGCCTAATTGTGGCGTGTTATGGAACGTATATTGTGGTGTCCCGGGACCGACGAGGGCGGGGAGTGGTCATCGGTGCTAAGAGAAAGCATCAATGAGCAGCTCCTGGTAGGCTTCTAGGCGAAAGGTCCTATGAATGAACTAAATATGCATCGGAATGAGAGGGATTCAGAGATTGTGCAGGTATGGGACTGCATAGTTGAGGATGACTTAAAGGAATTGATTAGGCGTAGCCATACCAACAAGTTGCAACTTTTTTTCGGGAGTCTAGAACATAAAAACTCTATGATTAAGCGTGCTTAACCTAGAGCAATTGTGGGATGGGTGACCTCCTGGGAAGTTTCCTAAGATGCGTGTGAGTGAGACAAAGCACGCTAAAAAGACCCGTGTTAGTTTGTGGATACACTCGTCAATCCTGCAAGCAGTCCCAACATGTTACAGATGGTATCAAAGACGGGACCTCTCCCAGTACGGTGTGGTTCAGGGACGAACCAAGAAGAAGTTGGTGGGCATGTGGTGTCCTGAGGCCGACGAGGGCGGGGAGTGGTCGCCGGTGCTAAGAGAAAACATCAATGAGCGGCTCCTGGCAGGCTTCTAGGCGAAAGGTCCTATGAATGAACTGAATATGCATCGGAATGAGAGGGATTCAGAGATTGTGCATGTATGGGACTGCATAGTTGAGGATGACCTAAAGGAATTGATTAGGCGTAGCCATATCAACAAGTTGCAACTTCTTTTCGGGAGCCTAGAACATAAGAACTCCATAGTTAAGCGTGCTTGACCTAGAGCAATTGTTGGATGGGTGACCTCCTGGGAAGTTTCCTACGATGCGTGTGAGTGAGGACAAAGCATGCTAAAAAGACCCTTGTTGGTTTGTGGAGACACTCGTCAATCCTGCAGGTAGTCCCAGGATGTTACATATATCATTATTGTTGAATATACATGATTATGCATAGAGTCAACATGCATTGAATAATTACTAAGTCGATGACTGTTAAAAGGCTGGATGAGCTTATGATTATGCATTAAGTCAACATGCATTGAATAATTGCTCAGTCGATGACTGTTAAAAGGCTGTATGAGCCTATGAATGAGAATTAAATAGTGTGATCCAATGGAAGGATCTATGGGAGGGCGTAAGGCACCGTGTAAACCGATTGCATGTATTACGAGCCCAACAAATCACTACTCTTTTCGCGGTGAATGAACGAGAATTGAATAGTGTGATTTATGATGGATCTATGGGGGGCATAAGGCGCAGTGGTTCATTTCGTGATGATGTTATCACATTATATACCACTGGCCATGATAAACCGATTGCAATGCATTACGGGCCCGACAAATCACTATTCTCTTCGTGGTCTGGCGTAGACTGTCATTGAGAGGGACAAATCTTTTGGAACGTTCATCTTTGAAATTGATAAAGCTCCATGAAGTGGGAATTCTTGGTACCAAGTGCACATGCATTGTGAGTCGGTATTGTGAGTCGGCATTATGAGTCAACATATAATTTGGCACCCATTCATATCATATTATTTAGCACTCATTTATATGATGATTGGACTATTATTTTAAATGATGTCATGATTATTTGATCTGTTTTATTGTTTATTATCTGAGACTCTGTTGCTGTTTCTTTTATTGTATGTCACTATTACTGTTTATTATTGTTGCCTTGCTATATGGGCGTTTTGCGCCGTTATGTTTCTTTACTGTCATAATTGGTAATGTAAGTAGGATGTCTCACCTCTTTGTTGTATTACTCTATCTCATGCTATGTTTGGATAAAGATTATGAAGTGGGCGAGTTGAATTAGTTTAGTTTAGTTTGAGATCGACTTTTGTTTCTTCACGATGGCATCTGGACAAGCTTTTCAGTTGCATGTGGATACAGTTCCATGGAGACTTCGAAGCCTGGCATTCTGGCCGTGATGCGAAGCGTTTTATGTACATGGGAAATGTGACTATAATTTGAAGTGGTAACTATCCTGGAGCTGCTACGGACATCTTTCATACTTTTATGCATGTGGAGTTCCCTATACCTATTGGGGAGTTGTGGGATGATCACCACCTCTTTCCTAGAGAGGTTTTGGTTATGTCACATATTCAGGTTCCGATGCATCATGACGTGTCTCAAGGGGGAAGTTCATCTGTTAGAGATCCGGAAGGGGATCAAGTGCAAGACCCTTCTCTCCAGGTGTATAAATTTGGGAGAGGTCAAACTTTTATATGGCAGTTATTCTATGTAAAACTTATGTTTAATAGTGTAATATGTTACTTTAATGCATGGATTGTGAAATGTAACTTTATGCTAAGCTGACGTTGTATTCTGATTGCGAGTAAACATAAATATATATTTCATATCGTGGCTTGTATTTTCTATATATGCACAATGATTAAAATTTTTTTTAGACTTGTTATTAAATCGTAGCATGTCTTGATTTAGTGACTGTGGCAATAATGACGATTGTGTTGCAGTTATTAAATCAAGGGGTGTTGCATCAATCCTTGTTAGAGAAACAAATGAGGGTTAAAAGCCCATCTAATTTGTGAGCAAGGTGCTACAAGAACCTGAACTCTACTATCAAAAGATAGAGAAGCTGGCATTTGTGTTGCTCTTTTTAGCAAGAAGATTGAGGCAATACTTTCAATGTCACCCCATGGTCCTGAGGACGGACCATCTTATCATATAAGTCCTCCACAAGCCCGAGCTCACTAGAAGGATGATATTATGGTTTGTAGAACTGTTGAAGTTTGGAATTAGTTATGAGCCTTGCCTAGCCATAAAGGCACAAACTTTATCTAATTTTATGGTGGAGTTTACCCATTGCCCAATCCCCAACCACAACGGGGAAGGGACGATCTATGTAGATGGAGCCCCTAACCTTAATAGAAGTGAAGCAGGAATCATTTTGGAAAATACCAACAAAGTCACTGCTGAACAATCTCTCAAATTTGAGTTCCCTACCTCAAATATTCAAGCAGAATATATGGCAATAATATTAGGACTCCTTATGGCCAAAAACCTTAAGGCATCAAAAGTCAAGCTTTGCAGTGATTCTCAGTTGGTGACATCCCAAGTCTTAGGAGAACACCAAGCCAAGGACCCTTAACTACAAAGATATTTGTTGAAGGTGAAGTAATTGAAGGCAGTGTTCTCTGAAGTCAAAGTTGACCATATTCCCAAAGAGCAAAATCCCAAGGCAAACATCTTGTCCAAACTAGCAAGTATGAAAAGCCCTAGGAATAATGGGTTCTTGATATAAGAGACGCTACCCACCCCAAGCATCTCAAATGACGGGGTAGTGATGGTAATAACAGATGAAGACAACTGGATGAGGCCCATAACAACTTACTTGAAGAACGACGATCTCCTTGGAGACCAAGTAGAAGCTAAGAAAGTGATAAGAAAGACAACATGGTATATTGTCTTTGATGATAGGCTATACTGTAGGGGCTTCTTCCTCATGTTGTTAAAGTGCCTCACCCCAAAAGAAGTTCAATATGCCCTAGCTAAAAGCCATGAGGGTTACTGTGGCCAACATTTGGGGGGAGAACCTTAGCAAGGAAATCCCTGCGAGCTGAATACTTTTGGCCTACGATGCAACAAGTGCTAGAAGTTTGCTGACATCCATAATGCACCACATGAAGAACTCTCCACGATATCCATCTCATGGCCTTTTTACAAATGGGGTCTAGATTTGTTGGGACCTTTCCCTCAGGCCCCTAGTCAACTGAAACACTTTGTGATAGCAGTGAATGTTTACTAAGTGGATTGAAGTTGAACCCTTAGCCACCATCATAGTAGAAAGGGTCAACAAGTTTCTTAAGAGGATTATTTGTAGGGATGTGATCCTCGAATCCATTGTAATGGACAATGGGACCAAGTTTGTGAACAAGTAATTCTAAGAGATGTGTTTCAACCTCCACATCAAGTAACATTTCACCTCAGTGAAGTACCCTTAAACAAATGCATAGGTTAAAACTGCTAACAAGGTGATCCTTCGAGGTATAAAAAGAAGATTAAAAGATGTTAAAGGTGAATGGGTAAAGTAGTTGGACCATGTACTTGTTTGCTCTTTGCTTACCGCAAGTGCATGGGTTGCACAAGTAATATAGTAAAGAGTTGGATATCGTTCCCACAAGGATTACGTCAATCTCAAGAGCTAAATATTAACCAATAGCTTACTTAATACTATCCAAGCACATTCAAATTATAAAAGGATTGTTCAAGTTAACTATAAAGACTAAACTGGAATAAAACAGAATAAAAGATGTCGATTAGAGAGTGGGGAATCCTTCTTCACCTGCTACTTATATTAATGACATGCAACCCTTTTAAGCAACATTAATGAATGAGTTAAGTTAGCTTGAGAATCTAACTTAGTTAAAAGTCTATGTCTAGGTCAGTCAACCATGTGTTATTTACCTAACTCACTATGTTTCCATGAGAACTAGTGCAAAATCCACTCATTAAGATCTATTCTCAATCAATTACTATACATGGCTAAGAGGTATAATTATATCCCATTAGTGAATCAACTTACCCCGCCATTAGAATGAAATTAAATATGCATCAATTATACATATGATCTCAAATCCAAATTCCTATGTATAGGTTCATTAGATTTCAATAAATCACTTAAAAGTTGGCCAAACTATCAAGAGCATTAAGATCAATATAATTGAACAAAACCAAACATCAATATAACTCAAAGGATTACAAAATCATTGAATATCCATAGAAGGATCCAAAGAAATCCCTATATACAATTTAGCTAGCCATAAAACACGAAAATATATGACAATACATCATGTTCATGATAATGGAAGTAAAAGGAATGGAAGAGAGAAGCTCAATAATGATGATCCTTGATGCTTGAATCTTCCTCCAAGATGAAGATGACCTCCAACCTTAGCTACTTCTGCTTCCTTTCAACCCCACAATGAAAACCTAGCAGCTGTTCTCTGAAAATGTAAAAAACCTCCTTTTGAAAATTTGATAAAATAGTATTTATAGGCTTATACAATAGAGTCACATCGTAACATTAACAAGCCAATGCCGCAGTGCGTGTGTAAATTAGGTCACCACGCCTAGGCATTGACTACATCGCGTCGCGACGTTCAAGCCTCGGGTCTCTCTGTCTGAAGTAGGGGATGCACCACATCGTGGCATTGACATGCCTGTGCCACGACGTTGAATGCTGGTCTTTACACTTGGCTTCCTTTTGGGCTTCCTCTTCCAATGCTGGTCCAATTTCTCCAAATTTTTGCTTGATTGGAGCCCTTCTTGTAATAAAAAAATCACCAATTTAATAACAAGTGCAAATGTACTCAATCTTTCAAAGATTTGGAAATATTTCCTCAAAAACATAATGGAAGACATTAAGATTGAATTACATGAATATGAGGCTAAAGTTTTCTATTCATGCATAAAAACAAGGACTAAGCAATCATTAGAGCACAGATATAAGGCACAAATAACTATATTTTGTGAAGTTATCAGTACTCTACACATATTGGGTGACTCCTCATTCAGCCATAGGTGAAACCCTATTCAAGCTCAGTTATAGGTGCGAAGCCATGATCCCAGTCGAGATTGGAGAGCCAAGTTAGAGGAAAGAACACTTCTCTAGTAGCCTTAATGACAAATCACTGAAGGAGGAGCTCGATCTTAGTGACAACCATTGAAATATGGCATATATTAAGGAAGTTGCTTTCAAACTGTGTACTATGTCAAGGTACAACAAGCGAGTCTCCCCTCAAAAGTTTGAAGTAGGAGACCTTGTGCTCAGAAAAGCCAATATCAGAGGGCAGAATATGAAGGATGGAAAGTTAGCCGTGAATTAGAAAGATCTATATCAGATAACAAAGGTCTAGAACAAGAAAGCATATAAGATTGTTGACCCCATAGGATGAGAACTACCCAGGGCTTGGCATGCCTCGAATGTGAAGAAATACTATATCTAGACCTCTTTTTACCATCAAAATTTTAGTTTGTAATAAAAGGGGAATCTTGATTAATAAAATGAGGACATTTAGTGATATTATGTGTTCTAAACTCTTAATCCACTCCACTTAGTGTGATGCCCCTACCCTATACAGTCCACCTTACGCTTAACAGGCGAACCAAAAAGAAAAAAGTTCATCATATGTTCATTTCTATAGTCTATTACCAGTTTGGTTAAGTTTCTAGCTTAATTGAACCAGCTTGTATTTTAGATTTATTTGTTTCCCCTTTAAATGACTTGTCACCCTACCTAGTTCTTAACTTTATTGTTACCAAGTGGCTTCCAGTACTCAAGAGGGGGGTGAATTGAGTGACAAAATTTTTTGCAAACGTCTTTAACAAATAAACTTTGCTGAATTTAAATATTAAATAACGTGAAAGAGATATGAAGAGAAAGAACAATTAATAATTAAATTGCAAGAATCAATAAATAAAGTGCATAAAGATAAAAGAATAAGAGAAGAAAAACAGGCACAGTATTTATCCTGGTTCGACCACCAACCACTTGTGGCCTACGTCCAATCCTCGAAACACAGTTCGAGATTTTTCACTATTCAAGACAAGCTTAAACAACAGGTGCTTGCAACCTTTACAATAAGGAGCACTGTTCACACACAGGGAAACTCTACCCTTGTGCTAAAGCCTCAATCAAACAAAAGGGATACCTCACCCTTATACAATCTTGAGGGATACCTCACCCTCGTTATACAGAATTAGATAAAGAGATGAAATGAAACTCTCACTAAGAGTAGATAAATACAAATTGAAGTACTAAAGAGCTGTTTCTTAAATATCTCAAGAGTTTTAAAAAATTATAAGTTCAGAAAAAGAGAGAATAAGGCAGAGCACGTTTTCAAGCAAGCAAAATTGATCTCGATGTTCAGTGTTTTATCAGAGAAGTCCCAGGCTTCTATTTATAGAGCATCAAGAGAAAGAGAGTTGTTGGGAGCATTTAATTACGTTTAAAACTTTCTGATTCTCGTATGGAATTTGAAAACTTAACTCTGATTCTCGTGGGGTATTCGAATGCCTGAAGGAAGTATTCGAATACCTCTGTCAAAAACTCTATTAGAAAACTGATTAAGTTGGGGTTATTCGAATACCAGTCAAGGGTATTCGAATACCTCATTAAAAGAAGGCATGTTTCGAAAACAGGGTATTCGAATACCATATGGGGTATTCGAATGCCTCATTTAAAAAGGTTCATTCTGAAACTAGGGTATTCGAATACCATATGGGGTATTCGAATGCCTCTGTTTTGGCACAGCAGAAAATATAAGTTACGAATCAGGTTATTCGAATACCATAAAGAGGTATTCGAATACCTCAGCTAAAATCAGTTAAAAAACCTTTCTAAATTGCTTCGAAATGCTTATTTTTAATTTCTAAAAGCTTTGATCTTTTAAAAGTGATTTTAAAACTTTAGTTTAATTTAAGAAAGAGATTATTTTAGATCTTTTAAAATTAAACATTGAGATATCTAATTGACAGCTCCATACATGATAGATCCTAAGTCCTAAGACTAATCTTGAAACACTTCTACTTGGTCTTCTCATCATCCTCATGTTTGTTATCATCAAAATACATCTTCAATGTTGCGTAGTAAACACATTTATTTGTATCTTAAATTAAGCTATTTAGATCTCATGGTGAGCTAGACCGAAAGCCTTTATCAGTGTGTAATAGAAATCAGTTCTATTGAGTATGTCTAACACATCAAAGTAAGTCATAACTTGAAGAACTCTAACTTTTTTCATCATAATCTACTAAGTTCTTCTATCATAAGCATACATAAGTCAACATACCGGCCTTCTATGTAACACCCCGAAAATTGTTAATTTTATGATAAATAGTCATTTTACAATATTTGTGATTTTTGTGAATTTTTCTGAGAACGTAGAATATTTTAATATTATTTCTCATTTTGCGTGCATACTAAGCAGATGTTTTTCCCGAGAGCCTTGATTTGTGGAAATATCGACTGGGGATCTTACTAAATCCGAGGCTGAAACATGGTTTACGAGGTTTCATATTTTTTGAAATTTTTATCTGATAAATAAAAATCACTGTGTAATTTTAGTATCTGTTTGACAAGTAATACTGACTTTTGTCAACTGTAACAATTGTCCATTGGATAATAACTTATAGTAGAAATCCTATCTTATCCTAATGTAATCCACTTTATGTCTAATCAAATCACCTTTATCTCAACAATAATGCATTTTAATCAAAGCTTCTTTGAGAAGCTTTGACCACAAATGACTAAACTATCCAAAACTTACAAGAGAAGCCACACTCTCTCTCTCTCTTGTTGCCGAGGCATTGGAGCCCTTGGGGAGCCAAATTTTTGGCTTTTTGACTTACTACTCCTTACCCCCAAAATTCTAATACACACAAACCTATCACACTTTTCTCTTCATTTCCTCCTCTCTCATTTTTCTCTCTTCTTCTTCTCCCTTTTTTTTCTCCACGGCAGTAGCACCTCCAAGTGACCATCACCATTTTCTTGCTTCACCATCACCATTTCTACACTCCTCTCCTCATTCCAAAGCTTTTCTCTTTGGTGATTTTCTCGCAAATCCAACATCTTCATCATCTCCTTTCAACAACAAAGCTTGAAGCTTTGACGTAAAGTTTCTATCTTTCTTTCTTTTCTCCTCATTTTCATGTTCCTTGGCCACTTTAGTGACCAAGGACTCATCTTTTTCAAAGCTTGGTTGTTGATTCTACAAGTTCAATTTTCTTAGGGCTTCGATGGATTTTTGGCCAAATTCCACTTTCACCATCAAAGGGGTGATTTTTGTGTTCTTCCTTTAGGTAAGAGGGAGATTTACTCACGTCAACCATTATTGGTAGTAAGAGAACTTTTGATTGGTTGTTGATGGAGGAATCCATAAAGGATTGCTCTCTTTGTATGCTTACTTTTCATGTTGTGTGCCTATTTAATTTATATGGTAATGTTGGTTGTTTTGAATGCCTTGATAATGTTAGAGTACTTAAATTGGATGAAAGGAAGATTTGAGGGTTTCCTACCCTTTGGGGAGGCCACAGTTTTGGCCATAATTTTAGGGTTTGGATTTGATTTTGTGTAAAATGAAGCTTACGTAATTAGGTATTAAAGGTTTGATGCATGTAATGGAAGAAATTGATTGAGTATTGGCTCTTAAGAGGCCATAGTTTTGAAGGGTTTCTTTGACCCAAAATTTGTGTAATTAATCAAGAATTAGAAAATTTGGAATGTTGGATTCATGAAGTGAAATTGTGATTTGAGTTGAATATTATAAATGTATGATATTATTGAGGATTGGCCATATGCCATTGTGGTATGTTTCATGAGAAGTATAATGTTGATGAATATGCATGATATGCAATACTTATGAGAAACACATTATTGATGAACATACATGATGTACATTGAGTCATCATGCATTTGTGAATGTCTGTTGGGACTTTGTTGAAAAGGCGGTGCATGCCTAGGAGATTGAATTACACCTTAGTGGCGTCGGGGTGCGAGTAGACTAAGCATAGGTCATGTTGTTGACCTTAGTGGCGTCGGGGTGCGGGTGTCTCACAATAGACAGTAGTAGCTCCACTGGGGCCGTGGGATAGACCAATGCAAACAGACCGATGATCCGAACCGAGATGATGTCCAATATCGTGATCTTGTTGAGAGTTCCATGTATAAGCCATGTTGCGCAAAATATTATTTTTATGATAACCACTTAATTTTTAAAGCTAACGAGATACTGGCATGTCCTCTTTGATTATTCTCTCCGAATGTTTATGTCTAGCTCCATGGAGTAGGGTTTGGTACCATGTGCATTATGCACTGTCAGTCTCATATTTCATTTGGCATGAATACTTACAACTGTTAAATTATCCTCTTTACTGTTGAAATTATTACCTGATTGTTGAACTGTTGACTGCTTGAGATATTAGTGTTGTTTATCTTGTATTGCTTATTTTTACTATCACTTACTGTGGTTTTTCTCTTACTACTTAATTTATAATTACTTGATATATATATATATATATATATATATATATATATATATATATATATTTGTGTACTGTGATATTATGTGGGCGTCCAGCGCCATTTTGTTTTCTTACTGCCATATTGGTATTGAATGTTGGGTGTCTCACCTCTTTCCTGTATTCCTGTATATTCTGTTTTATTTATATGCTTCTGAGAAGACGTTCGCGAAGAAGGGGAAGCGCCTAAGTTTCCTGGTTTCTGGCCTGATTACGATTAGAACTTGCTTGAAGATGTCGTCACGTCCACGGAGATTTCTGGGTTATGCGAGGATGACCTTCCATGGAGGACTTGATTGTTGGCACATAAACCTACGTACAGACCGTTGCATTTACCACGGGGAGTTGATGATGTCTTTAGCTTGGGGTCGCTATGACCCGCCTATTTTTTATTTCACTGCTTTTCTCCATTTAGAGTTTTACCTGCTTGTCCGCGATCTGTGGGATGATCTTTATTATACCCCACAGGAGGATTCATTTCTTTCTACTGCTCGGGCTTCTGCTCGAAATTTGGTCGCTCTGATGATGATCTCATCTAACGAGGAAGACCTTGAGGAGGATCCTGTTACGGTTCCTTCTTATCAGTCTTAGGGGGCTGATACTGTCGGTGGCTACTGATGGCTATCTGTATATCTTTTTGGGAAGCCTGACGTTTTGCTATTTTGATGGGGTATAAATTTGTAAACATATTGGGGTGGGTAAAGCCTTTCACTTTTTATATATGTGATGATGTAATTAAACAGGCTTGATGCATATATATATATATGAATGTATGGTTTTATTTCATGTTAATTTCTATTGTGACTATATTTATTATTATCTCACAAAAAATAATAATATATATATACATATATTTCAATACCGACTACCATACAATTTCGATTTAAGATGTTTATTCATATGTCAAATAAAAATGAACCGAGTCTTAATTTGATGATTTTATTTATACGTTCCGCATTTTGTTTCATTTTATCATGGTGTGACGTTCCTTCTTCTCCTAGAAAAAAAGGCGTTACACTGTCTTGGTATCAAAGCCTCGGTTTAAGTTTTCTTTTGGGTCTTATAGTTTTGGATTGTCTTGTTTGTGCTGTGTGATTCTCTGTGTTTGGTATCCCGAAAGGATGCATTTAACTTTTTCCTGTGTTTTGTATAATATGACTTGAAAAGAGATATAGCTCGTAGAGGGGATATGACTGCAACGATCGAGGCAATTCAAAAGATGGTTGAGGCCATGCTGTAACAGAACCAGCAGACTGCTCAATAGCAAGAGAGAGCTGCACGACAGTTGGAAGCTACTGTGATGCTCAAAACTTGGCTGAATTTTGTCGCAATAACCCTCCACAATTCAAGGGAGAATTTAATCCAGAGAAGGCTACTCTTTGGATAAAGGAGCTGGAGAAGGTCTTTAGAGGCATGAACTGGAGAACAAATATTTCTGGAAATGGAAAGTCGAGCGATTCCTTAGGAGGTATTCAAATAGAGATTCTTGGAGAAATATTTCCCTGCCAGTGCCAGACATGCTAAAGAGATGGAGTTTCTTAGTCTGCGACAAGGGAACATGACGGTCGGTGAGTACGCTGCAAAGTTTGAAAGCTTATCCAAATTTTCAACGTATTTTGAACACTAGCCGAACGAGGTGTAGAAATGTCAGAAGTTCAAAGAAGGTCTGAGGCATGATGTGAAGAGAGTAGTTATACCTTTGAGAATTAACCAGTTTTTGGATCTACTTGATACGTGTCGCAGGGTACAAGACCTAGACCAAGTGTGGGACACAAGGAATCGCAACTTTGGGCCTTTTCGGTCCCAGAGAGGAGGCAGCAGTAGTGCTAATCGCTATCATAGGAAGCCTTATTCAAGACTACTTGGAAATCAGTAACAACACTCGCAAGGTGGAAGTCCTGGTGGAAGTCCTGGTAGAACTGGTCAAACTACAACGCCTACGCCAAAATGCTTGAAGTGCGTGAAGGAGCACTACACGAGGGATTGTACAATTAAAGGAATCATTTGCTTCAGGTGTGGAAAGCATGGACATGTTTCTCACGAGTGCAACTAAGCTAAAGCTGAACCTTCAGTCAATGCTGCAAGAGCTACGAAACTGCAAGCAGGAGGTAGAGTTTATACCTTGAGTGGTGCTGAGGCTTCTAAATCCGAAGATCTAATACAAGGAGAAGGTATCATAAAGGGTAACCTTTTAACTGTGTTGTATGACTCTGAGGCAACCTATTCTTTTATTTCCTATGACTGTGTGAAAAGACTTAGTTTACTTGTGTCTTCTTTGCCTTTTGACTTAACTGTTTGAACCCTTACTACTAAACTTGTTGTTACTACCAAAGTCTGTTTAGAGTGTCCTTTGATTGTTGAAGTTCGAATCTTTTCTGTTGATTTGATTTGTTTACCTCTTTCTTAATTAGACATAATCTTAGGAATGGATTGGTTATCTTCTAACCATGTCCTGTTAGATTGTTCTAGTAAAACCATAGTTTTCCCTGTGGATGAGAATTCTATATTTTTGACAGACAACTAAGTGAAAGCTTTCTTAAAAGAAGGAGCTCAGGGATATATGCTATTGTCTTCTTTAAAAGTTGAGAATGAGGTAGATGTGAACGCCATTCCAGTGGTTAGAGAGTTTCCCGAAGTCTTTCCTAAAGATGTACCTGGCTTACCACCGAAACGGGAGATCGAGTTTACCATTGACCTTGTACCGGGATCTGGTCCTATTTCTATAGCACCCTACAGAATGTCACCAGCAGAGCTAGTTGAACTCAAGAAGCAATTGGAAGAGCTCTTGGAGAAATAATTTGTTAGACCTAGCGTGTCGCTATGGGGAGCGCTAGTATTACTAGTCAAGAAGAAGGATGGTGCTTCGCGATTGTGTGTGGATTATCGCCAGTTGAATAAAGTCACAATCAAGAATAAGTATCCACTTCCAAGAATAGATGACTTGATGGATTAGTTGAAGGGAGCAACCATGTTTTCTATGATCGATCTGCGATCATGCTATCATCAGATTAGAGTGAAGGTGGAGTATATTCCCAAAATAGCTTTTCGTACCCGTTATGGTCACTACGAGTACCTGACGATGCCGTTTGGTGTGATGAATGTACCTGCTATATTCATGGACTATATGAACTGGATCTTTCATCCTTATCTGGACTGTTGGGAATTACGGATCAGAATCACGCAACGGAATAATAAAAATTCCCTCACAGGATCCATGCGAAAAAGTCATAATCTGAGTTTTAAAACTGTTCACCTCTTGAAGCGTCATAAACATAAGCGATGTAAATCACTAACACCATAATAGCGACAATGTCTCTGCGGTATCCACACGAACAGACTTGCAAAAAGGAGTCACATCTCTATTACGTAATGCTAGCTACGAAGAGAAGAAGACCTTTCATTGTCTCTCACTCACTTTCTAAAAGTGTGGCTAGGGTTGTGATGTTGCGTGTTTAGCAGCCCCCTTAGCAGTACTATTTATAATAATGACTGCCTTAAGTGAGTGTGAGCAGTAGTAAGATAAGTTATGCAACCCAAGACTCATCTGTTACGAGTTAGGCCCACAATTGAATCCAAGTTCAACTTAGATCCTTATTGCCCCAATTTAGTCTGCTCTAAGTATGCGACTTTGCAGGTTCTCATGACATTGGTAGTAATATTAAAATCTCATTTTAATATTACAAACAGTGAGCGGTATCTAGCAATATATTGCTGCTACCCAAGTAATGAGAATGTCAGTTATTTGACATAACCTGTCCGTGACTAATGTTTCCATGTAGTTTAGTTCCTTTGTCCAGATATCTAGATTGAACACAAGGCATGGAACGTGTCACCCTTGTTTAGTTCAATCTTTAGTTTCCTGATTCTCGAGATAGTAATAATAAATGAGATCAATATCTTATATTGACTCATTTGAGCATGGCTATACATTTCATAGTCTCACTCAATCAAGGCCCCTGAAGATATCACTCCTGTTATATAGGAGGGACGAATCCCATCTAGGTCACTGATAATCACATATTTTATTCATTAAGAAACCCTTATGTTTAGTCATTTACACTCTCCATATTCTTAATTGATTGAGTTTGGTATGATTTTGTGAGTTTGAGCTCAAATTGGTCCTAATTGAATATTTCCAGCATTATTGAGATTTGACACTGTTTCTGTATTTTGGCCATAACTTGAGTTCCTAATATCTGATGAACATGAATTTTACCTTGTAGGAAAGCTAAGAGGAAGCTCTACAACTTTGATGAAGAGCTCGAAGTCTGATTCAGATGTCTAAGGGACCTAAGTTGACATGGAAGTCAGAATACGGGTTCTGTCAGTAGAATCCGAACAGTGTGCACTCAAAAAATCATATCTCAAGATTTAATAATGGATATGGGCTGAAATTTGGACATTGGATAGTCAAGATCCAAATAAACAACTTTCATGAAGAACACATTTTGAGAAAAAGAAGTCTAGTAGGTCATTTTGAGCTTGCAAGTCGGAACAGAGGTGCTGAAGTTGGGTTTGAGCAACCTACGGTATTTGGGACATATCTTGGGCTTAAGGAAGCCAAATTGGACGAACCAGCTATCCATTTTATATCCAAGACAAGGATCTACAACTTTCATGAAGAACACTTTTCGTGGTTCTGAAGTATAGTGGGTCGTTTTTGGCTTCCAAGTCAGACACGAAATTTTCGTCCTCAACCATCCACTCATCCATCCACTAATCCACTCATCCACTCATCCACTCATCCACTAACTCACCCACTCATCCACTCATACACTAATCCAACCACTTAACCACTCCACTCACTCATCCACTAATCCATCCACTCATCCATCCACTCACCCATTCATGTCCATAATTTCCCACTCACCAAAAGTCCTTTGGCATTTTTCACTAATTCAACCACTCAACCATTCCACTCACTCATCCACTAAACCAATCCGCTAAACCAACCCACTAATCCATCCACTCAAACACTCCACTCACTCACCCACTCATCCACCCACTTCCCTTTGTCATTTTGTTACCTTAGACTTCTATAAAAGGCACCATTTATCATGAACAAGATGTAATTCTCCTTCATTTCTCTCTAAGTTTCTTCTTGCTTCTTCATAGTTTCTCATAGTTTTGTATATTTTGATGTTCCCCTTCATGGTAATGGAGGGCTAAGCTACTTTGGGTCAATTTAGAACTCTTGAAGAGATTGTGGTTTGGATTCTTGAGACCTTGGTTATGCATTGTATTTGATTTGTAATTGAATTCCTCTTTTCTTCTTCTTTCTTCTTCTTCTTGATCTTGAATGCATGAATGGTGATTCTATTTATGTTGATCTGATTTGATCTTGGTTTAAGATTGAGATTTGTGATGAAACTTAGAACTGATTGATCTAAACTAATCACATAAATGAAGATTGAGATTTGTGATGAAACTTAGAACTGATTGATCTAAATTAATCACAGAATTGAAAGGGTTAGGTTACTGATTTGTGCCTAAGTTAATTGAATTCGGTACTTGAAATTAACATAGATTTTCATGAATGGTGTGATTGCGGATTTGTGTTTATCACTTGTTAATTGAATTCTAGACGATCGTCTAGTATGAATTCTGGATTTGATGCAGAGATCTCGGTTAGATCCAAATTAACAATTCAATTGCGCTTCAAGTGTTCTATGAAGGGTCTATGATTGAATCCACCCAATCTTGGATAGGTTTCTAAATTGACTGCTCTTTAATTGTTATTTCTTCCTTTAATTTTGTTAAGTGCGATCTTAAACTATCAAACCCCCCTTTTTGCTAACTTTCACTTGATTTGATTAAATTGCATTTACGATCCTTGAGGAGACGATCCGGTGTTGTCACTGTGCTACAAGTTTAGGTAATAACTTCGGTTATAATTTTGACTGAGTTCGGCGCTCGTCAGTCACTCACATCCCTCCACATGAATCGCGGTATGTCTAATAACTAACTTTATAATCATCTTGTTACAGATGATGTTTGATGGCATTAAAAACACACAACTCCTCATGTAGGAATCGTAGTGATTTCAGGTCAAAGGACCACATACATCATTATTACTATAAGAATTGCTTATGACACTCATGTAACGATCCACGTAGTGTTCTCATGGCGGGTCTGTCCAATACATCATTACTCTAATATGTATCCATGTGTAGACTTGATATCTCATATCCATGTGTAGACTTGATATCTCATATCCATGACCCATGAGATGTGGTCATCAGTCTATACACATACTAGTCTCAATGCATTATTGTTGTCCTAATTAACAATAATACTTGACTAGGGACATTTAAAAATAGTGTTTTATCCAATAGGATCTCACGATCAAGTCATCCATTTGATGTCCTATGGTATTAAACTTACTACTCTAAGGACTTTATATGTTTATAAAAAAAGAACATAATAAATGAAATGCCTCATATATTAAAAATAGCATAATACAATGTATGTAAATACAGACAAAATGTATTGGCCTCTAGGGCATACACCAACATGGATAGATTCGTTGTTGTTTTCATCAACGATATCCTGATCTACTCTCAAAATCAGGAGGATCATGCTAAACACCTCAGCATAGTTCTTTAGATTCTAAAGGAGAAAAAGTTGTATGCTAAGCTATCCAAGTGTGAATTCTGGCTTGACGAGGTCAAGTTTTTAGGCCATGTGATCTCCAAGGAAGGAATTGTTGTAGACCCGTCAAAAGTGGAAGTTGTTCTGTAGTGGGAAAGGTCGAAAACGGTGACCGAGATTCGAAGGTTTGTCGGATTGGCTGGATATTACCGAAGATTCATTGAAGGATTCTCTAAGATAGCTGGACCTCTCACTCAACTCATAATGAAGAATCAAACTTTTGAGTGGACGGATGCTTGCGAAGAGAGTTTTCAAGAACTGAAGAGGCGACTAACTACTTCACCAGTGTTAGTTCTACCTGATCCAAGTGAACCATTTGAAGTGTATTGCGATGCTTCATACCAAGGATTGGGGTGTGTGCTTATGCAAAATGGAAAAGTGGTAGCTTATACTTCGAGACAGTTACGTGTACATAAGAAGAACTACGCAACTCATGACTTGGAGTTAGCAGCTGTTGTATTCGCTTTGAAGATATGGAGGCATTTTCTTTATGGAGTGATGTTCAATGTCTATAGCGACCACAAGAGCTTGAAGTATTTGTATGACCAGAAGGAGTTAAATATGAGACAACGAAGGTGGTTGGAATTTCTGAAGAATTATGATTTTCAACTGCAATACCACCCTGGAAAGGAAAATGTTGTGGCAGTTGCTTTAAGTAGGAAAATGATCAGTGTTTCTGCTATGATGATCAAAGAAAAAAGATTTGATAGAACAATTCAGAGATGTATGGTCTTTTGTGGAGTTAACACTTAGAAAATTTTGTATGAACATGGTCACAATCTCAAATGATTTGATAGAAGATATTCAAGAAAAGCAGAAAGTTGATAAGTTCTTACAAGAACAAAGGGAACTGATAAAGCAAGGTGGTGTGACGACCTTAGAGGAAGGAAACAATGGAATCATAAGGTTTCAGGCAGAGTCAGTGTACCCAAGGATCAAGAACTTAAGAAGTACTTTCTCGAACATGCTTACACGAGTCAGCTGAGTATGCACCCAGGAATAACTAAGATGTACTAAGATTTGAAGAAGCTATTTTGGTGGCACGAGATGCAAAGAGATATTGCTAGATGCGTGTCTTCCTGTCTAGTTTGTCAGAAAGCAAAGGTCAAACATCAGAGACCATCAGGATTGTTACAACCCTTAGCTATTACCGAATGGAAATGAGATAGTATTACAATGGACTTTGTAGTTAGATTGCAGAAGACTAGAAAGGGTTATGATTCGATATGGGTAATTGTAGATCGACTCACGAAGTCAGCCCATTTCTTACTAATCAACATAAGGTATTCATTAGAAAAGCTAACCTAATTGTACATTGGTGAAGTTGTCAGACTGCATGGTGTACCTACCAGTATCATTTCTAATAGAGATCCAAGGTTCACATCAAAGTTTTGGTAAAGTCTTCAAGAAGCGATGGGGATGAAGCTACGTTTAAGTTCTACATATCATCCCCATACTGATGGTCAATCAGAGAGAACGATTCAATCATTGGAAAACTTACTAAGAGCTTGTGCTTTGGAATAAACTACAAATTGGGATGAAGTTTTACCATTGGTAGAGTTCACCTACAACAACAGTTATCATTTGAGTATAGGGATAGTGCTCTATGAGGCTCTCTATGGGTGAAGGTGCAAAACACCTTTATGTTGGTACCAGGATAGAAAGCGACTTACCGTTGAATCTGATCTTATTCAACACACGAATGAGAAAGTCAAAATGATTTAGGAGAAGATGAGGATAGCTCAGAGTCAACAAAAGAGCTATGCAGACAAAAGAAGAAAGTCTCTCAAGTTTGAGGAAGGAGAGCATGTGTTTTTGAAAGTCACGCCTACGACTGGCGTCGACCGAGTTCTTAAGTCTAGAAAGCTTACTCCAAAATTTCTTGGACCTTACCAAATTCTTCGTTGAATAGGTCCAGTTGCTTATCAAATAGCTTTGCTACCTTTTCTTTCCAACCTTCACAATGTCTTTTAAGTGTCACAACTTCGAAAATATATTCCTAATCCTGATCATGTCATAGCACCTGACACGGTACAATTAAATGAAAACTTAACTTATGAGATAACTCCTATAAGGATTGAGGATTGGAAGATGAAGCAACTAAAGGAAAAGACATCCCATTGGTAAAAGTGATCTGGAATAAAACAACCGGAGAGGCGATATGGGAGTTAAAAGACAAGATGAAGGAGCAATATCCACAACTATTCTAAGGTATAAAAATTTCAAGGATGAAATTTCTATTTGAAGGGGGGAGTTATAAC
This sequence comes from Ormosia emarginata, assembly GCA_029884605.1. Classification (NCBI taxonomy): domain Eukaryota; kingdom Viridiplantae; phylum Streptophyta; class Magnoliopsida; order Fabales; family Fabaceae; genus Ormosia; species Ormosia emarginata. The sequence goes on from JAQQTP010000088.1 coordinate 51,905,688, forward strand.
ACCCCAAAAATTGTTAATTTTATGATAAATAGTCGTTTTATAATATTTGTAATTTTTGTGAATTTTTCTAGATTTTTCTGAGAACGTGAAATATTTTAATATTATTCCTCGTTTTGCATGCACACTGAGTGGAGCCGGGAAAATAAGATGTTTTTCCTGAGAACCTTGATTTGTGGAAACATTGACGGGGGATCTTACTAAACCCGAGGCTGGAACACAATTTATGAGGTTTCACGTTTTTCAAGATTTTTATCTGATAAATAAAAATCACTATGTAATTTTATTATCTGTTGGACAATTAATACTGACTTCTGTCAACTGTAACAATTGTCCATTGGATAATAGCTTGTACTAGAAATCTTATCTTATCCTAATGTAATCCACTTTATGTCTAATCAAATCACCTTTATCTAAAAAATAATGTATTTTAATCAAAGCTTCTTTGAGAAGCTTTGACCACAAATGACTAAACTACCCAAAACTTACAAGAGAAGTCTCTCTCTCTCTCTCTCTCTCTCTCTCTCTCTCTCTCTCTCTCTCTCTTGTTGTTGTGGCATTGGAGCCCTTGGGGAGCCAAATTTTTGGTTCTTTGACTTACTACTCCCTACCCCCAAAATTCTAATACACAAAAATCTATCACTCTTTTCTCTTCATTTCCTCTTCTCTCATTTTTCTCTCTTTTTCTTTTCCATTTTTCTTCTCCAAGGAAGAAGCACCTCCAAGTGACCATCACCATTTTCTTGCTTCACCATCACTATTTCTACGTTCTTCTCCTCATTCCAAAGCTTTTCTCTTTGGTGATTTTCTCTCAAATCCATCATCTTCATCATCTCCTTTCAAGAACAAAGCTTGAAGCTTTGAGGTAAAGCTTCCATCTTTCTTTCTTTTCTCCTTATTTTTGTGTTCCTTGGCCACTTTAGTGACCAAGGATTCATCTTTTTCAAAGCTTAGTTGTTGATTCTACAAGTTCGATTTTTTTAGGGCTTTGTTGGAGCTTTGGTCGAATCCACTATCACCATCAAAAGGGTGATTTTCGTGTTCTTCCTTTAGGCAAGAGGGAGATTTACTCACTTCAACCATTATTGGTGGTGAGAGAACTTTTGATTGGTTGTTGATGGAGGAATCCATAAAGGATTGCTCTCTTTGTATGCTTACTTTTCATATTGTATGCCTATTTAATTTATATGGTAATGTTGGTTGTTTTGAATGCCTTGATAATGTTAGATTGCTTAGATTAGATGAAAGGAAGATTTTAGGGTTTCCTACCCTTTGGGGAGGCCACGGGTTTGGCCATAATTTTAGGGGTTTGGATTTGATTTTGTGTAAAATGAAGATTACATAACTAGACATTAAAGGTTTGATGCATGCAATGGAAGAAATTGATTGAGTATTGGCTCTTGAGAGGCCATGGTTTTGAAGGGTTTCTTTGACCCAAAATTTGTGTAATTAATCAAGACTTAGAAAATTTGGAATATTGGATTCATGAAGTAAAATTGTTATTTGAGTTGAATATTATAAATGTATGATATTATTGAGGATTGATCATATGCCATTGTGGTATGTTTCATGAGAAGTATAATGTTGATGAATATGCATGATATGCAATGCTTATGAGAAACATATTATTGATGAACATACATGATGTACATTGAGTCATCATGCATTTGTGAATGTCCATTGGACTTTGTTGAAAAGGTGGTGCATGCCTACGAGATTGAATTACACCTTAGTACGGCTGCAAGTAGACTAAGCGTAGGTCATGTTGTTGACCTTGGGGGCGTCGGGGTACGGGTGTCTCACAATAGACAATGGTAGCTCCACTGGGCCCGTGGGATAGACCAATGGAAACACATCGACGATCTGGATTGAGACGATGTCCTATATCACGATCTTGTTGAGAGTGCCATGTATAAGCCATGTTGCGCAAAATATTATTTTTATGATAAGCACTTTATTTTTAAGGCTAACGAGATATTGACATGTCTTCCTCGATCATTCTCTCCGAATATTTATATCTAGCTCGATTTAGTAGGGTTTTGGTACCATATGCATTATGCATTGTCAGTCTTATATTTCACTTGGCATGAATACTTACAACTATTAAATTATCCTCTTTACTGTTGAAATTATTACCTAATTGTTGAACTGTTGACTGCTTGAGATATTGGTGTTGTTTATCTTGTATTGCATATTTTTACTATCACTTATTGTGGTTTTTCTCTTACTGCTTAAGTTATAATTACTGTTGATATATATATATATGTATATATTTGTGTACTGTGATATTATGTGGGCGTCCAACGTCATTTTGTTTTCTTACTGCCATATTGGTATTGAATATTGGGTGTCTCACCTCTTTCCTGTATTCCTGTATATTCTGTTTTATTTATATGCTTCTGAGAAGACATTCACGAAGAAGAGGAAGCGCCTGAGTTTCTTGGTTTCTGGCCTGATCATGTTTAGAGCTTGCTTGAAGATGTCGTCACGTTCACAGAGATTTCTGGGTTATGCGAGGATGACCTTCCATGGAGGACTCGATTGTTGGCACATAAACCTATGCACAGACTGTTGCATTTACCACGGGGAGTTGACAGTGTCTTTAGCTTGGGGTCGCTATGACCTGCTTATTTTTTTATTTCATTACTTTTATCCATTTAGAGTTTTACCTGCCTGTCCGCGATCTGTGGGATGATCTCTATTACACCCCACAGGAGGATTCATTTCTTTCTACTGCTCGGGCTTTTACTCGAAATTTGGTCGCTCCGATGATGATCTCATTTGACGAGGAAAACCCTGAGGAAGATCCTGCTATGATTCCTTCTCGTCAGTCTTAGGGGGCTGGTATGGTCGGTGGCTACTAATGGTTATCCGTATATCTTTTTGGGAAGCCTGACATTTTGCTATTTTGATGGGGTATAAATTTATAAACATCTTGGGGTGGGTAAAACCTTTCACTTTTTGTATATGTGATGATGTAATTAAAAAAGCTTGATGCATATATATATATATATATATATATATATATATATATATATATATATATATATATATATATATAATGTGAATGTATGATTTTATTTCATGTTGATTTCTATTGTGACTATATTTATTATTATCTCTCAAAAAAATAATAATATATATATACTTATGTTTCAATACCGACTACTATACAATTTCGATTTAAGATGTTTATTCATGTCAAATAAAAATGAACCGGGTCTTAATTTGACGATTTTATTTATACGTTCCACACTTTGTTTCACTTTATCATGGTGTGATGTTCCTTCTTCTCCTAGAAAAAAAGGGGCGTTACATTTTAGGCCTTCCACTAGTCATTATTTTTACCTGTTTGAGTATAACCAGTTTAAATAAACATAAAGGGCATCAATACCGTATACATACAATCATCCAAATGTAATAAGTCATATAAGCAGAAAGTGAGATAATAGTAGTTAATTAAAACATTTGTATCCAAATATAACAATTAAGCACAGATGTATATACAAACAAAATAAGAACAAGATGTCTATTTCTATCCTACTCCAGTCTAGTCTTATATCACGAAACCCAAACCAGCTCCATCCTCTAGCACACTAGGAGTATACATAATATGCACTCAAATGGTCCCTAGAAATAAGTAGGTGTTGGTGTCCACAAAGTATACCCACTCCCCATCAATGAACTCAAAATAAATGCTAAATAGAGGCATCTTTACTCTCTGAATATATTGAAACACATAAAAGGGGTGATAATTTTAAGAATTCTCAGTTGTCTATTTATAAATGACATCATAATAAATGTAGCCTGTAACACCCCAATCCTAGTTACTATAGTATACCCTACGTATACTAAGTATATAAAATTAGTATGCCACTTTCTAACTAAAGTATAATTTACAACTTGTTTAATATCTATTTAATGAATAAATGTAATTGGCTAGCTGACATGGATAGTTGTTTTGATGATAACAAACACAAAGATGATGGCAAGACCAAGTCCAAGACCTTCAAGAATAGTTTAGGAATTAGGATCTTTGTAAGGAGCCTTTTGGATATCTCATTATTTTTTGTTGCAAAGAAATGTTTTCAAAATTGTTTTTCCAAACTTAAAGAATCATTTTCTGGACATTTGAAAGTATTTAAAACTGATTTTACATCAAGGGTATTCGAATACCCCATAAGGTATTCGAATAGAATGATTTTCAAATTCATACGTATCACATTTTCAACAGAGGTATTCGAATACCATGCATGGCATTCGAATACAGAGCTTCTCAAAATCTGTTTCAAGAGATAGGTATTCGAATAACCCTTGTGGTATTCGAATAACCTAATTTCAGAAAATACCTTTTAAACTGAGGTATTCGAATACCCTTAACTGGTATTCGAATAACCCCTCTTTGATCTGTTCTTAAAAATACCTTTTATTAGAGGTATTCGAATACCCCCTGATGGTATTCGAATAACCTACGAGACTCTGCTCTGGTTTTTGAAAATGGCAGCCAACGTTCTTGCATTTAATATGATTTTAATGGCACCCAATGGCTCTTTTCTTCATTGCTCTATAAATAGAGACCTTGGGTCTCTTCTGAAGGTTGCCTAACCACTTGAACTATTTTTGCTTGTGCCAAAAATGTAATTCTCTATTTTCTCATATTTTCTATGCTCTTTTTGCCAAAACCTTGAGATATCCTTAAAGAGCTCCATAGTGCTTCAAGTTGTATCATTTACTCTTTGTAAGAGTTTTCTATTTCATCTATTTTCTGCTTTTGTAAAGGGTGAGGTATCCCTTAGTGATTTTGTAAGGGTGAGGTATCCCTCAGTAAAAGGGTGAGGTATCCCTTGATGTAAAGAAGGTGAGGTATCCTTCAAAGGGGGTGAGGTATCCCTCTAATAAATAGGGTGAGGTATCCCTATTGTGAAAAGGTTGCAAGCACCTGTTTTAAGCTTATTTTGAATAGTAAAAAATCTCGAACTGTGTTTTGGGGACTAGACGTAGGCCACAAGTGGTTGGTGGTCGAACCAGGATAAATATCGTGCCTGCTCTTCTCTCCTTTATCTCTTTATTTATTGCAATTTATTTATCATTATTTAATTATTTATTTTCTGTTCTTAAAGCATTTTATCATCTTTATATATATTCATTATATTGCTTCAAGAAATTTGTATTAAAAAGGGTTTGCGAAAAAGTTTCTTAATTACTCAATTCACCCCCCTCTTGAGTACTGAAGCCACTTTGGTAACAAGTGGTATCAGAGCTAGACTCTTGTATAAAGAGCTTAGCCGCTTCAAGAGTACATGGCTTCATCAAATGGTTTTTCAGAAGCAACTTCCATAAATCGACTACCCTTTTTCAATGGGGATGGTTATGCATATTGGAAGGAAAGAATAAAAATCTTTATCGAGGCTATTGATCTAGATGTGTGGGATGCGGTCGAAAATGGCGCATTTATACCTACACGAGTTGTTGATGGTGTAAAAACCGAGACACCTAGAAATGATTGGTCTAAAGATGATAAAAGAAAAGTTCAAAATAACTTGGTAGCCAAAAACATCATTACCATAGCTTTGAGGCATGATGAATTTTTTAGAATTTCAAATTGCAAAGCTGCTAAAGAAATGTGGGACACTTTACAAGTTACCCATGAGGGTACTAGTGAAGTTAAGAGGTCGAGAATTAATTCTCTAACTCGTGAATATGAATTATTTAGAATGAACCATGCTGAAAGCATTCAGGAAATGTAAAAGAGGTTCACCCACATAATAAATCATCTTGCATCATTAGGAAAGAATTTTTCTAACAAAGATTTAATTAACAAAGTGTTGAGATGTTTAAGCAGGATTTGGCAACCAAAGGTAACAGCAATTTCAGAATCAAGGGACTTGACAACCATGTCCTTAGCTACCCTATTTGGCAAGCTTCAAGAGCACGAATTAGAACTCAACAGGCTTGACCAAAGTGAGGAACACGATAAGAAAAATAAAAGGATTGCACTAAAAGCCACTACCTCCACTATCAATAATGAAGAAGAACACGATGGAGATGACATGGACAACATTGAGTTAAATGAAGAAAACCTCAGTCTTCTAGTGAAGAAATTCGGAAGGTTTCTCAAAAAGAAAGGAACTCAAAGAAGACCGCCTCTTTCCCCAAAGAAATTTGAAAAGAAGCCCTCAAAGGAAAGAAATGGAAGAAGAGTCTACATAGCTTGGGATGACAACGACATGGACTCATCTAACAGCTCAGATAGTGAGGAAGCCCATCTATGCTTATGGCCAAAGGAGAAGAACAAGAAGAAAGCGACACTGAGGTAATTTCTAACTTTGACTTATCTCCTTCTTATGATGAACTTCAAGAAGCTTTCGAAGAATTGCATGACGAATCAATAAGGCTCACAAAATTAATTTATTCATCTAAGAAAACTATTTCTTCTTTGGAAAATCAAATTCTAATTTTAAATGAAGAAATTAAAGAATTAAAAATTGAAAATGAGACATTAGGATTAATTGATGCATGCTCATTTCATTCCTCACATGCTTCTACTTCTTCATCTTGTTCTTCATGTCATTTGCTTGAAAAAGAAATTGAAAAATTAAATAACATTCTTGCTAAATTCACTCTCGGAAGAGATAATTTAAATATCATATTAGGAAAACAAAGGGTTGTTTTTGAAAAAGCTGGAATTGGTTATAACCCAAAAAATCAGCACAAACCGTATAAAAATTTCTTTATTTATTCAAGTACTTCTAGTAGCCCATTCACTAAATGTTTTTATTGTGGGAAAAAGGGTCATAGTGCATCAACATGCAATGCAAGGAAAAACATTAATACAAAAATTGGAACTAAAATGGTATGGGTTCCTAAGGGTACTATACCCAAAACTGACATTCAAGGACCCAAGAAAATCTGGGTACCAAAAGCCACAAATTGAAATGTGTTGTAGGTGTGCTTGAAGGCCAAGAGCTAACGATGGCATTTTGAAAGTGGTTGCTGCAAGCACAAAACCGAAAATATTTTCAAGCTCTCTTTCTTACTCTCGTGAAGGTTAAAGTTGCAATCATGAAATAAGCTCTTCATCATTAGGTAATAAGTTTCCCTCTCCCAGAATGCACTTCAGTACGTGTTAATCTTGTTTTTCTGATAAAGTTATTCGAATACCTCCCTATGGTATTCGAATACCATTGCATCTGTATGTGAAAATCTATGTTTTTCTGATAGGTCTATTCGAATACCATACATCAGTACAGTAATATTATGTACCCATAAAGCTAGAGTATTCGAATAACTAATATAACTATTCAAATACCCAGAGACTTATCATATCAATATTTCTCACATTCCTCTAGAGCATTCGAATACCTTCCAAGGCATTCGAATACTTGCACCTGCCTTGTCTTCTGTTTGTGGTGGGTATTCGAATACATCAAGAGGTATTCTAATACCACATGGCTGAAAGCCAAATTTACAAAGACGATCTCTGTTCTGTTTTTCTATTCTTTTTTATGCAAATGCAATATAAATATATTTGACTCTATGAATATCATGTTTTTGATGAAATATATCTCATTTCTTTTAAGCCTAAATGAAAATTACATGATGTTCTTAAATGCATATTTCTTAGCTTGTTCTTGTACCTTCTTTTTCTTAAGTATATGCTGCATATTTAAATTCTTTATAAGGTAAATGCTTAATGTAATTGGCTACTGTTTTAATAAATATATGAACAAGTGCAACAAGTATATATCAAACAAAGTGGTATGAACGTAATAACAAGTAGTAACAAGTGGTAACAAACAAGTGGTTACTTGGCAAAATTAATCAATAAAATATCTTTTGCCTTTGTGAACTCATTTGCTGTTTTTGCCTTATTATTTTGAATGATTATTTGCTTATGAGTTTGGCTAACCTCTATGGATCCAAAAATTAATGGATACCAAAGAAAATACTTTGAATTGTTTTGTAGGGTTATAACTACCTCAAGTACATATTTCAATTGAAAAAGTTTATTCAACTTGAGGGAAATGAATGAAGAGGATATGAGGGGACTTTCTTCAAGTGCATTGAAATGGAATACTCAATGGAAGAAAGCTCAAGACTATCTTAAATGACTAAATTTTTTTTTACATGAGAAGCATACTTAGCATTGACAAAAGTGCCAAATTGGATATTATTTTTTTTTGTCATTGCATATAGGGTAAATAATGCTAGTTCTATACAATACTTTGATCCCTATAGCATATTTCATCAAGTAAAATATTTAATATCTATGATTCTCTTGATATATGGCAGATTTATAAGAAATTGATAACAAGTGGTTATATTTGATAACAAGTAGTAAATGTTTTACATTTTGATAACAAGTGGTATCAAATATAAATAATTCTCCTGGTAAATGTAATAATTGTTTTTGATGATAATACAATGCAATTAGTTGATCTATGAATGAATATATCTTTGCTCATGTGCTGAATATTGTGCTTATATTGCTAAATTTATAAAATTAAACTCTATTGCTATTCTTGTATGCTATGAATGAACATATCTTGTTGGACTGGAATATACTTTATTTAGCCTTATGCTTTATCTTGCCCTATCTTTTTGAACATGACAAAAGGGGGAGAAAAAGCTTGAATTCTTTGTTTGAGAAAAGTCGAGAAAAAGTAAAAGTTCGGTAAGACAAAAATGGAAATTGGATTCCAAAAGTAAGGGGGAGCTGTTGTGCACATCTCTGATATAAATCACCTCTTATGAAAAAGAGGGGGAGTAAGTATCTCTAAACAACTTTGTGAATTCCAATTTATATGAATTGATGCTTTTCTCAATGATAGTTTGTCATCATCAAAAAAGGGGGAGAATGTAATTGGCTAGCTGACATAGATAGTTGTTTTGATGATAACAAACACGAAGATGATGGCAAGACCAAGTCCAAGACCTTCAAGAATAGTTTAGGACTTAGGATCTTTGTAAGGAGCCTTATGGATATCTCATTATTTTTGGTTGCAAAGAAATGTTTTCAAAATTGTTTTTCCAAACTTAAAGAATCATTTTCTGGACATTTGAAAGTATTTAAAATTGATTTTGTATCAGGGGTATTCGAATACCCCATAAGGTATTCGAATAGAATGGTTTTCAAATTCATATGTATCATATTTTCAACAGAGGTATTCGAATACCATGCATGGCATTCGAATACAAAGCTTCTCAAAATTTGTTTCAAGTGATAGGTATTCAAATAACCCTTATGGTATTCGAATAACCTGATTTCAGAAAATACCTTTTAAACTGAGGTATTCGAATACCCTTAACTGGTATTCGAATAACCCCCCTTTGATCTGTTTTTAAAAATACCTTTTATCAGAGGTATTCGAATACCCCCTAATGGTATTCGAATAACCCACGAGACTTTGCTCTAGTTTTTGAAAATAGCAGCCAACGTTCTTGCATTTAATATGATTTTAATGGCACCCAACGACTCTTTTCTTCATTGCTTTATAAATAGAGACCTTGGGTCTCTTCTGAAGGTTGCCTAACCACTTGAACTATTTTTGCTTGTGCCAAAAACATGATTCTCTATTTTCTCATATTTTCTATGCTCTTTTTACCAAAACCTTGAGATATCCTTAAAGAGCTTTATAGTGCTTCAAGTTGTATCATTTACTCTTTATGGGAGTTTTCTATTCATCTATTTTCTGCTTTTGTAAAGGGTGAGGTATCCCTTGTTGTAAAGAAGGTGAGGTATCCTTCAAAGGGGGTGAGGTATCCCTCTAATAAATAGGGTGAGGTATCCATGTTGTGTAAAGGTTGCAAGCACCTGTTTTAAGCTTGTTTTGAATAGTAAAAAATCTCGAACTATGTTTCGGGGACTGGATGTAGCCACAAGTGGTTGGTGGTCGAACCAGGATAAATATCATGCCTGCTCTTCTATCCTTTATCTCTTTATTTATTGTAATTTATTTATCATTATTTAATTATTTATTTTCTGTTCTTAAAGCATTTTATCATCTTTATATATATTCATTATATTGCTTCAAGAAATTTGTATTAAAAAGGGTTTGCGAAAATTTTTCTTAATTACTCAATTCACTCCCTCCCTCTTGAGTACTGAAGCCATTTCGGTAACAATAAATATATAGAGCGTTTAAGGTAGCAAGAGAGTAAGACATTTTACACCTCTGGAAACTTGCTATTTACTAGAAATTTATCTGATATGTTTGAGATTACAAATCTTCACAAATTAATTACATAAATTTAATTACAGAACTATTAATATAATAAGAGAACCAAAATAATTGCATTAATAGCTTAACTAAGTCTTCATCGCCTTGCCTTGCGCTTGCTTGGATCCTCCTCTAGATTTATCATGGAAAACATAAAATATCTGGGATGAGAATTAATAATTCTCAGTAGTAAGTTTGAAATAGTAACACCATGGTAAATCCAGCTGCTTTGGATAAAACACAAATTGTACTTAATCATTTGGAAAGGTGGTATAGCCAAAACTCAGTTCTTTCCTTTCCCTAAGCAGACAGTTCATTCAATTATAAAATAATCCATTTATATCATAACAAATCAATTCAAACATCACAACTTAAATGGCATGTACCGTAAACGTTTATCATCATACTATAAACAACACTTAATTCACTTTAAATACTACTATCAACCTTTTATAATAAGCTTTTAACCTTAACCTTCACATTGAATCAAAACAAGACAATTGCTCATACAATCGTCAATTTTTATGCAATGCATGATAATGTATGATTATGTCTAATGAGGATCCTAAAATATGCTTATGTAATGATTCTTTGAAAGGATTTTATTTTAGAAAACTCATGTTATTTGAATACTTTCATAAAGCCTTTTTGTTCCTTGTATTGTTTTCTGGGTAGGCAAGACACCCTTTTGTTCCATGCACTACCAAACATTTCTATTTACTTGGAGCCCTTTTGTCCAAGCATAAGTTTACAATACATGAAAACATCAAATAACATGTTTGAAAACAAAACATGCAAGAGTATTAAAAACCTTTCATTTCTTCACTTTTTACGTAATCATACTTTTTCATATACAATGGTGAAGCAATATCGTAATCATTAAACTTTTCTTAATCCATTATCATACATGCTAGTAGAGAGGGACTCATTCTACCTCATCTACCTTCATCATTCCTTTATATTGCTTTCCAATATCATGCATACATTTCATTTCAAGCTCAATAAAGGAGCATTTAATTCAAGTTTAGCCCATAAAGGAGCAAACACATTTCTACTACATTTTCGTAATTCAACTTTAACTATTAAAGAAGCTACTAAAGTTTCTAAGGTCCAAACTTTCTCAAAAACCCCTTAATTTTTGCCTAAAAAAAGCTATTTTTTATGAGTGCACCAAATGCACATACTAATTTCAATAATTCTGAGATTTTACATTCATATAGCCTTCTCTCATATCTTTCAAATGCCATAAACCTCACCTCATTTAGATAAATGTAGCCAAAGTTATGCAACATTATGCAGAAGCTAAAATAGGGCATTTTCTATTTTACCCGAAAATGACCTGACTTTGAAATGAAACTGAGAACAAACTAAGAACTCAAAAATTTTGAAATTTAACAGTCAAATAGCCTTATGTGATAGCTTTCAAATGGCACTGGCTTCACATAAATACGACATCGGAGCAAGAAATTATGCAATCTGGTTTAACAGGTGTTAGATTGGCTTTTCTGCAGAATTTGACTTGGTTTCAAATCAAAACTGGGACTAATTGGGTTGCTCAATAATTCTAAAATTTTTAATACATAAATTCTTATGTCTTAGCTTTCAAATGGCTCTGGAATCAAGTAATTTCGATGTCTGTAGCTCAAGTTATGCAACAAACATCACAGACTACTCAATGTTGTCCTGTTTCTGCATAATTCGGGTTCTACATAGTTTTGGTCTCTAACCAAGTTCTAATACTCAACTCATGAATTCTAAGTGTTCCTCAACTCTAATCATGGTCTCTAATCATGTTAGGATCATTAAACACTAAATTCACCTCATCAATCATAGATTTAAGCTCAATTAAGCAAGAAAAATATCCTTTTTCTCACTTTGTACATCAAGGGTCCAAATGAAGAGTCCTAAGTTTCTAACTCAAACTCCTACTATAAACAAGTCATAAATAATCATTTAAAACACATTCAAGCAAGAGAATACTCAAAATACCTCAAAATCACATTTTGACTTATTATACCTCAACCAAGCATGATATATAATTAACCAACTAAGAGCTATAAACTCTTGAGTTTTGAATCTTCAACTAATCATCAAACTAAATAACCTCTCTGTCATTTCAACTCAACTAACAAGAACTAGGATCTTTCTTTCTATACTCACCCAAAATCACTTTCCTTCATCAAGTCTCTCAAAGAACAAGATGAAAATTAGAGAAAAAGAGTGAGAATTAAAACCCCTACATACATAATCTCATATGTAATTTATACATTTCAATACTTATCTATGCTTATTTACATTTAAGACAACATGAACTAGCATTACATTGCATCATTCTTCACATTTTCTTCATAATTCTTGGTTGGGCAGCAACCATATTACTATTGGAACAGCAGTAGCAGCAGTAACAACAACCTTGCTATTGTTCATAGTCCTCTTCTTCCATAATTTACATAATTTACCCACATAACCTTGGACCTTGATCATATAACAACAATCTTAAACACTTCCACACATAAATTTCGGATTCAAGTTCACCCATCACCCATGAAAAACCCACTTTGTTGTCCCCCCAAATCATTGCAAAAAAAAAAAACATCAATCATGTTCTTTAACACATTTAAATCTCAAGCAAGCTAACACTTAAATATATTTTTGTTTTTAACCTCAAGAATCAGCCATGAACAGTACATGACGCATTTATTTTTCATGCTCAATCATGAAAAACAAAGAAGGAAACAAAAGTAAAAATGGAGAAGAAGAATCCCCCTACCTCAAGGTTGAAGATGACCATGGAGCTCCAAGCTCTCCTCATTCTTCCCCTTCCTCCTTCACTTCCCTTTTTCTCTTTTCCCTCTTTTTTTTCTGTTTCATTTTCATTCTGCAGAGACGTGAGAGAGATTGGGAAAAATGAGAGAAATGTCATCTTTTTTAAAAGATAACATTAAAGGCAAAATGGTCTTTTCGTTAAATTTCGTATCGGTTAATAATACTTTGATCTAACTAAATCAAGTTTCCTGCTTTGCAACAACCTTAAAATAAATTATAAGATCCATCTAATTTCTTGTTTCATCATTTTCATAATTTTTTATATCTGTTATGCCTCAATCCGGTACTTAAATACTCACTCAGTATCCTTAAAATACCAAACTGACTCCGTTTGTCCTAAAAATTTAACCACATCCTCTTCCACACATTTGTGACCTAGAAATGAACTTTCCATAATTATTTCCTTTAATTACATATTTATATTATTTTTTGAGTTAAAATAGTTATTTTGCACGTTCTGTGTTACGGCAAAGTGCCTAAATGAACTCGAAACATCATAAAATTTAGCGGACATGTTAAACAAGTATTAAGCTACTTGTGTAACCTTATACAAGTCTAACATATATAAAAAAAGGATGTTACAATTCTCTCCTCCTTTTTTAAAAATTTTGTTCCTAAAATTTAGCTGCTCATACTAATAGTTTAGAGAACCATAACAGCTGTTTCTTCACTGTATCCATCTTATCTATTTTAACTTTTAACCAAGCTTAAATAATCATAATCTGTCATTTTTTATGAGTTATCTTGTAAAGAGTTGAAAGAGTGAACTTCCTTTCTTACCTTCTTAAAGTATATACTCTTCCTAGAACCTATAGTCTAGGATTAGGTATAACTCTTTGCCTTTACTGACTTCTGCTGACATAGTGCTCTAGTTGATTGCACTCATAATACAACAAACAAAGTTTGTCATCATGTTATTTTCTTCCACCCTTAGAGCATTCAAGCTTCACGGTTTCCATTTGATTTTGGCTTATTTCCATTTTGTGATTCGCTGGTTGTAGAATCGCATTTCTCATTCTCTTATTCAACTCCTCTACCAATACTCTACTTTGCCTGTTGTCTTAAAAGTTCAACCAAAACATTGTCATCACCTAAAGATTAATGCAGGTGTGTCCATGTGTTACATCTTTGAGCCTCAATCTTCTATTTGAAGAAACATAACAGTAATATACATATGGCTCATCAGAATCTCCTTCAAATTACAATTGTCATTCCCTTTCATAGTTGATGTATCTTTGAAAACTTATGAATTCAACCAAATGATATCTCAAGCCTACAACTTTCTTGTTCTTTCAATTCTACACTAATTTCTTAACTATCTACAAGTATCTAACAACCTCATGTCTTATGTAGAAAAGTAGTGAAATCTCAACAACAACTTTGATGAATGTTTCCATATTTATAAACATATTTTTACCATATATCTTCAGAAAACATAACTCCACTTAGATCTTCGAAAGTTATAATCTTTAAAGTGTTTACCCCAAAACAGATTGAAAGATCATATCACTTTGTGTCTTAATAAATAATCCTCTATAAACAATTCTTCATATAGTATCATGTTTATATTACACGTATAACATACTAACTGGTCTATCAATTTTAGCTTACTTCCTTCATTTGGCTCACTTCTGGTTTCATATTCCAACTTGAATTTGCTTTCCTTTTGTAACAGCCACCTTAGGGTGCCACATTTATATTACTTAATTATCAAATTACCCCTTCCATTATAAAATATGCTTTGTAATATAAATACGAGTTGTAAACTTTCTTGATGTCGATAAAATAAACTTAGCAGAAAATAAAATATTAAAACATCATCACAAATAATTTACATCATTGACATTACATAAGTACTGTCAAAATTATTTAGATACAGACCAGGTTCTCAAAAGTATTTAAATATTATTTACAACTGACATACTGCCCAAGTATAAACTAGACAGCAGAATCCTCAGTCGGGTGTAACACCCCAACTTTTGGGTAAATGACCGTTGTGTCCTGATTGTACTGTTTCTTGATTTTCTGTATGAAATACAGATATATTTTACAGTCTATGATTTTATTTGGTCGTTTTGCATATTTTGATTCGAGACAGTAAAATAATAATTTTGTCCTGTTTTAAATTTTTCTGAGATATACAAATATATTTTACTGTCTGCAATTTTATTTAAGTGTTTTGAGTGATTTGCTCGGTGGTGGAAAAAAATGGGAAAAATGATCATTATGTCCCGAATGTACTGTTTTCCAATTTTCTATATGATACGGTATTTAATATTACTGTCTGTGATTTTATTTGGACTTTTTGTGTGATTTGCTCTGAGACAGGAAAATATTATTTTTCGGGCCGGGGAAATCTTGTTTTTAATTATTCAGAACTGGGGAATCTTACTAAACCCAATTCTGAATGATACTATAATTAATCTTTTAATTTTTAGGATTTTACTGTAAAATAAAATAATTTTATATTATTATAATATTATTTTATCTGTCAGTATAAATTAAGGACAGTGGACCCGAAAATGTCTTGCGGGACCCATGTTTAACAAAACAGTAAACGTTTTTTAGCTAGAGCAGATAGTTAATGACAAGGCTAGGTGACTAGCCTAGTGACTCACAGGTTCCAGTCTGTTCTAGAAAATTCTAGAAGACGCATCGTCAGCGCGCCTAGTCATCAAGTGTTTTACACGTGGACCAATCGGGAGCTGGTCAATATTGGTGGCTGTGACTCATCGCTAAGGACCAATGGAAGCACGACACGTGGCGTGACACCTCAGCACCTGTGACTCAGCAGATTCTAGAAGGTTCCAGAAACGGTGACTCGCCTTGTGACTCACCGTAGTGAGTCACCTGTTCCAGAAGCTTCTATGATGACTCATGTAACACCCCAACTTTTGGGTAAAAGACCGTTGTGTCCCTGTTTTACTATTTCTTATTTTTCTGTATGAAATACAGAAAAATAATACTGTTTGTTATTTTATTTGGTCATTTTACATAATTTGTTTCGATACAGTAAAATAAATTTTTTATCAAATTACTGTTTTAAATTTTTCTGTGTCAAAAACAGATGTATAATACTATCTGGTATTTTATATAATCGTTTTACGTATTTTTCTTCAAAACAGTGAAATAAATTTTTTCTTGAATCCGCTGTTTTAAATTTTTTTGTGTAATATATAGCTATATAATACTGCTGGATATTTTATTTGAACGTTTTGGATGATTAGCTACATTGTGGGAAAAAATGGGAAAATGACCATTACGTCCTGAATGTGCTGTTTTTGCTATTTTTGTTGTTTTTAATTGTTTTCTACTTGATACAGTGCTCAATATTACTGTCTGTGATTTTATTTGGACTTTTTGTGTGATTTGCTCCAGGGTAGGAAAATAATATTTTTCGGACCGGAAAATCTGTTTTTAATTATTCAGAGGCGGGGGATCTTACTAAACCCAATTGAATGAGCCTAAAATTAATCTTTTAATTTTTAGGATTTAATCACAAATAAAATAATTTTATATTATTATAATATTATTTTATTAGTCGATACAAATAAGTGACAATGACCGGAAATATTTTGCGGGACCTACATTTAGTCATCAAGTGCTGTACACGAGGACCAATGAGGAGCTGGTCAAAATTGGTAGCTATGACTCATCGCAACGAACCAATAGGACGATAACACGTGACGTGTCACCTTAGCATCATGACTCAGCAGCTTCTAGAAGGTTCCAGAAGTGGTGACTCAGCCTGTGACTCACCATGATGACTCGCCAGTTCCAGAAGCTTCTCCGATGACTCAGCATGCTGACTCATCTGCTCTAGAAAATATCTACGCTGACTCGCCATGTTGACTCACCCGTTCTAGAAAATTCCACGATGACTCATCATACTGACTCATCGTAGTGAGTCACATATTCTAGAAATTTCTCTTTGATGACTCGCTTTATGACTCATCAAGGGTAATCAGTAGAAAAAAATGATTAATAATAATTACTACTCTGTTAGTCTAAAATAAAAATCTATGTATATTTTATTACCCATTAGACAATAAACACTGACTTTATAAACAGTAATTATTGTATAATTATTGTTTATTGGTTAAAGTATGTTAGAAAATATACAATGTGCACCAATAGGAATTGGTCAACAAAAATAGCAACCAATAAGAATCAAGTTAGTAAATATTTAACCAATAGAAATTGGTCAAGATTAATGGCTTGAATTTTAAGAACCAATAGAAAACAAGCTATCAAATAAATTTAGGCTTCTTGAAATGCAATGGTTCTACGGTGGAGGAATTGGCTCTAATAGCCAAATTCATAAAGTAAATTCACGTAGAAGGCTTTGTGAAATGCATGTAGGATGCCAAATTGAATAAAAGGAAGACTAGTCAAATTTAGTGGCTTTTCTTTGTTGCTTCCACGGCAAAGCTAAATCTTTGTAAGGCAAAATATTACAATTGATTTCTTTCTATCTTTTATTAATTAACTAAGTATGACAAAGTCAATATTGATGGCTTCTTTTCATGATGCATTTACGGCAATGCATGCCTTTAGGAAGACAATTCCAACACTTCAATATATTCTTGCTCTCCAAGCATTTCAAAAAGGAAATAAAGCTAATTTCCATTTCCTAAAATTAGTCAATTTTGGTGGCTCTCCTTGTTGGCTTCTACGGCAATTCACCTTTGGTGAAATCCTACAATTAGCTATCATTCAAGGAAACAAAACAACCAATATTTCTTACTTTCTCTCAAGGTCATTCACGGCCAAGCATAGTCAAGACCTTCCTCTTACTCCAAAATTCTCCAAATAGCAAAAGCTCTCATCCCTTTTTCCTTCCTTGTGTTTCATGGCCATAGCTTCCAAGAAGAGGGCAAACTTCACCCATTTATCTCACTTGTTCTTTTCTATATCCTTTTCTCCAAAGAACCAAGATCAAGCAACCAAACTTCTCTCCTTTTTCTTTTCCCCATGGATTTGGCCAAACACACTTCAAGACCATCCAACCACTCAAAAATTTATCCAACCAAGTTTTCTAAATCTAAACACAATTCTAAGAACATCTCTAGTTGAGAGTTCTTGCAAAATCCTTCATTTGAAGCTTGGAAACCTACTTGGGTGATTTTACCTAGAAGGTGAAATTTCTTGTTTTCTATTTCTAAATTCTTTTTCAAAGTTCTAAGCCATGATTTATCCATGGTTTAAGCTCCCTTTAATATTAGTAATTTGTAGAAATTTTGTTTAAACTTGTTAGATAATTTTTGGTGGAGAAAACCGAAGACCCTAGAAGGAGTGAAAGCATACTTGTCTTCAAGAGGTAAGAGGGAGATTACCCTCATCAACCATGTGTTGGTGGTGAGGAATGTTTGTGTTTGTGGTGAAGAATCCATAAGGATTCATTCACTTGATTGTTTATAGCCTTTCCTAATTGTGATTGATTATATGTGAAAGCATGTCTAATAGCTTTAATATTTTGTATGTGCTATGTGTGTAACATGTCTAATGGCTTTAATAATTTGTATGTGTTTTATGATTGTTTTAGTATATGGTATGTATATATATAAGCATGATAATTATTGTAACATGTAAATAATATACAAGGATTTGCATGAGTGTTCCAAAGAGCACAAACCCAAGCTCACGGCCTCAAGGCAAAGAGGAGAACCAAAATGTTCTCTTAAATTTTCTAAAAGTGGAATTTAATTAACCTAGGAAAATTGACAAGTTACAAATTGATTTAAAGTAAGAAAAATGAATTTATGGATCCAAGAATGAAATTAGGTATTTCGGCCAACATGCCTAAGTTAAATGTTTTGATTTCTAAAATCATTTTCTAAAACAATGATTTAATGAATACAATGAATTTGACATTGATTTAAAAGATGAAAAATAATTTAAAGATCAAATGCAAAGACTTTGTTAAAATTGGCCAACATGCCACATACTTTTAATCCAAATTTATTTTCTAATTATGGACTAGATAATTTAATAAAAATAAATTAGATCAAGAATTTTATAAGAGATTAAATGTATGGAAATAATTAGGAATGAATTATAAAGCATAGAATGATTTTCGGCCAAAATGCCAAATTTAAATCTTTTTGATTTATAGAATTGTTTTCAACTAAGTTTAAGTAATAAATGCCAAAAGGATTTTATTATAATGAGTTTTGAAGAAATAAATTGATTAGAATTAAGTTTAAGAAGTTTAAGCTAATGATTTTTACTGTTAGAAGAAATACAGTAGCTTTGTAAAATTTCTAACGTATAGCTCACCTTGTGTTTTGAAGCACGTTAGTAATTTTCAAAAGTGTAATTTATGTTGTAATAAAAATAAAAAGAATTTTTGACAAGGTAAACCTAGAAAATCATTATTATAATTTTTCTAAACATATCATGTCAATTTATATTAAAAATGGACAAATAAGATAGAAAAGATGTCCAAAAAGACAATATACTGTATGAAAAATATTCTACGTAGTTTAAATGTATTAAATATTATTTTTGTTTGTTTTAAACAGTGTTTTTAAGGAATTCGGACAAGAAAATGATTTAAAAATCTTACGCGATTGAGAAAACGTGTTAAAAACTCTACGCGATTCTAAAAACAGAAAAATATATTTACGCGATTTAAAAACATTTGTAAAAACGACGAGAATGTGAAAACGTAATAAAATTTCTACGCGATTGACCGTTGCTGTATTTATTTTGTGCTGTCGGGAAAATGTGAACCCGTACAGGCTTTTGAGGATTTTTTGCTGTCGGGAAAATGTGAACCCGTACAGGCTTTCTATTTTTCTGCCATTGAGGGCATATTATTATCTTGAGGGTATCTTCGTAATTTCATATTTTTGGAATTATGTGTTGAGTTTATGCCAAATTTTTGGTGGATTGATTGACGAGGTGAATCACATCGTATTGTCGGTGCGATAAGTGTAGTGTGGTTCGATCTTGAATGGACTTGGAGACGTTAGTGTGCATAATTCCATATGTGGACAGTTGGTTGCTCTTCTGGGCCGTGGTAATTGGCAACACACTAACGGACTCGACACACACTATACTTAATTGAGATCTTGTAAAGTTTAATAGTACATTGCCTGTAGTGCCACAACGTGAGACCGTGAACTACACCACGCCTTGGACAAGGAGTTCCATGTGACGTGGGGCTATAGACGCAATGTGTGACAGCGCAATAGTTTGGTTGGGCAGCCGTGGTACTAATAGAATTTGAGGATCATTCGCTCTCTGATGTCTGTATGTTTTTAGCTCCATGGAGTAGGATTGTGTCATATTGCATATGTTTATATGCTATACATTATTATCTTTTATCTATGATCTTTTATCTATGATCTTTTATATGTGATCTTATGATTATATTTTTTATCTGTGATCTTTTATCGATAATATTATATGTTTATATGGTATATTTTGTCTGTACATTGTTATCTTTTATTTGTGATATTATATGTTGTTGTTATCTTTAATCTTCCTTTTATATTGTTATGATTTACTGTTATGGCATTTTATATTGTATGAATTGTTATATCTATCCTGGTAATGTTATTGTAGTTTATTTTATTATGATATATGCTTATTCAAATTAATTGAAAAATGATAACATGACTATATTTGTATTATCTGTGTGTATGGAATGACTTTGTCATTCGTATCATTCTTTACTACCGTACTGGTACTGGTGAAAGGGGATCTCACCTCTTTACTGTATTGTTTTGTGGTGTTGTATTTGTTAAATTCGTATAGTAGACGAAGGAAGTTTCTTAGATCTACTGGAGGCTATGTTCTGAAGATGGTGACGGCGTCAAGGTGTAATCTTCCAAGTTTCAACAGGATGCAGTTTGGTGGAGAAATGGAACATATAGGTTGGGTTTTTTTTTTCTCGTTAGTATTGTTACCGTGCTATTAGTAGTAACCTTCTTTGGGTTTGCTACTGTTTCTCTGAGTCTGTAAATGTTATATTTTAAATTGTTGTTGGATATTTTGTAACATATATAATATGTGTATTAATTAATTCAATCTAATTTCTGTTTTACTTATAATTTTTGGTAAGTTTATATTTTCGCGAAATGAAATTTTAAAATTCATCTTTTAACAATCAAAGATTTTATAAAATGATTTCATTTGGTTTTATGTTTTATTTAAAATGTGACGCCCTACGGAGGGTGTTACAACTCAGCTGATGACTCGTCATGCTGACTAAGCCAGTGACTCAGCACTGTGACTCGCCATGCTTACTCACCCGCTCTAGAAAATATCTACGCTGACTCATCATGTTGACTCATCGTAGTGAGTCACTTGTTCTAGAAACTTCTCTTTGATGACTCGCTCTATGACTCATCAAGGGTAATCAGTAGAAAATAATCAGCAATAGTTGCTACTCAGTTAAGATAAGAGAAAAATCTCGGTATATTTTATTATTCATTAGAAAATAAACACTGACTTTATAAATAGTAATTATTGTTTATTGGTTAAAGTATACTAGAAAATATATATAGTGTGCACCAATAGAAATTGGTCAACAAAAATAGCAACCAATAGGAATCACATTAGTAAATATTCAACCAATAGAAATTGGTCAAGAATAATGGCTTGACTCTTTATGGACCAATAGGAAACAAGCTATTAAACAAATTTGGACTTCTTGAAATTAGTTGGTTCTACGGTGAAGGAGGAGAGCAAATTGCTCTAATAGCCAATTCACTAAGTGAATTCACGTAGGATGGCTAAATCGAGCAAAGTGAAGACTAGTCAACATTGATTGTTTTTCTTTGATTTCATTCTACGGCAAAGCAACTTTTGTGAAGCCAATATTACAATTCAATTCTTGCTATCTTTCATTTATTAACCAAGTAAGACAAAGTCAACTTTGGTGGCTTCTCTTCATGTTTCTACAACAAATGCATGCCATTAGGAGGACAATTTCAACACTTTAATTCATTCTTCCTCTCAATGCATTTATGGCCATGCATTTGAATAAAAGCCAATTTACCTACTTAAATATATTTGGTCACTTTTCTATTTAGCTATCATTCAAAGAAGCAAAACAACAAATATTTCTCACTTTCTCTCAAAGTGGTTTATGCCTATGCATAGTCAAAGTCTTCATCTTTCTCCAAACTTTTCCAAATAGCAAAAGCTCACAAATTTCCTTCTCCTTTTCTTCTTCAACCTTACGGCCTTTCCACCCATTTTCATCACTCATTATTCTATAATTCTAAACTACCTTATATCTTGCTTTCTTACTTCATCTCAAGCTACTTTGTAGTTAAAACCTAAGCTTGAATCATCCATTTTCTATCATGTTCTTCAAAGCTTAAGTTTGAAGCCTTGAAGGTAGGATTCTTTAATCTTCATGTTTCTATCCATTTTAAAGTTCTAATCATGATTTTAATCCATGATTATTTTAGTTTAGAGCCTTAGGTATTAATATTGTATGTTTTCTTTGATTTTCAAGAAGCTCTTGGTGGTTGAAGTTCTTCTTGAAGGAGACAACAAGAGGACATACAAGGAACTTTGGAGGTTTCTTCAAGAGGTAAGAGGGAGATTACCCTCATCAGCCATGTGTTGGTGGTGAGGAATGAATGTGCTTGCGGTGAAGAATCCATAAGGATTCATTCACTTGGTTGTTTATTGTTTTTCCTAATTGTGTTTGATTTTGGGTGCAAGCATGTCTATAGCTTTAAAATATATAGTATGTGTTTTATAATTGCTTTAATATTTAGTATGTGTTTTATGATAGTTTTAACATATAGTATGTGTTCATATATGCATGATTAATATTGTAGATCATGAATAATATGTAAAGGATTGCATGAGTGTTCCAAAGAACACAATAGGGGCTCACGGCTTCAACACAAAAAGGAGAACCAAAATGTTCTCAACAATTTTCTAAAAGTGTGATTTAATTAACCTAGGAAAATTAACAAGATGCAAAATTATTTAGAGCAAGAAAAATGAATGTAGAGATTAAATGGCAATTTTAAGTATTTCGGCCAACATGCCAAAGCCAAGGATTTATGATTTCTAAAATCATTTCCAAAACCATTTTCAATTAAAAAGAAGCAATATATGTTAAAAGGAATTTTTCTACAATGAGTTTTGAAGAAATAAATTGATTAGAATTAAGTTTAAAAAGTTAAAACTAATGATTTTACCGTTAGAAGAAAATACAATAGCTTTTGTAAAATTTCTAACATATAGCTCATATTATATTTTGAAGCATGTTTGTGATTTTCATAAAGTTAAATTATACGGTTAAAAATTAAATAAAAGGAATTTTTATGATAATGTTTTTAAGGAAATAAAAGGATTTAGATTGAGTTTAAGTGGTTAAGATTAATAATTTAATAGATGGAAATAAAAACAGTAACTTCTATAAAATTTCTAACGTAGAGCTCATTTCACATTTTGAAGCACGTTAGTAATTTTCAAGGAAGTAATTATATGGTTAAATAAATAAAAGGAATTTTTACAGAAAAATTAGAAAACCATTATTATGAATTTTCTAAACTAAATACTGTCAATTTTTATTAAAAACGGACAAATAAGATAGGAAAGATGTCCAAAAGACAGTATATGGTATGAAAAATATTCTACGTAGTTTAAATGTATTAAATATTATTTTCTATTTATTTAAACAGTAATTTTGAAGGAATTCAGATAATAAAATAATTTAAAAATCTTACGCGATTGAAAAAACGTATTAAAAATCTTACGCGATTTTAAAAACAGAAAAATGTATTTACGCGATTTAAAAACATTTGTAAGAACGACGAAATTGTGAAAACGTGATAAAATTTCTATGCGATTGATCAAACTGTATATTTTTGCTGTCAGGCTAAGTGGTGAAACCGAACAGGCTTTGAAACAGTATTTGTCTGGTGGGACTTTCTGTATATATATATATATATTTCTCTGCCATGAGGGCATGAGTTTCTGCCATTAAGGGCATTTACGTAAATACACATATTTTTATACCATTGAGGGTATTTTGATAATTCTTATTTTTGATCATGCATTGAGTTAATGCCAATTTTGATGGATTGATTGACGAGGTGAATCACATCGTATTGTCGGTGCGATAAGTGTAGTATGGTTCAATTTTGAATGGACTTGGAGACTTTAGTGTGCGGTATTCCATATGTGGACAGTTGGTAGCTCCGCTGGGCCGTGGTACCCGGTAACACTCTAACGGACTCGACACGCACTATATTTAATCGAGATCTTGTAAAGTCTAATAGTACATTGCCTGTAGTGCCACAACGTTAGACCGTGAACTACACCACGCCATGTGCCGTGGGGCTATAGACGCAACGTGAGACAGCGCAATAGTTTGGTTGGGCAGTCGTGGTACTAATAGATTTTGCGGGTCATTCTCTCTGATGTCTGTATGTTTTTAGCTCCATGGAGTAGGATTGTGTCATATTGCATATGTATATATCTCGTATATTGTTATTTTGTTATCGGTGATCTTATTATTTTGTTATCAGTGATATTATTATATTGTTATCGGTGATATTATTATATTGCTATCGGTGATATTATATATATTGATTTTGTATTTAATTCTTATATTATATCAATGTTATTCGTATTTAAGTGTATGTTGTTATGGTATTCTATAGTGTATGAATTGTTATATCAATCCTGGTAAGGTTATTGTCGTTCATTCTATTAGGATATATGCTTATCAGAACTATTTGTAAATTTATAACATGACTATATTTGTGATATCTGTGTGTATGGAATGACTTTGTCATTCGTATCTTTCTTTGCTACCGTACTGATATTGGTGAAAGGGGATCTCACCTCTTTACTGTATTGCTTTGTTGTGTGGAATTGTTAAATTCGTATAGTAGGTAAAACAAGCTTCTTAGACCTATTGGAGGCTACATTCTAAAGATAGTGACGGTGTCGAGGAGTGATCTTCCAAGTTTCAACAGGATGCAGTTGGTGGAGAAATGGAACATGTAGGTTGGGTTTTCTCGTTAGTGTTGTTACCGTGCTATTAGTAGTACCCGTCATTGGGTTTGCTACTGTTTCTCTGAGTCTGTAAGTTACATGTTTTATTTCTTTATTGAATATTATGTGGTATATATAATGTGTATTAATCAATTTAATTTAATTTCTGTTTTCTTATAATTTTTGGTAAGTTTATAATTCCGCGAAATGAAATTTTAAAATTTATCTTTTAGAACTCAATGTTTTTATGAAATGATTTTCAGGTTTTAAGTTTTTATTTAAAAATGTGATGTCCTATGAAGGGTGTTACATCGGGTCCTACCACCCCAATACCATCTAATTGACAGCGAAAATTCAACATGTACATATATAGTTATAGAAAAGAACGAGTCACCATGAAAAATCCTGCTCATGACGACCGTCAAAAGTCCCTGATAAATGAGTCCCTCCTCATTGGGACTCAACCTCCAAGCACCAGCCCCACTGTGGAACTGTAGTCGCACGTACCCAAAGAAACTTGACCGGGATGCCATCCGATCAAAACTCAGCTTCCTCTACAGGAATCTGCTCTTCTTTACCCTCTTGTTCAATCCCTTGCTCAGCGTCTTCACAAATATAAATACAGTACAAAATAGGCATATAAAGAGGTGAGATCACCTACGCTAATACCAACATGATAGTACAAAGATAACACAAACAGCACACCATACAGATATATCATACCATAATTACATTAATGCCCTCAATCATTATTTATCACAACAAATATAATAAATAATAATTACCATCATACCATTAACATTATTCAAATCACATGATAATTACAATAATGCCATCAACATTGTTTATCATCATCATCATCCAATATTCCTCAATTAATATATCACACAGATATAATTATTCAATATTTATGATAATGCCCTCAATAGTATCCAAGTATTCAACAGTTTAATTATCATAACCAATACTCAATAATTATGCATGTGCACATAGACTCAATTTCCTACTCCATGGAGGTAATACGCAAGTTAGAGAAATTGATTCGAAAGATTTGTCTGTACCAACATGCCTCAGACCACGTGTCACAATTCTCATATGTGTTTGCACATCTAGCATATACACGACAGTCTTTTCTAGATCTTGATTAAGAATAGTATCTCGATCAGGATCATCGGTGCATTACATCGGTCTAACTCATGGTACAGAAGAGCTACCAACCGCCCATTATAAGCAACCCGCACCCCGATGCCCCCAAAGTCAACAAGTGATTTACACTACGCATATCGCACCCACTCAAGAGGTGTACGTCTCTCCTAGGCAAATAGCCTTATCCAGTCCATCGGACTTTTCCAAATACATGTTCAATACACCAATGCCAATCACAGGCAAAATTTATCATTTTCTCATACAGTGTCCATACACTATTCTAACAGTAATCCTACTGTTAAATTCATCATTTTCTCATACAGTGTCCATACACTAGTCCAATAGTAATCCTACTATTTATTCAGTCGCAAAATCATATTATCGCATTTTCATAGTCGCGCAACACTTTTGTCGCATTTTCACAATCGGGCAATATTTCTGTTACGTTTTCACAATTTCGCAACATTTCTATTGCGTTTTCAAATCGCGTAGCGATTTTTCATCGTTTTCTCAATCACGTAAAAATATCCCATCATTTTTCAATCGCGTTAGCGATTTTTCCATAATATCTCAATCACATAAAAAAAATATTTAAACGCTATCTAAATAGCGTAAAAATATTTAAACATTTTTCCAAATCGCGTAGCTTAAAAATCACGTTTTTAAGTTACGTAAATCATTTTTCACCATTTTACAACCACGTAGAATATTCCTCAACATTTCAAAATTTTCAGTTCAACCTTTCTCAAAATAATATGATTTCTCACATTATTTTCCACATTTTCTTACTCAAGAAAATCCTTTTTGCAATATATTCCTCAAATTCACTATTTCATTGAATTAAATTAATGTTTCTCACTTAAAATTTCCTAACGCACTTCAAAACCCAAAGGATGAGTTTTATGTTAGTAAATTTTAAATCATCAAAGTTTTCTTCATAATTCAAAATAAATTCTCAAATTCAATCCTCTTCCAAAATAAGTTGAGGTTCAAACCCTTACAACCTCTATTTTCCTTTCATAACCGAAATTTCTATTTCTCAAGTGATAAAACACTTTGTTTCCATTTCCAAAATCCTTGTACTAAATCAATTTTATTTCCACTTTGAAAATCACTTTGTTTCATAAAACCAAGACATTACAAGCCTTCAAAACTGTGGTACATGGCCATTGAAAACCATCAAATATTTTTCCTTCTAAATCAACTAAGTTCCATTCATGGTTTTACACAAACAAAACCATTAAAATTTCCTTCAAAAACCGTGAGACTCATGGTCTTAAAAACTAATTCATTTGTTCATTTTCCTTGCTCTTCAAGTCCTCTAATTTTACCATTCATGAAAATATTAATTTGTAAACACCTATTTTGAGGTGTCTTGGCCGAAATTCCTCTTGGTCTTTGGAACCAAAAATTGTTTTCCTTTCCATCATCAAATCATGGCACACATATACATATTCATCATATATATCACAAGCATGTCATAAACAAAAGCATTAAATCATGCAAATCATATCAAGCATAAGCAAATAATCAAAACACATAAACACCCACAAATAATTACACAACCATGGATATGAATCCTCACATGGATTCACCATCCATCAAATACGAAACCATCTCTCCCCACCATACTTGGTTGGTGAGATGGATTTCCCTCTTACATTTTGATGAACCTCTCAAGCTCCTTGTTTTGCTTCTTTTTCCAAGTCCTTCACCACCAAGAGCTTCTCAAACACAAAACAAAACACAAGTTTATTAGCATATCAAGCTTGAACAAGAAGAACCATGGATCAAACATGGTTTAGAACATGAAAAAGAGATCACATGTGAAGTTTCCTTACACTTCACCTTAAAAACCCTATAACTTTACTCTTGAAGAAAGTCCTTGAAGATGATGGACTTAAAACTTGCTCCAAACTACAAAGTGTCTTAGATTTTGGTATAGATTCAAGAAGTAAGGTTGTTTGAAATTAAAGAGTGATGGAAGGTGGTCTTGGGTGCCTTGGCCGAAACTAGCATGAAGAGAAAATGGAGAGAAAAGTTTGTAAGCTTAGCATTTTGGAAATGATTAATAATGATCAAGAATAGCAATAATGGTCTTCAAACTTGACTTTGGCTTAAGACCATCACCAAAAACCATCTCCCCCCCCCCTCCATGCACACTCCTTGAGTGACCAATCTCACTAGCCACCATTTTAAGCATTCTTAGCCATTGATTAGATCAATGGTTAGGATTAATGTAGATTCTAGGTATAGCCTTTAGATTAGAAGACTTAATCTAGGCCATTGGATCTTTCTCCTCGAAATCCTAGCCATTAAATGTATCTCCAAAATGAAGGGTCAAGATCACCTCTTCATACTTTCCATCCAATGGTCATAAATGGTCCTAGCCATTTTATAAGACCAAATCTCCACCGTTGATTAAATCGATGGTGGATA
Organism: Ormosia emarginata; assembly: GCA_029884605.1. Taxonomy (NCBI): domain Eukaryota; kingdom Viridiplantae; phylum Streptophyta; class Magnoliopsida; order Fabales; family Fabaceae; genus Ormosia; species Ormosia emarginata. The sequence continues at coordinate 51,934,298 of JAQQTP010000088.1, forward strand.
TCCAAAGACTTCAACATTAACCTTGCTTCCTACTGGTCCATCATAAAGTTGTCATAACCACTAATGTTGACTAAGTAGTATAATTTTTATTTTTATCTACTATTACCCTTCGAACAATTTTTTTACAGTATTTTTATTGCCCGATAATTAAATACAGTACAAAACACAGTAAAAGCAAATTTTAAAAATTGTTTCTGGTTTCGGGTTTAGTAAGATCCCCCGTCTTCATCTCAACAGTACAAAATTTTCTAGCTATAGAAAAATTTTCATTTTTCCGGGCCTGCCTGGGCCCACATATAGCCCCCCTGGGCCCACAGACAGCCTATGGATAATATTAAAATAATCAGAGAAACATAAAAATTTCAAAATCATCCACAAAATCATAAAAATTATAAAACTTACGAAAATCAAATCAGATTACGTAAAATAATTAAGACTTATCAGTAATAATTAAATTACCTAAGATTTTCTCCGGCCCGAAAATTATTATTTTCCTGACACGGAGTAAATCACACAAAACGATCAAATGTATTCACTGAATACTCAAAATGATTTTACAGTACACAGAAATCACTAAACAGTAGAATTCTGTTAACTATCAAAATTACTGTCAAATAGTTAGGAAATTTGGGGTGTTACACCTTTAGATTGTAGAAATTGAAATTTAGCTTCAATATCTGACCTTTTTCTCTGTTAGAGGCTTTACTAATTCATTATATTATATCATTTTCTAATTGATAACAAATTTGCCTTTCTAAGCTCTAGATAATAATAGGAATCCTAATCACATTTGTAAAGGTGGGTTAACTTCCATCATTATAAAATCTTGTTAACATTGGCAATCTGTTCCTTCACAACAATTGCCACCATCTTAGTTCTCTTAAACATAGCACTGGTACTATCTCTAATAAATTCTATAACCCATATTTCAACTTTGCTAATTCATAATCTTACTTCAAACATCAAAATCGACTAATGACCATTCATCAAACCACTACTTCATATTACATTGCTACAACTTAAGAATTCCATTTTTCTTATCTTCTCAAACTCATCAACCAATGCTCTACTTCTTCTTTCAACATAACAAAAATGAACTGCATCTTTTGTTCGTCTGGACAACTTATTACCTCAAATATCTTCTTCTTTGCCCTTAGCCTTTCTGTAACACCCTCCATAGGGTATCACATTTCTGACTACCGACTTATAATCTGAAAATGATTTCATAAAAGGTTTGAGTTATAAAAGGTGGGTTTTGAAATTTCTTTTTGCGGAAACATAAACTTACTGAAATTTATAGGTAATACTGAAAAATAGATTTAAACTGATTAATATACATTATTGATACCATATAATATTTAACAATTATTCAAGAAATATAAAACTTACAGACTCAATTTTAAACAGTAGCAAACCCCATGACGGGTCCTACTTAATAGCATGGTAAAATACTATCAATAAAAACTCAACATATTTATTTCGTCTTGTATCCATCTTGATGTGCCATGTATCTGTTCCTCATCAAAACTACACACCATCGAATCCGAGATGGTTACTCCTTGATGTTATCACCAAACTCAGATTATTTGCCTTACTTCACATTTAAGAAACTCGTTCCATCTACTATTTAATTTTTAACAATACAAAACACAACAAAACAATATAATAAAGAGGTGAGATCACCTACTCCAATAACAACAAGGTAGCATAGAGATAACACAAATAGCACACCATACAGGTATATCATACCATAATTACAATCATGCCTTCAACATTATTATCATCACACAGATATAATAATTACAGTCATGCCCTCAATCATTATTTATCACAACAAATATAATAAATAATAATTACCATCATGCCATTAACATTATTCAAATTACACGATAATTACAATAATGCCATCAATATTATTTATCATCATCAACATCCAATGTTCCTCAATTATTATATCACACAGATATAAATATTCAATATTTACGATAATGCCCTCAACATTACCCAGGTATTCAGCAGTTCAATTATCATAACCAATACTCAGTAATTATGCATGTGTTCATAGACTCAATTTCCTACTCCATGGAGGTTTTCAAATTTGAGAAGAATACTCTAGTTAATTGCCCAACCTTAGCCCACAGACAATCTCCAGTCTTTCTGGTTAATTGTCTAGCCTTGACCCACAGACAATCTCCAGTCTTTGAAAAGAATCTTGTTCTTGTCGGGTATCGTCAATGCGTTGCAATGGACTGCATCGCCAAGTGGCACATGGTACTTTACCAATCACCGTCCACTGGTTGATCGCCGTGCCTTGATGCCCCCAAGATCCATCATAGACCTCACTTTTCAATTCTCATTCTCTCTTCTACCACAAGGGTCACAATAGCTATCAGCTATTAATTTTCGTTCAATCCACGAACATCTCAATGCAATTCTGTTCAAATTCATCATATATGCCTCAATGCATATTTTTCAATTTCATCATATGCCTCATTGCATATCTTTCCAATGCATGTATAATGCACCAAATGCCAATCACAAGCTAATCTCATTATTTTCTCATACAGTATCCATACACTGGTTCTTGCATGTAAAATGCATCAATGCCAATCACAGGCAAAATTTATCATTTTCTCATACAGTGTCCATACACTGGTTCAATAGTTATCATACTGTATATTCAATAGCGAAATCATATTATCACGTTTTCATAGTCGCAAAACACTTTTGTCGTGTTTTCACAATCGCGCAATATTTCTGTTACGTTTTCACAACTTGCAATGTTTCTATTGCGTTTTCAAATCGCGTAGTGATTTTTCATCGTTTCTCAATCACATAAAAATATTCCATCATTTTTCAAATCACGTAGTAATTTTTCAACGTTTTCTCAATCACATAAAAATATTCCACAATTTTTAAATCGCGTAGCGATTTTTCAACAATATCTCAAGCGCGTAAAAATATTTAAACGCTTTCCAAATCGCATAGAAGTATTTCAACATTTTTCAAATTGCGTTGAAATATTTAAACGTTTTTCCAAATCACGTAGCTTAAAAATCACGTTTTTAAGTTACGTAAATCATTTTTCACCATTTTACAACCACGTAAAATATTCCTCAATATTTCAAAATTTTCAGTTCAACCTTTCTCAAAATAATATGACTTCTCACATTATTTTCCACATTTTCTTACTCAAGAAAATCCTTTTTGCAATATATTCCACAAATTCACTATTTCATTGAATTAAATTAATGTTTCTCACTTAAAATTTCCTAACGCGCTCCAAAACCCAAAGGATGAGTTTTATGTTAGTAAATTTTAAATCATCAAAGTTTTCTTTATAATTCAAAAATAAATTCTCAAATTCAATCCTCTTCCAAAATAAGTTGAGGTTCAAACCCTTACAACCTCTATTTTCCTTTCATAACCGAAATTTCTATTTCTCAAGTGATAAAACACTTTGTTTCCATTTCCAAAATCCTTGTACTAGATCAATTACATTTCCACTTTGAAATCACTTTGTTTCATAAAACCAAGGCATTACAAGCCTTCCAGAATCATGGTACATGGCCATTAAAACCATCAAATATTTTTCCTTCTAAATCAATTAAGTTCCATACATGGTTTTACATAAACAAAACCATTAAAATTCCTCCAAAAACCGTGAACACTTGGTCTTTGAAATCAAATCATTTGTTCATTTTCATATCCGCTTTCTTTGCAGATCCTTAAAATCATCAACGTATTACTCATAATTAGTAAATTACTTAGAATCTCTTGCTCCCAAAATTAGTTTAAGGCCGTGATACCTCTATGGTTCTTTGGAACCAAAAATTGTTTTCCTTTCCATCATCAAATCATGGCATACATATACATATTCATCATATATATCTCAAGCATACCATAAACAAAAGCAATAAATCATGCAAATCATATCAAGCATAAGCAAATAATCAAAACACATAAACACCCATAAATAATTACATGACCATGGATATGAATCCTCACATGGATTCACCATCCATCAAATATAAAACCATCTCTCACCACCATACTTGATTGGTAAGATGGATCTCCCTCTTACCTCTTGAAGAACCTCAAAAGCTCCTTGTTTTGCTTCTTTTTCCAAGTCCTTCACCACCAAAAGCTTTTCAAATACAAAACAAAACACAAGTTTATTAGCATATTAAGCTTAAACTAGGGGAACCATGGATCAAACATGACTTAGAACATGGAAATAAGACAAGTAGTGAAGTTTCCTTACACTTCACCTCAAAAACCCTATAACTTTGCTCTTGAAGATGATGGATTTAGAACTTGGCCTAAACTACAAAGTGTCTTGGATTGAGGTATAGATTCAAGAAATAAGGTTGTTTAAAATTTTTGAAGAGTGATGGTGTGTTCTATGGGTCATGGCCGTGAGCTAGCTTGAACGGAAAGGAAAGAAAATTTTTTATGAGCTTTTAATTTTTGGAGGAGACAAAGATGATCAAGTATAGCAATAATGTGGTCTTAAAACCTTGCTATACCCTTAAAGCCTCATAAAACCGTCCCCCCTCCTTATGCATTCAATAAGTGACCATATTTACTAGCCACCATTTAGAGCATTATTAACCATTGATTAGATCAATGGTTAGGATTAATGTAGATTCTAGGTATAGCCTTTAGATTACAAGACTTAATCTAGGCCATTGGATCTTTCTCCTTGAAATCCTAGCCATTAGATGTATCTCCAAAATGAAGGGTCAAGATCACCTCTTTATACTTTCCATCCAATGGTCATAAATGGTCTTAGCCATTTTATAAGACCAAATCTCCATCGTTGATTAAATCGATGGTTGATATTCAAAGGCTTCAACATTAAGTTTGCTTCCTATTGGTCTGTCATAAAGTCGTCATAACCACTAATGTTGACTACGCAGTACAATATTTATATTTATCTGTTATAGCCCTTCGAACAATATTTTAATTGTATTTCTATCGCCCGATAATTAAATACAGTATAAAACACAGTAAAAGAAAATTTCAAAAACTATTTTCGATTTTGGGTTAAGTAAGATCCCCCGTCTCCGTCTCAATAGTACAAATTTTCCTGGCTGCAAAAAAAATTTCACTTTTCCGGACCCACCTAGGTCCACATACAACCCCCTGGGCCCAAAGACTGCCCATGGATAATATTAAAATAATCAAAGAAATATAAAAATTTCATAATTATCCACAAAATAATAAAAATTATAAAACTTACGAAAATCAAATCAGATTACGTAAAATAATTAAGACTTAACAGTAATAATTAAATTACGTAAGATTTTTCTCGGCCCAAAAATTACTATTTTCCTGACACGAAATAAATCACACAAAAAGATCAAATGTACTGATGGAATACTCAAAATAATTTTACAGTACACAGAAATCACTAAACAGTAGAATTCTGTTAACTGTCAAAATTACTGTCAAATAGTTAGGAAATTTGGGGTGTTACACTTTCTATTATAAAACTTCAGCATTTTAGCTAATTGCGTGTCCTTTAAAACCTTGAGACATTCTTTTTTTGCTGACACTTCAATTCTTTAATTCTTTCATCATATTCACTATTCAAACCTTGAGCTCTTCTATTCTTATCACATCATTAATAAAGCAACATCAATTAACTACTAACTCTATTTGGTACCTTCTTTCAAAATCGGTCTTGTCATTCTCAATCAGAGAATTTAATCTCCTCTTTTTCCTCACACTACTAATAGCCTCAATCTGCTTCTGCATCATTCTATTAATAATTTTTATCTGTTCTTTGGTGACGGCACTCTGTTCTCTCATCACTTTCATCAACGACCTAATTATCTCAGACATATCACAATTATCCTTTCAGAAAGCTTTCCTATTCTCCCTTATTCGCCTAGGAGGTATTATAATTTCCTATACACACAAAACATTACATATTGATTTGGCTAGAATCGATATCATGTAACAGTGTGCCAGTAATTATTAACATCCAATCCTAAGGCTGTCATGCAATCCTATTCACATATCTCACATTGAGATAAAAGAATGCACAACACTAATAAAAACAACTAATCATGCTCAAAAGCATAGTCAGTCCATTCCCCGACTTAACAGGAAAAACTGCTCTAATACCAAAATATAACACCCCAATCCTAGATACTATAGTATACCCTACGTATACTAAGTATACAAAATTAGTATACCACTTTCTAACTAAAGCGTAATTTACTACCTATTTAATATCTATTTAACGAATAAATATATAGAGCCTTTAAGGTAGCAAGAGAGTAAGACATTTTACACCTCTGGAAACTTACTATTTACTAGAAATTTATCTGATATGTCAGAGATTACAAATCTTCACAAATTAATTACATAAATTTAATTACATAACCAAAATAATTGCATTAATATCTTAACTAAGTCTTCATCGCCTTGCCTTGCATTTGCTTGGATCCTCCTTTAGATTTATCATGGAAAACATCAAATATCTGGGGTGAGAATTAATAATTCTTAGTAGTAAGTTTGAAATCGTAACATCATGGTAAATCCAGCTACTTTGGATAAAACACAAATTGTACTTAATCGTTTGGAAAGGTGGCATAGCCAAAACTCATTCCTTTCCTATCCCAAAGCAGATAGTTCATTCAATTACAAAATAATCCATTTATATCATAACAAATCAATTCAAACACCACAACATAAATGGCATGTACCGTAAACGTTTATCATCATACTATAAACAACACTTAATTCACTTTAAATACTACTATCAACCTTTTATAATAAGCTTTTAACCTTAACCTTCACATTGAATCAAAACAAGACGATTGCCTATACAATCGTCAATTTTTATGCAATGCATGATAATGTATGATTATGTCTAATGAGGATCCTAAAATATGCTCATGTAATGATTCTTTGAAAGGATTGTATTTTAGAAAACTCATGTTATTTGAATATTTTTAGGAAGCCCTTTTGTTCCTTGTATTATTTTCTGGGTAGGCAAGACACCATTTTGTTCCATGCACTACCAAACATTTCTATTTACTTGGAGCCCTTTTGTCCAAGCTACTTGGAGCCCTTTTGTCCAAGCATAAGTTTACAATACATGGAAACATCAAATAACAAGTTTGAAAACAAATCATGCAAGAGTATTAAAAATTCATTTCTTCACTTTTTACATAATCATACTTTTTCATATACAATGGAGAAGCAATATCGTAATCATTAAACTTTTCTTAATACATTATCATACATGCTAGTAGAGAGGGACTCATTCTACCTCATCTACCTTCATCATTCCTTTATATTGCTTTCCAATATCATGCATACATGTTAATAATACTTTGATCTAACTAAATCAAGTTTCCTGCTTTCCAACAACCTTAAAATAAATTATAAGATCCATCTAATTTCTTGTTTCATCATTTCTATAATTTTCCATATCTGCTGTGCCTCAATCCAGTACTTAAATACTCACTCAGTATCCTTAAAATACCAAACTGACTCCGTTTGCCCTAAAAATTTAACCACATCCTCTTCCACACATTTGTGACCTAGAAATGAACTTTCCATAATTATTTCCTTTAATTACATATTTATATTATTTTTTTGAGTTAAAATAGTCATTTTGCACGTTCTGTGTTGTGGCAAAGTGCCTAAATTAACTCGAAACATCATAAAATTTAGCGAACATGTTAAACAAGTATTAAGCTACCTCTGTAACCTTATACAAGTCTAACATATATAAAAAAAGGATGTTACATAGCCATCTTTGATTAAAAAGAAGATAATAAATGTAAGTTAGAAAATCTTATATAGTTTTTATCTAGAGGTTACTTTTATGCCACTTTTCTTCATATGATCATAAAATAAATAATATATCAATTATAAAAATCATGTCAATGCAGTATAAATACAATGCTTGTGATTTGACCATTAGGCATCATATTTAGCAATTCTATATATGAGGCAACCCTTGTCCTCTAAGGGGAAATGATCTACCTCTCAAAGGGGAATGACCCTCCTTTTGCAAGATAGTCTATTTGTTAAACATGAGGTAGCCCACTCTTAGTAGTCATATATGCTACATAGTGCCTATCCAAGCTAGATGAATTCTATCCTAGCACCTTATTGATAAGGACCTTACACTCTTGGTAAAATGCACTTATCCATCATTTGGGAATGCTTACTCTTTTAAAATGAGTTTTTGTATAATGCATCACATATCACATTTCATGTATATATAGCTACTAAGAGCCTTACATTCACAATTCTTATGTCATTACATCAATATAATAGCTAATGCAAGCAATGCATTTTCATAATAAGTAGTTACTAATACCAAAATACAATTCTAGACACATTTTCAAGTCTCATTTGAGATAACTTGGCATTCAAGTAACACATCATACATAACCCTTAAGCATTCATACACGCATTGTCTTACATCATTTAATTTTCCTACGAGGATAGGATCTCAAGTATTAACTCAATACTCAATTTGCACCAGCCTTAGACTCCTTAAGTCTCATTTGACTTTAATAATCAACCAATTGACATTTAATGGTCTTAAATAGCTTGTCCTAGGGTTGTGGCCAATCCTGGCTATTAAGTGCAATTAAGGTCACCTTGGCCTGAGGCCAGTCCAAAGCTAGAGGCCACCTAGGCCTGATCATGACCTAACTTCAACATCATAGGCAATATTTTGAGCATAACTTTTGCTACAGAGCTTGGATCAAGCCAATCTTGGTGTTTGTGGAAAGATGAGAAAATTTTCTACAACTTTCATGAAGACATCGAAGCCCAGTTCACTAAGAAGGTGAACAACTTAGTGCAAAGTGGATGACAAAATTTGACCAAGTCAACTAGCATTCATAAATTTTAAGGATCAAGTAAGATTGCTAATTGGAGTGCAAATAATCTCTACTTGATGACCAAGTATATCTATGTTTAATGCAAAGATCTCAAGGAGTTTCTTAATTTGAGTGAGTTATTTGTTTCCAAATTTATATGGATTCAAGAAAAAGAAATAAGCAATAAGAGATTTTGTCAAAGATTAATTAAGGAAAGTATCACTATCAAACATGTCTCAGCAAAATAGGGGCAACTTTCTCTATAAGTATGAGATTTACATGATTCTGGTGGCGTTTGAAAGCTAGGAAAGAGGTATACAAATCTCATGTTGACAACTTTCTTAATTAAGCTGCCATTAATATTGAAGATTGGATAAGGATTCTCAAAAAGATTTGATTTGGATTCTCACACTATCTTAATCATTTCTCATTAATTGAGTCATATTTTGAGTTATGAGATCAGATCGACACACCGATTGTGGAATTGAAAATCTAATAGAAAATCCTACAAATTATCTATTGAGATTGAGGGCAGATTCGACCATATGAAGGGTGAGAAAAATCGAGCAAGTTAGATGATAACTCCATGGAATGTAGTTATTTGTGCCCCATTTCTATGCATTATTGATTGCTTTGTCCTGGTTGTTATGCATTGTTGGAAGTCTTTAGCCCCATTTTCATATAAAATCCATGTTGAGGTCTTTCTTCTTTATGCTTTGTAAATTCTTCTTTATCTTTGATTGGATTAATTGATTGCATTTGTATTTGATTGGTTGATTTCTCATTTGCAGGATAAACCAAGAAGGACCAAATTGATGCGAGCCAAGGTCCTGCATTGGAAGAGAAATCATAAGAAAAACTTCAGTAGCTCATACCATGGCGTTGGTATGTTTACACTGAGGCGTGTTACTTTCTGCCTGTGCACCCTGATAATCTGAGGCCTTCGCGCCATGGTGTAGCATCTTAACGTTGCGCTGGTGGTGACCTACTTAGTACATAGATTTCGGCAGGGGCTTTTGAGGACTTTCATTTTTTTACTCTTTTAGCTTTTGTCTCTCTGACAATTTAGCGACTAGGACCTCATTTTTGGGCTAAAAGAGAGTTGAAAGAGCTAAGATTGGATCAAATCTTCATCTTGGAGGGAGATTGAAGCTTCAAGGCTTTCCCCATTGGGCTTCATCTTCTTCTATTCATTCTCCTTTCTCTCTTCTCTCTATCTTGAACATAGATTTTTGTATTGTATTTTCATGTTCAATGAGTAGCTAAGTTGTGTTTAGGGTATTCTTTGGATCCCCCTATGAATGTTGAATGATTTGTACTCTTTTGAGTTTATATAAATGATTTGGATTTTGTTCTATCATATGATGCTTAATGCTCTTATTTGTTTGATCAACTTTTAGGTGATTTGATGAAATCTAACAAGCCTAGACATAGGACTTTGGGTTTTAGATCATACATATGGTAGATGTATGTTCGATTTCATTTCAATGGCGAGATAGATTGATTCACTAGTGGGATAGACATATACCTCTTAGTTATGCATAGTCATATTTGAGAATCAATCTTAATGCTTGTTGTTTGCTCTAGTTCTCATGGACACATAGCGAACTAGGTAAGTGACATAGGGTTAATCAACCTAGACATAGGCTTTTAACTAAGTTTCTCTGGCTGACCTAATCTAATCATTTGTATTGCTTAAAAGCATTGCATGTTATGAATTGAAGTAGGGGGTGAAAAAAGATTTCCTATTTTCTTTACCATATATTTATCTTTTCTTTATGCTTGGTAGTTTAATTAATCAAACCTTTTTTTTCAATTTATGTTGCTTGAATAGAATTAGTTAAGTTGTAAGTTTAATATTTAGCTTTAGAAAGTAACCATATTACTTGAACGAACTATGCACTTGCGATACACAAAAGGTCACCAACATTAGATATGAAAAGCTATTAGCTCTTCTATGAAAAGGGGAAAACGAGTTTAGCAAAGTAGCTCTCTTTTGTTTCAGAGAATACACAAAAAATTCAGAGAGAGAAGTGGAGGCACGAACCCTAATTTGACATGGGCACATCCAGGCTTGAAGATTAAGAATTTTCTTTATCATTTCCACTTATCTTCTATGGAGTTTGTTAGGATTTCTTCTTTATCTTCTTCTTTCTCCATATGTAGCTAAACTTCTCTAGTTAGGGTTATGATGGATCTTGTTCTTGGATTATATAAATTCATTTTTGTGTTTAATCTATGTTTCTATTTCATGATTTACGTGATTATCTCTTCTCTTAATGTTTTTCTTGATTTGGCCAATTTGGGAATGATTTTAGGGTATTATGTATGATTTGGGAAAATTGTACATGAACTTAGAACTTGTGATAAACACCATAATTTCTACAATCGCTAGGAGTAAATGTTGTAGGTTGTGTGATCTTGCTTTTTATTCCCTCATTTTTTATAAAGCCTTCTCTATTTGGGGTTATACAAAGAGATTGGTTAACTCAAAGTAGTGTGAAGAAGATTAATATACCAAGGGATTTGATATTGATTAATTTGGGAAATTTGATCATGAATCATGGAATAGAACTTAGTTAAACCAATATTTGAATTTGCATCAAAAGAGATCAAGTGAAATCTGACCCCTAATGTAACAGCCAAATACTGACACCCTAGTATATCTGACATATAACTGGATAAGTAGTATCAGTCATGCTACTTTTAACTTAATCATCAACTAATCTATAACATTAAAATAAATAAGTATGGAGGGCCATAAATAAAAAGTCATACATATATAAAACTTTTACATACTCAAAGCAAATATAATTAATTACATAAGCTTTGAACTAAAAACATAAACTAAACTCTTCTAGTTCTCATGTTATCTTCATCTTCTTGCCCACTTGTAGGGCCTTGACTTGGACTTACATGGAAACACAGTGGGGTGAGAAATATAATTCTCATTATAAGTAACTAGTACCAGCATTCAAACATTTATACTGAATAAAAGAAATCTGAAACTAAACATACTATAGATCTTAACAAGTGTCTGCACAATTGTAAAATATCAAAAGTTTTCTCATGCCTAGTCTTTACTATTTAAAATAGGTGTACTATACTAACTTTTCTGTTCTAGTTATTCAATAACATGATAAAAGTACTGAACAAATATCATTCTCAATAAATAACTATGTTTGCTTTAGATTAATGATTGCAATGGGTAAGTGAGACTATACTCATTACCACTAGAATATTTACATTTGGACTCTATGTAAACATTTGCTTGGCAATCTTATAACCCAACACTAAACTCATGCTCATAATTTAGCTATTTTCTAGGAACTGTATTTCCTTGTATTTATCTGAGTAAAATAGGCTAAATAGCCCTTAAACTGTCTGATGATGAGTGGATGGTTCCATGTACTAATTCCATAACATCATACCAGATGATGAGTGGATTGTTCCATGTACTACTTCCACAACATTATGTTTCTCATCCTTAGCCTAGCATAGGACATAAATCATCCATATGCTAACATAGGATATGCTCATCCACCGCTTGGCTTAGGACATAACTAGTCCATCACCTAGCATAGGATATGACTAATCTGTACCTTAGCCTTGGATATAACTGATCACAACTCCACCTTTAGCAAAGTGCTTTTCTCACTCCTTTGCCAGGTCAAGGGGCTTGCCTTGCTCCCTTAGTTAGGAATTGTTATAAACTATGGTTCAACCTTTCTAAACAAAGGAACGAAATCTTGCTAACTAGGTCCTATGGCACTCAACTCTTGCTAACTAGGCCCTATGACACTCAACTTTTGCCAACTAGGCCCTATGACACTCAACTTTAACTATTAAAGGAGTTACTAGTGTTCATAAGGCTAAAACTATCCCCAAAACACCCTAAATTTTGTCCAAAAAGGCTGATTTTCAAGATTGAACTAAATGTGCATCATAATTTCTAAAATTCTAAAATTTTATGAGCAAATCACTTTTTCTTATATCTTTGAAATGCCACAAACCTCATCTCATTTGGCTAAGTGTCGCCAAAGTTATGCGACATTTTGCAGAAGCTAAAACAGTGCACTCACTATTTTTTCTAGAATCCAACCTGACTTTAAACTGAAACTGGGAAAAACTAAAAGTAGTAAAATTTTGAAATTTTACAGGCAAGAAGCCTTACATATTCGCTTCAAAATGCCACTAGTCTCATGTCAATACGACATCGGAGCAATAAATTATGCAATCTGGTTTATTGGTGGCCAGAATGAATTTTCTACAAAATCTACCTTAGATTCAAATAGAAATTGGTATTGATTGCTTTCTCTAAAATTTTGAAATTTTTTACCACATGAAGCCTTTATGTCTTAGCTTTCAAATGCCACTGGAATTAGGTCAATATGATATCTGTATCTCAAGTTATGCAACTAAAACCACAGGCATTTTAGAATGCCTAGTTCTCATTTTACGAGAGTGCCGCGATACGACCTGTGTTCCCAGACACGGGGTGGTTCATGTCCCTCTCTACCTTCTTAATCCCATGAAATTATGCTAACATGGCAAGACACCGGGGGGGTGTCATTAGACATAACCCGTGTTTGCGGCCCAAAACTGGATTCTGCAGAATTTTTTCAAATCCAAGAATTCCAATCAGTTTCTATGTGATTTCTAATGCCAATCTAGGCCTCTAAGCATGTTGTAAACTTTTACAACCTATTGATTCACTTAGGCATAGATTTAGGTCCAAAATCACATTAATTTCAATTCATGTTCTAAGCTCCTTCAATAAGCTCAAATAGATTTATCTTAAGCCATAAATGGCTAACTTAGTCTTACTAAGCTAAAACTATCCTAACTCAATTCTTGAAATCAAGAATCAAGCTAAGAACTTGGATTTGACTCTCCAAATTCATCTCTTCGTTCATAAACCCTAACCCCTTTCAAGAGAATCAAAAAAGGAAAAAATGAAGAGAACTCTCTTACCTCTTGTGTGGATAATTCTTTTTCAAGCTTGAACTTTGATCTTCTAGTTCCCTTTGGCTTTCCTCATCTTTCCCTTCTTTTTTTCTCCTCTTCAATTCCTCTCTCTTTTCTCTTATTTTCTTTTCTATTTTTGCTTTCCTTTTGTCCTGAAACTGTGGGACAAAAAGGGAATTAAGAGGAAAGCTGAACTTAAGTTTCTGTACTGAAACTTATATATGTTAAGGGCACTCGAATTATGATAATTCAAGTTTTTAAACTTCCAACAACTTTAGAATAAATACTAAGATTCATCTAAATTGTTGTTTCACTATAATTCTATTTTTCCATATCTGCCGAGAGTCAATCCGGCATTAAAAGCACAACCAGTATGCTTAAAAAAACTAAACTGATTTTGATTATTCTCAAATTTTAACTGTACCTTATTTAATTCATTTGTGACTTAGAAACAAGTTATTCATACTTGTTTCCCTCAACTTAGCAATTTATGCTACTATTTGAGTCATTTTAAACTACTTTTTAACTTCTGTGTTGTAACAAATTATCTAAACTGACTCAGTTTGTCACAAAACTGAACTGACATGTTAAGCAAGTATTAAGCTATCTCAGTAACCCTTTACAACCCTAACATGTTTTTTTAGGGTATTACACCTAACACTTTGATATCACTATTTTTTCACCCTTTATTTAATTGATTATTTATACTCTTATTAATTTTAAGTATTTTCTTGTTTATGTTTTCTTTTATTTATATTTTTTATCAACTCTCTTTTTTGATAACTTAAATAGTGTCGATTTAACGAACTTAATAATTGATAATGTAATCCTTGTGAGAACGATACTCGTACTCATCTTTTATTACTTTTGCGATTTGGTTCCCTTGCTAATAATCACAACAAGTTTTTGGCGCGTTGTTGGGGATTATTGATATTTAATATTAAATAGTAGTTTAAAGGACACTAATTTAATTATTTAATTTTCCTATATAATTTTATTTTTCCATCATTTAATTTTCTATTTAATTTGTTTTTCCTTAATTCATTCTTGTTTACTTATTTGTTTATGCGAGGAACCATAAATCTGGAAGCATTGCTTTTTGATCTGGAGATTGTGAAAACAACAAGAACAAATAGAAAAGCATCAAGAGAAAGAAAAAGAATTGAAGAAAAAAATATGGTTGAAACAAACGAAGAACGAAGACGCACTTTGGCGGATTATGCAACTCCGTCTACTGAAAGGGTTGCGACTAGTATAGTGCGGCCTACCATACAAGCAAATAATTTTGAGATTAAACTAGCTCTTCTACAACTAGTGCAATAAGATCAATTTGGGAGTAATTAGTCAGAAGACCCCAATTTGCATATCAATAATTTCTTATAGCTTTGCGACACCATAAAGTATAATGGAGCAAGTGGTGATGCCATTAAGCTAAGGCTTTTCTCATTCTCTTTAAGGGATAAAGCTAAGAATTGGCTACAAGCCCAACCTCAAGGAAGCATCACTACTTAAGATGATTTGTTAAACAAGTTCCTTACTTGATACTTTCCTTCGTTTATGTTCAATAAGATGAGGAGTGAGATTGCATGTTTCACTCAAAATCAGGGGGAATCTTTGTATAAAGCTTGGGAAAAGTTCAAGGAATTGCTGAGAAGATGTTCTTATCATGCTTTTGAAATTTGGCTACAAGTTCAAATCTTTTATAATGGTTTGAATCATTCCACTAGGGCTATGGTTGATGCATGTGTAGGGGAATCTCTTAGCACTAAAACTCCTGAAGAGGCTCAAGAATTATTTGAAATTATGGCTACTAATGAATATCAGATGCCTAGTAGAAGATCGGTGGTTAAACAGGGAGTTATGGAGCTTGTCAGCTTTGATGCCATACTTGCACAGAATAAGACTCTTTCACAACAGATTGCCAATCTCACGAAGCAAATTGGCAATATGTATGTAAGCTATATTAACCATTAAGATTTAACTTGCGATTTCTATGGAAGTAATCATGCCAATGGTGAATGCAAAGCAAGCAACTCAGGTGTTATTCCTCAGGAGTAGGTCAATTACATGGGTAATCCTTCAAGATCCCAAGGTAATCCGTACTCAAACACATATAATCTAGGGTGGAAGAATCATCCCAATTTCTCTTAGAATAATCAAGTGGTACTAAATGCTTAACCAGAGAAGAAGTCTCCACTAGAAATTGCACTTGAAAAACTGTCTCAACAGACATCCTCTTTTGTGCAACAGACTTCCAATTTCATGCAAGAAATGAGGGCCAATTTTCAAAATCAAAAGGTAGCTATTCAAAGTCTAGAAACTCAAGTAGGGCAAATAGTAAGACAACTCACAGAGAGACCTCCTGGTATCCTATCTAGAGACATTGTGGTCAATCCAAAGGAGCATTGTAGCGTAATCACTTTGAGAAGTGGCAAGACTTTGGAAAGACAAGTGAAAGAAGCACCTAGCTAGTCAGGAATTGAGAAAAAGAAAAATGATGTTCCTATTGAAGATGTCTCAATTCAAGATGACAATAAAGAAGGAGAAGTTGAGAAGGAATAACCAAAAGTGTAGAGAAAGAAGAAGGATCATGCGTAGAACACGGTACATGAAACATCACTGTATGCCAAGATCCTATTCTCGCAGAGGTTAAAGAAGGAGAATCAATAGAGACAATTCTCCAAGTTCCTAGATGTCTTCAAGAAGCTGCAAATAAACATTCCCTTTGCTAAAGCACTAGAGCAAATGCCTTCATATGCCAAGTTCATGAAAGATCTTCTATCAAAGAAGAGGAAGCTAAAAGAAGATGAAATAGTAATGCTGAATGAATAGTATAGTGCCATCATCCAAAAGAACTTGCCTCCAAAATTGAAATATCTTGGTAGCTTGAATATTCCTTGTACTATTGGGAAACTGACTATTGAGAAGGCCTTGTGTGATCTTGGTGTTAGTTTAAACTTGATGTCGTTGTCAATAATTAAAAAGCTTGATATTGGGGAAGTCAAGTCAACCATGATATCTCTTCAACTTGCAGATCAGACTATTAGACATCCATATAATATTGTGGAAGATATGATAGTGAAAGTAAACAAATTCATTTTTTTGGTTGACTTTGTGGTGTTGAATATGGAAGAAGATGCTGACATCCCTCTTATTCTTAGAAGACCATTTTTGGCTACTTCAGGAGCATTGATTGATGTACCTAGAGGCGAACTTATTTTAAAGGTGGATGGAGATCAAGTGACTATCAATGTCTTTGATAAATCTATGCCAACATCAAAACTCTATGCTCCCGTTAATTGTATTTAAGATAAATCTCAAATGGATTTGACTGGTAAGAGCTCTTCACCATTAATTAATGTTTTTCTTCCCACTTCCAAAATAGTTGAAATAGAGAAAGGTCCTCTCATGAACCATGATTCATTGCAAATTAGTCCCTATTCTTATGATCAATTGAAATCACCATGGCCTAGTGGAATCTCTCATGCCAAGGCGCATTTAGGGAAAACAACCCCAAGTTGAGTTCAAAATGCCTTTGGAGGCATTTCTAAGATCATTGACCAAGGATGGAAGCATTGCTTTGAAAAAAGGAATAAGCCATCTCATTTCTCTTGCTTTAAGCCACCTTGATCAACCTGAACAAAAGGCAACGTCAAGCTAATGATGTTAAATAAGCACGTCTTGGGAGACAACCCAAGTTTTCTTTCTTTTTCTTTACTCTTTTATCTTTCGATTTTGGTTATTTATTTATTTTTGCTATTATTTTGTTATTCTTTATTTTATTGGCTAACATTTTTTAGTTTTTTTTAAGTTAATGTTGAGTTAGTGTAAGTGCCTCCCCAAGTTCGAAGCCTTTGTAAGGGATGTATATAATTGTCGGCCACCAAAAAGATTTTTCTTTCTTCCTTTAGCATTTTATTTTCACATTTATTTATTTCCTTTTATTGATTTTATTTTATCATCATCACCCTAAATCTATGTTCACTCAAGCATATGCATGAATTAATTTGTTTTGAAAATAAGAGTATTGCTTCGAAGATTGATCTTAGGCTAAGAGAGTTTGATTCATGTTAGCTCAGGATTATATAGGTTAGAGATTTATTCATGATTTTCATGTATATTTAGCTTTAGGTATTTGATTTTTCTTTGGCATCAGTTCATTAAACTTTTGATTGAATTTGTGTGTTCCTAGAGAATGACTATGTGTGCTAAAGTGGGTATCTAATTGACTCAATGGTCCTAGAACAATTCCACTGCATTCTTTTGAGGTGAAATCCTAGTGTGCATTTAAAAGGAGATGATCTAGGCATTCTTTCTTTAACCTCATCATGGTCTTAGACCTCCCACTCATCATTATTATCCCTTTCATTAGCCTATTTTTTTTTCATTTACCCACATTCCACCTTTACTCTTAACATTTAAACACTTATCTACCCTTTTGTGAGAGACAATTGAGAGTGGAAGGGAGAGACTTATTGAGGATCCAAGTGAGATGAATGTTAAAGATAAAAGGGAGAATAAGGAAAAAAAAGACAAAGTCTAGCATGATGAAAAAAAGGTCCACCCAATGTGTTGCAAAGAAATAAGTTTGGGGGTTGTAACACCCTCCCTAGGGTATCACATGTCTGACTCCCGACTCAAAATCAAAAAGAAGTTCGCACAAAGTTTGAGTTATAAAAGATGGGTTTTAAAATTTCTTTTTTTCTGAAACATAAACTTACTGAAATTTATAAGTAATACGGAAAAATAGATTTAACTGATTCACAATCATATAACAAATATCACTTAATATTTAACAATTATTCAAGAAATATAAAACTTACAGACTCTTTTTTTTTCTAACAGTAGTAACCCTATGACAGGTTCTACTTAATAGCACGGTATAACACTAACGTTAAAAATAACTCTACATACGTATTCTGTTGTGTATCCATCTTGAAGCATCAAACATCTGTTCCTTTGTCAACATTGCACACCTTCGAGTCCTGAATGTCCACTCCTTATTGTTGTCACCAATCTCGGAGTATGCATAGCCCGTTATGTCTAAGACAACTCATTCTTTCTACTGTTTAATTTTAACAATACAGACACAGCAAGACAACATGACAAAGAGGTGAGATCACCTACACCAATACCAACATGACAGCACAGAGATAATACAAACAATATATCATACAGATATATCATACCAGAATTCCAATAATGCACTCAACATTAATCAACTATCATCATCATACCATTAACATTATTATCATCACACAATAATCACAATAATGTCATCAACATGATTATCATCATCATCATCCAAGTATTCAAAACAATTGTCATAGCCAATATTCCTCAATTAATATATCACACAGATATAAATGTTCAGATTATGCATGTACATAAGACTCGATTTCCTACTCCATGGAGCTAAACTCAGGTCGGAGAAAATGATCAAAAAGACCTGCCGGTACCACGTGCCTCAGACCACGTGCTTTAATTCTCATTTCAATTTTTGCACATCTAGAACATACATGACAGTCTTTATCAGATCTTGATTAAGAATAATGTCTCGGTCACGATCATCGGTGTGTTGCATTGGTCTAACCTACAGGAAGAAGCGCGACCAACCACCCGTGTAAGCAACCCGCACCCCGATGCCCCCAAAGTCAACAAGTGACTTACACTACGCATATCGCACCCACTCAAGAGGTGTGTTTCTCCTAGGCAATCAGCCATATCCAGTCCTCATCGGACCATTCCAATGCATGTATAATGCACCAAATACCAATCACAGGTATATCTCATAATTTCTCAGATATAGTTTATACAATATATTAATATGTCAGTGCAAGTCCAACCACGAATGCACCACGTGCCAATAACAGGAAAAACTCGTTGTTTTCACAAATAGTGTATGGACACTGGTTCAACAGTAATCATACTGTAGTTTTTTCAATAACAAAATCATCTTATCATGTTTTCATAGTTATAAAACACTTTCATCGTGTTTTCACAAAATTGCGCAACATTCCTGTTACGTTTTCACAATTCCAAAACACTTCTGTTGCATTTTCAAAATACCATAACACTTTTGTTACATTTTTAAAATTCCAAAACATTTTTATTACGTTTTCACAATACCGTAACATTACTGTTACGTTTACAAAATTTCATAATATTTCTGTTACTTTTTCAAAATACAGCAACTCTTCTGTTGCACTTTTAAACCACGCACAAATTTTTCAACGTTTTTCTCAATCGCATAAAAACATACGTTTCTCAAATCGCATAATATTTTTCCACTGTTTCAAAATCACGTAACTTAAAAATCATTCTTTTAAGTTGCGTAAATCATTTTCCATCATTCTCAAAATATTTAAAACACTTTCTAAATCTCATAGTAGTTTTCCGCCATTTTCGAAATCACGTAAAAATATTCTCTCATTATTCAAATCACATAGTGATTTTTCAACAATATTTCAGTCGCATAAAATATTTAAACGCTTTCCAAATTGCGTAGAAATATTTAAACATTTTTTTAAATCGCGTAGAAATATTTTACTGTATTTCAAATTGTTTTTAAGATACGTAAAATATTTTTCAATATTTTACAATCATGTAAAATATTCCTCAATATTCCAAACATTATTTTGGACTTAAATAAATCAATATCATTTTCAACACATTTTTCAAATTGCGTAGCTTAAAATCACGTTTTTAATATACGTAAAACATTTTTCATCACAATTTTATTACAGAAAATATTTCTTAACCTTTAAAAATTCCTTTTCAACTTTTCTCAAAATAATATAACTTTGTATTTCATTTTTCACATTTTCTTACTCAAGAAAATCTTTTTCCACATTTCTTTACTCAAGAAATCCTTTTCCAAAATATAATCCACAAAAATCACTTTTCCATTGATATAAATCAACGTTTCAAAACTTAATATTTTCTAACGTATTTCAAAACTCAAAAATAAGTTATACGTTAGTAAATTTTCAAAACACCATTATGTTCCCCATTTTTTCCAAATCATTTCCAAAATCGGTCTTTTTCAATCAAGTTACGTTTCCACTCTGAAAATCACTTTGTTCATAAAAATCAAGGCATTACAAACCTTCAAAAACGTGGACATAACTATTGAAACCATCAAATATTTTTCCTTCTAAATTGATATAGTTTTACACAAACAAAATCATTAAAAATCCTTTACAGAAACCGTGAACACTTGGTCTTTGAAATCAAGTCATTTGTTCATTTTCATTTTTCAATTTCTTTGCAAATCCATTTTCACTTTTTTTACAAATCCTTTTTCACTTTCTTTGCAAATCCTTAAAATCAACATTGCTATTTTCATTTAAAACTCATGTTTAGTCTTAGAAACTTTTTACACAAAATAAATCAATACAAATCCCTTCAAAAACCGTGTTCATGTACTCTTTGAAAAATAAATCTTTTGTTTATTTTCCTTGTTTTTCTAAACATCTCATTTCATCATCCATGAAAATATTAATTTGTGAACACCTATCTTGAGGTGTCTTAACCGAAATTCACCATGTTCTAGGGACCAAAAATTAATTCTCTTGTTCTTGAAAAATTTCAACATAAACTCTAATCATGAGTGTCAAAACCGTGACCACTATTCCTTTGGCCATTGGAGCTAAAAATTAATTTCCTTTCCATCATCAAATCATGGCATACACATACATATTTCATCATATATACCATAAGCTACCATAAGCATGCCATAATCAAAAGCAATAAATCATGCAAATCATACAAAGCATGAACAAATAAATCAAACACATAAACACCCACAAATAATTACATGACCATGGATATGAATCCTCACATGGATTCATTATCCATCAAATATAAGACCACCTCTCACCACCATACTTAGTTGGTGAGGTGGATCTCCCTCTTACCTCTTGAAGATCCTCAAAAGCTCTTTGTTTTGCTTCTTTTTCCAAGTCCTTCACCACCAAGGGCTTCTCAAATACAAAACAAAATACATAAAAATTAGTATACTAAGCTTGATTAAGAGGAACCATGTATCAAACATGGTTTAGATCATGAAAAAGAAGAGAAGAAATGAAGTTTCCTTACACTTCACCACAAATACCCTATAACTTTGATCTTGAAGGAAGTCTATGAAGATGAATGATTTAGAGGAAATCTCCAACATGAAAGTTGCTTAGAATATCATCTAGATTCAAGATCTATGGTTGGATGAAATTAAAGAGTGATGGAAGGCATATCTAGGGTGCTTGACCGAATGATGTTTCTTGGAGAAAAGAATGGAGTTTTTGTGTTTTGTTTTGGAGGAGATGATGAATAGAAAGACAATTATGATACAAATAATAGAAACCAACAATTTTGGCCCCCTTTAGAGTGCATGGCCATAGCTATGCTTGGAAAGAAAGAAGAGAATATTTTTGCTTCTTGGAAATGGTCAATAATGACCAAGACAACATATAATTGGTGTCTTGAAACTTGGCTAATTTCCTACACCATCATAAAATCGTCCCCCCTCCTTCATGCTCTCCTTGAGTGACTAATCTCCTAACCACCATTATTTGAAGCATTTCTAGCCATTGATTAATTCAATGGTTAGGATTTAGGTAGACTTTTGATTTTAGAAGACTTAATCTAGGCCATTGGATCTTTCTCCTTTAAATTCTAACCATTAGATGTGTCTCCAAAATGAAGGGTCAAGATTACTCCTTCTTACTTTTAATCCAAGGGTCATAATTAGTCTTTGCTACATTTTAAGACTAATTCTCCACCATTGATTAAATTTACATCCAATGATCATAAATGATTCTTGTTACTTTTTAAGACCAAATCTCCACCCTTGATCAATTCTAAATCCAATGGTTGTAAATGGCCATAGCCATTATATAAAACTAAATCTCTACCCTTGATTTAATCTCCATCTAACGGTTATAAATAATCCTATTTACTTTTAAGATCAAATCTCCACCGTTGATTAAATCAAGATCAAGTCTCCATCGTTAATTAAATCAATGGTGGATATCCAAACCACCAATGTTGACTTAAGTAATATAATTTCTATTTTTATCTGCTAAAACCCTACGAAAGATTATATTTACCATATTTTTATTGTCTGATAATTAAATACAGTACCAAACACAGTACAAGAAATTTTCTAAAACTGTTTCCGGATTCAGGTTTAGTAAGATCCCCTGTCTCCGTCTAAACAGTATAAATTTTTCTAAGCGTAGAAAAATTTTTACTTTGCTGGACCCACGTAAGGTCACCTGGGCCTACATAGGACCACCTGGGCCCACATACAGTCAAAAAAATTCATAATCATCCACAAAAATCGCAAATATTAGAAAACGTATGAAAATCAAGTCAGATTATTAAAAATAATTAACAGTCTAGAGAAATAAACATTTAAAGATTTTCTCCGGTCTAAAAATTATTATTTTCCTGACACGGAGTAAATCACTCAAAATGATCAAATATGCTGATGGAATAAACAAATAAATTTTACAATGCACAGAAATTACTAAATAGTAAAATTCTGTTAACTGTCAAAATTATTGTTTAAGAGATAGGAAATTCAGGGTGTTACAGGGGTGAAGGTCAATATTAAAAAAAAAGTGTGCTAGTAAATTGAAGTTTTTCTTTTACATAATATATCTTGATTTTCAATGTGTTTTAAACTTTTTCGTCATGACTCCCTCACATTTAGTTTTTCTTTTTTCCTTTTTCCTTTTCTTTATTTTACCTTTCACCTCTTGGCCCCACCTAATAAAGACCTTTTGATCCTTTGAAAGTGTGCACTACATTAGTGAAGAAAGGAGTAGTGGTTTTGCCTATGGGATTTGAGACATACATTCATTCATCAATTCAGTTATTTCATTAAGGTTTTAGAAAATAAAAAATAAACAAAATAAAATGATGCCTAGATTAGTATCTTCCTAAGTACTAATGATATTGACTAAATCACTCAATCCCTATCAATGACGCCAAAAACTTATTGACTAATTTTACAAATGTACCAAATCGTAAAAGTAATAAAGTAATGAGTGAATATCAATCCCATGAGGATTGAGTTGCCAAGTACCACTTCACTAATCTAACTACTATCTAGGCAATGAATTGATTCAAGAAGAATTCCAAAGGAAAACAAGAAATTTAAAAACACAAAACAAAGTAAAACAAAAAAACTTTAAAATAGTAGAAAGATCACAATAACAAGTTAGGGAGTCAACACGCAATGAAAAAGATGTTAGAGATCTGATTTGACTTGATTTATGTAACTAGTATTTAGTATTCCAATATAATTAAGTTTCAATTAATCAATTGATGGGGAGATTCCTTAATTCAACTGATACCAAATTCCTTGGTGAGTCAATCTTCTTTAGTCCTGGAAACTCAATCAATCCCTTAATTGAAACACATAAATTAAAGGCATTATGCAATCTATGGAGTCTCAAGCAAACCCATACAACAAATAACTTCTATTCATAGATAGTCAAGATTATGACATTGATCACATGGTCTAAATGGTGCACAAAATTTACAATTTCCTACACAACCCACAAGATAAATTTATGAGTGGTCAATTCATAAAAGCATTAAGAATAATGATAAATACTCAATTGATTAAAAAGAACTTACAATAAATCAAAAGAATCCAAATACATCATCATCCAAACCAAGTTACATCCTTACTCTAGCAAGAAAAGAATTTAGCTACTCATAACAATTTAAGCACAAAGCAAATCAAAAGATGGAAGAAACATCTTGAAGAAATCATAGAAGAGAAGAGTCTTGGATATCTTCAATGGTGAACTCCTCTTGGGCTCCAAAGTAAACTCTTTGCCTCTACTCAAGCTCTCCCATACCTTGGCTTTACCCCCTTTTTATAATCTTCAAGAAATCTAGGTCAAACTAGGAAAGCATGTTGTCAAGCCTTATCCTGCCACAACGTGAGGTGTAATTTTCTCATCGAAGGTAGGTGAATTAAGGAAAATTGTCAATACAAGATTTGTATATCTCTTTCTTAACTTTCCAACACCAGTGAAATAAGGTAAATCACATATTTGTGAAAAAAGTTATGCCTTATTTATCGAGATAGGTTTGATAACAAAACTTTCATTAATTAATTTTTGACTAAATCTCTTGTTTACTATTTTCTTCTTGTAGATTTCCCATAAATTAGGAAATGAATACTACACCAGGATTAACGAGACTTTCCTTAAGATCCATGCATTAAATGTGAGGATTGCTTGGTCACTAAGTAAGAATTACTTACACTTCAATTAAAGATCTAAATTGACTCCTTAAATTTAGGAATACTGATTTGACTTAGTCCAACTTTGTCATCCACCTTGCATGCACTTTTTCTCCCTCCTTACACATGAACTATGTAATATTCTCCTTAGCCTAATGCTCCTAATTAGGGTTATAGAAGCTCATTAACTCTAGTATGAGTTATTTGTTAATTCAAGTAACTTTCTAGACTAGTTTAAGCCCAATTCTATAACACCGAATGTGAAAAATTAGTTAAAGTTTCTATGTAAATAGTTGATATGATGGAAATAAATATGAAAAATTTATTCAAATTTATTTCCTAGTTATAAATGATTAATAAGAGTTGTAATAAATTTTGGAGAAATAGCTAAGCTAGTTTGATATTTTTAAGGATACCGAAGAGGAATTAAGGGAACAGTAACGAAACAACTTAGTATCTCAGAAAATTATGAAATTTCATGGAGGTGACAAGTAAGATATGGAGAATAATTTGGTGTAAAATACCAATTAAGATAAGTATCAGTAAACATATTTACTAAATCCCTCAATTTAATTTAACTTGAGACCGAGTAATGAAGCTTAACTGATAAATAACTGTATATAGAAAATTATGAAAAAATGGATCCAAGGACTAAGTTGAGTTCTAAAATTTCCCATAATACTTATGGTAACTTGAAAACTTAACTTTGGAAAATTAAAATGTACGTAACCAATACAAAAGTTTTAGCATAATTAATTTAGCTATATTTTAGCTTTTTCATCACCAACCACTTTGTATAGTTTTATCTATACTTTTCTCTCATTTCCTTCATGTTTTATACACAGCAACAACAACTACAAACAGAGGAGAGAACACGATTAGAACAGAGTAAAAAGAAAAGGGAAAAAGGAAGGTAAAAAGGAAGAAAAGTTCAAGGAAACAAGTTCCAACTAGCTAGGGAATTAAGGTAGGGATTTCTAGTCTTCATCCTATTCTCCTTATTGTATTGATATTGAGTTTATTGTGCGGACTTTGTTGACTATAGAGCTACAGTTACTAAGATGAATGAAGAACAATTCTTTGTTATTCTATGCTTTGCTTTTCATTTTGTCTTTCTTATTTATGAAATCTTGAATGAAAATTGTTGTTATTGGTTGGTTTGGGAATTTGGAGACTCATGGCCAAAAACATAATCGTTTATTCCAAATGATATGTTCAAGTATTTATACTTCATTTCAATTGTTATTCACGGTCAAGGTTCATTTGTGCCATTTTTATTGACTTTTGTGGCTTGATGTTTATAACCATGCCGATGCTTTCTTCCTTTATTTTCTCATGCATCCTTTATTGGTTTGTATTGAATTGTTTTATGACTTAAGATTGCACGGCCACCTAGAACAAAGATTGAGAATTTTGTAAAAGGATTTGCTATGTTTAAGTAGAAAAAGGTTTGACTTTGGCTTCTATGTGGTTCACGACCATCCAAATTAAAAAACAAATTTTTATTGATTAAATACTCGTCATTTAATTCCAATTGATGAATTTGACAAAATGGTTATTAAAAAGAGCTAGGGTCGAGATTTGTTTTGATTGAATAAGCTTGTTATTGGTTCTTGTGTTGAACATTTGATTTCTTAAATTGATATATATATATATATATATATATATATATATATATATATATATATATATATATATATATATATATATATATATATATATATATATATATATATATATATATATATATATATATATATATATATATATATATATATATATATGAGGCAGGATCAACTTACATCAGTGTAAGTCTTTTTTGACTTATACTTATTTTTAGCTGTTGGATTCACTTTCATCTAACGGTTACTTTTAACGAAATAATCGCAATCATTAGATGAAAGTGGATCTAACGATTGAAAATGAGTGTACGTCAAAAAAGACTTACACTAGTGTAAACTGATCCCTCCTCTCTCTCTCTCTCCCATACTTTGGCCATGTAGGCCGAACACTAGCTTGTAAATGAAGATTTGGATAAACTTGGAATTTGAAATTCATTGTATTTAATTCATTGATGCCTATAATGTTCCTTGATTACTCAAGTTGAACTGAGATTTATATTGGTATTGATTCCTTAATTCTTTAAGGTTGAGTTAGAATTTGTAGTTGGTTGGTTAGTGCTCTTAAAAATTGAAATTTAATTGTATATGAGAATTTTGGACTTTTATCCTTGATTGAGAAGGAAATAGTTATGATATGATTTTCCCACTCAATATCCTTTTATGTGAACTGTTATTTCACTTGGTATAATGGATTTTGGAGTTGATCCTATACGGAGGAAAGGTATCTAAAATTCCATTAGAATCATGGAGATGATCCACTATGAGGAAGGAGATCTTGTATTCTTGAAAATACTTCATTATGTTTCCTCACTATGTTTCCCTCATAAGATACTAGTGATATAGAACTCGAGCTATATGAGGTGGCTCTCACCTATTATGGTGCGTGTGATATGGGTTTTATGGGAATAAGTGAGTGTTTGAATGAGTATTGAAATGAATTTGAAATGGATTTGAAGTTGTACTTCATATTTTGATTTAATGATATTATAAGGACCATTGAATGAATATGAGATTATGGTTTCTGCTTGGAAATTGTTTTTGAAAGTATTGTGAATATAAATTGTGATGTTTGTTTACAAATATTTTTGAAAACTATTAATAATTAAAATTCTATTATGGGAAGAGAAATGGCCAGATTTGGCAGTTTGCCACCTTTCTAGTTTATATATATATAACTTAAGTTTTAGAAATATGTTTTTTCCTCAAAATAGCTTGAAATTTTAAGATGACATGTATTTTTAAATAGTACTACTGAGAATTCTTAGAATTCTCACCCTTTTCTATTTGTATTTTCATATTATTTCTAGGTATCCATACTTCAGTCAACTGGCAAAGGAAGAAGATGTAGAATAAATTTTCATAATATTTGTATTTGTGTTATATATTTAATAATTTGGAACACATTATGTAAATATTGTATCTTGTAATGCATTTTGTATATTGTTCCATACAATGTATATATATATATATATTATTATCAGCAACAAGCTCATATTTTTTATATATTATTTAAAAGTGATTTAAAGTTATTATATTAGTTTTACGAAACGTGCTTAATTTATATTACTAATACGTAGTTCCAGATATGTTATTAGTAATTGGTTTAAGGATGATACATTATGGTATCAAAACAGTTCATCCTGTTGACCTGGGGTATGGACTAGCTATGCTTTGTATGCATTTGTCTTGTCTTGATGATAAGATGCATAGATAGAATTATATAACTACCTTGAGTTTGTATGTTTATGGTTAACTGTCACACTATTACATAATATTGAGCTTGATCAACTCAATATATAATGTGTTGTGTATGCAGGAGACTATGACATCAACCAAGCGTACTCGTGGTCGAGGTAATAGAGAGCCTGCTAATGATAATCGAGAGCCTACTAATGACAATACGGTAACTATGATGGAGATGCTTAGAGAAGTAACAACAACTATGAGAGAGTAAAGATAAATGACTGCAGTGATGCGGGAATAAACTGAAGTTGGAAATAATAAGAAATAATCCACATCCTCAATAAGAGAATGAAGTAGCAATAGTTAGAAACCCATATTTTCATGATCTATTAGAATTTAGAAAGTGCAACCCTCCCTTGTTTCAAGGAGAGTATGATCCAACTAAATCGCAGGAATGGTTAAGAGAGTTGTAGAAGATTTTTACAATAATGAGATGTAGAGATGATTAGAAGGTTTCATTTGTTACTTACATGTTAAAAGGAGAAGTCGAGTATTGGTGGAATGGTGCCAGATGTAAAACCCCGAAAATTGCTTGTTTCATGATTTTTATTTATCTTATAATATTTGTGATTTTTGTGAATTATTTCAGTGATTTTGATTATTTTAATATATTTCTCGATTTGTGTACGCACTGAGCGGAGCCAAGAAAATAAAAATATTTTCCTCGAGGTTAGAAAATTGGACGGTGGAAATGGTGATGGGGAATCTTACTAAACCCGAGACCGGACACAGTTTACGAAGTTTTATTTTTCAAGATTTTATCTGATAAAATAAAATCGCAGTACATTTTATTATTCGTTGGATAATAAATACTGGTTTTGTTAACTATAACTTTTGTCCACTGGATAATAGCTTTAGTAGAGTGTTAGTCACCTTTTCTAGAGAGCACTTTAAAGAAATCACCAAAATGACTTCATTAAAGTGACATCACCATTGACTTTTTCAAAAAGTGCACAAAGCTTCTCAAGGAAGCCAACTTCTCTCTCTCCTCCCTTGAAGCTCCACGACAATGAGAAGGAAAAAGGTGACATAAATTGTTACCTTTTCACCAAAAACACATATTCACTTTCACTTTTCAAATTTAAAAAAGATTTTTATCACTTTCTCTCTCTATTTTCTTTTATCTCACTTTTTCCTCCTTCACATTTTCTCTTCTTCCTCTCCTCTCTAAGTCCACGGCAACACCATCTTCTCCACCCTCCATGTTTGCTTAATTTCAAGCAACCACTTTGCTTGAAACTACATCTTATTTGAAGACTTTTTCTTGTTGGAAACATCTTCAAAAACTCACATTTTCTCCTCTCCATTTTCTCTCCATTCCCACAACCAAACCCACCATTTTTTAGCCATCTAAGCTTTCTTGCTCAACCAACCTTATTTCTTGCTTCTACTCATCACCTTGAAGTTTTTTCCTTTTGTGACCATCACTTGAATCTTCCATCTTCATCTTCTTCCACGAAGTCTTAAAACTTGAAGCTTTGAGGTAAAGTTCTTAGCTTTTCTATTTTCTCTTCTCTTTTTCGTGATTCTTGGTCATCTTGGTGATCAAGGACTCCTTTTTCAAGCTTTGGTTATTGATTATGTGACTTTGAATATCTTAGGGTTTTGTTGGTGGTGGTGGACGAATTTCAAGAGGCATAAAGGAGCTTGCTTTACTTGTTTTCTCCTTAGGTAAGTAGGAGATCATCCTCTTCAACCTATCTTGATGATGAGGAACATGTTTTTGTGTTGATAGTGAGGAACCCATGTAGGGTTACTCACTTTGTTGTATATTTTTTTTGTGATTCTTGATAATTTTGTATTGGTTTTACCTTGTATGACTCTATTGGTTATTATTCTATATCTTGATGACTTTGGAATGATCTTGATAGATTGGAATCATGTATGGAAAGCAAGGGCTCTTTGCCCCTTTGTTTGAGGCTCATGGCCAACCACCCACCAATGGGGTGTCCATGATCAAAACTTTGGAACAATTTAGGAGACTAACTAATTAAGTGATTAATGATGAATGGAGTGATGAGAATTTAGGTTTCTAGTCCCTTAGAGCCCACGACCCCATAGAGTAAACAATGGCAAAAATTTTGTGTTAAAATGAAAACTTAATTAATTAGATGATTAGATGTTGATTAGGGATTCATAAAATGGAAAAAACAAATAACAAAATTTTATCCTACAACCTAAAGTGATTTTTGGCCAAAGAAAGAACATGAGTGTAAGTGAGGTTTTGAGAAACTTGAAATAATCACTCTAAGTGAGTTATGTTTAGAACTAAGTAAAGGACTTGTTTAATTAGGGTAACAAAGATTGGTGAAAAATAGAAGAGAATTCCCCTTGAGAGACTTAATAAGGAAAATGTTGAAGTTAAAGCGTAATTTCATATCAAACCTTAAAAGTATGCTTTCGCAATTGAGAATCAAACATGTGTTATTGTGGGTCCATAAGTGGGACCAAGAATTTGTTGATAATTAATTTGGCCAATTATGGCGTGATTATGGAAAAAAAATATTATTGTTGAATATACGTGAATATGCATTGAGTCATCATGCATTGTGAAAGTCCGGTGGACTTTGTTGTAAGGCTTTATGCCTAGGAGATGAATCACACCTTAGTGTGGGTGCGAATAGACTAGTGTAGGTCACTTGTTGACCTTGGGGGCATCGAGGTGCGGGTATCTCGCAATGGACAGTTGGTAGCTCCTCTGTACCGCGAGATAGAGTGATGCAAACGCACTGACGATCCGAACCGAGACACTATCCTATATCGTAATCTTGTGAAGAATGTCTTGTATAAGTCATATTGTGCAATTTATTGATATTAAAGCACTTGATTTGAGGCTGACGAGATACAAACATGTCTCCTTGATCATTCTCTCTGATGTCGTGTTTAGTTCCATGGAGTAGGATTTTGGTACTTTGTGCATGTGCATAGTCAGTCAACATATTTACCTGAAATATATAGATGATTATGGAACTATTTCTTTTATTGATGTTATGACTGCCTGGATTATTAAATTGTTTATTATCTGAACCTTGATATTGCTTACTATTTTACCGTGTTGTTTGGCCTTATGCGCCGTTTATGTTTCTTTACTGCCATAACTGGTAATGATGTTGGATATCTCACATCTTTGCTTTGTTATTCTGGTTGTATTTGTGCTTCTTTAAAGATTGAGGCGAGGAAGAGCCTACGTTTCCTAGTTTTTGATCAAATTAGTCTTCTTTTTGTGATGGCATCTTGGCAAGGTTTTCTTGGGTATGCTAGATTGAGGTTCCACGGAGGCGTTGACTATTGGCACGTCGACCTGAACACCAAGCATTTCGTCTACGTGGGAGATGTGACAGTGTCCTTGGCATGGGATCATTATGACCTACCTGTTTTCTCTTTTGATCTTGCTTTATGGCTAGAGTTCTACATGTCGATACGTGAGGTGTGGGGTGACCATGAGTATACCCTACAAGAGGATTCATTCTTGTCTTCTACACGGGCCCCTGCTCGTGAGTCTGCTGCTCCTATAAGGATTTTCTCTTCTGAGATGGATCCTGAGGAGGAACTTGAGGAGGACCCATCTGGGGTTCCTTCTCAATAGTTATTGGGGGCATGATACTTTTGTAACCTTGGTGGCTGTCTGTATATTCTTTTTGAGGGCCTGATGTTTTTGTTATTCTAGAGGGCTGATGTATGTAATCTTTTTTTTGGGCATGTGAAACTCTTACTTATGCTTTACTAAGATCTTTTGATGTATATAAGTACTCATGAAATATATATATATTCTGGTTGGATGTACGTAATGTTCTTCCTGTTATTTATTTTCGCTAAGTTTATGTTTTTCGCTTACAAAAAAAAAATTAATTAAAAGAGAATTGTCAAGTTATCATATGCTTTATAAATGAACAGGTTACTATCTATATGTATATAAACCGGGTCTTAATGCTATCTTTTTGAGTTTAGTTCCTTTTCGGTGCGACTGTCCCTCTCCAAAAAGGGGCATTACACCAGAAGATTAAGTGAAGCTGCCAGAACTTGGATAACATGGGAAATATTCAGGAATGCTTTTTTGGATAAATATTTTCTGAGAAATCTACAAGAAGAGAAAGAAATGGAATTTCTAGAGCTCAAACAAGGAAACTTGACAATTGGACAATATCCGGCAAGATTTAAGGAATTATTAAAATTCTCTTCATACTTCTGATATAATCCAGATTAAAACTAGAAGTGTGTGAAATTTGAGACCGGATTGAATGATGAGATTAAGAAGATGGTAATACCTTTGGTGATCAGGGATTTTCATACTCTAGTAGATATATGCAGAATCGTGGAGTTTGAAAATTTCAAACTACAAATAGAGCATAGACAACAAGGATTTTAGAAGAGAAAAAGATAGGATGATAGATTTGAAAAGAATGTTCCACCATACAAGAATCAATAAGAAAAAGGAAAGCAAATTTGAATAGAACCATATGGGCCAAAGTGTCCTAAATGTGGTAAGCATCATGGGAACAAGCTCTGTTTTATGAATAAGAAAGTATGTTATACATGTGGAGAACCAGGGCATTATGCCAGAGATTGCCCTCAAAAGCAAAAGGAAATGCCAAATATCAGACCCAAGATCACATGAAGAGTCTACATTTTACAGGGTAAAGAGACAACACAATCATTTGATTCAGAACAAGGTGAGCATACAACCTGAATTTTTTATTTTATATGAAAAAGTTAAAGTTATGTGGAAGATAGATTTTAATATGATATGTGATTATTGGAAACTTCTCATATCAGTAAATAAAATTTTGAGGACAAAATTTTAAAATAGGGAAGAATTGTAATATTCTCCTTAGCTTAATACTCCTAATTAGGGTTATAGAAGCTTAGTAACTCTGGTATGAGTTATCTATTAATTTGGGTAATCTTATGGACTAGTTTGAGCCCAATTCTATAACACCGAATGTGAAAAATTAGCTAAAGTTTCTGTGTAAAAAGTTGATATGATGACAATAAATATGAAAAATTTATGTCTTAGCTATAAATGATTTATAAGAGTTGTAGTAACTTTTGGAGAAGCAACTGAGCTAGTTTGGTATTTTTAAGGATACTGAAGAGGAATTAAGGGAACAGTAACAGAAAAACTAAGTATCTGATAAAATTATGAAATTTCATGGAGGTGACAAGTAAGATATGGAGAATAATTTGGTATAAAATACTAATTAAGATAAGTATCAGTAAGCATATTTACTTAATCCCTCAATTTATTTTAACTTGAGACTGAGTAATGAAGCTTAACTAATAAATAGCAGTATATAGAAAATTATGGAAAAATGGATCCAAGGACTAAGTTGAGTTCCGAAATTTCTCATAATACTTATGGTAACTTGAAAACTCAACTTTGGAAGATTAAAATGTAGGTAACAGATACAAAAGTTTCAACATAATTAATTTAGCTATTCTTTAGCTTTTTCACTGCTAACCACTTTGTCTAGTTTTATCTAGACTTTTCTCTCATGTCCTTCATGTTTTCTACACGGCAATAATAGCTACAAACAAAGGAGAGAAATGGTTAAAATAGAGGAAAAAGAGAAGGGAAAAAGCAAGGTAAAAAGGAAGAAAAGTTCAAGGAAACAAGTTCTAACTAGCTAGGGAATTAAGGTAGGGGTTTCTTGTAACACCCTCCGTAGGGCGTCACATTTTAAATAAAACATAAAACCAAATGAAATCATTTTATAAAAGCTTTGAGTTTTAAAAGATAAATTTTAAAATATCATTTTGCGGAAATATAAACTTACCAAAAATTATAAGTAAAATAGAAATTAGATTGAATTAATTAATACACATATTATATATTCCACTAAATATTCTACAACAATTTAAAATATAACATCTACAGACTCAGAGAAACAGTAGCAAACCCAAAGAAGGTTACTACTAATAGCACGGTAACAACACTAACGAAAAACTCAACCTACATGTTCCATTTCTTCACCAACTGCATCCTGTTGAAACTTGGAAGATTACACCTTGACGCCGTCACCATCTTCAAAACATAGCCTCCAGTAGGTCTAAGAAACTTCCTTCATCTACTATACGAATTTAACAATACAAACACAACAAGCAATACAGTAAAGAGGTGAGATCCCTTTTCACCAGTACCAGTACGGTAGCAAAGAATAATACGAATGACAAGGTCATTCCATACACACAGATAATACCAATATAGTCATGTTATCAATTTACAATTAATTTAAATAAGCATATGTCATAATAAAATAAACTACAATAACATTACTAGGATAGATGTAACAATTCATACAATATAAAATACCATAACAGTAAATCATAACAACATAAAAGGAAGATTAAAGATACCAACAACATATAATATCACAAATAAAAGATAACCGTGTACAGACAAAATACAACATATAAACATATAATATCACAGATAAAAGATCACAGATAAAAATATAATCAATAACAACACAGATACATGTGCAATATAACACAATCCTACTCCACGGAGCTAAAAACAAACAGACATCAGAGAGCGAATGATCCTCAAAATCTATTAGTATCACGGCTGCCCATCCAAACTATTGCGCTGTCACACGTTGTGTCTATAGCCCCACGTCACATGGAATCCACCATCCAAGGCGTGGTGTAGTTCACGGTCTCACGTTGTGGCACTACAGGCAATGTACTATTAGACTTTACAAGATCTCGATTAAGTATAGTGTGTGTCGAGTCTATTAGTGTGTTACCAGTTACCACGGCCCAGAAGAGCAACCAACTGTCCACATATGGAATTATGCATACTAACGTCTCCAAGTTCATTCAAGATCGAACCACACTAAGCTTATCACACTGATAATACAATGTTATTCACCTCGTCAATCAAACCAAAGCCTGTACGGGTTCACCTCATAGCCCGACAGCGAAAAAAAAATATACAAAGCCTGTACGTGTTCACCTCATAGCCCGACAGCGAAAAATATATATATATATATATATATATATATATATATATATATATATATATATATATACAGAATACCCTCAACGGTATAAAATATACAGTTTCGGTCAATCGCGTAGAAATTTTATCACATTTTCACAATCTCGTCGTTTTTATAAACGTTTTTAAATCGCATAAATATATTTTGCTGTTTTTAAAATCACGTAGAGTTTTTAACACGTTTTCTCAATCGCGTAAGATTTTTAAATCATTTTCTTGTCCGAATTCCTTAAAATCACTATTTAAAACAAACAGAAATAATATTTAGTACGTTTAAACTACGTAGAATATTTTTCATACCATATACTGTCTTTTGAACATCTTTTCTATCTTATTTGTTCGTTTTTAATAAAAACTGACAGTATCTTACTTAGAAAATTAATAATAATGGTTTCCTAATTTTTCTGTAAAAATTTCTGTTTACTTAATTTTTAACCGTATAATTTAACTTTTTGAAAATCACTAACATGCTTCAAAATATAATATGAGCTATATGTTAGAAATTTTACAAAAGCTACTGTATTTTTCTTCTAACAGTAAAATTATTAATTTTAACTTCTTAAACTTAATTCTAATCAATTTCTTTCTTCAAAATTCATTGTAAAAAAATTCTTTTTTAGCATTTATTACTTAACCTTAGTTGAAAACAATTCTATAAATCAAAAACATTTAAATTTGGCATATTGGCGAAAATCATTCTATACTTTATAATTCATTCCTAATTATTTCCATACCTTTAATTTCTTATAAAACTCTTGATCTAATTAAATTATCTAGTCAATAGTTAGAAAATAAATTTGGATCAAAAGTATGTGGCATGTTGGCCAAATTTAACAAAGTCTTTGTATTTGATCTTTAAATTATTTTTCATCTTCTAAATCAATGTCCAATTTATTGTATTACCTAAATTCATTAAATCATTGTTTTAAAAAATGGTTTTTGAAATCAAAACATTCAATTTAGGCATGTTGGCCGAAATACCTAATTTCATTCTTGGATCCATAAATTCATTTTTTTCTTACTCTAAACAAATTGGTAACTTGTCAATTTTCCTAGGTTAATTAAATCACACTTTAAAAAAAAAATTTAAGAGAACATTTTGGTTCTCCTCTTTGGAACACTCATGCAATTCCTTGTATATTATTTACATGTTACAATAATTATCATGCATATAAGTACATATACCATATATTAAAACAACCATAAAACACATACAAAATATTAAAGCTTTTAGACATATTACACACATAACACATACAAAATATTAAAGCCATTAAACATGCTACACACATAATCAAACACAATTAGGAAAAACAATAAACAATCAAGTGAATGAATCCTTATGGATTCTTCACCACAAACACAAACATTCCTCACCACCAACACATGGTTGATGAGGGTAAT
The DNA here is from genome assembly GCA_029884605.1 of Ormosia emarginata. Classification (NCBI taxonomy): domain Eukaryota; kingdom Viridiplantae; phylum Streptophyta; class Magnoliopsida; order Fabales; family Fabaceae; genus Ormosia; species Ormosia emarginata. The sequence goes on from JAQQTP010000088.1 coordinate 51,971,159, forward strand.
CTCCCTCTTACCTCTTGAAGAACCTCCAAGTTCCTTGTATGTCTCCTTCAAGCAAATTTCAACCACCAAGAGCTTCTTGAAAAACAAAGAAAACATGAAATATTAATACCTAAGGCTCTAAACTAAAATAATCATGGATTAAAATCATGATTAAAACTTTGAAATGGATAGAAACATGAAGATTAAAGAACCTTACCTTCAAGGCTTCAAACTTAAGCTTTGAAGAACAAGATAGAAAATGGAAGATTTAGGCTTAGGTTTCAATTACAAAGGGTCTTGAAATGAAGTAAAGAAGCAAGAAATAAGGTTGTTTAGAATTATAAAAGAGTGATTGAAAGAAATAGGGTGGAAGGCCGTGAGGTTGGAGAAGAAAAGAGAAAGAAATTTGAGAGCTTTTCTTGTTTAAGAGATAGGAAGAATGAATAATAAGTGAGATAGCTAATTGTAGCATATTGCCTTTCACAAAATGTGAATTGCCGTAGAAGCCAAAAAGGAGAGCCACCAAAATTGACTAGTTTTTAGGAAATTGAAATTAACTTTATTTCCTTTTTGTAATGCTTGGCCGTAAATGCTTGGAGAGAAAGAATGAATTGAAGTATTGAAATTGTTTTCTTCAAACATGCATTGCCGTAAATGCATATGAAAAGAAGCCACTAAATTTGACTTGGTCTTACTTGGTTAATTTAATTGAGAGATAGCAAGGATTGAATGATAATATTTGCTTCACAAAAGCTTTGCATTGCCGTAGACTTCAACAAAGAAAAGCCATCAATATTGACTAGTCTTCCTTTTATTCAATTTGGCTTTTCTACATGCATTTCACAAAGCCTTCTACGTGAATTCACTTTGTGAATTGGATATTAGAGCACTTTGTCCTCCTTCTTCACCGTAGAACTATCTAATATTCAAGAAGTCCAATATTTGTTTGATAGCTTGTTTTCTATTGGTTCTTAAAAATTCAAGCCATTAATCTTGACCAATTTCTATTGGTGCACATTGTATATTTTCTAACATACTTTAACCAATGAACAATAATTATACAATAATTATTGTTTATAAAGCCAGTGTTTATTGTCTAATGGGTAATAAAATATACATAAATTTTTATTTTAGACGAATAGAGTAGCAATTATTATTAATCATTTTTTTTCTACTGATTACCTTTGATGAGTCATAAAGCGAGTCATCAAAGAGAAATTTCTAGAATATGTGACTCACTACGATGAGTCAGTATGATGAGTCATCGTGGAACTTTCTAGAACGAGTGAGTCAACATAGATATTTTCCAAAACAGGTGAGTCAGCATGGCGAGTCAGCATGCTGAGTCACTGACTGTGTCATAACTGCATCACTGACTATGTCATCAATGGTGAGTCACAGCGTTGAGTCATCAGCTGAGTCATCATAGAAGCTTCTGGAACTGGCAAGTCACTGCGGCGAGTCACAGGCCGAGTCAGCAACTTCTGGAACCTTCCGGAATCTACTGAGTTGTCACGCCACATGTCGAGTTCTTATTGGCCCGTTGCGATGAGTCACAGCCACCAATTTTGACCAGCTCCTCATTGGTCCACGTGTAAAGCACTTGATGACTAAAAGTGGGTCCCGCAAACATTTCTGTGTCCGCTGTCACTTATTTGTAAAGACTAATAAAATAATATTATAATAATATAAAATTATTTTATTTGACAGTTAAATCCTAAAAATTAAAAGATTGTTTATCGTCTCATTCAAAATTGGGTTTAGTAAGATCCCCAGCTCTGAATAATTAAAACAAGATTTTCTCGGCCCGGAAAAATAATATTTTCCTGTCCCGGAGCAAATCACACAAAAAGTCTAAATAAAATCATAGACAGTAATATTAAACACTGTATCATGTAGAAAAATTAAAAACAGTACATTCGGGACGTAATGGTCATTTTTCCATTTTCCCCATGACGAAGTAAATCATCCAAAACGTTCAAATAAAATTGCAGACAGTATTATATGTCTGTATATCTCCCAAAAAAATTAAAACAGTAGTTTGAGAAAATTTTTATTTTACTGTCTCGAAGCAAATTACGCAAAACGACCAAATAAAATTTGAGCCTGTAAAATATACTTGTATTTCATGCAGAAAAACAAGAAACAGTAAAATCAGGACACAACGGTCATTTACACAAAAGTTTGAAAAATAGCAAACAGGACATTCGGAATTTTTTTCAAAATTTGGGGTGTTACAACTCTCCCCTCCTAAAAAGAATTTCGCCCCCGAAATTCGTAGCAGTCTCTGAACAATCATTGACACTACTCCTCCATTCTTGTCTTTTAGTTCTCACGTTGCATATCCGTTTACGTCATTCCAGATTTCCTCGACCAACGAAAACTCCTTGCATCGCGTAAAACATGGAGAATCACACTAAGATATTTAGCATGTTCCTCATGATTTCGAGAATAGATCAGAATGTCGTTAATAAAGATAATGACAATTCTGTCTAAATAAGGACGAAATATACTATCCACCACACTTCCGCTGCGCCACATTGATTAGTACCACTTGAAATTATCCTTGCCTTTGCACCGCTTCACTCTTTTTCCTTTGCTTTTAACAGGAAGTGCCTCACAAATCAAGTTCTCTTTTTCAACAATACGGTATCTGATACTTATGACATAATTTTAACTAAAAATATCCCTTCTTTTGCAATTGCAATACACAAAAGGACATTATAAAAATTTAGAAAGAGAAAGTAGAGAAACTATCTGAATTGTTACCAGACATGTCCAACAAAGAATTTGACATTGCCCGATTTTTAAGAATAAGTTTTCTGGGACACCAAAGTTTTACTGAAACAATTTACAGGATATGATTAAAGATAACCAATCCATATATAAGATCACATCTATCTCACGAAAGAGGTAGACAATTTAGATTAACAGAAAAGATTGTTTAAGAAACTGGATAGTAATAATGGATTTAGAAATAAAAGCAGAAATAGATAAGTCAAAAGGTAATAAAGATATTGATAGCTCTAATCAACTCAAATAGTCAATTAGTTATAAAAGAATGGGCTGAACCAAAAGTACATTTCCGCATATTTCGCAATTGCGACATATGAAGGATATCATGAAGGCATAGAAATAAGAGATGATAGAATTATTCATACCACCGAACCTATCCAATAGAAAAATTGATGTGGTCCGATGAATTTAGAAGTGAACTTTTTAACTTGAACAATTCAACTGATAAGTCTAACAGAGCATGGATGGTTGGAAAAATACCCAATCCATATTTTTAAATTGCGTCCGTTTTGAGAACGAAGCATACAAATTGAATCAACAGAAAAGATTCAATTATTTAATAGACTTAGGATGGTTTAAGCAACTCAAGTCCTTAACCACATGTTCTAGTAACAGAAGTAGAAACAATCAGGCCAAAAGAATAATGAAAGCACAGATAACTCTAATTGACCCACATAATTATATGCCATAGAGAAATAGGTTACTCTCGGAATTATACAGTATAGTTAAAGAATCACCTTTTTGTGATACAATCTTCTTTGTTTAAGTTCTCAGTCTATGATTCTCTTACTTCACTTGAAGAATCGATGCTCCATTCTACTTAAGATGTCAAAGCACGTACGTTACTAATAGATGACTTCGTCTTTGGCGAGATACACTTTTCAGCAAAACGTCCGGGCATCCTACACTTGAAAACAGATAATTTTCCTTTAATTGTATAGTCCCTCGTTAGATAATCTTCCCCACACTTTCAACACTTTGGTGCAGATGTCACATTCTAACCAAACCTGCTACCGCTAGTTCTTCTTCCATAAGATTGTTGTTGTTGTTGACTTCCCGATGATCACGAATACGTTTTTCCACTGGACTTGCTTGGCCTTACGATTTCTCCTCCTTGAGAACCAATATGGTCCAACGTTACTAAATCTCGTATTCTAAGATTTATTTCGACTTTGTCTGCTTCTAATCTTTGGCTATCGTTCCTCGCTGCTGAGTAATCCTCAAATCATGTTGTACTGCTCCTTCAGCTATTCATTGCATTGCTTTCGTAGTTGCAGTCGTATCGCCTGTCATCACGTCCTGCTTCCTCACGTGCACGTTTACCACAAGTCATCGCCCTTTTTCAAAGACGGACGAATCATAGTACAATGGAAACCGAATGTAACCATTTCAAAGAAACCTTGTCTCCTTTCGGAGTCCAAGCACAGAGAGTCACACAACAAAAACAAGACAGACCTAACCACAAACCCCAAAAAGACTCTAACCGTGCTTTGATACCAACTAATGTAACACCCTCCGTAGGGCGTCACATTTTAAATAAAACATAAAACCAAATGAAATCATTTTATAAAAGCTTTGAGTTTTAAAAGATAAATTTTAAAATATCTTTTTGCGGAAATATAAACTTACCAAAAATTATAAGTAAAACAAAAATTAGATTGAATTAATTAATACACATATTATATATTCCACTAAATATTCTACAACAATTTAAAATATAACATCTACAGACTCAGAGAAACAGTAGCAAACCCAAAGAAGGTTACTACTAATAGCACGGTAACAACACTAACGAAAAACTCAACCTACATGTTCCATTTCTTCACCAATCGCATCCTGTTGAAACTTGGAAGATTACACCTTGACGCCGTCACCATCTTCAAAACATAGCCTCCAAAGTAGGTCTAAGAAACTTCCTTCATCTACTATACGAATTTAACAATACAAACACAACAAGCAATACAAGAAAGAGGTGAGATCCTTTTCACCAAGCATCAAGACGGTAGCAAAGAATAATACGAATGACAAGGTCATTCCATACACACAGATAATACCAATATAGTCATGTTATCAATTTACAATTAATTTAAATAAGCATATGTCATAATAAAATAAACTACAATAACATTACTAGGATAGATGTAACAATTCATACAATATAAAATACCATAACAGTAAATCATAACAACATAAAAGGAAGATTAAAGATACCAACAACATATAATATCACAAATAAAAGATAACCATGTACAGACAAAATACAACATATAAACATATAATATCACAGATAAAAGATCACAGATAAAAATATAATCAATAACAACACAGATACATGTGCAATATGACACAATCCTACTCCATGGAGCTAAAAACAAACAGACATCAGAGAGCGAATGATCCTCAAAATATATTAGTACCATGGCTGCCCAATCAAACTATTGCGCTGTCACACGTTGCGTCTATAGCCCCACGTCACATGGAATCCACCATCCAAGGCGTGGTGTAGTTCACGGTCTCACGTTGTGGCACTACAGGCAATGTACTATTAGACTTTACAAGATCTCGATTAAGTATAGTGTGTGTTGAGTCCATTAGTGTGTTACTAGTTACCACGGCCCAGAAGAGCAACCAACTGTCCACATATGGAATTATGCACACTAACGTCTCCAAGTTCATTCAAGATCGAACCACACTACGCTTATCACACCGACAATACGATGTTATTCACCTCGTCAATCAAACTAAAGCCTGTACGGGTTCACCTCATAGCCCGACAGCGAAAAAAAAAAAATATATATATATACAGAATACCCTCAACGGTATAAAATATACAGTTTCGGTCAATCGCGTAGAAATTTTATCGCATTTTCACAATCTCGTCGTTTTTATAAACGTTTTTAAATCGCATAAATATATTTTGCTGTTTTTAAAATCACGTAGAGTTTTTAACATGTTTTCTCAATCGCGTAAGATTTTTAAATCATTTTCTTGTCCGAATTCCTTAAAATCACTATTTAAAACAAACTGAAATAATATTTAGTACGTTTAAACTACGTAGAATATTTTTCATACCGTATACTGTCTTTTGAACATCTTTTCTATCTTATTTGTTCATTTTTAATAAAAACTGACAGTATCTTACTTAGAAAATTAATAATAATGGTTTCCTAATTTTTCTGTAAAAATTTCTGTTTACTTAATTTTTAACCGTATAATTTAACTTTTTGAAAATCACTAACATGCTTCAAAATATAATATGAGCTATATGTTAGAAATTTTACAAAAGCTATGTATTTTTCTTCTAACAGTAAAATTATTAATTTTAACTTCTTAAACTTAATTCTAATCAATTTCTTTCTTCAAAATTCATTGTAAAAAAATTCTTTTTTAGCATTTATTACTTAACCTTAGTTGAAAACAATTCTATAAATCAAAAACATTTAAATTTGGCATATTGGCCGAAAATCATTCTATACTTTATAATTCATTCCTAATTATTTCCATACCTTTAATTTCTTATAAAACTCTTGATCTAATTAAATTATCTAGTCAATAGTTAGAAAATAAATTTGGATCAAAAGTATGTGGCATGTTGGCCAAATTTAACAAAGTCTTTGTATTTGATCTTTAAATTATTTTTCATCTTCTAAATCAATGTCCAATTTATTGTATTACCTAAATTCATTAAATCATTGTTTTAAAAAATGGTTTTTGAAATCAAAACATTCAATTTAGGCATGTTGGCCGAAATACCTAATTTCATTCTTGGATCCATAAATTCATTTTTTTCTTACTCTAAACAAATTGGTAACTTGTCAATTTTCCTAGGTTAATTAAATCACACTTTAAAAAAAAAATTTAAGAGAACATTTTGGTTCTCCTCTTTGCCTTGAGGCCGTGAGCTTGGATTTGTGTTCTTTGGAACACTCATGCAATTCCTTGTATATTATTTACATGTTACAATAATTATCATGCATATAAGTACATATACCATATATTAAAACAACCATAAAACACATACAAAATATTAAAGCTTTTAGACATATTACACACATAACACATACAAAATATTAAAGCCATTAAACATGCTACACACATAATCAAACACAATTAGGAAAAACAATAAACAATCAAGTGAATGAATCCTTATGGATTCTTCACGACAAACACAAACATTCCTCACCACCAACACATGGTTGATGAGGGTAATCTCCCTCTTACCTCTTGAAGAACCTCCAAGTTCCTTGTATGTCTCCTTCAAGCAAATTTCAACCACCAAGAGCTTCTTGAAAAACAAAGAAAACATGAAATATTAATACCTAAGGCTCTAAACTAAAATAATCATGGATTAAAATCATGATTAAAACTTTGAAATGGATAGAAACATGAAGATTCAACAACCTTACCTTCAAGGCTTCAAACTTAAGCTTTGAAGAACAAGATAGAAAATGGAAGATTTAGGCTTAGGTTTCAATTACAAAGGGTCTTGAAATGAAGTAAAGAAGCAAGAAATAAGGTGGTTTAGAATTATAAAAGAGTGATTGATCGAAATAGGGTGGAAGGCCGTGAGGTTGGAGAAGAAAAGAGAAAGAAATTTGAGAGCTTTTCTTGTTTAAGAGATAGGAAGAATGAATAATAAGTGAGATAGCTAATTGTAGGATATTGCCTTTCACCAAATGTGAATTGCCGTAGAAGCCAAAAAGGAGAGCCACCAAAATTGACTAGTTTTTAGGAAATTGAAATTAACTTTATTTCCTTTTTGTAATGCTTGGCCGTAAATGCTTGGAGAGAAAGAATGAATTGAAGTATTGAAATTGTTTTCTTCAAACATGCATTGCCGTAAATGCATATGAAAAGAAGCCACTAAATTTGACTTGGTCTTACTTGGTTAATTTAATTGAGAGATAGCAAGGATTGAATGATAATATTTGCTTCACAAAAGCTTTGCATTGAGAGACTTCAACAAAGAAAAGCCATCAATATTGACTAGTCTTCCTTTTATTCAATTTGGCTTTTCTACATGCATTTCACAAAGCCTTCTACGTGAATTCACTTTGTGAATTGGATATTAGAGCACTTTGTCCTCCTTCTTCACCGTAGAACCATCTAATATTCAAGAAGTCCAATATTTGTTTGATAGCTTATTTTCTATTGGTTCTTAAAAATTCAAGCCATTAATCTTGACCAATTTCTATTGGTGCACATTGTATATTTTCTAACATACTTTAACCAATAAACAATAATTATACAATAATTATTGTTTATAAAGCCAATGTTTATTGTCTAATGGGTAATAAAATATACATAAATTTTTATTTTAGACGAACAGAGTAGCAATTATTATTAATCATTTTTTTTTCTACTGATTACCCTTGATGAGTCATAAAGCGAGTCATCAAAGAGAAATTTCTAGAATATGTGACTCACTACGATGAGTCAGTATGATGAGTCATCGTGGAACTTTCTAGAACGGGTGAGTCAACATAGATATTTACCAAAACAGGTGAGTCAGCATGGCGAGTCAGCATGCTGAGTCACTGACTGTGTCATAACTGCATCGCTGACTATGTCATCAATGGTGAGTCACAGCGTTGAGTCATCAGCTGAGTCATCATAGAAGCTTCTGGAACTGGCGAGTCACTGCGGCGAGTCACAGGCCGAGTCAGCAACTTCTGGAACCTTCCGGAATCTACTGAGTTGTCACGCCACGTGTCGAGTTCTTATTGGCCCGTTGCGATGAGTCACAGCCACCAATTTTGACCAGCTCCTCATTGGTCCACGTGTAAAGCACTTGATGACTAAAAGTGGGTCTCGCAAACATTTCTGGGTCCGCTGTCACTTATTTGTACTGACTAATAAAATAATATTATAATAATATAAAATTATTTTATTCGACAGTTAAATCCTAAAAATCAAAAGATTATTTATCGTCTCATTCAAAATTGGGTTTAGTAAGATCCCCAGCTCTGAATAATTAAAACAAGATTTTCCCGGCCCGAAAAAATAATATTTTCCTGTCCCGGAGCAAATCACACAAAAAGTCCAAATAAAATCACAGACAGTAATATTAAACACTGTATCATGTAGAAAAATTAAAAACAGTACATTCGGGACGTAATGATCATTTTTCCATTTTTCCCCACGACAAAGTAAATCATCCAAAACGTTCAAATAAAATTACAGATAGTATTATAAGTCTGTATATCTCCCAGAAAAATTAAAACAGTAGTTTGAGAAAATTTTTATTTTACTGTCTCGAAGCAAATTACGCAAAACGACCAAATAAAATTTGAGCCTGTAAAATATACTTGTATTTCATGCAGAAAAACAAGAAACAGTAAAATCAGGATACAACGATCATTTACACAAAAGTTTGAAAAACAGCAAACAGGACATTCGGAATATTTTTCCAAAATTTGGGGTGTTACATTTCTAGTGTAACATCCTTAACTCTATTACTAATAATGTATTTGGAACTACACATTAGTAAAAGTAATTAAGCATGTCACCTATATAAAATATAATAAGTTTGAAAATACAAACAAGAGAAATAAACAAATATGAACCTGTTGTGGTTAGAATATCATACATATATTATACATGTCGTTACACAAGTGTACAAATTTAACTACAAAACTTATACATATAAATGTACAATCTACATTTAATACTTCCAAGCTCTCATAAATACGTTCAAAATGCAATTATTCTGAAAATGAATGACTTTCACAAAATTATGTCTCCATGCGTCATCTTCTAGCTTCTGCTATTTTTCCTGGAAATATTATGGAAAACAATACAACAAGGGTGAGAATTCTAGGAATTATTAGTAGCTTTATTAAAGTCATTGTCATCATAATACTTCTAGGTATTTCGGGAAAAAAATCTCATTTTAAACTCATTATATAACGTAGGAATGTGGCAAAAGCCAAAATTCAGTCCTTCCTCTTCTTGAAATAGAATCTTCATTTTAAATGTAAATTTGAGAAAAACTCTTATTATTTAAGATTCACAAAAACATACACATTTCAATATACAAATTAAAGTTGCAATTCAAATACACATATAAACTTTTTTTGTAATTAGATACGATAACAAATACATTTTATAACTCAATGCTCATTTATCCATATGTTAATTCCCTTAGAACAAAGGTCATCTCACCTAACCTGAGTTCTTACTTAGTAATAGTCTACTTTCTGGTCGGTTCATCCCAACCAATTTATAACACTACCATCCGTGTGTAAGTGTATCACATAGAACTATTCTGAGTACCCAATCTCACTTGGCAATAGCATTGGCTCCTTGTTTTTCCTTCCTTTTCACCTTGTTTGCCTTTTGTTTTTGGTGACACTTTCCTTCTTGTTTTGGTTTTGTTTTCTCTGTTGTATTAGAGGTTGTTCCAGTTGTGAGAATTAATAAGAAAAGATAAGCAAAGAAATTTGGATTAAAATCCAATTAAAGATAGATGAAGGATGGAAATTGTGGTGTGAGAAGTGATGGTCGTGTCCTCTGATTTTCAACCATGTTTTTAGGCTATTCACCATATAAAGAAATGAAGTAAAAGTGAGAAAAGTTGCTGGAGAATTCTGGAGATTGGTCTTGGCAGTGGGCAGCCAAAAATGACTTTAAATTTTATGTTAGAACTGTTGAGTCTACTACGTACATTTTAATCTTCCCAAATTGAGTTTTCAAGTCACCATAACCATTAGGAAACATTTTAAAACTGATCTTAGTCCTTAGATCTATTTTTCCATAAATTTCCATATGTTGTTATTTGTCAAATAAGCTGCATACTTTTCTTAAATTAAATTGAACTTGTAAAATAAGTAAATATACCTGCCTTAAATTATTTTTCATACCAAAATATTCTCTATATTCTACTTATCATCTCTATGAAATTTTATAATTTTCTGAATAATTAACTGTTCTGACTATTTCTCAGCAGTATCCTTAAAAATACCATATTAACTCAGTTGTTTCTCCAAAATTTTCTTCAACTCTTATCGGTGGTTCTTAGCTAGGAAATAAATTTTTCATATTTATTTTCATTATATCAACTGATTCTGCAGATATCTTAATTATTTTCTTGTATTTAGTGTTATAGAATTACACTCAAATTAGTTCAGAAAATTAACCGAATTAACAAATAACCCTAACCAGCAGTACTGAGCTTATATAACCCTGATTATGACTATTAGGTTAGGGAGGATGTTACAATTCTCCCTTTCCCCCCCCCCTTTTAAAAAAAAATTGTCCTCAAAATTTGATTATCTGATATAGCAAGTTATCCCATGTTATACAAAAATTTATCTTCCAAATAACTTTACATCATATTGGATTTAAGTTACTACCATTCCTTAATACCTTCACCAGAGAAATTTATTTCCCTCTAAACTCTTTTACTGGAATACTGCCTTTACTTTACTAAGATATACATATACCCCCTTTTCAAACATCACTTGTCCTAAAAACTGCACCTCTCAATGGATATTTATTTTTAATAGTAACCTTACACAATGATAAGAAATGAAAGAATAAAATACTCTTGAGTCACATCATACAGTTAAAAATATACTTTTAACTTTGTACTTACCTTGTATCAAATCAGAAGATAGAACAATTTCCTTGTCGTTCAAAGTAAAAACTTTTCCACTGGCCTGGGGCCTAAAAGGAGGCACTGTTTCCTGCTTTTGTGGGCATTTGTTATCATAGTGCCTCATCTTACCACATGTATAGCATACGATCTTATCCATTAAACAGGGCCTGCTTCCATTATTTCTTCCACATTTAGGGCATTTTGGTTCAGTGGATTTCATTTGCACCTACTTTACTTTATCTTGTTGAATCTTTGGTTGTGGAATATTCTTTTCAAATTCCTCATCTTTCTTTTTTATGTTTTGGAAGTTTTTCTGTCTATACTCCTGATGAAACCTTAAGTTCTCTAACTCCACAAAACTACATTTGTTCACCAATGTTGGAAAATCCCTGATCTTCAAAGGCCTCACCATTCTTTATATCTCATTTCTTAATCTGGTTTCAAATTTAGCACATTTCCAATTTTCATTTGGATTATATCTGAAGTATGAAGAGAATTTAGATAGCTCCTTAAACTTTGCTTCATATTAGCTCACAGTCATATTTCCCTATTTTAACTCTAGAAATTCCATTTGTTTTCGTTCTTGCAATTTCTTGGGAAAATATTTATCTAGGAAGGATGTTTTGAACCCTTCTCAAGTTATTTGGATCCCGACAACTTCCTTTAATCTTCTAGCACCATCCCACAAGAATTCAGCTTCTCCTTATAGCATATAAATAGCAAATGACACCTGTGCACCTCATTACAATAAATATCTTTTCTAGTTCCCTTAACCATTCAACTGCCTTTACTGGATCATACTCCCCTTTGAAGGATGGGGAATTCGCTTTCTTGAATACTAATAAATTTTGAAAATCTATGTTCTCTACGAGATCTACATTGTTCATTAGGGCCGATTGTACTGGTGCTGGTTGTACTGGTGTTGGTTGTGCATTATTTCTTATCTCCTCCACTATTCTAGCAGTTATATCCTACATAGCATCAGCTATGTTTCTAAAAGCCTCCACCATATCTAGTGCATTGTTTCTATCACCGATAAGCACTCTCCTACCTTGGCCTCAGGTATGATTGGTCGATGTCATAGTCTTCTGCACATATAGTACATTATATATTGAGTTGATCAGGCTCAATATTATGTAATAGTGTTACAATTAATCATAAACATACAAACTCAAGGCAATTATGCAATTCTACCTATGCATCTCTGATAACTCTACAATGTGTAGTTATTTGTGCCCCATATCTGTATTTCTTTGATTGCTAAAGTCCTTGTATTTATGTATATTTGGAAGGTTTTGTACTTATATTTGTTATAATCAATTATGATACCTTCCCTATATGATATTGAGTAAACTGTGCATATTATTTGATCGATTAAGTGGATTTGCAACTCTTATTGACTTGGTGTTTTCTCTATAGTAGGAAAGGCTTCAAACAAGTTGATATGAGGAGCATTTGAGCTAGAATGGGAAGAGGAACCCAAATTTGCATCTCAGCAGGTAATGCCGCGACACAAGTATATTAATGCCGCGGCGTGGTGCATTTCCCTGATAAGTCAGAGAGCTGCGCAAATTGAGCGCTACGGTGCAAGGAAATCAATGTTGCGGCGTAGTGACCTAAATTGTAAACACGTTGCAGCGTAAGTATATTAATGTCGCAGCGTGACTCTGTAACACCCCAAAAATTAATAATTTTATGATAAATAGTTGTTTTATAATATTTATGAATTTTGTGAATTTTTCTGTGAACGCGGAATATTTTCATATTCTTTCTTGTTTTGCATGTGCACTGAGCAAAGCTGGAAAATGAGATTTTTCTCGAGAACCTTGACCTATGAAAACATCGACCGAGGAATTTACTAAACCCCAGGCCAGACATGATTTACGAGGTTTTACGTTTTTTGAGATTTTTATCTGATAAATAAAAATCACAAAATAATTTTATTATCCGATAGACAATAAATATCAATTTTTGTTAACTGTGATTTCTGTCCACTGATAATAAATCCAATACAGTGTTAGTCACATTTTAGAGAAAGCTTTAATGACATCACCATGGTGACATTATCACCATGACATCACTTTGACTTTTCAAAGGGAGGAAGCTTCCTAGCACCTTCCTTTTAGCTTGTTGGAAAAGCTAGGAGGAAGCTTCCTTACACTTTCCTATTGACTTCTTCAAGAAGCCACATTTCTTCTCTCCTCCTCTCCACTACACATTTTTGAGGGCTCTTTGTGGCCATACATTTTAATTCATACACTTACACAAAATACACCTAATTACACATTTCACTTCGTTTCACTTTACTATCACTTTCTCTCTCTTCATCTTTTTCTCTCAACTTTCTCCTCTTCTCTTCTTTTCTTCCCTCTCCATTCCTACGGCCATGAAGGCTTGAAGGTGGCCAAACTCTTCAACTCACTTCATTCTACTACTCATTTGTTCATCTCATCATTCCTATCAAAGAGACAAAGCAAAAAGCTCTCACCTTTCTCCTTGGGGGCTCACGGCCTCACCCCTCAAAATACACTATCCATATTCTTTAATTCCAACCAACCCTTGATCTTGAATCTAGACACCATTCTAAGCAACTTTCATGTTGTAACCATCACCAAAATCTACCATTTTCATTTTGTTGCATCAGGCTTCAAAGTTAGAGAATTTAAGGTAAAGTTCATAGCTTTTCCACCTTTTTCTCCTCATTTTCATGATCCTTGATCTCTTGGGTGATCAAGGGTTCCTTTTCTAAGATTTGATGATGATTTTGGTAAGTTTTGATGTCATTAGGGTTTCCTTGAAGGTATAGTACGAAAATCTTTACAAGGGACCAAGAGGCTTGCTTTCTTGTGTTGTCTTCCATAGGTAAGAGAGAGATAATCCTCTTCAACCTATCTTGGTAGTGAGGAAACATTTTCTTTATGTTGTTGATGAGGAATCCATGTGGGATTGCTCTCTTAGTTGTGATGTTCTTCATGATTTTGTGCTATTTTGACTTGTATGATTTATTGATTGTTATTATATGTCTTGATGACTATGTAAAAATGTATTGGATTACTTGGATTGTTATGTGAATAGATTTTAGGGTTCTTTGCCCTTTTGGATTCACGGCCAAGAGGCCACATTTTGGGTGTTTAAGGTGTGGTTTTGTAAAGATTGAAACTTTGGTGATGAAGAGTTAAAAGGCAAATGAATAAAATGAAAAACTTTGGGTTCCTACCCATTGGGAGGCCCACGGCCTCTTGAATAATTTTTTGGGTTCAAGACTTAAATTTGTAGCAACTTTGGAACTTAAGTAATTTAATGAAAGTAACTAACAATGTGGTGGAAAAATTGGTTAGATTCATACCATTGGGAGGCTCACGGCCTCTAAGAGATTTATTGGGGTAAGTTGTGATCTTTGTGCAACCTTGGGCCTTAAGTGATTAAATGATAAGTGATCAACATTGTGGTGAAGGAAAAAGGGTTAGACTTTGTTATAATAAGGCTCACGGATTCCTAAGGCAAAATATCACAAAATGTGGTGCTAAAATGGAGACTTAGATGATTAGAAAGTTCTAGACTCATTAAGAGTTCATAAAAGGAAAAGAATAAAGAATACGATTTTATCTTATGGATTAGAATGATTTTGAACATAAGGGAAGAACAAGAGAGTTTGTGAGACTTGTAAAACCTTAGAGTAGTTCTAAGTAAGCATGATTTGATTAGATTGAAAGGCTTGACTAATCTAAAGCAACCAAGATTGAATGAGGACTACAAGAGAATCCCTCTAGAGGATGAACCCATAAGAGATGTTGATTAAAATGAAACCCAAAATAAACCTCTAAAAGTGTGCTATCACTCTTGAGAAATTAATATTATGCTACTGTGGGTCCGTGTTTAGGACTGAAATTCTGTTGATGCTTAAATTAGCCAAATTGTGGTGTGTTATGAAAAATATATCATTATTGTTGGATGTACATGGTTGTACATGAAGTCAACATGCATTGAGCATTATACATTGTTGGTTATTGTGCCGATGTGCTAAAACCGGGTGGATCAGTGTTATTATGTAATTGTATGGGCAATTATATAATATCATTGATACTAATGGTATTAGGCAATTGTATAGACGATTGTTTTAATATCATTAGGGATAGTACAAAGATGGCTTGAGTTAAGCATTTTTGCATTGAACAATTTGCTCAGTTGATGACTGTTAAAAGGTTGTATGAGCCTATGAACGAGAATTGGATAGTGTGATCTATGATGGATCTGATTGAGGACCGTGAGGCACGGTGGTTCATTTCATGATGATGTTATCACTTTATATACCCCTGACCATGATAAACCGATTGCAACATATCACGCGCCTAACAAGCACTATTCTTTTCGTGGTCCGGTGTAGACTGTCATTGACGAGGGCAGATCTTCTGGAACATTCATCTTTGAAATGGAATAGAAAATCTTGGTACCAAGTGCACATGCATTGTGAGTCGGAATATCATTTGGCACTCATTTATATGAGGACTATACTATTGTTTTATTGATGTCATAATTATCTGAAATGTTTTAATTGTTCATTATCTGAGATTCTGTTGCTGTTTTCTCTTATCGCATGTGATTACTGTTGCTTAAATGTTATCATTCTACTATGTGGGCACTCTGCGTCGTTCTGATTCACTATTTTCAATATGGCGTTGGGACGAGATTTCTTCGGTTATGCACGGGGGCAACTCCATAAGGGCATTGATGCCTGGCGTGTCAACTGGGACACCGAGTGTCGCATATATTTGGGGTTGCGGCTTTGTCTGCTAGTAATTCCTATCCGAAGGTTACTACTTTCCCTTTTTGTGCTTTTGTACCCGTTATCTTTTATCTACATATGTAAGTACTATGTTTCGTGTTATCAGTGCTTTGTGTTAAGGACGAATATATTATATATGAAATATGTTTTTCTTTCGATGGTTGTATTCTGAATGGTTAAGTACTATATATATGTTTCATTCAGGGCTTATATTTTCCATCTATGTATAAATGAAATATTTATTTTGAAAAGATTATTGTTGAGACTAAGACACGCCTGGATTTAGTGATTGTGGTGTAATGATGATTGTGCCGTAGTTATTAAATCTAGGGGTGTTATAGACTCTGTTTTCTGAGCCTATAAATAGATTTTTAATAAATTTTACAAAGGAGTTTTTTTTAGGAGCTCCACATTAGTTTTTAGGTGTTAGAGAGACTGCGGTCTGTTCTTCATTTCTAGACAGATTGGAGGTTGGAGGAGTCAAGGATGGAGGTCTTCTTCCTTAGGGAAGATGATTTGAGCTTCAAAGATGATATCTACTTCCTTCTCCCTTAGTTTTCTTCTCTTCCCTATCTTTTGAACATTATTTTGATGTATAATTTCGTGTTCATGGATTAGCCCAGCTGTATTTAGGAATTACTTTGGATCTTTCTATGAAAATTGATGTTTATGTTATCTTTTGAGTTTATATTGATGTTTGGTTTTGTTCTACCATGCCTATGCTTAATGCTTGCTTATGATTGACCATCAATTGCATGATCTTGGTTGATGCAAATGAACTAGACATATGATTTTTGGATATGGATATGGTATGGTAGATGCAAGTTTGACGAGTTCAATTAGCTTGGATGAGTTAATTCACTAACTGGATAGAAATATACCTTTTAGCCATGTATTAGTGGGTGTTTGAGAATAGATTGTTCATTGGTGGAGTTTACCCTAGTTCTCATGGAAACATAGTGGATTAGGTAAATGACACTAGGGTTAATTGCGCTAGACATAGGCTTTTGACTAAATCAGATTCTCAAGCTAAACTAACTATTCATTGATGTTGCTTGGAAGGATTGCATATCATTAGTATGAAGTAGAAGGTGAAGAAGGATTTCCTAGATCTCTAAACCATTATCTTTATTGCTTTTGTAGTTTAGATTTAGTTTATTTGTACTTTCTCTATTTTATATGTTCTTGAATAGAATTTAGTTAAGCTATTGGTTGTTATTTAATAATGGAAGCCCTATATCCTCAAGGAAATGATCTTTACTCTTTAATTGTATTACTTGTATGACCCGTGCACTTGCGGCCTAATAAAGGGACAAACAAGTTTTTAGCGCAGTTGTCGGGGATAACAGTTTAATTCCATGTTGCTAATATCAACAATGAGTTTAGCTACTCCTAATTCAACCTGTATAGTTCTTTTCTCATTTAAGTTTTCATTCTTTGTAGTTTAGGTACAATAAATGGAGGATGTGCTTCATCACTCGAGGCCTTTGTGGGAGCTAGAGACACCGCAATGGAGAACCTCAATTAGGTGAAAGAAGGTCCACCATCCAATCCATCCACTTTTGTGATCAAACCGACAATCAATGTGGCGGTTTGCCTTGACAAAGTCCTGCCGGGACTATAACTCAGGTCCTTCTTGGGAGGGAATCTAGGTTTTTATGTTGTTGTTAGTTTTTATGTTTTAAGTAAGTTTTAAGTCATAAATATCCTAGTAGGTTAGTTTCTGTAGTTTTAGTTAGTTTTTAGGCTTTTCTTGTATTTTAAGTTATAAATATGTTAATATGTATATGTTAATATGTTTATGTTAATAGTATTAGTATGTTAATTTAGTAGTTTTATAAGTTTGATTGTTTTTATGCTTTAGTAGGTTTTTAGTCTTATATAGGGTAATATGTTGATTTTGTGATGTTATTATGTTTGCATTATACATTTTGTAAAATAGCTTTTTGGACAAGTTTTGTTGCTATTGGAGGCCACTTTGAACTAATTCTAGCAGCAAAACTGTGTTTGTTGCTAAATTTTACAGTTAGGCTTATCATGTCGCGGCGTTGCCATGTTTCACATCGCGGCGCCAGTGAGTGTTTTTTGCAAAATTCTGCAGACGAGCTAGGACGCCGCGACATTGGCAATTTAATGTCGCGGCGTTATGCTCTGTTTTGTACATATTTTTTTTGTTTTTCATGTGATTTCATATTTTAGTATGCTCATATTAATAGTGTGCATAATTTGTAAAGTTTAGGTCCCAAAATGCCAATGCAAAGTGAGAACTTTGTCTCACTTTGGTTTGGGGGAATGTCATTACATGCTTTGGATGAGTATGATGTATTAGGTATGCATGTGATGATATTTTCTAGATGCAATTGTGATAGCCACCATATTTCCATGAGTTTATATTTGTTTTAGTTATTACTGATGGGTTTGCAAAGAAGTTTCAATTTTTAATATTATGCAAATGATGTATGCATGTCAAATTGAAAAGTTCAATCTATTTGAATGTATGTTTTGTTTCAAAAGAATGTTGGTGTTGTTTTGGTTGTTCATGATATGAAAGGTTGCTATTTGCCCCCTTTTGAGTGAAACGTTATGTGATCTTGAAGCATGTGAAACAAATTAGTCACTTTTGATGCATGATTTACATTCCACTTAGATGCAAGTGTAACTTTGAAAATGATAAGAATGCATGTTTAGAGAAAGTTTATGGATGTACATGTAGAGTTTTGATTATCTTAGAAGTTGTTCTTAAACTCTCTTGAGGTGAAATCCTAGATTGTGCATGACTGAGGAAATGGTTAGGGCATTGTTTGGACCAATTGAGCTTTTTAAGCCTACCCTGATATGATGATATCTCTAGATCCCATTTTGAAGCTAGACAATTGTTTGGCCTTATATGTTTTTCTCACCATTGTGTTCGTTAACCTATTAATCGTTCTAATGCATGTGAAAGCATTGTATTTTTCTTCCTACCTTCAATGTTTGTTGAGTACATGATGTGTTATTTCTTGAAGTGAGTCCAATGAGTAGGGTTATGTATGTTCAATACAAAATGTGCCTGAAGGAACTAGATGCAAAATTGAAGAAAAAAGCATTGCTTTGAAAAAAATGGAAAAAAAAAGAAAGACAAAAATAAGCAAAGCAGAAGAAATAAAATGTATAGTAAGCATCATAATGGTTCTGGCAAGTTTTCTACATTCCTTGTTGAATACCCTTCCGATCTCAGTTAGTGGCTCAAGTCTTGAAATAACATGTTTTGTTTCTCAATATTTGTATGTATCATTTCCCTTCTTTTCTTACACTTATTACCATGGCCTGACATTATAAGCTGTAAAGACCCTCTTGATCCTTAGTTGTGTGTGGTTTACATTAGTGGAGAGAGAGTTTAGGATCAATTTTGTGGATCATATGATTCAGATGCATGTATGGTTATAAACTTATCCGGATGTATATGATTTGAATAGACGAAGTTTATCTTGCATGTTTGTGGATAATTTGAATTGCATAAAAGGAAGCTGGATTGTTAGCATATGAAGGATTATGTATGAGTGAAGCTGGTTTTGGGACATTTGTACTTTTTATGGATTGAAGTAATCATTATATACTAGTAGCTGTGGTTTAATAGAAGAAAAGAAAGATTGAAATTTGCTAATTGCTGAATGAAAAGTTGTTTGAATTGTTACGGTAAGTTTACTTAGTCATACTTTGTTTTGCTCGAGGACAAGCAAAAGGTTAAGTTTGGGGGTGAGCATCTCATCATCAAGACAAGACAAATGTATAACAAGCATAGCTAGTCCATACCCCGACTCAACAAGATGAACTGCATTGATACCATAATGTAACATCCTTGATTCTATTACTAATAACGCATCCGAAACTATGCATTAGTAATATTAATTAAGCATGTTACCTATTTAAAATATAATAAGTTTGAAAATACATATAAGAGATATACAAAAATATGAGCCTATTGTGGTTAGAATATCATACATATATTATACATGTCGCAACACAAGTGCACAGATTTAAGTACAAAACTTATACATATAAATGTACAATCTACATTTAATACTTCTAAGTTCTCATAAATACATTGAAAATGCAATTATCCCCAAAATGAACGTCTTGCACTAAATTCTATCTCCACGCATTATCTTCTAGCTTCTGCCATTTTTCTTGGAAATATTAAGGAAAACAATACAACAGGGGTGAGAATTCTATGAATTCTTAGTAGCTTTAGTAAAATCGGTGTCATCATAATACTTACAGTTGTTTCGAAAAAAAAATCTCATTTTAAACTCATTTTATAACATAGGAAGGTGGCAAAAGGCAAAATCCAATCCTTTCTATTCCCGAAACAGAATTTTCATTTTAACTATAAATTTGAGAAAAACTCTTATTATTTAAAGATCACAAAAACATACACCTTTCAATATACAAATTCAAGTTGCAATTCAAATACACATATAAACTCTCTTTGTAATTATATACGATAACGAATACATTTTATAACTCAATGCTCATTTATCCATATGTTAATTCCCTTAGAACAAAGGTCATCTCACCTAACTTGAGTTCTTACTTAGTAATAGTATGCTTTTAGGTCTGTTCATCCTAACCTATTTATGACACTACCATACATGTGTAAGTGTGTCACACAGAACTATTCTGAGTATCATATCTTACTTGGCAAAAGCCTTGGCTCCTTGATTTTCCTTCCTTTTGACCTTGTTTGCTTCTTGTTTTTATTGCCTCTTTCTTTCTTGTTTTGGCTCTATTTTCTCTGTTGTATTAAGGGTTGTTCCAGCTTTGAGAAGCAATAAGAAAAGATGAGCAAAAAAATTTGGATCGAAATCAAGTTAAAGATGGATGAAGGATGGAAATTGTGGTGTGAGAAGTGGTGGCCACGTCCTCTGATTTTCTACCTTGTTTTTCGGATGTTCACCATATAAAGAAGTGAAGTAAAAGTGAAAAAAGTTGTTGGAGAATTCTGGAGAATGGTCTTGGCGGAAGGTAGCAAAAAATGACTTAAAATTTTATACTGGAACTTTTGAATCAGCTACGTAGATTTTAATCTTCCAAAGTTGAGTTTTCAAGTTACCATAAGTATTAGGGAAAATTTCAGAACTCAACTAAGTCTTCAGATCCATTTTTCCATAAATTTTCATATACTGTTATTTGTCAAATAAGCTGCATACTTTTCTCAAATTAAATTGAACTTGTGAAATAAGTAAATATACATGCCTTAAATTATTTTCCATACCAAAATATTCTCTATATTCTACTTATCATCTCCATGAAATTTTATAATTTTCTGAGATACTTAACTATTCCGACTATTTCTCAATAGTATCCTTAAAAATACCATATTAACCCAGTTGATTCTCTATAAAATTTTTCAACTCTTATCAATGGTTCTTAGCTAGGAAATAAATTTTCCATATTTATTTCTATTATAGCAATCGATTTTGTAGATACCTTAATTATTTTCTTATATTCAGTATTATAGAATTACGCTCAAACTAGTTCAAAAAATTAACCGGATTAATAGATAACCCTTACCAGCAGTACAAAGCTTCTATAACCCTGATTATGACTATTAGATTAAGGAGGATGTTACATCTAGTCTTCATCCTATTCTCCTTATTGTATTGATATTGAGTTTATTGTGTGGACTTTATTGACTATGGAGTTACGGTTACTAAGATGAATGAAGAAGAATTATTTGTTATTTTATGGTTTGCTTTTCATTTTGTCTTTCTTATTTATGAAATCTTGAATGAAAATTGTTGTTATTGGTTGGTTTGGGAATTTGGAGACTCATGATAAAAAACAGAACCATGTATTCTAAATGATATGTTCAAGTGTTTATACTTCATTTCAATTGTTATTCAAGGTCAAGGTTCATTTGTGCCGCTTTTATTGACTTTTGTGGCTTGATATTTATAACCATGCCAATGCTTTCTTCCTTTATTTTCTCATGCATCCTTTATTGGCTTGTATTGAATTGTTTTGTGACTTAAGATTGCACGGCCACACCTAGAACAAAGATTGAGAATTTTGTAAAAGGAGTTGCTATGTGTAAATAAAAAAGGCTTGACTTTGGCTTCTATATGGTTCACAGCCATCCAAATTAAAAAGCAAATTTTTATTGATTTAATACTCTTGTCATTTAATTCTAGATGATGAATTTAATAAATTGGTTATTAAAAAGAGCTAGGGTCGTGATTTGTCTTGATTGAGTAAGCTTGTTATTGGTTCTTGTGTTGAACATTTGATTTCCTAAATTTATATATATATATATATATATATATATAGGCTATATATATATATATATATATATATATATATATATTAAGGCGAAGATCACCGGAAAAGACGGAGGGGCAGAGGGAGCAAGATGAAGAGAAGTAGGATGCAGATGGACTGCTTACATGAAATAGATGCATAAAATAAATAAAGTAAAGAAAAGTAAAACATTAAAGTGAAAGCCATAAGTGCGTCAAAGACGGCGAGATCCGGTGAAGACATGAGAAGACAAAGATTAATTACATAAGAAATATTAGAAAGATTGAAACTTTTATTGAAATTGAAAGAAAGATTACAAGATTGAAAAGAGAGACAGAAGATTGGGAGAAGGAGAATATCTCTCGCTAGCCTCCTTCTAAAACATCAGACTAAATTTTTGAATGCCTAACAACATGGGCAAACAATCTATTTAAAGACATAAAATTACTATTACAATAGTAACGCTACAGTGTACCGCTACAGTGAACAGTAATACATTAATCTTCCACAGGATTGAATAGTACTTGACTATTCATCAATGTTTAAGTCAATTCCCTCGTAGTCATCTTCATTAAGATCACCACCTAAAGATAAAGTGATAGAGGGTGTCGGAGAACCAGAGGTCGAAGGAACATGGTCAATGGTCGCCTCCATTTCTTTGTAAAGATGAAGAGCATCTTCCATATTGTTGATGAGATTGCTAGTGTCAGATGAAGTAGCAATAGTAGCTAAAATCTTTGACTTCTGATTGAGGAGTCTAGAATTACATACTGGATCAGAAGATTTAATAAAAATATGGTTCTTTTGAAACTAGAGTTTGATATTGTCAGGCGAGGCTCTAGAGGTGTCAAAAGTTCCCCACCATTTAGAATATGATTGTCTTTCTAAGATAGGTAAATGATTTGGGTGATCAAATTTTTGAATTTGTATTGCCAAGAACAAATCCAAGCAAGAGACAATTTGGAGAAGAATTGCAAGTCTACTGGAAAAGGATCATCAATAAGCTCAAACATCTTTTAGAAATATTGAAATCCTTTATTAACCTGTGGAGGAAAGATCTAAAGATTTGGACCAAAGAAGTCCCACCATTGGAGGAACCAAAGAGGAAATTTGTATTGGAGATTCTGCTTGAAGTAGAACAACCAGGAATAACGGTTAAGTTTATTTTGGAAGCAAAACATGTTGCTCCAGGCTTCTGACTTCATTAGGATTTTTCCCATAATTAGAAGGTGTCATGACCTTGAGGATTTGGACAGTGGAATAGGCAATTTGATTGTCGTCTTTGGAATCCCTGTAATGCTTAATAACCACAGAGTCAGTTTCAATAAGAATATACTTATAAAACTGTTGGGTTTTGTTTAGGGTAAAAGGTTTGAAATGAAAGCCAGATGGAAAGATTTTAGAGGGAATCTTGTTTGGGTTTGAATCCATAAATTCTGGTTCAACTTGGATGACAGGCCAGAAGGCATCTTTTGGGATGTAATGAGGTTTGTCAGGATTGGCTTGGGATTGATTGATAATTTCTTTTGGAGGAGGATTAACTTGAATCGTTTTGTTTTTCATTTCATTAATCATTGCTTGGATATCAATTGGCCATCAAATTCTTGGGCAAAGATTTCTTTCTAGGACTTGTTTGGAAGATGGGTTAGACCTTGATCTTGTAAGGCCAAAAGTGTTTGTATGGGCATAGCATAATCTAACTTAGATTGTTTTCTTAGGGTACTTGGATGAGTCTGAGAAGCAATCATGGCTTGACTTTGGGTAGAAGACCCAGAAGGAAGGGTTGAAGACCTAGATTGTTGAGATGATTGTTGGACTGGCTATACTAGGACATTTTGAGCAATGCCTCTTCCTCAGGAAGAGGATGATGATCTTGTGGAACGAGGCATTAAGAACCCTGTAAATATTCATGAGTCAAATAGTCAGGTAGAGTGTTTGTGGTACCTTTGATGTATTCAATATCAAAATCAAAAGCACTAAGGATTGCTTGCCATCAAGCAAAAATCTGTTTAGAAGCAAGATTTTTGACATCTTTTTTGTAAAATATCTTTGGCAGATTTACAGTCAACACGGACTAAAAATTTTTGGTTTAAAAGATCAAATTGAAATTTGTTGATGCATAAAACAATTGAAAAATTTTGCTATGCAGGATTCTAGTGTTTAGATGCATATGCAATGACATGTTCTTTGTCTGCGACACCTTATTTGAGAATACCACCATAACCAATGTTAGAGGCATCAGTTTCGACAATTTTGAAAGCTTGAGGATTTAGAAGATAAAGGCATGGAAGATCCTTTACCTGTGACTTAATTTGTTTGACTACATTAATATAGACATCAGACCAAGGAGGAATGTAACGCCCCTTTTTCCCCCCTTGGTCATAATGGGTAAGAAGAAGGAACGTCGCACTATGGTGAAATGACACACAGTTGATTACGTAAAGTTTGAACACATTTTTTTTTGTTTAACATAAATCTGGTTAAAACTTCCATTAATGTACATATACACCTGTTTGTAAATATATCGCGTGATTGAGTTAAAATTAAAAGTTCCTCTTTCATATAAAACTTTTTATCAAAAACGTCAATGAGAAATCAACATGGAATGAAACATACAAACATGTACAATATGGATAGTTACATACTTTGTACCAGAATTACAAGCCTGTTTAAATTACATTTCCAAAAAGATATACAAAAAGCAAAATGTGTACCTACCCCAAGAGATACAAATATCTACCCACTAATCTAGTAGTACGTCAGGCTCCCTCAAAATAAACGGATAGCCATCAATAGCCATCAATTTAAAACCAACCCTAAGACTACCTGGAATAAGAAGGAACCGTAGATGGATCCTCCTCAGGGTCCTCGTCGTCCGACGAGACATCCATCGGGACGACAGAACAGCGGGCAGGAGCCCAGGCAGTAGAAAAAAAGGAATCCTCACGAAGGGTATAATACATTTCGCCCCACATGTCCCTCACGGGCATATAGAACTCCAGCCATACAAAAGCATGAAAATCTATAACAGGAGCGTCATAACGTCTCCATGCCAAGGACACCATCACATTGCCGTGGTATACACATCGGTCAGTCTGCACGTTGATATGCCAGCAGTCCGGACCTCCAAGAAAGTTGATCCGCACGTAGCCAAAAAGTCCACGGAGTTGAAATGACATCCTCAACAACTTCTTTCTCAATCGAGATAAGGCCAGAAATCTTGAAACTCAGTGGTTTCCTTATCCTCCTCACCAACGTCTTCTTGAGAGCGTACGATCCAATCCAAAGTGCAAAATAAAGAAAATTATCGAAAGAGGTGAGATTCCTAGCTTTCAGTACCAACAAGGCAGCAAGAAAATAAACGGCGTCGAACGCCCACATAAGACACAGTTAATACATACAAGTACAGTAATACATGAAAGCAATTAATGAGAGTAAAGAAACAAAGAACAGTAGTTAACTTTATCCATAGCCAGCTAGCAACATTAGCATTACCAAGAATCAAATAAATATCACAGTCATAATAGTAAACACATTATCCAATAATGAATGCTCAATGGACCATGTGACTGACAACTCACAATGCAACAAGGGTACCAAAGTTCCTACTCCATGGAGCTAGACATAAACATCTTCGGAGTGAATGATCAAGGAGTAATACCAGTGTATCGTTAGCCTTAAAAATAGTGTGCTCATCACATAAAAACATTTGCGCAAAATGGCTCACACATGGCACCTCAACAGTTGATCGCGACATAGGACAGCGTCACAGTCAGGATCGTCAGTGTGTTGCATTGGTTTATCCCACGGCCCCAGTGGAGCTATGATAATCACATATTTTATTCATTAAGAAACCCTTATGTTTAGTCATTTACACTCTCCATATTATTAATTGAT
Organism: Ormosia emarginata; assembly: GCA_029884605.1. Taxonomy (NCBI): domain Eukaryota; kingdom Viridiplantae; phylum Streptophyta; class Magnoliopsida; order Fabales; family Fabaceae; genus Ormosia; species Ormosia emarginata. The sequence goes on from JAQQTP010000088.1 coordinate 51,997,492, forward strand.
TGAGTTTGGTATGATTTTGTGAGTTTGAGCTCAAATTGGTCCTAATTGAATATTTCCAGCATTATTGAGATTTGACACTGTTTCTGTATTTTGGCCATAACTTGAGTTCCTAATATCTGATGAACATGAATTTTACCTTGTAGGAAAGCTAAGAGGAAGCTCTACAACTTTGATGAAGAGCTCGAAGTCTGATTCAGATGTCTAAGGGACCTAAGTTGACATGGAAGTCAGAATACGGGTTCTGTCAGTAGAATCCAAACAGTGTGCACTCAAAAAAATCATATCTCAAGATGTAATAATGGAGATGGGCTGAAATTTGTACATTGGATAGTCAAGATCCAAATAAACAACTTTCATGAATAACACATTTTGAGAAAAAGAAGTCTAGTAGGTCATTTTGAGCTTGCAAGTCGGAACAGAGGTGCTGAAGTTAGGTTTGAGCAACCTACGGTATTTGGGACATATCTTGGGCTTAAGGAAGCCAAATTGGACGAACCAGCTATCCATTTTATAGCCAAGACAAGGATCTACAACTTTCATGAAGAACACTTTTCGTGGTTCTGAAGTATAGTGGGTCGTTTTTGGCTTCCAAGTCAGACACGAAATTTTCGTCCTCAACCATCCACTCATCCATCCACTCATCCATCCACTAATCCACTCATCCACTAACTCACCCACTCATCCACTCATACACTAATCCAACCACTTAACCACTCCACCCACTCATCCACTAATCCATCCACTCATCCATCCACTCACCCATTCATGTCCATAATTTCCCACTCACCAAAAGTCCTTTGGCATTTTTCACTAATTCAACCACTCAACCATTCCACTCACTCATCCACTAAACCAATCCACTAAACCAACCCACTAATCCATCCACTCAAACACTCCACTCACTCACCCACTCATCCACCCACTTCCCTTTGTCATTTTGTTACCTTAGACTTCTATAAAAGGCACCATTTATCATGAACAAGATGTAATTCTCCTTCATTTCTCTCTAAGTTTCTTCTTGTTTCTTCATAGTTTCTCATAGTTTTGTATATTTTGATGCTCCCCTTCATGGTAATGGAGGGCTAAGCTACTTTGGGTCAATTTAGAACTCTTGAAGAGATTGTGGTTTGGATTCTTGAGACCTTGGTTATGTATTGTATATGATTTGTAATTGAATTCCTCTTTCTTCTTCTTTTTCTTCTTCTTGATCTTGAATGCATGAATAGTGATTCTATTTATGTTGATCTGATTGATCTTGGTTTAAGATTGAGATTTGTGATGAAACTTAGAACTGATTGATCTAAACTAATCACATAAATGAAGATTGAGATTTGTGATGAAACTTAGAACTGATTGATCTAAATTAATCACAGAATTGAAGAGGTTAGGTTACTGATTTGTGCCTAAGTTAATTGAATTCGGTACTTGAAATTAACATAGATTTTCATGAATGGTGCGATTGCGGATTTGTGTTTATCACTTGTTAATTGAATTCTAGGCGATCATCTAGTATGAATTCTGGATTTGATGCAGAGATCTCGGTTAGATCCAAATTAACAATTCAATTGCGCTTCAAGTGTTTTATGAAGGGTCTATGATTGAATCCATCCAATCTTGGATAGGTTTCGAAATTGACTACTCTTTAATTGTCATTTCTTCCTTTAATTTTGTTAAGTACGATCTTAAACTGTCAAACCCCCCTTTGCTAACTTTCACTTGATTTGATTAAATTACATCTACGATCCTTGAGGAGACGATCCGGTGTTGTCACTGTGCTACAAGCTTAGGTAATAACTTCGGTTATAATTTTGACTGAGTTCGGCGCTCGTCAAGCTACCACTGCCCATTGTGAGACACCCGCACCCCGACGCCCTCACGGTCAACAACATATGACACCTACGCTTAGTCTATTCACACCTGCACATAGGTGTTATTCAAACTCCTAGGCAACATAGCCTTCTCAACAATGTCCCACGGACAATACGCATGCATGATGACACAATGTCCAATCATGTATGTTCATCAATGATGCATTCAACATAAACCTTTCCTCAATGGCACATAAGCATTATTTAATGTTCAACATGACATATCAACCATGCATTTATTAAAACATTGCCTCAATGGCACATCATCATTCTTATCTCATTGCGTACTACATCAATAATTCTCATTACACACATACCACAATTTCCATGTCATAGATCCAAGAATTCCATATTCAAAATCATTTCTTCTCTATTGATATGAATGCCCATTCCTATCACAATTTAGTAAAGTAAATTCCTTGAATCCAGGGTTTTTAGGTTATGTTTGAGTTACAAAGGACAAAGAACCATAATCTCAATCATTTCCAGCTCAAAAATCTCATTTTTGGTCTTGGTAATTGATTACATCACCCTTGTAATCGATTACCTGAGAAACAGAACCTCTATAATCGATTACAATCTCATTGTAATCGATTACGCGATTCCCAGAATCATGTTTCGTAACTTCAAGGCCCTGGTAATCGATTACACAACCGTGGTAATCGATTACCAATTGGACAGAACCTCCGTAATCGATTACCCACAAGTTGTAATCGATTACGTGATTTCTAGAAGCACCATTTCGTGACATCAGAGGCTTGGTAATCGATTACACCACTCTTGTAATCGATTACAAGCTAAATAGAATCTCTGTAATCGATTACACAGCAGACGTAATCGATTACCAGATTTCCAGAATCACGATTTCATATCCTTAAGAGCTTGGTAATCGATTACAAGCCCCGTGTAATCGATTACCACACGTAAACTTGCAGAAAACAGGGTTCTCCAGGTCCTCTAACTCAAACCAAACCAATCCTTATCATATTTAATCAACAAGATACTCAAATATACCTTCAAATCATGCAAGAGGCATCAATAAATCATACAAACCCAACAAAATACACTATCATCAAGAACAACATAAAAATGAGAGAACTTTATACATGGATTCAAAAATCAATAGCAACACATATACAAGACATTCCTTTACTACCAAGATTGGTTGAAGAGGATCATCTCCCTCTTACCTATTTGGAAAACAACACAATATGCCACTCCTTCTTGCTCTAGATTTTCGTTTTCCCCCCTTCAAGAAAAACTCCAATGTGAGTGATCACCACAATGTCCACTCAAACCATGAAGAATAGGTTCCTGGTCACCAAGGTGGCCAAGAGAAACGAAAATAGCAAGAAAATGGAAGAAAGTTGGAGGCTTTACCTTAAAGCTCCAAGCTTTAGTTTCAATGGTGGAAGAGAAATGGAAGAAGAAGAAAAAGAGGAACCAAAGGATAACCACCAAGGAGAATAGTCTTGGAATGGTGGAAGGAAACAAGTAAATGTGATTTGTTTGGCAAATAATGGAGTTGGTCTCCAATGTGTGGGTGTGTGTGTACGGTGGAGAGGAAGGAGAAGAGAAGAAGAAAAGAGAGATGTGTTAAATGTTTGGTGTTTAGAAAAATGAAGATGAGTTAATAAAAGGAAGAAAACAACTTTGACTCTCCCAAAAAGGAGTGTCTGGCGTGGAGTGAGAGGAAAGGAAAGAGAGAGAAAATGTGTTACAAGGGAAATTGCTAGGAAGCTTCCCATAACAAGCTTGGATTAAATTTAATCTTTCTTTTGAAATTAAAAATAATAAATGTGATACAAAAAATCAGATTTTGAATAATGTGATAATATTTTTAATACATGTTATTATTTATTAGACAATAGTTATAGTTGGCAGAAGTCAGCATTAACAAATCTGATAGATAAATTCTTCACAGTGTTTTATTATCTCATCTGTTAAGATTTCTCGAAAAATGTGAAACCTTGTAAACTGTGTCCGGTCTCGGGTTTAGTAAGATCCCCCATCGACGTTTCCATAGTTCAAGGTTTTTCAGAGAAAATGTCTCCTTTCTCCGGTTCCGCTCAGTACACACGCAAAACGAGAAATATATTAAAATATTTCATGTTCTCAGAAAATTCCAGAAAATCACAAATATTTTTTTAGAATGAATCCTGAGAGTAGAAAAAGTAAATTTTGGGGTGTTACAAGGAAGACTCTTTCTAAGACGATCATGAAGGGGTTTGATCAGATTACTGAGCTGAGAAAAGAAATCAGCTACATAATTCAGGCAACCAAGAAATCTTTGTAATTGATTTTTATCAATAATCTAGTTAGGAAACTTGTGAGCAAACTCAATAACACAATTTATAGGATTGATAGTTCCTTGACAGATATTATGACCAAGGAATCGAATTCTAGTCTGAAAGAGATTTATCTTTGATTTGGAAACAGCAAGGCCATTTCTTGTAATGAATCCAATGAATATGTTTATATGCTTGAAATATTGATCTATAGATTGAGAAAAGATAGAACATCATCAATATAAATGATTGTGAAGTTTGTATAAGGATTGAAGATTTCGTTCATGATCCTCTAGAATTCCGAAGGAGCATTTTTTAGACCAAAAGGCATTACGTTCCATTTGTACTGCCTGAAAGGTACAGTGAAAGCCGTTTTGTAGCGATCACTTTTTTTTACTTGAATTTGCCAGAATCCTAATTTCATATCAAATTTGGAAAAGATTTTGGCAGAAAAAGTACATTTAAGAAGGTCCTTCTTATTGGGAATCGGATAATGAATCCATTGAAGAGCTTGATTGAGAGGCTTATAATTGGAGACTAGACAAGGAGTACCTCTTTCGATTTCAGCTTGTTTGTTGACATAAAACCCAGAACAAGACCAAGGACTCTTGCTTTTGCGGATGAGACCTTAAGATAGAAGATCTTTGATCTCTTGGCGACAATATTGGAGGAGTTCATGACTCATGTGTGTTAGTCTAGCCTTCGTAGGGATCTGTCGCTCATTGAAATCCTTTTTGTAAGGAAGATCCACAATATGTTTCTTACTTTCCTAGAAAGCGTTTGGTAGATCAGAACAGATTGAATCTTGAATCTCTCTATGAAAAAATTGAATTCGTTTCAAGATTTGAGGTTGAGAAAGCTAGTTTTCAACATTTTTATAAGAAATTTCTTCTTTAAGATAATTTATCTGCTTTTGTTTATAGTTAATTAAGTTAACTATTGGATTGGTTAACTATTAGATTAAGACTTTTAATAATTTGTTTTCTAAGGAATGGAAAGATAATAGTTTTATCGAGATATTGTGTAACACCCCCCGTAGGGCATCACATTTCCGACTACTATCTTATAATCTGAAAATTAGTTCATAAAAGGTTTGAGTTATAAAAAGTGAGTTTTAAAATTTCTTTTCGCAGAAACATAAACTTACTGATATTTATAAGTAAAATTGAAAAATGGATTTAAACTGATTAAAACTTATACAACAGACATCACTTAATATTTAACAATTACTCAATAAATATAAAACTTACAGACTCAATTCTAAACAGTAGTAAACCCCATGACGGGTCCTACTCAATAGCACGGTAAAACACTAACAGTAAAAACTCAACATACTTATTCCGTCTTGTATTTATCTTGATGCATCATATATTTATTCCTCATCAAAACTGCACACCAATGAATCCGGGATGGTCACCCCTCCATGTTATCATCAATCTCAGAATATTCGTCTCCAGTCACGTCTAAGAATCTTGTTCCATCTACTATATAAATTTTTTTATAATACAGACACAACAAAACAATATAATAAAGAGGTGAGATCACTTACGCCAATACCAACATGGTAGCATAGAGATAACACAAACAACATATCATACAGATATATCATACCATAGTTACAATCATGCCATCAACATTATTGTCATCACACAGATACAATAATTACAATCATGCCATTAACATTATTATCATCATCATCATCCAATATTCCTTAATTATTATATCACACAGATATAAATATTCAATATTTACGATAATGCTCTCATCATTATCTAGATATTCAACAGTTCAATTTTCATAACCAATACTCAATAATGATGCATATGTTATGCATGTGCACATAGACTCAATGTCCTACTCCATGGAGGTTTTCACAATTTCGAGAAGAATGCTCTGGTTAATTGCCTAGCATAAACCCACAGACAATTGCCCAGCCTTAGCTCACAGACAATGCCCAGCTTAGCCCACAGACAATCTCCCAGTCATCGAAAAGAATCATGTTATTGTTGGGTATCGTCAATGCGTTGCAACGGACTGCATCGCCAAGTGGCATATGGTCCAACCTTAGCCCACAAACAAATATCCACTGGTCGACCGCCGCGCCTTGACTCCCCCAAGATCCATCATAGATCTCACTATCAATTCTCATTCCCTCTTCAACCACAAGGGTCACAATAGCATCAGCTATGAATTTTTGTTCAATTCAAAATCATAATATGCCTCAATGCATATTTTTCAATTTCATCATATGCTTCATTGCATACCTTTCCAATGCATAATCAATGCACCAATGCCAATCACAGGTAAAATTCATCATTTTCTCATACAGTGTCCATACATTAGTTCAACAGTAATCATACTGTATATTCAATAGCGAAATCATGTTATCGCGTTTTCATAGTCACAAAACACTTTCGTCGTGTTTTTACAATCATGCAACATTTCTGTTACGTTTTCAATTTACGTTTTGATTTTTTAATGTTTTCTCAATCACGTAAAAATATTTACATGTTACTCAAATCGCGTAGCGATTTTCCACCATTTTTCACAATCGTGTAACTTAAAAATTATTCTTTTAAGTCGCGTAAACCATTTTCCATCATTTTCGAAATATTTAAACGCTTTCCAAATCGCGTAAAAATATTTTAACATTTTTCAAATCGCGTAGCTTAAAAATCACGTTTTTAAGTTACATAAATCATTTTTCACCATTTTACAACCACATAAAATATTCCTCAATATTCCAAATATTATTTTGGACTTTCAAACAAATCAATATCATTTCCAACATCATTTTTCACATTTCTCCTTTGAGAAATCCTTTCCTCAAAATAATATAACTTATCACATTATTTTCCATATTTTCTTACTCAAGAAAATCCTTTTCACAATATATTCCACAAATTCACAATTCCATTGAATTAAATCAATGTTTCCATCTTAAAATTTACTAACGCACTCCAAAACCCAAAGAATGAGTTACACGTTAGAAAATCTCAAGTCACCAACGTATTCTTTGTAATTTCAAATTAATTCTAAAAATTAATCCTCTTTAAAATAAATTGAGGTTCAAACACTTTCAACCTCTATTTTCCATTTACATACGAAAATTTCATTTCTCAAGTGATAAAACACTCTGATTCCCTTTTCAAAAATCTTTGTACTGAATCAAATTATATTTCCACTTTGAAAATCACTATGTTTTCATAAAATCAAGGCATTACAAGCCTTCAAAACTGTGGTACATGGCCATTGAAACTATCAAATATTTTTCCTTCTAAGTCAATATGGTTTTACACAAACAAAACCATTAAATTTCCTTCAAAAAAATCGTGAACACTTGGTCTTTGAAATCAAATCATTTGTTCATTTTTCATTTTCACTTTCTTTGCAAATCCTTAAAATCAACAACTCATTGCTCTTTTCATTTAAAACTCATGATTTGTAAAATACTTAGAATCTTTTTACTCAAAAATCACCCTTGAGGCCGTGTGCCTATATGGTTCTTTGGAACCAAAATTGTTTTGCTTTTCATCATCAAATCATGGCATACATATACATATTTCATCATATATACCACAAGCATGTCATAATCAAAAGCAATAAATCATGCAAATCATACAAAGCATGAACAAATAAATCAAACACATAAACACCCACAAATAATTACATGACCATGGATATGAATCCTCACATGGATTCACCATCCATCAAATACACAACCATCTCTCACCACCATACTTGGTTGGTGAGATGAATCTCCCTCTTACCTCTTGAAGATCCTTAAAAGCTCCTTGGTTTGCTTCTTTTTCCAAGTCCTTCACCACCAAAGGTTTCTTAAACACAAAACAAAACATATATTTATTAGTAAATCAAGCTTGAACAAGATAAACCATGGATCAAACATGGCTTAGAATCATGAAAAAGAGAGAAGAAATGAAGTTTCCTTACACTTCACCACAAATACCCTATAACTTTACTCTTGGAAAAACTCCTTGAAGATGAAAGATTTAGAGAAAGTCTCTAACATGAAAGTTGCTTAGAATAAGGTAAGGATTCAAGAAATAAGGTTAGTTGAATTTTTGAGTGATGGAGGGTAGATTTGAGGGTCATGGCCGAAACAAGCTTGAAGTGGAAGTGGAGAGAAAATTTTGAAGAGCTAGCTTCTTGAAAATGATCAATAATGATCAAGATGGAGTAATAATGGTCTTGAAACCATTCTATGCTCTTAAGCATGCACCAAAACCGTCCCCTCCTCTTCATAATAAGTGACCATTATCACTAGCCACCATTTAGAGCAACCTTAACCATTGATTAGATCAATGGTTATGACTAATGTAGCTTCTAGGTTTAGCTTTAGATTAGAAGACTTAATCTAGGCCATTGGATCTTTCTCCTTGAAATCCTAGCCATTAGATGCATCTCCAAAAATGAAGGGTCAAGATTACTCCTTCACACTTTAAATCCAAGGGTCATAATTAGTCATAGCCATTTTAGAAGACCAAATCTCCACCATTGATTAAATCCATATCCAATGGTCATAAATGATCCATCTCTATCGTTGATTAAATCCAAATCTAACGGTCACAAATGGTCCTAGCCACTTTGTAAGACTAAATCTCAACCGTTGATTAAATCAAGATCAAGTCTCCACCGTTGATGTAATCAACGGTGGATATCCAAGCCACTGATGTTGACTACGCAGTACAATATTTATTTTTGTATCTGCTATTACCCTTCGAATAATATTTTTACTGTATTTTTATCACCCGATAATTAAATACAGTACAAAACACAGTAAAAGAAAATTTCTAAAACTGTTTATGGATTCAGGTTTAGTAAGATCCCCCGTCTCCGTCTCAACAGTATAAATTTTCCTGGCTACAGAAATTTTGTTTACCTTTCTGGACCCACATGGGGCCTACATACGACCTCCTTGGGCCCACAAACAGCCCACAGATAACGCTAAAATAATCAGAGTAATATAAAAATTTCATAATCACACACAAAATCACAAAAATTAGAAAATTCACAAATATCAAATCAGATTACGTAAAATAATTAAGACTTTTCAGTAATAATTAAATTCGTAAGATTTTCCTTGGCTTGAAAATTATTATTTTCCTAACACGGAGTAAATCACACAAAACGATCAAATGTACTAACGGAATAATCAAAATAATTTTATAGCACACAAAAATCACTAAACAGTAGAATTCTGTTAATTGTCAAAATTACTGTCAACTAGTTAGGAAACTTGGGGTGTTACATATTGAGTAAGGATTCCATCGTCAGTGATTTGGAGAGGGAAAAGTGACCTAATGAATAGATTTCCTTGGATAACTTCTCCTTTCAAATTTTTAACAAGAAGAAAAAAGTTTCAACATGGAAACCATCATTCTTGATGATTGCAGAAGAGAGTTTATACTGTATTTTAAGTTTAGAACCACTAGCAACACTGAGCCGCTCAGTAGTTTTCTCAAAGTACTTTGTTGGGACCATTCCCTCCAAAATACAGTTTGAATTTGCACTTGTGTCGAACAAGAGAACAACGTTTAAGACAAAATCATCAATTTTGATGTTTATGTTGATGAAGAATTTTTGGATTTTAAGTTGATTAATTATATCACAAAATCCTTCATTTTCATCATCTTTAGATTTTAATATGATTGTATCATTGGAAACCTTTTCAGAAATAGTTTCAGGTTCAGAATCAGTTTGCATATCACCTAACTGGGAGATGATAAGATGATGCAGCTTTTGCTATTCTTTAAGTTCTTTCACTTTGATTTTAAGATTATTAATTTCAAACTATAAATCTTGAACAATCATTGGGTTTTTAGCAGTAGATTTCTTAATTCTTATGATTGTTTCTTTCAAATCATATTTATTTTTGATAATTGGATTTTTCATATTTTTGGAAGAACTTTCTTCAATTATTTTTTTGAATTTATGGAAATAAGTTTTCTTATCATTAGAATCTTGGATTGAATTGAGAACTTTAAATAAGAGATTTTGCTCTTTTGTTAAGACATTAACTATCAGAGAGTCTGAATCTCCTTCAGATGAAGTTATATTATCATCTTGAATTTGATTTCAATATTCTGAAAATTCTTTATCAGATTCATCTCCAGAAGACTCAATTAAAAGATTATTAAGTTGTTCTTCAACTGGTGAATCAAGATTTAAAGCTTTTATTTTTTCTTTAACCTACAATACTTGCTAATATGACTGGGTTTACCATAGTTATAGTAGATTATAAGCTTTTTAGGGACATTCTCATTATTGATTGGAGGTTTGGACTTAAATTCTTGTTTAAGTCTTTTGGGTTTGGTTGAAGCTTTATGTTTGTAATATTTGGTAGTTTTCTGGACATTTTTAGGTTTCGATTTAGTCTTCTTCTTCGTACAAGGAAGACCAAATTGTTCATAGAACTTTCCAAGCTCTCCCTTTGTTTGAGCCTTTTCTCTGGCAAGTTAGGATTGAATTTATCATCTTGACATATTTTAAGAACTACCTTTTGGACAAAAGCAATGAGTTGATCATAACTCAATTGCTCATAAGGAATTTCACCATTTAGAGATTGACTTCTAATTTTATCACGAACCTTGTCACCTAAAGATTTTGGAAGTCTGGCAAGAAATTTTTCTTTCTAGAACGGCTGTTGACTATCTTCTCTAGTATAAACCCTAGTTAAAAAGGTGTCTCTATACCACTTAAAATCAGCTAAGGTTCTACATTTAAGATTAGACAGAAGTTCCGCAGATCTATCACACTATAAGGAAGGATCACCTATGGCATGTTGCACTATTGTGAAGATTAGGGTGTTGACAGCATCAACAATGGGTTTACCATCGCTAAGGATTAGAAATCCTTCAGGGTCAGTTTTGATTGTGTTTTGAATATCATTTCTTTGAGTGTCGGCAAGATAATGATCCCACCAACCCTTAACTTGACCAATAAAACCGCCAACCAAGATTTCTATGATAACTTGATCACTACAGTCGTAAGAGGTTTGATAGGTTGTGGACACCATGGTCATTTCTTGAAGAGTACAAAGAATTTGATACTCAATTTTTCCATCGATATCCTAGACATAAACATTGTTTGCACTAAAGGATTTGAAGGTTGGGTCACGTTCTTCAAGCAACATATCCAGTGGAGTCGCTCTTTGATAATAAAGTTTTGAAGGATTTTTCCAATTAAGCATTTTGCTAACTATAGGATTTACCTTAATGACAGAACTAGCTTCAAATTGACAATCTGGCTCAGACTAGGAATCAGATTGTTTAATTGCATTAATGATTAAAGTGTTAGAAGTTTTAGATTCTTCAGATTGTGGTGTATCAGGAATAACAGCATCAATTGGAGGGATACGATTTAGTTTTGAGACAATTTCACTAGTAAGATCAGAGTTAGAACTATTATTATTATTGTTTTTCTTAAGAAGTTTGATACTTTCTTTTAATTGTTTAATAACCTTAAATGGTTTAAAGATTGGTTTATCGATTGGAGTTTTAATAGTTTTTTCTCCAGAAACTGAAGGTTTATCTTTTTTTAATTTTTTCTTTGTTTTTAGGTTCTTTACCTATGATTTTCTCACCTAAGATTTGGAGATACTTGTTTGTATAATTGTTTTGTTCCATAAGTCCTTTAATATCTTGAGGACTAACTGGTTCATTGTCTAATTTAGATTTGAAAGGATTAGCAATGACAGGTTTATTGTTTTTATCCTTCTTATCCAAAAAATAAGAACTTGAAGGAGGAATATCAGATTTGACAAGGTTACCATCTATATGGGTCCAGACAGTTAAGACATTAACAGATTTATCTTCCATAAGACCAATGCTCCAAGTATAAGGGATTTCATTCCTAATCATGTAAGCATGAAACCAATCAAAGAAGGGAACATTAGATTGAACATTTCTCATAAAGGATTACCATTTCTCTTGGATTTCTTTACAATTTTCACCCCTATAATGTTCGAAAAACCATTTCCTTTGAGGTGACCAAGCCTTGGAAAAGAAGCCTTTCCTAAGGGTTTCTTTATCTATTTCAAAGGTTGTATTAATCATGGACATCATTCATATCAGAAAAGGTTGGAGATAGGATAGACCTCTATTCATTATTGTATTCTTGACGATAGATGGGTTTAGGTAAAGATGACGAGGTATCTAAACCTTGAAGATTAACAAAAGATGGAGTAGATTTGATTGTTGAAAAAGATTTTCTAGAAAAGGCAGATCTAAAGTCTTCGAACCTAGATGAGATTGATCTAAGAGATCTAGTTGAACTAAAAGAGTTTCTCCTATCAAAAATTATTTCGACTTTAGTTGATTGATGTTGGATAATTTTAGAAATTTCTGGTGATTTTCTAGGCAAAGCTGGTACAGCTTCATCCATTGTCCATTTTTCAGGGAGAACAACATCCTTCCAACGGATCATCTTCAGGACAACTACGTTTGTCTTAGTAACATCAATTAAAAATAATGTTGTTACCCCCATTTTCTTTGGATTTTAAAGCTTTAGATTGATAAGAATTCATTATCTTATACTGAATTCTATAAATTAAGGCAAGAGGGATGGATTTGGGCTTCATGTCGAAGCCACAGACTTTAAGATTTAAGAATAAAGCATCTAAAATATTTTTATCATTTAGACTTACAGTCTTATTAGGATAACAGTTGAAATAGATTGGACCATGACCTAAGCTGGTTTCTGCAGTTCCGAACAAAGAATCGTGGAATTGATTATGATGAACATCCCTAAGACAGAGAAGAACAGATGCGTTAAGACCTTCATGGGTTAATGGCTTGACAGCAACCTGCACACATCCAATATGCTTATAGTTGTATTTTTGTTTATGTTTTTTAATAGTTTCTTTAGACAAAAGATGAAATTCTTCATCGTCACCTTCGATTTCAATTTGTTTCTCCACAGTCTTAATAATATACTCAGAACTCTTAAAGAATCTACCTTCAGGTTTGTAGAGTTCATTTGTTGATATCTTAAGAATATCCCAATTATCAAAGTCTTGATTTATGTCTTCAAAACGAATTTCTTCATTAAATATATCAGGTTTAGATTAATTAGTTTGTTCTTTAGACAAGGAAGAAGATGAAGATTGAGAAGATCTGATAGAAAGTTTGGAAAAAGATGAAGACAAAGATCGTAACATGATAACATAAAAGAAAGGTCAGAGAATATAAAGATAAAGAATAAACGCAGGAAATAAAAAAATTAAAAACAAATATGATGTATATACCCCCGATATCATAGCCATCATTTAGATCTATAGAACTAAAAATGAGAAATCTAAGTTAAATTTTATCTTCTGAACAAGATCTTAAGATTATCATTTTATTCTTTACTTTGATTTAGATCTGAGAAGTTTATCATTTACTGAACCTTATTTTAACTTTTTAAGTTTAAAATTATTTCCAGATCTATAGCCAGATCTATAGCAAGCATTTACCAGATCTTGGTCCAAGGTCACCACCTTTGGTCCAAGGTCACCACCTTACCTAAACTATCACTACCTGTGGAAGCATCATCGAATTAGACTTACTACCCTTCACCACTGGGTTTTACTGCTACAACCCCACAGAATGTGATTGGCCATTGACAAATGAAGAACTTAGTTTTGATGATAACAAACATGAAGATGGGTCAAGATCATATCCATGAGTCAAGATCATAACCAAGACCCTCAAGACTAGCTATAGGCTTTAGATCATGATGTAAAGGTATAAATGATTCACCTAAAGTCAAAAATAAAAAGAACTCAAATAGCTCACATATTCATGAGGCTTCAAATTGGTTTTTGGTTACCAAAGAAACAAACACAAAAAGCTTACTAGATCATTTGAGATTAATTGGCAATATTCAAAAGCTATAGGAAATGATTTTTCTATGAGGCTTATTCAAATAACAACTTTTGTTATTTGAATAACCAATATTAGAGAAGTCAAATAATCTCATCTGCGTAAGGGTTATTCGAATAACGCCCTGTGTTATTCGAATAACAAGTTCAAATTTATCAAGGCACTTGATGTATTATTCAAATAACATAAGTGTTATTCGAATAACACACGTTCTCAGAAGCATTTCTAAGAAAGGCTTATTCGAATAACAAGTTTGTTATTCGAATAAGAAGTTTTCCAGAAACCAATCTGTAAGTCGTTATTCGAATAATAATATGGGTTATTCGAATAACATGTTCCAGAGACAAAATTGCCCCAAGCTATTTGAAGCCTTATTCGAATAACAAACTTGTTATTCGAATAAGACCACGAACCAGAAGAGGAAATACGGATAGTAAGCTCCCATTAATGCTCCCAACCACTCTCCAACGGCTCTTTTATACAATGGGCTTTAAATACAAGTTGTTGGGCATTTATGGGGGTTGATCAACCAAGCTGAAAAGCCCAGTTGAGCATTAATACGAGTTTCACTATCATTGTTCATAAATCCTCTATTTTGATCATTATCAAGTGAATCATAAATACCCATAGGACTTCAAGTTGTATCATTCACTCTTGAGAGAGCTTCTATTCATCTATATTCTTGTTAAATCTGTAAAGAGAGGGTGAGGTATCCCTCCATATTGTAAAGGGTAAGGCATCCCTTTGTTTGAAGAGACTCAAGCTCAAGGGTGAGGTATCCCAAGGAGTTGAGTGCTCAAGTTTGTAAAGGTAGTCAAGCACCTATTGAAGCTTGAAGATATAGTGGAAAATCTTGAGTGGTTGCTTAAGGACTGGACATAGGTCACAAGTGGATTGGTGGCCGAACCAGGATAAATTATTGTGTTTGATTCTCTAAACCCTTCTCTTTATATTTGTGTATTGCTTGTATTCTTACTTGATTACTTCTCTCTTGGTTGGTTATTAAGCAATATATATTGTTCTTATCAATTCATTCATTTCAAATAGTCAATAGCTTCAACAAAATTCAATAGTCAAGTATTTTTGCAAAAGAATTGCGAACTTGCTTTATAAACTCAATTCACCCCTCCTCTTTAGTATTGAAGCCACTTGGTAACAAATGGTATCAGAGCTAGACTCTTGTATAAAGAGCTTAGCCGCTTCAAGAGTAAAGATGGCTTCAAATGATTTTTCTAATGAAAGTTCTTCTATAAATAGGCCTCCCTTTTTCAATGGGGATGGTTATGCATATTGGAAAGAAAGGATGAAGATTTTTATTGAAGCTATTGATATTGATGTGTGGGATGCCATTGAAAATCGTCCTTTTGTCCCTACACGTCTAGTTGATGGTATTAGAACAAATACACTAAGAAATGAATGGACCGATGATGACAAGAAAAAGGTCCAATACAACTTGAGAGCCAAGAATATCATCACTACTTCTTTAGGACAACGATGAATTCTTTAGGGTGTCAAATTGTAAGACCGCTCAGGAAATGTGGCATACATTGCAAGTAACTCATGAAGGTACAAGTGAGGTAAAAAGATCTAGAATTAACACACTCACTCATTAGAATGAACCAAGGGGAAAGCATTCAAGAAATGCAAAAACGTTTTACTCATATAATTAATCATCTTGCTTCATTGGGAAAAACTTTTTCCAATGAAGATCTCATTAACAAAGTTTTGAGATGTTTAAGTAGGAATTGGCAACCCAAGGTGACAGCAATATCGGAATCAAGAAATCTTGCCACAATGACTTTGACCACCCTCTTTGGAAAGCTTCAAGAACATGAGTTGGAGCTAAACAGATTAAGTCAAAGTGAGGAGCAAGATAAGAAAAAAAAGAGGATTGCTCTCAAGGCCACCTCCTCAACAATTTATAATGAGGATGAAGATGATGAAGATGGTATTGACAATCTTGAGATGAATGAAGAAAACTTTAGCCTCCTTGTTAAGAGATTTGGAAGATTTCTTAAGAAGAAAGGAACTCAAAGAAGACCACCTTTCCCTCCCAAAAGGTCATTTCAAAAAGGTGAAGGAACCTCCTCTACTCCAACTTGCTATGAATGTGGAAAACCCGGACACATGAAGATGGAATGTCCGATTTTTCAAAAGAAGATAGAGAAGTTTGAAAAGAAGCCCTTCAAGGAAAGGAAAGGAAAGGAAAGGAAGAAGAGCATACATCGCTTGAGAGGACAACGATATGGACTTCACTGATGACTCAGAGGATGAGGAAGCCCACCTTTGCCTTATGGCAAATGGAGAAGAAGAAGAGGAAAACGAAACATAGGTAACCTCATCTAATCTTGAACTATCTCCTTCATATAATGAATTGCAAGATGCCTTTCAAGAATTGCATGATGAATCCATGAGACTCACCAAAATGGTTTTAACTTCCAACAAAACAATCTTCTTAATGACTAACAAAATTTCTACTTTAACTAAGGAGATTGAAGAACTCAAAGTTGAAAATGAGACTCTAGGACTTATTGATGCCAACTCATCATGCATGATCTGTTCTTCACATAAAAATGTACCCATACCCTCATCTTGTTTTTCATGTAAAGAATATGAAATTAAAATTGAGGACTTGAAAAACACTCTTGCAAAATTTACTATAGGAAGAGATAATTTGATTGTATTACTAGGGAAACAAAGATGTGTCTTTCAAAAAGCCAGTTTAGGGTATAATCCCAACAATCAACAAAAGTTTCTAAAAAATTTCTTTGTTTCCTCAAGTACCTCAAGTAGTCCCATCATTAAATGCTTTCATTGTGGAAAGAAAGGGCATAGTGCATCAACATGTAATGTAAGGAAGAAAATCAACTCAAAGGTTGGAACAAAAATGGTTTGGGTCCCTAAGGGCACCATGCCTAACACTAACAAACATGGACCCAAGAAGATTTGGGTACCAAAGGTTAAAATCTGAATGTGTGTTGTAGGTGTGCTTGAAGACCAAGAGCTCAAGTTGGTAACTTGATAGTAGATGCTCCAAGCACATGACCGATGATGGCTCCAAGTTCTCCTTCCTAGTCCCCAAGAAGAGTGGACATGTGACTTATGGTGACAATAACAAAGGAAAGATCCTTTAAGTCGGTAAAGTTGGTAAGATTCCTTCCTCATCCCTTGATAATGTTTTACTTGTTGAAGGACTCAAACATAACTTGCTTAGCATTAGTCAATTGTGTGATAAGGGGAATAGAGTAATATTTGATTCAAATTGTTGCATAATTGAGAGTAAGGATGATAAGTATGTTAAGTTTGTTAGTCATAGGGTCAATAACATATATATGATTAGCCTTGATGACATTTCCTCAAATGATGCTAATTGCTTTATAACTAGAGAAAATGATTCATGGTTATGGCATAGAAGAATTGCTCACGTTCACATGGATCACTTAAACAAATTAGTTTCTAAAGAACTAGTAATTGGTCTTCCAAAGCTCAAATTTGAAAAAGATAAACTTTATGATGCATGTCAAAAGGGAAAACAAGTAAAGGTCTCTTTTAAAGCTAAAAATATGGTTTCAACTTCTAGACCTCTACAACTTTTGCACATGGATCTTTTTGGTCCCTCTAGAACTATGAGCTTTGGTGGAAATTACTATGCCTTAGTGATTGTGGATGATTTTTTTAAGTTTACATGGACATTGTTTTTATCTCACAAAAATGATGCTTTTCAATCATTCAAAAAGCTTGCTAAAGTTATCCAAAACAAAAAAGGTTTTTGTATTGCATCCATAAGAAGTGATCATGGTGGTGAATTTGAAAACCATGAATTTGAAACATTTTGTGATGAACATGGTATTGAGCATAATTTTTCAGCCCCTAGAACACCACAACAAAATGGTGTTGTAGGAAGGAAAAATCGATCTTTAGAAGAAATGGTAAGAAATATGCTCAATGAGGCCAACCTTCTTAAGTATTTTTGGGCGGATGCGGTTAACACCGCGTGTTATGTCATGAATAGGGCTGTAATAAGGCCAATTTTAAAGAAAATCCCCTACAAATTATACAAAGGAAGGAAACCAAATGTCTCACATTTTCGTGTTTTTGGATGTAAATGCTTTGTTTTAAATAATGGAAAGGATAACTTGGGGAAGTTTAATGCAAAATCTGATGAGGGAACATTTCTTGGTTATTCTATGCATAGTAAGGCCTTTAGGGTTTATAACAAATGAACTATGACCATAGAAGAGTCCATACATGTTGCATTTGATGAGACTAACCCAAACGAGCCAAGAAAGGAGCTTGTTGATGATGTTGCAAAAATCCTTGCAAGAACTCACCTAAGAAATCAAGAAAAAGAAGTCAAGAAGCAAGAAGAAAGCCCATATGATTCTCCAAGACAAGAGGACTCTCAAATCATAGATCTTCCCAAGGAATGGAGAACATCAAGATATCATCCTCTTGACAAAGTAATAGGTGATGTATCAAAAGGGGTAATCACTTGTAACTCTCTTAGAGATGCATGTAATCATATGGCTTTTGTTTCTCAAGTTGAACCTAAAAACATAAATGAGGCCATTAATGATGAACATTGGATCTTGGCCATGCAAGATAAACTAAACCAATTTGAGAGGAATCAAGTTTGGGAATTAGTTCCAAGGCCTAATGATCATCCCATAATTGGCACCAAATGGGTTTTTAGGAACAAACTTGATGAAACGGGCTTAATAATAAGAAACAAAGCTAGGCTTGTAGCTAAAGGTTATAATCAAGAAGAAAGTATAGATTATGAAGAAACGTATGTTCCCGTAGCTAGACTAGAAGCCATTAGAATGCTACTTGCATATGCTTGCATCATGGACTTTAAACTTTTTCAAATGGATGTCAAAAGTGCCTTTTTAAATGGTTTTATCCAAGAGGAAGTGTATGTGGATCAACCTCCCGATTTTGAAAACTATGAACTACCCAACCATGTTTTTAAACTTAAAAAGGCATTGTATGACTTGAAACAAGCTCCTAGAGCTTGGTATGAAAGGTTGAGTAAGTTCCTTTTGGAAAATGGTTTCTCTAGGGGAAAGGTTGACACAACTTTTTTCATCAAACATAAAAAGCATGACATTCTACTTATTCAAATATATGTTGATGATATTATATTTGGTGCTACTAATGACTCTCTTTGTAAAGAATTTGCTAATATCATGCAAAGTGAGTTTGAGATGTCCATGATGGGTGAGCTCAATTTCTTCCTTGGCTTTCAAATCAAACAAACAAAGGATGGGACTTTCATAAGTCAATCCAAATATTGCAAGGAGTTGCTCAAAAAGTTTGGAATGGAAGGAGCAAAATAAATGGCTACACCAATGGGAACTTCCTGTTACTTGGACAAGGATGAAGGAGGTAAATCGGTAGAAATTACTAAGTATAGAGGTATAATTGGGTCACTTCTTTACCTTACCGCAAGTAGGCTGGATATCATGTTTAGTGTATGCAAGTGTGCTAGATTTCAAGCAAATCCTAGAGAATCACAACTAAGTGCTGTAAAACGAATTATGAAATATCTAATAGGCACTTCACAAATGGGATTGTGGTACCCTAAGGGTGCTTCATGTAGACTAATTAGTTATTTCGATTCTGATTTTGCTGGGTGTAAAATGGATAGGAAGAGTACTAGTGGGACATGCCACTTTCTTGGAAGCTCATTAGTTTCTTGGCATAGCAAGAAGCAAAATAGTGTGGCATTGTCAATAGCTGAAGCTTAATATATTGCAGTTGGAAGTTGTTGTGCTCAAATCCTTTGGATGAAGCAACAACTTCTAGACTATGGTCTTGAGCTAGATCACATCCCAATAAGATGTGATAATACTAGTGCAATCAACTTGTCTAAAAATCCTATTTTACACTCAAGAACAAAGCACATAGAAATACGACATCATTTTATAAGAGACCATGTTCAAAAGGGTGATTATATGCTTGAATTTGTGGAAACAATTAAACAACTAGCTGATATCTTCACTAAACCTCTAGCAAAAGAAGCATTCTATTTCATTAAAAGATAATTGGGCATAATTGATCAATCATGCATATGAATAAATGCTTGCATTATTATATCCTTGATTTATTTCCATTAAATCTTTGCTAACTTGGGCGTCGGAGGTTTTCCTAAATTTGTTTTACAGGTCCTACACAAAATTAGGTAAAACTGTGCTTAACTGGTGCCTGAATAAGGCCTGAGTTATTCGAATAACAACTTATAGTATATTCCTATGTATTCTGCTCTTTAACTGGTTATTCGAATAACCAGTTGGTTATTCAAATAATAATGGTCAGGAAGCACCAAATGATTCATTATTCGAATAACACAATTGTTATTCAAATAAGGTTTGTCAGAAAACACCCAAGTTTACATTTTTATTCGAATAAAGATTTTGTTATTCAAATAAAATATGGCAGAATGCCATGTCCTTTACAGCCTCACTATTGTTATTCGAATAACACTTATTGTTATTCAAATACCGTTTAGCTGGGTGGTCAAAACGTTTGATCTACCACCTTGTTATTCGAATAACATAATTGTTATTCGAATAACATAATTGTTATTCGAATAACATAATTGTTATTCGAATAACATAATTGTTATTCGAATAACATATGAGATACAAATATGGTCCCCACGTTTCTGAACTTCATTTCTGAAATTTTTCCCTTTCTCCCCATGTTCCACCACCGTTCTCTCTCTCTAAACTCTCTTCCCTTTCCACCAAAACCACCCATCAATCCCTCAAACTCTCTAATGGCATCCTCATCTAAGAGCCCACGTTCAAAAACCCCTCCTACCAACAATCCTCTCGATCTCAGGAGACTCTCATCTAACGAAGCTGACCTGATGAGGTTCGGGGAGCATTTCTGGAACCGCAATATTGTGCAGCCAAAGGTGATGGACCTAAAATTCTTTGAAGATGAAGGTGGATTCGAGTTTCTTGACTCTCTCAACCACTAAGGAGTTCTCAAATTGTGTAGCTACTCTGACACCATCTTCCCTGATCTGGTGAAGATGTTCTATTGCAATTTGAGGCTAGATGGTCCAAACATCGTCTCCGAGATCAAGGACTAACAAATAGTAATCTCCCCTTCAGACTGGATGGAGCTCTTCAACCTGAATGCTACAGGCACTGCTATTGAAGAAGACAACAGGCCATTCATCAAGGAGTATGATAAGGAAGAAGCCATGCCTCTCATTGTAAAGGCTAGCACTCAATGGCCTAAGGTTGGGTTGAAGAGTGGGACGCTAAACAGTCAGGATAAGTTACTTCATTATGCGTGCACACACATTCTCGCACCTCGTGGTGGTAACTACGCCTACTTAACTGAGGATGACATTTTCATGGTCTGGGTTCTGAGGAAGAACTAGAGAATCAACTGGCCAAACTTCATTGGCAAACACATGCTAAAGGCAAAGCACCAAGAAAACTCCAACTTGCCTTATGCCTTACTCATCTCTGTGTTCCTCAAAAAATACAATGTAATCCAGGAAACTGAGTGACCAGTGAAGCTCACTCACTTCAATATCTTCGGAGAATACACTCTGAAGAAAATGAAGATGGTCCCATATGAGGTCGGCGGATGGGTATATCTTGATGAACGGGACGAGGCTAGTGCTGGTGCTCCTGCTGTGCCTGAAGATGCTCCTGAAACTGCTCCTGAAACTACTGCTGCTGCTGCTGATGTCCCTGTCGCTGATCATGTGATAAATGATCAGCTTATGTCAACCATGCTTAACCTCAAAGCCTACATTGAACACACAAACACTATCATCTTTGACCGGCTTGAGGTGATTGAGCGTGAGCAGACTGCCCTACGAACCTTGTTATCTGGACAAGCTCCCTCCACTCCTCCTCTTGCACCAAATACCTTTTTCTAGGATCCATAGCTCCTAAGATTTTTTTATGTTTTGGATTGTAGCAAATCATGACTAGAGACACCGTAAATGTAATTGACCATTGTTTTTTGTTAATGTTAAATGATCCTTATCCATATTAATGATTTGTATGATCTTCTCCTTATTTATTTAATAGTTCAAATATACGTCTAAATTGCATATTTGTTTGTGCTTCTGTTACTCCATCTTTTTAATAATGACAAAAAGGGGAGAATACATCATTATATTTTTGACAATCTTTTGGAGATTATGTTGAGAAAAGACAGGTTAGAAAATCTTCCTTAAAGAGGATCAAGGATTCCAAAAGAAAGGGGGAGCTGCGCATATCTCTGAAAATCAATTCTCCTCTTACAAAGTAGAGGAGGTGTAAGTATCTTTCCTTTGTGGATTCCATTGGTTTATGGACTAACTCTTTTCTCAAATGCTTGGTTTGTCATCATCAAAAGGGGGAGAATGTGATTGGCCATTGACAAATGAAGAACTTAGTTTTGATGATAACAAACATGAAGATGGGTCAAGATCATATCCATGAGTCAAGATCATAACCAAGACCCTCAAGACTAGCTATAGGCTTTAGATCATGATGTAAAGGTATAAATGATTCACCTAAAGTCTTAAATAAAAAGAACTCAAATAGCTCACATATTCATGAGGCTTCAAATTGGTTTTTGGTTACCAAAGAAACAAACACAAGTATCCAAAAGCTTACTAGATCATTTGAGATTAATTGGCAATATTCAAAAGCTCTAGGAAATGATTTTTCTAAGAGACTTATTCGAATAACAACTTTTGTTATTCGAATAACTAATATCAGAGAAGTCAAATAATCTCATCTGCGTAAGGGTTATTCGAATAACGCCCTGTGTTATTCGAATAACAAGTTCAAATTTATCAAGGCACTTGATGTATTATTCGAATAACATAAGTGTTATTCGAATAACACACGTTCTCAGAAGCATTTCTAAGAAAGGCTTATTCGAATAACAAGTTTGTTATTCGAATAAGAAGTTTTCCAGAAACCAATCTGTAAGTCGTTATTCGAATAACAATATAGGTTATTCGAATAACATGTTCCAGAGAAAAAATTGCCCTAAGCTATTTGAAGCCTTATTCGAATAACAAACTTGTTATTCGAATAAGACCACAAACTAGAAGAGGAAATAACGGATAGTAAGCTGCGATTAATGCTCCCAACCACTCTCCAATGGCTCTTTTATACAATGGGCTTTAAATACAAGTTGTTGGGCATTTATGGGGGTTGATCAACCAAGCTGAAAAAACCCAGTTGAGCATTAATACGAGTTTCACTATCATTGTTCATAAATCCTCTGTTTTGATCATTATCAAGTGAATCATAAATACCCATAGGACTTCAAGTTGTATCATTCACTTTTGAGAGAGCTTTTATTCATCTATATTCTTGTTAAATCTGTAAAGAGAGGGTGAGATATCCCTCCATATTGTAAAGGGTGAGGCATCCCTTTGTTTGAAGAGACTCAAGCTCAAGGGTGAGGTATCCCAAGGAGTTGAGTGCTCAAGTTTGTAAAGGTAGTCAAGCACCTATTGAAGCTTGAAGATATAGTGAAAAATCTCGAGTGGTTGCTTAAAGACTGGATGTAGGTCACAAGTGGATTGGTGGCCGAACCAGGATAAATTATTGTGTTTGATTCTCTAAACCCTTCTCTTTATATTTGTGTATTGCTTGTATTCTTACTTGATTACTTCTCTCTTGGTTGGTTATTAAGCAATATATATTGTTCTTATTAATTCATTCATTTCAAATAGTGAATAGCTTCAACAAAATTCAATAGTCAAGTATTTTTGCGAAAGAATTGCGAACTTGCTTTATAAACTCAATTCACCCCCTCTTGAGTATTGAAGCCACTTGGTAACACAGAATAGATCCAAAACGGGTATTATGTACCATCCAGTCCAAGAAGAGGTAACATAAACTGTGTACTTTCCAGATCCAGTTATAACAACAAAGATTAACATATTAAAACATAGTTCAGTAAAGAAATAAACAGATCAGATAAAGATCAAAGCATTATAACATAATAATGTTAGTATCCAGTTCAATAAGATAAATAAGCAACTTAGATCTGTTCATTTACTTTCATACTTCCCCATCAGGCTTTGATACCAAAGTTATAGGGCAAAGATCAAAGGAAAAGACGGAGGGGGAGAAGGAGCAGGATGAAGAGAAGTAGGATGCAAACAGACTGCTTACATGAAATAGATGCATATAGATTTCAATAACAGTTATGATATATATAAAACCTTCATTATGTTGCTTTGGCGATATAGGCCGTATACTAGCATATAAATAAAGATTTTGATAAACTTGGAATTTGAAATTCATTGTATTTAATTCATTGATGATTATAACGTTCCTTGATTATTCAAGTTGAATTGAGATTTATATTGGTATCGAATCCTTAATTATTTAAGGTTGAGCTAGAATTTGTAGTTGGTTGGTCAGCACTCTTAAAAATTGAAATTTAATTGTATATGAGAATTTTTGTAACACCCTCCGTAGGGTATCACATTTCTGACTACCGACTTATAATCTGAAAATGATTTCATAAAAGGTTTGAGTTATAAAAGGTGGGTTTTAAAATTTCTTTTCGCAGAAAGATAAACTTACTAAAATTTATAGGTAATACTGAAAAATAGATTTAAACTGATTAATATATATTATTGATACCATATAATATTTAACAATTATTCAAGAAATATAAAACTTACAGACTCAATTTTAAACAGTAGCAAACCCCATGACGGGTCCTACTTAATAGCACAGTAAAACACTATCGATAAAAACTCAACATACTTATTTCATCTTGTATCCATCTTGATGTGCCATGTATCTGTTCCTCATCAAAGCTGCACACCATCGAATCCGGGATGGTTACCCCTTGATATTGTCACCGAACTCAGATTATTTGCCTTCATTCACATCTAAGAAACTCGTTCCATCTACTATTTAATTTTTAACAATACAAAACATAACAAAACAATATAACAAAGAGGTGAGATCACCTACGCTAATACCAGCATGGTATAGTATAGAGATAACACAAACAACACATCATACAGGTATATCTTACCATAATTACAATCATGCCCTCAACATTATTGTCATCACACAGATACAATAATTACAGTCATGCCCTCAATCATTATTTATCACAACAAATATAATAAATAATAATTACCATCATGCCATTAACATTATTCAAATTACACGATAATTACAATAATGTCATCAACATTATTTATCATCATCATCATCCAATGTTCCTCAATTATTATATCACACAGATATAAATATTAAATATTTACGATAATGCCCTCAACATTATCCAGGTATTCAATAGTTCAATTATCATAACCAATACTCAATAATTATGCATGTGCACATAGACTCAATTTCTTACTCCATGGAGGTTTTCACAAATTCGAGAAGAATGCTCTAGTTAATTGCTCAGCCTTAGCCCATAGACAATCTCCAGTCTTTCTGGTTAATTGTCCAACCTTAACCCACAAACAATCTCCAGTCTTTGAAAAGAATCGTGTTCTTGACGGGTATCGTCAATGCGTTGCAACGGACTACATCGCCAAGTGGCACATAGCACTTTGCCAATCACCGTCCACTGGTCGACCGCCGCGCCTTGACGCCTCTAAGATCCATCATAGACCTCACTTTTCAATTCTCATTCTCTCTTCAACCACAAGGGTCATAATAGCTATCAGCTATTAATTTTCGTTCAATGCACGAACATCTCAATGCAATTCTATTCAAATTCATCATATGACTCAATGTATATTTTTCAATTTCATCATATGCCTCACTGCGTATCTTTTCAATGCATGTATAATGCACCAAATGCCAATCACAGGCTAATCTCATCATTTTCTCATACAGTGTCCATACACTGGTTCTTGTATGTAAAATGCATCAATGCCAATCACAGGCAAAATTTATCATTTTCTCATACAGTGTCCATACACTAGTCCAACAGTTATCATACTGTATATTCAATAGCAAAATCATATTATCGCATTTTCATAGTCGTAAAACACTTTTGTCGTGTCTTCATAATCGTGCAATATTTCTGTTACGTTTTCACAATTTTGCAATGTTTCTGTTGCATTTTCAAATCGCGTAGCGATTTTTCATCATTTCTCAATCACGTAAAGATATTCCCTCATTTTTCAAATCACATAGTAATTTTTCAATGTTTTCTCAATCACGTAAAAATATTCCACTAGTTTTAAATCGCGTAGCGATTTTTCAACAATATCTCAAGCGCGTAAAAATATTAAACGCTTTCCAAATCGCGTAGAAGTATTTCAACGTTTTTCAAATCGCATGGAAATATTTAAACGTTTTTTCAAATCGTGTAGCTTAAAAATCACGTTTTTAAGTTACGTAAATCATTTTCCACCATTTTACAACCACGTAAAATATTCCTCAATATTTCAAAATTTTCAATTCAACCTTTCTCAAAATAATATGACTTCGCACATTATTTCCACATTTTCTTACTCAAGAAAATCCTTTTTGCAATATATTCCACAAATTCACTATTTCATTGAATTAAATCAATGTTTCTCACTTAAAATTTCCTAACGCGCTCCAAAACCCAAAGGATGAGTTTTACGTTAGTAAATTTTAAATCATCAAAGTTTCCTTTATAATTCAAAATAAATTGTCAAATTCAATCCTCTTCCAAAATAATTTGAGGTTCAAACCCTTACAACCTCTATTTTCCTTTCATAACCGAAATTTCTATTTCTCAAGTGATAAAACACTTTGTTTCCATTTCTTTGATCCTTGTACTAGATCAATTACATTTCCACTTTGAAATCACTTTGTTTCATAAAACCAAGGCATTACAAGCCTTCCAAAACTGTGGTACATGGCCATTGAAACCATCAAATATTTTTCCTTCTAAATCAATTAAGTTCCATACATGGTTTTACACAAACAAAACCATTAAAATTTCTCCAAAAACCGTGAACACTTGGTCTTTGAAATCAAAACATTTGTTCATTTTCATATCCACTTTCTTTGCAAATCCTTAAAATCATCAACGTATTACTCATAATTAGTAAATTACTTAGAATCTCTTGCTCCCAAAATTAGTTTAAGGCTGTAACACCCCTTCAAATAGCAACCGCAGCGCAATCATCATTACACCACAGTTACTAAATCCAAGTGTGTCACAGTCATGATAAATGTAACTTCTAAATCTCAAGAGTCTATATTTTTTTTTAACAATATGCATAAGTAGAAAATACGAGCCTTGAATGAAATATAAATATACTCAACCTTTAATACAACGACTGAAATAAAATCATATTCCTTATATATATTTTATAGTCAATTTACACAAATCACTGATGACAGAGAACATAATAATTACAGAGTCCAATAAAATACAGCAAGAATAAAAACACTAAAAAGGGGAAAAGTAGTAGCCCAGGGATGGGTACTACCAGCAGACAAAGCCGCAACCCCATATGTACATGAAGCTCGGCGTCCCAGTTGACACGAAAGGCATCAATGCCTCCACGCGACTGCATTCTTACATAATCGAAGAAATCTTGTCCAGATGCCCAAGCCAATCAACCACTGTGTGGTCCCTCTTCATCTTCCTCACGATCTTTTATGAAATACAAATATAAAATAGGAACTCGGAAATACAGGAAAGAGGTGAGACACCCATCCTTCATTACCATTATTGGCAGTAAGAAAACAGCATGGCGCAAAGCACCCACCAAGCAATACAGTTCATATATTTATCAATAGTAGCAGCAGAATTTACAACACAAGCAATTCAACAAGGTCTCAGATACTGAACAGTTAAAACATTTCAAATAATCATAGCATCAAGATCATAATAGTATATTTATCATATAAAAGAATGACATAAGACATGCGGACTCACAATGCCGACTATCCATGCCAACTCACAATGCCAACTCACAATGTATGTGCACTTAGTACCAAGATTTTCTATTTAAAACATGAACGTCCGGTAACATGAACGTTCCGGTAGTTTCTGCCCCCCTTAAACAGTCTATGCCGGACCACGAAAAGAATATGCTCGTCAAGGCACCCGCAAGGTGTTGCAAAGGTTCTTCATGGCCAGAAATCACAGGGGTATATATAAACCGATGAATCACCACACCATGATGCCCCCTAGACCCTTCCCACAGGATCACACTATTCAAATCTCGTTCATTTACCATAAGGAGAGTAGTTATTGTCGGTTCCTCATCAGTGTGTTGCAATCGACTTTCTGGCCAGAGGTATTTTACAATGTGATAACATCATCACAAGAGGGATCACCGTAGCCTGACGCACCCAGAGATCCATCATAGACCACACTATCCAATCCTCGTTCCTAGACTCATATAGCCTTTTAACAGTCAGAGACTGAGCAATTTATAAAAATACATGCAGACTCATGCATGATCCTAGGCTCATTTAGCCCTTTAATAGTCATTGACCGAGCAAACGTCTAATGCATGATGGCTCCATGCACAATCATGTTCACAAACATTTCATAATACACAATCTTCTATAATATGCCACATTTAGGCCAATTCAAATATTGATAAGTTTTATGAGATTATCATAGAGTTCCATTCTATTAAATTCATCGAGTTCCTTGATCTAGTCAATTATGCAATCTTTAGGCCAACTAACCCTTAGAAACTTTGGCCCCACATGCCTTCAAGGTTCTAAATTCCTTTCCATATTATTCACTAGTCTCTTGATATTAATCATTTAATTTTGGTTCCATACGGGATTAATTCAATTTATCCTCATCATTAAGTATTCATGGTTTATCAAATACCCTAATGTCCCTATTTGGGATCCTTATTTTCAAAGTCTTAAGTCTTTGGTTAATTATGAGAAGGCTAGGGTAAATAACCCTTTAAACTATGGTCTTCCAAAATGTCATCATTCAATTTAATTCCTTTGCTTTATTAAGAATTAGGTAAATCTCTAATTCCTCAATCTCCAAGGATGCACCAAGGCATCACTGGTACCCAAATCTTTCTCTCTCTAAAACCGTGGCCTCTCAAGGTTCTTAGAATCTTTATTCCTCTCCATTTTATGCAATGGTTTCTAGTTATCAAATCACTTAGATTTTGTCCCCCAAAGTCAATTTCATCGCTTATGATTCCAAGTCAAAACCGTGGCCTTCCTTAATCCTTAAATTTCATTCTTTCATATATCATGTGTTAGTCACTTGATAATTAGTTATGCAATTTCCATTTCTCACAGGATTAATTTATTTGCCTAAGGTCCATGCTAAAACCATGGCTTCACAGGTCTTCCAAGTTCCACTTTTTAATTCTCATTTATGTATTAATTCCTTAAGATCAATTTACTTAAGCTTAATGTATTGAGGTCATTCCATTTGCCTTATTGCTCAAGCCAAAACCGTGGCTATCATTGAGTCTTCAAAGTCCAATCTTTCCTTCTCTTTTAGGTATTAACTTCTTGTTATTAATCAACTTAAGTTTTTAGTTCATTACGATCAATCCAATTGCCCAAGATTCAATGCCAAAACCATGGCCTCATGATGTCCAATGTCCAATTTTTCTTCCCACTTTTATGCATTAGTTTTCTGAATACTAATTCACTTAAACTTAGTTCATCAAAATTAATCCATTTGTCTCTTTACCAAGACCAAAACCGTGGCACCCCTCTTGGATATTAAACTCTCAAAGTCTTACATTCATTGTGTTAATACTATCATTCAATCTTTGATTACATAAGTCTTATTTCACTTGTATACAAAAACCAATATTCACCCCTAATTTCTAATCAAAACTGTGGCACTATGTTGAGGTAGGAAACTCCAAATTTTCCATTTAGCAACCCCAACATGATCAAGCACAATCAATAAATCAAACATATTCAAGAGCATAATCAAGTACTAATCAAATTCAAGAATACTAGATCATACAATTTTTACAATTCAAGTAAGCATACAAGAAGCATACAAGGATGGATTTCTCCATCAACATACATACAAAGTCTCCTCACCACCATAAGTGGTTGAAGTGAGTAGTCTCCCTCTTACCTAGAGGAGACAATGCAAGAAAAAAACTCCTTGATTCGCTGATTTGCAATTTTCGGATTCCACCTTCAAGAGAACCATAAAGTGGTCAAATTCTCATATTTACAAACTAAGGATTGAAAAGAATGATCCTTGGTCACCGAAGTGAATGTGAAGAATTTTACCTAAAGCCTTAAGCTTGAACTCCTTGAGATTTCTTTTTAGTGATTTTCGGATTCCACTCTCCCAAGAACCCTAGAGTGTTCAAAATCACTCAAATCACACATCAATGCTCGAAAAGAGAAACCCTTAGTCACATAGTAACCAAGGAAAATGAAAATGAAAAGAAAATGGAGAGAAATCTAGAATCTTTACCTTGGAGGACAATGGAGACAAGGTTGGATTTTGAGCAAACCTTCTAAATGAAACTTGTAGAGAATATGAAGATGAGTGTATAAATGTGTTTAGTGAAGAGAAAAATCAAAAAGCTTGGTCATCTATGGAAGGGTGATTTTCGGATTTGGAGGAGGAGAGGTAGAAAGGTTGGATTTTTGAAGAGATTTCCTAAAGAGAAAGTGTAGAGGAGGTTGAGAGATGTATAGAAATGGTGTTTATGGAGAGAAAAGTGAAGAGAAACAATGGTGGTGGTGGCTGCCATTTTCGGATTCAAGAGGAGGAAGAAGAGAAGAGGTGGAGAGAAAATGGAGGTAGAAATGGAAAATGGAGAAACTTTCTACACAAAGAAGGTAGAGGAGGTGAAGGCAAGTATAGACATGGGCTTGGAGAGGAGAAAAGATGAGCAAAAATGGAGGAGGGGCTGCCATTTTCGTGCTCATGGTGGAGGTAGAGGGAAGGAGGAGAAAAAGATGAAGAAGATAAAGTGAAGAGAGAGAAAGTGATAGGTAAAGTGAATTAGGGTTTGATGGGTTTAGGTTTAGTGTGCAAGTCACAATTTTGCCCTCCTTGGCTAGTGTGGGCTGCTGAATAGAGGAGAGAGTGAGGGGAAAAATTTGGCTTCTCATGCAAGCCAAGGGTAATTAGGTCATTTGGTGGTCAAAGCTTCTCAAAGAAGCTTTGAAAAAGCACACAAATTTGAATTAAAGTGGATTTGATTTGACATAAAGTGGATTGCATTAGGATAAGGTGATAGGATTTCTAATGCATGCTATTATCCAATGGAAAATAGTTACAGTCGACAGAAGTCAGTATTAATTTATCTGACAGATGAAATTTACACAGCATTTTATTATTCTGACTGCTAAATTTCTCAAAAAATGTGATACCTCGTAAATTATGTCCAGCCTCGGGTTTATTAGATCCCCCGTCGACATGTCTATAGTTCAAGGTTCTCAGAGAAAATATCTCGTTTCTCCGGCTTCGCTCAGTGCGCATGCAAAACGAGAAATATATCAAAATATTCGACGTTTCAGGAAAAATCCCAGAAAATTCTCAAAAATTACAAATATTATAAAACGACTATTCGTCTTATCATTTTTCCAATTTTTGAAGCATTACAGTCGTTTTACCGACTCTGCTCAATACGCATGTAAAACGAGGAATATATTAAAATATTCGTCGTTTCCGAAAAATTCTGAAAGAATTCTCATAAAACACAAATATTAGAAAATGACTATTTGTAATAAAATTTTCCAACTTTGGGAGCGTTACAGTCATTTTGCTAACTCTGCCCAGTGTGCATGCAAAACGAGAAATAATATTAAAATATTCTGCATTCTCAGAAAAATTCAAAAAAATTCCTAAAAATCTCAAATATTGTAAAATGATCATTTATCCAAAAATATTAATTTTCGGGACGTTACAACTATCCCCTTCAAATAGAAATTTCGTCCTCGAAATTTTCATCCCTTAGACTAAACATCAATGTTTTCCTTCTCCCCACGTTCTAACTTTCATGTTGCGCTTCTCATCGCGCCTATTTAGATTACTCTTAGCAACGCGATCTTTATATCCCTGTGTTGCTTTGTTCTCCTATTCTCGACTTTCACAAGAAGTTCTTCATAGATTATATTATCTCTCCATCCTTTACAACTGATACTTCCACTTTAACGTTTAATATATCTTGGTCACTTTTCCATTTCCTTTGAATTTCTCCCAACAGACCACTCGAAATAGCGATCGTATCTAGCTATACTTCATTCGGTATCGCTTCCAATGATAACCACAAGTTCTCATACTATTCCATTTACTTCTTCTTTCTTAAAGTTTGGAAAACTGGATCAAAATGTCCAACATGCTTCCCCACGCGTTTGAGAATAGATCAGAATGTAGTTGATACGGACAACAACAAATCTGTCAAGGCAAGGATGAAAGATCTGATTTAGATAGTTCATGAATACGACAAGAATATTGGTTGCTCCGAATGGTATCACGAGATACCCGTAATGTTCAAAGCGCGTTCGAAAAAATCATTTTGGGAATATTTCCAATTTCCCATGAACTTAATGATGACAAGAATATACATCTATCTTGGAGAGGACATCGACTCTCTTCTCATCGATCCACTAAATCGCTCATCTTTCTTCGAGAACATTCATCCTTGATAGAAGTTCTGTTAATTTTGTAACAACCCTCATTTCACCGAGAAATCCCATTCTTTTCCTTAACTGACAGCATCATAGCTCATTATGCGAAACTTATTTGACTATTAGAGTGGCATTTACATTCTCCTTACTTTTGGTCCTCTACGGAAAACACTAACATGTATTCTCAGGCTCCTTTTGACTACAAAGCTTCAACTTTGTTGGCCGCTATGAATTCAAAAGTCTTAACTTTTGAAAACCACTAAGGTTTTCATTGGAATGGTTTAACAGGATATGACTAGAAAATGATCATTCAGTCCCTAAATCATGTACTCTAACCGATGTGATTTCAAGTAAGCAAAGTAGATCAACAAAAGGTCCAATCTTCATGAGAAGTAGGATAGATTAAACAAACTTAGGTGTCAAGACAAGTGACAACATAAATAGAAACACTAAGTCGAAGATAAGAAAGATTCAAATGAATGCAAATAATCCATACAATTACGAATTGTAAAAAAGGAGGGTTACCCCCAGAATTATACAACACTATTCTTGGATCGTCATTTGAGGCGTAACTTCTCTTGTTTAGATCTCCAAATGTCGAGGTCTGATTGGATCTACTTCTACTAGCACTTTCCCTACGGGTTGGGTGTTGTTACTTTCTTGGTACCCGTGAACATAGTTCCCGTTTAACTTATTAGCTTTTCCATTGTTCCTCCTTTGGAATCTAGGTAGTGCATGCTTATCCCAAGTCTGACTTTCCTTCAATAGATTTGAAACCACAACTTCCAATTCTCATTACTGTGCGGTCCTCTGATCTTGGTGAATCGTCACATCAGCTATCCTTCATATTTCTCCTTCTATCGCAGCCATACTTCGATGGTCTTATGCTATGCTCATATGTGTACGTCTGCCACGAGCCAGTGTCTTTCTTCGAAGACAGACCAAACATAACACAATAAAACAAATGTAATTATTTCAAACAATATTGCCTCCCTTCGGAAGTCAAACACAAAGAGTCACACAATGCACACCATTCAAGCAAGACAAGCTAATTTACGAATCCTAACAGCTTCCAGCCTGAACTTCTTCATTCTGCCTCCACAGCATAATCTCTCGTAAGTTGTCAACTTCCAAACTGCTTCACGAACCTAACTTACAGCAGCTATTTCTTTCTCCAAAAGATCGGTTTTCCAAAATCTTTTGATCTCCTCCCAAAAGAATTCCTATTTTCCTAACACAGTACCCCTAGGAGAAGTCATAGTTTCCTGTACACACAGAACATTAAATATTGAGTGGATCAATCCTCAATATCATGCAACTGTATAACAGTAGCTATGAACATTCAACCTGTGGCAAGTCATGCATTCCTTTCCCATCATCTCAATTAAGAGACAAGGAAGTGCACAACAAACCAAGTTCTAATATGCCTAAACATAGCAAGTCCATACCCCGGCTCAACAGGATGAACTGCTCTGATACCACCTAATGAAACACCCCTTCAAATAGCAATCGTAGCGTAATCGTCATTACACCACAGTTACTAAATCCAAGTGTGTCACAGTCATGATAAATGTAACTTCTAAATCTCAAGAGTCTATATTTTTTTTTTAACAATATGCATAAGTAGAAAATACGAGCCTTGAATGAAATATAAATATACGCAACCTTTAACACAACGACTGAAATAAAATCATATTCCTTATATAGATTTTATAGTCAATTTACACAAATCACTGATGACAGAGAACATAATAATTACAGAGCCCAATAAAATACAGCGGGAATAAAAACACTAAAAGGGGGAAAAGTAGTAACCCAGGGATGGGTACTACCAGCAGACAAAGCCGCAACCCCATATGCACATGACGCTCGGCGTCCCAGTTGACACGACAGGCATCAATGCCTCCACGCAACTGCACTTTTACATAATCAAAGAAATCTTATCCAGACGCTCAAGCCAATCAACCACTGTGTGGTCCCTCTTCATCTTCCTCACGATCTTTTATCAAATACAAATATAAATCAGGAACACGGAAATACAGGAAAGAGGTGAGACACCCATCCTTCATTACCATTATTGGCAGTAAGAAAACAACACGGTGCAAAGTGTCCACCAAGCAATACAGTTCATATACTTATCAATAGTAGTAGCAGAATTTACAACACAAGCAGTTCAACAAGGTCTCAGATACTGAACAGTTAAAACATTTCAGATAATGATAGCATCAAGATCATAATAGTATATTTATCATATAAAAGAATGACATAAGACATGCGGACTCACAATGCCGACTATCCATGACAACTCACAATGCCGACTCACAATGCATGTGCACTTGGTACTAAGATTTTCTATTTAAAACATGAACATCCGAAAACATGAACGTTCCGGTAATTTCTGCCCCCCTTAAACAGTCTATGCCGGACCACGAAAAGAATATACTCGTCGGGGCACCCGCAAGGTGTTGCAAAGGTTCTTCATGGCCAGAAATCACAGGGGTATATATAAACCGATGAATCACCACACCGTGATGCCCCCTAGACCCTTCCCATAGGATCGCACTATTCAAATCTCATTCATTTACCATAAGGAGAGTTGTGATTGTCGGTTCCTCGTCAGTGCGTTGCAATCGGCTTTCCGGCCAGAGGTATTTTACAATGTGATAACATCATCACAAGAGGGATCACCGCACCCTGATGCACCTAGAGATCCATTATAGACCACACTATCCAATCCTCGTTCCTAGGCTCATATAGCCTTTTAACAGCCACAGATTGAGCAATTTATAAAAATATATGCAGACTCATGCATGATCCTAGGCTCATTCAACCCTTTAACAGTCATTGACTGAGCAAACGTCTAATGCATGATGGCTCCATGCACAATCATGTTCACAAACTTTTCGTAATACAAAATCTTCCATAATATGCCACAATTAGGCCAATTCAAATAATGATAAGTCTTATGAGATTATCGTAGAGATACATTCTATTAAATTGATCGAGTTCCTTGATCTAGTCAATTATGCAATCATTAGGCCAACTAACCCTTAGAAACTTTGGCCCCACATGCCTTCAAGGTTCTAAATTTCTTTCCATATTATTCACTAGTCTCTTGATACTAATCATTTAATTTTGGTTCCATACAGGATTATTTCAATTTATCCTCATCATTAAGTATTCATGGTTTATCAAATACCCTAATGTCCCTATTTGGGATCCTTCCTTTCAAAGTCTTAAGTCTTTGGTTAATTATGAGAAGGTTAGGGTAAATAACCCTTTAAACTATGGTCTTCCAAAATGTCATCATTCAATTTAATTCCTTTGCTTTATTAAGAATTAGGTAAATCTCTAATTCCTCAATCTCCAAGGATGCACCAAGGCATCACTGGTACCCAAAACTTTGTCTCTTTAAAACCGTGGCCTCACAAGGTTCTTAGAAGCTCTATTCTTCTCCATTTTATGCAATGGTTTCTAGTTATCAAATCACTTAGATTTTGTTCCCCAAAGTCAATTTCATCGCTTATGATTCCAAGTCAAAACCGTGGCCTTCCTTAATCCTTAAAATTTCATTCTTTCACATATCATGCGTTAGTTACTTGATAATTAATTATGCAATTTCCATTTCTCGCAAGATTAATTTATTTGCCTAAGGTCCATGCCAAAACCATGGCTTCATAGGTCTTCTAAGTTCCACTTTTTATTTCTCATTTATGTATTAATTCCTTAAGATCAATTTACTTAAGCATAATGTATTGAGGTTATTCCATTTGCCTTATTGCTCAAGCCAAAATCGTGGCCATCGTTGAGTCTTCAAAGTCCAATCTTTCCTTCTCTTTTAGGTATTAACTTCTTGTTATTAATCCACTTAAGTTTTTAGTTCATTAAGATCAATCCAATTGCCCAAGATTCAATGCCAAAACCGTGGCCTCATGATGTCCAATGTCCAATTTTTCTTCCCACTTTTATGCATTAGTTTTCTTAACACTAATTCACTTAAACTTAGTTCATCAAAATTAATCCATTTGTCTCTTTACCAAGACCAAAATCGTGGCACCCCTCTTGGATATTAAACTCTCAAAGTCTTCCATTCATTGTGTTAATACTATCATTCAATCTTTGATTA
Source organism: Ormosia emarginata (assembly GCA_029884605.1). NCBI lineage: Eukaryota > Viridiplantae > Streptophyta > Magnoliopsida > Fabales > Fabaceae > Ormosia > Ormosia emarginata. The sequence goes on from JAQQTP010000088.1 coordinate 52,034,215, forward strand.
CATAAGTCTTATTTCACTTGTATACAAAATCCAATATTCACCCCTAATTTCTAATCAAAACCGTGGCACCATGTTGAGGTAGGAAACTCCAAATTTTCCATCTAGCAACCCCAACATAATCAAGCACAATCAATACATCAACCATATTCAAGAGCATAATCAAGTACTAATCAAATTCAAGAATACTAGATCATACAATTTTTACAATTCAAGTAAGCATACAAGAAGCATACAAGGATGGACTGCTCTATCAACATACATACAAAGTCTCCTCATCACCATAAGTGGTTAAAGTGAGTAGTCTCCCTCTTACCTAGAGGAGACAATGCAAGAAAAAAACTCCTTGATTCCCTGATTTGCAATTTTCGGATTCCACCTTCAAGAGAACCATAAAGTGGTCAAATTCTCATATTTACAAACTAAGGATTGAAAAGAATGATCCTTGGTCACCGAAGTGAATGTGAAGAATTTTACCTAAAGCCTTAAGCTTGAACTCCTTGAGATTTCTTTTTGGTGATTTTCGGATTCCACTCTCCCAAGAACCCTAGAGTGTTCAAAATCACTCAAATCACACATCAATGCTCAAAAAGAGAAGCCCTTGGTCACATAGTAACCAAGGAAAATGAAAATGAAAAGAAAATGGAGAGAAATCTAAAATCTTTACCTTGGAGGACAATGGAGACAAGGTTGGATTTTGAGCAAACCTTCTAAATGAAACTTGTAGAGAATATGAAGATGAGTGTATAAATGTGTTTAGTGAAGAGAAAAATCAAAAAACTTGGTCATCCATGGAAGGGTAATTTTCGGATTTGGAGGAGGAGAGGTAGAAAGGTTGGATTTTTGAAGAGATTTCCTAAAGAGAAAGTGTAGAGGAGGTTGAGAGAAGTATAGAAATGGTGTTTATGGAGAGAAAAGTGAAGAGAAACAATGGTGGTGGTGGCTGCCATTTTCGGATTCAAGAGGAGGGAAGAAGAGAAGAGGTGGAGAGAAAAAGGAGGTAGAAATGGAAAATGGAGAAACTTTCTACACAAAGAAGGTAGAGGAGGTGAAGGCAAGTGTAGACATGGGCTTGGAGAGGAGAAAAGATGAACAAAAATGGAGGAGGGGCTGCCATTTTCGTGCTCATGGTGGAGGTAGAGGGAAGGAGGAGAAAAAGATGAAGAAGATAAAGTGAAGAGAGAGAAAGTGATAGGTAAAGTGAATTAGGGTTTGATGGGTTTAGGTTTAGTGTGCAAGTCACAATTTTGCCCTCCTTGGCTAGTGTGGGCTGCTGAATAGAGGAGAGAGTGAGGGGAAAAATTTGGCTTCTCATGCAAGCCAAGGGTAATTAGGTCATTTGGTGGTCAAAGCTTCTTAAAGAAGCTTTGAAAAAGCACACAAATTTGAATTAAAGTGGATTGGATTTGACATAAAGTAGATTGCATTAAAGTGGATTGGATTTGACATAAAGTAAAAGCACACAAAGCTTCTAATGCATGCTATTATCCAATGGAAAATAGTTACAGTCGACAGAAGTCAGTATTAATTTATCTGACAGATGAAATTTACACAGCATTTTATTATTCTGACTGCTAAATTTCTCAAAAAATGTGATACCTCGTAAATTGTGTCCAGCCTCGGGTTTAGTAAGATCCCCCGTCGACATGTCCATAGTTCAAGGTTCTCGAAGAAAATATCTCGTTTCTCCGACTTCGCTCAGTGCACACGCAAAACGAGGAATATATCAAAATATTCGACGTTTCCTGAAAAATCCCAGAAAATTCTCAAAAATTACAAATATCATAAAACGACTATTAATCTTATCACTTTTCCAATTTTTGAAGCATTATAGTCGTTTTCCCTACTCCGCTCAATTCGCACGCAAAATGAAAAATATATTAAAATATTCGTCGTTTCCAAAAAATTCTGAAAGAATTTTTATAAAACACAAATATTAGAAAATGACTATTCATAATAAAATTTTCCAACTTTGGGAGCGTTACAGTCATTTTGCTAACTCTGCCCAATGTGCATGCAAAACGAGAAATAATATTAAAATATTATGCATTCTCAGAAAAATCCAAAAAAATTCCGAAAAATCCTAAATATTGTAAAATGATCATTTATCCTAAAATTATTAATTTTCGGGATGTTACAATTCTCCCCTTCAAATAGAAATTTCGTCCTCGAAATTTTCATTCCTTAGACTAAACATCAATGTTTTCCTTCTCCCCACGTTCTAACTTTCACGTTGTGCTTCTAATCGCGCCCATTTAGATTACTCTTAGCAACGCGATCTTTATATCCCTGTGTTGCTTTGTTCTCCTATTCTCGACTTTCACAAGAAGTTCTTCATAGATTATATTATCTCACCATCCCTTACAACTGATACTTCCGCTTTAATGTTTAATATATCTTGGTGACTTTTCCATTTCCTTTGAATTTCTCCCAACAGACCACTCGAAATAGCGATTGTATCTAGATATACTTCATTCGATATCACTTCCAATGATAACCACAAGTTCTCATACTATTCCATTTACTTCTTCTCTCTTAAAGTTTGGAAAACTAGATCAAAATGTCCAACATGCTTCTCCACGCGTTTGAGAATAGATCAGAATGTAGTTAATACGGACAACAACAAATCTGTCAAGGCAAGGACGAAAGATCTGATTTAGATAGTTCATGAATACGACAAGAATATTGGTTGCTCTGAATGGTATCACGAGATACCCGTAATGTTCAAAGCACGTTCGAAAAAATCATTTTGGGAATATTTCCAATTTCCCATGAACTTAATGATGACAAGAATGTACATCTATCTTGGAGAGGACATCGACTCTCTTCTCGTCGATCCACTAAATTGCACATCTTTCTTCGAGAACATTCATCCTTGATAGAAGTCCTATTCATTTTGTAACAACCCTCATTTTATCGAGAAATCCAATTCTTTTCCTTAACTGACAGCATCATAGCTCATTATGCGAAACTCATTTGACTATCAGAGTGGCATTTACATTCTCCTTACTTTTGGTCCTCTATGGAAAACACTAACATGTATTCTCAGGCTCCTTTTGACTACAAAGCTTCAACTTTGTTGGCTGCTACGAATTCAAAAGTCTTAATTTTTGAAAACCACTAAGGTTTTCATTGGAATGGTTTAGCAGGATATGACTAGAAAATGATCAATCAGTCCCTAAATCATGAACTCTAACCGATGTGATTTCAAGTAAGCAAAATAGATCAACAAAAGGTCCAATCTTCATGAGAAGTAGGATAGATTAAACAAACTCAGGTGTCAAGACAAGTAACAACAGAAATGGAAACACTAAGTCGAAGATAAGAAAGATTCAGATGAATCCAAATAATCCATACAGTTACGAATTGTAAAAAGGGAGGGTTACCCCCAGAATTATACAGCACGATTATTGGATCGTCATTTGAGGCATAACTTCTCTTGTTTAGATCTCCAAATGTCGAGGTCTAATTGGATCTACTACTACTAGCACTTTCCCTACGGGTTGGGTGTTGTTGTTACTTTCTTGGTACCCGTGAACATAGTTCCCGTTTAACTTATTAGCTTTTCCATTATTCCTCCTTTGGAATCTAGGTAGTCCATGGTTATCCCAAGTCTGACTTTCCTTCAATAGATTTTAAACCACAACTTCCAATTCTCATTACTGTGCGGTCCTCTGATCTTGGTGAATTGTCACATCAGCTATCCTTCATATTTCTCCTGCGATCGCAGCTATACTTCGATGGTCTTATCCTACACTCATATGTGTACCTCTGCCATGAGCCGGTGTCTTTCTTCGAAGACAGACAAAACATAACAAAATAAAACAAACATAATTATTTCAAACAATATTGCCTCCCTTTGGAAGCCAAACACAAAGAGTCACACAATGCACACCATTCAAGCAAGACAAGCTAATTTACGAATCCTAACAGCTTTCAGCCCGAACTTCTTCATTCTGCCTCCACAGCATAATCTCTCGTAAGTTGTCAACTTCCAAACTGCTTCACGAACCTAACTTATACCAACTATTTCTTTCTCCAGAAGATCGGTTTTCCAAAATCTTTTGATCTCCTCACAAAAGAATTCCTATTTTCCTAACATCGTACGCCTAGAAGTCATAGTTTCCTGTACACATAGAACATTACATATTGAGTGGATCAATCCTCAATATCATGCAACTGTATAATAGTAGCTATTAACATTCAACCTACGACAAGTCATGTATTCCTTTCCCATCATTTCAATCAAGAGACAAGGAAGTGCACAACAGACCAAGTTCTAATATGCCTAAACATAGCAAGTCCATACCCCAGGTCAATAGGATGAACTGCTCGGATACCACCTAATGTAACACCCCTTCAAATAGCAACCGCAGCGCAATCGTCATTACACCACAGTTACTAAATCCAAGTGTGTCACAGTCATGATAAATGTAACTTCTAAATCTCAAGAGTCTATATTTTTTTTTTAACAATATGCATAAGTAGAAAATACGAGCCTTGAATGAAATATAAATATACTCAACCTTTAATACAACCACTGAAATAAAATCATATTCCTTATATATATTTTATAGTCAATTTACACAAATCACTGATGACAGAGAACATAATAATTACATAGTCCAATAAAATACAGCGGGAATAAAAACACTAAAAAGGGGAAAGGTAGTAACCCAGGGATGGGTACTACCAGCAGACAAAGCTGCAACCCCATATGTACATGACGCTTGGCATCCCAGTTGACACGATAGGCATCAATGCTTCCACGCGGCTGCACTCTTTTCATAATCGAAGAAATCTTGTCCAGACGCTCAAGCCAATCAACCACTGTGTGGTCCCTCTTCATCTTTCTCACGATCTTTTATCAAATACAAATATAAAACAAGAACACGGAAATACAGGAAAGAGGTGAGACACCCATCCTTCATTACCATTATTGGCAGTAAGAAAACAACATGGCGCAAAGTGCCCACCAAGCAATATAGTTCATATATTTATCAATAGTAGCAGCAGAATTTACAACACAAGCAGTTCAACAAGGTCTCAGATACTGAACAGTTAAAATATTTCAGATAATCATAGCATCAAGATCATAATAGTATATTTATCATATAAAAGAATGACATAAGACATGCGAACTCACAATGCCGACTATCCATGCCAACTCACAATACCAATTCACAATGCATGTGCACTTGGGGCCAAGATTTTCTATTTAAAACATGAACGTCTGGTAACATGAACGTTCCGGTAACTTTTGCCCCCCTTAAACAGTCTATGCCGGACCACGAAAAGAATATGCTCGTCGGGGCACCCGCAAGGTGTTGCAAAGGTTCTTCATGGCCAGAAATCACAGGGGTATATATATGCCGATGACTCACCACACCCTGACGCCCCCTAGACCCTTCCCATAGGATCACACTATTCAAATCTCGTTCATTTACCATAAGGAGACTTGTGATTGTCGGTTCCTCGTTAGAGCGTGGCAATCGGCTTTCCGGCCAGTGGTATTTTACAATGTGATAACATCATCACAAGAGGGATCATCGCACCTGGACGCACCCAGAGATCCATCATTGACCACACTATCCAATCCTCGTTCCTAGGCTCATATAGCCTTTTAACAGTCATAGACTGAGCAATTTATAAAAATACATGTAGACTCATGCGTGATCCTGGGCTCATTCAGCCCTTTAACAGTCATTGACTGAGCAAACGTCTAATGCATGATGGCTCCATGCACAATCATGTTCACAAACATTTCATAATACACAATCTTCCATAATATGCCACAATTAGGCCAATTCAAATATTGATAAGTCTTATGAGATTATCGCAGAGTTCTATTCTATTAAATTGATCGAGTTCCTTGATCTAGTCAATTATGCAATCTTTAGGCCAACTAACCCTTAGAAACTTTGGCCCCACATGCCTTCAAGGTTCTAAATTCCTTTCCATATTATTCACTAGTCTCTTGATACTAATCATTTAATTTTGGTTCCATATAGGATTAATTCAATTTATCCTCATCATTAAGTATTCATGGTTTATCAAATACCCTAATGTCCCTATTTGGGATCCTTATTTTCAAAGTCTTAAGTCTTTGGTTAATTATGAGAAGGTTAGGGTAAATAACCCTTTAAACTATGGTCTTCCAAAATGTCATCATTCAATTTAATTCCTTTGCTTTATTAAGAATTAGGTAAATCTCTAATTCCTCAATCTCCAAGGATGCACCAAAGCATCACCGGTAGCCAAATCTTTCTCTCTCTAAAACCGTGGCCTCTCAAGGTTCTTAGAATCTCTATTCCTCTCCATTTTATGCAATGGTTTCTAGTTTTCAAATCACTTAGATTTTGTCCCCCAAAGTCAATTTCATCCCTTATGATTCCAAGTCAAAACCGTGGCCTTCCTTAATCCTTAAAATTTCATTCTTTCACATATCATGTGTTAGTTACTTGATAATTAATTACGCAATTTCCATTTCTCACAAGATTAATTTATTTGCCTAAGGTCCATGCCAAAACCATGGCTTCATAGGTCTTCTAAGTTCCACTTTTTATTTCTCATTTATGTATTAATTCCTTAAGATCAATTTACTTAAGCTTAATGTATTGAGGTCATTCCATTTGCCTTATTGCTCAAGCCAAAATCGTGGCCATCGTTGAGTCTTCAAAGTCCAATTTTTCCTTCTCTTTTAGGTATTAACTTCTTGTTATTAATCCACTTAAGTTTTTAGTTCATTAAGATCAATCCAATTGCCCAAGATTCAATGCCAAAACCGTGGCCTCATGATGTCCAATGTCCAATTTTTATTCCCACTTTTATGCATTAGTTTTCTTAACACTAATTCACTTAAACGTAGTTCATCAAAATTAATCCATTTGTCTCTTTACCAAGACCAAAACCGTGGCACCCCTCTTGGATATTAAACTCTCAAAGTCTTCCATTCATTGTGTTAATACTATCATTCAATCTTTGATTACATAAGTCTTATTTCACTTGTATACAAAATCCAATATTCACCCCTAATTTCTAATCAAAACCGTGGCACCATGTTGAGGTATGAAACTCCAAATTTTCCATCTAGCAACCCCAACATAATCAAGCACAATCAATACATCAACCATATTCAAGAGCATAATCAAGTACTAATCAAATTCAAGAATACTAGATCATACAATTTTTACAATTCAAGTAAGCATACAAGAAGCATACAAGGATGGACTTCTCTATCAACATACATACAAAGTCTCCTCACCACCATAAGTGGTTAAAGTGAGTAGTCTCCCTCTTACCTAGAGGAGACAATGCAAGAAAAAAACTCCTTGATTCCCTGATTTGCAATTTTCGGATTCCACCTTCAAGAGAACCATAAAGTGGTCAAATTCTCATATTTACAAACTAAGGATTGAAAAGAATGATCCTTGGTCACCGAAGTGAATGTGAAGAATTTTACCTAAAGCCTTAAGCTTGAACTCCTTGAGATTCCTTTTTGGTGATTTTCGGATTCCACTCTCCCAAGAACCCTAGAGTGTTCAAAATCACTCAAATCACACATCAATGCTCAAAAAGAGAAGCCCTTGGTCACATAGTAACTAAGGAAAACGAAAATGAGAAGAAAATGTAGAGAAATCTAGAATCTTTACCTTGGAAGACAATGGAGACAAGGTTGGATTTTGAGCAAACCTTCTAAATGAAACTTGTAGAGAATATGAAGATGAGTGTATAAATGTGTTTAGTGAAAAGAAAAATCAAAAAGCTTGGTCATCCATGGAAGGGTGATTTTCGAATTTGGAGGAGGAGAGGTAGAAAGGTTGGATTTTTGAAGAGATTTCCTAAAGATAAATTGTAGAGGAGGTTGAGAGAAGTATAGAAATGGTGTTTATGGAGAGAAAAGTGAAGAGAAACAATGGTGGTGGTTGCTGCCATTTTCGAATTCAAGAGGAGGAAGAAGAGAAGAGGTGGAGAGAAAATGGAGGTAGAAATGGAAAATGGAGAAACTTTCTACACAAAGAAGGTAGAGGAGGTGAAAGCAAGTGTAGAAATGGGCTTGGAGAGGAGAAAAGATGAACAAAAATGGAGGAGGAGGGGCTGCCATTTTCGTGCTCATGGTGGAGGTAGAGAGAAGGAGGAGAAAAAGATGAAGAAGATGAAGTGAAGAGAGAGAAAGTGATAGCTAAAGTGAATTAGGGTTTGATGGGTTTAGGTTTAGTGTGCAAGTCACAATTTTGCCCTCCTTGGCTAGTGTGGGCTGCTGAATAGAGGAGAGAGTGAGGGGAAAAATTTGGCTTCTCATGCAAGCCAAGGGTAATTGGGTCATTTTGTGGTCAAAGCTTCTCAAAGAAGCTTTGAAAAAGCACACAAATTTGAATTAAAGTGGATTGCATTAGGATAAAGTGATGGGATTTCTAATGCATGCTATTATCCAATGGAAAATAGTTACAGTCGACAGAAGTCAGTATTAATTTATCTGACAGATGAAATTTACACAGCATTTTATTATTCTGACTGCTAAATTTCTCGAAAAATGTGATACCTCGTAAATTGTGTCCAGCCTCGGGTTTAGTAAGATCCCTCGTCGACATATCCATAGTTCAAGGTTCTCGGAGAAAATATCTCATTTCTTCGGCTTCGCTCAGTGCGCACGCAAAACGAGGAATATATCAAAATATTCGACGTTTCCGGAAAAATCCCAGAAAATTCTCAAAAATTACAAATATTATAAAACGACTATTTGTATTATCATTTTTCCAATTTTTGAAGCATTACAGTCGTTTTCCCGACTCTGCTCAATACGCACGTAAAACGAGAAATATATTAAAATATTCATCGTTTTCGAAAAATTCTGAAAGAATTCTTATAAAACACAAATATTAGAAAATGACTATTTGTAATAAAATTTTCCAACTTTGGGAGCGTTACAGTCGTTTTGCTAACTCTGCCCAATGTACACGCAAAACGAGAAATAATATTAAAATATTCCACGTTCTCAGAAAAATCTATAAAAATTCCTAAAAATCCCAAATATTGTAAAATGATCATTTATCCTAAAATTATTAATTTTCGGGATGTTACAAAGGCCGTGATGCCTCTATGGTTCTTTGGAACCAAAAATTATTTTCCTTTCCATTAACAAATCATGACATACATGTACATATTCATCATATATATCACAAGCCTGCCATAAACAAAAGCAATAAATCATGCAAATCATATCAAGCATAAGAAAATAATCAAAACACATAAACACCCACTAATAATTACATGACCATGGATATGAATCCTCACATGGATTCACCATCCATCAAATATAAAACCATCTCACCACCATACTTGATTGGTGAGATGGATCTCCCTCTTACCTCTTGAAGAATCTCAAAAGCTCCTTGTTTTGCTTCTTTTTCCAAGTCCTTCACCACCAAAAGCTTCTCAAATACAAAACAAAACACAAGTTTATTAGCATATTAAACTTAAAGTAGGGGAACCATGGATCAAACATGACTTAGAACATGAAAATAAGACAAGTAGTGAAGTTTCCTTACACTTCACCTCAAAAACCCTATAACTTTGCTCTTGAAGAAAGTCCTTGAAGATGATGGATTTGGAACTTGGCTTAAACTACAAAGTATCTTGGATTGAGGTATAGATTCAAGAAATAAGGTTGTTTAAAATTTTTGAAGAGTGATGGTGTGTTCTATGGGTCATGGCCGTGAGCAAGCTTGAAGGGAAAGGAGAGAAAATTTTTTATGAACTTTTGATTTTTGGAGGAGGCAAAGATGATCAAGTATAGCAATAATGTGGTCTTGAAACCTTGCTATACCCTTAAAGCCTCACAAAACCGTCCCCCCTCCTTATGCATTCAATAAGTGACCATCTTTACTACCCACCATTTAGAGCATTATTAACCATTGATTAGATCAATGGTTAGGATTAATGTAGATTCTAGGTATAGCCTTTAGATTAGAAGACTTAATCTAGGCCATTGGATCTTTCTCCTTGAAATCCTAGCCATTAGATGTATCTCCAAAATGAAGGGTCAAGATCACCTCTTCATACTTTCCATCCAATGGTTATAAATGATCCTAGCCATTTTATAAGACCAAATTTTCACCGTTGATTAAATCGATGGTTGATATTCAAAGGCTTCAACATTAAGTTTGCTTCCTATTGGTCCGTCATAAAGTCGTCATAACCACTAATGTTGACTACGTAGTACAATATTTATTTTTATCTATTATAACCCTTCGAACAATATTTTTACTGTATTTCTATCGCCTGATAATTAAATACAGTACAAAACACAGTAAAAGAAAATTTCAAAACTGTTTCCAGTTTCGGGTTTAGTAAGATCCCCCGTCTCCGTCTCAACAATACAAATTTTCTTGGCTGCAGAAAAATTTTCACTTTTCCGAACCCACCTGGGTCCACATACAGCCCCCCTAGGCCCATAGACGGCCCATGGATAATATTAAAATAATAAGAGAAATATAAAAATTTCATAATTATCCACAAAATCATAAAAATTATAAAACTTACGAAAATCAAATCAGATTACGTAAAATAATTAAGACTTAACAGTAATAATTAAATTACGTAAGATTTTCCCTGGCCCGAAAATTATTATTTTCTTGACATGGAGTAAATCACACAAAACGATCAAATGTACTGACGGAATACTCAAAATAATTTTACAGTACACATAAATCACTAAACAGTAGAATTTTGTTAACTGTCAAAATTACTGTCAAATAGTTAAGAAATTTGGGGTGTTACAATTTTGGACTTTTATCCTTGATTGAGAAGGAAATAGTTCTGATATGCTTTTCCCACTCAGTATCCTTTTTATGTAAATTGTTGTTTCACTTGGTATAGTGGATTTTAGAGTTGATCCTGTATGGGGGAAGGGTATCCAAAATTTCATCAGAATCATGGAGATAATCCTCTGTGAGGAAGGGGATCTTGTATTCTTGAAAATACCTCATTAAGTTTCCTCACTACGTTTCCCTCATAGGATACTATTGATATCGAACCCGAGCTATATGAGGTGGCTCTTACCTATTCTGGTGCGTGTGATATGAGTTCTGTGAGAATAAGTGAGTATTTGAATGAGTATTGAAATGAATTTAAAATGGATTTGAATTTGTATTTCATATTTTGATTTAATGATATTATAAGGATCATTTGTGTTCACTACGCAACAATGAAGATGTATTTTGATGATAACAAACATGAGGATGATGAGAAGACCAAGTCCAAGTGTTTCAAGATTAGTTTTAGGACTCAGGATCTATCATGTATGGAGCTATCAATTAGATATCTCAATGGTTAATCTTAAAAGATCTAAAATAATCTGCTCCTTAAATTAAACTGAAGTTTTAAAATAGCTTTTGAAAGATCAAAGCGTTTAGAAATTGAAAATAAGCATTTCGAAGCAATTGAGAAAGGTTTTTCAAACTGTTTTTAACTGAGGTATTCGAATACCCCTCTATGCTATTCGAATAACCTGATTCATAATTCATACCTTATATTTTTCCAAAAACAGAGGTATTCGAATACCCCTATATGGTATTCGAATACCTTGATTTCAGAATATACCTGTTTAAAAGAGGTATTCGAATACCCTTGACTGGTATTCGAATAACCCCAACTTGATCAGTTTTTTAAATAAGCTTTTGACAGAGGTATTCGAATACCTCCTGTTGGTATTCGAATAACCCACGGGAATCAACTTTGGGTGTTTGAAATTCATACGAGAATCAAAAGCATTTAATATCAAATTAATGCTCCCAACGATTCTCTCTCATATGAAGCTCTATAAATAGAGGCCTGGGACACCTCTGATCAACCCCCGAACATTCTGATTAATTCTTGCTTTGTTAAAAATGAGTTTTACACAATTTCCTTTCTTTTTCTATGCTCTTAATATTGAATCTTTGAGATATCTGTGACAAAGCTCCTTAGTGCTTCAATTTGTGATTATTTGCTCTTAGAGAGAGTTTCTTCTTCATCTATTTTTTATTTCTGTATTTTGAGGGTGAGGTATCCCTCAGGATTGTATAAGGGTGAGGTATCCCTAACTAATTGAGGCTTAAGCACAAGGGTAGAGTTTCCCTATGTGTGAAAAGTGCTCTTTATTGTAACGGTTGCAAGCACCTATTTTAAGCTTGTCTTGAATAGTGAAAAATCTCGAACCGTGTTTCGGGGACTGGACGTAGGCCACAAGTGGTTGGTGGTCGAATCAGGATAAATATTGTGCCTATTTTTCTTCCCTTATTCTCTTTTCTTTATGCACTTTATTTATTGATTCCTGCAATTTAATTATTAATTGTTCTTCCTTTTCTTATCTCTTTCACGTCCTTTAATATTTAAATTCAGCAAATTTTATTTGTTTAAGGCTTTTGCGAAAGTTTTTGTTACTCAATTCACCCCCCTCTTGAGTACTGGAAGCCACTTGGTAACATCATTGAATCAATATGAGATTATGGTTTCTACTTGGAAATTGTTTCCGAAAGTATTGTGAATATAAATTGTGATGTTTGTTAAAAAATATTTTTGAAAACTATTAATAATTGGAATTCTGTTTTAGGAAGAGAAATGACCAGATTAGACAGTTTGCCACCTTTCTAGTTTATATATACAACTTGAGTTTTAGAAATATGTTTTTCCTCGAAATAGTTGGAAATATTATGATGACACGTATTTTAAATAGTACTATTGAGAATTCATAGAATTCTCACACTTTCTGTTTGTATTTCTGTATTATTTCTAGGTACCCATACTTCAATCAGCTGCGAAAGAAAGAAGACGTATAATGGATTTTGATAATATTTGTATTTGTGTTGTATATTTAATACTTTGTAACAAATTATGTAAATATTGTATCTTGTAATGCATTTTGTATATTGTTCCATACAATGTATATGCATATTATTATCCGTAACAGGCTCTTATATTCTATATATTATTTTAAAGTGATTTAAAGTCATTATATTAGTTTTACATAACGTTCTTAATTTAAATTACTAATACGTACTTCTAGATACGTTATTAGTAATTGTTTTAAGGATATTATAAACTGGGCATCAATGTCTTTATGAAAGTTTTGGGAACTTTTCTTATTTTTTGATAGCCATTAAGATTAACTTAATTCGAGATCTATAGCAAAAGTTATGCTCAAAATACTATAGCAAGGTCCTTATGCTCTTCACCAAAATTTTAGTAACCATGTCCAAACTTCCACAAAAGCCCTTAAATTTCTACAAAACACAATAAAACATGTTTAATTCAATGGGCACAAAGAATTCACTTAGAATGGATAGTAAGTGGCATAATTCATCTCTCAAAACACTCAAATCCATGTTTAAACAAGCATAAAATGTGTGAATTTTACACTTACATCACGCCATACACTTAATTGATCATATTTCTTGTTGAGCTTAAAGGAAATTCTGGCTGTGCGAATTGTTTTAATCATTTCATTGAAGCGTGTTAAAGTCATAAAAGATGCATCTTGAAGAGGACCCTTGACTTTTGTAACATACCAATGCTAATACTTTAATACATCCAAAATATATATAAGTTAAAAGGATTAGGCATGTCAGTCATAACATATATACGTTACAATACTACAATAATAACGATACATGTTATTATATAGAGCCTCGAGAGGGAATCATATCATACATTTAACTAATATCCTTATTTATACAAAGCTGTACATCAAGGTACAATATAGTTCAGCTAGGCCCATAAGGCTCAAACTCTTATAATCTATATACATTTCCTGGTACAAAAGTAGAGATAATACTACTCCATGTTCATATTCTTCACCTCACTTGGCTGAAGATTCTTTTCTCTGGAATCATCATGGAAATACAAATACATGGGGTGAGAATTCTATAATTCTCATTAGTTCTAACATATAAACTGACATTACAATAATTCCAGCTGCTTTGGGGAAAAATCATTTCAATATTTAAAATATAACATAGAAAGGTGACAAAAGCCAAAACAAGTCGTTTCTCTTCCCAAGGCAGAAAATTCAAATTATTATTTTTAAACAACAAGTTGTATCCAAATAATATAACTAATTTCAATGCATCATCAATAAATTATAAATTTCATCAAAATATATCACACATAAACCATAGCTCACTATAACAAGAATATAATTTCATATCCTTCATCTCAAATAGATTAAGAAGGCATGCAACCTTTTTAAAATAACTAACACTTAGTGATAGTCAAGCTTTAGTTCTTAGTATTCCAAGTAACCCTAGTCAAATATCCAAAGGTTTACCATTACTTTCTAGGGTCACAATCTCTATACTATCTCCTCCAAGTACTTGGATTATATCCAAGGTATCTATCTTTATAGCATTTCCTCCAGGTACGAGGATTATATTCAAGGTATATATCTTTATAGCATTTCCTCCAGGTACAAGGATTATATTTTATAACATATTCTTCAGATACAATGATTATTTTATAACATATCTTTTAGATACAAGGATTATCTACAATATATCCTTCAGATACAAGGATTATTCTATAGTACATCCTTCATATACAAGGATTATTATATAATATATCCTTCATATACAAGGATTATTCTATAATATATCCTTCATATACAAGGATTATTATATAATATATCCTTCATATACAAGGATTATTCTATAATCCATATACAAGGAGTATTCTATAATCCATATATAAGGAATGTTCTATAATATATCCTCCATATACAAGGATCTTATCTAACATCTCTTAAATTTTATATCACACTATATATCCATTCATAATATTCCATGTGTACTAGATGATCACATCACAAGTAAACTAAGTATACAATTATATTAATTTACAATTATACTAGGTGCATCTTAACATCATTTCTAAGGTTTACTAGATGCATATTCATATCATGTGATACTTCAATTAGTGAATTGAGTCATATCATAAGCTTCCATTGGGTTCCTATAGAGTAAAGTACTCTATTTTTGCAAATTTGGATACTGCTATCCAAATAGCCCTTGATGCTCTTCAAATAGTAACTATTTTCTTTCATTTCTAGATACTGTTATTCAAATAACCCCTGATGATATTTGAATAACAACTATTTTCTCTCAATTTTGGACACTATTATTCGATAGCCACCCATGCTATTCAAATAGCAGTTGGTTTTCTTCTTCAGAACCCATTTTGTAACACCCCAAAATTTATTTATTGTATGATAAATAGTCATTTTCTAATATTTGTGATTTTTGTGATTTTTTTTGGATTTTTCTGAGAATGCAGAATATTTTAATATTATTCTTTATTTTACGTGCAAATTGAGCGGAGCCAAAGAAATGAGGTATTTTTCCCGAGAACCTTGATATGTGGAAACCTCGATGGGGGATCTTACTAAACCCGAGGCTGGACACGATTTACGAGATTTTATGTTTTTCGAGATTTTTAACTGATAAATAAAAAAAATCACTGTGTAATTTTATCTGTTGTACAATTAATACTGACTCTATCAACTGTAACCATTGTCCATTGAATAATAGCATGCGTTAGAAATCCTATCACATTATCCTAATGTAATCTACTTTATGTCTAATCAAATCCACTTTAACTCAAAAATACTATATTTTAATCAAGCTTCTCAAGGAAGCTTGGTCCACAAATGACCAAACTATCGAAAGCTTGTAGGAGAAGCCATTCACTCCCTCTCTCTCTCCTCATTGCCGCGGCACATGGTGTCCAAGAGGGGGTAAATTTTTGCTTCCCACACTTTACACTTCTCACCTAAAATTTCACTCATTTCTACTATCACTTTCTCTCTCTTCAACTTTCATTTCCATTTCCAACTTCTCTCTTCTTCTCCTTCACCCTCTCCACAGTTTTGCAGCCCACATTGGTGACCATTTTCATTTTCTTACTTCATCATCACCATTCCTACACTTCTCTTTCCATTCTCAACATATTCTTTTAGAAGATTTTCTCTCAAATCCATCATCTTCATCATCTTCTTCCAAGAACAAAGCTTGAAGCTTTGAGGTAAAGCTTCCATTTTTCTTTCTTCTTCTCTTTATTTTCATGACCCTTGATCACATTGGTGACCAAGGATTCATTTTTTTCCAAGCTTGGTTGTTGATTCTTTGTGTTTGGTTTTCTAGGGTTTTCGGAGAGCCAAAACCGAACCATCAAGAAGCACACCAAGGAGGTGATTTTCGTGTTCTTCCTTTTGGTAAGAGGCAGATTTACTCATTTCAACCATTATTGGTGGTGAGAAGACCTTTGTGTGGTTGTTGATGGAGAATTCCATAATGGATGCTCACTTTGTTTGATTGTTTTTCGTGTTTTGTGTGTTCTTGATTGAGACTAAAGTTTGGTTGTTATAAATGCTTTGATAATAATGGGTTGGATGAATGAAAATTTTAGGGTTTCCTATTACCTTATGGAGGTTGATAATCTGCTAGATTATCTGTTTTTCCAAAGCCTTTTGAGGGGATTTCACCGCCTAAGCCCAACTTTTGACGTTGTTTTGACCTTAAAACAATTTTATTTTGTCTTTTTAGTTAATTTATGTTAGTTTGTTAGATTTAGTTCATTTTGATTAGAATTATTGGTGCTTTAGCTCATTTATCATTGTTTTGATTACAGGCATCAAGAGAAATATGATAAAGCTCAATGTGGTGAAGAAAAACACTCAAGAAGAGAGGACTTAAAGCCTCCAAGGAAGATCAAGAGCAAGTCTGCTGAGACCCTAGCGCCCAGGCGCTACAGAAGGAGCGCCTAAGCGCCCTTGAAGACTTCAGAAGAGACCCACTGGGTATACAGCGCCTAGGTGCTCAAGACGAAGCGCCTAGGCGCCCGTGGATCATGAAGAAAAATGCGTGCTGGACACATAGCACCTAGGCGCTACAGACGAAGCGCCTAGGTGCCCTTATCAGACTATAAGTGTGTTTTTCTGACCTAATTTGGTGTGTGCTGCATGGAGAGAAGAGTGGGGAGCCATTTTGGGGCAGAGAAACACCCTATCTTGGGAGCTCTACGGTGGATTTGAAGAGAAGAAGAGTGGGAGCTCAGATTTTCTTCAATCTTCCATGGAGTTTTGCATCTTCTTCCCTATTGTTCTAGTTTTTACATTTATTTCCATGTCTAGCTAAACACTCCCTTGTTGGGATTAGGTGGATTTTGATGGATCTTGATTGTTATTGATGTTGGATTTAATTAATATAAGTTGCTATCTCTATTTTGAGTTTATGATCTCTTCTCTTAATACTTTCTAAGGATTGATCCTCTTTGGAATGATTTTAAGGTTGTATGTTGAATGGAAATTTGATATATAATTTGTGTTATGAGATTATGAACCTTGCTTATCTCTAGGCTAGGAATAGTCATTAATTTGCTTGTTACCTCTTTGAATTCTAAATCGTAATGTTTGTTTTCTCTTAGATTCACCTAAGGAATTAGGGTTTTTAATTGGGAACAAAGGGTCAATCGCCTAAGGAATTAGGGTTTGATTAAATTAGAGAATTCGGTAACAAAATAGGATTAGTAGCTTGTATTAATTCCAATTGATATGCAACAAGTGAAATCAAATGAAGCTTGATCCCAACTCTTTCATTAATTGATTGTTTTTCATTTTGCACACCAAGTGTTTGATAAATTTCCAACTAGAAAAACCCAAAAATATTGTCATTGCTTTTGGTTCTTTTGATTTTGTTATTATTATTGAAACCCATTTTAATTCAAATCTTGGTTTAAATAGTAGCTAACTTCGTGAATTGGTACTTGGCCATCGATCCCTGAGAACGATATCCGGTTTTTCACCGTTTTTATTACTTGACGATCTGGTTCACTTGCCGTGGTCACATCAAGTTTTTGGCGCCGTTGCCGGAGATCGATTTTACCAATATCGGTAATATCGAAGGCAACCACTAGTTTAAGCATTTTTCTTTTGTTTATTGATTGTAGTTTTTAATTTCTTTAGTTTACTTATTTCATTGAGTTATTTTTGCTCTGATATTGTGTGTTAAGTGTATGCGAGGTACCATTCATCTAGACAACCTTCTTTTTTACTCTGAAATTGAAAAGACCGCAAAAGCTTTGAGAAAGCAAACCAGAGAACGGAGAAGGAATTTGGGTGACATTCAAACAGTGGTTGAAGACATGGCTGACAATGGGGAAAATGTAGATCCTCCACCACCACAACCACCTGTTAGAACCCTCATGGACTACTCTATTCCCAACATGGATAGGTGTGGGGCAAACATAACAAGGCCCCCAGTTCAAGCAAATAATTTTGAGTTGAAGCCAACTCTACTCCATTTGGTGCAGAACAATCAGTTTGGAGGATTTGACAATGAAGACCCACATGCACATATAGCGGGTTTCTTGCAAATTTGTGATACGGTGAAGCTCAATGGGGTGAGTGAAAATGTTATTCATCTGAGATTGTTTCCTTTCTCTGTGAGGGACAGAGCTAAGAGCTGGTTGGACTCCTTGGCAAGAGGAAGCATAACTACTTAGGCAATTTTAGTTCAGAAATTTTTGACAAGGTATTTCCCTCCGTCCAAGGCTGCAAAGTTGCGAAGTGAAATCACATCATTTAGGCAGTTTGATAGGGAGTCTCTTAGTGAAGCGTGGGAGAGATACAATGAAATATTGAGGAAATGCCAACACCACTGTTTTGATTTCTGGATCCAAGTGCAAAGCTTCTATAATGGCATGTTGCCTCAAACCAGAGCCATGGTTGATGCTGCAACAGGTGGGGCATTGAATTATAAGACCCCAGAAGAAGCTTGGGAGTTATTTGAAATAATGGCCAATAATGACTACTAGAGGGCTGGAGAAAGAGCTGTAATGAAGAAAGGGTACTTAGAGATCGATTCTATGAATGCACTGTTGGCTCAAAACAAAATTTTGACTCAACAGCTTGAGAATCTCACAAAGAAGGTCAATACTCTTAGTGTGAATGCGGTGCGCAATGCTCCTTTGGCCTGTGATTTCTGTGGAGGTGAACACGGGAGTGTGGATTGTCCAGGAAACATGTTTGGACCTCCAGCTCAAGAGCAAGTGAACTTCATGAGCAACCCTCCAAGGTAACAGAATAATCCTTACTCCAACACTTACAATCCAGGTGGAGGAATCACCCAAATTTTTCGTGGAATAATCAAGGCAATCAAGCTCAACCAAAGCAGCAAATGGGTTATCAAGCACATCTTCAACAGTCATATCAAGGTCTTTCTTCTTCCCAATCTCAGTCTAATGAGACGAAGGCTTCTTGGGAGTTAGCCTTAGAGAAATTGGCCACACAAACCTCATCTTTTGTCAAAACAACTACTAATTTTATGGAAGAGACAAGAGCGGGGTTTAGAAATCAAGATGCTTCAATCCGCAATTTGGAATCTCAAGTGGGATAATTAGCATGACAACTTTCGGAAAGACCTCATGGTTCTCTACCTAGTGACACAGTGACAAATCCGAAAGAGCACTACAATGCCATCACTTTGAGGAGTGGGAAGGTAGTAAAAGAAAAAGAGGTGATCGAGGATAAAGAAGACAAGCAAGACAAGAAAGTGGAAGAAGAAGTAACTCAAAAGGCCAGTGGAGCTATGGAAAAAGGGAAGAATCAAGTTGAAAAGTATGATCTGACCACCAATCCATATTTCAAGATTCCTTTTCCTCAAAGGCTGAAGAAGCAAGAAAAGGAGAGGCAGTTTGAGAGTTTCTTGGACATTTTTAAGAAGCTCCAAATTAACATACCTTTTGCAGAAGCCTTGGAGCAAATGCCTTCTTATGCCAGATTCATGAAGGATTTGCTATATAAGAAGAGGAAGTTGAAAGAAGATGAGACTGTAGCACTTACTGAGGAGTGCAGCGCCATAATTCAACGAAAGCTACCACCAAAGCTAAGGGATCCAGGAAGTTTTAACATCCCTTGTACTATCGGGAAGTTGAATGTTGACAAGGCTTTATGTGACTTAGGTGCGAGCATTAATTTGATGCCATTGTCAATCTTGCGCAAACTGGGAATTGAAAAAGTGAAGCCTACAATGGTCTCCCTTCAATTAGCAGATCGATCAATCAGACATCCATATGGTATCGTGGAAGATTTGCTAGTGAAGGTTGACAAATTTATTTTCCCAGTTGACTTTGTGATCTTAGATATGGATGAGGATGTTAATATCCCTTTGATTCTTGGAAGACCGTTCTTAGCTACTTCAGGAGCATTGATTGATGTGCCGAGAGGTGAACTAATTTTGAGGGTGGATGGAGATCAGGTGACCATCAACGTCTTTGATAAATCTACACAGACATCAGATCTCTATGCTCCCGTCAATTGCATCCAAGATAAAGCTCAAAAGGAGTTAGTTGGTCCTCTAATTTCTCATAATTCATTGCACAAAGGGCCAAAATCTTCTGATAAGTTGAAACCTGATCTGTCATCTGTTGATAAATTGAGACCTCCATGGCCTGATGAAATCTCACATGTGAAGGTTTATTCAGAACACTCAGGTTCAAGTCAAGTCCCACACACCTTTGGAGGGGATTGCAAGGTCAGTGACCAAGTATGGAGGCAAAGATCTGATAGAAGAAAAGTGTCATCCTACTTCTCCTGTTTCAAGCCACCTTGATGAGTTGAGAAGCAATGTCGAGCTAATGACGTTAAACAAGCGCTTCATGGGAGGCAACCCATGCTCAGGCTCTTCTATCTCTACTTTTTCATTTTAGTTATTTTTGTTTAATTTTTATTTGTTTAATGTGTCTGTATGCATTTTACTTAATTTCTTTGTTTAGTTTTAACTTCTTGTTAATTTGAGTTTATTGCCTTTGTGAGTCAAGCCAATGTTGAACTGTTTGGAGTTTACTTTTGTGGGTTCCCATGTTTGATAGTATTATTGTTATGTGAGCCAACCATGCATGCACTGCCTGTTAGGAAAACTTGAAAGCTTTGTGGGCTTATTTCTTAGATTGTGGTACTAGAATGAGGATTATGACTTCCATGCATAAATCTTATAGCTTATTGTTAATGTACTTGGTGATTTTTGTGATTGGATTTCATAATTCATCTTTGGGAGTTGTTTTGAGCCTTCAACATTTTTACTTTGATGAGAGGTCACTCATGAGTTTCTATTCTCCTAGCTTTGCTTGAGTCTCATTTGCATGTCGTGATTTGTACAATGCATCAACATGATAAAGACAGTTTTGTTGTTGAGCCAGATAGCCATACAGCCAACTAAATGATGTTTGTTTCCTTTGTGTTGCCCCTTTGAGCCTAATACACTGAATTCTTTGTTTGCCCATACAACATGCCATAGCCAAAATAATGAATGTCTTATCCACCTGAAAAGGGTAATTGAGCATTGAATTTACTGAAGGTGTGGGTTAGCAATGTACTAAGTTTGGGGTGGCCATTGTTAAAAAAAAAAAAGAGTTGGCTTGTTGAATAAGAACCCCTTTGAGACCGATGGGTTATTGGGAAATACTTGACTCAATGATCAAGTATCCCTTTGAGACCATGTAGGTTACTGGGGAAATATAAAAGAAAGAAAGAATGTAAAAGGTATGAGTTTTGTGAATTGAAGATTTGTTAGAAGTGCCAATGCTCACTTGCTCTCTAAGGTAGCAGTTTATATGTTCATTTTATCTACCTTGTACCTTGGCACCAATGCAACCCTGAATAAAGTCCTTTTGATTGTTGCATTTGTGAGTAACGTGCATGCCTGTTTGAGATGAAAAGCAAATCCAAGGAGGGTGAGCTCAATAAGTGATGACTGAGGGAAACACAAGCCCAAATACAAGAGTTTAAGTGACCCATTTATCATGTGTATTTTGATGCCATGTTCATTAACTTTCAAGCTGTGATTGATCAGTGCATGGTTGTGATGTCCCTTATTTTTGACCTTCTGAGTTTCTGCTACACAGTTGAGAGTTCGGCTTTCAAGAATGCATATATGAATTGATTTGCTGTGACTTTGATGCTTTTGAGTTATGGGACACTCTTGGTTTATTTTACTCAGTTCAGCATTGGTGTTTGAGTTGTAGAGTTGTCTTTTCTTTTAGCTTATTTTTTATTTTGTTTTGCTTGAGGACAAGCAAAGTTTTAAGTTTGGGGTGGTGATAATCTGCTAGATTATCTGTTTTTCCAAAGCCTTTTGAGGGGATTTCACCGCTTAAGCCCAACTTTTGACGTTGTTTTGACCTTAAAATAATTTTATTTTGTCTTTTTAGTTAATTTATGTTAGTTTGTTAAATTTAGTTCATTTTGATTAGAATTATTGGTGCTTTAGCTCATTTATCGTTGTTTTGATTGCAAGCACCAAGAGAAATATGATGAAGCTCAATGTGGTGAAGAAAAGCACTCAAGAAGAGAGGACTTACAGCCTCCAAGGAAGATCAAGAGCAAGTCTGCTGAGACCCTAGCGCCCAGGCGCTACAGAAGGAGCGCCTAAGCGCCCTTGAAGACTTCAGAGGAGACCCACTGGGTATACAGCGCCTAGGCGCTCAAGACGAAGCGCCTAGGCGCCCGTGGATCATGAAGAAAAATGCGTGCTGGACACATAGTGCCTAGGCGCTACAGACGAAGCGCCTAGGCGCCCTTATCAGACTATAAGTGTGTTTTTCTGACCTAATTTGGGGTGTGCTGCGTGGAGAGAAGAGTGGGGAGCCGTTTTGGAGTAGAGAAACACCCTATCTTGGGAGCTCTACGGTGGATTTGAAGAGAAGAAGAGTTAGAGCTCAGATTTTCTTCAATCTTCCATGGAGTTTCGCATCTTCTTTCCTATTGTTCTAGTTTTTACATTTATTTCCATGTCTAGCTAAACTCTCCCTTGTTGGGATTAGGTGGATTTTGATGGATCTTGATTGTTATTGATGTTGGATTTAATTAATATAAGTTGTTATCTCTATTTTGAGTTTATGATCTCTTCTCTTAATGCTTTCTAAGGATTGATTCTCTTTGGAATGATTTTAAGGTTGTATGTTGAATGGAAATTTGATATATGATTTGTGTTATGAGATTATGAACCTTGCTTATCTCTAGGCTAGGAATAGTCATTGATTTGCTTGTTACCTCTTTGAATTCTAAATCGTAATGTTTATTTTCTCTTAGATTCACCTAAGGAATTAGGGTTTTTAATTGGGAACAAAGGGTCAATCGCCTAAGGAATTAGGGTTTGATTAAATTAGAGAATTCGGTAATAAAATAGGATTAGTAGCTTGTATTAATTCCAATTGATATGAAACAAGTGAAATCAAATGAAGCTTGATCCCAACTCTTTCATTAATTGATTGTTTTTCATTTTGCACACCAAGTGTTTGATAAATTTCCAACTAGAAAAACCCAAAAATATTGTCATTGCTTTTGGTTCTTTTGATTTTGTTATTGTTATTGAAACCCATTTTAATTCAAATCTTGGTTTAAATAGTAGCTAACTTCGTGAATTGGTACTTGGCCATCGATCCCTGAGAACGATATCCGATTTCTGACCGTTTTTATTACTTGACGATCCGGTACACTTGCCGTGGTCACATCAGAGGTCACGGTTTTGACTAAATTTTTAGGGATTTGAATTTGATTTTTGTACAAAATGAAGCTTATGTGGTTAGGTATTAAATGATTAATGCATGAAATGGAAAAAAATGGAACCTTGATGTCTTAGGGAGGCTCATGGCCTCTAAGGGATTTTTGGAATCCAAGTGGTGCTTTTGTGCATCCTTGGGAATTAAACAATTTTGACATAAGTAATTTATAAAGTAGCGGAAGAAATTGATTGAGTAATGGCTCTTGAGAGGCCATGGTTTTTAAGGGTTCTTTGACCCAAAATTTGCATAATTGATCAAGACTTAGAAAATTAAGAATGTTGGATACATAATGTGAAATTGTGGTATGTGTTGAACCATATATATAAAATGTTGATATTGAGAATGGATTGTATGATATTGTGAGTCCATGTGTAGGACTAAGTATTTGTTGATGTGTACTTTATTAAATTGTGGCATGAAGTATTGAGAATTGATATTATGCCATTGTGGTATGTTCCATGAGAAATATATTGTTGATGAAATATGCTTTATATGCATTGTTTGATGAGGAACATACAATTGATGAATATACATAATGTACATTGAGTAGTCATGCATATGTGATGTCTATTAGACTTTATTGGAAAGGCGATGTATGCCTAGGAGATTAAATTACACCTTAGTGCGGGTGCGGGTAGACTAAGCATGGGTCATAGTGGTTGACCTTGGGGGCGTTGGGGTGGGAGTGTCTCACAATAGACAGTAGTAGCTCCACTAGGGTCGTGGGATAGACCGATGCAAACACACCGACAATCCAGACCGAGAAGCTGTCCTATATCGCGATCAATTGTTGAGGTGTCATGTATAAGCCATGTTGCATAAAATATTATTTTTATGTGAAAGCACTTTATTTTAAGGCTAATGAGATACTGGCATGACTCCTTGATCATTCTCTCCGAATGTAGATGTCTAGCTCCATGGAGTAGGATTTTGGTACCATATGCATTGTGCATTGTCAGTCTCATATTTCATTGAGCATGAGTACTTATGATTGTTAAACTATCTATTTTTTATACTGCAATAATTGTCTTATGGTTAAACTGTTGACTACTTGAGATATCAATACTGTTTAAGTTTCATTGCTTATTTTATTATTGCTTACTGTTGTCCTTCTCTTACTGTTGATTTTATTATTACTGTTGATGAATATATGTATTGTAATGCTATGTGGGCATCCAACGCCATTCCATTTTCTTACTGCCATATTGGTAATGAATGCTGGGCGTCTCACCTCTTTTCTATACCTCTATATTTCTGTTTATCTATATTACTTCTGAGAAGACGTGCGTGAAGAAGAGGAAGCACCTGAATATCCTGGTTTCTGGCCCAATTTCGATTAGGGCTTACTTGAAGATGTCATCACGTCCACACCGATTTTTGGGATATGCGAGAATGACCTTTCATGGAGGACCTGACTGTTGGCATATAAACTTGCACACGGACCGATGCATCTATCATGGGGAACTGACTGTGTCATTGGTTTGGGGTCGCTACGACCTGCCAGTTTTTGATTTTACTACTTTTGTTCATTTAGAGTTTTACCTACCCGTTAGGGATTTGTGGGATGATCTTTACTACACCCCACAGAGGATTCATTCCTTTCCACTGCTCAAGCCTCTGCTCGAAATTCGGTCGCTCCGATGGTGATTTCATCGGATGAGGAGGACCCTAAGGAGGATCCTGCTACGGTTCCTTCTCGTCAGTCTTAGGGGCTGATACTGTCGGTGGCTACTGATGGCTATCCGTATATCTTTTTGGAAAGCCTGACGGTTTGCTATTTTGATGGGGTGTATATTTTGTAAACATCTTGGGGGTGGGTAAAGCTTTTACTTTTGTACACATGTTGATGTAATTAAAATAGGCTTGATGCTATAATATATATATTGTGGATGTATGATTTCTTTTCATATCAATTTTTGTTGTATTATATTTATTATTCATTATTAACAAAAAAAAATATAGCAACTAATTATATATATATGTGTGTGTGTGTGTGTTTGTGTATTTTCAATACCCAAGTAACATACAATTACAATTAAAGATGTTTTATTTATGTACTAAAGGAATCGGGTCTTAATTTACGATTGGATTTACTTATTTTCCATATTTTTATTTCATTTCACTTCATTATGGTGTGACGTTCCTTCTCCATGAGATAAGAAAAAAGGGCGTTACTCGTTTCATCTTTCATTTTCTACTATTCTTTGAAATTCCATATTCATAATGCCATTATATTCATCCATTCAAACTAAACACCATATAGTAAAGCTATAAAAATTAATACATGGTATTCTATAAATCATCACAATTAAGTTGTAATGGTTTTGTGTAACACCCTAATACAATTATCGTAAAATAAATAGAATATTTCAAGATAAATCACATTAAGCACGTCACTTTCAAAAATGCATAAAATAAAAACCCATAATAACTTGTATAGTCATTATAGAGAGCTACAAATGATAAAAAGATCATATATACATACATCACTAGCTAACAAGTCATACTATATACATAAACTTTTACAAACAACCAGAAGAGTACAGATATACAATCTGATTCAAAAGAAATAAAGCTGCTAAACTAAGCCTTCTACTTCTTCTTTTTCTTGCATTTTCCATTTTGAGGGTCTTCACCTGAATTTACATGGAACACACAGGGGTGAGAAATCACAATTTCTCAATATTCGCATACCAAGACCAGTAGTTAGTCATTTGCAACAAATAAATCAACTGAACATATAATTACACTCTATGTAATAGATAACTGATAATCAATAATATCAAAGAATCGCTCATTCAATCCTAAGATACTATCGAATAAGCAACCAATCAATCAATCGGTCTAGCAATGAAAACTGCCAATACAATTGTCAACAATGCAATGCTTTATGTTATAAGGTATGATTATACTCAAACATTGTCCTAATAACACATTTATGCAAATGCTAATGCAAGTTATAAGTTTTGAAAACACAAGTTACTTATTTCCCTAGAACCTACGTTGCCTTGTTTTTATTGGGTAGGATAGGCAATTTGTAACACCCTCCATAGGACATTATATTTTCGACAACAACTTATAATCTGAAAATCATTTCATAAAAAGGTTTGAGTTATAAAACTTGGGTTTTAAAATCTCTTTTCGCATAAATATAAACTTACCAAAATTTATAGGTAATACTAAAAAATAGATTTAAACTGATTAGTATACATTGCTAATGCCACATAATATTTAACAATTATTCAAGAAACATAAAACTTATAGACTCAAGTTTTAACAGTAGCAAACCCTATGACAGGTCCTACTTAATAGCACGGTAAAACACTAATGAGAAAACTCAACATACTTATTCCATCTTGTATTTATCTTGATGCGTCATATATTTATTCCTCCTCAACACTGCACACCAACCAATCTAGGATGGCCACTCCTCGATGTTGTCACCGAACTCAGAATATTTGCCTCCATTCAAGTCTAAGAAACTCGTTCCATCTACTACACAAATTTTTAACAATACAAGCACAACAAAACAATATAATAAAGATGTGAGATCCCCTTTCATCAATACCAGTATGGTAGCAAAGAATGATATGAATGACAAAGTCATTCCATACTCACAAATATCACAATTATTCATGTTCTCAATTCATCACATTTCCAGTAAACATATATCTCAGTTAAATCATCAATACCAATTTCATCATAACAGATATCCTTAATATATAAAATGATGATGTCACATCATATGAACATTTATCATGCCACAACAATATGTGTACTGACCATGTGTATGCATACTAGACCAATTTTCCCACTCCATGGAGGTTTTTACAATTTCGAGATGAATGTTCTGGTTAATTGTCAGCCTTAGCCCAAAGACAATCTCCAGTCTTCGAAAGGAATCATGTTCTTGTCGGGTATCGTCAATGCATTGCAATGGACTGGATCGCCAAGTGGCACATGGTACTTTGCCAACTGTCCACTAGTCGACCGCCGTGCCTCGACGCCCCCAAGATCCATTATAGATCTCACTTTTCAATTCTCATTCTCTCTTCGACCATAAAGGTCATAATAGCTATCAGCTATATTCTGTTCAATGCACGAATACCTCAATACAATTCTGTTTAATGCACGAATATCTCAATGCAATTCAATGCACGAATATCTCAATGTATGTCTTAATTTCATCATATGCCTCATTGCATATCTCAATTTCATCATATGCCTTATTGCACATCACAATTTCATCATATGCCTCATTGCACATCAGTTCTTTATAGTATCTTTATTGTATTTTCAAATCGCGTATCATTTTTAACGTGTTTTCACAATCGCGTAACACTTTTGTTACGTTTTTAAATCTCATAACCATTTTCTGATATTTTTTCAATCGCGTAAAAATATTTACACGTTTTCCAAATCGCGTAGCGATTTTCCAATGCTTTCAAAATCGCGTAGCTTAAAAATCATATTTTTAAGTCACGTAAATCATTTCTCGTCATTTTTCAACTACGTAAAATATTTCTCAATATTCCAAATATCATTTAGGACTTTCCAAAAATCATTACAATTTCTAACTTCATTTTCCACGTTTTCTCACTTAAGAAATCCTTTCCACCATATATTCCACAAAATCACCTTTTCATTAATTTAAATCAATGTTCTAGCTTAAAATTTCTTAACGTACTCTAAAACCCAAAGAGTGAGCTATACGTTGGTAAATTTCAAGTCACCATTATATTCTCCATAATTCTCAAATCAATTCTAAAATCAATCCTCCCCAAAATAAGTGGAGGTTCAAACACTTTCAACCTCTCTTTTTTTTTCATCAATGAAATCTTCATCTCTCAAGTGACAAAGTATTTCTCTTCCTTTTCTTAAATCCTTTTATAAATTTCTTGTACTAAATCAATTAACTTTTCATTTCCAAATCATAATTCTACATAAAGTAAAACCATTTCAAACCTTTAAAACCGTAGCCACATGGTCATTGGAACCATCATATCTTTTCTTTTCCCTTTCCTTCTAATCATCCAATTTTATCATAAATAAAAATCTTAATTTACCAATCCTTGGAATATTAGCCAAAAATCATAAATAGCTTCATCATAAAATCTTTGTTCATTTTCATGTCCACTTTCTTTGCAAATCCTTAAATCATCAAGTTATTACCCTTTTATCTAAAACTCATAATTAGTAAAATACTTAGAATCTTTTGCTCCCAAAAATTAATTTGAGGCCGTGATGCCTCTATGGTTCTTTGGAACCAACACACTTTCCTTTGTCATGTAATTCACAACTTAATTACATATACAAATCATCATGCATCGCAAACACATACTAAAGCATATTATCAAAGCAATAAACATATCAATCACCAAACAACCATAAATATGGAAAGCTCTTAAACAAACAAGTGAAATAATCTTTATGGATTTTTCACCACACACACATCTATTCCTCACCACCAGCACATGGTTGATGAGAGTAATCTCCCTCTTACCTCTTGGAGAAACCTCCAAAGCTCCTTGCTTTGCTTCTTGTACAAGTCCTTTACCACCAAGAGCTTCTTAAAACAAAGTAACACATATAATATTAATATTCAAGGATATCAAAGATGACCATAAGCCAAAATATGGTCTTAGAAACTTACCAAAAAAAAGAAAGATGAAAAACACAAATCTTCACCTAAAGGCTCTTGATCTTGGACTTGAAGATCAAGGTTGAAGATGGATGATTTAGAAAAAGTCTCTAACATGAAAGTTTCTTAGAATATCATGTGGATCTAGGAAACTAGGTTAGATGAAATTAAAAGAGATTGGAGAGTGGATGTAGAGGTGTTGGCCGTGAGCTTTGTGAGAGAGAAAGGTAAGAGTTTTTGTGTTCTTTGCTTGATGAAAAGATGAAGATGAATGAATCTTGAGAAATTCCTAACATGAAAGTGTCTTGGATTAATGAAAGGATTCAAGAAATGATATTGGTAGGAATTATAGAAGTTTAGAGAGTGGAACTTGGGTGCTTGGTCGAAAGTAGAGAAAATAGAAAAGGAGAGAATTTTTTGTGAAGTTCTGCTCTAGGAAATGATGAAGATGAGTAATAGAATTGAAATGAAATTTTCCTATAGCTTATTATGCCATCAAAACAGTGACCTCTCCCCCTTGTACACTAAAGAATTGTCTAAATACATTAGCCACCATTTTAGGTATCAATAGTCATTGATTAAATCAATGGTTGATCTCTGGTAGAAGCTTCCAAATGATATGATCAAATCTGAGCCATTAGATCTCTCCTCCTTGAAATCCTAGTCATTAGATGCATCTTAAAATTTGGAGGGTCAAGATCTTCTCTACACACTTTGCATCCAATGGTCACAAAAGGTCCTAGCCATTTTGTGAGACCAATCTCCACCATAGATTAAATCAAGGGTGGATATCCTAAACTTCCTTATTAAGCTTGTCTTTACAACCATTGATTAGATCAATGGTGAACATCCAAAGCTTCCTAACTAAGTTTACTCTCACACCATTGATTACATCAATGGTTATCATCCAAGGCTTCTTCATTAAGTTTGTTTCTCAACCGTTGATTAGATCAATGGTTGATGTTCAAAACTTCTCCACTAAGTCTTGTCATCCAAGGGTGCAAATCAAAGTCAAGCCCTCTTCATTGACTAATCTCCATTGGTTGGGTGATTACTAACTTGTTTCCTATTGGTTGTCACTTTTGTTAGCCAATTTCTATTGGTTACTCTTGAAAAGTATTTGCCACAAATGTTGACTCAATCTTATTGGTTGATCTTATTTCTATAACTCTCTTATTGGTTCATCAAAGATGACTACTTCTAATTGGTTTATCAAATGAAGACTTGATTCTAATTGGTTTATCAAGGAAGACTAAATTCCTATTGGTTTAATATATAACCATCAAATTTGACTAATTCTTATTGGTTCATTTCAAGAGACTAGTTTTCTATTGGCTTAGAGAATTCCAGCTATTATTGTTGACTTTTCCAAAACTTAGCACACAAGCCCTGCTCTCCTATTGGTTCGCAGAAAATATTTCCCAAACAATTACTACAGAAATTATTACTTAATGAACAAAACATTACTGCTTACAAAATAGTAAATATTTGTCCACTGTAAAATAAAAATATAGTATATTTTTATTTCACAGATAATTTCTAAAAATTAAAATATTATGACCTGTATCTCTCGAAATTGGGTTTAGTAAGATTCCTCGGCTTCAAATAAATACGTAAAGATTTTCCCCGACTCGAAAATTATTATTTTCCTGACACAAAGCAAATCACACAAAACAATCAAATACAGTCACTGAATAGTCAAAATATTTTCACAGTAGATAGAAATTGCAAAACAATACAATTTTGTCATAACTGTCAAATAGCTAAATTTTGGGGTGTTACAACTCTCCCCTTCTAAAAAGAATTTCGTCCTCAAAATTCATGGTAGTTTCTGAACAAAAATGAATACTGTTTTTTCATCTTATCTTCTAGTTCTCACGTTGCATCTTGACTTACGTCATTTCAGATTACTTTGACCAACGAAAATTATTTGTCTTGCCTTTAACTTCTCCAGATCAAACAGATACCTCAGACTTTTGTGATCACTGAAGACTTCGAATGTTGCTCCATAAAGAAAGTGTCTCCATACTTTTAATGAAAACACAACTGTTGTCAATTCCAAATTATGCATATGGTAGTTCTCTTTATACACCTTCGATAGTAATCAGCTAACCCGATAAAACTATGAATTTCTAATGCAATCTTCGGTCTTTCTCAAGCAAGAACTATTTCAACTTTTGACGTGTCTACTCCAATTCCTTCCTCTAACATCATATGGCCCAACAACTGCACTTCACTCAAACATAACTTGCATTTCGACAACTTAGCATATAATCGCTTCTCCTTTAGAATTTGGAAAATCACCCTGAGTTATTCAACATATTCCTCATGATTTTCGAGAATTGATCAAAATGTCGTTAACAAAGATAATGACAATTTTGTCTAGATAAGGACGAAAAATTCTATTCGTATAATTTATAAATATTACAGGAGCATTTGTCACTCCAAACGACATTACTTGTATTTTTCTTAACTTTGTACTACTTCAATCTCTTACCTTTGCTCTTAACAGGAAGTGTCTCACCAATCGAGTTCTCTTTTAATAGCACTGTATCTGATACTATGACATGATTGACTAAAGCAAATCATAATTGACATAAATTGACTAAAGCAAATCATAATTGACATAAAGCATCAAATAATGTCATAAGCTTTTTCTTTGTCTTCTAAACAAGCCAAAACCGTCCCCTTCCTCTTCATAATGCATTCAAGTAGTTGTCTTCATTATTTGCCACCCTTTGAAGCATTTCTAGCCATTGATTAATTCAATGGTTAGGATTTTGGTAGATTTTTAATTTTAGAAGACTAAATCTAGGCCATTGGATTTTTCTCCTTTAAATTCTAGCCCTTAGATGTGTCTCCAAAATTAAGGGTCAAGATTGCTTCTTCAAACTTTAAATCCAAGGGTCCTAATTAGTCTTTGCCATTTTAGAAGACCAAATCTCTACCCTTGATTAATTCTTCATCCAATGGTCATAAATGGTCTTTGTTACTTTTTAAGATTAAATCTCCACCCTTGATTTAATCTAAATCCAATGGTTATAAATGGTCTTTGTCATTTTTCAAGACCAACTCTACACCTTTGATTACATCTATGGTTGATATCAAAGCCTTCCTAACTAAGCTTATTCTCACACCATTGATTAAATTAATGGTTATTATCCAAGGCTTCTTTATTAAGTTTGTTTCTTAACCTTTGATTAAATCAATGGTTAATATTCAAACTAAGTATTCTCATCCAAGGGTATAAATCAAGTCAAGTTCTCTTTGTTGACTACGCAGTATAATATTTATTCTCGTATCCTACAAATAATATTTTCTTGTATTTTTATCATCCGATAATTAAATACAGTATAAAATACAGTACAAGAAATTTTTTAAAACTGTTTCCGGATTCAGGTTTAGTAGGATCCCCTGTCTCCGTCTAAACAGTACAAATTTTTCTATGCGTAGAAAAATTTTTACTTTGCGAGACCCACCTGGGCTCACATACCCCTTGCGGGGCCCACAGATAGGAAAAATTTCAAAATCATCCATAAAATCACAAAAATTATAAAATACACAAATATCAAATTAAATTACGTAAAATAATTACCTAACGGTAAAAATTAAATTACGTAAAGTTTTTCCCGTCCCAAAAATTTTTATTTTCCTGACACGGAGTAAATCACTCAAAACAATCAAATACACTGACGGAATAATCAAAATAATTTTACAGTGCACAAAAATTACTAAACAGTAAAATTCTGTTAACTGTTAAAATTATTGTTTAAGAGATAGGAAATTTGGGGTGTTACAATACTCCCCCTCTTTATAGAAATTTCGTCCTCGAAATTTCATGAACATGATTTCACACCCTCGGAATAAATAATGACATTATTCCTTTATCTTTTCTTCAGTTCCCATGTAGCTTCACCTCTTACGTTATTCCAAACAATTCTAAACCATTGAAAGTTCTTTATCTCTTGTTCACTTCTCCTGATCAAACAAATATCTTAATAATTTTTTTTTCTACGGTTTTCCACTACCGTCTTAACTTTTTCCATAGACAAACTTCTTCAATTTTTGAAGAATCCACCACGCTTCCACTGCGCCACTTTGATACTCTGACCTGGATATAAATAGGAATATTCTCTCTTGCAAAATATTCCTTCAATTGCAGTAGATGAAAGAAAACATCATGGAAAAGAACAAAACGAATTCGAATATGTTATCAAACATATCCCGCAAAGAATTGGATGTAACTCGATCTTCAAGAATGAATTCTCTGATACCAATACAGCGGCTACCAACCTTCATTCATGCCTAGAATAGTTTTTCTCAGATAACTTCCAACTAATGTAATGTATTACTTAAAATTTTCTTATCCTCATATCACTTTATTCTCCAGCTTTAGCTTCTTTAACAGGAAACGTCTCACTAACCGAGTTCTCCTTTCAACCGCATTATATACCAGATACTATGACATGGATTTTAAATAGGAATATCCTTTCTTGCAAAATATTCTTTCTTGCAAATGCAATATATGAAAGAACATTATAGAGGTTTAGGAAGAAAAAGTAGCGAAATGATCTAATATGTTACTAAACATATTTAACAAGAATTTGATTTTGCCTGATTTTCAAGAATGAGTTTTTCTAAAATACTAACACTGTATTGAGACAATCTCATAGGATATGGTTGGAAAATAACCAATCCATTTTCAAAGATCACGTCTATTTATAAAACAGATCAAACTAACACAAAGTTTTGAGTTTTGAAAGATCACATCTGTTTAGGAAACAGATCAACCTACATAAAAATTTTGAATGACAGATCAAACTAACACAAAGATTTGATCCATAACAACAATTCGAATAATTTGAGTAGCTCGATCGGCTAAAAATAGAAACAGAAGTAAACAAATCAGAGGAATACGAATAACTCTAACATATAACTGATCTACTCAATCATATGCCATAAGGAATAGGTTATTCACAGAAATATTCAATATGGTTTATAGGATTAGCTTCAATGACAGAATCTCCATTGTTTAAATCTTCCGCTCCGAACACTTCCTACTACTTGAGATTTTACTAACAGAAAACTCTGTTTTCATTGGAATTCTATTTTCAAAGATTGTGTTCCAAACTTCCCGCACTTAAAACAAATTATTTCCTTGGACGTATAATCTTTTGTTAAGTGCCCCTTTCCACACTTCTTACATTTCGGTGCAGATGTCACAGTCAAACTAAACCTGCTACTACTAGTACTTCCTCCACAAGATTGTTGTTGTTGTTGACTTCTTGGAGATTGCAAGCACGTTTTCTGTTAGAATCGCTTGACCTTACGATTTCCCTTTTTTTCGTAACCAATATAGTCCAACGTTACAGGGTCTCTCATCCTGAGATTGATTTAACTCTAACAAAATCTTAGCTTAAGAAATCAATTCTTGCTGTGGAACAATCTTCTGAGTTTGTTGTATAATTGCTTCAGCCACTGTTTGTATTACTTCCTAAGTTGCAGTCATATCACCACCATTATGTCTCGCTTCCACATGTGTACGTCTATCACGAGTCATTTCTTTTCTTCAAAGATGGACGAATTAAAACAAAATGGAAACCAGATGTAACCATTTCAAATAAATGTTTATTTTCTTGACATATATTCCTTCATTAAGTACCTTCTTTCACATCAGTTATTGCCTTTGGTTTCCTCAATGGTTATAAATACATCTTCTGTTGAAATCAATCACTTTCCAAATATCCTTAAAAATATCGAGTTCCAAAATTACGTAGTCTTATATTCTAAGATTGATTCTCTTCCATTACATCCTGAACCTCAACTTTCATTTCTTTCCCACTGAATAGCGGTCCTTTGTTCCTGCAGTCATCCTTCCACGTTGCTCCGTTCTTGCCGTAGGCCGCAATCGCATTACTAGTAACATGTTCCACTTCCACACAAGTATAACTATCCTGAGCCATTTCTTTTTTTTTTTTTCTCTCGAGGCGTGCGGATCAAATACAATGGATCTAATATCCATTATAAACAGCATTGTTTCCCTTCGGAAAACAATAACACGAGAGAACACAACACAAGCAAAATAGACCTAACCACAA
Organism: Ormosia emarginata; assembly: GCA_029884605.1. NCBI lineage: Eukaryota > Viridiplantae > Streptophyta > Magnoliopsida > Fabales > Fabaceae > Ormosia > Ormosia emarginata. Next base: position 52,069,540 of record JAQQTP010000088.1, read on the forward strand.
ACCCCAAAAGACTCAAACCGTGCTCTGATGCCAACTAATGTAACACCCTCCCTAGGGTATCACATGTCTGACTTCCGACTCATAATCTGAAAATGTTTTCATAAAAGGTTTGAGCTAAAAAAAACATGGGTTTAAAAATTTCTTTCTTGCTGAAACATAAACTTACTGTAATTTATAAGTAATACTAAAAAAAAATATTGAAACTAATTCATATACAATCATTGACACTAATTAATATTTAACAATTTGAAGAGAAATATAAAACTAACAGACTCTTCTTTTTTTTTTACAGTAGCAAACCCCATGACGGGTCCTACTAAATAGCACGGTATAACACTAACGATAAAACTTAACATACTCATTCCTTATCTTGTATCCAGCTTGTTGCATCAGAACTCTACTCCTTGTCTACTCGAACACCTTCGAACTTGAGACAACCACTCTTCAATGTTTTCATCAATCTACGAGTATCCATCGCCCGTTATGTCTAAGACAACTCGATCCTTCTATCATTTGATTTTAACAAGATCTGAGACACAAACAACATAACAAAGAGGTGAGATCACCTACACCAATACCAACATGGCGACACGAGAGATAACACAAGCAAGTATATATCATACAGATAGATTATATCACAATTATGCTATCAGCATTAATCAACTATCATCATCTAATCATTTATTAGTTTAATTATCATAAACAACAAATTACAATAATGTTCTAATTATCATTATCATCATCCAAGTATTCAAAACAATTGTCATAACCAATATCCCTCAATTAATATATCATGCAATATAAAATGTTCAGATTATGCATGTGCACAAAGACTCAGTTTTTCAAAAACAACTCCATGGAAGTTTTCACAATTTCGAGGAGAATGCTCTGTCAATTGTCAGCCTTAGCCCAAAGACAATCTTCCAGTTGTTGAAAAGAATCGTGTTCTTGTCGGGTATCGTCAATGCGTTGCAACGGACTGCATCGCCAAGTGACACAGGGTACTCGCCAGTTGTCCACTTGGTCGACCGCCGCCCCTCGACGCCCCAAGATCCATCATAGACCTCACTATCAATTCTCATTCCCTCTTCAACCACAAGGGCCATATACAATGCATGAAATATCCATGCAAGTCCAACCCCAAAGGGCCAAATCTTTTAATTTCATTTGTTCAATGTATCATATGCCTCAACGCATATTTTTTCCCAATGCATGTATAATGTACCAAATCCAATCACAAGCATCTCTTTCCAATGCATATAAAATGCACCAATTATACTGTATTTTCAACAGCAAAAATCATTTATCACATTTTCATAGTTATAAAACACTTTCGTCGTGTTTTCAAAATTGCGTAATATTTCCGTTTCATTTTCACAATTCCAAAACGTTTCTGTTACGTTTTCACAATTCCAAAATGTTTATATTACGTTTTCAAAATATCGTAACACTTATGTTACGTTTTCAAAATTTTGAAACGTTTCTGTTATATTTTCACAATACCGAGACTTTTCTGTTACGTTTTCACAATACAGTAACATTTCTATTACATTTTCAAAATACCGCAACTTTTCTGTTGCACTTTTAAAACACGTACTAATTTTTCAACATTTTTCTCAATCGCGTAAAAACATACATTTCTCAAATCGCATAGTATTTTTTCACTGTTTCAAAATCGCGTAACTTAAAAATCATTCTTTTACGTCACGTAAATCATTTTCTATCATTCTTAAAATATTTAAAACACTTTCCAAATCTCATAATGATTTTCCGCTATTTTCACAATCACGTAAAAATAATTCATCACTTTTCCATCACGTAGTGATTTTTCAATAGTAATTCAGATTACGTAAAATATTTAAACGTAATTCAAATCGCGTAGAAATATTTCAACATATTTAAAATCGCGTAGAAATATTTTCTTGTATTTCCAAACACTTAGAAATATTTTCTTGTATTTCAAATCACGTACTTGAAAATTATGTTTTTAAGATAACGTAAATAATTTTTTCACCACAATTTCATTACGAGAAAATATTTCTTAACCTTAAAAAATTCCTTTTCAACTTTTCTCAAAATAATATAACTTTATACTTCATTTAATATATTTTCTTACTCAAGAAAATATTTTTCCTGATTCTTTACTCAAGAAATTATTTTTCAAAATATAATTCACAAAATCACTTTTCCATTGATATAAATCAACATTTCAAAACTTAACATTTTCTAACGTATCTCAAAACTTGAAAATAAGTTATACGTTAGTAAATTTTCAAAACACCATTATATTCTCCATTTTTCCCAAATCAATTCTAAAATAAATTCTCTTCAAAATAAATTAAGATTCAAAACCCTTGCAACTTTTCTTTTTCATTTTCATATAAAAGTTCATTTCTCAAGTGATAAAATACTTTGATTCCCTTTCCAAAATCTTTATACTAAAACATTTTGTTTCCACTTTAAAATTACTTTGTTTCATAAAACCAAAATTTATTCCAACCTCCAAAAATCGTAGAGTCTTTGGCCATTGAAGCCATCAAATATTTTCCTCCTAAATTGATATGGTTTTACACAAACAAAACCATTAAAAATTCTTTATTTTCAAAACCGAAATACGATGGTCATAAAAACCAAACCCATTTGTTCAAATTCATTTTTACTTTCCTTACAAATCCTTTTTCACTTTCTTTGCAAATCTTTAAAATTATCATTGCTATTTTCATTTAAATCTCATGTTTAGTAAAACACTTAGAAACTTTTTACACAAAATAAATCAATAATAATTCCTCCAAAAATCATATTCTTGTTCTCTTGAAAAACAAATCCTTTGTTTATTTTCCATACTCTTCAAATCATCCATTTTCATCTTTCATGAAAATATTAATTTGTGAACACCTATCTTGAGGTGTCTTGTTCGAAATCCACCATGTTCTAAGTACTCAAAAATCAATTCTTTTGTTCTTGAAAATTTTCAACATGAACCCTAATCAAGGGCATCAAAACCGTAGCTCTTCCTTGGCTATTGGAGCCAAAAATCAATTTCCTTTCCACCATCAAGTCATGGCATATACATATATATTTCATCATAAATAATATAAGCATACCATCAAAGCCATAAAAGCATGTATAGCATATCAAGCATATCATCAAAGCTATAAAATCATGCAAAGCATATCAAGCATAGAAAATTAATCAAAACTCATAAACACCCACAAATTAATTACATGACCATGGATATGAATCCTCACATGGATTCCACATCCATCAAATAAAATACCATCTCTCACCACCATGCTTGGTTGGTGAGATGGATCTCCCTCTTACCTCTTGAAGATCCTCCAAAGCTTCTTGATTTGTTTCTTTTTCCAAGTCCTTCACCACCAAGGGCTTCTCAAATACAAAACAAAACACAAGTTAATTAACATATCAAGCTTGATTAAGAGGAAGCATGGATCAAACATGGTTTAGATCATGAAAAAGAAGAGAAAAAAATGAAGTTTCCTTACACTTCACCATAAATACCCTATAACTTTGATCTTGAAGAAACTCCTTGAATATGAATGATTTAGAGAAAATCTCCAACATGAAAGTTGCTTAGAACATCATGTAGATTCAAGATCTATGGTTGGATGAAATTAAAAGAGCTTGGATGGTGATTTTAGGGGTTTTGACCGAATGATATCTCTTGAAGAACAAAGATGAATTTTTTGATTTTTGATAGAAACTTGAAGCTTGAATTTGAAGATCAAGATGAATGATTTTGGAAAAACTCATAACTAGAGATATTCTTAGAATGATGTTTTGGTTTAGCAAATCAAGACTAAAAGATTAGAAGAGGAAACATGAAATTTACCATTTTTGGTAGAATCTTGAAGCTTGGATTTGAAGTACTAGATGTTGGATTTTGAAGAAACCTTCAACATGAAAGTTGTTTAGAATAAGGTAAGGATTCAAGAAACTAGGTTGGATGAAATTTTTGAGTGATGGAGGGTGTTCTTGGGTGTCATGACCGAACCATGCTAGAAGGAGAAGGAAAGAAAATTTTCTAAGAGCTTTGTTTGAAGGAAAGTTTCAAGAATGATGAAGTATGATCAATAATGACCAAAGGTGACCAATATGGTCTTCAAATGTCACTTTTGTCTCTAAATGCAGCCCAAAACCGTAGCCCCCTTCCAAGCATTCTCCTAAGGAAGCAAACAAAGCAATAATGAAACAAAATTGACTAAAGCAAATCATAATTGACATAAAGCATCAAATAATGTCATAAAGCTTTTTCTTTGTCTTCTAAACAAGCCAAAACCGTCCCCTTCCTCTTCATAATGCATTCAAGTAGTTGTCTTCATTATTTGCCACCCTTTGAAGCATTTCTAGCCATTGATTAATTCAATGGTTAGGATTTTGGTAGATTTTTAATTTTAGAAGACTAAATCTAGGCCATTAGATTTTTCTCCTTTAAATTCTAGTCCTTAGATGTGTCTCCAAAATTAAGGGTCAAGATTGCTTCTTCAAACTTTAAATCCAAGGGTCCTAATTAGTCTTTGCCATTTTAGAAGACCAAATCTCTACCCTTGATTAATTCTTCATCCAATGGTCATAAATGGTCTTTGTTACTTTTTAAGATTAAATCTCCACACTTGATTTAATCTAAATCCAATGGTTATAAATGGTCTTTGTCATTTTTCAAGACCAACTCTACACCTTTGATTACATCTATGGTTGATATCAAAGCCTTCCTAACTAAGCTTATTCTCACACCATTGATTAAATCAATGGTTATTATCCAAGGCTTCTTTATTAAGTTTGTTTTTTAACCTTTGATTAAATCAATGGTTAATATTCAAACTAAGTATTCTCATCCAAGGGTATAAATCAAGTCCAGTTCTCTTTGTTGACTACACAGTATAATTTTTATTCTCGTATCCTACAAATAATATTTTTACTGTATTTTTATCATCCGATAAATAAATACAGTATAAAATACAGTACAAGAAATTTTCTAAAAGCTTTTCGGATTCAGATTTAGTAAGATCCCTTGTCTCCGTCTAAACAGTATAAATTTTTCTATGCGTAGAAAAATTTTTACTTTGCGGGACCCACCTGGGCCCACGTATGGCCACCTGGGCCCACATACCCTTTGCGGGGCCCATAGATAGGAAAAATTTCAAAATCATCCATAAAATCACAAAAATTATAAAATGCACAAATATCAAATTAAATTACGTAAAATAATTACCTAACGGTAAAAATTAAATTACGTAAAGTTTTTCCTGGGCCGAAAATTTTTATTTTCCTGACACGGAGTAAATCACTCAAAACAATCAAATACGTTGACGGAATAATCAAAATAATTTTACGGAAAGGCAAGAAATTACTAAGTAAAATTCGTTAAGCTCATTAAAATTATTGTTTAAGAGATAGGAAATTTGGGGTGTTACAAATATCCTTTCTTGCAATTGCAATATATGAAAGAACATTATGGAAGTTAAAAAGAAAAGGTAGTAAAACTATACGATATGGTACCAAACATATCCAATAAAGAATTTGATGTTACCCGATTTTAAGAATGGGTTTTTCTGGGATACTAACACTTTATTGTAACAACCTCATAGGATATGGTTGGAAGATAACCAATCTGTTTCAAAAATCACGTCTATTAATGAAAGAGATAAACAGATCAATATAATAGAAAATTTGATCTATAATAACAATAAGATAATTTGAATAACTTGAGTAGTACGATAGGCTAGTAATAGAAATAGAAGTAAACAAGTCTGAAGGTAATGAAAACACAAATACTCTAATCAATCCACATAATCAATCTAGCCATAAAAGAATGGATTGAATCAAGAACATAATTTCACAATTGCGACACATGAAAAATATAATGGATGTGTAGAAAGAAAAGATAATGAAATCATCTAATATGTTACCAGACCTATCCAACAGAGAAATTGATATGGCCTGATGAATTTGGTAGTGAGCTCTTTAAGTTGAATAATTCAACTGACAAGTCTAACAGAGTATGGATAGTTGGAAAATAACCAATCCATTTATAAGATTATTTCTATTTTGAAATAGATAAACAAATCAAATCAAAAGAAAAGATTTAATCTTTGATAGACAAAGGATAGTTTAAGCAACTTAGATATCAATGATATGTTTTGGTAATAGAAGTAGAAATAACTAGGTCAAAGATAACGAAGACACATATAACATCTAATTGATCCACACAATCATATACCATAAAGAAATGAGTTACTCTTAGAATTATACAGTATAGTTTAAAAGATCACCTCTAATGACACAATCTCTTTTGTTTAAGTCTTCAGCTTGGAACCCTCCTGTTCCATTCAGGGTATCGACTCTCCCTAGTACCTAAGATTTTGAAATATATACGTTACCTATAGAAAACTTCATTTTAGGTGGAACACGATCTCTGAAAATGTGTCCAGACTTTCCACACTTGAAACAAGTTATTTCCTTGGACGTACAATCCTTCGTTAAGTTCCCTCTTCCATATCTCTAACATAATAGTAAAGACATCACGATTTAACCGAGTTCATTGTTACAAGCAGTTACTCCACAAGTTTACTGCTGCTGCTAATTTCCTAGTGATCATAAATACGTTTTTCACTTAAATCAATTTACCTTCCTATTATTCCTCCTTTGGAATACCCAGGTTCCAAGGTTACGAGATCTTGTATTCCAAGACTAATTCTCTTCTATCAGATCCTGAACCTCAACTTCTAGTTCCCGTTGTTCAGCGATCCTCTGTTCCTACTGTACCATCACATCAATTGTCCTTCGCATTGCTCCTGTAGTTGCAACTGTATTATTAGTGTCACTTTCCGCTTCCACATATGTGCGTCTACCACGAGCTATTTCCTTTCTCCAAAGACAGACGAATCAAAATATAATGGAAACCAGATGTAACCATTTCAAACAACATTGTTTCCTTTCGGAAATCAAACACACAGAGAACACAACATAAGCAAAATAGACCTAACCACAAACCCTAAAAGACTCAAACCGTGCTCTGATACCAACTAATGTAACACCCTCCGTAGGACATTACATTTTCGACTACAACTTATAATATGAAAATCATTTCATTAAAAGGTTTGAGTTATAAAACTTGAGTTTTAAAATCTCTTTTCGCGGAAACATTAACTTACCGAAATTTATAGGTAATACTGAAAAAGAGATTTAAATTGATTAGTATACATTATTGACACCACATAATATTTAACAATTATTCAAGAAACATAAAACTTACGGACTCAAGTTTTAACAGTAGCAAACCCTATGACAGGTCCTACTTAATAGCACGATAAAACACTAACGAGAAAACTCAACATACTTATTCCATCTTGTATCCATCTTGATGCGTCATATATCTGTTCCTCCTCAACACTACACACCAACTAATCCAGGATGGCCACTTGTAACTGTAATACCCTCAATAGCATGTTAGACTTTTATATGCATACAAGGGTAACATATGACTTGTTTAACTTGTCTGTTGCTTTTGGTGGCGAACTGAGTTCAGTTAGACACTTTGTTGCAGCTCTAAAGGTAAAAAGTAGCTTAAAATGACTCAGTTATTTGCATAAACTGCTTAAATAAGGGTTTTAAGTATGGATACTTTACTCTTATGTCACAAATGTATGTCATAAGTTGTGATTAAAATTTGAGATAAATCAGAGTCAGTTTGGTATTTTTGGGCATACTGGTTTTGTTTATTTAATACCGAAGTAACCCCATCAGATATAGAAAATTAAGATTTCAGGAGAACAATAATTTTGATGAAACTTAGTATTTATTTCAAAGTTGTTGGAAGCTGGAAATCTTATTTTAGCTAAAGTTGAATGTTTTTAACGAGATAGGGGTTTATCAAGTGTAAATTCCATGGCTAATATTTACCCACGGTTGATAGCCCTTATTTTTGACTATTGTTAGCTATTATTAAGTGTGCAATTTACTGCTGGTTTCATTGGAAAACAGAAGCAGAAAACGAAAGAACCCTAAGGGAAGGAGAAGAAGAAAAGACTAAGGAAGAGGAAGAGATAAAGAGGAAGGCTAAGGGCAAAGTTGAAGCTTGAGTTTCAATCAAGTTTGGTTTCATTTTTGCAGCTGGAAACCTTGAAGGTAGGGGGTAGAACTTCTCTTCTTCTAGTTTTTTCTATTCTTTTCATATTTGCTCTAAACAACCTAATAGGCTAAATTGAATTCTAAGAGAGTAGGATGTATAGGGGTTACATGGTTATGTTTGTCTGTTGGTTTATGACTTGTTCAAAGTAAAAACCTGAATTTAGAAGCTTAAGATACCTCTTTTAGCTCATTGATACTTACTTTAGAGTTTTACACCAAGTATGGGTGTTATTGGGTCATAGGTCCAAATCAAGATGTGTTTGATGGTAATTAAGGTTTCCTATACACTTATAAACTAGTTAGGGACATCCAATGACCAAGAAAGGAACTGAAAATGGCCAAAATCAAGAAAACTTGACCATTGAAGCAGTACCACACATGCTTTGGTTCTGCGAGAATCCTGTTTGCTTGTTGGCGCCACGGCATGGGAGGGCTGGCGCCGCGGCATTCCACCCCATAAACGTGAAAAATGGTCCTTTTGAAGAATTTGAGATGCAGCCCCTTGAGAAATCATTTATGCATGTTATTACATGTGTTAGGGCTTTAATTAAGGCATATTTCCATGGAGAAATCGTCATACAAGTTGTTGGTTATCCAATAACAAAAGAATGATAAAAGTAGGACATGGAGTATGATAGACATGATAGTTGAGAAAATGAAATAAAAAGGGTAATTCCTTCAGTATACATAGATTAGAATGGACTCTATAACAACCAAGAGTAGTGGTTTACTAGAGAAAATATATATATATATATATCACTAATGATAACCTATTGCTAATTAGCTTCACTATAGATGTGAAGAGAATTAATATTAGATCAAATTAAGCAGAATATATTGACATGGTTTATCGAGAAGTGTAACTTATATGACGTAAGGTCATTTGGCCAAGAAGGTAAGGAATTCAAAGAAGTTCCTAAAGGAACAAATTATTCTTAACCAAGTGCCATTGTTACAAGTAGTGTGGATATACTTAGTTTTGCCATCTACAAAAGATAAACTTAGAAGTCAAGATTTTATTAAAATATACCTAATTTGTCGATTGAATTAAGTATATAAGAATGATGAGATGTACCTCCAACTTGATATCTTTACTCTAGAAAATATATTCTAGTTGATGTTATAAATGTGATTTACTTTTCTTTATAAGTTAAATCATGTTTATTATGTTGTTTATGACTAGTTTTGATAACTTATCTTGAGAAATATTATTTCTCACCCCGTTGTATATCATGTAATTCTAGGTGAAGTTTCCTCCAAGAGTAAGGTGAAGAAAGAGACTAAAGATTAGTTATTTTATAGTTGTTTGTACATAGGTTATATTTCCTAAGATCTTTTGGTAATGTAATTAAATATGTAATATTTCAAGCCTTTGTTAAGGCTAGTATTGTATATGTATGAATACTTGTACAAAGAGTATATCTTTTTACATATCATAAGGCTCTCTATGATGACTTACTCAAGTGATTATAGATATATTTATTAAGATAGTAAGTTTACAGTAACGTTTTAGTATTATCAGCTTTGTGTAATTATATGAATTGTGATTTTAGTGTTAGGACGTTACATTATGGTATCAGAGCAGTTCATCCTGTTGAGCCGGGGTATGGACTGACTATGCTTAGGCATATTTAAGAATTTCTGGTTGTAATTTGTGTTTCTTGCTCATATATAAAATGTGATTATAAAATCGCATGTTTTGCTTAATTTGGTTTGTTATTAGTTACTGTTGCACGGTTACATAGTATTGAGACTGCAACTCAATATATGTTGTCTCTGTGTACACAGGAATCTATGGCACCCAAAAAGCAAACTAGAAGTGCAGAGGAATTCAAATCCACCAGTCGAGATATGATTTGAAGCTTTTGTGAATATGACTAATATCATGGCAAGAGTGCTTGAAAGGATGGAAGCAACAAACCCACCTCAAGCAACCTTCACATCCTGAACAGCCAATTCAGGAAGTTCAACAAGTCGGAAGAAATCAGAATTTTCTAGACTTATCTTTCTTTCGTCAGATGAATCCTCCACCGTTTAGAGGCGAGTTTAATCCCATCAAAGCGGAGGAGTGGCTTAAAGATATGGAAAAGATTTTCAATGTGATGGCTTGTTCGGATGAACAAAAAGTGACTTTTGCCTCTTATATGTTGAAAGGAGAAGCGGAGTTTTGGTGGGAAAGCACAAAAAGGGTACAAGAAGCGGCTGGACATCAGATATCTTGGGAGTTCTTCAAAACAGTCTTTTTGGAGAAGTTCTTCCCGCAAACTCTACATGATGAAAAGGAGGTGGAGTTTATGCAGTTGGTACAAGGAAACATGTCAGTAGGTCAGTATGTAGCTAAGTTTGAAGAATTATCAAAGTTTTCTTCACAGTTCCATTATCATCCAGATGAGAAATGGAGATGCTTGAAATTTGAGACCGGGTTGAGAAATGAAATCAAGAGTATGGTGAGACCTATGGAGATTAGGGACTTTCCTTCCTTGGTTAATAAGTGTAGAATTGTGGAGTCGAGTATTCATAGCCCTCAAGTGGAGGAAAGGATGCAGGATGTTCCAAAGAGAAAACGGGAGGACGATAAGAATAAGCAAGTGGCTAACAAGTCAAGTAATCCTAAAGGAAAAGACAAGAAGAGTTCTAAAATACCAAGGTGCCTTAAATGTAAGAAAGTTCATGGAGGCAAGTGTTTGGCAGGCCAGTCTGTGTGTTATACATGTGAGCAACCGGGACATTTCTCCAAAGATTGTCCTCAGAATAAGGAGATTGTGTCTACCCCAAAGCCACTAGCTAAGGGACGAGTTTACACTCTAAGCGGAAAGGTGGGGGCCCAGTCTCCAAATCTTATACAAGGTAAATGCATAATTTGTAATCACCTTTTAAATGTTATGTATGATTCGGGAGCATCCCACTCCTTTGTTTCTTATGATTGTGTAAGGATGTTGGATTTACCTTTGTCAGAACTACCATATGACTTGTCTGTTTCTACACCTGCCGGTAAACCAGTCATAACTTCCAAAGTATGTCGTGATTGTAAAATAAAAATTGAAGGAAGAGTCTTCTTTGTAACCCTTGTTTGTTTACCTCTTATGGATATAGATGTCATCCTTGGTATGGATTGGTTGTCTTCCAACCATGTGATCTTAAATTGTTCAGATAAGACCTTAGTCTTTATGTCTGATGTTCCTACCAGTGGTGTTTCTTCAGAGAATGTTTATCTCAATGCTAACCAAGTTAATCACTGTTTGGTAGAAGGAGCTCTAGGATATGTTCTTCTTTTTTCTCTAGATGTAGAAGTTGAGCAAACCCTAGATAGAATACCTGTAGTAAGGGAATACCCCGAGGTATTTCCCAGTGATATAGCAGAGTTGCCACCAGAGAGAGAAATAGAATTTACTATAGATTTAGTGCCGGGTACAGGACCTATATCTATAGCACCATATAGGATGGCACCGCTTGAGCTAGCAGAACTGAAGAAACAAATAGAAGATTTGCTAAACAAGAAATTCATTAGGCCTAGTGTTTCTCCGTGGGGAGCCCCAGTGTTGCTTGTGAAGAAGAAAGATGGTACCATGAGGTTATGTGTAGATTACAGACAACTAAATAAGGTAACCATCAAGAATAAGTATCCATTGCCTAGAATAGATGATCTGATGGATCAACTAAGAGGAGCTTCAGTGTTTTCAAAAATTGATCTAAGATCTGGATATCATCAAATTCGAGTTAGGGATGAAGATATCCCTAAGACCGCCTTTAGAACTAGATATGGACATTATGAGTATCTTGTGATGTCCTTTGGGCTAACTAATGCTCCAGCAGTGTTTATGGACTATATGAACAGAGTTTTCAGGCCCTATCTAGACAAGTTTGTTGTGGTATTCATTGATGACATCCTTATCTATTCTAAGACAAGAGAAGAACATGAGCAACATGTTAGGACAGTGTTAAATATTCTTAAGGAGAAAAAGTGTTTGCCAAATTATCCAAGTGTGAATTTTGGCTAAAAGTACGCTGATTTTGGGCCATGTTATTTCAAAAGAAGGAATCTCAGTGGATCCTAGTAAAGTAGAAGTTGTAGTACAATGGGAGAGACCTACCTCTGTGACTGAAATTAGAAGTTTTATAGGTCTAGCTGGTTATTATAGAAAGTTCATTAAGGGCTTTTCTCAATTAGCACTACCTTTAACTAGGTTAACTAGAAAGGGTAGTAGTTTTGAGTGGACTCAAGATTGTGAGAATAGTTTCCAAGAGTTAAAGAAGAGATTGACCACTACACCTGTGTTGGTAATTCCAAATCCTTATGAAAACTTTGAAGTATTTTGTGATGCTTCAAAGATGGGACTAGGGTGTGTTTTGATGCAAAATAGGAGAGTTGTTGCCTATGCATCCAGGCAGTTAAGGCCACATGAGGAAAATTACCCTACCCATGATTTGGAATTAGCAGCGATAGTGTTTGCCTTAAAGATTTGGAGGCATTATCTCTATGGGGTTAAATTTGAGGTGTTCAGTGACCATAAAAGTTTAAAATACTTGTTTGATCAAAAGGAGCTGAACATGAGACAAAGAAGATGGATGGAATTCTTAAAAGATTATGATTTTGAATTGAATTATCATCCGGGTAAAGCCAATGTAGTGGCTGATGCATTAAGTAGGAAATTCCTACATGTGTCTCGAATGATGGTCCAAGAGAGTAAACTTCTTGAGAGGTTCAGAGATTTGAGTCTCGAGGTGACTGTAATGCCACATAGTCTATTTGCAAGTAAAGTAGACATAGTAAATGATTTAAGAACTCAAATTTTAGAAGCCCAAAAGGAGGATGAAATCTTAAGGAACATTAGTGAGCAGATCCTTGTAGGAACTCAAGAGGATTTTGATATGTCTGATGATGGAATCATAAAGTTTAGAAACAGACTGTATTCCAAGAGAATCAGAAGTCAAAGAAAGAATCCTTGAAGAAGCTCATAAGAGTAAGTATACCATCCATCCCGGATCCAGTAAAATGTATCAAGAGTTAAGGAAAATATTTTGGTGGCCTGGAATGAAAAGAGACATAGCTGACTATGTCTCAAGGTGTTTAGTTTGTCAAAAGGTGAAAATTGAACATCAGAAACTGCAGGACCTTTACAGTCATTGGAAATCCCCGAGTGGAAATGGGATAAAATCTCCATGGACTTTGTAATGGGTTTACCTAGAACCCAAGTGGGTTTTGATGCAATTTGGGTTATTGTGGATAGATTAACCAAATCTGCCCACTTTTTACCAATAAAAGCTAACTATTCTCTAGAGAAATATGCTCAGTTGTATTTGAGAGAAATAGTTAGATTGCATGGAGTCCCCATAAGCATAGTATCTGATAGAGATCCTAGATTCACCTCTAGATTTTGGGGAGCCTTGCAGAAGGCATTTGGGACTAAGTTGAATCTTAGCACATCTTATCACCCTCAAACAGATGGACAAACAGAGAGAACAATCCAGACCCTAGAAGATATGCTCAGGGCATGTATTTTAGAACAACAGGGTAGTTGGGATAAATTTTTACCATTAGTGGAGTTTGCCTACAATAACAGTTATCATTCCAGCATAGGTATGGCACCTTATGAAGCTTTATATGGGAGAAAGTGTCGATCACCTTTGTGTTGGTATGAGGTAGGTGAGAGAACCATCCTAGGTCCCGAGTTGGTCCAACAGACCACTGAACAAATTAAAATGATTAAAGATAGGTTGGTTACTGCTTATAGTAGGCAAAAGAGTTACGCTGATAGAAGAAGAAGACCTCTTGAGTTTGATGAGGGAGAACATGTTTTTTTAAGAGTTACTCCTACTTCAGGGATTGGCAGAGCATTGAAAACTAAGAAGTTACATCCACGTTTTCTTGGTCCTTATCAAATCCTAAAGAAAGTTGGACCTGTAGCCTACCAAATAGCCCTTCCCCCCAGTTTGTCAAACCTTCATAATGTTTTTCATGTATCAATTAAGAAAGTATAATCCAGATCCTTTACATGTTATAGAAATTGAATCTGTACAGTTAAAAGATGATTTCTCTTATGTTGTACACCCAGTAAAGACATTGGACAGAGGGGTCAAAGAGCTTAGAGGTAAGCAGATTCCTCTAGTGAAGGTTTTATGGGAAACGAACACCGAAGAGGCTACTTGGGAGCTAGAGTCCTTTATACAACAATTATCCGAGTTACTCTTATCGGTAAGCAATTTTGAGGTCAAAATTTTAAAAAGGAGGGGAGAAATGTAATACCCTCAATAGCATGTTAGACTTTTATATGCATACAAGGGTAACATATGACTTGTTTAACTTGTCTGTTGCTTTTGGTGGCGAACTGAGTTCAGTTAGACACTTTGTTGCAGCTCTAAAGGTAAAAAGTAGCTTAAAATGACTCAGTTATTTGCATAAACTGCTTAAATAAGGGTTTTAAGTATGGATACTTTACTCTTATGTCACAAATGTATGTCATAAGTTGTGATTAAAATTTGAGATAAATCAGAGTCAGTTTGGTATTTTTTGGGCATACTGGTTTTGTTTATTTAATACCGAAGTAACCCCAGCAGATATAGAAAATTAAGATTTCAGTAGAACAATAATTTTGATGAAACTTAGTATTTATTTCAAAGTTGTTGGAAGCTGGAAATCTTATTTTAGCTAAAGTTGAATGTTTTTAACAGATAGGGGTTTATCAGTGTAAATTCCATGGCTAATATTTACCCACGGTTGATAGCCCTTATTTTTGACTATTGTTAGCTATTATTAAGTGTGCAATTTACGGTGGTTTCATTGGAAAACGAAACAGAAAACGAAAAGAACCCTAAGGGAAGGAGAAGAAGAAAAGACTAAGGAAGAGGAAGAGATAAAGAGGAAGGCTAAGGGCAAAGTTGAAGCTTGAGTTTCAATCAAGTTTGGTTTCATTTTGCGGTTTGGAAACCTTGAAGGTAGGGGGTAGAACTTCTCTTCTTCTAGTTTTTTCTATTCTTTTCATATTTGCTCTAAACAACCTAATAGGCTAAATTGAATTCTAAGAGAGTAGGATGTATAGGGGTTACATGGTTATGTTTGTCTGTTGGTTTATGACTTGTTCAAAGTAAAAACCTGAATTTAGAAGCTTAAGATACCTCTTTTAGCTCATTGATACTTACTTTAGAGTTTTACACCAAGTATGGGTGTTATTGGGTCATAGGTCCAAATCAAGATGTGTTTGATGGTAATTAAGGTTTCCTATACACTTATAAACTAGTTAGGGACATCCAATGACCAAGAAAGGAACTGAAAATGGCCAAAATCAAGAAAACTTGACCATTGGAACAGTACCACGCATCTTTGGTTCTGGAGAATCTGTTTGCTGCTGGCGCCGCGGCATGGGAGGGCTGGCGCCGCGGCATTCCACCCCAGAAACGTGAAAAATGGTCCTTTTGAAGAATTTGAGATGCAGCCCCTTGAGAAATCATTTATGCATGTTATTACATGTGTTAGGGCTTTAATTAAGGCATATTTCCATGGAGAAATCGTCATACAAGTTGTTGGTTATCCAATAACAAAAGAATGATAAAAGTAGGACATGGAGTATGATAGACATGATAGTTGAGAAAATGAAATAAAAAGGGTAATTCCTTCAGTATACATAGATTAGAATGGACTCTATAACAACCAAGAGTAGTGGTTTACTAGAGAAAAATATATATATATATATATCACTAATGATAACCTATTGCTAATTAGCTTCACTATAGATGTGAAGAGAATTAATATTAGATCAAATTAAGCAGAATATATTGACATGGTTTATCGAGAAGTGTAACTTATATGACGTAAGGTCATTTGGCCAAGAAGGTAAGGAATTCAAAGAAGTTCCTAAAGGAACAAATTATTCTTAACCAAGTGCCATTGTTACAAGTAGTGTGGATATACTTAGTTTTGCCATCTACAAAAGATAAACTTAGAAGTCAAGATTTTATTAAAATATACCTAATTTGTCAGTGAATTAAGTATATAAGAATGATGAGATGTACCTCCAACTTGATATCTTTACTCTAGAAAATATATTCTAGTTGATGTTATAAATGTGATTTACTTTTCTTTATAAGTTAAATCATGTTTATTATGTTGTTTATGACTAGTTTTGATAACTTATCTTGAGAAATATTATTTCTCACCCCGTTGTATATCATGTAATTCTAGGTGAAGTTTCCTCCAAGAGTAAGGTGAAGAAAGAGACTAAAGATTAGTTATTTTATAGTTGTTTGTACATAGGTTATATTTCCTAAGATCTTTTGGTAATGTAATTAAATATGTAATATTTCAAGCCTTTGTTAAGGCTAGTACTGTATATGTATGAATACTTGTACAAAGAGTATATCTTTTTACATATCATAAGGCTCTCTATGATGACTTACTCAAGTGATTATAGATATATTTATTAAGATAGTAAGTTTACAGTAACGTTTTAGTATTATCAGTTTTGTGTAATTATATGAATTGTGATTTTAGTGTTAGGACGTTACATTATGGTATCAGAGCAGTTCATCCTGTTGAGCCGGGGTATGGACTGACTATGCTTAGGCATATTTAAGAATTTCTGGTTGTAATTTGTGTTTCTTGCTCATATATAAAATGTGATTATAAAATCGCATGTTTTGCTTAATTTGGTTTGTTATTAGTTACTGTTGCACGGTTACATAGTATTGAGACTGCACTCAATATATGTTGTCTCTGTGTACACAGGAATCTATGGCACCCAAAAAGCAAACTAGAAGTGCAGGGAATTCAAATCCACCAGGTCCGATATGACTGAAGCTTTTGTGAATATGACTAATATCATGGCAAGAGTGCTTGAAAGGATGGAAGCAACAAACCCACCTCAGCAACCTTCACATCCTGAACAGCCAATTCAGGAAGTTCAACAAGTCGGAAGAAATCAGAATTTTCTAGACTTATCTTTCTTTCGTCAGATGAATCCTCCACCGTTTAGAGGCGAGTTTAATCCCATCAAAGCGGAGGAGTGGCTTAAAGATATGGAAAAGATTTTCAATGTGATGGCTTGTTCGGATGAACAAAAAGTGACTTTTGCCTCTTATATGTTGAAAGGAGAAGCGGAGTTTTGGTGGGAAAGCACAAAAAGGGTACAAGAAGCGGCTGGACATCAGATATCTTGGGAGTTCTTCAAAACAGTCTTTTTGGAGAAGTTCTTCCCGCAAACTCTACATGATGAAAAGGAGGTGGAGTTTATGCAGTTGGTACAAGGAAACATGTCAGTAGGTCAGTATGTAGCTAAGTTTGAAGAATTATCAAAGTTTTCTTCACAGTTCCATTATCATCCAGATGAGAAATGGAGATGCTTGAAATTTGAGACCGGGTTGAGAAATGAAATCAAGAGTATGGTGAGACCTATGGAGATTAGGGACTTTCCTTCCTTGGTTAATAAGTGTAGAATTGTGGAGTCGAGTATTCATAGCCCTCAAGTGGAGGAAAGGATGCAGGATGTTCCAAAGAGAAAACGGGAGGACGATAAGAATAAGCAAGTGGCTAACAAGTCAAGTAATCCTAAAGGAAAAGACAAGAAGAGTTCTAAAATACCAAGGTGCCTTAAATGTAAGAAAGTTCATGGAGGCAAGTGTTTGTGAGCCGTCTGTGTGTTATACATGTGAGCAACCGGGACATTTCTCCAAAGATTGTCCTCAGAATAAGGAGATTGTGTCTACCCCAAAGCCACTAGCTAAGGGACGAGTTTACACTCTAAGCGGAAAGGTGGGGGCCCAGTCTCCAAATCTTATACAAGGTAAATGCATAATTTGTAATCACCTTTTAAATGTTATGTATGATTCGGGAGCATCCCACTCCTTTGTTTCTTATGATTGTGTAAGGATGTTGGATTTACCTTTGTCAGAACTACCATATGACTTGTCTGTTTCTACACCTGCCGGTAAACCAGTCATAACTTCCAAAGTATGTCGTGATTGTAAAATAAAAATTGAAGGAAGAGTCTTCTTTGTAACCCTTGTTTGTTTACCTCTTATGGATATAGATGTCATTCTTGGTATGGATTGGTTGTCTTCCAACCATGTGATCTTAAATTGTTCAGATAAGACCTTAGTCTTTATGTCTGATGTTCCTACCAAGTGGTGTTTCTTGAGAATGTTTATCTCAATGCTAACCAAGTTAATCATTGTTTGGTAGAAGGAGCTCTAGGATATGTTCTTCTTTTTTCTCTAGATGTAGAAGTTGAGCAAACCCTAGATAGAATACCTGTAGTAAGGGAATACCCCGAGGTATTTCCCAGTGATATAGCAGAGTTGCCACCAGAGAGAGAAATAGAATTTTCTATAGATTTAGTGCCGGGTACAGGACCTATATCTATAGCACCATATAGGATGGCACCGCTTGAGCTAGTAACTGAAGAAACAAATAGAAGATTTGCTAAACAAGAAATTCATTAGGCCTAGTGTTTCTCCGTGGGAGCCCCGGTGTTGCTTGTGAAGAAGAAAGATGGTACCATGAGGTTATGTGTAGATTATAGACAACTAAATAAGGTAACCATCAAGAATAAGTATCCATTGCCTAGAATAGATGATCTGATGGATCAACTAAGAGGAGCTTCAGTGTTTTCAAAAATTGATCTAAGATCTGGATATCATCAAATTCGAGTTAGGGATGAAGATATCCCTAAGACCGCCTTTAGAACTAGATATGGACATTATGAGTATCTTGTGATGTCCTTTGGGCTAACTAATGCTCCAG
Source organism: Ormosia emarginata (assembly GCA_029884605.1). Taxonomy (NCBI): domain Eukaryota; kingdom Viridiplantae; phylum Streptophyta; class Magnoliopsida; order Fabales; family Fabaceae; genus Ormosia; species Ormosia emarginata. The sequence goes on from JAQQTP010000088.1 coordinate 52,088,423, forward strand.
CAGTGTTTATGGACTATATGAACAGAGTTTTTAGGCCCTATCTAGACAAGTTTGTTGTGGTATTCATTGATGACATCCTTATCTATTCTAAGACAAGAGAAGAACATGAGCAACATGTTAGGACAGTGTTAAATATTCTTAAGGAGAAAAAAGTTGTTTGCCAAATTATCCAAGTGTGAATTTTGGCTAACAGAAGTACAGTTTTTGGGCCATGTTATTTCAAAAGAAGGAATCTCAGTGGATCCTAGTAAAGTAGAAGTTGTAGTACAATGGGAGAGACCTACCTCTGTGACTGAAATTAGAAGTTTTATAGGTCTAGCTGGTTATTATAGAAAGTTCATTAAGGGCTTTTCTCAATTAGCACTACCTTTAACTAGGTTAACTAGAAAGGGTAGTAGTTTTGAGTGGACTCAAGATTGTGAGAATAGTTTCCAAGAGTTAAAGAAGAGATTGACCACTACACCTGTGTTGGTAATTCCAAATCCTTATGAAAACTTTGAAGTATTTTGTGATGCTTCAAAGATGGGACTAGGGTGTGTTTTGATGCAAAATAGGAGAGTTGTTGCCTATGCATCCAGGCAGTTAAGGCCACATGAGGAGAATTATCCTATGCATGATTTGGAATTGGCAGCAGTAGTGTTTTCCTTAAAGATTTGGAGGCATTATATCTGTGTGGTTCAATTTGAGGTGTTTAGTGACCATAAGAGTCCAAAGTACTTGTTTGATCACAGGAGCTGAACATGAGACAAATAAGATGGATGGAATTCTTAAAAGATTATGACTTTGAGTTAAAGTATCATTTGGGTAAAGCCAATGTAGTGGCTGATGCATTAAGTAGGAAATTCCTACATGTGTCTCGAATGATGGTCCAAGAGAGTAAACTTCTTGAGAGGTTCAGAGATTTGAGTCTCGAGGTGACTGTAATGCCACATAGTCTATTTGCAAGTAAAGTAGACATAGTAAATGATTTAAGAACTCAAATTTTAGAAGCCCAAAAGGAGGATGAAATCTTAAGGAACATTAGTGAGCAGATCCTTGTAGGAACTCAAGAGGATTTTGATATGTCTGATGATGGAATCATAAAGTTTAGAAACAGACTGTGTATTCCAAGAGAATCAGAAGTCAAAGAAAGAATCCTTGAAGAAGCTCATAAGAGTAAGTATACCATCCATCCCGGATCCAGTAAAATGTATCAAGAGTTAAGGAAAATATTTTGGTGGCCTGGAATGAAAAGAGACATAGCTGACTATGTCTCAAGGTGTTTAGTTTGTCAAAAGGTGAAAATTGAACATCAGAAACCTGCAGGACCTTTACAGTCATTGGAAATCCCCGAGTGGAAATGGGATAAAATCTCCATGGACTTTGTAATGGGTTTACCTAGAACCCAAGTGGGTTTTGATGCAATTTGGGTTATTGTGGATAGATTAACCAAATCTGCCCACTTTTTACCAATAAAAGCTAACTATTCTCTAGAGAAATATGCTCAGTTGTATTTGAGAGAAATAGTTAGATTGCATGGAGTCCCCATAAGCATAGTATCTGATAGAGATCCTAGATTCACCTCTAGATTTTGGGGAGCCTTGCGAGAAGGCATTTGGGACTAAGTTGAATCTTAGCACATCTTATCACCCTCAAACAGATGGACAAACAGAGAGAACAATCCAGACCCTAGAAGATATGCTCAGGGCATGTATTTTAGAACAACAGGGTAGTTGGGATAAATTTTTACCATTAGTGGAGTTTGCCTACAATAACAGTTATCATTCCAGCATAGGTATGGCACCTTATGAAGCTTTATATGGGAGAAAGTGTCGATCACCTTTGTGTTGGTATGAGGTAGGTGAGAGAACCATCCTAGGTCCCGAGTTGGTCCAACAGACCACTGAACAAATTAAAATGATTAAAGATAGGTTGGTTACTGCTTATAGTAGGCAAAAGAGTTACGCTGATAGAAGAAGAAGACCTCTTGAGTTTGATGAGGGAGAACATGTTTTTTTAAGAGTTACTCCTACTTCAGGGATTGGCAAAGCATTGAAAACTAAGAAGTTACATCCACGTTTTCTTGGTCCTTATCAAATCCTAAAGAAAGTTGGACCTGTAGCCTACCAAATAGCCCTTCCCCCCAGTTTGTCAAACCTTCATAATGTTTTTCATGTATCTCAATTAAGAAAGTATAATCCAGATCCTTTACATGTTATAGAAATTGAATCTGTACAGTTAAAAGATGATTTCTCTTATGTTGTACACCCAGTAAAGACATTGGACAGAGGGGTCAAAGAGCTTAGAGGTAAGCAGATTCCTCTAGTGAAGGTTTTATGGGGAAACCAGAACACCGAAGAGGCTACTTGGGAGCTAGAGTCCTTTATACAACAGAATTATCCAGAGTTACTCTTATCAGGTAAGCAATTTTGAGGTCAAAATTTTAAAAAAGGAGGGGAGAAATGTAATACCCTCAATAGCATGTTAGACTTTTATATGCATACAAGGGTAACATATGACTTGTTTAACTTGTTCTGTTGCTTTTGGTGGCGAACCGAGTTCGGTTAGACACTTTGTTGCTTGACTCTAAAGGTAAAAAGTAGCTTAAAATGACTCAGTTATTTGCATAAACTGCTTAAATAAGGGTTTTAAGTATGGATACTTTACTCTTATGTCACAAATGTATGTCATAAGTTGTGATTAAAATTTGAGATAAATCAGAGTCAGTTTGGTATTTTTTGGGCATACTGGTTTTGTTTATTTAATACCGAAGTAACCCCAGCAGATATAGAAAATTAAGATTTCAGTAGAACAATAATTTTGATGAAACTTAGTATTTATTTCAAAGTTGTTGGAAGCTGGAAATCTTATTTTAGCTAAAGTTGAATGTTTTTAACAGAGATAGGGGTTTATCAGTGTAAATTCCATGGCTAATATTTACCCACGGTTGATAGCCCTTATTTTTGACTATTGTTAGCTATTATTAAGTGTGCAATTTACTGCTGGTTTCATTGGAAAACGAAAGCAGAAAACGAAAGAACCCTAAGGGAAGGAGAAGAAGAAAAGACTAAGGAAGAGGAAGAGATAAAGAGGAAGGCTAAGGGCAAAGTTGAAGCTTGAGTTTCAATCAAGTTTGGTTTCATTTTTGCAGCTGGAAACCTTGAAGGTAGGGGGTAGAACTTCTCTTCTTCTAGTTTTTTCTATTCTTTTCATATTTGCTCTAAACAACCTAATAGGCTAAATTGAATTCTAAGAGAGTAGGATGTATAGGGGTTACATGGTTATGTTTGTCTGTTGGTTTATGACTTGTTCAAAGTAAAAACCTGAATTTAGAAGCTTAAGATACCTCTTTTAGCTCATTGATACTTACTTTAGAGTTTTACACCAAGTATGGGTGTTATTGGGTCATAGGTCCAAATCAAGATGTGTTTGATGGTAATTAAGGTTTCCTATACACTTATAAACTAGTTAGGGACATCCAATGACCAAGAAAGGAACTGAAAATGGCCAAAATCAAGAAAACTTGACCATTGGAACAGTACCACGCATGCTGGTTCTGCAGAATCCTGTTTCTGCTGTTGGCGCCACGGCATGGGAGGGGCTGGCGCCGCGGCATTCAACCCGAAACGTGAAAAATGGTCCTTTTGAAGAATTTGAGATGCAGCCCCTTGAGAAATCATTTATGCATGTTATTACATGTGTTAGGGCTTTAATTAAGGCATATTTCCATGGAGAAATCGTCATACAAGTTGTTGGTTATCCAATAACAAAAGAATGATAAAAGTAGGACATGGAGTATGATAGACATGATAGTTGAGAAAATGAAATAAAAAGGGTAATTCCTTCAGTATACATAGATTAGAATGGACTCTATAACAACCAAGAGTAGTGGTTTACTAGAGAAAAATATATATATATATATATCACTAATGATAACCTATTGCTAATTAGCTTCACTATAGATGTGAAGAGAATTAATATTAGATCAAATTAAGCAGAATATATTGACATGGTTTATCGAGAAGTGTAACTTATATGACGTAAGGTCATTTGGCCAAGAAGGTAAGGAATTCAAAGAAGTTCCTAAAGGAACAAATTATTCTTAACCAAGTGCCATTGTTACAAGTAGTGTGGATATACTTAGTTTTGCCATCTACAAAAGATAAACTTAGAAGTCAAGATTTTATTAAAATATACCTAATTTGTCAGTGAATTAAGTATATAAGAATGATGAGATGTACCTCCAACTTGATATCTTTACTCTAGAAAATATATTCTAGTTGATGTTATAAATGTGATTTACTTTTCTTTATAAGTTAAATCATGTTTATTATGTTGTTTATGACTAGTTTTGATAACTTATACTGAGAAATATTATTTCTCACCCCGTTGTATATCATGTAATTCTAGGTGAAGTTTCCTCCAAGAGTAAGGTGAAGAAAGAGACTAAAGATTAGTTATTTTATAGTTGTTTGTACATAGGTTATATTTCCTAAGATCTTTTGGTAATGTAATTAAATATGTAATATTTCAAGCCTTTGTTAAGGCTAGTACTGTATATGTATGAATACTTGTACAAAGAGTATATCTTTTTACATATCATAAGGCTCTCTATGATGACTTACTCAAGTGATTATAGATATATTTATTAAGATAGTAAGTTTACAGTAACGTTTTAGTATTATCAGTTTTGTGTAATTATATGAATTGTGATTTTAGTGTTAGGACGTTACAGTAACGCCCATTTTTCCACTTAGAAGAAGGAACGTCACACCATAGTAAAACGAATGAAACGAAAATGCAGAAAATACAAATTCATTGATTGATTAAGACCCGGTTCATATTTGTTATATGAATAAACAATTTCCATCTTAATAGCGTAATAATTGAGTATCGAAATATGAGTACATTTTTTTTGGAAGAGATAATGATAAATATAGATACAATAAAAATAGACATGAAGTGAAACCATACATTCATATTTTATATATATATATATATATATGTACATATATATGCATCGAGCCTGTTTAGTTACATCATCAAATTTACAAAAAGTAAAAGGCTTTACCCACCCCTACGATGTACACAAATTTACATCCCAGCAAAATCCCTAAGACTGACGAGAAGGAACCGTAGCAGGATCCTCCTCAGGGTCCTTGTCATCTGATGAAATCACCATCAGAGCAACCAAATTTCGAGCAGAAGCTCGAGCAGTGGAGAGAAATGAATCATCTCATGGGGTGTATTAAAGGTCATCCCACAAATCCCTAATAGGTAGGTAAAACTCTAAGTGAACAAAAGCTACAAAATCAAAAATAGCGGGTCATAGTGACCCCAAGCTAAAGACACAGTCAGCTCCCCGTGATAGATGCAACGGTCTGTGCTCAAGTTTATGTGCTAGCAATCTGGACCACCGTGAAAGGTCATCCTTGCGTAACCCAAAAGTCGGCGTGCACATGAAGACATCTTCAATCAACACTATTCGTAATCGGGCCAAAATCCAAGAAAATCAGGTGCTTCCTTTTCTTCCTCGTGAACGTCTTCTCAGAAGTACATAATTTAAACAGAGGTACAGATATACGGAAAAGAGGTGAGACACCCAGCATTCAATACTAATATAGTAGTAAGAAAACAAAATGATGCTGGGTGCCCACATAGCATTACAACACATATATTCATCAACAGTAGTAATCAAACCAACAGTAAGAGAAGGATACCATAAGCAATAACAAAATAGTCAGTGAAAGTTTAACAGTATTGATATCTCAAGCAGTCAACAGTTCAACCATCAGACAATTTTTGCAATATCAAAAGCAGGTAGTTTAACAGTCATAAATACTCATGCTCAATGAAATATGAGATTGACAATGCACAATGTTCATGGTACCAAAAATCCTACTCCATGGAGCTAGACATCAACATTTTGGAGAGAATGATCAAGGAGTCATGCTAGTATCTTGTTAACCTTAAAATAAAGTGCTTCATCTCAAAAATAATATTTGCGCAAATATGGCTTATACATGGCACCTCAACAATTAATTGCGAAATAGGACAACGTCTCGGTCCGGATCGTCAGTGTGTTTGCATTGGTCTATCCCACGGCCCCAGTGGAACTACCACTATCTATTGTGAGACACCCGCACCCCGACGCCCCCAAGGTCAACCACTATGACCCATGCTTAGTCTACTCGCACAGGCACACATCACCTTTCCAACAAAGTACAACGGACATCACATATGCATGATGACTCAATTTACATCATGTGTGTGTATCAAGTGCATGTTCCTCATAACACAATGCATATCATGCATACTCATCAACAATATATTTTGTATGGAACATACCACAATGGCATATAGTTGATCCTCAACAACATCATTGCCACAATTTATTCAAGTACACAATCAACAAGTACTTGGTTCCACATGGACTTACAATTCCATACAATCCATTCTCAATATCAACAATTTCATATACATGATTCAACACATATCATAATTCTATATTATGAATCCAACATCCTTAGTTTCCTAAGTCTTGATCAAATATGAGAATTTTGGGCTAAAGAACCCTTGAAAAACTGTGGCCCTCTCAAGAATCCTTATTCAATCAAATTCTTTCATCACATTATAAATTAGATATGTATAAATTCATTAATTCCCAAGGATGCACAAAGCACCACTTGGATTCCAAAAATCCCTTAGAGGCCGTGAGCCTCCATAAGACATCAAGGTTCCAATTTTTCCATTCCCTTCATCCATCCTTCAAAAACCAATTATATAGATTTCGTTCTATACAAAAATCAATTTAAACCCTTAAGATTTTTAACTAAAACCGTGGCCCTCTCAATAGGGTAGTAAACCCTCAAATTTTCCATTTATCAAATCCAACATTATCAAAGCATTCCAACATCCTTAATGCATTCAAACCAACCAATCATTATTAATCTAAATCAAGAACACACAAACATGAAAAATAATCAAATAAAGTAAGCAATCCAATATGGATTTCTCCATCAACAACCACACAAAAGTCTTCTCACCACCAATAATGGTTGAAGTGAGTAAATCTCCCTCTTACCTAAAGGAAGAACACAAAAATGGCCTCTTTGCTTGCTCTTGGTGGTTTGGTTTTGGGGATCCTAAAAACCCTAGAAATCAAACTTGTGAAATCAACAACTAAGTCTTGAAAAACATGAATCCTTGGTTACTAAAGTGGCCAAGGAACACGAAAATGAAGAGAAGATGAAAGAAAAATAGAAGCTTTACATTAAAGCTTCAAGCTTTGTTCTTGGACGAAGATGATGGAAATGATGGATTTGAGAGAAAATCTTCAAAGATAAAAGCTTTAGAGTGATAAGAGGAGTGTAGAAATGGTGATGATGAGGTAAGAAAAATGAAAATGGTGATGGTCACCTCTTGGGGCTGCAAACTGTGGAGAGAAATGGAAGAGGAAGAAGAAGAGAGAAAAATGTGAAAAGAGAAAATGATGAGAGAGAAAGTGATAGTGGAAAAATGAGTGAAATTTTGGTGAAGGGTAATAAGTGTGGGAAGCAAAAATTTACTTCCCCCCAAGGATGCTAAGCCGCAGCAATGAGAGAGAGAGAGAGAGGTTGAGTGGCTTCTCCTACAAGATTGGACACTTTAGTTATTTGTGGTCAAAGCTTCTCAGAGAAGCTTTGATTAAAATATAGTATTTTTGAATTAAAGTGGATTTGATTAGACATAAAGTGGATTACATTAGGATAATGTGATAGGATTTCTAATACATGTTATTATTCAATAGACAATTGTTACAGTTGACAGTAGTTAGTATTAATTGTCTAGCAGATAATAAAAATTACACAACGATTTATTTTATCTGATAAAATTCTTGAAAAACATAAAATTTCGTAAACCTTGTCCGGCCTCGGGTTTAGTAAGATCCCCCATCGACGTTTCTGTAACACCTTCCTTAGGGTATCATATGTCTGACTCCCGACTCATAATCTGAAAAGAAGTTCGCACAAGGTTTGAGTTATAAAATGTGAGTTTTAAAATTTCTTCTTATTACAGAAACATAAACTTACTGAAATCCATAAGTATTACTGAAAATATATTTAAACTGATTAATATACAATATTGACACCACTTAATATTTAACAATTTAAAGAGAAATATAAAACTAGCAGAAAACTCTCTCTCTTTTTTTAACAGTAGCAAACTGACGAGCGCCGAACTCAGTCAAAATTATAACCGAAGTTATTACCTAAACTTGTAGTATAGTGAACAACACCGGATCGTCTCCTCAAGGATCGTAGATGCAATTTGATCAAATCAAGTGAAAGTTAGAAAAAAGGGGGTTTTGATGGTTCAAGGATCGCAATGATGTGGATTTAAAGAGAAATAACAATTAAAAGAGTCAAATCAATTCAGAAATCTATCCGAGATTGGGTGGATTCAATCATAGACCTTTCAACAAACACCGAAATACATTTGAATGGTTAACTTGGATCTAACCGAGATCTCGCATCGATCCGTAATTCATACTAGACAATCGTCCGTAATTCAATTGACAAGTGATAAACACAAATCTGCAATCGCACCATTCATATAAATATATGTCAATTTAAGCACCGAATTCAATTAACCTAGGCACAAATCAGTAACCTAACCTCTTCAATTACGTGATTAGTTTAGATCAATCAGTTCTAGGTTTCATCACAAATCTCAATCTTCAGTTCATCACAATACTTAATCTTAAACCAAGATCAAATCAGATCAAACATAAACAGAATCACCATTCATGCATTCAAGATCAAGAGAACAGAAGAAGAAGAGAAGAGGAATTCAAATATAAATCAAATACATTACATAACCAAGGTCTCAAGAATCCAAGCCACAATCTCTTCAAGAGTCCCGAATTGACTAGAAGTGACTTAGCTCTCCATTACAATGAAGGAAAAATATACAAGAACTATGAAAAGCTATTTCTAACACTAAGTGTATGTTGTGTTTAGAGCTCTCCTCATGCTTCCTTTTATAGAGGATTCAGAGTAGTAGTAGATGGGTAGATGAGATTAGTAGGTGGAATTAGTAGGTGAGCTTGGTAGGTGAACTTGGTAGGTGAGCTTCCTTGTCTCCGAAAGTATTCATTGCTGAACTCATTGATTTCGTCATTTTTGAGCCAAATGGTCTTCATGAAAGTTCTAGGAAATTGTCTAAGCTTTCCAATGGCTCTGGAAGCACCCAAAAATTCGTCCTACAGCCCAAGATATGACCCAATTACTACAGACTGCTCAGGACCAGTTTCAGCACCTCTGTTTTGACTTTCAGACCCAATATCTCCATCAAGGAGCCCGAATCAAGTTTTGTGTTTGTCATGAAAGTTGTACATATGGGTCTTAACTTTCAGATCACCAATTTTCAGCCCATTCTATAAACCCAAACTCGAATTATGTTCTGGTTACTACACACTGTTCGGGTTCCAGTTCACAAATCCCGTATTCTGATTTCCATGCCCAATTAGCTCCACTAGATGTCTGAATTTGACTTTGAGCTCTTCATCAAAGTTGTAGAGCTCTCTTTTATCTTTCCTACAAGGTAAAATTCATAATTATCAGACATTTAGAACTCAAGATATGGCCAAAATACAGAAACAGTGTAAGACTCGAATAATGCTGAAAAATCAATTAAGTCCGATTCGAGTTCAAACTTACAAAACATAATCAAATTCAGTCAATTAAGTACATGAAGAGTGTAAATGACTAATAATGAGGGTTTCTTAATGAATAAAATATGTGATTATCAAATTCCCCCACACTTAGCTTTTTGCACTCCTGGGCAAAACATATAAAACTAAAGTTAGAAGACAAAGACAAACGACACAAACTTAAAAGTTAAAAACTCTAAAGGACTCAATGAAGCAAGAAGAGCAACAAGAAATTCAAGGGATCAAAGCAATAAATGAGGTAACATTTCTTCACATCTCAAACCGAAGTGCAAGGAAACTTCCGTTGAAAAGAATGAATTAAGAATGATGGATCTTCACAAGATTCCCTCTCAATCTCTCAAGTGTTTAAAAGGTAGGTATTTCACTCAATTCAACCCATGAAAATTGCACTACCATAAGCTTGCTTATCTTCTACTTCTCCACTACTCAAAACACATGCACACACAAATCATGAGGACTTTATTCAAGGTTGTAGTGAGGTCAAGGTAACAGAAGAGGATAAAATGGATATGAGAAGATAAATACCAAAGAGAATAAAAGCAAATGAGAGCTGAGTTCAAATAACGAGCATAAAAGTTCATCTCAACTCTATTGTATATCCCTTTACATATTCGTTTCCCAATCCTTTTCTTTCTCTCTCTTTTTTTTTTTTTTTTTATATATATATGAACATAACTATATACATACATTTTTCTTTTTCTTTTTTTTTTTTTTTTTTAGGCACTCTTTCTTTTCTTTTCTTTTTTTTTTTCTTCAACAACCATTTTGTACACACACCCCCACACTTGTTCAAAAACTCATCCATTAACAGGCTAATGTTCTTTTATTCCCTAAGGTACAAGTAAGAACACGATTTTTCATTTAAGGCACATAATGAGCTAGAAACAAGGAATGGTCAAATAAGCTCAAAGGGTTAAGCAAAGGAAAATATACAAGGTCAAGCGTGAATTAGAGAATTTTCGAGAGGTCAAAAGAGTGCTTGATATCATATTGAAAACAAGGTTGGCTATTTGGTTAAACTAGCTAAGAAAGAGGGCCTCAATCATGTTCATGCATGCAAGTGAAATGTAGCCTCAAAAAGAATCAAAGCAAGTTCTAGAGTGGTCATTAACATGAGTGAAAATCACACAAGAAAGAAGAGAATGGCATAAATGTTGAATCCATCCATTAGGCTCAAAATCTCACAAGGTATGCATTCATCAAACTCAATTCATCAGTTCAATCATCCATCACCAAGCATATCAGTTCAAGAAGGGAGAAAAATTATTCAATCATGCAATGAACCCCTTTTTTTATTTTTTATTTTTTATTTTTTTTATTTTTTTTTTTGAATTTTTTTTTTAAATTTTTTTTTTTTAACAAACGAAAAGAAACAGAAACATGCTAAAATCTCTCCCCCACACTTAATGTAACATTGTCCTCAATGTGAAAGAAAGAGATAGAAAAGAGCAACACAACCTGATAAGAAGTGAATCAACGCCTAGCAGAAAAAAAACACATCGGTCGCGTCGCATCGACCACGAAAAGAAATCAAACAAGAAAACGTTAGTACTTCCACAAGTCAATACTAATTAATTACTACCTAAAAAAACTCCTTACTCTGCCACCGATTAAGATGCGTCTCAAGAGTAAAATTACTCCTTACTCTGCCATCACTAATCGGTTTAATAAGTCCATGACAATCATATCATACTAAACAAAACAACAAATTTTTTTTTTTTTTATCAAACCCATTAAAGAGAAAGTTTCAGATCAGGCTCTTGTTTCTTGTTACTTCCTTTGGCTGCTTCGTTGACCAATCTATCTGAGCTAATACCTGATCAGGTACATACTCAAAAGCTTCTAATTTATCAATGAGCTCATCAATAGTGGAGGCAGAGATAAGAAGTTGTCTTGCCGAAGGAGTGATAAATTTCTGTTCCACAGCTTTGTCAAGAAAAAATAACAGAAGATCAAAGAAATTATTAACATTCAACAAACCAATGGGTTTATGGTGGATGTTCAGTTCGGCCCAAGAGACAATTTGAAAAATTTCTTCCAAAGTACCAAAACCACCTGGTAAGGCAATGAATGCATCAGAGTGTTCAAGCATTATCTTCATGCGTTCATGCATTGATGATACCTTAAGTTCCTCCCCAATTGTCTTTCCAGTGATGTTCTGTTGAGCTAAAGTTTCAGGAATGATACCTAGAACCTGACTGTCTCTTACAAAGGCAGCAAGTGATACAGCCCCATTAACCCACGACAACCTCCCCCATATACAAGATGAATATTCCTCGCAGCAAGTGATCGACCAAGAGTGCTAGCTGCGTTTACAAACTCTAATCCCTTCCCATAACTCGACCCACAAAAAACACAGACATTTTTGAGGTTACGAATAGAAGGCCCCATTCTATACTCTTCCTCCCTTTGAGTGTTTCTGAGTTTGAAGGAAAATGGAGAAAATGGAGTGTTTAAATAGGAAAAAGAATGGAAAGGGGAATAATTGCACCTATGAGGGTAGGTTGGCGGTTGTCAGAAAAGGTTGAAATTAAGAGACACAGAATCTTTTTTTTTTTTTTTTTTTTTTTGACTTCAAGAAAACCATCAAGGTAAAGAAGTCTAGAAACCCCTGAAGGACCCTGCTCAAAGGATCGTCTGTACAAAAATCAAAATACAACAAAATGATACAAAGATAAAAGAAATAGAAAATGATGACATACTGTATGTACGGTCTCCATGGCGTATCTTTATATTGCGCGTCATGAGTGCAAAGAGACATCACGTTTTTTTTTTTTTTTTTTTTTTTTTTTTTTTTGAAATTGTTAAAAAACTTGATGAAAGATGAGTGTATACTTACGTAAGATTGGGATGGAGGTAGTCGCTCTTTCGGCTTTGTGCCAAAGCATTGTTGACCAAGATTCGACCCATTCAAGACCAAATAAGCAACATAGGGCTCCCAAAAGGGACAAGTGGCCATAATACGATGGCCGCCTCACATGTGGGATACAATCTACCTTCTTTGTTTTTCAATTAAGAAGGCTGGATCAGATGCATGCATTTCCCCATCACGGTTTGTGTTACCAAAGCCAACCCTAAGAAGTATACATTTTTTTTTTTTTTTTTTTGAATTTTTTTTTTTTTGAATTTTTTTTGAATTTTTTTTTTTGTAAAATGCCATGAAGAAGAAGAAGAAGAAGAAGATATGTACATGATTGTTTGTGGATATGGCTCACATCCGCCTCTGGTTTAACGTCCAAGAACGGCTTAAACGTCTTCTATGAGTCGAGGATAAGCGTCCCATCCAATTTTCTTATAAATTGGCAAACAGTGGTCTTTTAGAGTCGATTCCCAAGATCGTAGCGTTGTTGTTCATCCTTGAAGAGATTCCACAATTTAAGAATTTCTCGATGCACCAATCCACAAGAATGCGTCTCAAGAGTCAATAAGATATCATCTAATGACTCTTACTCATCCATTCTTAATGAAGAAAATTTTATCTTCTCTATTTGCGGAAACCATCCCCTTAGTACGACATCGCTTGTTACGAGTTCCATCGTCCACATTTGTGACAGACTTGTAACCTTTTTGCTCTTCTCCTTTTAGAATATGAACTTCTTCCAAGAGGGCATATATGAGTCAAATGAAATTGAGGACTCACCGCTAATCGGACCTTTGCTTCAATTATCCAACGTACATCTTCTCCGGCATACCCTTGTGCATTAACATTCTCAATCTCTCACATCGAACTTTGTAGATTTTTCTCAGAGCATTTTGAGGAAGAGAAGGAAAATGTTTTCTCAGGTTTGAAAGAATGACATCCATTTTGAAGGAGAAGAAGGGTTCAGTTATTTTGGGAAACTGAAGAATAAACCGACTCAAGAGTCACGGAGTACCGTATCCGCCACTTAACCGGCAACACAAAGAACTCAAGAACTTGGTTTTCCAGGAATGATTGAGTCTTTGTCCATTAACCTTAAGCGCATTACCATTCCTAGGATCCTCAGTATCTGATGCTGAGAGGATACGCGTGTCTGACAACAAAAGAACCACGCCACCTAGATCTCAATTTTCCAAGGAGTAGGTGCAGATGATAATCTCAAAGCAGAACTTTTTGACCAATTTCTGCAGCTTTTGCAAAAGGTGTAACAGACCTTTAATAAAGTAGGCCAATAAAATCCATACTGCAAGATTTTCGCAGTTGTTGTCGCTGAAGAAAAAAATGACCTCCACATGCTTCTGAGCGACTCTACCTACCTCATTGTCGGGCACACAGCTGTTTTTTTTTTTTTTTTTTTCTTCTTTTTTTTTTTCCTTTTTTCTTTTTTTTTTTTTCTTTTTTTTTTTTTTTTTTTTTTTTTTATTCATAATGCGGATGGAGAAGGTTCATCACCTCCACTTCCTCATTCTCCGGAAGTTCATGATATCTTGTTTGAGGCGGTGTCCATTTACGATGAAAGCTTTGGCAAAGTGACCTCACTTTTAATCCGAACAAAGCACACTGAAGGAAAAACATTAGTAACAATAAATGGTCCATCCCATCTAGACCTTAATTTACCGGGCATGAGTCGGAGCGGGAGTTATAGAGGAGAACTTTTTAACCAATCTCAAATGTTTTCCTCGAATTAACTTATCATGGAAGGCTTTGGTCTTCTCCTTATAAAGTTTGGAACTTTCATAAGCCTCCAAGCGGATCTCCTCCAATTCTTTGCACAGCTGCAGCTTCCTCTCCAAACCTGCTTGATCTAGGTCCAAGTTGCACCTTTTCACCGCCCAGAATGCTCGATGCTCAATTTCCACCGGTAGGTGGCAGGCTTTTCCAAAAATAATTCGATACGGAGACATCCCGATTGGTGTCTTATAAGCAGTCCGGTAAGCCCATAAAGCATCCTCAAGCCTCTTGCTCCAGTCCTTTCTGTTAGGTTGAACTGTCTTCTGGAGTATCTGCTTAATTTCTCTGTTGGAGACCTCGGCTTGCCCATTGGTTTGGGGGTGGTAAGGTGTAGAAACCTTGTGTTGGACTCCATACTTCTTCATCAAAGCCTCCATGCTTCGATTGCAAAATGTGAACCTTGATCACTAATGATGGATCTCGGGACTCCAAACCTACAGAAAATCTGTGATCTAATAAAATCCACAACAACTTTAGAATCATCAGTCCGAGTGGCCTTAGCCTCCACCCATTTAGATACATAATCCACAGCAAGCAGAATGTAAACAAAACTAAATGATACAGGAAAAGGACCCATAAAGTCAATACCCCAAACATCAAAAATCTCACAGAATAATAAGGGTTTCTGGGGCATTTCATTCCTACGAGAAGTATTCCCTGTTCTCTGGCATTGATCACAAGATTTGCAAAACATATATGCATCATGAAATAGAGTGGGCCAATATAATCCAGAGTCTAAAACTTTCCTAGCAGTCCGTTGAGGACCGAAGTGGCCGCCACATGCAAGTTTATGACAAAAGCTAAGTATGGAATGGAATTCATCATCAGCACACACCTCCTAATTACTTGGTCACTGCAAAATCTCCATAAGTAAGGATCATCCCACACATAATACTTTGACTCACTTTTCAATTTATCAATCTTAGCCTTAGTGAAATGTGCGTGTATTGCTTTAGCAACCAAGAAATTAATCAAATCAAGAAACCAAGGGATGTTGCCTTGCAGCTTGAAAAGTCGCTCATCGTGGAAAACATCATGGATGGGAAAAACATCCGCCTCCCTTTCAATTCGACTCAAGTGATCAGCCACCAAATTCTCCGCTCCACTCTTGTCACGGATCTCAATATCAAACTCCTGGAGGAGCAACATCCACCTAATCAACCGGGGCTTGGCATTGGGCTTTTTCGGGAGAAACTTCAATGCTGCATGATCGAAAACACAACCACTCGGAACCAAGCAAATATGATCGAAATTTATCTAAAGCAAAAATAATTGCTAAAAGTTCCTTTTCGGTTGTGGTGTAGTTGATTTGTGCTTTGGATCTAAAGTTCTCGAAGCATAGGAAATGACATGAGATACTTTACCGACCCTTTGTGCAAGAACAGCTCCCAATGCATAATTAGAGGCATCACACATCACTCAAATGGAAGTGTCCAATCCGGCGGTTGGATGATAGGTGTATTGGTCAATGCCTCGCTTCAATTGATTGAAGGCATCCTGGCACTTCTTGTCAAAGTGAAACTCCACATCTTTTTGCAGTAAGTTGGATAGCGGAAGTGCAATTTTGCTGAAATCCTTTATGAACCGCCGATAGAAACCTGCATGACCAAGGAAAGAACGAATCTCCCGCACGCATGTGGGGTAAGATAGCATGAAATAACATCTATTTTTGCAGGATCTACCTCAATACCCTCACGAGATATCACATGCCCTAAGACTATACCTTGTTCTACCATGAAATGACATTTCTCAAAATTTAGAACGAGGTTAGTCTTAATGCATCTATGCAAGACCTGAGCAGACTATCTAAACATGCATCAAAGGAAGATCCATAGACAGTAAAATCATCCATAAATACGTCCATGCAATTTTCTAAAAAATCAGAAAAGATACTTACCATACACCTCTGAAAGGTGCCTGGAGCATTGCATAGACCAAAGGGCATCCTCCGTATGCAAATGTGCCAAATGGACAAGTGAAAGTAGTCTTCTCTTGGTCTTCTGGGGCTATATGAATCTGAAAATAGCCCGAATATCCATCCAGGAAACAATAATGTGACTTGCCAGCTAACCGCTCCAACATCTGATCAATGAATGGCAGCGGGAAATGATCCTTTCTGGTAGCCTGGTTGAGCCGCCTATAATCAATGCAAACTCGCCAACTGTTTTGAACTCGTGTGGGCACAAGCTCATTGTTCTGATTCGCAACCACTGTGACCCCAGATTTCTTGGGAACCACTTGCACGGGGCTCACCCATTGACTGTCAGATATGGGATAAATAATGCCACTTGAAGTAGCTTTGTAACTTCCTTCTTCACCACATCTAGAATCGGGGGATTTAGTCTCCTTTGGGGTCTGTCTAACCGGTTTGATCCCTTCTTCCAATAAAATCTTATGCATGCATGTGGAGGGACTAATACCGGGAATATCGCAAGAGTCCATCCGATGGCTTGCCTATTACGCCTCAAAATCTGCAGTAAGTAATTTTTCTTCTTGATCAAAGTTGTAGGTTTTTAGCAATGATCACCGGAAGTGTCTCACCATCTCCCAAATATGCATATTTAAGATGGTCCAGTAAAGTCTTCAACTCCAAGGATGGAGGTTGTACAATGGAAGGTAACAAGTGATCTGAAATGCCTAACTCAAGAACATTAATTTCAAAGCATGGTACTTGACTCTCATTCTCAATTGTTGCATCATCAAGCACACTGTATCATTACTCATAAGAATAAATCTCAAGACATGCAAAGACATGGTTCAACATCACAAGTGGCACATGTATCACAAGAAACAGAACCAAGATAGTCAACAATATCGGGGAATTCAAAGATATAAATCAAGATAGACATCATCAACCAAACATCTCAATCATATCAACATGGAAAATGTAATGCTCCTCTAGGGTGTCTCATGGCATCAAAAATGTTAAATTGTACCAAATCGTCGCCAAACTCCATAGAAAGGGTGCCAAAGCATGCACGTCTATCTTGGTCTTGGCGGTCTTGAGGAATGGTCTCGCCTAGAATCAATGGAGCATGGTTTGTTGGAGACTCATCTTCCATGTCCGAATGTAGAAATCTGGCTGGAAAAATCAACTCATTCACCCGAACTAACACATCTTCCAAAGACACCTGCAGGATGAGCAAGTGGCTCTATTCGCCAACCGAATCACGATACCGTGGGTTGCAAAGTACCGATGTTTAAACACTTATACACCGACATGGGCATGACATTGATCGAAGCACCCAAATCTAGCATTGCATGCTCAAATCTAGAGTTGCCAATTGTGCAAGAAATTGTGAAAGTTCCAGGATCTTTGCATTTTCGTGGCATGCTTGGCGTAATCATTGCGTAAACATTTCTTCCCATGCGATCTTCTCATCCCCTTTCAACCTTCTCTTATGAGTGCACAACTCCTTGAGAAATTTAGCATATTTTGGAATTTGCTTGATTGCATCTAGGAGGGAATATTGATTTCCACTTTCCGAATGTCTCCATGACTTCTTTTTCCATTTCTCGCTTGCATTGTTCTCTTGGATTGTGTGATCCTATTTGGAAAAGGTAATGGAATGGCAACATCTGAATTTCTCGCAATTTTCTTCAATGGCACGATTTACGGACTGAATTATCCATTTCCCGCCGTTTTTGGTCAATTTCGATTCTTTGTAAGGTTGGAACATCAACTTCTTTGCCACTTCTCAAGGTAATTGCACTTACGTTGCCTCTTGGATTATTGACTGTTTGTGAAGGCAATTGGCTAGAACCTTGACTCTTTAGCTCGCTCACAGTGGTTGCCAGCTGCCCAATTTGAGTTTGTAAATTCTGAATGTTGGCTGAACTGAATGTTATTTGTGGCCATTTGTTTCATCAGGTCTTCCAATGATGGCTCAGCTGGAGTGGATTGGACAGACTGCTGAACAGGTTGCTGTTGTCTGAATGCAGGGGGTATTTGTTGGTATTTGTTGCTTGGACCTGCAGCTTGGTATCTAAATTGTTGTTCCGCTTGGTGGGTTTTGTTCTTCCGCCGGTGGGAAATTTGCCATTGTTTGGCTAGATTCCCATATCTCAAATTGGGATGGTCTCGCCAACCAGGATTATAAGTACTAGAAAATGGATCATATCTAGATTGTTCTTTGTTGTTGTTTGATATTGGGGTCTACCAGAAAAAACACCGGCAAAGAACACATTGATCTGGAAAGGCGGGACCATCTTCCTGAAGTGTAGGGCATGAATCAGTAGGATGAGATGAATTAGAGCAAATTCCACACACTGATGCAGTCATCTGCATGGGTGGTTGTTGACCCACTGCTATTTGTCTTACCAAAGAAGTCAATTCATCTAGTCTGTGTTCCATTCTTTGTTGGTCCATATGAGATGCTTGAATTTCATTAACTCCTCTGGTTGCGGTGATGATCCGCGAGCCAAACTGTTGGGTATTGGCTGCCATGTTTGCTATCGATCTCTTGCAGCGGTAGGAGTTTTGTCTACTAAGGCTCCTCCAGAGGCAGCATCGATCATGCTTCTATCATTTGGCAGCAAGCCCTCATAAAAGTATTGAATCAAGAGTTGGTCACTAATTTGGTGATGAGGGCAGCTTGAACACAACTTCTTGAATCTCTCCCAGTATTCATGCAAAGTCTCACCAGACATCTGTCTGATGCCACATATATCCTTCCTAATTGCAGCAGCTCTCGAGGCAGGGAAGAATCTCTCCAGGAACAACCTCTTCATGTCATTCCAACTTCTGACTGAACCTGGTGAAAGATAAAACAACCAATCTTTGGTTCGCATCGACAAGTGAGAAGGGAAATGCCCTTAACTTGATGTGTTCCTCGAGATGCCTTGTGGCTTCATGGTTGAACACACAACATGGAACTCTTTCAGGTGCTTATGAGGATCTTCACCACAAGACCATGAAACTTTGGTAACAAGTGTATCAAACCAGATTTCAACTCAAAATCTGCATCAAGATCAGGATATTGAATGCATAAAGATTGGTAAGATACATCAGGAGCAAAGCAAGTTCCTTAAGGGTTCTATTATGCATGTTATCACCATGATTTCAGGATTACTTAAGTTATCAGGTTCACTCCCAAAATTTGGTTCAGAATTAACTCTGGAATTTATCACACGAGCTCTAATTAATCTATGCAAGGTCCTATCAATCTCAGGATCAAGATCAAGCAAGATATCAGGATTGGACCTAGTCATGCATCAACTAAAGCGCAAAAACACAAAAAGTGCAACTAAGCAAAATACACTAAATAACACTCAAAATATGCAAAAATAAATCTAGTTAATATGTCTAAACATTTTTAAAAATTATGGAATCAACACAGAACAAAATCTACATAAAAATGAAACTAGAAAATGCAATAAAAAATATTAAAAAATTGAAAAAGTGGTCTAAATGATAGAATTTCGAAAAACCAGGGGTGACCTCACAGTTTACTGTGAGTCTTGTTTATCAGGCTGTTTTCCTTCAACCGACCAAGTTTCAGCTCATTCTGGGCATGTTGCAGTTCGAAAATTGCAATAGTTACCCGTAATCACCTGTTTTCCGTCTTTCCTAAATCAGAAAAAATTCAAAAGCTAGGATAAAAATATTAGTATGGTATGAACAATGTTAGTAAATGAAAAATAACTGTTAGAATAGGTAAGAAAGAACAAAAATTAGTAAGGTTACTCAAAATGAAAAGATTACAACTTGAGTGCAGTATTCCCGCCTGTCATGAGTGCAGTATTCCCGCCTGTCACGCGGGTGACCCGGGTTCGATCCCCGGCAACGGCGCCAAAATTTTGACGAGCGCCGAACTCAGTCAAAATTATAACCGAAGTTATTACCTAAACTTGTAGTATAGTGAACAACACCGGATCGTCTCCTCAAGGATCGTAGATGCAATTTGATCAAATCAAGTGAAAGTTAGAAAAAGGGGTTTTGATGGTTCAAGGATCGCAGTGACAGGATTTAAAGAGAAATAACAATTAAAAGAACAGTCAATTCAGAAATCTATCCGAGATTGGGTGGATTCAATCATAGACCTTTCAACAAACACCTGAAATACATTTGAATGGTTAACTTGGATCTAACCGAGATCTCTGCATCGATCCGAGAATTCATACTAGACAATCGTCGTAATTCAATTGACAAGTGATAAACACAAATCTGCAATCGCACCATTCATATAAATATATGTTAATTTAAGCACCGAATTCAATTAACCTAGGCACAAATCAGTAACCTAACCTCTTCAATTACGTGATTAGTTTAGATCAATCAGTTCTAAGTTTCATCACAAATCTCAATCTTCAGTTCATCACAATACTTAATCTTAAACCAAGATCAAATCAGATCAAACATAAACAGAATCACCATTCATGCATTCAAGATCAAGAGAACAGAAGAAGAAGAGAAGAGGAATTCAAATATAAATCAAATACATTACATAACCAAGGTCTCAAGAATCCAAGCCACAATCTCTTCAAGAGTCCCGAATTGACTAGAAGTGACTTAGCTCTCCATTACAATGAAGGAAAAATATACAAGAACTATGAAAAGCTATTTCTAACACTAAGTGTATGTTGTGTTTAGAGCTCTCCTCATGCTTCCTTTTATAGAGGATTCAGAGTAGTAGTAGATGGGTAGATGAGATTAGTAGGTGGAATTAGTAGGTGAGCTTGGTAGGTGAACTTGGTAGGTGAACTTGGTAGGTGAACTTGGTAGGTGAGCTTCCTTGTCTCCGAAAGTATTCATTGCTGAACTCATTGATTTCGTCATTTTTGAGCCAAATGGTCTTCATGAAAGTTCTAGGAAATTGTCTAAGCTTTCCAATGGCTCTGGAAGCACCCAAAAATTCGTCCTACAGCCCAAGATATGACCCAATTACTACAGACTGCTCAGGACCAGTTTCAGCACCTCTGTTTTGACTTTCAGACCCAATATCTCCATCAAGGAGCCCGAATCAAGTTTTGTGTTTGTCATGAAAGTTGTACATATGGGTCTTAACTTTCAGATCACCAATTTTCAGCCCATTCTATAAACCCAAACTCGAATTATGTTCTGGTTACTACACACTGTTCGGGTTCCAGTTCACAAATCCCGTATTCTGATTTCCATGCCCAATTAGCTCCACTAGATGTCTGAATTTGACTTTGAGCTCTTCATCAAAGTTGTAGAGCTCTCTTTTATCTTTCCTACAAGGTAAAATTCATAATTATCAGACATTTAGAACTCAAGATATGGCCAAAATACAGAAACAGTGTAAGACTCGAATAATGCTGAAAAATCAATTAAGTCCGATTCGAGTTCAAACTTACAAAACATAATCAAATTCAGTCAATTAAGTACATGAAGAGTGTAAATGACTAATAATGAGGGTTTCTTAATGAATAAAATATGTGATTATCACAAACCCCATCACGGATCCTACTTAATAGCACGGTACAACACTAACGATAAAAATAATTCTACATACGTATTCTGTTGTGTATCCATCTTGATGTATCAAACATCTGTTCTACATCTGTTCTTTGTCCTCAAACATCTCTTCTTTGTCAACACTGTAAGCTATCCAATCTGGAAAGTTCATTCTCTGATGTTGTTTCCAAACGCAGAGGTATTTGTCACCCGTTATGTCTAAGACAACTCATTCCTTCTACTGTATTATTTTAACAATACAGACACAACAAAACAATATAACAAAGAGGTGAGATCACCTACGCCAATACCAACATGGCAGCACAGAGATAACACAAACAACAATATCATACAGGGATATCTTACCAGACTTCTAATAATATATTCAATATTAATCAACTATCATCATCCAATCATATATCAATCCAAGTATTCAAAACAATTGTCATAGCCAATATTCCTCAATTAATATATCATACAGATATAAATGTTCAGATTCATGCATGTGCACATAGACTCAGTTTTTCAAAAACAACTCCATGGAGGTTTTCACAATTTCGAGAAGAATGCTCTGGTTAATTGCCCAGCCTAAGCCCATAGACAATCTCCCAGTCGTTGAAAAGAATCATGTTCTTGTCGAGTATCGTCAATGCGTTGCAATGGACTGCATCGCCAAGTGACATATGGTCCAGCCTTAGCCCACAGACAGATATCCACTGGTCGACCGCCGCGCCTTGACGCACCCCAAGATCCATCATAGATCTCACTATCAATTCTCATTCCCTCTTCAACCACAAGGGCCAAAATAGTTTATTAGCTATACTTTATACAATGCACGAATATATCAGTGCAAGTCAAACCACAAAGGCCAAATCTTTCAATTTCAGTTGTTCAATGTAATCATATGGCTCAACGCATATTTTTCCAATGCATGTATAATGCACCAATGCCAATCACATGCATATCTTTCCAATGCATATAAAATGCATCAAATACCAATCACAGGCAAAACTCGTCATTTTCTCATACAGTGTCCATACACTGGTTCAACAGTATTCATATTATACTTTCAATAGCAAAATCATGTTATCACATTTTCATAGTCATAAAACACTTTCGTCGTGTTTTCACAAAATTGCGCAATATTCCCGTTACGTTTTCACAATTCCACAACACTTCTGTTGCATTTTCAAAATACCGTAACACTTTTGTTACGTTTTTAAAATTCCAAAACATTTTTATTACATTTTCACAATACCGTAACACTACTGTTACATTTATAAAATTTCGTAACATTTCTGTTACGTTTTCAAAATCCTGCAACTCTTCTGTTGCACTTTTAAACCGCGTACTAATTTTTTAATGTTTTTCTCAATCGCATAAAAATATACATTTCTCAAATCGCATAGTATTTTTTCACTGTTTCAAAATCGCATAACTTAAAAATCATTCTTTTAAGTCGTGTAAATCATTTTCCATTATTCTCAAAATATTTAAAACACTTTCCAAATCACATAACAATTTTCCGTCATTTTCACAATCACGTAAAAATATTCTATCACTTTTAAATCACATGTTGATTTTTCAACAGTAGTTCAAATCACGTAAAATATTTAAACATAATTCAAATCGCGTAGAAATATTTTAACGTATTCCAAATCGTTTTAAAGATACATAAAATATTTTTCAACATTTTACAGTCATGTAAAATATTCCTCAATATTCTAAACATTATTTTGGACTTAAATAAATCAATATCATTTTCAACACATTTTTTCAAATTGCGTAGCTTAAAAATCACGTTTTTAAGAT
Organism: Ormosia emarginata; assembly: GCA_029884605.1. Lineage (NCBI taxonomy): Eukaryota > Viridiplantae > Streptophyta > Magnoliopsida > Fabales > Fabaceae > Ormosia > Ormosia emarginata. Next base: position 52,111,997 of record JAQQTP010000088.1, read on the forward strand.
ACGTAAAACATTTTTCATCACTATTTCATTACAGAAAATATTTCTTAACCTTCAAAAATTATTTTTCAACTTTTCTCAAAATAATATGACTTTGTATTTCATTTTTCACATTTTCTTACTCAAGAAAATCTTTTTTCACATTTCTTTACTCAAGAAATCCTTTTCCAAAATATAATCTACAAAAATCACTTTTCCATTGATATAAATCAACATTTTAAAACTTAACATTTTCTAACGTATTTCAAAACTCGAAAATCAGTTATACGTTTGTAAATTTTCAAAACACCATTATATTCTCCATTTTTCCCAAATCATTTTCAAATACCACCTTCTTCAAAATAAATTGAAGTTCAAACGTGTTCAACCTCTCTTTATCTTTTGTTTACAAAATTCTCTCAAGTGATAAAACACTCTGATTCCCTTTCCAAATTCCTTGTATTAAATCAAGTTATGTTTCCACTTTGAAAATCACTTTGTTCATAAAAATCAAGGCATTACAAGCCTTGAAAAATGTGGACATGACTATTGAAACCATCAAATATTTTTTCTTCTAAATTGATATGGTTTTACACAAACAAAACCATTAAAAATTCTTTAACAAAAAACTGTGAACGTGTTCATTGAAGACTATCAAATCTTTCAAGTAACAAAACACTTCGTTTTATAAAATATCATTTTGTTCCATAAAAATTTAGGCATAACCAGTTTTTCAAAACTGTAGGGTATTTGGCCATTGAAACCATCAAACATTTTTCCTTCTAACTCAATTATTTATCATTTCTGTTTTCACACAAACAAAACCATTAAAATCTTTGTTTTCAAAACCGAAATACCGATGGTCATAAAAACAAAACCCATTTGTTCAAATTCATTTTTACTTTCTTTACAAATTTTTTTTTCACTTTCTTTGCAAATCCTTAAAATCAACGTTTCCCGTTTCGTTTTTCGAAATCAAGTTTAATGAACACTTAGAAACCACATTGCCCATTTCGTCTAAAACTCATGTTTAGAAAAATACTTAGGATCTTTGTACACAAAATAAATCAATAAAAATTTCTCAAAAATCGTGTTCTTGTTCTCTTGAAAAACAAACCCTTTGTTTATTTTCCATACTCTTCAAATCATCCATTTTCATCCTTCATGAAAATATTAATTTGTGAACACCTATTTAGAGGTGTCTTGGCCGAAATTTACCATATTCTAGGGACCCAAAAATTAATTCCCTTGTTCTTGAAAAATTTCAACATAAACTCTAATCAAGGGCGTCAAAACCGTAGCCCCTTCCTTTAGCCATTAGAGCCAAAAATTGATTTCCTTTCCATCATCACATCATGGCATACACATATATATTTCATCATATATACCATAAGCTACCATAAGCATGCCATAATCAAAAGCAATAAATCATGCAAATCATACAAAGCATGAACAAATAAATCAAACACATAAACACCCACAAATAATTACATGACCATGGATATGAATCCTCACATGGATTCACCATCCATCAAATATAAGACCATCTCTCACCACCATCTTTGGTTGGTGAGATGGATCTCCCTCTTACCTCTTGAAGATCCTCAAAAAGCTCCTTGCTTTGCACATTAAACAAGATCTCCACCAACAAAAGTTTCTTAAACATAGAACAAACACAAAGAAATTAGTATATTGAGCTTGATTAAGAGGAACCATGGATCAAACATGGTTTAGATCATGAAAAAGAGAGAAGAAATGAAGTTTCCTTACACTTCACCATAAATACTCCATAACATAGATCTTGAAGAAAGTCCATGAAGATGAATGATTTAGAGGAAATCTTCAACATGAAAGTTGTTTAGAATATCATATAGATTCAAGATCTATGGTTGGATGAAATTAAAAGAGATTGGATGGTGGTTTTGAGTGATATGGCCGAATGGTGTGTTTAGGAAGAGAAATGAAGTTTTCTTTGGTTTTGCTTCTTGATACTTGAATGAAAAGATGAAGATGTAATAATATAGAGTATGGAAATGAATTCTTTGGTCTCCTTTAGGGTGCATGGTAGTAGCTTCACTTGGAGAGACAAGATAGAAAACTTTTGATAAAGTCTTGGTTTTTTTGGAGGAGACAAGGATGAATCATGATAGCAATAATATGGTCTTCCATCCTATCCATGCTCTTAAGCTTCCAAAACCATCCCCCCTCCAAGCAATTTCCTAAGGATGCAAACAAAGCAATAATGATCGAGAATGATGTAACATTGACCAAGATAAGTAATAATGGTCATAAAGTTTTTCTTTAGCTCCAAAATTCACCACAAAACCGTTCCCCCTTCCATTTTGCATGCAATAATGTTGTCATCTTTTTCAAGCCACCATTTAAAGCATTTTAGGCCATTGATTTATTCAATGATTAGGATTTAGGTAGACTTTTGATTTAGAAGACTAAATCTTGGCCATTAGATTTTTTCTTCTTGAAATCTAAGCCATTAGATGCATCTCCAAAATGAAGGGTCAAGATTGCTCCTTCTACTTTTAATCCAAGGGTTATAATTAGTCATAGCCATTTTTGATGACTAAACCTCCACCATTGATTAAATCCAAATCCAATGATTATAATTGATCCATCTCCACCATTGATTAGATTCAAATCCAATGGTCACAAATGGTCCTAGCTACTTTATATGACCAATTCTACACCGTTGATTAAATCCACATCCAATGGTTATAAATGATCATAGCCATTTTATAAGACTAAATCTACACCCTTGATTTAATCTCTATTTAACAGTTATAAATGATCTTATTCACTTTTAAGATCAAATCTCCATCGTTGATTAAATCAATGGTGAATATCCAAACCACCAATATTGATTTAACAGTATAATATTTAATTTTATTTGCTAAAACCCCACGAAAGAATATATTTACCATATTTTTATCGCCCGATAATTAAATACAGTACCAAACACATTACAAGAAATTTTCTAAAACTATTTCTGGATTCAGGTTAAGTAAGATCCCCTGTCTCCGTCTAAATAGTACAAATTTTTCTATACGTAGAAAAATTTTCACTTTGCGAGACCCACTTAGGCCCACGTATGGTCACCTGGGCCCACATACACCCCCTGGGCCCACACAGTAAAAAATTTCATAATCATCTACAAAAATCACAAAAATTAGAAAATGCACAAATATCAAATTAGATTACGTAAAATAATTAAAATTGAATGGTAAAAATTAAATTACGTAAAGTTTTCCCTGGCCTAAAAATTTTTATTTTTCCTGACACGGAGTAAATCACTAAAAACGATCAAATATGCTGACGGAATAATCAAAATAATTTTACAGTATCCAGAAATTACTAAACAGTAAAATTCTGTTAACTGTCAAAATTACTGGTTAAGAGATACATAATTTTTAGGGTGTTACAATTTCCATATATCAAGGTTCTCGGGAAAAATATCTCATTTTTCCTGCTTCACTCAGTTTGCACGTAAAACAAAGAATAATATTAAAATATTCTGAATTCTCAGAAAAATTCACAAAAATTCACAAAAATCACAAATATTATAAAATGACTATTTATGGTAAAATAAATAAATTTCGCGATGTTACACCACTCCTCGATGTTGTCACCGAACTCAAAATATTTGCCTCCAGTCAAGTCTAAGAAACTCGTTCCATCTACTATACAAATTTTTAACAATACAAGCACAACAAAACAATACAACAAAGAGGTGAGGTCCCTTTTCATCAATACCAGTACGGTAGCAAAGAATGATACAAATGACAAAGTCATTCCATACTCACAAATATCACAATTATTCATGTTCTCAATTCATTATATTTCCAGTAAACATATATCTCAGTTAAATCACCAATACCAATTTCATCATAACAGATATCCTCAATATATAAAATGATGATATCACATCATATGAACATTTATCATACCACAACAATATGTGTACTGACCATGTGTATGAATACTAGACCAATTTTTCCACTCCATGGAGGTTTTCACAATTTCGAGATGAATGTTTTGGTTAATTGTCAGCCTTAGCGCAAAGACAATAACCAGTCTTCGAAAGGAATCGTGTTCTTGTCGGGTATCGTCAATGCGTTGCAACGGACTGCGTCGCCAAGTGGCATATAGTACTTTGCCAACTGTCCACTGGTCGACCGCTGCGCCTCGACGCCCCTAAGATCCATCATAGATCACACTTTTCAATTCTCATTCTCTCTTCAACCATAAAGGCCATAATAGCTATCAGCTATATTCCGATCAATGCACGAATACCTCAATGCAATTTTGTTCAATGCATGAATATCTCAATGCAATTCTATTCAATGAACGAATATCTCATTGCATGTCTCAATTTCATCATATGCCTCATTGCACATCAGTTCTTTACAGTATCTTCACTGTATTTTCAAATCGCGTATCATTTTTAACGCGTTTTCATAATCACGTAACACTTTTGTTACGTTTTCAAATCTCATAACCATTTTCTGACATTTTCTCAATTGTGTAAAAATATTTACATGTTCAAAATCGCGTAGCGATTTTCAAACATTTTCAAAATTACGTAGCTTAAAAATCATATTTTTAAGTCGCGTAAATCATTTCTCATCATTTTTCAACTACGTAAAATATTTCTCAATATTCCAAATATCATTTTGGACTTTCCAAAATTCAATACAATTTCTAACTTCATTTTGCACTTTTTCTCACTTAAGAAGTCTTTTCCACCATATATTCCATAAAATCACCTTTTCATTGATTTAAATCAATGTTCTAGCTTAAAATTTCCTAACGCACTCCAAAACCCAAAGACCGAGCTATACGTCAGTAAATTTCAAGTCACCATTATATTCTCCATAATTCTCAAATCAATTCTAAAATTAGTCCTCCCCAAAATAAGTGGAGGTTCAAACACTTTCAACCTCTCTCTTTTTTCATCAATGAAATCTTCATCTCTCAAGTGACAAAGTATTTCTCTTCCATTTCGTAAATCCTTTTATATATTTCTTGTACTAAATCAATTAACTTTTCATTTCCAAATCATAATTCTACATAAAGTAAAACCATCTCAAACCTTTAAAACCATAGCCACATGGTCATTGGAACCATCATATCTTTTTTTTTTCTTTTTCCTTCTAATCATCCAATTTTACCATTCATGAAAATCTTAATTTACCAATCCTTGGCATATTAGCTGAAAATCATAAATAGCTTCATCATAAAATCTTTGTTCATTTTCATGTCCACTTTCTTTGCAAATCCTTAAAATCATCAACTTATTACCCTTTTATCTAAAACTCATAATTAGTAAAATACTTAAAATCTTTTGCTCCCAAAAATTAATTTGAGGCCGTGATGCCTCTATGGTTCTTTGGAACGACACACTTTCCTTTGTCATGTAATTTACATCTTAATTACATACACAAATCATCATGCATCATAAACACATATTAAAGCATATTATCAAAGCAATAAACATATCAATCACCAAACAACCATAAATACGGAAAGCTCTTAAACAAACAAGTGAAATAATCCTTAAGGATTTTTTACCACACACACATCCAATCCTCACCACCAACACATGGTTGATGAGGGTAATCTCCCTCTTACCTCTTGGAGAAACCTCCAAAGCTCCTTGCTTTGCTTCTTATACAAGTCCTTCACCACCAAGAGCTTTTTAAAACAAAGTAACACATATAATATTAATATTCAAGGATATCAAAGATGACCATAAGCCAAAATATGGTCTTAGAAACTTACCAAAGAAAAAAAAGATGAAGAACACAAATCTTCACCTAAAGGCTCTTGATCTTGAACTTGAAGATCAAGATTGAAGATGGATGATTTAGAGAAAGTCTCCAACATGAAAGTTTCTTAGAATATCATGTAGATCTAGGAAACTAGGTTAGATGAAATTAAAAGAGATTAGAGAGTGGATGTAGAGGTGTTGGCTGTGAGCTTTGTGAGAGAGAAATGTAAGAGTTTTTGTATTCTTTGCTTGATGAAAAGATGAAGATGAATGAATCTTGAGAAATTCCTAACATGAAAGTGTCTTGGATTAATGAAAGGATTCAAGAAATGATATTGGTAGGAATTATATAAGTTTGGAGAGTGGATCTTGGGTGCATGGCTGAAAGTAGAGAAAATGGAAAATGCGAGAATTTTTTGTGAAGTTCTGCTCTAGAAAATGATGAAGATGAGTAATAGAATTGAAATGAAATTTTCCTATAGCTTATTATGCCATCAAAACCGTGACCTCCCCCCTGTGTACACTAAAGAATTGTCCAAATACATTAGCCACCATTTTAGGCATCAATAGCCATTGATTAAATCAATGGTTGATCTTTGGTAGAAGCTTCCAAATGATATGATCATATCTAAGCCATTAGATCTCTCCTCCTTGAAATCCTAGCCATTAGATGCATCTTAAAATTTGGAGGGTCAAGATCTTCTCTACACACTTTGCATCCAATGGTCACAAAAGGTCCTAGCCATTTTGTGAGACCAATCTCCACCATAGATTAAATCGAGGGTGGATATCCTAAACTTCCTTATTAAGCTTGTCTTTACAACTATTGATTAGTGTAACGCCCCAATTTTTAGAAAATATTCTGAATGTACTGTTTTCTGTTTTTCATGCTTTTGTATGAATGACCGCTGTGTCCCTATTTTTCTGTTCTTGAATTTTGTATGAAAACAACTACGATAATACAGGTTCAAATTTTATTTGATCGTTTTACGTAGTTTGCTTGAGACGGTGAAATAAAAATTTTTCGAAGCTCTCTTGTATTAATTTTTCTGAAAGATATACAGCTAAATAATCTTCTTTGGATATTTTATTTGAACGTTTTGGACGATTACCTACGTTGTGGGAAAAAACGGGGGAAATGACCGTTACGTCCCGAACGTCTTGTTTTCTCTGTTTTTGTCTGTTTTTAATTGTTTTCTTCTTGATTTAATGCCGAGAAAATACATGTCGTGATTTTATATGAACTTTTTGTGTGATTTGCTCGAGGCAGGAAAATAATATTTTCGGGCCGGGGAAAAATCTTATTTGATTATTTAGAATTGGGGGATCTTACTTAACCCGATTCTAAATGAGACTAAAAATAATCTTTTAATTTTTAGGATTTAATCAAATAAAATAATTTTATATTATTATAATATTATTTTATTAGTCGATATGTTTTAGTGACAAGATGGACAGGAAATATTTTGCGGGACCCACAATTAGCGAAACGGTTAGATCGGTAGCTTAATTAATCACCGTAAGGCTGTAGAACTTTCAGCACAGTGACTCGGCTAGTCGACTCACTAGGCCGACTCGAAGAGAGCATTTATTACGCAGTGTGACTAAGCTATGTGAGTCACCGGGAACCAACCAATGAGAAGTAGGCTTGCTCACCAAGGCTTAATCTTAGCCTTTGATTCATCCAATGGCTTGGATGAAGCCAAGCAAGGTGCCCACCTTGCACCCCACATCAAGTTCACGGCCAAGAGGCCTTTGGTGACCAAAAGATCACTTTGTCTTCATCACTTTTCTCTCTTCTCTCTCATCAAGAACCCTAGCCACCATTCTTGCCCATTTTCTCCACCATATTCGGCCAAGCTCATTTCCTAACCATTCAACCATCCAAAAATTTTTCTAACCAAGTTTCCTTAATCTAAACACCATTCTAAGAACCTTTGTAGTTGGGAGTTTCTTCAAATTCTTCCATCTAAGGCTTGGAAAGCAACCTTGGAAGTTTTACCTAGAAGGTGAAATTTCATACTTTTCTTTTCTTTCTTCTTTTTCAAAGTTCTAAGCCATGATTTTTCCATGGTTTAGCTTCTTTTTCATGGTTAGTAACATGTAGGTTTTGTTTGAAATTTTTAGGTGTTTGGTGGAGTGAAAACCGTGACCTAAGGAGGTGAGAAAGCAAGTTTTTGTCTTCATTTAAGGTAAGAGGAAGACAATTCTTATCATCCCTTGATGGTGGTAAGAAGATGAGTTGTTTGTAGAATCCATAAGGATTCGGTTGTGGTGTGTTTATTGATGTGTATTTGTTAATTTTTGTGGTTGCTAGTAGCTTAAGTGTTATGTGTTAGTAGCTTTCCTATTTGGTAATTGTAATAATTTTGCATGTCTAATAGCTTTTGATTGTATGTCTATAACTTTAAATTAGGTTTATGTGTTAGAAATATTTTGCATATGTTAGAAATATTTTGCATGTGTTAGAGATATAAATGCATGTATTAGAATTGTATGATAAGGTTTAGGATGTGAATAACATGTGTAAGTTTGCATGAGTGTTCCAAAGAACACAATCCAATAGCTCACGGCAATGACAAGTTTGGAGGACCAAAATGTTCTCTTGATTTTTCCTAAAGTGTAGCTTAATTAACCTAGGAGAATCAAGAAAGTTTCTAATTGATTTGATCAAAGAAAAATGCATTTAGAAATCAAATGGTACAAACTTAGTATTTTGGGCCAACATGCCTAAAGGATTAAATTGAATATAGATAACTATTTTCTAAAATGATTTAATAAACTTAGACTATAGAATACATTTGATATGATTTAAAAGGTGAAAGACATTTTGGAAATCAAATGCAAAAGTTTTATAAAATTCGGCCAACATGCCACTATAGGAATTCATGATTTTAAAAACTTGTTTGAAATTTTTTTAATTAAAAAGAAACAATACAAGTTAAGAAGAAATTTTCTATAATAATTTATGAAGGAACCAATTGATTAGAAGTAAGTCTAAAGGGTTAAAATTCATAATTTTATCATTAGGAAGGAAATACGATAATGTTAAGAAATTTTCTAACATATAGCTCACTTTCGGTTTTGAAGCATGTTAGAGATTTCAAAAAGAATTTAATGAAATGGTTAAAAATTAGGTAAATAGAAATTTTATGGAAAATTTAGAAAATCATTATTATAAATTTATAAACAAAATGCTGTCAATTTTTAGTAAAAATTGAACCTATAGGATAGTCAAAATATCCTAATGACAAGATATACGGTATGAAAAATTATTCTACGTAGTTTAAATGTACTAAATATTATTTCTATCTGTTTAAATGGTAATTTTAAAGGCATTCGAATAAGAAAATGATTTAAAAATCCTACGCGATTGAGAAAACGTATTAAAAATGTTACGCGATTTTAAAAAAAAAACAGAAAAATATCTTTACCCGATTTTTAAACGTTTGTAAAAACGACGAGATTTCAAAAACGCGATAAAATTTCTACGCGATTGAGATTCGTTCAGTATTTATTTTTATTTGTCGGGAAAATGTGAACCCGCTGTTTTTGAGGTTATTTCATTTGTCGGGAAAAAGTGAACCCGTCTGAGGCTTTTACGCCATTGAGGGCATATATTTCTATCTTAAGGGCATTTTCGTAATTTCATATATTTGGAATTATGTTTTGTCTTTATCTGATTTTTGGTGTTTTGGGTTGACGAGACGAATCACATCGTGTTGTCGATGCGATAAGTGTAGTGTAGTTTATTGTTCTAATAAACTTGGAGACTTTAGTGTACGGGATCCCACACGTGGACGGTTGGTAGCTCCATTTGGGCCGTGGTAAACCGATAGCACACTAATGTACTCGACATTCACTATATTTAATCGAGGTTTGTAAAGTCTAGTAGTACATTGCCTATAGTGCCACAACGGAGATCTGTGAACTATACTACGCCTGGATGGTAGATTCCCAGTGTCGTAGGCTATTGACGCAACGTGTGATCGCGTAATAGTTGGTTGGGCAGCCGTGGTACTAATAGATTTTGCAAGTCATTCTCTCTGATATCTGTTTGGGTTTAGCTCCATGGAGTAGGGTTGTGTTTTGGTGTATTTGATTTTATCTTGGATAATATTCCATTTTCCTCTATTTATCTTTATTTGGTAACATCTTGGATGTTTTTACATTTTCTCTATTTGTATTTATCTGATAATTTTTATGTTAGTTGTCTATTTTTTTATCTTATTTTATCGTGAGATTGATTTATACGTATGAATTTCTTTATTTGTGTTATATCCGTGATGTTCTGAAACACTAGGATATTTAATATGTATTCTTGTTATAGCTTATTCGTATTGTATGAACTGTGTAGTAGTTATGTGTCGTCTTCTTATTTGCCATGTTGCGATGATTTTATGTTGTCTTACCTCTTTCTTGTATGTGTCTATTCTCTATTTATTTTTATGCGGTAAAGAGTTTGAAGAGGAAGAAGAGGAACAACCTCTTGAGATCGTGTACCCTGAGGAAGAGGGAGATCAGCAGACCGACGATCAGTTTTACGAGCAAGAACCATCCGATCATCCATACCCTCTGGATTGATTGTGTGGGGGATGGCGACGCCTGCATTTTTGGGATTCGTAGAGTTGGTATTCCATGGAGGTGATCTGGCTTGGCATTTACGAGGAGATCGTGCTTCTGTTACCTATGCTGGACGTATGACTGTGATTCTACGTCATCAGTTTGATGGAGATCCGATTTCGACGACGACGCTTTTTCTTCATTTAGAGTTACCCTTATCCATTAGGCGTTATTGGGGCTTGAAAACCCGAGCCTAGTGAGATAAGCATCGTGTCGACCGCGCGATCCCGTTATCGCCGTATGTCGAGACATCGGGATATTTATCTCCCGATGATCATTTTCACACCGAGAGTGATCCATCGAGGAGTAGATAATCATGATGTTTTTTTTTTTTTGGGGCGTCGTCAGTATGTACGTATATATATTAACTCTTTTATTGCTTTCTTTCTTGTTTTTGTTTAAATAGTTGTAGTCTTAGTTGTAAATTATATGTACAGTTTATAACTTAACCATATGTATATTATTAGTGATGATGTTTTTTTTTTATTTCGTATTTTCCGTATTATCTTTTATTACATATTTAAATCATCGGGAATTATTTTTACAACCCGTAATAATTTTAACAAATATTCCGCAACTTGGGTAGATTTTATTTCTATTTATTTTATTTTCTTTTATGTGTGACATCCTCCAAAGGGGTGTTACAATTAGATCAATGGTGAACATCGAAAGCTTCCTAACTAAGTTTACTCTCACACCATTGATTAAATCAATGGTTATCATCCAATGCTTCTTCATTAAGTTTGTTTCTCAACTGTTGATTAGATCAATGGTTGATGTTCAAAACTTCTCCACTAAGTCTTGTCATCCAAGGGTGCAAATCAAAGTCAAGCCCTCTTCGTTGACTAATCTCCATTGGTTGGGAGGTTACTAACTTGTTTCCTATTGGTTGTCACTTTTGTTGACCAATTTGTATTGGTTACTCTTGAAAAGTCTTTGCCATAAATGTTGACTCAATCTTATTGGTTGATCTTATTTCTATAACTCTCTTATTGGTTCATCAAAGAAGACTACTTCTAATTGGTTTATCAAATGAAGACTTAATTCCTATTGATTTATCAAGGAAGACTAAATTCCTATTGGTTCAATATATAACCATCAAGTCACTATTGTTGACTTTTCCAAAACTTAGCAAGCAAGCCACGCTCTTCTATTGGTTCGCAGAAAATATTTTCCAAACAATTGCTACAGAAATTATTACTTAATGAACAGAACATTACTGCTTACAAAACAGTAAATATTTGTCCACTGTAAAATAAAAATATAGTATATTTTTATTTCACAGATAATTTTTAAAAATTAAAAGATTATGACACGTATCTCTCTGAATTGGGTTTAGTAAGATTCTCCGGCTCCGAATAAATACATAAAGATTTTTCCAGGCCTGAAAATTATTATTTTCTTGACTCGCAGCAAATCACACAAAACGATCATATACAATCATGGAACAGTCAAAATATTTTTACAGTAGACAAAAATTGCAAAACAGTACAACTTTGTCATTACTGTGAAATAGCTAAATTTTGAGGTGTTACACAATTAAGCCCTGACACTACCTAGTGATGTTTGGACTCGTTCCCCTCACAAAAGTAGGAATACTACTACCAACCCGATAACACCGGTAACCCTGACCTCAATGAGCCTCCGCTCTGAGAATTTGGATTCAACATCACATTCTCCGGTCACATGGTTGTGCACACCATTTTAGGTCACAATATATAGGAAATTAGCAAATTCCAAGTTTGAAAACTAAATATCCAAGCCATATTTAAACACTAGAACGTAGGAACCTCAACCTCACTTATCCAACAAAGTAGGAAGATTCATATTTCTAGCTAAATGGTATCTAGAACATCACACAATCACTCACAAGTGATTTAGAAATCAACCTCATGTTGACCAAAGTTCTAAACACTAACCTAAGCATTCAATCATACTTTGAATGTCTAAGAATTTCTTAAACTTTTCATATATGCAAGTTGATAATTCTCTCCAAGAAATATCCCAAAAAGTGCCTCAATACACCCTAAAAGACTTGCACAAACGATTCCAACAAGTAGGGAATTAAATTAGCACCATAATGCTAAAATTATGTTTCTGCCCTGTCCCAGCACTTGAGTGCTAATGCGCTAGCACTTGAGCACACAAAACTCGAGCGCTTGAGCACTAACAACCAAAAGCAAGTTCTGCATAATTTTGCTAGTTGTGCACTATTCCATTAGTGCAAAATACGAAATTTGATCACTTCAAATTGGTTTCTAGGTGATTTTAAGTTCTTAACAAGTTCACAAACATGAAGGAAACATAAATACCAATTGATTTCATCAAAAATAGATCCAAAAACCAAATCACTCATCCTAACCCCAAAATCAACACTTTGAGCATCTTACGTCCAAATGGAGAGTTTTAAGTTTCTATTCCAAATTCTTAGCATGAACAAGTCATAAACACTCTTTAAAACTTATCCAAGCAAGAAAATCACTTCAAACACCTCAAGATATCATTTTGGCATATTAAATATAACACCCACCGCAGGGTATCACATTTTATACGAATTATTACCGTGATTACCCCAAGTTATAAAATTGATATTGTATAATATAAATATGAATTGCAAAATTTCTTCATATTGATAAGATAAACATAGCAGAATATAAAAATACTAAACAGTATCACGAATAATATACATCATATACATAACCTCGATACTAACATACTTAAATATATATAGATAAAGTTCTCAAAAGCCGATAAATATTACTATACTATCAAATTGACCCAAGTACACATCTATGGAGCAGAACCCTTAAACGGATCCTCCTCAGACTCCTCAGAAGATAGGAATCCCAGATGACGCGTGGTCCTACAGATAGGTGTTCGAGCAGAAGACACAATATTAATCTTGCTAGGAGTATGGTAGTAAGCACCACAATACTGTCTAATAGATAATGGAAACTCCAAATGTACGTAAATGTTGACAACGAAGTAAGGGTTCCCATGATACACCCTACTTAGGGAAACAGTAAGATCTCCCATGTAGACAATACACTCTCTGTCTAAGTGAACACGCCAAGCCTCTGAACCACCTCGGAATTATAGCCTTATGTACCTAAGAAAACTTGGTGTCACCATCGACTTAGAAATCAGCTTCCTTAGCAGGAATCTGCTCCTCACCTTCTTGCTCAAACTCTTGCTCACCATCTTTACAAATTACAATTACAATACAAGAACGGCATACAAAGAGGTGAGATTACCAATATCAGTACCAACATGGTAGTAAAGAGATATAAATGATAATAATGTCATACAAATATAACAAACAATAATACAGATATAACGAACAATAATTATAATCATGGCATTAAACATTAATCATTATTTGACAAATAAGATATTACACAGATATAGATGTACAGACTATGCATATGCACACAGAGTCAATTTCCTACTCCATGGAGCTAACTCAAGTCGGAGAGATTGATCTAGAAGATCTGTCGGTATCACAATTGCCTTAGACCAAGTGCCACAACTTTCATCAGTTTTGCACATCTAGCATTATACACGACAGTCTACGCCAGACCTTGATTAAGAATAGTGTCTCAGTCCGGATTGTCGGTGTGTTGTATCGGTCACGGTACAGTAGAGCTACCAACTGCCCATTGTGAAAAACCTACACCCCAAGGTCAACAAGTGACCTACACTACGCATATCACAGCACACAAAGGTGTAATTCTCTCCTAGGCCATTGGCCTTAACATAGTCCACGGACTTTTTCAATGATGTTCAATGCATACAAGCCAATCACAGGCTAAAGTCATATTTCATATCTATGGGTCCACACTTTGATCCAACAGCAATTCTACTGTATTTTCAATCGCATAATTATTTTACTGTATTTTCACAATCGCGCAACACTTTTGTCGCATTTTCAAATCGCGTATTGATTTTTTGATGTTTTCTCAATCGCATAAAAATATTTAAACGTTTTCTAAATCGTGTAGCAATTTTTCAACATTTTTGAATCGCGTAACTTAAAAATCACATTTTCAAGTCGCGTAAAACATTTTTCATCATTTTTCAATTGCGTAAAATATTTCTCAAAATTCTAAACATCATTTTGGCCTTTCAAAAAAATAATATAACTTCTAATTTTATTTTTTCACATTTTCTCACTTAAGAAATCCTTTCCACAATATTTTCCACAAAATCACTTTTTCATTGAATTAAATCAATGTTTCTAGCTTAAAATTTCCTAACGCACTCTAAAACCCAAAGAGTGAGCTATATGTTAGTAAATTTCAAGTCATCCATTCATTCCTCATCATAACTATATCAATTCTAAAAGAAAAAAAATTAGTTTACTTTCTAAAATATTTTGAGGTTCAAATACTTTCAACCTCATTTTTCCTTCATGAAATGAAATCTCCCTTTTACAAATAATAAATTATTTTATTTCTATTTTTATTTCTTATGTCCTTGTATTAATTTCCTTGCACCTAATCAACTAAGTCACCATTGATAAATCATATTTTTACACAAAACAAATCCATTCAAGCCTTCATGGCCGTGAGGTACATGGTCATTGGAACCAAAATATTGATTCATTTCCTTGCTCTTCTAAACATCCAATTTTACCATTCATGAAAATATTAACTTGGAAACAGCTATTTTGAGGTGTTGAGCCCGTAAGCCTCATGGTCTTTGGAACCAAAATTATTTTTCCTTTTCAACATTTAATCATGACATACATGGCATATAATCATCATACTATATATCAAGCATACCTTTAAAGTAATAAAATCATATAAAGCATAAATAAATAAATTCAAAGCACACATAAATAATTTACACAACCATGGATATGAATTCTCACATGGATTCACCACCCATCACATACAAATTCATCTCTCACCACCATACTTAGTTGGTGAGATAGATCTCCCTCTTACCTCTTGGTGAAACTTCCAAAGCTCCTTGTTTTTCTTTTTGTACTAGTCCTTCACCACCACGACAAGATTCTTACAAACAAAATCAAACACAAGCATATTAGTATCTAAAGCTTGAATAAGAAAGACCATGGATCAATATATGGTCTTAGAATAAGAAAAAGAAACCACTAGTGAAGTTTCTATGAACTTCACCTCAAAAACTTTAAACTTTTATCTTTGAAGATCAAGGTGAAAATGGATGATCTAGCCTTAGCTTTCAACTATGAAGAGTCTTAGAATGATAAGAAGATTTGAGAAGTAAGGTTGATAGAAATTATTTGAGATGGGAGGGTGGATTTCTCTAGCTTGGCCATGTGATGCTCTAGAGAGAAATGGAGAGAATTTGTGAAACTTGCTTTAGGAAAATGATGAAGATGAAATGAAATGAATAAAGAGTCATTGTTTCCTTCTCCTAAAGCCTTATGGCCGTGGAGTTCACCAAAGGAGGTGACCACATTGTTTGACCACTCAAGACTTCCTAATGACCTTAGATGGGATCAATGGTTGATCTTCAAAGCCCTTGCCGCCGAGCTTGTTTTCTATAGGCTTAGAC
The DNA here is from genome assembly GCA_029884605.1 of Ormosia emarginata. NCBI lineage: Eukaryota > Viridiplantae > Streptophyta > Magnoliopsida > Fabales > Fabaceae > Ormosia > Ormosia emarginata. Next base: position 52,127,919 of record JAQQTP010000088.1, read on the forward strand.
AACTTGAGTCATCTAGTTCTTGAATTTCATAACTATGGAATCAATAGAAAACTAACTAAGTTTCTAATCCAATTGTTTCCTAACCAAATTAAACTAACTTAGTGAGGTTTTCTAGTTTCTTTGCTAACCACTTAGTTACTTGAATGTGACATCACAATTTTTAGAAGCTCCTACATCCTTCCAAAACCGTGAAGCCTAATGAGATGCAAACTAGGTTTGTTCCATTTAGTTACTACATAGGCATTATGCTAACTTGGTTTAAGTTTTCTAATTTCGTTTAGTTACATAGTTAACTAGTCTAACCATCTTTGTTGACTATTTTCTATTGGTTCTTATCAAGTTTCTAACATTCTAATTGGTTCACAAAATAAGTCATTATAACTTTTCTACAGACTATTTTTCAATGGATAATAGTTACAGAAATTATTACATAATGGACAGTACATTACTACCCACAAGTTAGTAAATATTTGTCCGCTGTAAAATAAAAATATAGTAATATTTTTATTTCACAGATAATTTCTAAAAATTAAAAGATTGTGTCACGTATCTCTCGGAATTGGGTTTAGTAAGATCCTCCAGCTCTGAATAAATACGTAAAGATTTTCCCCGGCCTTAAAATTATTATTTTTCCAGCTCGGAGCAAATCACACAAAACGATCAAATATTGTCACGGAATAGTCAAAATAATTTTACAGCATACAGAAATCACAAAACAGTACAATTCTGTCATTACTATAAAATAGCTAATTTTGGGGTGTTACATTAAACCTCAAACAAGCTAAACATGAAAAATGAGAAGGAATGAAGTTTCAAGCTCAAGAACCCCTACCTTAAGCTGACTTGATGTTGTAGATTTGAGCTTCGATCCAGAACCTTGGATTTCTCCTTCTTCTTGTGCTTCTTGCCTTCCTTTTCACCACTCAAAACCTCCCCTTTTCTTGCTGTTTCTGTTAAGCTGTGAAGAGTGAGTAAGAAACAAGAGAAAAGCTTAAAATATCATGAAATAAGGGTCAACAAAAGAGGCTAAAAATCGTGGATAGTTTTAGGCCTTAAGATACAATACTGATACTTCCCGATCTGCTAAAAACACTCAGATTTAACTAAATCAAGTTTTTCAAGCTCCAATAAATGTAAAATAAATATTAAGATTCATTAAAAAAGTCGTTTCGCGAGAATCATAATTTTTCATGTTTGTGACTAGTCATTTTGGCATCAAAACACACAACTAGTATGCCTAAAAATACCAAATTGACTCTGATTATTCTCAAACTTTAATCACATCACAGAATACATATTTGTGACTTAGAAATAAATTATCCACATCTATTTCCATTAGCTAGGCCCTTTAAGCTAATATTTGGGTCATTTTAAGCTACTTTTCACCTTTCAGGTTGCAACAAAGTGCTTAAACTAACTCAGATTGTCACAAAATTAAACAGATATTTTAAGCAAGTATTAAGCTACCTCTGTAACTATTTACAAGTCTAACATATTGAAAAGGATGTTACGTTTTGAACATATATATATATATGTATGTATATATATATATATATATGTATGTATATATATATATATATATATATATATATATATACATATATATCTATACTTAAATCTATCTCATCAACCTCTTAAATCTATCTCATCAACCTCATATACCCATTTCCTTATGAAAAACCATATGAAACTCCCAAGTAATTCATCCATGCAAAAGTTTAAGAAGTAAGAAAGAAGGGAGTATAGAAAGGTTATTCAAAACCCCTTACCTAGTTCTCTTGATGATAGAGTTTTTCTTCCTTTTTTCTTTTTCTGTTCTTCCTTTCTTCTCTTCCTTTATGCTATTCTTTCTTTCTTTTCTTCCTTCCTTTTCTCTGTCTCATATTCTCTATCTCTCCCTTTTTCTCTTCCTTTCTTTCTTTTCTTTTGTTCTTATCTTTTTGTTGCAAAAGTTACGCATGAAGGGAGGAAAAGGATAAATTCCTTTGACTTTAATGGCTAAATAGGAAATTCTAGGACTTCATTTAGTCCTTATACTCATTCTGCAATAGTTTTTCATACATCATAAACTGTCACTTAAATTCTATTACTCTTCCTTAAGTTGAGTTAAACCTAAGGAATAAAGTTAATAGTCTTACAGACATATGCCTTAACTGTACTCATTTCTAAAATATTCTTTATCCTTTATTTAACATCTCTACAAAATCTCATAATTTTCTGAGCTATTTTTCTATTTAAATTGGTCTTTAAACATTTATCCTGTGTTATTAAGAATGCCAAAATAGCTTAGTTAATTCTCCAAAATTTACTACAACTCATTCTAATTATCTATGATCTAGAAATAAATTTTTCATATTTATTTCCATCATGTGAGCCTTTTATGCCATGTTCTGGGTTAATATAAGTTATTTTTCACATTATGTATTATAACATAATGCTTAATCTAACCCAGAATGTCACCAGAATTATCAGGAAACTCACACAAGTGTTATTAAACTTTCTTAACAATAAATATAGCTATTAGGTTAGAGAGGATGTTACATTTCTCCCCTCCTTTTAAAAATTTTGTCCTCAAAATTTAGTTACTTGATATGAAAAGTCCTGAAATTTCTATCAGTCCTAACTTATCATTTCTATGTAGTGTTTATCTAACAAAACATAAGGGTTCCAATTCAGAAATAACTTGACTTACATCAATCTCTTAAGGATATCCAAATGAGTTTCCAACAATTAATACACACAAGGGTACTTTCCAATACAAAATTCATTCATGCTTTTTCAATTTAGCAAACATGTATGGTAAACAACTCACAAGGAAACTCTAACATAAATAAGTCTAACAGTTTCATATAATCATAGGAAAGCTTGTACCTTGCATTGGATCAAAAGATTGAGTCATTTCTTTTCCATTTAGTGCAAAGACTCTTCATTTGGTTGGTGGTTTGGGGTTAGGTGTCGCTCCCAGTTTCTGAGAACAATCTCAGGCATAGTATCTTATTCTACCACAAGTGTAACATACTACCTTGCCCAATTTGCAAGCTAAAATACCATGATAATTCCCATATTTTACACATTATGGTCCCCATGTTTCTTTCTAAATATGTGTTCCTTTGTTTTGTGGATGTTTAGACCGAGAAACATCCCTTTCCAACCTATCCTCCACCCTTTCCTTTTCTGGAAATGTTGTGATCTCTGCTCCAGTTGAGGGTTAGAATCATTGGATACTATAATTATGCATTTATTCACCAAAGTGGGAAAATCCTTTATCTCAAAAGGTCTTATAGCCCTTCTTATATCAACTCTTAATTCATCCTCAAATTTCACGCACTTCTAATTCTCATTCGGGTTGTACCTAAAGTAGGAGGAAAATTTGGACTATTCATCGAACTTAGCCACATATTGTCTCACTGACATATTCCCTTGTTCAAGCTTTAGAAACTCCAATTCCTTTTCATCTTGTAAATTCTTCGGAAAGAATTTATCCAAAAAGGAAGTCTTGAATACTTCCTAAGTGATCTGGGTTCCCGTAGCTTCCATTAATCTCCTAGCATCATTCAACTAATATTCTGCCTCCCTTTTCAACATATAAGAGACAAAATATATTTTCTAGTCATCTGTACATCCCATCACAGTAAAGATTTTCTCTATCTCCCTCAACCATTCCTCGGCATTTGCCAGATTATACTCTCCTCAGAAAGATGGAGGATTCACCTTCTCAAATTTAAAAAGGTCATGAAAATTCTGATTCCTAACTAATGCTGCCTCATTTACTGGTTGTGGGGGTGGGTTTGTCAACATTCTTTCTAAAACTCTATTTTTAACACAATCTTCTCCCTCATAGCAACTGCCATCTCCCTAAAGATTTATGTCATATTCATCGTATTATAACTGTAGGTACTCTACCAACACGAGTGTGCCTGGATGATGCAATAGTCCCCTGTACAAACAGAACAATACATATTGAGTTAATTATACTCAATATCATATTACAGTGCAACAGTAACCATTAACATTCATACTCAAGGTTGTTATGCAATATATATATATATATATATATATATATATATATATATATATATATATATATATCATCAAGACAAGAAATTGCACAACACATAACAAAAACTTATAATCATGCTAAGAGCACAATCAGTCCATACCCCTACTCGATAGAATGAATTGCTCTAATACCTTAATGTAATGTCCTAATGCTAATACTCTAGTACATTCAAAATATCATAAGTAAACAAGATTAGGCACAACACTCATAAGATACATACAACACACTACTATAATAAAAACGATACATGTTATTATATGGAGCTTTAGAGGGAATCATATCATACATTTAATTGATATCCTTATTTATACAAAGTTGTACATCAAGGTACAACATAGTCCAGCTAGGCCCTTAATATAACATCCTTACTACTAATACTAAAGTGTATCCAGAATTACACCACAGTAATTAATAGTAAGAACATCACTTAAAAATTATAACCAAAAATTACAAATATACTTTTCTTTGATATGTCAAAATATGAGCCTCGAAGGGTGAAGAATATAATATACTTATAGGATATTTATATAAAGAGTACTTCATAGTACAAAAATACAACAACTGCCTTCGAGGCATTATTCATACATCCTTCATATATGACTTCAAATCCAAAAAATAATCTTCAACTTCTACTGCGACCTTAATGCAGAAAAAATTTGATCCTGAAATTATCATGGAATAAAATACAAAAATGGGGGTGAGAATACTTTTTCTCAGTAGTTCTATTATGAAAACGTGACATCACAATAATTCCAATTGTTTCAGAAATATATATATATATATATATATATATATATACATATATATATATATATATACATATATATATACATATATATATATATACATACATACATATATATATATACATACATATATATATATACATACATATATATATATACATACATATATATATATATACATATATATATATATATATATATATATATATATATATATATATATATATATATATATATATATACAAATATATATATACAAATATATATATACATATATATATATATATACATACATACAAATATATATATATATATATATATATACTTAGAAGGGTGGCAAAAGTGTCAAATTTGGTCCCTTCTCTTCTCAAAACAAAATTCCATTTTATAGTAGTTTTTAAAAATATTCCTTATCAAACAATACAAATACTGTGATGTCAAATTCATTTAATAATTCATATACTCATTCACGTTATAATATAACATACAAATTCAATTCCAACTCTGTGCTCATTCAAATACTCGCTTATCCCACAGAACCTATGTCTCGAACATCTTAAAGGATGGGAGCCACCTCATATAGCTCGGGTACTATATACTCATGGTAGGGAGTGATTCAGAACCTCTCACTACTACTAGTATCCTATGAGGAAATTAATACGCGAGGATTATACTGATACAATGAGGAATTTATTCAATAATACAAGATCCTCCTTCCTCATAAGAGGTCATCTTCATTATTCTAAAGGAATTTCGAATACCCTGTCCTTATTCAGGATCGTCTCTAAAATCCACTATATTGAGTGAAACATAGTTTACATAAAATAAGGATATTGAGTGGGAAAGCCAGGACTAATTACCTTCCCATTCAAGGATAATTGTCTAATTCTCATTTTCAATTCAATTACAAATTCATTAAGCATTGATTATTCAAGCATTCATTCAATACATATCTCTAGCTCAACCTTAACAATAAGGAAAGCATATTTTCAAATTCCACAGCATACAATTCCAATTCATAGATTTAAGATGCAGTTGATAACTTCAAGAAATGAAGTTATTTCTCTTGAATTTGAATGAATATGAGCATGCTATCTTCAAGTTCTTAAGTTCAAAGGTCCTATTCATGCATAATTTTTTAGGATCTAAGCTTGTGGTCTCAATTGATTGAGAATCAAATGTTTGATGATTTCATTTAGGGATTTGAATTGATTATGGTCTAATGGACTTTGGTGTTATTTTGAAGTAGATATTCAAGATGGAAAGACCTTGGAAGGGATGAGGAAGCAAAAAGGAGCTCAAATGAAGAAGGATGCTAGAGAGAAGGAAAGGCTGCCAACCCATGCCTAGGCGTGACAAATCCACGCCTAGGCATGACCCTCTCAAGCTTTCATACTAATTCAGGCAGAGACATCCACGCCTAGGCATGGAAAAGCCACGCCAAGGTGTGACACTCTCAGATTTCCAGAGTTTTCAAACAGAGGTACCCACGCCTAGGCGTGGAAAAGCCATGTTAAGGCGTGACCATCAGATGAAGGCACATGTTTCATAACCATGCCTAGGCGTGGGAAAAATCCTAGCATGCGAAATTGGCCTTTTTTATCTAATTTTTGGGGATATTAAGGATCTTCAGTTTTGACCTAAGCACGAAACTCAGAGAGCAAGTGAGAGGAGGAGAAACCCATTTGGATTGGAGGTGACTCAAGGGAGAATCAAAATCAATGAGGAAGATCAAGCTTGGAATCTCTCCATTATTGTTCATTCTTTCCCCTTTCTCTTGATTTGTAACTTGATGGATCATTTGATTTCATTTGTTTTCTCCTCTTTCATGATGTGTAACTAAACTCTAATCTAGGGGCTCTCTAGGATCTTGCTATGGATTTGATTAACTTGTAACTAGTTGAGTATCCTTTCAATGAAATTAGTTTTGTTTATCCATATTTATGCTTAGTACTTGTTATTGATTGGCCATCAATTGCATGATTTTAATATTCCAATTGGACTAGAAATAGGGTGATGTGAATATGGATATGGTATGGTTGATATATGTTCAATTACATTCTATTGGTATGGGTGTGTTGATTAATTAAGGGGATGGACACATACCTCTTGGTCATGCATGGCAAGTGTTTGATAATTAGTCTCAATGAGTGATTCTTATGTTAACTCACATGGACACATAGTGGATTAGCTAGGTTTCACATGGATAATTGTCCTAGACATTGGCTCTTATCTATTGATGGTTATTAGCTTACAAATATCAGATGGGTGCTTGTTAATTGCATTTATTCATTGAAGTAGCAAGTGAATAGGGACCCCTAGGCTTTAATCATTTTCGTTTTCTCTTGTGGATTTGGTGTTTGGTGTTTTCTTATTTTGTTTCTTTTAAGTTGTTATTTTAATTACAATTCACTCTCACATTTCGATTGCTTGGATAAAATTTTTGTGGATATTGATTAAGTTTTAGCATTGTTCTAATTGCCTATCCCTTGGGACATGATACTCTAACTCTCATATATATTACTTGTTAACCTGTGCGCTTACGGATTTACTGACCAATAAGTTTTTGGCGCCGTTGCTGAGGATTGAGTTTAGATTTTGTGTTATTTCTTACATCTATTCATAATTCTTATTTCAAGTTTCGTTTGTTTTGTTTTGCATATATTGATTTTTAGGTACTTGGCTCTTGTATGCGAAGAACTCCAGGTATGTCTCGATTTCCTTATGATCTTGAGATCGAGAGGACATTTCATAGGTTGCTAAGAGAACAACAAGTACAAGCACAAGCACCAACTTTGGTTAACAAATCTGAGATGGCAGAGGAAGCAAATGCTGAAAGACTCTTGAGGGAGTATGCCACTCCAAATGTTAAAGACATTCGATCTAGCATTAGACGACCAGCTGTCCAAGCACAAACTTTTGAGATGAAGCCTGCTATTATCCAAATGGTTCAAAATAATTTGCAATTTGTGGATCTACCCCATCAAAGATCCCAATGCTTATCTAGCTAACTTTCTGGAGATCTATGATACTTTCAAGCACTAAGGACTGACTGATGATGAAGCTCGCTTAAGGCTCTTCTCTTTTTCTTTGAGGGATAGGGCCAAGGCATGGCTCCATTCCTTACCGGAGCATTCTATCACTACTTAGGAAGAGCTAGCTCAGAAGTTTTTGGACCGATTCTTTCCTCCTATGAAGGCAATGAAGTACAAAAATAACATCTTGTCCTTCAGGCAATTTGAAAGAGAAACCTTATATGAAGCATGGGAGCAATTTAAAGATTTGCTAAGGAAGTACCCCTACCAAGACATAGCAAAATGGATGTTGGTTCATACTTTCTACAATAGCTTGACAACCTCCATTTGTTCCATAATTGATGCAGCAGCTGGAGGGGCACTTATGAGTAAGACTGTGGATGTAGCCTACAACCTTTTAGAAGAGATGGCTAATAATAATTATCAGTGCCAGCAAAGAGAGTTGCTCCTAGGAGAGTGGCGGTCGAGATACATGAAGTTGATGCTCTCGCATCGCTTTCCGCTCAAGTGGCAGCACTCTCTAAGAAGTTTGACACCATGGCAGTCAACTCAGTTGCAAGCAGAGCTAATATCACAACTGAGATCTGTGATCATTGTGGGGACCATCACTCTACTGCAAATTGTATGGCTAGCCTAGAGAGTGTACAATATGCTAGTCAATTTCATCAACCAGGTCACAACACTGATTTTGGTAATACTTATTACCCCAGTTGGCGAAACCATCTTAATCTCTCAAGGGGTGGAAATGGTCAAGGCTCTTTCTCATCTTATCAACATAATCAAGCACCTCGTGCTCCTCCAGGTTTTCAACAACAGAGCCACCTTCAAGCCCAAACTTCAACATTGACTTCAACTTCCAATTTGGAGAAGAAGTTTGCTTAGTTTATGACTAGTCAACAAGATTACATGACCAAGACTAATTCAAGGCTAGCATCCCATGATGCATTAATGCAAAGCCAAGCAGCTTCATTGAGGAACCTTGAAACTCAAGTGGGCCAACTTGTCCAAGCTCTAAATAATAGGCCCCTAGGGAATTTCCTAAGTGACACCATCAACAATCCCAAGGGTGCATCTAATGAGCATTGTAAGGTTATCTCATTGAGGAGTAGGAAAGAGATAGAAGGTAATCCAATGACCAAACTACTTGAAGAAGAAATAGAGGTGGCTCAAGATGAAGAGGTTATGAACAATGAGGGTGAGACAAATGAGAAAATTTCTAGGGAAAAGGTTGAAAACAAGAAGAAGGAGGACAAGCCCATAACACCACCTCCACCTTTCCTTAACCAGCTAGCAAAGCAAAAGTTGGATGCTCAATTCCAAAAATTCTTGGAGATTTTCAAGAAGCTTCACATCAACATTCCATTTGCTAAGGTGTTAGAACAAATGCTGAGTTATGTGAAGTTCATGAAGGACATCTTGTCCAAGAAGAGGAAATTAGGGGATTATGCGACCGTAGCTCTCACAGAGGAGTGTAGTGAAATCTTGCAGAACAAGCTACCTCCCAAATTGAAAGACCCTGGGAGCTTCACCATTCTATGCACAATCTAGAACCAATTCTTTGGAAAAGCCCTGTGTGATCTAGGGGCAAGCATAAACTTGATGCCATTATTCATCTTTCAAAGGCTAGGTTTGGGGGAGGCGAAGAAGATGTATTAGTCAAGGTGGACAAGTTCATCTTTCTAGCAGATTTAATCATTCTAGACATGGAAGTGGACCGCAATGTGCCCTTGATTCTTGGGAGACCCTTCCTGGCCATGGGTAAAACTATGATCGATGTCCAAAAATATGAGCTTATAATACAGGTCAAAAAGGATAAGGTAACTTTTAACATTTACAAATCTATGAAATTTCCCAATGACTATGAAGAATGTTCTTACTTGGGCATGATTGATCAAGTAGTTAATACTGCATTCCATACTAATTTCACTTGTGATCCCCTTGCTTTATCATTAACATCCATACATGAGCATGTAGATAGTGATGATGTGATGGAATGTATTAAACTACTTGATGCATCTGCTAAGTGTTACAGGAAACCAGGTTTTGAACTGTTGAACATACCTTTTGATAAGCTCAGTCTCCAGCCCTCTGTCATAGTTCCACCCAAGCTAGAGCTCAAGCCACCTAAGTCTTAATTTATTTCACAAATTTTGGGTCAAGGAAACCCTTCAAATACAATGGTCTCTCAAGGACCATTACTAAATCAATTTCTTCCATCACATTATAAATTACGTATATCTAGATTGCTTAATTCCCAAGGATGCACAAAAGCACCACTTGGACTCAAAAAAAATCCTTTAGAGGCTGTGAGCCTCCCTAAAGCATCAAGATTCCAATTTTTTCATTTCATGCATTAACCCTTTAATGCCTAATTACTTAGGTTTCATTTCATACAAAATCAATTCAAACCCTTAAAATTTTTGGCCAAAACCATGGCCTCCTCAATAGGGTAGTAAACCCCAAAATTTTCCATTCATCAAGTTCAAGCATTCCAACATCATTAGTGCATTCAAAACAACCAACATTTTAATCTAAATCAAGAATACATAAAACATGCGAAACAATCAAACAAGGTGAGCAATCCATTATGAATTTCTCCATCAACAACCACACAAAAGTTCTCTCACCACCAATAATGGTTGAAGTGAGTAAATCTCCCTCTTACCAATTGAAGACAATACAAGAAAGTAAGCTCCTTTGTTCTTGATTTTTATTTTCCACCTTCAAGAAAACCCTAAGGACATCAAAACTTATCAAAATCATCGTCAAGGCTTAGAAAAGGAACCCTTGATCACCTAAGAGATCAAGAATCATGAAAATGGGGAGGAAAGGTGAAAAAGCTATGAACTTTATCTTAACATCTCCAACTTTGAAGCTTGATGGAACAAAACAAAAATGGTAGATTTTGGTGATGGTCACAACATGAAAGTTGCTTAGAATGGTATTTAGATCCAAGATCAAGATTTGGTTGGAATTAACAAAGATGGATGAATGGTTTTGAGGGGTGAGGCCATGGAGATGGTGAGAGAATGGAGAAGAAAAGTGAGTTTCGTGTAGGTGGTTTCAACAAGAAAGGAAGATATTCAATGGAAGTGTAGATTCAAGCATGGTTGAAGCTTGAAATCAAGCATCCATAGGAGGGAAATGGTAGGTGTAGCCACGGAAGAGAGGAGGAAGAAGGAAGAAGAAAATGTGAGAGAAAAAGTGAGAGGAGAGAAAGGTAGAGAGAGAAAGTGATAGTGAAATTTGAAATGAAATGAAATGAAATGTGGCTGAAGTGTATTTTGTGTAAATGCATGGAATAAAATGAGTGGTCACAAAGAGCCCCCAAAATTGTGTGGTGGAGAGGAGGAGAAAGGAAAATATGGCTTCTCCTACAAGCCATGAGGAAATTGCTAGGAAGCTTCCTCCAAGCTTCTCCCACAAGCTAAGCTTCCACCTGTTGAAAAGTCAAAGTGATGTTATAGTAGTGATGTCACCATTGTGATGTCATTAAAATGTTTTCTAAAATATGACTAACACTGTATCAGATTTATTATCAATGGACAAAAGTTACAGTTAACAAAAATCGCTATTTATTGTCTAACGGATAATAAAATTATTCTGCGATTTTTATTTATCAGATAAAAATATTGAAAAATGTGAAACCTCATAAACCATGTCTGGCCTTGGGTTTAGTAAGATCCCCCATCGACGTTTTCACAATTCAAGGTTCTCAGGGAAAATATCTCATTTCCTCGACTCCGCTCAGCGAGCATGCAAAATGAGGAATAATATTAAAATATTCTGCGTTCTCAGAAAAATCCATAAAAATTCACAAAAATCACAAATTATATAAAACAATTATTTATCATTAAATTATAAATTTTAAGGGTGCTACAGATTGTGATTTTTGTGAGTTTGGATGTCCTAGGGTTTTTGTGTTGGTGGAGGACAAAATTCAAGAACAAAGGAGCTTGCTTTCTTGTGTTGTCTTCTTTAGGTAAGAGGGAGATAATCCTCTTCAAGCTATCTTGGTGGTGAGGAAACATTTTTTATGTTGTTGATGAGGAATCCATGCGAGATTGCTCTCTTTGTTGTGTTGTTTTTCATGATTTGGTGTTTATTTTGACTTGTATGAGTTATTGATTGTTATTGTATGTCTTGATGGCTATGGATTGTATATTGGATTGCTTGGAATGATGTATGGAAATTTTAAGGCTTTTTGCCCCTATGGATTCACGGCTAAGAGGCCAAAATTTTGGGTGTTCAAAATGTAATTTTTGTAGAACTTGGAACTTATGTAATCAAGTGTTAAGTAATTAACAATATGATGGAAAAAAATTGGTTGGACTCTTGTTCATGGGAGGTCATGGCCTCAAGGGCCATATTGGCTAAAAAAATTTATGCATCAAGCTAAGGCTTAGGTGATTAGGTAATTTAAGAATTTATTATGGATTCATAAGATATGGAAAGAAATTTATTTGATGACTTAGGGTGATTCTTTGAACTTAAGAAAAGAACAAGAGAGTGTGTGAGACTTGGAGAACCTTAGAAGTGAGTATGATTAAATTTAAAATAGAGAACTTAACTAATCAAGAAAATTCCTCTAGAGAAAGATTTCATAAGAAATGTTATATTAAAGTGAAATTCCATAATAAACCTTAAAAAGTGTATTGTCACATTTAAGAACTTGATAATGTGTTGTTATAGGTCCATGACTGGGACCAAGAATCTGTTGATGTATAACTTGGCCAAATTGTGACATGTTATGGAATAGTATATTATTGTTAAATATATGTGAACATGCATCGAGTCATCATGCATTGTTGAAGTAAGGTTGTATGCCTAGGAGTTGAATCAAACCTTAGTGCGGGTGCGAATAGACTAGTGTAGATCATATTGTTGACCTTGGGGGTATCTAGGTGCGGGTGTCTCACAATGGACAGTTGGTAGCTCCTATGGGCCGTGGGATAGACCGATACAAGCGCACCGATGATCCGGGCTGAGACACTATCCTATATCGCGATCTTGTGAAGAATGTCATGTATAAAGCCTTGTTGTGCAAATTATTGATTTTCTGGAAAGCACTTGATTTTAGGTTGACAAGATACTGGCATGTCTCATTGATCATTCTCTCTAATGTTTGTGTCTAGCTCCATGGAGTATGATTTTGGTACCATGTGCACGTGCATAGTGAGTCAACATATTATTTGGCATTTATTTATATGATGATTGGAACTGTTGTCTTATTGATGGTATAACTGCCTATATTTGTTAAGTTGTTTACTATGTGAATCTTGATACTGATTATTATTCCTACTATGCTATGTGGACGTCTTGCGCCATTCTATTTCTTTACTGCCATAATTGGTACTGAATGCAGGATGTTTCACCTCTTTTCTGTATTTTTGCTATCCTGTCTATTTATGTGCTTCTTTGAAGACAACAGTGAGGAAGGGGAAGCACACAAATTCCCTGGCTTTTGGCTTGTTTTTATTAGTTATCTGTTTGGAGATGGCATCACGTCCGCTTCGTTTTTGGGTTATGTGAGATTGACTTTTCATGGAGGTCCGGACTGCTAGTACATCAATCTGAGTACAAATCGTTGCATCTACCACGGAGACGTGACTGTGTTTTTGGCATGGGGTTGTCATGATCTGCCTATTTTTACTTTCAATGAACATTAATATTAGAGTTTTACTTGCCTATATGTGATAAGTAGGGTAATCGTTACTACACCCCACAAGAGGATTCGTTCTTATCCTCTGCACGAGCCCTTACTCGTAATACGGTCACTCCGATGAGGATTTCCTCTAATGAGGAAGACCCTGAAGAGGATCCAACCACAGTTCCTTCTCATTTGCTTTAGGGGCTGATACTGGTTGGTAGCTACTGATGGCTATCTATAAATCTTTTGGGGGCCTGATGTTTTGTCTTTTTGGTAGGCTGTAAATGTGTAATTATTTTGGGGCATGTAAAGCTTCTATTTTCTTTTGTATATCTGATAATGTATTTAAGCAAGTATGATATAAGTATATATACGTATGACAAGTTCAATTCAAGCAAGACAAGTTCAATTCCATACATCCTAATAATCTCCAGCTCGAACTTCTTCATTCTGCTTCCACAGCGTAATCCTTCGTAAGCCGTCAACTTCCAAACTGCTTCTCGAATCTAGTTTACACCAACTATTTCTTTCTCCAGAAGATCGATTTTTCCAAAACCTTTTGATCTCCTCACAAAAGAATTCCTATTTTCCTAACACAATATGCCTAGGTGAAGTCATAGTTTCTTGTACACACAGAACATTACATATTGAGTAGGCCAGTCCTCAATATCATGTAACTGTATAATAGTAGCCATCAACATTCAACCTACGGCAAGTCATGCATTCCTTTCCCATCATCTCAATCAAGAGACAAGGAAGTGAACAACAGACCTAATTCTAATATGCCTAAACATAGCAAGTCCATACCCCGGCTCAATAGGATGAACTGCTCTGATACCACCTAATGTAACGCACCTAAATATACCAAATGCAGCGCAATCGTTATTACACCACAGTTGCTAAATCCAAGTGTGTCACAGTCATGATAACAATAGTTTCCAAATTAACGAGTTTATTTTTTCGCATTTATGCATAAGTAGAAAATACGAGCCATGAATGGAATATAAATGTATTCAACCCTTAATACAACCATTGGAATGAAATCACGTTCCTTATATATATAGTTTATAGCCAATTTACACGAATCACTGATAACATAGAATATAATAATTACAGAGTCAAATAAAATACAGCGGGAATAAAAACATAAAAGGGGAGAAGTAGTAACTCAGGGATGGGTACTACCAGTAGACAAGGCCGCAACCCCATATGTACATGACACTCAGCGTCCCAGTTGACACAACAGGCATCAATGCCTCCACGTAGCTGCACTCCTACGAAATCGAAGAAATCTTGCCTAGGTTCCCAACCCCATCGGCAAAATGTAGTTCCTCATCATCTTCTTCCCAGCCTTTTATCAAACATGAATATAAAACAACAATACAGAAATATAGGAAAGAGGTGAGACACCCGTCTTTCATTACCACTATTGGCAGTAAGAAAACAGCACGACCCAAAGCACCCACAGAGTAATACAGTTCATACATTTATCAATAGTAGCAACATGGTTTATAACACAAGAGTAATATAGTTCATACATTTATCAACAGTAGCAACATGGTTTATAACATAATTAATTCAGTTGTAAGCAAAAGTAAGACTTAACAATGTCAACCCAATCACAATATGATTTCCAGAAATCAGCACAATGGTCAGATAATCGTTTATATGAGTAAAACAATTACTTTAACAGATGTGCATGCTCAACAACTTATGAGACTGACGATGAACGACGCACGATGCATTATGGTATCAAATCCTACTCCATGGAGCTAAACATTAACCTTTTCTAAGTGAATGATCAAGGAGTAATGTCAGTATCTCGTTAGCTTTAAAATAGTGTCCTTCATCTTATAAAATATTTGCGCATCATGGCTTATACATGGCACCTCAATCGTTGATCGCGACATAGGACAGCATCCCGGTCCGGATCGTCGGTGTGTTTGCATCGGTTTACCCCATGGCACAGAGGAGCTCTAAATTGTCCATGTGAGGGATCCACATCCCGACGCCGCCTAGGGCCAACATGTGGCACCTACGCTAGTCTATTCGCACCCGAACATAGGTGTGATTCAACTCTTAGGTTTTTCATATGCATGATGACTCAATGTCCAATCATGTATGCTCATCAATGATGCATTCATCATATACAATACCACCAAGGCATATATTCGTTTTCAATATCAATAAATCATTTCTCATCGAGAATTAAACCAACAAATATATATAACCCTTCATAGGGACTCACAACACATAAGTTAAATCTCAATATTAATATACATTATGGCTTATCAAAACCACTATTTCCCACTAAGGGTTTAACAATTCCACGAATCTAAGTCTAGATCAATTATGCAAACCTTTAGGTTAAGTAACCTATAAAACCGTAGCCTCACAAGCCCTCAAGGTTCTAAAGTCCTTCTTGTGTTATGCTCTAGTCTCTTGATACCAATCACTAAGTTTTTATTCTACATGAGATCAATCCAATTCCTAATACCCATGATCGAAATTACGGCTTCCCAAAGTCCACTACTAACATCAATTTCTCCCATTTTACGCATTGATTTCTTGATATCCTTTACTTAAGTTTTAGTTCACTAAGCTCATTCCAATTCCTTATAGTTTCAATCTAAAACCGTGGCTTCACATTGAGTTAAATAACCCTTAAGACTCTCTATCTCAATTTCCAACATTAGCATTCACCTCTCCAATTACACAGCTCCATCTCACAGTTACCTAGCTGATTCTGTTCTGGGCGCCTAAGCGCCGTCTCTGGAGCGCCTGAGCGCTGGTGGAGCACCTGGACGCTGACCACGAAGCGCCTGAGTGCTCACCAGGCTGCGTCACAGGGAAAACTTTCTGGGCATAGAGCGCCCGAGCACTATAGTGCATTAACAAGGGTTCTGCAGAATTCGTTTCTGTAGAACCTTGGCCCTTCCTTCATCAAAGCCTCTCATTCATTTTCCAATAGCCCAAAATATGATTCATGACCTCTAAATACAAACTAACAATATATAGGTTCATAATCATCAAAGCATACAATGCAATTCCATATATTCATACAAATCAAACAACCACAAAATCATGGAAATGACACAATATAGCAAAGAGAGAAATCCAACATGGATTCCCTCATCAACAACAATACACAAGACATTTCCTTACTACGAAGATTGGTTGAAAAGGATCATCTCCCTCTTACCTAAATGAAGACAATCATAAGGATGCTTCTCCTTTTTGCTCTTGATTTTCGTTTTCCCCCTTCAAGAAAACCCTAGGGTGAGAAATTCCCAAAGTGTTCAATCCAATCATGGAAAAATGACTCCTTGGCCACATAGGTGACCAATAAAACAAAAATGAGAAGAAGATAGAAGAGAGTTGAAGACTTTACCTCAAAAGCTCCAAGCTTTA
This sequence comes from Ormosia emarginata, assembly GCA_029884605.1. Classification (NCBI taxonomy): domain Eukaryota; kingdom Viridiplantae; phylum Streptophyta; class Magnoliopsida; order Fabales; family Fabaceae; genus Ormosia; species Ormosia emarginata. The sequence goes on from JAQQTP010000088.1 coordinate 52,144,821, forward strand.
GCTTCAATGGTGAAAAATGGAGGAAGAAGAAGAAGAAGAACCAAGAATGGCCACAAGGAAAATGGTCTTGGAAGGATGGAAGAAAGGTAGATATGGAAGTGGTGAAGCAAGAAATGAAGAGGGGGAAATGGTGAGGGTGTACAGTTGGGGAGGAGGAAGAAGAGAAGAAGAAGAAATGAAATGAAAATGTGGGTATTGGGCTCCCAAATGGCCTCTGCCGTAGGGAGAAGAAAGGAGAGGGAAGAGAGAGAAATGTGAAATGGGAGGAAATTTCCTGGAAGTTTCCCAAAAGAGTTTTTGGAATTAATTTAATCTTTATTTTGAAAATAGAGCTAAAGGAGTTTGACACAAGGTAAATTTTGAATAATGTGATAAGATTTTTATTACCTGTTATTATTTATTGGACAATAGTTATAGTTGGCAGAAGTCAGCATTAACAAATCTGACAGATCCCCTGTCGACGTTTCCAAAGTTCAAGGTTCTCAGGAAAAATATTTCATTTTCCCGACTCTGCTCAATACGCATGCAAAACAAGGAATATATTAAAATATTCGTCATTTCCGAAAAATTCTGAAAGAATTCACATAAATCACAAATATTAGTAAATGACTATTCGTAATAAAATTTTCCAACTTTGGGAGCGTTACAATCGTTTTGCCAATTCTGCCTAATGTACACGCAAAATGAGAAATAATATTAAAATATTCCACGTTCTCTGAAAAATCCAAAAAAATTCCGAAAAATTTCAAATATTGTAAAATGATCATTTATCCTGAAATTATAAATTTTTGGGATGTTACATATAGTGCCCTACAAGATGTCACCATCAGAGTTAGTTGGGCTCAAGAAATAGTTAGAAGAACTCTTAGAAAAGCAATTTGTTAGACCCAGTGTGTCACCATGGGGAGCACCAGTGTTGCTAGTCAAAAAGAAGGTGGGACTTCATGATTGTGTATGGACTATCACCAGCTAAATAAGGTCACAATCAAGAATAAGTATTCACTTCCGAGGATAGATGACTTGATGGATCAACTGAAAGGAGCAACGATATTCTCTAAGATCAATCTGCGATCGGGCTACCAACAGATTCGAGTAAAAGTGGAAGATATTCCTAAGATGGCTTTTCGTACCCGTTACAGTCATTATGAATATCTTGTGATGTCGTTTGGTGTGATGAATTCCCCTGCTATATTCATGGATTACATGAATAGAATCTTTCGTCCTTACTTGGACAAATTTATTGTTGTCTTCATTGATGACATTCTGATTTACTCTCAAAATCAGGAGGATTATGCTGAAACCTCAGTATAGTTCTCCAGATTCTGAAGGAGAAGAAGTTGTACGCTAAGCTGTTGAAGTGTGAATTCTGGTTAGAAGAGTTCAAGTTTTTGGGCCATGTAATCTCGAAGGAAGGGATTGCAGTAGATCCGTCAAAGGTGGAAGCGATTCTGCAATGGGAAAGGCCGAAGACAATGATAGAAATTCAGAGCTTGGTAGGATTAGCTAGATATTATCAAAGATTCATTGAGGGATTCTCTAAGATAGCATGGCCTCTCACTCAGCTCACGAGAAAGAATCAAGCCTTTGAGTAGACTAATGCTTGCGAAGAAAGTTTTCAAGAATTAAAGGGACAACTAACTACTTCACCAGTGTTAGTTCTACCTGATCTAAGTGAACCCTTCGAAGTGTATTACGATGCTTCATACCAAGGATTAGGGTGTGTGCTTATGCAAAACAAAAAAATGGTGGCTTACGCTTCGAGATAGTTGTGAGTGCATGAAAAGAACTACCCAACACATGACCTGGAGTTAGCAGCTGTGGTATTTGCTTTAAAGATATAGTGGCACTTTCTTTATGGGGCGACGTTTAACGTCTTTAGCGACCACAAGAGCTTGAAGTACCTGTATGACCAAAAGGAGTTGAATATGAGACAACGAAGGTAGTTGGAATTTCTAAAAGATTATGATTTTCAACTTCAGTATCAACCCGGAAAGGCAAACGTCGTGGCAGACGCTTTAAGTAGAAAGATGCTCAGTATCTCTGCTATAATGGTCAAGGAAAAGGATTTGATAGAGTAATTCAGGGATGTATGGTTCCTTGTGGAATTGCCACCAGGGAAGATTTGTATGAACATGGTCACTATTTCAAGTGAGTTAATGGAAGACATTCGAGAGAAATAGAAAGTTGACAAGTTTTGGCAAGAAGAAAGGGAGCTAATGAAGCAAGGCAGTGTGACAACATTATAAGAAGGAACTGATGGAATCCTAAGATTCAGAAGCAGAGTTTGTGTACCCAAAGATCAAGAGCTTAGAAAGTTTATTCTAGAACACACTCACACGAATAAGTTGAGTATGCATCCGGAAATAACCAAGATGTACCAAGACTTGAAATGGTTATTTTGGTGGCACATAATGAAGAGTGATATTGCCAGATGTGTGTCGTCTTGTTTGGTTTTTCAGAAAGCAAAGGTTGAACACCAAAGACCATAAGGAATGTTGCAACCCCTAGTTATTCCTGAATGGAAGTGGGATAGTATTGTGATGGACTTTGTGGTTGGATTGCCAAAGACTAAAAATGGTTACGATTCAATATGGGTAATTGTTGATTGACTCACAAAGTCAGCACATTTCTTACTAATTAACATAAGGTACAACATAGAGAAGTTGACTAAGTTGTGTATTGGTGAAATTATTAGATTGCATGGTATGCCTACGAGCACTATTTCTGATAGAGATCCAAGGTTCACATCAAAGTTTTAGCAAAGTTTGCAAGAAGCATTGGGGACTAAACTTCGATTGAGTTCTGCTTATCATCCTCAAACCGATGGTCAATCGAAAAAGGACGATTCAATCATTGGAGGATTTGCTTAGAACTTATGCTTCGGAACAAACTGGAAGTTGGGATGAAGTTTTACCATTAGCAGAGTTCACCAACAACAACAGTTTTCATTTGAGCATAGGGATGGCACTCTATGAGGCTCTATATGGATGACAGTGCAGAACACCTTTGTATTGGTACCAAGATGGAGGACAACTCATAGTTGACAGAAGAGCTTGTGTTTTTGAAAGTCACGCCTACGACTGAGGTGGACCGAGTTCTAAAATCTAGGAAACTTACTCCCAAAATCCTTGGACCTTACCGAATTCTTCGCCGGATAGGTTCAGTAGGTTACCAAATAGCCTTACCACCTTTTCTTTCTAACCTTCACAACATTTTTCATGTACCACAATTGCGGAAATATATCTTTGACCCGAGCCATGTCATAGCACCAAACATAGTACAATTGAAAGAGAACTTAACCTATGAGACACCTCCTGTAAGGATTGACAATATGAGGGCAAAGCAAATCAGAGGGAAGGAGATCCCATTGGTAAAAGTAATCTGGAATGACACAACCAGAGATGCAACATGGGAGTTAGAAGACAAGATGAAGGAGCAATATCCACAAATATTCTAAGGTATGAAAATTTCGAGGACAAAATTTCTTTTTAGAAGCGAAGAGTTGTAACACCCCGAAAATTGCTAGTTTCATGATAAATAGTCATTTTATAATATTTGTGAATTTTTGTAGATTTTTCAGAGAATGTTGAATATTTTAATATATTCATTGTTTTGCGTGTGCGTTGAGCGGAGCCAAACCTTGAACTGCGGAAACGTTGACGGGGGATCTTACTAAATTCGAGGTCATACACAGTTTACGAGGTTTATATTTTTTGAGATTTTTAACTGATAAATAAAAATTATTGTACAATTTATTATCCATTGGAGAATAAATACTAATTTCTATTTAACTGTAACACTTATCCATTGGATAATAGCTTGTATTAAAATGCTTGTCATATTTTCAAGAGTATTAACTTTATATCACATCATGTTGACTTTTGCAAAAAATTAACAAAGCTTCTCAAGGAACAATTTTCCCTCCTCTCTTTCTCCCTTTGCTCCACGACAATGGCCTATTTTGGAGGCAAAAATTGGCTTTTGACTTATCACCTTTTTCATTTCTAATTTCAAAATCACCAAAAACTATCATCACTTTTCTAACACTTTCTCTCTCTACACTTCCTTTCTCTCATTTTCCCTCACACCTTATCTCTTCCTCTTCTCTTCTCCTCTTCCATGGCAGCCTCACCATTTTCCCCTCCATGGTTTGCTTAATTTCAAGCAACCATCTTGCTTGAAACAACATTCCCTTGGAGACCATCTTTTCTTGTTGAAGCCACACTAAAAAAGGAGCTCACTTTCCTCTCCATTTTCTCCTCTTTTCCACGACAAAGGATCAATATTTTTGGCCATTCAAGTTTTTCATTCAACCAACCTCATTTCCTACATCTTCTCATCACCTAGAACACTTTCTCTTTTGTGACTACCTCTTGAATCCACCATTTTCGTTTTCTTCCATTCAAGCTCTAAAGTTTGAGACTTTAAGGTAAAGTTCATAGCCTTTTCTCTTTTCCTTCTCATTTTCATGATTCTTGATCTCTTAGGTGATCAAGGGTTCCTTTTCTAAGCTTTGATTGTGATTTTTTTGTGTTTGGATGTCCTAGGGTTTTTGTGTTGGTGGAGGACGAAATTCAAGAATAAAGGAGCTTGCTTTCTTGTGTTGTCTTCTTTAGGTAAGAGGGAGATAATCCCCTTCAACCTATCTTGGTGGTGAGAAAACGTTTTTGGTGTTGTTGATGAGGAATCCATATGGGATTGCTCTCTTTGTTGTGTTGTTTTTCATGATTTGGTGTTTATTTTGACATTTATGAGTTATTGATTGTCATTGTATGTCTTGATGGCTATAGATTGTATATTGGATTGCTTGGAATGATGTATAAAAATTTTAGGGCTTTTTGCCCCTATGGATTCACAGCAAAGAGGCCAAAATTTTAGGTGTTCAAAATGTAATTTTTGTAGAACTTGGAACTTATGTAATCAAGTGTTAAGTAATTAACAATATGATGGGAAAAAATGGTTGGACTCTTGTTCTTGGGAGGTCACGGCCTCAAGGAGCATATTGGCTAAAAAAAATTATGTATCAAGCTAAGTTTCAGGTGATTAGGTAATTTAAGAATTTAATATAGATTCATAAGATGGAAAAAAAATTATTTGATGACCTAGGGTGATTCTTTGGACTTAAGAAAAGAACAAGAGAGTGTGTGAGACTTGGAGAACCTTAGAATAATTTTCTAAGTGAGTATGATTAAATTTAAAATAGAGAACTTAGCTAATCAAGAGAATTCCTCTAGACAAAGATTTCATAAGAAATGTTATATTAAAGTGAAATTCCATAATAAACCTTAAAAAGTGTATTGTCACAATTGAGAACTTGATAATGTGTTGTTATGGGTCCATGAGTGGGACCAAGAATCTGTTGATGTATAACTTGACCAAATTATGGCATGTTATGGAATAGTATATTATTGTTAAATGTACGTGAACATGCATCGAGTCATCATGCATTGTTGAAGTAAGGCTATATGCCTAGGAGTTAAATCACACCTCAGTGCGGGTGCGAATAGACTAGTGTAAGTCATATTGTTGACCTTGGGGCCGTCGGGGTACGGGTATCTCACAAATGGATAGTTGGTAGCTCCTTTGGGCCGTGGGATAGACCGATGCAAACGCACTGACAATCCGAACTGAGACACTGTCCTATATCACGATCTTATGAAGAATGCCGTGTATAAAGCCTTGTTGCGCAAATTATTTATTTTCTAGAAAACACTTGATTTTAGGCTGATGAGATACTGGCATTTCTCCTTGATCATTCTCTCCGATGTTTGTGTCTATCTCCATGGAGTAGGAGTTTGATACTATGTGCTCGTGCATAGTGAGTCAATATATTATTTGGCATTTATTTATATGATGATTAGAACTGTTGTCTTATTGATGTTATAACTGTCTGGATTTATTAAGTTGTTTACTATGTGAATCTTGATGTTGATTATTATTCCTGCTATGCTATGTGGGCATCTTGCGCCGTTCTATTTCTTTACTGCCATAATTGGTACTAAATGTAGGATGTCTCACCTCTTTTCTGTATTTCTTCTATTTTGTCTATTTATGTGCTTCTTTGAAGACGACGGTGAGGAAAGGGGAAGTACACGAATTCCCTGGCTGTTGGCCCGTTTTTTATTAGTTATCTGTTCAGAGATGGCATCACATCTGCATGGCTTTTTGGGTTATGTGAGATTGACTTTTCATGGAGGTCCGGACTGCTAGCACATCAACCTGAGTTTGGATCGTTGCATCTACCATGAAGATGTGACTGTGTCTCTAGCATGGGGTCGTCATGATCTGCCTATTTTTACTTTCAATGCACATTTGTATTTAGAGTTTTACTTGCCCATACGTGATATGTGGGGTGATCATTACTACACCCCACAAGAGAATTCGTTCTTATCCTCTGCACGAGCCCCCGCTCGTAATTCGGTCACTCCGATGAGGATTTCCTCTAACGAGGAAGACCATGAGGAGGATTCAACCATGGTTCCTTCTCATTCGCTTTAGGGGCTGATACTGGTTAGTAGCTACTAATGACTATTTGTAAATCTATTGGGGGCCTGATGTTGTCTTTTTGGTGGGCTATAAATGTGTAATTATTTTGGGGCATGTAAAGCTTCTGCTTTCTTTTGTATATCTGATGATGTATTTAAGCAAGTATGATATAATTATATATACGTATGATGTATAAACGTTTGGTTTACTTCTCATATTAATTTTTGTTGTGATTATGTTTTATCATTTTCTTACGATAACAAAAAAAAAGAATTCACCAAATTATTTACACGATTACAACTAAACAGGCTTATCTATATTATAATGAACCGGGTCTTAGTTTATGTTTTGTTTTCCGTTTCGTGTTTTGGTGTGACGTTCTCTCCCCAAAAAGGGACATTACATAGTTAGTATACATATTGTTGTGGTATAGTCAGTATTCATGTTATTGTGATATACGTTCATTGAATTATCTCTTAATTGATATCATGATTGTACCTGTTGTTTCTGTGTTATTTATGTGTTGAATGACATTGTTGTTATTATTGTTTCTTTACTGCCATATTGGTATGTGTAACGCCCCTTTTTCTTTCCTCACGAAGAAGGAACGTCACACCATAATATAGAGTAATGAAATAAATTGCGAAAAATAAGAAGTACGTTGATTAATTATGACCCGGTTCATTTTCAACACGTGATTAAATAATTTGCACTATAAAATGATAAAATAATCGAGTATTGAAATATAAAATCGACACAGAATTAAAAATCATACATTCACAATATATATATTATATGCATTAACCTGTTTAATTACATCATAAATTATACAAAAAGCAAAAGATGTACCCACCCGAATTGATACAAATATACACCCATTAAATATGGCAAAACATCAGGCTTCCCCAAAAAGATAAACGGTTAGCCATCAGTAGCCACCGACAGTATCAGCCTCTAAGACTGACGAGAAGGGATCGTAGCCAGGTCTTCCTCAGGGTCTTCCTCATCTGATAAAATTACCATCGGAACGATCAAATTTCAGGCAGAAGCCTGAGCAGTGGAGAGGAAAGAGTCCTCTTATGGGGTGTAGTACATATCAGCCCACATATCCCTAACAGGTAGGTAAAACTCCAAAATGACAAAAGCAGTGAAATCGAAAACTGGTGGGTCATGGCAACCCCAAGCTAATGACGTCGTTAGCTCCCTGCGGTAAACACATTGATCCGTCTGCACATGTATGTGCCAACAATCGGGCCGTCCATGGAAGGTCATCCTGACGTACCCCAAAAATCGGCGTGGGCGTGACGACATCCTCAGCAAGCTCTAGTCGTAGTGTAGCCAAAAACCCGGAAACTCAGGTGTTTCCTTCTCTTCCTCACGAACGTCTTCTCAGTAGTACACAAACCGATAGAAATATAGAAAATACAGAAAGAGGTGAGACACCCAGCTTTCATTACCAATATGGTAGCGAGAAAATAGAACGGCGTTGGATGCCCACATATCAACATAGTTCAAATATCCAATCACAATGATAATTAAAACTTACAGTAAAAGCAGAACAACAATAAATAACAGTAAGGATCCGCAATATCAGGCAGACAACATAAATATTTCCAACAATCAACAGTTGAAGTAATCAGAATGTTATTGCAGTAATAAGAACATATATTTTTCCACAGTTATAAATGCTCATGCTTAATGAATTATGAGACTGACAGTTCACAATGCAAATGGTACCAAGTTCCTACTCCATGGAGCTAGACATAAACATTTTCAGAGTGAATGATCAAGGAGTTATGCCAGTATCTCGTTAGCCTTAAAAATAGTGTACTCATCTCATAAAAGTATTTGCGCAATACGGCTTATACATGGCACCTCAATAGTTGATCGCGATATAGGACAACGTCTCAGTCCGGATCGTCGATGTGTTTGCATCGGTCTATCCCATGGCCCCAGTGGAGCTACCACTGTCCATTGTGAGACACTCGCACCCTGACGCCCCCAGGGTCAACCACTATAATCCTATGCTTAGTCTACCCACACCCGCACACAAGTGTTATTCAAACTCCTAGGCATGCATCGCCTTTCTAACAATGTCCAACGGACAACACATATGCATGACGACACAATGTACATCATGTATGTTTATCAATGATACATTTATCATAAAATACATCACAATGGCATATATTTATTTCCCAATATCAACATGTCATGATTTCATCGAATACCTAGTTCCACATAGGAACTGTAACACCCCCCGTAGGGCATCACATTTCCAACTACCAACTTATAATCTGAAAATCAGTTCATAAAAGGTTTGAGTTATAAAAAGTGGGTTTTAAAATTTTGTCTTGCTGAAACATAAATTTATCAGAATTATAGATAATACTGAAAAATAGATTTAAACTTATTAATATATAATATTGACACCAATTAATATTTAACAATTATTCAATAAATATAAAACTTACAGACTCAATTTTAAACAGTAGTAAACCCCATGACTGGTCCTACTCAATAACACGGTAAAACACTAACGGTAAAACTTAACATCCTTATTCTTTCTTGTATCCATCTTGATGTACCATGTATCTGTTCCTCATCAATTAACTCCTCCATGTTGTCACCAATCTTAGAATATCTACCACCCGTCATGTCTAAGACAACTCGTTCCTTCTACTATATAATTTTTAATAATACAAACACAACAAAACAATATAACAAAGAGGTGAGATCACCTACCCCAATACCAACATGGTAGCATAGAGATAACACAAAAACAACATATCATACAGATATATCATACCATAATTATAATCATGCCATCAACATTATTGTCATCACATAGATACAATAATTACAATCATGCCATCAACATTATCATCATTATCATCATCCAATATTCCTTAATTATTATATCACATAGATATAAATATTCAATATTTATGATAATGCTCTTAACATTACCCAGGCATTTAACAGTTCAATTTTCATAACCAATACTCAATAATGATGCATATGTTATGCATGTGCACCTAGACTCAATGTCCTACTCCATGGAGGTTTTCACAATTTCGAGAAGAATGCTCTGTTAATTGTCAGCCTTAGCCCAAAGACAATCTTCCAGATTAGCCCACAGACAATGCCCAGCCTTAGCCCACAGACAATGTCCAGCTTTTGAAAAGAATTGTGTTCTTGTCGGGTATCGTCAATGCGTTGCAACGGACTGTATCGCCAAGTGGCATATGGTCCAATCTTAGCCCGCAGATAAATATCCACTGGTCGACCGCCGCGCCTTGACGCCTCCAAGATCCATCATAGACTTCACTATCAATTCACATTATCTCTTCAACCACAAGGGTCACAATAGCATCAGCTATTAATTTTTGTTCAATGCACGAATATCTCAATGCAAATTTTTGTTCAAATTCATCATATGCCACAATGCATATTTTTCAGTTTCATCATATGTCACAATGCATATTTTTCCAATGCATGTATAATGCACCAAATGCCAATCACAGGTATATCTTTCCGATGCAGGTAAAATGCACCAATGCCAATCACAGGCCAAATTCATCATTTTCATATTCAAGGTCCATACTCTGGCCCAACAGTATTCATACTGTATTTAATCGCAAAAATCATATTATCGCATTTTCATAGTCACAAAACACTTTTGTCGTGTTTTTACAATCGCGCAACATTTCTATTACGTTTTCACAATTTCGTAACACTTCTGTTATGTTTTCAATTTATGTATTGAGTTTTCAACGTTTTCTCAATCACATAAAAATATTTACATGTTACTCAAATCGTGTAGCGATTTTCCACCATTTTTCACAATCGCGTGACTTAAAAATCATTCTTTTAAGTCGCGTAAACCATTTTCCATCATTTTCAAAATATTTAAACGCTTTCCAAATCGCGTAGAAATATTTTAACATTTTTCAAATCGCGTAGCTTAAAAATCACATTTTTAAGTTACGTAAATCATTTTTCACCATTTTACCTTTAAGAAATCCTTTCCTCAAAATAATATGACTTCTCATATTATTTTCCACATTTACTTACTCAAGAAAATTCTTTTCACAATAAATTCCACAACTTCACAATTCCATTGAATTAAATCAATCTTTTTAACTTTAAAAATTACTAATGCTCTCCAAAACCCAAAGAATGAGTTACACGTTAGAAAATCTCAAGTCACCAACGTATTCTTTATGATTCCAAATAAATTCTAAAAATCAATCCTCTTTAAAATAAATTGAGGTTCAAACACTTTCAACCTCTCTTTTCCATTCACATACGAAAATTCCATTTCTCAAATGATAAAACACTCTGATTCCCTTTCCAAATTCCTTGTACTAAATCCAATTGTATTTCCACTTTGAAAATCACTTTGTTTCATAAAATCAAGGCATTCACAAGCCTTCAAAATCGTGGTACATTGCCATTGAAACCATCAAATATTTTTTCTTTTAAGTCAATATGGTTTTGCACAAACAAAACCATTAAAAATTCCTTAAAAAAACTGTGAGACTCATAGTCTTTGAAATCAAATCATTTGTTCATTTTCATTTTTCACTTTCTTTGCAAATCCTTAAAATCATCAACTCATTGCTCTTTTCATTTAAAACCCATAATTTGTAAAATACTTAGAATCTTTTTGCTCAAAAATCACCCTTGAGGCCGTGTGCCTCTATGGTTCTTTGGAACCAAAATTGTTTTCCTTTTTATCATCAAATCATGGCATACATATACATATTTCATCATATATACCTCAAGCATGCCAGAATCAAAAGCAATAAATCATGCAAATCATACAAAGCATGAACAAATAAATCAAACACATAAACACCCACAAATAATTACATGACCTTGGATATGAACCGTCACAAGGATTCACCATCCATCAAATACCAAACAATCTCTCACCACCATACTTGGTTGGTGAAATGGATCTCCCTCTTACCTCTTGAAGAACCTCAAATGCTCCTTGTTTTGCTTCTTTTTCCAAGTCCTTCACCACCAAAGGCTTCTCAAATACAAAACAAAACACACATAATTAATATATATATATAAGACTTGAATAAGAAAACCATGGATATGAATCATGGTTAGAACCTTGAAAATCAAAAGAAAAGTGAAGATTAATAAACTTCACCAATAAAGCTTCAATCTTTAGCTTGAAGAACAAGGTTGAAGATGGATGATTTAGAGAAAGTCTCCAACATGAAAGTTGCTTAGAATATCATGTAGATTCAAGATCTATGGTTGGATGAAATTAAAAGAGATTGGAGGGTGATTTTGGGTGGTATGGCCGAATGGTTCCTCTTGAAGAACAAGGATGAAGTTTTTGATTTTTGTGAAAGGAAAACTTCTTAGACTTGGTTAAGATAAAGAATGATGTGAAAACACTTGGTTTTCCTTTCTACCAATTTCGTGGAGCTCCATGAAAAAATCCCTAAAAATCATAAACAAATATTAAAATCAATAACAAGTGTAGAAATAGGTAAACCATGATTCAAGCATGGCTTAGAAAATTAAAACTTAAAGTTTGGGTGAAGAGATAAGAACTTTACCCTTTATGATAGAAACTTGAAGCTTGGATTTGAAGCTCAAGATGAATGATTTTGTGAAAACTCATAACTAGAGATGTTCTTAGATTAAGGTAATGATTCGAGAAACTAGGTTGGATAAAATTTTTGAGTGATGGAGGGTGTATTTGATGATCATGGCCGTGTGCTAGCTTGAAGGAGAAGGAGAGAAATTTTTTTGAAGAGCTTAGGCTTTGGAATGATCAAGAATGACAATAATGGTGGTCTTGAACTTTGCTATGCATTAAACCATCACCAAAACCATCCCCCCTCTTCCTTGCTTCTCCTTATGCATTCAATAAGTGGCCATCATAATTAGCCACCATTTAAGGCAATCTTAACCATTGATTAGATCAATGGTTAGGATTTAATGTAGCTTCTAGGTTTAGGCTTAGATAGAAGACTTAATGTAGGCCATTGGATCTTTCTTCCTTGAAATCCTAGCCATTAGATGTGTCTCCAAAATGAAGGGTCAAGATTACTCCTTCAAACTTTACATCCAAGGGTTATAAATGGTCCTAGCCACTTTATAAGACTAAATCTCAACCGTTGATTAAATCAAGATCAAGTCTCCACTGTTGATTAAATCAATGGTTGATATCCAAGCCACCAATGTTGACTTATGTAGTATAATATTTATTTTTGTATCTGCTATTACCCTTCGAATAATATTTTTATAGTATTTTTATCTCCCGATAATTAAATACAGTACAAAACACAGTAAAAGAAATTTTCTAAAACTGTTTCTGGATTCAGGTTTAGTAAGATCTCCCATCTCTATCTCAACAGTACAAATTTTTCTGGCTACAGAAATTTTTTTACCTTTCTGGACCCACGTGGGGCCCACATACAACCTCCTTGGGCCCACAGACATCCCACGGATAACGTTAAAATAATCAGAGTAATAGAAAAATTTCATAATCACACACAAAATTACAAAAATTTGAAAATTCACAAATATCAAATTAGATTACGTAAAATAATTAAGACTTTTCCGTAATAATTAAATTACGTAAGATTTTCCTCTGCCCAAAAATTATTATTTTCTTGACACGGAGTAAATCACACAAAACAATCAAATGTACTCTCGGAATGCTCAAAATAATTTTACAGTGCACAGAAATCACTAAGCAGTAGAATTTTGTTAACTGTTAAAATTACTGTCAACTAGTTAGGAAAATTTGGGGTGTTACAATACTCCCCCTCTAAAAAGAAGTTTCGTCCTCGAAACTTGATAAACCTGATTTCACATCCTCAGAATAAATATGGATATTGCTCTTTTATCTTATTTTTCAGTTCCCATATTACATCTTCACTTACGTCATTCCATACTATTCTAACCAATGAAATCTCTTTGTCTCTCATTCAACTTCTCCTGGTCAAACAGATATATCAGATTCCTATAATTAATAAAGATGTTAAATATTACTCCATAAAGAAACTATATCCATACCTCTAATTCCAACACAGCGATTACCAAACTCCAATGTTTTACTAGGATTAGACAGAACTAATACCAGAGAAATAATCAAACACATTTTTAACCCTTGATGAATCAATTGCAATCCCTTCTTTAGAATTACGAAACCCAAAAATTGAACTTCATCAAACTAGAATTCACATCTTGACTACTTAGTATGTAACTGCTTCTCCTTTAGAACTTGGAAAATCACACTGAGATGTTCAATATGTTCCTCATGATTTCGAGAATAGATCAGAATGTCGTTAACAAAGAAATAATGACAATTCTATCTAAATAAGAACGAAAGATTCTACTCCTATAATTTATAAATATTACAAGAGCATCCGTCACTCTACACAGCATTATTTAAAATTTCCTTTTCCTCGCATCGTTTCATTCTCCTGCCTTTGCTCTTAACAAGAAGTATCTCACACATTGCATCCTCTTTCAACAGCACTATGTCATATATTATGACATGGATTTAAATAGGAATATCCTTTCTTGCAATTTGAGATATATGAAAAACATTATAAAAGATAGCAAGACTATCTGATATGTTACCGGACATATCCAACAAAGAATTTGATATTGCTCGATTTTTAAAAATGGGTTTTTCTAGAATACTAATACTTTATTGAGACAATCTCATAGGATATGGTTGGAAAATAACCAATCCGTTTCAAAGATCATGTCTATTTATGAAAGAAATAAACAGATTAAACTAACACAAAAATTTGATCCATAATAATAATTTGAATAACTTAAGTAGCTCGATAGGCTAAGAATAGAAACAGAAATAAACAAGTCAGAAGATCACGAAGGCACAGATAACTCCAACAAATAATTGATCCACATAATCATATGTCATAAAGAATAGATTGCTCCCAGAAATATACAACATTGTTAAAGAATCACCTTCTGCAGCACAGTCTCTTTTGTTTAGGTCTTCAGCTCAGAACACTCTCGTTCCATTCGATGTATCGACTCTCCCTACTACCTGAGATTTTACTAACAGAAAACCTCATTTTCAATGGAACAAAATCTCTAAAAATGTGTTCAAACTTCCCGTACTTAAAACAAATTATTTCCTTGAATGTACAATCCTTCATTAAGTGCCCTCTTTTCCATATCTCTTACATAATAATAAAGGCGTCACGATCCAACTGGTTTTACTATTACAAATATTTCCTCCACACATTTACTGCTTCTGCTGATTTCCAATGATCGTAAATATGTCTTCTGTTGAAATCAATTACTTTCCTAATATTCCTAAGAAGAAATACCAGGTTCCAAAATTACAAAATCTTATATTCCAAGACTGGTTCTCTTTTATCAGATCCTGAACCTCAACTTCCAATTTCCATTGTTCAGCAATCTTCTGTACCTATTGTACTATCACGTCAGTTGTCCTCTGCATTGCTCCCCTAATTGCAACCATATCATTAGTGTCACGTTCTGCTTCCACACGCGTACGTTTACCACGAGCCATTTCCTCTTTTCAAAGACGGACGAATCAAAATAAAATGGATACCAGATGTAACCATTTCAAACAACATTGTTTCCTTTTGGAAATCAAAAACATAGAGAACACAACACAAGCAAAATAGACCTAACCACAAACCCCAAAAGACTCAAACCATGCTCTGATACCAACTAATGTAACACCCCCCGTAGGGCATCACATTTCCAACTACCAACTTATAATCTGAAAATCAATTCATAAAAGGTTTGAGTTATAAAAAGTGGGTTTTAAAATTTCTTCTTGCTGAAACATAAATTTATCAGAATTTATAGATAATACTGAAAAATAGATTTAAACTTATTAATATACAATATTGACACCAATTAATATTTAACAATTATTCAATAAATATAAAACTTACAGACTCAATTTTAAACAGTAGTAAACCCCATGACTGGTCCTACTCAATAGCACGGTAAAACACTAACGGTAAAACTTAACATCCTTATTCTTTCTTGTATCCATCTTGATGTACCATGTATCTGTTCCTCATCAATATTGTATACCATCGAATCTTGAATGACCACTCCTCCATGTTGTCACCAATCTCAGAATATCTACCACCCGTCATGTCTAAGACAACTCGTTCCTTCTACTATATAATTTTTAATAATACAAACACAACAAAACAATATAACAAAGAGGTGAGATCACCTACGCCAATACCAACATGGTAGCATAGAGATAACACAAACAACATATCATACAGATATATCATACCATAATTACAATCATGCCATCAACATTATTGTCATCACATAGATACAATAATTACAATCATGCCATCAACATTATCATCATTATCATCATCCAATATTCCTTAATCATTATATCACACAGATATAAATATTCAATATTTATGATAATGCTCTCAACATTACCCAGGCATTTAACAGTTCAATTTTCATAACCAATACTCAATAATGATGCATATGTTATGCATGTGCACCTAGACTCAATGTCCTACTCCAGGGAGGTTTTTACAATTTCGAGAAGAATGCTCTGTTAATTGTCAGCCTTAGCCCAAAGACAATCTTCCAGATTAGCCCACAGACAATGCCCAGCCTTAGCCCACAGACAATGTCCAGCTTTCGAAAAGAATCGTGTTCTTGTCGGGTATCGTCAATGCGTTGCAACGGACTGCATCGCCAAGTGGCATATGGTCCAGCCTTAGCCCACAGACAAATATCCACTGGTCGACCGCCGCGCCTTGACGCCCCCAAGATCCATCATAGACCTCACTATCAATTCACATTCTCTCTTCAACCACAAGGGTCACAATAGCATCAACTATTAATTTTTGTTCAATGCACAAATACCTCAATGCAAATTTTTGTTCAAATTCATCATATGCCACAATGCATATTTTTCAATTTCATCATATGCCACAATGCATATTTTTCCAATGCATGTATAATGCACCAAATGCCATTCATAGGCATATCTTTCTAATGCATGTAAAATGCACCAATGCCAATCACAGGCAAAATTCATCATTTTCATATTCAGGGTCCACACTCTGGCGTAACAGTATTCATACTGTATATTTAATCGCAAAAATCATATTATCACGTTTTCATAGTCACAAAATACTTTTGTTGTGTTTTTACAATCGTGCAATATTTTTGTTACGTTTTCATAATTTTTGCAACACTTCTGTTATGTTTTCAATTTACGTATTGATTTTTCAACATTTTCTCAATCACGTAAAAAAATTTACATGTTACTCAAATCGCATAACGAATTTCCACCATTTTTCACAATCGCGTAATTTAAAAATCATTCTTTTACGTCGCGTAAACCATTTTCCATCATTTTCGAAATATTTAAACGCTTTCCAAATCGCGTAGAAATATTTTAACGTTTTTCAAATCGCGTAGCTTAAAAATCACATTTTTAAGTTACATAAATCATTTTTCACCATTTTACCTTTAAGAAATCCTTTCCTCAAAATAATATGACTTCTCATATTATTCTCCACATTTTCTTACTCAAGAAAATCCTTTTCATAATAAATTCCACAACTTCACAATTCCATTGAATTAAATCAATGTTTCTAACTTTAAAAATTACTAACGCTCTCCAAAACCCAAAGAATTAGCTACACGTTAGAAAATCTCAAGTCACCAACGTATTCTTTATGATTCCAAATAAATTCTAAAAATCAATCCTCTTTAAAATAAATTGAGGTTCAAACACTTTCAACCTCTCTTTTCCATTCACATATGAAAATTCCATTTCTCAAATGATAAAACACTCTGATTCCCTTTCCAAATTCCTTGTACTAAATCCAATTGTATTTCCACTTTGAAAATCACTTTGTTTCATAAAAACAAGGCATTCACAAGCCTTCAACACCGTGGTTCATGGCCATTGAGACCATCAAATATTTTTCCTTTTATGTCAATATGGTTTTACACAAACAAAACCATTAAAAATTCCTTAAAAAAACCGTGAGACTCATAGTCTTTGAAATCAAGTCATTTGTTCATTTTCATTTTTCACTTTCTTTGCAAATCTTTAAAATCATCAACTCATTGCTCTTTTCATTTAAAACCCATAATTTGTAAAATACTTAGAATCTTTTTGCTCAAAAATCACCCTTGATGCCATGTGCCTCTATGGTTCTTTAGAACCAAAATTGTTTTCCTTTTCATCATCAAATCATGGCATACATATACATATTTCATCATATATACCACAAGCATGTCATAATCAAAAGCAATAAATCATGTAAATCATACAAAGCATGAACAAATAAATCAAACACATAAGCACCCACAAATAATTACATGACCTTGGATATGAACCCTCACATGGATTCACCATCCATCAAATACCAAACCATTTCTCACCACCATACTTGGTTAGTGAGATGGATCTCCCTCTTACCTCTTGAAGAACCTCAAAAGCTCCTTGTTTTGGTTCTTTTTCCAAGTCCTTCACCACCAAAGGCTTCTCAAATACAAAATAAAACACACATAATTAATATATATATAAGACTTGAATAAGAAAAACCATGGATATGAATCATGGTTAGAACCTTGAAAATCAAAAGAAAAGTGAAGATTAATAAACTTCACCAATAAAGCTTCAATCTTTAGCTTGAAGAGCAAGGTTGAAGATGGATAATTTAGAGAAAGTCTCCAACATGAAAGTTGCTTAGAATATCATGTAGATTCAAGATCTATGGTTGGATAAAATTAAAAGAGATTGGAGGGTGATTTTGGGTGGTATGGGCGAATGGTTCCTCTTGAAGAACAAGGATGAAGTTTTTTGATTTTTGTGAAAAGAAAACTTCTTAGACTTGGTTAAGATAAAGAATGAAGTGAAAACACCTGGTTTTCCTTCCTACCAATTTCATGGAGCTCCATGGAAAAATCCCTAAAAATCATAAACAAATATTAAAATCAATAACAAGTGTAGAAATAGGTAAACCATGGTTCAAGCATGGCTTAAAAAATTAAAACTTAAAGTTTGGGTGAAGAGATAAGAACTTTACCCTTTATGATAGAAACTTGAAGCTTGGATTTGAACCTCAAGATGAATGATTTTGTGAAAACTCATAACTAGAGATGTTCTTAAAATAAGGTAAAGATTCAAGAAACTAGGTTGGATAAAATTTTTGAGTGATGGAGGGTATATTTGATGATCATGGCCGTGTGCTAGCTTGAAGGAGAAGGAGGGAAATTTTTTTGAAGAGCTTAGGCTTTGGAATGATCAAGAATGATCAAGAATGACAATAATGGTGGTCTTGAACTTTGCTATGCATTAAACCATCACCAAAACCATCCCCCCTCTTCCTTGCTTCTCCTTATGCATTCAATAAGTGACCATCATAATTAGCCACCATTTTAGGCAATCTTAACCATTGATTAGATCAATGGTTAGGATTTAATGTAGCTTCTAGGTTTAGGCTTAGATAGAAGACTTAATTTAGGCCATTGGATCTTTCCTCCTTGAAATCCTAGCCCTTAGATGTGTCTCCAAAATAAAGGGTCAAGATTACTCCTTCAAACTTTACATCCAAGGGCTATAAATGGTCCTAGCCACTTTATAAGACTAAATCTCAACCGTTGATTAAATCAAGATTAAGTCTCCACCGTTGATTAAATCAATGGTTGATATCCAAACTACCAATGTTGACTTAAGCAGTATAATATTTATTTTTTGTATCTGCTATTACCCTTCGAATAATATTTTTACAGCATTTTTATCACCCGATAATTAAATACAGTACAAAACACAATAAAAGAAATTTTCTAAAACTGTTATCGAATTCAGGTTTAGTAAGATCCCCTGTCTCTATCTCAACAGTACAAATTTTTCTAGCTACAGAAAATTTTTTACCTTTCTAGACCTACGTGGGGCCCACACACAACCTCCCTGGGCCTACAGACAGCCCATGAATAACGCTAAAATAATCAGAGTGATAGAAAAATTTCATAATCAAGCACAAAATCACAAAAATTAGAAAATTCACAAATATCAAATCAGATTATGTAAAATAATTAAGACTTTTCAGTAATAATTAAATTACGTAAGATTTTCTCCGACCCAAAAATTATTATTTTCTTGACAAAGAGTAAATCACACAAAACGATTAAATGTACTCTCGAAATACTCAAAATAATTTTACAGTACACAGAAATTGCTAAACAGTAGAATTCTGTTAATTGTCAAAATTACTGTCAACTAGTTAGGAAAATTTGGGGTGTTATAGGAACTCACAACAACATAGAATCAATTCTCATCATCAATATTTATACATATATGGTTCATCAATTATTACAAGTCCATATTATGGATTTACATTTCCAAAGTCTTAAGCTTTGATCAATTATGAAAAAATTTGGTCAAATAGCCCTTCAAAACCATGGCCCTCTTAAGAGTTATTTCTAAATTTAATTTTTTCCCATCTCATTATGGATTATGTATATCCCTAAATTCTTAATTTCCAACAATGCACCAAGGCATCATTTAGCCTCAAAATTTTTCTCTAAAACCGTGGCCTTCCTAGGTCACTAAGATTCCATTTTTTCTTCACATTATGCATTAGTTACTTGATACCTAATCACTTAAATTTTATTTCACCCAGAATCAATCAAATCCCTAAAATTCCAAGCCAAAATCGTGACCTCACCCTAGTGTAAAAAACCCTCAAATTTTCCATTCATTCATTCTAACATTTCCAAACATTCCAACACCACCAATGCATTCAAAATCATTATTAAATCATCAACATCAATTAAGAACACATACACATGTAAAATCATCAATTAAAGCAAGCATACAATTATGGATTTCTCCATCAAACAATCACACAAAGTCTCCTCACCACCAATAATGGTAGAAGTGAGTAAATCTCGCTCTTACCTAAAGGAAGAACATGAATATGGTCCCCTATTGGCTCCTTGGTGGTTTCAGTTTTGAGCTTCCAAAACCCTAAAATTTTCCAACACAAAGAATCATTATTAAGCTTAGTAAAAGATGGTTCTTTGGTTTCCAATGAAACCATAGAACATGAAAATGGAGAGAAGAAAGAAGAAAAATGAAAACTTTACCTTAAAGTTTGAAGCTTTGCCTTGGCAGACAATGGAGATGAAGATGGATTTTGAAGAAATTTCCTAAATTGAAAGTGTAAAAGAGGTTGAGGTGAGTGTAGAAATGGTGTTAATGAAGAGAAAAGTGAAGAGAAATGGTCACTAATGGTGGCTGCAAAACCGTGACCAAGGAGGAGAAGAAGAGAGAAGGAATAGAGAAAATGAAGATGAATTCTAGAGAGAGAAATGGATAGATGAAAAATGATATTTTTGGAGTGAATGTGCTAAGTGTGGGAAGCAAAAATTTTGCTTCCCGTGGGCCACATTGCCGCGGCAATAGAGAGGAGAGAGGGAGAAAATTTGGCTTCCCCAACAAGCCAAGGTTAGCTTGGTCTTTTGGTGGTCAAAGCTTCTCAAAGAAGCTTTGATTAAAATATAATAAATTTGAATTAAAGTGCATTTGATTAGATATAAAGTAGATTACATTAGGATAATGTGATAGGATTTTTAATATATGATATTATCCAATGGACAATTGTTACAATTGACAAAAGTCAGTATTAATTATCCGGCGGATAAAATTTATACAACGACTTTTAATTTTATTAGATAAAATTTCTCGAAAAACATGAAACCTCGTAAACTATGTCCAGTCTCGGGTTTAGTAAAATCCCCCATCGACGTTTTCACAGATCAAGGTTGTCAGGAAAAATATCTCATTTTCCCAGTTCTACTCAGTTCGTACGTAAAACGAGAAATAATATTAAAATATTCAACGTTCTCAGAAAACTCTAGAAAAATTATCAAAAATCACAAATATTATAAAATGAATATTTATAATGAAATAAATAAATTTTGGGGTGTTACAACTCTCCCCAACAAATAAGAATTTCGTCCTCGAAATTTTCATACCTTAGAATAGTTTTGGATATTGCTCCTTTATCTTGTCTGTAACATCCCGAAAATTAATAATTTTAGGATAAATGATCATTTTACAATATTTGGGATTTTCTGGAATTTTTTTGGATTTTTCTGAGAATGTGGAATATTTTAATATATTTCTCATTTTGCGTGTACATTGGGCAGAATTGGCAAAACGACTGTAACGCTCCCAAAGTTAGAAAGTTTTATTACAAATAGTCATTTCCTAATATTTGTGATTTATGTGAATTCTTTCAGAATTTTTCGGAAACGTCGAATATTTTAATATATTCTTCGTTTTCCGTTGTTGTTATTGATGAATACATGAACTGTATTGCTTAGTGGGCGCTTTGCGTTGCGCTGTTCTCTTACTGCCTTAGTGGTAATGAAGGATGGGTGTCTCACCTCTTGTATTACCCTGTTCTATGTCAAATTGGATAAAAACAGTGAAAAGTGCGAGTGGACTCAATTAGTTGTACTTGAGGATCGATTTCCACTTCCTGGTGATGACGTCCCCAACACCCTACATGTTCTGCACATGGATACAGTTTCTCCAAGGCCCGAAAGCCTGGCACTTCGAATGTGAAGCGGGACTCGTCGTATACGTGGGAGATGTAACACTGGTGCAGTGCGGAGATGAACCCGGCGATGGGACTAACATCGCCTATGTTCCGTTACGTGTGGAGTTCCCTATACCCATTGGGAAAATGTGGGATAACCGTCATCTCTTCCCGAGAGAGGTTTCGATTATGCCACAGGTTCGTACTCCTTTTCCTTTGGAGATATCGCAAGGGCGAGTCTTATCCGTCCTAGATGTCGAGGAAGATCAAGTGCAGGATCTTTCCATTTACGTGTTCGACTTCGGCGAAGGCCGAACCTTTATTTGGTAGTTTATGCTATGTAAGGAAATGTTTAAATTTGATATTATGTAATTCTACTTTATACATTAATTTTGGATATGTATAATTTTGTATCAAGAGATGTTGTATCCGTTGATGAGTCAATATACTTATATCTCATTTGGGGCTCGTATTTTCTACTATGCATAACTGTAAGAAAAAAAAGGGAACTTGTAAATTTTGAAATTACTGTTATCATGGCTGTGACATGCCTGGATCTAGTAACTGTGGTGTAATGACGATTGCGCTCCGGTTGCTACATCAAGGGGTGTTACATTAGGTGGTATCAGAGCAGTTCATCCTGTTGAGCCGGGGTATGGACTTGCTATGTTAGGCATGTTAGAGTTTTATCTGTTGTGCACTTCCTTGTCTCTTGATTGAGATGATGGGAAAGGAATGCATAGCTTGCTGTAGGTTGAATGTTGATAGCTACTGTTATACAATTGCATGATATTGAGGACTGGCCTACTCAATGTGTAATGTTCTGTATGTAAAGGAAACTATGACTTCACCTAGGCTTACTATGTTAGGAAAATAGGAATTCTTTTGTGAGGAGATCAAAAGGTTTTGGAAAACCGATCTTCTGGAGAAAGAAATAATTGGTGTAAACTAGGTTCGAGAAGCAGTTTGGAAGTTGACGGCTTATGAGGGATTACGCTGTGGAAGCAGAATGAGGAAGTTCGAGCTAGAGATTGTTAGGATGTATGGAATTGAACTTGTCTTGCTTGAATTGTGTGAATTGTGTGACTCTCTGTATTTGGTTTTCATAGGGAGATAACGCCGTTTGAAGTAATTTTGTGTTTGTTGTATCTATGTCCGTCTTCAGAGAGATTCAATGGCTCGCAGCAGACATGCAAGGGCGATGGCTCGTGACAGACGTATGCATGTGAGCGCAAGACAAGACAATAGGAGTATAGTTGCGACTGCAGAAGGAAGGCAAATGATAGCTGAGGTGACAACTTACCAGCATCAGAGGGCCACGCAACAACGAGAATTGGAAGTTGAGGTTCAGGATCTGTTGGAGGAAAGTCGACTTTGGGGCAAACTTGGGCTACCTAGATTCCAAAAGATGAATAATAGAAAAGTTAACCAGTTTAAGCGAAAACCATACGCATGGGTATCAGGGAAACAACAACAACCAACTCCTGGACAAAGTGCTAGTAGTGGTATATCCAGTCAGACCCCGACATCTTCGCCAAGATGTATGAAATACAGAAAGGAACACTTCATGAGGGAGTGTAAGATCAAAGGTATAATCTGTTTTAAATGTGGAAAGCCTGGACACGTTTCTCGTAACTGCGACCCAACAAAGGCAAAGTCTTCAACCTATGCTGCAAAGGCTGTGAAACCACAAGCAGAAGCCAAAACTTATACCTTGGGTGGCGCTGAGACCTCAACATTTGGAGATCTAAACAAAGGAAGTTACGCCTCAAATGACGACCCTATAATCGTACTGTATAATTCTAGGGGTAACCCCTCCTTTTACAATTTATAACCGTATGGATCATTTGGATTCATCTATATCTTTCTTATCTTCAACTTAAGTTACTTCCATTTCTGTCACTAAGACTTGTCGTTGACACCTAAGTTGTGTAATCTATCCTGTTTCTACTAAAGGTTGAATCTTTTGTTGATCTATCGTGCTTACCTAAAATCATATCTGTTCGATTCATGATTTTAGAAATTGATCGGTCATTTTCTGATTATTATCTGTTTGAGCGTTCTGATAAAAACCCCAGTGATTTTTGAAAAATTAGACTTTTGGGTTCATAACGATTGACTAAAATGAAACTTCGTGAGGAAAGAAGCCTGAAGATACACGTTAATGCCTTCCATAGAGGACTAAAAGTAAGGAGAATATAAATGCCACTCTAATAGCCAAAGGGTTTCATGTGTTGAGCTACGATGCTGTTAGTTAAGGGAAGGAATGGAACTTCTCAGTGAGTCGAGGACTGTTACAAATGAACAAGACTTCTATCAAGGATGAATGTTCTCGAGGAAAGATGAACAATCCAATGAGTTGGTGAGAAAGAAGTCATTGTTCTCTCCAAGATAGACGTACCCTTTTATCGTTGTTAAATTCGTGAGAGATTTTGAATATTCCCAAAATGATTTTTCGAACACGCTTTGGACATTAAGGGCATCTCGCGATGTCATTCGGAGTAACAATTATTTTTGTCATGTTCGTGAATAATACAAATCACATCTTTCGTCCTTACCTAGACAGATTTGTTGTTGTCCTTACCAACGGCATTCTGATCTATTCTCGAATGAGTGGGAAAGCGTGTTGGACATTTTTTATCCAGTTTTTCCAGACTTTAAAGGAGAAGAAGTTAGCGGTGTAATTTGAGAACTTGTGGTTATCATTGGGAGTGATATCGGATGAAGTATGTCTCGATACAGTTGCTATTTCGAATGGTCTGTTGGGAGAAACTCAAGGGAAATGGAAAAGTAACCAAAATATATCAAACATTAAAGCGAAAGTGTCAGTTGTCGAGGATGGAGAGGGAATATAATCTATGAAAAAGTTTGTTATGGAAGTCAAGGATAAGAAAGCAAAGCAAAAAGTGGACAAAGGGATCACATTAGTAAGGGTGATCTAAACTGATGCGATTAGAAGCGCGACATGAAAAGTTAGAACGTGGAGTGAAGAAAAACATTAATGTGTAGTCAAAGGGATGAAAATTTCGAGGACGAAATTCCTATTTGAATGGGAGTTTTGTAACATCCCGAAAATTAATAATTTTTAAATAAATGATCATTTTACAATATTTGAGATTTTCTGGAATTTTTCTGGATTTTTCTGATAACGTGGAATATTTTAATATATTTCTCGTTTTACGTGCACATTGGGCAGAATTGGCAAAACAACTGTAACGCTCCCAAAGTTAGAAAGTTTTATTACAAATAGCCATTTTCTAATATTTGTGATTTATGTGAATTCTTTCAGAATTTTTCAGAAACGTCGAATATTTTAATATATTCTTCGTTTTACGTGCATATTGAGCAGAGTCGAGAAAATGACTGTAATGCTTCAAAAATTGGAAAATTATGTGACGAATAGTCGTTTTATAATATTTAAAATTTTTTAAAATTTTCTGGGAATTTTCTGGAAACATCGAATATTTTAGTATATTTCTCGTTTTACGTGCACACTGAATAGACCCGGGAAGATGCAATGTCTTCCTTGTGGCTGGTAAACTCTAAATTGTGGACTTTTCGACGGGGGATCTTACTAAACCCGAGGCCGGACACAATTTACGAAGTTTACGTTTTTCGAGAATTTTACCTGACAAATGAGATCGCGGTACTGTAAAATCATCCGATGAACAATAAAATATTATTTTCATCATCTGTGACTCTTCTATCATCTGTGACTCTTCTACACTGGAGAAAAAATAATACTGACAGTGTAAATATTTATCTGTGTTAGTGTGCCCAATTAGGAGACGACCTTACTTTCACTTTATCGAGAAACGTGCGAAGCTTCTCATATAAGCTTGGAGGAAGCTTCTTGGAAATTTCCTCTTCCTCCTTCCCCATGCAAATGCAGCCCATGCCCTCTTCTTTCTCCATTTTCACGGCTGGAACAAGCCATTTGGGGGGGGGGAGAATTGGTTTGACTTCAATTAATTAATTACACCATCTTAATTCATTTTTTTTCCTATGCACTTTCTCTTTCTTCTTCTTCTTTCTTTATCTTTTTCTCCTCCTTCTCTCTACCTCCACCTCCACCACGAAAATGGCAGCTCTCCCATGACTATTTATCTTCATCTTTTTGCTTCACCAAGACCATTTCCTTACTCCCCTCCATCTCCTTTACACTTTCTCTTTAGAAAGTTTCTTCAAAAATCCAACCTTTCTTCCTCCTCCTCTCCAACCCGAAATTGCAGTCCCTTCTTCCACCATTTCTCTTCATCTTTTCTCTTCTCCAAGCTCATTTCTATATTCACCTCATCATTCTAAACACTTTTCCTTTTGGATCCATCTCCTAAAAACCTCTATTTCGTTTTCCACCATTAGAGGGCAAAGCTTGAAGCTTTTGAAGGTAAACTTTTTGATTTTTCACTTCTCTTCTTCATTTTCAT
The DNA here is from genome assembly GCA_029884605.1 of Ormosia emarginata. NCBI lineage: Eukaryota > Viridiplantae > Streptophyta > Magnoliopsida > Fabales > Fabaceae > Ormosia > Ormosia emarginata. Next base: position 52,171,345 of record JAQQTP010000088.1, read on the forward strand.
TTCCATGGCCATTTTTGTAACCATGGAACATGTCTTTACCAAGCCTTGGTGTTGATTTATGATGTTGGATTTTAAGGGTTCTTGGAGGGCCAAAACCGAATCCACCTTGAAGACACCCAAGGAAGCTATTTTGTGTTCTTCCATTTATATCTCCTATCAACAAGCCCTAACCTTGAAGATCTAGGTAAAGATTCTTGGTTCTCTCCTATTTCCTTATCATTTTCGTTTTCCTTGGTCACTCATGTGACCAAGGATCATTCTTTCCAATCCTTAGTTTGTAAATATGAGAATTTGACCACTTTATGGTTCTCTTGAAGGTGGAATCCAAAAATTGCAAATCAAGGAACCAAGGAGTTGTTTTCTTGCATTGTCTCCTCTAGGTAAGAGGAGATACTCACTTCAACCACTTATGGTGGTGAGGAGACTTTGTATGTGTGTTGATGGAGAAATCCATCCTTATATGTTCTTTGTATGCTTGCTTGAAATATAAATCTTGTATGATTTAGTATTCTTGAATTTGATTGATACTTGATTATGCTCTTGAATATGTTTGATATATTAATTGTGCTTGATCATGTTGGGGTTGCTAAATGAAAAATTTGGAGTTTCCTACCTCAACATGGTGCCACGGTTTTGGGTCATGGTAAAGAGACAAATGGATTAATTTTGATGAAGTACATTTAAGTGAATTAGTGTTAAGAAAACTAATGCATAAAAATGGAAAGAAAAATTGGATAATGGACATCATGAAGCCATAGTTTTGGCATGGATCTTAGGAAATTAAATTAACCTTGTGAGAAATGGAAATTGAGTAATTAAGTATCAAGTAACTAACACATGATATGTGAAAGAGCGAAATTTTGAGGATTTAGGAAGGTCACGGTTTTTGAGCCCAAAATTGGGGTTCTTGGTGAGCTAATTTAGTAAGTGAACAATAAAATGAATTAAGAAAATGACATGTAGTTTGATGACTTGAAAGGATTTGGAATTGAAACCATTGTGAGGCCACGGCCTCTAAGGCATTTTTAGGCGTAAGTATGTAACTTTGGTAATTTGGGAGCATAAGTAATTATGCATTTAGAAACCTATGTAATAAAATGGATAATTAATAAATGGGAAGAATTTAATATAATCAAAGGTTATATAAATTTTAAAAGGTTAAAAACGAGATTGTCATAAGACTTAAGGTAAATACAAGTGAGTGAAGAACAAGAGAGTGTGAGGCCTAAGAACTTGAATAATTTACAAGATGTAAGAAATTAAATTACCTTGGGAGATTTGATTAATTGTACGAATTGGATTAGACGTGAACCTTGAAAAGGGAGACAAATTCTAATTTAGGATTCATAATGAACCTAAGAATGTATCAATTGACTTGATCTTTATATTATAATGTTATGGGTCCATGTGAGTGACCATTTGTATATTGATGCTTATATTGGCCAATTGTGGCATATTATGGAATTGTATGAGATTAATGATCATACTTGTTCATGCATAGAGTATTATGCATTGTGAATGTCCTTGTGGACTGTTGTAAGGCCAAGTTGCCTAGGAGATTGAACACACCTTAGTGCGGGTGCGAATAGACTAGTGTGGGTCGTGTTATGACCTTGGGGGCGTCGGGGTGCGGGTCCCTCACATGGACAGTTCTGAGCTCCTCTGTGCCGTGAGGCAAACCGATGCAAACGCACCGACGATCCAGACTTGACACTGTCCTATATCGTGATCTAGTGTAGAATGTCTGTACAATGCCATGATTGTGCACGAGAAAAATTATTGATAGCACTGGCCTCGGCAGCCGAGTTACAGACATGTCTCCTGATCTTTCTCTCCGACTGTTTGAGTCTAGCTCCATGGAGTAGGATTTGGTACCATAATGCATTGTGCATCGTTCATTATTGGTCTTATACACTGTTGAGCATGAACACCTGTGAATGTGAAAATAACTGTTGTATTTGTGTAAATGATTATCTGATTGTTGTGCTGATTCCTGGAAACACTATTGTTATATGCCTGTTATTGCTTACTATTGTTCTACCCTTACTATAAATATCACTGTTATTATTTACTCTGATTATTGCTCAGAATTGAATTGCTTTTATTATAAATTCCGTTGTTGTTATTGATGAATACATGAACTGTATTGCTTGGTGGGCGCTTTGCGCCGCGCTGTTCTCTTACTGCCTTAGTGGTAATGAAGGATGGGTGTCTCACCTCTTTCTTGTATTACCCTGTTCTATGTCAAATTGGATAAAAACAGTGAAAAGTGCGAGTGGACTCAATTAGTTGTACTTGAGGATCGATTTCCACTTCCTGGTGATGACGTCCCCAACACCCTACATGTTCCGCACATGGATACAGTTTCTCCAAGGCCCGGAAGCCTGGCACTTCGAACGTGAAGCGGGACTCGTCGTATACGTGGGAGATGTAACCCTGGTGCAGTGCGGAGATGAACCCGGCGATGGGACTAACATCGCCTATGTTTTGTTACGTGTGGAGTTCCCTATACCTATTAGGGAAATGTGGGATAACCGTCATCTCTTCCCGAGAGAGGTTTCGATTATGTCACAGGTTCGTACTCCTTTTCCTTTGGAGATATCACAAGGGCGAGTCTTATCCGTCCGAGATGTCGAGGAAGATCAAGTGCAGGATCTTTCCATTTACGTGTTCGACTTCGGCGAAGGCCGAACCTTTATTTGGTAGTTTATGCTATGTAAGGAAAGGTTTAAATTTGAAATTATGTAATTCTACTTTATGCATTAATTTTGGATATGTATAATTTTGTATCAAGAGATGTTGTATCCGTTGATGAGTCAATATACTTATATCTCATTCGGGGCTCGTATTTTCTACTTATGCATAACTGTAAGAAAAAAAAAGGGAACTTGTAAATTTTGAAATTACTGTTATCATGGTTGTGACACGCCTGGATCTAGTAACTGTGGTGTAATGACGATTGCGCTCCGGTTGCTACATCAAGGGGTGTTACATTGTCCTCCAATTCCCATGTCGTATCTTCGATTGTCTCGTTCCAGATCACATTCACTAATGAAATGTCCTTCCCCCTGAGTTGTTTCATTCTCTTATCCTCATTCCTTACAGGAGTTGTTTCATAAGTCAAGTTTTCCTTTAATTGTACTGAATCGGGTGCTATGACATGATCAGGGCTCGGAATGTATTTTCGAAGTTGTGACACATGAAAAACATTGTGGAGATTTGAAAGAATATGTGGTAAAGCTATTTGATAAGCAACGGGACCTACCTGATGAAGAATTTGGTATGGTCCAAGAAATTTTGGAGTGAGCTTTCTAGATTTGAGAATCCGATCGACCCCAGTCGTAGGCATGACTTTCAAGAACACATGCTCTCCTTCCTCAAATTCAAGAGGTTTTCTTCTTCTATCCGTATAACTCTTTTGCCGACTCTAAGCCGTTCTCATCTTCTCTTGAATCATCTTAACCTTCTCAGTTGTCTGCTGAATAAGATCAGGTCCAACTGTAAGCCGTTCTCCGTCTTGATACCAATATAAGGGTGTTCTGCACCTTCGTCCATACAGAGCCTCATAGGGTGCCATCCCTATGCTTGAATGGTAACTGTTGTTGTAGGTAAATTCTACCAATAGTAAAATTTCATCCCAACTTCCAGTCTACTCTATGGCACAAGCCCTCAGTAAATCTTCCAATGATTGGATTATTCTTTCTGATTGGCCGTCTGTCTGAGGATGGTAAGCAGAACTCAGACATAGCTTTGTCCCCATTGCTTCTTGAAGATTCTGCCAAAATTTTAAGGTAAATCTCGGGTCCCTGTCAGAAATGATACTAGCAGGCACACCATGTAGTCTGACAATTTCACCGATGTATAATTGAGTCAACTTCTCCAAGGGATATCTTATGTTGATCGACAAGAAATGTGTTGATTTCATAAGTCGATCCACAATTACCCATATTGAATCATATCCTCTTCTGGTCTTTGGTAACCCGACAACAAAGTCCATGGCAATACTATCCCACTTCCATTCAGGAATAGTCAAGGGTTGCAACATTCTGGATGGTCTTTGATGCTCGATCTTTGTTTTCTGACAAACTTAACATGAAGATACACATCTCACAATATCTCTTTTCATTCCGTGCCACCAAAATAATTTCTTCAAATCTTGATACATTTTGGTCATTCCAGGATGCATACTCAACTTACTGTATGAGCATGTTCAAGAATGTACCTCCTGAGTTCTTCATCTTTAGGTACACAAACCCTACCTTGGAATCATAAAATTCCATTGCTTCCTTCCTCTAATGTTGATACACCACCCTGCTTTATCAACTCTCTTTCCTCTTACAAGAACTTGTCAACGTTCTACTTTTCTCGGATGTCATCCATCAAATCATTCGAGATGGTGACCATGTTCATGCAGATTTTGCCCGACATTAATTCCACAAAAGACCATACGTCTCTGAATTATTCTATTAAATCTTTTTCTCTGATCATCATGGTAGAAACATTGATTGTTTTCCTACTTAAGGCATCGGCCACAACATTTGCCTTTCCAGGGTGATACTGAAGTTGGAAATCGTAATCTTTCAGGAATTCTAACCATCTTCGTTGTCTCATGTTCAACTCTTTTTGATCATACAAATACTTCAAGCTTTTATGATCACTGAAGATGTCGAACGTTGCTCTATAAAGATAATGTCTCCATATCTTCAAGGCAAATATAACAGCAGCTAACTCCAAGTCATGCGTTGGGTAGTTCTTCTCATGCACTCGTAATTGTCTTGAGGCATACGCCACCACTTTTCTGCCTTGCATAAGGATATAGTCCAATCCTTGGTATGAAGTATCACAATACACTTCGAATGGTTCACTCGGCTCAGGTAGAACTAACACTGGTGAAGTAGTTAGTCACCTTTTCAACTCTTGAAAACTCTCTTCACAAGCATCCGTCCACTCAAAAGCTTGATTCTTCCTCGTGAGTTGAGTGAGAGGCCCGGCAATCTTAGAAAATCCTTTGATAAATCTCCTATAATATCTAGCTAGTCCAACAAAGCTTCGGATTTCTGTCACCGTCTTCAACCTTTCCCATTGTAGAACAACTTCCACTTTTGATGGGTCTACAACAATTCCTCCTTTCGAAATCACATGGCCCAAAAATTTAACTTCGTTCAACCAAAACTCACACTTTGATAATTTAGCATACAACTTTTTCTTATTCAAAGTCTGAAGAACTATACTAAGATGTTCAGCATGATCCTCTTGATTTTTTGAATAGATCAAGATATCGTCGATCAAGACGACGATGAATCTGTCCAAATAAGGACGGAAGATTCTATTCATATAATCCATGAAAATAGCAGGTGCATTAGTCACACCAAAAGACATCACCAGGTACTCGTAGTATCCATAATGAGTATGAAAAGTCATTTTAGGAATATCTTCCACCTTTACTCTGATCTGATGGTAACCTGATAGCAAATCGATCTTAGAAAACACCGCTGCTCCTTGTCGTCTATCCTTGGCAATGAATACTTATTCTTGATTGTGACCATGTTTCACTGATGATAATCCACACACAATCTCGAAGTACCGTCTTTCTTCTTGACTAGCAATACCGGTGCTCCCTAAGGTGATACACTGGGTCTCACGAATTGCTTCTCCAAAAGCTCTTCCAGTTGCTTCTTGAGCTCAACTAGCTCTACTGGCGACATTCTGTAAGGCGCTATGGAAATAGGACCAGCTCTAGGTACAAGATCAATGGAAAATTCTATTTCCCGCTCCGATGGCAACCTAGGTACATCTTCAGGAAAGACTTCAGGAAACTTTCGAACCACTGAGATTACGTCCACATCTACCTTATTCTCAACTTTCAAAGAAGATAACAGCATGTATCCCTGAGCTCCTTCTTTCAAGAAAGCTTGAACTTGGTTGGCTGTCAAAAATCTAGAATTCTCATCCAAAGGCAAAACTATAGTTTTTCTAGAACAATCTAATAGGACATGGTTAGAAGATAACCAATCTATTCCTAAGATCACATCTAACTGAGATAGTGGCAAACAAATGAAATCAACAGAAAAGATTCGACCTTCAACAATCAATGGACAATCTAAACAGACTTTGGTAGTGACAACAGGTTTAGCAGTAGGAGTTGAAACAGTCAAATCAAAAGGCAAAGAAGATACAGGTAAACCAAGTCTTTTCACATAGTCGTAGGAAATGAAAGAATTGTTGCACTAGAGTCATACAGTACAGTTAAAAGATTACCTTCTATGACACCTTCCCTTTGTATAAGATCTTCGGATTCAGAGGCTTCAGCACCACTCAGGGTGTAAACTCAACCTCCAGCTTGCGGTTTAGCAATTCTAGCAGCATTGACAGAAGGTTCTGCCTTAGGTTAATTGCATTCACGAGAAGCATGTCTGGGTTTCCCGCATCTGTAGCAGATCACTCCTCTAATAGTGCAGTCTCTCATGTAGTGATTCTTCCCGCACTTCATGCATCTTGGCGTAGACGTCGTTGTTTGACCAGTTCTACCCAGACTTCCTCTAGGACTTCCCTGTTGTGGTTTCTGTTGTTGACTTCCAGGTGTCTATAATAAGGCTTCTTCTGGTAACAGTTAGCATTACTGCTTCCTCCTCTTTCAGACTGAAAAGGTCCAAAGTTTCTGTTTCTTGCATCACGCGCCTGGTCCAAGTCTTCCACCTGGCGACACGTATCAAGTAGTTTCGAAAACTGAGTAATCTTCAAAGGAATGATAGCTCTCTTCACGTCGTGTCTCAGACCTTCTTCGAACTTCCGACATTTCTATGCTTCGTTTGGTTAGTGTTGAAAGTAGGTTGAGAATTTGGACAAACTCTCAAATTTGGCAGCATATTCACTTACTGTCATATGTCCTTGCCTTAAGCCAAGAAATTCCATTTCCTTAGCATGCCTAGCACTTTTTGGGAAATATTTATTTAAGAATCTCTCTTTGAATACCTCCCAATTAATTGCTCGATTCTCAGCCTCCAATAATCTCTGCTCTCCGGTCCACCAATCCTCTGTGTCCCCAATCAACATGAACGCAGCATAAGTCACCTTCCTGTCGTTGGCACAGTTTATGCCCGTGAAGATCTTTTCCAATTCCTTGATCCACAGAGTAGCCTTATTAGGATCATATTCTCCCTTAAAATGTGGAGGGTTAGTGCGACAAAATTCTGCCAAATTTTGGGCATCAGCAGTAGCCTCCAATTGTTGCACAGTACTTTCTTGTTGTTGAGTCATTTGTTGGTTTTGTTGTAGCATAGCTTCAACTATCGTCTGAATTGCCTCGATTGTAGCAGTCATGTCTCCTCTACGAGCTATAATCCTCCTTCAAGTTAAGCTATACAAAACATAGAGAAAATCATATGTATCCTTTCAGAATACCAAACATAGAGAATCACACAGCACAAACAAGATAGTCGAAAACCACAAGACCCAAAAGAAAACTTAAGTCGGGGCTCTGATACCAAGACAATGTAACACCCTTTTTTCTTTCCTCACGAAGAACGAATGTCACACCATAATATAGAGTAACAAAATAAATTGCGGAAAATAAGAAGCGTGTTGATTAATTAAGACCCGGTTCATTTTCAACACGTGATTAAATAATTTGCACTCTTGAATGATAAAATAATCGAGTATTGAAATATATGTACATATTTTTCTTTGCCTTTTTTTTTTCTTACTTAAACCAATAATAAAGAAAGAATAATAATTGCAGATATAATAAAATCGACACAGAATTAAAAATCATGCATTCACAATATATATATTATATGCATCACCCTGTTTAATTACATCATAAATTATACAAAAAGCAAAAGATGTACCCACCCAAATTGATACAAATATACACCCATTAAATACGATAAAACATCAGGCTTCCCCAAAAAAATAAACGGTTAGCCATCAGTAGCCACCAACAATATCAGCCCCTAAGACCGACGAGAAGGGATTGTAGCTGGGTCCTCCTCAGGGTCTTCCTCATCCGATGAAATTACCATCAGAGCGACCGAATTTTGGGCAGAAGCCCGAGCAGTGGAGAGGAAAGAGTCCTCTTGTGGGGTGTAGTACATATCAGCCCACATATCCCTAACGGGCAGGTTAAACTCCAAAATGACAAAAGCAGTGAAATCGAAAACTGGTGGGTCATGGCCACCCCAAGCTAAAGACACCGTCAGCTCCTCGCGGTACACACATCGATTCGTCTGCACATGTATGTGCCAGTAATCGGGCCCTCCATAGAAGGTCATCCTGACGCACCCCAAAAATCGGTGTGGGTGTGACGACATCCTCAGCAAGCTCTAGTCGTAGTGCGGCCAAAAACCTGGAAACTCAGGTGTTTCCTTCTCTTCCTCACGAACGTCTTCTCAGTAGTACACAGACCGACAGAAATATAGAAAATACAGAAAGAGATGAGACTCCCAGCTTTCAATACCAATATGGTAGCGAGAAAACAGAACGGCGCTGGATGCCCACATATCAACACAGTTCAAATATCCAATCACAATGATAATTAAAACTTACAGTAAAAGCAGAACAATAATAAATAACAGTAAGGATCCGCAATATCAGGCAGACAACATCAATATTTCCAACAATCAATAGTTCAAGTAATCAGAATGTTATTACAGTAATAAGAACAAATATTTTTCTGCAGTTATAAATGCTCATGCTTAATGAATTATAAGACTGACAATTCACAATGCAAATGATACCAAGTTCCTACTTCATGAAGCTAGACATAAATATTTTAGTAGTAAATGATCAAGGAGTTATGCTAGTATCTCGTTAGATTTAAAAATAGTGTGCTCATCTCATAAAGGTATTTGTGCAATACGGCTTATATATGGCACCTCAACAGTTGATCGCGATATAAGACAGCGTCTCAATCTGGATCGTCGGTATGTTTGCATCGGTCTATCCCACGGCCCCAGTGGAGCTACCACTATCCATTGTCAGACACCCGCACCCCGACGCCCCCAGGGCCAACCACTATGACCCTACACTTAGTCTACTTGCACCCGCGCATAGGTGTTATTCAAACTCCTAGGCATACATCGCCTTTCCAAACAATGTCCAATGGACAACACATATGCATGATGACACAATGTATATCATGTATGTTTATCAATGATACACTTATCATAAAATATATCACAATGGCATATATTTATTTCTCAATATCAACATGTCATGATTTCATCGAATACCTAGTTCCACATAGGAACTCACAACAACATAGAACCAATTCTCAACATCAACATTTATACATATATGGTTCATCAATTATTACAAGTCCATATTATGGATTTATATTTCCAAAGTCTTAAGCTTTGATCAATTATGAAAAATTTAGGTCAAATAGCCCTTAAAAACTGTGGCCCTCTTAAGAGTTATTACTAAATTTAATTTTTTTCCCATCTCATTATGGATTATGTATATCCCTAAATTCTTAATTTCCAACAATGCTCCAAGGCATCATTTAGCCTCAAAATTTTTCTCTAAAATCGTGGCCTTCCTAGGTCACTAAGATTCCAATTTTTCTTCACATTATGCATTAGTTACTTGATACCTAATCACTTAAATTTTATTTCACCCAAAATCAATGAAATCCCTTAAATTCTAAGCCAAAATCGTGACCTCACCCTAGTGTAGAAAACCTCAAATTTTTCATTCATTCATTCTAACATTTCCAAACATTCCAACACCACCAATGCATTCAAAATCATTATTAAATCATCAACATCAATTAAGAGCACATACACATGTAAAATCATCAATTAAAGCAAGCATACAATTATGGATTTCTCCATCAAACAATCACACAAAGTCTCCTCACCACCAATAATGGTTGAAGTGAGTAAATCTCCCTCTTACCTAAAGGAAGAACACGAATATGGTCTCCTATTGGCTCCTTGGTGGTTTCGGTTTTGAGCTTCCAAAACCCTAAAATTCTCTAACACAAAGGATCAATATTAAGTTTGGTAAAAGATAGTTCTTTGGTCTCCAATGAAGCCATAGAACACGAAAATGGAGAGAAGAAAGAAGAAAATGGAAACTTTGCCTTGAAAAACAATGGAGGTGAAGATGGATTTTGAAGAAATTTTCTAAACAGAAAGTGTAAAGGAGGTTGAGGTGAGTGTAGAAATGGTGTTAATGAAGAGAAAAATGAAGAGAAATGGTCACTAATGGTGGCTTCAAAACTGTGACCATGGAGGAGAAGAAGAGAGAAGGAAGAGAGAAAATGAAGATGAAATCTAGAGAGAGAAATGGATAGATAAAAAATGATATTTTTGGAGTGAATGTGTTAAGTGTGGGAAACAAAATTTTGCTTCCCATGGGCCACATTGCCGCGGCAATAGAGAGGAGAGAGGGGGAAAATTTGGCTTCCCCAACAAGCCAAGGGTAGCTTAGTCTTTTGGTGGTCAAAACTTCTCAAAGAAGCTTTGATTAAAATACACTAAATTTGAATTAAAGTGAATATGATTAGACATAAAGTGGATTACATTAGGATAATGTGATAAGATTTTTAATACATGGTATTATCCAATGGATAATTATTACAGTTGACAGAAGTCAGTATTAATTGTCTAGCAGATAAAATTTATACGACGACTTATAATTTTATCAGATAAAATTTCTCGAAAAACATGAAACCTCGTAAACCGTGTCCAGTCTCGAGTTTAGTAAGATCCCCCATCAACGTTTCCACAGATCAAGGTTCTCGGGAAAAATATCTCATTTTTTCAGTTCCGCTTAGTTTGCACGTAAAATGAGAAATAATATTAAAATATTCTGTATTCTCAGAAAAATCCAAAAAAATTTTCAAAAATCACAAATATTATAAAATGAATATTTATAACGAAATAAATAAATTGTGGGGTGTTATAGTATGTGATGTAGGGGATCTCGCCTCTTTACTGCATTGTTCTATTTGCTTTGTTTTATATTTATGTTTTATGAAGACTGTGATGGCGACAAAGTATAATCTTTTGGGTTTCATTAGGGTGCAGTCTCATGGAGGCACCGACGCATGGCACGTCCAATTGGACATGGGCGCATTTAGTATGTTGGAGATGTTACCTTGTTATCAAGGAGGACCCGCCATAGGGTTACTACTTTTTCTGTTAATGTTGTTGTTTATTTGGAGTTTTATATGCCTATTAGGGAGTTAGGGGGTGATCTCCTTTACACTCTTAGGGAGGATTCGGAGGTGACGTCTGCTGAAACTCCCATCCATAAAGACATGCCCTAACTAGGGAATTTGTCTGTTAGGGATCCCAAAGAGGATCCGGAGGAGGATCGGGTGTAGGACCCTTCTCTTAAGGTGTTTGGACTTGGGCCAGGTTTAGTTTCGATATAGTAGTTGTACATATTCTTTTAAGTATGTAAGTTTTATGTATTTATGTTGTTAGTAAATCATATTATGTATATATGAAATGTGTATTATTCAGTTTATTATGTTTTGTGTTATTTATATTTTTGTTAAGTTCATGTGATCAGCGAAAAGAAATCGTATAACCCGTATATTACAATATTAAAATATATATGACTTGGGTTTAGTTTTATAATGTTTTAGTCTAAAATGTAATTCCCTAGGAAGGGTGTTACACTTTCTACTAAACAGTGATTAACCTAGTTAGCATTGAGATAGACACACTCAGAGGAAACAACTCTAGTAGGAATATCAGACAGAAAAACTAAGGTCTTATCTGAACAGTTTAAGACTACATGATTGGATGATAACTAATCCATACTAAGAATGACATCTATGTCTACAAGGGGTAAACAAATAAGATTTATGAAGAAAACTCTATCTTCTACTTGTATACAACAATCAAGGCATACTTTTTGTTAACCATGGCAAGCATTACCCAAGAGGGGGGTGAATTGGGTGATTACAAATTTCAAAATAACTTTGAGAAATTATTCATTTTGATACTTTCAATCAATACTTGTAGCAGAATAAGCTTGACAAAGGTATAACTATTATAGATTGAATACTTTACTCACAAATAAACAAGCCAAGATATAAAGTATTCAAGCAAAGCTAAATATCAAATTTAGCTCAAGCATATATAATTAAGGTACAAATGTAAAGAGATAGAGTTGAGAAGATCAAACACAAGATTTATCCTGGTTCAGCCACCAATCCACGTGTGGCCTATGTCCAGTCCTCAAGCAATCACTCAAGATTTTCCACTATATCTTCAAGCTTCATCGGGTGCTTGAAAACCTTTACACAATAGAGCACTCACCACACCTTGGGATACCTCACCCTTTGTGCTTGAGCCTCAAAATAGGGATACCTCACCCTTTTCACTGGAAGGATACTGTAACGCCCCTTTTTCGGAAGGGAACGTCACATTATCAAATAAAATAAAATGCGGAAATTAAATAATTAAGACAATTAAGGCCCGGTTCATTTTATTCAAGATTAGCTTATTTAAACTTATCGGTACATGAGCAAAATGACGGTATATTATATATGTATATATATATATATTTTATTTTTCTTTTTGGATTGAATCAATTGGTCAAATGTAATTAGCCATAAAAATAAGGCAAAAAGGTAACACTTATATCTGAATAACTTGCACATATGTTATATGTATAAATGTTAACAACATTTTGAATACAAGCCTGGAATATCCTAAAAAACAAAACTATACCTGCCCCAAAAGATTATACAAATATGCCCCAGTGATGCCAAAATAGACAACCCACACAAAAATACATCAGGCCCCAAAATAAAACACTGGTAGCCGTCAGTAGCTACCAGTAAACTCAGTCTCTCAGATGAGGAGGGAGCGTATCCGGGTCCTCAGCAGGATCCTCCTCTTCCGAGGAAACCTCCATTGGAACCACAGAAGCACGGGACGGAGCCCGAGCGGTGGAATCATAGGAGTCCTCCCGTGGGGTATAGTAACGAGTGCCCCACATCTCACGGATGGGCAAGTAAAACTCCAGTCGCAGGCTGATGTGACAGGTGAGGACAGGTGCCTCGTGACGTCTCCAGGCTAGGGAAATGGATACATCTCCCATGTAGACACAGCGATCCGAGTTCAGGTTGATGTGCCAACACTCTGGCCCTCCAAGGAAGGTCAGACGCACGTCGCCCAGAAATTTGCGCATGCGTGCCTCCATCGGCTCAATAGAAGTCAATCTCATTCAGGCCAGAAGCCATGGAAATTAGGGGCTTCAGCTTCCGTACCGTCGTCTTTAATAGATATAGTATGCACACAAAGGCAGCAAATAACAGAAACACAGGAAAGAGGTAAGACTTCCTACCATCATTACCAACTATGGCAGCCAGGAATATTACGGCGCATAGCGCCCATACACAGTCTCATGAATAATAACAACAATGATAGGCAGATAGTACATCTATAAGCAAGTAAACAGTTCTAGGCAGGCATTTATCATAATAATTATATAAACATGTTCAACTCACATAGGGTAATAATCATCAATAGTAAGACATCTCATGATGCACATGCATGCGGTATTCAAATTCCCTACTCCATGGAGCTAGACTCAAACAGTCAGAGAGAAAGATCAGGAGACATGTCTGTAACTCGGCTGCCGAGGCCAGTGCTATCAATAAATTTTCTCGTGCGCAATCATGGCATTGTACAGACATTCTACACTAGATCACGATATAGGACAGTGTCTCAGTCCGGATTGTCAGTGCGTTTGCATCGGTCTACCCCACGGGCAGGAGAGCTACCAACCTCCCATTGCGAGGAACCCACACCCCGATGCCCCCAAGGTCAACCAACGACCTACACTTGTCTATTCGCACCCGCACTAAGGTGTGTTCAATCTCCTAGGCAACTTGGCCTTACAACAGTCCACAAGGACAATCACAATGCATAAGATACTATGCATGAACATGTGTGATTCACAATCTCATACTATTCTATAATATGCCACATTAGGCAAATATAAGCGTCAATATACAAATGGTAATTCGCATGTACTCACAATATCATATTATTGAAATAAATCGAGGTAACACATTTTCATGATCCATTATGCATTCTTAATTAAGATTTGTCATCCTTGTCAAAGTTCACGTCCAATCCTATTCTTACAACTTGCAAAATTTTCCAAGGCAATTAAATTTCTTCCACCTTTGTAAATCGTTCAAGCTCTTAGGCCTTGCACTCTCTTATTCTTCACTCACTTGGAATTACCCTAGGTTTTATGATGATCTCGTTCTTAGTCCTTTAAGATTTATGAAATCTTGATTATATTAAATTCTTCCGATTCCTGAGTTATCCATTTTATGACATAGGTATCTTAACATAATCTACTCTCATAGAGTCTCTCTCTCTTTCTAGAGGAATTTCCTTAACAAATTCAGTTCCTTACTTCATTTTATGTTGTAATACCTTCACATGGAAGTCTTAGCATCATTTCACCATCATCTGGGTAATTCTGCTATGGGCGCCTAGGCGCCATGTCTGGAGCGCCTGAGCGCCTGAGCGCCGGATGAGCGCCTAAGCGCTGAGCTCGAAGCTCCTGAGCACTGACCAAGCCGTGTAACAGGGAAATTTCTCTGGGCAGTGAGCGCCTAAGGGCACTATGCACAGCGCCTAGGCGCTGGTGCATTTTCAAGGATTTTGCAGAATTCAGTTCTGCAGAACCATGGCCCAACCAACCTCAAATCATTTCAGTCATTTTAGCAAGGTCCAAGGCAGGGTTTATGTCCACAAAACACACATTACAAACTCCTATAGTCATACACATGTAACAACTACAAACCATGAAAATAACATAATGTGGCAAAAAGAGAGACCCAATATGGTTTTTCCCCCATTTACAACAACATATACAAGACATTCCCTTAACAAAGATTGGTTGAGGAGGATCATCTTCCTCTTACCTATGTGTAGAAATCAAGAGAGCTCCAAGAAAACTCCTTGTAAATTTCAGATTTCACTCTCCAAAAGCCCTAGAAATGGTGACATGATTAGAATGACATATGGACATGAAAAATGGAGTGTAAATGGCCATTAGAGGACCCTTGAAGACGAAAATGAAGAGAAGGGAAGAGAGGTCTTGAAACTTACCCAAAAACCCTAACTTTGAAACTTGAAGAAGGTGGTGAAAATGGTGGAATCTCTAAATGCTTCAAGAAGGAAAAGTGTTTAGAAGAAGGAGAGGATCTAGAAAATGTAGTTGGATGAAGATTTGGTGAAGATGGAGTGGGGAGATGAAGGCTGGTGTCGTGGGGTTCCAGGAGAAAGGAAGGAGAAAAATAATAATAGGAAGAAGAAGAGAAAGAAGAAGAAGAAGTAGAAGAGGTGATATGGGAAAATCAATTCTTTTTCCCCCTTCCAAGGGCTGCTGCCGAAGTGAAGAGAGAGAGGAGTGAGGGAGAGTTGGCTTCCAAAGGAAGCCAAGGGCATATAGGTCATTGACTTGGTCAAAGCTTCTCAAAGAAGTTTTGGCTATTTTAACCATTAAATTTGAATCTAAGTGGATAGATTAGACATAAAGTAGGTTGCATTAGGATAATGTGATAGTATTTTTATTACACACTATTATCCAACAGATAATAGTTACAGCTGACAGAAGTCAGTATTTAATTAATCTGACAGATGAATTTTTCTTTTCGCTGTATCGATTTATTTTATCTGTTAAGATTTCTCGAAAGTTTGTGAAACCTCGTAAACTGTGTCAAGTCCCGGGTTTAGTAAGATCCCCCGTTGACTTATCCATAGTTCAAGGATCGTAGAGAAAACATCACGTTTTCCTAGTTTCGTTAAGCGCACATGCAAAACGAGAAATATATTAAAATATTCGACGTTTCCGTAAAATTCTAGAAAAATTCCCAAAAATCAAGAATAATATAAAATGACTATTTATTCATAAACAGGTATTTTTCGGGATGTTACAGATACCTCACCCCCTTTACAACCTTTGAAGGATACCTCACATTCTTTACAATAAGGGATACCTCACCCTTTTTCACTATAGGGATACCTCACCCCCTTTATAAAATAAGCAAAGTGTTTGAATGATAGAAACTCTCTCAAAGAGTAGATAATACAAATTGAAGCTCTATGGGTATTAAGGATTCACACTTTGAAGCTCAAAACAGAGTTTTGGAGAAAGAGATGATGAAATACAAATTTAATGCTCAAGAACGATTTTCAGATTATTCTCCTAGTTTCTCTAACCCTTCATTAATGCCCAACAACTTAGATTTATAGATGAAAGCAATTAAGAGCCGTTGCGGATAGTTAGAAACATTAAATGCTCTGTAATAGAGCCGTTGTTCATGTTTTCTGATTTCCCAGCTAACCGATTAGGAAGTAGGTCTTCATTTTAATTCCTAAGATTGCTTCTGTTTTAACCACAAACCGGTTAGGCAACAAGCCTAATCGGTTAGGCCTTCACCAGAGGCCTTCATACGAGACATTCTAACTGGTTGGCATAATGCCCTAACTGGTTAGGTTATATAATTTTTAGCTACTGGAAATATATATAACCAGTTAATTAAATGTTCAAATCAGTTAGGCTCTAAAACAACAGTTTCACATTTTCACTTAAAACTCTGCTAACCGATTACTTATTTCATCTAATCGGTTAGGTCCTTAAAAGAAAAACAAAGAAAAACTTATGTTTTATGCAACCAAGGTTTTCCAAATTAATTTCATTCTTTTTAAAACCATTATGCTTAAATCAAAATGCATTTTCATACATGTAAAACATGATTTTGTAATCCAATGATGCAAACCTATAATTTGAGCTTAGTGTGAATCCCAAAATACCTTTACACCAAATCTAAGTCCTATAAGCTATTCTTGAAGATCCTTGGGACTTGATCTTTTGCCATCATCAATTCTTGATGTAATCCAAGCTTCCAAAAATTTCTTCTCTTTAAATCTTGCAAAAGCTTGGAACATCTTATCATTCTCATTCTTCTTGAGTTGGGCATTATTATAATCTTTTGCTTTCTTGTTGCAATGCTCACTCTTGGTACTTGGACTATTCTACAAAGTATTGCTCACTTAAAACATAGTTCGTCCAAACTCATAATTCAATATCTTCATATGCATGATTCATAAATGTATAACTCTAGTTAGTATAACATGCATATAAGACTTTCATAGACACATCCAAATAAGACATTTATCAATTACTAATAGATATGCTCTATATAGCATGCAACAAAGAACACCTTGCACATTTTCATTTAAATAGAGTCAAATCAAATATTAATTCATTATAACTCATGTAAAGCATTATTGGATATGTTATATGAAGAATGCTACACATATCTCATTGCATGATTATTATATGAGATATAACAAGATAGAGTACATGATCATGCATGGTCCAATATATTCTATTAAGAACATTTATGTAGCATAAGCATTATTCTTTTTGTCTTGTATTTGTCATCATCAAAACTTAACATATTAAACCATTGGGGCAAACTTAGTTGCACAATCTCCCCCTTTTTGATGATGACAAATCACCCAAGAAAAATATGTTGAGAAATATAGAAGAATAGATATTCGTGTAAGCATATCAAATAATAAACATAAGAACATATTTTTCTTTCTAATTCTCACTCCCCCTATTTGACATCAACAAAAAGGCGTAGGAAGAAAAGATAATATTATCTCTCCTCTTTAGATAAAACTTATGCTGCCAAAAAGAGTAGGATCATCAAAACCAAAACATAACTATCTCTCGTTATTTGATTCTACATGTGATTCAAGAAGAGATATGAAACAAGCATACTTTCAAGATATAAAAAATTATTCATGCAATGCCTGTCACATTTTGGTACATCAACATTTAGTATATGATAGCAATAAGCTTAAGCAATTATGTGTAGCATATAATATCTTCCATACCACATGATAAATAAGTACCACTTGATATCACTTGTTAGTAGTTACAAAATATTCGTGTAAGATCATGGAATTGAGGTTTTCAAATGAAAGATCATACAACTTGTCACATATCAGATATGTCTCAATGAAAGAATAAAAAGATATAAAGTTTAAGAATGTTTACCTTCTTTCATTGATGGAGGAAAAGAGAATAAAAAATGATTTTTGTTGATATATTGATAGCATTAAAAAATAAAACACTTCATATCAAACAAGGATGTAAGCCAAGAGATATAAGCAACAATTTATGAACTAGGATCCCTCTCAAAATATGCATATTATCATAAAGTAAAAGAAGACAAAGATACATATTCTTAATCCATTAATGAAAAATCATTTTTAAGACTTCTCCCCCTTTCAAAAAGAATTTTACAAGAACACATTATATTTTCAAAAGAATTTTAGAAAGGTAGAGAGATTTTATATTAAACCACATATTCCTTGAGAATGATCAAACCCAAGTTAAAAGAACATTTGAAAGTACATCTATTCTCTTTCTTATTAAACAAGAGCCTTGAGAAAATAAAACACTTTAAAGAACAAGGCTTATCTTTTGAAGAATTAAGATGGGCTCTATGGAGCACTTCAAAAGATCTATTTAGAAACTTTCTTAAGCATTCTCTTAAGATTTAATAAGACTTTTCAAAGCAAATGAAGAGACTACTACATTTATAGCACAAATCGAATGATCTCTAAGTTTTCAAGACAATTAGGAGGTGAAAATACTTTCAACTTCTTAAGACAAGTTCAAAAGATTCTCAAGGATATGGAACTTGAAAAGCTTCTTTTAAATATGATAAGAGATTTTGCTTTTTTTTTTAAAAAAACTTGTTAGTCAAGCCATAAACTCTTTTCAAAACAAGAGCATGATTCTCTTAGGTGTTATACTACTAAGAAACCATAGATCAAGAGAATCATAGATATCAAACATTCACCATAATGAAATATGCTATAGGGATCAAAGCATGTATAGAACTAATATCATCCACCCTATATGCAATGACAAAATTAGCAAGTTAATATCCAATTAGGCACTTTGTTAATGCTAGGCATACTTCTTATGTAAAGAAACATCTAATCATTTTAGATAAATTTATCAAAAAGTATCATACAATCTATATCATATAAAATACCACAATAGCTTGGGGATTGAGAGAGTGATGCTTCTTTAGAATGTTCTTCATTTATTGGTTCTTTGAGTTTGAGCTTTCTTCCATTGCGTATTCCATTCCGTTGCACTTGAAGAAAGTCTCCTCATGTCCTTCTTCATTCAACTCTTCTCTTTATCCATGCTTGACATTTCAATATTTGATGGCTATATTTGAAGCACATAGAGACACTTGCAAAGCTAACTCTAAAAGTTTTCTAAAACATAGGTTAACATCAAATATCATTTAAGTCTATTTACAAGCATAATTTAGGTTGATATATATAATGTAGAGCATGTACCACATTATCAACCATGCAAAGTTTAGCTCTAACAAGAATGCATGAAGCACATATGCACTTAAAAATATGATTTAAGCATTTTAAGGCATGATTCAAGTTTATCAAGAAACACATGTTCATAAGCATTTTGGGGCAAACAATGATCATGTTAGGCATGTTATATCAAGTAAGGAGTTCTAGTGTGCACACATGCCAAGTTTCTTACATAGAGGTTCAAAGACAAGTTCAAGGCACAAGATGACGCACTTATTTCTTGTTTTCAAGATATGAACATATCAAGTAATTTCAAACAAGAAGACATATAACCTTTTACTTTCTAATCTCCAAGTAAGTATATAAGACAATTAAGCATCAAAGAGAAAGGATTAGAACTACTTATGAGCATGTGAATTTCCACATTTGAACAAAGAGAATTGGTCACAAGCTCAAGCACAAAGATATTACTATAACATGTTATTCCAAGCAAAATGTGTGCATATCTAGCATGTTAGCATATGTGAAGACACTTTTAAGACATAATGCTAGAAGAGCACAACTTAAGGCATGTTCAGGCATAAAAACAACTCTCTACTTATCCAAATATAACATGATATTTAACTTAAAGCATAAATAAGGATAAGAGATTGATATTTTAAAAGGTGCTTCAATAACCAGTTAGGATGTAGGTATAATCGATTTTGAGCATGGGTCAAGAAAGGTCAAGCCTCTGTTTGAAGAGAATAATCAGTTAGGAGTTATTTATAACAGAGGAATTTCTTCTAGTTTATGTGAATAACTGATTACTAGTTTTCTCTAATCGGTTAGGCTTTTTATTGAAACTAATACATATGCTTCTATTTTAGTGTATAATCGATTAGAGCAAGTCTCTAATCGGTTAATCCCTTCTTGAAACAAATACTAATGCTTCTATTTTCATGTATAACCGATTACCAAATTAGCCTAATCGGTTAGGCTCTTTTTAAAACATAACGAGGGAATGCCTCTGTTTGATAAACTAATTGGTTATCTTGTTTCCTTAATTGATTAGCCATTTTAGAAAACAAAGAGGCAATGCCTCTGTTATGAGGAAATAATCGATTAGAGGGATGTGATAACCGATTATTGATTTAGAAAAAGCACAACCTTTGTTTGATTTGAATAACTAATAATTGATACATGATACAACAAGACATTATGCAGTAAAGAAATTTAACCAAATTAAATGCATTCATGACAATCAAACCAACTAGGAGCATAAGGAAATGATCACTAAATCCCAATTCTTAAAGGCATTTTAAATCAATCAAGGATCATGTTAGAAAGGGATAAAAACAAGATAAAACACATTCATTTTAAGACATGATTGCTCAAGGCTTTTAAGAACAAATATATCATTATCAAACATGTCATTTCAAATAGGAAGCATACTTATCTAGCATGTAGAGATATTTTCAAGATATAAGACTAGAAAAGTATAACACAAGTTTCCACTTATCCAAAGATTGCAAGACCAAGCTTCATGGAGAGAAGGAAGAGAGCTTGGAATTATTTCCAGTCTTTGTACTTGGAGCAGCCACTTTTAAGATGCTAAAGTCAGCTCTTGGCCTTTAAGTACACCTTAGCCTTGGTAGTCAAGGAAACTCTTTTCCTTACCCATTGCTTCTCTTTTGGAGTCTTGAACTTTACAAGTTCTACATTTTATACTTAAGAAGCTTTGGTTGAAGCCATCTTCCTTCTTTGACCAAAACTTCTACCATTAGGCTTTGGAAGCATTCTCCTTAATGATTCTTCTTTCCTTTGACCAATTAGTCCATCCTTTTGAGAAATTTTTTGCATAATTGAAACACTAGGAGATTTTTTTGGTACCCACTTCATCTTAGGTCCTTGAATGTTAGTACTAGAGCCTTTAAGATCTTTAGGAACCCACATCATGTTATTTCTCATATAAGGATTTCTTCTATAATTGCACAAATGAGAAATATGTCCTAAATGACCACAAAAATTATAAACAATTGAATTCAATGATGACTTGTCCTTTGAAAATCATCTTTGGAAAACTTAAGCCTTTTGTTATTTTTACTTTCTAAACTATTTTTGTCATAAGCCTTGCTTGAATTTTCATGTGGAATAACATTAATTTTATTCTCATTAAAAAACATAGAATGTAAGCAATTAGAATCATTAGCTTTGGAAAATTCGAAAGATAAGTCCTCAACTTGATTTTCTAAATCAATGCACTTTTCACAAGAAGTTGAGGTTTCACATTTCAAAGACATTTCCTCATCAAGAAAAGCATATTCATTTTTCAAAGTTTCAATTTCATTTTCAATGGAGGAAAAGTTTTCCAAACAAAATAAGTTTTTATTTTCTAAATTCAACAAATCATCATATAATTCATCATATGCACATTGTAGCTCATCATAGGAAGGATTATAATCTAATTTAGCATTATTTACCTCAAAGTCCTTTTTAGTCATATAGGAAGCAATCTCAATTTCCAGCATACTTGGCTCTTCAAGAGAATCACCATCTTCCTCATTATTATCCATCATGGATTCAAGAACATTTTCTTGAGGATATTTTTCATGACAAGCTTCCTTTAATGACTTTTGCTCTTCTTGTATTCTATAAACAACTTTATGCACAAAATCATTATTAGCAAGATAAATAGCATCAAGAGCATCCCATATATCTTTAGCACTAGAGCAACTCTTAATTTTAGCATAAGCATCATCATTCAAACTACTTCTCAAGATTTATATTGCTCTAATGTTCAAGGAAAAACATTTCTTGTCATAATCATTCCAAGTTTGTTTTGATTTGTAAGTAAATCCATCAAGTACAATATCCTATAAATCAAGATCAATAGATTGCATATAAATTTCCATTCTAGCTTTCCAATAAACAAAATTCACACCATCAAAGAATGGTGGTTTATCAATTTCAAAATCATTCATTTTGAAAAGCTTTTAATGGTTGCCAACAAATAAGGATCTTTAACTCCAAGCAGTTAAGTTGTTACCAGAGCACGAAGCTCTGATACCACTTATTAACCATGGCAAGCATTACCCAAGAGGAGGGGTGAATTGTGTGATTACAAATTTCAAAATAACTTTGAGAAATTATTCATTTTGATACTTTCAATCAACACTTGCAGCGGAATAAGCTTGACAAAGGTATAACTATTATAGATTGAATATTTTACTCACAAATAAACAAGCCAAGATATAAAGTATTCAAGCAAAGCTAAATATCAAATTCAACTCAAGCATATATAATTAAGGCACAAATGTAAAAAGATAGAGTTGAGAAGATCAAACACAAGATTTATCCTGGTTCAGCCACCAATCCACTTGTGGCCTATGTCCAGTCCTCAAGCAATCACTCGAGATTTTCCACTATATCTTCAAGCTTCAATGGGTGCTTGAAAACCTTTATACAATAGAGCACTCACCACACCTTGGGATACCTCATCCTTTGTGCTTGAGCCTTAAAACAAGGATACCTCACCCTTTTACTAGAGGGATACCTCACCCCCTTTACAACCTTTGAAGGATACCTCACCTTCTTTACAATAAGGGATACCTCACCCTTTTTCATTAGAGGGATACCTCACCCCCTTTATAAAATAAGCAAAGTGTTTGAATGATAGAAACTCTCTCAAAGAGTAGATAATACAAATTGAAGCTCTATGGGTATTAAGGATTCACACTTTGAAGCTCAAAACAGAGTTTTGGAGAAAGAGATGATGAAATACGAATTTAATGCTCAAGAATGATTTTCAGATTGTTCTCCTAGCTTCTCTAACCCTTCATTAATGCCCAACAACTTAGATTTATAGATGAAAGCAATTAAGAGCCGTTTGGGGTAGTTAGAAACCTTAAATGCTCTGTAATAGAGTCGTTGTTCGTGTTTTCTGATTTTCTAGCTAACCGGTTAGGAAGTATTACTAATCAGTTAGGTCTTCATTTCAATTCCTAAGATTGCTTCTGTTTTAACCACTAATCGATTAGGCAACAAGCCTAATCAGTTAGCCTTCACTAGAGGCCTTCATACGAGACATTCTAACTGGTTGGCATAATGCCTTAACCGGTTAGGTTATATAATTTTTAGCTACTGGAAATATATATAACCAATTAATTAAATGTTCTAATCGGTTAGGCTCTAAAACAGCAGTTTCACGTTTTCACTTAAAACTCTGCTAACCAATTACTTATTTCATCTAATCGGTTAGGTCCTTAAAAGAAAAAGAAAGAAAAACTTATATTTTATGCAACCAAAGTTTTCCAAATTAATTTCATTCTTTTTAAAACCATTTTGCTTAAATCAAAATGCATTTTCATACGTGTAAAACATGATTTTGTAATCCAATGATGTAAACCTATAATTTGAGCTTAGTGTGAATCTCAAAATACCTTTACACAAGTTCTAAGTCCTATAAGCTATTCTTGAAGATCCTTGGGACTTGATCTTTTGCCATCATCAATTCTTGATGTAATCCAAGCTTCCAAAAATTTCTTCTCTTTAAATCTTGCAAAAGCTTGGAATATCTTATCATTCTCATTCTTCTTGAGTTGAGCATTATTGTAATCTTTTGCTTTCTTGTTTCAATACTCATTCTTGGTACTTGGACTATTCTACAAAGTATTGCTCACTTAAATCATAGTTAGTCGAAACTCATAATTCAATATCTTCATATGCATGATTCATAAATGTATAACTCTAGTTAGTATAACATGCATATAAGACTTTTATAGACACATCCAAATGAGACATTTATCTATTACTAATAGATATGCTCTATAGAGCATGCAACAAAGAACACCTTGTACATTTTCATTTAAATAGAGTCAAATCAAATATTAATTCATTATAACTCATGTAAAGCATTATTGGATATGTTATATGAAGAATGCTACACATATCTCATTGCATGATTATTATGTGAGATATAACAAGATATAGTACATAATCATGCATGGTCCAGTATAATCTATTAAGAACATTTATGTAGCATAAGCATTATTCTTTTTGTCTTGTATTTGTCATCATCAAAACTTAACATATTAAACCATTGGGGCAAACTTAGTTCCACACTTTTGAAGTTATGACTGGTTTACCGGTTGGAGTGGAAATAGATAAGTCATATGACAACTCTGACATAGGAAAATCCAACAAAAGAAACAAAGGAGTGGGATGCTCCTGAATCATATATGACATTTAAAAGATGATTATGAATTATGCTTTTACCTTGGATAAGGCCGGAAGACTAAGCCACCTCTTTCCCTCCTAGTGTGTAAACTCTTCCTTTAGCTAGTGACTTTGGGGTAGACACATCTTCTTTCTTTAGAGGACAATCCTTGGAGAAATGCCTAGTTGCTCACATATGTAACACACAAAATGGCCTGCCAAACATGGTTTGCCTCCATGTGTTTTCCCACATTTAGTGCACTTTGGTACCTTAAAGCCTGTCTTGCCTTTTCTTTTAGGGTTGCTCATTTTAGAAGCACTTTGCTTACTCTTGTCATCATCACGTTTTCTCTTTTGGAAGTCTTGTGCCCTTTCCTCTGATTGAGGCCTATGAACACTTGACTCTACAATTCTACATTTGTTGACTAGGGAAGGAAAATCCCTAATCTCCATAGGTCTGATTATACTTTTGATCTCATCTCTTAAACTAGTTTTGAACTTCAAACATCACCAATTATTGTTTGGATTGTAATGAAAATGCGAAGAGAACTTTGACAACTCCTCGAACTTGGCCATGTACTGGCCCACTGACAAGTTTTCTTGTTCTAATTGTATAAACTCTACTTCCTCATCATCATGTAGAGTTTTCAGGAAGTACTTCTCCAAAAAGGTTATCTTGAAAACCTCCCATGGCATCTAGGTTCCAGAAGCTTCCATTACCCTTTTTGTACTTTTCCACCAATGCTCTGCCTCTCCTTTTAACATATAAGAGGCAAAAGACACCTTTTGCTCATCCGAGCACATCATCATATCAAAGATCTTTTCTATTTCACTAAGCCACTCCTTAGCCTTAGCGGGATTGTACTCACCTCTAAAAGGTGGAGGGTTTGTCTAACAAAAAGCTAACCAATCTTGGAAATTTTGCTATCTTCTGACTTGTACCTCTTGTACTGGTTGTACAGGTTGTGTGGGTTGTTGTGGTGGATTTACTTCCATCCTCTTAAGAACCCTAACTGTAACAATTGCTTGCTCCCTTATAGCATTAGCAGTTACTACTTCCTAATCTCTTATGGCATTAGCAGTTATGATCGTTTGTTCTCTCATAGCATTGGTGATAACTCCATAATTTGTAGTTATTTGTGCCCTATATCTGTGTTATATCGATTGCTTAGTCCTTGTTTTGATGCATGAATGGAAGACTTTAGCTTCATATTTATATAATTCAATTGTAGTTATTTGTGCCCTATATCTTCTATTATGATTCTGAGAAAATGTTTCTGATTCTTTAATAGATTGAGTATAATTGTACTTATTATTGAATTGGTAATTTCTCTATGGTAGGTAGGGTTCCAACCAAGTGAAATTTAGAAGATTTGGACTAACATTGCAAGAGAAAATCAAGTGCAAGGATCAGTTTGTCACGTCGCGGTGCAGACATATCAATGTCACAGTGTGGGCCACCCTTGCTCCAGATAGAGAGCTATGCAATTTGCACACCATGTAACGCCTCTTTTTCTATAAGTAGCCACGAAGAAAGGACGTCGTACTATAACTATAATAATAATTTGTAACATAAAGTGAAATAAATTAAATTGCAGAAAATAATAATTATTTTTAAAACTCGTAGTCCCGATTCATTTTATGGTTATTTAAGTTCGTCTACAAATGTCACCATTTTTTTTGTTAAGATTATAGATCATTGCCAAGTGGCGTTAAGAGAGTTAAGTTAGAGTCCATTACGTATAGAAATCATAAATAAAACAGTTGCAATAAATAAAGTTTAACAACGTAAAATGAATCATACACATTATATATATATATATATATATATATATATATATATATATATATATATATATATATATATATATATATATATATATATTTATAAGCCTGTTTAATTACATTCCAACATTTACCAAAAAGTAAAATATGTACCCACCCAAAGATATACAAATAAACCCCAGCATGTACAACAAAACATCAGGCTTCCCAAAAAGATTAACGGTTAGCCATCAGCAGCTACCAATAGTATTAGCTCCTATGACTGACGAGAAGGGATCATAGCCGGGTCCTCCTCAGGGTCTTCTTCGTCAGAGAAAACATCCATCGGAGTGACAGAGCAATGGGCAGGAGCCTGAGCAGTGGACAAAAAGGAGTCATCATGTGGGGTGTAGTACATATCGGCCCACATGTCCCTAATGGGCATGTAAAACTCCAGCCAAACAAAAGCATGAAAATTTACAACAGGGGCATCATAACGACCCCAAGCCAGGGATACCGTTAGCTCCCCATGGTGCACGCAACGGTTCATCTGCACATTAATGTGCCAGCAATCAGGGCCTCCGTGAAAGATCATCCGAGTGTAGCCCAAAAATCCGCAGGGGCGTGATGTCATCCTCAATCACTTCAGTCGTAGTCTGGCCAGAAGCTTGGAAACTCAAGAGCTTCCTTATCTTCTACACGAACGTCTTCTCAAAATCACACGATCCAACCAGAATACAAAAATAAAAGAATTACAGAAAGAGGTGAGACACCCAACTTTCAGTACTAATATGGTAGCAAGAAAATAGAATGGCGCTAGATGCCCACATATAACACAATTCATACAATTAATTATAGTAACAATAGCAATCAACAGTAAACGTAGAATAACAATTAATAACAGTGAATATTATTAACAAAGATAAAAGGCATCCATAATTCAAGAATTGAATGACTATCGCAATTATAATATTAAATATGTTTTATAGTTATAAATGTTCATGCTCAACGAATCATGTGACTGACAATTCACAATGTAAAAAGGGTACCAAAAATTCCTACTCCATGGAGCTAGACATTACATTTTCGGAGTGAATGATCAAGGAGTTATACCAGTATCTCGTTAGCCTTAAAATAGTGTGCTTCATCTTATAAAATAGTTACGCAAATGGCTTATACATGGCACCTCAACAGTTGATCGCGATATAGGATAGCGTCTCAGTCAGAATCGTCGGTGTGTCACATTAGTCTATCCCACGGCCCTAGTGGAGCTACCACTGTCTATTGTGAGACACCCACACCTCGACGCCCCCAGGGTCAACAACATATGACACCTACGCTTAGTCTATTCGCACTTGCACATAGGTGTTATTCAAACTCCTAGGCATACACAACCTTTCTAACAACGTCCAACGGACAACACATATGCATGATGACACAATGTCCAATCATGTATGTTTATCAATGATGCATTCATCATAGCATATCACAATGACCTATATATCCATTTTCAATATTAATACGTCATACTTTCATCAGAAAATTGGTCCCACATAGGAACTCTCAATTGCATCAAACAATTTCCAATATCAATACATATTCAAGTCCATCGTTCCACACATACCGAAATTTCCATGTTATGGATCCAAAAATTCCATTTTCAAAATCATTTCTCCATTATTGGTATAGAGAGATAATCCTATTACATTTAAGTGAAATAAAATTCATGAATCTAGTGTTTTAAGATTTATGTTTGAGTTACAAGGAACAAGGAACCATGTTTTCATCATTTTTAGCTTAAAATCCCATTTTAGGATCATGGTAATCGATTACATGTCTCTGGTAATCGATTACTAGCAACAGAACCTCTGTAATCGATTACAGACTGAATGTAATCGTTTACATAGCTTCCCAGAAACACGATTTGTAACTCCAGCGACCTGGTAATCGATTACACCACTTTGGTAATCGATTACCATCTAGATAGAACCTCTGTAATCGATTACAAACTGATTGTAATCGATTACGTGATTCCCAGAATCATAATTTTGTAATCCCAGAGGCTTGGTAATCGATTACAAGCTAGACAGAATCTCCATAATCGATTACAGACAGGATGTAATCAATTACGTGATTCCCAGAATCACAGTTTTGTAACTCCAAAGGCTTGGTAATCGATTACAGACACTATGTAATCGATTATCATGCATAAACTTGTAGAAAAGAGATCTTTTAGCCATCTAAACTCAAACCAAATCAATCCATAACATTTTCAACATCATATTAGCTCCAACATGCATCCAAAATCACATAAAGGGAATCAATAACTCATACAAATCAAACCAAATACACCATTGTGAAAAGAAGAAAGAAAAACACATAATGAAGAGGGAAATCCACACATGGATCCCTCAATCAACAACAACATACAAGACATCTCCTTATTACCAAGATTAGTTCAAGAGGATTATATCCCTCTTACCTAAATGAAGGTAGCACAAGGATGCTAGTCCCTTCTTATTCTTGATTTTCATTTTTACCTTCTAGAAAACACCAAAGTGAGTGACTTCCACCATGTCCACTCAAACCATGGAAAGATGAGTTCTTGGTCACATAGGTGGCCAAGGAAAACGAGAATGAGAAGAAAATAGAAGAAAGTTGAAGACTTTACCTCAAAGCTCCAAGCTTTAGCTTCAATGGTGGACAATGTAAGAAGAAGAAGAAGAAGAAGAAGAAGAACCAAAGGATGGCCACAAAAGAGAGTAGTCTTGGAATTATGGAAGAAGACAAGAAATATGATATGTTTAGTAGACAATGGAGATAGTCTCCAATGTGTGTGTGTGCACCGTGGAGGAGGAAGAAAAAGAAAAGAGTGAAGAAGGAAAAGAGTGATAAGTGTTTTTGGTGTTTAGAAATGTAAGAGTGAAGTAATAAAGTGAGAAGACCACTTTTGACTCCCCAAGGAGTGTTCTGCCATGGAGAAGAGTGAGGAGGGAAGAGAGAGAAAATGAATTAGTTGGGAAATTTCTAGGAAGCTTCCATGGCAAGCTTAAATTAATTTAATCTTTCTTTTGAAAATAAAGCTAATAGATTTGACACAAAATAGATTTTGGATAATAAGATAAGGTTTTTAATACATGTTATTATTTAGTAGACAATTTTTACAGTTGATCGAAGTCAGTATCAATTTATCTGACGGATGAAATCTACACAGCAATTTATTATTTTATCTGTTAAGATTTCTCAAAAAACGTAAAACCTCAGGAACCATGTCTAGCCTCGGGTTTAGTAAGATCCTCCGTCGACGTTTCCACAGATCAAGGTTTTTAGGAAAAATATTTCATTTTCCCAGCTCGGTTCACTTTGCTTGTAAAATGAGGAATAATATTAAAATATTCCACGTTCTCAGAAAAATCCAGAAAAATTCCAAAAAATCATAAATATTATAAAATGAATATTTATAACAAAATAAATAAATTTTGGGGTGTTACAATACTCCCCAACAAATAAGAATTTCGTCCTCAAAATTTTCATACCTTAAAATAACTTTGGGTGTTGCTCCTTCATCTTGTCCTCCAATTCCCATGTTGCATCTCTAGTTGCCTCGTTCCAAATTACTTTCACCAATGAAATATCTTTTCCCATGAGTTGCTTCATTCTCTTATCCTCAATCCTTATAGGAGTTGTTTCTTAAGCAAATTCTCCTTTAATTGTACTGAATCAGGTGCAATGACATGATCAGGACTTGAAATTTATTTTCGGAGTTGTGACACATGAAAAACATTATGGAGATTTGAAAGGAAAGTGGATAAGGCTATTTGATAAGCAATAGGATCTATCTGACGAAGAATTTGATATGGTCCAAGGAATTTTGGAGTGAGCTTTCTAGATTTGAGAACCCGACTGACCCCAGTCGTAGGCGTGACTTTCAGAAATGCATGCTCACCTTCTTCAAATTCAAGAGGCTTTCTTCTTTTATCCGCGTAGCTTTTTTGTCGACTTTGGGCTGTCCTCATTTTCTCCTGAATCATTTTGACTTTCTTGGTTATCTGTTGAATGAGATCAGGTCCGATTGTAAGTCGCTTCCCATCTTGATACCAGCATAGAGGTGTTCGACCCCTTCGTCCATATAGAGCCTCATAAGGTGTCATCCCTATGTTTGAATGATAACTGTTGTTGTAGGTGAATTCTACCAATGGTAAGATTTCATCCCAACAAACAGTTTACTCTATAGCACAAGCTCTTAGCAAATCCTCCAATGACTGAATTGTTCTTTCTGATTAACCATCAGTCGGAGGATGGCATGCAGAACTCAATCGTAGCTTTGTCCCCATTGCTTCTTGAAGACTCTGCCAAAACTTCGATGTAAATCGAGGATCTCTGTCAGAAATGATGCTTGTAGGTATACCGTGAAGTCTGACAATCTCACCGATGTATAACTGAGTCAACTTCTTCAATGAATATTTGATGTTGATCGGCAAAAAGTGCACTGACTTCATAAGTCTATCTACGATCACCCATATTTAATTATGACCTCTTTTTGTTCTTGGTAATCTAACAACAAAGTCCATGGCAATGCTATCCCATTTCCATTCGGGAATAGTCAAGGGTTGTAAAAATCCTGACGGTCGCTGATGTTCAATCTTCGTCTTCTGACAAACCAAACAAGATGATATGCATCTAGCGATATCTCTTTTCATTCCATGCCACCAAAATAACTTCTTTAAATCTTGATATATCTTGGTCATTCCAGGGTGCATACTTAACTGACTCGTATGAGCATGTTCAACTATATACTTCCTGAGTTCCTCATCTTTAGGCACACATACTCTACCTTGGAATCTTAAAATTCCATAACTTTCTTCTTCTAATGTTGAATTACCACCCTGCTTTATCAGCTCTCTTTCCTCTTGCAGGAACTTATCGACCTTCTGTTTCTCTCGGATATCATTCAATAAGTCATTCGAGATCGTGACCATGTTCATGCAGATTTTTCCCGGCGTCAACTCCACAAAAGACCATACGTCTCTGAATTGTTCTATCAAGTCTTTCTCTCTTATCATCATGGTAGAAACACTAACTGTTTTCCTACTCAAAACATCGGCCACCACATTCGCCTTCTTAGGGTGATACTGAAGTTGGAAGTCATAGTCCTTCAAGAATTCTAACCATCTCCGTTGCCTCATGTTCACCTCCTTCTGATTGTATAGATACTTCAAGCTTTTGTGGTCACTAAAGACGTTGAAAGTACTCCATACAGATAATGTCTCCATATCTTCAAAGCAAACACCACGGCAGCTAACTCCAAATCATGCGTTGGGTAGTTCTTCTTATGCACTCGTAATTATCTTGAGGCGTAAGCCACTACTTTTCCACCTTGCATAAGAACGCATCCCAATCCTTGATATGAAGCGTCATAGTACACCTCAAATGGTTCATTTGGATTAGGCAGAACTAGCATGGGTGAAGTAGTTAGTCTCCTTTTCAGCTCTTGGAAACTTCCTTCACAAGCGTCTGTCCATTCAAAAGCCTGATTCTTTCTGGTGAGTTGAGTGAGTGGTCTGGCGATTTTAGAAAATCCTTCAATGAACCTCTGGTAATATCCTGCTAATCCGACAAAGCTTCGAATTTCCGTTACCGTCTTCGGCCTTTCCCATTGTAGCACAGCTTCTACCTTCGAAGGATCAACAACAATTCCTTTCTTTGAAATCACATGGCCCAAGAATTTCACTTCATCAACCAAAACTCACACTTGGACAATTTAGCATACAACTCTTTCTCCTTCAAAATCTGAAGAACTATACTGAGATGATCAACATGATCTTCCTGATTTTGTGAATAGATCAAGATGTCGTCGATGAAAACAACGACGAATTTGTCCAAATAAGGATGAAAGATCCTATTCATGTAGTCTATAAAGACAGCAGGTGCATTAGTCACACCAAAAGGCATTACTAAATAATCATAGTGTCTATAACGAGTACGAAAAGCCATTTTGGGAACATCTTCCACTTTCACTCTGATCTGGTGGTAGCCTGACTGCAAATCAATTTTGAAAAACACCGCTGCTTCCTTCAGTTGGTTCATCAAATCATCTATCCTCTGCAATGGATACTTGTTCTTGATTGTGATCTTGTTCAACTGACGATAATCCACACATAATCTTGAAGTACCATCCTTCTTCTTGACTAGCAACACTGGTGCTCCCCAAGGTGATACACTAGGTCTCACGAATTATTTCTCCAAAAGCTCTTCTAATTGCCTCTTGAGCTCAGCTAGCTTAGCTGTCACCATACGGTAAGGTACTATGTAGATAGGACCAGCTCTAGGTACTAAGTTAATAGCAAATTTGATCTCCCTTTCTGGTGGCAAGCCAAGTACATCTTCGGGGAAAACTTCAGGAAACTCTCGGACTACAAAGATTGCATCCACATCAACTTCATTCTCGACCTTCAAAGAAGATAACAGCATGTATCCCCAAGCTCTTTCTTTCAAGAAAGCTTCTGCTTGGTTGGCAGTCACAAATCAAAAATTCTCATCCAAAGGAAAAACTATTGTTTTTCCAGAACAATCTAATAGGACATGGTTAGCAGATAACTAATCCATTCCTAATATCACATCTAGTTGAAATAAGGGCAAATAGATCAAATCGGCATAAAAGATTCAACCTTCAATAATCAATGGGTAATTTAAACAGACTTTGGCAGTGACAACGGGTTTAGTAGTTGGAGTTGAAACAATCAAACCAAATGGCAAAGAAGACACAGGTAAACTAAGTCTTTTCACACAGTCATATGAGATGAAAGAATGAGTTACACCTGAATCATACAATATAATTAAAAGATTACCTTCAATGAGACCTTCCCCTTGTATAAGATCTTTGGATTCGGAGGCCTCAACACCACTTAGGGTGTAGACTCTACCTCTAGCCTGCGGTTTAGAGGTCCTAGCAGCGTTGACGGAAGGTTCCGCCTTGGCTTGATTACAGTCACGGGAAACGTGTCCCGGCTTCCCGCACCTAAAGCAGATAAACCCCTTGATAGTATAGTCTCTGGTGTAGTGCTCCTTTCCGTACTTCATGCACCTCGGCGTAGATGCCGTATTCTGTCCTGTCCTTCCTGGACTTCTAGTTGGGCTTCCACCCGGTGATCTTTGCTGTTGATTTCCAGATGGTTTAGAATAGGGTTTCTTCTGATGACGACCAGCACCACTTCTTCCTCCTCTTTGGGACCGAATTGGCCCAAAGTTTCTGTTTCTCGCTTCACGCGCTTGGTCTAAACTTTCCACCCAGCAGCATGTATCAAGCAGTTCAGAAAATTGAGTAATCTTCAGGGTTATGACAACTCTCTTCACGTCATGTCTCAGGCCTTCTTCAAATTTTCGGCACTTCCAAGCTTCATTAGGTTGGTATTGGAAGTAAGTTGAGAACCTCGACAAGCTCTCGAACTTAGTAGCATATTCGCTCACAATCATACCTCCCTGCCACAAACTCAAAAATTCCATTTCCCTTGCGTGTCTAGCACTCTCAGGGAAATACGTGTTCAAGAACCTTTCCTTGAATACTTCCCAAGTTATCGCTCTATTTTCAGCTTGCAGCAACCTTTGCTCTCCAGTCCACCAATATTCAGCATCTCCTATCAGCATAAATGCAGCATAGGTCACCTTTCGGTCATTGGCACAGTTCATGCCAGTAAATATCTTCTCCAGCACTTGGATCCAAAGCTTAGCTTTCTCCGGATCAAACTCTCCTTTGAACTGCGGAGGGTTAGCATGATGAAATCCCTCTAAGTTCTGAGTATCAGTCGTAGCTTCCAGTTGTTGTGCAGCTCTCGCTTGTTGTTGAGCCATTTGTTGATTTTGCTGTAACATTGCTTCAGTCATTTTCTATATCGCTTCTATCGCAGCAACCATATCACCTTTGCAAGCCATAGTTTCTTTCAAATCAAACTACATAAAATACAGAGAAAAGTCAGATGCATCCTTACGGAATACCAAACACAAGGAATCATAGAGAATCACACAGCACAAACAAGACAGTCCAAAACCACATGACCCAAAAGAAAACATAAATCGGGAGCTCTGATACCAAGACAGTGTAACGCCCCTTTTTCTATAAGTAGCCGCGAAGAAAGGACGTCGCACTATAACTATAATAATAATTTGTAACATAAAGTGAAATAAATTAAATTGTGGAAAATAATAATTGTTTTTAAAACTTGTAGTCCCGATTCATTTTATGGTTATTTAAGTTCCTTTACAAATGTCACCATTTTTTTTTTTGTTAAGATTATAGATCATTGCTAAGTGGTGTTAAGAGAGTTAAGTTAGAGTCCATTACGTATAGAAATCATAGATAAAACAGTTGCAATAAATAAAGTTTAACAATGTAAAATGAATCATACACATTATATATATATATATATATATATATATATATATATATATATATATATATATATATATATTTATAAGCCTATTTAATTACATTCCAACATTTACCAAAACGTAAAATATGTACCCATCCAAAGATATACAAATATACCCCAGCATGTACAACAAAACATCAGGCCTCCCAAAAAGATAAACGGTTAGCCATCAGTAGCTACTAATAGTATCAGCTCCAATGACTGACGAGAAGGGACCATAGTCGGGTCCTCCTCGGGGTCCTCTTCGTCCGAGGAAACATCCATCGGAGCAACAGAGCAACGGGCAGGAGCCCGAACAGTGGACAAAAAGGAGTCATCACGTGGGGTGTAGTACATATTGGCCCACATGTCCCTAAAGGGCATGTAAAACTCCAGCCGAACAAAAGCATGAAAATCTACAACAGGGGCATTATAACGACCCCAAGCCAAGGATATCGTCAGCTCCCCATGGTATATGCAATGGTTCGTCTGCACATTAATGTGCCAGCAGTCAGGGCCTCCGTGAAAGATGATCCGAGTGTAGCCTAAAAATCTGCGGGGGCGTGATGTCATCCTCAATCACTTCAGTCGTAGTCTGGCCAGAAGCCTGGAAACTCAGGAGCTTCCTTATCTTCTTCACGAATGTCTTCTCAAAATCACACGATCCAACTAGAATACAAAAATAAAAGAATTACAGAAAGAGGTGAGACACCCAGCTTTCAGTACCAATATGGCAGCAAGAAAATAGAACGGTGCTGGACGCCCACATATAACACAATTCATACAATTAATTATAGCAACAATAGCAATCAACAATAAATGCAGAATAACAATTAATAACAGTAAATATTGTTAACATAGATATAAGGCATCCATAATTCAAGAATTGAATGACTATCGCAATTATAATATTAAACATGTTTTATAGTTATAAATGCTCATGCTCAATAAATCATGTGACTGACAATTCACAATGCAAAAAGAGTACCAAAAATTCCTACTCCATGGAGCTAGACATTACATTTTCGGAGTGAATGATTAAGGAGTTATGCTAGTATCTCGTTAGCCTTAAAACAGTGTGCTTCATCTTTTAAAATAGTTGCGCAAATGGCTTATACATGGCACCTCAACATTTGATCGCGATATAGGACAACGTCTCAGTCAGGATCGTCGGTGTGTCGCATTGGTCTATCCCACGGCCCCAGTGGAGATACCACTGTCTATTGTGAGACACTCACACCTCGACGCCCCCAGGGTCAACAACATATGACACCTATGCTTAGTCTATTCGCACCCGTACAAAGGTGTTATTCAAACTCCTAGACATACACAGCTTTTCTAACAATGTCCAACGGACAACACATATGCATGACGACACAATATCCAATCATTTATGTTTATCAATGATGCATTCTTCATAGCATATCACAATGACCTATGTATCCATTTTCAATATTAACACGTCATACTTTCATCAATAATTGGTCCCACATAGGAACTCTCAATTGCATCAAACAATTTCCAATATCAATATATATTCATGTCCATCGTTCCACACATACTGAAATTTCCTTGTTATGGATCCAAAAATTCCATTTTCAAAATCATTTCTCCATTATTGGTATGGATACATAATCTTATTACATTTAAGTGAAATAAAATTCTTGAATATAGTGTTTTAAGATTTATGTTTGAGTTACAAGGATCAAAGAACCATGTTTTCATCATTTTTAGCTCAAAATCCCATTTTAGGATCCTGGTAATCGATTACATGTCTCTGGTAATTGATTACTAACTCGACAGAACCTCCGTAATCGATTACAGACATAATGTAATCGATTACATAGCTTCCCAGAAACACGATTCGTAACTCCAGCGACCTGGTAATCGATTACACCACTTTGGTAATCGATTGCCATCTGGACAGAACCTCCGTAATCGATTACAAACTGATTGTAATCGATTACGTGATTCCCAGAATCACGATTTTGTAATCCCAGAGGCTTGGTAATTGATTACACAGTTCTGGTAATCGATTACAAGCTAGACAGAATCTCCGTAATCGATTACAAATAGGATGTAATCGATTACATGATTCCCAGAATCACGGTTTTGTAACTCCAAGGGCTTGGTAATCGATTACTGGCACTATGTAATTGATTACCACGCATAAACTTGCAGAAAATAGATCTTTTAGCCATCTAAACTCAAACCAAATCAATCCATAACTTTTTCAACATCATATTAGCTCTAACATGCATCCAAAATCATATAAAGGGAATCAATAACTCATACAAATCAAACCAAATACACCATTCTGAAAAGAAGAAAGAAAAACACATAATGAAGAGGGAAATCCACACATGGATCCCTCAATCAACAACAACATATAAGACATCTCCTTACTACCAAGATTGGTTGAAGAGGATTATCTCCCTCTTACCTAAATGAAGGCAACACAAGGATGCTAATTCCTTCTTGTTCTTGATTTTCGTTTTTACCTTCAAGAAAACACCAAAGTGAGTGACTTCCACCATGTCCACTCAAACCATGGAAAGATGAGTTCTTGGTCACATAGGTGACCAAGGAAAACGAAAATGAGAAGAAAATAGAAGAAAGTTAAGGACTTTACCTCAAAGCTCCAAGCTTTAACTTCAATGGTGGACAATGTAAGAAGAAGAAGAAGAAGAAGAAGAACCAAAGGATGGCCACAAAAGAAAGCAGTCTTGGAATGATGGAAGAAGACAAGAAATATGATTGGTTTAGTAGACAATGGAGATAGTCTCCAATGTGTGTGTGTGCACCGTGTAGGAGGAAGTAAAAGAGAAGAGTGAAGAAGGAAAAGAGTGAT
Source organism: Ormosia emarginata (assembly GCA_029884605.1). Taxonomy (NCBI): domain Eukaryota; kingdom Viridiplantae; phylum Streptophyta; class Magnoliopsida; order Fabales; family Fabaceae; genus Ormosia; species Ormosia emarginata. The sequence goes on from JAQQTP010000088.1 coordinate 52,208,922, forward strand.
AAGTGTTTTTGGTGTTTAGAAATGTGAGAGTGAAGTAATAAAGTGAGAAGACCACTTTTGACTCCCCAAGGAGTGTTCTGCCTTGGAGAAGAGTGAGGAGGGAAGAGAGAGAAAATGAATTAGTTGGGAAATTTCTAGGAAGCTTCCCATGGCAAGCTTAAATTAATTTAATCTTTCTTTTGAAAATAAAGCTAATGGATTTGACACAAAATAGATTTTGGATAATAAGATAAAGTTTTTAATACATGTTATTATTTAGCAGACAATTGTTATAGTTGACCGAAATCAGTATCAATTTATCTGATGGATGAAATCTACACAGCGATTTATTATTTTATCTATTAAGATTTCTCGAAAAACGTAAAACCTTAGAAACCGTATCCATCCTTGAGTTTAGTAAGATCCCTCGTCGATGTTTTCACAGATCAAGGTTTTCAAGAAAAATATTTTATTTTCCCAGCTTTGTTCAGTTTGCACGTTAAATGAGAAATAATATTAAAATATTTCACGTTATCAGAAAAATCCAGAAAAATTCCAGAAAATCACAAATGTTATAAAATGAATATTTATAACAAAATAAATAAATTTTGGGGTGTTACACACCACGATGCGGGGGAATCAATGTTACAGCATGGTGGCCTAAATTGTACATGCGTCGCGACGTAGGAAGTTGAATGTTGCGGCGTGACTCTGTTTTCTGAACCCTATAAATACTGTTGCATTAATTTTCAAAAATAGGCTAGGTTATTTTTAGACAGCTACGGCTAGGGTTTCGCACTTTGCACTGAAAGGTGTAACGCCCCTTTTTCTTAGCACACGAAGAAGGAACGTCACACCATAATAATTTGAAACATAAAATGGAATAAATTGTGGAAAATAACAATGAGTTTAGATCTCATAGACTCAGTTCATTTTATAGATGTATAGGTTCCTTTCCAAATGGCATTACGTTTTTTTTTTGTTTAAATTGTATCATTAACAAGTAGTGTCAAGAGAGTTAATTTAAAGGTTCTTTTCGTGGTGAGATAATAGTTTGAGCAGTCGTAGTAAAAACTAACGTAAAATAAACCATGCATCTATACATAACATACATATATATATATATATTAGCTACATCATAAAATATACAAAAAAAAATAAGGCTTTACCCACCCCAGATGATTACAAATATACACCCATCAAATACAGCAAAACGTCAGGCTTCCCCAAAAAGATAAACGATTAGCCATCAGTAGCCATCGATAGTATCAGCCCCTAAGACTGACGAGAAGGGACCGTAGCAGGGTCCTCCTCATCTGATGAAATTACCATCGGAGCGACCGAGTTTTAGGCAGAAGCCCGAGCAGTGGAGAGGAAAGAGTCCTCTTGTGGAGTATAATAAAGATCCTCCCACAAATCTCTAACAGGAAGGTAAAATTCCAGAAGAACAAAAGCAGTGAAATTGAAAACAGGCGAGTCATAGTGACCCCAAGCTAGAGACATCGTCAGCTCCCCACGATAAACGCATCGGCCTGTCTGCACATTTATGTGCCAGCAATTTGGGCATCCATGAAAAGTCACCCTAGTAACCCCAAAAATCGGCGTGGGCGTGACGACATCCTCAACAAGCTCTAGTCGTAGTATAGCCAAAAACTTGGAAACTCAGGCGTTTCCTTTTCTTCCTCACGAACGTCTTCTCGGAAGTACATAAATAAATAGGAATATCGAAGTACAGAAAGAGGTGAGACACCCATCTTTCATTACCAAAATGGCAGTAAGAAAACAAAATAGCGTTGGACGCCCACATAGCATTACAACATATATAGTTATCAACAGTAAGGAATAAAATAATAACAATAATTAAATGAGCAATAAAAGAGAAATACCAACAAAATCTCAGGCAGTGAATAGTTTATTAAGTCAGATAATTATATTGACAGTAAGAACAGATAACTCACAATCACAGTACTCATGCTCAATGAAATATTAGACCGACAATAGACAGTACACAATGCATCATGGTACCAAAAATCCTACTCCATGGAGTTAGACATCAACATTTTTGGAGAGAATGATCAAGGAGTTATGCCAGTATCTTGATAGCCTAAAAATAGTGTGCTTCATCTCATAAAAATATTTGCGCAATTGGCTTATACATGGCACCTCAACAATTGATTGCGATATAGGATAACGTCTCAGTTCGGATCGTCGAAGTGTTTGCATCAGTCTATCACACGGCCCTAGTGGAGCTACCACTGTCTATTGTGAGACACCCACACCCCGACGCCCCTAAGGCCAACCACTATGACCCTACGCTTAGTCCACTTACACTCGCACATAGGTGTTATTCAATCTCCTAGGCATACATCGCCTTTCCAATAATGTCCAACGGACAACACATGTGCATGACGACGCAATGTACATCATATATGTTCATCAATGATACATTTATCATAAAGTATACCACAATGGCATATTTTCATTTCTCAATATCAACATGTCATAATTTCATCAAGTGCTTAGTCCCACATAAGAACTCACAATAACATAGAACCAATCCTGAATATCAACATATATATACTCACGGTTCTTCAATTATCACAATTTCATGTTATGGAATCCAACATTTTCAATATCTTATATCTTGGTCAATTATGAGAATTTTAGGTTAAAGAACCCTTAAAAACCATGGCTCTCTTAAGAGTTATTACTCAATTTAATTCTTCCATCTCATTATGGATTATGTGTATCTCTAAGTATTTAATTTCCAAAAATGCACCAAGGCATCATTCGAACCCAAAATTTTTCTCTAAAAACAGTGGCCTCCCTAGGTCTTCAAAGTTTCAATTTCTTTCCATTTTATCCATTAGTCACTTGATACCTAATCACTCAAATCTTATCTCACATAAAATCAATCCAATCCCTTAAAGTCCAAAGCCAAAACCGTGACCTCACATTAGTGTAGGAAACCCTCAAATTTTCTATTTATTAAACCTATCATTATTAAATATTCCAACACCCCCAATGCATTCAAAATAATCATTCAATCATCAACCTTAATCAAGAACATATAAACATGCAAGATCATCAAACAAAGTAAGCATTCAAATATGGATTTCTCCATCAACAACCACACAAAGGTCTCCTCACCACCAATAATAGTTGAAGTGAGTAATCTCCCTCTTACCTAAAGGAAGAACACAAAAATGACCTCCTAGTTGCTTCTTGGTGGTTTTAGTTTTGGGGTCCAAAAATCCTAGAAATTTCAAACACAAAGAATCAACATCAAGCTTAGAAAAAGATGGATCTTTGGTCTCTAATGAAACCATAGAACATGAAAATGAAGAGAAGGAAAAGAAAAAATGGAAACTTTACCTTAAAGTTTGAAGCTTAGTCTTGGAAGACAATGGAGGAGATGATGGATTTTGAAGAAACTTTCCAAATAGAAAGTGTAGTGGATGATGAGAGAAGTGTAGAAATGATATTGGTGAGGTGAGAAAGTGAAAGAAAATGGTCACCAATGGGATGCCAAAACCGTGAGTGAAGGAGAAGAAGAAGAGAGAAGTTTGAGAGAAATGAAGAAGAACTTGAAGAGAGAGAAAGTGCTAGATGAAAATGTGATTATTTGAGTGAAAATGGGTTAAGTAATTTGCTCCCCTTGGGCATGCATTTCCGCAACAATGGAAGAGAGAGAAGGGGGAAAATTGGCTTCCCCAACAAGCCCAGGGCAACTTAGTCTTTTGGTGGTCAAAGCTTCTCAAAGAAGCTTTGATTAAAATACAATAATTTGAATTAAAGTAGATTTGATTAGACATAAAGAGGATTACATTATAATAATGTGATAGGATTTTTAATACATGCTATCATCTAATGGACAATTGTTACAGTTGATAGAAGTCAGTATTAATTATTCAACGGATAAAATTACACAACGATTTATCATTCTATCGGATAAAATTTCTTGAAAAATATGAAACTTCGTAAATCGTGTCCATTCTCAAGTTTAGTAAGATCCCCTGTCGACGTTTCCACAGATCAAAGTTCTCGAAAAAAATATCTCATTTTCCCAACTCCACTCAGTTTGCACAAAAAATGAGAAATAATATTAAAATATTCTGCATTCTCAGAAAAATCTAGAAAAATTCTCAAAAATGACAAATATTATAAAAAGAATATTTATAATAAAATAAATAAATTTTGGGGTGTTACAAAAGGAAGCAGAATCAACCAAGATTGAAAGCTATCTTAAGCTTGGAGGAGGATTGAAGCTTGGAAGATCATCACCATTGAGCTTTCTCTTCTCTTTCTTTTACTTCCTCATTTCTTCTCCATGAACATGATGCATTTTGCTATATTTTTGTACTTCATGGCTGGCTAAGCTATGTGTAGGGTTTTCTTAGGATCCTCTTATGGATATTCTCTAATTATGTAATCGTTTGAGTTTATATACATGATTTGGTTTTGTTCAATCATATAGGTCTTAATGTTCTTGAATGTTTGATAAGCTTTTAAGTGATTTGATAAAATCTAATAAACCTAGACATAGGAATTTGGATTTGAGATCATATGTATGGTTGATGCATGTTTAATTTCATTCAATTGGTTTGAATAAGTTGATTTGTTAATAGGATAGAAATATACCTATTGGCCATGCATAGTAATTGATTGAGAATAGATCTTAATGAGTGGATTTACACTAGTTCTCATGAAAATACAGTGAATTAGGTAATTGAAATAGGGTTGGTTGACCTAGACATAGGTTGTTAACTAAATCAAATTCTCAAGCTAACCTAATCATTTCGTTTATTTTGCTTGTAAGGATTACTTGTTACTAATTGAAGTAGGAGGTGAAAAAGGATTCCCTATTCTCTAATTATCAACTTTAATCCCAATTAGATAGCTTTTAAGTTTTTGAAGTCATTAAATACAACTCTTTTAATTTGAATGTTCTTAAATAGAAATTATTAAGCTATTGATTAATAGTTGGTTCTGAATTAGCAATAGTCCTCGTGGGAATGATATCCAATTCTTAGCTATATTATAAGTGCGATCCGTGCACTTGCGGTAAGCAAAAGAGCGAACAAGTTTTTAGCGCTGTTGTCAGGGATTACGGCTTAATTATAGTAGAACTAATATTAACAATGAGTTTAATTAGTTATAGTCTAAGTTTTTTTTGTGCATATTAATTTAAGTCTTAAATTCTTTAATCGTTTCAGGTAATTATAAGATGGTGGAAGAAAACGCTACTCACGAGGTTGAGGACAATAGTCGCACTAGGCCATTGAGGGAGTTTGCTACTCCTCAGATGGATAATTTGCAGTCCAGTATTAGACATCCTGCCATCCGAGCAAATAACTTCGAGATAAAGCCATCCATTATCCAAATGATTCAAACTTCTGTGCAGTTTGGTGACTTATCCAATGAGGATCCCAACGCGCATCTCTCAAACTTCCTGGAGATTTGCGATATGTTTAGGCACAACAGAGTATCCGAGGATGCTATTTGCCTAAGGCTTTCCCTTTTTGCTTTAAGAGATAGAGCCAAAAGCTAGTTACATTCTCTTCCAGCTGGATCAATTACAACTTAGGCAGAAGTATGTACAAAATTTCTGAATAAATATTTCCCCCCTGCCAAGACTGTGGAGATGGTGAATGATATTACATTATTCACTCAGACTGAATCAGAATCCTTGCATAAAGCCTGGGAAAGGTACAAGGATCTATTGAGAAGGTGCCCACATCATGAGATACCACCTTGGCACCAAATCTACTCATTTCACAAAGGCCTGCTATTGCACCATTGCCCAATAGTAGATGCTATAGTTAGAGGCTTTTTGCTAAGCAAATCTTTTGATGTTGTCTTCCAACTGTTCGAGGAATTGGCTATTAACAACTATCAATGGCCATCAGTAAGGAACACTCTAAGGAAGGTTGCTGGAGTGCATGATGTAGATACATTAACCTCGTTATCAGCTCAGGTTGCATCATTAGCAAGTAAGATGGATAGTATGAGACATCAAGCTCACCAAAGCCCATTTGTGTTGTGTGACAAATGTGGCAATAACCATTAAAGTGATAGGTGCCTTTTTATGTCAGAAAGTGTACATTATATGGGGAACTATCACTCCCAGCAAAATAACCCATACACTAACCAGTATAACCTTGGATGGAGAAACCATTCCAATTTCTCTTGGAGACATAATCAAGGAGCTTCCTCATCAGCTCATGAAAATGAACGACCTTATAATCCTCGTGGATTCCCGTCCAAGTCAAGACAACCAAAGTAGGAAATGAAGCCCATTTTGGAGGATATGTTTATGCAGCTTATGTTTAAGACTGATTCTTTCATGACAAAGACAAAAGCTTAGTTGGCAAAGTATAATGTAATGTTTCAAAGCCATGCAGCTTCAATGAGAGAGTTGGCGATGCAAGTAGGGCAGTTGGCTAACGCCATTAATAATAGGCCCCAAGGGACTTTACCTAGTGATACAGTTATTAATCCCAAGGGTGCCTCAGATGAGCACTGTAATGCCATAACACTGAGGAGTGGTACAACTATTGAAGGAAATCTAAGGACAAGGCTGCTTAAGGAAGTTAGTGAAGAAAACCAAGAGAAGGAGGTAGCGAGAAAGGATATCGGGCAAAAGCAAGAAATTGCCAAAGAGAAGGAAGTGGATAAGCAGGTTAAACTGTATATACATCCTCTACGTTTCCCTAGTAGGCAAGTAGATAAGAAGCTTGAGCACCAATTTCAGAAATTCTTAGAAGTGTTCAAGAAGCTGCACATCAACATCCTATTTGTAGAAGCTTTGGAGCAAATGCCAAACTATGTGAAGTTTATGAAAGAAATCTTATCTAAGAAGAGAAAGCTTGGTGAGTTTGAGATAGTTGCCCTTACGGAGGAGTGCAGTGTAATCTTGCAGAACAAACTTCCTCCTAAGCTTAAAGATCCTGGAAGCTTAACCATCACTTGCACAATTGGTGAGAAGTTCAGTGGTCAGGCCCTATGTGATTTGGGAGCCAGTATTAACCTCATGCCCTATTCCATTTACCGAAGACTAGGTTTGGGGGAAGCTTCACCTACTTCAGTTATATTGCAGTTGGCGGACTGAACCCTGACTCATCCAAAAGGGAGTTCTTGAGGATATACTAGTGAAAGTGGACAAGTTCATCTTCCTGACTAATTTTGTTATATTGGACATGTAGGAAGATAACAAGATCCCTTTGATTTTAGGCAGGCCATTGCTAACAACAGGAAGAACTCTCATAGATGTGGAAAAAGGAGAGCTCACTGTGAGGGTCTAGGATCAAGAGGTCATTTTCAATATTTTTAAATCTATGAAGAGCCCTCAAGATCAAGTGGAATGTTCTTTGGTGATTATAGTTGAGGGGATGACATCTGAGGCAATTTGTGCAAGTACAGCCCATGATTCTAGTGAAGGTCGCCAGATTTCTAAAGGTGATTCGATAGATGAGAAGTTGGGGCAGCGGAAGGCAAGCAAGGTGGTTAAGTCATGTAATCCACCTATGGAGAAAATTTTGAAAATGGAGCTTAAATCCATGTCAATTCATGGGTACAAAGTTCATTTTGAAGATATGGAGGAAGATCATCCTCCCTTGAGCAATTGCATCTGGAGCTGCAGATAAAAGTCATGCTGGGACTATAAATCAAGCCCTTCTTAGGAGGGAACCCAAGTTGTTAATTTTATGTCTTAAATATGTCAATACTCTAATTTTTAAGTTTTAGTATATTTTTGAAGTACATTGTGTATTTTAACCCTATAGACATGTTTTACAGGTGTTGGAGACCTATTTTGGCCTTTAGTCTCGATAGAACTCAATTTGCTGCAGAATTCTGCAGCCTGACTTCTTACGCTGTGACGTGGAACTTGTCTATATTGCGGCATCTTGTTTAAATAATAATAATAATAAATAACATTTATTTAAATAATTAAATTTAGAGGGAATTAATGGGCGCCGCGGCACTGTAAGCTTAATGTCGCGGCACGAGGTGTCTTTTGGGGTTAAATGCCACGACGATTCATACGTTCTCCATTACCCTCAATAGCTAAACCATTTCTTGTTTTTGCTCTCATTTTCTCCCTATCGTTTTTGCTTCATTCTCTGCTTTAGCTTCATTCCTTTGCTTTAAACAAGGTATGAAGTTCTTTTATTTACTTTATTTTTATTTTATATTTTTTTTATTTCATTTTTTAAGTTTCTTATTGTTAAATGTGTATTTTGTTGTTTTCAGTAACATTATGTGTAGTAAGATAGGTGTTTATTAGTTTTTATGTAGCATAGGTGTTGTTATTCTACCTGGGGGAAGAGATTTGGCCTGTTTTTAGGTAATTATGGGTTCAGGTTGATAACACACCGCGACATGCTTGTTGGATACCGTGGCGCTAGGTTAAAATCATATTAATGCAATGGCGTGGCGGTTGAGTGTCGCGGTGTGTTGTAAAATTTGCTTAAATGCCGCAGCGTGTCCTATTAATGCGGCGGTGTTGACATAAACATATTGAATGTCTCGGTGCACGTGTAAATGTTACGGCGTGTACTATTAAATTTTCCAGAATTTTCCAAAATTGCAAGTTTATTATGCTTAATACTGTCAATTACTTGATATTGACTCTTTGCAATTCCTTTTCAGGTACAATGGGCCCAAAGAAACAATGCAGATCCTCTAGCTAGAGAAACAGGGAATCATCTCCCCCTTCGCCATTTGACGAGGGGAGATTTGTTTTAGTCACCACCGCTCAGCGATATGCCACACTGGTTTCAAAACCAGTACTAGCTGAGAGAGGATTCTCCTTCAAGGAGGTCATCCCTAAGGATATAAATCGAACCATCCACCACTATCATTGGGGTCGATTTGCACAGCATCCCGAGGTGGTCGTACTTCTTGTGGTTTGCAAATTCTACGTGAACATTGATACCACCGACGCCAACACCACTACTGTGATTGTACAGGGACGCCAGATCTTTTACTCTACTGCAATCATGAAGGCAGCACTAAACTTGCCGGCTACTCCCTTAGTCTATGAGTATACGCATTTTCTCACAGTTGACCCCAATGGCATTGATCTCGTCACCGTGACAACCAAGATTTGCACACCTCCATCACAGCTAGTGTAGTGGGTATTGAGTGTCCAGACTTCCAAACCCCGATTCTTCCCATGAGCCTGTTTAACTCCAGAGGCTCGAGTATGGTACTATTTCATCTGCATGCGGATTCTGCCGTCCGCCAACTTGTCAAAGGTGACTCGAGATCGGGCGATCCTAACTTATGCTATTCTCAAGCATAGGGCCATCGATGTCACCCATATCATTCACTAACAGATTAGAAGAGTTGCCAGGGAGTGCAGGATTCTATTCTTTCCTTCACTCATCCATCAGCTATGCCAGAGGCAGATGGTCTAGTGGTAGGACCATGAGGAGCGATTAGAGATAAAATAAGCTCTCAATGATTATTTCATTGAGAGGATACGAGCAGCTCCAGCCCCTCCAACAACTAGGAGGGCACAGAGGCAGGCTAAAAGAGGGCCCAAGTCAGAGCCAACACAGCCTAGAGCAGCACCAGTTGATGTTGTCACCTAGAGAACACATATGGAGGCCTGAGTGACACACTTAGAGGCCTATGCAGCACAGATGATAGCCATGATGTCATATATCATACAAACTCAGCGCTAGATGGTGGAGTGCTTACACCTTCCTATGGAAGATTACCCAGTCCCTGACTTTCTGCCCATTGCAGTTACTGATCCTCCACCGCACCCACAAGATCCCGGGGCTACTCACCAGCCAGCAGCTAGAGATGATGCTGAGGACGAGCCCATGGTAGAGGATGAGGATGCCGATGACGAGGCTACTAACTCTGAGGAGGCCTTCATCTAGCCCTTGTGGCATTTAGGGCACCTTCTTTCATTGTATTTCATTTTTTTAAAATATTATATGTTTTTTATGTACTGTGAGGACACTGTTTCCCTCTGGTTTGGGGGGTGTCTTAAACTTATATATGTGGTTTTGATACATATGTATATTGATTGTTATTATGGTAATTACTATGCTATATGGCTTATCTTTGATATGATATTTTGATATATTAGTACAACTATTCATGTTTGTAATTATGTATGTTTTGATAGTATCCATAGGAATGTGTATCTTGACAAAAATTTCATTAAAATCTCATTCAAGATACAATTGTCGTTCCCTTTCACAAAAGGATATCATGTTGTTAATAACTAGTGTGAGATGATTGTCCAATGATAGATATGGATGTAAATTGACCTTAATATTTCTGTGAATCCATATACAATCTTTGAAGCATGGTGAAACAATTTGGATTTTCTTTTACGCATGATGTGTTTCCCATTTGCATACTTGTTTAACTTTGGAAATGATAAGAATTCTTGCTTAGAGAAAGTTTATGGATTGTACATGTGAAAGATCATTTATCCTTGAAATTGTTTTTGAACTCTTTTGAGGCGAAATCCTAATTTGCGTATGATTGAGGAAATGATTAGGGCAATGTTTGGACTGATTGAGCCTTAAAAAGCTTACCTTGACATTATCATATCCTTAGGTTCCTTTTGAAGCTTGATATATGTTTAGCCTTATGTTTTCCATCACTTACTTATTCCATAGCATGTAACCATTCTAAATGCATGTGAGAACATGGCATTCATTATCTTACCATCATTGTTGGTTGAGTTCATGCCATATGATTTCTTTAAGTGAGTCTAGTAACTAGGGGTAATATGTAAGTCAATTTCAAAAATGAACTTGTATGAACCATCTGCAGTTAGAGAAGCATTGCTTTGAAAAAGTGAAGGAAAGAAAAAGAGAAAAGAGACAAGCAAAGCAAAAGAAAAGAAGAAGAAAAGTTAAATACAAAAAAAATCACTAAATGGTTTTTATGAGTTCTGATCTTTCACAGTTCTTTTTGAAATACCTGGCAGTTTGATTTGGGCTCAAGGCTTGAAATCATATGTGCATGTTTCTCAATGTTTGTGTTAAATCCATTCCCATTTGTTTTTTAACCCATACCATTGGCCTTACATTATAAGCTGTGAAAGACCCTTTTAATCCTCAATTGTGTGTGATTTACATTAGTAGAGAGAGAGAGTTGAATTACATTCTTGTGAATTCTTTGATTTCTATCTATGTGTATGCTTATAAACTCATCCGGGTGAGTATAAATTGAATTGAAGGAGTTTTATTTGCATGATTATGGGAAACATATCTTGCATAAAAAGAAACTGTGAATGTTAGCATGATAAGGATTGTGTATGTGTGAAACTGATTGTGAAGCAAGTGCATTGCTTGAAGTTTTATGCAGTCATCATACACTAGTTTAGTTTAAGTGAAAGTGCAAAGTTCAAAGTTGTTGAGCGTAGGTTAACAAGTTGATCTATATAAATGTACTATGTTTTGCTTGAGGACTAGCAAAATTCTAGGTTTGGGGGTGTGATAACTCCATAATTTGTAGTTATTTGTGCCCCATATATGTGCTATATTGATTGCTTAGTCCTTGTTTTGATGCATGAATGGAAGATTTTAGCTTCATATTCATATAATTCAATTTCGATGTCTTCCATCATGATTCTGAGAAAATGTTTCTGATTCTTTAATAGATTGAGTACAATTGCACTTATTATTGAATTGGTAATTTCTCTATGGCAGGTAGGGTTCCAGCCAAGTGAAATTTAGAAGATTTGGACCAATATTGCAAGAGAAATCAAGGTGCAAAGATCAGTTTGTCATGCCGTGGCGTGGGGCACCTCTACTTCAGACAGAGAGCTATGCAATTTGCACACCACGGCGCGAGGGAATCAATGCCGCAGTGTGGTGACCTAAATTGTACACGTGCCACAAGGTACGAAGTTGAATGCCGCATCATGACTCTATTTTCTGAACCCTATAAATACTGTTGCATTAATTTTAAGAAATAGGTTAGGTTATTTTTAGACAGCTGCGGCCAGGGTTTCGCACTTTACATTGAAAGGAAACAGAATTAACCAAGATTGAAGGCTATCTTTAGCTTGGAGGATCATCACCATTGAGCTTTCTCTTCTCTTTCTTTTACTTCCTCATTTCTTCTCCATGAACATGATGTATTTTGCTATATTTTCGTGCTTCATGGCTAGCTAAGTTGTGTGTAGGATTTTCTTTGGATTCTCCTATGGATATTCTCTAATTATGCAATCCTCTGAGTTTATATACATGATTTGGTTTTGTTCAATCATATAATTCTTAATGCTCTTGAATGTTTGATCAGCTTTTAAGTGATTTGATAAAATATAATGAACCTAGACATAGGAATTTGGATTTGAGATCGTATATATGGTTAATGCATGTTTGATTTCATTCAATTGGTTTGAATAAGTTGATTCGTTAATAGGATAGAAATATAACTATTGGTCATGCATAGTAATTGATTAAGAATAAATCTTAATGAGTAGATTTACACTAGTTCTCTTGAAACATAGTGAATTAGGTAATTGAAACAGGGTTGATTGACCTAGACACAGGTTATTAACTAAATCAGATTCTCAAGCTAACCTAATTATTTCGTTTATATTGCTTGTAAGGATTACTTGTTACCAATTGAAGTAGGATGTGAAAAAGGATTCCCTATTCTCTAATTATCAACTTTAATCCCAATTAGATAGCTTTTAAGTTTTTGAAGTTGTTATATACAACTCTTTTAATTTGAATGTTCTTTGATAGAAATTATTAAGCTATTGGTTAATAGTTGGTTCTAAATTAGCAATAGTCCTCGTGGGAACGATATCCGACTCCTAACTATATTACAAGTGCGATCCGTGCACTTGTGGTAAGCAAAAAAACAAACAATTGACCATTGCCATAACTGCTTTGGCCATACCAGGGCCCTCTTTAGTTTAGTTCCTTGTTTCCCTAGCTTGCCTAAGAGGTGCCATAGTTTCCTATACACATAGAACAACACATATTGAGTTGATCAATCTCAATATCATGTAATCGTGCAATAGTAGCTAATAACATACCATCCCAAGGCAAATCATGCAATTTAGTCCATCAAAGTATCTCATATGAGAGACAAGAAAAACATAATTCATAAAAAGGAACTCCTAAACATGTGTAAGCATAGTGAGTCCATACCCCGATTCAACAATATGAACTACTCTGATATCATGATGTAATGCTCTAATAATGATATCTTGATATATATAATATTCATAAAGATAAACAACATTACAACGTCACTGCATGCATAATAACTTGATAATATATCCATAATGTACATTAGAGTCATTATAGAGAGCCTTATGAAATGCGGAAACATGCATACATATATATATAACATTAGCCTTCTAGGGGCATAAAGTAATATATAACTCTTTTACATTATAAAACAAGTATAAATAGATACAAGGTTTGTAATGAAAGCAACTAAAAACTAGAACTAATCTAATTTTTTAGTTTCCTTTTTCTTCTTTTTTTTTTTGAAGAGCCTTCACCTAGATTTACATAGCAACATAGTAGGGTCAGAATCAATAATTCTCAGTATAAGTATACCAAAACCAATTATTCATATCATAATAAACATAATCTTAACACATGACATAATAAGATATGTTTAAGTTCTTTACAAGGTTTAACTTTAATAACTAAATAAACCAAGTTTTACATACAAACTTAGCTTAATTTAGAACCAAGATGTTTACTAGGAATGCTGGTTCATTGTATTATCCTGTGGTAGATAGAGGGAAAGTTCATTCTCACACTACACGTAACCCTAACACTATCGAGAAGCTAGGGCTGAATCTAGGTTCAAAGGAAGCTTTCGGACTTCCTATTTATCTCCCTTGGCTAAATGACTGTACATATCATTAAAGGATACTCACACAGGAAAAATACTACCAGACTATCCTAACATACATGCATCTAAACACCACATCATCACTCATTACATCTTAAGTGATATTCATACAACACTAAGTTGTTTAAGGTGCTCGACACTTACTTAGGACAAACCATTACTTTAGGTTGCTCTAAGTTTCATACATTTCATATACATACCAAAGGATTATTCTCTTACCAAAATACCTCTAGTAGTAACTTAACACACTCCAAAAAATATGTATAAAGAATCCCAACAACTAGGAAACTCAAGTTCTTTAGGATTAGAATCTTAGAACCTTCTTCCTTTGGGTGCCTAGTCGCCTACTTTCTCAGCGCTTAGTTGCTAGATGAGAGAAAGCCTCCCATGTTCTGTCTATCACTGGGCACTTAATCGCTTAAACTCTGAGCGCTTTATCGCTCAGCACCAAAGCCCTCTAGACTAGCACGCTTAAGCGCTCACTTTCTGGGTACTTAATCACTGGCTTCCATAACCTAAATACGAGCTCTCTGGCCTTAGGCGCTCAAGTGGCCAAAAGTTAAGCACCTAGGCACCAGACACTTGAAACTTCAGTTACTATACCATTGGATTCCAAACCTGTAAACTTAGGCTCTAAATGGTTTTTAACCCTAGATATGGTCCATAAGCATGCTAAAATCCTTATGCTCACAATCAACTCAAATAACATAGAATTATGAAAAGGATTCAAGGATTCTTATATCCATTTCTCAACTTATGACCTAAGTATTCAAATGAGTTTTTCCAAAGTTCTAATCAACAACCATGCATAGATTAAGCTAAAATAGACCATATTCTATCATTGAAGACATCAACCAAGCAAGAAGACATCTAAGACCTCTCAAAAACCCACTTTTCATCCATGAACAAACCATCAAACAAAGATGAAGCTAGGGAGAAGACAAACATATAAACATAACCACCTCTACCTCTTGTAGTGTAGCTGATCTTCATACTTTGACTTTCCTTTTGGCCTTTCTATTTTTCTCATCTTCTTCCTCCTGCTTTTCCTCTTCTTTTTTCCTCTTCTCTCTTTTGGTTTCTGCTTCCCTTTCTGTTGTAAAGAGTCATGAGAGAGTGGAGAAAAGAGGATCAAAAGTCAATATATAGATATGACTAAGGCCACTTAAGTCTTCCGCTAAAACTTTATATTTACTATGAATACTTTGATCTTACCAAATCAAGTTTCTTAACTTCTATATGTATTAGAATAAATCCTAAGATTCATCCAAATACTCATTTTATCATTTACATAAGTTTTAATATCTATTATAAGGTAATCCGGTATTAAAACACACAACCAGTGTACTTAAAAATACCAAACTGACTCCATTTATCTTGAAACTTTAACTACGTCTTGTTTCATACATTTGTGATCAAGAAATAAATTATCCATATTTATTTCCCTCATCCAAGCAATTTATATTATTATCTAAGTCATTTTAGACTACTTTTCGCCTTTTGTGTTACAGCAAAGTGCCTAAACTAACTCAGTTTGTCACAAAATTGAACAGGCATGTTAAATAAGTATTATGCTACCTCTGTAACTATATACAAGTCTAACATGTTATAAAGGATGCTACACTTTAACCATGAGATAATTAAATTAATTACTACGCTTATCTAAAGCTTAGTTCATTTGTTCTTAATTTTAGGTTTTTTCTATACACATGTGTTTTAAATAATGATTATTTTTCTTTTATTCCTTCTATGTTCCAATCTTACAAGGCTATGAAAAAAAAATTAACTATAATTCTACTCTCTAATACTATCTATTTACACAGGCAATCATCAAAGGGAATGTTACAAATGAGGCTGGACATGTGGTGAGAAATAAAGTAAGAGTAGTTGCTCAAGGTTACAATCAGTAAGAAGATATTGACTATGATGAAACTTTTGGCCCTATAGATAGACTTGAGGCAAGTAGAATCTTACTTGCATATGCTGCTCACAAAGGTTTTAAATTATTCCAAATGGATGTCAAAAGTGCATTTATGAATGGATTCATTGATGAAGAACTATATGTCATATAAGCCCCTAGTTTTGAGGATGATTCTCATCTAAATCATATTTTCAACTTCCAAAAACATTAAATGATTTAAAACAAGCTCCAAGAGTTTGGTATGAGAGATTTAGTTTGTTTTTTTTTTATTGAAAATGGTTTTATAAGAGGCAAAGTTTATACTACTTTCTTCACCAAAAATTTAGAAAAAAGATTTTCTCATAGTTTAAATATATATAGATGATATCATATTTGGATCAACTAATGAGAAATTCTGCAAGAAATTTTCTAAGCTAATGAAAGGTGAAATTGAAATAAGCATGATGAGTGAACTCAAGTTCTTTCTTAGTTTATAAGTGAAAAAAGAGAAAGATGGTATATTGATCCATCAACAAAAGTACACCAAAGATCTGATCAGAAAGTTCAAGATGAATGATTCTAAGCCCATGAGTGATGTGTGAAATCCACAAGTGTATAGTTTCATCGTCAAGTAATAAAAAGATCGAATCCACAGGGACTATGTCTATGAATACCAATTAATTAATTAATTCAATTAAATTAAACAAAGGGAACATAATTGTTGAGTGATAATAACATAGTAACCAAGCAATTAAATAAATAAATATTAAAGTGCATAGTTGAGAATAAAAATAGCAAGTTGTTAAGAAATGTTTTCAAATTCAAGAAAGCTTTTAGGATTGGGGATAACTGCAATGATACAAGACAAATCCTAATTGACAATCCTTTTATTAAAATTGAAATTCAATTGAAGGTGAATTCCCCTAAATTAGTTAATGTTCTTTCTCAAGAGACAAGAACCGTGCCCAATTAAACTAATTTCTACTCTCGTAGTAATTGAATTTAAATTGAACTCATTACGCTTTATGGTAATTCATTAAACCCTTGAAAGGCTAAACCTACTCTCGTGATTTAGACTTTAAGTTCAATTCTTATGGTTCCAACACCTAGGTTCACCTCTCAGTACGCCCTTAGATATATGTGAGATGCAAATATGTGGCCAGAAAATTCACAAGAATAAGCGCAGTAAGGATTGAATTAAAGAACATTCAAGATTAATAAAAAGGGTAAACCAAGTTAATTAATCATCATCAATGTATCAAAGGGCATTGCCCAATCCTAGAAACAAAAGAAACTACTCAGACATAGAGAAGAAGAAACAAGAAAACATAATATAGAACATCCAAACTAGTAGCGATAGGAGAAGAGAAGAGGAAGATGAAGATCTACAGCCTCCAAACGTGTCTCCTTCCAACAAAAATCAGAACCCTAAAATTGTATTCAGAACATCTATAAAATACCCTAGGGTCTAACCTGGTCTAAGCCCATAAAAAGAAATAAAAACAAAATTAAAAACTATCTTAGACTGCAATCCACGACCGTGGAAAATTCCACGGGCAGGTTGTGGATCTTTCTGGATATGTGTATTATGGACCGCTCTTGAATTCCACAGCTGTGGGAAATTCCACGGCTAGGTCTAGAACTCTCTGGAAAAACACTTTTGCTTCTTTGCACAGCTGCTCAATCCATGGCCATGGAAAATTCCATGGGCAGGCTGTAGATCTCTCTGGAATGAACATTTAACTCCAATTTGCTATCCGTGAAGCTCCAACTTTAAACGTGCAAGCTTTCCATCCATTTCAAGGTCAATTTAGCATTAATCCTGCACAATAATACCACAAATACCACTGTTATCCGAACTAAAGGGAAAATAATTAAAAACAGAAACTAAAATGCTTAAAATGCATAAAAATGCATGCAAAACAAGAACAAAATATGATGTTGTTTCACACACATCAAATCCCCCCAAGCTTAAGATTTTGCTTATCCCTAAGCAATAACTAAGACCAAACCAAGAAATAGGATCAAGAGATAATAATGAATGAGGAACTCAAGAAAACATCCATCCAAGCAATAGACAAAGGCAAACCAAGAATTAGAGAGGTAATTGACGAGCGCCGAACTCAGTCAAAATTATAACCGAAGTTATTACCTAAACTTGTAGTATAGTGAACAACACCGGATCGTCTCCTCAAGGATCGTAGATGCAATTTGATCAAATCAAGTGAAAGTTAGAAAAAGGGGGTTTTGATGGTTCAAGGATCGCAGTGACAGGATTTAAAGAGAAATAACAATTAAAAGAACAGTCAATTTAGAAATCTATCCGAGATTGGGTGGATTCAATCATAGACCTTTCAACAAACACCTGAAATACATTTGAATGGTTAACTTGGATCTAACCGAGATCTCTGCATCGATCCATAATTCATACTAGACAATCGTCCGAATTCAATTGACAAGTGATAAACACAAATCTGCAATCGCACCATTCATGTAAATATATGTCAATTTAAGCACCGAATTCAATTAACCTAGGCACAAATCAGTAACCTAACCTCTTCAATTACGTGATTAGTTTAGATCAATCAGTTCTAAATTTCATCACAATACTTAATCTTAAACCAAGATCAAATCAGATCAAACATAAACAGAATCACCATTCATGCATTCAAGATCAAGAGAACAAAAGAAGAAGAGAAAAGGAATTCAAATATAAATCAAATACATTACATAACCAAGGTCTCAAGAATCCAAGCCACAATCTCTTCAAGAGTCCCGAATTGACTAGAAGTGACTTAGCTCTCCATTACAATGAAGGAAAAATATACAAGAACTATGAAAAACTATCTTTAACTCTAAGTGTATGTTGTGTTTAGAGCTCTCCACATGCTTCCTTTTATAGAGGATTCAGAGTAGTAGTAGATGGGTAGATGAGATTAGTAGGTGGAATTAGTAGGTGAGCTTGGTAGGTGAACTTGGTAGGTGAGCTTGGTAGGTGAACTTGGTAGGTGAGCTTCCTTGTCTCCGAAAGTATTCATTGCTGAACTCATTGATTTCGTCATTTTTGAGCCAAGTGGTCTTCATGAAAGTTCTAGGAAATTGTCTAAGCTTTCCAATGGCTCTAGAAGCACCAAAAAATTCGTCCTACAGCCCAAGATATGACCCAATTACTACAGACTGCTCAGGACCAGTTTGAGCACCTCTGTTTTGACTTTCAGACCCAATATCTCCATCAAGGAGCCCGAATCAAGTTTTGTGTTTGTCATGAAAGTTGTACATATGGGTCTTAACTTTCAGATCACCAATTTTCAGCCCATTCTATAAACCCAAACTCGAATTATGTTCTGGTTACTACACACTGTTCGGGTTCCAGTCACAAATCCCGTATTCTGATTTCCATGCCCAATTAGCTCCACTAGATGTCTGAATTTGACTTTGAGCTCTTCATCAAAGTTGTAGAGCTCTCTTTTATCTTTCCTACAAGGTAAAATTCATAATTATCAGACATTTAGAACTCAAGATATGGCCAAAATACAGAAATAGTGTAAGACTCGAATAATGCTGAAAAATCAATTAAGTCCGATTCGAGTTCAAACTTACAAAACATAATCAAATTCAGTCAATTAAGTACATGAAGAGTGTAAATGACTAATAATGAGGGTTTCTTAATGAATAAAATATGTGATTATCAAATTCCCCCACACTTAGCTTTTTGCATTCCTGGGCAAAACATATAAAACTAAAGTTAGAAGACAAAGACAAACGACACAAACTTAAAAGTTAAAAACTCTAAAGGACTCAATGAAGCAAGAAGAGCAACAAGAAATTCAAGGGATCAAAGCATAAATGAGGTAACATTTCTTCACATCTCAAACCGAAATGCAAGGAAACTTCCGTTGAAAAGAATGAATTAAGAATGATGGATCTTCACAAGATTCTCTCTCAATCTCTCAAGTGTTTAAAAGGTAGGTATTTCACTCAATTCAACCCATGAAAATGGCACTACCATAAGCTTGCTTATCTTCTACTTCTCCACTACTCAAAACACATGCACACACAAATCATGAGGACTTTATTCAAGGTTGTAGTGAGGTCAAGGTAACAGAAGAGGATAAAATGGATATGAGAAGATAAATACCAAAGAGAATAAAAGCAAATGAGAGCTGAGTTTAAATAACGAGCATAAAAGTTCATCTCAACTCTAATGTATATCCCTTTACATATTCATTTCTCAATCCTTTTTCTCTCTCTCTCTTTTTTTTTTATATATATATATGAACATAACTATATACATACATTTCTCTTTTTTTTTTCTCTTTTTTTTTTTTTTTTTTTTTTTTTTTTTATTCATAATGCGGATGGAGAAGGTTCATCACCTCCACTTCGCATTCTCCGGAAGTTCATGATATCTTGTTTGAGGCGGTGTCCATTTACGATGAAAGCTTTGGCGGTGACCTCACTTTTAATCCGAACACACCGAAGGAAAAACATTAGTAACAATAAATGGTCCATCCCATCTAGACCTTAATTTGCCAGGGCATGAGTCGGAGGCGGGAGTTATAGAGGAGAACTTTGACCAATCTCAAATGTTTTCCTCAGAATCAACTTATCATGGAAGGCTTTGGTCTTCTCCTTATAAAGTTTGGAACTTTCATAAGCCTCAAAGCGGATCTCCTCCAATTGTTGCAGCTGCAGCTTTCTCTCCATACCTGCTTGATCTAGGTCCAAGTTGCACCTTTTCACCGCCCAGAATGCTCGATGTTCAATTTCCACCGGTAGGTGGCAGGCTTTTCCAAAAACAATCCGATACGGAGACATCCCGATTAGTGTCTTATAAGCAGTCCGGTAAGCCCATAAAGCATCCTCAAGCCTCTTGCTCCGTCCTTTCTGTTAGGTTGAACTGTCTTCCGGAGTATCTGCTTAATTTCTCGTTGGAGACCTCGGCTTGCCCATTGGTTTGGGGGTGGTAGGGTGTAGAAACCTTGTGTTGGACTCCATACTTCTTCATCAAAGCCTCCATGCTTCGATTGCAAAAATGTGAACCTTGATCACTAATGATGGATCTCGGGACTCCAAACCTACGAGAAAATCGTGATCTAATAAAATCCACAACAACTTTAGAATCATCGGTCCGAGTGGCCTTAGCCTCCACCCATTTAGATACATAATCCACAACAAGCGAGAATGTAAACAAAACCAAATGATACGGGAAAAGGACCCATAAAGTCAATACCCCAAACATCAAAAATCTCACGAGAATAATAAGGGTTTCGGGGCATTTCATTCCTACGAGAAGTATTCCCTGTTCTCGGCATTGATCACAAGATTTGCAAAACATATATGCATCATGAAATAGAGTGGGCTAATATAATCCGAGTCTAAAACTTTCCTAGCAGTCCGTTGAGGACCGAAGTGGCCGCCACATGCAAGTTTATGACAAAAGCTAAGAATGGAATGGAATTCATCATCGGCACACATCTCCTAATTACTTGGTCACCGCAAAATCTCCATAAGTAAGGATCATCCCACACATAATACTTTGACTCACTTTTCAATTTATCAATCTTAGCCTTAGTGAAATGTGCGGTATTGCTTTAGCAACTAAGAAATTAATCAAATCAAAGAAACCAAGGGATGTTGCCTTGCAGCTTGAAAAGTCGCTCATCGTGGAAAACATCATGGATGGGAGAAATATCCGCCTCCCTTTCAATTCGACTCAAGTGATCACCACCAAATTCTCCGCTCCACTCTTGTCACGGATCTCAATATCAAACTCTGGAGGAGCAACATCCACCTAATCAACCGGGGCTTGGCATTGGGCTTCTTCGGGAGAAACTTCAATCTTTGCATGATCGAAAACACAACCACTCGGAACCAAGCAAATATGATCGAAATTTATCTAAAGCAAAAACAATTGCTAAAAGTTCCTTTTCAGTTGTGGTGTAGTTGATTTGTGCAGGATCTAAAGTTCTCGAAGCATAGGAAATGACATGAGATACTTTACCGACCCTTTGTGCAAGAACAGCTCCCAATGCATAATTAGAGGCATCACACATCAACTCAAATGGAAGTGTCCAATCCGGCGGTTGGATGATAGGTGTACTGGTCAATGCCTGCTTCAATTGATTGAAGGCATCCTGACACTTCTTATCAAAGTGAAACTCCACATCTTTTTGCAGTAAGTTGGATAGCGGAAGTGCAATTTTGCTGAAATCCTTTATGAACCGCCGATAGAAACCTGCATGACCAAGGAAAGAACGAATCTCCCGCACGCATGTGGGGTAAGATAGGCATGAAATAACATCTATTTTTGCAGGATCTACCTCAATTCCCTCACGAGATATCACATGCCCTAAGACTATACCTTGTTCTACCATGAAATGACATTTCTCAAAATTTAGAACGAGGTTAGTCTTAATGCATCTATGCAAGACCTGAGCCAGACTATCTAAACATGCATCAAAGGAAGATCCATAGACAGTAAAATCATCCATGAATACGTCCATGCAATTTTCTAAAAAATCAGAAAAGATACTTACCATACACCTCGAAAGGTGCTTGGAGCATTGCATAGACCAAAGGGCATCCTCCTGTATGCAAATGTGCCAAATGGACAAGTGAAAGTAGTCTTCTCTTGGTCTTACGGGGCTATATGAATCGAAAATAGCCCGAATATCCATCCAGGAAACAATAATGTGACTTTCCGCCTAACCGCTCCAACATCTGATCAATGAAGGGCAGCGGGAAATGATCCTTTCTGGTAGCCTGGTTGAGCCGCCTATAATCAATGCAAACTCGTCAACTGTTTTGAACTCGTGTGGGCACAAGCTCATTGTTCGATTCGCAACCACCGTGACCCCAGATTTCTTGGGAACCACTTGCACGGGGCTCACCCATTGATATCGATATGGGATAAATAATGCCAGCTTGAAGTAGCTTTGTAACTTCTTTCTTCACCACATCTAGAATCGGGGATTTAGTCTCCTTTGGGGCAGTCTAACCTGGTTTGATCCCTTCTTCCAATAAAATCTTATGCATGCATGTGGAGGGACTAATACCAGGAATATCTACAAGAGTCCATCCGATGGCTTGCCTATTCTGCCTCAAAATCTGCAGTAACTTTTCTTCTTGATCAGGTTGTAGGTTTTTAGCAATGATCACCGGAAGTGTCTCACCATCTCCCAAATATGCATATTTAAGATGGTCTGGTAAAGTCTTCAACTCCAAAGATGGAGGTTGCACAATGGAAGGTAACAAGTGATCTGAAACAACTATCTCAGCAACATTAATTTCAGCATGGTACTGACTCTCATTCTCAATTGTTGCATCATCAGCAGCTATATCATTACTCATAACAGAATAAATCTCAGCACATGCAGCACATGGTTCATCATCACAAGTGGCACATGTATCACAAGAAACAGAACCAAGATAGTCAACAATATCAGGAAATTCAGCATATAAATCAGTATAGACATCATCAACCAGCATCTCAATCATATCAACATGGAAAACAGAATGCTCCTCTAGGGGGTGTCTCATGGCATCAAAAATGTTAAATTGTACCAAATCGTCGCCAAACTCCATAGAAAGGGTGCCAGCATGCACGTCTATCTTGGTCTTGGCGGTCTTGAGGAATGGTCTGCCTAGAATCAATGGAGCATGATTTGTTGGAGACTCATCTTCCATGTCCGAGAATGTAGAAATCTGCTTGGAAAAATCAACTCATTCACCCGGACTAACACATCTTCCAGCACACCTGCAGGATGAGCAGTGGCTCTATTTGCCAACTGAATCACGATACCAGTGGGTTGCAAAGTACCAATGTTTAAACACTTATACACTGACATGGGCATGACATTGATCGAAGCACCCAAATCTAGCATTGCATGCTCAAATCTAGAGTTGCCAATTGTGCAAGAAATTGTGAAAGTTCCAGGATCTTTGCATTTCTGTGGCATGCTTGGCAGAATCATTGCAGAAACATTTCTTCCCATGCTGATCTTCTCATCCCCTTTCAACCTTCTCTTATGAGTGCACAACTCCTTGAGAAATTTAGCATATTTTGGAATTTGCTTGATTGCATCTAGGAGGGAATATTGATTTCCACTTTCCTAAATGTCTCCATGACTTCTTTTTCCATTTCTCGCTTGCATTGTTCTCTTGGATTGTGTGATCCTATTTGGAAAAGGTAATGGAATGGCAACATCTGAATTCTCTGTAATTTTCTTGATGTACGATTTACGGACCTGAATTATCTATTTCTGCCGTTTTTGGTCAATTTCGATTCTTTGTAAGGTTGGAACATCAACTTCTTTGCCACTTCTCAAGGTAGTTGCACTTACGTTGCCTCTTGGATTGTTGATTTGTTTGTGAAGGCAATTGGCTAGAACCTTGACTCTTTTGCTCGCTCACGGTGGTTGCCACCGCCCAATTTGAGTTTGTAAATTCTGAATGTTGGCACCGACGTTCTGCTTTGAACCGAATGTTATTTGTGGCCATTTGTTTCATCGGTCTTCCAATGATGGCTCGGGAGTGGATGGACAGACTTTGAACAGTTGTTGTTGTCTCGAATGCGCAGGGGGTATTTGTTGGTATTTGTTGCTTGGACTGCGTGACTTGGTATCTAAATTGTTGTTCTTCTTGGTGGGCCGTTGTTCTTCTTTGGTGGGGCTGTTGTTGCTGGCTAGGATTCCCATATCTCAAATTGGGATGGTCTCGCCAACCAGGATTATAAGTGCTAGAAAATGGATCATATCTAGATTGTTGCTTTGTTGCTTGATATTGGGGTCTACCAGGAAAAACACCAGCTGCAGCAACACATTGATCTGGAAAAGCGGAACCATCTTCCTGAAGTGTAGGGCATGAATCAGTAGGATGAGATGAATTAGAGCAAATTCCACACACTGATGCAGTCATCTGCATGGGTGGTTGTTGACCCACTGCTATCTGTCTTACCAAAGAAGTCAATTCATCTAGTCTGTGTTCCATTCTTTGTTGGTCCATATGAGATGCTTGAATTTCATTAACTCCTCTGGTTGCGGTGATGATCCGCGAGCCAAACTGTTGGGTATTGGCTGCCATGTTTGCTATCAGATCTCTTGCGGCGGTAGGAGTTTTGTCTACTAAGGCTCCTCCAGAGGCAGCATCGATCATGCTTCTATCATTTGGCAGCAAGCCCTCATAAAAGTATTGAATCAAGAGTTGGTCACTAATTTGGTGATGAGGCGGCTCGAACACAACTTCTTGAATCTCTCCCGGTATTCATGCAAAGTCTCACCGGACATCCGTACGATGCCACATATATCCTTCCTAATTGCAACAAATGCTCTCGAGGCAGGGAAGAATCTCTCCAGAACAACCTCTTCATGTCATTCCAACTTCGACCGAACTGGTGAAAGATAAAACAACCAATCTTTGGCTGCATCGACAAGTGAGAAAGGAAATGCCCTTAACTTGATGTGTTCCTCGGAGATGCCTTGTGGCTTCATGGTTGAACACACAACTTGGAACTCTTTCGGTGCTTATGAGGATCTTCACCCGCAAGACCATGAAACTTTGGTAACAAGTGTATCAAACCAGATTTTAACTCAAAATCTGCATCAAGATCAGGATATTGAATGCACAAAGATTGGTAAGATACATCAGGAGCAGCAAGTTCCTTAAGGGTTCTATTATGCATGTTATCAGCCATGATTTCAGGATTACTTAAGTTATCAGGTTCACTCCCAAAATTAGGTTCAGAATTAACTCTGGAATTTATCACACGAGCTCTAATTAATCTATGCAAGGTCCTATCAATCTCAGGATCAAGATCAAGCAAGATATCAGGATTGGACCTAGTCATGCATCAACTAAAGCACAAAAACACAAAAGCGCAACTAAGCAAAATACACTAAACAACACTCAAAATATGCAAAAATAAATCTAGTTAATATGTCTAAACATTTTTTAAAAATTATGGAAT
Source organism: Ormosia emarginata (assembly GCA_029884605.1). Taxonomy (NCBI): domain Eukaryota; kingdom Viridiplantae; phylum Streptophyta; class Magnoliopsida; order Fabales; family Fabaceae; genus Ormosia; species Ormosia emarginata. The sequence goes on from JAQQTP010000088.1 coordinate 52,234,634, forward strand.
CAACACAGAACAAAATCTACATAAAAATGAAACTAGAAAATGCAATAAAAAATATTAAAAAATTGAAAAAGTGGTCTAAATGATAGAATTTTGAAAAACCAGGGGTGACCTCACAGTTTACTGTGAGTCTTGTTTATCAGGCTGTTTTCCTTCAACCGACCAAGTTTCAGCTCATTCTGGGCATGTTGCAGTTCGAAAATTGCAATAGTTACCCGTAATCACTGTTTTTCCGTCTTTCCTAAATCGAGAAAAATTCAAAAGCTAAGATAAAAATGTTAGTATGGTATGAACAATGTTAGTAAATGAAAAATAACTGTTAGAATAGGTAAGAAAGAACAAAAATTAGTAAGGTTACTCAAAATGAAAAGATTACACCTACGAGATCCCGACAGAAAGCGCCAAAATTTTGACGAGCGCCGAACTCGGTCAAAATTATAACCGAAGTTATTACCTAAACTTGTAGTATAGTGAACAACACCGGATCGTCTCCTCAAGGATCGTAGATGCAATTTGATCAAATCAAGTGAAAGTTAGAAAAAGGGGTTTTGATGGTTCAAGGATCGCAATGACAGGATTTAAAGAGAAATAACAATTAAAAGAACAATCAATTTAGAAATCTATCCGAGATTGGGTGGATTCAATCATAGACCTTTCAACAAACACCTGAAATACATTTGAATGGTTAACTTGGATCTAACCGAGATCTCTCGCATCGATCCGTAATTCATACTAGACAATCGTCGTAATTCAATTGACAAGTGATAAACACAAATCCGCAATCGCACCATTCATGTAAATATATGTCAATTTAAGCACCGAATTCAATTAACCTAGGCACAAATCAGTAACCTAACCTCTTCAATTACGTGATTAGTTTAGATCAATCAGTTCTAAATTTCATCACAATACTTAATCTTAAACCAAGATCAAATCGGATCAAACATAAACAGAATCACCATTCATGCATTCAAGATCAAGAGAACAAAAGAAGAAGAGAAAAGGAATTCAAATATAAATCAAATACATTACATAACCAAGGTCTCAAGAATCAAGCCACAATCTCTTCAAGAGTCCCGAATTGACTAGAAGTGACTTAGCTCTCCATTACAATGAAGGAAAAATATACAAGAACTATGAAAAACTATCTTTAACTCTAAGTGTATGTTGTGTTTAGAGCTCTCCACATGCTTCCTTTTATAGAGGATTCAGAGTAGTAGTAGATGGGTAGATGAGATTAGTAGGTGGAATTAGTAGGTGAGCTTGGTAGGTGAACTTGGTAGGTGAGCTTGGTAGGTGAACTTGGTAGGTGAGCTTCCTTGTCTCCGAAAGTATTCATTGCTGAACTCATTGATTTCGTCATTTTTGAGCCAAGTGGTCTTCATGAAAGTTCTAGGAAATTGTCTAAGCTTTCCAATGGCTCTAGAAGCACCAAAAAATTCGTCCTACAGCCCAAGATATGACCCAATTACTACAGACTGCTCAGGACCAGTTTGAGCACCTCTGTTTTGACTTTCAGACCCAATATCTCCATCAAGGAGCCCGAATCAAGTTTTGTGTTTGTCATGAAAGTTGTACATATGGGGTCTTAACTTTCAGATCACCAATTTTCAGCCCATTCTATAAACCCAAACTCGAATTATGTTCTGGTTACTACACACTGTTCGGGTTCCAGTCCACAAATCCCGTATTCTGATTTCCATGCCCAATTAGCTCCACTAGATGTCTGAATTTGACTTTGAGCTCTTCATCAAAGTTGTAGAGCTCTCTTTTATCTTTCCTACAAGGTAAAATTCATAATTATCAGACATTTAGAACTCAAGATATGGCCAAAATACAGAAACAGTATAAGACTCGAATAATGCTGAAAAATCAATTAAGTCCGATTCGAGTTCAAACTTACAAAACATAATCAAATTCAGTCAATTAAGTACATGAAGAGTGTAAATGACTAATAATGAGGGTTTCTTAATGAATAAAATATGTGATTATCAGTAATCAAAATCAAGTCTAATTAGAGGCTAAAGTTCTCAGAAATCATGCTCCTCACTAAGTTAGGTTCACTTTACTAACTACACTCAAAGTGTTTAAAGGTGAAGACAATGCGCTCAAGATTCCTCAAAGAAACAACACTTCCATAAGCTTGATAAGAAACCAAATTTCCACTAATAATCAGCATGCATGCAAGAATCAAAAGGTCTTTTAAGGGTTGTAATGGGGTCATGGGAATGATGTTAGGTAGGGTAAAGAAAGAAAGGTATGCATAAAGAGCTAACAAAATTTTCAATAAACACAAGAAATCTAATAGAACATAAATGGAGCAAAGACATTTTTCAATCAAGAGCATAACTCTGCATTTTCTTCTTTTCTTTTCCTTCTTTTCAAGCTTTCATCTCATGCTTTTCTTTTATTTTCTTTTCCCTTTCCCCTTAAATTTTTTATTTTATTTAACATAGGGGAGAGACTTCATTTTCAAAAACATATGATTCCTAATACAACATTCAAACCCAATTTGCTCCATTCAATATTCTAAATGATCACCGATAATGTATCATCATAGGCATCATGAAAAACAATTATGAAATAGGCTCAAAATGGGCAACTAGTGGATGAAAGTGTAACAATTACTTTATAAGGCCAAAAAAATACCTAAGATGTCTTAATTACATTCAAGCATGCAAACAAAAATTTCACCTCAAAATGGTTTCAAATCAAGTTCTAGAGCACAAAATCAATGAGGAATTATCACTCATCACAAAGAATGGGAGCAAATATCATATAGTGCATAAATCCCATACAGGCTCAAAACTCACATTTAGAGGTTCAAAAATCAATGAGAAGCACAAATTCTGAGAACATATGCTAATTATCAACTATCAAGAAATCACCTTCACTATCAATTAAAACAATGCCTGCTGCCTACCACAAGAATCAACAAATTGGGTTCTAAATCAATACCATCTCAAAATACTCAAAAAAAAGGGGCACAAAGTTCAACTAAAAAGCCGAGAGATATGATGGTGTAAAACTGCAATAAGACAATGCATTATGAGACATGAAAATGCATGAGACTAATGATTTACAATGAAAATACTTCCCCTAGCTTAAAACTTACATTGTCCCCAATGTAAAAATCTATAACTGGAGAAGGAATAAAAGAAAAGAACTCACTATGGTGGTGGGAAAGGGTGCTAACTCAGATGTAACACCCGAATGAGGATGTCACATTTTCGATGCAATAAAATAAAACTTTACCCAAGTTATAAAACATTTGGTACATAAATAATATGAGTTGTAAAATTTTTCTTTTTATACATAATAACATTAAATAAAATAAAACGAAACATAAAGTAAAACAAACTATTATCACACACCATAATGTACATATGATTTTGTCTTAAGTATACAAATAATTTATAACTACAAATATTTAATTCCCAAGTGCACATCAAAGATTTTTAACCCTTCGAAGGATCCTCCTCAGATGGATCATCGGATGATAGAAATTCTAGATGTCTCACAGCTTTACGGACAGGAGTCCGTGCTGTCAACACACTACTAATCTCACTAGGCGCATGAAAAAGTCCTCCCCAGTAGCGCCTAAGAGTCAAAGGCATCTCAAGATTTAAATACAGAGTAGTAGTAAAAATAGGCTCTCCATCAAACTCTCTATATAGGGACACAGTCAGACGCCCCACATAGACTACTGATCCTCTATCTTCACGCAGTTGCCAGGCTTCAGACCCTCCATGAAACTCAAGTCTCACAAAACCAAAGAATCTGGGCAAAGCCATAACTGTAACATCCCAAGACTGCCTGCAGGATTGACGAGTGTCTCCACAAATCAACACGGGTCTTTTCAGCGTGCTTTGTCCTCACTCACACACATCCTAGGAAACTTCCCGGGAGGTCACCCATCCCATAATTGCTCCAAGTCAAGCATGCTTAACAATGGAGTTCTTATGTTCTAGGCTCTCGAAAAGAAGTTGCAACTTGTTGATATGGCTACGCCTAATCAATTCCTTTAAGTCATCCTTAACTATGCAGTCCCATACCTGCACAGTCCCTGAATCCCTCTCATTCCGATGCGTATTCAGTTCATTCATGGGACCCTTCGCCTAGAAGCATGCCAGGAGCCGCTCCTTGTACGTGCGTCTCAGGCACCAACGTCCACTCCCCGCCCTCATCAACCCCGGGACACCACATGCCCACCAGCTTCCGCCTGGTTCGTCCCTGAACCACACTGTACTGGGAGAGGTCTCGTCTCTGATACCATCTAAATGCAACACCCTGCTGGGGATGTCACATTTCCGAACAATAATAATAAAACCTTTACCAAAGTTATAAATTATTTCGTAATATATAATAATATAGGTTGTAAAAATATATATATATATATTTTAAAACATTATATTATAAAATAAAATAAATGAGAACATAAAATAAAACAAACTATTACATACACACCATAATTATACATATGATTTTGTTTTTAATAGGTACAAATAATTTACATATTACAAACTATTTAATTAAAACAGCAAACTGTCTGGTTTAAAGCAAACCATAAACTAGCCCAAGCATAACACTAAAAGTTCTTATCTTTCGAAGAATCCTCCTCGGAAAGATCATCGAAAGACAGAAATACTCTGGTAATACCGTACCACGCTGCAATCAATCCATATGATATGGATGATCTCGAGGTTCGCCTTCCTCGAACTGGTTGTTCGGTTGTTGTTCGTACTGAAAATCCAGTGGTTGCTCCTCTTCTACATCCTCAATGACTTTACAGAATAATACAGAAAATATATACAAAGAGGTGAGATAATCTACATCATTACCAGTATAGTAGTAAGAAAATGACAAAACATACAGATATAGCAGTTAAAACAAGATCATATTAGCACAACATATATCATATCTTAACCAAGTATAAATGTCACAAATGCAAAATATCATAAATCAAATTATAACTATTCACACAGTGATGTAGATTAAATATGCCATGTACTTAGACTCGTTCCTACTCCATGGAGCTAAACACAAACATCAGAGAGAATGATCCGGTAGACATGTCCGCACATCAGACTGCCTCAACCAACTATTACACAGTCAAATACGTCGTGTAAATAGCACACAGTCAAATAAGTCGTGTGAATGGTACACAGTCAAATACATCGTGCAAATAGCACACAATCAAATACGTCATGTGAATAGTACACAGTCAAATATGTCGTGTACATCCAGGCATAGTACCAGACAGTCCCCAATAGATCCTGATTAAGAATAGTATTTATCGAGATCGTTAGTGTGTGTTTTCAGTTACCACGGCCCAGAAGAGCTACCAATTGTCCATATGTGGAATCTACTGCACACTAACGCCTCCAAGTTCTTCACATGAACACACTACGCCTATCACACCCCCAACACGGTGTAATTCATCTCGTCAGTCAATTGTCAATTTCAACCAAATTGACATGCCACTCTATGTATGTAATGATCCATAATTACAAAAATACTCTCAGTGTCACCATGAATCATAATTACATAAATATCCTCATTGTCACCATAATTACAAAAATACCCTTAGTATTAATAATTCCAAAAATAGTAAGTCTCCACTTGACAGTACTATTTTCCAATATGTCCGGGTCCACCACTTTGGCCCGATAGTAAAAACTTACTGTTTCTATAAGTCGCGTAAATATTTTATCTCATTTTCACAATTACGTCACATTTTACAAATGTTTTCCAATCGTGTAAATATTTTTCAACGTTTTCTCAATCGCGTAACATTTTTAAATCATTTTCTCAATCGCGTAGTTTAAAAATCATCATTTTAAATACGCGTAAACTAGTTCTACTATTTTTCACTATATAAAATATTTCTTGATGGTCCAAATTAAATTTTTAAACTTTCCAAAACTAAAAATATTATTTAGACATTATTTTTCATTTTTCTTTACAAAAATTATTCTAAGTAATAATTTCTGACGTTTTTCTCAAAAATTCAATTTTAATAAATTCTTCTACAGTTAATTTTATTCTTTAACTACGTAAAATACTTCTTTGCTTTCTAAATATCATTTTGAAACGTTCTTCATTACTTGCTCATTTTTAATCAATTTTGACAACATTTCGTTTAGAAAATCTACTACATAATATTTTCTACATTTTCCTTTAAAAAATCCTTTATTTAATTATAACCATAAAATACACTTTGAAAATTGCTAACATACTTTAAAAACTCAAAGATAAGTATTTTTCAAGTGTTAAAATTTATTTCTTTACCATACTAGACTTCTAGTAAAAATTCATTTACTTATTTGACTCTTGAAAATCCATCGTAATTGAATTCGTTGTAGGTTAATTAATTAGTTTACACTTAGAAAATAAATTTTGGATCAATTAAACATTAAAAATATATTTTGGCCGAAAATCACCATTTTTATACAAACCATGTTTAAAATTATTTTGCATCCATTAAATCATTGAAAAATCCTTTAACTTAATTAAATCAATTAGGTTATCCTTTTAGAAAATGGTTGAGAACATATTGGTTCTCTTTTCATAGTAAAAACCATAAGCTCTTCATCTTGTGTTCTTTGGAACACTTTTGCAAGTCTCAACATATTTGCACATCCAACAATAATTATCATAGATCCATGAACATATACATATATTTATAAACACATACCATATATTAAAGCAATAATAAAACACATACCAAATATCAAAGCTATAAACATGCTTGCATGCATAATAAATCACAAAAAGAAAAGCAAATAACATGCACACATAAACAATCACAAATAGAGAAGACAACAAACAACCAAGTGAATGAATCCTTATGGATTCTTCACCACAAATACATCCATTTTCTCACCACCACACATGGTTGATGAGATTAAATCTCCCTCTTACCTATAAGGAAGACAAGATCTCCTTGGACTCCTCCTTAGAAATTTTGTGTAGCTTCAACAAAAATCCTAACAAGCTTAAACAAATTATAAAGTCATAAATTATGTTTGAAAAAGATAAACCATGGATCAATCATGGCTTAGAACATTAAAAATCAAATTAGAAACAAGAAACAAGAATTTTCACCTTATAGGAAAGAAACTTCAAAGTGATTTTCCAAGCTCAAAATGGATGATTTTGTGAAAACTCACAACTAGAGATGTTCTTAGAATATGGTTTAGATTTAGGAAATGAAGTTGGATGAAATTTTTGATGGATGGAAGTAGATGAAGTGGTGTTGGCCGAATGGTGCTAATAGGAAAGCTTTGGAGTTCTTTTGGTGTTCTAGGTAGGAAGAGAGATGAGAGAATGATGTAGAATGATTGAAATCAAAATAATGAAGTGAATATTAGCCCCCTCCCCCCCCCCACAATGCATGGCCGTAGAGCTCAAGCAAAAAGCTAGCCACCTTTTTTGACAATTCTTGCTTCATAATGGCCTTTGATTATTTGGATGGTGGATGGCTTGCATCTAGATCTCCATGATTGCATTTGAGTGCATAATTGAATGCATAATGCATGCATAAATCTAAAAATAGCTATAGGAAACTCAATAAAATTTTGATTCTTTTAATAGCTTATTTATGTTTAAGTCCTCCTAGTTAGGTTTAATTAAAAGTTAGTTAGATTCCTTTGTATTTTAGTTAATCATTAGTTTACTTAGAATCCTTAATCTTCTACTTAATTATACTAATACATTTGTCTAACTAAAATTTGATAAAATCTAATTAGGTTTTATTCCATTTAATTACCACTTAAACCCTTTAGATTAACTTAATTAAGTTTTAGACTAATTATTCTATTAAGTTAGGTTTTAAACTAACTAAGCCACTAAGTCTAACCATTTTTATGGATTTTCAACCTTTTGGTTTAGAATTTTTACAAGCCTTTTACATTAGTAAACTTTTCCTAAAAGTGGGTCCCACAAACCCAAACGCGGGTCCCACAAGTCAAACGTGGGTCCCATAGACTTTTCTGCATGATAAATATTTTTATTATACAGAAAAATCCTAAAAATTAAAAGATTGGTACATGTATTATTCGGATTGAGTTTAGTAAGATTGCCCAGCTCCAAATAATGAAACAAGATTTTCCCCGGCCTGAAAATTATTATTTTCTTGACTCGGAGCAAATTATACAAAACAATCAAATGCAATTATGAAACAGTCAAATTAATTTTATAACACACAGAAATCAGAAAACAGTACAATAAGGGTAAAATTGTAATTAATCAAAAATTGGGGTCTTACAATAACCAAAAGATCAATCCAGATGATATGGGTGATCTAACGGCTCGCCTTCCTCGAACTGATCGCTCGGTTGCTGCTCCTCATGATACTGAATATTTAGAGGCTGCTCCTCTTCCTCTTCCTCTTCCTCAAACTCTTTATAGAATATAAATTATAATACTGAGAAATACATACAAAGAGGTGAGACAATATACATCGTTACCAACATGGCAGTAAAGAAAACGACAACACATACAGATTTCACAATTAATTCAAAAATCCATATCATCACATCATGCATAATATCCCACATTAACACATCAAACATAATATAAAATAATCACAAATAATCACATTATAATGCAGACCACAAATGCAAATGTACACTGACTTATTCCTACTCCATGGAGCTAAACCGAGACATCAGAGAGAATGATTCGGAAAAACCTATCCGTACCTCAGGCTGCCCAACCAACTATTACACTGTCAAACGTCATGTCAATAGCCCACAGTTAAAACATCGTGGTAAGTAGTACACAATCAAAATGTCGTGCACCACAAGCATTGTACTAGACAGTCTCCATAAGATCTTGATTAAGAATAGTGTTTGTCGAGATCATTAGTGTGTTGCCCGTTACCACGGCCTAGAGGAGCTACCAACTGTCCACATGTGGAATCCTCCGCACACTAATGCCTCCAAGTTCAGTCAATGAACCACACTACGCCTATCACACACACAACACGGTGTAATTCATCTCGTCAGCCAATTGCCAATTTTCAACCAAATTGACACATCTCTCAATGTATGAACATGAATAAAAAAATTACTCAAATACCCTCATTATCATCATAATTACACAAATGCCCTCAATATCAGCATAAACCAAATATAGTATGTCTCTACTTGATAATACTATTTCTCAACATGTCCGGGTCCACCACTTTGGCACGACAGTAAAACTCACTATTTCTTTTAGTTGCGTAAAGATTTTATCTTGTTTTCACAATCGCGTTACCTTTTTCAAACGTTTTTAAATTGCGTAAATATTTTTTGACGTTTTAAATATTGTGTAATGTTTTAAATCATTTTCTCAATCGCGTAAGATTTTTAAATCGTTTTCTCAATCGCGTAAGATTTTTAAATCATTTTCTCAATCGCATAACTTAAAAATCTTTATTTTAAATACACGTAAGCTATTTCTAGTATTTTTCAACTACTTATGATATTTTCTTTATGTTCTAATTATACTTTGAAACTTTTCCCATTATTTGTTCACTTTTAATTAATTTTGATAACATTTTATCTAGAAAATTCATTAAATGATATTTTTTTCGTCTTTCTTTAAAAATTACCTTGCTTTACTCATAACAATTATTTATACTTTGAAACTTATTAGCGTGCTTCAAAACCCCAATGTGAGCTTCTACGTTAACATTTTTCAAGTGTTCACTTTAATTCTTATTTATAATTAATTCCTCTAATTTAGGTTTTCTAAAACTAAATTCATTTATTTCGTTCTCCAAAAATTTATTGAAATTGAATTCTCTTTAAGTTAATTACTTAATCTACATTAGAAAATAATTTTGGAAATCAAATATACAAAATGTGGCATTTTGGCTGAATTCAACAAAATCTTTACAAATAATCTTTAAATCATTTTTCATCTTCTAAATCAATTTCAATTTCATTATTTTACCTAAGTTCAGTAAGTCATTATTTTAGAAAATGGTTGAGAACATTTTGGTTCTCTTTTCTTAGTGAAGCCGTGAGCTTCCTTGTGCTCTTTGGAACACTCATGCAATCCCTCACATATTATTCACATCCTACAATAATTACTATAGATCTATAAACATATACAATATATTTTAAAGCTATAAACATGCATGCACACATAATCAACCACAAAATAGAAAAGACAATAAACAACCAAGTGAATGAATCCTTATGGATTCTTCATCACAAATACATCCATCTTCTCACCACCTGACAAGGTTGATGAGATTCAATCTCCCTCTTACCTTAAGGGAAAACAAACTCCTTCTAACTCCTCCTAGTAATTTCGTGTGACCTCCAAAGAATCCCTAACAAACTCAAACAAATTTTAAAGAGTCATAACTATAGAAGAAAAATATAAACCATGGATCAATCATGGCTTAGAACCTAAGAAATCAAGTTAGAAATAAGAAACAAAGATTTTCACCTTGTAGGAAAAATCTTCAAAGTGATTTTCCAAGCTTAAGATGAATTTTTTTGAAAGAACTCTCAACTAGAGATGTTCTTAGAATGATGTTTGGATTTGAGAAATAGAGTTAGGTGAAATTTTAGAAGAGTGGAGGTGTTGTTTTAGGGTGTTGGCCGAATGGCTCTCAAGGAGTAACAATGGAGTTTTTCTTGGTTGTTTTTGTTTTTGGAGAAGGTTGAAGATAAAATGAACATAACAAAATGCTATCTCACCCTTCATAGAGCACTTGGCCGTGGAGCTCCTTCAAAGGAGGTGGCCACTTTAGTTGACTCTTAAGGCTTCTTAATGGCCTTAGATGTGATCAATGGATGGCATTCAAGGCTTTGTCTCCAAGCTTACTTCTCATTGGTGTAGGAAATCAAGTCATCAAGTGACTAAGCACTTCTTGATCCTTCTTGAAAAGCCTTGGCCGAATTACTCCAAGGGAGAGCAAACTAGGTTTGTGTTCATTTATGCAATCTAGTTAGACTTAGGTGCATTTAGTTAGTTTGCTTAGTTACTTGTCTAACTATCTAGTTACTTAGGATAACTAGCCTTTGTCTTGATATTATTAGAACCTTCTCTAACTAGAACTCTAAGGTGTAGCTAACTAGGTTTACTTCATTTAGTTACTACATAAGCTTCCTATATTAACTTAGTAAGGTTTAATCTAACTTGGTTAAGCCTTCTAGTCATAAATCAACAAGTCCAACCACTTTTGTGGACTAACTACCTATTGGTTTAAAACTTCAAGCCACTATTGTTGACTAGATCTCATTGGCTTAGGATTAAATCTAGCTAGAAACATTGACTGGTTCTCTAAACATGGTTCCCATAGACTTTTTTGGGTCCATGATCCATTTTGGAGCAGAATTCTACTATTTTTAAGACAGTAGGCACTGTACAATAAAATAATATTATAATATTATAAAATATTTTTATTGCACAGTTAATTCCTAAAAATTAAAAAATCAATACACATATCACTCGGAATTAGATTTAGTAAGATCCCCCAGCTTCGAATAATTAAATCAAGATTTTTTCAACCAAAAAATTATTATTTTCTTGACTCAGAGTAAATCACACACAACAGTCAAATACAATCACGAAACAGTCAAATTCATCTTATAACTCACAGAAAATACAAAACAGTACATTTAGGACAATATCGTACTTTAACCAAAAGTTGGGGTGTTACATCAGATGCCAACTATGGATGGCCTAGATCATGCTCGCCATGCTCTGAACCATGCCCTCTAAGGCCTATAGGCGGCTATCAGTAGCCTGACCTTGCTGACGAATCTCCTCTATCATGTGGCGTTGTTGAACTTGCTCAGCATGAAGTCCCTCCAAAGAGGTATAAATCCGAGTGAGAGCATCCTCTGAAGGACCTGCAAAAGAAGAAGAAGAAGGACGAGAGGCTCCTGCCGTTGGTGGAGGGCAAAGGGGGCGTTGAACATCAATTTGCTCATCTGCTTCACTCCTAGGTGTGCGCCAATTTTCAGGGTTACGCACAGTGATAGCAGAAGAGTTAGGAAGGGGTAGATGTAACATCCCAGAAATTAATAATTTTAGGATAAATAGTTGTTTTATAATATTTGTGATTTTTGAGAATTTTGCTGTATTTTTTTAGAGTGTAGAATATTTTAATATTATTCTTCGTTTTGCATGCAAACTGAGCGGGCCCGGGAAAATTAGATATTTTTCCCGAGAACCTTGAGCTGTGGAAACGTCGACGGGGGATCTTACTAAACCCAAGGCCAGACACGGTTTGTGAGTTTTTTTTTTGAGAAATTTTAACAGATAAAATAATAATTGCTGTGTAAATTTTATCTATCAAATAAATTAATACTGACTTCGGTCAACTGTAACAATTGTCTACTAAATAATAACTTGTATTAAAAACTTTATCATATTATCTAAAATCTACTTTGTGTCACATCCATTAGCTTTATTTTCAAAAGGAAGATTAATTAAATTCAAGCTTGTAAAAAGGGAAGCTTCCAAGAAATTTCCTACAATCACACATTTCTCTCTCTTCCCTTCCCACTCACTCCACGACAGAAGCCATTTGGGAGCCCAATATTCACATCCTCACTTTTAATTCTTCACTCTCACATTTCTAAACATTTCCTCTCTTCTCATTTTCCTTCAAGCACTCTTCTCTTCCTCTTTTCTTCTTCCTTCTCCACCATACACTCACCTCTTGGAGACAATCTCCATGGCTTGCTAAATCAATCACATTTCTAGCTTTCTTACACCATTCCAAGACCATTCTCTTTGATGGTTATCTTTTGGTTCTTCTTCTTCTTCTTCCATTTTCCACCATTGAAGCTAAAGCTTGAAGCTTTTGAGGTAAAGCCTTCACCTTTCTTCCATTTTCATCCCATTTTCATTTTTCTTGGTCACCTATGTGATCAAGAACTCATCTTTCCAAGATTTGAGTGGACATTGTGGAAGTCACTCACATTAGTGTTTTCTTGAAGGTGAAAACGAAAATCAAGAACAAAAAGGAGCTAGCATCCTTGTGGTTGTCTTCAATAGGTAAGAGGGAGATAATCCTCTTCAACCAGTCTTGGTAGTAAGGAGATGTCTTGTATGTTGTTGTTGATTGAGGGATCCATGTGTGGATTTCCTTCTTCATTATGTGTTTTTCTTTCTTCTTTTCACAATGGTGTATTTGGTTTGATTTGTATGAGTTATTGATTTCTTTTATGTGATTTTGGATGTATGTTTGAGTTAATATGATGTTGGAAATGTTATGGATTGATGTGGTTTGAGTTTCGATGGCTTAAAGATCATTTTTCAGCAAGTTTATGCATGGTAATCGATTACACAAAGGCTGTAATCGATTACTAAGCCCTTGGAGTTACAAAACCGTGATTCTGGGAATCACGTAATCGATTACATCCTGTATGTAATCGATTACAGAGATTCTGTCTAGCTTGTAATCGATTACCAGGGATGTGTAATTGATTACCAAGCCTCTGGAATTACAAAATTGTGATTCCGGGAATCACATAATCGATTACACACGGTCTATAATCGATTACGGAGGTTTTGTCCAGCTGGTAATCGATTACCAGAGTTATGTAAACGATTACAAGATCCCTGGAGTTACGAATCTTGTTCTGGGAAGCTATGTAATCGATTCCATTCAGCTTGTAATCAATTACAGAGGTTCTGTTGAGCTGGTAATCGATTACCAGAGATATGTAATTGATTACTAGGGTCTTAAAATGAGATTTTGAGCTGAAAATAATGGAAATATGGCTCCTTATCCCTTGTAACTCAAACATAAATCTTAAACCCTAGATTTGGGGATTTTATTTCACTTAAATATGATGGGATCGTATATCCAAACCTATAATGGAGAAATGATCTTGAAAGTGAAATTTTTGGAATCTATAACATGGAAACTTTGGTATGTATGAAATGATGAACATGTATATGCGTTGATACTGAGAATGGTTAATCTTAATTGTGAGTTCCTATGTGGGACCAAGTTCTTGATGAAATTATGACATGTTAATATTGAAAATGAATATATATGCCATTGTGATACGCTATGATGAATGCATCATTGATGAGCATACATGATTGGACATTGTGTCATCATGCATATGTGTTGTCCGTTGGACATTGTTGAAAAGGCTATGTGTGCCTAGGAGTTTGAATAACACCTTTGTGCGGGTGCGAGTAGACTAAAGCGTAGGTGTCATATGTTGTTGACCCTGGGGGCGTCGGGGTGTGGGTGTCTCACAATAGACAGTGGTAGCTCCACTGGGGCCATGGTGTAACACCCCAAATTTTCCAAACTAGTTGATAATAATTTTGACAGTTAACAGAATTCTACTATTTAGTAATTTCTGTGTACTGTAAAATTATTTTGAATATTCTGTCAGTACATTTGATCATTTTGTGTGATTTACTCCATGTTAGGAAAATTATAATTTTCAGGCCAAGGAAAATCTTTATGTATTTATTTCTCTTGATTGTTAATTATTTTTAACAATCTGACTTGATTTTCATATGTTTTCTAATATTTATGATTTTTGTGAATGATTATAAATTTTTATATTTCTCTGATTGTTTTTGGGCTGTCTGTGGGCACAGGGTGGCCTTACGTGGGCCTAAGTAGGTCTCGCAAAGTGAAAATTTTTCTACGCATAAAAAAAATTGTACTGTTTAGACAGAGACGGGGGATCTCACTAAACCTGAATCCGGAAATAGTTTTTAAAATTTTCTTTTACTGTGTTTTGTACTATATTTAATTATCGGGCAATAAAAATACCATAAAAATATTATTCGAAGGGTTATAGCAGATAGAAAAATAAATATTATACTGTTTAAGTCAACATTATTGGCTTGGTCATTAACCATTGATGTAATCAACGGTGGAGACTTGATCTTGATTTAATCAACAGTTGAGATTTAGTCTTACAAAGTGGCTAGGACCATTTATAGCCCTTGGATGTAAAGTTTGAAGGAGTAATCTTGACCCTTCATTTTGGAGATACATCTAATGGCTAGGATTTCAAGGAGGAAAGATCCAATGGCCTAAATTAAGTCTTCTATCTAAGCCTAAACCTAGAAGCTACATTAAATCCTAACCATTGATCTAATCAACGGTTAAGATTGCCTAAAATGGTGGCTAGGAGATTTGTTGCATTTTGAAGAATGCATGGAAGGGGGGACGGTTTTGGTGCTGCATTTAGAAGCTAAAGCAACATTTGAAGACCATAATTGATCACCTTTGGTCATTATTGATCATTCTTCATCATTCTTGAATTTTCCTAAAGCAAAGCTCTTCAAAATTTTCTCTCCACCTCTACTCCATGCATGTTTCGGCCAAGGCACCCAAGACAACCTTCCATCACTCTTTAATTTCAACTAAACATATTTCTTGAATCCTTACCTTATTTTAAGCAACTTTCATGTTGGAGACTTTTTCTAAATCTTTCATCTTCAAGGAGTTTTTCTGTTATAGGGTATTTGTGGTGAAGTGTAAGGAAACTTCATTTCTTCTCTCTTTTTCATGATTCTAAGCCATGTTTGATCCATGGTTTATCTTGTTCAAGCTTGATTTACTAATAAATATATGTTTTGTTGTGTGTTTAAGAAAACATTGGTGGTGAAGGACTTGGAAAAAGAAACAAATCTAGGAGCTTTTGAGGTTTTTCAAGAGGTAAGAGGGAGATTCATCTCACCAACCAAGTATGGTGGTGAGAGATGGTTTGTGTGTTTGATGGATGGTGAATCCATGTGAGGATTCATATCCATGGTCATGTAATAATTTGTGGGTGTTTATGTGCTTTGATTATTTGCCTATGCTTGGTATGATTTGCATGATTTATTGCTTTGATTATGGCATGCTTGTGATATATATTTGAATATGTATATGTATGCCATGATTTGATGTTGGAAAGGAAATTGATTTTTGGTTCCAAAGACCAAGAGGAATTTTGGCCAAAACACCTCAAAATAGGTGTTCATAAATTAATATTTTCATGAATGATAAAATTGGATGATTAGAAAAACAAGAAAAATAAACAATGGGTTTGTTTTTCAAGAAGTGGTGTTCACGGTTTTGAGAAGAATTTTTATTGATTTATTTTGTGTAAAAACAAGAATGGAATTTAATGGAACTCAAGGACATTTTTGAATAAGAATATTTTAAGTATTTTACAAATCATGAGTTTTAAATGAAAAGAGCAATGAGTTGATGATTTTAACGATTTGCAAAAAAAAAAGTGAAAAATGAAAATGAACAAATGATTTGATTTTAAAGACCATGAGTCTCACAGTTTTGTTAAGGAAATTTTAATGGTTTTGTTTGTGTAAAACCATATTGACTTAGAAGGAAAAATATTTGATGGTTTAAATAACCATGTACCACAGTTTTGAAGGTTTGTAAATGCTTTGGTTTTATGAAACAATGTGGTTTTCCAAGTGGAAATGTAATTTGATTTAGTACAAGGATTTTGGAAAGGGAATCAGAGTGTTTTATCACTTGAAAAATAGAAATTTCAGTTATGAAAGAAAAAAAGAGGTTAAAAGTGTTTGAACCTTAATTTATTTTAAAGAGAATTGATTTTTGAAATTGATTTGAGAAAAATGAAGAATATAATGGTGATTTAAAATTTACTAGCATGTAACTCATCCTTTGGGTTTTGGAGAGCGTTAGTAATTTTTAAAGTTAGAAACATTGATTTAATTCCATGGAATTGTGAATTTGTGGAATATATTGTGAAAAGGATTTTCTTGAGTAAGAAAATGTGGAAAATAATGTGAGTAGTCATATTATTTTGAGAAAGGTTGAAATGGAATTTTTGAAAGTTGAGAAATATTTTTCATAATGAAAAAATGGTGAAAAATGATTTACGTAACTTAAAAACGTGATATTTAAGCTACGCAATTTGAAAAACGTTTAAATATTTCCACGCGATTTGAAAAATGTTGAAATATTTCTACGCAATTTGGAAAGCATTTAAATATTTTTACGCATTTGAGATATTATTGAAAGATCGCTACATGATTTAAAAATGGTAGAATATTTTTACGTGATTGAGAAAACGTTGCAAAATCACTACGTGATTGAAAAATGTTATATTTTTACGTGATTTGAGAAACGATGGAAAATCGCTATGCGATTTGAAAACATAACAGAAATGTTGCAAAATTGTGAAAAACGTAACAGAAATGTTGCGCGATTGTGAAAACACGACAAAAGTGTTTTATGACTATGAAAACGCGATAACATGATTTTGCGATTAAATATACAGTATGATTATTGTTGGGCCAGTGTTTGGACCCTGATTATGAGATAATGGAATTAAAACTGCGAATGGGCCAATGTGTGGACCTTGAATATGAAAGTGTGAATTTTGCCTATGATTGGCATTGATGCATTGAACATGCATTGGAAATGAGGAACTTTGCATGTGATTGGCATTGGTGCATTGAACATGCATTGGAAAGATATGCATTGAGGCATATAATGATTTTGAATTGAACAAAAATTGATAGCTGATGCTATTGGAACCCTTGTGGTAGAAGAGAGAATGTGAATTGATAGTGAGGTCTGTGATGGATCTTGGGGGCGTCAAGGCGCGGCAGTCGACTAGTGGATATCTGTCTGTGGGCTAAGGCTGGACCATATGCCACTTGGTGATGCAGTCCGTTGCAACGCATTGACGATACCCGACAAGAACACAATTCTTTTCGAAAAGCTGGACAATTGTCGTGGGCTAAGGTGGGCATTGTCTGTGGGCTAATCTGGAAGATTGTCTTTGGGCTAAGGCTGACAATTAACAGAGCATTCTTCTCGAAATTGTGAAAACCTCCATGGAGTAGGACATTGAGTATATGTGCACATGCATAACATATGCATCATTATTGAGTATTGGTTATGAAAATTGAACTGTTGAATACCTAGATAATATTGAGAGCATTATCGTAAATATTTAATATTTATATCTGTGTGATATAATAATTAAGGAATATTGGATGATGATGATAATAATAATGTTGATGGCATAATTGTAATTATTGTATCTGTGTGTTGACAATAATGTTAATGGCATGATTGTAATTATGGTATGATATATCTGAATGATATGTTGTTTGTGTTATCTCTATGCTACCATGTTGGTATTGGCGTAGGTAATCTCACCTATTTGTTATATTATTTTGTTGTCTCTGTATTATTATAATTATATAGTAAATGGAACGAGTTTCTTAGACGTGACTGGAGACAAATAATCTGAGTTCGGTGACAACATCGAGGGGTGACCATCCCGGACTGGTTAGTGTGCAGTTTTGAGGAGGAACAGATACATGACGCATCAAGAATGGATACGAGATGGAATAAGTATATTGAGTTTTTACCATTAGTGTTTTACCGTGCTATTGACTAGAACCCGTCATGGGATTTGCTACTGTTAAAAAAGAGAGTCTGTTAGTTTTATATTTCTCTTTAAATTGTTAAATATTAATTGGTGTCAATATTGTATATTAATCAGTTCAAATATATTTTCAGTAATACTTATGGATTTCAGTAAGTTTATGTTTCCGTAATAAGAAATTTTAAAACTCACATTTTATAACTCAAACCTTTTATGAACTTCTTTATAGATTATTAGTTGGGAGTCAGAAATGTGATACCCTGAGGTGTAACATCCCAAATTTCCGTATCTCTTAAACATTAATTTTGACAGTTAACAAAATTTTACTGTTTAGTAATTTCTGTGCACTGTAAAATTATTTTGTTTATTCCGTCAGTATATTTGATTGTTTTGAGTGATTTACTCCGTGTCAGGAAAATAAAAATTTTCAGGCTGGAGAAAACTTTACGTAATTTAATTTTTACCGTTAGGTAATTATTTTACGTAATCTGATTTGATATTTGTGCATTTTATAATTTTTGTGATTTTATGGATGATTTTGAAATTTTTCCTGTCTGTGGGCCCCGCAAAGTATGTGGGCCCAAGTGGCCATACATGGGCCAGGTGGGTCCCACAAAGTGAAAATTTTTCTACGCATAGAAAAATTTGTACCGCTTGTTTAGGCGGAGACAGGGGATCTTACTAAACCAGAATCCAGGAAATAGTTTTAAAAATTTCTTCAGATCGTATTTTTTGTATTTAATTATCGGATGATAAAAATACATAAAAATATTATTTGTAGGATACAAGAATAAATATTATCTTTGCGTAGTCAACAAAGAGAGTTTGACTTGATTTATACCCTTGGATGAGAATACTTAGTTTGAATATTAACCATTGATTTAATCAAAGGTTAAAACAAACTTAATAAAGAAAGCGCTTGGATAATAACCATTGATTTAATCAATGGTGTGAGAATAAGCTTAGTTAGGAAGGCTTTGATATCAACCATAGATGTAATCAAAGGTGTAGAATTGGTCTTGAAAAATGACAAAGACCATTTATAACCATTGGATTTAGATTAAATCAAGGGTGGAGATTTAATCTTAAAAAGTAACAAAGACCATTTATGACCATTGGATGAAGAATCAATCAATGGTGGAGATTTGGTCTTCTAAAATGGCAAAGACTAATTATGACCCTTGGATTTAAAATTTGAAGAAGCAATCTTGACCCTTAATTTTGGAGACACATCTAAGGGCTAGAATTTAAAGGAGAAAAATCCAATGGCCTAGATTAAGTCTTCTAAAATTAAAAATCTACCTAAATCCTAACCATTGAATTAATCAATGGCTAGAAATGCTTCAAATGGTGGCAAATAATGAAGACAACTTTATTGAATGCATTATGAATAGAAGGTGATGGTTTTGGAGTGTTTAGAAGACAAAAAGACAAGCTTTATGTCATTTTTGCATGTCTTGGTCAAGTTAGACATCATAATGGCTTACTTTTGATTTTTGCACTCCAAGGAGAATGCTTGAAGGGGGGGCACGGTTTTGGTGCTGCATGAAGGAGTTTGGAAGACCATAATTGCATGCTTTAGTCATTGTTGTCTTCCTTGGTCTTCATTGATTCATTTTCAAGAAGGAAACTTAGAAAATTTTCTCTCCATCTCCTTTCTTCTTTAGATTTCGGCCAAGCCCTCCAAGAGCACCTTCCATCACTCAAAAATTTCATCCAACTTGATTTTCTAAACCTAAACATCATTCTAAGAACATCTCTAGTTATGAGTTTTTCCAAAATCCTTCATCTTGAGCTTCAAATCCAAGCTTCAAGTTTCTATCAAAAATCAAAAATTTCATCTTTGTGCTTCAAGAGAAACCATTCGGTTATCTACCCTAAAATCACCATCCAATCTCTTTTAATTTCATCCAACCATAGATCTTGAATCTACATGATGTTCTAAGTAACTTTCATGTTGAAGATTTTCTCTAAATCATTCATCTTCATGGACTTTCTTCAAGATCAAAATTATTGGGTTTTTGAGGTGAAGTATAAGGAAACTTCATTTTCTTCTCTCTTTTTCATGATCTAAGCCATGTTTGATCCATGGTTCCTCTTAATTAAGCTTGATATGTTAATTAACTTGTGTTTTGTTTTGTATTTGAGAAGCCCTTGGTGATGAAGGACTTGAAAAAAGAAGCAAAACAAGAAGTTTTTGAGGATCTTCAAGAGGTAAGAGGGAGATCCATCTCACCAACCAAGCATGGTGGTGAGAGATGGTATTTTATTTGATGGATGTGGAATCCATGTGAGGATTCATATCCATGGTCATGTAATTAATTTGTGGGTGTTTATGAGCTTTGATTAATTTTCTATGCTTGATATGCTTTGCATGATTTTATAGCTTTGATGATATGCTTGAAATGCTATACATGCTTTTATGGCTTTGATGGTATGTTTATATTATTTATGATGAAATATATATGTATATGCCATGACTTGATGGTGGAAAGGAAATTGATTTTTGGCTCCAATAGCCAAGGAAGAGCTACAGTTTTGATGCCCTTGATTAGGGTTCATGTTGAAAATTTTCAAGAACAAAAGAATTGATTTTTGAGTACTTAGAACATGGTGGATTTCGAACAAGACACCTCAAAATAGGTGTTCACAAATTAATATTTTCATAAAAGATGAAAATGGATGATTTTAAGAGTATGGAAAATAAATAAAGGATTTGTTTTCCAAGAGAACAAGAATATAATTTTTGGAGGAAGTTTTATTGATTTATTTTGTGTAAAAAGATGCTAAGTGTTTTTCTAAATATGAGTTTTTGAATGAAACAGACAAATGTTGATTTTAAAGATTTGCAAAGAAAGTGAAAAAGGATTTGTAAAGAAAGTAAAAACGAATTTGAACAAATAGGTTTGGTTTTTATGACCATAAGACTTACGGTTTTGAAAACAAAATTTTAATGATTTTGTTTGTGTAAAATCCTATCAACTTAGAAAGAAAGAATGTTTTCATGATTTCAATAGTCATGCCCACGTTTTTGAAGGTTTTTAATGTCTTGATTTTATGAACAAGTTTCCAAAATGAAACAAAAGAGACTTTCAAAGTAATTTGATACAACAAATTTGGAAAGGGAATCAGAGCATTTTAATGCTTGAGGGAATTTTTGAGAAAAATGGAGAATATGATTTTCCTAACGTGTAAATCATACTTTGGGTTTTGAAGAGTGATTTTTAAAGTTAAAAACATTGATTTAATTCAATAGAAAAGGGGTTTTGTGAATTATATTTTGGGAAAAGGATTTTTTTGGGAAAAGAAATGTGGAAAAAGATTTTGAGAAAAGTTATATTATGAAAAATGAAAAGGAATTTATAAAGTTATATTATTTTGAGAAAAGTTGAAAAGGAATTTTTGAAGGTTAAGAAATATTTTCTGTAATGAAATTGTGATGAAAAACGTTTTACGTATCTTAAAAACGTGATTTTTAAGCTACACAATTTTGAACAATGTGTTAAAAATGATATTGATTTATTTAAGTCCAAAATAATGTTTGGAATATTGAGGAATATTTTATGTGATTGAAAAATGTTGAAAAATATTTTACGTATCTTAAAAACAATTTGAAATACAGTAAAATATTTCTACGCGATTTTAAATACGTTGAAATATTTCTACGCATTTTGAATTACGTTTAAATATTTTACGTAATTTGAACTACTATTGAAAAATCACTACGTGATTGAAAAGTGATGAATTATTTTTACGTGATTGTGAAAATGAAGGAAAATCGCTATGTGATTTGGAAAGTATTTTAAATATTTTGAGAATGATGAAAAATGATTTACGTGACATAAAAGAATGATTTTTAAGTTACGCGATTTTAAAAACGGTGAAAAATCATTACGCGATTTGAGAAACGTATATTTTTATGCGATTGAGAGAAATGTTAAAAAATTAAATACGTGATTTAAAAGTGCAACAGAAGAGTTGCAGCATTTTGAAAGCGTAACAGAAATGTTACAAAATTTTGTAAACGCAACAGTAGTGTTACGGTATTGTGAAAACATAATAAAAATGTTTTGGAATTTAAAAAAAACGTAACAAAAGTGTTCTTGTATTTTGAAAAACGCATATGAAGTGTTGTGGAATTGTGAAAACGTGAACGGGAATATTGCGTAATTTTGTGAAACACGACAACAGTGTTTTATAACTATGAAAACATGATAAGATGATTTTGTTATAGAAAAATACAATTATGATTCTTTGTTGAACCGGTGTCCATACATTGTTTGTGAAAACAACGAGTTTTGCTCTGTTATTAGCACGTGATGCATTTTAGATGCATTGAAATATATATATATATATAAAAAATATATATATATATATATATATATACGTTGAGGTATATGATTTAATTGAACAAATGAATTTGAAAAGAATGGCCCTTGTGGTTGGACTTGCACTGATATATTCATGCATTGTATAAACTATATCTGAGAAATTATGAGATATACTTGTGATTGGTATTATATCTGTGATTGGTATTTGGTGCATTATACATGCATTGGAATGGTCCGATAAGGACTGGATATGGCTGATTGCCTAGGAGAAATACACCTCTTGAGTGGGTGCGATATGCATAGTGTAGGTCACTTGTTGACCTTGGGGGCATCGGGGTGCGGGTTGCTTACACGGGTGGTTGGTCGCGCTTCTTCCCGTAGGTTAGACCGATGCAACACACCGATGATCCTGACCGAGACACTATTCTTATTCAAGATCTGATAAAGACTGTCGTGTATATGCTAGATGTGCAAAATCAAAATGAGGATTATAGCACGTGGTCTGAGGCATGTGGTACCGACAAATCTTTTCGATCATTCTCCGACCTGAGTTTAGCTCCATGGAGTAGGAAATCGAGTCTTGTGTACATGCATAATCTGAACATTTATATCTGTATGATATATTAATTGAGGAATATTGGCTATGACAATTGTTTTGAATACTTGGATTGATATATGATTGGATGATGATAGTTGATTAATATTGAATATATTATTGGAAGTTTGATATGATATCCCTGTATAATATTGTTGCTTGTGTTATCTCTGTGCTGCCATGTTGGTATTGGCGTAGGTGATCTCACCTCTTTGTTATCTTTGTTTTGCTTATGTCTGATCCTGTTAAAATCAAATAATAGAAGGATCGAGTTGTCTTAGACATAACGGGCAATGGATACTCAGAGATTGATGAAAACATTGAAAAGTGGCTATCTCAAGTTCGAAGGTGTTCTGAGTAGACAAGGAGTAGAGTTCTGATGAAACAAGCTGGATACAAGATAAGGAATGAGTATTTTAAGTTTTATCGTTAGTGTTATACCGTGCTATTTAGTAGGACCCGTCATGGGGTTTGCTACTGTTGAAAAAAAAAGAGTCTGTTAATTTTATATTTCTTTTTAAATTATGAAATATTAATTGGTGACAATGTTGTATATGAATCAGTTTAAATATATTTTCAGTAATACTTATGGATTACAGTAAGTTTATATTTCAGCAAGAAAGAATTTTTTTTTAAACCCACGTTTTTAACTCAAACCTTTTATGAAAACATTTTCAGATTATGAGTCGGAAGTCAGACATGTGATACCCTAGGGAGGGTGTTACACGTGGGATAGACCAATGCGACACACCGACGATCCTGACTAGGTCGCAGTCTTATATCGCGATCAACTGTTAAGGTGCCATGTGTGAGCCATTTTGCGCAAATGTTTTTATGAGATGAGCACATTATTTTTAAGGCTAACGATACACTGGCATGACTCCTTGATCATTCACTCCAAAAATGTTTATGCCTAGCTCCATGGAGTAGGAATTGGGTATCATTCGCATTATGAACTGTTGGTCTCATAAATCATTGAGCATAAGCATCCATAACTGTGGAAAATATCTATTAGTATTACCGTAATAATTATCTAATTGCTTGAAGTGTTGACTATTGGAATACTGATAACTTTTATTGCTCTTTATTATTGATTTGCTTTTACTATTAATTTTAATTATTACTGTGATTGGATTATTGCTTTAAATGGAGTTATGATTATTTGAATTGCCTTATTGTTCATTGTTTGAGATGTTATTGTTGTTTCTATCTAAATTCTTACTTTTACTGCTACTGTTGAAAAAAGTATGTGTTGTGTTATTATTTGGGCGTCTTGCGCCGTTTAATTTTCTTCTTTGCCATAATTGGTAATGTAAGTAGGATATCTCACCTCTTTCTTGTATTCTTGTACTTATATATATATATATATATATATATATATATATATATATATATATATATATATATATATTTGTTCATTGTTTGAGATGTTATTGTTGTTTCTATCTAAATTCTTACTTTTTTTACTCTATCGTTGAAAAAGTATGTGTTGTGTTATTATTTGGGCGTCTTGCGCCATTTAATTTTCTTGCTTTGCCATAATTGGTAATGTAAGTAGGATATCTCACCTCTTTCTTGTATTCTTGTTATATATATATATATATATATATATATATATATATATATATATATATATATATATATATATATATTTGATAAAAGATCGTGAAGAAGAAGACGAGGGGCCACACCTTTGCTATTTGGATTGGGACGATTCGTTATTCTTGATTTGGCATCTGGACAGGATCCCTTCGGCTACGTACAATTGCAACTACGTGAGGGCATTGATGCCTGTCGTGTCGGCTGGGACACCGAGCGTCACGTACATATGGGGTTACAGCTTTGTCTGCTAGTGGGGCATATCCCAAGGATTACTACTTTTCCCTTTTAGTGTTTTGTTCTCGCTATATTCTGTTTGATTATGTAAGCATTATACTTTATATTATCAGTGCCTTGTGTTAAGGACAAATACATTATATATATGGAATATGTTTTTCTTTCAGTGATTGTGTTTTAATGGCTGATTTCTAAATATGTTTCATTCCGAGGCTCGTATTTTCTACTTATACGTAAATGTGGAATCAAATTTCTTTTTATCTGAAATTACTCTTTTGTTGACACTGTGATACGCGTGGATTTAGTAACTGTGGTGCAATGACGATTGGGCCACGGTTGTTAGATTTAGGTGCGTTACACTTAGGTGGTATCAAAGCAGTTCATCCTGTTGAGCCGGGGTATGGATTTGCTATGCTTAGCCATATTAGAACTTTTGTATATTATGCATTTCCTTGTCTCTTGATTGAGATGATGGGAAAGGAATGCATGACTTGTCATAGGTTGAATGTTAGTAGCTACTATTATAGAATTGTATGATATTGAGGACTAGCCTACTCAATATGTAATGTTCTATGTGTACAGGAAACTATGACTTCACTTAGGCGTACAGTACTAGGAAAATAGGAATTCTTTTGTAAGGAGATCAAGGGGTTTTGGAAAACTGATCTTCTGGAGAAAGAGTAACTGATGTAAGTTGGTTCGAGAAGCCGTCTGGGGGTTGACGATTTGCAAGAGGTTACGCAGTAGGAGGCAGAATGAAGAAGTTCGAGTTGGGGACTGTTAGCATTCGTAAATTGAATTGTCTTGTTTGAATTGTGTGATTTTGGGTGTTTAGTTTCCGAGATGAGGCAATATCATTTGAAATAATTATGTTTGTTTTGTTGTGTTATGTTTTGTTTGTCTTCAAAGAAAGTCGATGACTCATGATAAGCGTATGTATGTGAGCATTGGACGAGACAATGGAAGCATGACTGCAACTACAGAGGAAATGCAGAGGATAATTGAGGTGACAACTCACCAAGGTCAAAGGGACACGCACAACGAGAATTGGATGTTGAGGTCCCAAATCTGTTGAAGGAAGGTCGGACTTGGGATAGCCTTGGATTGCCTAGACCCCAAAGGAGGAATAATAGAAAGGCTAATTAATCCAAGCGAAAACCATACTCTCGATTGCCAGGAAAACGACAGCCACATCCAACCCATGGAAAGAGTGTTAGTGGTAGTAAATCCAATCAGACCTCGACATTTTTGCCAAAATGTAAGAAATACGGAAAGAACCAGTCAACCAAGGAATGTAACACCAAGAGAATGTTCTTTCTCAAGTGTGGAAAGGAGCACCTAACAAGGGACTGCATAATTGCGGGGATCATCTGCTTTAAATGTGGAAAGCCTGGACACGTTTCCCGTAACTGCAACTAAGCGAAGGCAAGTTCTTCATTTAATGCTGCAAGGGCTGTGGAACCACAAGCAGAAGCCAGAATTTATAGCCTGGGAGGTGCTGAGACCTCTAAGTTTGAATATCTAAATAATGGAAATTGTACCTCATTTGACAATCCCGTAATCGTGCTGTATAATTCTGGGGGTAACCCTTCCTTTTACAATTTGTAACTGTATGGATCATTTGGATTCATCTGTGTCTTCATTAACTTTGATCCAGTTACTTTTGGTTTTGTTGTCAAAACTTGTTATTGATACTTAAATCTGTTTAATCTATCATATTTCTATTAAAAGTTGAATCCTTTGTTAACTTGACTTGTATACCTAAGGTCACGCTTGCCAGAAATTGTGATTTTAGGACTAGATCAATTATTTTCCTAGCCATATTCTGCTAGACCATTCCAATGAAAACCTTAGTGATTCATGGAACTAAGACTTTTGAATTCATAATGGCCAACAGAGTTGAAGCCTCATGAGGGAAAGGAGCCTAAGGATACATGTTAATATCTTCCTTGGAGGACAAAAGCAAGGGGAATATAAATGTCACTCTTCTAGTCAAAGAGTTTCGCATGATGAGTTACAGTGTTGTCAGTCAAGGAGAATAATGGATCAGTGAAAAGGGAGTCGTTGTTATCTCCAAGATAGATGTACGTTTTGGTTATCATTAAATTCGTGGGAATTTGAGAATGTTCTCCAAAATAGTATTTCGAATGCACTATGGACATTATAGATATCTCGTAGCCGTTCGGAGTAACAGATGCTCCTGTCGTATTCATGGATAACGTGAATTGGATCTTCTATCCTTACCTAGAACAGAATTGTCATTGTCATCAATGATGACATTCTGATCTATTCTCGAACATCTGGAGAGACACGTTGGACACCTTGGTATAATTTTCCAGACTTTGAAGGAGAAGAAGTGAATGCCAAGGTATCAGAGTACAAATTCTCGTTTAAGGAGGTTCAGTTTTGGATTATGAAATCCCAAATGGAGGAATTGTTATGGATTCACAAAAGATTGAAGCAGTTCTTCAAAAGCAAAGACTGGAGACTGTAAAGGAGATTCATAGCTGGTGGGATTAGTTGGTTGTTATCGAAGGAGTATCAATGGATCCTCCAAGATAGTAGGACATCTTACTCAGCTTACAAGAAGAGAATCAAAACTTTTATGGGATAATACATGTGAAAATTTTTTTCCCAAGATTGAGGAAACATTCAAAGACTCGCCAATTTTGGTCCTACCCGATTCCAATGAGACAATTGAAGTGTTTTGTGATGCTTCACATCAAGGTCTAGGATGTATATTCATACAAAGTTGGGAAGTTTTGACTTATGCCTCGAGGCGGTTAAGGGTGCATTGAGAATTACCCAACACATGACTTGGAGTTAGCCGCAGTTGTATTTGCTCTGAGAATAAAGAGACATTTTTGGTATGTGACAATGTTCAATGCCTGTAGCAATCGCAAGAGGCTGAAGTATCTGTTCGACAAAACGAAACTAGACATGAGACAGAGGAGGTGACTAGGAAATTTGAAAGAGCATGATTTCTAACTTTAGTGTCATCTTGAAAAAGTAAACGTCATGGCGGACGCTTTGAATCGGAAACTACCTAATATCTTCATTGTGATGGTTAAGAAGAAGGAATTAATAGGGTAATTCGAGGATAGGTGGTTGTCATTGGAAATGACACCAGATGAGGTATGTATATAGTCACTATTTTGAATGACCTGTTGGGAAAGATCCAAGAGGAGTAGAAAAGTGACCAATTTATACAAGACATGAAGGGGTTATTAAAACAAGGCATGGCATCAGGTTGTGGTGAAGGAGTTCGATAGAATCCTGATGTTCACGAGCAAGGTTTGTATGCTAGATAGGTCAGAACTTAAGAAGTTAATTTTCAATGGAGCTCACGGGAGTAAAGTGAGTATACGCTCCTGAGCGACCAAGATATCTCAAGATCTAAAACAGAAGTAATGGTAGCAAGGGATGAAGAGAGACGTTGCTAAATATGTGTCATCTTGTCTAAGCTGCCAGTAAACTCACTCCTAAATTTTTCGGGCTATATCAAAATCTTATTCAGATTGGTCCAGTAGCCTATAACTTGTTTTTGTCATCCTTTCTTTCTAAATCTTCATAATGTTTCCCATGTGTCAAAATTTCAAAAGTATATCCCCGATCCGACCATGTCATCAAACTGGACACAGTACAATTAAGAGAGGATTTAATCTATGAAACACTTCTTATAAAGGTCAAGGTTTGGAGCGCAAAGCAACACTGAGGCAAGGAGATTACACTAGTTAGGGTGTTTCATCCCTGGTATCAGTGAGGTGTGACATAGAAGTTCAAAGATAAGATGGAGGAACAACATCTATACTTATTCTAAGGAATGAAAATTTCGAGGATAAAATTTCTGTTTGATGGGGGGTGTTGTAACATCCTGGAAATTAATAATTTTAGGATAAATAGTTGTTTTATAATATTAGTGATTTTTGGAAATTTTTTTGTATTTTTCTGAGAGCGCAGAATATTTTAATATTATTCCTTATTTTTGTGTGCAAACTGAGCGGGCCCAAGAAAATGAGATATTTTTCCCGAAAACCTTGAGCTGTGGAAACGTCGACGGGGGATCTTACTAAACCTGAGGCCAGACATGGTTTGTGAGGTTTTACGTTTTTGAGAAATTTTAACAGATAAAATAATAATCGTTGTGTAAATTTTATCTATCAGATAAATTAATACTGACTTTGGTCAACTGTAACAATTGTCTACTAAATAATAACTTGTATTAAAAAGCTTATCACATTATCTAAATTCTACTTTGTGTCACATCCATTAGCTTTATTTTTAAAAGGAAGATTAATTAAATTCAAGCTTGTAAAAAGGGAAGCTTCTAAGAAATTTCCTACAATCACACATTTCTCTCTCTTCCCTTCCCACTCACTCCACGGCAGAAGCCATTTGGGAGCCCAATATTCACATCCTCACTTTTAATTCTTCACTATCACATTTCTAAACATTTCCTCTCTTCTCATTTTCCTTCAAGCTGGTAATCGATTATAGATGTTCTGTTGAGCTGGTAATCGATTACCAGAGATATGTAATCGATTACCAGGGTCTTAAAATGAGATTTTGAGCTAAAAATAATGGAAATATAATTCCTTATCCCTTGTAACTCAAACATAAATCTTAAACCCTAGATTTGGGGATTTTATTTCACTTAAATATGATGGGATCGTACATCCAAACCTATAATGGAGAAATGATCTTGAAAGTGAAATTTTTGGAATCCATAACATGGAATTTTTTTTGGTATGTATGAAATGATGAACATGCATATGCGTTGATACTGAGAATGGTTAATCTTAATTGTGAGTTCCTATGTGGGGCCAAGTTCTTGATGAAATTATGATATGTTAATATTGAAATGAATATATATGTCATTGTGATACGCTATGATGAATGCATCATTGATGAACATACATGATTGGACATTGTGTCATCATGCATATGTGTTGTCCATTGGACATTGTTGAAAAGGCTATATGTGCCTAGGAGTTTGAATAACACCTTTGTGCGGGTGCGAGTAGACTAAGCGTAGGTGTTATATGTTGTTGACCCTGGGGGCGTTGGGGTGTGGGTGTCTCACAATAGACAGTGGTAGCTCCACTGGGGCCGTGGGATAGACCATTGCTACACACCGACGATCCTGACTGGGATGTTGTCCTATATCGCGATCAATTGTTGAGGTGCCATGTGTGAGCCATTTTGCGCAAATGTTTTTATGAGATGAGCACACTATTTTTAAGGCTAACAATACACTATCATGACTCCTTGATCATTCACTCCGAAAATGTTTATGTCTAGCTCCATGGAATAGGAATTGGGTATCATTTGCATTATGAACTGTTGGTCTCATAAATCATTGAGCATGGGCATCCATAACTGTGGAAAATATCTATTATTATTATCGTAATAATTATGTGATTGCTTGAACTGTTGACTATTGGAATACTGATAACTTTTATTGCTCTTTATTATTGATCTGCTTTTACTGTTAATTTTAATTATTACTGTGATTGGATTATTACTTTAAATGGAGTTATGATTATTTGAATTGCCTTATTGTTCATTGTCCGAGATGTTATTGTTGTTTCTATCTAAATTCTTACTTTTATTGCTACTGCTTATAAAAGTATGTGTTGTGTTGTTATTTGGGCGTCCTGCGCTGTTTAATTTTCTTGCTGCCATAATCGGTAATGTAAGTAGGATATCTCACCTCTTTCTTGTATTTTTGTACTTCTGTTATATATATATATTTGATAAAAGATCGTGAGGAAGAAGACGAGGGGCCACACCTTTGCTGTTTGGATTGGGACGATTCGTTATTCTCGATTTGGCATCTGGACAGGATCCCTTCGGCTACGTACGATTGCAATTATGTGAGGGCATTGATGCCTGTCGTGTCGGTTGGGACACCGAGCGTCACATACATATGGGGTTGCAGCTTTGTCTGCTAGTGGTTCCTATCCCAAGGATTACTACTTTTCCCTTTTAGTGTTTTGTTCTCGCTATATTCTGTTTGACTATGTAAGCATTATACTTTATGTTATCAGTGCCTTGTGTTAAGGACAAATACATTATATATATGGAATATGTTTTTCTTTCAGTGATTGTGTTTTAATGGTTGATTTCTAAATATGTTTCATTCTGAGGCTCATATTTTCTACTTATACGTAAATGTGGAATCAAATTTCTTTTTATTTGAAATTACTCTTTTGTTGACACTGTGACACGTCTGGATTTAGTAATTGTGGTGCAATGATGATTGGGCCATGGTTGTTAGATTTAGGTGCGTTATGGTAAAGGTTGTTCTCTATTGCGCAAGCGGAGGCAGCAAATTCAGACCTCCTTGATGGCCATCTTAATAGCTAAACAAGACTCTAGATCAATCCTAGAGTTACCTCTAACTGCTTCTAAACCATCCAAGTCATACTCAAAGAAATAGGCTATCATTGTGATAAGCCCACCTACAACAATGGTCCCCGATTGGGCTCCACCCACCCTAAGCAGATGCCTAGCAAGAAAAGACCCTGTGTCCATTTTGACATTATTAAGAATGGCCCATATAAAAGCAAGTTCTTCAAAAGAGACATTGCCATCATTATCCCCATGCCCAAATAAAGTATGAGACATGATACAGTGGGGATAGCGGAGGCAAGGATTAGGCATAAAGGATGCCTTACAATTGGAGGAATCATGCCTGCTGGACCCATCAGAGATATCATCCCAAAAAGATATTGTAGAAAAACCACGTGGATGCTTCCTATCCCCCCAGCAGGTAACCCAGAAATCTCATTAAATTCTACCAAGTTTAGGCAGTGGTCATTATTGAATAGCTAGAAAGTGATTCGGCTTTCAGTGCATCCCTCCCCTGTATAATATTAGCTTCAATAGAGCTCAGGAACTCTAGTGTAAGCTTAATGTATGTGGGTTATTTTAAATTCAAAAAAATAGTCCACCCCACCCTTTCAAGCATCCAATCAAAGTCATCCTACAAGCCTAAGGTATGTAAGACAGTGTTATCCATGTACCTAGTGCTAACACTTCTTCTATTCACAAGCAGATTATACATGTCCCTCTGCTCATTATTTTTAAAGTTAAAGCCGTGGGGATTACCTCTTGAAATGCTAGTATCTATTCCCCGTGTCCTGGAGCTTGAAGCAGCTTCTGCCCTCTGATGCTTGGGTCTCATAATGCTTCTCCACACTACAATAGCAATCAACACAGCAAAACCCCTCCTTTTTAAAGCTAATTTATGAAATTTGGGGTAGGGTTTGTCAAATTTGGGGCTTTTCAAATTTGAAGGAATTGATGGTTGGGTAGTGTTTAGGGGGGTTGGATATGATGGAAAAGTAGGAGAGAAGTGTGGATTATGGAGTGAAAGGGTGATTTTGAAGGTTTGGGTATGGTGGGTTATGGTGGGCTATGGTGGTTATAGTGGAGAAGAAAAAAGGAGAAGCAGAAAGAATTGAGGTGAAGAAGAAGGTTTGAGAGTGTGGATGAAGGTGGTTTATGTGTGGTTGTGAGGGAAATGAGGAGTAATGGAGGTTTGGGGTGATGGGTATGAAGGTTGAGGGAGATAGGAAAGAGATGAAGTAAGAAGGAAATGGTGAAATGAAGGAGAAGAAGGATGAGTTGTGGTTTTTAAAAAATGTAGCTCTGGAATGATCCACGACTGTGGGCCATTCCAGGGCTAAGCCGTGAACGTTGCTGACTTCCTTTTTTTTTATATTTTTTTAGACCCCCCCTGAATTCCACGGTCATGGTTGGATCCACGGCCAGGTCGTGGATCTTTCTGACTGTTACATTTTTCTTCTAATCTTCAATCCATGGCCATGGAATTTTCCATATCCTAGGTATGGAACTTTCTGACTTTACTCTCCTACTAATTTGAGCTTCAGAAAGGGTCAAACCTAGACAAGATCCATGAGATAAAGATCAAACTAGCAATCCAACACACAAAAATCAAAAGGAAAAGAAGAAATAAAAAGGAAAAACAAAGAAACTTAGGTTGCCTCCCAAGAAGCGCTTGTTTAAAGTCATTAGCTCGACTCATTTACTTCCATCCTTCTTCAGTTGGGTCACGGAGGGCAATGTTCATCCTCTTCTCAAGTTGCTCCTCCACTAGATAATGCTTCAATCTTTGACGATTAACTTTAAAAGTCCCTCGCTCTTTATTCCAAATCTCCACTGCACCATAGGGAAACACTTTCTTCACTAGAAATGGCCCAGACCATCTTGACTTAAGCTTTCCAGGAAAGAGTTTCAATCTAGAATTGAAAAGAAGCATTAATTCTCCTTCATGAAACTCTCTACGAAGAATATGTTTGTCATGCCACCTCTTGGTTCTTTCTTTTTATGAATGTACAGTCTCATAAGCATCCAATCTCAACTCATCAAGCTCATTAAGTTGAAGCTTTCTCTTTTCTCCCACCGCTTGTAAATCAAAATTTAAAAGTTTAATAGCCTAAAAGGTTTTATGTTCAAGCTCAACGGGCAGATGGTAGGGCTTCCCATAAATCAATCTAAACGGTATCATCCCAATAGGGGTCTTGTAAGTAGTGCGGTAAGCCCAAAGAGCATCATCAAGCTTTAATGACCAATCCTTTCTTGATCTGGACACAGTTTTCTCCAGAATACTCATTATCTCTCTATTAGATACCTCCACTTGGCCACTAGTCTGAGGATGGTAAGGTGTAGCAACCTTATGAGTGACTCCATATTTCTTTAAGAGGTTTTTAAATTGTCTCTTAATGAAGTATGAACCTCCATCACTAATCACAGCCCTAGGAACTCCAAACCTCGGAAAGATTATCTTCTTAAATAGCTTGATTACGGTCTTTGCATCACTTGTTGGGGATAGTATAGCCTCCACCCACTTAGATACGTAATCAACGACTACAAGAATAAATTTATTGTTGCAGGAGGATGGAAAAGGGCCCATGTAGTCAACTCCCCAAACATCAAAGATCTCTACCTCAAGAATAATGTTCATAGGCATCTCATGTTGCTTGGAGATATTTCCAGTTCTTTGACATGGGTCATATGATAGCATAAAATTCTGAGCATCTCAGAAAATATGAGGCCAAAAGAAACCAGACTAAAGAACTTTGGTTGTTGTCTTAGAGGCACTAGCATGTCCTCCATAAGATGCGAAATGACAGCAACTCAATATACTCAAAACCTCTTCCTCTGAGACACACCTCCTATAGATACCATCATCACACCTCCGGTATATGTATGGGTCATCCCACACAAAACACTTCAGATCTGAGAAAAATTTCTTCTTCTGCTAATAATTAAGCTCGGGAGGTAGAACCTTGCTAACCAAGTAGTTTGCATAGTCAGCATACCAAGGAGCATTCTCCACAGAAAGCACAAATAATTGCTTATCGGGGAAAGAATCATCAATAAGTAATTCACTCTCCCCAATCATAGGTTGCTCAAGCCTGGATAAATGATCTGCCACTTGATTCTCTATTCCTTTTCTATCCAGAATTTCCAAATCAAACTCTTGTAGAAGAAGGATCCAACAAATAAGTCTAGGTTTTGCTTCCTTCTTGCTCATGAGATGCCTCAGTGCCCAGTGGTCAGTGTACACAGTCACCTTTGAACCCACTAGATAGGACCTAAACTTCTCAAAGGCAAAAACTACCGCTAGCAATTCTTCCTCTATAGTGGCATAGTTTGCTTAAGCTCCATCAAGTGTCTTGCTGGAATAGTAAATTGCATGCACTTTCTTGTCTTTTCTTTGCCCTAACACAGCTCCTATGGCATAGTCACTGGCATCACACATGACCTCAAATGGTAGATTCCAATCCGGTGTTTGCAAAATGGGAGCGGTGATCAAAGCTTCTTTCAACCTGCAAAAGGCATTCAAACATTCACTATCAAAATTAAATGGAACATCTTTTACTAAAAGATTAGACAAAGGTTTAGCAATTTTAAAAAAAATCTCCAATGAATCTTCGGTAAAAACTGGCATGTCCCAAGAAACTTTGTACTCCGTTCACATTCACCGGTGGAGGCAATTTCTCAGTTACTTCAATTTTTGCCTTATCTACCTCAATTCTTTTTCCAGAAACCAAATGTCCAAGCACTATGCCCTCTTGTACCATAAAATGACACTTCTCCCAATTCAAGGCAAGATTTACTTCTTCACATCTCTGCAAAATCTTAGACAAATTGGAAAAATAATCATCAAAGTTAGTTCCATATACCGAAAAATCATCCATAAAAACATCCATAATGTTTTCAATAAATTTAGAGAATATTGCAGTCATGCATCTTTGGAAAGTAGCAGGGCCATTACATAAACCAAAAGGCATTCTCCTATAGGCAAAAGTGCCACAGGGGCAAGTAAATGTGGTCTTCTTCTAGTCACTAGGATGGATAGGGATTTGGTGGAATCCTGAATAGCCATCTACGTAACAAAAGTATGTATGCCTAGCTAGCCTCTTAAGCATTTGATCAATAAAGGGTAAGGGAAAATGATCTTTCCTAGTTGCATTATTCAACTTCCTATAATTAATGCGCATCCTCCAACTTGTGACTGTCCTAGTGGGAATTAATTGATTTTTTTCATTTTCAATTACAGTCATCCCCTTTTTCTTAGGAACCACGTGCATAGGACTAACTCATTCACTATCAGAAATTGGGTAGATCACCCCAGTGTCAAGCAAGTTAAGAACCTCTTTTTTTAACAACCTCTTTCATATTAGGATTCAACCTACGTTGATGCTCAACAAAGGGTTTATGGTCAGATTCCATCAAAATTCTGTGCATGCAAAAGGAAACATTAATGCCTTTAATATCATTGAGAGTGTATCTTATGACCTTTCTATGCATTCTAAGAGCTCTAAACAATTTCTAAGTCTCTAACTCATTCAAGCTAGCACTAATAATGACAGGATAAGAAAAGTTGGGACCAAGAAACTCATACCTAAAAGTGGAAGGAAGGGTTTTAAGTTCTGTCTTAAGAGCCTTTTTCTCTTCCTAATCTTCAGACTTAGGCTTTGGCTCAAGCTTTTCCACTTTGGCTTTGTAAGGTGGAATTTTCGAGGTTGCCTCCAACAAGCGGGCATACTCGGCTACCTCACCTCTAGAATCAAATGAGCCACCACCAACGAAGCATCTCTTTAATGGATCTTCAAAATGAATCTTGGTGGATTCTTCTTTCACCACCTGGTGTAATAGATCAATCCTGCAACAAGAGTCCTCAAAAGAAGATTGTTTAATATATTAAGAAAGATCAAACTCAACCTTATTATCACCAATTGTTAAACATAATTTTTCGTTTTTAACATCAATTATAGCACCAATAGTAGCTAAGAAAGACCTACCAAGAATAATGGGTGTAATGCCCCTTTTTTCTTAACACCGCGAAGAAGGAACGTCACACCATAATACTAAAAACATGAAATAATTTTTTGCGGAAAATAATAGTTACAGTGATTAATTAAGACCCGGTTCATTATTAACACAAGATTAAATAGTTTGTATTCTTGGATGATAAGATAATCGAGTATTGAAATATCTGTATGCATTTTTTTTTGGTAAGAAATAAGAATGATTACTAATACAATAGAATCAAAAAAGAATTTAAAATCATACATTCACAATATATATATATATATATATATATATATTATTCATCACTTGTTTAATTACATTATGATATTTATACAAAAAGCAAAAGATGTACCACCCGAAAGGTTACAAATATACCCCCAACATATACAGCAAAACATCAGGCTTCCTAAAAAGATAACGGT
Source organism: Ormosia emarginata (assembly GCA_029884605.1). Classification (NCBI taxonomy): domain Eukaryota; kingdom Viridiplantae; phylum Streptophyta; class Magnoliopsida; order Fabales; family Fabaceae; genus Ormosia; species Ormosia emarginata. Next base: position 52,271,541 of record JAQQTP010000088.1, read on the forward strand.
TAGCCATCAGTAGCCACCTATAGTATTAGCCCCTAAGACTAACGAGAAGGGACTGATAATCACATATTTTATACATTAATAAACTCTCATTTTTGTAACACCCTCCGTAGGGCGTCACATTTTTAAATAAAATATAAAACCAAATAAAATCATTTTATAAAAGCTTTGAATTCTAAAGGATGAATTTTAAAATTTCTTTTCGCGAAAATATAAACTTACCAAAAATTATAAGTAAAACATAAATTAGATTGAATTAATTAATACACATATTATATATTCCACAAAATATTCAACAACAATTTAAAACATAACATTTATAGACTCAGAGAAACAGTAGCAAACCCAAAGACAGGTACTACTAATAGCACGGTAACAACACTAACGAGAAAACCCAACCTACATGTTCCATTTCTCCACCAAACTGCATCATGTTGAAACTTGGAAGATTACTCCTCGACGTTGTCACCATCTTCAGAATATTGTCAGAATATGCTCCGCTTACTATACGAATTTAAATAATACAAACCAAACAAAACAACACAGTAAAGAGGTGAGATCCCCTTTCACCAATACCAGTACGGTAGCAAAGAATAATACGAATGACAAGGTCATTCCATACACACAGATAATGCCAATATAGTCATGTTATCAATTTACAATTAATTTGAATAAGCATATATCATAATAAAATAAACTACAATAACATTACCAGGATAGATATAACAATTCATACAATATAAAATGCCATAACAGTAAATCATAACAATATAAAATAACTATTAAATGCAATAACAGCATATAATATCACAGATAAAAGATAATAATGTACAGACAAAATACAACATATAAACATATAATATCACAGATAAAAGATCACAGATAAAAGAAATAACAATGTACAACATATAAACATATGCAATAGGACTCAACCCTACTCCATGGAGCTAAACACATACAGATATCAGAGAGAATCACTCGTAAAGTCCATTAGTACCACGGCTGCCCAACTAACTATTCCGCTGTCTCACGTTGCGTCTATAGCCCAACAACACATGGTGTGGTGTAGCACACTGTCAAACGTCGTGTCACTACAGGCAATGTACTATTAGACTTTACAAAATCTTGATTAAATATAGTGCGTGTCGAGTCCATTAGTGTGCTATCGGTTACCACGGCCCAGCGGAACGACCAACTGTCCATATATGGGATCTCGTACACTAACGTCTCCAAGTTCATAAAGACAATGAACCACACTACGTTTATCGCATCGATAACACGATGTGATTCACCTCGTCAACCAATCCACCAAAAATTGGCATAACTCAATATATGATCCAAAAATAAGAAATTACCAAAATACCCTCAAAAAAATATATCCTCAAAGATAAAAAATGATATACAGTAAGTCCCACCGGACAAATACTGTTCCAAAGCCTGTACCGGTTCACCTCATAGCCCGACACCAGAAAAATACAATTGCGGTCAATCACGTAGAAATTTTATCGCATTTTCACAATTCCGTCATTGTTACAAACATTTTTAAATCGCGTAAATATATTTTACTATTTTCAAAAATCGCGTAGAGTTTTTAATACGTTTTCTCAATTGCGTAAGATTTTTAAATTATTTTCTTGTCTGAATTCCTTAAAAATCACTATTTAAAATAAACAGAAATAATATTTAGTACATTTAAACTACGTAGAATATTTTTCATACCGCATACTGTCTTTTGGATATCTTTTCTATCTTATTTGTCCATTTTTAATAAAAATTGACAGTATTATGTTTTAGAAAAAACTTATAATAATGGTTTCCTAACTTTTCTGTAAAAATTCTGTTTACTTAATTTTTAACCGTATAATTTAACTTTTTGAAAACCACTAACATGCTTCAAAATATAATATGAGCCATATGTTAGAAATTTACAAAAGTTACTGTATTTTCTTCTAATAGTAAAATAATTAGTTTTAACTTATTAAACTTAATTCTAATTAAATTTATTTCTTCAAAACTCACTGTAATAAAATCCTTTTGGCATTTATTACTTAACCTTAGTTGAAAACAATTCTATAAATCACAAACATTGAAATTTGGCATATTGGCCGAAAATCATTCTATGTTTTATAATTCATTCCAAATTATTTCCATACATTTAATCTCTTATAAAACTCTTGATCTAGTTTATTTTTATTAAATTATCTAGTCAATAGTTAGAAAATAAATTTGGATCAAAAGTATGTGGCATGTTGGCCAAATTTAACAAAGTCTATGTATTTGATCTTTAAATTACTTTTCATCTTCTAAATCCATGTCAAATTTATTGTATTACCTAAATTCAGTAAATCATTGTTTTAGGAAATGGTTTGGAAATGATTTTAGAAATCATAATTGCTTGGCTTTGGCATGTTGGCCGAAATACATAATTTCATCCATTGATCCATAAATTCATTTTTCTTACTCTAAACAAATTGGTAACTTGTCAATTTTCCTAGGTTAATTAAATCACACTTTTAGAAAATTGATGAGAACATTTTGGTTCTCCTTTTTACATTGAGGCCGTGAGCTTGGATTTGTGTTCTTTGGAACACTCATGCAAATCCTTGTATGTTATTTACACGCTACAATAATTATCATGCATATATGTACACATACCATATATTAAAGCAATCATAAAACACATACAACATATTAAAGCTATAGACATGCTTGCACACATAATCAATCACAATTAGGAAAAACAATAAACAATCATGTGAATGAACCCTTATGGATTCTTCACCACAAACACATACATTCCTCACCACCAACACATGGTTGATGAGGGTAATCTCCCTCTTACCTCTTGAAGAACCTCCAAAGTTCCTTGTATGTCTCCTTCAAGTAAATTTTCTCCACCAAGAGCTTCTTGAAAAACAAAGAAAAGATGCAATATTAATACCTAAGGCTCTAAACTAAAATAATCATGGATTAAAATCATGATTAGAACTTTAAAATGGATAGAAACATGAAGATTAAAGAATTCCACCTTCAAGGCTTCAAACTTGAGCTTTGAAGAACGAAAATGAAGATGGATGATTTAGGGAAAATCTCCAACATGAAAGTTCCTTAGAATTGCATGGAGATTCAAGATCTATGGTTGTTTAGAATTTTAGAAGAGTGGAGAATGATACAAGATGGCTTGGCCGAAATCAAGGGGGAGAAAAAAGAAGAGAGTTTTGGTTGCTTGTTCTTGGTTCTTTGGAGAAAAGGATGTGTAAGAGAGTAAGTGAGATGAATCAATGAAGATTGTCTTCCATTTTGGGAGCTATGGCCGTGGAAGACAAGGAGAGAAAAGGAGAGTGAGAGCTTCTTGCCAAAGTTTCAAATGAACTAAGGCCCTCCTATTTATGGACTCTAGGAAAAAGATGAAAGCTTAAGATATTTTTCAGTACACTATAAGCAATGAACAATAATTACTGCTTATAAAGTCAGTGTCTATTGTCTAATGGATAATAAAATATACCTAGATTTTTATCTTATACTAGCAGAGTAACAATTATTACTGATCATTTTTCTACTGATTGCCCTTGATGAGTCATAAAGCGAGTCATCAAAGAGAAATTTCTAGAACATGTGACTCACTACGATGAGTCAGTATGATGAGTCAGCATAGATATTTTCTAAAACAGGTGAGTCAGCATGGCGAGTCATCAGCTGAGTCACCAACGGTGAGTCACAGTGCTGAGTCATCAGCTGAGTCATCAATGATGAGTCACAGTGCTGAGTCAGCATGGTGAGTCATCATAGAAGCTTCTGGAACAGGTGACTCACTACGGTGAGTCACAGGGCAAGTCACCGCTTCTGGAACCTTCCGGAATCTGCTAAGTCATGGTGCTGAGGTGTCACGCCATGTGTCGAGTTTCTATTGGCCCGTTGCGATGAGTCATCATCCACTAGATATTTTTCAAGAAAAATATCATCCAATAGATAATAAAACATACCCCGATTTTATTTGTCAGATAAAATCGTAAGAAAATAAAACTTCAAAAACTGACTCCGGTTTCGGGTTTAGTAAGCTCCCCCGACTCCGGATAATAATAAAATTTCCCCGGTCCAGAAAATTTTAAATTTCCTGACTCGAAGCAAATCACATAAAACACCCAAATAAAATCACAGACAGTAATATAAAACACTGTATCATACAGAAAAATTTAAAATAGTACATTCGAGACGTAATGGTCATTTTCCCATTTTTCCCCACAACTGAGCAAATCACTCAAAACACTCAAATAAAATTACAGACAGTAATATATATCTGTATATCATACAAAAAATTTAAAATAGTAAATTTGATAAAATTTTTATTTTACTGTCTCGAAGCAAATTAGGCAAAACGACCAAATAAAATTAGAGCTTGTAAAATATACTTGTATTTCATGCAGAAAAACAAGAAACAGTAAAATCGAGACACAACGGTCATTCACCCAAAAGTTGGGGTGTTACAATTTTTAGTCATTTACACTCTTCATGTACTTAATTGATTAAGCCTGGTTATGTTTTGTAAGATTGGACTCAAATTGGACTTAATTAATTTTTTCAGTATTATTTGGGTCTTACATTGTTTCTGTATTTTGGTCATATCTTGAGTTCTAGATGTCTAGAAATTATGAATTTTACCTTGTAGGAAAGTTGAGAGAAAGCTCTACAACTTTGATGAAGAGCTCAAAGTCTCAATCAGACATCTAGTAGAGCTAATTGGGCTTGGAAGTTAGAACACGAGTTTTGTGACTGGAACCTGAACAATGTACAGTAATCAGAGCATAACTCGAGTTGTAGGAAATTTCTTGGGCTGAAATTTGGAGAGTTGAAAGTTAAGACCCATATCTACAACTTTCATTAGAACATAAGAGCTCAGTCGGACAGCTTGAAGGTGATATTGGGTCTAGAAGTCAAAACAGAGGTGCTGAAACTGGGCCTGAATAGTTTGCAGTAATTGGGTCATATCTTGGGCTGTAGGATGAATTTTTGGATGATTTCGATGCCATTGGAAAGCTGAGACAAAATGCTACAACTTTCATGAAGACCATGTTGCTTCATTTTGATGGTATCCATGAGATCAGCACTGAATGATTTTGGAGACAAGGAATCTTAATAATTTTCCACTCACCATTTGGCATTTTCCACTCATTCATCCACTCATTCACCTACTCTTAATCAGCCCCCTTGTCATTTTGTATCCCTAATCCTCTATAAAAGGCATCATTGGCAGATCATTTGGTGCTCTTAGTGTTAAGCTTAGTTTTTAGAAGTTATGATTGTGCTTGTTTATTGTTTTCCTTTGTTGTAATTTTCTCTTGCTCTAAATTGAAGCTAAGCTCATCTTTCTCTTCTTCTCTCTTTCTTTCTTTTTATCTATGAGTAACTAAATCTTCATCTTGCTTGGGTGAAAGAGTGAAGCTCTTGGTAATGAAATAAGGTTAGATTATTCTATTTCTTGTGCTTAAATGATATATTATCAAATGAACATTATATGTGTTGTATTTTGTTTCCAATCAATTTAGAAACCTTCTTTGTATAATGGAGATCTTGATTTATTGTAGACAATAGGATTGGCACAGTGAATGCTTGAACTCATTTACAAATGTTGGTAGATAATTAAAGGAATCATAATATGATTGCATATAGAATTGAACATTGAATGTTATATTTTTCGATTGGAACCTCTGTTGTGTGTGGATTTCAATTGAGTTATAAAGAGAAATAATCTTACCTTTAATTTATTACCAAGAGTGGATCTCCTAACCCAAGCAAGTTCTTAAATTCATTTGTGAACATCTTTTATTACTTTTGGTGTTGTGACAAATCCTTTTCTTACCTCAATTAATTTTTTTTCATCAATTCCCTGTGGATCGACCTCGGACTCCTGAGAAATTTATTACTTGAGACAACCTGCACTTGGGTTTGCATCTTTAAATCCTGCAGTCAAGTTTTTGGTGCCATTGTCGGGGACTTGATTAGAAGTTTTAATTTATTGAGGTTCTTTTTCTTTAATAAAATCTATTCTCTCTTCTCCCTCACCGGAGCAAAAGATCGGCTTGTCGATCCTTTGATTTCTTTACTAACTCTCTAACTTTCTAATTATCTAACTTACTAACCTACTAACTTGCTAACATATTAACTTTTATATTTCTGTCATTTATTTTTCCTACTAATTTTTATTTTATGTTATTTATTTTCTATTTACTAACTTTTTATTTTCTCGCACTCTAACTTTTTAATTTACGTCTTTTATTTTTTGCACTTTAACTTTTTAATTTCTGTTATTTATTATTGCTTTCTAACATAATGAAATAATCTTTCTTCTTATCTTCTCTTTCACGGCTCTGGTGGGGCTCGCTCTCTCCGATTTTCATATTTTTAATTTATTTTCGTAATTTACTTTCCGCACTTTACTTTTTGCACTTTATTTTTTGTATTTTATTTTTCGTAATTTACTTTTCGTACTTTATTTTTTGTATTTTATTTTTAACTTTTTACTTGTTAATATTTATTGGGTGGTTGGTTTATACCACATCCTTGTTAATATTTAATGGCGGGTTATATCGCCAGCTTGTACATTATTTTTGTGTATTTATTTTAAGTTATTTATGTATTTATGCTTAATTGGTATCGTGATTTAAATTCTGGTCGTTTAGTTAAAATTAATCCTGGTATTTTATATATTGATTTATTTGAATCACAATCACACACAATTGACATAATGACTGACAATGAAAGTGTACATGATGAACATGAAAATCAACCATTGCGAACTATGCGTGAATATTTGCAACCATCTCGAAATTCTAGTCCATCATGTTTTATCTTTCCACTCAATGCCAACAATTTTAGATTTAAGGCAGGTATGATTTCTTTACTTCCTAATTTTCATGGTTTAGAATCTGAAAGTCCATATTTACATCTGAAAGAATTTGAGGAAGTATGTATTGCTTTCAATGACCAAAATTGCACTGAAGAGATTGTTAAGCTTAAATTATTTCCTTTTTCTTTAAAAGACAAAACAAAATCTTGGCTTAACACTTTGAAACCAAGATCCATTGGCACATGGCAAGAAATGCAAGGTGAGTTCTTGAAGAAATTTTTTCCAACACATAAAACCAATGCTATGAAAAGACAAATCCAAAATATTTCCCAAAATTCAAATGAAGCATATTTTCAATGTTGGGAACGGTTTGAAGATTTGTTAAATTCTTGTCCACATCATGATTTTGAAAAATGGTGCACTATAAGCTTCTTTTATGAAGGTTTAACACCTAAAACTAAATAATTTGTGGAAACAATGTGCAATGGTGAGTTTCTTGATAAAGAACCTGATGAAGCTTTAGACTATTTAAACTAGTTGGCTGAAAATTCTCAATCTTGGCATAGTACTAACCCTTCTGAAAATTCAATTAGATCTAACCTTGTAAGTGCTAATAAAGGAAAATATCACCTTAGTCAAGAGGAAGATCTAAATGCTAAGTTTGCCAGTTTGGCTAGAAAGGTTGAAGCCATGGAATTAAGAAAAGCAAAAGAAATCAAATCTGTGCAAAATGAAGAAATTTGTGGCATTTGTGAAGACTTAGGACACTCAACACACGAATGTCCTAACATTCCTGTTTTTAAAGAAGTTATACATGAGCAAGTAAATGCAATGAATAATTTTAAAAAGCCATTTACTTCTTCTTTTTCAGATACATACAATCCGGGATGGAGAAATCACCCGAACTTCAGCTGGAGGAATAATAATCAGTCATAATTCGTGCAACCACCACTTCCTCAGGCACAACAGGACTCTCAAAATTCTCAAGGATATGCACCTTATGTGCTACCATACAGGAAAAACCTTGAAGAAACACTGCATGCATTCATAGAAAAGCAAGAGGCCATTAATAAACAAAACAATCAAATCATGAATGACATAAAAGACACTCTTGCTAAACTTTCTTCTGTGTCTCACCATTCACGAGAAAGGAAAATTTCCTTCTCAACCTCAACCAAATCCCAAGGGTCAGTACAGTCTAAATGAGGGGAGTTCAGAAAATCAACAAATGGACTAAGTCAAGTCAATGATAACTCTTAGGAGTTGAAAGGTTGTTGAAAAACAAATCTTTGAATCTTGTGAGAAAGAAGATGAACTAATTCCCCAAGAAAATGAAGAAGTTGACTAAAGGGAGACTAAACTCTCGCCTTACCTCTATTTCCTCAAGCATTAAATAATACAAAGAAATTGAACCATAACATTAACATTTTTGAAATTTTGAAACAAGTAAAGATCAATATTCCTCTGTTAGATGCTATCAAACAGATTCCTTCTTATGCTAAATATTTGAAGGACATGTGCACTGTTAAAGGAAACTAAATGTGAAAAAGAAAGCATTTTTGGCTGAATAGGTAAGCTCCATTCTTCAAAATAATAATGCGTTGAAATTTAAAGACCCTGGTTGTCCTACAGTTTCATGCATTATTGGAGAACATAAAATTGAAAAAGCTTTACTTGATCTTGGTGCTAATGTCAATTTGCTTCCATATTCAGTTTATCAGCAACTCAACTTAGGTTAGTTAAAACTAACTTCTGTAACTCTTCTACTTGCTGATAGATCAATTAAAATTCCAAGAGGAATAGTGGAAGATGTGTTAGTTCAAGTTGATAAATTCATATATCCTGTAGATTTTATTGTCTTGGATACTGAACCTATGGTTGATAGTTGCAAGTCAATTCTTATTATTTTAGGTCGTCCATTTTTAGCAACATCTAATGCTTTGATAAATTGTAGAAATGGAGTGGTGAAGCTAACATTTGGAAATATGACACTGGAACTCAATGTTTTTAACATGTGTAAGCAACCACAGGAAGTCTTTCATGAAAAGGAGGAAGCTGAAGGGATTGAAGTCATTGTAGATGATCATCATCAAAAAGGGAGTTCTTCTGACCCATTAGAAGTTTGTTTAATTAATTCATTTGATTTGCTTGATTGTACAAAGGAAATAGAATACAAAGAATGGAAACCAAAATTCAAAGAGCTAAAACCCATGAATGATAATACCCATGAAGAAGTACCTACACTGGAATTAAAGCCATTACCTGCTGGGTTGAAGTACACATTTTTGGGAGAAGAACAAAGTTTTCCAAAAGTAATTTCCTCAACTCTTACTGGAGAACAAGAAGGAAAGATGCCGCCTCATTGGACGCACCAAGATAGAAAGAAATTTTTGACAGAGGTGAAAAATTTTTATTGGGATGACCTATACTTGTTCAAATATTATCCTGACTAAATCTTTCAGAGATATGTGCCCGACAGTGAGATAGGCAGTGTCATTAAATTTTGTCACTCTAATTTTGTTGCCTTGTTTTTACAGTTCTTTATGTTGCTAGTTAAGGGCGGATATGGTACTCCGTGACTCTCAAGTCGGTTTATTTTTCAGTTTCCCAAAATAACTGAATCATTCTTCTCCTTTAAAATGAATGTCATTCTTTCAAACCTGAGAAAATATTTTCCTTCTCTCCCTCAAAATGCTCTGAAAATAATCTACAAAGTTAGATGTGAAAGATTGAGACTATCAATGCACAAAGGTGTGCCAGAAGATGTACACTGGATAATTGAAGCAAAGGTCCGACTAGCAAGTGAGTCTTCAATTTCATTTGACTTATACATACCAAGTCTTGGAAGAAGTTCATATTCTAAAAGGAGAAGAGCAAAAAGGGTGCAAGTCTGTCACAAATATGGACGATGGAATTGTAATAAGCAATGTCATTCTTTGGGGATGGTTTCCGCAAACAGAGAAGATAAAATTTTTTTCATTAAGAATGGACTGAGTAAGGAGTCATTAGATGATATCTTATTGACTCTTGAGACGCATTCTTGTGGATTGGTGCATCGTGAACTTCTTAATTTGTGGAATCTCTTCAAGGATGAAGAAAAATGCTATAGTCTTGGGAATCTGACTCTAAAAGACCCTGTTTGCCAATTTATAAGAAAATTGGATAGGAAGCTTATCCTCGACTCATAGAAGGCATTTAAGCCATTACTGGACGTTACACCAGAGGCAAATGTGAGCCATATCTACAACAATTTGTACATATCATCCTCTTCTTCTTCATGTCATCTTTCAAAAAAAAAAGCAAAAAAAAAGTTTAAAAAAAAGAAAAAAAATGTTTGAACAAGGGTGATCCGGAAGGAGTACCATGGCTTTAATTAGTTGTGGAGCCCCAGCCTTTGGCTGACCTGTCATTGACTCGGGTGGACCTTTGCATGCTAGTCCTTAAAAAAGTTCGTGTACCATGCTCTGTAGAGAGCCGCACTCCATAATCCAGTGTTTACCATCCAGGCACTGTGGAGTTGATGGACAGGCAGAAGCATCCCGCTCTGGTTATTAGTGAGAAGTAACCCGCGACTGCAAAAGCGTATGAGGCATCTGAGCTTGATCCTCTCTTTTATTAGAAAGGGCTCTTAGCGCCCTGGGATGGGATGTTTTGGATCTTGGACATTACGGCTTTTAGATTTTAACTTCTTTGTTGATGTTACGAGCCCAAGTGTGAGCGCTCCAGGTTCCAGACCCAGGATGGAAACCCACGATGGTTTTTTCTTTCTCCTTTCTTCGAATAAACGGACGTGAGTGTCTACTGCACTAGTGACACGCAGTATAAAGATATGTCACTACTGCACTCATGACGCGCAATATAAAGATACGTCATGAAAGTTATATATACAGGTATGTCATCATTTACTATTATATTTCTTTTATCTTTGTATGATTTTACTGTATTTTGGTTTTGGACAGACGATCCTTTGAGCAGGGTCCTTCAGGGGTTTCTAGACTTCTTTACCCTGATAGTTTTCTTGAAGTAAAAAAAAAAGAGATTCTGTGTTTCTTAATTTCAAACTTTTCTAACAACAGCCAACCTACCCTTATAGGTGCAATTATTACCCTTTCCATTCTTTTTCCTATTTAAACACTCCATTTTCTCTATTTTCTTCCAACTCATAATCATTCAAGGGGAAGGTGAGTATAAGAATGGAAGGTGTTTCTGTTCGTCAACTTAAAAATATCTGTGCATTTTGTGGGTCTAAGTATGGGAAGGGTTTAGAGTTTGTAAATGCAGCTACCACTCTTGGTCGATCACTTGCTGCGAGGAATATTCATCTTGTATATGGGGGAGGTTGCCATGTGTTAATGGGGGCTGTATCACTTGCTGCATACATAGGGGGCAGTCAGGTTTTAGGAGTCATTCCTGAACCTTTATCTCAACAGAACATCACTGGAAAGACAATTGGAGAGGAACTTAAGGTATCATCAATGCATGAACGAATGAAGATAATGCTAAAAAACTCTGATGCATTCATTGCCTTACTAGGTGATTTTGGTACCTTGGAAGAAGTTTTTCAAATTGTCTCTTGGGCCCAACTGAACATCCACCATAAACCCATAGGTTTGTTGAATGTAAATAATTTCTTTGATATTTTGTTACTTTTTCTTGACCATGTTGTGGAACAGAAATTTATCACACCTTCGGCAAGACAACTTCTTATCTCTGCTTCCACTATTGAGAAGTTGATTGATAAATTAGAAGCTTTTGTTCATAATCCTGACCCAGCAATAGCTCAGATAGATTGGTTACCAGGAAGCAGTGAGGGAAGCAGGATGAAAAGAAAGCCAGATCTGACACTTCGTTTATAACTCTCCTTTACTTTTGATTTTATTTATCGTACTTTGTTTCTATTTAAATTTGAGTCAGATTTTCCAACAGGTAATATCTTTTATCCTTTACTCATCTATATTTTAACATTAAGGACAATGTTGTGATCTAGTTAGGGGGGAAGGATAGTTGACAAAAAAAAATTCTTTTTTTTTGGGAAGTATGATATGATTGTCATGGACTTACTAAACTAATGAATGATGGCAGAGTAAAGAGTAATTTTACTTCTGAGATGCATCTAAATTGGGAAGTATGTTTAAACCTATTCGTAGTAAAACTAATTAGTGATGACAGAGTAAGGAGTAAATTTTGGAAACAATTTATTACTCTTGAGACGCATCTTAGTTGGGGTAGTAATTATTTAGTGTTTATTTGTGGAAGTAACAAAGTTTTGCTGTTTGATTTCCTTTGAAAGATTCAAGCGAATGCACTCTCACATCCTTTGAAGTAATTGAAATTCAGGAATCATAGCATGATTGAATAAATTATCTTCTTTCTTAAATTTCACATGCTTGGTTATGGATGTTGAATTGGTGGATTGAGAATGATAGAAATATGCCTTGTGAGATTTTGAGCCTATTGATGAATGGATTGAATATCTATACCATTCTCTTCTTTCTTGTGTGATTTTCACTCATGGAATTGTTACTCTAGAACTTGCTTTGATTCTTTTTGAGGCTACATTTTCACATGCATACATTAATATGATTGAGGCATTTTGAAATAGCTACTTTGACAAAACAGTCATCCTTGTATATTTTCAATTGTGTAACCCCTTTGAACTTATTTGACCATTCCTTGTTTTTAGCTCATTTCGTACCTTAAAAAAAAAACATGGTTTTACCCAACCTTAGGGAATAAGAGAGCATTGACCTTGTTCTTGAACAAGTGTGGGAGTGTGTGTGCAAAATGATTAACAAAAAAAAAATTGACCACCGTTGAAATCAAAGGATTATTAGAGTCTAGAATAAAGGTGGATGCTTGGAAACAACAGGAAGAAAAGGAGAATGTTCAAGTCTAACAATGAATTCAATTCACCAATTTGGGATTGATCTTCAACAAAACATTAGTCAAATATTGGTGATTGTCCTTTATGATGAATGTTCTCAAACATTTTCTCCACTCTAACTGTACCATAATGCTCTTTTATTCTCTTTAGTATTTATCTTTTCATATCCATACTTTTCTTTGGTATGTACCATAATATGGGTTGAATAGAGTGAAATACTTACCTTTTAAACACTTGAGAGATTGAGAGTGAATTCTGTGAGGATCTATCATTCTTGATTCATTCTTTTCAATTGAAGTTTCTTTGCTTATTGGTTTGAGATGTGAAAAAATGTTACCTCATTAATTCTTTGATTCCTTGAATTTATGATTGCTCTTCTTGCTTCATCGAGTCTTTTAGAGGATTTAGTTTTTGAGTCTATGTCATTTTTCTTTGTTTCCTAGCTTTGGTCTTATGTGCTTTACACAGGAGTGCAAAAAACTAAGTGTGGGAGAATTTGATAATCACATATTTTATACATTAATAAACCCTTATTTTTAGTCATTTACACTCCTCATGTACTTAATTGATTAAGCCTGGTTATGTTTTGTAAGATTGGACTCAAATTGAACTTAATTGATTTTTTCAGCATTATTTGGGTCTTACACTGTTTCTGTATTTTGGTCATATCTTGAGTTCTAGATGTTTAGAAATTATGAATTTTACCTTGTAGGAAATCTGAGAGAAAGCTCTACAACTTTGATGAAGAGCTCAAAGTCTCAATCAGAAATCTAGTGGAGCTAATTGGGCTTGGAAGTCAGAACACGAGTTTTGTGACTGGAACTTGAACAGTGTACAGTAATAAGAGCATAACTCGAGCTGTAGGAAATTTCTTGGGCTGAAATTTAGAGAGTTGAAATTAAGACCTATATCTACAACTTTCATGAAGAACATAAGAACTCATTCAGACAGCTTGAAGGTGATATTGGGTCTGGAAGTCAAAATAGAGGTGCTAAAACTGGGCCTGAACAGTCTGTAGTAATTGGGTTATATCTTGGGCTGTAGGATGAATTTTTGGATGATTTTTGTGCCATTGGAAAGCTGAGACAAAAGGCTACAACTTTTATGAAGACCATATTGCTTTATTCTAATGGCATCCATAAGATCAGTACTGAATGATTTCAGAGACAAGGAATCTCAATAATTTTCCACTCACCATTTGGCATTTTCCACTCATCCACCTACTCTTAATCAGCCACCATGTCATTTTGTATCCCTAATCCTCTATAAAAGGCACCATTGGCTGATCATTTGGTGCTCTTGGTGTAAGGCTTAGTTTTTAAAAGTTATGGTTGTGCTTGTTTATTGTTTTCCTTTGTTGTAATTTTCTCTTACTCTAAATTGAAGCTATGTTTATCTTTCTCTTCTTCTCTCTTTCTTTCTTCTTATCTATGAGTAACTAAATCTTCATCTTGCTTGGGTGAAAGAGTGAAGCTATTGGTAATGAAATAAGGTTAGATTATTCTATTTCTTGTGCTTAAATGATATATTATCAAATGAACATTATATGTGTTGTATTTTGTTTCCAATCAATTTAGAAACCTTCTTTGTATAATGGAGATCTTGATTTATTGTAGACAATAGGATTGGCACAGTGAATGCTTGAACTCATTTACAAATGTTGGTAGATAATTAAAGGAATCATAATATGATTGCATATAGAATTGAACATTGAATGTTATATTTTCCGATTGGAACCTCCGTTGTGTGTGGATTTCAATTGAGTTATAAAGAGAAATAATCTTACCTTTAATTTATTACCAAGAGTGGATCTCCTAATCCAAGCAAGTTCTTAAATTCATTTGTGAACATCTTTTATTACTTTTGGTGTTGTGACAAATCCTTTTCTTACCTCAATTAATTTTTTTTCATCAATTCCCTGTGGATCGACCTCGGACTCCCGAGAAATTTATTACTTGAGACAACCTGCACTTGGGTTTGCATCTTTAAATCCTGCAGTCAGGGACCATAGTCAGGTCCTCCTCAGAGCCCTCATCCTGCGATGAAATAGCCATCGGGGCGACCGAATTTCGGGCAGAAGCCCGAGCATTGGAGAGGAAGGAATCCTCTTGAGGGGTGTAGAACATATCAGTCCACATGTCCCTCACTGGTAGGTAAAATTCTAAAATAACAAAAGCTGAAAAATAAAGATAGGGGTGTCATAACGACCCCAAGACAAGGACACCGTCAACTCCCTGCGGTAGACACATCGGTCCATCTCCACATGCAAGTGTCAGCAATCGGGTCCTCCATGAAAGGTCAACTTCACGTACCGCAAAAAGCAGCGTGGGTGTGACGACATCCCCAACAGCTCTAGTCATAGTGCGACCAGAAACCCAGAAACTCAGTTGTTTCCTTCTCTTCCTCACGAACGTCTTCTCAGAAGTACATAGTCTGACAGAAATATAGAAAATACAAAAATACAGAAAATACAGAAAAAGGTGAGACACCCAACTTTTGTAACACCCTTATGGGGATGTCACATTTATAAATAAAATAAAATAAAGATAAATAAAATTCTACCCAAGTTGTAAAACATTTGTTACTTAGTAATACGGTTGTAAAATTTTTTCAGTTAAACAGAATATTACGAAATAAAATAACATGGAACATAAAATAAACAAACTGTTATCACACATAATATACATATATTTTTGTTTCAAGTAGTACAAAATAATTTACAGCTACAAATATTTAAATAAAACAATAAACAAAGCAGTAAGAAGTCTATATATATAAAACGTAGACGCGCCCAAGTACGCATCACAGAACTCTAACCCTCTGAAGGATCACTCTCGGATGAAACTTCAGGTGATAAGTATCCAGGATACCTCGACCCTCTACGGACCCTAGTCTGTGCTGTCGACACGCTGCTAATCTCACTAGGCGCATCAAACATGCCACCACAGTGACGCCTAAGAGATAGCAGTAGCTCTACATGTAAATATAACACAGTAGAAAAGATAGGCACTCCATCAAACTCTGTACGTATAGTCACAGTCAAACGCCCTACGTACGTAACCGAATCTCTGTCCTCTCACAGACGTCAGGCTTCCGAGCCTCCGTGAAAATCCAACCTCACAAAACCAAAGAATCCTGGTAGTGCCATACTCATACAATCAATCTAATGGATATGGATGATCGGATGGTTCTTGATCGTCGAACTGATCTTCGGCTTGTTGCTGTTGCTCTTCCTCCTCGGGGTATATAAAATCAAGAGGCTGTTCCTCTTCCTCAAACTCTTCTTTTATCATACAATTTAAAATACAGGAACACATACAATAAAGAGGTAAGACAATCTATATCACCACAAACATAGTAAACAAGAAAACGACAATACAATAGATATAACAGTTCATATAATATAGCAAACTATAACAGCATAAATAATAATATAACACATAATATAACACAAAAACAGTATCATATAATGTTACAGATAGATAAAACATTTCAGATAATAATATCATAATGTACACCACATAAATCATATGTAATATGACTCAACCCTACTCCATGGAGCTACAACCACAGACATCAGAGAGAATGACCCGTAAGTTCTACTAGTACCTTAGGCTGCCCAACCAACTATTGCACTTGTCTCACATTGTGTCTATAGCCCACTGTCCAAAACATCGTGGTGTAGTACACAGTCCAAACATCGTGTAACTACAGGCATTGTACTAACATAGTTCTTACAAGATCTTGATTAAGTATAGTGCGTGTCGAGATCACTAGTGTGTAGCCAGTTACCACGGCCCAGAGGAGCGACCAACTGTCCACATGTGGAATAATCCGCACACTAATGCCTCCAAGTCCATAAAGAAATGAACCACACTACGCTTATCACACCGACAACACGATGTAATTCGTCTCGTCAATCAAATCACCAATTATCAATCAAATTGGCAAAACTCAATGCATGGCCAAAAACAATAATTACCAATATACCCTCAATCTCAAATAATTACCAAAATGCCCTCAAACACCAAACGCAGTACGTCCCACTTGACAGTACTGTTCCTCAATCTGTCCGAGTCCACCACTTTAGCCCGACAGTAAAACTTACTGTTTTCGTCAATTGCGTAGAAATTTAATCGCATTTTCATAATTTTGTCGTTTTTACAAATGTTTTTAAATTGCATAAATATATTTTGCTGTTTTTAAAATCGCATACTATTTTTAAATCATTTTCTCAATCGTGTAAGATTTTTATATCATTTTCTTGTTCGAATTCCTTAAAAATCACTATTTAAATAAACAAAAAATAATATTTAATATGTTTGAGTTATGTAGAATATTTTCCTTACCGTATACAATATATTGGATATCTTTTCTATCTTATTTGTCTATTTTTAACAAAAATTAACAGTATTTTGCTTTGAAAATCTATAACAATGGTTTTCTAAATTTTTCTGTTAAAATTTCTTTTGATTATATTACAACCATCTAATTATACTTTTGAAAACTACTAACGAGCTTCAAAACATAAAGTGAGCTTTACGTTAGAAATTTTACAAAAGCTACTGTATTATCTCCTAAACAGTAAAATCATTAGTTTTAGCTTTTTAAACTTAATCCAATCACTTTTATTCCTCAAAACTCATTGTACTAAAATCTTTTTGACATTATTACTTAACCTTGATTGAAAACAATTTTAGAAACTAAAAAGACTTAACTTTGGCATGTTGGCTGAAATCCATTAACTTGTCATTTGATCTATAGATTTGTTTTTCTTGCTCTAAATCAATTTGTATCTTGTCAATTTACCTAAGATAATTAAATCACTCTTTTAGAAAATGGTTGAGAACATTTTGGTTCCCATTTTATGTTGAGGCCGTGAGTCTTGGATTTGTGCTCTTTGGAACACACATGCAAACCTTGCATATTATTCACATCCTACTAATTATTCATGCATTTCTAACACATACAATATATTCAAAGCTTGTAGACATGCATATCAATACAAATCACAATTAAGAAAGCTATTACAACAAACACACAAATGAATCCTTATGGATTCTACAATCACAAACAATTCCATTTTCTTATCACCACCCAAGGATGATAAGATTCAAGTCTTCCTCTTACCTTAAATGAAGACAAACACTTCTCCTCTCCTTCCTATGGATTTCGGTTTCACCCTCCAAGGACCTAAGGATCTTAAACAAAATTTTAAAGAGTTAAAACTATAAGAGAAAACTATATACCATGGATCAATCATGGCTTATAACCTTAGAAATGAAAAACAAGGATTTTCACCTTCTAGGTAGAATCTCCCAAGTAGTTTTTCAAGCTCAAGATGATGGATTTTGCAAGAACTCTCAACTAGAGATGTTCTTAGCATTGTGTTTAGGTTTAGAAAAGTAGGTTAGAAGAAATTTTTGATGGATGGATGATGAAGAAGAGTACTTGGCCGAATGGACCTCCAAAGTGCATCAATGGTGTTTTCTTGTTTTTGGTGAGAGAAAAGCTTAAGGTAAGAGATAGAAAATGAATGAAGAATGGTCTCCTAAGGGCATATGGCCGTGGAGCTCTCCTTGGCTACGTGTACCCTTGGTTGGCTTCATCCAAACCTTAGGAATGATCAAAGGCTAGCATAAACCCTTGGCCTCCAAGCTTAGCTCTCATTGGCTAATCCAAGCCTTGTCATTAAGCCTAGTCATAAGCTCTTTAAATATCTCACCACTAATGATGCTTAAACCACTAATGATGTTTAATTTAGCTACTAATCCTATTAAGCTTCTAAGCACACTTAACTTAATTAAATTCTAATCCCACTTAATTAGGTCATCAAATTCTAAACTAATTAGTCTAACCACTTTTATTGACCATTTCTTATTAGTTTAGAAAATTGCTCTAGCCAAAAATGTTGACTGTTTCTCTAAACGTGGGTCCCGCGAGACATTTCCAGTCCACTGTCATTTATTTATACTGACTAATAAAATAATATTATAATAATATAAAATTATTTTATTTCACAGTAAAATCCTAAAAATTAAAAGATTAACAACAGTATCATTCAGAATTGGGTTCAGTAAGATCCCCCAGCTCCGAATAATTAAAATAAGATTTCCCTGGCCCGCAAATTATTAATTTCCTATCCCGGAGCAAATCACACAAAAAGTTCAAATAAAATCACAAACAGTAAAATAAAACACTATATCATACAGAAAAATAACAAACCGTACAATTCGGGACACAACAATCATTTATCCTAAAGTTTGGGGTGTTACAGCTTTCAGTACCAAAATGGCAGTAAGAAAACAGAACGGCGCTGGACGCCCACATATCAACACAGTTCATACAATAATTAGAATTGATAGTAAAGCAGATCAATAATAAACAGTAGCAACAACCATCAATAGTAAGCAGATAATAACAATATTCCCAATAGTCAACAGTTCAACAATTAAATAAGCATTACGGTAATTATAACAAATAATGCCCACAGTCATAAATACTCATGCTCAATGCATTATGAGACTAACAGTTCACAATGCAAAAAGGGTACCAAAATTCCTACTCCATGGAGCTAGACATAAACATTTTCAGAGTGAATGATCAAGGAGTTATGCTAGTATCTCGTTAGCCAAAATAATTAGTGTGCTCATCTCATAAAAACATTTGCGTAATATAGCTTATACATGACACCTCAACAGTTGATCGCGATATAGGACAGCGTCTCAGTACGGATCGTCGGTGTGTTTGCATCGGTCTATCCCACGGCCCTAGTGGAGTTACCACTGCCCGTTGTGAGACACCCGCACCCCAACGCCCCCAGGGCCAACCACTATGACCCTACGCTTAGTCTACTCACACCTGCACATAGGTGTTATTCAAACTCCTAGGCATACATAGCCTTTCCAACAATGTCTAACGGACAATACATATGCATGATGACACAATATACATCATGTATGTTTATTAATGATACAATAATCATACAATATACCACACTGGCATATCTAAATATACATAGTTCAATATTAACATGTCATAGTATCAATATGTCACCAATTCCTCAAGTACAAAATCAACAAACACTAAGCCCACATAGGGATCCACAATGACGTAGAATCAATTTTCAATGTCAATATATACTTGGGGTTCATCCCTTATCATAAGTCCACCTTATGGGTTCACATTCTCATAGTCTTATATTTTGGTCAATTATGACAATTTTTTATTAAATAGCCCTTCAAAACCATGTCCTTCTTAAGTGTTGTTATTCAATCCAATCTTTCCACTTTATTATGGATTATGAATGTCTCTAAATTTCTAATTTTCAAGATGTATCAAGGCATCACTCAACCCCTAATTTTCTCTAAAAATCGTGGCTTCTCTAGGTCATCAAGATTCTAATTTCCTTCTATTTTATGCATCAATTACTCAGTATCTAATCATTTAAATTTTATTTTACACAAAACCAATCCAATCTTCTAACTTTCAAGATCAAAATTGTGGCTTTACCCTAGGGTATTAAACCCTTAAAATTCTCCATTCATTAATTTTTAATATCATCATTTAACAATTAATCACATATGCTTCATTTCATTGTATACAAAAATCAATTTATACCCCTAAAATCTAGTCAAAACCGTGGCATCATATTAGGGTAGAAAACTCCAAATTTTCCATTTAACAACCCTAACATGATCAAGCATTTCCAACACATCAAATACATTCAAGTTTATTATTCAAACATTAATCCAATTCAAGAATACATAAACATACAAAATCACCAAAACAAAGTAAGCATATAGAGGTTCCCTCACCACCAAAATGGTTGAAGTGTGCAGTCTCCCTCTTACCTAAAGGAGAATCACGAAAATGGCCTCTTAGATGCTCCTTGGTAGGTTCGGTTTTGAGCTTCCAAAAACCCTAGGAATTTCAAGACAATGAATCAACACCAAGGGTTGAAAGAAAAGAGATCCATGGTCATTAAAGAGACCATGGAGCACGAAAATGAAGAGAAAGAAGAAGAAAAATAAAAACTTTACCTTAAAGCTTGAAGCTTTGTCTTGGATGACAATGGAGGAAAGGTTGGATTTTGAAGAAAATTTCTAAAGAGAAAGTGTAGAGGGGGTTAAGTTGAGTAGAGAAATGGTCTTGGTGAAGAGAAAAGTGAAGAAAAATGGTTGGTAATGGGGCTGCAATTTTCGTATGAAGAGAGGAGAAGAAGAGAGAAGGAAGAGAAAATGTGAAGAAGATGAATTTAGAGAGAGAAAGTGTAATAGGAAAAATCTAATTTTGGGTGATTATTGGTTAAGATGGGAGGCAAAATTTTGCCTCCCTTGGAGGGCATTGCCGCGGCAACAAGGAAGAGAGAGGGGGAGATTTTTGGCTTCCCCAACAAGCCAAGGGTATCATGGTCTTTTGGTGGTCAAAGCTTCTCAAAGAAACTTTGATTAAAATATATTAAATTTGAATTAAAGTAAGTTTGATTAAACTTAAAGTAGATTACATTAGAATAATGTGATAGGGTTTTTAATACGTGTTATTATCTAATGGACAATTACTGCAGTCGACATAAGTCAGTGTTAATTTATCTAACGGATAAATTTACACAGCCATTTATTATTTTATCTGTTAAAATTTCTCGAAAAATGCAAAATCTCATAAACCGTGTCCGGCCTCGGGTTTAGTAAGATCCCCTATCGACGTTTCCACATATCAAGGTTCTCAGAAAAAATATCTCATTTTCCCAGGCCCGCTCAGTTTATACGCAAAACGAGAAATAATATTAAAATATTCTGTGTTCTTAGAAAAATCCAGAAAAATTCTCAAAAATCACAAATATTAAAAAATAAATATTTATCATAAAATAAATAAAAATTTGGGGTGTTACAACTCCCCCCAACAAATATGAATTTCGTCCTCGAAATTTTCATACTTGAAAATAGTTCTGGATATTGCTCCTTTATCTTGTCCTCCAGCTCCCATGTCGCATCTCCAGTTGCTTCATTCCAGATCACTTTCACTAATAAAATATCTTTCCCTCTGAGTTGCTTCATTCTCCTATCCTCAATCCTCACAGGAGTTAATTCATAAGTCAAGTTCTCCTTTAATTGTACTGAATCGGGTGCTATGACATGATCAGGACTCGGAATGTATTTTCAAAGTTGTGACACATGAAAGACATTATGTAAGTTTGAAAGAAAAGGTGGTAAAGCTATTTGGTAAGCAACGGGACCTATCCGACAAAGAATTTGATAAGGTCCAAGGAATTTTGGAGTGAGCTTTCTAGATTTGAGAACCCGACCGACCCCAATCGTAGGCATGACTTTCAGAAACACATGCTCTCCTTCCTCGAACTCAAGAGGTTTTCTTCTTCTATCCGCATAGCTCTTTTGTCGACTCTGAGCCGTTCTCATCTTTTCCTGAATCATCTTAACCTTTTCAGTTGTCTGCTGAATAAGTTCAGGTTTGACCGTAAGTCGCTCTCCATCTTGATACCAATATAAAGGTGTTCAACATCTTCACCCATATAGAGCCTCATAGGGTGCCATCCCTATACCCGACTGGTAACTGTTATTGTAGGTAAATTCTACCAATGGTAAAATTTCGTCCCAACTTCCAATCTGCTCTATGGCACAAGCTCTCAACAAATCTTCTAATGATTGTATTGTTCTTTCTGATTGGCCATCAGTCTGAGGATGGTATGCAGAACTCAATCGTAGCTTTGTTCCCGTTGCTTCTAGAAGACTTTGCCAAAATTTCAATGTAAATCTCGGGTCTCTGTCAGAAATGATACTTGTAGGCACACCATGTAGTCTGACAATTTCACTGATATACAACTGAGTCAACTTTTCCAACGGATACCTTATGTTGATCAGTAAAAAGTGCGTTGATTTTGTAAGTCGATCTACAATTACCCAAATTGAATCATATCCCTTTTCTAGTTCTTGGCAGTCCGACGACAAAATCCATGGCAATACTATCCCATTTCTATTCGGGAATAGTTAAGGGTTGTAGCATTCTAGATGGTCTTTAATGTTCAATCTTTGTTTTCTGGCAAACTAAACAAGAAGATACACATCTAGCAATATCTCTTTTCATCCCATGCCACCAAAATAATTTCTTCAAATCTTGATACATTTTGGTCATTCAAGGATGCATACTCAACTTGCTAGTATGAGCATGTTCAAGAATGTGCTTCCTGAGTTCTTCGTCCTTAGGCACACAGGCTCTACCTTGATATCTTAAAATTCCATCGCTTCCTTCCTCTAGCATTGATACACTGCCCTGCTTTATCAATTCTCTTTCTTCTTGTAGGAACTTGTCCACCTTCTGCTATTCTCAGATGTCTTCCAGCAAGTCATTCGAAATAGTGACCATGTTCATGCAGATTTTTGCTAGCATTAGCTCCACAAAAGACCATACGTCTCTGAATTGTTCTATCAAATCTTTCTCCTTGATCATCATGGTAGAAACATTGATTGTCTTCTTGCTTAAGGCATCGGCCACAACATTCGCCTTTCCAGGGTGATATTGAAGTTGGAAATCGTAATCTTTTAAGAACTCTAACCATCTTCGCTGTCTCATCTTCAACTCTTTTTTATCGTACAAGTACTACAAACTCTTGTGATCACTGAAGACGTTGAACGTTGCTCCATAAAGATAATGTCTGTAACGCCCCAATTTTTAGAAAATATTTCGAATGTACTGTTTACTGTTTTTCAAGTTTTTGTGTAAATGACCGTTGTATCCCTATTTTACTGTTTCTCGATTTCTGCATGAAATACAAATACGTTTCTACAGGCTCAAATTTTATTTGGTCTTTTTACGTAATTTGTTCTGAGACGGTAAAATAAAAGTTTTTCCGAGCTACTGTTTTAATTTTTCTCGGAAGATATCTGAAACAATTAATACTTGTCTGTAATTTTATTTGAACTTTTTGGACGATTAGCTACGTTGTGGGAAAAAATGAAAAAATGACCATTACGTCCCGAACGTGCTGTTTTTGCTGTTTTTGCTATTTTTAATTATTTTCTACTTGATTTAATGTCCGATATTACTGTCTGTGATTTTATATGGACTTTTGTGTGATTTGCTCTGAGGCAAGAAAATAATATTTTTTCGAGTCGGGGAAATCTTATTTTATTATTTAGAATTGTGGGATCTTACTAAACCCGATTCTGAATGAGACAGTAAATAATCTTTTAATTTTTAGGATTTGACTGTCAAATAAAATAATTTTATAATATTATAATATTATTTTATTAGTCAAGTATAATAAAATGACAAAGTGGACCCGAAATGTTTTGCGGGACCCACGTTTAGCTAATACTGATTAACTTAGTAGCTTAATTAATCATCATTAACAAAGTAGAACTTTCCGAACAAGTGACTCACTAGTGACCAAGTGATAATGAATGAACAAGCAGTGTGACTTCTAGGCTTGGGAGTCATCAATAACCAACCAATAGGAGACAAGCTTGTTAAGCAAGCTTTAATCCTAACCTTTGATGCATCCAAGGGCTTGGATGAAGCCAAGCAAGATGCACACCTTGCATGCTCTTTGAGAGCTACGACCAAGGGAGGTGGGAGATCATTCTTCACTTTGCTTGCATGCAAAATTTTCTCTTCTCTCTCATCAAAAACCCTAGCCACCATTCTTGTTTCTTTTCTTCACCATTTTCGGCCAAGCTTGTTCTTTGATCATCCAACCACCCAAAATTCTATCAAGCCAACTTTTCTAAACCTAAACACAAACCTAAGAACATCTCTAGTTGAAAGTTTCTTCAAAATCTTTCATTTGGAGCTTGGAAATCAATCTTGAAGATTTTACCTAGAAGGTGAAATATCATGTTTTTCTTTTCTCTCTTCTTTTTCAAAGTTCTAAGCCATGATCTATCCATGGTTTAGGTTCTTTTTCATGGTTAGTAACTTGTAGAATTTCGTTTGAGTTGCTAGGTACTTTGGTGGAGGAAACCGAATACTAGGAGGAGTGAAAGAAAATCCATTTGTCTTCATTTAAGGTAAGAGGAAGACAAATCTTATCACCTATGGATGGTGGTAAGAAGATGGAGTTTTGATTTTGTGATTGTAGAATCCATAAGGATTCATGTTTGTGCTTGTTAGTAGCTTATTTGATGTGGTTGTGTATTTGTTAATAGGTTTCCTATTTGTTGTTTGTAATAATTTGCATGTCTACGAGCTTTAAGTTGCATGTCTACAAGCTTTGATAATATTGCATGTGTTAGAATTGTATGATAAAGTATAGAATGGCATGATAATGTATAGGATGTGAACAACATGTCAAGGAAATGCATGTGTGTTCCAAAGAACACTCCATGATGGCTCACGGCCACTAACAAAAATGGAGAACCAAAATGTTCTCTTAATTTTCTTAAAAGGTGATTTAATTAACCTAGGAGAATTAAGAAGATTTCAAGTTGTTTAACTCAAGAAAAATGAATTTGGAAATCAAATGGCATAACCATACATTTTCGGTCAACAAGTCTAACTTCAATACTTTGATTTCTAAAATTATTTTCTAAGGTAAGGATTTAATCAATGTAGACAATACAAGAGATTTAACATGCATTTAGAAGGTGAAAAACAATTTGGAAATCAAATGCAAAGTTTTTATCAAATTCGGCCAACATGCCAAATTAGACAATTCATGATTTCTAAAATTAATTCCAAGCTATTTTCAATCAAGAAGAAGCAATACAAGTTAAAGTAAATTTTCTACAATGAGTTTTAAAGAAATAAAGTGGTTAGAACTAAGTTTAAGAGGTTAATACTAATGATTTTTACTGTAAGGAGAAATACAGTAACTTTCGAAAATTTCTAACATATAGCTCATGCTGTATTTTGAAGCATGTTAGTAGTTTTCAAAAGGATTAATTATATGGTTTAAAAATTTAATAAACAGAATTTTTATGGTAAAATTAGGAAACCATTAATATAATTTTCTAAACAAAATACTGTCAATTTTTAGTAAAAACGGACAAATAAGATAGAAAAGATGTCCAAAAGACAGTATACGGTATGGAAAATATTATACGTAGTTTAAAAGTATTATTTATTATTTCTGTTTATTTAAACAGTGATTTTTAAGGAATTCGGTCAATAAAATGATTTAAAAATCTTACGCGATTGAGAAAACGTATTAAAAATCCTACGCGATTTTGAAAACAGAAAAATATATTTACGCGATTTCAAAACGATTATAAAAACGACGAGATTTTGAAAACGCGATAAAATTTCTACGCGATTGACCGTTACTATATTTATTTTTCGCTGTCGGGAAAATGTGAACCCGTACAGGCTTTCTATTTTCTGCCATTGAGGGCATATTATTATCTTGAGGGCATTTTTGTAATTTTATATTTTTGGAATTATGTATTGTCTTTATGCCAATTTTTGGTGTTTTGGTTGACGAGACGAATCACATCATGTTGTCGATGCGATAAACGTAGTGTGGTTCATTGTTCTAATGAACTTGGAGACGTTAGTGTACAGGATCCTATATATGGACAGTTGGTAGCTCCGCTGGGCCGTGGTAAACCGATAACACACTAATGGACTCGACACGCACTATATTTAATCGAGGTTTGTAAAGTCTAGTAGTACATTGCCTATAGTGCCACAACGGGAGACCGTGAACTATACTACGCTGGATGGTGGATTCCAGTGTGTCGTAGGCTATTGACGCAACGTGTGACAACGTGATAGTTGGTTGGGCAGCCGTGGTACTAATAGATTTTGCAAGTCATTCTCTCTGATATCTGTTTGTGTTTAACTCCATGGAGTAGAATTGTGTCTTAGTGTATATGATTATATCTTGGATGTTATTCCATTTTCTCTATTTATTTTTATCTGGTAATTATTATGATGGTTATCTATTTCTTATTTTATTCTATACGTGATATTGTTTTATCGTGTTTTTTTTTTATACGTGTTATATACGTGATGTTATGTAACGTTATGATATCTAAGCTTTACTCTATTCCATTATTATTTTGTTATAGCTTTTCGTATTGCATAAACTGTATATATTGTTGTTTGTCGTCTTCTTATTGGCCATGTTTGTGGTGATTTTAGATTGTCTTACCTCTTTATTGTATGTGTTTCCTGTATATTTATTTTATGCGGTAAAGAGTTTGAGGAAGAAGAAGAGGAACAGCCTCTTGAGGTCCTGTACCCCGAGGAGGAGGAAGATCAGCAAACCGACGACCAGTTTTACGATCAAGAACCATTTGATCATCCATATCTATTGGATTGATTAGTCTTGGTATGGCGGTGCCCGGATTTTTGGGATTCGTGACTCTGGAGTTTCACGGTGGATCTCTATCGTGGCACATGAGAGGAGATAGAGACTCGGTGACGTACGCGGGATGGATGACTGTGACCTTACGTCATAGGTTTGATGGAGAGCCGATCATGACTACGACAGTGTTTCTACATTTAGAGTTACCCTTATCCATTAGGCGTCATTTTGGTGGTATGACCATGGAGCCTAGTGAGATAAATATCGTATCGACTGCGCGATCACGTTATCGCCGAGAGTCGAGGCATCCAGGATATTTGTCCCCTGATGATCATTTTCAGGTTGAGAGTGATCCTTCAGAGGAGTGAATATGCTTGATGTTTTTTTTGGGCGCGTCTGCGTATGGATGTATATATTAACTCCTTTACTGTTTTTATTTACTGTTTCTGTTTAAATATTTGTAATTGTAGTTATAAATTATTTGTATAACTTATAACTTAGAACATACGTACATTATAAGTAATGTTGTTTTGTTTTGTTTTTTTTTATTTACTAGTTCCGCATATTTTATTTAAGAATATTCTGTTTGACAGGAATTATTTTACAACCCGTAATAGTATGTAGCAAAAATTTTACAACTTGGGTAGATTTTATTTCTATTTCTTTTATTTTCTTTTATGTGTGACATCCTCCAAAGGGGTGTTACAATGTCTCCATATCTTCAAAGCAAATACAACAACAGGTAACTCCAAGTCATGTGTTAAGTAGTTCTTCTCATGTACTCGCAATTGTCTTGAGGCGTAAGCCATCACTTTTCTGCCTTGCATAGGGACACAGCCCAATCCTTGGTACAAAGCGTCACAATACACCTCGAATGGTTCATTTGGATCAGGTAAAACCAAAACTGGTGAAGTAGTTAGTCTTTTCTTCAATTCTTGAAAACTCTCTTCACAAGCATCCATCCATTCAAAAGCTTGATTCTTCCTTGTGAGTTGAGTGAGAGGTCCAGCAATCTTAGAAAATCTTTTAATCAATCTCCGGTAATATCTGACTAATCCAACAAAGTTTCGGATTTCTATCACCGTCTTCGGTCTCTCCCATTGAAGAACAGTTTCTACCTTCGAAGGATTTACAATAATTTCTTCCCTTGAAATCACATGGCCCAACAATTTAACTTCGTCCAACCAAAACTCACACTTCGACAACTTGGCATATAGCTCTTTCTCCTTCAAAGTCTGAAGAACTATTCTGAGATGCTTGTCATGATCCTCTTGATTTTTTGAATAGATCAAGATATCGTCGATGAAAATAACGATGAATCTGTCCAAATAAGGACGAAAGATTCTATTCATATAATCCATGAAAATAGCAGGTGCATTGGTCACCCCAAAAGGCATCACCAAGTACTCGTAGTGCCCATAACGAGTACGAAAAGTTGTTTTAGGAATGTCTTCAACTTTCACTCTGATCTGATGGTAGCCCGATCGTAGATCGATCTTAGAAAATACTGATGCTCCCTTCAACTGATCCATCAGATCGTCTATTCTCGACAATGGATACTTATTCTTAATCGTGACCTTATTCAATTGACGATAATCCATGCACAATCTCGAAGTACCGTCTTTCTTCCTAACTAGCAATATCGGTGCTCCCCAAGGTGATACATTGGGTCTCACGAATTGCTTCTCCAAAAGCTCTTCCAGATGCTTCTTGAGCTCAGCTAGCTTTGCAGGTGACATTCGGTAAAGCGCTATGGAAATAGGGCCAGCTCTGGGTACTTCAGGAAACTCTTGAACCACTGAGATTGCATCCACATCTACCTTATTCTCGACCTTCAAAGAAGACAATAGCATGTATCCCCGAGCTCCTTCTTTCAAGAAAGCTTTCACTTGGTTGGCTGTCAAAAATCTAGAATTCTCATCCAAAGGGAAAACTATGATTTTTCTAGAACAGTCTAATAGAACATGGTTAGAAGATAACCAATCCATTCCTAGGATCACATCTAATTAAGATAGTGGCAACCAGATCAAATCAACAGAAAAGATTCGGCCTTCAACAATCAATGGACAATTCAAACAGACTTTGGTAGTAAGAACAAGTTTAGCAGTGGGAGTTGAAATAGTCAAATCAAAAGGTAAAGAAGACACAGGTAAACTAAGTCTTTTCACACAGTCATAGGAAATGAAAGAATGCATTGCACCTAAGTCATACAGTACAGTTAAAAGATTACCTTCTATAAGACCTTCCCCTTGTATATGATCTTTGAATTTGGACGCTTCAGCACCACTCAGAGTGTAAACCCAACCTCCAGCCTGTGGTTTAGCAGTTCTAGCAGCATTGACGGAAGGTTCCGCCTTAGGTTGATTGCAATCACGAGAAACATGTCCAGGTTTACTGTATCTGAAGCAAATGATTCCCTTGATAGTGCAATCCCTTATGTAGTGCTCCTTCCCGCATTTCATGCATCTCGGCGGAGACGCCGTCGTTTGACTCCCTCCAGGACTTCCACCGTATGGCCTTTATTGTTGATTTCCAGGTGGTCTAGAATAAGGCTTCTTTTGTTGACGATTAGCATTACTACTTCCTCCTCTTTAGGACCGAAAAGGCTCAAAGTTTCTATTTCTTGCATCACGTGCCTGGTCCAAGTCTTTCACCCGACGACACGTATCAAGTAATTCTAAAAACTATGTAATCTTCAAAGTTATGATGGCCTTCTTCACGTCATGTCTGAGACCATCTTCAAACTTTCGACACTTCCATGCCTCGTTCAGTTGATGTTGAAAATAGGTTGAGAATTTGGACAAACTCTCAAACTTGGCAACATATTCACTCACAGTCATATTGCCCTGCCTCAAGCCAAGGAATTCCATCTCCTTAGCATGCCTAGCACTTTCCAGGAAATACTTATTCAAGAACCTCTCCTTGAACAATTCCCAATTAATTGCTCGATTTTCAGCCTCCAATACCCTTTGTTCTCCGATCCACCAATCCTCTGCATCCCCAGTCAGCATGAATGCAACATAAGTCACTTTCCTATCATTGGCACAGTTCATGCCCATGAAAATCTTTTCCAGCTCTTTGATCCACAGAGTACCTTTCTCAGGATCATACTCTCCCTTAAATTGTGGAGGGTTAGTGCAACATAACTCTGCCAGATTCTGGGCATCAGCAGTAGCCTCCAATTGTTGTGCAGTCCTCGCTTGCTGTTGAGTCGTTTGCTAGTTTTGCTGCAGCATTGCTTCAGCCATCTTCTGGATTGCTTCGATTGCAGCAGTCATGTCTCCTCTACGAGCCATAATCCTTCTTAAATCAAGCTATACAAAACACAAGAAAAATTCATATATATCCTCACGAAATACCAAACACAGAGAATCACACAGCACAAAGAAGACAATCCAAAACCACATGACCCAAAAGAAAACCTAAACCGTGGCTCTAATACCAAGACAGTTGTAACGCCCCTTTTTTCTTAACACCGCGAAGAAGGAATGTCACAGCATAATACTAAAAACACGAAATAAATTTTTGCAGAAAATAATAGTTACAGTAATTAATTAAGACCCGGTTCATTATTAACACAAGATTAAATAGTTTGTATTCTTGGATGATAAGATAATCGAATATTGAAATATCTGTACGTATTTTTTTTTGTAAGAAATAAGAATGATTACGATACAATAGAATCGTTTAAAAGAATTTAAAAATCATAATTGATTCATGGTAATATATATATATATATATATATATATATATATGCATCAGACTGTTTCATTACATCATGATATTTATACAAAAAGCAAAAGATGTACCCACCCGAAAGGTTACAAATATACCCCCAATATATACAGCAAAACATCAGGCTTCCCAAAAAGGTAACGGTTAGCCATCAGTAGCCACCTATAGTATCAGTGCTTAAGATTGACGAGAAGGGACCGTAGCCGGGTCCTCCTTAGGGTCCTCATCCTCCGATAAAATAGCCATCGGGGCAACTGAATTTCGGACAGAAGCTCGAGCAATGGAGAGGAAGGAATCCTCTTGAAGGGTGAAGAACATATCAGTCCACATGTCCCTCACAGGTACGTAAAATTCTAAAATAACAAAAGCTGAAAAATCAAAGACAGGGGCATCATAACGACCCCAAGACAAGGACACCGTTAACTCCCCGTGGCAGACACATCAGTCCGTCTCCACATGCAAGTGCCAGCAATCGGGTCCTCCATGAACAGTCAACTTCACGTACCCCAAAAAATGGCGTGACGTGACGATATCCCCAACAGCTCTACTCGTAGTGCGGCCAGAAACTCGAAAACTCAGTTGTTTCCTTCTCTTCCTCATAAACGTCTTCTCAGAAGTACATAGTCCGACATAAATATAGAAAATACAAAAACACAAAAAATATAGAAAGAGGTGAGACACCAAGCACTTTAAAGTAAATAAAAATGAAAATAAGAAAATTGAGGTAAGTAAGTTGTTATTTTTACATATCAACACAGTTCATACAATAATTAGAATTGACAGCAAAGTAGATCAACAATAAATAGTAGCAACAACCATCAATAGTAAGCAAATAATAGCAATATTCCCAACAATCAATAGTTCAATAATTAAATAAGCATTATGGTAATTATAACAAATAATTCCCACAATCATAAATACTCATGCTCAATGCATTACGAGACTAACGGTTCACAATGCAAAAAGGGTACTAAAATTCCTACTCCATGGAGTTAGATATAACCATTTTCGGAGTGAATGATCAAGGAGTTATGCTAGTATCTCATTAGCCAAAATAATTAGTGTGCTCATCTCATAAAAACATTTGCGTAATATAGCTTATACATGACACCTCAACAGTTGATTGCGATATAGGACAGCGTCTCAGTGTGGATCGTCGGTGTGTTTGCATCGGTCTATCCCATAGTCCCAATGGAGCTACCACTGCCTGTTGTGAGACACCCACACCCACGCCCCTAGGGCCAACCACTATGACCCTACGCTTAGTCTACTCACACCCGCACATAGGTGTTATTCAAACTCCTAGGCATACATAGCCTTTCCAACAATGTCCAACGGATAACACATATGTATGACGACACAATGTACATCATGTTTGTTTATCAATGATACAATAATCATACAATATACCACACTGGGATATCTAAATATACATGGTTCAATATCAACATGTCATAGTATTAATATGTCACCAATTCCTCAAGTACAAAATCAACAAACACTAAGCCCACATTGGGATCCACAATGACGTAGAATCAATTTTGAATGTCAATATATACTTAGGGTTCATCCCTTATCATAAGTCCACCTTATGGGTTCACATTCTCAAAGTCTTATATTTTGGTCAATTATGACAATTTTTTATTAAATAGCCCTTCAAAACTGTGTCCTTTTTGAGTGTTGTTATTCAATCCAATCCTTCCACTTTATTATGGATGATGAATGTCTCTAAATTCCTAATTTCCAAGATGTATCAAGGCATCACTCAACCCCTAATTTTCTCTAAAAACCGTGGCTTCTCTAGGTTATCAAGATTCCAATTTCCTTCTATTTTATGCATCAATTACTTAGTATCTAATCATTTAAATTTTATTTTACATAAAACCAATCCAATCTCCAAACTTTCAAGATCAAAACCGTGGCTTCACCCTAGGGTATTAAACCCTTAAAATTCTCCATTTGTTAATTTTTAATATCTTCATTTAACAATTAATCACATATGCTTAATTTCATTGTATACAAAAATCAATTTATACCCCTAAAATCTAGTCAATACCGTGGCATCATATTAGGGTAGGAAACTCCAAATTTTCCATTTAACAACCCTAACATGATCAAGCATTTCCGACACATCAAATACATTCAAGTTCACCATTCAAACATTAATCCAATTCAAGAATACATAAACATACAAAATCACCAAAACAAAGTAAGCATACAAAGGTTCCCTCACCACCAAAATGGTTGAAGTGAGTAGTCTCCCTCTTACCTAAAGGAGAATCATGAAAATGGCTTCCTATATGCTCCTTGGTAGGTTCAGTTTTGAGCTTCCAAAATCCTAGGAATTTCAAGACAATGAATTAACACCAATAGTTGAAAGAGAAGAGATCCATGGTCATCAAAGAGACCATGGAGCATGAAAATGAAGAGAAAGAATAAGAAAATTAAAAACTTTACCTTAAAGCTTGAAGCTTTGTCTTGGATGACAATGGAGGAAAAGTTAGATTTTGAAGAAAATTTCTAAAGAGAAAGTGTAGATGGGGTTAAGGTGAGTAGAGAAATGGTCTTGGTAAAGAGAAAAGTGAAGAAAAATGCTTGGTAATGGGGCTACAATTTTTGTATGAAGAGAGGAGAAGAAGAGAGAAGGAAGAGAAAATGTGAAGAAGATGAAGTTAGAGAGAGAAAGTGTTATAGGAAAAATCTAATTTTGGGTGATTATTGGTTAAGATGGGAGGCAAAATTTTGCCTCCCTTGGAGGGCATTGCCGTGGCAACAAGGAAGAGAGAGGGGAAGATTTTTGGCATGGTCTTTTGGTGGTCAAAGCTTCTCAAAGAAGCTTTGATTAAAATATATTAAATTTGAATTAAAGTAGGTTTGATTAAACTTAAAGTAGATTACATTAGGATAATGTGATAGGGTTTTTAAT
Source organism: Ormosia emarginata (assembly GCA_029884605.1). NCBI lineage: Eukaryota > Viridiplantae > Streptophyta > Magnoliopsida > Fabales > Fabaceae > Ormosia > Ormosia emarginata. The sequence goes on from JAQQTP010000088.1 coordinate 52,305,190, forward strand.
ACATGTTATTATCTAATGGACAATTACTACAATCGACAGAAGTCAGTGTTAATTTATTTGACAGATAAAATTTACAAGTGATTTATTATTTTATCTGTTAAAATTTTTCAAAAAATATGAAACTTCGTAAATTGTGTCCGACCTCAGGTTTAGTAAGATCCCCTGTCGATATTTCCACAGATCAAGGTTCTCAAAAAAAATATCTCATTTTCCCGGGCCTGCTCAATTTATGCGTAAAACGAGAAATAATATTAAAATATTTCGCATTCTCAGAAAAATCTAGAAAAATTCTCAAAAATCACAAATATTAGAAAATGAATATTTATCAGAAAAGGAATAAAAATTTGGGGTGTTACAATGGGGATTTGGGAATGCTCCTCCATTTCAAGCACAACAAAATCAGTATGTATGAAAAACTTACCAACTCTAATAGGAACATCCTCTAAAATGCCTACGGGGTACTTGACGGACCGATCTGCCAATTGAAGTGAGATAGTTGTGGGTTTTAGCTCACCCACCTCCAACTTCTTACACACAAAAAGGGGCATAAGACTAACACTAGCCCCCAAATCACACAAAGCTTTATCAAAATTTGTGTTACCAATCAAACAAGGAATAGAGAAGTTACCTGGATCTTTAAGCTTAGGAGGCAATTTATTTTGAATTAAAGCCCTACACTCCTTAGTTAAAGCTACTGTCTCATATTCCTCTAGCTTTCTCTTATTAGACAAAATATCCTTAAGAAATTTAGCATAGGTAGGTATTTGTTGCAACGTCTCAGTGAAGGGTACATTAATGTACAATTTCTTAAGGACCTCTAGGAACTTCCCAAATTGCCTATCTAATTGGCCTTAGCCAATCTTTGAGGGAAGGGCACTGGGTGTTGGTATGGTTCGGGGGGTACATACTTAGACACCTTCTCATTAGTTTCCTCCTCTTCTAAGGGTTGTGTCTTAGTCTCTTTTTCCTCATTCCCCTCATCTTTGTCACTCTCCCCCTACCCTTGGGATCTTCTAATTTCTTACCACTTCTCAAACTAACAGCCTTGAAATGTTCATTACCTGGATTTATTTAAGGTTGACCAGAGAACTTACCCTGTTGCCTATGTGAAGTGGCTGCTTGTTGGGCAATCTGAGTTTCCAATATCTTATTATGAATGGCCAAATTGTCAACCTTAGCTGACAACTCTCTAATGGCCTTAGTCACAACTTGCATGTTTTGCCTAAACTCCTCATTTTGCTTAGATTGACTCTCAACAAAATTCTCAAGAAGAGACTCAAGTCTAGATTTTTGTACCTGTTGGAATCCAGAAAAGGGTTTAGCATTACCTTGCCCAGCTTGGTATTGACTATTCTGATAGGAGAAGTTAGGATGTGACTTCCAACCAGGGTTGTAAGTTTGAGAATATGCATCATTCCTCCCCTTTTGGTTGAAGTCATGAAAATTGTGGCATGATTCCACTTGCTCCATCGGTGCACCTTGTGAGGAGCCAATTCCAACTTGGCAATCGGCACCCACGTGTCCCTATGCTCCACAAATCTCACAAAAATTGTTAGAAGCACCTATGACATTAACATGAGCTTTTTCAAACATGTCAAAATGTTTATTCAAAGAATCAAATTTTGACATAATTAAATCAACACTGTCTACCTCAAACTTACCACCCAAGAGTTTTCTCAGGTTATGCCCTCTTTCATTTGCCTATTGGTGATGATTTGTAGCAACACTCTCAATGATCTCGTACGCTTCTGTTAGTCTTCTGTTCATCAAAGCTCCACCAGCTGCAGAGTCAAGAGACACCTTCAAAGAATATTCTAGACCAATATAGAAGGTATGGATGATCAACCATTTTTCTAACCCATGGTGTGGGCAGGCTTCTACCAAAGCCTTATATCTGTCCTAAGCTTTCGACAATGACTCTCCATCTTTCTGAACGAAGCTTGTGATTTGGCTCCTAAGATGAGCAGTCTTGGAAGGTAGGAATAATTTGTCCAAGAAAGCTTGCTCCAGTTGCTCCCAAGTAGTGATTGTGTCAGCTGGAACAAACTTCAACCAAGCTCTAGCTCTATCTCTTAGTGATAATAGAAATAGGCGAAGACGGGTCTCACAGAACTCCATGAACATATCCACATGATCATTCGGGGTCCTCTGATGGCAATCCTCCAAACTGGTTTTGCCTTATCATAGAGAGTAGGGCAGATGGTATGGTGAACTGTCTAGATTCAATGGTTGGTCGCGCAATTCCAGATTGCAAACCCCGAGCATTTTAGGGTTGCATACTCTTTTAGCGGTGTATTGTCCATAGGTTCAGCCACGATAAGTGTTGGTTCAAGTATTTCTCTCGCTCTTTGCCCTTATTGCCTTCTCCTTCTACGAAGAGTTCTTTCAATTTCAGGATCTGCTTCAATAAGAGTCCCAGAACGTCTAGTTCTTCGCATAAACAAGAGAAATTACCTGCAGAGAGTCAAAGAGAAAATAAAAAAGTAAGAATATGAATAAAAGAAAAAGGTTTAAAATAATTAAATTAAGAATTAAACTGATATCCAAGAAAAACACAATCCCCGGCAATGGCGTCAAAAACTTAGTGTGTGAAATCCGCAAGTGTACGGTTTCGGCGTCAAGTAATAAAAAGATTGAATCCACAGGAACTATGTCTATAAATACCAATTAATTAATTAATTAAATTAAATTAAACAAAGGGAATATAATTGTTGAGTGATAAGAACATAGTAACTAAGCAATTAAATAAATAAATATTAAAGTGTAGAGTTGAGAACAAAAGCAGCAAGTTGTTAAGAAAGGTTTTCAAATTCAAGAAAGCTTCCAGGATTAGGGGTATCCACAATGATACAAGACAAATCCTAATTGACAATCCTTTTATTAAAATTGAAATTCAATTGAAGGTGAATTCCCCTAAATTAGTTAATGTTCTTTCTCAAGAGACAAGAACCGTGCCCAATTAAACCAATTTCTACTTTCGTGGTAATTGAATTTAAATTGAACCCATTATGCTTTATGGTAATTCATTAAATCCTCGAAAGGCTAAACCTATTCTCGTGATTTAGACCTTAAGTTCAATTCTTATGGTTCCAACACCTAGGTTCACCTCTTAGTACATCCCTAGATATCTGTGAGATACAAATATGTGGCCAGCAAATTCACAAGAATAAGCGCAATAAGGATTGAATCAAAGAACATTTAAGATTAATAAAAAGGGTAAACCAAGTTAATTAATCATCATCAATGTATCAAAGGGCATTGCCCAGTCCTAGAAACAAAAGAAACTACTTAGACATAGAGAAGAAGAAACAAAAAAACATAATATAGAACATCCAAACTAGTAGCGATGGGAGAAGAGAAGAGGAAGATGAAGATCTAGAGCCTCCAAACGTGCCTCTTTCCAACAAAAATTGGAACCCTAAAATTGTATTCAGAACATCTATAAAATACCCCTATGATCTAACCTGGTCTAAGCCCATAAAAAGAAATAAAAACGAAATTAAAAATTGTCTCAAATTACGATCCACATCCGTGGGAAATTCTACGGGCAGGCCGTGGATCTCTCTGGATTTGTGTATTCTGGACTACTCTTGAATTCCATGACAGTCGGAAATTCCACGGTCAGGCCATGGAACTCTCTGGAAAAACACTTTTGCTTCTTTGCACAGCTGCTCGATCCATGGCCATAGAAAATTCCATGGGCAGGTCGTGGTCTCTCTAGAACGAACCTTTAAGTCCAATTTGTTATCCGTAAAGCTCCAACTTCAAATATGCAAGCTTTCCATCCATTTCAAGGCTAATTTAGCACCAATCCTGCACAACAACACTACAAATACTGCAGTTATCTGAACTAAAGGAAAAATAAATAAAAAGGGAAACTAAAATGCCTAAAATGCATAAAAATGCATGCAAAACAAGAACAAAATATGATGTTGTTTCACACACATCAACGAGCACACCTATGCATCCTTTGGTTATGCTGAACATGGATGAGAATGGTAAGCCAACAGATCAGAAAGTCTATAGGGGTACGATTGAGTCTCTTTTATACCTTACTGCTAGTATGTAACACCCTCAATAATATGTTAGGCTTGTATATGGTGCTAGAGGTATTGTAATACTTGCTTGACATGCCTGAGTAGTTTTGTGATAAACCGAGTTAGTTTAAGTGTAACACCATAAAACTATTATTGTGTATATCATCAATATACTCAAATAAGTAATATCAGGACAGTCACTAATAAAAGCAAAACATAATAATAAAACCTGTATATTCACTAATAACGCATAGATATATAGAGCATTCGACAAAAGTAAAGACGACAAGATAATTTTACACAATTGGAAACTTGCTCTTTACTACGAATTTATAATATATGTCTAAGATATACAAAAAAATTAAAACAAGCCACGAGGGCATAATGCAAGACTAATAAACTAAATACATCAATAATATATATATGTAGATACAAAGCAACTATGCCAAGTCTTCAATGTCTTCCTTTGCTGCTGCTTTGATCATTTGATGGATTTACCATAGAAATAAGAAACTGGGGTGAGAATCAAAATTCTCAATAATAAGTTTTTATGACATCATAATAAATGCAGCCACTTTGGGTAAAAACAAGTTACATATATAAATAAATGAAAAAGTGACATAAGCCAAAATTTAGTCTTTTCCTTTCCCGAAGCAAACATTCCATTTATTTAAATAAAACACTTTATGCAGTACATAGCTTTTCAGCTCAAATTAGCATATTCACTTACTATTAGTAAGATGGCAAACAAGCATAAGCAATCTTTTTCATAGTATACCTTCAAACCATCCATCAACCTTTCATCAATATAAAACTAGACAATAGCCCATACAATTATCATTTTATGTAATGCATGATAATGTATGAGTATGCCTAAGAGATTCCCTAATGTCTCTCTTGTAGTTAAAGTTGAGTTAAATATGCAAGTTTTAGAGAAATATTCTATTGTCTCATTAAGTTAGGTTGAAATGAAGTATTAATAAAGAAATGGTTCCTTTGCTTGTTAAAGTTAAACCATAGCATAATTATCTTAACTAAGGGAGCGAGATAAGCCCCTTGACCTTGCAAAGGAGTAAGAAAAACACTTTGCTAAGAATGGAGTTGTGAGACAAGGGAGCAAGAAAAGCACCTTGTGAGGGTAAAGATGTGAATAAAACACTTTACTAAAGTCAGATGAGTAGAGGGAGAAGCTCTCTACCTAGGGCAAGTAAGTGAAGCAATTCTTGCCAAAGTTGGTAGAGGAGTAAGGTAAACACTCTACCTAGGACAAAGTAATGAGTTAAGCTCTTTGTCAAGGAACATGAGGAGTGAGAAAAGCACTGATGTAAGAGGTAGTAAGAGTGAGTTAAGCTCTCTACCAAGGGTCTCATGTAAAAGGTAGTAAGGGTGAGTTAAGCTGTAACACCCACCGTAGGGTGCCACATTTATGTTACTTAATTACCAAATTACCCCCAAGTTCATAAAATGTGATGTTGTGATAAAAATACGAGTTGTAAATTTTTTTCTTTCTTCTTTGATAACGATAAAATAAACTTAGCGGAAAATATAAATATTATACATCATCACACATAATTTACATCATCATACATTACAAACGTACTGTCAGTATTATTTATATATAGACCAAATTCTCAAAGTAATTAAACCTAATTTAAACTCACATATTGCCCAAGTCTTACTAAACAGCAGAACCCTCAGATGGGTCCTCCTCAGATTCCTCAGCAGGAAGGAATCCAGCACGACGCGAAGCCCTATGGACAGGTGTCTGAGCGGGTGACTCAATACTAATTTCCATTGGGACATAATATCTAGTATCCCAATGCTGCCTGATGGACAGCGGAAATTCAACATGTACATATATAGTTACGAAAAAGAACGGATTTCTACGAAACTCTCTGCTTATCATGACCGTCAGGTTTCCCTCATAAATTAGTCCCCTCTCATTGGGACTAGTCCTCCACGCTCCAGCTCCACCATGGAACTGCAATCTCACGTAACCGAAGAAACCAGGTCTTGATGTCATCTTATCAAAACTCCGCTTCCTCCACAGGGGCCTGCTCTTCTTCACCCTCTTGTTCTACGCCTTGCTCAACGTCTTTACAAATATAAATACAGTACCAAATAATATACAAAGAGGTGAGATCACCTACGCCAATACCAACATGGTAGCACAGAGATAATACATACAGCATACCATAATTACAAATCAAACCATCAACATTATTTATCATAACAGATATAATAAATAATAATTACTATCATACCATTAACATTATTATTATCATCATCATCCAAGTATTTCTCAACAGAACAATTATCATAGCCAATATTCCTCAATTAATATCTCATACAGATATAAATGCTCATATTCATGCATGCGCTCATAGACTCAATTTCCTACTCCATGGAGCTAATACTCAGTTCGAAGAAGTTGATCCGAAAGATCTGTCGATACCAAAATGTCACAGACCACGTGCTATAATTCTCATTTGTATTTGCACATCTAGCATATACACGATAGTCTTTACGAGATCTCGATTAAGAATACTGTCTCGGTCAAGATCATCAGTGCGTTGCATCGGTCTAACTTACGGGAAAAAGAGCTACCAACCACCCATGTAAGCAACCCGCACCCCGATGCCCCCAAGGTCAACAAGTGACTTACACTACGCATATCGCACCCACTCAAGAGGTGTACGTCTCTCCTAGGCAAATAGCCTCATACAGTCCCTCGGACCTTTCCAATGCATGTGCAATGCACCAATGCCAATCATAGGCAAAATTCATATACAATGTTTATACACCAGTTCATGCATATAAAATGCACTAACGCCAATCACAGGTAAAATTTATCATTTTTTCATACAGTGTTCATCCACTGATTCAATAGTAATTTTACTGTATATTTAATCGTGAAAAATCATATTATCGCGTTTTCATAGTCGCGCACCATTTTTAAATCACGTAGTGATTTTTCAACAATATCTCAAACGTGTAAAAATATTTAAACGCTTTCGAAATTGCGTAGAAATATTTCAACGTTTTTCAAATTGTGTTGAAATATTTAAACGTTTTTCCAATCACGTAGCTTAAAAATCACGTTTTTAAGTTACGTAAATCATTTTTCACCATTTTTCAACTTCGTAAAATATTTCTCAAGGTTCAAAAATTTTATTTCAATTTTTTTCAAAATAATATAACTTCTCACATTATTTTCCACAATTTCTTACTCAAGAAAATCCTTTTCACAATTTATTCCATAAATTCACCATTCCATTGATTTAAATCAATGTTTCTAATTTTAAAATTTACTAATGCTCTCCAAAACCCAAAGGATGAGTTACACGTTAGAAAATCCCAAGTTTCCCACGTATTCTTTATAATTCCAAATTAATTCTAAAAATCAATCCTCTTTAAAATAAATTGAGGTTCAAACACTTTCAACCTCTCTTTTCCATTTACATATGAAAATTCCATTTTTCAAGTGTTAAAACACTCTGATTCCCTTTCCAAATTTTTTGTATTAAATCAAGTTATATTTCCACTTTGAAAAATCACTTTGTTTTCACAAAACCAAGGCATTCAAGTCTTCAAAACTGTGGACATGGCCATTGAAACCATTCTTGCATTTTTCCTTCTAAATTGATATGGTTTTACACAAACAAAACCATTAAAAATTCTCACAAAAACCGTGAGCACTTGTTTATTGAAAACAAACCATTTGTTTGTTTTCCTAGTTGTTCTAAACATCCATTTTTACCATTCATGAAAATATTAATTTGTGAACACCTATTTTGAGGTGTTGAGGCCGAAATCCTCATGGTCTTTGGAACCAAAATTTGTTTTCCTTTCCAACAATTTTTATGGCATACAACACATATAATCAACATATATATCACAAGCATGCCATAATCAAAGCAATAAATCATGCAAATTATACCAAGCATAGGCAAATAATCAAAGCACATAAACACACACAAATAATTACATGACCATGGATATGAATCCTCACATGGATTCACCATCCATTAAATAAATAAACCATCTTTCACCACCATGCTTGGTTGGTGAGATGGATCTCCCTCTTACTTCTTGAAGAACCACAAAAAGCTCCTTGCTTTGTACTTTGATCAAGATGTCCACCAACAAAAGTTTCTTAAACACAAAACAAACACAAAGAAATTAGTATATTAAGCTTGAACTAGGGGAACCATGGATCAAACATGGTTTAGAACATGAAAAAGAAGAGAAGAAATGAAGTTTCCTTACACTTCACTTCAAAACCCTAAAACTTGCTCTTGGAAAAAGTCCTTCAAGATGGAAGATTTAGAGCTTGGTGTAAACTACAAAGGATCTTGTATTGATGTAAGGATTCAAGAAGTTTGGTTGTATAAAATTTTTGAGTGATGGAAGGGTGTTCTTGAGGTTATGGCCATAGCTATGGTGGGAGAGAAAGGAAAGAATTTTTTTTGCTAAGTTAGTTTTCTTGAAAATATGCAATAATGACCAAGGTGATAGATTATTGACTTCATCTTTTGCTTTAGCTTCTAAAGCCTCCTCAAAACTGCCCCCCCTCCTTTTTCATCACCAAAAATCGTCCCCCCTTCCATGCATCATCAAAGTGTGACAAATCTCTTAGCTACCATTTTAAGCCATCTTAACCATTAATTAGATCAATGGTTAGGATCAATATAGGTTTTAGGTTTAGGCTTTAGATAGAAGACTTAATTTAGGCCATTGGATCTTTTCTCCTTGAAATCCTAGCCATTAGATGTGTCTCCAAAATAAAGGGTCAAGATTACTCCTTCAAACTTTACATCTAAGGGCTATAAATGGTCCTAGCCACTTTATAAGACTAAACCTCAACCGTTGATTAAATCAAGATCAAGTCTCCACCGTTGATTACATCAATGGTGGATATCTAAGCCACTGATGTTGACTACGCAGTACAATATTTATTTTTGTATCTGCTATTACCCTTCGAATAATATTTTTACTGTATTTTTATCACCTGATAATTAAATACAGTACAAAACACAGTAAAAAAAAATTTTAAAACTATTTTCGAATTCAGGTTTAGTAAGATCCCCCATCTCAATCTCAACAGTACGAATTTTTCTAGCTACAGAAAATTTTTTACCTTTCTGGACCCATATGGGGCCCACATACGACCTCCTTGGGCCCACAGACGGCCCACGGATAACGCTAAAATCAACAGAGTAATATAAAAATTTTATAATCACACACAAAATCACAAAAATTAGAAAATGCACAAATATCAAATCAGATTACGTAAAATAATTAAGACTTTTCAGTAATAATTAAATTACGTAAGATTTTCCTCGGCCCGAAAATTATTATTTTCTTGACATGGAGTAAATCACACAAAACGATCAAATATACTGACAGAATATTCAAAATAATTTTATAGCACACATAAATCACTAAACAGTAGAATTCTGTTAACTGTCAAAATTACTGTCTTATATTTAGGAAGTTTGGGGTGTTACATAAGCTCTCTACCAAGGGTAGTAAAGCAAGAAAATCTTATTACCAAGGGCAATAGGATGAGTGAAGTCTTATACAAGGCAAAGAAGTGAGATAAACACTTTGTCAAGTAATAAGGATAGTTTTAAACAGCAGTTTTGTTTGATATAAGAAAAGAAATTTTGGGGAGAAAAATTTAAAAATGAAGGGAGAAATGTAGCACCGTCAATAATATGTTAGACTTGTATATGGTGTCAGAGGTAGCCTAATACTTGCTTGACATGCCTGTGTAGTTTGGTGATAAACTAAGTTAGTTTAGGCACTTTGCTGTAACACAAAAGGTGAAAAGTAGCTTAAAATGACTCAGATAGTAACATAAATTGCTAAGTTAGAGGAAATAAATCTAGAGAATTCATTTCTAGTTCACAAATAAATGGAAGAGGATGTAGTTAAAATTTGAGAATAATCAGAGTTAGTTTAGTATTTTTAGGTGTACTGGTTGTGTGTTTTAATGCTAAATTGACAAGTAGCAGATATGAAAAAATAGGATAATGGTGAAATAATAATTTAAATGAATCTTAGTATTTATTCAAAAGTTGTTAAAAGTTAGAAAATTTGATTTAGCTAAATCTAAGTGTTCTTAATAGATCAAGAAGTTTCACCCAAGCTTTGTTCCTATCCTATTAGAGTAAAACTTTTGTGGATAAATGACTCTAGCATGTTTTGATTAATGACTAAACTTAACATGATTATTACTTTAATTCACTAACTACTTACCAAGCTTGACTTTTTCAATGAGATTTTACGGAGCAAGAAAAGTGGATGCAAAAGATCATGAAGCAAAGCATTTCAATGCAAGGATCATGAAGTCAAACTTAAAGAAGGAGCATCATGAAGAAAGAATTCAAGGAAAATCATTAGGAACCTTTCTGTAAAGAAAAGACTTAGTTTAATTCTTTGATTAAGCTCTCTCAAATAAGTAAAAATGGTTTTCAAAAGTAAAAATGGATTAAGAATGAAAAAGGTTAATTAATAAGTCTGTACATCTATGTGTACATCGATGTACTTTCAGTTAATTAACTAATTTTTAATGAAAACTTCAGTGTACATCTATGTATAAATGTTATACATCTATGTATACATCAATTGATTAAGGACTTAATGAAAATCTAAGTGTACATCTATGTATAAATGTTATACATCTATGTATACATCAATTGATTAAGGACTTAATGAAAATCTTAGTGTACATCTATGTATAAATGTTATACATCTATGTATACATTGATTGTTTCTGGACTTACTTGATCAGTATACATCTTTGCATATGTACATCAATTGATACATCTATGTATAAGCCAGAACAGAAGCAAGGACTTTTTGAAATAGCCATACAATCAATTGGGTAATCGATGTATGATCTTCTGGGCTGAAAATACGAGTGTTTTTCAAGAACAACATCGATGCACTCATGTGTGTATTAATCAAGATCAAGAACATCCAAGAACACAATCGATTAGGTAATCGATTGACTGATAACATCATTTTTCAGTAAGTCTGTTTTTGATCTTAAGTGACTTGTAAAATGTGTCCAATGGATCTATCTTGAAATATTCCTATATAAGGACATTGGCAAACACTTTCTAAATGCAATTCATTCGAAATTAGAGATCAAACACACAAATACTGTGAGAGCTTTTCATTGAAAGAAAACTGAGTATTTTTCTGTAGAACTTCAAGTTGTAATATTTTATTTCTTAGAATCTAATTCAATCTTTTCATATTGTAAAAAAGAGATAAGAGAGAAGGTTCTCTCGCTGAAGAAATCAAGAGTAGAAGGGACTCTTGGTGTTGTGCAAGAATAGAAGGAATTCTTGTGGGAATTACAAGATTGCTTTGACTTGAAAAGCTGTCATTTGGGTAGAAGAAACCTAGAAGTGAAGCTTGTGTAAAGAATCTTATATATTAATTTTTCAATAGTGGATAAAACTCACAGTGGTGTAAGGACTGGATATAGGTTACCAGATGAGGTAGCCGAACCAGGATAAATCTTAATTTGTAATTTTCTCTATCCCTTAACTCTTTATTTGCTTTATTGTTGATTGTATGAATTAAGCAATATATTAGGGATGTTTGCATGATTTGATTAGTTTATGATCTTGTTCATATCTGAAATCATCATTACTGTTAATATTTCTTTATAAGTTTCCAGTCTTGATAGAAATACATCTTGCAAAAACATATTTTGGTTTGTTGGTTGACAAAATCTTTTTTACAGTTAAAGAAAAGAGTCAGTTTTTACAAAAAGGGAGAAAACTAGGAAAAGTTTTTATTACTCAATTCAACCCTCCCCCCTTCTTGAGTAGTACAAAGCCACAACCAACAACTTTGACTTTCCTTCTTAATTTCTCTTCTTTTCCATAGCTAAAGACAACCAAAATAGAGAAAAGAAATGAAAGAAGAGAAAAGGGGAAACAGAGGAGAAGAAGAGGAAGGGAAGAAAGGAAGATCAAATAGGAAGATAAAGAGAACTCCAAAGCTTGAAGATTGTCACCTACATAAAAGGTAGGGGTGCTTTACTTCATATTTTTCCTACTTATCTTCATCTTGTTCTTGATTTAGCTTGATGAGGAAAATGGGTATTAGTGAGGTTAGTGAAGGTTGAGGCTTGATTCTTGTTTCTATAGTTGAAGTGAGTTTGTTGATAGCTAGTTTGATGCATGGTTGTCAATTTTGATCCCTTAGAATCCATGATATTCATTTGAGTTATGAATTGAGAAATGAGTTTTTAGTTGATGTTTAATGCTTAAATCCATGTTTTTATGAGTTAAAGTTAGTGTTTGACGATTCTAATATGATTAGAGATCATGTTTAGGATTGGAAATCACTTAGAATGCATGGTTTGAGGGGTAGAACTTGGTTGGAAACCAAGATTATGTAGAACTTGTTTTCTACAAAATTTATGTTGTAGAATGCAGCCTAGGTGCCATTTGCCATGCTTAGGCATGGACTGAGAAATCTCAGTCCAGAATCAGATAGAGAGCAAGGCGCATATACGCCAGTGAACCACGCCTAAGCGCAACTGTGCATGAATCCTGACAGTTTGTAGTGTTTGTAGCATAACTTGAGTTGTAGTCATTGAAATGACCTGCTTCTTATTGCATTTGAAAGTTAATATACAAGGATTCATGCAATAAAAAATTCAGATTTTTAGGCTAACTCAAGTAGCACCAGTTTTGGTTTGAATCTAAGTCAAATTCTGTAGAAGTAAGCCTTCTGGCACTTAGTAAACCAGATTGCATAATTTCTTGCTCCAAGGTGAAAATTACATGATACTAGTGGCCTTTTGAAGCCAACATGTAAGGCTATGAGTGGTAAAAATTTCAAGAATATTGTACTCATCTTGTATTCCTAGTTTCAGTTTAAAGTCAGGTCAGATTCTAGGAAAATAGATGGTTGCCCTATTTTAGTTTCTGCATTTTGTTGCATAACTTTGGCTACATTTAGTCAAATGAAGTGAAATTTATTTCAATTGAAAGATATGAGATAAGGATACTTTCCTATAAAATTCCAGAATTTTAGAAGTTAGGATGTACATTTGGTGCATTCATGAAAATTAGTCTTTCTAGGTGCCCAAAGTAGTTTCCTAAGAAGTTTATTGTGGGGAAGAGTGTAACACCCACAGTAGGGTATCACATTTAAGACTAATACTAATATAACTTGTCCAAGTTGTAAAAGAATTAATCTTGTAAAACACTAATTTCAAAATTTCATTTGCAGATAATTGAAAATAAATAAAAACCATAAGTACAAAACGTAATTGAATAAAACTCACCATAATATACATAGATAATGAAACCTTGTTCACAAATAATTTATAAAAAATACATTGTACTCCAAAAGATAAATATGTACAACATATACATCAAAACATAAACTGCTTAACTAGAACTTCTAAAGACTAAGGATTTGAGCCCTCGAAAGGATCCTGCTCCTCAGTATCATCACCAAAGAACCTCGGCAGATACATCCGTTGCCGGGCTGGCATCCTAGCAAATGACACCATTGAATTCTCCTGTGGGGTATAGACACTACCACCCCAAAGCTCTTGAATAGGCATCGAGAACTCCAAATGAATAGATACATTCAATGACATGACTGGAACCCCATCACGTGTTCCACTAAAATTCATAGTCAAATCCCCGACATACACAAAATGTTCATTACCCATATCAAATCTCCATGCATCAGTTCCCCCATGGAATTGCATTGTAACAAAACCAAGCACCTAACGCCTTGCCGCCATATAAGCAAACAAAAGGAAAAACTATCAAGTATGGAAAACAGAATTTCCTGCCTCGTCATCTCCACGATCTTCATTAAACATACATAATAAAGCAGAACAATGTAACAAAGAGGTGAGATCTCCTACATCAATACCAATATGGTAGTATAGAAAATGATAGTACATATACAAATACAATATTAACATATTGAATCATGTTATCACATCACAAATAATATAATTATCATATTAATATGCAGACCCACTATGCATATGTACATAGACCAATTCCTACTCCATGGAGCTAATCACAATTTCGGAAAGAAAGATTAGGAGTACATGTCCATATATTGTCAGCCCCAACTCATGTGCCAAGATATCATATCATAATGCTCAAAATGACTTATACAAGACACTCTCAACCAACCACGAAAAGAGTAGCAACTCCGTCAAGATCATCGATGCGTTTGCATGGGATACCACGGCGCAAAGGTGCTACCATCTAGCCATAAATGACATTTCACGCCCTGACGCCTCCAAGATCAATAGCTGATCGTAACTACACAATTTTCACTCGCACAAAGGTGTAAATTCATCTCCTAGGCAACTCGCCTTGACTACTAAAGCTTACACGCTTTACTATGCATGATGTATAATCTAAATACACATATAAACATCAATATCATTATTTTTCATAACCACATGCCATCACTTGGTGGCATCACTTTTCAACACAATCGGGCCCACCACAATAGCCTGACAGCAAACTGTTGTTATTTCCAATCGCGGAAACATTTTATCGCATTTTCACAGTCACGTAACATTTTTCTTACATTTTTAAATCGCTCAAGTATTTTCCAACGTTTTTGCAATCGCAAAAATATTTTCAAACATTTTCTAAATCGCGTAGAGATTTTTTAACATTTTCTCAATTGTGTAGCGATTTTAAATCATTTTCTCAATTGCGTAGCTTAAAACTCACTCTTTTGAAATCGCGTAATATTTTTCAATATTTTTTAGCTTTCTAAACTCATTTTTAAAACTTTTTACATAATATTGGTATTTTGGCTTTATTTACAATATTTTCTCACTAAAAATCCTTTAAGTAGTATTTTTTACTATTTCTCACAAAAATTATACTTCTTTAGTTTAATTAGATATTACAGCTCAAAATTTTCTAACGCGCTTCAAAACCCAAAGGGTGAGCTATATGTTAGTAAATTTCAAGTTTTAATTTTATTTCTCAACATAATCTAATTACACTAAATTAATTCACTTTCTTTTTATCTCTAAAAACGCATTAAATTGAGTTCTTATTAATTAATTACCTAAGACTATACTTAGAAAAATAGTTTTGGATCTAGAATATTAAATCTTGGCATGTTGGCCAAAAATCCATTTGTACTTCATAAATGATTTTTTTTTCTATCTTATTGTTCTTTGTAAAAACCTTTAATCCAATTTCTTGTCATTAAAAATCACTTAATCCATATTAATAAAATAATTTAGGACATTTTGCCCAAAATTTGATGTTGAGGCTGTGAGCCTCTAGGGTTCTTTAGAACCTTCATGCACTTCATTATCATGTGAATCATATCTTACTTTATATAATTATCAACATGCTTTCATAATCACATATTCAAGCATATTATCAAAGCTATAAAGCATACCAATCAAAACCATCACAAGAAATGAAAACTTTAAACAATCAAGTGAATAAATCCTTATGGATTTTTCACCACAAACAATTCCATTTCCTCACCACCAACACATGGTTGATGATTAACCTCTTACCTCAATGAAGACAAAAATCCTTCTTGGTTAGTCTCCTATGGATTTCGTGAATCACCCCAAGAAAACCCTAACAAACTTAAACCAAACCAAAGTCACAAACAAAGCTTGAAGATAAGAAACCATGAATCAATCATGGTTTAGAAACTCAAGAATTAAACTTAGAAACAAGAACAAGAATTTTACCTTGTAGAATAGAAAACTCTAGTTTGATTTTCAAGGTTGTAAATGGAAGAACTACGCTTTGTTCACAACATGAAAAGTTCTTAGAATAGTGTTTAGGTTTAGGAAATGAGATTGGATGAAATTTTAGAAGCTTGGGTGGTGTTTCTTGGTGAGGTAGTCGTGAGCTTCTCCAAGGGAAGAAATGGAGTTTTTGTTGAGTTAGGAAGAGAGAGAATGGAGAGAATGGCTTCTTGGTTACAAAGTGTGATGAAGATGAAATGAAATATCTCCTTTTGCATGTGCTTGTCGTGAAGTGCAATAGAATAGGAGAGTTAATGCTTAATCAATCAAGAGAGAAAACAAGCACATGGTTAATGTCACCAAATGATCATGCTTTGGTCACCTTAGATGAATAATAAGTTCATGAATGCTCTAGAATCTTCTACTTGGCCGTGGAGCTCAATGGTGTAGGGTAGCCAAGTTTGTTCCATTTAGTTATTACTTAAGCTTAAGTTAACTTAGTTAGCTCATCTAGTTTCATGGCTAACTAGTCAAGCCATTTTTGATGACTTGATTCCATTAGCTTATGAAATTCAAGCCATTTATATTGACCAATTCCCATTGGTTTACCTTAAGTATCAAGCTTTCTAATTGGTTCACAAAATAAGTCATCAAGACTTTTTCTAAAGGCTATTGTCCAATGGACAATAGTTATAGAAACAATTACCTAATGGGCAGAAGTTACTGCTCGCAAGTTAGCAAGTATTATCCACTGGATAATAAAACACGAAAAATTTTTATTTGACAGATAAATTGTAAAAAACAAAAGATTGAGAACCATGCCTCTCGGATTTGGGTTTAGTAAGCTCCTCCGGCTCCAAATAAATCATCGAAGATTTTCCTAGACCCAAAAATTTTTATTTTTCCAGCTTGGAGTAAATCACACAAAGATCAAAAACAGTCACAGAACAGTCAAAATAAATTTACAGTGCACAGAAACCCACAAAACAGTAAAATCAAACATTTATTGAGGAATAACAAATTTCGGGGTGTTACAAAGACGACTTCCCTACTTACTAGAATCCATTATATATGCCTAGTAAAGTGTGTTACGACACTAGTAGAGGTATTTTATTGAGAAAATGATTACCTTACATATATGGGAAAGTAAGAGGCTTTAAGCATTCCATAAGTTAGGAATTTTCTAATGTAGGTATCTAGGACCTTGAGTACACTAGGGTGGCATAGTTTACTACTTGTGGTGTGATAATGAGGAATGCTAGATGCAAGTATCTTAAGTATGATTACTTAACTAGAAACATGGAATATGTTCCTTTATGAGTTAGAAGTGAGTTGAGAATACATGTTTGCTAGAGTTTAACTCTTCACTCACTAGAGCAAAAATGACCTAGGGTAACCCTTCAAAAGTGTACTCTAAAGTACACTAAAGTGTTGCCTTTGATAAAGGCTACGCTTTTTGGTCCTAAGGCAACGCTTTCAGAGTGGTAGCCTATTCGAGCGTGGCCTATTATCTAAGGCTATGCTTTTTCTGCATCAAAGGCCACAATGCTCAAAAGTGTAGCCTTTGATGAGTACAAAGGCAACGCTTTTCTTCTCACTCTATGGGTACGCTTATAAAGTGTTGCTTATTTGGCTACATTTAAAAAACGTTCCCTTATGTCAACCCCTATGACTACACTTGTAAATAGTTCCCTTAAGTCGAACTTTATGGGTACACTTGTAAAGCGTTCCTTTATGTCATCACCCTATGGGTACACTTATAAGGTGTTTCTTTATATCAAACCCTATGGGAACACTTGTTAAACGTTCCCTTATGTCAAACTTTATACACTTTTAAAGTGTTACCTTTTCTGTTACTATTTTTTTTTAACATCCTATAATAATTATTACAATTTTAACAATTACAAAATTACCATTTGTTGTTACTTTTACACAACATGCTTTCTAGTTAAATTTGGTTAAACAATTAAAAATACTTATTTTTTAAAATATTATTAATGCCATTTATTTTATTTATTATTTTATAGAATTTTAATTTCAGAATATATATATACTATTCATTTATATATAGTATAAAATTTCAAGCAATAATATAAAGTAATTTTAACATTTAACACATTGTTCAAAGTAATAACCAAATATCCATAATAACCCATTGATTAAAATATTAATCAAGTAATCCAAAGTACAAAAATAGTCATCATCCTCATAATCCGTAACACTTAATCAAAATAGAGATATATATAGTTCACAATATATGAGAAAATCATCTTCATCAGGTTCTCTTCATGAACATCAAATCTACTAAATAGATCTATTGCCATCTCCAAATGAAGCACCAGCATTGTCTTACAAATTTAAATTGAACAAAAGAATTAGTAGTATATATGATATATGTTAGGAAATTTGATGATAATCTATACAAAAATATCAAGTCATTAAGATAACTGAATATGATATGAATTATGAATTGTTGTTGATGAAGATGAATCACTAATAATTTATATAAACAAGTTAACAATAATTTATATAAAAAAATATTAGAACTTGGCAGATACATGAAAAAAGTCGTCTGATTGGAAGAGAAAATGAAACTTGCTACAAGCACAAAAACTTGTCAACAAGTCATCTTCATAATGCTTGGATTATGTGTTCAAGGATCTATTAATGCTCCTAAGTCCTACTAATCCATTGATTTTGAGAAACTAGTTGGGCAGAATCAAGTAAACTAATATAGCAGTTAAAGTTCCATTAATTATTAGTCATTATAAACATTAAATAGACTAGCATTCATAAGTAATTTTTGAAAAAAATTACTGTCATAGCATTCATAAGTCCCACATCGACTAACATTTAATACAAGTAAACTAACCCATTCATTTTGAGAAAGTAGTTAGGCAGAATCAAGTAAACTAATACAAACATTCCAAGTTCCACCTTAGACAACCTCAAACTAAGATCCACTATATCAGTCACAGCAATAGCATTGATAAGTCCCACCTTAGTTAATAATTCAAGCAATCTAAATTCTAAGTCCATAAGCACTTGTACAATGATACATTTGTTGTGTTTTCTTAAAATCATACAAACTTTCTGTCCTCTTGTGAGAGCATCAAAATTGCTTCCTTTTGTTTATGAAAAATTACCTATAGCTAGCAGAATAAATAGAAAGATAAGAAAGTTAACAACTCATGTATGACATTTGGAACCAGTAACATGTAGTAAGGTTTTTGTTTCAAAATTCATTACTATGGTGAGCAGAATCACATCACACAATATAAATAAAATAATTTAATAATATAATTAAAACTTTGATTAATCCTATACATAAAACTTATTGGAATTATATAATTTGAATGGACTTGATTAAAGTTAAGACTTTGTAGTTTTCAACCTTTAGAATTTTATATTTTCCAAAATTAAAATGATATAACATCTCCCAAATAGAAATAGTCAAATATAACCCAAAGCCATATGAGCAGTATTATCATACCCAATATAGTATTTATGCATCATCAAAGGAACAAATAAATCATACCTATGCTGCGCATCTATACTTATTCATAGACAAGATAATAAAGTTATGCATAAACTCAAATCAAAACCAATACACTAAACAAGGCTACATATTATATGCATATGCAGATTACGAGTCTGGTTCTTGAGCTCCCTATGGTTCCATGATAAATAACTAAGAAGAACATAAGAACTAATAAGCAAGTTAAGAATAAACAGGAAGGAAGAAGGACAATAGCCAAGTCAAGACTCCAAAAGTAAACCAATGGAGAAAACATAAGGTCAAAACAAATTTAAGATATATAAATTAATCAAAACTTCTTCAAGAAGAGTCAGGCCAAGAAACCATTTATAGTTTAAAACAAAATCAACATTAACAGAAGTATAACTTAAATTAGAACTAAAGTATCTAACAATGTCATATCATTTTCCCAGAGTCAAACCTCCAGCAACTGTTTCATCATTCAGAATAAATAGAAAGAACAAATAGAAAAATTACCTATGTCTCATCATTGCATGCTTTAAGGGGCTAGTCAAGATACGAGCACTAGAATCTAAACTATTTGAAAACAAGACAAGATGAAGAAAAGATACTATTTCATGGTTCGGAACATAAGTTGATCCAGAGGAATGTGGAAGATAGTAGGCTGCGACACCTTGTGCACTATTTGCATCTGGTGGAGAGTGTTGGGTAAATTGCAGTAATGCTTCAACTTCTTCTGCGCTCATTCGGGGTTGTTTTGCTACAACAAAACCTTTACAATATGTCTCAATCCTTTAACCTCTCCCTTCAAATCTCCAACTTCACTTTGCAAGGATTCGACTTTCTCATTGCGTTGTTATTTGATTTTGTTGATTTCTGCATCTTTTTTTAAGTAAGTCGTTGAAACTGATCTACCATAGCACCGAACCCGACCAGACTGCAAAGTGATTTTATATATATAACAGCGCTCTTATTTAATTAAAATATATTTAATTTTATACAATTTATTTAAAAAATTATTTTATATATTGCAAGAATATTATAATTACATATAAAATAATTTAATATTTTTTTATATTAACATATAATATAAATAAAATATACATATTCTAATATACATAAAATATTTTTCATAACTTATGATGCATGTATGCACTAAGTTGATTGCACTGTTGATATAATAGTTTAAAAAAGTATTATATCATTTGATGGGGTGCATCTTGTATCAAAACATCACTTAGTGCATATTAGTCTTCTCCTATCCTTTCCCCATTCTTGTTTGTGAGTTGTGACAAATAACATTGTTCTTATTATTGATTTCTAGTCTGAATTGATGCCATGTAGTATTCAATATGTTATTTTTATAGGAATTGTATGTACCTAGTCACACCTACTCTCAAGTGTTTTTTAATAATAATAATAATAATAATAATTATTATTATTATTATTATAATTATAATTATGTAAGAATTAATTTTTAAATTAAGTGTAAGAAACCATGTAAACTTATAATTATTATTTTTATCCCAAAACATAATTATTTTGATACAGTAGTCCGACCTTTTTCTTAATAAAAGAGGTTATGATTTGTTATGGTCAGGCTGGGAAAAGACACGGTATAAACAAAATGGCCTAATTAAGATTTGATCAATCAAATAAGTCGTTGTTTGAATTTCTTCGCCTTCGGGATTTCCAACAGAGTAAGCAAAGTCCAAGAAACATTGAACATCATCACAATATTCTTTGCTATACCTCGGTAAATCCATCCAATGCTTGGACACATCTTGAGAAAACCTAATTAATCGAATTTTGATATTAAGACTTCAGATATATATTCAATTATGCATTAACTGGACTTTACAGGCATACCAATAATGTGCATTAAATCAATGCCTTGTTAAATTCACACTTGGGAATCAAAAGCAAGAAAAAGAGAGAAAAATTTAAAAAATGTTATATAAATAATAACAACATAAGAAAATAAAGAGGATAAGAGTTTCTTACTTAGTCATGATACTGATTGTAACTCAAAACTTAACTTCAAGTCCACTATAGATCTTCCCAAGTCTTGATTAATCTTCCTTGAACAAAGAACAATCAATTGCATATCATGTATAAAAATCATAATTATGACATAGTTATAAAGAATAGTTGGCAGTTAAAATAGGCAGTAAAAGGAATTGAAATGAAAAATTAAAGACCATTTTTTACTCTAAAAGATATATCAGGTATATGTTTTTGAAGATACCATGTAAAGAAAGCAAAAGATTTTTGAGTTTTTCATTTTTGGACAAAAACAAGATTTCTGAATTTGAAACTTCAAACAATGCTTTTGCACATGAGGACAAGTGTGAATTTGTAACTTGAGGGAGAATTATGCTATTTATTTAACTCTTGTAACTTGTATTCTATTCTCCGCATCTATGAATGATACTGACTTATATATTTTTTTCTATTAAAAATGGACATTTTGAAGATTTTTGTGCAATCACCTTAGTAGTAGAGTGTGTGCGGAAGATTTTGAAGATTTATAATATTATGAGTTATGACTGTGAGGTATAGTGTTGAAACAAAGAGAATTTCTCCATGTATTACTAATTACTAATTCATTAATTAATAAGGCCAAAGCCAATGATTCATTGTAGTTTAATATTGTGATTTTGTAAGACGAAATAAAAAAAATTCTTGTCATGATAGACTCCATATGAAGGCCACTAGAACCAGAGTAAGCAAGTTGACAAAACTAACTACAGTAAAAAACTTATCAGAGCTTTGTATTTTACATCACAAGTTCACAACACTACCTATATAAGCACGCCGCACACAACACACACTCTATGCATTCAATAGTTATATGGTCTTACTAATAATTTATTTTGTACTGTACTAAGACCCTTTCCACGATTCTACGAATAACATGCCATTTTTTTCTAAATGCTTGAATTATTTTATAAATTATTAAGCAGCAAACATCTTACTCCCAAATTTTAGAAAACACTCTCCATATACTTAGAAAATAGACACTCAGATTCTGAGCATCTAAGCTAGCTCTACAAATCTAACTTCGGAGGTTTTGGCCTACACCTACACCTTACTCCCAAATCTCAGAGGAAATAGTCTCAGACCTCATCAACCTATCAGATTCCTTATTACCATAGTTATGCTCTGCACTGCTCTTATTGATATATAGTATTCGAAGCATTGATTAGATAATTGTTTACTTTCTTATACCATTTGCTATAACTTCCTTCCTTAGAAATCTTATTCTTATTCAACTGTAGGCCTGTGGCTTCTTTGGTAATGAACCTTGAGTTTTGGAGCCTAATTGGGAATCCATCTATTTTTTTAGCAGTAATCTAAATGGATAATTTGAATACGAATAATTATATGGCTGCCACAGAGAAAAATAGTCTTAGGCATGAACTATCCCCCTGATGTAAATCCAAAAATTGATGGAAGAAAAAAAAAATTAGAATAGTCATAGATGATTGTCTCTATAATTTAAACCAAGTTGAACAGCTTAACCCAACAACCAAAAATAAATAAATAAATAAATTAGTATGGTTTAAGTTTAGTTTCATATTTTGATTTTGATCGGTCGTCTTGTTTAACTGTAGTTTAGTTAAATAGTCTTGCTCATATTCTATTAGACAGAAATCTTCAAATTCTTCTTGATATACCTAAACAAAACCAAGGGATTGTTTCTCTTAACTATTTCAAAGCCAGCTTGAACCAACCTGCTCAGATTTTCCTCAATATAGTTTCCCCTTCTCTATTGAATTAAATTAAGCTTGATCATGCCTTCTTTTCAGAATCTCAGTTAGAAGAGTCAGTGGCAGAGCTTCCAACACTCAAAGTCAAAGACCTTCCTACAATCAAAACACAAAACACACACAAAACACTGATAACTTTTATGATCTACTGCTCAACATGTTTAAAGAGACCAAGTCATCTTCAGGACTCATTTTGATCACCTTCCAAGACCTTGAACAATCTGTACTACTCATTCTGAACAGTCTTCGCAATCGGATTTTTTTTATATATTACATTAGCATATCAGTAGTTCAATGCATATAACATTGACAATATTTTTTTTATATATTTGATCGGTTATTCTCATAGGATTTTAACACAACACCAACAACATTAAAAAGTCCAAACCTATTTTACATTATGTTAGAATGAGCTTAGTAACCAATACCAAAGCCGTCCTCTGTACATGCTTCAAACTTTACATGTTCTCAGCACATGCAAATAGCCCAAACCCTAAAATTTCTAAATTCTAATAGAGTGAATTCAGCATTTTAGTTCAAATAACCAGCATCTATACTATTGTATAACTAGCATAGAAGAATCAACATTTCAACAAGCAATTGGTCAGCATAGCAATTTAATCTTAACAATACAACATCACTTAAAAGTTTGCAGCTAAAACCCAAAGCAAATACTATTAGCATTTTATCAAGAAACACATATGGGACCAAAATAACACTAATTTTGTATCAAGGTATTGGTGGAATAACAGCTACTGTGCTAGAGGGGCTCCATTAAAGGTAGCGACAGCAACAACATCCCTTCTTGTAACCTCAGCTTCCTCAAAACACCTCAACTCCCATCACATGGACCCATTGAAAATTGATAATTATACACTCTATTCTTATGTTGTTGTTCCACAACCTTTTTCTACTCTTTAAACTACTAGACTACACTAGACTAAAATGGATTGCAGTTTTGTTGAGAAGAATGAGTTTGTCTAATTGTTTGCTTTTGCATCAGATATGATGAAATAGGAAGTAATTGGGGGAACTCGACCAATCTCTATAATAATAATAGTAACCATCTAAGATGGGATGGGATGGAACCCTTGTACTTGTAGAAGAAGACCATCCAATTGTAATAGAGAAGTTCATGTTTATATATTTCTTTGCCTTCTAATCTCTTGTTTCTTAATTTTCTCTTGTCACTGCCGAACATTGAACAATGACATAATGAAATTGAAGTGCTTTCAAGTTTCAACTTTGATTAATTATGAATTTTGCATTGGTTGGCTACCTAGACATGATATTGAATTATTGATAAGGAGGCAGTGCTTGAAAAGAAATGACATTGCACTCAAATTGAGCTCTATTTTATTTATGGTATAAATGGTTGTCTGCGTTGAAGAAACTAAATATCAAGTATAAATAATGAAAACTACATATTACATGTGCAAGATCTATCACTCTTTCTTTTCCTGAGCTTTTATGGGCATTTTTTTAATCTCATTCTTTCTCCTCTACTACTCTGCTACTCCAATCAATGGCTGACATTTATCAAAAAAACAAAGCAATGAATGGAAGTATGGAACTTACATTTCATAATCAGTGTATGTAGTTTTAGAAAATAATGAAATTGTTGCCAGTGCTGCTCTAGAGTAAAGTAACCTATATATATACTCACCTTGCGTACCTGCAACCTATGTTTTTTTTTAATATTTTATATATATTAAGAATTTGCTATCCTATGCTTGAGTGGACAAGCTGTCGAGCTTCCTACCATTTACATGAATAAAAATCTCAAAACTCATCTTCACCAATCCCATTTAACAATAGAATAGAAAATGAAATTCTAATAGAAATATTTATTTCATTGTTTTTGTTTGATTTTTCTCTTTAAGTTACAGACATTCTGTAATGGGAACACGAATAGAGCATGAAACAAATAGCAAAAAATGGTTATCCTATTCCTACCCATTACACCACAACAACAACAATAACGAATGAAATAAAATGCAGGAAATGCATAATGTACCTGTATTTGGCAACAGAGCAATGGAACGCAACAATAGAGCAACAGAGCAAACCCTAATGGAGAGAACGCAACAATGTGTGAGGAAAGAGACGAAGAAGGACAGAAAGAGACGAAGGAGTGGTGAGGGAGTTGTTAATGGAGAGAGGAAAGTGGTCGTGGTGAGGGAGTCGTTAATGGAGAGAGGAAAGTGGTCGTGGTGAGGGAAATATTCTGATGAAGAAAGTGGTGTTCTGGAGAAGAAAGGATTTGTAAATATTATAACTGAAAATTTTGTGGGAAATGTTTGGCGTGCATTAGATAAAGATTAGAGCATGCTTTTTACAGGGTTGCATTTGATTGTGAAATGGGTAACACTAATGAAGTGTGATATTTAATAGTTAAATGGCAACACTTGTTAAGTGTATTATTTGATCAGAATAAGTGTGCCCAAATGTAGTATGATATGGTAACATTTAAAAAGTGTACCATTTACACTCTAAGGATACACTTTTCAAGTGTTGCCAAAAAATCGTTGCCAAAACTTCTCAGAAAAGGTTACCCTTACAAAAGTGTTCCCTAATAAGACTTAAGAGTACATTTTTTAAGTGTATCCTAAAAAAATGTGGCCATGGGCTAATTTGGTTATAGTGACTTGATTAGAGAGAATCTTGTGATAAGTTAATGTGGTGGTTTTGTATGAGTTAAACATAATGTCGCATAGTTTCTTGTACTTGATAATTCCCAAGTAGAGTAATATTTAATGATGTACAATCATTTGGCTAAGGAAAATAAATGGAAAAGTCCCAAAGTCTCTTTGAATGAGGATTTAGCCCTAATTTCTCAAAGGACCAAGGTTACTAGTTTCTATGCAATGAAATTAGTACTCTCTCATAGTGTGAGTAGGAACCAATCCACTTATTACCAGGTAATTTAAGGAGTCAGTCTTCTTAACTACAAGTTTAAAGAGAACGTGGAATATACAAGTGACACACACACAATTCTAAACATACATAATCACATTGTATTTCATAATTATCATTCCCGAACATTGCATACACGCAAGCATATTGCATCCATATTCATTTCTTGATCCTTGGCAATTGTAAGGGTTGTCTCCTAGTGTTAATGATATTTTATAATTGCATGGGCGGTTGTTTGATATCATTGATAGCTATATATGCAAGTTTAAGGTTATGGATTGGCTTAGTGAATGTTTACATAGAGTAAGAAAATGTAAATATTCTAGTGGTATCGATTAAAGACTCCTTTGCCTATTACAAATCCTAAATCTTAAGTTAGTAAGTTTATTCATAGAAGAAGGTTATATGTGTAGTACTTATAACAAGTTATGAATGAATTAGTTGTGATATGTTACAATTGTATAGATAGTTGTTCTTATCATAAGAAAGATGAACTTATGTTTATAGATTATGGTTATGCTTAGAGAACCTTTACATAATAGTAATATGTGAATGTTCTAGTGATATTGAATAGAGATTTAATGTCTTGTTGCAGCCATAATCTATTATTATTAAGTTCGAGTATTGTAATGTTATGCAAGATTAGTTTGTTTATTCTTTATGAATATTGCCAATGGTGGTTTTGGAATACTTATACCGAGAATATATGGTTTCTCACCCTGGTGTGTTTCGATATAAATCCAGGTCAAGACCCTTCAAAGGGAAAGAAGTAGAAGCATGAAGAATAGTTTAGTTTTAATGCTTTTAGTAGACAAAGCTTGTATAATTAATTATATTCGCTTTGAGTATGTATAATGTTATATGTGTGTATCTTTTTGCCCTTTTAAGGCTATGATGTATGTATGTATAACTTTTTAGTGATGACTCTCCATAATGATTTGTATAAATGTTATGGGATAGTTTGATATTTTTAGTTACAAGTAGTATAGCTAATATTTCTTATCTAGGTATATGTCAGATATACTAGGTTACTGGTATTAGGATGTTACATAATAGACCTGATATCTTGGTCAGTGTATGCTTATGTGCTAGCTTCTAAGCTAATCCTATGTAATCACATCTTAAAGTTATTAAAAGAATATTTAGATATTTGCTTGGAACCACTAACTATGGTTTATGGTATGAGAAAACTCCAAATCTTGAGTTAGTAGGTTTCTGTGATATTGACTATGTTGTAGATCATGTAGAAACAAAAATCACTAGTGGAGGGTGCCACTTCATTGGAAATTCTCTAATCTCCTGGTCAAGCAAGAAGCAAAACTTTATTATCCAATGATGGTTGTCAAGACTATCAAAAAACATCAATTTATAAGCTGATTCACCAAATTACTTGCAATATATGGTACAACCGGGTCGAGTCCTTAGATCACTCTAAGTAGGCAATCAGATTAAGAGGTTAACAGAGAGGGGAAGGCTGCAAAATTTAATCAACAAAAAGCAATTAAAAACTGCAAACAAAATTGAGTAAACAATCAATCTAAGAAAATCAATTAATCTTGAGCTTAATACATCCTTGATCACTAGAAATCCATTCAATTGCTAATTAGATTCCTGGCCTTAGATCACATCAAGAAGCCTTAAGATGATCCATGAATTCTCTACTGCATAAGCATCTAATATTTAATTAATCAAGGTTAGACGAATTATGCACACTTCTAAGCCTAAATTAACCTAAATCCATAATCCAACTAAGCTAAACAATTCATCAAATACCTTTGATGCATTGTTTAGTCTCTGTAATCCTCCTTAAACTTGTGGTAACTATGCAATTATCACATCAATATCCAAATCAAATTAAGCAATTAAATCCAGATTCAACCAAAATCAAAAGAGGAAGAAGAGAAACTTGATTAACAATTAAATGTAAAATAATCAAAGCAAGACCTCAAAATTGAACATCAAGATTGTCAATACTTAGGATTGGTTAAGAGGTTCTATCCCTCCATGAATAGGAGAGAAGAAATGTAGAAAAGGAAAGAAAACCCAGAGAGAATGGAAGGGAAGAGAGATTGTAACACCCTTCGTAAGGCATCACATTTTCGATTACAAGCTCATAATCTAAAAATCATTTCATAAAAGGTTTGAGTTATAAAACATGGGTTTTAAATTTTTTTTTCTCGGAAACATAAACTTACTGAAAATTTATAGATAATACTAAAAAATAGATTTAAACTGATTAATATACATTACTGATACCACATAATATTTAACATTTATTCTAAAAAAAAACTTAAAACTTACATACTCAAATTTTAACAGTAGCAAACCCCATGACGGGTCCTACTTAATAGCACAGTAAAACACAAACTAGAAAACTCAACATAGGCATCGTCATCTTGTCAAAACTCTGCTTTTTTAGGAGGAATCTGCTCTTCTTCACCCTCTTGTTCAATTCCTTGCTCAGTGTCTTTACAAATACAAACACAACAAAATAATATAACAAAGAGGTGAGATCACCTACGCCAATACCAACATGGTAGCATGGAGATAACACAAACAGCACACCATACAGGTATATCATACCATAATTACAATCATGCCCTCATCATTATTTATCATCATAACAGATGTAATAAACAGTAATTACGATCCTGCCTTTAACATTTTCTAAATATTCAACAATTCAATTATCATAAACAATAATTATGATAATGCCCTCAACATTATCCAAATATTCAACAATTCATTGTATAATCACACGATAATTACAATAATACCATCAACATCATCCAATATTCCTCAATTAATATATCACACAGATATAGATATTCGGATTATGCATATGCACAAAGACTCATTTTCCTACTCCATGGAGGTCTTCATAATTTCGAGAAGAATGCTTTGTCAATTGTCCAGCCTTAGCCCACAGATAATCTCCAGTCTTTCTAGTTTATTGTCCAGCTTTAGCCCACAGACAATCTCCAGTCTTCGAAAAGAATCGGGTTCTTGTCGGGTATCGTCAATACGTTGCAACGGACTGCGTCATCACATGGCACAGGGTACTTGCCACTACCCACTAGATCGACCGCCGCGCCTTGACACCCCCAAGATCCATCATAGATCTCACTTTTCAATTCTCACTCTCTCTTCGACCATAAAGGCCATAATAGCTATCAGCTATATTTCATTCAATGCACAAACATCTCAATGCAAATTCTGTTCAATACACGAATACCTCAATGCAAGTTCTGTTCAATTTCATCATATGCCTCAATGCATGCATATCTTTCAATTTCATCATTAAAAAGGTTCCCTTTCAGTACATCAATTCCTTACAGTATCTTTACTGTATTTTCAATCGCGTATCATTTTTAACGCGTTTTCACAATTGCGTAACACTTTTATTACGTTTTCAAATCTCATAATCATTTTTTTCGACGTTTTCTCAATCGCATAAAAATATTTACATGTTTTCTAAATCGCATAGCGATTTTCCATTGTTTTCAAAATTGCGTAACTTAAAAATCATACTTTTAAGTCGCGTAAACCATTTTTCCATCATTTTTCAATCACGTAGCTATTTTTCAACAATATTTCAATCGTGTAAAAATATTTAAATGCTTTCCAAATCGCATAGAAATATTTAAACGTTTTTCAAATCACGTAGCGATTTTTCATCATTTTTGCAATCGCGTAGCTTAAAAATCACGTTTTTAAGTTACGTAACACATTTTTCTCCATTTTACAACCACGTAAAATATTCCTCACTATTCCAAACATCATTTTGGACTTTCCAAAAATCATAGTCATTTCCAACATCATTTTCCACATTTTCTCCTTTAAGAAATCCTTTTCGCAATATATTCCACAAATTCACCATTTCATTGAATTAAATCAATATTTCTCACTTAAAATTTTCTAACGCGCTCCAAAACCCAAAGGATGAGTTATACGTTAGTAAATTTTAAGTCACCATGTATTCTCCATAATTTTCAAATCAATTCTAAAATCAATTCTCTTTAAAATAAATTGAGGTTCAAACACTTTCAACCTCTCTTTTCCACTCATATACGAAAATTCCATTTTTCAAGTGACAAATCACTTTGTTTCCATTTCTTTAAGCCTTGTACTAGATCAATTACACTTCCACTTTGAAATCACTTTGTTTCATAAAACCAAGGCATTACAAGCCTTCAAAACCGTGACACATGGCCATTGGAAACCATCAAATATTTTTCCTTCTAAATCAACTAAGTTCTATTCATGTTTTTATACAAACAAAACCATTAAAAGTTCCTTCAAAAATCGTGAACACTTGGTTTTTGAAACCAAACCATCTTTTTTTTTTCCTTTCCTTTCTAATCATTCAATTTTACCATTCATGAAAATTTTAGTTTGTAAACACCTATTTTAAGGTGTTGAGGCCGAAATCCTCATGGTCATTGGAACCAAAATTCCTTTTCCTTTCCAACAATTTTTATGGCATACATAACATATAATCAACATATTATATTTCAAGCATACCATAAAAACAATAAAAGTCATATTAATCATGCAAGCACAAATAAATCATGCAAATCACATAAACCATATAAACACCCACAAATAATTACACAACCATGGATATGAATCCTCACATGGATTCACCATCCACCAAATACACGATTCATCTCTCACCACCATACTTAGTTGGTAAGATGGATCTCCCTCTTACCTCTTGAAGAACCTCAAAAGCTCCTTGCTTTGCTTCTTTTTCAAGTCCTTCACCACCAAAGGTTTCTTAAACACAAAACAAAACATATATTTATTAGCATATTAAGCTTGAACAAGGTAAACTATGGATCAAACATGGCTTAGAACATGAAAAAAGAGTTAAGAAGTGAAGTTTCCTTACACTTCACCTTAAAAACCCTAGAACTTTGCTCTTGAAGAAAGTCCTTGAAGATGATAGATTTAGAACTTGGTGTAATCTACAAAGTGTCTTGGATTGAGGTATAGATTCAAGAAGTAAGGTTGTTTGAAATTTTTGAGTGATGGAAGGTGGTCTTGGGTGTCATGGCCAAAACTTGCTTGAAGAGAAAATGGAGAGAAAAGTTTGAAGAGCTTAGGCTTTGGAATGATCAAGAATGATCAAGAATGAGTAATAATGGTCTTGAAACTTTGCTATGCCCTTAAACAACCACAAAACCGTCCTCCCTACTCTTGCACTCTCAATGAGTGACCAATCTCACTAGCCACCATTTTGAGCATCTTTAGCCATTGATTAGTTCAATGGTTAGGATTAATGTAGATTCTAGGTATAGCCTTTAGATGTAAGACTTAATCTAGGCCACTAGATCTTTCCTCCTTGAAATCCTAGCCATTAAATGTATCTCCAAAATGAAGGGTCAAGATCACCTCTAAATACTTTCCATCCAATGGTCATAAATGGTCCTAGCCATTTTATAAGATCAAATCTCCACCATTGATTAAATCGATGGTGGATATCCAAAGGCTTCAACATTAAGCTTGCTTCCTATTGGTCTGTCATAAAGCTGTCATAACCACTAACATTGACTAAGCAGTATAATATTTATTTTTATCTGCTATTACCCTTCGAACAATATTTTTACTGTATTTTTATTGCCCAATAATTAAATACAATACAAAACACAGTAAAAGAAAATTTTAAAAACCGTTTTCGATTTCGAGTTTAGTAAGATCCCTCATCCCCGTCTCAACAGTACAGAATTTTCTGGCTGCAGAAAAATTTTCACCTTTTCGAACCCACTTGGGCCCACATACAACCCCCCTAGGCCCACAGGCAGCCTATGGATAATATTAAAATAATCAGATAAATATAAAAATTTCATAATCATCCACAATATCATAAAAATTATAAAACTTACGAAAATCAAATTAGATTACGTAAAATAATTAAGACTTATCAATAATAATTAAATTACGTAAAATTTTTCTCGACCCGAAAATTATTATTTTCCTGACATGAAGTAAATTACACAAAACGATCAAATGTATTCACGGAATAATCAAAATAATTTTACAGTACACATAAATCACTAAATAGTAGAATTATGTTAATTGTCAAAATTACAGTTAAATAGTTAGGAAATTTGGGGTGTTACAACTCTCCTCCTCTAAAAAGAAGTTTCGTCCTCGAAACTTGATAAACTTGATTTCACACTCTCAGAATAAATATGGATATTGTTCTTTTATCTTTTCTTCTAGTTCCCATGTAACTTCACTGCTTACATCATTCCAGATTATTTTAACCAATGAAAATTCTTTGTCTCGCGTTCAACTTCTCCTGATCAAACAGATACCTCAGACTCTTATGATTACTGAAGATGTTAAATGTTACTCCATAAAGAAAGTATTTCCATACTTCTAATACCAACACAGCGGCTACCAACCCCCATTCATGTGTAGAATAGTTTTTCTCATGTAATTTTAACTCCTTTGAAACATACACTACAACTCTTCCATTCTACATAAGCACACATCTTAAACTCTGATGTGACGTATCACAGTACACCTCTAATGGTTCACTGGGATTAGACAGAACTAATACTAGAGAAGTAGTCAAACATATTTTCAACTCCTGAAAATTCTTCTTGTATGCATCAGTCCGTACAAATGCTTAATTCTTTCTGATAAGCTAGGTGAGAAGTCCTGCGATCCTGAAAAATTTCTCAATAAATTTTCTACTGATTTCCATTACCATCTTTGACTTTTCCCATTGAAAAACTATTTTCATCCTTTTTATTGGATCAATCGCAATCTTTTCCTTAGAATCACGTGACCCAAAGACTGAACTTCATCCAACCAGAATTCACATCTTGACAACTAAGCTTATAATCGCTTCTCCTTTAGAACTTGGAAAACCTCATTGAGTTGTTCAGCATATTCCTTATAATTTCGAGAATAGATCAGAATGTTGTTAACAAAGATAATGACAATTCTGTCTATATAAAGACGAAAGATTCTACTCATATAATTTATAAATATTATAAGAGCATTCGTCACTCCGCATGGCATCACTTAAAATTTCCTTGTCCTCGTATCGCTTCATTCTCCTACCTTTACTCTCAACAGGAAGTGTCTCATACATCACGTCCTCTTTCAACAGCACTGTGTCTGATATTATGACATGGATTTAAATAGGAATATCCTTTCTTACAATTTGTGATATATAAAAAAAAACATTATGAAAGATAGCAAAACTATGTGATGTGTTATTGGACATATCCAACAAAAAAAATTAATGTTGCCCGATTTTTAAGAATGGTTTTTTTTTTCTGGAATACTAACACTTTATTGAGACAATCTCATAGGAAATGGTTGGAAGATAACCAATCCATTTCAAAGATCACGTCTATTTATAAAAGAGATAAACATATCAAACTAACACAAAAATTTTGATTTATAACAATAATAGGATAATTTGAATAACTTAAGTAGCACGATAGGCTAGTAATAGAAACAGAAGTAAACAAGTCAGAAGATAACGAAGACACAAATAACTCTAACATATAATTGATCCACACAATTATATGCCATAAAGAATGGGTTGCCCCTAGAAATATACAATATAGTTAAAGAATCACCTTCTGCGGCATAGTCTCCCTTGTTTAAGTCTTCAGCTTGGAATACTCTAGTTCCATTCGGGGTATCAACTTTCCCTACTACCTGTTACTAACAGAAGACTTCGTTTTTCGGTGGAACACAATCTTTGGAAATGTGTCTAGGCTTTCCACATTTAAAACAAATTATTTCCTTAGACGTACAATCCTTCATTAAGTGCCCCCTTACACATTTCTTACATAACAGTAAAGACGTCACAGTCCAACTGGGTTTACTGCTACAAACACTTTCTCCACACATTTGCTGCTTCTGTTGATTTCCCAATGATCGTAAATACATTTTCCACATAAATCAATTTACCTTCCTATTATTTCTCCTTTGGAATGCCTAGGTTCCAAGGCTACGAAATCTTGTATTTCAAGACTGATTCTCTTCAATCATATCCTGAACCTCAACTTCCAGTTCTCGCTATTCAGCGATCCTTTGTTCCTGTTTTACTATCACGTTAGTTGTCCTCCGTATTGCTCCCATAGTTGCAACCGTATTATTAGTATCACGTTCCGCTTCCACATGCGTACATCTACCATGAACCATTTCCTTTCTTCAAAGACGGACGAATCAAAATACAATAGAAACCAGATGTAACCATTTCAAACAACATTGTTTCCTTTCGGAAATCAAACACACAGAGAACACAACACAAGCAAAATAGACCTAACCATAAACCCCAAAAGACTCAAACCATGCTCTGATACTAACTAATGTAACACCCTTCGTAGGGCATCACATTTCCGACTACAAGCTCATAACCTGAAAATCAGTTCATAACAGGTTTGAGTTATAAAAAATGGGTTTTAAAATTTCTTTTCGCGAAAACATAAACTTACAGAAAATTTATAGATAATACCAAAAAATAGATTTAAACTGATTAATATACATTACTGATACCACATAATATTTAACATTTATTAAAAAAAAAACATAAAACTTGCAGACTCAAGTTTTAACAGTAGCAAACTCCATGACGGGTCCTACTTAATAGCACGGTAAAACACTAACGAGAAAACTCAACATAGGCATCGCCATCTTTTCAAAACTCTGCTTCTTCAGGAGGAATCTACTCTTCTTCACCCTCTTATTCAATTCCTTGCTCAACGTCTTTACAAATACAAACACAACAAAATAATATAACAAAGAGGTGAGATCACCTATGCCAATACCAATATGATAGCATGGAGATAACACAAACAACACACCATATAGGTATATCATACCATAATTACAATCATGCCCTCATCATTATTTATCATCACAACAGATGTAATAAACAGTAATTATGATACTGTCCTCAACATTTTCTAAATATTCAACAATTCAATTATCATAAATAATAATTATGATAATGCCCTCAACATTATCCAAATATTCAACAATTCATTGTATAATCACACGATAATTACAATAATGCCATCAACATCATCCAATATTCCTCCATTAATATATCACACAGATATAGATATTCAGATTATGCATGTGCACAAAGACTCATTTTCTTACTCCATGGAAGTTTTCACAATTTCGAGAAGAATGCTTTGGTTAATTGTCCAGCCTTAGCCCACAGACAATCTCCAGTCTTCGAAAAGGATTGTGTTCTTGTCGGGTATCGTCAATGCGTTGTAATGGACTGCATCGCCATGTGGCACAGGGTACTTGCCACTGCCCACTGGATTGACTGCCGCGCCTTGACACCCCCAAGATCCATCATAGATCTCATTTTTCAATTCTCATTCTCTCTTCAACCATAATGGCCATAATAGCTATCAGCTATATTTCTTTCAATGCACGAACATCTCAATGCAAATTCTATTCAATGCATGAATACTTCAATGCAAGTTCTATTCAATTTCATCATATGCCTCAATGCATATCTTTCAATTTCATCCACAAAATCATAAAAATTATAAAACTTACGAAAATCAAATCAGATTGCGTAAAATAATTAAGACTTAATTGCAATAATTAAATTACGTAAAATTTTCTCCGGCCCGAAAATTATTATTTTCCTGACACAAAATAAATCACACAAAACGATCAAATGTATTCACGGAATACTCAAAATAATTTTACAGTACACAGAAATCACTAAACAATAGAGTTCTGTTAACTGTCAAAATTACTGTCAAATAGTTAGGAAATTTAGGGTGTTATAGAGATAAATAGAGAAAGTGAAAAATGTTGAATGAATGTGTGTTCTAGTTTTTTTATCTCTACCCCTAAAACTAACTCATCGTTTGCCCTTACTTGACTAGAGTCCCAATAAGTACAAAGTTAGGTCAATTAGGAAATCATTGGGCCAAAGTCCCATGTCATTTGGAGGCCTAAAACTCAAATTATGCCCAATTAAGTGGCCTAACTCGCCAGCAACCCGCCCCTGACTTCCATATTCAATTGTATGCCCAAAATGACATATTTTAACTTAGGAGACTTCATAGGAGTTGTATCTTTGTGGCTCAACTTCCATTTGGGCCTAGTTTTACATCTGTTAGACTCCTATGACTTAAGATATGGGCTGATGAGTGTGCAGAGGTCAAGCTATCAGGATCAACACTCTGACTCTTACTTCAACTCCAGTTTAAATTACCCAAACATGTGATCCAACTCTTGAGGTCTCATGAAACTTGTAGATATTTGTCTTATCTTTCCTTAAAGACCAAAATAACATCAATTAGACATTTGAAACTCAAACTATAGCCAAATTACTGAGCATTGCCAAATAGACAAATTAAGGCTAAATCATGCAATAATTCCTTCAATAATCTGACAAAGCCTAATATCATAAAATGTGACAAAACTAACTTAATTAAGCCAAATTAGACTTTAAGAAGCCTAGTGAGAGGGCAATTAAATGAATAAAATATTTTCCTATCACCCTATCAACTGTTGAAGCTGAGTACATTTTTACTTCAATTTGTTATTCTCAGTTGTTATGGGTAAAGTATTAATTAGAAGATTATGCTTTGAATTTCAATGCTATACATATTTCTACGATAACACAAGTGCTATAAACTTAGGTAGGAATCCTATTAAACACTTAAGAGCAAAGCAAATTGAGATCAAACACCATTTTATAAGAGACTATGTTCATAAGAGTGTTTTTGAACTTAAATTTATAGACACTGATCATCAGTGGGATGATATTTTGACCAAACTCCTTCATGAAGATAGATTTTTTTTTGTAAGGGATAATATAAATGTGTCTGGATCAAGGCCAAAACCATGAGCTTGAGTGTTTTCTAGTTAGTTTATGATTCTGATACGACATGCCATAGTTTTCTTATCATCAAACATCTAGAGAAATCATCATAATAGTATCAGAAAACCTGTTGATAAAATCTCTTGAACTTACCTCAGAATCATCATTAGAAAGGCTCCTCAGTAAATATTTTTTACCATTATAGTATCCTGACGCCTGGAACTTTGAAAAAGTTATCGTTAGACTCTCTCTCTCTTGGTCAGTAAATGCCAAACAATAATATAAGTAGACCTAACCATTAAATTTTGGCTAAACCCCTTTAAATGCATGTTCTTACAAGGTTCTTAACACTTTGTAACCCTTCTCAATTCTCAAGCCTTCTCAACTCTCTCAAATCATGACTGTCTTTCTCTTTCTCTTCTCTACCTACCAAACACTTTTTCTTTCCCTCACTTTCACTATAACATCCTTCCTAACCTAATAATTATAATCAGGGTTATAGAGGCTCAGTAATACTGGTAAGAATTATTTGTTAGTTCGGATAATTTTCTGAATTAGTTTGAGCATAATTCTATAACATTGAATACAAGAAAATAATTAAGGTATCTGCTAAATCAGTTTATATGATGGAAATAAATATGAAAATTTTATTTCCTTGCTATAAATAATTGATAAGAGTTGTAAAAAAAATTTGAGAGTCAACTGAGTTAATTTGGTATTTTTAAGGATACTGCTGAGAAATAACTAGAACAGTTAAGAAGCTCAGAAAATTATGAA
The DNA here is from genome assembly GCA_029884605.1 of Ormosia emarginata. Lineage (NCBI taxonomy): Eukaryota > Viridiplantae > Streptophyta > Magnoliopsida > Fabales > Fabaceae > Ormosia > Ormosia emarginata. Next base: position 52,342,778 of record JAQQTP010000088.1, read on the forward strand.
ATTTCATGGAGATGATAAGTAGAATATGGAGAATATTTTGGTATGGAAAATACTTTAAGGCAAACATATTTACCTATTTTACAGGTTCGATTTAATTTGAAAAAGTAGTGCAGCTTTTTTTTACAAATAGCAGTATATGAGAAATTATGGAAAAATGGATCTGAGGACTAAGATGAGTCCTAAAATTTTTCCTAATACTTATGGATACTTGAAAACTCAATTTTGAAAAGTTATAGTGCATGTAGCTAATACCAAAGTTTCAGTATGAAATTTTTTATTTATTTTCCTCACCTACCATCTCACTCTTTCTTTAGATTTTTCCACTTTTTCTCCCTACCATGAGTAAATAGAACCCAAGCTATATGAGATGGCTCCCATCCTTGTGATGCTTGAGGTATAGGTTCTATAAGATAAATGAGTATTTGAATAAGTATTTGAATGAGCATAGAGATGGAATTGAATTTATAATATTATATTATGACTTGAATATGTATTTGAATGATGGAATTCAATTTTTATGTCATATTATGACTTGAATGAGTATACGAATTATTGAAAGAATTTCATATTGCGAATATTTAGATTATTGAATGAATTTGATATCATAGTATTTGTATTTGGAGGCATTTCTTGAAATTATTTGTGATTGATATTTATATTATTTGATAAGGAATATTTTGGAAAACTACTATTAAATGAAATTCAATTTCAATATATATATATATATATATATATATATATATATATATATTCAAATTGAATTTTAAAGAAATGTATTTTTCCCGAAACACCTAGAATTACTATGATGACACGTTTTCATAATAGAACTATTGAGAATTAGTATTCTCACCCCATTTCTGTATTTTATTCCAAGATAATTCCTTAATCGAATTTTGCAGCACTACGGTCGAAGCAGAAGTTGAAGATTGTTTTTTAGATTTGAAGTCTTGTATAACAGATATATGAATAATGCTTTGAAGACAGTTGTTGTATTTTTGTACTATGAAATACTCTTTGTATAAACATCTTATCAGTATATTATAGTCTTCATACTTTGAGGCTCATATTTTGATATATCAAAGAAAAGTATATTTGTAATTTTTTTGTTATAAATTTCTAAGTGATATGCTTACTATTAATTATTATGGTGCAATTCCAGATACACTTTAGTATTAGTAGCAAGGACGTTATATTTTTGTATCAGATTAGTTCATCTTATTGAGTTGGGATATGGACTAGCTATGCTATCTTATGCATTTGTCTTTTCTTAATGATGAGATGTACATGTAGAATCGCATAACGGCCTTGAGTTTGTGTGTTATGGTTAACTGTCACAATGTTACATAATATTGAGTCTGATTAACTCAATATATAATGTGTGGTGTGTGCAGGAGACTATAGCATCGACCAGGAGAACCTAAGATGGTATAGCCCCTATTGGCAATAGTGTAGTAGACATGTTAGAGACGTTTAAAAACATAATTGACAATATGAGAAAACAAGCAACTATGAATACTAGAAAGTTAGAAAAGATAATTGTAGTGATGAGATTCGTGGATGACTTGAATGTGTCATTTGCTGTTTAAATGTTAAACAAAGAAGTTGAGTATTAGTGAGTTAGTGCCAAAAGTGTAAAGAAAAGTACAAGGGTCAAGATAATATGGCTTGGACCAGTATTTTCTAAAGAAGTTGCAAGAAGAGAAAAAGTCAGAATTCCTAGAACTTAAGCAAGGATATACTGTGGGGTAGTACGAGACGAAGTTTGAGGAATTGTTTAAATTTTTTTCATATGTTAGATATAATCTAGACAATAACTAGAAATGTGTTAAATTTGACGCTGAATTGAGAGATGAGATAAGAAAAAAATAGTTAGGCCTCTAGAGATCAAAGGTTTTTCTAATGATGGTAAACAAAAGTAGCATTGTGGAATTGGAAAACTTAAGACTACAACAGAAGTTAAGACAATGAAGTTTCAAGAAACTAAAAAAGGAAGATGAGAAATTTAAAAGAAATAAATAAAAAGGGATGTGACCCTCAACAAGCTAAGGAAGGAAATCAGGGGTGATTGTTTTCACCTATTATCTTTGTTATTTTCATCTTCATCTTTATAAATAGCATGTATGCGTTTGAAAATGGTTTGAGTGGTTTTATGTGACTTTATGTTTTAGAAATGGAATTAAGTTTGAATAAAATGTTTCTTGAGTTTGGTTATGAATCCACTATGTAGTGGTTTTGAGATTGTTTGAGAATGATTTTAGATTGTATAAAGATCTTTTATGAGATTAGAAATATCTTTGAATCCTTGTTTGAGAGGTTAAAAGTTGATTTGAAAACTAACAAAATAGAAGATGAATTGCGCCAGTTGTTGGGCGCTTGATAGCCCAGCTAATGCCTGAGCGCTGAAAGGCTAATGCCTGAACATCAGTGATAGCATGAAACATGGCATTTTCTAGTGCCTGGATGCCTGAGCGCTTAGTGCCCAGTACCCAAACATCCAAAGAGCAGAATAATTTTTATGTTATGCTATTATAAGAATATAAGATTTCCAATGCAGTTTAATGCTATTTTGTGGTATATTGAATGAGGATTTGATATTATACAATGAATAAGTATTGAATATAACTGTGAAATGAAATGTATAGTATAATACCCTTAAGTACATGTTAGACTGGTAAATGGTTACCAAAGGTAGCATTTGACTTGTTTAACATGTCAGTAAAGTTTTGTGACAATCTGAGTTCATTTAGGCACTTAGTTGTAACATAGAAGTTGTAAAGTGGCTTAAAATGACTCAGATAATAGCATAAGTTGCTAAGTTAAGAGAAATAAACATAGAGAGTTTATTTCTAGATCACAAATAAGCCAAGTAAGATGTGGTAAAAGTTTCAAGAGAATCAGAGTCAGTTTGGTAATTTTAGGCATACAGGTTGTGCTTTTAATGCCGGATTGATCCCTAACAGATATAGAAAATGATGAGAATTGTGAAACAACAATTTAGATGAATCTTATGATTTATTCTAAAGTTGTTAGAAGCAGGAAAACTCGAATTAGCGTAATTCGGGTGTCCATAGCAGATATAAGTTTCGGTGTAGAAACTTAAGTTAATCTTTTCTCGTAATTCCCTTTACGTCCCAGCACCCCTATTTCTATCTTCTCTCGGCAGAGAAGGAGAAATCGAAAACAGAAAGAGAGAAAGGGGAGAAGGGAGAAAGGGGAAGAAGGAAGAAAGGGAGAAGGAGAGGAAGAAGAGCAAGGATCAAGCTTCAAGGCTTTGAGTCTTCAAGAGGTAGGGGTTTAGAGCCTTTATTCATCTCTTTCTCTATGTAGGTATATAAACAACATAATATGCCAAATTGAGTTCTAGAGATGTTAGATGTGTTTGGCTTGCATAGGCGTGTTTCTTTGGTCATTTATGACTTGTTCATAGCATAAGATTAAGTTAGAAACTTAGAACAACTCATTTAGACCCTTGATTCACAAAGTAAGCCATAGGCCAAAGAATGAAGGATTTTGAGCCATAATCCAAATTAAGAGGTTTAAATTAGTGAATGGTGATTCCTAATGGTTAAGGAACTAGTTAGGAACCTAGAATCACTTAGAAGTTGGTAAGAAATGGCCAAGATCCAAGAAAATGATTAAAAGAATAGCAAACCCGTAGCTGCAGAACCATGAAAAATGGTTTTTTCTCACTATTAGATATATTGCCTTTGATGGATCCATATGTTTATGTTTCCTAAGTGTAATAAGGCTTAAAGGGGGATATTTTCAAGTGGAAAATACTTACCCATCAAAGAATGAGAAAGCATAGGCTTTTAAGCATCCTAAAGGAAAGGTTTGCTTTAAGTAATGACATTGCACCTTAGGCAACTTAGTGTTGCATTAGATATCACTTAAGATGTGATGAGATGGTGCAATGAAGATAAGTGTATTAGTATGCACTCTAGTAGAGAATGAGAAAGGTATGAACCTTAGGAGATCCAAGAATAGTGGATTACCTTAGGAAGGTACCTAGAACCTTAGGCAACAAAGAGTTGCAAGTAAGAACCACTCTTGCATTAGAGTTACTTGAGTGGAGACAAGATTATGTATTGGTTCCAAAGAGGGAACGTTTAGGTACTAAGTCTCTAGTTAAGTGAGACTTGGTGCATTGCTAAATACACAATAAGATGAAATGTGACTAAGAAGATGTCATAATCATAAGATAGAGCAGAAATGTGCAATAACTCATGTATTAGTAAAGATGAGTTAGAAATGCAAGATAAAGAGAATTTACTTCCTTAGATACTAACCAAAGTGTGGAAGTTAAGTTCTTAAGCATTCCATGAGTTTGGAATAGTTAAAGAGGTATTTGGAACCTTAAGCACACAAGTGTAGTATAAGCTACTACCAGACGTGTGATAGAAGCGAAAGCTAGATACAACTAGAATATATATGTTAGCACACAAGTATAGTATAAGCTACTACCAGAAGTGTGATATAAAGGAAAGTTAGATGCATGAATTACTCACTTTAGTTAAAGTTGAGTTAATTATGCAAAGTTTTAGAGAGATGCTCATTATGTCCTTAAGCAAGGATAGTTGAGGCATTAGTTAAGAAAGACTCTTTCACTAGGATGAGTGAGTCTATAGGAAAGTAAGATGGTGTTTATGTAAGAGTTAAACATAACACTAAGCTTTTCACACACTAGTCAGTTAGGCTAGTATGTATGTGAAGAGAAAGAACCTTAGTGCAACTAAGACTAGTGGTTGGCATAGGTAAGTACCTTACATCTCAGCAACATAGTGTTGCGTTAGAGATCACTTAAGAGATAGGAGTGATGAGGTGGAGTTTAGGTACGAGTATGAGAAATGAACTGGTGATGTTTACCTGATAATGTAACGTTATATAACGTGAGGTCATTTAGCCAGAAGGTAAGGAATCAGAGAAGTTCCTTAGGGGACAAGTATTCCTAACCAAGTGCTAAGGTTACATATATTATGAGGTTACAGATTCTCCTCATTGCAAAGGATAAACATAAGAAGCCAAAGTTATTAGTAGAATATGCTTAGATCAAAGAGGAACTAAGTATATAAGTATGAATGAAAGTCTATGAATTAGTTAAGTAGTATCGATCTAGTGGATATCCTTTGATGTTATTCATGGAGGCAAAAAGAAGATAGATGGGTGTCTGAAGGACTTTTGAGAAGGACATAACCCTGATGTCTCGATAGTGCCAAGGCCAAAGGAGATAAGTGGGAAATCCAAAGACACTCTTTGAGCAAGGATGAAGCCCGAATTTCTTAGTGTGCCAGGATATGTGTAATGTGAGGATGAGTTTTCCCTCTAATTACCACTAGATGATATACTGACTAGTTCCTAGCAAACTTCTTTGTTCTTAGAATAGACTTTTGTATTTGCATTTCATTCACAAGCTTTTAGGATTCCTTAGGCATATTCATATTACATATCATTATCATTGCATTCAAGGACAGTTGTATGGGCATTGTCTGTCACTGTTGGTATGTACAGCTGTATGGGCGTTGTATGTATTAACAGTGTGTAAGCTATCGGTTGATATCACACTATAAGAAAGTGTGCAGTTAAGAGAAAAGAGGAGGAAACTCCTAAGTTATGAGAAAAGAGGAGGAAACTCCTAAGTTATGAGAAAAGAGGAGGAAACTCCTAAGTTATGAGAAAAGAGGCGAAAACTCCTAAGATAGAAATAGTTATGAGAAAAGGGGAGAAAGCTCCTAAGTTAGAATTATAGCATTTGTTGTATATTTGTTATATACAATGTTATAGAGAACTGGTATTGGAATTGCTTTTACTGAGAATGTTAATTCTCACCCCAGTTGCTATTCCATGTAAATCCAGATGCAGGCTCAGATGCAGGTACCGATGCAGGCTCAGATGCAGGTACCGATGCAGGCTCAGACGCAGGCGAAGGCCCAGGTATAGAGGTACAAACCCTGCTAAGGATGAGAAGATAAAGCATGAAGACTAGATAGTTTTTATTGCTTTAAGTAGACAAAACTTATGTAATAAGTTTATGTTTGTTCTGTATGTTTTATGTTATATGTATTACAATAAGCCCTCAGGTGGCTAAGTTTGTATATGTATATGTATGAGTTTAAGTTTTTCCGCAATCTCTCAAGGCTTTCTATAATTACTCAATTGTGATTATAGGTATATGTTAGTATGCAGTATAGAAGTGACGTCTCTAGTACTGGTTATCTTTATATATCTTTGTCTATCTAGGATATATCTGGATATCTGTATTAGGGTGTTACATTTTGGTATTAGAGCAGTTCATCCTGTTGAGCCGGGGTATGGACTGACTATGCTTAGGCATATGTAGCAGTTTAGTAGAAAGTTATGCATTCTTTTATCTCTTTTTGAGATATGCAGATGGAATTGCATGACTAGGAGTCTGGTAAAGGAGGAGATAACCAGAGCTTTTAGAGAAATGGCTACTGTGTTGAGAGAGCAGACTGCCATTAGTAGAAGTCTTTCACAAGTGATAGAACAGGACTCGCATAGTTAGTTACGGGAACGAGAAGGAACTTTTGAGGAATTAGTGTTTCTCAGAGTTCAAGAAAGTTACTCCTTTGTTCTTGAAAGGAGAGGTTGGTTCAGTCAGAGCCAAAAGGTGGTTTCATGTGATGGAAGAGATCCTTGAGATCATGTCGTGCGCTGATGAACAGAAGGTAACCTTGCTTCGTAAGGGTTAGTAGGTGAAGCCGAAAGCTGATGAGATGAAGCAGAGAGGTTATTAGAGATGGTTAGTACTCGAACCACCTGAGAGGTGTTTAGAGTTACTTTCCTAGATAAGTATTATTCCCTTGAGTTAGAGAAAGCAAAGGAACAGGGATTCCTAAAGTTAGAGCAAGGGGATAGTACTGAAGACCAGTATGCGAAGCAATTCAAGAATGTCAAGAGTTCTTTTCTTATTTTATGTCCAATCCAGATAAAGACTGGAAGTGAGTAAAATTTGAAGTAGAACTTGGAGAAGGCATTAGAAGAGTTGCAATGCAAAAGAAGATTATGGACTTCTTTGCTCTAGTCAGTGAATGTAGAGTTGTAGAAGTAGATAATCTCAGAGCATCTATGGAACAAGAGTTAAAAGGTTCCTAAAGAGGAAGAGATTAGATGTTGAGATCAATAAAGGTGCCTTTTGATCTCAATTTGTTATAGAGTTGCACGGTGGAAGCTTGGAGAGATGATAAGTATAAGCAGAGTGCTTGTAGAGGAGCAACTCTAAGGAAAAAGGCAAATCAAGTTTCAAGTCACTAAGATGTGCTAGATGTGGTAAGATACATGGATGTAGACCATTTTTGATGGGTAATCCGTGTGCTACATAAGTAAGTAACCAAGACATCGTAAGAGAGATGGTTCTTGGACAAAGGAAGCGACGAAATCTTCCAACATGGTATGAGATGAGAACACATGTAAAGAGAAATCTTTTAAGGTGTGTATAAGAAGAGAATAGATTTACTTTGTAGATCATGTTGATTTACTTTATGAATCTAGTTGCTTACCTTGTTGGTACAGTTTAAGAGTTATGTAATTTCTTAAGACAAAAATTACAGAGAACCCCAGCAGAGTTTAAACAGAGGTACAATGGGTAGAGTAGCCATTGTATCTGAGAGTAGAGAATCTATTAGTAGATTTTCTAAGTTAGAGCTACCTGGTTTAGGCCAGTTAAGAGAGGTAGTACCCAGCAATGGACTCTAGATAGTGAGTTTGTTTTCCAAGAGTAGAAGAGAAGGTTGATTACTACGTTAGTTTTGGTAATTCCAAATTCCTGAGAGAACTTTGAGGTAAACAGTTATACTTCGAAGATGGAACTAGGGTATGTTAGATGCAATAGAGGTAGGTAGATGCCTACGCATCACAAGGCAGTTCAGTCCGCAAGAGAAAGACTACCCTAGGTATGATCTGGAATTAGCCATAGTAGTGATTACCTTATAGTTTTGGAGACATAACTCATAAGGAGTCTAGTTAGAGATGTTCAGCGATCATGATAACTTAAGATGCTTGTTGATCAGAGGAAGCTGGACATGAACCAGAATAGATGGATAGAGTTTTTTTCAAGGCTCATAACCTTGAGTTGAGATATCATTCGGGTAATGCCAGTGTAGTGGTTATCCTATATGATAGTCCAAGAGAGAGTGAATTTCTTGAGAGTTTTCGAGAATTTGAGTCTAGCGGTGACTATGATTCCAGATAGTCTCTTAGTGAGCTTGGTGGACATAGTAAGAGGCCTAAAGGCTCAGATTTCTTTAAAGCTCAGAAGGAGAATGAAGCTCTAAGGGACAAGTGTGAGCAGATTTTGAAAGGAACCCTTAAGGATTTTGTTATGACTAAGAGGGAATGACAAAGTTTAGAGACAACTTTTTCTTCCAAGAGGGTCAAAAATCAAGAAAAGGATTCCAGAGGAAGCTCACCAGAGAAAGTGTACCATCTATCGAGAGGCTACTAAGGTTTTCCAAGAGTTAAGGAAGATGTATAGTAGCATAGTATGTTAAAGAACATAAGAGAATATGTTGAGCGGCAGATAAAGGTGGTAAAATTTGGTAATCTGCCCATCTTTTGCCAAGTACAAATAGCTATTTTCTAGATAAGGTAGTTCAACTACTTTGAAGGAAATAGTTAGGATTCATAGAGTTTCAGTGAATATAGTGTCTAAGAGAGATACTAGATTCACACCTGGTTTTGAAAGCCTTATAAGAAGGAGTTCAAAGCTAAGTTATGTTTTAGTACAGCTTACCATCCATAAGCATAGAGATCAAGAGCTTTGAGATAAGCAGATCTCGTCAAGAGGAAGTGGTTGGGAGAAGCTGGTACTAAAGAAGGACTACATAGAAGCAGAAGTTCCATGTAGAGTTTTGTTTAGCCAGAATTGTTTACGTGAGGTGAACAATTTTGGGGACAAAATTTTAAAAAGGAGAGGAGAAATGTAATACCCTTAAGTACATGTTAGACTGGTAAATGATTACCGAAGGTAGCATTTGACTTGTTTAGCATCTCAGTAAAGTGTTGTGACAATCTGAGTTCATTTAGGCACTTAGTTGCAACATAGAAGTTGTAAAGTGGCTTAAAATGACTCAGATAATAGCATAAGTTGCTAAGTTAAGAGAAATAAACATAGAGAGTTTATTTCTAGATCACAAATAAGCCAAGTAAGATGTGGTAAAAGTTTCAAGAGAATCGGAGTCAGTTTGGTATTTTTAGGCATACAGGTTGTGCTTTTAATGTCGGATTGATCCCTAACAGATATAGAAAATGATGAGAATTGTGAAACAACAATTTAGATGAATCTTATGATTTATTCTAAAGTTGTTAGAAGCAGGAAAACTCGAATTAGCGTAATTCGGGTGTCCATAGCAGATATAAGTTTCGGTGTAGAAACTTAAGTTAATCTTTTCTCGTAATTCCCTTTATGTCCCAGCCCCCCTATTTCTATCTTCTCTCGGCAGAGAAGGAGAAACCGAAAACAGAAAGAGAGAAAGGGGAGAAGGGAGAAAGGGGAAGAAGGAAGAAAGGGAGAAGGAGAGGAAGAAGAGCAAGGATCAAGCTTCAAGGCTTTGAGTCTTCAAGAGGTAGGGGTTTAGAGCCTTTATTCATCTCTTTCTCTATGTAGGTATATAAACAACATAATATGCCAAATTGAGTTCTAGAGATGTTAGATGTGTTTGGCTTGCATAAGCGTGTTTCTTTGGTCATTTATGACTTGTTCATAGCATAAGATTAAGTTAGAAACTTAGAACAACTCATTTAGACCCTTGATTCACAAAGTAAGCCATAGGCCAAAGAATGAAGGATTTTGAGCCATAATCCAAATTAAGAGGTTTAAATTAGTGTTTGGTGATTCCTAATGGTTAAGAAACTAGTTAGGAACCTAGAATCACTTAGAAGTTGGTAAGAAATGGCCAAGATCCAAGAAAATGATTAAAAGAATAGCAAACCTATAGCTGCAGAATTCTGCAGAATCTGGGTTCTGCTATGGGCGCCGCGGCATGGCTTAGTGGCACCGCGGCGTGAAGAGTTAGAAATCACGTTTTCTGCTACGGGCACCGTGGCGTTGAGAGAGGGATGCCGCGGCGTGCTGCCCAGAACCATGAAAAATGGTTTTTTCTCACTATTAGATATATTGCCTTTGATGGATCCATATGTTTATGTTTCTTAAGTGTAATAAGGCATAAAGGGGGGTATTTTCAAGTGGAAAATACTTACCCATCAAAGAATGAGAAAGCATAGGCTTTTAAGCATCATAAAGGAAAGGTTTGCTTTAAGTAATGACATTGCACCTTAGGCAACTTAGTGTTGCATTAGATATCACTTAAGATGTGATGAGATGGTGCAATGAAGATAAGTGTATTAGTATGCACTCTAGTAGAGAATGAGAAAGGTATGAACCTTAGGAGATCCAAGAATAGTGGATTACCTTAGGAAGGTACCTAGAACCTTAGGCAACAAAGAGTTGCAAGTAAGAACCACTCTTGCATTAGAGTTACTTGAGTGGAGACAAGATTGTGTATTGGTTCCAAAGAGGGAACGTTTAGGTACTAAGTCTCTAGTTAAGTGAGACTTGGTGCATTGCTAAATACACAATAAGATGAAATATGACTAAGAAGATGTCATAATCATAAGGTAGAGCAGAAATGTGCAATAACTCATGTATTAGTAAAGATGAGTTAGAAATGCAAGATAAAGAGAATTTACTTCCTTAGATACTAACCAAAGTGTGGAAGTTAAGTTCTTAAGCATTCCATGAGTTTGGAATAGTTAAAGAGGTATCTGGAACCTTAAGCACACAAGTGTAGTATAAGCTACTACCAAACGTGTGATAGAAGGGAAAGCTAGATACAGCTAGAATATGTATGTTAGCACACAAGTGTAGTATAAGCTCTTACCAGAAGTGTGATTGAAAGGAAAGTTAGATGCATGAATTACTCACTTTAGTTAAATTTGAGTTAATTATGCAAAGTTTTAGAGAGATGCTCATTATGTCCTTAAGCAAGGATAGTTGAGGCATTAGTTAAGAAAGACTCTTTCACTAGGATGAGTTGAGTCTATAGGAAAGTAAGATGGTGTTTATGTAAGAGTTAAACATAACACTAAGCTTTTCACACACTAGTCAGTTAGGCTAGTATGTATGTGAAGAGAAAGAACCTTAGTGCAACTAAGACTAGTGGTTGCCATAGGTAAGTACCTTACATCTCAGCAACATAGTGTTGCGTTAGAGATCACTTAAGAGATAGGAGTGATGAGGTGGAGTTTAGGTACGAGTATGAGAAATGAACTGGTGATGTTTACCTGAGAATGTAACGTTATATGACGTGAGGTCATTTAGCCAGAAGGTAAGGAATCAGAGAAGTTCCTTAGGGGACAAGTATTCCTAACCAAGTACTAAGGTTACATATATTATGAGGTTACAGATTCTCCTCATTGCAAAGGGTAAACATAAGAAGCTAAAGTTATTAGTAGAATATGCTTAGATCAAAGAGGAACTAAGTATATAAGTATGAATGAAAGTCTATGAATTAGTTAAGTAGTATCGATCTAGTGGATATCCTTTGATGTTATTCATGGAGGCAAAAAGAAGATAGATGGGTGTCCGAAGGACTTTTGAGAAGGACATAACCCTGATGTCTCGATAGTGCCAAGGCCAAAGGTGTAACACCCTCCCTAGGGTATCACATGTCTGACTTCCGACTCATAATCTGAAAATGTTTTCATAAAAGGTTTGAGTTAAAAACATGGGTTTAAAAAAAAATTTCTTTCTTGCTGAAATATAAACTTACTGTAATCCATAAGTATTACTGAAAATATATTTAAACTAATTCATATACAACATTGACACCAATTAATATTTCACAATTTAAAGAGAAATATAAAATTAACAGACTCTTTTTTTTTTAACAGTAGCAGACCCCATGACGGGTCCTACTTAATAGCACGGTACAACACTAACGTTAAAACTTAACATACTCATTCCTTATCTTGTATCCAGCTTGTTGCATCAGAACTCTACTCCTTGTCTACTCAGAACACCTTCGAACTTGAGACAGCCACTCTTCAATGTTTTCATCAATCTCTGAGTGTCCATCGCCCGTTATGTCTAAGACAACTCATTCTTTCTACTGTTTAATTTTAACAATACAGACACAGCAAGACAACATAACAAAGAGGTGAGATCACCTACACCAATACCAACATGGCAGCACAGAGATAACACAAACAACAATATCATACAGGGATATCATACCAAACTTCCAATAATATATTCAAGATTAATCAACTATCATCATCCAATCATATATCAATCCAAGTATTCAAAACAGTTGTCATAACCAATATTCCTCAATTAATATATCACACAGATATAAATGTTCAGATTATGCATGTACACAAGACTCGATTTCCTACTCCATGGAGCTAAAACTCAGGTCAGAGAAATGATCGAAAAGATCTGTCGGTACCACATGCCTCAGACCGCGTGCTATAATCCTCATTTTGATTTTGCACATCTAGCATATACACGACAGTCTTTATCAGATCTTGATTAAGAATAGTGTCTTGGTCCGGATCATCGGTGTGTTGCATCGGTCTAACCTACGGGAAGAAGCGCGACCAACCACCCGTGTAGGCAACCCACACCCCGATGCCCCCAAGGTCAACAAGTGACCTACACTACGCATATCGCACCCACTCAAGAGGTGTGTTTCTCCTAGGCAATCAGCCATATCCAGTCCTCATCGGACCATTCCAATGCATGTATAATGCACCAAATCCAATCATAGACAAATATGTCATTTTCTCACAAACAAAGTGTATGGACACCGGTTCAACAAGAATCACACTCTTGTACTTTCAACGGCGAAAATCATGTTATCACGTTTTCATAGTTGTAAAACACTTTTACCATATTTTCACAATCGCGTAACATTTTTACATTGCGTTTTCACAATCAAAAACTTTTCTGTTATGTTTTCACAATACCATAACACTTCTTTTATATTTTCACAATACCGTAACATTTTTGTTACGTTTTTAAAATTCCAAAACGTTTTTATTACGTTTTTACAATACCGTAACACTACTGTTACGTTTACAAAATTTCGTAACATTTCTGTTACGTTTTCAAAATGTTGTAACTCTTCTGTTGCACTTTTAAACCACGTACTAATTTTTAACGTTTTTCTCAATCGCGTAAAAACATACGTTTCTCAAATCGCATAGTATTTTTCCACTGTTTCAAAATCGCGTAACTTAAAAATCATTCTTTTACGTCACGTAAATTATTTTCTATCATTCTCAAAATATTTAAAATACTTTCCAAATCTCATAACAATGTTCTATCATTTTCACAATCACGTAAAAATATTCTATCACTATTCAAATCACGTAGTGATTTTTCAACAATATTTCAGTCGCGTAAAATATTTAAACGCTTTTCAAATTGTGTAGAAATATTTAAACATTTTTCAAATCGCGTAGAAATATTTTCTTGTATTTCAAATTGTTTTTAAGATACGTAAAATATTTTTCAACATTTTTCAATCACATAAAATATTCCTCAATATTCCAAACATTATTTTGGACTTAAATAAATCAATATCATTTTTAACACATTGTTCAAAATTGCGTAGCTTAAAAATCACGTTTTTAAGATACGTAAAAAATTTTTCATCACAATTTCATTACGTAAAATACTTCTTAACCTTCAAAAATTCCTCTTCAACTTTTTTCAAAATAATATAACTTTATATTTCATTTAATATATTTTCTTACTCAAGAAAATATTTTTCCACAGATCTTTACTCAAGAAATTCTTTTTAAAAATATACTTCATGTAAATCACTTTTCCATTGATGTAAATCACGTTTCAAAACTTAACATTTTTCTAACGTATTTCAAAACTTGAAAATAAGTTATACGTTAGTAAATTTTCAAAATACCATTATATTCTTCATTTTCCCAAATCATTTCCAAACTCAACCTTCTTCAAAATAAATTGAAGTTCGAAAACATTTTCGTTTACAAAAACTTGATTTTTCTCAAGTGATAAATGCTCGATTCCCTTTCCAAAATCCTTGTATTAAATCCAGTTACGTTTCCACTTGGAAATTCACTTTGTTCATAAAAAAATCAAGGCATTACAAGCCTAAAAAACGTGGACATGACTATTGAAACCATCAAATATTTTTTCTTTTAAATTGATATGGTTTTACACAAACAAAACCATTAAAAATCCTTTACAAAAACGTAAGACTCATAGTCTTTGAAAATCAAATCATTTGTTCATTTTCAATTTTTCACTTTCTTTGCAAATCCATTTTCACTTTCTTTACAAATTCTTTTTCACTTTCTTTGCAAATCCTTAAAATCATCATTGCTATTTTCATTTAAATCTCATGTTTAGTTAAACACTTAGAAACTTTTTACACAAAATAAATTAATAAAAATCCTTCTAAAAATCGTGTTCTTGTTCTCTTGAAAAACAAACCCTTTGTTTATTTTCCAAATTCTTCAAATCATCCGTTTTCATCATTCATGAAAATCTTAAGTTATAAACACCTATGTTGAGGTGTCTTGTTCAAAATCCACCATGTTCTAAGTACTCAAAAATCAATTCTTTTGTTCTTAAAATTTTTTAACATGAACCCTAATCAAGGGCATCAAAACCGTAGCTCTTCCTTGGCTATTGGAGCCAAAAATCAATTTCCTTTCCACCATCAAGTCATGGCATATACATATATATTTCATCATAAATAATATAAGCATACCATCAAAGCCATAAAAGCATGTATAGCATATCAAGCATATCATCAAAGCTATAAAATCATGCAAAGCATATCAAGCATAGAAAATTAATCAAAGCTCATAAACACCCACAAATTAATTACATGACCATGGATATGAATCCTCACATGGATTCCACATCCATCAAATAAAATACCATCTCTCACCACCATGCTTGGTTGGTGAGATGGATCTCCCTCTTACCTCTTGAAGATCCTTAAAATCTTCTTGTTTTGCTTCTTTTTCCAAGCCCTTCATCACCAAGAGCTTCTCAAATACAAAACAAAATACATAAAAATTAGTATACTAAGCTTGATTAAGAGGAACCATGGATCAAACATGGCTTAGATCATGAAAAAGAGAGAAGAAAATGAAGTTTCCTTATACTTCACCTCAAAAACCCAATAACTTTGATCTTGAAGAAAGTCCATGAAGATGAATGATTTAGAGAAAATCTTCAACATGAAAGTTGCTTAGAACATCATGTAGATTCAAGATCTATGGTTGGATGAAATTAAAAGAGATTGGATGGTGATTTTAGGGTAGATAACCGAATGGTTTCTCTTGAAGCACAAAGATGAAATTTTTGATTTTTGATAGAAACTTGAAGCTTGGATTTGAAGCTCAAGATGAATGATTTTGGAAAAACTCATAACTAGAGATGTTCTTAGAATGGTGTTTAGGTTTAGAAAATCAAGTTGGATGAAATTTTTGAGTGATGAAAGGTGCTCTTGGAGGGCTTGGCCAAAATCTAGAGAAGAAAGGAGATGGAGAGAAAATTTTCTAAGTTTCCTTCTTGAAAATGAATCAATGAAGACCAAGGAAGACAATAATGACTAAAGCATACAATTATGGTCTTCCAAACTCCTTCATGCAGCACCAAATTCGTAGTCCCCCTTCTTGCATTCTTCTTGAGTGCAAAAAAATCAAAAAAGTAAGCCATTATGATGTCTAACTTGACCAAGACATGCAAAAATGACATAAAGCTTGTTTTTTGTCTTCTAAACACTCCAAAACCATCACTTTCTCTTCATAATGCATTCAATAAAGTTGTCTTCATTATTTGCCACCATTTGAAGCATTTCTAGCCATTGATTAATTCAATGGTTAGGATTTAGGTAGATTTAGATAGGTTAGAAGACTTAATCTGGGCCATTGGATTTTTCTCCTTTAAATTCTAACCATTAGATGTGTCTCCAAAATTAATGGTTAAGATTGCTTCTTCAAACTTTAAATCCAAGGGTCCTAATTAGTCTTTGCCATTTTAGAAGACCAAATCTCTACCCTTGATTAATTCTTCATCCAATGGTCATAAATGGTCTTTGTTACTTTTTAAGATTAAATCTCCACCCTTGATTTAATCTAAATCCAATGGTTATAAATGGTCTTTGTCATTTTTCAAGACCAATTCTACACCTTTGATTACATCTATGGTTGATATCAAAGCCTTCCTAACTAAGCTTATTCTCACACCATTGATTAAATCAATGGTTATTATCCAAGCTTCTTTATTAAGTTTGTTTCTTAGCCTTTGATTAAATCAATGGTTAATATTCAAACTAAGTATTCTCATCCAAGGGTATAAATCAAGTCAAGCTCTCTTTGTTGACTACGCTAAAGTATAATATTTATTCTTGTATCATACAAATAATATTTTTCTTGTATTTTTATCATCGATAATTAAATATAAAGATAAAATACAAGACAAGAAAATTTTCTAAAACTGCTTTCCGATTCAGGTTTAGTAAGATCCCCTGTCTCCGTCTAAACAATACAAATTTTTCTATGCGTAGAAAAATTTTTCACTTTGTGGGACCCACTGGGCCCACGTATGGCCACCTGGGCCCACATACCCCTTGCTGGGCCCACAAACAGAAAAAATTTCAAAATCATCCACAAAAATCACAAAAAATTATAAAATGCACAAATATCAAATCAGATTACGTAAAATAATTATCTAACGGTAAAAATTAAATTACGTAAGGTTTTCCCCGGCCCGAAAATTTTTATTTTCCTGACACGGAGTAAATCACTCAAAATGATCAAATACGCTGACGGAATAAATAAAATAATTTTACAGTGCACAAAAATTACTAAACAGTAAAATTCTGTTAACTGTTAAAATTACTATTTAAGAGATACAGAAATTTTGGGGTGTTACAAAAGGAGATAAGTGGGAAATCCAAAGACGCTCTTTGAGCAAGGATGAAGCCCGAATTTCTTAGTGTGCCAGGATATGTGTAATGTGAGGATGAGTTTTTCCTCTAATTACAACTAGATGATATACTGACTAGTTCCTAGCAAACTTCTTTGTTCTTAGAATAGACTTTTGTATTTACATTTCATTCACATGCTTTTAGGATTCCTTAGGCATATTCATATTACATATCATTATCATTGCATTCACGGATAGTTGTATGGGCATTGTCCATCATTGTTGGTATGTACAGCTGTATGGGCGTTGTATGTATTAACAGTGTGTAAGTTATCGGTTGATATCACATTATAAGAAAGTGTGCAGTTAAGAGAAAAGAGGAGGAAACTCCTAAGTTATAAGAAAAGAGGAGAAAGCTTCTAAGATAGAAATAGTTATGAGAAAAGGGGAGAAAGCTCCTAAGTTAGAATTATAGCATTTGTTGTATATTTATTATATACAATGTTATAGAGAACTGGTATTGGAATTGCTTTTACTGAGAATGTTAATTCTCACCCCAGTTGCTATTCCATGTAAATCCAGATGCGAGACTCGATCATGCAGTACCGATGCAGCTCGGATGCGTGTACATCGATGCAGCTCGAGATGCGTGCGAAGGCCCAGGTATAGAGGTACAAACCTTGCTAAGGTTGAGAAGATAAAGCATGAAGACTAGATAGTTTTTATTGCTTTAAGTAGACAGAACTTATGTAATAAGTTTATGTTTGTTCTGTATGTTTTATGTTATATGTATTACAATAAGCCCTCAGGTGGCTAAGTTTGTATATGTATATGTATGAGTTTAAGTTTTTCCGCAATCTCTCAAGGCTTTCTATAATTACTCAATTGTGATTATAGATATATGTTAGTATGTAGTATAGAAGTGACGTCTCTAGTACTGGTTATCTTTATATATCTTTGTCTATCTAGGATATATCTGGATATCTGTATTAGGGTGTTACATATAGTGATTTGTAGAATGCAATGATGAAGCATATTATGACTGAATCTTTGAAAAATAAGAAAGAATGAAGTTAGGCAATAGATAGAAGTAATGGATGAACAAAAGTAGATTGAGGTTGAGTGAGTTACTCCTTCTCTACTTAGAATTTGAATTGATTGAATGTGTAACATCTTGAATTTAATACTAATAGTATAATCAGAATTATACTAAAGTAATTATAACCAGATGCTACTATCTACTAAAACATTTCTAATATAATAATTTCTTATATCCAAAAAATATGAGCCCTGAGAAAATGAATGTTAGATAACGTTTGTATTTATCACAAACAAATAATATATACAAAGCATGTAACTAGGCCTCTCAAGGCACAAAATAAATATACAAGTCTCAAAATAAAACTAAGCTAAGCTTCCTCACATCTTGTCTGCATATTACTATCCATATGTCTTCTTCCCTGGAATCATCATGGAAATCACAACACACAGGGTGAGAATTAGAAATTCTCAGTAGATTATTAATAAAACATGTCATCACATCTATTCTAGCTATTTTGGGAAAAAACACATTTTAAAACTTAAGTTATATAAATATACAAACTAGAAAGGTGGCAAAAGCCAAAACCACTTTCTTTCTCTTGCCGAAATAGAATCCCATTTTATTAGTTTACATAAAAACCATTTTCACACAAATTCTGCATATCTTCATCACATTCTCAAAAGTAAACAATTGCCCATACAATTGCAATGTCATGAGTATGTCATGATTAGCAACCGCCCATACAATTGTTATGCATATGCCTATTGATGCCTTATGTTTATACATGTACAAAACCTAGAAATGTAATTAATAATGTCATGATACCATATTCGGGAACCTAGTTCCATAACAATATTATGATGCGTTATGAGTCATCAGAAGTTGCAGGGAATCTATCACCTCAACTACTCTAGGAATCCTCACTTCACATATCTCTAAGAGATATATCATAAGTCAACAGAAATAGGGAGGGAATCTCTCGCCTTAACGACTCTACAATAGGGAGGAACTGTAAATCAACAGAAATAGTGAGGGAATCTCTCGCCTCAACTATTCTACAATAGAGAGGAACTGTTCATCCTCAAACTATTAAAGATTTAGAATCACCTTCGGTAGTGAGAGAATCCCTCACTCAGCTACCTTCCCTTTAGGATAATATCTGGTAAAGAGGGAAGGAAATCATCACCCTTAGCTTAACTACTAGAATAATAAGGGAGGGAAAACACTGTCCTCAGCTCATCACTATGATAAGAAGGGAAAACACCGTCCTCACACTATCATATATTATCACGAAATGTGAGGATCACATCCTTCATTATACACAAACATGAAAAACAACGACTAATTAGCACATCAATTGATTTACTTTCATCACATTCTCAATACTCATTAGAAAGCATACATGAAGGATCTACACAAGTAAGGAGCTTCGTTTTAACAAAACAAAGGTCCTAGCAAAATTTGGACTTGGCGCATATGAAGGCTGATTTTCATGAATGTACCAAATGTACATCCTAACTTCTAAAATTCTAAAATTTTATAGGCAAATAGTCTTATCTCATATCTTTCAAATGAAATAAACCTCACTTTATTTGACCTAGGGTAGTCAAAGTTATGAAATAAAATGCAGAGTCTGAAACTGGGCAACTACCTGTTTTCCTAGAATCTAACCTTACTTTAAACAGAGACTGGGAACAAACGAATAGTGCAAAATTCTGAAATTTTTACCTCTTAGATCCTTACATATTAGCTTCAAAATGCCACTGGTGTAACACCCCGAATTTCATTTTTTTTAATAATATGAGTTTTATAATTTTTGTGATTTTTGAGAATTTTTGTGGATTTTTCTAAAATTGTGATTATTTTAATATTATTTTGGATTGTATATGGGCCCGAGATGGGCCCAGAAAAATTAAAAATTTTGGAATTGAAAAATTTTGGACTGTTGATTCTGGGCCGGGGGAGCTTACTAAACTTGAAACCGGAAATAGTTTTTGAAATTTTATTTTATAGTAAATTTGTGTTGTTTTATTATCCATTGGACAATGTTATTATCTATTAGGTAAAACTATTATCCATTGGACAATAGATATTAACTTTTCAAGTAGTAGCTATTATCCATTGGTTAAAGTATATTGAAAAATATCTTGTTTGCACCAATCGGAATAAAACTTAAAGGCTAAGCAAAGTAATGGTCAAATCTAATGGTTATGACATCTTTATGATGAACCACTTAGAAGCTAGTCTCCTTAAAATAAACCAATAAGAACTAGTCTTATATAATGGCTCTGGCTCCTCCTTAACCACCAATAGGAAACAAGATGGTAGCCACCCAACCTATAGGAAACAAGCTTGTTAAGCAAGCTTGGTAAAAGTCTACAAAGATAGCTAAGACTTTTTGTGATACACCAATAGATGGAGAGCTTGGGGGAGAAGCCTTGACCACCCATTCCCTTGAGTAGCTCACAGCCAAGGGGAGTGTGGAGGCTCCTAGAAGTTTAACCATTCACTTGATTCATCTTTGCCTTCCTTTGTAAAAATCTACACATTAAAAGAATATCTTAGTTTGTAAAATATCTACACATAAAATATCTTACCTCTCTCCTATGCACTCCACGGCCAAGACTAGTAAGGAAGGGTCCTTGGACTTAGTTTCATTTCTATGATCATCTTTTCTTTCACTCAAAGAAAGCTACACAAAAAATTTCTCTCTCATTTTCTCTCCACCATAGCCCACGGCCAAAAACACACTTCCAAACCTCAATAATTTCAACCAACCTCACTTCTTGAATCATTATACCATAATAAGACACTTTGTTGTTGTAACCAAGATCTAGTTCTATCATCTTATATTTTTTTTCAAGCTTAAAGTTTGAAGGTTTTTGAGGTGAAGTCTTTGATCTTCATTTTTAATCTTGTTTCAAAGTTCTAACCATGATTTTGAGCCATGGTTATCTTAGTTTAAAGCCTTGGATGTTAATATTGGTTGTTTTCTTTGTTTTTAAGTTCAAGTTGGTGGTGAAAGCTTGGAGCAAGAAGCCAACCAAGGAGCCTTAGACATCATCCAAGGTAAGAAGGAGATTTAACCTCACCAACCATTCATGGTGGTGAGGGACGAAATTTGTGATTTGTTGATGGGAAATCCATGTAAGGATTTATCCATCTTGTGGTGTAAATTATTTTTTTGTGTTTGCTTTGGTTATGAGCTTTTATGATTTATGCTAGTTTTATGGTATGTGATTTTATAGCTTTGATATTATGCATGAAATTGTTAGAATAGATTATTGATGGTTGATGTATATGATAGGATATGAATCATGTTGGAAAGGAAACAATTTTTGGTCTCTAATGGACCATGAGGCTCACGGCCTCTATGCCCCAAAATGGGTATACCATGTTAAAACTATTTTATGAATAAAGAAGTTAGATGATTACGAAGTAAGGCAGAGAAATTAAAAGGAATTTTGTTTCCAAAGACCACTTGACTCACGACCATAAGGCTTAATTTTGATATCCTAGTGCAAAAATGATTTATCCATAGTAAACTTAGTTGATTAGGTGAAATGAATAAAGGAAAGTGTTATAAAATGGAAGCAAGAAATAAATAAATTTTATTATTCCACAAATGATGATTTTCGATAATAATGTTAGAAATTAGGGTTTTAAAGTGAAGTTGTAACTTAGGGTATTTTGTTATAAAGGATTATTAGTAAAATAAATGGAAAAGATTTTATTAAATTAAAGTAGTACAGATTTTTGAGAAAAACGATAGAAAATATTATTTAGATGTGTTTTTTTAAGAAAAATGAGAATTTGAAGTCCAAATTATGTTTTAAACTTAGAAAGTTTCAAAATTAACACTATGTTTGGATGACAGGTAATGGGGGGAACGAAAATAAATTTTTATGTTTGGAAGTTTTAAAATACATAGGAATGGAACGGAACACATGAGGAATCATTTCCGCCCTCTTCCCCTCATATGTCCAATTTTTGTTCCCCCAAAAATTGAGGTGGAATGGGGGGAATACATGTTCCATTCCGTTCCATTAATGAATCTTCCAAACAAAGAGGGGGGAACTATGTTCTATTCCATTCCTTTCCTTTCCGATCCATTCTCACCTATTCTATTCCGTTCCATTAATGAAAAAACATCCAAACACAGTGTAAATTTAAAACGTCAAGAAATATTTTATATAGTGAAAAATAGTAGAAAAGCCTTACGCGTTTCAAAAACATGGATTTTTGAGCTTCTCGATTTAGTAAACATCAAAATATTTTTATGCGATTAAGAAAAACATTGGAAAAAATTTATGCGATTTGAAAATACGACAGAAATGTTTGCGCGATTATGAAAATGCGATAAAATGGTTATGTGATTGAAAATACAGTAGGATTATTGTTGGGCCAATGTAGTGGACCTAGAATTATAAGTTGTGACTTTGACCTGTAATTGGCTTGTTATGCATTAATCATGTGTTGTGAAAGTCCGGTGGACTATGTTAAGGCCGATGGCCTAGGAGTTGAATTACACATTAGTGCGGGTACGATTAGCATAATGTAGGTCACTTGTTGACCTTGGGGGCGTCGGGGTGTGAGTTTTTCACAATGGGCAGTTGGTAGCCCCACTGTACCATGGATCAGACCGATGCAACGCACCGACGATCCGGACTAAGACACTATTCTTAATCAAGATCTGGCATAGACTGTCTTGTATAATGCCTGATGTGCACATTGATGAAAATTTATAGCACTTGGTTTAAGGCAGCCGAGATACAGATAGATCTTCTAAATCATTTCCTCTGACTTGTGTTTAGCCCCATGAAGTAGAAAATTAGGTCAGTATACATGTGCATAGTCTGTATATATATATATATATATATCGTTGTCACATTTTATTTGTTAATATGGATTGATACTTGATGCCATGATTATTTCTATTGTTTGCTATATCTGTATGACATTACTGTCATTTCTGTTTCTCTACTATTATGATGGTATTGGTGTAGGTGATCTCATCTCTTTGTATGTTATTCATGTGTTGTATTTATGTTGGTAAAGAAGGTGAGGAAGGTGAGGAAGAACAACATCCGTATTATTTGGGTTGATTGTTGAGTCTTTGTGTGACATCGAGACACGAGCTGATTGGTTTTGTAAGAGTACAATTTAACGATGACAGTTGTGCATCGAACTTGAATTAGGAAGCGGAGCGTGTGACATATCGAGGAGATGCGTCTGTGTTTATTAGCAGGACCCTACAGGAGGTTGTTGTTTTTACTTTTACTATTAGGCTATGTTTAGAGTTTAACATGCCTTTTAGAGATCATTACAGTGATATCTATTATACCCAAAGGGAGGATTCTGAGGTCTCATCCGCTTGGACTCCTTTTCATCCAATCTTACCTTGTCTAAGGGATTTGACTAATGAGGAATCTGAGGAGGAGGAGGAGGATCCATCTGAGGACCTAACTCCCTAGGCATGAACTTGGGCCAATCTATAGTTGCAGTAATAGTTGCATATATTTATTTTGAGAACTTCAGTCTTATGTATTAAAGTTTATCACTAACTTATATTATGTACATGATGTATATTATTCAGCAATGTTGTCTTTTATTTCGATATTCGGGTAAATTTACATTATAAGTAAAAAGAAATTTTATAACTCGTATTATTATATTAAATAATAAATAAATTATTTACAACTTGGGTATAGTTTAATAATAATTGGTCGAAAAATGTGATACCCTACGATGGGTGTTACAACTGGTCTCATGTTATTATGACCACGGATTAGGAAGTTATGCAATCTAGTTTATTAAGTGCCAGATTACTGATTTTTTTAGAAACTGTCTTGGATTCTACTCGAAACTAGTGCTACTTTGGTTGGCCTAAAAATATGAAAGTTTTACTACATGAAGCCTTGTATCTTAGGTTTCAAATGCAATAAGAAGAAAGTCATTTCGATGACTACAACTTAAGTTATGCAACAAACATCACAAGCTGTCATAGAATTCTACAGAAACGTGCTCTACATAATTGGTTCTCTAACCAATTTCTAACACTTCCAACTTCATTCCTAGATATTTTCCAACATCAATAATGACTTGTAATCATATGGTAGCACTTGTAAACACCCTTACCTCCTTAAATCATAGATCAATGATCAAACCATATCCCACAAAATACCTAGTTTCTACATCTCTACATAAGTGATCGTAAGGGGTTTCAAGGGATCACAACTCATAACCATGTCTCAACAAGCTATAAACAAACCCTTTTCAGCCATGGGTGTCAAAGAACAACCAAGGAAAAATACAAACTCAACTCAAACCCTTTTTTGTTCATCAACAAACATAAAGCGAAAACAATAAAAGAAGGAAAAAGAATTATGGAATTAATCCAACTACCTTTAGCTCTAAGATTGATGATCAAGCTCTTGCTTTTCTCTTCCCCTTGCTCATTTTCACGTCCCTTGCTTATTCCTTTCTATTTCTCCCTTTTCTTTTCTTTTCCTCTTGTTTTTGTTCCCTTTCTTTTGTAGTTGTTGTTGCGGCCTTTTCACGTGGGAGAGAAAGTGACCAAGTGAGAAAATATCTCATCTTTAAAGGATAAGAACGTTTGACATTAAGCCATTTGAATTTTGTGCTAGAAATTTTACATCTATTAGAAACACTTAGATTTCACCAAATCAAGTTTCATAACTTTCTTAGGTATTGGAATAATCCTAAGATTCGTCTAATGATAACTCAGTGAAATAGAGTTATTACACAAGCATTTTTTGATGCATCTATAGACTAGTTCCTTGAGTTTTATCATGTTTTCATTCAATCCTTGATAAAAAGGTGTATAAAATTGCTGGTTCATACATCTGTATAAATTGAAATACACACACTCGCTTTTCCTATAAATAATTGATTAATTTGGTTTTTGCTAATTTCAGGAGCTTTAGAAGTGGTAAGAGAGCTTAAGGAAGCAAGATGGATGAATGTATGAGCTAACAATAAAGCAAAGTGGAGATCAAAGCAATGGAGGCATTTTTGAAAATTAGAAACTCTCATGTTTACATAAGTACCACGACACAAATTTAGTGAAGTGTCACGGCATAAATTTAGGAAAGTGCCGCAGCATAAATTTAGGAAAGTCCACAGCACTCCTGGAAAGAAAACAAAGTTACGTAGCCAAAAAAAGTGATTGAGGTGAAATTGGAGGGGCAATTTTGTCATCTAGGATCTTTTGGAAATTTAGTAGGAGGACCTAAAATTGCTAGGGGGTGCAGCAAAAGGGCATCTTTTATCTTTTGCATTTTTTTGGGGGGAACACGGGACTGACGAGAGGGAGCTTTTTGGAGGCGACAAACGAAGCTTTCTGGAGAATTTGGGATAGGAGCAAGGTAGAGGTGAAAAACTAGAGAGGCTGGACACAGCACCTCTCTTCGATCGTGAAACTTAGTTTCTTCTACATCTTCTCTTTATTTTTGTATCATGACTATGTTGCTTTCTCCTGTCTTTATTTCCCTTGAAACTACGGTGTTCTAATTTTCTTTTCTAGGGTTCTAATGGATCTTATTATGTAAGTTGAATTGATTGTAATCCTTTTATGCTCTTATGATAATTTTGATTATGAATTCCTAATTTTATGCTTAATGCTCACAATTGACTGGCCATTATTTGTGTTATTTTGGTGAACCCATTAAACTAGACATAGTGATTTGGATGTTGGACCATGAGATTAGGAATTGCATGTTCAATTATATTCAATTGTATGGATGAATTGATTAGACAATAGGATAGAAGTATATATATTGGTCATGTATAGCAAGTGCTTGATATTTGTTCTCAATGCATGGAATTTTGTCAATTCACATAGAAATATAGTGTTTTGATTAAAGTCTATAGGTTTATAAGGCCATCGAAAGAGGTTTGCAAATGCTTAAACACGTTGGCTAACATAATCAATTTGTTGATCAAGAGTAATGAAAGGATTACATGAAATCAAATGAAATAATAAGTGAAGTTAGACCCTAGATTCCCAAACCATTATTTCTTCTCTGCTTATTTTTATTTGTTTTGGAATTGTTATTTGAATTTGTTTTACTTTTTAATCACTCAGTTCAACTCGATCGCTTGGAATAGAGAACAAGTTGTAATTGGTTAATACTTGGCATAGATTTTTAACACAGTCTTCGTGGGAACGATACTCGAATATTCACTCTTATTACTTGTCGATACGTGCACTTGCGTAGTTTGGAAAATGGGCAATAAGTTTTTGGCACCGTTGTCAGGGTCTGTTTTTAAATTTTGTATTAATATTAATATCAAACTACTTGTCTTTACTTTCAGGTACTTCTTCTCATTGTATGTGACACACTTGCAGTCTTGAGATTTACCCTTTTGATCCAGAGATTGAAAAGACTTTTCGAAGGCTCTTAAGGGAAAGAAATCAAGCTTCTAGGAGTGCTACCATGGCTAATGAAGAAGATCAAACACGGTTATTGAGGGACTTTACAACACCTCAAGTTCAAGATATACATTTAAGCATCAGGAGGCCAGCTATACAAGCCAACAACTTTGAGATAAAGCTGACCATTATCCAAATGATTCAAGCATCAGTACAATTTGGAGGTTTACCTAATAATGATCCTAATTCACACCTTTCCAACTTCTTGGAGATTTGTGACACCTTCAGGCATAATGGAGTTACTTAAGATGTTATCAGATTAAGGTTATTCCCATTTTCTCTGAGGGACAAGGCTAAGAGTTGGCTTAACTCTTTACTGACGGGATCTATCATAACTTGGGATGATCTAGCTCACAAGTTCCTTGCCAAATACTTCCTTCCGGTGAAGACAACAAAGATGCACAATGATATCACTTCCTTTGTACTGTATGACTCTGAGTCACTTTATGAAGCTTGGGATAGATATAAAGACCTCATCTGAAGATGTCCACACCATGGTATTCTGAAATGGATGCAAGTTCAAACCTTTTATAATGGGCTGTTAGGAAATATTAGAGCGACTATTGATGTAGCAGCATGTGGCACTCTCATGAGTAAATCTATTGATGCCACCTATGATCTTCTAGAAGAAATGGCCACCAACGACTACCAGTGGCCTGTGGAGAGGGTTACTCCTAGGAGAATGACATCTGGTGTACATGAAGTTGATGCTCTCACATCACTTTCAGCTCAAGTGGCAACAATCTCCAAGAAGCTTGACACCATGGCAGTCAATTCAATGCCAAGTGGAGTCAATAACTCAGTTGAATCTTATGACCATTATGGAGACCTTCATTCTACTGCAAATTGCACAGCTAGCCTGAAAAGTGTGCAATATGCTAATCAATTCTGCTAACCCAGTCACAACAATGCTTTTGGTCACTTACAACTCTAGTTGGCGAAACCATCCTAATTTCTCTTGGGGTGGAAATTCTCAAGGTTCTTCTTTTCAACCCAAAGAAGCACCCCGTGCTCCTCCCAGATTTCAACAACAGAACTCCCCTTAAGCCAAACCTACAACATCATCTTCAATGTCTAACTTGGAGAAGATGTTTGCTCAATTCATGACTAGCCAACAAGATTATATGACAAAGACTGATTCCAGGCTAGCCTCCCATGATACTTTGATGCAAAGCCAAGTGGCTTCCTTGAGGAATCTCGAGACATAAGTTGGACAACGTGCTCAAGCTCAGAACAACAGGCGCCCAGGGACTTTTCCAAGCGACACTATCAGCAATCCAAGGGGTGCCACTAATGAGGACTGTAAGGCAATATCATTGAGGAGTGGGAAGGAAATTGAAGGTAATCCTAAGTCCAAGCTACTTGAGGAAGTTGGAGTCGAAAAAGATGAAGTGGTTGTGAGCAATGAGGCCGAAAGGAATGAAGAAATTGCTAAGAGGACAGTTGAGGACAAGAAGAAGGAGGACAAACCATATACACCGCTTCCACCTTTTCCCAACCGACTAGCTAAACAAAAATTGGATGCTCAATTCCAGAAGTTTTTAGAGATTTTCAAGGAACTTCACATCAACATACCATTTGCTGAGGCTTTGGAACAAATGCCTAGTTATGTGAAGTTTATGAAGGATATCTTGTCTAAAAAGAGAAGACTTGGGGATTTTGAGACTGTAACTCTCACAGAGGAGTGTAGTGCCATTCTACAAAACAAGCTACCTCCCAAGTTGAAGGACCTAAGGAGCTTCACCATTCCATGCACCATTGGGAGTCAATTCTTTGGAAAAGTCTTGTGTGACCTAGGGGTAAGCGTTAACTTGATGCCTCTATCCATCTTCCAACGACTAGGTTTGGGGGAGGTGAAGCCAACATCAGTCACTTTGCAATTAGCTGACCGTTCTCTCACTTATCCAAATGGAGTCATAGAGGATGTCTTGGTCAAGGTCGACAAGTTTATTTTTTCTGTTGATTTTATTATCCTTGACATGGAGGAGGATCGTAATGTACCATTGATTCTAGGGGGACCTTTCTTGGCTACTGGTAAAACTATGATTGACGTGCAAAAAGGTGAACTTACTATGCAAGTCAATGGGAAAAGGTAACTTTTAATATTTATAAAGTCATGAAGTTTCCAAGTGATCAAAAGGAGTGCCCTTACATCGGTAAACTTGATCAAGTAGTCCACAATGCATTTCATACTAGTTTCACTGATGATTCCCTTACTTTATCTCTGACATCCATACATGAGCATATAGATAGGGATGATGTTATGGAATATGTTAAGCTACTTGACTCTTCTGCTAAGTTTTTCAGGAAGTCAGGCTTTGAACCATTGAACATATCTACTGGCAAGCCCATTCTTTAGCCTTCTATAGTCACTCCACCTAAGTTGGAGCTCAAACCATTACCTGAACACTTGCGATATTCATACTTGGGGGAGTCTTCTACATTGCCAGTTATCATTTCTTCATATCTTTCAGAGGAGCAGGAATTCAAATTGTTGAGATTGCTTAGGGAGTACAAAAAGGCTTTGGGGTGGACTATTGCAGATATTAGAGGAATCAACTCCACTATTTGCATGCACAAAATATTATTGGAAGCTGATCACAAGCCGACCATAGAACACCAAAGGCGCCTCAACCCCATCATGAAGGAGGTGGTCAAGAAGGAAATTATCAAATGGCTTAATGCAAGCATCATATACCCTATCTCTGACAGCAAATGGGTGAGCCCAGTTCAGTATGTGCCTAAGAAGAGCGGAAAGACGGTGGTAGCCAATGAGAACAATGACTTGATTCCTACTCAAACAGTCACTGGATGACGTATTTGCATGGATTACAGGAAGCTCAATGCTATAACCCAGAAGGATGATTTTCCATTGCCATTTATTGATCAGATGCAAGATAGGTTGGCGGGTCATGCATATTATTATTTCCTCTATGGTTACTCGGGGTACAATCAAATTGTTATTGCTCCAGATGATCAAGAGAAAACTACTTTCACCTGCCCATATGATACCTATGTTTTCGGAAGGATGCCCTTTGGGTTGTGCAATGCCCTAGTGACTTTTCAGAGATGTATGATGGCAATCTTCACTGATATGGTAGAGAATTATTTGGAGATATTTATGAATGACTTCTCAGTCTCCGTTGATTCTTTTGATGAGTGTCTTAATAATTTAGCTCTTGTGCTGCAATGATATGAGGAGACAAATTTGGTGCTCAACTAGGAGAAATGTCATTTTATGGTCCAAGAAAGCATAGTCCTTGGCCATAGAGTGTCACATAAGGGAATAAAGGTGGATAGAGCCAAGATTGAGGTTATTGAGAAGCTTCTGCCACTAATTTTAGTGAAAAGAGTTCAGAGCTTCCTCGGGCATGCTAGATTTTATCGGAGGTTTATTAAAGATTTTTCCAAGCTTGCTAAACCACTGTGTAACTTGTTGGAAAAAGATGTGTTCTTCAAATTTGATGAATTATGTATGGAAGCCTTTGTGGAGTTGAAGAAAAGACTTGTCTCAGCACCTATCATCACTACTCCTGATTGGACTCTACCATTTGAGCTGATGTCTGACACCAGTGACTATGCAATTGGAGCGGTTTTGGGCCAAAGGAAGAATAAATTTTTTTACTCCATTTATTATGCAAGCCGGACACTGAATGATGCACAATTGAATTACACCACTATGGAGAAGGAACTCCTTGCAGTTGTCTTTGCATTCGACAAATTCCGGGCATATTTGGTTGGTGCTAAGGTCATTGTCTTCACAGATCATTCGGCCATCAAGTATTTAGTAAGCAAAAAAGACGTCAAGCTGAGGTTGATTCGCTGGGTTTTATTGCTTCAAGAGTTCGACTTAGAAATTAGAGATCGGAAAGGTGTTGAGAACCAAGTGGCTGACCATCTTTCTAGGTTGGAAAACGAGGATTATCAACATGACCCACCCTTGATTTGTGAGACGTTCCAAAATGAACAGTTGTTTGCTGTGATTGTTAGCTCAAATCCATAGTATACGAACTATGCCAACTACATTGTGAATGGATTGATACCTGCAGAGTTATCCCACCACCAAAGGAAAAAATTCTTGTATGATGTTAAGTTTTACTTGTGGGATGAGCCTTATCTCTTCAGGTAGTGTGCTGATCATATAATAAGAAGATGTGTGCCAGTGGAGGAAACTGAAGATATCCTTGAGCAGTGTCATGCCTCCCCCTATAGTGGCCGTTTTAGTGGAGAAAAGACAGTCGCTAAGGTATTGCAAGCGGGGTTTTATTGGCTTTCGTTGTTTAAAGATGCTGCTCCTTTCGTGACCAGATATGACAGATGCTAAAGAACAAGTAACATCTCCAAAAGAAATGAAATGCCTTTGAACATTATGTTGGAAGTTAAGCTATTTGATGTATGGGGGATAGACTTTATAGGGTCATTTGTACCCTCCTTCAGTCAATTGTACATCCTGGTGGCAGTTGATTATGTGTCTAAATGGGTTGAAGCAGTAGCCTTGCCCAATAATGACTCTAAGGTGGTAGTGCATTTTCTAAAGAAGCACTTTTTTACTCACTTTGGCACTCCAAGAGCTATTATTAGTGATGAAGGCTCTCACTTCTGCAATAAGCGTTTTCAAGAGCTTTTGAGAAAGTATGGAGTCACTCACAGGATTGCCACAGCCTACAACCCACAAACAAGTGGGCAAGCTAAAACTTCCAACCAGGAGATTAAGAGAATATTGGAGAAAACTGTGTGTCCTTCGAGAAAGGATTGGTCTAAGAGGTTGGAGGATGCTTTGTGGGCTTATCGCACCACATTCAAAACTCTTATTGGCATGTCTCCATATAACCTTGTTTTTGGAAAAGCTTGTCACTTGTCGGTAGAGTTGGAACACCATGCTTACTAGGCTATGAAAAAGCTCAATTTTGATCTTCAAGCAACAAGTGAAAAACGGCTTCTACAGTTGAATGAGTTAGATGAATTTCGTCTTCAAGCTTATGAGAATGCCAAGCTTTATAAAGAAAAAGTCAAAAGATGGCATGATAAGCATATTGTGGAAAGAGGTTTGAGCTAGGTCAATAAGTCTTACTATACAATTCAAGGATCAAATTATTTCTGGGAAAGTTGAAGTCTAGATGGTTAGGTCCGTTCATGGTGATTAAAGCATTCCCTCATAGAGCTATTGAGATTGCTCTACCAAATTCTTCATCAAGTTTTAAGGTGAATAGGCAAAGACTAAAGCATTACTGGGGAGGAGATGTTGCTCAACACAAGTCCTCCATCACTTTGGCAGAACCTTGAAAATTCAGAGAAAGTCCAGCTCAAGACTATAAATGGGGCGCTTCTTAGGAGGCAACCCAAGCCCTTTACCCTCTCTTTATTTAGCTTATTTTATTTTTGCATTCACAGTATGGTTTTCTATCTTCTTTTGATTGCATTGGGTATTTGATTAAGTTGCAGATTCATTGTTTGTGATTTAATTAAAGTTTTCCTTTATTTTGTTTTCTTATTCTCGTATGAAATTTGTGTTTTTGGTTAAAGTTTGGGGCTATGATGAGAATTGCATATAGCTTATGAGTAAAATGCTATCATATTTTTTTAGCGGTTACAGGAGTGCAGCGGCTCACACAGGAAAGTGTCGCGACTCCTAGCTTGTGGCTGTTTTCACCATTAGACCAGAGAGTTAGAGGTCACGGCATCGAAAAGCTTTGTGTCGGGCTTCTCAACTCCCAAGCTGTTTTCACTAACAGAACAGAGAGTCAGAGGCTGCGATGTCAAAAAGTTTTGTGTCGCGGCTCCCTTTAGCCACAACGCGTCATGACTTCATTTTGGCAAATAAGTGTCGCAACATCTCAAAAATTGAGTGCAGCGTATACAGTAACAGGTGCAATTGAATTCTATTGATTTGAATTCGTAAAAAAAAACCAAAAAAAAATTTGAAATGTGAATTTCCACTTGTGCCTATGGACTGTTCCGTCCCATGTGCTTCACTTTATTAAAATAAATAAATTTATGCCATATTGTGCCGTGACATCACAAAAGTGAATGTCGTGTGAATAGTACTTTAATTTCTAATTCAAATAGTGTTTTGTAAAAAAAAAATTGAAATCTGATTTCAAATTCTAGCCATGGCCCCACTCCATTAAGTTGCCATCTTTATTCTCTTTATTCTCATCTTTTCTCTTCCAGAACGTCTCATTCTCCATATCTCCCAATTCTTTCATTTTCTTCCCTCTCTCTCACAGAACGTTGCCCCTATTTCCTCCATTTTCTTTCTATCTTGTTCCACTCATCTTCCATTCTTGTTGATCCTTGTAAAGCTTCATCCTCTTTTCTTGGTTTTTCTTCATAAAAAGCTTTGTTTAGTTTATGATTGGCCATTAAAAAAAATTGAAATTTGAATTTACGGTTGGGCCCATGGCCCATACCCTCCCATTTTGTGTGTGGTTGTGCTTCTTGCTGCCGTCACTCTTTTTCATCTTCTCATTTCGCATGGTGGGGGTGATTGTGCTCTCCTTTTGCCTTCTTTGCATCCATTTTTGTTATTTCCTGGTAACTTTTTTATTTCCTTTCAGTTTTTCCTTCTTACAAGTTTGTATAGTTATAAAAACTTTTGTCTTCCTTTGTGATTCTTTCACCCACGTACCATGATCTGTTAGAGTTTTACCATTCCCCATTTTGCTCTTTTACGTTGTCACACAAAAAAAAAATTAAATTTTTTTTTATAGTTTATGCTGTCATTAGGTGTGTGTTCATTGATTAAAAAGAAGGATGTTGTTGCCTTGATTTTGTGCATAACCTTAGATGATTAAATTTATTGGCAACCATATAAAATGATGCATGCCTGGGATTTGTTTGCTTGGATATTGATTATGCTGATTTTGACTTAGGCTCAATTATGACTAATTGTGCAAATTCTGGATTGGGTGTTTTGATGTCCTAGTCAATTCCAGTAGAGCACGTAGCCGTTGTAGCTATGCTTTTGTTCTGTCTACCATGTTATGACTTATTCTTACAAGTGCTTTGATTTGATGACTGCATTTCACCATCCTACAACTGTTTTTTGATGTTAAAAATTCT
Organism: Ormosia emarginata; assembly: GCA_029884605.1. Lineage (NCBI taxonomy): Eukaryota > Viridiplantae > Streptophyta > Magnoliopsida > Fabales > Fabaceae > Ormosia > Ormosia emarginata. The sequence continues at coordinate 52,376,279 of JAQQTP010000088.1, forward strand.
TATTACTCTTTTGATCTTCATTGGCAGGTTTAATGGCACCCAAGCACAAAAGTTGCCAAGTGCAATCCTCTTATGATTGTCGTCGATTTGTATCAACAGAGGCTCAAGAATGTCATGAAAAGTCTTTGATAAAAAAGGTTATAATTCTAGAGCGAGGATTTGCCCTGCCTGTGTGAGCCAGTGAATTCCATGCTATTATTGCCTATCACGGCTGGGAGAAATTGGGTGCTCGCCCTGATGTCGGCGTAATTCCAATGGTTAGAGAATTTTATGCCAATGCCAAATTTCATGTGAATAGCATTGTACAAGTCCGTGGGAAACCAGTGTCGTTTGCACCGGCGACTATCAGAGAATTTTGTTCCTTGCCAGATCCTCCAGTAGTGTGTGACTTTCAGTGTTTGGTAAATGGTGATATTGATATGGAGGCATTGACCACCCAACTTTGTGTGCCGGGTACTCGATGGACGATGACAGGTTGTAATTATGTCTCAGTCCCTCATTCATCTTTGCACCTCGATGCTAAGGCTTGCTATCACTTTCTTACCTGCCGCCTCCTCCCCACCACTTATTTGTCACATGTACCTATGGTGAGGGCCATTCTTTTGTATGCCATTATAGAAAACTTCAACATTGATGTCGGCTAGTTGCTCAACACAGATTAATACAGCTGCCAATTCAAGCTAGCAGGGTTTATGGTTTCTTTCCTTGATCACTGCTTTATGCAAGAAGGCTGGTGTCATCATGGTTTATGGTTTTTTTCCTCAACTGAGGACCTAATTCACCCCAAAGCGGACCTGACCTTGAGAGTTCTGAAGTAGTTAGCAGAGCCAGATAAGGCCCCACCCCAACCTCCTCAGTTGCGCCCCCCAACACGTACACCTCGGTCTACATCAGAGCATCTTGACCGCCTAGAACAGCAGCTTATATGGTTATCTACAACCATGCAAGCCCAATTTGACTATGGACCAGTTTCCCATGTACATGCCACCGCCAGCTGAAGACGATCTAAAGGATGATGAGGATTGATGTTCATCTTTAAAGGTGTTTCTTTCCTTGTTCTCTTTTTAAATTCAGTTGTATTTAACATTAGGGACAATGTTATGTTTAGGTTTAGGGGTGATTGGGTTGCTGCATATCAGTGTTTATGTGAGTGGATTGTATGCTTTAATTTCCTTGTCACTGTTGTGTATAATTAAAAAAAATGTTAAATTTTGGTGTGGCTGAGTAGATCTATGATATATTTGCTCTTGGTTTAATTGTTGATTTTGGGATTGATGCATGCCATTTGAAATTCAATTGAGCCTTAGTGCTTCATTGGTATATAAATGCATTTCCCTTTGCATGATTGAGAATCTTGGATTAAAAATAGTTGTGCACATCTAAAGAAGGTTGTGATTTGCTCTGTTGTGATGAAGATTTGGTTTCTAAATGAATGTATGACTCTCTCTTGAGGCGAAATTCTAGGTTGAGCATGTTTGATGAAATGATTAGGGCATTCTTTGGATTGGTTTAGCCTTTCAAGCCTACCCATGTATGCATGAATATCCCTAGTACCCATTTTGAGCCTTGTGAATGTGTTGGCCTTTATGTTTTGTTCTTTACCTACATCATCCTTACCTGTTTGCCCTTATTTATTGTTTATCCACCATTGCCTGTGTTGGGAGCATATCTTATAAAAGTTTATTTGAGTTTGATGAAACAATGGTGTGCTGCTATGGTCATGTCTTAGAACCCAACAGAATTGTGTTTTGAAAAAAAAAGGGGGGGTCCTGGTGCTAATGGTTCTTTGTGCTTGAAAATAAGCTTTTGGGTTCTTGACTTGTGCTAGAAAATTTACCTTGTGCGTAATGGTTGTTTGGCTTATTTAAGTCTTTTGCAAGTTTATATGTTCCAATATTTGTTCTATCCTTCCTTTCATTTCTTTACCCATTACCCTAGCCTTACATTACAACCCTGAAAGTCCCTCTTGATCATTAATCATGCTTGGTCCTACATTAGTGGAGAGAGAGATGAAAGACATTTTTGAAGAAATTTGAGTTTGAGTTGCTTGGGTATCCTCATAAGTTTTCTTGGATGTGCATGCTAGAGATAGGAAAAGAGTCCTTAATCATCTTTTGGGAAATATTTTACATAAAAATTGAAGCATGACAGCATGAACTGAAGATTAGATGGCATGTATGCTTGACTTTGAATCATTAAATATGAGATCGAACATGATGTCACATTATCTTGAGCATTTTGAGAATCGAAAATGTTGGGATTTGTGTGTGAATATATGGATGTTTGATGTTGAGAATGAGAAGTTAAGGCAATCTTGTTTTGTTTTGCTCGGGACTAGCAAAATCATAAGTTTGGGGGTGTGATAACTCTGTGAAATAGAGTTATTATGCAAGCATTTTCTGATGCATTTATAGGCTAGTTCCTTGAGTTTTATCATGTTTTCATTCAATCCTTGATAAAAAAAAAGTGTATAAGAATGATGGTTCATACATTTGCATAAATTGAAATAAACACACTCGTTTTTCCTATAAATAATTGACTAATTTGGTTTTTGCTAATTTCAGAAGCTTTAGAAGTGGTAAGAGAGCTCAAGGAAGTAAGAAGGATGAAAGTATGAGCTAACAATAAAGCAAAGTGAAGATCAAAGCAGTGGGAGCATTTTTGAAAATTAGAAACTCTCGTATTTACATAAGTGTCGCAGCGCAAACTTAGTGAAGTGCCGCGGCACAAATTTAGGAAAGTGCCGCAGCACTCTTGGAAAGAAAACAAAGTTACGTAGCCAACAAAAATGATTGAGGTGAAATTGGAGGGGCAATTTTGGCATCTGGGATCTTTTGGAAATTTAGTATGAGGACCTAAATTTGCTGGGGGGCGCAGCAATGGGGCATCTTTTATCTTTTGCATTTTTTTGGGGGCAACAAGGGACTGACGAGAGGCAACTTTTTGGAGGCGACAACGAAGCTTTCTGGAGAATTTGGGATAGGAGCAAGGTGGGGGTGAAAAGCTAGAGAGGCCGGACACAACACCTCTTTGATCGTGAAACCTAGTTTCTACTACATCTTCTCTTTATTTTTGTATCATGACTATGTTGCTCTTTCCTGAGTTTATTTCCCTTGAAATTATGATGTTCTAGTTTTCTTTTCTAGGGTTCTAGTGGATCTTACTATGTAAGTTGAATTGATTGTAATCCTTTTATGCTCTTATGATAATTTTGATTATGAATTCCTAATTTTATGCTTAATGCTCACAATTGATTGGCCATTATTTGTGTTGTTTTGGTGAACTCATTGAACTAGACATAGTGATTTGGATGTTATACCATGAGATTAGGAATTGCAAGTTCAATTATATTCAATTGTATGGATGAATTGATTAGCCAATAGTATAGAAGTATACCTATTGGTCATGCATAGCAAGCATTTGATATTTGTTCTCAATGCATGGAATTTTGTCAATTCACATAGAATTATAGTGTTTTGATAAAAGTCTATAGGTTTACAAGGCCATTGAAAGAGGTTTGTAAATGCTTGAACACATTGGCTAACATAATCAATTTGTTGATCAAGAGTAATGAAAGGATTACATGAAATCAAATCAAATAATAAGTGAAGTTAGATCCTAGATTCCCAAACCATTGTTTCTTCTCTGCTTATTTTTATCTGTTTTGGAATTGTTATTTTAATTTGTTTTACTTTTTCATCACTCAATTCAACTCGATTGCTTGGAATAGAGAACTAGTTGTAATTGGTTAATACTTAGCATAGATTTTTAACACAGTCTTTATGGGAACAATACTCGAATATTCACTCTTATTACTTGCCGATACGTGTGCTTGCGTAGTCTAGAAAACGGGCAACATCTAAATCCTAATTTCATTGTAACACCCACCGTAGGGTATCACATTTAAGACTAAAACTTATATAACTTACCCGAGTTATAAAAGAATTAATCTTGCAACGATATTGATTGTAAAATTCTATTTTTTGCAATAGTATAAAATCAAATAAATAAATGAAATCATACAATGCATAACTGAATAATAGTCACTCATAATATACGTAAATATAAAACTCGATTTTCAAATAATTTACATACATTAGATTGTACTTTAAAAGTAAATATGTACAATTGTTACATCAAAACATCAAACTAACCAAAGTTAAAAAAACTTCTAGTGAGAAAGTTCCTCAGAAGGATCTTCCTCAGTCTCCTCCGAAGACAAAGACTTTGGGTTCTATGCAGACGTTGGAACAGGCATACACGCAGAAGACACTATAGAATTCTCTCTAGGGTTGTAAGAAGGAATACCCTACAAATCCTTCATGGGCATCGAGAACTCTAAATGTAAAGAGATAGTAGTAGACAAAATAGGATTCCCATTACGGGTCTAGCTAAAAGTTAAGGTCAGCTCCCCAAAATAAACAACATGATCCCTCTCCAAGTTTATAGTCCAAGCATAAGCATCCTAATGGAATTGTACACGCATAAACCAGATGATGCCTCGTCGATACACTATAATATATAACAAATAAAATATCCCAAACAGAATCTAGGCGATCCTGACTCGTCTATATAAACATACAACATAACAAACATAACATGAAGAGATGAGATCCCCTACATCAATACCAATACGCCAGTATAGGAATAACCATAAACATACAGATATAACATTAACAGGTAAAATCATGTTATCATATCACAAATAAAATAACAAATAAATATAATTATCACATCAATATACTGACCCACTATGCATATGTACATAGACCAATTCCTACTCCATGGAGCTAATCACAATTTAGGAGAGAATGATCCAGAAGATCTGTTTGTATCTCATTAGCCTCAAATGAAGTGCCAAAACAGAATTTCAGCATACGCAACATAGCTTATACAAAATAGTCTACACTGAATCGTGATTATGGATAGTGTTTTGTCAAGATCGTCAGTGCATTGCATAGTACACGACGACCCAATGGTGCTACCAACTATCCACTTGTGGAATCCTCGCCTCGATGCCTCCATTGATCAACCAATGATCAACACTACACATATCGCACCCGCACTAAGGTGTATTTCATCTCCTAGGCCACTCGCCTTTACTAATAAGGCTAACATGTTTTTCAATGCATGATTTATGATCCATTATACATACATTCATATCACAATTTTTCATAAAAATACGCCATCACTTGGTGAAACTATTTTCCAACATATTTGGGTCCACTACGTTGGCCCGACAGCAAATCGATGTTATTTTTAATTGCGTAATACTTTTATCTCATTTTCATAATCATATAACATTTTTGTTACGTTTTCAATTAGCATAAGTATTTTCCAAAGTTTTCTCAATCACGTAAAGATTTTTGAACGTTTTCTCAATCGCGTAGCTCAAAAATCATTATTTTGGAAACACGAAGGCTTTATCACTATTTTCAATTGCGTAAATTATTTCTTGATTTTCTAAAATAAAATTTTAACACTTTTATATTTAATATACAAATAACCTTATTTAAAATACTTTCTTACTTAAAATTCCTTTAAATAATATTTTCTACTATTCTTTAAAAAAATTATCATTTCTTTGATTTTATCCAACCTTATAGATCAAAGTCTACCAACGTGCTCCAAAACCCAAATAGGTGAGCTATACGTCAGTAAACCCAAGTTCTTTTAAATTTAATCTCATCATAGCCGAAATCTACTTTCCAAATTATTCCAAAAATTTGTTTATTTCATTTTTATAGCTCAAAATCCACTAATTTAAATTCTTGTTACTTAATCTTCTATGACTACACTTAAAAAATTATTTTTGATCTAGATTTTCAATTCTCAGCATGTTGGCTGAAAATCAAGTAGTGTTTCCTCACAAAATATTTGTTCATTTCCTATTTCCTTTTCTTTGAAAAACCCTTAAATACTTTACTTATTGCCAAATCATCTAAATCCATACTTGATACAATATTTTTAATTGATTTGCTCCAAAATAAGTGTGGAGGTCGTGGCCTCTAGGTTCTTTGGAACCAAAATCTCTTTCCTTTTCATGTGATTCAAATTCTATATTACACATAAATTATCATGCTTCAACTGTCACATATTCATGGAAACTATTAAAACAATAAAAGCATATTAATCAAAACAATCACAAAGCATGAAAACTTATACATACAAGTGAATAAATCCTTATGTGGATTTTTCACTAACAACCAATTTCATCCCTCACCACCATACATGGTTGATGAGGTTAATCTCCCTCTTACCTTAAGGGACGATCAATCAAGTCCTTGCTTGTCCTCTTAAAGATTTCGTAGACCAAGAACACAAACTTAGAACTTTAAAATAAGGAAAACATGGATCAAACATTAGAACTTTAAAATCAAACTTAGAAACAAAAATCAAGAACTTTACCTTGAAAGCTTAAGAACCCTAGCTTGTAATAAAGGTAATAGATGGATGATTTAGCGTATGCTCTTAACATGAAAGAGTCTTAGAATAACATGTAGGTTTAGAAAACAAGGTTAAATGGAATTAAGAGTGTAACATCCCAAAAATTAATAATTTCATGACAAATAATCATTTTATAATATTTATGATTTTTGAAAATTTTTCTGGATTTTTCTGAGAACGCGGAATATTTTAATATTATTTCTCATTTTATGTGGGCGCTGAGCAGAGCCGGGAAAATGAGATATTTTTCTCGAGAACCTTGAACTGTGAAAACGTCGACGGAGGATCTTACTAAACCCGAGAGAGCATACACAATTTACGAGATTTCATGTTTTTCGAGAAATTTCATCTAAAAGGATGAAAATCGCTGTGAAAAATTTTATCCGCTGGACAATTAATACTGACTTCTGTCAACATTAACAATTGTCCATTGGATAATAGTATGTATTAAAAATTCTATCACCATATCCTAATGCAATCCACTTTAATTCAAATTAGTGTACTTTCATCAAGAAGCTTCCTTGAGAAGCTTTAGCAACAAATGACTAAGCTACCCTTGGCTTGTTGGGGAAGCCAAAAATTCTCCCCCTCTCTCCCTCCATAGCCGTGGCAATGCTTGCCCTTGAGAGGCAAAATTTTTCCTCTTCACCTAATACACATCACTCAAAATATCTCTCACTTTTCACAACAATTTCTCTCTCTAGCTTTCCTCTTCCATTTCTCTCTTTCTTCTCTCTTCTTCTCCCTTCTTCTCTACGAAAATACAGCCACCATTAGAGACCATTCTCTTCACTTTTCTCTTCATAAACACCATTTCTATACTCCCCTCAACCTCCTTTACACTTCCTATTTGAAGGGTTTTCTTCAAAACCCAACTTTTCCTCCATTGCCATCCAAGACAAAGCTTCCAACTTTGAGGTAAAGCTTCCATTTTTCTTCTTCTTTCTCTTCATTTTCGTGCTCTAGGGTCTCATTGGAGACCAAAGATCCATTCTTTACCATGTTTAATGTTAGTTCTTGATGAATGAAATTCTAAGGTTTTGGGAAGTTTAAAACCGAATCTCCAAGGAGGAAGTAGGAGCCCATTTTCATGTTCTTCCTTTAGGTAAGAGGGAGATCTACTCACTTCAACGATTATTGGTGGTGAGGAGATTTTTGTGTGGTTGTTGATGGAGAAATCCATCTTTGTATGTTTACTTTGTTGGGTGATTTTTCATGTTTAAGTATTCTTAATTGAGATTGATACTTGTATAATGTTGTTGAATGTATTTGATATGTTGAAAATGCTTGATCATGTTAGGGTTGTTAAATGGAAAATTTGGAGTTTCCAACCCCAATATAAGGCTATGGTTTTGACTAGGATTTTGAGGTATGAATTGGTTTTTGTACACAAATAAAATAAAGCTTATGTAATTAAAGGTTGAATGATAATGTTGGAAATGAATGGATGTAGATTTTTTAGGGTTTCCTAACCTAATGTGAGACTACGGTTTTAGCTTAGAATTTAGGGAAATAGGAATGATTTTGTGTGAACAAAAAGTTGAGTGATTATATATATCAAGAAATTAGTGCATAAAAAGGAAATAAATTGAAACTTTGAAGACTTGAGAGGTCACAGTTTTTGTGAGAAAAATTGGAGTTCAAATGATGCTTTAGTGTATCCTTGGAATTTAAGAATTTAGAGACAAACATAATCTATAATGAGATGAGAGAATTGAATTGGATGATAACACCTCTGAGGCCTATAACATCCTTAAAATTAATAATTTTATGACAAATAATTGTTTTATAATATTTGTGATTTTTGAAAAATTTTCTGGAATTTTCTGAGAATGCAAAATATTTTAATACTATTCCTCATTTTGCGTGCACATTGAATGGAGTCAGAAAAATGAGATATTTTTCCAGAGAACCTTGAACTGTGAAAATGTCGACATGGGATCTTACTAAGCCCGAGGCTGGACATGAGTTACGAGGTTTTACGTTTTTCAAAAAATTTCATCTGACAGGATGAAAAATCGTTGTGTAAAATTTTATTCGCTGGATAATTAATACTGACTTTTGTCAACTGTAACAATTGTCCATTGGATAATAGCATGTATTAGAAACCCTATCACCTTATCCCAATGCAATCCACTTTATGTCAAATCAAATCCACTTTAATTTAAATTAGTATACTTTCATCAAAGCTTCTTTGAGAAACTTTGACTACCAAATGACCAAGCTACCCTTGGCTTATTGGAGAAGCCTCTCCCCCTCCTTTGCCGCGACACTCTTGCCCTTGGGAGGCAAAAATTTTGCCTCCCCACTTAACCTAATACACTCAAAATATCTCTCACTTTTCACAACACTTTCTCTCTCTAGCTTTCCTCTTCCATTTTCTCTCTTCCTTCTCTCTTCTTCTCCCTTCTCCTCTATGAAAATCCAGCCCCATTAGAGACCATTTCTCTTCACTTTTCTCTTCATAAACACCATTTATATACTCCTCTCACCCTCCTCTACACTTCCTATTTGAAGAGTTTTCTTCAAAAACTAACTTTTCCTCCATTGTCATCCAAGACAAAGCTTCAAGCTTTAAGGTAAAGGTTGCATTTTTCTTCCTTCTTTTCTTCATTTTCGTGTTCCATGGTCTCTTTGGTGACCATGGATCTCTTTTTTTTCAACTTATGATGATGATTCCTTGTCTTCAAATTTCTAGGGTTTCGAAAGCTCAAAACCGAAATCTTCAAGAAGCAAGTAGGAGCCCATTTTCGTGTTCTTCCTTTAGGTAAGAGGGAGATTTACTCACTTCAACCATTATTGGTGGTGAGGAGACCTTGTGTGTTTGTTGATGGAGAAATCCATCTTTGTATGCTTACTTTGTTTGGTGATTTTACATGTTTATGTATTCTAAATTGAGATTGGTGTTTAAATAATGATTTTGAATGAATTGGACATGTTGAAAATGCTTGATCATGTAAGGGTTGTTAAATGGAAAATTTGGAGTTTCCTACCCTTATATGAGACTACGGTTTTCACTTGGATTATTAGAGTTGGAAGTTGATTTGTGTAGAATGAAACTTATGTAATTAGGTATGAAATGAATTATGCATGAAATGAAATTTGGAGAGTCTTTTACCTTCTTAAGGGGCCACAGTTTTGACCTAAATTAATAAGGATTGGATTAAATTGGTGAGTAACAAAACTTATGTAGTTGGACATTAAAGAATTAATGATCATAATGAGATTGATGAATGAAAAATCTAAGTTTTCCTAACACCTATGGAGGTCACGGTTTTGATAAGAACTTAGGGATGTAAATTTGATTTGGAATAAGAATTAAGTGAAGCTTAAGTGGTTGAGTATTGAATGGTAATGTTAGATGTAATATAAGGAAAGATTTGGAATTTTACCACACTAATGAGGAGCCACGATTTTGGCTTTAGGTTTCAAGAGGTTGGATTAAATTTGTGGGAAGTGTGTTTTGTGTTAATTGGCATTAAATGACTAATATAAAAAGAAAGAGAATGGAAGGAAATTTAGAACCTTGAAGGGTTGTGAGGCCACAGTTTTGAGGGCTATTGAACCTAGGAATTGTCATAATTGATCAAGACATGAAACATTGAAGAGATTATGACATATTGACATTGAGAATGAATGCATATGCCATTGTAATATACTTATGATAAATGCATCATTGATAGACATACATGATTAGACATTGCGTCGTCATGTATATGTGTTGTCCGTTGGACATTGTTGTAAGGGCGATGTATGCCTAGAAGTTGAATAACACCTATGTACGGGTTGTAACATCCCGAAAATTGATAATTTTAGGATAAATAGTCGTTTTATAATATTTGTGATTTTTGAAAAATTTTCTGTATTTTTCTAAGAACATGAAACATTTTAACATTATTCCTCGTTTTACGTGTGCACTAAACGGAGTCGGGTTAATATCCCGAAAATTAATAATTTCATGATAAATGATCATTTTATAATATTTAGGGTTTTTGCGAATTTTTCTGAATTTTTCTGAGAACACGGAACATTTTAACATTAGATAATAGCATGTAATAAAAATCTTATCACCTTATCCTAACGTAATCTACTTTATGTCATAACAAATCTACTTTAATTCAAATATAATGCTATGTTAATCAAGCATCTAGAAACTTTGACCTAAAATGACCTAACTACCCACTCTAATTGCATGGAAAAGTCAAAACACTCCCTCCCACTCTCTCTTAGGGTTACAGTTGGCAGCCCACTTTGGAGCCTAAATGGCTAAAATTCTACTACTCACTTAACACACCAAAACCCTAATTCATTTTCAACTTTCCTTCTCTCTCTTCACTTTCTTCTTCTTCATTTTGCTCTCCCTTCTCTCTACACCCATAGCTACGGCTGCAGCCCTTCATCCACCATATTTCTTCTCATTTCTCTTCATCAATCACATTTCTACACTCACCTCCATCTTCTCTACAACTTCCATTCACAAAGTTTTTCCAAAATCCAATCTCTTCTCCATTGACTCCTAAGGTCAAGTCTCTAACTTTGAGGTTAAGCTCCAGTCTTTCTTCTCTTCTCTTTTCATTTTCGTGCTCCATGGCTTCTTTAATGGCCATGGATCCATTCTTTTTCATGTCTAATGGTTGGTTTTGATGGTGGAAAATCCTAGGGTTTGTGGAGCCACAAAACCGAAATCACAAGGAACAAGGAGGAGATCATTTTCGTGTTCACCTCTTTGGTAAGAGGGAGACCACTCTATTCAACCTAAAATGGTGGTTGGGAACTTGTTTGTTTAAGGATTTGTGAGAAACCCTAACATGGGTTACTCTTTTGATTTTGTTGTTTTCTATTTGATTCTTTAAATTTCCATTACTTTACTTAATTTGTTGGATGAATTTGATTCTTGGTGATATTGTAACAATTTGGATGGATTAGAAATTGTGGTTTTGAGACAAAAGCCCCTTGCTTTGTGCAAGAAGGCTCACGGCCAAGCACCCTTGGTGGGGTGGTGATGGTTAAAAAAAATTGTAATCTAATGAAATGGTAATGATTGAGTGGACAAGGACCAATGGAGAAGTGAAAATTTAGACTCCTAACCCTATGAGGCTCACGGTCATGAAGGAGAAAGAATGGTAAAAATTGTGACTTGGATGAAGGATTGATGAATTGGACATTAGATGGTAATTAGGAATCCATAATGGGTAAGGATAATTAATCAAAGTCTTAAATTGGTAACTTAGAAAATTTTAATCAAGAGGAAGAACATAAGTGTATGAGTTTAGAGGAATTTGAGATAAACCTATAAAGTGAACTATAATCAAGATCAAAGAAAGAAGTGAATTTACTAAGGTGTTAAGAATTGGATAGAGAACATAAAAAAAAAATTCCCTTGAAGATAAAGATCCATTATGAAAAAGTAATTAGGGTAAGTTATAATAATAATGTCATTAAAAAGTAATTGAAGTAATACATAATCATAATAATGTCATTAGAGATGTAATCAAAGTGAAAATAAATAATAATATTATGAGTGATGTTAATTAAAGCGAGACCTTAAGATGAACGTTGTATCATTATGGGTCCAAAAATCGGGACCTAAACCTCATTGATGATTGATTGGGCCATATGTGGCATAATACAGAATATTACGCTTCTATTGATGATGCATGACTACTTATTGATGAGAAAGTACATCGTTGTAAATACGTATATGAGAATGCATAGGGTCATCATGCATTAAATATTTCCTCAGTCTGTGACTGTTAAAAGGCTCTGTTGCCTAGGAGTTGAATTACACCTTAGTGCGGGTGCGAATAGACAAGTGTAAGTCTTTGTTAACCTTGGGGTGTGGGTATTCCATCGTATGGCCCGTTGGTAGCTCTTCTGCGTCGTGGGATAGACTAATGCAACGCACCGACGATCCAAACCGAGACACTGTCCTATGATCGCGATCTTGTGAGAATGCCGTTGTATAAAGCCTTGATGCGCAAAATATTATTTTTATGGGAAGCACTTGTTTTTATGGCTGACGAGATACTAGCACGTCTCTTTGATCATTCACTCCTGTAACATCCTGAAAATTAATAATTTTAGGATAAATAATCAAATTACAATATTTAGGATTTTTGGAAATTTTTCTCGATTTTTTTGAGAACGCGAAATATTTTAATATATTCTTCGTTTTGCGTGCACATTGGGCAGAGTTGGGAAAACGATTGTAACGTTTCAAAAGTTAGAAAATTTTGTGACAAATAGTCGTTTTATAATATTTGTGATTTATGGAAATTTTCTAGAACTTTTTCAGAGACGTTGAATATTTTAATATATTCTTTGTTTTACGTGTACATTGAGCAGACTCTGGAAAACGACTGTAATGCTTCGAAAGTTGAAAAATTTTATGACGAATATTCATTTTACAATATTTGTGATTTTTTAGAATTTTCTGGAATTTTTCCGGAAACGTCGAATATTTTAATATATTTATCGTTTTGCGTGCGTACTGAGCGGAGCCGGGAAAATGAAATATTTTTCCCGAGAACCTTGAACTATGGAAACGTCGACGGTGGATCTTACTAAACCCAAGGCCGGACACAGTTTATGAGATTTCTCATTTTTCGAGAAATTTAACAGACAAAATAATAAAACGTTGTGTAAATTTCATCTGTTAGATAAATTAATACTAACTTCTGTCAACTGTAACTATTATCCATTGGATAATAGCATGCATTAGAAATCCTATCACCTTATCCTAATGTAATCTACTTTATGTCAAATTAAATCTACTTTAATTCAAATTTGTGTGCTTTTTCAAAGCTTCTTTAAGAAGCTTTGACCACCAAATGACCCAATTGCCCTTGGCTTGCATGAGAAGCCAAATCCTCTCCCTCACACTCTCTATTGCAGCAGCCCACACATGCCAAGGAGGGCAAAGTTGTGACTTGCACACTTAACCTAATACACACACAAAATTACCTCACTTTAACCTACCACTTTCTCTCTCTTCACTTCATCTTCTTCTTCTTTTCTCCTCCTTTTCTCTACCTCCACCATAGCCACAAAATTTGCATCTCCTCCTCCTCCATTTTTGTTCATCTTTTCTCTTCTCCAAGCCCATTTCTACACTTGCCTTCACTTCCTCTACCTTCTTTGTGTAGAAAGTTTCTTCATTTTCCATTCCTACCTCCATTTTCTCTCCACCTCTTCTCTTCTTCCTCCTCTTGAATCCGAAAATGGCAGCCCACTAATGGCCATGATCCTTCATCTTTTTGTTTCACCAAGACCATTTCTAGACTTCTCTCAACCTCCTCTACACTTTCTCTTTAGAAAATCTCTTCAAAAATCCAACTTTTCTACCTCTCCTTCTCCAAATCCGAAAATCACTATTCCATGGATGACCAAGCTTTTTGATTTTTCTCTTCACTAAACACTTTTATATACTTACCTTCATCTTCCCTATAAGTTTCATTTAGAAGGCTTGCTCAAAATCCAACCTTGTCTCCATTGTCTTCTAAGGTAAAGATTCTTGATTTCTCTCCTATTTCTTCTCATTTTCATTTTCCTTGGTTACTATGTGACCAAGGGCTTCTCTTTTTGAGCAATGATGTGTGATTTGAGTGATTTTGAACACTCTAGGATTCTTGGGTGAGTGGAATCCAAAAATCACCAAAAATACATCTCAAGGAGTTCAAGCTTAAGGCTTTAGGTAAAATTCTTCCCATTCATTTCTCAATTTCATTTTCCTTGGTCACCTATGTGACCAAGGATCATTCTTTTCAATCCTTAGTTTGTAAATATGAGAATTTGACCACTTTATGGTTCTCTTGAAGGTGGAATCCGAATTTCCAAATCAAGGAGCCAAGGAGTTGTTTTCTTGAATTATCTCCTCTAGGTAAGAGGGAGACTACTCACTTCAACCACTTATGGTGGTGAGGGAACTTTGTATGTATATTGATGGAGAATTCCATCCTTGTATGCTCACTTGAATTGTAAAAATTTGTATGATATAGTGTTTTTGAATTTGATTAATGCTTGAATTGTGTTCTTGAATATGTTTGATGTGTTAAATATGCTTGATCAAGTTAAGGTTGTTAAATGGAAAATGTGGAGTTTCCTACCTTGACTTGATGCCATGGTTTTGAGATGATTCTTGATTGATATATTTGTTTAGTACATAATAAAAGAAAGCTATGAAATTGAATATTAAATGATGATAAATAAAACTTATGAATATGAAATTCCAAGGGTTTACTACCCCACATGAAGCCACGGTTTTGGTCTTGATAAAGAGGCAATGGGATTAAGTTTGATGAACTAAATGTAAGTGAACTAGTATCAAGAAAACTTATGCATAATAGTGGAAAGAAAAAAATTAGACATTGGATACCTATGAAGCCACGGTTTTGGCATTGAACCTTAGGCAATTGGATTGATCTTAATGAACTAAAATTTAAGTGAATTGATAATGATGACCTAGTACATAAAAGGGAAAGAAAAAGTGAAACTTAGAGGACTTATGAAACCACGGTTTGGACCTTGGAAATTTGGGAATTGAATTGATCTTGTGAGGAATAGAATTTGAGTGATTAAGTATCAAGTAACTAATGCATAATGTGGTAAAGAATTGAAACTTTGATGACAAATGATGGCCATGGTTTTGGCTTAAAATCATAAGGAATTGAAATGACGTTGATAAATCAAAATATAAGTAAATTGAGATTAAGAAGTTAATACATAAAATGGAAAGAAATTGGATCTTTGAGGACTTGAAGGGCCACGGTTTTGACCCATGATAATGAGAGTTTGGATTGAGTTAGTGAGCAATAAAGCTTGTGTAATTGAACACTAAAGGATTTATAATCATAGTGGAGTTGGTTATGAAAAACTTAAAGTTTAAATGATGCCTTTGTGCATCTTTGGAGATTAGGAGTTTAAAGACTTGAAAAATCCCTAATGTGGATATGATGATAATTGATAAATCATGAATACCTAATAATGTTGAGGAATTGGATTGATCCCATGTAAAATAAAAACTAAGTGATTGGTATCAAGAGACTAGAGCATAATGTGAGAAGGAATTTAGAACCTTGAGGGCTTGTGAGGCTACGATTTTAAGGGTTAGTTAACCTAAGTATTTTCATAATTGATCAAGACTTAAGTTCTTGAAAATGTTAAACCTTTAATGGGGAATGGAGATAATGATAAACCATAATATATATTGATATTGAGATTTGACTCTATGTGTTGTGAGTCCCTATGAAAGGTTATGTACTTGTTGATTTAATTCTCGATGAGATATGACATGTTGATACTGAGAATGACTATATACCATTGTGGTAGTGTATATGATGAATGCATCATTGATGAACATACATGATTGGACATTATGTCGTCATGCATATGTTTTGTCCGTTGGACATTGTTGAAAGGCGATGTATGCCTAGGAGTTGAATAACACCTATGTGCGGGTGTGAATAGACTAGCGTAGGTGCCATATGTTGTTGGCCCTGGGGGCGTCGGGGTGCGGGTTCCTCACATGGACAGTTATGAGCTCCTCTGTGCCATAAGGTAGACCGATGCAAACACACCGATGATCCGGACCGGGATGCTGTCCTATATCGCGATCAACTATTGAGGTGCCATGTATAAGCCATTTGCGTAAATATTTTTATGAGATGAAGCACACTGTATTTTAAGGCTAACGATATACTGGCATTACTCCTTGATCATTCACTCTGAAAATGTTTATGTCTAGCTCCATGGAGTAGGAATTGTGGTATCACAATGCATTATGCATCGTTCATTGTCGGTCTCATAAATTGTTGAGCATGAACACCTGTGAATGTGAAGATAACTATTTTGCTTCTGTAAATGATTATCTGATTGTTGTGCTGATTCCTGAAAATACTATTGTGATCTGTCTGCTATTGCTTACTGTTGTTCTGCCTTTACTATAAATATCACTGTTATTATTGATTCTTATTATTGCTTATAATTGAATTGCTTTTATTATAAATTTCACTGTTACTGTTAATAAATATATGAACTGTATTGCTTTGTGGGCGCTACTGGCCGTGTCATTTTCTTCTTACCGCTTAGTAATGGTAATGAAAGATGGGTGTCTCACCTCTTTCCTATATTTTTGTATTTCTGTTTTATATTTATATTTGATAAAAGATCGTGAGGAAGATAAAGAGGGATCACACCTTGGTTGATTGGATTGGGCGTTTGGACAAGATTTCTTCGGCTACGTACGAGTGCAGTTGCGTGGAGGCATTGATGCCTGACTTGTTGAATGGGACTCTGAGCATCGTATGTGTATATGGGGTTGCGGCTTTGTCTACTAGTAGTACCTACCCCAGGGTTACTACTTTTCCCCTTTAGTGTTTTTATTCCCGCTGTATTTTATTTGACTCTGTAATTATTATATTCTATGTTATTAGTGATTTGTGTTATTTGACTATAAAATATATATATAAGGAATGTGATTTTATTTCAGTGGTTGTATTAAGGGTTGAATATATTTATATTTCATTCATGGCTCGTATTTTCTACTTATGCATAAAAAAAATAAAAAAAATAAACTTGCGTAAATTTTGAAATTACTGTTATCATGACTGTGACACGCCTGGATCTAGTAACTGTGGTGTAATGACGATTACGTTGCGATTATTATATTTAGGGGTGTTACAACTCCAATGTTTATATCTAGCTCCATGGAGTAGGAATTTTTCAGTACCCAATGTGGGATCTTGTTACTATATACATACATATTTTGAGTCACATATTTTCTGACATGTACTCATATGCACCTTAATTGCTATTGTATATATATATATATATATATATATATATATATATATATATATATATATATTTGTGATTTTTATTGATGTTTGAATCGCTTGGAAATTATTATTAAATTGCCCTATGCCTGGATTTTATGTTGTTTATTACCCTGTTGTATTGTATGGGCGTTTTGCGCCATTTAGTTTCTTACTGTCGTATTTGGTAATAAATGACGAGTATCTCACCTCCTTATTGTATATTCTGTTATTTTGTATCATTGTGTGATTTACTGAAGATGTTCGTGAGGAAGAAAAGAAAACTTCTAGGTTTTCTGGCTTCTGGCCATATCTCGATTGAGACCAAAGTTGCAGAGGATGACGTCTTGCCCCTGTGGATTTTTTGGCTATGTGCGAATTAACTTTCACGGAGGTCCTAATTGCTGGCACATCAATGTGCAGACCGACCATTGTGTGTATCATGGCGAATTGACTGTGTCCTAGGCGTGGGGACATTATGATTCTTCTATTTTTGACTTTCATGCTTTTGTGTGGCTGGAGTTTTACCTGCCCGTGAGGGACATGTGGGGTGACATGTATTACACCCCTCGTGAAGATTCCTTTTTGTCCACCGCTTGAGCTCTTGGCCGTTGCTCTGTCATCCCGATGGATGTTTCCTCGGATGAAGAGGATCCTGAGGAGGACCCTGCTACGGTCCCTTCTCGTCAGTCCTAGTGGCTAAGTTTATTGGTAGCTACTGATGGCTAAACAATTATATTTTTTTTTGGGAAGCCTGATGTCTGTACATGTTGGGGGTATATTTGTATCTCTTTGGGTAGGTACATATTTTGCTTTTTGTATATTTTGGAAATGTAATTAAACAGGCTTATGCTTCTAGTACAATATATGTAATTATCCATATTGTGTAGGATTGTATGTTTTATTCTACACTGATTTCACTTCGATCATTTTAACAAAAGTTTCATTTGAAAAGGAACCTTTAATTTTCAATTCATTTAACGTTATATATCCATGAACAGGTATATACGTATATTAATGGAGTTTTAACCGGACTCATTATCAAATAAAAAAAATTAAATATTTGTCTCAACTTTTCCATATTTATTTGTATGTCATTTCTCTATAGTGCAACGTTCATTCTTCTTACCCATTATGACTAAGAGAAAGGGGCGTTACACTGTCTTAGTATCAGAGCTTCCGGTTTGAGTTTTCTTTTGGGTCTTGTGGTGTTGAATTGCTTATGTATGTTGTGTGAACTTTATTTAGTATTCTGTAAAGATACATCTAACTTTTCTCTGTGTTCTGTATAGTTCGATTTGAGAGAGATTATGGCTAGTCGAGGAGATATGATAGCTGCAATTGAGGCAATCCAGAGAGTGGCTGAAGCTATGCTACAACAGAACCAACAGACTGCTCAGCAACAAGAACGGGCTGCACAGCAACTAAAGGCAACCGTTGATGCCCAAAATTTGGTGGAATTTCGTCGTACGAATCCTCCACAGTTTAAAGGAGAATTTGATCTGGAAAAGATGGCCTTGTGGATCAAAGAACTAGAGAAGATATTCAATGGGATGAATTGTACTGATAATAGGAAAGTGACCTATACTGCATTCATGATCGTAGGCGATGCTGAGAATTGGTGGACTGGAGAACGGAGACTGCTGGAAGCCGAACACCGGGAGATCAATTGGGGAGTATTCAAGGAGAGATTCCTGAATAAATATTTTCTTGAAAGTACAAGACATGCGAAGGAGATGGAATTTCTGAGTCTTCGTCAGGGAAGTATAACTGTAAGCGAATATGTCACGAGGTTCGAAAGCTTATCGAAGTTTTCATCCTATGTGCAAGGTCAAACAAACGATACGTGGAAGTGTCAGAAATTTGAGGAAGGTCTAAGGCTTGACAAGAAGAGAGCCATTGTCACTCTGAAGATTAACTAATTTTTGGAGCTGTTAGACACGTGCCACAAAGTAGAAGAAATAGACCAAGCACGTGATGCAAGAAACAAGAACTTTGGACCTTTTTGGTCACAAAGAGGCGGAAGCAGTAACGCTGGTCGCTATCAAAAGAAGCCTTATTCCCAACCATCTGGGAATCAACAACAACGACAACACGGTGGGAACTCTGGGGGAAGCCCAAATAGAACAGGTCAAACTAATGCGTCTGGACCAAGATGCATGAAGTGCGGGAAAGAGCACTATACTAGGGACTACTCGATCAAGGGAATCATTTGCTTTCGGTGTGGGAAATCGGGACATGTTTCTCGTGACTGTAATCAATCCAAGGTGGAATCATTTGTCAATGCTGCTAGGACCTCTAAACCGCAGGCTAGAGGCAGAGTCTATACCTTAATTGGTGTTGAGGCCTCTAAGTCCGAAGATCTGATACAGGGAGAAGGTACCATAGAAGGTAATCTTTTAATTGTACTATATGATTCTGGTGCAACTCATTCTTTCATTTCATATGACTGTGTGAAAAGACTTGGTTTGCCTGTGTCTTCTTTACCTTTTGATTTAACTATTTCGACTCCTACTGCAAAACCTGTCGTTACTACCAAAGTCTGTCTAAGTTGTCCTTTGATTGTTGAAGGTCGAATCTTTTCTGTCGATTTGATCTGCTTGCCATTATCTCAATTAGATGTGATATTAGGAATGGATTGGTTATCTGCTAACCATATCCTGTTAGACTGCTCTAGAAAAACCATAGTTTTCCCTTTGGATGAGAATTCTAGATTTTTGACTGCCAATCAAGTGAAAGCTTTCTTGAAAGAAGGAGCTCGAGGATACATGTTGTTATCTTCTTTGAAGGTCGAGAACAAGGTTGACATGGACGCAATCTTTGTGGTTCGGGAGTTTCCTGAAGTTTTCCCTGAAGATATACCTGGCTTGCCACCGGAACAAGAGATTGAATTTGCTATTGACTTGGTACCTAGAGCTGGCCCTATTTCCATAGCGGCTTACCGTATGTCGCCAGCGGAGCTTGTAGAACTCAAGAAGCAATTGGAAGAGCTTTTGGGGAAGCAATTTGTGAGACCCAGTGTATCACCTTGGGAAGCACCTGTATTGCTAGTTAAGAAAAAGGACGGTACTTCAAGATTGTGCGTGGATTATCATCAGTTGAATAAAATCACGATCAAGAACAAGTATCCATTGCCGAGGATAGATGATCTAATGGACCAACTGAAGGGAGCAGCGGTATTTTCCAAAATTGATTTGCAATCGGGTTACCATCATATCAGAGTGAAAGTGGAAGACATTCCCAAAACGGCTTTTCATACCCGTTATGGACATTACGAGTACTTGGTGATGCCTTTTGGTGTGACTAATGCACCTGCGATATTCATGGACTATATTGATAGGATCTTTCATCCTTATTTGGACCTATTCGTCGTTGTTTTCATCGACGATATCCTGATCTATTCACAAAGTCAGGAGGATCATGCTAAACATCTCAGTATAGTTCTTCAGATTTTGAAGGAGAAAGAGCTGTATGCTAAATTGTCCAAGTGTGAGTTTTGGTTGGATGAAGTGAAATACTTAGGTCATGTGATTTCAAAAGAAGGAATTGTTATAGATCCATTGAAGGTAGAAGCTGTTCTACAATGGGAAAGGCCAACGACGATGACAGAAATTCGAAGTTTTGTTGGATTAGCCGGATACTATCGGAGGTTCATTGAAGGATTTTCTAAGATCGCCGGACCACTCACTCAACTCACCAGGAAGAATCAGGCATTTGAATGGACAAATGCTTGTGAAGGAAGTTTCCAAGAGCTGAAAAAGAGACTAACTACTTCACCCGTGTTAGTTTTGCCTAATCCAAACGAACCATTTGAGGTGTACTATGATGCTTCTTATCAAGGATTGGGATACGTTCTTATGCAAGGCGGAAAAGTGGTGGCTTATGCCTCAAGACAATTATGAGTGCATGAGAAGAACTACCCAACACATGATTTGGAGTTAGCTGCTGTGGTATTTGCTTTGAAAATATGGAGACACTATCTGTATGGAGCAACATTCGATGTCTTCAGTGACCACAAGAGCTTGAAATACCTGTATGATCAGAGGGAGTTGAATATGAGACAACGAAGATGGCAAGAATTCCTGAAGGATTATGATTTCTAACTCCAGTATCATCCTGGAAAGGTGAATGTTGTGGCCGATGCTTTAAGTAGGAAGACGATCAGTGTTTCTGCCATGATGATCAGAGAGAAAGACTTGATAGAACAATTCCGAGACACATGGTCTTTTATGGAGTTGATGCCAGGAAAGATTTGCATGAACATGGTCACGATCTCGAGTGCACTAATGAATGATATTCGAGAGAAGCAGAAGGTTGACAAGTTCTTGCAAGAGGAAAGAGAGTTAATAAGGCAGGGTGGTGTGTCAACGCTGAAGGAAGGAAGTGATGGAATTTTAAGATTCCAAGGCCGAGTGTGTGTACCAAAAGATCAAGAATTGAGAAAGTACATTCTTGAACATGCTCATACAAGTCAGTTGAGTATGCATCCTGGTATGACCAAAATGTATCAAGACTTGAAGAAGTTATTTTGGTGGCATGGGATGAAAAGAGATGTTGCTAGATGCGTATCTTCTTGTTTAGTTTGCCAGAAAACGAAGATTAAACATCAACAACCAGCTGGAATGCTACAACCTTTGACCATTCTCGAATGGAAATGGGATAGTATTGCCATGGACTTTGTTGTTGGATTACCGAAGACTAGGAAAGGATATGATTCAATTTGGGTAAATATGGATCGACTTACGAAGTCAACACACTTCTTGTTGATCAACATAAAATATCCATTGGAGAAGTTGACTCAGACATACATTGGTGAAATTGTCAGACTTCATGGTATGCCCACGAGTATTATTTCTGACAGAGATTTGAGGTTTACATCGAAGTTTTGGAAAAGTCTTCAAGAAGCAATGGGAACGAAGTTATGGCTGAGTTCTGCATACCATCCGCAGACTGATGGTCAATCCGAGAGAACAATTCAGTCATTAGAGGATCTGCTGAGAGCTTGTGCTATAGAGCAAACTGGAAGTTGGAATGAAATCTTACCGTTGGTAGAGTTCACCTACAACAACAGTTATCATTCAAGTATAGGGATGGCACCCTATGAAGCTCTATATGGATGAAGGTGTCGAACACCATTATGTTGGTATCAAGAAGGAGAACGACTTACCGTTGGGCCTGAGCTTATTCAACAGACAACTAAAAAAGTCAAAATGATTCAAGAGAAAATGAGAACGACTCAGAGTCAGCAAAAGAGTTATGCGGACAAAAGGAGGAAACCTCTTGAATTTGAGGAAGGAGAGCATGTGTTCTTGAAAGTCACACCTACGACTGGAGTCGGTCGGGTTCTCAAATTTAGAAAGCTCACTCCAAAATTCCTTGGACCTTATCAAATTCTTCGTCGGGTAGGTCCTGTTGCATATTAAATAGCCTTACCCCCTTTCCTCTCAAATCTCCATAATGTCTTTCATGTGTCACAACTTCGAAAATACATTCTGAGTCCTGATCATGTCATAGCACTTGATTCAGTACAATTAAAGGAAAACTTTACTTATGAGATAACTCCTGTGAGGATTGAGGATAGGAGGATGAAGCAACTCAAAGGGAAGGACATTCCACTAGTGAAAGTAGTTTGGAACGAAGCAACTGGAGATATGACGTGGGAACTTGAGGACAAGATGTGGAGCAATACCCAGAATTGTTTTAAGGTATGAAAATTTCGAGGACAAAATTTTTATTTGTTGGCGAGAGTTGTAATACCCCAAATTTTATTTATTTCATGATAAATATTCGGTTTATAA
The DNA here is from genome assembly GCA_029884605.1 of Ormosia emarginata. NCBI lineage: Eukaryota > Viridiplantae > Streptophyta > Magnoliopsida > Fabales > Fabaceae > Ormosia > Ormosia emarginata. Next base: position 52,399,335 of record JAQQTP010000088.1, read on the forward strand.
TATTTGTGATTTTTTAGAATTTTTTTGAATTTTTCTGAAAATGCGGAATATTTTAATATATTTCTCGTTTTACGTGCACATTGAGCAGACTCTGGAAAATGACTGTAGCGATTTGAAAGTTGGAAAATTTTATGACGAATAGTCGTTTTATAATATTTGTGATTTTTGGGAATTTTCTAGAATTTTTCTAAAAACGTCGAATATTTTAGTATATTTCTCGTTTTACGTGCGCACTGAGCGGAACTGGGAAAATGAGATATTTTCTCCGAGAACCTTGAACTATGGAAACGTTGACGGGGGATCTTACTAAACCCAAGGCCAGACACAGTTTATGAGGTTTCACGTTTTCTGAGAAAATTTTAACAAATAAAATAATAAAATGCTGTGTAAAATTCATCCATCAAATAAATTAATACTGACTTCTGTCTACTGTAACTATTATCCATTGGATAATAGCATGAAATAAAAATCCTATCACCTTATCCTAATGTAATCTACTTTATGTCATAACAAATCTACTTTAATTCAAATATAATGTTATTTTAATCAAGCTTCTAGAAACTTTGACCTAAAATAACCTAACTACCCACTCTAATTGCATGGAAAAGTCAAAACACTCCCTCCCACTCTCTCTTAGGGCTACGGTTGGCAGCCCACTTTGGAGCCTAAATGGCTAAAATTCTACTACTCACTTAACACACCAAAACCTTAATTCATTTTCAACTTTCCTTCTCTCTCTTCACTTTCTTCGTCTTCATTTTGCTCTCCTTTCTCTCTACACCCATAGCTACGGCTGCAGCCCTTCCTCCACCATATTTCTTCTCATTTCTCTTCATCAATCACATTTCTACACTCACCTCCATCTTCTCAACAACTTCCATTCACAAAGTTTTTCCAAAATCCAATTTCTTCTCCATTGCCTCCTAAGGTAAAGTCTCTAACTTTGCGGTCAAGCTCCAATCTTTCTTCTCCTTTATTTTCATTTTCGTGCTCCATGGCTTCTTTAATGGCCATGGATTCATTCTTTTTCATGTCTAATGGTTGGTTTTGATGGTTGAAAATCCTAGGGTTTGTGGAGCCACAAAACCGAAATCACAAGGAACAAAGAGGAGATCATTTTCGTGTTCACCTCTTTGGTAAAAGGGAGACCACTCTATTCAACCTAAAATGGTGGTTGGGAACTTGTTTGTTTAAAGATTTGTGAGAAACCCTAGCATGGGTTACTCTTTTGATTTTGTTGTTTTTTATTTGATTCTTTAAATTTCCATTACTTTACATGATTTGTTGGATGAATTTGATTCTTGGTGATATTGTAATAATTTGGATGGATTGGAAATTGTGGTTTTGAGACAAAAGCCCCTTGCTTTGTGCAAGAAGGCTCACGGCCAAGCACCCTTGGTGGGGTGGTGATGGTTAAAAAAATTGTAATCTAATGAAATGGTAATGATTGAGTGAACAAGGACCAATGGAGAAGTGAAAATTTAGACTCCTAACCCTATGAGGCTCACGGTCATGAAGGAGAAAGAATGGTAAAAATTGTGACTTAGATGAAGAATTGATGAATTGGACATTAGATGGTAATTAGGAATCTATAATGTGTAAGGATAATTAATCAAAGTCTTAAATTGGTAACTTAGAGAATTTTAATCAAGAGGAAGAACATGAGTGTGTGAGTTTGGAGGAATTTGAGATAAACCTATAAAGTGAACTATAATCAAGATCAAAGAAAGAAGTGAATTTACTAAGGTGTTAAGAATTGGATAGAGAACATAAAAAAAAATTCCCTTAAAGATAAAGATCCATAATGAAAAAGTAATTAGGGTAAGTTATAATAATAATGTCATTAAAAAGTAAATAAGGCAAGTTATAATAATAATATCATTAAAAGGTAATTAAGGTAAACCATAATAATAATGTCATTAAAAGGGTAATTGAAGTAATACATAATCATAATAATGTCATTAGAGATGTAATCAAAGTGAAAATAAATAATAATCTTATGAGTGATATTAATTAAAGCGAGACCTTAAGATGAACGTTGTATCATTATGGGTCCAAAAATCGGGATCTAAACCTCGTTGATAATTGATTGGGCCATATGTGGCATAATACGGAATATTACGCTTCTATTGATGATGCATGACTACTTATTGATGAGAAAGTACATCGTTGTAAATACGTATATGAGAATGCATAGGGTCATCATGCATTAAATATTTGCTCAGTCTGTGACTGTTAAAAGGCTCTGTTGCCTAGGAGTTGAATTACACCTTAGTGCGGGTACGAATAGACAAGTGTAAGTCTTTGTTAACCTTGGGGACGTTGGGGTGTGGGTATTCCATCGTATGGCCCGTTGGTAGCTCTTCTGCGTCGTGGGATAGACTAATGCAACGCACCGACGATCCAAACCGAGACACTGTCCTATGATCGCGATCTTGTGAGAATGCCGTTGTATAAAGCCTTGATGCGCAAAATATTATTTTTATGGGAAGCACTTGTTTTTATGGCTGACGAGATACTAGCACGTCTCTTTGATCATTCACTCTAATGTTTATGTCTAGTTCCATGGAGTAAGAATTTGTCAGTACCCAATGTGGGATCTTGTTACCATATGCATACATATTTTGAGTCACATATTTTTTGACATGTACTCGTATGCCTACTTAATTGCTATTCTGTATATATATATGTGTGTGTGTATGTGTGTGTGTGTGTGATTTTTATTGTTGCTGTAACTGCTAGAAATTATTATTAAATTGCCCTCTGCCTGTATTTTATGTTGTTTATTATCCTGTTGTATTGTGTGGGCGCTTTGTGCTGTTTAGTTTCTTACTGCCATATTTGGTAATGAATGACGTGTATCTCACCTCTTTATTGTATATTCTGTTGTTCTGTATCATTGAGTGATTTACTGAAGATGTTCGTGAGGAAGAAAAGAAAACTTCTGGGTTTTCTGGCTTCTGGCCATATCTCGACTAAGACCGAAGTTGCCGAGGATGACGTCTCGCCCCCGTGGATTTTTTGGCTATGTGCGAATTAACTTTCACGGAGGTCCTGATTGCTGGCACATCAACGTGCAGACCGACCATTGTGTGTATCATGGCGAATTGACTGTGTCCTAGGCGTGAGGACATTATGATGCTTCTATTTTTGACTTTCATGCTTTTGTGTGGCTGGAGTTTTACCTGCCTGTGAGGGACATGTGGGGTGACATGTATTACACCCCTCGTGAAGATTCCTTTTTGTCCACCGCTCGGGCTCCTGCCCGTTGCTCTGTCATCCCGATGGATGTTTCCTCGGATGAAGAGGATCCTGAGGAGGACCCGGCTACGGTCCCTTCTCGTCAGTCCTAGTGGCTAAGTTTATTGGTAGCTACTGATGGCTAACCAGTTATATTTTTTTTTGAAGCCTAATGTCTGTACATGTTGGGGGTATATTTGTATCTCTTTGGGTAGGTACATATTTTTCTTTTTTGTATATTTTGGAAATGTAATTAAACAGGCTTACGCTTCTAGTATAATGTATGTAATTATCCATATTGTGTAGGATTGCATGTTTTATTCTACACTGATTTCACTTCGATCATTTTAATGGATGTTTCATTTGAAAAGGAACCTTTAATTTTCAATTCATTTAACGTTATATATCCATGAACAGGTACATACGTATATTAATGGAGTTTCAACCAGACTCATTATCAAATTAAAAAAAATTAAATATTTATCTTAACTTTTCCGTATTTATTTGTATGTCGTTTCTCTATAGTGCGACATTCCCTCTTCTTACCAATTATGAGTAAGAGAAAGGGGCATTACAACTTACATTGGGGATGTGACTCTAGTTCAGTGCAGTAATGAACCTGGAGCTGGTACGAACATATCTTATGTTCTTATACGTGTGGAGTTCCCTATACCCATTGGGGAGATGTGGGATAACTGCCGCCTCGTCCCTAGAGAGGTTTCGGTTATAACGCATGTTCGTGCTCCCGTCCATCTGGAAGTGTCGCAAGGGCGAGTATTCCCTATCGGAAACACTAAAGAAGATCAGGTGCAGGACTATTCCTTACATGTGTTAGACTTCGGGGAAGGTCGAACTTTTATATGGTAGTTATGTTATGCTATGTAAGACATATAATTTATATTGTTGTACATTAATTTATGTAAGGATGATGTACGTGTACTATGCATTAAGCTAATGTTGTATTTTGTGTTACGAGACAATATAATTACATTTCATCTCGTGGATCGTATTTTCTATTTATGCATAATGGAAATATCTCTAATTACTTTATAAATCTAAATTTGAAAATACTGGATATTTGACACTATGACATGCCTGGACCTAGTGACAGTGGTATAATGACGATTGTGATGCGGTGACTAGATTTAGGTGCGTTACAAGGCCTCGGTCTTGGCTTGAAATCTCAAAGGTTGGAATTGAATCGTGTAAGACGAAATCTATGTGATTAGTTATGAAATGAGTAAGACATGAAATGAAAATTTTGGAGGTTTCCCACCCAAACGTGAGGCCACGCTTTGGCTTGAACCTTGAGAAAATGAATTGATCCCAAGTGGAATAAAAGTTAAGTAATTAGGTATCAAGAGACTAGTGCATAAAATGGAAGGAAATTTTGAACCTCGAGGGCTTGTGAGGCCACGGTTTTAAGGGTTATTTAACCTAGGGAATTTCATAATTGATCAAGACTTAAGTTATTGGAAACGTTGGACCCTTAATGGGGAATGGTGATAAATGATGGACCGTAAACATACATTGAAGTTGAGAAGTGGTTCTATATTGTTGTAAGACCCTATGTGGGGCTAAGTATTTGTTGATGAATTTCTTGAAGAGATTATGACGTATTGACATTGAGAATGATTATACACCATTGTGGTATTGCATATGATAAATGTATCATTGATATGATTTATTGACATTGAGAATGAATGTATATGCCATTGAGGTATGCTTATGATCAATGCATCATTGATAGACATACATGATTAGACATTGCGTTGTTATGCATATGTGTTGTCTGTTGGACATTGTTGTAAAGGCGGTGTATGCCTAGGAGTTTGAATAACACCTATGTGTGGGTGCGAATAGACTAAGCGTAGGGTCATACTGGTTGGCCTTGGGGGCGTCGGGGTGCGGGTGCCTCACATGGACAGTTATGATCTCCTCTGTGCCGTGGGGTAGACCGATGCAAACACACCGACGATTCGGACTGAGACGTTGTCCTATATCGCAATCAACTATTGAGGTGCCATGTATAAGCCATTGTTGCATAAATATTTTTATTAGATGAAGCACACTATTTTTAAGGCTAACGATATATTGGCATTACTCTTTGATCATTCACTCTGAAAATGTTGATGTCTAGATCTATGGAGTAGGATTTTGGTCTAATGATGCATTGTGCACTGTTCATTGTCGATCTCATAAATTGTTGAGCATGAACACTTGTGACTGTGAAAATATCTGGTTTATTTCTGTAATAATGATCTGGATATTGTGCTGATTGCTTGAGATATCATTGCTTATACTTGTACTACTTTGCTATAAATTCTACTATTACTGTTAATGAATATGTGGACTATGTTGCTATGTGGTCGCTCTGCAACGTGTTGTCTTCTTACTGCTATAATGGTAATGGAAGTTGGGTGTCTCACCTCTTTACTGTATTACCCTACTTTTTGTCGTATTGGATAAAGACAGCGAATAGTGCGAATTGAGTTCGATTAGTTGGGTTTTAAGGATCGACTTCTGTTTCCTTGTGATGGCATCTGCACAACCTCCTCTGTTTCGCACATGGATATAGTTTCATAGTGGCTTGGAAGCCTGGCATTTTGACCGTGAAGCGGAGCGTGTTACTTACATTGGGGATGTGACCCTAGTTCAGTGCGGTAATGAACCTGGAGCTGGTACAAACATATCTTATGTTCCTATACGTGTGGAGTTCCCTATACCCATTGGGGAGATGTAGGTTAACCGCCGCCTCTTTCCTAGAGAGGTTTCAATTATAACACATGTCTGTGCTCCCATCCATTTGGAAGTGTCGCAAAGGTGAATATTCCCTATCGGAAACACTGAAAAAGATCAGGTGCAAGACTATTCCTTACATGTGTTATGTAACACCCTCCATAGGGCATGACATTTCCGACTAAAAATTTAAAAGACCTGAAAATCATTTAACAAAAGGCTTTGAGTTCAAAAAACTTTCTGGCTAATAAAAATTTTTATTTTTTCGGGCCCGTCCCAGACCCACATACAGCCCAAAATATCAGAAATATATTAAACATTTATAATATTCCAAAATATAGTTAAATATATTAAAATATTCAAAATATCTCAAAATATCTCAAATATATATTAAAATATTTAAAATATCTCAAAATATCTAAAATATAATAAAATATTCCAAATATCTTAAAATATCTAAAATATATTAAAATATTTAAATTATCCGAAATATCACAAAAATTCACAAAAATCATAATAATTGTGAAAATCATAAAAATTAAATCAGATTAGTAAAAATAATTAAAGATTGAGAGAAAAAAATAAAATACAAAGGCTTATATATACAACCCAAAAATAATATTAAAATAATCAAAAACGTAAAAATTCCCAAAAATTTCCAAAAATCACAAAAATCATAAAATTCATAGAAGTCGAGTCAGATTACTCAAAATGATTCAGAATCGACCAAAACAAATAAATTACGTATTCTCGGGGTGTTACAACACTCCCCTCCTAAAAAGAATTTTGTCCCCGAAATTCGTAGTAGTCTTAGAACAATCATGGATACTACTCTTTCATCTTGTCTTCCAGTTCTCATGTTGCATCCCCGCTTACGTCATTCCAGATTACTTCGACTAATGAAAACTCCTCGCCTCGTGTTCAACTGCTCCTTTAAAACCTGGAGAACCACATTGAGATGTCCAACATGTTCCTCACAATTTTCGAGAATAGATCAGAATGTCGTTAATAAAGATAATGACAATTCTTTCTAGATAAGGACGAAAGATACTATTCATATAATCTACGATCATTGCGGAAGCATTCACCACTCCAAACAGCACCACTTGAAGCTTCCTTGTCTTCGTATCGCTTCACTCTCTTGCCTTCGCTTCTAACAGGAAATGTCTCACAAATCAAGTTCTCTTTTTCAACAGTACTGTATCTGATACTATGACATGATTTTGACTAAAAATATCCTTTCTTGCAATTGTAATCTAAGAAAGAACATTATAAAGATTAGAAAGAAAAGATAGTGAAATTATCTGATGTGTTACCAGACATATCCAACAAGAAATTTGATATTGTCCGATTTTAAGAATGAGTTTTTCGGGGCACCAAAATTTTACTGAAACAATCTACAGGACATGGTTAAAGATAACCAATCCATTCTTAAGATCACATCTATCTCGTGAAAGAGGTAGACAGTTTAGATTAACAGAAAAGATTGTTTAAGTAACTGAATAGTAACAATAGGTTTAGTAATAGAAGTAGAAGTAGATAAGTTAAAAAAGTAACGAAGATACTGATAGTTGTAATCAACCCACATAGTCAATTAGTCATAAAAGAATGGGTTAGATCAAGAGTACATTCTCGCAATTGTGACACATGAAAGATATCATGAAGATGTAGAAAGAAAAGATGGTAGAGTCATCTCACATATTACCGGACCTATCCAACAGAGAAATTGATGTGGTCCGATGATCCAACAGAGAAATTGATGTGGTCTGATGAATTTAGAAGTGAGCTTTTTAAGTTAAATAAATCGACCAACAGGTCTAACAAAGCATGGATGGTTGAAAAAATGCTCGATCCATATTTTTCAGATCGTGTCTGTTTTGTGAAAGAGATAAACAAATTGAATCAACAGAAAAGATTCAGTCATTTAACAGACTTAGAATAGTTTAAGCAACTCAAGTTATCAACCAAAGGTTTTAGTATGAAAAAAAAATGGAAATAACTAGATCAAAAGATAATGAGAACACAGATAACCCTAATTGACCCACACAATCATACGCTATAAAGAAATGGGTTACCCTCGGAATTATACAGTATAGTTAAAGGATCACCTCTTGTGACACAATCTTCATGGTTTAGGTCTTTAGTCTGGGATGCTTTTGCTCCACTTGAAGAATCGTTGCTCTATCCTATTGAAACATATGATTCCTTTGATTGTACAGTCCCTTGTTAGATGCTCTTCCCCACACTTCCGACAATTCGGTGCAAATGTCACGGTCAGACCAAACTTGTTACCACTAGCACTTCCTCCACGAGATTGTTGCTATTATTGATTTCCCGTTGATCACGAATACGTTTTCCACTGGAATCGCTTGACCTTACGATTTCTCCTCCTTTGGAAACAATATGGTCCAATGTTATGAAATCTCATATTTTGAGATTCTTCCGACTTTGTCCGATTCTAAATCTCAACTACCGTTTCATATTACTAAACAATTCTCTGGTCATGTTGTACTGTTCCTTCAGTCGTTCTTTGCATTGCTTTCGTAGTTGCAGCCACATTATCAGTGTTACTTCCTACTTCCTCATGTGCACGTTTACCACGAGTCATTGCCTCTCTTCAAAGACGGACGAATCAAAATACAATGGAAATCAAAGTAACCATTTCAAACAAATATTGTCTCCTTTCGGAGTCCAAGCACAGAGAGTCACACAACACAAACAAGACAAACCTAACCACAAACCCCAAAAGACTCTAACCGTGCTCTGATACCAACTAATGTAACACCCTCCATAGGGCATCACATTTCCGATTAAAAATTTTAAAGACCTGAAAATCATTTAACAAAAGGCTTTGAGTTCAAAAATTTGGGTTTTTAAAATCTCTTTTTGTTGATAATATAAACTTACCAAAAATATAAGTAATATAGAAAATAGACTGAACTAATTAATACATATGTTAATTATACCACATAATATTAAACAACATTTAAAACATAATTTACAGACTCAAAGAATAGTAGCAAACCCAATGACAGGTCCTATTTAATAGCACGGTAACAACACTAACAAGAAAATTCAACATACTTGTTTCGTTCTTCCACCAAACTGCTCACTGTCGAAACTGAGAAGATCACTCCTCGATGCCGCCACCGAACTCAGAACATCACCTTCAGTTAAGTCTAAAGAGCTTACTTCGCCTACTATACAAATTTTGACAACACAAAAATAACAAACAATACAGCAAAAATGTGAAATCCCCTTTCATCAATACCAGGATGGTAGCAAAGAATGATACGAATGACAAAGTCATTCCATACACACAAATATCACAAGTATAATCATGTTATCAACTTACAAATAATTCTAATAAACATATATTGTAATAAAATGAACAGCAATAATATTACCATAACAGATAAAATAATTGAGACAATAAACCATATTGTCACATCATGCATAATAGCTCACATTAACACATCATACATAATATCACAACAATATAAACATCAATAGTATACCAATAACAGATATCCATAATATACATATATAATGATTATGCCACCATAAAATAGACCTCGACAATGCCACAACAATATGTACACAAACTATGCATATGCATAATGCATCATATTCCTACTCCATGGAGCTAAACAAATTGTCAGATATGAATGGTCCAGAAGATCTGTCACCCATAATGACAGTCTAAGCTAGACACAAGACATAGATAGTGTTTGTTAGGACAATACGCCAGTGCATTGCAACGGTTTATCATGGCCAGGCATATAATGTGACAAACAGGTCACTATGAATCACCGCGCCCTGACGTCCCCAGTAGATCTCCCACCTGGATCACACTATCCCGCTCTCATTCACTCCTAAACAACAAAAGCCATCACATTCATCAACTATGCATACCAACTCAATGCATATATATATGAACCATAATTACATAAATACCCTTAACCTCAAAATTCCAATATATATAGTACATCCCACCTGACAGTACTATATCTCCACATGTCCGGGTCCACCACTTTAGTCCGACAGCAAAACTCGTTGTTCCAATTAATCGCGTAGAAATTTTATCGCGTTTTCACAATTTCATCGTTTTTATAAATATTTTTAAATTGCGTAATTATATTTTGCTGTTTTTAAAATTGTGTACTGTTTTTAAATTATTTTCTCAATCGCGTAAGATTTTTAAATCGTTTTCTTGATCAAAAAGCTTTAAAATCTCTATTTAAAAATTGTATAAGCTATTTTTCATACTTTAAAACTACGTAGAATAATTTCCTTACGTTATAAATATATTGTGAAATTCTTTCCTTATTTTCGTTCATTTTTAGTAAATTGTGACAAGTATTTTGTCTAGAAAATCTATAAAATATATTTTCGACATTTTCCTTTAAAAATCCCTTTTGTTTGGTTTATTACTACTAAATACACTTTGAAAATTTACATTATACTTTTAAAATTTAGAGATAAGTATTTTTCAAGAATTTGATTCATTTTCCTTCTATACTACATTCCTAATAAAAATTAATTTACTTCTTTACTTCTTGAAAATTCCTTACAAATACATTCTTTTTAGGTAAAATATCAACTCTACACTTTAGGAAATAAGTTTTAGATTGATTACACATTCATAAGGCATGTTGACCGAAATTAGTAAAACCTTGGCATTTGATCTTTGGATCATTTTCTATCTTCTAAATCATTTTCAAATTCATTGTTTTACCTAAATTCATTAAATCATTGTTTTAGAAAATAGTTGAGAACATTTTGGTTCTCTTTTCTTGGTTGAGGCTGTGAGCCTTCTTTGTGTTCTTTGGAACACTCATGCAAACCTTACATATTATTCATAATCTTACATTAACTATCATGCATCTATGAACACATACCATATATTAAAGCAATCATAAAACACATACAAAATATTAAAGCTATAGACATGCTTGCACACATAGGCAATTACAAATAGGAAAGACATTAAACAACTAAGTGAATGAATCCTTATGGATTCTCCACCACAAACACATCCATTCCTCACCACCAACACGTGGCTGATGAAGGTAATCTCCCTCTTACCTCTTGAAGAAACCTCCAAAGTTCCTTGTATATCCTTCTTGAATAAATCCTTCTATCACCACCAAGTTGCTTCTTTAAAACAAAACAACATACATATATTATTATCTAAGGCTTGAATAAGGAAAACCATGGATCAAAATATGGTTTAGAAGGAAAAAATGAAATCAATAGTGAAGATTTCATAAACTTCACCTTAAAACTCCAAACCTTGAGCTTGAAGAACAGAGATGAAGATGGATGATTTAGGAAAAAACCCCAACATGAAAGTTCCTTAGAATTGCATGAAGATTCAAGATCTAAGGTTGTTTAGAATTATTGAAGCTTAGAAGGTGATTTTGTGGGGTTGGCCGTGGGCTTCTATAGAGAGGAAAGGTGAGAGTTATGTGTTTGACTTTGAAAGAACTCCTTGAAGATAGGTGATTTTGGTCAAGACTCCAACTACAAAGTGTCTTGAAACAAGGTAAGGTTCAAGATATATGGTTGGTGTAAATTATTGAAGAGTGATGGTAGAACCATGGCCTCTTGGCCGTGAGCTTGGAGAAGAGAAAGATAGGAGCTTTTGTGTTCTTTGCTTGATAGAAAGATGAAAATGAATGAATCTTGAGAAATTCCTAACATGAAAGTATCTTGGATTGATGAGAGGATTCAAGAAATGATATTGGTAGGAATTATTGAAGTTTGGAGAAGGGTTCTTAATGCTTGGCCGAATCCATGGGGGAGAGAAAATGAGAGAGTCTTGGTTGCTTGTTCTTGGTTCTTTGGAGAAAAGGATGTGTAAGAAAGCAAGTGAGATGAATGGATGAATGTTATCTTCCATTTGAGTGTTATAGCCGTGGAGTACAAGGAGAGAAAATGGGTGAGAGCTTCTTGCCAAAGTTGAAAATGAACCAAAGCCCTCCTATTTATAGACTTCATGAAAAAGATGAAGGCTTAAGATATTTTTCGGTATACTGTAAGCAATGAACAATAATTACTGCTTATAAAGTCAGTGTCTATTGTCCAATGGATAATAAAATATACCTAGATTTTTCTCTTGTTCTAGCTGGGTAGCAACTATTGTTGATCATTTTCTACTAATTGCCCTTGATGAGTTACAGAGCGAGTCATCAAAGTGAAGTTTCTAGAACATGCGACTCACTACGATGAGTCAGCATGATGAGTCAGCATAGAAATTTCTAAAACAGATGAGTCAGCATGGCGAGTCATCAGCTGAGTCACCAGCTGAGTCAGCATGGAACCTTCTAGAACGTGTGACTCACTGCGGTGAGTCACAGGGCAAGTCAGCGTTTCTAGAATATGGCAAGTCACTGCTTCTAGAACATGGGGAGTCATCGCTTCTGGAAGTTTCCCGAAGATGCTAAGTCACAGGTGCTGAGGTGTCACGCCACGTGTCAAGCTTTTATTGGTCCTTCACGATGAGTCACAGCCACCAATTTTGACCGGCTCCTTATTGGTCCACGTGTAAATCACTTAATGACTAGGTGCGTGACGAGGCATTTTCTAGAGTCTTCTAGAACAAGCTGGAACATGTGAGTCACTAGGCTAGTCACCTAGGTGAGTCACCAAACGATGAGTCATCGTCTAGAACATTCTAGAGTGGGTGACTAGGCTTGCGTCTAGAATCATCCACTAGATATTTCTCAAGAAAGATATCATCCAATGAATAATAAAACATACTCCGATTTTATTTGTCAGATAAAATCGTAGGAAAATAAAACTTCAAAAACTGTTTCCGGTTTCGGGTTTAGTAAGATCTCCCAGCTCTGAATCAACAATATAAAACTTTCTGGCTAATAAAATTTTTAATTTTCCAGGCCCATCCCGGGCCCACATACAGCCCAAAATATCATAAATATATTAAACATTTATAATATTCCAAAATATAGTTAAATATATTAAAATATCTCAAAATATCTCAAATATATATTAAAATATTCAAAATATCTCAAAATATCTAAAATATAATAAAATATTCTAAATATCTTAAAATATCTAAAATATATTAAAATATTCAAATTATCCGAAATATCACAAAAATTCACAAAAATCATAATAATTATGAAACTCATAAAAATCAAATCAGATTAGTAAAAATAATTGAGGATTGAGAGAAAGAAATAAAATACAAAGGCTTATATATACAGCCTAAAAATAATATTAAAATAATAAAAAATGTAAAAATTCTCAAAAATTCCTAAAAATCACAAAAATCATAAAATTCACAGAAGTCGAGTCAGATTACTAAAAATAATTCAGAATCGACCAAAACAAATAAATTACGTATTCTTGGGGTGTTACATGTTAGACTTCGAGGAAGGTCGAACTTTTATATGGTAGTTATGTTATGTTATGTTTTGTAAAACCTATAATTTATATTGTTGTACGTTAATTTATACAAGGATGATGGATGTGTACTCTGTATTAAGCTAATGTTGTATTTTGTGTTGCGAGACAATATAATTATATTTCATATCGTGGCTCGTATTTTCTATTTATGTATAATGGAAATATCTCTAATTATTTTATAAATCTAAATTTGAAAATACTGGATATTTGACACTGTGACACACCTGAACTTAGTGATTGTGGTATAATGACGATTGTGCTGCGGTGGCTAGATCTAGGTGCGTTATACTAAAGGTGGTATCAGAGCAGTTCATCCTGTTGAGCCAGGGTATGGACTTGCTATGTTTAGGCATATTAAAATTTTGCATGTTGTGCACTTCCTTGTCTCTTGGTTGAGATGAAGGGAAACGAATGCATGGCTTGCCATAGGTTGAATGTTAGTAGCTACTGTTATACAGTTGCATGATATTGAGGATTGGCCTACTCAATATGCAATGTTCTGTGTGTATAGGAAACTATGACTTCACATAGGCGTACTATACTAGGAAAATAGGAATTTTTTTTTGTAAGGAGATCAAAAGGTTTTGGAGAACTAATCTTCTGGAGAAAGAAATGACTAGTGTAAGTTTTGTTTGAGAAGCTGTTTGGGGGTTAACGACTTACAAGAGATTAGGCCATGGAAGGCAGAATGAAGAGGCTCGAGTTGGAGACTGTTAGGGTTCGTGGATTTGACTTACCTTGTTTGAATTGTGTGATTCTTGTGTTTGGTTTCCGAAAGGAGACAATGCTGTTTGAAATAATTACGTTTGCTTTGCTGTGTCATGTTTTGTCTATCTTTGAAGAAAGTCGATGGCTCACGGTAGACATACGAGGGCAATGGCTCGTGATAGTTGTACGTATGTGAGCGCAGGATGAGATAATGAAAGCTTGGTTGCGACTGCAGAAGAAAGACAAAGGATAGCTGATGTGACAACTCACCAAGATCAGAGGACCGAACAACAGCGAGAACTGGAGGTTAAGGTCCCAAATCTATTGAAGGAAAGTCAGACTTGGGATAACCTTGGACTGCCTAAATCCCAAAGAAGGAGTAATAGAAAGGCTAATAAATTCAAGTGGAAACCATACTCCCGATTGTCAGGAAAGCGACAGCCACATCTAACTCATGGGGAAAGTGCTAATGGCAGTGGATCTAATCAGACCCCGACATCCTTACCAAAATGTAAGAAATGTGGAAAGAATCACTCAACAAAAGGATGTAAGACCAAGAGAATGTCCTGTCTCAAGTGCAGAAATGAGCACCTAACGAGGGATTGCACAATTGTAGGAATCATCTGTTTTAAATGTGGAAAGCCTGGACACATTTCCCGCAACTGCAACCATGCGAAGGCAGGTTCTTCAGTCAATGCTGCAAGGGCTGTGAAACCATAAGTAAAAGGCAAAATTTATACCCTAGGTGGTGCTGAGGACTCTAAATTTGAAGATCTAAACAACAAAACTTATGCCTCAAGTGACGATCCCGTAATTGTGCTGTACAATTCTGGGGGCAACCCCTCCTTTTACGATTTGTAACTGTATGGATCATTTGGATTCATCTGTGTTTTCATTAGGTTTGACCCCGTTACTGTTATTTCTATTACCAAGACTTGTCTTTGACACTCAAGTTTGTTTAATCTATCCTATTTCTATTAAAGGTTGAATCCTTTATTAACTTGACTTGTATACCTAAGTTCACGCTTATTAGAATTTATGATTTTAGGACTAGATCGATTATTTTCCTAGCTATATTCTACTAGATCATTCCGATGAAAACCTTAGTGATTCTTGGAACTAAGACTTTTGAATTCATAACGGCCAACAGAGTTGAAGCCTTGTGAGGGAAAGGAGCCTGAGAATACATGTTAATGTCTTCCTTGGAGGACAAAAGAAAAGGGAATATGACTGTCATTATTGTAGTTAGTAAGTTTCTCGTGATGAACTACAGTGCTGTCAATTAAGGAGAAGAATGGAACATCTTAGTGAGATGAGGACCGTCGTCAAATGAACAAGACTATGATCAAGGGTGAGTATACTTGGAGAAAGATGTACGTTCTGGTTATCACTAAATTCGTGGGAATTTGAGGATGTCCCCAAAATGGTATTTCGAACGCACAATGGACATTATGGGTATCTCGTGATGTCGTTCGAAATGACAAACGCTCTTATCATATTCATGGATAACATAAATCGAATCTTCCATCCTTACCTAGGACAAAATTGTCGTTGTCATTAATCATGACATTCTGATCTACTCTCGAAGATATGGAGGGACATGCTGAACATCTCGATATAGTTTTCCAGACCTTAAGGGAAAAAAGTTGTATGCCAAATTATCAGAGTACAAATTCTGGTTGGAGAAGGTTCAGTTTTCAGGTCATGAAATTTCAAATGGAGGAATTGTTGTGGATTCATAAAAGGTTGAAGCAGTTCTTCAAAAAGGAAAGACTAGAGACCGTAAAGAAGATTCGTAGCTAGTGGGATTAGTTGGTTGTTATCGAAGGAGTATCGATGGATTCTCCAAGATAGTAGGACATCTTACTCAGCTTACAAGAAGAGAATCAAAACATTTATGGAATAACACATGTGAAGAAAGTTTTCCTCGGATTGAGGAAACATTCCAATACTCGCCAGTTTTGGTCTTACCCGATCCCAATGAGACATTTGAAGTGTTTTATGATGCTTCAAATCAAGGTCTAGGATGTGTATTCATACAAAATTAGGAAATTGAGACTTATGCCTTGAGGTAGTTGAGGGTGCATTGAGAATTGCCCAACTCTCAATCTGGTGTTAGCCGCAGTTAAAATTGCTCTGAGAACATGGAGACGCTTTCGGTGTGAAGAAATGTTCAACGCCTTTAGAAATTGCAAAGGCCTGAAGTATACATTCGATAAAAAGGGACTGAACATGAGATAGAGAAGATAATTAGAATTTTTGAAGGAGTATAACGTCTAGCTTTAGTGTCATCCTAGAAAAAGCAAACGTCATAACAGACACTTCGGATCGGAAACTACCTAATACCATCATTATGGTGGTTAAGAAGACGAAATTAACAGAGTAATTCAAGGACAAGTGGCTGTCATTGAAGTGACACCGGATGAGGTATGTCTAGGTATGGTTACTATCTCAAATGGTCTATTGGGAGAAATTCAAATGAAGTAGAAAAATGACCAAGATATATCAAGATCTAAAACATAAGTATTGGTGGTAAGGAATGGAGAGAGATGGTACTAAATGGGTGTCATCTTGTCTGAGTTGCCAGCAAACTCACTCCTAAAATTCTTCGAACTACATCAAATTTCTCTTCGGGTTGGTCCAGTAGCCTATCAACTGGTTTTGTCATCCTTTCTTTCTAAATCTTCATGATATCTTCCACATGACATAATTGCAAAAATGTAACCCCGATCTAGCCATATCATCAAACTAAACACGGTACAATTCAGAGAGAGTCTGATATATGAAATGCTTCCTATGAAGATTGAGGATAGGAGAGCAAAGCAACACAGAGATAAGGGGATCACATTGGTAAAGGTGATCTGAGTTGACGTGGCTAGGAACGCAACATGAATGTTAGAAGATAAGATAAAGAAACAACATTCATGTTTATTCTAAGGGATGAAAATTTTGAGGACGAAATTTCTATTTGAAGGGGAGAGTTGTAACAACCCGAAAATTAATAATTTCATGACAAATAATCATTTTATAATATTTGTGATTTTTGAGAATTTTTTTGGATTTTTCTAAGAACGTGTAATATTTTAATATTATTCTTCGTTTTACGTGCACACTGAGCGGAGTTGGAAAAATGAGATATTTTTCCCGAGAACCTTGAATTGTGAAAACGTCGACGAGGGATCTTACTAAATCCGAGACCAGACACGATTTACGAGGTTCATGTTTTTCAAGAAATTTCATCTGACATGATAAAAAATTACTGTGTAAAATTTTATCCGCTGGACAATTAATACTGACTTCTGTCAATAGTAACAATTGTCCATTGGATAATAGCATGTTTTAAAAACCCTATCACCATATCCTAATGCAATCCACTTTATGTCAAATCAAATCTACTTTAATTCAAATTAGTGTACTTTCATCAAGAAGCTTCCTTGAGAAGCTTTAGCCATAAATGACCAAGCTACCCTTGGCTTGTTGGGGAAGCCAAAAATTCTCCCCCTCTCTCCCTCCATAGTCGCAGCAATGCTTGCCCTTGGGAGGCAAAAATTTTGCCTCCTCACCTAATACATATCACTCAAAATATCTCTCACTTTTCACAATAATTTCTCTCTCTAGCTTTCCTCTTCCATTTTCTCTCTTCCTTCTCTCTTCTTCTCCCTTCTTCTCTACGAAAATCCAGCCACCATTAGAGACCATTCTCTTCACTTTTCTCTTCATAAACACCATTTTTATACTCCCTCAACCTCCTTTACACTTCCTATTTGAAGGGTTTTCTTCAAAACCCAACTTTTCCTCCATTGCCATCCAAGACAAAGCTTCCAACTTTGAGGTAAAGCTTCCATTTTTCTTCTTCTTTCTCTTCATTTTCGTGCTCTAGGGTCTCATTGGAGACCAAAGATCCATTCTTTACCATGTTTAATGTTGGTTCTTGATGAATGAAATTCTAGGGTTTTGGGAAGCTCAAAACCGAATCTCCAAGGAGGAAGTAGAAGCCCATTTTCGTGTTCTTCCTTTAGGTAAGAGGGAGATCTACTCACTTCAACCATTATTGGTGGTGAGGAGACTTTTGTGTGGTTGTTGATGGAGAAATCCATCTTTGTATGTTTACTTTGTTGGGTGATTTTTCATGTTTAAGTATTCTTAATTGAGATTGATACTTGTATAATGATCTTGAATGTATTGGATATGTTGAAAATGCTTGATCATGTTAGGGTTGTTTAATGGAAAATTTGGAGTTTCCTACCCTAATATGAGGCTACGGTTTTGACTAGGATTTTGAGGTATGAATTGGTTTTTGTATACAAATAAAATGAAGCTTATGTAATTAAAGGTTGAATGATAATGTTGGAAATGAATGGATGGAGATTTTTGAGAGTTTCCTAACCTAACGTGAGACTACAGTTTTGGCTTAGAATTTAGGGAAATAGGAATGATTTTGTGTGAACAAAAATTTGAGTGATTATATATATCAAGAAATTAGTGCATAAAAAGGAAATAAATTGAAACTTTGAAGACTTGAGAGGTCACAGTTTTTGTGAGAAAAATTGGAATTCAAATGATGCTTTAGTGTATCCTTGGAATTTAAGAATTTAGAGACAAACATAATCTATAATGATATGGGAGAATTGATATGGATACTAGCACTTATGAGGCCTTGGTCTTGGCTTGAAATCTCTAAGGTTGGAATTGAATCGTGTAAGACAAAATCTATTTGATTAGTTATGAAATGAGTAAGACATGAAATAGAAATTTTGGGGGTTTCCCACCCTAATGTGAGGCCACGGTTTGGCTTGAACCTTGAGAAAATGAATTGATCCCACGTGGAATAAAAGCTAAGTAATTAGGTATGAAGAGACTAGTGCATAAAATGGAAGGAAATTTAGAACCTTGAAGGCTTGTGAGGCCACGGTTTTAAGGGTTATTTAACCTAGGGAATTTCATAATTGATCAAGACTTAAGTTATTGGAAACGTTGGACCCTTAATGGGGAATGGTGATAAATGATGGACCGTAAACATACATTGATGTTGAGAAGTGGTTCTATATTGTTGTAAGACCCTATGTGGGGCTAAGTATTTGTTGATGAATTTCTTGAAGAGATTATGACATATTGACATTGAGAATGATTATACACCATTGTGGTATTGCATATGATAAATGTATCATTGATATGATTTATTGATATTGAGAATGAATGTATATGCCATTGAGGCAAGCTTATGATCAATGCATCATTGATAGACATACATGATTGGACATTGCGTCATCATGCATATGTGTTGTCTGTTGGACATTATTGTAAAGGCGGTGTATGCCTAGGAGTTTGAATAACACCTATGTGTGGATGTGAATAGACTAAGCGTAGGGTAGTGGTTAGCCTTGGGGGTGTCGGGGTGCAGGTGCCTCACATAGATAGTTTTGAGCTCCTCTGTGCCGTGGGGTAGACCGATGCAAACACACCGACGATCCGGACCGAGACGTTGTCCTATATCGCGATTAACTGTTGAGGTGCCATGTATAAGCCATTGTTGCGTAAATATTTTTTGAGACGAAGCACACTATTTTTAAGGCTAATGATATACTGGCATTACTCCTTGATCATTCACTCCGAAAATGTTGATGTTTAGCTCCATGGAGTAGGATTTTGGTCCCATGATGCATTGTGCACTATTCATTATCGGTCTCATAAATTGTTGAGCATGAACACTTATGATTATGAAAATATTTGTTTTATTTCTGTAATAATGATCTTGATATTGTGCTGATTGCTTGAGATATCATTGCTTATAATTGTACTACTTTGCTATAAATTCTACTATTACTGTTAATGAATGTGTGGACTGTGTTGCTATGCGGGTGCACTATGCCGTGTTGTCTTCTTACTGCTATAATGGTAATGAAAGTTGGGTGTCTCACCTCTTTACTGTAGTACCCTGTTTTATGTCGTATTGGATAAAGACAACGAAGAGCGCGAATTGAGTTCAATTAGTTAGGTTTTAAGAATCAACTTCTGTTTCCTTGTGATGGCATCTGCACAACCTCCTTTGTTTCACATGTGGATATAGTTTCATAGTGGGTTGGAAGCCTGGTATTTTGACCGTGAAGCGGAGTATGTTACTTACATTGGGGATGTGACCCTAGTTCAGTGCGGTAATGAACCTAGAGCTGGTACAAACATATCTTATGTTCCTATACGTGTGGAGTTCCCTACACCCATTGGGGAGATATGGGATAACCGCTGCCTCTTTCCTAGAGAGGTTTCGATTATAACGCATGTCCGTGCTCCAATCCATCTAGAAGTGTCGCAAGGGCGAGTATTCCCTATCGGAAACACTGAAGAAGATCAGGTGCAGGACCATTCCTTACATGTGTTAGACTTCGGGGAAGGTCGAACTTTTGTATGGTAGTTATGTTATGTTATGTGAAACCTATAATTTATATTGTTGTACATTAATTTATGTAAGGATGATAGATGTGTACTCTGTATTAAGTTATTGTTGTATTTTGTGTTGTGAGACAATATAATTATATTTCATATCGTGGCTCGTATTTTCTATTTATGCATAATGAAAATATCTCTAATTATTTTATAAATCTAAATTTGAAAATACTGGATATTTGACACTGTGACACGCCTGGACCTAGTGACTGTGGTATAATGACGATTGTGCTGTGGTGGCTATATCTAGGTGCGTTACAAAGAGAGATTGGATAATGGTTTGGAATGGTTTGGCCGTGAGCTATGGTGGAGAGAAAGTGAGAGAGAAATTTTGGCTTAGCTTTCTTTGATAGAAAGAGAAGATGAAGATAGAAATGAAATGAAGTCCTAGAACCCCCCCTTGGCCGTGGAGTGTATGCATGTTAGGAGTCAAAGACTTAATCAATAGGTTTAAGAAATATCTCTTGGTGTTGGTCATTAGGATGTCATGGTTTGGTCACCTTGGTTCATATTGGTTTAAGCTTAAGAGTAATTGCATGAATCACAAAATGGTGAAGGTCCTAGACTCCTCTTGGCCGTGGAACTCTAAAGAAAAGGCTAACCAAGTTTTGTTAACAAAGTTTCTTAGTTTAACTAGCTAGTTTCCAATTAGTTCAAGACCAGTCTAGCCATTTATTTTGACTAGTTTTCATTGGTTACTCTTAAGTAACTAGCTCTCTAATTTGCTCACCAAAGTGAGTCATCAAGAATACTCTAGAAAAATGACCAAGACTTTTCTTGAGACTATTATCCAATGGACAAAAGTTACCGAAGTTATTACCCAATGGACAAAAGCTAGTGCTCATCAACCAGTAACTATTGTCCAATAAATAATAAAACATGAAAATTTTTTATTTGACAGATAAATTCTAAAAATTATAAAATTTAGAACTGTGTCTTTCGATTTCGGGTTTAATCATACCGACTGGAGCCTCACTAGAAGAATTCTTATTTTCTCTAGTTTGCCTTGGTGAAGTCATAATTTCCTATCCACACAG
This sequence comes from Ormosia emarginata, assembly GCA_029884605.1. NCBI lineage: Eukaryota > Viridiplantae > Streptophyta > Magnoliopsida > Fabales > Fabaceae > Ormosia > Ormosia emarginata. Next base: position 52,420,934 of record JAQQTP010000088.1, read on the forward strand.
AACATTACATATTGAGTTGATCAGTCTCAAATCATGCAACCATGTAACAGTAGCTAACAACAATCTAACCTAAAGAAAGTCATGCAATTCTATTCAAATATCTCAAACAAGAGACAAAGAAATTCACAACTCACAAAGAACTCCTAAACATGCCTATGCATAATTAGTCCATACCCTGGCTCAATAGAATGAACTGCTCTGATACCATAATGTAACATCCTGAATTTAATATTAACAGTATAATCAGAATTATACTAAAGTAATTATAAGTAGACGTACTATCTACTAAAACAATTCTAATATAACAATTTCTTAGATCAAGAAAATATGAGCCACAAGAAGATAAATGTTACATAACGTTTGTATTTATCACAAATACATAATATATACAAATCATGTAACTAGGCCTCTAAAGGCACAAAATAAATATATAAGTTTCAAAATAAAACTAAGCTAAGCTTCTTCATATCTTGTCTGCATATTACTATCCATAGGTCTTTTTCCTTGGAATCATCATGGAAATCAGAACACATAGGGTGAGAATTAGAAATTCTCAGTAGATTATTAATAAAACAAGTCATCACAACTATTCCAGCTATTTCGGGGAAACTCAAGTTATATAAATATACAAACTAGAAAGGTGACAAAAGCCAAAACCACTTCCTTTCTCGTTATGAAATAGAATCCCATTTTATTAGTTTACATAAAAACCATTTCCACACAAATTCTACATATCTTCATCACATTCTCAAAAGTAAACAATTGCCCATATAATTGCAATATCATGAGTATGTCATGGGAATCCTCACTTCACATATCTCGAAGAGGGAATCTCTCACCTTAATTATTCTACAATAAGGAGGAACTATAAATCAACAAAAATAGTGAGGGAATCTTTTGCCTTAACTATTCTATAGTAGGGAGGAACTATTCTTCCTTAAGCTATTAAAGGTTTAGAATCACCTCTACTAGTGAGAGAATCTCTAGCTCAGCTACTTTCCATTTAGGATAATATTTGGTAAAGAGGGAGGGAAATAATCATCCTTAGCTCAAATACCAGAATCATGAAGGAGGAAAAACATTGTCCTCATCTCATCACTGTGATAAGGAGGGAAAACACCGACCTCACTCTATCATAACCAAATGTAAGGATGACATCCTTCATCATACACAAACATGAAAAACAATGACTAATTACCACAATAATTTGCACATCAATTGATTTACATTCATCACATTCTCAATACTCATTAGAAAGCATACATGAAGGATCTACACAAGTAAGGAGCTCCATTTTATTAAAACAAAGGTCCTGGCAAAATTTGGACTTGGCGCCTATGAATGTTGATTTTCATGAATACACCAAATGTACATCCTAACGTCTAAAATATTGAAATTTTATAGGCAAATAGCCTTATCCCATATCTTTCAAATGAAATAAACCTCACTTCATTTGACCAAGTATAGCCAAAGTTATGCAATAAAATGCAAAGGCTGAAATAGGGCAACTACCTATTTTCCTAGAATCTAACCTTACTTTAAATTAAAACTGGGAACAAATGAAGAGTGCAAAAATTTTGGAATTTTTACCTCTTATATCTTTACATATTAGCTTCAAAATGCCATTAGTCTCATGTAATTACAACCACAGATTAGGAAGTTATGCAATCTGGTTTACTAAGTGCCAGATTGATGATTTCTACAGAAACTGTCTCGGATTCAACCCGAAATTAGTGTTACTTGGGTTGGCCAAAATTCTAAATTTTTTTTTCTACATGAAGCCTTGTATCTTAGCTTTCAAATGCAATACGAATTAGGTCATTTTGATTACTACAACTCAAGCTATGTAACAAACATCAGAAGCTCTCAGAGAATTTTACAGAAACGTGTTCTGCATAATTGGTTCTCCAACCAATTTCTAACACTTCGAACTTCATTCCTAGATGTTTTCCAACATCAATCATGACATCTAATCATATGGTAGCACTTATAAACACTCTTAGCTCCTTAAATCATAGAGCAATGATAAAACCCTATCCCATAAAATACCCATTTTCTAAATCTCTACATAAGTGATCATAAGGGATTTCAAGGGATCACAACTCACAACCATGTGTCAACAAGCTATAAATAAACCTTTTTCAGCTATGGGAATCAAAGAACAACCAAGGAAAAATACAAACTCAACTCAAACCCATTTTTGTTCAAAAATAAACATGAAGCAAAAACAAGAAAAGAAGGAAAAAGAGTTATGGAATTAGTCCCCCTACCTCTAGCTCTAAGATTGATGATCAAGCTCCTGCTTTTCTTTTCCCTTGCTCCTTTTCACATCCCATGCTTATTCCTATCTATTTATCCCTTTTCTTTTCTTTTCCTCTTGTTTCTACTCCCTTTCTTTTGCAACTATTGCTGCGGCCTTTTCACATGGGAGAGAGAGTGACCAAGTGAGAAAATATCTCATTTTTAAAGGATAAGACGTTTGACATCCAAGCCACTTGAATTTTGTGCTGGAAACTTTGTATATGTTAGGGACACTTAGATTTCACCAAATCAAGTTTCCTAACTTCCTTAGGTATTAGCATAAATCCTAAGATTCATCTAAATCATAATTTCATCATTTCCATAAACATTCATATCTGCACTAAGTCCATCCAATATTAAAACACTCACTCGGTGTTTTTAAAAATACCAAATGAACTCAGTTTACCCTCAAACTTGAACTACATGTTCATCCACCTATTTGTGACCTAGAAATAAATGATCCATATTTATTTCCTTCATCTAAGCTATTTATACTATTTTCTAAGTGATTTTAAGCTATTTTTCACCTTCTGCATTGCAACAAAGTGCCTAAACTAACTCAGAATATCACAAAATCAAACAGACAAGTCAAGTGAGTGTTACGATACATTTCTGTCCATAAACATTACTAACATGTCAAGGAAGATATTACAAAATGACTTTATATATAATATATTGTATGAATGATAAACTTGATGATTAAAAAGTAAATAAAGAATTATAGAATGAATGATATGGGTAACCCATTGTCTAGGATTATCCTTGAACCTGGTAAAACTCAAAGAATGGTGGTTAAGGATGGATATTCCCTCCTTCTTTGCCTGAGTTCTTTCCAAGTGAAAGGTAATTGAGGATGAATGTAACACCCTCCGTAGGGCGTCACATTTTAAATAAAACATAAAACTAACTGAAATCATTTTATAAAAGCTTTGATTTTTAAAAGATAAATTTTAAAATTTCATTTCGCGGAAATATAAACTTACCAAAAATTATAAGAAAAAAAATCGAAATTAAATTGAATTGATTAATACACATATTATATATATGCTACGAAAATATTCAACAACAATTTAAAACATAACATTTACAGACTCAGAGAAACAGTAGAAAACCCAATAAAGGTTACTACTAATAGCACGGTAATAACACTAACGAGAAAAACCCAACCTACATGTTCCATTTCTCCACCAAGCTGCATCCGGTTGAAACTCGGAAGATTTCATCTTGACGTCGTCACCATCTTCAGAACATAGCCTCCAGTAGGTCTAAGAAACTCGTTTCACCTACTATACGAATTTAACAATACAAACACAACAAAAACAATACAGGAGAGAGGTGAGATCCCCTTTCACCAATACCAGTACGGTAGCAAAGAATTATACGAATGACAAAGTCATTCCATACACACAGATATCACAAATATTATCATGTTATCAATTTATAAATAAAATCAAATAAGCATATATCATAATAAAATGAATAACAATAACAACATATAACATCACAGATAAATATATACTAAATAACGACATATAATATCATGGATAAAAATATAAGAAATAACCACATCTAAGAAATAATCACATATAAGAAATAACCACATATAAGAAATAACCACATATAAGAAATAACCACATATAAGATCCGAGATAAAAAGATAATAACAACATATAATCATAAGATCACAGATAAAAGATAATAATGTACAGCATATAAACATATGCAATATGACACAATCCTACTCCATGGAGCTAAACACATACAGATATCACAGATATCAGAGGGAATGACTCGCAAAAATCTATCAGTACCACGGCTGCCCAGCCAACTATTCCGTGGTCATACGTTGCGTCTATAGCTCCACATCACTGGGAATTTACCATCCAGGCGTGGTGTAGTTCACTGTCTCACGTCGTGACACTACGGGCAAATGTACTACTAGACTTTACAAATCTCGATTAAATATAATGCGTGTCGAGTCCATTAGTGTGCTATCGGTTACCACGGCCCAGTGGAGCGACCGACTGTCCATATATGGAATCTCGTACACTAAAGTCTCCAAGTTCATTAGAACAATGAACCACACTACGTTTATCGCATTGACAACACGATGTGATTCACCTCGTCAACCAAAATTCACCAAAAATTGGCAAACTACCAAAATACCCTCATGGTATAAAAATATGCCCTCATGGCTTACCCTCAATGGAAAAAATATACAGTAAGTCCCACCGGACAAATACTGTCTCAAAGCCTGTACGGGTTCACCTCATAGCCCGACAGCAGAAAATACAGAAAATTCTAGAAAAAGATTGTTTCGGTCAATCGCGTAGAAATTTTATCGCGTTTTCATAATCTCGTCGTTTTTATAAACGTTTTGAAATCGCGTAAATATATTTTTCTGTTTTCAAAATCGCGTAGGATTTTTAATATGTTTTCTCAATCGCGTAGGATTTTTAAATCATTTTCTTGTTCGAATACCTTGAAAACACTGTTTAAAACAAACAGAAATAATATTTAATACATTTAAACGACGTAGAATATTTTTCATACCGTATACTGTCTTTTGGACATCTTTTCTATCTTATTTGTCCATTTTTAATATAAATTGACAGTATTATGTTTAGAAAAATTATAATAATGATTTTCTAGGTTTACTGTCAAAAATTCTTTTTATTTTTATTACAACCAATAGATTACACTTTTGAAAATTACTAACGTGCTTCAAAACACAAGGTGAGCTATACGTTAGAAATTTTACAAAGCTACTGTATTTCTTCTAACAGTAAAAATCATTAGCTTAAACTTAAACTTAATTCTAATCAATTTATTTCTTCAAAACTCATTGTAATAAAATCCTTTTGGCATTTATTACTTAAACTTAGTTGAAAACAATTCTATAAATCAAAAAGATTTAAATTTGGCATTTTGGCGAAAATCATTCTATGATTTATAATTCATTCCTAATTATTTCCATACATTTAATTTCTTATAAAATTCTTGATCTAATTTATTTTTATTAAATTATCTAGTCCATAATTAGAAAATAAATTTGGATTAAAAGTATGTGACATGTTGGCCAATTTTAACAAAGTCCTTGCATTTGATCTTTAAATTATTTTTCATCTTTTAAATCAATGTCAAATTCATTGCATCACCTAAATTCATTAAATTATTGTTTTAGAAAATGGTTTTAGAAATCAAAACATTCAATTTAGGCATGTTGGCCGAAATACCTAATTTCATTCTTGGATCCATAAATTCATTTTTCTTACTCTAAACAAATTGGTAACTTGTCAATTTTCCTAGGTTAATTAAATTCCACTTTTAGAAAATTTAAGAGAACATTTTGGTTCTCCTCTTTGCCTTGAGGCCGTGAGCTTGGGTTTGTGCTCTTTGGAACACTCATGCAAATCCTTGTATATTATTTACATGTTACAATAATTATCATGCTTATATATATACATACCATATACTAAAACAACCATAAAACACATACAAATTATTAAAGCCATTAGACATGTTACACACATAGCACATACAAAATATTAAAGCTATTAGACATGCTTTCACATATAATCAATCACAATTAGGAAAGGCTATAAACAATCAAGTGAATGAATCCTTGTGGATTCTTCACCACAAACACAAACATTCCTCACCACCAACACATGGTTGATGAGGGTAATCTCCCTCTTACCTCTTGAAGAACCTCCAAAGCTCCTTGTATGTCTCCTTCAAGCAAATTTTCTCCACCAAGAGCTTCTTGAAAATCAAAGAAAACATACAATATTAATACCTAAGGCTCTAAACTAGAATAATCATGGATTAAAATCATGATTAAAACTTTGAAATAGATAGAAACATGAAAATTAAAGAACCCTACCTTCAAGGCTTCAACGTTAAGCTTTGAAGAACATGATAGAAAAAAAGGTGATTTAGGTTTAGGTTTCAACTACAAAGTGTTTTAAAATGAAGTAAAGAAGCAAGAAATAAAGTAGTTTAGAATTATAGAAAAGTGAATGATAGAAAAGAGTGAAGAGGCCGTGAGGTTGGAGAAGAAAGGAAGAAGGAAATTTAAGAGCTTTTCTTGTTTAAGAGATAGGAAGAATGAATAATAAGTGAGATAGCTAATTGTAGGATATTGCCTTTCACCAAATGTGAATTGCCGTAGAAGCCAAAAAGGAGAGCCACCAAAATTGACTAGTTTTAGGAAATTGAAATTAACTTTATTTCCTTTTTGTAATGCTTGGCCGTAAATCACTTGGAGAAAAAGTGAGAATTATGTTTGCATTTGCTCCCTCCAAATGCATGGTCATAAATGCATGGAGAGTAAAAGTGAATTGGAGTATTGGAATTGTCTTCCTAAAGCATGCAATTTGCCGTAGAAGCACATGCAAAAGCCACTAAAATTGACTTGGTCTCATTTGGGTAATTAATTGAAAGATAGGAAGAATTGAATGATAATATTTGCTTCACAAATTTAGCTTGACCGTAGACTTCAACAAAGAAAGCCATCAATATTGACTAGTCTTCCTTTTATTCAATTTGGCTTTTCTACATGCAATCCACAAAGCCTTCTACGTGAATTCACTTTGTGAATTGGATATTAGAGCACTTTGCTATCTTCCTCCACCGTAGAACCATCTAAATTTCAAGAAGCCTAAATCTATTTGATAGCTTGTTTTCTATTGGTTCTTAAAAATTCAAGCCATTAATTTTGACCAATTTCTATTGGTTAAATATTTACTAACTTGATTCTTATTGGTTGCTATTTTTGTTGACCAATTCCTATTGGTGCACATTATATATATACATATATTTTTTTATAGCATACTTTAACCAATAAACAATATTTATTATTTATAAAGTCAGTATCTATTATCCAATGGATAATAAAATACACATAGATTTTTATTTTATACTAACAGAGTAGTGATTATTATTGATCATTTTTTTTTCTACTGATTACCCTTGATAAGTCATAAAGCGAGTCATCACAGAGAAATTTCTAGAACATGTGACTCACTACGATGAGTCAGTATGATGAGTCATCGTGGAATTTTCTAGAACGGGTGAGTCAACATGGCGAGTCAGCGTAGATATTTTCTAGAGCAGATGAGTCAGCATGGCGAGTCATCAGCTGAGTCACTGACTGCATCATTGGCTGTGTCAGCATGGCGAGTCAGTATGCTGAGTCATCGGAGAAGTTTCTGGAACTGGCGAGTCATCATGGTGAGTCACAGGCTGAGTCACCACTTCTGGAACCTTCTAGAAGCTGCTGAGTCATGATGCTGAGGTGTCATGCCACGTGTCATCGTCCTATTGGCCTGTTGCGATGAGTCATAGCCACCAATTTTGACCAGCTCCTCATTGGTCCACGTGTACCACACTTGATGACTAAACGTGGGTCCCGCAAAATATTTCCGGGTCCGCTGTCACTTATTTGTATTGACTAATAAAATAATATTATAATAATATAAAATTATTTTATTTGACAGTTAAATCCTAAAAATTAAAAGATTAATTTTAGGCTCATTCAGAATTGGGTTTAGTAAGATCCCCCGCCTCTGAATAATTAAAAACAGATTTTCCCGGTCCGGAAAAATATTATTTTCCTACCCCGGAGCAAATCACACAAAAAGTCCATATAAAATCACAGACAGTAATATTGAGCACTGTATCAAGTAGAAAACAATTAAAAACAGCAAAAACATCAAAAACAGCACATTCGGGACGTAATGGTCATTTTCTCATTTTTTCCCACAATGTAGCTAATCATCCAAAACGTTCAAATAAAATATCCAGCAGTATTATATAGCTGTATATTACACAGAAAAATTTAAAACAGTAATTTGATAAAATTTTTATTTTACTGTATCGAAACAAATTATGTAAAACGACCAAATAAAATAACAAACAGTATTATTTTTCTGTATTTCATACAGAAAAACAAGAAACAGTAAAACAGGGACACAACGGTCTTTTATTCAAAAGTTGGGGTGTTACAATGAACATTCCCTCTTCTACTAGAGGTGATTTTGGATAGATGATAGAATAGGGAATGGATACTCATCTTAGGTTAGAATGGAAGGTTGAGGATAAAGATACCCTTCCTTCCAGAGTAGTTGGGGATGAGGATGGATGATACCCTCTTCCTCTTTACTCAAGTTCTTCTTAGTTGGCATAAGTGATGCTAGAATAAACGGTATTGTGAGGATGATATTTCCATAATCTACAGCTGAATATAAATGAGAATGAAATGATAGTGTGAGGATGGTATTTCTCTCTCTATCTTAGTATATGAGGATGGTATTTCCTTAGGATAGGTATTCCCTTATAAGTTGTGGTTTGGTTTACTCATAATATGAAATAGTTTTGTGTGATTGACGAATAGTCATGAATAAGTTGAAGTGCATCAACCTGAAAGCAAACTACTACCAAGAGGATATGAATAAAATGGTATAATGAGGAAGGACATTCCCTCCATACCTTTTGAATAAGGATAATAATTGTCAAAGAAAGAGATATGATGAATTATGAAACTTGAAGAAAATGAAAAGAGATACAAAGAATGAAGAGTGTATGATAAATATGCAACTGAATGGTAAAGGAGGATGGGCATTCTTTCCATACCCTTTGAATAATAAAAACATATAAATAAAATAAGATATAGAAAAGAATGAAAGAATGGAACATGGTTAAAGATGAGGCATTTGATTTATAATGGATATACTATACAATGGAATATATGTATATATATATTCCAGATGGACTGTTTACATGATGAATTAGATCTAAAAGATCTAGATGAACTAAATGAGTTTCTCCTATCAAAGGTTAACTCGACTTTACCATATTGATGTTGTACAATTTCTTGACTGAACTATGTTATAATTCTTTTGATGTTGTACAATATCTAGGTGAACTAAATGATGTTGTACAACATTATTATCTTCGCCCTATAGTAGGATGTAGATGGACTGCTTACATGATGATGAAATGCAAAAAATTAAATAATAAAGTAATTTAAAACATTAAAGTGAAAGTCGGAAGTGTGTCAGAGACAGTGAGATCCAGCGAAGGGATGAGAAGAGAAGAATAAATTACATAAAATATGAAGAAAGATTGAAACTTTATTTAGATGGAAGAAAGTTTACAAGATTGAAGGGAGACGGGAGAAGGGAGGAGGACTCACTTGCTCTCAGTTCTCTCTTGGAATTGTCTAAAGGATGAAAATTTAGGATGGTCATAAGGATGCCTTACAACAGAAATGGCAGAGCCTTAAATAGATGAAAAATTTACTATTACAAATAGTAAATGATAATTTTCGCTATAGTGAATAGTAGCAAACAATGATGTGTCACTTCTGTTACAGTGAACAGTGAACATGACGCTACCACAGTAACCGACAGCAGAGGTGACTATTCGTCATGGTCAAGGTCAATACCTTGACTATCAAGGTCTTTGCCAAAATAGTCATCTTCGTTCTGATTGTAAGAGTTTGATGCCACATCAGAATCTTGCTAAGAGTCTTCTTTAATGTGATGAAGGATGATACGGAGATTTTTCTCAAAATCTTCTTTAGAGGTTGAGGTAGCCAGCGTTGCAATTGCTTGGGCCTTTTGACTAAGGAAGACACTAGTTTTAGGATCTGCAAACTTCAAGAGTTTAGGATTTTGATCAAACCATGATTTGATGTATTCAGGAGTGGCACGAGTTACATCAAACTTAGGCCACCATTTGACATAGGCTTGCCTTTGCAAAGCTGGAAGATGCTTCTGATGGTACTGGCTTTTCTTGTATTTAAACTGCTAAGAAAAATTCCATGAAAGTGATAGTTTGGAAAAGAAATGCAGGTCAACAGGCCAAGGGTCATTGGTTAAATCAATCCTTGACATAAAATATTTGAATCCCTCAGGAACAGGTTCAAGAAGAATTGCTTGGATAGGTCCAAAATAGAACCACCATTGATGAAACCAATGAGGGAAGTCATATTGGACGTCTTGTTTGAAGTAAAACATCCAGGAATGTTTTCCATTGTCATTTTTGAACCAAAACGTTTTATTCCAGGCATCAAGATAATCCCAGAAATTAAAATCGATTGGGTTTAGAAAATGTTCTTGATTTATATAAATTGTTTCCCCATTCTTTCAGAGAAATGAACTTCAAGATTTGACAGGCTGAGTAGTTGATGATATTCTTGTCATTTGGATCTTTGAAATGCTTCAAAGAAATAGATTTAGTGTCAACAAGAATAAATTCATAAAACTGCTAGGTTTTATATGGGGTTTCAGGTTTGAACAAAAGGCCTTTTAGAAAGATCTTTCGAGCGACATTGTTTGGGTTGACATCAAAGATATTAGGTTCTATAACACCCCAAATTTTATTTATTTTATGATAAATCTTCATTTTCTAATATTTGTAATTTTTGAGAATTTTTCTAGATTTTTCTGAGAACGTGAAATATTTTAATATTATTTTTCGTTTTACATGCAAACTGAGCATAGCCGGGAAAACGAAATATTTTTCCCGAGAATCTTGATATGTGGAAATGTCAACAGGGGATCTTACTAAACTCGAGGTCGGACATGGTTTACAAGGTTTCACGTTTTTTGAGAAAATTTTAACAAATGCAATAATAAATTATTGTGTAAAATTTTATCCGCCGGACAATTAATACTGACTTTTGTCAACTGTAATAATTGTCCATTGAATAATAACATGTATTAAAAATCTTATCACATTATCCTAATGTAATCTACTTTAAGTCTAATCAAACTCTCTTTAATTCAAATTTATTGTATTTTAATCAAAGCTTCTTTGAGAAGCTTTGACTACCAAATGACCAAGCATGCCCTTGGCTTGTTGGAGAAGCCTCTCCACCCCTCTCTCCTCTCTCCATTGCCGCGGCTACCTTCACCCAAGGGAGGCAAAAATTTTGCCTCCACACTTAAACATTTTACCCAAAATATCTCATTTCTATCATAACACTTTTTCTCTCTCTAACTTTTCTCTTCTTCCTTTTCTCTCTACCTTCTCTCTTCTTCTTCCCTCTCCATATGAAATTGCAGCTCCCATCTCTAACCTGTTTTCTTCACTTTTCTCTTCATCAAGACCATTTTCATACTCACCTCAACCTCCTCCACACTTTCTATTTAGAAATTTTCTCCAAAATCCATCTTCACCTCCATTGTCTTCCAAGACAAAGCTTCAAGCTTTAAGGTAAAGTCTTCATTTTTCTTCTTTCTTCTCTCCATTTTCGTGTTCCATGGTCTCTTTGATGACCATGGATCTCTTCTTTTTCAACCCTTGATGTTGATTCATTGTCTTGAAATTCCTAGGGTTTTGGAAGCTCAAAACCAAAACCACCAACAAGCAGATCATTTTTGTGTTTTTCCTTTAGGTAAGAAGGAGATTACTCACTTCAACTAATTTTTGGTGGTGAGGAAGCCTTTGTATGCTTACTTTGTTTTAGTGGTTTTGTATGTTTATGTATTTTTTAATTGGATTAATGTTTGAATGGTGATCTTGAATGTGTTGGATGTGTTGAAAATGCTTGATCATGTTAGGGTTATTAAATGGAAAATTTGGAGTTTCCTACCCTAATGTGATGCCACGGTTTTGACTAGAATTTTGGGATAGAAATTTGTTTTTGCATACAAATAAAATGAAGCTTATGTGATTAAAGGTTGAATGATAATATTAAAATTTATGAATGGAAAATTTTAAGGGTTTAACACCCCAAAGTGAGGCCATGGTTTTGATCTTGAATCCTAAGGGAATGGATTAATTTGGTGTGAAATAAAATCTAAGTCATTTGGTAACAAGTAGCTAATGCATAAAATGGAAAGAAATTGGAACCTTGATGACCAAGTGAGGCCACGGTTTTTAGAGAAAATTAGGGATCAAATGATGCCTTGATCAATCTTTGGAGATTAAGAATTTAGAGACATGAATAATCCATAATCAAGTGGAAGAATTAAATTGAGTAATAACTCTTGAGAGTGCCACGATTTTGAAGGGTTATTTAACCTAAAATTTTCATAATTGACCAAAGCTTAAGACTTTGAAAATGAGGATCCATCATCTGGACTTGTGAGAATTGATGAGCCATGATTACACATTGATGTTGATGATTGATTTCATGTCATTGTGAAACCCCTATGTGGGCTAAGTACTTGTTGACTGTGTACTTAAGGAAATTATGATATATTGACGTTGAGAAATGAATATATATGCCATTGTGATATGCTTATGATAAATGTATCATTGATAAACATACATGATGTACATTGTGTCGTCATGCATATGTGTTATCCGTTGGACATTGTTGGAAAGGCTATGTATGCCTAGGAGTTTGAATAACACCTATGTGCGGGTGCGAGTAGACTAAGCATAGGGTCATAGTGGTTGGCCCTGGGGGCGTCGGGGTGCGGGTGTCTCATAATAGACAGTGGTAGCTCCACTGGGGCCGTGGGATAGATCGATGCAAACACATCGACGATTCGGACTAAGATGCTGTCCTATATCGCGATCAACTGTTGAGGTGCCATGTATAAGCCGTTATTGCGCAACTATTTTTATGTGATGAACACACTATTTTTAAAGGCTAACGAGATACTAGCATTACTCCTTGATCATTCACTCCAAAAAATGTTTATGTCTAGCTCCATGGAGTAGGAATTTTGGTACCATTTGCATTGTGAACTGTCAGTCTCATAGTTCATTGAGCATGGGCATTTATAATTGTGGAAAGTATCTGTCATTATTACTGCAATAATTATTTAATTGCTTGGACGGTCGAATGTTGGAAATTTTTGATGCTGTCGGCTTGTTATTAATGATACTTACTATTATTTACTGTTGTTATGCCCTTATTGTTAATTTCATTTATTACTATAATTGGATGAATGAACTGTGTTTATATGTGGGCGTCCAGTGCCGTTTTGTTTTCTCGCTGCCATTTTGGTACTATAAGTTGGGTGTCTCACCTCTTTCCGTATTTTCTATATTTGTCAGACTGTGTTTCTGAGAAGACGCTCGTGAGGAAGAGAAAGAACAACTGAGTTTCTGGGTTTCTGGCCACACTATGATTAGAGCTGCTAAGGATGTCATCGTGCCCACGCCGCTTTTTGGGGTACGTGAAGTTAACCTTTCATAGAGGACCCGATTGCTGGCACTTACATGTGCAGACTGATCGATGCGTCTACCACGAGGAGTTAATGGTGTCTTTAGCTTGGGGTCGCTATGACCCTTCTATCTTTGATTTTTCTGCTTTTGTTATTTTAGAGTTTTACCTACCCGTTAGGGATATATGGACTGATATGTTCTGCACTCCACAAGAGGACTCTTTCCTCTCCACTACTCGGGCTTCTACCAGAAATTCGGTCGCTCCGATGGTGATTTCGTCAAATGAGGAGGACCCTGAGGAGGACCCGGCTACGGTCCCTTCTCGTCAGTCTTAGGGGCTGATACTATAGGTGGCTACTGATGGCTAACCATTTATCTTTTTGGGGAAGCCTGATGTTTTGCTAGTATGGGTGTAAATTTGTAACTATCTTAGGTGGGTAAAGCCTTTACTTTTTGTATATTTTGTGATGGAACTAAACAGGCTGATGCATATATATATATATATATATATATATATATATATATATATATATATATATATATATATATATATATATATAAATGTATAAATATCGTGAATGTATGGTTTTTAGCTTATGTTGATTTTATTGTATCTGTATTTACTCTTATTTTCTTTTATTACAAAAAAAATATAGCATGTATTTCAATGTTCAATTATTTCGCTATCAAGAATACAAACTATTTAATTGTGTGTTAATAATGAACCGGGTCTTAATTAATCATTGTAACTATTATTTTTCGTAATTTATTCTATTTCTTTTGTACTATGGTGTGACGTTCCTTCTTCGCGGTATTAAGAAAAAGGTTCCATTTGAATGACAAACTAAGATGGTTCTTTTTCAATATATTTGGTTTGAGTTTGAGTTAGAGCTAGTTGAGATCTGACAATTTGTCTGCTAGGGGAATTGATGACAATTTCCTTATTTTTCTGGGTCTGGATGAGTGTTTCAAGGTCATCTTATTCAGAGGCAATGTTAGCCCATGACTGTTTGGGTAGTTTAGTAAGGCCTTGCTGTTGGAAAGCCTGTAAGGTTTGGATTGGAAAAACATAATTGTTACTTGTTTGTTTGTTAGATGGTTTATGGGTGGAAGACCCAGTTTGGGTGGATTGGATCTGAGTGGATGACTCAGCTAGAGTGGATGACCCCGAAGTTATAAAGATTTTTTGGTTAGCCTAAAAAGGACTAACTTACTTTTACCCCTTCCGTGGAAGAAGGATGTAGAGCCTCCTCAAGGCATGCTTCTATTTCCCCTAAAGATATTCACGAGTAAGATAACAAGGTAAAGTGTTTGAGGATCCTTTGATATATTCTATATCAAAATCAAAGACACTCAAAATGGCTTGCCATCTTGCAAAGATTTGTTTAGAAGCTAAATTCTTAACATCCTTTAACAAAATGTCTTTAGCAGATTTACAATCAACACGAATTAAAAACTTTTGATTCAAAAGATCAGATTGAAATTTTGTAATGCACAAAACAATTATTAAAATCTCTTTTTTCACAGTTGAATAATTCTGTTGAGCAGAATGTTACCAAGTGGCTTCAATACTCAAGAGGGGGGTGAATTGAGTTTATAAGACAAGTTCGCAATTCTTTCGCAAAACACTTGACTATTGAATTTTGTTGAAGCTATTGACTAATTAAAATGAATGAATTGATAAGAACGATAGATATTGCTCAATAATTAACTAAGAGGGAAGTAAACAAGCAGGAATATAAGCAAAGCACAAATGTAAAGAGAAGGGTTTAGAGAATCAAACAAAACAGTTTATCCTGGTTTGGCCACTAATCCACTTGTGACCTACGTCTAGTTCTCAAGCAACAACTCGAGATTTTCCACTATATCTTCAAGCTTCAATGGGTGCTTGACAACCTTTACAAACTTGAGCACTCAACTCCTTGGGATGCCTCATCCTTGAGATTGAGCCTCTTCAAACAAAGGGATGCCTCACCCTTTACAATTTGGAGGGATGCCTCACCCTTTACAATTTGGAGGGATGCCTCACCCTCTCTTACAAAGCAATCAAGGTTGATTGAATGAAACTCTCACTAGAGTAAATGATACAAATTGAAGCTGTTAGAATGCTCTGAAAAGATGTCTCACGTTTTTAATAAAAATAGAGCAAGATGTGGATTCAAAGATTGATTTTCGTTTTGATGTGTTACTTAGATGTTTTAGGTTCAAGAAGTCTCATTAATGATGCCCCAACATTTGTATTTAAAGTGATTTACAGTTAAGGAGCCATTGGGATGCTTAAAGCCAAGTATTTAATGCACCTAATATAGCCGTTGGGCATGTCAGAACACTGGTAATCGATTACAAGTTTCTGGTAATTGATTACATGGCAGTTAGAACGTGTTCATGGCTTTCTAGGCTTGTGGTAATCGATTACAAGACTTGTGTAATCAATTACACGCCCTTTGACTTAATGGTAATCGATTACAGTATTGATGTAATCGATTACATTGCTGTTTGAACGTGTTCTTGCCTTTCTGGGCATGTGGTAATCGATTACCAACTGGTGTGTAATCAATTACATGCCCTCTAACTTTTTGGTAATCGATTACATGGATGATGTAATCGATTACAAGGCTTCTGTTGAGCTTGTAATCGATTACCACACATGTGTAATCGATTACATTACAGTGTAAACACATTTTTCAAGCCTGAAAGAGGATTCATGTCATTCCTAACTTTAGAAAACATGGATTTGAACAATATTGACTTTGTTTGGCATGATCCAATATTTAAAGATATCATCTTTTTAGAGATGTGAACCTTGAAAAGCATTTTGATTAAAACATCTTTGAAAAACCATTTGAGATATCTTGAGAGCATTTAACATTGATGTTCTAAGGCCTATGTCTAAACCTCTTGATTTCTTTCTTTGATCTTGGTTTTCTCTTTTGCACTTAATCTTCATCTTTGGCTTTGTTATCATCAAAAACCAATTGACATGCTTCAAGACACATGCATTCACATTCTCCCCCTTTTTGATGATGACAAACTGAGCATTGAAAGGAAGAGAAACAATCGCATATATATATATCAGAGATTTAAGCGCTATTCTCTCCCGTAATGTATGCACAAGATAGGGTTAGTAATATGTTCATGTAAAAGCTTAAATCAAGCTCCCCCGTACTTATGTAAGTCACTAATCTCTCCCCCGTTGGCATTATAAAAAACATATATGCATTTAGCCGAAATTTCGGCAACATTTCTGTTGATTTTCATGATTTCCCAAATTTTAAACAGCAGAAAAACAACCAGTATACTCTAGACAAACAGAGTATGAGCAGCTGATAACCTGTCAGATGAATATCCAAATGCATATTAGAATCAATATACTTAGTAATCATATCAAGAGGATAGAAAATCAATAAACATATAATAAACATCAAAAATACCAATTGATTTTATATAAATTGTTTCAATGTCATCTACAACCAAATATTAGAGAAATACAAAGAAAATATCATGGCAATGGTCCATGATCACTATCAGTCGCCTCACTATCACTGTCCATGTCCGTAGCAATGTCTCCAAGGTGTACATCATCGTCATTGGGTTCGAGATCATCCTCGGAGCCAAGGAGTTCCTCATCGTCAGCAGGAACTCTAGCGGGAGTGGCAGAGGGATCAGCAAAAGATAGTGGAGCAGGTGAGGCAGAAGAGGCAGCTGGTGCAGCAGCAGGTCTCTGTGAAGTGTGTCTGGGGTCCTCCAGGAAAGAGCGAATAGAAGCAAGCTCCTGATCGGAGTAGTCTATCCTCAGCTCAAGGTGATCCACCTTCTGCTCAATCCAGTCCATCCGGGTTTCCACCGTAGTTTCCAAACTCCACATTTCCTAAAGTAGAAGATCCAATGTGGCTGGAGCTGGTGGAGCTGGTGCAGGCTGCTGGTCCTCATCCTCATCATCACTCTTCGGACCATGAGGGATATGCCCGTAGCTGCCATGGGCAAGATAGTACCATCTCCCATCAACCTTGCTCAGTTGAAGCTTCTTCAGAGTATTCAAGCCAATTGATTGTGGTCCCTTGGAGCTGGTATTCTTGGATTCCTCAGACAAGGAGATGTGACAAATCTCTAGGATAACTATCACCAGCATGGCATAGAGAAGAGCAAAGTTCTTCTTTTTCACATCCAGCATATACTGAATGATGTAGTTGGCCCAATTGATTGGCCGACTTGTGGTCATTGCCCATAAGGTCACCACATCATTGCGTAAGACTTGGGAGTAATTCCCACCTCTGGGAATTAAGCCTCGAACAACCAAATAATGGAGTACCCTGTTCTCCATTGTCAGGCTAGTTGCCATCACTCTTTTGTTATTCCTCGGAAACACGTAACCAGATCGAATCAGGGACGTCAGAGCACTCTTATATTCAAACTCAGCTCCCCAAGCATTCTCGTTGCTATAGAAGCTTGTCCTAGCATAGGTGAGCTTTGTCAACCTACACCATTCCTCCCTAGAGATCTTAATCTGAGTCTTCCTTACTTCAGAAATCAGGTAGTGATCTTCATACCTCAAATTTGCATAGAACACACGAACCAAATTGGGATAAATGGCCTTCTAAATGCTGAAGATGTAAACCCTTAAACATATGTTAGACTGGTAAATGGTTACCAAAGGTAGCGTTTGACTTGTTTAGCATGCCAGTCAAGTTCTGTGACAAACTGAGTTCATTTAGGCACTTAGTTGCAACACAGAAGTTGAAAAGTAGCTTAAAATGACTCAGATACTAGCAAAAGTTGCTAAGTTAAGGGAAATAAACATAGAGAATTTATTTCTAGGTCACAAATAAACCAAGTAAAATGTGGTAAAAGTTTCAAGAGAATTGGAGTCAGTTTGGTATTTTTAGGCATACAGGTTGTGCTTTTAATGCTGGATTGATCCCTAGCAGATATGGAAAATCATGAAAATGGTGAAACAACAATTTAGATGAATCCTATGATTTATTCTAAAGTTGTTGGAAGCTGAGAAACTAGAATTAGCATAATTCGGGTGTCCTTAGCAGATATAAGTTTCAGTGTAAAAACTTAAGTTAATCTTTTTCCTTAATTCCCTCCATGTCCCACCCCCTATTTCTATCTTCTCTCTCGGCAGAAGGAAGCAAAAACGAAAAACAGAAGGAAGAAAAGATAAAGAGAGAAAGGAGAGAAGAGAGGAAGGGGAAGAAAGAAGAGGAAGAGCAAGATCAAGAGGATCAAGCTTCAAGATCTTCAAGAGTCTTCAAGAGGTAGGGGTTTAGAACTTCCACTCATCTATTTTCTCTATATTCTCTATGTATGCATATTAACAACCTAATATGCTAAAGTGAGTTCTAGATGAGTTTGATGTGTTTGGTTTGCATGGATATGTTTCTTAGATCAATTATGATTTGTTCATGTCATAAACTGAATTTAGAAACTTCGAAATATTCATTTAAACCATTGATGCCCATTTTGGGGTTTAGGGTCAAGCATGCATGATTTTGGTTCAAGAATCCAAATCAAGAGGTTTAGAATGGTGATTGAGGTTTCCTAAGTGTTAATGAACTAATTAGGGACTTAAAATCACATAGAAAATGATCTTGAATGATTGGAAGTGAGAATTGTTCCAAAGGAACCATTTTCGGATTCTGCAGAATTCTGCAGAATCCAGTGAGCAGTCAGCGATGTTTGCTGCATAACTCGAGCTGTAGATATTGGAATCGCTTGATTACGGTGCCATTTGAAAGCTAAGACATAAGGCTTCATGTGGTAAAAATTTAAGAATTATTGAGCAAGCCAATCAATACCAGTTTCTGTTTGAATCCAAGGCAGATTCTGCAGAAAAAGGCATTCTGACAGTCAGTAAACCAGATTGCATAATTTCTTGCTCCGATGTCGTATTTATGTGAAACCAGTGCCATTTGAAAACTAAAACATAAGGCTATATGAATGTTAAATTTCAGAATTATTTAATTCTTAGTTTGTTCCCAGTTTCATTTCAAAGTCAGGTCATTTTCGAGTAAAACAGAAAATGCCCTGTTTTAGCTTCTGCACAATGTTGCATAACTTTGGCTACATTTATCCAAATGAGATGAGGTTTATGGCATTTGAAAGATATGAGGGAAGACTATATTATTGTAAAATCTCAGAATTATTGAAGTTAGTATGTGCATTTGGTGCACTCATGAAAAACAGCCTTTTTAGGCGAAAATTAAGGGGGTTTTGAGAAAGTTTGGACCCTAGAAACTTTAGTAGCTTCTTTAATAGGTAAAGTTGAAATATGAAAGTGTAATAGAAATGTGTTTTCTCCTTTATGGGTTAAACTTGAATTAAATGCTCTTTTATTGAGCTTATAATGAAATGTATGCATGATAATGATGTATAAATGTAACAGATTGAATGACTTATGAAGTAAATCATTATATGCACTTAATATGGAATGAATGACATATGTGAATGATGTTGATGTTGTAATACATTGAATATGCCTTGTATGGTATGGATAAAGTTGATGAACACGATATTGGGAAGCAATATAAAAGAAAAGGTAAAGGTAGATGAGGTTGAATGAGTCCCTCTCTACTAGCATGTATGATAATTCATTAAGAAAAAATTAATGATTATGGTAATTGCTTCCCTATTATGTAAAGAAAAGTGCAATTATGTTAAAGTGAAGGAAGGAAAGGTTTTAATACTCTTGCATGTTTTGTTTTCAAACTTGTTATTTGATGTTTCCATGTATTGTAAATTTATACTTGGACAAAAGGGCTCCAAGTGGCTTGGACAAAAGGGCTCGAAATGCTAAAGTTATGAATGTTTGGTAGTGCAAGGAACAAAAGGGCATTCTGCCTACCTAGAAAACAATACAAGGAAGCATTCTCCTGCATGGTTCTAGGTTTGGTCCCAATGAAGGGCTATAACCTGAAGGAGGGGATTCAATAATCCCAATGAAGGGTTGTAGTCCGAAGGAGGGGATTTAATATCCAGCCACCTTCGGGAGAAACAAAAGGCATGGTTCTAGGTTTGGTCCCAATGAAGGGCTATAACCTGAAGGAGGGGATTCAATGATCCCAATGAAAGGTTGTAGTCCGAAGGAGGGGATTTAATACCGAGCCATGTGAACAATACGGAATAAATTAACATAGCTTCGCGGGAGTTGGAGCTCTGGCTGGGGGTGTTACATTAAAAGATGCTTCCTGGAGCAAAAGGGCTTCCTGGAAATAATCAAATAACATGTGTTTTCTAAAATAAAATCTTTTCAAAGATTCATTATATGAGCATATTTTAGGATTCTCATTAGGCATAATCATACATTACCATGCATTGCATAAAAATTGATGATTGTATGGCAATCGTCTTGTGTTGATTCAATATGAAGATTAAGGTTAAAAGCTTATAAAAGGTTGATAGTAGTATTTACGAATTAGTCAAGTTGTATCGATCTTGGTGAGTATCCTTTGATGTTCATTCATGGAGGCAAAAGGAGATAGATGGTTGTTCGAAGGACTTTTGAGAAGGACATAACCCTGATGTCTCGACAGTGTCAAGGCCAAAGGAGATAAGTGGGAAATCCAAAGACGCTCTTTGAGCAAGGATAAAGCCCAAATTTCTCAGCGTGCTAGGATATGTGTAATGCGAGGATGAGTTTTCCCTCTAATTACCACTGGATGATATACTGACTAGTTCCTAGCAAACTTCCTTGTTTTCAAAATAAACTTTTGTATGTTTTTAAAAACAAACCCTGCATTTGCATTTCATCCACATACTCTTAGGATTCCTTAGACATATTCATATTACATATCATACTCATTGCATTCACGGACAGTTGTACGGGCATTGTCCGTCACTGTTGCTATTTATAGTTGTATGGGCGTTGTATATATTAATAGTGTGTAGGCTATCGGTTGATACCACACTATAAGAAAGTGTGCAGATATGAGGAAAAAGGAGGAAGCTCCTAAGTTAGACTTATAGCATCTGTTATATAATTGTTATATACAATGTTATCGTTAGATGGTATTGGAATTGCTTTTACTGAGAATGTTTATTCTCACCCCAGTTGCTATTCCATGAAAATCCAAATGCAGGAACAGATGCAAGAACAGATGCAGGATCAGGCACAGGTACAATCGTATAGACCCTGCTAAGGGTAAGAAGATAAAGCATGAAGACTAGAGTAGTTTTTATTGTTTTAAGTAGACAGAACTTATGTAATCAGTTTATATTTGTTCTGTATCTTTTATGTTATATGTATTATAATAAGCCCTCTTGTGGCTAAGTTTGCATATATATACATATGAGGGTTAAGTTTTTTCGCAATCTCTCAAGGCTTTCTATAATTACTCAGTTGTGATTATGGATATATGTTAGTAGATAATATGTAGAAGTGACGTTTCTAGTACTATTATCTTTATATCTCATTGTGTAACTATGATATATCCAGATATCTATATTAGGGTGTTACATTTTGGTATCAGAGCAGTTCATCCTGTTGAGCCAGGGTATGGACTGACTATGCTTAGGCATAAGTAGCAGTTTAGTAGAAAGTTATGCATTCTTTTATCTCTTTTTGAGATACGCAGATGGAATTGCATGACTAGCCTTAAGTATGTGTGCTAATAGCTACTGTCATACAAGTACATGATATTGAGCCTAACTAACTCAATATGTAATGTTCTGTGTGTACAGAAAACTATGGCAACTACCAGGTGAACCTATGAGACTAGGAGATTGGTAAAGGAGGAGAAAACCAGAGCTCTTAGAGAAATGACTATTGTATTGAGAGAGCAGACTGCCATTAGTAGAAGTCTATCAGTAGTGATAGAATAGAACTCGCATAGTTAGTTGCGGGGACGAGAAGGAAGTTGTGAGAGATCAGTATTTCTCAGAGTTTAGGAAAGTTACTCCTTCGTTTTTAAGGGAGAGTTTGGTTTTGTCAGAGCTGAAAGATGACTTCATGTGATGAAAGGGATCTTTGAGGTCATGTCGTGCGCTGATGAACAAAAGGTGACCTTGCTTCGTAAGGGTTAGTAGGTGAAGCCGAAAGCTGATGAGATGAAGCAGAGAGGTTACTAGAGATGGTTAGTACTCGAACCACCTGAGAAGTGTTTAAAGTTACTTTGCTAGATAAGTATTATTCCCTTGAGTTATAGAAAGCAAAGTAATAGGAATTCCTAAAGTTGGAGCAAGGGGATATTACTGAAGACCTGTATGTGAAGCAATTCAAAGAATGTTAGGAGTTCTTTTCTTATTTTATGTCTAATCCAGATGAAGACTGGAAGTAAGTAAAATTTGAAGTAGAACTTGGAGAGGGCATTAGAAGAATTGCGATGCAAAAGGAGGTTAAGGACTTCTTCGCTCTAGTCAGTAAATGCGGAGTTGTAGAAGTAGATAATCTCAGGACCACGATGGAACAAGAGTTAGAAAGTTCCTAAAGAGGAAAATATCAGATGTTGAGATCAGTAAGGGTGCCTTTTGATCTTAATTTGTATCAGAGTTGCGCAGTGGAAGCTTGGAGTGATGATACGTATAAGTAGAGTGCTTTTAGATGAGCAACTCTAAGGAAAGTGGTATATCAAGCTTCAAGTCACCAAGACGTGCTAGATGTGGTAAGATACATGGATGTAGACCGTTTTTGATAGGTAATCCATGTGCTGCATAAGTGAATAACCAGGACATCGTAAGGGAGATCATTCTTGGACAAAGGAAGCGACGAAATCTTCCAACTTGTTATGAGATGAGAACACATGTAAAGAGAAATCTTTTAAGGTGTGTATAAGAAGAGAATAGATTTACTTTGTAGATCATGTTGATTTACTTTGTGAATCTAGTTTGCTTACCTTGTTGGTATGGTTTGGTTGTCTTAGAGAGACAAATGATGTTATGTTGTTCTTGTTTGGTTGGTGTGTGAGACTGTGCCTTAAGTTAAAGGCAAGTTGAACAAAGGAAATATCAAGAATAAATGTCTTTGTCTAAGAGAAGGATGATCAAGTATATCAGTTGAGAGAAGCTTTGAATTTTCTCAGGAGATGATCTAAGACTTGGTTGTCATAGAAACAGAGTAAATAAGAGTAGATTTTTGAGAGTTTTTCAGGATTACGAAAGGACATGAAAAGTATGTCAAAGGTAGTTTTGGAAACTTTTGGAAAAGAAGTGATTAAGTGCCAAGTAAGTCGAAAGTCAGTTTTAGATCACAAGTGATACAGTTTAAGAGTTATGTAATTTCTCAAGATAGAAATTGCAGAGAATTTTAGTAGAGTTTAAGTACAAGTACAATGGGTAAAGTAACCATTGTATCCAAGAGTAGAGAATCTATCAGTGGATTTTCTCAGTTAGTGCTACCTGGATTAGGCCAGTTAAGGTAGGTGGTACTCAGCAGTGGACTCTAGATGGTGAGTTTGTTTTCCAAGACTAGAAGAGAAGATTGATTACTACATTAGTATTGGTAATTCCAAATTCTCGTGAGAGCTTTGAAGTAGTCAGATATACTTCGAAGATGGGACTAGGGTGTGTTCGATGCAATAGAGGTAGGTAGATGCCTACGCATCAAGGTAGTTAAGTCTGCAAGAGAAGGACTACCCTAGGTATAATTTGGAATTAACCATAGTGGTGATTACCTAATAGTTTTGGAGACATAACTCATGAGGAGTCTAGTTAAAGGTGCTCAGCGATCATGATAGCTCAAGATGCTTGTTGATCAGAGGAAGCTGGACATGAAGCAGAATAGATGGATAGAGTTTTTCAAGGCTCATAACCTTAAGTTGAGATATCATTCGGGTAAGGCCAAAGAAGTGGTTGATGCCCTAGATAGGAAATTCCTACAGGTGTCCCAAATGATAGTCCAAGAGAGAGTGAATTTCTTGAGAGTTTTTGAGAATTTGAGTCTGGCGGTAACTATGATTCCAGATAGTCTCTCAATGAGTAAGGTGAACATAGTAAGAGGCCTAAAGACTCATATTTCTTTGAAGCTCAAAGGAAGAATGAAGCTCTAAGGGACAAGTGTGAGCAGATCTTCTAAGGAACCCTAAAGGATTTTGTTATGACTAAGAGGGAATAACGAAGTTTAGAGACAACTTTGTTTTCCAAGAGGGTCAAAAATCAAGAAAAAGGATTCCGGAAGAAGCTCACCAGAGAAAGTATACCATCTATCAAGAGGCTACTAAGGTTTTCCAAGAGTAAGGAAGATGTATAGTGGCATAGTATGTTAAAGAACATAATAGAATATGTTGAGTTGCAGGTAAAGGTGGTGAGATTAAGTAATCTGCCCATCTTTTGCCAAGTACAGTTAGCTATTTTCTAGATAAAGTAGTTCAACTACTTTAGAAAGAAATAGTCGAGATTCATGGAGTTTTAGTGGATGTAGTGTTTGATAGAGATACTTGATTCACACTTGGTTTTGGAAGCCTTACAAGAAGGAGTTCAAAGCTAAGTTATGTTTTAGTACAGCTTACCATCCATAAGCATAGAGATCAAGAGCTTTAAGGTAAGCAAATCTCGTCAAGAGAAGGTGGATGGGAGAAGCTAGTACTGAAAAAGGACTGCATGGAAGCAGAAGTTCCATGTGGAGTTTTGTTTAACCAGAATTGTTTACTTGAGGTGAGCAATTTTGGGGACAAAATTTTAAAAAGGACGGGAGAAATGTAATACCCTTAAACACATGTTAGACTGGTAAATGGTTACCATAGGTAGCGTTTGACTTGTTTAGCATGCCAGTCAAGTTTTGTGACAAATTGAGTTCATTTAGGCATTTAGTTGCAACACAGAAGTTGAAAAGTGACTTAAAATGACTCAGGTACTAGTATAAGTTGCTAAGTTAAGGGAAATAAACATAGAGAATTTATTTCTAGGTCACAAATAAACTAAGTAAAATGTGGTAAAAGTTTCAAGAGAATTGGAGTCAGTTTGGTATTTTTAGGCATACATGTTGTGTTTTTAATGCCAGATTGATCCCTAGCAGATATAGAAAATCATGAAAATGGTGAAACAACAATTTAGATGAATCTTATGATTTATTCTAAAGTTGTTGGAAGCTGAGAAACTTGAATTAGCATAATTCGGGTGTCCTTAGCAGATATAAGTTTCAGTGTAGAAACTTAAGTTAATCTTTTTTCTTAATTCCTTCCATGTCCCACCCCCCTATTTCTATCTTCTCTCTCGGCAGATGGAAGCAAAAACGAAAAACAGAAAGAAGAAAAGAGAAAGAGAGAAATGAGAGAAGAGAGGAAGGGGAAGAAAGAAGAGGAAGACCAAGATCAAGAGGATCAAGCTTCAAGATCTTCAAGAGTCTTCAAGAGGTAGGGGTTTAGAACTTCCACTCATCTATTTTCTCTATATTCTCTATGTATGCATATTAACAACCTAATATGCTAAAGTGAGTTCTAGATGAGTTTGATGTGTTTGGTTTGCATGGATATGTTTCTTAGATCAATTATGATTTGTTCATGTCCTAAACTGAATTTAGAAACTTAGAAATATTCATTTAAACCATTGATGCCCATTTTGGGGTTTAGGGTCAAGCATGCATGATTTTGGTTCAAGAATCCAAATCAAGAGGTTTAGAATGGTGATTGAGGTTTCCTAAGTGTTAATGAACTAATTATGGACTTAAAATCATATAGAAAATGATCTTGAATGATTGGAAGTGAGAATTGTTCCAAAGGAACCATTTTCGGATTCTGCAGAATTCTGCAGAATCTAGTGAGCAGTCAGCGATGTTTGCTGCATAACTCGAGCTGTAGATATCGGAATCACTTGATTCTGGTGCCATTTGAAAGCTAAGACATAGGGCTTCATGTGGTAAAAATTTCAGAATTATTGAGCAAGCCAATCAATACTAGTTTCTGTTTGAATCCAAGGCAGATTCTGCAGAAAAAGGCATTCTGGTAGTCAGTAAACCAGATTGCATAATTTCTTGCTCCGATGTTGTATTTATGTGAAACCAGTGCCATTTGAAAGCTAACACATAAGGCTATATGACTGTTAAATTTCAGAATTATTGAGCTCTTAGTTTGTTCCCAGTTTCATTTCAAATTCAGGTCATTTTTTGGCAAAATAGAAAATGCCCTGTTTTAGCTTCTGCACAATGTTGCATAACTTTGGCTACATTTATCCAAACGAGGTGAGGTTTGTGGCATTCGAAAGATATGAGGGAAGACTATATTACTGTAAAATCTCAGAATTATTGAAGTTAGTAAGTGCATTTGGTGCACTCATGAAAAATAGCCTTTTTAGGCAAAAATTAAGGGTGTTTTGAGAAAGTTTGGACCCTAGAAACTTTAGTAGCTTCTTTAATAGGTAAAGTTAAATTATGAAAGTGTAATAGAAATTTATTTTCTCCATTATGGGTTAAACTTGAATTAAATGCTCTTTTATTGAGCTTATAATGAAATGTATGCATGATATTGATGTATAAATGTAACGGATTGAATGACTTATGAAGTAAATCACTATATGCACTTAATATGGAATGAATGACATATGTGAATGATGTTGATGTTGTGCTACATTGAATATCCCTTGTATGGTATGGATAAAGTTGATAAACACGATATTGGGAAGCAATATAAAAAAAAGGTAAAGGTAGATGAGGTTGAATGAGTCCCTCTCTACTAGCATGTATGATAATTCATTAAGAAAAGATTAATGATTATGGTAATTGCTTCCCTATTATGTAAAGAAAAGTGCAATTATGTTAAAGTGAAGGAAGGAAAGGTTTTAATACTCTTGCATGTTTTGTTTTCAAACTTGTTATTTGATGTTTCCATGTATTGTAAATTTATGATTGGACAAAAGGGCTCCAAGTGGCTTGGACAAAAGGGCTCGAAATGCTAAAGTTATGAATGTTTGGTAGTGCAAGGAACAAAATGGCATCCTGCCTACCCAGAAAACAATACAAGGAAGCGTTCTCCTGCATGGTTCTAGGTTTGGTCCCAATGAAGGGCTATAACCTGAAGGAGGGGATTCAATAATCCCAATGAAGGGTTGTAGTCCGAAGGAGGGGATTTAATACCGAGCCATCTTCAGGAGAAACAAAAGGCATGGTTCTAGGTTTGGTCCCAATGAAGGGCTATAACCTGAAGGAGGGGATTCAAAAGGCATGGTTCTAGGTTTGGTCCCACTATATGAGCATATTTTAGGATTCTCATTAGGCATAATCATACATTACCATGCATTGCATAAAAATTGATGATTGTATGGCAATCGTCTTGTGTTGATTCAATATGAAGATTAAGGTTAAAAGCTTATAAAAGGTTGATAGTAGTATTTACGAATTAGTCAAGTAGTATCAATCTTGGTGAGTATTCTTTGATGTTCAATCATGGAGACAAAAGGAGATAGATGGGTGTCCGAAGGACTTTTGAAAAGGACATAACCCTGATGTCTCGACAGTGTCAAGGCCAAAGGAGATGAGTGGGATATCCAAAGATGCTCTTTGAGCAAGGATGAAACCCAAATTTCTCAGCGTGCCAGGATATGTGTAATGCGAGGATGAGTTTTCCCTCTACTTACCACTGGATGATATACTGACTAGTTCCTAGCAAACTTCCTTGTTTTCAAAATAAACTCCTGCATGTATTTAAAAACAAACCCTACATTTGTATTTCATCCACATACTCTTAGGATTCCTTAGACATATTCATATTACATATCATACTCATTGCATTCACGGACAGTTGTATGGGTATTGTCCATCACTGTTGGTATTTACAACTGTATGGGCATTGTATATATTAAAAGTGTGTAGGCTATCGGTTGATACCACACTATAAGAAAGTGTGCAGATATGAGGAAAGAGGAGGAAGCTCATAAGTTAGACTTATAGCATCTGTTATATAATTGTTATATACAATGTTATAGTTAGATGGTATTGGAATTGCTTTTACTGAGAATGTTTATTCTCACCCTAGTTGCTATTCCATGTAAATCCAGATGCAGGAACAGATATAAGAACAGATGCAGGATCAGGCACAAGTAAAATGGTTTAGACCCTGCTAAGGGTAAGAAGATAAAGCATGAAGACTAGAGTAGTTTTTATTATTTTAAGTAGACAGAACTTACGTAATCAGTTTATATTTGTTCTGTATCTTTTATGTTATATGTATTATAATAAGCCCTCTTGTGGCTATGTTTGTATATATATATGAATGAGATTTATGTTTTTCTGCAATCTTTCAAGGCTTTCTATAATTACTCAATTGTGATTATGGATATATGTTAGTAGATAATGTGTAGAAGTGACGTTTCTAGTACTGTTATCTTTATATATCATTGTGTAACTATGATATATCCAGATATCTGTATTAGGGTGTTACAAAAGAACCCAAGCAATCCCAGCCTTTCAATCAATTGAAAACTCTCTAGGGGTTCACTTGTGCAAAATGATTAAGTGAGATACCTGGGCGAGATTAACTTCCTCAGTTGGAAGTTTTTCTTGAAAAGCCCAGCCTTCTTGGTGGTGGAGAAATGCCTCGTGAGGTCCAACCCTGAGATGTTGCGTGGAGGAGCACTGGAGGATTCTCCAATAGTGACCCCTATTCTTGCACGTTTGGCACGATGGGATGGGTCAGCCATTTGATGTTTAGAGGAGTGTGGGTGAATGTTTGAAGGTGTGTGGCTCGTGGGGGATGAAGGGGTGAATTTTGGGTGGAGATTGGGGTGGGTTTGGATGAGATTTGATGGTTGGGTTTTGTTAGGAGATGAATTTCGAGTGGTAGAGAGGTGAAATGAGGAGATTTGGTGGAGTATGGATTGAGAATGAGGGATTTTGGAGGAGAGGTCTTCGTGGGTGCAGAAGAGAAGAAGAAATGGTTTCTGAATAAGTGACCTTTCGCGCATCAGAAAACCTTTTAAAACCCCAGTGTAATCGATTACATTGGTTGTGTAATCGATTACCAGCTTTCTGTTTGCCCATGTAATTGATTACAATATCAGTGTAATCGATTACCAGCCTTCTGTTTGCCCTTGTAATCGATTACAATATTAGTGTAATCGATTACTATGCTTCGGGGAACCTTGTAATCGATTACATTATTTGTGTAATCGATTACCTGAGTTTTGGGTTCAATGTAATCGATTACCAATTTGATGTAATCGATTACTTGCTTGGCAGAACCTTTGTAATCGATTACAAAGGTCTTGTAATCGATTACCAGCCTACTCAAACTCAGATATTGCATTTAAAACAGTGAAGGATCAATTTTAAACCATTCAAATTAGTTCCAAAGCATCTTAAATCAATTTTAAACATCATGTAGGCATATAATCCAAACAGATTGTGATCCAAAATTCATAATCATACAAGATTGCTACTTTTACCAAGAATTACCCCATTTGGATGGATTTGAGATGTTTTTGAGTTTCTTGGAGGTTTTCGACATGAGGAAGCACCTGCAAAATAACTTAGGGGGAATCTCTGACGTTCAAGTCAGTATTGGATTAAAAATTCAAAAGTTATGTAGCAAAGAGTCATGATTATGCAGAAAAATGCATGTTTATGCAACAAACAGTGTATTATGCAGCAATTTAGCCTATGCATGATTGATCTAATATGCCAAGTTCATTTCTTATATAATAGAAAGCTTCTTTTGCTG
The DNA here is from genome assembly GCA_029884605.1 of Ormosia emarginata. Taxonomy (NCBI): domain Eukaryota; kingdom Viridiplantae; phylum Streptophyta; class Magnoliopsida; order Fabales; family Fabaceae; genus Ormosia; species Ormosia emarginata. The sequence goes on from JAQQTP010000088.1 coordinate 52,450,951, forward strand.
GAGGCTTAGTGAAAATGTCAGCTAGTTGCTTAGTAGTTTCCACAAATTCAATCATGCAATCACCCTTTTGAACATGATCTTTTATTAAATGATGCCTTATTTCAATGTGCTTTGTTCTTGAGTGTAAAACGGGATTTTTAGACAAATTGATTGCACTAGTGTTATCACATCTTATGGGGATGTAATCCAGCTCAAGACCATAGTCTAGAAGTTGTTGCTTCATCCAAAGGATTTGAGCACAACAACTTCTAGCTGCAACATATTCAGCTTCAGCTGTTGATAATGCCACACTATTTTGCTTCTTGCTATGCCAAGAAACTAATGAGCTTCGAAGCAAGTGGCATGTCCTAGTAGTACTCTTCCTATCCATTTTACACCCAGCAAAGTCGGAATAACCAATTAGGCTACATGAAGCACCCTTAGGGTACCACAATCCCATATGTGAAGTGCCTATTAGATATTTCATAATTCATTTTACAGCACTTAGGTGTCATTCTTTAGGATTTGCTTGAAATCTAGCACACATGCATACACTAAACATGATATTCGGCTTACTTGCGGTAAGATAAAGGAGTGAGCCAATTATACCTCTATACTTAGTGATTTCTACCGATTTACCTCCTTCATTTTTGTCCAAGTAACAAGAAGTTCCCATTAGTGTAGCCATTTGCTTGGCTCCTTCCATTCCAAACTTCTTGAGCAACTCCTTGCAATATTTGAATTGACTTATGAAAGTCACATCCCTTGTTTGCTTGATTTGAAGACTAAGGAAGAAGTTGAGCTCACCTATCATGGACATCTCAAACTCATTTTGCATAATATTGACAAATTTTTTACAAAGAGAGTCATTAGTAGCACCAAATATAATGTCATCAACATATATTTGAACAAGTAGAATGTCATGCTTCTTATGCTTGATGAAAAGAGTGGTGTTAACTTTTCCTCTAGAGAACTCTTTTTCTAAAAGAAACTTGCTCAACCTTTCATACCAAGCTCTAGGAGCTTGTTTCAAGCCATACAAGGCCTTTTTGAGTTTAAAAACATGGTTGGGCAGTTCAAAGTTTTCAAAACCGGGAGGTTGATCCACATACACTTTCTCTTGTATAAAATCATTTAAAAAGACACTTTTGACATCCATTTGAAAAAGCTTAAAATCCATGATGCAAGCATATGCAAGTAACATTCTAATTATTCTAATCTAGCTACGGGAGCATAAGTTTCTTCATAATCTATGCCTTTTTCTTGATTATAACCCTTAGCTACGAGCCTAGCTTTGTTTCTTATTATTAAGCCCATTCCATCAAGTTTGTTCCTGAAGACCCATTTGATGCCAATTATGGGATGATCATTAGGCCTTGGGACTAATTCCCAAACTTGATTCCTCTCAAATTGGTTTAGTTCATCCTGCATGACCAAGATCCAATGTTCATCATTAATGGCCTCATTTATGTTTTTAGGTTCAACTTGAGAAACAAAAGCCATATGGTTACATGCATCTCTAAGAGAGTTACGAGTGATTACCCTTTTTGATACATCACCTATCACTTTGTCAAGAGGATGATATCTTGATGTTTGTAACACCCATTATAGGATGCCACATTTAAATGTTATTATTACCGAATTACCCCTTCCATTATAAAATATGCTTTGTAACGTAAATACGAGTTATAAAATTTCTTGATGTCGATAAAATAAATTTAGCGAAAAATAAAAATATTAAGGCATCATCACAAATAATTTACATCATTTACATTACACAAGTACTGTCAAACTTATTTATATACATACCAGGTTCTCAAAAGTATTTGACATTATTTAAACTACATACTTGCCCAAGTATAAACTAAACAGCAGAACCCTCAGTCGGGTCTTCCTCAGATTTCTCAGCAGGTAGGAATCCAACTCGACGTGAAGTCCTACAGACAGGTGTCCGAGCAGATGACACAATACTAATCTCCATTGGGACGTGAAACCTACTGCCCCAATACCATCTAATTGACAGTGAAAATTCAACATGTACATATATAGTTACAGAAAAGAACGAGTCACCATGAAAAATCCTGCTCATGATGACCGTCAAAAGTCCCTGATAAATGAGTCCCTCCTCATTAGGACTCAACCTCCAAGCACCAGCTCCGCCGTGGAACTGTAGTCGCACGTACCCAAAGAAACTTGACCGGGATGTCATCCGATCAAAACTCAGCTTCCTCTACAGGAATCGGCTCTTCTTCACCTTCTTGTTCAATCCCTTGTTCAGCGTCTTTACAAATATAAATATAGTACAAAATAGGCATACAAAGAGGTGAGATCACCTACGCCAATGCCAATATGGTAGTACAGAGATAACACAAACAGCACACCATATAGATATATCATATCATAATTATAATAATGCCCTCAACATTATTTATCATAACAGATACAATAATTATAATCATGCCCTCAATCGTTATTTATCACAACAAATATAATAAATAATAATTACCATCATGTCATTAACATTACTCAAATCACATGATAATTACAATAATGTCATCAACATTATTTATCATCATCATCATCTAATATTCCTCAATTAATATATCACACAGATATAATTATTCAATATTTATGATAATACCCTCAACATTATCCAAGTATTCAACAGTTCAATTATCATAACCAATACTCAATAATTATGCATGTGCACATAGACTCACTTTCCTACTCTATGGAGCTAATTGTAACATCCCAACTTTTGGGTAAAAGACCATTGTGTCCCTATTTTACTGTTTCTTATTTTTCTGTATGAAATACAGAAAAATAATACTGTTTGTTATTTTATTTGGTAGTTTTACATAATTTATTTCGATACAGTAAAATAAACATTTTATCAAGTTACTGTTTTAAATTTTTCTGTATCAAAAACAGATGTATAATATTGTCTAGTATTTTATATAATCGTTTTACGTATTTTTCTTCCAGACAGTGAAATAAAAATTTTTTCGAAGCACTTGTTTTTATTTTTCTGAAAGATATACAACTATATATATCTCTTTGGATATTTTATTTGAACGTTTTGGACGATTAGCTACGTTGTGGGAAAAAACGGAAAAATGACCGTTACGTCCCGAACGCATCGTTTTTTCTTGTTTTTTTTGTTTTTAATTGTTTTCTTCTTGATTTAATGTCCGATAATCTTGTCTGTGATTTTATATGGACTTTTTGTGTGATTTGCTCGGGGTAGGAAAATGATATTTTCCGGGCCGGGAAAATCTTATTTTATTATTTAGAATTGGGGAATCTTACTTAACCCGATTCTGAATGAGACTAAAAATAATCTTTTAATTTTTAGGATTTAATCACAAATAAAATAATTTTATATTATTATAATATTATTTTATTAGTCAAGTATAAATAAGTGACGGCGGACCGGAAATATTTTGCGGGACCCACGTTTAGTCATCGAATGCTGTACACGTGGACCAATGAGGAGCTGGTCAAAATTGGTGGCTATGACTCATCGCACGGGCCAATAGGACGTTGACACGTGGCGTGACACCTCAGCATCATGACTCAGCAGCTTCTAGAAGGTTCCAGAAGTGCTGACTCGGCCTGTGACTCACCGCAGTGACTCGCCAGTTCCAGAAGTTTCTCTGATGACTCAGCGCTGTGACTCACCATTGATGACGCAGCCAATGATGCAGTTGTGATGCAGTCAGTGACTCAGCATGCTGACTCGCCATGCTGACTCACCTGTTTTGGAAAATATCTACGCTGACTCATCTGCTCTAGAAAATATCTACGCTGACTCGCCATGCTGACTCACCCGTTCTAGAAAATTCCACGATGACTCATCATACTGACTCATCATAGTGAGTCACATGTTCTAGAAATTTCTCTTTAATGACTCGCTTTATGACTCATCAAGGGCAATTAGTAGAAAAATAATCAATAATAATTTCTACTCTGCTAGTATAAGATAAAGATCTATGTATATTTTATCACCCATTAGACAATAGACATTGACTTTATAAGCAGTAATTGTTGTTCATTGCTTATGATATACCGAAAAATATCCTAAGCCTTCATCTTTTTCCTAGAGTCTATAAATAGGAGAGCCTTGACTCATTTTCAACTTTGGCAAGAAGCTTTCACCTTCCTTTTCTCTCCATGTGCTCCACGGCTATGGCTTCCAAATGGAGACAATCTCCACCCATTCACCTTATTTACTCTTCTACACATCATTTTCTCCAAAGAACCAAGACCAAGCAACCAAAATTCTCTCCTTTTCTCTTCTCCTTGATTTCGGCCAAATCACCAAGAACCATTCTCCAAACTTCAATAAATCCTACCAATATCATTTCTTGAATCCTTTCAACAAACCAAGACACTTTCATGTTAGGAATTTCTCAAGATTCCTTCATCTTCATCTTCCTATCAAGCAAAAACCACAAAAACTCATATCTCTCCCTTTCTTCAAGCTCACGGCCAACCCTCAAAAATTACCTTCCAAGCTTCAATAATTTTAAATGACCATAGATCTTGAATCTCCATGCATTTCTAAAGAACTTTCATGTTGGAAGTTTTTCCTAAATCTTCCATTCTCTACCTTGTTCTTCAAAGCTCAAGTTTGAAACCATGAAGGTGAAATTATTTAATCTTCATGTTTCTATCCATTTTAAAGTTTTAATCATGATTTTAATCCATGATTATTCTAGTTTAGAGCCTTAGGTATTAATATTGTATGTTTTCTTTGTTTTCAAGGAGCTCTTGGAGGAGGAAGCTTGCTTGAAGGAGACATACAAAGGACTTGGAGGTTCTACAAGAGGTAAGAGGGAGATTACCCTCATCAACCAAGTGTTGGTGGTGAGGAATATATGTGGTTGTGCTTGTAGAATCCATAAGGATTCGGTGGTGTGCTTGTTTTGATGTGTTAATTATTTGTGTGTTTGTTATTTGTATGTTTGATAATTTGGTGCTTACTAGTAGGTTGTTGTGTATTTGTTAGTAGTCTTCTTATGTGATATTTGTAATAATTGCATGTCTACAAGCTTTAATTTGCATGTCTACAAGCTTTGAGAATATGGCATGTGTTAGAAATGCATGATAATATATAGGATGCAAATAATATGTCAAGGATTGCATGAGTGTTCCAAAGAACACATTAACAAGGCTCACGGCCATGATTTAAATGGGGAACCAAAATGTTCTCTTAATTTTCTTAAAAGGTGACCTAATTAACCTAAGAGAATTGGTAAGCTATCCATTTGTTTAGATTAAGAAAAATGAATTTGGAAATTAAATGGCATAACCTTACATTTTCATTCAACATGTCTAACTTCAACACTTTGATTTCTAAAACTATTTTCTAGGATAAGGATTAAATCAATGTAGACAATACAAGAGATTAAACATGTATTTAAAAGGTGAAAAAAATAATTTGGAAATCAAATGCAAAGTTTTTATCAAATTCGGCCAACATGCCAAATTAGACTTTCATGATTTCTAAAATTAATTCCAAACTATTTTCAATCAAGAAGAAGCAATACAAGTTAAAGTAAATTTTCTACAATGAGTTTTAAAGAAATAAAGTAGTTAGAATTAAGTTTAAGAGGTTAATACTAATGGTTTTTACTGTAAGAAGAAATACAGTAGCTTTATAAAATTTCTAACGTATAGCTCATCGTGTGTTTTGAAGCACGTTAGGAATTTTCAAAAGTATAATTATTTGGTATTAATAAAAATGAAAAGGACTTTCAAATGGTAAATTTAGGAAACCATTATTATAATTTATTAAACAAAATACTGTCAATTTTTAGTAAAAACGGATAAATAAGATAGAAAAGATGTCCAAAAGACAGTATACGCTATGAAAAATATTCTACGTAATTTGAAAGTACTAAGTACTATTTCTGTCTGTTTAAACAGTAATTTTAAAGGCATTCGAATAAGAAAATGATTTGAAAAATTCTACGCGATTGAGAAAACGTATTAAAAATGCTACGCGATTTTAAAAACAGAAAAATATCTTTACCCGATTTTTAAACGTTTGTAAAAACGACGGAATTATGAAAATGCGATAAAATTTCTACGCGATTGATCGTTACTATATCTATTTTATACTGTCGGGAAGATGTGAACCCGTACAGAATTATTTTTGAAATCTATTTTATCTTTGTCGGGAAAATGTGAACCCGTACTGGGCTTTTGAAAATCTATATCTTTGTCGGGAAAATGTGAACCCGCATGTGCTTTTGTGACTATATCTGCTTGTCGGGAAAATGTGAACCCGCATGTGCTTTCCATCTATTTGTTATGTGTGCCATGTATTTGGTGGATTGGTTGACGAGACGAATCACATCGTGTTGTCGATGCGATAAACGTAGTGTGGTTCATTGTTCTAATGAACTTGGAGACTTTAGTGTACGGGATCCCACATGTGGATGAGGATGGTCGCTCCATTTGGGCCGTGGTAAATCGATAGCGCACTATCGTACTCAACATACACTATATTTAATCGAGATTGGTGAAATCTAGTAGTACATTTGCTCGTAGTGTCACAACGTGAGACCGTGAACTACACCACGCCTGGATTGATGGATTCCGTGTCGTGGGGCTATAGACGCAACGTGTGACCGCGGAATAGTTGGTGGGGCAGCCGTGGTACTATTAGATTTTGCGAATCATTCCTCTCTCTGATACTTGTGTTTTCTTTAGCTCCATGGAGTAGGATTGTATCTTATTATATATGTTGATATGTGGTGCATTATTATCTTCTATTTGTTATTTTTATCTATTATCTTTTATTTATTATTTCTTTTATCTGTCATCTTTTATCTATGATATTTTTATTTGTGATTTTATTTGTGATTTCTATCTATGCTTTTTGTCGTGATTTTTATCTGTGACCTTCCATTTGTGATATTTATGTTGTTATGATATTTGATCTTTCTTTTATATTGTCTTGTTATGATATTTTATATGGTATGAATTGTTATATCTATCCCGATAATGTTATTACTTGTTTATTTTATTAGGTTATATGCATATTAGAAATATTTGTAAATTGATAACATGACTATAATTGTGATTATCGTGTGTATGGAATGACTTTGTCATTCGAATCATTCTTTACTACCGTATCTTGATGCTTGGTGAAAGGGGATCTCACCTCTTTCTGTGTTGTTTTTGTTTGGTTTGTATTCTTCGAATTAGTTTAGTAGGCGGAGCACATTCTTAACCCTAGGGGAGACAATATTCTGAAGATGGTGGCGACGTCATTGAGTGGTCTTACAAGTTTCAACAAGATGCAGTTGGTGAAGAAACAGACTATGTAGGTTGAATTTTTCTCGTTAGTGTTGTTACCGTGCTATTGGTAGTACCCGTCTTTGGGTTTACTACTGTTTCTCTGAGTCTGTAAATATTACGTTTTAACTTATATGAAATGATTGGTGATGCGTATGTTAATCTGTTAAATTTAATTTCCATTTTACTTAAAATTTCCGGTAAGTTTGTATTTCCGCGATAAGAAATTTTAAAATCCATATTTTGAAACTCAAAGCTTTTATAAAATAATTTTAATTAGTTTTAAGATTTATTTATTTATTTTTTTTAAATGTGACGCCCTACGGAGGGTGTTACACTAATACTCAAGTTAGAGAAATTGATCTGAAAGATCTGTCTGTACCAACATGCCTCAGACCACGTGCTATAATTCTCATATGTGTTTGCACATCTAGCATATACACAACAGTCTTTACTAGATCTTGATTAAGAATAATGTCTCGGTCAGGATCATCGGTGCGTTGCATCGGTCTAACCCACGGTACAGAAGAGCTACCAACTGCCCATTGTAGGCAACCCGCACCCCGATGCCCCCAAAGTCAACAAGTGACTTACACTACGCATATCGCACCCACTCAAGAGGTGTACGTCTCTCATAGGCAAATAGCCTTATCCAGTCCATCAGACTTTTCCAATGCATGTTCAATGCACCAAGGCCAATCACAGGCAAAAATCATTATTTTCTCATACAGTGTCCATACACTATTCCAACAGCAATCCTACTGTTAAATTCATCATTTTCTCATACAGTGTCCATACACTAGTCCAACAGTAATCCTACTGTTTATTCAGTCGCAAAATCATATTATCGCGTTTTCATAGTCGCGTAACACTTTTGTCACGTTTTCACAATCGCGCAACATTTCTGTTATGTTTTCACAATTTCACTACATTTCTATTGCGTTTTCAAATCGCGTAGCGATTTTTCATCATTTTCTCAATCACGTAAAAATATTCCATCATTTTTTAATCGCATTAACTATTTTTCCACAATATCTCAATCACGTAAAAATATTTAGACGCTTTCCAAATAGCATAAAAATAATTTAACGTTTTTTTCAAATCGTGTAGCTTAAAAATCACGTTTTAAGTTACGTAAATCATTTTTCACCATTTTACAACTACGTAAAATATTCCTCAATATTTCAAAATTTTCAATTCAGCCTTTCTCAAAATAATATGACTTCTCACATTATTTTTCACATTTTCTTACTCAAGAAAATCCTTTTTGCAATATATTCCACAAATTCACCATTTCATTGAATTAAATTAATGTTTCTCACTTAAAATTTCCTAACGCGCTTCAAAACCCAAAGGATGAGTTTTACTTTAGCAAATTTTAAATCATCAATGTTTCCTTTATAATTCAAAATAAATTCTCAAATTTAATCCTCTTCCAAAATAATTTGAGGTTCAAACCCTTACAACCTCTATTTTCCTTTCATAACCGAAATTTCTATTTCTCAAATGATAAAACACTTTGTTTCCATTTCCAAAATCCTTGTACTAAATCAACTATATTTCCACTTTGAAAATCACTTTGTTTCATAAAACCAAGGCATTACAAGCCTTCAAAACCGTGATACATGGCCATTGAAAACCATCAAATATTTTTCTTTCTAAATCAACTAAGTTCCATTCATGGTTTTACACAAACAAAACCATTAAAATTTCCTTCAAAAATCGTGAGACTCATGGTCTTAAAAACCAATTCATTTGTTCATTTTCCTTGCTCTTCAAGTCCTCTAATTTTACCATTCATGAAAATATTAATTTGTAAACACCTATTTTGAGGTGTCTTGGCCGAAATTCCTCTTGGTCTCTGGAACCAAAAATTGTTTTCCTTTCCATCATCAAATCATGACATACATATACATATTCATAATATACATCACAAGTATGCCATAAACAAAGCAATAAAAATCATACCAAGCATGTAAACACAAATAAACCATGCAAAACACATAAACTACATAAACACCCACAAATTATTACACAACCATGGATATGAATCCTCACATGGATTCGTCATCCACCAAATACAAATTCAACTCTCACCACCATACTTGATTAGTGAGATGGATCTCCCTCTTACCTCTTGAAGAACCTCAAAAACTCCTTGGTTTGCTCCTTTTTCAAGTCCTTCACCACCAAAGGCTTCTCAAAAACAAAACAAAACACAAGTTTATTAGCATATTAAGCTTAAACAAGAAGAACCACAGATCAAACATGGTTTAGATCATGAAAAAGACAAGTACTGAAGTTTCCTTACACTTCACCTTAAAAACCCAATAACTTTGCTCTTGAAGAAAGTCCTTGAAGATGATAGATTTAGAACTTGCTCCAAACTGCAAAGTGTCTTAGATTGAGGTATAGATTCAAGAAGTAAGGTTGTTTGAAATTAAAGAGTGATGGAAGGTGGATTTGGTGGTCTTGGCCGAACCTAGCTTGAAGAGAAATGGAGAGAAAATTTTGTGTCGGTTCTTGATTTTTTTGGAGACAAGAATGAATGATTACATGAATGATAAGCTTCCTATAGCTAATGGCTTCTTCAAAACCGTCCCCCCCCTTCAGGCACTCTCCTTGAGTGACCAATCTCACTAGCCACCATTTTAAGCATTCCTAACCATGGATTAGATCAATGGTTAGGATTAATGTAGATTCTAGGTATAGCCTTTAGATTAGAAGACTTAATCTAGGCCATTGGATCTTTCTCCTTGAAATCCTAGCCATTAAATGTATCTCCAAAATGAAGGGTCAAGATCACCTCTTCATACTTTTCATCCAATGGTCATAAATGGTTCTAGCCATTTTATAAGACTAAATATCCACCGTTGATTAAATCGATGGTGGATATCCAAATGCTTCAACATTAAGCTTGCTTCCCATTGGTCCGTCATAAAGCTGTCATAACCTCTAATGTTGACTAAGCAGTATGATATTTATTTTTATCTGCTATTACCCTTCAAACAATATTTTTAGGGTATTTTTATTGCTTGATAATTAAATACAGTACAAAACATAGTAAAAGAAAATTTTAAAAACTATTTCCGGTTTCGGGTTTAGTAAGATCCCCCGTCCCCGTTTCTGTCTCCATCTCTGTCTCCATCTCAACAGTACATAATTTTCTGGCTGCAGAAAAATTTTCACTTTTTCGGACCCACCTGGGCCCACGTACAACCCCCCTGGGGCCACAGACAGCCCATGGATAATATTAAAATAATCAAAAAAATATTAAAATTTCATAATCATCCACAAAATCATAAAAATTATAAAACTTACGAAAATCAAATTAGATTACGTAAAATAATTAAGACTTATCAGTAATAATTAAATTACGTAAGATTTTCCCCGGTCCGAAAATTATTATTTTCCTGACACGAAGTAAATCACACAAAACGATCAAATGTATTCATAGAATACTCAAAATAATTTTACAGTATACAAAAATTACTAAACAGTGGAATTCTGTTAACTATCAAAATTACTGTCAAATAGCTAGGAAATTTGGGGTGTTACAACTCTCCCCCTCTAAAAAGAAGTTTCATTCTCGAAACTTGATAAACTTGATTTCACATCCTCAGAATAAATATGAATATTTGCTCTTTTATCTTCTCTTCTAACTCCCATGTAGCTTCACCGCTTACATCGTTCCAAACTATTTTAACCAATGAAATTTCCTTACCTCGAAGTTGCTTCGTCCTTCGATCCTCAATCTTGACTGGAAATGTTTCATAGGTTAAATTATCCTTTAGTTGTATGGCATTCGGCTCAATAACATGAGTGAGATCAGAAATGCACTTCCGTAATTGTAATACGTGAAATATATTATGAAGATTTGATAGTAAAGGTGGTAATGCAATCTGGTAAGCTACTGGACCTACCCGACGAGGAATTTGATACAGCTCGATAAACTTTGGAGTGAGTTTTCTTGACTTAAGCACTCGTCCAACTCCAGTCATAGGTGTCACTCGCAAAAATACATGGTCACCTTCTTCAAACTCAAGTGGTCTTCTCCTTTTATCCGCATAACTCTTTTGCCGAGTCTGAGTTGTCCTCATTTTGTCTTGAATCATCTTCACTTTCTCAGTTGTCTGCTGTACAAATTCTGGTCCTATTATAGCACTTTCACCATTATGATACCAACATAATGGTGTTCTGCATCGTCTCCCATACAATGCCTCATAGGGTGTCATCCCTATACTCGAATGAAAACTATTGTTGTATGTGAACTCTATCAATGGCAAAAATTCATCCTAACAATCAGTTTGTTCTAGAACACAAGCTCTCAACAAGTCCTCTAATGACTAAATTGTTCTTTCTGACTGACCATCTGTCTGTGGATGGTAAGTAGAACTCAAATGTAGCTTTGTTCCCATAGCTTCTTGTAAACTATTCCAAAATCTCGAAGTAAATCTTGGATCTCGATCCGAAATAATACTGGATGGTACACCATGAAGTCTAACAATTTCATTGATGAACACTTGAGTCAACTTTTTCATTGAGTACTTAATATTAATTAGCAAAAAGTGCACCGACTTTGTAAACCGATCAACAATTACCCAAATAGAATCATGACCTTCCCGAGTCCTTGGTAGTCCTGTCACAAAATCCATTGCTATGTCATCCCATTTCCATTAAGGAATAGGCAAAGGTTGCAACATTCTCGAAGTTCTTTGGTGTTCCACCTTAGCCTTCTGACAAACTAAACAGGATGATACATATTCAGCGGCATCTTTCTTCATTCCTTACCACCAATATAGTTGCTTCAAATCTTGATACATCTTTGTGGCTCCTGGATGCATACTCAACTTACTCCTGTGAGCTTCATCCAAAATCAATTTCCTAAGTTCTAGATTGTTTGGCACACAAACTCTTCCTTTAAACTTCAGAATTCCATCAGCACCTTCGCTAAATTCCAACACCCTCCTTGGCTCTTTGCTTCCTTTGCTTCTTGCAAATACTGGTCACTATTTTGTCCTTCTCGTATTCTATCCATTAAATCATTTGAAATGGTGATCATGTTTAAACCATCTTCCCCGCTGTCAATTTCACAGACAAATGCATATCCCAAAATTCTTCTATTAGTTCCTTCTCCTTAATCATCATAACAGAAGCACTAAACACTTTCCTACTTAAAGCATCCGCTATGACATTCGCTTTTCCGATATGATATTGTAACTGAAAGTCATAGTCCTTCAAAAACTCTAGCCAACGCCTTTGTCTCATGTTCAACTCTTTTTAGTCAAACAGATACTTCAAACTTTTATGATCACTAAAAACAGTGAACATTGCCCCATAGAGAAAATGTCTCCACACTTTCAATGCAAATACTACAGCTGCCAATTCCAAATCATGAGTTGGATAATTCCTCTCATGCACTTTCAATTGCCTTGAAGCATAAGCCACCACCTTACGGCTCTGCATAAGTACACAACCCAATCATTGATATGAAGCATCACAGTATACTTTGAAAGGTTCGTTCAGATCAGGTAGAATCAAAATCGATGAAGTAGTCAGTCATCTTTTCAACTCCTGAAAACTTTCTTCGCATGCATCAGTCCATACAAACAGTTCATTCTTTCGTGTAAGTTGGGTAAGAGGTCCTGCTATCTTAGAAAACCCCTCAATAAACCGTCGATAGTAACCAACTAATCCGACAAAACTATGGATTTCTGATACAGTCTTCGGCCTTTCCCATTCCAAAACTATCTCCACCTTTGAAGCATCAACTTCAATTCCTTCCTTAGATATCACGTGTCCCAAAAATTGAACTTCGCTCAACCAAAATTCACATTTGGACAACTTGGCATATAACTTATTCTCCTTCAAAATCTGGAGAACCACTCTAAGATGTGTAGCATGTTCCTCTTGACTTCGAGAATAAATCAAAATGTCATCTATAATGACAACAACAAACTTGTCCAAGTACGAATGAAAAATTCTATTCGTAAAGTCCATGAATATGGCAGGTGCATTAGTCACACCAAACAACATCACTTGATACTCGTAATGCCCATAATGAGTCCGAAACGTAGTTTTGGGAATATCCTCCGCTTTCACACGAATCTGGTGATACCCAGAACGTAAATCAATCTTGGAAAATATTGTGGCTCCTCGCAATTGATCCATCAGATCATCAATTCTTAGAAGTGGATATTTATTCTTAATCGTAATCTTGTTCAACTGCCGATAGTCTACACATAGACAAGAAGTTCCATCCTTCTTTTTAACCAACAATACTGGAGCTCCCCATAGTGACACACTTGGTCTCATGAATTGCTTCTCCAATAAATCCTCCAGCTGTTTCTTAAGCTCTGCCAACTCTACTAGCGACATCCTGTAAGGTGCCATGGATATCAGTCTAGCTCCAGGTACTAAATCAATAGCAAACTCAATTTATCTTTCTGGCGGTAGTCTAGGTATATCTTCAGGAAATACTTCAAGAAATTCATTCACAACGAAAATATCCTTCAAGACATCTTCACAGTGAACCTCCAAAGAAGATACCAATAAATACCCATGATCTCCTTCCTTCAAACAAGCTTCTACTTGAGTAGCCGTTAGGAATCTAGAATCCTTAGCCTCAGGAAAAACTAGTGTCTTATTCGAACAATTAATTAGGATATGGTTAGAAGACAACCAATCCATTCCTAAGATTACATTAATCTTAGAAAGAGGCAAACATATTAAGTCCACATAAAAGATTCTATCCCTAACACATACAAGACAATTCAAACATACTTTTGTAGTTATCACAGGCTTATCAGTAGGAGTAGCAACACTCAAATCATAAGGCAATGTAGTCACAGTCAATCCCAAACGCTCCACACAATCACATGCAATAAAAGAATGTGTTGCTCCCGAATCATAGAGTACGGTTAAAGGATTACCTTCGATAGCACACTGCTCCATAATTAAGTCCTCTAACTTCGCAGCTTCTTCCCCGCTCATGGTATACACTCGACCACCCGCCTGTGGCCTCGCGGTATGAACATTTCCCACCGATGGTTTCACCTTCAACTGATCACATTCTCTGGAGAAATGTCCAGGTTTCCCACATCTATAATAGATAAGTCCTTTATATTAACAATCTTTGGTGAGATGATCCTTCCTGTAACACCCCAAATTTCCGTATCTTTTAAACAGTAATTTTGACAATTAACAGAATTTTACTATTTAGTAATTTCTGTGCACTGTAAAATTATTTTGTTTATTCCATCAGCGTATTTAATTGTTTTGAGTGATTTCCTCCGTGTCAGGAAAATAAAAATTTTTGGGCCGGGGAAAACTTTACGTAATTTAATTTTTACCGTTAGGTAATTATTTTACGTAATCTGATTTGATATTTGTGCATTTTATAATTTTTATGATTTTTGTGGATGATTACGATTTTTTTTTAAATGTCGTGGGTCCGGGGGGGTGTATGTGGGCCTGGTGGCCATACGTGGGCCTGTGGGTCCCCAAAGAAAAAAAAAATTTTCTACGCATAGAAAAAATTTGTACTGTTTAGATGGAGACAGGGGATCTTACTAAACCTGAATCCGGAAACAGTTTTAGAAAATTTCTTGTACTGTGTTTTGTACTGTATTTATTTATCAGGCGATAAAAATACAGTAAATATATTCTTTTGTGGGGTTTTAGCAAATAAAAATATAAATTAAATTGCTTAAGTCAACCTTGGTGGTTTGGATATCCACCATTGATTTAATTAATGATGGGGACTTGATCTTGATTTAATTAACGGTTGAGAAATAAACTTAATGAAGAAGCATTGAATGTTAACCATTAATCTAATCAATGGTGGAGATTTAATCTAGACAAGCTTAATAAGGAAGGCTTCAATATCAACCGTAGATTTAATCAACGGTGAAGAATTGGTCATATAAAGTGGCTATGACCATTTATAACCACTGGATTTAGATTAAATCAAGGGTGGAGATTTAGTCTTCTAAAATGGCAAAGACTAATTATAACCCTTGGATTAAAAGTAAGAAGGAGTAATCTTAACCCTTAATTTTTGGAGACACATCTAATGACTTAGATTTAAAGGAGAAAGATCCAATGGCCTAGATTAAGTCTTCTAACCTACCTAAAGTCTACCTAAATCCTAACCATTGAATTAATCAATGGTTAGAATGCTTAAGATGGTGACTTGTGAAATTAGTCACACTTTGAAGAAGCAAGAGAAGGGGGGGACGGTTTTTGTAGTATTAGGAGCTAAAGGAGACTTTATGACCATTATTACATGTCATGGTCAATATTACATCATCCTTGATTATGATTTCTTTGTTTGCATCCTTAGGAAATTTCTTGGAGGGAGGCCAAAATTATTTCATTGCATTACCAACTTTTCTTTCAATTATTTTAGTAACTTGACTATCACTCAAATAAATAAATAATTCACTCTTCACTTTCCAATTAAGGCTACGGCTATGCAAAGAAAAAGGAGAGCCAATTTGATTCAATCAATTCATGTTCCATTATTTATATTATACAACAAAGTAAGATAGTCAATTATGGTGGCTCTCCATTTTGTTTCCACGGCCATGCACTTCTTTTTGGAGACAAACTATCCATAATTGATTCATTTTTCTCCTACTCATCAATGGTCAAGCAATGAATAATGCAAGACAATCTTTCCTATCAACTTTTTTTTCATTCTTATCAAAGAAAAACAAAAAAAAGCTATATACATAATATTACCTTTCTCTCCATGCACTCCACGGCAACTACTAGGTAGGAGGAGTCTTGATTTCTATTTCATTTCTATCTTCATTTTCATTCTACCAAAGACTAAAAATAATTCACTCCATTCTCTCTCTTCCAAGAACAAGAAAAGAAAACTCCATTTTCTCTTCTAAAGAAGGCCATTCGGCCAAAACACTCAAACCACTCTCCAATCTCTTTTAATTTCATCCAACCATAGATCTTGAATCTACATGATATTCTAAACAACTTTCATGTTGGAGATTTTCTCTAAATCATTCATCTTCAAGGAGTTTCTTCAAGATCCATGTTATTGGGATTTTGAGGTGAAGTGTAAGGAAACTTCATTTCTTCTTTCTTTTTCATGATCTAAACCATGTTTGATCCATGGTTCTCTTAATCAAGCTTCGAATACTAATTTTTATGTATTTTGTTTTGTATTTGAGAAGCCCTTGGTGATGAAGGACTTGGAAAAAGAAGCAAAACAAAGAGTTTTTGAGGATCTTCAAGAGGTAAGAGGGAGATCCATCTCACCAACCAAGCATGGTGGTGAGAGATGGTTATATATTTGATGGATGTTAAATCCATGTGAGGATTCATATCCATGGTCATGTAATTAATTTGTGGGTGTTTATGAGCTTTGATTATTTACCTATGCTTGATATGCTTTGCATAAGTTTATGACTTTGATGGTATGCTTATACTATGCATGATTTATTGCTTTGATTATGGTATGCTTATAATATATATTTGAATATGTATGTATATGCCATGATTTGATGATGGAAAGAAAATCAATTCTTGGCTCTAATGGCCAAAGAATGACTACGGTTTTGGCACCCAAGGTTAGGGTTCCATGTTGAAATTTTTCAAGAACAAGGGAATTAATTTTTGATTCCTAGAACATGGTGAATTTTGGTCAAGACACCTCAAGATAGGTGTTCACAAAATTAATATTTTCTTGAATGATGAAAATGAATGTTTAGAAAAGTAAGAAAAATAAACAAAGAATTTATTTTTCAAAGAGTACATGAATACGGTTTTAAAAGGATTTTTATTGATTTATTTTGTGTAAAAAGTTTCTAAGTGTTTTACTAAACATGAGATTTAAATGAAAATAGCAATGATAATTTTAAGAATTTGCAAAGAAAGTGAAAAAGGTTTTGTAAGGAAAGTAAAAATGAATTTGAACAAATATGTTTGATTTTTATGACCATCGGTATTTCGGTTTTGAAAACAAAGAATTTTTAATGGTTTTGTTTGTGTAAAACCATATCAATTTAGAAGAAAAATATTTGATGGCTTCAATGGCCAAAGACTCTACGATTTTTGGAGGTTAGAATAATTTTGATTTTATGAAACAAAATAATTTTAAAGTGGAAACAAAATGTTTGAACAAAATATTTTAGTATAAGGATTTTGAAAAGGGAATCAAAGTATTTTATCACTTGAGAAATGAAATTTCATATGAAAATGAAAAAGAAAAGTTGCAAGGGTTTGAATCTTAATTTGTTTTGAAAAGAATTGATTTTAGAATTGATTTGGGAAAAATGGAGAATATAATGGTGTTTTGAAAATTTACTAACGTATAACTTATTTTCAAGTTTTGAAATACGTTAGAAAATGTTAAGTTTTGAAACGTTGATTTATATCAATGGAAAAGTGATTTTGTGAATTATATTTTGAAAAAGAATTTCTTGAGTAAAGAACTGTGAAAAAATATTTTCTTAAGTAAGAAAATATATTAAATAAAGTATAAAGTTATATTATTTTGGGAAAAGTTGAAAAGGAATTTTTAAAGGTCAAGAAATATTTTCTGTAATGAAATTGTGGTGAAAAATTATTTACGTATATTAAAAACGTAATTTTAAAGTACGTGGTTTGAAATACAGTAAAATATTTCTAAGTGTTTGGAAATACAGTAAAATATTTCTACACGATTTTAAATACATTGAAATATTTCTACGTGATTTGAATTACGTTTAAATATTTTACGTAATTTGAATTACTATTGAAAAATCACTACGTAATGGAAAAATGATGAATTATTTTTACGTGATTGTGAAAATAGCGAAAAATCATTATGTGATTTGAAAAGGGTTTTAAATATTTTGAGAATGATAGAAAATGATTTACGTGACGTAAAAGAATGATTTTTAAGTTACGCGATTTTGAAACAATAGAAAAATACTATGCGATTTGAGAAATGTATATTTTACGTGATTGAGAAAAATGTTGAAAAATTTGTACGTGGTTTAAAAGTGCAACAGAAGAGTTGCAGTATTTTGAAAACGTAACAGAAATGTTACAAAATTTTGTAAACGTAACAGTAATGTTACGGTATTGTAAAAACGTAATAAAAATGTTTTGGAATTTTAAAAATGTAACAAAAGTGTTACGGTATTTTGAAAACGCAACAGAAGTGTTGTGGAATTGTGAAAACGTAACGGGAATGTTGCGCAATTTTGTGAAAACACGACAACAGTATTTTATAACTATGAAAACATGATAAGATGATTTTGTTATTGAAAAATACAGTATGATTACTGTTGAACCAGTGTCCATACACTGTTTGTGAAAACAACGAGTTTTGCCTGTTATTGGCACGTGGTGCATTTTAGATGCATTGGAAATATATATATATATATATATATATATATATATATATATATATATATATATATATATATATATATATATATATATATATATATATTAAGGTATATGATTTAATTGAACAAATGAATTTGAAAAGAATGGCCCTTGTGGTTGGACTTGCACTGATATATTCGTGCATTGTATAAACTATATCTGAGAAATTATGAGATATACTTGTGATTGGTATTATACCTGTGATTGGTATTTGGTGCATTATACATGCATTGGAATGGTCCGATGAGGACTGGATATGGCTGATTGCCTAGGAGAAACACACCTCTTGAGTGGGTGCGATATGCGTAGTGTAAGTCACTTGTTGACCTTGGGGGCATCGGGGTGCGGGTTGCCTACACGGGTGGTTGGTCACGCTTCTTCCCGTAGGTTAGACCGATGCAACACACCGATGATCCTGACCGAGACACTATTCTTAATCAAGATCTGATAAAGACTGTCGTGTATGTGCTAGATGTACAAAAATTGAAATGAGAATTAAAGCACGTGGTCTGAGGCACGTGGTACTGGCAGGTCTTTTCGATCATTTCTCCGACCTGAGTTTTAGCTCCATGGAGTAGGAAATCGAGTCTTATGTACATGCATAATCTGAACATTTATATCTGTGTGATATATTAATTGAGGAATATTGGCTATGACAACTGTTTTGAATACTTGGATTGATATAAGATTGGATGATGATAGTTGATTAATATTGAATATATTATTAGAAGTTTGGTATGATATCCCTGTATGATTTTGCTGTTTGTGTTATCTCTGTGCTGCCATGTTGGTATCTTTGTTATGTTGTTTTGCTGTGTCTGTACTGTTAAAATCAAATAATAGAAGGATCGAGTTGTCTTAGACATAACGGGCAATGAATACTCTTAGATGGGTGACAACAATAAGGAGTGGACATTCAGGACTCGAAGGTGTGCAGTGTTGACAAAGAACAGATATAGAACAGATGTCTGATGCAACAAGATGGATACACAACAGAATAAGTATGTTAAGTTTTAATGTTAGTGTTGTACCGTGCTATTAAGTAGGACCCGTCATGGGGTTTGCAACTGTTAAAAAAAAAGAGTCTGTTAATTTTATATTTCTCTTTAAATTGTGAAATATTAATTGGTGTCAATATTGTATATTAATCAGTTTAAATATATTTTCAGTAATACTTATGAATTTCAGTAAGTTTATGTTTCAGTAAAGAAAGAAATTTTAAAATCCATCTTTTTATAACTCAAACCTTGTGTGAACTTCTTTACAGATTTTGAGTTGGGAGTCAGACATGTGATACCCTAGGGAGGGTGTTACACTTCCCACACTTGAAACATTTGGTCGTAGGAGTTCCAGCTTGACTTGCCTTACTGCCACCAGAACTTCCTCCAAAAGATTGTTGTTGATTCTGACTTCCTGCTGGTTTGGTATACGATTTCTGTTGAAAATGATTTCCTTCACTACTCTTTCCTCTTTGGAATCTTGTAGGTCAAAAGTTCTTATTTCTCGCTACACGCTATTGATCAATCTCCTCAACCTTACGGAACTTGTCCAACAATTCTGGAAATTGTTCAATTCCCAAGGTTGCTATAACTCGCTTAATGTCAAGCTTCAATCATTCCTCAAATTTTCTGTACTTCCATTCTTCATCCGGGTGCATCTGAAAATACCTCGAAAACTTAGACAAGCTTTCGAATTTTGCAGCATACTCACTTATAGACATCACCCCTTGTCTCAGACTAAGGAATTCCATCTCCTTAGCATGACGAACACTTGCTGGAAAATTCTTACCCCGAAACTTTTGCTTAAAGAGCTGCCACATCATAACTCTTCCCTCAGCTTGTAACAATCTTCGAGCTCTTGCCCACCAAGCTTCACCATCTCCCACTAACACAAAAGTCGCAAAAGTAAGCTTTCGCTCATCGGTACAACCCATACCATCAAATATCTTCTCTAATTCTTTGATCCACAGATCAGCTTTGTCTGGGTCAAATTCTCCACGAAACTTGGGTGGATTGTTTCTACGAAACTCCAACAAACTGTGAGCATCCTCAATTGCCCTTTGGTTTTGCTGTACAACAACATCAGCCATCCGTTGCATTGCTACTACAGTTGCAACCATGTTCTGGTTATCATCACCAACATTTCCCATTCCTGCTCTAGTATTGACACGTCCTCTTCCTCGTCCAGCCATTTCGTTCTCTCTAAATCAAACTGGACAACACAAAGAAGATAAGGTCAATCTTCAAATAATATTGTTTCTTTTTAGAAAACAATCACAGAGAATCACACAACTTAAACAAGACAGACCAAACCACAAACCCAAAAAGACTCTAACTTGGGCTTTGATACCAACTAATATAACACCAACCATAGGATGCCCCACATTTAAACGTTATTATTACCGAATTACCTCTTCCATTATAAAATATGCTTTGTAACATAAATACGAGTTGTAAAATTTCTTGATGTCGATAAAATAAACTTAACGAAAAATAAAAATATTAAAGCATCATCACAAATAATTTACATCATTTACATTACACAAGTATTGTCAAACTTATTTATATACAGAACAGGTTCTCAAAAGTATTTGACATTATTTAACCTATATACTTGCCCAAGTATAAACTAAACAGTAGAACCCTCAGTTGGGTCCTCCTCAAATTCCTCAACAGGTAGGAATCCAGCTCGACGCGAAGTCCTACGGATAGGTGTCCAAGCAGATGACACAATACTAGTCTCCGTTGGGACGTGAAACCTACCGCCCCAATACCGTCTAATTGACAGTGGAAATTCAACATGTACATATATAGTTACAGAAAAGAACGAGTCACCATGAAAAATCCTGCTCATGATGACCGTCAAAAGTCCCTGATAAATGAGTCCCTCCTCATTAGGACTCAACCTCCAAGCACCAGCTTCGTCGTGGAACTGTAGTCGCACGTACCCAAAGAAACTTGACCGGGATGTCATCCGATCAAAACTCAGCTTCCTCTACAGGAATCTGCTCTTCTTCACCCTCTTGTGCAATCCCTTGTTCAGCATCTTTACAAATATAAATACAATACAAAATAGGCATACAAAGAGGTGAGATCACCTACGCCAATGCCAACATAGTAGTACAGAGATAACACAAACAGCACACCATACAGATATATCATATCATAATTACAATAATGCCCTCAACATTATTTATCATAACAGATACAATAATTACAATCATGCCCTCAATCATTATTTATCACAACAAATATAATAAATAATAATTACCATCATGTCATTAACATTATACAAATCACATGATAATTACAATAATGCCATCAACATTATTTATCATCATCATCATCCAATATTCCTCAATTAATATATCACAGATATAATTATTCAATATTTATGATAATGCCCTTAACATTATGCAAGTATTCAACAGTTCAATTATCATAACCAATACTCAATAATTATGCGTGTGCACATAGACTCACTTTCCTGCTCCATGGAGCTAAAACTTAAGTCAGAGAAATTGATATGAAAGATCTGTCTGTACCAACATGCCTCAGACCATGTGCCATAATTCTCATATGTGTTTGCACATCTAGCATATACACGACAGTCTTTACTAGATCTTGATTAAGAATAGTATCTCGATCAGGATCATCAGTGCGTTGCATCAGTCTAACCCACGATACAGAAGAGCTACCAACTGCCCATTGTAGGCAACCCGTACCCCGATGCCCCCAAAGTCAACAAGTGACTTACACTACGCATATCGCACCTACTCAAGAGGTGTATGTCTCTCCTAGGCAAATAGCCTTATCCAGTCCATCGGACTTTTCCAATGCATGTTCAATGCACCAAGGCCAATCACAGGCAAAATTCATCATTTTCTCATACAATGTCCATACATTATTCCAACAGTAACCCTACTGTTAAATTCATCATTTTCTCATACAATGTCCATACACTAGACCAACAATAATCCTACTGTTTATTCAGTCGCGAAATCATATTATCGCTTTTTCATAGTCGCGTAACACTTTTGTCGCGTTTTCACAATCGCGTAACATTTCTGTTATGTTTTCACAATTTTGCAACATTTCTATTGCGTTTTCAAATCGCGTAGCGATTTTTCATCATTTTCTCAATCATGTAAAAATATTGCATCATTTTTTAATCACATTAGCTATTTTTTCACAATATCTCAATCACGTAAAAATATTTAGACGCTTTCCAAATAGCGTAAAAATATTTTAACATTTTTTTCAAATCGCGTAGCTTAAAAATCATGTTTTAAGTTACGTAAATCTTTTTTCACCATTTTACAACTACGTAAAATATTCCTCAATATTTCAAAATTTTCAATTCAACCTTTCTCAAAATAATATGACTTCTCACATTATTTTCCACATTTTCTTACTCAAGAAAATCTTTTTCGTAATATATTCCACAAATTCACTATTTGATTGAATTAAATCAATGTTTCTCACTTAAAATTTCCTAACGCGCTCCAAAACCCAAAGGGTGAGTTTTACATTAGTAAATTTTAAATCATCAATGTTTCCTTTATAATTCAATATAAATTCTCAAATTTAGTCCTCTTCCAAACTAATTTGAGGTTCAAACCCTTACAACCTCTATTTTCCTTTCATAACCGAAATTTCTATTTCTCAAGTGATAAAATACTTTGTTTCCATTTCCAAAATCCTTGTACTAAATCAATTTTATTTCCACTTTGAAAATCACTTTGTTTCATAAAACTAAGGCATTACAAGCCTTCAAAACTGTGGTACATGGCCATTGAAAACCATCAAATATTTTTCCTTCTAAATCAACTAAGTTCCATTCATGGTTTTACACAAACAAAACCATTAAAATTTCCTTCAAAAACCGTGAGACTCATGGTCTTAAAAACTAATTCATTTGTTCATTTTCCTTGCTCTTCAAGTCCTCTAATTTTACCATTCATGAAAATATTAATGTGTAAACACCTATTTTGAGGTGTCTTGGCCGAAATTCCTCTTGGTCTTTGGAACCAAAAATTGTTTTTCTTTCCATCATCAAATCATGGCATACATATACATATTCAAAATATATATCACAAGCATGCCATAAACAAAGCAATAAAAATCATACCAAGCATGTAAGCACAAATAAACCATGCAAAACGCACAAACCACATAAAAACCACACAAGTTTATTAGCATATTAAGCTTAAACAAGAAGAACCATGGATCAAACATGGTTTAGATCATGAGAAAGACAAGTACTGAAGTTTCCTTACACTTCACCTTAAAAACCCTATAACTTTGCTCTGGAAGAAAGTCCTTGAAGATGATAGATTTAGAACTTGCTCCAAACTACAAAGTGTCTTAGATTGAAGTATAGATTGAAAAAGTAAGGTTGTTTGAAATTAAAGAGTGATGGAAGGTGGATTTGGTGGTCTTGGCCGAACCTAGCTTGAAGAGAAATGGAGAGAAAATTTTTGTGTGTTGGTTCTTGATATTTTTGGAGACAAGAATGAATGATTACATGAATGATAAGCTTCCTATAGCTAATGGCTTCTTCAAAACCGTCCCCCCCTTCATGCACTCTCCTTGAGTGACCAATCTCACTAGCCACCATTTTAAGCATTCCTAACCATTGATTAGATCAATGGTTAGGATTAATATAGATTCTAGGTATAGCCTTTAGATTTGAAGACTTAATCTAGGTCATTGGATCTTTCTCCTTGAAATCCTATCCATTAAATGTATCTCCAAAATGAAGGGTCAAGATCACCTCTTCATACTTTCCATCCAACGGTCATAAATGGTTCTAGCCATTTTATATGACCAAATCTCCACCGTTGATTAAATCAATGGTGGATATCCATAGGCTTCAACATTAAGCTTGCTTCCCATTGGTCCGTTATAAAGTTGTCATAACCACTAATGTTGACTAAGCAACATGATATTTATTTTTATCTGCTATTACCCTTCGAACAATATTTTTACGGTATTTTTATTACTCGATAATTAAATACAATACAAAACACAGTAAAAGAAAATTTTAAAAATTGTTTCCAATTTCGGATTTGGTAAGATCCCCCATCCCCATCTCAACAGTACAAAATTTTCAGGTTGCAGAAAATTTTTCACTTTTCCGGACCCACCTAGGCCCCCGTACAGCCTCCCCTGGGCCCACGTACAGCCTCCCCTAGGCCCACAGATAACCCATGGATAATATTAAAATAATTAGAGAAATATAAAAATTTCATAATCATCCACAAAATCATAAAAATTATAAAACTTACGAAAATCAAATCAGATTACATAAAATAATTAAGACTTATAAGTAATAATTAAATTACGTAAGATTTTCCCCGGCCCGAAAATTATTATTTTCCTGACACGGAGTAAATCACACAAAACGATCAAATGTATTCACGGAATACTCAAAGTAATTTTACAGTACCCAAAAATCACTAAACAGTAGAATTTTGTTAACTGTCAAAATTATTGTCAAATAGTTTGGAAATTTGGGGTGTTACAATGTTCTCCATTCCTTGGGAAGATCCATGATTTGAGAGTCCTCTTGTCTTGGGGAACCATATGAGCTTTCTTCTTGCTTCATGACTTCTTTTTCTTGATTTCTAGGTGAGTTCTTGCAAGGATTTTTGCAACATCATCAACAAGCTCCTTTCTCGGCTCATTTGGGTTAGTTTCATCAAATGCAACATGTATGGACTCTTCTATGGTCATAGTTCATTTGTTATAAAATCTAAAGGCCTTACTATATATAGAATAACCAAGAAATATTCTCTCATCAGATTTTGCATTAAACTTCCCCAAGTTATCCTTTCCATTATTTAAAACAAAGCATTTACATCCAAAAACATGAAAATGTGAAACATTTGGTTTCCTTCCTTTGTATAATTCATAGGGGGTTTTCTTTAAAATTGACCTTATTAGAGCCCTATTCATAACATAACATACAGTGTCAACCGCATCCGCCCAAAAATACTTAGGAACGTTGACCTCATTGAGCATAGTTCTTGCCATTTCTTCTAAATATCGATTTTTCCTTTCTACAACACTAATTTGTTGTAGTGTTCTAGGGGTGAAAAATTATGCTTAATGCCATGTTCATCACAAAAGGTTTCAAATTCATGGTTTTCAAATTCACCACCATGATTACTTCTTATGGATGCAATATGATAAACACATATTTTATTCATTAAGAAACCCTTATATTTAGTCATTTACACTCTCTATATTCTTAATTGATTGAGTTTGGTATGATTTTGTGAGTTTGAGCTCAAATTGGTCCTAATTGAATATTTCTAGCATTATTGAGATTTGACACTGTTTCTGTATTTTGGCCATAACTTGAGTTCCTAATATCTGATGAACATGAATTTTACCTTGTAGGAAAGCTAAGAGGAAGCTCTACAACTTTGATGAAGAGCTCGAAGTCTGATTCAGATGTCTAAGGGACCTAAGTTTACATGGAAGTCAGAATACGGGTTCTGCCAGTAGAATCCGAACAGTGTGCACTCATAAAATCATATCTCAAGATGTAATAATGGATATGGGCTGAAATTTGGACAGTGGATAGTCAAGATCCAAATAAATAACTTTCATGAAGAACACATTTTGAGAAAAAGAAGTCTAGTAGGTCATTTTGGGCTTACAAGTCGGAATAGAGGTGCTGAAGTTGGGTTTGAGCAACCTACGGTATTTGGGACATATCTTGGGCTTAAGGAAGCCAAATTGGACGAACCAGCTATCCATTTTATATCCAAGACAAGGATCTACAACTTTCATGAAGAACACTTTCCGTGATTCTGAAGTATAGTGGGTCGTTTTTGGCTTCCAAGTCAGACACGAAATTTTCGTCCTCAACCATCCACTCATCCATCCACTAATCCACTCATCCATCCACTAATCCACTCATCCACTCACCCACTCATCCACTAACTCACCCACTCATCCACTCATACACTAATCCAACCACTTAACCACTCCACCCACTCATCCACATCCCACTAATCCATCCACTAATCCATCCACTCACCCATTCATGTCCATAATTTCCCACTCACCAAAAGTCCTTTGGCATTTTTCACTAATTCAACCACTCAACCATTCCACTCACTCATCTACTAAACCAATCCACTAAACCAACCCACTAATCCATCCACTAAAACACTCCACTCACTCATCCACTCATCCACCCACTTCCCTTTGTCATTTTGTTACCTTAGACTTCTATAAAAGGCACCATTTATCATGAACAACAAGTAACTCTCCTTCATTTTCTCTCTTAGTTTCTTGTTTCTTCATAATTTCTTCTTGTTTCTTCATAGTTTTTCTTGTGATTTCTTTCTAGCTATGTGTAACTAAACCTCCCTTGGTTAAGGGGGTGATGAAACCGCTAGTATTAATGTTGTAAACTTTGCATATTTGATTATTTCAACACAATTATGTTTTTATTCATATATTTCTGAATCTATTGTTGGTATGAAGGTTTTTGTACTTGCTCCTACTTTCAAAGTAGTAGATCTAGGTTTATTATGCGCGGTTGCTGTAGTAGATCTAGTGGGATGTATGATGTTCATGTGGGTATAATTATCTTTGTGCTATTTGCCAGTTATAAAAGTGGTAGATCTGGGTTTATTATGCTTGTGCGGTTGCGGTATTAGATCTAGAGAAATATATGTTCTAAGTAATTTAATCCCGGTGTGTGATTAGACCTTAGTGTAATTGATTTTCTAAATCTTAATGCAATTGTTGGATAGTTATAAGAGCGGTTGCTTTATGACTAATCAGTGATTAGAAGTTGATTTGAGCGGTTGCTAAATTGGCCAACACGTAAGGAAAACAGAGATTTACTCTCACAATTGCATAAAAACATAATTGAGCATGTTGGAATAAAAAGGATATGTGGATTTACATTATCATATAAATCTAGTGGTGGATTCAATCTCTTAACCAATTTTCTTATATTGTTGATTTCAGTTTGTTTATTGTTATCTTTGAAGCTGTTCATTGTTCATCAAAACTCCAAAACCCCCCTTTTACTGTTTATTGTTAATCAGAGTCTAAATTGGGAATTGTTTAATAGTGTTAATTGAATTGGTTCTCTGTGGATCGACCCTTACTAACTACAACTAGTTGTAAGGTTTTTATTTTCTCGGTGGGCCTGACAACTGATTTTTATCTTAATTTTAATTGCTACATCCGCACGCATCGAATTTTGGCGCCGTTGCTGGGGAACCAATTTTTTTAATTACACTATTAATTTATTTCCTATTTTTATTCTGTTTTTATTTTATTTTATTTTATTTTATTTTTAATCTTTCTTTCGAGTGTTTTGTAGGTGTTGATGTCCCTTGAAGGAGTAGACGAAGGATTGCTAAATTTGAGGAACTATATTGATCAACTCACTTCACATCCTCAATTTCCCTTCCATCCAGGCTAACTTCCAACTCACACCGCCGACATTGAAGTCGCCAGTTACATTGATCTATCAAGTTCGAGAGACATTTGAGCCATCTGAAATATCCGAAGAAGTGACAATGGCATAAAACACTTTAAGGGCATTGGGTGCTCCAGATCTAGATCAACAGCCTCTTTGCATAGACATTCTTGAAAATGAAGAGGCATTTGAATTGAAATCTGGTTTAATCCATCTCTTGCCATCTTTCAATGGATTACCCGGAGAGGACCCCAACAAGCACTTGAAGGAAATCCATGTGGTATGTTCTAGCATGAGACCTGCAGGAATTCATGTAGAGCAAGTCAAGTTAAGAGCTTTTCCATTCTCATTGAAAGACTCAGCTAAGGAGTGGCTTTACTACTTGCCACCCGGATCCATCCAATCATGGCAGGACATGGCCCGAACTTTCCTAGACAGATATTTCCCTGCCTCAAAAGCTGCAACAATCAGAAAAGAAATCTGTGGTATTCAACAAAGGCATGGGGAATCACTCCATGACTACTGGGAGAGATTTAAGAAGCTATGTTTCAACTGCCCTCATCATCAAATAAGTGAGTAGCTTTTAATTCAGTATTTCTATGAAGGCTTACAAGTGATGGATCGCAACATGATTGATCTGCTAGCGGAGGAGCATTGATTGATAAAACTCCTCAAGAAGCTAGAAACTTGATCTCAAGAATGGTGCCAATACTCAACAATTCTACTCTAGAAATGACATTGGAGTAAGAAGCGTGAAAGAAGTAGAGACAACCAAGATATAAAGACAAATGACTCAATTGACTGCTATAGTTCAGCGGTTAATGGATTCAGGTAAAGCACCAGTTCATGCTTGTGGGATCTGTTGTTCATCTGGACATCCCACTGATATGTGTCCCACTCTCCAAGAAGACACAAATGAGGAGGTAAGAGCAAGAGGGGATATCTTTGGACTTTCAAAAATTACAACCCCTACTCAAACACATATAATCCGGGTTGGAGGGATCATCCAAATTTCAGCTATGCAAAGCAACCTCAAAATCAACCTCCAGCTTATGGACCTCCAGGATTCCAACAAAGGCAAGTACCTTTCCCTCGAGACAAGAAGCAAGTTCAAGCTCCTAAGCAATCTGAGCCTTCATTAGAGGAGCTAGTAAAACAAATGGCCACTAATAATTTGCAGTTCCAACAAGAAACAAATGCAACTATACAAAGTTTCAAACAAGAAACAAGGACTGCAATCAATAACTTGTAGAATCAGATAGGGCAATTGTCCACGAGAATTCAACAAGTTTCAAAGCCAAGCTTCAGTGGAAACTACCCTCACAAATGAAGTGAATCCGAGGGAAAATGCTAGTCTTTGTCACATTGAGAAGCGGAAAGACGATGGATGAGCCTACCTCTCTTCCACCAATCATTCAAGAGAAGGATGAACCACCCAAAGAAGCAAATGATAAGGGGCAAACTTCCAAAACCCCTAAGGTAAGTATTTCGAACCCCTTCCTAAATATGTCACTAAAGCTCCTTTTCCTAGTAGGTTAGTTAAAACCAAGAAAGAGGAAGCGAGAAAAAGAAATACTTGAGACTTTTAGGAAGGTAGAGGTTAATATCCCTTTGTTAGATGCCATTAAGCGGTACCTAGATATGCAAAATTTCGAAAGAATTATGCATTAACAAGAGGAAATTAAAAGGAAATGAAAAGGTCCAAGTGGGAGAAAATGTTTCAATTTGTAATTAAAAAGAAACTCCCAACCAAATGTAAGGACCCTGGCACATTCACCATTCCATGCACTATAGGTAACACAAGGTTTGAAAGGGCAATGCTTGATTTAGGTGCATCTATAAATGTCATGCCATATTCTATTTATGCATCTTTATACTTGGGTCCTTTGGAACCTACTGGTGTTGTTATTCAATTGGCTGATAGATCTAATGCATACCCTAAGGGTGTGGTTGAAGATGTTTTGGTGTAGGTGAATGAATTAGTGTTTCCGGCAGACTTCTATGTTTTGGACATGGAAGAGGATGAGTCTCCCAAATCTGCTCCTATCTTGCTAGGAAGACCATTTTTGAAGGCGCACGGACAAAAATTGATGTGCACTCGGAATTCTAACAATGGAATTTGATGAGGAATTAATTAGATTCAATATTTTTGAAGCTATGAGATACCCAAGTGATGTGCACTCGCTTGTTTAATTGATTCTTTTGATCCTTTTGATTCTTTAATTTCTGCGACTTTTGATCTTCGACCATTTTGATGCTCTTGATACAATTCTAACTCATAGCTTAGATGTACGGGAGGAAAAGAAGAAGAGTGAAGAAGAGCCATGGAGTGAAGACATTGATGAAATTGTTTCTTTGCCTTACAAGAGCTCTCTTCCACTCCCGTAAGAGCATGAGGTAACTTTTGTTGATTTACTGTTACTACCGATATACCTCAACCTTCACAGTTGTGCGGGCACTGAATTGGAACCGAAAGCACTACCGATCATCTTAAATACATCTTCTTGGGGAGAAGGACACCCTTCTAGTAATAATTGCAAAGTCACTCACCCAAGAGCAAGAAGAGAAACCGGTAGCTGTTTTGTAGAACATAAGACAGACCATTGGTTGGTCAATAGGCGATATCAAGGGTATTAGTCCCTCCATTTGTATGCACGGGATATTAATGGAGGAGGAGGATACTAAACCGTGAGAGAACCTCGGCGGAGATTGAATCCTCCCATGATGGAGGTTGTGAAAAAGGAGATACTTGAAGCTCCTAAGTGTGGGGGTGATCTACCCCATTTTCGACGAAGCAAGTGGGTAAGCCCGGTCCGGGTAGTACCAAAGAAATGCGGAATTACCGTGGTAAGAAATGCTGAAAATGAGCTTATTCCCACTAGGTTACTGAGACAGGGTGGCGTGTTTGTATTGATTACGGGAAGTTGAATGCCGCCACGAGAAAAGACCACTTTCCTTTACCTTTCATTGATCAAATGTTAGAAAGATTAGTGGTCATTCTTATTATTGTTTTCTCGGATGGTTTTTCAGTTACAATCAGATTGCCATAGCTCCGAGAAGACCAAGACAAGACTACATTCACTTGTCCATTTGGTACCTTTGCATATAGGCGAATGCCTTTTGGACTCGCAATGCACCAAGAACTTTCTAAAGATGCATGATGAGTATATTTTCGATTACATTGAAAACATCATTGAGGTTTTTATGGATGACTTTAGTGTCTTTGGAAATGATTTTGAAAATTGTTTGGAACATTTAACTTTGGTGCTTAAAAGATGCATTGACACTAACCTGGTACTTGAATTGGGAAAAATGTCATTTCATGGTGAATGAAGGTATTGTGTTAGGTCATGTAATTTCGCTAGGGGAATTGAAGTAGATAAAGCTAAGGTAGAACTCATGCATTCTTTGCCACCACCCACTAGTGTGCGGGAGATTCGTTCTTTTATTGGTCATGCAGGTTTCTACCGGAGATTCATTAAAGACTTTTCTAAAGTCTCATTGCCCCTTTGCAGACTTCTTCAAAAAGATGTTAATTTCAACTTTGATGAGAAATGTATGGAAACTTTCAATAAACTCAAGAAGTTGTTAACTGTTGCTCCTATCATCAGGCCACCCAACTGGGAGTTACCTTTTGAACTAATGTGTGATGCCAGTGACTTTGCAGTAGGAGCTGTCTTGGGACAACGAGTTGATAGAGTTCCTTATGCCATTTACTATGCATCAAGGACTCTAAATGATGCTCAACTTAATTACTCAACCACAGAAAAGGAACTTCTAGCTGTTGTATTTGCTTTAGAAAAATTTAGATCATATCTAATTGGTTCTAAAGTGATTGTGTTTTCAGATCATGCAGCCCTTGAAGTATCTTCTAACAAAGAAAGACACAAAGCCTAGATTGCTCCGATGGATTTTATTGCTCCAGGAATTTGACTTGGAGATTAAAGACAAGAAAGGGAGCGAAAACTTGGTGGCCGATCACTTGAGTAGATTGGTAACTGAAGAGGAAGAAATGCCTATCATGGAGACTTTTCCGGATGAATATTCGATGGTTGTCAACACCATAATCCCTTGGTATGCTGACATTGTTAACTACCTGGTTACAAAGGACTTTCCGGAGGGTTTGAACAAGGCCCAAAGAGATAAATTAAGGAGTGACTGTAAATACTATATCTGGGATGACCCGTACTTATGGAAGCATTGTGCAGATCAAGTCATTAGGAGGTGCATTCCTGATTCTGAGACACACTTCATCCTCTCCTTTTGCCACACCTATGCATGTGGAGGACACTTTGGCAGTAAAAGGACAGCCAATAAAGTGCTTGACAAGCGGTGGTTTCTATTGGCCTTCAATTTTCAAAGACGCTTACAACTTCGTAAGTCTTGTGACCGCCATTGTCGAGAGAGAACAGGTAATATTGGTCCTCGTAATCAAATGCCTCGACTCGATCATTTTTGTGGAACTCTTTGATGTGTGGGGTATTGATTTCATGGGACCATTCCCTCCTTCATTTGGTTTCACATACATTCTTTTATCCGTTGATTATGTATCTAAATGGGTGGAAGCAAAAGCCACTCGATCCGATGATTCTAAAAGCATTGCGTGATTTTGTTAAGTCACATATTTTCTCCCGGGTTCGGGACCCCAAGGGCTATCATCGGTGACCAAGGGACCCATTTCTCAACAAAACCTTTGATGCTCTATTGAAGAGATATGGAGTAATGCACAGAATTTCCACTCCTTACCATCCACAGACAAATGGGCAACCGAAGTGTCCAACCGGGAGATTAAGTCAATCCTTGAAAAGACAAGTGAATCCCTCAAGAAAGGATTGGAGCACTCGACTTGAAGATGCTTTATGGGCTTATAGGACTGCCTATAAGACTCCCATCGGCATGTCACCATTTCGGTTGGTGTATGGAAAGCCCTGTCATTTGCCCGTTGAGTTGCAACATCGATCTTCTTGGGCCATTAAACAAGTTAATATGGAATTGGAAGGTGCTGGAAAGCAAAGGAAGTTCTAGTTACAAGAATTGGAAGAACTAAGAAATGAGGCCTTTGAGAATGCCCTGATTTATAAGACTAAAGCTAAGGCATTCCACGACCAATTGATTTCCAGAAAGATATTTCACGAGAGGACAAAAAGTCCGCTATTCCAATTAAGACTCAAATTATTTCCGGGTAAAGCTGCGTTCTAAGTGGATTGGGCCGTTTGTGGTAACTAATGTTTTTCCTTTTGGTGCGGTTGAGATCGGGAGTGAAAATTTCGGCAAAGCATTTAAGGTCAATGGTCATCGTCTCAAACCATATCATGAACTTCCCGACGGTGCGAGAGATGGAAGTGATGACCCTCATCCTTCCACAATATGAGGAGCATTGAAAGTATCATCATGTCGGGTGAGGACAATAAACTAAGCGCTCATTGGGAGGCAACCCAACCAGATTTGCTCTCTTTATCCCTTTTTATTTTGTGTTTTCATTAGTTTCTTAGATTATGTTTTTATCTGTTTGTTGGTTGTAAGCATTTGAATCTCTAAAAAAAAAAAAAAAAAAAGAAAAAAAAAAGCTGTGTGCCGACAATAAGGTAGGTAGTGCCATTAAATTTTGTCACTCGGAAGCATGTGAAGGTCACTTTTCTTCAGCGACAACAACTGCGAAAATCTTGCAGTATGGATTTTATTGGCCTACTTTATTCAAGGTCTGTTACACCTTTTGCAAAAGTTGCGGAAATTGGTCAAAAAGGTTCTGCTTTGAGATTATCATCTGCACCTACTCCTTGAAAAATTGAGATCTAGGTGGCGCGGTTCTTTTGCTGTCAAACACGTGTATCCTCGGGGCCGTAAATATTGAGGATCCTAGGAATGGTAATGCGCGTAAAGTTAATGGACAAAGACTCAACCATTCCTGGAAAATCAAGTTCTTGAGTTCTTTGTGTTGCCGGTTAAGTGGCGGATACGGTACTCCGTGACTCTCAAGTCGGTTTATTTTTCAGTTTCCCAAAATAACTGAATCCTTCTTCTCCTTCAAAATGGATGTCATTCTTTCAAACCTGAGAAAACATTTTCCTTCTTTTCCTCAAAATGCTCTGAGAAAAATCTACAAAGTTCGATGTGAAAGATTGAGACTGTTAATGCACAAAGGTATGCCAGAAGATGTACGTTGGATAATTGAAGCAAAGGTCCGACTAGCAGATGAGTCTTCAATTTCATTTGACTCATACATGCCAGGTCTTGGAAGAAGTTCGTATTCTAAAAAGAGAAGAGCAAAAAGGTTACAAGTCTGTTACAAATGTGGACAATGGAATTGTAACAGACAATGTCGTTCTTTGGGTATGATTTCCGCAAATAAATCCTTCATTAAGAATGGACTGAGTAAGGAGTCATTAGATGATATCTTATTGACTCTTGAGACGCGTTCTTATGGATTGATGCGGGGTGAAATTCTTAATTTGTGGAATCTCTTTAAGAATGAAGAAAAAAACTACAGTCTTGGGAATCTGACTCTAAAAGACCCTGTTTGCCAGTTTATAAGAAAATTGGATGGGAAGCCTATCCCCGACTCATAGAAGGCGTTTAAGTCGTTTCTGGACGTAAAACCAGAGGAAGATGTGAGTCACAATCACAACAATCTGGTCTGATGCAGTACTGACAATGTGTTTCTTTTCTGCTTGGCGTTGATTCACTCCTCATCAGGTTGTGTTGCTCTTTTCTTTCCGTTTTATTTATCACTTTCACATTGAGGACAATGTCTATATTAAGTGTGGGGGAGAGATTTTAGCATGTTTTTTTTTTGTTAAAAAAAAAAAGGTTCATTGCATGATTGAATAACTTTACTCCCTTCTTGAACTGATATGCTTGGTGATAGATGATTAAATTGATGAATTGAGTTTGATGGATGCATACCTTGTGAGATTTTGAGCCTAATGGATGGATTCAACATTTATGCCATTCTCTTCTTTCTTGTGTGATTTTCACTCATGTTAATGACCACTCTAGAACTTGCTTTGATTCTTTTTAAGGCTACATTTCACTTGCATGCATGAACATGATTGAGGCCCTCTTTCTTAATTAGCTAGTTTAACCAAATAGCCAACCTTGTTTTCAATATGATATCAAGCACTCTTTTGATTTCTTGAAAAATCTCTGATTCCTGTCAACCTTGTATATTTTCCTTTGCTTAACCCCTTTGAGCTTATTTGACCATTCCTTGTTTCTAGCTCATTATGTACCTTAAATGAAAAATCGTGTTCTTATTTTACCTTAGGGAATAAAAGAACATTAGCTTTGTTAATGGATGAGTTTTTGAACAAGTGTGGGGGTGTGTATACAAAATGGTTGTTGAAAAAGGAAAGAGTGTCGAAAAAAAAAAGAAAAAAAAAAAGAAAAAAAAAACCAAGCGTTTAAAAAAAGAAAAGGATTGGGAAATGAATATGTAAAGGGATATACACTAGAGTTGGGATGAACTTTTATGCTTGTTATTTGAATTCAGCTCTCATTTGCTTTTATTCTCTTTGGTATTTATCTTCTCATATCCATTTTATCCTCTTCTGTTACCTTAACCTCACTACAACCTTGAATAAAGTCCTCATGATTTGTGTATGCATGTGTTTTGAGTAGTGGAGAAGTAGAAGATAAGCAAGCTTATGGTAGTGTAATTTTCATGGGTTGAATTGAGTGAAATACCTACCTTTTAAACACTTGAGAGATTGAGAGGGAATCTTGTGAAGATCTATCATTCTTGATTCATGTTGAAGATACCTTGCTTGATGGTTTGAGATGTGGAGAATTGTTAACTCATGAATGTTTTGATCCCTTGAACCTTTGGTTGTTCTTCTTGATTGTAAAATTTTGGTCTTGACTTTTGCCCAGGAGTGCAAAAAGGTAAGTGTAGGGGAATTTGATAAACACATATTTTATTCATTAAGAAACCCTTATATTTAGTCATTTACACTCTCTATATTTTTAATTGATTGAGTTTGGTATGATTTTGTGAGTTTGAGCTCAAATTGGTCCTAATTGAATATTTCTAGCATTATTGAGATTTGACACTGTTTCTGTATTTTGGCCATAACTTGAGTTCCTAATATCTGATGAACATGAATTTTACCTTGTAGGAAAGCTAAGAGGAAGCTCTACAACTTTGATGAAGAGCTCGAAGTCTGATTCAGATGTCTAAGGGACCTAAGTTTACATGGAAGTCAGAATACGGGTTCTGCCAGTAGAATCCGAACAGTGTGCACTCATAAAATCATATCTCAAGATGTAATAATGGAGATGGGCTGAAATTTGGACAGTGGATAGTCAAGATCCAAATAAATAACTTTCATGAAGAACACATTTTGAGAAAAAGAAGTCTAGTAGGTCATTTTGGGCTTACAAGTCGGAATAGAGGTGCTGAAGTTGGGTTTGAGCAACCTACGGTATTTGGGACATATCTTGGGCTTAAGGAAGCCAAATTGGACGAACCAGCTATCCATTTTATATCCAAGACAAGGATCTACAACTTTCATGAAGAACACTTTCCGTGATTCTGAAGTATAGTGGGTCGTTTTTGGCTTCCAAGTCAGACACGAAATTTTCGTCCTCAACCATCCACTCATCCATCCACTCATCCATCCACTAATCCACTCATCCACTCACCCACTCATCCACTAACTCACCCACTCATCCACTCATCCACTAATCCATCCACTAATCCATCCACTCACCCATTCATGTCCATAATTTCCCACTCACCAAAAGTCCTTTGGCATTTTTCACTAATTCAACCACTCAACCATTCCACTCACTCATCCACTAAACCAATCCACTAAACCAACCCACTAATCCATCCACTAAAACACTCCACTCACTCATCCACTCATCCACCCACTTCCCTTTGTCATTTTGTTACCTTAGACTTCTATAAAAGGCACCATTTATCATGAACAACAAGTAACTCTCCTTCATTTTCTCTCTTAGTTTCTTGTTTCTTCATAATTTCTTCTTGCTTCTTCATAGTTTTTCTTGTGATTTCTTTCTAGCTATGTGTAACTAAACCTCCCTTGGTTAAGGGGGTGATGAAACCGCTAGTATTAATGTTGTAAACTTTGCATATTTGATTATTTCAACACAGTTATGTTTTTATTCATATATTTCTGAATCTATTGTTGGTATGAAGGTTTTTGTACTTGCTCCTACTTTCAAGTAGTAGAGATCTAGGTTTATTATGCGCGGTTGCGGTAGTAGATCTAGTGGGATGTATGATGTTCATGTGGGTATAATTATCTTTGTGCTATTTGCCAGTTATAAAAGTGGTAGATCTGGGTTTATTATGCGCGGTTGCGGTATTAGATCTAGAGAAATATATGTTTTAAGTAATTTAATCCCGGTGTGTGATTAGACCTTAGTGTAATTGATTTTCTAAATCTTAATGCAATTGTTGGATAGTTATAAGAGCGGTTGCTTTATGACTAATCAGTGATTAGAAGTTGATTTGAGCGGTTGCTAAATTGGCCAACACGTAAGGAAAACAGAGATTTACTCTCACAATTGCATAAAAACATAATTGAGCATGTTGGAATAAAAAGGATATGTGGATTTACATTATCATATAAATCTAGTGGTGGATTCAATCTCTTAACCAATTTTCTTATATTGTTGATTTCAGTTTGTTTATTGTTATCTTTGAAATTTGTTCATTGTTCATCAAAACTCCAAAACCCCCCCCTTTTACTGTTTATTGTTAATCAGAGTCTAAATTGGGAATTGTTTAATAGTGTTAATTGAATTGGTTCTTTGTGGATATACCCTTACTAACTACAACTAGTTGTAAGGTTTTTATTTTCTGATGGGCCTGACAACTGATTTTTATCTTAATTTTAATTGCTACATCCGCACGCATCACAATACAAAATCCTTTTTTGTTTTGGATAACTTTAGCAAGCTTTTTGAATGATTGAAAAGCATCATTTTTGGGAGATAAAAACAATGTCCATGTAAATCTAGAAAAATCATCCACAATCACTAAGGCATAGTAATTCCCACCAAAGCTCATAGCTCTAGAGGGACCAAAAAGATCCATGTGCAAAAGTTGTAAAGGTCTAGAAGTTGAAACCATATTTTTAGCTTTAAAAGAGATCTTTACTTGTTTTCCCTTTTGTCATGCATCACAAAGTTTATCTTTTTCAAATTTGAGCTTTGGAAGACCAATTACTAGTTCTTTAGAAACCAATTTGTTTAAGTGATCCATGTGAATGTTGTAACACCTTCCCTAGGGTATCACATTTCCGACTCCCAACTCATAATCTGAAAATCAATTTGTAAAAGGTTTGAGTTATGAAAATATGGGTTTCAAAATTTCTTTCTTACTGAAACATAAACTTACTGATATTTGTAAGTAATACTAAAAAAATAGATTTAACTGATTTAAAATCATATAACAAACACCACTTAATATTTAACAATTTAAAAAGAAATATAAAATTAACAGACTCTTTTTTTTTTAACAGTAGCAAACCCCATGATGGGTCCTACTTAATAGCACGGCACAACACTAACGTTAAAACTTAACATACTTATACTGTTGTGTATCCTTCTTGTTGCATCAGACATCTGTTCTACATCTGCTCTTTGTTGACACTGCACACCTTCGAGTCTTGAATATCCACTCCTTATTGTTGTCACCCATCTCAGAGTATTTATTGCTCGTTATGTCTAAGACAACTCGATCATTCTATTATTTAATTTTAATAGTACAGACACAACAAAACAACATAACAAAGAGGTGAGATCACCTACACCAGTACCAACATGGCAGCACAGAGATAACACAAACAATATATCATACAGATATATCATACCAGAATTCTAATAATGCACTCAACATTAATCAACTATCATCATCATACCATTAACATTATTATCATCACACAATAATCACAATAATGTCATCAACATGATTATCATCATCATCATCCAAGTATTCAAAACAATTGTCATAACCAATATTCTTCAATTAATATATCACACAGATATAAATGTTCAGATTATGCATGTACACAAGACTCGATTTCCTACTCCATGGAGCTAAAACTCAGGTAGGAGAAATGATCGAAAAGACCTGCCGGTACCATGTGCCTCAGACCACATGCTTTAATTCTCATTTCAATTTTTGCACATCTAGCACATACACGACAATCTTTATCAGATCTTGATTAAGAATAGTGTCTCGGTCAGGATCATCGGTGTGTTGCATCGGTCTAACCTACGGGAAGAAGCGTGACCAACCACCCGTGTAGGCAACCCGCACCCTGATGCCCCCAACGTCAACAAGTGACTTACACTACGCATATCGCACCCACTCAAGAGGTGTGTTTCTCCTAGGCAATCAGCCATATCCAGTCCTCATCGGACCATTCCAATGCATGTATAATGCACCAAATACCAATCACAGGTATATCTCATAATTTCTCAGATATAGTTTATACAATGCACAAACATATCAGTGCAAGTCCAATCACAAGGCCATTCTTTCCAAATTCGTTTGTTAAATTAAATCATATACCTCAACATATATATATATATATATATATATATATATATATATATATATATATATATATATATATATATATATATATATATATTTCCAACGCATCTAAAATGCACCACGTGCCAATAACAGGCAAAACTTGTTGTTTTCACAAACAGTATCCATACACTGGTTTTACAGTAATCATACTATATTTTTCAATAACAAAATCATGTTATCATGTTTTCATAGTTGTAAAACACTTTTACCGTATTTTCACAATCGCATAACATTTCTGTTACGTTTTCACAATCCAAAAACATTTTTATTATATTTACCATAACACTTCTTTTACATTTTCACAATACCGTAACACTTTTGTTACGTTTTTAAAATTCCAAAATATTTTTATTACGTTTTCACAATACCGTAACACTACTGTTACATTTACAAAATTTCGTAACATTTCTGTTACGTTTTCAAAATACCGCAACTCTTCTGTTGCACTTTTAAACCACATACAAATTTTTTAACATTTTTCTCAATCGCGTAAAAATATACATTTCTCAAATCCCATAATATTTTTCTACTGTTTCAAAATCGCGTAACTTTAAAAATCATCTTTTTAAGTCACGTAAATCATTTTCTTTCATTTTTAAAATATTTAAAACACTTTTCAAATCACATAATGATTTTTTGCTATTTTCACAATCACGTAAAAATAATTCATCACTTTTCCATCACGTAGTGATTTTTCAATAGTAATTCAAATTACGTAAAATATTTAAACGTAATTCAAATCGCGTAGAAATATTTCAACGTATTTAAAATTGCTTAAAAATATTTTACTGTATTTCCAAACACTTAGAAATATTTTACTGTATTTCAAACCACGTACTTTAAAATTACGTTTTTAAGATACGTAAATAATTTTTCCACCACAATTTCATTACAGAAAATATTTCTTAACCTTCAAAAATTCCTTTTTAACCTTTCTCAAAATAATATGACTTGTATTTCATTTTTCACATTTTCTTACTTAAGAAAATCTTTTTCCACATTTCTTTACTCAAGAAATCCTTTTCCAAAATATAATCCACAAAAAATACTTTTCCATTGATATAAATCAACGTTTCAAAACTTAACATTTTCTAACATATTTCAAAACTCGAAAATAAATAATACGTTAGTAAATTTTCAAAACACCATTATATTATCTATTTTTCTCAAATCAATTTTAAAATCAATTCTCTTCAAAATAAATTGAAGTTAAAACATTTTTAACCTCTCTTTGTCTTTCGTTTACAAAATTTTCTCAAGTAATAAAACACTTTGATTCCCTTTCCAAAATCCTTGTATTAAACCAAACTGTATCTCTACTTTGAAAATTACTTTATTTTATAAAACCAAGGCATTACAAACCTTCTAAAACGTGGACATGACCATTGAAACCATCAAATATTTTTTCTTCTAAATTGATATGGTTTTACAAAAATAAAACCATTAAAAATCCTTTACAAAAAAAATGTAAGACTCATAGTCTTTGAAAATCAAATCATTTGTTCATCTCCATTTTTCACTTTCTTTGCAAATCCATTTTCACTTTCTTTGCAAATCCTTAAAATCATCATTGCTATTTTCATTTAAATCTCATGTTTAGTAAAACACTTAGAAACTTTTTACACAAAATAAATCAATAAAAATCCTTCTAAAATCGTGTTCATGTACTCTTTGAAAAATAAACTCTTTACTTTTTTTCCTTGCTTTTTCTAAACATCCATTTTCATCATTCAAGAAAATATTAATTTTGTGAACACCTATCTTGAGGTGTCTTAACCGAAATTCATCATGTTCTAGGGATAAAAAATTAATTCCCTTGTTCTTGAAAAATTTCAACATGAACCCTAATAAGGGCATCAAAACCATAGCTCTTCCTTGGCCATTGGGACCAAAAATTAATTTTCTTTCCATCATTAAATCATGACATACACATCATATATATATATATATATATATATATATATATATATATATATATATATATATATATATATATATATATATATATATATATCAAAAACATGCCATATTATCATCATGCATAGTATAAGCATACCATCAAAATCATAAACTCATGCAAAGCATATTAAGCATAGGCAATTAATCAAAGCTCATAAACATATATAAATTATTACATGACCATGGATATGAATCCTCACATGGATTCAACATCCATCAAATATAAGACCATCTCTCACCACCATACTTAGTTGGTGAGATGGATCTCCCTCTTACCTCTTGAAGATCCTTAAAAGCTCTTTGTTTTGCTTCTTTTTCCAAGTCCTTCACCATCAAGGGCTTCTCAAATACAAAATAAAATACATAAAAATTAGTATACTAAGCTTGATTAAGAGGGACCATGGATCAAACATGGTTTAGATCATGAAAAAGAAGAGAAGAAATGAAGTTTCCTTATACTTCACCTCAAAAACCCAATAACATGGATCTTGAAGAAACTCCTTGAAGATGAATGATTTAGAGAAAATATCTAACATGAAAGTTGCTTAGAATATCATGTAGATTCAAGATCTATGGTTGAATGAAATTAAAAGAGATTGGAGAGTGGTTTTAGGGGTCTTGACCGAATGGTTCCTCTTGAAGCACAAAGATGGAATTTTTAATTTTTGATAGAAACTTGAAGCTTGGATTTGAAGTACTAGATGTTGGATTTTGAAGAAATCTTCAACATGAAAGTTGTTTAGAATAAGGTAAGGATTCAAGAAATAAGGTTGGTTGAAATTAAAGAGTGATGGAAGGTGTTGCATGGGTACTTGGCCGTGAGCTTAGAGAAGGAGAGAAATGGAGAGAAAATTTGATAACTTTGTTTCTTGAAATAGAAAAGATGTTCAAATGGTCGTGAACTTGTTTTTGAGAGAAAGGTGAGAGAGATTTTGTTTTATTAATTGATAAAAAGAGGATAGGAATCAAGTGGAGAGTCAATATTTAGCCCCCCCAAAGATACTTGGCCATGAGCCATCTTGAAATAAAAACAAAAGTGATAGAAATGAATTAAAGATAACATGTTTTTCTTTTACCAAGCATGCATGGCCGTAGACTTAAAAGGAATAGCCACCAAAATTGACTAATTTTGTATAGCTTCTTCAATTATTATTAGAAGAATGACCAAGTATTATTTGAATGTAGAATTTGTCTTCTATTTTGATGCATGACCGTAGGAAGTAAATGAAGGAGCCATCATTGTTGACTTAGTCTTACTTTGTTCAGTTAAAGACATTCTAATATATATTTGCTCTCCATTGCCGTAGGAATGTATGCAAATGCATAGAAGGAAAAGTGAAATGTATCTATATATTAAATGGTTACTAGAGAGGTGACATTTGAGGAAATTTGGGGTGTTACAAATGTGAGCAATTCTTCTATGCCATAACCATGAATCATTTTCTTTAGTCATAAAGCATTTAGCATCATTTGAGGAAATTTCATCAAGGCTAATCATATATATGTTATTGACCCTATGACTAACAAACTTAACATGCTTATCATCCTTACCCTCAATTATGCAGCAATTTGAATCAAATATTACTCTATTCCCCTTATCACACAATTGACTAATGCTAAGTAAGTTATGTTTGAGTCCTTCAACAAATAAAACATTATCAATGGATAAGGAAGGGATCTTACCAACTTTACCAACTCAAAGAATCTTTCCTTTGTTGTTATCACCATAAGTCACATGACCACTCTTCTTGGGTACAATGAAGGAAAACTTGGAGCCATCACTAGTCATGTGCTTGGAGCATCCACTATCAAGATACCAACTTGAGCTTTTGGACTTCAAGCACACCTACAACACATATTCAAGTTTTAACATTTGGTCCCCAAATTGTCTTGGGTCATTGTGTGTTAGAAATAGGCACGGTGCCCTTAGGAACCTAAACCATTTTAGTTCCTACTTTGGTGTTTCTTTTCTTTCTAGCATTACATATAGATGCACTATGTCCTTTCTTTCCACAATGAAAGCATTTGATAAAGGGGGTACTTGATGTTCTAAATGGAACAAAGAAATTATTGTAAGATTTTTATGGTTATTTAGATTATATCCCAAACCAGCTTTTTGGAAAACACACATTTTTTCCCTAGGTAACATATTCAAATTATTCCTTCCCAATGTAAATTTTGCAAGAGTATTTTTCAAGTCTTCAATTTCATTTTCAAGTGCTTTACATGAAGAACAAGTTAAGGGTGTGGGTGCATTATCATGCGAAGAGCAAATCATGCATGATGAGTTAACATCAATAAGTCCAACAGTCTCATTTTCAACTTTAAGTTCTTCAATCTCCTTGGTTAAAATAGAAATTTTGTTTGTCATTAAGGAGATTGTTTTGTTGGAAGTTAAAACCATTTTAGTGAGCCTCATGGATTCATCATGCAATTCTTGAAATGCATCTTGCAATTCACTATATGAAGGAGATAGTTCAAGATTAGATGAGATTACCTCGGTTTCACTTTCTTTTTCTTCTTCTCCATTTTCCATTAGGCAAAGAAGAGCTTCCTCATCCTCCGAATCATTGGTGGAATCCATATCGTTATCTTCCCATGCAATGTATGCTTTCCTTCCTTTTCTTTCCTTGAAAGGCTTCCTTTCAAATTTCTCCATTTTCTTTTGATAAACTGGACATTCCATCTTCATGTGCCCCGGTTTTCCACATTCATAACAAGTTGGAGTGGATGAAGTTCCTTCTCCCTTTTGATATGACTTCTTAGAAGGAAAATGAGGTCTTCTTTGATTTCCTTTCTTCTTGAGAAACCTTCCAAACTTCTTTACAAGGAGACTGAAATTTTCTTCATTCATCTCAATATTGTCAAGATCATTTCCATCATCTTCATCTTCATATTCAATTGAGGAAGAAGTGGCTTTGAGATCAATCCTCTTTTTCTTCTTATCTTGCTCCTCATTTTGATTTAGTCGATTTAGCTCTAACTCAAG
Organism: Ormosia emarginata; assembly: GCA_029884605.1. Lineage (NCBI taxonomy): Eukaryota > Viridiplantae > Streptophyta > Magnoliopsida > Fabales > Fabaceae > Ormosia > Ormosia emarginata. Next base: position 52,495,614 of record JAQQTP010000088.1, read on the forward strand.
CTCTTGAAGCTTTCCAAAGAGGGTGGCCAAGGTCATTGTGGCAAGATTTCTTGACTACGAAATGGCCGTCACTTTGGGTTGCCAACTCTTACTTAAGCATCTCAAAACTTCATTAATAAGATCTTCATTGGCAAAAGTTTTTCCCAATAAAGCAAGATGATTAACTATATGAGTGAATCATTTTTGCATATCTTGAATACTTTCCCCTTGATTCATTCTAAACAATTCATATTCATGGGTGAGTGTATTTATTCTAGATCTTTTACCTCACTTGTACCTTCATGGGTTACTTGCAATGTATCCCACACTTCTTGAGCAGTCTTACATTTTGACACCCTAAAGAATTCATCATACCCTAAAAAAGTAGTAATAATATTCTTGGCTCTCAAGTTGTATTGAACCTTTTTCTTGTCATCATCGATCCATTCATTTCTTGGTGTATTTGTTCTAACACCATCAACTAAACGTGTGGGGACAAAAAGACCATTTTCAATAGCATCCCACACATCAATATCAATAGCTTCAATAAAAATCTTCATCCTTTCTTTCCAATATGCATAGTCATCCCCATTGAAAAAGGGTGGCCTATTTATTGAAGAACCTTCATTAGAAAAATCATTTGAAGCCATATTTACTCTTGAAGCGACTAAGCTCTTTATGCAAGAGTCTAGCTTTGATACTACTTGTTACCAAGTGGCTTCAATACTCAAGAGGGGGGTGAATTAAGTTTATAAGACAAGTTCGCAATTCTTTCGCAAAACACTTGACTATTGAATTTTGTTGAAGCTATTGACTAATTAAAATGAAAGAATTAATAAGAACGATAGATATTACTGAATAATTAACTAAGAGGGAAGTAAACAAGCAGGAATATAAGCAAAGCACAAATGTAAAGAGAAGGGTTTAGAGAATCAAACACAATAGTTTATCCTAGTTCGACCACCAATCCACTTGTGAGCTACGTCCAGTCCTTAAGCAACAACTTGAGATTTTTCACCATATCTTCAAGCTTTAATGGGTGTTTGACAACCTTTACAAACTTGAGCACTCAACTCCTTGGGATGCCTCACCCTTAAGATTGACCCTCTTCAAACAAAGGGATGCCTCACCCTTTACAATTTGGAAGGATACCTCACCCTCTCTTACAAAGCAATCAAGGTTGATTGACTGAAACTTTCACTAAAGTAAAAAATATAAATTGAAGCTCTTAGAATGCTCTCAAAAGATGTCTTAAGTTTTTCACAAAAACAGAGCAAGATGTGGATTCAAAGATTGATTCTCGTTTTGATGTGTTACTATGATGTTTTAGGTTCAAGAAGTCTCATTAATGATGCCCCAACATCTATATTTAAAGAGATATGCAGTTAAGGAGCCAATGGGATGATTAAAGCCAAGCATTTAATGCACCTAATATAGTCGTTGGACATGTCAGAGCATTGGTAATCGATTACAAGTTTTCAGTAATCAATTACATGGTAGTTAGAACGTGTTCTTGGCTTTCTGGGCTTATGGTAATCGATTACCAACTGGTGTGTAATCGATTACATGCCCTCTGACTTTTTGATAATCGATTACATAGATGATGTAATCGATTACAAGGCTTCTGTTTAGCTTGTAATCGATTACCAGACATTGTAATTGATTACATTATACTTTAAACACATTTTTCAAGCCTGAAAGAGGATTCATGTCATTCCTAACTTTAGAAAACATGGATTTGAACAATACTGACTTTGTTTGGCATGATCCAATATTTAAAGATATCATCTTTTTAGAGATGTGAACTTTGAAAATCATTTTGATTAAAACATCTTTGAAAATCATTTAAGATATCTTGAGAGCATTTAACATTGATGTTCTAAGGCCTATGTCTAAACCTCTTGATTTCTTTCTTTGATCTCAGTTTTCTCTTTTGCACTTGATCTTCATCTTTGGCTTTGTTATCATTAAAAATCAATTGACATGCTTCAAGACACATGCATTCACACAGAATTCTAGTGTTTAGATGCATATGCAATGACATGCTCTTTGTCTGCGACTTTCTGTTTGAGAATGTCACCATAACCAATGTTAGAGGCATCAGTTTCTACAATTTTGAAAGATTGCGGATTTAGGACATAAAGACATAGAAGAGACTTTACCTGAGCTTTAATCTATTTGACAATACCTATATGGACGTCAGACCAAGGAGGTAGATTGGATTTCAAATGATCATGTAAAGGTTTGATAAGATTACTGAGCTGAGGGAAAAAATCAACATCATAATTCAAGCAACTGAGAAAATGTTGCAACTGATTTTTATCAATGATTTGATTAGGGAATTTATCAGCAAATTCAATGACTCGATTAATTAGGTTGATTGTTCGTTGATAAATGTTATGGTCAAGAAACCTGATTTGGGTTTGAAATAGATTGATCTTTGATTTAGATACAACTAAACCATTTCTTTTAATTACATTAATAAAGATATTAATGTGTTTAAAGTGTTGATCAATTGATTGAGAGTAAACTAATACATCGTCAATATAGACAATTGTGAAGTTTGAATATGAATTAAAGATTTCATTCATAATTCTTTGAAATTATGAAGGAGCATTCTTTAGACCAAAGGCCATTACATTCCATTCGTATTGCCCGAAAGGTACAGTGAAAGCTGTCTTATAGCGATCACTCTCCTTGAATTGGATTTGCCAGAATCCTGATTTCATATCGAACTTAGAAAAGATTTTGCCAGAATGAAGTCGTTTGAGAAGATCTTTCTTGTTTGGAATAGGATACCTAATCCATTGAAGAGCTTGATTAAGAGGTTTATAGTTTATGACAAGACGAGGAGTACCTCTTTCAATTTCTACTGGTTTATTGACATAGAAGGTTGAGCAAGACCAAGGAGGCTTACTCTTTCTGATAAGACCTTTAGACAAAAGATCTTTGATTTTAGTTTGACAGTAGTCAAGGAGTTCATGACTCATCTGGATGGGACGAGCTTTGGTTGGAATTTGGCAATCATTGAAGTCTTTCTCATATGGAAGATCAACCATATGCTTTTTTCTTTCCCAAAACACATAGAACAGATTGAATCTTGAATTTGTATATGAAGAGTTTGAATGCATTTCTGAACTTGAGTTTGAGAAAGCTGGGATTCGATATTTTTATAAGAAATTTCTTCCTTAAGATAATTTATTTGTTTTTGTTTATAGTTAATTAAATTAACTATTGGGTTAAGACTTTTAATAATCGATTTTCTGAGAAACAGAAAACAGATAGTTTGACCAAGATGCTGGGTAATGATACCTTTGTTAGTGATTTGGAGAGGGAAGAGAGACCTAATGAATGGAGTTCCTAGGATAACTTCACCTTTCAAGTTTTTAACAAGGAGGAAGGATGTTTCAATTTGAAAACCTTGGTTTTCAATGATTGCAGAACAGAGTTTGTATTGTGTTTTCAGTTTGGAACCACTAGCAGTACTGAGCCGCTCAGTAGTTTTCTCAAAGTACTTTGTCAGGATCATACCCTCCAAAATATAATTTGAATCTGCACCTGTGTCAAACAAGGCAATAGTGTTTAAGACAAAATCATCGATTTTGATATTAATGTTTATTTTTTTTTTAATTTTTAGCTGATTAATAATGTCGCAAAATGCTTCATTATCTTCTTCTTCTTTAGATTTAAGATTGATTGTAGTTTCAGGAATCGTTTTAGATTTTTCAGATTTAGAATTAGTTTGCATATCACCTAACTAGGAGATGATAAGATGGTGAAGGTTTTGTTATTCTTTAAGATTTGTAACTTCAATCTTAAGATTATTAATCTCGAATTGGAGATCTTGAAGTGTTACGGGTTTTTTGGAAGAAGTTTTCTCAAGCTTTTTAATTGTTTCTTTCAAATCATATTTGTTTTTTATGATCGAATTTTTCATATTTTTAGAAGAACTTTCATCAATAATAGATTTGAATTTTTGTAAGAAAATACTGCGTTCTTTAGAGTTTTAGAATTAAGAACTTCAAATAGAAGATCTTGTTGTTTGGTTAAGACATTGATTGTTGGAGAGTTTGAATCTCCATCGGATGATGATATATCATCATCTTGAATTTGGTTTAAATCTTCAGAAAATTATTTTTCAGAATCTTCCTCAGATGATTCAATTAAAAGATTATTAAGTTGTTCTTCAACAGCTTGATCGAGATTTAAGGCTATAATCTTTTTCTTAAGCCGACAATATTTGCTAAAGTGGCCAGGCTTACCACAATTATAGCAAATTACGGGTTTTTTAGGGACATTAACATTGTCGATTGGAGGTTTTGACTTAAATTATTGCTTAAGTCTCCTGGGTTTGGTTGAAGCTTTATGCTTAAAGTACTTAGATTTTTGGTTCTAGGGATGAACATGTTTTGGTTTAGTTTTCTTCTTCTTAGCACAAGGAAGACCAAATTGCTCGTAGAAGTTTCTAAGCTCCTGCTTTGTTTTAGCCTTTTCTCTGGCTAGTTGAGATTGGATTTTATTGTCTTGACAAATTTTTAAGGGTACTTTCTGTACGAAGGCAATGAGTTGACCATAACTTAATTGTTCATAAGGAATTTCACCATTAAGAGATTGACTTTGGATTTTATCTCTAACTTTATCACCTAAAGATTTTGGGAGACCTGCAAGGAATTTCTCCTTCCAGAATGGTTGTTAACAGTCTTCTCTAGTATAAACCCTAGTTAGGAAGGTATCTCGATATCATTTAAAGTCAGCTAAGGTTTTGCATTTAAGGTTAGACAAAAGTTCAACAGATCTATCACGCCAGATAGATGGATCACCTATAAAGTGTTGGACAACGGCAAAGATTAAGGTGTTGACAACATCAGCAATAGGTTTACCATCGCTAAGGATTGGGTATCCATCAGGATGAAGTTTAACAGCATTTTCAATGTCGTTATGTTTGGTGTTAGTAAGATAATGATCCCACCAACCCTTAAGTTGCCCAGTAAAACTAGCAACAAGGACATCAACGATTATACGATCACTACAATCGTAAGAAGTTTGATATGTTGTACATACCGCGGTCATTTCTTGGAGAGTATTAAGAATTTGATACTCAGTTTTCCCATCAATGTCCCAAATGTAGACATTGTTGGCGCTAAATGATTTGAATGTTGGGCCATGTTCTTCAAGCAACATGTCTGGAGTAGTCGCTCTTTGATAATAGAGTTTTGAAGGATTTTTCTAGTTAAGAACTTTACTAATAATTGGGTTTATCTTAATGATAGAACTTTGTTTAGATTGGCAATCCGGCTCAGACTGGGAATCAGATTGTTTGATTGTATTAATGATTAATGGTTTAGAAGTTTTTGACTCTTGAGATGGAGGTGTATCAGGAACAATCATCCTGAGTCTTGAAGATAGGGCATCAACTAATTCAGAATTAGGGATGTCTTCTACGGTTTTAATAGAATCATTTTTAAGAAGTTTTAAACTTTCTTTAAGTTGTTTGGAAACCTTAAATGGTTTAAAGATGGGTTTTTCAATTGAAGTTTTTACAATTTTCTCTCTAGAAATTGAAGGTTTATCTTCATGTGTTTTTTCTTTATTCTTAGGTTCTTTTCCTATGATTTGTTCACCTAAGATCTGAAGATATTTGTTTGTATAATTATTTTGTTCCATAAGACCTTTAATGTTTTGAGGAGTTATGGGTTCATCGTCTATCTTAGACTTAAAAGGTGAGCCAACAACAAGTTTATTGGTTTCATCCTTCTTATCTAAGAAATAAGAACTTTGAGGAGGAAGGATAGATTTGACAAGAGTTTCATCTTTATGATGCCAGACTGTTAAGACGTTAATAGACAGATCCTCCATAAGACCAATGCTCCAAGGATAAGCAATTTCATTCCTAGTTAAGTAGGCATGAAACCAATCAAAGAAATGAACATTATGTTTGACGTTTTCTGTAACACCTTAATACAGATATCTGGATATATCATAGTCAAACAATGATATATAAAGATAACGGTACTAGAAACGTCACTTCCTCGTACTATATTCTAACATATATCCATAATCATAACTGAGTAATTATAGAAAGCCTTGAGAGATTGCGGAAAAACTTAAACTCATACACATATCTATATATACAAACTTAGCCACAAGAGGGCTTACTATAATACATATAACATAAAACTTATAGAACAAAGATAAACTGATTACATAAGTTCTGTCTACTTAAAGCAATAAAAACTACTCTAGTCTTCACGCTTTATCTTCTTACCCTTAGCAGGGTCTGTACCATTGTACCTGTGCCTGATTCTACGTTTGTTCCTGCATCTGGATTTACATGGAATAGCAACTGGGGTGAGAATTAACATTCTCAGTAAAAGCAATTCTAATATCAATTCTCTATAACATTGTATATAACAATTATAAACAAATGCTATAATTCTAACTTAGGAGCTTCCTCCTCTTTTCTCATATCTGCACACTTTCTTATAGTGTGATATTAACTGATAGCCTACACACTGTTAATATATACAATGCCCATACAGCTGTAAATACTAACAGTGACGGACAATGCCCATACAACTGTCCGTGAATGCAATGAGAATGATATGTAATATGAATATGCCTAAGGAATCTTAAGAATATGCAGATGAAATGCAAATACATGGTTTTGTTTTTAAATACAAGCAGAAGTTTATTTTGAAAACAAGGAAGTTTGCTAGGAACTAGTCAGTATATCATCCAGTGGTAATTAGAGGGAAAGCTTATCCTCGCATTACACATATCCTGACACGCAGAGAAATTCGAGCTTTATCCTTGCTCAAAGAGCGTCTTTGGATTTCCCACTTATCTCCTTTGGCCTTGGCACTATCGAGACATCAGGGTTATGTCCTTCTCGAAAGTCCTTTGGACACCCATCTATCTCCTTTTGCCTCCATGAATGAACATCAAAGGATATTCACTAAGATCGATACTACTTGACTAATTCGTAGACTTACATACGTACTTATATACTTAGTTCCTTTATGACCTAAGCATATGCTACTAGGAACTTTGGCTTCTTATGTTTACCCTTTGTAATGAAGAGAATCTGTAATCTCATACTACATGTAACCTTAGCATTTGGTTAGAAATACTTGTCCCCTTAGGAACTTTTTTGATTTCTTACCTTCTTAGCTAAATGACCTCGCGTCATATAACGTTACATTCTCAGGTAAACATTACCAGTTCATTTCTCATACTTGTAACAAAACTCCACCTCATCACTCATATCTCTTAAGTGATTTCTAATGCAACACTATGTTGTTGAGGTGTTAGATACTTACCTATGGCAAACCACTAATCTTGGTTGCACTAATGTTCTTTCTTTTCACATACATACTAGATTAACTAACTAGTGTGTGAAAAGCTTAGTGTTATGTTTATCTCTTACATAACCACCATCTTAACTTTCCTATAGACTCAACTCATCCTAGTGAAAGAGTCTATCTTAATTAATGCCTCATCTACCCTTGCTTAAGGAAATAAATGAGCATTTCTCTAAAACTTTGCATAATTAACTCAACTTTAACTAAAGCGAGTAAGTCATGCATCTAGATAAGTATAACATACTTATTCTGGTTGCGTCTAGCTTTCCCTTCCATCACACTTCTAGTAGTAGCTTATACTACACTTGTGTGCTTAAGGTTCCAGATAACTCTTTAATTATTCCAAACTCATGGAATGCTTAAGAACTTAACTTCCATACTTTCATTAGTATCTAAGGAATTAAATTCCCTTTATCTTGCATTTCTAACTCATCTTTGCTAATACATGAGTTATTGCACATTTCTACCATACCTTATGATTATGACATCTTCTTAGTCACAATTCATCTTATTGTGTATTTAGCAATGCACAAAGTCCCACTTAACTAGAGACTTAGTACCTAAACATTCCCTCCGTGGAACTAATACACAATCTTGTCTCCACTCAAGTGAATCTAATGCAAGAGTGGTTCTTACTTGCAACTCTTTGTTGCTTAAGGTTCTAGGTACCTTCCTAAGGTAATCCACTATTCTTAGATCTTCTAAGATTCATACCTTTTTCATTCTCTACTAGAGTGAATACTATTATGCTTACTAGCATACTTGTCTTCATTGCACCATCTCATCACATTTTAAGTGATATCTAATGCAACACTAAGTTGCCTAAGGTGCTACTAAAGATTTTAGTGTCTAACTTTCTCAAAAACACCTCAAATCTTGCCTAAAAAGGCTGATTTTCAAGATTGCACCAAACATGCATCATAACTTCTAAAATTCTAAAATTTTATGAGTACATAGCTCTTTCTCATATCTTTGCAATGCCACAAACCTTGCTTCATTTAGCTAAGTGTAGTCAAAGTTATGCGACATTTTACAGAGGCCAAAACAGGGCATTCTTTGATTTACTCAATTTTGACTTGACTTTAAACTGAAACTGGGAATAAAATACATGTGGTAAAATTATGAAATTTTTACCACATGAATCCTTGTGTCTTATCTTTCAAATGGCACCAGTTTCATGTCCATACGACATCGGAGCAAGAAATTATATAATCTGGTTTACTGACTGCCAGAATGACTTTTTCTGCAGAATTTGTCTCAAATTCAAACAGAATCTGGTATTGATTCGCTTGGTGGAAAATTCTGAAATTTTTACCACAATAAGCCTTATGTCTTAGCTTTCAAATGGCTCTGGGATCAGGTCATTCCGATATCTATGACCCAAGTTATGCAATAAACACTGCAGGCTGTTCAGAATTTTCCTGTTACGGTTTCAGGCCTCACGCCGCGGCGCCACACTCCCCATGCTGTGGCGCCCATAACAGAAGCACGATTCTGCATAATTCTGCAGGGCATGGTACTAAGTTGATTTGCACAGATTTTGGCCATTTCCAATCAGTTTCCAAGTGATTCTAAGTTCCTAACTAGTTCATTAACACTTAGGAAACATCAATCACTAACTTAAACTTCTTAATTTGGATTCTTGAACCAAAATCATGCATGTTTGACCCTAAACCCCAAAATGGGCACCAATGGTTTAAATGAATATTTCTAGGTTTCTATATTCAGTTTATGACATGAACAAGTCATAATTGATCTAAGAAACATATCCATGCAAACCAAACATATCAAACTCATCTAGAACTCAATTTAGCATATTAGGTTGTTAATATGCATACATAGAGAATATAGAGAAAATAGATGAGTGGAAGTTCTAAACCCCTATCTCTTGAAGACTTGAAGCCTTGAACTTGATCATTGATCTTCCTCTTCCTCTCTCCCCCTTCCCTTCTTCTTCTCCTCTTTCTCCCTTTTCTTTCTTTTCTTTCTTCTTTCTCTGTTTTTCGGTTCTCTGCCGAGGGAGAAGGGAGAAATAGGGGGTGGGACATGGAGAGAATTAAGGGAAAAGATTAACTTAAGTTTCTACACTAAAACTTATATCTGCTAAGAACACCCGAATTATGCTAATTCAAGTTTCCCAGCTTGCAACCACTTTAGAATAAATCATAGGATTCATCTAAATTATTGTTTCACAATTTTCATGATTTTCTATATCTGCTTCTAGTTATTCGGTATTAAAATGCACAACCAGTATGCCTAAAAATACCAAACTGACTCTGATTCTCTTGAAACTTTTACCACATCTTACTTGGCTTATTTGTGACGTAGAAATAAACTCTCTATGTTTATTTCCCTCAACTTAGTAACTTATGCTATTATCTGAGTCATTTTAAGCTACTTTTCAACTTTTGTGTTGCAACGAAGTGACTAAATGAACTCAGTTTGTCACAAAACTTTACTGACATGCTAAACAAGTCAAACGCTACCTTTGATAACCATTTACCAGTCTAACATGTGTTTAAGGGTATTACATTTTCCATAAATGAATACCATTTATTTTGGATTTCAATTTTGTTATTACCCTTATAATTTTCAAAAAACCATTTTCGTTGAGGCATCCATGCCTTGGAAAAGAAGTCTTTCTTAAGGGTTTCTTTATCAATTACAAATGATGTATTAATCATGGACATCATTCATATTTGAGTAAGTTGGAGAGAGAGTGGATCTCTAGTCATTATTATCTTCCTGTTGGTAGATAGGTTTGGGAAGGGTCGACGATGTGTCTAAACCCTGCAAATTAATTGTAGAAGAAGATCCTACAGTTGAAAACGATTTTCTAGACAAAGCAGATCTAAAATTATCAGATCTAGATGAATTAGATCTAAAAGATCTAGGTGAACTAAATGAGTTTCTCCTATCAAAGGTTAACTCAACTTTACCATATTGATGTTGTACAATTTCTTGAATCTCGGGAGATTCTTTGGGCAAAGCTGGTGTAGCTTCATCCATTGTCCATTTTTGAGGGAGAACAACATCCTCCCATCAGATCCTTTTAGGGACAACTACGTTGGCCTTAGATATGTCAGTTAAAAATAATGTTGTTACACTATTTTCTTTTGATTTTAGAGCCTTAGACATTGAAGAATTCATTACCTTGTACTGAATCCTGTAGATTAAGGTCAAAAGGATAGATCTAAGCTTCATGTCTAAGCCACAAATTTTTAGGTTTAGAAATAGGGCGTCTAAAATGTTTTTGTCAAGAAGACTTACCATCTTTTTTGGATAACAGTTGAAATAGATTGGACCATGACTTAAGTTTGTTTCTACAGATCCAAACAAAGAGTTATGGAATTGATTGTGACGAACGTATTTGAGACAAAGATGAACAGATGCGTTAAGACCTTCACGGATTAACGACTTGAAAGCAACCTACACACATCCAATATGCAAAAAATTGTATTTGTTTTTATGTTTTTTAATAGATTCTTCAGACAGAAGATGAAATTCTTCATCATCACTTTCGATTATGATTTGTTTCTCTACAGTTCTAATTATATAATCAGAACTCCTAAAGAATCTACCTTCAAGTTTATAGAGTTCGTTTGTGGAAATTTTTAGAATTTCCTAGTTGTCAAAGTCTTGATTAATGTCTTCAAAATGAATTTCTTCATTAAAGGTGTCAGGTTTAGATGTTCTAGTTTGTTCTTTAGAAAGAGAAGAAGATGAAGATTAAGATGATTTGATTGAAAATTTGGAAAAAGACAAAGACAAGGATCACAACATTATAAAAGACAGGAAGAGAAGCAAATATAGGAACAAAAATATAAACATAGAAAATAAAAGATCAGAAGCAAATATGATGTATAGACCCCTGATATCATTGCCATCATTTAGATCCATAGAAGTGAAAATGAGAAATTTAAGTTAAATTTATCTTCTGAACTAGATCTTAAGATTACCATTTTATTTCTTACTTTGATTTAGATCTGAACCGTTTATTAATTACTGAACTATATTTTAACCTTTTAAGTTCATAATTATTTCCAGATCTACAGCCACCGCAAACATTTACCAGATCTTGGCCCTTGGTCATCACCATACCCAAACTATCACTACCTATCGAAGCATCATCGAATTAGACTTACTGCCCTTCACCAATGGGTCTTACTGCTATAGCCCCACAGCATAGATCCAACATGGGTATTATGTACCGTCTAGTCCAAGAAGAGGTAACATAAATTGCGTACTTTCCAAATCCAGTTATAACAACAAAGATTAATAGATTATAACATAGTTTAGCAAAGAAATAAACAACAACAGATAAAGATCAAAGCATTATAAGATAATAACGTTAGTTTCCAGTTCAATAAGATAAAAGCAACTTAAATCCATTCATTTACTTTCCTACTTCCCCATTAGGCTCTGATACCAGAGTTATAGGGCGAAGATCACGGGAAAAATGGAGGGGGAGAAGGGAGCAAGATGAAGAGAAGTAGGATGCAGACAAACTGCTTACATGATGATGAAATGCGAAAAATTAAATAATAAAGTAATTTAAAACATTAAAGTGAAAATCGAAAGTGTGTCAGAGACAGCGAGATCCAGCGAAGGGATGAGAAGAGAATAATATATTACATAAAAGATGAAGAAAGATTGAAACTTTATTTAGATGGAAGAAAGTTTACAAGATTGAAGGGAGACGGGAGAAGGGAGGAGGACTCACTTGCTCTCGATTCTCTCTTGGAATTGTCTAAAGGATGAAAATTTAGGATGGTCGTAAGGATGCCTTACAACGGAAATGGAAGAGCCTTAAATAGATGAAAAATTTACTATTACAAACAGTACATGATAAATTCTACTACAGTGAATAATAGCAAATAATGATGTGCCACTTCCGCTACAGTGAACAGTGAACAGGACCCTGCCACAGTAACCGGCCGCAAAGGTGATTATTTGTCATGGTCAAGGTCAATACTTAGACTATCAAGGTCTTTGCCAAAACAGTCATCTTCGTTCTGATTGTAAGAGTCTGATGCCACATCAAAATCTCGCTGAGGTCTTCTTCAATGTGATGAAGGATGATACATAGATTTTTCTCAAAATCTTCTTTAAAGGTTAAGGTAGCCAGTGCTGCTGTTGCATGGGCCTTCTGACTAAGGAAGACGCTGGTTTCAGGATCTGCAAGCTTCAAGAGTTTAGGACAAACCATGATTTGATGTATTCAGGAGTGGTGCGAGTTGCATCAAATTTAGGCCACCATTTGACATAGGCTTGCCTTCACAAAGCTGGAAGATGCTTCTGATGGTACTGGTTTTTATTGTATTTAAACTGCTAAGAAAAATTCCATGAAAGTGGTAGTTTGGAAAAGAAATGCAGGTCAACAGGCCAAGGGTCATTGTAACGCCCCAATTTTTAGAAAATATTCTTAATGTACTGTTTTCTGTTTTTCATGCTTTTGTATGAATGACCGCTGTGTCCCTATTTTTCTGTTCTCGATTTCAGTATGAAAACAATTACGATAATACTGGCTCAAATTTTATTTGATCGTTTTACGTAATTTGTTTCGAGACGATAAAATAAAAATTTTTTACGAAGCTCTTGTATTAATTTTTAGAAAGATATACAAACTAAATAATCTTCTTTGGATATTTTATTTGAACGTTTTGGACGATTACCTACGTTGTGGGAAAAAATGGGAAAATGACCGTTACGTCCGAACGTCTTTTTTTATTTACTTTTTTGTCTGTTTTTAATTGTTTTCTTCTTGATTTAATGCCGAAAATACATGTCTGTGAATTTTTATGGACTTTTTGTGTGATTTGCTCGAGGGGAAAATAATATTTTTAGGGCCTGGGAAATCTTATTTTATTATTTAGAATTGGGGGATCTTACTTAACCCGATTCTGAATGAGACTAAAAATAATCTTTTAATTTTTAGGATTTAATCGTCAAATAAAATAATTTTATATTATTATAATATTATTTTATTAGTCAAGTATAATTTAGTGATGATGGACAGGAAATATTTTGCGGGACCCACAATTAGCGAAACGGTTAGATCGATAGCTTAATTAATCACCGTAAGTGTAGAACTTTCGAAGCAGTGACTCACTAGTGACTCGTGAGCATTTATTATACTGTGTGACTAAGCAAGGTGAGTCACCATGAGCAACCAATAGAATTAAAGCTTGTTAAGCAAGATTTGATCTTGACCTTTGATGTGTTCAATGGCTTGGATGAAGCCAAATCCATGCACATCCTTACCCTAGAAGGCTACGGCCATTTGGAGAGAGAAAGCCAAAAATCACCTTCCATCTTCATCACTTTTCTCTCTTCTCTCTCTTCAAAACCCTAGCCACCATTGTTGTCCATTTTCTTCACCATATTCGGCCAAGCTAGTTTCCTAACACTCCAACCATCCAAAAATTTTTCTAACCAAGTTTCCTTAACCTAAACACCATTCTAAGAACCTTTGTAGTTGGAAGTTTCTTCAAATTCTTCCATTTAGGGCTTGAAACCAACTTTGAAAGTTTTACCTAGAAGGTAAAATTTCATGCTTTTCTTTTCTCTCTTCTTTTTCAAAGCTCTAAGCCATGATTTTTCCATGGTTTAGCTTCTTTTTCATGGTTAGTAACATGTAGGTTTTGTTTGAGATTTTTAGGTGTTTGGTGGAGTGAAAACCGTGACCTAGGAGGTGAGAAAGCAAGCTTTTTGTCTTCATTTAAGGTAAGAGGAAGACAATTCTTATCATCCCTTGATGGTGGTAAGAAGATGGATTGTTTGTAGAATCCATAAGGATTCGGTTGTGGTGTGTTTATTGATGTGTATTTGTTAATTTTTGTGGTTGCTAGTAGCTTAAGTGTTATGTGTTAGTAGCTTTCTTATTTGGTAATTGTAATAATTTTGCATGTCTAATAGCTTTTGATTGTATGTCTATAAGCTTTAAATTAGGTTTTATGTGTTAGAAATATTTTGCATGTGTTAGAAATATTTTGCATGTGTTAGAGATATAAATGCATGTGTTAGAATTGTATGATAAGGTTTAGGATGTGAATAACATGTGTAAATTTGCATGAGTGTTCCAAAGAACACATTCTTTAGCTCACGGCAATGCCAAAATGTGAGGACCAAAATGTTCTCTTCATTTTTCCTAAAGTGCAACTTAATTGATTAGGAGAAATAAGAAGGTTTTCAATGGTTTTGATCAAAGAAAAGGAATTTATAAATCAAATGGTAAAGATTTAGTACATTTTGGGCCAACATGCCTAAAAGATTTATTTGATTCAAAATCATTACTTTATAACATGATTTAATGAATTTAGATAAGATAATACCTTTGACATGATTTAAATCAAATGAGAAAGTTTTATAAAATTCGCCAACATGCCATTATAGGTAATTATGATTTTTAAAACTTGATTTCCAAATCTTTTTCAATCAAAAAGAGATAACCCAAGTTAAGAAGAAGTTTCTATAATGATTTTTGAAGAAACAAATTAAGTAGAATTAAGTTAAAGGTTAAAAACTAGTGATTTTATCATTAGGAAGTAAAATACAGAAATTTTGAGAAATTTTCTAACATATAGCTCACTTTAGGTTTTGAAGCATGTTAGAGATTTCAAAAGAGAATTAAATGATATGGATAAAAAAATTAGGTAAATAGAAAATTTTATGGAAAATTTAGAAAACCATTATTATAAGTTTATAAACAAAATGCTGTCAATTTTTAGTAAAAATGAACTTATAGGATAGTCAAAATATCCTAATGACAGTATGCGGTATGAAAAATTATTCTACGTAGTTTAAATGTACTAAATACTATTTCTATCTGTTTAAACGGTAATTTTAAAGGCATTCGAATAAGAAAATGATTTAAAAATCCTATGCGATTGAGAAAACGTATTAAAAATGCTACGCGATTTTAAAAACAGAAAAATATCTTTACCCGATTTTAAACGTTTGTAAAAACGACGGAATTATGAAAATGCGATAAAATTTCTACGCGATTGACCGTTACTATATTATTTTATGCTGTCGGGAAAATGTGAACCCGTACAGGCTTTTTGAAAATCTATTTGCTGTCGGGAAAATGTGAACCCGTACAGGCTTTTGAAAATTTATTTTATGCTGTCGGGAAAATGTGAACCCGTACAGGCTTTTTGAAAATCTATTTGCTGTCGGGAAAATGTGAACCCGTACATGTGCTTTCCATCTATCTCGTTATGTGTGCCATATATTTGGTGGATTTGTTGTGAGACGAATCACATCGTGTTGTCGATGCGATAAACGTAGTGTGGTTCATTGTTCTAATGAACTTGGAGACTTTAGTGTACGGGATCCCACATGTGGACAGTTGGTCGCTCCGTTGGGCCGTGGTAAACCGATAGCACACTATGGTACTCGACATACACTATATTTAATCGAGATTAGTGAAATCTAGTAGTACATTTGCCTGTAGTGCCACAACGTGAGACCGTGAACTACACCACGCCTGGATTGATGGATTCTTGTGTCGTGGGGCTATAGGACGCAACGTGTGTGCGCAATAGTTGGTGGGGCAGCCGTGGTACTATTAGGTTTTGCGAATCATTCCTCTCTCGATACTTGTGTTTTTTTTAGCTCCATGGAGTAGGATTTTGTTATATTATTTATCTCTATATCTATTTGTTTCCATCTTATCTATTTATTTTTATCGTATTTTATTTATTTATTTTATCTGTTTCTTGTTATTATTGATTATTATATCTTGTTTGTTTATCTATAATTCTTATTTTATCTGTGAGGTTTTATACGTGAAGTGACATATTGTGATGGTACTTAAATTTTACTACAATTAATTATTATAATTGTTAACGCTTTATGTATTGCATGAAGCGTATGTATATATTGTTTGTCATCTTTTTATTGGCCATGTTGTGATGATTTTATGTTGTCTTACCTCTTTGTTATATGTATTTTCTGTTTATTTATTTTACGCGGTAAAGACTTCGAGGAAGAGGAACAACCTCTTGAGATCGTGTACCACGAAGAGGAGGAAGATCGGCAAAGCAGGACGACCGGTTGACGATCAAGAACCATCCGATCATCCATATCCTCGGATTGATTGTGAGGATGGCGACGCCAGGATTTTGGGATTCATAGAGCTGGTATTTCATGGAGGTGCTCGGCTTGGCATCTACGAGGAGACCGTGACTCGGTGACGTATGCAGGACGTGTGACCGTGATCCTACGTCATCGTTTTGATGATGAGCCTGTCATGACGACGACGTTATTTCTGCACTTAGAGTTGCCCTTATCCATTAGGCGTTATTGGGGTGCTGAAAACCCTGAGCCTAGTGAGATAAGCATCGTATCGTATCGGCATTGCGCGATCCGTTATCGCCGTGTGTCGAGGCATCCGGGATATTTATCCCCTGATGATCATTTTCAGGCTGATAGTGATCCATCAGAGGATTAGATAACCATGATGTTTTTTTTTGGGCGCGTCAGCGTATGTTTGTATATATTAACTCTTTTATTGCTTTCTTTACTGTTTTTGTTTAAATATTTGTAGTCTTAGTTGTAAATTATTTGTACAACTTATAACTTAACCATATGTATATTATCAGTGATGATGTTTTTTTTTATTTCGTATTTTCCGTATTATCTTTTTATATCATATTTCTGTCTATCAGGAATTATTTTACAAACCGTAATAATATTTAAAAAATATTTCACAACTTGGGTAGATTTTATTTCTATTTCTTTTATTTTCTTTTATGTGTGACATCCTCAAAAGGGGTGTTACATTAGTTGGTATCAGAGCCCAAGTTAGAGTCTTTTGGGGTTGTGGTTGGGTCTGTTTTTGTTTGTGCTGTGTGATTCTCTGTGATCTTTGTGATTTATATCCTTTCGGAAATATCTAGAAGGATGTATCTAACTTTGTTTTGTTATGTTTGAAGAAAGAAAATGGCTGGTAGAGGCAGAGGACGTGCTAACGTGAATCGTGATGAGGACCCGATGTTGGTTGCTGTTGAAGCTATGCGGCGAGATGGCTGAAGTGATTACTCAGCAAAATTTGAGAGCAACCCAACAGCAAGATGCTACGCTGATGCCCTAAATTTATCTGAATTTAGGCGCCATAATCCGCCACAATTTAGAGGCGAGGTGGATCCGGAGAAAGCGAGTCAATGGATGCAAGATTTAGAAAGAATCTTTGAGGGGATGAGATGTACAGATGAAAAGAAAGTAACTTATGTTGTTTTCATGTTGAGAGGAGATGCGGAACATTGGTGGAGAGGAGTCCGCCGAGTATTGCAAGCTGAAGGGACTGAGATCACCTGGGAAGTATTTTCTAATGCTTTTCTCGATAAGTATTTTCCTGCGAGTGCTAGGCATGCCAAGGAGATGGAATTTCTTGGATTGCGACAGGGAAACATGACAGTGAATGAGTACGCTACAAAATTTGAAAGTTTATCTCAATTTTCGGATTATGCTCAAAATCGACAAGATGAGGTATGGAAATGTCGGAAGTTTGAGTCTGGATTGAGAGTAGAATTGAAGCGGGGAGTGATATCTCTGAGGATGAATCATTTTCATACTTTGGTAGACGCGTGTGCACGGCTTGAGGAGCTTGAACCGTCGCGAGATCAAAGGAGTCGGAACTTTGGGCCGACAAGGTTTCAAAGAGGTGGAGGTAGCAATACAAATCGGTTTCTGCGTAAGCCGTATGCTAAACCACAAGGAAGTCAGACTCAGCGATTGCCAGTTGGAGGGAGTGTACCTAGTGGTGGAGCAGGACAGAGAGTGGTGTTTACACCGACGTGTTTTAAGTGTGGTAAGAAGGGCCATCTATCTCCAGATTGTACGATCAAAAACTGTCTGTTTTAAGTGTGGACAGCCTGGGCATATGTCAAAGGATTGTACTCGACCAGAGAAGAAACCTGCTGTTCGTCATGTTAAAACTAATCAGCAAAAATCCGGAAATACTCACGAGAGATCTGGAGGGCGAGTGTACACAATGATGGGATCTGAAGTTTCTCAATCGATGACCTTATTCAAGGAGAGGGTGAAATCGGAGGTAACCTTCTGACTGTATTGTATGACTCGGGTGCTACACACTCGTTTATTGCCTATGATTGTGTGGAAAGACTGAAGTTGCTGTGTCTTCTCTGAATGTTAAGTTAAGTGTATCTACGCTTGCTAAACCTGTAGTTACTTCTAAGATCTGTTTGGATTGTCCTATTGTTGTGAAGGACCGTTTGTTTTTGGTCAATTTGATTTGTTTGCCTCTTATTGAGATAGATGTAATCTTAGGGATGGACTGGTTATGTTCTAACCATATCCTTATAGATTGTGCAAAGAAAACTATAGTTTTTCCTAAGGAAGAAGAGTCTGGATTCTTAAGCTTCTTTGTTAAGGTCAAGTCTTTGTTGAGAGATGGAGCACAGGGATATCTGGTATTGTCTTCTCTAGAAGTTAAGAATGAGAAGGATGTGAATACTATTCCTATTGTCAATGACTTTCCGGATGTTTTTCCTGACGATGTACCTGGTTTACCGCCGGAGCGGGAGATCGAGTTCTCAATTGATTTAGTACCGGGAACAGGTCCTATCTCAATTGCACCATATCGTATGTCGCCAGTAGAGTTGGAGGAGCTGAAGAAGCAATTGGTGGAACTGTTGGAGAAAGAATTTGTACGACCTAGCGTTTCCCCATGGGGTGCGCCAGTGCTTTTGGTCAAGAAGAAGGATGGAACTTCACGACTTTGTGTGGATTATCGGCAGTTGAACAAGGTGACTATCAAGAATAAATATCCGCTTCCAAGAATCGACGATTTGATGGATCAATTAAGAGGAGCTGTGATATTTTCCAAGATT
The DNA here is from genome assembly GCA_029884605.1 of Ormosia emarginata. Lineage (NCBI taxonomy): Eukaryota > Viridiplantae > Streptophyta > Magnoliopsida > Fabales > Fabaceae > Ormosia > Ormosia emarginata. The sequence goes on from JAQQTP010000088.1 coordinate 52,514,812, forward strand.
GATTTGCGATCAGGTTATCACCAGATTCGTGTAAGAGGGGAAGATGTGCCGAAAACTGCTTTTCGAACTCGTTATGGACATTATGAGTATCAAGTAATGCCATTCGGGGTGACGAATGCTCCTGCCATATTTATGGATTATATGAACAGGATATTTCGTCCATATCTAGACAGATTTGTCGTTGTTTTTATCGATGACATTCTGATCTATTCTCGATCGAAGGAAGAGCATGCTGAACATCTGAAAGTTGTTCTTCAGATTTTGAGAGAGAAGCAGTTGTATGCAAAGTTGGCTAAGTGTGAGTTCTGGTTGGCAAAAGTCCAATTTCTTGGTCACGTAATTTCTAAAGAAGGTATTGCGGTGGACCCATCGAAGGTGGAGACTGTTTTACAGTGGGAGAGACCTAAGACAGTAAAAGAAGTTCGAAGTTTTGTTGGACTTGCTTGGTTATTATCGGAGATTTATCGAAGGTTTTTCCAAGATTGCTTTGGACCACTTACACAATTGACGAGGAAAAGTCAAGCTTTTGAATGGACGGAAGAGCGTGAAGCCAGTTTTCAAGAGTTGAAGAAGAGATTAACAACTGCACCGGTGTTGATCCTACCAGATTCGACGAAATCTTTCGATGTGTATTGTGACGCTTCTTATCAAGGACTAGGATGCGTGTTGATGCAAGATCGGAACGTGGTGGCATATGCTTCTCGACAATTGAAGGTTCATGAAAAGAATTATCCTACGCATGATTTGGAATTGGCTGCGGTAGTTTTTGCTTTGAAGATATGGAGGCATTTTCTCTATGGAGCAACGTTCAACATCTTCAGTGATCACAAGAGTTTGAAGTACTTGTACGACCAGAAGGAGCTGAATATGAGGCAACGAAGATGGTTAGAATTTCTGAACGACTACGATTTTCAACTTTTGTACCACCCTGGTAAGGCGAATGTCGTGGCTGATGCCTTGAGCAGAAAGATTATCAGTGTCTCTGCTCTGATGATTAAAGAAAAGGAGCTCATTGAACAGTTTAGAGATGAGTGGTCATTTGTTGAGTTGGAAACGGGAAAGATCTGTATGAATATGGTTACTATCTCAAGCGAGCTGATGGAAGATATAAGGGAAAAGCAAAATGCCGATAAATTTTTACAAGGAATAAGGGAGCAGATGAAGCAAAATGAGGCAATAGAGTTCAAAGAAGGAACTGATGGAATTTTGAGGTTTCGAGGTAGAATCTGTGTTCCTCGTGACCGAGAAGTGAGGCAATATATTGTGGAACATGCCCATACTAGTCTATTAAGTATGCATCTAGGTATAACAAAGATGTATCAAGACTTGAAGAAGTTATTCTGGTGGCATGGAATGAAGGGTGATGTGGTTAGATGCGTGTCAACTTGCCTAGTTTGTCAAAAATCGAAAGTTGAACACCAAAGACCACTGGGATGTTGCAACCATTATCGATTCCGAGAATGGAAATGGGACAGCATTTCTATGGATTTCGATTCTTGGTTTGCCAAAGACAAGGAGAGGTCATGATTCGATATGGGTTATAGTCGATAGACTTACGAAATCGGCTCATTTCTTACCAATCAATATTAAATATTCATTGGAAAGATTAACTCAGTTGTACATCGGTGAGATTGTCAGATTACATGGAGTGCCTACATGTATAGTTTCTGACAGAGATCCAAGGTTTACGTCAAGATTTTGGCGAAGTCGTGCAAGAAGCTATGGGAACCAAGTTACGGTTAAGTTCAGCCTATCATCCACAGACAGATGGTCAGACAGAGAGAACTATACAGTCTTTGGAGGATTTGTTACGGGCTTGTGTTTTGGAACAACGGGGAAGTTGGGATGAATTTTTATCTTTGATAGAATTCACCTACAACAATAGTTTTCACGCAAGCATCGGAATGGCACCTTATGAAGCATTGTATGGAAGACGATGTCGAACGCCGCTATCTTTGGTATCAAGATGGAGAGAGTATATTTGTTGGACCGGAACTTGTACAAGGACTACGGATAAAGTCAAGATGATACAAGAGAAGATGAGGACGGCACAAAGCAGACAGAAGAGTTATGCGGACAAACGAAGACGATTTCTTGAGTTTAAGGAGGGTGAGCATGTATTTCTAAGAGTTACTCCTACGACGGGTGTCGGAAGAGTAATTAAGTCGAAGAAGCTTACTCCTAAATTCATTGGACCATATCAGATTGTCCGACGTATAGGTCCTGTAGCATATCAGATTGCTTTGCCGCCTTTTCTATCCAATTTGCATGACGTGTTTCATGTGTCTCAATTACGGAAGTATATACCAGATCCGACACATGTTATACAGCCAGATGACGTGCAGTTAAAGGAGAATTTGACTTACGAAACTTTACCTGTCAGAATAGAGGACAGAAAGGTAAAGCAGCTTCGAGGAAAGATGATTGAGCTAGTGAAAGTCATATGGAATGATGTGACGGGTGAGGCTACTTGGGAACTAGAAGATAAAATGAAGGATCAGTATCCTCATTTGTTTGAATGAACATCGAATTTCGAGGACGAAATTTTTATTTGTTGGGGAGAGTTGTAACGCCCCAATTTTTAGAAAATATTCTTAATGTACTGTTTTCTGTTTTTCATGCTTTTGTATGAATGACCGCTGTGTCCCTATTTTTCTGTTCTCGATTTCAGTATGAAAACAATTACGATAATACTGGCTCAAATTTTATTTGATCGTTTTACGTAATTTGTTTCGAGACGATAAAATAAAAATTTTTCTGAGCTCTTTGTATTAATTTTTTCGAAAGATATACTGACTAAATAATCTTGCTTGGATATTTTATTTGAACGTTTTGGACGATTACCTACGTTGTGGGAAAAAATGGGAAAATGACCGTTACGTCCCGAACGTCTTGTTTTATTTGTTTTTGTCTGTTTTTAATTGTTTTCTTCTTGATTTAATGCACGAAAATACGTCTGTGAATTTTTATGGACTTTTTGTGTGATTTGCTCGAAAGGCGGGAAAATAATATTTTTCGGGCCGGGAAATCTTATTTTATTATTTAGAATTGGGGGATCTTACTTAACGATTTGAATGAGACTAAAAATAATCTTTTAATTTTTAGGATTTAATCAAATAAAATAATTTTATATTATTATAATATTATTTTATTAGTCAAGTATAATTTAGTGACAAGATGGACCAGGAAATATTTTGCGGGACCCACAATTAGCGAAACGGTTAGATCGGTAGCTTAATTAATCACCGTAAGTCGTAGAACTTTCAGAAGCAGTGACTGACTAGTGACTCGTGAGCATTTATTATCTTGTGTGACTAAGCAAGGTGAGTCACCATGAGCAACCAATAGAATTAAAGCTTGTTAAGCAAGATTTGATCTTGACCTTTGATGTGTTCAATGGCTTGGATGAAGCCAAATCCATGCACATCCTTACCCTAGAAGGCTACGGCCATTTGGAGAGAGAAAGCCAAAAATCACCTTCCATCTTCATCACTTTTCTCTCTTCTCTCTTCAAAACCCTAGCCACCATTGTTGTCCATTTTCTTCACCATATTCGGCCAAGCTAGTTTCCTAACACTCCAACCATCCAAAAATTTTTCTAACCAAGTTTCCTTAACCTAAACACCATTCTAAGAACCTTTGTAGTTGGAAGTTTCTTCAAATTCTTCCATTTAGGGCTTGAAACCAACTTTGAAAGTTTTACCTAGAAGGTAAAATTTCATGCTTTTCTTTTCTCTCTTCTTTTTCAAAGCTCTAAGCCATGATTTTTCCATGGTTTAGCTTCTTTTTCATGGTTAGTAACATGTAGGTTTTGTTTGAGATTTTTAGGTGTTTGGTGGAGTGAAAACCGTGACCTAGGAGGTGAGAAAGCAAGCTTTTTGTCTTCATTTAAGGTAAGAGGAAGACAATTCTTATCATCCCTTGATGGTGGTAAGAAGATGGATTGTTTGTAGAATCCATAAGGATTCGGTTGTGGTGTGTTTATTGATGTGTATTTGTTAATTTTTGTGGTTGCTAGTAGCTTAAGTGTTATGTGTTAGTAGCTTTCTTATTTGGTAATTGTAATAATTTTGCATGTCTAATAGCTTTTGATTGTATGTCTATAAGCTTTAAATTAGGTTTTATGTGTTAGAAATATTTTGCATGTGTTAGAAATATTTTGCATGTGTTAGAGATATAAATGCATGTGTTAGAATTGTATGATAAGGTTTAGGATGTGAATAACATGTGTAAATTTGCATGAGTGTTCCAAAGAACACATTCTTTAGCTCACGGCAATGCCAAAATGTGAGGACCAAAATGTTCTCTTCATTTTTCCTAAAGTGCAACTTAATTGATTAGGAGAAATAAGAAGGTTTTCAATGGTTTTGATCAAAGAAAAGGAATTTATAAATCAAATGGTAAAGATTTAGTACATTTTGGGCCAACATGCCTAAAAGATTTATTTGATTCAAAATCATTACTTTATAACATGATTTAATGAATTTAGATAAGATAATACCTTTGACATGATTTAGAAATCAAATGAGAAAGTTTTATAAAATTCGGCCAACATGCCATTATAGGTAATTATGATTTTTAAAACTTGATTTCCAAATCTTTTTCAATCAAAAAGAGATAACCCAAGTTAAGAAGAAGTTTCTATAATGATTTTTGAAGAAACAAATTAAGTAGAATTAAGTTAAAGGTTAAAAACTAGTGATTTTATCATTAGGAAGTAAAATACAGAAATTTTGAGAAATTTTCTAACATATAGCTCACTTTAGGTTTTGAAGCATGTTAGAGATTTCAAAAGAGAATTAAATGATATGGATAAAAAAATTAGGTAAATAGAAAATTTTATGGAAAATTTAGAAAACCATTATTATAAGTTTATAAACAAAATGCTGTCAATTTTTAGTAAAAATGAACTTAGAGGATAGTCAAAATATCCTAATGACAGTATGCGGTATGAAAAATTATTCTACGTAGTTTAAATGTACTAAATACTATTTCTATCTGTTTAAACGGTAATTTTAAAGGCATTCGAATAAGAAAATGATTTAAAAATCCTACGCGATTGAGAAAACGTATTAAAAATGCTACGCGATTTTAAAAACAGAAAAATATCTTTACCCGATTTTAAACGTTTGTAAAAACGACGGAATTATGAAAATGCGATAAAATTTCTACGCGATTGACCGTTACTATATTATTTTATGCTGTCGGGAAAATGTGAACCCGTACAGGCTTTTTGAAAATCTATTTGCTGTCGGGAAAATGTGAACCCGTACAGGCTTTTGAAAATTTATTTTATGCTGTCGGGAAAATGTGAACCCGTACAGGCTTTTTGAAAATCTATTTCTTTGTCGGGAAAATGTGAACCCGTACAGGCTTTCCATCTATCGTTATGTGTGCCATATATTTGGTGGATTTGTTGTGAGACGAATCACATCGTGTTGTCGATGCGATAAACGTAGTGTGGTTCATTGTTCTAATGAACTTGGAGACTTTAGTGTACGGGATCCCACATGTGGACGGTTGGTCGCTCCATTTGGGCCGTGGTAAACCGATAGCACACTATGGTACTCGACATACACTATATTTAATCGAGATTAGTGAAATCTAGTAGTACATTTGCTGTAGTGCCACAACGTGAGACCGTGAACTACACCACGCCTGGATTGATGGATTCTCGTGTCGTGGGGCTATAGACGCAACGTGTGACAAGCAATAGTTGGTGGGGCAGCCGTGGTACTATTAGGTTTTGCGAATCATTCCTCTCTCGATACTTGTGTTTTTTTTAGCTCCATGGAGTAGGATTTTGTTATATTATTTATCTCTATATCTATTTGTTTCCATCTTATCTATTTATTTTTATCGTATTTTATTTATTTATTTTTATCAGTTCTTGTTATTATTGATTATTATATCTTGTTTGTTTATCTATAATTCTTATTTTATCTGTGAGGTTTTATACGTGAAGTGACATATTGTGATGGTACTTAAATTTTACTACAATTAATTATTATAATTGTTAACGCTTTATGTATTGCATGAAGCGTATGTATATATTGTTTGTCATCTTTTTATTGGCCATGTTGTGATGATTTTATGTTGTCTTACCTCTTTGTTATATGTATTTTCTGTTTATTTATTTTACGCGGTAAAGACTTCGAGGAAGAGGAACATGCCTCTTGAGATCGTGTACCACGAAGAGGAGGAAGATCGGCAAGCGGACGACCGGTTGACGATCAAGAACCATCCGATCATCCATATCCTCTGGATTGATTGTGAGGATGGCGACGCCGAGGATTTTTGGGATTCATAGAGCTGGTATTTCATGGAGGTGCTCTGGCTTGGCATCTACGAGGAGACCGTGACTCGGTGACGTATGTAGGACGTGTGACCGTGATCCTACGTCATCGTTTTGATGATGAGCCTGTTATGACGACGACGTTATTTCTGCACTTAGAGTTGCCCTTATCCATTAGGCGTTATTGGGGTGCTGAAAACCCTGAGCCTAGTGAGATAAGCATCGTATCGACTGCGCGATCCCGTTATCGCCGTGTGTCGAGGCATCCGGGATATTTATCCCACGATGATCATTTTCATGCGATAGTGATCCATCGAGGATTAGATAACCATGATGTTTTTTTTTTGGGCGCGTCAGCGTATGTCTGTATATATTAACTCTTTTATTGCTTTCTTTACTGTTTTTGTTTAAATATTTGTAGTCTTAGTTGTAAATTATTTGTACAACTTATAACTTAACCATATGTATATTATCAGTGATGATGTTTTTTTTTATTTCGTATTTTCCGTATTATCTTTTTATATCATATTTCTGTCTATCAGGAATTATTTTACAAACCGTAATAATATTTAACAAATATTTCACAACTTGGGTAGATTTTATTTCTATTTCTTTTATTTTCTTTTATGTGTGACATCCTCAAAAGGGGTGTTACAGTCATTGGTTAAATCAATCGTTGACATAAAATATTTGAATCCCTCAAGAACAGGTTCAGGAAGAATTGCTTGGACAAGTCCAAAATAGGACCACCATTGATGAAACCAATGAGGGAAGTCATATTTGACATCTTTTTTGAAGTAAAACATCCAAGAATGTTTTCCGTTGTCATTTTTAAACCAAAACGTTTTATTCCAGGCATCAAGATAATCCCAGAAATTAAAATCGATTGGATAAGGTTTAGAAAATGTTCTCAGTTTATATAAATTGTTTCCCCATTCTTTCGGAGAAATGAACTTCAAGATTTGGCAGGTTGAGTAGTTGATGATTTTCTTGTCATTTGGATCTCTGAAATGCTTCAAAAAAATAGATTTAGTGTCAATAAGAATAAATTCATAAAACTGTTGGGTTTTATATGGGGTTTCAGGTTAGAACAAAAGGCCTTTTAGGAAGATCTTTTAAGGAACATTGTTCGGGTTGACATCAAATATATCATGTTCCATTTGCATAACAAACCAAGATGTTTCTTTTTCAACATATTCAGTTTGTGTTTGAGTTGGAGCTAGTTGAGATCTGACAATTTGTTTGCTAGGGAAATTGATGACAATTTTCTTGTTTTTCTGGGTTTGGATGAGTGTTTCAAGGTCATCTTGTTCAGAAGCAATGTCAGCCCATGACTCGATTAATAACATAGTATTTGTTTCTACAACATTAGAATGTTGTAAAATTTAAATATATATATATATATATATATATATATATATATATATATATATATATATATAAACTTGTGAGGAATGGTAAAAGATGATGAAGAAAATTATCCTACCATGAACTAGAATTAATGGCAATGATTTTGTATTGAAGACTTAAGTACATTATCAATTATGGAGTAGTGAGAGAGTTTAAGAAAATAAATCCCTCAAGTGAAGGTGTTATGGAATAGTATGAGTGTTTCAAGGTCATCTTGTTCAGAGGCAATGTCAGCCCATGACTCGATTAATAACATAGTATTTGTTTCTACAACATCAAAATGTTGTAAAATTTAACTTTATATATATATAAAGATGATGAAGAAAATTATCCTACCATGAACTAGAATTAGCGGCAATGATTTTGTATTGAAGACTTAAAGACATTATCAATTATGGAGTAGTGAGAGAGTTTAAGAAAATAAATCCCTCAAGTGAAGGTGTTATGGAATGGTAGCAACTTAAATTCAATATGATGTGGAGTTGTTTGGAGCTTTTGAATAAGGCAAGTAAATTTTGAGGACAAAATTTATAAAAAGGAAGGGAGAATTATAATATCTTCCATAACCTAATAATTCTAATTAGGGTTATAGAGACTTAGTAATACTAGTAAGAATTATCTATTAATTCAGATAATTTTCTGAACTAGTTTAAGCGTAATTCTGTAACATTGAATACAAGAAAATAATTAAGGTATTTGTTGAATCAGTTGATATGATGGAAATAAATATGAAAAATATATTCCCTAGCTATAAATAATCGATAAGAGTTGTAGAAAATTTTGGAGAGTCAGCTGAGTTAATTTGGTTTTTTTAAGGATACTACTGAGAAATAGCCAGAACAGTTAACCAACTTAGAAAATTATGAAATTTCACGAAGATGATAAGTAAAATATGGAGAATATTTTGGTATGAAAAATATGTTAAGGTAGACATATTTACCTATTTTACAGGTTTGATTTAATTTGAAAAAGTAGTGCAACTTATTTGACGAATAGTAGTATATGAAAAATTATGAAAAAATGGATTTGAGGATTAAGATGAGTCCTAAATTTTTTCCTAATACTTATGGATACTTGAAAACTCAATTTTGAAAAACTAAAGTGTATGTAGCAGATACCAAAGTTTCAGTATAAAATTTTTTATTTATTTTCCTCATCTACCACCATGATTTTTCCACTCTTTCTCCCTACCATGAGTATGTAGAACCTGAGCTATATGAGGTGGCTCACATCCCTGTGATGCTTGATATATGGGTTCTGTGGGATAAGCGAGTATTTGAATGAATATTTGAATGAGCACTGAGATGGAATTGAATTTATAATATTATGTTATGACTTGAATATATATATTTGAATGATGGAATTCAGTTTTATGTCATATTATGACTTGAATCAGTATATGAATTATTGAAAGAATTTCATATTGTGAGTATATAGATTATTGAATGAATTTGATATTACAGTATTTGTATTTGGAGGCATTTCCTGAAATTATTTGTGATTGAAATTTGTATTATTTGATAACGAATATTTTTGAAAACTACTATTAAATGGAATTCTGTTTCGGGAAGAGAAGGGACCAGATTTGACACTTTTTCCACCCTTCACAGATATATATATATATATATATATATATATATATATATATATATATATATATATATATATATATATATATGAATATATTCAAATTGAATTTCAAAGAAATGTATTTTTCCCAGAAACAACTGACATTATTGTGATGACATGTTTTCATAATAGAACTACTAAGAATTAGTATTCTCACCCCATTTCTATATTTTATTCCATTGTAATTCCAGGATCAAATTTTGCAGCACTACGATCGAATCAAATGTTGATGATTATTTTTTAGATTTGAATAACGGATGTATGAATAATGCTTTGAAGGTAGTTGTTGTATTTTGTACTATGAAGTAATCTTTGTATAAACATCATATCAGTATATTATAGTCTTCACCCTTCGAGGCTCATATCTTGATATATCAAAGAAAAGTATATTTATAATTTTTGGTTATAAATTTTAAGTGATGTGCTTACTATTAATTACTATGGTGCAATTCCGAATACACTTTAGTATTAGTAGTAAGTATGCTACATTCACCATGACCAAGTTTGAAACCACCTCTAAAACTTCTAAGAAGCAAGCCTTACCTACTCGAAGCTTTTCACCACAAGCTTCCCTAGAAAGCCAAAGCAAGAAAGATCTCACACCGAAAAGGGAAAAAAAACTACTGAATCCTTTACACCGAAGTCCAAACCTTCCAAGAAGGAGATGACCATCTCCATTAGTTCAGAAGACGATGTTCCTAAGAAATCTCTCTTTATCTCTAATCTTAAGAAGAAGATTTTTGGTGCCAAGTTTAGCACAAAACTGGTTGTAGCTGGAAAGAGAATCAGTCTTTCTAAGATGACTACATATGAGATTGACATTTCTGATGAAATTAGAAAACAAAGCTGGGAAAGCTTCTTTGAGCTTTCTGAACATGTCTACCCAGTCCTTGTTCGAGCCTTCTTTGCTTGTGTAAGAGAAGAAATAGATAATCTAGTTGGTAGTCTCTATGGAGAAGAGATCATTATCTCCCCAAAGGTACTAGCTAAGGTCATTGGAACAAAGGATAAAGGACTCAAGTCCTATAATTCTCTAGTTTAGACAAAAGAGAAAAGATTAATAGCTTCTAAAGTTCCTAATTTCATGACTGAATATATTGATGAAGAGAGTTTGATTACTGATATGTTGTTCAATAAAACAAGATTTCTACATAACCTCCTGATCCACTTCATTATACCTTATGTTGAAAGCAAATAGAAGGTCACATTCTTTAACTTCACTGTGATCTAGACTCTACTGGAAAGAAAAAGAATAAGCCTTCTATACCTGATTCTGAAGCATATGACTACTACTCTCAATGCCACAAAGAAGACCATTTGCATTCCTTATGGGATGTTGGTGACCAAGATCTTCAAGCATCATGGCCTGGACCTGGATCATGAAGATTCTGATCCTCCTAGTACAATGTTCTCTTACATGATATGAAGTTAATTGATTTTGATTTGCATCCTATTGTAAAAGTTTATGTTAAGAAAGTCAAGCAAAGAAAAACCGAGGAAGAAAATGAAAGTGAGAAAGAAAAAAAGAAAGAAGAGAAAAGAGAAAAAGTAAAAAAAAAAAAAGTCATCATACTAGTTTTTCCTGGTGCATCATGCTAGTTTTTCCTAATGCATTAGAATTGCTACTAGATGCATTTAATGCATTATCATTGGCTAGAATTTAGCCATGGCTAAAAATTGAAGTTTGTTCAAAGTATTTAAGGCTGGAAGACTTAGTTGTTAATAGAATTTATTATTGAGAAAAACCCTACTACTATTTACTGATTGTTTTCTCAACTCTGAAATACCATTTTAATCAATAGAAAGTTCTTCTACTCATTCTCTTGTATATTCTTAGAAGAACAAGTCTAGTTTGCTCTAATTACAAACTGTAATATCCACTCTTAGGGTGATAGTGAGCATAAACACAGATTAAATACTATCTCATTATAACCTAACCCATTACAGGTCTTTGTGTTGAGCTTGAAGAGTTTATGTGAGAAAAGAATACTTGGTGTATTGTGCTTGGAGAGGCTAGGTGTGAAAAGAATACTCAGTTGTATTTAGCTTAGAGAAGTTGTCTTCCAAAGAATACTCTAATAGTGAAAATCCTAATGTTCTGTTAGGGGACTAGAAGTAGGCAAGTGGTTGGTCAAACCAATAGAAATCTTATGTGTACTACTTCTCTATCATTTCTCTTTATTTTCTGAGTTGGCTGCTAAAATAGTTTTCTGAACTTAATACTTAATAAGTTTTTTGAACTTCTATAAGTTCGGAATCTTATGTTGGGAATTGCGGATCAAAAGTCTCGCAGCGGAATAATAGAATTCCCTCACAGGATCCATGCGAAAAATCCATAATCCGAGTCTTTAAAAATTTACCTCTTGAAGCATGATAATCACAAGCGGGGTGAATCACCAACACCGTAATAGTGACGATGTCTCTGCAGTATCCACACGAACAGACTTGCAAAAAGGAGTCACGCATCTATTTCGTAGTGCTAGCTGCGAAGAGAGGAGAAGAAGACCTCACTATCTCTCACTCACTTTCTGTAGGTGCGGCTAGGGTTGTGATGTAACCTAGTAGCAGCCCCCTTAGCAGTATTATTTATAACAGTGGCTGCCTTAAGTGAATGTGAGCAGTAGCAAGGTAAGTGGTGCAACCCTAAACCCATCTGTCATGAGTTAGGCCCACAATTGAATCCGAGTCCAACTTGGATTCTGATTACTCCAATTTAGTCTGTTCTAAGTGTGCGACCCTGCAGGTTCTCATGACATTGGTAGTAATATTAAAATCTCATTTTAATATTACAAACAGTGAGCGGTATCTAGCAACACATCACTGCTACCCAAGTAATGAGAATGTCAGTGATTTGACATAACCTATCCGTGACCAATGTTTCCGTGTAGTTTAGTCCCTTTGTCCAGATATCCAGATTGAACACAAGGCATGGAATGTGTCACCCTTTTAGTTCAATCTTCAGTTTCCTGATTCTCGAGTAGACATAGTAATAACAAATGAGATCAATATCTCATACTAACTCATTTAAGCATGGCCATGCATTTCGTAGTCTCACTCAATCAAGAGGCCCGAAGATATCACTCCTGTTATGTAGGAGGGACAAATCCCATCTAGGTCACTCACATCCCTCCACATGTATCGCGGTATATCTAATAACCAACTTTATAATCATCTTGTTATAGATGACGTTTGATGGCATTAAAACACACAACTCCTCATGTAGGAATCGTAGTGATTTCAGGTCAAAGGACCACATACACCATTATCACTATGAGAATCGCTTATGACACTCACGTAACGATCCACGTAGCGTTCTCATGGTGGGTCTGTCCAATACATCATTACTCTAATATGTATCCATGTGTAGACTTGATATCTCATATCCATGACCCGTGAGATGTGGTCATCAATCTACGCACATACTAGTCTCAAAGCATTATTGTTGTCCTAATTAACAATAATACTTGACTGGGGACATTTAAGAATAGTATTTTATCCAATTGGATCTCACGATTAAGTCATCCACTTGATGTCCTATGGTATCAAACTTACTATTCTAAGGACTTTATTATGTCTACCAAAAAGAATGCAATAAATGAAATGCCTCATATAAAATAACATAATATAATGTATGTAAATACAAACAAAATGTATTGGCCACTAGGGCATACACCAACAATCTCCCACTTGCACTAGAGCCAATCAGGCATATTTCTAATGCCTAAAGACCTAGTGTGACCCTCATGCTCCTGCTGTGCAAGAGGCTTCGTCAGTGGATCAGCAATGTTATCATCTGTTGCTACTCTGCATATCTTCACATCTCCTCTATCGATGATTTCTCGAATGAGATGGAAGCGCCTAAGTATATGTTTGGATCGCTGGTGAGATCTGGGCTCCTTAGCTTGTGCAATGGCTCCATTATTATCACAATAGAGGTCCACTGGGTCCATAATGCTAGGAACTACACCAAGCTCAATAATGAACTTTCTAATCCAAACGGCCTCCTTTGCTGCATTGGAGGCAGCAATATACTCAGCCTCTGTGGTAGAATAGCGACTGTCTCCTGCTTTGAACTCTTCCAGCTCACAGCCCCACCATTCAGGCAATAAACAAAACTCGATTGCGATCTGGAGTCGTCCTTATCGGTTTGGAAGCTAGCATCAGTGTAACCCTTTACTACTAGTTCCTCCTCGGCTCCATATACCAAAAACGAATCCTTAGTTCTTCTCAAGTACTTAAGGATGTTCTTGACAGCACTCCAGTGACTCTCACCAGGATCAGACTGGTACCTGCTTGTCATGCTCAAAGCATACGAGATGTCTGGTCGAGTACATAACATGGCATACATGATAGATCCAATTGCAGATGCATATGGAATCTTACTCATGCGATCCTTCTCATCCTGGGTGGAAGGGGATTGAGCCTTAGATAGGCTTATACCATGTGACATAGGCAAGCGTCCTTTCTTGGATTCATGCATGTTAAATCGTCTTAACACTTTGTCTATGTATGTACTCTGACTTAGGCCAAGCAATCTCTGCGACCTATCTCTATAGATTCTGATACCTAATACATAGGTGGCTTCGCCTAAGTCCTTCATAGAAAAGCACTTCCCTAACCAAGTCTTTACAGACTGTAGGGTAGGGATGTCATTTCCAATTAGTAGTATGTCATCTACATACAATACTAGAAAGACAATTGTGCTCCCACTAACCTTCTTGTAGACACAAGATTCTTCTTCATTTTTTATCAAACCAAACTGTTTGATTGTATCATCAAAACGAAGATTCCAGCTTCTGGAAGCTTGCTTCAATCCATAAATAGATCGTTGCAACTTGCATACCTTTGTAGCATCCTGTGAAGTGGCAAAACCCTCAGGTTGTATCATGTACACATCCTGGAGAAGATTTTCATTAAGGAAAGCAGTTTTGACATCCATTTGCCAGATTTCATAATCATGGTATGCTGCAATAGCAAGCAAGATCCGAACAGATTTAAGCATCGCAACTGGGGAAAAAGTCTCATCATAGTCTACACCATGAATTTGCTTGAAACCTTTAGCCACCAATCGCGCCTTAAAGGTATGCACATTACCATCCATGTCGGTTTTCTTCTTAAAAACCCACTTGCACCCAATGGGTTTTACCCTTCAGTGGGTCAACCAAGGTCCATACCTGGTTGGCATACATGGATTCCATTTCGATCTCATGGCCTCAAGCCATTTTTCAGATTCGGGCCAATAATGGCTTCCTAGTAAGTCACAGGCTCATCTTGATCCATGAGCAATACGTCACCTTGCTGAGTCATGAGAAATCCATATCTCTCTGGTTGATGACGTATCCTGTTAGACCTACGCGGGTCTTGTGCTACTAGAGCAGATTGTGGTTCCACAACAACATGTGGAGGCTGCTCTATTTCCACCATTGGTTCGCTGCTACTTTGTGAACTTTGAATTTCTTCAAGTTCTACTTTCCTCCCACTGATTCCTTTGGAGATAAACTCCTTTTCTAAGAATACAGCAGTCCGTGCGACAAACACTTTGCCCTCGGTAGGATTATAAAAATAATATCCCTTGGTTTCCTTGGGATACCCTACAAAGAAGCATTTATCTGATTTTGGGCCAAGCTTGTCAGAACTTGACGTTTCACATAAGCTTCGCAACCACAAATCTTTATAAAAGACATACTGGGTCGTCTCCCAGTCCACATCTCATATGGTGTCTGTTGAACTATCTTAGATGGAACATGGTTAAGTGTGAAAGCTGCTGTTAACAGAGCATGTCCCCAGAAGGAGCCTGGAAGGTCTGCATGACTCATCATAGATCGGACCATGTCCAACAAGGTCCGGTTCCTCCTTTCAGAAACACCATTCCATTGTGGTGTTCCAGGAGGAGTGAGTTGAGATATTATCCCACACTCTTTCAGATGATCATTAAACTGTTAAATTAAGTATTCACCTCCTCGATCTGATCGAAGGATTTTAATACTCTTGCCAAGTTGGTTTTGTACTTCATTCTTGAACTCTTTGAACTTTTCAAAGGATTCTGATTTGTGCTTCATAAGATATACAAATCCATATCTACTGAAATCATTAGTAAATGTAATAAAATACTGAAAACCGCCTCTAGCTAGTGTGTTTAGTGGCCCACATACATCACTATGTAAAAGATTACTAGCCCTTTCATCTTGTCCAGTGAATGGGGCCTTAGTCATCTTTCCCAATAAACAAGATTCACATGTCTCATATGATTCGTAATCAAACGAGTCCAAGAATCTACCTTTATGGAGTTTGGAAATGCGTTTCTCATTTATATGGCCCAAACGACAATGCCAAAGATAAGTCGGGTTCATATCATTTGACTTGAACCTCTTTGTATTTACATTATAAATGGGCGTTTCGAGATCAAGGACATAAAGTCCATTACTCAAATGTGCACTACCATAGAAAATATCATTCAAATAAAGAGAACAACTTTTGTTCTTAATTATAAAAGTAAAAGCCTTCTTGTCCAAACAAGAAACAGAAATGATACTCCTGCTAATAGCAGGCACAAAATAACAATTATCCAATTCAATTATAAGCCCAGTTGGCAAAGCTAATAAATAAGTCCCTACGGCTAGTGCAGCAACCTTTGCTCCATTTCCCACTCGTAGGTCGACTTCGCCCTTAGTCAATGGTCTACTGCACTTTAGATCTTGCACATTTACACAAATGTGAGATCCACATCCAGTATCTAATACCCATGATGCAGAAGTAGATAAATTGACTTCTATAACAAAAATACCTGAAGTGGAAGTCTCACTTCCCTTCTTCTTCTTGAGCTCCTCTAGGTACTTGGCATAGTTCCTCTTCCAATGTCCGGTCTGACCGCAGTGGAAGCATGTACCTTCCTTAGCCACTCCACCCACTGGTTTCAAGCTAGAAGTGCTAGGCTTGGACTTTTCCTTGCCCTTACCCTTCCACTTGTCCTGGGGCTTTTTCTGCTGTTTCTTGCCCTTATTCTTATGGACCATCATTATGGCCTTTCCTTTGCCTTTGTTTATGTTCTGCTCAGCAGTTCTCAACATGCTTAGCAGCTCTGGTAGTGATTTGTCAATTTCATTCATGTTGTAGTTCATGACAAATTGACTAAAACTCTCTGGCAACAATTGCAGGACTAAGTCAGTGGCCAACTCTTAGCCCATAGGAAAACTGAGTCTCTCAAGGTTTTCAATGTACCCAATCATCTTGAGTACACGAGCACCAACAGGGCTTCCCTCTACCAGCTTACACTGAAAGAGTGCTTTGGAGACCTCATATCTCTCATGTCTAGCCTGCTCTTGATAAAGCTTTTTGAGGTGTACGATCATATCGTAGGCTTCCATGTTCTCGTGTTGCTTTTGGAGCTCAGAGTTCATGGTAGCTAGCATTAGACATCCAATGTCCAAGGCATCATCTTGATGCTTCTTATAAGCATCTCTTTCAGCTCTAGGGGCATTAGCAGCAGGTGGCTCAGGAATAGGTTGTTCTAAAACATACAGCTTTTTCTCTTGCTTGAGGACAATCCTCAAGTTCCCTGTACTCAGATCTAGGAAATTTGTCCCTGCACAACTTGTCCTTCTCAAGGACCGATCGCAATGATAAGTTACTTGATGTGTTTGTTGCCATGGTAATCTATCAACAGAAATATGCAAAATATAAGTATTATGCTATAAACATATTTAACAAGGTCTTTTAATTAAATACGCCTCCCACTATTTTATTCAAATCAACGACCCTCAGCATTGACTCAGAAAATCCCATTGAAAGATTTCCTAGTGGGCCAAGATCCATATTTCACCTAGTTTTGAGTCAGCTTTGGCTGATCACCCAAAATTTAGTTATTTAGGTAGGAAACTCTTTCCAATTACATCACATGCAACTCTTGGATAGTTGGGTGAATAACACTTATTCTAATCCATCTAATGGACTAAAGCCCAACTTCATGCCTCTAAGCCTTCAATCCTATTGAAATGGCCTAGTTAAGTCAAACCCAATGGTTGGCATTTGGATATTACTCTTATCCCATCGCATCTTACTAATATAGATAAAGGCACCCTGCTTTGGCAGACCTATGCTTAATCGATATTAGTCTTGATGAGTGTCACGCATTGGAAGGCATCACATAATGACTTAATATTTTCTTTGAGGGAATTTTATTATTAGATATCACCATTTATTAAACTTGTTTGACATACCATAAATATCATCCATGCATCTCATACATATAAAGCATATAATAAACGTGACATGGTTATGGCCTCTAAGAGAGTAGCATTAATTAATGCCAGCTTCACCAAGCGTCTCCCACCAACGTCCTCACTTGATGTCGTCTCCTTGTCTCCACATGAAGATTATATTATAGAAACCTCTTTTACATTCGAGGGGAGTTAGATGAGAAGAGAATGTACAATCAGAATGTAGAGAGAAAGGCACGACACGTAGGTCGTATTTAAAATAACCAAAATAGCATAAAATAAAGACTAAGGCCATAACCATGCACCATGCATCTCTAAGAATACATAAACACAAAGCAATAACACATTATTATTTTGTGAATTATAAAAACAGTTTTGAATATTGCACTTTCGAATATCACACACCACGAAACGGGGTTCGGGGCAGCGCCCCGACGGGGGTCCTGCGTGAAGACAAGGTTTCCAGAATGCGTGAAGACATGAACACTTCATGTCATGAGGAAGCTTCATAGCTGCCACAAAACGGAAACAAGGTTTCCAAAACCTTGTGTCGCGCTGCTGTGTATATCACATTCATACAGAAAATGTGCAGAAACAGAAAACATTCAAAACAGTTTTCGCAGAATCATACATATCACATATGTATATACCAGAAAAACACAAAAATAGAAAGCATTCAAAATGATTTTCATTCATACATATCACATATATATATATATATATATACCAGAAAAACGCAGAAATAGAAAGCTTTCAAAATATTTTTCACAAAAACATATGAACATCTTCATGGTTTCAGAAACATCAACATGTTTCGTAAACAACAAATAAAACAGAACAGGGTTTCATACATCATTATTTTGATTTCAGAAATAACATATAAAGATCATATCTTTTATCAAAAGAAAGCAACGAATCATGTTATCGCATATAACAAGAAAAGTAGAAAATCGAATCATGGTTTTGCAACCTGTCTCTGATACCACTGTTGGGAATTGCGGATCAAAAGTCTCGCAGCAGAATAATAGAATTCCCTTACAGGATCCATGCGAAAAATCCATAATCCGAGTCTTTAAAAATTTACCTCTTGAAGCGTGATAATCACAAGCGAGGTGAATCACCAACACCGTAATAGTGACGATGTCTCTGCGGTATCCATACGAACAGACTTGCAAAAAGGAGTCACGCGTCTGTTTCGTAGTGCTAGCTGCGAAGAGAGGAGAAGAAGACCTCACTATCTCTCACTCACTTTCTGTAGGTGCGGCTAGGGTTGTGATGTAACCTAGTAGCAGCCCCCTTAGCAGTATTATTTATAACAGTGGCTGCCTTAAGTGAATGTGAGCAAGTAGCAAGGTAAGTGGTGCAACCCTAAACCCATCGTCATGAGTTAGGCCCACAATTGAATCCGAGTCCAACTTGGATTCTGATTCCAATTTGTCTGTTCTAAAGTGTGCGACCCTGCAGGTTCTCATGACGTTGGTAGTAATATTAAAATCTCATTTTAATATTACAAACAGTGAGCGGTATCTAGCAACACATCACTGCTACCCAAGTAATGAGAATGTCAGTGATTTGACATAACCTATCCGTGACCAATGTTTCCGTGTAGTTTAGTCCCTTTGTCCAGATATCCAGATTGAACACAAGGCATGGAATGTGTCACCCTTTTAGTTCAATCTTCAGTTTCCTGATTCCCGAGTAGACATAGTAATAACAAATGAGATCAATATCTCATACTAACTCATTTAAGCATGGCCATGCATTTCGTAGTCTCACTCAATCAGGGGGCCCGAAGATATCACTCCTGTTATGTAGGAGGGACAAATCCCATCTAGGTCACTCACATCCCTCCACATGTATCGCGGTATGTCTAATAACTAACTTTATAATCATCTTGTTACAGATGACGTTAGATGGCATTAAAACACACAACTCCTCATGTAGGAATCGTAGTGATTTTAGGTCAAAGGACCACATACACCATTATCACTATGAGAATCACTTATGACACTCACGTAACGATCCACGTAGCGTTCTCATGGCGGGTCTGTCGAATACATCATTACTCTAATATGTATCCATGTGTAGACTTGATATCTCATATCCATGACCCGTGAGATGTGGTCATCAATCTACGCACATACTAGTCTCAATGCATTATTGTTGTCCTAATTAACAATAATACTTGACTAGGGACATTTAAGAATAGTGTTTTATCCAATAGGATCTCACGATCAAGTCATCCACTTGATGTCCTATGGTATCAAACTTACTATTCTAAGGACTTTATTATGTCTACCAAAAAGAACACAATAAATGAAATGCCTCATATAAAATAACATAATATAATGTATTTAAATACAAACAAAATGTATTGGCCACTAGGGCATACACCAACAGGAGAGGCTAGGTGTGAAAAGAATACTCAGTTGTATTTAGCTTAGAGAAGTTGTGTTCCAAAGAATACTCTAATAGTGAAAATCCTGGTGTTCTGTTAGGGGACTAGAAGTAGGCAAGTGGTTGGTCAAACCAATAGAAATCTTATGTGTACTACTTCTCTATCATTTCTCTTTATTTTCTGAGTTGGCTGCTTAGATAGTTTTCTGAACTTAATACTTAATAAGTTTTTTGAACTTCTATAAGTTCTTTCTGATAAAAAGATAAGTTTGTGAAAACTGTTTTCTAATTAAAGGTTATTTCAGTAAAAAAGAAATTAAATAGTTAAGAGAAAGTTCACAAGCATTCTCAAATGTTTTTTGAACCCGTGACTTCTTATCTCTAATAATGTACTCTGATCATCCAAGTTATATAGTTGAGAAAGCAATTTTAAGTTTCAAAATGTGTTCATAAAAGTTTTTAACAAGGCACAATTCAACCCCCTTACTTGTGCATTTTGTCACCTTTAGAATTGAGGTGATTTTATTTCTTTAATAGAGTTACATTCATAGAACTTGGGTTTAATATATTATTTTGTTCTCTTAGTTATTTCTTCTTTTCTTTTATATTTTAGCTCCTGAAGAAGCTCTATGAATAAATAAACCTCTGTTTGAATATCTTCCTCAACATGTCTAGGCCTAAACCTTCTTTTTGAGCTTAAGGAGGTGCAAGGCTTACTTTAAAATCAAATCAGATATTTTTGCTGAGATTAGCTCTTGTTTTGCAGGTTTAGCTTCTCAACAATGTTTTTCTCACATAGTAAGTACCCGGTTGATTCTCGTTCAAACCTTTCTCATTTTTTAATTGTAAAAATGCTTACATTGTATGGTACATGGTAAAATTCTCTAACTTATTTGCTTCTTTGACATAGCACAGTAGAGAACACTATGAAGACTCTTGGGTGATTAGTGCTAATCATATGGCTTTTTATAGTGTTAATTATCAATTCCAGCCACACAACTAGATTGACTTCCATCCTCAATGTGCAGCAAAGTCATCATAAATTGAAGGTATTAAAAACTTAATCTCAAGTACTCAGCCAATTAGAATTCAAATGGGTCATTTGCTTGGAAGTATAAGATAGATGAACTCATTATAGTTGAATCTAGGATAGTAACTAATCTAGACCAGGATCCGTGTAACACCCCAAAATTTGCTATTTTATAGTAATGACAGAATTGTACTGTTTTGTGATTTCTATATGCTGTAAATTCATTTTGACTGTTCTGTGACCATATTTGATAGTTGTGTGTGATTTACTCCAAGTCAAGAAAATAATAATTTTCAGGCCAGAGAAAATCTTTATGTATTTATTCGGAGCCGAGGGATCTTACTAAACCCAATTCCGAGATATACGTATCGCAATCATTTAATTTTTAGAAATTATTTGTGAAATAAAAATATACTATATTTTTATTTATGGCAGATAAATATTTACTGACTTATGAGCAATAATGTTCTGTTCATCGAGTAATAATTCTGTAACTATTGTCCATTTGGATAATAGTGAGTATAGAATGTTGTGATGATTTATTTTGTGAACCAATTAGAATATTTAAAACTTAATAGGAACTAATAGAAAATGGTCCACAAAGATGGTTAGACTAGTTAACTATGTAACTAAATGAAATTAGAAAACTTAAACTCAGTTAACATAAAGCCTATGTAGTAACTAAATGGAACAAACCTAGTTTGCATCTCATTAGGCTTCACGGTTTTGGAAGGATGTAGGAGCTTCTAGAAGTTTTGTGAGTTACACTTAATGTAACTAGCTAGTTAGCAAAGAAACTAGAAAATCTAACTAAGTTAGCTTAATTAAGTTAGGAAGTAATGGAATTGGAACCTTGGTTAGTTTATATTGAACCCTATAGTTAGGAAACTACAAGTATCATCTTGAAACTATTTGACTACTTTATCAAAACCTATAGAAAACAAGCTTGGAGGTGAAGGCTTTGCATATTAACCATTGATTCAATCTATGGCTATTAGGAGTCTCACAAAGTGGCTAAATGAATTTGGACACTCCCTTGGTGTTCAAGGGGCAGGGGCTCATGGTTTTAGAGCTTTAGGAAGCTATAGGAAGATTTTTAATTCATTTAATCATATCTTTAACATTTCCATGTAGCAAAAATTCACAAATTCTCTCTATTCTCTTTAGAACACCCCACGACCAAGCTAGAGAAATCCACCCTCCCATCTTCAATAATTTCTATCAACCTTACTTCTCAAATCTTCTCATCATTCTAAGACTCTTCATAGTTGAAAGCTAAGACTAGATCATCCATTTGCACCTTGTTCTTCAAAGATAAAAGTTTGAAGCTTTTGAGGTGAAGTCATAAAAACTTCACTATTGTTTTCATCTTCTTACTCTAAGCCCATATACTGATCCATGGTCTTTCTTGTTCAAGCTTTAGGTGCTAATAATAAACTTGTGTTTGTTTTTATGTTCAAGAAGCTCTTGGTGGTGAAGGACTAGTACAAGAAGCAATACAAGGAGCTTTGGAGGCTTCACCACAAGGCAAGAGGGAGATCTATCTAACCAACCAAGTATGGTGGTGAGAGATGAATTCGTATGTGATGGATGATGAATCCATGTGAGGATTCATATCTATGATTGTATAAATTATTTAGGAAAGTTTCTGTGCTTTGAATTTATTTATTTATGCTTTATATGATTTTATTGCTTTAATGATATGCTTGATATATAGTATGATGATTGTATGCCATAATAGATGTTGAAAAGGAAAATAAATTTTGATTCCAAAGATCATGAGGCTCACGGCCTCAGCACCTCAAAATAGGTGTTTCCAAGTTAATATGTTTATGAATGATAAAATTAGATGTTTAGAAGAGCAAAGGAAATTAATACAAGGATTTAAGAAATAAAAATAGAAACAAAACAATTATTATTTGAAAAAGGGAAATTTCGTTTTATGAAAAGAAAAGTGAGGTTGAAAGTGTTTGAAACTCAAAATATTTATACAGTAAACAAATCTTTTAGAATTAATATAGTTATGATGAGAAATAAATTGGTGACTTGAAGTTTACTAATGTATAGCTCACCCTATGGGTTTTGGAGCACATTAGGAAATTTTAAGTTAGAACCATTAATTTAAATCAACAAAAAGGTAATTTTGTGGAAAATATTGTGGAAAGGATTTCTTAAGTGAGAAAATATTGAAAAATGAAGTTAAAAGTATATTAATTTTTAGAAAGGCCAAAATGATGTTTAGAATTTTGAGAAATATTTACGCAGTTGAAAAATCATGAAAAATGTTTTGCGCGACTTAAGAATGTGATTTTTAAGCTATTCGATTTCAAAAACGTTGAAAAATCGTTATGCGATTTAGAAAACGTTTAAATATTTTTACGCAATTGAGAAAATGTTAAAAAATAATTGTGCAATTTGAAAATATGGTAGAAATGTTACGCTATTCTGAAAACATAGTAAAGTAATTACATGATTAAAAATACAGTAAAATTACTGTTGGGTCAATGTATGGACCCATGTATGTGAAATTGTGACTTTGACTGTAATTGGACTGTATGCATTAAACATGCATTCAAAAAGTCCGATGAATTATGTTAGGGTTGGTGTGTGAAATCGGCAAGTGTATGGTTTCGTCGTCAAGTAATAAAAAGATTGAATCCACAGGGACTATGTCTATGAATATCAATTAATTAATTAATTCAACTAAATTAAACAAAGAGGATATAATTGTTGATTAACAAGAACATAGTAACAAAGCAATTAAATAAATAAATATTAAAGTGCAAAGTTGAGATCAAAAACAGCAAGTTGTTAGGAAAGGTTTTCAGATTCAAGAAAGCTTCCAGGATTGGGGCAACCACAATGATACAAGACAAATCTTAATTGACAACCCTTTTATTAAAATTGAAATTCAATTGAAGGTGAATTACCTTAAACTAGTTAATGCTCTTTCTCAAGAGACAAGAACCATGCCTAATTAAACCAATTCCTACTCTCGTAGTAATTGAATTTAAATTAAACTCATTACGCTTTATGGTAATTCATTAAATCCTCGAAAGGCTAAACCTACTCTCGTGATTTAGACCTTAAGTTCAATTCTTATGGTTCCAACACTTAGGTTCACCTCTCCGTACGTCCCTAAATGTCTATGAGATGCAAATATGTGGCCAGCAAATTCATATGAATAAGCGCAATAATGATTGAATCAAAGAACATTCAAGATTAATAAAAGGGGTAAATAAAGTCAATTAATCATCATCAATGTATCAAAGGGCATTGCCCAATCCTAGAAATAAAAGAAACTACTCAGATATAGAGAAGAAGAAATAAGAAATCAATTTCAAAAACATATCCAAACTCGTAATCCAAGAGAGAAGAGAGGAAGATAAAGATGAAGAGCCTTCCCATATGCCTCCTTCAAATCCCAATTGGAACCCTACTATTGCATTCAAAACATCTATAAATACCCTAGGGGTTTCCTTTGGTCTCAACCCATAAAAAGACATAAAAATAAAACTTAAAACCTGACTCGTACTGCGATCCATGGCCGTGGATCATTCCACGGCCAGGCCGTGGAATTCTCTAGAAATTTCCTTTTTTCTTTTTCACACTGCTGCTCGATCCATGGCCGTGGAGAATTCCACAGGCAGGCCGTGGAACTCTTTGGAGTGAGCTTTTTACCCAAATTGCTATCCTTTAAGCTCCAACTTCAATTATGCAAGCTTTCCATCCATTTCAAGGCCAATTAAGCACCAATCCCGCACAACAACACCAAAAACACTGCAGTTATCCGAACTAAGGAGAAAAACAAATAAAAAGGGAAACTAAAATGACTAAAATGCATAAAAATGCATGCAAAACAAGAACAAAATATGATGTTATTTCACACACATCAAATCCCCCCAAGCTTAAGATTTTGCTTGTCCCTAAGCAATAACTAATGCCAAACCAAGAAGTGGGATCAAAGGACAATAATGAATGACGAACCCAAGAAAACATCCAACCAAGCAATAGGCAAAGGCAAACTAAGAATTAGAGAGGTAATCAAAATCAAGTCCAATTAGAGGCTAAGTTATCATAAATCATGCATACTCACTGAATTAGATTCACTCTACTAACCACACTCAAAGTGTTTAAGGGTGAAGACAATGCGCTCAAGATTCCTCAAAGAAAATGCACTTCCATAAGCCTGATAAGGAGCCAAATTTCCACTAATAATCAACATGCATGCAAGAATCAAAAGGTCTTTCAAGGGTTATAATAAGGCTAAGGGAATGATGTTAGGTAGGGTAGAGAAAGGAAGGTATGTACAGGGGGTTAAAAATATTTTCAATAAGCACAAGAAACACAATACAATAGAAATGGAGCGAAGGCATTTTTCAATAAATAACTCCACATCTCCAAGCATTTTCTTCCTTGTTTTTCTTTCCTCTCTTTCTCTTCTTTTTCAAGCTTTCATCTTATGATTTTCTTCTATTTTTTCTTTTCTTTTTTTGAGAAAGAGAAAGCTCAATAACATATGATTCCCAACACAACTTTCAAACCCAATATGCTCCATTTAGCATTCTAAATGATAACCAACAATGTATCATCATACGCATAAAAAAAATTATTAAATAGGCTCAAAATAGGCAACTAGTGGATGAAAGTGTAACAATTTCAAAAGGCCAGAAAAATACCTAAGATGCCTTTATCACATTCAAGCATGCAAACAAAAATTTTACCTCAAAATGGTTTCAAATCAAGTTCCAGAGCACAAAATCAATGAGGAATGATCACTCAACACAAAGAATGGGAGTAAAAATCATGTAGTGCATAAATCCTATAAGCTCAAAACTCACACTTAGAGATTCAAAAGTCAATAAAAAGTACAAATTCAGAGAACATATGCTAATTATCAATTATCAAGAAATCACCTCCATAATCAATTAAAAACAATGCCTATTGCCTACCACAAGAATCAATAGATTGGGTTCCAAATCAATATCATCTCAAAATCCTCAAAAGAGAGGGGCACAACGATCAACCAAAAAGCCGAGAGATAAGATGGTGTGCAAGTGCAATAAGAAGATGTAATGCAATATGAGACATGATGATGCATGACAATGAAGATGAAAATAAAACTAAAAATAAAAATAAAAATAAAAATAAAAATAAAAAAATGAAAATGAAAAATACCCTCCCAAGCTTAGATCTTACATTGTCCCCAATGTAAAAATCTACAACTATAGAAGGAATAAATGGAAAGAACTCATTACGGTGGTGGGAAAGGGTGGCGTGTAGCAATGAACTCAAACATCCGGTCTAAAGCGCATAATACAAATAAATCAAAAAATAAAAAACAAAATAAAAGAATAAAATGCGAAAATAAAGAAAAACTAAAGGAAATAGAAGAAAAATCTTTTTGGCGGCCGACAACTATATACATCCCCCTACAAAGGCTCCGAACTTAGGGAGGCACCTAAGCCGACTCAACAATAGCTAACTATGAAACAAAAACAGAAAAACATTAATCAATACAAATAAGAAAATAAAGAAAAAGAGATAAAATTTTGGGTTGCCTCCCGAAAAGTGCTAAGTTATAGTCATTAGCTTGACTATGACCTGGTTCTATGCTCAGGTGATGTCAATGGAATGGTACTCAGTCCCCACTCCTTCCTCATAGTGTTGCACTCTCTGGCCATTTATCATGAATGTCTTATGGCCTTCTGTCTTCACCTCAAGCACACCATAGGGTAAGACTCGAACAATCTCATATGGTCCTGACCATTTTGACCATAACTTACTAGGACAGAAACATAGAAGGGAGTTATCAATAAGAACTTTATCATCTGGTTTAAATTCACGCTTCTTGACGCATTTATCCTTTCGCTTCTTTGGTTCTTTCTTGTAGAGTTTGGCCTTCACGAACTTAGTAGCAGCCTTGGGCAAGGTCTCCTCTAACATAGCATCAGTCACAGATTCCTGTATATCTGAAAGCACAATATTGTCCATAACATTAGTAGCATCTATGCGATTACATGAATAAAAGGAATTAGGATTTTTTTCAGAATTGAAAACATTTAAAACTACTTCCTCATTGTTCAATCGCAAAGTCAATTTCCCTTTGTGGACATCAATAATTGCCCTTCCAGTGGCGAGGAATGGACGCCCAAGTATGATCGGCAATTTAGCATCTACTTCCATGTCAAGCACAACACTCCTCAGTTAAAGCTATTGTCTCATATTCCAATCAAAACTAGTATTACCAATCAAATAAGCAATAGAGAAGTTACCTGGATCTTTAAGTTTAGGAGGCAATTTATTTTGAATTAAAGCACTACACTCCTCAATTAAAGCTACTGTCTCATATTCCTTAAGCTTTCTCTTATTTGACAAAATATCCTTAAGAAATTTTGCATAGGTAGGCATTTGTTGCAATGCCTCAGTGAAGGGTACATTAATGTACAATTTCTTAAGGACCTCTAGGAACTTCCCAAATTATCTATCTAGCTTTGCCTTAGCCAATCTTTGAGGAAATGGCATTGGGGGTTAGTATGGTTGAGGGGGTACATACTTAGACACCTTCTCATTAGTTTCTTCTTCCTCTATGGGTTGTGTCTTAGTGTCTTTTTCCTCATTCCCCTTATCTTTGTCACTCTCCTCTTTACCCTTGGGATCCTCTAATTTCTTACTACTTCTCAAACTCATAGTATTACAGTGTTCAATACCTGGATTTTTTTCAGGCTAACCAGGAAATTTACCCTGTTGCCTATGCGAAGTGCCTGTAAGTTGGGTAATCTGAGTTTCCAACATCTTATTATGAATGGCCAAATTTTCAACCTTAGATGACAACTTTCTAATGGCCTCAGTCACAACTTGCCTATGTTGCCTATACTCCTTATTCTGCTTAGATTGACTCTCAACAAAATTCTCTAAAAGAGACTTAAGTCTAGATTTTTGTACCTATTGGAATCCAGAAGAGGGTTTAGCACTACCTTACCTAGCTTGGTATTGACTATTCCGGTAGAAGAAGTTGGGATACGATCTCCAACCGGGGTTGTAAGTTTGGGAATATGGATCATTCCTCCCCTTTTGGTTGAAGTCATGGAAATTGTGGCATAATTCCACTTGCTCCACTGGTGCACCTTGTGAGGAGCCAATTCCAACTTGGCATTCAGCACCCATGTGTCCCAGTGCTCCACAAATCTCACAAAAATTGTTAGAGGCACCTATGGCATTTATATGAGCTTTTTCAAGCATGTCAAAGCATTTATTCAAAGAATTAAATTTTGACATAATGAAATCAACGCTGTCTACCTTAAACTTACTTCCCGAGAGTTTTCTCGGGTTATTACCTCTTTCATTTGCCTATTGGTGATGATTTGTGGCAACACTCTCATTGATCTCATAAGCTTCCGTCAGTCTTCTGTTCATCAAAGCTCCACCAGCTGCGGAGTCTAGATACACCTTCAAAGAATATTCTAGCCCATTATAGAAGGTGTGGACAATCAACCATTTTTCGAACCCATGGTGTGGGCAGGCTTCCAATAAAGCCTTATATATGTCCCAAGCTTCTGATAATGACTCTCCATCTTTCTGAACGAAGCTTGTGATCTGGGTCCTAAGATGAGTAGTCTTGGAAGGTGGAAAGAATTTGTCCAACAAAGCTTGCTCTAATTGGTCCCAAGTAGTGATTGTCTCAGCGAGAACTGACTTCAACCAAGTTCTAGCTCTATCTCTCAATGATAAAGGAAACAGGCGGAGATGAATAGCATAAACAGAAACGCCTTCAATCTTGAGGGTCTCACAGAATTCCAAGAATATATTCACATGATCATTCGGGTCCTCTGATGGCAATCCTCCAAACTAGTTCTGCCTTATCATAGAAAGTAAGGCAGAAGACATGGTGAAGTGTCTAGCTTCAATGTCTGTCCAAGCAATTCCAGAACGCAAACCCCGAAAATTAGGGGCCGCATACTCTTTAAGCGATCTATTATCTGCAGGTGTAGCCATCACAAGCGTTGGCTCAAGTATTTCCCTCGCTCTTTGCCTTTGTAGTCTTCTCCTTCTACGAAAGTTCTTTCAATTTCAGGGTTTATTTCTTCAAGAGTCCCAGAACGTCTAGTACTTCGCATAAACAAGAGAAATTACTTGCAGAGAGTCAACGAGAAAATAAGAAAGTAGTACAAAGTTTTAAAATAATCAAATTAAAAATTAAACTAATATTCAGGAAAAACACAGTCCCCGGCAACCGTAACACCCCAAACTTTAGGATAAATGACCGTTGTGTCTCAAATTGTACTGTTTGTTATTTTTCTGTATGATATAGTGTTTTATTTTACTATCTGTGATTTTATTTAAACTTTTTGTGTGATTTGCTCCGGGATAGGAAAATAATAATTTCCAGGCCGGGGAAATCTTATTTTAATTATTCGAAGCTGGGGGATCTTACTAAACCCAATTCTAAATGATACTGTTGTTAATCTTTTAATTTTTAAGATTTTACTGTGAAATAAAATAATTTTATATTATTATAATATTATTTTATTAGTCAGTATAAATAAATGACAGTGAACCTGAAAATGTCTCGCGGGACCCACGTTTAGAGAAACAGTCAACATTTTTGGCTAGAGCAAAATTCTAAACCAATAAGAAATGGTCAATAAAAGTGATTAGACTAATTAGTTTAGAATTTGATGACCTAATTAAGTGGGATTAGAATTTAATTAAGTGTACTTAGAAGCTTAATAGGATTAGTAGCTAAATTAAACATCATTAGTGGTTTAAGCATCATTAGTGGTGAGATATTTAAAGAGCTTATGATAAGGCTTATGACTAGGCTTAATGACAAGGCTTGGATTAGCCAATGAGAGCTAAGCTTGGAGGCCAAGGGTTTATGCTAGCCTTTTACCATTCCTAAGGCTTGGATGAAGCCAACCAAGGGTACACCTAGCCAAGGAGAGCTCCACGGCCATATGCCCTTAGGAGACCATTCTTCATTCATTTTCTATCTATTAACTTAAGCTTTTCTCTCACCAAAAACAAGAAAACACCATTGATGCACTTTGGAGGTCCATTCGGCCAAGTACTCTTCTTCATCATCCATCCATCAAAAATTTCTTCTAACCTACTTTTCTAAACCTAAACACAATTCTAAGAACATCTCTAGTTGAGAGTTCTTGCAAAATCCATCATCTTGAGCTTGAAAAACTACTTGGGAGATTCTACCTAGAAGGTGAAAATCCTGTTTTTCATTTCTAATTTCATTTCTAAGGTTATAAGCCATGATTGTTTCATGGTATATAGTTTTCTCTTATAGTAGTAACTCTTTAAAATTTTGTTTAAGATCCTTAGGTTCTTGGAGGGTGAAACTGAAATCCATAGGAAGGAGAGAAGTGTTTGTCTTCATTTAAGGTAAGAGGAAGACTTGAATCTTATCATCCTTGGGTGGTGATAAGAAAATGGAATTGTTTGTGATTGTAGAATCCATAAGGATTCATTTGTGTGTTTGTTGTAATAGCTTTCTTAATTGTGATTTGTATTGATATGCATGTCTACAAGCTTTGAATATATTGTATGTGTTAGAAATGCATGAATAATTAGTAGGATATGAATAATATGCAAGGTTTGCATGTGTGTTCCAAAGAGCACAAATCCAAGGCTCACGGCCTCAACATAAAATGGGAACCAAAATGTTCTCAACCATTTTCTAAAAGAGTGATTTAATTAACTTAGGTAAATTGACAAGATACAAATTGATTTAGAGCAAGAAAAACAAATCTATAGATCAAATGACAAGTTAATGGATTTCGGCCAACATGCCAAAGTTAAGTGTTTTTAGTTTCTAAAATTGTTTTCAATCAAGGTTAAGTAATAATGTCAAAAAGATTTTTAGTACAATGAGTTTTAAGGAATAAAAGTGATTGGATTAAGTTTAAAAAGCTAAAACTAATGATTTTACTGTTTAGGAGATAATACAGTAGCTTTTGTAAAATTTCTAACGTAAAGCTCACTTTATGTTTTGAAGCCCGTTAGTAGTTTTCAAAAGTATAATTAGATGGTTGTAATATAATCAAAAGAAATTTTAACAGAAAAATTTAGAAAAGCCATTGTTATAGATTTTCAAAGCAAAATACTGTCAATTTTTGTTAAAAACAAACAAATAAGATAGAAAAGATATTCAGTATATTGTATACGGTATGGAAAATATTCTACGTAACTCAAACATATTAAATATTATTTTTATTTATTTAAATAGTAATTTTTAAGGAATTCAGACAAGAAAATGATTTAAAAATCTTACGCGATTGAGAAAACGATTTAAAAACATGTACGCGATTTTAAAAACAGTAAAATATATTTATGCAATTTAAAAACGTTTGTAAAAATGACAAAATTGTGAAAACGTGATAAAATTTCTACGCCATTGATGAAAACAGTAAGTTTTACTGTCAGGCCAAAGTGGTGGACCCGGAC
This sequence comes from Ormosia emarginata, assembly GCA_029884605.1. Taxonomy (NCBI): domain Eukaryota; kingdom Viridiplantae; phylum Streptophyta; class Magnoliopsida; order Fabales; family Fabaceae; genus Ormosia; species Ormosia emarginata. The sequence goes on from JAQQTP010000088.1 coordinate 52,546,247, forward strand.
AGATTGAGGAACAGTATTGTCAAGTGGGACGTACTACGTTTGGTGTTTGAGGGCGTTTTGGTAATTATTTGAGATTGAGGGTATATTGGTAATTATTGTTTTTGGCCATGCATTGAGTTTTGCCAATTTGATTGATAATTAGTGATTTGATTGACGAGACGAATTACATCGTGTTGTCGGTGTGATAAGCGTAGTGTGGTTCATTTCTTTATGGACTTGGAGGCATTAGTGTGCGGATTATTCCACATGTGGACAGTTGGTCGCTCCTCTGGGCCGTGGTAACTGGCTACACACTAGTGATCTCGACACGCACTATACTTAATCAAGATCTTGTAAGAACTATGTTAGTACAATGCCTGTAGTTACACGATGTTTGGACTGTGTACTACACCACGATGTTTTGGACAGTGGGCTATAGACACAATGTGAGACAGTGCAATAGTTGGTTGGGCAGCCTAAGGTACTAGTAGAACTTACGGGTCATTCTCTCTGATGTCTGTGGTTGTAGCTCCATGGAGTAGGGTTGAGTCGCATTACATATGATTTATGTGTTGTACATTATGATATTATTATCTGAAATGTTTTATCTATCTGCAACATTATATGACACTGTTTCTGTGTTATATTATGTGTTATATTATTATTTATGCTGTTATAGTTTGCTATATTGTATGAACTGTTATATCTGTTGTATTATCGTTTTCTTGTTTACCATGTTTGTGGTGATATAGATTTTCTTACCTCATTATTGTATGTGTTCCTGTATTTTAAATTGTATGATAAAAGAAGAGTTTGAGGAAGAGGAACAGCCTCTTGATTTTATATACCCCGAGGAGGAAAAGCTGTAACACCCCAACTTTTGGGTAAAAGACTGTTGTGTCCCTGTTTTACTGTTTCTTATTTTTCTGTATGAAATACAGAAAAATAATACTGTTTGTTATTTTATTTGGTCATTTTACATAATTTGTTTTGGTACAGTAAAATAAAAATTTTATCAAATTACTGTTTTAAATTTTTCTGTGTGAAAAACAGATGTATAATACTATCTGGTATTTTATATAATCGTTTTACGTATTTTTCTTCAAGACAGTGAAATAAAATTTTTCTTGAATTCGCTGTTTTAAATTTTTCTGTGTAATATATAGCTATATATCTTCTTTGGATATTTTATTTGAACGTTTTGGATGATTAGCTACATTGTGGGAAAAAATGGGAAAATGACCATTACATCCCGAATGTGCTGCTTTTGATGTTTTTGCTGTTTTTAATTGTTTTCTACTTGATACAGTGCTCAATATTACTGTCTGTGATTTTATTTAGACTTTTTGTGTGATTTGCTCCGGGGTAGGAAAATAATATTTTTCTGGACCGGGAAAATCTATTTTTAATTATTCGAGGCGGGGATCTTACTAAACCCAATTCTGAATGAGCCTAAAATTAATCTTTTAATTTTTAGGATTTAACTGTCAAATAAAATAATTTTATATTATTATAATATTATTTTATTAGTCAGTACAAATAAGTGACAGCGGACCCGGAAATATTTTGCGAGACCCACGTTTAGTCATCAAGTGCTGTACACGTGGACCAATGAGGAGCTGGTCAAAATTGGTGGCTATGACTCATCGCAACAGGCCAATAGGACGATGACACGTGGCGTGACACCTTAGCATCATGACTCAGCAGCTTCTAGAAGGTTCCAGGAGTGGTGACTCGGCCTGTGACTCACCGCAGTGACTCGCCAGTTCCAGAAGCTTCTCTGATGACTCAGCGCTGTGACTCACCATTGATGACGCAGCCAATGATGCAGTTATGATGCAGTCAGTGACTCAGCATGCTGACTCGCCATGCTGACTCACCTGTTTTGGAAAATATCTATGCTGACTCACCTGCTCTAGAAAATATCTACGTTGACTCGCCATGCTAACTCACTCGTTCTAGACAGTTCCACGATGACTCATCATACTGACTCATCGTAGTGAGTCACATATTCTAGAAATTTCTCTTTGATGACTCGCTTTATGACTCATCAAGGGCAATCAGTAGAAAAATGATTAGTAATAATTTTTACTCTGCTAGTATAAGATAAAAATCTATGTATATTTTATCACCCATTAGACAATAGACATTGACTTTATAAGCAGTAATTATTGTTCATTGCTTATGATATACCAAAAATAAAAATATCCTAAGCCTTCATCTTTTTTTCCTGGAGTCTATAAATAGGAGAGCCTTAGCTCATTTTCAATTTTGGCAAGAAGCTCTCACCCCTTTTCTCTCCATGTGCTCCACGGCCATGGCTCCCAAATGGAGACAACCTTCATCCATTCATCTCATTTACTCTCCTACACATCTTTTTCTCCAAAGAACCAAGATTAAACAACCAAAATTCTCTCCTTTTCTCTCCCCTTTGGATTCGGCCAAATCACCAAGAACCATTCTCCAAACTTCAATAAATCCTACCAATATCATTTCTTGAATCCTTTCATCAAACCAAGACACTTTCATGTTAGGAATTTCTCAAGATTCCTTCATCTTCATCTTCCTATCAAGCAAAAACCACAAAAGCTCATATCTCTCCCTTTCTTCAAGCTCACGGCCAACCCCTCAAAAGTCACCTTCCAAGCTTCAATAATTCTAAACAACCATTGTAATTGGCTAGCTATCATGAGCAATAGTTTTGATGATAACAAACGTGAAGACAAACATGAAGATGATGAGAAGACCAAGTCCATGATCTTCAAGAATAAGCTTTAGGACTTAGGATCCTTGTAAAAGCCTCATTGGATATCTCATTATTTAGCATTGCAAAGAAATGTTTTCAAAATTATTTTTCCAAAATTAAACAACCATTTTCTAGTCATTTGAAAGCATTCAAAACTGGTTTTATAACAGAGGTATTCGAATACCCTGTTAGGTATTCGAATAGAGTGTTTTTTCAAGCTCATACGTTTTCTGTTTTTCAAAGTGGTATTCGAATACCCATCTATGGTATTCGAATAACCTGTTTCGAAACTGATATTTCCTGCTGTGCCAAAACAGAGGCATTCGAATACCCTATACGGTATTCGAATACCCTAGTTTCAGAATGAACCTTTTTAAATGAGGCATTCGAATACCCTTAACTGGTATTCGAATAACCCAGCCTTAATCAGTTTTTTAAAAGAGTTTTGGCAAGAGGCATTCGAATATCTCATAAGGTATTCGAATACTGTTCTCCAGAATTGGCTTTCACGAAACGTTCAAAAATGGCAGCAACGGCCATATTTGCTTTTAATGGTTTATTAATTGGCACCCAACGGCTAGTTGCTTTCTTTGCTCTATAAATACAGACCTTGGGTCTCTTCTGAAAAGCCCCCAACCATTTTGAATTATTTGCTTGTATTAAAACGTGATTATTTCATATTTTCTATGCTCTTTTTGCCAAAACCTTGAGGTATCCTCTAGAGAGCTTATTAGCACTTCAACTTGTAATATCTGCTCTAAGTGAGAGTTTATTTTTCATCTATTCTCTTCTTCTGTAAAAGGGTGAGGTATCCCTTAGTGAATTTGTGAGGGTGAGGCATCCCTCTAGTAAAAGGGTGAGGTATCCCTTGGTGTAAAGAAGGTGAGGTATCCTTCAAAGGGGTGAGGTATCCTCTAGTAAATAGGGTGAGGTATCCCTGTTGTTGTGTAAAGGTTGCAAGCACTTTTGTTGTTAAGCTTGTATTGAATAGTGAAAAATCTCGAACTGTGTTTTGGGGGGGACGGACGTAGGCCACAAGTGGTTGGTGGTCGAACCGGGATAAATATTGTGCACTGCTTTTCTACCCTTATTCTCTTTATCTTTATGCACTTTATTTATTCTTGAATTTAATTATTATCTGTTCTTCTTATGTTCATCTCATTCACGACTTTTAATAATTATATTCAGTATAATTTATTTGTTTAAGGCTTTTGTGAAAAATCTTTAATTACTCAATTCACCCCACCCCCTCTTGAGTAATGAAGCCACTTGGGTAACAACCATAGATCTTGAATCTCCATGCAATTCTAAGGAACTTTCATGTTGGAGATTTTCCCTAAATCATCCATCTTCATTTTCGTTCTTCAAAGCTCAAGTTTGAAGCCTTGAAGGTGGAAGTCTTTAATCTTCATGTTTTTATCCATTTTAAAGTTTTAATTATGATTTTAATCCATGATTATTCTAGTTTAGAGCCTTAGGTATTAATATTGTATGTTTTCTTTGATTTTCAAGAAGCTCTTGGTGGAGAAAGTTTGCTTGAAGGAGACATACAAGGAGCTTTGGAGGTTCTTCAAGAGGTAAGAGGGAGATTACCCTCATCAACCTTGTGTTGGTGGTGAGGAATGTTTGTGTTTGTGGTGAAGAATCCATAAGGATTCATTCACTTGATTGTTTATAGCCTTTCTTAATTGTGATTGATTATATGTGAAAGCATGTCTAATAGCTTTAATATTTTGTATGTGCTATGTGTGTAACATGTCTAATGGCTTTAATAATTTGTATGTGTTTTATGATTGTTTTAGTATATGGTATGTATATATATAAGCATGATAATTATTGTAACATGTAAATAATATACAAGGATTTGCATGAGTGTTCCAAAGAGCACAAACCCAAGCTCACGGCCTCAAGGCAAAAAGGAGAACTAAAATGTTCTCTTAAATTTTCTAAGAGTGTGATTTAATTAACCGAGGAAAATTGACAAGTTACAAATTGATTTAAAGTAAGAAAAATGAATTTATGGATCCAAGAATGAAATTAGGTATTTCGGCCAACATGCCTAAGTTAAATGTTTTGAATTCTAAAACCATTTTCTAAAACAATGATTTAATGAATACAATGAATTTGACATTGATTTAAAAGATGAAAAATAATTTAAAGATCAAATGCAAGGACTTTGTTAAAATTTGGCCAACATGCCACATACTTTTAATCCAAATTTATTTTCTAATTATGGACTAGATAATTTAATAAAAATAAATTAGATCAAGAATTTTATAAGAGATTAAATGTATGGAAATAATTAGGAATGAATTATAAAGCATAGAATGATTTTCGGCCAAAATGCCAAATTTAAATTTTTTTGATTTATAGAATTGTTTTCAACTAAGTTTAAGTAATAAATGCCAAAAGGATTTTATTACAATGAGTTTTAAAGAAATAAATTGATTAGAATTAAGTTTAAGAAGTTTAAGCTAATGATTTTTACTGTTAGAAGAAATACAGTAGCTTTGTAAAATTTTTAATGTATAGCTCACCTTGTGTTTTGAAGCACGTTAGTAATTTTCAAAAGTGTAATTTATTGGTTGTAATAAAAATAAAAAGGATTTTTGACAGTAAACCTAGAAAATCATTATTATAATTTTTCTAAACATAATACTGTCAATTTATATTAAAAACAGACAAATAAGATAGAAAAGATGTCTAAAAGACAGTATACGGTATGGAAAATATTCTACGTAGTTTAAATGTATTAAATATTATTTTTGTTTGTTTGAAACAGTGTTTTTAAGGAATTCGGACAAGAAAATGATTTAAAAATCTTACGCGATTGAGAAAACGTATTAAAAACTCTATGCGATTTTAAAAACAGTAAAATAAATTTACACGATTTAAAAACATTTATAAAAACGATGAGATTGTGAAAACGCGATAAAATTTCTACGCGATTGACCGTTGCTGTATTTATTTTTCGCTGTCGGGAAAATGTGAACCCGTACAGGCTTTTGAGGATTTTTCGCTGTCGGAAAAATGTGAACCCGTACAGGCTTTCTATTTTCTGCCATTGAGGGCATATTATTATCTTGAGGGTATCTTCGTAATTTCATATTTTTGGAATTATATGTTGAGTTTATGCCAAATTTTTGGTGGATTGATTGACGAGGTGAATCACATCGTATTGTCGGTGCGATAAGCGTAGTGTGGTTCGATCTTGAATGGACTTGGAGACGTTAGTTTGCATAATTCCATATGTGGACAGTTGGTTGCTCTTCTGGGCCGTGGTAATTGGCAACACACTAACGGACTCGACACACACTATACTTAATCGAGATCTTGTAAAGTCTAATAGTACATTGCCTGTAGTGCCACAACGTGAGACCGTGAACTACACCACGCCTTGTATGATGGATTCCATGTGACGTGGGGCTATAGACGCAACGTATGACATGACAAAGTAAGCAATAGTTTGGTTGGGCAGCCGTGGTACTAATAGATTTTGAGGATCATTCGCCTCTCTCGATGTCCGTATGTTTTTAGCTCCATGGAGTAGGATTGTGTCATATTGCATATGTTTATATCTTTGTACATTATTATCTTTTATCCGTGATCTTATGATTATATGTTGTTATTATCTTTTTATCGGATCTTATATGTGGTTATTTCTTATATGTGGTTATTTCTTATATGTGGTTATTTCTTATATTTTATCCATGATATTATATGTCGTTATTTAGTATATAATTATATGTAATGTTATATGTTGTTATTGTTATTCATTTTATTATGATATATGCTTATTCAAATTAATTGTAAATTGATAACATGACTATATTTGTGATATCTGTGTGTATGGAATGACTTTGTCATTCGTATAATTCTTTGCTACCGTACTGGTATTGGTGAAAGGGGATCTCACCTATTTACTGTATTGCTTGTTGTGTTTTTATTGTTAAATTCGTATAGTAGACGAAGGAAGTTTCTTAGACCTACTGGAGGCTATGTTCTGAAGATGGTGACGGCGTCAAGGTGTAATCTTTCAAGTTTTAACAAGATGCAGTTTGGTGGAGAAAATGGAATATGTAGGTTGGGTTTTCTCGTTAGTGTTGTTACCGTGCTATTAGTAGTAACCTTCATTGGGTTTGCTACTGTTTTTCTGAGTCTGTAAATTACATGTTTTACTTCTATAATGAATATTTGATGGTATTTAGATTATGTATATTAGTCAATTCAATTTAATTTCGATTTTTCTTATAATTTTTGGTAAGTTTATATTTCCGCTAAAAGATATTTTAAAATTTATCTTTTAAAACTCAAAGCTTTTATAAAATGATTTCATTTGGTTTTATATTTTATTTAAAATGTGACGCCCTACGGAGGGTGTTACATTAGTTGGTATCAGAGCACGGTTAGAGTCTTTTTGGGGTTTGTGGTTAGGTCTGTCTTGTTTTTCTTGTGTAACTCTCTGTGCTTGAACTCTGAAAGGAGATAAGGTTTCTTTGAAATGGTTACATCCGGTTTCCATTGTACTATGATTCGTCCGTCTTTGAGGAAAGGCGATGACTTGTGGTAAACGTGCACGTGAGGAAGCAGGACATGATAGCGGCAATATGACTGCATCTACGAAAGCAATGCAAATAATAGCTGAAGGAACAGTACAACATGATTTGAGGAATTGCTCTGCAAAGAATGAACGATAGCCGAGGTTTAGGATCAAACAAAGTTGAAATAAATCTTAGAATACGCAATTTCGTAACGTTAGATCGTATTAGTTCTGATGGAGGAAAAATTGTACGGCCAAGCAAGTCCAGTGGAAAAAACGTATTCATGATCATCAGGAAATCGACAACAACAACAATCTTATGGAAGAAGAACTAGCGGTAGCAGGTTTGGTTAGACTGTGACATCTGCACCAACGTGTTGAAAGTGTGAGGAAGATCATCTAACGAGGAGTTGTGCAATCAAAGGAATCATCTGTTTCAGGTGTGGGATGCTCAGACATTTTGCTGAAAAGTGTATCTTGCTAGAAACGAAGTCATCTGTTAGTAACGTACGTGCTTCGACATCTTAAGTAGAATGGAGCAACGATTCTTCAAGTGGAGTAAAAGCGTCTTAGACTGAGGACCTAAACAAAGAAGATTGTATCACAAAAAGGTGATTCTTTAACTATACTGTATAATTCCGAGAGTAACCTATTTCTCTATGGCATATAATTATGTGGGTCAATTAGAGTTATCTGTGCTTTCATTATTCTTTTGGCTTGATTGTTTCTACTTCTGATACTAGAACATGTGGTTGAGGACTTGAGTTGCTTAAACCATTCTAAGCCTGTTAAATAATTGAATCTTTTCTGTTAATTCAATTTGTGTGCTTCTTTCTCAAAACAGACGTGATCTAAAAATGTGGATTGGGTATTTTTCCGACCATCCATGTTTTGTTAGACCAGTTGGTCAAATTGTTTAGTTGAAAAGCTCACTTCTAAATTTATCGGGCCATATCAATTTCTCTATTCGATAGGTTCGGTGGTATGGCTAATTCTATCATCTCTTTCTATCATCTCTTATTTCTATGCTTCCATGATATTCTTCATATGCCGCAATTGCGAAATATGCGGGAAATGTACTTTTGATCTAACTCATTCTTTTATGACTAATTGACTATTTGAATTGATTGGAGATATTAATACCTTTGTTACCTTTTGATTTATCTATTTCTGCTTTTGTTACCAAACCTATTATTATTATCCAGTTCCTTAAACAATCTTTTCTATTAAACTAAATTGTCTACCTCTTTCGTGAGATAGATGTGGTCTTATTAATGGATTGGTTATTTTTAATCATATCCTGTAAATTGTTTCAGTGAAACTTTGGTGTCCCAGACAACTCATTCTTAAAAATCGGACAATGTCAGATTCTTTGTTGGACATGTCTGGTAACAATTCAGATAGTTTCTCTACCTTCTCTTTCTAAATTTTTATAATGTCCTTTTATTGTGTTGCAATTGCAAAAGAATGGATATTTTTAGTCAAAATTATGTCACAAGTATCAGATACAGTATTATTGAAAAAGAGAACTTGAATTGTGAGGCACTTCGAGCAAAAAGCAAAATCAGAAGAATGAAACGATACGAAGGCAGGGATAATTTCAAGTGGTACTGATCAGAGTGAAGCAGCGGAAGCGTAGTGGATAGTATCTTTCGTCTTTATTTAGACAGAATTGTCATTATCTTTATTAACGACATTCTGATCTATTCTCGAAATCATGAGGAATCGATTTATGCGATGCAAGGAGTTTTCGTTAATCGAGGTAACTTGGAGTGGCGTGAACGGATGTGCAACGTAGGAACAAAAAGATAAGAATGAAGGAGTAGTATCCGTGATTGTTCAGAGACTGCTACGAATTTCGGGGGCGAAATTCTTTTTAGGAGGGGAGAGTTGTAACACCCCAACTTTTGGGTAAAAGACCGTTGTGTCCCTGTTTTACTGTTTCTTATTTTTCTGTATGAAATACAGAAAAATAATACTGTTTGTTATTTTATTTGGTCGTTTTACATAATTTGTTTCGGTACAGTAAAATAAAAATTTTATCAAATTACTGTTTTAAATTTTTCTGTGTGAAAAACAGATGTATAATACTGTCTGGTATTTTATATAATCGTTTTACGTATTTTTCTTCAAGACAGTGAAATAAAATTTTTCTTGAATTATTTGTTTTAAATTTTTCTCGTGTAATATACAACTATATAATCTTCGCTTTGGATATTTTATTTGAACGTTTTGGATGATTAGCTACATTGTGGGAAAAAATAGGAAAATGACCATTATATCCCGAATGTGCTGCTTTTGATGTTTTTGCTGTTTTTAATTGTTTTCTACTTGATACAGTGCTCAATATTACTGTCTGTGATTTTATTTAGACTTTTTGTGTGATTTGCTCCGGGGTAGGAAAATAATATTTTTCCGGACCGGGAAAATCTATTTTTAATTATTCAGAGGCGGGGGATCTTACTAAACCCAATTCTGAATGAGCCTAAAATTAATCTTTTAATTTTTAGGATTTAACTGTCAAATAAAATAATTTTATATTATTATAATATTATTTTATTAGTCAGTACAAATAAGTGACAGCGGACCCGGAAATATTTTGCGGGACCCACGTTTAGTCATCAAGTGCTGTACACGTGGACCAATGAGGAGCTGGTCAAAATTGGTGGCTATGACTCATCGCAACGGGCCAATAGGACGATGACACGTGGCGTGACACCTCAGCATCATGACTCAGCAGCTTCTAGAAGGTTCCAGAAGTGCTGACTCGGCCTGTGACTCACCGCAGTGACTCGCCAGTTCCAGAAGCTTCTCTGATGACTCAGCGCTGTGACCATTGATGACGCAGCCAATGATGCAGTTGTGATGCAGTCAGTGACTCAGCATGCTGACTCGCCATGCTGACTCACCTGTTTTGGAAAATATCTATGCTGACTCACCTGCTCTAGAAAATATCTACGTTGACTCGCCATGCTGACTCACTCGTTCTAGACAGTTCCACGATGACTCATCATACTGACTCATCGTAGTGAGTCACATATTCTAGAAATTTCTCTTTGATGACTCGCTTTATGACTCATCAAGGGCAATCAGTAGAAAAATGATCAATAATAATTTTTTACTCGCTAGTACAAGATAAAAATCTATGTATATTTTATCACCCATTAGACAATAGACATTGACTTTATAAGCAGTAATTATTGTTCATTGCTTATGATATACCAAAAATAAAAATATCCTAAGCCTTCATCTTTTTTTCCTGGAGTCTATAAATAGGAGAGCCTTAGCTCATTTCCAATTTTGGCAAGAAGCTCTCACCGCTTTTCTCTCCATGTGCTCCACGGCCATGGCTCCCAAATGGAGACAACCTTCATCCATTCATCTCATTTACTCTCCTACACATCTTTTTCTCCAAAGAACCAAGATCAAACAACCAAAATTCTCTCCTTTTCTCTCCCCCTTGGATTCGGCCAAATCACCAAGAACCATTCTCCAAACTTCAATAAATCCTACCAATATCATTTCTTGAATCCTTTCATCAAACCAAGACACTTTCATGTTAGGAATTTCTCAAGATTCCTTCATCTTCATCTTCCTATCAAGCAAAAACCACAAAAGCTCATATCTCTCCCTTTCTTCAAGCTCACGGCCAACCCCTCAAAAGTCACCTTCCAAGCTTCAATAATTCTAAACAACCATAGATCTTGAATCTCCATGCAATTCTAAGGAACTTTCATGTTGGAGATTTTCCCTAAATCATCCATCTTCATTTTCGTTCTTCAAAGCTCAAGTTTGAAGCCTTGAAGGTGGAAGTCTTTAATCTTCATGTTTTTATCCATTTTAAAGTTTTAATTATGATTTTAATCCATGATTATTCTAGTTTAGAGCCTTAGGTATTAATATTGTATGTTTTCTTTGATTTTCAAGAAGCTCTTGGTGGAGAAAGTTTGCTTGAAGGAGACATACAAGGAGCTTTGGAGGTTCTTCAAGAGGTAAGAGGGAGATTACCCTCATCAACCTTGTGTTGGTGGTGAGGAATGTTTGTGTTTGTGGTGAAGAATCCATAAGGATTCATTCACTTGATTGTTTATAGCCTTTCCTAATTGTGATTGATTATATGTGAAAGCATGTCTAATAGCTTTAATATTTTGTATGTGCTATGTGTGTAACATGTCTAATGGCTTTAATAATTTGTATGTGTTTTATGATTGTTTTAGTATATGGTATGTATATATATAAGCATGATAATTATTGTAACATGTAAATAATATACAAGGATTTGGATGAGTGTTCCAAAGAGCACAAACCCAAGCTCACGGCCTCAAGGCAAAAAGGAGAACTAAAATGTTCTCTTAAATTTTCTAAAAGTGTGATTTAATTAACCTAGGAAAATTGACAAGTTACAAATTGATTTAAAATAAGAAAAATGAATTTATGGATCCAAGAATAAAATTAGGTATTTCGGCCAACATGCCTAAGTTAAATGTTTTGAATTCTAAAACCATTTTCTAAAACAATGATTTAATGAATACAATGAATTTGACATTGATTTAAAAGATGAAAAATAATTTAAAGATCAAATGCAAGGACTTTGTTAAAATTTGGCCAACATGCCACATACTTTTAATCCAAATTTATTTTCTAATTATGGACTAGATAATTTAATAAAAATAAATTAGATCAAGAATTTTATAAGAGATTAAATGTATGGAAATAATTAGGAATGAATTATAAAGCATAGAATGATTTTCAACCAAAATGCCAAATTTAAATTTTTTTGATTTATAGAATTGTTTTCAACTAAGTTTAAGTAATAAATGCCAAAAGGATTTTATTACAATGAGTTTTAAAGAAATAAATTGATTAGAATTAAGTTTAAGAAGTTTAAGCTAATGATTTTTACTGTTAGAAGAAATACAGTAGCTTTGTAAAATTTCTAATGTATAGCTCACCTTGTGTTTTGAAGCACGTTAGTAATTTTCAAAAGTGTAATTTATTGGTTGTAATAAAAATAAAAAGGATTTTTGACAGTAAACCTAGAAAATCATTATTATAATTTTTCTAAACATAATACTGTCAATTTATATTAAAAACAGATAAATAAGATAGAAAAGATGTCCAAAAGACAGTATACGGTATGGAAAATATTCTACGTAGTTTAAATGTATTAAATATTATTTTTGTTTGTTTGAAACAGTGTTTTTAAGGAATTCAGACAAGAAAATGATTTAAAAATCTTACGCGATTGAGAAAACGTATTAAAAACTCTACGCGATTTTAAAAACAGTAAAATAAATTTACGCGATTTAAAAACGTTTATAAAAACGACGAGATTGTGAAAACGCGATAAAATTTCTACGCGATTGACCATTGCTGTATTTATTTTTTGCTGTCGGGAAAATGTGAACCCGTACAGGCTTTCTATTTTCTGCCATTGAGGGCATATTATTATCTTGAGGGTATCTTCGTAATTTCATATTTTTGGAATTATGTGTTGAGTTTATGCCAAATTTTTGGTGGATTGATTGACGAGGTGAATCACATCGTATTGTCGGTGCGATAAGCGTAGTGTGGTTCGATCTTGAATGGACTTGGAGACGTTAGTGTGCATAATTCCATATGTGGACAGTTGGTTGCTCTTCTGGGCCGTGGTAATTGGCAACACACTAACGGACTCGACACACACTATACTTAATCGAGATCTTGTAAAGTCTAATAGTACATTGCCTGTAGTGCCACAACGTGAGACCGTGAACTACACCACGCCTTGGATGATGGATTCCATGTGACGTGGGGCTATAGACGCAACGTGTGACAGCGCAATAGTTTGGTTGGGTAGCCGTGGTACTAATAGATTTTGAGGATCATTCGCCATCTGATGTCTGTATGTTTTTAGCTCCATAGAGTAGGATTGTGTCATATTGCATATGTTTATATGCTGTACATTATTATCTTTTATCTGTGATCTTATGATTATATGTTGTTATTATCTTTTTATCTCGGATCTTATATGTGGTTATTTCTTGATGTGGTTATTTCTTATATTTTATCCATGATATTATATGTCGTTATTTAGTATATAATTATACGTAATGTTATATGTTGTTATTGTTATTCATTTTATTATGATATATGCTTATTCAAATTAATTGTAAATTGATAACATGACTATATTTGTGATATCTGTGTATATGGAATGACTTTGTCATTCGTATAATTCTTTGCTACCGTACTGGTATTGGTGAAAGGGGATCTCACCTCTTTACTGTATTGCTTGTTGTGTTTTTATTGTTAAATTCGTATAGTAGACGAAGGAAGTTTCTTAGACCTACTGGAGGCTATGTTCTGAAGATGGTGACGGCGTCAAGGTGTAATCTTCCAAGTTTCAACAGGATGCAGTTTGGTGGAGAAAATGGAATATGTAGGTTGGGTTTTCTCGTTAGTGTTGTTACCGTGCTATTAGTAGTAACCTTCATTGGGTTTGCTACTATTTTTCTGAGTCTGTAAATTACATGTTTTACTTCTATAATGAATATTTGGTGGTATTTAGATTATGTATATTAGTCAATTCAATTTAATTTCGATTTTTCTTATAATTTTTGGTAAGTTTATATTTCCGCTAAAAGATATTTTAAAATTTATCTTTTAAAACTCAAAGCTTTTATAAAATGATTTCATTTGGTTTTATATTTTATTTAAAATGTGACACCCTACGGAGGGTGTTACATTAGTTGGTATCAGAGCACGGTTAGAGTCTTTTTGGGGTTTGTGGTTAGGTCTGTCTTGTTTTTGTTGTGTGACTCTCTGTGCTTGAACTCCGAAAGGAGATAAGGTTTCTTTGAAATGGTTACATCCGGTTTCCATTGTACTATGATTCGTCCGTCTTTGAAGAAAGGCGATGACTTGTGGTAAACGTGCACGTGAGGAAGCAGGACATGATAGCGGCAATATGACTGCATCTACGAAAGCAATGCAAATAATAGCTGAAGGAACAGTACAACATGATTTGAGGAATTGCTCTGCAGCAAGGAACGATAGCCGAGGTTTAGGATCAAACAAAGTTGAAATAAATCTTAGAATACGCAATTTCGTAACGTTAGATCGTATTAGTTCTGAAGGAGGAAAAATTGTACGGCCAAGCAAGTCCAGTGGAAAAAACGTATTCATGATCATCAGGAAATCGACAACAACAACAATCTTATGGAAGAAGAACTAGCGGTAGCAGGTTTGGTTAGACTGTGACATCTGCACCAACGTGTTGAAAGTGTGAGGAAGATCATCTAACGAGGAGTTGTGCAATCAAAGGAATCATCTGTTTCAGGTGTGGGATGCTCAGACATTTTGCTGAAAAGTGTATCTTGCTAGAAACGAAGTCATCTGTTAGTAACGTACGTGCTTCGACATCTTAAGTAGAATGGAGCAACGATTCTTCAAGTGGAGTAAAAGCGTCTTAGACTGAGGACCTAAACAAAGAAGATTGTATCACAAAAAGGTGATTCTTTAACTATACTGTATAATTCCGAGAGTAACCTATTTCTCTATGGCATATAATTATGTGGGTCAATTAGAGTTATCTGTGCTTTCATTATTCTTTTGGCTTGATTGTTTCTACTTCTGATACTAGAACATGTGGTTGAGGACTTGAGTTGCTTAAACCATTCTAAGCCTGTTAAATAATTGAATCTTTTCTGTTAATTCAATTTGTGTGCTTCTTTCTCAAAACAGACGTGATCTAAAAATGTGGATTGGGTATTTTTCCGACCATCCATGTTTTGTTAGACCAGTTGGTCGAATTGTTTAGTTGAAAAGCTCACTTCTAAATTTATCGGGCCATATCAATTTCTCTATTCGATAGGATTGGTGGTATGGCTGATTCTATCATCTCTTTCTATCATCTCTTATTTCTATGCTTCCATGATATTCTTCATGTGCCGCAATTGCGAAATATGCGGGAAATGTACTTTTGATCTAACTCATTCTTTTATGACTAATTGACTATTTGAATTGATTGGAGCTATTAATACCTTTGTTACCTTTTGATTTATCTATTTCTGCTTTTGTTACCAAACCTATTGTTATTATCTAGTTCCTTAAACAATCTTTTCTATTAAACTAAATTGTCTACCTCTTTCGTGAGATAGATGTGGTCATATAAATGGATTGGTTATTTTTAATCATATCCTGTAAATTGTTTCAGTGAAACTTTGGTGTCCCAGACAACTCATTCTTAAAAATCGAACAATGTCGATTCTTTGTTGGACATGTCTGGTAACAATTCAGATAGTTTCTCTACCTTCTCTTTCTAAATTTTTAAAATGTCCTTTTATTGTATTGCAATTGCAAAAGAATGGATATTTTTAGTCAAAATTATGTCACAAGTATCAGATACAGTATTATTGAAAAAGAGAACTTGAATTGTGAGGCACTTCGAGCAAAAAGCAAAATCAGAAGAATGAAATGATACGAAGGCAGGGATAATTTCAAGTGGTACTGATCAGAGTGACGCAGCAGAAGCGTAGTGGATAGTATCTTTCGTCTTTATTTAGACAGAATTGTCATTATCTTTATTAACGACATTCTGATCTATTCTCGAAATCTTGAGGAATCGATTTACGCGATGCAAGGAGTTTTCGTTAATCGAGGTAACCTGGAGTGGCGTGAACGGATGTGCAACGTAGGAACAAAAAGACAAGAATGAAGGAGTAGTATCCGTGATTGTTCAGAGACTGCTACGAATTTCGGGGCGAAATTCTTTTTAGGAGGGAGAGTTGTAACACCCCAACTTTTGGATAAAAGACCGTTGTGTCCCTGTTTTTGTTTCTTATTTTTCTGTATGAAATACAGAAAAATAATACTGTTTGTTATTTTATTTGGTCGTTTTACATAATTTGTTTCGGTATAGTAAAATAAAAATTTTATCAAATTACTGTTTTAAATTTTTCTCGTGTGAAAAACGGATGTATAATCTTTGTCTGGTATTTTATATAATCGTTTTACGTATTTTTC
The DNA here is from genome assembly GCA_029884605.1 of Ormosia emarginata. Lineage (NCBI taxonomy): Eukaryota > Viridiplantae > Streptophyta > Magnoliopsida > Fabales > Fabaceae > Ormosia > Ormosia emarginata. The sequence continues at coordinate 52,562,518 of JAQQTP010000088.1, forward strand.
TTCAAGACAGTGAAATAAAATTTTTCTTGAACATTTGTTTTAAATTTTTTCATGTAATATACAGACTATATAATCTTGCTGAATATTTTATTTGAACGTTTTGGATGATTAGCTACATTGTGGAAAAAAAATGGGAAAATGACCATTACATCCCGAATGTGCTGCTTTTGATGTTTTTGCTGTTTTTAATTGTTTTCTACTTGATATAGTGCTGAATATTACTATCTGTAATTTTATTTAGACTTTTTGTGTGATTTGCTCTGGGGTAGGAAAATAATATTTTTCCAGACCGGAGAAAATCTGTTTTTAATTATTCAGAGGCGGGGGATCTTACTAAACCCAATTCTGAATGAGCCTAAAATTAATCTTTTAATTTTTAGGATTTAACTATCAAATAAAATAATTTTATATTATTATAATATTATTTTATTAGTCAGTACAAATAAGTGACAGCGGACCCGGAAATATTTTGCGGGACCCACGTTTAGTCATCAAGTGCTGTACACGTGGACCAATGAGGAGCTGGTCAAAATTGGTGGCTATGACTCATCGCAACGGGCCAATAGGACGATGACACGTGGCGTGACACCTTAGCATCATGACTCAGCAGCTTCTAGAAGGTTCCAGGAGTGGTGACTCGGCCTGTGACTCACCGCAGTGACTCGCCAGTTCCAAAAGCTTCTCTGATGACTCAGCGCTGTGACTCACCATTGATGATGCAGCCAATGATGCAGTTGTGATGCAGTCAATGACTCAAAGATCGACTCGCCATGCATCGACTCACTGGTTTTGGAAAATATCTATGTTGACTCACCGCTCTAGAAAATATCTACGTTGACTCGCCATGCTGACTCACTCGTTCTAGACAGTTCCACGATGACTCATCATACTGACTCATCGTAGTGAGTCACATATTCTAGAAATTTCTCTTTGATGACTCGCTTTATGACTCATCAAGGGCAATCAGTAGAAAAATGATCAATAATAATTTTTACTCTGCTAGTATAAGATAAAAATCTATGTATATTTTATCACCCATTAGACAATAGACATTGACTTTATAAGCAGTAATTATTGTTCATTGCTTATGATATACCAAAAATAAAAATATCCTAAGCCTTCATCTTTTTTTCCTGGAGTCTATAAATAGGAGAGCCTTAGCTCATTTCCAATTTTGGCAAGAAGCTCTCACCGCTTTTCTCTCCATGTGCTCCATGGCCATGGCTCCCAAATGGAGACAACCTTCATCCATTCATCTCATTTATTCTCCTACACATCTTTTTCTCCAAAGAACCAAGATCAAACAACCAAAATTCTCTCCTTTTCTCTCCCCCTTGGATTCGGCCAAATCACCAAGAACCATTCTCCAAACTTCAATAAATCCTACCAATATCATTTCTTGAATCCTTTCATCAAACCAAGACACTTTCATGTTAGGAATTTCTCAAGATTCCTTCATCTTCATCTTCCTATCAAGCAAAAACCACAAAAGCTCATATCTCTCCCTTTCTTCAAGCTCACGGCCAACCCCTCAAAAGTCACCTTCCAAGCTTCAATAATTCTAAACAACCATAGATCTTGAATCTCCATGCAATTCTAAGGAACTTTCATGTTGGAGATTTTCCCTAAATCATCCATCTTCATTTTCGTTCTTCAAAGCTCAAGTTTGAAGCCTTGAAGGTGGAAGTCTTTAATCTTCATGTTTTTATCCATTTTAAAGTTTTAATTATGATTTTAATCCATGATTATTCTAGTTTAGAGCCTTAGGTATTAATATTGTATGTTTTCTTTGATTTTCAAGAAGCTCTTGGTGGAGAAAGTTTGCTTGAAGGAGACATACAAGGAGCTTTAGAGGTTCTTCAAGAGGTAAGAGGAGATTACCCTCATCAACCATGTGTTGGTGGTGAGGAATGTTTGTGTTTGTGGTGAAGAATCCATAAGGATTCATTCACTTGATTGTTTATAGCCTTTCCTAATTGTGATTGATTATATGTGAAAGCATGTCTAATAGCTTTAATATTTTGTATGTGCTATGTGTGTAACATGTCTAATGGCTTTAATAATTTGTATGTGTTTTATGATTGTTTTAGTATATGGTATGTATATATATAAGCATGATAATTATTGTAACATGTAAATAATATACAAGGATTTGGATGAGTGTTCCAAAGAGCACAAACCCAAGCTCACGGCCTCAAGGCAAAAAGGAGAACTAAAATGTTCTCTTAAATTTTCTAAAAGTGTGATTTAATTAACCTAGGAAAATTGACAAGTTACAAATTGATTTAAAGTAAGAAAAATGAATTTATGGATCCAAGAATGAAATTAGGTATTTCGGCCAACATGCCTAAGTTAAATGTTTTGAATTCTAAAACCATTTTCTAAAACAATGATTTAATGAATACAATGAATTTGACATTGATTTAAAAGATGAAAAATAATTTAAAGATCAAATGCAAGGACTTTGTTAAAATTTGGCCAACATGCCACATACTTTTAATCCAAATTTATTTTCTAATTATGGACTAGATAATTTAATAAAAATAAATTAGATCAAGAATTTTATAAGAGATTAAATGTATGGAAATAATTAGGAATGAATTATAAAGCATAGAATGATTTTCGGCCAAAATGCCAAATTTAAATTTTTTGATTTATAGAATTGTTTTCAACTAAGTTTAAGTAATAAATGCCAAAAGGATTTTATTACAATGAGTTTTAAAGAAATAAATTGATTAGAATTAAGTTTAAGAAGTTTAAGCTAATGATTTTTCTTGTTAGAAGAAATACAGTAGCTTTGTAAAATTTCTAATGTATAGCTCACCTTGTGTTTTGAAGCACGTTAGTAATTTTCAAAAGTGTAATTTATTGGTTGTAATAAAAATAAAAAGGATTTTTGACAGTAAACCTAGAAAATCATTATTATAATTTTTCTAAACATAATCTTTGTCAATTTATATTAAAAACGGACAAATAAGATAGAAAAGATGTCCAAAAGACAGTATACGGTATGAAAAATATTCTACGTAGTTTAAATGTATTAAATATTATTTTTGTTTGTTTTAAACAGTGTTTTTAAGGAATTCGGACAAGAAAATGATTTAAAAATCTTACGCGATTGAGAAAACGTATTAAAAACTCTACGCGATTTTAAAAACAGTAAAATAAATTTACGCGATTTAAAAACGTTTATAAAAATGACAAGATTGTGAAAACGCGATAAAATTTCTACGCGATTGACCGTTGCTGTATTTATTTTTCGCTGTCGGGAAGATGTGAACCCGTACAGGCTTTCTATTTTCTGCCATTGAGGGCATATTATTATCTTGAGGGTATCTTCGTAATTTCATATTTTTGGAATTGTGTGTTGAGTTTATGCCAAATTTTTGGTGGATTGATTGACGAGGTGAATCACATCGTATTGTCGGTGCGATAAGCGTAGTGTGGTTCGATCTTGAATGGACTTGGAGACGTTAGTGTGCATAATTCCATATGTGGACAGTTGGTTGCTCTTCTGGGCCGTGGTAATTGGCAACACACTAACGGACTCGACACACACTATACTTAATCGAGATCTTGTAAAGTCTAATAGTACATTGCCTGTAGTGCCACAACGTGAGACCGTGAACTACACCACGCCTTGGATGATGGATTCCATGTGACGTGGGGCTATAGACGCAACGTGTGACAGCGCAATAGTTTGGTTGGGCAGCCGTGGTACTAATAGATTTTGAGGATAATTCGCTATCTGATGTCTGTATGTTTTTAGCTCCATAGAGTAGGATTGTGTCATATTGCATATGTTTATATGCTGTACATTATTATCTTTTATCTGTGATCTTATGATTATATGTTGTTATTATCTTTTTATCTCGGATCTTATATGTGGTTATTTCTTATATGTGGTTATTTCTTAGATGTGGTTATTTCTTATATTTTATCCATGATATTATATGTCGTTATTTAGTATATAATTATCTGTAATGTTATATGTTGTTATTGTTATTCATTTTATTATGATATATGCTTATTCAAATTAATTGTAAATTGATAACATGACTATATTTGTGATATCTGTGTATATGGAATGACTTTGTCATTCGTATAATTCTTTGCTACCGTACTGGTATTGGTGAAAGGGGATCTCACCTCTTTACTGTATTGCTTGTTGTGTTTTTATTGTTAAATTCGTATAGTAGACGAAGGAAGTTTCTTAGACCTACTGGAGGCTATGTTCTGAAGATGGTGACGGCGTCAAGGTGTAATCTTCCAAGTTTCAACAGGATGCAGTTTGGTGGAGAAAATGGAATATGTAGGTTGGGTTTTCTCGTTAGTGTTGTTACCGTGCTATTAGTAGTAACCTTCATTGGGTTTGCTACTGTTTTTCTGAGTCTGTAAATTACATGTTTTACTTCTATAATGAATATTTGGTGGTATTTAGATTATGTATATTAGTCAATTCAATTTAATTTCGATTTTTCTTATAATTTTTGGTAAGTTTATATTTCCGCTAAAAGATATTTTAAAATTTATCTTTTAAAACTCAAAGCTTTTATAAAATGATTTCATTTGGTTTTATATTTTATTTAAAATGTGACACCCTACGGAGGGTGTTACATTAGTTGGTATCAGAGCACGGTTAGAGTCTTTTTGGGGTTTGTGGTTAGGTCTGTCTTGTTTTTGTTGTGTGACTCTCTGTGCTTGAACTCCGAAAGGAGATAAGGTTTCTTTGAAATGGTTACATCCGGTTTCCATTGTACTATGATTCGTCCGTCTTTGAAGAAAGGCGATGACTTGTGGTAAACGTGCACGTGAGGAAGCAGGACATCATAGCGGCAATATGACTGCATCTACGAAAGCAATGCAAATAATAGCTGAAGGAACAGTACAACATGATTTGAGGAATTGCTCTGCAGCAAGGAACGATAGCCGAGGTTTAGGATCAAACAAAGTTGAAATAAATCTTAGAATACGCAATTTCGTAACGTTAGATCGTATTAGTTCTGAAGGAGGAAAAATTGTATGGCCAAGCAAGTCCAGTGGAAAAAACGTATTCATGATCATCAGGAAATCGACAACAACAACAATCTTATGGAAGAAGAACTAGCGGTAGCAGGTTTGGTTAGACTGTGACATCTGCACCAACGTGTTGAAAGTGTGAGGAAGATCATCTAACGAGGAGTTGTGCAATCAAAGGAATCATCTGTTTCAGGTGTGGGATGTTCAGACATTTTGCTGAAAAGTGTATCTTGCTAGAAACGAAGTCATCTGTTAGTAACGTACGTGCTTCGACATCTTAAGTAGAATGGAGCAACGATTCTTCAAGTGGAGTAAAAGCGTCTTAGACCGAGGACCTAAACAAAGAAGATTGTATCACAAAAAGGTGATTCTTTAACTATCTTGTATAATTCGAGAGTAACCTATTTCTCTATGGCATATAATTATGTGGGTCAATTAGAGTTATCTCGTGCTTTCATTATTCTTTTGGCTTGATTGTTTCTACTTCGATACTAGAACATGTGGTTGAGGACTTGAGTTGCTTAAACCATTCTAAGCCGTTAAATAATTGAATCTTTTCTGTTAATTCAATTTGTGTGCTTCTTTCTCAAAACAGACGTGATCTAAAAATGTGGATTGGGTATTTTTCCGACCATCCATGTTTTGTTAGACCAGTTGGTCGAATTGTTTAGTTGAAAAGCTCACTTCTAAATTTATCGGGCCATATCAATTTCTCTATTCGATAGGTTCGGTGGTATGGCTGATTCTATCATCTCTTTCTATCATCTCTTATTTCTATGCTTCCATGATATTCTTCATATGCCGCAATTGCGAAATATGCGGGAAATGTACTTTTGATCTAACTCATTCTTTTATGACTAATTGACTATTTGAGTTGATTGGAGCTATTAATACCTTTGTTACCTTTTGATTTATCTATTTCTGCTTTTGTTACCAAACCTATTGTTATTATCCAGTTCCTTAAACAATCTTTTCTGTTAAACTAAATTGTCTACCTCTTTCGTGAGATAGATGTGGTCTTATAAATGGATTGGTTATTTTTAATCATATCCTGTAAATTGTTTCAGTGAAACTTTGGTGTCCCAGACAACTCATTCTTAAAAATCGGACAATGTCGATTCTTTGTTGGACATGTCTGGTAACAATTCAGATAGTTTCTCTACTTCTCTTTCTAAATTTTTATAATGTCCTTTTATTGTATTGCAATTGCAAAAGAATGGATATTTTTAGTCAAAATTATGTCACAAGTATCAGATACAATATTATTGAAAAAGAGAACTTGAATTGTGAGGCACTTCGAGCAAAAAGCAAAATCAGAAGAATGAAACGATACGAGGCAGGGATAATTTCAAGTGGTACTGATCGAGTGACGCAGCGGAAGCGTAATGGATAGTATCTTTCGTCTTTATTTAGACAGAATTGTCATTATCTTTATTAACGACATTCTGATCTATTCTCGAAATCATGAGGAATCGATTTACGTGATGCAAGGAGTTTTCGTTAATCGAGGTAACCTGGAGTGGCTTGAACGGATGTGCAACGTAGGAACAAAAAGACAAGAATGAAGGAGTAGTATCCGTGATTGTTCAGAGACTGCTACGAATTTCGGGGGCGAAATTCTTTTTAGGAGGGGAGAGTTGTAACACCCCAACTTTTGGATAAAAGACCGTTGTGTCCCTGTTTTAATGTTTCTTATTTTTCCGTATGAAATACAGAAAAATAATACTGTTTGTTATTTTATTTGGTCGTTTTACATAATTTGTTTTGGTACAAGATAAAATAAAAATTTTATCAAATTCTTGTTTTAAATTTTTCGTGTGAAAAACAGATGTATATCTTGTCTCGGTATTTTATATAATCGTTTTATGTATTTTTCTTCAAGACAAGTGAAATAAAATTTTTCTTGAATTATCTGTTTTAAATTTTTCTGTGTAATATCCAGCTATATAATACTGCTGGATATTTTATTTGAACGTTTTGGATGATTAGCTACATTGTGGGAAAAAAATGGGAAAATGACCATTACATCCCGAATGTGCTGCTTTTGATGTTTTTGCTGTTTTTAATTGTTTTCTACTTGATATAGTGCTCAATATTACTGTCTGTGATTTTATTTAGACTTTTTGTGTGATTTGCTCCGGGGTAGGAAAATAATATTTTTCCAGACCGGGGAAAATCTGTTTTTAATTATTCAGAAGCGGGGGATCTTACTAAACCCAATTCTGAATGAGCCTAAAATTAATCTTTTAATTTTTAGGATTTAACTGTCAAATAAAATAATTTTATATTATTATAATATTATTTTATTAGTCAGTACAAATAAGTGACAGCAGATCTGGAAATATTTTGCGGGACCCACATTTAGTCATCAAGTGCTGTACACGTGGACCAATGAGGAGCTGGTCAAAATTGGTGGCTATGACTCATCGCAACGGGCCAATAGGACGATGACACGTGGCGTGACACCTCAGCATCATGACTCAGCAGCTTCTAGAAGGTTCCAGAAGTGGTGACTCGGCCTGTGACTCACCGCAATGACTCGCCAGTTCCAGAAGCTTCTCTGATGACTCAGCGCTGTGACTCACCATTGATGACGTAGCCAATGATGCAGTTCTGATGCAGTCAGTGACTCAGCATGCTGACTCGCCATGCTGACTCACTTGTTTTGGAAAATATCTATGTTGACTCACCTGCTCTAGAAAATATCTACGTTGACTCGCCATGCTGACTCACCCGTTCTAGACAGTTCCACGATGACTCATCATACTGACTCATCGTAGTGAGTCACATATTCTAGAAATTTCTCTTTGATGACTCGCTTTATGACTCATCAAGGGCAATCAGTAGAAAAATGATCAATAATAATTTTTACTCTGCTAGTATAAGATAAAAATCTATGTATATTTTATCACCCATTAGACAATAGACATTGACTTTATAAGCAGTAATTATTGTTCATTGCTTATGATATACCAAAAATAAAAATATCCTAAGCCTTCATCTTTTTTTCCTGGAGTCTATAAATAGGAGAGCCTTAGCTCATTTCCAATTTTGGCAAGAAGCTCTCACCGCTGTTCATTGCTTCTTTCTCAAAACAGACGTGATCTAAAAATGTGGATTGGGTATTTTTCCGACCATCCATGTTTTGTTAGACCAGTTGGTCGAATTGTTTAGTTGAAAAGCTCACTTCTAAATTTATCGGGCCATATCAATTTCTCTATTCGATAGGTTTGGTGGTATGGCTGATTCTATCATCTCTTTCTATCATCTCTTATTTCTATGCTTCCATGATATTCTTCATATGCCGCAATTGCGAAATATGCGGGAAATGTACTTTTGATCTAACTCATTCTTTTATGGCTAATTGACTATTTGAATTGATTGGAGCTATTAATACCTTTGTTACCTTTTGATTTATCTATTTCTGCTTTTGTTACCAAACCTATTGTTATTATCCAGTTCCTTAAACAATCTTTTCTATTAAACTAAATTGTCTACCTCTTTCGTGAGATAGATGTGGTCATATAAATGGATTGGTTATTTTTAATCATATCCTGTAAATTGTTTCAGTGAAACTTTGGTGTCCCAGACAACTCATTCTTAAAAATCGAACAATGTCAGATTCTTTGTTGGACATGTCTGGTAACAATTCAGATAGTTTCTCTACCTTCTCTTTCTAAATTTTTATAATGTCCTTTTATTGTATTGCAATTGCAAAAGAATGGATATTTTTAGTCAAAATTATGTCACAAGTATCAGATACAGTATTATTGAAAAAGAGAACTTGAATTGTGAGGCACTTCGAGCAAAAAGCAAAATCAGAAGAATGAAACGATACGAAGGCAGGGATAATTTCAAGTGGTACTGATCAGAGTGACGCAGCGGAAGCGTAGTGGATAGTATCTTTCGTCTTTATTTAGACAGAATTGTCATTATCTTTATTAACGACATTCTGATCTATTCTCGAAATCATGAGGAATCGATTTACGCGATGCAAGGAGTTTTCGTTAATCGAGGTAACCTGGAGTGGCGTGAACGGATGTGCAACGTAGGAACAAAAAGACAAGAATGAAGGAGTAGTATCCGTGATTGTTCAGAGACTGCTACGAATTTCGGGGGCGAAATTCTTTTTAGGAGGGGAGAGTTGTAACACCCCAACTTTTGGATAAAAGACCGTTGTGTCCCTGTTTTACTGTTTCTTATTTTTCTGTATGAAATACAAAAAAATAATACTGTTTGTTATTTTATTTGGTCGTTTTACATAATTTGTTTCAGTATAGTAAAATAAAAATTTTATCAAATTACTGTTTTAAATTTTTCTGTGTGAAAAACAGATGTATAATACTGTCTGGTATTTTATATAATCGTTTTACGTATTTTTCTTCAAGACAGTGAAATAAAATTTTTCTTGAATTCGCTGTTTTAAATTTTTCTGTGTAATATACAGCTATATAATACTGCTGGATATTTTATTTGAACGTTTTGGATGATTAGCTACATTGTGGGAAAAAATGGGAAAATGACCATTACATCCCGAATGTGCTGCTTTTGATGTTTTTGCTGTTTTTAATTGTTTTCTACTTGATACAGTGCTCAATATTACTGTCTGTGATTTTATTTAGACTTTTTGTGTGATTTGCTCCGGGGTAGGAAAATAATATTTTTCCAGACCGGAGAAAATCTGTTTTTAATTATTCAGAGGCGGGGGATCTTACTAAACCCAATTCTGAATGAGCCTAAAATTAATTTTTTAATTTTTAGGATTTAACTATCAAATAAAATAATTTTATATTATTATAATATTATTTTATTAGTCAGTACAAATAAGTGACAGCGGACCTGGAAATATTTTGCGGGACCCACGTTTAGTCATCAAGTGCTGTACACGTGGACCAATGAGGAGCTGGTCAAAATTGGTGGCTATGACTCATCGCAACGGGCCAATAGGACGATGACACGTGGCGTGACACCTTAGCATCATGACTCAGCAGCTTCTAGAAGGTTCCAGGAGTGGTGACTCGGCCTGTGACTCACCGCAGTGACTCGCCAGTTCCAGAAGCTTCTCTGATGACTCAGCGCTGTGACTCACCATTGATGACGCAGCCATTGATGCAGATTCGATGCGATCAAGTGACTCAAAGATGTCGACTCGCCATCGACTCGCCATCGACTCACTTGTTTTGGAAAATATCTATGCTGACTCACCTGCTTTAGAAAATATCTACGTTGACTCGCCATGCTGACTCACTCGTTCTAGACAGTTCCACGATGACTCATCATACTGACTCATCGTAGTGAGTCACATATTCTAGAAATTTCTCTTTGATGACTCGCTTTATGACTCATCAAGGGCAATCAGTAGAAAAATGATCAATAATAATTTTTACTCTGCTAGTATAAGATAAAAATCTATGTATATTTTATCACCCATTAGACAATAGACATTGACTTTATAAGCAGTAATTATTGTTCATTGCTTATGATATACCAAAAATAAAAATATCCTAAGCCTTCATCTTTTTTTCCTGGAGTCTATAAATAGGAGAGCCTTAGCTCATTTCCAATTTTGGCAAGAAGCTCTCACCGCTTTTCTCTCCTTGTGCTCCACGGCCATGGCTCCTAAATGGAGACAACCTTCATCCATTCATCTCATTTACTCTCCTACACATCTTTTTCTCCAAAGAACCAAGATCAAACAACCAAAATTCTCTCCTTTTCTCTCCCCCTTGGATTCGGCCAAATCACCAAGAACCATTCTCCAAACTTCAATAAATCCTACCAATATCATTTCTTGAATCCTTTCATCAAACCAAGACACTTTCATGTTAGGAATTTCTCAAGATTCCTTCATCTTCATCTTCCTATCAAGCAAAAACCACAAAAGCTCATATCTCTCCCTTTCTTCAAGCTCACGGCCAACCCCTCAAAAGTCACCTTCCAAGCTTCAATAATTCTAAACAACCATAGATCTTGAATCTCCATGCAATTCTAAGGAACTTTCATGTTGGAGATTTTCTCTAAATCATCCATCTTCATTTTCGTTCTTCAAAGCTCAAGTTTGAAGCCTTGAAGGTGGAAGTCTTTAATCTTCATGTTTTTATCCATTTTAAAGTTTTAATTATGATTTTAATCCATGATTATTCTAGTTTAGAGCCTTAGGTATTAATATTGTATGTTTTCTTTGATTTTCAAGAAGCTCTTGGTGGAGAAAGTTTGCTTGAAGGAGACATACAAGGAGCTTTAGAGGTTCTTCAAGAGGTAAGAGGGAGATTACCCTCATCAACCATGTGTTGGTGGTGAGGAATGTTTGTGTTTGTGGTGAAGAATCCATAAGGATTCATTCACTTGATTGTTTATAGCCTTTCCTAATTGTGATTGATTATATGTGAAAGCATGTCTAATAGCTTTAATATTTTGTATGTGCTATGTGTGTAACATGTCTAATGGCTTTAATAATTTGTATGTGTTTTATGATTGTTTTAGTATATGGTATGTATATATATAAGCATGATAATTATTGTAACATGTAAATAATATACAAGGATTTGGATGAGTGTTCCAAAGAGCACAAACCCAAGCTCACGGCCTCAAGGCAAAAAGGAGAACTAAAATGTTCTCTTAAATTTTCTAAAAGTGTGATTTAATTAACCTAGGAAAATTGACAAGTTACAAATTGATTTAAAGTAAGAAAAATGAATTTATGGATCCAAGAATGAAATTAGGTATTTCGGCCAACATGCCTAAGTTAAATGTTTTGAATTCTAAAACCATTTTCTAAAACAATGATTTAATGAATACAATGAATTTGACATTGATTTAAAAGATGAAAAATAATTTAAAGATCAAATGCAAGGACTTTGTTAAAATTTGGCCAACATGCCACATACTTTTAATCCAAATTTATTTTCTAATTATGGACTAGATAATTTAATAAAAATAAATTAGATCAAGAATTTTATAAGAGATTAAATGTATGGAAATAATTAGGAATGAATTATAAAGCATAGAATGATTTTCGGCCAAAATGCCAAATTTAAATTTTTTTGATTTATAGAATTGTTTTCAACTAAGTTTAAGTAATAAATGCCAAAAGGATTTTATTACAATGAGTTTTAAAGAAATAAATTGATTAAAATTAAGTTTAAGAAGTTTAAGCTAATGATTTTTACTGTTAGAAGAAATACAGTAGCTTTGTAAAATTTCTAATGTATAGCTCACCTTGTGTTTTGAAGCACGTTAGTAATTTTCAAAAGTGTAATTTATTGGTTGTAATAAAAATAAAAAGGATTTTTGACAGTAAACCTAGAAAATCATTATTCTAATTTTTGTAAACATAATACTGTCAATTTATATTAAAAACAGACAAATAAGATAGAAAAGATGTCCAAAAGACAGTATCCGGTATGGAAAATATTCTACGTAGTTTAAATGTATTAAATATTATTTTTGTTTGTTTTAAACAGTGTTTTTAAGGAATTCGGACAAGAAAATGATTTAAAAATCTTACGCGATTGAGAAAACGTATTAAAAACTCTACGCGATTTTAAAAATAGTAAAATAAATTTACGCGATTTAAAAACGTTTATAAAAATGACGAGATTGTGAAAACGCGATAAAATTTCTACGCGATTGACCGTTGCTGTATTTATTTTTCGCTATCGGAAGATGTGAACCCGTACAGGCTTTCTATTTTCTGCCATTGAGGGCATATTATTATCTTGAGGGTATCTTCGTAATTTCATATTTTTGGAATTATGTGTTGAGTTTATGCCAAATTTTTGGTGGATTGATTGACGAGGTGAATCACATCGTATTGTCGGTGCGATAAGCGTAGTGTGGTTCGATCTTGAATGGACTTGGAGACGTTAGTGTGCGTAATTCCATATGTGGACAGTTGGTTGCTCTTTTGGGCCGTGGTAATTGGCAACACACTAACGGACTCGACACACACTATACTTAATCGAGATCTTGTAAAGTCTAATAGTACATTGCCTGTAGTGCCACAACGTGAGACCGTGAACTACACCACGCCTTGGATGATGGATTCCATGTGACGTGGGGCTATAGACGCAATGTGTGACAGCGCAATAGTTTGGTTGGGCAACCGTGGTACTAATAGATTTTGAGGATCATTCGCTATCTGATGTCTGTATGTTTTTAGCTCCATGGAGTAGGATTGTGTCATATTGCATATGTTTATATGCTGTACATTATTATCTTTTATCTGTGATCTTATGATTATATGTTGTTATTATCTTTTTATCTCGGATCTTATATGTGGTTATTTCTTATATGTGGTTATTTCTTAGATGTGGTTATTTCTTATATTTTATCTATGATATTATATATGTCGTTATTTAGTATATAATTATCGTAATGTTATATGTTGTTATTGTTATTCATTTTATTATGATATATGCTTATTCAAATTAATTGTAAATTGATAACATGACTATATTTGTGATATCTGTGTATATGGAATGACTTTGTCATTCGTATAATTCTTTGCTACCGTACTGGTATTGGTGAAAGGGGATCTCACCTCTTTACTGTATTGCTTGTTGTGTTTTTATTGTTAAATTCGTATAGTAGACGAAGGAAGTTTCTTAGACCTACTGGAGGCTATGTTCTGAAGATGGTGACGGCGTCAAGGTGTAATCTTCCAAGTTTCAACAGGATGCAGTTTGGTAGAGAAAATGGAATATGTAGGTTGGGTTTTCTCGTTAGTGTTGTTACCGTACTATTAGTAGTAACCTTCATTGGGTTTGCTACTGTTTTTCTGAGTCTGTAAATTACATGTTTTACTTCTATAATGAATATTTGGTGGTATTTAGATTATGTATATTTGTCAATTCAATTTAATTTCGATTTTTCTTATAATTTTTGGTAAGTTTATATTTCCGCTAAAAGATATTTTAAAATTTATCTTTTAAAACTCAAAGCTTTTATAAAATGATTTCATTTGGTTTTATATTTTATTTAAAATGTGATACCCTACGGAGGGTGTTACATTAGTTGGTATCAGAGCACGGTTAGAGTCTTTTTGGGGTTTGTGGTTAGGTCTGTCTTGTTTTTGTTGTGTGACTCTCTGTGCTTGAACTCCGAAAGGAGACAAGGTTTCTTTGAAATGGTTACATCCGGTTTCCATTGTACTATGATTCGTCCGTCTTTGAAGAATGGCGATGACTTGTGGTAAACGTGCACGTGAGGAAGCAGGACATGATAGCGGCAATATGACTGCATCTACGAAAGCAATGCAAATAATAGCTGAAGGAACAGTACAACATGATTTGAGGAATTGCTCTGCAGCAAGGAACGATAGCCGAGGTTTAGGATCAAACAAAGTTGAAATAAATCTTAGAATACGCAATTTCGTAACGTTAGATCGTATTAGTTCTGAAGGAGGAAAAATTGTACGGCCAAGCAAGTCCAGTGGAAAAAACGTATTCATGATCATCAGGAAATCGACAACAACAACAATCTTATGGAAGAAGAACTAGCGGTAGCAGGTTTGGTTAGACTGTGACATCTGCACCAACGTGTTGAAAGTGTGAGGAAGATCATCTAACGAGGAGTTGTGCAATCAAAGGAATCATCTGTTTCAGGTGTGGGATGCTCAGACATTTTGCTGAAAAGTGTATCTTGCTAGAAACGAAGTCATCTGTTAGTAACGTACGTGCTTCGACATCTTAAGTAGAATGGAGCAACGATTCTTCAAGTGGAGTAAAAGCGTCTTAGACTGAGGACCTAAACAAAGAAGATTGTATCACAAAAAGGTGATTCTTTAACTATATTGTATAATTCGAGAGTAACCTATTTCTCTATGGCATATAATTATGTGGGTCAATTAGAGTTATCTCGTGCTTTCATTATTCTTTTGGCTTGATTGTTTCTACTTCTGATACTAGAACATGTGGTTGAGGACTTGAGTTGCTTAAACCATTCTAAGCCTGTTAAATAATTGAATCTTTTCTGTTAATTCAATTTGTGTGCTTCTTTCTCAAAACAGACGTGATCTAAAAATGTGGATTGGGTATTTTTCCGACCATCCATGTTTTGTTAGACCAGTTGGTCGAACTGTTTAGTTGAAAAGCTCACTTCTAAATTTATCGGGCCATATCAATTTCTCTATTCGATAGGTTCGGTGGTATGGCTGATTCTATCATCTCTTTCTATCATCTCTTATTTCTATGCTTCCATGATATTCTTCATATGCCGCAATTGCGAAATATGGGGGAAATGTACTTTTGATCTAACTCATTCTTTTATGACTAATTGACTATTTGAATTGATTGGAGCTATTAATACCTTTGTTACCTTTTGATTTATCTATTTCTGCTTTTGTTACCAAACCTATTGTTATTATCCAGTTCCTTAAACAATCTTTTCTATTAAACTAAATTGCCTACCTCTTTCGTGAGATAGATGTGGTCTTATAAATGGATTGGTTATTTTTAATCATATCCTGTAAATTGTTTCAGTGAAACTTTGGTGTCCCAGACAACTCATTCTTAAAAATCGGACAATGTCAGATTCTTTGTTGGACATGTCTGGTAACAATTCAGATAGTTTCTCTACCTTCTCTTTCAAAATTTTTATAATGTCCTTTTATTGTATTGCAATTGCAAAAGAATGGATATTTTTAATCAAAATTATGTCACAAGTATCAGATACAATATTATTGAAAAAGAGAACTTGAATTGTGAGGCACTTCGAGCAAAAAGCAAAATCAGAAGAATGAAACGATACGAAGGCAGGGATAATTTCAAGTGGTACTGATCAGAGTGACGCAGCGGAAGCGTAGTGGATAGTATCTTTCGTCTTTATTTAGACAGAATTGTCATTATCTTTATTAACGACATTCTGATCTATTCTCGAAATCATGAGGAATCGATTTACGCGATGCAAGGAGTTTTCGTTAATCGAGGTAACCTGGAGTGGCGTGAACGGATGTGCAACGTAGGAACAAAAAGACAAGAATGAAGGAGTAGTATCCGTGATTGTTCAGAGACTGCTACGAATTTCGGGGGCGAAATTCTTTTTAGGAGGGGAGAGTTGTAACACCCCAACTTTTGGATAAAAGACCGTTGTGTCCCTGTTTTACTGTTTCTTATTTTTCTGTATGAAATACAGAAAAATAATACTGTTTGTTATTTTATTTGGTCGTTTTACATAATTTGTTTCGGTACAGTAAAATAAAATTTTTATCAAATTACTGTTTTAAATTTTTCTGTGTGAAAAACAGATGTATAATACTGTCTGGTATTTTATATAATCGTTTTACGTATTTTTCTTCAAGACAGTGAAATAAAATTTTTCTTGAATTCGCTGTTTTAAATTTTTCTGTGTAATATACAGCTATATAATACTGCTGGATATTTTATTTGAATGTTTTGGATGATTAGCTACATTGTGGGAAAAAAATGGGAAAATGACCATTACATCCCGACTGTGCTGCTTTTGATGTTTTTGCTATTTTTAATTGTTTTCTACTTGATATAGTGCTCAATATTACTGTCTGTGATTTTATTTAGACTTTTTGTGTGATTTGCTCCGGGGTAGGAAAATAATATTTTTCCAGACCGGGGAAAATCTGTTTTTAATTATTCAGAGGCGGGGGATCTTACTAAACCCAATTCTGAATGAGCCTAAAATTAATCTTTTAATTTTTAGGATTTAACTGTCAAATAAAATAATTTTATATTATTATAATATCATTTTATTAGTCAAGTACAAATAAGTGACAAGCAGAGACCAGGAAATATTTTGCGGGACCCACGTTTAGTCATCAAGTGCTGTACACGTGGACCAATGAGGAGCTGGTCAAAATTGGTGGCTATGACTCATCGCAACGGGCCAATAGGACGATGACACGTGGCGTGACACCTCAGCATCATGACTCAGCAGCTTCTAGAAGGTTCCAGAAGTGGTGACTCGGCCTGTGACTCACCGCAGTGACTCGCCAGTTCCAGAAGCTTCTCTGATGACTCAGCGCTGTGACTCACCATTGATGACGCAGCCAATGATGCAGTTGTGATGCAGTCAGTGACTCAGCATGCTGACTCGCCATGCTGACTCACTTGTTTTGGAAAATATCTATGCTGACTCACCTGCTCTAGAAAATATCTACGTTGACTCGCCATGCTGACTCACTCGTTCTAGACAGTTCCACGATGACTCATCATACTGACTCATCGTAGTGAGTCACATATTCTAGAAATTTCTCTTTGATGACTCGCTTTATGACTCATCAAGGGCAATCAGTAGAAAAATGATCAATAATAATTTTTACTCTGCTAGTATAAGATAAAAATCTATGTATATTTTATCACCCATTAGACAATAGACATTGACTTTATAAGCAGTAATTATTGTTCATTGCTTATGATATACCAAAAATAAAAATATCCTAAGCCTTCATCTTTTTTTCCTGGAGTCTATAAATAGGAGAGCCTTAGCTCATTTCCAATTTTGGCAAGAAGCTCTCACCGCTTTTCTCTCCATGTGCTCCACGGCCATGGCTCCCAAATGGAGACAACCTTCATCCATTCATCTCATTTACTCTCCTACACATCTCTTTCTCCAAAGAACCAAGATCAAACAACCAAAATTCTCTCCTTTTCTCTCTCCCCTTGGATTCGGCCAAATCACCAAGAACCATTCTCCAAACTTCAATAAATCCTACCAATATCATTTCTTGAATCCTTTCATCAAACCAAGACACTTTCATGTTAGGAATTTCTCAAGATTCCTTCATCTTCATCTTCCTATCAAGCAAAAACCACAAAAGCTCATATCTCTCCCTTTCTTCAAGCTCACGGCCAACCCCTCAAAAGTCACCTTCCAAGCTTCAATAATTCTAAACAACCATAGATCTTGAATCTCCATGCAATTCTAAGGAACTTTCATGTTGGAGATTTTCCCTAAATCATCCATCTTAATTTTTGTTCTTCAAAGCTCAAGTTTGAAGCCTTGAAGGTGGAAGTCTTTAATCTTCATGTTTTTATCCATTTTAAAGTTTTAATTATGATTTTAATCCATGATTATTCTAGTTTAGAGCCTTAGGTATTAATATTGTATGTTTTCTTTGATTTTCAAGAAGCTCTTGGTGGAGAAAGTTTGCTTGAAGGAGACATACAAGGAGCTTTAGAGGTTCTTCAAGAGGTAAAAGGGAGATTACCCTCATCAACCATGTGTTGGTGGTGAGGAATGTTTGTGTTTGTGGTGAAGAATCCATAAGGATTCATTCACTTGATTGTTTATAGCCTTTCCTAATTGTGATTGATTATATGTGAAAGCATGTCTAGTAGCTTTAATATTTTGTATGTGCTATGTGTGTAACATGTCTAATGACTTTAATAATTTGTATGTGTTTTATGATTGTTTTAGTATATGGTATGTATATATATAAGCATGATAATTATTGTAACATGTAAATAATATACAAGGATTTGGATGAGTGTTCCAAAGAGCACAAACCCAAGCTCACGGCCTCAAGGCAAAAAGGAGAACTAAAATGTTCTCTTAAATTTTCTAAAAGTGTGATTTAATTAACCTAGGAAAATTGACAAGTTACAAATTGATTTAAAGTAAGAAAAATGAATTTATGGATCCAAGAATGAAATTAGGTATTTCGGCCAACATGCCTAAGTTAAATGTTTTGAATTCTAAAACCATTTTCTAAAACAATGATTTAATGAATACAATGAATTTGACATTGATTTAAAAGATGAAAAATAATTTAAAGATCAAATGCAAGGACTTTGTTAAAATTTGGCCAACATGCCACATACTTTTAATCCAAATTTATTTTCTAATTATGGACTAGATAATTTAATAAAAATAAATTAGATCAAGAATTTTATAAGAGATTAAATGTATGGAAATAATTAGGAATGAATTATAAAGCATAGAATGATTTTCGGCCAAAATACCAAATTTAAATTTTTTTGATTTATAGAATTGTTTTCAACTAAGTTTAAGTAATAAATGCCAAAAGGATTTTATTACAATGAGTTTTAAAGAAATAAATTGATTAAAATTAAGTTTAAGAAGTTTAAGCTAATGATTTTTACTGTTAGAAGAAATACAGTAGCTTTGTAAAATTTCTAATGTATAGCTCACCTTGTGTTTTGAAGCACGTTAGTAATTTTCAAAAGTGTAATTTATTGGTTGTAATAAAAATAAAAAGGATTTTTGACAGTAAACCTAGAAAATCATTATTATAATTTTTCTAAACATAATACTGTCAATTTATATTAAAAACAGACAAATAAGATAGAAAAGATGTCCAAAAGACAGTATACGGTATGGAAAATATTCTACGTAGTTTAAATGTATTAAATATTATTTTTGTTTGTTTTAAACAGTGTTTTTAAGGAATTCTGACAAGAAAATGATTTAAAAATCTTACGCGATTGAGAAAACGTATTAAAAACTCTACGCGATTTTAAAAACAGTAAAATAAATTTACGCGATTTAAAAACGTTTATAAAAATGACGAGATTGTGAAAACGCGATAAAATTTCTACGCGATTGACCGTTGCTGTATTTATTTTTCGTTGTCGGGAAAATGTGAACCCGTACAGGCTTTCTATTTTCTGCCATTGAGGGCATATTATTATCTTGAGGGTATCTTCGTAATTTCATATTTTTGGAATTATGTGTTGAGTTTATGCCAAATTTTTGGTGGATTGATTGACGAGGTGAATCACATCGTATTGTCGGTGCGATAAGCGTAGTGTGGTTCGATCTTGAATGGACTTGGAGACGTTAGTGTGCATAATTCCATATGTGGACAGTTAGTTGCTCTTCTGGGCCGTGGTAATTGGCAACACACTAACGGACTCGACACACACTATACTTAATCGAGATCTTGTAAAGTCTAATAGTACATTGCCTGTAGTGCCACAACGTGAGACCGTGAACTACACCACGCCTTGGATGATGGATTCCATGTGACGTGGGGCTATAGACGCAACGTGTGACAGCGCAATAGTTTGGTTGGGCAGCCGTGGTACTAATAGATTTTGAGGATCATTCGCTATCTGATGTTTGTATGTTTTTAGCTCCATGGAGTAGGATTGTGTCATATTGCATATGTTTATATGCTGTATATTATTATCTTTTATCTGTGATCTTATGATTATATGTTGTTATTATCTTTTTATCTCGGATCTTATATGTGGTTATTTCTTATATGTGGTTATTTCTTAGATGTGGTTATTTCTTATATTTTATCTATGATATTATATGTCGTTATTTAGTATATAATTATCTGTAATGTTATATGTTGTTATTGATATTCATTTTATTATGATATATGCTTATTCAAATTAATTGTAAATTGATATCATGACTATATTTGTGATATCTGTGTGTATGGAATGACTTTGTCATTCGTATAATTCTTTGCTACCGTACTGGTATTGGTGAAAGGGGATCTCACCTCTTTACTGTATTGCTTGTTGTGTTTTTATTGTTAAATTCGTATAGTAGACGAAGGAAGTTTCTTAGACCTACTGGAGGCTATGTTCTGAAGATGGTGACGGCGTCAAGGTGTAATCTTCCAAGTTTCAACAGGATGCAGTTTGGTGGAGAAAATGGAATATGTAGGTTGGGTTTTCTCGTTAGTGTTGTTACCGTGCTATTAGTAGTAACCTTCATTGGGTTTGCTACTGTTTTTCTGAGTCTGTAAATTACATGTTTTACTTCTATAATGAATATTTGGTGGTATTTAGATTATGTATATTAGTCAATTCAATTTAATTTCGGTTTTTCTTATAATTTTTGGTAAGTTTATATTTCCGCTAAAAGATATTTTAAAATTTATCTTTTAAAACTCAAAGCTTTTATAAAATGATTTCATTTGGTTTTATATTTTATTTAAAATGTGACGCCCTACGGAGGGTGTTACAAGAGCAACAGCAACAAGCCGAAGATCAGTTCGATGATCAAGAACCATCCGATCATCCATATCCATTGGATTGATTGTATGAGTATGGCGCTACCAGGATTCTTTGGTTTCGTGAGGTTGGATTTTCACGGAGGCTTGGAAGCCTGGCGACTGCGAGAGGACAGAGATTCGGTTACGTACGTAGGGCGTCTGACTGTGACCATACGTACAGAGTTTGATGGAGTGCCTATCTTTTCTACTGTGTTGTATTTACATGTAGAGCTACCGCTATCTCTTAGGCGTCACTAGGGTGGTATGTTTGATGTGCCTAGTGAGATTAACAGCGTGTCGACAGCACGGACTAGGGTCCGTAGAGGGTCGAGGCATCCTGGATACTTATCACCTGAAGTTTCATCCGAGAGTGATCCTTCAGAGGGTTAGAGTTCTGTGATGCGTACTTGGGCGCATCTACGTTTTTTATATATAGACTTCTTACTGCTTTGTTTACTATTTTGGTTTAAATATTTGTAGCTGTAAATAATTTGTACTACTTGAAACAAAAACATATGTATATTATGTGTGATAACAGTTTGTTTATTTTATGTTCCATTATTATTTTATTTCGAAAAAATTTTACAACCCGTATTTACTAAGTAACAAATGTTTTACAACTTGGGTAGAATTTTATTTATCTTTATTTTATTTTATTTATAAATGTGACATCCCCATAAGGGTGTTACAGCAACGGCACCAAAAACTTGGTGTGTGAAATCTGCAAGTGTACGGTTTCATCGTCAATTAATAAAAAGATCGATTCCACAGGGACTATGTCTATGAATATCAATTAATTAATTAATTTAACTAAATTAAACAAAAGGGATATAATTGTTGATTAACAAGAACGTAGTAACAAAGCAATTAAATAAACAAATATTAAAGTGCAAAGTTGAGATAAAAAAATAGCAAGTTGTTAGGAAAGGTTTTTAGATTCAAGAAAGCTTCTACGATTGGGGTAACCACAATGATACAGGACAAATCTTAATTGACAACCCTTTTATTAAAATTGAAATTCAATTGGGGTAACCAATTCCTACTCTCATGGTAATTGAATTTAAATTAAACCCATTACACTTTATGGTAATTCATTAAATCCTCAAAAAGCTAAACCTACTCTCGTGATTTAGACCTTAAGTTCAATTCTTATGGTTCCAACACTTAGGTTCACCTCCGAGTACGTCCCTAAATGTCTATGAGATGCAAATATGTGGCCAACAAATTCACATGAATAAGTGTAATAAGGATTGAATCAAATAACATTCAAGATTAATAAAAGGGATAAACAAAGTCAATTAATCATCATCAATGTATCAAAGGGCATTGCCCAATCCTAGAAACAAAAAAAACAACTCAGATATGGAGAAGAAGAAACAAGAAATCAAATTCAAAAACATATCCAAACCTGTAATCCAAGAGAAAAGAGAGGAAGACGAAGATCAAAAGCCTTCCAATGTGCCTCCTTCAAAACTCAATTGGAACCCTAATATTGTATTCAGAACATCTATAAATACACTAGGGGTTTCCTTTGGTCTTAGCCCATAAAAAGAAATAAAAAAAACTTAAAATCTGGCTCGTACTGCGATCCATGACCGTGGATCATTCCACGGCCAGGCCGTGGAATTCCCTAGAAATTTCCTTTTTTCTTTTTCACGCAGCTGCTCGATCCATGGTCGTGGGGAATTCCACAGACATGTTGTGGAACTCTCTAGAGTGAGCTTTTTGTCTCAAATTGCTATCCTTTAAACTCTAACTTCAATTATGCAAGCTTTCTATCGATTTCAAGGCCAATTAAGCATCAATCCTGCACAACAACACCAAAAATACTACAGTTATCTGAACTAAGGAGAAAAACAAATAAAAAGGGAAACTAAAATGTCTAAAATGCATAAAACTGCATGCAAAACAAGAACAAAATATGATGTTGTTTCACACACATCAAATCCCCCCAAGCTTAAGATTTTGCTTGTCCCCAAGCAATAACTAATACCAAACCAAGAAGTGGGATCAAAAGACAATAATGAATGAGGAACCTGAGAAAACATCCAACCAAGCAACAGGCAAAGGCAAACCAAGAATTAGATAGGTAATCAAAATCAAGTCCAATTAGAGGCTAAGTTCTCAGAAATCATGCATACTTATTGAATTAGATTCACTCTACTAACCACACTCAAAGTGTTTAGGGGTGAAGACAATGCGCTCAAGATTCCTCAAAGAAAATGCACTTCCATAAGCTTGATAAGAAACCAAATTTCCACTAATAATCAATATGCATGCAAGTATCAAAAGGACTTTCAAGGGTTATAATAGGACCAAGGGAATGATGGTAGGTAGGGTAGAGAAAGCAAGGTATGCACAAAAGGCTAACAAAATTTTCAATAAGCACAAGAAACCCAATAGAACAGAAATGGAGCGAAGGCATTTTTCAATCAATAACTCCATATCTCCAAGCATTTTCCTCCTTTATTTTCTTTCCTCTCTTTCTCTTCTTTTTCAAGCTTTCATCTTATGATTTTCTTCTATTTTTTCTTTTCTTTTTTTTTTAAGAAAGACAAGGCTCAATAACATATGATTCCGAACATAACTTTCAAACCCAATATGCTCCATTTAGTATTCTTAATGATAACCGACAATATATCATCATAGGCATAAAAAAAATTATGAAATAGGGTCAAAATGGGCAACTAGTGGATGAATGTCTAACAATTTCAGAAGGCCAAAAAAATTCTTAAGATGCCTTAATCACATTCAAGCATGCAAACAAAAATTGCCTCCAAATGGTTTCAAATCAAGTTCTAGAGCACAAAATCAATGAGGAATGATCGCTCAACATAAAGAATGGGAGTAAAAATCATGTAGTGCATAAATCCCATAAGCTCAAAACTCACATTTAGAGATTCAAAAGTCAATGAAAAGCACAAATTCAGAGAACATATGCTAATTATCAACTATCAAGAAATCACCTCCATAATCAATTAAAAACAATGCTTGTTGCCTACCACAAGAATCAATAGATTGGGTTCCAAATAAATGTCATCTCAAAATCCTCAAAAAAGAGGGGCATAAGGATCAACCAAAAGCCAAGAGATAAGATGGTGTGGAAGTGCAATAAGAAGATGTAATGCAATATGAGACATGATGATGCATGACAATGAAGATGAAAATAAAAATAAAAAAATAAAAAATAAAAAAACTCCCCAAGCTTAGATCTTACATTATCCCCAATGTAAAAATCTATAACTATAGAAGGAATAAATGGAAAGAACTCACTGCAGTGGTGGGAAAGGGTGGCGTGGAGCCATGAACTCGAACATCTGGTCTAAAACTACACAAGACAAATAAATCAAAAACTGAAAAAAAATAAAAGAAAAGAATAAGAAAATAAAGAAAAACTAAAGGAAATAGAAGAAAAATCTTTTTGGCGGCCGACAACTATATACATCCCCTACAAATGCTTTGAACTCAGGGAGGCACCTAAGCCGACTCAACATTAGCTAACTATGAAACAAAAATAGAAAAACGTTAATCAATACAAATAAGAAAATAAAGAGAATGAGAGAAAATTTTGGGTTGCCTCCCAAGAAGCGCTAAGTTATAGTCATTAGCTTGACTATGAGTTGGTTCTATGCTCAGGTGATGTCAATGGAGTGGTACTCAGTCCCCACTCCTTCTTCATAGTGTTGCACTCTCTGGCCATTTATCATGAATGTCTTATGGCCTTCTATCTTCACCTCAAGCACACCGTAGGGTAAGACTCGAACAATCTCATATGGTCCTGACCATTTTGACCATAACTTACTAGGACAGAAACGTAGAAGTGAGTTATCAACAAGAACTTTATCCTCTGGTTTAAATTCATGATTCTTAACATTTATCATTCCGCTTCTTTGGTCCTTTCTTGTAAAGTTTGGCCTTCACGAATTTGGTAGCAGCCTTAGGCAAGGTCTCCTCTAATATAGCATCATTCACAGATTCCTGCATATCTGAAAGCACAATAATGTCCATAACATTAGTAGCATCTATGCGATTACATGAATTAAAGGAATTAGGATTTTTTCAGAATTGAAAACATTGAAAACTACTTCCTCATTGTTTCATCGCAAAGTCAATTTCCTTTTGTGAACATCAATAATTGCCCTTCCAGTGGCGAGGAATGGACGCCCAAGTATGATCGGCATTTTAGCATATGCTTCCATGTCAAGCACAACAAAATCAACAGGTATGAAAAACATACCCACTTTAATAGGAATATTCTCCAAGATGCCTACGGGGTACTTGACGAACCGATCCTCCAATTGAAGTGAGATAGTTGTGGGTTTTAGCTCACCCGCCTCCAATTTCTTGCACACATAAAGGGGCATAAGACTAACACTAGCCCCTAAATCACACAAAGTTTTATCAAAACTAGTATTACCAATCAAACAAGGAATAGAGAAGCTACCTAGATCTTTAAGCTTAGGAGGCAATTTATTTTGACTTAAAGCACTACACTCTTCAGGTAAAGCTACTGTCTCATATTCCTCAAGCTTTCTCTTATTTGACAAAATGTCCTTAAGAAATTTGCTTAGGTAGGCATTTGTTGCAATGCCTCAGTGGATGGTACATTAATGTACAATTTCTTAAGGACCTCTAGGAACTTCCTAAATTGTCTATCTAGCTTTGCTTTAGCCAATCTTTGAGGGAATGACACTGGGGGTTGGTATGGTTCAGGGGGTACATACTTAGACACTTTCTCATTAGTTTCTTCTTCTTCTAAGGGTTGTGTCTTAGTGCCTTTTTCCTTATTCCCCTTATGTTTGTCACTCTCCTCTTTGCCCTTAGGATCCTCTAATTTCTTAGCACTTCTCAAACTCATAGCATTACAATGTTCAATACCTGGATTTTTTTCAAGCTGACCAGGAAACTTACCCTGTTGCTTATACGAAGTGCCTGCAAGTTGGGTAATCTGAGTTTCCAACATCTTATTATGAATGGCCAAATTTTCAACCTTAGATGACAACTCTCTAACTGCCTCAGTCACAACTTACCCATGCTGCCTAAACTCCTTATTCTGCTTAGATTGACTCTCAACAAAATTCTCTAGATGAGACTCAAGTCTAGATTTTTGTACCTGTTGGAATCCAGAAGAGGGTTTAGCACTACCTTGCCCAGCTTGGTATTGATTATTCTGGTTGGAGAAGTTAGGATGTCATCTTCAACCGGGGTTGTAAGTTTGGGAATATGGATTATTCCTCCCCTTTTGGTTGAAGTCATGGAAATTGTGGCATGATTCCACTTGCTCTACCGGTACACCTTGTCAGGAGCTAATTCCAACTTGGCATTCAGCACCCATGTGTCCCTGTGCTCCACAAATCACACAAAAATTGTTAGAGGCACCTATGGCATTTACATGAGCTTTTCCAATCATGTCAAAACGTTTATTAAAAGAATCAAATTTTGACATAATTAAATCAACCCCGTCTACCTCAAACTTACCTCCCGATAATTTTCTCGGGTTATTACCACTTTCATTTGACCATTGTGATGATTTGCGGCAACGCTCTCAATGATCTCATAAGCTTCCGTCAGTCTTCTGTTCATTAAAGCTCCTCCAGCTATGGAGTCTAGAGACACCTTCGAAGAATATTCTAGCCCATTATAGAAGGTGTAGTCGATCAACCATTTTTCTAACCCATGGTGTGGGCAGGCTTCCAGCAAAGCCTTATATCTGTCCCAAGCTTCTGACAATGACTCTCCATCTTTTTGAACGAAGCTTATGATCTGGGTCCTAAGATGAGTAGTCTTGCAAGGTGGAAAGAATTTGTCCAAGAAACCTTGCCCCAATTGGTCCCAAGTAGTGATTGTCTCAGCGGGAATTGACTTCAACCAAGCTCTAGCTCCATCTTTCAATGATAATGGAAACAGGTGGAGACGAATAGCATCAACAAAAGCGCCTTCAATCTTGAGGGTCTCACAGAATTCCAAGAACATATCCACATGATCATTCGGGTCCTCTGATGGCAATCCTCCAAACTAGTTCTGCCTTATCATAGAAAGTAAGGTAGGAGGTATGGTGAAGTGTCTAGCTTCAATGTCTGGCCGAGCAATTCCAGTACGCAAACCCCAAGCATCAGGGGCCGCATACTCTTTAAGCGGTCTATTATCTGCAGGTGCAGCCATGACAAGCGTTGGCTCAAGTATTTCTCTCGCTCTTTGCCTTTGTTGTCTTCTCCTTCAACGCAAAGTTCTTTCAATTTCAGGGTCTGGTTCTTCAAGAGTCCCAGAACATCTAGTACTTCGCATAAACAAGAGAAATTACCTGCAGAGAGTCAACAAGAAAATAAGAAAGTAGTAAAAAGGTTTAAAATAATCAAAATAAAAATTTAACTGATATTAAGGAAAAACACAGTTTCTAGCAACAGCGCCAAAAACTTGGTGTGTGAAATCCGCAAGTGTACGGTTTCGTCGTCAAGTAATAAAAAGATCGAATCTATAGGGACTATGTCTATGAATATCAATTAATTAATTAATTCAACTAAATTAAACAAAGGGGATATAATTGTTGATTAACTTGAACGTAGTAACAACGCATTAAAATAAGCAAATATTAAAGTGCAAAGTTGAGATAAAAAATAGCAAGTTGTTAGGAAAGGTTTTCAGATTCAAGAAAGCTTCCAGGATTGGGGTAACCACAATGATACAAGACAAATATTAATTGACAACCCTATTATTAAAATTTAAATTCAATTGAAGGTGAATTACCCTAAATTAGTTAATGTTTTTTCTCAAGAGACAAGAACCATGCCCAATTAATCCAATTCCTACTCTCGTGGCAATTGAATTTAAGTTAAACCTATTACGCATTATGGTAATTCATTAAATCCCTGAAAGGCTAAACCTACTCTCGTGATTTAGACCTTAAGTTCAATTCTTATGGTTCCAACACTTAGGTTCACCTCTCAGTATGTCCCTAAATGTCTATGAGATGCAAATATGTGGCCAACAAATTCACATGAATAAGCGTAATAAGGATTGAATCAAAGAACATTCAAGATTAATAAAAAGGGTAAACAAAGTCAATTAATCATCATCAATGTATCAAAGGGCATTGCCCAATCCTAGAAACAAAAGAAACTACTCAGACATGGAGAAAAAGAAACAAGAAATCAAATTCAAAAACATATCCAAACCCGTAATCCAAGAGAGAAGAGAGGAAGATGAAGATCAAGAGCCTTCCAATGTTCCTCCTTCAAAACCCAATTGGAACCCTAATATTATATTCAGAACATCTATAAATACCTTAGGGGTTTCCTTTGGTCTCAGACCATAACAAGAAATAAAAATAAAACTTAAAATCTGACTCATACTGTGATCCATGGCCATGGAATTCTCTGGAAATTTCCTTTTGCTTTTTCAGGCAGCTGCTCGATCCATGACCGTGGCGAATTCCATAGGCAGGCCGTGGAACTCTCTGGAGTGAGCTTTTTGTCCTAAATTGCTATCCTCTAAGCTCCAACTTCAATTATGCAAGCTTTTCATCCATTTCAAGACCAATTAAGCACCAATCCTACACAACAACACCAAAAACACCGCAGTTATCCGAACTAAGGAGAAAAACAAATAAAAAGGAAAACTAAAATGCCTAAAATGCATAAAAATGCATGCAAAATAAGAACAAAATATGATGTTGTTTCACACACATCAAATCCCCCCAAGCTTAAGATTTTGCTTGTCCCCAAGCAATAACTAATGCCAAACCAAGAAGTGGGATCAAAAGACAATAATGAAGGAGGAACCCGAGAAAACATCCAACCAAGCAATAGGCAAAGGCAAACCAAGAATTAGATAGGTAATCAAAATCAAGTCCAATTAGAGGCTAAGTTCTCAGAAATCATGCATACTCACTGAATTAGATTCATTCTACTAACCACACTCAAAGTGTTTAAGGGTGAAGACAATGCACTCAAGATTCCTCAAACAAAATGCACTTCCATAAGCTTGATAAGAAACCAAATTTCCACTAATAATCAATATGCATGCAAGTATCAAAAGGTCTTTCAAGGGTTATAATAGGGCCAAGGGAATGATGTTAGGTAGGGTAGAGAAATGAAGGTATGCACAAGGGGCTAACAAAATTTTCAATAAGCACAAGAAACCCAATAGAACAGAAATGGAGTGAAGGAATTTTTCAATCAATAACTCCATATCTCCAAGTATTTTCTTCCTTTCTTTTCTTTCCTTTCTTTCTCTTCTTTTTCAAGCTTTCATCTTATGATTTTCTTCTATTTTTTCTTTTCTTTTTTTTTCTTTTTCTTTTTTGAGAAAGAGAAGGCTCAATAACATATGATTCCCAACACAACTTTCAAACCCAATATGCTCTATTTAGTATTCTAAATGATAACTGACAATGTATTATCATAGGCATAAAAAAAATTATGAAATAGGGTCAAAATGGGCAACTAGTGGATGAAAGTGTAACAATTTCAGAAGGTTAGAAAAATACCTAAGATGCCTTAATCACATTCAAGCATGCAAACAGAAATTTCGCCTCAAAATGTTTTCAAATCAAGTTCTAGAGCACAAAATCAATGAGGAATTGTAACATCCTAAAATTTCGTATCTCGTAAACAGTAATTTTGACAGTTAACAGAATTTTACTATTTAGTAATTTCTGAGTGCTGTAAAATTATTTTAATTATTCCATCAGCGTATTTGATCATTTTGAGTGATTTACTCCGTGTCAAGAAAATAAAAATTTTCGAGCCAAGGAAAACTTTACGTAATTTAATTTTTACTGTTAGGTTTTAACTATTTTACGTAATCTGATTTGATATTTGTGTGTTTTCTAATTTTTGTGATTTTATGGATGATTATGAAATTTTTATGATACTCCGATCGTTTTTAGACTACTTGTGGGTTCCAGTGGTTCCACGTGGGCCCGAGATGAGTCCCAAAACGTGAAAACTTTTTTACGCATAAAAAAATTTGTACTATTGAGATGGAGACAGGGGATCTTACTAAACCTGAATCCATAAACAGTTTTAGAAAATTTCTTGTATTGTGTTTTGTACTGTATTTAATTTATCGAGCAATAAAAATACAGTAAATATAATTTTTGTGGGGTTTAGCAGATAAAAATAAATATTATACTGTTAAGTCCACAATTAGTGGTTATGATAATTTTTGATGGACGAATAGGAAGCATGTCCAATATTTAAGACT
Organism: Ormosia emarginata; assembly: GCA_029884605.1. Taxonomy (NCBI): domain Eukaryota; kingdom Viridiplantae; phylum Streptophyta; class Magnoliopsida; order Fabales; family Fabaceae; genus Ormosia; species Ormosia emarginata. The sequence goes on from JAQQTP010000088.1 coordinate 52,592,687, forward strand.
TTGATATCAACTGTCGATTTAATCAACGGTGTAGGATAAGTCTAATATAATGGCTATGACCATTTATAACCATTGGATTTAGAATTGATCAAGGGAGGAGATTTGGTCTTGTAAAGTAACAAGAACCATTTATGATCATTGGATGTTAATTTAATCTATGGTGGAGATTTGGTCTTAAAAAGTGACAAAGACCATTTATGACCCTTGGATGTAAAGTTTGAAGGAGTAATCTTAACCCTTCATTTTGGAGACACATCTAAGGGCTAGGATTTAAAGAAGAAAGATCTAATGGCCTAAATTAAGTCTTCTATCTAAAGCTATACCTAAAGTCTACCTTAATCCTAACCATTGAATTAATCAATGGCTTAGAATGCTTCAAATAATTGCTTGGACTTTCAAGATTTAATCTTAACCATTGATTTAATCTATGGTTGAAGTTTGGTCTTATATAATTTCTTGGACTTCAATTGTGACCCTTGGATGGCAACATGGAAGGAGAGATCTTGACCATCCATTTAGTAGCTTTATCTAAATGGCTAAGATTAAAGGAGGAAGAAGATCCAATGGTCCAAGTTTGTTACTATCACTTGGAAACCCTCTAATTATTTGGTGTCTTTGACTAACACTCTAATTATTCACTTATTTCTCGCTCACTTTCCACGGCAATGTTAGGAAAAAGGGGGCCAAAATCATTTCATGCATTTGCTATCATAATTCATCTTTGTCTCCTCCAAAAAGCCAAGACTTCATCAAATATTTTCTCTCCACTCTTCTCCTCTAAGTTTCGGCCAAGACACCTAAACCCACCCTCCAATCTCTTTTAATTTCATCCAACCATAGATCTTGAATCTACATGATATTCTAAGCAACTTTCATGTTGGAGACTTTCTCTAAATCATTCATTTTCAAGGAGTTTTTCCAAGAGCAAGTTCTAAGGTTTTTAAAGTGAAGTGTAAGGAAACTTCATTTCTTCTCTTCTTTTTCATGTTCTAAGCCATGTTTGATCCATGGTTCTTCTTGTTCAAGCTTGATTTACTATTAAATATATGTTTTGTTTTGTATTTAAGAAACCTTTGGTGGTGAAGGACTTGGAAAAAGAAGCAAAACAAAGAGCTTTTGAGGATCTTCAAGAGGTAAGAGGGAGATCCATCTCACCAACCAAGCATGGTGGTGAGAGATGGTTTTATATTTGGTGGATGGTGAATCCATGTGAGGATTCATATCCATGGTCTTGTAATTTATTTGTGGGTGTTTATGTGCTTTAATTATTTGTCTATGCTTGGTATGCTTTGCATGATTTTATGACTTTGATAGTATGCTTAAAATATGTATGATGAGTATATAGCATGCTTGTAGTATTTATGATGAAATATGTATGTGTATGCCATGATGTGTTGATGGCAAGGAAATCAATTTTTGGCTCCAATGGCCAAGGAAGGGCTACGGTTTTGATGCCCTTGATTAGGGTTCATGTTGAAAATTTTCAAGAACAAGGGAATTAATTTTTGGTCCCTAGAACATGGTGAATTTCGACGAAGATACCTCAAGATAGGTGTTCACAAATTAATTTTTTTTATGAAAGATGAAATGAGATGTTTAGAAAAACAAGGACAATAAACAAAGGATTTATTTTTCAAAGAGTACATGAACACGATTTTAGAAGGATTTTTATTGATTTATTTTGTGTACAAAATTTCTAAATGTTTACTAATCATGATTTCAAAAAAGAGACGGGCAAACGTTGATTTTAAAGATTTACAAAGAAAGTGAAAAAGGGTTTGCAAAGAAAGTGAAAAGGGATTTGTAAAGAAAGTAAAAATGAATTTGAACAAATGGGTTTAGTTTTTATGATCATCGGTATGTCGGTTTTGAAAACAAAGATTTTAATGGTTTTGTTTGTATGAAAACAGAAATGATAAATAATTGAGTTAGAAGGAAAAATATTTGATGGCTCAAATGGCCAAATACCTTACGGTTTTTGAAAAGCTTGTTATGCCTCAATTTTATAAAACAAAGTGTTTTGTCACTCAAAAGATTTGATAGTTTTCAATGACCATGTCCACGGTTTTTGTGGATGCCTTGATTTTATGAAAATAATTTTCATACAAGGATTTGAAAAGGGAATTAGAGCGTTTTATCACTTGAGAGAATAGAAATTTTCGTAACAGAAAACAAAGAGAGGTTGAAAAACGTTTGAATTTCAATTTATTTTGAAGAAGATTGATTTTGGAAATGATTTGGGAAAAATGGATAATATAATGGTGTTTTAAAAATTTACTAACGTATAAAATGCTAAGTTTTGAAATACGTTATAAAATGCTAAGTTTTGAAACGTTGATTTATATCAATGGAAAAGTGATTTTTGTGGATTATATTTTGGAAAAGGATGTCTTGAGTAAAGAAATGTGGAAAAAGATTTTCTTGAGTAAGAAAATGTGAAAAATGAAATACAAAGTCATATTATTTTGAGAAAGGTTGAAAAGGAAATTTTGAAGGTTAAGAAATATTTTTTGCAATGAAATGATGATTAAAAATATTTTACGTATCTTAAAAACGTGATTTTTAAGCTACGCAATTTGAAAAATGTGTTGAAAATGATATTGATTTATTTAAGTCCAAAATAATGTTTGGAATATTGAGGAATATTTACGTGATTGTAAAATGTTAAAAAATATTTTACGTATCTTAAAAATGATTTGGAATACGTTAAAATATTTCTACGCGATTTGAATTACGTTTAAATATTTTACGTGATTTGAACTACTGTTGAAAAATCAATATGTGATTTAAAAGTGATAGAATATTTTTACGTGATTGTGAAAATGACGGAAAATCGTTATGTGATTTGGAAAGTGTTTTAAATATTATGAGAATGATGGAAAATGATTTACGCGATTTAAAAGAATGATTTTTAAGTTATGCGATTTTGAAACAGTGGAAAAATACTATGCGATTTGAGAAATATATATTTTTACGCGATTGAGAAAAATGTTGAAAAATTAGTACGTGGTTTAAAAGTGAACAGAAGAGTTGCAGCATTTTGAAAATGTAACAGAAATGTTACGAAATTTTGTAAATGTAACAGTAATGTTACGGTATTGTGAAAACGTAATAAAAACATTTTGGAATTTTAAAAACGTAACAAAAGTGTTACGGTATTTTGAAAATGCAATAGAAGTGTTGTGGAATTGTGAAAACGTAATGGGAATGTTGCGCAATTTTGTGAAAACACGATGAAAGTGTTTTATAATTATGAAAATGTGATAACATGATTTTCGCTGTTGAAAGTACAGTATGAATACTGTTGAACCAGTGTATGGACACTGTATGAGAAAATGACGAGTTTTTCCTGTGATTGGCATTTGGTGCATTTTACATGCATTGGAAAGACATGCCTGTGATTGGCATTGGTGCATTATACATGCATTGGAAAAATATGCGTTGAGGCATATGATTACATTAAACAAATGAAAAGATTTGGCCCTTGTGGTTGGACTTGCACTGATATATTCATGCATTGTATAAAGTATAGCTAATAAGCTATTTTGACCCTTGTGGTTGAAGAGGGAATGAGAATTGATAGTGAGGTCTATGATGGATCTTGGGGGCGTCAAGGCGCGGCGGTCGACCAGTGGATATTTGTCTGTGGGCTAAGGCTGGACCATATGCCACTTGGTGATAATCACATATTTTATTCATTAAGAAACCCTTATGTTTAGTCATTTACACTCTCCATATTCTTAATTGATTGAGTTTGGTATGATTTTGTGAGTTTGAGCTCAAATTGGTCCTAATTGAATATTTTCAGCATTATTGAGATTTGACATTGTTTCTGTATTTTGGCCATAACTTGAGTTCCTGATATCTGATAATCATGAATTTTACCTTGTAGGAAAGCTAGGAGGAAGCTCTACAACTTTGATGAAGAGCTCGAAGTCCTAAATAGATGTCTAAGGGACCTAAGTTTACATGGAAGTCAAAATACGGGTTCTGTCACTAGAATCCAAATGGTGTGCACTCATAAAATCATATCTCAAGCTGTAATAAGGGAGACGGGCTGAAATTTGGATAGTTGATAGTTAAGATCCAAATAAACAACTTTCATGAAGAACACTTTTTGAAAAAATGAAGTCTAATGGGTTAGTTTGAGCTTGCAAGTCGAAACAGAGGTGCTGAAGTTGGGTTTGAGCAACCTGCCGAAATTCACTATATGCTCTATAAATCATCTTTAAATTATTTTCTCTTATCTAAGTCCTTGTAAAAATCCTTAGTTCAATTAAATTAATTAATCCATGCTTAGGAAAATATTTAGAACATCTTGGTTCTCTTTGTAGTGGAGAAGTCGTGAGCTTCATGTGTTCTTTGGAACACTCATGCAAATCCTCATCATGTTATTCACATCTTACTACATACAATAGCTATCATGCTTTCATAAACACATATTCGAACATATATCAAAGCTATAAACACACTTGCATCAAAACTAATCACAAATAGGAAAAACTTTAAACAACCAAGTGAATAAATCCTTATGGATTCTTCACCACAAACACATCCATCTTCTCACCACTATACAAGGTTGATGAGAATAAATCTCCCTCTTACATCTAAGGAAGACAAATCTCCTTGGATGCTTTCCTAGTGATTTCGTGTAGCTCCAAAGAAAATCCTTATCAAACAAAAACAATTTACAAAGTCATAAACTACAGTTGGAAAAGAAAAACCATGGATCAATTATGGCTTAGGACTTTAAGAACAAGTTCAGAAACAAGAAACAAGGTCTTTTACCTTGTATAGAAGCAATTTCAAACTTGTTTTCCAAGCTCTAAATGGATGATTTTGAAGAAACTTACTTCATGAAAGATGTCTAGAATGATGTTTAGGTTTGAGAAGTGGTGTTGGGTGAAATTTTAGAAGAGCGGAGGTATGAAAATGGTGTGATGGCCGTGAGCTTCACAAAGGAGAAAAGGAGAGGATTTTGGTGAACTTGTTTTAGAAGAAAGGATGAAGATGAAATGAACTAACCAAGAGTCATCCTTAGCTACTCCTAAAGCCCTTTGGCCGTGGAGCTTCCAAAGGAGGTGGCCACTTTGGTTGACCACTCAAGACTCCTAATGACCTTAGATGAGATCAATGGTTGATCTTCAAAGCTTTGCCTCCAAGCTTGTTTCCTATAGGCTTAGAAAATCAAGTCATCAAATTCTTGAAGCTTCTTGAAGTGTCTTGGCCGAATTGCTCAATGGGAAGGCAAACCAAGTTTTGATTCATTTGGTTTCCAAGTTAGGTTTAGGTGAATCTAGTGAGGTTTCTTAGTTACTTGGTTAACCATCTAGTTACTTAGCATGACTCCTCCATTTCTTGAATGTGCTAGAACCTTCTTCTAACTAAGGCTCTAATGGGTAGCAAACTAGGTTTGTTCCATTTAGTTACTACTTAAGCACTTTGGATTAACTTAGTTAAATTTAGGCTAACTTAGTTAGTTTTCTAGTTACTAACTAACTAGTCCAACCACTTTTATTGACCATTTTCTATTGGCTTAGGAAATCCAAGCCAATATCGCTGACTAATTTCTATTGGCTTACCGAATTACAAGTCACAAAGACTTTTCTGGTTCCTATTGTCCACTGGATAGAAGCTACTGACTTAAAGTCAGTAGGTATTGTCCATCAAATAATAAAATAATATTAAAATATAAAATATTTTTATTTTGCAGATAAATTCTTAAAATTAAAAGATTGATACACGTATCACTCGAAATTGGGTTTAGTAAGATCCCCAAGCTTCAAATAATCAGATAAAGATTTTCCTCGGTCTGAAAATTATTATTTTCCTGACTCGGAGTAAATCACACACACAGATCAAAAATAGTCATGAAACAATCAAAATAAATTTACAGCACACAAAAAGCACAAAATAGTACATTTCAGACATTATTGTAAATTAGCAAATTTTGGGGTGTTACAACTCTCCTCGACTAAAAGATGTAGGTATTGCTCCTTCATTTTATCTTCCAATTGCCATGGAGCATCTACCGTCAGCTCATTCCAGATTACCTTTACCAATACAATCATCTTCCCTCGAAGCTACTTCACTCTCCTGTCCTCAATCTTAACAGGAAGTGTCTCATACGTCAAATTATCTTTCAGTTGTACTTCATCAGGCTGAATGACATGTGTTGGATCGGGAATATATTTTCTCAACTGTGACACATGGAATACATCATGGAGATTGGAAAGAAAAAGTGATAAAGCTATTTGGTAGGCTACTGGACCTATCCGACAAATAATTTAATAAGGTCTAATGAATTTAGGAATGAGCTTTCTGGATTTGATAACCCTTCCGACACCAGTCGTAGGCGTTACTCGTAAGAACACATGTTCACCTTCCTCAAATTTAAGAGGTCTTCTTCGTTTATCTGCATAGCTTTTCTGTCGGCTCTGAGTCGTTCTCATTTTCTCCTGAATCATTTTCACCTTTTCCGTAGTTTGTTATACAAGATCAGGTCCTATAGTCATACTTTCCCCATCCTGATACCAACACAACGGTGTTCGGCATCATCATCCATATAGTGCTTCATAGGATGTCATCCCTATACTTGAGTGAAAAGTATTGTTGTAGGTGAATTCTATCAAAGACAAGAATTCATCCCAACTCCCTTGTTATTCTAACACACAAGCTCGCAACAGATCCTCCAATGACTAGATAGTCTTCTCAATTTGACCATCGATCTGCGGATGGTAAGCAGAACTCAAACGTAGCTTAGTCCCCATGCTTCTTGTAAGCTTCGCTAAAACCTCGACGTAAACCTTGGATCTCTATCGGATATGATACTAGAGGGTACAACGTGAAGTCTAACAATTTCACTAATGTACACCTGGGTCAATCGTTCCAACGAATAATTGATATTGATCAGCAAGAAGTGCACTAACTTCGTAAGCCTATCAACTATAACCCATATAGAATCATAACCTTTCCTAATTCTTGGCAATCCGATAACAAAATCCATTGCGATACTATCCCATTTCCATTTTGGAATAGTTAAAGGTTATAACATACCAGTAGGTCTTTGATGCTCAACTTTTTCCTTTTGACAAATAAGGTAAGACGCCACACGTTCCGTAACATCTCTCTTCATCCTTAGCCACCAAAACATCCACTTTAGATCTTGATACATCTTAGTCATCCCCGGATGCATACTCAACCTACTAGTATGAGCTTCATCTAGAATCGCTTACTTAAGATCAGGATCATCAAGTATACAAATTCTTCCTTCAAATCTTAAGACCCCATCAGATCCTTCCTCAACAGTTGCCTTATGACCTTGCTTCAAAAATTCTTTCTCATTATGCAAAAACGGATCATCTTCCTATTTTTGTTGGATTTCTTCCAACAAGTCATTCAAAACAGTAACTTTATTTAAACGAATCCTTCCTGGTAGCAATTCCACTGATAACCACATGTCCCTAAATTGCTTTATCAGCTTTTCTTCCTTTATCATCATAGTAGAGACACTGATCACCTTCCTACTTAAGGCATCTGCCACAACATTCGCCTTTCCTGGATGGTATTGAAGTTGAAAATCATAATCCTTCAAAGACTCTAGCCACCGTCTCTGCCTCATGTTCAACTCCTTCTGATCGAACAATTATTTCAAACTCTTGTGATCACTGAAGACATTTAACGTAGCCCCATACAAAAAATGTCTCCATACTTTTAACACAAAAACCACTGCGGCTAGTTCCAAATCGTGGGTCAGGTAGTTCTTTTCATGTACCTTCAGTTGTCTAGAAGCATAGGCTACCACATTTCTGTTCTGCATCAACACACATCCTAAACCATAATATGAAGCATCGCAATACACTTCGAAAGTCTTGCTTGGATCTGGTAAAATCAACACTAGTGCAGTCGTCAATCTCTTCTTTAACTCCTGGAAACTTTCTTCACATTTTTCTGTCCAAACAAAAGCTTGACTCTTCCTTGTGAGTTGTGTAAGAGCTCCTGCTATCTTGGAGAAACCTTCAATGAACCTTCGGTAATATCTAGCCAATCCAACAAAACTTCGGATCTCTGTCATTGTTTTTGGCCTTTCCCATTACAGAATAGTTTCTACTTTCGATGGGTCCACTGCAATACCTTCCTTGGAAATCACGTGACCTAGAAACTGAACTTCTTCTAACCAAAACTCACATTTCGCAAACTTTGCATACAACTCCTTTTCTTTCAAAATCTGGAGAACATTGCTAAGATATTCAGCATGCTCTTCCGGATCTTCAGAATAGATCAGAATGTCATCGATAAAGACAATGACAAATCTATCTAGGTATGGATGAAAGATTCTATTCATGTAATCCATGAATATTGCAAGAGCATTTGTCACACCAAACGATATCACTTGATACTCATAATGTCCATAACGAGTTCGAAAAGTTGTCTTAGGTATATCCTCTACCTTGACACGAATTTGATGATAACCTGATTGTAACACCCCAACTTTAGGATAAATGATTGTTGTGTCCTGAATTGTACTGTTTGTTGTATTTCTGTATGATACAGAGTTTTATTTTACTATCTGTGATTTTATTTGAACTTTTTGTGTGATTTGCTCCGGGATAGGAAAATAATAATTTATGGACCGGGAAAATCTTATTTTAATTATTCGGAGATAGGGGATCTTACTAAACCCAATTCTGAATGATACTGTTATTAATCTTTTAATTTTTAGGATATAACTGTGAAATAAAATAATTTTATATTATTATAATATTATTTTATTAGTCAGTATAAATAAGTGACAGTGGACCCGAAAAATGTCTGTGAGACCCACTTTTGGATTGTAGGACCCACAAATGCCTTGCGGGACCCATGTTTAGGAAACTAGTCAACGTTTTTGGCTAGAGAAATTTCTAAACCAATAGGAAAAGAGTCAACAAAAGTGGTTAGACTAATTAGTTTAGAACTAGATGACCTAATCAAGTTAAATTAGAACTTAACTTATAAAAACTTGTTAAGTAACTAAATGATGGTAAATTAGTTAGCTATCTAGTTGGTTTCTAAGTTAATAAAAATCTATAAGTATCAAGTTAACTAAGTTAACCTAAGTAACTAACTAGTTAGACAAGTAACTAGATTGTTTCACTTAAGTGTAACTAGATGGTTAAGGAGAAGAAAACTTGGTTACCTTTCTCCTTAGGGAATTCGGCCAAGCCAAGGTAAAGCAAGCCAAGAACATTCAAGAACAAGCTTAGTCATTGCATGACTAGGTTTGCGTGCACCAATGAGAGCTAAGCTTGGAGGCCAAGTGTTTATCCTAGCCATTGATCATTTCTAAGGCTTGGATGAAGCCACCAAAGTGGACACCTCTCTAGGGTGACTCCATGGCTACAACAAGGAGAGAAGGGTTAGATTGGTTAAGTTTTCTATCATCTTTCTCTCTTGCAAAAACAAAATTCTATTGAAGCTTCCTTTGGGGAGAGCCATTCGGTCACACCATCTATTTCATCAACCATCCATCTAAAATTCTATCTACCTTATTTTTCTAAACCTAAATACCATTCTAAGACTATCTCTAGTTAGAGATTTCTTCAAAAAAATTCATCTTGAGCTTGGAAAACAACTTTGAAGATTTCTCCTTAAAGGTGAAATTTCTTGTTTTTCATTTCTAATCTCATTTATAAGGTTCTAAGCCATGATTGATCCATGGTTTATGTTATTCTTCTATGGTAGTAACTTGTAGAATTTGTTTAAGCTTGATAGGTAATTTGGAGGGTGAACCCGAAATCACTAGGAAGGAGAGGAGAAGAGTTTGTCTTCATTTAAGGCAAGAGGAAGACTTGAATCTTATCATCTTTGGGTGGTGATAAGAAAATGGATTTGTTTGTGATTGTAGAATCCATAAGGATTCATTTGTGTGTTTGTTGTAATAGCTTTCTTGATTGTGATTTGTATTAATATGCATGTCTACAAGCTTTGACTATATTGTATGTGTTAGAAATGCATGAATAATTTGTAGGATGTGAATAAAATGCAAGGTTTGCATGAGTGTTCCAAAGAATACAAATACAAGGCTCACGGCCTCAACACAAAATGGGAACCAAAATGTTCTGAACAATTTTCTAAAAGAGTGATTTAATTGATTTAGGTAAATTGACAAAGTACAAATTGATTTAGAGTAAGAAAAAATGAATCTATAAATCAAATGGTAAATTTATGGATTTCGGCCAACATGCCAAAGTCAAGTGTTTTTGGTTTCTAAAATTATTTTCAATCAAGGTAAAGTAGTAATACCCAAAAGGAATTTTATTACAAGGAGTTTTGAAGAATAAAAATAATTAGATTAAGTTTAAGAAGCTAAAACTAAGGATTTTACTGTTTCGGAGAAAATATAGTAGCTTTTGTAAAATTTCTAACGTAGAGCTCATTTTATGTTTTGAAGCACGTTGGTAGTTTTCAAAAGTGTAATTAAATGGTTATAATATAAACAAAAGAATTTTTAACAGAAAACCTAGAAAACCATTGTTATAGATTTTCTAAGCAAAATACTGTCAATTTTTGTTAAAAATGGACAAATAAGATAGAAAGGATATCTAATATATTGTATACGGTATGAAAAATATCTTACATAATTTAAACATATTAAATATTATTTGTGTTTGTTTAAATAGTTATTTTTAAGGAATTCGGACAAGAAAATAATTTAAAAATCTTACGCGATTGAGAAAACGATTTAAAAAAATAGTACGCGATTTTAAAAACAGTAAAATATATTTATGCAATTTAAAAACGTTTGTAAAAATGATGAAATTGTGAAAACGCGATAAAATTTCTATGCGATTGATGAAAACAGTAAGTCTTACTGTCGGGTCAAAGTGGTGGACCCGGACAGATTGTGAAACAGTACTTTCAAGTGGGACGTACTGTATATTGGAGATTTTCCATAGAGGATATTTTCGTAAATATGGGTACTAATACCATTGAGGGTATTTTGGTAATTATTTTGTTCATACATTGAGTTGTGCCAATTTGGGTGATAATTGGTGATTTGATTGACGAGACGAATTATACTATGTTGTTAGTGTGATAAGCGTAGTGTGGTTTAACTTGTGTGAACTTGGAGACATTAGTGTGCGGATTATTCCATATGTAGACAGTTGGTCACTCCTCTGGGCCGTGGTAACTGGTAACACACTAGTGGTCTCGACACGCACTATACTTAATCGAGATCTTGTAAGGACTATTTTAGTACAATGCTTGTATTTACACGATGTTTGGACTGTGTACTACACCACGATGTTTTGGACAGTGGGCTATAGACACAACGTGAGATAGTGCAATAGTTGGTAGGACAGCCTAAGGTACTAATAGAACTTGCTGGTCATTCTCTCTGATATCTGTGTTTTAGCTCCATGGAGTAGGATTAGGTCATATTGCATATGTATATGTGTTGTACATTATAACATTATTATCTGTAATATTTTATCTATCTGTGACATTATATGATGCTGTTGCATTTAATTTCTGTGTTATATTATATCATTGGTTGTGCTGTTATGGTACGCTCTATTGTATGGATTGTTATATTTGTTGTATTGGCGTTTTCTTATTTACCATGTTTGTGGTGATATAGATTGTCTTACCTCTTTATATGTACTATTTCTGTATTTTAAATTATGTTGTAAAAGAGTTTGAGGAAAAGGAACAGCCTCTTGATTATGTATACCCCGAGGACAAGGAACAACAAGCCGAGGATCAGTTCGACGACCAAGAACAATCATCCATACCCATTGGACTGATTGTGTGAGTATGACGCTACCGGGATTCTTCGGTTTTGTGAAACTTGAGTTTCACGGAGGCTTAGAAGCCTGGCGACTGCGGGAGGACAGAGATTCGGTGACTTACGTAGGGCGTCTGACTGTGACCATATGTACAATGTTTGATGGAGAGCCCATCTTTTCTACTACGTTGTATTTACATGTGGAGTTGCCGCTGTCTCTTAGGCATCATTGGGGTGGTATGTTTGATGCACCTAGTGAGATTAGCAGTGTGTCGACTGCATGGACCCGTGTCTGTAGAGCGTCGAGACATCCTGGATACCTATCACCTGAAGTGTCATCTGAGAGTGATCCTTCAGAGGGTTAGGAATTCGGGATGTGCACTTGGGCACTTTTTGGATGTTATGTATTATGTTAACTCTTTATAGCTTTGTTAAAATATTTTGTAGTTGTATATTATTTGTACTACTTAAAATAAAATCATATGTATATTATGTGTGATGACAGTTTGTTCATTTTATGTTTCGTGTTATTTTATTTAGTAATATCCTGTATAAAAAGGAAAAAAATTTACAACCCATATTATTAATGTAATAAATGTTTTATAACTTGGGTAATATTTTATTTATTTTATTTTATTTCATAATAAATGTGACATCCCCACAAGGGTGTTACATTAGTTGGTATCAGAGCATAAGTTAGAGTCTTTTGGGGTTGTGGTTGGGTCTGTTTTTGCTTGTGTTATGTCTTTCTCTGTGATTTACTTTCGAAATGATGTATCTAATTTTGTTTTGTTATGAATGAAGAAAGAAGATGTCTGGCGGAAGATTTGGCGGAAGAGGAGGACGTATGAATGCAAATCGTGATGTGGACCCCATGATTGCAGCTGCGGAGGCTATGCAGCGAATGGCTGAAGTGATTACTCAGCAAAATCAGAGAACAACTCAACAGCAAGATGCTGATGCCCTAAATTTATCTGAGTTTAGGCGTAACAATCCGCCCCAGTTCAGAGGCGAGTTTGACCCTGAGAAGGCAAGTCTGTGGATACAAGACTTGGAGAGAATATTCGAAGGAATGGGATGTACTGATGAGAAGAAGGTGACGTATGCTACTTTCATGCTGAGAGGTGATGATGATCATTGGTGGAGAGGAACCCGCCGATTATTGCAAGCCGAAGGAACAGAAATTACTTGGGAGGTATTTTCTGAAGTATTTATGGATAAGTATTTTCCTGCCAGTGCTAGACATGCCAAGGAGATGAAATTTCTTGGTTTACGTCAAGGCAACATAACTATTAATGAGTATGCTTCTAAATTTGAGAGCTTGTCTCAGTTCTCGGATTATGCTCAAACTCGACATAATGATGTGTGGAGATGTCGGAAGTTTGAGGCAGGGTTGAGGGTGGAGTTGAAACGAGGAGTACTACCCTTGAGAATGAATCAATTTCATGCTTTGGTGGATACTTGCGTAAGATTTGAGAAGTTGGAGCCGTCACAGGATCCAAGAAACCGTAATTTTGGACCAACGAGGTTTCAGAGGGGTGGTAGTAGTAACAACAGTCGGTTTCAGCACAAGCCGTATTCTAGACCACCGGGGAATCAATCTCAACGATCACCTGTTGGGGGAAGTGCAAGTGGTAATAGAACTAGTCAAAAAGTGGCGTTTACGTTGACGTGCTTCAAGTGTGGAAAAAGTGGCCATATCTCTACGGATTGCTCAATCAAGGGGACAATCTGTTTTAATTGCAGACAACCTGGACATGTATCTAGAGATTGTACTCAGTCGGAGAGAAAGCCTGCTGTGAGAAGTGTTCGTGCTAATCAGCCGAGATCAGGAGTTAATCAGCCAAGGTCTGGAGGGCGAGTATATATAATGACTGAAACTGAGGTTTCACAGTCTGAGGATCTTATTCAGGGGGAAGGTGTCATTGAAGGTAATCTTCTGACTGTGTTATATGATTCAGGTGCAACACATTCATTTATTGTATATGATTATGTGGAAAGATTAAAACTGCCAATGACTTCTTTGAGTTTTCAACTAGTTGTTTCTACACCAACTACTAAACCTGTAGTTACATCTAAGATATGTTTGAACTGTCCTGTTGTTATAAAGGATCGTATATTTTCGGTCAATTTGATTTGTTTGCCTCTTGTGGAGATAGATGTAATATTAGGAATGGACTAGTTATCTACTAACCATATCCTTATAGACTGTGCAAGTAAAACCATAGTCTTTCCTAAGGTAGAAAGTTCTAGATTTTTGACTGCTGTTAAAGTTAATTCATTGCTGAGAGATGGAGCATAGGGATATATGTTATTATCTTCTCTAGAAGTGAAGAGTGAGAAGGATGTGAATGTTATTCCTGTTGTCAATGAATTTCTAGAGGTTTTTCCTGTTGATGTACTTGGTTTGCCACCTGAGAGGGAAATCGAGTTTTCTATCGATTTGGTACCAGGAGTAGGTCCTATCTCAATTGCACCGTATTGGATGTCGCTAGCGGAGTTGGTGGAATTGAAGAAGCAATTGGAGGAACTGTTGGAGAAGTAGTTTGTGCGACCTAGTGTGTCACCGTGGGGAGCACCAGTGCTTTTAGTTAAGAAGAAGGATGGAACTTCTTGTCTTTGCATAGATTATCGCCAGCTGAACAAGGTGACTATAAAGAATAAATATCCACTTCTGAGAATTGACAATTTGATGGATTAGTTGAAGGGAGCAGTGATATTCTCTAAAATAGATCTGAGATCAGGTTATCATCAGATTCGTGTTAAGGTTGATGATGTGCCAAAAACAGCTTTTCGGACTCGTTATGGATATGAGTATCAGGTGATGCCTTTTGGAGTGACAAATGCTCCTACGATATTCATGGACTATATGAATAGGATTTTTCATCCATATTTAGACAGATTTGTCGTTGTCTTTATCGATGACATTCTGATCTATTCTCAATCTAAGGAAGAGCATGCTGAACATCTCAGTATAGTTCTTCAGGTTTTGAAGGACAAGAAGTTGTATGCCAAATTGGCGAAATGTGAATTTTGGCTGGAGGAAGTTCAATTTTTAGGACATGTGATTTCCAAGGAAGGTATTGCAGTAGATCCATCGAAGGTGGAGACTATTTTGCAATAGGAAAGGCCTAAGACTGTAACGGAAGTCTGGAGTTTTGTTGGAATGGCCGGATATTACCAGAGGTTTATAGAAGGTTTTTCTAAGATAGCTGGACCGCTTACACAGCTCACGAGGAAAATTCAAGCTTTTGAATGGATGGAGGAACGTGAAGCGAGTTTTCAAGAGTTGAAGAAGAGGCTGACAACTACACCAGTGTTAATTTTACCGGATCCTAACAGATCTTTTGAGGTGTATTGTGATGCTTCTTACCAGGGGTTAGGATGTGTATTGAAGCAAAACCAGAATGTGGTAGCTTATGCTTCTAGACAGCTGAAGGTTCATGAGAGAAATTATCCAACCCATGACTTGGAATTAGCTGCAGTGGTTTTTGCGTTGAAGGTGTGGAGGCATTTTCTGTATGGAGCTATGTTCAATGTCTTTAGTGATCACAAGAGTTTAAAGTACTTGTTCGATCAAAAAGAATTGAATATGAGGCAGAGGCGATGGTTGGAATTTTTGAAGGACTATGATTTTCAACTCCAATACCATCCAGGAAAGGCTAGTGTGGTAGCTGATGCTCTGAGTAGAAAAGTGATCAGTGTTTCTACAATGATGATAAAGGAGGAAGAATTAATTAACAAGTTTAGAGATTCGTGGATGTCAGTGGAATTGGAGCCTGGAAGGATTCACCTAGGTAGGGTTGTGATATTAAATGAAGTACTTGATATAATTCGAGATAAACAGGAGGAGGATGCGTTTTTGCAAAACGAAAGGGAATTATTGGAGCAAGGCCATAAAGCAACAGTGGAGGAAGGATCAGATGGAATCCTAAGATTTAAGGG
Source organism: Ormosia emarginata (assembly GCA_029884605.1). Lineage (NCBI taxonomy): Eukaryota > Viridiplantae > Streptophyta > Magnoliopsida > Fabales > Fabaceae > Ormosia > Ormosia emarginata. The sequence goes on from JAQQTP010000088.1 coordinate 52,608,402, forward strand.
AAGAATTTGTATACCTGATGACCATGAACTTAAGAAAGCAATTATGGATGAAGCCCATACTAGTGATTTGAGTATGCATCCGGGGATGACCAAGATGTACCAAGACTTGAAAAAGTTGTTTTGGTGGCCAAGGATGAAAATAGATGTAGCGGAATGTGTGGCGTCTTGTCTGATTTGTCAAAAGGCAAAGGTGGAACATCAGAGGCCAGCCGGTATGTTACAACCGTTAGCTATTCCAGAGTAGAAGTGGGATAGTATCTCGATGGATTTTGTTACCGGATTGCCGAGAACAAGGAAAGGGCATGATTCGATATGGGTTATAGTTGATAGGCCTACGAAGTCAGCACACTTCTTGCCGATCAATATTAAGTATTCATTGGAAAGACTAACCTAGATATACATAGTGAGATTGTTAGATTACATGGTGTACCTACATGTATAGTTTTTGACAGAGATCCGAGGTTTACGTCAAGGTTCTGGCGAAGTTTACAAGAAGCCATGGGAACTAAACTGCGATTGAGTTCTACTTATCATCCGCAGACTGATAGACAGACAGAGAGAACTATAAAGTCTTTGAAAGATTTGTTACGTGCTTGTGTGATAGAACAACGAGGGAGTTGGGATGAATTTTTATCTTTGATAGAATTCACCTACAACAATAGTTTTCACTCTAGTATAGGGATGGCACCCTATGAAGCGCTATATGGACGACGATGATGAACGCCTTTATGTTGGTATCAAGATGGGGAGAGTATGACTATTGGACCAGATCTTGTTCAACAGACTACAGAAAAGGTAAAGATTATTCAAGAGAAGATGAGGACTACGCAGAGTTGGCAAAAGAGTCATGCGGATAAGCGAAGATGACCTCTTGAATTTGAGGAAGGAGAGCATGTATTTTTGCAAGTAACTCCTACGACTGGTGTCGGAAGGGTTATCAAATCCAAAAAGCTTACTCCTAAGTTTATTGGGCCTTATCAGATTCTTCGACGAATAGGTCCTGTAGCCTATCAGATTGCTTTGCTGCCTTTTCTATCCAATATGCATGATGTATTTCATGTGTCTCAGTTAAGAAAGTATATTCCTGATCCGACGCATGTAATACAGCCAGACGAGGTACAATTAAAGGATAATTTGACGTATGAGACACTTCCTGTTAGAATTGAAGACAGGAAAGTGAAGCAGCTTCGAGGGAAAATGATTAAGCAGGTGAAGGTGATATGGAATGATGTGACAGGTGATGCTACCTGGGAGCTAGTAGAGAAAATGAGGGAGCAATATCCTCAATTGTTTTAATGTGCAACAAATTTCGGGGACAAAATTTTTATTTGTAGGGGAGAGTTGTAACACCCTAACTTTAGGATAAATAATCGTTGTGTCCCGAATTGTACTGTTTGTTGTATTTTTGTATGATACAGAGTTTTATTTTACTGTTTGTGATTTTAATTAAACTTTTTGTGTGATTTGCTCTGGGACAGGAAAATAATAATTTCCGGACCGAAAAAATCTTATTTTAATTATTCGGAGCTAGGGGATCTTACTAAACCTAATTCTGAATAATACTGTTATTAATCTTTTAATTTTTAGGATTTAACTGTGAAATAAAATAATTTTATATTATTATAATTTTATTTTATTAGTAAATATAAATAAGTGACAGTGAACCCGAAAAATGTCTGTGAGACCCACTTTTGGATTGTAGGACCCACAAATGCCTTGCGGGACCCATGTTTAGGAAACTAGTCAACGTTTTTGGCTAGAGAAATTTCTAAACCAATAGGAAAAGAGTCAACAAAAGTGGTTAGACTAATTAGTTTAGAACTAGATGACATAATCAAGTAAAGTTAGAACTTAACTAAGTCAGTATAAAAACTTGTTAAGTAACTAAATGATGGTAAATTAGTTAGCTATCTAGTTGGTTTCTAAGTTAATAAAAATCTATAAGTATCAAGTTAACTAAGTTAACCTAAGTAACTAACTAGTTAGACAAGTAACTAGATTGTTTCATTTAAGTGTAACTAGATGGTTAAGGAGAAGAAAACTTGGTTACCTTTCTCCTTAGGGAATTTGGCCAAGCCAAGGTAAAGCAAGCCAAGAATTTTCAAGAACAAGCTTAGTCATTACATGACTAGGTTTGCATGCACCAATGAGAGCTAAGCTTGGAGGCCAAGTGTTTATCCTGGCCATTGATCATTTCTAAGGCTTGGATGAAGCCACCAAAGTGGACACCTCTCTAGGGTGACTCTACGGCTACAACAAGGAGAGAAGGGTTAGATTGGTTAAGTTTTCTATCATCTTTCTCTCTTGCAAAAACAAAATTCCATTGAAGCTTCCTTTGAGAGCCATTCGGTCACACCATCTATTTCATCAACCATCCATCTAAAATTCTATCTACCTTATTTTTCTAAACCTACATACCATTCTAAGACTATCTCTAGTTAGAGATTTCTTCGAAAAAAATCATCTTGAGCTTGGAAAACAACTTTGAAGATTTCTCCTTAAAGGTGAAATTTCTTGTTTTTCATTTCTAATCTCATTTCTAAGGTTCTAAGCCATGATTGATGTAACACCCCGATGTAGGGTGTCACATTTACGACAAATTAAAATAAAAACCTTCCCAAGTTATAAATTGTTTGATAATAAGTACAACACGAGTTATAAAATTTTAGTTATGTATTCTAAGAAGATCAATAATCATCCTATACAAATCCAATCATCTTCCATTATTGTTTCAACCTTCGTCCTATGGCTATTTCCTCTTGCGGAAAACATTACTAAATAAAATAAAAACAGAACATGAAATAAAATACATTATTACATACATACCATAATATCCATATGGTTTTGTTTAAGAAAAATAATTAAAAATCAACTCATAACCGTTTGACACACAAAAGTAGATAACAGACTTGCCCAAGTCCAACAGACTAAGAAAACCCAAAAAAATACAGTACAGACATAACCAACACAAAACAATCAAGCCAACCAGTAAGGATAATCCAACGGCTCTCCTCCTTCGTGCTGGTCCTTGGATTGCTGCTTCTCTCACGGAAAATTAAGAGGTTGATCCTCTTCACCGTCTTTACCGTACATAATAATAATAACACAGAAATACATACAAAGAGGTGAGACAATCTGTCATCATTACCATTAGGCAGTATAGAAAACAATAAATACAAGCAGAAATGTCATTAAAACATGTTATTACAACATATATAACATTTCATAGAATATATCAGGATAGCAAAATATGCAGACTCATAATGCACATGTACACGACACAAACCTACTCCATGGAGCTAAACACAATTAATCAAAGGGAATGATCCCGGAAGAACCTATCTGTCAACTCGGCTGCCGCGGGCCACGTACTACACAGTCAAATTCATCGTGACTCACACAGTACACAGTCAAACTCATCGTGTACTACAGGCATTCTACAAGACAGTCCCCAACAAGATCGTGATTAAGAATAATGCTTTGTCAAGATCACTAGTGTGTCATGCCCGGTACCACGACCCAGAGGAGCTACCAACTGTCCACATGTGGAATTTCCACACACCAATGCCTCCAAGTTCAATAAATGAACAACACTACGCTTATCGCACCCAAACAGGGGTGTAATTCATCCTCTTAGGTATAACTCGTCAATGACACCAAAAATAACATATTCCTCAATACATGGTGCAAGACTCAAAAATTCACATATATCATAATATCATCAAATCACATGGTCAAGTGCCATAACTTGGCAGTACCATCCTTCAATATAACCGGGTCCAACCCGACAGCATGCTGCTGTTATTTTCAATCGTGTAAATATTTTACCACATTTTCACAATCTCATGATTATTTTTCAATGTTTTCAAATTGCATAAGTATTTTCCCACATTTTTTATCACGTAAATATTTTTCAACGTTTCCAAATCTCATAGTTATTTTCCTACGTTTTTAAAATCATTTTCTCATTCGCGCAATATTTTTAAATCATTTTCTCCAGCATGTAACATTTTTAAATCATTTTCTCAATCGCGTAATTTAAACATCATTATTTTAAATATGCGTAAAGTATTTCTACTATTTTTCACCGCATAAAATATTTCTTGACGTTCTAAATTAATTTTTGAAAACTTTCCAAAATTAAAAATCCTTTTTAATAAAATACTTAGAGCGCTAAATAAATTTTAAAACGTGTTCTCAATTATCATAATAAAAATTACTAAATTGAGTTCTCATTAAATAAATCTTTTAAAACTACCTTTAAGAAAATATATATATCTTTTAATCTAAACACTAATTCTTGACTTGTTAGTCCAAAATTAATTTATTTTCCATAACCAAATATATAATCATTACCTATCTCATTTTCCTTTGTAAAAATATTTAATCCAATTATTTGTTACTTAATCCTCTAAAATCTATACTTGAAAAATAATTTTAGATTAAAAGTATATTGAATGGCATGTGACCAAAATTTACTATGTCTTCAACAAATCAAGCATTTGAAAATACATACATCAAAATCAATCATACAATAAAGTAAAACCATAAACATTCATGTAAATGAATCCTCATGGATTCTTCACCACACACAATCCATTTTCATACTACCAAAATAGTTGATGAGATTAAATCTCCCTCTTACCTCTTGAAGACTATCCTTCTTGAAAGCTTCCTTAGAGAATTTTGTGTGGCTTCAAGAAAATACCTATCAAGCTTAAACAACTTACAAAATACAAAACTAAGCTTGAGAAAGAATAACCATGGATCAAACATGGCTTATAAATTTAAAAAAAAAATAGAAATAGGAAACAAGAATTTTACCTAATAGGGTAGAAATTTCAACCTTGATTTCCAAGCTCAAGATGGTTGATTTTGAAGAAACTCACAACATGAAAGATGCTTGGAATGATGTTTAGCTTTAGGAAATGAGGTTGGATAAAATTATTGAAGAGTAGAAGTGTGATTTGGGAGTGGTGGCCGAATGGCTCAAGAAATGGAGAAAAGATGAAGTTCTTCTTTGTGTTCTTGTATTCTTGAAGAAAGAGAATGGAGAGTATAGATAGGAGTGATGGAAAATTAAGTGGAGAGGTCTCCTACACTATATATAGCCATGTGGTGCATTGGAGGAGTGGGTGGAATGATTTGTGATAATTGCTTGGTGGAGTACTCAAGGAGACAAGGTGGTGCATGCTAGCTCACTAAAGTGCATGATTAAGTGTGATGGAATCAAAATGATAGCCCAAAAATCATGTGCATTGTCTTGGAGTTACATGGAGTGAATGGATGGAAATTCATTGAATATTTGAGTGGGAGACAAGGTAGTTGAAGGATGACTAAACTCCAAGTGATCATAAATGATAGAATGCATTATTATGCATTATTTGAAGAATCATTTACCTTCTTGATGGATATGGCCATGTGGCCTTGGTGGAATTCACCAACAAAAGAATCCCATTCCATGTTATAATGAAGTGCATGAGTTCCACTAACATGATTATAGAATCTAGGTAAATAGAAAACTTAATTACTAGGGCTAGGTAATTAGGTTTATGATTTCACCGATGGTAAGTAGATTTATAACCTTAACCTATGGTAAATAGATTTATGACTTTAACCTAGGGTGAATAAATTTTTATAACTTTAACCGATCGTAAATAAATTTACAACTTTAACCTAATGTAAATAGGTTTATAACTTTAACCTAAGGTGGATAGATTTATGATTTTGCCTAAGGTAAATAGATTTATGATTTTACCTACGTCTATTTCTCTACGTAGATTTTAACCGGTAGTTAATTTCAAATTGACAAAAATTACTGCGATAAAAACTAATTTTTACTGTCTAAAATTTACTGCGGTAAAAATTAAATTTTTAGTGTGGTTCAATAATAACGCGTATCTAGATAAATTGTCAAACAACGAAGATTTTTGAATACTGTTTCTGGTTTCGGGTTTAGTAAGATCCCCCGGCCCCACTGAACAGTTCAAAAATTCATCCGACCTGGGAAAATTATTATTTTCCTGACTCAGAGTAATTCATACACAAAGATCAAAAACATTCACATAACAGTTAAAATAAATTACAACACACAAAAATTACAAAATAGTACAGTTTAGTCATTACTGTAATTTATCAAAAATTGGGGTGTTACAATTGATCCATGGTTTATGTTATTCTTCTATGGTAGTAACTTGTAGAATTTATTTAAGCTTCATAGGTAATTTGGAGGGTGAACCCGAAATCACTAGGAAGGAGAGGAGAAGAGTTTGTCTTCATTTAAGGTAAGAGGAAGACTTGAATCTTATCATCTTTGGGTGGTGATAAGAAAATGGATTTGTTTGTGATTGTAGAATCCATAAGAATTCATTTGTGTGTTTGTTGTAATAGCTTTCTTGATTGTGATTTGTATTAATATGCATGTCGACAAGCTTTGAATATATTGTATGTGTTAGAAATGCATGAATAATTAGTAGGATGTGAATTAAATGCAAGGTTTGCATGAGTGTTCCAAAGAACACAAATACAAGGCTCACGACCTCAACACAAAATGGGAACCAAAATGTTCTCAACAATTTTCTAAAAGAGTGATTTAATTGATTTAGGTAAATTGACAAAGTACAAATTGATTTAGAGTAAGAAAAAATGAATATATAAATCAAATGGTAAATTTATGGATTTCGGCCAACATGCCAAAGTCAAGTGTTTTTTGTTTCTAAAATTATTTTCAATCAAGGTAAAGTAATAATACCCAAAAGGAATTTTATTACAAGGAGCTTGGAAGAATAAAAATAATTAGATTAAGTTTAAGAAGCTAAAACTAAGGATTTTACTATTTAGGAGAAAATACAGTAGCTTTTGTAAAATTTCTAACGTAGAGCTCATTTTATGTTTTGAAGCACGTTGGTAGTTTTCAAAAGTGTAATTAAATGATTATAATATAAACAAAAGAATTTTTAACAGAAAACCTAGAAAACCATTGTTATAGATTTTCTAAGCAAAATACTGTCAATTTTTGTTAAAAACAGACAAATAAGATAGAAAAGATATCTAATATATTGTATATGGTATGAAAAATATCTTACATAATTTAAACATATTAAATATTATTTTTGTTTATTTAAATAGTGATTTTTAAGGAATTCGGACAAGAAAATAAGTTAAAAATCTTATGCGATTGAGAAAACGATTTAAAAAAATAGTACGCGATTTCAAAAATAGTAAAATATATTTACGCGATTTAAAAACGTTTGTAAAAACGATGAAACTGTGAAAACGCGATAAAATTTCTATGCGATTGACGAAAACAGTAAGTTTTACTGTTGGGCCAAACTGGTGGACCCGGACAGATTGTGAAACAGTACTGTCAATTGGGACGTACTGTATATTGGAGTTTTGCCATAGAGGATATTTTCGTAAATATGGGTACAAATACCATTGAGGGTATTTTGGTAATTATTTTGTTCATACATTGAGTTGTGCCAATTTGGGTGATAATTGGTGATTTGAATGACGAGACGAATTACGCTGTGTTGTTAGTGAGATAAGCGTAGTGTGGTTCAACTTGTGTGAACTTGGAGACATTAGTGTGCGGATTATTCCATATGTGGACAGTTGGTCGCTTCTTTGGGTCGTAGTAACTGGTAACACACTAGTGGTCTCGACACGCACTATACTTAATTGAGATAGTACAATGCTTGTAGTTACACGATGTTTGGACTGTGTACTACACCACGATGTTTTGGACAGTAGGCTATAGACACAACGTGAGACAGTGCAATAGTTGGTTGGGCAGCGTAAGGTACTAATAGAACTTACGGGTCATTCTCTCTGATATCTGTGTTTTAGCTCCATGGAGTAGGATTGGGTCATATTGCATATGTATATGTGTTGTACATTATAACATTATTATCTGTAATATTTTATCTATCTGTGACATTATATGATGCTGTTGCATTTAATTTCTGTGTTATATTATATCATTGGTTGTGTTGTTATGGTATGCTATATTGTATGGACTGTTATATCTGTTGTATTGGCGTTTTCTTATTTACCATGTTTGTGGTGATATAGATTGTCTTACCTCTTTATATGTACTATTTCTGTATTTTAAATTATGTTATAAAAGAGTTTGAGGAAGAGGAACAGACTGTTGATTGTGTATACCTCGAGGATGAGGAACAACAACAAGCCGAGGATCAATTCGACGACCAAGAACCATCCGATCATCCATACCCATTGGACTGATTGTGTGAGTATGACGCTGCTGGGATTCTTCGGTTTTGTGAAACTTGAGTTTCACGAAGGCTCACAAGCCTGGCGACTTCGGGAGGACAGAGATTCGATGACTTACGTAGGGCGTCTGACTGTGACCATACGTACAGAGTCTGATGGAGAGCCCATCTTTTCTACTACGTTGTTTTTACATGTGGAGTTGCTGATGTCTCTTAGGCATCATTGGGGTGGTATGTTTGATGCGCCTAGTGAGATTAGCAGTGTGTCGACTGCACGAACCCATGTCCGTAGAGCGTCGAGACATCCTGGATACCTATCACCTGAAGTGTCATCTGAGAGTGATCCTTCAGAGGGTTAGGAATTCGGGATGTGCACTTGGGCACTTTTTGGATGTTATGTATTATATTAACTCTTTATAGCATTGTTTAAATATTTTGTAGTTGTATATTATTTGAACTACTTAAAACAAAATCATATGTATATTATGTGTGATGACAGTTTGTTCATTTTATGTTTCGTGTTATTTTATTTAGTAATATCCTGTATAAAAAGGAAAAAAATTTATAACCCATATTATTAATGTAATAAATGTTTTATAACTTGGGTAATATTTTATTTATTTTATTTTATTTTATTTTATTTCATAATAAATGTGACATCCCCACAAGGGTGTTACACTGATCGCAGATCTATCTTAGAGAAAACAACTGCTCCTTTCAATTGATCCATCAAATCGTTAATCCTTGGAAGTGGATACTTATTCTTTATCGTGACCTTGTTCAGTTGATAGTAGTCCACACAAAGATGAGACGTTCCATCTTTCTTTTTAACTAGCAGTACTGGTGCTCCCCACGGTGAAACACTTAGTCGTACAAACTATTTTTCCAATAGTTCCTCCAATTGCTTTTTCAACTCTACTAATTCTAATGGCGACATCTGATATGGTGCAATCGAAATAAGACCTGCTCTTGGTACAAGATCGATAGAAAACTCTATCTCTCTTTCTGGTGGTAAACTGGGTGCCTCATCGGGAAAAACCTCGAGAAACTCGTTAACGACAGAAATAATGTTCACGTCTTTCTCACTCTTGACTTCTAAAGAAGACATCAACATGTATCCTTGAGCTCTATCCCTCAACAATGATTCGACTTTACCGGCAGTTAAAAATCCAGAACTCTCATCCTTAGGAAAAACTAAGGTTTTATTGGAACATTCTATAGGATATGGTTAGAAGATAACTAATCCAAGTGTAAACTAGCCCAAGTGCACATCTAGAAGTTCTGATCCTCCGAAGGATCCTCATCTGGGAGATCATCAGAAGACAGAAACCCCAGATGTCGTGTAGCCCTACGGACAGGAGTCCGTGTTGTCGACACACTACTAAGCTCACTAGGGGCATGAAAACATCCACCCTAATAGCACCTAATAGACAAGGGCAGCTCCAATTGTACATAGATAGTAGTAGAGAACATCGGAACACCATCATATTCCCTACTAAGGGATACAGTCAAATGTCCCACATAAACAACCGACTCTCTATCAGCTTGTAGACGCCAGGCTTCAGAACCTCTATGAAACACCAGTTTCACGAATCCCAGAAAACTTGGCAGTGCCATAACACGTTAGAATCAATCCAAATGATATGGATGATTTAGAGGCTTGCCCTTTTCGCATTGATCAGATGGATGTTGTTCCTCCTCGTACTGACAGTAAGGAGGTTGTTCCTCTTCTTCTTCCTCAAAGTTTTTACCGAACATAAATGATAATACAAAAAATTGCATACAAAGAGATGAGACAATCTACATCATTACCAGCATCGTAGTATAGAAAATGATAGTACATACATATACATCAATCAATATGTTAAATCATATTATCACATCATATATAATATCTCAAATCAAATATAAATATCACATCATAATGCAGACCACATATGCAAATGTACACAGACTCGTTCCTACTCCATGGAGCTAATCACAAACGTCAGAGAGAATGACGTAGTAGATTTGCCTGTAGCTTTGGCTGCCCCAGCCAAATTTTACACAGTCAAAACGTCGTGTACAACAGGCATTGTTCCAGACAGTCTAACTAGATCGTGATTAAGAATAGTGCTTTGTCGAGATCGTTAGTGCGTTACTCAGCCCCATGGTCTAGAGGAGCTACCAACTGTCCTCATGTAGAATTTTCCGCACACTAATGCCCCCAAGTTCACTCAATGAACAACACTACGCCTATCACACCTGAACTACGGTGTAATTCATCTCTTAAATAACTTGCCAATATCAACCAAATTGACATATTTCTCTATGCATAGTGCATGAGCCAAAATACACATATATCAAACTATTGTTACTTTTCTCAATCACACGCCATCACTTGGTAGTATCACTTTTCAACACTACCGGGCCCACCACTTTAACCCGACAGCAAACTGTTGTTATTCTCAATCGCATAAATATTTTATCGCATTTTCACAATCGCATCACCTTTTTCCAACATTTTCAAATCGCGTAAATATTTTTTGATGTTTTTGAAATCGTGTCATGTTTTTAAATTATTTTCTCAATCGCAGAACATTTTTAAATAGTTTTCTCAATCGCGAAGTTTAAAAATCATTATTTTAAATACGCGTATGGTATTTCTAATATTTTTCAATTATGTAAAATATTTTTTTATTTTCTAAATTATATTTTGAAACTTTCTCCATTATATATTTATTTTTAGCTATATTTACAACATTTCCTCTTGAAAATCCTTTAAATAGTGTTTCCTACTGTTTCCATTAAATTTTACCCTTCTTGGAATTAACCAATATTTACAGCTCAAAACTTGCTAACGCGCTTCAAAACCCAAAGGGTGAGTTATACGTTAGTACTTTTCAAGTTTTTATTTTATTTCTCATGCTTACTTAATTTCTCTAATTAAACTCTAAACTAAAGTCACTTCATCTTATTCTTTTAAAATCCATTAAATTGAATTTTCTTTAAATTAATTATATAGTCCACACTTAGAAAATGATTTTAGATCAAAGATATCATAAATGGCATGTTAGCCGAAATTCACTATATGCTCTATAAATCATCTTTAAATTATTTTCTCTTATCTAAGTCCTCGAAAAGATCCTTAGTTCAATTAAATTAATTAATCCATGCCTAGGAAAATATTTAGAACATCTTGGTTCTCTTTGTAGTGGTGAAGTCATGAGCTTCATGTGTTCTTTGGAATACTCATGCAAATCCTCATCATGTTATTCACATCCTACTACATACAATAACTATCATGCTTGCATAAGCACATATTCAAACATATATCAAAGCTATAAACATACTTGCATCAAAACTAATCACAAATAGGAAAAACTTTAAACAACCAAGTGAATGAATCCTTATAGATTCTTCACCACAAATACATCCATCTTCTCACCACCATACAAGGTTGATGAGATTAAATCTCCCTCTTACCTCTAAGGAAGACAAATCTCCTTGGATGCTTTCCTAGTGATTTCGTGTAGCTCCAAAGAAAAACCCTAGCAAACTTAAACAATTTACAAAGTCATAAACTACGGTTGAAAAAGAAAAAACATGGATTAATCATGGCTTAGGAATTTAAGAACAAGTTTAGAAACAAGAAACAAGGACTTTACCTTGTATATAAGAAATTTGAAACTTGTTTTCCAAGCTCTAAATGGATGATTTTGAACAAACTTACTTCATGAAAGATGTCTAGAATGATGTTTAGGTTTGAGAAGTGGTGTTGGATGAAATTTTAGAAGAGTGGAGGTATGAAAATGGTGTGATGGTTGTGAGCTTCACAAAGGAGAAAAGGAGAGAATTTTGGTGAACTTGCTTTAGAAGAAAGGATGAAGATGAAATGAGCTAACCAAGAGTCATCCTTAGGTACTCCTAAAGCCCTTTGGCCGTGGAGCTTCCAAAGGAGGTGGCCACTTTGGTTGACCACTCAAGACTCCTAATGACCTTAGATGAGATCAGTGGTTGATCTTCAAAGCTTTGCATCCAAGCTTGTTTCCTATAGGCTTAGAAAATCAAGTCATCAAATTCTTGAAGCTTCTTGAAGTTTCTTGGCCGAATTGCTCAATGGGATGGCAAAGCAAGTTTTGATTCATTTGGTTTCCTAGTTAGGTTTAGGTGAATCTAGTTAGGTTTCTTAGTTATTTGGTTAACCATCTTGTTACTTAGAATGACTCCTTCATTTCTTGAATGTGCTAGAACCTTCTTATTTCTAAGGCTCTAATAGGTAGCAAACTAGGTTTGTTCCATTTAGTTACTACTTAAGCACTTTGGATTAACTTAGTTAAATTTAGTCTAACTTAGTTAGGTTTTTTTGTTACTAACTAACTAGTCCAACCACTTTTATTGACCATCTTCTATTGGCTTAGGAAATTCAAGCCAATATCGTTGACTAATTTCTATTGGTTTACCGAATTGTAAGTCACAAAGACTTTTCTGGTTCCTATTGTCCACTGGGCTGAAGCTACTGCCTTAAAGTCAGTAGGTACTATCCATCGGATAATAAAATAGTGTTAAAATATAAAATATTTTTATTTCGCAGATAAATTCTAAAAATTAAAAGATTGATACATGTATCACTCAGAATTGGGTTTAGTAAGATCCCCCGGCTCTGAATAATTAAATAAAGATTTTTTCCTGCTCGAAAATTATTATTTTCCTAACTCGGAGTAAATCACATGCACAGATCAAAAATAGCCACGAAACAGTCAAAATAAATTTACGGCATATAGAAAGCACAAAACAGTACATTTCAGACATTATTGTAAATTAGTAAATTTTGGGATGTTACAATAGATGTTGAAAAGGAAAATAAATTTTGATTCCAAAGATCATGAGGCTCATGGCCTCAACACCTCAAAATAGGTGTTTCCAAGTTAATATGTTTATAAATGGTAAAATTGGATGTTTAGAAGAGAAAAGGAAATTAATAAATATTTTGGTTCCAATGACCATGTACCTCACGGCCTAGAAGGCTTGAATGGATTTATTTTTGTAAAAATATGATTTATAAATGGTAACTTAGTTGATTAGATGCAAGGAAATTAATACAAGGATTTAAGAAATAAAAATAGAAACAAAACAATTATTATTTGAAAAAGGGAGATTTCATTTTATGAAAAGAAAAGTGAGGTTGAAAGTGTTTGAACCTCAAAATACTTATACAGTAAAGAAATTTTTTAGAATTACTATAGTTATGATGAGAAATAAATTGGTAACTTGAAGTTTACTAATGTATAGCTCACCCTTTGGGTTTTGGAGCACGTTAGGAAATTTTAAGCTAGAACTATTGATTTAAATCAATGAAAAAGTAATTTTGTGGAAAATATTGTGGAAAGGATTTCTTAAGTGAGAAAATGTGGAAAAATGAAGTTAGAAGTTATATTAATTCCTAGAAAGGCCAAAACGATGTTTAGAATTTTGAGAAGTATTTTACGCAGTTGAAAAATAATGAAAAATGCTTTACGCGACTTAAAAATGTGATTTTTAAGCTACCCGATTTCAAAAACGTTAAAAAATTGCTATGCGATTTGGAAAACATTTAAATATTTTTATGCAATTTGAAAATGCAACAGAAATATTACACTATTGTGAAAATGCGGCAAAGTGATTACGCGATTGAAAATACAGTAAAATTACTATTGGGCCAATGTGTGGACCCATGTATGTAAAATTGTGACTTTGACTGTAATTAGTTTGTATGCATTAAACATGCATTGAAAAAGTTTGATGGACTATGTTAGGGCCAATGGCCTAGGAGAGAATTACACCTTTGTGTGAGTGCAATAGGCATAGTGTAGGTCACTTGTTGACCTTGGGGGCGTCGGGGTGCAAGTTTTCTACAATGAGCAGTTGGTAGCTCTACTGTACCATGGATCAGACCGATTCAACACACCAACGATCCGGACCGAGGCACTATACCTAATCAAGATTTGATGTAGACTGTCGTGTATAATGCTAGATGTGCAAAACTGATGAAAGTTGTGGCACTTGGTCTGAGGTAATTGTGATACCGATAAATCTTCTAGATTAATCTCTCCGACTTGTGTTTAGCTCCATGGAGTAGGAAATTGGGTCTGTGTACATGTGCATAGTCTGTCTACATTTTATTGTGACATTGATAACTGTTATTAATTATCTGTTTGATAACTGTTATTAGTCATATGATGTTTGATGTCATGACTATATTGAATATATTTTGTATTTGTATGACGTACTGTCTTTGCTGTCTCTATGCTACCATGTTAGTACTGGTGTTGGTAATCTACCTCTTTGTATGCTATTCTTGTATTGTATTTATATTCGGTAAAGACGGTGAGCAAGACGTTGAGCAAGAAGATGAGGAGCAGATTCCTGTTGAGGAAGCTAATTTTTGAATCGATGGTGTTACCGAGTTTTCTTGGATTTCTGAGGTTGCAGTTTTGGGGAGGCTCAGAGGCTTGGCGCATTCACTTAGATAGAGAGTGTATTATCTACATGGGAGATCTGACTGTTTCCCGAAGTAGGGTTTATCATGGGAATCCTTACTTTGTTGTTAATATTTATGTGCATTTGGAGCTTCCATTATCTATTAGACAATATTGGAGTGGTTGTTACCATACCCCTAGCGAGATTAGTATTGTATCGTCTACTCAGACACCTGTTCGTAGGAGCTTGCATCATCTTGGATTCCTATCTTCTGAGGAATCTGAGGAAGATCCTGATGAGGACCCGTCTGAGGGTTTTGCTCCATAGGTGTACTTGGGCTAGTATATTAGTTATGATAATGTTTAATTACTTTTGAGAACTTCGTCTATATATATTTAAGTTTGACAGTACTTATATTATGTAGATGATGTATATTATTTTGTGATATTATCTGGGTATTTATATATTCTACTAAGTTTATATTATCAATATCAAGGAATTTTACAACTCATATTATATTATAAAATATTATTTTATAACATGGGATAATTCAATAACAATTAATACAAAATGTGATGCCCTACGGTGGATGTTACATCTTACCCTAAGTAATGAGAATAATCCCAGATAATGGGTTACCCAGTACTACTCTTTCTATAATTCTTTATCATTTTGTATTTCTTTGTCTACCTTTTCTAACTTTACCTTAATTATCAAAAGAATAAAACTTCATACTTGCACCTTTAGTTCTACTCAACTTAAAGAAGCAACTTATCCATAAACATCGGCAAATCATGCCAATCAAACTTAGAACAGTGGGTCTCACACCTCATCATCACATCTCACATGATACCTTATGCAATTCTATGTTGTTCATGGTTTTAAACACTTTTCTAAGGCATTCCCAACTAGGACATGTATCAAAGATTCTCACATGTCTTGGCATTTCTTGTTTTAGTAGCCTAGAAAGGATGATTTTCAAGAATGCACCAAATATACATTCTAACTACAAAAATGCTGAAATTTTATAGGCAAATAGCCTCATCTCATATCTTTCAAATGACACAAACCTCACTTTATTTGGCTAAGTGTGGCAAAAGTTATGCAACAAATTGCAGAAGCTGCAATAGGGCACTAATTGTTTTACTTGAATCTCACCTCACTTTAAAGTGAAATTGGGAACAGATGAAGAGTGCAAAAATTCTGAAATCTTTACTTCTTATAGCCTTACATGTTAGCTTCAAAATGCCACTGGTCTTATATAATTACGACCTCGGAGTAGGAAGTTATGCAATCTAATTTATCAAGTGCCAGATTGCTTATTTTTACAGAATCTGTCTCGGATTTAGACAGAAATTAGTGCTTCTTGGGTTAAAAATCTATTTTTTTTACTACATGTAGCCTTATGTCTTAACTTTCAAATGAAATAAGAAACAAGTCATTTTGATGTCTATAGCTCATGTTATGCAACTAATACCCCAGGTTGTCAGAGAATTCTACAGAAACGTGTTCAGCATAATCTTGGGTACTACCCAAGTTCTAACCCTTAAAACTAGTTCCTAGATATTTTCCAACATCACAATTGCATTGTAACCTCTAAATACACTCCTAACTCATCAATCTTGAATCAATAATCAACTAAACTTTCACAAAATACCTATTTTTCAACCATCAAACATACTTCAAGAAAACTAGAACCAAACTAGAAATTCAAATCTCCAACCAGCTTTGAACATCAACCATGGTCCCTAAGCATCTTATAACCCTCATACATCCTTTTAATATATTCAAACATGACTTAAAGGAATCAAACATATGAAGAGAATTTAAACAGTTTCTCAAACTTTGCTTTATACTACTTCACGGTCATATCTCCTTGCTTAAGTTCTAGGAATGCCAACTCTTTCTGTTCTTGCAACTTCTTTGGAGAATACTAGTCCAAGCCATGTTATCTCAATTCTAGTACTGCCCTTTAAACTTCAAGTACTAGTCCACCAATGCTCAACTTCTTCTTTTAACATTTAAATAACAAGTGACACCTTTGGATCACCCATGCATCACATCGCTACAATTATCTCCTTTAACTTTCTAGTAGTCATAGCTGCTTGTTTTCTCACATCATCTATGTTTTTAAAAGTTTCTAACATGTCTGGTACACTATTGCCAGTGGGGGCTCTACTATTTCGAGTTCGCCTAGTCGATACTATAGTCTCCTACACATGCACATTATATATTGAATTGATCAGGCTCAATAATATGTAATAGTGTGACAGTTAACCATAACATACAAACTCAAGGTTGTTATGCAATTCTACCTATGCATCTAATCATTAAGACAAGACAAATGCATAACAAAACATAGCTAGTCCATACCCTGCCTCAATAGGATGAACTGCTCTGATACCAAAATGTAACACTCTTACTATTATTAATATGATATATCCAGAATTATACCTTAGAAACAATAGTAAGCACATCACCTAAAATATTCATTAGAACTTTAAATATACCTTACATTATTATACAAAAAAAAGGAGCCTGGACAAGGTGTATTAATGTACACATACATACTGAAAGGAGTTTATACAAAAGTGCCTTATAGTACAAATATTTATCATGCCTTCAAGGCATTGCCTATACGTTCATTAACAAAAGACCAAGTCAAAAATAAATATCCACTTCTGCTTAAATCATTGCGCTGCAATTACTGATCCTAGAATTATCATGGATTACAAAACTACAATGGGGTGAGAATACTAATTCTCAGTAGATTCTATTATGAAAAAGGCATCATCAAAATAATTCTACCTGTTTCACGAAAAAAATACATTCTTTTAAAACTTAAGTTAAAAAAAATACTTATAAATATAACTAGGAAGGTGGCAATCTGCCAAATCTGGTTCTTCCTCTCCCCGAAACAAAATTTCATTTAATAGTTTTCGAAAATATTCATTATCCAACTATACAAATATGCAATCATCAATAATTCAGAAATTGTCTCAAATACAATATTATAATGTCAAATCCAATCAAAGATTCCAATGCTTGTTCAAGTCATAGCATGAGATATAAATTCATTTCAATTTCATTCCAATTTAGTTACTCTAATACATCTCAAGTATCCAATACCATTCAAATACCATTCCATTCATCCAATTCATTATACAATTCAAATACTTCCTTAAATAAACACATTTGGCAGTGAGCATCATTCTCATTCCAAAACCAACATTTTTAATCAACAAACCTTCGATGCATAACCAAAAAAATGCACTCAATTATGATAGTGTCATAGTAGCATTCAACCTTATGTTTTTATTCACATTTTAAGCCATAATTCCATGCACAAAAATGTTAAAAAATTTCTGGTCTTAAAGGCAGCAATCTGCTAAGTCTTTGATCTATTCTCATAATCACAATCTTAAACAATCAAATGGTTAAAAATTTTGGTCACAAACAGGGCATACACAGCCGTGACAATCTAGTCTCAAAATCCAATCAATTTTTCTCCAATACAACCTTACAAGAAATAGATGAACAAATAAAAGAATACAACAAAAAAGTAGACCTCACCTCAAAACTCAAATCTTAAAATTTTAATCATTGAACTACACCATTAAACATTCTAAAACAACAACCTCGGCTTTGGGCATTGCATGACTCAAAAATCACATTTTTAGAAGGAATTCGGCCTAGAAAATCACCAAATTTTCAACCAAAGGTTAATAATAAACCAATAATGACTTTTCAACCTTTAACACACCAATAACCTTATTAAAAGTTAGATTTTATAGCCACTTCATTAGAAAAACGAAATTCCTGAATACAAGCTCATACCATCAAACCACAATAAATACAACCTTATACCATCCAACCACAATAAACACAAGTTCAAAGAGTCATGAATCAATGGAGAACAAGGAAGGAAATCATCTAATCCTACCCCTCACCCTCCAAACCCTCATAGCCCCATCAAAATTTAAATACAAAAAAAATGCTCAAATTCATAACCATATGCTCATGATTAAAACAAAGGAAAGAAAATAAAAGTTGCAAAGCTTTCAAAACCCCTACCTTGGTTCCCTAAGCTCACGGTTTTGAGAGTGGAAGGAGGGGAAGATGGAGCTTGATGATGGAGATTCTTGGCTCTTTGGAAAGAGGAAGTGATGAGGATAAATTTCTCTAACTACACCAACTCAAGATAATAGCTCTAAGGTGCTCATAAAAGAGCTTAAAACCAAAAACCCTTTTCTTTCCCTTGTTGTTGTTCAACACATAACAGAGGAGAGAAATGAGTGAAAGAGATGAAAAAGATAAGGAAATAATTAATAGGAAATAGGGTAGAAAAATCTAGAGGCTTTGGTTCAATGATTTTCTCCACTTTTCCTCCTTATTTTCTCTCCTCTCTCCTTTCTTTGGTTGCTATTTTCTCCCTCTATTTGTCAGCCTCTGTACTGCGTGAGAGAAGACAAAAAACGTGAAGAGAAAATTAGATTTAATAGGTAAAGAGGAGGCGATCGATGAATAGAAAAAATAAGAGTCTAGAACTTTTGGATCTGCTAGGTACACTTTAATCTTCCAAAGTTGAGTTTTTAAGTATCCATAAGTATTAGGAAAAAAATTAGGACTCATCTTAGTCCTCAGATCTATTTCTCCATAACTTTCCATATACTGTTATTCATCAAATAAGCTGAACTACTTTTCTCAAATTAAATCGAACATGTAAAATAAGTATAAATATACTGGCCTTAAATTATTTTCCATACCAAAGTATTCTCCATATTCTGCTTATCTTTCCATGGAATTTCATAATTTTCTGAGCTGCTTAATTGTCCTGACTATTTTCCAGCAATATCCTTAAAAATACCAAACTTGCTCTATTGCTTCTCCAAAAATTTTCACAACTCTTATCAATGGTTCTTAGTTAGGAAATAAATTTTTCATATTTATTTCCATCATATCAACTGATTCTGCAGATACCTTAATTATTCTCTTGTATTCAGTATTATAGAATTATGCTCAAACTAGTTCAGAAAATTATCTGAATGTAATGGGGTGAAGGTAAAGGATAAGAATGATAAGGACATGATAAGCTAAAAACCAAAGAGAATAAAAGAACATTGGAGATGAATTCTAAGAACAAGCATGAAAGTTTAATGCGATTCCATATGATGTAGATTATTGTCTTCATGTATATTTCCTCTTCCTTTTTTTTAGAAGTATTACAACTTGTTTTTTAATTTTTTTTTTGCATAACAATTTAGCACAACATTTTCACATCCCCCTACCCATAAACCTTGTTTGTTCTCAAGCAAGACAAAACAACAATAATAATTTAAGATTCCGCCACACTTGTTCATAAGCTTATCCAAGAATAATGACAATGCTCTCCTATTCCTTAAGGTAAAGGGACAACATGATTTTTTTTCACTAAGGGTATGTAATGAGCAAAGAACAACAAAGAATATGAAAATAAGCTCAAGGGGCTTAATCAAGGCGAAATATGTAAGGTTAGCTATTTGGCTAAAGTAGCCAATGCAAGGAAAGAATGCCTCAATCATGTTCATGCATGCATGTGAAAATATAACCTCAAAAAGAATCAAAGCAAGTTCTACAGTGATCAAAATCCATAAGTGAAAGTCACACAAGAAGGAAGAGAATGGTACAATTACTTAATTCATTCATCAATAAGCTCAAATTCTCACAAGGTATAAGTCTATCAAACTTAATTTACTAATTCAATTTCCATTACCAAACAAGTCAAATTCAAGATGGAAGACAATCATTCACTTTTGTCATGAACCTCTAATCCTCAATTTGTCCAAACTCACAACTTCCACACATCTCAAGAGCCATTGGAAAGCAACTAAAAACTAAAATCAAGAAACACACATTTTTTTTCAAAAATATCAAAATAGAATTTAAAAACAAAACAAAAACAAAATTGAACAACGAGAAAAATAGAAAATAGAATTGATAAAAAAACAAAAACAACTATAGAAATTAAAACAAAAAACAAAAAATAAAAATAAAAATAGACATAGAAATAGCAAGCAAAAACAAAAAACAAAAAATAGAAAATAGCATATAGAAAAATAAATAGATAGAAAAATAGAAAACTAAATTAAAAACAAAAAATAAACAAGTAAGGAAAGAAAACTCCCTCTTTCATGTTGGATAAGTAGCATCAAGTAAGGTCACCTCCTCCATGAGATGCTCTTGGAAACTATCATAAAAGTGCTTGAGTCTATGCCCATTAGCCTTGAAGCTGCTCTTTGTAGTCACATCTTAAAGCTAAACTACACAATAAGGAAAAACATTAGTAACAATAAAAGGACCTTTCCACCAAGATCTCAATTTTTCGGGCATCAATTTAAGACAAGAATTATATAAAAACACTTTTTGACCAATCTCAAATGTTTTTCTCATAATCATCTTATCATGGAAGGTTTTGGTCTTCTCTTTATAAAGTTTGGAACTCTCATATGCCTCCAAGCAGATCTTCTCCAATTCCTACAACTGTAGCTTCCTCTCCATGCCTACTTGGTCTAGGTCTAGTTTGCACCTCTTCACCGCCTAAA
The DNA here is from genome assembly GCA_029884605.1 of Ormosia emarginata. NCBI lineage: Eukaryota > Viridiplantae > Streptophyta > Magnoliopsida > Fabales > Fabaceae > Ormosia > Ormosia emarginata. Next base: position 52,629,655 of record JAQQTP010000088.1, read on the forward strand.
ATGCGCGATGCTCAATTTCTACCGGTATGTGGAATGCATTGCCAAAGACAATCCGATAAGGGGACATCCCAATTGGTGTCTTATGAGAAGTCCAATAAGCCCATAAAGCATCCTCAAGCCTCTGGCTCTAATCATTTTTTCTAGGTTGGATTGTCTTCTAAAGTATCTGCTTGATCTCTCTATTGGAAACATTGGCTTGCCCATTAGTATGAGGTTGGTAAAGTGTAGAAACTTTATGCATGACTCCATACTTATTCATGAAAGTCTCCATGCTCCGATTATAGAAATACGAACTGTAACACCCCAACTTTTGAATAAATGACAGTATTATCCTAAATGTACTGTTTTGTGTTTTTCTATAAATTATAAAATTTATTTGACTGTTTCATGATTGTATTTGAGTGTTTTGTGTGATTTGCTCCGAGTCAAGAAAATAATAATTTTCGGACCGGGGAAATCTTATTTTAATTATTCGGAGCTAGGAGATCTTACTAAACCCAATTCTGAATGATACATGTATTAATCTTTTAATTTTAAGGATTTAACTATGCAATAAAATAATTTTATATTATTATAATATTATTTTATTTGACAGTACCTACTGTCTCAAAAATAGTAGAAATCTGCTCCAAAATGACCATGGACTTGGAAAAGTCTGTGGGACCCGTATTTAGTGAGCCAGTCAACATTTCTGGCTAGATTAAATTCTAAACCAATGAGAGCTAGTCAACATTAGTTGCTTGAAAATTCTAGACCAATAAGAATCAAGTCCACAAAAGTGGTTAGACTTGTTAAGATTAAACTAGAAAGCTTAACCAAGTTAGCTTAAACCTAACTAAGTTAACATAGGAAGCTTGTTTAGTAACTAAATGAAGGAAACCTAGTTAGCTATCTAGTTAAGTCCTAGTTAGAGAACGTTCTAAAAATATCAAAACAAAACCTAGTTAATCTAAGCAACTATATAGTTAGGCAAGTAACTAAGTAAGCTAACTAAATGCACTTAAGTGTAACTAGATTTCATAAATGAACACAAACCTAGTTAGTTTCTCTTTAGGCCATTCGGTTATGGCATGTCCTAGAAGGTTCAAGAGTGGTGACCAAGCTTGGATATCATCCATTGATTACATCTAGGGCTATTAAGTGTTAGGAGAAGTCAACAAAGGAGGCCACCTCCCTTGATGAAGCTCACGGCCAAGTAGAGCTAGGAGAGCTCGTCACTTCATTCACTTCATCTTCTATCACTCAAGCTTACACTTTTCTTTCTTCAAGAACACCAAGAACAAAAATCACCATTGTTGCTTCTTTGAGAGGCATTCGGCCAACACCTACAAACCATACTTCCACCCTTCTAAATTTTCATCTAACCTAACTTCTCAAATCCAAACAACATTCTAAGAACATCTCTAGTTGAGAGTTCTTCCAAAAAAATTCATCTTGAGCTTGGAAAATCACTTTGGAGATTTTTCTTACAAGGTGAAACTTCTTGTTTCTTACTTCTAACATGATTTCTAAGGTTCTAAGCCATGATTGATCCATGGTTTATGTTTTTCTCCTATAGTTATGACTCTTTAAATTTTTGTTTAAGATCTTTAGGTTTCTCTTGGAAGGTCATGAAAACCATAGGAGGAGAGTTAGAAGGAGTTGTCTTCCTTTACGGTAAGAGGGAGATTTAATCTCATCAACCTTGTGTGGTGATGAGAAAATGGATTGTATGTGTGTGAAGAATCCATAAGGATTCATTTGTTTGGTTGTTTAGATGCTTTCCTTATTTGTGATTGATTATGTTTGTATGCATGTCTATAGCTTTAAAACTATATTGCATGTGTTTATAGATGTATGATTATTAATATAGGATGTGAATAACATGTAAGGTTTGCATGAGTGTTCCAAAGAACACAACATGGAGCTCACAGATTCACTATGAAAAAGAGAACCAAAATGTTCTCAACCATTTTCTAAAAGGATGAATTAATTGATTTAATAAGGTTAATGGATTTTACAATGATTTAGAGGATAGAAAATATTTTAAACATGATTTATACAAGAAATGATGAATTCGGCCAACATGCCTTTTTAATGTGTAATTAATCGAAAACTTGTTTTCTAAGTGTAGAGTAGTTATTTAACCTAAAAAGAATTCATTTGCAATGGATTTTTAAGAACTAAATAAGTAAACGAATTTTATTAGAAATATAGTATAGAAGAGAAACAAACAAAACTCTTGAAAAATACTTACCTTTGAGTTTTAAAGTGTGTTAGCAATTTTCCAAGTGTATTTTGTAGTTATAAACTAAACAAAGGAATTTTTAAAGAAAAACGTAGAAAATACCTTTTTAATGAATTTTCTAGACAAAATGTTGTCAAAATTTACTAGAAACAGATAAATAAAAGAGAAAGTTTCACAATATATTTATAACGTAAGAAAAATATTCTACATAGTTTAGAAGTATTAGAAATAGCTTACGCTTATTTAAAATAATGATTTTTAAGCTTTACGGTTAAGAAAACGATTTAAAAATTTTACGCGATTGAGAAAATGATTTTAAAACGTTACGCGATTTTAAAAATGTCAAAATATATTTACGCAATTTAAAAACGTTTGTAAAAGTGACGCGATTATGAAAACGCGATAAAATTTCTATGCGATTAATTGGAACAGTGAGTTTTGCTATCGGGCCAAAGTGGTGCACCTGGACATGTTGAGATATGGTACTGTCAAATGGAGACGTACTATATTTTGGAATATTGAGACTGAGGGTATTTTTGTAAATATGGTGACATATTGAGATTGAGGGTATTTTTATAATTATGGTTCTTATTCATGCATTGAGACTTGTATCAATTTGGTGAAAAATTGGTGATTGATTGACGAGATGAATTACACCGTGTTGTCGGTGTGATAAGCGTAGTGTGGTTCATTGAGTGGACTTGGAGGCATTAGTGTGCGGAATATTCCACTTATGGACAGTTGATCGCTCCTTTGGGCTGTGGTAACTGGCAACACACTAATGATCTCGACACTCACTATTCTTAATCGAGATCTTGTGGAAACTATTTAGTACAATGCCTGTAGTACACGACATATTTGGACTGTGTACTACTACACGATGTTTTGGACTATGGGCTATAGACACGATATTGGACAGTGCAATAGTTTGGTTAGGCATAAGCTCTCAATTCTACTTAAATAATCAGCCACCAGGTTTTCTGCTCTACTCTTATCCCGGATTTCAATATTAAATTCTTGGAGTAGCAACATCCACCTAATTGGTCATGGTTTCGCTTTGGGTTTCTTCAGAAGAAACTTCAACGTTGCATGATCAGAAAACACAACTACTTTAGAACTAAGCAGATATGATCTAAATTTGTCTAAAGCAAATACAATAGCTAAAAGTTCTTTTTCTATAGTTTTGTAGTTGGCTTGAGTAGCATCCAAAGTTCTGGAGGCATAGTAGATCACATAAGGATCATTCCCTACTCTTTGTGCCAAGATAACTCCCATTGCATAATTGGAGGCATCACACATAAGCTCAAATGGAAGTGTCCAGTCAGGTGGCTGGATGATTGGAATGCTAGTCAATTAAATGATCAAAGGCTTCCTGACAGTTCTGGTCAAATACAAACTCCACATCCTTTTGCAGCAAATTAAATAGTGGAAGAGCGATCTTTCTAAAATCCCCGATGAAGCGCCTATAAAAGCCTGCATGTTCCAAAAAATAATGCACCTCCCACACGTGTGTGGGATAAGATAAATAGGTAATAACATCTATTTTAGCAAGATCTACTTCAATGCCCTCATTGGAGACTACATGGCCAAAAACTATACCATGTGCTATCATGAAATGACATTTTTCAAAATTTAAAACAAGGTTAGTTTCAATGCATTTATGCAGTACATTATGTGACATTATTAAAGATACGCAATTGCTCATACAATTGCAATGCATGAATATGTTATGATTAGCAACCACCCATACAATTGTTATGCTATGTCAAATTATGCCTTATGTTCATGCCTATACAATAGCCTAAGGATGTAATGAATAATGTATGACACCATTTACGGAATCCTAGTTCCATGGTAATGTAATGATATGCATGATTTCTTAACAAAGCAAAGGAACTCAGTTCCATGAGTCTTGAACATACACTGGAACCCAGTTCTAGTAGTCTTCTTTTCGGGTAATGAACTCTTCAACTATGTGGTCTTCAACATTGATCACTGTGATAGGAAAGGTTAGTTACATTCTTATTCAAAATCATACTTGACCTTTAACAATGATCACTATGATAGGAAGGGTTGGTTACCTTCTCATTCAAAATCATATTTGATCATCAACAATGATCACTATGGTAGGAAGGTTTGGTTACCTTCACATTCAAAATCAAATTTGATCATCAACAATGAGGACTTAACCTCATCAACATAGTTATGAAAAATAATGATATCAAATGCTACAATAACTAGCATGCTAATTAGTTTACATTCATAACTACAAGTATGGAATACAATGATGTTAAGTACTATGATAGTTAGCATTCTAATTGGTTTACATTCATCTCATCTCAAGCATGAACAACAATGATGCTAAGTATCGCAATAATTAATATACCAATTGATTTACATTCATCACACAAACACTTCATTAAATACTAATATTAGAGTCTTAATACTCATTAAGAAGTATACATGAAGAATCTACACCAATAGGAAGTTCCATTGTATAACAAAAATCCTTATTTCTCCTAAGAAGCCACGACTAGGCACACTTCTGTCATGCCAAGGCGCCATGCTCTTTGTCTTGCCCACACCTAGGCATGGTTCCGTGGCGCCTAGGTGCCACCATGCGATGGAGGTTTTTACAGAATTCGGCAAAAAGCAGACACTATTCCATTTCGAACAAGTGGCCTTCCAACCACTTAAGTCTTCCATCTCAAGTGATTTCCAACACCCCACAAGGTCCATAAACTCATTGTAACTCCCAAACAATTTTCAAATCACTCTACATGGATCAATGAATCAAACATCTACCTCAAAAACCTAAAACTCAACTCTTAGCTCAAGAGGAATCAAAGGAAACTAAGGAATGCAAAATCATCTCTAAGTATCAAATAAACCAAAATCATGTCATTCTCAAGTCCTACAATAAGAATTAAGCAAGAAAAACAAAAAACTACACCCTAAACCCATTATTGCTTCATCAAGTATCCTCATGAAACAAGATGAAGGAAATGAAGAAAAAGGTGTTAAAACCCTCTAACTTTGGAAATTGAAAGAACTGAGAAGCTCTTTTCCTTCCTTTCCTTCTTCCTCCTCTTGGTTTGTTGATTCTCCTCCTTTTGCTCCTTTCTTTGCTTTCCCTTTTTGCTTCACTAATGCACCCATGAAAATGGTGAGAAAATGAGGGGAAAATATCTCATTTTATGGCCAAAGAAGTCAAGGCAGTAGAAATGAGAGAAAATGTGAGCGACTTGGTCACTTAAGTGACTTATCCTAATTCCCGATTTGTTAAGAACACTTAGATTTCACCAAATCCAGTTTCCTAACTTCTAACCAGTTTAAAATAAATCCTAAGATTCATAAAAAATCTTGTTTAACCATTTCCATAGTTTTCCATGTCTATTGGTAGTCAATCCGGCATTGAAATACAAACTCAATATGCTTAAAAATACTAAACTAACTCTGATTATCATCAAATTTTAACTACACCTTCTTCTACACATTTGTAACCTAGAAACAAATTTTTCACATTTATTTCCATTAACTAAGTAGTTTAAGTCAATTTCAAGGTTAATAACAATTATTTTTCACATATAGTGTTACAACAAAGTGACTAAACATGCTCAGAAGGCTACAAAATTAAGCAGACATATTAAGCAAGTATTAGGCTACCTTTTTAACCATATACAAGTCAAACATATTTTCAGGGGTATTACATTTCTCCCCTCATTTTTAAAATTTTGCCCCCAAAATTTGGTTTACCTAATGTAAGAAGTCGTAAACAACTCACATATAAAAATAGGTGCAACCAAATACCAAAGCAATAAAATTTCACCAACAAACTCACCTTTCTCTGAACCAGGAGACTATGTTGTCTCCTTGCCCTGCTACCAATAGACTCTCCCTAGTCTAACATCTATCTTTGCCTCCTTCCTTTGAGGATAATTCTTGCAAAGTGGCCTAACTTACCACACTTATAACATGTTATTTGATCAACTATACAAGCTTTGTCTTCGTGGTGTCTACCACACTTAGCACATAGTTGCTCATGATCAACCATCTGAACCTACATTCCTTTGTCCTTCTAATCTCTAGATTATGGAGCACTCCTCTCTGCCCTTTCCTCTATACTCTTCTGTTTGTAGTAGTCTTGTGATCGATGCTCCTACTGTGGCCTAAAATTGAGGGGTTCTACCACTCTACACTTATTAACTAAGGTAAGGTCTTCTCAGATCTCAAAAGGCTTCACTATCCTCTTCGTACTATCTTTCAATCCCATCTCAAACTTCACCACTTCCAACTATCATTTGGGTTGTACCTAAGGTAAGATGAGAACTTGGACAACTCCTCAAATTTAGCCATGTACTGTCCAACAATCATGTTTCCTTGCTCCAGCTGCAAAAACTCCATCTCTCTATCCCTTCAACATATATGTAGCAAAAGACATCTTCTGGTCCTCTGTGCATCTATTGCTGAATCATACTTACCTCGGAAGAATAGAGAACTAGCCTTCCGGAACTCTAAAAGATCATGAAAATCCTGATTCTTTTCCACTTGCACCACTTGTGCCAACTGAGGTTGCACCGATTATGTAGCTTGGTTGTTCCCCATCTGCTCAAACATCCTTGCAGTTGCAGCTGCCTGCTCTCTGATTGCATTGATAATTGCAATCGTCTATTCTCTTATCGCATTGGCCATTGCCATCACGGCCTCGGCCATATTCGGACCTTCATTAGCAGAGTTCCTAGTTTTATGAGTTCTCCTTGGTGGTGCCATAGTTTCCTATACACACAGAATAATTCATATTGAGTTGATCAGTCCTCAATATCCTATAACCATATAATAGTAGCTAATAACAATCCAACCTAAGGTATGTCATGCAATTCCATTTAACATCTCATACCCCAACATAACGAGATGAACTACTCTTGTAACACCCCAAAAATTGCTTGTTTTCTATTATATATGCTTTTTATAATTTTTTTTTGTGAATTATTTGTGTGATTTTGATTATTTTATTATATTTCTTGATTTTATTATATATGCTTTTTAAAATATTTTTCCTAGGCCAGAAAATTTTGGACTGTGAAACGGGGTCGGGGGATCTTACTAACTTGAAGTCGGACACAGTTTACGAAGTTTTCATTATCTTAGATTTTATCTGACAAATAAAATCAGGGTATGTCATATTATCCAACGAACAATAAACACTAATTTTGTTAACGGTAACTTTTATCCATTGGGTAATAGCTTGTTGTGGATGGTTCTAGATGTGATCTTAGTCATTTTTTTCTAAAACTTTCCTTGATGACATCATCCATGTGACATCACTTAGATGACATCACTTGTTGACTTTCCAAAAAAGTGAACTAATAGAAAACCAACTTCCTAAGCAAGTTTTGTATCAAGCTTATTGGAGAAGCCATTTTTCTTTCACCTTGGGGAGAGCCCACAGTTTTGGGGAGAGAAAAAGATGACAAAGTTATCATCTTTTCTCTTAATCTCTAATTTCATCTTTCTTTCAAAAAGCTTTCACCTTTCTCTCTCATTTTTTCTCCTATCTTTTTCTCCCTACACCTTATGGCCAAGCACCCAATGTTCACCTTCTATGTTTGTTTAATTCTAGCCAATTACTTTCCTTGAATCTACACCTCACTTGTAGACTTTTCCTCGTTGGTACCATTTCCAAATACTCACATTTTCAACCTCTTTTCATCAAGCCAAGTTTGGAACTTTATAGGTAAAGTTCTCAATCTTTTCTTTCAATCTTGTTTTTAAGGTTCAAAACCTTGTGTTTGGTCCAAGGTTGTCTTGTTTATGCTTGGTTTGTGATATTTGAATGCTTGGGAGTTTCTAGGGTTTGGCTTGGTGGTGGTGGACGAAAATCATCAAGGAGCTTTCTTTTGTATCTTCTCTTTAGGTAAGAGGGAGATTATCCTCTTCAACCATCCATGGTGGTGATGAACGAATTCTGTGTGTGTGTGAATAATCCATGTGCGGATTCATTCACTTGTTTGCCTAGGTTCAATGCTTTGCGATTATTTGCTTTATTTGTTTTTATTGCTTTGAATATTATGCATGAACTTGCTAGAATGGAAATATGATGATTGTTATGTGTCTATGATGTGAATCACTTGAAAAGGAAAAAGATTTTTTGGTCCCATGGACCTTGAGGCTCACAGCCAAGTATGAAAAAATTGGATGTCCAAGACAAAATTTTGTATTAATTTAGGAATTTAATAAATTAAGTGATTAATGATTCATAAAACGAAGGAAATTTTGGGTTCTTAGACCCTTAAGGTTCACGGCCATATAGGGGATCTAAGGCTAAGGAAATTTTGTATTAAGTTAGAGCTTAGATAATTAGGTAATTAGAGACATAATTAGGGACTCATAAAATGGAAAATAGGAGAATAAAATTTTATCCTTACATCAAGAATGACTTTTGGCCAAAGTGGTTAAAAATAGATTTGAATGATGTTTGAGAACTTAATAAATTAAGTGATTAGTGATTTATAAAATTAAGGTATTCTAATCAAGAGAGGTTTCTAAAGGTAATGGAAAGAGGGTTTTCGAAATTAGAGAAATATGGACTTTGGTGAGTAATGTTAGAAAAATCTTTCCTTGAAAAGTTTTATTATGATAGACATTGGAAATTAAGGTTGACTTCTATATTGAGTTTTAAAGTTTCAAAATGGAGTTTTAAATTTGCAATGACGATGTTGCGTAATTGAAAATAAACGGTGATTCTGTTATTGTGTCCACAAGGGGGGACTCAAACTTATTGATGATTGTTATGGCCAAGTCGTGGCCTATGGTTTCGGATAAATCATAACATTGTTAAATGTGTAAGCATTGAGTCATTCATCATGCATTGTGAAAGCCCGTTGGACTCTATTTTGTTACTGCTATAAGCATAGGAGATGAATTACACCTTTGTGCGGGTGCGATATGCGTAGTATAGGTCATTGCTTGACCTTGGGGGCGTCGGGGTGTGGTTTATCCCACAATTGGCCAGTTGGTAGCTCTATTGCGTCATGGTACAGACCGATGCTAACGCACTGACGATCCGGACCGAGACACTATCCTTAATCACGATCTGGTGTAGACTGTCTTGTATAAGCCATGTTGTGCAAATTGAGAAAAATGAAAGCACATGAATTGAGGCTGACGAGATATAGACAAATGTCTTCTAGATCATTCTCTCCGAAATTGTGTTTTGCTCCATGGAGTAGGAAATTGGTTCATTGTGCATATGCATAGTCAGTCGACATCTCATTGTGACATTTACATATCTGTTAAATTATCTGTTGAATTATCCATTGGAATTTTTATTGAATTATCTGTTGTATGAAACAATGATTATATGTGTGTTTTTGTATTTTGAATGGCATTATTGTCATTGCTATTTCTACGTTGCCATGTTGATATTGTTGTAGGAGATCTCACCTCTTTATCATGTTATTCTAATGTGTATATATTTATATACTGGATGAAGACTGAGAAGAAGGTGAAGTAGATCGCACCTATCTGTTGCTTTGTTTTTTTTCAGAGATGGTGGCTAGGAGAGATTTCGTTGGTTATGTCAGAGTACAATTCCTTGATGGTACGAATGCATGGCGCATCGACTAGTTGTTGAGAACGTTAGATATGTAGGGGACGTGACTATATCTATTCGCAGGACCCACGATAGGGACCTTTTCTTTTCTCTCGATGTTACTTTACGCTTGGAGTTTAACATGCCTATCATAGAACTGTGGGGTGACTACTTTTAAACCCCTCAAGAGGACTCATTTGTATCTTCTGCTCAGGCCCCTGCCCGTGAGCCTGTGGCTTTTATCAAGATTACCTCTTCTGAGGAGGATCCTGAGGAGGAGCTGTCTGAGGGTCCTTATCAATAGCTTGTGGAGCTTGTTATGTTTTGTAGCTTTTAGGGTCTTATGTCTTTTTGTTGTTCTTAGTAGCTGATGTGTATAATCTTTTTGGGTATGTAAAGTTATTGCTCTTGTTTTACTAAGATCCTTTGATGTATGTAAGTACTTATAATATGTATCTTTTGGTTGATGTATGTAATGCTCTTTATATTATTCTCTGCTAAGTTTATATTGTTTCCGCATTTAAAAAAAAATGGTAAATCCATAAGATTATTTGATAATCAAGAAATTTTTATAAACCGGGTTTTAGTTTCTTTTGAATTTTGTCTTTTCGGTGTGATGCCCTTTTACGGAAAGGGGCATTATAACTCTGATACCATAATGTGTCATCCTAAATTTAATAATAATAATATAACCTATATTATACCAAAGTGTTACCAAGTGGCCTCAATACTTTAGAGGGGGTGAATTGAGTTTGTAAAATAATTTCACAAATCTTTCACAAAACACTTGATTATCAATTTTCGTTGAAGTTATTGTTGATCAAAGTTGAGTGAATAGAGAAGATAGAGGGCTTTCACTTATAAGTAAAACAATCAAGTAAGATAATATTCAAGCAATTCAATAAAATAGTATGTTGATGTATGCTCTAGAGGCCAATTTATTTTGACTGTCTTACATACATTGTATTATGCTATTTGTTTAAAATATGAGACATTTCATTTATTGTGTATTATTTATGATAAACATAATAAAGTCATTAGAATAGTAGGTTTTATGCCATAGAACGTCAAATGGATGACTTAATCGTGAGATGCTATTGGATAGAAACAAAATACTATTCTTAGATGTCCCTAGTTAAGCATTATTGTTAATCAGGACAGTAATAATGCACTGAGACTCGTATATGCGTAGACTGGTGGCCACATCTCATAGGTCATAGATATGAGATATCAAGTCTTCACATGGATACATATAGAGTAATGATGTATTGGACAGACCCGCTATGAGAATGCTACGTGGATTGTTACGTGAGTGTCATAAGCGATTCTTATAGTGATAATGGTGTATGTGGTCCTTTGACCTGAAATCACTACGATTCCTTTATGAAGAGTTGTATGTTTTAATGCCATCAAACATCATCTATAACAAGGTGTTTATAAAGTTGGTTGTTGGACATACCGTGAATCATGTAGAGGGATGTGAGTGACCTAGATAGGATTTGTCCCTCCTACATAACAGGGGTGATATCTTCGGGCTCCCTAATTGAGTGAGACTACAAAATGCATGATCATGCTCAAATGAGTCAATATGAGATATTGATCTCATGTATTATTACTATGTCTACTCGAGTATCAGGAATCAGAAGATTGAACTATACAAGGCTGACACGTTTCATGCCTTGTGTTCAATCTAGATATTTGGACAAAGGGACTAAACTACACGGTAACATTGATCACAGAAAAGTTATGTCAAATTACTGACATTCTCATTGCTTGGGTAGTAGTGATGTATTGCTAGATACCACTCACTACTTGTAATATTAAAATGAGATTTAAATATTACTACCAATGTCATGAGAACCTGTAGAGACGCACACATAGAGTAGACTAAATTGGAGCAATTAGAATCCAAGTTGGATTGGGATTCAATCATGGGCTAGACTCATAACAGATGAGTATAGTGTAACACCCTGAAAATTTGCTTGTTTTATGTTTTATATTCATTTTATAATATTTGTGATTTTTTTGAAATTATGTGACTTGTTTGATTATTTTAATATATTTTTCAATTTGTGTGCGCCGTGGGCGGAGCCAAGAAAATAAAATATTTTCCCAAGGCTTGAAAACTTTGGACTATGGAAACGTCGATGGGAGATCTTACTAAACCTGAGGTTGGGCACAATTTACGAAGTTTTATTTTTCGAGATTTTATTTGATAAAATAAAATTGCAGTACGCTTTATTATCTGTTGGATAATAAATACTGATTTTATTAACAATAATTTTTGTCCATTTGATAATAGCTTGTAGCAAAAATCCTTATCACCTTATCTAGAATATCTACTTTATGTCACATCATTTGACTTTTTAAGAAAAAGCTACCAAAGCTTCTTATGGAAGCTTTCCATAAGGCTTCTCAAGGAAGCTTCCCCCTCTCTAATCCATGTGGTCTACAGTTTTTGGGGGCAAAATGGGTGGCAATTTGTCATCCTTTTTACAAAATAAAACTCATTTTTTCATTCAAAAAGCTTACTATCACTTTCTCTCTCTACACTTTCTCTTCTCTCATTTTCTCTCAAACTTTCTCTTCTCTATTTTCTCTCCACCCTCACGGCACCGACATCCTTCCACCCTTCATGAATGTTTGATTTTCAAGCTCACACTTTGCTTGAATCTACATCTTGATTGGAATACTTTTCTTCTTGTTGGAATCATTTCCAAGGAGCTCACCCATTCTCTCCATTTTCTCTCCTCTTCCACGGCCAAACCACCATTTTTGGCCATCCACATCTTTTTGCTCAACCAACCTTGTTTCTTGCACCTTCTCATCATCTTGAAGTTTTTATCTTTTGTGACCATCACCCAAATCAACCGTTTTCATCTTCTTCCATAAAGCCTTAAGATTTGAAGTTTTAAGGTAAAGTTCATGACTTTCCTATTTTCTCTTCTCATTTTCGTGATTCTTGGTCACCTTTGTGACCAAGGGCTTAGTTTTTCAAGTTTTGGTTATTGATTGTGAAAGTTTGATGTCCTAGGATTTTAGTGGTGGCATTGGACGAAAATTATCAAGGAGGCATCAAGCTCTAATCTAGAGTTTTTGAGGTGAAATTGCTAACTTTGCTTCTATTTTCATTTTAAGGTTCTAGACTATGTTTTCATCCATAGCCATCTTAGTTAAGCCTTGTTCTTGGACCATCTCTCACCTTTTCTCTCACTTTTCCTCTTCTCCCTTTTCTCTCCATGTGAGAAATCAACGCTCAGGCGCTGGTAATGGAGCGCTTAGGCGTTCAGTTGGCATAGAAAAAAATGTTGACTGTGCCTAGCCAGCGCTTAGGCACTGGAAGGCTAGCGCTCAGGCGTTCACCATTAGACATTCTACACTATTTTTCTTCCAACCTTGTTTAATTCCAATAAACCCTTGATCTTGAATCTAAACACTATTCTAAGATATTTTCATGTAAAGACCATCTTCAAATTCATCCATTTTCAAGTGTTTCTTCTAAGTCCAAGATTTGAAGACCTAGAGGTGAAGTTTTGAATTTTCACTTCTAATCTTATTTTTAAAGTGTTAAACCATGATCTTGATCCATGGTTGTCTTCTATCAAACTTAGATTTAATGTTTGATTTCTTGTTGTCTTAAGGAATTGCTTGTTGGTGGTGGACGAAAATTCAAAGAGACATCAAGGAGCCCTCTTTTGATCTTCTCTTAAGGTAAGAGGGAGAATCATCCTCATCAACCACTCATGGTGGTGAGGGATGAATTTGGGTTGAGAATGGGGGGTTCCATGTGTGGATTTCTGCCATTAAGTGATTAGACATTGGATTAGGAACTCATAAAATGGAAAGGGAGAAGAAACGAAATCTTACCCTCAATACAAGAGTGAATCTCGGCCAATTAAGGAAAATGAGTGAAAGTGAGGTCTTGACAATCATGAGACATTTAATTAAATAAGTTTTATTAAGAACAAAGAGAAGGACTAATTGAATTAGGGAAACAAGAATTTGGAGTTTAAAGGAGGTTTTAAGAAACATAAAATACTCATTTTAAGTAAATTTTATTAAGGACAAAAAGAAGAATTTTTTAAATTAGAGTAATAAGGATTAGGTGAAAGTTAGGAGGATATATTCCCTAGTGAAACTCAATGGGAAAAGTGTTGAAGTTGAGGTATAAATCTAATATTAAAATGATAATAGAGGTTTTACATATTTGAGAATGAAGGACAACTTGCTACCGGACTCACAAGTGGGGACCCAGGACTATTAATGACTGTCGATGACTGTTGTGGCCAATGATGGCTTATGATAATGAAATTCATGACATTGATAATTATAACATTTGCATCTATGTATGCATTGAGTCATGATCATACATTTTACCTGCGGGTACCGAATAAGGTGGCTGGGACACCGATGGACAGACCAACGAGTACCGAATGAGGTGGCTGGGACACTAATGAACAGACCAGCGGGTACCTAATGAGGTGGTTGGGATTATTACATTGAATATACTTGACAAGATACAGGCATGTCTTGTGGATCATTATCCCCGAAATTGTGTCTAGCTCTATGGAATAAGGAATTTGTATATTATGCATTTGTATAACAGTCTGCATATCATTGCATCATTCTATACCTGCCCAATTACCTGATGCTTGATGAAATGACTATCTATTGAATTATCTCTTAAATGATGTATGAAGTTGATGATTGACTAATAATATTATTTTGCTTGTTGATAATTATGTCTGTCGCTTGCTGTATTTGGATGGTATTACTGTTTGCACTATCTCTAAGCTGCCATGATGGTATTGATGTAGGAGTTCTCACCTCTTTATTGTGTCATTATGTTTTATATTTATATTTGATAAAAGATCATGACGAAGAAGAAGAGGAACCATACCCTTACTGTTTGAGCTGATTTATTGTTGTCGATATGGTATCTGGACAAAATTTCTTTGGTTACGTATGGGTGTAACTTCCTAGGGGCATTGATGCCTAGCATGTCGACCAGGACACCGAGCGTTATATATATAGGGGTTGCGGCTTTGTCTGCTAGTAGTACCTATCCTAGGGTTACCACTTTCCCTTTTAGTGCTTTTGTACCCGTCATCTTTTATTTGAATATGTAAGTATTATGTTTCGTGTTACCAGTGCTTTGTGTCAAGGATGAATATATTTATATATGTAATATATTTTCCTTCAATGATTGTATTTTAAGAGTTGTGTACTAGATATATTTCATTCATGGCTCATATTTTCTATGTATACACAATGTTTAAATTTGGAAACTTGTTGTTAAGTTGTAGCACTCCTAAATTTAGTGACTGTGGTATAATGGCGATTGTGTCGTGGTTTTTAAATTTAGGAGCATTACATCTATAACCGGTTATGGGAATTGTATAATCGGTTATTTCCATGCATTACAAACTAGGTGGCCTCTGTTATGAGAGAATAACCAGTTATGATTTTTGCATAACCAGTTATTTGCGTGTTCCAAAGAACACCAAATAACCCAATAACTAGTTATGGTGTTGTGGTAACCGATTATTTTCCTCTTGCAGAAGATAACTCTCCTTTGTCTTTGATAATAACTGGTTATGGGATTCTCCTAACTGGTTATTTTAGCTTGGCAGAGAGCAGAAACTTCACCCAAAAATTCATCTTTTCTTCCTTTCAAGTAACAAACCTTTGATATACTTTCTCACTTAGTGTTTCTTCACCATAAACATGTTTTCTTTAGCAAAATATCCCTTAAAACCATTTCTCATTTCTATTTCCTCCAAGAAACGAAGGATCCAACCCATTAATTAATTTTCTCTTTTCAATAGTCACTAGAAAATTTGATATTTAAGATTTTGGAGGACTTAAACATGGATCACGCACCTGCCAAACAAATTTGGAGAAAAACTCTGACGTTCAAGTCAGTATTGAATTCAAGATAAAGGTCCAAAACAAAGTTAATGTAGCAAAATTATTAAATTATGCAGCAAAAGATGACATTATGTAGCAAAATGATTTTAAATAACAAGATTTAAATGCATAGTTGATCCAATATGCCAAGTTCTCTTCTTATATAAAATAATGCTTCTTTATTTAATGGTTTAGTGAAGATGTCAGATAGTTGCTTAGTGGTTTCAACAAATTCAACCATACAATCACCTTTTTCAACATGATCCCTTATAAAGTGATGCCTAATCTCAATATGTTTAGTCCTTGAATGCAAGATGAGATTCTTGGATAAATTGATTGCACTAGTGTTATCACACCTTATAGGGATGTGATCAAGCTTAAGACTATAGTCTTGAAGTTGTTACTTCATCAAAGGATTTAAGCACAACAACTCCCAGCTACAAAATATTCAGCTTTAGTTGTTGACAATGCCACACTATTTTGTTTCTTGCTATGCTAAGAAACTAATGAGCTTCTAAGCAAGTGGCATGTCCCACTAGTGCTCTTCCTATCTAGTTTGTATCCAGCAAAATCAGAATCGGAATAACGAATTTGGTTACATGAAGCACACATAGGGTCCAACGAACCCATTTGTGAAGTGCCTATTAGATATTTCATAATTCGTTTTACAGCACATAAGTGTGATTCTTTAGGATTTGCTTGATATCTAGCACACATGCACACACTAAATATAATATCAGGCCTACTTACTGTAAGATAAAGGAGTGAGCCAATCATACCTCTATATTTTGGGATTTCTACAGATTTACTTCCTTCATCCTTATCCAAATAACAAGAAGTGCCCATAGGTGTAGCCATATGCTTGCCATTGTCCATTCCAAAGTTTTTGAGTAGCTCATTGCAATACTTGAATTGACTTATGAAAGTCCAATCCCTTGTTTGCTAGATTTGGAGACCAAGGAAGAAGTTGAGCTCACCCATCATAAACATCTCAAACTCACTTTGCATAATGTTAGCAAACTCTTTGCAAAGAGACTCATTAGTGGCACCAAATATGATATCATCAACATATATTTGAACAAGAAGTATATCATGCTTTTTATGCTTGATAAAAAAAGTAGTGTCTGTAACGCCCCTTTTTCTATAAGTAGCCACGAAGAAGGAACGTCACACTATTATAACTATGAACATAAAGTGAAATAAATTAAACTGCGGTAAAATAGTGATTGTCTTTAAACTCATAGTCCCAAATCATTTTATGGTTATTTAAGTTTATTTAGAATTATCACAATATTTTTTTTGTTAATATCATAAATTATTATCATTACTAAGTGGAGTCAAAAAGGTTCATTTAAAATTCATCACATATAGAAGTAATTATTAAAATGGTCGCAATAAATAAAATTTACAACGTAAGATAAACCATACACATTATATATATATGCACAAGCCTGTTTAGTTACATCCTAAAATGTACAAAAAGCAAAATATGTACCCACCCAAAGAGATACAAATATACACCCATCAATCTAGCATATACGTCAGGCTCCCCCAAAAAGATAACGGATAGCCATCAGCAGCCACCGAACAGAACAGTCCCTAAGACTGACGAGATCGAGAAGGGACCGTAGAAGGGTCCTCCTCGGGGTCCTCTTCATCCGACGAAACATCCATCGGAGCGACAGAGCAACGGGCGGGAGCTCGAGCAGTGGACAAAAAGTAGTCATCTCATGGGGTGTAATACATGTCAGCCCATATGTCCCTTACGGGCAGGTAAAACTCCAGCCACACAAAATCATGAAAATAAAAAATAGAGGCGTCGTAACGACCCCATGCTAGGGACACCGTCAGCTCCCCATGGTATACACAACGGTCCGTCTGCACATTAATGTGCCAGCAATTAAGGCCTCCATGAAATGTGATCCGTACATTGCCGAAGAATACACGAGGGCAGGACGACATCCTCAATCAGCTTCAGTTGTAGTCTGGCCAGAAGCCTGGAAACTCAGGAGCTTCCTTGTCTTCCTCGCGCACGTATTCTCAGAAGTACACAATCCAACAGAATACAGAGAAATAGAGAAAATACAGAAAGAGGTGAGACACTCATCATTCATTACCCAGTGTGGCAGTAAGAAACTAAACGGCGCTAGATGCCCACATATAACACAGTTTATACATTTGATCTCTGTAATATTAAATTCACAGTAAAAGTAGAATAACAACAATTAGTAGTACGATTATCAACAACAGATAAATAATAGTGACATTATCAGCCATCAACAGTTCAAGTATTCAACAATTATTTTAGAAATAACGGTAAACATATTCCACGGTTATAAATGCTCATGCTCAATGATTTATGTGACTGACAATTCACGATGCAAAAGTGTATCAAAATTCCTACTCCATGGAGCTAGACATAAACATTTTCGGAGTGAATGATCAAGGAGTAATGCCAGTATATCATTAGCCTTAAAATGCAGTGTGCTTTATCTCATAAAAATGTTTACGCAATTAGCTTATACGTGGCACCTCGACAGTTGATCGTGATATAAGACAACATCTCAGACAGGATCGTTAGTGTGTCGCATTGGTCTATCCCACGGCCCCAATGGAGCTACCACTGTCTATTGTGAGACACCCACAACCCGACGCCCTCAGGGTCAACAACATATGACACCTATGCTTAGTCTATTCGCACCCGCACATAGGTGTTATTCAAATTCCTAGGCATACATAGCCTTTCTAACAGTGTCCAACGGACAACACACATAAGTAGCTGTGAAGAAGGAACGTCACACTATTATAAGTCCGCATTTATGGATTTACATTTTCCAAGTCTTAAACTTGATTAATTATGACAATTTTAGGTTACTTTAACCCTTCAAAACCATGGCCTTCCAAGAGTTACTAGCCAATGTAAATTCTTTCACTTGATTAAGAGTTATGCAAGTCTCTAAATTCTTAAATCCCCAAAAATTAATCAAGACATCAATTAGCCCATAACTTGTCTCTAAAAACCGTGGCCTTCAAGGGTCTTCAAAGTCCAATTCTTTCACCACATTATGCATTAGTTCCTTATCATCAATTCACTTAATGTTTAGCTCATCAAAGTCAATCCATTTCCTCATTGTTCAAGCCAAAACCGTAGCCATCATTAGGTCTTCAAGTCCAAGGTTTCTTTCCATTTTCATACTTTAGTTTCTTATTATTAGTTCACTTAAATTTTGATTTATCAAGGTCAATCCAATTCCCTAATTACCTTCTAATGTCCAATTCATCAATCCTTCATCCAAGTCACAAATTTTTCACCATCTTTCTCCTTCATGGCCGTGAGCCTCATAGAATTAGGGGTCTAGGTTTTCACTTCCCCATTGGTCCTTATCCACTTAATCAATACCATTCCATTTGGTCATAAAAATTTTAAGCAACAACACCCCACCAAGAGGGTGTTGGTTGTGAGCCACCTTACACAAAGCAAGGGACTTTTGTCTCAATTTCACCAATTCCAATCCATCAAAATTATTACAATATCATCAAGAATCAAATTCATCCAACAAATCAAATAAAGTGATGAAAATTTAAAGAATCAATAGAAAACAATAAAATCAAAAGAGTAACCCATATTAGGGTTTCTCACAAATCCTCAAACAAACAAGTTTCCAACCACCATTTTAGGTTGAATAGAGTGGTCTCCCTCTTACCAAAGAGGTGAACACGAAATGGTCTCCCAAGAAGCTCCTTGTGATTTCGGTTTTCGTTCTTCAAAGCCCTAGAAAATCAATCTCAAAGAATCAATACCAAAGCTTGGAAAAGAAAGCATCCTTGACCATGGAAATGGTCTTGGAACACGAAAAGAAGAAGAGAAGAGAAGAAAGTAGTGACCTTTACTTTGAAGTTTCAAGCTTTGCTCTTGAGGAAAAATGGTGACAATGAAGGATTTTGAAGTAGAGTATGAAAAGGAAAAGCTTTAGAATGATGAAGAGATGCTAGAAATAGAAATGGTGAAGTAAGAAAACGAAAATGGTGAGTGGGGGAGGGGCTGCCGAAATGGAGGGGAAGAGAGGAAGAGAAAGTGGTTGAGAGAAAATGAAGAAGAAGAAAGTGAAGAGAGAGAAGTGGAGTTGTAAAATGAATTAGGGTTTGATATGTTAAAGTAAGTAGTAGAATTTAGTCTCCAACACCCCAAAATGGGCTGCCAACCGTAGCATCAAGAAAGAGTGAGAGGAAGTGTTTTGGCTTTTACATGCAATTAGAGTGGGTAATTTGGTCATTTGAGGTCAAAGTTTCTAGAAGCTTGATTATAATAACATTATATTTGAATTAAAGTAGATTTGATATGACATAAATTAAATTACATTAGGATAATGTGATAAGATTTTTATTACATGCTATTATCCAATGGATAATAGTTACAGTCGACAGAAGTCAGTATTAGTTAATCTGACGGATAAAATTTTCACAGCATTTTATTATTTTATCTGTTAAAATTTCTCGAAAGACATGGAACCTCGTGAACTGTATCCGACCTCGGGTTTGTTTAGTAAGATCCCCCGTTGACGTTTCCATAGTTCAAGGTTCTCAGAGAAAATATCTCATTTCCCCGGCTCCGCTCAGTGCACACGTAAAACGAGAAATATATTAAAATATTCGACGTTTCTGGAAAAATTCCAGAAAATTCCCAAAAATCACAAATATTATAAAACGACTATTCGTCATAAAATTACAAATATTATAAAATGAATATTTATCATGAAATAAATAAAATTTGGGGTGTTACAGTGTCAACCTTTCCTCTAGAGAACCTTTTTTCTAAAAGGAACTTGTTCAACCTTTCATACCAAGCTCTAGGAGCTTGTTTTAAGCCATACAAGGCTGTTTTCAATTTAAAACATGGTTGGGGAGTTCAAAGTCTTCAAAACCAAGAGGTTGTTCCACATACACCTTTTCTTGTATGAAACCATTTAAAAAGGCACTTTTAACATCCATTTGATAAAGCTTGAAATCCATGATGCATGCATATGCAAGTAGCATTGTAATGGCTCTAATCCAGCTACGGGAGCATATGTTTCGTCATAATGTATTCCTTCTTCTTGATTATAACATTTAGCAACAAACCTATTTTTGTTTCTTATTATTAAGCTTGTTTCATCAAGTTTGTTCCTAAAGATCTATTTGGTGCCAATTATAGGATGATCATTGAGCCTTGGAACTAATTCTCAAACTTGATTTCTCTCAAATTGGTTTAGTTCATCTTGCATGGCCAAGATCCAATGCTCATCATCAATGATCTCATTTATGTCTTAGGTTCAACTTGAGAGACAAAAGCCAAATGATTACATGCATATCTAAGAAAGTTTCGAATGATTATCCTTTTTGATACATCACCTATCACCTTGTCAAGAGGATGATATCTTGATGTCCTACATTCATTGGGTAGGTTCATGATTTCTGAATCCTGTTACCTTGGGGGATGAAAAGTGTAACGCCCCTATTTTCTTAATGCCGCGAAGAAGGGATGTCGCACCATAATATAAAGAAACGAAATAAAAATTTGTATTGCGGAGATAATAATTACTTTGATTCATTTAGACCTGGTTCATTAATTAATGCTTGATTGAATAATTTGCATTCTTGGATTGTAAAATGATCGAATATTGAGATATGTGCACACGTTTTTTTTCTTTTAAATAACGGTAAAACATAGCAATAATTACAAATGCAGTAAAATTGATACAGTATTGAAATTCATACATACACAATATATATTATACGCATCAGCCTGTTTAGTTACATTCCAGAATATACCAAAAAAAAAAGCAAAAGATGTACTCATCCAAAGTTATACAAATGTACCCCCATCATATACAGCAAAACGTTAGGCTACCCAAAAAGATAAACGGTTAGCCATCAGTAGCTACCAATAGTATCATCCCCTAAGATTGACGAGAAGGGACCGTAGCCAGGTCCTCCTCAGGGTCCTCTTCATTCGATGAAACATCCATTGGAGCGACCAAGCAACGGGCAGGAGCTCGTGTAACACCCCAAACTTTAATATAAATAACCGTTATGTCCTTTTTGTACTGTTTGTTATTTTTCTGTATGAAATACAATTTTATTTTACTGTCTGTGATTTTATTTGAACTTTTTGTGTGATTTGCTCCGGGTCAGGAAAATAATAATTTCCGGGCCGGGGAAATCTTATTTTAATTATTCGGAGCTGGGGGATCTTACTAAATCCAATTCTGAATGATACAGTTATTAATCTTTTAATTTTTAAGATTTAACTGTCAAATAAAATAATTTTATATTATTATAATATTATTTTATTAGGCAGTACAAATAAATGACAGTGGACCCGAAAATGTCTTGCGGGATCCACATTTAGAGAAACAGTCAATGGTTTTGGCTAGAGGAATTTCTAAGCCAATAAGAGTGAGTCAACGAAGTAGGCTTGACAATTTCCAACCAATAGGAAGAGGTCAATAAAAGTGGTTAGACTAATTAGTTTGTAATTAGAAAACCTAAGCTAGTTAGTTTGAAACCTAACTAAATTAGTTAGAAAGCTTGTTAAGTAACTAAGTGATAATAACCTAGTTAACTATCTAGTTGATATCTAAGTTAATAAAAATCTATAAGCATAAAGCTAACTAAGTTAACCTAAGTAATTAACTAGTTAGACAAGTAACTAAATTATTTAACTTAAGTGTAACTAGATGAATTAAGAAGAAGCAAACTTAGTTGCTTTCTCCTTAGGGCATTCGGCCAAAGCACACCAAGGCAAGCCAAGAAGCTTCAAGACCATGCATAGTCATTGCATGACTAGGTTTGCATGCACCAATGAGAACTAAGCTTGGGGACCAAGTTTTAATCCTCACCATTGATCATTTCTAAGGCTTGGATGAAGCCAACCAAGTGGACACCTCCTTTGCATTGAATTCCACGGCCATGTATCACTTTGGAGAGCAAAAATCACTTCATTCTCTAATATTTTCTCTCTTCTCTCTCTTCCAAAAACACAAAACACCATTGTTGTCTTCTTTGTGCACCATTCGGCCAACAACCCTAAGTCACCATCCATCCACCCAAAATTTTATCCAACCTACTTTTCTAAAGCTAAACACAATTATAAGAACATCTCTAGTTGAGAGTTCTTACAAAATCCATCATCTAAAGCTTGAAAAACTACTTTGGAGATTCTACCATGAAGGTAAAATTTCTTGTTTTTCATTTTTCTAAATTCTTTTTCAAGGTTCTAAGCCATGATTGGTCCATGGTTTAAGCTTTCTTTCATGTTAGTAACTTGTAGAAATTATTTAAGCTTGATAGGTGTCTTTGGAGGGTGAAACCGAAACCCTTAGAAAAGAGTGAAAGAGATTTAAGCTTCACTTAAGGTAAGAGGAAGACTTGAATCTTATCATCCTCGGGTGGTGATAAGAAAATGGAGTTGTTTGTGATTGTAGAATCCATAAAGATTTATTTGTGTGCTTGTTGTTATAGTCTTCTTGGTTGTGATTTGTATTGATATGCATGTCTACAAGCTTTGAATATATTGTATGTGTTAGAAATGCATGAATAAGTAGTAGGATGTGAATAATATGCAAGGGTTGCATGTGTGTTCCAAAGAGCACAAATCCAAGGCTCACGGCCTCAACACAAAATGGGAACCAAAATGTTCTCAACAATTTTTTAAAAGAGTGATTTAATTGACTTAGGTAAAATGACAAGATACAACATGATTTAGAATAAGAAAAATGAATTTGAAGATCAAATGACAATTTTGTGTCTTTCGGCCAACATGCCTAAGTTGAATGTTTTGATTTCTAAAATTATTTTCAATCAAGGTTAAGGAATAATGCCAAAAGGAATTCTATTACAATGAGTTTAGAGGAATAAAAATGATTAGATTAAGTTAAAGAAGTTAAAACTAATGATTTTAATGTTTAGAAGACAATACAGTAGCTTTTGTAAAATTTCTAACGTAGAGCTCACTTTATGTTTTGAAGCCCGTTAGTAGTTTTCAAAAGTATAATTAGATGGTTGTAATACAATCAAAAGAAATTTTAATAGAAAAATTTAGAAAACCATTGTTATAGATTTTCAAAGTAAAATACTATCAATTTTTGTTCAAAATGGACAAATAAGATAGAAAAGATATCCAATATATTGTATACGGTATGGAAAAATATTCTACGTAACTCAAACATATTAAATATTATTTCTGTTTATTTAAATAGTAATTTTTAAGGAATTCGGACAAGAAAATGATTTAAAAATCTTACGCGATTGAGAAAACGATTTAAAAACAGTACGCGATTTTAAAAATAGAAAAATATATTTATGCGATTTAAAAACATTTGTAAAAACGATGAAATTATGAAAACGCGATAAAATTTCTACGCGATTGATGAAAACAATAAGTTTTACTGTCGGGCCAAAGTGGTGGACCCGGACAGATTGAGGAAAGTACTGTCAAGTGGGACGTACTGCGTTTGGTGGTTAAGGGCGTTTTGGTAATTATTTGAGATTGAGGGTATATTGGTAAATATTGTTTTTGGCCATGCATTGAGTTTTGCCAATTTGATTGATAATTGGTGATTTGATTGACGAGATGAATTACATCGTGTTGTCAGTGTGATAAGCGTAGTGTGGTTCATTTCTTTATGGACTTGGAGGCATTAGTGTGCGGATTATTCCACAAGTGGACAGTTGGTCGCTCCTCTGGGCCGTGGTAACTAGCTACACACTAGTGATCTCGACACGCACTATACTTAATCAAGATCTGGTAAGAACTATGCTAGTACAATGCCTGTAGTTACACGATGTATGGACTGTGTACTACATCACGATGTTTTGGACAGTGGGCTATAGACACAATGTGAGACAGTGCAATAGTTGGTTGGGCAGCCTAAGGTACTAATAGGACTTACGAGTTATTCTCTCTGATGTCTGTGGTTGTAGCTCCATGGAGTAGGGTTGAGTCGCATTACATATGAGTTATGTGTTGTACATTATAATATTATTATCTGTACCATTTTATCTGTGACATTATGTGATGCTGTTACACTTAATTTTTGTGTTACTTTATATTATTATTTATGTTGTTATGGTATGTTATATTGTATGAATTGCTATATCTGTTGTATTATCGTTTTCTTATTTACCATGTTTGTGGTGATATAGATTGTATTACTCTTTATTGTACATGTTTTGTTTTCTGTATTTTAAATTGTGTTTTAAAAGAAGAGTTTGAGGAAGAGGAATAGCCTCTTGAGTGTGTATATCCCGAGGACGAGGAGCAACAGCAAACTGAAGATCAGTTCGACGACCAAGAACCATCCGATCACCCATACCCATTGGATTAATTGAGTGAGTATGACGCTACCAGGATTCTTTGGTTTCATGAGGTTGGACTTTCATGGAGGCTCTGAAGCCTGGCCACTGCAAGAGGATAGAGATTCGGTTACGTACGTAGGGCGTCTGACTGTGACCATATGTACAAAGTTTAATGGAGTGCCTATCTTTTCTACTGTATTATATTTACATGTAGAGCTACCGTTATCTCTTAGGCGTCATTGGGGTGGTATGTTTGATGCGCCTAGTGAGATTAGCAACGTGTCGACAGCACGAACTAGAGTCCGTAGAGGGTCGAGGCATCTTGGTTACTTATCACCTGAAGTTTCATCTGAGAGTGATCCTTTAGAGGGTTAGAGTTCTGTGATGCGTACTTGGGTGCGTCAGCGTTTTGTATATATAGACTTCTTACTGCTTTGTTTACTGTGTTGGTTTAAATATTTATAGTTGTAAATTATTTGTATAACTTAAAACAAAAATATATGTATATTATGTGTGATGACAGTTTGTTTATTTTATGTTCCATGTTATTTTATTTCCTAATATTCTGTTTAACTGGAAAAATTTTACA
Organism: Ormosia emarginata; assembly: GCA_029884605.1. Lineage (NCBI taxonomy): Eukaryota > Viridiplantae > Streptophyta > Magnoliopsida > Fabales > Fabaceae > Ormosia > Ormosia emarginata. The sequence goes on from JAQQTP010000088.1 coordinate 52,655,308, forward strand.
ACCCGTATTACTATATAACAAATGTCTTACAACTTGGGTAGAATTTTATTTATCTTTATTTTGTTTTATTTCATAAATGTGACATCCCCATAAGGGTGTTATATTAGTTGGTATTAGAGCCCAAGTTAGAGTCTTTTGGGGTTGTGGTTGGGTCTGTTTTTGCTTGTGTTGTGTGATTCTCTGTGATTTACTTCCGAAAGGATGTGTCTGACTTTGTTTTGTTATGATTGAAGAAAGGAGATGTCTGGCAGAAGAGGAGGACGTGCGAATGTGAATCGTCTTTGTGGATCCTATGATTGATTGCAGCAGAAGCTATGCGGCGAATGGTGAAGTAATTACTCGGCGAGAATCGAGAGAAGCGACTCAATGAAGAAGATGCTACTGCTGATGCCCTAAATTTATTTGAATTTAGGCGTAACGATCCACCGTAATTTAGAGGCGAGATTGATCCGGAGAAGGCAAGTCAATGGATACAAGATTTGGAGAAGATATTTGAAGGAATGAGATGTATAGATGACAAGAAGGTGACGTATGCAGCTTTCATGCTGAGTGGAGACGGCGAACATTGGTGGAGAGGAACCCGCCGATTATTGCAGGCTGAAGGAACGGAAATTACATGGGAGGTATTTTCTGATGTATTTCTGGAGAAGTATTTTCCTGCGAGTGCTAGACATGACAAGGAGATGGAATTTCTTAGTTTGCGTTAGGGCAACATGACAGTTAATGAGTATGCTTTTAAATTTGAGAGTTTGTCTCAGTTCTCAAATTATGCTCAAACTCGACCGGATGATGTGTGGAGATGTAGAAAGTTTGAGGCAGGGCTAAGAGTGGAACTGAAACGAGGAATATTATCCTTGAGGATGAATCAGTTTCATGCTTTAGTAGATGCTTGTGCACGCCTTGAGGAATTGGAGCCGTCACGGGATCCCACAAATCGTAATTTTAGACCAACAAGATTTCAGAGGGGTGGTAGTAGTTATAACAGTTGGTTTCAGCGCAAGCCATATACTAGACCACCACGGAGTCAATCTCAACGACCACCAGTTGGGGGAAATACTAGTGGTAGTAGAGCTGGACAGAAAGTGGTGTTTACGTCAACATATTTTAAGTGCGGAAAGAAAGGCCATATTTCTACTGATTGTTCAATCAGAGGGACAATTTGCTTTAATTGTGGACAACCAGGATATATAGCTAAGGATTGTACACAGCCGGAAAGGAAACCTGCTATGAGAACTGTTCGTGCTGTTCAACCGAGGTCTGGAGGGTGAGTATACACTATGACCATGGTTTGGGAACAGCGGTTTCACAGTCTGAGGATCTGATTCAAGGGGAAGGTGCCATTGAAGGTAATCTTCTGACTGTGTTTTATGATTCTGGAGCAACACATTCATTTATTGCATATGATTGTGTGGAAAGATTGAAGTTGCTTATGTCTTCTCTGAATGTTAAACTGATTGTATCTACACCAACTGCTAAACCTGTACTTAAATCTAAGATATGTTTGGATTGTCCTGTTGTTATAAAGGACCGTGTGTTTTCTGTCAACTTGATTTGTTTGCCTCTTGTTGGGTTAGATGTAATACTAGGAATGGACTGGTTATCTTCTAACCATATCCTTATAGACTGTGCAAACAAAACCCTAGTCTTTCCTAAGGAAGAAAAGTCTGGATTCTTGACTGCTGTTAAAGTCAAGTCATTGTTAAGAGATGGAGCGCAGGGATATATGATATTGTCTTCGTTAGAGGTCAAGATTGAGAAAGATGTGAATACTATTCTTATCGTCAATGAATTTCCAGAGATTTTTCCTGATGACATACCTGGTTTGCCACCAGAGAGGGAGATCGAATTTTCTATTGATTTAGTACTAGGAGCAGGTCCTATCTCAATTTCCCCGTATCAGATGTCGCCAACAGAGTTGGTGGAGTTAAAGAAGCAATTGGAGGAGCTGTTGGAGAAGCAGTTTGTACATCCTAGTGTTTCACCGTGGGGAGCACCAGTGCTTTTGGTCAGGAAGAAGGACGGAACTTCTCGACTTTGCGTAGATTATCGTCAGCTGAACAAGGTGACTATAAAGAATAAATATCCACTTCCGAGAATTGACGATTTGATGGATCAGTTAAGGGGAGCAATGGTATTTTCTAAGATAGATCTGAGATCAGGATATCACCAGATTCGTGTTAAGGTGGAGGCTGTACCTAAAACAGCTTTTCGAACTCGTTATGGACATTATGAGTATCAGGTAATGCCATTCGAAGTGACGAATGCTCCTACCATATTCATGGACTATATGAATAGGATTTTTCGTCCATACTTAGACAGATTTGTCATTGTCTTCATTGATGACATTCTGATCTATTCTCAGACTAAAGAAAAGTATGCTGAACATCTCGGTATAGTCCTTCAGATTCTGAAAAAAAAGTTGTATGCAAAATTGGCAAAGTGTGAGTTTTGGTTGGAGGAAGTTCAGTTTTTAGGTCACGTGATTTCCAAAGAAGGTATTGCGGTAGACCCATCGAAGATGGAGACTGTTTTACAGTAGGAAAGGCCTAAGACTGACAGAAGTTCGAAGTTTTGTTGGGCTTGTTGGATATTATCGGAGGTTTATCGAAGGTTTTTCTAAGATTGCCGGACCGCTTACGTAGCTCACGAGGAAAAGTCAAGCTTTTGAATGGACGGAAGAACGTGAAGCAAGTTTCCAAGAATTGAAGAAGAGGTTAACAACTGCACTAGTGTTGATTCTACCAGATTCTAACGGAACTTTTGATGTGTATTGTGACGCTTCTTACCAAGGACTGGGATGTGTATTGATGCAAAACCGGAATATAGTGGCTTATGCTTCTAGACAGTTGAAGGTTCATGAAAGGAATTATCCAACACATGACTTGTAATTAGCTGCAGTGGTTTTTGCATTGAAGGTGTGGAGGCATTTTCTGTATGGAGCAATGTTCAATGTCTTTAGTGATCATAAGAGTTTAAAGTATTTGTTTGATCAGAAAGAATTGAATATGAGGCAGAGGCGATGGTTGGAATTCTTAAAGGATTATGATTTTCAACTCCAATACCATCCAGGAAAAGCTAATGTGGTAGCTGATGCCTTAAGCAGAAAGGTGATTAGTGTTTCGGCAATGATGATAAAGGAGGAGGAATTGATTAACAAATTCCGAGATTTGTGGTTGTCGGTGGAGTTTGTGCCTGGAAGAATTCGCCTATGTAAGGTCGTGATCATAAATGAATTGCTTGATATAGTTCGAGATAAACAAAAGGAAGATGTGTTTTTACAAAACGAAAGAGAATTGTTGAAGCAAGGTCATAAGGTGACGGTAGGGGAAGGATCAGATGGAAACTTAAGGTTCAATGGAAGAATCTGTATACCCGATGATTCTGAATTTAAGAATGGGATTCTAGATGAAGCTCATACTAGTGATTTAAGTTTACATCCAGGGATGACCAAGATGTACCAAGACTTGAAAAGGTTGTTTTGGTGGCCAAGGATGAAAAGAGATATAGCGGAACATGTGGCGTCTTATCTGGTTTGTCAGAAGGCGAAAGTAGAATATCAGAGGCCAGCCGGTATGTTACAACTGTTAGCTATTCCAGAGTCGAAGTGGGATAGTATCTAGATAGATTTTGTTACTGGATTACCGAAGATGAGGAAAGGTCATAATTCGATATGGTTTATAGTTGATAGGCTTACGAAATCAGTGCATTTCTTGCCCATCAATATTAAGTATTCGTTGGAGAGATTAACCCAGATGCATATCAGTGAGATTGTTAAGTTGCATGGTGTGCCTACATGTATAATTTCTGACCGAGATCCGAGGTTTACATCAAGATTCTGGCGAAGTTTACAAGAAGTCATGGGAACTAAGTTGCGGTTGAGTTCAACTTATCATCCACAAACTGATGGTCAAACGGAGAGGATTATACAATCTTTGGAAGATCTGTTGCGTGCCTGTGTGTTAGAGCAACGTGGAAGTTGGGATGAATTTTTATCTTTGATAGAATTCACCTACAATAATAGTTTTCACTTGAGTATAGGGATGGCACCCTATGAGGCGTTATATGGAAGACGATGTCGAACACCCCTGTGCTGGTATCAAGATGGGGAGAGTATGACTATTGGACCAGATCTTGTATAACAGACTACAGAAAAGGTAAAGATGATACAAGAGAAGATGAAGACGACGCAAAGTAGACAAAAGAGTTATGCTGATAAGCGTAGGAGACCTCTTGAATTTGAGGAGGGTGCACATGTATTCTTAAGAGTGACTCCTACGACTGGTGTCAGAAGAGTTATCAAATCTAAAAAGCTTACTCCTAAGTTTATTGGGCCTTATCAGATTCTTCGACGAATAGGTCCTGTAGCATATCAGATTGCTTTGCCGCCTTTTCTATCCAATCTGCATGATGTATTTCATGTGTCTCAACTAAGGAAGTATATTCCGGATCCAACGCATGTGATACAGCCAGACGAAGTACAGTTGAAGGATAATTTGACTTACGAGACTTTACCTGTCAGAATAGAGGACAGAAAGGTGAAGCAGCTTCGAGGGAAGATGATCGAGCTGGTGAAGGTCATATGGAATTATGTGACAGGTGATGCTACTTGGGAGCTATTCGTTTTAAGGTATCCTCATTTGTTTTAAGGTATAACAAATTTCGAGGACGAAATTTTTGTTTGTTGGGGAGAGTTGTAACACCCCAAACTTTAGGATAAATGACTGTTATGTCCTTTTTGTATTGTTTGTTGTTTTTCTGTATGAAATACAGTTTTATTTTACTGTCTGTGATTTTATTTGAACTTTTTGTGTGATTTGCTTCGGGTCAGGAAAATAATAATTTAGAAGCCAGGGAAATCTTATTTTAATTATTCAGAATTTGGGGATCTTACTAAACCCAATTCGAATGATACGATTATTAATCTTTTAATTTTTAGGATTTAACTTGTCAAATAAAATAATTTTATATTATTATAATATTATTTTATTAGACAAGTACAAATAAATGACAATGGACAGGAAATGTCTTGCGGGACCCACGTTTAGAGAAACTTGATCAATGGTTTTGGCTAGATGAATTTCTAAGCCAATAAGAGTGAGTCAACGAAGTAGGCTTGACAATTTCCAACCAATAGGAAGAGGTCAACAAAAGTGGTTAGACTAATTAGTTTGTAATTAGAAAACCTAAGCTAGTTAGTTTGAAACCTAACTAAATTAGTTAGAAAGCTTGTTAAGTAACTAAGTGATAATAACCTAGTTAACTATCTAGTTGATATCTAAGTTAACAAAAATCTATAAGCATAAAGCTAACTAAGTTAACCTAAGTAATTAACTAGTTAGACAAGTAACTAAATTATTTAACTTAAGTGTAACTAGATGAATTAAGAAGAAGCAAACTTAGTTGCTTTCTCCTTAGGGTATTCGGCCAAAGCACACCAAGGCAAGCCAAGAACCTTCAAGACCATGCATAGTCATTACATGACTAGGTTTGCATGCACCAATGAGAACTAAGCTTGGAGACCAAGTTTTAATCCTCACCATTTTGAGGAAGAGGAATAGCCTCTTAAGTGTGTATATCCCGAGGACGAGGAGTAGCAGCAAACTGAAGATCAGTTCGACGACCAAGAACCATCCGATCACCCATACCCATTGGATTGATTGAGTGAGTATGACGCTACCAGGATTCTTTGGTTTCATGAGGTTGGACTTTCATGGAGGCTCTGAAGCCTGGCGACTGCGAGAGGATAGAGATTCGATTACGTACGTAGGGCGTTTGACTGTGACCATACGTATAGAGTTTGATGGAGTGCCTATCTTTTCTACTGTATTATATTTACATGTAGAGCTGCCGCTATCTCTTAGGCGTCATTGGGGTGGTATGTTTGATACGCCTGGTGAGATTAGCAGCGTGTCGACAGCACGGACTAGAGTCCGTAGAGGGTCGAGGCATCCTGGATACTTATCACCTGAGGTTTCATCTGAGAGTGATCCTTCAGAGGGTTAGAGTTCTGTGATGCGTACTTGGGCGCGTTGGCGTTTCGTATATATAGACTTCTTACTGCTTTGTTTACTGTGTTGGTTTAAATATTTATAGTTGTAAATTATTTGTATAACTTAAAACAGAAATATATGTATATTATGTGTGATGACAATTTGTTTATTTTATGTTCCATGTTATTTTATTTTGTAATATTCTGTTTAACCGGAAAAATTTTACAACCCGTATTACTATGTAACAAATGTTTTACAACTTGGCTAGAATTTTATTTATCTTTATTTGTTTCATTTCATAAATGTGACATCCCCATAAGGGTGTTACAGCTCGAGCAGTGGACAGAAAAGAGTCATCACGTGAGGTGTAGTACATGTCAGCCCACATATCCCTAACGAGCAGATAAAACTCTAACCAGACAAAAGCATTAAAATCAAAAATAGGGGCATCATAACGACCCCATGCCAAGGACACCGTCAGCTCTCCATGGTACACGTAATGGTCCATCTGCACATTAATGTGCCAGCAATCGGGACCTCTGTGAAAAGTGATCTGTGTGTAACCCAAGAATCCACGAGGGCACGACGTTATCCTTGATAAGCTTCAATCGTAATATGGCCAGAAACCTGGAAACTCAGGAGCTTCCTCTTCCTTATGCTCGTCATCTCAAAAGTAAACAGATCGACAAAATATGGAAACACAAAAATACAGAAAGAGGTGAGACACCCAACTTTCATTACCAATATGACAGTAAGAAAACAAAACGACGCTGAACGCCCACATATAACACAGTGTATATATTTAATCACAGCAATATTAAAATTAACAGTAAAGGTAGATCAACAATAATTAATTGTAATAATTGCGATAACAGGCAAACAATAGTTCAGATAACCAAACAATTATTGAAGTTATAAGAATAGTTATGAATGCTCATGCTCAATGGATTGTGAGACTGATAATTCACAATGCACAAGGTACCAAAAATCTTACTCTATGGAGCTAGACATTAACATTTTCAGAGTGAATGATCAAGGAGTAATGCCAGTATATCGTTAGCCCTAAAAACAGTGCACTTCATCTCATAAAATAGTTGCACAAATGGCTTATACATGGCACCTCAACAGTTGATCGCAGTATAGAACAGCGTCTCAGTTCGGATCGTTGGTGTGTTTACATCGGTCTATCCCACAGCCCCAATGGAGCTACCACTGTCTATTGTGAGAAACCTGCACCCCGACGCCCCCAGGGCAACCACTATGACCCTACGCTTAGTTTATTCGCACCCGCACATAGGTGTTATTCAACTCCTAAGCATACACTGCCTTTCAAACAATGTCCTATGGATAACACATATGTATGATGACTTAATGTACATCATGTACGTTTATCAATGATGCATTCAACATAAGTATACCACCATGGCATATTTATTCATTTTTCAACATCAACATGTTATCATAATTCATCAATTAACACAAGTCCACATTATGGATCCACATTTGCAAAGTTTTACACTTAAGTTTAATTATGAAAATTTTAGGGTAAATGCCCCCTTCAAAATCGTGGCTTTCTAAAGTGTCATTATTCAATTTTAATTCTTCCACTTCATTAAGAATTGTGCATGTCTCTAATTCTTGGTCTCAAAAGATGCACCAAGGCATCATTTAGCCTCAAGGTTTTCCCTCTAAAACCGTAGCCTCACTAGGTTTCCAAGTTCCAAATTTTCTTCCATTTTTATGCCTTAATTCCTTGATATCTAATCATTCAAATTTTTGTTCACCAAAATAATTCCAATCTCTTATGGTTTCAAGCCAAAACCGTGGTCTCCTTTTTGGGGTATTAAACTCTTAGAACTTTCCATTTATTAGTTTCAATATTATAATTCAACATTTAATTACATAAGCTCTATTTATTTGTGTACAAAAATAATTTTACACCCCTAAATTCTAGTCAAAACCGTGGCACCATATTAGGGTAGGAACCAAATTTTCCATTTAACAACCCTAATATGATCAAGCATATTCAACACATCCAATATGTCCAAGATTACTAATCAAGCATCAATCCAATTCAAGAATATATAAACATGCAAAATTACTAAATAAAGTGAGCTACAAGGATGGATTTCTCCATCAACAGGCACACAAGGTTTCCTCACCACTAAAAATTGGTTGAAGTGAGTAATTTCCCTCTTACCTAAAGAAGAATCACGAAAATGGTCTCCTTCTAGCTCCTTGGTGATTTCTGTTTTGAGCCTTCAAAACCCTCAAAGTTAGAAGCTTTGCCTTGGAAGACAATGGAGGAAAGGTTGGATTTTGGATAAACTTTCTAAATGAAAGATGTAGAGGAGGTGAAGGTGAGTGTAGAAATGAGCTTGGTGAAGAGAAAAGATTAAGAATGGTGGTCTCTAATGGGGCTGCAATTTTGTGGTGAAGGAGGAGGAGTAGAGAGAAGGTGGAGAGAAATTGAAGAAGAAAAGGTTAGAGAGAGAAGTGAATTGGTGAAAATGAGTGAAAGTAACTAAGTGTGTGAAGTGTGAAGGAATCAAATTCCCCCCCCCCCTTGGGCAAGGGTGTGCCGCGGCAATTGGAGAGAGAAGAGGGAAAAATTTTGGCTTCCCCAACAAGCCAAGGGCAAGGTTGTCATTTGGCCAAAGCTTCTCAAAGAAGCTTCTTAATTAAGGTACACTAATTTGAATTAAAGTGAGCTTGATTAGACATAAAGTAGATTACCTTAGGATAATGTGATAGGGTTTTTGATACACGTTATTGTCCAATGGACAATTACTACAGTCGACAGAAGTCAGTATTAATTTATCTGACAAATGAAATTTACATCGCGTTTTATGATTTTATCTGTTAAAATTTCTCGAAAAATATGAAACTTCGTAAACCTTGTCCAGCCTCGGGTTTAGTAAGATCCCCTGTCGACATTTCCACAGATCAAGGTTCTCGGGAAAAATATTTCATTTTCCCAGCTCCGCTCATTTTACACGTAAAATGAGGAATAATATTAAAATATTCCACGTCCTCAGAAAAATCCAGAAAAATTCTCTAAAATCACAAATATTAGAAAATAAATATTTATCATAAAATAAATAAAATTTGGGATGTTACAACTCTTCCTAACAAATAAGAATTTCGTCCTCGAAATTTTCGTACCTTAAAATAACTCTAGGTACTACTCCTTTATTTTATCCTTTAGCTCCCAAGTCGCATCACTGGTTGTCTAGTTCCAAATCACTTTCACCAATGAAATGTCTTTCCCTCTGAGTTGCTTCATTTTCTTATCCTCAATCCTTACAGAAGTTGTTTCATAAGTCAAGTTCTTCTTTAATTGTACTGAATCAGGTGCTATGACATGATCAGGTCTTTGAATGTATTTTCGGGGTTGTGACACATGAAAGACATTATGGAGATTTGAGAGAAAAGGGGGTAAAGCTATTTGGTAAGCAACAGGACCTACCCGACGAAGAATTTGATAAGGTCCAAGGAATTTTGGAGTGAGCTTTCTAGATTTGAGAACTCGGCCGACCCCAGTCGTAGGCTTGACTTTCAGAAATACATGCTCTCCTTCTTCGAACTCAAGAGGTTTCCTTCTTTTGTTCACATAACACTTTTGATGACTCTGAGCCATTCTCATCTTTTCCTGAATCATTTTGACCTTTTCGGTTGTCTGCTGGATAAGATCAGTCCGATTGTAAGCCGCTCTCCATCTTGATACCAACATAGTGGCATTTGGCACCTTCCTCCATATGGAGCTTCATAGGGAGCCATCCTTATACTTGAGTGATAACTGTTGTTGTAGGTAAACTCTACCAACGGTAAAATTTCATCCCAACCTCCAGTTTGCTCTATAGCGCAAGCTCTCAACAGATCTTCCAGTGATTGAATTGTTCTTTCTGATTCTCCATCAGTTTGAGGGTGATATGCAGAACTTAGACATAGTTTTGTCTCCATTGCTTCTTGAAGACTCTACCAAAACTTCAATGTAAACCTCGGATCTCTGTCAGAAATAATGCTTGTGGGCACCGCATGTAGTCTGATAATTTCACCAATGTACAACTGAGTTAATTTCTCCAATGAATATCTCATGTTGATCAGCAAGAAATGCACTGACTTTGTAAGTTAGTCCATAATTACCCATATTGAGTCATATCCTTTTCTTGTCCTTTGTAATCCGATGACAAAGTCCATGGCAATGCTATCCCATTTCCACTCGGGAATAGTCAAGGGTTGCAATATTCCAGATGGTCTTTGATGCTCAATCTTCGTTTTCTGGCAAACCAAACAAGAAGATACGCATCTGCCAATATCTCTTTTCATCCCATGCCACCAGAATAACTTCTTCAAGTCTTGATACATTTTGGTCATGTCAGGATGCATGCTCAACTTACTTGTATGAGCATGTTCTAGAATATACTTTCTTAATTTTTGGTCCTTTGGTACACATACCCTACCTTGGAATCTTAAAATTCCATCACTTCCTTCCTCAAACGTCGATACACCACCTTGCTTTATTAACTCTTTTTCCTCTTGCAAGAACTTGTCAACCTTCTGCTTCTTGCGGATGTCATCCATTAGTTCACTCGAGATCGTGACTATGTTCATGCGGATTTTTCCCAGCATCAATTCTACAAAAGACCATATGTCTCTAAATTGTTCTATCAAGTCTTTTTCTCAGATCATCATGGCAGAAACATTGATCGTCTTCCTACTTAAAGCATCGGCCACAACATTCGCCTTCCCAGGGTGATACTAAAGTTAGAAGTCATAGTCTTTCAAGAATTCTAACCACCTTCATTGTCTCATGTTCAACTCTTTCTGGTCATACAGATATTTCAAGCTCTTGTGGCCACTGAAGATGTTGAACGTTGCTCCATAGAGATAATGTCTCCATATCTTCAAAGCAAACACCACAGCAACTAACTCTAAGTCGTGCGTTAGATAGTTCTTCTCATGCGCTCACAATTGTCTCGAGGCATAAGCCACCACTTTTCCGCCTTGCATAAGCACGTATCCCAATCCCTGATACGAAGCGTCATAATACACTTCAAAGGGTTCACTTGGATCAGGCATAACTAACACTGGTGAAGTAGTTAGTCGCCTCTTTAGCTCTTGGAAACTTTCCTCGCAAGCGTCCATCCATTCAAAAGCTTGATTCTTCCTCGTTAGTTGAGTGAGAGGTCCAGCAATCTTAGAGAATCCTTCGATGAACCTCTGGTAATATCTGGCTAATCCAACAAAGCTTCGGATTTCTGTCAGCATCTTTGGCTTTTCCCATTGCAGAACAGCTTCTACTTTCGATGGGTTTATAGCAATTCTTTCCTTCAAAATCACATGGGCCAAGAATTTCACCTCATCTAACCAGAATTCGCATTTTGCTAACTTGGTGTACAACTCTTTTTCCTTCAAAATCTAAAGAACTATACTGAGATGTTCAACATGGTCCTCCTGATTCTGTGAATAGATCAAGATATTGTCGATGAAGACAATGACAAATCTGTCCAAATAAGGATGAAAGATCCTATTCATATAATCCATGAATACAACAGGTGCATTAGTCACGCCAAAAGGCATTACTAAATACTCGTAATGTCCATAACGAGTATGAAAAGTTGTTTTAGAAATGTCTTCAACTTTCACTCTGATCTGACAGTAGCCTGACCGTAAATCGATCTTAGAAAATACTGTCGCTCCCTTCAACTAATCCATCAAGTCATCTATCCTCGGCAGTGGATACTTATTCTTGATTGTGACCTTATTTAATTGACGATAGTCCACACATAATCTTGAGCTATCGTCCTCCTTCTTGACCAATAACACTGGTGCTCCCCAAGGTTATCATGCTAGGTCTAACGAATTGCTTTTCCAAAAGCTCTTCCAGTTGCTCCTGGAGCTCAGCTAGCTCAGCTGGCGACATATGGTAAGGTGCTATGGAAATAGGACCAGCTCCAGGTACAAGGTCAATGGCAAATTCAATTTCCTGCTCCAGTGGCAAACTAGGTATATCTTCAGGAAAAACTTCAGGAGACTCCCGAACCACTGAGATTACGTCCACATCTACCTCATTCTCAACTTTCAAAGAAGATAACAACATGTATCCCCTAGCTTCTTCTTTCACGAAAGCTTTCACTTGGTTGGCTGTCAAAAATCTAGAATTCTCATCCAAAAGGAAAACTATGGTTTTTCTAGAACAATCTAACAGGACATGGTTAACAGATAACCAATCCATTCCTAATATCACATCTAATTGAGATAATGGCAAATAGATCAAATCAACAGAAAAGGTTCGACTTTCAACAATCAATGGACAATTCAAACAGGCTTTGGTGGTAACCACAGGTTTAGCAGTGAGAGTTAAAACAGTTAAGTCAAAAGGTAAAGAAAACACAGGTAAACCAAACTTTTTCACACAATCATATGAAATGAAAGAATGAGTTGCACCAAATTCATATAGTATAGTTAAAGGATTACCCTTTATGAGACCTTCTCCTTGTATGAGGTCTTCGGATTCCGAGGCCTCAGCACCACTCAGGGTGTAAACTCTTCCTCCAACTTGTGGTTTCGTAGTTCGTGCAACATTGACAGTAGGTTCAACTTTTGGTTGGTTCCAATCATGAGAAACGTGTCTAGGTTTCCCACATCTGAAGCAGGTGATCCCCTTGATAGTGTACTCTCTTGTATGGTGCTCCTTCCCACACTTCAAGCATCTCGACGTAGACGCCGCATGTAACACCCCGATGTAGGCATCACATTTACGACAAATTAAAATAAAAACCTTCCCAAGTTATAAATCGTTTGATAATAAATACAACATGAGTAGTAAAATTTTAGTTATGTATTCTAAGAAGATCAATAATCATCCTATACAAATCCAATCATCTTCCATTATTGTTTCAACCTTCGTCCTATGGCCATTTCTTCTTGCAGAAAACATTACTAAATAAAATAAAAACAGAACATGAAATAAAATACATTATTACATACATACCATAATATCCATATGGTTTTATTTTAAAAATAAAAATAAAAATTAAATCATAAACCATTTGACACAAAAGAGTAGATAACAGACATGCCCAAGTCCAACAGACTAAGGAAACCCAAAAAAAAATACAGTACAGACATAACCAAAACAAAGCAATCAAGCCAACTAGTAAGGATGATCCAATGGCTCGCCTCCTTCGTGTTGGTCCTCGGATTGCTGCTTCTCTCAAAGAAAATTAAGAGGTTGATCCTCTTCACCGTCTTTACCGTACATAATAATAATAACACAGAAATATATACAAAGAGGTGAGATAATCTGTCATCATTAACATCAGGCAGTATAGAAAATGATAAATACAAACAGATATGTCATCAAAACATGTTATTACAACATATATAACATTTCATAGAATATATCAGAATAACATAATATGCAGACTCATAATGCGCATGTACACGATACAAACCTACTCCATGAAGCTAAACACAACCAATCAGAGGGAATGATCCCGGAAGAACCTGCCTGTCAACTCGGCTGCTGCGAGCCACGTGCCACACAGTCAAATTCATCGTGACTCGCATAGTACACAGTCAAACTTATCGTGTACTATAGGCATTCTACAAGACCGTCCCCAACAAGATCGTGATTAAGAATAGTGCTTTGTCGAGATCATTAGTGTGTCATGTCTAGTACCACAGCCCAGAGGAGCTACCAACTGTCCACATGTGGAATTTCCGCACACCAGTGCCTCCAAGTTCAATAAATGGACAACACTACGCCTATCGCACCCAAACAGGGGTGTAATTCATCCTTTTAGGTATAACTCGTCAATGACACCAAAAATAGCATATACCTCAATGCATGGTGCAAGACTCAAAAGTTCACATATATCATAATATTATCAAATCACATGGTCAAGTGCCATAACTCGGCAATACCACTTTTCAATATAACCGGATCCAACCCGACAACATACCGCTGTTATTTTCAATCGCGTAAATATTTTACCGCATTTTCACAATCTTATGATTGTTTTCCAACGTTTTCAAATTGTGTAGGTATTTTCCCATGTTTTCTCAACCACGTAAATATTTTTCAACATTTTCAAAAAGCGTAGGTATTTTCCTACGTTTTTAAAACCATTTTCTAAATTGCGTAATATTTTTAAATTATTTTATCAATCGCGTAACGTTTTTAAATCATTTTATCAATCGCGTAATTTAAATATCACCATTTTAAATACACGTAAAGTATTTATACTATTTTTCACAGTATAAAATATTTCTAGACATTCTAAATTAATTTTTGAAACTTTCCGAAATTAAGAATCCTTTTTAATGAAATACTTAGAGCTCTAAATCAATTTTAAGACGTATTCTCCATTATCATAATGAAATTACTAAATTGAGTTCCTGTTAAATAAATCTTTTAAAACTACCTTTAAGAAAATATTTTTTTTATCTAAACACCAATTCTTGACTTGTTGGCCCAAAATTAATTTATTTTCCATAACCAAATATATAATCATTTCCTATCTCATTTTCCTTTGTAAAAATCTTTAATCCAATTATTTGTTACTTAATCCTCTAAAATCTATACTTGAAAAATAATTTTAGATTAAAAGTATACTGAATGGCGTGTGACCGAAATTTACCATCTCTTCAACAAATCAAGCATTTGAAAACACATACATCAAAATCAATCAAACCATAAACAATCAAGTAAATGAATCCTCATGGATTCTTCTCCACACACAATCCATTTTCATACTATCCAAATAGTTGATGAGATTAAATCTCCCTCTTACCTCTTGAAGACTATCCTTCTTGAAAGCTTCCTTAGAGAATTTTGTGTGGCTCTAAGAAAATATCTATCAAGCTTAAACAATTTACAAAGTACAAAACTAAGCTTGAGAAAGAATAACCATGGATCAAACATGGCTTAGAAATTAAAAAAAACAAATTTAGAAGTAGGAAACAAGAATTTTACCTAATAGGGTAGAAATTTCAACCTTGATTTCCAAGCTCTAGATGGTTGATTTTGAAGAACCTCACAACATGAAAGATGTTTGGAATGGTGTTTAGCTTTAGGAAATGAGGTTGGATAAAATTATTGAAGAGTGGAAGTGTGATTTGGGAGTGGTGGCCGAATAGCTCAAGAAATGGAGAAAGATAAAGTTTTTCTTTGTGTTCTTGTGTTCTTGAAGAAAGAGAATGGAGAGAATAGATAGGAGTGATGGAAAATGAAGTGGAGAGGTCTCCTACACTATATATAGCCATGTGGTGCATTGGAGGAGTGGGTGGAATGATTTGTGATAATTGCTTGGTGGAGCACTCAAGGAGACAAGGTGATGCATGCTAGCTCACTAAAGTGTATGATTAAGTGTGATGGAATCAAAATGATAGCCTAAAAATCATATGCATTGCCTTGGAGTTATATGGAGTGAATGGATGGAAATTCATTGAATATTTGAGTGGGAGACAAGGTAGTTGAAGGATGACTAGACTCTAAGTGATCATGAATGATAGAATGCATTATTATGCATTATTTGAAGAATCATTTGCCTTCTTTAAGAGACATGACCGTGTGGCCTTGGTGGAATCCAACAAAAGAATTCCATTCCATGTTATAATGAAGTGCATGAGTTGTAAGTGGGTCAAAGTGTTTTACCACTTTGGTTTCTAAATTAAACATACTAGGTCCACTAACATGATTATAGAGTCTAGGTAAATAGAAAACTTAATTACTAGGGCTAGGTAATTAGGTTTATGACTTCACCTATGGTAAGTAGATTTATAACCTTAACCTACGGTAAATAGATTTATGACTTTAACCTAGGGTGAATAAATTTTTTTTAACTTTAACCGACGGTAAATAAATTTATAACTATATCCTAATGTAAATAGGTTTATAACTTTAACCTAAGGTGAATATATTTATAATTTATCTAAGGTAAATAGATTTATGATTTTACCTACGTCTATTTCTCTACGTAGATTTTAACCTGTAGTTAATTTTGAATTGACAAAAATTACTGCAGTAAAAACTAATTTTTACTATCTGAAATTTACTGCAGTAAAAATTAAATTTTTACTATGATCCAATAATAGTACGTAACTAGATAAATTTTCAAACAACGAAGATTTTTGAATACTGTTTCTAGTTTCAGGTTTAGTAAGATCCCCCAGCCCCACGTGAACAGTTCAAAAATTCATCCAGCCTGGGAAAATTATTATTTTCCTGACTCGAAGTAATTCATACACAAAGATCAAAAACATTCATAGAACAGTTAAAATAAATTTACAGCATACAGAAATCACAAAACAGTACAATTTAGTCGTTACAGTAATTTATAAAAAATTGGGCTGTTATAACTTTCCCTCACTAACAGAAATTTCGTCCCTAAAATTTACTGTACCTTCGAAAAGATGTGGGTATTGCTCCTTCATTTTATCTTCAACTTCCCAAGTCGCATTACTTGTTGCTGCATTCCAGATAACCTTCACCAATATAATCTCTTTTTCCAGAAGTTGCTTCACTCTCCTGTCCTCAATCTTAACATGAAGTGTCTCATAAGTCAAATTTTCTTTTAGTTGTACTTCATCGGGTTGTATGACATGAGTTGGATCGGGAATATATTTTCTCAACTGAGACACATGGAATACACTATGAAGGTTGGAAAGAAAGGGTGGTAAAGCTATTTGGTAGGCTACTAGACCTATCCGACGAATAATTTGGTAAGGTCCAATGAATTTAGGAGTGAGTTTTATGGATTTGATAACTCTTCCAACACCAGTCGTGGGTGTTACTCGCAAGAATACATGTTCACCTTCCTTAAATTCAAGAGGTCTTCTTCTCTTGTCTGCATAGCTTTTCTGATGGCTCTGAGTCATCCTCATCTTTTCCTGAATCATCTTCACTTTTTCTGTTGTTTGTTGCATAAGATCAGGTCCAATGGTCATACTTTCTCCATCTTGATACCAACACAAAGGTGTTCGGCATCGTCGTCCATACAGTGCTTCGTAGGGTGCCATCCATATGCTTGAGTGGAAACTATTGTTGTAGGTGAATTCTATTAAAGACAAGAATTCATCCCAACTCCCCTTCTATTCTAACACACAAGCTCTCAGAAGATCTTCCAATGACTGGATAGTCCTTTCCATTTGACCATCTGTTTACGGATGGTAAGCAGAACTCAGACGTAATTTTGTCCCCATAACTTCTTGCAAGCTTTGCCAAAACCTTGAGGTAAACATTGGGTCTCTATCAGAAACTATACAAGAGGGTGTAACACCCATCGCAGGGTGCCACATATACACGTTATTATTACGAATTACCCCAAGTTATATAATGTAATGTCATCATAAAATTACGGGTTGTAAAATTTCTTATTTTCGTAAAATAAACTTAGCAAAAAATAAAATATTACAGCAACCTCACACATAATTTACATTATATACGTATTACAAAAGTACTGTCAGGATTCTTTATATACAGACCATGTCTCAAAACTACAAACACACTTAAATAATTACACACATAGTTTATATCAGAGTTCAAACTTGCCTAAGTTTAACTAAGTAGCAGACCCCTTAGATGGGTCCTCCTCAAGTTCCTCAGCAGATAGGAATCCGTTATGACCAATAGCCCTACAGACAAGTGTCCGGGCTGACGATACTATGCTGATTTCCGTTGGGACATAATTTCTAGTATCCCAATGTTGCCTGATATGCAAAGGAAATTCAACATGAACAAAAATAGTCACACAGAAAAAATGGATCCCCACGAAACAGCCTACTAATGCTAACAGTCAGATACCCCTCGTAAATAAGTCCTCGCTCATCGGGACTTGTTCTCCATTCTCCAGCTCTTCCGTGGAATTGTAGACGTACATATCCGAAGAAACTAGCTCTTGACGTCATACTGTCAAAATTCTGCGTTCCCAGACGTGAGAAGTAGTTCTTCTTCTCCTTTTTGTATTGTTTCTTTCTCAATGTCTTCACCCAATTATAAATACAATATACACATATACATACAAAGAGGTGAGATCACCTACGCCAATACCAACATGGTAGCATAGAGATAACATAACAGCATACCATATAAACACATCATATTACAATTATGGCATCAACATATTATCGATCAAAACTAACATTTAATAATTACAGGAAATGCCATCTACACTAAGCAGATATTTTAAAAAATACAATTGTCAAAATCAATATTTCACAACTATTATATCACACAGATGTAAGCATTTATGTTAATGCATGAACACATAGACTCAATTTCCTACTCCATAGAGCTAAACTCAGGTCGGAGAAATTGATCGAAAAGATCTGCCGGTACCACGTGCCTCAGACTAACTGTTATAATTATATCTTGCACATCTAGCACATACACGACAGTCTTTGTCAGATCTCTTGTTACCAAGTGGCTTCAATACTCAAGAGGGGGGGTGAATTGAGTTTGTAAAACAAGTTCGCAATTCTTTCACAAAACACTTGATTATTGATTTTCGTTGAAGCTATTGACTAATTGAAATGAATGAATTGATAAGAACAATGTATATTGCTTAATAACCAACCAAGAGAGAAGTAATCAAGTAAGAGTATAAGCAATGCACAAGTATAAAGAGAAGGGTTTAGAGAAAACAAACTCAATCGTTTATCCTGGTTCGATCACCAATCCATTTGTGATCTACGTCCAGTCCCCAAGCAACAACTTGAGATTTTCCACTATATCCTCAAGCTTCAATAGGTGCTTGAATACCTTTACAAACTTGAGCCCTCAACTCCTTGGGATGCCTCACCCTTGAGCTTGAGTCTCTTCAACCAAAGGGATGCCTCACCCTTTACAAAATTGAGGGATGCCTCACCCTCTATCTTATTGATGCGTGCGGATGTAGTGATTAAAATTAAGATAAAAATCAGTTGTCAGGCCCACCAGAAAATAAAAACCTTACAACTAGTTGTAGTTAGTAAGGGTCGATCCACAGAGAACCAATTCAATTAACACTATTAAACAATTCCCAATTTAGACTCTGATTAACAATAAACAGTAAAAGGGGGGTTTTGGAGTTTTGATGAACAATGAACAAACTTCAAAGATAACAATAAACAAACCGAAATCAACAATATAAGAAAATTGGTTAAGAGATTGAATCCACCACTAGATTTATATGATAATGTAAATCCACATATCCTTTTTATTCCAACATGCTCAATTATGTTTTTATGCAATTGTGATATTAAATCTCTGTTTTCCTTACGTGTTGGCCAATTTAGCAACCGCTCAAATCAACTCCTAATCACTGATTAGTCATAAAGCAACCGCTCTTACAACTATCCAACAATTGCATTAAGATTTAGAAAACCAATTACACTAAGGTCTAATCACACACCGGGATTAAATTACTTAGAACATATATTTCTCTAGATCTAATACCGCAACCGCGCATAATAAACCCAGATCTACCACTTTTATAATTGGCAAATAGCACAAAGATAATTATACCCACATGAACATCATACATCCCACTAGATCTACTACCGCAACCGCGCATAATAAACCTAGATCTACTACTTTGAAAGTAGGAACAAGTACAAAAACCTTCATACCAACAATAGATTCAGAAATATATGAATAAAAACATAACTGTGTTGAAATAATCAAATATGCAAAGTTTACAACATTAATACTAGCGGTTTCATCACCCCCTTAACCAAGGGAGGTTTAGTTACACATAGCTAGAAAAAAATCACAAGAAAAACTATGAAGAAACAAGAAGAAACTATGAAGAAACAAGAAACTAAGAGAGAAAATGAAGGAGAGTTTACATCTTGTTCATGATAAATGGTGCCTTTTATAGAAGTCTAAGGTAACAAAATGACAAAGGGAAGTGGGTGGATGAGTGGGTGAGTGAGTGGAGTGTTTGAGTGGATGGATTAGTGGGTTGGTTTAGTGGATTGGTTTAGTGGTTGAATTAGTGAAAAATGCCAAAGGACTTTTGGTGAGTGGGAAATTATGGACATGAATGGGTGAGTGGATGGATGAGTGGATGGATTAGTGGATGGATGAGTGGGTGGTTGAGGACGAAAATTTCGTGTCTGACTTGGAAGCCAAAAACGACCCACTATACTTCAGAACCACGAAAAGTGTTCTTCATGAAAGTTGTATGTCTTGGCTATAAAATGGATAGCTGGTTCGTCCAATTTGGCTTCCTTAAGCCCAAGATATGTCCCAAATACCGTAGGTTGCTCAAACCCAACTTCAGCACCTCTGTTCCGACTTGCAAGCTCGAAATGACCTACTAGACTTCTTTTTCTGAAAATGTGTTCTTCATGAAAGTTGTTTATTTGGATCTTGACTATCCACTGTCCAAATTTCAGCCCATATCCATTATTACATCTTGAGATATGATTTTATGAGTGCACACTGTTCGGATTCTACTGACAGAACCCGTATTCTGACTTCCATGTAAACTTAGGTCCCTTAGACATCTGAATCGGACTTCGAGCTCTTCATCAAAGTTGTAGAGCTTCCTCTTAGCTTTCCTACAAGATAAAATTCATGATTTTCAGATATCAGGAACTCAAGTTATGACCAAAATACAGAAACAGTGTAAAATCTCAATAATGCTGAAAATATTCAATTAGGACCAATTTGAGCTCAAACTCACAAAATCATGTCAAACTCAATCAATTAAGAATATGGAGAGTGTAAATGACTAAATATAAGGGTTTCTTAATGAATAAAATATGTGTTTATCAAATTCCCCCACACTTAGCTTTTTGCACTCCTGGGCAAAACTCAAGACCAAAATTTTACAATCAAGAAGAACAACCAAAGGTTCAAGGGATCAAAACATTCATGAGTTAACAATTCTCCACATCTCAAACCATTAAGCAAGGTATCTTCAACATGAATCGAGAATGATAGATCTTCACAAGATTCCCTCTCAATCTCTCAAGTGTTTAAAGGGTAGGTATTTCACTCAATTCAACCCATGAAAATTGCACTACCATAAGCTTGCTTATCTTCTACTTCTCCACTACTCAAAACACATGCACACACAAATCATGAGGACTTTATTCAAGGTTGTAGTGAGGTCAAGGTAACAGGAGAGGATAAAATGGATATGAGAAGATAAATACCAAAGAGAATAAAAGCAAATGAGAGTGAGTTCAAATAACAAGCATAAAAGTTCATCCCAACTCTAGTGTATATCCCTTTACATATTCATTTCCCAATCCTTTTCTTTTTTTAAACACTTGGTTTTTTTTTTTTTTTTTTTTTTTTTTTTTTTTTTTATATATATGAACATAACTATATACATACATTTTTTTTTCTTTTTGGGCACTCTTTTCTTTTTCAACAACCATTTTGTACACACACCCCCACACTTGTTCAAAAACTCATCCATTAACCAAGCTAATGTTCTTTTATTCCCTAAGGTAAAGTAAGAACACGATTTCTCATTTAAGGCACATGATGAGCTAGAAACAAGGAATGGTCAAATAAGCTCAAAGGGGTTAAGCAAAGGAAAATATACAAGGTTGGCAGAATCGAGAATTTTCAAGAAATCAAAAGAGTGCTTGATATCATATTGAAAACAAGGTTGGCTATTTGGTTAAACTAGCTAATTAAGAAAGAGGGCCTCAATCATGTTCATGCATGCAAGTGAAATGTAGCCTAAAAAAGAATCAAAGCAAGTTCTAGAGTGGTCATTAACATGAGTGAAAATCACACAAGAAAGAAGAGAATGGCATAAATGTTGAATCCATCCATTAGGCTCAAAATCTCACAAGGTATGCATCCATCAAACTCAATTCATCAATTTAATCATCCATCACCAAGCATATCAGTTCAAGAAGGGAAAAAAGTTATTCAATCATGCAATGAACCCCTTTTTTTTTTTTTCTTTTTTTTTTTTTTGAATTTTTTTTTTTTACAAAAAGAACATGCTGAAATCTCTCCCCCACGCTTAATATAACATTGCCTTCAATGTGAAAGAGAGATATAGAAAAGAGCAACACAACCCGATAAGAAGTGAATCAACGCCAAGCGAGTAAAAGAAACACACTGTTGTCAAGATCGCATCGACGAAAAGAAATCAAACAATAAAACTTTAGTACTAATTAGTTACTACCTAAAAAAACTCCTTACTCGCCACCAATTAAGATGCGTCTCAAGAGTAAAATTACTCCTTACTCTCGCCATCACTAATTGATTTAATAAGTACATGACAATCATATCATACTTTCCAAACAAAGACAACAAATTTTTTTTTTTTTTTTATTTTTTTTTATTTTTTTAATATTTTTTTATTATTATTTTTTTTTTTTTTGGGTCAACTATCCTTCCCCCCAACTAAATCACAACATTGTCCTCAATGTTAAAATATAGATGAGTAAAGGACAGAAGATATTACCTGTTGGAGAAAGCTGACACAAATTTAAACAGAAACAAGGTACAATAAAATCAAACCCATTAAAGATGAAGTCGTAGATCTGGCTTTTGTTTCTTGTTACTTCCTTCGCTGCTTCCTGTTGACCAATCTATCTGAGCTAATACCGGATCAGGTACATACTCAAAAGCTTCTAATTTATCAATGAGCTCATCAATAGTGGAGGCAGAGATAAGAAGTTGTCTTGCTGAAGGAGTGATAAATTTGTTCCATAACTTTGTCAAGAAAAGATAACAAAAGATCAAAGAAATTATTAACATTCAACAAACCAATGGGTCTATGGTGGATGTTTAGTTCGCCCAAGAGACAATTTGAAAAATTTCTTCTAAAGTACCAAATCCACACTGGTAAGACAATAAATGCATCGAATTGTCAACCATTGTTTTCATTCGTCCATGCATAGATGTTACCCGAATTTCTTCTCCAACTGTCTTTCCAAAGTGATGTTATTTTCAGCCAAAGGTTTAGGAATAACACCTAAAACTTGATCGCCTCCTATAGAAGCAAAGACAAGTGATACAGCCCCCATTAACCCACGACAACCTCCCCATATACAAGATGAATATTCCTCGCAGCAAGTGATCGACCAAGAGTGCTAGCTGCGTTTACAAACTCTAATCCCTTCCCATAACTCGACCCACAAAAAACACACAGACATTTTTGAGGTTACGAATAGAAGGCCCCATTCTATACTCTTCCTCCCTTTGAGTGTTTCGAGTTGAAGGAAAATGGAGAAAATGGAGTGTTTAAGTAGGAAAAAGAATGGAAAGGGAATAATTGCACCTATGAAGGTAGGTTGTTGTGTCGAAAAGGTTGAAATTAAGAAACACAGAATCTTTTCTCCTTTTTTTTTTTTTTTTTTTTTTTTTTTTTTTTTTTTTTTTTTTTTTTTTTTGTTTGACTTCAAGAAAACCATCAAGGTAAAGAAGTCTAGAAACCCCGAAGGACCCTGCTCAAAGGATCGTCTATACAAAAATTAAAATACAACAAAATGATACAAAGATAAAAGAAATAGAAAATGATGACATACCTGTATGTACAGTGTCCATGGCGTATCTTTATACTGCGCGTCATGAGTGCAGTAGACATCACGTCCTCTCTTTTTTTTTTTTTGTTTTGAATTTGTTAGAAAAACTTGATGAAAGATGAGTGTATACTTACTTAAGATTGGGATGGAGGTAGTCTGCTCTTTCGGCTTTGTGCCAAAGCATTGTTGACCAATATTCGACCCATTCAAGAGCAACAGAACATAGGGCTCCCAAAAGGGACAAGTGGCCATAATACGCCTGGTTGCCTCACATGTGGGATACAATCTACCTTCTTTGTTTTTCAATTAAGAAGGCTGGATCAGATGCATGCATTTCCCCATTCACGGTGTGTGTTACCAAAGCCAACCCTAAGACGTATACATTTTTTTTTTTTTTTTTTGTTTTTTGTTTTTTGTTTTTTTGTTTTGTTTTTTTTTTGTTTTTGAGAGATGACATGAAGAAGAAGAAGAAGAAGAAGAAGAAGATGATGATGATATGTACAGATTGTTGTGATTGTGGCTCACATCTTCCTCTGGTTTTACGTCTAGAAACGGCTTAAACGCCTTCTATGAGTCGGGGATAGGCTTCCCATCCAATTTTCTTATAAACTGGCAAACAGGGTCTTTTAGAGTCAGATTCCCAAGACTGTAGCGTTTTTCTTCATCCTTGAAGAGATTCCACAATTTAAGAATTTCACGATGTACCAATCCACAAGAATGTGTCTCAAGAGTCGATAAGATATCATCTAATGACTCCTTACTCAGTCCATTCTTAATGAAGAAAATTTTATCTTCTCTATTTGCGGAAACCATCCCCAAAGTATGACATCGCTTGTTACAGTTCCATCGTCCACATTTGTAACAGACTTGTAACTTTTTTGCTCTTCTCCTTTTAGAATATGAACTTCTTCCAAGACCGGGCATATATGAGTCAAATGAAATTGAGGACTCACCGCTAATCGAACCTTTGCTTCAATTATCCAAGTGTACATCTTTCGGCATACCTTTGTGCATTAACGGTCTCAATCTTTCACATCGAACTTTGTAGATTTTTCTCGAGCATTTTGAGGAAAAGAAGGAAAATGTTTTCTCGTGTTTAAAAGAATGACATCCATTTTGAAGGAGAAGAAGGATTCAGTTATTTTGGGAAACCGAAAAATAAACCGACTTGAGAGTCACGGAGTACCGTATCCGCCACTTAACCTAAGCAACACAAAGAACTCAAGAACTTGATTTTCCAGAATAGTTGAGTCTTTGTCCATTAACTTTACGCGCATTACCATTCCTAGGATCCTCAATATTTACGGCCCAGAGGATACACGTGTTTGACAAAGAAAAGAACTGCGCCACCTAGATCTCAATTTTTCAAGGAGTAGGTGCAGATGATAATCTCAAAGCAGAACCTTTTTGACCAATTTCCGCAACTTTTGCAAAAGGTGTAAATGACCTTGAATAAAGTAGGCCAATAAAATCCATACTGCAAGATTTTCGCAGTTGTTGTCGCTGAAGAAAAGTGACCTTCACATGCTTCCGAGTGACAAAATTTAATGGCACTACCTACCTTATTGTCGGGCACACAACTGCTTTTTTTTTTTTTTTTTTTTAGAGATTCAAATGCTTACAACCAACAAACAGATAAAAACATAATCTAAGGAACTAATGAAAACACAAAATAAAAAGGGATAAAGAGAGCAAATCTGGTTGGGTTGCCTCCCAATGAGCGCTTAGTTTATTGTCCTCACCGACATGATGATACTTTTCCGCTCCTCATATTGTGGAAGGATGAGGGTCATCACTTCCATCTCTCGCACTTGTCGGGAAGTTCATGATATGGTTTGAGACGATGACCATTGACCTTAAATGCTTTGCCGTAATTTTCACTCCCGATCTCAACCGCACCAAAAGGAAAAACATTAGTTACCACAAACGGCCCAATCCACTTAGAACGCAGTTTACCCGGAAATAATTTGAGTCTTGATTGGAATAGCGGGACTTTTTGTCCTCTCGTGAAATTTCTTTCTCGGAAATCAATTGGTCGTGGAATGCCTTAGCTTTAGTCTTATAAATCGGGGCATTCTCAAAGGCCTCATTTCTTAGTTCTTCTAATTCCCGTAATGGAACTTCTTTTGCTTTCCAAAGACCTTCCAATTCCATATTAACTTGTTTAATGGCCCAAGAAGATCGATGTTGCAACTCAACGGGCAAATGATATGGCTTTCCATACACCAACCGAAATGGTGACATGCCGATGGGAGTCTTATAGGCAGTCCTATAAGCCCATAAAGCATCTTCAAGTCGAGTGCTCCAATCCTTTCTTGAGGGATTCACTGTCTTTTCAAGGATTGACTTAATCTCCGGTTGGACACTTGAGCTTGCCCATTTGTCTGTGGATGGTAAGGAGTGGAAATTTTGTGCATTACTCCATATCTCTTCAAGTAGAGCATCAAAGGTTTTGTTGCGTAAATGGGTCCCTTGGTC
This sequence comes from Ormosia emarginata, assembly GCA_029884605.1. Classification (NCBI taxonomy): domain Eukaryota; kingdom Viridiplantae; phylum Streptophyta; class Magnoliopsida; order Fabales; family Fabaceae; genus Ormosia; species Ormosia emarginata. Next base: position 52,681,269 of record JAQQTP010000088.1, read on the forward strand.
ACCGATGATAGCCCTTGGGGTCCCGAACCTGGAGAAAATATGTGACTTAACAAAATCTCGCAACAGCTTTTAAAATCATCGATCGAGTGGCTTTTGCTTCCACCCATTTAGACACATAATCAACAGATAAAAGAATGTATGTGAAACCAAATGAAGGAGGGAATGGTCCCATGAAATCAATACCCCACACATCAAAGAGTTCCACAAAAATGATCGGAGTCTGAGGCATTTGATTACGAGGACCAATATTACCTGTTCTCTGACAGCGGTCACAAGACTTACAGAAGTTGTAAGCATCTTTGAAAATTGAAGGCCAATAGAAACCACTGTCAAGCACTTTATTGGCTGTCCTTTTACTGCCAAAGTGTCCTCCACATGCATAGGTGTGGCAAAAGGAGAGGATGGAGTGTGTCTCGTAATCAGGAATGCACCTCCTAATGACTTGATCTGCACAATGCTTCCATAAGTACGGTCATCCCGATATAGTATTTACAACTCCTTAATTTATCTCTTTGGGCCTTGTTCAAATCCTCCGGAAAGTCCTTAGTAACCAGGTAGTTAACAATGTCAGCATACCAAGGGATTATGGTGTTGACAACCATCAAATATTCATCCGGAAAAGTCTCCATGATAGGCATTTCTTCCTCTTCGCTACCAATCTACTCAAGTGATCGGCCACCAAGTTTTCGCTCCCTTTCTTGTCTTTAATCTCCAAGTCAAATTCCTAGAGCAATAAAATCCATCTGAGCAATCTAGGCTTTGCTTCTTTCTTTGTTAGAAGATACTTCAAGGCTCGCATGATCTGAAAACACAATCACTTTAGAACCAATTAGATATGATCTAAATTTTTCTAAAGCAAATACAACAAACTAGAAGTTCCTTTTCGTGGTTGAGTAATTAAGTTAAGCATCATTTAGAGTCCTTGATGCATAGTAAATGGCATAAGGAACTCTATCAACTCGTTGTCCCAAGACAGCTCCTACCGCAAAGTCACGGCATCACACATTAGTTCAAAAGGTAACTCCCAGGTTGGGTGGCCCGATGATAGGCGCAACAGCTTAACAACTTCTTGAGTTTATTGAAAGCTTCCATACATTTCTCATCAAAGTTAAAATTAACATCTTTTGAAGAAGTCGCAAAGGGCAATGAGACTTTAGAAAAGTCTTTAATGAATCTCCGGTAGAAACCTCGCATGACCAATAAAAGAACGAATCTCCCGCACACTAGTGGGTGGTGGCAAAGAATGCATGAGTTCTACTTTAGCTTTATCTACTTCAATTCCCCTAGCAGAAATTACATGACCTAACACAATACCTTCATTCACCATGAAATGACATTTTTCCCAATTCAAGTACTATGTTAGTGTCAATGCATCTTTTAAGCACCAAAGTTAAATGTTCCAAACAATTTTCAAAATCATTTCCAAAGACACTAAAGTCATCCATAAAAACCTCAATGATGTTTTCAATGTAATCGAAAATATACTCATCATGCATCTTTGGAAAGTTCCTGGTGCATTGCGAGTCCAAAAGGCATTCGCCTATATGCAAAGGTACCAAATGGACAAGTGAATGTAGTCTTGTCTTGGTCTTCGGAGCTATGGCAATCTGATTGAAACCAGAATAATCATCCAGAAAACAATAATAAGAATGACCACTAATCTTTCTAACATTTGATCAATGAAAGGTAAAGGAAAGTGGTCTTTTCTCGTGGCGGCATTCAACTTCCCGTAATCAATACAAACACGCCACCCCGTCTCGTAACCTAGTGGGAATAAGCTCATTTTCAGCATTTCTTACCACAAGTAATTCCAGATTTCTTTGGTACTACCGGACCGGGCTTACCCACTTGTCGTCGAAATGGGGTAGATCACCCCCACACTTAGGAGCTTCAAGATCTCCTTTTTCACAACCTCCATCATGGGAGGATTCAATCTCCGTTGAGGGTCTCTCACGGGTTTAGTATCCTCCTCCATTAATATCCCGTGCATACAAACGGAGGGACTAATACCCTTGATATCGCCTATTGACCAACCAATGGGCTGTCTTATGTTCCCGCAAAACAGCCTACCGCTTTCTCTTCTTGCTCTTGGGTGAGTGACTTTGCAATTATTACTGGAAGGGTGTCCTTCTCCCCAAGAAGATGTATTTAAGATGATCGTGTAGTGCTTTCGGTTCCAATTCAGTGCCTCGCACAAATGAAGGTTGAGGTATATCAAGTAGTAACGGTGTAAATCAACAAAAGTTACCTCATGCTCTTCTCGGAGTGGAAGAGAGCTCTTGTAAGGCAAAGAACAATTTCATCAATGTCTTCACTCCATGGCTCTTCTTCACTCTTCTTCTTTCCTCCTCCCGTACATCTAAGCTATGAGTTAGAATTGTATCAAGAGCATCAAAATGGTCAAGTATCAAAAGTGCAGAAATTAAAGAATCAAAAGGATCAAAAGAATCAATTAAACAAGCAGAGTGCACATCACTGGGTATCTCATAGCTTCAAAAATATTGAATCTAATTAATTCCCCATCAAATTCCATTGTTAGAATTCCTGAGTGCACATCAATTTTTGTCCGTGCAGTCTTCAAAAATGGTCTTCCTAACAAGATAGGAGCAGATTTGGGAGACTCATCCTTTTCCATGTCCAAAACATAGAAGTCCAGGAAACACTAATTCATTCATTGTACCAAAACATCTTCAACCACACCCTTAGGGTATGCATTAGATCTATCAGCCAATTGAATAACAACACCAGTAGGTTCCAAAGGACCCAAGTATAAAGATGCATAAATAGAATATGGCATGACATTTATAGATGCACCTAAATCAAGCATTGCCCTTTCAAACCTTGTGTTACCTATAGTGCATGGAATGGTGAATGTGCCAGGGTCCTTACATTTGGTTGGGAGTTTCTTTTTAATTACAGCTGAAACATTTTCTCCCACTTGGACCTTTTCATTTCCTTTTAACTTCCTCTTGTTAGTGCATAATTCTTTCAGAAATTTTGCATATCTAGGTACCTGCTTAATGGCATCTAACAAAGGGATATTAACCTCTACCTTCCTAAAAGTCTCAAGTATTTCTTTTTCTCGCTTCTTCTTTCTTGGTTTTAACCAACCTACTAGGAAAAGGAGCTTTAGTGATATATTTAGGAAGGGGTTCGTAAATACTTACCTTAGGGGTTTTGGAAGTTTGCCCCTTATCATTTGCTTCTTTGGGTGGTTCATCCTTCTCTTGAATGATTGGTGGAAGAGAGGTAGGCTCATCCATCGTCTTTCCGCTTCTCAATGTGACAAAGACTAGCATTTTCCCTCGGATTCACTTCGGGCCGTGAGGGTAGTTTCCGAAGCTTGGCTTTGAAACTTGTTGAATTCTGTGGACAACTGTCCTATCCGATTCTCGCAAGTTATTGATTGCGATCCTTGTTTCTTGTTTGAAACTTTGTATAGTTGCATTTGTTTCTTGTTGGACCGCAAATTATTAGTGGCCATTTGTTTTACTAGCTCCTCTAATGAAGGCTCGATTGCTTAGGAGCTTGAACTTGCCGCTTGTCTCTCGAGGGAAAGGTGTTTGCCTTTGTTGGAATCCTGGAGGTCTATAAGCTGGAGGTTGATTTTGAGGTTGCTTTGCATAGCTGAAATTTGGATGATCCCTCCAACCCGGATTATATGTGTTTGAGTAGGGGTTGTAATTTTTGAATGTCCAAAGATATCCCCCTCATCGCTCTTACCTCCTCATTTGTGTCTTCTTGGAGAGTGGGACACATATCAGTGGGATGTCCAGATGAACAACAAATCTCACAAGCATGAACTGGTGCTTTACCTGAATCCATTAACCGCTGAACCATAGCAAGTCAATTTAGTCATTTGTTGTTGTATACTGGTTGTCTCTACTTCTTTCACTGCTCTTACTCCAAGTGTCATTTCTAGAGTAGAATTGTTGAGTATTGGCGGCCATTCTTGAGATCAAGTTTCTAGCTTCTTGAGGAGTTTTATCAATCAATGCTCCTCCGCTAGCAAAGATCAATCATGTTGCGATCCATCACTTGTAAGCCTTCATAGAAATACCGAATTAAAAGTCGCTCACTTATTTGATGATGAGGGCAGCTGAAACATAGCTTCTTAAATCTCTCCCAAGTAGTCATGGAGTGATTCCCCATGCCTTTGTTGAATACCATGATTTCTTTTCGATTGTTGCAGCTTTTGAGGCGTGGAAGTATCTGTCTAGGAAAGTTCGGGCCATGTCCCGCCATGATTGGATGGATCCGGGTGGCAAGTAGTAAAGCCACTCCTTAGCCGAGTCTTTCAATGAGAATGAAAAAGCTCTCAACTTGACTTGCTCTACATGAATTCCTCGCAGGTTTCATGCTAGAACATACCACATGGATTTCCTTCAAGTGCTTGTTGGGGTCCTCTCCGGGTAATCCATTGAAAGATGGCAAGAGATGGATTAAACCGGATTTCAATTCAAATGCCTCTTCATTTTCAAGAATGTCTATGCAAAGAGGTGTTGATCTAGATCCTGGAGCACCCAATGCCCTTAAAGTGTTTTTCGCCATTGTCACTTCTTCAGATATTTCAGATGGCTCAAATGTCTCCGAACTTGATAGATCAATGTAACGGGCAAAGCTTCAATGTCAACAGTGTGAGTTGAAGAAGTTAGGGATGGAAGGGAAATTGAGGATGTGAAGTGAGTTGATCAATATAGTTCCTCAAATTTAGCAATCCTTCGTCTACTCCTTCAAAGGACATCAACACCTACAAAACACTCAGAAAGAAAGATTAAAAATAAAATAAAATAAAATAAAATAAAAACAGAATAAAAATAGGAAATAAATTAATAGTGTAATTGAAAAAATTGGTTCCATTTGCAAGAACGGCGCCAAAATTACGATGCGTGCGGATGTAGTGATTAAAATTAAGATAAAAATCAGTTGTCATGCCCACCAGAAAATAAAAACCTTACAACTAGTTGTAGTTAGTAAGGGTCGATCCACAGAGAACCAATTCAATTAACACTATTAAACAATTCCCAATTTAGACTCTGATTAACAATAAACAGTAAAAGGGGGTTTTGGAGTTTTGATGAACAATGAATAGCTTCAAAGATAACAATAAACAAACTGAAATCAACAATATAAGAAAATTGGTTAAGAGATTGAATCCACCACTAGATTTATATGATAATGTAAATCCACATATCCTTTTTATTCCAACATGCTCAATTATGTTTTTATGCAATTGTGATATTAAATCTCTGTTTTCCTTACGTGTTGGCCAATTTAGCAACCGCTCAAATCAACTCCTAATCACCGATTAGTCATAAAGCAACCGCTTCTTACAACTATCCAACAATTGCATTAAGATTTAGAAAACCAATTACACTAAGGTCTAATCACACACCGGGATTAAATTACTTAGAACATATATTTCTCTAGATCTAATACCGCAATCAGCGCATAATAAACCCAGATCTACCACTTTTATAATTGGCAAATAGCACAAAGATAATTATACCCACATGAACATCATACATCCCACTAGATCTACTACCGCAACCGCGCATAATAAACCTAGATCTACTACTTTGAAAGTAGGAACAAGTACAAAAACCTTCATACCAACAATAGATTCAGAAATATATGAATAAAAACATAACTCGTGTTGAAATAATCAAATATGCAAAGTTTACAACATTAATACTAGCGGTTTCATCACCCCTTAACCAAGGGAGGTTTAGTTACACATAGCTAGAAAGAAATCACAAGAAAAACTATGAAGAAACAAGAAGAAACTATGAAGAAACAAGAAACTAAGAGAGAAAATGAAGGAGAGTTTACATCTTGTTCATGATAAATGGTGCCTTTTATAGAAGTCTAAGGTAACAAAATGACAAAGGGAAGTGGGTGGATGAGTGGGTGAGTGGTGAGTTTGAGTGGAGTGTTTGAGTGGATGGATTAGTGGGTTGGTTTAGTGGATTGGTTTAGTGGTTGAATTAGTGAAAAATTCCAAAGGACTTTTGGTGAGTGGGAAATTATGGACATGAATGGGTGAGTGGATGGATGAGTGGAAGGATTAGTGGATGGATGAGTGGGTGGTTGAGGACGAAAATTTCGTGTCTGACTTGGAAGCCAAAAACGACCCACTATACTTCAGAACCACGAAAAGTGTTCTTCATGAAAGTTGTAGATCCTTGTCTTGGCTATAAAATGGATAGCTGGTTCGTCCAATTTGGCTTCCTTAAGCCCAAGATATGTCCCAAATACCGTAGGTTGCTCAAACCCAACTTCAGCACCTCTGTTCCGACTTGCAAGCTCAAAATGACCTACTAGACTTCTTTTTCTGAAAATGTGTTCTTCATGAAAGTTGTTTATTTGGATCTTGACTATCCACTATCCAAATTTCAACCCATCTCCATTATTACATCTTGAGATATGATTTTATGAGTGCACACTGTTCGGATTCTACTGACAGAACCCGTATTCTGACTTCCATGTAAACTTAGCTCCCTTAGACATCTGAATCGGACTTCGAGCTCTTCATCAAAGTTGTAGAGCTTCCTCTTAGCTTTCCTACAAGATAAAATTCATGATTTTCAGATATCAGGAACTCAAGTTATGACCAAAATACAGAAACAGTGTAAAATCTCAATAATGCTGAAAATATTCAATTAGGACCAATTTGAGCTCAAACTGACAAAATCATGTCAAACTCAATCAATTAAGAATATGGAGAGTGTAAATGACTAAATATAAGGGTTTCTTAATGAATAAAATATGTGTTTATCACTTATACAGCAATTTAGATTGAATTTGAGAAGCTCTCACTAGAGTAGATGATACAAATTGAAGTTCTAATTATGCTCACAAAGATATCTCAAAGATTGGACAAAAACAGAGCAAGAAAGATTTCAGAGTTTGATTCTCGTATGATGTGTTGCTATGATGTTTTTAGGTTCAAGAACAACCCTTAATGATGCCCCAGCCATTGTATTTAAAGCCCATTCATTAAAAGAGCCGTTGGGGGTGGTTAAAGCCAAGCATTAAATGCATTCAATATAGCCGTTGGGCATGTCAGAATCTTGGTAATCGATTACATGGAAAATACAACGTGTTCTTGGCTTTCTGGGCTTGTGGTAATCAATTACATGACTTGGTGTAATCGATTACACGCCCTCTGACTTCTGACGAGCGCCAAACTCAGTCAAAATTATAACCGAAGTTATTACCTAAGCTTGTAGCATAGTGACAACACCGGATCATCTCCATGAGGATTGTAGATGCAATTTAATCAAATCAAGTAAAAGTTAGCAAAGGGGGGTTTGATAGTTTAAGATCGCACTTAACAAAATTAAAGGAAGAAATGATAAATAAAGAGTAGTCAATTTAGAAACCTATCCAAGATTGGGTGGATTCAATCATAGACCCTTCATAAAACACTTGAAGCGCAATTGAATTGTTAATTTGGATCTAACCGAGATCTCTCGCATCAAATCCAGAATTCATACTAGACGATCGTCTAGAATTCAATTAACAAGTGATAAACACAAACCGCAATCGCACCATTCATGAAAATCTATGTTAATTTCAAGTACCAAATTCAATTAATTTAGGCACAAATTAGTAACCTAACCTCTTCAATTTTGTGATAAACTTAGATCAATCAGTTCTAAGTTTCATCACAAATCTCAATCTTCATTTATGTGATTAGTTTAGATCAATTAGTTCTAAGTTTCATCACAAATCTCAATCTTAAACCAAGATCAAATCAGATCAACATAAATAGAATCACCATTCATGCATTCAAGATCAAGAAGAAGAAGAAAGAAGAAGAAAGAAGAAGGAAGAAGAAAAGAGGAATTCAATTACAAATCAAATACAATGCATAACCAAGGTCTCAAGAATCCAAACCACAATCTCTTCAAGAGTTCTAAATTGACCCAAAGTAGCTTAGCCCTCCATTACCATGAAGGGGAGCATCAAAATATACAAAACTATGAGAAACTATGAAGAAACAAGAAGAAACTTAGAGAGAAATGAAGGAGAATTTACATCTTGTTCATGATAAATGGTGCCTTTTATAGAAGTCTAAGGTAACAAAATGACAAAGGGAAGTGGGTGGATGAGTGGGTGAGTGAGTGGAGTGTTTGAGTGGATGGATTAGTGGGTTGGTTTAGTGGATTGGTTTAGTGGATGAGTGAGTGGAATGGTTGAGTGGTTGAATTAGTGAAAAATGCCAAAGGACTTTTGGTGAGTGGGAAATTATGGACATGAATGGGTGAGTGGATGGATGAGTGGATGGATTAGTGGATGAGTGGGTGGAGTGGTTAAGTGGTTGGATTAGTGTATGAGTGGATGAGTGGGTGAGTTAGTGGATGAGTGGATGAGTGGATTAGTGGATGGATGAGTGGATTAGTGGATGGATGAGTGGATTAGTGGATGGATGAGTGGATGGTTGAGGACAAAAATTTCGTGTCTGACTTGGAAGCCAAAAACGACCCACTATACTTCAGAACCACGAAAAGTGTTCTTCATGAAAGTTGTAGATCCTTGTCTTGGCTATAAAATGGATAGCTGTTTCGTCCAATTTGGCTTCCTTAAGCCCAAGATATGTCCCAAATACCGTAGGTTGCTCAAACCCAACTTCAGCACCTCTGTTCCGACTTGCAAGCTCAAAATGACCTACTAGACTTCTTTTTCTCAAAATGTGTTCTTCATGAAAGTTGTTTATTTGGATCTTGACTATCCAATGTCCAAATTTCAGCTCATATCCATTATTACATCTTGAGATATGATTTTTTTGAGTGCACACTATTCGGATTCTACTGACAGAACCCGTATTCTGACTTCCATGTCAACTTAGGTCCCTTAGACATCTGAATCAGACTTCGAGCTCTTCATCAAAGTTGTAGAGCTTCCTCTTAGCTTTCCTACAAGGTAAAATTCATGTTCATCAGATATTAGGAACTCAAGTTATGGCCAAAATACAGAAACAGTGTCAAATCTCAATAATGCTGAAAATATTCAATTAAGACCAATTTGAGCTCAAACTCACAAAATCATACCAAACTCAATCAATTAAGAATATGGAGAGTGTAAATGACTAAACATAAGGGTTTCTTAATGAATAAAATATGTGATTATCAAATTCCCCCACACTTAGCTTTTTGCACTCCTGGGCAAAACTCAAGACCAAAATTTTACAATCAAGAAGAACAAACAAAGGTTCAAGGGATCAAAACATTCATGAGTTAACAATTCTCCACATCTCAAACCAACAAGCAAGGTATCTTCAACATGAATCGAGAATGATAGATCTTCACAAGATTCCCTCTCAATCTCTCAAGTGTTTAAAGGGTAGGTATTTCACTCAATTCAACCCATGAAAATTGCACTACCATAAGCTTGCTTATCTTCTACTTCTCCACTACTCAAAACACATGCACACACAAATCATGAGGACTTTATTCAAGGTTGTAGTGAGGTCAAGGTAACAGGAGAGGATAAAATGGATATGAGAAGATAAATACTAAAGAGAATAAAAGCAAATGAGAGCCGAGTTCAAATAACAAGCATAATAGTTCATCCCAACTCTAGTGTATATCCCTTTACATATTCATTTCCCAATCCTTTTTTTTTTTAAACACTTGGTTTTTTTTTTTTTTTTTTTTTCTTTTTTTTTTTTTTTTTTTTTTTATATATATGAACATAACTATATACATACATTTTTTTTTTCTTTTTGGGCACTCTTTTCTTTTTCAACAACCATTTTGTATACACACCCCCACACTTGTTCAAAAACTCATCCATTAACAAGCTAATGTTCTTTTATTCCCTAAGGTAAAGTAAGAACACGATTTCTCATTTAAGGCACATAATGAGCTAGAAACAAGGAATGGTCAAATAAGCTCAAAGGGGTTAAGCAAAGGAAAAATATACAAGGTTGGCAGGAATCAGAGAATTTTCAAGAAGTCAAAAGAGTGCTTGATATCATATTGAAAACAAGGTTGGCTATTTGGTTAAACTAGCTAATTAAGAAAGAGGGCCTCAATCATGTTCATGCATGCAAGTGAAATGTAGCCTCAAAAAGAATCAAAGCAAGTTCTAGAGTGGTCATTAACATGAGTGAAAATCACACAAGAAAGAAGAGAATGACATAAATGTTAAATCCATCCATTAGGCTCAAAATCTCACAAGGTATGCATCCATCAAACTCAATTCATCAATTCAATCATCCATCTCCAAGCATATCGGTTCAAGAAGGGAGAAAAGTTATTCAATCATGCAATGAACCCTTTTTTTTTTTTTTTTTTTTTTTTAACAAAAAAGAAACTTGCTAAAATCTCTCCCCACACTTAATATAGACATTGTCCTCAATGTGAAAGTGATAAATAAAACGAAAAGAAAAGAGCAACACAACCCGATGAGGAGTGAATCAACGCCAAGCAGTAAAAGAAGCACACCGTCATTACGCATCGACTCGAAAAGAAATCAAACAAGAAAACGTTAGTACTTCCACAATTTAATACTAATTAATTACTACCTAAAAAAACTCCTTACTCGCCACCAATTAAGATGCGTCTCAAGAGTAAAATTACTCCTTACTCGCCATCACTAATTGGTTTAATAAGTCCATGACAATCATATCATACTTTCCAAACAAAACAACAAATTTTTTTTTAATAAAATCAAACCCATTAAAGAGAAAGTGTCAGATCGGGCTTTTGTTTCTTGTTACTTCCTTCGCTGCTTCCTGTTGACCAATCTATCTGAGCTAATACCTTATCAGGTACATACTCAAAAGCTTCTAATTTATCAATGAGCTCATCAATAGTGGAGGCAGAGATAAGAAGTTGTCTTGCCGAAGGAGTGATAAATTTCTGTTCCACAGCTTTGTCAAGAAAAAATAACAAAAGATCAAAGAAATTATTAACATTCAACAAACCAATGGGTTTATGGTGGATGTTCGGGTTCTCAAATTTCAAGAGACAATTTGAAAAATCTCTTCCAAAGTACTAAAACCACCTGGTAAGGCAATGAATGCATCGTAGTTTTCAAGCATTATCTTCATGCGTTCATGCATTGATGATACTTTAAGTTCCTCTCCAATTGTCTTTCCATTGATGTTCTGTTGAGCTAAAGGTTCAGAATGACACCTAAAACCCGACTGTCTCTTACATAATGCAAAGCAAGTGATATAGCCCCCATTAACCCACGGCAACCTCCCCCATATACAAGATGAATATTCCTCGCAGCAAGTGATCGACCAAGAGTGCTAGCTGCATTTACAAACTCTAATCCCTTCCCATAACTCGACCCACAAAAAACACAGACATTTTTGAGGTTACGAATAGAAGCCCCCATTCTATACTCTTCCTCCCTTTGAGTGTCTCAGAGTTGAAGGAAAATGGAGTGTTTAAATAAGAAAAAGAATGGAAAGGGGAATAATTGCACCTATAAGGGTAGGTTGGATGTTGTCAGAAAAGGTTGAAATTAAGAAACACAGTAATCTTTTTTTTTTTTTTTTTTTTTTTTTTTTTTTTGACTTCAAGAAAACCATCAAGGTAAAGAAGTCTAGAAACCCCCGAAGGACCCTGCTCAAAGGATCGTCCGTACAAAAATCAAAATACAACAAAATGATACAAAGATAAAAGAAATAGAAAATGATGACATACCTGTATGTACAGTTTCCATGGCGTATCTTTATACTGCGCGTCATGAGTGCAGTAGACATCACGTCCTTTTTTTTTTCTTTTTTTTTTTTTTGAAATTGTTAGAAAAACTTGATGAAAGATGAGTGTATACTTACTTAAGATTGGGATGGAGGTAGTCTGCTCTTTCGGCTTTGTGCCAAAGCATTGTTGACCAAGATTCGATCCATTCAAGACCAACAGTAACATGTGGCTCCCAAAAGGGACAAGTGGCCATAATACGACCGGCCGCCTCACATGTGGAATACAATCTACCTTCTTTGTTTTTCAATTAAGAAGGCTGGATCAGATGCATGCATTTCCCCATTCACGGTGTGTGTTACCAAAGCCAACCCTAAGAAGTATACATTTTTTTTTTTTTTTTTTTTTTTTTTTTTTTTTTTTTTTTTTTTTTTTTTTTTTTTTTTTTTTTTTTTTTTTTTTTTTGAGAGATGACACAAGAAGAAGAAGAAGAAGAAGAAGATATGTACAGATTGTTTGTGGATATGGCTCACATCCGCCTCTCGGTTAAACGTCCAAGAACGGCTTAAACATCTTCTATGAGTCGAGGATAAGCTTCCCATCCAATTTTCTTATAAATTGGCAAACAGGGTCTTTTAGAGTCGATTCCCAAGATCGTAGCGTTGTTCTTCATCCTTGAAGAGATTCCACAATTTAAGAATTTCACGATGCACCAATCCACAAGAATGCATCTCAAGAGTCAATAAGATATCATCTAATGACTCCTTACTCACCCATTCTTAATGAAGAAAATTTTATCTTCTCTATTTGCGGAAACCATCCCCTTAGTACGACATCGCTTGTTACATTCCATCGTCCACATTTGTGACAGACTTGTAACCTTTTTGCTCTTCTCCTTTTAGAATATGAACTTCTTCCAAGACCGGCATATATGAGTCAAATGAAATTGAGGACTCACACCGCTAATCGGACCTTCGCTTCAATTATCCATCGTACATCTTTCTCGCATACCTTTGTGCATTAACAGCCTCAATCTTTCACATCGAACTTTGTAGATTTTTCTCAGAGCATTTTGAGGAAGAGAAGGAAAATGTTTTCTCAGGTTTGAAAGAATGACATCCATTTTGAAGGAGAAGAAGGATTCAGTTATTTTGGGAAACTGAAAAATAAACCGACTTAAGAGTCACGGAGTACCGTATCCGCCACTTAACCGGCAACACAAAGAACTCAAGAACTTGGTTTTCCAGGAATGGTTGAGTCTTTGTCCATTAACTTTAAGCGCATTACCATTCCTAGGATCCTCAATATCTTCGGCCCCAGAGGATACACGTGTTTGACAGCAAAAGAATCGCGCCACCTAGATCTCAATTTTTCAAGGAGTAGGTGCAGATGATAATCTCAAAGCAGAACCTTTTTGACCAATTTCCGCAACTTTTGCAAAAGTGTAAATGACCTTGAATAAAGTGGGTCAATAAAATCCATACTGCAAGATTTTCGCTGTTGTTGTCGTTGAAGAAAAAGTGACCTCCACTTGCTTCCGAGTGACAAAATTGAATGGCACTACCTTCCTCATTGTCGGGCATACAACCGTTTTTTTTTTTTTTTTTTTTTTTTTTTTTTTTTTTTTTTTTTTTTTTTTTTTCTTTTTTTTTTTTTTATTCATAATGCGGATGGAGAAGGTTCATCACCTCCACTTCGCATTCTCTCGGAAGTTCATGATATCTTGTTTGAGGCGGTGTCCATTTACGATGAAAGCTTTGGCAAAGTTGACCTCACTTTTAATCCGAACAAAGACTGAAGGAAAAACCTTAGTAACAATAAATGGTCCATCCCATCTAGACCTTAATTTGCCTGTGCATGAATCGGAGGCGGGAGTTATAGAGGAGAACTTTTTGACCAATCTCAAATGTTTTCCTCGAATCAACTTATCATGGAAGGCTTTGGTCTTCTCCTTATAAAGTTTGGAACTTTCATAAGCCTCCAAGCGGATCTCCTCCAATTGTCAGTACCGCAGCCTTCCTCTCCATACCGCTTGATCTAGGTCCAAGTTGCACCTTTTCACCGCCCAAAATGCATGATGCTCAATTTCCACCAGGTAGGTGGCAAGCTTTTCCAAAAACAATCCGATATGGAGACATCCCGATTGGTGTCTTATAAGCAGTCCGGTAAGCCCATAAAGCATCCTCAAGCCTCTTGCTCCAAATTCTTTCGTTAGGTTGAACTGTCTTTCTCGGAGTATCTGCTTGATCTCCCCGTTGGAAATCTCGGCTTGCCCATTAGTTTGGGGATGGTAAGGTGTAGAAACTCTGTGCAAGACCCCATACTTTTTTATCAAAGCTTCCATGCTTCGATTACAAAAATGTGAACCCTGATCACTGATGATGGCCTTCGGAACTCCAAACCTGCAGAAAATCTGTGATCTAACAAAATCCACAACAACTTTGGAATCATCAGTCCGAGTAGCTTTCGCCTCCACCCACTTGGATACATAATCAACAGCTAGCAAAATGTAAACAAAACCAAAAGAAACAGGAAAGGGTCCCATAAAATCAATACCCCATACATCAAAAATCTCATAGAACAATAAGGATTTCTAGGGCATCTCATTCCTTCGAGAAGTGTTTCCTGTTTTTTGGCATTGATCACAAGATTTACAAAACACATATGCATCATGAAATAGAGTGGGCCAATATAATCCAGATTCCAAAACTTTCCTAGCAGTCCTTTGGGGACCAAAATGACCGCCACATGCAAGTGTATGACAAAAGCTAAGAATAGAATGGAATTCATTATCAGGCACACATCTCCTAATGACTTGGTCACTACAAAATTTCCACAGATAATGGTCATCCCACACATAATATTTTGACTCACTTTTCAATTTATCAATCTCGAGCCCTAATAAAATGTGTAGGAAAACACCAAAGAACTAAGAAATTTATCAAATCAAAGAAACCAAGGAGTGTTACCTTGCACTTGAAAAGTCGCTCATCGTGGAAGACATATGGATAGGTAAAGTATCTGCCTCCTTTTCAATACGACTTAGGTGATCACCACTAAATTCTCCGCTCCACTTTTATCACGGATTTCAATATCGAACTCTTGGAGGAGCAAAATCCACCTAATCAATCTAGGCTTTGCATCAAGCTTCTTCAGGAGAAACTTCAGAGTCAGTATGATCTCGAAAACACAACCACTCTAGAACCAAGCAAATATGATCGAAATTTGTCTAAAGCAAAAACAATTGCTAAAAGTTCCTTTTCAAAGTGGTGGTGTAGTTGACTTGTGCAAGATCTAAAGTTCTTGAAGCATAAGAGATGACATGAGATATTTTACCGACCCTTTGTGCAAGAACAGCCTCCCAAAGCATAATTAGAGGCATCACACATGAGCTCAAATAGAAGTGTCCAATCCGGTGGTCTGGATGATAGGTGTACTTGGTCAATGCTTGCTTCAAGTGATTGAAGGCATCCTTACATTTCTGGTCAAAATGGAACTCCACTTCTTTGTGTAGCAAGTTGGATAGTGGAAGAGTAATTTTGTGAAATCTTTTATGAACCGCCTATAGAAACCTCGCATGACCAAGGAAAGAGCGAACCTCCCGCACGCATGTGGGGTAAGATAAGCATGAAATAACATTTATTTTTGTAGGATCTACCTCGATACCCTTGCTAGATATTACATGTCCTAAAACTATACCTTGTTCTACCATGAAATGACATTTCTCAAAAATCAGAACAAGGTTAGTTTCAATGCATCTATGTAAAACCTGAGCGACTATCCAAGCATGCATCAAAGGAAGAACCATAGACAAGAAAATCATCCATAAACACATCCATGCAATTCTCTAAAAAGTCGAAAAGATACTTACCATACACCTTTGAAAGGTGCCCTGAGCATTGCATGCACCAAACGACATCCTCCCGTATGCAAATGTGCCAAATGGACAAGTGAAAGTAGTCTCTCTCTTGATCTTCTCGGGGCTATATGAATCTCGAAAATAACCCGAATATCCATCCGTAAAACAATAATGTGACTTGCCGCCTAGCCTCTCCAACATCCGATCAATGAAAGGTAGAGGAAAATGATCTTTTCGGTAGCCCGGTTAAGCCGCCTATAATCAATGCAAACCCGCCAACCGTTTCGAACTCTTGTGGGTAGAAGTTCGTTATTCTCATTCTCAACTACCGTGACCCCGCATTTCTTGGGAACAACTCGCACGGGCTCACCCATTTACCGTCGAGCATGGGATAAATAATGCCACCTTGAAGTAGCTTGGTCACTTCCTTCTTCACCACATCTAGAATCAAGGGGTTCAGTCTCCTTTGGGGTTGCCTTACCGGTTTCGTATCCTCTTCCAATAAAATCCTATGCATGCATGTGGAGGGACTAATACCAGGAAGATCTGCAAGTGTCCATCCGATGGCTTGCTTATTCCGCCTCAAAACATGCAAAGCAATTTTTCTTCTTGTTCAAAGTGTTGCAGATTCTTAGCAACAATCATCGGTACTTCTCACCATCTCCTAAATATGCATATTTAAGATGGTCCGACAAAGTCTTCAACTCTAAGGATGGAGGTCAGTACAATGGAAGGCAAAGCAAGCTATTTGAAACAACTAATTCAAGAACATTAAATTCAAGACACGGCTTCGACTTCTATTTTCACATGCGGTATCATTCAAGTCGCTAGCATTGCATCGTCACTCATACCAAAGATAAATCTCAAAGACATGCAAAGACATGGCTCAACATCACAAGCAACACATGTACCACAAGAAACAGTAATCTAGAAAGTCAAGCAATATCGTGGAATTCAACATATAAATCAAGATAAACATCATCAACCAAAGATCTCAATCACATCAATATGGAAAATGAATGCTCCTCTGGGGATGTCTTATGGCATCAAAAATTTTAAATCGTACCAAATCATCGCCAAACTCCATAGAAAGGGTGCCAAAGATGCACATCTATCTTGGTCTTGGCGGTCTTGAGGAATGGTCGCCTAGAATTAATGGAGCATGGGTTGTCAAGACTCATCTTCCATGTCCAAGACGTAGAAGTCCGCCGGAAAAATTAAATCATTCACCCGAACTAACACATCTTCTAGTACTCCGCAGATAAGCAAAGTGGTCCTATTTGCCAATTGAATCACTATACCGGTGGGTTGTAAAGTGCCAATGTTCAAGGACCGATAAATTGACATAGGCATGACATTAATCGAAGCACCCAAATCTAGCATTGCATGTTCAAATTTGGAGTTACCTATCGTGCAAGGAATTGTGAAAGTTCCAGGATCTTTGCATTTTTGTGGCATGCTTGGTAGAATCATTGCGTAAACATTTTCGCCCATGCTTATTTTCTCGCACCCTTAAGTCTTCTCTTGTGAGTACACAACTCTTTGAGGAATTTGGCATACTTGGGAATCGCTTGATTGCATCAAGGAGGAGAATATTGATTTCCACCTTCCCGAATGTGTCCATGACTTCTCTTTCTATTTCTTTTTGCGCAAGATGCTTGGACTGTGTGACTCTGTGTGGAAAAGGTAGTGGAATAGCCAGATTTGAATTCTCTGCACATTTCTTCTGTATCACAGATTTTTGGACTGAGCTATCCACTTTCTTTTGTTTTTGGTCACCTTCTAGTTGATGCACTTGTAGTTCAGGTTGTGGTGGAGTGGGACCGTCAACTTCTCTGCCACTTCTCAAGCTAATGGCACTTACATTGCCTCTTGGGTTGTTGACTGTTTGTGAAGGCAATTGGTTCGACCCTTGACTTTTCACCACTCGCAGTGGTTGCCATCCGCCCAATTTGAGTTTGTAAATTCTGGATGGTGGCATTGACATTCCGCTGAAACCGTTTCATCAAGTCTTCGAAAGGTGGCTCACCGGGAGTGGGCCGCCGGAACAGTAGCCTGGAGGGGTCGTCTGTATGGGTGGCGCGTTGCAGTTGTGCTTGCCTAAACGCAGTGGTTGGTACTTGTTGCTAGGGCCTCGTAGCTTGGTATCTAAACCGTGGTTGCCGCCGTTGGTAGGGCCGTTGTTGTTGTTGACCGTGAATTTCCATATCTCGTGTTGAGATGGTCCCTCCAGCCTGTGGTTATAGGTATTAGAAAATGGATCATATCCGGGCCGCTTCGCCGTGATTGTTGATATTGGGGTCTACCAGAAAAATACCACCGCCGCAAATGATTGTTCTCGGGAATAATAGAACCACCATCCCGAAGTGTAGGGCATGCATCAAGAGGGATGAGATGAACAAGAGCAAATGTCACACACGTTGCAGCAATTGCATTGGTGCTTGTTGTGCCATCGTTAACCGCCTCACCAAAGAAGTTAATTCATCAAGTCCGTGTTCCATTCTCTCGTTGGTCTACATGAGACGATTGAATTTCATTGACTCCTCCTGGTTGAGGTAATAATTCGTGTGCCAAATTGTTGGGTGTTGGCGCCATGTTTGCTATCAAATCTCTCGCCGCTGCAGGGTCTTGTCTACTAAGGCTCCTCCAGAGGCAAAGCATCCACCATGCTTCGTCATTTGGCAAAGAAGCCTTCATAGAAATATTGAATTAAGAGCGATCGGTGATTTGGTGGTGGGGACAGCTCGAGCACAACTTCTTGAATCTTTCCCAATATTCATGCAAAGTCTCCCCTGTCATTTGTCTTATACCACATATATCTTTTCTAATGGCAGCAGCTCTAGAGGCAGGGAAAAATTTCTCTAAGAACAACCGCTTCATGTCAGTCCAACTTGTTACCGAACCTCGGTGAAAGATAAAATAACCAATCCTTGGTCAGACAAGAAGTGAGAAAGGAAATGCCCTCAACTTGATGTGTTTCTTTCGAGATCCCATGTGGCTTCATGGTTGAACAAACCACATGGAACTCCTTTAGATGCTTATGGGGATCCTCACCGCAAAACCGTGAAACTTGGGCAACAAATGTATCAATCCAGATTTTAACTCAAAATCAAGCATCAAGATCCGGGTATTGAATACACAAAGACCGGTTAGTTATATCAGAGCAAGAAGTTCCTTAAGAGTTCTATTTTGCATGTTATCACCATGGTTTTAATTATTCAAGATCTCAAGTTCACTCTCAATATTAAGATCAAATTCAGAAGCAATTCTTGCACTTAGCCTACGAGCTCTAATCAACCTATGCAAGGTTCTATCAATCTCGTGGATCAAAGTCAACTAAGTTATCAGGCTCATACCTAGTCATGCATCACACAAAAACAATTAAATAAGCAAAATACACTAGACAATGGTTAAAAATGTTAGAAAAATTAATAAAAAGCAAAAGTTAGTAAAAACACTTCAAATGAAAAGATTACACTTACTAATCCCCAACCAAGGCGCCAAAATTTTGACGAGCGCCGAACTCAGTCAAAATTATAACCGAAGTTATTACCTAAGCTTGTAGCATAGTGACAACACCGGATCATCTCCATGAGGATTGTAGATGCAATTTAATCAAATCAAGTAAAAGTTAGCAAAAGGGGGGTTTGATAGTTTAAGATCGCACTTAACAAAATTAAAGGAAGAAATGATAAATAAAGAGTAGTCAATTTAGAAACCTATCCAAGATTGGGTGGATTCAATCATAGACCCTTCATAAAACACTTGAAACGCAATTGAATTGTTAATTTGGATCTAACCGAGATCTCTGCATCAAATCCAGAATTCATAGTAGACGATCGTCTAGAATTCAATTAACAAGTGATAAACACAAATCCGTAATCGCACCATTCATGAAAATCTATGTTAATTTCAAGTACCGAATTCAATTAACTTAGGCACAAATTAGTAACCTAACCTCTTCAATTCTGTGATTAATTTAGATCAATCAATTCTAAGTTTCATCACAAATCTCAATCTTCATTTATGTGATTAGTTTAGATCAATTAGTTCTAAGTTTCATCACAAATCTCAATCTTAAACCAAGATCAAATCAGATCAACATAAATAGGATCACCATTCATGCATTCAAGATCAAGAAGAAGAAGAAAGAAGAAGAAGGAAGAAGAAAAGAGGAATTCAATTACAAATCAAATACAATGCATAACCAAGGTCTCAAGAATCCAAACCACAATCTCTTCAAGAGTTCTAAATTGACCCAAAGTAGCTTAGCCCTCCATTACCATGAAGGGGAGCATCAAAATATACAAAACTATGAGAAACTATGAAGAAACAAGAAGAAACTTAGAGAGAAATAAAGGAGAATTTACATCTTGTTCATGATAAATGGTGCCTTTTATAGAAGTCTAAGGTAACAAAATGACAAAGGGAAGTGGGTGGATGAGTGGGTGAGTGAGTTGAGTGTTTGAGTGGATGGATTAGTGGGTTGGTTTAGTGGATTGGTTTAGTGGATGAGTGAGTGGAATGGTTGAGTGGTTGAATTAGTGAAAAATGCCAAAGGACTTTTGGTGAGTGGGAAATTATGGACATGAATGGGTGAGTGGATGGATGTGGATGGATGGATGGATTAGTGGATGAGTGGGTGGAGTGGTTAAGTGGTTGGATTAGTGTATGAGTGGATGAGTGGGTGAGTTAGTGGATGAGTGGATGAGTGGATGAGTGGATTAGTGGATGGATGAGTGGATTAGTGGATGGATGAGTGGATGGTTGAGGACGAAAATTTCGTGTCTGACTTGGAAGCCAAAAACGACCCACTATACTTCAGAACCACGAAAAGTGTTCTTCATGAAAGTTGTAGATCCTTGTCTTGGCTATAAAATGGATAGCTGGTTCGTCCAATGTGGCTTCCTTAAGCCCAAGATATGTCCCAAATACCGTAGGTTGCTCAAACCCAACTTCAGCACCTCTGTTCCGACTTGCAAGCTCAAAATGACCCACTAGACTTCTTTTTCTCAAAATGTGTTCTTCATGAAAGTTGTTTATTTGGATCTTGACTATCCAATGTCCAAATTTCAGCCCATCTCCATTATTACATCTTGAGATATGATTTTTTTGAGTGCACACTGTTCGGATTCTACTGACAGAACCCGTATTCTGACTTCCATGTCAACTTAGGTCCCTTAGACATCTGAATCAGACTTCGAGCTCTTCATCAAAGTTGTAGAGCTTCCTCTTAGCTTTCCTACAAGGTAAAATTCATGTTCATCAGATATTAGGAACTCAAGTTATGGCCAAAATACAGAAATAGTGTCAAATCTCAATAATGCTGGAAATATTCAATTAGGACCAATTTGAGCTCAAACTCACAAAATCATACCAAACTCAATCAATTAAGAATATGGAGAGTGTAAATGACTAAACATAAGGGTTTCTTAATGAATAAAATATGTGATTATCAACTTCATGGTAATTGATTATAATATTTATGTAATCGATTACATGGCCCTTTTGGTTGTGTTCTTGGCTTTCTGGGAACATGGTAATCGATTACATGACTTGGTGTAATCGATTACATGTTCTCGATTTTTTACGTAATCGATTACAATATTGATGTAATCGATTACAAGGCTTTGTTTAGCTTGTACGATACTAAACTAAACTCGTAATCGATTACACTATACCTTAAACTCATTTTTCAAGCCTTAAAACTGTTTTATATCATTCCTAAGCTTTAGAAAACATGGATTAAACAAAATGTAGCATTGCTTGGCATGATCCAGGATAAAATAGGTTCTCTTTTTAGGAATTTATCTTTGAAACCCATATTGATTAAAAACATTTTTGAAAAATCATTTGAGATATCTTTGGAGCATTTAACATTGATGTACTTATGCCTATATCTAAGCCTCTTGATTTCTTCCTTTGATACTTGGCTTTCTCGTTTGCTCTTTGGTCTTCATCTTTGACTTTGTTATCATCAAAAACCATTTGACATGTTTCGAGACACATGCATTCACATTCTCCCCCTTTTTGATGATGACAATCTGAATCAATGGAATAAAGAGAAACAATTGCATATATATATGTATATCAGAGATTTAAGCGCAATCCTGCATGCATGATATAGGGTTAGTGATGTAATCATGTGAAAGCTTTAAATTAAACTCCCCCGTACTTACGCAATTCACTAATCTCTCCCCCGTTGGCATTATCAAAAACACTGTTAAGTGGAAATTTGGACAGCATTACCTTTGTTTGTCATGATTTCCCAAAAAAAATTTAGATAGTAGAAATGCAATCAGTCCAAATCAGTCCAGAGACAATCAAACCAACAGATCAATCAAACATATCCAAATGGAACCAAGTAAATCAATATCCAAAATGTATATTATAATCAAGCATATTAATTATATAAGCAATAAACCAACTGATTTTATAAACAATGTTTCAATCATGTACATCAGAATAACAGAACAAATAAAAACACTATCATGGCAGAGGTCCATGATCACTATCAGTGGCCTCGCTATCACTCTCTACATCAGCAGCAATATCTCCAAGGTCAACATCATCGTCACCGGTGTCAAGGTCGTCCTCGGAGCCAAGAAGTTCCTCATTTTCATCAGGAACAACAACTGGAGCGGCAGAGGGATCAAAGCAAATGATAGTGGAGCAGCAGGAGGAGCAGAGGAGGTGGATGGTGCAGCATGTCTGGTGCCCTCCAAATGCGACCGGATGGCAGCAAGCTCCTGATCGGAGTAGTCCATCCTAAGCTCGAGGTGGTCCACCTTCTGCTCAATGCGGTCCAGCCTGGTATCCACTGTGGTGGCCAAACTTCGCATCTCTTGCAGTAGAAGCTCCAATGTGACTGGAGCAGGTGGAGCTGGTGCAGGCTGTTGGTCCTCATCATTATCATCATCCGGACCATGAGGGATGTGCCCGTAGCTCCCATGAGCCAGATAATGCCATCTCCCATCGACCTTGTACAGCTGAAGCTTTTTCAGAGTGTGCAATCCAATAGATTGAGGTCCCTTGGAGCTGGTATCCTTGGACTCCTCAGCCAGGGAGATGCGACAGTGCTCCAGGATGGCAGTGACCAGCATTGCGTAGGGGAGGGCAGAGTTTTTCTTTTTCTTTACATCCAACATGTGCTGAATGATGTAATTGGCCTAGTTGATTGGCCTATCAGTGGTCATGGCCCACAAGACCACCACGTCATCACGTAGTATCTGGGAATAATTCCCTCCTCTGGGAATCAGGCCTCGAACAACCAAGTAATGGAGTACCCTGTTCTCCATGGTCAGACCAGTTGCCATCACCCTCTTGTTGTTTCGGGAAGCACGTAGCCCGAGCGAATCGAGGGATGTCAAGGCGCTCTTGTACTCAAACTCGTCACCCCATGCATTTTCGTTACCATAGAAGCTGGTCCCAGCATAGGTGAGCTTGGTCAACCTACACCATTCTTCCCGAGTGATTTTAATCTGAGTTTTCTTCACTTCAGAGATCAAGCAATGGTCTTCATACCTCAGGTTGGCGTAGAACACTCGTACTAGGTTGGGATAGATGGCTTTCTGAATGCTTAAGAATCCAAGCAATCCTAGCCTCTCAAGCAGCTGGAAGCACTGTAGAGGCTCACTCATGCAGAAGGAGTGAGGAAGATAGCGCGGAGAGATGAGCTTCCTTAGCTGGAAGTTCTTCCTGAAGAGCTCCGCCTTCTTCGTGGTGGAGAAATGTCTGGTGAGGTCCAACCCCGAAATGTTGCGTGGGGAGCACTGGAGGACTCACCAACAAGTGGTCCCTGTCCTTGCACGTTTAGTGCGTTGGCTTGGTTCAGCCATGGATGAATGGAAGAGTGTGAGTGGTGTTTGGAGGGTTGTGGCTCGTGGGGGACGAAAGGGAGAAGAACGTGAGAGTGTGGGTGGAGGTGTGGGTGGAAATGTGGTTGATTTGGAGGTGAATTGATGGTTGGGTTATGGGGGGAGTGATTTCGAGTGAGAGGAAGGAGATTTTGGGAGATTTGGTGGATAAATGAATGAGAAGGAGAGATTTGAGAGTGGAGAGCTTCGTGAGAGCAGAGGAGAAGAGAAGGTGAAATGTTTAGAATGAGTGACCTTTCGCGCGTCAGAAGCCTTTTAAACCCCTCTGTAATCGATTACATGGGTTGTGTAATCGATTACATGCTTTTTGTTTGTCCCTGTAATCGATTACAATTTCAGTGTAATCGATTACCAGTCTTCTGAGAACCTTGTAATCGATTACAATATATGTGTAATCGATTACCTGAGTTCTGGAAATGATGTAATCGATTACCAGTTGTGTGTAATCGATTACTGGTCTGACAGAACCCTTGTAATCGATTACAAGGGTCTTGTAATCGATTACCAAACTACCAAAACTCAGTTTTTGCGTTTCAATCAGCTGAGGATCAATTTTAAGACAATCAAGTTGATTCGTAAGCATGCTAAATCAATTTCAAACATCATTTAGGCATGCAATTCACATAGATTTTGATTTAAACACTTAATCATACAAGATTGTTACTTTTACCAAGAATTACCCCATTTTGGATGGATTGGTCAGTTTTTGCATTTCTTGGAGATCCTTGACATGAGGAAGCACCTGCAAAACAACTTAGGGGAAATCTCCGACGCTCAAGTCAGTATAGGAATAAAAATCAAAAATTATGCAGCAAAGGGACATGATTATGCAGGAAAAAACATGTTTATGCAGCAATTTGCATTTTTATGCAGCAAGGCAATGTATTTATGTAGCATTTAGCTTATACATGATTGATCTAATATGCCAAGTTCATTTCTTATATAATAGAAGGCTTCTTTTGCTAAAGGTTTAGTGAAAATGTCTGCTAGTTGCTTAGTGGTTTCCACAAATTCAAGCATGCAATCACCCTTTTGAACATGATCTCTTATGAAATGATGCCTTATTTCAATGTGCTTTGTTCTTGAGTGTAAAATGGGATTCTTAGATAGATTGATTGCACTAGTGTTATCACATCTTATGGGGATGTGATCCACTCAAGACCATAGTCTAGAAGTTGTTGCTTCATCCAAAGGATTTGAGCACAACAACTCCCGGTACCGCAACATATTCACTTCATTTGTTGACAATGCCACACTATTTGCTTCTTGCTATGCCAAGAAACTAGTGAGCTTCCAAGCAAGTGGCATGTCCTACTAGTACTTTTCCTATCCATTTTGCACCCAGCAAAATCAGAATCGGAATAACCAACCAAACAACATGAAGCACCCTTAGGGTACCATAATCCCATTTGTGAAGTGCCTATTAGATATTTCATAATACGTTTTACAGCACTTAGGTGTGATTCTTTAGGATTTGCTTGAAATCTAGCACACATGCATACATTAAACATGATATCCGGTCTACTTGCGGTAAGATAAAGGAGTGAGCCAATTATACCTCTATACTTAGTGATTTCAACCGATTTACCTCCTTCATCCTTGTCCAAGTAACAGGAAGTTCCCATTGGTGTAGCCATTTGCTTTGCTCCTTCCATTCCAAACTTCTTGAGCAATTCCTTGCAATATTTTGATTGACTTATGAAAGTCCCATCTCTTGTTTGCTTGATTTGAAGTCCAAGGAAGAAGTTGAGCTCACCCATCATGGACATCTCAAACTCATTTTGCATGATATTGGCAAATTCTTTACAAAGAGAGTCATTAGTAGCACCAAATATAATATCATCAACATATATTTGAACAAGTAAAATGTCATGCTTTTTATGTTTGATGAAAAGAGTTGTGTCAACCTTTCCCCTAGAGAAACCATTTTCCAAAAGAAACTTGCTCAACCATTCATACCAAGCTCTAGGAGCTTGTTTTAAGCCATACAAGGCTTTCTTAAGTTTAAAAACGTGGTTGGGCAACTCAAAGTTTTCAAAACCGGGAGGTTGATCAACATATACTTCTTCTTGTATGAAACCATTTAAAAAGGCACTTTTGACATCCATTTGAAAGAGTTTGAAATCCATGATGCAAGCATACGCAAGTAACATTCTAATGGCTTCTAGTCTAGCTACGGGAGCATACGTTTCTTCATAATCTATACCTTCTTCTTGATTATACCCCTTAGCTACAAGCCTAGCCTTGTTTCTTATTATTAAGCCCGTTTCATCAAGTTTGTTCCTAAAAACCCATTTGGTGCCAATTATTGGATGATCATTGGGCCTTGGGACTAATTCCCAAACTTGATTCCTTTCAAATTGATTTAATTCATCTTGCATGGCCAAGATCCAATGTTCATCATTAATGACCTCATTTATGTTTTTAGGTTCAACTTGAGAGACAAAAGCCATATGATTACATGCATCTCTAAGAGAGTTACGAGTGATTACCCCTTTTGATACATCACCTATCACTTTGTCAAGAGGATGATATCTTGATGTTTTCCATTCCTTGGGAAGATCCCTGATTTGAGAGTCCTCTTGTCTTGGGGAATCATATGGGCTTTCTTCTTGCTTCTTGACTTCTTCTTCTTGATTTCCAAGGTGGATTCTTGCAAGGTTTTCTGCAACATCATCAACAAGCTCCTTCCTTGGCTCGTTTGGGTTAGTCTCATCAAATGCAACATGTATGGACTCTTCTATGGTCATTGTTCGTTTGTTATAAACCCTAAAGGCCTTACTATGTATAGAATAACCAAGAAAGATTCCCTCATCAGATTTTGCATCAAACTTCCCCAAGTTATCCTTTCCATTATTTAGAACAAAACATTTACATCCAAAAACATGAAAATGTGAGACATTTGGTTTCCTTCCTTTGTATAATTCATAGGGGGTTTTCTTTAAAATTGGCCTTATTAGAGCCCTATTCATAAGATAACAAGCGGTGTTAACCGCATCCGCCCAAAAATACTTAGGAAGGTTGGCCTCATTGAGCATAGTTCTTGCTATTTCTTCTAAAGATCGATTTTTCCTTTCTACAACACCATTTTGTTGTGGTGTTCTAGGGGCTGAAAAATTATGCTCAATGCCATGTTCATCACAAAACGTTTCAAATTCATGATTTTCAAATTCACCACCATGATCACTTCTTATGGATGCAATACAAAAACCTTTTTCGTTTTGGATAACTTTAGCAAGCTTTTTGAATGATTGAAAAGCATCATTTTTGTGAGATAAAAACAATGTCCATGTAAACCTAGAAAAATCGTCCACAATCACTAAGGCATAGTAATTCCCACCAAAGCTCATAGTTCTAGAGGGACCAAAAAGATCCATGTGCAAAAGTTGTAGAGGTCTTGAAGTTGAAATCACATTTTTAGCTTTAAAAGAGACCTTTACTTGTTTTCCCTTTTGACATGCATCACAAAGTTTATCTTTTTCAAATTTAAGCTTTGGAAGACCAATTACTAGTTCTTTAGAAACTAATTTGTTTAAGTGATCCATGTGAATGTGAGCAATTCTTCTATGCCATAACCATGAATCATTTTCTCTAGTCATAAAGCAATTAGCATCATTTGAGGAAATGTCATCAAGGCTAATCATATATATGTTATTGACCCTATGACCAACAAACCTAACATGTTTATCATCCTTACTTTCAATTATGCAACAATTTGAATCAAATATAACTCTATTGCCTCTATCACATAATTGACTAATACTAAGCAAATTATGTTTAAGTCCTTCAACAAGTAAAACATTATCAATAGATGATGAAGGAGTCTTACCAACTTTGCCAATTCCAAGAATCTTCCCTTTGTTGTTGTCACCATATGTGACATGACCATGTTTCTTGAGAGTAAGGGAGGAGAACTTGGACCCATCACCGGTCATGTGCTTGGAGCAACCACTATCAAGATACCAATTTGAGCTCTTGGTCTTCAAGCACACCTACAACACACATTCAAGTTTTAACTTTTGGTACCCAAATTGTCTTGAGTCCTTGTGTGTTAGAGTTAGGCATGGTGCCTTTAGGAACCCAAACCTTTTTTATTCCAACTTTAGTATTTACATTCTTTCTAACATTGCAAGTGGATGCACTATGCCCTTTCCTACCACAATGAAAACATTTGATAAAGGGGGTACTTGAAGTTTTAGATGGAACAAAGAAATTATTGTAAGATTTTTGATGATTATTTGGATTGTATCCCAATCCGGCTTTTTGAAAAACACACCTTTGTTTGCTCAAGTAGCATGTTCAAATTATCTCTTCCCATAGTAAATTTTGCAAGAGTGTTTTTCAAGTCCTCAATTTCTTTTTCAAAAGCTTTACATGATAAACAAGGTAATGATATGGATGCATTATCATGTGAGGAACAAGTCATGCATGATGAATTAGCATCTGTGAGTCCTAAGGTCTCATTTTCAATTTTAAGTTCATTTATCTCCTTAGTTAAAGTAGAAACCTTGTTTGTCAATAGGGAGATTGTTTTATTTGAAGACAAAATCATTTTAGTGAGTCTCAAAGATTCATCATGCAATTCTTGAAAGGCATCTTGCAATTCATCATAAGTAGGTGGAGGTTCTAGGTTAGAAGAGGTTACCTCAGTGTCGCTTTCTCCATTTTCTTCTCCTTGAGCCATGAGGCAAAGATGGGCTTCTTCATCTTCGGAATCGTCGGAAGAACTTAAGTCATTGTCCTCCCAAGCTATATATGCTCTTCTTCCTTTCTTTTCCTTGGAGGGTCTTTTCTCAAACTTCTCCATTTTCTTGAGATATGTAGGACACTCCATTTTCATATGTCCCGGTTTTCCACATTCGTAGCATTTTGGAGGAGTAGAGGATCCTTCTCCTTTGTGATATGCTTTCTTTTGAGGAAAGGGTGGTCTTCTTTGAAGTCCCTTTTTCTTTAGGAATCTTCCGAATTTTCTCACAAGGAGACTAAGATTCTCCTCACTTAGTTCAATATTTTCAGCATCCTCTTCACCATCTTCATCATCATCTTCAAGTATGGAAGAGGTGGCTTTGAGTGCAATTCCCTTTTTCTTCTTATCTTGCTCCTCATTTTGACTTAATCGGTTTAGTTCCAACTCATGCTCTTGAAGCTTTCCAAAGAGAGTGGCCAAAGTCATTGCGGCAAGATTCCTTGATTCCGATATTGCCGTCACCTTGGGTTGCCAATTTCTGCTCAAACATCTCAAAACTTTGTTAATAAGATCTTCATTGGCAAAAGTTTTTCCCAATGAAGCAAGATGATTAATTATATGAGTAAAACATTTTTGCATTTCTTGAATGCTTTCCCCTTGGTTCATTCTAAACAATTCATATTCGTGAGTGAGTATGTTAATCCTAGATCTTTTTACCTCACTTGTACCTTCATGAGTTACTTGCAATGTATCCCACATTTCTTGAGCGGTCTTACAATTTGACACCCTAAAGAACTCATCATATCCTAAAGAGGTAGTAATGATATTCTTGGCTCTCAAGTTGTATTGAACCTTTTTCTTGTCATCATCGGTCCATTCATTTCTTGGTGTATTTGTTCTAACACCATCAACTAGACGTGTGGGGATAAAAGGACCATTTTCAACAGCATCCCACACATCAATATCAATAGCTTCAATAAAAATCTTCATTCTTTCTTTCCAATATGCATAACCATCCCCATTGAAAAAGGGAGGCCTATTTATAGAAGAACTTTCATTAGAAAAGCCATTTGAAGCCATCTTTACTCTTGAAGCGGCTAAGCTCTTTATACAAGAGTCTAGCTCTGATACCACTTGTTACCAAGTGGCTTCAATACTCAAGAGGGGAGGGTGAATTGAGTTTGTAAAACAAGTTCGCAATTCTTTCGCAAAACACTTGATTATTGATTTTCGTTGAAGCTATTGACTAATTGAAATGAATGAATTGATAAGAACAATGTATATTGCTTAATAACCAACCAAGAGAGAAGTAATCAAGTAAGAGTATAAGCAATGCACAAGTATAAAGAGAAGGGTTTAGAGAAAACAAACTCAATCGTTTATCCTGGTTCGATCACCAATCCACTTGTGATCTACGTCCAGTCCCCAAGCAACAACTTGAGATTTTCTACTATATTCTCAAGCTTCAATAGGTGCTTGAATACCTTTACAAACTTGAGCCCTCAACTCCTTGGGATGCCTCACCCTTGAGCTTGAGTCTCTTCAACCAAAGGGATGCCTCACCCTTTACAAAATTGAGGGATGCCTCACCCTCTATCTTATACAGCAATTTAGATTGAATTTGAGAAGCTCTCACTAGAGTAGATGATACAAATTGAAGTTCTAATTATGCTCACAAAGATATCTCAAAGATTGGACAAAAACAGAGCAAGAAAGATTTCAGAGTTTGATTCTCGTATGATGTGTTGCTATGATGTTTTTAGGTTCAAGAACAACCCTTAATGATGCCCCAGCCATTGTATTTAAAGCCCATTCATTAAAAGAGCCATTGGGGGTGGTTAAAGCCAAGCATTAAATGCATTCAATATAGCCATTGGGCATGTCAGAACCTTGGTAATCGATTACAAGCCCTTGGTAATCGATTACATGGAAAATACAACATGTTCTTTGCTTTCTGGGCTTGTGGTAATCGATTACATGACTTGGTGTAATCGATTACACGCCCTCTGACTTCATGGTAATCGATTACAATATTTATGTAATCGATTACATGGCCCTTTTGGTTGTGTTCTTAACTTTCTGGGAACATGGTAATCGATTACATGACTTAGTGTAATCGATTACACGTTCTCTGACTTTCTGGTAATCGATTACAATATTGATGTAATCGATTACAAGACTTCTGTTTAGCTTGTAATCGATTACTAAACTCTGGTAATCGATTACACTATACCTTAAACTCATTTTTCAAGCCTTAAAACTGTTTTATATCATTCCTAAGCTTTAGAAAACATGGATTAAACAAAATGTAGCATTGCTTGGCATGATCCAGGATAAAATAGGTTCTCTTTTTAGGAATTTATCTTTGAAACCCATATTGATTAAAAACATTTTTGAAAAACCATTTGAGATATCTTTGGAGCATTTAACATTGATGTACTTATGCCTATATCTAAGCCTCTTGATTTCTTCCTTTGATACTTGGCTTTCTCGTTTGCTCTTTGGTCTTCATCTTTGACTTTGTTATCATCAAAAACCATTTGACATGTTTCGAGACACATGCATTCACAAGATCTTGATTAAGAATAGTGTCTCGGTCCGGATCATCGGTGTGTTGCATCGGTCTAACCCACGGTACAGAAGAGCTACCAACTGCCCATTGCGAGCAACCCGCACCCCGATGCCCCCAAGGTCAACAAGTGACCTACACTACGCGTATCGCACCCACTCAAGAGGTGTATGTTTCTCCTAGGCAATTAGCCATATACAGTCCATCGGACCATTTTCAATGCATGTGTAATGCACCAATTACCAACCAAAGGTAAATCACATAATTTCTCATACCAGGTGAAAATACTGTTTTATGTTCGTAAAATGTATTAATGCCAATTACAGGCAAACTTCTCAATTTCTTGTACAGTATTCATATACTGATTTTGACTGTAAAGTTTATTGTCTAATTAACAGTGAAATCACATTATCGCATTTTTCTCATTCGCGAAATATTTTTGTCACATTTTTACAGTCACGTAATATTTTGTTACGTAAGCAACAATTTGTAACAATTTTCTGTTACGTTTTAAAATCGCGTAACAATTTTTTACTGTATTTTAAATCACGTAAAAATATTCTTTCGTTTATAATTTACATAGCAATTTTTTTTCTACAACATTTCGATCGTATAAGATATTTAAATGCTTTACAAATCGCGAAGAAATATTTTAACATTTTTCAAATCGCGTAACTTAAAAATTACATTTTTAAGTTACATAATTTGTTTTTCACCGTTTTTACACTTCGTAAAATATTTCTTAACTTTAAAAATATTATTTTGGGTTTTTCTTACAATAATATAATTTCTTACTTTATTCCCTTCCTATTCTTACTCAAAATCTTTTCCGTAATATATTTTCTCAAAATCACATTTTATTGATTTAAAATCATATTTAGTTAATTTAACTACTATTTCTAACTTTAGATTTCCTAACGTTTTCCAAAAACCAATAAATAAGTTTTACGTTAGTAAATTTTAAGTTACAAACGTATTCTTTACATTTCTAACTCACTTCTAAAAATTAGTTCTCTTTAAAATAATTTAAGGTTCAAACCCTTTCAACCTCTCTTTTCTTTTATTTATGAAAATCCTACTCATCTTAAATAACAATGTTCTAATTCCCTTTCCAAAATCCTTATATGAAAATTCTTGTACTTCACAACATCAAAATATTTTTCTAAGTTATCAAAATCATATACATGGCCATTGAAACCATGAATTATTTTTCTTTTAAATCAACTAGGTTTCTTTCTTGTTTCTACACAAAATAAATCAATAAAAATACCACTTAAAAAAGTGTACATTGATTTTGAAAAACAAATCTTTTTGTTTATTTTCCTTGCTTCCCAAATCATTCAATTTTATCATTTATGAAAATATAAATTTGTGAACACCTAATTTATTAGTGTCTTGGCCGAAATTTGCTTAAGTTCAAGGACCAAAAATTAATTCCATTGTTCTTGAAAAATTTCAATAAAAACCCTAGTTTTGGAAGCCCAAAATTGTGACCTCCTCCATGGCTTTTGGAGCCAAAATTGCTTATTTCAACATGTATCCATCATAATATATTTAACATACATCATCATGCATATTATAAGCATATTACACAAGCAATAAAACCATGCAAAATCATGCAAATCATATCAAACATAAACAAATAATCAGAGCACATAAGCACATACAAATTATTACATGAACATGGATGTGAATCCTCACATGGATTCATCAACCACCAAATAGAAAACACATCTCTTACCACCATACTCGGTTGGTGAGATGGATCTCCCTCTTACCTCTTGAAGATCCTCAAAAGCTCCTTGCTTTGTATTTTGAACAAGATCTCCACCAACACAAGTTTCTTAAACATGAAACAAACACAAGAAAATTAGTATATCAAACTTGAATAAGAAGAACCATGGATCAAACATGGTTTAGAATCATGAAAAAGAAAAGGATAAATGAAGTTTTCCTTACACTTCACTTCAAAATCCTAAAGCTTGATCTTGGAAAAAGTCCTTCAAGATGGAAGAATTAGAACTTGGTGTGAACTACAAAGGTTCTTAGAATGATGAAAGGATTCAAGAAGTATGATTGTTTAGAATTGTTGAGTGATGGAAGGTGTGGTTTGGGGTGGTGGCCGTAGCTTGCATTTTGGAGAGAAAAGGAAAGAATTTTTGCTAAATTATTTTGCATGCAAACTTGCAATAATGGACAAGGTGATAGATTATTGTCTTCATCTTTTTCTTTGGCCTAAAAAGCCTACTCAAAACTGTCCCCCTCCTCCTTTGCATCACCAAAACCGTCCCCCCCTTCCATGCTTCATCAAAGTGTGACAAATTTCATAGCCACCCTTTTAAGCCATCTTAGCCCTTAATTAAAAGAATGGTTTGGATTAAAATAGCTACTAGGTTTAGGTTATAGATAGAAGATTTAATTTGAGCCATTGGATCATTTTTTGCTTGCAATCCTAACCATTG
This sequence comes from Ormosia emarginata, assembly GCA_029884605.1. Lineage (NCBI taxonomy): Eukaryota > Viridiplantae > Streptophyta > Magnoliopsida > Fabales > Fabaceae > Ormosia > Ormosia emarginata. The sequence continues at coordinate 52,714,386 of JAQQTP010000088.1, forward strand.
AATGTGTCTCCAAAATGAAGGGTCAAGATTACACCTTCAAACTTTACATCCAAGGGTCCAAAATGGTTGCAGTCATTTTTGATGACCAATTCTCTACCATTGATCTAAATCCAAATCCAATGGTCATTAATGATCCATCTCCACCATTGATTAAATCTACATCCAAGGGTTGATAATGGCCATAGCCATTTTATAAGACTAAATCTCCACCCATGATTTAATTTTGATCCAACGGTTATAAATGGTCCTAGCCATTTTATAAGATCGATCTCATCCGTTGATTTAATCAATGGTTGATATTCAAAGTCCTAAAGTGGTCATAACCACTATTGTTGACCAAGCAATATAATTATTATTTTTATCTGTTGTAACACTACAAATAATGTTTTTACTGTATTTTTATTACCCGATAATTAAATACAGTACAAAACACTGTAAAAGAAATTTTCTAAAACTATTTCCCGATTCAGGTTTAGTAAGATCCCCTGTCTCCGTCTAAACAGCACAAATTTTTCTAAAGGTAGAAAAATTTTCACTTTTTGGGACCCACCTCGGGCCCACGTAGGACCCCTCGGGCCCACGTAGGACTCTTGGGGCCCACATACAGTCCAAAAATTATTAAAATATAAAAATTTCATAATCACACATAAAATCACAAAAATTAGAAAACTCACAAATATCAACTCAGATTACATAAATTAATTAAGACTAAACAGTAAAAATTAAATTACGTAAATTTTTGCCCGGCCCGAAAATTTTTATTTTCATGACACGAAGCAAATTACTCAAAACAATCAAATATGCTGACGGAATAAACAAAATAATTTTACAGTATCCAGAAATTATTAAACAGTAAAATTCTGTTAACTGTCAAAATTACTGTTCCTAAGATAGAAAGTTTGGGGTGTTACAGACGGTACACCGTGAAGTCTAACAATTTCACTAATGTGCACTTGGGTTAATCGTTCCATTGAATACTTGATATTGATTAGCAAGAAGTGTAATATTCGTCGTTCTGCATGAAACTCGAGCAGAGTCGTGAAAACGACTGTAGCGCTTCAAAAATTGGAAAATTATATGACGAATAGTCGTTTTATAATATTTGCAATTTTGGGAATTTTCTGGGAATTTTTCGGAACCGTCGAATATTTTAATATATTCCTCGTTTTTTGCGTTGTTGAGCGAGTTAATCGAGAAACGCGATGTTTTCTCGAGAACCTTGGACTATGGATAAGTCGACGGGGATCTTACTAAACCCGAGGCTTGACACAGTTTGAGGTTTCATAATTTTCGAGAAATCTTAACAGTTACATTTAAATCAAGATAAATGAAAAATTCATCATGTCGATTAATTAAATAATGATTTCCAATCGTAACTATTATCTATTGGATAATAGTGTGTAATAAAAATACTATCACATTGTCCTAATGTAATCTACTTTATGTCAAATCTATCCACTTTAATTCAAATTTAAGAGTATTTTAATCAAAGCTTCCTTAAGAAGCTTTGACCCCAAACTTTGACCACATGTTTAGCTTCCAAAGGAAGCCACTTTTCACTCACATTTCTCCTCTCTCTTTACGTATCTGCAGCCCACAAAAGAAGAAAGAATTGGTTCTAATTATCCAAATAAATCATTAACTCATTTTCACCCAAAACACATTTTCTTCTTCATTTACGTATCCTTCTTCTTCCTTTCTTCTTCTAATATTTCTTTTCTCCTCTTCCTACACCATACGTCCAGCCACCCCATTAAATCCCAAACCTTCATAAAAATTTAAACCATTCACATTTTCTTGATCTCCTACTCCTCCTCTTCATCTTTTGTGCTTGGAGTTTTCAAGAAAGCTTCCATCTTCAACCACTTCTCAAGCCTTGAAGGTGAGCTCCCATGGCTGAAAAATTCCAGCCTTCTCCTTCCATTTTCGTTTCTGTTTTTCCTTGGTTTAATGGCCATTTTCTTCTTCTTTTACACATCATTTCATTGTTCTAACTTGGACCAAATTTTCTAGGGTTTTTGAGCTTCAAATCCGAAAATCAAGGGTGATTCTTGGAGTTTTCTTGGTTCATCAACTTGGTAAGAGGAAGATTAATCCTCCTCAACCTCTTTAGCAACTAGGAATCTTGTATTTAATTTTTGGAAGAAGAACCACATGGTGGTTGTTCTTGAAATTGCTTGAAATTGATTTCTTGAATGTGATTTTAATTTAGCTTTGAGTAGTTGATTGAGTGGTTGATTGGTTATGTAATTTTGTGATTGAAATCCATGCATGAATGCTGAAAATTTCTGGTTGCTGGACCCTTGAGTGCCACGGTTTTTGGCTCTGTTTTTGGGGCTGTTTTTGTGCTGGAAAATGAGTGGAAGTGATGCTTAATTTTTGATCAATGCATGGCTAATTTAATCAAGTAGTTAAGGTTGATTTAAATGGATAAAATTCTGGTTGTTGGAACCTTGAGTGAGTCACGGTTTTGGCTCTGTTTTTGGGGCTGTTTTGGGGCTGGAAAATGGAGTGAATTGATGCTAAATTTTGATCAATGTAAGGTTAATTAAATCAAGTAGTTAAGGGAGATTAAAGTGCTGAAAATTCTGGTTGCGGGACCATCACATGTGCCACGGTTTGGCTCTGTTTTGGGGCTGTTTTGGGGCTGGAAAATGGAGTGAATTGATGCTTAATTTTTGATCAATGCAAGGCTAATTAAATCAAGTAGTTAAGGGTGATTTAAGTGGACAAAATTCTGGTTGTTGGACCTTGGTGAGTGCCACGGTTTTGGGGCTGTTTTGAGGGCAGAATTTTGGTTGTCATTGTGTCAAGAATAATGCTAGGTAAATTAAGTAAAGGAAGACTCAACTAGTGAGAAGAAAATTGTAACCTAAAACCCTCTTGAGTGCCACGGTTTTGAGAGTTTGAAGGAGGGAAAGATGATAAATTTGAGGTGTCAAGACTTGAATTAATCAAGTAATTAAGAACGTAGATTGATAGCAGGAAACTTGCAACACTAATCGTCATGATGGATTGTGGTTAAGGCTTAGGAAATGAGCTAAAGTTGGAAGGTAATTATAAGAATCAAAATAACAAGTAAATGAACCAATGAGATAAATTTCATAAGACTTGGAGACTTTGGAAATCCATAATGGACCTAAAATGTGTTCCTTGAATTATAAATTGATATTATGTTGATATTGGGTTCTTTTTGGATGCAAATATGCTTATCGCACTCTCTTGATCAAATGTGGTATGTTATGCCATTGTATGGATTGTGATCATACATGTTTATGCATAGAGTCCTATGCATTGTGAAATTGTGGTATGTTATGCCATTGTATGGATTGTGATCATACATGTTTATGCATAGAGTCCTATGCATTGTGAATGTCCGTGTGGACTGTTATAAGGCCAAGTTGCCTAGGAGATTGAACACACCTTTGTGCGGGTGCGAATAGACAAGTGTGGGTCGTGTGATGACCTCGGGGCGTCGGGGTGCGGGTCCCTCACATGGACGGTTTAGAGCTCTTTCGTGCGTGTGGGGCAAACCGATGCAAACACACCGACGATCCGGACGTGACACTTGTCCTATGTCGTGATCGAGCGCGGACTGTCAGTGCAATGCCATGATCGTGCACGTGGAAATTATTGATGAATAGCACATTGGCCTCGGCAGCCGAGTCACTGACACGTCTCCTGATCTTTCTCTCCGACCGTTTGAGTCTAGCTCCATAGAGTAGGAAATTGAATGTTGTGTCCATGCATCATGGAATATTCGGCATCCGAGAATTATTGTTTACCGATATTTAAGCGTCTCGAATTTAATTGCCTGGATATTATGAATTGTTCATTACCTTTATTAATGTTTGCACGATTGGTTATCTGTTTAAAAGCTTATTTATTGCTTCTACGTGCTACGTGGGCGTTATGCGCCGTTCGGTTCTTGGTTCTTTGTATTGGTATTGATGGTAGGATATCTTACCTCTTTTTCGTGTTTTCTATATTTTTGTATTTTGTTTTATGTTTATAATGATAAAAGATCATGAGGAAGATAAAGAGGGATCACACCTTGGTTGATTGGATTGGGCGTTTGGACAAGGTTTCTTCGGCTACGTACGAGTGCGGTTGCGTGGAGGCATTGATGCGACTTGTTGATTTGGGACTCGAGCGTCGTATGTGTATATGGGGTTGCGGCCGTCGCTAGTAGTACCTATCCCGGGTCACTACTTTTCCCCTTTTAGTGTTTTATTCATTGTATTTTATTGGACTCGTAATTGTTATGTTCTATGTCATCAATGATTTGTGTAAATTGACTATATATATATGTATAAGAGATATGATTTTATTTCAGTGGTTGTATCATGGCTTGAATATATTTATATTTCATTCGAGGCTCATATTTTCTACCTATGCAAATTGTCAAAAAAAAAATATAGACTCTTGAGAATTTAAGTTACTGTTATCATGACTGTGACACACTTGGATTTAGTAACTGTGGTGTAATGACGATTATGCTCCGGTTGCTACACCAAGGGGTGTTACATGCAGACTTCGTAAGCCTATCAACTATAACCCATATAGCATCATGACCTTTCTTTGTTCTTGGCAAACCGGTAACAAAATCCATTGATATACTATCCCATTTCCATTCTAGAATAGCCAAAGGTTGTAATATACCGACAGGTCTTTGATGTTCAACCTTTGCCTTTTGATAGGCTAGACAAGACGTAACTCGATCCGCAACATCTCTCTTCATCCTTGGCCACCAAAACATCCACTTTAAATCTTGATACATCTTAGTCATTCCTGGATGCATATTTAATCTACTAGTATGTGCTTCATCAAGAATCGCTTTCTTCAGGTCAGGATCATTAGGTATACAAATCCTACCTTGAACCTTAAGACTCCGTCAGATCCTTCTTCAACAGTTGCTGGATGACCTTGCTTTAAGAACTCCTTCTCGTTCTGTAAAAACGGATCATCATCTTGTTTCTTTCGAATTTCCTCCAACAAGTCATTCAAAACAGTAACCTTACTCAGACGAATCCTTCCTGGTGCCAATTCCACAGATAGTCTCATATCCCTAAACTATGTTATCAACTCTTCTTCCTTTATCATCATAGCTGAGACACTGATCACCTTCCTACTTAAGGCATCTGCCACAACGTTTGCTTTTCCTGGATGATATTGAAGTTAAAAATCATAATCTTTTAAGAACTCTAACCATCGTCTCTGCCTCATGTTCAATTCCTTTTGATTGAACAGGTATTTTAAACTCTTGTGGTCATTGAAGACATCGAATGTAGCCCCATAAAGAAAATGCCTCCATATCTTTAATGCAAAAACCACTGTGGCTAACTCCAAATCATGCGTTGGGTAGTTCCTTTCATGTACCTTCAGTTGTCTTGAAGCATAAGCTACCACATTTCTATTCTACATCAGCACACATCGTAATCCCTGGTAAGATGCGTCGCAATACACCTCAAAAGACTTGCTTGGATCTGGTAAAGTCAACACTGGTGCAGTTGTCAATCTTTTCTTCAACTCTTGGAAACTCTCTTCGCATTTGTCTTTCCAAACAAAAGCTTGATTCTTCCTCGTGAGTTGTGTAAGAGGTCCTGCTATCTTAGAGAAATCTGTAATAAACCTCCAATAATAACCAGCTAATCCAACAAAGCTCTGAATCTCAGTCACCGTCTTGGGCCTTTCCCATTACAGAATTGTTTCTACCTTTGATGGATCCACTGCAATTCCATCCTTAGAAATCACGTGACCCAAAAATTGCACTTCCTCTAACCAAAATTCGCACTTTGACAACTTTGCAAACAACTTCTTTTCTTTCAAGATCTGAAGAACTATGCTGAGATGTTCAGTGTGCTCTTCAGGACTTTGAGAGTAGATCAGAATGTCAACGATAAAGACAACGATAAATCTATCTACGTATAGACGAAAGATTCTATTCATGTAATCCATGAATATTGCAGGAGCATTCGTCACACCGAACGACATCACTTGATATTCATAATGCCCATAGCGAGTTCGGAAAGTTGTTTTAGGTATATCCTCTACCTTGACACGAATTTGATGGTAACCTGATCGCAAATCTATCTTGGAGAAAACCGTTGCTTCCTTTAGTTAATCCATTAAATCATCAATCTTTGGAAGTGGGTACTTGTTCTTTATCATAACCTTGTTCAATTGGTGATAATCCACACAAAGACGAGAAGTCCCATCATTCTTTTTCACTAACAGCACCGGAGCTCCCCATGGCGACACACTTGGTCGTATAAACTGTTTTTCCAATAGTTCCTCCAATTGTTTCTTCAACTCTACTAATTCTGAAGGCGACATCCGATACAGTGCAATCAAAATAGGACCTATTCCTAGTACAAGATCGATAGAAAACTCTATCTCTCTTTCCGGTGGTAAACTGGGTACATCATCGGGGAAAACTTCAGGAAACTCGTTGACGACAAAAATAACATTCACATCCTTTTCACTCTTGACTTCTAAAGAAGACAGTAGCATGTATCCTTAAGCTTCATCCCTTAATAATGATTCAACTTTAGCGGCAGTTAAAAATCCAGAATTCTCATTCCTAGGAAAAATTAAGGTCTTATTGGAACAGTCTAATAGGATATAGTTAAAAGATAACTAATCCTTTCCTAAGATTATATCTATGTCAACAAGGGGTAAACAAATTAAATCAATAAAAAAGACTTGATCATGAATGCCAACAGGATAATTCAAACATACTTTAGAAGTAACAACGGGCTTGGCAGTTGGTGTAGAAACAATCAATTGAAAACTCAAAGAAGACACAGACAAACCCAACCGATCCACATAGTCATATGGAATAAATGGGTGAGTTGCACCAGAATCAGATAGTACAGTTAAAAGATTACCTGCTATGACACATTCTCCCTTGATAAGATCTTCAGACTGGGAGGCTTCAGCTCCGCTCATCGTATATACTCGCCCTCCAGCTTGTGGTTGAGCAGCAAGAACGTTACTCAGTGATAGCTCCTTCTTTGGCTGGTCGCATTCCCTATAAGAATGCCCATGCTTTCCACATCAGAAGCAAATAAGTCCCTTGATTGAACAATCTCTAGACATATGACCACTCTTGTTACACTTGAAACATTTTGGAGTAAACGCCACTGCTTGCCCTGCTTTGTTACCACTAGAACTTCCCCCAAAAGATTGATGTTGGGGTTGGTTCCTTGACGGTCTCGCATACGACTTTCGCTGAAACCGGTTGTTGTTTTTGTTTCCTTTTTTTTGGAATCTAGTCAGTCCAAAGTTCCAGTTCCTCGTATCCCTTGACGGCTCTAGCTCCTCGAGTCGTCAACAAGTATCTATCAATGTTGGGAATTGATTTATTCGCATCGACAGCACACCTCGTTTCAATTCCACTCGTAATCCTTCCTCGAACTTGCGACATTTCCAAACCTCATCAGGTTGGATCTAGAAGTACCTCGAGAACTTAGATAAACTCTCAAATTTTGCAGGATATTCACTCACTGACATGCTACCTTGACGTAAGCCAAGAATTCCATTTCTTTGGCATGTCGCGCACTTTTCGAAAAATATTTTTCCAGAAATACTTTGCAAAATACTTCCCACATGATTGCTCTTCCCTCGGCTTGCAGTAGCCTCCTAGTTCCTTTCCACTAATTCTCGCCATCACCCATCAGCATGAATGTGGCGTAAGTCACCTTTCGATCATTGGGACATCCTATCCCTTCAAATGTCTTCTCCAGCTCTTGAATCCATAGACTAGCCTTCTCTGGATCAAACTCGCCCCGAAACTGCGGTGGATTATTGTGTCAAAACTCAGACAAGTTATGAGCATCAATATTTATTTCTTGGCGATTGGCTGCTTGTCGGTTCTGTTGTACTATAACCTCGGTTATTCTTTGGATAGCCTCGATAGCTGCAGTCATCGCGTCAGTGTCACATCCCGTATTCACGTGTGTTCCTCTTCTATGAGACATGTCGTTCTTCAATAAGTCAAATCAGACAAAATAAAAGTTAGTTGTGTCCGTTCAGAACAAATCATAGAGAATCACGCAACATAAGCAAAACAGACCTAATCACAAACCCCAAAAGACTCTAACTTGGGCTCTGACACCAACTAATGTAACACCCCGATGTAGGCATCACATTTACGACAAATTAAAATAAAAACCTTCCCAAGTTATAAATCGTTTGATAATAAATACAACATGAGTTGTAAAATTTTAGTTAAGTATTCTAAGAAGATCAATAATCATCCTATACAAATCCAATCATCTTCCATTATTGTTTCAACCTTCGTCCTATGGTCATTTCTTCTTGCAGAAAACATTACTAAATAAAATAAAAACAGAACATGAAATAAAATACATTATTACATACATACCATAATATCCATATGGTTTTATTTTTAAAAAAATAAAAATTAAATCATAAACTGTTTGACACAAAAGAGTAGATAACAGACTTTCCCAAGTCCAACAGACTACGAAAACCCAAAAGAAAAATATAGTATAAACATAACCAAAACAAAGCAATCAAGCCAACCAGTAAGGATGATCCAATGGCTCACCTCCTTCGTGCTGGTCCTCAGATTGCTGCTTCTCTCACAGAAAATTAAGAGGTTGATCCTCTTCACCGTCTTTATCGTACATAATAATAATAACAAAGAAATACATACAAAGAGGTGAGACAATCTTTCATCATTACCATCAGGCAGTATAGAAAATGATAAATACAAACAGATATGTCATCAAAACATATTATTACAACATATATAACTTTCATAGAATATATCAGAATAACATAATATGCAGACTCATAATGCGCATGTACATGACACAAACCTACTCCATGGGGCTAAACACGACCAATCAGAGGGAATGATCCCAGAAGAACCTGCCTGTCAACTCGGCTGCCGCGGGCCACGTGCTACACAGTCAAATTCATCGTGACTTGCACAGTACACAGTCAAACTCATCGTGTACTACAGGCATTCTAAAAGACCATCCCCAACAAGATCGTGATTAAGAATAGTGTTTTATCGAGATCATTAGTGTGTCATGTCCGGTACCACGGCCCAGAGGAACTACCAACTGTCCACATGTGGAATTTCTGCACACAAATGCCTCCAAGTTCATTAAATGGACAACATTACGCCTATCGCACCCAAACAGGGGTGTAATTCATCCTCTTAGGTATAACTCGTCAATGACACCAAAAATAGCATATACCTCAACGCATGGTGCAAGACTCAAAAGTTCACATATATCATAATATTATCAAATCACATGGTCAAGTGCCATAACTCGGCAGTACCACTTTTCAATATAACCGGGTCTAACCCGACAACATACCGCTGTTATTTTCAATCGCGTAAATATTTTACCACATTTTAACAATCTCATGATTATTTTCTAACATTTTCAAATTGCGTAGGTATTTTCCTACGTTTTCTCAACCATGTAAATATTTTTCAACATTTTCAAATAACGTAGGTATTTTCCTATGTTTTTAAAACCATTTTCTAAATTGCGTAACATTTTTAAATCATTTTATCAATCGCGTAACGTTTTTAAATCATTTTATCAATCGCGTAATTTAAATATCACCATTTTAAATACGCGTAAAGTATTTATACTATTTTCACCGTATAAAATATTTCTTGACATTCTAAATTAATTTTTGAAACTTTCCGAAATTAAGAATCCTTTTTAATGAAATACTTAGAGCTCTAAATCAATTTTAAGATGTATTCTCCATTATCATAATAAAATTACTAAATTGAGTTCTTGTTAAATAAATCTTTTAAAACTACCTTGAAGAAAATATTTTTTTTTATCTAAACACCAATTCTTGACTTGTTTGCACAAAATTAATTTATTTTCCATAACCAAATATATAATCATTTCCTATGTCATTTTCCTTTGTAAAAATCTTTAATCCAATTATTTGTTACTTAATCCTCTAAAATCTATACTTGAAAAATAATTTTAGATTAAAAGTATACTGAATGGCGTGTGACCGAAATTTACTATCTCTTCAACAAATCAAGCATTTGAAAACACATACATCAAAATCAATCAAATCATAAACAATCAAGTAAATGAATCTTCATGGATTCTTCTCCACACACAATCCATTTTCATTCTACCAAAATAGTTGATGAAATTAAATCTCCCTGTTACCTCTTGAAGACTATCCTTCTTGAAAGCTTCCTTAGAGAATTTTGTGTGGCTCCAAGAAAATATCTATCAAGCTTAAACAATTTACAAAGTACAAAACTAAGCTTGAGAAAGAATAACCATGGATCAAACATGGCTTAGAAATTTAAAAAAACAAATTTAGAAATAGGAAACAAGAATTTTCCCTAATAGGGTAGAAATTTCAACCTTGATTTCCAAGCTTAAGATGGTTGATTTTGAAGAAACTCACAACATGAAAGATGTTTGGAATGGTGTTTAGCTTTAGGAAATGAGGTTGGATAAAGTTATTGAAGAGTGGAAGTGTGATTTGGGAGTGGTGGCTGAATAGCTCAAGAAATGGAGAAAGATGAAGTTTTTATTTGTGTTCTTGTGTCCTTGAAGAAAGAGAATGGAGAGAATTGATATGAGTGATGGAAAATGAAGTGGAGAGGTCTCCTACACTATATATAGCCATGTGGTGCATTGGAGGAGTGGGTCAAATGATTTGTGATAATTGTTTGGTGGAGCACTCAAGGAGACAAGGTGGTGCATGCTAGCTCACTAAAGTGTATGATTAAGTGGGATGGAATCAAAATGTTAGCCTAAAAATCATATGCATTGCCTTGGAGTTACATGGAGTGAATGGATGGAAATTCATTGAATATTTGAGTGGGAGACAAGGTAGTTGAAAGTTGACTAGACTCCAACTGATCATGAATGATAGAATGCATTATTATGCATTATTTGAAGAATCATTTGCCTTCTTTAAGAGACATGGCTGTGTGGCCTTGGTGGAATTCACCAACAAAAGAATTCCATTCCATGTTATAATGAAGTGCATAAGTTGTAGGTAGGTCAAAGTGTTTTACCACTTTGGTTTCTAAATTAAACATACTAGGTCCACTAACATGATTATAGAATCTCGGTAAATAGAAAACTTAATTACTAGGGCTAGGTAATTAGGTTTATGATTTCACCTATGGTAAGTAGATTTATAACCTTAACCTACGATAAATAGATTTATGACTTTAACCTAGGGTGAATAAATTTTTTATAACTTTAACTGATGGTAAATAAATTTATAACTTTATCCTAATGTAAATAGGTTTATAACTTTAACCTAAGGTGAATATATTTATAATTGACCTAAGGTAAATAGATTTATGATTTTACCTACATCTATTTCTCTACGCGTTAACCGGTAGTTAATTTTGAATTAACAAAAATTACTGCAATAAAAACTAATTTTTACTGTCTGAAATTTACTGCAGTAAAAATTAAATTTTTACTGTGATCCAATAATAGTACGTAACTAGATAAATTTTCAAACAATGAAGATTTTCGAATACTGTTTCTGGTTTCGGGTTTAGTAAGATCCTCCGGTCCCACGTGAACAGTTCAAAAATTCATTCGGCCAGGGAAAATTATTATTTTCCTGACTCGGAGTAATTCATACACAAAGATAAAAAACATTCACAAAACAGTTAAAATAAATTTACAGTACACAGAAATCACAAAATAGTACAATTTAGTCATTACTATAATTTATCAAAAATTGGGGTGTTACACCGCAGTTTGACCGGTTCTTCCACAGCTTCCACTCGGGCTTCCACCTTGTGGTCTTTGTTGTTGATTTCCAGGTGGTCTGGAATAAGGCTTCTTCTGGTAACGGCCAGCACTACTGCTTCCTCCTCTTTGAGATCGAATTGGCCCAAAGTTTCTGTTTCTCGCATCACGCGCCTGGTCCAAACGTTCCACCCGGCGACAAGTGTCAACCAGTTCCGAAAACTGAGTAATCTTTAGTGTAATAACAGCTCTCTTCACATCGTGTCTCAGAACTTCCTCAAACTTTCGACACTTCCACACTTCGTTCGGTTGATGTTGGAAGTAGGTCGAGAACTTGGACAAACTCTCAAACTGGGCAGCATATTCACTCATAGTCATACCTCTTAGCCTCAAGCCAAGAAATTCCATCTCCTTAACATGCCTAGCACTATCCAGGAAATACTTGTTCAAAAACCTCTCCTTGAACACTTCCTAATTAATCGCTCGATTTTCAGTCTCCATTAACCTCCGTTCTCCGATCCACCAATCCTCTGCATCCCCGATCAGCACAAATGCAGCATAAGTTACCTTCCTGTTGTCGGTATAGTTCATGCCCGTAAATATCTTGTCCAACTCTTTGATCCACAAAGTAGCCTTCTCAGGATCATACTCTCCCTTAAATTGTGGAGGATTAGTGCGGCGAAACTCTGCCAGATTCTGGGCATCAGTAGTTGCCTCCAATTATTGTGCAGTCCGCTCTTGTTGTTGAGCAGTTTGTTAGTTTTGCTGCAGCATAGCTTCAGCCATCTTCTGGATTACTTCGATTGCTGCAAATCAAACTATACAAAACAAAGAGAAAAGTCAAATGTATCCTTGCAGAATACCAAATACAAAGATACATAGCGAATCACACAGCATAAACAAGACAGTCCAATATCACATGACCCAAAAGAAAACTTAAACCGGGGCTCTGATACTAAGACAGTGTAATGCCCCTTTTTCTTAATGCCGTGAAGAAGGTACGTCACACTATAATATAAAGAAACGAAATGAAAATTTGTATTGCGGAGATAATAATTACTTTGATTCATTTAGAATCGGTTCATTAATTAATGCTTGATTAAATAATTTGCATTCTTAAATTGTAAAATGATCGAATATTGAGATATGTGCACATATTTTTTTTTCTTCTAAATAACGGTAAAAGATAGCAATAATTACAAATGCAATAAAATTGACACAGTATTGAAATTCATACATACACAATATATATTATACACATCAGCCTGTTTAGTTACATTCCAGAATATACAAAAAAAGGCAAAAGATGTACCCAACCAAAGTTATACAAATATACCCCCATCATATACAACAAAACGTCAGGCTTCCCAAAAAGATAAACGGTTAGCCATCAATAGCTACCAATAGTATCATCCCCTAAGATTGATGAGAAGGGACCGTAGTCGGGTCCTCCTCAAGGTCCTCTTCATTCAATGAAACATCCATCGAAGCGACCGAGCAACGGGCAGGAGCCTGAGCAGTGGACAGAAAAGAGTCATCACGTGGGGTGTAGTACATGTTAGCCCACATATCCTTAACGAGCAGATAAAACTCTAACCAGACAAAAGCATTAAAATAAAAAATAGGGGCATCATAATGACCTCATGCCAAGGACACCGTCAACTCTTCATGGTACATGCAACGGTCCGTCTACATATTAATGTGCCAGCAATCGGGACTTCCGTGAAAAGTGATACGTGTGTAACCCAAGAATCCACGAGGGCGCGACGTCATCCTTCATAAGCTTCAATCGTAATATGGCTAGAAACCTGGAAACTCAGGAGCTTCCTCTTCCTTACGTTCATCTTCTCAAAAGTAAATAGATCAACAAAATACAGAAACACAAAAATATAGAAAGAGGTGAGACACCCAACTTTCATTACCAATATGGCAGTAAGAAAACAAAATGGCGCTGGACGCCCACATATAACATAATGTATATATTTAATCACAACAATATTAAAATTAACAATAAAAGTAGATCAACAATAATTAATTGTAATAATTGTGATAACAGGCAAACAACAGTTCAGATAACCAGACAATTATTGAAGTTATAAGAATAGTTATGAATGCTCATGCTCAATGGATTGTGAGACTGACAATTCACAATGCACAAGGTACTAAAAATCCTACTCCATGGAGCTAGACATTAATATTTTCAGAGTGAATGATCAAGGAGTAATGTCAGTATATCGTTAGCCTTAAAAACAGTGTGCTTCATCTCATAAAATAGTTGCGTAAATGGCTTATATATGGTAGCTCAACAGTTGATCGCGATATAGGACAGCATCTCAGTTCGGATCGTCGGTGTGTTTGCATCAGTTTATCTCATGGCCTTAGTGGAGCTACCACTGTCTATTGTGAGAAACCCGCACCCCGACATCCCCAGGGCCAACTACTATGACCCTACGCTTAGTTTATTCGCACCCGCACATAGGTGTTATTCAACTCCTAGGCATACACCGCCTTTCAAACAATGTCCTACGGACAACACATATGAATGACGACTCAATGTACATCATGTATGTTTATTAATGATGCATTCATCATAAGTATACCACTATGGCATATTTATTCATTTTTCAACATCAACATGTTATCATAATTCATCAATTAACACAAGTCCACATTATGGATCCACATTTGCAAAGTCTTACACTTAAGTTCAATTATGAAAATTTTAGGGTAAATGCCCTCTTCAAAACTGTGGCTTTCTAAAGTGTCATTATTCAATTTTAATTCTTCCAGTTCATTAAGAATTATGCATGTCTCTAATTCTTAGTCTCAAAAGATGCACCAAGACATCATTTAGCCTCAAGGTTTTCCCTCTAAAACCGTAGCCTCACTAGGTTTCCAAGTTCCAAATTTTCTTCCATTTTTATGCCTTGATTCCTTGATATCTAATCATTCAAATTTTTGTTCACCAAAATCATTCCAATCTCTTATGGTTTCAAGCCAAAACCGTGGTCTCCCTTTTGGGGTATTAAACTCTTAAAACTTTCCATTTATTAACTTCAATGTTATAATTCAACATTTAATTACATAAGCTTTATTTATTTGTGTACAAAAATAATTTTACACCCCTAAATTCTAGTCAAAACCGTGGCACCATATTAGGGTAGGAAACTCCAAATTTTCCATTTAACAACCCTCATATGATCAAGCATATTCAACCCATCCAATATGTCCAAGATTACCAATCAAGCATCAATCCAATTCAAGAATATATAAACATGCAAAATTACTAAATAAAGTGAGCATACAAGGATGGATTTCTCCATCAACAAGCAAACAAGGTTCCCTCACCACCAAAAATTGGTTGAAGTGAGTAATCTCCCTCTTACCTAAGGAAGAATCACGATAATGGTCTCCTTCTAGCTCCTTGGTGATTTCTGTTTTGAGCCTTCAAAACCCTCAAAGTTAGAAGCTTTGCCTTGGAAGACAATGGAGGAAAGGTTGGATTTTGGAGAAACTTTCTAAATGAAAGATGTAGAGGAGGTGAAGGTGAGTGTAGAAATAAGCTTGGTGAAGAGAAAAGATTAAGAATGGTGGTCTCTAATGGGGCTGCAATTTCGTGGTGAAGGAGGAGACGTAGAGAGAAGGTGGAGAGAAATTGAAGAAGAAAAGGTTAGAGAGAGAAGTGAATAGGTGAAAATGAGTGAAAGTAAGTAAGTGTGTGAAGTGTGAAGGAATCAAATTCCCCCCCTTGGGCAAGGTGTGCCGCGGCAATTGGAGAGAGAAGAGGGAAAAATTTTGGCTTTCCTAACAAGCCAAGGGCAAGGTTGTCATTTGGCCAAAGCTTCTCGAAGAAGCTTCTTAATTAAGGTACACTAATTTGAATTAAAGTGAGCTTGATTAGACATAAAATAGATTACCTTAGGATAATGTGATAGGGTTTTTGATACATGTTATTGTCCAATGGATAATTACTATAGTCGACAGAAGTCAGTATTAATTTATCTGACAGATGAAATTTACATCGCGTTTTATTATTTTATCTGTTAAAATTTCTTCAAAAATATGAAACCTCGTAAATTGTGTCCAGCATCGGGTTTAGTAAGATCCCCCGTTGACGTTTCCACTGATCAAGGTTCTCTAAAAAAATATTTCATTTTCCTGAGTCCGCTCATTTTGCACGCAAAATGAGGAATAATATTAAAATATTCTACGTCCTCAGAAAAATCCAAAAAAATTCTCAAAAATCACAAATATTAGAAAATGAATATTTATCATAAAATAAATAAAATTTAGGATGTTACAAAAAGGTCTCTCTTCTTGCTTTTTAGGTTCTTTCTCTTGATTCTCCAAATGTATTTTTGCTAAGATTTCTGCAACATCATCAACAAATTCCTTTTTCGGCCCATTTGGGTTAGTTTCATAAAAAAACATGTATTGATTCTTCAACAATCATAGTTCTTTTATTATAAATTCGAAAGGATTTACTACTAAGTGAGTTACCAAGAAATATTCCCTGATCGGATTTTGTAACACCCTCCCTAGGGTATCACATGTCTGACTCCCAACTCATAATCTGAAAAAAAGTTCGCACAAGGTTTGAGTTATAAAATGTGAGTTTTAAAATTCCTTTCTTACTGAAACATAAACTTACAGAAATCCATAAGTATTACTGAAAATATATTTAAACTGATTAATATACAATATTGACACCAATTAATATTTAACAATTTAAAGAGAAATATAAAACTAACAGACTTTTTTTTTTAACAGTAGCAAACCCTATGATGGGTCCTACTTAATAGCACGGTACAACACTAACAAGAAAACTTAACATACTTATTTCTTTTTGTATCCCTCTTGATGCATCAGACATCTGTTCCCTGTCAACACTGCACGCTATCGACTCTGGAATAGTCATTCTCTGATGTTGTCTCCGAACTCAGAATATCTACCTCCCAGTATGTCTAAGACAACTCATTCCTTCTACTGTTTAATTTTAACAATACAGACATAGCAAGACAACATAACAAAGAGGTGAGATCACCTACGCCAATACCAATATGACAGCACAGAGCTAACACAAACAACAATATCATACAGGGATATCATACCAGACTTCCAATAATATATTCAATATTAATCAACTATCACCATCCAATCATATATCAATCCAAGTATTCAAAACAGTTGTCATAGCCAATATTCCTCAATTAATATATCATACAGATATAAATGTTCAGATTCATGCATGTGCACATAGACTCAGTTTTTCAAAAACAACTCCATGGAGGTTTTCACAATTTCGAGAAGAATGCTCTGGTTAATTGCCCAGCCTAAGCCCACAGACAATCTCCCAGTCGTTGAAAAGAATCGTGTTCTTGTCAGGTATCATCAATGCGTTGCAACGGACTGCATCGCCAAGTGGCATATGGTCCAGCCTTAGCCCACAGACAGATATCCACTGGTCGACCGCTGCGCCTTGACGCCCCTAAGATCCATCATAGACCTCACTATCAATTCTCATTCCCTCTTCAACCACAAGGGCCAAAATAGCTTATTAGCTATACTTTATACAATGCACGAATATATCAGTGCAAGTCCAACCACAAGGGCCAAATCTTTCATTTGTTCAAAGTAATCATATGCCTCAACGCATATTTTTCCAATGCATGTATAATGCACCAATGCCAATCACAGACATATCTTTCCAATGCATATAAAATGCACCAAATACCAATCACAGGCAAAACTTGTCATTTTCTCATACAGTGTATGGACACTGGTTCAACAGTAATCATACTGTACTTTCAACAGCGAAAATCATGTTATCACATTTTCATAGTTATAAAACACTTTCGTCATGTTTTTACAAAATTACGCAACATTCCTGTTACATTTTCACAATTCCACAACACTTCTATTGCATTTTCAAAATACCGTAACACTTTTGTTACGTTTTTAAAATTCCAAAACGTGTTTATTACGTTTTCACAATACCGTAACACTACTGTTACATTTACAAAATTTCATAACATTTCTGTTACGTTTTCAAAATGTTGCAACTCTTCTGTTGCACTTTTAAACCACGTACTAATTTTTCAACGTTTTTCTCAATTGCGTAAAAATATACGTTTCTCAATTTGCATAGTATTTTTTCCACTGTTTCAAAATCGCGTAACTTAAAAATCATTCTTTTAAGTCACGTAAATCATTTTTCATCATTCTCAAAATATTTAAAACACTTTCCAAATCACATAACGATTTTCTGTCATTTTCACAATCACGTAAAAATATTCTATCACTTTTAAATCACATATTGATTTTTCAACAGTAGTTCAAATTACGTAAAATATTTAAACGTAATTCAAATCCTGTAGAAATATTTTAACGTATTTCAAATCATTTTTAAGATACGTAAAATATTATTCAATATTTTTCAATCACGTGAAATATTCCTCAATATTCCAAATATTATTTTGGACTTAAATAAATCAATATCATTTTCAACACATTTTTCAAATTACGTAGCTTAAAAATCACATTTTTAAGATACGTAAAACATTTTTCATCACCATTTCATTACAGAAAATATTTCTTAACCTTCAAAAATTCCTTTTCAACCTTTCTCAAAATAATATGACTTTGTATTTCATTTTTCACATTTCCTTACTCAAGAAAATCTTTTTCCACATTTCTTCACTCAAGAAATCCTTTTCCAAAATATAATCCACAAAAATCACTTTTCCATTGATATAAATCAACGTTTCAAAACTTAACATTTTCTAACGTATTTCAAAACTTGAAAATCAGTTATACGTTAGTAAATTTTCAAAACACCATTATATTCTCCATTTTTCTCAAATCATTTCCAAACACAACCTTCTTCAAAATAAATTGAAGTTTGAAAACATTTTCGTTTACAAAAACTTGATTTTCTCAAGTGATAAACGCTCTAATTCCCTTTCCAAATTCTTGTATTAAATCAAGTTACATCTCCACTTTGAAAATCACTTTGTTCATAAAAATCAAGACATTACAAGCCCTAAAAAACGTGGACATGAATATTGAAACCATCAAATATTTTTCCTTCTAAATTGATATGATTTTACACAAACAAAACCATTAAAAATTCTTTAACAAAAACCGTGAACGTGTTCATTGAAAACTGGCAAATCTTTCGAGTAACAAAACACTTCGTTTTATAAAATATCATTTTGTTCCATAAAAATTTAGGCATAACTAGTTTTTCAAAACCGTAGTATATTTGGCCATTGAAGCCATCAAACAGTTTTCCTTCTAACTCAATTATTTATCATTTCTGTTTTCACACAAACAAAACTGTTAAAATCTTTGTTTTCAAAATCGAAATACCGATGGTCATAAAAACCAAACCCATTTTTTTTACATTCATTTTTACTTTCTTTACAAATCCTTTTTCACTTTCTTTGCAAATCCTTAAAATTAATGTTTGCCCATTTCGTTTTTCGAAATCAAGATTAATAAACACTTAGAAACTTTTTACACAAAATAAATCAATAAAAATCCCTTCAAAAACCATGTTCTTGCTCTCTTGAAAAACAAACCCTTTGTTTATTTTTCATACTCTTCAAATCATCCATTTTCATCATTCATGAAAATATTAATTTGTAAACACCTATTTTGAGGTGTCTTGGCCGAAATTCACCATGTTCTAGGGACCCAAAAATCAATTCCCTTGTTCTTGAAAAATTTCAACATGAACCCTAATTAAGGGCATCAAAAACCGTAGCCTTCTCCCTTGGCCATTGGAGCCAAAAATTGATTTCCTTTCCATCAACACATCATGGCATACACATACATATTTCATCATAAATACTACAAGCATGCCATATACTTATCATACATATTTTAAGCATATTATCAAATCCATAAAATCATGCAAAGCATACCAAGCATAGACAAATAATTAAAGCACATAAACACCCACAAATAAATTACAAGACCATGGATATGAATCCTCACATGGATTCACCATCCACCAAATATAAAACCATTTCTCACCACCATACTTGGTTGGTGAGGTGGATCTCCCTCTTACCTCTTGAAGATCCTCAAAAGATCTTTGTTTTGCTTCTTTTTCCAAGTCCTTCACCACCAAGGGCTTCTCAAATACAAAACAAAATACATAAAAATTAGTATACTAAGCTTGATTAAGAGAAACCATGGATCAAACATGGTTTAGATCATGAAAAAGAGAAAAGAAATGAAGTTTCCTTACACTTCACCATAAATACTCCATAACATGGATCTTGAAGAAAGTCCATGAAGATGAATGATTTAGAGAAAGTCTCCAACATGAAAGTTGTTTAGAATAAGGTAAGGATTCAAGAAATATGGTTAGTTGAAATTAAAGAGTGATGGAAGGCAATTCTATGGTGCTTGGCCGAATGGTGTTTCTTGGAGAAGAAAATGAAGTTTTTGTGTTTTGTTTTGGAGAAGATGATGGATAGAAAGACAATTATGATACAAATGATAGAAAACAACACTTTTGGCCTTCTTTGAAGTGTATGGCCGTAGCTTCACTTGGAGAGAAACAAGAGAATATTTTTGCTAAGTTATTTTGCATACAACTTGCAATAATGGAAAAAGGTGATAGATCGTTGTCTTCATCTTTTTCTTTGGCCTAAAAAGCCTACTCAAAATTGTCTCCTCCTTCCTTTGCATCTCCAAAACCGTCCCCCCCCCTCCAAGTAGTCTTCTAAGGATGCAAACAAAACAATAATAAAGCATAATTGACTAAAGCAATTAATAATGCATTGTAACTTTTCCTTTAGCTTCATAAGAAGCATAAAACCGTCACCCCCTCCATTTTGCATGCAATAAAGTTGTCATCTTTTTCAAGCCATTATTTGAAGCATTTTAGATCATTGATTAATTCAATGGTTAGGATTTAGGTAGATTTTTGATTTAGAAGACTTAATCTAGGCCATTAGATCTTCCTACTTGAAATTCTAGCCATTAAATGCATCTCCAAAATGAAGGGTCAAGATTACACCTTCTTACTTTTAATCCAAGAGTCCTAATTAGTCATAGCCACTTTCTAAGACCAAATATCTACCGTTGATTGAATCCAAATCCAATGGTCATAATTGATCCATCTCCACCGTTGATTAAATTCAAATCCTATGGTCACAAATGGTCCTAGCCACTTTGTAAGACTAAATCTACACCCTTGATCTAAATCTAAATCCAATGGTTATAAATGGTCATAGTCATTTTATTAGACTAATCCTCCACCATTGATTAAATCAAGATTAAATCTCCACCGTTGATTAAATCGACGGTTGATATCAAAGCCTTACTTACTAAGCTTGCTTCCTATTGGTCCGTTAAAAAAATAGTCATAACCACTAATGTTGACTAAGCAGTATAATATTTATTTTTATCTGCTAAAACCCCACGAAAGAATATATTTATTGTATTTTTATCGCCCGATAAATAAATACAGTACAAAACACAGTACAATAAAATTTTAGAAATTGTTTCCGGATTTAGGTTTAGTAAGATCCCCTATCTCCGTTTCAACAGTACAAATTTTTCTATGCGTAGAAAAATTTTCACTTTGAGGGTCCCACCCCGGGCCCACATAGGGTCCACTAGGGCCCACTAATAGTCCAAAAATATAAAAATTTCATAATAATCCACATAATCACAAAAATTAGAAAATGTACAAATATCAAATCAGATTACGTAAAATAATTAAGACTTAATGGTAATAATTAAATTACGTAAAATTTTTCCTAGCCCGAAAATTATTATTTTCTTAACACGGAGTAAATCACTCAAAATAATCAAATACGCTGATGGAATAAACAAAATAATTTTACAGCACACAGAAATTACTAAACAGTAGAATTCTGTTAACTGTCAAAATTATTGTTTAAGAGATACGAAAATTTTGTAGTGTTACAGATTTAGCATTAAACTTGCCTAGGTTTTCTTTTCCATTGTTTAAAACAAAGCATTTGCAACCAAAGACATGAAAGTGGAAAATGTTTGCTTTCCTTCCTTTGTATAGCTCATAGGGGATTTTCTTTAAAATAGGTCTTACTAGATCCCTATTCATAACATAGTAAGTGGTACTTACTGCATCCTGCTGAGGCGTTACCGAATTATTAATTTGGTGGGTAACACCTCTTTTGCTAACCACAAGTGCACGGGTCGCTCAAGTAATAAAAGTAATGAATAAGTTCGTCTCCACAAGGACTATGGTAATTTCCAAAGCTAAATATTAATTTACAGCTGAATTAATTCTATTCAAGCAAATGTAAATTAGAGAAATTGTTATTAATTAAACTACAAAGCATCAAAATAAGATAAAGATAGAATTAGAATCTATAAAATTCTTTTTTGCCCCCTAATTTAACTGACAACATGCAATCCTTATAAGCATATAAACGATTAGATTAGGTTTGCCTGAGAAACTATCTTAGTTAAAAGCCTATGTCTAGGATGATTAGCCGCATGTTATTTACTTAGTTTACTATGTGTCCATGAGAACCAGAGTAAACAACAAGCATTAAGATAAACTCTTAACTAAGGCTATGCACGGTTAATAGGTATATGTGTATCTTATTAACAAATTAATCAGCAGATCGAACATGCATCTATCATACAAATGATTTGAAACCTAACGTCCTATGTCTAGGCACAATAGATTTCAACAAATCACTCACAAGATGATTAGGCAAATGAGAGCATTAAGCACCATGCGACAGAACAAAACCCCAATAATTCATATGAACTCAAAAGGAGTACAAAATAATCAATGTTCAAAGGGAGATTCAAAGAATAATCTAAACACAACTAGCTACTCAATGAATATGAAAATGTGATACAAAAAATCCATATTCAAGATAAATGAGAGATATGGAAAAGAAGGAACAAAAGAAGAAGCCCCAATGACTTGAATCTTGAAGCTTGAAACTCCTCCCAAGACGAAGATTCCCTCAAATCTTGGGTCCTTCAATCCTCTTTCTGTAACGCCCCTAGATCTAATAACTACAGCACAATTGTCATTGTACCACAATTACTAAATTCAGGTGTGTCACAGTCTCAACAATAGTAATTTCAAAATAATTATTTCCATTGTGCATAAGTAGAAAATAGGAGCCTCGAATAAAACATATTTATTATCCAACCATTTAATACAACCACTAAAGGAAAAAAAAAACATATTTCATATATAGTACATCCGTCTTTAACACAAGGTACTGATAAGATAATACTAAACATAGTGCTTACATATTCAAATAAAAATACAGCGGGAACAAAACACTAAATTTAGGAAGAGTAGTAATCCTTGGGATAGGCACTACTAGCAGACAAAGCCGCAACCCCCTATACATATGACGCTCGGTGTCCCAGTTGACAAGTCAGGCATCAATGCCCCCATGCAGCTGCACTCATACGCAACCGAAGAAATCTTATCCAGGTGCCTAATCCAATAAGTAGAAGTGTGGTCCCTCTTCATTTTCCTCACGATCTTTTATCAAATATAAATATAAAACAGAAATACAGAAATATAGGAAAGAGGTGTGACACCTATCTTTCATTACCATTATGATAGTAAGAAAACAACACGATGCAGAGCGCCCACAAAGCAATACAGTTCATATATTTATTAACAGCAACAATAACATTTATAGTAAAGGCAGAACAGCAATAAGCAGTAGCAAGAATCGACAATAACAGGCAGATCACAACAATATTTCCAGTAATCAGCACAATAATCAGATAATCATTTCCAGAAGTAAAATAGTTACTTTCACAGTCACAAGTGTTCATGCTCAACAATTTATGAGACCGACAATGAACAGTGCACAATGCATTATGGTACCAAAATCCTATTCCATGGAGCTAGACATCAACATTTTCGGAGTGAATGATCAAGGAGTAATGTCAGTATATCGTTAGCCTTTAAAAATAGTGTGCTTCATCTCATAAAACATTTGCGCAACAATGGCTTATACATGGCACCTCAACAGTTAATCGTGATATAGGACAGCGTCTTAGTCCGGATCGTCGGTGTGTTTGCATCGGTCTACCCCACGACACAGAGGAGTTCTTAATTGTCTATGTGAGGAACCCGCACCCCGACGCCCCCAGGGCCAACCACTATGACCCTACGCTTAGTCTATTCGCACCCATGATAACTTCAGAAAATGAAGTTAATTCACTCGAATTTGATTGTATTTGAGCATACTATCCCTAAGTTTTCAAGGTCAGAAGTTCAATATTTGCATGACTTTGGTGAATTAAGCTTGTTGATTCAAATGATTTATAATTGAATCTTTGAAGATCTTATTTATCGAAGTTGGATGAATTGTGATTTGATGGACTTTATCATTGTTTTCATATAGGTATTCAAGATGAGAAAGGCCTTGGAAGGGATGAGGAAAGTGAAGAGAGGCTCAAAGTGTGAAGAAAACAAGAAGGGAAGGTGCTGCTAACCCACGCCTAGGCGTGATAAATCCACGCCTAGGCGTGGCCCTTGCAGTTTCTCAGGGATTAGAAGCAGAGACATCCATGCCTAGGCGTGGTTAATTCACGCCTAGGCGTGTAAGACTCAAATTTTCAGGGTGATTCAGACAGAGACCACCACGCCTAGGCGTGGTAAAATCAAGCCTAGGCGTGGCAAGCAGATAACAGGCACGTGATTCATAACCACGCCTAGGCGTGGGAAATACACGCCTAGGCAAAGGTAAAATCCTGGCACACGAATTTTACCCTTATATTCTGAGTTTTGGGAGGATGAAGGGGATATCTTCAGTTTTAACCAAGCCACGAATTCCAGAGAGCAAGAGAGAGGAGGAGGAACACACTTGGATTGAAGGTGACTAAAGGAAGAATCAAGAAGAAGGAGGAAGATCAAGCTTGGAATCTCTCCAATTTTTGTTCATTCTTTCCTATTTCTCTCTTGATTTGTAACATGATGAATCATTTCATTACATTTGTTTTCTTCTCCTTGATAATGTGTAACTAAACTCTAATCTAGGGGCTCTCTAGGATCTTGCTATGGATTTGATTAATTTGTAATTAGTTGAGTATCCTTTCAATGAAATTGGTTTTGTTCATCCATATCTATGCTTAGTGCTTGTTATTGATTGGCCATCAATTGCATGATTTTTAATATTCCAATTGAACTAGAAATAGGGTGTTGTGAATATGGATATGGTATGGTTGATGTATGTTTAACTAAGGGGATGGACACATACCCTTTGGTCATGCATGGCAAGTGTTTGATAATTGGCCTCAATGAGTGATTCTTATGTTGCTTCACATGGACACATAGTGGAATAGCTAGGTTTCACATAGGTAATTGTCCTAGGCATAGGCTCTTATCTATTGATGATTATTAGCCAACATATATCAATTCATTGATAGGTGCTTGTTAATTGCAATTAATCATTGAAATAGCAAGTGAATAGGGACCCCTAGGCTTTAATCATTCTCATCTTCTCTTGTGGAATTAGTGTTTGGTGTTTTCTTATTTTGTTTCCTTTAAGTTGTTATTTAAATTGCAACCCACTCTCTTTCGTTTGCTTGGATAAAAATTTGTGAATATTAGTTAAGTTTAACATTCTTCTAAATTATTCAATCCTTTGGGACACGATACTCTAACTCTCCTTTATATTACTTGTCGACCCGTGCGCTTGCGGATTTACGGACCACCAAGTTTTTGGCGCCATTGCCGGGGATTGAGTTTAGATTTTGTGTTATTTCTTACATCTATTCACAATTCTTATTTCAAGTTTCGTTTGTTTTGTTTTGCATTTTTTTCAGGTACTTGGCTCTTGTATGCGAAGAACTCAAGGTGTGTCTCGATTTCCTTACGATCCTGAGATCGAGAGGACATTTCGTAGATTGCTAAGAGAACAACAAGTACAAGAACAAGCACTAAATTTGGTTAGTGAATCTGAGATGGCGGAGGAGGCAAATGCTAGAAGACCATTGAGGGAATGTGCCACCCCAAATGCTAGAGAAACCCGATCTAGCATTAGACGACCAGCTGTCCAAGCACAGACTTTTGAGATCAAGCCTGCTATTATTCAGATGGTTCAACAAAATGTGCAGTTTGGAGATTTACCCCATGAAGATCCTAATGCTCATCTAGCCAATTTCCTGGAGATATGTGATACTTTCAAGCATCATGGGATGACTGACGATGCAGCTCGCTTAAGGCTCTTCTCTTTTTCATTGAGGGATAGGGCCAAGGCTTGGCTTCATTCTTTACCAGAACATTCTATCACTACCTGGGAAGAGCTGGCTCAGAAGTTCTTGGACCGATTCTTTCCTCCCATGAAGGCAATGAAGTACAGAAATGACATCTTGTCCTTCAGGCAATTTGAAGGAGAAACTTTATATGAAGCATGGGAGCGATTTAAAGATTTGCTAAGGAAGTGCCCCCACCATGGCATAGCAAAATGGATGTTGGTTCATACTTTCTACAATAGCTTGACAACCTTCATTCATTCCATAATTGATGCAACAGCTGGAGGGGCACTTATGAGTAAGACTGTGGATGCAGCCTATGACCTGTTGGAAGAAATGGCTAACAACAATTATTAGTGGCCAGCAGAGAGAGTTGCTCCGAGGAGAATGGCAGTCGGGATACATGAAGTTGATGCTCTCACATCACTTTCCGCTCAAGTGGCAGCACTCTCCAAGAAGTTAGACACCATGACAGTCAACTCAGTTGCAAGCGGAGCTAATGTCACAGCTGAGATTTGTGATCATTGTGGAGATCATCACTCCACTGCCAATTGTACGGCTAGCTTGGAAAGTGTACAATATGCTAGTCAATTCCGTCAACCGGGTCACAATACTACATTTGGTAATACTTATAACCCCAGTTGGCGGAACCATCCTAATCTCTCATGGGGTGGAAATGTTCAAGGCTCTTCCTCATCTCATCAGCATAATCAAGCACCTCGTGCTCCTCCAGGCTTCCAACAACAGAGCCCCCTTCAAGCCCAAACTTCAACATCGACTTCAACTTCTAATTTGGAGAAGATGTTTGCTCAGTTTATGACCAGTCAACAAGATTACATGACCAAGACTGATTCAAGGCTAGCATCCCATGATGCTTTAATGCAAAGCCAAGCAGCGTCATTAAGGAATCTTGAGACTCAAGTGGGCCAACTTGCCCAAGCTCTAAATAATAGGCCCCCAGGGAATTTCCCAAGTGACACCATCAACAATCCTAAGGGTGCCCCTAACGAGCAGTGCAAGGCTATATCATTAAGAAGTGGGAAGGAGATAGAAGGTAATCCAATGACCAAACAGCTTGAAGAAGAAATTGAGGTGGCTCAAGATGAAGAGGTTGTGAGTAATGAGGTTGAGAAAAATGAGAAAATGGCTAGGGAAAGGTTTGAAGACAAGAAGAAGGAGGACAAGCCCATAACACCACCTCCACCTTTTCCTAACCGGCTAGCAAAGCAGAAGCTTGATGCTCAGTTCCAAAAATTCTTGGAAATTTTCAAGAAGCTTCACATCAACATTCCATTTGCTGAGGCGTTAGAACAAATGCCGAGTTATGTGAAGCTCATGAAAGACATCTTGTCCAAGAAGAAGAAATTGGGGGATTATGAGACTGTAGCTCTCACAGAGGAGTGTAGTGCAATCTTGCAAAACAAGCTACCTCCCAAATTGAAAGACCCCGGGAGCTTCACTATTCCATGCACAATCGGGGGCCAATTCTTTGGAAAAGCCTTGTGTGATCTAGGGGCAAGCATAAACTTGATGCCCTTATCCATCTTTCAAAGGCTAGGTTTGGGGGAGGCGAAGCCGACTTTAGTTACCTTGCAGCTGGCTGACCGTTCTCTCACATACCCTAAAGGGGTCATAGAAGATGTATTGGTCAAGGTAGACAAGTTCATCTTTCTAGCGGATTTCATCATTCTAGACATGGAAAAGGACCGCAATGTGCCTTTGATTCTTGGGAGACCCTTCCTAGCCACGGGTAAGACTATGATCGATGTCCAAAAAGGTGAGGTTACAATGCAGGTCAATGAGGATAAGGTAACTTTTAACATTTACAAATCCATGAAATTTCCTAATGACCATGAAGAATGTTCTTACTTGGGTATGATTGATCAAGTAGTTAATACTGCATTCCATACTAATTTCACTGATGATCCCCTTGCTTTATCATTAACATCCATACATGAGTATGTAGATAGGGATGATGTGATGGAATGTATTAAACTGCTTGACGTGTCTGCTAAGTTTTACAGGAGACCAGATTTTGAACCATTGAACATACCCTCTGATAAGCTCAGTCTCTAACCCTCTGTCATAGTTCCACCCAAGCTAGAACTCAAGCCATTGCCTGATCATTTGAGGTATTCATACCTAGGGGAGGAGTCCACATTGCCAGTTATCATCTCCTCATCCTTGTCAGAAGAGCAAGAATCCAAGTTGCTCAGAGTGCTCAGAGAATACAAACAGGCCTTGGGGTGGTCCATTGCAGATATCAGGGGTATTAGCCCCACCATCTGCATGCATAAAATATTGTTGGAAGCTGACCATAAGCCAACCATTGAACATCAGAGGCGCCTAAATCCCATCATGAAGGAGGTTGTCAAAAAGAAGATTATCAAGTGGCTGGATGCGGGTATCATATACCCTATTTCTGATAGCAAATGGGTGAGCTCAGTTCAGTGTGTGCCTAAGAAAGGTGGAATGACAGTTGTAGCAAATGAAAATAATGATTTGATTCCCACCAAGACTATCACTGGATGGCGCATATGCATGGATTACAAGAAGCTTAACACTGCAACCAGAAAGGATCATTTTCCATTGCCATTTATTGATCAGATGCTGGATAGGTTAGCAGGTCATGAGTTTTATTGTTTCTTGGATGGGTACTCGGGCTACAATCAGATTGCAATTGCCCCGGATGATCAAGAGAAAACAACATTCACCTGCCCTTATGGGACTTATGCTTTCAGAAGAATGCCCTTCAGGTTGTGCAACGCTCCTGCTACTTTTCAGAGGTGTATGATGGCCATTTTCACTGATATGGTAGAGAACTGCTTGGAGATATTCATGGACGATTTCTCTGTTTTTGGTGATTCCTTTGATGGGTGTCTCCAGAACTTGGCCCTGGTGTTGCAAAGGTGCGAGGAAACCAATTTGGTGCTCAATTGGGAGAAGTGCCTTTTTATGGTCCAAGAGGGAATAGTACTTGGTCATAGAGTGTCATCTAAAGGAATAGAAGTGGACCAAGCTAAAATTGAAGTGATTGAGAAACTTCCTCTACCAATTTCAGTGAAGGGAGTTCGGAGCTTCCTTGGTCACGCTGGATTCTATCGGCGGTTCATCAAAGACTTCTCTAAGCTTGCTAAACCGTTGTGTAACTTGTTGGAAAAAGATGTGGTTTTCAAGTTTGATGCAGCTTGTATGGAAGCCTTTGTGGAATTGAAGAAGAGGCTTATCTCTGCACCCATTATCACTACTCCAGATTGGACCTTACCATTTGAGCTCATGTGTGACGCTAGTGATTATGCAATTGGAGTAGTGTTGGGCCAAAGGAAGAACAAAATCTTTCATTCCATCTATTATGCAAGCCGGACACTCAATGATGCTCAGTTGAACTACACCACCACTGAGAAGGAACTCCTTGCTGTAGTGTTTGCTTTTGACAAGTTCAGAGCATATTTGGTTGGCACCAAAGTCATTGTCTTCACAGATCACTCTGCCATCAAGTATCTAATAAGCAAAAAGGATGCCAAGCCAAGGTTGATTCGCTGGGTATTGTTATTACAAGAGTTTGATCTTGAGATCAGAGACCGAAAGAGTGTTGAAAATCAGGTGGCTGATCATCTTTCTAGGTTAGAGAATGAGAAGTATCAGCAAGACCCAACCTTGATTGGTGAGTCATTTTCAGATGAACAGTTATTTGCAGTGTTTGCTAGTTCAGATCCATGGTATGCTGATTTTGCTAACTACATAGTGAGTGGATTGGTGCCATCTGAATTGTCTTATCATCAGAAAAAGAAGTCCCTTCATGATGTCAGATATTTTATTTGGGATGAGCCATTTCTCTTTAAGCAGTGTGCTGATCAAGTGCTTAGAAGATGCATTCCTATGGAGGAGACTAGTGCGATACTTGAGCAATGTCATGCTTCACCATATGGAGGTCACTATGGGGGTGAAAGGACAACGGCTAAGGTGTTGCAATCAGGCTTCTATTGGCCTTCTATGTTTCGAGATTCTTACTCCTTTGCAGCCAACTGTGACCGTTGTCAACGAACTGGAAATATCTCAAGGAGGAATGAGATGCCCTTGAACTCCATTTTGGAAGTGGAACTCTTTGATGTGTAGGGCATAGACTTTATGGGGCCCTTTGTATCATCTTTTGGCAACCATTATATTCTTGTAGCGGTGGATTATGTGTCGAAGTGGGTGGAAGCCTGTGCCTTACCCACTAGTGACTCCAAGGTGGTCCTGATTTTTCTGAAAAAGAACATTTTCTCAAGGTTTGGCACCCCTCGTGCTATTATTAGTGATGGAGGATCTCATTTCTGCAACAAGTACTTTGCTGCATTGCTTGCCAAATATGGAGTGACACATAGGGTAGCCACAGCCTACCATCCACAATCAAGTGGCCAAGCAGAGGTTTCTAATAGAGAGTTGAAGCGGATTCTGGAGAAAACTGTGAGTCCTTCCAAGAAGGATTGGTCAAAGAAGCTGGATGACGCTCTTTGGGCATATCGCACTGCTTACAAAACTCCTCTTGGCATGTCCCCCTATCAACTAGTTTTTGGCAAGGCATGTCACCTTCCTGTTGAGCTTGAGCATCATGCTTACTGGGTCATCAAGAGATTGAATTGGGATTTTGAAGCCTGTTGAGAGAAACGATTGTTGCAACTCAATGCACTTGAGGAATTTCGTCTCCAAGCATATGAAAATGCCAAGTTATACAAGGACAAGGTGAAGAAGTGGCATGACAATCGTATTATCCCAAGAAACTTTGCATCAGGGCAGAAGGTTCTCCTGTTCAACTCAAGGCTTAAACTATTTCCTGGCAAGCTAAAATCTAGATGGTCAGGTCCATTTTTGGTTGTGGAAGTCTTTCCTCATGGTGCCGTAACCTTGGAAGATCCAGTTTCAAAGTCAACCTTCAAGGTCAATGGTCAGCGGCTCAAACCCTACTTAGGTGGTGAGGTGGAGAGGCACAAAACTTCACTTACCCTCACTCCTCCATCCTGAGTGTCTGCAAAGTCCAGCCAGGACTATAAATAAGGCGCTTGTTGGGAGGCAACCCAAGTTCTTAACCCTATCTCTTCGCTTAGGACAATTTTATGCATGATTTTTCTTTTATTTTGTAATTTTGGTTGATTTTGTTTTATTGTTTTAGTGTTTGTTTTTCAATTTGATGCTTTGATTGTTCTTGTCATTCTTATGCTGTTTCTTAGATGTTTGAGAATAAGGGGGTGTGCTTGATGCATGGATGTGGGGTATTCTGGTGTTGCTGTTAAGATTTGAGATCCAGAGTTCCACGCCTAGGCGTGGTTTTTACACGCCTAAGCGTGGTGGTCTCAGCTGCTTTTGGGGGAATTTTCCAGAGAGCTCCACGCCTAGGCATGTATTGTCCACACTTAGGCGTGGTACTCTCTACATTTTCAATCAATTTAACTTGCAAGCATCACGCCTAGGCGTGTGTTTTCCACGCCTAGGCTTAGTATTGCTAAAAAAAATTCAAAAAATTCAAAAAAAAATAAAAAAATAAAAATAAAAATAAAAAAAAATGCCTAGGCGTGGTAACATCACGCCTAGGCGTGATGTGTCTGCTGTTGCACAAATGCAGTAGCTTTTCTCTCTCTTTCTATTCTTCCCTCTCAAATCCCTAATCCCTAATTTCCCCCCCCCCCCCTTCGTACACATAGCACCATTTCTTTCCCACCAATCTTCTCCCTCACCTTCACTTAAACAACCCCGTAGCACCCCTCCATTTCCCTCCTCCACCAAAAACACCTCCAACCCTCCTTCGTGCACAGAGCACCACCAACCGTACCACCCCTCTTCGTCCTCCCAATTTTTCTTCTTCTCCAACATTCATCTCCCTCACCATCTTTCTCTTCCCCACCTTCTCTACAGCCAACCTCTGTAACCCACTCCACTCAAGGGTCTCTTCGTGTTTCTTTTGGTTCAAGGAGGGTTGTGCGTTTGGTGCTTGTTTCTTTTCTCTGGTGCCTGCTCTTCTTGTGCTTCATCCAAGGTTCTTATTTTCTATTCCCATCTTTCTTTAATTCCAAATTGTGAAACCCTTGCCTTGATGTGTTCTATTCAATTATTGATTAAATGGTTAACATGTGATTAAATTGAACTTTACAGTAGCCTATGTGATTCTGATATGATACTAGGAATTTTGGGTTTGTGTGCACATTGTTCTGAATCTTGGTAGTTTTATGCCTTCATAGTTGCTGCTGAGTTACTTAGAACTGGTTGCAGTAGTTGTGTTATGCGTGGGTTTGGATGTAAGTTGAATGGGTTGTGACTTAACCATGAGTAAGTTTGGAGGTGGCCTAGGTTTCGATATTTTGCTAAAAATGAACTTCATTGTCAATAGTACTCAATTGTTCTTTTCCTTGAGTTGCCCCTTGTTAGATTTTGGTTGGCAAGACTGTGTTGACAATATGTTCTAATCTGTGAACCTGTGCAATTGCATGATTATTTGAGCTGATTGGGCTATGATATGTCAATGTTGTTTCAAAGTTGGAACCTGTTGCATGATAGGATTTGATGCATGTAAGTTGTACATGTTGCTTGGGCTAGGACTTGATTCACCTTGTGGCTTGATTGGATAGTGACTAGAATTGACTTGGTTGGCTATGTTGTGGATTGTTGAATTATTGGTTAACTTAATGCATATCTGGGTTGTACATACTGCATGACTTTGATCTGATTGCATTTTGGTTAGTTATTGAACTGGGTTGCTTGATTACATTGCATGCCGTCTTACTGGAAGTGGCTGATTTCATTGAAATTATTCTCATTATTTGTTCAAATGATAATAACCAGCACCATCTTCTTTTTCAGGTTGCTCCTAATCATGTCAAAGAGACAGCGCAGAACTGTTGAGGCTGACCCAAATAACACACAGGATGCTGAGGAAATTCCCATCTATGACCCACATATTTTTATATCTCAAGAGGCATATGATTACTTCTGGCAGCATTTGAGAAAGATTAACATCATCGCTGAGCGGGGATTCCATGACCTTAATGTGGTACGATATCCCGCCATTACTAGTGCCACTGAGGAGCTCCACTGGAAACATTTTGCGGAGCATCCTGTGGAAGAACTAGTAGCTGCAATAGTCAAGGAATTCTATGCCAACGCATTTGCTGAAAAGCATTCTGAGACCACCACTAAAGTCAGAGGGAGGACTGTTAACTACTCTGTTGAGCGCATCAGCCAGGTTTTGCACCTTGGCCCTCCTCCACTGGTGTGTGCGTACAAAACACTGCAGCTGCTAGAAGAGGATGGTGGTACACCTTTTGAAACAGTACTGGAAGCCATTTGTGATTCTACTTTTCCTGTTCAAGTGCAACGCAACACAAATCATTCGATCCATTTCATTAAACAGGAAAATCTGCGCAAAGAGTTGCGCCCGTGGAACCACTTCATTTGCTCCTCATTGCTGCCTACGGAGCATAGATCAGAGATTTATCCTGAGCGTGCATACATGTTGTATGCCATCCATACTCTTCAGCGGGTGGACACTGCGCAGATTCTTTATGATCACGTCAGGCTTTGCATCACAGCGAAGCTGAAATCGTTGTTCTTCCCTTCTCTTATTTGTGCACTGTGTCGGAAATCGAAAGTGGCTTGGAAGGACACTGAAGTCCGTGTGAAGCTGAAGACTCCCATGATAGAAAGGGCAGTGCAGACCATTATGACTGCTCAGGAGAAGCGTCGGCGAGCCACGGTCCGGCCCCGGTGCAGAGCACACGGCTCGCTCTGTACCACCTCCACAGCCTGCCTCTGCACCTGTCCCACAACCTGCTCCAGTCTTTGACGCTGCTTGGGCTGCCTCTGTTGATCAGCGCCTGGATAAGCAGCAGAAGATGCTGACTAGGCAGCAGGAGATGCTGACTACACAGCAGGAGATGTTGGCTGCGATGTACCAGGTCATTCATTGGATGGCTTTGGGTCAGGGGTGCCCAATGGATGATTTTCCAGCATTCCCTCCTTTTGCAGCTCCACCAGTGGCAGCTTCACCTTCTCCTCCACCTCCTCCACCAGCTGATGATGCGGAGATGGGCGCTGAGGGCGATGACCTATTTGATGAGGAGGACTTGTTTTGAGGCGCCAGGGCCCTTGTTTCCTTTGCGCTTTCTGCTTTATTTTTCTGTTTTCGCTTTCAGTCCATTGTACATACTTTATTAAAAAAAAAACTTGATTTCTTTTGGATATAGTGGCACACTACATATCTTAGGTTTGGGGGGGGATTGGATTGATGATCTTTTTGTGAATGCTTGTTGAATCATTGTTTGGACATATATATATATATATATATATATATATATATATATATATATATTGATTCCCTTCTCTTCGGATCTAAGTGAGCATGATTTTGCCTTGAGAGGTGCGTGAATTAGGAATTGAATGGATGAGTGTGTGTTGAGGCAGGTTGAACTTGTGCATGCTTGATTTCTGATTAGAATATCTGATGATTGTGTGGATCATATATACACCTCACTGCTTGGGAACTCATTTGTAAAAATTCAAATTTTTGTGCTTACACTTATTGCCATAATTGCGTATGAGAGAAAATCCCTGTTGCATATGTGGTGGATTCTGAAATATGAATGAAATGCATGGTTGGAGAAATTTATGATTGGCATGTGTAAAGTCTATTTTCATCTTAGAAGCTTGTCTAGTTCCCTTTTGAGGCGAAATCCTAGGCAATGCGTTTTCAAGGAAATGACTAGGGCACTTGTTTGGACCGATTAAGCTTTTCAAGCCAACCTTGAATGAATGAGTCCCCTAGTACCCCTTTTGAAGCCTAGTGTGCGTGTGTGTGGCCTAATTTTCATTTATTTAACCCTAATCTCTACCCTCTTAAATCATGCTTGTGAAAGAAAGATCTCTTCCCCTCAATACAGGTCCCTTGTTGAGCACATGATTGAGTAGTTCTGTTGTTTTGAGCTATAGTGTTTTGCATGATGCTAAGAATCTAGGAATTTGTGTTTACTAGCTTTCATTCAAAAATGGTATTCAAAAAAAAAAGGAAAAACAGGAAAGAAAATAAATAAGTGGGAGGTTGTGTGAATTGAAGCCCTTTTGCAATGAAAATAAGGTTGTATGTATGATCTTAGAAATATAAAAAAAAATTTGAAATGATGAGAAAATGGAATAAAGAAAGTTGATTCTTCAATTTGGATTCTGTTTGTGCATCTACATGCTTGGCTTGATTCAATAGAAGTGGTGGATTATGTGTTTGATATTTGAATTCAAATCCTTTCCCTTCTTTCTTAGCCACTACCCCTAGCCTTACATTACAAGCTTAAAAGACCCTTATGATCTTTGATTCTGTCTTGCCTACATTAGTGGAGAAAGGGATGAAGAACATTCTTTTGAGAGTGCATGTGCATTTTATAAATTCATCCATCTTGCTCTTCATGATTAGGAAAGGGTCTTAAATACATGGGCTTGGGAAATCTTTTATGCACAAAAATGGCATTCAAGGGTGATCACAATAGTTGGGAATTTCTTGCATGTGTGGACCTTGTTGTGAGGTTGTGAAGTGATTTTTGAGGGTATAAATGATAATTGGAAGCTGGGTTTGCTCTAGTTCAAATTGCCTCATGTTTCTTGACCTTTGAATTGGATTGTAATTCCTTTTCCTGCTTGGATTAGTTTGCTCGAGGACTAGCAAAACTTTAGGTTTGGGGGTGTGATAACTTCAGAAAATGAAGTTAATTCACTCGAATTTGATTGTATTTGAGCATGCTATCCCTAAGTTTTCAAGGTCATAAGTTCAATATTTGCATGACTTTGGTGAATTAAGCTTATTGATTCAAATGATTTATAATTGAATCTTTGAAGATCTTATTTATCGAAGTTGGATGAATTATGATTTGATGGACTTTATCATTGTTTTGATATAGGTATTCAAGATGAAAAAGGCCTTGGAAGGGATGAGGAAAGTGAAGAGAGGCTCAAAGTGTGAAGAAAACAAAAAGGGAAGGTGTTGCTAACCCACGCCTAGGTGTGACAAATCCACGCCTAGGCGTGGCCCTTGCAGTTTCTCAGGGATTAGAAGCAGAGACATCCACGCCTAGGCGTGGTTAATCCACGCCTAGGCGTGGTTAATCCACGCCTAGGCGTGGTTAATCCACGCCTAGGCGTGGTTAATTCACGCCTAGGCGTGCAAGACTCTGTTTTTCAGGGTGATTCTGACAGAGACCCCCACGCCTAGGCGTGGTAAAATCAAGCCTAGGCGTGGCAAGCAGATAACAGGCACGTGATTCATAACCACGCCTAGGCGTGGGAAATACACGCCTAGGCGTGGGTAAAATCCTGGTACATGAATTTTACCCTTATATTCTGATTTTTGGGAGGATGAATGGGATATCTTCAGTTTTAACCTAGCCACGAATTCCAGAGAACAAGAGAGAGGAGGAGGAACACACTTGGATTGAAGGTGACTAAAGGAAGAATCAAGAAGAAGGAGGAAGATCAAGCTTGGAATCTCTCCAATTTTTGTTCATTCTTTCCTCTTTCTCTCTTGATTTGTAACATGATGAATCATTTCATTACATTTGTTTTCTTCTCCTTGATAATGTGTAACTAAACTCTAATCTAGGGATTCTCTAGGATCTTGCTATGGATTTGATTAATTTGTAATTAGTTGAGTATCCTTTCAATGAAATTGGTTTTGTTCATCCATATCTATGCTTAGTGCTTGTTATTGATTGGCCATCAATTGCATGATTTTTAATATTCCAATTGAACTAGAAATAGGGTGTTGTGAATATGGATATGGTATGGTTGATGTATGTTTAACTAAGGGGATGGACACATACTCTTTGGTCATGCATGGCAAGTGTTTGATAATTGACTTCAATGAGTAATTATTATGTTGCTTCACATGGACACATAGTGGAATAGCTAGGTTTCACATGGGTAATTGTCCTAGACATAGGCTCTTATCTATTGATGATTATTAGCCAACATATATCAATTCATTGATAGGTGCTTGTTAATTGTAATTAATCATTGAAATAGCAAGTGAATAGGGACCCCTAGGCTTTAATCATTCTCATCTTCTCTTGTGGAATTAGTGTTTGGTGTTTTCTTATTTTGTTTCCTTTAAGTTGTTATTTAAATTGCAACCCACTCTCTTTCGTTTGTTTGGATAAAAATTTGTGAATATTAGTTAAGTTTAACATTCTTCTAAATTATTCAATCCTTTGGGACACGATACTCTAACTCTCCTTTATATTACTTGTCGAGCCGTGCGCTTGCGGATTTACGGACCAACAACCCGCACATAGGTGTTATTCAAACTCCTAGGCATACATCGCCTTTCTTAAATATGTCCAATAGACAACACATATGCATGACGACGCAATGTCCAATCATGTATGTTTATCAATGATGCATTCATCAAAAGCATTGCCTCAATGGCATATTGGCATTCCTCAAATATCAACATATTGTATCAATAATACATTTATCACAAGCATTGCCTCAATGGTATATGAGCATTCCTCAATATCAATATATCATATCAATTTTACATTTATCAAAAGCATTGCCTCAATGGCATATGAGCATTCCTCAATATCAACATATCATATCAATACATATATCTCATCAAGTACTAAATCAACGAGTACTTAGCCCTACATAAGGGACCCACAACAACATAGAACCAATTTCCAACATCAATATATGTTCATGGTCTATCAATTATCACCATTTCCTATTATGGAATTCAACCTTTACAATGTTTCATGTCTTGATCAACTATGACAATTTCTAGATTCAATAGCCCTCAAAACCGTGGCCTCACAAGCTTCCAAGGTTCTAAATTTTCCTTCCATTTTATGTATTAGTCATTTAATACCAATTCACACACAAATCACATTTCCCACAAAATTAATCCAATCTCTTGAAACCTAAAGCCAAAACCGTGGCTCCTCATTAGTGTGGTGAAATCCCAAATTTTTCCTTTCATTACATATAGCATTAACATTCAATACTTAACCATTTAAGCTTCCCTTGATCCTTATACCAAATCAAATTTACATCCCAAAGTTCTTACCAAAGTCATAATCTCCATAGGTGTCAGAAAAATTAGATTTTTCATAATCAATTCGGTTATGATCATCAATTCTTTAATGTCCAATTACATAAGTTTTATATCTCACTAAATCAACCCAAACCCTCACTATTTTGAGCCAAAATCGTGGCCCTTCAAGAGAGTAAAAGACTCTCCAAATTTCATCTCATTATGGATCATGTACTTTTCTAAGTCCTTAATCAACAAAGATGCACCAAGACATCATTTAAACCTCAAATTTTCTCTCTAAAACCGTGGCATCCCTAGGTTTTCAAAGTCCTAATTTCTTTCCATTTTATGTATTAGTTTCTTGATATCAATTCACTTAGATTTTAGTTCACCAAAATTAATTCAATCCCTCATGGTTCCAAGCCAAAACCGTGGCCTCTCTTTAGGGTATTAAACCCTTAAATTTTTCCATTCATTAGTCTTAATATTGTCATTCAACATTTATCACATAAGCTTCATTTTATTTGTGTACAAAAACTAATTTTTATCCCAAAATCCCACTCAAAATTGTGGCACTATATTAGGGTAGGAAACTCCAAATTTTTCATTTAACAACCCTAACATGATCAAGCATTTTTAACACATCCAATACATTCAAGATCACCATTCAAGCATTAATCCAATTCAAGAATACAAAAACATGCAAAATCACCAAATAAAGTAAGCATACAAAGATGGATTTCTCCATCAACAAGCACACAAAGATTCCCTCACCACCAATAATGGTTGAAGTGAGTAATCTCCCTCTTATCTTAAGAAAGAACACGAAAATGGTCTCCTTGTTGCTTCTTGAAGATTTTGGTTTTGCGGTCTCCAAGAATCCTAAAATCTCCAAAACAAAGAATCAACATCAAGCTTAGTAAAGGATGGATCTTTGGTCTCCAATGAGACCATAGAACACGAAAATGAAGAGAAGAAGGAAGAAAAATGAGAACTTTACCTTAAAGCTTGAAGCTTTGTCTTGGATGACAATAGAGAAAAGTTGATTTTTGAAGAAAACTCTTCAAAATAGAAGTTGTAGAGGAGGTTGAGAGGAGTCTAGAAATGGTGTTTATGAAGAGAAAAGTGAAGAGAATGGCCTCTAATGGTGGCTGGAATTTTGCGGTTGAGAGAGAGGAAGAAGAGAGAAGGAGGAGAAAAATTTGAAGGTGAAAGTTAGAGAGAGAAAGTGATGGTGGAAAATGAGATATTTTGGGTGAGAATGGGTTAAGTGTGGGAGCAAAATTTGCTCCCCCTTTGGCTCATGAGTACCACGGCAATGAGAGGGTGAAGGAGGGGTGGAGAGGCTTCTCCAATAAGCCAAGGGCATACTTGTCTTTTGGTGGTCAAAGCTTCTCAAAGAAGCTTTGAAGAAAGTACACCAATTTGAATTAAAGAGGATTTAATTTGACATAAAGTGAATTACATTGGGATAAGGTGATAGGGTTTCTAATACATGCTATTATCCAATGGACAATTGCTATAGTTGACAGAAGTCAGTATTAATTGTTTAGCAGATAAAATTACACTGCGATTTATTATTCTGTCAGATAGAATTTCTCAAAAAATATGAAACCTCGTAAATCGTGTCTGACCTCAAGTTTAGTAAGATCCACCTCGATGTTTCCACAGATCAAAGTTCTCGGGAAAAATATCTCGTTTCCTCAGCTCCGTTCAGCGTGTACACAAAACGAGGAATAATATTAAAATATTCTGCATTCTCAGAAAAATCTAGAAAAATTCTCAAAAATCACAAATATTATAAAATAATTATTTATCACAAAATTATTGATTTTTGGGATGTTACACTTTCAACCCCGAAATGCTACCTAGTTGCTGATTCTCCAACGGGCAAAAGCCTCAAAATGTATTAGGAGAGGCGGAAAAGAGAAAAGTAAGAAAACCTAAGAGAAAAAGTGAAAAATTCCTACCTTCTAAATGAAGTCTGATCTTTGGCATTTAAAGATAGACAACTGACGCCACGACGTTAAACAAAACGCGTCGCGACGCGCAAAACTTTGGGCACCAATGCTACAGCATGAGCTTCCTTACGCCGCAACACTTAAGCCTCAGGTTCATCAGGGTGCAGAGACAGAGAGTAGAACGTCGTGGCATGCAGTTCCTTGCGCCGCAATGTGATGTACTGGAGCTTGACTTGTGATTTCTTTTCTAATGCAGGGCCTTGGATTGCTTTAAGTTGGTTCTTTTGAGCTTATCCTGCAATTGGAAAATCAACTAGTCAAATCCAAATGTAATCTAGCTCAAACCAATTAAATATTAAAAAGAATTAAAGCAAGATTAGAGATGAAGACTTCAACATGAAATTTACATGAAACTAGGGCTAAAGTCTTCCAATAATGCATCACAACAAGGACAAAGCCATCAATAATGCATAAAGATAGGGCATAAATAACTACTTTCTATGGAGTTATCACAGCCCCAAACTTAAGCTTTTGCTAGTCCTCGAGCAAAACAAAGTCAGACTACACTTTCAAAGACAAGCACAAATCACACTAGTATATGATGATTGCATTAAACCTCAAAGGATACGCATGCCTCAGAATCTGGTCCACACATACACAATCTTCATCATATCAACAATCAAGTTTCAAATCATGCACAAGCAACTATCCACAACATACGAGTGAAACCTCTTCAATTCAAATCATACTCAACTAGATGAGTTTATGAACAGACACATGGATATAAATCTAAAGAATCCACAATATTGTAAAGCAACCCTCTCTCTCCACTAATGTAAATCACACATGAATGAGGATCAAAAGGGTCTTTATCATCTTGTAATGTAAGGCCATGGTTATAGGGTAAAGAAGAAAGGGAAAAGGGTAACACAAACATTGAAAAACAAAAATATGCAATTTCAAGACTTGAGAACAAGTGAAAATAGCAGGGTATTCAACAGTGAAAGCTCAAAACTAGCCAGAACCATGCAATGCTTCTTCATTTTTAACTTTTCTTCTTTCTTTGTTTGCTTTGCTTTTCTCTCTTCTCTTTTTCTTTCTTTTACTTTTACAAAGCAAAATCTTTTTCTTTTATTTGCAATTGGTTCCTTCAGGCTCATTTTTGTATTGAAAATATTAATACCCCTAATCACTGAACTTGATCCAAGAAATAACATACCATGTGCTCAACAAACATTGAAGGTGGAAAGAAAATGCAATGCTTTCATATGCATTAGAATGGTAAACAGGTTAACGACCACGATGGTAATGAAAAACAAATAAGGCCAAACAATTAAAAAGCTTCAAAAGGGGACCAATGGATATCATCATTAAAGGGTAAGCTTGAAAGGCTCAAACGGTCCAAAGAATGCCCTAATAATTTCCTCAAGCATGCACAATTTAGGATTTCGCTTCAAGAGAGTTACAAAACAATTTCAGAGATACAAGACATATCCACATATACTAACCATAAGCGTTCTCTAGAAAAGCACTTAAATTCAATTTGAAGCCAAACAAGCATAAGAAAGGAAAACTCATCAAGCATAAAAAGAATCAAGAATGATCGGTATGCTTCCAAGATTGCCTAGGAATTCACACAAAAATTTGAGGTGAATTTGCATCCCTAATTATCACTGGGCAATCACTACACTAGCTAATGGCATAATGTTATGCATTCAAATAATTTCACAATAATCAATCATGCAAATCAACCATTATGTGCACCAACTCATATAATAAACAAAAGAAAATATAACTAAAAATATAATACTTATACTCAAGTAATGAAAATCAGTAGTCACTAAATATAAAAATACTAAAACCAGTCAATATATAACAAAATAAAAAGATACCCCCAAAACCTGAGAGAAACAATGTCCTTACTATGCACATACATCATTAAAATAAAGAACAATAAAATAATGTAGACTACCCTGAATATATCACTCTACTCAACATCATCGACATCAGGGAGTGTAACACCCTCTGTAGGGCATCACATTTCCGACTAAAAACTGAAAATCTGAAAATCATTTCAGAAAAGTTTTGAGTTATAAAATATGGATTTTTTTTTAAATTTCTTTTTGCTGACTATATAAACTTACCGAAGATATAAGTAATTACAGAAAATATACTGAATTAATTAATACACATGTTTATTATACTACGTAAATTAAACAACATTTAAAACATAACTTACAAACTCAAGAAACAATAGCAAACCCAATGACGGGTCCTACTTAATAGCACAGTAACAACACTAACGAGAAAATTCAACATATTTGTTTCGTTCTTCCACCAAACTACTCACTGTAGAAACTGAGAAAATCACTCCTTGACGCCGTCACCGAACTCAGAACATTGCCTCCAGTTAAGTCTAAGAAACTTACTTCGCCTACTATACAAACTTTGACAATACAAAAACAACAAACAATACAGCAAAGAGGTGAGATCCCCTTTCATCAATACCAGTACGGTAGCAAAGAATGATAAAGTCATTCCATACACACAAATATCACAAGTATAATCATGTTAACAAATTATCCTTATATCCAGAAAACATATATCACAATAATATAAACATCAACAGTATATCAACAACAAATATCCATAATATTCATATAAAATGATGATGCCGCCATAAAATGTACCTCGACAATGTCACAACAATATGTACACAAACTATGCATATGCATAATACATTATATTCCTACTCCATGGAGCTAAACAAATTTCGGAGATGAATAGTCCAGAAGATCTGCCACCCATAATGACAGTCTAAGCTAGACGCGAGACATAAATAATGTTTGTCGGGACATACGCTAGTGTGTTGCAATGGTTTATCATGGTCAGGTATATAATGTGACAAACAGGTCACTATGAATCACCGTGCCCTGACGTCCCCAGTAGATCCCCCACTGGATCACAGTATTCAGCTCTCATTCATTCCTAAAAAACAAAAGCCATCACAGCCATCGACTATGCATACCAACTCAATGCATATATATGAACCATAATTACATAAATACCCTTAATCTCAAAATATTACCATATTTATAAAAACGCCATCAATCTCAATATTCCAATATATAGTACGTCTCCACTTGACAGTACCATATCTCAACATGTTCGGGTCCACCACTTTGGCCCGACAGTAAAACTCACTGTTCCATTTAGTCGTGTAGAAATTTTATTGCATTTTCACAATTGTGTCACTTTTACAAACATTTTTAAATCACGTACATATATTTTGACATTTTTTAAAATTGCGTAACGTCTTTAAATTATTTTCTCAACCGCGTAAGATTTTTAAATCATTTTCTTAACTGTATAGCTTAAAAATTATTATTTTAAATATGCGTAAGCTATTTCTACTACTTTTAAATCATGTAGAATATTTTCCTTACGTTATAAACATATTATAAAACTTCCTGTTTTATTTGTCCTTTTCTAGTAAATTTTGACAGTATTTTATCTAAAAAATTCATTAAAAAGGTGTTTTCTATGTTTTCCTTAAAAATTTAACTTGCTTTAATTATACCCATTAATTACACTTTAAAACTCACTAATGGGCTTCAAAACTCAAAGGTGAGCTCTACGTTAACAATTTTCAAGTGTTCACTTTATTTATAATTAATTCCATTAATTTAGATTTCTAAAACTAGAACCATTCATTTTGTTCTCCAAAAATTCATTATAATTGAATTCTATTCAAGTTAACTACTTAATCTTCATTAGAAAATAATTTTGGAAATCAAATAGACATTGTATGGCATTTTGGCCAAAACTCAACATGTTCTTTACAAATAATCATTAAATCATTTTCTATCTTCTAAATTATTTTCAAATTCATTGTTTTAGAAAATGGTTGAGAACATTTTGGTTCTCTTTTTCTTGGAGAAGTCGTGAGCTTCTTTTGTGTTCTTTGGAACACTCATGCAATCCTTGCATATTATTCACATCCTATAATAATATTCATACATCTATAAACACATGCAATATATTTTAAAGCTATAGACATGCTTACAAATACAATCAACCACAAATAGGAAAGCATTAAATAATCAAGTGAATAAATCCTTATGGATCTTTCACCACACATAAATCCACTCCTCACCACTAACACATGGTTGATGAGGGTAATCTCCCTCTTACCTCTTGGAGAAACCTCCAAAGTTCCTTGCTTTGCTTCTTGTACAAATCCTTCACCACCAAGAGCTTCTTAAAAATCAAAGTAAACACACATAATCAATATAAATAAGACTTGAATAAGAAAACCATGGATTAGAATCATGGTTAGAACCTTGAAAATCAAAAGAAAAGTGAAGATAAATGAACTTCACTAATAAAGCTTCAATCTTTAGCTTGAAGAACAAGGTTGAAGATGGATGATTTAGAGAAAGTCTTCAACATGAAAGTTCCTTAGAATTTCATGGAGATTCAAGATCTACGGTTATATAAAATTATTGAAGCTTGGAAGGTATTTCTATGGTGGTTGGTCGTGAGCTTCTCTAGAGAGGAAAGGTGAGAGTTTTTGTGTTTGGTTTTTGAAAGA
Source organism: Ormosia emarginata (assembly GCA_029884605.1). Classification (NCBI taxonomy): domain Eukaryota; kingdom Viridiplantae; phylum Streptophyta; class Magnoliopsida; order Fabales; family Fabaceae; genus Ormosia; species Ormosia emarginata. The sequence continues at coordinate 52,758,990 of JAQQTP010000088.1, forward strand.
ACTCCTTGAAGATGGATGATTTTGATCAAGACTCCAACTACAAAGTGTCTTGAAATAAGGTAAGGATTCAAGAAACAAGGTTGGTTAAAATTATTGGAGAGTGATGGTAGAACTATGGCCCCTTGGCCGTGAGCTTGGAGAAGAGAAAGATAGGAGCTTTTGTGTTCTTTGCTTGATAGGAAGATGGAAATGAATGAATCTTAAGAAATTCCCAACATAAAAGTGTCTTGGATTAATGAGAGGATTCAAGAAATAATATTGGTAGGAATTATAAAAAATTTGGAGAGTGATTCTTGAGTGCTTGGCCGAATCTATGGAGGGAGAGAAAGTGAGAGAGTTTTGTGTATAACTTTTGGTTTCTTGGGTGGAGATGAATAAAAGATAAGCAAGTGTAGAGTTTTGGCCTCCAAGAGTGTTTGGCCATGGAACACAAGGAGAGAAAAGGGTGAGAGCTTCTTGCCAAAGTTGAAAATGAACCAAAGCCCTCCTATTTATAGACTTCATGAAAAAGATGAAGGCTTAAGATATTTTTCGGTATACTGTAAGCAATGAACAATAATTACTACTTATAAAGTCAATGTCTATTGTCCAATGGATAATAAAATATACCTAGATTTTTCTCTTATTCTAGCTGAGTAGCAACTATTGTTGATCTTTTTTCTACTGATTGCCCTTGATGAGTCACAGAGCGAGTCATCAAAGAGAAGTTTCTAGAACATGTGACTCACTACGATGAGTCAGCATGATGAGTCAGCGTAGATATTTCTAGAACAGGTGAGTCAGCATGGCGAGTCACAGTGCTGAGTCACTAGCTGAGTCAGCAAGGAACCTTCTGGAACGTGTGACTCACTGCAATGAGTCATTGTAACACCCTTATGGGGATGTCACATTTATGAAATAAAATAAAATAAAGATAAATAAAATCTACCCAAGTTGTAAAACATTTGTTACATAGTAATACGAGTTGTAAAATTTTTTCGGTTAAACAGAATATTACGAAATAAAATAACACGGAACATAAAATAAACAAACTATCATCATACATAATATACATATGGTTTTGTTTGAAGTAGTACAAACAATTTACAGCTATAATTATTTAAACCAAAACAGTAAACAAAGCAGTAAAAAGTCTATATATACAAACGCAGACGCGCCCAAGTACACATCATAAATATCTAACCCTCTGAAGGATCACTCTCAGATGAAACTTCAGGTGATAAGTATCCAGGATACCTCGACCCTCTACGGACTCTAGTCCGTGCAGTCGACACGCTGCTGATCTCACTAGGCGCATCAAACATACCACCCCAATGACGCCTAAGAGATAGCGGTAACTCCACATGTAAATCTAATACAGTAGAAAAGATAGGCCCTCCATCAAACTCTGTATGTATGGTCACAGTCAGACGCCCAACGTACGTAACCAAATCTCTGTCCTCTCGCAGTCTCCAGGCTTCAGAGCCTCCGTGAAAATCCAACCTCACGAAACCAAAGAATCCTGGTAGCGTCATACTCATACAATCAATCCAATGGGTATGGATGATCGGATGGTTCTTGATCGTCAAACTGATCCTCGGCTTGTTGCTGCTCCTCGTCCTCGGGGTATACACACTCAAGAGGCTGTTCCTCTTCCTCAAACTCTTCTTTTAAAGACATAATTTAAAATACAAGAACACATACAATAAAGAGGTAAGACAATCTATATCACCACAAACATGGGAAATAAGTAAATGACAATACAACAGATATAGCAATTCATACAATATAACATACCATAACAACATAAATAATAATATAAAGTAACACAGAAATTAAGTGTAACAGCATCACATAATGTCATATATAAAATGGTACAGATAAACTAGTACAGATAAAATAGTACACATAATAATATTATAATGCACAACACACGTAATGCGACTCAACCCTACTCCATGGAGCTACAACCATAGACATCAGAGAGAATGATCCGTAAAATCTATTAGTACCCCAGGCTGCCTAACCAAACTATTCCGCTGTCTCACGTTGCGTCTATAGCCCACTGTCAAACGTCGTGTAGTAGCATACAGTCTCACGTCGTATACTACAGGCATTGCACTATCATAGATTTTACAAGATCTCGATTAGGTATAGTGCGTGTCGAGACCATTAGTGTGTTATCAGTTACCACGGCCCAGAGGAACGACCAACTGTCCACAAATGGAATAATCCGCACACTAATGCCTCCCAGTCCATACAAAAATGAACCATACTACGCTTATCACATCAACAACACGATGTTATTCATCTCGTCAATCAAATCACCAATTATCAACCAAATTGGCACAACTCAAAAGTATGAACCAAAATAATTATTAAAATACCTTCAATGGTATTAGTATCCATTTTTATGGAAATGCCCTCAATGGCAAAATCACAGATATACAATACGTCCCACTTGACAGTATCTGTATCTCAACATGTCCGAGTCCACCACTTTGGCCCGACAGTAAAACTCACTGTTTTCGTCAATCGTGTAGAAATTTTATCGCGTTTTCACAATTTCATCATTTTTACAAACGTTTTTAAATCGCATAAATATATTTTACTGTTTTTAAAATCGCATATTGTTTTTAAATCGTTTTCTCAATCGCGTAAGATTTTTAAATCATTTTCTTATCCAATTTCCTTAAAAATCATATTTTAAGTAAGCAGAAATAATATTCATTACATTTGAATTACATAGAATATTTTTCATACTGTATATAATATCTTGGATATCTTTCCTATCTTATTTGTCCATTTTTAACAAAAGTTGACAGTATTTTGCCTTGAAAATCTATAACAATGATTTTCTAATTTTTCTGTTAAAATTTCAGTTAATTATATTAAATCCATCTAATTACACTTTTGAAAACTACTAACGGGCTTCAAAACATAAAGTGAGCTCTACGTTAGAATTTTACAAAGCTACTGTATTTTCTTATAAACATTAAATTCATTAGTTTTAACTTCTTTAACTTAATCTAATCATTTTTTTTTTGTTCCTTAAAACTCATTGTAATAGAATTCCTTTTGGCATTATTCCTTAACCTTGAATGAAAATAATTTTAGAAATCAAAACATTCAATTTAGGCATGTTGGCTGAAATACACAAATTGCCATTTGATCTTCAAATTCATTTTTCTTATTCTAAATCATGTTGTCTCTTGTCATTTTACCTAAGTCAATTAAATCACTCTTTTAGAAAATTGTTGAGAACATTTTGGTTCACATTTTGTGTTGAGGCCGTGAGCCTTCATTTGTGTTCTTTGGAACACTCATGCAAACCTTAACATGTTATTCACATCCTACTAATCATTCATGCATTTTCTAACACATACAATATATTCAAAGCTTGTAGACATACATATTAATACAAATCACAAATAAGAAAACTATAATAACAAGCACACAAATGAATCCTTATGGATTCTATAATTACAAACAACTCCATTTTCTTATCACCACCCAAGGATGATAAGATTCAAGTCTTCCTCTTACCTTAAATGAGGACAAAATTTCTTTCACTCCTTTCTAATGGTTTCGGTTTCACCCTCCAAAGACACCTATCAAGCTTAAACAATTTCTACAAATTACTAACATGAAAGAAAGCTTAAACCATGGATCAATCATGGCTTAGAACCTTGAAAAAGAGTTTAGAAATGAAAAACAAGAAATTTCACCTTCAAGGTAGAATCTCCAAAGTAGTTTTTCAAGCTTTAGATGATGGATTTTGCAAGAACTCTCAACTAGAGATGTTCTTAGAATTGTGTTTAGGTTTAGAAAAGTAGGTTAGAAGAAATTTTGGGTGAATGGATGGCAATCTAGGGTTGTTGGCCAAATAGCTTCTTCAAAGAGCTTCAATGGTATTTGGTATTTTTGGAAGAGAAAAGCTTAAGGTAAATGATAGAAAATGAAACAAAGAAAGGTCTCCTAAAGCAATATGGCCATGGAGTTCACTAAGGCTAGGTGTACCCTTGGTTGGCTCCATCCAAGCCTTAGAAATAATCAAAGGTCAAGATGAACCCTTGGCCTCCAAGCTTAGTTCCTATTGGCTAATCCAAGCCTTGTCATTAAGCCTAGTCATTAAGCCTTGTCATAAGCTCTTAAATATCTCACCACTAATGATGTTTAATTAAGCTACTAATCCTATTAAGTTTCTAAGCATACTTAATTTAATTAAATTCTAATCCATCTTAATTAAGTCATCAAATCCTAAACTAATTAGTCTAACCACTTTTGTTGACCTCTTCCTACTGGTTGAAAATTGTCAAGCCTACTTCGTTGACTCAATTCTTATTGGTTTAGAAATTATTCTAGTCCAAAAACGTTAACTGTTTCACTAAACGTAGGTCCCGCAAGACATTTCCAGGTCCACTGTCATTTATTTGTACTGACTAATAAAATAATATTATAATAATATAAAATTATTTTATTTCACAGTAAAATCCTAAAAATTAAAAGATTAACAACAGTATCATTCAGAATTGGGTTTAGTAAGATCCCCCAGCTCCAAACAATTAAAATAAGATTTCCCGGGCCTGAAAATTATTATTTTCCTAACCCGGAGCAAATCACATAAAAAGTTCAAATAAAATCACAGACAGTAAAATAAATCTGTATTTCATACAGAAAAACAACAAATAGTACAAAAAGGACATAACGGTCATTCATCCTAAAGTTTGGGGTGTTACAACTCTCCCCAACAAGCAAAAATTTCGTCCTTGAAATTTGTTATACCTTAGAATAAATGAGGATACTGCTCCCTCATTTTATTTTCCAGCTCCCAAGTAGCATCACCTATCACATCATTCCATATGACCTTCACCAGCTTGATCATCTTCCCTCGAAGCTGCTTCACCTTTTTGTCCTCTATTCTGACAGGTAAAGTCTCGTAAGTCAAATTATCTTTCAACTGTACCTCGTCTGGTTGTATTACATATGTCGGATCAGGAATATACTTCCTTAACTAGGACACATGAAATACATCATGCAGATTGGATAGAAAAGGCGGCAAAGCAATCTGATATGCTACAGGACCTATTCGACGGATAATCTGATACGGTCCAATGAACTTAGGAGTAAGCTTCTTGGACTTAATAACTCTTCCGACACCGGTCGTAGGAGTCACTCTTAAGAATACATGCTCACCCTCCTCAAACTCAATAGGTCTTCTTCGCTTATCAGCATAACTCTTTTGTCTGCTCTGCGTCGTCTTCATCTTTTCTTGTATCATCTTTACCTTCTCTGTAGTCTGTTGTACAAGATCTAGTCCAATAGTCATACTCTCCCCATCTTGATACCAACATAGAGGTGTTCGACATCGTCTTCCATATAACGCCTCATAGGGTGCCATCCCTATACTCGAGTGAAAACTATTGTTGTAGGTGAATTCTATCAAAGATAAAAATTCATCCCAACTTCCACGTCGTTCTAACACACAGGCACACAACAGATCTTCCAAAAATTGTATAGTCCTCCCCGTTTGACCATCAGTTTGCGGGTGATAAGTCGAACTCAGCCGCAATTTAGTTCCCATGGCTTCCTGTAAACTTCACCAGAACCTTGATGTAAACCTTGGATCTCGGTCAGAAACTATACATGTAGGCACACCATGTAACTTTACAATCTCACCGATATACATCTGGGATAATCTCTCCAACGAATACTTAATATTGATGGGCAAGAAATGCGCCAATTTCGTAAGCCTGTCAACTATAACCCATATTGAATCATGACATTTCCTTGTCTTTGGTAATCCAATAACAAAATCCATAGAGATACTATCCCACTTCCACTCTGGAATAGTTAACAGTTGTAACATACCGGCTGGCCTCTGATGTTCTACCTTTGCTTTCTGACAAACCAGATAAGACGCCACATGTTCCGCTACGTCTCTTTTCATCCTTGGCCACCAAAACAACCATTTCAAGTCTTGGTACATCTTGGTCATCCCCAGATGCAAACTCAAATCACTAGCATGAGTTTCATCTAGAATCCCCTTCTTAAGTTCAGAATCATTGGGTATACAAATTCTTCCGTTGAATCTCAAGAGTCCATCTGCTCCTTCTTCTACCGTCGCCTTATGACCTTGCTTCAACAATTCCTTTTCATTTTGTAAAAACGCATCTTCCCTTTGTTTATCTCGAACTATATCAAGCAATTCATTTATGATCACAACTTTACATAGGCGAATTCTTCCAGGCACAAACTCCACTGACAACCACAAATCTCAGAATTTGTTAATCAATTCCTCCTCTTTTATCATCATCGCCGAAACACTAATTACCTTTCTGCTCAAGGCATCAGCTACAACATTAGCTTTTCCTGGATGATATTGGAGTTGAAAATCATAATCCTTCAAGAATTCCAACCATCGCCTCTACCTCATATTCAATTCTTTCTGATCAAACAAATACTTTAAACTCTTGTGATCACTAAAGACATTGAACATTGCTCCATACAGAAAATGCCTCCACACCTTCAATGCAAAAACCACAGCAGCTAATTCCAAGTCATGTGTTGGATAATTCCTCTCATGAACCTTCAACTGTCTAGAAGCATAAGCCACTACATTCCGGTTTTGCATCAATACACATCCCAGTCCTTGGTAAGAGGCGTCACAATACACATCAAAAGTTCCGTTAGAATCCGGTAGAATCAACACTGGTGCAGTTGTTAACCTCTTCTTCAATTCTTGGAAACTTGCTTCATGTTCCTCTGTCCATTCAAAAGCTTGACTTTTTATTGTGAGCTGTGTAAGCGGTCCAGCAATCTTAGAAAAACCTTCGATAAACCTCTGGTAATATCCAGCAAGTCCAACAAAACTTTGAACTTCTGTCACCGTCTTAGGCCTTTCCCATTGCAAAATAGTCTCCACCTTTGATGGGTCTATCGCAATACCTTCCTTGGAAATCACGTGACCTAAAAATTGAACCTCTTCCAACCAAAACTCACACTTCGCCAATTTTGCATACTGCTTCTTTTCTTTCAGAATCTGAAGAACTATACCGAGATGCTCAGCATGTTCTTCTTTAGTCTGAGAATAGATCAGAATGTCATCGATAAAGACAATGACAAATCTGTCTAAGTATGGATGAAAAATCCTATTCATATAGTCCATAAAGACAGCAGGAGCATTCGTCACTCTGAATGGCATTACCTGATACTCATAATGTCCATATCGAATTTGAAAAGCTATTTTAGGTACATCCTCCACCTTCACACGAATCTGATGATATCTCGATCTTAGATCTATTTTAGAAAATACCACTGCTTCCCTCAACTGATCCATCAAATCGTCAATTCTCGGAAGTGGATATTTATTCTTGATAGTCACCTTGTTCAGCTGACGATAGTCCACACAAAGTCGAGAAGTTCTGTCCTTCTTCTTAACTAAAAGCACTGGTGCTCCCCGTGGTGAAACACTAGGACGCACAAACTGCTTCTCCAATAGCTCCTCCAATTGCTTCTTTAACTCCATCAACTCTGCTGGCGACATCCGATACGGTGCAATTGAGATAGGACCTGTTCCTGGTACTAAATCAATTGAAAATTTGATCTCCCTCTCCGGTGGTAAACCAGGTACGTCATCAGGAAAAATCTCTGGAAATTCATTGACGACAGGAATAGTATTCACATCTTTCTCACTCTTGACCTCTAACGAAGACAATAGCATATATCCCTGTGCTCCCTCTCTTAACAATGACTTGAGTTTAATAGCAGTCAAGAATCCAGACTTTTCTTCCTTAGGAAAGACTAGGGTTTTGTTTGCACAGTCTATAAGGATATGGTTAGAAGATAACCAGTCCATTCCTAGTATTACATCTAACCCAACAAGAGGCAAACAAATCAAGTTGACAGAAAACACACGGTCCTTTATAACAATAGAACAATCCAAACATATCTTAGACGTAATTACAGGTTTAGCAGTTGGTGTAGATACAATCAGTTTAACATTCAGAGAAGACACATGCAACTTCAATCTTTCCACACAATCATATGCAATAAATAAATGTGTTGCACCAGAATCATATAACACAGTCAGAAGATTACCGTCATTGACACCTTCCCCTTGAATAAGGTCATCAGACTGAGAAACTTCCGTTCCCGTCATAGTATATACTCGCCCTCCTGACCTCGGTTGAGTACTCCCTGACCTTGGCTGATTCGCACGAACATATCGAACATCAGGTTTGTTTTCCGACTGAGTACAATCCTTAGATATGTGCCCAAGCTGTTTGCAATTAAAACAAACTATTCCTCGGATGGAGCATTCAGTAGAAAGATGGCCTTTCTTTCCGCACTTAAAACATGTTGGTGTGAACGCCACTCTCTGACCAGCTCCACTACCACTTACACATCCCCTAACTGGAGGTCGTTGAGATTGATTCCCTGGTGGTCTAGAATACGGCTTGCACTGAAACTGACTGTTATTATTGGCACCACCCCTCTGAAACTTTGTTGGCCCAAAATTATAGTTTCTCTGATCCCGTGACGGCTCTAATTCCTTGAGTCGTGCACAAGTATCCACCAACGCATGAAATTGATTCATTCTCAAGGATACCACTCCTCTTTTCAATTCCACTCTCAGCCCTGCTTCAAACTTCCGACATCTCCACACATCATCTGGTCGAGTTTGAGCATAATCTGAGAACCGTGACAAGCTCTCAAATTTAGAAGCATACTCATTTACCGTCATGTTACCCTGACGTAAACCAAGAAATTCCATCTCCTTGGCATGTCTAGCACTCGCAGGAAAATACTTCTCCAAAAAAACATCCGAAAATACCTCCCATGTAATTTCCGTTCCTTCAGCTTACAATAACCGGCGGGTTCCTCTCCACCAATGTTCACCGTCTCCTCTCAACATGAAAGTTGCATACGTCACCTTCTTATCATCTGTGCATCTCATCCCTTCAAATATCTTCTCCAAATCTTGTATCCATTGACTTGCCTTCTCAGCATCAATCTCGCCTCAAAACTGTGGCAGATTGTTACGCCTAAATTCAGATAAATTTAAGGCATCAGCAATAGCATCTTGCTATTGAGCTGCTCTCTGATTCTACTGAGTAATTACTTCTGCCATTCGCTGCATAGCTTCTGCTGCTGCAATCATTGGATCCATAACACAATTCACATTTGCATGTTCTCCTCTTCCGCCAGACATCTTCTTTCTTCAATCATAACAAAACAAAGTTAGATACATCCTTTTGGAAGTAAGTCACAGAGAATCACACAATACAAGCAAAAACAGACCCAATCACAACCCCAAATGACTCTAACTTGGGCTCTGATACCAATTAATGTAACACCCTTATGGGGATGTCACATTTACGAAATAAAATAAAATAAAGATAAATAAAATCTACCCAAGTTGTAAAACATTTGTTACATAGTAATACTGGTTGTAAAATTTTTCCGGTTAAACAGAATATTACGAAATAAAAAAACACAGAACATAAAATAAACAAACTATCATCATACATAATATACATATGGTTTTGTTTGAAGTAGTACAAACAATTTAAAGCTATAATTATTTAAACCAAAACAGTAAACAACGCAGTAAAAAGTCTATATATACAAACGCAGACGCGCCCAAGTACACATCATAAATATCTAACCCTCTGAAGGATCACTCTCAGATGAAACTTCAGGTGATAAGTATCCAGGATGCCTCGACCCTCTACGGACTCTAGTCCGTGCTGTCGACACGCTGCTGATCTCACTAGGCGCATCAAACATACCACCCCAATGACGCCTAAGAGATAGCAGTAACTCCACATTAAAATATAATATAGTAGAAAAGATAGGCCCTCCATCAAACTCTATGCGTATGGTCACAGTCAGACGCCCTACGTACGTAACCGAATCTTTGTCCTCTCACAGTCTCCAGGCTTCAGAGCCTCCGTGAAAATCCAACCTCACGAAACCAAAGAATCCTGGTAGCGTCATACTCATACAATCAATCCAATGGGTATGGATGATTGGATGGTTCTTGATCGTCAAACTGATCCTCGGCTTGTTGCTGCTCCTCGTCCTCGGGGTATACACACTCAAGAGGCTGTTCCTCTTCCTCAAACTCTTCTTTTAAAGACATAATTTAAAATACAGGAACACATACAATAAAGAGGTAAGACAATCTATATCACCACAAACATGGGAAATAAGAAAATGACAATACAATAGATATAGCAATTCATACAATATAAAATACCATAACAGCATAAACAATAATATAAAGTAACACAGAAATTAAGTGTAACAGCATCACATAATGTCATATATAAAATGGTACAGATAAAATGGTACAGATAAACTAGTACAGATAAAATAGTACAAATAATAATATTATAATGCACAACATACAACTCATATGTAATGCGACTCAACCCTAATCCATGGAGCTACAACCACAGACATCAGAGAGAATGATCCGTAAAATCTATTAGTACCCCAGGCTGCCCAACCAAACTATTCCGCTATCTCACGTTGCGTCTATAGCCCACTGTCAAACGTCGTGTAGTAGAATACAGTCTCACGTCGTATACTACAGGCATTGCACTATCATAGATTTTACAAGATCTCGATTAGGTATAGTGCGTGTCGAGACCATTAGTGTGTTATCAGTTACCACGGCCCAGAGGAGCGACCAACTATCCACAAATGGAATAATCCCCACACTAATGCCTCCAAGTCCATACAAAAATGAACCACACTACGCTTATCACACCGACAACACGATGTTATTCATCTCGTCAATCAAATCACCAATTATCAACCAAATTAGCACAATTCAAAAGTATGAACCAAAATAATTACTAAAATACCTTCAATGGTATCAGTATCCATTTTTATGGAAATGCCCTTAAGGGCAAAATCACAGATATACAATACGTCCCACTTGTCAGTATCTGTATCTCAACATGTCCGGGTCCACCACTTTGGCCCGACAGTAAAACTCACTGTTTTCGTCAATCGCGTAGAAATTTTATTGCGTTTTCACAATTTTGTCATTTTTACAAACGTTTTTAAATCGCGTAAATATATTTTACTATTTTTAAAATCGCGTACTGTTTTTAAATCATGTTCTCAATCACGTAAGATTTTTAAATCATTTTCTTATCCGATTTCCTTAAAAATCACTATTTTAAGTAAACAGAAATAATATTCAATACAGTTGAATTACGTAGAATATTTTCCATACCGTATATAATATATTGGATATCTTTCCTATCTTATTTGTCCATTTTTAACAAAAGTTGATAGTATTTTGCCTTGAAAATCTATAACAATGATTTTCTAAATTTTTCTGTTAAAATTTTGGTTAATTATATTACAACCATCTAATTACACTTTTGAAAACTACTAACGGGCTTCAAAACATAAAGTGAGCTCTACGTTAGAAATTTTACAAAGCTACTGTATTTTCTTATAAACATTAAAATCATTAGTTTTAACTTCTTTAACTTAATCTAATCATTTTTTTTTGTTCCTTAAAACTCATTGTAATAGAATTCCTTTTGGCATTATTCCTTAACCTTGAATGAAAATAATTCTAGAAATCAAAACATTCAATTTAGGCATGTTGGCCGAAATACACAAATATTGTGGCCGAAATCCTTGTTGAGAACATTTTGGTTCCCATTTTGTGTTGAGGCCGTGAGCCTTCATTTGTGTTCTTTGGAACACTCATGCAAACCTTAACATGTTATTCACATCCTACTAAACATTCATGCATTTTCTAACACATACAATATATTCAAAGCTTGTAGACATACATATTAATACAAATCACAAATAAGAAAACTATAACAACAAGCACACAAATGAATCCTTATGGATTCTACAATCACAAACAACTCCATTTTCTTATCACCACCCAAGGATGATAAGATTCAAGTCTTCCTCTTACCTTAAGTGAAGACAAAATTTCTTTCACTCCTTTCTAATGGTTTCGGTTTCACCCTCCAAAGACACCTATCAAGCTTAAACAATTTCTACAAATTACTAACATGAAAGAAAGCTTAAACCATGGATCAATCATGGCTTAGAACCTTGAAAAAGAGTTTAGAAATGAAAAACAAGAAATTTCACCTTCAAGGTAGAATATCCAAAGTAGTTTTTCAAGCTTTAGATGATGGATTTTGCAAGAACTCTCAACTAGAGATGTTCTTAGAATTGTGTTTAGGTTTAGAAAAGTAGGTTAGAAGAAATTTTGGGTGAATGGATGGCAATCTAGGGTTGTTGGCCGAATAGCTTCTTCAAAGAGCTTCAATGGTATTTGGTATTTTTGGAAGAGAAAAGCTTAAGGTAAATGATAGAAAATGAAACAAAGAAAGGTCTCCTAAAGCAATATGGCCATGGAGTTCACTAAGGCTAGGTGTACCCTTGGTTGGCTCCATCCAAGCCTTAGAAATAATCAAAGGTCAAGATGAACCCTTGGCCTCCAAGCTTAGTTCCTATTGGCTAATCCAAGCCTTGTCGTTAAGCCTAGTCATTAAGCCTTGTCATAAGCTCTTAAATATCTCACCACTAATGATGTTTAATTAAGCTACTAATCCTATTAAGTTTCTAAGCATACTTAATTTAATTAAATTCTAATCCATCTTAATTAAGTCATCAAATCCTAAACTAATTAGTCTAACCACTTTTGTTGACCTCTTCCTATTGGTTGGAAATTGTTAAGCCTACTTCGTTGACTCAATTCTTATTGGTTTAGAAATTATTCTAGCCCAAAAACGTTAACTGTTTCACTAAACGTGGGTCCCGCAAGACATTTCCGGGTCCACTGTCATTTATTTGTACTGACTAATAAAATCATATTATAATAATATAAAATTATTTTATTTCACAGTAAAATCCTAAAAATTAAAAGATTAACAACAGTATCATTCAGAATTGGGTTTAGTAAGATCCCCCAGCTCCGAACAATTAAAATAAGATATCCCTTGCCCGGAAATTATTATTTTCCTGATCCGGAGCAAATCACACAAAAAGTTCAAATAAAATCACAGACAGTAAAATAAAACTGTATTTCATACAGAAAAATAACAAACAGTACAAAAAGGACATAACGATCATTCATCCTAAAGTTTGGGGTGTTACAGTCACTGTTTTTGGAAGCTTCTCGTATATGCTGAGTTACAGGTGCTGAGGTGTCACGCCACATGACGAGCTTCTATTGGTCCTTCGCGATGAGTCACAGCCACCAACTTTGACCGGCTCCTTATTGGTCCATGTGTAAAGCACTTGATGACTAGGCGCGTTGACGAGGCGTCTTCTAGAGTCTTCTAGAACAAGCTAAAACATGTGAGTCACTAGGCTAGGCACCTAGGTGAGTCACCAAATGTTGAGTCATCATCTTAGAACATCCTAGAGTGGGTGACTAAGCTTGTGTCATCATCTTAGAACATCCTAGAGTCATCCACTAGATATTTTCAAGAAAAATATTATCCAATGGATACTAAAACATACCCTAATTTTATTTGTCAGATAAAATCATAGAAAAAAAAACTTCAAAAACTATTTCCGGTTTCGGGTTTAGTAAGATCCCCCGACTCTGAATCAAGAGTACAAAAATTTCTGGCCAATAAAAAATTTTATTTTTCCGAGCCCGCCCCAGGCCCACACTTAGCCCAAAATATCATAAATATATTAAATATTCAAAATATGTCAAAATATCAAAAATATAATAAAATATTCAAAATATCTCAAAATATCTCAAATATATATTAAAATATTCAAAATATCTCAAAATATCTAAAATATAATAAAATATTCAAAATATCTTGAAATATAAAAAATATATTAAAATATTCAAAATATATGAAATATCACAAAAATTCAAAAAAAATCATAACAATTGTGAAACTCATGAAAATCAAATCAGATTGGTAAAAATAATTAAGGATTACCAGAAAGAAATCAAATACGAAGGCTTATATACACAACCCAAAAATAATATTAAAATAATCAAAAACGTAAAAACTCCCAAAAATTCCTAAAAATCACAAAAATTATAAAATTCACAGAAGTCAAGTCAGATTATTAAAAAAAATCAAGAATCGACCGAAATAAATAAAATATGAATTTTCGGGGTTTTACAGGGAGGACCTCAGTGTCAGCACCGCTATCATCATCACTTGGAAGTGGCTCAGTGTCATCATCACTATCATCATGGTGGGTTGCAGGATCTTGATACTGATGGGAAGGGCCAGTTTTAACTCTCTAATTCTAAATATTGTAGTATACCCTAAGTATACTAAGTAACTAGAATTAGTATGTCACTTCCTAACTATAGCGTAATAAACAACCTGTTCAATATCTATTTAATGAATAAATAAATAGCGGGTAAGACATTTTACACCTCAGGAAACTTGCTCTTTACTAGAAATCTATCTGATATGTATGATACTACAAACATATACAAAACTAATTACATCAATTTATTTATAAAGTCATAAATATAATTACATAACCAAAATATTAGATTAACAACATAAACAAATCTTCATCTCCTTGCCTTGCGCTTGCTTGAATTTTCCTCTGGATTTATCATGGAAAACATAAAGAGTTTAGGGTGAGAATTAACGATTCTCAGTAGTAAGTTTGAAATCGTAACATCATGGTAAATCCAACTACTGTGGGGTAAAACGTAAATTGTACTTAATCATTTGGAAAGGTGGCATAAGCCAAAACTCAGCCATTTCCCTTCCCAAAGCAGACAGTTCATTTAATTACAAAATAATTCATTTATATCATAACAAATCAATTCAACATCACAACTTAAACAACATGTACTGTAAACATTTATCATCATACTATAAACAACACTTAATTCCTTTAAATACTACTATCAACCTTTTATAATAAGCTTTTAACCTTAATCTTCATATTGAATCAAAAGAAGACGATTGCCCATACAATCGTCAATTTTTATGCAATGCATGGTAATGTATGATTATGCCTAATGAAAATCCTAAAATATGCTCATATAATGATTCTTTGAAAAGATTTTATTTTAGAAAACACATGTTATTTGATTATTTCCAGGAAGCCTTTTTGTTCCTTGTATTATTTTTTGGGTAGGTAGGATGCCCTTTTGTTCCTTGCACTACCAAACATTCATAACTTTGGCATTTGGAGCCCTTTTGTCCAAGCATAAATTTATGATACATGGAAACATCAAATAACAAGTTTGAAAACAAAACATGCAAGAGTATTAAAACCTTTCCTTCCTTCACTTTTTACATAATCGTACTTTTCTTTACATAATAGGAAGCAATTACCATAATCATTATACTTTCCATTGTACATTACTATACAAGTTTGTAGAGATGGACTCATTCAACCTCATCTACCTTTACCCTTTCTTTTATATTACTTCCCAATATCATGTTCATCAACCTTATCCATACCATACAAGGTATATTCAATGTATTATAACATCAACATCATTCACATATGTCATTCATTCTATACTAAGTGCATATAATGATTTACTTCATAAGTCATTCAATCCGTTACATTTATACATCAAGATCACTCATACATTTCATTCTAAGCTTAATAAAGGAGCATTTAATTCAAGTTTAACCCATAAAGGATAAAACACATTTCTACTACACTTTCATAATTCAACTTTACCTATTAAAGAAGCTACTAAAGTTTCTAGGGTCCAAATTTTCTCAAAACCACCTTAATTTTCGCCTAAAAAGACTGTTTTTCATGAGTGAACCAAATGCATATACTAACTGCAATAATTCTGAGATTTTACAGTCATATAGCCTTCCCTCAAATCTTTCAAATGCCACAAACCTTACCTCATTTGGATAAATGTAGCCAAAGTTATGTGACATTATGCAGAAGCTAAAATAGGGTATTCTTTGTTTTATCCGAAAATGACCTGACTTTGAAATGAAACTGGGAACAACCTAGGAACTCAATAATTCTGAAATTTAACAGTCATATATCCTTGTGTATTAGCTTTCAAATGGCACTAGTTTCATGTAAATACAACATCGGAGCAAGAAATTATGCAATCTGATTTAACAGGTGCCAGATTGCTTTTTCTGCAGAATTTGGCTCAGTTTCAAATCAAAACGGGGACCAATTGGGTTGCTCAATAATTCTGAAATTTTGACGACATGAAGCCTTATGTCTTAGCTTTCAAATGGCTCAGGAGTCAAGTCTATACGATGCCTGTAGCTCAAGTTATGCAACAAATATCACAGACTACTCGATGCTGTCCTATTTTCTCCATAATTCGGGTTATGCATGATTTTAGTTTCTAACCAAGTTCTAATCCTCAAATCATGGATTCTAAGTGTTTCTCAACCCTAGTCATGGTCCCTAATCATATTAGGATCATTAAACACTAAATTCAACTCATCAATCATAGATTTAGACTCAACCAAGTAAGGAAATATCATTTTTCTCACTTTGTGCATCAAAGGTCCAAATGAAGAGTTCCAAGTTTCTAACTCAAACTCCTACCATAAACAAGTCATAAATAACCATTGAAAACACATTCAAGCAAGAGAATACTCAAAATACCTCAAAATCACATTTTGACTTATTATACCTCAACTAAACATGATCTTTGGAACTAAATGCATCATTATTGTTTTTACCCTTATACATTATATGGCTCAAGGCCTCACTTTTCATCAATATACATATATATATTTATCACTTTGATAATATAGCATAAGGTATTAGTAATTCATCAATCAAATTCATGAGCCCATTGCAATTCTACATGTAATATGTCAAAGTCATACTTGACTTTCACTTCCTCATCATTTCTTATTCATTTAATCATCATTTTTATCAATTTTCAATACCTCAATCACTTAACAACATCAAGATACTCACTTGATACATGAATCTCGGACTAAAACTCAACCCCTTCACCTATGAAAATTCACTTTGGCAACCCTCAAAATCATGAAAAACCAAGGATAAAACCATGTACACTAACACACCCACAACTTAAATCAACCAAGATTCAGCCATGAACAGTAACTTCGTTTTTGGCACTCAAACAAGGCACAAAATGAAGGAAAGAAAGAGATGAAACAAGGAAATCAAGCATACAACATGTTTTCAACTTTACTAATAATTAAACTAAACCATTCTTGAACTGTTAGGCATGGAAACCAAGCATAAAAATCACTAAACCCCATTAAAATACATTGTCCACGCAGCCCAAAATGTGCAGAAAATCAAAGAAAGAAAAGGATAAAACTAAGAACTTAAACCCCCTACCTCAAGCTTCAACTTTCCTTCTTGGTTCCCTTGATTTCCTCCTCTCCTTCCCCTTTGTTTTTCCTCTTCAATTCTGCCCTTATTTTCTGTTTCTTCAGCTCTAGAATACGTGAGAGAGATGAGGGAATAAAGTGGGAAATCTCACTTTAAAAGACATGATACTAAGGGCATTTTTGTCCTTTCACAAAACTCATATCCCATAGGAATACTTTGATCTTATCATTTCAAGTTTTCTAACTTCCATAAGTATTAAAATAAATTCTAAGATTTACCTTAATACTTATTTCACAGTTTCCTTAATTTTTCATATCTGCGTTGAGTCCATTTGGTATCAAAACATGTACTCAATGTGCTTAAAAATACCAAACGAACTCAGTTTACCTTAAAATTTTAACTACAACTTTCTTAACTCAATTATGACTTAAAAATAACTTATCCATAATTATTTCTCTTATCTAGGCAATTTATGCCATTTTCTGGATCATTTTAGGCCACTTTCCACATTCTGTGTTACGGCAAAGTGCCTAAACTAGTTAAGTTTATCATGAAACTTTACAGACATGTTAAACTAATATTAGGCTACCTCTGTAACTTTTTACAAGCCTAACATGTTATCGGGGATGTTACACCAACTCCATCGAAGGGCAGGTATGGTGGAATGGGGAAATCATGGGTGGAGATCTGAAAGCGGTCTGCCAGCCATCGTATGCTCTCGACGGTATATGCCTGCATAGCGGCAAGCTGGTGAAGCTCAGCACTCGTGATGGCAGCCTCATGGGGAACCTGGGGTTCTGGGGTTTGTCTTTGAGCTCGCCTCTGCCATCAGTGGGGCACTGTTGCATCAGGAGGAGCTGCTCTAACCCTCCCAATGAAATATTCATTGAGAGGTTGTCTGATATCTATAAGCTCCTCGCCGTGGCCGAGGGGTACACCTCGCCTCTAACATAGCCGGTGGATGAGGGATAGGAAGAAAAGGTTGTGCGGCTCCATGGCAACCCTCCACAACTGTAGATATAGGATGTAAGCGATATCAATCGAGCATCGCTGCAGGATGACATAAATCAAGATGGCACGATCGCGCGTGACCTCTGAGAGGTTGTCGGAGGGTAGGAACCTAGTACTAATGAAATGATACCAGACTCTGGCCTCTGCAGTTAGGCAAGCATGGGGGAAGAATCGGGCACGCCCCTGCTGTGAAAAGGTCCAGGGGACCAACTGTGACTCAACTGTGCAAATGCGGGCGGTGACTGTTTATAGATCAATCCTCTCTATAGGCTCCCATTTGATAAACTCCTGGTAATCACATATCTCATGGGTAGGAGGTAGGGATAAAATAGTTCTGATGGACTTAGGGGAGAAAGAGACTCTGCGCCTTTGTACATCAATAGTGGTAGACTCCTGATGAATGAAAGCCAGGTTCGCATAAAACTCACAAACCAATGGTACTGGAGCCCTGTCAGGGTGTTTAACAAACTCTTCCCACCCGAAATGATGGATGGTGGCCTCTATATCAGGCTGCAAGGAGTCCCTGAAACTGAAACCCCTCTCAACAATAACCTTCTTTGAGACCAGGCAGTCCTATGCCTCAGCAGACATGAATATGGAATGATCAAAAGCACGGGGAGGAGATGGCTTCTTGGGCTGCTCTGCGCTCTCATGCCTAACTCGTTTAGGACCCATTAAGAAAATATGAACACTTGAAAAGAGATGAACGGGTCAGAATGGAGCAATAAAATGAATATGACAGTTTAAGGCACTCAAATTTTTTTGGAAAAATAAGGCAGGCGTCGTGGCGTTGATTCCAGCGTCGCGACATTCAATCTCATTCGAACTAACGCCATGACATAAAGTTTCCATACCGCAACACTCAAAGAAGTTCATAACAACACCATGACATAAGATTCACAACGTTACAGCGCACACGAACAGGCAAAATGAAATACCACCCCTAACAACCCACAACCCACAATGTAATAAGGTAACTACCCAAGCAAACTTAATACTAAGCTAATACTTAATAACTACTAGATAAACTAAACAAAAAGAGTCTAAAACTAAGCAAACACCAAAACTGAAATAAAATATGAAGAACAAAAGGAAAGAGGGAGAAAACGACATACCTGAAGATGAAGAGGGAAATGGAATGCAAAGGGGATGCGCAGAAATGCAGGAAGTAGAAAATTATGGGAGAATGGGTGTGGGAGAGAAAATGCAGAGAGGGGAGCTGGAGGGTTTGGGTTGCGGTGCAAACCCTACTACTTATTTAAGCAAACCACGCTTAGAGCGTCGCAACATTCATATAACAACGCCGTGGCGCGTGTCTGCGCTCAGACGGTTCAATTTTCCTTTTTGATTTTGATTTTTTTAATAAAAACTGGACGTTGTGGCGTGAAGTTTATAAGTTGTGGCGTGAAGTTTACACGTCGCGGCATTGTGCTCTCTATCCTAACAATCTTGATAAGACATAACCAAGAACGTCACGGCGTGACAATTCTAGCACCGCGGCGTGAGAGGTTTGACTGTAGAATTCTACAGCCAACACTGCACAACAACCACCTTGGCCTCAATGAGGCCCCAAACACCAATAAAAACTGTCTAGCCTATTAAGCAAATGCATATAACAACAAAATAACATGAATTATCAAAATCAAACATACTACCACTAGACTTTAAAACTTAAGAAATTAATGCAAAAAGGTGGATACATCCAAAAAGTTCCTGGGGGCCTATTGTTTATGGCATTGGCAAGCTACCCCACTTAAGTCTCAAGAGCCCTGAATGAAGATGATTGGCTCTAAAAAATAGATCATTTTTGGCCATATGAGCATCAGTTTTGGTCATATATGAATCAGATTTAACCATAAATTGTATGAACATGTCCTCCAATACTGGTTTTCTTTCTTGCATAGGTGGCCTTGCTTGCGATGAGAAATCAGGAGGGTATGGTGGTCTCTCATTGCCAGTAGATGAAGATATTTGCCCTTGGCTATCTTTCCATGAAAAATTAGGGTGGAGAAACCACCCAGGGTTATACTGCTGTGAGTAGGGGTTGTTCTGAGATGGCCGATAGTTGCCAGCATATTGGACGCTTTCCACAGTGGATGGACAACTATCGTTGGTATGATTATTTCCACACCTATCACACAACACGAAGGCGCTTTGATTAGGGCCAGTACCCAAACTGTCGAACTTGTTTGCCAATAATGCCATCTGAGCTGACAAAGATGTAAGTGCATCAACTTCATGAACCCCAGCTACCTTTCTTTGAGTGTTTCTTGCTGAAGGCCATTGGTAGTTGTTGCCAGTCAATTCTTCCAACAGTTGGTGTGCTTCATCAAATGATTTACTCAATAATGAACCACCTGTATCTGCATCCATAATTGGACAATGAAGAGGTAGTAGTCCTTTGTGAAAGGAGTAAATTTGGTACCAAGAAGGAATTTCATGGTGAGGGCACCTTCTCAAAAGGTCCTTGTACCTCTCCTAGGCTTCGTACAAGGACTCAAATTCTGATTGCGTGAATGAAGTCATGTCATTCACCAATCCAACAGTCTTGGCAGGAGGGAAGTACTTGTTCAGAAATTTTGAGCACACCTCCTCCCAAGTAGTTATAGATCCCGTAGATAGAGACTGCAACCAACTCTTAGCTCGATCCCTAAGAGAAAAGGGGAAGAGCCTGAGACGAATGGCATCTTCTGAGACACCAGTGAGCTTGAAGGTGTCACAGATCTCTAGAAAATTTGTCAAATGAGCATTGGGATCTTCATTTTGCAAACCACCAAATTGGACAGATGTCTGAATCATTTGGATGATGGCCGGCTTGATTTCAAGATTATTAGCGCGGATGGGAGGTTGTCTGATACTTGATTGGATATTTCCCATCTGCGGATTAGCAAATTCCCTCAGAGGCCTCGTATGGTCATTATTTTCTGCTATTAATGGTACCTTATTCACAAAAGCATGAGATAGTAAATCAAAATGTAATAATATAAAAGACTTGAATTAGAACTGTCAAAGCTCGAAATCAATATTAGCAATATAGAAACTAGTCGTAGTCCTCGACAATGGTGCCAAAAACTTGCTGAGGCATTACCCAATTATTAATTTGGTGGGCAACACCTCTTTTGCTAACTGCAAGTGCACAGGTCACTCAAGTAATAAAGGTGATGAATAAGTTCATCTCCACAGGGACTATGGTAATTTCCAAAGCTAAATATTAATTTACAGCTGAATTAAATCTATTCAAGCAAACATAAATTGGAGAAATTGTTATTGATTAAACTACAAAGCATCAAAATAAGATAAAGATAGAATGAGAATCTAAAAAATTCTTTTTCACCCCCTAATTCAACTAACAACA
Organism: Ormosia emarginata; assembly: GCA_029884605.1. Classification (NCBI taxonomy): domain Eukaryota; kingdom Viridiplantae; phylum Streptophyta; class Magnoliopsida; order Fabales; family Fabaceae; genus Ormosia; species Ormosia emarginata. Next base: position 52,780,648 of record JAQQTP010000088.1, read on the forward strand.
TGCAATCCTTATAATCATATAAATGATTAGATTAGGTTAAACTAGCTTAGTTAAAAGCCTATGTCTAGGACGATTAACCCTATGTTATTTACCTAGTTCACTATGTGTCCATGAGAACTAAAGTAAACAACAAGAATTAAGATCAATTCTCAACTAAGGCTATGCACGATTAATAGGTATATGTCTATCCTATTAACAAATCAATCAGCAGACGAACATGCATCTATCATACAAATGATCTGAAACCTAACGTCCTATGTCTAGGCACAATAGATTTCAACAAATCACTCACAAGATGATCAGGCAAATGAGAGCATTAAGCACCATACGACAGAACAAAACCCCAATCATTCATATGAACTCCAAAGGAGTACAAAATAATCAATGTTCAAAGGGAGATTCAAAGAATAATCTAAACACAACTAGCTACTCAATGAATATGAAAATGTGATACAAAAAATCCATATTCAAGATAAATGGGAGATGGGGAAAAGAAGGAACAGAAGAAGAAGCCCCAATGACTTGAATCTTGAAGCTTGAAACTCCTCCCAAGTCGAAGATACCCTCAGATCTTAGGTCCTTCAATCCTCTTTCAACCCTGAAATACCGCCTAGCTGCTGATTCTCCAATGGGCAAAAGCCCCAAAATGTATTAAGAGAGGCGGAAAAGAGAAAAGTAGGAAAACCTAAGAGAAAAAGTGAAAAATTTCAGCCTTCTAAATGAAGTCTAAGCTTTGGTATTTAAAGACAGACAACTCATACCACGGCGTTAAATAATATGCATCGTGGCACACAAAACTTAGGGCACCAACGCTGCGGTATGAGCTTCCTTGCGCTGCGGCACTTAAGCCTCGGGTTCATTAGGGTGCAGAGATAGCGAGTAGAACGCCGTGATGTGCAGTTCCTTGCGCTGCGGTGTGATATCCTGGAGCTTGTCTTATGATTTCTTTTCCAATGCAGAGCCTTGGATTGCTTTAAGTTGGTTCTTTTGAGCTTATCCTGCAATTGAGAAATTAACTTGTCAAATCCAAATGTAATCTAGCTCAAACCAATTAAAGATTAAAACGGATTAAAGCAAGATTAGAGATGAAGACTTAAACATAAAATTTACATGAAACTAGGGCTAAAGTCTTCCAACAATGCATCACAACAAGAACAAAGTCATCAATAATGCATAGAGATAGGGCATAAATAACTACATTCTATGGAGTTATCATATCCATCCAAAAATACTTAGGAAGACTTGTTTCATTGAGCATAATTCTTGCTAACTCTATTAAAGATCGATTTTTCCTTTCAACCACTTCATTTTGTTGTGGAGTTATAGGAGTAGAAATATTATGCTCAATGCCATTTTCATTGTAAAACGTTTCAAATTCTTGATTTTTAAATTTCCCACCATGATCACTTCTTATGGATGCAATGCTACAATTCTTCTCATTTTGAATAACCTTCACAAGTTTTCTAAATGCATGACAGACATCATTCTTATAAGCAAGGATAAGAGTCCATGTAAATCTAAAGTAATCATCCACAATCACAAAAGCATAGTAGTTACGCCTAAAGCTCATAATTCTTGATGGTCCAAAAAGATCTATGTGCAAAAGTTGTAAAGGTCTAGTATAAGAAACAACATTTTTAGCCTTGAAAGAAACTTTTACTTGTTTACCCTTTTGACATGCATCACAAAGTTTATTTTTCTCAAATTTGAACTTTGGAAGACCAATCACTAAATCTTTAGAAACGAGTTTGTTTAGGTGGTCCATATGAATGTGAGCAATTCTCCTATGCCATAGCCATGAATCACTCTATTTACTCATAAGACATTTTGCATTTTGAGAGGTAATATCATCAATGTGGTGTCCCGGGGCCGACGAAAGCGGGGAGTGGACGCCGGTGCAAGAGAAGCATGTACAAGGAACGACTCCTGGCAAGCTTCTAGGCAAAAGGTCCTATGAATGAACTGAATACGCACCGGAATAAGAGGGATTCAGAGATTGTGCAGGTATGGGATTGCATAGTTGAGGATGATTTAAAGGAATCGATTAGGCGTAGCCATATCAACAAGTTGCAACTTCTTTTCGGGAGCCTAGAACATAAGAACTTCATGGTTAAGCGTGCTTGACCTGGAGCAATTGTGGGATGGGTGACCTCTTGGGAAGTTTCCTAGGATACGTGTGAGTGAGGACAAAGCACGCTGAAAAGACCCGTGTTGGTTTGTGGAGACACTCATCAATCCTACAGGCAGTCCCGGGATGTTACAGATGGTATCAGAGACGGGACCTCTCCCAGTATGGTGTGGTTCGGGGACGAATCAAGCGGAAGTTGGTGGGCATGTGGTGTCCTGGGGCCGACGAGGGCTGAGAGTGGATGCCGGTGCAAGAGAAGTATGTACAAGGAGCGGCTCCTGGCAGGCTTCTAGGCGAAGGGTCCCATGAATGAACTGAATACACACCGGAATGAGAGGGATTCAGAGACTGTTCAGGTATGGGACTGCATAGTTGAGGATGGCTTAAAGGAATTGATTAGGCGTAGCCATATCAACAAGTTACAACTTCTTTTCGGGAGCCTAGAACATAAGAACTTCATGGTTAAGCGTACTTGACCTAGAGCAATTGTGGGATGGGTGACCTCCTGGGAAGTTTCCTAGGATGCGTGTGAGGGAGGACAAAGCACGCTGAAAATATCTGTGTTGGTTTGTAAAGACACTCATCAATCCTACAAGCAGTCCCGGGATGTTACAATCAAGGTTAATCATATATATGTTATCAATTCTATGACTAACAAACTTAACTTGCTTGTCATCCTTACCCTTAATTATGTAATAATTAGAATCAAATATAACTCTATTACCTTTATCATATAATTGACTAATGCTTAGCCAGTTGTGTTTGAGTCCCTCTATATACAAGACATTATCAATTGAAGTGGAGGAATTCTTACCAACTTTTCCAACACTAAGGATCCTCCCTTTATTATTGTCCTCGTATGTGACATGACTATGCTTCTTTGGTGCAAGAAAAGAGAACTTTGAGCCATCACCCGTCCTGTGCTTGGAGCATCCACTATCAAGATACCAACTTGAGCTCTTGGACTTTAAGTACACCTACAACACACATTTAAATTTTAACCTTTGGTACCCAAATTTTCTTGGGTCCTTGTGTTTTAGATTTAGGCAAAGTGCCCTTAAGAACCTAAACCATTTTAGTTTCAACCTTGGTGTTTATGTTCTTTGCATTATTTCATGTAGATGCACTATGCCCTTTCCTCCCACATGAAAACATTTGATAAAGGGGCTACTTGATGTACTTGAGGAAACAAATAAATTATTCTAAGATTTTTGTTGGTTATTTGGATTATACCCCAAATCGACTTTTTGAAAAACACATCTTTGCTTCCCTAGTAACACATTTAAGTTGTCTCTTCCAAAGGTAAATTTTGCAAGAGTATTTTTCAAATCTTCAATCTCCTTTTCAAAAAAATTTACATGATGAGCAAGGTAACTGAATGGATGCATTGTCATGTGAGGAACAAGTTATGCATGATGAGTTAACATCAATAAGTCCTTGAGTCTCGTTCTCAATTTTGAGCTCATTAATCTCCTTGTTTAAAATGGAAACTTTTTTATCAATAAAAAGATTGTTTTGTTAGAATCTAAAACCATTTTTGTGAGCCTCAAGGATTCATCAAGTAATTCTTGAAAAGCATCTTATAATTCACTATAGGAGGGTAAAGAGTCTAGGTTAGAAGAAGTTACCTCGGTGTCACTCTCCTCTCCTTCTTCTCCTTGAGCCATGAGACATAGATGGGCTTCCTCGTTTTTCGAGTTATCGATGGAATCCATATCATTATCCTCCCATGCATGTAATCCTTTCTTCTTTTCCTTTCTTTAGAAGGTCTCTTCTCAAACTTTTTTGTCTTCTTTAGATACACGGGATATTTCATTTTCATGTGTCCCAATTTTCTGCATTCATAACATATTAGAGTTGATGAGGTTCCTTCCCCTTTATAATAGGCCTTCTTAGAACGGAAATGTGGCTTTCTTTGAGTTCATTTCTTCTTAAGAAATCTTACAAACTTCCTTACAAGAAGACTAAGATTTTCTTCATTCAACTCTAGGTTTCCTACTCCATCTTCATCATCATCTTCAAGTATGGAGGAGGTGGCTTTGAGTGCAATCCCTTTTTTCTTCTTGTCATGCTCATCTTTTTGATTGAGCCTATTTAGCTCTAATTCATGCTCTTGGAGCTTCCCAAATAGAGTGACTAGAGACATTGTTGATATATCCCTTGATTCCGTAATAGCCATTACTTTTGGTTTTCAATTCCTGCTCAGACATCTCAAAACTTTATTAATAAGATCTTCATTAGGAAATGTCTTTCCCAATGAAATAAGATGATTTACAATGTGTGTGAATCTCTTTTATATTTCTTGAATGCTTTCTCCTTGATTCATTCTAAACAATTTGTACTCATGAGTGAGAGTGTTTATTCTTGATCATTTTACTTCGCTTGTACCCTCATGAGTTACTTGTAAAGTATCCCACATTTCTTTGGCAGTCTTACAATTTGACACCTTAAAGAATTCATCATACCCCAAGGATATGGTGATGATGTTCTTGGCTCTCAAATTGTATTGAACCTTCTTTTTGTCCTCATCGGTCCATTCACTTCTTAGTGTATTAGTTCTTACACCATCAATAGTACGTGTGGGAACAAAAGCACCATTTTCAACGGCATCCCACACATCTAAATCAATAGCTTCAATAAAAATTTTCATCATTTCTTTCCAATAGGCATAACCATCCCCATTGAAATAGGGGGTCTATTTATAGAAGAACTTTCAGAAGAAAAACCATTTGAAGCCATCACTTCTCTTGAAGCTGCTAAGCTCTTTAAACAAGAGTCTACCTCTGATACTACTTGTTACTAAGTGGCCTTAATACTCAAGAGGGGGGAGTGAATTGAGCTTGTAAAATAATTTCGTAAATCTTTCACAAAACACTTGATTATCAATTTTCGTTGAAGCTATTATTTATCAAAGTTGAATGGGTAGAGAAGATAGAGGGCTTTCACTATAAGTAAAACAATCAAGCAAGATAATATTCAAGCAATTCAATAAAACAGTGCACAAAGTAAGGGATACCTCACCACACCTTGGGATACCTTACCCTTATGCTTGAGCCTCTACTTTCAAGGGATACCTCACCCTTACAGTTTTGAGGGATACCTCACCCTCTCTTTAACAAATTATGCAGAGTATAAATGATAAGAAATACTCTTAAAAGTGGATAATACAAACTAAAGAACTCTGGTATCAAGGATTCCCACTTTTAGAAGCTCAAAACAGAGTATTGATTGAAAAGATGAGAAAACTTGTACTTAATGCTCAAGACTGATTTTTAGAATGTTTTCCAACTTATAATCAATGCACATATACTTTCATTTATAACCCAAAGCATTTAAGAGCCATTAGTGGTGGTTGGGAAGCATTAAATGCAAAATATAACTATTGGAAATCTGTTTCTAGTGGTCAGATAATCGGTTATGACTATTTCATAATCGATTATGGCCTAACCAGTGGCTTTATAAAACAAGCCAATAATCGGTTAAGGTCTTTTATAAACAGAAGCCTACGCTTATGACTTTCCAAATAACCAGTTATGCAAAGGTCATAACCGATTATGGCCTTTTGAAAAAACAAAAGCTTGTGCCTCTGACTTTGGTGAATAATCAATTATGGAAATCTCATAATCTATTATGGCACCCTATTTTTGAACAAGACAGGTTTGAAAGACCATAACTTCTTTGATACTTATTTGTTTAAAACAAAAGATTACTCATTTGAAAGGTTATTGAGTCTACTTTACAATGAAATCAATTTCAATTCAAGACTCAAAAAGGTTAGAAAGAAAAGGACAAATGAGTGACTTAGAGTCAATTTTCCAAAACGTAGACTTAACAAATTTTCATCCAAAAGAACTACCACCAAGACCAATTATTTAAAAACCATTTGTTTGGGAATTTTATCAATCAAGAAACACAAATAAGGATTTAAAACTTTGTTTGAGCTTTGAGTGTTTCCTATTTACCTTTACATGTAAGACCTAAGTCCTATAAGCTAAACTTGATGAAACTTGGAACTTGATCTTCGCGTTACAAATTCTTTTTGTTTGTTAATAATCAAAACCAAGACCATTGCCATTTACACAGAGTAATTAAATCTAAGCATGCTACTAACAACTAAAAACATTTTTGATAAAATATATCAACATTATATAAGAAAATATGAGCCACGAACTATCGAAAATATACATAACATCGGTATTTCTCATAAATACAAACTATGTACAAAACTAGTAACTAGGCCTCTCAAGGTACAAAATTATACATGTTTTCGAAAGGAAACAATAATGTTGGCTAAATCCATGAAACATGCCATCACAATCATTCCAACCATTTTGGGAAAAAAACATAGTTCTAAATCAAATCACATACATAAACAGGCTAGAAAGGTGGCTAAAGCCAAAACCATGTCCTTTCTTTTGCCAAAATAGATTCTCATTATATAGGTTTGTATAGAAAAAATTCATTTCCACAAAGAGTCTTCAAGTGGTCATCATACTCACAAAATCATCATCTCCATCTCAGAGATACGCAATTGCTCATACAATTGCGATGCATGAATATATTATGATTAGCAACCACCCATACAATTATCATGCTATGCCAAATTATGCCTTATGTTCATGCCCATACAATAGCCTAAGGATGTAATGAATAATGTATGACACCATTTATGGAATCCTAGTTTGATGGTAATGTAATGATATGCATGATTCCTTAAAAAAGTAAAGGAACCTGGTTCCATGAGCCTTGAACAAGCATTGGAACCTGGTTCTGGCAGTCTTATCTCTGAGTAGTGAATTTATCAACAACGCAGTCTTCAACAATGATCACTATGATGTAGCATTGTCTTTGCCTCAATAGTTTAATATGTTAAGTTTTGATGATGACAAATATAATACAAAAAGAATGATGCTTATGCTTAATAGATGTGCTTTATAGATGACAAATGCATCACAAAAGAATATTGATCATGTTACATATATGTGCTTAAAAGAGATATATTGGATCATGCATGATTATGTACTTTATTTAGTTATACTTCACTTAATAATCATGCAATGAGATATATGCAACATTCTTATATGCATGTTATACTAATTAGAGTTATACATTTATAAATCATGCATATTAAGATATTAAGCTATGAATTTGGACTAACTATGCTTGTTTTAAGTGAGTAATACTTTGTAGGATAGTCCAAGTATCAAGAGTGAGCATTGCAACAAGAAAGCAAAAAATCACAATCATGCTCAACTCAAGAAGAATGAGAATGATAAAGATGTTCCAAGTAATTTATAAGATTTGAAGAGAAGAAATTTGTGGAAGCTTGGATTACATCAAAGAATTGATGATGGCAAAAGACGAAGTCCCGAGGTTCTTCAAGAACAGCTTATAGGACTTAGATCTTGTGTAAAGGTAAAAAGGAATCACACTAAGCTCAAATATGTTTTAACATCTTTAAAAAGTGTTTCTTACAAGTTTTAATGCCCAACAAACTGTTTTTTGGAAAGTTAGTCTTGATGGTAGTTCAAACCTTTGAAAAATAGCCAAATTTGTGTTTTGCAAAACTGACATTTAGTTATTATTTTGATCATAACTTTCAAAATACTTTGAGTTTTGTTATGAAACTTATTTCATATGAAAATAGACTCAAATATATTTCCAATGAGTAGTCATTTGCTTTAAACAGATAAGAAATGAAGAAGTTATGACCATTTAAAGTCAGTTTTCAAAAATAATCAAGTTTGAGTTTTGAAAAGCTGACCTTTAGTCACTCTTTTGATCATAACTTTCAAAATACTTTGAGTTTTGTTGTGAAACTTTTTCATTTGAAAATAGACTCAAAGATCTTTCCAATGACTGGTCATTTGCTTTAATCGGATAAGAAATGAAGAAGTTATGACCTTTTAAAGTCAGCTTTCAAAACCAGAAATGCTGTAATCGATTACACAAATCCCGTAATCGATTACAACGTTGACAAGCCTATAATCGATTACGAAGTGTGTAATCGATTACCAAGTGCCCAGAAACGTTTCTAACGGCTATAAATGGCTAGTTTTCATAAAAAATCATTTCTAAACGCTACCAACGGCTATTTTATCATTTGGGCTCTATATATAAGTGATATTTGAAGTATTTACATCCTAAGAAACACAAGAACACTATACTTGATCCTTGAATCATCAAAATCATATTTTGAGCTTTAAAGTGTGAATCCTTGATACCCATAGTTCTTCAATTTGTATTATCCACTCTTGAGAGAGTTTCTTATTATCCATACTTTGTTCTTCAAGTTGTATATCTACTCTTGTGAGAGTTTATAATCTTTCTCTTCATCTCAAAATCATTGTAAGAGGGTGAGGTATCCCTCAAGAGAGAAAAGGGTGGGGTATCCCTTGTAGTGAGGCTTAAACACAAAGGGTGAGGTATCCCAAAGGTGTTGTGAGTGCTCTTGAATGTAAAGGTTTTTCAAGCACCTGTGAAGCTTGAAGAGTTGGAGGCTCTAGCACAAGGGTGAGGTATCCCAAGGTGTGAGGAGTGCTCTTGCTTGTACAAAGGTTTTCCTAGCACCCGTGAAGTCTAGGAGATAGTGAAGAAAATCTCAAGTTAAGCTTGGGGACTGGACGTAGGCTACAAGTGGATTGGTGGTCGAACCAGGATAAATCTTGTGTTTGATCTTCTCAACTCTATCTATTTACATTTATGCCTTAATTATATACGCTTGAGTTGAATTTGATATCTAGTTTATTTACTTGATTTATCCTATAGCCCAAGTAGTATTTGTGAAATCTATAATAGTTGCACCTTTGTTAAACTTATTCCGCTGCATTTATTAATTGAGTTATTCAAAATGCTTAATTTCTCAAAGGTGTATTAAAATTTGTAATCACCCAATTCACCCCCCTCTTAGGTGATAGTTGCCATGGCTAACAAGTGGTATCAGAGCTTCGTGCTCTGGTAAAAGCTTAATCGCTTGGAGTTAAAGATCCTTGTTTGTTTGGCAACCATTAAAAGCTTTTCAAATGGAAAGTTTTGAAATTAATAAACCACCATTCTTTGATGGTGTGAATTTTGTTTATTGGAAAGCTAGAATGGAAATTTATATACAATCTATTGATATTGATTTGTGGGATATTGTGCTTGATGGATTTACTTGCAAATCAAAACAAACTTGGAATGCCTATGAAAAGAAATGCTTTTCTTTTAACATTAGAGCTATGCAAATTTTGAGAAATTGTTTAAATGATGATGCTTATGCTAAAATTAAGAATTGCTCTAGTGCTAAAGATATATGGGATGCTCTTGATTCTATCTATCTTGCTAATAATGATTTTGTGTATAAAATTGTATGTAGAGAGCAAGAAGAGCAAAAACCTCTAGAGGAAGACAACTTTGAAAAATGTCTTCAAGAACATGTTCAAAGCAAGAAAATGAGCTCAATGCCTCTTGATAATGATGGTGCTCAATTTGAAGAAGAGGAAATGCAAAACAAAATTGAGAAAGAAGATGTTCTTGAATCCTTGATGGACAACAATGATAAAGATGATGATTTCCTCAAAGAGCCAAGCATGCTACAAATTAAGACTACCTCCTATATGGCTATAAAGGACTTTGAGGTAAATGATGCTAAACTAGAATATAATCCTTCTTATTATGAGCTACAATGTGCATATGATGAAATATATGATGGTTTGTTGAATTTAGAAAAGAAAAACTTATCTTGTTTGGAAAACATTTCCTCCATTGAAAATGAAATTGAAACTTTGAAAAATGAATATGCTTTTCTTGATGAGGAAATGCCTTTGAAAAGTGAAACCTCAACTTCTTGTGAAAAATGCATTGATTTAGAAAATAAAGTTGAGGACTTATCTTTTGAATTTGTCAAAGCTAATGATTCTAATTGCTTACATTCTATGCTTGTAAATGAGAATAAAATCAATGTTATTCCACATGAAAATTCAAGTAAGGCTTATGGCAAAAATAGTTTAGAATGTAAAAATAACAAAAGGCTTAAGTTTTCCAAAGATGATTTTCAAAAGACCAAATCATCATTAAATTCAATTGTTTGCAATTTTTGTGGTCATCTAGGACATATTTCTCATTTATGCAATTATAGAAGAAATCCTTATATGAGAAATACTATGGTATGGGTTCCTAAAGATCCTAAAGGCCCTAGTACTAACATTCAAGGACCCAAGATAAAGTGGGTACCAAAAAGTCCTCCTAGTGTTTCAACTATGCAGAAAATTTCTCAAAAGGATGGACAATTTGGTCAAAGGATAGAAGAACCATCAAGAAGAATACTTCCAAAGCCTAATGGTAGAAATTTTGGTCAAAGAAGGAAGATGACTTCAACCAAAGCTTCTCAAGTACAAAATGTAGGACTTGTAAAGTTCAAAACTCCAAAAGAGAAGCAATGGGTAAGAAAAAGTATTTCCTTGATTACAAAGGCCAAGGTATCAAAAGTTTTGACCTCTTATACACATTCACTTATAAAGTCAATGAATTTGAGGTATATTCCTTGTAGGCCTTAAGTGAATGATAGAATCATGTGTACTTGGTAAAATATGCATATATTGTTTAGCACATGATTATGTTCATTCTTATTGTACCATAGCTCATTAATTTGTTATACATCTTGGTACATAAAGTTCTACAATGCCTAAGTTCACTTCTTGTTTGGAATAGCTCATTTGATGAAAATATCTTAGAACTTGGCATATTGGATCAATCATGCATCTAACTCTTGCTAAAAATAATTTTTGCTGCATAATTCATCACTTAGTTGCATAATTTGTCCCTCTATCTGTATAATTTGTTTTCCTTTGCATAATCTGAAATTATTTGCTTAATATGGTGTTTCTATTGCACAACCACCTTGATTAAATCAATTGTGAATCGAATAATGACTTGAGCGTTGGAGGTTCCCCTTTAGCTATTTTGCAGGTACTACATTATGCCAAAGATCCTCAAAAAGCTCAAAAACTTCACCAATCCATCAAAATGATGTAATTCTTGGTAAAAATAACAAATTTGCATAATTATGTGTTTTGGATCACAATCTAGTTGGATTATATGTCTACATGCTGTTTGAAATTGATTTGGAATGCTTTGGAATAAATTTGAAAGGTTTAAAATTGATCTTTTTCTGTTCAAAATGCAAAATCTGAGTTTTAGCAAATTGGTAATCGATTACAATACCTTTGTAATCGATTACAAAGGCTCTGCCAAGCGTTCCAAGCCAAGTCAGAAAGCAGGTAATCGATTACACCTCCAATGTAATCGATTACAACAATTCCAGAAGACATGTAATCGATTACACCACATATGTAATCGATTACCAGGAATCCAGAACATGCGTAATCGATTATACACACATTGTAATCGATTACACAGGCTTTAAAAATGAGTTTCAGTGCGCAAAAAGCCATATTTATTTTGTTACTCACATTTTCTCTTGGTATATGCTTAATGATCAATGAAATGAAATATCTTTTACCTTTGTGAACTAATTTATTTATTTTTAATGCTTATTTGCTCATAAGTTTGGTATAATGACTAACCTCTATGGATCCAAAATTGGTGGATACCAAAGAAAGTTCTTTGAATTGTGTTGTAGGGTGACTATTTACTCAAGCATGCATTGAAGTGAAATACAACTACGTCACTTGAGGTTGGAAAAATTTGAAATGGTCCAAGTTCTCCAAGAATGATGAAAATATAAAAAGAATGGCATGGAGAACCACAACATTCTCAAGGAGCCTTGAGGCATAGAAGTTGGAATCACCTACAAAAACTCAAAGAATACACTTTTGGTGACATCAATCTCTTATCCTCTTCTATGCTTTAAATTGAATATCATGTGATATTTGGAGAAGTAGAGAGTTATTTTTACATGCCTTACATGATCATTGTTTGCCCTAAAATGATTATATATGTTTTGATGATGATCATGTCTTTCTTGACAAACTTGAATCTTGCTTTGAAAATGCTTAAACTAAGCTTTTGGATTCAAGTGCATATGTCCTTCCCTTATTCTTGTAAGAGCTGACATTGCATGGTTGATAATGTGGTACATGTTTTACATTATATATCAACCTAAATTGTGCTTATAAATAAGTTTAAATGATATTTGATGCTAACCCATGTTTTAGAGAACTTTTGAAATATAGTCATCAAATATTGAAATATCAAGCACATGTGGATAAATGAGAAATGTTGAAGGAAGAGGAACATGAGGAGACTTTCTTCAAATGAAATGGAATGAAATACTCATTAGAAGAAAGTACAAACTCAAAGGACCTAAATGAAGAACATTCTAACTGAGCATCACTTTCTATCTAACCCAATAAGTATCTCTATCCCTAAACTATTGTGGTATTCTATATGCTATGGATTATATGATACTTGTTGATGAATTGATCTTAAATGATTTGATGCTTTCCTTACATGAGAAGTATGATTTGCATTGACAAAGTGCCTAATTGAATAATAACTTGCTAATTTTTGTCATTGCATATAGGGTGGATGATATTAGTACTATACATACTTTGATCCCTATAGTATATTTCCTCAATGTGAATGTTCGATATAAATGATTATCTTGATTTATGGTTTCTTTGTAGCATAACACCTATGAGAATCATGCTCTTGTCTTTAAAAGAATATGTGGTTTCAATATAAAACCCTTCTACCCTTCTAAAATGCTTTTGAAAATATATTGTGGTCTTACAAAATTCCTTTTGAAAGGGGGAGAAGTTTTAAAATATTTTTTGATTGATAGATTAAGAATATAATCTTTATGGTAATATGCTTACATGGTCTTGGCATGCATATTTCCCTTTATCCATCTTGTGCTTCAATGAGGGGGAGCCTAGCTCTTGAATTGTTATTTATATCTCATAGCTTACATCCTTATTTGACATGAAGTGTTCTATGTAACACCCCTTGATGTAGCAACCAGAGCGCAATCGTCATTACACCATAGTTACTAAATCCAAGTGGGTCACAATCATGATAACAGTAATTTAAATTCTCAAGAGTCTATATTTTTTTTTTTGACAATTTGCATAGGTAGAAAATATGAGCCTCGAATGAAATATAAATATATTCCAGCCATGATACAACTACTGAAATAAAATCATATCTCTTATATATATATATATATTTATATATAGTCAATTTACACAAATCACTGATGACATAGAATATAATACTTACAGAGTCCAATAAAATACAGCGAAAATAAAACACAAAAAGGGAAAAGTAGTGACCCAGGGATAGGTACTACTAGCAGACAAAGCCGCAACCCCAAATACATATACGACGCTCAGAGTCCCAGTCAACAAGTTAGGCATCAATGCCTCCACGCAACTGCACTCGTACGTAGCCGAAGAAACCTTGTCCAAACGCCCAATCCAATCAACCAAAGTGTGGTCCCTCCTTATCTTCCTCACGATCTTTTATCAATATAAGTATAACACAGACATACAAAGATATAGGAAACACAGAAAGAGGTAAGACATCCTACATCATTACCAATTATAGCATGCTAGAGACATTACGGCGCCACGCGCCCAAATAGCAAATCGAAACAAGTATATTCAAATACTAACAATAAGTCCAACAAGTAAGCAATTAAACAGTCCAGCAGGTAATCATTACAAGTAATGAACAGATAAGTCATAATATGAAAAACAGATAATAACAACAATGTATATATATATCATGTCTCATATGCATGTTCTCTCAAACCCCTACTCCATGGAGCTAAACTCAATCAATCGGAGAGAAAGATCAGGAGACATGTCTGTGACTCGGCTGCCGAGGCCAGTGCTATAAATCAAATCGTGCACAATCATGGCATTGCACAGACATTCTTCACTAGATCACGATATAGGACAGTGTCAAGTCCGGATCGTCGGTGTGTTTGCGTCGGTTTACCCCACGGCACAGAGGAGCTCTAAACTGTCCATGTGAGGGACCCGTGACGAACGCCGAACTCAGTCAAAATTATAACCGAAGTTATTACCTAAACTTGTAGTATAGTGAACAACACCGGATCGTCTCCTCAAGGATCGTAGATGCAATTTGATCAAATCAAGTGAAAGTTAGAAAAAGGGGGTTTTGATGGTTCAAGGATCGCGATGACGAGGATTTAAAGAGAAATAACAATTAAAAGAACAGTCAATTCAGAAATCTATCCGAGATTGGGTGGATTCAATCATAGACCTTTCAACAAACACACGAAATACATTTGAATGGTTAACTTGGATCTAACCGAGATCTCTCGCATCGATCCGAGAATTCATACTAGACAATCGTCGTAATTCAATTGACAAGTGATAAACACAAATCTGCAATCGCACCATTCATGTAAATATATGTCAATTTAAGCACCGAATTCAATTAACCTAGGCACAAATCAGTAACCTAACCTCTTCAATTACGTGATTAGTTTAGATCAATCAGTTCTAAATTTCATCACAATACTTAATCTTAAACCAAGATCAAATCGGATCAAACATAAACAGAATCACCATTCATGCATTCAAGATCAAGAGAACAAGAAGAAGAAGAGAAAAGGAATTCAAATATAAATCAAATACATTACATAACCAAGGTCTCAAGAATCCAAGCCACAATCTCTTCAAGAGTCCCGAATTGACTAGAAGTGACTTAGCTCTCCATTACAATGAAGGAAAAATATACAAAACTATGAAAAACTATCTTTAACTCTAAGTGTATGTTGTGTTTAGAGCTCTCCACATGCTTCCTTTTATAGAGGATTCAGAGTAGTAGTAGATGGGTAGATGAGATTAGTAGGTGGAATTAGTAGGTGAGCTTGGTAGGTGAACTTGGTAGGTGAGCTTGGTAGGTGAACTTGGTAGGTGAGCTTCCTTGTCTCCGAAAGTATTCATTGCTGAACTCATTGATTTCGTCATTTTTGAGCCAAGTGGTCTTCATGAAAGTTCTAGGAAATTGTCTAAGCTTTCCAATGGCTCTTGAAGCACCCAAAAATTCGTCCTACAGCCCAAGATATGACCCAATTACTACAGACTGCTCAGGACCAGTTTCATCACCTCTGTTTTGACTTTCAGACCTAATATCTCCATCAAGGAGCCCGAATCAAGTTTTGTGTTTGTCATGAAAGTTGTACATATGGGTCTTAACTTTCAGATCACCAATTTTCAGCCCATTCTATAAACCCAAACTCGAATTATGTTCTGGTTACTACACACTGTTCGGGTTCTAGTCACAAATCCCGTATTCTGATTTCCATGCCCAATTAGCTCCATTAGATGTCTGAATTTGACTTTGAGCTCTTCATCAAAGTTGTAGAGCTCTCTTTTATCTTTCCTACAAGGTAAAATTCATAATTATCAGACATTTAGAACTCAAGATATGGCCAAAATACAGAAACAGTGTAAGACTCGAATAATGCTGAAAAATCAATTAAGTCCGATTCGAGTTCAAACTTACAAAACATAATCAAATTCAGTCAATTAAGTACATGAAGAGTGTAAATGACTAATAATGAGGGTTTCTTAATGAATAAAATATGTGATTATCAAATTCCCCCACACTTAGCTTTTTGCACTCTGGGCAAAACATATAAAACTAAAGTTAGAAGACAAAGACAAACGACACAAACTTAAAAGTTAAAAACTCTAAAGGACTCAATGAAGCAAGAAGAGCAACAAGAAATTCAAGGGATCAAAGCATAAATGAGGTAACATTTCTTCACATCTCAAACCGAAATGCAAGGAAACTTCCGTTGAAAAGAATGAATTAAGAATGATGGATCTTCACAAGATTCCTCTCAATCTCTCAAGTGTTTAAAAGGTAGGTATTTCACTCAATTCAACCCATGAAAATGGCACTACCATAAGCTTGCTTATCTTCTACTTCTCCACTACTCAAAACACATGCACACACAAATCATGAGGACTTTATTCAAGGTTGTAGTGAGGTCAAGGTAATGAGAAGAGGATAAAATGGATATGAGAAGATAAATACCAAAGAGAATAAAAGCAAATGAGATTTGAGTTTAAATAACGAGCATAAAAGTTCATCTCAACTCTAATGTATATCCCTTTACATATTCATTTCCCAATCCTTTTCTCTCTCTTTTTTTTTTATATATATATGAACATAACTATATACATACATTTCTTTTTTTTTTTTTTTTTTTAGGCACTCTTTCTTTTTCTTTTTTTCAACAACCATTTTGTACACACACCCCACACTTGTTCAAAAACTCATCCATTAACAGACTAATGTTCTTTTATTTCCTAAGGTACAGTAAGAATACAATTTTTCATTTAAGGCACATAATGAGCTAGAAACAAGGAATGGTCAAATAAGCTCAAAGGGGTTAAGCAAAGGAAAATATACAAGGTTGGCGGGAATTAGAGAATTTTCGAGAGGTCAAAAAGAGTGCTTGATATCATATTGAAAACAAGGTTGGCTATTTGGTTAAACTGGCTAAGAAAGAGGGCCTCAATCATGTTCATGCATGCAAGTGACATGTAGCCTCAAAAAGAATCAAAGCAAGTTCTAGAGTGGTCATTAACATGAGTGAAAATCACACAAGAAAGAAGAGAATGGCATAAATGTTGAATCCATCCATTAGGCTCAAAATCTCACAAGGTATGCATTCATCAAACTCAATTCATCAATTCAATCATCCATCACCAAGCATATCAGTTCAAGAAGGAAGAAAAATTATTCAATCATGCAATGAACCCCTTTTTTATTATTTTTTTTTATTTTTTTGAATTTTTTTTTTGAAAATTTTTTTTTAACAAACGAAAAGAAACAGAAACATGCTAAAATCTCTCCCCCACACTTAATGTAACATTGTCCTCAATGTGAAAGAAAGAGATAGAAAAGAGCAACACAACCTGATAAGAAGTGAATCAACGCCTAGCAGAAAAGAAACACACTGTCAGTGCCGCATCAGACCCTGAAAAGAAATCAAACAAGAAAACGTTAGTACTTCCACAAGTCAATACTAATTAATTACTACCTAAAAAACTCCTTACTCTGCCACCAATTAAGATGCGTCTCAAGAGTAAAATGACTCCTTACTCTGCCATCACTAATTGGTTTAATAAGTCCATGACAATCATATCATACTAAACAAAACAACAACAATTTTTTTTTTTTTAAATCAAACCCTTTAAAGAGAAAGTTTCAGATCGGGCTCTTGTTTCTTGTTACTTCCTTATTTGCTTCTGTTGACCAATCTATCGAGCTAATACACGATCGGTACATACTCAAAAGCTTCTAATTTATCAATGAGCTCATCAATAGTGGAGGGAGAGATAAGAAGTTGTCTTCTTGAAGGAGTAATAAATTTACGTTCCACTGACTTTGTCAAGAAAAAATAACAGAAGATCAAAGAAATTATTAACATTCAACAAACCAATGGGTTTATGGTGGATGTTCGGTTCGCCCAAGAGACAATTTGAAAAATTTCTTCCAAAGTACCAAAACCACCTGGTAAGGCAATGAATGCATCGAGTTTTCAAGCATTATCTTCATGCGTTCATGCATTGATGATACCTTAAGTTCCTCCCCAATTGTCTTTCCATTGATGTTACTGTTGAGCTAAAGTTTCGGGAATGATACCTAGAACGTTGTCTCTTACAAAGGCGGCAAGTGATACAGCCCCCATTAACCCACGACAACCTCCCCATATACAAGATGAATATTCCTCGCAGCAAGTGATCGACCAAGAGTGCTAGTTGCGTTTACAAACTCTAATCCCTTCCCATAACTCGACCCACAAAAAACACAGACATTTTTGAGGTTACGAATAGAAGGCCCCATGCTATACTCTTCCTCCCTTTGAGTGTTTCTGAGTTTGAAGGAAAATGGAGAAAATGAAGTGTTTAAATAGGAAAAAGAATGGAAAGGGGAATAATTGCACCTATGAGGGTAGGTTGGCGGTTGTCAGAAAAGGTTGAAATTAAGAGACACAAAATCTTTTTTTTTTTTTTTTGACTTCAAGAAAACCATCAAGGTAAAGAAGTCTAGAAACCCCTGAAGGACCCTGCTCAAAGGATCGTCTGTACAAAAATCAAAATACAACAAAATGATACAAAGATAATAGAAAATGATGACATACCGTATGTACCGTTTCCATGGCGTATCTTTATCTTTACGCGTCATGAGTGCAGTAGACATCACGTTCTTTTTTTTTTTTTTGTGAAATTGTTAGAAAAACTTGATGAAAGATGAGTGTATACTTACTTAAGATTGGGATGGAGGTAGTCTGCTCTTTCGGCTTTGTGCCAAAGCATTGTTGACCAGTATTCGACCCATTCAAGACCAGCGCAACATAGGGCTCCCAGAAGGGACAAGTGACCATAATACGACTGGCTGCCTCACATGTGGGATACAATCTACCTTCTTTGTTTTTCAATTAAGAAGGCTGGATCAGGATGCATGCATTTCCCCATTCACGGTTTGTGTTACCAAAGCCAACCCTAAGAAGTATACATTTTTTTTTTCATTTTTTTTTTGAATTTTTTTTTTGAATTTTTTTTTTTTTTTGTAAAATGCCATGAAGAAGAAGAAGAAGAAGAGGATGATATGTACAGATTGTTTGTGGATATGGCTCACATACGCCTCGGTTTAACGTCCGATGTGGCTTAAACGTCTTCTATGAGTCGAGGATAAGCTTCCCATCCAATTTTCTTATAAATTGGCAAACAGGGTCTTTTAGAGTCGATTCCCAAGGCGTAGCGTTGTTCTTCATCCTTGAAGAGATTTCACAATTTAAGAATTTCACGATGCACCAATCCACAAGAATGCGTCTCAAGAGTCAATAAGATATCATCTAATGACTCCTTACTCGATCCATTCTTAATGAAGAAAATTTTATCTTCTCTATTTGCGGAAACCATCCCCTTAGTACGACATCGCTTGTTACGGTTCCATCGTCCACATTTGTGACGGACTTGTAACCTTTTTGCTCTTCTCCTTTTAGAATATGAACTTCTTCCAAGCCAGGGCATATATGAGTCAAATGAAATTGAGGACTCACACTGCTAATCGGACCTTTGCTTCAATTATCCGTACATCTTCGGCATACCCTTGTGCATTAACATTCTCAATCTCTCACATCGAACTTTGTAGATTTTTCTCGAGCATTTTGAGGAAGAGAAGGAAAATGTTTTCTCGGGTTTGAAAGAATGATATCCATTTTGAAGGAGAAGAAGGGTTCGGTTATTTTGGGAAAGCGAAGAATAAACCGACTCAAGAGTCACGGAGTACCGTATCCGCCACTTAACCAAGCAACACAAAGAACTCAAGAACTTGGTTTTCCGGGAATGATTGAGTCTTTGTCCATTAACCTTAAGCGCATTACCATTCCTAGGATCCTCGGTATCGATCTTTGAGAGGATACGCGTGTCGACAACAAAAGAACCGCGCCACCTAGATCTCAATTTTCCAAGGAGTAGGTGCGGATGATAATCTCAAAGCGAGAACTTTTTGACCAATTTCATGCACTTTTGCAAAAGGTGTAACAGACCTTTAATAAAGTAGGCCAATAAAATCCATCTTGCAAGATTTTCGCAGTTGTTGTCACTGAAGAAAAATGACCTCCACATGCTTCTGAGCGACTCTACCTACCTCATTGTCGGGCACACAGCTGTTTTTTTTTTCTTCTTTTTTTTTTTTCTCTTTTTTTTTTTCCTCTTTTTTTTTTTTATTCATAATGCGGATGGAGAAGGTTCATCACCTCCACTTCACGCATTCTCTACGGGAAGTTCATGAAATCTTGTTTGAGGCGGTGTCCATTTACGATGAAAGCTTTGGCGGTGACCTCACTTTTAATCCGACGGCACCGAGAAGGAAAAACATTAGTAACAATAAATGGTCCATCCCATCTAGACCTTAATTTGCCAGGCATGAGTCGGAGGCGGGAGTTATAGAGGAGAACTTTTTGACCAATCTCAAATGTTTTCCTCGAGAATCAACTTATCATGGAAGGCTTTGGTCTTCTCCTTATAAAGTTTGGAACTTTCATAAGCCTCCAAGCGGATCTCCTCCAATTCTTTGCGGTGCGGCTTCCTCTCCATACCTGCTTGATCTAGGTCCAAGTTGCACCTTTTCACCACCCAGAATGCTCGATGTTCAATTTCCACCGGTAGGTGGCAGGCTTTTCCAAAAACAATCCGATACGGAGACATCCCGATTGGTGTCTTATAAGCAGTTCGGTAAGCCCATAAAGCATCCTCAAGCCTCTTGCTCCAGTTCTTTCTGTTAGGTTGAACTGTCTTCTGGAGTATCTGCTTAATTTCTCTGTTGGAGACCTCGACTTGCCCATTGGTTTGGGGGTGGTAGGGTGTAGAAACCTTGTGTTGGACTCCATACTTCTTCATCAAAGCCTCCATGCTTCGATTGCAAAAATGTGAACCTTGATCACTAATGATGGATCTCGGGACTCCAAACCTACAGAAAATATGTGATCTAATAAAATCCACAACAACTTTAGAATCATCAGTCCGAGTGGCCTTAGCCTCCACCCATTTAGATACATAATCCACAGCAAGCGAGAATGTAAACAAAACCAAATGATACGGGAAAAGGACCCATAAAGTCAATACCCCAAACATCAAAAATCTCTGAGAATAATAGGGGTTTACGGGGCATTTCATTCCTACGAGAAGTATTCCTGTTCTTTGGCATTGATCACAAGATTTGCAAAACATATATGCATCATGAAATAGAGTGGGCCAATATAATCCGAGTCTAAAACTTTCCTATGAGTCCGTTGAGGACCGAAGTGGCCGCCACATGCAAGTTTATGACAAAAGCTAAGAATGGAATGGAATTCATCATCAGGCACACATCTCCTAATTACTTGGTCACTGCAAAATCTCCATAAGTAAGGATCATCCCACACATAATACTTTGACTCACTTTTCAATTTATCAATCTTAGCCTTAGTGAAATGTGCAGGTATTGCTTTAGCAACCAAGAAATTAATCAAATCAGCAAACCAAGGGATGTTGCCTTGCAGCTTGAAAAGCTGCTCATCAGGGAAAACATCATGGATGGGAGAAACATCTGCCTCCCTTTCAATTCGACTCAAGTGATCAGCCACCAAATTCTCCGCTCCACTCTTGTCACGGATCTCAATATCAAACTCCTGGAGGAGCAACATCCACCTAATCAACGGGGCTTGGCATTGGGCTTCTTCGGGAGAAACTTCAATCTTTGCATGATCGAAAACACAACCACTCGGAACCAAGCAAATATGATCGAAATTTATCTAAAGCAAAAACAATTGCTAAAAGTTCCTTTTCGGTTGTGGTGTAGTTGATTTGTGCGAGGATCTAAAGTTCTCGAAGCATAGGAAATGACATGAGATACTTTACCGACCCTTTGTGCAAGAACAGCTCCCAATGCATAATTAGAGGCATCACACATCAACTCAAATGGAAGTGTCCAATCCGGCGGTTGGATGATAGGTGTCTTGGTCAATGCACTGCTTCAATTGATTGAAGGCATCCCGACACTTCTTATCAAAGTGAAACTCCACATCTTTTTGCGGTAAGTTGGATAGCGGAAGTGCAATTTTCTTTGAAATCCTTTATGAACCGCCGATAGAAACTGCATGACCAAGGAAAGAACGAATCTCCCGCACGCATGTGGGGTAAGATAGGCATGAAATAACATCTATTTTTGCGGGATCTACCTCAATTCCCCTCACGAGATATCACATGCCCTAAGACTATACCTTGTTCTACCATGAAATGACATTTCTCAAAATTTAGAACGAGGTTAGTCTTAATGCATCTATGCAAGACACTGAGCAGACTATCTAAACATGCATCAAAGGAAGATCCATAGACGGTAAAATCATCCATGAATACGTCCATGCAATTTTCTAAAAAATCAGAAAAGATACTTACCATACACCTACGAAAGGTGCACGGAGCATTGCATAGACCAAAGGGCATCCTCCGTATGCAAATGTGCCAAATGGACAAGTGAAAGTAGTCTTCTCTTGGTCTTCGGGGCTATATGAATCTGAAAATAGCCCGAATATCCATCCAGGAAACAATAATGTGACTTGCCATTACTAACCGCTCCAACATCGATCAATGAAGGGCGGCGGGAAATGATCCTTTCTTGTAGCCTGGTTGAGCCGCCTATAATCAATGCAAACTCGCTTAAGCTTGTTTTGAACTCGTGTGGGCACAAATCATTGTTCGATTCGCAACCACTTTGTGACCCCAGATTTCTTGGGAACCACTTGCACGGGGCTCACCCATTGGTATCGGATATGGGATAAATAATGCCAACTTGAAGTAGCTTTGTAACTTCCTTCTTCACCACATCTAGAATCAGGGGATTTAGTCTCCTTTGGGGCTGTCTAACTGGTTTGATCCCTTCTTCCAATAAAATCTTATGCATGCATGTGGAGGGACTAATACCAGGAATATCTGCAAGAGTCCATCCGATGGCTTGCCTATTCTGCCTCAAAATCTGCAGTAACTTTTCTTCTTGATCAGGTTGTAGGTTTTTAGCAATGATCACCGGAAGTGTCTCACCATCTCCCAAATATGCATATTTAAGATGGTCTGGTAAAGTCTTCAACTCCAAAGATGGAGGTTGCACAATGGAAGGTAACAAGTGATCTGAAACAACTATCTCAGCAACATTAATTTCAGCATGGTACTGACTCTCATTCTCAATTGTTGCATCATCAGCAGCTGTATCATTACTCATAACAGAATAAATCTCAGCACATGCAGCACATGGTTCAACATCACAAGTGGCACATGTATCACAAGAAACAGAACCAAGATAGTCAACAATATCAGGGAATTCAGCATATAAATCAGTATAGACATCATCAACCAGCATCTCAATCATATCAACATGGAAAACAGAATGCTCCTCTAGGGGGTGTCTCATGGCATCAAAAATGTTAAATTGTACCAAATCGTCGCCAAACTCCATAGAAAGGGTGCCAGCATGCACGTCTATCTTGGTCTTGGCAGTCTTGAGGAATGGTCTGCCTAGAATCAATGGAGCATGATTTGTTGGAGACTCATCTTCTATGTCCAGAATGTAGAAATCTGCTAGAAAAATCAACTCATTCACCCGGACTAACACATCTTCCAGCACACCTGCAGGATGAGCAGTGGCTCTATTTGCCAACTGAATCACGATACCAGTGGGTTGCAAAGTACCAATGTTTAAACACTTATACACTGACATGGGCATGACATTGATCGAAGCACCCAAATCTAGCATTGCATGCTCAAATCTAGAGTTGCCAATTGTGCAAGAAATTGTGAAAGTTCTAGGATCTTTGCATTTATGTGGCATGCTTGGCGAGAATCATTGCGAAACATTTCTTCCCATGCTTGATCTTCTCATCCCCTTTCAACCTTCTCTTATGAGTGCACAACTCCTTGAGAAATTTAGCATATTTTGGAATTTGCTTGATTGCATCTAGGAGAGGGAATATTGATTTCCACTTTCTGAATGTCTCCATGACTTCTTTTTCCATTTCTGCTTGCATTGTTCTCTTGGATTGTGTGATCCTATTTGGAAAAGGTAATGGAATGGCAACATCTGAATTCTCTGTAATTTTCTTCAGTGGCACAGATTTATGGACTGAATTATCCATTTCTGCCGTTTTTGGTCAATTTCGATTCTTTGTAAGGTTGGAACATCAACTTCTTTGCCACTTCTCAAGGTAATTGCACTTACGTTACCTCTTGGATTGTTGACTATTTGTGAAGGCAATTGGCTAGAACCTTGACTCTTTAGCTCACTCACGGTGGTTGCCGGTACTTGATTTGAGTTTGTAAATTGAATGTTGCACCGACGTTCTGCTGGGCCGAATGTTATTTGTGGCCATTTGTTTCATCGGGTCTTCCAATGATGGCTCGTTGGAGTGGTAGACGGAGCTCTTGAACAGTTCTTTGTTGTCGAATGCGGGGGTATTTGTTGGTATTTGTTGCTTGGACTATGACTTGGTATCTAAATTGTTGTTCTTCTTGGTGGGGAAATTTGTTGTTCTTCTTGTGGGGCTGTTGTTATTCTTGGCTAGAATTCCCATATCTCAAATTGGGATGGTCTCGCCAACCAGGATTATAAGTGCTAGAAAATGGATCATATCTAGATTGTTCTTGTTGTTCTTCGATATTGGGGTCTACCGGGGAAAAACACCGGTTGCGAAAAACACATTGATCTGGAAAAGTGGAACCATCTTCTGAAGTGTAGGGTATGAATCGGTAGGATGAGATGAATTAGAGCAAATTCCACACACCGATGCGGTCATGCGCATCGGTGGTTGTTGACCCAACAATGCTATCTGTCTTACCAAAGAAGTCAATTCATCTAGTACGTGTTCCATTCTTTGTTGGTCCATATGAGATGCTTGAATTTCATTAACTCCTCTGGTTGCGGTGATGATCATGAGCCAAGCTGTTGGGTATTGGTGCCATGTTTGCTATCGGATCTCTTGCGGCGGTAGGAGTCTTGTCTACTAAGGCTCCTCCGGAGGCAAAGCATCGATCATGCTTCTATCATTTGGCGGCAAGCCCTCATAAAAGTATTGAATCAAGAGTTGGTCACTAATTTGGTGATGAGGGCGGCTCGAACACAACTTCTTGAATCTCTCCCGGTATTCATGCAAAGTCTCACCGGACATACGTACGATGCCACATATATCCTTCCTAATTGCGGCAGCTCTCGAGGCGGGGAAGAATCTCTCCAGGAACAACCTCTTCATGTCATTCGAAACGACGGTGAACCTGGTGAAAGATAAAACAACCAATCTTTGGTTTGCATCGACAAGTGAGAAGGGAAATGCCCTTAACTTGATGTGTTCCTCAGAGATGCCTTGTGGCTTCATGGTTGAACACACAACATGGAACTCTTTCAGGTGCTTATGAGGATCTTCACCCGCAAGACCATGAAACTTTGGTAACAAGTGTATCAAACCAGATTTCAACTCAAAATCTGCATCAAGATCAGGATATTGAATGCACAAAGATTGGTAAGATACATCAGGAGCAGCAAGTTCCTTAAGGGTTCTATTATGCATGTTATCAGCCATGATTTCAAGATTACTTAAGTTATCAGGTTCACTCCCAAAATTAGGTTCAGAATTAACTCTGGAATTTATCACACGAGATCTAATTAATCTATGCAAGGTCCTATCAATCTCAGGATCAAGATCAAGCAAGATATCAGGATTGGACCTAGTCATGCATCAACTAAAGCACAAAAACACAAAAACTGCAACTACACTAAACAACACTCAAAATATGCAAAAATAAATCTAGTTAATATGTCTAAACATTTTTTAAAAATTATGGAATCAACACAGAACAAAATCTACATAAAAATGAAACTAGAAAATGCAATAAAAAATATTAAAAAATTGAAAAAGTGGTCTAAATGATAGAATTTTGAAAAACCAGGGGTGACCTCACAGTTTACTGTGAGTCTTGTTTATCAGGCTGTTTTCCTTCAACTGACCAAGTTTCAGCTCATTCTGGGCATGTTGCAGTTCGAAAATTGCAATAGTTACCCGTAATCACCTGTTTTCCGTCTTTCCTAAATCAGAAAAATTCAAAAGCTAAGATAAAAACGTTAGTATGGTATGAACAATGTTAGTAAATGAAAAATAACTGTTAGAATAGGTAAGAAAGAACAAAAATTAGTAAGGTTACTCAAAATGAAAAGATTACACCTACGAGTCCCCGGCAACGGCGCCAAAATTTTGACGAGCGCCGAACTCAGTCAAAATTATAACCGAAGTTATTACCTAAACTTGTAGTATAGTGAACAACACCGGATCGTCTCCTCAAGGATCGTAGATGCAATTTGATCAAATCAAGTGAAAGTTAGAAAAAGGGGTTTTGATGGTTCAAGGATCGCGTGACGAGGATTTAAAGAGAAATAACAATTAAAAGAACAGTCAATTCAGAAATCTATCCGAGATTGGGTGGATTCAATCATAGACCTTTCAACAAACACCTGAAATACATTTGAATGGTTAACTTGGATCTAATCGAGATCTCTGCATCAGATCCAGAATTCATACTAGACAATCGTCCAGAATTCAATTGACAAGTGATAAACACAAATCTGCAATCGCACCATTCATGTAAATATATGTCAATTTAAGCACCGAATTCAATTAACCTAGGCACAAATCAGTAACCTAACCTCTTCAATTACGTGATTAGTTTAGATCAATCAGTTCTAAATTTCATCACAATACTTAATCTTAAACCAAGATCAAATCAGATCAAACATAAACAGAATCACCATTCATGCATTCAAGATCAAGAGAACAGAAGAAGAAGAGAAAAGGAATTCAAATATAAATCAAATACATTACATAACCAAGGTCTCAAGAATCCAAGCCACAATCTCTTCAAGAGTCCCGAATTGACTAGAAGTGACTTAGCTCTCCATTACAATGAAGGAAAAATATACAAGAACTATGAAAAACTATCTTTAACTCTAAGTGTATGTTGTGTTTAGAGCTCTCCACATGCTTCCTTTTATAGAGGATTCAGAGTAGTAGTAGATGGGTAGATGAGATTAGTAGGTGGAATTAGTAGGTGAGCTTGGTAGGTGAGCTTGGTAGGTGAACTTGGTAGGTGAGCTTCCTTGTCTCCGAAAGTATTCATTGCTGAACTCATTGATTTCGTCATTTTTGAGCCAAGTGGTCTTCATGAAAGTTCTAGGAAATTGTCTAAGCTTTCCAATGGCTCTAGAAGCACCCAAAAATTCGTCCTACAGCCCAAGATATGACCCAATTACTACAGACTGCTCAGGACCAGTTTCAGCACCTCTGTTTTGACTTTCAGACCTAATATCTCCATCAAGGAGCCCGAATCAAGTTTTGTGTTTGTCATGAAAGTTGTACATATGGGTCTTAACTTTCAGATCACCAATTTTCAGCCCATTCTATAAACCCAAACTCGAATTATGTTCTGGTTACTACACACTGTTCGGGTTCCAGTCACAAATCCCGTATTCTGATTTCCATGCCCAATTAGCTCCACTAGATGTCTGAATTTGACTTTGAGCTCTTCATCAAAGTTGTAGAGCTCTCTTTTATCTTTCCTACAAGGTAAAATTCATAATTATCAGACATTTAAAACTCAAGATATGGCCAAAATACAGAAACAGTGTAAGACTCGAATAATGCTGAAAAATCAATTAAGTCCGATTCGAGTTCAAACTTACAAAACATAATCAAATTCAGTCAATTAAGTACATGAAGAGTGTAAATGACTAATAATGAGGGTTTCTTAATGAATAAAATATGTGATTATCAACCCGCACCCCGATGCCCCCAAGGTCATAACACGACCCACACTTGTCTATTCGCACCCGCACTAAGGTGTGTTCAATCTCCTAGGCAACTAGGCCTTACAACAGTCCACAAGGACAATCACAATGCATAAGACACCATGCATGCACATGTATGGTTCATAGTCTCATATAATTCCATAATACGCCACATTAGGCCAATATAAGCATCAATGTATATATGGTCACTCACATGGACCCATAACAACATAATATCAATATCAAGTCAATTAGTACGTCATTAGGTTCATTATGAATCCTAACTTAGAATTTATTCCTCATTTCAAGGTTCATATTCAAAATCAATTTAACATACTAAGGCAATTCAATCTCCAATAACTTACATTTTTTTAAGCTCTCAAGCCTCACACTCTCATGCTCTTTAAAATTTATGAAGTCTTAATTACAATAAATTCTCCTAATTTCTGGATTGTCCATTTCACTACTTAGGCTTCCAATTACCTAATTGATTATGCTTCCAATTCATCAAAATCACATTTTCACCTAGAAATGCCCTAGAGGTCGTGGCCTCCCTATAAATCCAAATTCAAATTCTATTCAAGCCATAATCTTGTACATCATTTCTTTAATTATTTAAAGTGTTCTCTTGTTCAATTAACTCACCAAGAACCCTAGGTTCTTGTCTCCAAAACCGTAACCACTATAGGAGTTTCAACTTCTAATTGTTCTTCCATTAAATTCCATTTCATACATTGATAATTTAAGTCTTATACCCATTACGATTTCAACACAATTTCCTCTAAATTTCCAACCTAAAACCGTGGCACTCTTGAAGGGTGCTCAATCAATTCTTCATCCATTTTAAATCACTAAATCCATTCCAACATTCCATTATATACCACCAATCAATCCAATAGCATAAATTAATTAAAATCAACACATTAAATTCTCCTAATTTCTTGATTATCAATTTCACTACTTAGGCTTCCAATTACCTAATTGATTATGCTTCCAATTCATCAAAATCACATTTTCACCTAGAAATGCCCTAGAGGCCGTGGCCTCCCTATAAATGCTGAAATCACATTGTTCCCCTAATTATTTAAATTGTTCACTTGTTCAATTAACTCACCAAAAACCCTAGGTTCTTGGCTCCAAAACCGTAGCCACCATGAGCATTCCAACTTCAAATTTTGTTCTTCCATTAAATTCCATTTTTATCCATTGCTTAGTTCAAATCCAATGCTTGTTACAATTTATCACAATTTCTCCTAATTGCTAGCCTCAAAACCGTGGCCACCAAGAGGGCTTCTCCAACATTTTTCTTCCATTTTCAATCACAAGATCCAATCCAACATAGCATTATATACAACAATTCAATCCAATAGCATAAATCAATTAAAATCAACACATTACATAATTAATCATTAATTTCAAGAACAACCCTAATTAGGGTTCTTCACAAATCAACACAACCAAGGTTCCTAGATGCTAAAAATGGTTGAAGAGGAGTGTCTTCCTCTTACTTGAGTGTAGAAATCAAGAGAGCTCCAAGAATGCTCCTTGGAATTTTTGGATTCAACCTCCAAAATCCCTAAAAATGGTAACTTGTTAGAATGAACATTAAGGCTTGGAAAATGAAATATGAGGGGTCATAGAAGAGACCATGAGCACAAAAATGAGAGGGAAGAAGAGTGGTCTTGATCTTACCCAAAAATGTTCAAGGTTGGAGCTTGGAGAAAATGGTGAAAATGGAGGATTTTCAAGAAGCTCCAAGAGGGAAAGATGTTTAGAATGGTGAGGAGAGTAAGAAAATGTAATTAGATGAAGATTTTGAGAAGTTGGAGTAGAGGAGGGGCTGCTGGACGTTGGGTCTTCAAGAGAGGAGAAAAAGAAATATTGGAGAAGGAAGAAGAAGAAGAAAACGTAAAATGAACAGAAAATGGTGTTTTTGGGTGATAATGTGTTAAATGTAATATTAGGATAAATGAAATCAATTCTTTTCCCCTTTTTGGGCTGCTGCAGCCGTAAAAGAGAGATAAGAGTGGGTGAGAATTGGCTTCTCAAGGAAGCCAAAACATGTGGTCAAAGTTTGGGGTCAAAGCTTCTTAAGGAAGCTTGATTATTTAACTATTAAATTTGAATTAAAGTGGATAGATTAGATATAAAGTAGATTGCATTAGGATAATGTGATAGTATTTTTATTACATACTATTATCCAATAGATAATAGTTACAGTTGACAGAAGTTAGTATTTAATTAATCTGACAGATGAATTTTTCGCTGTATTGATTTAATTGTATCTGTAAAGATTTCTTGAAAATTGCGAAACCTCGTAAACTGTGTCAAGTCTCGGGTTTAGTAAGATCTCCCGTCGACTTATCCATAGTCCAAAGTTCGCAGAGAAAACATCGCGTTTCTCTGGTGCTGCTCAGCGCGCACGCAAAACGAGGAATATATTAAAATATTCGACGATTCCGGAAAATTCCCAGAAAATTTCCAAAAATTGAAAATATTATGAAACGACTATTCGTCATATAATTTTCCAATTTTTGAAGCACTACAGTCGTTTTCACGACTCTGCTCGAGTTTCACACAAAACGAAGAATATATTAAAATATTCATCGTTTCCGAAAAAATTCCAGAAAAATTCACATAAATCACAAATATTAGAAAATGACCATTGGCGGCAAAATAATTAATTTCCGGAGCGTTACACTGACCTCAGCAATTCTCAGCCCAGTGTGTACGTAAAACGAGGAATATATTAAAATATTCTGCGTTCTCAAAAAAATCCAGAAAAATTCTAGAAAATCCCAAATATTGTAAAATGATCATTTATTCTGAAATTATTAATTTTTGGGATGTTACAACACTCCCCTTCAAATAGAAATTTCGTCCTCGAAATTTTCATCCCTTAGATCAAACATTAACGTGTTTCTTCATCTTATTTTCTTACCCTCAGATTGTGTCTCTAGTCACGTCAATTTAGATCACCCTTACCGACGCTATCTCTATATCTTTGCGTTGCTTTATTCTTCTATTCTCAATCTTCACGAGAAGTTTCTCATAAATCAGACTCTCTCTGAATTGCACCGGGTTTAGTTTGATGACGTGGCTGGATCGGTGACATACTTTCGCGATTGTGACATATGGAAGATATCATGGAGATTTAGAAAGAAAGGATGACAGAATCTGTTGACAAGCTGTTGACCCAAACCCGAAACGAAATTTGATATAGTCCAAAGAATTTTGGAGTGGGTTTATTAGTGACCCAGACAGGACGACACTGAAACTAGACGTTATACTCCTTCAAAAACTCTAATCACCTCTCCTATCTCATGTTCAGCCCCCTTTTTTTTTGAATGGATACTTCAGGTCCTTGTGATTGCTAAAAGCGTTGACCGTAGCAAGTGTCTCCATATTCTCAGAGCAATTTTTAACTATGGCTAGCACCAAACCGTGAGTTAGGCAATTCCCAATGTGTCCTCAACTACCTTGAGATGTAAGTCACAACTTTCCTAACCTTGCATGAACACATATCCTAGATTTTAATGTGAAGCATAAAACTCTCCAAACAGTTCCTTGGGATTAGGTAGAACCAAATTTGACAAGTATTCGAATGTCTCCTCGACCTTTAAAATCTTTATTCACACGCGTTAGTCCATAGAAGTTTTGATTCTCTTCTCGTAAACTGAGCAAAATATCCGGCTATCTTGGAGGATCCATTGATACTCCTTCAATCTATGTGTCTTCTTCGATAAAACTAACTAATTCCACCAGTTATGTGTCTCTTTTACGATCTCCGATCTTTCCTTTTGAAGAACTGCTTCAATCTCTTGGAAATCCACAACAATCCCTCTGTTTGGAATTTCATGATCCAAAACTGAACCTTCTCAATTAAGAATCCGTACTCTGATACTTTGGCATTTGCTCTCTCCCTTTTAAAGTCAGGAAAACTATGCTGAGATGTCCAACATGTATCTCTATATTTTCGAGAATAGATCAGAATGTCATCATTAATGACAATGACAATTCTGTTCTAGGTAAGAACTAAAGATACAATTCATGTCACTCATGAATACGACAAGAGGATTTGTTATTCCGAATGGTATCACGAGACACCCATAATGCCCATAGCGCATTCGAAATCATTTCGGGGACATTCTCAATCTCCTGCGAATTTAATGATGACCAGGACGTACATCTTTCTCTGAGGATACTCACCCTTGATCATAATCTCGTTCGTTTGACGATGGTGTTCATCTCACTGAGATGTCCCATTCTTCTCCTTAACTGACAGCACTGTAGTTCATCACAAGAAACTTACTGACCACAATGGTGACAGTCATATTCCCTTTTCTTTGGTCCTCTACAAAAGGTAACATGTACCCTTGGATTTCTTTTCCCTCACAACGCTTCAACTTTGTTGGCCGTTACGAATATCAGGAGTCTTAATTCTGAAAACTAACAGGGTTTTCATTGGAATGGTTTAGCAGGATATAGCTAGAAAATGATCAATCAGTTCCTAAATCATGAACTTCAATCAATGCGATTTTAGGTAAGCAAGATAGATCAATAAAAGTTCAACCTTTATGGGAAGTAGGATAGATCAAATAAACTCAAGTGTCAAGATAAGTCTTAACGACGGAAATGGAAATAACTAAGTCGAAGATATGAAAGATACAGATGAATCCAAATGATTCATGCAGCTACGAATTGAAAAAGGAAGGGTTACCCCCGGAATTATACAGCACGATTACAGGATCGTCATTTGAGGCATAACTTCCACGGTTTAGATCTCCGAATTTTGAAGTCTCAGCACCTCCCAGGGTATAAGTTCTGGCTTCTGCTTGTGGTTCTATAGCCCTTACAACATTGACTGAAGAATTTGCCTTTCCTTGGTCGCAGTTGCGAGAGACGTGTCCAGGCTTTCCACATTTAAAACAGATTATCCCTTTGATCTTACACTCCCTCGTGAAGTGTTCCTTTCCGCATTTCATACATCTTGGCGAAGATGTCGGGATCTGACTAGATACACCGCCACTAGTACTTAGTCCAGGAATCGGTTGTTGTTGTTGTTTCCCTGATACCCGTGCACATGGTTTTCGCTTAAACTGGTTAACTTTTCTATTATTCCTCCTTTGGAATCTAGGTAGTCCATGTTTGCCCCGAAGTCGACTTTCCTCCAATAGATTCTGAACCTCAACTTCCAACTCTCGTTGTTGCGTGATCCTCTGATCCTGGTAAGTTGTCATCTCAGCTACCATTTGCCTTTCTTCTGCAGTCGCGGCCATACTTCTATTGTCTTGTCCCACGCTCACATGTATATGTCTGTCACGAGCCACCGCCCTTGCATGTCCACTGTGAGCCATTAAATCTCTCTGAAGACGGACATAATTACAACAAACAAAAAAAAAATTACTTCAAACAATGTTATCTCCCTATGAAAACCAAACACAGAGAGTCACACAATTCACACAATTCAAGCAAGACAAGCTCAATTCCATACATCCTAACAATCTCCAGCTCGAACTTCTTCATTCTGCTTCCACAGCGTAATCCCTCGTAAGCCGTCAACTCCCAAACTGCTTCTCGAATCTAGTTTACACCAACTATTTCTTTCTCCAGAAGATTGATTTTCCAAAACCTTTTGATCTCCTCACAGAAGAAATCCTATTTTCCTAACGCAGTACGCCTAGGAGAAGTCATAGTTTCCTGTACACACAGAACATTACATATTGAGTAGGTCAGTCCTCAACATCATGTAACTGCATAACAGTAGCTATCAACATTCAACCTACAGCAAGTCATGCATTCCTTTCCCATCATCTCAATCAAGAGACAAGGAAGTGCACAACTGACCAAATTCTAATATGCCTAAACATAGCAAGTCCATACCCCGGCTCAACGGGATGAACTGCTCGATACCACCTAATGTAACACCCCTTGATGTAGCAATCAGAGCGCAATCGTCATTACACCATAGTTACTAAATCCAAGTGGGTCACGGTCATGATAACAGTAATTTAAATTCTCAAGAGTCTATATTTTTTTTTTGACAATTTGCATAGGTAGAAAATATGAGCCTCGAATGAAATATAAATATATTCCAGCCATGATACAACCACTGAAATAAAATCATATCTCTTATATATATATATATTTATATATAGTCAATTTACACAAATCACTGATGACATAGAATATAATACTTACAGAGTCCAATAAAATACAGCGGAAATAAAACACAAAAAGGGAAAAGTAGTGACCCAGGGATAGGTACTACTAGCAGACAAAGCCGCAACCCCATATACACATACGACGCTCGGAGTCCCAGTCAACAAGTCAGGCATCAATGCCTCCACGCAACTGCACTCGTACGTAGCCGAAGAAACCTTGTCCAAACGCCCAATCCAATCAACCAAAGTGTGGTCCCTCCTTATCTTCCTCACGATCTTTTATCAATATAAGTATAAAACAGACATACAAAGATATAGGAAACACAGAAAGAGGTAAGACATCCTACATCATTACCAATTATAGCATGCTAGAGACATTACGGCGCCACGCGCCCAAATAGCAAATCAGAAACAGTATATTCAAATACTAACAGTAAGTCCAACAGTAAGCAATTAAACAGTCCAGGCAGGTAATCATTACAGTAATGAACAGATAAGTCATAATATGGAAAACAGATAATAACAACAATGTATATATATATCATGTCTCATATGCATGTTCTCTCAAACCCCTACTCCATGGAGCTAAACTCAATCAATCGGAGAGAAAGATCAGGAGATATGTCTGTGACTCGGCTGCCGAGGCCAGTGCTATAAATCAAATCGTGCACAATCATGGCATTGCACAGACATTCTTCACTAGATCACGATATAGGATAGTGTCAAGTCCGGATCGTCGGTGTGTTTGCATCGGTTTGCCCCACGGCACAGAGGAGCTCTAAACTGTCCATGTGAGGAACCCGCACCCCGACGCCCCCGAGGTCATAACACGACCCACACTTGTCTATTCGCACCCGCACTAAGGTGTGTTCAATCTCCTAGGCAACTAGGCCTTACAACAGTCCACAAGGACAATCACAATGCATAAGACACCATGCATGCACATGTATGGTTCATAGTCTCATATAATTCCATAATACGCCACATTAGGCCAATATAAGCATCAATGTATATATGGTCACTCACATGGACCCATAACAACATAATATCAATATCAAGTCAATTAGTACGTCATTAGGTTCATTATGAATCCTAACTTAGAATTTATTCCTCATTTCAAGGTTCATATTCAAAATCAATTTAACATACTAAGGCAATTCAATCTCCAATAACTTACATTTTATTTAAGCTCTCAAGCCTCACACTCTCATGCTCTTTAAAATTTATGAAGTCTTAATTACAATAAATTCTCCTAATTTCGGATTGTCCATTTCACTACTTAGGCTTCCAATTACCTAATTGATTATGCTTCCAATTCATCAAAATCACATTTTCACCTAGAAATGCCCTAGAGGCCGTGGCCTCCCTATAAATCCAAATTCAAATTCTTTTCAAGCCATAATCTTGTACATCATTTCTTTAATTATTTAAAGTGTTCTCTTATTCAATTAACTCACCAAGAACCCTAGGTTCTTGTCTCCAAAACCGTAACCACTATAGGAGTTTCAACTTCCAATTGTTCTTCCATTAAATTCCATTTCATACATTGATAATTTAAGTCTTATACCCATTACGATTTCAACACAATTTCCTCTAAATTTCCAACCTAAAACCGTGGCACTCTTGAAGGGTGCTCAATCAATTCTTCATCCATTTTAAATCACTAAATCCATTCCAACATTCCATTATATACCACCAATCAATCCAATAGCATAAATTAATTAAAATCAACACATTAAATTCTCCTAATTTCTTGATTATCCATTTCACTACTTAGGCTTCCAATTACCTAATTGATTATGCTTCCAATTAATCAAAATCACATTTTCACCTAGAAATGCCCTAGAGGCCGTGGCCTCCTATAAATCCAAATTCAAATTCTTTTCAAGTCAAAGTCTTGTACATTGTTCCCCTAATTATTTAAATTGTTCACTTGTTCAATTAACTCACCAAAAACCCTAGGTTCTTGGCTCCAAAACCGTAGCCACCATGAGCATTCCAACTTCAAATTTTGTTCTTCCATTAAATTCCATTTTTATCCATTGCTTAGTTCAAATCCAATGCTTGTTACAATTTATCACAATTTCCCCTAATTGCTAGCCTCAAAACCGTGGCCACCAAGAGGGCTTCTCCAACGTTTTTCTTCCATTTTCAATCACAAGATCCAATCCAACATAGCATTATATACAACAATTCAATCCAATAGCATAAATCAATTAAAATCAACACATTACATAATTAATCATTAATTTCAAGAACAACCCTAATTAGGGTTCTTCACAAATCAACACAACCAAGGTTCCTAGATGCTAAAAATGGTTGAAGAGGAGTGTCTTCCTCTTACTTGAGTGTAGAAATCAAGAGAGCTCCAAGAATGCTCCTTGGAATTTTCGGATTCAACCTCCAAAATCCCTAAAAATGGTAACTTGTTAGAATGAACATTAAGGCTTGGAAAATGAAATATGAGGGGTCATAGAAGAGACCCGAGCACGAAAATGAGAGGGAAGAAGAGTGGTCTTGATCTTACCCAAAAATGTTCAAGGTTGGAGCTTGGAGAAAATGGTGAAAATGGAGGATTTTCAAGAAGCTCCAAGAGGGAAAGATGTTTAGAATGGTGAGGAGAGTAAGAAAATGTAATTAGATGAAGATTTTGAGAAGTTGGAGTGGAGGAGGGGCTGCTGGACGTTGGGTCTTCAAGAGAGGAAAAAGAAATATTGGAGAAGGAAGAAGAAGAAGAAAACGTAAAATGAAGAGAAAATGGTGTTTTTGGGTGATAATGTGTTAAATGTAATATTAGGATAAATGAAATCAATTCTTTTCCCCTTTTTGGGCTGCTGCAGCCGTAAAAGAGAGAGATAAGAGTGGGTGAGAATTGGCTTCTCAAGGAAGCCAAAACATGTGGTCAAAGTTTGGGGTCAAAGCTTCTTAAGGAAGCTTGATTATTTAACTATTAAATTTGAATTAAAGTGGATAGATTAGATATAAAGTAGATTGCATTAGGATAATGTGATAGTATTTTTATTACATACTATTATCCAATAGATAATAGTTACTGATAGAAGTTAGTATTTAATTAATCGACAGATGAATTTTTCGTTGTATTGATTTAATTGTATCTGTAAAGATTTCTTGAAAATTGTGAAACCTCGTAAACTGTGTCAAGTCTCGGGTTTAGTAAGATCTCCCGTCGACTTATCCATAGTCCAAAGTTCGCAGAGAAAACATCGCGTTTCTCTGGTGCTGCTCAGTGCGCACGCAAAACGAGGAATATATTAAAATATTCGACGATTCCGAAAAATTCCTAGAAAATTCCCAAAAATTGCAAATATTATAAAACGACTATTCGTCATATAATTTTCTAATTTTTGAAGCACTACAGTCATTTTCACGACTCTGCTAGAGTTTTACGCAAAACGAGAAATATATTAAAATATTCGTCGTTTCCGAAAAATTTCAGAAAAATTCACATAAATCACAAATATTAGAAAATGACCATTGGCGGCAAAATAATTAATTTCCGGAGCGTTACACTGACCTCAGCAATTCTCAGCCCAGTGTGCACGTAAAACGAGAAAATGATCATTTATTCTGACCTCAGCAATTCTGAAAAATGATCTGCGTTCTCAGAAAAATCCAAAAAAATTCTAGAAAATCCCAAATATTGTAAAATGATCATTTATTCTGAAATTATTAATTTTCGGGATGTTACATTCTATTGTTAATACTATCAACATTTCAATGAAGATCATCTCTTATTCTCTTTCCCTCTATCAATGAAAGAAGGTAAACATTCTTAAACTTCATATCTTTTGAATCTTTCATTGAGAAATACTTGATATGTGGCAAGTTGTATGATCTTTCTTTTGAAAACTTCAATTCCATGACCTTACATGGATATTTAGCAACTCCTAACAAATGATATCAAATGGTACTTAGTTATCATGTGGTATGCAAGACATTATATGCTAGACATAATTTCTTAAACTCATTGCTATCATGTGCTAAATGTTGATGTACCAAAATATGACAAGCACTACATGAATAATCTTTTATATCTTGAAATGATGTTTGTTTCATCTCTCTTTTCTTGAATCATGTGTAGAATTAAATAAAGGGAGATAGTTATGATTTGAATAACTTGAAGAAGTTTATGAGTTTTGATGATCTTACTCCTTTTGACGACACGAGTTTTATCTATAAAGGGAGCGAAAATATTATATTTTCTTCCTAAGCCTTTTTGTTGATGTCAAATAGGGGGAGTGAAAATTGGAAAGAAAAATATGATTTTATTGTTTGAAATGCTTACATGAATATCTATTCTTCTATATTGCATATTTTTCTTTGGTGATTTGTCATCATCAAAAAGGGGGAGATTGTAGCATTGTCTTTGCCTCAATAGTTTAATATGTTAAGTTTTGATGATGACAAATACAATACAAAAAGAATGATGCTTATGCTTAATAGATGTGCTTTATAGATGACAAATGCATCACAAAAGAATATTGATCATGTTACATATATATGCTTAAAAGAGATATATTGGATCATACATGATTATGTACTTTATTTAGTTATACTTCACTTAATAATCATGCAATGAGATATATGCAACATTCTTATATGCATGTTATACTAATTAGAGTTATACATTTATAAATCATGCATATTAAGATATTAAGTTATGAATTTGGACTAACTATGCTTGTTTTAAGTGAGTAATACTTTGTAGGATAGTCCAAGTATCAAGAGTGAGCATTGCAACAAGAAAGCAAAAAATCACAATCATGCTCAACTCAAGAAGAATGAGAATGATCAAGATGTTCCAAGTAATTTATAAGATTTGAAGAGAAGAAATTTGTGGAAGCTTGGATTACATCAAAGAATTGATGATGGCAAAAGACGAAGTCCCGAGGTTCTTCAAGAACAGCTTATAGGACTTAGATCTTGTGTAAAGGTAAAAAGGAATCACACTAACCTCAAATATGTTTTAACATCTTTAAAAAGTGTTTCTTACATGTTTTAATGCCCAACAAACTATTTTTTGGAAAGTTAGTCTTGATGGTAGTTCAAACCTTTGAAAAATAGCCAAGTTTGTGTTTTGCAAAACTGACATTTAGTTACTATTTTGATCATAACTTTCAAAATACTTTGAGTTTTGTTATGAAACTTATTTCATATGAAAATAGACTCAAATATCTTTCCAATGAGTGGTCATTTGCTTTAAACGGATAAGAAATGAAGAAGTTATGATCATTTAAAGTCAGTTTTCAAAAACAATCAAGTTTGAGTTTTGAAAAGCTGACCTTTAGTCACTCTTTTGATCATAACTTTCAAAATAATTTGAATTTTGTTGTGAAACTTTTTCATTTGAAAATAGACTCAAAGATCTTTCCAATGACTGGTCATTTGCTTTAATCGGATAAGAAATGAAGAAGTTATGACCTTTTAAAGTCAGCTTTCGAAACTAGAAATGCTGTAATCGATTACACAAATCCTGTAATCAATTACAACGTTGACAGAAGCCCTGTAATCGATTACCAGAAGTGTGTAATCGATTACCAAGTGCCCAAAAACGTTTCTAACGGCTATAAACGGTTAGTTTTCATAAAAAATTATTTCTAAACGCTACCAACGGCTATTTTATCATTTGGGTTCTATATATAAGTGATATTT
This sequence comes from Ormosia emarginata, assembly GCA_029884605.1. Classification (NCBI taxonomy): domain Eukaryota; kingdom Viridiplantae; phylum Streptophyta; class Magnoliopsida; order Fabales; family Fabaceae; genus Ormosia; species Ormosia emarginata. Next base: position 52,819,969 of record JAQQTP010000088.1, read on the forward strand.
GAAGTATTTACATCCTAAGAAACACAAGAACACTATACTTGATCATTGAATCATCAAAATCATATTTTGAGCTTTAAAGTGTGAATCCTTGATACCCATAGTTCTTCAATTTGTATTATCCACTCTTGAGAGAGTTTCTTATTATCCATACTTTGTTCTTCAAGTTGTATATCTACTCTTGTGAGAGTTTATAATCTTTCTCTTCATCTCAAAATCATTGTAAGAGGGTGAGGTATCCCTCAAGAGAGAAAAGGGTGGGGTATCCCTTGTAGTGAGGCTTAAACACAAAGGGTGAGGTATCCCAAAGGTGTTGTGAGTGCTCTTGAATGTAAAGGTTTTTCAAGCACCTGTGAAGCTTGAAGAGTTGGAGGCTCTAGCACAAGGGTGAGGTATCTCAAGGTGTGAGGAGTGCTCTTGCTTGTACAAAGGTTTTCCTAGCACCCGTGAAGTCTAGGAGATAGTGAAGAAAATCTCAAGTTAAGCTTGGGGACTGGACGTAGGCTACAAGTGGATTGGTGGTCGAACTAGGATAAATCTTGTATTTGATCTTCTCAACTCTATCTATTTACATTTATGCCTTAATTATATACGCTTGAGTTGAATTTGATATCTAGTTTATTTACTTGATTTATCCTATAGCCCAAGTAGTATTTGTGAAATCTATAATAGTTGCACCTTTGTTAAACTTATTCCGCTGCATTTATTAATTGAGTTATTCAAAATGCTTAATTTCTCAAAGGTGCATTAAAATTTGTAATCACCCAATTCACCCCCTCTCTTGGGTGATGGTTGCCATGGCTAACATATGATAGGAAGGGTTGGTTACCTTCTCATTCAAAATCATATTTGACCATCAACAATGATCATTATGATAGGAAGGGTTAGTTACCTTCTCAATCAAAATCATATTTGATTATCAACAATGAGGACTCAACCTCATCAACATAGTTATGAAAAGCAATGATGCCAATTACTACAATAACTAGCATGCCAATTAGTTTACAATCATAACTACAAGTATGAAATACAATGATGTTAAGTACTACAATAGTTAGCATTCCAATTAGTATACATTCATCTCATCACAAGCATGAACAACAATAATGCTAAGTATCACAATAATTAACATACCAATTGATTTACATTCATCACACAAACACTTAATTAAATACTCCTATTAGAGTCTTAATACTCATTAAGAAGCATACATGAAGAATCTACACCAATAGGTGTTGGTGTATGTAACACCCCTTTGGGGATGCCACACATATAAAGAAAATTAAAATAAATAAATAAAATCTACCCAAGTTATAAAACATTTATTACATAATAATATGAGTCGTAAAGTAATTCCTGATAAACGGATTATTAAAATAAAATATTGCGGAAAACATAAAATAAACAGAACAACACCACTCATAATATACATATGTTCCAAGTTATAAGTTATACAAATAATTTACAACTACAATTACAAATATTTAAATAGAAACAGTAAATAAAAACAGTAAAAGAGTCAATATATACATCCATACGCGCAGACGCAAAAAAAAAAAAAAAACATCATGCATATTTACTCCTCTGAAGGATCACTCTCAACATGAAAATGATCATCAGGAGACAAATATCCCGGATGTCTCGACTCTCGGCGGACATGAGACCGCGCAGTCGATACGAGTGTCATCTCACTAGGCTCAGTGGATACACCACCCCAATGACGCCTAATGGATAAAGGTAACTCTAAATGCAGAAACACCGTCGTCGTCATCACTGGCTCGTCATCAAATCTATGGCGTAGGGTCACCGTCATCCGTCCCGCATACGTCACAGAGTCTCTATCTCCTCTCATGTGCCACGATAGCGATCCACCGTGAAACTCGAGAGTCACGAACCCCAAAAATCCTGGCACCGCCATACCAAAACTAATCAATCCAATGGGTATGGATGATCAGATGGTTCTTGATCGTCAAACTGGTCGTCGGCTAGCTGATCTTCCTCCTCCTCGGGGTACAGAACCTCAAGAGGCTGTTCCTCTTCCTCGAACTCTTTACCATATAAACAGGTATATACAGAAAACACATACAATAAAGAGGTAAGACAATCTAAAATCACCACAAACATGGCCAATAAGAAGACAACAAATAACAGATATACAATTCATGCATTATGAAAAGCTATAACATTAACAAGTAACAGAGTAGTGTAAAGATTCAAAAAGATTTATGTATCCCAACAATATACCATCACAGATAAAATAAAACAAGAAGCAAATAATACAATATACATACAACAATAGATAAAATAAATACAAGTAAACAAATAAATCAATATCAATATAATAAACAGATAAGACAAAAATAAATAGATAAGACAAAATAAATAAATAGATCCCAATAAATAAATATAAAACACACCCTACTCCATGGAGCTAAAAAAAAACATACAAAGATATCGAGAGAATGACTCGCAAAAATCTATTAGTACCACGGTGCCCAACCAACTATTGCGCGGTCACACGTTGCGTTTATAGCCCCACGACACAAGAATCCATCATCCAGGCGTGGTGTAGTTCACGGTCTCACGTTGTGGCACTACAGGCAAATGTACTACTACACTTTACAAATCTTGATTAAATATAGTGCGTGTCGAGTCCATTAGTGTGCTATCGGTTTACCATGGCCCAGCGGAGCTACCAACTGTCCACATATGGGATACCGTACACTAACGTCTCAAAGTCCATTAGAACAATGAACCACACTACGTTTATCGCATCGACAACACGATGTGATTCGTCTCATCAACCAATCCACCAAAAATTTGGCATAAACTCAATACATAATTCCAAAAATATGAAATTACAAAAATGCCCTCAAGATAATAATATGCCCTCAATGGCAGAAAAATAGAAAGCCTGTACGGGTTCACATTTTCCCGACAGCAAAAAATAAATACAGTAACGGTCAATCGCATCGAAATTTTATCGCATTTTCACAATTCCATCGTTTTTACAAACGTTTATAAATCGCGTCTTCTTCCATTGACCTAGGGCTAGAAAAAATAGCTATCTAACTCTCTAGCAACTCAAATTAGCATGATTACTTTAATCTTATGCCATTTAAGATCCGAATAATATATTTTTCTATTTTCAAAATCGCGTAGGATTTTTAATATGTTTTCTCAATCGCGTAAGATTTTTAAATTATTTTCTTGGTGAATTCCTTAAAAATTTCTTGTTTAAATAAACGAAATAATAAATAATACTTGTTAAGCTACGTATAATATTTTCTATACCAGTATCTTGACTTTTGGACATCTTTCCTATCTTATTTGTTCGTTTTTACTAAAATTTGATAGAAGTATTTTGCTTAGAAAATTATATTAATGGTTTCCTAATTTTACCGTAAAAATTACATTTTTTATTAAAATTTTAAACCATATACTTAATCCTTTTGAAAACTACTAACATGCTTCAAAATACAGCATGAGCTATATGTTAGAAATTTTCAAAAGTTACTGTATTTCATTTCTAATAACAAAATCATTAGTTCTAAGTTCTCAAACTTATTTCTAATTGATTCTTTTCCTTAAAACTCATTTTAGAAAAATTCTTTTTAACACCTATTGCATCCTTATACTTAGAAAAGGTTTGGATTTAATTTTAGAAACCGTGGATACTTGGTTTGGCATGTTGGCCGAATTTCCTAAATACTTTGAAATTGATTTCTAAATTATTTCTCATCTTCTAAATATATGTCAAACTTATTGTATTGTCTAAATTCATTTAACCATTGTTTTAGAAAATGATTTTTGAAATCAACACATTCATTTTAGGCATGTTGGCCGAAAATACTAAGTCTTACCATTTGATTTCTAAATTCATTTTCTTTGATCTAATCAACTTGAAACCTTCTTAATTCTCCTAGGTTAATTAAATTACCTTTTAAGAAAATTAAGAGAACATTTTGGTTCCCCATTGGTTAAAGGCCGTGATGTAACACCCTAATACAGATATCCAGATATATCCTAGATAGACAGAGATATATAAAGATAACCAGTACTAGAGATGTCACTTCTATACTACATACTAACATATATCTATAATCACAGTTGAGTAATTATAGAAAGCCTTAACCTCCTTGCATCGAATGTCTTCTCCAAGTTCTACTTCAAATTTTACTCACTTCCGCCTTATCCTGGATTCGGGACGAGAGATTGCGGAAAAACTTAAACTCATACATATATATATACAAACTTAGCCACACGAGGCTTATTGTAATACATATAACATAAAACTTACAGAACAAACATAAACTTATTACATAAGTTCTGTCTACTTAAAGCAATAAAAACTATTCTAGTCTTCATGCTTTATCTTCTCATCCTTGGCAAGGTTTGCATCTCGTACACTGCACCTTTATCTTTATCGGTACCTGTACCTGCATCTGGATTTACATGGAATAGCAACTGGGGTGAGAATTAACATTCTCAGTATAAGCAATTCCAATACCAGTTCTCTATAACATTGTATATAACAAATATATATATAACAAAAGCTATACTTCTAACTTAGGAGTTTCCCCCTCTATTTTCATAACTTAGGAGTTTCCTCCTCTATTCTCATAACTTAGGAGTTGCCTCCTCTTTTCTCATAACTTAAACACTTTCTAATAGTGTGATAACAATCAAGAGTGAACACACTGCTAATATATACAAGCGCCCATACATCTGTACATACCAACAGTGACGGACAATGCCCATACAACCGTCAGTAAATGCAATGCTAATGATATGTAATGAATATGCCTAAGGAATCCTAAGTGCATGTGAATGAAATGCAAATGCAGAGTTTTGATTTGGAGCGAAGGAATTTGCTAGGAACTAGTCAAGTATATCATCTAGTGGTAAATAGAGGAAACCTCATCCTCACCTTACACGTATCTGGCTCATTGAGAAATTCGGGCTTCATCCTTGCTCAAAGAGCGTCTCTGGATTTCCCACTTATCTCCTTAGGCCTTGGCACATCGAGACATCGGGGTTATGTCCTTCTCAAAAGTCCTTCGGACACCGTCATCTATCTCCTTTTTGCCTTCATGATTAACATCAAAGGATACTCACTAGATCGATCCTACTTGACTAATTCATAGACTTTCGTACATACTTATATACTTAGTTCCTCTCGAGCTAAGCATATTCTAGTCTTCTTATGTTTTACCCCTTGTGATGAGGAGAATCAGTAACCTCATACTATATGTAACCTTAGCACTTGGTTAGGAATACTTGTTCCCTTAGGAACTTCTCTCGATCCCTTACCTCCCGGCTGAATGACCTCACGTCATATAACGTTACATTCTCGTGTAAACATTACTAAACTATGTCTCTTACTTGTACCTAAACTTCACCTCATCACTCCTTTCTCTTAAGTGATCTCTAATGCAACCTTACGTTGCTTTGAGGTGTTAGGTACTTACCTTTGGCGAACCACTAATCTTGGGTGCCCTAAGGTCCTTTCTCTTCATCTTCACACTAGCTTAACTCTCTAGTGTGTGAAGAGTTCAGTGTTATGTTTATCTCTTACATAAACACCATCTTACTCTTTTCTATAGACTCAACTCATCCTAGTGAAAGAGTCTATCTTAACTAATGCCTCATCTAACCTTGCTTAAGGAACTGAGAGCATTTCTCTAAAACTTTGCATAATTAACTCCACTTTGTCTAAAGAGAGTAGTTCATGCATCTAACTTTCCTTTTCTATCACACTTCCTAGGTAGTAGCGTATACTACACTTGTGTGCTAACATACTTATTCTAAACTCAACTTCCATGCTTTACTTGCATCTAAGGAAGTATCTTCTCTTTATCTTGTACTTCTAACTCATCTTAACTTATACTTGAGTTGTTGTACATTTCTGTTCTACTTTCTGCTATCTTTATCTTGTACTTCTAACTCATCTTAACTTATACTTGAGTTGTTGTACATTTACTGTTCTACTTTCTCGCTTATGACATCTTCTTAGTCATAATTCCTCTTCTTGTGTATTTAACAATGTACTAAGTCTCACTTAACTTGAGACTAAGTACCTAAACGTCCCCTCTGTGGAACTCATACACAATCTTATCTCCACTCATGTAATCTAACTCTAGAGTGGCTCTTACTTGCAACTCTTTGTTGCCTAAGCTTCTAGGTACCTTCCTAAGGTAATCCACTATTCTTGGATTTCCTAAGGTTCATACCTTTCTCATCATTCTCTACTAGAGTGAATACTATTATTCATCTCTATTGCACTATCTCATCACATCTTAAGTGATATCAGTTGCAACATTAAGTTGCCTAAAGTGCAATATCATTACTTAAAGCAAACCTTTCCTTTAGGATGCTTAAAAGCCTATGCTTTCTCATACTTGATGGATAGATATTTTCCACTTGAAAATATCCCATCTTGTGCCTTAACACACTTAGGAAACATGTCTTAATGATTCCCTTAACTATGGCACCTCAAAGCATCCAAAAACATCATTTTGGAGCTTCAGGATCTCATGCCGCGGCACAGCATTTGCACGCCGCGGCGCCCTTCTCTCGAGGGCTACTTGCTGGGCTAATTTTTAACCTCACGCCGCGGCATGCTTCCTCCACGCCGCGGCATTCCCGGCGAAAACTCGCGCGGCGCGGCGTGACTATCTCCACGTCGCGCGGCGCCATCATCGAGAACCACAGTTCGCACTGCATTGCTGCGGGTTTCTTGCTCTATTGATCATTTCTGCTGATTCCAAGCCATCTCAATCCAAATTCTAAGTAATTCTAAGTCCCTAATCAATTCTTTAACATTTAGGAACATCAATTACTCTCTTAAATCTCTTAATTTGGATTATGGCTAGAATTCTTCATTCTTTAACTTAAGGCTCACTTTGTGATTCAAGGGTCTTCTTTCTTAAGTTGATGTTATAGACAAGTCATAAATGACCCAAGGAACACTTCTATGCAAGCCAAACTCTTCTAACATCTCTAAAACTCAAATTAGCATATTATGTATCTATATGCATACATAGAGAATAGAGATGAATAAAAGCTCTATACCCCTACCTCTTGAAGATTGAAGCCTTGAATCTTGAAGCTTGATCTTCCTCTTCCCTTCTTCTTCCCTTCTCTCCTCTCCCCTTTCTCTCTTTTCTTCTCTGGTTTTCGGTTTCTCTTCTTCTCTGCCGAGGAGAACCAAATATAAAGGGGAAGGGACGTGCAGGGAATTACGGGAAAAGATTAATACTTGAAACTTCTATCGCTATGGATATCCGAATCATGCTAATTCGAGTTTTCTGCTTCCAACAACCTTAGAATAAATCATAAGATTCATCTAAGTTGTTGTTTCTCTTTCTCATTATTTTCTATATCTGCTAGGGATCAATCTGGCATTAAAAGCACAACCTGTATGCCTAAAAATACCAAACTGACTCTGATTCTCTTGAAACTTTTACCACATCTTATTTGGCTTATTTGTGACCTAGAAATAAACTCTCTATGTTTATTTCTCTTAACTTAGCAACTTATGCTATTATCTGAGTCATTTTAAGCCATTTTACAACTTTTATGTTGCAACTAAGTGCCTAAATGAACTCAGATTGTCACAAAACTTGACTGACATGCTAAACAAGTTAAATGCTACCTTTCGTAACCATTTACCAGTCTAACATGTACTTAAGGGTATTACACGTGAGCCTTGGTGTAGTGTTCTTTGGAACACACATGCATTTCCTTGACATGTTATTCACATCCTATACATTATCATGCAATTCTAACACATGCAATATTATCAAAGCTTGTAGACATGCAAATTAAAGCTTGTAGACATGCAAACTATTACAAACAACAAATAGGAAAACTACTAACAAATACACAACCACATCAAATAAGCTACTAACAAGCACAAACATGAATCCTTATGGATTCTACAATCACAAAATCAAACTCCATCTTCTTACCACCATCCATAGGTGATAAGATTTGTCTTCCTCTTACCTTAAATGAAGACAAAAAGGATTTTCTTTCACTCCTCCTAGGTCACGGTTTTCTCCTTCAAAATACCTAGCAAACTTAAACAAAACTACAAGTTACTAACCATTAAAAGAGAACCTAAACCATGGATAAATCATGGCTTATAACTTTGGAAAAGAATTTAGAAAAGAAAAACAAGAGATTTCACCTCCTTGGTACAAACTTCCAAGTAGGTTTTCAAGCTTCAAATGTAAGAATTTGCAAGAACTCTCAACTAGAGATGTTCTTAGGATTGTGTTTAGGTTTAGAAAACTTGGTTGGATAGAATTTTAGGTGGTTGGATGGTGGAGTATGAAGCTTGGCCGAATAGTGAAGAAAGGAGGCAACAATGGTGTTTAGGGTTCTTGGATGAGAGAGAAGAGAGAAAAGCATGAAAGAAAAGTGAAGAATGGTCTTCCACCTCCCTTGGCCGTAGCACTCAAAGAGCATGCAAGGTGTGCATTTGCTTGGCTTCATCCAAGCCCTTGGAATGCATCAAAGGTTAAGATTAAAACTTGGTTAGCAAGCTTGTTTCCTATTGGTTGGTTCAAGCATAGTCACCATGCTTAGTCATTAAGCTTCATTAACTCTTAAGCCTAGTCATTAGCTGAGTCACCATGTTTCTTGAAAGTTCCTTCACTAATGATGATTAATTAAGCTACTAAGTTAACTGTATTAGCTAAACGTGGGTCCCGTAAAATATTTTCGGGTCCACTGTCACTAAGTTATACTGACTAATAAAATAATATTATAATAATACAAAATTATTTTATTTGAGCTTAAATCCTAAAAATTAAAAGATTAATTTTAGGCTCATTCAATTGGGTTTAGTAAGATCCCCCGCCTCCGAATAATTAAAAACAGATTTTACCGGTCCAAAAAATATTATTTTCCCGCCCGTAGCAAATCACACAAAAAGTCCATATAAAATCACAGACAAAATAATATTGGACACTAAATCAAGTAGAAAACAATTAAAAAAAAAGCAAAAACAAGACAAACAAAGACGTTCGAGACGTAATGGTCATTTTCTCATTTTTTCCCACAACGTAGCTAATCATCCAAAAAGTTCAAATAAAATTACAGACAGTATTAATTGTCTGTATATCTTCCAAAAAAATTAAAACAATAGTTCGGAAAAACTTTTATTTTACCGTCTCGAAACAAATTACATAAAAAGACCAAATAAAATTTGAGTCTGTATAAACGTATTTGTATTTCATGCAGAAATTGAGAAACAGTAAAATAGGGACACAACGGTCATTCACACGAAAGCTTGAAAAACAGCAAACAGTACATTCGGTACATTTTTTAAAAATTGGGGTGTTACAACTCTCCCTAACAAATAAAAATTTCGTCCTCGAAATTCGCTGTTCTTCAAAACAAATGAGGATACTGATCCTTCATTTTATCTTCCAGCTCCCAGGTAGCTTCACCCGTCACACCATTCCATATGACCTTCACTAGCTCGATCATTTTCCCTCGAAGCTGCTTTACCTTTCTGTCCTCAATTCTGACAGCTAAAGTTTCGTAAGTCAAATTCTCCTTCAACTGTACTTCATCTGGCTGTATAACATGTGTCGGATCTGGTATATACTTTCGTAACTGAGACACTTGAAACACGTCATGCAGATTTGACAGAAACGGCGGCATAGCGATCTGATACGCTACAGGACCTATACGTCGGATAATCTGATACGGTCCAATGAATTTAGGAGTAAGTTTCTTAGACTTAATAACTCTTCCGACACCAGTCGTAGGAGTAACTCTTAGAAACACATGCTCACCCTCCTCAAATTCAAGAGGTTGTCTTCGTTTATCCGCATAACTTTCCTGTCTGCTTTGCGTCGTTCTCATCTTCTCTTGTATCATCTTTACCTTCTCCGTAGTCTGTTGTACAAGATCTGGTCCAACAGTCATACTTTCCCCATCTTGATACCAACACAACGGTGTTCGACATCGTCTTCCATACAACGCCTCATAGGGTGCCATCCCTATACTTGAGTGAAAGCTATTGTTGTAGGTGAATTCTATCAAAGATAAAAATTCATCCCAACTTCCTTGTTATTCTAAAACACAAGCACGCAACAGATCTTCCAAAGACTGTATAGTTCTCTCTGCCTGACCATCTGTCTGCGGATGATACGCTGAACTCAGTCGTAACTTAGTTCCCATAGCTTCTTGCAGACTCCGCCAAAATCTTGACGTAAACCTCAGATCTCGATCAGAAACTATACATGTAGGTACACCATGTAATCTGACAATTTCACTGATGTACAACTGGGTTAATCTTTCCAATGAATACTTAATATTAATTTGTAAGAAATGAGCCGATTTCGTAAGCCTATCGACTATAACCCATATCGAATCATGACCTTTCCTCGTCTTTGGCAAACCAGTAATGAAATCCATCGATATACTATCCTATTTCCATTCTGGAATGGATAACGGTTGTAACATTCCAGCTGGTCTTTGATGTTCCACTTTCGCCTTTTGACAGACTAGACAAGTTGATACACACCTAATAACATCACTCTTCAATCCATGCCACCAAAATAACTTCTTCAAGTCTTGGTACATCTTTGTTATGCCTGGATGCATACTCAATAGACTAGTATGGGCATGTTCCACAATATATCGCCTCAGCTCCCTGGTCACGAGGAACACAGACTCTACCCCGAAACCTCGATTAACTTTCACGGTCCGAATTTACGTAAGTTTCAGTACTTAATAACGACACGGTCTATCGAGACCGAATACCTAGCTTTATCTCAATTCCATCGGTTCCTTCTTTGAACTCGTTGTCTCGTCTTGTTTTATTTGTTCTCTTATTCCTTGTAAAAATTCATCGGCATTCTCGCTTTTCCCTTATGTCTTCCATCGCTCGCTCGAGATAGTAACCATGTTAATACAGATCTTTCCGGTTTCAACTCAACAAATGACCACTCATCTCTAAAGTGTTCAATGAGCTCCTTTTCTTTGATCATCAGAGCAGAAACACTGATAATCTTTCTACTTAAGGAGTCAGCCACAACATTCGCCTTGCCAGGGTGGTACAACAATTGAAAATCATAATCTTTCAGGAATTCTAACTATCTCCACTGCCTCATGTTCAGCTCCTTCTGATCATACAAGTATTTCAAGCTCTTGTGATCACTGAAAATGTTGAACGTTGCTCCATAGAGAAAATGTCTCCATATCTTTAGAGCAAAAACCACAGCGGCTAATTCCAAATCGTGCGTTGGATAATTCCTCTCATGAACCTTCAATTGTCGAGAAGCATATGCCACAACGTTCCGATCTTGCATCAACACGCATCCTAGCCCTTGATAAGAAGCGTCGCAATACACATCAAAAGATTTCGTCGAATCTGGTAGGATCAACACCGGTGCAGTTATTAATCTCTTCTTCAATTCTTGAAAAGTGGCTTCACGTTCTTCCGTCCATTCAAAAGCTTGATTTTTCCTCGTAAGTTGTGTAAGTGGTTCAGCAATCTTCGAAAAACCCTCGATAAACCTCCGGTAATATCCAGCAAGTCCAACAAAACTTCGAACTTCTGTTACCGTCTTAGGTCTTTCTCATTGTAAAACAGTCTCCACTTTTGATGGATCTACTGCAATACCTTCTTTAGAAATTACGTGACCAAGAAATTGGACTTCTTCCAACCAGAGCTCACACTTAGCCAATTTCGCATACAGCTGCTTCTCCCTCAAAATCCGAAGGACAACACCAAGATGTTCAACATGCTCTTCCTTCGAATGAGAATAGATCAGAATGTCATCGATAAAGACAACGACAAATCTGTCTAGATACGGACGAAAAATCCTATTCATATAATCCATAAATATGGCAGCAGCATTTGTCACCCCGAATGGCATCACCTGATGCTCATAATGCCCATATCGAGTTCGGAAAACAGTTTTCGGCACATCTTCCTCTTTTACACGAATCTGGTGATAACCAGACCTCAAATCTATCTTGGAAAATACCACAGCTCCTTTCAACTGATCCATCAAGTCGTCAATTCTTGGAAGCGGATATTTATTCTTGATAGTCACCTTGTTCAGCTGACGATAATCCACACAAAGTCGAGAAGTTCCGTCCTTCTTCTTGACCAAAAGTACTGGCGCACCCCATGGTGAAACACTAGGTCGCACAAACTCTTTCTCCAACAGCTCCACCAATTGCTTCTTCAACTCCTCCAATTCCACTGGCGACATACGATACGGTGCAATTGAGATAGGACCTGTTCCTGGTACTAAATCAATTGAGAACTCGATCTCCCTCTCAGGTGGCAAACCAGGTACGTCATCAGGAAAAACATCAGGAAACTCGTTGACAACAGGAATAGTATTCACATCCTTCTCATTCTTAACTTCTAGAGAAGACAATACCATATATCCCTGCGCTCCATCTCTTAACAAAGACTTGACCTTAACAGCAGTTAAGAACCCAGACTTTTCTTCCTTAGGAAAAACTATGGTTTTACTTGCACAATCTATAAGGATATGGTTAGAACATAACCAGTCCATCCCTAAAATTACATCTATCTCAACAAGAGGTAAACAAATCAAGTTGACCATAAACAAACGGCCCTTCACAACAATAGGACAATCCAAACAGATCTTAGATGTAACAACAGGTTTAGCAGTTGGCGTAGAAACACTCAACTTAATATTCAGAGAAGACACAGGCAACTTCAATCTTTCCACACAATCATAGGAAATAAATGAGTGTGTAGCACCAGAATCATATAATACAGTCAGAAGATTACCTCCAATGTCTCCTTCTCCCTAAATAAGATCATCATACTTAGAAATCTCAGATCCCATCATTGTATATACTCGTCCTCCTGACCTTGGTTGAGTACTTCCAGATTTTTGCTGATTAGCTCTAACATACCGAACAACAGGTTTCTTCTCTAGTCGAGTACAATCTTTCGACATATGCCCAGGCTGTCCACAGTTAAAACAGACTGTCCCCTTGATTGTACAACAACGGAGATATATGGCCCTTCTTACCGCACTTAAAACACGTTGGCGTAAACACCACTCTCTGTCCAGTTCCACTACCACTTGCACCTCCACTAACTGATGGTCGTTGAGATTGAGCCCCTGTTGGTCTGGAATACGGCTTACGCTGAAACCAATTCGTATTACTACCTCCACCTCTCTGAAATCTTGTCGGCCCAAAGTTCCGATTCCTCTGATCTCTAGATGGCTCCAACTCCTCAAGTCGAGCACAAGCATCCACCAAAGCATGAAACTGAGTCATTCTCAAGGATACCACTCCTCGTTTCAGTTCCACCCTTAAACCTGATTCAAACTTCCTACATCTCCACACATCGTCTTGTCGTGTCTGAGCATAATCTGAGAATTGAAACAAATTCTCAAACTTTGTGGCATACTCATTCATCGTCATATTCCCCTGTCGCAAACCAAGAAATTCCATTTCTTTGGCATGCCTAGCACTCGCAGGAAAATATTTATCCAGAAAAACATTAGAAAACACTTCCCATGTAATTTTAGTCCCTTCAGCTTGCAATACTCGGCGGGTTCCTCTCCACCAATGTTCTGCATCTCCTCTCAGCATGAAAACAGCATAAGTCACCTTCTTATCATCTACGCATCTCATTCCTTCAAAGATCCTCTCCAAATCTTGCATCCATTGACTTGCTTTCTCCGGATCAACCTCGCCTCTAAACTGTGGCGGATTATGACGCCTAAACTCAGCCAAATTTAGGGCATCAGCCGTAGTATCTTGCTGTTGAGCTGCTATCAGATTTTGCTGAGTAATCTCTGCAGCCATCCGCTGCATAGCCTCAGCAGCCGCAATCATAGGGTCCACATCACGATTCAAGTTCGTACGTCCTCTATCTCGTCCAGACATCTTCTTTCTTCAAACAAAATAAAACAAAATTAGATACATCCTTTTAGATACTTCTGAAAGGATATAAATCACAGAGAATCACACAGCACAAGCAAAAACAGACCCAACCACAACCCCAAAAGACTCCAGCTTGGGCTCTGATACCAACTAATGTAACACCCCTTTGGGGATGCCACACATATAAAGAAAATTAAAATAAATAAATAAAATCTACCTAAGTTATAAAACATTTATTACATAATAATATGGGTCGTAAAGTAATTCCTGATAAACGGATTATTAAAATAAAATATTGCGGAAAACATAAAATAAACAGAACAACACCACTCATAATATACATATGTTCCAAGTTATAAGTTATACAAATAATTTACAACTACAATTACAAATATTTAAACGAAACAAGTAAATAAAAACAGTAAAAGAGTCAATATATACATCCATACGCAGACGCGCCCAAAAAAAACATCATGCATATTTACTCCTCTGAAGGATCACTCTCAACATGAAAATGATCATCAGGAGACAAATATCCTGGATGTCTCGACTCTCGGCGGACATGAGACCGCGCAGTCGATATGAGTGTCATCTCACTAGGCTCAGTGGATACACCACCCCAAAGACGCCTAATGGATAAAGGTAACTCTAAATGCAAAAACACTGTCGTCGTCATCACTGGCTCGTCATCAAATCTATGGCGTAGGGTCACCGTCATCCGTCCCGCATACGTCACAGAGTCTCTATCTCCTCTCATGTGCCACGATAGCGATCCACCGTGAAACTCGAGAGTCACGAACCCCAAAAATCATGGCACCGCCATACCAAAACTAATCAATCCAATGGGTATGGATGATTAGATGGTTCTTGATCGTCAAACTGGTCGTCGACTAGCTGATCTTCCTCCTCCTCGGGGTACAGAACCTCAAGAGGCTGTTCCTCTTCCTCGAACTCTTTACCATATAAACAGGTATATACAGAAAACACATACAATAAAGAGGTAAGACAATCTAAAATCACCACAAACATGGCCAATAAGAAGACGACAAATAACAGATATACAATTCATGCATTATGAAAAGCTATAACATTAACAAGTAATAGAGTAGTGTAAAGATTCAAAAAGATTTACGTATCCCAACAATATACCATCACAGATAAAATAAAACAAAAAGCAAATAATACAATAGAACAATAGATAAAATAAATACAAGTAAACAAATAAATCAATATCAATATAATAAAAGATAAGACAAAAATAAATAGATAAGACAAAATAAATAAATAGATCCCAATAAATAAATATAAAACACACCCTACTCCATGGAGCTAAAAAAAAACATACAAAGATATCAGAGAGAATGACTCGCAAAAATCTATTAGTACCACGGCTGCCCAACCAACTATTGCGCGGTCACACGTTGCGTCTATAGCCCCACGACAAAGGAATCCATCATCCAGGCGTGGTGTAGTTCACGGTCTCACGTTGTGGCACTACAGGCAAATGTACTACTAGACTTTACAAATCTTGATTAAATATAGTGCGTGTCGAGTCCATTAGTGTGCTATCGGTTTACCATGGCCCAGCGGAGCTACCAACTGTCCACATATGGGATACCATACACTAACGTCTCCAAGTCCATTAGAACAATGAACCACACTACGTTTATCGCATCGACAACACGATGTGATTCGTCTCATCAACCAATCCACCAAAAATTTGGCATAAACTCAATACATAATTCCAAAAATATGAAATTACGAAAATGCCCTCAAGATAAGAATATGCCCTCAATGGCAGAAAAATGGAAAGCCTGTACGGGTTCACATTTTCCCGACAGCGAAAAATAAATACAGTAACGGTCAATCGCGTCGAAATTTTATCGCATTTTCACAATTCCATCGTTTTTACAAACGTTTATAAATCGCGTAAATATATTTTTCTATTTTCAAAATCGCGTAGGATTTTTAATACGTTTTCTCAATCGCGTAAGATTTTTAAATTATTTTCTTGACCGAATTCCTTAAAAATTGCTGTTTAAATAAACAGAAATAATAAATAATATTGTTAAGCTACGTATAATATTTTCTATACTGTATACTGACTTTTGGACATCTTTCCTATCTTATTTGTTCGTTTTTACTATAATTTGACAGTATTTTGCTTAGAAAATTATATTAATGGTTTCCTAATTTTACCGTAAAAATTCTGTTTATTAAATTTTTCAACCATATACTTAATCCTTTTGAAAACTACTAACATGCTTCAAAATACAGCATGAGCTATATGTTAGAAATTTTCAAAAGTTACTGTATTTCATTTCTAATAACAAAATCATTAGTTCTAAATTCTCAAACTTATTTCTAATTGATTCTTTTCCTTAAAACTCATTTTAGAAAAATTCTTTTTAACACCTATTGCATCCTTATACTTAGAAAAGGTTTGGATTTAATTTTAGAAACCATGGATACTTGGTTTGGCATGTTGGCCGAATTTCCTAAATACTTTGAAATTGATTTCTAAATTATTTCTCATCTTCTAAATATATGTCAAACTTATTGTATTGTCTAAATTCATTTAACCATTGTTTTAGAAAATGGTTTTTGAAATCAACACATTCATTTTAGGCATGTTGGCCGAAAATACTAAGTCTTACCATTTGATTTCTAAATTCATTTTCTTTGATCTAATCAACTTGAAACCTTCTTAATTCTCCTAGGTTAATTAAATTACCTTTTAAGAAAATTAAGAGAACATTTTGGTTCCCCATTGGTTAAAGGCCGTGAGCCTTGGTGTAGTGTTCTTTGGAACACACATGCATTTCCTTGACATGTTATTCACATCCTATACATTATCATGCAATTCTATACTTTATCATGCAATTCTAACACATGCAATATTATCAAAGCTTGTAGACATGCAAATTAAAGCTTGTAGACATGCAAACTATTACAAACAACAAATAGGAAAGCTACTAACAAATACACAACCACATCAAATAAGCTACTAACAAGCACAAACATGAATCCTTATGGATTCTACAATCACAAAATCAAACTCCATCTTCTTACCACCATCCATAGGTGATAAGATTTGTCTTCCTCTTACCTTAAATGAAGACAAAAAGGATTTTCTTTCACTCCTCCTAGGTCACGGTTTTCTCCTTCAAAATACCTAGCAAACTTAAACAAAACTACAAGTTACTAACCATTAAAAGAGAACCTAAACCATGGATAAATCATGGCTTAGAACTTTGAAAAAGAATTTAGAAAAGAAAAACAAGAGATTTCACCTCCTTGGTACAAACTTCCAAGTAGGTTTTCAAGCTTCAAATGTAAGAATTTGCAAGAACTCTCAACTAGAGATGTTCTTAGGATTGTGTTTAGGTTTAGAAAACTTGGTTGGATAGAATTTTAGGTGGTTGGATGGTGGAGTATGAAGCTTGGCCGAATAGTGAAGAAAGGAGGCAACAATGGTGTTTAGGGTTCTTGGATGAGAGAGAAGAGAGAAAAGCATGAAAGAAAAGTGAAGAATGGTCTTCCACCTCCCTTGGCCGTAGCACTCAAAGAGCATGCAAGGTGTGCATTTGCTTGGCTTCATCCAAGCCCTTGGAATGCATCAAAGGTTAAGATTAAAACTTGGTTAGCAAGCTTGTTTCCTATTGGTTGGTTCAAGCATAGTCACCATGCTTAGTCATTAAGCTTCATTAACTCTTAAGCCTAGTCATTAGCTGAGTCACCATGTTTCTTGAAAGTTCCTTCACTAATGATGATTAATTAAGCTACTAAGTTAACTGTATTAGCTAAACGTGGGTCCCACAAAACATTTCCGGATCCACTGTCACTAAGTTATACTGACTAATAAAATAATATTATAATAATACAAATTATTTTATTTGACTATTAAATCCTAAAAATAAAAGATTAATTTTAGGCTCATTCAATTGGGTTTAGTAAGATCCCCGCCTCTCGAATAATTAAAAACAGATTTTACCGGTCGGAAAAATATTATTTTCCCGCCCGTAGCAAATCACACAAAAAGTCCATATAAAATCACAGACAAGTAATATTGGACACTAAATCAAGTAGAAAACAATTAAAAACAAGAAAAAAACAAGACAAACAAAGACATTCGGGACGTAATGGTCATTTTCCCATTTTTTCCCACAACGTAGCTAATCATCCAAAAAGTTCAAATAAAATTACAGACAATATTAATTGTCTGTATATCTTCCAGAAAAATTAAAACAGTAGCTCGGAAAAACTTTTATTTTACCGTCTCGAAACAAATTACGTAAAAAGACCAAATAAAATTTGAGCCTGTATAAACGTATTTGTATTTCATGCAGAAATTGAGAAACAGTAAAATAGGGTTACAACGGTCATTCACACAAAAGCTTGAAAAACAGCAAACAGTACATTCGGTACATTTTTTAAAAATTGGGGTGTTACAACTCTCCTTAACAAATAAAAATTTCGTCCTCGAAATTCGCTGTTCCTCAAAACAAATGAGGATACTGATCCTTCATTTTATCTTCCAGCTCCCAGGTAGCTTCACCCGTCACACCATTCCATATGACCTTCACTAGCTCGATCATTTTCCCTCGAAGTTTCTTTACCTTTCTGTCCTCAATTCTGACAGGTAAAGTTTCGTAAGTCAAATTCTCCTTCAACTGTACTTCATCTGGCTGTATAACATGTGTCGGATCTGGTATATACTTTCGTAACTGAGACACATGAAACACGTCATGCAGATTCGACAGAAACGGCGACATAGCGATCTGATACGCTACAAGACCTATACGTCGGATAATCTGATACGGTCCAATGAATTTAGGAGTAAGTTTCTTAGACTTAATAACTCTTCTGACACCAGTCGTAGGAGTAACTCTTAGAAACACATGCTCACCCTCCTCAAATTCAAGAGGTCGTCTTCGTTTATCCGCATAACTTTTCTGTCTACTTTGCGTCGTTCTCATCTTCTCTTGTATCATCTTTACCTTCTCCGTAGTCTGTTGTACAAGATCTGGTCCAACAGTCATACTTTCCCCATCTTGATACCAACACAACGGTGTTTGACATCGTCTTCCATACAACGCCTCATAGGGTGCCATCCCTATACTTGAGTGAAAGCTATTATTGTAGGTGAATTCTATCAAAGATAAAAATTCATCCCAACTTCCTTGTTGTTCTAAAACACAAGCACGCAACAGATCTTCCAAAGACTGTATAGTTCTCTCTGTCTAACCATCTGTCTACGGATGATACGCTGAACTCAGTCGTAACTTAGTTCCCATAGCTTCTTGCAGACTCCGCCAAAATCTTGACGTAAACCTCGGATCTCGATCAGAAACTATACATGTAGGTACACCATGTAATCTGACAATTTCACTGATGTACAACTGGGTTAATCTTTCCAATGAATACTTAATATTAATTTGTAAGAAATGAGCCGATTTCGTAAGCCTATCGACTATAACCCATATCGAATCATGACCTTTCCTCGTCTTTGGCAAACCAGTAATGAAATCCATCGATATACTATCCCATTTCCATTCTGGAATGGATAACAGTTGTAACATTCCAGCTGGTCTTTGATGTTCCACTTTCGCCTTTTGACAGACTAGACAAGTTGATACACACCTAATAACATCACTCTTCAATCCATGCCACCAAAATAACTTCTTCAAGTCTTGGTACATCTTTGTTATGCCTGGATGCATACTCAATAGACTAGTATGGGCATGTTCCACAATATATCGCCTCAGCTCCCGGTCACGAGGAACACAGACTCTACCCCGAAACCTCAGAATTCCATCAGTTCCTTCTTTGAACTCTGTTGTCTCGTCTTGTTTTATTTGTTCTCTTATTCCTTGTAAAAATTCATCGGCATTCTGCTTTTCCCTTATGTCTTCCATCAGCTCGCTCGAGATAGTAACCATGTTAATACAGATCTTTCCCGGTTTCAACTCAACAAATGACCACTCATCTCTAAAGTGTTCAATGAGCTCCTTTTCTTTGATCATCAGAGCAGAAACACTGATAATCTTTCTACTTAAGGAGTCAGCCACAACATTCGCCTTGCCAGGGTGGTACAACAATTGAAAATCATAATCTTTCAGGAATTCTAACCATCTCCGCTGCCTCATGTTCAGCTCCTTCTGATCATACAAGTATTTCAAGCTCTTGTGATCACTGAAAATGTTGAACGTTGCTCCATAGAGAAAATGTCTCCATATCTTTAGAGCAAAAACCACAGCGGCCAATTCCAAATCGTGCGTTGGATAATTCCTCTCATGAACCTTCAATTGTCGAGAAGCATATGCCACAACGTTCCGATCTTGCATCAACACGCATCCTAGCCCTTGATAAGAAGCGTCGCAATACACATCAAAAGATTTCGTCGAATCTGGTAGGATCAACACCGGTGCAGTTGTTAATCTCTTCTTCAATTCTTGAAAACTGGCTTCACGTTCTTCCGTCCATTCAAAAGCTTGATTTTTCCTCGTAAGTTGTGTAAGTGGTTCAGCAATCTTCGAAAAACCCTCGATAAACCTCCGGTAATATCCAGCAAGTCCAACAAAACTTCGAACTTCTGTTACCGTCTTAGGTCTTTCCCATTGTAAAACAGTCTCCACTTTTATGGATCTACCGCAATACCTTCTTTAGAAATTACGTGACCAAGAAATTGGACTTCTTCCAACCAGAACTCACACTTAGCCAATTTCGCATACAGCTGCTTCTCCCTCAAAATCCGAAGGACAACACCAAGATGTTCAGCATGCTCTTCCTTCGATTGAGAATAGATCAGAATGTCATCGATAAAGACAACGACAAATCTGTCTAGATACGGACGAAAAATCCTATTCATATAATCCATAAATATGGCAGGAGCATTTGTCACCCCGAATGGCATCACCTGATACTCATAATGCCCATATCGAGTTCGGAAAGCAGTTTTCGGCACATCTTCCCCTTTTACAAGAATCTGGTGATAACCAGACCTCAAATCTATCTTGGAAAATACCACAGCTCCTTTCAACTGATCCATCAAGTCATCAATTCTTGGAAGCGGATATTTATTCTTGATAGTCACCTTGTTCAGCTGACGATAATCCACACAAAGCCGAGAAGTTCCGTCCTTCTTCTTGACCAAAAGTACTGGCGCACCCCATGGTGAAACACTAGGTCGCACAAACTCTTTCTCCAATAGCTCCACCAATTGCTTCTTTAACTCCTCCAATTCCACTGGCGACATACGATACGGTGCAATTGAGATAGGACCTGTTCCTGGTACTAAATCAATTGAGAACTCGATCTCCCTCTCAGGTGGCAAACCAGGTACGTCATCAGGAAAAACATCAGGAAACTCGTTGACAACAGGAATAGTATTCACATCCTTCTCATTCTTAACTTCTAGAGAAGACAATACCATATATCCCTGCGCTCCATCTCTTAACAAAGACTTGACCTTAACAGCAGTTAAGAACCCAAACTTTTCTTCCTTAGGAAAAACTATGGTTTTACTTGCACAATCTATAAGGATATGGTTAGAACATAACCAGTCCATCCCTAAAATTACATCTATCTCAACAAGAGGTAAACAAATCAAGTTGACCATAAACAAACGGCCCTTCACAACAATAGGACAATCTAAACAGATCTTAGATGTAACAACAGGTTTAGCAGTTGGCGTAGAAACATTCAACTTAACATTCAGAGAAGACACAGACAACTTCAATCTTTCCACACAATCATAGGAAATAAATGAGTGTGTAGCACCAGAATAATATAATACAGTCAGAAGATTACCTCCAATGTCTCCTTCTCCCTAAATAAGATCATCATACTTAGAAATCTCAGATCCCATCATTGTATATACTCGTCCTCCTGACCTTGGTTGAGTACTTCCAGATTTTTGCTGATTAGCTCTAACATACCGAACAACAGGTTTCTTCTCTAGTCGAGTACAATCTTTCGACATATGCCCAGGCTGTCCACAGTTAAAACAAACTGTCCCCTTGATTGTACAATCTGGAGATATATGGCCCTTCTTACCGCACTTAAAACACGTTGGCGTAAACACCACTCTCTGTCCAGTTCCACTACCACTTGCACCTCCACTAACTGATGGTCGTTGAGATTGAGCCCCTGTTGGTCTGGAATACGGCTTACGCTGAAACTGATTCGTATTACTACCTCCGCCTCTCTGAAACCTTGTCGGCCCAAAGTTCCGATTCCTCTGATCTCTAGATGGCTCCAACTCCTCAAGTCAAGCACAAGCATCCACCAAAGCATGAAACTGAGTCATTCTCAAGGATACCACTCCTCGTTTCAGTTCCACCCTTAAACCTGATTCAAACTTCCTACATCTCCACACATCGTCTTGTCGTGTCTGAGCATAATCTGAGAATTGAAACAAATTCTCAAACTTTGTGGCATACTCATTCACCGTCATATTCCCCTGTCGCAAACCAAGAAATTCCATTTCTTTGGCATGCCTAGCACTCGCAGGAAAATATTTATCCAGAAAAACATTAGAAAACACTTCCCATGTGATTTTAGTCCCTTCAGCTTGCAATACTCGGCGGGTTCCTCTCCACCAATGTTCTGCATCTCCTCTCAGCATGAAAACAGCATAAGTCACCTTCTTATCATCTACGCATCTCATTCCTTCAAAGATCCTCTCCAAATCTTGCATCCATTGACTTGCTTTCTCCGGATCAACCTCGCCTTTAAACTGTGGCGGATTATGACGCCTAAACTCAGCCAAATTTAGGGCACCAGCCGTAGCATCTTGCTGTTGAGCTACTCTCAGATTTTGCTAAGTAATCACTTCAGCCATCCGCTGCATAGCCTCAGCAGCCGCAATCATAGGGTCCACATCACAATTCATGTTCGTACGTCCTCTACCTCGTCCAGACATCTTCTTTCTTCAAACAAAACAAAACAAAATTAGATACATCTTTTTAGATACTTCCGAAAGGATATAAATCACAGAGAATCACACAACACAAACAAAAACAGACCCAACCACAACCCCAAAAGACTCTAACTTGGGCTCTGATACCAACTAATGTAACACCCCTTTGGGGATGCCACACATATAAAGAAAATTAAAATAAATAAATAAAATCTACCCAAGTTATAAAACATTTATTACATAATAATATGGGTCGTAAAGTAATTCCTGATAAACGGATTATTAAAATAAAATATTGCGGAAAACATAAAATAAACAGAACAACACCACACATAATATACATATGTTCCAAGTTATAAGTTATACAAATAATTTACAACTATAATTACAAATATTTAAACAGAAACAGTAAATAAAAACAGTAAAAGAGTCAATATATACATCCATACGCAGACGCGCCCAAAAAAAACATCATGCATATTTACTCCTCTGAAGGATCACTCTCAACATGAAAATGATCATCAGGAGACAAATATCCCGGATGTCTCGACTCTCGGCAGACATGAGACCGTACAGTCGATACGAGTGTCATCTCACTAGGCTCAGTGGATACACCACCCTAATGACGCCTAATGGATAAAGGTAACTCTAAATGCAGAAACACCATCGTCGTCATCACTGGCTCGTCATCAAATCTATGGCGTAGGGTCACCGTTATCTGTCCCGCATACGTCACAGAGTCTTTATCTCCTCTCATGTGCCACGATAGCGATCCACCGTGAAACTCGAGAGTCACGAACCCCAAAAATCCTGGCACCGCCATACCAAAACTAATTAATCCAATGGGTATGGATGATCAGATGGTTCTTGATCGTCAAACTGGTTGTCGGCTAGCTGATCTTCCTCCTCCACGGGGTACAGAACCTCAAGAGGCTGTTCCTCTTCCTCGAACTCTTTACCATATAAACAGGTATATACAGAAAACACATACAATAAAGAGGTAAGACAATCTAAAATCACCACAAACATGGCCAATAAGAAGACGACAAATAACAAATATACAATTCATGCATTATGAAAAGCTATAACATTAACAAGTAACAGAGTAGTGTAAAGATTCAAAAAGATTTACGTATCCCAACAATATACCATCACAGATAAAATAAAACAAGAAGCAAATAATACAATACAACAATAGATAAAATAAATACAGTAAACAAATAAATCAATATCAATATAATAAACAGATAAGACAAAAATAAATAGATAAGACAAAATAAATAAATAGATCCCAATAAATAAATATAAAACACACCCTACTCCATGGAGCTAAAAAAAAACAAACAAAGATATCAGAGAGAATGACTCGCAAAAATCTATTAGTACCACGGCTGCCCAACCAACTATTGCGCGGTCACACGTTGCGTCTATAGCCCCACGACACAGGAATCCATCATCCAGGCGTGGTGTAGTTCACGGTCTCACGTTGTGGCACTACAGGCAAATGTACTACTACACTTTACAAATCTTGATTAAATATAGTGCGTGTCGAGTCCATTAGTGTGCTATCGGTTTACCACGGCACCACGGAGCTACCAACTCGTCCACATATGGGATACCGTACACTAACGTCTCCAAGTCCATTAGAACAATGAACCACACTACGTTTATCGCATCGACAACACGATGTGATTCGTCTCATCAACCAATCCACCAAAAATTTGGCATAAACTCAATACATAATTCCAAAAATATGAAATTACAAAAATGCCCTCAAGATAATAATATGCCCTCAATGGCAGAAAAATAGAAAGCCTGTACGGGTTCACATTTTCCCGACAGCGAAAAATCCTCAAAAGCCTGTACGGGTTCATATTTTCCCGACAGCAAAAAATAAATACAGTAACGGTCAATCGCGTAGAAATTTTATCGCGTTTTCACAATTCCATCATTTTTACAAACGTTTATAAATCGCGTAAATATATTTTTCTGTTTTCAAAATCGCGTAGGATTTTTAATACGTTTTCTCAATCGCGTAAGATTTTTAAATTATTTTCTTGGCCGAATTCCTTAAAAATTACTGTTTAAATAAACAGAAATAATAAATAATACTGTTAAGCTACGTATAATATTTTCTATACCGTATACTGACTTTTGGACATCTTTCCTATCTTATTTGTTCGTTTTTACTAAAATTTGACAGTATTTTGCTTAGAAAATTATATTAATAGTTTCCTAATTTTACCGTAAAAATTTTGTTTATTAAATTTTTAAACCATATACTTAATCCTTTTGAAAACTACTAACATGCTTCAAAATACAGCATGAGCTATATGTTAGAAATTTTCAAAAGTTACTGTATTTCATTTCTAATAACAAAATCATTAGTTCTAAGTTCTCAAACTTATTTCTAATTGATTCTTTTCCTTAAAACTCATTTTAGAAAAATTCTTTTTAACACCTATTGCATCCTTATACTTAGAAAAGGTTTGGATTTAATTTTAGAAACTATGGATACTTGGTTTGGCATGTTGGCCGAATTTCCTAAATACTTTGAAATTGATTTCTAAATTATTTCTCATCTTCTAAATATATGTCAAACTTATTGTATTGTCTAAATTCATTTAACCATTGTTTTAGAAAATGGTTTTTGAAATCAACACATTCATTTTAGGCATGTTGGCCGAAAATACTAAGTCTTACCATTTGATTTCTAAATTCATTTTCTTTGATCTAATCAACTTGAAACCTTCTTAATTCTCCTAGGTTAATTAAATTACCTTTTAAGAAAATTAAGAGAACATTTTGGTTCCCCATTGGTTAAAGGTCGTGAGCCTTGGTGTAGTGTTCTTTGGAACACACATGCATTTCCTTGACATGTTATTCACATCCTATACATTATCATGCAATTCTATACTTTATCATGCAATTCTAACACATGCAATATTATCAAAGCTTGTAGACATGCAAATTAAAGCTTGTAGACATGCAAACTATTACAAACAACAAATAGGAAAGCTACTAACAAATACATAACCACATCAAATAAGCTACTAACAAGCACAAACATGAATCCTTATGGATTCTACAATCACAAAATCAAACTCCATCTTCTTACCACCATCCATAGGTGATAAGATTTGTCTTCCTCTTACCTTAAATGAAGACAAAAAGGATTTTCTTTCACTCCTCCTAGGTCACGGTTTTCTCCTTCAAAATACCTAGCAAACTTAAACAAAACTACAAGTTACTAACCATTAAAAGAGAACCTAAACAATGGATAAATCATGGCTTAGAAATTTGAAAAAGAATTTAGAAAAGAAAAACAAGAGATTTCACCTCCTTGGTACAAACTTCCAAGTAGGTTTTCAAGCTTCAAATGTAAGAATTTGCAAGAACTCTCAACTAGAGATGTTCTTAGGATTGTGTTTAGGTTTAGAAAACTTGGTTGGATAGAATTTTAGGTGGTTGGATGGTGGAGTATGAAGCTTGGCCGAATAGTGAAGAATGGAGGCAACAATGGTGTTTAGGGTTCTTGGATGAGAGAGAAGAGAGAAAAGCATGAAAGAAAAGTGAAGAATGGTCTTCCACCTCCCTTGGCCGTAGCACTCAAAGAGCATGCAAGGTGTGCATTTGCTTGGCTTCATCCAAGCCCTTGGAATGCATCAAAGGTTAAGATTAAAACTTGGTTAGCAAGCTTGTTTCCTATTGGTTGGTTCAAGCATAGTCACCATGCTTAGTCATTAAGCTTCATTAACTCTTAAGCCTAGTCATTAGCTGAGTCACCATGTTTCTTGAAAGTTCCTTCACTAATGATGATTAATTAAGCTACTAAGTTAACTGTATTAGCTAAACATGGGTCCCACAAAACATTTTCGAGTCCACTATCACTATGTTATACTGACTAATTAAATAATATTATAATAATACAAAATTATTTTATTTGACAGTTAAATCCTAAAAATTAAAAGATTAATTTTAGGCTCATTCAGAATTGGGTTTAGTAAGATCCCTCGCCTCTGAAAAATTAAAAATAGATTTTATCGGTCCGAAAAAATATTATTTTCCTGCCCCGTAGCAAATCACACAAAAAGTCCATATAAAATCACAGACAGTAATATTGGACACTAAATCAAGTAGAAAACAATTAAAAACAGCAAAAACAAGACAAACAAAGACGTTCGGGACGTAATGGTTATTTTCTCATTTTTTCCCACAACGTAGCTAATCATCCAAAAAGTTCAAATAAAATTTACGTAAGTATTAATTGTCTGTATATCTTCCAGAAAAATTAAAACAGTAGCTCGGAAAAACTTTTATTTTACCGTCTCGAAACAAATTACATAAAAAGACCAAATAAAATTTGAGCCTGTATAAACGTATTTGTATTTCATGCAGAAATTGAGAAACAGTAAAATAAGGACACAACAGTCATTCACACAAAAGCTTGAAAAACAGCAAACAGTACATTCGGTACATTTTCTAAAAATTGGGGTGTTACAGTGTATGCCCTAGAGGCCAAAACATTTTGTCTATATTTACATACATTGTATTACGCTATTTTTTTAATATATGAGACATTCATTTATCATGTTCTTTTTTATAAACATAATAAAGTCCTTAGAATAGTAAGTTTGGTACTATAGGACATCAAGTGGATGACTTGATCGTGAGATCCTATTAGATAAAACACTATTCTTAAATGTCCCTAGTCAAGTATTATTGTTAATTAGGACAACAATAATGCATTGAGACTAATGTGTGTGTAGACTGATGACCACATCTCACAGGTCATGGATATGAGATATCAAGTCTTCACATGGATACATATTAGAGTAATGATGTATTGGATAGACCTGCCATGAGAACGCTACGTGGATCGTTACGTGAGTGTCATAAGCGATTCTCATATTGATAATGGTGTATGTGGTCCTTTGACCTGAAATCACTACAATTCCTACTGAGGAGTTGTGTGTTTTAATGCCATCAAACATCATTTGTAACAAGATGATTATAAAGTTAGTTATTAGATATACCGCAATTCATGTGGAGGAATGTGAGTGACCTAGATGAGATTTGTCCCTCCTACATAACTAGAGTGATATCTTCGGGGGCCCTGATTGAGTGAGACTACGAAATGCATGGCCATGCTCAAATAAGTCAATATGAGATATTGATCTCATTTGTTATTACTATGTCTACTTGAGAATCAGGAAACTGAAGATTGAACTAAACAAGGGTGACACGTTCCATGCCTTGTGTTCAATCTAGATATCTAGACAAAGGGACTAAACTAGTCAAATCACTAACATTCTCATTACTTGGGTAGCAGCGATGTGTTACTAGATACCGGTCACTGTTTATAATATTAAAATGAGATTTTAATATTACTACTAACGCTATGAGTACCTGCAGGGTCGCACACTTAGAGCAGACTAAATTGGAGCAATAAGGATCCAAGTTGGACTTGGATTCAATTGTGGGCCTAACTCATGACAGATGACTTTAGTGTTGCATAACTTACCTTGTTACTGCTCACACTCACTTAAGGCAGCCACTATTATAAATAGTATTGCTAAGGGGACTGCTAAGTATGCAACATCACAACCCTAGCAGCACCTACAGAAAGTGAGTGAGAGACAGTGAAAGGTCTTCTTCTATTCTCTTCGCAGCTAGCACTACGTAACAGAGGCGTGACTCCTTTTTTCAAGTCTGTTCGTGTCAATACTGCAGAGACATTGTCGCTATTACGGTGTTGGTGATTCACCTCACTTGTGTTTATCACGCTTCAACAGGTAAACATTGTAAAACTTGGATTATGGCTTTTTCACATGGATCCTGTGAGGGAATTTTATTATTCCGTTACGTGATTCTTATCCGCATTTCCCAACAGTGGTATCAGAGGCACTTATGAAACCATGATTCGATTTTTTTGCTCTTCTTGTTATATACAATAACATGATTCGTTGCTTTCTTTTCATAAAAGATATGATCTTTATACGTTATTTCTGAAATTGAAATAATGATTTATGAAATCGTGTTCTGTTTGATTTGTTGTTTATGAAACATGTTGATGTTTTTGATACCATGAAAATGCTCATATGATTCTGTGAAAAACCGTTTTGAAAGCTTTCTATTTCTGCGTTTTTTTGGTATATGTATATATGTGATATGTATGATTCTGTGAAAATCATTTTGAAAGCTTTCTGTTTCTGCATTTTTCTGGTATATGTATATATGTGATATGTATGATTATGTGAAAACCATTTTGAATGCTTTCTGTTTCTGTGTTTTTCTAGTATAAATGAGATATATACACAGCAGCACGACACAAGGTTTTGGAAACCTTGTTTCCGGTTTGCGGTAGCTATGAAGCTTCCTCATGACATGAAGTGTTCATGTCTTCACGCGTTCTGGAAACCTTGTTTCTGGATAGGTGATGGCGGCTATGAGGAACCCCTGCGGCACATTAAGCGTTCATGTGTTTGCGGGCCTTAGGGTTCAAGTGTTGTTGCCCTAGCCGTCATAGAGGCAAAATGGGTCTAAGTCAATTTTTGTTCAAGAAACCAGTAGTGGTATATGAATGAAAAATTTTGGACCGGGGAGCTGCCCCTGCACCCCGCAAGGGGCGGCCTCCCCTTGACCGCGTTGCGTGGTGTGTGATATTCAAAAGTGCGATATTCAAAACCATTTTTATAATTCACAAAATAATAACGTGTTATTGCTATGTGTTTATGTATACTTAGTGATGCATGGTGCATGGTGCATGGTTATGGCCTTAGTCCTTTTTTTATGCTATTTTGGTTATTTTAAATACGACCTGCGTGTCGTGCCTTTCTCTCTACATTTTGATTGTACATTCTCTTCTCACCTAACTCCCCTCGAATGTAAAAGAGGTTTCTATATAATGTAATCTTGATGTGGAGGCAAGAAGACGGCATCAAGTGCGAACGTTGGTGGGAGACGCTTGGTGAAGCTAGCTTAGTTAATGCTACTCTCTTAGAGGCCATAACCATGTTACATTTATTATATGCTTTATATGTATGAGATGCATGGATGATGTTTATGGTATGTTAAACAAGTTTAATAAATGGTGAGATCTAATAATAAAATTCCCTCAAAGTAAATATTAAGTCATTATGTGATGCCTTCCAATGCGTGGCACTCATCAAAACTAGTATCGATCAAGTGTAGGTCTGCCAAAGCAGGATGCCTTTATTTATATTAGTAAAATGCGATGGGATAAGAATAATATCCAATTGCCAACAATTTGGTTTGACTTAACTAGGCCATTTCAATAGGATTGAAGGCTTAGAGGCTTGGAGTTAGGCTTTAGTCCATTAGATGGATTAGAATAAGTGTTATTTACCCAACTATCCAAGAGTTGCATGTGATGTAATTGGAAAGAGTTTCCAACCTAAAATAACCGAATTTTAGGCGATCAGCCAAAGCTGACTCAAAGCTAGGTGAAATATGGATCTTGGCCCACTAGAAAATCTCTTGATGGGATTTTTCGAGTCAATGCAGAGGGTCAGTGATTTGAATAAAATAATGGAAGACATATTTAATTAAAGACCTTGTTAAATATGTTTATGACATGATACTTATATTTTGCATATTTCTGTTGATAGATTACCATGGCAACAAATATTTCAAGTAACTTATCATTATGATCAGTCCTTAAGAAGGACAAGTTGTCTGGGACAAATTTCCTAGACTGGTACAGGAACTTGAGGATTGTCCTCAAGCAAGAAAAAAAGCTGTATGTTTTAGAACAGCCTATTCCTGAGCCACCTGCTACTAATGCCCCTAGAGTTGAAAGAGATGCTTATAAGAAGCATCAAAATGATGCCTTGGACGTCATATGTCTAATGCTAGCCACCATGAACTCTGAGCTCCAAAAGCAACATGAGAACATGGATGCCTATGATATGATCGTACACCTCAAAAAGCTCTATGAAGAGCAGGCTAGACATAAGAGATATGAGGTCTGTAAAGCATTATTTCAGTGTAAGCTAGTAGAAGGAAGCCCTATTGGTGCTTATGTACTCAAGATGATTGGGTACATTGAAAACCTAGAGAGACTTAGTTCTCCTTTGGGCCAAGTGTTGGCCACTGAATTAGTGCTGCAATCATTGCCAGAAAGTTTCAGTCAATTTATCATGAACTAGAACATGAATGAAATTGATAAATCACTACCAGAGCTACTAAGCAAGTTGAGAACTGCTGAGTAGAACATAAACAAAGGCAACGGAAAGGCCATAATGATGGTCCAAAAGAATAAGGGCAAGAAGTAGCAGAAAAAGCCCATGGACAAGTGGAAGGGCAAGGGCAAGGATAAGTCCAAAGCCAGCACCTCTAGCTTGAAACCAGTGGGTGGAGTGGCTATGGAAGGTACATGCTTCCACTATGGTTAGACCGGACATTAGAAGAGGAACTGAGCCAAGTACCTGGAGGAGCTCAAGAAGAAGAAGGGAAATGAGACTTCCACTTCAAGTATTTTTGTTATAGAAGTCAATTTATCTACTTCTGCATCATGGGTATTAGATACTGGATGTGGATCTCACATTTGTGTAAATGTGCAGGATTGAAAGAGCAGTAGACCATTGAATAAAGGTGAAGTCAACCTACGAGTGGGAAATGGAGCAAAGGTTATTGCACTAACCATAGGGACTTATTTATTAGCTTTGCCCACTAGGCTTGTAATTGAATTGGATAATTGTTATTTTGTACCTGTTATTAGCAGGAATATCATTTATGTTTCTTGTTTGGACAAGAAAGGTTTTACTTTTATAATAAAGATCAAAAGTTGTTCTATTTATTTGAATGATATTTTCTATGGTAGCACATATCTGAGTAATGGACTTTATGTCCTTGATCTCGAAATGCCCATCTGTATCGTAAATACAAAGAGGTTCAAGTTAAATGATATGAACCCGACTTATCTCTGGCATTGTCGTTTGGGCCACATAAATGAGAAACGCATCTCCAAACTCCATAAAGATGGATTCTTGGACTCGTTTGATTTCGAATCATATGAGACATCTGAATCTTGTTTATTGGGGAAGATGACTAAGGCCCTATTCACTGGATAAGGTGAAAGGGCTAGTGATCTTTTGGGCCTCATACATAGTGATGTATGTGGGCCACTAAACACACTAGTTAGAGGCAATTTTCAATATTTCATTACATTTACTGACGATTTCAGTATATATGGATTTGTATATCTTATGAAGCACAAATCAGAATCCTTTGAAAAGTTCAAAGAGTTCAAGAATGAAGTACAAAACCAACTTGGCAAGAGTATTAAAATCCTTTGATCAGATTGAGGAGGTGAATACTTAAGCCAACAGTTTGATGATCATCTGAAAGAATGTGGGATAATATCTCAACTCACTCCTCTTGGAACACCACAATGGAATGATGTTTCTGAAAGGAGGAATCGGACCTTATTGGACATGGTCCGATCCATGATGAGTCATGCAGACCTTCCAGGCTCTTTCTGGGGACATGCTCTGTTAACAGCAGCTTTCACACTTAACTGTGTTCCATCTAAAGACGGTTCAATAGACACCATATGAAATGTGTACTGAGAGACGACCCAGTATGTCTTTTATGAAGATTTAGGATTGCAAAGCTTATGTGAAACGTCAAGTTTTTGATAAGCTTGGCCCTAAATTAGATAAATGCTTCTTTGTGGGGTATCACAAGGAAACCAAGGGATACTATTTCTATAATCCTACTGAGGGCAAAGTGTTTGTTGCACAGACTA
This sequence comes from Ormosia emarginata, assembly GCA_029884605.1. Taxonomy (NCBI): domain Eukaryota; kingdom Viridiplantae; phylum Streptophyta; class Magnoliopsida; order Fabales; family Fabaceae; genus Ormosia; species Ormosia emarginata. The sequence goes on from JAQQTP010000088.1 coordinate 52,852,572, forward strand.
CTGTATTCCTAGAAAAGGAGTTTATCTCCAAAGGAACCAGTGGAAGGAAAGTAGAACTTGAAGAAATTCAAAGTTCACAGAGTAACAGCGAACTGATGGTGGAAATAGAGCAGCCTCCACAAGTCGTTGTGGAACCATAATCTGCTCTAGTAGCACAAGACCCGCGTAGATCTAACAGGATACGTCATCAACCAGAGAGATATGGATTTCTCATGACCCAACAAGTTGATGTATTGCTCATGGATCAAGATGAGCCTATGACTTACCAGGAAGCCATTATTGGCCTAGAATCTAAAAAATGGCTTGAGGCCATGAGATCTGAAATGGAATCCATGTATGCCAACCAGGTATGGACGTTGGTTGACCCACCTGAAGGGGTAAAACCCATTGGGTGCAAGTGGGTTTTCAAGAAGAAAACAGGCATGGATGGTAATATTCATACCTTTAAGGCGCGATTGGTGGCTAAAGGTTTCAAGCAAATTCATGGTGTAGACTATGATGAGACTTTTTTCCCAATTGAGATGCTTAAATTTGTTCGGATCTTGCTTGCTATTGTAGTATACCATGATTATGAAATCTGGCAAATGGATGTCAAAACTGCTTTCCTTAATGGAAATCTTCTCGAGGATGTGTACATGACACAGCCTGAGGGTTTTGCCACTCCACAGGATGCTAAAAAGGTATGCAAGTTGCAACGATCTATTTATGGATTGAATCAAGCTTCCAGAAACTAGAATTTTCGTTTTCATGATACAATCAAAAAGTTTGGTTTCATCAAGAATGAAGAAGAATCTTGTGTCTACAAGAAGGTTAGTGGGAGCACAGTTGTTTTTCTGGTGTTGTATGTAGATGACATACTACTAATTGGAAATGACATCCCTACCCTACAGTCTGTAAAGACTTGGTTAGGGAAGTGCTTTTCTATGAAAGACTTGGGCGAAGCCACCTATGTATTAGGTATCAGGATCCATAGAGATAGATCACAGAGATTGCTAAGTCAGAGTACATACATAGACAAAGTGTTAAGATGGTTTAACATGCATGAATCCAAGAAAGGACTCTTGCCTATGTCGCATGGTGTAAACCTATCTACGGCTTAATCCCCTTCCACCCAGGATGAGAGGGATCACATGAGTAAGATTTCATATGCATCTTCAATTAGATCTATCATGTATGCCATGTTATGTACTCGACCAGACATCTCGTATGCTTTGAGCATGATGAGTAGGTACTAGTCTGATCCTAGTGAGAGTCACTGGAGTGCTGTCAAGAACATCCTTAAGTACTTGAGAAGGACTAAGGACTCGTTCTTAGTATATGGAGCCGAGGAGGAACTAGTTGTAAAAGGTTACATTGATGCTAGCTTCCAAACCGATAAGGATGACTCCAGATCACAATCAGGTTTTGTTTATTGCCTGAATGGTGGGACTGTGAGCTGGAAGAGTTCAAAGCAGGAGACAGTCGCCGATTCTACAATAGAGGTTGAGTATATTACTGCCTCCAATGTAGCAAAGGAGGCTGTTTAGATTAGGAAGTTCATTATTGAGCTTGGTGTAACTCCTAGCATTGTGGACCCAGTGGACCTCTATTGTGATAATAATGGAGCCATTACACAAGCTAAGGAGCCTAGATCTCACCAGCGATCCAAACATATACTTAGGCGCTTCCATCTCATTCGAGAGATCATCGATAGAGGAGATGTGAAGATATACAGAGTACCAACAGATGATAACATTGTTGATCCACTGATGAAGCCTTTTGCATAGCAGAAGCATAAGGGTCACACTAGGTCTTTATTAGATACAATCCTGATTGGCTTTAGTGCAAGTGGGAGATTGTTGGTGTATGCCCTAGAGGCTAATACATTTTGTCTATATTTACATACATTGTATTATGTTATTTTTTTAATATATGAGGCATTTCATTTATTGTGTTCTTTTTTTATAAACATAATAAAGTCCTTAGAATAGTAAGTTTGATACTATAGGACATCAAGTAGATGACTTGATCGTGAGATCTTATTGGATAAAACACTATTCTTAAATGTCCCTAGTCAAGTATTATTGTTAATTAGGACAACAATAATGCATTGAGACTAGTATGTGCGTAGACCGATGACTACATCTCACGGGTCATTGATATGAGATATCAAGTCTTCACATGGATACATATTAGAGTAATGATGTATTGGACAGACCCGCCATGAGAACGCTACATGGATTGTTACATGAGTGTCATAAGCAATTCTCATAGTGATAACGGTGTATGTGGTCCTTTGACCTGAAATCACTAAAATTCCTATATGAGGAGTTGTGTGTTTTAATGCCATCAAACGTCATTTGTAACAAGATGATTATAAAGTTAGTTATCAGACATATCGCGATTCATGTGGAGGGATGTGAGTGACCTAGATAGGATTTGTCCCTCCTACATAACAGGAGTGATATCTTCGGGCCCCCTGATTGAGTGAGACTACGAAATGCATGGCCATGCTCAAATGAGTCAATATGAGATATTGATCTCATTTGTTATTACTATGTCTATTCGAGAATCAGAAAACTGAAGATTGAACTAAACAAGGGTGACATGTTCCATGCCTTGTGTTCAATCTAGATATCTGGATAAAGGGACTAAACGAGTCAAATCACTGACATTCTCATTACTTGGGTTACAGTGATGTGTTGTTAGATACCGCTTACTATTTGTAATATTAAAATGAGATTTTAATATTACTACTAACATCATGAGAACCTGCAGGGTCTCACACTTAGAGGAAACTAAATTAGAGCAATAAGGATCCAAGTTGGACTTAGATTCAATTGTGGGCCTAACTCATGACAAATGAGTTTAGGGTTGCACAGCTTACCTTGCTACTGCTCACACTCACTTAAGGCAGCCACTATTATAAATAGTACTGCTAAGGGTGCTGCTAAGTATGTAACATCACAACCCTAGCCGCACCTACAAAAAGTGAGTGAGAGACAATGAAAGGTCTTCTTCTCTTCTCTTCGCAACTAGCACTGCGTAACAAAGGCGTGACTCCTTTTTGCAAGTCTGTTTGTGTGAATACTATAGAGACATTGTTGCTATTATGGTGTTGGTGATTCACCTCGCTTGTGTTTATCACGCTTCAAGAGGTAAACATTTTAAAACTCAAATTATGGCTTTTTCGCATGGATCCTGTGAGGGAATTTTATTATTCTGCTGTGTGATTCTTATCCACAATTCCCAACATTAGGAAGTTCCATGGCATTAAAAAAAATCCTTGTTTCTCCCAGACAGCCACGCCTAGGCGCAGCTCTGTCACGCCTTGGCACCATGCTCTCTGTCTCACCCACACCTAGACATGGTTCAATGGCACCTAGGCACCACCTTGCGACAGAGTTTTCTGTAGAATTCTACAGATGGCAGCCACTGTTCCATTTGGAACAAGTGGCCTTCCAACCACTTAAGCCTCCATCTCAAGTGATTTCCAACACCCCACAACATCAATAAACTCATTGTAACTATCAAACAATTTTCAAATCACTCCACATGGATTAATGAATCAAACAACTACCTCAAACACCTAAAACTCAACTCTTTGCTCAAGAGGAATCAAAGGAAACTAAGGAATGCAAATTCATCTCCAAGTGTCAAATAAACCAAAATCATATCATTCTTAAGTCCTACAACAAGAATCAAGCAAGAACAACAAAAAGTACACCCTAAGCCCATTTTTTATTCATCAAGTATCCTCATGAAACAAGATGAGGTTAATGAAGAAAAAGTGTTAAAACAAGTTTCTCCTACCTCTAACTTTAGAAATTGAAAGAACTAAGAAGTTCCTCTCCTTCCTTTCCTTCTTCCTCTTCTTGGTTAGTTGATTCTCCTCCTTTTGCTCCTTTCTTTGCTTTCCTTTTTTGCTTCCCTGTTGTAACCGTGAAAGTGGTGAGAAAATGAGAGAAAAATATCTCATTTTATGGCCGAAGAAGTCAAAGCAGTAGAAAGAAGAGAAAACATTAAGGACTTGATCACTTAAGTACTTATCCTAATTCCCAATCTATTAAGAACACTTAGATTTCACTAAATCAAGTTTCCTAACTTCCAACAAGTTTAAAATAAATCCTAAGATTCATAAAAAATCTTGTTTCACCATTTCCACATTTTTCCATATCTGTTGATAGTCAATCCAACATTAAAACACACACTCAGTATGCTTAAAAATACCAAACTAACTCTAATTAACCTCAAATTTTATCTACACTTTATTCTACACATTTGTGATCTAGAAATAAATTTTTCACATTTATTTCTATTAACCAAGCAATTTAAGCCGATTTCGGGGCTAATAACAACTATTTTTCACATGTAGTTGTTACAACAAAGTGACTAAATGTGCTCAGAAGACCACAAAATTAAACAGGCATGTTAAGTAAGTATTAGGCTACCTTTGTAACCATATACAAGTCTAACATGTTTTTACAAGTGTTACACTAACCAGAAAGCTTTCAAGGATGGTCGTAAAAAGATAGTTGGCCTGAGAGATGGAAAAGAACGCTTGGTCGAACTTGACTAAGAAATCATAGAAATCGAAGCTACCTTTCAGCAATAAGAAGAAGAGGTAGAGCAACTAAGAAACCTACTCCATATTGAAGAATCAGTTCGCTAAGAAATTAGGGAAAAAGAGAAGGCTTATCTTGAAGTAGCCTCTTCGTTGAATAAGTCATTGGACTCCCTTCGTGCCCAACATTCTAGTGTATATTAACAGCTTAAGGATGCCAATGTTGAGCAAGTTCAACTCAAATCTACTTGGGAAACTCTTAGGCTTGAATTTCATAAGGATAAACAAATTTACGAAAGTGGTGCATGAAGGTGCTCAAAGGGAGGGATTTGTTATTGAAAATACACTTTTTTTTCTTTAGGACAACCATGTTTGGCCTTCTGAACATTACTAAACAAGTATTTTAAATTCATGTATTTCTGGCCTATACTACTTTAGATATTTCCCATTAATAGAATTAGTGATTCAACCAATTTGCTCATCTTGTAATTTATAAGCATTATTTGAATAACAATGTATTACCTTAAATGGTCCACTTCCCATATGATCAATTGTGGTGATTGACGAGCGTCGAACTCAGTCAAAATTATAACCGAAGTTATTACCTAAGCTTGTAGCACAGTGACAACACCGAATCGTCTCCTCATGGATCGTAAATGCAATTTAATCAAATCAAGTGAAAGTTAGCAAAAAGGGGGGGTTTGATAGTTTAAGATCGCACTTAACAAAATTAAAGGAAGAAATAACAATTAAAGAGCAGTCAATTTAGAAACCTATCCAAGATTGGGTGGATTCAATCATAGACCCTTCATAGAACACTTGAAGCGCAATTGAATTGTTAATTTGGATCTAACCGAGATCTCTGCATCAAATCCGGAATTCATACTAGACGATCGCCTAGAATTCAATTAACAAGTGATAAACACAAATCCGCAATCGCACCATTCATGAAAATCTATATTAATTTCAAGTACCGAATTCAATTAACTTAGGCACAAATCAGTAACCTAACCTCTTCAATTCTGTGATTAATTTAGATCAATCAGTTCTAAGTTTCATCACAAATCTCAATCTTCATTTATGTGATTAGTTTAGATCAATCAGTTCTAAGTTTCATCACAAATCTCAATCTTAAACCAAGATCAATCAGATCAACATAAATAGAATCACCATTCATGCATTCAAGATCAAGAAGAAGAAAAAGAAGAAGAAAGAGGAATTCAATTACAAATCAAATACAATACATAACCAAGGTCTCAAGAATCCAAACCACAATCTCTTCAAGAGTTCTAAATTGACCCAAAGTAGCTTAGCCCTCCATTACCATGAAGGGGAGCATCAAAATATACAAAACTATGAGAAACTATGAAGAAGCAAGAAGAAACTTAGAGAGAAATGAAGGAGAATTACATCTTGTTCATGATAAATGGTGCCTTTTATAGAAGTCTAAGGTAACAAAATGACAAAGGGAAGTGGGTGGATGAGTGGGTGAGTGAGTGGAGTGTTTGAGTGGATGGATTAGTGGGTTGGTTTAGTGGATTGGTTTAGTGGATGAGTGAGTGGAATGGTTGAGTGGATGGATTAGTGAAAAATGCCAAAGGACTTTTGGTGAGTGGGAAATTATGGACATGAATGGGTGAGTGGATGGATGAGTGGATGGATTAGTGGATGAGTGGGTGGAGTGGTTAAGTGGTTGGATTAGTGTATGAGTGGATGAGTGGGTGAGTTAGTGGATGAGTGGATGAGTGGATGAGTGGATTAGTGGATGGATGAGTGGATGGTTGAGGACGAAAATTTCGTGTCTGACTTGGAAGCCAAAAACGACCCACTATACTTCAGAACCACGAAAAGTGTTCTTCATGAAAGTTGTAGATCCTTGTCTTGGCTATAAAATGGATAGCTGGTTAGTCCAATTTGGCTTCCTTAAGCCCAAGATATGTCCCAAATACCGTAGGTTGCTCAAACCCAACTTCAGCACCTCTGTTCCGACTTGCAAGCTCAAAATGACCTACTAGACTTCTTTTTCTCAAAATGTGTTCTTCATGAAAGTTGTTTATTTGGATCTTGACTATCCAATGTACAAATTTCAGACCATCTCCATTATTACATCTTGAGATATGATTTTTTTGAGTGCACACTGTTCGGATTCTACTGACAGAACCCGTATTCTGACTTCCATGTCAACTTAGGTCCCTTAGACATCTGAATCAGACTTCGAGCTCTTCATCAAAGTTGTAGAGCTTCCTCTTAGCTTTCCTACAAGGTAAAATTCATGTTCATCAGATATTAGGAACTCAAGTTATGGCCAAAATACAGAAACAGTGTCAAATCTCAATAATGCTGGAAATATTCAATTAGGACCAATTTGAGCTCAAACTCACAAAATCATACCAAACTCAATCAATTAAGAATATGGAGAGTGTAAATGACTAAACATAAGGGTTTCTTAATGAATAAAATATGTGATTATCAAATTCCCCCACACTTAGCTTTTTGCACTCTGGGCAAAACTCAAGACCAAAATTTTACAATCAAGAAGAACAACCAAAGGTTCAAGGATCAAAACATTCATGAGTTAACAATTCTCCACATCTCAAACCATCAAGCAAGGTATCTTCAACATGAATCGAGAATGATAGATCTTCACAAGATTTCCTCTCAATCTCTCAAGTGTTTAAAGGGTAGGTATTTCACTCAATTCAACCCATGAAAATTGCACTACCATAAGCTTGCTTATCTTCTACTTCTCCACTACTCAAAACGCATGCACACACAAATCATGAGGACTTTATTCAAGGTTGTAGTGAGGTCAAGGTAAAGAAGAGGATAAAATGGATATGAGAAGATAAATACCAAAGAGAATAAAAGCAAATGAGAGCTGAGTTCAAATAACAAGCATAAAAGTTCATCCCAACTCTAATGTATATCCCTTTACATATTCATTTCCCAATCCTTTTTTTTTTTTATATATATGAACATAACTATATGCATATTAGGAACTCATCTTTTTGGGCACTCTTTTCTTTTTCAACAACCATTTTGTACACACACCCCCACACTTGTTCAAAAACTCATCCATTAACCAAGCTAATGTTCTTTTATTCCCTAAGGTAAAGTAAGAACACGATTTCTCATTTAATGCACATAATGAGCTAGAAACAAGGAATGGTCAAATAAGCTCAAAGGGGTTAAGCAAAGGAAAATATACAAGGTTGGCAGCAATTAGAGAATTTTCAAGAAGTCAAAAGAGTGCTTGATATCATATTGAAAACAAGGTTGGCTATTTGGTTAAACTAGATAATTAAGAAAGAGGGCCTCAATCATGTTTATGCATGCAAGTGAAATGTAGCCTCAAAAAGAATCAAAGCAAGTTCTAGAATGGTCATTAACATGAGTGAAAATCACACAAGAAAGAAGAGAATGGCACAAATGTTGAATCCATCCATTAGGCTCAAAATCTCACAAGGTATGCATCCATCAAACTCAATTCATCAATTCAATCATCCATCACCAAGCATATCAGTTCAAGAAGGGAGAAAAGTTATTCAATCATGCAATGAACCCTTTTTTTAATTTTTTTTAACAAACCAAAAGAAAATAAACATGCTAAAATCTCTCCCCCACACTTAATATAAACATTGTCCTCAATGTGAAAGTGATAAATAAAACGGAAAGAAAAGAGCAACACAACCTGATGAGGGGCGAGATAATGGCAAGCAGAAAAGATGCGTAAGAATCAAAGTGCAATGTAACCCGAAAACTCACAAAACAAATGAGTAAAATGTAAAACCAAAATAACATGACTGGAATAATATAAAATTAAAGAGGAAATGCGGGTCTTTTAGAGTCGATTCCCAAGATCAGTAACACTTTGTTCATCTCTCGAAGAGTTTCCACAATTAAGAAGTTCATGATGTACTGACCACAAGAATGCGTCTCAAGAGTCAATAAGGTATAACTTACATGACTCCTTACTCGACCATTTAAAGTGAAGTATGTTTTTATCTTCTCAGATTGCGAAAACCATCCCCAAAGATCTTGAAAACAAATCTAGTTGGGTTGCCTCCCAATAAGCGCTTGTTTAACTTCATTAGCTCGACGTTGGGACACTTCTTAGTGATCTTTATAATGTGGATGGTAAAAGCCCATCACTTTCACTTCCACATTTTTCGGCTTGAGATGGTGTCCATTGGTCTTATTAAGTGAGATTGGTGAAAAGACTCCACCAGGATCCCATTGGTTGAAACGTGATGACCAAGTTATGGTTGACACAACATGATAGCTTTCACTAGGGTCCCATTGGGTGAAGTGTAATGACCTAGTTAAGCTTGAAGCATGAGGGCTCCCATTGGGCTCCCATTGGTCTTTCTTAATTTCCTTAACTTCACCAATGGCATGCAACACGTGTAATTTTGCAATCCTGCTTTCATTGATAATGCTGGACCATGGCCTAAAAACAAAATCCACTTCAGTAGTTACTGTCATATGCTGTCTTTCCTTCTTTGAAAATTCCTCAATGGCCTTCAACTCCACCTCCCTATGTGTTTCAGATTCTGCAACTGCATTGTTGATAGACCCTTCAATATCATTAGATGCTACGTAAACAGAATCATCAGCTTTCAAATATGCAGAAATCTCAGCACACATAACACATTTTATATCACCGTCACAATCAGTACATGAGTTGCAATTGATAGAATAATCAAAACCAATGAAATCAGGAAATTCAGCACACAACTCATCATGAGTTTCCTCAACTAAATCTGCAGGTAAATCAATATGACAATTAGAATGCAGGGAGTTGGGAATTGTTTGGGAAGAGAGTTGGTCTGACTTTTGACTTCTCAGTTCATTAATAGTGGTTGTCATCTGCTCAATTTGGGTTGTTAAATCCTGAATAGTGGCAGTGAAACTCTGCTGGAACTCAATTTGGGTTTTCATCAAGTCCTCCCATGAAGGCTCAAGTTTTGTGGTTGATAGACTTGTTATTTGCTGGAATGGCTGCTCATATTGAAATGATTGTTGCTGTAGTGATGCCGTATTGCCATATCCCAGATCCAGATAGTATTCCCAGCTAGTGTTGTATGTGTTGAAGAAGGGGTCATAACTCTGTTCTTCTTCTTGGCCGGAACCGTGGTTCATGGAAAATAACCATTTCTTTGCAACAAATTGATCTGGAAAAACAGAACTACCATACTGAAGTGTAGGGCATGCATATGTGGGGTGAGATGAACAAAAACAAATATTACACACAAGTGTAGCTTCCTGCACAGGTAATTGTTGTCTCACTACTATATATCTTACCAAAGAAGTCAATTCCTCAAGTTTTGACTCCATTATGCATGGTCCATTGTTAGAAAAGTTAATAAAAAGCAAAGGTTGGTAAAAACACTTAAAATGAAAAGATTACACTTACTAATCCCCAGACACGGCGCCAAAATTTTGACGAGCGCCGAACTCAGTCAAAATTATAACCGAAGTTATTACCTAAGCTTGTAGCACAGTGACAACACCGGATCATCTCCTCATGGATCGTAAATGCAATTTAATCAAATCAAGTGAAAGTTAGCAAAAAGGGGGGTTTGATAGTTTAAGATCGCACTTAACAAAATTAAAGGAAGAAATAACAATTAAAGAGCAATCAATTTAGAAACCTATCCAAGATTGGGTGGATTCAATCATAGACCCTTCATAGAACACTTGAAGCGCAATTGAATTGTTAATTTGGATCTAACCGAGATCTCTCGCATCAAATCCGAATTCATACTAGACGATCGCCTAGAATTCAATTAACAAGTGATAAACACAAATCCGCAATCGCACCATTCATGAAAATCTATATTAATTTCAAGTACCGAATTCAATTAACTTAGGCACAAATCAGTAACCTAACCTCTTCAATTCTCGTGATTAATTTAGATCAATCAGTTCTAAGTTTCATCACAAATCTCAATCTTCATTTATGTGATTAGTTTAGATCAATCAGTTCTAAGTTTCATCACAAATCTCAATCTTAAACCAAGATCAATCAGATCAACATAAATAGAATCACCATTCATGCATTCAAGATCAAGAAGAAGAAAAAGAAGAAGAAAGAGGAATTCAATTACAAATCAAATACAATACATAACCAAGGTCTCAAATCCAAACCACAATCTCTTCAAGAGTTCTAAATTGACCCAAAGTAGCTTAGCCCTCCATTACCATGAAGGGGAGCATCAAAATATACAAAACTATGAGAAACTATAAAGAAGCAAGAAGAAACTTAGAGAGAAATGAAGGAGAATTACATCTTGTTCATGATAAATGGTGCCTTTTATAGAAGTCTAAGGTAACAAAATGACAAAGGGAAGTGGGTGGATGAGTGGGTGAGTGAGTGGAGTATTTGAGTGGATGGATTAGTGGGTTGGTTTAGTGGATTGGTTTAGTGGATGAGTGAGTGGAATGGTTGAGTGGATGGATTAGTGAAAAATGCCAAAGGACTTTTGGTGAGTGGGAAATTATGGACATGAATGGGTGAGTGGATGGATGAGTGGATGGATTAGTGGATGAGTGGGTGGAGTGGTTAAGTGGTTGGATTAGTGTATGAGTGGATGAGTGGGTGAGTTAGTGGATGAGTGGATGAGTGGATGAGTGGATTATGGATGGATGAGTGGATGGTTGAGGACGAAAATTTCGTGTCTGACTTGGAAGCCAAAAACGACCCACTATACTTCAGAACCACGAAAAGTGTTCTTCATGAAAGTTGTAGATCCTTGTCTTGGCTATAAAATGGATAGCTGGTTAGTCCAATTTGGCTTCCTTAAGCCCAAGATATGTCCCAAATACCGTAGGTTGCTCAAACCCAACTTCAGCACCTCTGTTCCGACTTGCAAGCTCAAAATGACCTACTAGACTTCTTTTTCTCAAAATGTGTTCTTCATGAAAGTTGTTTATTTGGATCTTGACTATCCAATGTACAAATTTCAGACCATCTCCATTATTACATCTTGAGATATGATTTTTTTGAGTGCACACTGTTCGGATTCTACTGACAGAACCCGTATTCTGACTTCCATGTCAACTTAGGTCCCTTAGACATCTGAATCAGACTTCGAGCTCTTCATCAAAGTTGTAGAGCTTCCTCTTAGCTTTCCTACAAGGTAAAATTCATGTTCATCAGATATTAGGAACTCAAGTTATGGCCAAAATACAGAAACAGTGTCAAATCTCAATAATGCTGGAAATATTCAATTAGGACCAATTTGAGCTCAAACTCACAAAATCATACCAAACTCAATCAATTAAGAATATGGAGAGTGTAAATGACTAAACATAAGGGTTTCTTAATGAATAAAATATGTGATTATCAGTGATCGACATGTAGGACTACCTTGCAAACTAGGTCATTCATAAGGATACTTTGACTTTTAATCCTCTTGTTGTAAGTTTGAGTGACTTTATTCTTGTGTTGTATAAGATGGTCCATTGCCATCAAATACTCTTGAAGTAAATCATTAGCTCATCATACAACTTATTCTAATAGTCTTCTGAAGGTAAATATTCTTGTTTTTGCACCCTCAAAGATTGAATGTTTATTTCTATTGGAAGAATAGCCTCTTGGCCATAAACTAGTTTATATAGGGGTACACCTATCGATTCCTTAGGTGACATTCAACAAGCCCATAAGGTCTAAAACCTTATGCTAACTTCTTAGATGTCGACCAATGTGTATCTTCAACTGATTGATGACAATCTTGTTCGCAGCCTCTGCCTAGCCATTTGCTTGAGCATAGTAAGGTGTAGAGGTTAACATCCTTATTCCTCTTGATTGCATATACTCTGACACCTTCTTTCATATAAACATTGAGCCTTGGTCAATTGTGATGGTTTCTGGTATCCTAAAATAACAAAGTATGTTTTTTCTCAATGAAGTTTGTCACGTCGTTCTGAGTAACCTCTTTCATAGGCATAACTTCCACCCACTTAGAAAAATAGTCAACTGCCACCAAGATATACTTATGCCCTTTAGAAGGAGGTAGATGTATTTGACCGATGATATCCATAGCCCATCCCATATATGGCCACAACTTGATAATTAAATGCAATTGGTCTACAGGCAGATGTTGTATTGGGCCATGCTTTTGGCATTCAAGACATATCTTTGCATAGTGGACATAATATTTCCATATAGAAGGTCAAAAGTATCCTTGTCGATGCAGTAGCTAATTAATCTTATTCCCTACTTGATGAGCTCCACATAATCCTTTTATGGACTTCTACATGGCATTGTAAGCTTCTTTCTCTCCTAAGCAAGTCAACAAGATACTGTCGACTAACTTGAGACATAGAATTTCATTGACAAGCATGAAGTTAAGGGCCCATAGTATTAACTTTCATTCAATTTGTGAATCCAGGTTCTCTAAATATCTTATCAATGGTAATTTCCAATCATTCGGATTCACCTTGCTATCTACCTTGATTAAATTTACTTCCCTACTTTTCAAAGGTGATAATGAACTTTCAGCCTCAGTCAATTGGGTTAAGGTTGTGGATGACACTTTGTACCCAGAAGCAATATGTGCTAGTTCATTTATGGCTTCGTCAAAAGTTCTTATGACATATGATAATACAATCGCTTCGAACTCAAAGGCTAATCTAGCAGCCATTGCAAAATACCTCATCAGATTTCCATTTGCACACTTGTATTGTCGAGTCATTTGTCTTATAAATAATTGACAATCACCCAAGATTTTGGTATTCTTGCATCCTATTTGATGTCAAATGCTTCGTATTTAGCCTCATTGTTCGAACAATTAAGATTGATTTGGAATCTAAAATTAATCAGATTCCCATCAAGTGTTATTATTAAAATAACAATTCTTGAACCTCTCTGATGACTAGACCCATTGAAGTACATTATGTATAGTCTTGAACCAATATATAAGGAATAATTTCCTTAGAATGATGGTCGACCACAAAATATGGCAGCACTTGTCCTTTCATAGACTTTCTAGGTAGATATAGTAATGCAAAATTAGATAGCGCAATTGCCTACCTGCAAATTCTATTACTAGTATTTAGTTTAGACAACATGTACTTGATAATATTAACATTTGAAAAGATATGAACCTCATTCAGTAGCAAATAATGTTTTAACTTCATGCAAGAAGAGTACAAGGCTAAATGTAGTTTTTATCACTATAATTCTTTTTAGCCTCGACCAACATCCGACTTTAATAAAATACTGACCACTCATCGCAATCTTCTCCATCTTAAGCTAAAAAAGCTTCCAATGGTATCATGAGTGGATGAAATGTAAAGTTTTAGTAGTCTGCCAAGTTATAGAGGAATTATAATAGGAGGATTTAACAAATACCTTTTAATTTCATTGAAGGCTTTTTTATGCTCCTCAATCCATTTAAACTCATCCTTTTTCTTTAACTTCAACAATGGAGAGTAGATCATTAGTCTACCCGACATATTTGATATGAATCGTCATAAAAAGTTTACCTTTCCCAGTAAGAATTATAGCTCATTTTTGTGTTAAGGTGGCACAGTCTCCATAATTGCCTTGGCCTTGTTCTTTTCAAATTCAATACCTTTTATATGCACAAGGAAACCAAGGAAATCACCTACTGAAAATTCAAAAGCATATTTGGTTGGATTCATCTTTAAGTTATGCTTCCTCATTCACTCAAATGATCTTTGTAAATCGAGCAAATGGTTTTGCTTTGAATTGGATTTTACCACCACATCATCTATATATACCTCCATGACGTTGCCTATCGTGAAACGCCCCTTTTTCTTAACTTGCGAAGAAGGAACGCCACACAATGGAGAATTAAAACATGAACAAAATAAAAATGCAGAAAGATGTAATTTTGTTTATTTATTTAGACCCGATTTGTATATGTCGTTAGAGTAAATAGTTTCTATCTTGATAGCGAAATAATTGAACATCGAAATACGAGCTACATTTTTTTTCTTAATAAAAGAAATAAGAATAACTACATATACAATAAAATCAACATAAACTAAAGACCATACATTTACAATATATATATATATATATATATATATATATATATATATATATATATATATATATATATATATATATATTATGCGTCAACCTGTTTAGTTACATCACAAAATATACAAAAAGTAAAGGCTTTACCCACCCAAGATAGTTACAAATTTACACCCATAAACTAGCAAAACATCAGGCTTCCCCAAAAGATAAACAGTTAGCCATCAGTAGCCACCTACAGTATCAACCCCTAAGACTAGCGAGAAGGGACCGTAGTCGGGTCCTCCTCAGGGTCCTCTTCATCCGATGAGATTGCCATCGGAGCGACCGAATTTCGGGCAAAAGCCCGAGCAGTGGAGAGGAAAGAGTCCTCTTGTGGAGTGTAGAACATAGCAGTCCACATATCCCTAACGGGTAGGTAAAATTCCAAAATGACAAAAGCATAAAAATCAAAAATAGGAGGGTCATAGCGACCCCAGGCTAAAGACACCGTCAGCTCCCTGCAGTAGACGCATCGGTCCGTCTACACATGTAGGTGCCAGCAATCAGGTCCTCCATGAAAGGTCAACTTCACGTACCCCAAAAAGCAACGTGGGCGTGACAACATCCTTAGCAACTCTAGTCGTAGGGTGGCCAAAAACCCAGAAACTCAGTTGTTTCCTTCTCTTCATCACGAGCGTCTTCTCATAAACATATGAGTAAACAGAAAGTATCAACAGAAATAGGTGAGACACCCAGCTTTCAGTACCAAAATAGAAGCAAGAAAACAAAACGGTGCTGGACGCCCACATATAAACACAGTTAATACATCCAATTACAGTAATAATTAAAATTAACAGTAAGAGCAGAACAACAATAAATAATAGTATCATCAATAACAGGCTGACAGCATCAACATTTCCAATATTCAACAGTCTAAGCAATCAAATAATTATTGCAGTAATAATAACAGATACTTTTCACAATTATAAATGCTTATGCTCAATGAATTATGAGACTGACAGTTCACAATGCAAATGGTACCAAGTTCCTACTCCATGGAGCTAGACATAAACATTTTCGGAGTGAATAATCAAGGAGTAATGTTAGTATCTCGTTAGCCTTTAAAAATAGTGTGCTTATCTCATAAAAATAGTTACGTAATACGGCTTATACATGGCACCTCAACAGGTGATCGCGATATAGGATAGCGTCTCAGTCCGGATCGTCGGTGTGTTTGCATCGGTCTATCCCACAGCCCCAGTGGAGCTACCACTGTCTATTGTGAGACACCCACACCCCGACGTCCCCAGGGCCAACCACTATGACCCTACGCTTAGTCTACTCGCACCCACACATAGGTGTTATACAAACTCCTAGGCATATATCGCCTTTTCAACAATGTCCAACGGACAACACATATGCATGACGACGTAATGTACATCATGTATGTTCATCAATGATACATTTATCATAAGCATACCATAATACCATACATATTCATTTCTTAACATCAATATGTCATAATTCCCTCAAGTACACGGGATTTCACAATAACATAGAATCAATCCTCAACAACAATATGTATTCGTGGTTCATCAATTATCACAAGTCCACATTATGGATCCTCATTTTCAAAGTCTTAAGCTTTGGTCAATTATGAAAATTTTAAGTTAAATAACCCTTTAAAACTGTGGCACTCTCAAGAGTTATTACTCAATCTAATTCTTCCACTTGATTATGGATTATGCATGTCTCTAAATTCTCAATCTCCAAAGATGCATCAAGACATCATTTAACCCCTAATTTTTCTCTAAAAATCGTGGCCTCACTAGGTCATCAAGGTTCCAATTTCTTTCCATTTTATGCATTTGTTACTTGATACCTAATTACTTAGATGTTATTTCACACCAAATCAATCCAATCCCTTAGGATCCAAGGCCAAAACGGTGGCCTCACTTTGGGGGTATTCGACACTTAAAATTTTTAATTCATTAATTTTAATATTATCATTCAACATTTAATCACATAAGCTTCATTTTATTTGTATACAAAAACCAATTTATATCCCTAAATTCTAGTCAAAACCATGGCCTCACATTAGGGTAGGAAACTCCAAATTTTCCATTTAACAACCCTAACATCATCAAGCATTTTCAACACATCCAATACATTCAAAATCATCAATCTCAAATTAAGAACACATAAGCACACAAAATCATCAACAAAGTAAGTATACAAAGGTTCCCTCACTACCAATAATGGTTGAAGTGAGTAATCTCCCTCTTACCTAAAGGAAGAACACAAAAATGATCTCCTATTACTCCTTGATAGTTTCGGTTTTGGTGTCCAAAAACCCTAGAAATTTCAAGACAAGGAATTAACATCAATGGTTGAAAAAGAAGAGATCCATGGTCATCAAAGAGACCATGGAACATGAAAATAAAGAGAAGAAAGAAGAAAAATAAAAACTTTACCTTAAAGCTTGAAGCATTGCCTTAGAAGACAATGGAGGTGAAGATAGATTTTGAAGAAAATTTCTAAATAGGAAATGTAGAGGAGGTTGAGGTGAGTGTAGAAATGATCTTGGTGAAGAGAAAAATCAAAGACAATGGTCTCTAATGGGGGCTGTAATTTCGTAGGGAAGAAGGAGAAGAAGAGAGAAGGAAGAGAAAAAATATGAAGATGAAAACTAGAGAGAGAAGTGCATAGATGAAAAATGAGTGAAATGTGATTAAGTGTAGTAAGTGAGGGAGCAAAAATTCACTCCCCTTGGGCTATAGGTTGCCGCGGCAATGAGAGAGGAGAGAGGGGTGGAGAGGCTTCTCTAACAAGCCAAGGGCATGCTTAGTCATTTGGTAGTCAAAGTAGGTTTAAATTAAAGTGGGTTTGATTAGACTTAAAGTAGATTACATTAGGATAATGTGATAGGATTTTTAATACATGTTTTTATCCAATGGACAATTGTTACAGTTGACAGAAGTCAGTATTAATTATCTGGCGGATAAAATTTTACACAGTGATTTATTATTTTATCTGTTAAAATTTCTTGAAAAAAGTAAAACCTCGTAAATCGTGTGCAGTCTCGGGATTAGTAAGATCCCCCGTCGACGTTTCCACAGATCAAGGTTCTCGAGAAAAATGTCTCATTTTCCTGGGCCGACTCAGTTTGCACGTAAAATAATCAATAATATTAAAATATTCCAGTTTCTTAGAAAATCTAGAAAAATTCTCAAAAATCACAAATATTAGAAAATGAATGTTTATCATAAAATAAATAAAATTTGGGGTGTTTCAACTCTCCCCAACAAGTAAGAATTTCATCCTCAAAATTTTTGTACCTTAAAACAATTCTGGGTATTGCTCCTTCTTCTTGTCCTTCAGTTCCCATGTCGCATGTCCAACTGTTTCATTCTAGATCACTTTCACCAATGGAATGTCCTTTGTAACATCCCAGAAATTAATAATTTTAGGATAAATATTTGTTTTATAATATTTGTGATTTTTTGGAATTTTTCTGTATTTTTCTGAGAGCGCATAATATTTTAATACTATTTCTCGTTTTGCGTGCAAACTGAGCGGGCCAGGGAAAATAAGATATTTTTCCCGAGAACCTTGAGCTGTGGAAACGTCGACTGGGGATCTTACTAAACCCGCAGTCAGACACAGTTTACGACGTTTCATGTTTTTTTTGAGAAATTTTAACAGATAAAATAATAATCGATGTGTAAATTTTATCTATCAAATAAATTAATACTGACTTTGGTCAACTGTAACAATTGTCTACTAAACAATAACATGTATGAAAAATCTTATCACATTATCCAAAATCTGCTTTGTGTTACATCAATTAGCTTTATTTTCAAAAGAAAGATTAATTTAACAAGAGCTTAAAGAGGGAAGCTTCCTAGAAACTTCCCTAATAATACACATGTTTCTTTTTCTCTCTCTTCCCTCCCCACTCACTCCACGGCAGAAGTCATTTGGGAGCCAAATATTCACTCTCACATTCTCACATTTTCCACCTCACTTCTATTTTTCTAAACACTCTTTCTCTTCTCATTTTCTTCAAGCACTCTTCTCTTCCTCTTTTCTTCTTCCTTCTCCACCGTACACTCACCTCTTGGAGACAATCTCCATGGCTTGCTAAATCAATCACATTTCTAGCTTTCTTACACTATTCCAAGACCATTCTCTTTGATGGTCATCTTTTGGTTCTTCATCTTCTTCATCTATTTTCCACCATTGAAGCTAAAGCTTGAAGCTTTTGAGGTAAAGCCTTCACCTTTCTTCCATTTTCTTCCCATTTTCATTTTTCTTGGTCACCTATGTGATCAAGAACTTATCTTTCCATGATTTGAGTGGACATTGTGGAAGTCACTCACATTAATGTTTTCTTGAAGGTGAAAACGAAAATCAAGAGCTAAAAGGAGTCGCACCATTGTGTTGTCTTCAAATAGGTAAGAGGGAGATGATCCTCTTCAACCAATCTTAGTAGTAAGGAAATGTCTTGTGTGGGTTGTTGTTGATTGTTGAATCCATGTATGGATTTCCCTCTTTGTTATGTTGTTTTTCATGATAGTGTATTTTGTTGGATTTGTATGAGTTATTGATTTCCTTTATGTGATTTTGGATGCATGTTTGAGCTAATATGATGTTAAAAATGATATTGATTGATTTGGTTTCAGTTAAAATGACCTAAAGACTTTATTTTTATACAAGTTCATGCATGGTAATCAATTACACACCATCTGTAATCGATTACCGAGCTTCTGAGTTACAAAATCATGGTTTCTGGGAATCACGTAATCAATTACATCCTGTGCGTAATCGATTACAAAGGTTCTGTCCAGCTGGTAATCGATTACCAGAGCTGTGTAATTGATTACCAGGTTCTTGGAATTACTATCGGGTTTCTGGGAAGCTATGTAATCGATTACATCCTTTATGTAATCGATTACAGAGGTTCTGCCAAGCTGGTAATCGATTACCAAATCCATGTAATCAATTACCAGGACCCAAAAATGAGATTTTTGAGCTGAAAATGATGAAAACATGGTTTCTTATCCCTTGTAACTCAAACATAAATCTTAAACCCCAGATTCAAGGATTTAATTTCACTTAAATGCAATAGGATTATACGTCCAAACCAATGATGGAGAAATGATTTTGAAAATGGAATTTTTAGATCCATAACATGAAAATTTTGGTATGTGTGCAATGATGGACATGTATATGTATTAATATTGAGAATTATTTGATGAAATTACTAGTTCCTATGTGGGGCCAAGCTCTTGATGAAATTATGACATGTTAATATTGAAATATGAATATATGCCATTATGGTACGCTTATGATGAACGCATCATTGATAAACATACATGATTGGACATTGTGTCATCATGCATGTGTCATCCATTGGACATTGTTGGAAAGGCCAAGTTGCCTAGGAGTTTGAATAACACCTATGTGCAGGTGCGAATAGACTAAGCGTAGGTGTCATATATTGTTGACCCTGGGGGCATCAGGGTGTGGGTGCCTCACATGGACAGTTATGAGCTCTTTTGTGTCGTGGGGTAGATCGATGCAAACACACCGACGATCCAGACCGAGACGCTGTCCTATATCGCTATCAACGGTTGAGGTGCCATGTATAAGCCATTGTTGCGCAAATATTTTATGAGATGGAGCACACTATTTTTATAGGCTAACGATATACTGGCATTACTCCTTGATCATTCACTCCGAAAATGTTTATGTCTAGCTCCATGGAGTAGGAATTGGGTACCATTCGCATTATGAACTGTTGGTCTCATAAATCATTGAGCATGGGCATCCATAATGTGGAAAATATATGTTATTATTACCGTAATAATTATGTGATTGCTTGAACTGTTAATTGTTGGAATACTGATAACTTTTATTGCTCTTTATTATTGATCTACTTTTACTGTTGATTTTAATTATTACTGTGATTGGATTATTGCTTTAAATGAAGTTATGATTATTTGAATTGCCTTATTGTTCGTTGTCTGAGATGTTATTGTTGTTTCTATCTAAATTCTTATTTTTACTGCTACTATTGATAAAAGTATGTGTTGTGTTGTTATTTGGGCGTCCTGCGCCATTTAATTTTCTTGCTGCCATAATTGGTAATGTAAGTAGGATATCTCATCTCTTTCTTGTATTCTTGTACTTCTGTTATATACATATATTTGATAAAAGATCGTGAGGGAGAAGACGAGGGGCCACACCTTTGTTGTTTGGATTGGGAAGATTTGTTATTCTCGATTAGATGTCTGGACAATATTTCTTCGATTAAGTACGAGTGCTATTGTGTGGGGGCATTGATGCCTGTCGTGTCGGCTAGGACACCATGCGTCACGTACATATGGGGTTGCGGCTTTGTCTACTAGTGGTGTCTATCCCAAGGATTACTACTTTTCCCCTTTAGTGTTTTGTTCCCGCTGTATTCTGTTTGACTATGTAAGCATTATACTTTGTGTTATCAGTGACTTGTGTTAAAGATAACCTTAATACATATATATGGAATATGTTTTTATTTCTATAGTTTTGTATAAAATGGTGGGATACTAATTATGTTTCATTCGAGGCTCCTATTTTCTATTTATGCATAATGGAAATAAATAAATTTTGAAATTACTATTTTGAGACTGTGACACGTTTGGATCTTGTGACTGTGGTGCACTGACGATTGGGCCGCGGTTGTTAGATTTAGGTGTGTTACACTAGGTGATATCAAAGCAGTTCATCCTGTAGTGCTGGGGTATGGACTTTCTATGCTTAGGCATATTAGAACTTTTGTATGTTGTGCATTTCCTTGTGTCTTGATTGAGATGATGGGAAAAGAATGCATGGCTTGCCGTAAGTTGAATGTTAGTAGCTACTGTTATATAGTTGCATGATATTAAGGATTGGCCTACTCAATATGTAATGTTCAGTGTGTACAGGAAACTATGACTTCACCTAGGCATTTCTATACTAGGAAAAATAGGAATTTTTTTGTAAGGAAATCAAGAGGTTTTGGAAAAACCAATCTTCTGGAGAAAGGAATAACTAGTGTTAGTTGGGTCCGAGAAGCTGTTTGGAAGTTGACAACTTGCAAAAGTTGTGCCATAGGAGGCAGAATGAAGAAGTTCGAGTTGAAGACTGTTAGGATCTGACGAGCGCCGAACTCAGTCAAAATTATAACCGAAGTTATTACCTAAGCTTGTAGCATAGTGACAACACCGGATCGTCTCCTCAAGGATCGTAAATGCAATTTGATCAAATCAAGTGAAAGTTAGCAAAAAGGGGGGTTTGACAGTTTAAGATCGCACTTAACAAAATTAAAGGAAGAAATAACAATTAAAGAGCAGTCAATTTAGAAACCTATCCAAGATTGGGTGGATTCAATCATAGACCTTTCATAGAACACTTGAAGCGCAATTGAATTGTTAATTTGGATCTAACCGAGATCTCTGCATCAAATCCAGAATTCATACTAGACGATCGTCTAGAATTCAATTAACAAGTGATAAACACAAATCCGCAATCGCACCATTCATGAAAATCTATGTTAATTTCAAGTACCGAATTCAATTAACTTAGGCACAAATCAGTAACCTAACCTCTTCAATTCTGTGATTAATTTAGATCAATCAGTTCTAAGTTTCATCACAAATCTCAATCTTCATTTATGTGATTAGTTTAGATCAATTAGTTCTAAGTTTCATCACAAATCTCAATCTTAAACTAAGATCAAATTAGATCAACATAAATAGAATCACCATTCATGCATTCAAGATCAAGAAGAAGAAGAAAGAAGAAGAAAGAAGAAGAAAAGAGGAACTCAATTACAAATCAAATACAATGCATAACCAAGGTCTCAAGAATCCAAACCACAATCTCTTCAAGAGTTCTAAATTGACCCAAAGTAGCTTAGCCCTCCATTACCATGAAGGGGAGCATCAAAATATACAAAACTATGAGAAACTATGAAGAAGCAAGAAGAAACTTAGAGAGAAATGAAGGAGAATTACATCTTGTTCATGATAAATGGTGCCTTTTATAGAAGTCTAAGGTAACAAAATGACAAAAGGAAGTGGGTGGATGAGTGGGTGAGTGAGTGGAGTGTTTGAGTGGATGGATTAGTGGGTTGGTTTAGTGGATTGGTTTAGTGGATGAGTGAGTAGAATGGTTGAGTGGTTGAATTAGTGAAAAATGCCAAAGGACTTTTGGTGAGTGGATGGATGAGTGGATGGATTAGTGGATGAGTGGGTGGAGTGGTTAAGTGGTTGGATTAGTGTATGAGTGGATGAGTGGGTGAGTTAGTGGATGAGTGGATTAGTGGATGGATGAGTGGATGGTTGAGGACGAAAATTTCGTGTCTGACTTGGAAGCCAAAAACGACCCACTATACTTCAGAACCACGAAAAGTTTTCTTGATGAAAGTTGTAGATCCTTGTCTTGGCTATAAAATGGATAGCTGGTTCGTCCAATTTGGCTTCCTTAAGCCCAAGATATGTCCCAAATACCGTAGGTTGCTCAAACCCAACTTCAGCACCTTTGTTCCGACTTGCAAGCTCAAAATGACCTACTAGACTTCTTTTTCTCAAAATGTTTTCTTCATGAAAGTTGTTTATTTGGATCTTGACTATCCAATGTCCAAAATTCAGCCCATCTACATTATTACATCTTGAGATATGATTTTTTTGAGTGCACACTGTTCGGATTCTACTGACAGAACCCGTATTCTGACTTCCATGTCAACTTAGGTCCCTTAGACATCTGAATCAGACTTCGAGCTCTTCATCAAAGTTGTAGAGCTTCCTCTTAGCTTTCCTACAAGGTAAAATTCATGTTCATCAGATATTAGGAACTCAAGTTATGGCCAAAATACAGAAACAGTGTCAAATCTCAATAATGCTGGAAATATTCAATTAGGACCAATTTGAGCTCAAACTCACAAAATCATACCAAACTCAATCAATTAAGAATATGGAGAGTGTAAATGACTAAACATAAGGGTTTCTTAATGAATAAAATATGTGATTATCAAATTCCCCCACACTTAGCTTTTTGCACTCCTGGGCAAAACTCAAGACCAAAATTTTACAATCAAGAAGAACAACCAAAGGTTCAAGGGATCAAAACATTCATGAGTTAACAATTCTCCACATCTCAAACCAACAAGCAATGTATCTTCAACATGAATCGAGAATGATAGATCTTCACAAGATTCCCTCTCAATCTCTCAAGTGTTTAAAGGGTAGGTATTTCACTCAATTCAACCCATGAAAATTGCACTACCATAAGCTTGCTTATCTTCTACTTCTCCACTACTCAAAACACATGCACACACAAATCATGAGGACTTTATTCAAGGTTGTAGTGAGGTCAAGGTAACAGGAGAGGATAAAATGGATATGAGAAGATAAATACTAAAGAGAATGAAAGCAAATGAGAGCTGAGTTCAAATAACAAGCATAAAAGTTCATCCCAACTCTAGTGTATATCCCTTTACATATTCATTTCCTAATCCTTTTTTTTTTTAAACACTTGGTTTTTTTTTTTCTTTTTTTTTTTTTTTTTTTTTCTTTTATATATATGAACATAACTATATACATACATTTTTTTTTTTCTTTTTGGGCACTCTTTTCTTTTTCAACAACCATTTTGTACACACCCCCACACTTGTTCAAAAACTCATCCATTAACCAAGCTAATGTTCTTTTATTCCCTAAGGTAAAGTAAGAACACGATTTCTCATTTAAGGCACATAATGAGCTAGAAACAAGGAATGGTCAAATAAGCTCAAAGGGGTTAAGCAAAGGAAAATATACAAGGTTGGCAAGAATCGAGAGAATTTTCAAGAAGTCAAAAGAGTGCTTGATATCATATTGAAAACAAGGTTGGCTATTTGGTTAAACTAGCTAATTAAGAAAGAGGGCCTCAATCATGTTCATGCATGCAAGTGAAATGTAGCCTCAAAAAGAATCAAAGCAAGTTCTAGAGTGGTCATTAACATGAGTGAAAATCACACAAGAAAGAAGAGAATGGCATAAATGTTAAATCCATCCATTAGGCTCAAAATCTCACAAGGTATGCATCCATCAAACTCAATTCATCAATTCAATCATCCATCTCCAAGCATATCAGTTCAAGAAGGGAGAAAAGTTATTCAATCATGCAATGAACCCTTTCTTTTTTTTTTTTAACAAAAAAGAAACTTGTTAAAATCTCTCCCCCACACTTAATATAGACATTGTCCTCAATGTGAAAGTGATAAATAAAATGGAAAGAAAAGAGCAACACAACCTGATGAGGAGTGAATCAACGCCAAGCAGAAAAGAAGCACACTTGTCAATTACACATCAGACCCTGAAAAGAAATCAAACAAGAAAACGTTAGTACTTCCACAATTTAATACTAATTAATTACTACCTAAAAAAAAACTCCTTACTCTGCCACCAATTAAGATGCGTCTCAAGAGTAAAATTACTCCTTACTCGCCATCACTAATTGGTTTAATAAGTCTATGACAATCATATCATACTTTCCAAACAAAACAACAATTTTTTTTTTTTTAATAAAATCAAACCCATTAAAGAGAAAGTGTCGATCGGGCTTTTGTTTCTTGTTACTTCCTTCGCGCTCTGTTGACCAATCTATTTGAGCTAATACCTTATCGGGTACATACTCAAAAGCTTCTAATTTATCAATGAGCTCATCAATAGTGGAGGCAGAGATAAGAAGTTGTCTTGCCGAAGGAGTGATAAATTTCTGTTCCACAACTTTGTCAAGAAAAAATAACAAAAGATCAAAGAAATTATTAACATTCAACAAACCAATGGGTTTATGGTGGATGTTCAGTTCAGCCCAAGAGACAATTTGAAAAATCTCTTCCAAAGTACCAAAACCACCTGGTAAGGCAATGAATGCATCAGAGTGTTCAAGCATTATCTTCATGCGTTCATGCATTGATGATACTTTAAGTTCCTCTCCAATTGTCTTTCCATTGATGTTCTGTTGAGCTAAAGGTTCAGGAATGACACCTAAAACCTGACTGTCTCTTACATATGCAGCAAGTGATATAGCCCCCATTAACCCACGGCAACCTCCCCCATATACAAGATGAATATTCCTCGCAGCAAGTGATCGACCAAGAGTGCTAGCTACATTTACAAACTCTAATCCCTTCCCATAACTCGACCCACAAAAAACACAGACATTTTTGAGGTTACGAATAGAAGCCCCCATTCTATACTCTTCCTCCCTTTGAGTGTGTCTCGAGTTGAAGGAAAATGGAGTGTTTAAATAAGAAAAAGAATGGAAAGGAGAATAATTGCACCTATAAGGGTAGGTTGGATGTTGTCAGAAAAGGTTGAAATTAAGAAACACAGAATCTTTTTTTTTTTTTGAGAGATGACATGAAGAAGAAGAAGAAGAAGAAGAAGATATGTACAGATTGTTTGTGGATATGGCTCACATCTGCCTCTGGTTAAACGTCCAATAACGGCTTAAACATCTTCTATGAGTCAAGGATAAGCTTCCCATCCAATTTTCTTATAAATTGGCAAACAGGTCTTTTAGAGTCGATTCCCAAGATCGTAGCGTTGTTCTTCATCCTTGAAGAGATTCCATAATTTAAGAATTTCACGATGCACCAATCCACAAGAATGCGCTCAAGAGTCAATAAGATATCATCTAATGACTCCTTACTCATCCATTCTTAATGAAGAAAATTTTATCTTCTCTATTTGCGGAAACCATCCCCTTAGTACGACATCGCTTGTTACAGTTCCATCGTCCACATTTGTGACAGACTTGTAACCTTTTTGCTCTTCTCCTTTTAGAATATGAACATCTTCCAAGACCGGGCATATATGAGTCAAATGAAATTGAGGACTCACCTGCTAATCGGACCTTCGCTTCAATTATCCATCGTACATCTTCTGGCATACCTTTGTGCATTAACAGTCTCAATCTTTCACATCGAACTTTGTAGATTTTTCTCAAAGCATTTTGAGGAAGAGAAGAAAAATGTTTTCTCAGGTTTGAAAGAATGACATCCATTTTGAAGGAGAAGAAGGATTCAGTTATTTTGGGAAACTGAAAAATAAACCGACTTAAGAGTCACGGAGTACCGTATCCGCCACTTAACCGGCAACACAAAGAACTCAAGAACTTGGTTTTCCAGGAATGGTTGAGTCTTTGTCCATTAACATTAAGCGCATTACCATTCCTAGGATCCTCAATATCTTTGGCCCCAGAGGATACACGTGTTTGACAGCAAAAGAACCGCGCCACCTAGATCTCAATTTTTCAAGGAGTAGGTGCAGATGATAATCTCAAAGCAGAACCTTTTTGACCAATTTCCGCAACTTTTGCAAAAGGTGTAACAGACCTTGAATAAAGTGGGCCAATAAAATCCATACCGCAAGATTTTATTTGTTGTTGTCGTTGAAGAAAAAGTGACCTCCACTTGCTTCCGAGTGACAAAATTGAATGGCACTACCTTCCTTATTGTCGGGCATCTGCTTTTTTTTTTTTTTTTTTTTTTTTTTTTTTTTTTTTTTTTTTTTTTTTTCTTCTTTTTTTTTTTATTCATAATGCGGATGGAGAAGGTTCATCACCTCCACTTCGCATTCTTGGAAGTTCATGATACTATTTGAGGCGGTGTCCATTTACGATGAAAGCTTTGGCAAAGTGACCTCACTTTTAATCCGAACGACACCGGAAGGAAAAACCTTAGTAACAATAAATGGTCCATCCCATCTAGACCTTAATTTGCCGTGCATGAATCGGAGGCGGAAGTTATAGAGGAGAACTTTTTGACCAATCTCAAATGTTTTCCTCGAATCAACTTATCATGGAAGGCTTTGGTCTTCTCCTTATAAAGTTTGGAACTTTCATAAGCCTCCAAGCGGATCTCCTCCAATTGCTTGTAAACTGCAGCCTTCCTCTCCATACCGCTTGATCTAGGTCCAAGTTGCACCTTTTCACTGCCCAAAATGCATGATGCTCAATTTCCACCGGTAGGTGGCAGGCTTTTCCAAAAACAATCCGATACGGAGACATCCCGATTGGTGTCTTATAAGCAGTCCGGTAAGCCCATAAAGCATCCTCAAGCCTCTTGCTCCAATCCTTTTTGTTAGGTTGAACTGTCTTCTCGGAGTATCTGCTTGATCTCCTTGTTGGAAATCTCGGCTTGCCCATTAGTTTGGGGATGGTAAGGTGTAGAAACTCTGTGCAAGACCCCATACTTTTTCATCAAAGCTTCCATGCTTCGATTACAAAAATGTGAACCCTGATCACTGATGATGGCCTTCGGAACTCCAAACCTGCAGAAAATCTGTGATCTAACAAAATCCACAACAACTTTGGAATCATCAGTCCGAGTAGCTTTCGCCTCCACCCACTTGGATACATAATCAACAAGCTAGCAAAATGTAAACAAAACCAAAAGAAACAGGAAAGGGTCCCATAAAATCAATACCCCATACATCAAAAATCTCACAGAACAATAAGGATTTCTGGGGCATCTCATTCCTTCGAGAAGTATTTCCTGTTTTTTGGCATTGATCACAAGATTTACAAAACACATATGCATCATGAAATAGAGTGGGCCAATATAATCCAGATTCCAAAACTTTCCTAGCAGTTCTTTGGGGACCAAAATGACCGCCACATGCAAGTGTATGACAAAAGCTAAGAATAGAATGGAATTCATTATCAGGCACACATCTCCTAATGACTTGGTCACTACAAAATTTCCACAGATAAGGGTCATCCCACACATAATATTTTGACTCACTTTTCAATTTATCAATCTGAGCCATAATAAAATGTGCAGGGAAAACACCAGCAACTAAGAAATTTATCAAATCAGCAAACCAAGGAGTGTTACCTTGCAGCTTGAAAAGCTGCTCATCAGGGAAGACATCATGGATAGGTAAAGTATCTGCCTCCTTTTCAATACGACTTAGGTGATCAACCACTAAATTCTCCGCTCCACTTTTATCACGGATTTCAATATCGAACTCTTGGAGGAGCAAAATCCATCTAATCAATCTAGGCTTTGCATCAAGCTTCTTCAGGAGAAACTTCAGAGTTGTATGATCTGAAAACACAACCACTCTAGAACCAAGCAAATATGATCGAAATTTATCTAAAGCAAAAACAATTGTTAAAAGTTCCTTTTCAATGGTGGTGTAGTTGACTTGTGCAGGATCTAAAGTTCTTGAAGCATAAGAGATGACATGAGATATTTTACCGACCCTTTGTGCAAGAACAGCTCCCAAAGCATAATTAGAGGCATCACACATGAGCTCAAATGGAAGTGTCCAACGGTGGCTGGATGATAGGTGTCTTGGTCAATGCTTGCTTCAAGTGATTGAAGGCATCCTTGCATTTCGGTCAAAATGGAACTCCACTTCTTTTTGTAGCAAGTTGGATAGTGGAAGAGCAATTTTCTTTGAAATCTTTTATGAACCGCCTATAGAAACCCGCATGACCAAGGAAAGAGCGAACCTCCCGCACGCATGTGGGGTAAGATAAGCATGAAATAACATTTATTTTTGCGGGATCTACCTCGATACCCTTGCTAGATATTACATGTCCTAAAACTATACCTTGTTCTACCATGAAATGACATTTCTCAAAATTCGAACAAGGTTAGTTTCAATGCATCTATGTAAAACCCGAGCGACTATCCAAGCATGCATCAAAGGAAGAACCATAGACAAGTAAAATCATCCATAAACACATCCATGCAATTCTCTAAAAAGTCGGAAAAGATACTTACCATACACCTTTGAAAGGTGCAGGAGCATTGCACAAACCAAACGGCATCCTCCTCGTATGCAAATGTGCCAAATGGACAAGTGAAAGTAGTCTTCTCTTGGTCTTACGGGGCTATATGAATCTGAAAATAACCCGAATATCCATCCGAGAAAACAATAATGTGACTTGCCGCCTAGCCTCTCCAACATCCGATCAATGAAAGGTAGCGGAAAATGATCTTTTCTCGGTAGCCTGGTTAAGCCGCCTATAATCAATGCAAACCCGCCTAACCTGTTCTAAACTCTTGTGGGTAGAAGTTCGTTATTCTCATTCTCAACTACGTGACCCCGATTTCTTGGGAACAACCCGCATGGGGCTCACCCATTTTGTCGATATGGGATAAATAATGCCACTTGAAGTAGCTTGGTCACTTCCTTCTTCACCACATCTAGAATCAAGGGGTTCGGTCTCCTTTGGGGTTGCCTTACTTGGTTTCAGTATCCTCTTCCAATAAAATCTTATGCATGCATGTGGAGGGACTAATACCAGGAAGATCCGCAAGTGTCCATCCTATGGCTTGCTTATTACGCCTCAAAACCTGCAGCAATTTTTCTTCTTGTTCAGGGTTGCGTGATTCTTAGCAACAATCTTTGGTGACTTCTCACCATCTCCTAAATATGCATATTTAAGATGGTCCGCAAAGTCTTCAACTCTAAGGATGGAGGTTTGTACAATGGAAGGAAAGCAAGCTATTTGAAACAACTAATTCAAGTAACATTAAATTCAAGACATGATTCGACTTCTATTTTCACATGCGGTATCATTCAAGTCAGCAGTTGCATCGTCACTCATACCAGCATAAATCTCAGCACATGCAACACATGGCTCAACATCACAAGCAACACATGTACCACAAGAAACAGAATCCAAAAAGTCACCAATATCAGGGAATTCAGCATGTAAATCAGTATAAACATCATCAACCAGCATCTCAATCACATCAATATGGAAAACAGAATGCTCCTCTAGGGGATGTCTCATGGCATCAAAAATTTTAAACTATACCAAATCATCGCCAAACTCCATAGAAAGGGTGCCAGCATGCACATCTATCTTGGTCTTGGCGGTCTTGAGGAATGGTCTGCCTAGAATTAATGGAGCATGGGTTGCTGAAGACTCATCTTCCATGTCCAAGACGTAGAAGTCCGCTGGAAAAATTAAATCATTCACCCGAACTAACACATCTTCTAGTACTCCTGCAGGATAAGCAGTGGTCCTATTTGCCAATTGAATCACTATACCAGTGGGTTGTAAAGTGCCAATGTTCAAGGACTGATAAATTGACATAGGCATGACATTAATCGAAGCACCCAAATCTAGCATTGCATGTTCAAATTTGGAGTTACCTATCGTGCAAGGAATTGTGAAAGTTCCAGGATCTTTGCATTTTTGTGGCATGCTTGGTAGAATCATTGCGAAACATTTTTGCCCATGCTTATTTTCTCGGTACCTTTAAGTCTTCTCTTGTGAGTACACAACTCTTTGAGGAATTTGGCATACTTGGGAATCGCTTGATTGCATCAAGGAGGGGAATATTGATTTCCACCTTCCCGAATGTGTCCATGACTTCTCTTTCTATTTCGTTTGCGCGGTATGCTTGACCGTGTGACTCGTGTGGAAAAGGTAGTGGAATAGCCGATTTGAATTCTCTCGCACATTTCTTTTGTATCACAGATTTTTGACCGAGCTATCCACTTTCTTTTGTTTTCGGTCACCTTCGGTTGATGCACTTGTAGTTCAGGTTGTGGTGGAGTAGGACCGTCAACTTCTCTCTGCCACTTCTCAAGCTAATGGCACTTACATTGCCTCTTGGGTTGTTGACTGTTTGTGAAGGCAATTGGTTCGACCCTTGACTTTTCAGCTCACTCAGAGTGGTTGCCATCTGCCCAATTTAAGTTTGTAAATTCTGGATGGTGGCATTGACGTTCTGCTGAAACTGTTTCATCAAGTCTTCGAAAGGTGGCTCACCGTGGAGTGGGCCGCCTGGAACAGTTGGGAGGGGCGTCTTGTATGGGTGGCGCGCGCAGGTTGTGCTTGCCTAAATGCAGGTGGTTGGTACTTGTTGCTAGGGCCTGTAGCTTGGTATCTAAACTGTGGTTGCTGTTGTTGGTAGGGCTGTTGTTGTTGACCAGAATTTTCATATCTCAGGTTGGGATGGTCCCTCCAACCAGGGTTATAGGTATTAGAAAATGGATCATATCTGGGCTGCTGCTATGATTGCTGATATTGGGGTCTACCAGGAAAAATACCAGCTGCTGCAACAGATTGTTTTGGAATAATAGAACCACCATCCTGAAGTGTAGGGCATGCATCAGTAGGATGAGATGAACAAGAGCAAATGCCACACACAGTTGCAGCAATCGCATTGGTGCTTGTTGTGCCATTGCTAACTGCCTCACCAAAGAAGTTAATTCATCAAGTCGTGTTCCATTCTCTCGTTGGTCTACATGAGACGATTGAATTTCATTGACTCTCTCCGGTTGAGGTAATAATTCGTGTGCCAAATTGTTGGGTGTTGGCGCCATGTTTGCTATCAAATCTCTCGCCGCCGCAGGGGTCTTGTCTACTAAGGCTCCTCCCGAGGCAAAGCATCCACCATGCTTCGTCATTTGGCAAAGAAGCCTTCATAGAAATATTGAATTAAGAGCGATCGGTGATTTGGTGGTGGGGACAGCTCGAGCACGCCTTCTTGAATCTTTCCCAATATTCATGCAAAGTCTCCCCTGTCATTTGTCTTATGCCACATATATCTTTTCTAATGGCAAAGAACTCTAGAGCGGGGAAAAATTTCTCTAAGAACAACCGCTTTATGTCAGTCCAACTTGTTACTGAACCGGTGAAAGATAAAACCAATCCTTGGCTGTATCAGCAAGTGAGAAAGGAAATGCCCTCAGCTTGATGTGCTCTTCTGAGATCCCATGTGGCTTCATGGTTGAACATATGTTGATGGTGAGGAGATGACCTTGTTTGTGGTGAAAATTCCATAAGGATTTATTCACTTGTATGGTTTAAGCTTGCTTTGTTTGTGGTGATTTATGCTTGGTTTATTTTTAAAGCTTTGATTTATGCTTGTTTATTTGATTATATGTTAGTTTACTTGGTTATATGCTTGATTATATGCTTCCATAAGTATGATGGTATTTGTGTGAAGTAGGATATGATTATTATGATGAGAAAATTGTATGAAATTCTAAAGAACCTAGGGGAAGCTCACGGTTTTGGCTATCATCAAGAGATCAAGATGTTTCAAATTAGTTCTTAAGTTATGGATTAATGAATTTAGGGACAATAAATTGGATTAAAGGTTTCGCAAAGGATTTTGATGATGAAAAATGATTAAGTTTGTATATGAAACCTAAACCTAATTTTCGGCCAACACACCAAAGTGTGGTATTTTAAACCCTAAATTATTTTACCTAGTGTGGACTTTGATAATTAGTTAATAAGAATTGGGTTTAAGGAATTTTTTTTAATAGAAAAAGAAAACTAGATTTAAGGGTTCGAATTAAATTGGTATTTATTAAGGCTATAATATTTAATTAAATCAAAGAAATCCAATTTTTGAAAAGAATCATAGAAAATAATACGTAAAGGATTTTTAGGAAGAAAATATTTTCAAGAAGGCCTAAGTGCATATTTTAGGTAAAGAATTTTATAAATAAGTTTAGAAAGTGGAGAAATATTTTATGTAAGTGATTTTAAATTGTTACGCGCTTAAGAAAACGTTTTAAAACCTCTACGCAATTTAAAAATGTTTAAAAAAATTTACGTGATTTGGAAAACATTTGAAATTATTTACGCAATTGCGAAAACGTTGAAAAATATTTATGTAATTAAAAAATGTAAGAAAAACGTTATGTTGTTTCAAAAACGCGATAAAATGTTTATATGATTGGAAATTACAGCAGTTGGCTGTCGGGCTGTCATGGTGGGCCCCGTTATGTTGGAAAGTGATACTGTCGAGAAATGATGCGTATATGTGAAATACTGTAAAACAATGGTTGTATGTATTTTTGAATTATAAATCATGTATAGAAAAGCATGTCAAGTAAGGCGATTGGCCTAGGAGATGGAAATTACATCTTCGTGCGGGTGAGAATTGCGTAGTTACGATCTTCAGTGATCTTGTGGACGTCGGGGTGTGGAATGTCATATGTGGCCAGTTGGTAGCACCACTGCGTCGTGGTATCCTTTGAAAACACACCAACGGTCCTGACGGAGTTACTACTCTTTTCGTGATATGGTTGAGAGTGTCTTATATAAGTCAGGTTGCGCGCCATGATATGATAAACAACACATGATTTGAGGCTAATGGTATACAGACATATCCTACCTATCATTCTCTCCGAAATTGTGGTTAGCTTCATGGAGTAGGAAATGGGTCATTGTGCACATGCATTATGGGTCAGCATGTTGGTGTGATGCTTATGCTTATTTGATATGATATCTATGATATGATATGATTGTATGAGATATTTTGTAACTGTAATATTTGCTGTTATTTTCTATACTGTCTCATTGGTATTGATGAAAGGGGATCTCACCTCTTTATTATGTTATATCTGTGTATTGTATGTATTTGATGAAGACCGAGGTGGCGAGGAGGCTGATAAGTTTTTTTACTACCAGTAATAGTTTTTTGTGCTTGCTTAGTATGGCGAGGAGGCGCTAAGTTTTAGGGTTTGTCATAGTACAATTTCACGGTGGAATTGATGTGTGGCGAGTTAATT
Organism: Ormosia emarginata; assembly: GCA_029884605.1. Lineage (NCBI taxonomy): Eukaryota > Viridiplantae > Streptophyta > Magnoliopsida > Fabales > Fabaceae > Ormosia > Ormosia emarginata. The sequence continues at coordinate 52,886,683 of JAQQTP010000088.1, forward strand.
TAGATAGGGAAAGGTTTGTTTATACCGGATATCTGACTCTGAACTTAAGTGGTACTAGAGATGGTACTCCTGTTATGACTCAACACGTGTCTGTACATCTAGAGTTTTATATGCCTATTCATGTGCTTTGGAGTAGGAATAATAATACTTATATGCCACATGAGGATACCATGATGTCAACTGCTCGGACTCCCATCCGTCGCGACATGCCTATACCGAGAAATTTGCCCGTTCCAGTTCAAGAGGAAGACCAAGTGGGGGATATTAATCTTCAGATGTTTGAACTTGGATCGGATCGAGTTTTTATATGATAGTTGTTCACGTCTTCTGTTTTTGGTATGTAATATATATATATTATCTTTTGGGGGTGTAATTATGTAAATTATTTGTAAACAAGGTTTGTAATATGTAAATTATAGTGTGTTGTTTTAATTACGTTTCACGTTTAAGGTTTTTATTTATTTTCTGTTATTCCTCAAAATAAATTTTAAAATCAGTTTTTTTACAATATTAATTCTTTTACAACTCGGGTAAGTTATATTAGGATTAGTCTTAAATGTGATACCCTACGGTGGGTATTGCAATATGTATTCTTGGTTCATCAATTATCACAAGTCCACATTATGGATCCTCATTTTCAAAGTCTTAAGCTTTGGTCAATTATGAAAATTTTAAGTTGAATAACCCTTCAAAACCATGGCACTCTCAAGAGTTATTACTCAATCTAATTCTTCCACTTGATTATAGATTATGCATGTCTCTAAATTCTTAATCTCCAAAGATGCATCAAGGCATCATTTAACCCCTAATTTTTCTCTAAAAACCGTGGCCTCACTAGGTCATCAAGGTTCCAATTTCTTTCCATTTTATGCATTTGTTACTTGATACCTAATTACTTAAATGTTATTTCACACCAAATCAATCCAATCCCTTAGGATCCAAGGCCAAAACGGTGGCCTCACTTTGGGGGAATTCGACCCTTAAAATTTTTCATTCATTAATTTTAATATTATCATTCAACATTTAATCACATAAGCTTCATTTTATTTGTATACAAAAACCAATTTATATCCCTAAATTCTAGTCAAAACTGTGGCCTCACATTAGGATAGGAAACTCCAAATTTTCCATTTAACAACCCTAACATCATCAAGCATTTTCAACACATCCAATACATTCAAAATAATCAATCTCAAATTAAGAACACATAAGCACACAAAATCATCAACAAAGTAAGCATACAAAGGTTCCCTCACCACCAATAATGGTTGAAGTGAGTAATCTCCATCTTACCTAAAGGAAGAACACAAAAATGATCTCCTATTGCTCCATGGTAGTTTCGGTTTTGGGGTCCAAAAACCCTAGAAATTTCAAGACAAGGAATCAACATCAATGGTTGCAAAAGAAGGGATCCATGGTCATCAAAGAGACCAAGGAACACGAAAATGAAGAGAAGAAAGAAGAAAAATGAAAACTTTACCTTAAAGCTTGAAGCTTTGCCTTGGAAGACAATGGAGGTGAAGATAGATTTTGAAGAAAATTTCTAAATAGGAAATGTAAAGGAGTTGAGGTGAGTGTAAAAATGATCTTGGTGAAGAGAAAAATCAAAGAAAATGGTCTCTAATGGGGGGCTGCAATTTCATAGGGAAGAAGGAGAAGAAGAGAGAAGGAAGAGAAAAAATATGAATATGAAAATTAGAGAGAGAAATGGATAGATGAAAAATGAGTGAAATATGATTAAGTGTAGTAAGTGAGGGAGCAAAAATTCACTCCCCTTGGGCTATATGTTGTCACGGCAATGAGAGAGGAGAGAGGGGTGAAGAGGCTTCTCCAACAAGCCAAGGGCATGCTTGGTCATTTGGTAGTCAAAGCTTCTCAAAGAAGCTTTGATTAAAATATAATAAATTTGAATTAAAGTGGGTTTGATTAGACTTAAAGTAGATTACATTAGGATAATGTGATAGGGTTTTTAATACATGTTATTATTCAATGTACAATTGTTACAGTTGACAGAAGTCAGTATTAATTGTTCGGCGGATAAAATTTTACACAGCGATTTATTATTTTATCTGTTAAAATTTCTTGAAAAATGTGAAACCTCGTAAATCGTATCCAGTCTTGTGTTTAGTAAGATCCCCCGTCGACGTTTTCACAGATCAAGGTTCTCGGGAAAAATTATCTCATTTTCTCGAGCCCGCTCAATTTACACACAAAACGAGAAATAATATTAAAATATTCTGCATTCTCATAAAAATCTAGAAAAATTCTCAAAAATCACAAATATTAGAAAATGAAAATTTATTAGAAAATAAATAAAATTTGGGGTGTTACACATATCATGGAAAATGGTATTCATTGCCCATTGGTAAGTTACACTTGTATTTTTTAGTCCAAATGACATTACCACCCACTCATACGTTCTAATGGACATTAAAAGGCTCTTTTGGAAATGTCCTCTTTAGCAATGTAAATCTAGTTATAACCAGAATGGCCATCCATTAGGCTAAAAAATATGGCAGGAGGTTGCTTCTACTAGCATGTTCGCAATTGGCATGAGGTATTCATCCTTCGGTGCTGCTGTGTTTAGATTCCAAAAATCTACACAAATATAAAGCATACATTTTTTTTTCTCACTAGGAGAATATTGGAAATCCAGTGTTTTTTGAGACTCATGATTCATCCTTAAGCCATTTGTCAGCCAACGAGATGATATGGAAACTTACATGGTCCAGTCTGATACTTGTTGTCTTAGGAATCTGGTCTTCACTAGGTCGATTAGTCGAATTGTTGGAATGTATTCCTTAAATTCAACATAGCATTGCTGAATATAACATGGATTGTCGTCAATAGAAACTATTTTGACATCGCCCTTATTTTTCCAGAGTACTAATTTCTATATTGGAAGACTTTTCCTTCACTTTTTATTCAAATTCATATTAATGTCTGCCTTTTCAATCTTGTTAAAATCCTGTCTAATCATTGTTGGATTAAGTTAATTTACACTTGTGAATAATTAGGTGACTTCTCTATTACAGGATTAGCTCTAAACTGATAAAATGAAGGAAGTCAAGGCCTTGAATTGGAGGAGGGAGCTTAGCATGCATTCCAGCTTATCTCGCCGCGGCGCAAGGTGTAGCATGCCGCAGCGTCTCGCTCTCTGCCTGCTATGCATATTGAAGACAGAGGCTAGAATGTCACAGTACAAAGGATGTCACACCGCGACGCACATTTGTCTGCACTGGTTCCACTTAACCACGTAGGCACTCACACCGTGGCGCAACAATGGTCACTTTGCGGTGCAACAATGGTCACGCCGCGGTGCGAGTTCTCGGGCTTTGTCTATTAATACTATTTCATCAGATATTTTGTGGGGAGTTAGGTGGGAGACAAGACAGAATGCAGAAAATGCTAGTTTTTTTTTTATCATTTTCAAGAGCTTTGAAGAGATCTAGAAGGGAAACCATCATCATCCTATGAGGATCAAGCCTCCCAAGATCTCAATATAGAGTTTTCCCTCTTTTCTCTTTATCCTCTCTTTTTCTAGGCCATGGGTAGGAAATCTCTCTTGAGATTTTCATATTCCATGGATAGCTAAGTTGTTTATAGAGGTTCCTTTGGATCCTTCTATGTACATTGGTGACTTTGTAACCTTTTAAGTGGAACGTTCATCTTTGAATTTGAGTTTAGCTCCATGGACTAGGAAATTGGTACATTGTGTACATTTGCATAGTAGATTTGCATATCTTCATGACATTTCATACTTGTTTAATTATCCGATATTGATGAAATGATTATCTATCGAATTATCTCTTGAATAATGTATTATGTTGATAATTATGCTTGTTGCTTGTTGTATTTGGATGGTATTACTGTCTGTATTATCTTTATGCTGCCATGATGGTATTAATTGTAGGAGTTCTCACCTCTTTAGTGTGTCTTTCTATTTTATATTTACATTTGATAAAAGATCGTGAGGAAGACAAAGAGGGACCATACCCTTTTCATTGTGTTGACGTGCTATGGTCGATATGGCATTTGGACGAGATTCCTTTGGTTACGTGCAGGTACAGCTACATGGGGGCATTGATGCCTGGCGTATTGGCCGAGATACCAAGCATTTTTTATATATAGGGGTTGTGACTCTGTCTACAAGTAGTACCTACCCCAAGGTTACTACTTTTCCCCTTTAGAGCTTTTGTACATGTCTTCATTTTATTTGAATATGTAAGTATTGTGTTTCATGTTATTAGTACTTTATGTTGAGTATATGTATATAGACTGTATTTTCCTTTGGTGGATTAAAATTATGGGGTTGTGTAATAAATATATTTCATTCGTGGCTCATATTTTCTATATACACATAATGATAGTATTTCGAAATATGTTATTGTTCTAGTGGCGTGCTTGAGTTTAGTGACTGTGGTATGATGACGATTATATTACGGTTATTAGATAATGAGGCGTCACACTCAGGGTCTTCCTCGTCAGAGGAAATCGTCATCGGAGTAACCGAATTACGAGTGGGGGCTCGTGCAGAGGATAAGAACGAATCCTCTTGTGGAGTGCAGTAACGATCACCCACATATCACGTATGGGAAAGTAAAACTCTAAATATAAGTGTGCATTAAAAGTAAAGACATGTGGGTCATGGCGACCCCATGCCAGAGATATAGTCACGTCTTCGTGGTAGATGCAGTGATCCATGCTCAAGTTGATGTGCCAGCAGTCTGGACCTCCATGAAATGTCAATCTCACATAACCCAAAAAGCCACGCGGACGTGAAGCCATCTCTGAACAGATCACTAATCAAACTCAAGCCAAAAGCCTGGGAATTCATGTACTTCCCCTTCCTCACTGACGTATTCAAAGAATCACATAAATAAACAGAATAGCAGAAATACAAAAAAAAATGAGACATCCTACGTTCAATACTAATTATGGTAGTAAAGAAACAGAATAGCGCAAGACGCCCACATAGTATAGCAGGGATAATAATTAGCATCAAGATTCAAATAGTAAACAACTTAACAAATTCAGGCAGTTATAACATCAATAAAACAACAGTTCCATCATCATATATAAAAAAATGCCAAATAATATGTTGACTTACTATGCACGTGCACATGGTACCAAAAATCCTACTCCATGGAGCTAGACACAAACATCAAAGAGAATGATCAATGAGACATGTCAGTATCTCGTCAGCCTAAAATCAAGTGTTTTCCAAAAAATCAATAATTTGCGAAACAAGGCTTTATACACGTTATTCTTCATAAGATCACGATATAGGATAGTGTCTCGGTCCAAATCGTCGGTGCATTTGCATCGGTCTATCCCATGGCCCAGAGGAGCTACCAACTATCCATTTGTGAGACACCCGCACCCCAACGCCCCTAAGGTCAACAATATGACCTACACTAGTCTATTTGCACCAGCACTAAGGCGTGATTCAACTCCTAGGTGTACAGCCATACTTCGACAATGCATAATGACTCAATGCATGTTCATGTACATTTAACAATGATATACTTTCCCATATCATGCCACAATTTGGCCAAGTTAAACATCAACAAATTCTTGGTCCCACTCATGGACCCACAATAACTTATTATCAAGTTCTCAAATGTGACTATACACTTTTTAAGGTTTATTATGAAATTTCACTTTAATTTAAACATTTCTTATGAAATCTTTCTCTAGAGGAATTCTTTTGATTAGCTAAGTTCTTTACTTAAATTTAATCATACTCACTTAGAAAATTATTCTAAGGTTCTCCAAGTCTCACACACTCTATTGTTCATTTCTTAAGTTCAAAATCACCCTAGGTCATCAAATAAATTTCTTTCCTTCATTTTTTTCATCTTATGAATCCATAATAACTTTTTTAAATTACCTAATCACCTACGTCTTAGCTTGATGCATGAATTTTAGCCAATATAGCCCTTGAGGCCATGACCTTCCAAGGACAAGAGTCCAACCAATTTTTTCATCACATTGTTAGTTACTTAATACTTGATTACTTAAGTTTCAAGGTTACACAAAAATTAAATCTTGAACCCATAAAAGGCCCTAGAGGCCATGAGCCTCCCAAGGGGTGAGAACCCAAAATCTTCCTTACATCAATCTAAGCAATCTCAAATAAAATCCATAGCCATCAAGATACACAATAACATTAATAGATTCATACAAGTCAAAATAACTACAAGATCATGAAGAACAACACAACAAAGAGAGCAATCTCATATGGATTCCTCATCAACAGCATCAAAAGTGTTTCTTCACCACCAAGATAGGTTGAAGAGGATCATCTCCCTTTTACCTATAGAAGACAACATAAGAAAGCAAGCTTCTTGATCCCTTTGTTGCAATTTTCGTCCTCCTCCTTCAAGAAAACCCTAAGGTGAGCAAACTTTTACAATCTTCACTCAAACCATGAAAAGAGGAGTCCTTGGTCATATAAATGACAAAGAAAAATGAAAAAGAAAAGAAAAGAAAAGAAAGTCAAGAACTTTACCTTAGAGCTTCAAGTTAGGGCTTCAATGGTGGAAGATAAAAAAGGAAAAACTAGGGGATGATCACCAAAGAGAAAAGTCTTAGGATGATGAGAGGAAGCACGAAATGGATTAGTTTAGCAAGCTAGTGAAGATGGCCCCCAAATGGTTTTGGTGCCATGGAGAAGAGAGGAAGAGAGGAAGAGAGAAAAGATGAAGAAAGAAGAAAGGTGATAGCTTTTGGTGATTTCAAAATTAGAAATGAAAAGTGATAAAGTGAAAAGTTATTTTTTGGCTCCAAAATGGGCCTCAATGCCATGAACCCAAGGGAGAAAGAGGAGGGAAAATTGTTTCTAGAAGTTTAGGTAAAGCTTCCTTGAGAAGCCTTGCACAAAGCTTCTCAACTTTTTGCAAAAGTCAACATGATGTGACATAAAGTTGACACTTTTGAAAAGATGACAAGCATTTTAATACAAGCTATTATCCAATGGACAAATGTTACAATTAACAAAATTCAATATTTATTATCCAACGGATAATAAAATATACAGTGATTTTTATTTATCAAATAAAATCTCGAAAAAATAAAAATTTTGTAAACTGTGTCCAGCCTCGGGTTTAGTAAGATCCCTCATCGACATTTCCACAGTTCAAGATTTTCCAGCCTAGGGGAAAATATTTTATTTTCTCGGCTCCGCTCAGTGCGCATGCAAAATGATGAATATATTAAAATAATCAACGATTCCGGAAAAATCCACAAAAATTCTCAAAAATCACAAATATTATAAAATGACTATTTAATATAAAAGAAGCAATTTTTGGGGTGTTACACCAATCACTAGGTTCAACCCTTAGGGGAGCCAATCTCTAAGTTCAACTCATAGGGGAGCCAATCTCTAGGTTCAACCCATAGGGGAGCCAATCCCTAGGTTCAACCTATAACACCCTAAAAATTGCTTAATTATTGTTATATATGTTTTTTATAATTTTTGTGAATTTTTGTGAATTATTTGGGTGATTTTGATTATTTTATTATATTTCTTGATTTTCGTGTGTATTATGCGGGGCCGGAAAGATAAAAATTTTCTAAGGTCAAAAAATTTTGGACTGTGAAACGAGACCGACGAATCTTACTAAACTTGAAGTCGGACACGATTTACGAAGTTTTCTTTATCTGAGATTTTATCTAATAGATAAAATCAGGGTATGTCCTATTATCCAATGGACAATAAACACTGGTTTTGTTAATTGTAACTTTTGTCCATTGGATAATAGTTGTTAGTAAAGTATTAGTCATCTTTTCTAAAAGCTTTCCTTGATGACATTATCCATGTGACATCACTTGTTGTCTTTCTAGAAAGTGAAATCTAGCTTCCTAAGCAAGCTTTAGGGAAAACATAATGGAGAAGCTTTGCATCAAGCTTGTTGGAGAAGTCTCTTTCTCTTTCTTCCTTGGTGAAGCCCATGGTTTTGGGGAGGAAAAAATGACAAAGTTGTCATCTTTTCACTCAAGCATTCATTTTCATTTTTTCCATTGAAAAGTTTCACATTTCTCTATCATTTTTTCTCTTCTTGTTTTCTCTCCATGCTCCACGGCCAAGCACCCATTTTCCACCATCTATGTTTGTTTGCTCAAATCAATCCTTGTTCTTGAATCTACTCATAATTTGGGAACCTTTCTTTGTTGTGATCACCTTCTAGTTCTCTCATCTTCATCATTTTCTTTCAAGCCCTAACTTGAAGCTCTTAAGGTAAAATTCTTGATCTTCATTTTTCTTTCCTCTTTTTCGTGTTCAAGGCTTCTTGGACAAGCTTCTCTTCATTTACTTTCCATCACTCATCTCACATGGTTTCTTTCTATCTCATTTTCAAGAACCAAAAGAGAAAGCTCTCACATTTTCTCTCCATGGAAGCTCACAGCCGCAAGGGTTCAAGAGCCAATCCTTCATCTGCTTATTTCTACCTCACTTGTCCACTTATTTCTCTTAGTTTCAAGCTTATCTCACTTGCATGAAAACAAAAACTCTCCACTTTCTCTCCTTGAAGTTTCGGCCACACCCCTACAAACACCTTTCCAATCCTTTTTAATTCCAAAACACCATAGATCTAGAATCTACACATCAATTGGAGACTTTTTCTTGTTAGAACCATCTCCAAATTCTTTCATCGTCAACCTCTTTTCCTCAAGCCAAGTTTGGAACTTTATAGGTAAAGCTCTCAATCTTTCCTTTCAATTTTATTTTTCAAGATTCTAAACCATGTGTTTGATCTAAGGTTATCTCATTTTAGGCTTGATTTGTGATGGTTAAATGTTGAGAAGTTTCTAGGGTTTGGCTTGGTAGTGATGGACGAAAATGATCAAGGAGCTTCCTTTTGTTCTTCTCTTGAGGTAAGAGGGAGATTAACCTCTTCAACCATCCATGGTGGTGAGGAACGAAATTAATTGTGTTCGAACAATCTTTATGTGGATTTGTTCACTTGTGTGTATAAGTTTGATGCTTTGTGATTAATTGCTCTATTTGATTTTATTGCTTTAATTATATGTCTGAAATTGTTAGAATAGAAATATGATGATGGATATATGTGGTATGATTGTGAATCACGAGAAAAAGAAGAATTTTTGGTCCAAAGACCTTGAGAGGCTCACAACCCTCATGGTGATTTTAGGGTGAACCTAGTGAAAATATTTTATTAATCATAGATTTAGTTGATTTTATAATAAGGATATGGATTAAGGTTTTACAAGTTGATGAAGGAAGTGAACAAAGTTTTATGATTGGAAAAAGGATTGATTTTTTATCATGAGAAAGGAAATGAGTTTAAAAGAGGATTTGGAATATTAAGTATTTTGATTAGAAGTACTTAAGTGATGATAAACAGAGAATGTTTTTCGAAAGGAATGATTTAATAAAGATACTAAAGGTTTGTGACCAAACATTGGAAGATATTATTTAGAGGAAATTTGATAAAGAATTAAATTAAAAAGGATTTTTTTTAGAGGAATGTGGAAATGTATAGCTTTTATTGGATAAATAATAATTTTTAGCAATAAGAATGGAAATTGAATTTTAAAGGTAATTTAAAGATTTAAAGGATTTTATTTAAGAAGGAATGTGGAAATGCATAGCTTGTATTGGATAAATAATGATTTTTAGCAATAAGAATAGAAATGGAGTTTTAAAGGTGACGTGAGATTTCAAGTATTTTATTTAAGAAGAATGGAGCAAAGTTTTTATTGGGAAAAAGGGATTTTTGGTCATGGATAATGAGTTAGAGTGATAGTTTGAGATTTAAAGTATTTTTGTTTAAAGTTTAAAGGATTTTTAGTGAAGGAGATGGAAGGAGAATTTCTTTAATGTTAATTAAATTAAAATAATACCAATTTTTAAGAAAAATGTCAAAAAATATTACTTGGAGGTATTTTAATGAGAAAAACGAGGATTTGAAGTCCAAATGATATTTTAAACTTAGAAAGTTTCAACATTGAATTTAGAACATCAAGAAATATTTTATACAGTGAAAAATCATAGAAAAACCTTACGCATTTCAAAAACGTGGATTTTTGAACTACATGATTTAGAAAATGTTTAAATATCTTTGCGCGATTGAGAATACAGTAGATTTGCTGGTTTATGGATTATGGCCCGTGGTGGTTTGTGTTATGCATTGATTCATCATTCATTGAACATTATATAGTCAGTGGCTGTTGTGGCTTTTGTTGCCTAGGAGTGAACTAGAATTGAGTAGTGTGATCCATGATGGATCTTTGAGGGAGTTAGGGTGCGGTGATTCATCTACTGATCTTGTTATCACATTATACACCTCTGGCCATGATAAACCGTTACAACGCACTGACGAAGACCTAACAAACATTATTCCTTTCGCAGTCTGACGTAGACTATTATTGAGGGTGACAGGTCTTCTGGATCCTTCATCTATGAAATTTTGTTAGCTTCATAGAGTAGGGTTTGGTCCATTGTGCATATGCATAGTCAGTTGACATCTCATTATGATATATATATATATATTTGTTAAATCATCTATTAATTATATTTGTTGAATTATTTATTGAATTATGTAGTGTTTTGATACATTGACTGCATATGTTATTTACCTTGTATTGAATGACATTGTTATTCTTATTGTTTCTATGTTGCCATGTTGGTATTAATGTAGGGGATCTCACCTTTTTATTGTCTTGTTCTATTTAAATGTTTATGTTTATGCATTCATCTTCCTTGGTTACGAGAGGACGCAGTGCTGTGGAGGTATCGTTGTATGGCCTGTCCATCTTGATGCGGGCATTTTGAGTATTTTGTTAAGTTTGTTACTGTGCTTTTGAGTAGGAACGTCATAGGGTTACTACTGTTTCTCTTTGAGTATGTAAGTTTTATGTTATGAATGTTGTTGAATATTATGTGGTGTATGCAATGTGTATTAATCAGTTCAAATATGTTTTTTTGTATTACCCATATTTTTGGTAAGTTAATATTTTCAGCTAAAAGAAATTTTATAACTCATATTTTATAATATTAAATATTTTACACTTTAATCATAGTTTGGAAAAGTTTGTAGTCTAAAATGTGATGCTCTGCGGAGGGCGTTGCACAACCCATAGGGGAGCCAATGTTTAGGTTCAACTAATAGGGGAGCCAATCACTAGGTTCAACCTAAAGGGAACAATCTCTTATCAAGGTTCAACTTTAATAAGCAATGGAACCACTCTTGCTAAACACTCTTCTCAATCCCAACTTAATGAAAGAATAGAGTATTTGTTGGAAAACTTACTTATTTAGCTCAACTTTAACTATTAAAGGAGCTACTAGAGTTCATAGGGGTCAAATCATTCCTAAAATACCTCAAATCTTGCCTAAAAAGGCTTATTTTCAAGATTGCACCAAATGTGCATCATAACTTCTAAAATTCTGAAATTTTATGAGCATAAAGATTTCTCTCACATCTTTGAAATGCCACAAACCTCATCTCATTTGGCTAAGTGTAGCCAAAGTTATGTGACATTTTGTAGAAGCTAAAACAATGTATTCATTATTTTTCTAGAATCTAACCTGAATTTAAATTGAAACTGGGATCAAACTAAAAGTGGTAAAATTTTGAAATTTTACAGGCAAGAAGCCTTACATCTTAGCTTCAAAATGCCACTAGTCTCCTGTCAATACGACATCAAAGTAAATAATTATGCAATTTGGTTTACTGGCTGCCAGAATGCCTTTTTTTGCAGAATCTACCTTGGATTCAAATAGAAACTGATACTAATTTGCTTGCTCTAAAATGCCTTATGTCTTAATTTTCAAATGTCACTAGAATCAGCTCAATACGATATCTATAGCAACAAACTTCACCAGCTATCAGGATGCCATGTATGCTAGTTGGCCATTTTTTATGGAGGGTCGTGGCATCCCTTGGTTTGTGCCGCAGCTACAGTAGAAAATCCTGGTTTCTGCAGAATTTTGTAGAAACTAGTCATGATCCACCTTTTCTCAACCATTGTAAAGGGCTTTCACCCCTAAAAAATGATTTCTAGTCATATGAATATCATCAAACACTAAACTCTGCTAAGGATACTTGAATTATGTTAATTCAAGTTTTTCAACTTTTAACAACTTTAGAATAAATATTAGGATTCTTCTAAATTATTATTTCACCATAATTCTATTTTTCCATATTTGCTAAGGGTCAATCTGATATTAAAAGCATAACTAGTATGCTAAAAAATACCAAATTAACTCCAATTGTTCTCAAATTTTAACTGCACCTTATTTAACTCATTTTTGACATAGAAACAAGTTATCCTTACTTGTTTCCCTCAACTTAGCTATTTATGCTACTATTTGAGTCATTTTAAGCTACTTTTCAACTTCTATGTTGCAACAAAGTACCTAAACTGACTCAATTTGTCACAAAACTGAACTGACATATTAAACAAGTATTATAGTACCTCTGAGACTATATATAAGGCTAACATGTTTCTTAGGATGTTACACAAGTTGTGCCACTCCATGCCGCCGTTCACGGTCTCCGTTGAACCCGATGCTACCATCATAGAACCTAATCAAAGGTCCTCTGTGTTGTTTCCCTAATGCTCAGACGATGCAAATTGACCCCCTTCCCCATTCTTTGTTATTTGTATCTTTATTTTATTGACATGGTTTATCTTTTTTTTTTGGGTTTATGTTTATTTCAATTTGGGCCAACCATCTTTGGGATAAAGGGTATTTTTGTCAAAAGTATTATTTTTTATCATATCCAGTATTATATAGTGTATAAGCAAACACTAGATAGTATTATCATATACAACATAATATATTATATAATGTCGTGCCAAACACTAGATAATATTAAAATTTTATCAAACCTTATACTATCAAGTCTAATACAATCAGGTATTATTCTATCCTGCGTACCAAACGGACCTTATATCACCACCCTACTACCACAACCACAATACGAGCTTGTTGTAACATCCTCTTTTTATCATGTTAGACATGTGTATGATCATAGAGGTATCGTAATACATGTTTGGCATGTCTGCTTAATTTTGTGATAAACTGAGTTAATTTAGGCACTTTGTTGCAATACATAATGTGAAAAGTAGCTTAAAATGACTTAGAAAGTGTCATAAATTTCTCACTTGAGGGAAATAAATAAAGAGAACTTATTTCTAGATCACAAATAAGTAGAAGAGGATGGAGTTACATTTTGAAAGTAAAGTGAGTTAATTTGGCATTTTTAAGCACACAAAAAGAGTGTTTTAATATCGGATTAACTAGAAGCAGATATAGAAACTTAAGAAAATAGTGAAACAATAATTTAAATAAATCATAGGATTTATTCTAAAGTTGTTGGAAGTTAGGAAACTTGATTTAGTAAAATCTAACTGTTCTTAATAGATATAAAGTTTCTAGTGGAATATTAGAGTCATTTTAGTGACTCACATTCTAGAACTTCTTCTCTTGACTTTTAAGGTTTTTTCCTCTTATTGCTCACCAACTTTCTCACTTTCTCTCACGACCACACAGTTGGAGTGATAGAAAACAAAGGACAAGAAAGAGGAAGAAGAGGAGAGTAAGAGGAAAGCGAAGAGGAAAGTCAGAACTTGAAGTCTATCATTCAAATACCATGAGGTAAGGGAGTTTCTTACTCAACATATCTTTTTTGTTTCATCTTGTATGAAGTTAGTTCCATGATTAGAGAAAATAGGTTTTGGGAAGCAACACCTATCTTCTTTGATTAGTAAGTATTCCTAATGGTTGTAAAGAGTTAGTTACAACCTAGTGGATGCAAGAAAGTCATTTTTTTTTACTTTAGAAATACCCTTTTAACTCCTTGAGCATGAGGTTGATAATATGGGTATTATTAAGTTGAGTTTGAAGTTAGAATCATATGTTTATATTCAACTTGATGGATTGTGATTGATTCTAGTTGTTTCTTTCACGTAAATCTTGTGTTGAATAAGTTATATGATGAGTTGTAAAGAGTAAAAATAGAAGATGAAGCAAGCTTGGAAGGAAAGGGTTGAGAAACCCTGTTATCTGGTGCAAGTTTGCACTAGATAACCAATTATCCCATGTGGATAATTGTTATTATTTGATAGCAGAGAGGATGTCATTCTATCACATGAAAATAACTGATTATCCCATATGAATAACTGATTATTTTTTAAGTTAGAGAGTTACAAGAACTCAATAACCGGTTAGCCAAAGGATGCTAACCGATTGTTAAGAGTTCATAAACAGATTTTAGGGAGCCATAACTGATTATTTCACACCATAACAGGTTATGAGCTTGCCCAAAATAGATTTCTAAGGACTTTAACTAATTATTAAAGTAGCATAACCAATTATAGGCCTAGCAAGAGCAGAGTTTAACACTCTTTGGGTTTGAAACAACCCTAGTAAGGCTATGTATTGGTGATTAATAAACCAAGCAAGCTAAGTTAAGAAGGGTATGAACTCTAGAAGCTCTAGTTCCACCTTTATGGGTGAAAACAAGCATGTATATAGAGCGTTACTCATTTACTTTAATTAGTTTGAGTTAACATAGTAATTATATGTTAATGTTAAAGAAATACTTTATTTTCTCATTAAGTTGGGATTAAATGGAGTGTTTAGCAAGAGTTGGTTCCTTTATTTATTAAAGTTGAACCATAGCACACAATTCCTAACTAAGGGAGCGAGGCAAGCCCCTTGACCTGACAAAGGAGTGAGAAAAGTACTTTGCTAAGGTGGAGTTGTGAGACAAGGGAGTGAGAAAAGCACCTTGTAATGGTAAAGGAGTGAGAAAAACACTTTACCAAGTATGGTAGAAGAGTAAGAAAAGCACTCTGCCTAGGGCAAAGTAGTGAGTTAAGTTTTTTGTCTAACAACATGAGGAATGAGAAAATCACTCATGTAAATGGTAGTAAGGGTGAATCAAACTCTCTACCAAGGGAAATTAAGCAAGTCAAGCTTAATACCCATAGAAAAAGGATCAGTGAAGTCCTAAGCTAGGTGAAGGAATGAGATAAACACTTTGTCAAGTAAAATTGATATTTCACATTTGTAAGGACATTTGTTTAATATCAATAGCAAGTAATAAGTTTACATTATATAAATTTACCATTGTGTATCTTTATATTAGTGTCATGGGATAAATGTTTTATTACTGAGAATTTTTATGTTCTCACTCCATTTTATGTTTCATGGTTAAGTAAGACAAGACCCTTCTAAGGGAATAAAGAAGAAGAAAAAGTTCTAAGAGTAAATAGTTTAGTTTTATGTTCTTTGATCATAACTCTTGTAAAGTTTGTTTTCTTTGAGTTGTATTTTGTTATATATATTACATTTGCCCATGAGGCTTTTGATGTAAATATACATAACTTCTGTTTATGATGGCTCTCCATATTTATTTGTATAAATGATATAGGACTAGAATATAGAATAAGTTAGCAGTAGCATAACTAATATTAAATATCTTTGTATATGAGAAATATATCGAGATATTTGTATTAGGGTGTTACACTTGTCATAACACGAGTTCTATGAGTGGACTTTAACACCCCGAAAATTGCTTGTTTTCTGTTATATATGTTTTTTATAATATTTATGAGTTTTGTGAATTATTTGGATGAACTTGATTATTTTATTATATTTTATCGATTTTTGTACATGTTATTCGGGGCCGGGGGATCTTACTAAACAAGAAGCCGGACATAGTTTACGAAGTTTTCATTTTTCAAGATTTTATCTGACAAATAAAATCAAGGTACGTCCTATTATCCAATGGACAATAAATACTAGTTTTGTTAATTGTAACCTTTGTCCATTAGATAATAGTTTTTAGTAAAGTACAAGTCATCTTTTCTAGAGTGTTCACTTTATGTGACATCATTTGGAGGACATCACCTTTGACTTTCTAAAAAGTGAAACTAGCTTCCTAAGCAAGCTTTAGAGAAAACTTAGTGAAGCTTAGTAACAATCTTGTTGGAGAAGCCTCATTTTCTCTCACCATGGGGGGGCTCATAGTTTTGGAAAGGAAAAGATGACAAAGTGTCATCTTTTCACTTAACCTTACATTCATCCTTTTCATTCCAAAAAGCTTTCACCTTTTTCTCTCACTTTTTCTCTTCTCATTTTCTCTCTACACCTCACGACCATCATCCTCCATTTCTCTCTTCTATTTTGTTTGCTCCAATCAATTACACTTCTTGAATCTACATACCCTTTGGAAGATTTTCTATGTTGTAATCACCATCTAGTTCGCTCATCTTCATCATTTTCTTTCAAGCCCTAACTTAAAGCTCTTAAGGTGAGGTTCTTGATCTTCATTTTTTTCTCTTCTTTTTAATGTTCAAGGCCATCATCTTGACCATTGGTCTTCTCTTTTCAAGCTTTAGGTGTTGATCTTGAAAGTTTAAAATTTCTAGGGTTTGGTTGGTGGTGTTGGACGAAATTCCAAGAGGATCAAGGAGCTTTCTTTTCTTGTCATCTCTTTAGGTAAGAGGGAAATTATCTTCTTCAACCATCCATGGTGGTGAGGAATGAATTTTGTGTATGTGTGAATGATCCATATGTGGATTCATTCACTTGTTTGTATAAGTTCAATGCTTTGTGATTATTTGTTTTATTTGATTTTATTACTTTGAATATTATGCATGAAATTGCTAGAATAGAAATATGTTGATTGTTATATGTTGTATTTTGTGAATCACTTGGAAAGGAAAAAGATTTTTGGTCTCATGGACCTTGAGGCTCACGGCCAAGTAGGCAAAAATAGGATGTCCAAGACAAAAATTTGTATTAATTTGGGGTTTAAGCAATTGGGTGATAAATGATTGACAAGTGATGAAAATTATGGGTTTCTAGACCCTTAGGGTTCACGGCCATGTAGGGCATCCAAGGCAAGATTTTTGTAACAAGTTAGAACTTAGATAATTAGGTGATTAGATATTTAATTAGGGAATTATAAGATGGAAAAAGAAATGAAACAAAGTTATTACCCAAAAATAAAAAGTGATTTTGGGCCATTGAAGGAAAATAAGTGTGAGTGAGGTTTTAAGAAACCTAAACCATTTTTGTAAGTGAATTTTATTAAGGACAAAGAGAAGGACTTTTTGAAGTAGAGTAATAAGGACTAGGTGAAAAATACTAGAAAATATTCCCTAGAGAAGCGCAATAGGGAAAGTGTTGAAGTTGAGGTGTAATTTTCATATCAAACTTTGAAAGTTTCAGAATTTAGTTTAACAGGGCAATAGAAGTTTTACTCAAGTGAAAAGCAGAAAGAAAACCTTATGAGATAATAGTATGTCTGCGATTGAAAATAAACGATGATGTTGCTATTAGGCCCACAAGGGGAACCCAGAGTTGTTGACAACTGTTTTGGCCAATGGTGGCTTATAGTTATGAAATGCATGACGTTGAAATATATATATGTGTGTGTATGCATTGAGTCATGCATCATACTTTGTGAAAGTCCGGTGGACTTTTTGTTGAGGCTGTATGCCTAAGAGATGAATTAAACCATTGTGCGGGTGCGAATTGAGTAGTGTAGTTCACGTGTTGAACATGGAGGCGTCTGGGCACATGTATCCCACATGTGGCCAGTTGGTAGCTCCTCTGGGCCATGGTGACCGAGCAACGCTTTGACGATCTCGACCAGGCACTATGTTATTCATGATTCGGTGATGAATGTCTTGTATGAGCCATGAAGCATATGCGGACTTTGTGATAACACATTATTGAGGCTGATTATATATAGACATGTCTCCTCGATCATTCTCTCCGATGTTGTTTTAGCTCCATAGAGTAGGGTTTGGTGTATTATACATATGCATAGTCAGTCTACATCTTATTGTGATATTTACATATCTGATAAAATTATCTGTTGAATTATCCATTGGAATATTTATTGAATTATCTGCTGTATGAAACAATGATGATATGTGTAATTCTGTATTTTGAATGGCATTCATGTCATTGTTGTTTCTATGCTGCCATGGTTGTATTGTTGTAGGAGATCTCACCTCTTTATTATGTTATTCTGTTTATGTATGTGTTTCTTTAAAGACTGTGATGGGAATGAGCCAGAGTTTCTCAGTTTTCGTTTGGATTAGTTTTCTGTTCTTGCCATAGTGTCCAGGCGAGGTCTTCTTGGTTATGCTAGGCTAAGGTTTCATGGAGGCATCGATTTGTGGCACATCAACCTAAATACCGAGTGGTTTGTTTATGTGGGTGAGGTGACCCTGTCCTTGGCGAGGAGTCGTGATGAAGCTCTTATCTTCTCTTTTGATTTCGTTGTGTGGTAGGAGTTTTACATGCCAATCCGAGAGTTGTGGGGTGATCACTCTTATACCCCACATGAGGACTCATTTATGTATTCTGCATGGGCCCTTGCCTATGAGTCTGTGACTCCTATAATTAGGATCTCTTCTTCTGAGGAAGATCCGTCCGAGGGTCCTTCTCAGTAGCTTGCGAGACTTGATATGTTTGGTAGTTTTTGGGGCTTGATGTCTTTTTGTTGCTTTTGGTGGCTGATGTGTATAATCTTTTTGGGCATGTAAAGCTTTTGCTTACATTTTACTAAGATCCATTGATGCATGTAAACACTTATGATATGTATATTTTGGCTTTCTGTATGGGACGTTCTTTATTCCATTCTCTGTTAAGTTTATGTTTTCTACATATTGAAAAGAAACAAATTAAAAAAAAAAGAAATTAGCAAATTCATATACTCATTTGATAAACAGGAAATTTTTATAAATCGGGTTTTAGTTTCTTTTGAGTTTTTCGTTTTTCATCAATGTGATGCCCATTTCGAAAAGGGAAGTTACACGTGGACTAACTGCTATGGGAGTTGCAACTACTACCATCTGTGGCTGAATATGGTGTTACTAAGTGGCCTCAATACTCAAGAGGGGGGGTGAATTGAGTATGTAAAATATTTTCGTAAATCTTTCGCAAAACGTTTTATTAACAATTTTGGTTGAAGCTATTGGATGATTGAAGAGAATAGATAAATGAGATTGAATACTTCACTCACAAATAAACAACTCATGATAGAAAGAATTCAAGCAAAGCAAAATATCGAACTCAACTCAAGAAATATAATTAAAGCACAAAGTAAAGAGATAGAGTTGAGAAGAACAAACACAAGGATTTATCCTGGTTCAGCCACCCCTTGTGACCTACGTCCAGTCCTCAAGCAAACCACTTGAGATTTTCCACTAAACTTTAAGCTTGAACGGGTGCTTGAAAACCTTTACACAAAAGAGCACTCAACTCCTTTGGATGCCTCACCCTTGAGCTTGAGCCTCAAAGCAGGGATACCTCACCCTTTCCACTAGAGGGATACCTCACCCCCTTTACAACCTTTGAAGGATGCCTCACCTTCAACAAGGGATACCTCACCCTTTACAATCTTTGAGAGATACCTCACTCTCTTTTTCTCTAGAGGGATACCTCACCCCTTTTACAAATAATCAAAATGTTTACAATATGAAACTCTCACAAGAGTAGATTACACAAATTGAAGCCCTATGATGCTCTTCAAGAATATCTCACAATATATACAAAAACAGAGCAAAAGTGATTTAAGGATGAATATCGGATTATAGTGATTGAAAGATGTTTCTCAATTGTTAGTTAGCCACAAATGATGCCCCAAGATGAGTATTTATAAGTTTGTGGAACAATAGAGCCGTTGGGGGCTTTAATGGGCAACAATAAAAGCCAAATAATATAGTCGTTGGGCTTGTCAGAATGCTAGTAATCGATTACAAGGTTCTGGTAATCGATTACATGACAGTTAGAACATGTTCTTGTCTTTCTGGGTTTGTGGTAATCGATTACAAGACGTGTGTAATCGATTACACGCCCTCTGACTTTCTGGTAATCGATTACAATATTGATGTAATCGATTACATGGCCCTTTGATCGTGTTCTTGGATTCTGGGAACATGGTAATCAATTACATGGATGTTGTAATCGATTACAAGTCCTCTGACTTGCTGGTAATCGATTACCAAGAGTATGTAATCGATTACTTTCCACTTTGAACACATTTTTCAATCCCAATTAAGTCTCTAGGCCATTTTTATCATTTGGGTACTTGGACAAAACAAGATTTACAAATGTTTACCATAATCCAAGATTGAAATCAACATTTCTTTAAAATATGAACTTTGAAAACAAGTTGATTTATGAGATCTTTGAAAAACCATTTGAATATAATTGAGATACCTTGAGAGAATTTCACATTGATGTTCTAAGACCTATATCTAATATACCTCTTTGATCTTGGTCTTCTTCTTTTGGTCTTGTTCTTTTCCTTTGATCGTGATCTTCATCTTGACTTTGTTATCATCAAAAACTTATTTGATATGCTTCAAGACATATGCATTCACATATGGAGCTCCACAATTTGAAATTCAAAACCCTAGATGTTCTAGACCATGATCCAGGATCATGTCCCATCGGTCAACTCGGCACGCATCTAATAACTCCATAAAATGTAGTTATTTTGGTCATATATTTGTGCTCTATTGATTGTTTAGTCCTTCTTATCATGTATATATGAAAGATTTTAGGCTTATATTCTTTGAATTCAATTGTGATATCTTCCTATATGATCTTGAGCAAATATGTTATAATTTTTCATGTGATTATGTGAATTTGTAACTATTATTAGTTTGGTAATTTTTCTATTGCAGGAAGGGCTCCAATCAAGCAGAAATTTAGAGAATTTGGATCAACATTGGAAGAGAAAGCCAAGTGTGAATTTCAGCATCTCACGTTGCGGCGTAGGTATGTTTACGCCGCGGTGTGGTGCATTCAGCATGTTGCATGCTGAAACTTGTGGCTTGAGCACTGCGGCGCAACGGAATGAATGTCGTGGCATGATAGTGAAAATATTGGCCTATAAATATTATTTTATCAGATTTCAAACGAAAGCTTTTTCCATTTTAGAAATAGAGCTACTAGGGTTGAAGTTGAAGTTGAAGGGAAGCTAAAAGGACAAAAGTCAGAGGCTATCTTCTTCAAGAAAGAGGATTCAAGCATTAAAGATCACTCCTAAGAGCTTCTATCTCTTACTCCTTATTATCTCTCTCTCTTCTAATGCATGACAATGATTATTTGCGATAGATTTTTGTTTGTCATGAGTGGCTAAGCTGTGTTTAGGGATTTCTTTGGATCCTTCTATGAATATTGATGATTTTGTAACCCTTTGAGTTAATATAGATGATTTGGGTTTGTTTAATCATATTTCTCTTAATGTTCTTGAGTGTTTGGCTAACATTTAATGTGTTTTGATTAAATATATTGAACTAGACATAGGGATTTAGGTTTGAGATCATGAATATGGTTAATACATGTTTAATTTTATTCTAATGGTGGAATAACTTAATTAGCTAATAGGATAAACATATTCATATTGGTCATGCATAGCTATTATTGAGAATTATTCTTAATGAGTGGAGTTTGCTTCAGATCTCATGGAAACATAGTGAATTAGGTGAATGAAGCATAGTTAAATGACCTAGACATAGGCTTTTAACTAAGTTAGTTTCTCAGGCTAACAAATCTCGTCTCATTTATGTTGCTTATTAGGGTTGCAAATCATCAATTGAAGTAGAGGGAGAAGAAGTATTTCCTATATTCTAATCAACATATTTTATTTAGTTTTATTGCATTTAAGTCTTTATAGCTAACATACACAACCCTTTATAATTTGAATATTCTTGGATAGTATTAAGTAATCTATTAGTTAATATGTGGCTCTTGAGATTGATGTATTCCTCGTGGGAACGATATCTGGCTATTTACTATATTACTTATGCGACCCGTGCACTTGTGGTAAGCAAAAGAGCGAACAACATCCAGTCGAAGTCTGTCATTGACACCCCAGCGGGAGTTCATGGTACACTGTTGAGATCCTAGCACAACAGATGTCAGACCACAATATTAGGTAGTAAAAACATTACTGTGAGATTCACACAATAGATAAATCTGATGATTATCCATAACTGCCAATCATGATCTTGCATAATAATAGCACCCACGATTGCCTTTGACTGCTCATAACTGCAATATCAACATTCAATTTTATAGGGATCCTCTGCAACTATTAAGGGAATGTATTTCCCTATCTAACCTCTGTAAATATCAGACTCAATCACCTTTAACAGTTATCTATTGCTCTTTAGCTCAAACCCTAATTGTGTGCCTAACTTGAGTGATAAACACATATTTTATTCATTAAGAAACCCTTATATTTAGTCATTTACACTCTCCATATTCTTAATTGATTGAGTTTGACATGATTTTGTGAGTTTGAGCTCAAATTGGTCCTAATTGAATATTTTCAGCATTATTGAGATTTTACACTGTTTCTGTATTTTGGTCATAACTTGCGTTCCTGATATCTGACAATCATGAATTTTATCTTGTAGGAAAGCTAAGAGGAAGCTCTACAACTTTGATGAAGAGCTCGAAGTCCGATTCAGATGTCTAAGGGATCTAAGTTTACATGGAAGTCAGAATACGGGTTCTGTCAGTAGAATCCGAATAGTGTGCACTCATAAAATCATATCTCAAGATGAAATAATGGAGATGGGCTGAAATTTGGATAGTGGATAGTCAAGATCCAAATAAACAACTTTCATGAAGAACACATTTTGAGAAAAAGAAGTCTAGTAGGTCATTTTGAGCTTGCAAGTCGGAACAGAGGTGCTGAAGTTGGGTTTGAGCAACCTACGGTATTTGGGACATATCTTGGGCTTAAGGAAGCCAAATTGGACGAACCAGCTATCCATTTTATAGCCAAGACAAGGATCTACAACTTTCATGAAGAACACTTTTCGTGGTTCTGAAGTATAGTGGGTCGTTTTTGGCTTCCAAGTCAGACACGAAATTTTCGTCCTCAACCACCCACTCATCCATCCACTAATCCACTCATCCACTAACTCACCCACTCATCCACTCATACACTAATCCAATCACTTAACCACTCCACCCACTCATCCACTAATCCATCCACTCACCCATTCATGTCCATAATTTCCCAGTCACCAAAAGTCCTTTGGCATTTTTCACTAATTCAACCACTTAACCACTCCACCCACCCATCCACTCATCCATCCACTCACCCACTCAACCACTCAACTCACTCATCCACTCAACTAACCCACTCAACCAATATTTAATCCACTCCACTCAACCACTCACCCACTAAACCAACCCACTCAACTAAATCAACCAATCATCCACTCAACTAACCCACTCAACCAATATTTAATCCACTCCACTCAAACCAACCCACTTAACCACTCACCCACTCAACCACCCCACTCCACTAACCCACTCATCCATCCACTCACCTTTGTCATTTTGTTACCCTAGACTTCTATAAAAGGGCACCATTGGTTATCATAGGGAGGGGGGAACTCTCCTTCATTTTCTCTCAGTTTTTCTTGTGATTTCTTTCTAGCTATGTGTAACTAAACCTCCCTTGGTTAAGGGGGTGATGAAACCGCTAGTATTATTGTTGTAAACTTTGCATATTTGATTATTTCAACACAGTTATGTTTTTATTCATATATTTCTAAATCTATTGTTGGTATGAAGGTTTTGTACTTCCTACTTTCAAAGTAGTAGATCTAGGTTTATTATGCGCGGTTGCGGTAGTAGATCTAGTGGGATGTATGATGTTCATGTGGGTATAATTATCTTTGTGCTATTTGCCAGTTATAAAAGTGGTAGATCTGGGTTTATTATGCGCGGTTGCGGTATTTGTAACACCCCAAAATTTTCAATCTCTTAAACAGTAATTTTGACAGTTAACAGAATTTTACTGTTTAGTGATTTCTGAGTGCTGTAAAATTAATTTGATTATTCTGTCAGCTTATTTGATCGTTTTGAGTGATTTACTCGTGTCAGGAAAATAAAAATTTTGGTAGGGAAAAACGTTACGTAATTTAATTTTTACCGTTAAGTAATTAATTTACGTAATCTGATTGATATTTGTGAATTTTCTAATTTTTGTGATTTTATGTGTGATTTTGAAATTTTTATGGTTTGTGGGCCCCACGAGGGGTATGTGGGCCCAGGTAGCCATACGTGGGCCCAGGTGGGTCCCACAAAGTGAAAAATTTTTCTACGCATAGAAAAATTTGTACTGTTTAGACGGAGACAGGGGATCTTACTAAACCTGAATCCGGAAACAGTTTTAGAAAATTTTCTTGTCCTGTATTTTATACTGTATTTAATTATCGGATGATAAAAATACAGTAAAAATATTATTTGTAGGATACAAGACTAAATATTATATTGCGTAGTCAACAAAGAGAGCTTGACTTGATTTATACCCTTGGATGAGAATACTTAGTTTGAATATTAACCATTGATTTAATCAAAGGTTAAGAAACAAACTTAATAAAAAGCGCTTGGATAATAACCATTGATTTAATCAATGGTGTGAGAATAAGCTTAGTTAGGAAGGCTTTGATATCAACCATAGATGTAATCAAAGGTGTAGAATTGGTCTTGAAAAAATGACAAAGACCATTTATAACCATTGGATTTAGATTAAATCAAGGGTGGAGATTTAATCTTAAAAAGTAACAAAGACCATTTATGACCACCATTGGATGAAGAATTAATCAATGGTGGAAATTTGGTCTTCTAAAGTAGCAAAGACTAATTAGAACCCTTGGATTTAAAGTTTGAAGAAGCAATCTTGACCATTAATTTTGGAAACACATCTAATGGTTAGAATTTAAAGGAGAAAAATCCAATGGCTTAGATTAAGTCTTCTAACCTACCTAAATCTACCTAAATCCTAACCATTGAATTAATCAATGGCTAGAAATGCTTCAAATGGTGGCAAATAATGAAGACAACTTTATTGAATGCATTATGAAGAGAAGGTGATGGTTTTGGAGTGTTTAGAAACAAAGAGACAAGCTTTTACGTCATTTTTGCATGTCTTGGTCAAGTTAGACATCATAATGGCTTACTTTTGATTTTTGCACTCAAGAAGAATGCAAGAAGGGGGACTACGAATTTGGTGCTGCATGAAGGAGTTTGGAAGACCATAATTGCATGCTTTAGTCATTATTGTCTTCCTTGGTCTTCATTGATTCATTTTCAAGAAGGAAACTTAGAAAATTTTCTCTCCATCTCCTTTCTTCTCTAGATTTTGGCCAAGCCCTCCAAGAGCACCTTCCATCACTCAAAAATTTCATCCAACTTGATTTTCTAAACCTAAACATCATTCTAAGAACATCTCTAGTTATGAGTTTTTCCAAAATCATTCATCTTGATCTTCAAATTCAAGCTTCAAGTTTCTATCAAAAATCAAAAATTTCATCTTTGTGCTTCAAGAGAAACCATTCGGTTATCTACCCTAAAATCACCATCCAATCTCTTTTAATTTCATCCAACTTTAGATCTTGAATCTCCATGATATTCTAAGCAACTTTCATGTTGGAGATTTTCTCTAAATCATTCATCTTCAACCTTGTTCTTCAAGCTAAAGATTGAAGCTTTAATGGTGAAATTTGGTACTCTTCACTTTTCTTTTGATTTTCAAGGTTCTAACCATGATTCTAATCCATGGTTTTCTTATTCAAGTCTTGTATATTAATTATTTGTGTGTTTTATTTTGTATTTGAGAAGCCCTTGGTGGTGAAGGACTTGGAAAAAGAAGCAGATCAAGAACCTTTGGAGGATCTTCAAGAGGTAAGAGGAGATCATCTCCCCCAACCAAGCATGGTGGTGAGAGATGGTATTTTATTTGATGGATGTGGAATCCATGTGAGGATTCATATCCATGGTCATGTAATTAATTTGTGGGTGTTTATGAGCTTTGATTAATTTTCTATGCTTGATATGCTTTGCATGATTTTATAGCTTTGATGATATGCTTGATATGCTATACATGCTTTTATGGTTTTGATGGTATGCTTATATTATTTATGATGAAAATATATATGTATATGCCATGACTTGATGGTGAAAAGGAAATTGATTTTTGGCTCCAATAGCCAAGGAAGAGCTACGGTTTTGATGCCCTTGATTAGGGTTTATGTTGAAAAATTTCAAGAACAAAAGAATTGATTTTTGAGTACTTAGAACATGGTGAATTTCAAACAAGACACCTCAAAATAGGTGTTTACTAATTAATATTTTCATGGAAGAATAAAATTGGATTGATTTGAAGAATATGAAAAATAAACAAAGGGTTTGTTTTTCAAGAGAACATGAACACAATTTTAGAAGGATTTTTATTGATTTATTTTGTGTACAAAGTTCCTAAGTATTTTTCTAAACATGAGTTTTAAATGAAAATAACAATGTTGATTTTGAGGATTTGCAAAGAAAGTGAAAAAGGATTTGCAAAGAAAGTGAAAAATGAATTTGAACAAATGGGTTTGGTTTTATGACCATAAGTCTTACGGTTTTGAAAAACAAAATTTAATGGTTTTGTTTGTGTAAAACCATATCAATTGAGAAGGAAAAATATTTGATGGTTTCAATAATCAAGTACTACGATTTTGAAAACTTGTAATGCCCTGGTTTTATAAAACAAACTAATTTTTGAAGTGGAAATGTAATTTGATTTAATACAAAGAATTTTAAAAGGGAATCGAAAGTATTTTATCACTTGGGAAATGAACTTTCATAAAAAGATGAAAAGAAAATAAAAAAAAAGGGTTGCAAATTGTTTTAAGCCTCATTTTGTTTTAAAGAAAATTGATTTGGGAAAAATGAAAAAAATATAATAATTTAACGTCTTCTAACATATGAATCATTCTTTGGGATTTTGGAGAGTGATTTTGTGAAATATATTTTGGAAAGGTTTTCTTAAAAGAGAAAATGTGAAAAATGACATTGGAAACGATATTGAGTTTTTGAAAGTCCAAAATAATATTTGGAATATTGAGGTATATTTTACGTAGTTTTCAAAATGCGTTTGGAATATTAAAGAATGTTTTGCGTAATGGAAAAATAATGAAATTATGGTGAAAAACGTTTTACGTATCTTAAAAACGTGATTTTTAAGCTACGCGATTTGAAAAATGTTTAAGTATTCCTACGTGACTTGAAAAATGTTTTAATATTTCTACATGATTTGGTGTATGTTTAAATATTTTACGTGATTTGAAATACCATTGAAAATCACTACGTGATTGAACAACAATAGAATATTTTTACGTGATTGTGAAAATAACGAAAAATCATTATGTGATTTGAAAAGTGTTTTAAATATTTTGAAAATAAAAGAAAATGATTTACGTGACACGTGACGTAAAAGAAAGATTTTTAAGTTACGTAATTTTGAAACAGTGGAAAAATATTATGGGATTTGATAAACGTATATTTTTACGTGTTTAAGAAAAACGTTGAAAAATTAGTACGTGATTTAAAAGTGCAACAGAAGAGTTGCAGCATTTTGAAAACGTAACAGAAGTGTTACGGTATTATGAAAATATAACAAAAACTTTTTAGAATTTTGAAAACGTAACAGAAGTGTTACGGTATTGTGAAAATATAACAAAAACGTTTTAGAATTTTGAAAACGTAACAGAAGTGTTACGATATTTGAAAACGTAACAAAAACATTTTTGGAATTGTGAAAACGTAACGGAAATGTTGCGCAATTTTGTAAAAACACGGCGAAAGTGTTTTATAACTATGAAAATGTGATAACATGATTTTACTGTTGAAAATACAGTATGATTACTGTTGAAGCTTGTGATTGGTATTATACCTGTGATTGGTATTTGGTGCATTATACATGCATTGGAATGGTCGATGAGGATTGAATATGGCTGATTGCCTAGGAGAAAACACACCTCTTGAGTGGGTGCGATATGCGTAGTGTAGGTCACTCGTTGACCTTGGGGGCATCGGGGTGCGGGTTGCCTACAATGGACGGTGAGTCGCTCTCTTTGTGAACCGTAGGTTAGACCGACGCGACACACCGATGATCTGACCGAGACACTATTCTTAATCAAGATCGATAAAGACTGTCGTGTATATGCTAGATGTGCAAAAATCAAAATGAGGATTATAGCACGTGGTCCGAGGCATGAGGTACCAAATGATTCTTTTCGATCATTTCTCGACCCGAGTTTAGCTCCATGGAGTAGGAAATCGAGTCTTGTGTACATGCATAACCTGAACATTTATATACGTGTGATATATATTAATTGAGGAATATTGGCTATGACAATTGTTTTGAATACTTGGATGATGATGATGATAATCTTTGAAGGCATTATCATAATTGTTGTTTATGATAATTGAATTGATATCGATTGGATGATGATAGTTGATTAATGTTGATAGCATGATTTTAATATTGTATACGTGTAGTAACCATAATGATGATAGCATGATTGTAATTATGATAAGCGTATGATATTGTTGTTTGTGTTATCTCTCTGTCTTTTGCCATGTTGGTACTTGGTGTAGGTGATCTCACCTCTTTGTTATGTTGTTTTTGCTATGTCTGTATTATTAAAATTATACAGTAGAAGGAACGAGTTGTCTTAGACATAGCGGGTGACAAATACCTCTACGTTTGGAGACAACATCAGAGAATGACCTTGCCGACAATGTTGAAATGGAAAAGATGTTTGAGGACAAGGAACAGACATAGAACAAATGTCTGATGCTTCAAGATGGACATTCCGATGGACACTCGAGATTGGGGACAACAATAAGGAGTGGACATTCATGACTTGTTGGGGAGCAAAGTGTTGACAAGGAGTAGAGTTCGATGTATCAAGTTTGATACGGGAGAAGGAACAAGTATGTTAAGTTTTCATCGTTAGTGTTACACCGTGCTTTATTAAGTAGGAATAGTAATGGGTTTGCTCTTGTGGAAAAAGAAAGAACAAAAGAGTCTGTCAATTTATATTTCTTTTTAAATTGTGTGTCAATATTGAATAATGAGTAATTGAAATATGATTACCTAATATTTTCAGTAAATTTACGTGTCAGTAAAGAAAGAATTAGTGTTTTAAAACCATATTTTTATAATTCAAACTTGTGTAAACTTCTTTCAGATTATGAGTCGGGAGTCGGAAAATGTGATGCCCTAGAGAGGGTGTTACATTAGTTGGTATCGAGCTTAAGGTTTAAGTGTGTCGAGCACGGTTTGAGTCTTTTGGGGTTTGTGGTTAGGTCTGTTTTGCTTGTGTTGTGTTTCTCTGTGTGTTTGTTTTCCGAAAGGAAAACAAAATAAAATTGTATAAAATGGATATCGGATCCATTTTAGTTTGATTTATTCGTTTCGAAGAAAGGAAACAAAATAAGTTGTATAAAATGGATATCAGATCCATTTTATTTTGATTCGTTCATCGTTGAAGGAAGGACAATGACTCGTGATAGATGTACGCGTCTGGAAAGCAAAAAGTAATGGTGGTGATATGACCGCAACTTTGGAAGTAAATAAATAGTGGTGAAGCAATTATACAACAAACTTAGAAGATTGTTTCAAGAAGAAGAATTGATAGTGAAGCTAAGATTTTGTTAGAGTTGAATCAATCTCGAATAAGAGACCTGTAACGTTGGACCTTTTTGGTTACGAAAAGGGGAAATTGTAAGGTCAAGTGATTCCAGCAGAAAACGTACTTGCATCTCCAGGAAGTCAACAACAACAACAATCTCATAGTGGATGTACGTGTGTGGAAGCAGAATGTGATATAATAATGTGGTTACTGACTATAGAAACAAAGCGAAGGACAAGCGAAGTGACAAGTACAAGAGAGAACAGAGGAATGGCTTGGGATAGTTATACTTATGTGGAAGTGGAACATGTTACTAGTAATGCAGCTGCAACTGCAGGAACTAAGGGAGCGTAATGTAGTTGCAGGAGCTACGGGAGCAATGAGAGCAATGTGGAAAGACGACTGCATGAACAAAGAACCGTTGTTAAGTGGGAAAAACTAGAAATTGAAGTTCAAGATCTGATGGAAGAGAATCAATCTTGAAATATTAGATTTTGTAATTTTGGAACCTGGTATTTTCTTAGGGATATTGGGAAAGTAATTGATTTCAATGGGAAATGAAATTACGACCATTGAGAAACCAGAACCAGGAAGTGAAGTGGAAAGGGGCACTTAATGAAAGATTGGATGTTCAAGGAAACTTTGTTTTAAGTGTGGAAAGTTTGGACACATTTCCATAAATTGTATTCCATTGAAAATAGAATTTTTACGTTAGTAAAATCTCGGATAGTAGAGAGAATTGAGACGTGGAATGGAACAGGGAATGTTCGAACGGAGGATTTAAACAAGGGAGATTTTGTTATTGGAGCTAATTCTATAGACCATACTGAATATTTCTATGAATAACCTAATCTTTATGGCATATGATTGAGTAGATCAATTATATGTTAGAGTTATTCGTAAACCTCGATTTGTTTATACTTGTACCTATTCTTAGCCGATCGAGCTATTCAAATTATTCAAATTATTGTTGCGGATCAAATATTTGTGTGAGTTTGATCTATTTATCTCTTTCATAAATAGATGTGATCTTTGAAAATGGATTGGTTATTTTCCAACCATATCCTATGAGATTATCTCATAAAATGCTAGTATTCGAGAAAAACTCATATCGGGAAAAATCAAATTCTTGTTGGATATGTCTAGTAACATATCGAGATAATTTCGCTTTACCTTTTTTTTTTCGAACCTCCGTAATTTCCTTTCATGTATTGCAATTGTAAGACAGGAAAAGAAAGAAGGAATATATTGCAAGAAAGGATATTCCTATCTATAACCATGTCGCAATATCAAAATGGTGCAATGTGAGCGTGGTGGATTCTTCGAAAGTTGAAACTATTTCTTCAAGGAAAAAAAAAAAAAAAAAACGATAACGGAAATCCATAGATCTTGTGATGCGTTATATTAGTGCGTTACATTAGTTGGTTACATTAGTTAGTATGCGGTATTTGTTGGATTAAGAATTAGTTGGTTGAAAGGAGAATTCACTAGAGAGACATTTCTGTTACAAGCAAAATCTAGAATATATATAGTGATACGAGAATAAGAAAATTTTAAGTAAGACATTACATTAGTTGGAAAATACATTAGTTGGAAATTATCTAAGAAAAACTATTCTAGGCATGAATGAAGATTGATAACTTGATAATTTGTATTGGTATCGAAATATGGAAAATACTTTCTTTTTGGAGTAACATTCAACATCTTCAAGCAACTAAGAATTTGAGATATCCATTTGATCAGGAGAAGTTGAACGTCAAGCAAAAAAAAAAAAAAAAAAGTTTTGTTGGCTAGAATAGTATGTAAAGACATTAAGGAAGATGCAACATGAAGACTGGAGAAAAGCTAAAAAAAGAGTAATGTTCACATCCTTAGATGTGAAATCACGTTCATCAAATTTCGAGGACGAAATTTTTTTTAGAGGGGAGTAATGTAACACCCCAAAATTTTCAATCTCTTAAGCAAGTAATTTTGAGTTAATGTAATTTCTTTGTTTAGTGATTTGAGTCTTTGTAAAATTAATTTGATTATTCGTCACTTATTTGATCGTTTTGAGTGATTTACTCCGTGTCGGGAAAATAAAAATTTTGGTAGGGAAAACGTTACGTAATTTAATTTTTACCGTTAAGTAATTAATTTACGTGTCGATTGGATATTTGTGAATTTTCTAATTTTTGTGATTTTATGTGTGATTTTGAAATTTTTATGGTTTGTGGGCCCCACGAGGGGTATGTGGGCCCAGGTAGCCATACGTGGGCCCAGGTGGGTCCCACAAAGTGAAAAATTTTTCTACGCATAGAAAAATTTGTACTGTTTAGACGGAGACAGGGGATCTTACTAAACCTGAATCCGAAAACAGTTTTAGAAAATTTTATTGTATTGCGTTTTATACTGTATTTAATTATCGGATGATAAAAATACGACAAAAAATATTATTTGTAGGATACAAGACTAAATATTATATGCGTAGTCAACAAAGAGAGCTTGACTTGATTTATACCCTTGGATGAGAATACTTAGTTTGAATATTAACCATTGATTTAATCAAAGGTTAAGAAACAAACTTAATAAAAAGCTTGGATAATAACCATTGATTTAATCAATGGTGTGAGAATAAGCTTAGTTAGGAAAGGCTTTGATATCAACCATAGATGTAATCAAAGGTGTAGAATTGGTCTTGAAAAAAATGACAAAGACCATTTATAACCATTGGATTTAGATTAAATCAAGGGTGGAGATTTAATCTTAAAAAGTAACAAAGACCATTTATGACCATTGGATGAAGAATTAATCAATGGTGGAAATTTGGTCTTCTAAAGTAGCAAAGACTAATTAGAACCCTTGGATTTAAAGTTTGAAGAAGCAATCTTGACCAATTAATTTTGGAAACACATCTAATGGTTAGAATTTAAAGGAGAAAAATCCCGATGGCTTTAGATTAAGTCTTCTAACCTACCTAAATCTACCTAAATCCTAACCATTGAATTAATCAATGGCTAGAAATGCTTCAAATGGTGGCAAATAATGAAGACAACTTTATTGAATGCATTATGAAGAGAAGGTGATGGTTTTGGAGTGTTTAGAAGAAAAAAGACAAAGCTTTATGTCATTTTTTTGCATGTCTTGGTCAAGTTAGACATCATAATGGCTTACTTTTGATTTTGCACTCAAGAAGAATGCAAGAAGGGGGACTACGAATTTGGTGCTGCATGAAGGAGTTTGGAAGACCATAATTGCATGCTTTAGTCATTATTGTCTTCCTTGGTCTTCATTGATTCATTTTCAAGAAGGAAACTTAGAAAATTTTCTCTCCATCTCCTTTCTTCTCTAGATTTTGGCCAAGCCCTCCAAGAGCACCTTCCATCACTCAAAAATTTCATCCAACTTGATTTTCTAAACCTAAACATCATTCTAAGAACATCTCTAGTTATGAGTTTTTCCAAAATCATTCATCTTGATCTTCAAATTCAAGCTTCAAGTTTCTATCAAAAATCAAAAATTTCATCTTTGTGCTTCAAGAGAAACCATTCGGTTATCTACCCTAAAATCACCATCCAATCTCTTTTAATTTCATCCAACTTTAGATCTTGAATCTCCATGATATTCTAAGCAACTTTCATGTTGGAGATTTTCTCTAAATCATTCATCTTCAACCTTGTTCTTCAAGCTAAAGATTGAAGCTTTAATGGTGAAATTTGGTACTCTTCACTTTTCTTTTGATTTTCAAGGTTCTAACCATGATTCTAATCCATGGTTTTCTTATTCAAGTCTTGTATATTAATTATTTGTGTGTTTTATTTTGTATTTGAGAAGCCCTTGGTGGTGAAGGACTTGGAAAAAGAAGCAAATCAAGAACCTTTGGAGGATCTTCAAGAGGTAAGAGGAGATCATCTCACCAACCAAGCATGGTGGTGAGAGATGGTATTTTATTTGATGGATGTGGAATCCATGTGAGGATTCATATCCATGGTCATGTAATTAATTTGTGGGTGTTTATGAGCTTTGATTAATTTTCTATGCTTGATATGCTTTGCATGATTTTATAGCTTTGATGATATGCTTGATATGCTATACATGCTTTTATGGTTTTGATGGTATGCTTATATTATTTATGATGAAATATATATGTATATGCCATGACTTGATGGTGAAAAGGAAATTGGTTTTTGGCTCCAATAGCCAAGGAAGAGCTACGGTTTTGATGCCCTTGATTAGGGTTTATGTTGAAAAATTTCAAGAACAAAAGAATTGATTTTTGAGTACTTAGAACATGGTGAATTTCAAACAAGACACCTCAAAATAGGTGTTTACTAATTAATATTTTCATGGAAGAATAAAATTGGATTGATTTGAAGAATATGAAAAATAAACAAAGGGTTTGTTTTTCAAGAGAACATGAACACAATTTTAGAAGGATTTTTATTGATTTATTTTGTGTACAAAGTTCCTAAGTATTTTTCTAAACATGAGTTTTAAATGAAAATAACAATGTTGATTTTGAGGATTTGCAAAGAAAGTGAAAAAGGATTTGCAAAGAAAGTGAAAAATGAATTTGAACAAATGGGTTTGGTTTTATGACCATAAGTCTTACGGTTTTGAAAAACAAAATTTAATGATTTTGTTTGTGTAAAACCATATCAATTGAGAAGGAAAAATATTTGATGGTTTCAATAATCAAGTACTACGATTTTCGAAAACTTGTAATGCCCTGGTTTTATAAAACAAACTAATTTTTGAAGTGGAAATGTAATTTGATTTAATACAAAGAATTTGAAAAGGGAATCAGAGTATTTTATCACTTGGGAAATGAACTTTCATAAAAAGATGAAAAGAAAATAAAAAAAAAAGGGTTGCAAATTGTTTTAAGCCTCATTTTGTTTTAAAGAAAATTGATTTGGGAAAAATGAAAAAAATATAATAATTTAACGTCTTCTAACATATGAATCATTCTTTGGGATTTTGGAGAGTGATTTTGTGAAATATATTTTGGAAAGGTTTTCTTAAAAGAGAAAATGTGAAAAATGACATTGGAAACGATATTGAGTTTTTGAAAGTCCAAAATAATATTTAGAATATTGAGGTATATTTTACGTAGTTTTCAAAATGACGTTTGGAATATTAAAGAATGTTTTGCGTATGGGAAAAATAATGAAATTATGGTGAAAAACGTTTTACGTATCTTAAAAACGTGATTTTTAAGCTACGCGATTTGAAAAATGTTTAAGTATTCCTACGTGACTTGAAAAATGTTTTAATATTTCTACATGATTTGGTGTATGTTTAAATATTTTACGTGATTTGAAATACCATTGAAAATCACTACGTGATTGAACAACAATAGAATATTTTTACGTGATTGTGAAAATAACGAAAAATCATTATGTGATTTGAAAAGTGTTTTAAATATTTTGAAAATAAAAGAAAATGATTTACGTGACACGTGATGTAAAAGAAAGATTTTTAAGTTACGTAATTTTGAAACAGTGGAAAAATATTATGGGATTTGATAAACGTATATTTTTACGTGTTTAAGAAAAAGCGTTGAAAAATTAGTACGTGATTTAAAAGTGCAAATGAAGAGTTAAAGCATTTTGAAAACGTAACTTGAAGTGTTACGGTATTATGAAAATATAACAAAAACTTTTAGAATTTTGAAAACGTAACAGAAGTGTTACGGTATTGTGAAAATATAACAAAAATGTTTTAGAATTTTGAAAACGTAACAGAAGTGTTACGATATTTGAAAACGTAACAAAAACATTTTTGGAATTGTGAAAACGTAACGGAAATTTGCGCAATTTTGTAAAAACACGGCGAAAGTGTTTTATAACTATGAAAATGTGATAACATGATTTTACTGTTGAAAATACGGTATGATTACTGTTGAAGCTTGTGATTGGTATTATACCTGTGATTGGTATTTGGTGCATTATACATGCATTGGAATGGTTCGATGAGGACTGAATATGGCTGATTGCCTAGGAGAAAACACACCTCTTGAGTGGGTGCGATATGCGTAGTGTAGGTCACTCGTTGACCTTGGGGCATCGGGTGCGGGTTGCCTACAATGGACGGTGAGTCGCTCATCTTGTAACCGTAGGTTAGGACCGACGCGACACACCGATGATCTGACCGAGACACTATTCTTAAAATCAAGATCGATAAAGGCTGTCGTGTATATGCTAGATGTGCAAAAATCAAAATGAGGATTATAGCACGTGGTCCGAGGCATGAGGTACTTGACATGCATTCTTTTCGATCATTTCTCCGACCCGAGTTTAGCTCCATGGAGTAGGAAATCGAGTCTTGTGTACATGCATAAACCGAACATTTATATATCGTGTGATATATATTAATTGAGGAATATTGGCTATGACAATTGTTTTGAATACTTGGATGATGATGATGATAATCTTTGAAGGCATTATCATAATTTGTTTATGATAATTGAATTGATATCGATTGGATGATGATAGTTGATTAATGTTGATAGCATGATTTTAATATTGTATACGTGTAGTAACCATAATGATGATAGCATGATTGTAATTATGATAAGCGTATGATATTGTTGTTTGTGTTATCTCTGTCTTTGCCATGTTTAGTCTTGGTGTAGGTGATCTCACCTCTTTGTTATGTTGTTTTTGCTATGTACGTATTATTAAAATTATACAAGTAGAAGGAACGAGTTGTCTTAGACATAGCGGGTGACAAATACCTCTACGTTTGGAGACAACATCGAGAATGACCTTGCCGACAATGTTGAAATGGAAAAGATGTTTGAGGACAAGGAACAGGACATAGAACAAATGTCCGATGCTTCAAGATGGACATTCGATGGACACTCGAGATTGGGGACAACAATAAGGAGTGGACATTCATGACTTGTTGGGGAGCTTGAGTGTTGACAAGGAGTAGAGTTCGATGTATCAAGTTTGATACGGGAGAAGGAACAAGTATGTTAAGTTTTCATCGTTAGTGTTACACCGTGCTATTAAGTAGGAACCGTAATGTGTTTGCTACTGTGGAAAAAGAAAGAACAAAAGAGTCTGTCAATTTATATTTCTCTTTAAATTGTGTGTCAATATTGAATAATGAGTAATTGTAATATGATTACCTAATAGTTTCAGTAAATTTACGTGTCAGTAAAGAAAGAAATTTTTCAAACCATTTTTTTTATAATTCAAACTTGTGTGAACTTCTTTTCAGATTATGAGTCGGGAGTCGGAAAATGTGATGCCCTAGAGAGGGTGTTACAGTATTAGATCTAGAGAAATATATGTTCTAAGTAATTTAATCCCGGTGTGTGATTAGACCTTAGTGTAATTGGTTTTCTAAATCTTAATGCAATTGTTGGATAGTTGTAAGAGCGGTTGCTTTATGACTAATCAGTGATTAGGAGTTGATTTGAGCGGTTGCTAAATTGGCCAACACGTAAGGAAAACAGAGATTTACTCTCACAATTGCATAAAAACATAATTGAGCATGTTGGAATAAAAGGATATGTGGATTTACATTATCATATAAATCTAGTGGTGGATTCAATCTCTTAACCAATTTTCTTATATTGTTGATTTCAGTTTGTTTATTGTTATCTTTGAAGCTGTTCATTGTTCATCAAAACTCCAAAACCCCCCTTTTACTGTTTATTGTTAATCAGAGTCTAAATTGGGAATTGTTTAATAGTGTTAATTGAATTGGTTCTCTGTGGATCGACCCTTACTAACTACAACTAGTTGTAAGGTTTTTATTTTCTGGTGGGCCTGACAACTGATTTTTATCTTAATTTTAATCACTACATCCGCACGCATCATTGAGCATTGGAGTGCCTTTGCAGGTACTAACTCCCCCTATTTCAACACACTTTGTTCCTGCGTAAGGAGAAAAATACCAATACGTGCCTATCCAAGTACATGTCAATATCCACTATTGACGCCGTCTGTGGGAACCTTAAATTCTTATTCCCACTCAACCATGGTGAGCACGAGACAAAACTCAAGGAGAAGAGGTGTTGCGCATGCACTAGCAAGCCAACAGCAAGGACCAGCGATGCACCATCATCCTCACCCTATCCCACCACCTCACGATGACCGTGCCACCCAAAATCTATTAGTTTCTAAAACCTCCATCGCGAGGAACTAGGAGCCTAACATTAGGCACCTACGCAATGGGCATGAAACCTCGCTTTCTGATGAAAGCCCTCACCCATTGTGCAGGATCTCTGTGAGTAATCATCTTTGTCGCCGCATGCTTGGAGCTAATTCTAATGGTCATGATCCTAGAATCTTAGTACATTAGCTTCTGGGACCCAAGAATGAAGAAGTTGATGATTGTGTGTCCTGTCTAGAGGACACGATTCAATCTGATATGTCTAGAAACTGCCTCCTAGACTTGGTGCAACAACAAATGGTAGTGTTAGAAGAATAACGCCGCAGTTTAGAAAATCTGGAATGATCTGTGCAGGAAGGCTAGCTTGGACCTCACTGTGATGATGGAAAGCGGAACATTGTTAATGATTAGAGGAGAATGCCGCACATTGATGTCAAAATGTCCAATGTTGTTAATAACAACCTGAACCTCGACGATCAGGAGCAACTCTTCTTTGCTCAACTAATGGAGTATAGAGTTCCAAGAAACTTTAAGTTTCTCGCCAACGTGGAGCTTTATGACGGAACTACAGACGCTCTGGAGCACATAGATGTTTATGTCTAATTTATGCGCTTCCATAGGGGATCCTTAGAATTACTATGCCATGCCTTCCCCCTTTCCTTGAAGAAGACGACCCTTAGATGGTTCGTAACCCTGCCACAGGAATCCGTCACCAACTGGCAGTACCTCAGACAACATTTCTTGCTCCATTACACTACCAACAAGGAAAAACCCGGATCTATTAAATCTCTTTCTGAGATTCGCCAAGGGCGCGACGAGCCCCTTCGCGAATATCTTAAGAGGTTCAATATGACATTAATGTGGAGAACCTTGATGAGAGGATTACTCTCCAATATGCCAAAAGCAGCCTCCAGACTAACTCCCAATTTTTTTAGTCTTTGGCGAAGAAAAATCCAGATAATATGGAAGAATTTCGGCAATGATCCTAGATGTACATAAACCTGGAGGAGGTTACTAAGGCTAAGAGAAGGCTAGAGAAAGGTGAACCCTCTCACCAGAAAGGCAACCAGAATTCCTCTCAGCCTCGGAACTTCTCTAAGGATGATCCACCTTGGACCACGTACTCTAGCTACACTCCTCTGACCACTCCAAGTGCAACAAATCTAAGGGAAGTGTTTTAGATTGAGTTTTGGGATATTAAGAGGCTAGCTCCTCTAAAGAAACATGTGCAGAAGGATCATACCAAGCATTGTTCACGGCACAAGGCCTACGACCATGACACTGAAGATTATTTCCAAGTCCATGATGCTATTGAGTCCCTAATTAGGGCAGGACAGCTGGATCAAAACATTAGCCATGTCCAAAATAATAGACGCTGCAGAGGACGGAGTGAAAGAAGACACAACTCTTGTCGGAGCCTGTCTCTGCACCAAAGAAGGAGAACCCGGAGTCCTAGGAGAAGATCTTGGACTCAACCTCATCGTGATACTGACAACTGGCAATATCAAAATCAGAATGCTCCGTCAGATGACAACAATTGTAACACCCTAAAACTACCACTTTGTATAATATCAATATACTCAGACAAGTAGTATCAGAATAGTCACTTCCAAATCTAAGCGTGAATATCAACCTATAGTGTAATTATTAGCGTATAATTATATAGAGTTTTAATAACAGTAAAGAGAATAAGACGATGTTACACAACTGGGAACTTGCTATTTATTACGTAATTACAAAATATGTGTAAGATATACAAAATAACTATAACAAGCTATAAAGGTATAAGTACAACACTAGTAAACTAAATACATTAGTAACATATATACAAAGCAGCTAACTAGGTCTTCATCATCCTTCTTTACTCCTGCTATGCTCATTTCCTAGATTTATCATGGAAATAAGAAACTAGGATGAGAATGACAATTCTCAATAGTAAATTAAAAACATGACATCATCATAAATCCAGTTACTTCAGGGAAAAATCATTTCATATATAAGAAAAAATGATTGGAAAGGTGGCACAAGCTAAAATTTAGTCATTTGTCTTCCTGAAGCAGACAATTAAATTAAGTAAATAAAACAATTTTGATCAATTATATAATATCTCAACTTAAATTAGAACATTTAACTATCATTAAATAGGTGGTCCCTAAAATTCAATATCCTTTTTATGCAAAACAAGATAATTGCCCATACAAATGTCAAATTATGCAATGCCTAATGATGCATGGATATGCCTAATATGTACCCTAGGATGCTTGTGATATGATTTTACAAAACAAGTTTATTTTAGAAACACACATGTTATTTAACTATTTTCAGGAAGTCCTTTTGTTTCAGGAAACCCTATTGTTCCTTGTATTGTTTCTGGGTAGGCGGGACGCCCTTTTGTTCCTTGCACTACCAAATATACATAAAATCTTGGCATTAGGAGCCCTTTTGTCCAAGTCATAGTATTACAATACATGAAAATTTCAAATAACAAGTTTGAAAAATCAAAACATGCATAAGGATGTTAAAACCATTCCAGATTAATGGTATGCTGTGATACCTCGCATAATTATATCATAACATAGCTCAAAGTCTCAACTTTCGTCAGCTTTTAATAATAAGCATTTAGTAGTTTTTCTTACCAATCAACATTGACACTTCACAATATTTTCATCTAATTAATTGAGATTGGAAAACTTCACATATAAAGAAAACAAAGCATGAAAATCATGCTAAACAACTTAACTTCAACCTGATAAGGAGCTACCAGTAATACTTGTGATTGATATGGACAAGATGCAAATGGTTTTGATGTCGACAATCAAAGAAAGCAATGGGAATACAATGATCAAGTCACAAGGAACTCAAGCTTAGCATATAGGTTATAGATCTAATGTAAAGGTATTCTAGCGATTCACCTCAAGCTCAAATGATTTCCTTAAAACGTTTTTGTAAAATGGTTTTTCAAGTTAGGATCAAAAAGGTTTTATGCAACAACTCTTTCGCATCTAATATCCGAAGCCTTTTTGGAAACTTACCAGCCTCTTGATAAACATAATTTCAAGGCCCCTAACCGATTAGGACCAGCTCCTAACCGGTTAGTTAGTTCAAACAAAAGCTTTGCCTCGTTTTTTTTTACATGCCTAACCGATTAGGCAAAGTAGCTACTCAGTTATTTTATATCTCAGAGGCCAAAATATATTTGTCCTAACCGATTAGGTAGAAGACCTAACCGGTTAGTATCACTTCCAGAAGCCAAAAATGTTTTGTCCTAACCGATTAGCGCAGATGGCCTAACCGGTTATTCATAAACTCAGAAGTCTTTCTAATCCTGTCCTAACCGATTAGGCAGATGGCCTAACCGGTTATTCTATAACTCAGAAGCCAAAAAACGTGTGTTCTAACCGATTAGGTAGAAGACCTAACCGGTTATACATCAACTCAGAACCCACGTTGGTAATGTCCTAACCGATTAGCTTGGAGGACTAACCGGTTAGCATCCTTCCCAGAACTCATTTTCGTGGTGTCCTAACCGATTAGGACAAATTCCTAACCGGTTAGCCTATGTTCTGGAAAAACAGGGAGAAGCCCGTAACGGTAATTTTTGCTGAGCATTAATTGCTCACAACCACTTCCAACGGCATTAAATAACACTTACCTATATATTTGCATGTTGGGCTTCGTTGGGAGGTTAGAAAAACTGAGTCTTTCATTTTGGAAAATTTGTATTGAGCTTTAAACAAGTTTTCATCATCATTCTACAAAATCCTTTGATTTGAGCTTGAACTTGTGTGAATCCCAAATACCATAGTGCTTCAATTTGTAATACTTGCTCTAGAGAGAGTTTCTTCCATTTTAATCTTATACAATCTGTTTAGTGAGGGTGAGGTATCCCTCAAGTATTGTAAGGGTGAGGTATCCCTTGAAAATAGAGGCTCAAGCTTTAGGGTGAGGTATCCCATAGTGTTGGGTGCTCAAGATTGTAGTGGTTGTCAAGCACCCATTGAAGCTTGAAGATATAGTGGAAAATCTCAAGTTGTTACTTGGGGGCTGGACATAGATCATAAGTGGATTGATGATCGAACCAGGATAAACGATTGAGTTTGTTTTCTCTAAACCCTTCTCTTTATTTAGTTTACTGTTTTATTGAATTGATTGGATATTGTCTCCTTTGGCTATCACATTTATAAGTAAAAGTGTTTATCTCATTCATCCAATTATCTCGAATCGTTCAATAGTTTCAAAGAAAATTATTTATCAAACGATTTGCGAAAGATTTGCGAACTTGTTTTACTTACTCAATTCACCCCCCTCTTGAGTATTGAGGCCACTTGGTAACAAGTGGTATCAGAGCTAGACTCTTGTATAAAGAGCTTAGCAGCTTCAAGAGAAGTGATGGCTTCAAATGGTTTTTCAAATGAAAGTTCTTCTATAAATAGACCTCCTTATTTTAATGGGGATGGTTATGCCTATTGGAAAGAAAGGATGAAAATTTTCATTGAAGCTATTGACTTAGATGTGTGGGACGCCATTGAAAATGGTGCTTTTGTCCCAACACAAACTAAAGATGGTGTGAAAATTAATACACCTAGAAATGAATAGACCGATGATGATAAAAAGAAGGTTCAATATAACTTGAGAGCCAAGAACATCATTACCACATCCTTGGGGTATGATGAATTCTTTAGGGTGTCAAATTGTAAGACCGCAAAAGAAATGTGGGATACCCTACAAGTAACTCATGAAGGTATTAGTGAGGTAAAACGATCTCGAATAAACACTCTTACTCATGAATATGAATTGTTTAGAATGAAACAAGGTGAGAGTATTCAAGATATGCAAAAGAGATTTACTCACATTGTTAATCATCTCATCTCATTGGGAAAGACATTCCCTGATGAGGATCTTATTAACAAAGTCTTAAGATGTCTAGCGAGGAATTGGCAACCCAAAGTTACGGCTATTGCGGAATCAAGAGACTTATCAACAATGTCTCTAGCCACCCTATTCGGAAAGCTTCAAGAACATGAGCTGGAACTAAATAGGCTCAATCAAAGTGAAGAGCATGATAAAAAGAAGAAGGGAATTGCACTCAAAGCCACCTCTTCCATACTTGAAGATGATGATGAAGATGATGAAGAGGATGCTGAAAATATTGAACTAAGTGAGGAGAATCTTAGTCTCCTTGTGAGAAAATTCAGAAGATTCCTAAAGAAAAAGGGATTTCAAAGAATACCACCCTTTCCTCAAAAGAAGGCATATCACAAAGGAGAAGGATCCTCTACTCCTCCAAAATGCTACGAATGCGGAAAACCGAGGCATATGAAAATGGAGTGTCCTATATATCTCAAGAAGACGGAGAAGTTTGAGAAAAGACCCTCCAAGGAAAAGAAAGGAAGAAGAGCATACATAGCTTGGGAGGACAATGACTTAAGTTCTTCCGACGACTCAAAAAATGAAGAAGCCCATCTTTGCCTTATGGCTCAAGGAGAAGAAAGTGGAGAAAGTGACACCGAGGTAACCTCTTCTAACCTAGAACCTCCACCTACTTATGATGAATTGCAAGATGCATTTCAAGAATTGCATGATGAATCTTTGAGACTCACTAAAATGATTTTGTCTTCAAATAAAACAATCTCCCCATTGACAAACAAGGTTTCTACTTTAACTAAGGAGATAAATGAACTTAAAATTGAAAATGAGACCTTAGGACTCATAGATGCTAATTCATCATGCATGACTTGTTCCTCACATGATAATGCATCCATATCATTACCTTATTTATCATGTAAAGCTTTTGAAAAAGAAATTGAAGACTTGAACAACACTCTTGCAAAATTCACCTTTGGAAGAGACAACTTGAATGTGTTGTTAGGGAGACAAAAATGTGTTTTTCAAAAAGTCGGTTTAGGATTTAATCCAAACAACCATCAAAAATCTTATAAGAACTTCTTTGTTTCCTCAAAAACTTCAAGTAGCCCCTTTATCAAATGTTTTCATTGTGGTAGGAAAGGGCATAGTGCATCCACTTGCAATGTTAGAAAGAATATAAACACTAAAGTTGGAATAAAAAAGGTTTGGGTTCCTAAAGGCACCATGCCTAACTCTAACACACAAGGATCCAAGACAATTTAGGTACCAAAAGTTAAAACTTGAATGTGTGTTGTAGGTGTGCTTGAAGACCAAGAGCTCAAATTGGTATCTTGATAGTGGTTGCTCCAAGCACATGACCGGTGATGGGTCCAAGTTCTCCTCCCTTACTCTCAAGAAACATGGTCATGTCACATATGGTGATAACAACAAAGGGAAGATTCTTGGAATTG
This sequence comes from Ormosia emarginata, assembly GCA_029884605.1. Classification (NCBI taxonomy): domain Eukaryota; kingdom Viridiplantae; phylum Streptophyta; class Magnoliopsida; order Fabales; family Fabaceae; genus Ormosia; species Ormosia emarginata. The sequence continues at coordinate 52,930,611 of JAQQTP010000088.1, forward strand.
GCAAAGTTGGTAAGATTCCTTCATCATCTATTGATAATGTTTTGCTTGTTGAAGGACTTAAACATAATTTGCTTAGTATTAGTCAATTGTGTGATAAAGGCAATAGAGTTATATTTGATTCTTCTTGTTGCATAATTGAGGGAAAGGATGATAAGCAAGTTAAGTTTGTTGGTCATAGAGTCAATTATATATATATGATTAGTCTTGATGATATCTCCTCAAATGATGCTAAATGCTTTATGAGTAAAGAAAATGATTCATGGTTATGGCATACAAGAATTGCTCACATTCACATGGATCACTTAAATAAATTGGTTTCTAAAGAACTAGTAATTGGTCTTCCAAAGCTCAAATTTGAAAAAGACAAACTTTGTGATGCATGTCAAAAGGGAAAACAAGTAAAGGTCTCTTTTAAAGCTAAAAATGTGGTTTCAACTTCTAGACCTCTACAACTTTTGCACATGGATCTTTTTGGTCCCTCTAGAACTATGAGCTTTGGTGGGAATTACTATGCCTTAGTGATTGTGGACGATTTTTCTAGGTTTACATGGACATTGTTTTTATCTCACAAAAATGATGCTTTTCAATCATTCAAAAAGCTTGCCAAAGTTATCCAAAACGAAAAAGGTTTTTGTATTGCATCCATAAGAAGTGACCATGGTGGTGAATTTGAAAATGATGAATTTGAAACTTTTTGTGATGAACATGGCATTGAGCATAATTTTTCTGCCCCTAGAACACCACAACAAAATGGTGTTGTAGAAAGGAAAAATCGATCTTTAGAAGAAATGGCAAGAACTATGCTCAATGAGGCCAACCTTCCTAAGTACTTTTGGGCGGATGCGGTTGACACCGCTTGTTATGTTATGAATAGAGCCCTAATAAGGCCAATTTTAAAGAAAATCCCATATGAATTGTACAAAGGAAGGAAACCAAATGTGTCACATTTTCATGTCTTTGGATGTAAATGCTTTGTTTTGAATAATGGAAAGGATAACTTGGGGAAGTTTGATGCAAAATCTGATGAGGGAATATTCATTGGCTACTCTATACATAGTAAGGCCTTTAGAGTCTATAATAAACGAACTATGACCATAGAAGAGTCCATACATGTTGCATTTGATGAAACTAACCCAAATGAGCCGAGAAAGGAGCTTGTTGATGATGTTGCAGAAATCTTGGCAAAGACGCACTTGGAAAATCAAGAGAAAAAGTCCAAGAAGGAAGAAGAGAGACTCCTTGATCACTCATGGCAAGAAGATTCAGAAATCTTGGATCTACCTAAGGAATGGAGGACTTCAAGATATCATCCTCTTGACAAGGTGATAGGTGATGTATCAAAAGGGGTAATTACTCGAAACTCTCTTAAAAATGCATGTAATCACTTAGCCTTTGTCTTTCAAGTTTGAACCTAAAGACATAAATAAAGCCATTAATGATGAGCATTGGATCTTGGCCATGCAAGAAGAACTAAACCAATTTGAGAGAAATCAAGTTTGGGAATTAGTTCCAAGGCCCAATGATCATCCCATAATTGGCACCAAATGGGTCTTTAGGAACAAACTTGATGAAACGGGATTAATAATAAGAAATAAAGCTAGGCTTGTAGCTAAGGGATATAATCAAGAAGAAGGAATAGACTATGAAGAAACTTATGCTCCCGTAGCTAGGTTAGAGGCTATTAGAATGTTACTTGCATATGCTTGCATCATGGATTTCAAACTCTATCAAATGGATGTCAAAAGTGCCTTTTTTAAATGGTTTTATACAAGAAGAGGTGTATGTTGAACAACCTCCTGGTTTTGAAGATTTTGAAATGCCCAACCATGTTTTTAAACTGAAAAAGGCCTTGTATGGCTTGAAACAAGCTCCTAGAGCTTGGTATGAAAGGTTGAGCAAATTTCTTTTAGAAAAAGGTTTTTCTAGAGGCAAGGTTGACACCACTCTTTTCATAAAACACAAAATGCATGACATACTTCTAGTTCAAATCTATGTTGATGACATTATATTTGGAGCTACTAACAACTCTCTTTGTAAAGAATTTTCAAACATTATGCAAAGTGAGTTTGAGATGTCTATGATGGGTGAGCTCACCTTCTTCCTTGGTCTCCAAATCAAGCAATCAAGAGAAGGAACTTTCATAAGCCAATCCAAGTATTGTAAAGAATTGCTCAAGAAGTTTGGAATGGACAATGCCAAGCATATGGCTACTCCTATGGGCACCTCTTGCTATTTGGACAAGGATGAAGGAGGTAAATCGGTAGAAATTACAAAATATAGAGGAGCTGAGTTCATGCTTAAGTCCCCCAATCTGAAAGGTCAAAGTTCCTACTGATTTTGGGAGAAATTTGTCTCTAAATGAGAATGGAATCAAGCCAAGAAGAACATCAAGAAGAAATATATATGTCAAGAATTATTCCCATGAGTTTGTTGTAATGCTATCAGTGCAATGATCAAGTGAAAGAAGAAAAATATGTTTTCGTATGGGATCTGGAAGTGCTTTGAATACTGAGGGGTTCTCTATCATGGCCAAATAATCGGTTAGGCATGATTCCTAACCGGTTACCCTGTATTTGGAAACCAGTTTGTGTGTTCTGACTTAGCATAATAACCGGTTACCCAATTTCCATAACCGGTTATTGGACAACTCAGTGGCTATTTCCTAATATCCCTAACCGGTTACTCACATTCCCTAACTGGTTAGGTCCCTCCAATTAAACAGCCCCCCAGCAGCGTGGTTTCCTCCATTTCATTCCATTTTCTTCCAAAATTTTTTTTTACCTTCCCCTCATTCTTTCTCTCACCTTCTCTCCTACACCGAACCCTACCTCCATTTTCATCCATGGCTAGCAGTTCATCTCAACCAAAGCGCTCTCGTACCAAAAACCCCAATGTTTCCCTTCAACCTGAAGCCTCGTCACTCTCTGCCCCAGATCTCTCAAACGCTCTCAACATTGGAAGGTACTTCTCTCACAAATCTCAAATAGAGTCATACACACTTGGGTTTCATGCACGACGCCTCATTCAGCCCAAGTTCATGGATTGGGATTTCTTCGAAAAAGAAGGCTTTACATCCTTCACCGAGCTCTTGGAATTTCAGGGTTTGAAAACTCTTGTCACCACCAACCCAGGGTACTTCTATCTTGAACCAACTAAAGTTTATTTCTGTAATTTGTCTATTTCTGGTACGAATTTGGTGTCTGAAATCAAGAAACACAAAATCACTGTGTCACCAAGTCAGTGGACCACTCTGTTTGGGCTCACTCACTCTAGAGCCAAACTTACTGAGAATGAGGACCTTACATGGGCGGATTTTGATAGAGCACGAGCTGTAGAAGACATGATTCGACCAGGTATTGCCGTGCCCCCCGGATCTTTCACTACTGGTTTTCTGAAATTGCTGGATCGCCTTCTTCACTTTGTGGTAACCCATATCTTGGTACTAAGAGCAAGCAACTATGCCTTGGTTGAAGAAGATGATATATTTGTGATATGGGGTCTTTAAAGCTGCAAGAAAATCAACTGGCCACACTATATCATGCACAACATGAAGAAAGCCAAGGACAAGGCAATGATGGATCTGCCTTACGCCTTCATAGTGGCTAAAATTTTGGATCACTATAAGGTCGATTTGAAGGATGGTGGAGTCATTTTCTCTACTGGTCCCCACAAATTTGGCAATGCGTCTCTAAACCGCATGCATGCAAAGAAAGTCGATGGTGAATGGATTTACAATCGAAGAAATGAAGCAGCAGCTCCACAAGGCGAAAATCCTCCTGCACCTACTGATGACCCTATGGAAGAGGCCCTTGCCACCAATAATGAACATGTCCTGGAAGCAATTGCAAATATGCAAGCCAGTATTGAAGCCCGGATTGCGGATCTTAAAGCTTATCAAGAACACAGCAACTCTGCTATTTATGATCGCTTGAGCGCTATGGAAGGACAATTTGGATAGACTTGAGCATCACTTTTCACAATCAGAGGATCACGGGGCTTAGGCATGGACTCTCTGTTTCTATCATGATTGTGCTGCTGCACTAATTGCCTTTGAACTCTTTTTGACTTTGATTAGTTATCTTATTTTGGATATTATGGGAGAATTATCTAGCATGACTGATGATTGTTTATCTTTGGCTTATTTTGGTAATCCTAATAGTGATCTTTGCTTCTTATTTTGACTCTTGGATATTTCTTTTAGTATGATATGCCTACTAATGCATTTTTTTTTATGGTATGACTGCTTCTGAGTTACTGGAAAATGCTTAATCTTATGTTTCAGTTTTGTATGCTTGTTTTTGGATACCCTAGGCTACTGAATTTCTTTTTGATTATGCCAAAAGGGGGAGAAGGATAACGGTCTTTCTATTTATTGAGAAAAGTAAGAAAAGTGAATGTGTTATGATAATATAATGTATTGTCTGTTAATGGTCCTGGAATCCCAAAACAAAGGGGGAGCTGTGCATCTCTGATTCAAGCACCTCTTGAACAAAAGAGGGGGAGTAAGTCTCCAAATTCCATTCTAAATTCCAATTATCATTTGAACTAATCTCTTTCTCAATAAGTGTTTGTCATCATCAAAAAAGGGGAGAATGTGATTGATATGGACAAGATGCAAATGGTTTTGATGTCGACAAACAAAGAAAGCAATGGGAATACAATGATCAAGTCACAAGGAACTCAAGCTTAGCATATAGGTTATAGATCTAATGTAAAGGTATTCTAGAGATTCACCTCAAGCTCAAATGATTTCCTTAAAACGTTTTTGTAAAATGGTTTTTCAAGTTAGGATCAAAAAGGTTTTATGAAACAACTCTTTCGCATCTAATATCCGAAGCCTTTTTGGAAACTTACCAGCCTCTTGATAAACATAATTTCAAGGCCCCTAACCGATTAGGACCAGCTCCTAACCGGTTAGTTAGTTCAAACAAAAGCTTTGCCTCGTTTTTTTTTTACATGCCTAACCGATTAGGCAAAGTAGCTACTCGGTTATTTTATATCTCAGAGGCCAAAATATATTTGTCCTAACCGATTAGGTAGAAGACCTAACCGGTTAGTATCACTTCCAGAAGCCAAAAATGTTTTGTCCTAACCGATTAGGCAGATGGCCTAACCGGTTATTCATAAACTCAGAAGTCTTTCTAATCCTGTCCTAACCGATTAGGCAGATGGCCTAACCGGTTATTCTATAACTCAGAAGCCAAAAAACGTGTGTTCTAACAGATTAGGTAGAAGACCTAACCGGTTATACATCAACTCAGAACCCACGTTAGTAATGTCCTAACCGATTAGCTTGGAGGACTAACCGGTTAGCATCCTTCCTAGAACTCATTTTCGTGGTGTCCTAACCGATTAGGACAAATTCCTAACCGGTTAGCCTATGTTCTGGAAAAACAGGGAGAAGCCCGTAACGGCTATTTTTGCTGAGCATTAATTGCTCACAACCACTTCCAACGGCATTAAATAACACTTACCTATATATTTGCATGTTGGGCTTCGTTGGGAGGTTAGAAAAACTGAGTCTATCATTCTGGAAAATTTGTATTGAGCTTTAAACAAGTTTTCATCATCATTCTACAAAATCCTTTGATTTGAGCTTGAACTTGTGTGAATCCCAAATACCATAGTGCTTCAATTTGTAATACTTGCTCTAGAGAGAGTTTCTTCCATTTTAATCTTATACAATCTGTTTAGTGAGGGTGAGGTATCCCTCAAGTATTGTAAGGGTGAGGTATCCCTTGAAAATAGAGGCTCAAGCTTTAGGGTGAGGTATCCCATAGTGTTGAGTGCTCAAGATTGTAGTGGTTGTCAAGCACCCATTGAAACTTGAAGATATAGTGGAAAATCTCAAGTTGTTGCTTGGGGACTGGACGCAGATCACAAGTGGATTGGTGATCGAACCAGGATAAACGATTGAGTTTGTTTTCTCTAAACCCTTCTCTTTATTTAGTTTACTGTTTTATTGAATTGATTGGATATTGTCTCCTTTGGCTATCACATTTATAAGTAAAAGTGTTTATCTCATTCATCCAATTATCTCTAATCGTTCAATAGTTTCAAAGAAAATTATTTATCAAACGATTTGCGAAAGATTTGCGAACTTGTTTTACTTACTCAATTCACCCCCCCTCTTGAGTATTGAGGCCACTTGGTAACAATATTGGTGCCCATATCATCTCATAATGCTTCAATCAACTCTTTTACCTTTATTACTCAATTGGACTAGCTTAATTTTAAGCTACAAGCACAGAAGTTCACGTTTCTCTATATTTATAATCTGTTGTGATCCTAGAAAAATCGGTTAAACACCTTATAAAAATTTGTTTTGGGCATTGGATAATGGGTTGGCAATATTTGCTAACCGATTATTGTTTCGTTATGTAGTTCTGTTTTGGTTATTATTGTATCACCGTTGCTTCATTCAGGTTGTCCACCAACTATTACCAAAATAATATTCTTGTAACAACCAATAACAGGTTATATAGCAAATATAACCGGTTAGTTTACTAGTTTCAAACCAGAAAATGAAGCATGTAATAGCCAAGCATATAATGGTTATTTTACTGGTTTCAAACCAGAAAAATAGAGCACGTAACAACCAACATTGGTTATTTTACTGGTTTCAAACCAGAAACATGGAGCACGTAATAGCCAAGCATATACTAGTTATTTTACTGGTTTCAAACCAGAAAAGTAGAGCACGTAACAGCCAGCATATATTGGTTATTTTACTAGTTTCAAACCAGAAAAATAGAGCACGTAACTGCCAAGTTCCTTAGTTTTCATGCTTTCCATTAATAATCTGTACGTTCTGCTCTCAAACTAGAGAAATTAAACATATGACAATCAACCATTATAAGCTATAAAACTTTTTACTTAATTGGATTGTCAACTCACTACAAACTCAACTAGCACACATAAAAATCGTTTACAACATAGGCAAACTTCAAGAGTTGCAATTTCTCAAAATATTTTCACCAATGAATTTGTAAACTGTACAATGAAATCCAAGATAAAGTAAACAGAAAACCTTACACAGGAACCAAATAAGTCCCCTACCTTACTTCTGAAATCAAGGTTCAAGTTGTGCCTTTCCTTTGTCTTGCTTGTTCCTTTCCTTCTTCTCCTATTTGTCTTGTTTTCGTTCTTCGTTTTGCTTCAAGTTTTCTCTCGTTCCTCCCTTTTGTTTTTCTGCTACAAAGCCGTGTATGAGAAGAGAAAAGTGGCATGAAAGTCAAGATATTAAGATATGATCGTATGACTTAAGGGTTGGTTAGGTAACTTTGATGAAATTTCTATATTTGCTAGGAACATTTTGATTTTGTTAAATCAAGTTTTCTAACCTCCAACATTACTAAAATAAATTATAGGATTCACCTAAATTTTTGTTTCATCATTTTCATAATTTTTTATATCTGCTACAAGTCAGTTCGATATTAAAACGCACAACAGGTGTATTTAAAAATACCAAATCAATTCAGTTTATCATGAAACTTTAACTACACCTTACTTCAAACATTTGTGACTTAGAAATAAATTTTTCATATTTATTTTTCTTATTTAAGCAATTTATGCTATTTTTCTGAGTTAAAATAATCATTTTGCATGTTCTGTATTGCGGCAAAGTGCCTAAATTAACTCAAAAAGTCACAAAATTGCTTGGGCATGTTAAACACATATTATAGCTCATTTCTATTAATAAACATTACAAAAATGTTAAGGAGGATGTTACATTCCCCCCGTCTTTTTAAAATTTTGCCCCCAAAATTTTTTACCTCAGTTGAAAAGCTCTGGGTAATCTTGCCTCATATGGGACTCCAACTCCCACATAGCCTCCTCTGATCCAACACCATTCCAAATAACTTTCACCAAAGGAATTCACTTACCTCTGAGCTCTTTGGCTCCCTTATCCATGATCCTCACAGGTTTCATTGCATATTTTAAGTCATCTTTTAATTGTATTGATTCAGGTTCAATAATGTGTGAAGGATCAAGATTATACTTTCGAAGCTGTGACACATGAAAAATAGTATGAAGGTTTGACAAGTTTGGTCGGAGGACTATTTGGTAAGCTACTGGTTCGACTCTCTTTAAAATTTGGTAAGGACCAAGAAATTATAGGTTTAACTTTCATGTTTTCAAAGCTCTTCCAACCCTTGTAGTAGGAGTGACTCTCATGAAAACATGTTCTCCTTCCATGAACTCTAAAGGTCTCCACCTCCTATCAGCATAGCTCTTTTGTCTACTCTAAGTTGTAACCAATCTATCTCTGATCATTCTAATTTGTTCTGTTGTTTGCTGCACTAATTCAAGTCCTAGAATAGTTTGCTCACCTACCTCATACCAACATAGAGGTGACCTATATTTCCTACCATACAATGCCTCATAGGGTGTCATACCTATGCTGGAATGATAGCTATTATTATAGGCAAATTGTACCAAAGGCAAGAACCTATCCCAACTATCCTTTTGTTCTAACACACATGCTCTCAACATATCTTCCATAGTTTGGACGGTTCTCTCAGACTGCCCATCAGTCTGTGGATGGTAAGCTGCGCTGAAATGTAACTTGGTCCCAAAAGCTTGTTGCAAAGCTCTCTAAAATTTAGAAGTAAACCTAGGATCTCTGTCCGACACTATACTGGTAGGGATTCCATGCAATCTCACTATTTCTTGCAGATATACCTAAGCTAGTTTGTTTAAAGAAAAATTAGCTCTAATGGGCAAAATGTGGGCACACTTGGTTAATCTATCTACAATCACCCATATGGCATCAAAACCCTATTGAGTTCTTAGTAATCCCATAACAAAATCCATTGTAACACATTTCCACTTCCACCCTGGAATTATTAGGGATTGTAATGGCCCCGAAGGTTTTTGGTGTTCTATTTTGACTTTCTGACAGACTAGACATCTGGACACATAATTTGCTATATTTGTTTTCATTCCTGACTACCAAAACATTCTTTTAAGATCTTGGTACATTTTAGTTACCCCATGATGAATGATATATTTACTCTTATGTGCTTCCTCCAAAACTAATGATTTGAAGTTTAGAAGAAAATACAGTAGCTTTTGTAAAATTTCTAACGTAGAGCTCACTTTATGTTTTGAAGCCCATTAGTAGTTTTCAAAAGTATAATTAGATCGTTGTAATATAATCAAAAGAAATTTTAACAGAAAAATTTAGAAAATCATTGTTATAGATTTTCAAAGAAAAATACTGTCAATTTTTGTTAAAAATAGACAAATAAGATAGAAAAGATGTCCAATATACTGTATACAGTATGAAAAATATTCTACGTAACTCAAACATATTAAATATTATTTTTTGTTTATTTAAATAGTGATTTTTAAGGAATTCGACCAAGAAAATGATTTAAAAATCTTACGCGATTGAGAAAACGATTTAAAAACAGTACACGATTTTAAAAACAGCAAAATATATTTACGCGATTTAAAAATATTTGTCAAAATGATGAAATTGTGAAAACGCGATAAAATTTCTACGCGATTGAGGAAATCAGTAAGTTTTACTGTCGGGCCAAAGTGGTGGACTCGAACAGATTGAGAAACAGTACTGTCAAGTGGGACATACTGCGTTTGGTGTTTGAGGGTGTTTTGGTAATTATTTGAGATTGAGGATATATAGGTAATTATTGTTTATTGGCCATGCATTGAGTTTTGCCAATTTGATTGATAATTAGTGATTTGATTGACGAGGTGAATTACATCGTGTTGTCGGTGTGATAAGCGTAGTGTGGTTCATTTCTTTATGGACTTGGAGGCATTAGTGTGCGGATTATTCCACATGTGGACAGTTGGTCGCTCCTCTGGGCCGTGGTAACTGGCTACACACTAGTGATCTCGACACACACTATACTTAATCAAGATCTTATAAGAACTATGCTAGTACAATGCCTGTAGTTACACGATGTATGGACTGTGTACTACACCACGATGTTTTGGATAGTGGGCTATAGACACAATGTGAGATAGTGCAATAGTTGGTTGGGCAGCCTAAGATACTAATAAAACTTACAGGTCATTCTCTCTGATGTCTGTGGTTGTAGCTCCATGGAGTAGGGTTGAGTCGCATTACATATGAGTTATGTGTTGTGCATTATAATATTATTATCTGTACCATTTTATCTGTGACATTATGTGATGCTGTTACACTTAATTTACTGTGTTACTTTATATTATTATTTATCTTTGTTATGGTATGTTATATTGTATGAATTGCTATATCTGTTGTATTGTCGTTTTCTTATTTACCATGTTTGTGGTGATATAGATTGTCTTACCTCTTTATTGTACATGTTTTGTTTTCTGTATTTTAAATTATGTTTTAAAAGAAGAGTTTGAGGAAGAGGAACAACCTCTTGAGTGTGTATACCCCGAGGACGAGGAGCAGCAACAAGCTGAAGATCAGTTCGACGACCAAGAACCATCCGATCATCCATACCCATTGGATTGATTGTGTGAGTATGACGCTACCAGGATTCTTTGGTTTCGTGAGGTTGGACTTTCATGGAGGCTCTGAAGCCTGGTGACTGCGAAAGGACAGAGATTCGGTTACGTACGTAGGGCGTCTGATTGTGACCATACGTACAGAGTTTGATGGAGTGCCCATCTTTTCTACTATATTATATTTACATGTAGAGCTACCGCTATCTCTTAGGCATTATTGGGGTGGTATGTTTGATGCGCCTAGCGAGATTAGCAGCGTCTCGACAGCACGGACTAGAGTCCGTAGAGGGTCGAGGCATCCTGGATACTTATCACCTGAAGTTTCATCTGAGAGTGATCCTTCAGAGGGTTAGAGTTCCGTGATGCGTACTTGGGCACGTCAACATTTTGTATATAGACTTCTTACTGCTTTGTTTACTATGTTGGTTTAAATATTTATAGTTGTAAATTATTTGTACTACTTGAAACAAAAATATATGTATATTATGTGTGATGACGGTTTGTTTATTTTATGTTCCATGTTATTTTATTTCATAATATTCTGTTTAATCGAAAAAATTTTACAACCCGTATTACTATGTAACAAATGTTTTACAACTTGGGTAGAGTTTTATTTATCTTTATTTTATTTTATTTTATTTTATTTCATAAATGTGACATCCCCATAAGGGTGTTACAAGCAAGCCTATAGTAGTGCAATTGTTCATGGGTTGAATAGAGTGAAATACTTACCTTTTAAATACTTGAGAGATTGAGAGTGAATTCTGTGATGATCTATCATTCTTGATTTATTCTTTTCAACTGAAGTTTCCTTCCTTGTTGGTATCAGATGTGAAGAAATGTTACCTCATTAATGTTTTGATCCCTTGAATTTCTGGTTACTCTTCTTGTTTCATCGAGTCTTCTAGAGTTTTTAGCTTTTGAGTCTATGTCGTTGTTCTTTGTTTTGTAGCTTTGGTCTTATGTGTTTTGCCTAGGAGTGTAAAAAGTTAAGTGTAGGGGAATCTGATAATCACATATTTTATACATTAATAAACCCTCATTTTTAGTCATTTTCACTCTCCATGTACTTAATTGATTGAGTTTGGTTATGTTTAGTAAGTTTGGACTCAAATTGGACTTAATTGATTTTTCTAGCATTATTTAGGTCTTACACTGTTTCTGTATTTCTGCCATATCTTGAGCTCTAAATGTGTAAAAATTATGTATCTTACCTTGTAAGAAAGATAAAAGAGAGCTCTACAACTTTCTTGAGACTCCAGGTAAAATATGGACATCTAGAGGAGCTAAATGGGCTTGGAAGTCAGAACACGGGTTTTGTGACTGGAACCTGAATAGTGTGCAGTAATCATAGCATAACTCGGGCTGTAGAAACTTTCTTGAGCTGAAATTTGGATATTTGAAAGCTAAGAACCATATCTACAACTTTCATGTAGAATATAAGAGCTCATTCGGACAGCTTGGAGGTGATATTGGATCTGGAATTCAAAATAGAGGTGCTGAAACTGGGCCTGAATAGTCTGCAGTAATTGGGTCATATCTTGGGCTGTAGGATGAATTTTTGGATGATTTTGATGGCATTGGAAAGCTGAGACAAAATGCTACAACTTTCATGAATACCATGTTGCTTCATTCTGATGGTATCCATGAGATCAGCACTAAATCATTTTGGAGACAAAGAATCTCAATAATTTTCCACTCACCAACTGACCATTTGGCATTTTCCACTCATCCACCTACTCCTCACCTACACCTAATCAGCCCCCTTGTCATTTTGTATCTCTAATCCTCTATAAAAGGCTCCATTGGCTGATCATTTAGGAGACTTTGGGTGTTAGGCTTAGTTTTGAAAAATTATGGTCATGCTTATTTATTGTTTTCCTTTGTTGTAATTTTCTCTTGCTCTAAATTGAAGTTGTGTTCATCTTTCTCTTCTTCTCTCTATCTTTCTTCTTGTCTATGAGTAACTAAATCTTCATCTTGCTTGGGTGAAAGAGTGAAGCTCATGGTAATGAAATAAGGTTAGATTATTCTATTTCTTGTGCTTAAATGATATATTATAAAGTGGACATTATATGTGTTGTATTTTGTTTTCAATCAATTTAGAAACCTTCTTTGTATAATGGAGATCTTGATTTATTGTAGACAATAGGATTGGCACAGTGAATGGTTGAACTCATTTACAAATGTTGGTAGATAATTGAATGAATCATAATATGATTGCATATATAATTAAACTTTGAATGTTATATTTTTCGATTGGAACTTCCTTTATGCGTAGATTTCAATTGAGTTATAAAGAGAAATAATCTTGCCTCTAATTTATTACCAAGAGTAGATCTCCTAACCCAAGCAAATCTTTTTTAATTTGTGAACAACTTTTATTACTTTTGGTGTTGTGATAAATCCTTTTCTTACCTTAATTAATTTTTCTTCATCAATTCCCTATGGATCGACCTCGAACTCCCGAGAATTTATTACATGAGACAACCTGCACTTGGGTTTGCATCCTTAAATCTCACATCAAGTTTTTGGTGCCGTTGCTGGGGACTTGATTTGAAGTTTTAATTTATTAAGGTTCTCATTCTTTAATAAAATCTATTCTCTCTTCTCCCTCACCGGAGCAAAAGATCGGCTTACCGATCCTTCGGTTTCTTTACTAACTCTCTAACTTTCTAACTATCTAACTTACTAACCTACTAACTTGCTAATATACTAACTTTCTAATTTTATATTTATGTCATTTATTTATGTTTACTAACTTTTAATTTATGTCATTTATTTTTGCTCACTAACTTTTATTTTCTGCACTCTAACTTTTAATTTATGTCATTTATTTTCTACTCTCTAACTTTTTAATTTATGTTATTTATTATTGCTTTCTAACATAACGAAATAATCTTTCTTCTTCTCTTCTCTTTCGCCAACTCTGGTGGGGCTCGCCTCTCTTCGATTTTCATATTTTAAATTTATTTTTACGTAATTTACTTTCTGCACTTTACTTTTTGCACTTTATTTTTTGTATTTTACTTTTTGCACTTTTTAACTTACTAATTATTAACTCTCTAATTATCTAACTTTTCTATTTATCAGTTATCTAACTTTTTACTTGTTAACATTTATTGGGTGGTTGGTTTATACCACATCTTTATTAATATTTAATGACTGGTGTAAACTGTCAACTTGTACATTATTTTTTCTATTTTAAGTCATTTATTTATGCTTAATTGGTATCGTGATTTAAATTCTGGTCGTTTAGTTAAAATTAATCCTGGTACTTTATATATTGATTTGTTTGAATCACAATCACACATAATTGACACAATGACTGAAAATGAAAGTGTACATGATGAACATGAAAATCAACCGTTGCGAACCATGCGTGAATATTTGCAACCACCTCTAGTCCATCATCTTTTATCTTTCCACTCAATGCCAACAATTTTAGATTTAAGCTAGGTATGATTTCTTTACTTCCTAATTTTCATGGTTTAGAATCTAAAAGCCTATATTTACATCTGAAAGAATTTGAGGAAGTATGTATTGCTTTCAATGATCAAAATTGCACTGAAGAGATTGTTAAGCTTAAATTGTTTCCTTTTTTCTTTAAAAGATAAAGCAAAATCTTGGCTTAACACTTTGGAACCAAGATCAATTGGCACATGGCAAGAAATGCAAGGTGAGTTCTTAAAGAAATTTTTTTCAACACATAAAACCAATGCTATGAAAAGAGAAGTCGAAAATTTTTCCCAAGATTCAAATGAAGCATATTTTCAATGTTGGGAACGGTTTAAAGATTTGTTAAATTCTTGCCCACATCATGGTTTTGAAAAATAGCACATTATAAGCTTCTTTTATGAGGGTTTAACACCTGAAACTAAACAATTTGTGGAAACAATGTGCAATGGTGAGTTTCTTGATAAAGAACCTGATGAATTTTTAGACTATTTAAACCTGCTGACTGAAAATTCTCAATCTTGGCATAGTACTAACCTTTCTGAAAATTCAATTAGATCTAACCTTGTAAGTGCTAATAAAGGAAAATATCACCTTAGTTAAGAGGAAGATCTAAATGCAAGGTTTGCCAGTTTGGCTAGAAAGGTTGAAGCCATGGAATTAACAAAAGCAAAAGAAATCAAATTTGTGCAAAATGAAGAAATTTGTGGCATTTGTGATGACTTAGGACGCTCAACACATGAATGTCCTAAGATTCCTATTTTTAAAGAAGTTGTACATGAGCAAGTAAATGCAATAAATAATTTTAAAAAGCATTTTACTTCTTCTTTTTCAGATACATACAATCTGGGATGGAGAAATCACCCGAACTTCAGCTGGAGGAATAATAATCAGTCACAATTCGTGCAACCACCACCTCCTCAGGCACAATAGGACTCTCAAAATTCTCAAGGATATGGACCTTATGTCCCACCATATAGAAAAAACCTTGAAGAAATACTGCGTGCATTCATAGAAAAGCAAGAGACCATTAATAAACAAAATAATCAAACCATGAATGACATAAAAGACACTCTTGCTAAACTTTCTTTTGCACTCACCATTCACGAGAAAGGAAAATTTCCTTCTCAACCTCAACCAAATCCCAAGGGTCAGTACAGTCTAAATGAGGAGAGTTCAGAAAATCAACAAATGGACTAAGTCAAGTCAGTGATAACTCTTAGGAGTGGAAAGATTGTTGAAAAATAAATTCTCGAACCTTGTGAGAAAGAAGTTAAACCAATTCCCTAAGAAAATGAAGAAATTGACCAAAAGGAGACCAAACTCTTGCCTTCACCCCTATTTCCTCAAGCATTGAATAATCCAAAGAAATTGGACCACCACACTGAAATTTTTGAAAATTTGAAACAAGTAAAGATCAATATTCCTCTGTTAGATGCTATCAAACAGATTCCTTGTTATGCCAAATATTTGAAGGACTTGTGCACTGTTAAAAGGAAACTAAATGTGAAAGCGAAACCATTTTCGCCTGAACAGGTATGCTCCATTCTTCAAAATAATAATGCGTTGAAATATAAAGACCCTAGTTGTCCTACAGTTTCATGCATTATTGGAGAACATAAAATTGAAAAAGCTTTACTTGATCTTGGTGCTAGTGTCAATTTGCTTCCATATTCAGTTTATCAGCAACTCAACTTGGGTGAGTTAAAACTAACTTCTGTAACTCTTCTACTTGCCGATAGATCAATTAAAATTCCAAGAGGAATAGTGGAAGATGTGTTGGTACAAGTTGATAAATTCATATATCCTGTGGATTTCATTGTCTTGGATACTGAACCTATGGTTGATAGTTGCAAGTCAATTCCTGTTATTTTAGGCCGTCTATTTTTAGCAACATCTAATGCTTTGATAAATTGCAGAAATGGAGTGGTGAAGCTAACATTTAGAAACATGACACTGGAGCTCAATGTTTTTAACATGTGCAAGCAACCACAGGAAGTCCTTAATGAAAATGAGGAAGTTGAAGGAATTGAAGCCATTATAGATGATCATCTTCAAACAAGAAGTTCTTCTGACCCATTAAAAATTTGTTTAGTCAATTCATTTGAGTCAAGCATGCAATTAGAAGATGATATCTCTTAAATATGTTCTTTGCTTGATTATACATAGGTAATGGAGTACAAGGGATGGAAGCTAAGATTTGAAGAGCTAAAACCCATGAATGATAATGGTCATGAAGAAGTACCCACACCGGAACTAAAGCCATTACCTGCTGGGTTGAAGTACACATTTTTTGGAGAAGAGCAAAACTTTCCACTAGTAATTTCTTCAACTCTTACTATAGAACAAGAAGGAAAGATGTCATCTCAATGGACGCACTAAGATAGAAGGAAATTTTTGATAGAGGTGAAAAACTTTTACAGAAGACCCATACTTGTTCAAATATTATCCTGACCAAATTTTTTGGAGATGTGTGCCCGATAGTGAGGCATGTAATGTCATTAAATTTTGTCACTCAGAAGCATATGGAGGTCATTTTTCTTTAAAGAAAACAACTGCGAAAATCTTGCAGTGAGGATTTTTATTGGCCGACTTTATTTAAGGACTACTATACTTTTTGTAAAAGTTATGAAAATTATCAAAAATTCAGCTCAATTTCAAAAAGAAACATGATGCCTCTGAATCCCATCCTTGTCATTAAAATTTTTGATTATTGGGGAATTGATTTCATGGGCCCATTTCCATCTTTATTTGGATTTGTGTATATTTTGGTTGCAGTTGATTATGTCTTAAAATGGATTGAGGTGATTCCATGACGACATAATGATCATAAAACTGTTCTCAAATTTTTAAAAGAAAATATCTTGTGTCAATTTGGAATCCCTCAAGCTATCATCAATGATAGTGGAACACATTTTTGCAATAAACCATTTGAATCTTTAATCAAGAAATATGGTATTACACACAAAATTGCCACCCCTTATCACCCTTAGACAAGTGGACAAGTTGAATTGGCAAATAGGGATATTAAACAAATTTTGGAAAAAACAGTTAACCCAAATCGTAAAGATTGGTCTTTAAGACTAAAAGATGCACTTTAGGCTTACCGTTACCCTATTGGTTAGTGTAACACCCTAATACAGATATCCAGATATATCCTAGATAGATAGAGATATATAAAGATAACCAGTACTAGAGACGTCACTTCTATACTACATACTAACATATATCTATAATCACAACTGAGTAATTATAGAAAGCCTTGAGAGATTGCGGAAAAACTTAAACTCATACATAAACATATACATATACATATACAAACTTAGCCACCTGAGGGCTTATTGTAATACATATAACATAAAACTTACAGAACAAACATAAACTTATTACATAAGTTCTGTCTACTTAAAGCAATGAGGAGAATCTGTAACCTCATACTATATGTAACCTTAGCACTTGGTTAGGAATACTTGTCCCCTAAGGAACTTCTCTGATTCCTTACCTTCTGGCTAAATGACCTCACATCATATAACGTTACATTCTCAAGTGAACATCACCAGTTCATTTCTCATACTCGTACCTAAATTCCACCTCATCACTCCTATCTCTTAAGTGATCTCTAACGCAACACTATGTTGCTGAGGTGTAAGGTACTTACCTATGGAAACCACTAGTCTTAGTTGCACTAAGGTTCTTTCTCTTCACATACATACTAGCTTAACTGACTAGTGTGTGAAAAGCTTAGTGTTATGTCTAACTCTTACATAAACACCATCTTACTTTCCTATAGACTCAACTCATCCTAGTGAAAGAGTCTATCTTAACTAATGCCTCAACTATCCTTGCTTAAGGACATAATGAGCATCTCTATAAAACTTTGCCTAATTAACTCAACTTTAACTAAAGTGAGTAATTCATGCATCTAACTTTCCTTTCTATCACACTTCTGGTAGTAGCTTATACTACACTTGTGTGCTAACATACATATTCTAGTTGTATCTAGCTTTCCCTTCTATCACACGTCTGGTAGTAGCTTATACTACACTTGTGTGCTAACATACTTATTCTAGTTATATCTAGCTTTCCCTTCTATCACACGTCTGGTAGTAGCTTATACTACACTTGTGTGCTTAAGGTTCCAGATACCTCTTTAACTATTCCAAACTCATGAAATGCTTAAGAACTTAACTTTCACACTTTGGTTAGTATCTAAGGAAGTAAATTCTCTTTATCTTGCATTTCTAACTCATCTTTACTAATACATGAGTTATTGCACATTTCTGCTCTACCTTATGATTATGACATCTTTTTAGTCACATTTCATCTTATTGTGTATTTAGCAATGCACTGAGTCTCACTTAACTAGAGACTTAGTACCTAAACGTTCCCTCTTTGGAACTAATACACAATCTTATCTCCACTCAAGTAACTCTAATGCAAGAGTGGTTCTTACTTGCAACTCTTTGTTGCCTAAGGTTCTAGGTACCTTCCTAAGGTAATCCACTATTCTTGGATCTCCTAAGGTTCATACCTTTCTCATTCTCTACTAGAGTGCATACTAATACACTTGTCTTCATTGCACCATCTCATCACATCTTAAGTGATATCTAATGCAATACTAAGTTGCCTAAGGTGCAATGTCATTACTTAAAGCAAACCTTTCCTTTAGGATGCTTAAAAGCCTATGCTTTCTCATTCTTGATGGGTCGGTATTTTTCACTTGAAAATATCCCCATTTATGCCTTATTACACTTAGGAAACATAAACATATGGATCCATCAAAGGCAGTATATCTAATGGTAAGATAAAACCATTTTTCAGGGTTCTGGGCAGCACGCCGCGGCATCCCTCTCTCAACGTCGCGGCGCTCGCAACAGAAAACGTGATTTCTGACTCTTCACGCCGCGGCGCCACTAAGCCATGCCGCGGCGCCCATAGCAGAACCCAGATTCTGGAGAATTCTGCAGCTACGGGTTTGCTGTTCTTTTAATCATTTTCTTGGATTTTGGCCATTTCTTACCAACTTCTAAGTGATTCTAGGTTCCTAACTAGTTCCTTAACCATTAGGAATCACCAATCACTAATTTAAACCTCTTAATTTGGATTATGGCTCAAAATCCTTCATTCTATGACCTATGACTTACTTTGTGAATCAAGAGTCTAAATGAGTTGTTCTAAGTTCTTAACTTAATCTTATGCTATGAACAAGTCATAAATGACCAAAAAAACATGTCTATGCAAGCCAAACACGTCTAACATCTCTAGAACTCAAATTGGCATATTATGTTGTTTATATGCATACATAGAGAAAGAGATGAATAAAGGCTCTAAACCCCTACCTCTTGAAGACTCAAAGCCTTGAAGCTTAATCTTTGCTCTTCTTCCTCTCCTTCTCCCTTTCTTCCTTCTTCCCCTTTCTCCTTTCTCCCCTTTCTCTCTTTCTGTTTTCGGTTTCTCCTTCTCTGCCGAGAGAAGATAGAAATAGGGGGGCTGGGATGTAAAGGGAATTACGAAAAAAGATTAACTGAAGTTTCTACACTGAAACTTATATCTGCTATGGACACCCGAATTATACTAATTCGAGTTTCCCTGCTTGTAACAACTTTAGAATAAATCATAAGATTCATCTAAATTGTTGTTTCACAATTCTCATCATTTTCTATATCTGCTAGGGATCAATCTGGCATTAAAAACACAACCTATATGCCTAAAAATACCAAACTGACTCCGATTCTCTTGAAACTTTTACCACATCTTACTTGGCTTATTTGTGACCTAGAAATAAACTCTCTATGTTTATTTCTCTTAACTTAGTAACTTATGCCATTATCTGAGTCATTTTAAGTCACTTTACAACTTCTATGTTGCAACTAAGTGCCTAAATGAACTCAGATTGTCACAAAACTTTACTGACATGCTAAACAAGTCAAATGCTACCTTCGGTAACCATTTACCAGTCTAACATGTACTTAAGGGTATTACAGTTAGTCTATGGAAAACCTTGTCACTTGCCTGTAGAATTGGAACATAATGCATTTTGGGCCATTAAAGCTTTCAATCTAAACCTTGATGATACTTGCAAGATACGCAAATTGCAATTAAATGAACTAGGGGAATTGAGAAATGATGCATATGAAAATTCAAAGATTTATAAAGTTAGAAGAAAGCTTTTTATGACAAGACAATTTTAAGAAAATCTTTTGAAATTGGTCAAAAAGTTCTACTTTATAATTCTCGTCTGCACCTATTCCATGAAAAATTGAGATCTAGGTGGAGTGGTCTTTTTGTTGACAAACATATGTATCCTCATGGGGCCCTAGATATTGAGAATCCTAAGAACGGTAATGTGTTTAAAGTCAATGGACAAAGACTCAAACCATTTCTGAAAAACCAAGTTGATGAGGTAGAATTCATATCTCTTTATGATCCTTGTTATGAATAGAATTTATTCTAATTTTGTTGCCTTGTTTTTGCAGTTCTTTGTGTTGTTAGTTAAGTGGCAGATAACGGTACTCTGTGGCTCTCGACTCGGTTTGTTTTTTAGTTTCCTAAAATAACTGAATCCTTCTCCTTTAAAATGGATGTCATTCTTTCAAACCTGAGAAAACATTTTCCTTCTCTCCCTTAAAATTCTCTGACAAAAATCTACAAAGTTATATGTGAAAGATTGAGACTGTTAATGCACAAGGGTATGCCAGAAAATATACGCTGGATAATTGAAGCAAAGGTCTGACTAGCAGATGAGTCTTCAATTTCATTTGACTCATACATGCCAGGTCTTGGAAGAAGTTCATATTCTAAAAGGAGAAGAGCAAAAAGGTTACAAGTCTATCACAAATGCGCACGATGGAATTGTAATAAGCAGTGTCGTTCTTTGGGGATGGTTGCTGTAAACAAAGAAGATAAAATTTTTTTCATTAAGAATGAACTGAGTAAGGAGTCATTAGATGATATCTTATTGACTCTTGAGACGTATTCTTGTGGATTTGTGCATCGTGAACTTCTTAATTTGTGGAATCTCTTCAAGGATGAAGAAAAACGCTACAGTCTTGGGAATCTGACTCTAAAAGACCCTGTTTGTTAATTTATAAGAAAATTGGATGGGAAGCTTATCCTCGACTCATAGAAGGCATTTAAGCCATTACTGGACGTGAAACCAGAGGCAGAGGTGAGTTGTATCCACAACAATCTGTACATATTATCTTTTTTTTCTTCATGTTTTCTTTAAAAGAATGAAGAAAAAAAAGAAAAAAAATGTTTGAACAAGGGCGATCCGGAAGGAGTACCATGACTTTAATTAGTTGGGGAGCCCCAACCTTTGGCTGACCCATCATTGACTCGGGTGGACCTTTGTATGCTGGTCCTTAAAAAAGTTTGTGTACCAAGCTCTGTAGAGAGCCGCACTCCATAACCCAATGTTTACCATCTAGGCACTGTGGAGTTGATGGACAGGCAGAAGCATCCCACTCTGGTTATTAGTGAGAAGTAACTCGTGGCTGCCAAAGCGTATGAGGCATCTGAGCTTGATCCGCTCTTTTATTAGAAGGGGCTCTCAGCGCCCTGGGATGGGACGCTCTGGATCTTGGACATTACGGATTTCAGATTTTAGCATCTTTGTTGATGTTACGAGCCCAAGTGTGAGCTCTCCATGTTCCAGACCTAGGATGGAAACCCACGATGGTTTCTTCTTTCTCTTTTCTTCGAATAAACGGACATAAGTGTCTAATGCACTGGTGACATGCAGTATAAAGATATGCCACTACTGCACTCATGACGCACAGTGTAAAGATACGCCATGAAAACTGTACATAAAGATATGTCATCATTTGTTATTATATTTCTTTTATTTTTGTATGATTTTGCTATATTTTAGTTTTGGACAGACGATCCTTTGAGCAGGATCCTTTAGGGTTTCTAGACTTCTTTACCCTAATGGTTTTCTTGAAGTAAAAAAAAAAGATTATGTGTTTCTTAGTTTCAAACTTTTCTGACAACAACCAACCTACCCTTATAGGTGCTATTATTATCTTTTCCATTCTTTTTCCTATTTAAACACTTCATTTTCTCTATTTTCCTCTAACTCAGAATCATTCAGAGCGAAAGGTGAGTATAGAAATAGAAGGTGTTTCTGTTCGTCAACTTAAAAATATTTGTGTATTTTGTGGGTCTATGTATGGGAAGGGTTTAGAGTTTGTAAACACAACTACCATTCTTGGTCGATCACTTGTTGCGAGAAATATTCATCTTGTATATGGGGGATGTTGTCGTGGGTTAATGGGGGCTGCATCACTTGCTGCATATATAGGAGATAGTCAGGTTTTAGGTGTCATTCCTGGACCTTTAGCTCAACAAAACATCACTGGAAAGACAATTGGGGAGGAACTTAAGGTATCATCAATGCATGAACGAATGAAGATAGTGCTTGAAAACTCTGATGCATTCATTGCCTTACCAGGTGATTTTGGCACCTTGGAAGAAGTTTTTCAAATTGTCTCTTGGGCCTAACTGAATATCCACTATAAACCCACAGGTTTGTTGAATGTAAATAATTTCTTTGATATTTTGTTACTTTCTCTTGACCATGCTGTGGAACAAAAATTTATCATAACTTCGCCAAGACAACTTCTTATCTCTGCTTCCACTATTGATGAGTTGATTAATAAATTAGAAGCTTTTGTTCATAAACCTGACCCATCAATAGCTCAGATAAATTAGTCAGTAGGAAACAGTGAGGGAAGTAGGATGAAAAGAAAGCCAGATTTGACACTTCGTTTATAGCTTTCCTTTACCTTTGATTTTATTCATCATACTTTGTTTTTGTTTAAATTTGTGTCAAGTTTTTCTTTTTAGTAATTGTCGTAACAAGTAATACCTTCTATCCTTTACTCATTTATATTTTAAACATTGAGGACAATGTTGTGATCTTGTTGGCGGGAAGGATAGTTGACCCAAAAAAAATTTTTTTTTAGGAAGTATGATATGATTATCATGAACTTACTAAACCAATGAATGATGACAGAGTAAGGAGTAATTTTACTCCTGAGACGCATTGAAATTGGGAAGTATGTTTAGTGATATGACTGTCAGAAACCTATTCGTAGTAAAACCACTTAGTGATGGCATAGTAAAGAGTAAATTTTGGAAACAATTTATTACTCTTGAGACGCATCTTAGTTGGGGTAGTAACTATTTAGTGTTTATTTGTGAAAGTAACAAAGTTTTGCTGTTTGATTTCCTTTGAAAGATTCAAGTGAATGCACTCTCACATCCTTTGAAGCAATTGAAATTCAGGGATCATAGCATGATTGAATAAATTATCTTCTTTCTTAAATTTCATATGCTTGGTTATGGATGTTGAATTGGTGGATTGAGAATGATAGAAATATGCCTTGTGAGATTTTGAGCCTATTGATAAATGGATTGAACATTTGTACCATTCTCTTCTTTCTTGTGTGATTTTAACTCATGGAATTGTTAGTCTAGAACTTGTTTTGATTCTTTTTTAGGCTATATTTTCACTTGTATACATAAACATGATTGAGACATTTTTTTTCTTGAAATAACTACTTTAACCAATTAGCCAAGAATGATTGGCACACAAACAGGCAGCCTTGCTCAGCAGCATATTGTCTCAATATGATATCAAGCACTCTTATGGCTTCTTGGAAATTCTTTGATTCCTGCCAAAGTAAGGCATTGAAAATAGCCTATTTTTCCTTTGCTTAATCCCTTTGAGCTTATTTGACCATTCCTTGTTTCTAGCTCATCATCTTTAAAAAAAAAACCATGTTCTTACCTGACCTTAGAGAATAAGAGAACATTAGCTTTGTCACTCGATGAGTTCTTGAACAAGTGTGGGGGTCCATATACAGAATAATTGGTAAAAATAAATTTGAAAAAAAAAGTGGTTCATTAAAAAAAATGTATATTTGCAAAAAAAAAATGTAAAAAGAATTTGTATTAGGTGGAGTTGGGATGAACTTTCATGCTTGTTAATTGAACTCAGCTCTCAAGCTCTTTCATTCTCTTAGATGTTTAACTTGTCATATCTATACTCCTCCCTTCTTTACCTTAACTCCATTGCAACCTTGAATAAAGTCCTCTTGATTTGTGTGTGCATGCGTTCTGAGTAGCGGAGAAGTAGAAGATAAGCAATCCTATGGTAGTGCAATTGTTCATGGGTTGAATAGAGTGAAATACTTACCTTTTAAACACTTGAGAGAATGAGAGTAAATTCTGTGATGATCTATCATTCTTAATTCATTCTTTTCAACTGAAGTTTCCTTGCTAGTTGGTTTCAAATGTGAAAAAATGTTACCTCATTAATACTTTGATCCCTTGAATTTCTGGTTACTCTTCTTGTTTCATCGAGTCTTCTAGAGTTTTTAGCTTTTGAGTCTATGTTATTTTTCTTTGTTTTCTAGCTTGGTCTTATGTGTTTTGCCCAGGAGTACAAAAAGCTAAGTGTGGGAGAATTTGATAATCACATATTTTATACATTAATGAACCCTCATTTTTAGTCATTTACACTCTCCATATACTTAATTGATTGAGTTTGGTTATGTTTTGTAAGTTTGGACTCAAATTGGACTTAATTGATTTTTTTAGCATTATTTGGGTCTTATATTATTTCTGTATTTCTGCCATATCTTGAGTTCTAGATGTGTAAAAATTATGTATCTTATCTTGTAGGAAAGATAAGAGAGAGCTCTACAACTTTCATGAGAGCTCCAGGTAAAATATGGACATCTAGAGGAGCTAAATGGGCTTGGAAGTCAGAACACGGGTTTTGTGAGTGGAACCTGAACGGTGTGCAGTAATCAGAGCATAACTCGGGCTGTAGGAACTTTCTTAGGTGAAATTTGGAGACTTGAACATATCTACAACTTTCATGAAGAACATAAGAGCTCATTCGGACAGTTTGGAGGTGATATTGAATCTAGAAGTCAAAATAGAGGTGTTGAAACTGGGCCTGAATAGTTTGCAGTAATTGGGTCATATCTTGGGCTGTAGGATGAATTTTTAGATGATTTTGGCGGCATTGGAAAGCTGAGACAAAATGCTACAACTTTCATGAAGACTATGTTGCTTCATTCTGATGGCATCCATGAGATCAGCACTAAATGATTTCAGAGACAAAGAATCTCAATAATTTTCCACTCATCAACTCACCATTTGGCATTTTTCACTCATCCACTTTCTCCTCACCTACTCTTAATCAGCCCCCTTATCGTTTTGTATCTCTAATTATATATAAAAGGCTCCATTGGCTGATCATTTAGGAGACTTTGGGTGTTAGGCTTAGTTTTGAGAAGTTATAGTCATGCTTGTGTATTGTTTTCCTTTGTTGTAATTTTCTCTTGCTCTAAATTGAAGCTATGTTCATCTTTCTCTTCTTCTCTCTTTCTTTCTTCTTGTCTATGAGTAACTAAATCTTCATCTTGCTTAGGTGAAAGAGTGAAGTTCTTGGTAATGAAATAAGATTAGATTATTCTATTTCCTGTGCTTAAATGATATATTATAAAGTGGACATTATATGTGTTGTATTTTGTTTCCAATCAATTTAGAAACCTTCTTTGTATAATGGAGATCTTGATTTATTGTAGACAATAGGATTGACACAGTGAATGCTTGAACTCATTTACAAATGTTGGTAGATAATTGAATGAATCATAATATGATTGCATATATAATTGAACTTTGAATGTTATATTTTCCGATTGGAACTTCCTTTATGCGTAGATTTCAATTGAGTTATAAAGAGAAATAATCTTGTCTCTAATTTATTACCAAGAGTGGATCTCCTAACCCAAGCAAATCCTTTTTAATTTGTGAACAACTTTTATTACTTTTGGTGTTGTGACAAATCCTTTTCTTACCTCAATTAATTTTTCTTCATCAATTCCCTGTTGATCGACCTTGGACTCCCGAGATTTTATTCCTTGAGACAACCTGTACTTGGGTTTGCATCCTTAAATCCTGCATCAAGTTTTTGGCACTGTTGTCGGGGACTTGATTTGAAGTTTTTATTTATTGAGGTTCTCATTCTTTAATAAAATCTATTCTCTTTTCTCCCTCACTGGAGCAAAAGATTAGTTTGTCGATCCTTCAGTTTCTTTACTAACTCTCTAACTTTCTAACTATCTAACTTACTAACCTACTAACTTGTTAACATACTAACTTTCTAATTTTTATATTTATGTTATCGCGGTGTCATATGACTTCTAAAATAACAAAACAAGAAAAATATTAGCAAAATAATCAATAACTTAACAAATATAAATGACTTAAATTATAAAAACATCTATAATGAAGTTCCTTGAGCGCTCAGAGACATAGCTTCCATCTTTCTTCTTATGAAATTTGGCATAGAGATCTCTGTAAGAAACTGGATGCTTTAACTCTACCTCCTGTAATTACATACAGAAGAATATATGATAAACATATATCAAAAGTAATTAGACAAACCCTCTAAAATACCAATGTCTTTATGTCATACTCAATATAGGAAAATAACTCAAGTAATTACAAAAAATAATGGTGAGAGAGTCTTGTGCATTTGAGTTAAGGAAAAATGAGATTTTCATGAACTAGAGAGTGCTCATTAACATCAACACAGAATTTCTAAACCAATATTTACTTCAGCCGAGAAACATGCAACCATTTCAATTACACAATTCATTAAATAGATATATATATAGGTATATATATAATCAATATATTAGTAAAGAGCTTCCACGATAAAACATGAAATTTTCACTAATCAAGGACTGTATTCATTTTACCCACACTATTCTATTTCATGTTAGGATGATCTCCCTTATTCATCCATGGCAAGATCCTTCCATATGGTTCATGCTTTGTCATGAGACACAATCAAACTAATAAGGGGCAGCACTATGAATTGGTCTCAATTTTAGAATTTACCTATCACAAGCATCCTCCAATAGGGGGTTTTATTCATAAAATGTGGTCTCTGACTTAGATTTTGGCTATATCTCCTTTAGGGAGTTTAAGAAGAGATATGAGACATCTAAAGCCCACAAATAGCGACAAAACACACACATATAATCCCTTATTTCTTAGATAATAGATAAATGAAAATTCTTTTTGATATTCTAATAAGTTTATATTCACAACTCAAAACTTTAAATGATTTTTATATTACCATCTTGTGCTTATGTTGACCAAAGGAAATTGACCCTCCTGTATGCTTCAAGGCATCAGGCATAGCTGCCCTGTCCCTTCAGGCAACTTCAGACTTCCGCATTCATTTTTCTGTCTGCCAAATGTCCACCAGCCCATCCCACACTTTTGTCCTAAGTCCTTTGGGTCGATGGCCTTTAACATCAGCCAAGTTATTTGAATTTGCCTTCTCAAAGGCCTTTTCCCGCGCTCTGTTCAAATGGTCTGAATAACGGTCCATGCAAGTCCGTTCCCAGACAGCTCTAACTATGTCGCTATCAGAATCAGATGCAAACCGATGCTTATCCTACACAAATGTTATGTAAGTATATTTATTTTTTAATGAACATATAATATATAATTCTAGAAACAATATTACTTACCATAAAATCCTTAAATAGCATTTCCTTCATTTCAGGAGGATAATCTCTCCACGTACTAGCCGGAGAGTGGCCATAATGCATCTTGCTACCTCACATGTGGGATACAATCTACCTACTTTGTTTTTCAATTAAGAAGGCTGGATCAGGATGCGTGCATTTTCCCATTCAAGTTTTATGTTACCAAGGCCAAACCCAAGATGTGTACATACTTTATTTTTTTTTTCTTTTTTTTTTCTTTTTAAGAAGATGAAGAAGAAGAAGAAGAAAATATATACATATTATTGTGGATGTGACTCACATTTGCCTCTGGTTTCAAGTCCAGAAACGACTTAAATGCCTTCTATGAGTCGAGGATAAGCTTTCCATCCAATTTTCTTATAAATTGGCAAACAGGGTCTTTTAGAGTTAGATTCCTAAAATTGTAATGCTTTTGTTCCTCCTTGAAGAGATTCCACAAGTTAAGAAGTTTACGATGCACATAACCACAAGAATGCGTATCAAGAGTCAATAAGATATCATCTAATGACTCCTTACTCAGTCCATTCTTAATAAGAAAAATTTTATCTTCTCTGTTCGTGCAAACCATCCCCAAAGAATGACATCGCTTGTTACAATTCCATTGTGCATATTTGTGACAGACTTGTAATCTTTTTGCTCTTTTCCTTTTAGAATATGAACTTCTACCAAGACCTGGCTTTGTATGAGTCAAATGAAATTATAGACTCACTTGCTAGTCAGACCTTTGCTTAGATTATCCAGTGTACATCTTCTGGCATACCCTTGTGCATTAACAATCTCAATCTTTCACATCTAGCTTCATAAACTTTTGTTAGAGCATTTTGAAGGAGAGATGGAAAATGTTTTCTCGGGTTTAGGAGAATGACATCCATTTTGAAGGAGAAGGAATCAATTATTTTAGGAAACTAAAAAAAAACAAACTAACTTGAGAGTCATGGAGTACCGTTATTTGCTATTTAACCGGGAACACAAAGAACTGCAAAACAAAATAAAGCCACAAAATTAGAGCAAATTTTTCTCATAACAAGGATCAGAAAGGGAAATGAATTCTACCACAGCAACTTGATTTTCTAGAAATGGTTTAATTCTTTGTCCATTGACCTTAAACACACTACTATTCCTAGGATTCTCAATGTCTATGGCCCCATAAGGATACACACGTTTGACAATAAAAAGGCCAGTCCACCTAGATCTCAATTTTTTAGGAAATAAGTGAAGACGAGAATTATAAAGCAGAACTTTTTGACCAATTTCAAAAGATTTTCTCAAAATTGATTTGTAATGAAAAGCTTTTGTTCTATCTTTATAATTTCTTTAGTTTTCATATGCATCATTTCTCAATTCCTCAAGTTCATTTATTTGTAATTTGCATAACTTGCAAGCATCATCAAGATTTAAATTGAAAGATTAAATGGCCAAAAATGCTTTATGCTCCCATTCTACAGGCAAGTGACAAAGTTTTCCATAGACTAACCAATAGGATGACATGCCTAAAGATGTTTTGAAAGCAGTATGGTAAGCCCAAAGTGCATCGTTTAGTCTTAAAGGCTAATCTTTACGATTTTGGTTAACTGTTTTTTCCAAAATTTATTTAATTTCCTGATTTTCTAATTCTACTTGTCCACTTGTCTAAGGGTGATAAGGGATGATAACTTTATGGGTAATACCATATTTCTCCATTAAAGATTCAAATGGTTTATTGTAAAAATTTGTTCCCCTATCACTAATGATAGCTCGAGGGATTCCAAATCGACTCAAGACATTTTCTTTTAAAAATTTAAGAGCAGTTTTATGAGACATAATCAACTGTAACCAAAATATACACAAATCTAAATGAGGATGGAAATGGACCCAAGAAATCAATTCCCCAACAATCAAAAATTTCAATGACAATGATAGGGTTCAGAGGCATCATATTTCTTTTAGAAATGGAACCTAATTTCTGACAATTTTCGCAACTTTTGCAAAAGGTATAACTGTCCTTAAATAAAGTGGGCCAATGAAATCCACACTGCAAGATTTTCACAATTGTTTTCTTTGAATAAAAGTGGCCTCCACATGCTTCTGAGTGACAAAATTTAATGAGACTACCTACCTCACTATCGAGTATACATCTTCAAAAGATTTGACCAAGATAATATTTGAACAAGTATGGGTCATCCTAATAAAATATTTTCACCTCTGTCAAAAACTTCTTTTTGTCATGGTGTGACCACTGAGGCGGCATCTTTCTTCTTTCAAGAAAATTGACTATGTTAGCAAACTAAGGCATGGAATTGACAAAAAAATAAAAATTCATCAGGAAAAGAATCATTGATAGGTGTGTTATCAAAAGATGAGCTTCTTGTAAGTCTAGACAAATGATCTGCAACAACATTTTTGGCTCCTTTCTTATCTTTTATTGTGATGTTGAATTCTTGAAACAACAAGATCCATCGTATCAACCTAGGTTTGGCATCTTGCTTAGACCTTAAATATCTAACAACAACATGATCAGCGAAAACAACAGTAGAAGAACCAATTAAATGAGCTCGAAATTTGTCCAATGCAAAAATTACAGCAAGTAGTTCTTTTTTAGTAGTGGTATAATTCATTTGTGTATTATTTAAAGTTCTGCTTGCATAACAAATCACATATAGCTTACCTTTCTTTCTTTGACCTAAAACAGCGCCAACAACAAAATCACTTGCATCACACATTAATTCAAAAGACAAAGACCAGTCAGGGGATTACATGATAGGAGCCGATGTTAGAAGACCAATTAATTTTTCAAATTTTTTTTTGGCATTCTTGAGTCCAATCAAATGGTGCATCTTTTATCAGAAGATTGCATAATGATCTAGATATGACACTAAAGTCCTTAATAAATCTTCAATAGAATCATGCATGTCTTAAAAAGGAACGACCTTCTCCGACTATTTTTTGAGGGAGGCAAATGAGCAATTAATTCAACTTTGTTCTTATCAACTTCAATTCCTTCAGAAGATATCACATGACCTAACACGATTCTTGAGGTAACCATGTAATGACATTTTTCCCAATTTAAAATAAATCTTTTTTCTTTGCATCTTTTAAGAACTTTATCCAAATTATCAAGATAATTTTCAAAAGAATTTTCAAAAACTGTTAGATCATCCATGAAAACCTCTAAATAATGCTCAATCATGTTACTAAAAATACTTAACATGCATTTTTGAAAAGTTATTGGAGCATTACAAAGGCCGAAAGGCATTCTTCTATATTCAAAAGTGCCAAAGGGGCATGTAAAAGTGGTCTCTTCTTAATCCTCTAATGCAATTGGTATTTGATTATACCCTGAATAACCATCAAGAAAATAGTAGTAGGGATGTCCTACTACTCTTTCCAGAATTTCATCAAGAAATGGCAAGGGGGAAATGATCTTTCTTAGTGGCTGCATTTAATTTTTTAAAATCAATACACATACGCCAACTAGATGAAACTCGTATTGGTATTAATTCACCTTTTTCATTTTCAACCACTCTTATTCTAAATTTATTAGGTACAACTTGAGTAGGGCTTACCCACTTGCTATCGAAAATAGGGTAAATAATTCTAACATTAAGTAATTTAAGAACTTCAGCCCTAACTATCTCTTTCATGTGTGGATTTAATCTTCTTTGAGATTATTGTGATGTTTTAGCATTATCCTCTAAATGTATTCTTTATGTACAAATTAATGGATTAATGCCTTTTATGTTTGTTAATGTCCATCCAATTGCACTTTTATGCCTTTTAAGTACTTCTATTAACATACCATCTTGTTCTTCAGTAAAGATTAATGAAATTACTGTTGGAAAGCTTTGTTCTTCTCCCAAAAATGTGTACTTCAACCCAATAGGTAATGACTTTAGTTCTAGTGTGGGTACTTGCTCATGAATATTATCATTCATGGGTTTTATCTCTTTAAATCTTGGCTTCCATCCCTTGTATTCCATTGCCTGTGTACAATCAAGCAAAGAGCATTTTTCAGAAATATCATCATCTACTTGCATAGATGAATTAAATGAATTAATTAAACAAACATCTAATGGGTCATAAGAACTCCCTTTTAGAAGATGATCATCTACAATGGCCTCAATCCCGTTAACTTTCTCATTTTCATCATGGACTTCATGTGGTTGCTTGCATATGTTGAAAACAATAAGCTCCAGTGTCATGTTTCCAAATGTAAGCTTCTTCACTCCATTTGTGCAATTTATCAAAGTATTAGATGTTGCTAAAAATAGGCGACCTAAAATAACAAGAATTGACTTAGAACTATTGACCATAGGTTCAGTTTCCAAGACAATAAAATCCACAGGATAAATGAATTTATCAACTTGTACTAACACATCTTCCATTATTCCTTTTGGAATTTTATTAATCTATTAGCAAGTAGAAGAGTTACAGAAGTTAGTTTTAACTCACCAAGGTTGAGTTGTTGATAAACTGAATATGAAAGCAAATTAATACTAACACCAAGATCAAGTAAAGCCTGATCAATTTTATGTTCTCCAATAATACATGAAATCGTAGGACAACCAAAGTCTTTATGTTTCAAAACATTATTGCTTTGAATAATGGAACTTACCTGTTCGGTCAAAAAGGCATTCTTTTTCACATTTACTTTCCTTTTAATAGTTCATAAATCCTTTAAAAATTTGACATAAGAAGGAACCTATTTGATAGCATCTAACAACGGAATATTAACCTTTACTTGTTTAAAAATTTTAAAAATTTCAGTGTGGTGGTTCAATTTCCTTGGTTTGCTTAATACTTGAGGAAATAAGGGTGGAGGAAACGAGAGTTTGGTCTCATTTTGGCCAGATGACTTATCAACCTCTTCCTTATCTTGGAGAATTGATTCACCATCTTTCTCACAAGGTTCAGAAATTTCTTTTTCAACAACTTTTTCACTCCTAAGAGTTATCATAGAATTGACTTGATTTATTTGTTGGTTTTCTAAACTACCCTCTTTTAGACTATATTGACCTTTGATATTGGGTTGAGGTTGAGAAAGAAATTTTCCTTTCTCGTGAATGGTAAGTGCATAAGTAAGTTTGGAAAGAGTGTCTTTTATGTCAATCATGGTTTGAGTGTTTTGTTTATTGATAGCCTCTTGCTTTTCTATGAATGCATGCAATGTTCTTTCAAGGTTTTTCCTATATGGTGAGACATAAGGTACATATCCTTGAGAATTTTGAGAATCTTGTTGTTCCTGAGAAGGCAGTAGTTCCATAAATTGTGCTTGATTATTATTCCTCCAACTGAAGTTCGGGTGATTTCTTCATCCCGGATTGTAATTTGAAAAAGAAGAGGTGAATGACATTTTAAAATTGTTCATTGCATTTACTTGCTCATGCACAACTTCTTTAAAAACAAGAATATTCAGACATTCATTTGTCGAGTGTCCTAATTCATCACAAATGCCACAAATTTCTTCATTTTGCACAGATTTGACTTCTTTTACTTTCCCTAATTCCATGGATTCAACCTTTCTAGCCAAACTAGCATACCTAGCATTTAGATCTTCTTCTTGACTAAGATGATATTTTCCTTTACCAGCATTTGCAAGGTTATATCTAATTGAATTTTCAGAAGGATTAGTACCATGCCAAGATTGAGAATTTTCAGGCAAATGGTTTAAATAATCTAAAGTTTCTTCAGGTTCTTTATCAAGAAACTTGCCATTACACATCGTTTTACAAATTGTTTAGTCTCAGGTGTTAAACTTTCATAAAAGAAGCTTATAGTCTGCCATTTTTCAAAACCATGAAGTAGGAAAGAATTTAACAAATATTTAAAACATTCCCAACTTTGAAAATACGCTTCATTTGAACTTTGAGAAAAATTTTAGATTTGTCTTTTCAAAGCATTAGTTTTATGTGTTAGAAAAAATTTCTTAAAAAACTCACATTGCATTTCTTGTCATGTGCCAATTGATCTTAGTTTCAAAGCGTTAAGCCAAGTCTTTACTTTATCTTTCAAAGAAAAAGGAAACAATTTAAGCTTAACAATCTCTTCAGTGCAATTTTGATCATTGAAAGCAATACAGACTTCCTCAAATTCTTTTAGATGTAAATATGGGCTTTCAGATTCTAAGCCATGGAAATTAGGAAATAAAGAAATCATACTCGGCTTAAATCTAAAATTATTAGCAGTGAGTAGAAAGGTAAAACATGATGGACTAGAATTTCGAGATGGTTGCAAATATGCACACATAGTTCGCAACAGTTGATTTTCTTGTTCATCATGTACATTTTCATTTTCAGCTGGTTGTGTTTGATTTTCATGTTCAACATGTGCATCTTCAATTTCAGTCATTGTGTCAATTATGTGTGATTGTGATTCAAGCAAATCAATATATAAAGTACCAGGATTAATTTTAACCAAATGATCAGAATTTAAATCACGATACTAATTAAGTATAAACAAGTGACGTAAAATAAAAAAAATGTACAAGTTAGTAAATTAGAAAATAAAAATAAATAACATAAGTAAAAAAAGTTAGATAACATAAATAAATGACATAAATAAAGAAGTTAGTAAGTTAGTAAGTCGAGAAAGTGTAAAAAAATAGAAACAGAAAGCATAAATGAAAAAATAGAAACAAAAAGTGTAAATAAAAAAAATTAAAAAGCATAAATAAATGACATAATTAAAAAGTTAGAATGTGTAAATAAGTGACATAAATATAAAGTTAGTAAGTCTGAAACGTAAATAAAAAAATAATAAAAAAGTGTAAATAAATGACGTAAATAAATAAAAAAATATAAATAAATGACATAAATATAAAAGTTAAGAAGTTAAAAAGCATAAATAAATGACATAAATATAAAAGTTAGTTAATAAGTTAGTAAGTTAATTAGTAAGTTAGTTAGTAAATTAGTAAATTAAAAAAAATTAAAAGAGTAAAGGAAGAATATACTTGATAGTGAAGTTTACTTACAGAAAGAGAACCTCAATAAATTAGAACTTCAAATCAAGTCCCCGGCAACGGCGTCAAAAACTTGATGGGAATTAAAAGTTTCAAACCCAAGTGTAGGTTGTTCCAAGTAATATATTCTCGGGAGTCCGAAATCGATCTAAGGAAATTGATGAAAAAAAATTCTTTGAGGTAAGGAGCAAATTTGTCACAATACTAAAGGTGATAAAAGTTGTTCACAGTTGAAAAGGATTTGCTTGGGTTAGAAGATCCACTCTTGGTAATAAATTAATGACAAGATTATTTCTTTTTAGAACTCAATTGAAATCACACATAATGGAGGTTCCAATCGGAAGATTTAACATTCAAAGTTCAATTTAGATTATACTTGTAATCATATTATGGTTCCTTTAATTATCCACCAACACTTGTAAATGATCTTAAGCATCCACTATGCCAGCGTCTTGTCTACAATTAATCAAGTTCTTCAATATACAAGAAGGGTTTCTAAATTGATTGGAAAAAACATATAACACATGTAATGATCACTTAAAAATATATCATTTAAGCACAAGAAGGAAATTAATCTAACCTCAATTTCTTACCAAAAGCTTCACCCTTTCACCCAAGCAAAATGAAAATTAGTTACTTATGAACAAGAAGAAAGAAAGAGATAGGAAGAAAAAGATAAACATAATTTCAATTTAGAACAAAGAAAACTACAAGAAGATAAACAAATAACACAATAACATAAACTAAACTAAGATCAAAGATGATCTGAATGAGCACCCAAGCTCCCTTTTATAGATCTCAAGGAGTATAAAAAGACAATGGAGTTGTTTGATGATGAGAAGTAAATGCCAAAATAGTTGCTTGATGATGATGAATGAGCTGAAATTATAGAGATTCTTGTCTCCGAAATGTTTCTACTTGGAGCTCATGGTATTCATTAGAATATGATCAAGTGATCTTCATGAAAGTTCTAGGAAATTGTCTTAGCTTTCCATAACCACCAGTTTCAGGTCATTTGACCACCTACAGCCCGAGATATGGCCTAATTATTGTACATAGGTCAGGCCCAACTTCAGCTCTTCTGTTCTGACTTCCAAGCCCAATATCACCTTCAAGACATCCAATCTAAATTTTGTGTTCTTCATGAAAGTTGTAGTTTTAGGTCTTAACTTTCAAATGGTACTGTTTCATTCCCATAGCTCTCCTATAACTCAAAATATGATTTGATGAGTACACATATGTCAAGTTATCAGGTTCAGAACTCTAGATTTTACTTCAACTCCAATTTGAGTTATCCAAACCTGTGTTCCGGGTCTTGAGGTCTTCATGAAAGTTGTAGAAATTTGTATTAACTTTAAAACAAGACCAAAATCACATCTATAGGATATTTTAACTCAAATTCTAGCTAGTTTACTGAAAAAGCCAAGTGAGAAGATTATACAATGAATGAAATATATTGCTATCAATGTGGCTCTTGTTATTAAGTGAATGGTTATTGGAGAATTATCT
Source organism: Ormosia emarginata (assembly GCA_029884605.1). Taxonomy (NCBI): domain Eukaryota; kingdom Viridiplantae; phylum Streptophyta; class Magnoliopsida; order Fabales; family Fabaceae; genus Ormosia; species Ormosia emarginata. The sequence goes on from JAQQTP010000088.1 coordinate 52,966,572, forward strand.
TAACTTTCCAACAAGACCAGAATCACATTAATCAGATAATTACAACTCAAATTGTGGCCAGTTTACTTAAGAATACAATCACCCAAATTAATGATAATTCAAGCAATAATTTCTTCAATGATCCAATTAAGCTTAATTTCATAAAATGTGACAAAATCAACTTAATTAAGCCAAATTGAACCTTAAGAAGCCTAGTGAGAGAATTATAAATTGAATAAAATACAGTGTTATTGTTGGTTCCTTTACTTATAAGAGTTGAACCACAGTACAATTAACCTAATTAAGAGAGTGAGATAAACCCCTTAACCTTGTAAAGGAATGAGTTAAGCTCTTTGTTAAGGAGGCAATTGTGAGAGTAGAGTGTCGGTACAACACTTTACCTAAGACAAAATAGTGAGTTAAGCTATTTGTCAAGTAACATGAGGAATATGATCAACCCTCATGTAGTGTAGTAAAGTGAGTCAAACTTACTACCAAGAACTATAAGATGAGTCAAGTCCTAAGTTAGGCAATGAAGTGAGTTAAGCAATTTGCCTAGTTAATGTTATACAGTTGTATAGGCGATTGTGTAATATTGAGATAGTTTGGATTTCTATATGTTATACAGTTTCGATTGTATAATGTTGATATAGTTTAAATTTATATTTAATTTACATTAATGAGTACCATGAGATATATATATATATATATATATATATATATATATATATATATATATATATATATATATATATATTACTCGAGAATTTTTATGTTCTCACTCATTTATGTGTTTCCATGGTAAAAGTAGGTCAAGACCCTTGCAAAGGGGTAAAGTAGTTGAAGAAAGAGCAACATGACTAGATAGTTTTTAGTTTTTGTTGTATGGCCAACTCTTGTATATTTTACTCTGAGTTATAATTTTGTTGTATATATAACACTATGCCCTTAGATGCTTTTGATGTATATATGTATGACATTCTTTTATCGTGGCTCTCTATATTTAATTATCGAATTATATGGGATTAGAAGGATAGTAAGAATAAAAATGACAATTACTTCTTTATATCTTTATATATATAGTTATATCAAGATATTTGTATTAAGGTGTTACAAGTCTAGTCCCCAAGTAATCGCTCGAAATTTTATTCACTTATCAGATTTTTGTTAACAAGGACTCCAATGATCCTGTTACCTTAGCCCAAAGTAGAATGTACAATGGTTTCTTTCTCTCAAGGAAGCCACAAAAACCTCCCTATATCTCAACCCAAAATAAAGAAACTTAGTTAACAGGAAGCTCCTAGAATGCTATCCTTACTCTCTTCCTTTTTCACTAGAACGTGATATTTTCTTTCTTTCAATGCTCTTATAATCAAGTTACAACAATTCACAACTCTCTCTAGAGTAGATAAGCAATTATGAAGAACATGAGAGGGAGGAAGAACTTAGGATGGCAAGAGTGATGTGGTTCTTCTAGATCTTGAGTAAGAAGGATGTTTGATCTTCTCTAAAGGGCCTTCATTTTGTAGTAGATGATTTCCTCTAATTTTTCTATCCTTGGAGAGTGAAAATATTTAGGAAATGGTCTCTTTAATGCGTGGAAAGTGAAGCTCGTATAATCTAACTAGTTGCTCTTTCCATTTCCTGATAGTTGCTCTTTTACCGAGTAGTCGCTCTAATAGGTGCTAGTCTTCTTTGTTTTTTGTTTGGTAAAAGCTTTGCAATCTTTTTACTGTTGGAGCCAAAGACCCTCTCTCAATTATGCTTGACTGATGGAAATAAAGAGGCAAAAGAATTTATTTCTAGTAACAACACAGATCAAATTATTAGTAGTAGAAGAGATATCAATTAAAAAAGACTTTCAACACATAGTTCCAACCACATATCAGGAAGTCAATAGAAAAAATCAACCCATCTAACATATGTAAAAATCCAACTATACCATTTAACCAACATCATGGGATTTAAACAAATCAATCACAACTACTAAGGAAATTGAATAAATTAAACACATGCTCAAATAACTTAGCCCTTTATCTTCAAAACTAAAAACCCAACACTCTCCTCCTTTTTATAAGACCCCATTACGAAACTTTATCAACAATTTGAGCATGGGAAACAAATCTAGAAAGTTACGCTTTTAATGCCGGATTGACCCTCAGTAGATATGGAAAAAATAGAAGAAAGGTGAAACATGATTTTTAATGAATCTTAGGATTTATTTCAAGTCTGTTGAAAGTTAGAAAACTTGATTTGGTAAGATCTAATGTTCTTAACAAATCAAGAAGTTATAGCAAAATGTCAAAATGACAAGTTTACCCTTGTCTCTTATTTTTCTCTTTTCCCTCATTCTCTTGACTAAAAAAACAAAAAATAGAGGAAGAAAAGCATCAAAAGAAAGGAGAGAAAGGAGCAGAAGAGGAGAAAGAAGGGGAAAAATCAAGAGAAAGACTTCAAGAATCAAGTTATCTACAAGAGGTAGGGGAGTTTCTTTCTTATCTTTTCCTTTTGTTTCATCTAGTATGGAACTAGGTTGTATGAGAAGAGAGAAATATATTTGAGAAGCAAATTAGCTTGATTCTTGGTTTCAAGAATTGAGTTTGAGTGTTTTCTAGCTTGTAATGGAGTTTCTATTCATTTTTTCCATTTTAGTTCATCTTGCATGAACATAGGGTTTTATGAGTAGAAAAAGGGATTTGGAGAGTCATATCCAAGTTCTTAACTTGGTTCTTGATTCCAAGGACTAAGTTAGGATGTTTTTACCTTAGTAAGTGGCTCCCCTATGTGTTGAACCTAGTAAGTGGCTCCCCTATGGGTTGAACCTAGTAAATTGGCTCTTTTATGCAATAAGGTTAAACCCTAGTAAATTAGCTCCCTTATGCAATAAGGTTGAACCCTAGTGGATTAGCTCCCTTATGCAATAAGGTTGAACCTTAGTAAATTGGCTCCCTTATGCAATAAGGTTAAACCCTAGTAAATTGGATCCCTTATGAAATAAGGTTGAACCGTAGTGAATTGGCTCCCTTATGCAATGAGGTTGAACCATAGTTTATCACAATTCATAATTGAGGGAATGATGCAAGCCCATTGACCTGGCAAGAGTGAGAAAAGCACTTTGCTAAAGGTGGAGTTGTGATCAATTATATCCAAGGCTAGGCAGTGGATGAGATATCCTATGCTAGGCTAAGGATGAGATAAAAGATAAGCATTTTGCTTAGTGACGTTGATATTTTACATTTGAATAATCATTTATTAATATCAATAGTAAGTTATGAGTTATAGTTTTATAATTATACTTTTGAGTATATTTATAAAAGTGCCATATGAGTCTAGAAGAAAGTGGAGGTTAGAATGTGTTCTTACCATTGATAGAGTTCACATACAACAACAGTTTTCATTCGAGTATAGGGATGGCACCCTATGAGGCATTGTATGGGAGGTGATGCAGAACACCGTTGTATTAGTATCAGGACGGTGAAAGTGTTGTATTAGGACCAGAGATTGTTCAACAAACAACTGAGAAAGTAAAGATGATATAAGACAAGATGAGAATGACTCAAACTCGGCAAAAGAGTTATGCTGATAAAAGAAGAAAATCACTTGAGTTTGAAGAAGGTGACCATGTATTTCTACAAGTGACACTTATGACTGGAGTTGGACAAGTGCTTAAGTCCAAGAAGCTCACTCCAAAGTTTATCAGGCTGTATCAGATACTCCATCGGGTAGGTCCGGTAGCTTATCAGATTGCATTACCACCATTGTTATCAAATCTTCACAATGAATTTCATGTATCACAATTACAGAAATATATTACTGATCCTACCCATGTTATCGAGCTAGACACAGTACAGCTGAAGGAGAACTTAATCAATGAAACGTTTCCAGTTAAGATTGAGGATCGAAGAACAAAGCAACTTCGAGGTAAGGAAATTTCATTAGTTAAAATCGTTTGGAATGATGTAAGTGGTGAAGCTACATGGGAACTAGAAGAAAAGATAAAGGAACAACATCTGTATTTATTCTGAGGATGTGAAATCAAGTCTATCAAGTTTCGAGGACGAAACTTCTTTTTAGAGGGGGAGTATTGTAACACCCCAAACTACCTAAATATAAGACAGTAATTTTGACAGTTAACAGAATTCTATTGTTTAGTGATTTCTGTGTGCTGTAAAATTATTTTAAATATTCTGTCAGTACATTTGATTGTTTTGTGTGATTTACTCCGTGTCAAGGAAATAATAATTTTTGGGCCGGGAAAAATCTTACGTAATTTAATTATTACTGAAAAGTCTTAATTATTTTACGTAATCTGATTTGATATTTGTACGTTTTCTAATTTTTTGTGATTTTGTGTGTGATTATGAAATTTTTATATTACTCTGTTGATTTTAGTATTATCCGTGGGCCGTCTGTGGGCCTAGGGAGGTTGTATATGGGCCCCGCATGGGTCTAGAAAGGTAAAAAAAAATTTGTAGCCAGGAAAATTCGTACTGTTAAGACGGAGACGGGGGATCTTACTAATCCTGAATCTAGAAACAGTTTTAAAAAATTTTTTTTACTATATTTTATACTGTATTTAATTATCGGGTGATAAAAATACAGTAAAAATATTATTCAAAGGGTAATAGCAGATACAAAAATAAATATTGTATTGCGTAGTCAACATTAGTGGCTTGGATATCCACCATTGATGTAATCAACGGTGGAGACTTGATCTTGATTTAATCAACGGTTGAGATTTAGTCTCATAAAGTGGCTAGGACCATTTATAGCCCTTGGATGTAAAGTTTGAAGGAGTAATCTTGACCCTTCATTTTGGAGACACATCTAATGGCTAGGATTTCAAGGAGGAAAGATCCAATGGCCTAAATTAAGTCTTCTATCTAAAGCCTAAACCTAAAACCTATACTAATCCTAACCATTGATCTAATCAATGGTCAAGATTACCTAAAATGATGGCTAGGAGATTTGTTGCATTTTGATGATGCATAGAAGGGGGGCACGGTTTTTGGAGAAGCAAGAAGAAGGGGACAGTTTTGATGAGCTCCTAGAAGCTAAAGCAAAGTCTTTAGTCATTATTGATCACCTTGGTCTTTGTTGAACATTTTCAAGAAACAAAGTTATCAAAATTTCTCTCCATTTCTCTCCTTCTCTAAGCTCACGGCCAAGCACTCCCACACCACCTTCCATCACTCAAAATTTTATACAACCATACTTCTTGAATCCTTACATTAATACAAGAACTTTTGTAGTTTACACCAAGCTCTAAATCGTCCATCTTGAAGGGCTTTTTCCAAGAGCAAGTTTTAGGGTTTTGAAGTGAAGTGTAAGGAAACTTCATTTCTTCTCTTCTTTTTCATGTTCTAAACCATGTTTGATCCATGGTTCCCCTAGTTCAAGCTTAATATACTAATTTCTTTATGTTTGTTTTGTGTTTAAGAAACTTTTGTTGATGGAGATCTTGATCAAAGTATAAAGCAAGGAGCTTTTTATGGTTCTTCAAGAGGTAAGAGGGAGATCCATCTCACCAACCAAGCATGGTGGTGAGAGATAGCTTATTTATTTGATGGATGGTGAATCCATGTGAGGATTCATATCCATGGTCATGTAATTATTTGTGTGCGTTTATGTGCTTTGATTATTTGCCTATGCTTGGTATGATTTGCATGATTTATTGCTTTGATTATGGCATGCTTGTGAAATATATGTTGATTATATGTGTTGTATGCCATAAAAATTATTGGAAAGGAAAACAAATTTTGGTTCCAAAGACCATGAGGATTTCGGCATCAACACCTCAAAATAGGTGTTCACAAATTAATATTTTCATGAATGGTAAAAATGGATGTTTAGAACAACTAGGAAAATAAACAAATGGTTTGTTTTCAAGAAACAAGTGCTCACGGTTTTTGTGAGAATTTTTAATGGTTTTGTTTGTGTAAAACCATATCAATTTAGAAGGAAAAATACAAGAATGGTTTCAATGGCCAAGTCCATGGTTTTGAAGACTTGAATACCTTGGTTTTGTGAAAACAAAGTGATTTGTCAAAGTGGAAATATAACTTGATTTAATACAAAAATTTTGGAAAGGGAATCGGAGTGTTTTAACACTTAAAAAATGGAATTTTCATATGTAAATGGAAAAGAGAGGTTGAAAGTGTTTGAACCTCAATTTATTTTAAAGAGGATTGATTTTTAGAATTAAGTTGGAATTATAAAGACTACGTGGGAAACTTGAGATTTTCTAACGTGTAACTCATCCTTTGGGTTTTGGAGAGCGTTAGTAAATTTTAAAGTGAGAAACATTGATTTAACTCAATGGAATGGTGAATTTATGGAATAAATTGTGAAAAGGATTTTCTTGAGTAATAAATTGTGGAAAATAATGTGAGAAGTCATATTATTTTGAAAAAAATTGAAATGGAATTTTTGAACCTTAAGAAATATTTTACGAAGTTGAAAAATGGTGAAAAATGATTTACGTAACTTAAAAACGTGATTTTTAAGCTACGCGATTGGAAAAACGTTTAAATATTTCCACGCGATTTGAAAAACATTGAAATATTTCTACGCAATTTTGAAAGCGTTTAAATATTTTTACACATTTGAGATATTGTGAAAAAATCACTGCGTGATTTAAAAATGGTGGAATATTTCTACTTAATTGATGAAAACGTTGAAAAATCTATATGTGATTTGAAAACGTAACAGAAATGTTACTAAATTATGAAAACGAGACAAAAGTGATGCGCGACTATAAAAATGCGATAATATGATTTTTGCGATTAAATATACAGTAAAATTAATATTGAACCAGTGGATGAACACTGTATGAGAAAATGATAAATTTTGCCTGTGATTGGCATTGGTGCATTTTATATGCATGAATTGGTGTATGAAGACTGTATATGAATTTTGCCTATGATTGGCATTGGTGCATTGAACATGCATTGGAAAGATCCGAGGGACTGTACGAGGCTATTTGCCTAGGAGAGACGTACACCTCTTGAGTGGGTGCGATATGCATAGTGTAAGTCACTTGTCGACCTTGGGGGCATCGGGGTGCGGGTTGCTTACATGGGTGATTGGTAGCTCTTCTTCCCATAAGTTAGACCGATGCAACGCACTGATGATCTTGACCGAGACACTATTCTTAATCGAGATCTTGTAAAGATTGTTGTGTATATGCTAGATGTGCAAATACAAATAAGAATTGTAGCATGTGGTCTAAGGCATTTTGGTACTGACAGATCTTTTGGATCAACTTCTCCGAACTGAGTATTAGCTCCATGGAGTAGGAAATTGAGTCTATGTGCGCATGCATGAAACTGAGCATTTATATTTGCATGATATATTAATTGAGGAATATTGGCTATGACAATTATTTTGTTGAGGAATAATTAGATGATGATCATGATAATCATGTGATGGCATTACTGTAATTACTGTTACTTTATACACTATGATGACAACATAATTGTAATTATGGCATGATATATCTGTATGGTATGCTGTATGTATTATCTCTGTGCTACCATATCGGTATTGGCGTAGGTGATCTCACCTCTTTGTATATTCTTTGGTACTGTATTTATTTTTGGTAAAGACGTTGAGCAAGGCACTGAACCAGAGGGTGAAGAAAACCAGGCTCCTGTGGAGGAAGCGGAGTTTTGATAAGATGACATCAAGACCTGCTTTCTTTAGTTACGTGAGATTGCAGTTCCTTGGTGGAGCTAGAGCGTGGAGGACTAGTCCCAATGAGAGGGGACTAATTTATGAGGGAAACCTGATGGTCATGATAAGCAGAGAGTTTCGTAGAAATCCGTTCTTTTCCGTAACTATATATGTACATGTTGAATTCCGTTGTCCATCAAGCAGCATTGGGATACTAGATATTATGTCCCAACGGAAATTAGTATCGTGTTGTCCGCTCGGACACCTGTCCGTAGGGCTTCGTGTCAAATCGGATTCCTATCTGCTGAGGAGTCTGAGGAGGACCCGACTGAGGGTTCTGCTATTTAGTTAGACTTGGGCAAGTCGTTTAATTATTTAAATATGTTTAAATACTTTGAGAACTTGGTCTGTATATAAATAATCTTGACAGTATGTTTGTAATGTATGATGATGTAAATTATATGTGATGATGTATAATATTTTATTTTTCGCTAAGTTTATTTTATCGTTATCAAAGAAGAAAGAAAAAAATTTTACAACTCGTATTTTTATCACAACATCACATTTTATGAACTTGGGGGTAATTTGGTAATTTTTACCCTACGGTGGGTGTTACAAGTGTCTCGGTCCGGATCGTCGGTGCGCTTGCATCGGTCTATCCCACGGCCCAAAGGAGCTACCAACTGTCCATTTGTGAGTTGCCCGCACCTCAACGCCCCCAAGGTCAACGATATGACCTACACTTAGTCTATTCGCACCTGCACTAAGATGTGATTCAATCTTCTAAGCATACAGCCTTACAACAGAGTCCACCAAACTTTCACAATGCATGATGACGTAATGCATATCCATGTATATTTAACAATAATATACTTTCTCATAACTTGCCACAATTTGGCCAAGTTAAACATCAACAGAATTTTGGTCCTACACATGGACCCACAATAATATATTCTCAAATTCTCAAATATGACAATACACTTTTTAAGGTTTATTATGAAGCTTCACTTTAATTTAACATTTCTTATGAAATCTTTCTCTAGAGGAATTCTCTTAATTAGCTAAGTTCTCCACCTTAAATTAAATCATACTTACTTAGAAAATTATTCTAAGGTTCTCCCAATCTCACAAACACTCTTGTTCTTTTCTTAAGTCTAAAATCACCCTAAGTTGTCAAGTAAATTTCTTTCCTTCATTTTTCCATCTTATGAATCCATAATAAATTCTTAAATTACCTAATCACCTAAGCTTTAGCTTGATGCATAAATTTTAGCCAATAAAGCCCTAGAGGCCATGAGCCTCCCAAAGACAAAAGCCAACCAATTTTTCCATCACATTGTTAGTTACTTAATGCTTAATTTCTTAAGTTTCAAGGTTACACCAATATTAAATCTTGAGCCCATAAAAGCCCTTAGAGGCCGTGAGTGTAACACCACCCGTAGGGCATCACATTTCCAACTACCACCTTATAATCTGAAAATTAGTTCATAAAAGGTTTGAGTTATAAAATATGAGTTTTAAAAATTTCTTCTTGCTGAAACGTAAACTTACTGATATTTATAAGTAATACTAAAAAATATGTTTAAACTGTTTAATATACAATATTGACACCAATTAATATTTAACAATTATTCAAGGAATATAAAACTTACAGACTCAATTTTAAACAGTAGTAAACCCCATGACGGGTTCTACTCAATAGCACGGTAAAACACTAATGAGAAAACTCAACATACTTATTTCTTCTTTAATCCATTGTGATGTACCATGTATCTGTTCCTTGCCCACACTGCACACTATCGAATCCTAAATGACCACTCTTCAATGTTGTCACCAATCTCAGAATATCTATCTCCCGTCACGTCTAAGAAACTCGTACCATCTACTATTTAATTTTAATAATACAAACACAGCAAAACAAGATAACAAAGAGGTGAGATCACCTACGCCAATACCAACATGGTAGCATAGAGATAACACAAACAACATACCATACAGATATATCATACCATAATTACAATTATGTCATTAACATTATTGTCATCACGCAGATACAATAATTATATTCATGCTATCAACATTATTATCATCATCATCATCCAATATTCCTCAATTAACATATCACACAAATATAATTATTCAATATTTACGATAATGCCCTCAACATAACCTAGTTATTCAACAGTTCAATTATCAAAACTAATGCTCAATAATGATGCATATGTATATGCATGTAGACTTAATGTCCTACTCCATTGAGGTTTTCACAATTTCAAGAAGAATGCTCTGTTAATTGTCAGCCTTAGCCCAAAGACAATCTTCTAGTCGTTGAAAAGAATCGTGTTATTGTCGGGTATCGTCAATGCATTGCAATGGACTGCATCGCCAAGTGGCATATGGTCCAGCCTTAGCCCACAAACAGATATCCACTGGTCGACCACCGCGCCTTGATGCCCCCAAGGTCCATCATAGACCTCACTATCAATTCTCATTCCCTCTTCAACCACAAGGGTCACAATAGCATCAGCTATCAATTTTTTGTTCAATGCACAAATATCTCAATGCAATTTTGTTTAATTTCCTCATATGCCACAATGCATATTTTTCCAAGGCATATTCAATGCACCAATGCCAATCATAAGCAAAATTCACCATTTCTAATGCATGTTCAATGCACCAATACCAATCACAAGCAAAATTCACAATTTCATATTCAGGATCCACACATTGGTCCATTCTCAGTTTAATTTCATTATCTCATAATCAGGGTCTACACACTGGCCCAACAGTAATCATACTATATATTTAATCGCAAAATCATATTATCGCGTTTTCATAGTCATAAAACACTTTTGTCGTGTTTTCACAATCACGCAACATTTCTGTTACGTTTTCACAATTTTGCAACGTCTCTATTGCGTTTTAAAATTACGTAGGGATTTTTCAACATTTTCATCAATCACATAAAAATATTCTACCATTTTTAAATCGCGTAGCGATTTTTCAACAATATCTCAAACGTGTAAAAATATTTAAATGCTTTCCAAATTGCGTAAAAATATTTCAACGTTTTTCAAATCGTGTGGAAATATTTAAATGTTTTTCAAATTGCGTAGCTTAAATATCACGTTTTTAAGTTACGTAAATTATTTTTCACCATTTTTCCATTACGAAAAATATTTCTCAACCTTCAAAAATTCCATTTCAACCTTTCTCAAAATAATATGACTACTCACATTATTTTCACATTTTCTTACTCAAGAAAATCCTTTTCACAATATATTCCACAAATTCACAATTCCATTGAATTAAATCAATGTTTCTAACTTTAAAAATTACTAACGCTCTCCAAAACCCAAAGGATGAGTTACACGTTAGAAAATATCAAATCACTATTATATTCTCCATTTTTCTCAAATCAATTCTCTTCAAAATAAATTGAGTTTCAAATATTTTCAACCTCTCTTTTCCATTCACATACAAAAATCTCATTTTCTCAAGTGATAAAACACTCTGATTCCCTTTCCAAATTCCTTATACTAAATCAATTATATTTTCATTTTGTTTTCATAAAATCAAGGTATTACAAGCCTTCAAAAACGTGGACATGACTATTGAAATCATCAAAACATTTTTCCTTCTAAGTCAATATGGTTTTACACAAACAAAACCATTAAAAATCCTTTACAAAAACCATGAGCACTTGGTCTTTGAAATCAAATCATTTGTTCATTTTCATTTTTCACTTTCTTTGCAAATCCTTAAAATCATCAACTCATTGCTCTTTTCATTTAAAACTCATGATTTGTAAAATACTTAAAATATTCTTATTCAAAAATGTCCTTAAGTTCCATTAAATTCCATTCTTGTTTTTACACAAAATAAATCAATAAAAATTCTTCTCAAAAACGTGAACACCATTTCTTGAAAAACAAACCCTTTGTTTATTTTCCTTATTTTTCTAATCATCCAATTTTATCATTCATGAAAATATTAATTTATGAACACCTATTTTAAGGTGTCTTGGCCGAAATTCCTCTTGGTCTTTGGAACCAAAAATCAATTTCCTTTCCATCATCAAATCATGGCATACATATACATATTCAAATATATATCACAAGCATCCTATAATCAAAGCAATAAATCATGCAAATCATACCAAGCATAGGCAAATAATCAAAGCACATAAACACCCACAAATTATTACATGACCATGGATATGAATCCTCACATGGATTCACCATCCATCAAATACACAAACCATCTCTCACCACCATACTTGGTTGGTGAGATGAATCTCCCTCTTACCTCTTGAAGAACCTCAAAAGCTCCTAGATTTGCTTCTTTTTCCAAGTCTTTCACCACCAAAGATTTCTTAAACACACAACAAAACATATATTTATTAGTAAATCAAGCTTGAGCAAGATAAACCATGGATGAAACATGGCTTAGAACATGAATAAGAGAGAAGAAATGAAGTTTCCTTACACTTCACCACAAATACCCTATAACTTTGCTCTTGGAAAAACTCCTTGAAGATGAAAGATTTAGAGAAAGTCTCCAACATGAAAGTTGCTTAGAATAAGGTAAGGATTCAATAAATATGGTTGTATGAAATTAAAGAGTGATGGAAGGTTGTCTTGGGTGCCTTGGCCGAAACATGCATGCAGAAGAGATGAAGAGAAAATTTTGAAGAGCTTTGCATTAGGAAAATTCAAGAATGATGAAGAATGATCAATAATGAACAAAGATGATCAATTATGGTCTTCAAATGTTGCTTTAGCTTCTAAATGAAGCACCAAAACCGTCCCCCCCTTCCATGCATTCTTCAAAATGCAACAAATCTCCTAGCCACAATTTTAGGCAATCTTAACCATTGATTAGATCAATGGTTAGGATTTAATGTAGCTTCTAGGTTTAGGCTTAGATAGAAGACTTAATTTAGGCCATTGGATCTTTCCTCCTTGAAATCCTAGCCATTAGATGTATCTTGTAACACCCTTGTGGGGATGTCACATATATAAAGAAAATAAAAGAAAGATAAATAAAATCTACCCAAGTTGTAAAACATTTATTACGTACTAGTATGGGTTGTAAAATAATTCCTGTTAAACAGAATATTATTAAATAAAATAATGCAGAAATATAAAATAAACAGAAACAACATCACTCATAATATACATATGGTCCAAGTTATAAGTTATACAAATAATTTACAACTATAACTACAAATATTTAAACATAAACAGTAAACCAAAAACAGTAAAGAGTCAATATATACATACGCAGACGCGCCCAAAACACACATCATAAACATTTAATCCTCTGATGGATCACTCTCAGGAAACTCATCAGAAGATAAATATCCAGGATGCCTCGACACTCGGCGGAAATGAGACCGCGCAGTCGATACGAGAGTCATCTCACTAGGCTCAGTGGACACACCACCCCAGTGACGCCTAAGAGATAAAGGCAACTCTAAATGCAGAAACACAGTAGTCGTCATAACTAGCTCTCCATCAAACTCATGTCGTATGGACACAGTCAACCGTCCTACGTAAGTCACAGAGTCTCTGTCTCCCCTCAGATGCCAAGCTAACGATCCACCATGAAACTCGAGTGTCACAAATCCCAAAAATCCTGGCACCGCCATATCCAAACTAATTAGTCCAATGGGTATGGATGATCAGATGGTTCTTGGTCATCGTACTGATCTTCGGCTTGCTGCTCATCTTCCTCCTCAGTATACAAAATCTCAAGAGGTTGTTCCTCTTCCTCAAGCTCTTTACCACGTAAAATAAATATACAGAAAACACGTACAATAAAGAGGTAAGACAAACTAAAATCATCACAAACATGGCAAATAAGAAAACGACAAACAACAGATATACAATTCATGCAATATGAAAAGCTATAACAATAATTAATAACAGAATAGTATCATAACAACACATAATATTACGGATAAAATAATATTACAAATAAAATAAAGTAAGAAATAAACAAATTATCATAACAATAACCAAATAAAATAAACAGATAAAATAAAATAATATCCAAGATATAACCATATATAATATGACACTATCCTACTCCATGGAGCTAAACACAAACAGATATCAGAGAGAGAATGACTCGCAAAATCTATTAGTACCACGGCTGCCCAACCAAACTATTGCGCTGTCACACTTTGCGTCTATAGCCCCACGTCACATGGAATCCATCATCCAAGGCATGGTGTAGTTCACGGTCTCACGTTGTGGCACTACAGGTAATGTACTATTAGACTTTACGAAATCTCGATTAAATATAGTGCGTGTCGAGTTCATTAGTGTGCTATCGGTTACCACGGCCCAGCGGAGCGACCGACTGTCCATATATGGAATCCTATACACTAACGTTTCCCAATTCATAAAGACAATGAACCACACTACGTTTATCGCATCGACAACATGATGTGATTCACCTCGTCAACCAATCCACCAAAAACTGGCATAAATTACCAAGATATTCTCAAGATAAAAAGACACAGTAAGTCCCACCGGACAAATACTGTTCCAAAGCTTGTACGGGTTCACCTCATAGCCCGACAGCAGAAAAATACAGAAATTACCATTTTGGTCAATCGCGTAAAAATTTTATCGCATTTTCACAATCTCATCGTTTTTACAAACGTTTTTAAATCGCGTAAATTTATTTTTCTGTTTTTAAAATCGCGTAGAGTTTTTAATACGTTTTCTCATTCGCGTAAGGTTTTTAAATCATTTTCTTGTCCAAATCCCTTAAAAATTATTGTTTAAATAAACAGAAATAATAATTAATACGTTTAAACTACATAAAATAATTTCTACACCGTATACTGTCTTTTGGACATCTTTTCTCTCTTATTTGCCCGTTTTTACTAAAAATTGACAGTATTTTGCTTAGAAAATTATATTAATGGTTTCCTAATTTTACCGTAAAAATTATGTTTACTTAATTTTTAACTATATAATTTAATCCTTTTGAAAACCACTAACATGCTTCAAAATAAAGTATGAGCTATATGTTAGAAATTTTTGAAAGTTACTGTATTTCTTTTCTAACAATAAAATCAATAGTTTTAGTTGGTTAAACTTAATTCAATTCAATTTATTTCTTCAAAACTCATTTTAGAAAAATTCTTTTTAACATATATTGCATCCTTATACTTGGAAATGGTTTGGAATTGATTTTAGAAATCATGAATTCTTGGTTTGGCATGTTGGCCGAAATATGTGTTTGGATAATTTGATTTCTAAATTCATTTTCCTTGATCTAAAAAAATTCTATCTCTTGTTAATTTTCCTAAGTTAATTAAATTACACTATTGGAAAATAATGAGAACATTTTGGTTCTCCTTTTGAGTCAATGGCCGTGTGCCTTAGGATTGTGTTCTTTGGAACACTCATGCATACCTTAGCATGTTATTCACATACTATACATTATCATGCATTTCTAACACATGCAAATTATCAAAGCTTGTAGACATGCAATTTAAAGCTTGTAGACATGCAACTACATACAAATTATTACAATTATCAAATAGGAAAG
Organism: Ormosia emarginata; assembly: GCA_029884605.1. Classification (NCBI taxonomy): domain Eukaryota; kingdom Viridiplantae; phylum Streptophyta; class Magnoliopsida; order Fabales; family Fabaceae; genus Ormosia; species Ormosia emarginata. The sequence continues at coordinate 52,981,797 of JAQQTP010000088.1, forward strand.
CTATTAACAACCACACAAACAAGCTATTAAACAACCACAAATAAGGAATCCTTATGGATTCTACAATCAACAATCAATTTTCCATTTTCTTACCACCACCCATGGATGATAAGATTTGTCTTCCTCTTACCTTGAATGGAGACAAAATAATCTTTCACTCCTCTTCTAGGTTTCGGTTTTCCTCCTTCAAAACCTAACAAACTTAAACAAAAATCTACAAGTTACTAACCATAAAAAGAGAGCTTAAACCATGGAGAAATCATGGATTGGAACTTTGAAAAAGAGTTTAGAAATGGAAAACTAGAAATTTCACCTTCTAGGTAAAATTTTCCAAGTAGGTTTCCAAGCTTCAAATGGAAGATTTTGCAAGAACTCTCAACTAGAGATGTTCTTAGGATTGTGTTTAGGTTTAGAAAACTTGGTTGGATAGAATTTTGGGTGGTTGGATGGTATAGAGTAAGGCTTGGCCGAATGGAGCTTCAAGAAAGCTTCAATGGTGTTTAGGGCTTTTGGAAGAGAGAGAAGAGAGAAAATTGCATGAAGGATGAAGTGATTAATGGTCTTCCAACATGCAATAGCCGTAGCCTTCAATGCCATGCAAGTTGTCCATGGGCTTGGCTTCATCCTAGCCTTAGAATGGATCAAAGGTTAAGATTAAAACTTGGTTAGCAAGCTTAGCTCTCATTGGTTCCTTCTAACCTAGTCACTAAGCCTTGTCACTAAGCTTCATCATTACACTAACCTAGTCACTAAGCTAGTCATCATGTTCTAGAGAATTCCTTCACTAATGATGCTTAATTAAGCTACTAAGTTAACTGTTTTAATTAAACGTGGGTCCCGCAAAACATTTCCGGGTCCACTGTCATTTTATTATACTTACTAATAAAATAATATACAAAATTATTTTATTGGACAGTTAAATCCTAAAAATTAAAAGATTAATTATCATCTCATTCAGAATTGGGTTTAGTAAGATCCCCCAGTCTGAATAATTAAAACAAGATTTCCCCGGCCCGAAAAAATATTATTTTCCTGTCCTAGAGCAAATCGCACAAAAAGTCCAAATAAAATCACAGACAGTAATATTAAGCACTGTAACATATAGAAAAATTAAAAACAGTACAATTGGGACGTAACGGTCATTTTTCTATTTTTTCCCACGACGAAGCAAATCATCCAAAACGTTCAAATAAAATTACAAACAGTATTAATTGTCTATATATCTCCCAGAATAATTAAAACAGTAGCTTGAGAAAATTTTTATTTTACCGTCTCGAAGCAAATTACGTAAAACGATCAAATAAAATTTTAGCCTGTAAAACATATTTGTTTTTCATACAGAAAGATAAGAAACAGTAAAATAGGGACACAACAGTCATTTACACAAAAGCTTGAAAAACAGCAAACAGAACATTCGGGACATTTTTCTAAAAATTGAGGTGTTACAACTCTCCTCAACAAATAAAAATTTCATCCTTGAAATTCGCTGTACGTCAAAACAAATGAGGATACTGATCCCTCATTTTGTCTTCTAGCTCCCAGGTAGCATCACCTGTCACGTCATTCCATATGACCTTCACTAGCTCGATCATCTTTCCTCGAAGCTGCTTTACCTTTCTGTCCTCAATTCTAACAGGTAAAGTCTCGTAAGTCAAATTCTCCTTCAACTGTACTTTATCTGGTTGTATAACATGCGCCGGATCTGGTATATATTTCCTGAGCTGAGATACATGAAATACATCATGTAGATTCGATAGAAAAGGTGGCAAAGCAATCTGATACGCCATAGGACCTATACGTCGGATAACCTGATACGGTCCAATGAACTTAGTAGTAAGCTTCTTAGACTTAATAACTCTTCCGACACCGGTCGTAGGAGTAACTCTTAGAAACACATGCTCACCCTCCTCAAACTCAAGAGGTCGTCTTCATTTATCCGCATAACTCTTCTGTCTGCTTTGCGTCGTTCTCATCTTCTCTTGTATCATCTTTACCTTCTCCGTAGTCTGTTGTACAAGATCTGGTCCAACAGTCATGCTTTCCCCATCCTGATACCAACATAACGGGGTTCGACATCGCCTTCCATACAATGCCTCATAGGGTGCCATCCCTATACTTGAGTGAAAACTATTGTTGTAGGTGAATTCTATCAAAGATAAAATTTCATCCCAACTTCCTCGTTGCTCCAAAACACAAGCACGCAACAGATCCTCCAAAGACTGTATAGTTCTCTCTGTCTGACCATCAGTCTGCGGATGATATGCCGAACTCAGTCGCAACTTAGTTCCCATAGCTTCTTGTAGACTCCGCCAAAACCTTGACGTAAACCTCGGATCTCGATCAGAAACTATACATGTAGGTACACCATGTAATATAACAATCTCACTGATGTACAACTGGGTTAATCTTTCCAATGAATACTTGATATTAATTGGTAAGAAATGAGCCGATTTAGTAAGCCTATCGACTATAACCCATATTGAATCATGACCTTTCCTCGTCTTCGGCAAACCAGTAACAAAATCCATCGAGATACTATCCCACTTCCACTCTGGGATGGATAACGGTTGCAACATTCCAGCTGGTCTCTGATGTTCCACTTTCACTTTCTGACAAACTAAACAAGATTCCACATACTCTGCTACGTCTCTTTTCATCCTTGGCCACCAAAACAACCTTTTCAAGTCTTGGTACATCTTGGTCATCCCCGGATGTAAACTAAGGTCACTAGTATGAGCTTCATCTAGTATCGACTTCTTCAATTCATAATCATCAGGCATACAAATTCTTCCCTTCAACCTTAAGATTCCATCTGCTCCTTCTTCTACCGTCGCTTTATGACCTTGCTTTAACAATTCCCTCTCATTTTGCAAAAACACGTCTTCCTTTTGTTTATCTAACATCAAGAAATTCGTTTATGATCACGACCTTAAACAAACGAACTTTTTCAGGTAGAAACTCCACAGACAACCATAGATCTCGGAACTTATTGATCAACTCTTCCTCCTTGATCATCATTGCCGAAACACTAAGCACCTTTCTGCTCAAGGCATCAGCTACCACATTAGCTTTTCCCGGGTGGTATTGAAGTTAAAAATCATAATCCTTTAAGAATTCCAACCATCGCCTTTGCCTCATATTCAATTCTTTCTGATCAAACAAGTATTTCAGACTCTTGTGATCACTAAAGACATTGAACAGTGCTCCATACAGAAAATGCCTCCACACTTTCAGAGCAAAAACCACTGCAGCCAATTCCAAATCGTGCGTTGGATAATTCCTCTCATGAACCTTCACTGACAAGAAGCATATGCCACAACATTCCGATTTTGCATCAATACGCATCCTAACCCTTGATAAGAAGCATCGCAATACACGTCAAAAGTTCCCTTAGAACCTGGCAAGATCAATACCGGCGCAGTTGTCAACCTCTTCTTCAACTCTTGAAAACTGGCTTCACGTTCTTCCGTCCATTCAAAAGCTTGACTTTTCCTCGTAAGTTGTGTAAGCAGTCCAGCAATCTTCGAAAAACCTTCGATAAACCTCCGGTAATAACCAACAAGTCCAACAAAACTCCGAACTTCTGTTACCGTCTTAGGTCTTTCTCACTGTAAAACAGTCTTCACTTTTGATGGGTCTATTGCAATACCTTCTTTTGAAATCACGTGACCTAAAAACTGAACTTTTTCCAACCATAACTCACATTTAGCCAACTTCGTATACAACTGCTTTTCTCTCAAAATCTGAAGAACAATACCAAGATGTTCAGCATGCTCTTCCTTAGATTGAGAATAGATCAGAATGTCATCGATGAAGACAACGACAAATCTGTCTAGATATGGACAAAAAATCCTGTTCATATAATCCATAAATATGGCAGGAGCATTCGTCACCCTGAATGGCATTACCTGATACTCATAATGTCCATAACGAGTTCGAAAAGCGGTTTTCGGTACATCTTCCCCCTTAACACGAATCTGGTGATAACCCGATCTCAGATCTATCTTGGAAAATGCCACAGCTCCTCTTAACTGATCCATCAAATCGTCAATTCTTGGAAGTGGATATTTATTCTTGATAGTCACCTTGTTCAGCTGACGATAATCCACACAAAGCCGAGAAGCTCCGTCTTTCTTCTTGACCAAAAGCACTGGCGCACCCCATGGCGAAACACTTGGTCGCACAAACTGGTTCTCCAACAATTCCACTAATTGCTCTTTCAGCTCCTCCAACTCTGCTGGCGACATACGGTACGGTGCAATTGAGATAGGACCTGCTCCTGGTACTAAATCAATTGAAAACTCGATCTCCCTCTTAGGTGGCAAACCAGGTACGTCATCAGGAAAAACCTCTAGAAACTCGTTGACAACTGGAATAGTATTCACATCCTTCTCATTCTTAACCTCCAGAGAAGACAATACCACATATCCCTATGCTCCCTCTCTTAACAAAGACTTGACCTTAACAGCAGTTAAGAATCCAGACTTTTCTTCCTTTGGAAAAACTATGGTTTTGCTTGCACAATCTATAAGGATATGGTTAGAAGATAACCAGTCCATCCCTAAGATTACATCTATCTCAACAAGAGGTAAACAAATCAAGTTGACCAAAAACTTACGATCCTTCACAACAACAGGACAATCCAAACATATCTTTGATGCAATCACAAGTTTAGCAGTTGGCATAGAAACACTCAATTTAACATTCAAAGAAGACACAGGCAACTTCAATCTTTCCACACAATCATATGCAATAAACGAGTGTGTAGCACCAGAGTCATATAACACAGTCAGATGGTTACCTCCAATGTCACCTTCTCCTTGTATAAGATCATCAGATTGAGAAATTTCTGTTCCCATCATAGTATATACTCGTCCTCCAGATCTCGGTTGAGTATTCCCTGACTTCTGTTGATTAGCACGAACATAACGAACAGCAGGTTTCCTTTCCAGCTGGGTACAATCCTTCGACATATGCCCAGGCTGTTTACAGTTAAAACAAACTGTCCCCTTAATCGTACACTCCGGAGAGATATGACCTTTCTTTCCGCACTTAAAACATGTTGGCATAAACGCCACTTTCTGTCCAGCTCCACTACCACTTGCACTTCCCCCAACTGGTGGTCATTGAGATTGACTCCCTGTTGGTCTGGAATACGGCTTGCGCTGAAACCGATTCGTATTACTTCCTCCACCTCTCTGAAACCTTGTCGGCCCAAAGTTACGATTCCTCTGATCTCTCGACGGCTCTAATTCCTCAAGTCGCGCACATGCATCAACCAAAGCATGAAACTGATTTATCTTCAAGGATATCACCACTCGCTTCAGTTCCACTCTCAAACCCTATTCAAACTTCCGACATCTCCATGAATCATCCGGTCGAGTTTGAGCATAATCCGAGAATTGAGACAAATTCTCAAAATCTCCACTCTCATTCACCGTCATATTTCCCTATCGCAAACCAAGAAATTCCATTTCCTTAGCATGCCTAGCACTTGCAGGAAAATACTTTCCCAGAAAAGCATCAGAAAATACTTCCCACGTAATTTCAGTTCCTTCAGCTTGTAAAACTTGGCGAGTTCCTCTCCACTAATGTTCTCCATCTCCACTTAGCATAAAGACAGCATAAGTCACTTTCTTATCATCTGTGCATCTCATTCCTTCAAAAATCCTCTCCAAGTCTTGTATCCATTGACTTGCCTTCTCCGGATCAACCTCGCCTCTAAACTGTGGCGGATTGTGGCGCCTAAATTCAGATAAATTTAGGGCATCAGCAGTAGCATCTTGCTGTTGAGCTGCTCTCAAATTCTGCTGCATCATTACTTCAGCCATTCGCTGCATAGCTTCAGCAGCCGCAATCATAGGGTCCACATCACGATTCACGTTCGCACGTCCTCTACCTCGTCCAGACATCTTCTTTCTTCAAACAGAACAAAACAAAATTAGATACATCCTTTCGGAAGTAAATCACAGAGAATCACACAGCACAAACAAAAACAGACCCAACCACAACCCCAAAAGACTCTAACTTGGGCTCTGATACCAACTAATGTAACACCCTTGTGGGGATGTCACATATATAAAGAAAATAAAAGAAAGATAAATAAAATCTACCCAAGTTGTAAAACATTTATTACGTACTAATATGGGTTGTAAAATAATTCTGTTAAAAGAATATTGTTAAATAAAATAATACGAAATATAAAATAAACGAAACAACATCACTCATAATATACATATGGTCCAAGTTATAAGTTATACAAATAATTTACAACTATAACTACAAATATTTAAACATAAACAGTAAACCAAAAACAATAAAGAGTCAATATATACATACGCAGACGCGCCCAAAACACACATCATAAACATTTAATCCTCTGATGGATCACTCTCAGGAAACTCATCAGAAGATAAATATCCAGGATGCCTCGACACTCGGCGGAAATGAGACCGCGCAGTCGATACGAGAGTCATCTCACTAGGCTCAGTGGACACACCACCCCAGTGATGCCTAAGAGATAAAGGCAACTCTAAATGCAGAAACACAGTAGTCGTCATAACTGGCTCTCCATCAAACTCATGTCGTATGGACACAGTCAACCGTCCCACGTAAGTCACAGAGTCTCTGTCTCCCCTCAGATGCCAAGCTAACGGTCCACCATGAAACTCGAGTGTCACAAATCCCAAAAATCCTGGCACCGCCATATCCAAACTAATCAGTCCAATGGGTATGGATGATCAGATGGTTCTTGGTCGTCGTACTGATCTTCGGCTTGCTGCTCTTCTTCCTCTTCAGTATACAAAATCTCAAGAGGCTGTTCCTCTTCCTCAAGCTCTTTACCACGTAAAATAAATATACAGAAAACACGTACAATAAAGAGGTAAGACAAACTAAAATCATCACAAACATGGAAAATAAGATAACGACAAACAACAGATATACAATTCATGCAATATGAAAAGCTATAACAATAATTAATAACTGAATAGTATCATAACAACACATAATATTACGGATAAAATAATATTACAAATAAAATAAAGTAAGAAATAAACAAATTATCATAACAATAACCAAATAAAATAAACAGATAAAATAAAATAATATCCAAGATATAACCATATATAATATGACACTATCCTACTCCATGGAGCTAAACACAAACAGATATCAGAGAGAGAATGACTCGCAAAATCTATTAGTACCACGGCTGCCCAACCAAACTATTGCGCTGTCACACTTTGCGTCTATAGCCCCACGTCACATGTACTATTAGACTTTACGAAATCTCGATTAAATATAGTGCGTGTCGAGTTCATTAGTGTGCTATCGGTTACCATGGCCCAGCGGAGCGACCGACTATCCATATATGGAATCCCGTACACTAATGTCTCCCAGTTCATAAAGACAATGAACCACACTACGTTTATCGCATCGACAACACGATGTGATTCACCTCGTCAACCAATCCACCAAAAACTGGCATAAATTACCAAGATATTCTCAAGATAAAAAGACACAGTAAGTCCCACCCGACAAATATTGTTCCAAAGCCTGTACGGGTTCACCTTATAGCCCGACAGCCGAAAAATACAGAAATTACCGTTTTGGTCAATCGCGTAAAAATTTTATCGCGTTTTCACAATCTCGTCGTTTTTACAAACATTTTTAAATCGCGTAAATTTATTTTTCTGTTTTTAAAATCGCGTAGAGTTTTTAATACGTTTTCTCAATCGCGTAAGGTTTTTAAATCATTTTCTTGTTCAAATCCCTTATAAATTACTGTTTAAATAAACAGAAATAATAATTAATACGTTTAAACTACGTAAAATAATTTCTATACCGTATACTGTCTTTTGGACATCTTTTCTCTCTTATTTGCCCATTTTTACTAAAAATTCACAGTATTTTGTTTAGAAAATTATATTAATGGTTTCCTAATTTTACCGTAAAAATTCTATTTACTTAATTTTTAACTATATAATTTAATCCTTTTGAAAACCACCAACATGCTTCAAAATAAAGTATGAGCTATATGTTAGAAATTTTTGAAAGTTACTGTATTTCTTTTCTAACAATAAAATCAATAGTTTTAGTTGGTTAAACTTAATTCAATTCAATTTATTTCTTCAAAACTCATTTTAGAAAAATTCTTTTTAACATATATTGCATCCTTATACTTGGAAATGGTTTGGAATTGATTTTAGAAATCATGAATTCTTGGTTTGGCATGTTGGCCGAAATATGTGTTTGGATCATTTGATTTCTAAATTCATTTTCCTTGATCTAAACAATTTATCTCTTGTTAATTTTCCTAGGTTAATTAAATTACACTATAGGAAAATAATGAGAACATTTTGGTTCTCCTTTTGAGTCAATGGTCGTGTGCCTTAGGATTGTGTTCTTTGGAACACTCATGCATACCTTAGCATGTTATTCACATCCTATACATTATCATGCATTTCTAACACATGCAAATTATCAAAGCTTGTAGACATGCAATTTAAAGCTTGTAGACATGCAACTACATACAAATTATTACAATTATCAAATAGGAAAGTTATTAACAACCACACAAACAAGCTATTAAACAACCACAAATAAGGAATCCTTATGGATTCTACAATCAACAATCAATTTTCCTTTTTCTTACCACCACCCATGGATGATAAGATTTGTCTTCCTCTTACCTTGAATGGAGACAAAATATTCTTTCACTCCTCTTCTAGGTTTCGGTTTTCCTCCTTCAAAACCTAACAAACTTAAACAAAAATCTACAAGTTACTAACCATAAAAAGAGAGCTTAAACCATGGAGAAATCATGGCTTGGAACTTTGAAAAAGAGTTTAGAAATGGAAAACTAGAAATTTCACCTTCTAGGTAAAATTTTCCAAGTAGGTTTCCAAGCTTCAAATGGAAGATTTTGCAAGAACTCTCAACTAGAGATGTTCTTAGGATTGTGTTTAGGTTTAGAAAACTTGGTTGGATAGAATTTTGGGTGGTTGGATGGTATACAGCAAGGCTTGGCCGAATGGAGCTTCAAGAAAGCTTCAATGGTGTTTAGGGTTTTTGGAAGAGAGAGAAGAGAGAAAATTGCATGAAGGATGAAGTGATTAATGGTCTTCCAACATGCAATAGCCGTAGCCTTCAATGCCATGCAAGGTGTCCATGGGCTTGGCTTCATCCTAGCCTTAGAATGGATCAAAGGTTAAGATTAAAACTTGGTTAGCAAGCTTAGCTCTCATTGGTTCCTTCTAACCTAGTCACTAAGCCTTGTCACTAAGCTTCATCATTACACTAACCTAGTCAATAAGCTAGTCATCATGTTCTAGAGAATTCCTTCACTAATGATGCTTAATTAAGCTACTAAGTTAACTGTTTTAATTAAACGTGGGTCCCGCAAAACTTTTTTGCATCCACTGTCATTTTATTATACTGACTAATAAAATAATATACAAAATTATTTTATTAGACAGTTAAATCCTAAAAATTAAAAGATTAATTATCGTCTCATTCAGAATTGGGTTTAGTAAGATCCCCCAGTCTGAATAATTAAAACAAGATTTCCTACCGAAAAAATATTATTTTCTTGTCCCGGAGCAAATCACACAAAAAGTCCAAATAAAATCACAGACAGTAATATTAAGCACTGTAACATATAGAAAAATTAAAAACAGTACAATCGGGACGTAACGGTCATTTTTCTATTTTTCCCCACGACGAAGCAAATCATCCAAAACGTTCAAATAAAATTACAGATAATATTAATTATCTGTATATCTCCCAGAAAAATTAAAACAGTAGCTTGAAAAAATTTTTATTTTACCGTCTCGAAGCAAATTACGTAAAACGATCAAGTAAAATTTTAGCCTGTAAAACATATTTGTATTTCATACAGAAAGACAAGAAACAGTAAAATAGGGACACAACAGTCATTTACACAAAAGCTTGAAAAACAGCAAACAGAACATTCGGGACATTTTTCTAAAAATTGGGGTGTTACATATCTCCAAAATGAAGGGTCAAGATTATTCCTTCAAATTTTACATCCAATGGCTATAAATGGTCCTAGCCACTTTGTAAGACTAAAACTCAACCGTTGATTAAATCAAGATCAAGTCTCCACTGTTGATTAAATCAATGGTTGATGACCAAGCCAATAATGTTGACTTAAGCAGTATAATATTTATTTTTCTATCTGCTATAACCCTTCGAATAATATTTTTATGGTATTTTTATCACCCGATAATTAAATACAGTACAAAACACAGTACAAGAAAAATTTAAAAACTGTTTCCGGATTTAGGTTTAGTAAGATCCCCCGTCTCCGTCCAAATAGTACAAATTTTTCTATGCGTAGAAAAATTTTCACTTTGCGAGACCCACTTGGAGCCATGTAAGGCCACCTTGGGCCCGCAGATAGCCCAAAAACAATCAGAGAAATATAAAAATTTATAATCATCCACAAAAATCACAAATATTAGAAAACGTATGAAAATCAAATCAGATTGTTAAAAATAATTAACAATCAAGAGAAATAAATACATAAATATTTTCTCCCGCCTGAAAATTATTATTTTCTTGACACGGAGTAAATCACTTAAAACGATCAAATGTACTGACGGAATACTCAAAATAATTTGGGAATAACAAAGTCCATCACAATATTATCCCACTTCCACTTGGGAATAACTAAGCGTTGCAACATTCCTAATGGTCTCTAGTGTTCAACATTTGCTTTCTGACAAACCAGACAAGATGACACACATCTGGCAATATCACTTTTCATTTCGTGCCACCAAAATAACCGTTTCAGGTCTTGATACATCTTGGTTATTTTCGAATGCATACTCAACTTGCTCGTGGGATCGTGTTTGAGAATATACTTCCTAAGCTCTTGATCTTTGGGCACACAAACTCTACCTCTGAATCTTAGGATTCCATCAGTTCCTTCCTCTAATGTTGTCACATCGCCTTGCTTTATCAGCTCTCTTTCTTCTTGCAAAAACTTGTTAACTTTCTGCTTCTCTCAAATGTCTTCCATTAACTCACTTGAAATAGTGATCATGTTCATACAGATCTTCCCCGGTGCCAATTCCACAAAGGACCATACATTCCTGAATTGCTCTATCAAATCCTTTTCCTTGACCATCATAGTAGAGATACTGAGCATCTTTCTACTTAAAGCGTCTCCCATGACATTTGCCTTTCTAGGGTGATACTAAAGTTGAAAATCATAATCTTTCAAAAATTCCAACCACCTTTGTTGTCTCATATTCAACTCCTTTTGGTCATACAGGTACTTCAAGCTCTTGTGGTCACTAAAGACATTGAATGTCGCCCCATAAAGAAAGTGCTTCTATATCTTCAAAGCGAATACCACAGCTACTAACTCCGAGTCATGTGTTAGGTAGTTCTTCTCATGCACTCGCAACTGTCTCGAAGCATAAGCCACCACTTTTTTGTTTTGCATAAGCACACATCCTAATCCTTGGTATGAAGCATCATAATACACTTCGAAGGGTTCGCTTAGATCAGGTAGAACTAACACTGGTGAAGTAGTTAGTCATTTCTTCAATTCTTGGAAACTTTTTTCGCAAGCATTAGTCCACTCAAAGACTTGATTCTTTCTTGTGAGCTGAGTAAGAGGCCCTGCTATCTTAGAGAATCCCTCAATGAATCTCTGATAGTATCTAGCTGGTCCCACAAAGCTCCGAATTTCTATCACTATTTTCGGCCTTTCCCATTGCAGAATCGCTTCTACCTTTGACGGATCTACTCCAATCCCTTCCTTCGAGATTATATGGCCTAAAAACTTGACCTCTTCTAGCCAAAATTCACATTTCGACAGTTTGGCGTACAACTTCTTCTTTTTCAGAATTTGGAGAACTATACTAAGGTGTTCAGCACGATCCTCCTAATTTTGAAAGTAGATCAGAATGTCATCGATGAAGACAACAACAAATCTGTCCGAGTAAGGACGGAAGATTCTATTCATGTAATCCATGAATATGGCAGGGGCATTCATCACACCAAATGGTATCACAAGATATTCGTAATGACTGTAACGGGTACAAAAAGTCATTTTGGGAATATCTTCCACCTTTACTCATTTGATGGTAGCCCGATCGTAGATCGATCTTAGAGAACACTGCTGCTCTTTTAAATTGATCCATCAAGTCGTCTATCCTCGGAAGTGGATACTTATTCTTGATTGTGACCTTATTTAGTTGGCGATAGTCCACACACAATTGTGAAGTCCCATCCTTCTTTTTGACCAGCAACACTAGTGCTTTCCATAGTAATACACTGGTCTAACAAACTACTTTTTCAAGAGTTCTTTCAACTGTTTCTTTAGCTTAACTAACTCTGATGGTGACATCCTATAGGGCACTATAGATACAAGACCAGATCCAGGCACAAGATCAATAGTGAACTCTATCTCCCGCTCTGGTGGTAGACTAGGTACATCATCAAGAAAGACTTCAGGAAACTCGTTAACCACTAGAATTGCATTCACATCGGCCTCACCCTCAACTTTTAAGGAAGACAATAGCATGTATCCCTGAGCTCCTTCTTTCAAGAAAGCTTGAACTTGGTTGGTCGTAAAAAATCTAGAAACTTCATCCATAGGGAAAACTATTGTCTTACTAGAATAGTCTAATAGGACATGGTTAGAAGACAACCAATCCATTCTTAAAATTACGTCTAACTGAGAAAGAGGTAAACAGATTAAATCAATAGAAAAGATTTGACCTTCAACAATTAAAGAACAATCTAAACAAACTTTGGTGGTATCAACAGGTTTAGCCGTAAGGGTAGAAACAGTCAAGTCAAAAGGTAAGGAAGACACAGGTAAACCAAGTCATCGCACAAAGTCATAAGAAATCAAAGAGTAGGTTGCCCTAGAGTCATACACTATAGTCAAAAGATTACCTCCTATGGTACCCTCTCCTTGTATCAGATCTTCAGATTTGGAGGCTTCCGCTCCATTCATGGTGTAGACTCGGCCTCCCACTTACGGTTTTGTAGCTCTTGCAGTGTTGACCGAAGGCTCCGCCTTGGCTTGGTTGCAGTCACGAGAGATATGCCCAGGTATTCCACATCAAAAACAAATGATTCCTTTGATGGCGCAATCCCTCGTTAGGTGATCCTTCCCGTACTTCATATACTTTGGTGTAGACGCCACATTCTGACCAGCTTGATTTCCTCCAGAACCTCTGCTGGGACCTCCACCAGGTGACTATTGCTGATTTCCCGGTGGTTGGTAATAAGGTTTCTTCTTAATGCAGTTTGCATTGTTGCCACCTCCTCTTTGGAACCTAGTAGGTCCAAAGTTACGATTTCTCGTGTCCCGCGCCTGATCCAGATCTTCCACTCAGTGACACGTGTCCAATAGCTCTAAAAACTAGTTGATCCTCAAAGTTATGATCACCTTTTTCACGTCATGCCTCAATCCTTCCTCAAATTTCTGACACTTCCACACCTCATCCAGCTGGAGTTGGAAATACGTTGAAAATTTAGATAGGCTCTCGAACCTCGCAACATACTCGCTGATAGTCATGTTCCCTTGCCTCAAATTGAGGAACTCCATCTCTTTGGCTTGTTTGGAACTTGTTGGGAAATACTTCTCCAAGAATCTATCCTTGAATACCTCCCAGGTGATTACTTGACCTTCAGCTTGTAGTAGTCTCTGTGCTCCATTCCACCAGTCTTTCGCGTCTTCGATCAGCATGAAAGCAGCATAGGTTACCTTCTTGTCATCTGCATAGTTCATGCCTCTAAATATTTTCTCCAGCTCCTTGATCCAAATACTAGCCTTCTTTGGATCGAATTCCCCCTTAAACTGAGGAGGGTTGTTACGACGGAACTCTGACAGATTTTGAGCATCAGCAGATGCTTCTAGCTGTTGTGCAACCTTTCTTGCTGTTGAGCAGCTCTTTCAGTTTGTTGTGCGATAACGTCTTTCATTCGTTGCATGGCTTTAATAGCTGCTGCAATACCTCCACCGCGTGCCATTACGCTTTTTCAGAGTAAACTAAACAAAACACAAGGAAAAATTAAATGTATCCTTTCAGAATACCAAACACAAAGAATCACACAGCACGAACAAGATCGACCTAACCACAAAGACCCAAAAAAAAACTTAAACTGGGGCTCTGATACTAAACTAGTGTAATGCCCTTTTTTGAGGAGGGAACGTCACACCAAGACCACAGTGCCAAAAACGAAACATAAGCTAAGACTCGGTTCATTTTAATATAGGTAAACTTATTCATTTATAAACATATAATTAATTTGGCAAATTCTTTTTTTTTTGTCGTTTATAAGAAAATGATAAAACATAATTATGGCGAAAATTAATATAAGAAGTAAACCATACATCATATATATATACTAATACCATACTTGTTTAGTTACATCAACAGATGTACAAAAAGCAAAAGCTTTACATGCCCCAAAACGATTACACATATACAACCCACCAAAAAGACAAAACATCAGGCCCCCCAAAAAGATATATAGATAGCCATCAGTAGCTATCAACAGCATCAGCCCCTAAAACTAACGAGAAGGAACTGTGGCTGGATCCTTCTCGGGGTCTTCCTCGTCAGAGGAAATCATCATCGGAGTAGCCGAGTTACGAGCGGAGGCTCATGTAGGGGATAAGAATGAATCCTCCTGTGGGGAGTAGTAACGTTCACCCCACATATCACGAATGAGGAAGTAAAATTCTAAATACAAATGTGCATTAGCAGTAAAAACATGCGGATCATGATGACCCCATGCCAAAGACACTGCCACGTCTCCGTGGTAGATACAACGATCTATGTGCAAGTTGATGTACCAGCAGTCTGGACCTCCATGAAATATCAACTGAACATACCCTAAAACTCTATGTGGACGGGACGTCATATTCCAGACAGGTACTAATCAAAGTCAGGCTAAAACCGGGGAATTCGTGCACTTCCCCTTCTTTACCAACGTCTTCAGAGAAACACATAAATATACAGAATAGTAGAAATATAGAAAAGAGGTGAGATATCCTTCATTCAATACCAATTATGAAGTGCTTTCCATAAAAATCAATCATTTGCACAACAAGGCTTTGTACAACGGCATTCTCACAGGATCGTGATATAGGATAGTGTCTCAGTCCGGATCGTCGGTGTGCTTGCATCGGTCTATCCCACGACCCAAAGGAGCTACCAACTGTCCAATTGTGAGATGCCCGCACCCCGACACTCCCAAGGTCAATGATATAACCTACACTTAGTCTATCGCACCCGCACTAAGGTGTGATTCAATCTCCTAGGCATACAACCTTACAACAAAGTCCACCGGACTTTCACAATGCATGATGACTCAATGCATATCCATGTATATTTAATAATAATATACTTTCTCATAACATGCCACAATTTGGCCAAGTTAAACATCAACAGAATTTTGGTCCCATACATGGACCCACAATAACATATTATCAAATTCTCAAATATGATAATACACTTTTTAAGGTTTATTATGAAGCTTCACTTTAATTAAACATTTCTTATGAAATCTTTCTCTAGAGGAATTCTCTTGATTAGCTAAGTTCTCTACCTTAAATTAAATCATACTTACGTAGAAAATTATTCTAAGGTTCTCCCAATCTCACAAACACTCTTGTTTTTTTCTTAAGTCTAAAATCACCCTAAGTTGCCAAGTAAATTTCTTTCCTTCATTTTTCCATCTTATGAATCCATAATAAATTCTTAAATTACCTAATCACCTAAGCCTTAGCTTGATGCATAAATTTAAGCCAATAAAGCCCTAGAGGCCATGAGCCTTCCAAAGATAAGAGCCAACCAATTTTTCTATCACACTGTTAGTTACTTAATACTTAATTTATTAAGTTTCAAAGTTGCACAAAAATTAAATCTTGAGCTCATAAAAGCCCTTAGAGGTCGTGAGCCTCCCAAAGGGGTGAGGACCTAAAATTTTCCATTGCATTAATTAACTTTTTACCACTTAATCACCTAAGTTCCAATTTCCACAAAATTAAGTCTTGAACAACCAAGAACATGGCCTCTTGGCCGTGAACCCATAGGGGCAAAGAATCCTAAAATTTCCATACATCAATCCAATGCAATCTAATATACAATCCATAGCCATCAAGACATACAATGATAATTCATAACTCGTACAAGTCAAAATAAATACAAAATCATGAAAAATAACACAATAAAGAGAGCAATCTCACATAAATTCCTCATCAACAACACCAAGCAAACGTTTCCTCACCACCAGGATAGGTTGAAGAGGATTATCTCCCTCTTACCTAAGAGTGAAAATAAGAAAAGATGCCTCCATGTTGGTTCTTATGATTTTCGGCCAAGCTCACCCAAACTCTAAGGATCATAACTCATAAAATCAACACCAAGGGTTTGAAAAGAAAAGGGTCAATAGTCATGGTGATGACCATGAACATGAAAAAGAAGAAGAGAAAGTGAAGGTCAAAAGTTTATCTCAAAAGCTTCAAGCTTTGATCTTGATGAAAAGTGATGAAAATGTGAGCTTTTGGAGATGAGTCCAACAAGAAAAGGTCATAGAATGTGGAGTAGTGTATGGAAGTTGTTACCAAGTGGCTTCCAGTACTCAAGAGGGGGGGTGAATTGAGTAACAAAAACTTTTGCAAAAGCTTTAAACAAATAAACTTTGCTCAATATAAATATTAAAGAACGTGGAAGAGATGAGAAAAAGGAAGAACAATTAATAAATAAATTGCAGGAATCAATAAATAAAGTGCATAAAATAAAGAGAATAAGGGAAGGAAAACAGGCACAGAATTTATCCTGGTTCGACCACCAACCACTTGTGGCCTACTTCCAGTCCCCCCAGAAACACAGTTCAAGATTTTTCACTATTCAAGACAAGCTTAAACAACAGGTGCTTGCAACCTTTACAATACGGAGCACTTTTCACACACAGGGAAACTCTACCCTTGTGCTCAAGCCTCAATCAAACAAAAGGGATACCTCACCCTTATACAATCCTTGGGGATACCTCACCCTCAATATACAGAAACAGATAAAGAGATGAAATGAAACTCTCACTAAGAGTAGATAAATACAAATTGAAGTACTAAAAATTTGTTTCTCAAATATCTCAAGAGTTAAACAATTATAAGTTCAGAAAAAAGAGAGAATAAAGCAGAGCACGTTTTCAAGCAAGCAAAAATTGATCTCAATGTTCAGGGAGTTTTCAGAGAAGTCCCAGGCCTCTATTTATAGAGCTCGTAGAACAAAATGGCCGTTGGGAGCAATTAATTACGTTTAAAACTTTCTGATTCTCGTATGGAATTTGAAAACTTAACTCTGATTCTCGTGGGGTATTCGAATGCCTGAAGGAGGTATTCGAATACCTCTGTCAAAAACTCTTTCAGAAAACTGATTAAGTTGGGGTTATTCGAATACCAGTCAAGGGTATTCGAATACCTCATTAAAACAAGGCATGTTTCGAAAACAGGGTATTCGAATACCATATGGGGTATTCGAATGCCTCATTTAAAAAGGTTCATTCTGAAACTAGGGTATTCGAATACCATATAGGGTATTCGAATGCCTCTGTTTTAGCACAGCAGAAAATATCAGTTACGAAACAGGTTATTCGAATATCATATTGAGGTATTCGAATACCTCAGTTAAAAACAGTTATAAAACCTTTCTAAAAAGCTTTGAAATGCTTGTTTTTAACCTTTAAAACATTTGATCTTTTAAAAACTTCAGTTTAGGTTATCCTTAATCATTTGAGATATTTAATTGACAGCTCCATACATGATAGATCCTAAGTCCTAAGGCTAATCTTGAAGCGCATGGACTTGATCTTCTTATTTGATCTTCTTATCATCTTCATGTTTGTTATCATCAAAAATACATCTTCATTGTTGCGTAGTAAACACATTCTCCCCCTTTTTGATGATGACAAACTATCATAGAGAAAAGCATTAGTACAGAAATAATTGGAATTCACAAAGTAAGAGGCTTACATTCATATCTAATATGTGCGTGGCGTAGCTCCCCCTTAATGTTGGAATCCAATAATAGTTATTTTAAACCTGTCTTTTCTCATAGTTATATTTTTCTCCCCCTTTGGCATAATAAAAAAGAAACAACAATATATAATGCAGAAAAGGAGACAGTAAGCATAAAGAGAAGCTGATTGTATTAATAATGTTGCCAATATACATAAGATAATGAAAAGGATAAACAGCTAATACAAAAAGGCATCCAAACAAGAGCAAAGCCTAGAAATAGGCATCTGGCGGAGGAGGAGGGGAATCAGAACCCCGTGAAGATAGCAAAGCATGCAAAGCAGCTTGCTCACGCTCAACACCATCAAGTCTGTCAAACAGAACAGAGAAGGTGTGTTCCAAATAAGCTCGGTTATCCTCCATGTAAGCACGGTTGGCCTGTAAGGTGGCCATGACTTGATCCGAGTGGCGAACCGGTAGCGGGAGCAAGGGCGGCGGGGCCGGCGGTGTCGAGGCGGCGAGGGGCTGCGGAGCGGCGGCGGGGGCAGCGGTAGGATCGGTGGGTCGTCCTCATCATCGTCAACTTCAACTGGGAATACCCAGCCTTCATCAGTCTTTATCATCTTCATTCGGTTCAGCGTATAAGAGCCAAACACATTGTGATGGGTCAGCTGAGTTTTCCGCTCGGTCTTTACAATCTACGGATACTTGCCTAGAAAGGCAGTGATGATCACCCCATAAGGTAGTTCTGAGCGTTCTTTTCCCTTAGCTCTCATCATATGCTTCATAATGAAGACGGGCCAGTTTATCTGGTATCCTTTCTTCAGGATCCACAGCATAAACACATCATCTTCACTCAGGTAGGCGTAGTTCCCACCTCTAGGAGCTAAGATGTGGGCATAAGCATTATGTAAGAGCCTGTCCTGGCTCTTCCTCATGCCCCCTTTGACTCCCTTTTGAGTCGGAGGTAATGCCAACCCAGGTCGAAGAACATCTTCAATGGCTCGAATCTTGTCGAACCGCTAGACAAACTCTTCACAGTCTTCATTGTTACGGCCAGCAGATTCTAATCCGAAGAAGCGAACCCGGTCGAGGAGTGATCACAATGTGCGATCACGCGACGTCGAGTGGAGCTCCGGACCTTCAATCCTCAAGTTGCGGTAGAACATTTTGACCGGATCGGGATAGAGGACCGCCTTATAGGAGCAAAAACGAAGCACGCCTGGATGTCCGGTGGTGTAGGAAATCAAAGCCACCTTCTTTTTCAAAGAATGCCAAGTCTAGATACTTGGGCTGCACAAGGTTGCGTTCTCTGAAATGAGAAATGAAGCGTCCAAGGGTTTCTGGGTGAGAGGAGAGCCTTCGCAGATCCAATGGGTTGTTGCAAGGCGTGGTTTTTGTGCGAGCACGCTTGGAGGAGGAAGCCATGGATGAAGGTTGAAGATGAGAGGAATAGGTTTGAAAAGAGAGGGAGTAACGGTTGGGTCAGACGTAGGAGAGGTATTCGAATAGGAGATGAAAAACGAGAGAGAAGAAATGATGGAGATGAGATGAATGAACGGGTGAACGAAGGGGTTTATATAAAACTCAGACCCAAGGTATTCGAATACCTCAATTGGTATTCGAATACTGCTATTTGGAAATGCAAAGGTCAGAGCTATCTTGAAAGAGGGTATTCGAATACTGCTGAGGTATTCGAATAGACTGTCCAAAAAGGATTAGCCCAGATAAGCAGGTATTCGAATACTGCTTAGGGTATTCGAATACTTCAGAGACAGAAACAAAAGCCTGATAGCAAGAGACTTCAGGTTATTCGAATAACCACTAAGGTATTCGAATACACCTGGTTAATAAACCATGAAAACATGCGAGGAAATGATGGTATTCGAATACCAGATGAAGGTATTCGAATAACTTAGATAGAAAAACATAAAAAAATTACGTCCAGAATGCAATTTTGAAGAAGAAGGACTTACCCAATTAAATGAGTACCTGCAAAACAGAATAGAGGATATCTCCGACGCTCAAGTCAGTAATAATTAAAGATCAATAAAACAATAAATAAGTATTAAATTTAACAGATTAAATACACGATTGATCCAAAATGTCAAGTTCTCTTCTTAAATGAAAGAACGAATCTTTAGGTAAAGGTTTTGTGAAAATATCAGCAAGTTGATTATTGGTTTCAACAAATTCTAACACACAATCACCTTTTTGAACATGATCTCGTATAAAATGGTGCCTTATCTCAATGTGCTTAGTCCTAGAGTGCATAATGGGATTCTTTGTCAGATTGATTGCACTAGTATTATCACATCTTATAGGGATGTGATTAAGCTGAAGACCAAAGTCTAGAAGTTGTTGCTTCATCCATAGAATTTGAGCACAACAACTTTTACGCCACATATTCAGCCTCAGCGGTGGATAAAGCCACGCTATTTTGTTTCTTGCTATGCCAAGAAACTAAGGAATTGCCAAGCAGGTGACATGTTCCACTAGTGCTTTTCCGATCCAATTTGCATCCAGCAAAATCGAGTCAGAATAACCAATAAGACTACAAGTGGCACCTTTGGGGTACCACAAGCTCACTTGTGTGTAGTGCCACCTAGATATTTCATAATACGTTTACTGACACTTAAATGAGACTCTTTAGGATTAGCTTGATATCTAGCACACATGCATACGCTAAACATTATATCGGGCCTACTAGCGGTGAGATAGAGAAGAGATCCAATCATACCTCGATATTTAGTAATTTCTACAGAATTACACCTTCGTCTTTATCCAAGTAACACGAAGTACTCATTGGTGTAGCCATGTGCTTTGAGTTGTCCATTCCAAACCTCTTGAGAAGTTCTTTGCAATACTTTGTTTGGCTAATGAACGTTCCACTCTTTGTTTGTTTGATTTGAAGTCCAAGGAAGAAATTGAGTTCTCCCATCATGGACATTTCGATTTCGCTTTGCATGATTTTGGCAAATTCCTTGCCTGATTTTCGTTAGTAGCACCAAATATGATATCGTCTACATATACTTGTACAAGGAGTATATCATGGTTTTTATTTTTAATAAAAAGAGTCGTGTCAACCTTACCTCTTGTAAAATCGTGTTCTAAAAGGAACTTACTTAACCTTTCATACCAAGCTCGTGGAGCTTGTTTTAAGCCATACAAAGCCTTTTTCAATTTGAAAACATGGTTAGGTAGATCATAATTTTCAAAACCTGGAGGTTGGTCAACATATACTTCCTTTTGAATAAAGCCATTTAAAAAAGCACTTTTAACATCCATTTGATATAATTTAAAATCCATGATGCAAGCAAAAACAAGTAACATCCTAATAGCTTCTAATCTAGCTACAGGTGCATAGGTTTCTTCATAGTCTATACCTTCTTCTTGATTATATCCTTTTGCTACAAGTCTAGCTTTATTTCTTGTTATTATTCCAGCTTCATCAAGTTTGTTTCTAAACACCCATTTAGTACCGATAATAGGATGATTATTAGGTCTAGGAACTAGTTCCCAAACTTGGTTTCGTTCAAATTGATTTAATTCTTCTTGCATAGCTAGAAACCAATGTTCATCATTAAAGGCTTCATTGATGTCTTTAGGTTCGATTTGAGAAACAAAGGCTAAGTGGTTACATGCATTTCTAATGGAGTTTCAAGTACTTACACCTTTGGATACATCACCTATTACTTGATCAAGCGGATGATATTTTGAGGTACGCCATTCTTTGGGAAGTTCCAAAGCTTGTGAATCCTCTTGTCTTTGTTTATCTTCTTGCTCCTTGATTTCTTTTTCCTTGCTATCCAAATGTGTTTCGCTAAGGCTTCGCAACATCATCAATAACAAGATCCTTTCTCGATCCATTTGGGTCAGTTTCATCAAATGCAACATGTATAGATTCTTCAATAGTCATAGTTCTTTTATTATATATACGAAAAGCCTTACTATGATTTGAATATCCAAGAAATATACCTTCATCAGACTTAGCATCAAACTTGCCTAAGTTATCTTTTCCATTATTTAAAACAAAACATTTGCATCCAAAAACATGAAAATGTGCGACATTTGACTTTCTTCCCTTGTATAATTCATATGGGGTTTTCTTTAAAATAGGCCTTATAAGGGCCCTGTTCATAACATAACAAAATTTGTATTCTGACATCCGCCCAAAAATACTTAGGAAGAGCAACCTCATTAAGCATAGTTCTCACCATTTCTTCTAAAGAACGATTTTTCCTTTCTATAACTCCATTTTGTTGTGGAGTTCTAGGGGCAGAGAAATTATGATTAATGCCATGTTCATCACAATAATTTTCAAAAACATTGTTTTCAAATTCGCCACCATGATCACTTCTTATAGAAGAAATTTGAAAACCTTTTTCATTTTGAATAACTTTGGCAAGTCTTTTAAATGCTAGAAATGCATCATTTTTATTTGCAAGGAATAAAGTCCATGTAAACCTAGAAAAATCATCCACAATCACTAAAGCATAGTAATTCCCACCAAAGCTCATAGTTCTAGAAGGTCCAAATAAATCCATGTGCAAAAGTTGTAAAGGTCTAGTAGTTGAAACTATATTTTTTGATTTAAAAGAGACCTTTATTTGTTTACCCTTTTGACATGCATCACATAATTTATCTTTAACAAAATTAAGCTTTGATAGTCCAATTACTAGCTCTTTAGAGACCACCTTCCTTAGGTGATCCATGTGAATGTGTGCAATTCTCCTATGCCATAACCATGAATCATCATTCTTACTTAAAAGACATTTTGCATCATTTGAAGATATATCATCAAGACTAATCATATAAATGTTATTTATTCTATGACCAATGAATTTAACATGTTTATCATTTTTATCTTCAATTATGCAACAATTTGAATCAAAAATTACCTTATTTCCTTTGTCACATAATTGGCTAATACTAAGAAGGTTATGTTTTAAGCCTTCAACAAGCAACACATTTTCAATAGAGGAATTTGGATTCTTGCCAACTTTTCCGATTCCAAGAATTTTTCCCTTGTTGTTGTCTCCATAAGTAACATGTCCATGATTCTTGGGAATAAACATGGTGAATTTTGAGTCGTCTCCAGTCATGTGCTTGGAACAGCCGCTGTCGAGATACCAATTTGAGCTCCTGGCTTTCAAGCACACCTACAACACAATTTTAATTTTTAACCTTTGGTACCCAAATTTTCTTGGGTCCTTGAGTGTCAGTTTTAGGCAATGTACCCTTTGGAACCCAAACCATTTTTGTCCCAATTTTTGTGTTAACATTCTTTCTAGCATTGCATGTTGAAGCACTATGACCCTTCTTTCCACAATAAAAACATTTAATAAATGGACTACTTGGAAGTGCTTGAATAAACAAAGAAATTTTTATAAGATTTATGTTGATTTTTTGGGTTATAACCAATTCCAGCTTTTTCAAAGACAACCCTTTGTTTCCCTAATATAATATTTAGATTATCTCTCCCAGAAGTGAATTTGGCAAGGGTGTTCTTTAAGTCTTCAATTTCTTTCTCAAGTGTATGACATGAAGAACAAGAATACGAAGTAGAAGCATGTGAGGGATGAGATGAGCATGCATCAAGAATTCCTAAAGTTTCATTTTCAATTTTTAATTCTTCAATCTCTTTATTTAAAATAAGAATTTTATTTTCTAAAGAAGAGATTTTTTTCTTAGAAGAAGAAATTTGTTTTGTGAGTTTTAAAGATTCATCATGCAGTTCTTCAAAGGCATCTTGTAACTCATCATAAGAAGGTAGTAAAGTAGAGTTAGAACTTACCTCATTTTTGCTTTCTTCTTCTTCTCCTTTGGCCATGAGACAAAGTTGAGCTTCTTCGCTATCTGAGCTGTCAGTTGAATCCATGTCGTTTTCATCCCATGCTATATAGGCTTTTCTTCCTTTTCTTTCTTTGAAGGGCTTCTTCTCAAGTCTCTGTTTCTTCTTTTGGTAAACTGGGCATTCCATTTTCATGTGACCAGGCTTGCCACATTCATAGCAAGTAGGAGTTGATGAAGCTCCTTCGCCTTTGTAATGAGTCTTCTTCGGAGGAAGGGAGGTCTTCTTTGCATTCCCTTTTTCTTGAGAAATTTACCAAATTTTTTAACTAACAGACTAAGATTTTCTTCGTTTACCTCAATGTTTTCTGAGCTTTCTTCATCTTCTTCATCATCATTGTCAATTGTTGAGGAAGTGGCTTTGAGCGCTATCCCCTTTTTCTTTTTATCGTTTTCTTCGCTTTGACTTAATCTGCTCAATTCTAGTTCATGCTCATGAAGTTTTCCAAAAAGGGTAGCTAATGACATGGTTGTCAAGTCCCTTGATTGAAATTCTTTGTCACCTTGGGCTGCCAAATCCTGCTTAAACACCTTAACACTTTATTAATCAAATCTTCGTTAGTAAAACTTTTTCCTAAAGATGCAAGATGATTAACAATGTGGGTGAACCTCTTTTGCATTTCTTGAATGCTTTCTCCTTGGTTCATTCTAAACAGTTCATATTCGTGAGTTAGAGAATTGATTCTCGACCTCTTAACTTCACTAGTACCCTCATGGGTAACTTGTAAAGTGTCCCACATTTCTTTAGCGGTTTTGCAATTAGAAATTCTAAAAAACTCATCATACCCCAAAGCAGTGGTAATGATGTTTTTGGCTTTTAAATTATATTGGACTTTTCTTTTATCCTCATCAGACCAATCACTTCTAGGTGTCTTGGTTTTTACACCATCGACAACGCGTGTAGGTATAAATGCGCCGTTTTCGACAGCATCCCACACATCTAGATCAATAGCTTCGATGAAGATTTTCATTCTTTCCTTCCAATATGCGTAACCATCCCCATTGAAAAAGGGTAGTCGGTTTATGGAAGATCCCTTTGAAAAACCATTTAAGGAAGCCATGTTCTCTTGAAGCGGCTAAGCTCTTTATACAAGAGTCTAGCTCTGATACCACTTGTTACCAAGTGGCTTCCAGTACTCAAGAGGGGGGGTGAATTGAGTAACAAAAACTTTTGCAAAAGCTTTAAACAAATAAACTTTGCTCAATATAAATATTAAAGAACGTGGAAGAGATGAGAAAAAGGAAGAACAATTAATAAATAAATTGCAGGAATCAATAAATAAAGTGCATAAAATAAAGAGAATAAGGGAAGGAAAACAGGCACAGAATTTATCCTGGTTCGACCACCAACCACTTGTGGCCTACGTCCAGTCCCCGAAACACAGTTCGAGATTTTTCACTATTCAAGACAAGCTTAAACAACAGGTGCTTGCAACCTTTACAATACGGAGCACTTTTCACACACAGGGAAACTCTACCCTTGTGCTCAAGCCTCAATCAAACAAAAGGGATACCTCACCCTTATACAATCCTTGGGGATACCTCACCCTCAATATACAGAAACAGATAAAGAGATGAAATGAAACTCTCACTAAGAGTAGATAAATACAAATTGAAGTACTAAAGAATTTGTTTCTCAAATATCTCAAGAGTTAAACAATTATAAGTTCAGAAAAAGAGAGAATAAAGCAGAGCACGTTTTCAAGCAAGCAAAAATTGATCTCAATGTTCAGGGAGTTTTCAGAGAAGTCCCAGGCCTCTATTTATAGAGCTCGTAGAACAAAATGGTCGTTGGGAGCAATTAATTACGTTTAAAACTTTCTGATTCTCGTATGGAATTTGAAAACTTAACTCTGATTCTCGTGGGGTATTCGAATGCCTGAAGGAGGTATTCGAATACCTCTGTCAAAAACTCTTTCGAAAAGCGATTAAGTTGGGGTTATTCGAATACCAGTCAAGGGTATTCGAATACCTCATTAAAACAAGGCATGTTTCGAAAACAGGGTATTCGAATACCATATGGGGTATTCGAATGCCTCATTTAAAAAGGTTCATTCTGAAACTAGGGTATTCGAATACCATATGGGGTATTCGAATGTCTCTATTTTAGCACAGTGAGAAAATATCAATTACGAAACAGTTATTCGAATACCATATTGAGGTATTCGAATACCTCAGTTAAAAACAGTTATAAAACCTTTCTAAAAAGCTTCGAAATGCTTGTTTTTAACCTTTAAAACATTTGATCTTTTAAAAACTTCAGTTTAGGTTATCCTTAATCATTTAAGATATTTAATTGACAGCTCCATACATGATAGATCCTAAGTCCTAAGGCTAATCTTGAAGCGCATGGACTTGATCTTCTTATTTGATCTTCTTATCATCTTCATGTGTGTTATCATCAAAAATACATCTTCATTGTTGCGTAGTAAACACAGAAGTATGGTGTCTTGAAATTTTTGTAAGCATGGAGGTAGGAATGGTGGTGTGGCCATGAAGTGGGAGAGGAAGAAAGAGAAAGGAGAAATGTAATAGAAAGTGAGAGAGAAAATGTGAAGAAAAAGAAGTGAAAATTCAAAATGAAGAAGTGATGTGAATAGGAAAAATGAAATGAGATATTTAGCTTCCCATTTCCCCCCATAAGCCGTGACACACATGGAGAGAAGAGAGAAAGAAGGGCTTTATGCATGCTTAGGAAGTTGCGAGGAAGCTTCCTCGAAATCTTCTTCAAGAGCCAAAAATCACCTTTTTGAAAAAAAATCAAGGTGATATAACATAAAGTAGATTTCTAGATAAGGTGATAGGGATTCCTACTACAAGTTATTATTCAATGGACAATTGTTACAGTTAACAGAAGTCATTATTTATTGTCCAACGGATAATAAATTATACAACATTTTTTATTTATCAGATAAAAATTTTGAAAAACGTAAACCTTGTAAACTGTGCCCAGCCTCGAGTTTAGTAAGATCCTCCGTCGACGTTTTCACAGTTCAAGGTTTACCAGCCTCGGGAAAAATATTTCATTTTCTCAGCTCTGCTATACACGCACGCAAAATAAGAAATATATTAAAATATTCAACGTTTCTAGAAAAATCTGCAAAAATTCACAAAATCACAAATATTATAAAATGACTATTTGTCATAAAATTATCAATTTTGGGGTGTTACATTTTGAAACAGCTTTATTCAAATAAAGCTCCCTTTATTCGAATAAACAGTTCCTTTTGATCAACTTTTATCAGCTTCAAATTGATAAACCTATCCTTTCTCCCCTTTAGCATCAAAAAGGTCAAGTGTGAAGCATAGATAGTCAAAAAGCTACAACACAATAAAGATAGCCAAAACAATAAAGATGACAAAAAAGATATTTCCAAATGTATATTAACATTCATTGCCATGATCATGATAACATGCCAAAATATACAAGTTGGATAACCATATAATTTTTTTAGATTTTCAAAAACATTGAAAAGATTAGAAGAATAAAAACATATTTAAGAAAGTATTTTGGAATAAACTTTCAAAAGAAATTTTGAGTGAAACTTGAGGGCATGCAAGTGCTACTGGTTCTCCATTATTCCAACCAAACCTTACTTTTTTTTTTCTCTTGATCTTCAAGAAATTCAACCATTCATCATCAAAACTCTTCTTGTCAGCACCCAATTTTAACTAGGACATAACAAATTAAATATTTAATTAAATCTTTTAAAAGTTTAATTAAAAAATTCTTTTCTTCTAATTTTGTTTGAAGCCTAACCAATTTTGTTGACTCAATTCTCCAATAATGCTTTAGCACAAGTTTTTATTACCACTTAATTTCTATGTTTTTATTTGTTATTATTATTTTTATTTATACTTTCTTTTAGAAAAAAAAAATCTTTTCTAATCACTTTTGTAGACATGCATTTTTCTTCCTTAATGGTTTTTGTCCCATTCCCTTTATACTCTTCTGCTCTAATGTTACATGTCCAACATAGAGATGCACATTACTCTTTTGTCGTTTTGCTTGCACCACACAACATAACAACAAAATGAGGGGATTTGGTTCCCTATGCCAGACTTTGACTAAGTGGCTTTATTAATAAAATGGTTGTGGCAAAGGGTTTGTGATAAATACAATTTTTATATATTGGTTAACCATTATATTTAATCTCTTAGATTTCTTATATGCTTAATTGATTGGTTTTGGCCACATTTTATAAGTTTGGATTCAAATTGGGCTTAATTGTATTTTTAAGCTTGATTTAGAATTTTACATTGTTTCTGTATTTTGGGTATAACTTGAGTTATATACATCTAAAAATTATGAATTTTATCGTGTAGCATGTAACGCCCCTTTTTGGAGAGGGAGCGTCACATTATTCAACATAAAAGAAAATGCGAAAAATAGAATTTTGAACAATTAAGACCCGATCCATTTAGTTTAAAGTTAACTTGCATGATACTTTAGTACGTGAGTAAAATGGCAGTATATATATATATTTTTTGTTTCTTAATTTACCGACGCTACATATGAATACCGATGGAAAATAAAATAGTAAATAGAACTCACATCTGAACAGCATACATACACACACATATATATATATATATACACACACACATATATATATATAGATGTCAAATGTAATTTTAGATACAGCCTAGAAATTTCCAAAAAGCAAAACTATACCTGCCTATGGATTTTACATACACATCCACCAGAATATCAAAATGTACAGCCCACCAAAAGTAATACATCAGGCCCCCAAAATAAAACACTGGTAGCCATCAGCAGCCACCAGTAAAATCAGTCCCTCAGATGAGGAGGGACCGTATTCGGGTCCTCAGCAAGATCCTCCTCTTCAGAGGAAACCTCCATGGGAACCATGGAACCACGGGCAGGAGCCTGGGCAGTAGAATCAAAAGAGTCCTCCCAAGGGGTGTAGTAACGATCACCCCACATCTCTCGGATGGGTAAGTAGAACTCCAGTCGCAGGCTGACATGGCAGGTGAGGATTGGCGCCTCATGACGTCTCCAGGCTAGGGAAATCGACACGTCCCCCAAGTAGACGCAGTGATCGGAATTCAAGTTGATATGCCAGCACTCTGGCCCTCCGAGGAAGGTCAGACGCACATCACCTAGAAATCTGCGCATGCGTGCCGCTATCACCTTAGTAGATGCTAATCCCATTCGGGCCAGAAGCCAAGAAAATCGGGATCTTCCGCCTCATTGCCGTCGTCTTCGATCAATACAGTGTACACACAGGCAGCAAATAGTAGAAATACAGAAAAGAGGTAAGACATCCTACCATCATTACCAATTATAGCAGCCAGAAACAAAATGGCGTAACGCACCCAAGTAGCAGTTCAGAAACAACATATCTAAGTAATAGGCAGTAAATTCAATAGTAAGTAGATAAACAGCTCTAGATAGTCATTTATTGCAACATTAAATAAACACTTCAAATTCACAAAGCAGTAATTATCAGATGATTTCATATTCCATAATGCATGTACACACAGTACTCAGATTCCTACTCCATGGAGCTAGACACAAACAGTCGGAGAGAAAGATCAGGAGACATGTCTGTAACTCAGCTGCCGCAGCCAAAGTGCTATACATCAATAATTTCCATGTGTACATCAGGCATTGTACAGACAGTCCATGCTAGATCACGATATAGGACAGTGTCTCGGTCCGGATCGTCGGTGCGTTTGCATCGGTTTGCCCCACAGGTAGAAGAGCTACCAACTACCAATTGTGAAGGACCCGCACCCCGACGCCCCCAAGGTCAAACATGACCTATATTAGTCTACTCGCACCCGCACTAAGGTGTGTTCAATCTCCTAGGCAACTTGGCCTTACAATAGTCCACAGGACATTCATAATGCATAAGACTCTATGCATGAACATGTATGATTCACAATTTCATACAATTCCATAATATGCCACAATTGGCCAAGATAAGCATCAAAATACAAATGGTCACTCACATGGACCCATAACATTATAATATAAAGATCAAATCAATTGGTACATTCTTAGGTCCATTATGAATCGTAACTTAGAATTTGTTTCCTCTTTCAAGGTTCATGTCCAATCCAATTCTTACAATTAGTTTAATCTTCTAATGTAATTTAATTTCATACAATTTGTAAATTATTCGAGTTCCTAGGCCTCACACTCTCTTGTTCTTCACTCACTTGTAATTACCTTAAGTCTTATGACAATCTCACTCTTAGTCCTTTAAAATTTATGTAATTCTTTGATTATATTAAATTCTTCCAATTTATTAATTATCTACCTCATTACATAGGTTTTTAGTTACATAATTACTTATGCTTCTAAGTTACCAAAAGTTGCATAATCAAGCCTCCATTGGCCTTAGAGGCCGTGGCCACACAAGGGATCCAATTCCCAATCTTTTCAACTCATCAATTGTAAATTATACCTTTAATTTACTTAGTCCTTCACTTGTTGTATTTGTTCACCAAAAACCTCAAATTTTGGGCTCAAAATCTCAAATTTTGGGCTCAAAATTGTGGCCACCCTAGAAGTTCCAATTCCAAGTTTTTCCTTCCATTGATTTCATTTTATCACTTGATTAATTTAAGTCTTATACTTATTACAAATTTTCTACAATTTACCAAATATTAAGTCCAAAAACCGTGGCCTCCCTA
Organism: Ormosia emarginata; assembly: GCA_029884605.1. Taxonomy (NCBI): domain Eukaryota; kingdom Viridiplantae; phylum Streptophyta; class Magnoliopsida; order Fabales; family Fabaceae; genus Ormosia; species Ormosia emarginata. Next base: position 53,012,332 of record JAQQTP010000088.1, read on the forward strand.
GAGTGGTTCTCAATTGTTTTTCTTCCATTTTCAAGTCATACAATCCATTCCAAGACATCAATATACACAACCAACCAATCCAATATCATAATCATCATAAAATCAACATGCAACATATAAATCATCTAATTTAAAGAATGCCCCACATTAGGGTTTTCTCACAAACAAGTATAACCAAGGTTCCTAGATGCTAATAGAGGTTGAGGAGGAGTGTCTTCCTCTTACCCAAGTGAAGAAAACAAAAGAACACCAAGGAATCTCCCTTGTAATTTCGGATTGGAACTCCACCAAACCCTAGAAATTTCAACTTTGTTAAAACAACACCAATGCTTGAAAAATAAAGCATGGATGGTCACCAAGAGGACCATGAACACGAAAATGAAGAGAGGGAAGGAAGAGTCAAGAAACTTACCCAAGAACTCAAAGCTTGAAGCTTGAAGAAGATGGTGAAAATGGTGGAATTTCAAGTTGCTCTAAGCAAGAAAGATGTTTAGAAGGATGAGAGGATTAAGGAAATGTAGTTGGTTGTAATTTTTGTGATGAATGAGTAGGAGGGAGAGAGCTGGCCATAGCTATGGTAGAGAGAAGGAGGATAAATGTTTGAAGAAGAAAGGAGATGAAATGTAGAGAGAGAAAGGCTTTGGTGGAATTTAGAAATTAGGTGGTATAATGAATTAAGGAAGCAAAATAATTTTCCCCCCCTTTTTCCTTGGGCTGCTGCCGTGCATAGAGAGAGAAGGGAGAGAGAGTTTTTGGCTTCCCTGGGAAGCTAAGGGTCATTTGGTCATTGTTTGGTCAAAGCTTCTCAAAGAAGCTTTGATTATTTTACATTAAATTTGAATTAAAGTGAATTAAGTTGACATAAAGTAGATTGTATTAGGATAATGTGATAGGATTTTTATTACACACTATTATCCAATGGATAATAGTTACAGTTGACAGAAGTCAGTATTTAATTAATCTGACAGATAAATTTTTTGCAGTATTATTTTATTTTATCTGTTAAAATTTCTTGAAAATTGTAAAACCTCGTAAGCTGTGTCCAGCCTCGAGTTTAGTAAGATTCCCTGTTGACATGTCCATAGTTCTAGGTTCACGGAGAAAATATCGCGTTTCTCCAGTTCCGCTCAGTACGCATGCAAAACGAAGAATATACTAAAATATTCAACGTTTCTGGAAAATTTCCAGAAAATTTTCAAAAATTACAAATATTATAAAACGATTATTCGTCATATAATTTTCCAATTTTTGAAGCGTTACAGTCGTTTTCCCGACTCTGCCCAATATTTGCGCAAAACGAGGAATATATTAAAATATTCGTCGTTTCTGAAAAATTCTGAAAGAATTCACATAATTCACAAATATTAGAAAATGACTATTCGTGGTAAAATAAATAATTTTTGGAGTGTTACACTGACCTCAGCAATTCTCAGCTCAGTGTGCACGCAAAATGAGGAATATACTAAAATATACTAAAAATTCTAGAAAAATTTCTAAAAATCATGAATATTATAAAATGATTATTTATTATTAAACAGATATTTTTCGGGATGTTACATAGCAAATCTAAGATAAAGCTATACAACTTTGATGAAGAGCTCAAAAGCTGAATCAGATGTCTAGTAAGCCAGATTGGGCCACGAAGTCATAACAGAGATGCTGTCATTGGAACCTGGACGATGTGAAAAAGATTGGGCCATAATTTGGACTATACAGGTGTGATATGGACTTGAAACCAGTGAAATTTTACAGCTAAGACATATATATTCACTTCTTATGAAGACCACTTATCAAAACTGTGACGTTTTGATAGTGTTTTCACCATTTGAAGTTGGCTGACTAGTCTAGAAAGCTGTTAAGAATGTTTTTGGCATAACTTTCTCATTCTAAGCCCAAATTATGCGAATTAGGTGTCCAATTAAAGTTAAGAGGAAAAGGATTAACTCTAAGCTAAGGGAAAACTTGAATTTTTAATTTTAGAGATAGTTATTTATGAAACAGCTGCAACCACGAAATACAACCTTAATTTTCTCATAACTGCTCTTGCTCACATTCTCTCTTTCTCTTCCTTCTCTCTAGGTTTCTTTTCTTTTATGTTTCTCTTAGAACCTTTTAATCAATCCTAGGGATTGACAATCTTGATGTTTAACTTTGAGATATTATTTTGATAATTTTACATTTAATTATTGATCAAGTTTCTCTTTACTTGTTAATCAAGTTTTGCTTTTACTTGTTAATCAAGTTTCTCTTTATCTCTTTTGATTTTGTTAAATTTGAATTGAATTGCTTAATTTGAATTAGATATTAATGTGATAATTGCATAATTACCATATGTAACACCCCAAAATTTACTTTTTTACTATCAAAATTCATTCTAAAACATTTCTAATTTTTTGGAATTTTTCTTGGAATATTTTAATATATTTCTCGTTTTACGTGTGTACTGAGCGGAACCGAAGAAATGAGACATTTTCTCTGAGAACCTTGAACTATGGAAACATCGACGGGGGATCTCACTAAACCCGAGGCCGGACACAGTTTACAAGGTTTCACATTTTTCGAAAAATCTTAACAGATGAGATAATAAAACACTGCGAAGAATTTATCTATCAGATTTGTTAATGCTGACTTCTGTCAACCATAACTACGTCCAATAAATAACAACACGTAATAAAAATCTTATCACATTATTCAAAAATTACCTTGTGTCAAACCCTTTTTAGCCTTATTTTCAAGAAAGAAGAAAAAGAGAAATGAGTTAATTAAAACCCCTTGTAGGAAATTTCCAAGAAGCTTCCTATTTGACACATTTTTCTCTCTCCTTTCTCCACTCTTCTACGGCAGAGGCTATAAGGGAAGCCTAAATAATTTCTCTCCTCTTCCTAATATCACACTCTCACTTTTCTAAACCCCAAATATCCATTTCCTCTCTTCTACTTTTCTTCTCCACCGTGCAACCACTCCACGGAAATGACCATCCTTTGCTTGCTTCATCATCAAAAATTCTTGCTTCCTTACACCATTCCAAGTCCTCTTTTGTTGCCATCTTTTGGTTCTTCTTCTTCCATTCTTCTTCCACCATTGAAGCTAAAGCTTGGAGCTTTAAGGTAAAGCCTTCAACTTTCTTCCATTTTCTTGCTATTTTCGTTCCTCTTGGCCACCTTGGTGACCAAGAACCTATTTTTCATGGTTTGAGTGGACATTGTGATGATCACTCACATTGGAGCTTTCTTGAAGGGGGAAAATGAAAATCTAGGGCAAGAAGGAGTGGCACATTGTGTTGTTTTCCAAATAGGTAAGAGGGAGATGATCCTCTTCAACCAATCTTGGTAGTAAGGGAATGTCTTGTATGTGTGTTGTTATTGATTTTTGAATCCATGTATAAAGTTCTCTCATTTTTATGTTGTTCTTGATGATAGTGCATTTTGTTGGGTTTGTACGATTTATTGATGCCTCTTGCATGAATTGAAGGTATATTTGAGTATCTTGTTGATTAAATATGATAAGGATTGATTTGGTTTGAGTTAGAGGACCTGGAGAACTCTGTTTTCTGTAAGTTTACGCGTGGTAATCGATTACACGGGGCTTGTAATCGATTACCAAGCTCTTAAGGATATAAAATCGTGATTTTGGAATCTGGTAATTGATTACGTCTGTTGTGTAATCGATTACAGAGATTCTGTTTAGCTTGTAATCGATTACAAGAGTGGTGTAATCGATTACCAAGCCTCTAATGTCACGAAATGGTGCTTCTGGGAATCACGTAATCGATTACAACTTGTGGGTAATCGATTATGGAGGTTCTGTCCAATTGGTAATCGATTACCACGGTTGTGTAATCGATTACCAGGGCCTTGAAGTTACGAAACATGGTTCTGGGAATCATGTAATCGATTACAATGAGATTGTGATCAATTATAGAGATTCTGTTCCTCGGGTAATCGATTACAAGGGTGATGTAATTGATTACCAAGACCAAAAATGAGATTTTTGAACTAGAAATGATTGAGGTTATGGTTCTTTATCCTTTGTAACTCAAACATAACCTAAAAACCCTGGATTCAAGGATTTTACTTTACTTAATTGTGATAGGAATGTGTATTCATACCGATAGAGAAGAAATGATTTTGAATATGGAATTCTTGGATCCATGACATGGAAATTGTGGTATGTGTGTAATGAGGAATATATATTGATACTGAGAATTATTGATGTAGTACTCAATGAGATAAGAATGATGATGTGCCATTGAGGCAATGTTTTAATAAATGTATGGTTGATATGTCATGTTGGACATTGAATAATGCTTATGTGCCATTGAGGAAAGTCTTATGGTGAATGTATCATTGATGAACATACATGATTGGACATTGTGTCGTCATGCATGTGCTGTCCGTTGGACATGGTTAGTAAGGCGATGTATGCCTAGGAGTTTGAATAACACCTATGTGCGGGTGCGAATAGACTAAGCGTAGATGTCATATGTTGTTGACCCTGAGGGCGTCGGGGTGTGGGTATCTCACAATAGACAGTGGTAGCTCCACTGGGGCCGTGGGATAGACCAATGCAACACACTGACGATCCTGACTGTGATGTTGTCCTATGTCACGATCAACTGTTGAGGTGCCATGTGTGAGCCATTTTGCGCAAATGTTTTTATGAGATGAGCACACTAATTTTTTTAGGTTAACGATATACTGGCATTACTCCTTGATCATTCACTCCGAAGATGTTTATGTCTAGCTCCGTGGAGTAGGAACTTTGGTACCCTTATTGCATTGTGAGTTGTTAGTCACATGGTCCATTGAGCATTCATGATTGGATAATGTGTTTACTATTATGACTGTGATATTCATTTGATTCTTGGTAATGCTAATGTTACTGGCTGGCTATGGATAATGTTAACTACTGTTCTTTGTTGCTTTACTCTCATTAATTGCTTTCATGTATTACTGTACTTGTATGTAATAACTATGTCTTATGTGGGCGTTCGACGCCGTTTATTTTCTTGTTGCCATGTTGGTACTGAAAGCTGGGAATCTCACCTCTTTTGGTAATTTTCTTTATTTTTGCATTTTGGATTGGATCGTATGCTCTCAAGAAGACGTTCGTGAGGAGGATAAGGAAACCACTAAGTTTCAAGGTTTCTGGCCTTATCTCGACTGAGATCGAAGTTGTTGAGGATGTCATTTCGACTCCGTGGACTTTTTGGCTACGTGGGGATCAACTTTCTTGGAGGTCTGGACTGTTGGCATATCAACGTGCAGACTGATCGATGTGTATACCACGGCGATGTGATGGTGTCCTTAGCGTGGAGACGTTATGACGCTCCTGTTATAGATTTTCATGCTTTTGTATGGCTGGAGTTCTATATGCCCGTGAGGGACATGTGGGGTGAAATGTATTATACCCTTCATGAGGATTCCTTTTTGTCTACTGCCCGGGCTCCTGCCCGCTGTTCTGTCGTCCCGATGGATGTCTCGTCGGACAACGAGGACCCTGAGGAGGATCCATCTACAGTTCCTTCTCGTTCCAGGCAGTCTTAGGGTTAGTTTTAAATTGATGGCTACTGATGGCTATCCGTTTATTTTGAGGGAGCCTGACATACTACTGGATTAGTGGGTATATATTTGTATCTCTTGGGGTAGGTACACATTTTGCCTTTTGTATATCTTTTTGGAAATGTAATTTAAATAGGCTCGTGCTTCTGGTATAAAGTATGTAATTATCCATATTGTGTATGGTCGTATGTTTCATTCCAAGTTGATTTCTCTTTGACATTTTTGACAAGAAGTTTCATATGAAAGAGGAACTTTTCATTTTAACTCAATCACGCGATATATTTACAAACAGGTGTATATGTACATTAAATGGAAGTTTTAACCGGATTTATGTTAAAGAAAAAAAAATGTTCAAACTTTACGAAATCATTTGTGCGTCATTTCACTATAGTGCGACGTTCCTTCTTCTTACCCATTATGACTAAGGGAGAAAAAGGGGCATTACACCACATGTTAATAAGGATTACAAAGACTAAACAATGCATCAAAGACTTCTTGGATGTTGATTGTTAAGCTTGGTTGAATTCTGGGTTTTAGATTAATTTATGATTAGACAAGTGTTTAATTCATTTAACATTGATTAATTAAATTGCAGATACTTATCTAGTAGACAATTCATGAATCATATTAAGACTTCTGGATGTAATCCGAGACTAAGAATTTGATTAGCAATTGAATGGAAGAGATTAAACAATGCATCAAAGGTATCTGATGGGTTGTTTAATTTGGTTGAATTATGGATTTTAAGTTAATTTAGGATTAAATGAGTGCTTAATTCGTTTAACCTTGATTAATACTTATCTATTAAATAATTCATTGATTATCTTAAGGCTTCTTGATGTGAAGAACTTGGTTAGCAATTGAATGAATTCTTAGTGATCAATGATGTATTAAACTCAAGAATAGTTAATTTCCTTAGATTGATTGTTTACTTAATTATGTGTACAAATTTTAATTAGTTTCTTTTAATTAATTCTATAACATTTCTCCCATTTGTTAACTTTTTAATCTAATTGCTTAATTAGAGTGATCTAAGGGCTCGACGCAACTGTGTCTTATACTACAAGTAATTCAATAAATCGATTTATAAATTGATATAATTTAATAGTCTCAACAGCTATCAGTTTGGCGCAACATGAAGAAGCTAGGAAGAACAACAGTATGCATCATCTAAAGCTTTTCCATACACACAATAACCCATACCTTTGTTACCAAAATCCCTCCAACATACACCTCAAACCTCCATACTCCATAGCCATTCCTTAGACCCTCGACTTCATCGAACTAACCTCATCTTCACCTAAAATAGAATCCAAACAAGACCACCGAAATACAAAATTTCCCTTATCCTCTCAAGCATTCCCAAAATTCAAACTCATTAATACCACAAAACAATAACCCGAATCAGAACCTAATATACAAATCTCAATACTAACATTTAAGCACCACACCCTTGCCTCCAACACCAAACAACCACAACCAAGAACCACATATGACTTAACCTTCCAAAATATTCTACAAATCCAAGCCAAGACACAAACTTCAGCCATCCTGAACCATCATTCATAAAGCCTCCCCAGAAAACCAAGACCATTATTGTTGCACCTCCATAGCCACCACTTGAAGCTGCCACTGTTAACTTCGACCATGGCCAACTCGAACCATCACCATCAACTAACCACCTAGCCATTGCAAACCCAAAATTATCACACCCAAATGACCTAAGGACCTCTGCCATGCCAACCCCGCACCACCAACTTTGTCGCTGTCAGCCTCCCTCCACCATCGTCCTCATGCTCAAGCTGTAGTAAAGCCCCAAAACACCACCAAATACCTATCACCACCGTCTTCCTCAAATCGTCAACGATGCACTAGTCATTCTTTGCCATTGTCGTTTACCCTCCTGACGATCGCGCTCCACTGTCACCCACTTAAGTTGTTGCACTAGTTATCATCACCCTTCAAGCCCAGCCACCATCAACCTCTAGGGATGGAGTCCGCCACCCAACCACTTAGAGCCTCACTGAATCTTCATTGCATTTTTTCTGCCCAGGGTCGTCGTCCGTTCGCTGCTTCTGAGCCACGCCACCGAGAAGCGCAGCCTCTCTCTGTGTATGTTACTCTATTTCATTTCCTTTGTTTTCCCTCTCTAATAGGTTTTATTTTTTTTATTTATTATTTGTTTTGGTTCAAGGAAAAAGTAGGTTTTATTTGTTTTGGGTTGAGAATATATTTTTTCTAACCCACATCAGTTTTGATCCTTTTGCTCTGGGCTGGTGGGTTGAAGTTGGGTTAGAATATGTAGTGTAGCTTCACTTTATTTTTATAGCTAATGGATCAAGTTCTGTGTCTTTTCTTATTTTTTGTTGGGTTTTAGTTTTCTAAGAAAGAAAAAAAAAGAGTTGGGTTTTAGTGCGTGTTTGGGATAACTATAAAAATTTGATTATTTCAATAATCGATTATTTCAATAATCAAGTTGTGAAAGCTTGATTATTTTAATAATCGATTATGTTTGGATATGTTAGTTGAAAAGTGATTTTAAGCTAATCTGTTTTGTTTAGATGATATAAAATAGAATCGCTTTTATGCATTAAATTACTAAAATAGGTATAAAATGATTAAAAAAATTATTTGATTACTTAAAAAATTATTTAATTGAGGATAAAATGGTATTTACATCTCAAAGTGTAGAGAATAATCAACAGCTTTTAAGCAAAATGCCCAACGTATAGCTTTTGGAAAAAAGCTGTTGGTGGTGGAAAAATTTAATCAACAGCTTTTATGTTTGGTAACCAAACATGATGGAATATAACAAAAAAACTGTTAAGCAAGAAAAATGCTGTTGGTTCAGCAAAATAAGCTGAACCAAACAAGCTCTTAGTCTATTATTATTTTTTTTAAAGTGGTAGGCATATTTCTTTTATAAAAAAAAAGAGATAAAAAATTGAGTTTAGGCTAAAATAGATAAAGAAATTAAAATTAGGTAGTAAGAAAAAAAATACAAAAATTGTGAAAAATAAAATAAATTGATAAAAATACAAAAAAAGATAAATTTGCAAAAGTACCAAAAATGAAAATATCAAAAACTAAAAAATACATGAAAATGCTAAAAAATGACAGAAAAAGAATATTGTAGGTTGGTTTGAATAGAGTTTGCTCTGTTTCTTGATTGCTCCGTGGTTTTGTTAGGTTTATTTTCTGACTGTTATACCGTTTGGCATGTTGTTGTTGTTTTACATTAATTTATTGTAAACAAGTTTACTTTGAACATTTTAAGTTTTCTCTAATTAATTAAAATTAACTAACCTACACTTATTTTATAAAAAATTATGTGACTTTATGTTTCTCATTGCACCAAGTGATACATAAGAGTACAAGTCAAGCCAATTTTTGTTTCTTTTTCATGATTTAGTCTTTGATTTTGCTTTTATGTTTCCTAGTCTTGTAAATATTTTGATACATGTTTTATCTTATTTTACTTGTAAATATTGTGATTTATATTTTTTTGATATTGTAGATATAGTGATTATTTGTATTTTCTTTTGTTTATTTTATGGGATAAAATTAATATGTTTAAGTTATCATAACTCATACAGTTAACTTTAGGGTAACCATCTTACGATAGATGTGTGAAGGGTGTTGTGGGGTTCGACCTCCATATTTTCTTATATATAATCGACTCCTAGACCTAACTCTATTTTCGTATACTAGTTTTCTAAAATTTTTATAGAATTTTCCAATTTTTTTCAAATAAAAAAAATTAATGACGACTCCCCTCTAAATTTATTTTGTTTTTTAAAATTTTTTTGAGTTACTTTTCCATCGCGATCACAATCATGACACTTCTGTTGAAAGGATCACTCAACTTCCTCATGACTATGTCCATATTTAAAGCATGAAGGATATCAATTCAACATTCTTTATTATCATCTAGTACTTGATTAAACATCATTCTTATTGCCATGGGTTTCCTTGAGAATTTTTCTTTGACAGTAATTTGGGATTTTTCACTCCTTTAGAATATTTGTCAATTTTCTTTAGTGCTTTTTACTATCAACATGTGGATTCGAAACTCCAGTAAAATACGAAGAGTAGCCATTAATTTGAAGAAGTAGAACCTTAATTACGGATTTAAAAATTATCACCAATTGCAACATTAAAGCCTCCCTTTCTTTAATTAAACCACACTTAGGTACCATTCTTAGAAACATAAAACAAGAACCAGTAGTAGAACAACAACTTATAAGAGAGCTTTTCACACAAACCACAATCCAAGAACATCAAGGTGTCGTAGATTAAATCAAATTGAACCATAAGACCTGAACCAACAACATGTGCATGCGCTAGTTTCTATAGCTACAAGAATTTTGGCCAATAGATTAGATCATCAAAAACACAAATAAAGAACCTGAATACCAATAAGTGAGTGCAAATGTTAGTGACTGATGGTGTTCACAACAAACTAAACATAAACCACCTTAGGTCACTAAGTAACATAACATTATCTAACATAACAATAGGTAACAAAATAACATCCAGCAAAAATAGGGCCAAAACAGACTAAATAATCTCACTCCAATATGAGCAAATACCCAATGGAGCAACCCAAAGTTAAAGAATATGAAGATAGTTGCAGGTAGTGTAGGCGTTGGCCAAAAAAAAAATGAAGGAAGCTTGCCAGATAACACGATGCATCTAGCTAGAGGCATGAGCGATGCACAAGAAGGGGAGTACCACGAGATGATCAACTTCACACCCGAATTCCTCAAATGTTTTGAATGTTGCACCCTATGGCTAACGCACGACTTGAAACTTCAAGAGCAGCAATGAATTGTCAGAAAAAAATGTACAAAAGCTAGCCGATGGTGTGGCATCTAGTCAAAACTAGTGAGCAACCCTAGAAACCCAACACCAACACTGAATCAACTAATTGAACCTCTCATCACTACATCTAAAAGCCTAGCCAAATGAAGACTTGTTGCCCAAGATGTAAACAATCATTTTGACGGTGACTGGTAACCATAAAAGCTTTGCCAACGGTGTCACCTGAGCAAACCATGAAGCTGTGGACAACTCAAGGCGAAGTTTCGAATCCCAAAAGGTCGAATCACCTTCTAAATGTCCCTCCTCAATCCTTCCTCAAATTTAACACATCTCCAAATCTCATTTGGGCTAAATTTGATGCAGGATGAGAATTTGAACAACTCATTGAACTTAGTCATATACTGACCAACAGACATCTCGACTTGTTCCAACCTTAGGAATTTCATTTCCTTTGCGTTCCACAAACTTTATGGAAAATACTTCTCTAGGAATGTACCTATGAAGATCTCCCACATAACACGGGTTCTCAACGCATCGAACACCCTCTTGGCATTGGTCCACCAATCCTTTGCCTCCCCTGCGAATATATAAATAACAAATAAGACTCTCTGTTCATCTGAGCACACCATGACTGCAAAAATCTTCTCCATCTCCTTAAGCTATCCCACAGCCTTAACCGGGTCATACTCTCTTTTTAAAAGATGAAGGGTTGGCCTTCCGAAATTCTGAGAGATCTAGGAAGTTATGGCTCTGCCCTACAAGTACCTCTTGTATTGGCTGCACTGGCTGACCAGGTGGTGGTGTAGACTATTGAGGTGAAATTGCTCCCATCCTTTCAAGCATTCTTGTAGTCGCAACTGTTTGCTCCCTCATAGCCTTAGCAAGAGTGACTTTCTGCTCCGGCTTAATGTTAGCGGTAGCAACTATTTGCTCCTTCATAGAGTCAACCATTGTTATGAAGGCTTCCACACTATCCGGGCCTTCATCAGCTGAGTTCCTATTCCCATAGGTTCCCCTTGGAGACGACATAGTTTCCCGTACATAGAGAATAATGATATTGAGCTGATCAGTCTCAATATCATGTAACTGTGTGACAGTAGCTAAGAACAGTCATATCAAAGATAAGTCATATAGTTCTATCAAACATCTTTTACTAGAGATGAAGAAATGCACAACACACACAAAAGAACTCCTAAACATGCCTAAGCATAGTCAGTCCATGCCCTAACTCAACAGGATGAAGTGCTCTGATACCATAATGTAACACCCTAATACTAGTAACCTAGTATATCTGACATATGCTTGGATAAGCAGTATTAGTAGTGTTATTTCTAACTTAAAACAACAATCTAATCCCATAGCATTCATTTATCCAAATAAATAATTATGGAGAGCCACAAAAAACTAAAAGTTATTTATATACATCATAAGCCTCATAAGGCACATTGTAAATACATAACTTTATACAAATTTATAACAGTGTAAATAAATACAAGCTTTAGATTACTAAGCATAAAAACTACCCTAGTCTTCATATTTTTTCTTATTTCCTTTAGAAGAGCTTCCACTTGGATTTACATGACAACACACGAGGTAAGAATTCACAATTCTCAGTATAAGTAACCAATACCAGTGCTTACTCATCCACAATGAATAAACAACAATTATAAACATAGGATTATGCCTGCAACAGATAAATGAGCCATTACTCAACACTATCAAAATATATATACAACACTAAGTAACATTCACAAGGCAAACTATAATTCTAACTCACATAATTACGACAGTCAATGATATCAAGAAACCGTCCATAAAATCATAAGGTATCATCGACAAGCAAGTGACAAGCAAGGCTACTGCCCATACAACTGCTAACAAATGCAATGCTTTATGAAATGATATATGGTTATGCTCACCCAAGGCCCTAATATTATGAATATGTAATACAAATACAATGTTTGTCCCTTTATAGGTCGCAAGTACACGGATCGAATAAGTAATATAGTGTAAAGTAGGATATCATTCCCATGAGGACTAGGTTACTTCCAATGCTAAATATCAACCAATAGCTTAAGTAATTCTATTCAAGAACATTAAAATAGGAAAAGTATATAAACTAAAGACTAAAAAACAATATATTAGAAATAAAGATAATGGTTAGCGATTAGAGAATCCTTTTTCACCCCCTACTTTAATTGGCAATATGCAATCCTTTTAATCAACATAAATGAAATGAATAGGTTAACTTGAGAAACTGACTTAGTTAAAAGTCTATGTCTAGGTCAATCAACCATGCTTCAATTACCTAGTTCACTATGTTTCCATGAGAGCTAGTGCAAAATCCACTCATTAAGGATAATTCTCAAACACCTATTATGCATGACTAAGAGGTATATTTCTATCTCATTAGCGAATTAACTCATCCCACCATTAGAATGAAATCAAACATGCATCAACCATACCTATGATCTCAAATCCAAATTCCTATGTCTAGGTTCATTAGATTTTAATAAATCACTTAAAAGTTGGCCAAACAATCAAGAACATTATGATCCATATGATTGAACAAAACCATACATCTATATAAACTCAAAGAAGTACAAAATCATCAATATCTATAGGAGGATCCAAAGTAATCCCTAAATACAGCTTAGCTACTCATTGAACATGAAAATATAACCACAAAACTCATGTTCATGATACAAAGAAGAGAAGAAAGTAAAGGGAGAAGGAAGGAAGCTCATGGATGTGATATTTAATGCTTGAATCTTCCTCCATGAAGCAGATGACCTCTAGCCTTGGCTCCCCTAGCTTCATATCAACCTCAAAGTGAAAACCTAGTAGCAACTTCTCTAACCCTAAAAAGCTCTCTTACAGAAATCTAATAAAATAGTATTTATAGGCTCATAATTTTGCTTCACGTCGCAGCGTGACATACCTTTGCACCACGACGTGCTAGCCTCGAGTCTCAATCTGCAGAAGGCTGAATGCACCATGCCGCGGCATGAACCAGCCTGCGCCGCAGCGTGAGATGCAAAACTTCACACTTGGCTTTTTCTTGGGCTTGGTCTTCCAATGTTGGTCCAAATCTTCCACCAATCTGCTTGTTTGGAGCCCTTCCTCCATTAGAGAAATCACCAAGTTAATCACAATTGTAAATCTACTTAATCACTTAACCTTATACTTAATCACTTTATCATATAGGAAGATATCCAAATTGAATTTGATAAATATAAGTCTAAAATCTTCCATATATGCATAATAACAAGGACTAAGCTATCAATAGTGTAACATCCTCCCTAACCTAATGATCCTAATCAGGGTTATAGTAGCTTTATAATATTGGCAAGAGTTATTTGTTAATTCGAGTAATTTTCTGAACCAGTTTGAGCGTAATTCGGTAACTTTGAATACAAGACAATAATTAAGGTATTTGCTGAATCAGTTGATATGATGGAAATAAATATGAAAAATTTATTTTCTGGCTAAGTGTAACACCCCGAACTTTCTATCTTAGGAATAGTAATTTTGACAGTTAACAGAATTCTACTGTTTAGTGATTTCTGTGTGCTGTAAAATTATTTTGAATATTCTATCTACATATTTTATCATTCTATGTGATTTACTCCGTGTCAGGAAAATAATAATTTTCAGACGAAATTTTTTTTACGTAATTTAATTATTACTGAAAAGTCTTAATTATTTTACGTAATCTGATTTGATATTTGTGAATTTTCTAATTTTTATGATTTTGTGGATAATTATGAAATTTTTTACTGTTTATGGGCCCAGGTGGCCATACGTGGGCCAGGTGGGTCCCACAAAGTGAAAATTTTTCTACGCATAGAAAAATTTGTACTGTTTAGACGGAGACAGGGGATCTTACTAAACCTGAATCCAAAAATAGTTTTAGAAAATTTCTTTTACAATGTTTTGTATTGTATTTAATTATCGAGCGATAAAAATACAGTAAAAACATTTTTTTGTAGTGTTACAGCAGATAAAAATAATAATTATACTACTTAGTCAACAATAATGGTTATGACCACTTTAGGACTTTGAATATCAACCATTGATTAAATCAACGGATGAGATCTATTTTATAAAATGGCTAGGACCATTTATAACCGTTGGATCAAAATTAAATCAAGGGTGGTGATTTAGTCTTATAAATAGCTATGACCATTATCAACCCTTGGATGTAGAATTAATCAATGGTGGAGATGGATCATTAATGACCATTGGATTTGGATTTAGATCAATGGTGGAAAATTGGTCATCAAAAATGACTACAACCATTTTGGACCCTTGGATGTAAAGTTTGAAGGTGTAATCTTGACCCTTCATTTTGGAGACACATTCAATGGTTAGGATTACAAGCCAAAAATGATCTAATGGCTCAAATAAAGTCTTCCATCTAGAACCTAAACCTAGTAGCTATTTTTAATCCACACCATTCTTTTAATTAAAGGTTAAGATTGCCTAAAATGATGGCTAGGAGATTGGTCACACTTTGGAGTGCATGAAGAGGGGGGGCGGTTTTGGAGGCTTAAGGTAATAGCCAAGTTTCAAGACCACCAATTATTTTTCCTATTGATCATTAATGATGATTTCAAAAGGCTATAGTTTTTTAAACTTCACTTTCCACCTTTCTCCATGCAAGCTACGACCATGCATAGCTTTGAGGACCCAACAATTCATTCCTACACTTCACATTATCACATCTTCACCTTTCACTTAAGTTTCAAGAAACAAACCAAAGAAAACTCCATTCTCTCTCCCTAAGAAGACCATTCGGCCAAGCACCCTAAATCTCTCCTCCATCACTCTTTAATTTCATACAACCTAGTTTCTTGAATCCTTACCTTATTCTAAGCAACTTTCATATTGAAGACTTTCTCTAAATCTTCCATCTTGAAGGACTTTTATTAAGATCAAGTTATAGAGTTTTTGTTGGTGAAGAGTAAGGAAACTTCATTTCTCCTTTTCTTTTTCATGATTCTAAATCATGTTTGATCTGTGGTTCTTCTTATTCAAGCTTGATATACTAATTTTCTTGAGTTTGTTTCATGTTTAAAAAATTTGTGTTGGTGGAGATCTTGTTCAAAATACAAAGCAAGTAGCTTTAGAGGATCTTCAAGAGGTAAGAGGGAGATCCATCTCACCAACCAAGTATGGTGTTGAGGGATGTGTTTTCTATTTGGTGGTTGATGAATCCATGTGAGGATTCATATCCATGTTATGTAATAATTTGTATGTGTTTATGTGCTTTGGTTATTTGTTTATGTTTGTTATGTTTTGCATGGTTTTATTGCTTGTGTGTTATGCTTATAATATGCATGATGATGTATGTTAAATATATTATGATTGATGCATGTTGAAATAAGCAATTTTGGCTCCAAAGGTCATAGAGGAGGTCATGGTTTTGGGCTTCGAAAACTAGGTTTCTATTGAAATTTTTCAAGAACAACGGAGTTAACTTTTGGTCCTTAAACTTAAGCAAATTTTCGGCCAAGGCACCAACCAATTTGGTGTTCACAAAATTATATTTTCATGAATAATAAAATTGAATGATTTGAGAAGTAAAGAAAATAAACAAAAGGGTTTGTTTTGCAAAAAGAATGCACACGGTTTTGAGTTATGTTTTCATGAATTTATTTTGTGTAGAAACAAGAGTGGAAATTTATTTAAGTTAGAAGAAAAATATTTCATGGTTTCAATGACCATCTATAAGTTTTTAACAATTTAGAAAAAATATTTTCATGTTATAAAATACAAGAATTTTCAAATAAGGATTTTGGAAAGGGAATTAAAGTGTTATCAATTAAGTGAAGTGGAATTTTCATAAATAAAAGAAAAAGGGGATTGAAAGTGTTGAACTTCAAATTATTTTAAAGAGAATTAATTTTTAGAAGTGATTTAGAAATATAAAAGAAAACGTTTGTAACTTAAATTTACTAACGTAGAATTTATTTATTGGGTTTTGGAAAACGTTAGGAAATTTAAAGTTAGAAACAGTAATTAAATCAACTCAATGTGATTTTGTAAGATTAAATCAATAAAAAGTGATTTTGAGAAAATATATTATAGAAAATATTTTTGACTAAGAATAGGAAGAGAATAAAGTAAGAAATTATATTATTGTAAGAAAAGTCCAAAATAATATTTTTTAAAGTTAAGAAATATTTTACGAAGGGTAAAAACGATGAAAAACAATTTATGTAACTCAAAAATGTAATTTTTAAGTTACGTGATTTGAAAAACGTTAAAATATTTCTACGCGATTTATAAAGCGTTTAAATATTTTACACGATCGAAATGTTGTAGAAAAATCACTATGCGATTTAAAAACAAAAGAATATTTTTATGCAATTTAGAATACAATAGAAAATGGTTACGCAATTTTTAAACGTAACAGAAAATGTTACAAATCATTGTTTATGTAACAAAATATTACGTGACTGTGAAAACATAACAAAAATATTTTGCGAATGAGAAAAACACGGTAATGTGATTTCACTGTTAATTATACAATAAACTTTACAGTTAAAATTAGTATATACTGTACAAGAAATTGAGAAGTTTGCCTGTAAATGGCGTTAATACACGAACGTAAAACAGTATTTGAACCTGGTATGAGAAATTATGTGATTTACCTTTGGTTGGTAATTGGTGCATTACATATGCATTGAAAATGGTCCGATGGACTGTATATGGGTAATTGCCTAGGAGAAACGTACACCTCTTGAGTGGGTGCGATACGCGTAGTGTAGGTCACTTGTTGACCTTGGGGGCATCGGGGTGCGGGTTGCACGTAATGGGCAGTTGGTAGCTCTTCTGTACCGTGGGTTAGACCGAGGTAACACACCGATGATCCAAACCGAGGCACTATTCTTAATCTAGATCTGACAAAGACTGTCGCGTATGTGCTTGATGTGCAAGATATAAGTATAGCACTTGGTCTGAGGCACGTGGTACCGGCAGATCTTTTCGATCAATTTCTCTGACCTGAGTTTAGCTCCATGGAGTAGGAAATCGAGTCTATGTATTCATGCATTAACATAAATGCTTACATCTGTGAGATATAATAGTTGTGAAATATTGATTATGACAATTGTATTTTTTTAATATCTGCTTAGTGTAGATGGCATTTCCTGTAATTATTAAATGTTAATTTTGATTGATAATATGTTGATGCCATATGTGTAATATGACATGTTTATATGGCATGCTATTATGTTATCTCTGTGCTACCATGCTGGTATTGGCGTAGGTGATCTCACCTCTTTGTATATATATTTGTATATTGTATTTATAATTGGGTGAAGATGTTGAGAAAGAAATGGTACAAGAAGGAGAAGAGGAACTACTTCTCACATCTGGGAACGCAGAATTTTGACAGCATGACGTCAAGAGCTAGCTTCTTCGGATATGTACGTCTACAATTCCGCGGAGGAGCTGGAGAATGGAGGACAAGTCCCGATGAGCGAGGACTTATTTACGAGGGGCATCTGACTGTTAGCATTAGTAGGTTGTTTCGCGGGGATTCGTTTTTCTGTGTGACTATTTTTGTTCATGTTGAATTTCCTTTGCATATCAGGCGACATTGGGATACTAGAAATTATGTCCCAACGGAAATCAGCATAGTATCGTCAGCCCGGACACCTGTCCGTAGGGCTACTCGTCATAACGGATTCCTATCTGCTGAGGAACCCGAGGAGGACCCGTCTGAGGGGTCTGCTACTTAGTAAAACTTGGGCAAGTTTGAACTCTGATATAAACATATGTGTGTAATTATTTAAGTATGTTTGTAGTTTTGAGAAATGGTCTGTAATATAAATAATCCTGATAGTATGTGTGTAATGTATAATGATGTAAATTATGTGTGATGATGTATTATATTTTTATTTTCTGCTAAGTTTATTTTATCGTTATCAAAGAAGAAAGAAAAAAAAATTTACAACTCGTATTTTTATCACAACATCACCTTTTGTGACTTGAGGGTATTTGGGTAATTAAGTAACATAAATGAGGCACCCTACGGTGGGTGTTACATTAGTTGGTATCAGAGCCCAAGTTAGAGTCTTTTGGGGTTTGTGGTTAGGTCTGTCTTGTTATGTTGTGTGATTCTCTGTTATTGTTTTCTGAAAAGAAACAATATTGTTTGAAGATTGACCTTGCTTTCTTTGTATTGTCCAGTTTGAGTAGGGAAAAAGTAATGACTGGACGAGGACGTGGATGTGGGAATAATAGAATAGATATGGAACTTAATGGGGATGATAATTTGAATATGGTTGCAGCTCTAGCAAAGAATGCAAAGAATGGCTGAAGTGATTGTACAGCAAAATCAAAGGGCTAATGAAGATGTTCACAGTTTATCGAAGTTTCGAAGGAATAATCCACCGAGGTTTCATGGAGAGTTTGACCCAGGGAAGGCTGAACTTTGATCCAAGAACTTGAAAAGATATTTGATGGTATGGGTTGTGCTGATGAACGGAAGCTTACGTTAGCAACGTTTGTGCTGGTATGAGATGGTGAACGCTGGTGGGCAGGAGCCCGAAGATTGTTAGAAGCTGAAGGGAGAGTTGTGACATGGCACCTTTTTAGACAGAAGTTTCTGGAGAAATATTTTCTAGCAAGTGTGAGGCATATGAAGGAAATGAAATTTCTCAGTTTACGACAAGGGTTGATGTCCGTAAGTGAGTATGCGGCAAAATTTGAAAGTCTGTCTCAGTTTTCGAGATATTTGCAGATGAACCAAGATGAGGGATGAAAATGCAGAAAATTTGAAGAAGGGTTTAAGCTGGACATAAAAAGAGCAGTGGCTACTCTAGAGATTAATCAATTTCCAACATTGATTGAAAAGTGTCGTAAAGTTAAAGAGATTGATCATCAACGAGCGGCAAGGAATAAGAATTTTGGACCCACGCTGTTCCAAAAAGGAAAGAGTAGCGGAGGAAACCGTTATCAACAGAAACCATATGCAAGACCAGCTGGAGGTTAGAACAAGCGACAGTTTGTTGGAGGAAGTTCTAGCAGTAATAAGGCAAGTCAAGCTGGGACTCCTATTCGATGTTTCAAATGTGGGAAGGATCATCTCACGAAGGATTGTCAACATTAGGAAGTTATTTGTTTTAAATGTGGAAAGCATGGACATTTCTCTAAAGACTGTGATCAGATAAAGAAAGAATCCTCTGTAGGAAACGTCTGAACTGCAAGGCCGCAGGTGGGTGATCGCGTATATACAATGAGCGGAGAAGAGGCCGCGAAATCAGAGGACTTAATAATGGAGGAGTGTGCTATTAAAGGTAATCCTTTAACCGTACTCTATGATTTGGAAGCAACACATTCTTTCATTGCATGTGATTGTGTGGAGCATTTGGGATTAACTGTGACTGCATTGCCATATGATTTAAGTGTTGCTACTCCTACTGATAAGCCTGTGATTACTTCAAAAGTATGCCTGAATTGTCCTATTTGTGTTAGGGATAAAACATTTTATGTGGATTTGATCTGTTTGCCTCTTTCTAAGATTAATGTAATCTTAGGAATGGATTGGTTGTCTTCTAACCATATCCTAATTGATTGTTCAAATAAGACGTTAGTTTTTCCTGAGGCTAAGGATCCTAGATTTCTAACGGCTACTCAAGTGGAAGCTTGTTTGAAGGAAGGAGATGTGGGTATTTATTATTATCTTCTTTGGAGGGGCAATGTGAAGATGTCTTGAAGGATATTTTCGTGGTCAACGAATTTCCTGAAGTGTTTCTTGAAGATACACCAGGACTACCACCAGTAAAGGAAATCGAGTTTGCCATTGATCTTGTACCTGGAGCTGACCAATATCTATAGCACCCTATCAGATATCGCCGGTAGAATTAGCCGAACTGAAGAAACAGCTGTAGGATTTATTGGAGAAACAATTTGTGAGACCTAGTGTGTCACCATGGGGAGCTCCTGCATTGTTGGTTAAGAAGAAGGATGGGACTTCACGTCTATGTGTAGACTATCATCAATTGAACAAAATCACGATTAAGAATAAATATCCACTTCCAAGGATAGATGATCTAATGGATTAGTTGCAAGGAGCCGTAATATTTTCTAAGATTGATCTACATTCTGGGTATCACCAGATATGGCTGAAAGTGGAGGATATTCCCAAAACTGCATTCCGGACGCGCTATGAGCATTACGAGTATCTTGTGATGCCATTCGGTGTGACAAATGCACTAGCTATATTCATGGACTTCATGAATAGAATTTTTCGTTCATACTTGGATAAGTTTGTTGTCGTCTTTATTGATGACATCTTGATCTATTCTCGAAGTCAGGAGGAACATGCTGAACATCTCAGGGTGGTTCTTCATATTTTGAAGGAGAATAAGCTATATGCCAAGTTGTCCAAATGTGAATTTTGGTTGAGCGAAATTCAATTTTTGGGACATGTGATATTAAAAGAAGGAATTAAAGTTGATGCTTCAAAGGTGGAGACAATTTTGGAATGGGAAAGACCAAAGACTGTAACAGAAATCCGTAGTTTTGTCGGATTAGCTAGTTATTATAGACGATTCATTGAGGGGTTTTCAAAGATTGCAGGACCTCTTACTCAACTTACACGAAAGAATCAATTGTTCGTATGGACTGATGCAAGCGAAGAAAGTTTTCAAGAGTTGAAAAGACGATTGACTACTTCACCGGTATTGATTCTACCTGATCCAAACGAACCATTCGAAGTATATTGTGATGCTTCGTATCAAGGATTAGGTTGTGTACTTATGCAAAATCAGAAGGTTGTAGCTTATGCTTCGAGGCAGTTCAAAAATCATGAGAGGAATTATCCGACTCATGACTTGGAGTTGGTAACTGTGGTGTTTGCATTGAAAGTGTGGAGACATTTTCTCTATGGAGCTACGTTCACTGTTTTAAGTGATCATAAAAGTTTAAAGTATCTATTTGACCAAAGAGAGTTGAACATGAGGCAAAGGCGTTGGTTAGAATTTTTGAAGGATTATGATTTTCAATTGCAGTATCATCCTAAAAAAGCGAATGTGGTAGCAGATGCATTGAGTAGAAAAGCACTTCGTGTTTCTTCTTTGATGATCAAAGAAAAAGAGTTGATAGAAGAATTTCGGGATATGCGATTGTCGGTAAAATTAACGCCAGGAAAGATGCGTTTAAACATGATCACCATTTCAAATGATTTGATGGATAGAATCCGTGAAGGACAAAACAGTGACCAGTATTTGCAAGAAGCAAAAGAAGTAAAAAGCCAAGGAGCAATGTTAGAATTTAGTGAAGGTGCCAATGGAATTTTGAAGTTTCAAGGCAGAGTTTGTGTGCCTAATGATCCAGCTCTTAGGAGATTGATTTTGGATGAAGCTCACAGGAGTAAGCTGAGTATGCATCCAGGAGCCACAAAGATGTACCAGGATTTAAAACAATTATATTGGTGGCAAGGAATGAAAAAAGATGTTGCAGAGTATGTATCATCCTATTTAGTCTGTCAGAAGGCTAAAGTGGAACATCAAAGACCTTCAGGAATGTTGCAACCGTTGCCTATTCCTGAGTGGAAATAGGATGACATCGCAATGGATTTTGTGACATGTTTACCAATAACTCGAAAGGGTTATGATGCTATTTGGGTAATTGTTGATCGGCTTACTAAGTCAGCGCACTTTTTGCCGATTAATCTTAAGTACTCAATGGAGAAGTTGGCCCAAGTGTACATCATTGAAATTGTTAGACTTCATGGTGTACCATCCAGTATTATTTCGAATCGAGATCCGAGATTTACTTTGAGATTTTGGAATAGTTTGCAAGAATCGATGGGAACTAAGCTACGTCTCAGTTCTGCTTACCATCCACAAATAGATGGTCAGTCAGAAAGAACAATTCAGTCTCTAGAAGATTTATTGAGAGCTTGTGTACTAAAGCAAACTGGAGGTTGGGATGAATTCTTGCCATTGATAGAATTCACATATAACAACAGTTTCCATTCAAGTATAGGGATGGCACCCTATGAAGCATTGTATGGGAGACGATGCAGAACACCGTTTTGTTAGTATCAAGACGGTGAGAGTGCTGTGTTAGGACCAGAGATTGTCCAACAGACAACTGAGAAAGTGAAGATGATTCAAGATAAAATGAGAGTGACCCAAACTCGGCAAAAGAGTTATGCTGATAAAAGGAGAAAATCTCTTGAGTTTGAAGATGATTCAAGATAAAATGAGAGTGACCTAAACTCGGCAAAAGAGTTATGCTGATAAAAGGAGAAAATCTCTTGAGTTTGAAGAAGGTGACCATGTATTTTTGCGAGTGACGCCTATGACGGGTGTTGGGCGAGTGCTTAAATCTAAGAAGCTCACTCCAAAATTTATTGGGTCGTATCAGATTTTACGTCGGGTAGGTCCGGTGGCGTATCAGATTGCATTACCACCTTTTCTGTCAAATCTTCACAATGTATTTCACATATCACAACTACGGAAATATATTTCTGATCCTACTCATGCTATTGAGCCAGACATAGTACAACTGAAGGAAAATTTAACCTATGAAACTTTTCCAGTAAAGATTGAAGATCGAAGGACAAAGCAACTTCGAGGTAAGGAAATTTCATTAGTCAAAATCGTTTGGAATGATATAAGTGGAGAAGCCACATGGGAACTAGAAGAAAAGATAAAAGAACAATATCCATATTTATTCTAAAAGTGTGAAATCGAGTTTATCAAGTTTCGAGGACGAAACTTTTGTCAGAGGGGGAGAGTTGTAACACCTCGAACTTTCTATCTTAGGAACAGTAATTTTGACAATTAACAGAATTCTACTGTTTAGTGATTTCTGTGTGCTGTAACATTATTTTGAATATTCTGTTTGCATATTTTATTATTCTGTGTGATTTATTCCATGTCAGGAAAATAATAATTTTTGGGCCAAAAATTTTTTACATAATTTAATTATTACTGAAAAGTCTTAATTATTTTACGTAATCTGGTTTGATATTTGTGAATTTTCTAATTTTTATGATTTTGTGGATGATTATGAAATTTTTTACTGTTTGTGGGCCCAGGGATGTATGTGGGTTAAGATTGTCTAAAATGATGGCTAGGAGATTGATCACACTTTGGAGTGCATGAAGAGGGGGGGGGGGGACGGTTTTGGAGGCTTAAGGTAATAGCCAAGTTTCAAGACCACCAATTATTTTTCCTATTGTTCATTAATGATCATTCCAAAAGGCTATAGTTTTTCAAACTTCACTTTCCACCTTTCTCCATGCAAGCTACGGCCATGCATAGCTTTGAGGACCCAATAATTCATTCCTACACTTCACATTATCACATCTTCACCTTTTCACTTAAGTTTCAAGAAACAAACCAAAGAAAACTCCATTCTCTCTCCCTAAGAAGACCATTCGGCCAAGCACCCTAAATCTCTCCTCCATCACTCTTTAATTTCATACAACCTAGTTTCTTGAATCCTTACCTTATTCTAAGCAACTTTCATATTGAAGACTTTCTCTAAATCTTCCATCTTGAAGGACTTTTACTAAGATCAAGTTATAGAGTTTTTGTTGGTGAAGTGTAAGGAAACTTCATTTCTCCTTTTCTTTTTCATGATTCTAAACCATGTTTGATCCGTGGTTCTTCTTATTCAAGCTTGATATACTAATTTTCTTGTGTTTGTTTCATGTTTAAGAAATTTGTGTTAGTGGAGATCTTGTTCAAAATACAAAGTAAGGAGCTTTAGAGGATCTTCAAGAGGTAAGAGGGAGATCCATCTCACCAACCAAGTACGGTGGTAAGGGATGTGTTTTCTTTTTGGTGGTTGATGAATCCATGTGAGGATTCATATCCATGTTATGTAATAATTTGTATGTGTTTATGTGCTTTGGTTATTTGTTTATGTTTGTTATGATTTGCATGATTTTGCATGGTTTTATTGCTTGTGTGATATGCTTATAATATGCATGATGATGTATGTTAAATATATTATGATGGAT
This sequence comes from Ormosia emarginata, assembly GCA_029884605.1. Taxonomy (NCBI): domain Eukaryota; kingdom Viridiplantae; phylum Streptophyta; class Magnoliopsida; order Fabales; family Fabaceae; genus Ormosia; species Ormosia emarginata. The sequence continues at coordinate 53,036,713 of JAQQTP010000088.1, forward strand.
GCATGTTGAAATAAGCAATTTTGGCTCCAAAGGCCATAGAGGAGGTCACGGTTTTGGGCTTCCAAAACTAGGGTTTCTATTGAAATTTTTCAAGAACAATGGAGTTAATTTTTGGTCCTTAAACTTAAGCAAATTTTCGGCCAAGGCACCAACCAATTTGGTGTTCACAAAATTATATTTTCATGAATGATAAAATTGAATGATTTGAGAAGTAAAGAAAATAAACAAAAGGGTTTGTTTTGCAAAAAGATTGCACAAGGTTTTGAGTTGTGTTTTCATGAATTTATTTTGTGTAGAAACAAGAGTGGATTTGAGTTGTGTTTTCAATGACCATCTATAAGGTTTTGATAATTTAGAAAAAATGTTTTGATGTTATAAAATACAAGAATTTTCAAATAAGGATTTTGGAAAGGGAATTAAAGTGTTATCAATTAAGTTAAGTGGAATTTTCATAAATAAAAGAAAAAGGAGATTGAAAGTGTCGAACTTCAAATTATTTTAAAGAGAATTAATTTTTAGAAGTGATTTAGAAATATAAAAGAAAACGTTTGTAACTTAAATTTACTAACGTAGAATTTATTTATTGGGTTTTGGAAAACGTTAGGAGATTTAAAGTTAGAAACAGTAATTATATCAACTAAATGTGATTTTGTAAGATTAAATCAATAAAAAGTGCTTTTGAGAAAATATATTATAGAAAATATTTTTGACTAAGAATAGGAAGGGAATAAAGTAAGAAATTATATTATTGTAAGAAAAGTCCAAAATAATATTTTTTAAAGTTAAGAAATATTTTACGAAGGATAAAAACGGTAAAAAATAATTTACATAACTTAAAAACGTAATTTTTAAGTTACGCGATTTGAAAAATATTAAAATATTTTTACGCGATTTATAAAGCGTTTAAATATTTTACACGATCGAAATGTTGTAGAAAAATCGCTATGCGATTTAAAAACAACAGAATATTTTTACGCAATTTAGAATACAATAGAAAATGGTTACGCGATTTTTAAACGTAATAGAAAATGTTACAAATCATTGTTTACGTAACAAAATATTACGTGAATATGAAAACATGACAAAAATATTTTGTGAATGAGAAAAATACGGTAATGTGATTTTGCTGTTAATTATACAGTAAACTTTACAGTTAAAATCAGTATATACTGTACAAGAAATTGAGAAGTTTGCCTGTAATTGGCGTTAATACACGAACGTAAAATAGTATTTGAACCTGGTATGAGAAATTATGTGATTTACCTTTGGTTGGTAATTGGTGCATTACACATGCATTGAAAATGGTTCGATGGACTGTATATGGCTAATTGCCTAGGAGAAACGTACACCTCTTGAGTAGGTGCGATACGCGTAGTGTAGGTCACTTGTTGACCTTGGGGGCATCGGGGTGCGGGTTGCTCGCAATGGGCAGTTGGTAGCTCTTCTGTACCGTGGGTTAGACCGATGCAACACACCGATAATCCGGACCGAGACACTATTCTTAATCGAGATCTGACAAAGACTGTCGTGTATGTGCTAGATGTGCAAGATATAAGTATAGCACTTGGTCTGAGGCACATGGTACCGGCAGATCTTTTCGATCAATTTCTCCGACCTGAGTTTAGCTCCATGGAGTAGGAAATCGAGTCTATGTGTTCATGCATTAACATAAATGCTTACATCTGTGAAATATAGTAGTTGTGAAATATTGATTATGACAATTGTATTTTTTTAATATCTGCTTAGTGTAGATGGCATTTCCTATAATTATTAAATGTTAATTTTGATTGATAATATGTTGATGCCATATGTACAATATGACGTGTTTATATGGTATGCTATTATGTTATCTCTGTGCTACCATGCTGGTATTGGCGTAGGTGATCTCACCTCTTTGTATGTATATTTGTATATTGTATTTATAATTGGGTGAAGACGTTGAGAAAGAAACGGTACAAGAAGGAGAAGAGGAACTACTTCTCACGTCTGGGAACGCAGAATTTTGACAGCATGACGTCAAGAGCTAACTTCTTCGGATATGTACATCTACAATTCCACGGAGGAGCTGGAGAATGGAGGACAAGTCCCAATGAGCGAGGACTTATTTACGAGGGGTATCTGACTGTTAGCATTAGTAGGTTGTTTCGCTGGGATTCGTTTTTCTATGTGACTATTTTTGTTCATGTTGAATTTCCTTTGCATATCAGGCGACTTTGGGATATTAGAAATTATGTCCCAACGGAAATCAGCATAGCATCGTCAGCCCGGACACCGGTCTGTAGGGCTACTCGTCATAATGGATTCCTATCTGCTGAGGAATCCGAGGAGGACCCGTCTGAGGGGTCTACTACTTAGTTAAACTTGGGCAAGTTTGAACTCTGATATAAACATATGTGTGTAATTATTTAAGTGTGTTTGTAGTTTTGAGAAATGGTCTATAATATAAATAATCCTGACAGTACGTGTGTAATGTATAATGATATAAATTATGTGTGATGATGTATTATATTTTTATTTTCCGCTAAGTTTATTTTATCATTATCAAAGACGAAAGAAAAAAAAATTTACAACTCGTATTTTTATCACAACATCACCTTTTATGACTTGAGGGTATTTGGGTAATTAAGTAACATAAATGTGGCACCCTACGGTGGGTGTTACACTAAGGACCATTGATAAGAATTGTACAAAATTTTGGAGAATCAATAGAGCAAGTTTTGTATTTTTAAGGATATTGCTAAAAAATAGGAGGAACAGTTATGGAAGAGTTAAGTATCTCAAAAAATTATAAAATTTCATGGAGATGACAAGTAAGATATGGAGAATATTTTGGTATAAAATACCAACTTAGATAAGTATCGGAAAGCTTATTACTTAATCCCTCGGTTCAATTCAATTCAAGAAACTTAACTAATAAATAACAGTATATAGAAATTTGTGAAAAAATGGATCTGAAGACTAAGATGAGTCCTAAAATTTTCCCTAATGCTTATGGTAGCTTGAAAAATTTAACTTTGGAAAAATTAAGTGTACGTAATAAATATGAAAGTTTCAGTATGAAATTGTTTCACTCACCGCCACAAAAGGCTCCAGAATTCTCCTTCTCTTTTTCATTCATTTTGGACAAGTCTTACGTCTCATTTCTTTCTCGCCCCTGCGTCAAAACTGGGTAGAAAACATGGGAGAAGAACATCCCATGGCTATCCATTTTTAAGCTTCCATTTTCCATCTTTCTTTTACCCATCCTCTCCTACACCTAGCTTTGTTCTTTCTTCCTCCTCTATCATTGTTTTTCACGGCTTACCAGTTCCAGAAAAAGTCAAAATTGACAAAGGAAACAAGGGAAAACTTAAAGGAAAGAAGAAGCAATAGGAAGGAGAAAGAGAAGGAAAATCAAGGGAACAAAGCTAGGAAGTGAGGTAGGGGTCTTTTGCTTTAATTTGTTATCTTTTTCTCTTGATTTTTGATTAAAAATTCTGGACTTGAGTTTAAGGAAACTCACGGCTGTATCATGGAAAAAGTAGGAGAAATTACTTGTAACTTTGAGTTTTGTTACTACCCAAGTAAAAGTCTACTAGCTTTATTGACCTTTGGAATGACTTGCATGGCCATGAAACTATTGTACCATTTTTTTATGACTTTGAATTTGTGATGAAAAGGGACCGTGTATATGAGTGTGTGATTCTAATGTTGTGTTCACATATTCATAATTGATAATTTGTGGACTTTGTGTCCATAAAGTAAGGTCACAGCTACGTAAAGAATCAAAACAGAATTTTGGTTTTTGTTCTTGCCACTTGACTCTAGTGATGATGATCAATTATTGGAATTGTTAGAATTGTTATATGAAAAAGTTGGAGCTGTGACTTGTAACATTTTTTTTACATATGTTAAACTTGTATGAGGTTATAGAGGTATCTTAATATTTGTTTAATATGTTCGTTAAATTTGGTGACGTTTTGAGTTAATTTAGACACTTTGCCACAATACAGAACGTGTAAAATGACTATTTTAACTCAGAAAAAATAGTATATATGTATAATTAAAGGAAACAAATATGAAAAATTTATTTCTAGGTCGTAAATGTGTAAAAAAAGGACGTAGTTAAATTTTGACATCAAACGGAGTCAGTTCAGTATTTTTAAGGACTCTGAGAAAGTGTTTATAAATTAAATAAAATAGCTAGATAGTTTGGAAAATTATGAAACTGCTTGCAGATGATAAGTGAAATATGAAGAATATTTTGATATGAAAAATAAGTTAAGACATGTATGTTTACTACCTTATAGGTTTGATTTAATTAAAAATAAATAGTGCAGCTTATTTAGTGAATAACAGTGTATGAAAAAATATGGAAATCCAATATAAGAATTTAGTTGAGACTTATGATTTTTGGGAACACTTAGAGTGTGTTTGGAATGTAATAAAATAGGAAATGATTTGATTTGTAAATCAAATTTAATTAAATTTTGTGTTTGGAATGTTAAAAAATAAGAAATGATTTGATTTCTAAAATCACATGGATTTCATTCCTTTTGTTTTAGAAATCCCATCAATTTTGATAGAATTTGTTAGGATTTGATTTGATTTGAAATGAATAGACTATTTTACCCTTAATAACTACCTCTAACCACCTCTCATAAGGGTTAAAATGTAAAATAATAAAATAAAATCAAATCAATTCTTATTTTAATGAATTCCAAACACAAAATTTGATTTATAAATCAATTCAAATCCTATTTTTTTTTAAGTTCCAAACACAAGATTTGATTTCTAAATCAAATCAAATCAATTCAAATTAAATCAAATCAAATCATTTCCTATTTTTATTCATTCCAAACACACTCTTATAGTAGTTAGAAAAAGTGATTTTTAAGGATTAAAGTATTCCTAAAAGATATAATGTTTTCAGTTGAAATTTTAAATCATTTCCAAATCTAAATATCTGCACCCACCCCTCTCTTTCTAATCTATGCTTCTTTCTCACATTTCTCACTTCTCAGTCACGCTCACCCCTTCCCCTCACTCACACACACACTCAGCTAGCAATGGAGGAAATCAAGAATTTTTTTAAAGAAACAAGTAATCAAAGAAGAAGGAAGAAAGATCAAGAGGAAGAGGATTGAAAAGGAAATAGTAAAGCATCTTAAGGTAGGGTTTATCTTATTTTTTTTCTCTTCATCTATGGTATGGCAAAAATCTGAAAATTTGGTGGATTGTTTGAGTTTTTGGATTGATAATAAAAGTTTTCACGCCTTGAATGTGAATAAAGCTTCAAGCTTTTCCTTGATTTCTTGATGGGTTTGGGATTGGGATTTGGTTGTATTTTCTTTAATCTTTTGGCTGCTGGTGGTTGCATTTTTCATTGCAGAAATGTTGAAGCCATGGCACCATTTGGTGGAGGTGCCACGACGCAAAATAATTTAGGTGCTGCGACACCCATTTGTGAAGTGTTCCATAGCACACATGCAAAATGAAGCCGTGGCATAGCTAATTGAATAGCTTTACCCATTGTAGTTAAAACGTGAATGCAGAAAGAGAACGAGATGAAGTAAAACATCACTTGATATTATGATATTTAAGTAATACAATACCTGTCATAGAGCTATTACGTATACTATATAATATAACATAGTGAGGACTATTCAATTAACTTGATTATATATTATTGAAACCGTGAATGAATATGTAGTTAGAAAGCCATTATAATTGGTTTAAACGTGAATATATGTTATTTGATCAAATAGATTCTTTTAGAGAGAAAAACAATTATGATTGGTTAAATAACAATGTTAATAATTCCAAACATGATGCATTTGGGAATGCTTGAGAATAAAGTTGAATTATTTAATGTTTGAATGATAAATGTGATTACCTATGAAGAGAAAACTTTTATACGCATATCTTTGCACGATTAATGATATGATTAAGTGTTGAATGCTGATAGGAAATGGAAAGCATGGTATAATGATATGTCAAATTTAAATACTTATGATGTAAATCATTGTTTATGCCTTGTATGAAATTAATGGAAACCAAGATGAATAAAATGTTAAATGATGTTGACAAGTATAGTATGGAGAAACATAATGACTTATGCATGTTAATAAATGATGTTGACGAGCATGATATTGAGAAGCAATATAAATAGAAAGAATAAAGGTAGATGAGGTTGAATGACTTCCTCACTATAAGCATGTAACGTATAAATGGTAAGTTTGATGATTATGGTATTAGCTTCCCTAGTATGCAAGGAAAATTATGATTAAGTAAAAGTTAAAGAAGGAAAGATTTGAATATTATGTATGCTTTGTTTTCAAACTTGTTATTTGATGTTTCCATGTATTGTAAATTTATACCTTGGACAAAATGGCTTCAAGTAGCTTGGACAAAAGGGTTCCAAGTGAGTTAAAAATATTTGGTAGTGCAAGGAACAAAAGGGCGTCCTGCCTACCCAGAAAATAATACAAAGAACAAAAGGGTTTCCTGTAATAAAAGAGCTTCTTGGAAATATTCAAATAACATATATTTTCTAAAACAAAATCTTTTAAAAGAATCATTTCATGAGCATACTTTAGGGTTCTCATTAGGCATAATCATACATTACCATGCATTGCATAAAAATTGACAATTGTATAGGCAAATGCCTTGTTTTTATTAAATGTGAAGATTAAGGATAAAAGTTAGTTAGAAAAAGTTGAGATTAGTATTTAAAATGAGTTAAGTGTTGTTCCTAATATGATGATATATGTTTAAGGTATATGTTACTCAAATTGATTGTTATATATTAAATAACTTATTTTGTAATTGAATGAAATGTCTGCTTTGGGAAGGGAAATGACTGAGTTTTGGCTTATGCCACATTTCGAAATAATTAAGTATATTTTTTGTTTTACCCCAAAGTAGCTAGATTTACCATGATGTCACGATTTAAATTTTACTACTGAGAATTATTAATTCTCACCCCAATCTTTTTATGTTTTCCATGATAAATCCAGAGGATGACTAAAGCAAGCGTAAGGCAAGGCGATGAAGATTTTATTTGTAAAACCCACCGTAGGATATTACATTTATGTTACTTAATTGTCAAATTACCCCTGCCATTATAAAATATGCTTTGTAATGTAAATACGAGTTGTAAAATTTTCTTAATATCAATAAGAGTAGGATGCGTTTTGGAACTTGGAATATAGGTACACTTACAGGTAAATTAATGGAAATAGTTGATACCATGATTAGGAGGAGAATTAATTTTATGTGCCTACAAGAAACTAAGTGGGTTGGAGAAAAGGCAAAGGAACTCGACACTTCGGGCTTTAAGCTTTGGTACACTGGCAAGATAAAATCTAGAAATGGGGTAGGCATAATAGTAGATAAGAATTGGAAGAATAATATTGTGGATGTGACAAGACTTGGAGATAGGATTATAGCTTTGAAGTTTGCTGTGGAACAAGAGACTTTTAATGTTATCAGTGCGTATGCACCCCAAGTAGGGTTAGATGAGCACTACAAGATTAAATTTTGGGAGGATTTAGAAGGTTTAGTGTAGAGAATACCATTGGAAGAGAAGATTTTTCTAGGTGGGGACCTAAATGGTCATGTGGGAGCGAATCTAGGGGGTATGAGGGTTTGCATGGGGGTTATGGTCTAAGAGTACTTAATGCAGAAGGCGAAGCGATTCTAGATTTTTCGGTAGCGTTTGATCTTACAATAGCTAACACTTGTTTTAGGAAGTGGGAAGAGCATCTTATCACATATAGAAGCGGAGGTTCTTTCTCTCAAATTGATTTCTTTCTATTAAGGAAATCTGATTGAAAGATTTGCATGGATTGCAAAGTCATCCCTGGAGAGAGCTTGACTACCCAACACAAGTTTTTAGTTATGGATGTACGAGTTAAGATGAGAGTAAGGAGAAATTGTTGAGACAGAGAGCCAAGGATCAAATGGTGGCAACTAAAGGGCGGAAAACAAATGCTCTTTCAGAGGAGGATTATGGAGGAAGAGATTTGGGAAGTACAAGGGAATGCTAATGATATGTGGAACGAGATGGCTAAAGGGATTAGGAAGGTAGCAAAAGAGACACTCGGTGAATCAAGAGGCTTTGGACCCAAGGATAAAGAATCTTGGTGGTGGGACACAAGTGTACAAGATAAGGTTAAGGTTAAAAGGAAATGTTATAAAGCTTGGCACGTGTGTAAAAATGATGAAAATTAGGAAAAATATAAGGCAGCTAAAAAAGATACTAAAAAGGCGGTGAGCGAGGCGAAAACTAAAGCATTTAACGGGTTATATCAATCGTTAGGCACCAAAGACGGAGAAAGATATATCTACAAGCTTGCTAAAAGTAGGGAAAGGAAGACAAGAGACCTGAATCAAGTGAAATGCATTAAGGATGAAGAGGGTAAAGTCTTGGTTACGGAACAAGACATCAAAGATCGATGGAAGGGTTATTTTCACAAGTTATTTAATGAGGAACACGGGGCATTAAGGGACTCAGACATTCTAAACACTAGAGAGGAAGACCAAAATAAAACATTTTATCGTAAAATTCGGGAGTTTGAGGTAAAAGAAGCGTTGAAGAGGATGGATAATGGAAAAGCAGTCGGACCAGATAATATACCTATTGAGATATGGAAGTACCTAGGAGATAAAGGTATAAGCTGGCTTACAAAGCTGTTTAACGAGATATTGAGGTATAAGAAAATGCCAAATGAATGGAGGAGAAACACTTTAATCCCTATTTATAAGAATAAGGGAGATATACAAAACTATGCAAATTACAGAGGGATTAAGCTCATGAGTCATACCATGAAGTTATGGGAAAGAGTCATTGAAAGGAGACTAAGACAAGAGGCTCATATTTCAGAGAATCAATTTAGTTTTATGCTTAGGAGGTCAACTATGGAAGCAATCTATCTTCTACGAAGATTGACGGAGCGGTATCAAAGGAAGCAAAAAGACCTACACATGGTTTTCATTGATCTGGAAAAAGCCTAAGATACGGTACCGAGAGAGGTCTTATGGAAGGCTTTGGAGAAGAAAAGAGTTCGTATCGCCTATATTCGAGCAATCCAAGATATGTATGATGAGGCTAAAACTAGTGTGAGAACACCGAGTGGGGTCACAGAAGAGTTCCCTATAACTATAGGACTGCACCAAGGGCCAGCTTTGAGTCCTTATCTTTTTACCTTGGTCTTGGATGTGCTTACTGCATATATCCAAGAGCTAGTGCCACAATGCATGCTTTTTGCAGATGATATAGTCTTAGTTGGAGAGTTGAGAGAGGAAATAAATGGTAAGCTAGAGTTATGGAGACGAGCTTTGAAAGAACATGGCTTTCGTCTACGCAGGAGTAAGACGGAGTATATGGAATATAAGTTCAGTAAGAAACATGTTAATGCTAGCTTAGTGGTAAAAATTGGAGATCATACCATACCACAAGTTATACAGTTTAGGTATCTTGGATCCATCATACAAAATGACAGAGAGATAGAAGGAGATGTAAACCATAGGATTCAAGCTGGATGGATGAAATGGAGGAGTGCTTCAGGAGTTATTTGTGATAGGAAAGTGCCTCTCAAGCTTAAGGGTAAATTTTACCGCACAGCTATAAGGCCTACAATGTTGTATGGTACTGAATGTTGGGCGGTAAAAAGCCAACAAGAGCACAAGATCAGTGTCGCGGAGATGAGGATGTTGCGTTGGATGTGTGGCCATACTAGACAAGATAGGATTAGGAATGAATGCATTAAAGAGAAAGTAGGGGTAGCACCTATTGTGGAAAAGATGGGAGAATCTCGCCTTAGGTGGTTTGGACATATAAGGAGAAGACCCTTAGAAGCCCCTGTAAGAAGAGTAGATCAAGTGGAGAATAGCCCAATAGCTAGAGGTAGAGGAAGACCAAGAAAGACTATAGTTGAAACAGTTAAGAAAGATCTAGATTTGAATGGCTTTTCTGAAGACTTGGTTCATGATAGGACACAATGGCGTTGTTTGATCCATGTAGCCGACCCCATCTAGTGAGAAAATGCTTGGTTGTTGTTGTTGTTGTTGTTGTATCGATAAGATAAACTTAGCGGAAAATAAAAATATTACAACATCATCCTAAATAATTTATATCATATACATTACAAAAGTATTGTCAAAATTATTTATATACAGACATGGTCCTTAAAGTATTTGAACATTATTTAAAACTAACATACTGCCCAAGTATTACTAGACAGCAGAACCCTCAGAGGGGTCCTCCTCAGATTCCTCAACAGGCTGGAATTCGACTTGACACGAAGTCCTATGGACAGGTGTCCGCGCAGACGACACAATACTAATCTCCGTTGGGACGTGAAACCTACCGCCCTAATATTGTCTAATTGATAGCGGAAATTCAATATGTACAGATATAGTTACAGCAAAGAACGAGTCTCCATGAAAAATACTACTCATAATGGCTGTTAATTGTCCCTGATAAATTAGTCCCTCCTCATTAGGACTAAGCCTCCAAGCACCAATTCCGCCGTGAAACTGTAGTTGTACGTACCTTAAGAAACTTGACCAGGCTGCCATCTGATCAAAACTCAGCTTTATCTATAGGAATCTGCTCCTCTTCGCCTTCTTGTTCAATCCCTTGCCCAATGTCTTTACAAATATAAATACAATACAAAATAGGCATACAAAGAGGTGAGATCACCTACGCCAATACCAACATGGTAGCATGGAGATAACACATACAATATATCATACAGATATATCATACCATAATTACAATCATGCCCTCAACATTATTTATCATCACAATAGATGTAATAAACAATAATTACGATAATGCCCTCAACATTATCCAAGTATTCAACAATTCAAATATCACACCAATATCAATGCTCAATAATTATGCATGTGCACATAGACTCAATTTCCTACTCCATGGAGCTAAAACTTAGGTCGGAGAAAGTGATTGAAAAGATCTGTCTGTACCAACATGCCTCAGACCATGTGCCATAATTCTCATACGTATTTGCACATCTAGCATATACACGACAGTCTTTATCAGATCTTAATTAAGAATAGTGTCTCAGTCAGGATCATCGGTGTGTTGCATCGGTCTAACCCACAGTACAGAAGAGTTACCAACTGCCCATTGTAGGCAACCCGTACCCCAATGCCCCTAAAGTCAACAAGTGACTTACACTATGCATATCGCACCCATTCAAGAGGTGTATTCTCTCCTAGGCAATTAGCCTTATCCAGTCCATCGGACTTTTCCAATGCATGTACAATGCACTATTCTCAGTTCCAATTCATAATTTAACATTCAAGGTCCACACACTGGCCCGTTCTCAGTTCAATCTCATAATCTCATATCCAGGCTCCATACACTGAATATTTTCAATTGCGAAACCATATTATCGCGTTTTCTCAATCACGTAACAGTTTTGTCACGTTTTCAAATCACGTATTGATTTTTTAACATTTTCTCAATCGCGTAAAAATATTTAAATGTTTTCCAAATTACGTAGAAATATTAAAACGTTTTTCAAATCGCGTAGCGATTTTTCATCATTTTTGCAATCGCGTAGCCTAAAAATCACGTTTTTAAGTTACAAAAAGCATTTTCCATCATTTTTCCACTACAAAAAATATTTCTCAACCTTCAAAATTTCATTTTGACCTTTCTCAAAATAATATGACTTCTCACTCATTTTCCACATTTCCATACTCAAGAAATCCTTTTCGCAATATATTCCACAAATTCACCATTTCATTGAATTAAATTAACGTTTCTAACTTAAAATTTCCTAACATGCTCCAAAACCCAAATGGTGAGTTTTACGTTAGAAAATTTCAAATCATTAATATATTTCTCATTATAATGTGATTAATCCAAAAATTAATTCACTTTATAGAATAAATTGAGATTCAAACACTTACAACCTCATTCTTTTTCTTTTCTTCAATCCTTGTACTTAATCAATTAAATTACCACTTAAATTTATAAAACAAAACCATTCCAAGCCTTCCAAAACCATGGAGTACTTGGCCATTGAAGCCATCATTTCATTCCTTTTCCTTCATGTTTTTACACACAAAAAAATCGTTAAAATCCTCCATGGCCGTGAGGTACTTGATCTTTGAAATCAAAACATTTATTCATTTTCTTTGCTCTTCTAAACATCCACTTTTACCATTCATGAAATTATTAATTTGTAAACACCTATTTTGAGGTGTCTTGGCCATGAGCCTCTTGGTCCTTGGGACCAAAAATTATTTTCCTTTCCAACAATTATTATGGCATACATAATATATAATCAACATATTATATTTCAAGCATACCATAAAAGCCATAAAAATCATACTAAACATGCAAGTACAAATAAATCATGCAAAGCATATAAACCACATAAACACCCACAAATTATTACACAATCATGGATATGAATCCTCACATGGATTCACCATCCATCAAATACAAGATTCATCTCTCACCACCATACTTAGTTGGTGAGATGGATCTCCCTCTTACCTCTTGAAGAACCTCAAAAGCTCCTTGTTTTGCTTCTTTTTCAAGTCCTTCATCACCAAAGGTTTCTTAAACACAAAACAAAACACATATTTATTAGCATATTAAGCTTGAACAAGGTAAAGCATGGATCAAACATGGCTTAGAACTTGAAAAAGAGATAAAAAGTGAAGTTTCCATAACTTTACCTTAAAAACGCTAGAACTTTGCTCTTGAATAAAGTCCTTGAAGATGATAGATTTAGAACTTGGCCTAAACTACAAAGTGCCTTAGATTGAGGTATAGATTCAAGAAGTAAGGTTGTTTAAAATTTTTGAAGAGTGATGGTGGGTTCTTTGCCTCTTGGCCATGAGCTAGCCTGAAGAGAAATGGAGAGAAAAGTTTGATGAGCTTAGCTTTTTGGAATGATCAAGATGAGTAATAATTATGTCTTGAAACCTTGCTATGGCCTTAAGCCATCAAAAACTGAACCCCCCCACTTGTACACTCAATGAGTGACCAATTGCACTAGCCACCATTTTAGGCATTGTTAGCCATTGATTAGATCAATGGTTAATATTAATGTAGCTTCTAGGTTATAGCTCCTAAATGGTAAGACTTAATCTAAGCCATTGGATCTTTCCTCCTTGAAATCCTAGCCATTAGATGCATCTCTAAAATGAAGGGTCAAGATCACCTCTTCATACTTTCCATCCAACGGTCATAAAAAATCCTTGCCACTTTATAAGACCAATCTCCACCTTTGATTAAATCAATGGTGGATCTCCAAAGGCTTCAACATTAAGCTTGCTTCCTATTGGTCCATCATAAAGTCGTCATAACCACTAATGTTGACTAAGTAGTATAATATTTATTTGTATCTGCTATTACCCTACGGACATAATTAACTATAATTTTTATTACCTGGTAGTTAAATACAGTACAAAACACAGTAAAAGAAAATTTCAAAAACTATTTCTGAGTTCGGGTTTAGTAAGATCCCCCGTCCCCGTCTCAACAATACAAATTTTTTTGGCTCTAGCAAAATTTTCACTTTTCCAGGCCTGCCTGGGCCTATGTACAGCCCTCTTAGACCCACAGACATCCCATGGATAATATTAAAATAATCAGAGAAATATAAAAATTCCATAATCATCCACAAAATCATAAAAATTATAAAACTTATGAAAATCAAATCAAATTACGTAAAATAATTAAGACTTAACAGTAATAATTAAAATACGTAAAATTTTCTCCGGCCCGAAAATTATTATTTTCTTGACACGGAGTAAATCACACAAAACGATCAAATGTATTCACGGAATACTCATAATAATTTTACAGTACACAGAAATTACTAAATAGTAGAATTCTGTTATTACTGTCAAATAGTTAGAAAATTTGGGGTGTTACAACTCTCCCCTGTAAAAAGAAGTTTCGTCCTCGAAACTTGATTTCACACCCTCAAAATAAATATGGATATTGCTCTTTTATCTTATCTTCCAACTCCCATGTAGTTTCGCCGCTTACATCGTTCCAAACTACTTTAACCAATGGAATTTCCTTACCTTGAAGTTGCTTTGTCCTTTGATCCTCAATCTTGACTAGAAACGTTACATAGGTTAAATTATCCTTCAATTGTACTATGTCTGGTTCGATAACATGAGCGGGATCAGAAATGTACTTCCACAATTGCGATACGTGAAATTCATTGTGAAGATTTGATAGTAAAGGTGGTAATGCAATCTGATAGGCTACCGGACCTATCCGACGGAGTATCTGATACGACCCGATAAACTTTGGAGTGAGCTTCCTTGACTTAATCGCTCGTCCAACTCCAGTCATAGGTGTCACTCACAGAAGCACATGGTCACCTTCCTCAAACTCAAGCGGTCTTCTCCTTTTATCAGCATAGCTCTTTTGCCGAGTCTGAGTTGTCCTCATCTTATCTTGAATCATCTTCATTTTCTCAGTTGTCTGTTGTACAAATTTCTGGCCCTACAATAGCACTTTCATCGTCATGATACCAACATAACAGCATTCTGCATCGTCTCCCACACAATGCCTCATAGGGTGCCATCCCTATGCTCAAATGAAAACTATTGTTATATGTGAACTCTATCAATGGTAAGAACTCATCCCAACCTCCAGTTTATTCTAGAACACAAGCTCTCAACAAGTCCTCTAATGACTGAATCGTTCTTTCTGACTGACCATCTGTTTGTGGATGGTAAGCAGAACTCAAAAGTAGCTTTATTCCCATTGCTTCTTGCAAACTATTCCAAAATCTTGACATAAATCTTGGATCTCGATCCAAAATAATACTGGATGGTACACCATGAAGTCTAACAATTTCATTGATGTACACTTGGGCCAACTTTTCCATCAAGTACTTAATATTAATCAGCAGAAAGTGCACCGACTTTGTAAGCCGATCAATAATTAGCCAAATAGAATTGTTACCTTTCCGAGTATTTGGTAGTCCTGTTACGAAATCCATTGCTATATCATCCCATTTTCATTCAAAAATAAGCAAAGGTTGCAACATTCCCGATGGTCTTTGGTGTTCCACCTTAGCCTTCTGACAAACTAAATAGGATGATACATATTCAGTGACATCTTTCTTTATTCCTTGCCACCAATATAACTGCTTCAAATCTTGGTACATCTTTGTGACTCCTGGATGCATACTCAACTTACTCCTGTGAACTTCATCCAAAATCAGTCTCCTAAGTCCTTGATCATTAGGCATGCAAACCCTTCCTTTAAACTATAGAATTCCATCAGCACCTTCGCTAAATTCCAACACTGCTCCTTGGCTTCTTGCTTCCTTTGCTTCTTGCAAATACTGGTCACTGTTTTGTCCTTCTCATATTCTATCCATTAAATCATTTGAAATGGTGATCTTGTTTAAACGCATTCTCCCTGGCGTCAATTTCACAGACAAACGCATATCCCAAAATTCTTCTATCAGTTCCTTCTCCTTAATCATCATAGTAGAAGCACTAAGCATTTTCCTACTTAAAGCATCCGCTACGACATTCGCTTTTCTGGGATGATACTGTAACTGAAAGTCATAGTCCTTCAGAAACTCTAGTCAATGCCTTTGTCTCATGTTCAACTCTTTTTGGTCAAACAAATACTTCAAACTTTTATGATCACTAAAAACAGTGAACGTTTCCCTATAGAGAAAATGTTTCCACACTTTCAATGCAAACACTACAGCTGCCAATTCCAAATCATGAGTCGGATAATTCCTCTCATGCACTTTCAATTGCCTTGAAGCATAAGCCACCACCTTACGGCTCTGCATAAGTACACAACCCAATCCTTGATACGAAGCATCACAGTATACTTTGAAAGGTTCGTTCAAATTAGGTAGAATCAATACCAATGAAGTAGTCAGTCGTCTTTTCAACTCCTAAAAACTTTCTTCGCATGCATCAGTCCATACAAACGGTTCATTCTTCCGTGTAAGTTGGGTAAGAGGTCCTGCTATTTTAGAAAACCCCACAATAAACCGTCGATAGTAACCGGCTAATCCGATAAAACTACGGATCTCTGATACAGTCTTCGGCCTTTCCCATTTAATAATCGTTTCCACCTTAGAAGTATCAATTTCAATTCCTTCTTTCGATATAACGTGTCCCAAAAATTGAACTTCGCTTAACCAAAATTCACATTTGGACAACTTGGCATATAACTTATTCTCCTTCAAAATCTGAAGAACCACTCTGAGATGCTCAGCATGTTCCTCCTGACTTCGAGAATAGATTAAAATGTCATCAATAAAGACAACAACAAACTTGTCCAAGTATGAATGGAAAATCATGTTCATAAAGTCCATGAAGATGGCAGGTGCATTAGTCACACCAAACAACATCACTTGATATTCATAAAGCCCATAACATGTCAGAAATACAGTCTTGGGAATATCCTCAGCTTTCACACGAATCTGGTGATAACCAGAACGTAAATCAATCTTGGAAAATATTGCAGCTCCTCGTGATTGATCCATCAGATCATTAATTCTTGGAAGTAGATATTTATTTTTAATCATAATCTTGTTCAGCTGTCGGTAGTCTACACATAAACGAGAAGTCCCATCCTTCTTCTTTACCAACAACACTGGAGCTCCCCATGGTGATACACTAGGTCTCACGAAATGTTTTTTCAACAAATCCTCTAGCTATTTCTTAAGCTCTGCCAACTCTACTGGCGACATCCTGTAAGGCGCCATAGATATAGGTCCAGCTCTAGGTATTAAATCAATAGCAAATTCAATTTCTCTTTCTGGTGATAGTCCAGGTATATCTTCAGGAAATATCTCAGGAAATTCATTAACGACGAAAATATCTTTCAAGACATCTTCACATTGAACCTATAAAGAAGATATCAATAAGTACCCTTGATCTCCTTCCTTTAAACAAGATTCTACTTAAGTAGCCATTAGGAATTTAGAATCCTTAGCTAAAGGAAAAACTAACGTCTTATTGGAACAGTCTATCAGGATATGGTTAAAAGACAACCAATCCATTCCTAAGATTACATTAATCTTGGAAAGAGGCAAACAAATCAAATCCACATAAAAGATTCTATCCCTAACATAGACAGGACAATTCAAACATACTTTTGTAGTAATCACAGGCTTATCGGTAGGAGTAGCAACACTCAAATCATAAGGCAATGTAGTCACAGTCAATCCTAAACGCTCCACACAATCACATGCAATGAAAGAATGTGTTGCTCCCGAATCATATAACACTGTTAAAGGATTACCTTTGATCGCACACTCCTCCATAATCAAGTCCTCTGATTTTACAGCTTCCTCCCCGCTCATGTTATACACACGACCACCCACCTGTGGCCTCGCAGTACGAACATTCCCCACTGATGGTTCCGCCTTCAACTGATCACATTTTCTAGAGAAATGTCCAGGCTTTCCACATCTATAACAGATAAGTCCTTTATGTTGACAATCTTTTGTGAGATGATCCTTCCCACACTTAAAGCATTTGAGCGTAGAAGTTCCATCTTGACTTGCCTTATTGCCACCAGAACTTCCCCTAAAAGATTGCTGCCAGTTCTGACCTTCTGCCGGTTTGGCATACAGTTTCTGCTGAAAATGATTTCCACCACTACTCTTTCCCTTTTGGAACCGTGCAGGTCCGAAGTTCTTATTTCTTGCCTCATGTTGATGATCAATTTCTTCAACCTTTCGACACTTGTCCAACAATGTTGGAAACTGGTCAATTTCCAAAGTTGCCATTGCCTTCTTAATATCAAGTTTCAATCCCTCTTCAAATTTTCTACACTTCCATTCCTCGTCTGGGTGCATATGGAAATACCTCGAAAACTTAGACAAGCTTTCGAATTTTGCAGCATATTCACTTATAGACATCACCTCTTATCTCAAACTAGGAAATTCCATTTCCTTTGCATGTCGAACACTTGCTGGAAAATACTTGCCCAGAAATTTTTGCTTAAAGAGCTTCCATGTCATAACTCTTCCCTCAGCTTGAATCAATCTTCGGGCTCCTGCCCACCAATCTTCTCCATTTCCAACTAACACAAAAGTTGCAGAAGTAAGCTTCCGTTCATCAGTACAACCCATACCTTCAAATATCTTTTCGAGTTCTTTGATCCACAGATCAACTTTCTCTGGGTCAAATTCTCCATGAAACTTTGGTGGATTGTTTCTACGAAACTCCGACAAACTTTGAGCATCCTCAGTTGCTCTTTGGTTTTGCTGCACAATGACATCAGCCATCCGTTGCATTGCTGCTACAGCTGCAGCCATGTTTTGGGTGTCGTCGCCAACATTTCCAAATCCTACTCTAGTATTTATGCATCCTCTTCCTCGTCCAGCCATTACGTTTTCTCTAAATCAAACTGGACACACAAAGAAGAGTTAAGGTTAATCTTCAAACAATATTATTTTCCGAAAGGAGAACAAACGCAGAGAATCACACAACTTAAACAAGACAGACCTAACCACAAACCCAAAAGACTCTAACTTGGGCTCTGATACCAACTCATGTAACATCCACCGTAGGGTATCACATTTATGTTACTTAATTATCAAATTACCCCTTCCATTATAAAATATGCTTTGTAATGTAAATACGAGTTGTAAAATTTTCTTAATATCAATAAGATAAACTTAGCGGAAAATAAAAATATTATAACATTATCCCAAATAATTTACATCATACACATTACAAAAGTACTGTCAAAATTATTTATATACAGACATTGTCCTCAAAGTATTGGAACATTATTTAAAACTAACATACTGCCCAAGTATTATTAGACAGCAGAACCCTCAGACGGGTCCTCCTCAGATTCCTCAGCAGGCTGGAATCTGACTTGACGCGAAGTCCTATGGACAGGTGTCCACGCAGATGACACAATACTAATCTTCGTTAGGACGTGAAACCTATCGCCCCAATACTGTCTAATTGACAGCGAAAATTCAACATGTACATATATAGTTACAACAAAGAACGAGTCTCCATAAAAAATCCTACTCATGATGACTGTTAACTGTCCCTGATAAATTAGTCCCTCCTCATTGGGACTAAGCCTCCAAGCACCAGCTTTGACGTGGAATTGTAGTCGCACGTACCCAAAGAAACTTGACCGGGCTGCCATCCGATCAAAACTTAGCTTCCTCTACAGGAATTTGCTCCTCTTCGTCTTCTTGTTCAATCCCTTGCTCAACGTCTTTACAAATATGAATACAGTACAAAATAGGCATACAAAGATGTGAGATCACCTACGCTAATACCAACATGGTAGCATGGAGATAACACATACAATATATCATACAGATACATCATACCATAATTACAATCATGCCCTCAACATTATTTATCATCACAACAGATGTAATAAATTATAATTACGATAATGCCCTCAACATTATCCAAGTATTCAACAATTCAAATATCACACCGATATCAATGCTCAATAATTATGTATGTGCACATAAACTCAATTTCTTACTTCATGGAACTAAAACTCAGGTCGGAGAGAGTGATCGAAAAGATCTGTCTATACCAACATGCCTCAGACCACGTGCCACAATTCTCATACGTATTTGCACATCTAGCATATACACGACAGTCTTTATCAGATCTTGATTAAGAATAGTGTCTCGGTCAAGATCATCGGTGTGTTGCATCGGTCTAACCCACAATACAAAAGAGCTACCAACTGCCCATTGTAGGTAACCCTCACTCCAATGCCCCCAAAGTCAACAAGTGACTTACACTACGAATATCGCACCTACTCAAGAGGTGTATTCTCTCCTAGGCAATTAGTTTTATCCAATCCATCAGACTTTTCCAATGCATGTACAATGCACTATTCTTAGTTCAAATTCATAATTTCACATTCAGGGTCCACACATTGGCCCAACAGTATTTTTACTGTATTTTCAATTGCGAAACCATATTATCGCATTTTCTCAATCACGCAACAGTTTTGTCGCGTTTTCAAATCACGTATTGATTTTTCAACATTTTCTCAATTGCGTAAAAATATTTAAACGCTTTCCAAATTGCATCGAAATATTTAAATGTTTTTCAAATCGCGTAGTGATTTTTCATTGTTTTTGCAATCGCGTAGCTTAAAAATCAAATTTTTAAGTTACGAAATGCATTTTCCATCATTTTTCCACTACGAAAAATATTTCTCAACCTTCAAAATTTTATTTTGACCTTTCTCAAAATAATATGACTTCTCACTCATTTTCTATATTTTCTTACTCAAGAAGTCCTTTTCACAATATATTCCACAAATTCACCATTTCATTGAATTAAATCAATGTTTCTAACTTAAAATTTCCTAACGCGCTCCAAAACTCAAAGGATGAGTTATACGTTAGAAAATTTCAAATCATTAATATATTTCTCATTATAATGTGATTAATCCAAAAATTAATTCACTTTCTAGAATAAATTGAGGTTCAAACACTTGCAACCTCATTCTTTTTCTTTTCTTAAATCCTTGTACTTAATCAATTAAATTACCACTTACATTTATAAAACAAAACCATTCCAAGCCTTCCAAAACCATGGAGTATTTGGCCATTGAAGCCATCATTTCATTCCTTTTCCTTCATGTTTTTACACAAACAAAACCATTAAAATCCTCCATGGTCGTGAGGTACTTGATGATGATCACATATTTTATACATTAATAAACCCTCATTTTTAGTCATTTACACTCTTCATGTACTTAATTCATTAAGCCTGATTTTGTTTTGTAAGTTTAGACTCAAATTGGACTTAATTGATTTTTTCAGCATTATTTGGGTCTTACATTGTTTCTGTATTTCCGTCATATCTTGAGTTCTAGATGTGTAAAAATTATGTATATTATCTTGTAGGAAAGATAAGAGAGAGCTCTACAACTTTCATGAAGAGCTCCAGGTAAAATATGGACATCTAGAGGGACTAAATGGGCTTCGAAGTCAGAACACGGGTTTTATGATTGGAACCTGAACAGTGTACAGTAATCAGAGCAAAACTCAGGCTGTAGGAATTATCTTAGGCTGGAATTTGGCCATTTGAAAGTTAAGACCCATATCTACAACTTTCATGAAGAACACAAGAGCTCATTCAGACAGCTTGGAGGTGATATTGGGTCTGGAAGTCAAAACAGTGGTGCTGAAACTGAGCCTGAATAGTCTCCAGTAATTGGGTCATATCTTGGGCTGTAGGACGAATTTTTGGATGATCTTGGTGGCATTGGAAAGCTGCGACAAAATGCTACAACTTTCAAGAAGACCATGTTGCTTCATTCTGATGGCATCCATGAGGTCAGCACTGAATGATTTCAAAGACAAAGAATCTCAATAATTTTTCACTCACCAACTCACCATTTGGCATTTTCCACTCATCCACCTACTCCTCACCTACTCTTAATCAGCCCCTTTGTCATTTTGTATCCCTAATCCTCTATAAAAGGTACCATTGGCTGATCATGTAGTGCTCTTGGTGTTAGGCTTAGTTTTTAGAAGTTATGGTTATGCTTGTTTATTGTTTTTCTTTGTTGTAATTTTCTCTTGCTCTAAATTAAAGCTATGTTCATCTTTCTCTTCTTCCCTCTTTCTTTCTTCTTATCTATGAGTAACTAAATCTTCATCTTGCTTGGGTGAAAGAGTGAAGCTCTTGGTAATGAAATAAGGTTAGATTATTCTATTTCTTGTACTTAAATGATATATTATCAAATGGACATTATATGTGTTGTATTTTGTTTCTAATCAATTTAGAAACCTTCTTTGTATAATGTAGACCTTGATTTATTGTAGACAATAGGATTGGCACAGTGAATGCTTGAACTCATTTACAAATATTGGTAGATAATTAAAGGAATCATAATATGATTGCATATATAATTAAACTTTGAATGTTATATTTTCTGATTGGAACCTCCATTGTGTGAGGATTTCAATTGAGTTATAAAGAGAAATAATCTTGCCTTTAATTTATTACCAAGAGTGGATCTCCTAACCCAAGCAAGTTCTTAAATTCATTTGTGAACATCTTTTATTACTTTTGGTGTTGTGACAAATCCTTTTCTTTCCTCAATTAATTTTTCTTCATCAATTCCCTGTGGATCGACCTCGGACTCCCGAGAAATTTATTACTTGAGACAACCTACACTTGGGTTTGCATCTTTAAATCCTGCAGTCAAGTTTTTGGCGCCGTTGCCAGGGACTTGATTAGAAGTTTTTATTTATTGAGGTTCTTTTTCTTTAATAAAATCTATTCTCTCTTCTCTCTCACCGAAACAAAAGATCGGCTTGCCGATCTTTCGGTTTCTTTACTAACTCTCTAACTTTCTAACTATCTAACTTACTAACCTACTAACTTGCTAACATACTAACTTTCTAACCTTTAATTTATGTCATTTATTTTCTGCTTCCTAATTTTTATTTTTTGCACTCTAACTTTTTAATTTCTGTTATTTATTATTGCTTTCTAACATAACGAAATAATCTTTCTTCTTCTCTTCTCTTTCGCCGGCTCTGGTGGGGCTCTGCCTCTCTCCAGTTTTCATATTTTAAATTTATTTTCTGCAATTTACTTTCTGCTTTTTATTTTCTGCAATTTACTTTCTGCAATTTACTTTCTCGCACTTTATTTTTTACAATTTACTTTCTGCACTTTATTTTTTGCATTTTACTTTCTGCACTTCCTAACTTACTAATTATTAACTCTCTAATCATCTAACATTTTAATTTATCAGTTATCTAACTTTTTACTTGTTAATATTTATTGGGTGGTTGGTTTATACCACATCCTTGTTAATATTTAATGGCTGGTGTAAACTACCGACTTGTACATTATTTTTTCTATTTTAAGTCATTTATTTATGCTTAATTGATATCATGATTTAAATTCTGGTCGTTTAGTTAAAATTAATCCTGGTACTTTATATATTGATTTGTTTGAATCATAATCATACACAATTGACACAATGGCTGAAAATGAAAGTGTACATGATGAACATGAAAATCAACCGTTGCGAACTATGCATGAATATTTGCAACCATCTCGAAATTCTAGTCCATCATGTTTTATCTTTCCACTCAATGCCAACAGTTTTAGATTTAAGCCAGGTATGATTTCTTTACTTCCTAATTTTCATGGTTTAGAGTCTGAAAGCCCATATTTACATCTGAAAGAATTTGAGAAAGTATGTATTGCTTTCAATGACCAAAATTGCACTGAAGAGATTGTTAAGCTTAAATTGTTTCCTTTTTCTTTAAAAGATAAAGCAAAATCTTGGCTTAACACTATGAAACTAAGATCAATTGGCACATGGCAAGAGATGCAATGTGAGTTCTTGAAGAAATTTTTTCCAACACATAAAACCAATGCTATGAAAAGACAAATCCAAAATTTTTCCCAAAATTCAAATGAAGCATATTTTCAATGTTGGGAATGGTTTAAAGATTTGTTAAATTCTTGCCCACATCATGGTTTTGAAAAATGGCGCACTATAAGCTTCTTTTATGAAGGTTTAATACCTGAAACTAAACAATTTATAGAAACAATGTGCAATGGTGAGTTTCTTGATAAAGAACCTGATGAAGCTTTAGACTATTTAAACCAGTTAGCTGAAAATTCTCGATCTTGGCATGGTACTAACCCTTCTGAAAATTCAATTAGATCTAATCTTGCAAGTGCTAATAAAGGAAAATATCACCTTAGTCAAGAGGAAGATCTAAATGCTAGGTTATCTAGTTTGGCTAGAAAGGTTGAAGCCATGGAATTAAGAAAAGCAAAAGAAATCAAATCTATGCAAAATGAAGAAATTTGTGGCATTTGTGATGACTTAGGATACTCAACACATGAATGTCCCAATATTCTTATTTTTAAAGAAGTTGTACATGAGCAAGTAAATGCAATGAATAACTTTAAAAAGCCATTTACTTCTTCTTTTTCATATACATACAATCCGGGATGGAGAAATCACCCGAACTTCAGCTAGAGGAATAATAATCAGTCACAATTTGTGCAACCACCACCTCCTCAGGCACAACAGGACTCTCAAAATTCTTAAGGATATGCACCTTATGTCCCACCATATAGGAAAAACCTTGAAGAAACACTGCATGCATTCATAGAAAAGCAAGAGACCATTAATAAACAAAACAATCAAACCATGAGTGACATAAAAGAAACTCTTGCTAAACTTTCTTCTGCACTCACCATTCACGAGAAAAGAAAATTTCCTTCTCAACCTCAACCAAATCCCAAGGGTCAGTACAGTCTAAATGAAGGGAGTTCAGAAAACCAACAAGCGGACTCAAGTCAGTGATAACTCTTAGGAGTGGAAAGGTTGTTGAAAAACAAATTCCTGAACCTTGTGAGAAAGAAGATGAACCAATTGCCCAAGAAAATGAAGAAGCTGACCAAAAGGAGAGTAAACTCTCGCCTTCACCCCTATTTCCTCAAGCATTGAATAATCCAAAGAAATTGGACCACCACACTGAAATTTTTGAAATTTTGAAACAAGTGAAGATCAATATTCCTTTATTAGATGCTATCAAACAGATTCCTTGTTATGCCAAATATTTGAAGGACTTGTGCACTGTTAAAAGGAAACTAAATGTGAAAAAGAAAGCATTTTTTGCTGAACAGGTAAGCTCCATTCTTTAGAATAATAATGCGTTGAAATATAAAGACCCTGGTTGTCCTACAGTTTCATGCATTATTAGAGAACATAAAATTGAAAAAGCTTTACTTGATCTTGGTGATAGTGTCAATTTGCTTCCATATTCAATTTATCAGCAACTTAACTTGGGTGAGTTAAAACCAACTTCTGTAACTCTTCTACTTGCCGATAGATCAATTAAAATTCTAAAAAGAATAGTGGAAGATGTTTTAGTTCAAGTTGATAAATTCATATATCCTCTGGATTTTATTGTCTTGGATACTGAACCTATGGTTGATAGTTGCAAGTCAATTCCTATTATTTTAGGTCGTCCATTTTTAGAAACATCAAATGCTTTGATAAATTGTAGAAATAGAGTGGTGAAGCTAACATTTGGAAACATGACACAAGAGCTCAATGTTTTTAACATGTGCAAGCAACCACAGGAAGTCCTTAATGAAAAGGAGGAAGTTGAAAGAATTGAAGCCATTATAGATGATCATCTTCAAACAAGGAGTTCTTCTAACCCATTAGAAATTTGTTTAGTCAATTCATTTGAGTCAGGCATGCAACTAGAAGATGATATCTCTGAAATATGCTCTTTGCTTGATTGTACATAGGTAATGGAGTACAAAGGATGGAAGCGAAGATTTGAAGAGCTGAAACCCATGAATGATAATGCCCATGAAGAAGTACCCACATCGGAACTAAAGCCATTACCTGTTGGGTTAAAGTACACATTTTTAGGAGAAGAGCAAAACTTTCCAGTGGTAATTTCCTCGTCTCTTACTAAAGAACAAGAAGGTATGTTAACAGAAGTAATTCCTCATTACATGGTTACCTCAGGAATAGTGTTAAGTCATGTGATATCTTCTAAAGGAATTGAAGTTGATAAGGCCAAAGTTGAATTAATTGCTCATTTGCCTTCCGCAAAAACAGTCAGAGAAGTTCGTTCCTTTTTAGGACATGCAGGATTTTACAGAAGATTCATAAAGGACTTTAGTGCCATATCTAGACCATTATGTAATCTTTTGTTGAAAGATGCACCATTTGATTGGACTTAAGAATGTCAAAAATGTTTTAAAAAATTAATTGGTCTTCTGACATCTACTCCTATCATGCAATTTCCTGACTGGTCTTTGCCTTTTGAGTTAATGTCTGATGCTAGCGATTATGCTGTGGGCGCTGTTTTAGGCCAAAGAAGAAAAGGTAAGTCTTATGTGATTTGTCACACAAGTAGAACTTTAAATAGTGCACAAATAAATTACACCACTACTGAAAAAGAACTACTTGCTGTAATTTTTGCACTGGACAAATTTCGATCTTACTTAATTGGTTCTTCTATTGTGATTTTCACCGATTATGCTGCTGTTAGATATTTGATGTCTAAGTAGGATGCCAAACCAAGATTAATACGATGGATCTTGTTGCTTCAAGAATTCAACATCACAATAAAAGATAAGAAAGGAGCCGAAAATGTTATCGCTGATCATTTGTTCAGACTTACAATAGGCTCACCTTTTGATAGCACACCCATCAATGATTTTTTTCTGATGAATTTTTATTTTCTGTTAATTCCATGCCTTGGTTTGCTAACATAATCAACTTTCTTATAATAGGAAAGATGCCGCTTCAATGGACGCACCAAGATAAAAAAAAATTTTGACAGAGGTGAAAAATTTTTATTGGGATGACCCATATTTGTTCAAATATTGTCCTGACCAAATCTTTCGGAGATGTGTGCCCGACAATGAGGTAGATAGTGTCATTAAATTTTGTCACTCAAAAGCATATGAAGGTCACTTTTCTTCAAAGAAAATAACTGCAAAAATCTTGCAGTGTGGATTTTATTGGCCCACTTTATTTAAGGACTACTATGCTTTTTGCAAAAATTATGAAAATTGTCAAAAAATGGGCTCAATTTAAAAAAGAAACATGATGCCTCTAAACCCCATCCTTGTCATTGAAATTTTTGATTGTTGGGGAATTGATTTCATAGGTCCATTTCCATCATCATTTGGATTTGTGTATATTTTGGTTGCAATTGATTATGTCTCAAAATGGATTGAGGCGATTCCATGCTGACACAATGATCATAAAATTGTTCTCAAATTTTTAAAAGAAAATATCTTGTGTCGATTCGGAATCCCTCGAGCTATCATCAGTGATGGGGGAACACATTTTTGCAATAAACCATTTGAATCTTTAATAAAAAAATATGGTATTACACATAAAATTGCCACCCCTTATCACCCTCAGACAAGTGGACAAGTTGAATTGGCAAATAAGGAGATTAAACAAATTTTGGAAAAAATGGTTAACCTAAATCATAAAGATTGGTCTTTAAGACTAAACGAAGCACTTTGGGCTTACCGTACTGCTTTCAAAACATCTTTGGGCATGTCACCCTATCGGTTAGTTTATGGAAAACCTTGTCACTTGCCTGTAGAATTGGAACATAAAGCATTTTGGGCCATTAAAGCTTTCAATCTAAATCTTGATGATGCTTGCAAGATACGCAAAGTACAATTAAATGAAATTGAGGAATTGAGAAATGATGCATATGAGAACTCAAAGATTTATAAAGCCAAAACAAAAGCTTTTCATGACAAGACAATTTTGAGAAAATCTTTTGAAATTAGTCAAAAAGTTCTGCTTTATAATTCTCGCTTGCACCTATTCCCTGGAAAATTGAGATCTAGGTGGAGTGGTCCTTTTGTTGTCAAACATGTGTATCCTTATGAGGCCGTAGATATTGAGAATCCTAGGAATGGTAATGTGTTTAAAATCAATGGACAAAGGCTTAAATCATTTCTGGAAAACCAAGTTGATGAGGTAGAATTCATCTATCTTTTTTATCCTTATTATGAATAGAATTCACTATAATTTTGTTGCCTTATTTTTGCAGTTCTTTGTGTTGCCGGTTAAGTGGTGGATAACGGTACTCCGTGACTCTTAAGTCGGTTTATTTTTCAGTTTTCCAAAATAACTGAATCCTTTTTCACCTTTAAAATGGATGTCATTCTTTCAAACCTGAGAACACATTTTCCTTCTCTCCCTCAAAATGCTCTAAAAAAAATCTACAAAGTTAGATGTGAAAGATTGAGACTGTTAATGCACAAGGGTATACCAGAAGATGTATGCTAGATAATTGAAGCAAAGGTCCAACTAGCAGGTGAGTCTTCAAATTCATTTGACCCATACATGCTAGGTCTTGGAAGAAGTTCGTATTTTAAAAGGAGAAGTGTAACACCCCAAAATTTACTTTTCTACTATCAGAATTCATTCTAAAATATTTGTGATTTTCTGGAATTTTTCTGGAATTTTATGAGAATGCGAAATATTTTAATATATTTCTCGTTTTACGTATGTACTGAGCGGAACCGGAGAAATGAGATATTTTCTCTGAAAGCCTTGAACTATGGAAACGTCGATGGGACATCTTACTAAACTCGAGACCGGACACAGTTTGCAAGGTTTCACATTTTTCAAGAAATTTAATAGTAATAATAATGAAACGTTGTGTAGATTTCAACTGTTAGGTAAATTAATGCTGACTTCTATCAACTGTAATAATTATCTACTAAATAATAACATGTATGGAAAACATTATCCTACTATCAAAAATCTACTTTGTATCACATCCATTAACTTTAATTCCAAAAAGAATGATTAAATTAATTAAGCTTGTCAAGGGAAGCTTCTTAGAAATTTCCCAAATAATTCATTTTTCTCTCTCTTCACTCCCCACACTTATTCCCACGGCAGAGGCTATTTTGGGAGCCTAAAATACCCACCCTTCTCATTCTCACTTTTATCACTCCACTCTCATATTTCAAACACTCTTCTCTTCTTCTCCTTGCTTCACCACCGTACACACACTCATTGGAGATCATCTCCATTGTTTGCTACCACTAAACTCATTTCGTGTTTTCTTCCACCATTCCAAGACCATCCTTTGGTTCTTCTTCTTCCACTATCCACCATTGAAGCTAAAGCTTTGAGCTTGGAGGTAAAGTCTTCACCTTTCCTTCACTTTCTTCTCATTTTCGTTTTTCTTGGTCACCTATGTGATCAAGAACTCATTTTTCCATGGTTTGAGTGGACATTATGGAAATCACTCACATTGGTGTTCTTCTTGAAGGGAAAAACGAAAATCTAGGGCAAGAAGAGGTAACACCTTGTGTTGTCTTCCAAATAGGTAAGAGGGAGATGATCCTCTTCAACCAATCTTGGTAGTAAGGGAATGTCTTGTATGTGTGTTGTTATTGTTTTCTGAATCCATGTACAAAGTTCTCTCATTTTTATGTTGTTCTTCATGATAGTGTATTTTGTTGGGTTTGTATGATTTATTGATGTCTCTTGCATGATTTGAAGATATATTTGAGTAACTTATTAATTAAACATGATAATGATTGGTTTGGTTTGAGTTAAAGGACCTGGAGAACTCTGTTTTCTGCAAGTTTATGCATAGTAATCGATTACACGGGGCTTGTAATTGATTACCAAGCTCTTAATGGTACGAAATCGTGATTCTGGAAATCTGGTAATCGATTACGTCTTGCATGTAATCGATTACAGAGATTCTGTTTAGCTTGTAATCGATTACTAGAGTGGTGTAATCGATTACCAAGCCTTTGATGTCACGAAATGGTGCTTCTGGGAATCACGTAATCGATTACAACTTGTGGGTAATCGATTACGGAGGTTCTGTCCAATTGGTAATCGATTACCAGGGCTGTGTAATCGATTACCAGATCCTTGAAGTTACGAATCATGGTTCTGGGAATCACGTAATCGATTACAATGAGATTGTAATCGATTACAGAGATTTTGTTACGCTGGTAATCGATTACCAGGGTGATGTAATCGATTATCAAGACCCAAAAATGAGATTTTTGAGCTGGTAAATGATTGAAATTATGGTTCCTTGCCCTTTGTAACTCAAACATAACCTAAAAACCCTGGATTCAAGGATTTCACTTTACTTAAATGCGATAGGAATATGTATTCATACCGATAGAGAAGAAATGATTTTGAAAATGGAATTCTTAGATCCATGACATGGAAATTGTGGTATGTGTGAAATAAGGAACATATATTGATACTGGGAATTATTGTTGTAAGTTTGATTTCCCTATGTGGGTTATGCACTTATTGATTTAGTACTCAATGAGATAAGATTGATGATATGCCATTAAGGCAATGTTTTAATAAATGTGTTGTTGATATGTCATGTTGGACATTGATTAATGCTTATGTGCCATTGAGGCAATGCTTATGTTGAATGCATCATTGATGAACATACATGATTGGACATTGTGTCATCATGCATGTGTGTTGTCCGTTAGACATTGTTGAGAAGGTCATGTTGCCTAGGAGTTTGAATAACACCTTTGTGCGGGTGCGAGTAGACTAAGCGTAGGTGTCATATGTTGTTGACCCTGGGGGCGTTGGGGTGTGGGTGTCTCACAATAGACAGTGGTAGCTCCACTGGGGCCGTGGGATAGACCAATGCGACACACCAACGATCATGCCTGAGACGCTGTCCTATATCGCGATCAACTGTTGAGGTACCATGTATGAGCCAATGCGCAAACAATTTTATGAAAGAAAGCACACTGTATTTTAAGGCTACTGATATACTGGTATTACTCCTTGATCATTCACTCCAAAAATGTTTACGTCTAGCTCCATGGAGTAGGAACTTTGGTACCCTTGTTGCATTGTGAGTTGTCAGTCACATGGTCCATTGTGCATTTATAATTGGATAATGTGTTTACTATTATGACTGCGATATTTGTTTGACTCTTGGTAATGCTAATGTTGCTAGCTGGCTATGGATAATGTTAACTATTGTTCTTTGTTGCTTTACTGTTCTCGTTAATTGCTTTCGGGTATTACTGCATTTGTATGGATTAACTGTGTCTTATGTGGGCGTTTGACGCCGTTTATTTTCTTGCTGTCATGTTGGTACTGAAAGCTGGGAATCTCACATCTTTTGGTAATTTCTCTATTTTGTATTTTGGTTGGATCGTGTGCTCTCGAGAAGACACTCGTGAGGAGGACAAGGAAACCACTGAGTTTCAGGGTTTCTGGCCTTATCTCGACTGAGATCGAAGTTGTTGAGGATGTCATTTCGACTCTGTGGACTTTTTGGCTACGTGCGGATCAACTTTCTTGGAGGTCCGGACTACTGGCATATCAACGTGCAGACTCATCGATGTGTATACCACGGCGATGTGATGGTGTCCTTAGCGTGGAGACGTTATGACACTCCTATTCTGGATTTCCATGCTTTTGTATGGCTGGAGTTCTATATGCCCGTGAGGGACATGTGGGGTGAAATGTATTATACCCCTCATGAGGATTCCTTTTTGTCTACTGCCTGGGCTCCTGCCCGCTGTTCTGTCGTCCCGATGGATGTCTCGTCGGACGACGAGGACCCTGAGGAGGATCCATCAATGGTTCCTTCTCGTTCTAGGTAGTCTTAGGGTTAGTTTTAATTGATGGCTACTGATGGCTGTCCGTTTATTTTGAGGGAGCCTGACGTACTACTGGGTTAGTGGGATATATATATATATATATATATATATTATATATATATATATATATATATATATATATTATATTTGGGGTAGGTACACATTTTGCTTTTTGTATATTTTTGGAAATGTAATTTAAATAGGCTTGTATTTTTGGTACAAAGTATGTAATTACCCATATTGTGAATAGTCGTATGTTTCATTCCACGTTGATTTCGCTTTGACTTTTTTGACAGAAGTTTTATTGGAAAGAGGAACTTTTAATTTTAACTCAATCACACAATATATTTACAAACAGGTGTATATGTACATTAAATGGAAGTTTTAACCGGATTCATGTTAAAAAAAAAAGAAAAAAAATGTTCAAACTTTCTGTAATCATTTGTGTGTCATTTCACTATAGTGCAACGTTCCTTCTTCTCACCCATTATGACTAAGGGAGAAAAAGGGGCGTTACACTGTCTTGGTATCAGAGCTCCCGGTTATGTTTCTTTTGGGTCGTGTGGTTTTTTAACTGTCTTGTTTGTGCTGTCTTACTTGAAAGGAAACGATGGCTCGTCGAGGTGATATGGCTGCTGCCATAGAGGCGATACAAAGGATGGCTGAGGCAATGCTGCAACAGAACCAACAAACAGCTCAACAATAGGCTAGGGCTGCACAACAGCTAGAGGCTGCAGTGGACGTTCAGAACTTGGAAGGATTTCATCGCGCTAATCCTTCACAGTTTAAAGGGGAGTTTGATTCGGAGAAAGCTACATTGTGGATCCAAGAGTTGGAGAAAATATTTACGGGTATGAATTGTGTTGATGATAGGAAGGTGACCTATGCCGCATACATGCTGATGGGAGACGCCGAACATTGGTGGACGGGAGAACAAAGGCTACTGCAAACCGCGAACAGAGTGATAACTTGGAAAGTGTTCAAAGAAAGGTTCTTGAACAAGTATTTTCCTGAAAATGCCAGGCACGCAAAAGAAATGGAATTTCTGAGGTTGCGACAGGGAGGCATGACTGTGAGCGAATACGCCGCCAAGTTTGAGAACTTGTCCAGATTTTTGACCCATTTTCAACTTCAACCTGATGAAACTTGGAAGTGTCGGAAGTTTGAGAAAGGCCTGAGGCATGATGTGAAGAAAATTGTGATAGCCTTGAAGATTTCTCAGTTTTCTGAGCTACTCAACACTTGCTGCCGATTGGAAAGTGTGGAACAAGAACGTGAGGCGAGAAACAGAAACTTTGGGCCCATTCGATCCCAAAGAGGAGGTGGTGGTAACGCAAGCCGTTATCAAAAGAAGCCCTACTCCAGACCCTCTAGAAGCCAACAGCCACAAAAATTTCAAGGAGGAAGCCCAACTGGAAGCCCTGGAAAGATGGGTCAGAATGCTACAACCACTCCGAGATGTATGAAATGTGGGAAGGAGCATTTCACAAGAGACTGCACAATCAAAGGATTTATTTATTTTCGGTGCGGGAAACCTAGTCACGTTTCTCGAGACTGCCATTAGACCAAGGCGGAACCATCCGTCAATGTTGCTAAGACTTCTAAACCATAAGTTGGAGGCAGAGTCTACACCCTGAGTGGTGCTGAGGCCTCTGAATCCGAGGATCTGATACAAGGAGAAGGTATCATTGAAGGTAATCTTTTAATTGTACTGTATGACTCTGGTGCTACTCATTCTTTCATTTCACATGATTGTGTGAAAAGACTTGGATTACCTGTGTCTTCTTTACCTTTCGATTTGATTGTTTCGACTCCTACTGCAAAACCTATCATCACTACTAAGGTGTGTCTAGGTTGTCCTTTAATCATGGAAGGTCGAATCTTTTCTGTCGATTTGATCTGTTTACCATTGTCCTAACTAGACGTGATATTAGGAATGGACTGGCTATCTGGCAACCATGTCTTGTTAGACTGTTCCAGAAAAACAATAGTTTTCCCTTTGGATGAGGATTCTAGATTTTTGACCGCCAACCAAGTGAAAGCTTTTCTGAAAGAAGGAGCTCGAGGATATATGCTGTTATCTTCTTTGAAAGTTAAGAGTGAAGTTGATATGGACGCAATCTCTGTTGTTTGAGAATTTCCTGAGGTTTTCCCTGATGATGTACCTGGTTTGCCACCGGAACGAGAGGTCGAGTTTGCTATTGACTTGGTACCAGGAGTTGGCCCTATTTCTATAGCACCTTACCGTATAGCACCAGCAGAGCTCGTGGAACTTAAGAAGCAGTTGGAAGAACTTCTGGAAAAACAATTCGTGAGACCCAAGGTGTCACCTTGGGGAGCACCTATATTGTTGGTCAAGAAGAAGGATGGGGCTTCAAGATTGTGTGTGGATTACCGTCAGTTGAACAAAGTTACGATCAAGAACAAGTATCCATTGCCGAGGATAGATGACTTGATGGACCAATTAAAAGGAGCAGTTGTGTTTTCCAAGATCGATCTACGATCGGGTTATCACCAAATCAGAGTGAAAGTGGAAGATATTCCCAAGACGGCTTTTCGTACTCGTTATGGTCATTACGAGTACCTGATGATGCCTTTTGGTGTGACAAATGCACCTGCGATATTTATGGACTACATGAATAGGATCTTTCGTCCTTACTTGGACAAATTCGTTGTTGTTTTCATCGACGATATCCTGATCTATTCACAAAGTCACGAGGACCATGCTGAGCACCTCAGCATAGTTCTCCAGATTTTGAAGGAAAAAGAGCTATATGCGAAACTATCCAAGTGCGAGTTTTGGCTAGAAGAAGTGAAATTCTTGGGTCATGTAATCACAAAGGAAGGAATTGCAGTGGATCCTTCGAAGGTACAAGCCATACTACAGTGGGAAAGACCAACGACAGTGACGGAAATCCGAAGCTTCGTCGGGTTAGCCGGATACTACCGGAGGTTTATTGAGGGATTTTCCAAAATTGCTGGACCGCTCACTCAACTCACCAAGAAAGACCAAGCTTTTGAATGGACAGATTCCTGTGAAGGAAGTTTCCAAGAGTTAAAAAGGAAGCTGACTATGTCACCAGTGCTAGTCTTACCGAATCCTAGTGAACCATTTGAAGTGTACTGTGACGCTTCGTATCAAGGTTTGGGGTGCGTTCTCATGCAAAACGGAGGAGTGGTAGTTTACGCCTCAAGACAATTGCGAATGCACGAGAAGAACTACCCAACACACGATCTAGAGTTAGCTGCAGTGGTGTTTGCATTGAAAATATGGAGACATTATCTGTATGGAGCCACATTCAACGTCTTCAGTGACCACAAAAGTCTGAAATACCTGTACGATTAGAAAGAGCTAAACATGAGGCAACGAAGATGGCTAGAATTTTTGAAAGACTACGACTTCCAACTTCAGTATCATCCTGGAAAGGCGAACGTGGTGGCCGATTCTTTGAGTAGGAAGATGATTAGTGTTTCTACTATGATGATTAGAGAAAAGGACTTAATAGAGTAATTCAGAGGCATATGGTCATTTGTAGAGTTAACACCTGGTAAAATCTGCATGAATAAGATCACTATCTCGAATGACCTGATGGATGATATTCGAGAGAAACAAAAGATCGATAAATTCCTGCAAGAAGAAAGAGAATTAATGAGGCAGGGTGGTGTATCAACGTTGAAGGAAGGAGGCGATGGGATTCTGAGATTCCAAGGAAGGGTCTGTGTGCCTCAAGATGAGGAACTCAGAAAGTACATACTTGAACATGCTCATTTGAGTCAGTTGAGTATGCATCCTAGAATGACCAAGATGTATCAAGACTTGAGGAAGTTGTTTTGGTGGCATGGAATGAAAAGAGACATCGCTAGATGCGTGTCATCTTGTTTGGTCTGCCAAAAAACGAAGATTGAACATCAAAGACCAGCTAGACTGTTACAACCCTTGACTATCCCTGAATGGAAATGGGATAGTATTACCATGGACTTTGTTGTCAGGTTGCCAAGGACTAAGAAAGGAAATGACTCAATATGGGTAATTGTGGATCGGCTTACAAAATCAGCTCACTTTTTGCCAATCAACATAAGATATCCATTGGAGAAGTTGAGTCGGATATACGTAGGTGAAATTGTCAAACTTCATGGTGTGCCCACAAGTATCATTTCCGACAGAGATCCAAGGTTTACGTCTAAGTTTTGGAAGAGTCTTCAAGAAGTTATGGGGACGAAGTTGCGATTGAGTTCGGCATACCATCCGCAGATGGATGGCCAATCAGAGAGGACAATTCAGTCATTAGAGGATCTGCTGAGAGCTTGTACGATAGAGCAAACTGGAAGTTGGGATGAACTCTTACCATTGGTGGAATTCACCTACAACAACAGCTATCATTCAAGTATAGGGATGGCACCCTATGAGGCTTTATATGGACGGAGGTGTCAGACGCCTCTGTGCTGGTATCAAGATAGAGAACGACTTACCGTTGGACCTGAACTCATTCAGCAGACAACTGAGAAGGTTAAAATGATTCAGGAGAAAATGAAAATGGCTCTGAGTCGGCAGAAGAGTTATGCAGACAAAAGAAGGAAACCTCTTGAGTTCGAAGAAGGAGAGCATGTCTTCTTGAAAGTCACACCTACGACTGGGGTCGGTCGTGTCCTCAAGTCTAGAAAACTCACTCAAAAATTCCTTGGACCTTACAAAATTCTTCGTCAGATAGGTCCTGTTGCTTACCAAATAGCTTTACCCCCTTTTCTTTCAAACCTTCATAACGTCTTTCATGTGTCACAACTCAGAAAATATATTCCAAATCCCAATCATGTCATAGCACCTGATTCTGTACAATTAAAGGAAAACTTGACTTATGAGACAACTCCTGTAAGGATTGAGGATAGGAGGACAAAGCAACTCAGAGGAAAGGACATTGCACTAGTGAAGGTAATCTGGAACGAAGCAACTGGAGATGTGACGTGGGAGCTGGAGAACAAGATGAAGGAGCAATATCCCGAATTGTTTTAAGGTATGGAAAATTTCGAGGACGAAATTCTTATTTGTTGGGGAGAGTTGTAACACCTCAAAATTTACTTTTCTACTATCAGAATTCATTCTAAAATATTTGTGATTTTTTGGAATTTTTTTGGAATTTTCTGAGAACGCGGAATATTTTAATATATTTCTCATTTTACGTATGTACTGAGCGAAACCGGAAAAATGAGATATTTTCTCCGAAAGCCTTGAACTATGGAAACGTCGACGGGGGATCTTACTGAACCCGAGACCAGACACAGTTTGCAAGGTTTCACATTTTTCAAGAAATTTAACAGTAATAATAATGAAACACTATGTAGATTTCAACTGTTAGGTAAATTAATGCTGACTTCTATCAACTGCAATAATTATCTACTAAATAATAACATATATGGAAAACATTATCCTACTATCCAAAATCTACTTTGTATCACATCCATTAGCTTTAATTCCAAAAAGAATGATTAAATTAATTAAGCTTGTCAAGGGAAGCTTCTTAGAAATTTCCCAAATAATTCATTTTTCTCTCTCTTCACTCCCCACACTTATTCCCACGGCAGAGGCTATATTGGGAGCCTAAAATACCCACCCTTCTCATTCTCACTTTTATCACTCCACTCTCATATTTCAAACACTCTTCTCTTCTTCTCCTTGCTTCACCACCGTACACACACTCATTGGAGATCATCTCCATTGTTTGCTACCACTAAACTCATTTTGTGTTTTCTTCCACCATTCCAAGACCATCCTTTGGTTCTTCTTCCACTATCCACCATTGAAGCTAAAGCTTTGAGCTTGGAGGTAAAGTCTTCACCTTTCCTTCACTTCCTTCTCATTTTCGTTTTTCTTGGTCACCTATGTGATCAAGAACTCATTTTTCCATGGTTTGAGTGGACATTATGGAAATCACTCACATTGGTGTTCTTCTTGAAGGGGAAAACAAAAATCTAGGGCAAGAAGAGGTAACACCTTGTGTTGTCTTCCAAATAGGTAAGAGGGAGATGATCCTCTTCAACTAATCTTGGTAGTAAGGGAATGTCTTGTATGTGTGTTGTTATTGTTTTCTGAATCCATGTACAAAGTTCTCTCATTTTTATGTTGTTTTTCATGATAGTGCATTTTGTTGGGTTTGTATGATTTATTAATGTCTATTGCATGATTTGAAGATAAATTTGAGTAACTTGTTTATTAAACATGATAATGATTGGTTTGGTTTGAGTTAAAGGACCTGGAGAACTCTGTTTTTTGCAAGTTTATACGTGGTAATCGATTACACGGGGCTTGTAATCGATTACCAAGCTCTTAAGGGTACGAAATCGTGATTCTGGAAATCTGGTAATTGATTACGTCTTGTGTGTAATCGATTACAGAGATTCTGTTTAGCTTGTAATCGATTACTAGAGTGGCGTAATCGGTTACCAAGCCTCTGATGTCATGGAATGGTGCTTCTGGGAATCACGTAATCGATTACAACTTGTGGGTAATCGATTACGGAGGTTCTGTCCAATTGGTAATCAATTACTAGGGCTGTGTAATCGATTACCAGTTCCTTGAAGTTACGAATCGTGGTTCTAGGAATCACGTAATCGATTACAATGAGATTGTAATCGATTACAGAGATTTTGTTATGCTGGTAATCTATTACCAGGGTGATGTAATCGATTACCAAGACCCAAAAATGAGATTTTTGAGCTGGAAATGATTGAAATTATGGTTCCTTGCCCTTTGTAACTCAAACATAACCTAAAAACCCTGGATTCAAGGATTTCACTTTACTTAAATGTGATAGGAATATGTATTCATACCGATAGAGAAGAAATGATTTTGAAAATGGAATTCTTGGATCCATGACATGGAAATTGTGGTATGTGTGAAATAAGGAACATATATTGATACTAGGAATTATTGTTGTAAGTGTGATTTCCCTATGTGGGTTATGCACTTATTGATTTAGTACTCAATGAGATAAGATTGATGATATGCCATTGAGGAACATAAATGTTTACGTCTAGCTCCATGGAGTAGGAACTTTGGTACTCTTGTTGCATTGTGAGTTGTCAGTCACATGGTCCATTGAGCATTTATAATTGGATAATGTGTTTACTATTATGATTGCGATATTTGTTTGACTCTTGGTAATGCTAATGTTGCTAGCTGGCTATGGATAATGTTAACTATTGTTCTTTGTCGCTTTACTCTCGTTAATTGCTTTCGGGTATTACTGCATTTGTATGGATTAACTGTGTCTTATGTGGGCGTTCGACGCCGTTTATTTTCTTGCTGCCATGTTGGTACTGAAAGCTGGGAATCTCACCTCTTTCGGTAATTTCTCTATTTTGTATTTTGGTTGGATCGTGTGCTCTCGAGAAGACGCTCGTGAGGAGGACAAGGAAACCACTGAGTTTCAGGGTTTCTAGCCTTATCTCGACTGAGATCGAAGTTGTTGAGGATGTCATTTCGACTCCGTGGACTTTTTGGCTACGTGCGGATCAACTTTCTTGGAGGTCCAGACTACTGGCATATCAACAAGCAGACTGATCGATGTGTATACCACGACGATGTGATGGTGTCCTTAGCGTGGAGACGTTATGACGCTCCTATTCTGGATTTTCATGCTTTTGTATGGCTGGAGTTCTATATGCCCGTGAGGGACATGTGGGGTGAAATGTTTTATACCCCACGTGAGGATTCCTTTTTGTCTACTGCCTGGGCTCCTGCCCGCTGTTTTGTCATCCCGATGGATGTCTCGTCGGACGACGAGGACCCTGAGGAGGATCCATCAACGATTCCTTCTCGTTCTAGGTAGTCTTAAGGTTGGTTTTAATTGATGGCTACTGATGGCTGTCCGTTTATTTTGAGGGAGCCTGACGTACTACTGGGTTAGTGGATATATATATATTTGTATCTCTTGGGGTAGGTACACATTTTGCTTTTTGTATATTTTTGGAAATGTAATTTAAACAGGCTTGTGTTTCTGGTACAAAGTATGTAATTACCCATATTGTGAATGGTCGTATGTTTCATTCCACGTTGATTTCGCTTTGACTTTTTTGATAGAAGTTTTATTGGAAAGAGGAACTTTTAATTTTAACTCAATCACGCAATATATTTACAAACAGGTGTATATGTACATTAAATGGAAGTTTTAACCAGATTCATGTTAAAAAAAAAAGAAAAAAAATGTTCAAACTTTCCGTAATCATTTGTGTGTCGTTTCACTATAGTGCGATGTTCCTTCTTCTCACCCATTATGACTAAGGAAGAAAAAGGGGCATTACAAGAAGAGCAAAAAAGTTACAAGTTTGTCGCAAATGTGGACAATGGAATTATAACAAGCGATGTCGTTCTTTGGGGATGGTTTCCTCTTGAGACGCATTCTTATGGATTGGTGCATCATGAGCTTCTTAATTTGTGGAATCTCTTCAAAAATGAAGAAAAACACTGCAGTCATGGGAATCTGACTCTAAAAGACCCTATTTGCCAATTTATAAGAAAATTAGATGGGAAGCTTATCCTCGACTCATAGAAAGTGTTTAAGCCGTTACTGGACGTGAAACCAGAGGCAGATGTGAGCCATATCCACAACAATCTGTACATATTATCTTCTTCTTCTTCATGTTTTCTAAAAAAAAAGCAAAAATAAAAAAAATAAAAAAAATGTGTTTGAACAAGGGCGATCCGGAAGGAGTACCATGGCTTTAATTAGTTGTAGAGCCCCAGCCTTTGGTTCACCCATCATTGACTCGGGTGGACCTTTGCACGCTAATCCTTAAAAAAGTTTGTGTACCATGCTCTGTAGAGAGCCGCACTCCATAACCCAATGTTTACCATCTAGGCACTGTAGAGTTGATGGACAGGCAAAAGCGTCTCACTCTGGTTATTAGTGAGAAGTAACCCGCAACTGCTAAAGTGTATGAGGCATCTGAGCTTGATCCTCTCTTTTATAAGAAGGGGCTTTCAATGCCCTGGGATGGGACGTTCTGGATCTTGGACATTACGAGTTTTAGATTTTAGCATCTTTGTAACACCCTCCGTAGGGCGTCACATTTTAAATAAAACATAAAACCAAATGAAATCATTTTATAAAAGCTTTGAGTTTTAAAAGATAAATTTTAAAATATCTTTTTGCGGAAATATAAACTTACCAAAAATTATAAGTAAAACAGAAATCAGATTGAATTAATTAATACACATATTATATACGTCACAAAATATTCAACAACAATTTAAAACATAACATTTACAGACTCAGAGAAACAGTAGCAAACCCAAAGAAGGTTACTACTAATGGCATGGTAACAACACTAACGAGAAAACCC
This sequence comes from Ormosia emarginata, assembly GCA_029884605.1. Taxonomy (NCBI): domain Eukaryota; kingdom Viridiplantae; phylum Streptophyta; class Magnoliopsida; order Fabales; family Fabaceae; genus Ormosia; species Ormosia emarginata. The sequence goes on from JAQQTP010000088.1 coordinate 53,077,201, forward strand.
AACCTACATATTCCATTTCTCCACCAAACTGCATCCTGTTGAAACTTGGAAGATTACACCTTGACGCCGTCACCATCTTCAGAACATAGCCTCCAGTAGATCTAAGAAACTTCCTTCGTCTACTATACGAATTTAACAATAAAAACACAACAAGCAATACAGTAAAGAGGTGAGATCCCCTTTCACCAATACCAATACGGTAGCAAAGAATTATACGAATGACAAAGTCATTCCATACACACAGATATCATAAATATCATCATGTTATCAATTTATAAATAAAATCAAATAAGCATATATCATAATAAAATGAATAACAATAACAACATATAACATCACAGATGAATATATACTAAATAACGACATATAATATCATGGATAAAAATATAAGAAATAACCACATATATAAGATCATAGATAAAAATAAAAATAAAAATAATAAATAACAACATATAACATCATAGGCACAAAGATAATAACAACATATAATCATAAGATCACGTATGAAAGATCATAGATAAAAGATTACAGATAAAAGATCACAGATAAAAGATAATAATATACAGCATATAAACATATGCAATATGACACAATCCTACTCCATGGAGCTAAAAACAAACAGACATCAGAGAGCGAATGATCCTCAAAATCTATTAGTACCACGGCTGCCCAACCAAACTATTGCGCTGTCACACGTTGCATCTATAGCCCCACGTCACATGGAATCCATCATCCAAGGCGTGGTGTAGTTCACGGTCTCACGTTGTGGCACTACAGGCAATATACTATTAGACTTTACAAGATCTCGATTAAGTATAGTGTGTGTCGAATCCGTTAGTGTGTTGCCAATTACCACGGCCCAGAAGAGCAACCAACTGTCCACATATGGAATTATGCACACTAACGTCTCTAAGTCCATTCAAGATCGAACCACACTACGCTTATCGCACCGACAATACGATGTGATTCACCTCGTCAATCAATCCACCAAAAATTGACATAAACTCAACACATAATTTCAAAAATATGAAATTACGAAGATACCCTCAAGATAATAATATGCCCTCAATGGCAGAAAAATAGAAAGCCTGTACGGGTTCACATTTTCCCGACAGCGAAAAATCCTCAAAAGCCTGTACGGGTTCACATTTTCCCGACAGCGAAAAATAAATACAGCAACGGTCAATCGCGTAGAAATTTTATCGCATTTTCACAATCTCGTCGTTTTTATAAATGTTTTTAAATCGCGTAAATTTATTTTACTGTTTTTAAAATCGCGTAGAGTTTTTAATACGTTTTCTCAATCGCGTAAGATTTTTAAATCATTTTCTTGTCCAAATTCCTTAAAAACACTGTTTAAAACAAACAAAAATAATATTTAATACATTTAAACTACGTGGAATATTTTTCATGCCGTATACTGTCTTTTGGACATCTTTTCTATCTTATTTGTCCGTTTTTAATATAAATTGACAGTATTATGTTTAGAAAAATTATAATAATGATTTTCTAGGTTTATTGTCAAAAATCCTTTTTATTTTTATTACAACCAATAAATTACACTTTTAAAAATTACTAACTGTTGGGAATTTGCGGATCAAAAGTCTCGCAGCGGAATAACAGAATTCCCTCACAGGATCCATGCGAAAAATCCATAATCCGAGTTTTTTTTTTAAATTTTTACCTCTTGAAGCGTGATAAACACAAGCGAGGTGAATCACCAACACCGTAATAGCGACGATGTTTCTGCGGTATCCACACGAACAGACTTGCAAAAGGAGTCACGCCTCTGTTTTCGTAGTGCTAGCTGCGAAGAGAGGAGAAGAAGACCTCACTATCTCTCACTCACTTTCTGTAGGTGCGGCTAGGGTTGTGATGTAACCTAGTAGTAGCCCCCTTAGCAGTATTATTTATAACAAAGGTTGTCTTAAGTGAGTGTGAGCAGTAGCAAGGTAAGTGGTGCAACCCTAAACCCATCTGTCATGAGTTAGGCCCACAGTTGAATCCGAGTCCAACTTGGATTCTGATTACTCCAATTTAGTCTGTTCTAAGTGTGCGACCCTGCAGGTTCTCATGACGTTGGTAGTAATATTAAAATCTCATTTTAATATTACAAACAGTGAGCGGTATCTAGCAACACATCACTGCTACCCAAGTAATGAGAATGTCAGTGATTTTACATAACCTATCTGTAACCAATGTTTCCGTGTAGTTTAGTCCATTTGTCCAGATATCCAGATTGAACACAAGGCATGGAATGTGTCACCCTTGTTTAGTTCAATCTTCAGTTTCCTGATTCCCGAGTAGACATAGTAATAACAAATAAGATCAATATCTCATATTGACTCATTTGAGCATGGCCATGCATTTCGTAGTCTCACTCAATCAGGGGGCCCGAAGATATCGTTCCTGTTATGTAGGAGGGACAAATCCCATCTAGGTCACTCACATTCCTCCACATGTATTGTGGCATGTCTAATAACCAACGTTATAATCATCTTGTTACAGATGACGTTTGATGGCATTAAAACACACAAATTCTCATGTAGGAATCGTAGTGATTTCAGGTCAAAGGACCACATACACCATTATCACTATGAGAATCGCTTATGACACTCACGTAACGATCCACGTAGCGTTCTCATGGCGGGTCTGTCCAATACATCATTACTCTAATATGTATCCATGTGTAGACTTGATATCTCATATCCATGACCCGTGAGATGTGGTCATCAGTCTACGCACATACTAGCCTCAATGTATTATTGTTGTCCTAATTAACAATAATACTTAACTAGGGACATTTAAGAATAGTGTTTTATCCAATAGGATCTCACGATCAAGTCATCCACTTGATGTCCTATGGTATCAAACTCACTATTCTAAGGACTTTATTATGTCTACCAAAAAGAACACAATAAATGAAATGCCTCATATAAAATAACATAATATAATGTATGTAAATACAAACAAAATGCATTGGCCACTAGGGCATACACCAACACTAACGTGCTTCAAAACACAAGGTGAGTTATACATTAGAAATTTTACAAAGCTACTGTATTTCTTCTAACAGTAAAAATCATTAGCTTAAACTTCTTAAACTTAATTCTAATCAATGTATTTCTTTAAAACTCATTGTAATAAAATCCTTTTGGCATTTATTACTTAAACTTAGTTGAAAACAATTCTATAAATCAAAAAGATTTAAATTTGGCATTTTGGCCGAAAATCATTCTATGCTTTATAATTCATTCCTAATTATTTCCATACATTTAATCTCTTATAAAATTCTTGATCTAATTTATTTTTATTAAATTATCTAGTCCATAATTAGAAAATAAATTTGGATTAAAAGTATGTGGCATGTTGGCCAATTTTAACAAAGTCTTTGTATTTGATCTTTAAATTATTTTTCATCTTCTAAATCAATGTCCAATTTATTGTATTACCTAAATTCATTAAATCATTGTTTTAGAAAATGGTTTTAGAAATCAAAACATTCAATTTAGGCATGTTGGCCGAAATACCTAATTTTATTCTTGGATCCATAAATTCATTTTTCTTACTTTAAATCAATTTGTAACTTGTCAATTTTCCTAGGTTAATTAAATCACACTTTTAGAAAATTGATGAGAACATTTTGGTCCTCCTTTTATATTAAGGCCGTAAGCCTTGGTGTTGTGTTCTTTGGAACACTCATACAATTTTTCACATGCTATTTACATTCTAGAATAATTACCATACTTCTATAAACACATGCAATATATTAACACATGTAATATATCAAAGCAATCATAAACACATACCAAAAATTATTAAAGCTATAAACATGCTTACTCACATAATCAATCACAATTAGGAAAAACTATAAACAATCAAGTGAATGAATCCTTATGGATTCTTCACCACAAACACAAACATTCCTCACCACCAACACATGGTTGATGAGGGTAATCTCCCTCTTACCTCTTGTAGAAACCTCCAAGTCCATTGTATGTCTCCTTCAAGCAAGCTTCCTCCACCAAGAGCTCCTTGAAAACAAAGAAAACATACAATATTAATACCTAAGGCTCTAAACTAGAATAATCATGGATTAAAATCATGATTAAAACTTTGAAATGGATAGAAATATGAAGATTAAAGAATCCTACCTTCAAGGCTTCAAACTTAAGCTTTGAAGAACAAGGTAGAAAATGGAAGATTTAGGAAAAACTTCCAACATGAAAGTTCTTTAGAAATACATGGAGATTCAAGACCTATGGTCATTTAAAATTATTGAAGCTTGGAAGAGGATTTTTGAGGGGTTGGCCGTGAGCTTGAAGAAAGGGAGAGATATGAGCTTTTGTGGTTTTTGCTTGATAGGAAGATGAAGATGAAGGAATCTTGATAAATTTCTAACATGAAAGTGTCTTGGTTTGATGAAAGGATTCAAGAAATGATATTGGTAGGATTTATTGAAGTTTGGAGAATGGTTCGTGGTGGTTTGGCCGAATCCAAGGGGGAGAGAAAAGGAGAGAAATTTGGTTGCTTGATCTTGGTTCTTTGGAGAAAAGGATATAGAAGAGAACAAGTGAGATAAATGGGTGAAGTTTGCCCTCTTCTTGGAAGCTATGGCCATGAAACACAAGGAAGGAAAAAGGGATAAGAGCTTTTGCTATTTGGAGAATTTTGGAGAAAGATGAAGACTTTGATTAAATGAAACAAAGTCTCCTATTGACTACACATAGCCGTGAACCACTTTGAGAGAAGGAGGTAAATATTTTTGGTTTTGCTTTCTCCAAATGCATGGAGAAAAGAGAATGAATTGAAGTGTTGAATATTGCCTTCCTAAAGCATGCAAGTTGCCGTAGAAACACATGCACAAAGCCACTAAAATTGACTTGGTCTTACTTGGTTAATTAATTGAAAGATAGTAAGAATTGAATTTGTAATATTTGCTTCATCAAAAGGCTTTGCTTTTAAAAAGCAACAAAGAGAAGCCATCAATATTGACTATTCTTCATTTGTTTAATTTGGCTTTCTAAATGAATTTCCTAAAGCTTTCTACGTGAATTCACTTTGGTGAATTTGGCTATTAGAGCAAATTGCTCTCTTCCTCCACCGTAGAACACTAAACTTCAAGAAGCCTAAATTTATTTGATAGCTTGTTTTCTATTGGTTCTTAAAAATTCAAGCCATTTATCTTGACCAAGTTCTATTGGTTAAATATTTACTAACTTGATTCTTATTGGTTGCTATTTTTGTTGACCAATTCCTATTGGTGCACATTGTATATTTTCTAACATACTTTAACTAATAAACAATAATTATACAATAACTATTGTTTATAAAGTCAGTGTTTATTGTCTAATGGGTAATAAAATATACATAGATTTTTATTTTAGACTAACAGAGTAGCAATTATTATTAATCATTTTTTTCTACTGATTACCCTTGATGAGTCATAAAGCGAGTCATCAAAGAAAAATTTCTAGAATATGTGACTCACTACGATGAGTCAGTATGATGAGTCATCGTGGAATTTTTTTAGAACGGGTGAGTCAACATGGCGAGTCAGCGTAGATATTTTATAGAGCAGATGAGTCAGCATGGCGAGTCATCACCGAGTCACTTGATCGCATTATTGGGTCGTGTCGCATGGCGAGTCAGCATGCTGAGTCATCGGAGAAGTTTCTGGAACTGGCGAGTCATCATGGTGAGTCACAGGCTGAGTCACCACTCCTGGAACCTTCTAGAAGCTGCTGAGTCATGATGCTGAGGTGTCACGCCACGTGTCATCGTCCTATTGGCCTGTTGCGATGAGTCATAGCCACCAATTTTGACCAGCTCCTCATTGGTCCACGTGTACAACACTTGATGACTAAACGTGGGTCCCGCAAAATATTTTCGGGTCCGCTGTCACTTATTTGTACTGACTAATAAAATAATATTATAATAATATAAAATTATTTTATTTGACAGTTAAATCTTAAAAATTAAAAGATTAATTTTAGGATCATTCAGAATTGGGTTTAGTAAGATCCCTCGCCTCTGAATAATTAAAAACAGATTTTCCCGGTCCGAAAAAATATTATTTTCCTACCCTGGAGCAAATCACACAAAAAGTCTAAATAAAATCACAGACAGTAATATTGAGCACTGTATCAAGTAGAAAACAATTAAAAACAGCAAAAATAGCAAAAACAGCACATTCGGGACGTAATGGTCATTTTTTCATTTTTTCCCACAATGTAGCTAATCATCCAAAACGTTCAAATAAAATATCCAGCAGTATTATATAGCTGTATATTACACAGAAAAATTTAAAACAGCGGATTCAAGAAAAATTTTATTTCACTGTCTTGAAGAAAAATACGTAAAATGATTATATAAAATACCAGACAGTATTATACATCTGTTTTTCACACAGAAAAATTTAAAACAGTAATTTGATAAAATTTTTATTTTACTGTATCGAAACAAATTATGTAAAACGACCAAATAAAATAACAAATAGTATTATTTTTCTGTATTTCATACAGAAAAACAAGAAACAATAAAATAGGGACACAACGGTCTTTTACCCAAAAGTTGGGGTGTTACAATCTTTGTTGATATTATGAGCCCAAGTGTGAGCTCTCCAGGTTCCAGACCTAGGATGGAAACCCATGGTTGTTTCTTCTTTCTCCTTTCTTCGAATAAATGGACGTGAATGTCTACTACACTGGTGACACGCAGTATAAAGATATGCCACTACTGCACTCATGACACACAGTATAAAGATACGCCATGAAAACTGTACATAAAGGTATGTCATTATTTGCTATTATATTTCTTTTATCTTTGTATGATTTTGCTGTATTTTGGTTTCGGACAGACGATCCTTTGAGCAGGGTCCTTCAGGGGTTTCTAGACTTCTTTATCCGGATGGTTTTCTTGAAGTAAAAAAAAAACAAAAAAAAAAAGATTATGTGTTTCTTAATTTCAAACTTTTCTGACAACAACCAACCTACCCTTATAGGTGCTATTATTATCTTTTCCATTCTTTTTCCTATTTAAACACTTCATTTTCTCTATTTTCTTCTAACTCAGAATCATTCAAGGGGAAGGTGAGTATAGAAATAGAAGGTGTTTCTGTTTGTCAACTTAAAAATATATGTGTATTTTGTGGGTCTAAGTATGGGAAGGGTTTAGAGTTTGTAAACGCAGCTACCACTCTTGGTCGATCACTTGCTGCGAGGAATATTCATCTTGTATATGGGGGAGGTTGCCGTGGGTTAATGGAGGCTATATCACTTGCTGCATATATAGGAGAAAGTCAGGTTTTAGGTGTCATTCCTAGACCTTTAGCTCAATAGAACATCACTGGAAAGACAATTAAGGAGGAACTTAAGGTATCATCAATGCATGAACGAATGAAAATAATGCTTGAAAACTCTGATGTATTCATTGCCTTACCAGGTGATTTTGGTACCTTAGAAGAAGTTTTTCAAATTGTCTCTTAGACCCAACTGAACATCCACCATAAACCCATAGGTTTGTTGAATGTAAATAATTTTTTTGATATTTTGTTACTCTTTCTTAACCATGCTCTGGAACAGAAATTTATCACACCTTCGGCAAAACAACTTCTTATCTCTGCTTCCATTATTGATGAGTTAATTGATAAATTAGAAGCTTTTGTTCATAAACCTGACCCAACAATAGCTCAGATAGATTGGTCAACAGGAAGCAGTGAGGGAAGTAGTATGCAACGCAAGCCCGATTAGACACTGTAGTTATTTAAATAATATTAAGCTTTGGTTTTATTTATTGTACTTTGCTTCTGTTTAAATTTGTGTCAGGTTTCATTTTTCAGTAATTTCTCCAACAGGTAATATCTTCTATCCTTTACTTATCTATATTTTAACATTGAGGATAATGTTGTGATCTAGTTGGGAGGGAAGGAAAGTTGACCAAAAAAAAATTCTTTTTTTTTTTTGGGAAGTATGATATGATTGTCATGGACTTACTAAACCAATGAATGATGGCAGAGTAAGGAGTAATTTTACTTCTGAGACGCATCTAAATTAAGAAGTATGTTTAGTGATATGACTATTAGAAACCTATTCGTAGTAAAACTAATTAAGGATGGCAGAGTAAGGAGTAAATTTTACCTTGGAGGTAATTTTACTCTTGAGACGCATCTTAGTTGAGGAGATAATTATTTTGTGCAGAAGTAGAAAATGGATTCTTGGATCCTAGCATAAATTGTCTTCTTTCTTAAAAATCACAAGCTTGGATATGAATGCTGATATGGTGGATTGAGAATGATAGAAATATGCCTTGTGAGATTTTGAGTCTATTGATGAATGGATTGAATATCTGTACCATTCTCTTCTTTCTTGTGTGATTTTCACTCATGGAATTGTTACTCTAGAACTTGCTTTGATTCTTTTTTAGGCTACATTTTAACATACATACAGAAACATGATTGAGGCATTTTGAAATAGCTACTTTGACCAAATAGCCATCCTTGTATATTTTCCCTTGTGTAACCCCTTTAAGCTTATTTGGCCATTCCTTATTTTTAGCTCATTACGTGCCTGCAAAAAAAAAAAATGTTTTACCCAACCTTAGGGAATAAGAGAGCATTGGCTTTGTTTTTGAATAAGTGGGGGGGTGTATGTACAAAATGATAAAAAAAGATTATCACAGTTTAGAATAAAGGTGGATGCTTGGAAACAACAAGAAGAAAAGGAGAAGGTTCAAGTCTAACAATGAATTCAATTCACCAATTTGGGATTGATCTTCAACAAAACATTAGTCAAATATTGGTGATTGTCCTTTATGATGAATGTTCTCAAACATTTTCTCCACTCTAACTGTACTATAATGCTCTTTTATTCTTTTTGGTATTTATCTTCTCATATCCATATTATCCCCTCTCCTTTACCATGACCCCATTACAACCTTGAATAAAGTCCTCTTGATTTTTGTATGCATGTGGTTTGAGTAGCGGAGAAGTAGAAGATAAGCAAGCTTATGGTAGTGCAATTGTTCATGAGTTGAATAGAGTGAAATACTTACCTTTTAAACACTTAGAGATTGAGAGTGAATTCTGTGAGGATCTATCATTCTTGATTCATTCTTTTCAACTGAAGTTTTCTTGCTTATTGGTTTCAGATGTGAAGAAATGTTACCTCATTTATGCTTTGATCCCTTGAATTTCTGGTTGCTCTTCTTGCTTCATCGAGTCTTTTAGAGTTTTTAGCTATTGAGCCTATGTCGTTTTTCTTTATTTCCTAACTTTGGTCTTATGTGTTTTGCCCAGGAGTGCAAAAAGCTAAGTGTGGGGGAATTTGATAATCACATATTTTATACATTAATAAACCCTCATTTTTAGTCATTGACACTCTCCATGTACTTAATTGATTAAGCCTGGTTATGTTTTGTAAGTTTGGACTCAAATTGGACTTAATTGATTTTTCTAGCATTATTTGGGTCCTACACTATTTCTGTATTTCCGCCATATCTTGAGTTCTAGATGTGTAAAAATTATGTATCTTACCTTGTAGGAAAGATAAGAGAAAGCTCTACAACTTTCATGCAGAGCTCCAGGTAAAATATGGACATATAGAGGGGCTAAATGGGCTTGGAAGTCAGAACACAAGTTTTGTGACTGGAACCTGAAAAGTATGCAGTAATCAAAGCATAACTCGGGTTGTAGGAATTATCTTGGGTTGAAATTTGGACATTTGAAAGGTAAGACCCATATCTACAACTTTTATAAAGAACACAAGAGCTCATTCGGACAGCTTGGAGGTGATATTGGGTCTGGAAGTCAAAATAGAGGTGCTGAAACTGGGCCTGAATAGTCTGCAGTAATTGGGTCATATCGTGGGCTGTAGGACGAACTTTTGGATGATCTTGGTGGCATTGGAAATATGAGACAAAATGCTACAACTTTCATGAAGACCATGTTGCTTCATTCCAATGGCATCCATGAGATCAACTCTGAATGATTTCGGAGACAAAGAATCTCAATAATTTTCCACTCACCAACTCACCATTTGGCATTTTCCACTCATCCACCTACTCCTCACCTACTCTTAATCTGCCCCTTTGTCATTTTGTATCCCTAGTCCTCTATAAAAGGCACCATTGGCTGATCATTTGGTGCTCTTGGTGTTAGGCTTAGTTTTTAGAAGTTATGGTTATGCTTGTTTATTGTTTTCCTTTGTTGTAATTTTCTCTTGCTTTAAATTAAAGTTATGTTCATCTTTCTCTTCTTCTCTCTTTCTTTCTTCTTGTCTATGAGTAACTAAATCTTCATCTTGCTTGGGTGAAAGAGTGAAGCTCTTGGTAATGAAATAAGATTAGATTATTCTATTTCTTGTGCTTAAATGATATATTATCAAATGGACATTATATGTGTTGTATTTAGTTTCCAATCAATTTAGAAACCTTCTTTGTATAATGAAGATCTTGATTTATTGTAGACAATAGAATTGGCACAGTGAATGCTTGAACTCATTTACAAATGTTGGTAGATAATTAAAGGAATCATAATATGATTGCATATATAATTAAACTTTGAATGTTATATTTTCCGATTGGAACCTCCATTGTGTGAGGATTTCAATTAAGTTATAAAGAGAAATAATCTTGCCTTTAATTTATTACCAAGAGTGGATCTCCTAACCCAAGCAAGTTCTTAAATTCATTTGTGAACATATTTCATTACTTTTAGTGTTGTGACAAATCTTTTTCTTACCTCAATTAATTTTTCTTCATCAATTCCTTATGGATCGACCTCGGACTCCCGAGAAATTTATTACTTGAGACAACCTGCACTTGGGTTTGCATCTTTAAATCCCGCAGTCACTTGATCTTTGAAATCAAAACATTTATTCATTTTCCTTGCTCTTCTAAACATCCACTTTTACCATTCATGAAAATATTAATTTGTAAACACCTATTTTGAGGTGTCTTGGCCGTGAGCCTCTTGGTCATTGGAACCAAAAATTATTTTCCTTTCCAACAATTATTATGTTATACATAACATATAATCAATATATTATATTTCAAGCATACCATAAAAGCCATAAAAATCATACTAAACATGCAAGCACAAATAAATCATGCAAAGCATATAAACCACATAAACACCCACAAATTATTACACAACCATGGATATGAATCCTCATATGGATTCACCATCCATCAAATACAAGATTCATCTCTCACCACCATACTTAGTTGGTGAGATGGATCTCCCTTTTACCTCTTGAAGAACCTCAAAAGCTCCTTGCTTTGCTTCTTTTTCAAGTCCTTCACCACCAAAGGTTTCTTAAACACAAAACAAAACATATATTTATTAGCATATTAAGCTTGAACAAGGTAAACCATGGATCAAACATGGCTTAGAACATGAAAAAGAGATAAGAAGTGAAGTTTCCATAACTTCACCTTAAAAACCCTAGAACTTTGCTCTTGAAGAAAGTCCTTGAAGATGATAGATTTAGAACTTGGCCTAAACTACAAAGTGTCTTAGATTGAGGTATAGATTCAAGAAGTAAGGTTGTTTAAAATTTTTGAAGAGTGATGGTGGGTTCTTGGCCTCTTGGCCGTGAGCTAACTTGAAGAGAAATGGAGAGAAAAGTTTGATGAGCTTAGCTTTTTGGAATGATCGAGAATGATCAAGATGAGTAATAATTGTGTCTTGAAACCTTGCTATGGCCTTAAGCCATCAAAAATTGAACTTCCCCTCTTGTACACTCAATGAGTGACCAATTGCACTAGCCACCATTTTGGGCATTGTTAGCCATTGATTAGATCAATGGTTAATATTAATGTAGCTTCTAGGTTATAGCTCCTCAATGATAAGACTTAATCTAAGCCATTGGATCTTTCTTCCTTGAAATCCTAGCCATTAGATGCATCTCCAAAATGAAGGGTCAAGATCACCTCTTTATACTTTCCATCCAACGATCATAAAAAGTCCTTGCCACTTTGTAAAACTAATCTCCACCCTTGATTAAATCAATGGTGGATCTCCAAAGGCTTCAACATTAAGCTTGCTTCCTATTGGTCCATCATAAAGTCGTCATAACCATTAATGTTGACTAAGTAGTATAATATTTATTTTTATTTGCTATTACCCTACAGATACAATTAACTGTAGTTTTCATTGCCCGATAATTAAATACAGTACAAAACATAGTAAAAGAAAATTTTGAAAACTATTTCCAGTTTTGAGTTTAGTAAGATCCCCTATCCCCGTCTCAACAGTACAAAATTTTCTGGCTCCGAAAAAATTTTCACTTTTCAAGGCCTGTCTGGGCCCAAATACAGCCCCCCTTGGGTCCTGTAACATCTCGAAAATTAATAATTTTATGACAAATAATCGTTTTATAATATTTTTTATTTTTGAGAATTTTTCTGAATTTTTTTGAAAATGCAGAATATTTTAATATTATTCATCATTTTGCGTGCACACTGAGCGGAGCCGAGAAAATGAGATATTTTTCCCGAGAACCTTGAATTGTGAAAACGTCGACGAGAGATCTTACCAAACCTGAGACCAGACATGGTTTACGAGGTTTCATGTTTTTTGAGAAATTTTATCTGACAAGATGAAAAATTGTTGTGCAAAATTTTACCCGCTGAACAATTACTGATTTCTATCAACTATAACAATTGTCTATTAGATAATAGCATGTATTAGAAACCCTATCAACTTATCCTAATGCAATCCACTTTATGTCAAATCAAATCCACTTTAATTCAAATTAGTGTACTTTCATCAAAGCTTCTTTGAGAAGCTTTGACTACCAAAAGACCAAGCTACCATTGCTTGTTGGAGAAGCCTCTCCCCCTCCTTCTCTCCCTCCTTTGCCACAGCACTCTTGCCCTTGGGAGGCAAAAAATTTTGCCTCCCCACTTAACCTAATACACTAAAAAATATCTTCACTTTTCCAAACACTTTCTCTCTCTAACCTCGTCTTCTTCATTTTCCTCCTCCTTCTCTCTTCTTCTTCCCTCTCAGCCACGAAATTGCAGCCCCATTGCCAACCATTTCTCTTCACTTTTCTCTTCATAAACACCATTTCTATACTCCCCTCAACCTCCTTTACACTTCCTATTTGAAGGGTTTTCTTCAAAACCCAACTTTTCCTCCATTGCCATCCAAGACAAAGCTTCCAACTTTGAGGCAAAGCTTCCATTTTTCTTCTTCTTTCTCTTCATTTTTGTGCTCTAGGGTCTCATTGGAGACCAAAGATCCATTCTTTACCATGTTTAATATTGGTTCTTGATGAATGAAATTTTAGGGTTTTGGGAAGCTCAAAACCGAATCTCCAAGGAGGAAGTAGGAGCCCATTTTCGTGTTCTTCATTTAGGTAAGAGGGAGATTTACTCACTTCAACCATTATTGGTGGTGAGGAGACTTTTGTGTGGTTGTTGATGGAGAAATCCATCTTTGTATGTTTACTTTGTTGGGTGATTTTTCATGTTTAAGTATTCTTAATTGAGATTGATACTTGTATAATGATCTTGAATGTATTGGATATGTTGACAATGCTAGATCATGTTAGGGTTGTTAAATGGAAAATTTGGAGTTTCCTACCCTAATATGAGGCCATGGTTTTGACTAGGATTTTGAGGTATGAATCGGTTTTGTACATAAATAAAATGAAGCTTATGTAATTAATGGTTGAATGATAATGTTAGAAATTAATGGATGGAGATTTTTGAGGGTTTCCTAACCTAATGTGAGGCTACGGTTTTGGCTTGGAATTTAGGGAAATAGGAATGATTTTGTGTGAACTAAAATTTGAGTGATTATATATCAAGAAATTAGTGCATAAAAAGGAAATAAATTGAAACTTTGAAGACTTGAGAGGTCACGATTTTTGTGAGAAAAATTGGAGTTCAAATGATGCTTTAGTGTATCCTTGGAATTTAAGAATTTAGAGACAAACATAATCTATAATGAGATGGGAGAATTGAATTGGATGATAACACTTATGAGGCCTCGGTCTTGGCTTGAAATCTCTAAGGTTGGAATTGAATTGTGTAAGATGAAATCTATGTGATTAGTTATGAAATGAGTAAGATATGAAATGGAAATTTTGGGGGTTTCCCACCCTAATGTGAGGCCACGGTTTGGCTTGAACCTTGAGAAAGTGAATTGATCCCATATGAAATAAAAGCTAAGTAATTAGGTATCAAGAGACTAGTGCATAGAATGGAAGGAAATTTAGAACCTTGAAAGCTTGTGAGGCCACGGTTTTAAGGGTTATTTAACGTAGGAAATTTCATAATTGATCATGACTTAAGTTATTGGAAACGTTGGACCCTTAATGGGGAATGGTGATAAATGATGGACTGTAAACATACATTGATGTTGAGAAGTGGTTCTATATTGTGGTAAGACCCTATGTGGGGCTAAGTACTTGTTGATGAATTTCTTGAAGAGATTATGACATATTGACATTGAGAATGATTTTATATACCATTGTGGTATTGCATATGATAAATGTATCATTGATATGATTTATTGACATTGAGAATGAGTGTATATGCCATTGTGGTATGCTTATGATAATTGTATCATTGATAGATATACATGATTGGACATTGTGTTATCGTGCATATGTGTTGTCTGTTGGACATTGTTGTAAAAGCGGTGTATGCCTAGGAGTTTGAATAACACCTATGTGCGGGTGCGAATAGACTAAGCGTAGGGTCATAATGGTTGGCCTTGGGGGCGTCGGGGTGCGGGTGCCTCACATGGACAGTTATGAGCTGCTCTGTGCCGTGGGGTAGACCGATGCAAACACAACGACGATCCGAACTTAGACGCTGTCCTATATCGCGATCAACTGTTGAGATGCCATGTATAAGTCATTGTTGCGCAAATATTTTTATGAGATGAAGCACATTATTTTTAAGGCTAACGATATACTGGCATTACCCTTTTATCATTCACTCCGAAAATGTTGATGTCTAGCTCCATGGAGTAGGATTTTGGTATCATGATGCATTGTGCACTGTTCATTGTCAGTCTCATAAATTGTTGAGCATGAACACTTGTGACTGTGAAAATATCTGTTTTATTTCTGTAATAATTATCTGGATATTGTGCTGATTGCTTGAGATATTATTACTTATAATTGTACTACTTTGCTATAAATTCTACTGTTACTATTAATGAATATCTGGAGTGTGTTGCTATGTGGGTGCTCTGCGCCGTGTTGTCTTCTTACTGCTATAATGGTAATGAAAGTTAAGTGTCTCACCTTTTTACTATATTACCCTATTTTATGTCGTATTGGATAAAGACAATGAAGAGCGCGAATTGAGTTCGATTAGTTAGGCTTAAAGGATCAACTTTTGTTTCCTTGTGATGGCATATGCACAACCTCTTCTGTTTCGCACGTGGATACAGTTTCATAGTGGCTTGGAAGCCTGACATTTTGATCGTGAAGCAAAGCGTGTTACTTACATTGGGGATGTGACCCTAGTTCAGTGCGGTAATGAACCTGGAGCTAGTACGAACATGTCTTATGTTCCTATACGTGTGGAGTTCCCTATACCCATTGGGGAGAAGTGGGATAACCGCCGTCTCTTTCCTAGAGAGGTTTCGATTATAACGCATGTTCGTGCTCCCATCCATTTGGAAGTGTCACAAGGGCGAGTATTCCCTATCGAAAACACTGAAGAAGATCAGGTGCAGGACCATTCCTTACATGTGTTAGACTTCGAGGAAGGTCGAACTTTTATATGATAGTCATGTTATGCTATGTAAAACCTATAATTTATATTGTTGTACGTTAATTTATGTAAGGATGATGGATGTATACTCTGTATTAAGCTAATGTTGTATTTTGTGTTGCGAGACAATATAATTATGTTTCATATAGTAGCTCGTATTTTCTATTTATGCATAATGGAAACAACTCTAATTATTTTATAAATCTAAATTTGAAAATACTGGATATTTGACACTATGACACGCCTGGACCTAGTGACTGTGGTATAATGACGATTGTGCTGCGGTGGCTAGATCTAGGTGCGTTACACTTAGGTGGTATTAGAGCAGTTCATCCCATTGAGCCGGGGTATGGACTTGCTATGTTTAGGCATATTAGAATTTTGCATGTTGTACATTTCCTTGTCACTTGATGGAGATGATGGGAAAGGAATGCATGGCTTGCCATAGGTTGAATGTTAGTAGCTACTATTATACAATTGCATGATATTAAGGATTGACCTACTCAATATGTAATGTTCTGTGTGTATAGGGAACTATGACTTCACCTAGGCGTACTGTACTAGGAAAATAGGAATTTTTTTTATAAGGAGATCAAAAGGGTTTTGGGGAATCGATCTTCTGGAGAAAGAAACGGCTAGTGTAAGTTTGGTTTAAGAAGCTGTTTGGGAATTGACGACTTACAAGAAATTACACCATGGAAGGCAAAACGAAGAGGCTCGAGTTGGAGACTGTTAGGATTCATGGATTTGACTTGTCTTGTTTGAATTGTGTGACTCTTTGTGTTTGGTTTCCAAGAGAAGACAATGTTGATTGAAATAATTACGTTTGTTTTGTTGTGTTATGTGTTGTCCATCTTTGAAGAAAGTCGATGGCTCACGGTAGACATACGAGGGCAATGGCTCGTGATAGGCGTACGTATGTGAGCGCAGGACGAGGTAATGAAAGCTTGGTTGCGATTGCGGAAAAAAGACAAAGGATAGCTGATGTGACAACTCACCAAGATCAGAGGACCGCACAATAGCGAGAACTGGAGGTTGAGGTCCCAAATCTGTTGAAGGAAAGTCAGACTTGGGATAACCTTAGACTGCCTAAATCCCAAAGGAGGAGTAATAGAAAGGCTAATCAATTCAAGCGGAAACTATACTCCCGATTGTTAGGAAAGTGACAGCCACATCCAATTCATAGGGAAAGTGCTAGTGGCAGTGGATCCAATCAGACCCCGACATCCTTACCAAAATATAAGAAATACGGAAAGAACCACTCAACAAAAGGATGTAAGACCAAGAGAATATTCTGTCTCAAGTGCGGAAGGAGCATCTAACGAGGGATTGCACAATTGTAGGAATCATCTGTTTTAAATGTGGAAAGCCTGGACACATTTCTCGCAACTGCAACCAAGCGAAGGCAGGTTCTTTAGTCAATGCTGCAAGGGCTGTGAAACCGCAAGCAAAAGGCAGAATTTATACCCTGGGTGGTGCTGAGGACTCTAAATTTGAAGATCTAAACAACAGAAATTATATGATCCCGTAATTGTGCTGTACAATTCCGGGGGCAACCCCTCCTTTTACGATTTGTAACTGTATATATCATTTGTATTCATCTGTGTTTTCATTAGCTTTACTTTTATTTCTATTACTAAGACTTGTCATTGACACTCAAGTTTGTTTAATCTATCCTATTTCTATTAAAGGTTGAATCCTTTATGAACTTGACTTGTATACCTAAGTTCACGCTTACTAGAATTTATAATTCTAGGACTAGATCGATTATCTTCCTAGTTATATTCTACTAGATCACTCCAATGAAAACCTTAGTGATTCCTGGAACTAAGACTTTTGAATTCATAACGGCCAATGGAGTTGAAGCCTTGTGAGGGAAAGGAGCCTGAGGGTACATGTTAATGTCTTCCTTGGAGGACAAAAGCAAGGGGAATATAAATGTTACTCTTGTAGTCAAAGAGTTTCGCATGATGAGCTATAATGTTGTCGATTAAGGAGAAGAATGGAACTCCTCGGTGAGACGAGAACTGTCACTAATTGAACAAGATTACAATCAAGGACGAGTATCCTCGGAAGAAGATGAATGATTCGATGAATCAGCGAGAAGGGAGTCATTGTTTTCTTCAAGATAGATGCACGTTCTGGTCATCGTAAATTCGTGAGAATTTGAGGATGTTCCCAAAATGATTTCCAAACGCGCTTTGGGCATTATAGGTATCTTGTGATGCCGTTTGGAGTAACAGATGCCCCTGTCGTATTCGTGGATAACATGAGTTGTATCTTTTGTCCTTACCTAGGACAAAATTGTCGTTGTCATTAATGATGACATTCTGATCTATTCTCGAAGATATGGAGAGACACGTTAGACACCTCGGTATAATTTTCCAGACTTTAAAGGAGAGAAAGTAAATGCCAAAGTATCATAGTACGAATTCTAGTTTGAGGAGGTTCAGTTTTCAGGTCATGAAATTTCAAATGGAGGAATTGTTGTGGATTCATAAAAGGTTGAAACAGTTCTTCAAAAAGGAAAGACCGGAGACCGTAAAGAAGATTCGTAGCTGGTGGGATTAGTTGGTTTTTATCGAAGGAGCGTCAATGAATTCTCCAAGATAGTAGGACATCTTACTCAACTTACAAGAAGAGAATCAAAACTTTTATGGAATAACACATGTGAAGAAAGTTTTCCCAGGATTGAGGAAACATTCGAATACTCGTCAATTTTGGTACTACCTGTAACGCACCTTGATACAGTAACTACAACATAATCGTCATTACACCACAGTTACTAAATCCAGGTGTGTCACAGTTCCAATTACATTAATTTCAAAGTTTAAGTTATTTCCATTATGCATAAATGGAAAATAGGAGCCTCGAATGAAACATAATTAGTACACAACCATTTTATACACAACCACTGAAATGAAAACATATTCCATATATATATATATATATATATATATATATATATATATATATTATAGTCATCCTTAACATCAATCCCTGATAACACAAAGTATAATACTTTTATAGTCAAATAGAATACAGCGGGAACAAAACACTAAAGGGAAAAAGTAGTAATCCTTGGGATAGGCACTACTAGCAGACAAAGCCACAACCCCATATGTACATGACGCTTAGTGTCCCAGTCAACATGACAGGCATCAATGCCCCCACAAAGTTGCAATTGCACGTAACCGAAAGGATCTCATCCAGACGCCAAATCAAGAATAATGAATCGTCCCAATCCAATCAGTAAAGGTATGGCCCCTCATGTTCTTCCTCACGATCTTTTGTCAAATATATATATATATATATAATAGAAGTACAAGAATACAAGAAAGAGGTGAGACATCCTACTTATATTACCTATTATGGCAGTAAAGAAACAAAACGGCACAGGGCGCCCACATAGCATTGCAGCATATATATTCATCAATAATGGCAATAGAATGAACAGTAAGAGTAGGACAATAACATATAGCAGTAAGAATCAATAATAATAGGTAAACATCAATAATACCCCAAGCAATCAACAGAGTCTCAGATAATGAACAATTAAAACATTTTAGATAATCATGGCATCAATATCACAATAGTATAATCATCATATAAAAAAGTGCCGTATGATATGCAGACTCACAATGCCGACTCTCAATGCCGACTCACAATGCATGTGTACTTGGAACCAAGATTTTCTATTTCATTTCAAATATGAACATTCCAGAAGATCTGTCCCCCTAAATGACAGTCTACGCCGGACCACGAAGAGAATAGTGCTTGTCAGGCGTGTGATGCGTTACAATTGGTTTATCATGGCCAGGGGTATATAAAGTGATATCATCATCACGAAATGAACCACCGCGCCTCATGGTCCTCAATCAGATCCTTCCAAGGGATCACACTATTCAATTCTCGCTTATTTACCACAAAAAGAATAGTGATTTGTCAGGCACGTAATGCGTGCAATCGGTATACACCGCACCTTATGGTCCTCAATCAGATCCATCACAGGATCATCATTTATTCAGTTCGCATTCATAGGCTCATACAGCCTTTTAATAGTCATCGACTAAACAATTTGTTCAATGCATACTAATTTTAATGCATAATCATAGGCTTATCCAGCCTTTTAACAGTCATAGACTGAGCAAATTGTTCAATGCGTTAACTCAATTAATAATCATAGGCTCATCCAACCTTTTAACAATCATCGACTGAGCAATTTATCTAATACATGCTGACTCAATGCATGATCCTAGGCTCATCCAGCCCTTTAACAGTCATCGACTGAGCAAATGTCTAATGCATGTTGACTCCGTGCACAATCATGTATATTCAACATGTTCACATATATTTCACAATACACATTTTCCATAATATGCCACAATTTGGCCAATTCAAACATTAACAGAATTTTAGTCCCAAGTATGGACCCACAATAGTATAGTGTTAGTTTCTCTAGAGTGATAGCACACTTTTAGAAGTTCATTTTGGGGTTTCACCCTAGCTTAACAAGTCTTATGAGATCATTATAAAGTTTCACTTAAATTATCATTTCTTATAAATTCATTTTCTAGAGAGATTTCTCTTGAAGTCCTTATTCAAGCTTCAATCTTTTAAATTGATCAAGTTCCTTAATCTAATTGATTGTTGCTCACATACAATTTCTTTAAGGATTTTGCTAGTCTCACAAACTCTCTTGTTCTTCCTTTATGTTCAAAATCATTCAATTCCACAAGATAAAGTCTTGTTCTTTATCCTTTCCATTTTATGAGTTCCTAAGGGATCTAAAATTTCTCAATCATCTAGGTCTTCATTCTTGCACTACATTTTGTGGCATTTTGTCTTAAAAATCCGTGAGCCTCATTACAACATAAGTCCACCCTTTTTCCTTCATCACAATATTGATTACTTACCATTTAATTACTTATCTCTTATTTTACACAAAATCAATCCAACTTCCTAGAATGCAGACCAAAACCGTGGCCTCACCTTAGGTTAGAAAACCCTAAAAAATTCTCATCCATTAATTCCAACATTATCATTCAACTTTTAATTACATAAGCTTCATTTTATTTGTGTACTAAACCAATTTATACCCCAAAATCCTAGCCAAAACCGTGGACTCACATTAGGGTAGGAAACTCTAAATTTTCCATTTAACAACCCTAACATGATCAAGCAATTTCAACACATCAAATACATTCAAGATCACCATTGAAGCATTAATCCAATTCAAGAATACTTAAACATGCAAAATCACTAAACAAAGTGAGCATACAAACATGGATTTCTCCATCAACAATCACACAAAGGTTTCCTTACAACCAAGATAGGTTGAAGAGGATTATCTCCCTTTTGCCTCTTGAAGACAACACAAGGAAGCAAGCCTCTTGGTTCCTTGTAGGGATTTTCGTACTACACCTTCAAGGAAATCCTAAAGACATCAAAACTCATCAAAATCATCATCAAAGCTTAGAAAAAGAACCCTTAATCACCTAAGAGATCAAGGATCACCAAAATGAGGATGGAGATTTTTTAGGGTTTCCTAACCTAATGTGAGGCTACGGTTTTGGCTTGGAATTTAGGGAAATAGGAATGATTTTATGTGAACTAAAATTTGAGTGATTATATATCAAGAAATTAGTGCATAAAAAGGAAATAAATTGAAACTTTGAAGGCTTGAGAGGTCACGGTTTTTGTGAGAAAAATTGGAGTTCAAATGATGCTTTAGTGTTCCTTGGAATTTAAGAATTTAGAGACAAACATAATCTATAATGAGATGGGAGAATTGAATTGGATGATAACACGTATGAGGCCTCGGTCTTGGCTTGAAATCTTTAAGGTTGGAATTGAATTCTGTAAGATGAAATCTATGTGATTAGTTATGAAATAAGTAAGACATGAAATGGAAATTTTGGGGTTTGCCCACCCTAATGTGAGGCCACGGTTTGGCTTGAACCTTGAGAAAGTGAATTGATCCTATGTGAAATAAAAGTTAAGTAATTAGGTATCAAGAGACTAGTGCATAGAATGGAAGGAAATTTAGAACCTTGAAGGCTTGTGAGGCCACGGTTTTAAGGGTTATTTAACCTAGGGAATTTCATAATTGATCACGACTTAAGTTATTGGAAACGTTGGACCCTTAATGGGGAATGGTGATAAATGATGGACCGTAAACATACATTGATGTTGAGAAGTGGTTCTATATTGTGGTAAGACCCTATGTGGGGCTAAGTACTTGTTGATGAATTTCTTGAAGAGATTATGACATATTGACATTGAGAATGATTTTATATACCATTGTGGTATTGCATATGATAAATGTATCATTGATATGATTTATTGACATTGAGAATGAATGTATATGCCATTGTGGTATGCTTATGATAAATGTATCATTGATAGACATACATGATTGGACATTGCGCCGTCGTGCATATGTGTTATGCGTTGGACATTATTGTAATGGTGGTGTATGCCTAGGAGTTTGAATAACACCAATGTACGGGTAGGAATAGACTAAGCGTAAGGTCATAGTGGTTGGCCTTGGGGGCGTCGGGGTGCGGGTGCCTCACATGGACGGTTATGAGCTCCTCTGTGCCGTGGGATAGACCGATGCAACACACCGACGATCCGGACTGAGACGCTGTCCTATATCGTGATCAACTGTTGAGGTGCCATGTGTAAGCCATTGTTGCACAAATATTTTTATGAGATGAAGCACACTATTTTTAAGGCTAACGATATACTGGCATTGCTCCTTGATCATTCACTATGAAAATGTTGATGTCTAGCTCCATGGAGTAGGATTTTGGTATCATGATGCATTGTGCACTGTTCATTGTCAGTCTCATAAATTGTTGAGCATGAACATTTGTGACTGTGAAAATATCTGTTTCATTTCTGTAATAATTATCTAGATATTAAGCTAATTGCTTGAGATATTATTGCTTATAATTGTACTACTTTGCTATAAATTCTACTATTACTGTTAATGAATATTTGGACTGTATTATACATAGAAATTACTAAATAGTAGAATTTTGTTATTACTATCAAATAGTTAGAAATTTGGTGTGTTACATGTAACACCCTTATGGAGATGTCACATTTATGAAATAAAACAAAATAAAGATAAATAAAATTCTACCCAAGTTGTAAAACATTTGTTACATAGTAATACGGGTTGTAAAATTTTTCCGATTAAATAGAATATTACGAAATTAAATAACATGGATCATAAAATAAACAAACTATCATCACACATAATATACATATATTTTTGTTTTAAGTTATACAAATAATTTATAACTATAAATATTTAAACCAACACAGTAAACAAAGCAGTAAGAAGTCTATATATACAAAACGCAGATGCGCTCAAGTACGCATCACAAAACTCTAACCCTCTGAAGGATCACTCTCAGATAAAACTTCATGTGATAAGTATCCAAGATGCCTTGACCCTCTACGGACTCTAGTCCGTGCTGTCGACACGCTGCTAATCTCACTAGGCACATCAAACATACCACCCCAATGACGCCTAAGAGATAGCGGTAGCTAGGGGTGGCAAAAAAATCCATTAATTTTTAATCCATCCAATCCATCCATATTAAAATCAATCCAATCCATCCAATTAAAGTAATATATTTTATTGGATTGGATTTGATGGATTAAATTTAGTTATGGATATATAATAATCCAACCAAAATATATATTGGATATCCATTGGATATCCAACTAAAAACCAATCCAATGGATATCCAGAATATTTTAAGATTTTTTTTCATTCAAACACCTCAACGTTTTAAAAAATCTGAAAACCTAATCCCAAATCTACACTTTTTTTCTTTCCTTCAAATTTCGCCCAAATTTCTCTTGCATTTATGCTCGCACAGTCCATTTCTCACACAGTCCAACTCCAAAGCACGGTGTTCGCGGTGCCGAACTCGGTGGAGTTCATATGCTCGAGTCAACCATTGTTGAACTAATTCATTGTTCTTCTCTCATAACTCAGATTCATTGTTCTTCTCTCATAACTCAGATTCATCCTTGTTTATCTATCCTTGCTCTACTCGGATTCAACGCCTTCTTCCCCTTGTGTCAGCTTATAGGTATGTTTCTACTTGATACCAACTCCTCCTGCCACATCTCTAATTTTCTTCTCATTTCAGTTTGTTTGATATATACTTAGGAGTGCTTTTGTCTTTGTTGTTATTTCTTTTCATTCCCACTAATGCAATTTGTTTTAAAATCTTCCATTCTCTGTTTGCATAGAAACTCTACCTGCATCTTTTACTATTATTTTTTGTGGTGATTTTATTGGAAATCAAGAAGAAACTGAATGTTGCTACTGATATGGGTTTCTTACTGATTAATATATACCCTTAATGATGGCATTTGTGGGGGTTATGCTTCCAAGGGGTAATGAATTTTGTGATGTTCTGTTGTTGTTTGATGAAATGCCCCAATGAAGTCAAGTCAATGTTCTGTTGTTGTTGTTTGATGTTCTGTTCAAGTCTAAAAATTGTTTGGTGTTTGGGTAACCAGAAATTTGCTCAATGGACCCATTAGCCAAATTGGTGGGTAGGCAGGAGATACACATTCCGTCTAGGTAGCAGTTGGTACAGTGATGAATAACAGTACAAGTTCAGCAAGCATATGAATTGTCATCCTTACCCAACAAAATGTCAATCTTAGATTATATCACATTAATCAGCAAAATGTCAACGTGCATGCTAGTATGAGTGTGTAAAACCTATAGCCATCCTATCAAAATTTGATTAACTATAACTCGTTATATAGTTAGTTCAGTAGAAGGAGAAAATTCAAACTATGATCTAGCTGAAAAATAGGTTAAAAGCCATCTTAAATTTCAATTGAAAATATGAAATAACAAGTGAGTTGTGAGTTGTGATGGAAACCTAACATCTGAAAAATAACATGTTAATTAAGCTGCTAACGATGAAAACCCAACATCCCCTTATCCCTTGCTTGTGAGTTGTGAATAAAAGAGCTGCACTGTCAAAATGGATAGCCCACAAATCTACGGTTGGTCTTCCTCTATATAGTTTAACTGACAAGTCTTTGCAGGTCAAAATGACCTTCTAAACTAGACTAAATTAAACACTCAAATAAACCAAACTGCATTATCATTCATCTTATGTGCAACATTGTGTGCATGTGTGTATAAGGAGAATATTTATAAACTAAAATGATGATCAATTTCTCTATGAAGGGGCTGCAACCATTATTAGGGAATAGCAAAAGCAAGCATGTCATTGAGCAGGACACATTCTCAAGTTACTGAAGAATTTATATTGATTCTAAGTAACTAAGTTTAACATGTGGATTTGATACGTAGAACCCACCTCTCGAACTGAACCTGAATTAAATTCTATAAATTTGTCTCACAACTTGTCCCCATAAACCAATCAAGCATTAACTAACCCACCTCATCATGTTTGATTTCTTTGTTTGCACCATGTATCAATTGATCTTAATGCAAGTGACTAATGTATAAGTGTTTATGTATTCCAGTAAACATGTCAAATGAAGAAGATCAAACTGAGATTAGTTCAGCCCCTATTGCAAAAAGAAGTAAATCATCTTTGGCTTGGGAATTTTTTGAGAAGTTTACTGATAAGGATGGGCTTCCTAGGACTAAGTGTAAAAAATGTGGTCAAATGTACTTGTCAAGAGATGATAGTGGTGGAGATGGATTTCAAAAAGCAAATGATATTAAGGACAAGATGGAGTCCCTTCTCTTAGAATACATCCAATCTTCACAAACTGAGTCACAATCATTAAGCTCACAAACGTCCATCAGAGGCAGCCCTAGTCTTACCTCTTCAAAGGATTTGGATGAGTTTGGCAAGTTCCAAAGTCAAGTATATGGGTCCACAAGGAAGGAATCTGATATGATTTCATATTTGGGTGAAGAGTTACTTGATTACAAGCAAGAAATTGATATTTTGGAATATTGGAGATCAAATGAAGTTAGATATCCTGAGCTTTCATTGATGGCACGAGATATCTTGAGTATACCAATCACAACTGTTGCATCAGAGTCGGCATTTAGCATTGGGGGACGTATACTTGATAAGTATCGAAGTTGTCTCTTGCCCGAAAATGTGGAAGCATTGTTGTGTGCAAATGATTGGCTTTGTGGAACTCCATGTTAGTTTCTAAGTTTTTTTGAACTTTTCATTTTCATTTTTCAGTTATCACATTTTATGTGTTTAATGCTTTCTTCTTCTTCTTTTTTTTCTCATACAGCTCCGATAAATCTCGATGACGAAGAACTTGTTGAGGACTTTGCAGTTTTCTCTATATCTAAAGGTTCTTAGAAGTCACAACCTGCTGACTCTTGTCAAAGCCTGCAATTCTGCATGCATTATGTAACTTTCTCTTGTCACACTCTTGTTTAAAAGCATTTTGCATTCTAAGCCATGATGACATATGTCTTGTGCATTTAAGCTTGTGTAATGTTACTGGTTTAGTTGTCTTGTCAACTGAGAAAACTAGTTACTTCTTTGTATTGCTTTCCTATTTTTGGTGTAGTAACCCCTTTAATATAATTTTCTGCTTTCTGCATATGTTTGGACTTGTTTTCAGCCTATAACTTATTTTATTTTATCAAGTATTAGCAACTACTATATGAGATAACTGACACTGAGTAATCAGCCTGTACAGTCCTATTTCGTTTTCTCCACAACACAAAATATAGCTGAATTAGTTGGTTAAATATGCTTTAACTATCCACCAGACCAGCAAGTTTTGTTCCTGGGTTTGCTTGGTCCTTTTAATTCAGCGTAGGATCTCACTAAGATGAGCATTGATTTGCATTTTTTGAAAGAAATGATGGATGAATTGTTCACCCTTTTTATTTTCTTTGAAATCTTATAGATCAATTTTTTCGAGAGTAATAAAGAAATATTGTTTTAGCTGGATTCTGCAGGCAATCTACATGTTTCTTACTCAACATTTGCATATGCCTTTGTATATTTGCTTCGTTTGCTTGATCACTAATCTTTATTGACACTGTTGATATGCACTATCCTGCCCTCATATAGTTGATTGAATGATAAATAGTGTCTCAAAGGTTGAATTTTCAGACATTCTTACATTACAATTGACGTTTCATGTCCAGGGAATTTTGCTCTTGGAGCCAATACTTATAGTCCTATTTCGAGTTCTTACTCCAGATAAAGCTTATGCCACAATTGATCTCCCAATTCTTGGTCTTCTTTTTGGGACAATGGTTGTCAGCGTTTATCTTGAAAGAGCAGACATGTTTAAATACTTCAGAAAGTTGCCTTATTATTGATATTCAGAAAGTTCAAAATCTTGATATCCAATTTAAGGGCATAATGGAGAATGACTTGTCCTATCATTGCCTTACTGGTTTTTATTTGCCGTATGATGCGTTACTTTGTCTTATCAAGGGTCATTACTTTGGTTTATCATGGTATAATTTATTTAGGGCATCATTTTTTAAAATAATAAGTATTTAAAAGTCCGATTATTTTAGAGATTAACTTGTAGCATTCATAATTATATCTTACTTCTTACATCAATATTTGTTTAACAACTATCCAGAAATTAATAAAACTACTATTAACTTGATAAAATTAAGACTGACAATGAGTCAAGTCAAACTTTACAATATACTTAGTTCAGACTCAATAATTCAATAATTTTCATTTACTAGCTATCTTTCTTTTTTTGTTGTCAAAATTTACTAGCTATCCAACTCAGTTGATTCTCTTCTCTTATTGGAAGACATGTAACTTACTCATCAGAATAACAAATACGCTTTTTTTTTTTGCCAAATTCACATGGCATGATACATTACATCAATTTAAAATATTTTTCTAAAAATTATACTAGGAGTTTTCTTTTTTAGAGATTGTAGGAGTTGTTTAAAATCACATAAAATTATTCGTCATATGTTAAAATTTTATGGAAACGCATGTATCGGGTATTAATGTAGAAAAACAAAAAAAAATTAATTTTTTGAGATAAATTTTAAGAGACAAATATTTATTTTAGAGAGATAATGAATTTTTTAAAGAGAAAAATATTTTTTAGAGAGAGAATAAAATTTTTAAAGAAAAAATGAAAATATGTAGAGAGAGAATAAAAATTTTTAGAGAGAGAAATAAAAGTTTTAGAGAGAGAATAAAAAATTTTAAAGATATATATTTTTTTAAAAATGAAAGAATTGGATATCCATCCATCCAATCCATTAAAATGGATTAATGGATGGATTAAATATCCATCCATTAAAATTAGATCATGAATGGATTGGATAATATTAAACATTTTATAATGGATCTTAAATAGATTAATGGTTTATTTTGAATCCATCCATTATGATCCAATCCAAAATCCAACCTATCCATCCATTTGCCACCCCTAGCGATAGCTCTACATGTAAATATAATACAGCAGAATAGATAGGCACTCCATCAAACTCTGTACGTATGGTCACAGTCAGACGCCCTACGTACGTAACTGAATCTCTATCCTCTCGTAGTCGCCAGGCTTCAGAGCCTCCATGAAAGTCCAACCTCACAAAACCAAAGAATCCTGGTAGCGTCATACTCACTCAATCAATCCAATGGGTATGGGTGATCGGATGGTTCTTGGTCGTCGAACTGATCTTCAGCTTGCGGCTACTCCTCGTCCTCGGGATATACACACTCAAGAGACTGTTCCTCTTCCTCAAACTCTTCTTTTAAAACATAATTTAAAATACAGAAAACAAAACATGTACAATAAAGAGGTAAGACAATCTATATCACCACAAACATGGTAAATAAGAAAACGACAATACAACAGATATAGCAATTCATACAATATAACATACCATAACAGCATAAATAATAATATAAAGTAACACAGAAATTAAGTGTAACAGCATCACATAATGTCACAGATAAAATGGTACAGATAATAATATTATAATGCACAACACATAACTCATATGTAATGCGACTCAACCCTACTCCATGGAGCTACAACCACAGACATCAGAGAGAATGACCTGTAAGTTCTATTAGTACCTTAGGCTGCCCAACCAACTATTGCACTGTCTCACATTGTGTCTATAGCCCACTGTCCAAAACATCATGGTGTAGTACACAGTCCATACATCATGTAACTACAAGCATTGTACTAGCATAGTTCTTACCAGATCTTGATTAAGTATAGTGCGTGTCGAGATCACTAATGTGTAGCCAGTTACCATGGCCTAGAGGAGTGACCAACTGTCCACATGTGGAATAATCCACACACTAATGCCTCCAAGTCCATAAAGAAATGAACTACACTACGCTTATCACACCGACAACACGATGTAATTCATCTCGTCAATCAAATCACCAATTATCAATCAAATTGACAAAACTCAATGCATGGCCAAAAATAATATTTACCAATATACCCTCAATCTCAAATAATTACCAAAACACCCTCAACCACCAAACGCAGTACATCCCACTTGACAGTACTGTTCCTCAATCTGTCCGAGTCCACCACTTTGGCCCGACAATAAAACTTACTGTTTTCATCAATCGCGTAGAAATTTTATCGCGTTTTCACAATTTTGTCGTTTTTACAAATGTTTTTAAATCGCGTAAATATATTTTGCTATTTTTAAAATCGCGTACTGTTTTTAAATCGTTTTCTCAATCACGTAAGATGTTTAAATCATTTTCTTATCCGAATTCCTTAAAAATTACTATTTAAATAAACAGAAATAATATTTAATATGTTTGAGTTATATAGAATATTTTTTCATACCGTATACAATATATTGGATTTCTTTTCTATCTTATTTGTCCATTTTTAACAAAAATTGACAGTATTTTGTTTTGAAAATCTATAACAATGGTTTTCTAAATTTTTCTGTTAAAATTTCCTTTGATTATATTACAACCATCTAATTATACTTTTGAAAACTACTAACAGACTTCAAAACATAAAGTGAGCTCTACGTTAGAAATTTTACAAAAGCTACTGTATTTTTTTCTAAACATTAAAATCATTAGTTTTAACTTCTTTAACTTAATCTAATCATTTTTATTCCTCTAAACTCATTGTAATAGAATTCCTTTTGGCATTATTCCTTAACCTTGATTGAAAATAATTTTAGAAATCAAAACATTCAACTTAAGCATGTTGGCCGAAAGACACAAAATTGCCATTTGATCTTCAAATTCATTTTTCTTATTCTAAATCATGTTGTATCTTGTCATTTTACCTAAGTCAATTAAATCACTCTTTTAGAAAATTGTTGAGAACATTTTGATTCCCATTTTGTGTTGAGGCCGTGAGCCTTGGATTTGTGCTCTTTGGAACACACATGCAAACCTTGCATATTATTCACATCCTACTACTTATTCATGCATTTCTAACACATACAATATATTCAAAGCTTGTAGACATGCATATCAATACAAATCACAACCAAGAAGACTATAACAACAAGCACACAAATGAATCCTTATGGATTCTACAATCACAAACAACTCCATTTTCTTATCACCACCCAAGGATGATAAGATTCAAGTCTTCCTCTTACCTTAAGTGAAGCTAAAATCTCTTTCACTCTTTTCTAAGGGTTTCGGTTTCACCCTCCAAAGACACCTATCAAGCTTAAATAATTTCTACAAGTTACTAACATGAAAGAAAGCTTAAACCATGGATCAATCATGGCTTAGAACCTTGAAAAAGAATTTAGAAAAATGAAAAACAAGAAATTTCACCTTCATGGTAGAATCTCCAAAGTAGTTTTTCAAGCTTTAGATGATAGATTTTGCAAGAACTCTCAACTAGAGATGTTCTTAGAATTGTGTTTAGGTTTAGAAAAGTAGGTTGGATAAAATTTTGGGTGGATGGATGGTGACTTAGGGTTGTTGGCCGAATGGTGCACAAAGAAGACAACAATGGTGTTTTGTGTTTTTGGAAGAGAGAGAAGAGAGAAAATGTTAGAGAATGAAGTGATTTTTGCTCTCCAAAGTGATGCATGGCCGTGGACTTCAATGCAAAGGAGGTGTCCACTTGGTTGGCTTCATCCAAGCCTTAGAAATGATTAATGGTGAGGATTAAAACTTGGTCTCCAAGCTTAGTTCTCATTGGTGCATGCAAACCTAGTCATGCAGTGACTATGCATGGTCTTGAAGCTTCTTGGCTTGCCTTGGTGTGCTTTGGCCGAATGCCCTAAGGAGAAAGCAACTAAGTTTGCTTCTTCTTAATTCATCTAGTTACACTTAAGTTAAATAATTTAGTTACTTGTCTAACTAGTTAATTACTTAGGTTAACTTAGTTAGCTTTATGCTTATAGATTTTTATTAACTTAGATATCAACTAGATAGTTAACTAGGTTATTATCACTTAGTTACTTAACAAGCTTTCTAACTAATTTAGTTAGGTTTCAAACTAACTAGCTTAGCTTTTCTAATTACAAACTAATTAGTCTAACCACTTTTGTTGACCTCTTCCTATTGGTTGGAAATTGTCAAGCCTACTTCGTTGACTCACTCTTATTGGCTTAGAAATTCCTCTAGCCAAAACCATTGACTGTTTCTCTAAACGTGGGTCCCGCAAGACATTTCCAGGTCCACTGTCATTTATTTGTACTGCCTAATAAAATAATATTATAATAATAAAAAATTATTTTATTTGACAGTTAAATCTTAAAAATTAAAAGATTAATAATTGTATCATTCAGAATTAGGTTTAGTAAGATCCCCCAGCTCCGAATAATTAAAATAAGATTTCTCCGACCTTGAAATTATTATTTTCCTGACCTGGAGCAAATCACACAAAAAGTTCAAATAAAATCACAGACAGTAAAATAAAATTATATTTCATACAGAAAAACAACAAACAGTACAAAAAGGACATAACGGTCATTTATCCTAAAGTTTGGGGTGTTACAACTCTCCCCAACAAATAAAAATTTCGTCCTTGAAATTTGTTATACCTCAAAACAAATGAGGATACTGCTCCCTCATTTTATCTTCCAGCTCCCAAGTAGCATCACCTGTCACATCATTCCATATGACCTTCACTAGCTCGATCATCTTCCCTCGAAGCTGCTTCACCTTTCTGTCCTCTATTCTGACAGGTAAAGTCTCGTAAGTCAAATTATCCTTCAACTGTACTTCGTCTGGCTGTATCACATGCGTCGGATCAGGAATATACTTCCTTAACTGAGACACATGAAATACATCATGCAGATTGGATAGAAAAGGCGGCAAAGCAATCTGATATGCTACAGGACCTATTCGTCGAAGAATCTGATAAGGCCCAATAAACTTAGGAGTAAGCTTTTTAGATTTGATAACTCTTTCGACACCAGTCGTAGGAGTCACTCTTAAGAATACATGTGCACCCTGCTCAAATTCAAGAGGTCTCTTTCGCTTATCAGCATAACTCTTCTGTCTACTTTGCGTCGTCTTCATCTTCTCTTGTATCATCTTTACCTTCTCTGTAGTCTATTGTACAAGATCTGGTCCAATAGTCATACTCTCCCCATCTTGATACCAACGCAGAGGTGTTCAACATCGTCTTCCATATAACGCCTCATAGGTTGTCATCCCTATACTCGAGTGAAAACTATTGTTGTAGGTGAATTCTATCAAAGATAAAAATTCATCCCAACTTCCACGTTGCTCTAACACACAGGCACGCAATAGATCTTCCAAAGATTGTATAGTCGTCTCCGTTTGACCATCAGTTTGAGGATGATAAGCTGAACTCAACCGCAACTTAGTTCCCATGGCTTCTTGTAAACTTCGCCAGAATCTTGATGTAAACCTCGGATCTCGGTCAGAAATTATACATGTAGGCACACCATGCAACTTAACAATCTCACTGATATACATCTGGGTTAATCTCTCCAACGAATACTTAATATTGATGGGCAAGAAATGTGCCGATTTCGTAAGCCTATCAACTATAACCCATATCGAATTATGACCTTTCCTCGTCTTTGGTAATCCAGTAACAAAATCCATTGAGATACTATTTCACTTCCACTCTAGAATAGCTAACGGTTGTAACATACCAGCTGGCCTTTGATATTCTACTTTCGCCTTCTGACAAACCAGACAAGACGCCACATGTTCCGCTACATCTCTTTTCATCCTTGGCCACCAAAACAACCTTTTCAAGTCTTGGTACATCTTGGTCATCCCCGGATGTAAACGTAAATCACTAGTATGAGCTTTATCTAGAATCCCCTTCTTAAGTTCAGAATCATTAGGTGTATGACGAGCGCCGAACTCAGTCAAAATTATAACCGAAGTTATTACCAAAGCTTATAGCACAGTGACAACACTGGATCATCTCCACGAGGATTGTAGATGCAATTTAATCAAATCAAGTGAAAATTAGCAAAGGGGGGTTTGACAGTTTAAGATCGTACTTAACAAAATTAAAGGAAGAAATAACAATTAAAGAGTAGTCAATTTAGAAACCTATCCAAGATTGGGTGGATTCAATCATAGACCCTTCATAGAACACTTGAAGCGCAATTGAATTATTAATTTGAATCTAACCGAGATCTCTGCATCAAATCCAGAATTCATACTAGACGATCGTCTAGAATTTAATTAACAAGTGATAATCACAAATCCGCAATCACACCATTCATGAAGATCTATGTTAATTTCAAGTACCGAATTCAATTAACTTAGGCACAAATCAGTAACCTAACCTTTTCAATTCTATGATTAATTTAGATCAATCAGTTCTAAGTTTCATCACAAATCTCAATCTTAAACCAAGATCAAATTAGATCAACATAAATAGAATCACTATTCATGCATTCAAGAACAAGAAGAAGAAAAGAGGAATTCAATTACAAATCAAATACAATACATAACCAAGATCTCAAGAATCCAAACCACAATCTCTTCAAGAGTTCTAAATTGACCGAAAGTAGCTTAGCCCTCCATTACCATGAAGGGGAGCATCAAAATATACAAAAGCTATGAGAAACTATGAAGAAACAAGAAGAAACTATGAGAGAAATGAAGGAGAATATAACTTGTTATTCATGATAACCAATGGTGCCTTTTATAGAAGTCTAGGGTAACAAAATGACAAAGGGGAGTGGGTGGATGAGTGGGGTGGTTGAGTGAAGTGGTTGAGTGGTGGATTAGTGGATGAGTGGGTGGATTAATGGATGAGTGGGTGGATTAGTGGATGAATGAGTGGATTAGTGGATGAGTGGGTGGATTAGTGGATGAATGAGTGGGTGGTTGAGGACAAAAATTTCTTGTCTGACTTGGAAGCCAAAAACGACCAACTATGCTTCAGATCCATGAAACGAACTCTTCATGAAAGTTGTAGATATTTGTCTTGGCTATAACATGCATATCTAGATCGTCCAATTTGGCTTCCTACAGCCCAAGATATGACCCAAATACCGCAGGTTTCTCAAACCCAACTTCAGCACCTCTGTTCTGACTTGAAAGCTCAAACTAACCCATTAGACTTCATTTTTTCAAAAAGTGTTCTTCATGAAAGTTGTTTATTTGGATCTTAACTATCAACTGTCCAAATTTCAGCCCATCTCCATTATTACATCTTGAGATATGATTTTATGAGTGCACACCATTCGGATTCTAGTGATAGAACCCATATTCTGACTTCCATGTAAACTTAGGTCCCTTAGAAATATGTGTAGGACTTCGAGCTCTTAATCAAAGTTGTAGAGCTTCCTCCTAGCTTTCCTATAAGGTAAAATTCATGATTATCAGATATCAGAAACTCAAGTTATGGCCAAAATACAGAAACAGTGTCAAATCTCAATAATGCTGAAAATATTCAATTAGGACCATTTTGAGTTTAAACTCACAAAATCATACCAAACTCAATCAATTAAGAATATGGAGAGTGTAAATGACTAAACATAAGGGTTTATTAATGAATAAAATATGTGATTATCAGTATACAGATTCTTCCCTTGAACCTTAAGATTCCATCTGATCCTTCCTCTACCGTCACCTTATGACCTTGCTTCAACAATTCTCTTTCGTTTTGTAAAAACGCATCTTCCTTTTGTTTATCTCGAACTATATCAAGCAATTCATTTATGATCACGACCTTACATAGGCGAATTCTTCCAGGCACAAACTCCACTGACAACCACAAATCTCAGAATTTGTTAATCAAATCCTCCTCCTTTATCATCATTGCCGAAACACTAATCACCTTTCTGCTTAAGGCATCAGCTACCACATTAGCTTTTCCTGGATGGTATTGGAGTTGAAAATCATAATCCTTTAAGAATTCCAACCATCGCCTCTGCCTCATATTCAATTCTTCCTGATCAAACAAATACTTTAAACTCTTGTGATCACTAAAGACATTGAACATTGCTCCATACAGAAAATGCCTCCACACCTTCAATGCAAAAACCACTACAGCTAATTATAAGTCATGTGTTGGATAATTCCTCTCATGAACCTTCAGCTGTCTAGAAGCATAAACCACTACATTCCCGTTTTGCATCAATACACATCCCAGTCCTTGGTAAGAAGCGTCACAATACACATCAAAAGTTCCGTTAGAATCCGGTGGAATCAACACTGGTGCAGTTGTTAACCTCTTCTTCAATTCTTGGAAACTTGCTTCACGTTCTTCCATCCATTCAAAAGCTTGACTTTTCCTCGTGAGCTACGTAAGCGGTCCGGCAATCTTAGAAAAACCTTCGATAAACCTCCGATAATATCCAACAAGCCCAACAAAACTTCGAACTTCTGTCACAGTCTTAGGCCTTTCCCACTGTAAAACAGTCTCCATCTTCGATGGGTCTACCGCAATACCTTCTTTGGAAATCACGTGACCTAAAAACTGAACTTCCTCCAACCAAAACTCACACTTTGCCAATTTTGCATACAACTTTTTTTTTTCAGAATCTAAAGGACTATACCGAGATGTTCAGCATGCTTTTCTTTAGTTTGAGAATAGATCAGAATGTCATCAATGAAGACAATGACAAATCTGTCTAAGTATGGACGAAAAATCCTATTCATATAGTCCATGAATATGACAGGAGCATTCGTCACTTCGAATGGCATTACCTGATACTCATAATGTCCATAACGAGTTTGAAAAGCTATTTTAGGTACATCCTCCACCTTAACACGAATCTGGTGATATCCTGATCTCATATCTATCTTAGAAAATACCATTGCTCCCCTCAACTGATCCATCAAATCGTCAATTCTCGGAAGTGGATATTTATTCTTTATAGTCACCTTGTTCAGCTGACGATAATCTACGCAAAGTCGAGAAGTTCCGTCCTTCTTCTTGACCAAAAGCACTGGTGCTCCCCACGGTGAAACACTAGGACATACAAACTGCTTCTCCAACAGCTCCTCCAATTGCTTCTTTAACTCCACCAACTCTGCTGGCGACATCCGATACGAGGAAATTGAGATAGGACCTGCTCCTGGTACTAAATCAATAGAAAATTCGATCTCCCTCTCTGGTGGCAAACCAGGTACGTCATCAGGAAAAATCTCTTGAAATTCATTGACGACAGGAATAGTATACATCTTTCTCACTCTTGACCTCTAACGAAGACAATATCATATATCCCTGCGCTCCATCTCTTAACAATGACTTGACTTTAACAGCAGTCAAGAATCCAGACTTTTCTTCCTTAGGAAAGACTAGGGTTTTGTTTGCACAGTCTATAAGGATATGGTTAGAAGATAACCAGTCCATTCCTAGTATTACATCTAACCCAACAAGAGGAAAACAAATCAAGTTAACAGAAAACACACGGTCCTTTATAACAACAGGACAATCCAAACATATCTTAGATGTAAGTACAGGTTTAGCAGTTGGTGTAGATACAATCAGTTTAACATTCATAGAAGACACAGGCAACTTCAATCTTTCCACACAATCATATGCAATAAATGAATGTGTTGCTCCAAAGTCATATAACACAGTCAGAAGATTACCTTTAATGGCACCTTTCCCTTGAATCAGATCCTCAGACTGTGAAACTTCTATTCTAGTCATAGTGTATACTCGCCCTCCAGACCTCAGTTGAACAGCACGAACAGTTCTCATAGCAGGTTTCCTTTCCGGCTGTGTACAATCCTTAGCTATATGTCCTGGTTGTCCGCAATTAAAGCAAATTGTCCCTCTGATTGAACAACCAGTAGAAATATGGCCTTTCTTTTTGCACTTAAAACATGTTGGCGTAAACACCACTTTTTGTCCAACTCTACTACCACTAGTATTTCCCCCAACTGGTGGTCGTTGAGGTTGACTCCCCGATGGTCTAGTATATGGCTTGCGCTGAAACTGACTGTTATTACTGCTACCACCCCTCTAAAATCTTGTTGGTCCAAAATTACGGTTTTTGGGATCCCGTGACGGCTCCAATTCCTCAAGGCGTGCATAAGCATCTACCAAAGCATGAAACTGATTCATCCTCAAGGATAATATTCCTCGTTTCAGTTCCACTCTCAGCCCTGCCTCAAACTTCCTACATCTCCACACATCATCCGGTCGAGTTTGAGCATAATCTGATAACTGAGACAAACTTTCAAATTTAGAAGCATACTCATTAACTGTCATGTTGCCCTGACGCAAACCAATAAATTCCATCTCCTTGGCATGTCTAGCACTCACAGGAAAATACTTCTCCAGAAATATATCAGAAAATACCTCCCATGTAATTTCCATTCCTTCAGCCTGCAATAATCGGCGGGTTCCTCTCCACTAATGTTCGTCGTCTCCTCTCAACATGAAAGTTGCATACGTCACCTTCTTGTCATATGTACATCCCATTCCTTCAAATATCTTCTCCAAATCTTGTATCCATTGACTTGCCTTCTCCGGATCAATCTTGTCTCTAAATTGCGGTGGATTGTTACGCCTAAATTCAGATAAATTTAGGGCATTAGCAGTAGCATCTTGCTGTTGAGCTGCTCTCTGATTCTGCTGAGTAATTACTTCAGCCATTCGCTGCATAGCTTCTGCAGCTGCAATCATAGGATCCACAGCACGATTCACATTCGCATGTCCTCCTCTTCCGCCAGACATCTTCTTTCTTCAATCATAACAAAACAAAGTCAGATACATCCTTTCAGAAGTAAATCACAGAGAATCACACAACACAAGCAAAAACAGATCCAACCACAACCCCAAATGACTCTAACTTGGGCTCTGATACCAACTAATGTAACACCCTTATGGGGATGTCACATTTATGAAATAAAACAAAATAAAGATAAATAAAATTCTACCCAAGTTGTAAAACATTTGTTACATAGTAATACGGGTTGTAAAATTTTTCCGGTTAAACAGAATATTACGAAATAAAATAACATGGATCATAAAATAAATAAACTGTCATCACACATAATATACATATATTTTTGTTTCAAGTTATACAAATAATTTACAACTATAAATATTTAAACCAACACAGTAAACAAAGCAGTAAGAAGTCTATATATACAAAACGCCGACGCACCCAAGTACGCATCACAGAACTCTAACCCTCTGAAGGATCACTCTCAGATGAAACTTCAGGTGATAAGTATCTAGGATGCCTTGACCCTTTACGGACTCTAGTCCGTGCTGTCGACACGCTGCTAATCTCACTAGGCGCATCAAACATACCACCCCAATGACGCCTAAGAGATAGTGGTAGCTCTACATGTAAATATAATACAGTAGAATAGATAGGCACTCCATCAAACTCTGTGCGTATGGTCACAGTCAGACGCCCTACGTACGTAATCGAATCTCTATCCTCTCCCAGTCACCAGGCTTCAGAGCCTCCATGAAAGTCCAACCTCACGAAACCAAAGAATCCCGGTAGCGTCATACTCACTCAATCAATCCAATGGGTATGGGTGATCGGATGGTTCTTGGTCGTCGAATTGATATTCAGCTTATTGCTGCTCCTCGTCCTCGGGATATACACACTCAAGAGACTGTTCCTCTTCCTCAAACTCTTTTTTTAAAACATAATTTAAAATACAGAAAACAAAACATGTACAATAAAGAGGTAAGACAATCTATATCACCACAAACATGGTAAATAAGAAAACGACAATACAACGGATATAGCAATTCATACAATATAACATACCATAACAGCATAAATAATAATATAAAGTAACACAGAAATTAAGTGTAACAGCATCACATAATGTCACAGATAAAATGGTACAGATAAAATGGTACAGATAATAATATTATAATGCATAACACATAACTCATATGTAATGTGACTCAACCCTACTCCATGGAGCTACAACCACAAACATCAGAGAGAATGACCCGTAAGTCCTATTAGTACCTTAGGCTGCCCAACCAACTATTGCATTGTCTCACATTGTGTCTATAGCCCACTGTCCAAAACATCGTGGTGTAGTACACAGTCCATACACCATGTAACTACAGGCATTGTATTAGCATAGTTCTTACCAGATCTTGATTAAGTATAGTGCGTGTCGAGATCACTAGTGTGTAGCCAGTTACCACGGCCCAGAGGAGTGACCAACTGTCCACATGTGGAATAATCCGCACACTAATGCCTCCAAGTCCATAAAGAAATGAACTACACTACGCTTATCACACCGACAACACGATGTAATTCATCTCGTCAATCAAATCACCAATTATCAATCAAATTGGCAAAACTCAATGCATGGCCAAAAATAATATTTACCAATATACCCTCAATCTCAAATAATTACCAAAACGCCCTCAACCACCAAACGCAGTACGTCCCACTTGACAGTACTGTTCCTCAATCTGTCCGGGTCCACCACTTTGGCCCGACAGTAAAACTTACTGTTTTCATCAATCGCGTAGAAATTTTATCGCGTTTTCACAATTTCATCGTTTTTACAAATGTTTTTAAATCACGTAAATATATTTTGTTGTTTTTAAAATCGCGTACTATTTTTAAATTGTTTTCTCAATCGCATAAGATTTTTAAATCATTTTCTTGTCTGAATTCCTTAAAAATTACTATTTAAATAAACAGAAATAATATTTAATATGTTTGAGTTACATAGAATATTTTACCATATCGTATACAATGTAATGGATATCTTTTCTATCTTATTTGTCCATTTTTAACAAAAATTGACAGTATTTTGCTTTGAAAATCTATAACAATGGTTTTCTAAATTTTTCTGTTAAAATTTCTTTTGATTATATTACAACCATCTAATTATACTTTTGAAAACTACTAACGGGCTTCAAAACATAAAGTGAGCTCTACATTAGAAATTTTACAAAAGCTACTGTATTTTCTTCTAAACATTAAAATCATTAGTTTTAACTTCTTTAACTTAATCTAATCATTTTTATTCCTCTAAACTCATTGTAATAGAATTCCTTTTGGCATTATTCCTTAACCTTGATTGAAAATTGTAACATCCCGAAAAATACCTATTTGGTCATAATTCATCATTTTATAATATTCTTAATTTTTACGAATTTTTCTAGAATTTTTCGGAAACGCAGAATATTTTAATATATTCCCCGTTTTGCGTGCGCACCGAGCTGAGAATTGCTGAGGTCAATGTAACACTCCGAAAACTAATTATTTCGCCGCCAATAGTCATTTCCTAATATTTTTGATTTATGTGAATTTTTCTGGAATTTTTCAGAAACGACGAATATTTTAATATATTTCTCGTTTTGCGTGAAACACGAGCAGAGTCGTGAAAACGATTGTAGTGTTTCAAAAATTGGAAAATTATATGACGAATAGTCGTTTTATAATATTTGCAATTTTTGGGAATTTTTTGGGAATTTTTCCGGAATCGTCGAATATTTTAATATATTTCTCGTTTTGCGTGCGCGCTGAGCAGAGCCAGAGAAACGTGATGTTTTCTCTGAGAACCTTGGACTATGGACATGTCGACGGGGGAGCTTACTAAACCCGAGACTTGACACAGTTTACGAGGTTTCATAATTTTCGAGAAATCTTAACAGATAAAATAAATCAATACAGCGAAAAATTCATCTGTCAGATTAATTAAATACTAACTCCTGTCAACTGTAACTATTATCTATTGGATAATAGTGTGTAATAAAAATATTATCACATTATTCAAAATCTAATTTTTGTATCACATCTATTAGTTTTAATTTCAAAAGAAAGATTAAATTTAATCCAAGCTTGTTAGGGGAAGCTTCCTAGCAATTTCCTTTGTAACACATCTTCTCTCTCTTTCCTCTACTCTCACTCCACGGCAGACAACTCCTTTTGGGGGAGTCAAAGGTGTTTTCTTCCTTCTATTAACTCATCTTCATTTTCTAAACACAAAACATTTAACACATCTCTCTTCTCTTCTTTTTCTCTTCTTCTCCTTCCTCTCCACCGTACACACACACCCACACATTGGAGACCAACTCCATTATTTGCCAAACCAATCACATTACTTGTTTCCTTCCACCATTTCAAGACTATTCTCCTTGGTGGTTGTCCTTCTTCTTCTTCTTCTTCTTCTTCTTCTTCTTCTTCTTCTTCTTCTTCTTCTTCTTCTTCTTCTTCTTCTTCTTCTT
The DNA here is from genome assembly GCA_029884605.1 of Ormosia emarginata. Lineage (NCBI taxonomy): Eukaryota > Viridiplantae > Streptophyta > Magnoliopsida > Fabales > Fabaceae > Ormosia > Ormosia emarginata. The sequence goes on from JAQQTP010000088.1 coordinate 53,118,526, forward strand.
CTTCTTCTTCTTCTTCTTCTTCCTCCATTTTTCACCATTGAAGCTAAAGCTTTGAACTTGGAGGTAAAGTCTTAACCTTTCTTTCACTTTCTTCTCATTTTCGTTTTTCTTGGTCACTTATGTGATCAAGAACTCATTTTTCCATGGTTTGAGTGAACATTATGGAAATCACTCACATTGGTGTTCTTCTTGAAGGAAAAACAAAAATCTAGGGCAAGAAGAGGTAACACCTTGTGTTGTCATCCAAATAGGTAAGAGGGAGATGATCCTCTTCAACCAATCTTGGTAGTAAGGGAATGTCTTGTATGTGTGTTGTTGTTGATTTTTGAATCCATGTATAAAGTTCTCTCATTTTTATGTTGTTCTTGATGATAATGTATTTGTTGGATTTGTATTATTTATTCATGTCTCTTGCATGATTTGAAGGTGTATTTGAGTATTTTGTTGATTAAATATGATGATGAATGGTTTGGTTTGAGTTAGAGGACCTGGAGAACTCTGTTTTTCTGCAAGATTACGCGTGGTAATCGATTACACGAGGTTGGTAATCGATTACCAAGCTCTTAAGGGTACGAAATCGTGATTCTGGAACTCTGGTAATCGATTACAACTTGTGTGTAATCGATTACAGAGATTCTGTCTAGCTTGTAATCGATTACAAGAATGGTGTAATCGATTACCAAGCCTATGATCTTATGGAATGGTGCTTCTGGGAATCACGTAATCGATTACAACTTGTGGGTAATCGATTACGGAGGTTCTGTCCAATTGGTAATCGATTACCACTGTTGTGTAATCGATTACCAGTGCCTTGAAGTTACGAAACGTGATTCTGGGAACCACGTAATCGATTACAATGATATTTTAATCAATTACAGAGGTTTTGTTTCTCAGGTAATCGATTACGAGGATGCTGTAATCGATTACCAAGACCAAAGATGAGATTTTTGAGCTGGAAATGATTCAGATTATGGTTCTCTGTACTCTGTAACTCAAACATAACCTAAAAACTCTGGATTCAAGGATTTTACTTTGCTTAAATGCAATAAGAAGATGTATTCATACCAATAGAGAAGAAACAATTTTGAAAATGGAATTCTTGGATCCATGACATGGAAATTGTGGTATGTAGGAACATATATTCCTAGTGAGAATTATTGATGCAAGTGTTATTCCCTATGTGGGTTATGCAGTTATTGATTCAGTATTCAATAAGATAAGAAATGATAATGTGCCATTGAGGCAAGACTTATGTTGAATGCATCATTGATGATCATACATGTTCATGCATAGAGTCGTATGCATTGTGAATGTGCTTGTTGACTGTTGTAAGGCCAAGTTGCCTAGGAGATTGAACACACCTTGGTGCGGGTGTGAATAGACAAGTGTGGGTCGTGTTATGACCTCGGGGGCGTCGGGGTGCGGGTCCTCCACATGGGCAGTTTAGAGCTCCTCTGTACCGTGGGGCAAACTGATGCAAACATACCGACGATCCGGACTTGACACTGTCCTATATCGTGATCTAGTGTAGAATGTCTGTACAATGCCATGATTGTGCATGTGCAAAGTTATTGATAGCACTGGCCTCGGCAGCCGAGTTACAGACATGTCTCCTGATCTTTCTCTCCGACTGATTGAGTCTAGCTCCATGGAGTAGGAATTTGGGAAAGCATGCATATGAGTCATGATATACCCTGTCATTGTTAATATTTATTTTTCCATAACTATGACTAATTTAATAATTACTGTGATGATTATCTGCTTGGAACTGTTTATTTGCTTACTGTTGGAATTTCTGCTTATTAAATTGAATATGATATTCTGAGTTGCTAATTGGGCGCGTGGCGCCGTTCTGTTTCTAGCTGCTATAATTGGCAATGATGGTAGGATGTCTTACCTCTTTCTTGTATTCTTGTGCTTCTGTTATGTATATATATATACGTTTGATAAAAGATCGTGAGGGAGATGAAGAGGAATCTTGGTTGATTTGGATTGGATGTTTGGATAAGATTTCTTCAATTACGTGAGAGCACAGCTGCGTGGAGGCATTGATGCTTGTCTCGTCAACTGGGACTTCGAGCGTCGTATATGTGCATGGGGTTGCGGATTTGTCTGCTGGTGGTACCCATCCCTGGGTTACTACTTTTCCCCTTTAGTGTTTTTAGTTCCCGCTGTATTTTATTTGACTCTGTAATTATTATATCCTATGATATCAATGATTTATGTTAATTAACTATAAAATATATATAGAAGGCATAGGATTTTATTTTGGTGGTTGTGTATAAGATGATGTTGCATTTGGATATGGGTTAATACAAATACATTTCATTCGAGGCTCGTATGTTCTACTTACGTATAAACACAAAAAAAAAAAATAAACTTCTAAATTTTGAAACGTATGTTATCATGGCTGTGACACACCTGGATTTAGTGACCGTGATGTAATGACGATTGTGTTGCGGTCGCTATATCAAGGGGTGTTACATTAGGTGGTATCAGAGCAGTTCATCCTGTTGAGCCGGGGTATGGACTTGCTATGTTTAGGCATATTAGAATTTGGTCTGTTGTGCACTTCCTTGTCTCTTGATTGAGATGATGGGAAAGGAATGCATGGCTTGCTGTAGGTTGAATGTTGATAGCTACTGTTATACAGTTGCATGATATTGAGGACTGCCCTACTCAATATGTAATGTTCTGTGTGTACAGGAAACTACGACTTCACCTAGGCGTACTGTGTTAGGAAAATAGGATTTCTTCTATGAGGAGATCAAAAGGTTTTGGAAAAACCGATCTTCTGGAGAAAGAAATAGTTGGTGTAAACTAGATTCGAGAAGCAGTTTGGGAGTTGACGGCTTACGAGGGATTACGCTGTGGAAGCAGAATGAAGAAGTTCGAGCTGGAGATTATTAGGTTGTATGGAATTGAACTTGTCTTGCTTGAATTGTATGAATTGTGTGACTCTTTGTATTTGGTTTTCATAGGGAGATAACATTGTTTGAAGTAATTTTTTTTTTGTTTGTTGAAATTATGTCCGTCTTTAGAGAGATCCAATGGCTCGCAGTAGACATGCAAGGGCGGTGGCTTGTGACAGACGTATACATGTGAGCGCGGAACAAGACAATAGAAGTATGGCCACGACTGCAGAAGAAAGGCAAATGGTAGCTGAGATGACAACTTACCAAGGTCAGAGGATCACGCAACAACGAGAGTTGGAAGTTGAGGTTCATAATCTGTTGGAAGAAAGTCGACTTCAGGACAAACGTGGACTACCTAGATTCCAAAGGAGGAATAATAGAAAAGTTAACCAGTTTAAGCGGAAACCATGCGCACGGGTATCAGGGAAACAACAACAACAACCAATTCCTGGACAAAGTACTAGTGGCGGTGTATCTAGTCAGATCCCGACATCTTCACCAAGATGTATGAAATGCGGAAAGGAACACTTCACGAGGGAGTGTAAGATCAAAGGGATAATCTGTTTTAGATGCGGAAAGCCTGGACACGTCTTTCGCAACTGCGACCAAGCAAAGGCAAATTCTTCAGTCAATGCTGTAAGGGCTGTAGAACCACAAGCAGAAGCCAGAACTTATACCTTGGGAGGTGTTGAGACTTCAAAATTCGGAGATCTAAACCATGGAAGTTATGCCTCAAATGACGATCCTGTAATCGTGTTGTATAATTCTGGGGGTAACCCTTCCTTTTACGATTTGTAACCTTATGGATCATTAGGATTCATCTGTATCTTTCCTATCTTCAACTTAAATTATTTCCATTTCTGTTACTAAGACTTATCGTTGACACTTAAGTTTGTTTAATCTATGCTATTTCTACTAAAGACTGAATCTTTCGTAGATCTATCTTGCTTACCTAAAATTATATCTATTTGAGCCCATGATTTTAGAAATTGATTGGCCGTTTCCCGATTATCACCTGCTAGAGCGTTTCGATCAACACCTTAGTGATTTTCGAAACTAAGGCTTTTGAGTTCGTAACAGCCAACAAAGTTGAGGCTTTGTGACGAAAAAGAAATCCAAGGATACATGTTACCTTTTGTAGAGGACCAAAGAAAAGGGAATATGACTGTCACCATTGTAGTCAGTAAGTTTCTTGTGATGAACTACAGTGCTGTCAGTTAAGGAGAAGAATGAAACATCTCAGTGAGATGAGCACCATCGTCAAACGAACGAGATTATGATCAAGGGTGAGTATCCTCAGAGAAAGATGTACGTCCTGGTCATCATTAAGTTCGCGGGGAATTGAGAATGTCCCCGAAATGATTTCGAATGCGCTATGGGCATTATGGGTGCCTCGTGATGCCGTTCGGAATAACAAATCCTCTTGTCGTATTCATGAGTGACATGAATTGTATCTTTTGTCCTTACCTAGAACAGAATTGTCATTGTCATTAATGATGGCATTCTAATCTATTCTCGAAAATATAGAGATACACGTTGGACATTTTAGCACAGTTTTCCTGACTTTAAAGGAGAGAGAGTAAATGCCAAAGTATCAGCGTACGGATTCTTAATTGAGAGGGTTCAGTTTTGGATCATGAAGTTCCAAACGGAGGGATTGTTGTGGATTCCCAAGAGATTGAAGCAGTTCTTCAAAGGGCAAGATCGGAGACCGTAAGAGAGACACAAAACTGGTGGAATTAGTTAGTTTTATCGAAGAAGACACAAAGATTGAAGGAGTGTCAATGGATCCTCCAAGATAGCTGGATATTTTGCTCAGTTTGCAAGAAGAGAATCAAAACTTCTATGGACTAACACGTGTGAAGAAAGGTTTTAAAGGTCGAGGAGACATTCGAATGCTTGTCAGATTTGGTTCTACCTAATCCCAGGGAACTGTTTGGAGAATTTTATGCTTCACAGAAAAATCTAGGATATGTGTTCATGCAAGGTTTGTGACTTACACCTCAAGGTAGTTGAGAACACATTGGGAATTGTTTAACTCACGGTTTGGTGCTAGCCGTAGTTAAAAATTTCTTTGAGAATATGGAGACATTTGCTACGATCAACGCCTTTAGCAATCACAAGGACCTGAAGTATCCATTCGATAGAAAGGGGCTGAACATGAGACAAGAAAGGTGATTAGAGTTTTGAAGGAGTATGACGTCTAGTTTCAGTGTCGTCCTGTCTGGATCACTAATAAACCCATTCCGAAATTCTTTGGACTATATCAAATTTTGTTTCGAGTTTGGTTCAATAGCTTGTCAACAAATTCTGTTATCCTTTCTTTCTAAATCTCCATGATATCTTCCATATGTCACGATCGCGAAAGTATGTCACCGATCTAGCCACGTCATCAAACTAAACCCGGTGCAATTCAGAGAGAGTCTGATTTATGAGAAACTTCTCGTGAAGATTGAGAATAGAAGAATAAAGCAACACAAAGACATAGAGATCGCGTTGGTAAGGGTGATCTAAATTGACGTAACTAGAGACACAATCTGAGGGTAAGAAAATAAGATGAAGAAACACGTTAATGTTTGGTCTACGGGATGAAAATTTCGAGGACGAAATTTCTATTTGAAGGGGAGTATTGTAACATCCCGAAAAATACCTATTTGGTCATAATTCATCATTTTATAATATTCTTGATTTTTAGAAATTTTTCTAGAATTTTTCGGAAACACGAGGTTTTTGCGTGCGCTTTAGAAATTTGAGAATTTTGAGGTCAGTGTAACACTCCGAAAACTAATTATTTCACCGCCAATAGTCATTTCTTAATATTTGTGATTTATGTGAATTTTTCTGCAATTTTTCGGAAACGATGAATATTTTAATATATTCCTCGTTTTGCGTGAAACACGAGCAGAGTCGTGAAAACGATTGTAGTGTTTCAAAAATTGGAAAATTATATGACGAATAGTCGTTTTATAATATTTGCAATTTTTGGGAATTTTTTGGGAATTTTTCCGGAATCGTCGAATATTTTAATATATTTCTCGTTTTGCATGCGCGCTGAGCAGAGCCAGAGAAACGTGATGTTTTCTCTGAGAACCTTGGACTATGGACATGTCGACGGGGGAGCTTACTAAACCCGAGACTTGACACAGTTTACGAGGTTTCATAATTTTCGAGAAATCTTAAGAGATAAAATAAATCAATACAAATGTGAAAAATTCATCCGTACGATTAATTAAATACTAACTGTCGTCAATCGTAACTATTATCTATTGGATAATAGTGTGTAATAAAAATATTATCACATTATTCAAAATCTAATTTTTGTATCACATCTATTAGTTTTAATTTCAAAAGAAAGATTAAATTTAATCCAAGCTTGTTAGGGAAGCTTCCTAGCAATTTCCTTTGTAACACATCTCTCTCTTTCCTCTACTCTCACTCCACGGCAGACAACTCCTTTTGGGGGAGTCAAAGGTGTTTTCTTCCTTCTATTAACTCATCTTCATTTTCTAAACACAAAACATTTAACACATCTCTCTTCTCTTCTTTTTCTCTTCTTCTCCTTCCTCTCCACCGTACACACACACCCACACATTGGAGACCAACTCCATTATTTGCCAAACCAATCACATTACTTGTTTCCTTCCACCATTTCAAGACTATTCTCCTTGGTGGTTGTCCTTGGTTCTTCTTCTTCTTCTTCTTCTTCTTCTTCTTCTTCTTCTTCTTCTTCTTCTTCTTCTTCTTCCTCTTCCTCCATTTTTCACCATTGAAGCTAAAGCTTTGAACTTGGAGGTAAAGTCTTAACCTTTCTTTCACTTTCTTCTCATTTTCGTTTTTCTTGGTCACTTATGTGATCAAGAACTCATTTTTCCATGGTTTGAGTGAACATTATGGAAATCACTCACATTGGTGTTCTTCTTGAAGGAAAAACAAAAATCTAGGGCAAGAAGAGGTAACACCTTGTGTTGTCATCCAAATAGGTAAGAGGGAGATGATCCTCTTCAACCAATGTTGGTCGTAAGGGAATGTCTTGTATGTGTGTTGTTGTTGATTTTTGAATCCATGTATAAAGTTCTCTCATTTTTATGTTGTTCTTGATGATAATGTATTTGTTGGATTTGTATTATTTATTGATGTCTCTTGCATGATTTGAAGGTGTATTTGAGTATCTTGTTGATTAAATATGACGAGGAATGGTTTGGTTTGAGTTAGAGGACCTGGAGAACTCTGTTTTTCTGCAAGATTACGCGTGGTAATCGATTACACGAGGTTGGTAATCGATTACCAAGCTCTTAAGGGTACGAAATCGTGATTTCTGGAACGGTAATCGATTACAACTTGTGTGTAATCGACACAGAGATTTGTTAGCTTGTCGATTACAAGAATGGTGTAATCGATTACCAAGCCTATGATCTTATGGAATGGTGCTTGGGAATCACGTAATCAATTACAACTTGTGGGTAATCGATTACGGAGGTTCTGTCAATTGGTAATCGATTACCACGGTTGTGTAATCGATTACCAGTGCCTTGAAGTTACGAAACGTGATTCTGGGAACCACGTAATCGATTACAATGATATTGTAATCGATTACAGAGGTTCTGTTTCTCAGGTAATCGATTACGAGGATGCTGTAATCGATTACCAAGACCAAAGATGAGATTTTTGAGCTGGAAATGATTCAGATTATGGTTCTCTGTACTCTGTAACTCAAACATAACCTAAAAACTCTGGATTCAAGGATTTTACTTTGCTTAAATGCAATAAGAAGATGTATTCATACCAATAGAGAAGAAACAATTTTGAAAATGGAATTCTTGGATCCATGACATGGAAATTGTGGTATGTAGGAACATATATTCCTAGTGAGAATTATTGATGCAAGTGTTATTCCCTATGTGGGTTATGCAGTTATTGATTCAGTATTCAATAAGATAAGAAATGATAATGTGCCATTAAGGCAAGACTTATGTTGAATGCATCATTGATGATTATACATGTTCATGCATAGAGTCGTATGCATTGTGAATGTCCTTGTGGACTGTTGTAAGGCCAAGTTGCCTAGGAGATTGAACACACCTTAGTGCGGGTGCGAATAGACAAGTGTGGGTCGTGTTATGACCTCGGGGGCGTCGGGGTGCGGGTCCTCCACATGGGCAGTTTAGAGCTCCTCTGTACCGTGGGGCAAATCGATGCAAACACACTGACGATCCGGACTTGACACTGTCCTATATCGTGATCTAGTTGATGAACCTGCAAAACTTACAAATTTTTACAGTTCATTGTGTGTGTTTTTCATTCCTTTTAATCTTTTTAATTGGGTTTGTTCTTGAGTTTTGTTATATTTTTAGTATTTTAAATTGTGTTGTAATTATGTATTTTTTATGTATTTTTACTAGGTAAATGCAAAGGATCGAAGAATGGAAGTGGTTGCATAGAAGATTTTCTATTAAAAAAAATAATAATTCTAGGCAAACCGTAGCGATTCTTGTAGTAGTGGCATCGTGTAGCGATCGTAGCACGACGTCGCATGACGCAAGCAAAAATCTTGTAGCGATTCTTGTAGCACCGTAGTATCACGATATTCTTGTAGCTTGAGCCATCGTAGCCTTTGTAGCATCACGTGAAAATTACTGTGCAGATGCATAGTAACCTCAAAAACTTCTATAAATAGGGGCGCCGGGGGAGAGAAACTCGCTCTCTCTCTCTGTTGTTCGGTTTTCAGTTCTGTTCTTTTTATTTTCTTTTATTTTCTTCTTTTTCATGTGTAATTAATTTCCATCTAGCTTGGGTGAAAGAGTGAAGCTTTTAATAATAAATTGAGGTTAGATTTATTTCTTTCTTGTGTTTTAAATGATATATTTTTATGTGACTTTTATATGTATTATATGTTGTTTCCAATTAATTTAAATACTATTCTTGTATAATGAATATCTTGATCCATTGTAGACAATAGGATTGACACATTGGATGCTTTTGACGATTTACAAGTATTAGTCAATAATTATTGGAATCATAATATAATTACATGATTGAACTTTGAATGCTAAATCTTCCGATTAGAATTTTCAATATGCATAATTTCAATTGAGTTATAAAATGAAATAATATTATTCTTAATTTATTATTAAGAGTGAATCTCCTAACCCAAGCAAATCTTTTTCATTGTGAACAACTTAAATCATCTTAAATTTTGTGACAAATACTCTCTTTACCTCAATTAATTAGTTTCCCTTCATCAATTCCCTGTGGATCGACCTCGGACTCGAGACTTTATTACTTGAGACAACCTACACTTGGGTTAAAACATTTAATTATAATTAAATCCCATCAAGTTTTTGGTGCCGTTGCCGGGGACTTGATTTGAAGTTCTAATATATTGAGGTTCTCTTTCTCGTAAATAAACTTCATTTGTCGGTATATTCTTCCTCTACTCTTGTCAATTTTTATTTATTTATTTACTAATATACTAACTAGTATTATATATATATATATATATTTTATATATATAAATAGTAAATAGTAAATAGTTAATAGTAAAAAAAATAAAAAATAAAAAAAAAAAAATAATAATAAAAAAAAAATTTAACCTTTTGTATATATTAACTCAGTGGGGTTAATTCTCCCTTTTATTTTACTGTAATTTACTTTTCTGCAATTTTTTTTATTTGGTGGCTGGTTAATTATCCTATCCTTTTTACTATTTAACGGCCGGTGTATACCGCCTTTTTTTTATTTATTTATTTTACGTAATCTAACTTTTAATTTCTGCAATCTAACTTTTAATTTCTGTCATTTATTTTTCTGCAATCTAACTTATCTAACTTTTAAATTCTGTCATTTATTTTTCTGCAATCTAACTTTTAAATTCTGTCATTTTTATTTTTTTTACTTTTGGGTGGCTGGTTTATACCACATCCTACTTAATATTTAACGGCCGGTGTATACCGCCTACTTGTATATTATTTTTATTTTTATTTTATGTCACTTATTTATGCTTAACTGGTATCGTGATTCAAATTCTGGACGTTTGATTAAAATTAATCCAAGTCATTTATATATTGATTTATTTGAATCACAATCACACACAATTAACACAATGGCTGAATTTGAAGGTGCACATGTTGAACATGATAATCAAACACAACGAGCTGAAAATGAAAGTATACATGATGAACAAGGAAATCAACCATTGAGAACTATGCGTGCATATTTGCAACCACCACGAAATTCTAGTCCATCATGTTTTATCTTTCCACTTAATGCTAATAATTTTAGATTTAAGCCAGGTATGATTTCTTTACTGCCCAATTTTCATGGTTTAGAAAATGAAAGCCCATATTTACATCTAAAAGAATTTGAAGAAGTTTGTATTGCTTTCAATGATCAAAATTATTTGAAGAAATTGTTAAGCTTAAATTGTTTCCTTTTTCTTTGAAAGATAAGGCAAAAACTTGGCTTAATGCTTTGAAACCAAGATCAATTGGCACATGGCAAGAAATGCAAAGTGAGTTTTTAAAGAAATTTTTTCCAACACATAAAACTAATGCTTTGAAAAGACAAATCCAAAATTTTTCCCAAAATTCAAATGAAGCATACTTTCAAAGTTGGGAACGTTTTAAAGATTTGTTAAATTCTTGCCCACATCATGGTTTTGAAAAATGGCGAACTATAAGCTTCTTTTATGAAGGTTTAACACCCGAAACTAAACAATTTGTGGAAACGATGTGTAATGGTGAATTTCTTGATAAAGAACCCAAAGATGCTTTAGATTATTTAAATCATTTGGCTGAAAATTCTCAATCTTGGCATGAAATTAATCCTTCTGAAAATTCAATTAGATATAACCTTGCAAATCTTTGGAAAAGGAAAATACCATCTTAGTCAAGAAGAAGATTTAAATGCAAGGTATGCTAGTTTGGCTAGAAGGATTGAAGCTATGGAATTAAGAAAAGCAAAAGAAATCAAATCTGTGCAAAATGAAGAAATTTGTGGTATTTGTGATGACTTAGGACACTCAACACACGAATGTCCTAACATTCCTGTTTTTAAAGAAGTTGTGCATGAGCAAGTAAATGCAATGAATAATTTTAAAAAGCCACTCACCTCTTCTTTTTCAAATTCTTACAATCCAGGATGGAAAAATCATCCTAACTTCAGCTGGAGGAACAATACTCAGTCACAATTCATGCAACCACCACCTCCTCAGGCACAACAAGACTCTCAAAATTTTCAAGGATATGCACCTTATAGGAAAAACCTAGAAGAAACACTGCATACATTCATAGAAAAACAAGAAGCCATTAATAAACAAACCAATCAAACCATGATTGACATAAAAGAAACTCTTTCCAAACTTACCTCTGCACTCACCATTCACGAGAAAGGAAAATTTCCTTCTCAACCTCAACCAAATCCCAAAGGTCAATATAGTCTAAATGAGGGTAGTTCAGAAAACCAACAAATAAATCAAGTCAATTCTGTGATAACTCTTAGGAGTGGAAAGGTTGTTGAAAAACAAATCCCTGAAACTTGTGAGAAAGAAGATGAACTAATTCCTCAAGAAAATTAAGAAGTTGACCAAAATGAGACTAAATTCTCGCCTTCACCCCCATTTCCTCAAGCATTGAATAATCCAAAGAAATTGGACAATAACACTGGAATTTTTGAAATTTTGAAACAAGTGAAAGTCAATATTCCTTTGTTAGATGTTATCAAACAGATTCCTTCTTATGCCAAATATTTGAAAGACTTGTACCTTGTTAAAAGGAAATTAAATGTGAAAAAGAAAGCATTTTTGGTGAACAGGTAAGCTTCATTTTTCAGAATAATAATGCGTTGAAATACAAAGACCCTGGTTGTCCTACAGTTTCATGCATTATTGGAGAACATAAAATTGAAAAAGCTTTACTTGATCTTGGTGCTAGTGTCAATTTGCTTCCATATTCAGTTTATCAGCAACTCAACTTGGGTGAGTTAAAACCAACTTCTGTAACTCTTCTACTTGCAGATAGATTAATTAAAATTCCAAGAGGAATAGTGGAAGATGTGTTGGTTCAAGTTGATAAATTCATATATCCTATGGATTTTATTGTCTTGGATACTGAACCTATAGTTGATAGTTGCAAGTCAATTCCTGTTATTTTAGGCCGTCCATTTTTAGCAACATCTAATGCTTTGATAAATTGCAGAAATGGAGTGGTGAAGCTAACATTTGGAAACATGACACTGGATCTCAATGTTTTTAACATGTGCAAGCAACCACAGGAAGACCTTGATGAAAATGAGGAAGTTGAAGGAATTGAAACCATTGTAAATGATCATCTTCTAAAAAGGAGTTCTTCTGACCCATTAGAAGTTTGTTTAATTAATTCATTTAATTCAGGTACGCAAGTAGATGGTAATATTTCTGAAATATGTTCTTTGCTTGATTGTACACAAGCAATGGAATACAAAAGATGGAAGCCGAGATTCGAAGAGTTACAACCTATGAATGATAATATTCATGAAAAATTACCCACACTGGAACTAAAGCCATTACCTTCAGGGTTGAAGTACACATTTTTGGGAGAAAACCAAAGCTTTCCAGTAGTAATTTCATCAGTCCTTACTGAAGAACAAGAAGGTATGTTGATAGAAGTACTTAAAAGGCATAAAAGTGCAATTGGATGGACATTAACAGATATAAAAGGCATTAATCCATTGATTTGTACACATAGAATACATTTAGATGATAATGCTAAAACATCACAACAACCTCAAAGAAGATTAAATCCACACATGAAAGAGGTAGTTAGGGCTGAAGTTCTTAAATTACTTGATGTTGGAATTATTTATCCTATTTCTGATAGTCAGTGGGTAAGCCCTACACAAGTTGTGCCTAAGAAATCTGGAATAACAGTGGTTGAAAATGAAAAAGGTGAGTTAATACCTACGCGAGTTTCATCTAGTTGGCGTACGTGTATTGATTTTAGAAAATTGAATGTAGCCACTAGGAAAGATCATTTCCCTTACCATTTCTTGATCAAATTCTAGAAAGAGTAGCAGGACATCCCTACTATTGTTTTCTTGATGGTTATTCGGGATATAATCAAATACCAATTACATTAGAGGATCAAGAAAAGACTACTTTTACATGCCCCTTTGGCACTTTTGCATATAGAAGAATGCCTTTTGGTCTTTGCAACGCTCCGGCAACTTTTCAAAGATGCATGCTAAGTATTTTTAGTGACATGATTGAGCATTATTTAGAGGTTTTCATGGATGATCTGACAGTCTTTGGAAATTCTTTTGAAAATTGTCTTGATAATTTGGATAAAGTTCTTAAAAGATATGAAGAAAAAGGATTTGTTTTAAATTGGGAAAAATGTCATTACATGGTTACCTCAGGAATCGTGTTAGGTCATGTGATATCTTTGAAGGAATTAAAGTTGATAAGGCCAAAGTTGAATTAATTGCTCATTTGCCTTCCCCAAAAACAGTCAGAGAAGTCCGTTCCTTTTTAGGACATGTAGGATTCTATCGAAGATTTATTAAGGACTTTAGTGTCATATCTAGACCATTATGCAATCTTCTGATAAAAGATGCAACATTTGATTGGACTCAAGAATGTCAAAAATCTTTTGAAAAATTAATTGGTCTTCTGACATCGGCTCCTATCATGCAACCTCCTGACTGGTCTTTGCCGTTTGAATTAATGTGTGATGCAAGTGATTTTGCTGTTGGCGCTGTTCTAGGCCAGAGAAAAGAAGGTAAACCTCATGTGATTTGTTACGCAAGTAGAACTTTAAATAGTGCACAAATGAATTACACCACTACTGAAAAAGAACTACTTGCTGTAATTTTTGCATTGGACAAATTTCGAGCTCATTTAATTGGTTCTTCTATTGTTGTGTTTATGATCATGTTCTTTGTTAGATATTTAATGTCTAAGCAGGATGCCAAACCTAGGTTGATACGGTGGATCTTGTTGCTTCAAGAATTAAATATCACAATAAAAGATAAGAAAGGAGCCGAAAATGTCATTGCAGATCATTTGTCCGGACTTACAACAGCTCATCTTTTGATAGCACACCTATCAATGATTCTTTTTTCCGATGAGTTTTTATTTTCTGTCAATTCTATGCCTTGGTTTGCGAACATAGTTAATTAGCTTGTAATAGGAAAGATGCCGCCTCAGTGGTCACATCAAGACAGAAAAAAGTTTTTAACTGAGGTGAAAATTTTTTATTGGTATGACCCATATTTATTCAAATATTCTCCTGATCAAATCTTTCGGAGATGTGTACCCGACAGTGAGGTAAGTAGTATCATTAACTTTTGTCACTCAGCAGCATGTGGAGGTCATTTTTCTTCAAAGAAAACAGCTGCGAAAATCTTGCAGTGTGGATTTTATTGGCCCACTTTATTTAAAGATAGCCATAACTTTTGTAAAAATTGTGAAAATTGTCAAAAGTTGGGCTCAATTTCAAAAAGAAACATGATGCCTCTGAACCCCATCCTTGTCATTGAAATTTTTTATTGTTGGGGAATTGATTTCAAGGGTCCATTTCCATCTTCATTTGGATTTGTGTATATTTTGGTTGCAATTGATTATGTCTCAAAATGGATTGAGGCGATTCCATGTTGACAAAATGATCATAAAACTGTTCTCAAATTTTTAAAAGAAAATATTTTAAGTCGTTTTGGAATCCCTCGAGCTATCATCAGTGATGGGGGAACACATTTTTGTAATAAACCATTTGAATCTTTAATGAAGAAATATGGTATTACCCATAAAGTTGCTACCCCTTATCACCCTCAGACAAGTGGACAAGTAGAATTAGCAAATAGGAAAATTAAACAAATTTTGGAAAAAACGGTTAACCCAAATCGTAAAGATTGGTCTTTAAGACTAAACGATGCACTTTGGGCTTATCGTACTGCTTTTAAAACATCTTTAGGCATGTCACCCTATCGGTTAGTCTATGGAAAACCTTGTCACTTGCCTGTAGAACTAGAGCATAAAGCATTTTGGGCCATTAAAGCTTTCAATTTAAATCTTGATGATGCTTGCAAGTTACGCAAATTGCAAATAAATGAACTTGAGGAATTGAGAAATGATGCATATGAAAACTCAAAAATTTACAAAGAAAGAACAAAAGCTTTTCATGACAAATATATTTTGAGAAAATCTTTTGAAATTAGCCAAAAAGTTCTGCTTTATAATTCTCGTCTTCACTTATTCCCTGGGAAATTGAGATCTAGGTGGACTGGTCCTTTTATTGTCAAACATGTATATCCTTATGGTGTAACGCCCCTTTTTGGGAGGGAACGTCATATTGTCAAACAAGATAAAATGCGGAAATTAAATAAACAAACGATTAAGACCCGGTTCATTTTATTTAATTGATGTTAACCACGTGGGCAAAATTGGCAATATTTATTTATTTTTTATAATATAATAATAATGTTGATAATACGGAATGTGGATAAAAATGACGAGTAAGACAATACACAGAATTTGCACCTGAATAGCATACATAGATATATAAAATTTGATACAACTGTTTTGTAATTACAAGCCTGGCCATCATCAAAAAGCAAAACTATACCCACCCCAAGGGAAACATGCATATATACCCTCATGCATATACAAAATATACAGCCCAACCAAAAAGAAGGATACATCAGGCCCCCAAAAACAAAAACACTGGCAGCCATCAGTAGCCACCAATGATCATCGACCCCTCAGATAAAAAGGGACCGATTCAGGATCCTCAAGAGGACCCTCATCAGGATCTTCCTCATCCGAGGACTCATCCATAGGAACCACAGAGGCGCGGGACGGAGCCCGAGCGGTGGAATCAAACGAATCCTCCTGCGGAGTGTAATAACGGGAACCCCACATCTCCCTGATAGGCAGGTAAAACTCCAGGCGCAAGCTGAGGTAGCAAGTGAGGACAGGAGCCTCATGACGTCTCCACGCAAGTGCTATCGATACGTCTCCCACATACACGCAGTGGTCGGAGTTCAGGTTAATGTGCCAGCACTCCGGCCCTCCAATGAAGGTCAGATGCACATCTCCCAAGAATCTGCGCATACGTGCAGACATCGTCGCAGTAGAAATCAATCCTGTGCAGGCCAGAAGCCGGGGAAGGCAGGATCTTCTGTCTCTTCACCGTCGTCTTCGATCGCACGCAGGTACACATAAACAGCAAATAATAGAAGCACAGGGAAAGAGGTAAGATATCCTACCATCATTACCAATTATAGCAACTAGAAACAAAACGGCGCCACGCGCCCAAATAGCAATCCAACACGTCATATTCAATTAATGAGCAGTAATCTCAACAGTAAGTAATTAAACAGTTACAGGCATATAATTATTATAATAGCAGTTAGATCAAGTATAGCATCAGAAAATAAGAATTAATGATGACAGTGTATATCATGACTCGTATGCATGCTTTCCCAAATTCCTACTCCATGGAGCTAGACTCAAACAGTCGGAGAGAAAGATCAGGAGACATGTCTGTGACTCGGCTGCCGAGGCCAGTGCTATCAATAAATTTTCTCGTGCACAATCATGGCATTGCACAGACATTCTACACTAGATCACGATATAGGACAGTGTCAAGTCCGGCTCGTCGGTGCGTTTGCATCGGTTTGCCCCACAGACAGAGGAGCTACCAACTGCCCATTGTGAAGGACCCGCACCCCGACGCCCCCAAGGTCATAACAAGACCCACACTTGTCTACTCGCACCCGCACTAAGGTGTGTTCAATCTCCTAGGCAACTTGGCCTTACAACAGTCCACAAGGACATTCACAATGTATATAACACTATGCATGGATATGTATGATTCACAATTTCATGCCATTACATAGCATGCCACCATAGGCCAATATAAGCATCAACATATATATTCCTCATCACACACACATATCACAATTTCCATATCATAGATCCAAGAATTCTGTTTTCAAAGTCATTTCTTTTCTATCGGTATGAATACATATTCCCATCATATTTAAATGAGGTAAATTCCTTGAATCCAGAGTTTTGAGGTTATATTTGAGTTACAAGGGACAAAGAACCATAATTTCAATCATTTCCAGCTCAAAGTTTCATTTTTGGATCTTGGTAATCGATTACAGCACCATTGTAATCGATTACCTGAGAAACAGAACCTCTGTAATCGATTACAATTTCATTGTAATCGATTACGTGATTCCCAGAATCACGTTTCGTAACTTCAAGGCACTGGTAATCGATTACACAACCGTGGTAATCGATTACCAATTGAACAGAACCTCCGTAATCGATTACCCTCTAGTTGTAATCGATTACGTGATTCCCAGAGGCATCATTCCGTGACATCAGAGGCTTGGTAATCGATTACACCATTCTTGTAATCGATTACAAGCTAGTCAATCTTGTAATCGATTACACACGAGATGTAATCGATTCCAGATTTTAATCACGATTTAGTGTCTTTAAGAGCTTGGTAATCGATTACAAGCCTTGTGTAATCGATTACCACGCGTAATCTTACAGAAAACAGAGTTCTCAGGTCCTTTAACTCAAATCAACCCAATCATCATCATATTTAAATCAACAAGATACTCAAATACAGCTTCAAATCGTACAAGAAATATCAATAAATCACACAAACCCAACAAAATACATCATCATCAAGAACAACATAAAATGAGGGAACTCCATACATAGACTCAAAAAAATCAACAACAATACACATACAAGGTTCCTAGGTGCTAAAAGAGGTTGAGGAGGAGTATCTTCCCTCTTACCTAAGTGAAGAAAACAAAAGAAGAACACCAAGAACTTCCTTTGAATTTTCGGATTTGAGCTCCAAGAATCCTAAAAATGGTGACTTTGTTAGAATAGCATAATGGCTTGGAAAATAAGCCATGGATGGCCAACATGAAGTTCATGACCACGAAAATGGAGGAGAAAGAAGAGAAGTCTTGAATCTTACCCAAAAAGCTCAAAGCTTGGAGCTTGAAGAAATGGTGAGAATGGTGGAATCTCAAGTTACTCCAAGAAGAAAAGGTGCTTAGAATGGTGAGAGGAGTTAGGAAATGTAATTTAGTTTGAATTTTGTGATGGTTGAGGGAGAAGAAGAGAGGTGGCCGTAGCATGTAGAGAGGAGAAGAGAAAACGAAAATGGAGGAGAAGAAAGAAATGGTAGTAAGAGAAAGTGTTTTGATAGTTAATGAATTTGTGTGATAAAAATGAAATAAGGAAATGCAATATTTCCTTGCTTTGGGCTGCCATGCAACCGTGCATGAAGGAGAGAGAGAGAAAAATGGGCTGCTTTGCATGGGGAAGGAGGAAGAGGAAATTTCCAAGAAGCTTCCTCCAAGCTTCCATGAGAAGTTTCGCACGTTTCTCGATAAAATAGAAGTAAAGTTATTTCCTAATCAGGCACACTAACACAGATGAATATTTACACTGTCAGTATTACTTTTCCTCCAGTGTAGAAGAGTTACTGATGATGAAAATGCTATTTTATTTATTCATCAGATGATTTTACAATACCACGATTTCATTCATCGGGTAAAACCTCGTAAAATGTAAACTTCATAAATTGTGCCCAGTCTCGGGTTTAGTAAGATCCCCCATCGACAAGTCCATAATTTAGAGTTTACCAGCCACAGAGAAGACATCTCATCTTCCCGGGTCTGCACAGCGCACACGCAAAACAAGGAATATATTAAAATATTCATTGTTTCCGAAAAATTTCGAAAGAATTCACATAAATCACAAATATTAGAAAACGACTATTGGTAATGAAATAATTAACTTCTGGAGCGTTACACTGGTCTCAACAATTCTCAGCTCAGTGTGCACGCAAAATGAGGAATATATTAAAATATTCATCGTTTCCGAAAAATTCTAGAAAAATTCCTAAAAATCAAGAATATTATAAAACGATGATTTATGATCAAATATGTATTTTTCGGGATGTTACAACACTCCCCTACTAAAAAGAATTTCGTCCCCGAAATTTACATACCTCAAAATAGTTCCGGATGTTGCTCTCTCATCTTGTCTTCCAATTCCCAAGTCGCATCACCAGTTGCTTCATTCCAAATCACCTTTACCAATGGGATCTCCTTGCCTCGTAGTTGCTTTATCCGTCGGTCCTCGATTCTCGCAGGAGACGTTTCATAGGTCAGGTTCTCTTTTAAGCATCGTGTCCAGGTGCTATGACATGACTTGGATCGGGTAAATATTTACGAAGTTGTGACACATGGAATACATTATGTATGTTTGAAAGAATAGGGGGTAAGGCTATCTGGTAAGCTACTGGACCTATCCGGCGAAGAATTTGGTAAGGTCCAAGAAATTTTGGAGTGAGTTTTCTAGATTTCAAGGCCCGGCCGACCCCAGTCGTGGGTGTGACTTTCAGGAACACATGCTCACCTTCTTCAAACTCAAGAGGCTTTCTTCTCTTATCTGCATAGCTCTTCTGTCGGCTCTGAGCAGTTCTCATCTTCTCTTGAATCATCTTAACCTTCTCAGTCGTCTGCTGGATAATGTCTGGTCCAATCGTAAGACGCTCGCCGTCTTGGTACCAACATAATGGTGTTCGACACCGTCTTCCATATAGAGCTTCATAGGGTGCCATCCCTATACTCGAATGATAACTGTTATTGTAGGTGAACTCCACCAGTGGTAGGACTTCATCCCAACATCCAGTCTGTTCCATAGAACAAGCTCTAAGTAGGTCCTCTAGAGATTGGATCGTTCTTTTCGATTGACCATCGGTTTGCGGATGATATGCTGAACTCAGACGTAACTTTGTTCCCAACGAAGCTTGTAAACTTTGCCAAAACTTTGAGGTAAACCTCGGATCTCTATCCGAGATTATACTCGTAGGCACACCATGTAATCTGACAATTTTCCCAATATACAGTCGGGTCAGCTTTTCCAAACTGTACCTTATGTTAATCGGGAGGAAATGAGCCGATTTTGTAAGTCGATCAACTATTACCCAAATCGAGTCATGTCCCATCCTTGTCCTTGGCAATCCCACAACAAAGTCCATTGCGATGCTGTCCTACTTCCATTCAGGAATAGACAATGGTTGCAGCAACCCTGCAGGTCGCTGATGTTCCACTTTGGCTTTTTGACAGACTAGACAAGTCAATACACACCTAGTGACATCACTTTTTAGTCTATGCCACCAGAACAACTTCTTCAAGTCTTGGTACATCTTGGTTATACCAGGGTGCATACTTAGCTTGCTAGTGTGGGCATGATCCACAATATATCGTCTAAGCTCTTGGTCACGAGGAATACAAACTCTACCTCAGAATCTCAGAATCCCATCTATTCCTTCTTCGAACTCTGTTTTCTCGCCTCGTTTCATTTGTTCTCTTATTCCTTGCAAGAATTCATCGGTCTTCTGTTTTTCCCGTATGTCTTCCATCAACTCGCTTGAGATGGTAACCATATTCATGCAAATTCTTCCGGGTTCCAACTTAACAAATGACCATACATCTCTAAATTGTTCGATGAGATCTCTTTCCTTAATCATCAAGGCAGAAACACTGATAGTCTTTCTACTTAAGGCGTCAGCCACGACGTTCGCCTTGCCAGGGTGGTACAACAACTGGAAATCATAATTCTTTAAAAACTCTAGCCATCTCCGCTGCCTCATATTCAGCTCTTTCTGATCGTACAAGTACTTCAAGCTCTTGTGGTCACTGAAGATGTTGAATGTCGCTCCATAAAGGAAATGTCTCCATATCTTCAGAGCAAAAACCACAGCTGCCAACTCCAAATCATGAGTCGGGTAATTCTTTTCATGCACTCGTAACTGTCGCGAAGCGTAGGCTACCACCTTTCGGTGTTGCATAAGAACAGATCCCAATCCTTGGTACGAAGCGTCACAATACACCTCGAACGGTTCATTCGGATCAGGTAACACTAATACAGGTGAGGTAGTTAGCCGTTTCTTCAACTCCTGAAAACTCTGCTCACATCTATCAGTCCATTCGAAAGCTTGATTCTTCTTTGTCAATTGAGTGAGCGGTCCGGCAATCTTAGAAAACCCTTCTATGAACCTCCGGTAATATCCAGCTAAACCAACGAAACTACGGACTTCCGCCACTGACTTTGGTTGTTCCCACTGCAGTACTGCTTCTACTTTACATGGATCCACTGCAATTCCTTCTTTTGAGATCACATGACCCAAAAACTTCACCTCATCCAGCCAAAACTCACACTTCGACAGCTTGGCATACAGTTCTTTCTCCTTCAAAATCTGGAGAACTATGCTGAGGTGCTCAGCATGATCCTCCTGATTCCGGGAATATATCAGGATGTCATCAATGAAGACGACAACAAACTCATCCAAGTACGGACGAAAGATGCGGTTCATGTAGTCCATGAAAATAGCAGACGCATTCGTCACACCAAACGGCATCACAAGATACTCGTAATGACCGTATCGCGTACGAAAAACAGTCTTGGGTATATCCTCCGTCTTCACTCTTATCTGATGATACCCAGATCTCAAGTCAATCTTCGAAAATACTGCTGCCCCCTTCAGTTGGTCCATCAAGTCATCAATTCTCGGGAGAGGATACTTGTTCTTGATTGTTAACTTGTTCAATTGCCTGTAGTCCACACACATTCTCGAGGTACCGTCCTTCTTTCGAACTAGTAACACAGGTGCTCCCCACGGAGACACACTTGGTCTAACGAACTGCTTCTCCAAAAGCTCTTCCAGCTGCTTCTTAAGTTCGGCTAATTCTGTCGGTGACATTCGGTACGGTGCTATAGACACGGGACCAGCTCCCGGTACAAGATCAATAGCAAACTCGATCTCACGTGCCGGCTGTAAACCAGGTACTTCTTCAGGGAAGATCTCAGGAAATTCCTTCACTACCGGAATAGTACTCAAATCAGCCTCACTTTCAACTTTCAAAGAAGATAATAGCATGTACCCCTGAGCTCCTTCTTTCAAGAAAGCTCGTGCTTGGTTGGCCGTCAAGTATCTAGAATTCTCATCCACAGGAAAGACTATGGTCTTACTAGAACAATCTAACAGAACATGGTTGGAAGATAACCAGTCCATCCCTAGGATTATATCTAACTATGAAAGAGGTAAACAGATCAAATCGACAGAAAAGATTCGACCTTCAACAATCAAAGGACACTTCAAACAGACTTTGGTAGTAACTACCGGTTTATCAGTGGGGGTTGAAACAGTCAATTCAAAAGGTAGTTCAGACACAGGTAAACCAAGTCGTAGCACACAGTCATATGATATGAAAGAACGGGTTGCCCCAGAGTCATACAGTACTTTTAAAAGATTACCTTCTATGGCGCCTTCTCCTTGAATCAAGTCTTCGGATTCAGAAGTTTCAGCTCCACTCATAGTATAAACTCGACCTCCGGCTTGTGGTTTCTTGGCTCGGGTTGCGTTGACTGAAGGCTCAGCCTTTGCTTGGTTACAGTCTCTGGACATATGGCCCGGTTTGCCACATCTGAAGCAAATGATTCCTTTTATCGTGCAGTCTCTTGTGAGATGATCCCTCCCACACTTCAGGCATTTGGACGGGTAGGTCGTATTCTGACCAGTTCGGTTCCCGAAGAACCTCCACCTGAACTTCCACCGATTTGTTGTTGACTCCCCGTTGGTCGGGAATAGGGTTTCTTCCGAAAGCGATTTGAACCACCGCCTCCACCTCTTTGGGACCGTACAGGCCCAAAGTTCTGTTTCTCGCGTCTCTAGCCTCGCTCCAAGGCTTCAACTTCACAAAGCAAGTGTCTAATGCCCGAGAATACCTTCATTTTCAAGGTAATCACAGCTTTCTTTACCTCGTACCTCAGTCCTTCGGTGAATTTCTAGCATTTTCAGGCTTCATCAGTTTGATGCTGGTAATGTGTTGAAAATTTCTCCAAGTTTTCAAACTTGGCTGCGTATTCGCTGACAGTCATGTTCCCTTGTCTCAGGTTGAGGAACTCCATCTCCTTTGCATGTCTCGCATTCGCAGGAAAGTATTTGCCCAAGAATTTCTCCTTGAACAATTCCCAAGTGATCTCTGCTCCTTCGGCTTCTAATGCCCTTTGAGCTCCATTCCACCAGTCTTCGGCATTTCCGACAAGCATAAAAGTCGCATAATTTACCTTCTTATCTTCCGCACAATTCATGCCACGAAAGACTTTTTCCAGTTCCTTGATCCATAGATTAGCCTTGTCGGGATCAAACTCCCCCTTGAATTGCGGAGGGTTATGACGACGAAACTCTGCTAAGTTTTGCGCGTCGGCAGTCGCCTCGAGCTGTTGAGCAGCTCTCTCTTGTTGTTGAGCAGTGCGTTCATTTTGTTGGGCGATGACTTCAGCCATTCTCTGCATCGCTTCAATAGCAGCTGCCATTTCTCCACCTCTTGCCATCTTGCTTTTTCTCAAATTAGATTACTGAAAACATAAGAATAGTCAGAGGAATCCACTCAAGACACCCATCACAGAGATTCACACAGCACAAACAAGACAGACTCACACTCAAGACCCAAAGAAAACATAAACCGGGGCTCTGATACCAACTTAATGTAACGCCCCTTTTTGGGAGGGAACGTCACATTGTCAAACAAGATAAAATGCGGAAATTAAATAAACAAACGATTAAGACCCGGTTCATTTTATTTAATTGATGTTAACCACGTGGGCAAAATTGGCAATATTTATTTATTTTTTTTATAATATAATAATAATGTTAATAATACGGAATGTGGATAAAAATGACGAGTAAGACAATACACAGAATTTGCACCTGAATAGCATACATAGATATATAAAATTTGATACAACTGTTTTGTAATTACAAGCCTGGCCATCATCAAAAAGCAAAACTATACCCACCCCAAGGGAAACATGCATATATACCCTCATGCATATACAAAATATACAATGACAACAAAAAGAAGGATACATCGGGCCCCAAAAACAAAACACACGGCAGCCATCAGTAGCCACCAATGATCATCGACCCCTCAGATAAAAAGGGACCGATTCAGGATCCTCAGGAGGACCCTCATCATGATCTTCCTCATCCGAGGACTTATCCATAGGAACCACAGAGGCGCGGGACGGAGCCCGAGCGGTGGAATCAAACGAATCCTCCTGCGGAGTGTAATAACGGGAACCCCACATCTCCCTGATAGGCAGGTAAAACTCCAGGCGCAAGCTGAGGTAGCAAGTGAGGACAGGAGCCTCATGACATCTCCACGCAAGTGCTATCGATACGTCTCCCACATACACGCAGCGGTCGGAGTTCAGGTTAATGTGCCAGCACTCCGGCCCTCCAATGAAGGTCAGATGCACATCTCCCAAGAATCCGCGCATACGTGCAGACATCATCGCAGTAGAAGTCAATCCTGTGTAGGCCAGAAGCCGGGGAAGGCAGGATCTTCTGTCTCTTCACCGTCGTCTTCGATCAGTACAGGGTACACATAAACAGCAAATAATAGAAGCACAGGGAAAGAGGTAAGATATCCTACCATCATTACCAATTATAGCAACTAGAAACAAAATGGCGCCACGCGCCCAAATAGCAATCCAACACGTCATATTCAATTAATGAGCAGTAATCTCAACAGTAAGTAATTAAACAAGATTGTGCATATAATTATTATAATAGCAAGTTAGATCAAGTATAGCATCGAGAAAATAAGAATTAATGATGACGGTGTATATCATGACTCGTATGCATGCTTTCCCAAATTCCTACTCCATGGAGCTAGACTCAAACAGAGGAGAGAAAGATCGGGAGACATGTCTCGTGACTCTACCGCCGAGGCCGGTGCTATCAATAAATTTTCTCGTGCACAATCATGGCATTGCACGGACATTCTACACTAGATCACGATATAGGGACGGTGTCAAGTCCGGATCGTCGGTGCGTTGCATCGGTTTGCCCCACGTACATGCGGAGGAGCTACCAACTGCCCATTGTGAAGGACCCGCACCCCGACGCCCCCAAGGTCATAACAAGACCCACACTTGTCTACTCGCACCCGCACTAAGGTGTGTTCAATCTCCTAGGCAACTTGGCCTTACAACAGTCCACAAGGACATTCACAATGTATATAACACTATGCATGGATATGTATGATTCACAATTTCATGCCATTACATAGCATGCCACCATAGGCCAATATAAGCATCAACATATATATTCCTCATCACACACACATATCACAATTTCCATATCATAGATCCAAGAATTCTGTTTTCAAAGTCATTTCTTTTCTATCGGTATGAATACATATTCCCATCATATTTAAATGAGGTAAATTCCTTGAATCTAGAGTTTTGAGGTTACATTTGAGTTACAAGGGACAAAGAACCATAATTTCAATCATTTCCAGCTCAAAGTTTCATTTTTGGATCTTGGTAATCGATTACAGCACCATTGTAATCGATTACCTGAGAAACAGAACCTCTGTAATCGATTACAATTTCATTGTAATCGATTACGTGATTCCCAGAATCACGTTTCGTAACTTCAAGGCACTGGTAATCGATTACCAATTGAACAGAACCTCCGTAATCGATTACCCTCTAGTTGTAATCGATTACGTGATTCCCAGAGGCATCATTCCGTGACATCAGAGGCTTGGTAATCGATTACACCATCCTTGTAATCGATTACAAGCTAGTCAGAATCTTTGTAATCGATTACACACGAGATGTAATCGATTACCAGATTTCCAGAATCACGATTTAGTGTCTTTAAGAGCTTGGTAATCGATTACAAGCCTTGTGTAATCGATTACCACGCGTAATCTTACAGAAAACAGAGTTCTCAGGTCCTTTAACTCAAATCAACCCACTCATCATCATATTTAAATCAACAAGATACTCAAATACAGCTTCAAATCGTACAAGAAATATCAATAAATCACACAAACCCAACAAAATACATCATCATCAAGAACAACATAAAATGAGGGAACTCCATACATAGACTCAAAAAAATCAACAACAATACACATACAAGGTTCCTAGGTGCTAAAAGAGGTTGAGGAGGAGTATCTTCCCTCTTACCTAAGTGAAGAAAACAAAAGAAGAACACCAAGAACTTCCTTTGAATTTTCGGATTTGAGCTCCAAGAATCCTAAAAATGGTGACTTTGTTAGAATAGCATAATGGCTTGGAAAATAAGCCATGGATGGCCAACATGAAGTCCATGACCACGAAAATGGAGGAGAAAGAAGAGAAGTCTTGAATCTTACCCAAAAAGCTCAAAGCTTGGAGCTTGAAGAAATGGTGAGAATGGTGGAATCTCAAGTTACTCCAAGAAGAAAAGGTGCTTAGAATGGTGAGAGGAGTTAGGAAATGTAATTAGTTTGAATTTTTGTGATGGTTGAGGGAGAAGAAGAGAGGCTGGCCGTAGCATGTAGAGAGGAGAAGAGAAAATGAAAATGGAGGAGAAGAAAGAAATGGTAGTAAGAGAAAGTGTTTTGATAGTTAATGAATTTGTGTGATAAAAATGAAATAAGGAAATGCAATATTTCCTTGCTTTGGGCTGCCATGCAATCGTGCATGATGGAGAGAGAGAGAAAAATGGGCTGCTTTGCATGGGGAAGGAGGAAGAGGAAATTTCCAAGAAGCTTCCTCCAAGCTTCCATGAGAAGTTTCGCACGTTTCTCGATAAAATGGAAGTAAAGTTGTTTCCTAATCGGGCACACTAACACAGATGAATATTTACACTGTTAGTATTACTTTTCCTCCAGTGTAGAAGAGTTACTGATGATGAAAATACTATTTTATTTATTCATCAGATGATTTTACAATACCACGATTTCATTCATCGGGTAAAACCTCGTAAAATGTAAACTTCGTAAATTGTGCCCAGTCTCAGGTTTAGTAAGATCCCCCGTCGACAAGTCCATAATTTAGAGTTTACCAGCCTCAGAGAAGACATCGCATCTTCCCGGGTCTGCACAGCGCACACGCAAAACAAGGAATATATTAAAATATTCGTTGTTTCCGAAAAATTTCGAAAGAATTCACATAAATCACAAATATTAGAAAACGACTATTGGTAATGAAATAATTAACTTATGGAGCGTTACACTGGTCTCAGCAATTCTCAGCTCAATGTGCACGTAAAACGAGGAATATATTAAAATATTCGTCATTTCCGAAAAATTCCAGAAAAATTCCTAAAAATCAAGAATATTATAAAACGATGATTTATGATCAAATATGTATTTTTCGGGATGTTACATATGGAGCCGTAGATATTGAGAATCCTAGGAATGGTAATGTATCTAAGGTCAATGGACAAAGACTTATACCATTTCTAGAAAATCAAGCTGCTGAGGTAGATTTCATTTCCCTTTCTGATCCTTGTTATGAGAAAAATTTATTCTAATTTTGTAGTTTTATTTTTGTTTTGCAGTTCTTTAGCTTCCCGGTTAAATGGCGGATGACGGTACTCCGTGACTCTCAAGTCGGTTTGCTCTCTTTCAGTTTCCCAAAATAATTGAATCCTTCTTCTCCTTTAAAATGGATGGAGAAAACATTTTCCTTCTCTCCCTCTAAATGCTAAAAAAAAAAATTTTGAAAGTTCGATTGAAAGATTGAGATTGTTAAGCAAAAAGGTATGCGAAGATGTACGTTGGATAATCGAAGCAAATAGATTAGCAGTGAGTCTTCAAAGACTCTTACATGCCAGGTCTTGGTAGAAGTTCATATTCTAAAAGGAGAAGAGCAAAAAGATTACAAGTCTGTCACATATGGACGAAATTGTAAACGCGATTCGTTCTTTGGGGATGGTTTCTAAAAACAGAGAAGATAAAATTTTCTTCATTAAGAATGGACTGAGTAAGAGTCATTAGATGATATCTTATTGACTCTTGATACGCATTCTTGTGGACTTGTGCTCGTGAAACCAATTTGTGGGCTCAAGGATGAACAAAAGCGCGGGGAATCGACTCTAAAAGATGGACAATTTATAAGAAAATTGGATGGGAAGCTTATCCTCGACTCGAAGGCGTTTCTTTACGGACGTGAAACGGAGGCGATGTGAGCCACATTCACAACATGTACATATTTTCTTCTTCTTCTTCTTCTACTTCATGTTCAAAAAAAAAAAAAAAAAAAAGAGTCAAAAAAAAAAGATGGAATACAACTTGGGTTTGGCTTTGGTAACACACAACGTGAATGGGGAAATGCATGCATCTTGAGGTACCATCTTCTATAGAATATAGGCCGTTTAATTAGTCCCTTTTTGAGGAGGAAGATAGAGGTCTTGTTCTTCTTGGTCAATGTGGCACAAAGGAAAGACAAAGGATTCAAAGGTGTTTCTAATAACCTAAAAAAAAAAAAAAAAAAAAAAAATTAATTAAAAAATAAAATAAAATAATAGAGGGCGAAACTACGGTTGTACTTGATCTTTAATTAGATTGTGGAATTCATATATTGAAGACCTTCACACGCCGGTGACACGTGCCAACTTAAAAACATTGTTCTTGGAACCACGATGGACGAGAAAGAAGCGTCCGTCTTTCGCACTCATACTTACTTTAATTAGTAAGTCTCTATGGCGTGTTCGGCGGCTGCGGTTAGGTACCATCTTCTTAGAATATAGGCCTTTAATTAGGTTTGCGGGAAGATATAGAGAGAAAGATCAAACTTGTTGCCATGAAATATATACTTGCACCGGTGACACGCAACTTAAATACATGCCACTCTTGCACTCACTTAAAGTATAAAGATACGCCATGAAAACTGTACATACAGGTATGTCCTCATTTATTATTATATTTCTTTTATCTTTGTATGATTTTGTTGTATATTGATTTTTGAACAGACGATCCTTTGAGCAGGATCCTTCAGGGGTTTCTAAACTTCTTTACCTGATGGTTTTCTTGAAGTTAAAAAAAAAAGTTTAAAAAAAAAATCGTATTTCTTAATTTCAAACCTTTCTGACAACAGCCAACCTACCCATATAGGTACTATGATTACTTTTTCCCTTCTTTTTCTTATTTAAACACTCCATTCTCTTCATTTTCTTCCAACTCAAAATCATTCAAAGGAAGGTGAAATTATGGGACCTCCTGTTCGTAACATTAAAAATGTCTGTGTTTTTTGTGGGTCAAGTTATGGGAAGGGTTTAGAGTTTGCAAACGCAGCTACCGTTCTTGGTCGAACACTTGCTGCAAGGAATATTCATGTTGTATATGGGGGTGGTTGTCGTGGGCTAATGGGGGCTATATCACTCTCTGCATTTATAGCAGGCAGTCAGAGTTTTAGGTGTCATTCCTAAACCTTTAACTCAAAATAACATCACTGGCAAGACAGTTGGAGAAGAAATCCAGGTATCATCTATGCATGGACGAATGAAAAAAATGCTTGACAACTCTGATGCATTTATTGCCCTACCAGGTGGTTTTGGTACTTTGGAAGAAATTTTTCAAATTGTCTCTTGGGCCGAACAGAACATCCACCATAAACCCATTAGTTTGTTGAATGTTAATAATTTCTTTGATCTTTTGTTATTTTTTCTTGATAAAGCTGTGGAACAACAATTTATCACTCCTTCGGCAAGAAAACTTCTTATCTTTGCATCCACTATTGATGAGCTGATTGATAAATTAGAAGCTTTTGTTTATGAACCCGATAAAGTCTTAGCTCAGATAGATTGGTCATCGAGCAAAGCGATGAGGAAGCGGCAAGAAAAGAAAGCCAGATCTGACACTTCATCTTTAATGGGTTTGATTTTATTTATCGTACTTTGTTTCTATTTCAATTTGTGTTAGATTTCTCCAGCAGGTAATATCTTCTATCCTTTACTCATCTATATTTTAACATTGCGGACAATGTTGTAATCTAGTTTGGGGGGAAGGATAATTTTTGGAAAAAAAAAAATAGGAAGTATGATATGATTTTCATGAACTTGCTAAACCAATGAATATTGGCCGAGTAAGGAGTAATTTAACTTCTGAGACGCATTTAAATTGGGAAGTATGTTTAGTGAGATGATCTGTCGAAACCTAAAACAAAACCAATTAAGGATGGCAGAGTAAGGTGTAAATTTTGCCCTTAAGGTAATTTTACTCTTGAGACGCACCATAATTGAGAAAAAAAATGTTTTAGAAGTAGCAAAAAGCATATCTTGGGTCATAGCATAAATTTTCTTCTTTCTTAAAAATCACATGCTTGGATTTGAATGTTAAATTGGTGAATTGAGAATGATAGAAATATGCCTTGTGAGATTTTGAGCCTATTGATGAATGGATTGAACACTTGTACCATTCTCTTCTTTCTTGTGTGATTTTCACTCGTGAAATTGTTACTCTAGAACTTACTTTGATTCTTTTTGAGGCTACATTTTCACATGCATACATAAATATGATTGAGGCATTTTAAAATAGCTACTTTGACCAAATAGCCATCCTTGTATATTTTCCCTTGTATAACCCCTTTGAGCCTACTTGGCCAGTTCTTGTTTTTAGCTTATTACGTGCCCTAAAAAAAATATTTTTACCTGACCTTAGGGAATAAGAGAGCATTGACTTTGTTCTTAAACAAGTGTGGGGGTGTATGTGTGTGTGAAAAAAAAAAGGAAAAAAAAGAAAAAAAGAAAAAAAGAAAAAAAAAACCGACCATTTGATACACTATGTGACATATCCATATTTAGAATAAAGATAGACGCTTGGAAATAACAGGAAGAGAAGGAGAAGGTTTATGCCTAAAAATGAATTCAACTCATCAATTTAGGGATTAATCTTCAACAAAACATTAGTTAGATATTGGTCATTGTCCTTATTGATGAATATTCTCAAATATCTTTTCCACTCTAACTGTACCATAATGCTCTTTTATTCTCTTTGGTATTTATCTTCTCATGACCATATTATCCATTTTCCTTTACCATGACTCTGTTACAACCTTGAATAAAGTCCTCTTGATTTTTGTGTGCATGTGTTCTGAGTAGTGGAGAAGTAGAAGATAAGCAAGCTTATGGTAGTGCAATTTTTCATGGGTTGAGTCGAGTGAAATATCTACCATTTTAAACACTAGAGGGATTGAGAGTAAATCTTGTGAGGATCTTTCATTCTTGATTCATTCTTTTTAACTGAAGTTTTCTTGCTTGATGGTTTGAGATATGAAAAAATATATATATATATATATATATATATATATATATAAATGCTTTGTTCCCTTGAATGACTAGTTGCTCTTCTTGTTTCATTAAATCTTTTAAGTTTTTAGCTTTTTAGTTCAGTGTTATTTCTTAGCTTTGGTCTTATATATTTTGCCCAGGAGTGCAAAAGCTCAAGTGTGGGGGTGTGATGAACCTGCAAAACTTACAAATTTTTACAGTTCATTGTGTGTGTTTTTCATTCTTTTTAATCTTTTTAATTGGGTTTGTTCTTGAGTTTTGTTATATTTTTAGTATTTTAAATTGTGTTGTAATTATGTATTTTTATGTATTTTTACTAGGTAAATGCAAAGGATCGAAGAATGGAAGTGGTTGCATAGAAGATTTTCTATAAAAAAAAAAATAATTCTAGGTACTGTAGCAGTTACTGTAGCAGTCACTGTAGCACGACGTCAGCATGACGCAAGCAAAGAAATCTTGTAGCGATTCTTAGCACTTGTAGTATCACGATATTATCTTGTGTAGCCATAGCGTAGCGATTCTTGTAGCACTGTAGCATCACGTGAAAATTACTGTGCAAGTTACTGTGCAGATGCATAGTAACCTCAAAAACTTCTATAAATAGGGGCGCCGGGGGAGAGAAACTCGCTCTCTCTCTGTTGTTCGGTTTTCAGTTCTGTTCTTTTTATTTTCTTTTATTTTCTTCTTTTTCATGTGTAATTAATTTCCATCTAGCTTGGGTGAAAGAGTGAAGCTTTTAATAATAAATTGAGGTTAGATTTATTTCTTTCTTGTGCTTTAAATGATATATTTTTATGTGACTTTTATATGTATTATATGTTGTTTCCAATTAATTTAAATACTATTCTTGTATAATGAATATCTTGATCCATTGTAGACAATAGGATTGGCACATTGGATGCTTTTGACGATTTACAAGTATTAGTCAATAATTATTGGAATCATAATATAATTACATGATTGAACTTTGAATGCTAAATCTTCCGATTGGAATTTTCAATATGCATAATTTCAATTGAGTTATAAAATGAAATAATCTTATTCTTAATTTATTATTAAGAGTGAATCTCCTAACCCAAGCAAATCTTTTTCATTGTGAACAACTTAAATCATCTTAAATTTTGTGACATATACTCTCTTTACCTCAATTAATTAGTTTCCCTTCATCAATTCCCTGTGGATCGACCTCGGACTCCCGAGACTTTATTACTTGAGACAACCTACACTTGGGTTAAAACATTTAATTATAATTAAATCCCATCACTAGTGTAGAATGTCTGTACAATGCCATGATTGTGCACGTGGAAAGTTATTGATAGCACTGGCCTCGGCAGCCGAGTTACAGACATGTCTCCTGATCTTTCTCTCCGACTGATTGAGTCTAGCTCCATGGAGTAAGAATTTGGGAAAGCATGCATATGAGTCATGATATACCCTGTCATTGTTAATATTTATTTTTCCATAACTATGACTGATTTAATAATTACTGTGATGATTATCTGGCTTGAACTGTTTATTTGCTTACTGTTGGAATTTCTGCTTATTAAATTGAATATGATATTCTGAGTTGCTAATTGGGCGCGTGGCGCCGTTCTGTTTCTAGCTGCTATAATTGGCAATGATGGTAGGATGTCTTACCT
The DNA here is from genome assembly GCA_029884605.1 of Ormosia emarginata. Lineage (NCBI taxonomy): Eukaryota > Viridiplantae > Streptophyta > Magnoliopsida > Fabales > Fabaceae > Ormosia > Ormosia emarginata. The sequence goes on from JAQQTP010000088.1 coordinate 53,151,238, forward strand.
CTTTCTTGTATTCTTGTGCTTCTGTTATGTATATATATATATATATATATATATATATATATATATATATATATACGTTTGATAAAAGATCGTGAGGGAGATGAAGAGGAATCTTGGTTGATTTGGATTGGATGTTTGGATAAGATTTCTTCAATTACGTGAGAGCACAGCTGCGTGGAGGCATTGATGCCTGTCTCGTCAACTGGGACTTTGAGCGTCGTATATGTGCATGGGGTTGCGGATTTGTCTGCTGGTGGTACCCATCCCTGGATTACTACTTTTCCCCTTTAGTGTTTTTAGTTCCCACTGTATTTTATTTGACTCTGTAATTATTATATCCTATGATATCAATGATTTATGTTAATTAACTATAAAATATATATAGAAGGCATAGGATTTTATTTTGGTGGTTGTGTATAAGATGATGTTGCATTTGGATATGGGTTAATACAAATACATTTCATTCGAGGCTCGTATGTTCTACTTACGTATAAACACGAAAAAAAAATAAACTTCTAAATTTTGAAACGTATGTTATCATGGCTGTGACACACCTGGATTTAGTGACCGTGATGTAATGACGATTGTGTTGCGGTCGCTATATCAAGGGGTGTTACAAAAATAATTTTAAAAATCAAAACATTCAACTTAGGCATGTTGGCCGAAAGACACAATTTCCATTTGATCATCAAATTCATTTTTCTTATTCTAAATCATGTTGTATCTTGTCATTTTACCTAAGTCAATTAAATCACTCTTTTAGAAAATTGTTGAGAACATTTTGGTTCCTATTTTGTGTTGAGGCCGTGAGCCTTGGATTTGTGCTCTTTGGAACACACATGCAAACCTTGCATATTATTCACATCCTACTACTTATTCATGCATTTCTAACACATACAATATATTCAAAGCTTGTAGACATGCATATCAATACAAATCACAACCAAGAAGACTATAACAACAAGCACACAAATGAATCTTTATGGATTCTACAATCACAAACAACTCCATTTTCTTATCACCACCCAAGGATGATAAGATTCAAGTCTTCCTCTTACCTTAAGTGAAGCTAAAATCTCTTTCACTCTTTTCTAAGGGTTTCGGTTTCACCCTCCAAAGACACCTATCAAGCTTAAATAATTTCTACAAGTTACTAACATGAAAGAAAGCTTAAACCATGGATCAATCATGGCTTAGAACCTTGAAAAAGAATTTAGAAATGAAAAACAAGAAATTTCACCTTCATGGTAGAATCTCCAAAGTAGTTTTTCAAGCTTTAGATGATAGATTTTGCAAGAACTCTCAACTAGAGATGTTCTTAGAATTGTGTTTAGGTTTAGAAAAGTAGGTTGGATAAAATTTTGGGTGGATGGATGGTGACTTAGGGTTGTTGGCCGAATGGTGCACAAAGAAGACAACAATGGTGTTTTGTGTTTTTGGAAGAGAGAGAAGAGAGAAAATGTTAGAGAATGAAGTGATTTTTGCTCTCCAAAGTGATGCATGGCCGTGGACTTCAATGCAAAGGAGGTGTCCACTTGGTTGGCTTCATCCAAGCCTTAGAAATGATCAATGGTGAGGATTAAAACTTGGTCTCCAAGCTTAGTTCTCATTGGTGCATGCAAACCTAGTCATGCAGTGACTATGCATGGTCTTGAAGCTTCTTGGCTTGCCTTGGTGTGCTTTGGCCGGATGCCCTAAGGAGAAAGCAACTAAGTTTGCTTCTTCTTAATTCATCTAGTTACACTTAAGTTAAATAATTTAGTTACTTGTCTAACTAGTTAATTACTTAGGTTAACTTAGTTAGCTTTATGCTTATAGATTTTTATTAACTTAGATATCAACTAGATAGTTAACTAGGTTATTATCACTTAGTTACTTAACAAGCTTTCTAACTAATTTAGTTAGGTTTCAAACTAACTAGCTTAGCTTTTCTAATTACAAACTAATTAGTCTAACCACTTTTGTTGACCTCTTCCTATTGGTTGGAAATTGTCAAGCCTACTTCGTTGACTCACTCTTATTGGCTTAGAAATTCCTCTAGCCAAAACCATTGACTGTTTCTCTAAACGTGGGTCCCGCAAGACATTTCCAGGTCCACTGTCATTTATTTGTATTGCCTAATAAAATAATATTATAATAATAAAAAATTATTTTATTTGACAGTTAAATCCTAAAAATTAAAAGATTAATAACTGTATCATTCAGAATTGGGTTTAGTAAGATCCCCAGCTCCGAATAATTAAAATAAGATTTCCCTGGCCCCGAAATTATTATTTTCCTGACCCAGAGCAAATCACACAAAAAGTTCAAATAAAATCATAGACAGTAAAATAAAATTGTATTTCATACAGAAAAATAACAAACAGTACAAAAAAGACATAACGGTCATTTATCCTAAAGTTTGGGGTGTTACATTACATTATGAAGTTGTTATTGTAATTATTTGGTTCTGTAATTATACTAATAGTTTTGTAATTAAGCTTATGTATGTAGTTTGTGTAAGTTGTAATCATAGACATATCAGACAAATTTCTTGTAAAGAGCAAGTTTCTTGAGTTGTAAAATGTCTATCTCTCTTACTTCTAAAATGACTTTATATTTTTATTCGTTAAATAAATATTGAACAGATTGTAAATTACACTAGAGTTAGAAAGTGGCATACTAATTCTAGTTACTTAGTATATGTTAGGTATACTACAGTATTTAGAATTAGGGTGTTACATGACTTAGTCCTTGGTTTGTCTAAAATAGCTAATTTTTATTTACTTCATGATTTATGATTGATTGAATGACTATATGTTAAATAGAGATTAATTTCATTCATTATGAATAATTATGTTGGTTAATGACCATTTGAGATAAAATATTTGTAATGGCTATGTAGACTGAGTCTAAAGAGGCATAGAGGTCTCTAAGATGTATATGAAATGTAATAGCTCGGATTAGTGCTTCTTGAACTAGTACTTGTATGACAAATTTCTTGGAATAAATTGTATATGAATTGATTTAGTTACTTGATTAGTAGAGTAACTAATAAATTGTGTTTTTAATTAGATGAAAGAAATGGTATTGGATATTTGATGTGAATTTGAGATTACATTGCTCATTTGTTTCTAAAGGTTGAGCTAGAATGTAATACTAAATATTCAGTGATCATAGAGATGGTACTTGAGTTGTATTTGATTTGAATATGAGAACATGGAAATTGGTATTTTATTCTGGTATATTATTCCCAACATATGAGTATCCACATGTGTTTAATGGAATAGTTCTGTGTGATGCACGAATGGTAGTGTCATAAATAGGTTGGAATGAGCAACCTGAAAGCAGACTATTGCCAAGGCTAAACAAGATACTCAGAATAATTTTGTGTGACAAGTGAATGATCATGAATAGGTTGAAGTACACCAACCTGAAAGCAGACTACTACCAAGTGAATGTGAATGATATTGTGAGAATGGACATTTCCTCCATACCTTTTGAATGATGATAAGATTGTCAAAGAATGAGATATGATGACTTAAGGTATTTGAAGAGTGATAAAAATGAATTTGTTACTTTATATGGTTACAAAAAAAAAAAAAGATTATGTGCGAAATTGAATTTTCACTTGAGTTTGCATATTGAAATGTGTATGTTTAATAATCTTTTAATTAAAAGAGTTTTTCTTAAATAAAAAAATTAAAATGGGAATTCTGTTTCGGAAAGAAGAAGGACTGGTAATGTAACACCATAATACAATTATTGTAAAATAAACACAATATTTCAAGATAAATTGTATTAAACGTGTCACTTCTAAAAATGTATAAAAGTAAAACCCATAATAACTTTTATAGTCATTACAAGAAGCCTCGAATGATAAAAAGATCATATATACATACATCACTGACTATCAAGCCGTATAGTATATATAAACTTTTACAAACAATCAGAAAAGTACTAATATACAAACTGGTTCAATAACAAGTAAAACTGCTAAACTAAGCCTTTTGCTTCTTTTTATTCTTGCCCTTTCCCTTTGAAGGGTCTTCACTTAGATTTACATGGAACACACAGGGGTGAGAAATCATAATTTCTCAATATTTGCATACCAAGACCAGTAGTTAATTAATTATAGCAAAGTAATGAGCTAAACACATATTAATACTCTATATAAAGGAATATCCGATTAGTCAACAATATCAAAGAATCGCCTATACAATCCTAAGATACTATCGAACAAGCAACCAAACAATCAATTGGTCAAGCAATGACAACTGCCCATACAATTGTCAATCATGCAATGCTATACGTTATGAAGTATGTTTTTACTCAAACAAGGTACTAATATTATGAATATGCAATGCATATGAAGGTTTTAAAGTTTGAAAACACAAGTTACTTATTTCTCAGAAACCATTGTTTCTTGTATACACAAAGCAAGATAAGCCTAAAAGCCTATATCTACTTGGTAATAGGTTGACGTTTTCCCCTCACCACGTAAGAGTACTATTGCCCCCTCATACCAGTAACCCTGACCATGGAAACATAAATGCAAGGAGAACTTAGATCCCATCACCTCATTCTTAGGTCATATGGTTATGCACACCATCTAAGGTCACAACATATAGGAAACAAGGAAATACCAGGTTTGAAAACCAAATATCCGAGCTAGATTTTAAACACTAGATATAGGAATCCTAGCCTCACTTATCCAACAAAGGTAGCAAGATTCATATCTCCAGCTAAACAGTATCTAGAACATCTCACAATCACTCACAAGTGATTTAGAAATCAACCTCATATTGACCAAAGTTCTAAACACAAACCTAGGCATTCTATCACACTTTGAATGTCCATGAATTTCCCAAACTTTTCATATATGCAAGTTAGTAATTCTCTCCAAGAAATATCCCTAAAAGTGCCTCAATACACCCTAAAAGACTTGCATAAATGATCACATCAAGTAGGGAATTAAATTAACATCACAATGCTAAAATCATGTTTCTGCCTTGTTCCAGCGCTTGAGCACAAACTCTCCAATGCTTGAGCGTGTGAGCACTATCAATATGCAGCTTACTGGCAACCAGCGCTTGAGCACGCAAAACCAGTGCTGATAACCAGAAGCAAAATTAAGACACTAATAGGGAAAAAGTGAATAACTAATTAACTCAGAAAATTATGAAAATATTTGGAGATGGTAAGTATGACAAAGAGAATATTTCGGTATAAAATATCAATTAAGATAAGTACCAGTAAGCAAATTTACTTAATTCCTGAGTTTAATTCAATTCGAGACTAAGTAATAAAGCTTAACTGATACATAACAATATATGGAAAATTCTGAAAAAAAATGAAACCAAGGACTAGGATGAATTCTAAAATTCTCCATAATACTTACGGTAACTTGAAAATTTAGTTTTGGAAGATTATAGTGTGCTTAACAGATATAAAAATCTCAACTCAAAATTGTGGTCATCAATTTTGACTATTCCACCGTCAAACCAATTCTTAATTTATCTAGACTTCTTTCATTCCTTCTTCATGTCTTTTATGGCAAAACAACAAAGGAAAAAAAAGGAAAAATAAGGCAACAATGTGAAGAAAGAGAGAAAACAAGGTGAAGAAAGTGAAAAAAAAATAGAGGAAAAATCAAGAAACAAAGGCAAGGAAGTGAGGTAGGGAATACTTGCTTCAACTTGTTTTCTTGCCCTTTCTTGCTGATTTTCTTTGATGGATTTTGGGTGAAAAATCTATTTTTCTGGTTGTGTTTTTTTTTTTTTGAGACATGATTTAGGGCTAAACCAAGATTCTAGTGTGGATTTCTTTGTTTTAACTTGTTTTAACTTGTTTTATCTGTTCTTTTGGTTCTTAGGTTGGATTTATGACAATATTTATGGTTAGAAAATGATCAAGTTATTGTGTTATTAGGCTGAATAGCCATGGTCAAAGCATGGCCTAAACATGATTTCTTTGTTTCAAGTTGTACTTGTTTTCCTAAAGATTCTTGTAATAATTTTGTGAAATTGACTATGATAAGAAAATGAGAAAAACTTGTTGTTTGGTAGTATATGTCACAGCCATATTGTGATTTGGAAATTGTTATATTGTTTTAATTGTTCATCATTTTCTATTGGTTCTTGAGTTAAGGTTATGATGTTGAAATTGACAAGAAAGACGAGGTTTTAATGTGTTTTTGGGGCTGATTGATTATGGCAACTTGCTGCCCTACTTGTGACAAAATTCTAATTTTCTTGTGTGCATAAGATTGTGATTAGAATGGTAATAAATTGTTATGGCTGGATGTTGCCCTTAAGAAACCAAAATTTTGGTGTTGTGATGTGAGAAATTGTGACTTGAATGGTGTTAAATATCATGGTAGTTAATGGCTAGAATTTCGAAGAACTCACGCATAAAAATAATACTTGAATAAGGTATGAAGGTCATGGCCATGTGGGTTATAGGAAGGAACAATGTTTTAATTTTATATGTTATATATCTTTAATCAAGAATTTAGTAGTTGAAAATGAATAAAAATACTTGTTCTTGTGATTTATTAACATGGTTGATGATTATCGTATTTTGATTAGATTTGGAAAACCTAGAACTTGGATTCTTACATTAAACATTTGGATACTCAATATTGCTCTTTGGATGTTCAATGTTGTTTTAATTGGTTACATATAGCCCTTGATATGTTGTAATGGCCATGTTGGCCGAATGTGTTACTCAAAGTTTAAGTACTTGAAATAGTGCTTGAATTATTGTTGTCTGGAAATTTCTTGGAAATAAATTATATTGTGAGTTTGATGAAAACTTATGAAATGTGATTAGATATGTATGAGCAGCCCTTTTATATGGCCAAGAATTATTATAGGAAAGGATCCTCATCTTAGGTTAGAATGGAAGTGTGAGGATGGATATTCCCTTCCTTGCGTAGTAGTTTTACTCAAGTTCTTCCTAGTCAGTAGGGGGGATCCTAAACTGATGATAGTGTGAGGATAACGTAATTTCTTCCTTATCGAGATAGTATGGGGATAACATAATTTCCTCTCTACCATGACTCTTGACCGATGTTAAAGTAATTTCCTATTTAATAAGCTGAGGACAACGTAATTTTCTCATTTGGTATGGCTTAGGTTACTCAGAGTAACTCTGTGTGACAAACGTAACTGTCATGAATTGGTTGAAAAGTACTAAGCAAAGATCAAATAATAATTATTGAGTTTTGATGTTTGTCAAGATATAATGATTTGTAAGACATGATAATTGATGAATTTTGAAGAATCATGAGTCTTAAGGATTTTATTTAAGTTCACAAATGAAATTTTTACAAAGATTAAAAACTGAAATTCTATTTCGGGAAGAGGAAGGACTGGATTTGGCTTTTACCACATTCCTACATAATAAAATGAGTTTTTAAAATGGTTTTTCCTCAAAACAGCTAAAATTATTACGATGTCACTGATTATAATAATGTTACTGAGGATTCATTGAATTCTCCCTTTTTTCCTATTCTTGTTTTTTGTAATATTTCTAGGGTCGAGATTTGCAGCAATGAGACCAAATCTGAAGACAGAGAATAGTTTTGAAGTTGTATTGTATTGTATTTTGTATGATTAGTGCTTTGTAAGAGCTTATGTAAATTATTGTATTGTAAAGTATGTTGTATATTATGTTTTTAGTGTATGAACATTAAGTTATTCCGCTTCAGGCTCATATTTTCTGTATATTATTAAAATGTAAATTTAAATTTACTTTATTAGTTATCTGTGACATATTTAATTCTAGTTACTAATATGTAATTCTGGATACATTATTAGTATTAGTATTAGGATGTTACATGCATCACATAGAACTATTCCATTATACACATGTGGATACTCATATGTTAGGAATAACATACTAGAATAAAATACCAATTTCCATGTTCTCATATTCAAATCAAATACAACTCAAGTACCATCTCTATGATCACTAAATATTCAATATTACATTCTACCTCAACCTTTAGAAACAAATGAGAAATGTAATCTCAAATTCACATCAAATATCCAATACCATTTCTTTCATCCAATTCAATACACAATTCATTAGTTACGCTACTAATCAAGTAACTAAATCAATTCATATACAATTTATTCCAAGAAATTTGTTATACAAATACTAGTTCAAGAAGCACTAATCCAAGCTATTACATTTCATATACATCTTAGAGACCTCCATGCCTCTTTAGACTCGGCCTACATAGCCGTTACAAATATTTTATCTTAATTGGTTATTAACCAACATAATTATTCATAATGAATGAAACTAATCTCTATTTAACATATAGTCATTCAATCAATCTTAAATCATGAAGTAAATAAAAATTAGCTATTTTAGACAAACCAAGGATTAAGTCACAACTCGAACTTTTTCATATAACAATTCTAACAATTCCAATAATTGATCATCATCACTAGAGTCCAGTGACAAGAACATAAACCAAAATTCTGTTTTGATTCTTTACTTAGTTGTGACCTTACTTTATGTACACAAAGTCCACAAATTATCAATTATGAATATGTGAATACAACATTAGAATCACACACTCATACTCACGGCCCCTTTTCATCACAAATTCAAAGTGATAAAAAAATGATACAATAGTTTCATGGTCATGCAAGTCATTCCAAAGGTCAATAAAGTTAGTAGACTTTTACTTGGGTAGTAACAAAACTCAAAGTTTCAAGTAATTTCTCCTACTTTTTCCATGATACAGCCATGAGTTTCCTTAAACTCAAGTCCAAAATTTTTAATCAAAAAATCAATAGAAAAAGATAACAAATTAAAGCAAAAGAACCCTACCTCACTTCCTAGCTTTGTTCCCTTGATTTTCCTTCTCTTTCTCCTTCCTATTGCTTCTTCTTTCCTTTAAGTTTTCCCCTATTTCCTTTGTTGTTTTTTGACTTTTTTTTGGAACTGGTAAGCCGTGAAAAACAATGATAGAGGAGGAAGAAAGAACAAAGTTAGGTGTAGGAGAGGATGGGTGAAAGAAAGATGGAAAAATAGAAGCTTAAAAATGAATAGTCGTGGGTTGTTCTTCTCCCCTATTTTCTGCCCAGTTTTGATGCAGGGGAGAGAGAGAAATGAGATGTGAGAAATGTCCAAAATGAATGAAAAAGAGAAGGAGAATTCTGGAGCCTTTTGTGGTGGTGAATGAAACAAAATTTCATACTGAAACTTTCGTATCTATTACATACACTTAATTTTTCCAAAGTTAAATTTTTCAAGCTACCATAAGTATTAGAGAAAATTTTAGAACTAATCTTAGTCTTCAGATCCATTTTTCCAGAAATTTCTATATACTGCTATTTATCAGTTAAGCTTCTCGAATTGAATTAAACCGAGGGATTAAGTAATAAGCTTTCTAATACTTATCTTGATTGATATTTTATACCAAAATATTTCTCATGTCTTACTTGTTATCTCCATGAATTTTCATAATTTTTTGAGATACTTAATTGTTATATAACTGTTCCACCTATTTCTCAGCAGTATCCTTAAAAACACCAAACTTGCTCTGTTGATTCTTCAAAATTTTCTACAATTCTTATCAATGGTCCTTAGCTAGGAAATAATTTTTTCATATTTATTTTTATCATATCAAGTGATTCAGCAGATACCTTAATTATTGTCTTGTATTCAAAGGTACCGAATTACGCTCAAACTGGTTCACAAAATTACCCGAATTAATAGATAACTCTTACCAGTATTATAGAGCTAACATAACCTTGATTAGAATCATTAGATTAGGGAGGATGTTACAGATAGAGCACAAATATAGAGCATAAATAACTATATTTTATGGAGTGATCACACTCCCAAACCTAAGTTTTTGCTAGTCCTCGAGCAAAACAAAGTATGATTAAGTAAACTTACATTGAAAAATCATGCTCACGTGGATTTAACAATTATTATAAATTCAATTTTCTCTAAACCACAACCAGTGTACAATGATTGTATCAGCTCTCAAAGAATGCTAATTCCTCACAATCAGCTCCACACATACATAATCCTTAACATGCTAACATTCAAGGCTTCTGTTATGCAATTCACATTTTCCACAATCATGCAAGATAAACTTCTCCAATTCAAGTCATACCCATACGAATAAGTTTATGAACATACATATATATGAATCATATAATCCTCAAAATTAACTCTAAACTCTCTCTCCACTAATGTAAATAACACATTACTAAGGATCAAAAGGGACTTCAACAACATGTAATGTAAGGCCAATGGTTATGGGCATATAAACAGAAAGGGAAAGGATAGAGTCCAAACATTGAGAATCATAAACATGCTATTTCAAGACTTGAGCCTCCAAATGAAACTATTTAGGGTATTCAAAAGTGAAAGACTAGAACTTTCTAGAACCATTCATTTCTTTTTGTACTTTTCTTTGCTTCATTCAATTGCTTTTCTTTACTTTTCTTTTCTTTTATATGGTTCCTTCAAGCTCATTTTACAATATACATGCATCAATACCCTTAATCACTGGACTCACTTCAAGAAATAACATATTATGTACTCAACAAACAATGATGGTAGGAAGAAAATGCAATGTTTTCACATACATGAAAATGGTTAACATGGTAGGGAATACGAGAGTGATTCAAAAACATATAAGGTCGAACAATTAATAAGCTTTAAAAGGGGACCTATGGACACAGTTATATCAAGGTAAGCTCGAAAGGCTTAATCGGTCCAAACAATGCCCTAATCATTTCCTCAATCATGCATAATCTAATATTTCACTTTAAGTGAGTTTAAAAACAATTTATAAGATACAAGAAATCTCTACATACACATCAATAAACTTTTTCTAGACATACAATCTTATCATTTTCAAAGTTACACGTGCATACAAGTGGGATGTATCATGCATAAAAAGTGACTAGATTGTTTTAACATGCTTCGTGATCACATATGGTCTCGCTAAAAAAGGTCAAATTGCAAACATTTATATCATTGGACAACCAAAACTACACTAGCAATTGGCAATATATCATGCATTCAATAGATCCATCATTTTCAATTCAAGTATGCATAACATCATGTGCAGAATGTTAAAAATTGAAATTTTTTTTATCAATAACCCATTAGTAATAGCCAAACTCAATATGGAAACATGATAAAATGGTGACTATTACTACTGCATACTTTAAACAGCAAAATATGTGATACATTAAACATTAAAATATCCAAAACATGTAATGATACCCCCCAAACCAAAGTGAAACTGTGTCCTCACTTTACATGGTGTATAGAATACCTGAGCTTGTCAAAATATCAGCCATATTAGAACCGAGCATTCAAAAATTTGGAAAAAATTTGCAAAATAGACAAAATATACAAAATACAGGGTGGCACGCTATTATGTACGTGTGAAATAAATTTATTAGCCGAATAAGAATTCAGCCGATGAACACGTATGGATTTTGATAAGAAACAGGCGATTTGAACTAAAGGCAAAATCCAACCTTTAGCAAGGGTTCCCAAACTCACTAAAGAAAGCGTTTGATATTAAGGTGGACTTAAGAAGTCTAAGAATTTGAGGTTAAAGCTGTAATCGGCTAAGAAATAAGCTTGCGTAAAATAAATTGCACAAAGTAAAAGCAATATAGTAAAGGGCTGAAAAGTTAAGCAAAATAAGCAAAGCTTAAAAGTTGTATTGATTGTGATTCGTCCCTATTTCAATTGGTACAAATTGTATTTATAGATAAAATCTAACCCCTATTATAGCCAACTTTACTGGCTAGAGCGCCTAAAAACAAGCGACTAACCCACGGCTAGCTTACCCACGTCTCTTAACCGTTTTTGGCCACAACGGCTACCCTCCAACAACTCAACTCCTATTTTCTCGGCATGTTTTGTGGCATCCATTGGTAACAACTTCAGTTCTTAGCCTTCCATCAACTTGCAACCTATTATGCTTCAACTTTTATTATTTCAATACTTGTCTACTAACAACAAGACCCAACTTACCCTTAACCGAGTGCTCCTCTACTTATCGGCTATATCCTCCTTCGGCTAATTACCCTCAGCTAGCCATTATATCACCTTACTCTTTTGAATTTATTTTTTGGGTGATAATAGCCGTGGAACTGATTTCTCGGGTTTTTGGCCCAGAAATGCTACCACACCATGGCATAACATATCTTACGCCACGATCAGAGACGGGACCTCTCCCAGTACGGTGTGGTTCGGGGATGAACCAGGTGGAAGCTGGTGGGCATGTGGTGTCCCGGGGTTGATGAGGGCGGGGAATGGATGCCGGTGCATGAGAAGCATGTACAAGGAGCGGCTCCGACATGCTTCTAGGCGAAGGGTCCCATGAATGAACTGAATACGCACCAGAATGAGAGGGATCCAGAGACTGTGCAGGTATGGGACTGCATAGTTGAGGATGGCTTAAAGGAATTGATTAGGCGTAGCCATATCAACAAGTTGTAACTTTTTTTCGGAAGCCTAGAACATAAGAACTCCATTGTTAAGCGTGCTTGACTTGGAGCAATTGTGGGATAGGTGACCTCTTGGGAAGTTTCCTAGGATATGTGTGAGTGAGGACAAAGCACACTGAAAAGACTTGTGTTGGTTTATGGAGACACTCATCAATCCTACAGGTAGTCTTGGGATGTTACACATCCTTCCTTCAGGCATCATGAGCTATACCTTGTTAGATGTGACAGCTATCACCGGCCTTCCAATAATTAGTGAAGATGTGAATTCGCTTTTTAAACTTTCCTATCCAGCATTGAAAGTAAATTTTTCTAAAAACACCTCTTCCTACTCCAATTTCTTGGTTACTAATGCCAAGGCCTCTCACCAGGTGTCTGATAGGGAACATCAAGCCTTCCTTCTTTACTACTTTTGCAAATATTTTATTTGCTCTAGCTCGGTCGCAGTGGTCCTTAAGATATCCCACCTTGTTTCTTTAGTTACTTCCGGCAAACCTCTGGCCTTAGGTACTCTTTTCCTTTTCTCTTTATATAAGAGCCTTTTCACCATAGTTACCAGACTCCAAAACAATGAGAAACTAGATAATGTGGCAAGGCCTCTCTGGTTTCTTTAGCTCTGGATAATCCTTTACTTTCCAGAATTCATACCCCTATCTCATAAGAATTTTACTTCTTCTTCCTCGACTCCGATCTCTCTAGGTCGAGTCTTGCAAACCACTCCCCTTGTCAAGCATTCAACCTTTAACTTTGCAACTGAACTTTTCACTTCTACTCGGCATGCCAAAGAGTTCTTCCCTTTAGCCGATAGACCCCACAGTCTTCCCTAGACGAGTACCCATGTGGACTCTCCAAATCCTTAGCTGGCCAACTAATTTTCTCTATGCTGGGATAGTGTGTTATCGGCCAAAGACTTGATGTGTGGAGTAAAGCTATCCAGCCGCTACAACAAGACATCGACCGAATTTTACTGCCCACACCTCCTGGCTCGGTAATTTGGACTTCTTCAGAACATCCCTCTGGCTTACCAATCAGTGGCAACCGCTTTTGGAAGACCCACATTATCTGACAAAGATGTGGTATCTTTGACTCAGCATAACCTGCAAAAGCTAAATGCTTTTGAGTTTAAAACTTTTAGGCAACTTCCTGAAGAATCATCAGCCTTTACCAACTGGTGGCCTTCAGTGTCCAGCAAGATTTTCTCTGCTTCCACTTCCAGTTACCTCTCGAAACTGATCATCGGAGGCATGAGTCAACCCACTATCAACGCTCAACCCATATCAGCCAGGAAACCTAAACCCACAAGAGGCAGACCTACAGCCGATGTAGCAGGTACTTTCAAGTCCACTTTTCTAAGCATTGACTACCTTTAGCATTTTCTAATGCCTTTTCTATTTCAGGGCCTTCTTAACCAATTACCATAAATCTTGATACACTGGAAGATACTCCCGCTTCCAAAGTTGTTTGCCCTAGGCCTACTAGGCATTCAGCTAGACAAACAGGGATTGTCATTCGGGAATTCGCATCTGTTGCTTAACAATTGACTCCTGCTGCTCAACAATCAGCTCCCAAGAAGAAGAAAATGAGAAAGGTATATGATTTTAAACCTTACTCTTATAAATTCCTGGTTCTAACACTTTTACCTTGCTCTTATAGACTTATCAATAGTCTCCTGATACTCATCCAGAAGTTGCTTCTCTAAGACCTTCTCTCGTAGGATTCCCTCTGACACCAATAATCCTCTTATCTTCTTAGCCAATATATTTTCACCCTTTTCCTGATTATCGACTAAGCTTATTTTTATACTTTATCAGGAACATGAGCCAACTCTTCTCACAACTCCTCCAGCTCTTGTGCTGCATGTTCCAATAACCCAAGCCTCTAATGTGCTTGTTTCTGAGAAGGATTTGGCTCAATATTTTTCCTCTCCAGTTCCCAAAGCCATTGTGGGTCCGAGTTCTCCTTCAGACTAACATCTATCTTTCGTGGAAACCTTGCTCGATCAAGATATCCCGATAGAGCAGCACAAGATTACTGACCTTCGGATCGCACTGTCAAAGCTTGCTAAATCGTCCAATACTAATGAAAACTAGAGAGCCATCTTCAATCGTATAGCCACTCAAGTTAGTGAAGTGTTCTACAATTTCCAAATTTTCAAAGGTCGTCATGACCAAGCTGCTAAGGATCTTGCTCGGCTGGGTGAATTCCAAGACCATAAGCTTCATTTTCAATCCTCCTTCCAACAAGTTGAAGCTGAAAAGAAAGCTGATCTCAGTGAAAAGGAGAAAATGTCCAGACGCCTAGCCAAGCTGATTGCTGAGAGGGAGAGAATCAACAAGGAGATTGCAGAAACAGAGCCTAAACTGGCAGTTCTTACTCAGAAGCTAACTTCTAATGCTAATTTCCAGATGCAACTGTATCATCAATCTACCGCTCTAGATGCCGAGATGATCCCTTCACTACAGCAAAATGATGCATTTAAAGAGGATCTAAACGCTGCTAATTGTGGACTTTTCCTCACCAAGGAGGCTTGGGCAAATTTGAAAGAGCTCCTGGCCGAGGCAAAAAGGACATTGGCACCATCTTCGGCTGATACAATAATTAATCAACTAGAAGTGGAAGCCATTCCTATCCCTGAATCTGCGACTAATCATGTCACCTCTTTCACTGTTAGTCCTGTTGAACCACCCCCTTCGGCTGATGCTCCAACCTTTGATCCAACTCAAGCACCTAACTCTGACTAATCGGCTACCATTCCTGCCGATCCATAAATTGTTACCTTTTTCAATTATGTTTAACTTTTAAGTCTTAATTTGAAAAAGCTAATTAGCTGGCTTGTAGCCAATATTTTGAACCGACTCTTTTTTTAATTATTCCAAATCGAAAGATAATAGTTTTTTAGATATTTCCCATTTATGCTTCTCACCATTTCTTCACCATGCATGTTAACTAGCCGATAAGCTCCATTAATCATAACTTGACTAATTATATAAGGTTCTTCCCACTTTGGTAACCACTTTCCTAACTTTGGGTCTTTAGGCCCTAAAGGCAAAATGACTTTCCAAACTAAATCCGCTTCGACAAAACTTTTAATTTTGACATGTTTATTATATGCCTTGGTCACTTTCTATTTATTCTTTCGAATATTTTCGAAGGCCATTAACTTGTCCTCATCATCCAATTCCAGCTCCATGAACATGGCTTGCTGGTACTCATCCATAGTCAGGCAATGCTGTTTAGCTACCCTTAATGTTTTAACATTAATTTCTAACGGTAACACAACATCCTGACTATAAGTTAGCCGATAAGGGGTAAACCCCGTCGCGGTAGATTTAGAATTTCTGTAAGCCTATAGTACTTCGGCTAACGCTTCATGCCATGTTTTAGGTTTGTCTTCTGTGGTCTTCTTAATCAAGCTGATCAGTATTTTGTTTGTAGCCTCAGCTTGACCATTTGCCTGTGCATAATAAGGTGAAGACTGGATCAACTTGATCCTATATTATTGTGCAAAAGCAACTGTCTTTTCTCCCATGAACATTGTACCCTGATCTGTTGTAATGGTTTCTGGAATGCCATACCGATAGATAATTTGATTTTTAATAAACCTGATAACATCAGCTTGGGTAACATTAACCATCGGCTGGGCTTCCACCCACTTGGTAAAATAATCAGTGGCAACAATAAGGAATGAGTGTCTTTTGGAAGATGAAGGGTATATTTTTCCAATTAGATTCATTGCCGATCCTCGGAATAGCCAAGGCTTGACAACAGAATGCATTTCCTCGACTGGTATCCTCTGGATTGGCCCATGCTTTTGACACTCTTCACACCCTTTGGAATAAGCATGACAATCTGCATTGATGGTTGGCCAATAATATCCATACCTATGTATTAGCCAACGCATTACAGATCCTGACCTATGTGAACCATATATCCCTTCATGTGTTTTCCCCATGAGTTTCATGGCCTTGGCTTTGCTAGGACATTTTAACAAAATTTCCTCTAATCCTCTCTTATGTAGTTCTTCATCCACCAATGTATATTTTAAGGCCTTTTGCCTCATTTGGAAAGTAGAAGAAGAAGAAGGGTTTTGTAAATACTTTGTTAGCTCAACTCTCCAGTCATCAATTGTATCTATTTTTCCAATAAGGAACTCCTTGAGCCGATTATCTACGGGCTGAACATCTTCAAAGGTTTCCTTATAACTAGAGGCATGTTGTGCCAAATCATTTACTTCTTCGTTATACCTTTTGGGTATATGCATTATCACCACATCGGCAAACTGTTTTAACAAACTGCTAGCCGTTTCATGATATTCTACCAAATTCGGGTTAGTACATTTATAATCCCTAGCTAGCTGTTTTATAACTAACTGGGAATCTCCCATAACCTGGATGTATTTGGCTTTCATAGACAATAAGATTCTTAACCCTAATATTAAAGCCTCATATTCAACTTGGTTGTTCGAACATCCTATCCTCAACTGATGCATGAACTTCCAACTTTCTTCAGTAGGACTTGTAATTGTGATTCCAGCCCCAGCACCCTTATTAATTCTGGATCCATCAAAAGTTAATATCTAAGGTCTCAAGGTTCACCTCAGCTAAAGGATCTATAACATCTACACAAGGATACTGAGCCAAGAAATAAGCTAAAGCTTGGCCTTTCATTGCCTTTAGAAGCACGTACTTCAATACATATGCACTTAGCTTAATGACCCACTTCATTAATCGTCCTTGCAAAACAGGCCTATGTAACAAGTATTTTACTATGTCAATTTTACATACTACTTGAACCTCCCTTGGTAAGAAGTAGTATTCCAGCTACGTACAGGCATGAAAAAGAGGTAAACATAGCTTTTCTATGGGAGTATATCTAGTTTCGGGGTCATTAAGCAATTGACTAAGATAATAGATAGATCTTTCGTTCCCATCTTGATCATCCTGTGCCAACAGGCAGCCGATTGATTATGGGGCAGCCGATATATATAATTTCAACGGTCTCCCTAACACTGGGGGAACTAACACTAGGGGGCTAGCCAAACATCACTTTATTTGATCAAATGCAAGTTGTTGTTCTTCTCCCCATACTAATTCATCAGCGTCTTTTAACTTCAGTAACGGGGAGAAAGCTTTTAGCTTACCGGGTGAATTTGAAATAAACCTTCTCAGAAAGTTAATTTTACCAATCAAGCTCTGCAGTTCTTTTTTATTCTGATGGGGTCTCGCATCTAATACAACTTTAGTTTTATTTTTATCAACTTTGATCCCATGCTTATGAACCAAAAAACCCAAAAAGTTCCCACTCGATACTCCAAAAGAGCACTTAGCAGGATTCATTTTTAAATTATGACGCCTCATCCTCTTAAGAGATTGCTCCAAATCGGCTAGATGTTGGTTAAAATCATGGGATTTCACTATGACATCATTAATATATACTTCCATGTTTTTTCCTATTAACTCGTGGAAAATAGTATTCATGGCTCATTGGTACGTGGCCCCAGCATTTTTCAATCCAAATGGCATGACTAGCCATTCGAATATCCCAATGGCACCAGGACACCTAAAGGCTATCTTATGGACATCTTCTTTAGCTATGAAAATTTGATTATACCCAGAATATCCATCCATTAATGTTAAAATGCCATTTTTGGCTACAGAATCGATAAACATGTCAGCTATAGGCATTACATACTTATCTTTGGGAGTGACATGATTCAAATTTCTATAGTCAGTACAAATCCTAACCTTCCCACTTTTCTTGATTACAGGGACTATGTTCGACAACTATTCTACATATCTGGCTGTACGAATAAAACCTGCTTTAAGTAGTCGTTCAATCTCTTCCTTAATTTTGGGTATTAACTCTGGATTGAATCTTCTAGCAGCCTGCTTGTGAGGCTTAAATCCTTCTTTGATCGGCAATCGATGCTCCACCAATTCTCTAGAAAGGCCTAGCATCTCATGGTAGTCCCATGCGAAGCAATCTTTATACGTCTTTATTAAATCAGTCATCTGATTTCGTTCTTCCTCGCTCAACAAGCTACTTATTCTTGTTATTCTTGGTTCCTGTTCAGTCCCTAGGTTGACATCCAACAAAGGATCTTCAGCTGAAAAAGTAGGGATCTTCCTGCTGATTGGGGACTCCCACCTCTCTTCAAGCTCATGCCCCCGAGGCGTATTAGCCAAACATTCTTCTTCCACTATCTCCTGCAACTCCATAAACATGGTCGTACCAATCCTATGTTCAACTTCCAAGGATGTCAGCCTGTGTCTCAAGTCTTCAATTACTTGGGCCTTGTTATTCATCTAAACACAACTGTAGAGGCCGTAAATCGGCCTGGATATTGATAGCAAAGCCATCGGCAGTTAGGTTGCAAGACTCCCATGATCCTTCTTCATATCCTTCAGGGATAGTAATAGGCTCCAGCCGGGGCGAATAGAATATAGCCTTAGCCATCTTGATGTCAACCGTAAACGGATTCTTATTGGCTGACACTGACTCTACTTTATCCTCATCCCAAAACATTAGCATCTAGTGCAAAGTGGAAGGCACACACTGACTAGAATGAATCCAATCCCTTCCCAGCAATATGGAGTAAGTGGACTTAGAGTCTACCACAAAGAAGGCAGAGCTCAAAGTTTTGCTTCCCATAGTGATATCAGCTACCAAAATTCCTAAGGCAGCTGTGGTATCCCCTGTAAAATTGGTCATTTTCATATTCGTGGGAATCAAATCCTGCTTAGAACTACCCAGCTTCTTCATTGTAGCTGAAGGCATTATGTTTAACATTGCTCCTCCATCCACCAAGACTCGACTAATAGTCTTACCATTAACCTGAGCCCTAATGTATAAGGGCTTCAGATGCTTTGTCATCTCCCTTGCTGGTTTAGGGAATTCCATTTTGGGTTCTTCTGAAATGGGACCTAACACAACCCATTCAACTTCCTCAGTAACCACATCACCTTTCAATTTGTCGGGTTTCTTCTGCCAAGCTGAGAACTCACTAGGAATCACCTTCCAATCTTTCTTGACACATTCATTATTTACCTGGGGTCTCTTTAGTCTGTCGAACGTAGATGGTTTTTGATCTATTATTTTGGATTGATCAGACATAGCTAGAGTTCTCCCAGCCCCATTTGGCTCATCATACACTCCTCTTTGTCTCCACTGGTGGCATATCGGTTGTTTCCATCTTTTAAATGGTGAGCCAGATACTGTCTCCCCAGGGAAGGAAACCATATTAACCCCAGCTAAAGGAAATGGATCTGTAATGACAATCATCTCCTTTTCGGCTAGTTTAGACCTTCCTTCTTTCATAGTTTTTTGTATAGCCTATCTGAACACTATACAGTTGACGGTAGCATGAGTGTAAGAATTATGCCACTTACAATATTTCTTTCCCTTCAACTCCTTGGCTGGGGGAATTTGGTGTCCTTCATTCATTCTAATCTATTGATCCTTCAGGAGATAATCAAATATTTGGTCTACCTTGGAAATGTCAAATGGATAGTCGACCCTACTCTTTGGAGTTTGGACCTCCTTTCCTTTGGGGGTTCTTAAAGTTAGGCATGAATATGGTTTTCCTCTCACTATCTCTGTAACACCCCAAAATTTATTTATTTTGTTATAAATATTCATTTTATAATATTTGTGATTTTCTGGATTTTTTCTGGATTTTTCTGAGAATGTGGAATATTTTAATATTATTCCTTATTTTACGTGCAAATTGAGCGGAGCTGGGAAAATGAGATATTTTTCCCAGAGAACCTTGATCTATGGAAACATTGACGAGGGATCTTACTAAACTCGAGGCTGAACACGGTTTACGAAGATTCATGTTTTTCGAGAGAAATTCAACAGACGAATGATAGAACGCTGTGTAAATTTCATCCGTCAGATTAATTAATACTAACTTCTGTCAACTGTAACTATTATCCATTGGATAATAACATGTAATAAAAATCTTACCACATTATCCAAAATCTACTTTGTGTCACATTCTTTAACTTTATTTACAAAATAAAGGTAAAGTTAATTCAAAACCCATTATAGGAAGCTTCCAAGAAGCTTCCTTATTAACACATTTTCTCTCTCTTCCCTCTCTACTCTTCTTTATGACAGAGGCCATTTGGGAGCCTAAATATTCATATTCCTACTTTATTACCTTATTCTCACATTTCTAAACACCAAATACACTTATCACCTTTTCTCTTCTTCATTTCTCTCTTCTTCTTCCTCCACCGTACACCCACTTCCTGGAGGCAATCTCCATAGTTTGCTTCACCATCACATTTCTAGCTTTATTACACCATTTTAAGACCATCCTCCTTGGTGGTCATCCTTTAGTTCTTCTTCTTCTTCCATTATCCACCATTGAAGCTAAAGCTTTGAGCTTTGAGGTAAAGTCTTCAACTTTCTTCTATTTTCTTCTCATTTTTGTTTTCCTTGGTCACCTATGTAACCAAGAACTCACCTTTCCATAGTTTGAGTGTACAATGTAGAAGTCATTCACTTTGGTGTTCTCTTGAAGGGGGGAGAACGAAAATCAAAGAGCAAAAAGGAGTAGCACCATTGTGTTGTCTTCATTTAGGTAAGAGGGAGATAATCCTCTTCAACCAATCTTAGTAGTAAGGAGATGTCATATGTGTTGTTGTTGATTGAGGGATCCATGGGTGGATTTCCTTCTTCATTATGTGTTGTTCTTTCTTCTTTTCACAATGGTGTACTTGGTTTGATTTGTACGAGTTATTGATTTCCTTTATATGATGTTGGATATATGTTTGAGTTAATATGATGTTGGGAATGTTATGGATTGATGTGGTTTGAGTTTAGATGGCTTAAAGATCATTTTTCAGCAAGTTTATGCGTGGTAATCGATTACACAGAGGCTGTAATCGATTACCAAGCCCTTGGAGTTACAAAACCATGATTCTAAGAATCACGTAATCGATTACACACTGTCTGTAATCGATTACAGAGATTTTATCTAGCTTGTAATCGATTACCAAGGACGTGTAATTGATTACCAAGCCTCTGGAATTACAAAATCGTGATTCTGGGAATCATGTAATCGATTACACACTGTTTGTAATCGATTACGGAGGTTCTGTCCAGCTGGTAATTGATTACCAGAGTTATGTAATCGATCACCAGGTCCCTGGAGTTATGAATCTTGTTCTGGGAAGCTATGTAATCGATTACATTCAGCCTGTAATCGATTACAAAGGTTTTGTTGAGTTGGTAATCGATTACCAGAGATATGTAATCGATTACCAGGGTCTTAAAATGAGATTTTGAGCTGAAAATGATAGAAATATGGTTCCTTATCCCTTGTAACTCAAAAATAAATCTTAAACCCTAGATTTGGGGATTTTATTTCACTTAAATGTGATAGGATTGTATATCCAAACCTATAAAGGAGAAATGATCTTGAAAGTGAAATTTTTGGAATCCATAACATGGAAATTTTGGTATGTATGAAATGATGAACATGCATATGTGTTGATACTGAGAATGGTTAATCTTAATTGTGAGTTCCTATGTGGGACCAAGTTCTTGATGAAATTATGACATGTTAATATTGAAAATGAATATATATGTCATTGTGATACGCTATGATGAATGCATTATTGATGAACATACATGATTGGACATTGTGTCGTCATGCATATGTGTTGTCCATTGGACATTGTTGAAAAGGCTATATGTGCCTAGGAGTTTGAATAACACCTTTGTGCGGGTACGAGTAAACTAAGCGTAGGTGTCATATGTTATTGACCCTGGGGGCGTCGGGGTGTGGGTGTCTCACAATAGACAGTGGTAGCTCCACTGGGGCCATGGGATAGACTAATGCGACACACCGACGATTCTGACTGGGACGCTATCCTATATCGCGATCAATTGTTGAGGTGCCATGTGTGAGCCATTTTGCACAAATGTTTTTATAAGATAAGCACACTATTTTTAAGGCTAACGATACACTAGCATGACTCCTTGATCATTCATTCCGAAAATGTATTGTCTAGCTCCATGGAGTAGGAATTTTTGGTACCCTTTGCATTGTGGGTTGTCAATCATAAGGTTCATTGGGCGTGAGCATTTATAATTGTAAAATATGTTTGCTATTATAGCTGTAATAATTATTTGATTCTTGGGAATGTTGATGTTGTTTACCTGTTATGGATAATGCTTACGGTGATTCATTGTTGTTTTACTCTTATTGCTACTTTCCAATTATTATTGTACTTGGATTTATGAACTGTGCTTTATGTGGGTGTCCAGCGCCGTTTAATTTTCTTGCTGCCATTTTGGTACTGAAAGCTGGGTGTCTCATCTCTTCTATAATCTCTCTATTTGTGTATTCTGTCGGATTACGTACCACTGAGAAGACATTCGTGAAGAAAATAAGGAAGCTCCTGAGTTTCCAGGCTTCTGGCTAGACTACGACTGAAGCTGTTTGAGGATGTCGTCGCGCCCCCATGGGTTCTTTGGCTACATGCGGATCAACTTTCATGGAGGTCCTGATTGCTGGCACATTAACGTGCAGACGGATCACTGTGTATATCATGGGGAGCTGACGGTGTCCCTTGCATGGGGTCGTTATGACGCCTCCATTTTTTATTTTTATGCTTTTGTCTGGTTGGAGTTTTACATGCCTGTTAGGGACATGTGGGCTGATATGTACTACACCCCACGTGATGACTTCTTTTTGTCCACTACTCGGGCTCCTGCCCATTGCTCTTTCACTCCGATGGATGTTTCCTCGGACGAAGAGGACCCCGAGGAGAACCCGGCTACGGTCCCTTCTCGTCAGTCATAGGAGCTGATACTAGTGGTAGCTTCTGATAGCTAACCGTTTATTTTTTTAGGAATCCTAATGTTTTGCTGTACACGCTGGGGTATATCTGTATATCTTTGGGTGGGTACATATCTTGCTTTTTGTACATTTTGGAAATGTAATTAAATAGGCTCTTAAACATATATATGTTGTGTATGTTTCATTTTACGTTGTCAAATTTTATTTATTGTAACTGCGTTATTTAAGATCTCTACACGTGATGGATTTTAACTTGACTCTCTTAACGTTACTTGGTAATGATTCATAATTTTAACAAAAAAAATAATATACATAGTGATATTTATAAAGGAACCTAAATAACCATAAAATGAATCGGGACTACGAGTTTTAAAAACAATTACTATTTTTCGCAATTTAATTTATTTCGCTTATGTTACCAATTATTATTATAGTTATAGTGCGATGTCCTTTCTTTGCGGCTACTTATAGAAAAAAAGGGGCGTTATAATCTTTGCAGCCATGATATCTGCCGATTGCTCGGCTGACTCATCTGACAGATAGTTTGGATCTTCAACATCAATTACACTAATTAGATGAGACCCCCTGTTCTTGCTAGACCTCCTTCTTTCTTTTTCTAAGATGTACTGTTCAATTCTGGAAGCCCTAGAAGCCAACTAACTTAGGTCAGTGCAATCTTGTCCTACTAACTTCTCCCTAAGCTGAGTGTGCATGTTACTAACAGCCATAGAAGAATATTCAGCCTCAGGCAGCTGCACGACACACTTGCTTCTTAATTTCCTGAATCTCTCCAAGAAATCAGCTACTGGTTCATCCACCAATTGCCTCAGATTCATCATGTCAGCCACAGTCACATCTGGCTGAGGCATATAGAATCTATCATGGAAGCAACGCTCCATGTCAGTCCAGTTTTGTATGGAGTTAGGGGCTAAGGAAGAATACCAAGTAAAAGCTGCCCCAGTCAAAGACAAAGGGAACAACTGGAGCTTATAGAACTCATTCTGGTTCGCCTCCCCGCATTGGGCAGTGAACCTGCCGATGTGTTCCATAGTGGATTTACCATCCTCCCATAAGAAAGTAGTAAAGTTAGGAGTCTTAAACCCTCTAGCCAAAGGCATCATCCTATCTACCTACTCAGGATAAGGCATTTTATACATAGGCCTACCCAACAATCTCAGTTGGATTCCAAAATGCCTCCTCATGGTCTCGGCTATCATTTATGGCTCTATCAGCTGAGGAGCTCTGCCACCCGGATAATTTGGCGCTGGTGGCTAAACAGGCCTCACTGGCCTAACAGGAGCACCCCCTAGTTGATGGGGCACCTGATATTGCTGATCTTGGATAGGAATTGCCCCCTAGTTATAGCCTGGATATGGAGGATTATTTGCCTATGGCTGAGCAATCAGCTGAATTGGGGTCACCTGAGGTATATTAACCCATGGCTGATCGATTCTAATAAGAATAGATTGCCCATAAGGAAACTCCTCAGGGGTACCTATTGGAGTAAGAGGGATGTTGGACCAGGGTAACTTTCTCACATAATCAGGAATATACCTGGGAGGACCCGGAGCAACCGAGAAAATGGTGCCCCCAATTATGGCCACCTATGCACTAGCACCTATCACAGAAGTGTTAGGCGCCAAATACGGCAAGCCAATTGTTCCTGTTATCTGGGGGGGTCTCCTGGGTACTTGTACTTGCCCATATTGCAAGCTCGACTGGATACCACTGTCAAGGTGAGGAGGCTGGAACATGGGGACTACCTGCGGCATGCCCAGACTCGGCTGGACCATAGATTGTGGTCCTGCCTGACTCTGTCCGCCAGCAGAAGGTCCCACAATAGCCGAATGGGTCGAAGCCTCACCTGCATTGGATTATTTTTGCTCAGCCTCTTTAACAAAATGCAACTCATTATGCACCATGGGTTTCAGATCTCCAAAAGTTGCCTTAACATATGATACATTAAGTCATTCATCCCTTGATTAATTTAGTCCCGAATAAATGAAGTGGTCATTACTATCAGCTGAGGCTGATTAGAAAGCTCTGAAAGTGCGATGAAAGTGTTGGGGTAGCAGTTATGGTGGAAGGTGTGGGAGTACCCACTGGCTGGGGTGAAGCAGGCATTCCCAGAGTAGACTGGGTGCTTCCCTCTGAAGTCTTTCTGCCCCCATTCTTCTTACTAGGTTGACTTGTATCCATACTGCTAAGGTTTCTACCGGACCTTAGGTGCATACACCAATAGAGATCTAAATTGGGAGATGGAAACTTCTCAATTTGCTCACATTAGAGTGTCCCACTGGCGTGCCAAATTTGTTTACATATGAAATAAATTTATTAGCCGAATAAGAATTCAGCCGACGAACACGTATGGATTTTGATAAGAAACAGGCGATTTGAACTAAAGGCAAAATCCAACCTTTAGCAAGGGTTCCCAAACTCACTAAAGAAAGTGTTTGGTATTAAGGTGGACTTAAGAAGTCTAAGAATTTGAGGTTAAAGCTGTAATCGACTACGAAATAAGCTTGCGTAAAATAAATTACACAAAGTAAAAGCAATATAGTAAAGGGCTGAAAAGTTAAGCAAAGTAAGCAAAGCATAAAAGTTATATTGATTGTGATTCATCCCCATTTCAATTGGTACAAATCGTATATATAGATAAAATCTAACCCCCATCATAGCCAACTTTACTGGCTAGAGCTCCTAAAAACAAGCGACTAACCCACAGCTAGCCTACCCACGTCTCTTAACCATTTTTTGTAACACCCCAATTTTTAGAAAATGTTCTGAATGTACTGTTTGCTGTTTTTCAAGCTTTTGTGTGAATGACCGTTGTGTCCCTATTTTACTGTTTCTCGATTTCTGTATGAAATACAAATACGTTTATACAGGCTCAAATTTTATTTGATCTTTTTACGTAATTTGTTTTGAGACGGTAAAATAAAATTTTTTTCGAGCTGCTGTTTTAATTTTTCTGGTTGATATACAGACAATTAATACTGTCTGTAATTTTATTTGAACTTTTTGGATGATTAGCTACGTTGTGGGAAAAAATGGGAAAATGACCATTACGTCCCGAAAGTGTTGTTTGTGCTGTTTTTAATTGTTTTCTACTTGATTTAGTGTTCAATATTACTGTCTGTGATTTTATTTGGACTTTTTGTGCGATTTGCTCCGGGACAGGAAAATAATATTTTTCCGGGCCGGGGAAATCTTGTTTTAATTATTCAGGCTGGGGGATCTTACTAAACCCAATTCTGAATGAGACGATTAGTAATCTTTTAATTTTTAGGATTTAACTGTCTAATAAAATAATTTTGTGTATTATTTTATTAGTCAGTATAATTAGATGACAGTGGACCCGGAAATGTTTTGCGGGACCCACGTTTAGCTAATACAGTTAACTTAGTAGCTTAATTAAACATCATTAAGAGTGGAACCTTCTTGAACATGGTGACTAAGCTAGATGACTAGGTCATTAGTGACTAAGCTAGGTGACTAAGCTAGATGACTAAGCTTAAACCAACCAATGAGAGCAAAGCTTGTTAATCAAGGCTTAATCTTGACCTTTGATGCATCCAAGGGCTTGGATGAAGCCAAATCCATGCACACCTTGCATGCTCATTGAGTGCTACGGCCAAGGGAGGTGGAAGACCATTCTTCACTTTTCTTTCATGCAAATTTCTCTCTTCTCTCTCATCCAAGAACCCTAAACACCATTGATGCTTTTCTTGTGAAGCATTCGGCCAAGCCAATACCTACACCATCCAACCACCTAAAATTTCATCTAACCAAGTTTTCTAAACCTAAACACCATCCTAAGAACATCTCTAGTTGGGAGTTCTTGCAAATTCCTTCATTTGAAGCTTGAAAACCTACTTGGAAGATTGTACCAAGAAGGTGAAATTCCTAGTTTTTCTTTTCTAAACTCTTTTTCAAAGTTCTAAACCATGTTTTCTCCATGGTTTAAGCTCTCTTTCTATGGTTAGTGACTTGTAGATTTTGTTTAAGCTTGTTAGGTTCTTGAAGGAGGAAAATCGAAACTCTAGGAGGAGTGAAAGAAATCCTTTTGTCTTCATTTAAGGTAAGAGGAAGACAAATCTTATCATCTATGGATGGTGGTAAGAAGATGGAGTGTGGTTTTGTGATTGTAGAATCCATAAGGGTTCATTTGTGTGGTTGTTAGTAGCTTGTTAATATGGTTGTGTATTTGTTAATAGCTTTCCTATTTGTTGTTTGTAATAATTTGCATGTCTACAAGCTTTAATTTGCATGTCTACAAGCTTTAATTTGCATGCCTACAAGCTTTGATTTAGGTTATATGTGTTAGAAATATATTGTATGTGTTAGAATTGCATGATAATGTATAGGATGTGAATAACATGTTAAGGATTGCATGAGTGTTCCAAAGAGCACAATCCTAAGGCTCACGGCCATGGACACAAAGGGAGAACCAAAATGTTCTCATATTTTTCCTAAATTGAGATTTAATTAACCTAGGAGAATTAACAAGTTATCACATTGTTTAGATTAAGGAAAATGAATTTAGAAATCAAATAGCATAAATTTCTAAGTTTCGGCCAACATGCCAAACCAAGTATCCCTGGTTTCTAAAATTAAATCCAAACCTTTTCTAAGTATAAGGATGCAATATGTGTTAAAAAGAATTTTTCTAAAATGAGTTTTAAGGAAAAGAATCAATTAGAAATAAGTTTGAGAACTTAGAACTAATGATTTTGTTATTAGAAATAAAATACAGTAACTTTCAAAAATTTCTAACATATAGCTCATGCTATCATTTTGAAGCATGTTAGTAGTTTTCACAAGGTTTAAGTTATACGGTTTCAAAATTTAATAAACAGAATTTTTACGGTAAAATTAGGAAACCATTAATATAATTTTCTAAGCAAAATACTGTCAATTTTTAGTAAAAACGGACAAATAAGATAGGAAAGATGTCCAAAAGACAGTATACGGTATGAAAAATATTTTACGTAGTTTAAAAGTATTATTTATTATTTCTGTTTATTTAAACAGTAATTTTTAAGGAATTCGGTCTAGAAAATGATTTAAAAATCTTACGCGATTGAGAAAACGCATTAAAAATCCTACGCGATTTTGAAAACAGAAAAATATATTTACGCGATTTCAAAATGTTTATAAAAACGACGAGATTGTGAAAACGCGATAAAATTTCTACGCGATTGACCAAAACAAGTATTTTTCCGGATTTTGTATTTTTTCTCATTGTCGGGCTATGAGGTGAACCCGTATGAGGCTTTGAGACAAGATTTGTCCAAGGGGACTTACTCGTATATTTTTGCCATTTAGGGCATATATTTTTATACCTTGAGGGTATTCGGTAATTTACCAATTTTTGGTGAATTTTGGTTGACGAGGTGAATCACATCGTGTTGTCGATGCGATAAACGTAGTGTGGTTCATTGTTCTAATGAACTTGGAGACGTTAGTGTACGGGATTCCATATATGGACGAGTTGGTAGCTCCATTTGGGGTGTGGTAACCGATAGCACACTAATGGACTCGACACGCACTATATTTAATCGAGATTTGTAAAGTCTAGTAGTACATTTGCCCGTAGTGTCACGACGTGAGCAGTGAACTACACCACGCCTGGATGGTAGATTCCCAAAGTGATGTGGAGCTATAGACGCAACGTGTGACCACGGAATAGTTGGGCCGGGCAGCCGTGGTACTAATAGATTTTTGCGAGTCATTCCTCGATATATCCGTGGTATCTACGTGTTGTTTAGCTCCATGGAGTAGGAACGTGTCATATTTCATATGAGTATATCCGGAACTTTATTTTATCTTATCTCGTCTATTTTATCGGTTAGTATTATGAGGATTATTTATACGTTTTATTATTTTATCGTGATGTTTTATTTTATACGTGATATTATGTGTCGTTATGATAATTAAATCTTTTTCTTTATTCTCATTATCGATTTTCGTTATAGCTTTTCATATTGCATGAATTGTATAACTGTTGTTTGACGTTTTCTTATTTACCATGTTTGTGATGATTTTAGATTGTCTTACCTTTTCTCGTATTGTGTATGTTTCCTGTATATTTATTTTACGCGGTAAAGAGTTTGAGGAAGAGGAAGAGGAACAGCCTCTTGAGGTTCTGTACCCCGAGGAGGAGGAAGATCAGTTAGCCGACGACCAGTTTGACGATCAAGAACCATCTGATCATCCATATCCATTTGATTGATTAGTTTTGGTATGGCGGTGCCTGGATTTTTGGGGTTCGTGACTCTCGAGTTTCACGGTGGATCGTTAGCGTGGCACATGAGAGGAGATAGAGACTCCGTGACGTATGTGGGACGGCTGACAGTGTCCCTACGTCATAGGTTTGATGAGGAGCCAGTGATGAGGACTACAGTGTTCCTACATTTGGAGTTACCGTTGTCCATTAGGCGTCATTGGGGTGGGATATCCACTGAGCCTAGTGAGATGACACTTGTGTCGACTGCGCGGTCACATTTCCGCCGAGAGTCGAGGCATCCTGGATATTTGTCTTCTGATGAGTTTCCTGAGAGTGATCCATCAGAGAATTGAATGTTCATGATGTGATTTGGGCGCGTCTGCGTATGGTTGTAGAAATTGCTTTACTGTTTTTATTTACTGTTTCTGTTTAAATATTTGTAGTTGTAGTTGTAAATTATTTGTATAACTTATAATTTGAAACATATGTACATTATGAGTGATGTTGTTCTGTTTAGTTTATGTTTTCCACATTATTTTATTTTTAATAATCTGTTTAACAGGAATTATTTTACGACCCATATTATTATGTATTAAATGTTTTACAACTTGGGTAGATTTTATTTATTTTCTTTATATATGTGACATCCTCCAAAAGGGGTGTTACATTTTTGGCCACAACGGCTACCCTCCAACATCTCAACTCCTATTTTCTCGGCATGTTTTGTGGCATCCATTGGTAATAGCTTCAGTTCTTAGCCTTCCATTAACCTGCAACCCATTATGCTTCAGCTTTATTGTTTCAATACTGGTCTACTAACAGTAAGGCCCAGCTTACCCTTAACCGAGTGCTCCTCTACTTATCGGCTATATCCTCCTTCGACTAATTACCCTCAGCTAGCCATTATATCAGCTTACTCTTTTGAATTTATTTTTTGGGTGATAACAGTCGTGGAGCTGATTTCTTGGGTTTTTGGCCCAGAAATGCTACCACACCATGGCATAACATGTCTTACGCCATGACGCGAGGAGTCTGTCTATATAATTCTATAGCAAACTCAATTTTGTTGCAACTTTTGCTGCCCTTGGTTCCCTATCACCTATAAAATTTATCTATAAGGTTAAATTATAGTATGTACAACCAAAAATAAAACAAAACCATAAAAATCAAACTTACTACATATTTATGCAAAATAACAACAAAAACATAAAAACTTAAATTAGAACTAAGTAAGCTCGCTGTTAATATTAGCAATATAGAAATAAACCATATTCTCTGGCAACGACACCAAAAACTTGTTTGTCCCTTTATAGGTTGCAAGTGCACGAATCGAATAAGTAAACAATGTAAAGTAGGATATCGTTCCCACGAGGACTAGGTTACTTCTAATGCTAAATATCAACCAATAACTTAAGTAATTCTATTCAAGAACATAAAAATAAGAAAAGTATATAAACTAAAGACTAAAAAATAATAAATTAGAAATAAAGATAATCGTTAGAGATTAGGGAAACATTTTTCACCCCCTATTTCAATTGGCAATATGTAATCCTCTTAATCAACATAAATGAAATGATTAGGTTAGCTTGAGAAACTAACTTAATTAAAAGTCTATGTCTTGGTCAATCAACCATGCTTCAATTACCTAGTTCACTATGTTTCCATGGGAGCTAGTGCAAAATGCACTTATTAAGGACTATTCTCAAACACTTGTTATGCATGGCTAAAAGGTATATTTCTATCCCATTAGCGAATTAACTCATCCTACCATTAGAATGAAATCAAACATGCATCAACCATACCTAAGATCTCAAATCCAAATTCCTATATTCATTAGATTTCAACAAATCATGTAAAAGTTGGCTAAACAATTAAGAGCATTAATATCCATATGATTGAACAAAACTATACATCTATATAAACTCAACAAAATCATCAATATCCATAAGAGGATCCAAAGTAATCCCTAATACAGCTTAACTACTCATTGAACATGAAAATATAGACACAAAACTCATGTTCATAATACAAGGAAGAGAAGAAAGTAAAGGAAAAAGGAAGGAAGCTCATGGATGTGATCTTTGATGCTTGAATCTTCCTCCATGAAGAAGATGGCCTCCAGCCTTGGCTCCCCTAGCTTCATCTCAACCTCAAAGTGAAAACCTAGTAGCAGCTTCTCTAACCCTAAAAAGTTCTCCTACAGAAATCTAATAAAACAGTATTTATAGACTCAAAATTTTGCTTCGCGTCGTGGCATGGCATACCTTTGCGCTATGGCATGCTAGACTCGAGTCTCAATCTGCAGAAGGCTGAATGCACCATGCTGTGGCATGAACTTACCTGGGCCG
This sequence comes from Ormosia emarginata, assembly GCA_029884605.1. Taxonomy (NCBI): domain Eukaryota; kingdom Viridiplantae; phylum Streptophyta; class Magnoliopsida; order Fabales; family Fabaceae; genus Ormosia; species Ormosia emarginata. The sequence goes on from JAQQTP010000088.1 coordinate 53,183,119, forward strand.
CGATAAGAGATGCTGAACTTCACACTTAGCTTTCTCTTGGGTTCCTCTTCCAATGTTGGTCCAAATTTTCCACCAATCTACTTGTTTGAAGCCCTTCATGCATTAGAGAAATCACCAAGTTAATCACAATTGTAAATCCACTTAATCACTTAAAGAATATGCACAATTTGCTCAAGATCATATAGGAAGATATCCAAATTAAATTTGACAAATATAAGCCTAAAATCTTCCATATATGCATAATAACAAGGACTAAGCTATCAATAGAGCAAATATATAGGGCATAAATAACTACATTTCATGGAGTTATCATATAGGATTTTAGTTTTAGAAAAACACATGCTACTTGCTCATTCTTAGGAATTGCATTCCCTTGTATATACTGGGTAGTATAAGCACACGACCCTAACACTACCTGGTAATATGTGGACTCATTCCCCTCACAATGGTAAGAGTACTTCTACCAACCCTATACACTGGTAACCCTGACCATCACAGCCTTGCCCGCTATAGGAATTTAGGATCCCTTATCTCTTCAAGGTCATTTCCTATAATTCTTTGGTCAAATGGTTGCGCACACCGTATAAGGTCATAATACATATGAAAATAGCAAATAGTAAGTTTGAAAACAAAATATGTATATGCATTTTAAAAACATGCACACTCACCACAAGGTTCTCCGCAACCAAGTGAAGAGCAACACTAATGACTTAAGACTTTACCTCAACTTATCACATAAGCAGTAAATCTCATGTCACTAGCATTATTATATCTAGCACCTCACATCATCACTTCACAAGTGATTTCAAGGCAACCTCAAGTTACTCAAGGCTCTAGACGTTACCTTATAGCATTTTATAACACTTGGATGCCTAACATTTTTACCAAATCCTATCACAAGGTTTACCCTAACCAAGTAAAAGAGCTATAGCTAGAAAACATGCACTCTTAGGTCAACTCTACCTCGTAAAGGAACTAACTTATGTCTCTAGCAATAAACTAAGATTAACCTTGATAAACAAGGAACTATACACCATTTACACATCTCAAGTTCAACTTTAACTTTAAAGGAGTAACCTATGCATATAGGAAGGCATACTATGCCAAACAACCCACATTAGTTATTTTTAGCACACCTCGTCATCACTTCCCAAGCAATACCAAAAGTAATCTCATGTTGATTGAGGTCCTAGGTACTCACCTATAGTATTCTACATCTCAAAGGATGCCTAAGGTTTCTCAATACTATCTTATGCTAGGTGGTTGTCCTCTCCAAGGAATACCCCTTATTAGTGTCTCAATACTAACACTCTTATATCCAGAATCTCACACCATCACTTCACAAGTGATTCCGCAGTCAACCTTATATTGAACAAAATTTTAGGTACTTGAGCACATCACAAGGTTCCCATAGCCGAGTGAAAAAGGAAACTAGCAACACTCCACCCTGCTCACCCTTATCACACAAGGGACAAAATCAAGTTTCTAGTACTCCCTATTACACAATCTGAGTAATTAAGAAAATAATTGTCTCACATATGCATTCTAGTTCAACTTCACACATAAAGGAACACTTATGCACCTAGACAATTGCACATAACTCAACTCTATCACATAAAGGAACCAACACCCTTTTATCACATCATCTTAGCTCAACCTCGCCAAAAGAAGAGCAACATATGACTCACATACCATTCAAGCTCAACTCAACCACTAAGGAAGTAACTAGGGTTTTTTCTTATCATGAGTATCCATACTCACCAATCAATCTCATATCATGGCCTAGGGCATTACCATCTTATCAATTAAGCATGAATGTATCCCATTATATCACCTCATGCCAAAACATCATGCTTTCCCTAGCAAAAACTACACAAGGAAACAAGTTTTGAGCCATTTTTAAGGGAGTGTCGCGACTCTCCTCTTTTTGTGTTGAGGTTCCCTGCTCTCTGGTGCTATTTCTTGAGTTACAGGGAGGGGAGTGTCGCGGCTCAGCATGGAGAAATGTCGCGGCTCCCCTTCAAAATTTTGGGTTCTGCAGAATTCTACAGAACACCACCTAAGATCCACCATTTTCAACCATTCCAAAGGGTTTCTAATCATAAATATGATCCTTAAACATCTCTAAATATCAAATACATCACATATATAGATTCACACCACCTAAGCATGATTTTTGGAACTAAAACCTAAGTTCCCATACCCATTTTAGAACCCTCAATCCAAGTGGATTCATGGATACAACTATGATTTCAAGCCATAAATCATGCATAGCTCAACTCAAAACAAACCTATTTTTAAATTTCTAAGAGTTCCTTCAACTCAAACTTAAAGTAAACCCTAAACCCTAAACCGTAAACTCATCCAAACCCATTTTCCATTTCAAACCCACAAGCAACAAGCATGAAGAAAAGGACTACCACTTGAAGATGAAGGTCCACTCTTTGGCCTTCTCTTTCCTCTATTTTCGTTTTCTCCCCTCTTGCTACTGCTGCCGTTCGTGTGAGAGAGAAGAGGAAAGTGAAATGAGATTTCACTTTAACGATGAGCACTAAGGGCATTTCAATCTTTTTCCTCAACTTCGTATTTGTTAAAAACACTCAAATTTCTCCAAATCAAGTTTCCTAACTTCTAATAACTTTAGAATAAATCTGAAGATTAATCTAAATTATTGTTTCACCATTATCTTACTTTTTTATATTTGTGACCAGTCAATCCGACATTAAAACACACTCATATTATGCTTAAAAATACCAAATGATCTTAGTTAACTCTCAAAATTAACCATGTCGTATTCCACACATTTGTGACTTAGAAATAAATTCTCCATATTTATTTCCATTAGCTAATCCCTTTATGCTATTTTCCACCTACTGTGTTGCAGCAAAGTGCCTAAACGAGCTCAAATTGTCACAAAATTTAACAAGCAAGCTAAGCTAGCATTATGTTACCTCTGTAACTATAAATAAGCCTAACATGTTATTGAGGATGTTATATTTCTCCCCTCATTTTTAAGAATTTTGCCCTAAAAATTCAACTTGCCTCTTACAACAACTCAGGGTAATCTTGCTTTATATGGGACTCCAACTCCCAATTAGCTCCTTCAGCACCAGTTGCACCCTAAAGCATCTTCTGGCAAAAGGCACCTGGACATATATTTTGCTATGTCCTTTTTATTCTAGGCCACCAAAACATTATCCAAAGATCTTGGTGCATTTTGGTAGCCCTTAGATGGATGTATATCCTTATGAGTGATAACTCCATAAAATGTAGTTATTTATGCCCTATATTTGTGCTCTATTGATTGCTGAATTCTTGTTATCATGCATATATAGAAGATTTTAGGTTTATATTCTTTGAATTCAATTGGGATATCTTCCTATAGGATCTTAAGCAAATATGGTTTAATTCTTCAAGTGATTGTGTGAATTTGCAACTGTTACTAATTTGGTGATTTCTCTATTGCAGGAAGGGCTTACAATCAAGCAGAAATTTTGAGGATTTGGATCAATATTGGAAGAGAAAGCCAAGTGTGAATTTCAACATCTCACACTGCGATGCAGACAAGTTAACGTCGCGGTGTGATGCATTCAGATTGCTACATATTGAAACCTGAGGCTTGAGCGTCGCGACGTAAAGGAATGAATTTCGTGGCATGGTGACCTACTTCAGCACATGCCGCGGCACAAGATGGTTCACGTCGCGACATGCAAGTGAAAATATTGGCCTATAAATACTATTTTATCATATTTTAGAAAGAGAGCTTTTTTCCATTTTAGAAATACAGTTGCTAGTCTTGAAGTTGAAGGTGTAATACCCTTAGTAATATGATTATGCTTGTATATGGTTACAAAGGTAGCATATAACTTGCTTAACATGTCAGTTAAGTTTTGTGACAAACTGAGTTCGTTTAAGCACTTAGTTACAACCCAAAAGTTGAAAAGTAGCTTAAAATGACTCAGATAGTAGCATAAGTTGCTAAGTTGAGGAAAATAAACCTAGAAGGTTTGTTTCTAGGTTGCAAATAGGTTGAATATGATGTAGTTAAAATTTGAGAACATTCAGAGTTAGTTTGGTATTTTTAGGCATACTGGTTGTTCATTTAATGCCGGATTGACCCCCAACAGATATGGAAAATTAAGATATTGGCGAAACAATAATTTTGATGAATCTTAGTATTTATTTCAAAGTTGTTGGAAGTTAGAAAACCTGACTTAGTTAAATTCAAGTGTCCTTAGCAGATATAAAGTTCTAGCTTTAGGCTTAAGTGCCAAAGTTGGACTTTGGCTCCTTATTTTCTCCCTTATCCCACAACTAAAACTAGAAAAGAGAGAAATAAAAATAGAAACCAAAGAAAAGAAAAGAAAAAAGGAAAGCAAAGGGGGTTGGAAAGGGGGAAAGGCAAGAGGATCAATGGAAGATCAAAGCTCAAAGCTTGAAGGAGGATCTAAGAGCAAGATCAAGGCTGTAAGATCTTCATCTCATCCATGCAAGAGGTAGGGGTTTTATGTTTATGTTCATCTCATTTCTCTTTCTTCGACATTGATGTACCTTTGGTGCTTGATAGGCCAAATTGAGTTATAGAGGTGTTTAATGCATTTGGCTTGAATGAGTGTGTTTTTTTGGTAATTTATGACTTGTTCATAGCATAAGTTGAAGATAGAAACTTAAAACATCTCATTTAGACCATTGATGCCCAAAAGAGGGGTTTAGGTCAAGCTAAGTGTGATTTGATTTTTGAATCCAAATTAGAGGTTTTTGTTTGTGGTTATTGATTCCTATGTGTTAGTGGACATGTTAGGAACCTTAAATCACTTAGAAACTGATTTGGAGTGGCCAAAATCTTGGATTTTGGCCAATGGAACAGTATCTCAGTTCTACAAAATTGACCATGCCTAGGCGCAGCTTTTCCACGCCTAGGCGTGGACTGAAAAATTTTCAGTCCAGGCGAGAAAGAGAGCAGCACGCCTAGGCCTGGTAAAACTAAGCCTATGCGTGAGACAAGACAACATCCTGACAGCCTGTATTGTTTGTCACATAACTTGAGTTATAGATATCGAAACGACCTAATTCTGCTGCCATTTGAAAGCTAAGACAAGGCTTCAAGTGGTAAAAAATTAGAATTTAATAGCAAGCCCATCAGTCATAATTTTAGAGGTTAGGATGAATATTTGGTGTATTCTTGAAAATCAGCCTTTCTAGCCGCCCATAGTAGTTGCCTAGGAAATTTATTTTGGGAAAGAGGATTTCCCTACTTGCTAGAATCCCTTATACATGCCTAGTAAAGTGTGTTGAGACACTAGTAGGGGTATTTCATTAAGAAAATGATTACTTGCATATATGGGAAAGTTTGAGAATCTTTGAGCATTCTAGAGTAATGGTTTGCCTTAGGTAGGTATCTAGTACCTTAGGCTATTTTATGTGGTATTTATATCACTTAAGATGTAATGAGTAATTATAGGGTGTATTAGATACAAGGAACTAGGATGGATTGGTAGTGTTAGCCAAAGAATGTGACTTTCTATGACGAAAGGTTATTTAGCCAAAAAGAAATGAATCAAAAGTTCCTAAGGGGACAAGCATTCCTAACCAAGTGCTAGGGTTACGTGTAGTATGAAGTTACAGATTCTCTTCTCTACAAAGGGTAAACATAAGAAGCCAAAGTCCCTAGTAGAATATGCTTGGGTATTAAACGAACTAAGTATATAGGTATATATGTAAGTCTATGGATTGGCCTAGTAATATTAATCTTAGTTAGTATCCTTTGATGTAGTACACAATTATATAGGACAAGTGAGATAAAAGGAAAGTCCGAAAAACTCATTTGAGTAAGTATGAAGCCCGAACTTCTTAGGGTGCCAGGATATGTGTAATATGAGAATGAACTTTCCCTCTATTTACCATCAAATGATATACTGAACCGGTTCCGAATGAACTTCTTGGTTTTCCAAATAAAACTTTGCATGTATTTTAAAATAAAACATTGCACAAGCATATCTTTAGGATCTTTCTTAGGCATAATCATATCGCATATCATCCTCATTGCATTTACAGACAGTTATGGACATTGTCTGTCACTGTGATATTTACAGCTGTATGGGCAGTTGTTTATATTCAATAATGTGTAGGTTATCAGTTTGAGATCATACTACTAGGTAGGGTGCAGGTATGAGAATAGAGAAGGAAACTCCTAAGTTAGAAGTTATATATTTGTTTTACACAGTGTTATAGATAGTTGGTATTGGAATTACTTTTACAGAGAATTGTAATTCTCACCCCAGTTGTTCTTCCATGTAAATTCAGGTAAAGCATGAAGACTACTATAGTTTTATATGCTTTTCTAGCCAGAACTTATGTATACAGTTTATATCTGTTTTGTATATATTATGGATATATATTACAATATACCTTTTTGTGGCTAGTGTTGTATATGTATATGTATGAGTTTAAGTTTTCTGCAATCTCTCAAGGCTTTCTATAATTACTCAGTTGTGATTATGGATATATGTCAGTATGTAGTATGTAGAAGTGACGTCTCTAGTGCTAGTTATCTTTATATATCTCTGTATATCTAGGATATATTAGATATCTGTATGAGGATGTTACATTATAGTATCAGAGCAATTCATCCTATTGAGCCATGGTATGAACTGACTGTGCTTAGGCATAAGTAGCAGTTTACTAGAATGTTATTCATTCTTTTATCTCTTTATGAGATATGCAAATGGAATTGTATGACTAGCCTTAGGTATGGATGCTATTGGCTACTGTCGCACAGTTGCATGATATTGAGCCTAGCTAACTCAATATGTAATATTCTATGTGTACATGAAACTATGGCAACTACCGAGTGAAACTATGAGAATAGGAGACTGGTAAAGGAGGAGATAACTAGAGCGTTTAGAGAAATGGCTGCTATATTGAGAGAGCAAGCTGCCATTAGTAGAAGTCTATCAGAAGTGATAGAATAGGTCTCGCGTTGTTAGTTGCGAGAACGAGAAGGAACTTATGAGAGATCGGTATGTCTCAAAGTTTAGGAAGATTACTCTTTTTTTTTTCAAGGGAAAGATTAGCTCGGTCAGAGCTGAAAGATAGCTTTAGGTGATGGAAGAGATCTTTGAGGTCATGGAGTGCGCTAATGAATAGAAGATGACCTTGCTTCATAAGGGTTAGTAAGAAAAACTAGAAGCTGTTGAGATAAAGCAGAGAGGTTACTAGAAGCGGTTGACACTCGAATCACGTAGTAGATGTTTAGAGCTACTTTCCTAGACAAGTAATATTCCCTTGAGTTATGGAAGGCAAAAGAAATTTAGAAATTTCTAAGGTTTGAGCAAAGGGATATTACTGAAGACTAGTATGTAGAGCAATTCAAAGGATGTCCTAAGTTTTCTTCTTATTTTATGAGTCATCCAGATGAAGACTAGAAAGAGGTAAAATTTGAAGTAGAGCTTGGAGAGGACATTGGAAGAGTTGTGAAGCAAAAGGAGGTTAAGGACTCCTCCATTCTAGTCAAAGAGTGTTGAGTTGTAGAAGCAAATAATCTCAGAGCCACAATGGGACAAGAGTTAGAAGGTTGCCCAAAAAGGAAAAGATCAGATGTTGAGATCAATGAGGGTGCTTCTTGGTTTTAATTTTTATCAGACAAAGGAACATAAGTTCAAGTGGAAACTTGGAGTGATGATAAGTATAAGTATGGTGGTTTTAAGATAAGTAACCTTAAAGGAAAAGAGGCAAATCAGACTCCAAGGTATCAAGATGTGCTATAAGTAGAAGATATATGGGAGTAGGCCGTTCTTAACGGGCAAATCTGTGTGCTTCTTATGTGAGCAATCAGAGTGGTGTAGCGAAAGCGACAAAATCTTCCAACTTGGTATGAGGCAAGAACACATGTAAAGAGTAATCTTTTAAGATTTGTATAAGAAGAGTACAGATTTATCTTGTAAATCATGTTGGTTTACTTTATGAATCTAGTTTGCTTACCTTGTTGGTATGGTTTGGTTGTTTAGAGACAAATGATATTATGTTCTTGTTTAGTTTATATATGAGACTGTGCTTAATGATAGGCAGTTGAGCAAAAGACTAACGAGAATAAATGTCTTTGTCTAGGTGTAGATAATCAGGTAGATCAGTTGAGAGAAGTTTTGAGCTTTCTTATGAGATGATCTAAGATTTGGTTGTCATAGAATTAAAGTTAAGAAGAGTATATCTCTAAGAGTTTTTCCAGGATTATGAAAGGTGTAACACCCCGAAAATTCTTATTTTATTTATTTCGGGTGATTCTTAATTATTTTGAATAATCCGACTCGACTTGTGTGGATTTTATAATTTTTTGTAATTTTTAAGAATTTTTGGGAGTTTTTACGTTTTTTTTAATTTCAATATTTTTTTGGGGCTGTATACGAGCCTTCGTATTTTATTTCTTTTTTAAAATCCTTAATGATTTTTACTAATCTGACTTGATTTTCGTAAGTTTTATAATTTTTATGATTTTATGGATGGTTATGAAATTTTTATATTTCTCTGATTGTTTTTGGGCTGTCTGTGGGCCCAGGTGGCCTTATGTGGGCCCGGGGTGGGTTCCGAAAAGTGAAAATTTTTCTGCGGATAGAAAAATTTGTACTGTTTAGACGGAGACGGGGGATCTTATTAAACCTGAATCCAAAAATAGTTTTTAAAATTTTCTTTAACTGTGTTTTGTATTGTATTTAATTATTGGGCGATAAAAATACAGTAAAAATATTATTCGTAGGGTTATAGCAGATATAAAAATAAATATTATACTGCTTAGTCAACATTGGTGGTTTGGATGTCCACCATTGATTTAATCAACGGTGGAGACTTGATCTTGATTTAATCAAGGGTGGAGATTTAGTCTTATAAAGTGGCTAGGACCATTTATGACCATTGGATGTAAAGTACGAAGGAGTAATCTTGACCCTTCATTTTGGAGACACATCTAATGGCTAGAATTTCAAGGAGAAAGATCTAATGGCCTAGATTAAGTCTTCTAATCTAAAGGCTATACCTAGAATCTACCTTAATCCTAACCATTGAACTAATCAATGGTTATGAATGCTTCAAATAATGGCTAGTGAGATTGGTCACTCAAGGAGAGTGCAAGAAAAGGGGGGGACAGTTTTGGTGGCTTAATAGCTTAGCCAAGTTTCAAGACACCAATTATTTCTCATATTGGTCATTATTGATTCATTTTCAAGAAGCTAAGTTATCAAACCTTTCTCTCCATCTCTTCTTCATGGTGGTTTCGGCCAAGACCCCTAGAACTACCCTCCATCATTCAAAAATTTTAACCAACCTAGTTTCTTGAATCCTTACCTTATTCTAAGTAACTTTCATGTTGGAGACTTTCTCTAAATCTTTCATCTTCAAGGACTTTCTTCAAGAGCAAAGTTATAGGTTTTTATAGTGAAGTGTAAGGAAACTTCATTTCTTAATTCTTTTTCATGTTCTAAGCCATGTTTGATCCATGGTTTATCTTGTTCAAGCTTGATTTATTAATAAATATATGTTTTGTTTTGTGTTTAAGAAGCCTTTGGTGGTGAAGGACTTGGAAAAAGAAGTAAACCAAGGAGCTTTTGAGGTTCTTCAAGAGGTAAGAGGGAGATTCATCTCACTAACTAAGTATGGTGGTGAGAAATGATTTTGTATTTGATGGATGGTGAATCCATGTGAGGATTCATATCCATGGTCATGTAATTATTTGTGGATGTTTATGTGTTTTAATTATTTGCTTATGCTTGATATGATTTGCATGATTTATTGCTTTTGATTATGGCATGCTTGTGATATATGATGAATACGTATATGTATGCCATGATTTGATGATGAAAAAGAAAATAATTTTTGGTCCCAAAGACCAAGAAGAATTTTGGCCAAGACACCTCAAAATAGGTGTTCACAAATTAATTTTGGGAGCAAGAGATTCTAAGTATTTTACTAATTATGAGTAATACGTTGATGGTTTTAAGGATTTGCAAAGAAAGTGGACATGAAAATGAACAAATGATTTGGTTTTAAAGACAATGAGTCTCACGGTTTTTGAAGGCAATTTCAATGGTTTTGTTTGTGTAAAAACAAGAATGGTACTTAATTGATTTAGAAGGAAAAATATTTAATGATTTCAATGGCCATGTACCACGGTTTTGAAGGTTTGTAAATGCCTTGGCTTTATGAAACAAAGTGATTTTCAAAGTGAAAATATAATTTGATTTAGTACAAGGATTTTGGAAATGAAATCAGAGTGTTTTATTACTTGAGAAATAGAAATTTTGGTTATGAAAGGAAAATAGAGGTTGTAAGGGTTTGAACCTCAAATTATTTTGGAAAAGGATTGAATTTGAGAATTTATTTTGATTTATAAAGGAAACGTTGATAATTTAAAATTTACTAACGTAAAACTCATCCTTTGGGTTTTGGAGCGCGTTAGGGAATTTTAAGAGATAAACATTGATTTAAAATTAATGGAAAGGTGATTTTATGGAATTTATTGTGAAAAAGATTTTCTTGAGTAAGAAAATGTGGAAAATAATGTGAGGAGTCATATTATTTTAAGAAAGGTTGAAATGGAATTTTTGAAGGTTGAGAAATATTTTACGAAGTTGAAAAATGGTGAAAAATGATTTACGTAACTTAAAAACGTGATTTTTAAACTACGCGACTTGAAAACGTTTAAATATTTCCATGCGATTTGAAAAACATTGAAATATTTCTACGCAATTTGGAAAACATTTAAATAGTTTTACGCGATTGAAATATTGTTAAAAAATCACTACGTGATTGAAAAATGATGGAATATTTTTACGTGATTGAGAAAATAATGAAAAATTGCTACACGATTTGAAAACGCAACAGAAATGTTGTGAAATTGTGAAAACGTAACAGAAATGTTACGCGATTATGAAAATGCGACAAAAGTGTTTCGCGACTATGAAAACGCGATAATATGATTTCGCTATTGAATATAGAGTATGATTACTGTTGAACCAGTGTATGGACACTGTATGAGAAAATGATGAATTTTGCCTGTGATTGGCATTTGGTGCATTATACATGCATTGAAAAAATATGCATTGTGGCATATGATGAATTTGAACAAAAATTGCATTGAGATATTTGTGCATTGAACGAAAATTAATAGTTGATGCTATTGTGACCCTTGTGGTTGAAGAGGGAATGAGAATTGAAAAGTGAGGTCTATGATGGATCTTGGGGGCGTCAAGGCGCGGCGGTCGATCAGTGGATGATAATTGGCAAAATGACCATGTGCCACTTGGCGATGCAGTCCGTTGCAACGCATTGACGAGACCCAACAATAACACGATTCTTTTCGAAGACTGGAGATTGTCTGTTGGGCTAAGGTTGAGCAATTAACCAGAGCATTCTTCTCGAAATTGTGAAAACCTCCATGGAGTAGGACATTGAGTCCACATGCATAACATATGCATCATTATTGAGTATTGGTTATGATAATTGAATTATTGAATACTTTGATAATAATTGAGGGCATTATCGTAAATATTAAATATTTATATCTGTATGATATAATAATTGAGGAATATTGGATGATGATGATGATGATAAATAATGTTGATGACATTATTGTAATTATTGTTATTTTATACATTATAATGATGGCATAATTGTAATTATGGTGTGATATACATGTATGGTGTGTTGTTTGTGTTATCTCTATGCTGCCATGTTAGTATTGGCGTAGGTGATCTCATCTCTTTGTTCTATTGTTTTGTTGTGCTTGTATTGTTAAAAATTATATAATAGATGGAATGAGTTTCTTAGACGTGACAAGAGGTAGATATTTTGAGTTCGGTGACAACTTCAAGGAGTGACTATCCCAGACTGGTTAGTGTATAGTTTTAATGAGGAACAGATATATGGCGCACCAAGATGAATACAAGACGGAATAAGTATGTTGAGTTTTCTCATTAGTGTTTTATCGTGCTATTAAGTAGGACCCGTCATAGGGTTTGCTACTGTTTAAAATTGAGTCTGTAAGTTTTATATTTTCTTAAATAATTATTAAATATTATGTGGTATCTGTAAGATATATTAATCAGTTTAAATCTATTTTTCAGTATTACTTATAAATATCAGTAAGTTTATGTTTTCGTTGAAAAGAAATTTTGAAACCCACCTTTTATAACTCAAACCTTTTATGAACTGATTTTCATATTATAAGTTGGTAGTCATAAATGTGATGCCCTACGTGGGGTGTTACAAAAGGACATGAAGAGTATGTTAATAGTAATTTTCGAAACTTTTAGAAAGAAAGTGGTAACGTGCCAAGGTAGCCAAAAGTCAGTTTTGGGTTGCAAGTGGTACAGTTTAAGGGCCATGTAATTTCTCAAGATAGAAATCATAAAGAACCCTAGCAAAGTTTAAGCAGAGGTACAATGGGAAGAACAACCATTGTAACAAAGGGCAGAAAGTTTATCAGTAGACTTTTTCAGTTAGTGCTAACTAGATTAGGCCAGCTATGACGGTAGTGCTTAGCAATGGACTCTAGATTATGAGTATGGTTTCCAAGAGTTAAAGAGAATGTTGATTACTACGTTAGTGTTGGTAATTCTAGATTCCCATGAGCACTTTGAGGTAGTTAGTGATACTTCAAAGATGGGACTAGGATGTGTTTTGATGCATCAAAGGTATGTAGATGCCTAAGCATCAAGGCAATTAAACCTGCACGAAAAAGGACTACCATAAGTATGATTTGGAATTAGCCATAGTGGTGTTTACCTTATAGAATTGGAGACATAACTCATAAGGAGTCTAGTTCGAGATGCTCAGCGATCATAATAGCTCAAGAGTGCTCGTTGATCAGAGGAAGCTGAACATGAAGCAGAATATATGGATGGAGTTTTCAAGGCTTATAACATTGAGTTTTGATATCATTCGGGTAAGGCCAAAGAAGTGGTCGATGCACTAGGTAAGAAATTCCTACAAGTGTCCTAAATGATAGTCTAAGAGAGTGAATTTCTTGAGAGTTTTAGGAATTTGAGTCTCACGGTGACTATGATGCCAGATAGTGTCTCAGCAAGTAAGGTGGACATAGTAAAGGCTTAAGGACTCAGATTTCTTGAAAACTCAAAGGGAGAATGAAGTTCTAAAGGACAAGAGTGAGCAGATCTTTGAAGGAACCCTAGAGGATTTTGTGAAGACTAATGAAGGAATGACGAAGTCTGAGATAGACTTTGTATTCTAAGAGGGTCAAAAATCAAGGAAGGGATCCCAGAGGGAGTTCACAAGAGAAAATATATCATCTATCTAGAGTTTACTAAGGTTCTTCAAGAGTTAAGGAAAATGTTTTGGTGGCCTAGTATATTAAAGAACATAGCAGAATATGTTGAGCTGCAAGTAAGGGTGGAAAGATTAAGTAATCTACCCACTTTCGCCAAATGATGTTAGCTATTTTCTAGATAAGGTAGTTCAACTACTTTTGAAGGAGATAGTTGAAGTGCATGGAGTTTCAGTGAATGTAGTGTCTAAAAGAGATCCTAAATTCACATATGGTTTTGGAAAGCCTTACAAGAAGGAGGTCAAAGCTAAGTTAAGTTTTTGTACAGCTTGTCATCTACAAATAGAGGGTTCAAGAACTTAGAGATAAGCAAATTTCCTCTAGTGAAAATGTAGTTAGGAGAAGCTAGTGCTGAAAAAGGACTACATAGTAGTTGAAATTTCTTGTTAAGAGAGTTACCCAAAGTTGTTTACATAAGGTGAACAATTTTAGGGACACAATTTTAAAAAGGAGGGGATAAATGTAATACCCTTAGTAATATGATTAGGCTTGTATATGGTTACAAAGGTAGCATAAAACTTGTTTAACATGCCAGTTAAGTTTTTGTGACAAACTGAGTTCATTTAGGCACTTAGTCGCAACTCAGAAGTTGAAAAGTAGCTTAAAATGACTCAGACAGCAGAATAAGTTGCTAAGTTGAGAAAAATAAACCTAGAGAGTTTGTTTCTAAGTTGCAAATAGGTTGAATATAGTGTAGTTAAAATTTGAGAACAATCAGAATTAGTTTGGTATTTTTAGGCATACTGGTTGTGCATTTTAATGCCGAATTGACTCCCAGTAGATATGAAAAATTAAGATATTGGTGAAATAATAATTTTCATGAATCTTAGTATTTATTTCAAAGTTGTTGGAAGTTGAAAAACTTGATTTATCTAAATTTAAGTGTCCCCAGCAGATATAGAGTTCCAGCTTTAGGCTTAAGTGCCAAAGTTGGAGTTTGGCTCCTTATTTTCTTTCTTATCCCACGACTGAAACCAGAAAATAGAGAAAGAAAAATAGAAACCAAAGAAAAGAAAAGAAAGAGGGAAAGGCAAGAGGATCAATAGAAAATCAAACCATTGCTTGAATGTCATAATTGTACAGAACCTTGATCATCATCGATCTCTGCCATTCCTAAGAATTGACAACATTCTTTACTTTCTGTTATTTACTTTTTGCCATTTAAATTCCAGTCCTTTTATTTTTTGGCTTTAGTTTTTGTTCTTTAATTTCTGCACAATATTTACAGCTTTGATCTTATGAACTATATATCCATTGCTATTACATGTTTTATAGAACCTTAATTTGAAAGGAAGCTCCTAAATACACAATTTGGGCATAATAACATTTGGAACTAAAATTGCAAGAACCAATTTTTTTTAGTGCAAAAAGAGAAACATGGCGTGAAAAATAATATAAAAAAAGGAAAAAAAGTCTATTAAAAAAAAAAGAGAGACTGCCCTTGCACTTAAGTAAGATTAAGTTTGAATGCCTTGTGAATTTCATTAAGCGGTGCTATTCTACATACCTTGCGCATTTCTTTTGAGTTTTACCTTTCTTTTTTTTAATTAGCTTTTCTTGTTTGTCTTTTAAATTCCTTTGAGTTTTGTCTAGAGTTTCATCCTTTCTTCAACTTCTGAGTGCTTACTCTTGTGAGGACTGCTACTTTTGTAAGAGCTTTTAGTAATTGAAACGCGAGAGGGTTCATTTAAGAACTTGCAAAGAGAACTTGAGTGGTAAAAGGGAAGAACATTTTCATTAAACAAAAGCCTAATTGTGTGAAACACGAGTGGAATCGATCTAAGAGTGTATACACATGAGAAGAGTGGTAAGGGCCTTTTCAATCTTGAATTATTCTTATTACTTGTGCAAAGATGAGTGAAGGAAGTACACCCCCATCCCCTAGGACTACAAACCTTATGCAAGCCTTAGCTAAAGAACTTGAGAAGTTTAGGGTGGAAATAAACACAAGGCTCGATAATGAAAGGAGGAGAGACTCTCAACATGAAGTCTCACATGAGGGTAAAGGTACCTATGATTCGGGTAGGGAAAAGAGGACTAGGAGGAACCATGATAAGAGAATGAGGCATGAGAGGAGTGAAAGGAGTGATGAAAGAGGAAGAGTAAAGACCCAAGTACCTTCTTTCCAAGGAAAGAATGACCTCGAAGCCTACTTAGAATGGGAAACCAAGGTAGAATAAATCTTTTGCTATCACCATTACAATGAAGAAAGGACGGTGAAGGTGGCTGCCCTAGAATTTTCTGACTATGCCCTAATTTGGTGGAACCAAGTATAAAAAGAGAGGGAAAGGAATAGGGAATACCCCGTAGATACTTGGAAAGAGATGAAAAGTTTGATGAGGAGGAGGTTTGTCCCTTCATGGTACCATAGGGAATTACACAATAAACTCCAAAGACTTACCCAAGGAAGTAAGAGTGTGGATGAGTACTACAAGGAGATGGAGGTGGCCATGATAAGGGCCAATGTCATTAAAGATAAGGAGGCTACCATGTCACGTTTCCTTCATGGTTTAAATCGTGAGATAGGAGACATTGTGGAGTTGTACACTATGAAGAGCTTGATGAGTTAGTCCACCAAGCCATAAAGGTGGAACAACAACTCAAAAGAAAGGGTGCATGGAAGAAGCCTTCTTCTAAACTCAAACCTCCTACTTGGAAGGACAAGGAACCAAAGGAAGACTCCTCTACACAACCGAAGGGAGGTATGACTTCTAAAAACTCTAATGCTTTTCCTTCCACTAATGCTTCTTCCTCTTCTTCTTCTAAAAATAGGAACATCAAGTGCTTCAAATGCTTGAGGAGTGGACATATAGCCTCTCAATGCCCAAACAAAAGGGCAATGGTGATAAGAGAAGGACACCTCTCTAGTGATTCATATCCAAATTCCCCTCCCTCAAATGAAGGAGAAGAAGAATGTGAGACTTATGCTCATGATGGCGACTTGCTAATGGTAAGGAGACTCTTAGGTAGCCATGTTGTGGCAAGGGATCAAGACCAAAGGGAAAACATCTTCCACACAAGATGTGCTATCCAAGGGAAAGTGTGCTCATTAATCATTGATAGAGGAAGTTGCACCAATATGGCATGCACTCGTTTGGTAAGAAAACTTGACCTTAAAACTACTCCTCACCCCTGACCATACAAGCTTCAATGGCTAAGTGAGAATGGTGAGTTGATAGTGAATCAATAAGTGTTGGTAAGTTTGTCAATTTGTAAGTATAATGATGATGTTTTGTGTGATGTTGTTCCCATGGAGGCCAGCCATATTTTGCTTGGAAGGCCTTGGTAATTTGATAATCATGCTATTCATGATGGTTTCACTAACAAATACTCCTTTGTTCATAATTCTTTAAGGTAACCCTTGTACCCCTTACTCCCAAACATGTTTGTGAAGCTAAGAAGGGAGCAAGAGAAGAAAGACGTAAAAGTAAAATCAAAGGGAGAAGCAAAGAATAGAGACCAAAAACTTGTAAATGAAAAAAAAATGAATGTTTAATTGCCAGGGAGAGTGAGATTAAGAGGGATTGCTTTGCAAAGCAAGAGATGGACATCTGTGTATACAAGGACTTATACTTCAATTGTAACTCTAACCCTCTACCTAGTGAAGTTGATTATATTTTGTAGGACTTTGAAGATGTCTTTCCAAAGAGTGTCCCTCCTGGACTACCACCCTTGAGGGGGATTGAACATCAAATGCACTTCATCCCGGGAGCCCCTTTGCCTTTGCCTCACTCAAAAAAAGGAAGAGACTCTATTTTTGTGGTGGTGGACAGATTCTCCAAGATGACCCACTTCATTCCTTGCCATAAGGTGGATGACGCCATTCATATGGCGGACTTGTTCTTCAAAGAAGTAGTGAGGTTTCACGGAATGCCCAAAAGCATAGTCTCAGATAGGGACTCAAAGTTACTAAGCCATTTTTGGTGGACCCTTTGGAACAAGCTTGGGACTAGGCTACTCTTCTCTACCACTTACCACCCACAAACCGATGGGCAAACTGAGGTGGTGAATAGGATCCTATCAACCTTGCTGTGATTAATCATCAAGAGGAACATCAAAACCTTGGAAGAATGCTTACCTCTTTTTGAATTTGCTTATAATAGGGTTGTGCATGCTATTACTAACTTTTCTCCTTTTGAGATTGTATATGGTTTTAATCGCCTCACCCCTTTTGATTTACTGCCTCTACCTAATGTCTCTTCTTTAATTCATAGGGATGGACAGGAAAAAGTTGAATATGTGAGAAAGCTCCATGAACAAGTCAAGACTCAAATTGAAAGGAAGATGGAGCAATATGCTAGGAAAGCAAACAAGGGAAGGAGGCAAGTTGTTTTTGAACCAAGAGATTGGGTGTGGTTGCACATGCAAAAAGAAAGGTTTCCTTTGCAAAGGAAATCTAAGCTCTTACCTAGAGGAGATGGACCCTTCCAAATCTTAGAAAGAATCAATGACAATGCCTACAAAGTTGACCTACCAGGTGAGTATGGGGTTAGTGCAACATTTAATGTGGCTGACTTAAGTCCTTTTGATGTAGGTGATGAAGGATCAAATTCGAGGATGAATTCTTTCAAAGGGGGAGGGCATGATGGAGACCAAGAAAGCTCAAGTGGCAGCCCAACGGGCCCAATGCCCAAAGATGCACTGCGAGAACTTGGAGGCCCAATGACAAGGTCAAGAGCTAAGAAGGCTAAGGAGGATTTGGACAAAGAAATCAACCATTTTCTTTCACTCAAGCCCATTCCAAGAGAAGGAGCACTCAAGATGGTCCAAATGATCCAAGTTGATGAAGGGCCCAACGTGGGGGCATGATTTCTTCTTAGTCAATTTTATATAATTATGTATTTGAACCTTTTAATTTTCTCAATTTTGGTTCTTATTTTCATTTTGGAATAATTTTGTAATAAGGGCCTATTGTTTAGGCTTAACTTGTGCATAACAGAGTTAGGGATAATTGTTGTCTTCTAATTGGGCCTGGACCACATTTGCTCTAGGGTTAGGATTAAAAATGTGCTAGCTTGCTACCTCATTTAGCTAGACCTAGCCGCATACCTAATGCCTATAAATAGGCTTATGTTTACTGCATTTGACACTTTTAAATTTGAGAATATTATTGCACTCCTTTGTGAGTTTTGAGAGCTTAGTTCTCTTGGGGTTCTTGGAAGAACCATCTTAGTTCTTATCAAAGGTTTCCTTACCTTTGTGGTGAATCTTCGCTTGACTTATCACTCTCCAAGAGTGTGGCGTCTTCTTCCTTCCATTCCTTGTCTTTTTTTCTTTTCTATTTTTTTACTATTTACGGTACTGTTCATGACACTGTTCATGTTACTATTCACCCTTCATCGTTTAATTCTTTAAAACACGAAATCAACTCAAGGACGATCCATAAAAATAATATGCATCCAACTTGGATCATATAAAAAAGCTAAGACAGAAGGCCTCATGTGGTAAAAATTTTAGAATTTAATAGCAAGCCAACCAGTACCAGTTACTATTTGAATCAGATTCTACAGAAAAAGGCATTCCGGCAGCCAGTAAACCAAATTGCATAATTTCTTGCTCTGATGTCGTATTGACATGAGACTAGTGCCATTTTGAAGCTGAGATATAAGACTTCTTGCCTATAAAATTTTAGAATTGTACTACTAATAGTTTGTTCCCAATTTCAGTTTAGAGTCAGGTCAGATTTTAGAAAAATAGTGAGTGCACTGTTTTAGCCTCTGCATATTGTTGTATAACTTTGGCTACACTTAGCCAAATGAAGTGAGGTTTATGGCATTTGAAAGATAAGAGAGAAAGCTATTTGCTCACAAAACTTCAAATTTTAGAGGTTAGGATGTACATTTGGTGCATTCTTGAAAATCAGCCTTTCTAGGCGCCCAGAGTTGTTGCCTAGGAAATTTATTTTGGGAAAGAGGATTTCCTTACTTGCTAGAATCCCTTATACATGCCTAGTAAAGTGTGTTGAGACATTAGTAGGGGTATTTCATTGAGAAAATGATTACCCTGCATATATAGGAAAGTTTGAGAACCTTTGAGCATTCTAGAGTAATGGTTTGCCTTAGGTAGGTATCTAGTACCTTAGGCCATTTTATGTGGTATTTATATCACTTAAGATGTAATGAGTGATGATGGGGTGAATTAGATACAAGGAACTAGGATGGATTGGTAGTGTTTTCCAAAGAATGTGACTTTATATGACGAAAGGTCATTTAGCCAGAAGGAAAGAAATCAAAAGTTCCTAAGGGGTCAAGTATTCCTAACCAAGTGCTAGGGTTACGTGTAGTATGAGGTTACAGATTCTTCTCTCTACAAAGGGTAAACACAAGAAGCCAAAGTCCCTAGTAGAATATGCTTGGGTCTTAAACGAACTTAGTATATAGGTATGTATGTAAGTCTATGGATTGGTCTAGTAATATTGATCTTGGTGAGTATCCTTTGATGTAGTACACAATCATGTAGGCCAAGTGAGATAAAAGGGAAGTCTGAAAGACTCGTTTGAGTAAGGATGAAACCTGAACTTCTCATGGTGCCAGGATATATGTAATGTGAGGATGATCTTTCCCTCTATTTACCATTGGATCCAAATGAACTTCTTGGTTTTCCAAATAAAACTCTGCATGCATTTTAAAATAAAACATTGCACAAGCATATCTTTAGGATCTATCTTAGGCATAATCACATTGCATATCATCGCCATTGTATTTACAAACAGTTGTATGGGCATTGTTTGTCACTGTGATATTTACAGCTGTATGGGCGGTTTTTTATATTCAACAATGTGTAGGTTATCGGTTTGAGATCACACTAGTAGGTAAGGTGCATATATGAGAATAGAGAAGGAAACTCCCAAGTTAAAAGTTATATATTTGTTTTATACAATGTTATAGCTACATGGTATTAGAATTTCTTTTACTGAGAATTGTAATTCTCACCCCAGTTGTTCTTCTACGTAAATCCAGGTAAAGACCCAGCTAAGGGAAAAAAGGTGAAGCATGAAGACTACTATAGTTTTATATGCTTTTATATCCAAAATTATGTATATAGTTTACATCTGTTTTATATATATTACGAATATGTATTGTAATATACCTTTTTGTGGCTAGTGTTGTATATGTATATGTATGAGTTTAAGTTTTCTGCAATCTCTCAAGGCTTTCTATAATTACTCAGTTATGATTATGGATATATGTTAGTATGTAGTATGTAGAAGTGACGTCTCTAGTACTGGTTATCTTTATATATCTTTGTATATCTAGGATATATCTAGATATCTGTATTAGGATGTTACAGAAGGGAAGCTAAAAGGACAAAAGTTGGAGGTCATCTTTTTCAAGAAAGAGGATTCAAGCATTAAAGATCATTCCTAAGAGCTTCCATATCGTATTTCTTGTTATCTTTCTCCTTTTTATTGCATGACAATGATTATTCGTGATAGATTTTCATTTGTCATGAGTAGCTAAACTGTGTATAGGAATTTCTTTGGATCTTTCTATGAATATTGATGATTTTGTAACCCTTTGAGTTAATATAGATGATTAGGGCTTGTTTAATTAGATTTCTCTTAATGCTCTTGGGTGTTTGGCCAACATTTAATGTGTTTTGATTAAATCTTTTGAACTAGACATAGAAATTTAGGTTTGAGATCATGGATATGGTTAATGCTTGTTTAATTTCATTCTAATGGTGGAATAAGTTAATTAGCTAATAGGATAGACATATATCTATTAGTCATGCATAGCTATTATTAAGAATTGTTCTTAATGAGTGGAGTTTGCTCTAGACTCATGGAAACATAGTAAACTAGGTAAATGAAGCATGGTTAAATGACCTTGACATAGACTTTTTAACTAAGTTAGTTTCTCAAGCTAACAAATCCTATCTAATTTATGTTGCTTAAGAGGATTGCATATCATCAATTGAAGTTGAAGGTGAAGAAGGATTCCACATATTCTAATCAACATCTTTTATTACATTTTTATTGCATTTTAGTTTTTACAGTTAACTTGAACAACCTTTTTATAATTTGAATGTGCTTGAATAGTATTAAGTAAGCAATTAGTTAATATTTAGCTCTTTAGATTGATGTATTCCTCGTGGGAATGATAGCCAACTCTATACTATATTACTTGTGCAATTCGTGCACTTGCGATTAGTAAAAGAATGAATAAGTTTTTGGCACCATTGCCTAGGAACTACGACTTAATTTTAATATTGCCAATAGTAATAACGAGTTTATTTAGTTCTAGTTCAAATTTATTTTGTACATATTGATTTACCTTTCAATTCTTTATTTGTTATAGGTACTTGTAAAATGGCCGATTAGCACAACCATACGTGGCCTTTAAGGGAATTTGCAACTCTTTAAATGGATATCTTGTAGTCTAGCATTAGACGGCCAACCATCCATGAAAATAATTTTGAGGTCAAGCCAGCCATAATCCAAATAATACAAACTTCAGTCCAATTTGGCGATTTATCCAATGAAGATCCTAATGCTCATCTCTCTAATTTCCTGGAGATCTGTGACACCTTTAGGCATAATGGAGTATCTGAGGATGCTATTCGCCTAAGACTCTTCCTTTTTTCTCTCAGAGATAGAGCCAAGAGCTAGTTACAATCTCTGTTGACAGGATCAATAACAACTTGGTCTGAGGTATGTAACAAATTTCTCAACAAATATTTCCTCCGGCCAAGATGACTAAAATGGTGAATGATATTACATCATTCACCCAAATTGAATTTGAATCCTTATAAGAAGCTTGGGAGAGGTACAAGGATCTGCTCCATAGATGTCCACATCGTGCTATGTCATTGTGGCATCAAGTCTATTCATTTCACAAAGGCTTGCTACCACAACATCATCCCATTATGAATGTAACAGCTGAAGGATCCTTATTAAGTAAATCTTTCGATGATGCCTTTCAACTATTGGAGGAATTGGCAGCCAATAGCTATCAATGGCCCTCTACAAGAAACACTCCATGGAGACAAGCTAGAGTGCATCCCATTTGTTCTTTGTGACAAGTGTGGCGATAAACATTCAAGCGATAGGTGCCCTTCCATGTCAGAAAGTGCACAACATGTTGGGAACTATTACCTATAACAGAACAACCCATACTCAAACCAATACAACCCTGGATGGAGGAACCATCCCAACTTCTCTTGGAGGGACAACCAAGGAGCTTCCTCCTCAGCACCTGGAAATAAGAGACCTAAATATCCTCCTAGTTTCTCATCACAAACCAGGCAGCCTATGCAAGACAAGAAATCATCTCTAGAAGACATGTTCATGTAGTTGATGGTTAAGACTGATTCCTTCATGACAAAGACATATGCTCATTTGTCCAAGCATGATTCTCTTATTCAAAGCCAAACTGCTTCGATGAGAGCATTGGAGATGCAGGTGGGTCAGCTAGCAAATGCCATGAACAATAGGCCCCTAGGGACTTTTCCAAGTGACACTATCAATAATCCCAAAGGTGCCTCTCATGAGTATTGTAATGCCATTTCATTAAAAAGTGGCAAAGACATTGAAGGGAATCCTAAAACAAAGCTACTTGAAGAAGATGTTGAGGTAACAAAAGATGAGGAGGATGTGAGCAAATAGGTTGAGAAGAATGAAGAAATTGCTAAGAGGAAGGGTGAAGACAAGAAGAAGGAGGTTAAGCCTTTTATACCACCTCTACCTTTCCCCAACTGGCCAGTTGAGCAAAAACTGGATGCTCAATTCAACAAGTTTCTGGAGATTTTCAAGAAACTTCACATTAACATACCATTTGCTGAGGCATTGGAACAAATGCCAAGTTATGTGAAGTTCATGAAGGACATTTTGTCCAAGAAAATGAAGTTTAGTGAGTATGAAATTGTGGCATTAACAGAGGAATATAGTGTCATCCTATAGAATAAACTACCTCCAAATTTGAAGGATCCAGGGAGCTTTGCGATTCCATGTGCCATCGGAGATCAATTCTTTGGACAAGCTTTATGTGATTTGGGAGCAAGCATAAATCTCATGCCCTTATCCATTTTCCAAAGGCTATGTTTAGGTGAATGCAAGCCAACATCAGTATCCCTCCAACTAGCTGATCGCTCATATACTTATCCTAGGGGAAATGTTGAAGACGTTTTAATCAAAGTGGATAAGTTCATATTTCCCGCCGACTTCATAATTTTGGATATAGAGGAGGATCGAAACATGCCTTTGATTCTTGGAAGGCCATTCCTTGCCACGGGGAGTGTAACACCCTTGTGGGGATGTCACATTTATGATGCAATAAAATAAGATCTTACCCAAGTTATAAAACATTTGATACATAATTAATATGAGTTGTAAAATTTTTCCTTTTATACTGGATATCATTAAATAAAATAACACGGAACATAAAATAAAACAAACTATTATCACACTCCATAATATACATATGATTTTGTCTTAAGTTGTACAAATAATTTACAATTGCAAATATTTAGATAAAACAGTAAAGTCAGCCTAATACTAAAACATAAAGTGCCCAAGTGCACATCAAAGATTCCTAACCCTCCGATGGATCACTCTCAGATGGATCATCGGATGATAGAAATCCAGGATGTCTCGCAGCTCTACGGACAGGAGTCCATGCTGTCGACACACTACTGATCTCACTAGGTGCATGGAAAAGCCCTCCCCAATAACGCCTAAGAGTCAACGGTAACTCAAGATGTAAATACAAAGTAGTAGTAAAAACAGGCTCCCCATCAAACTCTTCATGTAGGGACACAGTCAGACGCCCCACATAGACTACCGATCCTCTATCCTCACGCAATCGCCAGGCCTCCAAACCTCCGTGAAACTCAAGTCTCACAAAACCAAGGAATCCAGGCAACGTCATGACCACAGAATCAGTCCAAATGATAAGGATGATCTGACGGCTCGCACTCGTCGAACTGATCACCCGTCTACTGATGCTCAAGGTACAGAATCTCTAGAGGCTGTTCCTCTTCCTCTTCCTCAAACTCTTTACAGAATATAACAATAATACAGAAACACATATAAATAAAGAGGTGAGACAATCTACATCATTACCAGCATGGCAATAAAGAAAACGACAATACAACAGATATCGCAGTTTAACACAATAATGCATACCATAGTATCATAAACAATAACACAATTTAACACATCATACGTAATATCACAAATAATAACATTATGATGCATGCCACAAATGCTAATGCATACGACTCATTCCTACTCCATGGAGCTAGACACACACATCAGAGAGAATGATCAGAAAAGAACTATCAGTACCTCAGGCTGCCCAACCAAACTATTACACTGTCCAATGTCGTGTCTATAGCCCACAGTCCAAAACATCGAGTAGTAGTACACAGTCCAAATATGTCGTGCACTACAGGCATTGTACTAAACAGTCTCTACAAGATCTCGATTAAGAATAGTGCGTGTCAAGATCAACCAAATTGACACAACTCTTAATGCATGAATAGGAACTATAATTATAAAAATACCCTTGGTCTCAATATATTACCATATTTACAAAAATACGCTCAGTCTCAATATCTTCAACTATAGTACGTCTCCACTTGACAGTACTATATCTCAACATGTCTGGGTCCACCACTTTGGCCTGACAGTAAAACTCGCTATTCCATTTACTCGCGTAGAAATTTTATCGCGTTTTCAC
Organism: Ormosia emarginata; assembly: GCA_029884605.1. Classification (NCBI taxonomy): domain Eukaryota; kingdom Viridiplantae; phylum Streptophyta; class Magnoliopsida; order Fabales; family Fabaceae; genus Ormosia; species Ormosia emarginata. Next base: position 53,208,130 of record JAQQTP010000088.1, read on the forward strand.
AATCGCGACACTTTTACAAACGTTTTTAAATCGGGTAAATATATTTTGATGTTTTTAAAATCGCGTAATGTTTTTAAATCATTTTCTCAATTGCATAAGATTTTTAAATCGTTTTCTTAACCGTAAAGCTTAAAAATCATTATTTTTAATAAACGTAAGCTATTTCTAATGCTTTTAAACTACGTAGAATATTTTCCTTATGTTATAAATATATTGTGAAACTTTCTCTTTTATTTGTCTGTTTCTAGTAAATTTTTTACAGCATTTTATCTAGAAATTTCATTAAAAAGGTATTTTCTACGTTTTTCCTTTAAAAATTCCTTTGTTTAGTTTATAACTACAAAATACACTTTGAAAATTGCTAACATAATTTAAAACTCAAAGGTAAGTATTTTTCAAGAGTTTTGTTTACTTCTCTTCTATACTATATTTCTAATAAAAATTCGTTTACTTATTTAGTTCTTGAAAATCCATTGCAAATGAATTGTTTTTAGGTTAAACAACTAGTCTACACTTAGAAAACAAATTTTGGATTAATTACACATTGAAAGGGCATGTTGGCCGAATTCAACATTTCTTGTATAAATCATGTTTAAATTATTTTCTATCCTCTAAACCATTGTAAAATCCATTAACCTTATTAAATCAATTGATTCATCCTTTTAGAAAATGGTTGAGAACATTTTAGTTCTCTTTTTCATGGTGAAGTCGTGAGCTCCATGTTGTGTTCTTTGAAACACTCATGCAAACCTTACATCTTATTCACATCCTATATTAATAATCATACATCTATAAACACATGCAATATATTTTAAAGCTATAAACATCCATGCAAGCAAAATCAATCACAAATAAGGAAAGCATCTAAACAACCAAACAAATGAATCCTTATGGATTCTTCACACACATACAATCCATTTTCTCATCACCACACAAGGTTGATGAGATTAAATCTCCCTCTTACCTTAAAGGAAGACAACTCCTTCTAACTCTCCTCTTATGGTTTTCGTGATCTCCAAGAGAAACCTAAAGATCTTAAACAAAAATTTAAAGAGTCATAACTATAGGAGAAAAACATAAACGATGGATCAATCATGGCTTAGAACCTTAGAAATCATGTTAGAAGTAAGAAACAAGAAGTTTCACCATGTAGGAAAAATCTCCAAAGTGATTTTCCAAGCTCAAGATGAATTTTTTTGGAAGAACTCTCAGCTAGAGATGTTCTTAGAATGTTGTTTAGATTTAAGACGTTGAGTTAGATGAAAATTTAGAAGGGTGGAAGTGTTTGTTTAAGGTGATGACCGAATGGCTCTCAAAGAGCATCAATGGTGATTTTTGTTCTTGGTGTTCTTGAAGAGAGGAAAGTGTAAGCTTAAGTGATAGAAGATGAAGATGAAATGAAGTGAAAAGCTCTCCTAGCTCTACTTGGCCGTGGTGCTACAAAGGAGGTGGCCTTCTTTGTTGACTTCTCCTAACTCCTAACAACCATAGATATGATCAAGGGTGGAGATCAAAGGCTTGGTCACCACTCTTGAACCTTCTAGGACATGGCATAACTGAATGGCCTAAAGAGAAACAAACTAGGTTTGTGTTTATTTATGAAATCTAGTTAAACTTAGTTGCATTTATTTAGTTTGCTTAGTTACTTAGTTAGCCATTTAGTTAGCTAGGATGACTAACCATTTACTTGATCCTTCTAGAACGTTCTCTAACTCGCACTTAAGTAGATAGCTAACTAGGTTTACTTCACTTAGTTACTACATAAGCTTTCTATACTAACTTAGTTAGGTTTAAGTTAACTTGGTTAAGTTTTCTAGTTTAATCTTAACAAGTCTAACCACTTTTATGGACTTGGTTTCTATTGGTCTAGAATTTTCAAGCCACTATTGTTGACCAGCTCTCATTGATTTAGAATTAAATCTAGCCAAAAACGTTGACTGGCTCACTAAACGCGGGTCTCACAGACTTTTTCAGGTCCATGGTCATTTTAGAGTAGATTTCTACTGTTTTTAAGACAGTAGATACTGTCAAATAAAATAATATTATAATAATATAAAATTATTTTATTACACAGTTAAATCCTTAAAATTAAATGATTAATATACATATCACTCGGAATTGAGTTTAGTAAGATCCCCAGCTCCGAATAATTAAAATAAGATTTCCCCGGCTCAAAAATTATTATTTTCTTGACTTAGAGTAAATCACACAAAACACTCAAATATAATCACGAAACAGTCAAATAAATTTTATAACTTATAGAAAAACACAAAACAATACATTTAGGACTATACTGTCATTTATTCAAAAGTTAGGGTGTTACAACTCTCCCCCACTAATAAAAATTTCGTCCCTGAAATTTGTCGTAACTTAAAACAGTTGAGGGTATTGCTCCCTCATTTTATCCTCCAGCTCCCAAGTAGCATCTCCCGTTGCATCATTCCATATCACCTTTACCTACTCAATCATCTTCCCTCGAAGCTGCTTCACTCTCTTGTCCTTAATCTTAACAGGAAGTGTCTCATACGTTAAATTATCCTTCAGTTGCACTTCATCTGGCTGTATAACATGCGTCGGATCGGGAATATATTTTCTCAATTGAGACACATGGAATACATTATGTAGATTGGATAGAAAAGGTGGCAAAGCTATTTGGTAGGCTACAGGACCTATCTGACGAATAATCTGATAAGGTCCAATAAATTTAGGAGTGAGCTTCCTGGACTTAATAACCCTTTCGACACCAGTCGTAGGTGTTACTCTCAAGAACACATGCTCACCTTCCTCAAATTCAAGAGGTCGCCTTCGCTTATCAGCATAGCTCTTCTGTCTACTTTGAGTCATCCTCATCTTCTCTTGTATCACCTTCACTTTTTCCGTAGTTTGTTCCACAAGATCTGGTCCAATGGTCATACTCTCCCCATCTTAATACCAACACAGGTGTTCGACATCGTCGTCCATATAGGGCTTCATAGGGTGCCATCCCTATACTTGAGTGAAAACTATTGTTGTAGGTGAATTCTATCAAAGATAAAAATTCATCCCAACTCCCTTGTTGTTCCAACACACAAGCACACAACAAATCTTCCAACGACTGGATTGTTCTCTCCGTTTGACCATAAGTCTGCAGATGATAAGCAGAACTCAATCGCAGTTTAGTTCCCATGGCTTCTTGTAAACTTCGCCAGAACCTTAACGTAAACCTCAGATCTCTATCAGAAACTATACTTGTAAGTACACCATGAAGTCTAACAATTTCGCTGATGTACATCTGGGTTAATCTTTCCAACGAATACTTAATATTGATTGGCAAGAAGTGTGCTGACTTCATAAGCCTATCAACTATAACCCATATAGAATCATGTCATTTCCTCGTTCTTGGCAATCTAGTAACAAAATCCATCGAGATACTATCCCATTTCCATCCGGGAATAGTTAGAGGTTGTAACATACCGACAGGTCTTTGATGTTTCACTTTTGCCTTCTGACAAACAAGACAAGACGCCACATGTTCCACCACATCTCTCTTCATTCTTGGCCACCAAAACATCCGTTTTAAATCTTGATACATCTTAGTCATTCCCAGATGCATACTTAAATTACTAGTATGAGCTTCATTCAAAATTGCTTTCTTAAGATCGGGATCATCAAGTATACAAATTCTTCCCTCAAATCTTAAGATTCCATCATATCCTTCCTTCACTGTTGCCTTATGACCTTTCTTTAAGAATTCCTTTTCATTTTTGTAAAAGTGAATCCTCATCCTGTTTCTCTTGAATCACATCCAGCAAGTCATTCAAAATCACAACCTTACTTAGACGAATCTTTCCTGGTACTAATTCCACTGACAACCATAGATCTCTGAATTGGTTGATCAATTCCTCCTCTTTTATCATCATGGTAGAAACACTGATCACCTTTCTACTCAAGGCATCCGCCACCACATTCACCTTTCCTGGATGGTATTGAAGTTGAAAATCATAGTCCTTCAAAAATTCCAACCATCGCCTCAGCCTCATGTTCAGTTCCTTTTAATCAAACAAGTATTTTAAGCTCTTGTGATTACTAAAGACATTGAACATAGCTCAATACAGAAAATACCTCCACACTTTCAATGCAAAAACCACTGCGGCTAGTTCCAAATCGTGCGTTGGGTAATTCCTCTTGTGTACCTTCAACTATCTTGAAGCATAAGTTGCCACATTTCTAGTTTGCATTAACACGCACCCTAACCCCTGATAAGAAGCGTCACAATACACCTCAAAAGACTTGTTAGGATCCGGCAAAATCAACATTGGTGTAGTTGTCAATCTCTTTTTCAACTCTTGGAAACTTGCTTCATGTTCCTCCGTCCAATCAAAAGCTTAACTCTTCCTTATGAGCTGCGTAAGTGGTCCAGCTATCTTTGAAAAACCTTCAATACACCTTTATTAATATCCGACCAATCCTACAAAACTTCAGACTTCCGTCACTATCTTAGTCCTTTCCCATTGTAAAATGGTCTTCACCTTCGATGGGTCTACCGCAATACCTTCCTTGGAAATCACATGGCCTAGAAACTGAACTTCTTCCAACCAAAACTCACACTTGGCTAGCTTCGTATACAGCTTCTTTTCTTTCAAAATCTGGAGAACTATACTGAGATGTTCAGCATGCTCTTCCTTAGATTGAGAATATATCAGAATGTCATCGATAAAGGCAACGACAAATCTATCTAGGTACGGACGAAAAATCATATTCATATAATCTATGAATATTGTAGGAGCATTCATCTCTCCAAACGGCATCACCTGATACTCATAATGCTCATAACAAGTTCGGAAAGCTATCTTAGGTACATCATCTACCTTGACACGAATCTGATGATAACCTGATTGCAGATCTATCTTAGAGAAAACAGCTGCTCCCTTCAACTGGTCCATCAAATCGTCAATCCTCAGAAGTGGATACTTATTCTTTATCGTAACCTTGTCCAACTGACGATAGTCTACACAAAGACGAGAAGTTCCATCCTTCTTCTTGACTAGCAACACTAGTGCTCCCCATGGTGAAACACTAGGTCGCACAAACTGTTTCTCCAATAGTTCCTCCAATTGCTTTTTCAACTCTGTCAACTTTGCTGGCGACATCTGATACGGTGCAATCGAAATAGGACCTGCTGCTGGTGCCAAATCGATAGAGAACTCGATCTCCTTTTCTAGTGGGCAAATCGGGTACATTATCAGCAAAAATCTCTGGAAACTCATTAACGATAGGAATAGCATTCACATCTTTCTCATCTCTTGACTTCTAAAGAAGATAGCAACATATATCCCTGAGCCCCATCTCTCAACAACGATTTGACTTTAACAGCAGTCAAAAATCCAGAACTTTCCTACATAGGAAAAACTATGGTTTTGTTTGCACAGTCTATTACGATATGGTTAGAAGATAATAAGTTCATTCCTAATATTACATCTATCTCAACAAGAGGTAAACAAATTAAATTGACCGAAAATACACAATCATTTAAGGTGATAGGACAGTTCAGACATATTTTAGATGTAACAACAGGCTTAGCAGTCGGGGTAAAAACATTCATTTGAAAACTCAGAGAAGACACAGGCAGTTTCAACCGTTCCACACAATCATATGCAATAAATGAATGTGTTGCACTCAAATCATATAGCACAGTTAGAAGATTACCTTCAATGACACCTTCCCCCTGAATAAGATCTTCAGACTGAGAAGCTTCGATTCCAGTCATCGAATATACTCGCCCTCCAGATCGCGGCTGAGTAGCACGAACATGTTCAGGTTGTTTACAATTAAAACAGATCGTTCCTCTAATTGGACAATCCTTAGATATATGGCCACTCTTTCCACATTTGAAACACCTTCGTGTAAACGCCACATTTTGACCAGCTTTGTTACCACTAGAACTTCCCCCAACAGGTAGACGTTGTGGTTGACTCCCCGGTGGTCTCGAATAAGGCTTTCACTGAAATCGATTGTTGTTGTTGCCTCCTCTTTGGAACCTAGTCGGTCCAAAGTTGCGATTTCTAGGATCTCATGACGGCTCCAACTCCTCGAGTCGTCGACACGTATCCATTAAAGTAGGAAATTCATTCATTCTCATAGGTAGTACTCCTCGCTTCAATTCTACCCTTAATCATTCCTCAAATTTACAGCACTTCCATGCCTCGTCAAGTTGAATTTGAAAGTACCTTGAGAACTGTGACAAGCTCTCAAACTTAGCAGCATACTCCCCAACAGTCATGTTACCCTGACTCAAACCAAGAAATTCCATCTTCTTGGCATGTCGGGCACTAGCAGGAAAGTACTTCTCCAGAAATACTTCACTAAACACCTCCCAGGTAATCTCAGTTCCTTCAGCTTATAATAATCGGCAGGTTCCTCTCCACCAATTTTCACCATCTCCTCTTAACATAAAAGTAGCATACGTAACCTTTCTATTATCGGTGCACCCCATTCCTTCAAATACTCTTTCCAAGTCTTGTATCCACAGACTCGCCTTCTCAGGGTCAAACTCGCCTCTGAACTGCGGCGGGTTATTGTGCCTAAACTCAGTTAAATTCAGAGCATCAGCGGTCGCATCTTGCTGTTGAGGTGCTCGTTGATTTTGCTGAGTAATCACTTCCTCCATTCGCTGCATAGCCTCAATTGCTGCAGTCATTAGGTCCATGTTACGTTCCACATCCGCACGCGTTCTTCTTCCACCAGACATCTCTTTCTTCAATCATAACAAAACAAAGATAGATGTAACCTTTCGGAAACAAATCACAGAGAATCACACAACACAAGCAAAAATAGACCCAACCACAAGCCAAAAAGACTCTAACTTGGGCTCTCATACCAATTAATGTAACACCCTTGTGGGGATGTCACATTTATGATGCAATAAAAGAAAACCTTACCCAAGTTATAAAACATTTGATACATAATTAATATGAGTTGTAAAATTTTTCCTTTTATACTGGATATCATTAAATAAAATAACACGGAACATAAAATAAAACAAACTATTATCACACCCCATAATATACATATGATTTTGTCTTAAGTTGTACAAATAATTTACAATTACAAATATTTAGATAAAGCAGTAAAGTCAGCCTAATACTAAAACATAAAGTGCCCAGGTGCACATCAAAGATTCCTAACCCTCAGATGGATCACTCTCAAATGGATCATTGGATGAAAGAAATCCAAGATGTCTCGCAACTCTACAGATAGGAGTCCATGCTGTCGACACACTATTGATCTCACTAGGCGCATGGAAAAGCCCTCCCCAATAATGCCTAAAAGCCAGTGGTAACTCAAGATGTAAATACAAAGTATTAGTAAAAATAGGCTCCCCGTCAAACTCTCCACATAGGGACACAGTCAGACGCCTCACGTAGACTACCGATCCTCTATCCTCACGTAATCGCCAGGCCTCCGAACCTCCGTGACACTCAAGTCTCACAAAACCAAGGAATCCAGGCAACGTCATGACCATAGAATCAGTCCAAATGATAAGGATGATTTGATGGCTTGCACTCGTCGAACTGATCACCCGTCTGTTGATCCTGAGGGTACAGAATCTCTAGAGGTCGTTCCTCTTCCTCAAACTCTATACAGAATACAACAATAATACAGAAACACATGCAAATAAAGAGGTGAGACAATCTATATCATTACCAGCATGGCAATAAAGAAAACGACAATACAATAGATATCATAGTTTAACACAATAATGCATACCATAGTATCATAAATAATAACACAATTTAACACATTATACGCAACATCACAAATAATAACATTATGATCCATGCCACAAATGCAAATGCATACGACTCATTCCTACTCCATGGAGCTAGACACAGACATCAGAGAGAATGATCCGAAAAGAACTATCAGTACCTCAGGCTGCCCAACCAAACTATTGAACTATCCAACGTCGTGTCTATAGCCCACAGTCCAAAACATCGTGTAGTAGTACACAGTCCAAATACGTCGTGCACTATAGGCATTGTACTAAATAGTCTCCACAAAATCTCGATTAAGAATAGTGCGTGTCGAGATCATTAGTGTATTGCTAGTTACCATGGCCTAGAGGAGCGACCAACTGTCCACATGTGGAATACTCCGCACACTAATGCCTCCAAGTCTACTCAATGAACCACACTACGCTTATCACACCGACAACACGGTGTAATTCATCTCGTCAACCAATCGCCAATACCAACCAAATTGACATAACTCTCAATGCATGAATAAAAACCACAATTACAAAAAATACCCTTGGTCTCAGTATATTACCATATTTACAAAAATACCCTCAGTCTCAATATCTCCAAATATAGTACGTCTCCACTTGACAGAACCATATCTCAACATGTCTGGGTCCACCACTTTGGCCCGACAGTAAAACTCATTGTTTCAATTAGTCGTGTAGAAATTTTATTGTGTTTTCACAATCGTGCCACTTTTACAAACGTTTTTAAATCACGTAAATATATTTTGACGTTTTTAAAATCGCGTAATGATTTTAAATCATTTTCTGAATCGCGTAAGATTTTTAAATTGTTTTCTTAACCGTAAAGGTTAAAAATCATTATTTTAAATAAGCGTAAGCTATTTCTAATACTTTTAAACTACGTAGAATATTTTTCTTATGTTATAAATATATTGTGAAACTTTCTCTTTTATTTGTCCGTTTCTAGTAAATTTTTTACAACATTTTGTCTAGAAATTTCATTAAAAAGGTATTTTCTACGTTTTTCCTTTAAAAATTCCTTTGTTTAGTTTATAACTACAAAATACACTTTGAAAATTGCTAACATACTTTAAAACTCAAAGGTAAGTATTTTTCAAGAGTTTTGTTTATTTCTCTTCTATACTATATTTCTAATAAAAATTTGTTTACTTAATTAGTTCTTGAAAATTCATTGCAAATGTATTCTTTTTAGGTTAAACAACTAGTCTACACTTAGAAAACAAATTTTGGATTAATTACACATTGAAAGGGCATGTTGGCCGAATTCAACATTTCTTGTATAAATCATGTTTAAATTATTTTCTATCCTCTAACTCATTGTAAAATCTATTAACCTTGTTAAATCAAATGATTCATCCTTTTAGAAAATGGTTGAGAACATTTTGGTTCTCTTTTTCATGGTGAAGTCGTGAGCTCCATGTTGTGTTCTTTGGAACACTCATGCAAACCTTACATGTAATTCACATCCTATATTAATAATCATATATCTATAAACACATGCAATATATTTTAAAGCTATAGACATCCATGCAAGCAAAATCAATCACAAATAAGGAAAGCATCTAAACAACCAAACAAATGAATCCTTATGGATTCTTCACACACATACAATCCATTTTCTCTTCACCACACAAGGTTGATGAGATTAAATCTCCCTCTTACCTTAAAGGAAGACAACTCCTTCTAACTCTCCTCCTATGGTTTTCGTGACCTCCAAGAGAAACCTAAAGATCTTAAACAAAAATTTAAAGAGTCATAACTATAGGAGAAAAACATAAACCATGGATCAATCATGGCTTAGAACCTTAGAAATCATGTTAGAAGTAAGAAACAAGAAGTTTCACCTTGTAGGAAAAATCTCCAAAGTGATTTTCCAAACTCAAGATGATTTTTTTTTAAGAACTCTCAACTAGAGATGTTCTTAGAATGTTGTTTGGATTTGAGAAGTTAGGTTAGATGAAAATTTAGAAGGGTGGAAGTGTTTGTTTAGGGTGATGGCCGAATGGCTCTCAAAGAGCATCAATGGTGATTTTTGTTCTTGGTGTTCTTGAAGAGAGAAAAGTGTGAGCTTAAGTGATAGAAGATGAAGATGAAATGAAGTGAAAAGCTCTCCTAGCTCTACTTGGCCGTGGAGCTCCAAAGGAAGTGGCCTCCTTTGTTGATTTCTCCAAACTCCTAACAACCATAGATATGATCAAGGGTGGAGATCAAAAGCTTGGTCACCACTCTTGAACCTTCTAGGACATGCCATAACCGAATGGCCTAAAGAGAAACAAACTAGGCTTGTGTTCATTTATGAAATCTAGTTACATTTAGGTGCATTTAGTTAGTTTGCTTGGTTACTTAGTTAGCCATTTAGTTAGCTAGGATGACTAACCATTTACTTGATCCTTCTAGAACCTTCTCTAACTAGCATTTAAGTAGATAGCTAACTAGGTTTACTTCGCTTAGTTACTACATAAGCTTCCTATACTAACTTAGTTAGGTTTAAGCTAACTTGGTTAAGTTTTCTAGTTTAATCTTAACAAGTCTAACCACTTTTGTGGACTTGGCTTCTATTGGTCTAGAATTTTCAAGCCACTATTGTTGACTAGCTCTTATTGGTTTAGAATTTAATCTAGCCAGAAACGTTGACTAGCTCACTAAACACGGGTCTCACAGACTTTTCCAGGTCCATGGTCATTTTAGAGCAGATTTCTACTATTTTTGAGACAGTAGGTACTATCAAATAAAATAATATTATAATAATATAAAGTTATTTTATTACATAGTTAATTCCTAAAAAATAAAAGATTAATATACATATCACTCGGAATTGGGTTTAGTAAGATCTCTCAGCTCCGAATAATTAAAATATGATTTCCCCGGCATGAAAATTATTATTTTCTTGACTCGGAGTAAATCACACAAAATACTCAAATACAATCACGAAACAGTCAAATAAATTTTATAACTTACAGAAAAACACAAAACAGTACATTTAGGACAATACTGTCATTTATCTAAAAGTTGGGGTGTTACAGGGAGAACTCTCATTGATGTGTAAAAAGGTGAATTAACTATGAGTGCATGATCAAGAGGTGACATTTAAGATTTTTAAAGCAATCAAATTCCCAAATGATCATGAAGAGTGCTCCTACATTGGTGAGGTTGATCAGGTAGTAAATAATGCATTTCATTCAAGTTTTACTAATGATTCTCTTGCTTTAACTTTTACATCCCTATATGAGCATGTTGATAGGGGTGATGTTATGAAATGTACTAAGCTACTTGATTTTTCCGAAATCCAGGTTTTGACCCAAGTTCTTAATAGCAAAGTGTTGCTAGGACTATAAATAAGACCTTTTTTGGGAGGGAATCCAAATGTTTAATCCTTTAAGTTTTAAGTTTTAAATATGTCAATATGTTGATTTTGAGGTTTTATTGTGCTTTTGTTGTACAAACTGTAATTTAACCCTTTGGACAAGTTTTGTAGGTGATGGAGCCTAGAATGCTGCAAAAATAACAGCAGAATGCATTTTTCTATAGAATTATGCAGATAGACCTCTCACGCCGCACGTGAGACTTGTCACGCCGTGACGTGATGAGCATTTTTGGTTAATCAGCCAAAATCCAGAGAGCAGAGTGCTATGGCATATGATTGTTGCATGCACGACATGCTTGTTTAAAAATATATATATAAATAGTAATAATTTAAATTATTTTCTGGTGGGAATTAATGCACGCCGTGGCACATGTATATGCATGTTGTGGCTCGCTAGGGTAGTTAGTGTTAAATGTCACTGCGTTTCATGCTTATTTCCCAATTCTTTCTGAGTTTCTCCATTTCCTGCATTCTTTATCCCTGTTTCAGTCTTGATCCCTCATTTTCTGTTTTCTTAAGGTATGTACATTTTAAATTAATTACATTGCTGAGTAGTTTTTATTTTTTGTTTATTTTGGGTTTTTATTTTATTTTATGTTTCTATTTTTATTGTACAATTTTTTTATGCTTGCGCTGCGACATGGTTAGTGTAATGTTGCGGCACGTCATGTTAGCGTCGCGACATAAATTTAAATTTGGATGAGTGCCACAACGTGATTGGTTTACACCGCGACATGGATTTAAATTTGGTTGAGTGCTACAACGTGACCCATTTATGCCATAGCGTGCTTTGAGTTTTGGCTTGAATGTCGTGGCGTGAGTGTTATACACCACGACGTATGATTGAATATGTTTGAATGTTGCGGCGTAAGTGTGCAAGCTCTGACATATGGACCCAATTTTTGTAGAATTGATATATTTTACATGTGTTCTTACTTTTTAATGCTCAATTTTGACAGTTTGCATCTTTTAGAAGGTTAGGTATATATTAGAGGCCATGCCTCCTAGACGGCTAAGAGGATCCAGCAGTCAAGGCAACAGGAAGCCTTCTTCCCCTTCCTAAGTACGACAGGAAGAAATCCATTTTAGCAACTGTGGCTTAGAGGTATATAGTATTGGTCATCAGACCCCTCATGCTGGAGCTCGGATTCTCCTTCTCCAGGGCTATCCATTAGGAGATCGAAGGGCTGATCAACCACCTCAATTGGAGCCAGTTTGTGCGGAACCCAGAGTCTGCTGCAGTTCTCCCCATCATTCACGAGTTCTATGCGAACGCTGCCTTCTTTAGCGAGGGAAGCGCGATTGTACGAGTGTGGGGGTGAAACATTTCTTATACTGCAGTGGCTATTTGAGTTGCCTTGAGTTTGCCTGAGCTCCTTGTCATTTGCGAGTATGCTACATTCAGTCGCTGGGAGCCAGAGGAGAGCATTGACGTTAACACGATCACTGCTAGGATTTGCATGGCTGAGTCACAGCCCGTGGTCTAGATCATAAGTGTACAAACAAATAGACCACAGTTTTTCCCCAGATCCTACTTGACATTAGAGGCTAGGGTCTGGTACCACTTCATTAGCACCCATATCTTGCCATCAGCCAACCTATCAGAGGTGACATGCGACTAGGCCATTCTTATTTAAGCCATCTTGGAGCGTTGATCTGTTGATGTTGTCCAGATTATCTTCGACCAAATCAGGAGGTCGATACATAAGTTGAGGAGCCTTTTTTTTCTATTTCTTATCCACAAACTCTGTAGCAGGCAACACGTCCAATGGGGGTCACACGAGGAGCTCACAGATGTTAAACAGTCTTTAACAATGCTTTCATTGAGAAGGTAGGAGGAGTTGTAGCCCCAGCACCTACCAAACAGAGACAGGCTCGTAGAGAGCCCAGAGCAACTCCTCCGTCTGGTAAGGGTGACTTGTGTGCTCAAGTGGCCTAGTTGGCTACCATGCAGACCTATACGATTTAGACTATCCGGTGGATGGCAGAGCGGTTGCAAATATAACAACCCTTGATTTAATAACCACGGCACAATCATCATTATGCCACAGTCACAAAATCTAGACATGCTACAACTCAATCCACACATTTAAAAATTTGATCATTGTGCATATATAGAAAATACGAGCCTCGATATGGGATATATTTATATTTACTCAAATCCAAAACATAACATCAGCTTAAATAAAGATATATTTCCATAAATCCATGCATAAAAGTAACATATAACAATGTTAAACATAAGTTTACATAGGGTAACTACCATATAAAAGTTCAACCTCTCCCAAAGTCAAACACCTGAAGAGAAGGGTCCTGCACTTGATCCTCCTTCGGATCTCCAACAGATGAACTTCCCCCTTGAGACACATCATGATGCATAGGAACCTGAATAGGTGACACAATCGAAACTTCTCTAGGAAAGAGGTGGTGATCATCCCACAACTCCCCAATGGGTATAGGGAACTCCACATGTATAAAAGTATAAAAAATGCTAGTAGCAGCTCCAAGATAATTACTACTCCGAATTAGGATCACATCCCCTATGTACATAAAACACTCTGTATCACGGTCGGAATGTCGGGCTTCCATGCCTCCATGGAACTGTATCCACATGCAACTGAAGAAAACTTGTCCAGATACCATCGCAAAGAGATAAAAGTTGATCCCAAACTAAACTAAGCGAATTCAACTCACCCACTTCATAGTCTTTATCCAAACATAGCATGAGATAGAGTACTATAGCAAAGAGGTGAGACATCCTACTTTCATTACCAATTATGGCAGTAAAGAAACATAATGGTGAAGGACGCCCACATAGCAAAGCAACAATATTAAACAACAATACTCACACACGATAAAAGAAACAGCAACAGAGTCTTAGATAATAAACAATAAAATAGTTCAAATAATCACAACATCATTAAAATAATAGTCTAATCATCATGTAAATGAACAATAGTTTCATCATCATATAAATGAATAAATACATAAATGCCAAATGATATGCTGACTCACTATGCACGTGCACATGGTACCAAAAGTTCCTACTCCATAGAGTTTTACCAATTTTCAAAGATGAATGTTCCAGAAGATCTGCCCCCTCAATGACAGTCTACGTCGGACCACAAAAAGAATAGTGATTTATCGTGCCCGTAATGCGTTGCAACGGTTTGTCATGGCCAGGGGTATATAATGTGATAACATCATCACGAAATGAACCACCGCGCCTTATACCCCCCCATAGATTCATAGGCTCATATAGCCTTCTAACAGTCATTGACTGAGCAATTGTTCAATGCATGTTGACTCAATGCACATTCATGTATATTCAACAATAATGATATACTTTCCATAACATGCCACAATTTGGCCAAGTTAAATATCAACATATTCATGTATATTTCACAATGATATACTTTCTCATAATCATGCCATAATTGGCCAATACAATTTTCAACAACATAACATTATTAAATCTTCAATAATAACACATAGTCATTTCAATCCAAGACAAGTCACATTTCCATTTCTCTGAATCCATGATCCTAATCACCTAAGCCTTAGTGGATACACAAATATGGGTCCAAGAGACCCCTTGAGGCCGTGACCTCACTATAATAAAAGTTTAACCCTTTTTCTTTCATCATATTGTTGATCACCTATCACTTAATTATTTAAGTTCCAAGGTTGCACAAAAATCACAACTTGGACCAATAAACCCCCTAGAGGTCGTGAGCCTCTCAAGGTGAGAAATCCCAATTTTTTTTCCATTGCATTTATTAATTCTTTAACACCTAATTACCTAAGTTCCAATATCTCCAAAATCAAACTTGAACCCCCGAAAATTGTCCTAAGGCTGTGACCCCCCAAAATGGTAGAAAAACCCTACATTTTTCCATACTACCTCCAAAATAATCAATAATTTCATGCAAGTCAAAATAAGCACAAGATCATGAAAAACAACACACAAACACTACAACAAAAAATCCTTTTAGTGGCCATTATTTAGCAGCCATTAACTTATTGTTGGTAATTCTTTCTCTTGTATGAAATTCTCCTGGCAAAATATTTATTAGCCACTAATAAACCATATTTAGTGGCAATTAGGTACAATGGCCAGGAAAAAAGATACAATTTAAGTGGCAGGCAAACACATTTCCCTCTCTTTCACAATTTTTTTACCGCGAGCAAACACAATTCCCTTTCCTTCTCTACTCGTACTCTCTCTAAACAATGAGAATCTGCCCAAACTGTGACCCACTTCCAACCCAGCCACCACCATGAGACCACCTCTGCAATGCCCCAACCGCGCCACCTTACTCTACACCAGATCTAACACCAGCCTCCATCTAGTAGATCACTGCCAGCCAGCTCTGCCCTAAACACAATGGGCCACAACCCGGAATAGAGGCTCCACCGTCAAGCAATCTGTAACTCGTGAACATCCTTATCAGTGTCAGAAACTGCCGTCCTCGACTGAGCCAGCGTCACCAAACTTGCTAGTCATGCAGATCTGCCATCGTTTGCAGTAACCTCGGTCAAACTCGGGGCCTTAGCCGCTCCTCCACCGCGAACCAGGAAAGAACACAAAGCCCAGCACCACTGTGTGTCCCTGCCGGAGCTACGCGCGCCAGCCAACCCAATCATGGATCCAAATCCACGAACCCAACAAGTTTCACCGCTCCATCTCCCGAACCCAAATCCATTCTCCCGCTCCTTGCGTCTGCATTTTTGCTTCCAGAATAGTCTCTTCATTTTTTTATCAATTATTCAAACCATTGATATCTTCTATAAATCTCTTGTCAAGCTCTTTAAATTTGTTTTACTATTCAAAGTTATTGTGATGAAGGATATTAAATTACGCCTCAGAGGTCCAATAGATTGAGCAGCATTTTCTTTTTTATGTTTTAACTAACTGCTATAATAAAGTCACATGTTTAAGAAAACAACTAATTATAAAGTGTTTGCCAATCTCTTAAGTTGAACGGGTCTCACTGCATAATAATCATCTTGGGAGATAGTGAGAAACTAAACCGAAAAACTATTTGCTTAATTTTGTTTACGAGAATCACTTCTTGACTGAAAACTTTGTAGCATTTTGATTATAAGTTTTTATTAAACTTAAAAATAAGTAAATCCAAATAGGCATATCCCATTACTTTCATAATCTGGACCACAAAGGTGGAGTAGCTTGATAGCATTGGTTTTACAACTACTCACTATCTCATTCTCGTTTATGTTGTATCATGTCCATTAAAGAGGAAGGCTCGATGGAATAATTTAGAAAGTTTTATGGAATAATCGAAGAATCATAATGTGGAAGGTTAATATATTTAATGGTAGCAGTCAGTCAATAAGGCTCCCCTTTGTATTTATCTCGGCCTATTTGCAGATTCTCTCTTATCACTATCAATTCTCCAGAGAGGAACTTGATTCCTTTTATCCAAGATCTAACCCACCTTCTTATGTAAGCCTTACACCTCCATTCACACTTTGAAACCCTTCTAGAAGATATATGGTTGACTTCAAGTGTAAATGTCAACGTACTCTACTTTTTAATAGAGGTGTTAAGTCCATACTCCATTGAGAAGCCTATTTAGTCTCTATAATGAATATCATGTCTTTCTTCCTTTTTTTCTTATGTTCATTTAATTGCCTTTTTTTTTTGTTCATGGGCCAGCAGCTCATCCGATAGCATTCTCATCCTTTTTCACTTACACTTACTTTCTAAGAAGCTTATATCAATTCTTTTTTTTTCTATTTTTATTTTCCTTTATATCTCAATCATGCTTACAATCTAATTTAATTATACTTGCTGTTTGACACTTGATCCAATTCTAAGGTTTTGCAAATTTATGCAGGAAATAATTCAAGCAAACTTGCTTTGAGTAACATTGATGAGACTACTGGTTGGGAACTTGCACTGGTTACAACACCGAGTAACCATACCAGCCAAGCGCCAGATCGCAAAATGGTTTGTTCCTCAACTCTACTAATTTCAATTGTTTATCATTCTTGAGTTTGCAGCTCGTCTTTCTTTATTTGTACATAACATAATCAGCAAGATCTATGATGACTTAGTATGATTTTCTTCCCACATAATTAGGCTATAGATACACTTTCACACTGGTCCTCAAGATTGTTGTTCTCTTTTGTTGCTTTTGATTCTTGTGTTGTTTTTCTTTTCTTTTCTTTTCTTTTCTTTGAGTAGACTTCCATTTTATGCACAAAAGCTTGTGATTGGGGATCGATTCCAACCTTTGAGTAACCTTTATGTAGTTCTATTACATAAGTGTCTTAAGGATATACACTACACTAAAAACTGATACTCATGCTAGATATTAATTTATCCTGTACTAATTCTCTGTTTTAAGTGCTTCTAAACTAACTCATCTTGTGTGCTGAGAAGCCAGCATTGTCCGTAGCCATACAATGTGGAACTTCCAAATTTAATATTGAAACATTATGTGGCGAGTGAACTTATCAGTAAAAAAACTTTAGATTAAACAAGACAGTTTAATTTATCCTGATGTATATATTAAGAACCGAGAAAAGCCAAGTAGAATAATGTAGCTAGTTAGAGCAACATATACGTCAAGTGCTAATTTATGAGTTGTTTTTGGTAAGTGTGGTTTTGTTTTAACTTTTTATAGGTTCTGATGCAACTAAAGTTAATTAGTAGAGTTGACTTTGTCCACATGCCAATGTTACTGGGAAGTGGGAACCAATTTCAGGCTATCTCAATTAAGTTAGATATACTAACTTGGATAATTTGATTGCATTTCCCTGGAAAGAAACTTAGGAAAACTTAATTTTGGTTAGTGAGTTTTTGTGTTTTTATTTTTAAATACTGTTGTGTAATAGTGTTCAATTAAAACTAAGCTTAAGGATATACTATAGCTTCATTTAGTAGTACAAGTAGAAGTGCAGTTCCTTTCTTTGAATTCTCACTCTCAAACTATGACCAGACATATTTGCAGGTAGTTTTTCTTATGTTTTCCATTTTTTTTGGGGGTGGGGGTTATTATTTTGAAGAAGCTTATATCAATTCTTTTTTTTTCTATTTTTATTTTCCTTTATATCTCAATCATGCTTACAATCTAATTTAATTATACTTGCTGTTTGACACTTGATCCAATTCTAAGGTTTTGCAAATTTATGCAGAAATAATTCAAGCAAACTTGCTTTGAGTAACATTGATGAGACTACTGGTTGGGAACTTGCACTGGTTACAACACCGAGTAACCATACCAGCCAAGCGCCAGATCGCAAAATGGTTTGTTCCTCAACTCTACTAATTTCAATTGTTTATCATTCTTGAGTTTGCAGCTCGTCTTTCTTTATTTGTACATAACATAATCAGCAAGATCTATGATGACTTAGTATGATTTTCTTCCCACATAATTAGGCTATAGATACACTTTCACACTGGTCCTCAAGATTGTTGTTCTCTTTTGTTGCTTTTGATTCTTGTGTTGTTTTTCTTTTCTTTTCTTTTCTTTTCTTTGAGTAGACTTCCATTTTATGCACAAAAGCTTGTGATTGGGGATCGATTCCAACCTTTGAGTAACCTTTATGTAGTTCTATTACATAAGTGTCTTAAGGATATACACTACACTAAAAGCGATACTCATGCTAGATATTAATTTATCCTGTACTAATTCTCTGTTTTAAGTGCTTCTAAACTAACTCATCTTGTGTGCTGAGAAGCCAACATTGTCCGTAGCCATACAATGTGGAACTTCCAAATTTAATATTGAAACATTATGTGGCGAGTGAACTTATCGGAAAAAAACTTTAGATTAAACAAGACAGTTTAATTTATCCTGATGTATATATTAAGAACCGAGAAAAGCCAAGTAGAATAATGTAGCTAGTTAGAGCAACATATACGTCAAGTGCTAATTTATGAGTTGTTTTTGGTAAGTGTGGTTTTGTTTTAACTTTTTATAGGTTCTGATGCAACTAAAGTTAATTAGTAGAGTTGACTTTGTCCACATGCCAATGTTACTGGGAAGTGGGAACCAATTTCAGGCTATCTCAATTAAGTTAGATATACTAACTTGGATAATTTGATTGCATTTCCCTGGAAAGAAACTTAGGAAAACTTAATTTTGGTTAGTGAGTTTTTGTGTTTTTATTTTTAAATACCTGTTGTGTAATAGTGTTCAGTTAAAACTAAGCTTAAGGATATACTATAGCTTCATTTAGTAGTACAAGTAGAAGTGCAGTTCCTTTCTTTGAATTCTCACTCTCAAACTATGACCAGACATATTTGCAGGTAGTTTTTCTTATGTTTTCCATTTTTTTTGGGGGGTGGGGGGTTATTATTTTGAAGAAGCTTATATCAATTCTTTTTTTTCTATTTTTATTTTCCTTTATATCTCAATCATGCTTACAATCTAATTTAATTATACTTTTTGTTTGACACTTGATCCAATTCTAAGGTTTTGCAAATTTATGCAGGAAATAATTCAAGCAAACTTGCTTTGAGTAACATTGATGAGACTACTGGTTGGGAACTTGCACTGGTTACAACACCGAGTAACCATACCAGCCAAGCGCCAGATCGCAAAATGGTTTGTTCCTCAACTCTACTAATTTCAATTGTTTATCATTCTTGAGTTTGCAGCTCGTCTTTCTTTATTTGTACATAACATAATCAGCAAGATCTATGATGACTTAGTATGATTTTCTTCCCACATAATTAGGCTATAGATACACTTTCACACTGGTCCTCAAGATTGTTGTTCTCTTTTGTTGCTTTTGATTCTTGTGTTGTTTTTCTTTTCTTTTCTTTTTTTTCTTTGAGTAGACTTCCATTTTATGCACAAAAGCTTGTGATTGGGGATCGATTCCAACCTTTGAGTAACCTTTATGTAGTTCTATTACATAAGTGTCTTAAGGATATACACTACACTAAAAGCGATACTCATGCTAGATATTAATTTATCCTGTACTAATTCTCTGTTTTAAGTGCTTCTAAACTAACTCATCTTGTGTGCTGAGAAGCTTGACATTGTCCGTAGCCATACAATGTGGAACTTCCAAATTTAATATTGAAACATTATGTGGCGAGTGAACTTATCAGTAAAAAAACTTTAGATTAAACAAGACAGTTTAATTTATCCTGATGTATATATTAAGAAGCGAGAAAAGCCAAGTAGAATAATGTAGCTAGTTAGAGCAACATATACGTCAAGTGCTAATTTATGAGTTGTTTTTGGTAAGTGTGGTTTTGTTTTAACTTTTTATAGGTTCTGATGCAACTAAAGTTAATTAGTAGAGTTGACTTTGTCCACATGCCAATATTATTGGGAAGTGGGAACCAATTTCAGGCTATCTCAATTAAGTTAGATATACTAACTTGGATAATTTGATTGCATTTCCCTGGAAAGAAACTTAGGAAAACTTAATTTTGGTTAGTGAGTTTTTGTGTTTTTATTTTTAAATACCTGTTGTGTAATAGTGTTCAGTTAAAACTAAGCTTAAGGATATACTATAGCTTCATTTAGTAGTACAAGTAGAAGTGCAGTTCCTTTCTTTGAATTCTCACTCTCAAACTATGACCAGACATATTTGCAGGTAGTTTTTCTTATGTTTTCCATTTTTTTTGGGGGGTGGGGGGTTATTATTTTGAAGAAAAAACTTCGCATTGAAGTAGTTGTCGGAAAGTAATATGGTATCTCCATTTCAAGGACATGGTTGGCTATTGATGCAAACATATAGGATGAGTACAAGAATCACAATGAAATAGACTAATATCTATTGTGCTTGTATTCTGATATATGTTGTTTGTTATGCTGTAAGTGGTACTGCTATATTGGTTCATGTGACAAATTTGTTTAATCATAAGATCTGCATGTTTTCAAATTCTAGTGTAGACCCAGCTGCTACTGGATTATAGGTTACCTCATATGGGAAGCTAAAAATTCTTGATATCCTTGATTGGTAAGTAGAAACTACTTGATGTTGAATTTTTATCTGATATGTATGTTAATGTTTATTGGTTTACTAATAAATATGTTAATTTTTATTAAATTGTCAATAACCAAAGAATTGAATACTAAGCCACTAACAATGTAAAAACATAGCATAGAGTCTAAAAGCCTTTAACCAAAAGTGGTTCCAGATGGGGTCCTCAATATTAAAAGATATTATTCTATTTCTAACCTTTTCTCCCTTCTTTTGGCTCAAAATAAAAGATAGTCCAGTTCAAGAATAAAAGGAACATGATAGCTAAATTAGAAACCCCATAAGCCTCTTCAATCCGGGGAAGGTTGAGAGTCGATTTGCCATTAGGAAGCCACTCAAAAGCGACCTCGGAGCCATTCAAATGGAGCTTTTTTGGAGATTCACTTGAGTAAGCAAGGAAATTCCCACCACCTTTAACCTTAATCTCAGCACCACTCTCAACATATTCCAATTCTTGAATTGTCCCTCCACTGTTGAACATGTTTGTCAACCCAGTTAGTGCAAATTTGATGCTGCCACGTAGCTTTATGACTGACACAAAGCTTTAGAAAGCTAGCACTCGTGAAGAGCTCATTGAAGCTAGCATTACTATCATATGGATTGCTTCAGCCCTTCATGCAGCTGTTAATTTTGGACAGTATCCATATTGAGGTTTCAGCTGTTAACATTCTGGCTGCATTTCCCTGACTAGACTGAAATAAGTTAATCAGAGTACATATAGCTAGAAGGTAAAGAGACGTGGTATCTTATTCAAGTAGAGTTTTGACCATGGAGTACAACACTTAGTCTATGGTACATGAGAATTAAATTATTTTTAGTTAAAATTGATGTTGCATTAAGTCTCATTTTCAATATAAATTGTGTTACTATAATATCAAGTCTGTGGAAGTTAAAATCTTAGTAGAATTCTTGAAGTGTAGGGATTGTTATTTATGTCAATGTAAAAATATATATATACTAAAGTAAACCATATTATATTTATATATATACCCACTACATTAATTAAGAATTTAGAGACTTAATTTTAAGTAATTGAATCTCATTTTCTAATTATAACGAATATCAGTCTTGACTGGTTCAACCTTGTCCTAACTCTTTCCTTCAGCCACCTTACCAAATTTGCAGGATTCTCACTTCTCATTCAGTGTTTCACACCTAGTTTCCTACTCATCTCTTTCTCAGTTCTTTAGTAACCTTCCATCAATAACCTTTTAGTATTCTCACTTCTTCATTCAGTACAAATAACTATATCTCTCTTCTTGTTCGTGGGTGTCTTTTTGTGTGATGATAGTAGATTTTATGATTTACTAACCATACACAAAGAAGACACTAACTTGAATAATTAACTACAGTGTTGACACCTTGATAATATGATTAATACATATTTAACACTAGAGATCTAGAATTGACACCTCATTAGATGTTGCTACTACCAATATTTTTGGAACTCAACGGATTTTTCTGTTGTTATCCCTGATTTCTATTGTTCTATTCATTATTAAAAGTTTATCTTACTCATTATTGGATGTACTTTTGATCTATCGGTTGTTCTCTTAAAAATTTTCTCTAGTAAATTATTATGATTATATTTATAATTTGCTTGAGTTATTTGACAACTCATGAGTATGCCTTGTATCTGTGTGGTTACTGCATTTTACTTAAAATTACTAGATTGGTACTTAAAATTACTAGATTGGTTGATACGTGTAAGTCTGTAACTCTGACGAGCGCCGAACTCAGTCAAAATTATAACCGAAGTTATTACCTAAGCTTGTAGCACAGTGACAACACCGGATCATCTCCACGAGGATTGTAGATGCAATTTAATCAAATCAAGTGAAAATTAGCAAAGGGGGGTTTGACAGTTTAAGATCGCACTTAACAAAATTAAAAGAAGAAATAACAATTAAAGAGCAGTCAATTTAGAAACCTATCCAAGATTGGGTGGATTCAATCCTAGACCCTTCATAGAACACTTGAAGCGCAATTGAATTGTTAATTTGGATCTAACCGAGATCTCTGCATCAAATCCAGAATTCATACTAGACGATCGCCTAGAATTCAATTAACAAGTGATAAACACAAATCCGCAATCACACCATTCATGAAGATCTATGTTAATTTCAAGTACTGAATTCAATTAACTTAGGCACAAATCAGTAACCTAACCTTTTCAATTTTGTGATTAATTTAGATCAATCAGTTCTAAGTTTCATCACAAATCTCAATCTTCATTTATGTGATTAGTTTAGATTAATCAGTTCTAAGTTTCATCACAAATCTCAATCTTAAACCAAGATCAATCAGATCAACATAAATAGAATCACCATTCATGCATTCAAGATCAAGAAGAAGAAAAAGAAGAAGAAAGGAGGAATTCAATTACAAATCAAATACAATACTTAACCAAGGTCTCAAGAATCCAAACCACAATCTCTTCAAGAGTTCTAAATTGACCCAAAGTAGCTTAGCCCTCCATTACCATAAAGGAGAGCATCAAAATATACAAAAACTATGAGAAACTATGAAGAAACAAGAAGAAACTATGAGAGAAATAAAGGAGAATACAACTTATTCATGATAACCAATGGTGCCTTTTATAGAAGTCTAGGGTAACAAAATGACAAAGGGGAGTGGGTGGATGAGTGGGTGAGTGAGTGGAGTGTTTGAGTGGAGTGGTTGAGTGGGTTGGTTTAGTGGATTGGTTTAGTGGATGAGTGAATGAGTGGATGAATGAGTGGATTAGTGGATGGATGAGTGGGTGGTTGAGGATGAAAATTTCGTGTCTGACTTGGAAGCCAAAAACGACCCACTATACTGCAGATCCATGAAAAGTACTCTTCATGAAAGTTGTAGATCTTTGTCTTGGATATAAAATTTATATCTGGTTCGTCCAATTTGGCTTCCTTCAGCCTAAGATATGTCCCAAATACCGCAGGTTGCTCAAACCCAACTTCAGCACCCCTGTTCCGACTTGCAAGCTCAAACTGACTTACTAGACTTCATTTTTTCAAAAAGTGTTCTTCATGAAAGTTGTTTATTTTGATCTTGACTATCAACTATCCAAATTTCAGCCCATCTCCATTATTACATCTTGAGATATGATTTTATGAGTGCACACCATTCGGATTCTAGTGACAGAACCCGTATTCTGACTTCCATGTAAACTTAGGTCCTTTAGACATCTGTTTGGGACTTCGAGCTCTTCATCAAAGTTGTAGAGATTCCTCTTAGCTTTCCTACAAGGTAAAATTCATGTTTATCAGATATTAGAAACTCAAGTTATGGCCAAAATACAGAAACAGTGTCAAGTCTCAATAATGCTGAAAATATTCAATTAGGACCAATTTGAGCTTAAACTCACAAAATCATACCAAACTCAATCAATTAAGAATATGGAGAGTGTAAATGACTAAACATAAGGGTTTCTTAATGAATAAAATATGTGATTATCAAATTCTCCCACACTTAGCTTTTTGCACTCCTGGGCAAAACGCAAGACCAAAACAAGGACATAAGAGATTAACAAAAATTTAAATTCCAACGACATTCAAGAGCCCAAAATTTTACAATCAAGAAGAACAACCAAAGGTTCAAGGGATCAAAACATTCATGAGTTAACAATTCTCCACATCTCAAACCAACAAGCAAGGTATCTTCAACATGAATCGAGAATGATAGATCTTCACAAGATTCTCTCTCAATCTCTCAAGTGTTTAAAAGGTAGGTATTTCACTCAATTCAACCTATGAAAATTGCACTACCATAAGTTTGCTTATCTTCTACTTCTTCACTACTCAAAACACATGCACACACAAATCATGAGGACTTTATTCAAGGTTGTAGTGAGGTCAAGGTAACAGAAGAGGATAAAATGGATATGAGAAGATAAATACCAAAGAGAATAAAAGCAAATGAGAGGTGAGTTCAAATAACAAGCATAAAAGTTCATCTCAACTCTAATGTATATCCCTTTACATATTCATTTCCCAATCCTTTTCTTTTTTTTTTATATATATGAACATAACTATATACATACATTTTTTCTTTTTTTTTTTTAGGTACTCTTTCCTTTTTCAACAACCATTTTGTACACACCCTCACACTTGTTCAAAAACTCATCCATTAACCAAGCTAATGTTCTTTTATTCCCTAAGGTAAAGTAAGAACACGATTTTTCATTTAAGGCACATAATGAGCTAGAAACAAGGAATGGTCAAATAAGCTCAAAGGGGTTAAGCAAAGGAAAATATACAAGGTTGACAGGAATCAGAGAATTTTCAAGAAGTCAAAAGAGTGCTTGATATCATATTGAAAACAAGGTTGGCTATTTGGTTAAACTAGCT
This sequence comes from Ormosia emarginata, assembly GCA_029884605.1. Lineage (NCBI taxonomy): Eukaryota > Viridiplantae > Streptophyta > Magnoliopsida > Fabales > Fabaceae > Ormosia > Ormosia emarginata. The sequence goes on from JAQQTP010000088.1 coordinate 53,233,580, forward strand.
AATTAAGAAAGAGGGCCTCAATCATGTTCATGCATGCAAGTGAAATGTAGCCTCAAAAAGAATCAAAGCAAGTTCTAGAGTGGTCATTAACATGAGTGAAAATCACACAAGAATGAAGAGAATGGCATAAATGTTGAATCCATCCATTAGGCTCAAAATCTCACAAGGTATACATCCATCACCAAGCATATCAGTTCAAGAAGGGAGAAAAGTTATTCAATCATGCAATGAACCCCTTTTTTTTATTATTTTTTTTTAACAAAAAAGAAACATGCTAAAATCTCTCCCCCACACTTAATATAGACATTGTCCTCAATGTGAAAGTGATAAATAAAATGGAAAGAAAAAAGCAACACAACCTGATGAGGGCTGAGATAATGGCAAGCGAGAAAAGATGCGTAAGAATCAAAGCGCAATGAGAACCTGAAAACTCACAAAACAAATGAGTAAAATGTAAAACCAAAATAACATGACTGGAATAATATAAAATTAAAGAGGAAATACGGGTCTTTTAGAGTCAGATTCCCAAGACTGTAACACTTCTGTTCATCTCTGAAGAGATTCCACAATTAAGAAGTTCATGATGTACCAGGCCACAAGAATGCGTCTCAAGAGTCAATAAGGTATAACTTACTGACTCCTTACTCAGCCATTCAAAGTGAAGTATGTTTTTATCTTCTCAGATTGCGAAAACCATCCCCAAAGATCTTGAAAACAAATCTAGTTAGGTTGCCTCCCAATAAGCGCTTGTTTAACGTTGTTAGCTCGACGTTGGGACACTTCTTAGTGATCTTTATAATGTGGATGGTAAAGGCCCATCACTTTCACTTCCACATTTTTCGGCTTGAGATGGTGTCCATTGGTCTTATTAAGTGAGGTTGGTGAAAAGACTCCACCAGGATCCCATTGGTTGAAACGTGATGACCAAGTTATGGCTGACACAACATGATAGCTTTCACTAGGGTCTCATTGGTTGAAGTGCAATGACCAAGTTAAGCTTGAAGCATGAGGGCTCCCATTGGGGTCCCATTGGTCTTTCTTAATTTCCTTGACTTCACCAATGGCATGCAACACGTGTAATTTGGCAATTCTGCTTTCATTGATTATATTGGACCATGACCCAAAAACAAAATCCACTTCAGTAGTTACTGTCATATGCTGTCTTTCCTCCTTCTTTGAAAATTCCTCAATGGCCTTCAACTCCACCTCCCTATGCGTTGTAGACTCTGCAACTGCATTGCTGATAGACCCTTCAATATCATTAGATGCTGCATAAACAGAATCATCAACTTTCAAATATGCAGAAATCTCAGCACATGTAACACATTCTATATTACCGTCACAATCAGTACATGAGTTGCAATTGATAGAATTATTAAAACTAATAAAATCAGGAAATTCAACACACAACTCATCATGAGTTTCCTCAACTAAATCTGCAGGTAAATCAATATGACAATTAGAATGCAGGGAGTTAGGAATTGTTTGGGAAGAGAGTTGGTCTAACTCTTGACTTCTCAATTCATTAACAGTGATTGTCAACTGCTCAATTTGGGTTGTTAAATCCTGAATAGTGGCAGTGAAATTCTGTTGGAACTCAATTTGGGTTTTCATCAAGTCCTCTAATGAAGGCTCAAGTTTTGTGGTTGTTGGACTTGTTATCTGCTGGAATGGCTGCTCATATTGAAATGATTGTTGTTGTAGTGATGCCGTATTGCCATATCCCAGATCCGGATAGTATTCCCAACTAAGGTTGTATGTGTTAAAGAAGGGGTCATAACTCTGTTGTTGCTGCTGGAACTGTGGTTCATCAGGAAAATAACCAGCTGCTGCAACAAATTGATTTGGAAAAACAGAACTACCATACTGAAGTGTAGGGCATGCATATGTGGGGTGAGATGAACAAAAACAAATGTTACATACAAGTGTAGCTTCCTGCACAGGTGATTGTTGTCTCACTACTATATGTCTTACCAAAGAAGTCAACTCCTCAAGTTTTGACTCCATTATGCATGGTCCATTGTATCCTTAAAATGCAACAGAATGCAACAAAATGATAATGAAAGAAAAAGAAAAAATTAAAAAGAAAGAGTTAGTATGGGATCAACACTCAAAATATGCAAAAATAAATCTAGTTAATGTATCTAAATATTTTTAAAATTTATGGGAGCAACACAGGACAAAATCTACATAAAAATGAAACAAGAAAATGCAATAAAAAATAATAAAAAATTAAAAAAATGGTCTAAATGATAGAATTTTGAAAAACCAGGGTTGACCTCACAATTTATTGTGAGTCTTGTTTATCAGGCTGTTTTCCTTCACCACCAAGTTTCATATTTTTTGGGCACGTTCAGTTCGAAAATTGTATCAACTACCCATAATCACCAGTTTTCCGTCTTTCCTTCACTAGAGAAGTTCAGAAATATAGGAAAAAAAAATTGTTAGTGTAGTATGAACAATACTAGATAATGGATAAAAATGTTAGAAAAGTTAATAAAAAGCAAAAGTTAGTAAAAACACTTAAAATGAAAAGATTACACTTACTAATCCCCAGCAACGGCGCCAAAATTTTGACGAATGCCAAACTCAGTCAAAATTATAACCGAAGTTATTACCTAAACTTGTAGTATAGTGAACAACACCGGATCATCTCCTCAAGGATCGTAAATGTAATTTGATCAAATTAAGTTAAGTTAGAAAAAGGGGGGTTTTGATGGTTCAAGGATCACAGTGACAAGATTTAAAGAGAAGAAATAACAATTAAGAGAATAGTCAATTCAGAAACCTATCCGAAATTGGGCGGATTCAATCATAGACCTTCCAACAAACACTTGAAGTGTATTTGAATGGTTAACTTGGATCTAACCGAGATCTCTGCATCAGATCCAGAATTCATACTAGACAATCGTTCAGAATTCAATTGACAAGTGATAAACACAAATCTGCAATCGCACCATTCATGTAGATATATGTCAATTTAAGCACCAAATTCAATTAACCTAGGCACCAATCAGTAACCTAACCTCTTCAATTACGTGATTAGTTTAGATCAATCAGTTCTAAGTTTCATCACAAATCTCAATCTTCAGTTATGTGATTAATTCACATTAATCAGTTCTAAGTTTCATCACAATACTTAATCTTAAACCAAGATCAAATTAGATCAAACATAAACAGAATCACCATTCATGTATTCAAGATCAAGAAAACAGAAGAAGAAGAAGAGAAGAGGAATTCAACTACAAATCAAATACATTACATAACCAAGGTCTCAAGAATCCAAATCACAATCTCTTCAAGAGTCCCAAATTGACTAGAAGTAACTTAGCCCTCCATTACAATGAAGGAAACCATTAAGAAATATGAAAAACTATGAAAAAGAAGAAGAACTGAAGGAGGAAGGAGAGGAGGAGAAGCCAAGTCCCCCAACTAAGACTAACACCCTCCTTAAATATATGAATGCAAAGCTCCTATAATACAATACATATTGTCATCCTCCACCTACTCCATTATGAAAGTGGTTCAACCACCTTCTCCATTATGTTCACCAACTCCATCATTAAAGTGGTTCAACCACCTTCTCCATTATGTCCACCAACTCCATCATTAAAGCATGTCTCCCATCTTCTCCATTATGTACACCTACTCCATCATGTCCACCAACTCCATCATTAAAGCATGTCTCCCACCTTCTCCGTTATGTACACCTACTCCATCATATCCACCAACTCTATCATGTCCACCAACTCCATCATGAAAGTGGTTCAACCACTTTTGCTAATAATTCTTCCACCTAATTTCCACTTTTCTGCCTTCTCTTCAGTCTGGATTTCTATCACAACTTCGAATTAAGCTTCATCCAATCAGATAACCTTTGAAATAAGCTTTCCAAGGAGTGCTCATATGCTTAATTTGGGCTTGAAATGAGTGAGATATGCCCAAAATGGTGAAGGTATGTCCAGAAATTCGTAACAGCATCGCTGGACCAACTTTAAGGCTGTTTTTGACCACCTAAATGCCCGAATCTTCCAATTTTACATTTCACAAAATTTGTAGATCTTTTTCTCATCTTTCCTAGCATATAAAAAACATAAAAATCAGAGATCTACAACTCAAGTTATGGCCAAAATACTCAACCAATGTAAATATGCTTTAAAATCCGAAAATTAATGATTAAATTGCTTTAAAGCCCAATTCATCCCAATGATTAAAATAGGTGCTAAGATCACTTAATTACAACCTGGACATTATTAATAAGGTAATTACGTGGATAATTAATACGTTAAAAACCGTAATTATCAAACTCATCGTAGTCATTTTTAGGTTAAACTAAATTTAATAAAATAACTTTAAATGGGTTTATTTTGTGAGTACATCTAGCCAAAAGAGTTTGAATGTTGAAAGTTATAAAATGATTTGAATCTTCTCCATAGTTACTGTAATTGTCACTATGTCATGAGTCATGACAGTATATAGAAAAGGAAGATTCACTGATGATTAAGTGAGTGGCATTTGAATCCTCATATTTTGCTTCTCCACTCTCACTCTCCATCATGAGTTGGAGACTCACTCTCCATCACCTCCTGAGCTCGCTCCTTCTCTACCCAGACCACCTACTCTATTTCAACCTACCTCCGCTCTCAACCTTGCTACTCCTTAAGGTTTTCCACCTGGTCAGTAAGCAGTTTAAATAGACTTAAGAGAAATAAACAGTTTAGGGAGGCTTTTCAAAATAAACATTTACACAATACTTGATTTTCAAAATATCAAAGTTTTCAAAATAAACATTTACACCTCTGTCAGCAAGTGCAAACAACATTATTTTTTTCTTCCTTTTTTTTGTTGGTGGGGGAGAGAAAAAGGCAGGACAAAAGTAGAAGATTTTATATGAGGACTCAAATCCTAAATGTTAATTGAGGTGTTTTCACATGCACACACACCCGAAATCTGCACTTCTGGTTGTCAGAGGGAAGATAGAGTTGAACCTCTGTGTTATCGCTAACCATTCTTCATCATACTGAATCTCATAAGGTCCTGCTCTGATTCAATTTCCACAATCTACAGACATAGAACATGCCATAATCGTAGTCACAAACTCAAATGGTTATTACAGATTACCCTGCACATTATGATTGTACATTCATACCTATAAGAAATCACGCCCAACAATATATTTAGGGTTTAGGGTTTAGGGTTTTTTTCTCAATGGACCTCCTTCCCCATGTTGAACAAGAGTAGCAAACTTGTATTGTAAGTGAGCTGAAAACCAATAATGCGGTTTCAATTTTTCTAGAAGTTGAGCAGCAGCTTTACTCCCAAGTCTTTTTTCCTCTATCTAGAAAAATTATTAGCTACAGAAATGAGATAGAGGAGGGGGGGGGAGGGGGTTCCAAACAAAACTAAATATGGAACTGGTTATGCAATTCTTATGAAACAACATGCATCATTTACAAAGATGAAGCATGTTGTCAAAGACTATATGACTGCTCTGCAAATGATAGCTTCACTTTTCCCTCTTATAAATCTATGTTTCTATTAAAAGAAAAATTCTGAGACTAGTATACTGACTTTTTAGCCTTCTGAGTTGGAATGTTGCAAAATTCTTGACCCCTCCCCCCCCAAAAAAAAGAGAGGGTAAAACCAATAACTTTAACACCCAGTATGCATAAGACATGAAATAATAGTAATTGATTCAATTTTCAAAATTTTGATATTTTTATGAGATCCGTCATGCCATCACATATATTTAAAAAGTATAAATTGACAACATTATTTAAAAACAAAATATTTGCACAAACTATATAAAAAATGTGTTTGGCTTTTGATTCTGCCTCAATTTCAAGTTTTGCGCTTTTGGGTGGTATTATGGCATGTTTTATTGTTTTAAAGAACTATTATATTGTTTTCACATGTGCAATGTATGGTATATGAAGATGTCAACTATTGATTTGCTTGGATGATTTTACATGTTGCATTTTTTATTATCTAAAGGTCAATTTTTTGCTATGTAATCATATTTGTATTTGAATTTTGTTGGTATTCTATCATTTAACCATGTTGCAACCCTTTTGTTAAATAGGATAAGTTTTCTTGCATGGTCATGGACAATCCTAGCAGTAGGAGATGGATGGACTGTGATAGAGTTATTAAAGAATATTTGGATGGAGTAGAAAAGTTTTTAGACCATGCTTTTTATGAAAAACATGATGGAGAAACAATTCCATGTCCATGTAAAGAATGTGTGCTCCATTATTTAGTAAATCAAGCAGTGGCATATGAGCACCTTGTGGTTAATGGCATTATACCATCATATGATACTTGGTTTTGTCATAGGGAGCCAATAAATGTGTCAAATTGTGTTGAAGAAACTAATTGCAGACAAGAAGATTTTAGGGGTGATGATATGATAGGAATGATACATGATGCTTTTGGAGGCTTTACCCAATTTTTGGATAATAACATTAGCGAAAGGGGTGAGATGGAGCCAACCTTTGAAGAAAACACTACTCATTCAGCAAGAGATCAACCACATCCAGAGGTGGAGAAGTTTGACCAACTAATGAAAGATGCAGATGAAGAACTTTACCTTGGATGCAAGAAATTTAGTAAACTATCATTTTTACTGCATTTTTACCATATAAAACGGTTGTTCAAATGGACAAATGAGTCTTTTAATGCTTTGCTTGGACTATTGAAGGATGCATTGCCTGAGGGAGAAAGGTTGCCTCATTCCTTTTATGAGACCAAGAAGATAGTTGAGGGATTATGCTTAAAGTATGAAAAGATCCATGCTTGCCCCAACGATTGCATGCTTTTTAGGAATGCATTTTGCAACATTCCAAAAATTAATAATTTCAGGATAAATGATTATTTTACAATATTTGGGATTTTTAGGATTTTTTTTGGATTTTCTGAGAACGCGGAATATTTTAATATTATTTCTCATTTTGCTTGCACATTGGGCAGTATTGGCAAAACGACTGTAACGCTCCCAAAGTTAGAAAATTTTATTACGAATAGTCATTTTCTAATATTTGTGATTTATGTAAATTCTTTCAGAATTTTTCGGAAACGATAAATATTTTAATATATTTCTCGTTTTGCGTGCACACGAGCCGAACCGGGAAAATGAAATATTTTTCCCGAGAACCTTGAACTATGGAAACGTCGACGGGGGATCTTACTAAACCCGAGGCCAGACACAGTTTACAAGGTTTCACGTCTTTTGAAAAATTTTAACAGATGAAATAATAAAACACTGCGAAGAATTAATCTGTCAGATTTGTTAATGCTGACTTCTGCCAACTATAACTATTATCCAATAAATAATAACATGTAATAAAAATCTTATCACATTATTCAAAATTTACCTTGTGTCAAACTCCTTTAGCTCTATTTTCAAAATAAAGATTAAATTAATTCCAAAAACTCTTTTGGGAAATTTCCAGGAAATTTCCTCCCATTTCACATTTCTCTCTCTCTTCCCTCTCCCTCTTCTACATGGCAGAGGCTCCTTCGGAGCCAATCATCACGTTTTCTTCTTCTTTTCTTTCTTTCTTCTTCTTCTTCTTCCTCCTCAACTGTACACCCTCACCATTCACCATCTTCATTTTCTTGCTTCACCACTTCCATATCTAGCTTTCTTCCGTCATTCCAAGACCATTTTCCTTGTGGCCATCCTTGGTTCTTCTTCTTCTTCTTCTTCTTCTTCTTCTTCTTCTTCCATTTTTCACCATTGAAGCTAAAACTTGGAGCTGTTGAGGTAAAGTCTTCAAGTTTCTTCTATCTTCTTCTCATTTTCGTTTTATTGGTCACCATTGTGGCCAAGGAGTCATTTTTCCATGATTGGAGTGAACACTTTGGGAATTTCTCGCCCTAGGGTTTTCTTAAAGGGGGAAAACAAAAATCAAGAGCAAAAAGGAATAGCATCCTTGTGATTGTCTTCATTTAGGTAAGAGGGAGATGATCCTCTTCAACAATTCTTGGTACTAAGGAAATGTCTTGTATATTGTGTTGATGAAGGAATCCATGTTGGATTTCCCTCTTTGTTATACTATGTTATTTCCATGATTTTGTGGTTGTTTGATCTGTATGAATATATGGATTTGCATTATGTGCCTTGATGTTTATGAACCTATATATTGGTATTTTGTGTTTAGATATCATGTATCATATTTTGGATTGTTGGAAAATAAATGAGAAACTTTGATGCAGGATGGGCCAGGGCTCTGCAGAAACGAATTCTGCAGAACCCTTGTTAATGCATTAGCGCTCAGGCGCTGTGCATAGAGCGCTTAGGCGCTCTATGCCCAGAAAGTTTTGCGTATGACGCTGCCTGGTTAGCGCTCAGGCACTTCGTGGTCAGAGTCCAGGCGCTCCACCAGCGCTCAGGCGCTCCAGAGATGGCGCCTAGGCGCCCAGAACAGAATCAGCTATGTAACTGTGAGAGGGAGCTGTGTAATTGGAGAGGTGAATGCTAATGTTGGAAATTGAGATGGAGAGTTTTAAGGGTTATTTAACTCAATGTGAAGCCACGGTTTTAGATTGAAACTATAAGGAATTGGAATGAGCTTAGTGAACTAAAACTTAAGTAAAGGATATCAAGAAATCAATGCATAAAATGGGAGAAATTGATGTTAGTAGTGGACTTTGGGAAGCCGCAATTTCGATCATGGATATTAGGAATTGGATTGATCTCATGTAGAATAAAAGCTAAGTGATTGGTATCAAGAGACTAGAGTATAACGCGAGAAGGAATTTAGAACCTTGAGGGCTTGTGAGGCTACGGTTTTAAAGGTTACTTAACCTAAAGGTTTGCATAATTGATCTAGACTTAGATTCGTGGAATTGTTAAACCCTTTGTGGGAAATAGTGGTTTTGATAAGCCATAATGTATATTAATATTGAGATTTAACTCTATGTGTTGTGAGTCCCTATGAAGGGTTATATATTTGTTGGTTTAATTCTCGATGAGAAATGATTTATTGATATTGAAAATGAATATATGCCATTGTGGTATTGTATATGATGAATGCATCATTGATGAGCATACACGATTGGACATTGAGTCATCATGCATATGAAAAACCTAAGAGTTGAATCACACCTATGTGCGGGTGCGAATAGACTAGCGTAAGTGCCACATGTTGTTGGCCCTAGAGGGCGTTGGGGTGCGGGTCTCTCACATGGACAGTTTAGAGCTCCTCTGTGCCGTGGGGTAAACCGATGCAAACACATCGACGATCCGGACCGGGACGCTGTCCTATGTCGCGATCAACGGTTAAGGTGCCATGTATAAGCCATGATGCGCAAATATTTTATGAGATGAAGCACACTATTTTAAGGCTAACGAGATACTGGCATTACTCCTTGATCATTCACTCTGAAAAGGTTAATGTTTAGCTCCATGGAGTAGGATTTGGTACCATAATGCATCGTGCGTCGTTCATCGTTAATCTCACAAGTTGTTGAGCATGCACATCTGTTAAAGTAACTGTTTTACTCATGTAAATGATTATCTGACCATTGTGCTGATTTCTGGAAATCTTATTATGATTGGGTTGACATTGTTAAGTCTTACTATTGCCTGTTGCTGTTCTGTTTTCTTATTTTTGCTTACAAATGAATTAATTGTGTTATAAACCATGTTGTTGCTGTTGATAAATGTATGAACTGTATTACTCTATGGGCGCTTTGCGCCGTGCTGTTTTCTTACTGCCAATAGTGGTAATGAAAGACGGGTGTCTCACCTCTTTCCTATATTTGTGCATTTCTGTTTTACATTTATATGTGATAAAAGATCGTGAGGAAGAAAAGAAGGGACCATACCTTGGTTGATTGACTTGAGCGTCTGGACAAGATTTCGTCGACTACATAAGAGTGCAGCCGCGTGGTGGCATTGATGCCTGTCGTGTCAACTGGGACGCCGTGTGTCATATGCATATGGGGTTGTGGCCTTGTCTGCTGGTAGTACCCATCCCTGGGTTACTACTCCTCCCCTTTAGTGTTTTTATTCCCGCTGTATTTTATTTGACTCTGTAATTATTATATTCTATGTTATTAGTGATTCATGTTAATTGGCCATAAAATATATATATATATAAGGAACGTGATTTTATTTCAATGGTTGTATTAGGGGTTGAATATATCTATATTTCTTTCGAGGCTCGTATTTTCTACTTATGCAAATTGTCAAAAAAAAGTATAGACTCTTGAGACTTTAAATGACTGTTATCATGACTGTGACACACTTGGATTTAGTAACTGTGGTGTAATGGCGATTGCGTTGCGGTTGTTAGATCTAGGTGCGTTACATTAGGTGGTATCAGAGCAGTTCATCCTGTTGAGCCGGGGTATGGACTTGCTATGTTTAGGCATGTTAGAATTTGGTCTGTTGTGCACTTCCTTGTCTCTTGATTGAGATGATGGGAAAGGAATGCATGACTTGCCGTAGGTTGAATGTTGATGGCTACTGTTATACAGTTGCATGATATTGGGGACTGGCCTACTCAATATGTAATGTTCTGTGCGTACAAGAAACTATGACTTCACCTAGGCGTACTGTGTTAGGAAAATATGATTTCTTTTATGAGGAGATCAAAAGGTTTTGGAAAATCGATCTTCTGGAGAAAGAAATAGTTGGTGTAAACTAGATTCGAGAGGCAGTTTGGAAGTTGACGGTTTACGAGGGATTACGCTGTGGAAGCAGAATGAAGAAGTTCGAGCTGGAGATTGTTAGGATGTATGGAATTGAACTTGTCTTACTTGAATTGTGTGACTCTCTGTATTTGGTTTTCATAGGGAGATAACGTTGTTTGAAGTAATTTTGTGTTTGTTGTATTTATGTCCATCTTCAGAGAGATTCAATGGCTCGCAGTAGACATGCAAAGGCAATGGCTCGTGACAGACGTATACATGTGAACGCGGGACAAGACAATAGGAGTATGGCTGCGACTGCAGAAGAAAGGCAAATGATAGCTGAGGTGACAACTCGCCAGGATCAGAGGACCACGCAACAATGAGAATTGGAAGTTGAGGTTCAGAATTTGTTGGAGGAAAGTCGGCTTTGGGGCAACCTTGGACTGCCTAGATTCCAAAAAAGGAATAATAGAAAAGTTAACCAGTTTAAGCGGAAACCATACGCACGGGTATCAGGGAAACAACAACAACAACCAACTCCTGGACAAAGTACTAGTGGTGGTGTATCCAGTCAGACCCCGACATCTTCGCCAAGATGTATGAAATGCGGAAAGGAACACTTCACGAGGGAGTGTAAGATCAAAGGTTTAATATGTTTTAAATGTGGAAAGCCTGAACATATCTCCCGCAAATGCAACCTAGCAAAGGCAAAGTCTTCAATTGATGCTGTAAGGGCTATGAAACCACAAGCAGAAGTCAGAACTTATACCTTGGGTGGTACTAAGACCTCTAAATTTAGAGATCAAAACAAGGGAAGTTACGCCTCAAATGACGACCCTGTAATCGTACTATATAATTCTGGGGGTAACCCCTCCTTTTACCGTTTGTAACCGTATGGATCATTTGGATTCATCTGTATCTTCTTATCCTCAACTTAAGTTACTTTCATTTTTGTTACTAAGACTTGTCATTGACACCTAAGTTGTGTAATCTATCCTATTTCTACTAAAGATCGAGTCTTTTGTGGACCTATCTCGCTTACCTAAAATCATACTAGTTAGAGTTCATGATTTTAGAAATTGATCAATCATTTTCTAGTTATTATCTGCTAGGTCATTTCGATAAAAACCTTAGTGATTTTTTAAACTAAGAATTTTCAATTCGTAACGGCCAACAAAGTCTAAGCCTCATAAGGGAAAGGAGCCTGAGGGTACATGTTAATGTTTTCCGTAGAGGACCAAGAGTAAATGGAATATAGATGCCACTCTTGTAGTCGAAGGGTGTCACATGTTAAGCTACGATGCTGTTAGTTAAGGAGAAGGATGAAATTTCTCGGTGAGATGATGACTGTCACAAAATAAACAAGGCTTCGATCAAGGATGAGTGTCCTTAGAGAAAGATGAGTGATTCAATGGGCTGGTGAGAAAAGAGTCGTTGTTCTTTTTAAGATAGAGGTATGTCCTGGTCATCGATGAATTCGTGGAAATTGAGAATGTTCCCAAAATGATTTTTTTTAGCATGCTTTCGACATTATGGGTATCCCGTGATGTCAATCGGGGTGACAAACGCTCTTATTGCATTCATGGACAACATGAATTGTATTTTCTATCCTTACCTAGAACGGAATTGTCATTGCCATTAATGATGACATTCTGATCTATTCTCGAAGATAGTGGGACAACTTGCTCAGCTTACAAGAAGAGAATCGAAACTTTTACTGACCGACACAGGCGGAGAAAGTTTTCAAAGATTGAGGAAATATTCTGATTTTGATACTGCCCGATCCCAATGAAACATTTGAAGTGTTTTGTGATGCTTCACATCAAGGTTTAGGATGTGTGTTCATGCAAAGTTGGGAAGTTATAACTTATACCTCGAAGTAGTTGAAGGTGCATTGAGAATTGCCCAACTCACGAACTGGTGTTAGCCGTGGTTATATTGGCTCTAAGAACATGGAGACACTTTCTGTGTGAAGCAATGTTCAACGCTTTTATCAATCACAGAAGCCTAAAGTACCCATTCAATAAAAAGGGGCTGGACATGAGGCAGAGAAGGTGATTAAAATTTTTGAGGGATGTATGACGTCTAGCTTCAGTGTCATTGATTTCCATGCCCAATTAGCTCCACTAGATGTCTGAAATTGACTTTGAGCTCTTCATCAAAGTTGTAGAGCTCTCTCTTATCTTTCCTACAAGGTAAAATTCATAATTATCAGATATTTAGAACTCAAGATATAACTAAAATACAGAAACAGTGTAAGACCCGAATAATGCTGAAAAAATCAATTAAGTCCGATTCGAGTTCAAACTTACAAAACATAATCAAATTCAGTCAATTAAGTACATGAAGAGTGTAAATAACTAAACATAAGGGTTTCTTAATGAACAAAATATGTGATTATCAGTCATCATGTCGGAGTTGCCAGCAAACTCACTCCAAAGATCTACGGACTATATCAAATTTCTGTCGGATTGGTCTGGTAGCTTAGCAACTAGCTTTACTACCTTTTAATCCCAATATATTCATAATATCTTCCATAGGTTATAATTGCGATGGTATATCCCCGACCCAGCCATGTCATCGAACAGGACATAGTATAATTAAGAGAGGGTTTGATCTATGAAATACTTCTTGTGAAAATCGAGAATAGGAGACCAAAGTAACACGGGGGCAGGGAGATCACATTGGTAAAGACAATCTGAATTGACGTGATTAGAAGCGCGACATGGAGGTCAGAAGATAAGGTGAAGAAACAACATCGATATTTATTTTAAGAAATGAAAATTTCGAGGATGAAATTTCTATTTCAAGGGGAGTGTTGTAACATTCCGAAAATTAATAATTTCAGGATAAATGATCATTTAAAAAATATTTGGGATTTTTAGGAATTTTTCTGGATTTTCTGAGAACGCGGAATATTTTAATATTATTCTTTGTTTTGCGTGCACATTGGGTAGTATTGGTAAAACGACTGTAACGCTCCCAAAGTTAGAAAATTTTATTACAAATAGTCATTTTCTAATATTTGTGATTTATATAAATTCTTTCAGAATTTTTCGGAAACGACGAATATTTTAATATATTTCTCATTTTGCGTGCACACTGAGCCGAACTAGGAAAATGAAATATTTTTCCCGAGAACCTTGAACTATGGAAACGTCAACGGGGGATCTTACTAAACCCGAGGCCGGACACAATTTACAAAATTTCACGTCTTTCGAGAAATTTTAACAGATGAAATAATAAAACACTGCGAAGAATTAATCTGTCAGATTTGTTAATGCTAACTTCTGCCAACTATAACTATTGTCTAATAAATAATAACATGTAATAAAAATATTATCACATTATTCAAAATTTACCTTGTGTCAAACTCTTTTAGCTCTATTTTCAAAATAAAGATTAAATTAATTCCAAAAACTCTTTTGGGAAACTTCCAGCAAATTTCCTCCCATCTCACATTTCTCTCTCTCTTCCCTCTCCCCTCTTCTACACGGCAGAGGCTCCTTTGGAGCCAATCATCACGTTTTCTTCTTCTTTTCTTTCTTTCTTCTTCTTCTTCATCCTCCTCAACCGTACACCCTCACCATTCACCATCTTCATTTTCTTGCTTCACCACTTCCATATCTAGCTTTCTTCCATCATTCCAAGACCATTTTCCTTGTGGCCATCCTTGGTTCTTCTTCTTCTTCTTCTTCTTCTTCCATTTTTCACCATTGAAGCTAAAGCTTGGAGCTGTTGAGGTAAAGTCTTCAAGTTTCTTCTATCTTCTTCTTATTTTCGTTTTATTGGTCACCATTGTGGCCAAGGAGTCATTTTTCCATGATTGGAGTGAACACTTTGGGAATTTCTCGCCCTAGGGTTTTCTTGAAGGGGGAAAACGAAAATCAAGAGCAAAAAGGAATAGCATCCTCGTGATTGTATTCATTTAGGTAAGAGGGAGATGATCCTCTTCAACTAATCTTGGTAGTAAGGAAATGTCTTGTGTATTGTGTTGATGAAGGAATCCATGTTGGATTTTCTTCTTTGTTATACTATGTTATTTCCATGATTTTGTGGTTGTTTGATCTGTATGAATATATGGATTTGCATTATGTTCCTTGATGATTATGAACCTATATATTGCTATTTTGTGTTTAGATGTCATGTATCATATTTTGGATTGTTGGAAAATAAATGAGAAACTTTGATGAAGGATGGGCCAGGGCTCTGCAGAAACGAATTCTGCAGAACCCTTGTTAATGCACTAGCGCTCAGGCACTGTGCATAGAGCGCCTATGCCCAGAAAGTTTTCCCTATGACGCGGCCTGGTTAGCGCTCAGGCGCTTTGTGGTCAGCGTCCAGGTGCTCCACCAGAGCGCAGACGCTCCAGAGATGGCGCCTAGGCGCCCAGAACAGAATCAGCTAGGTAACTGTGAGAGGGAGCTGTGTAATTGGAGAGGTGAATGCTAATGTTGGAAATTGAGATGGAGAGTTTTAAGGGTTATTTAACTCAATGTGAAGCCACGGTTTTAGATTGAAACTATAAGGAATTGGAATGAGCTTAGTGAACTAAAACTTAAGTAAAGAATATCAAGAAATCAATGCATAAAATGGGAGAAGTTGATGTTAGTAGTGGACTTTGGAAAGCCGCGATTTCGATCATGGATATTAGGAATTGGATTGATCTTATGTAGAATAAAAGCTAAGTGATTGGTATCAAGAGACTAGAGCATAACGCGAGAAGGAATTTAGAACCTTGAGGGCTTGTGAGGCTACGGTTTTAAAGGTTACTTAACCTAAAGGTTTGCATAATTGATCTAGACTTAGATTCGTGGAATTGTTAAACCCTTAGTGGGAAATAGTGGTTTTGATAAGCCATAATGTATGTTAATATTGAGATTTAACTCTATGTGTTGTGAGTCCCTATGAAGGGTTATATATTTGTTGGTTTAATTCTCTATGAGAAATGATTTATTGATATTTAAAACGAATATATGCCATTGTGGTATTGTATATGATGAATGCATCATTGATGAGCATACATGATTGGACATTGAGTCATCATGCATAAGAAAAACCTAAGAGTTGAATCACACCTATGTACGGGTGCGAATAGACTAGCGTAGGTGCCACATGTTGTTGGCCCTAGGGGGCGTCGGGGTGCGGGTCCCTTACATGGACAGTTTAGAGCTCCTCTGTGCCGTGGGGTAAACCGATGCAAACATAACGACGATCCGAACCGGGACGCTGTCCTTTGTCGCGATCAACGGTTGAGGTGCCATGTATAAGCCATGATGCGCAAATATTTTATGAGATGAAGCACACTATTTTAAGGCTAACGAGATACTGGCATTACTCCTTGATCATTCACTCTGAAAAGGTTAATGTTTAGCTCCATGGAGTAGGATTTGGTACCATAATGCATCGTGCGTCGTTCATCGTCAGTCTCACAAGTTGTTGAGCATGCACATCTGTTAAAGTAACTATTTTACTCATGTAAATGATTTTCTGACCATTGTGCTGATTTCTAGAAATCTTATTGTGATTGGGTTGACATTGTTAAGTCTTACTATTGCCTGTTGCTGTTCTGCTTTCTTATTTTTGCTTACAAATGAATTAATTGTGTTATAAACCATGCTGCTGCTGTTGATAAATGTATGAACTGTATTACTCTGTGGGTGCTTTGCGCCGTGCTGTTTTCTTACTGCCAATAAAGGTAATGAAAGACGGGTGTCTAATCTCTTTCCTATATTTGTGCATTTTTGTTTTAGATTTATATTTGATAAAAGATCGTGAGGAAGAAAAAGAGGGACCATACCTTGGTTGATTGACTTGAGCGTCTGGACAAGATTTCATCGACTACGTAAGAGTGCAGCCGCGTGGTGGCATTGATGCCTGTCGTGTCAACTGGGACGCCGTGTGTCATATGCATATGGGGTTGCGGCCTTGTCTGCTGGTAGTAACCATCCCTGGGTTATTACTCCTCCCCTTTAGTGTTTTTATTCCCGGTGTATTTTATTTGACTCTGTAATTATTATATTCTATGTTATCAGTGATTCATGTTAATTGGCCATAAAATATATATATATATATATAAGGAACGTGATTTTATTTCAATGGTTGTATTAAGGGTTGAATATATCTATATTTCTTTCGAGGCTCGTATTTTCTACTTATGCAAATTGTCAAAAAAAAAAGTATAGACTCTTGAGAATTAAATGACTGTTATCATGACTGTGACACACTTGGATTTAGTAACTGTGGTGTAATGACGATTGTGCCGCGGTTGTTAGATCTAGGTGCGTTACACATTTGCTAGTAAGGATGTTAATGAATGCTTAGTTTATGGGGCTTCTAGATGGAAAAATGATGACAAAAAAATTCCAGCCAAGGTCCTAAGATATTTTCCTCTGAAACCATGGCTACAAAGATTATTTATGTCTTCAAAAACTTCTAAACTGATGAGATGGCATGATGAAGAGCGCAATAAAGATGGAGTTTTACGGCATCCTGCAGATTCTGAAGCTTGGAAAACTTTTAATAGTTGTCATTCATAATTTGCTAAAGATCCTCGCAATGTTCGCTTAGGATTAGCTAGTGATGGCTTTAATCCATTTGCCACGATGCATATTGCTCACAGTACATGGCCAGTGATTTTAATTTCATATAATCTTCCACCGTGGTTGTGCATGAAGTAAGAATTCTTCATTTTGTCCTCACTCATTCCTGGACCAAAAGGGCCTAGAAATAACATCGATGTCCTTTTGGAACCTTTAATGGAAGAGTTAAACCAATTATGGGACGTGGGGATAGAAACCTGTGATGCCTTTACTAAGAAGACATTTCAAATGCGAGCAGCTCTTATGTGGACTATAAATGATTTTCCAGCATATGGTAGTCTATCTGGATGGTGCACTTATGGTCAATTTGCATGCCCTTCTTGCAACATAAGCACTCAATCTAGAAGGCTCAAACATGGTAAAAAGTTTTGCTACATGGATCATCAACATTTCTTGAAGCTAGGGCACAAATATCGAAATGATGCAAAGTCATTTGATGGGACTAAAGAATCAAAACCTGCACCTTGTCCAATATTTGGGTCACTGGTTCTAAATCAAGTTAGTGGCATAAAGTTCACTCTTGGTAAGTTGAGTGAAGAGGTAAGTGGGGTGATGAAAAGCACATGGAAAAAGAAGAGTATTTTTTTCAATCTTCCTTATTGGGAGTATAACTTGGTGCGCCATAATCTTGATGTGATGCACATAGAAAAAAATGTGTGCGATAATTTGATTTATACATTATTGGGTCTTAGTAAGAAGTCGAAAGACAACTTAGAAGCTCGATTGGACTTGATGGAGATGAACATAAGACCAAGCTTATGGCCTCAGCAAAGAGCTAATGGGAGGACATATCTACCTCCTACTTATTTCACAATGTCCTCAGAGGAAAAGAAGTTATTCTACTAAGTACTACAAAATGCTAAGTTTCCACATGGCTATGCGTCTAATATCTCACGCTGCATTCGAAAACAAAAAATATCGGGGTTGAAAACTCATGATTGCTATGTTATAATGCAAGAACTTCTTCCTTTTGCATTGCGGGGATCAATAGATAAAAAAGTGAGTGCTGTTTTGATTGAACTATGCACATTCTTTCGGGTACTTTGTAGCAAAGTGCTTAAAATGGAAGAGTTAGAGCTACTTGAAGAAAAAATTGCACTAACATTGTGTAATATAGATAAACTCTTCCGCCCATCATTTTTTACTGTTATGGTACATTTGGTTATTCACTTGGCAACTGAGGCTAAAATTGTGGGGCCAATTCATTATCGCTAGATGTACCCAATTGAGAGGTATGAAGAATCGCATTAAGTTTTTTTTATATATATATCTTAAGTTATAATTAAGCACTAAAATATTAGACTAATAACATTTTTCAATGTCATAGGTACTTATGTACTTTGAATTCATATGTTCGTAATCGTGCATGCCCAGAAGGTTTAATAGCATAAGCATATCTTGCAAATGAGTGTATGACATTTTGCTCACGATATATGGAAGGTGGAGATTCAAGGTCTTATTGGTCAAGAAAAAGTGAAAATGAGATTGAGCATGGGACTGATAAAGAAGGATGTCTTTTCCCCGCTGTTGGGCAACCATATGGCAAAATAGAAGCATTTTTTATGGATGAGAAAACATGGTTGCAAGCACATCGATATGTGCTCTTCAATTGTGAATCAGATGTGGTTGAGAATTATAAAAAATGAGTGGTATATCTTTGTCTTGTTGACTGTATATTACTTTATATAATAAGGAAAATTGATATATGTGAGTTACATGCATAGTGAACATATTGGTGAGATCAAGAGATTAAATCGTAAGCGTCGCCTTACACAACATCAACTTGATCGTTTGCATTTTGATGCATTTCATGAATGGTTGAAGGAGCAAGTAAGTAGTATGATTTAGTCACTATTTATTGTAATTTAGTGTTGTTGTACTTATATTGGTATTTATAGTTATATATTACTATTTGGTTAGGTTAAGGAGTTGGACCTCACATCTGATATCAAAAAAGATCTTCAAGCCCTTGCACAAGGTCCAAGTTACATTGCAAGAAGATTTAAAGCATTCAATGTAAATAATGGGTATCGATTTCGAACAAAACAATGTGAAGAGTTCATGTAGACGCAAAATAGTGGTGTTATGGTTGTTTCAAAGACAGAGAGTTATGCAAGTACAAGTGACAATGCTCCGAAGTCGGCAAATATTACCTATTATGGCAGATTGAATGATATTATGGAGTTAAACTAATTTGAAGAATTTAAGGTTGTCTTATTTAAATGTGATTGGGTTGATGTAACCCAAGGTAAAGGAGTTAAGGAAGATGACTTAGGTTTCACACTTGTGACCTTTTCACACCTAATACACTCTGGCGATCGAGAAAATCATGAGCCTTTTGTATTTGCAGACCAAGCTCAGCAAGTAATATTTGTGCAAGATCCTCAAGATCATGAATGGTTTGTCCCTAGGCCAATTAAACCTCGAGACATTTTTGATATGGGAGAAGAAAATAGTTTGCAATTTGAGTCATCAAGCAAAATGAAGCCATTGACTCGACTTTCTTAGAAAATATTTGTGACTCAGAACATGATAATAATGATTGGATAAGAAGTGGTGTTGATGGGATAGTAATTAATATGAGCCTACATTCTAACACTCCTCCAAATGAAGGTGAAGCTAATAATGATGGAGGAAATGACATTGAATATGATAGTGATTCTAAATAAGATAGGTAATACTTAGAAAATATTTAAATTTTTAATTTAAGTTTTATCTTGATACTTGCATCTTAATACTATTATCTTTGTTAAATGTTTGTTTTCATGCCTGAATTATTAATACTATGTGCTTTTCCTTTGCAAATTTCCAATTTCATAATTTACTTTCCAATTTGCAGATTACACTATTGTGTTAGTGTTTATTTCATATATCTTTTGCTTTATGGCTTTTACAGGTTCTTGCAGCTAGATAAGTACTTTAGTTAGAGGTTGGCTAGAATGTTATTGCTTAGAAATGCACCTCAGTCCAAGCACTATAGGTATTGGGTTATTTACACTAAGTTAAATAGAGATAGTTTATCAAAATTAGTTAGCTAGTTCTGTTATTCTGTTATTTTCTGTTATGTTAGTTAGACTTGGCATTAGATTGTTTGGGTAAGAAAGTTAGCAACAGTAGAAGCTAAAAACTTCTTGGTATAGATCTTTGTTTCCTGCAACTCGGATCCCTTGCTTGCCATCTACCCTGTTGATGATGCATGCAGGATCTAAAAGTATAGATCATAGTTTGCAACCTTGTGATGTAACGGAGAAAGGGTT
This sequence comes from Ormosia emarginata, assembly GCA_029884605.1. NCBI lineage: Eukaryota > Viridiplantae > Streptophyta > Magnoliopsida > Fabales > Fabaceae > Ormosia > Ormosia emarginata. The sequence continues at coordinate 53,254,080 of JAQQTP010000088.1, forward strand.
GCATCCTACTGACCATATCCAGTCCTGTTATGTTCAGTAATGAATCTTAAGACACAGTGGTTCAATTACACTTGATAATAGAGTTACATTCGGTAGACTGACTATTTTAGGAACCTGGGGCACACAGTATGCAAGCATGGTAATCTCTATAAATGAATATGTACATATTTGATTAAGGCATTAAGTATTGGGTTGAATTAGGTTTGATCAAGTCCAAGACTTTGGCTGTCAGAAGGGATAGAAAGAACCCTTGAAAAATAAGAGTCAAAGTTGTTGGTGGTTACCTTCTACTTCTAAACTTGAAGGAAGTGGGATATGGCATCTTTTTGGACTCGAAGCTTGCAGAAAATCCATCACAAAGAGTTAAAGACCATGCGATCCAGTAATGGCCATAATTCGTCAATAGGAAGAAGGATCATGCTCCTAAAATTAAGGAAGATGTACTTTGAAGCCTGTACTAAAGCAGTAATTTTTCAAGCTCTAATTTTATAAATAAGCCCCTAGACACTAAAGAGAGGATCATGATCACAACACTAAATAGGCCCCTTAGATACAGAAGAAAAAATCATGATCACAACACCAAAATCCATCTATGTTTCAATTATTTTGTCTTTAGTTCATCTGCATTTTGCAACTTTTCTTTTATTCCCCCATCAGTTTATTGTTTTCCTTTATATTTCTAGACACTTTACAACATTTTTTTATAGCTTTTAAGCTTAATTTTACAGAATTAACTTTGTTTTGTATTTTGAGACTTAAGTTTATTTCTTTGTACTTCAGTTTCATATACTTTGTTTTCATTGAAGTCTTTTAATGTAATTAAGTTTCTTTTACATTTCTAACTGTTGACTTATTTTGAATCATAAGGTGGGAACTTTCTTTAGTTATTTCAAAATCCATACCAAAAGATAAGTTTTGTTTTTCAGGAGTTTCCTTACACAAAACATAGTATATTAGGACAATAGTAAGAATAGAAATATAAAGTCTACACAGGAGTGAAATGAAAAGACAAGTATGGAACAAGAAAAAGTAACGTTGTGGTAATTAAGAAACTAATTTCATCCTCTTCATTTTGTGGACTGGAAATTAAGATCCACGTACTTTAAACTTAATGGTGGGCAGTTCGAGTGTGTGCGTGTTCTGCTTGGTTCAGAAGGAACACGAGGAGGAATTAGTAACTAGCAAATTTAGGTACTTGGAATGTAGGTCTAACTTGAGTAAAGCTTGCACATTAAAATCATATGGAAATCCAAGCTACCTCTATAAAAAGATACTCGATGTATAGATGATAATGTTTATTATAATTCCAGCTCCCTAAAGAATTAGTTAATGTTAATATTGATGCTCATATTCAAAGCAACAATCTCCCATTCATAAATCTTCCAATTCCAAAACAAGAAATGTTCCCTCACTTGCACGTTGTCTAACAATCCACTCCCAGATTCACCACCAACAACTATCAGCTTATTCTCAATGACAGCTGCTACATGCTATTCACAGTGAATAATAATAGTTCAGTCTTTTACCATACTACTCATAACACTTGCACAAAATGACCCAGGAACAAATATAAAACAAAAAAGAATCATAAAATTACATACATTGGATCTCGGAGTGGGCTTATCCCCTGCAATTGACAACACCATCCAGTTCTCTGAGCTTCCTGATGCACAAGTGCTTATCTCAGGGACAGTAGACGAAAACTGGCAATCAATTTCATTAGAATGACCACTTGTCCCTACTACTCCATCACTCTGAAAGAAGCTAAAAACTTAGTGGCCACACTCACTTGAAACTTTTTTGTAATTTGAAATACTAGTTGAGCGACAATTATCTCAATGACCCCAGAATTTAGTTACATTATTTGAAACTTTGTTTCTTGATGAGTTTTCATGTTAATTCACTTAATTGTGTGATCATTTTGGTCAATAAAAATTAAGGAACTTATCTATAAGTTATCAGGACTAAAAACACTAACTAAAGAATAAAGTTATGAAATTCTAGATAATATGTCCAAGTTTGACAGACTTTAGATCAGTTTTCTTTTGAAATTTTTTGAAAGGATTGCTTTTGTCTTTAATTAGTTATTTCTCTATTCTATTTATTAGCCTTAGCAAGAAAAAAAAAGTTTTCTTGTTGTAAAAAAATTATGCTTGGAGGTAATGCATTGCAAGTAGTTTTTCTTCATTTCAAGGACACGGTTGGCTATTGATGCAAACACATGGGATGAGTACAAGAATCACAATGAAATAGACTAATATCTATTGTGCTTGTATTCTGATATGTGTTGTTTGTTATTCTGCTATGTGTTGTTTGTTATGCTGTAATTAGAGGATTTACATATAAAATTCATTCTCTAAGCTATAATTTGTGCTCCCAGGGTCTCATAAGTGGGTCTGCTGAATTGAGGGAGCAGGTAGCATTGGGAGTTGGTGTCCTGATAGACATGACCAGTGAACAATTACTCAAGGAGTTTGTCATCCTAATAACAGGGTATTTAATAGAGAAAATTGTTAATGTAGATTGTACTTCCAAATCTTGATACTTTAGCTATGCTAGTTAATTCTAATGATGTCATTTTATAATTAACATTTGCATTCAATACACTACTTGAACCTGTGATCTTTTCTATGCAAGTAAAATTTTCAATTAAAGGTGCTTAGTCAGGCAATCTGCATGCAGTTAATTCGATCTTGTCCGTCTCATTCTTATAATTATATTATAATTTCACCTTAGGTAAATTTTACAAGTAGTATATCATAATGCCCAGAAAAAATAGCCTTAGATTGGCCACTAAACAACATAATAACGAAGAAGTGCGGCCTTATATTGAGCAACTAATGAATGCCCCAAGCTGCTCTCAAGCCTAAGCACATGACGATCAATCTGATGAATTGAATAATTTTGCTGGCACTGAGGCTGAGCAAAACCATGAATCAGGTGACATTATTTTAATGAACAATTCATTTAGATTATTAAATTTGCTTAAACTAAATCATGATTTAAATCTGGTTTCATGTTAGGTCCTTTCGAGACAAGGAAGGTTCATGGGCCTACGTTACTAAAAGATATATGGAATTTACCTCTAGGGAAGACAATTGTTATGCGATTTGTAACACCCTCCCTAGGGTATCACATGTCTGACTTCCGACTCATAATCTGAAAATATTTTCATAAAAGGTTTGAGTTAAAAAAAACATGGGTTTAAAAATTTCTTTCTTGCTGAAACATAAACTTACTGTAATTTATAAGTAATACTAAAAAAAAACATATTGAAACTAATTCATATACAATCATTGACACCAATTAATATTTAACAATTTGAAGAGAAATATAAAACTAACAGACTCTTCTTTTTTTTTTTACAGTAGCAAACCCCGTGACGGGTCCTACTAAATAGCACGGTATAACACTAACGATAAAACTTAACATACTCATTCCTTATCTTGTATCCAGCTTGTTGCATCAGAACTCTACTCCTTGTCTACTCAGAACACCTTCGAACTTGAGACAACCACTCTTCAATGTTTTCATCAATCTCTGAGTATCCATCGCCCGTTATGTCTAAGATAACTCGATCCTTCTATCATTTGATTTTAACAGTATAGACACAGCAAACAACATAACAAAGAGGTGAGATCACCTACACCAATACCAATATGGCAGCACAGAGATAACACAAGCAGCATATCATACAGATAGATTATATCACAATTATGCTATCAGCATTAATCAACTATCATCATCTAATCATTTATTAGTTTAATTATCATAAACAACAAATTACAATAATGTTCTAATTATCGTTATCATCATCCAAGTATTCAAAACAATTGTCATAACCAATATCCCTCAATTAATATATCATGCAATATAAAATGTTCAAATTATGCATGTGCACAAAGACTCAGTTTTTCAAAAACAACTCCATGGAGGTTTTCACAATTTCGAGGAGAATGCTCTGTCAATTGTCAGCCTTAGCCCAAAGACAATCTTCCAGTTGTTGAAAAGAATCGTGTTCTTGTCGGGTATCGTCAATGCGTTGCAACGGATTGCATCGCCAAGTGACACAGGGTACTCGCCAGCTGTCCACTTGGTCAACCGCCGCGCCTCGACGCCCCCAAGATCCATCATAGACCTCACTATCAATTCTCACTCCCTCTTCAACCACAAGGGCCATATACAATGCACGAATATCATATGCCTCAACGCATATTTTTTCCCAATGCATGTATAATGTACCAAATCCAATCACTAGCATCTCTTTCCAATGCATATAAAATGCACCAATTATACTGTATTTTCAACAGCAAAAATCATGTTATCACATTTTCATAGTTATAAAACACTTTCGTTGTGTTTTCAAAATTGCGTAATATTTCCGTTTCATTTTCACAATTCCAAAACGTTTCTGTTACGTTTTCACAATTCCAAAATGTTTATATTACGTTTTCAAAATATCGTAACACTTATGTTACGTTTTCAAAATCTCAAACGTTTCGTTATATTTTTTCACAATACCGTGACACTTCTGTTACGTTTTCACAATGCAGTAACATTTCTGTTACATTTTCAAAATACCGCAACTTTTACATTTGCACTTTTAAAACACGTACTAATTTTTCAACATTTTTCTCAATCGTAAAAAATACGTTTCTCAAATCGCATAGTATTTTTTCATTTTGTTTCAAAATCACGTAACTTAAAAATCATTTTTTATGTCACGTAAATCATTTTCTATCATTCTTAAAATATTTAAAACACTTTCCAGATCTCATAATGATTTTCCGCTATTTTCACAATCACGTAAAAATAATTCATCACTTTTCCATCACGTAGTGATTTTTCAATAGTAATTCAGATTACGTAAAATATTTAAACGTAATTTAAATGTGTAGAAATATTTTAACGTATTTAAAATCGCGTAGAAATATTTTATTGTATTTTCAAACACTTAGAAATATTTTATCTTGTATTTCAAATCACGTACTTTAAAATTATGTTTTTAAGATACGTAAATAATTTTTTCACCACAATTTCATTACGAGAAAATATTTCTTAACCTTAAAAAATTTCTTTTCAACTTTTCTCAAAATAATATAACTTTATACTTCATTTAATATATTTTTTACTCAAGAAAATATTTTTCCACAGTTCTTTACTCAAGAAATTCTTTTTCAAAATATAATTCACAAAATCACTTTTCCATTGATATAAATCAACATTTCAAAACTTAACATTTTCTAACGTATCTCAAAACTTGAAAATAAGTTATACGTTAGTAAATTTTCAAAACACCATTATATTCTCCATTTTTCCCAAATCAATTCTAAAATAAATTCTCTTCAAAATAAATTAAGATTCAAAACCCTTGCAACTTTTCTTTTTCATTTTCATATAAAAGTTCATTTCTCAAGTGATAAAATACTTTGATTCCCTTTCCAAAATCTTTATACTAAAACATTTTGTTCAAACATTTTGTTTCCACTTTAAAATTACTTTGTTTCATAAAACCAAAATTTATTCCAACCTCCAAAAATCGTAGAGTCTTTGGCCATTGAAGCCATCAAATATTTTCCTCCTAAATTGATATGGTTTTACACAAACAAAACCATTAAAAAATCTTTATTTTCAAAACCGAAATACCGATGGTCATAAAAACCAAACTCATTTGTTCAAATTCATTTTTACTTTCCTTACAAATCCTTTTTCACTTTCTTTGCAAATCTTTAAAATTATCATTGCTATTTTCATTTAAATCTCATGTTTAGTAAAACACTTAGAAACTTTTTACACAAAATAAATCAATAAAAATTCCTCCAAAAATCATATTCTTGTTCTCTTGAAAAACAAATCCTTTGTTTTTTTTTCCATACTCTTCAAATCATCCATTTTCATCTTTCATGAAAATATTAATTTGTGAACACCTATCCTGAGGTGTCTTGTTCGAAATCCACCATGTTCTAAGTACTCAAAAATCAATTCTTTTGTTCTTGAAAATTTTCAACATGAACCCTAATCAAGGGCATCAAAACCGTAGCTCTTCCTTGGCTATTGGAGCCAAAAATCAATTTCCTTTCCACCATCAAGTCATGGCATATACATATATATTTCATCATAAATAATATAAGCATACCATCAAAGCCATAAAAGCATGTATAGCATATCAAGCATATCATCAAAGCTATAAAATCATGCAAAGCATATCAAGCATAGAAAATTAATCAAAGCTCATAAACACCCACAAATTAATTACATGACCATGGATATGAATCCTCACATGGATTCCACATCCATCAAATAAAATATCATCTCTCACCACCATGCTTGGTTGGTGAGATGGATCTCCCTCTTACCTCTTGAAGATCCTCCAAAGCTTCTTGATTTGTTTCTTTTTCCAAGTCCTTCACCATCAAGGGCTTCTCAAATACAAAACAAAACACAAGTTAATTAACATATCAAGCTTGATTAAGAGGAACCATGGATCAAACATGGTTTAGATCATGAAAAAGAAGAGAAAAAATGAAGTTTCCTTACACTTCACCATAAATACCCTATAACTTTGATCTTGAAGAAACTCCTTGAAGATGAATGATTTAGAGAAAATCTCCAACATAAAAGTTGCTTAGAACATCATGTAGATTCAAGATCTATGGTTGGATGAAATTAAAAGAGCTTGGATGGTGATTTTAGGGGTTTTGACCGAATGATATCTCTTGAAGAACAAAGATGAATTTTTTGATTTTTGATAGAAACTTGAAGCTTGAATTTGAAGATCAAGATGAATGATTTTGGAAAAACTCATAACTAGAGATGTTCTTAGAATGATGTTTAGGTTTAGAAAATCAAGACTAAAAGATTAGAAGAGGAAACATGAAATTTACCATTTTTGGTAGAATCTTGAAGCTTGGATTTGAAGTACTAGATGTTGGATTTTGAAGAAACCTTCAACATGAAAGTTGTTTAGAATAAGGTAAGGATTCAAGAAACTAGGTTGGATGAAATTTTTGAGTGATGGAGGGTGTTCTTGGGTGTCATGACCGAACCATGCTAGAAGGAGAAGGAAAGAAAATTTTCTAAGAGCTTTGTTTGAAGGAAAGTTTCAAGAATGATGAAGTATGATCAATAATGACCAAAGGTGACCAATATGGTCTTCAAATGTCACTTTTGTCTCTAATTGCAGCCCAAAACTGTAGCCCCCTTCCAAGCATTCTCCTAAGGAAGCAAACAAAGCAATAATGAAACAAAATTGACTAAAGCAAATCATAATTGACATAAAGCATCAAATAATGTCATAAGCTTTTTCTTTGTCTTCTAAACAAGCCAAAATCGTCCCCTTCCTCTTCATAATGCATTCAAGTAGTTGTCTTCATTATTTGCCACCCTTTGAAGCATTTCTAGCCATTGATTAATTCAATGGTTAGGATTTTGGTAGATTTTTAATTTTAGAAGACTAAATCTAGGCCATTGGATTTTTCTCCTTTAAATTCTAGCCCTTAGATGTGTCTTCAAAATTAAGGGTCAATATTGCTTCTTCAAACTTTAAATCCAAGGGTCCTAATTAGTCTTTACATTTTAGAAGACCAAATCTCTACCCTTGATTAATTCTTCATCCAATGGTCATAAATAATTGTCTTTGTTACTTTTTAAGATTAAATCTCCACCCTTGATTTAATCTAAATTCAATGGTTATAAATAGTCGTTGTCATTTTTCAAGGCCAACTCTACACCTTTGATTACATCTATGGTTGATATCAAAGCCTTCCTAACTAAGCTTATTCTCACACCATTGATTAAATCAATGGTTATTATCCAAGCGCTTTCTTTATTAAGTTTGTTTCTTAACCTTTGATTAAATCAATGGTTAATATTCAAACTAAGTATTCTCATCCAAGGGTATAAATCAAGTCAAGTTCTCTTTGTTGACTACGTACAGTATAATATTTATTCTTGTATCCTACAAATAATATTTTTACTGTATTTTTATCATCCGATAATTAAATACAGTATAAAATACAGTACAAGAAATTTTCTAAAATTGTTTCCGGATTCAGGTTTAGTAAGATCCCCTGTCTCCGTCTAAACAGTACAATTTTTTCTATGCGTAGAAAAATTTTTACTTTCTTGAGACCCACTGGGCCCACGTATGGCCACTTGGCCCACATACTTTATGTGGGCCCACAGATAGGAAAAATTTCAAAATCATCCATAAAATCACAAAAATTATAAAATGCACAAATATCAAATTAAATTACGTAAAATAATTACCTAACGGTAAAAATTAAATTACGTAAAGTTTTCCCCGGCCCGAAAATTTTTATTTTCCTGACACGGAGTAAATCACTCAAAACAATCAAATACGCTGACGGAATAATCAAAATAATTTTACAGTGCACAGAAATTACTAAATAGTAAAATTCTGTTAACTGTTAAAATTATTGTTTAAGAGATAGGAAATTTGGGGTGTTACAATACTACCCCTCTTTATAGAAATTTCATCCTCGAAATTTCATGAACATGATTTCACACCCTCGGAATAAATAATGACATTATTCCTTTATCTTTTCTTCAGTTCCCATGTAGTTTCACCTCTTACGTTATTCCAAACAATTCTAAACCATTGAAAGTTCTTTATCTCTTGTTCACTTCTCCTGATCAAACAAATATCTTAATAATTTTTTTTCTACGGTTTTCCATTACCGTCTTAACTTTTCCCATAGACAGACTTCTTCAATTTTTTAAGAATCCACCACGCTTCCACTGCGCCACTTTGATACTCTGACCTGGATATAAATAGGAATATTCTCTCTTGCAAAATATTCCTTCAATTGCAGTAGATGAAAGAAAACATCATGGAAAAGAACAAAACGAATTCGAATATGTTATCAAACATATCCCGCAAAGAATTGGATGTAACTCGATCTTCAAGAATGAATTCTCTGATACCAATACAGCGGCTACCAACCTTTATTCATGCCTAGAATAGTTTTTCTCAGATAACTTCCAACTAATGTAATGTATTACTTAAAATTTTCTTATCCTCATATCACTTCATTCTCCAGCTTTAGCTTCTTTAACAGGAAACGTCTCACTAACCGAGTTCTCCTTTCAACCGCATTATATACCAGATACTATGACATGGATTTTAAATAGGAATATCCTTTCTTGTAAAATATTCTTTCTTGCAAATGCAATATATGAAAGAACATTATAGAGGTTTAGGAAGAAAAGGTAGCGAAATGATCTAATATGTTACTAAACATATTTAACAAGAATTTGATTTTGCCTGATTTTCAAGAATGAGTTTTTCTGAAATACTAACACTGTATTGAGACAATCTCATAGGATATGGTTGGAAAATAACTAATCCATTTTCAAAGATCACGTCTATTTATAAAACAGATCAAACTAACACAAAGTTTTGAGTTTTGAAAGATCACATCTGTTTAGGAAACAGATCAACCTACATAAAAATTTTGAATGACAGATCAAACTAACACAAAGATTTGATCCATAATAACAATTCGAATAATTTGAGTAGCTCGATAGGCTAAAAATAGAAACAGAAGTAAACAAATCAGAGGATTACGAATAACTCTAACATATAACTGATCTACTCAATCATATGCCATAAGGAATAGGTTATTCACAGAAATATTCAGTATGGTTTATAGGATTAGCTCCAATGACACAATCTCCATTGTTTAAATCTTCCGCTCCGAACACTTCCTACTACTTGAGATTTTACTAACAGAAAACTCTGTTTTCATTGGAATTCTATTTTCAAAGATTGTGTTCCAAACTTCCCGCACTTAAAACAAATTATTTCCTTGGACGTACAATCTTTCGTTAAGTGCCCCTTTCCACACTTCTTACATTTCGGTGCAGATGTCATAGTCAAACTAAACCTGCTACTACTAGTACTTCCTCCACAAGATTGTTGTTGTTGTTGACTTCTTGGAGATTGCAAGTACGTTTTCTGTTAGAATCGCTTGACCTTACGATTTTCCTTTTTTTCGTAACCAATATAGTCTAACGTTACAGGGTCTCTCATCCTGAGATTGATTTAACTCTAACAAAATCTTAGCTTAAGAAATCAATTCTTGCTGTGGAACAATCTTCTGAGTTTGTTGTATAATTGCTTCAGCCACTGTTTGTATTACTTCCTAAGTTGCAGTCATATCACCACCATTATGTCTCGCTTCCATATGTGTACGTCTATCACGAGTCATTTCTTTTCTTCAAAGATGGACGAATTAAAACAAAATGGAAACCAGATGTAACCGTTTCAAATAAATGTTTGTTTTCTTGACATACATTCCTTCATTAAGTACCTTCTTTCACATCAGTTATTGCCTTTGGTTTCCTCAATGGTTATAAATACATCTTCTGTTGAAATCAATCACTTTCCAAATATCCTTAAAAATATCGAGTTCCAAAATTACATAGTCTTATATTCTAAGACTGATTCTCTTCCATTACATCCTGAACCTCAACTTTCATTTCTTTCTGTAACATCCCGAAAATTAATAATTTCATAATAAATGATCATTTTACAATATTTGGGATTTTCTAGAATTTCTCTGGATTTTTCTGAGAACGCAGAATATTTTAATATATTTCTCGTTTTACGTGCACACCGAGCTGAGAATTGCTGGGGTCAGTGTAACGCTCCAGAAACTAATTATTTCGCCGCCAATAGTCATTTTCTAATATTTGTGATTTATGTGAATTTTTCTGTAATTTTTCGGAAACGACGAATATTTTAATATATTTCTCGTTTTGCGTGAAACTCGAGCAGAGTCGTGAAAACGACTGTAGTGCTTCAAAAATTGGAAAATTATATGACGAATAGTCGTTTTATAGTATTTGCAATTTTTGGGAATTTTTCGGGAATTTTCTGGAACCGTCGAATATTTTAATACATTTCTCGTTTTGCGTGCGCACTGAGCAGAACCAGAGAATCGCGATGTTTTCTCTGAGAACCTTGGACTATGGACATGTCGACGGGGGATCTTACTAAACCCGAGACTTGACACAGTTTACGAGGTTTCACAATTTTCGAGAAATCTTAACAGATACATTTAAATCAATACAGCGAAAAATTCATCTGTCAGATTAATTAAATACTGACTTCTGTCAACTGTAACTATTATCTATTGGATAATAGTGTGTAATAAAAATACTATCACATTATCCTAATGTAATCCACTTTATGTCTAATCAAATCACTTTAATTCAAATTTAATAGTTAAATATTCAAGCTTCCTTAAGAAGCTTTGACCCCAAGCTTTGACCACATGAATTAGCTTCCAAGGGAAGCCAATTTTTGTCACTCACTTCTCTCTCTCATTTGCGTAATCTGCAGCCCAAAAAGGAGAATGAATTGATTTGAATTATCCAAATAATTCATTTAACTCATTAACTCCCAAAAGCACCCTTTCTTTCTTCTTTTACGTTTCTTTTTCTTCTTTCTTTCTTCAAACATTTCTTTCTTCCTCTTCCAGCACCCATACGTCCAGCCACCCTCAAGAAACCCCAACATTCATAAAAATTTACATCAACCATGTTTTCTTAATCTCCTACTCCTTCTCATCATCTTTTGTGCTTGGAGTTTTCAAGAAAGCTTCCATCTTCAACCATTTCTCAAGCTTTGAAGGGTTTTTGAGCTTCAAATCCGAAAATCAAGTGCTTCTTGGAATTTCCTTGGTTCTTCTTCTTCCTCCATTCTTCACCATTGAAGCTAAAGCTTTGAGCTTGGAGGTAAAGTCTTAACCTTTCTTTCACTTTCTTCTCATTTTCGTTTTTCTTGGTCACCTATGTGATCAAGAACTCTTTTCCTATGGTTTGAGTGGGCATTATGGAAATCACTCATATTGGTGTTCTTCTTGAAGGGAAAACGAAAATCTAGGGCAAGAAGAGGTAACACCTTGTGTTGTCTTCCAAATAGGTAAGAGGGAGACTACTCACTTCAACCACTTATGGTGGTGAGAAGACTTTGTATGTGTGTTGATGGAGAGATCCATCCTTGTATGCTCTTTGTATGCTTGCTTGAATCATAAATTTTGTATGATTTATTGATGTTTCGTTATGATTTATTGATGTTTCTTGCACGATTTGAAGCTGTATTTGAGTATCTTGTTGATTAAATATGATAATGATTGGTTTGATTTGAGTTAAAGGACACGAGAACTCTATTTTCTGCAAGTTTACGCGTGGTAATCGATTACACGAGGCTTGTAATCGATTACCAAGCTCTTAAAGGTACTAAATCGTGATTCGGAAATCTGGTAATCGATTACATCTCGTGTGTAATCGATTACAAAGATTCGACTAGCTTGTAATCGATTACAAGAATGGTGTAATCGATTACCAAGCCTCGATGTCACGAAATGATGCCTCTGGGAATCACGTAATCGATTACAACTAGAGGGTAATCGATTACGGAGGTTGTTCAATTGTAATCGATTACCACGCTTGTGTAATCGATTACCAGTGCCTTGAAGTTACGAAACGTGATTCTGGGAATCACGTAATCGATTACAATGAAATTGTAATCGATTACAGAGGTTCTGTTTCTCAGGTAATCGATTACAATGGTTCTGTAATCGATTACCAAGATCCAAAAATGATATTTTGAGCTGGAAATGATTGAAATTATGGTTCTTTGTCCCTTGTAACTCAAACATAACCTCAAAACTCTGGATTCAAGGAAATTACCTCACTTAAACATGATAGGAATATATATTCATACCGATAGAAAAGAAATGACTTTGAAAACGGGATTCTTGGATCTATGATATGGAAATTGTGATATGTGTGTGATAAGGAATATATATATTGATGCTTATATTGGCCTATGGTGGCATGTTATGTAATGGTATGAAATTGTGAATCATACATATCCATGCATAGTGTTATATGCATTGTGAATGTCCTTGTGGACTGTTGTAAGGCCAAGTTGCCTAGGAGATTGAACACACCTTAGTGCGGGTGCGAATAGACAAGTGTGGGTCGTGTTATGACCTCGGGGGCGTCGGGGTGCGGGTCCTCCACATGGGCAGTTTAGAGCTCCTCTGTACCGTGGGGCAAACCGATGCAAACACACCGACGATCCGGACTTGACACTGTCCTATATCGTGATCTAGTGTAGAATGTCTGTACAATGCCATGATTTGCGCATGAGAAAATTTATTGATAGCACTGGCCTCGGCAGCCGAGTTACAGACATGTCTCCTGATCTTTCTCTCCGCTTGATTGAGTCTAGCTCCATGGAGTAGGAATTAGGAAAGCATGCGTTATACATCATTCATTCCTGGTCTTATGAACTGTTGAACATGAATGCCTCGTAAATGATTATCTGATTTCTGGAAATGCTACTGTGATCTGCCTGTTATTGCTTATTGTTGTTCTACCTTTACTATAAGTATCACTGTGATTATTGACTCTGATTATTGCTTAGAATTGAATTACTTTTATTATAAATTCCTTTGTTGTTATTGATGAATATATAATCTGTATTGCTTTATGGGCGCTCTGCGCCGTGTCGTTTTTCTTACTGCCAATAATGGAAATGAAGGATGGGTGTCTCACCTCTTTCCTATATCCTTGTATGTCTATTTTATATTTATATTGATGAAAGATCGTGAGGAAGATAAGGAGGGACCACACTTTGGTTGATTGGATTGGGCGTTTGGACAAGGTTTCTTCGGCTACGTGCGAGTGCGATTGCGTGGAGGCATTGATGCCCGACTTGTTGACCGGGACTCCGGCGTTGTATGTGTATATGGGGTTGCGGCCTTGTCTCGCTAGTAGTACCTATCCCTGGGTCACTACTTTTCCCCCTTTTAGTGTTTTATTCCTATTGTATTTTATTGGACTCGTAATTGTTATATTTATGTCATCGGTGATTTGTGTAAATTGACTATATATATATATATATATATATATATATATATATATATGTATAAGAGATATGATTTTATTTCAGTGGTTGTATCATGGCTTGAATACATTTATATTTCATTCGAGGCTCATATTTTCTACCTATGCAAATTGTCAAAAAAAAATAAAATAAAATAGACTCTTGAGAATTTAAGTTACTGTTATCATGACTGTGACACACTTGGATTTAGTAACTGTGGTGTAATGACGATTATGCTTCGGTTGCTACATCAAGGGGTGTTACACTTTCCCACTGAACAACGGTCCTTTGTTCCTGCAGTCATCCTTCCACGTTGCTCCCGTTGCAACCGTAGCTGCAACTGCATTACTAGTAACATGTTCCACTTCCACACAAGTATAACTATCCCGAGCCATTTCTTTTTTTTTTCTCTCGAGGCGTGCGGATCCAAATACAATGGATCTAATATCCATTATAAACAGCATTGTTTCCCTTCGGAAAACAATAACACAGAGAACACAACACAAGCAAAATAGACCTAACCACAAACCCCAAAAGACTCAAACCGTGCTCTGATACCAACTAATGTAACACCCTCCCTAGGGTATCACATGTCTGACTTCCGACTCATAATCTGAAAATGTTTTCATAAAAGGTTTGAGTTAAAAAAAACATGGGTTTAAAAATTTCTTTCTTGCTGAAACATAAACTTACTGTAATTTATAAGTAATACTAAAAAAAAAACATATTGAAACTAATTCATATACAATCATTGACACCAATTAATATTTAACAATTTGAAGAGAAATATAAAACTAACAGACTCTTCTTTTTTTTTTTTTACAGTAGCAAACCCTATGATGGGTCCTACTAAATAGCACGGTATAACACTAACGATAAAAATTAACATACTCATTCCTTATCTTGTATCCAGCTTGTTGCATCAGAACTCTACTCCTTGTCTACTCGTAACACCTTCGAACTTGAGGAATGCCCACTCTTCAATGTTTTCATCAATCTCTCGAGTATCCATCGCCTGTTATGTCTAAGATAACTCGATCCTTCTATCATTTGATTTTAACAAGTCAGACATTAATGAAAAACAACATAACAAAGAGGTGAGATCACCTACACCAATACCAACATGGCAGCACAGAGATAACACAAGCAGCATATCATATAGATAGATTATATCACAATTATGCTATCAGCATTAATCAACTATCATCATCTATTCATTTATTAGTTTAATTATCATAAACAACAAATTACAATAATGTTCTAATTATCATTATCATCATCCAAGTATTCAAAACAATTGTCATAACCAATATCCCTCAATTAATATATCATGCAATATAAAATGTTCAGATTATGCATGTGCACAAAGACTCAGTTTTTCAAAAACAACTCCATGGAGGTTTTCACAATTTCGAGGAGAATGCTCTGTCAATTGTCAGCCTTAGCCCAAAGACAATCTTCCAGTTGTTGAAAAGAATCGTGTTCTTGTCGGGTATCGTCAATGCGTTGCAACGGATCTGCATCGCCAAGTGACACAGGGTACTCGCTAAATTGTCCGCAGTCGACCGCGCCGCGCCTCGACGCCCCAAGATCCATCATAGACCTCACTATCAATTCTCATTCCCTCTTCAACCACAAGGGCCATATACAATGCACGAATATATCCGTGCAAGTCCAACCCCAAAGGGCCAAATCTTTTTAATTTCATTTGTTCAATGTATCATATGCCTCAACGCATATTTTTTCCCAATGCATGTATAATGTACCAAATCCAATCACAAGCATCTCTTTCCAATGCATATAAAATGCACTAATTATACTGTATTTTCAACAGCAAAAATCATGTTATCACATTTTCATAGTTATAAAACACTTTCGTCGTATTTTCAAAATTGCGTAATATTTCCGTTTCATTTTCACAATTCCAAAACGCTTTACATTGCGTTTTCACAATTCCAAAATGTTTATATTACGTTTTCAAAATATCGTAACACTTATGTTACGTTTTCAAAATTCTGAAACGTTTCTGTTATATTTTCACAATACCGTGACACTTCTGTTACGTTTTCACAATGCAGTAACATTTCTGTTACATTTTCAAAATACCGCAACTTTTCTGTTGCACTTTTAAAACACGTACTAATTTTTCAACATTTTTCTCCATCACGTAGTGATTTTTCAATAGTAATTCAGATTACGTAAAATATTTAAACGTAATTCAAATTGCATAGAAATATTTTAACGTATTTAAAATCGCGTAGAAATATTTTACTGTATTTCCAAACACTTAGAAATATTTTACTGTATTTCAAATCACGTACTTTAAAATTATGTTTTTAAGATACGTAAATAATTTTTTCACCACAATTTCATTACAGAAAATATTTCTTAACCTTAAAAAATTTCTTTTAAACTTTTCTCAAAATAATATAACTTTATACTTCATTTAATATATTTTCTTACTCAAGAAAATATTTTTCCACAGTTCTTTACTCAAGAAATTCTTTTTCAAAATATAATTCACAAAATCACTTTTCCATTGATATAAATCAACATTTCAAAACTTAACATTTTCTTATGTATCTCAAAACTTGAAAATAAGTTATACGTTAGTAAATTTTCAAAACACCATTATATTCTCCATTTTTCCCAAATCAATTCTAAAATAAATTCTCTTCAAAATAAATTAAGATTCAAAACCCTTGCAACTTTTCTTTTTCATTTTCATATAAAAGTTCATTTCTCAAGTGATAAAATACTTTGATTCCCTTTCCAAAATCTTTATACTAAAATATTTTGTTCAAACATTTTGTTTCCACTTTAAAATTACTTTGTTTCATAAAACCAAAATTTATTCCAACCTCCAAAAATCGTAGAGTCTTTGGCCATTGAAGCCATCAAATATTTTCCTCCTAAATTGATATGGTTTTACACAAACAAAACCATTAAAAATTCTTTATTTTCAAAACCGAAATACCGATGGTCATAAAAACCAAACCCATTTATTCAAATTCATTTTTACTTTCCTTACAAATCCTTTTTCACTTTCTTTGCAAATCTTTAAAATTATCATTGCTATTTTCATTTAAATCTCATGTTTAGTAAAACACTTAGAAACTTTTTACACAAAATAAATCAATAAAAATTCCTCCAAAAATCATATTCTTGTTCTCTTGAAAAACAAATCCTTTGTTTATTTTCCATACTCTTCAAATCATTCATTTTCATCTTTCATGAAAATATTAATTTGTGAACACCTATCCTGAGGTGTCTTGTTCGAAATCCACCATGTTCTAAGTACTCAAAAATCAATTCTTTTGTTCTTGAAAATTTTCAACATGAACCCTAATCAAGGGCATCAAAACCGTAGCTCTTCCTTGGCTATTGGAGCCAAAAATCAATTTCCTTTCCACCATCAAGTCATGGCATATACATATATATTTCATCATAAATAATATAAGCATACCATCAAAGTCATAAAAGCATGTATAGCATATCAAGCATATCATCAAAGCTATAAAATCATGCAAAGCATATCAAGCATAGAAAATTAATCAAAGCTCATAAACACCCACAAATTAATTACATGACCATGGATATGAATCCTCACATGGATTCCACATCCATCAAATAAAATACCATCTCTCACCACCATGCTTGGTTGGTGAGATGGATCTCCCTCTTACCTCTTGAAGATCCTCCAAAGCTTCTTGATTTGTTTCTTTTTCCAAGTCCTTCACCACCAAGGGCTTCTCAAATACAAAACAAAACACAAGTTAATTAACATATCAAGCTTGATTAAGAGGAACCATGGATCAAACATGGTTTAGATCATGAAAAAGAAGAGAAAAAATGAAGTTTCCTTACACTTCACCATAAATACCCTATAACTTTGATCTTGAAGAAACTCCTTGAAGATGAATGATTTAGAGAAAATCTCCAACATGAAAGTTGCTTAGAACATCATGTAGATTCAAGATCTATGGTTGGATGAAATTAAAAGAGCTTGGATGGTGATTTTAGGGGTTTTGACCGAATGATATCTCTTGAAGAACAAATATGAATTTTTTGATTTTTGATAGAAACTTGAAGCTTGAATTTGAAGATCAAGATGAATGATTTTGGAAAAACTCATAACTAGAGATGTTCTTAGAATGATGTTTAGGTTTAGAAAATCAAGACTAAAAGATTAGAAGAGAAAACATGAAATTTACCATTTTTGGTAGAATCTTGAAGCTTGGATTTGAAGTACTAGATGTTGGATTTTGAAGAAACCTTCAACATGAAAGTTGTTTAGAATAAGGTAAGGATTCAAGAAACTAGGTTGGATGAAATTTTTGAGTGATGGAGGGTGTTCTTGGGTGTCATGACCGAACCATGCTAGAAGGAGAAGGAAAGAAAATTTTCTAACACTACAAGAATTTTATAAATTAGCTACCAAATTTAGCTACGAAAAAAATCCGTAGCTAATCCGTAGCTAATTAGCTAGGGATTAGCTAGGGATTAAATTTCCGTAGCTAATTTTTGATAAAAATTTTATGAAACAAATAGCTACAGATTAGCTACGGATTAGCTACGAAAATTTAGCTACAGAAAATTTTAGTAGCTAATCCGTAGTTAATTTTTGAAATGGATTTAACAAACAAATAACTACAAATTAATCTACGGATTAGCTACGAAAAATTAGCTACAAAAATTTTTAGCAGCTAATCCAGTAGCTAATTAACTATAAATTAGCTACTAAATATTTTCGTAGCTAAATTTTAATTGTACAACAAAAATAACTTTACTAATTTACGCCCTCTCGCCACAATTCTTTGATAAGCGTCCAACCTACTCTCCCACGATTCTCCTTCCCTGCCTCCCTCTTTACGCACGTCCTCCACCCAAAGACCAACCATTGCCTCCCCAGCCATCCATTTCCCCTGCCTCTGCCAACCACTTCAATCAGCCAGATCCACCAGCCACACCTCTCCTCCTCCTTACGCGTCAATCAGCCACAGCTAGCACCTCTAGCAGACAATCTCTCAACCATTGCAGCATCTCGAGTAGCCAACCACGACGCCACCGCAGGCAACCACATAGTAATTTCTCTTTGTGTTTCTCTTTCTCTCCTTCTCCCCCCTTTCTTTCGTTCTCTCTGTTCCCCTCCCCCATTCGAATTTTGAACCCTAAACCCCTAATTTGGTTTTCAAAATCAGCTCTTGCAGCACGCCACTACCGGAAACCACCTGGTCACGAAGGCAACGCAGGTTCTCAGGGCATAAGTCATATAATCTCACACCGTCACGACGCCACCGTTGGCTGCTAATGTGAGCATTATTTTTTTTTTATTCTGGGACTTTGACTTATTTGGATTTGTTATTTAGTTGCTACAATTTATTGGTTGTCTATGTACAAAATTTCTTCACTTTTTTTTCCTTAGAAACCTAAGACTATGATTGTGTTTTGTTCTCCATGTTAAGACTATGATTGTATAATGTGGCCTACCAACTTTTGTGACGATTGTTCTTTAGAATTAAACTTGTTTCTTTATATACTCTAATAAGCTCTCTTGGATTGTATATTGGTCATTATGCATGTCTTGCCTTGTGGCGATGGTTATTTGTTCCTGTGTCCCTATATGTGTTATATATATATATATATATATATATATATATATATATATATATATATATCAATTATTGCTTTGTAATCATATACCTAGTACGTGAAGTTATTGCCTTTTATATTATGGAAGAAGTTTTTGTTCATTTATATATATACATACACTAGCAAATAAATGAATTAATGGACAAAGTTAATTCTTGATTAGTGATATTCCACTTTTTCATGCCCTCAACATCTTGTATTTATTTGGAGGCCAATTTCTAGCAATGAGATAAGGGGGGTAATGTTGTGGTGGAGAGGATGGACTTGAAGCTGAAATTGGGTGCCTATGTGTATTGGTTCAAGGGTCTTGATTAGCCATGTCCCCCTTCTTCATACCCTCAACCTCCTTTATTATTTGTTTGGGGGCCAACTTTGGTGCATATTAGCCTATGTGTACTAGTTCAAGGGTTAGATTTCATCATTCCTTCACTCTAATATTTTTTTCTTCCAAAGTTAGTTACAATTTTTTCTAGTAAGCTTTCTGTGTACTTGTTTGCTTTATTTGCATTGGGTATAACTTGCCTTGTACAAAGCTTAGTATCTTTGTCACCGTATTCTGCTTTTGCAATGTAATTTTAGAAAAAAGTAACAAGTTCCGAATACATTTGTAAGTTGTATAAGTATATTTTTATGATTATTAATTGTTGCATAAATTACTATGAGAACAATGCTATACTATGTACATACCCCCCCATGTATTAGAAAAATCGTGTACTATTCATTGTACAAAGTTATATAATTTAAATTTTTTTTTTCCTTCTTTTGTTTTGAGTTCTCCTCAGTATTGCTATCTTGTGATTTGCGAGAAAATATAAGGGATCTTTTCAGGCTAGTACATTGACACTTCTCTGGCTCTATACTTCTTTGAGTGCAATACATCATACATTATACTTTTAATATAAGAAAGTTCGTAAAAGATCTACAATAGCAGTTTTAAAATTGCTCTACATTCTACAATTGTAGTTTAAATGTTTGAAAGAAATGGATGGCTCATTTGTACGATCATATATCATCTATTCCAAGTACTAGTACGGCCATATGGCTCATTTGTACGACCATATATCATATATCAACTTTTATAACCAAATAATTGGTATGATTTAATAAGAAGGCCAAATATCATATATCAACTTTTATAACCAAATCATGTTTCGGGCAATTGGGGATGCAAAGACTGTCATATTATCTTTACAAACTATAAATGTAAGTATAATGTGCTTTGCTTTTGTTCTTCATGACTTTGTGTACAAGACATTTGTTGCTTATCAATCTCAAATGGATTTATTGTTGTTCTTTGCCTGCTTGCCTAGATTCTTTCCCAGTTTCTGATGCATGGTGCCATCCTTCTCCTTTTACTGGAATGAGAATTTTAAAAGTGAAAGTGCCACATGAACCCTGCTCCATCACCATCCCTGTTGACGTAATAACCTTCCTGTTGAATGGATCTCCTGCCAGAGCTTTCAAGGTGGAGTTCTTAAAGGTATTTTTTCTTTATTGACAAGAATTTGTTAAAAAATTTTGTATATTGGCAAAAGAGTCTTATTCAAGATTCAACACTTTTGACATAATTCTTTTTCTTATATTGGCTTTCTAGAATATATATTTTAGCTCAAAATTTACCATTTTTTCTGATCCTTAATAAGAAGCAAAAATGGTTTACATTTGGTGATTAAAAATTTATCAATTACTGATTCAACTAACCAACTTCGCCGAAGTTATCAACTACCTCCAGCTGGTTTAGTATTTGTTTTGCTATGTTATAGCTATGTGATTGTGTGTAGACTTAAATGGCCTATCAGAAGATTTGGTTTTTTGAGAACACGGTGGCGTCGTTTAATCATGAAGCTGACCCCACCTTGTGGGAATTTCTCACTGGGAAAAAGCTTTGATTGTTGTTTTTCTATAGCTATGTGATTGTGTGTAGATCTAGTAAGTTGATTCTGTGATGATGTCAACTTCATTGATTTTTATTTTATTTTTTTTCCTTTGTGATAGCAAGTATCAAGCAGGAGCATGGGAGAGAATTGATTGCTGATTTTCACAAATTTATAAGGTAAAGTGTTGTCTAAACATTTACGTCATAGCACTGGTATTAGTAAATCTGTTCCTTTGTGGTAAATCAAGTCAAGTAGTCTTATCTAAGGATTGATGCTTGATTGAATCAACTACTTACCAAACTGCTATTTTTCTTTGGTGATCTAAGATAGGGAAAAAAATCATGTTATTTTTCTTTCTTAGGGAGAAATCTAATGGACAGGAAGAGCATGTAGTATGCTTGATTTCATTAATTACTTATCATATTGCCAACATTGGCATTTGATCAAATGTAATGAACTTTGGAGATTTTAGTCTCTAAGTTGGAGGAAAAGAGAAATGCTAAGTACGAAAACTGTGATTGCTTAAATGAAACCGACTCACAAGAATGTCAATCACATTAATCATTTTTTATCTGTGATAGGCACCCTTAAAACTGATAGCCTTGTAGATCTCTATGTAACATATGTGGAAAATGTTATTTGTTCTCAGCTTTTCTCTTATAATGTCTCATGATGTGGTAAAGACAGACTCAGTTAAAAGATTTATGTGTACCATATGTGAGAAGGAATATGTTACATCCAAGTCTGACATAGGTCAGAAAAGTGAGTTCTTTGAGATACCAGAGGTATAAGTTTCCTAAACTTGACCTTTAATGTTTTCCAGCCATGTGGTTGAGTCCTTTAAAGTTACCTAGTCAGTATATCTGGTTGAGGAAGTATATGTGGTTTGGTGATATATGATAGAAAAGTTTCCTTCTTTATGAAAGGAGAGGTTTTTTGTATAGGAAAAGCATATACTATACTTCCTTTAAGTAGCTTAGTGTAGGAATATAACGTCATCACTCATTGTCGAGAGGCTGTTTATAAGTCTAGAGGCTTAACATTATTTGATGCAATACACTGCTTAAGGGAAATGTTGTATATTCAGATGCTAAAATTACACGTTATTAATGGTCAGGCTGAATAAAGTTGCTTTAAAAATTATGAAATGTGCTCAAATTGTATCAATCGACACAAAATTCTTAGATACACAATCCAAGATAGGCATGAAGCAATTAAAAGGGCATCTGTCATATGTCATTACAAGAGTAACGGTAGTTGTCAATATTTATTTTACAGTTTTATTGTTATCTGATTTCTTTGTATTCATAATAAAATTGAAAATATTACTTGAAGAATCATGTGTTAATGTTGAAGAAGGTGCACTTTTGTTGAGTTTTTCCATTACTGACAGTTAAAGGAAAATATATCAAATTTTCAGTACTACAGGTCAGTACAGACAATTTTTTGTCCATAACATAATGTTTTCTGAACTTATTGTATTGAAAATGTATATTTTAGTGCTTGACCCGTATGTATTGATTGTGGATGTTGATATAATTTGTATTGGAAGGTGGGCAAGCCATTACATATAGGTTTGATAAATTATTTCTCCCTTCCTCATTTTGGTGATTTCTTTGGGTTTGTAGGTGAAGATGTAGTTCCAGAAGTTGGCTTCAGAAAGGTTGTTCAAACATGTAGCGGTGGAAGAATGACTTAGGAAATACTATGGTCGATGCACCAAAAAAATGCACTTTTAGTGTAAACATCATCTTGCTTTCTAGCTCTAGTGTTTTAGTAAAACCATGATGCAGTTACTATTAAGCAATATACAAATCAATAAAATTAAAATATATCTTCGAAATTGTCTTCACTCTTAATTTTTAGCCATTTATTTTAATTTTGAATTTTCGCATTCTTTTTATCCGTTTGCCTTTGTTGTCTGAAATGTCTTCACTAAGTTTTTCTTTTTCTAGTAGTAGTGTAATTGAAAACGGCAACGTTATTCGTCCATCATTTGTTTATTCCTCCTGTTTTTAGAATCATTTGTTTACGCATTGTTTTCTATTTAAAGAGGTACATTCTGTATAAATATCTAATCCTTTTTCAAAAAGAAATTGAATAGGAAAGAAAAAAATGATCCTTTTAGCCTCAGCCCTTTGGTCCCAACCTGCATGGGTAGTGCTTACTGTTTTATTTTGAATGGCCACTATGGCTGCAAGCGATGCCTCCAAGGGAGACGTGGGCATCAAAAGATTCAAGTAGGTATTCTACTAATTCTTTTGGTAATTAATTATTATTACTACAACATAATTCCTTTTTGTAGATCTTATATACTTTTGTTGACCTTTTTTTTTTGGCTTCTAGGTTACAGTCTATTCATTAAGTGTCCCCATCCAATTGAGAAGCAAGGCAGGTGAAGTTTTGGTTCCATAATTGAAGAACCCAAATGATGGTAACACACTGCCAACACTTTTCAAGTCATTTTCACATGGATCTTCATCTTCTTACTTTTGGGGCCCTGATATGGACAATTATTGCTCGCTAACCATCATTGTATATAGAGACCTGACCATGTACCGAGACTGATTTTGAGATGTATAGATTTTAATTATGAGTATGGAATTTGATTTTTGAGTCAGTTAGCAAGTTTGAACTCCTGATTGATTTATAGATATGCAGCCTATTTACTGTTTCTTAATTTGGAGTTGCTTTTATTTGGATCCTCTGTACATTTGGTAGTTGATCCATGGACAAGAGAATCCTGTGGGTTTGGGTTTGTGACAATGGAGACTGGTGAGGAGGTTGATCGATGCTTAAAGTACTTGGACCCCTCTGTACTTGAAGGCCATGTCATTACGGTGGTGAAGGTATAATTTCTGAGCATGTTTTAGTTTTGGGCTTGGATTCTTAATTGCTTTGGTTATTGTTCAACTCTAATGCATGGAAGATATATGGATGATTTTCGCTTTAAGTTCTTCTGAGTTTTGATTGTTTGATGCTTCTTTCCATTTGAAGTTTCTGTGGCAAACATGCTGCTGCTCCTTTGTAGGGTAGCGTATCAAGCCCAAATCAGCATCCAAGCCTATTTAGCTGATTGGCACGATGTAATAGAATGGCAGCAGAATTGTCATTAGCAAACAGTGTGGCAGAGACCGCAGAGGAACTTTTTCAAAGCCAATGTAGATGTGGCTATCTTTGCTGCTGACCACTCGTACGGTGTTGGTGTGGTTATTAGAGATTGGAATGGAAGATTTGTTGCTGCAAAATCCATGAAAATAAATGGCAATGTTGATGCTCACAGGGGGGAACTTCTTGCAGCTAAGGAAGGACTTTAATTTGCCTGGGAGTTGGGTATTAAGAACTTGGTGCTAGAAGGAGATGCTACGAATGTTTATAGCAGTTTGGAGTTTGACTCTGAGGATCTCTCATATAATGGGAATATTTTACAGGACATCTCTATTGTAGCCTCTTGGTTTGCTTGTTTTCAAGCTTGTTTTGTTGTAGACATTGTAAAGAGAATAACAAAATTAAATCTCTATAATTGTTCTCTAAATTTTTTTTTCCCTATCTCCTACTTCATCCTATGAGTCTTATTAGGAGAGAAATTCTTTTACACTGTAAGAGTAATATATTGTATTAGTAAAAATGTAACATGTAAATATGTATAATCATATAGATCATTGAATTAAAAATAAAATATTTTTAAGTTAAATTTATATAATTACCCAACAATTGAAAATATTATTTTCTTGAATATAAGAATTTTTCCTATTAAGAGATCACACAGGAGGCTCCTCCCCTGAGCTCGTAAGTGAGACGTTTGAGTTATAATTTTTTATAATATCAGACAACTCAAATAAATTAAAATTATATTTTTTTAATTATGTATTTTACTAATTTTTAATAATGAATATCTCACAACAAGCTTAATTCATGTGCTTAAAAAAAATTGAAACCGTCCCTCTCAGTGTAATATAAATCTAAATCTACACTACACTAGTTGTTAGCATTCAACACAAGTATTTTCTCGTACCAGATGTCGTCCCACTTAGTGTAATATAAATCTAAATCTATATAATAATAATAATAAAAACTTATATTTCCCCCCAGAATTAATTCCCGCTGAGATCAATCACATTTGTATTTTAATATTAATATTATACTCCCTTATTTTCCTTCTCTCTCTTTCTTTTCCTCTTTCACGACACTATACTCCCCCTCTCTCTTCAAAACAATGTTTACTTTTTCCTCTTTATCTCTTTCCTCTCTGTCTCTTTATCTCTTCAAAACAGATCCAAATAATCTGAACTAAATAGTCTCTGGCGAGAAGAGTTGGTTCAGTGCTGCAAGGGGCTTCAAATCCTTCGTCGTATCTGTTCACCCCATCGCCCACTTCTTCGTCAGCTCCACCGCCGGCTTGGCCCCCTTCATCGTCCTCGTCATCGTCCCTTTTATAAGTGCGTGTGCCTGTGCTATACCACCACCTTCATCATGCTCCTATTTCCTTCACTTTCTATTACTTTAATAAATATTCAATATTATATTATTATTTTATATATATTTTTTCTAACACTCTTATTCCTATTTTTGTGGCATGTTGCAGCGTTTTGCCATTGCATTGACTTGTGCCTTTACTAGCGGTAAGATTTCAATAATGTCTCTGTTCTCCTTTTTTTTTAAAAAAAAAAAACTTTTATGATGACAATTTTTCTTTTTTTTTTTTTTTCATTTATGATTTATATTATTTGGTTTAAATGTGGGGTGAAAAAAAAATCATGTTGTTTTGATTTTAGAACCCTGCAACTTGTTTGGTCTGCTTGGTATGGTTAGATGCTGATTACTTGATTATTTTTCTCAAGACTTGAGTTATTCTTTTTGCGGAATTCTGATAGCATTTCTAGTTACTATGCATAAGGACGATGTCAAGGCTGTTAGTTATTAGTTTTTTTTTTTGGTTACTTAATTTTAATAGATCAATGCTACTGCTTTTCTTTTCTTTCTTACCCCATGCTTTTAAGTGAAAATAAAAGGAGATGAGATTTGATTCTTTCTTATTAAGTTATTTTGGCTATTTATATAGCTACGATTTGTGCAATGGAAAATAAAATAACAGTATAAATCAATTTGAGATTTTAGTTTAACTTTTCAATAAGAATTGCTAATTTTAGGGCTTACACGATGCTCATCTGTTGATTTTGTCTTTGTATGATTCCTGCTTCTGATTGTTATGTTTCCTAGAAAATAGGGATGAATTTTGAAAGTGGCAACTGGCAATCATTTTTATTTAGACTATTGATTTTGTTGTTTGTTTACTACTTTATTACGTACCGACAAATGAATTCATGATGGTGTATGGCACTTACAATACCTGACTCTGCATGTTCCATGCATGATCGGTAGAATCATGAATATATATGAATGTGTCCACCGGAACACTTATTTGCATCCCACAAAGCCACGATTAATTGTATATAGCATTAGCGCCACATGAAATTCGTGTGTGAATTATATAGCATTAGCAAAATTTTTTCTTCTACAATCTAAAGGTGCTCTTATATATATATAAATCTAATCCTCTGTTTTTATGGATTTGAAAATAAAAACTTTTTTTGAATCTGCATGTCTACTCTAATCTGATTGATTTTAAATCATGCATATATGTTTTGTAGTACCATTGCTAGCATATATTATCCTTAACTGTTATGAGCCAAAAAAATTCTAGAGAAAAAAAAAAAGAAGAAAAGACACATGAAGTTTTTGTGCTGAAGGAAAAAGCCGGTAGACATATCAATGGTTGAAATATACATAAACATACAAAAAAATAAACATACAGTATAATATCACAACCAACCTGTTCAAGGGTCCAAACATACTTTTTGGCATACTGTTGAGAATTTAGTTTATTTTTTGTAGCATTCTTTGTCATATATAATCATTTTGGTGAGCGAAACCTTAGTTTCTCGTTTGAGATTCAATATCAGTGAGCACATGTACTTTTTGAAGGTACTGCTCATTATATTGAATCTTGAATTGTCCAAGTTGGACAGTTTGGGAAGAAACTTTTCCTTCACTTGATTATAGTTACTCCTTAAATCTCATATCATATACTTGATGAAATTTTGTTGTGTAACATTTTCTTTTGTTCTCTGGGTGCATACTTGATCGTGGTAGATGTCGCCACTTTCTAGTCGTGCACTTGGAGACCAATGGGAAGTGCTGCCGAAATTTCGTCAAGTATACGATGTGTGATTTTTGTGAGTACTATCAATCAAGTGTTGAAAAAGTGTCTTCTCGAATGGGATAGGGCCATACCCATACCATGTTAAGAGAGATAGGGATTTCAAAAATAATAGTACTAATGTGTTAAATCGACTTCAGCAATCATGAAACCTGATCGAAGTTGGATGTTACGAAGAAAGGATCACACTGGCCTTGTAAGTGAAGAATTCAAGGATGGAGTTGATGATTTCATCAAGGTCGCCAAAGGACACCCGATGGTTTCTGATGCATTAAGTCGCATTCCTTGTCCATGTGCAAAATGTAAGAACCATGTTTGGATGGAGTCTTTTTCAGTAGAGAACCATCTGTACAAGTACGGATTTGTGGAGGGTTATGTAAATTGGACCATTCATGGTGAGGACAGATGGGGGGATAGTGGTTCAGTATCCATTGTCGATGATGATGAAGTGGAGACTAGGAATCCATATGTGGATATGATTATGGATGTTGCGGGTGATATATTAAATCCAGAAGTTCAAGATTTGGAAGAGGATCCGAATCCGTCAGCTTCAAAGTTTTATGATTTGTTGAGGGACGCTGACGAACCTTTATGGGATGGTTGCCATAAGCACACGAAATTGTCAGCTGTAACTCAACTCTTGAATTTGAAGTCAGAGTTCAACATGAGTGAGAGTTGTTATAACCGAATGATTGTCATAATTAAGAGCATGCTTCCAGAATCAGAAAGGTTACCCGAAAATTATTATAGATCAAAGAGAATGGTTAATGATTTGGGATTAGGATATGAGAAGATAGATGCATGTCTTAATCATTGCATGTTGTATTATGGACAATATATGGACAAGAGTGTTTACTCAGTGTGCTTAGTATGCGGACACCCGCGATTCAAACCGAAGGTGGGACGTTCTAAAAATCAGAAGGATGTGCCATTCTCAGTGTTGCGATATTTTCCCATTATTCCGAGACTCCAACGTTTGTTTATGTCCAAAAAGACGCACAATATATGCGCGGCATGCGGATGGAGTGCGTCAAGATAAATCGTTGATCATGCATCCACCGACGCCGAGGCTTGGAAAAGTTTTGACGCCATCCATTCGACATTTGCGCTAGAAACTCGAAATGTTAGGCTTGGCCTTTGCACTGACGGTTTTAATCCATTCAATAATTCAGCTACTCCATACTCATGTTGGCCTCGTTTTTGTCACACCTTATAATTTTCCCCAAGCATGTGTTTGAAAAGGGAATACATATTCCTTACTCTTGTGATTCCTGGACCGAAGTCACTTAGGGTAAAAGTTTAGACGTCTATCTTAGGCCATTGATTGATGACTTAAAGATTTTGTGGGATAATGGGGTGAACACTTTTGATGCATGGAATAAGCAAAATTTTAATATGAAAGCGGCTTTGTTGTGGACAATAAGTGACTTTCCAGCTTATGGAATGCTAAGTGGATGGAGCACTCATGGAAAACTTGCTTGTCCCTACTTGTATGGACAACAAGTAAGTCATTCGTATTGAAACATGGTAGGAAGTGTTGTTGGTTTGATTGTCATCGTCAATATCGCCTCCCGAACATCCGTTTCGTCGTGATCGATATTCTTTTAAGAAGAATTCAACAGTGCAAAGTTTTTGCCACTACAACGAATGAGTGGGACAAATGTCTTGAATAGAGTGACTCAACTTGAGAAAGTCATTTTTGGCTTGAATTCACGTAACCAAAAACAACGTGGCTTTGGTCAGTTTCACAACTGGGTGAAGAAGAGCATATTTTGGGAATTGCCTTATTGGTCCACTAATCTGATACGACATAATTTGGATGTTATGCATGTTGAGAAGAATGTGTTTGAGAATATCTTCAACATTGTTATGGACATAAAGGGCAAGACAAAAGACGGTGCAAATGCAAGAGAAGATTTGAAGATAATATGCAAACGTCCCACCTTAGAATTGATTGTTGAGAATGGCAAGTATAAAAAACCGAAGGCAACTTATGTGTTAAATGCCAATCAAAGGAGGACAAAGTGTGTGAATGGATAAAACAATTGAAATTTCCGATGGGTATGCTTCAAACATTGCACGTTGCATCAATTTAGATGATGGGAAGATATATGGAATGAAAAGTCACGATTGTCATGTTTTTATGCAAAGGTTAATTCCTCAGCGTTTCGTCATATGTTACCAAAACCTATATGGGGAGCATTAACAGAGCTTAGCTTGTTCTTTAAAGAAATTTGTGCAACTGAAATACGTACTTCTGTTATGGAAAAAGTGAGCTTTCTATCATTGAAACAATTTGCAAGTTAGAGAAGATTTTTCCGCCAAACATTCTTTGACGTGATGGAACATTTAGTTGTGCATCTCCCCTATGAAGCTAAGGTTGGAGGACCTGTGCAATACAGATGGATGTATCCATTTGAGAGGTGTATGTTGTACTTGAAAAGGAAGGTTCGAAATAAGGCGAGAGTTGAAGGGTCTATCTGTGAAGCATATAATCTAGAAGAAATTTCCAATTTTGCTTCCATGTATTTTGATCCACAAATACAGACAAGGCGCACTCAAGTTCCTCGAAACGATGATGGTGGGGAAGATATGACTAATGAATGCTTGTCTATTTTTAAACATCCATGTCGCCCTATTGGGAGAGGTCGTAATAGGTTCTTGACAGATGTTGAGCTTCAAATTGCTGAGACTTATGTGCTTGTAAATTGCAGAGAAGTAGAACCCTATCTCCAGTAAGTCTACTCACTAACCTATCTATTTAATAAATTTCAATTACATTATGTTCAATATTAATTATTGTATTTATTAGACAATTCGAGGATTCGCTAAGGGAGACAAATTCTAGTATCTCCGAAGATCAAATATTGGAACTTCGGGATAAAGACTTTAGTAGGTGGCTAAAACATCTAGTGAGTTCTTTCATCCATAATCATATATATTATATAAAAAATAATGTTCGTTATACAAATACTAAATGTTACAACTATTTATTCTCTTTGTAATGATTCACAGGTAAATATGGGTCAAATTGAGGATCGAATGATTCGACAGATAAGTTATGGTCCATCTAAGTCTGTTACTTCTTACAATGGTTTAATAGTTAATGGTTATAGGTTCCATACTAAGGAGTACGGACAAAATAAAGCTACCATGAACAGTGGGGTTTGCGTTAGAGGAAATATATATGGTGAGAATGACTTAGACTATTATGGCATCGTTGAAGAGATATTGGAATTGTCATATCTAGGTCGAACAAAGTATTTCTTTTTTACGGTGCAGTGGTTTGACCCGATTAATGGAGTCAATGTTGATGAGAGATATGGATTGATTGATGTCAAGCACAAATCGAGGCTTCACTCAAATGAGCCATTTGTATTAGCCGAAACAAGCACAACAAGTATACTATACAGTATACCCACAGTGCGGGGGTCGAGCTAGTGGGGAATGGTGGGCAGCTTGTAAGGTTAGAGCAAGACTCTTTGTGACTGAGTCATTCAATGATGAATGTGATGGCCCGAGTGAGATAGCTACTATCGATTACTACCAAGATGATGGATCCTTGACAACACCTAATATCATCACAGATGATGGGGTGATTTCCTTGTTTGATGCATATGCCCCAATGGAAGAAGTGGACATAAATGAAATACATAATCCGAATGATGTTCCGTTTGTTGACCAATTCATTGATGACAACGAAGAAGATGAAAATACCGAGTTCATAGATGAAGATGAGGAGTTATATGATTCAAACTCAAGTAGTAGCAGTTGAACTTTGTTTATGGTATTTACACTGAAATATTATTTTTATATTTTATGACATTTTTTGACAATATTGATGTATATAGTTTGTTAACATGTTATGTTTCATTATTGCAGACATTTATCATGGCAATCCGAGGCAGGGGCAATGGACGTGGTCGAGGGAGCGGCCGCAACAATCCACCTAATTGTTCTCAACTGCGCACTAGTTCACCACCACTGCACTTTCTCCGCGCTCCCAGGTATACTTATATAATAATCTTTTTTTTGTTAACTCTTGATCTATATATATTTATGAATTTAGATTGCCTATAATATAATGTTACGTGTTATTTCAGCTACTAGCCCCTTGACCATTGGTGACCCATCAACTGCTGTTCCACCTTCCACTAGTGTCCATGTCCCTGTCCCACCCACCACTGTCGATGTCTCTGTCCCACCCCCACTTTGTGCCTCTAATTAGTGACCCAATTTCTATGCCTTCAAGTGAAGCATCCCAAACAGAAATTGATAGAAGGCTAGTTATATCTGTGGAAGACGTCTCTCAACCGTGAGTAATAGTGTGAATGTCATGTTTTATTACATTTATTTACTTTTAGATTATTAACATATCATGGACTTGTAGGAGGAGGTTTGTCCCGCAGTCTGTGACTCGTGAGATTATGGCCACTGTGATCACACGGATGCCCATTCCAGCTGAAAAATGGAAAAATTATCCTGTTAACTTGAAGGATGAACTATTTCAAGATTTTATGGTAAGTAATTATGTTTTTAGCCACATTGTATTATACAATTATCTATATAGAGAAATACTAACATTGATTTGTTGTAGAATAAATATCGATTTGCATCAGATTACGATCATTGTATGGCAAGAACTGTTTGGGACAGAACATGCATGGATCGTTATTCAGATGATTTGAAGAATTATAGGAAGACAATCATGAAAAAGTTGGGGACATCAAACATGGCTGACCTTAAGGGCCATGGACCCCCAATTTTGAAGTCAGAAGTGTGGGATGGTCTAGTTGACATTTGGTTAACGCCAGAGTGGCAAAAGAAGTCTGTTGCTGGTCGAAGCAACAGAGCGGCCGTGCCTGATGCTGTCCTGCACACTGCAGGCTCAATAAGCTTTGGTCAACATAAGAAGAAGATGGTAATATAGAAAATTTCTTATGTATTTGTTGCAATATCCTAATAATTCTATTTTATACTATTGTATAATTATAGTACAAGTGAGTTAAGGTTCTAGCAGCTTGTATGTTGTGTGACACTTTGGCTGTATGAATCTAAATTGCATGACGTTGCTCTCATTTTAAAAATAAGATACAAGGTTTTTTGTGATTTTAGAATTTTATATTCTAATAGATGTTGATTACAGGAGGTAGAGTTGAATCGTCCAGTCCCTTTCAGAGACTTGTATGAGAGTGTGCATAAGAGGAAAAATGGAGAATATGTCACTCAGCGCTCGAAGGATTTCATTGTAAGTATCTTTAAAATTAAAATTAATTATATTTAAGTTGATTGTTTTGATAAAATTTTTAACATTTTTCATTTCAGGACTCTTATGACACCACGATATTAGATAAGTATGGAGAAGACTCTTCTTGCATCCTATGGTAGATCGGGAGGTGTGGATGCAAGTGACGGTCCCAACAAGAAGGGACGAGTCTATGGCATGAGTCACAGTTTAGGTATTAACATTCATGGCTCTAGCTCTGCTTCTTCCTCACATGTTGGTGGTTCCTGCTGCACTATTCCAACACAAGCCATAAAGGAAGCTGTTAATGAAGCGATTGCTTCCTTTGTCCAAACGCAGCTGGGGCCCATCCTCCGTGACATTGTTGGTTCTCAAGCAAGAAGTGGTGTGCCGCAAACACCATCGCAAGGCAATGCAGTTGGAGAGGATGATGAAGCTAATGATGATGAGACTAACTTGGATTGATTTTGTACTTATTGATTTGTTATCCTTTGTACAAAGAACATGTTTTGAACTAATGTAATTATGATATTTTGTTACTTTGCACAAACTATTTGTTGGGTTTCTTTATTTGAATTTGAATTTTGTTGGATTGAATTTTGATTGAATTGAATTCTGGTTGGATTGAATTCTAGTTGGATTGAATTCTGTTTACAGGTATAGGGATTAGCTACTGATTTGCTACGGATTAGCTACGGAATTGCTAGGGATAATTGCTACGGATTAGCTACGGAATTGCTAGGGATTTACGAACATAATAGCTAGGAAATAGCTACGGAATTGCTAGGGATAATTGCTACGGATTAACTACGGAATTGCTAGGGATAATTGCTACGGATTAGCTAGGGAATTGCTACGGATTTATCAACATAATAGCTAGGAAATAGCTACGGAATTGCTAGGGATAATTGCTACGGATTAGCTAGGGAATTGCTACGGATTTATCAACATAATAGCTAGGAAATAGCTACGGAATTGCTAGGGATAATTGCTACGGATTAGCTAGGGAATTGCTACGGATTTATCAACATAATAGCTAGGAAATAGCTACGGAATTGCTAGGGATAATTGCTACGGATTAACTACGGAATTGCTAGGGATAATTGCTACGGATTAGCTACGGAATTGCTATGGATTTTGCAACGTAATAGCTATGAAATAGCTACGGAATTGCTACGGATTAGCTACGAAATTGCTACGGAATTGCTACAGAATTTTTTCGTAGCTAATTACCTACGGAAATATAAATAGTCTTTAAACAAAAATTAGCTACGAATTTGCTTCGGATTAGCTACGGAATTTTTTTTATTACCTACGGATTAGCTACGGATTTTTTTTGTAGCTAATTAGCTACCAAAATTTTACTACGGACTAATCCGTAGCTAAGTCGTAGTTAATCCGTAGCGAATTAATTTACCTACGGATTAGCTACGGATTAGCTACGGATTTTTCCGTAGCTAATTTATAAATTTCTTGTAGTGTAAGAGCTTTGTTTGAAGGAAAGTTTCAAGAATGATGAAGTATGATCAATAATGACCAAAGGTGACCAATATGGTCTTCAAATGTCACTTTTGTCTCTAATTGCAGCCCAAAACTGTAGCCCCCTTCCAAGCATTCTCCTAAGGAAGCAAACAAAGCAATAATGAAACAAAATTGACTAAAGCAAATCATAATTGACATAAAGCATCAAATAATGTCATAAGCTTTTTCTTTGTCTTCTAAACAAGCCAAAATCGTCCCCTTCCTCTTCATAATGCATTCAAGTAGTTGTCTTCATTATTTGCCACCCTTTGAAGCATTTCTAGCCATTGATTAATTCAATGGTTAGGATTTTGGTAGATTTTTAATTTTAGAAGACTAAATCTAGGCCATTGGATTTTTCTCCTTTAAATTCTAGCCCTTAGATGTGTCTTCAAAATTAAGGGTCAATATTGCTTCTTCAAACTTTAAATCCAAGGGTCCTAATTAGTCTTTGCCATTTTAGAAGACCAAATCTCTACCCTTGATTAATTCTTCATCCAATGGTCATAAATGGTCTTTGTTACTTTTTAAGATTAAATCTCCACCCTTGATTTAATCTAAATTCAATGGTTATAAATAGTCGTTGTCATTTTTCAAGGCCAACTCTACACCTTTGATTACATCTATGGTTGATATCAAAGCCTTCCTAACTAAGCTTATTCTCACACCATTGATTAAATCAATGGTTATTATCCAAGGCTTCTTTATTAAGTTTGTTTCTTAACCTTTGATTAAATCAATGGTTAATATTCAAACTAAGTATTCTCATCCAAGGGTATAAATCAAGTCAAGTTCTCTTTGTTGACTACGCAGTATAATATTTATTCTCGTATCCTACAAATAATATTTTTACTGTATTTTTATCATCCGATAATTAAATACAGTATAAAATACAGTACAAGAAATTTTCTAAAACTGTTTCCGGATTCAGGTTTAGTAAGATCCCCTATCTCCGTCTAAACAGTACAAATTTTTCTATGCATAGAAAAATTTTTACTTTGTGGGACCCACCTGGGCCCACGTATGGCCACTTGGGCCCACATACCCCTTGCGGGACCCACAGATAGGAAAAATTTCAAAATCATCCATAAAATCGCAAAAATTATAAAATGCACAAATATCAAATTAAATTACGTAAAATAATTACCTAATGGTAAAAATTAAATTACGTAAAGTTTTCCCCGGCCCGAAAATTTTTATTTTCCTGACACAGAGTAAATCACTCAAAACAATCAAATACGCTGACGGAATAATCAAAATAATTTTACAGTGCACAGAAATTACTAAACAGTAAAATTTTGTTAACTATTAAAATTATTGTTTAAGAGATAGGAAATTTGGGGTGTTACACGATTCAATAGTTGTAACCAAGCCATAGGAAAGGAAGTTCAAAAGCTTGCTAGCTTTCTAGGCATTGTTGCCTGAACCCCTGAACTAACACCTTTAAACATAGAAGATTGGAGAGTTTTTGACAAAGAAGAAAAGAAGAAATTGGTGGAGTTTGTGAGGGTATGAAATAACTATTCTTATTAGGTGTGAATATTATTTAAATGTTATTTCTTTCATACATGAAATTACCTTGTAAATGCTTGCTCTGTTTTTTAGAATAAGTTCTCAATCCCAGTACATGGTGAGGAGTTTGTCAAAAAGTCACTAGGGAAGAAATGGAAAGATTACAAATGTGATTTGAAGAGTATATATATGACAAAGTATAAGACCAAAGATGCCTTGCTGAAAAATAGACCGAGTCTCATACCAAGGGACCAGTGGACTGGTCTTATCTCTTATTGGGTTTCTGATAAAGCAAAGGTATAAACTTTAGAAGCCTTAAAACACACACACACACACACACACACAGTTGCCTTGTTTTTATGTTTTATAGAGTGCTTTGATTGTTTGTATTTAGTTTTCATACATAAATTATATGTTGTTATTTATGTGCAATGATAGAAGCGTAGCCAAGCAAATAGAAGCAATAGAGCTAAGCAAAAGATGCCTCACACAGGAGGATCCAAAAGCTTTGGAACCTTGATGGATGAAAAGGTATTTATGTATAAATTACAAAATATAAGATTCTAAAGTCCTTTTGTGTCATGCATAATTGTTTGGCATTGATTTAATTATATTAGGCTATAAATGGGATAGAGCCTCAACGAGCATAAATTTACATATTAACTCATACAAAGCGTAAGGATGGTAGACCATTGGATGAGGAGTCTGCAAGGACAGTTGTAAGATTTCTTATACAATTTTATCCTTCACAAGTTCAGTATGTGTAGTATTCAAATTATTTTAAATATTTTTATATGAATTTGAGTATGTCATAAATTGTTATCTTAATTGTGATTAGGACATTATGAAAGAAAAGTTGAGCAATGGTGAGACATCTAATGAACAAACTACTGGTAGTGTTGCTTAGGAAGGAGATGTGTCAAGTATTGGGAAGTGAAAGAAGTGGGTATATCAGAGGTTTAGGACTTGGTCCAACCCCTTCTCTATTGTGGGGTAATAAATCTTCCCTAGGAAATATTGTTGCAGATGATTTGTCTACTGAGGTTGTCCAAAGGTTAGAACAAGAGATGAAGGAGTTAAAGGAAAAACATAATGAAGAAATGAGTTTGACGAAACAAAACCAAGATAGGCTACTGTCTGAATTATCATGGGTGAGACAAGTTATGTGCAAATTTGCTCCTATGGAATTATCTATGCCTCAAAATTTTAGTGGAAGCTCAACTGGACAGGTTAGTTTTTCAAAGATTTTAATATTTTTCTTAAAATTTAATGTTATGAGACTGTTCTGTTATCTTACATCTTAATTTTTACTAGGTCCTTGATGCTAATAGTGGCCATGAACGAGCACCACAAGCACCACAGAGACTATTTCAATTACACAGGGTTGATGAAAATACTATAGCCCCTCATGGTATTGTACTTCCTTTAAAATATGTTAATATAGTGCTTATTTTTTAAATTGTGCTTGATTTTGTTGTAGATTGTGCTAATTTTATGATATTTTCATCATTTGTTAAGTATTTAACATTAGACTTATTCTCTTGTGTGTATAGGCATATAGCTGACATCTTTGTTTTAGATTTGTACTTTTAGTTAACTTTTCTATGTTGCATTGCATTGTATGACAATTTTTTTATAGACTTGTAATTAAAATAAATTTTTGTTAATTGATTTTGGACATATTATTATATATTTTAATTTTCATTGGTATTTTTTAATTAAGGTTGATGAACTATATCTGAATGACACTTTATTTTTTATTTTATCATTGCAGGTCATACACTATGATTTTGAAAAATTTCGTATGTGAAAGACTTTATTATGATTAAGAGTTACAGATTTGTTTATGACTATATATTATCTTGTATTATGACTATTTGATAACACTACTTATTAGATGGTGTACTTTTATGTTTTGTTGTTGACACTATAAAGTTATGGATGTTTTTTATTTATTGTGGATTTAATGAAATATATTTTGCTTCTTAGAATGAATTTTAGTCTAATGTATTTAGAAACATTTGTATGTTATGATTTAAGTTCTTTATGGGTAAATATTATTATCACTAAAATTTTTGTTATTGACATTGAAATTTCACTTTGAATGGCAAATAGACATAATATTTTTTGACAATATTAATAGTTAAGAAAAACCTCTTTAAATTTTGTCAAATCTTAAAAGACAAATAAGCATAACATCTCCCGACAATAGTAATTGTTGGCATAAGTTTTGCATAATTTTTACTGGCTATCAAATGCATTGGGTTAATGAATCTTGAAACAGTTTTAGTAGCCATAATAATTGTTGGTAAAATACACATTTTTTTCCTGCAATAAATGGGTCTTTACTGGCAATAACAAAGGCTGCTAAAGACATCGAAAAGGCAAACTTGGAGATAGTTTTAGCGGCCATTACAATTGTCGTAAAAAGGCACATTTTTTCCCAGCAATAAAATGCGTTTTTATTGGCAATAACAAAGGCTGTTAAAAGAGATAAAAAAAAGGCAAACCTTGAGCCAATTTTTGTGGCCATTGCAATTGCCGGTAAAAGGAACACTTTTTACCGAC
Organism: Ormosia emarginata; assembly: GCA_029884605.1. Classification (NCBI taxonomy): domain Eukaryota; kingdom Viridiplantae; phylum Streptophyta; class Magnoliopsida; order Fabales; family Fabaceae; genus Ormosia; species Ormosia emarginata. The sequence continues at coordinate 53,292,599 of JAQQTP010000088.1, forward strand.
AATAAAACGAGTCTTTACCGACAATAACAAAGGCCGTTAAAAGACATCAAAGAAGGAAAACCTGAAGACAATTTTAGCGGCCATTACAATTGCCGGTAAAGGAGACACTTTTTTCCGACAATAAAAATGGTCTTTACCGGCAATAATAAAGGCTGTTAAAGACGTCATGAGGTGAGATCTGGGGACATTTTTAGCGGCCATTATAATTACCGGTAATTAATGGCCGCTAAAAGACTAACCTTTACCGGCCATAAAAAGGATATTTACCAGCACTCAGTGTAATGGCCGGTAAAACCTTTGCCGACACTGGATACAGCTACAATTAATTAATTGCCGGTAAAGATTTTTGCGGCAATTTTTATTGCCGCTAAAAGTCATTTTTATGGCCGCTAAAAAGCTTTTCTGTTGTAGTGAAAGTGAGCAATCCCACATGGATTCCTCAACCAACAACACACAAGACATCTCCTCACTACCAAGATTGGTTGAAGAGGATTATCTCCCTCTTACCTATTGAAGACAACTCAAGAAAGCAAGCCTCTTGGTTCTCTCCTTGAAATTTCGTTCAAATCTCCAAGAAACCCTAGAATGAGCAAACTTTCAGAATCACAAACCAAAGCTTGAAAAGAAGAGTCCTTAGTCACAAAGGTGGCCAAGGAACACGAAGAAGAGAAGGGAAAATAGAAAAAGTCATGAACTTTACCTTGAAGATTCAAAGCTTAGAGCTTTAATGGTGGATGATAGAAATAGAGGATTTAGGAGGTGACCACCAAAGAGAAGTATCTTAGAAGAATGGAAGAATGCTAGAAATGTGATTGATTGAAATTTTTGTGATGGTGGAGGTGGAGAATGGTGTGGTGCCGTGGAGGAAGGAAGAAAAATGGAAGAGAATGGCTTTGAGAGAAAATGAGAGAAGAGAGAAAAAGAAGAAAGAGAAAGTGTATTGAAATGTTGAAATTAGAAATGAAGGTGATAAAATAAGAAACAGTTTTGGCTCCCCTAAAGTGGTGCATTACCGTGGAAACAAGAGAGAGAGGAGGGAAGAGAGAGAAATGTCATGTTTAGGAAATTTCTGGGAAGTTTCCTTAGGAAGTTTTTTTATTAAATTAATCATTCTTTTGAAATAAAGGAGATTGGATGTGACATAAAGTGGATTTCTTTTAAATAAGGTAATAAGATTTCTACTACAAGCTATTACCCAATGGACAAATGATACAATTAGCAAAACTAGTATTTATTATCTAACGGATAATAAAGCGTACAACGATTTTATTTATCAGATAAAATTTTGAAAAACGTAAAATCTCGTAAATCATGCCTGGCCTCGGGTTTAGTAAGATCCCCCATCGATGTTTCTACAGTTCAAGGTTCTCGAGGAAAATATCTCATTTCCTAGCTCCGCTCAGTGCGCATGCAAAACGAAGAATATATTAAAATATTCCACGTTCTCAGAAAAATCTAAAAAAATTCACAAAAATTATAAATATTATAAAATGACTATTTATCATGAAACTATTAATTTTCGGGGTGTTACAGAGGCTTCCTATGGATGATTTCCTTATTCCAGAGTTCCCACCCCAAACAATAGCTGACCCTTCCTAGCCGTAGTAGGATCCACAGGATGCTGACCAAGATTATGATAAGGAGGATGACGACTAGCCCTACTACATACAGGGCATTTCCTTTCATTGTATTTTCATTATATTTTGTGTAAAGTGAGGACACTGTTTCCCATAGGTTTAGGGGGGCATTATAACATGTTTTGGGATTGTATGTTTTTAATGTTAAAAAACATGTTTTAATGTCAAATTTTTTTGAGATTTTATGGATATTGTATATATTATTATGCTTAAATTTAATGTTTTTGTTATTTATGTTGTGAGTATATAGTTTTTATGTTTTAAAGCCCAAAAGCCAAATGAAAGCATGTTTTGAATATTCAACTTGTAACACTATAACACAATTATCTCAATATAACTTAATTATATAAAGATATAAAGCATTAAACATGTTACTTCTATTCTTACTATTATTCTAATTTCATATAAAACAAGTAAATATGAAGAGCCACAATAAAAGTAGGCCATACATATATACATCAAAAGCCTCTAAGGGTGAAGTGTTATATATACAACATAACTACAACTTAGAGTAAAAATATACAAAAGTTCTCAAGCGGAAAAAGTAAAACTATCTACTTCATGTTGCTCTTTCTTTAACTTCTTTAACCCTCGATAAGGGCTCTTGACCTGCTTTTACCATGGAAACACGGAAAGGGGATGAGAACATAAAATTCCCAGTAATATACATGTATTTCATGACACTCATTAATATAAATACTTATATATATAATTGATAACCACATTATACCGTCGCTTATACAACTGTATAATGTATAGAAATCTAATGCATCTCGATATTACACAACCGCCCATACAACTATATTGTAACACCCTTCTTCGGGAGTCACATTTTCAGACAAACTTTGAAACTAAAAACAAGTTATGAACGATTTGATTATTATAAAGCACGGATTTTAAATTTCTTTTCACTGATAACTTAAACTTAACCAATTTTTAAACTGAAATAATATACATAATATATTTATATGAAATTCTAACAATGTAAAAAAAAAAAATAGGAAATTACTTTCTTAAAAGAGCACATACGTCTACCATATCCAAACAAAATCAGGCCCAAGTCCGAGCACCTGAAGACAAGGGTCCTGCACTTAATCCTCCTCTGAATCCACTTCGGAATTGCTGATAGACAAATTCCCTAATTGGGGCATGTCACCACAAACAAGAGTCTGAGCTATCGACTCCATAGAATCCTCACTATGGACATCTCTCCATAACCCCCCAACTGGCATATGACATGAAAAAATAAAGTAGCAACCCCATGGTGGGTCCTACTCACAAATAGAGATACATTCCCAACATAATGAACACGTCCTGTATCCATCTCGACACGCCATGCATTCATTCCTTTGTGAAATTGCACTTTGATGAAATTGGGAAGATCACCTCTCGATGCCATCACCGAACTCAGAAGATTACCTCAAACCAAACCCAAGAAAATTTTCTTCGTTTACTTTACAGATTTTAACAAATATAAACACAAAACAAAATAATACAGCAAAAAAGTGAGATCCTCTACATCGAATCCAATATAGCAGCAAAGAAACGATATGAATAGCAAAGTCAATCCATACATATAGATATCACAAGTATATTTATGTTACAATTCATAAATATCTTCAGTAAACATATCTCATAATAATATAAACATTAACAATACTATAACAACATATATCAACAATATATATTTATAATGACTATGCCACCACAATATGTACATTGACCATGCCACAACAATATGTACACTGACCATGTATATACAAAATCAACTAGTTCCTACTCCATGGAGCTAAACTCAAATTCAGAGATGAATGACCCAGAAGATTTGCTAGCCTCAATGACAGTCTAAGCCAGACTATGAAAGGAATAATGTTTGTTGGGTCTTCGTCGATGTGTGGCAACGATTTTTCACAGCCAAAGGAGATGTATGATAAAAAGGTCACTAGGTGAATCACAGTGCCACGACGCCCCCAAGATCCATCATAGACACTACTCAATTCTAATTCACTCCTAGGCAACAAAAGCCATAATAGTCACCGACTGTATAATGTTAATGCATGAAAACTCAATGCATAACACAAATATTAATAACATGGTTTTCCACCAAAAACACACCATGACTGGCTAAAACCATTTTCCAACATCTCCAGGTCCAGTACGTCTGCCCGACAGCAAACTGCTATTTTCTCAATCGCGTAACACTTTTATCGCATTTTCAAAATCTCGTAACAATTTTGTTACGTTTTTAAATTGCGTAAACATTTTCTAATGTTTTCTCGATCATTTAAAAATATTTAAACGTTTTCTTAAATAGCGTAGCTCAAAACTCATTATTTTTGAAACGCATAAAGTCTCCTCACTGTTTTTCAATCGCATAAAGCATTTCTTAATTTTCTAAACTTAATTTTGAACCCTTCTAATTTTAATATAAAATTTGAATCTTAATTTCCATTTCTCTTATGAAAACTCCTTTAAATAATAATTTCTATAGTTTTTCCCAAAATCTGCATTATATTAATTTACTGAAAACTTCTTCCATTACCTTTACCAAAATCCTCTTAAATAGAATACTTTAAGTTCTAAATCACTTTCAAAACTTATTCTCCATTATCATAATCAAAAATCACTTTTATCTAATAATAAAAACTTTGTTCCATTCTTCTTAAATGAAATACCTTAAATCTCAAGTCACCTTCCTTTTCCATTTCTATTGCCAAAAATCATTATTTATCCAATAAAAGCTATATGTTTCCATATTCCTCTTAAAAAAAATCCTTTTTAAATAAAATAATTTAAACTTAACATCATCTTCCAGACTCATTCTTTATGATCTTTGCTAAAAATCCATTCTTTCCAAATAATAAAATCATATTCATTTCCTTTCCAAACCTAAAAATCTTTAATTCATATTCTTATTACCTAATCAACTAAATCCACAATTAATAAAATAATTTTGACTTGATTACCCTTATTTTGAATAGATGGCCATGAGCCATAGTGGTCCTTGGAACCAAAATTTATTTCCTTTTTCATATAGTTTCATAGCATGCAACATATCAAAATTCTACCATACAAGTTTATGCATATCATCAAAGCTATAACATCATGTAAGCAAATAAGTACAACTATTTAACTCATACAAATAAATAATCCTATATAGCCAATAAACAATCATAGAGATTTCATACATACTATTTAACATCATATTATCATACATATCTAAACAAACACAAGTAATCAAAACCACACAATCAAGTGAATGAATCATCACATAGATTCCTCACTTACAAAACACAATTTCTATTCCTCACCACCATGTTTGGTTGATGAGGTTAATCTCCCTCTTGCCTTAGATGATTCCTCAAAACTCCTTGTTGCCTTCTTTGAGTAGACTTCCACCACCAAGATGTTCCTTAAAACAAAACAAACACACAAATATTAACATCTAAGGCTTGAAACAAGATGACCATTGATCAAGATGATGTTCTTGAACTTTGAGAATAAGATTAGGAGTGAAGATCAAGAACTTCACTTAAAACCTTTCAAACTTGAGCTTAGAAAAAATAATTAAAGATGGATGATTTAGAAGATGGTTTCAACATGAAAGTGTCTTGGATCGGTGTCTAGATTCAAGATCTATGGTTGGATTGAATTATAGAAGATTGGATGTAAAAACTTGGCTCTTGGTTGTGAGCTTTAGAGAAGGGAAAGGATGAGAGTTTTTATGTTTAGCTTTTTGGTTCTTGGTAAGATGAGAAGAAATGAACTAAGAATAGAATTTGGTCTCCAAAGGTGTCTTGGTCGTGGGACATGAATGATAGAAAAGTGAGAGCTTTAATGCAAGAGCAAGATGGAAAAGAACAAGATAGAACCAAAGCCCTCCTATTTATAGCTTCATGAAAAAGATGACATGATTAGCTTTAGATATTTGTTAAACTAAGATATTTTCTTAATCAAAATATCTAAGATATTTAACCGAAATATCTAACTAAGATATTTAACCATGATATTTTCAAGCAAGATATTTAACCAAGATATTTTTCAAGAAAGATATTTTTAAAGCATGCACTAGAACATCATAGAACCATCTTGAAGCTTCTAGACTCCTCTTGAAGGATCCATGGCCGTGAGTCACACTTGAAGGTTAGAGTGTTCAACTTCTCCACCATGGCCTCCAAACTTAGCTAGCAAGAAACCCCCCCATTGGTCCATCTTTGAGCAAGCCACCATCCTTGACTTTTCCAATAAACTTGCTAAGCAAGCAAGCTCTCCCATAGGTGCACACAAAAGCTTGTCATGATTACTCATGATGAACTCCAAGATATTTAAGCTTATGGATAACTATCCATCAAGATATTTTCTGGTAGTTATTATCCAATGGACAATAGCTACTGCATTTTTATCTTCCAATGGATAATAGAATGTACCTAGATTTTTTTTTGTCAGATAAAATCTTAGAAAGATAAAACTTTGAAAACTATTTCTGGATTCAGGTTTAGTAAGCTCCACCAGCCCCGAATTAATAGTCCAAATTTTTTTTGGCCTGACATCAAACACACAGAAAGCTCAAAAACAAAAATAGAAAAATCAAAATAAATCAAACAATTAATAAAAAACACAAAACTCACAAAAATCACATTTATTGAGAAATGTGAAAAATCAGGGTGTTACATGTATAATATCAACTAAACTTGGCAAATTGCTTAACTCGCTTCAATGCCTAACTTAAGACTTAACTCATCCTAAGACTCATGTTAGTAAGTTTGACTCACTTTACGACACTTACATAGGGTTGATTATATTCCTCATGTTACTTGTCAAATAGTTTAACTCACTGCTTTCTCTTAGAAAAAGTGTTGTACTGACACTTTCCTTTCATAATCACCTTCTAATTAAAGAGTTTCACTCCTTTAATAAGGATAATTGTACTATGGCTCGACATAAAATCCAGTATATAAACTAACTTTTAATTAGCATTTCATTTCAAGCAATTTTTAACTCTAGAAAAGCTTAAATCTTACACTTGTTTTTATATACTAGGTGGTTATTTCCTTTGTGAAATATCCCTAAAAGTGCCTTGACACACTTTAGAAAGCATATACTAAGGATCCCAATTGATTGAGAAGCTCAACTTGTCCATAAAATGACCTTTGCTAATTCTAGAACCAGCGCCTAAGCGCTTATTCCCCAGCGCCTAAGCATTGGCTTGGCAGAGCAATGTTCTGTTCTGTTCTAGCACTACGCGTGTAACACCTCAACTTTTGATTAAATTATGAGATTGTCCACAATGTGTTGTTTTACGTTTTCTGTATGCTATAAAATTAATTTGACTATTTCATGACTGTGTTTGATCATTGTGTGTGATTTACTCCGAGTCAAGAAAATAATAATTTTCGGACCGAGAAAATCTTTATCTGATTATTCGGGGTTGGGGGATCTTACTAAACCCAATTCTGAATAATACGTGTATCAATTTTTTAATTTTTAGAATTTATTTGTGTAATAAAAATATTTTATATTCTTATAATATTATTTTATTAGACAGTACTTACTGTCTTAAAAATGGTAGCTTATGCTCCAAAGGACCATAGACCCAGAAAAGTCAGTGGGACTCACACTTGGTAAATCAGTCAATGTTTCTAACTTGAATTATTTCTAAGCCAATAGGAATTAATCAACATAAAAGGCTTGAAAATTTTTAAACCAATAGGAAGTAGTCAACAAAAGTGGTTGGACTAGTTAGTAAGTAACTAGAAAAACCTAACTAAGTTAGCTTAAACTTAACTAAGTTAATCTAAAGTATCTAAGTAGTAACTAAATGGAACAAACCTAGTTAGCTACTCATTAGAGTTCTAGTTAGAGAATGTTCTAGTAAAGTTAAGATGGCTAGTTGCCATAAGTAACTAAATAGTTAGACAAGTAACTAAGAAACCTAACTACATGCACCTAAGTCTAACTAGATTGCCTAAGTGAACTAAAACTTAGTTTGCTCTCCCTTGGAGCATTTCGGCCAAGGCTCTTCAAGAAGGATCAAGAAGCTTGGTGACTTGATTTCCTAAACTAATAGGAAGCAAACTTGGAGGCAAAGCCTTGAAGATCCACCCTTGAACACATCTAAGGCCATTAGGAGTCCTTGGATGGTCAACTAAAGTGGCCACCTCCATTGAACTCCACAACCATGCATAGGGGAGGAGACCATTTTCACTTCGTTCTTATCTTTACTATAACCTAAAATCTCCTTTCTCTCTCTTCAAGAACACAAAGAAAACTCCATAGCTTTTCTCTTTGAGGTATTCAGCCACTACACTAAACACCATCATCCACTCTTCTAAATTTTCATCTAACACCACTTCTCAAATCCAAACACTATTCTAAGCATCTTTTATCTTGAGAGTTTCTTCAAAATCATTCATTTGAAGCTTGGAAAACAACCTTGAAATTTCTTTCCTACAAGGTAAAAATCCTTGTTTCTTATTTCTAACTTGATTCTTAAAGTTCTAAGCTATGATTGATCCAAGGTTTATCTTTTTCAACCATAGTTTATGACTCTTTAAAATTGTTTAAGTTTTGTTAGGGTTTCTTTGGGAGCTACACGAAAATCACTAGGAGGAATCTAGAAGGAGTTTGTCTTCCCTTAAGGTAAGAGGGAAATTTAATCTCATCAATCTTGTGTGGCAGTGAGAAAATGGATGTATTTGTGGTGAAGAATCCATAAGGATTGATTCACTTGATTGTTTAATGTTTTTGCCTATTTGTGATTGATTTTGTTTGCAAGCATGTCTATAGCTTTAAAATATATGGTATATGTTCATAGATGCATGATAATTATTGTAGGATGTGAATAACATGTGAGGATTTGCATGAGTGTTCCAAAGAACACAAGGAAGCTCACGACTTCATTACTCCAAAGAGAACCAAAATGTTCTCAACTATTTTTTAAAGCAAGGATTAATTAATTTAATTGAATAAATATTTAGAAGATGAAAAATAATTTAAAGATGATTTATAGAAGACATAGTAAATTTTGGCCAACATGCCATTTAAGATGCCTTTGGTTTAAAATTATTTTCTAAGTGTGGATCATGTAGTGAAATTAAAGAGAACTTAATTTCAATGGATTTTTAAAGAATAAAAGGAATGAATTTTATTTTTAGGAACTTAATTAGAGAAATTAAGTATGGATGAGAAATAAATTGAACACTTGAAAAATACTAACGTAGAGCTCACCCTTTGGGTTTTGAAGCGCTTTAGCAAGTTTCAAGGTGTAAATATTGGTTATGACTACAAGAGGTAAATTTTAAAGGAAAATGTAGAAAACACTACTTAATGGATTTTCTAGATGAAATGTTGTCAATAAAATTAAAAATAAATAAATAATGGAGAAAGTTTCAAAATATAACTTAGAACGTAAAGAAAATATTATATGTAGTTGAAAAATATTAGAAATATCCTATGCGTATTTAAAATAATGATTTTTAAGCTACGCGATTGAGAAAACAATTTAAAACGTTACGCGATTGAGAAAATGATTCAAAAACACTACACGATTTCAAAAACGTTGAAAAATACTTACGTGATTTAAAAATGTTTGAAAAAGGTGACGCGGTTGTAAAAACGCGATAAAATATTTATGCGACTAAAAGGGACATTAGTTTACTATCGGACCAAAGTGGTGGACTCAGACATGTTGAGAAATAGTATTGTCAAGTGGAGACATACTATATTTAGAAATATTGATAATAAGGGTATTTGCATAATTATGGTTCATGTACATGCATTAAGAAATATGTCAAAATTGGCGATTGACTGACGGGATGAATTACACCATAGTTCGAGTGTGATAGGCATAGTGCGGTTGATTGAGTGAACTTAGAGGTGTTAGTATGCGGAGGATTCCATATGTGGACAGTTGATAGCTCCTCTAGGTTGTGGTAATGGGCAACGCACTAACGATCTCGACAAGCACTATTCTTAATCAAGATCTTGTGAAGACTGTCTGGTACAATGCCTGCTGTGCATGATGTTTTGACTGTGTACTATTTACATGACGATTTGACTGTGTACTATTTACATGACGTTTGACTATGTAATAGTTGGTTGGGGCAGCCTGAGGTACGGACAAGTCTTTCGGATTGTTCTCTCTGATGTTGTGTTTAGCTCCATGGAGTAGGAATGAGTCTGTGTACATTTGCATATATGCTTTGCATCATAATGTGATTATTTATATTAATTTGAGATATTTGTATGGTGTGATAATATGGATTATTGTATCAATTGTGATATCTGTATATACTGTCATTTTCTATACTGCCATGTTAGTAGTGATGTAGATTGTCTCACTTCTTTGTATGTATTTTCTGCATTATTATTTATGTTCCGTAAAGAGTTTGAGGAAGAGGAAGAGGAGCAGCCTCTAGACTGTCAATATCCAAAAGAGCAGCATCCAAGCGACCAGTTTGAGGAAGGCGAGCCTCTATATCATCCTTACCATTTGGATTGATTTAGTGGTTATGGCTTTGCCTAAGTTTTTGGGATTTGTGAGACTTGAGTTTCATGGAGGCTCTGAGGCCTGGCATCTACGAGCAGACAAAGAGTTGGTGGTTTATGTGTGACGTCTGATTGTGTCCCTTCGTAGGGAGTTTGATGGTGCCCCGATGTTTTCTACTACTTTTTATTTACATCTAGAGATGCCTTTGACTATTAGCCGTTATTGGGGTGGACGTTTTCATGCCCCTAGTGAGCTTAGTAGTGTACCAACAGCACGGACTTCTGTCCATAGGGCTGCGAGACATCCGGGATTTCTGTCATCCGATGATCCATCCGAGGAGGATTAGAATTCCTAGATGTGCATTTGGGCTAGTTTACATTTTAGTGTGATGTCAAACTTTTTACTACTTTATTAAATATTTGTAGTTTGTAAATTATTTGTATACTTGAGACAAAATTATATGTATATTATGGTGTGTATTTAATAGTTTTTTTATTTTATGTTTTGTTTATTTTTATTTAATGATATAATGTATAAAAGGAAAAATTTTACAACTCATATTATTATATATGCACTAAACGTTTTATAACTTGGGAAATGTTTATTATAATTATTTAAAAATGTGACATCCCCAGTAGGGTGTTATAAGGCACTTGAGCGCTCTTAATCCAACGCCTGGGCATTTATGCCCTGCTATGCGCATTAGCTCACTGGGCTATGCGTGCTTGGGCGCTTATTTTCCAGTGCTTTAGCGCTGGTCACTCAACAGAAATTCTGCAGAATTGTGGCTACTATTCCATTGGAACAAATTAGCCATCAAGCCACCAAAAATTGCTTCTAAGTGATTTCTAGCATCACCAACAAATCCCTAAAATGTTGTAACTCTTATACAACCCATTGATTTACTTAAATTTGGATTAGAACTCAAAATCACCTACCTAGTTGTTCATGGCCTAAATTTCCACTTTAGGGACTAATTGATCATAACTAAGGACCAATTCAATTCTCATGCTTTCATTAAGTGAAGAAAATATATTTTTACTTTTTAAAAACCTATTTTCTCTTCTATGTAACCTAACCTTTAGTATAGAGAAAGTGGAGGAAAAAGGGATGAATTTCTAGGTTTAAACCCCTACCTCAAAACTTTGATGATAGTGGATGATCAAGTTTGGCCTTACCCTAGCTTTCTCTTCCTTTCTTCCTTATTTTTCTGCTGTTGCTGCCTTGGCTGTTTTTAGGAGAGAAAAATGAGTGAAAACAATTGAGAAGGAATGAAATATTAGGGATAAAAGTTAGCAAAAATGACTGATTCATTTTGTGACTAGTATCACTTGTATATTTCACTAATTCTACCTTAGCTACTGTGAACACTCAGATTTAGCTAAATCAAGTTTTCTAGCTTCTAACAACTTTAAAATAAATTCTACGATTTATTAAAAATGTTGTTTCACCATTATCATAATTTTCCATATCTGCTACTAGTTTATCGGGCATTAAATGCATAACCTGTATACCTAAAAATACCAAACTAACTATGATTATTCTCAAATTTTTACTACATCCTCTTACACCTATTTGTGACTTAGAAACAAATTCTCTAGATTTATTTCCCTTTATTTAGCCATTTATGCTACTATCTGAGTCATTTTAATCTATTTTTCACACTATGAGTTGCAACAAAGTATCTAAACTAACTCAGTTTGTCTCAAAAATAGACAGACATGTAAAACAAGTGTTATAATACCTTTGTAACTATAAACTAGTCTAACATCCTAAAAAGATGCTGTTACACAACTCAAAGTCTAATTTGTTAAAATGCATCACAATGAGCCAAATACTAGTTAGTTATGATAACATCTGAAGGAACATATAACTGTGAAAATCCCATTTAAGATACAATTGTCATTCCCTTTCACATTATGGGTCAGATCTATATCACTTTTGTGCACATGATGGTTTATATGTATGATTGAAAATGTTGGAAATATTTTAATGAATATCATGTGCTAATTGCTAGTGTAGTTTTGATTATCCTATGATATTATTGTTTGCGATTGTCAATTTTTAAGTGAAACCATATGCAACCAAGAAGCATGATGAAACATTCTAGTCGCTTTTAAAATGCAAGATTTAGATCCCACTCGTATGCCTGTGTAACTTTGAACATGATATGAGTGTTGTCTAGAGAAAGTTTATGAATAGTGTATATTGATGGTTTGATTATCTTTGAAATTGTATTTAAACTCTCTTGAAACAAAATCCTAGATTGTGCATGATTGAGAAAATGATTATGACATAGTTGGACTAATTGAGCATTAAAAGCTTACCCTTACATGATCATATCCATAAGTCCCCTTTGAAGCTTGATAAATGTTTGGCCTTATATGTTTTTCATCACCTACATATTCCTTACCAGGTAACCATTCTAATGCATTTGAAAACATTGCATTTCTATCCTACTATTATTGTTTGTTAAGTGCATAATATGTTATTTCTTGACTTGAGTCCTATGATTAAAGGGTATTAGTGCTTGTGTTAGTACAAAAGTGGCTTGAAGGAACCATATGTTGTGAAAGAAATTAGAAAAAGAAAGAGAAAAGAAAAGAAAATCCAAAACCAAAATCCAAAAGGCAAAACCAATGAAAGAATTGTTCTAGAGAGTCTTATTAGTTCACTTGCATACCCTAATTGTAATAGTTGGTGGCTCAAGTCTTGAAATCACATGTTTATGTTTCTCAATGTTTGTATTTTATCCTTTCCTTTTGTTCTTTAACCTATAACCATTAACCTTACATTATAAGTTGTAAAAGACCTTTTTGATCCTCAATTGTGTGTGATTTATATTAGTAGAGACAAAGTTTAAAGACAATCTTTTGGATTATTTGATTCCTATGCATGTATGTTCATAAACTTATCTGGATGTGTATGACTTGATTAAGAGAAGTTTATCCTGCATGCTTGTGGGAGATGTGATTTGCATGAAAAGAGATTTTGAATGTCGGTATGCTAAAGATTGTATATGTATGGAGTTGATTGTGTGGCATTAGCATTCTTTGAGGGCTAAACAATCATTGTACACTACTTGTGGTTTCAATGAAATTGGAATTCTTGATAAATGCTGAATGTATGTTGAAGCATGTATGGTTTAGCAGGTTTACTTAATCATCCTTTGTTTTGCTCGAGGTCTAGCAAAAACCTAGGTTTGGAGGTGTGATAACTCCATAAAATATAGTTATTTATGCCTTGTATTTGTGCTCTATTGATTGTTGAATCCTTATTATCATGCAAATATGGAAGATTTTAGGCTTATATTCTTTGAATTCAATTATGATATCTTCCTATATGATCTTGAGCAAATCTAGTTTAACTCTTCAAGTGATTATGCAAATTTGAAACTGTTACTATTTGGTGATTTCTCTATTGCAGGAAGGGCTCCAATCAAACAGAAATTTGGAGGATTTAGACCAACATTGGAATAGAAAGCCAAGTGTGAATTTCAACATCTCACGCCATGGCGTGGTGCATTCAAATTGCTGCATATTGAAACATGAGGCTTGAGCGTCATAGTATAAAGGAATGAATACCGTAGCGTGGTGACCTAATTCAGCATGCGCCACAACGCAAGATGATTCACGCCACAGCATGCAAGTGAAAATATTAGCTTATAAATACTGTGTTATCATATTTTAGAAAGAGTGCTTTTTCCATTTTAGAAACACAGTTGGTAGTGTTGAAGTTGAAGTTGCAGTTGAAGTTAAAGTTGAAGTTGAAGGGAAGCTAAAAGGACAAAAGTTGGAGGCCATCTTCTTCAAGAAAGATGATTCAAGCATTAAAGATCACTCCTAAGAATTCCATCTCTTACTCCTTGTTATCTTTCTCTTTTCTATTGTATGACAACGATTATTTGTGATAGATTTTCATTTGTCATGAGTAATTATGCGGTGTATAGGGATTTCTTTAGATCCTTCTATGAATATTGATGATTTTGTAACCCTTTGAGTTAATATAGATGATTTAGGTTTGTTTAATCATATTTCTCTCAATGCTCTTGGGTGTTTGGCCAACATTTAATGTGTTTTGATTAAATCTTTTGAACTAGACATAGGAATTTTGGTTTGAGATCATAGATATGGTTGATGCTTGTTTAATTTCATTCTAATGGTGGAATAAGTTAATTAGCTAATAGGATAGACATATACCTATTGGTCATGCATAGCTATTATTGAGAATTGTTCTTAATAGCAATGTATTTTATTCATTTTATAATCTTCTCACTAGGCTTCTTAAGGTTCAATTTGGCTTAATTAAGTTGATTTTGTTACATTTTATGAAATTGAGCTTAATTGGATCATTGAAGAAATTATCGCTTGAATTGTCATTAATTTGGGTGATTGTATACTTAAGTAAACTGGCTACAATTTGACTTGCAATTATCTAATTAATGTGATTCTGGTCTTGTTGGAAAGTTAAGATAATTCTCTAACAACTATTCACTTGATAGGAAGAGCCACATTGATAGCAATATATTTCATTCATTGTATAATCTTCTCACTTGGCTTTTTTAGTAAACTGGCTATAATTTGAGTTACAAATATTCGATGGATGTGATTTTGGTCTTGTTTTAAAGCTAAGACAATTTCCTAGAACTTTCATGAAGACCACTTGATCTGGTTCTAACGCATGCCATGAGCTCAGAGTAGAAACATTTCAGAGACAAGAATCTCTATAATTTCCACTCATTCATCATCATCAAGCAACTACTTTGGCATTTACTCATCATCATCAAACAACTCTATTGTCATCTTATACTCCTTGAGCTCTATAAAAGGGAGCTTAGGTGCTCATTCAGATCATATTTAATTTTAGCTTAGATTATGCTATTGTGTTATTTGTTTATCTTGTTGCAGTTTTCTTTGTTCTAAATTAAAGTTATATTCATTTCTTTCTTCTTATCTCTTTCTTTTTTCTTGATCATGAGTAACTAATTTTCATTTTGCTCGGGTGAAAAGGCGAAGCTTTTAGTAATAAGTTGAGGTTAGATTAATTTTCTTCTTATGCTTAAATGATATATTATTAAGTGATCATTATGTGTATTGTATATTGTTTCCAATCAATTTAGAATTTGTAACACCCACCGTAGGGTGCTACATTTATGTTACTTAATTCCCAAATTACCCCCAAGTTATAAAATGTGATGTGATAAAATATGAGTTGTAAATTTTTTTTCTTTCTTCTTTGATAACTATAAAATAACCTTAGCGGAAAATAAAATATTATACATCATCACACATAATTTACATCATCATACATTACAAACGTACTGTCAGGATTATTTATATACAGACCATTTCTCAAAAACTAGATAACACACTTAAATATATACAAACATAGTTTGTAACAAAGTTTAGACTCGCCTAAGTCTAACTAAGCAGCAGAACCCTCAGACGGGTCCTCCTCAGATTCCTCAGCAGGTAGGAATCCGATTTGATGCGTAGCCCTACGGACAGGTGTCCGAGCGGACGACACAATACTAATTTCCGTTGGGACATAATATCTAGTATCCCAATGCTGCCTGATAGACAGTGGAAATTCAAGATGTACATATATAGTTACATAAAAGAACGGATTCCTATGAAACTCTCTACTCATAATAACCGTCAGATTTCTCTCAAATATTAGTCCCCTTTCATTGGGACTAGTCCTCCACGCTCCAGCTCCACCATGGAACTGCAATCTCACGTAACCGAAGAAACCGGGTCTTGATGCCATCTTGTCAAAACTCTGCTTCCTCTGGAACCTGCTCTTCTTCACCCTCTTTTTCTATGCCTTGTTCAACGTCTTTACCAAAAATAAATACAGCACAAAATAATATACAAAGAGGTGAGATCACCTACGCCATTACCAAAATGGTAGTACAGAAATAACACAAACAACATACCATACAAATATATCATACCATAATTACAATTATGACATCATCATAATGTATCAAATAACGGATAAAATAAATAACATCTACCATCATGCCATTAACAGTATTATCATCATCATCATTCAAGTATTTTCCAAACAGAACAATTGTCATAGCCAATATTCCTCAATTAATATATCACATAGACATAAATGCTCAGTTTCATGCATGCGCACATAGACTCAATGTCCTACTCCATGGAGCTAATACTCAATTCGGAGAAGTTGATCCGAAAGATCTGTCCGTACCAAAATGTCTCAGACCAAGTGCTACAATTCTCATTTATATTTGCACATCTAGCATATAATTCAAGTTATATTTTCACTTTGAAAATCACTTTGTTCATAAAGATCAAGGCATTACAAGCCTTCAAAATCGTGGACATGACCATTGAAATCATTCTTGTATTTTTCCTTCTAAATCAACTAAGTTCCATTCTTGTTTTTACACAAAATAAATTAATAAAAATACTTCTCCAAAATCGTGTACATTGTTTCTTGAAAATCAAACCCTTTGTTTATTTTCGTTGCTTCCCAAATCATTCAATTTATCATTCATGAAAATATAATTTTGTGAACACCTAATTTGAGGTGTCTTGGCCGAAATTCACCTTAGTTTAGGGACCAAAAATTAATTCTCGTGTTCTTGAAAAAATTCAACATGAACCCTAATTTTTAGAGCTCAAAACTGTAGCCTCCTCCATGGCCTTTGGAGCCAAAATTGTTTGTTTCAACATACATCCACCATAATATATTCAACATGCTTTCATCATGCATATTATAAGCATACCATATAAGCAATAAAATCATGCAAAATCATGCAAATCATATCAAACATAGGAAAATAATCAAAGCACATAAACACATACAAATTATTACATGACCATGGATATGAATCCTCACATGGATTCAACATCCATCGAATAAATAAACCATCTCTCACCACCATACTTGGTTGGTGAGATGGATCTCCCTTTTACCTCTTGAACAACCACAAAAAGCTCCTTGCTTTGTGTTTTGAACAAGATCTCCACCAATAAAAGTCTCTTGAACACAAAACAAATACAAAGAAATTAGTATATTAAGCTTGAATAAGAGGAACCATAGATCAAACATGGTTTAGAACATGAAAAAGAAGAGAAAAAAATGAAGTTTTCCATAACTTCACCTTAAGAACCCTAAAACTTGCTCTTGGAAAAACTCCTTCAAGATGTAAGATTTAGGACTTGGTGTAAACTACAAAGTGTCTTAGAAATAGGTAAGGATTCAAGAAAAATGGTTGTTTGAAATTAAAAAGTGATGGAAGGCTGTTTTGGAGTGCTTGGCCGTAGCTATAGTGGGAGAGAAAGGAGAGAAAAGTTTTTTGCTAAGTCTTGCTTTGGGAAAGATGAAGAATGATTCAATAATGACCAAAGGTGATCAATTATGGTCTTCCAATGTTGCTTTAGCTCCTAAATGTAACACCAAAACCGTCCCCCCCTTCCATGCATTCTTCAAAATGCAACAAATCTCCTAGCCACCATTTTAGGTCATCTTAGCCATTATTAGATCAATGGTTAGGATTAATATAGGTTTTAGGTTTAGGCTTTAGATAGAAGACTTAATTTAGGCCATTGGATCATTCCTCCTTGAAATCCTAGCCATTAGATGTGTCTCCAAAATGAAGGGTCAAGATTACTCGTTCAAACTTTACATCCAAGGGCTATAAATGGTCCTAGCCACTTTATGAGACTAAATCTCAACCATTGATTAAATCAAGATCAAGTATCCACCGTTGATTACATCAATGATACATATCCAAGCCACTAATGTTGACTTCGCTGTACAATATTTATTTTTGTATCTGTTATTGCCATTCGAATAATATTTTTATTGTATTTTTATCACCTGATAATTAAATACAGTGCAAAACACAGTAAAAAAAAATTTTAAAAACTGTTTCCGGATTCAGGTTTAGTAAGATCCCTCGTCTCCATCTCAACAGTATGAATTTTTCTGATTATAGAAAATTTTTTACCTTTCTGGACCCATGCAGAGCCCACATATGACCTCCCTGGGCCCACAGATGGCCCACGGATAACGCCAAAATAAATAGAGTAATATATAAATTTCATAATCACACACAAAATCACAAAAATTAGAAAATGCACAAATATCAAATCAGATTACGTAAAATAATTAAAACTTGACAGTAATAATTAAATTACGTAAAATTTTCCCCGGCTCAAAAATTATTATTTTCTTGACATGGAATAATTCACTCAAAATGATCAAAAGCAATCACGGAATAATCAAAATAATTTTACAGCACACAGAAATCACTAAACAGTAGAATTCTGTTAACTGTCAAAAGTATTGTCTTATATTTAGGAAGTTTGGGGTGTTACAATACTCCCTCTCTAAAAAGAAGTTTCGTCCTCGAAACTTGATAGACTTGATTTCACATCCTCAGAATAAATACGGATATTGTTCCTTTATCTTTTCTTCTAGTTCCCATGTAGCTTCACCACTTACATCGTTCCAAACGATTTTAACCAATGAAATTTTCTTACCTCGAAGTTGCTTTGTTCTTCGATCCTCAATCTTGACTAGAAACGTTTCATAGGTTAAGTTTTCCTTTAGTTGTACTGTATCTGGCTTGATAACATGGGTGGGATCAGGCATATACTTCCGTAGATGTGATACGTGAAATACATTGTGAAGATTTGACAGAAAAGGTGGTAATGCAATCTGATAATCTACCGGACCTACTCGACGTAAAATCTGATATGGCCCGATAAACTTTGGAGTAAGCTTCTTGGACTTAAGCACTCATCCAACTCCCGTCATAGGTGTCACTCGCAGAAAAACATGGTCACCTTCTTCAAACTCAAGCGATTTTCTCCTTTTATCAGCATAGCTCTTTTGTCGAGTTTGAGTTATTCTCATCTTGTCTTGTATCATCTTCACTTTCTCAGTTGTCTATTGAACAATCTCCGGTCCTAACATAACACTTTCACCGTCCTAATACCAACACAACGGTGTTTTGCATCGTCTTCCATACAATGCCTCATAGGGTGCCATCCCTATGCTCGAATGAAAACTGTTGTTGTATGTGAACTCTATCAATGGCAAAAATTCATCCCAACAACCAGTTTCTTCCAGAACACAAGCTCTCAACAAGTCTTCTAACGACTGAATCGTTCTTTCTGACTGACCATCAGTCTGTGGATGGTAAGCAGAACTCAGTCGTAGCTTTGTTCCCATCGCTTCTTGTAAACTATTCCAAAATCTCGACGTAAATCTCGGATCTTGATCCGAAATAATACTGGATGGTACACCAAGAAGTTTAACAATTTCACTGATGTACACTTGAGCTAATTTCTCCATTGAGTACTTAATATTAATCAGCAAAAAGTGCACCGACTTTGTAAGCCGATCAACAATTACCCAAATAGAATCATGACCTTTCTGAGTTTTTGGCAGTCAAGTCACAAAATCCATTACTATGTCATCCCACTTCCACTCAGGTATAGGCAAAGGTTGCAACATTCCCGAAGGTCTTTGATGTTCCACCTTAGCCTTCTGACAGACTAAACAAGATGATACATACTCAGCAACATCTTTCTTCATTCCTTGCCACCAATATAATTGTTTTAAATCCTGGTACATCTTTATGGCTCCTGGGTGCATACTCAACTTACTCCTGTGAGCTTCATCCAAAATCAATCTCCTAATTTCTGGATCATTAGGAACACACACTCTGCCTTGAAACTTCAAAATTCCATTAACACCTTCGCTAAATTCCACCTCTGCACCTTGGCTCTTTGCTTCTTTTGCTTCTTGCAAGTACTGGTCACTGTTTTGTCTGTCTCTTATTCTAACCATCAAATCATTTGAAATGGTGATCATGTTTACACGCATCTTTCCTGGCATAAGTTTCACGGATAAACGCATATCCCGAAATTCTTCTATCAGTTCCTTCTCCCTGATCATCATAACAGAAGCACTAAGCATTTTTCTGCTCAACGCATCTGCTACGACATTCGCCTTTCCGGGATGATATTATAACTGAAAGTCATAATCCTTCAGAAACTCTAACCAACGCCTTTGTCTCATGTTCAACTCTTTCTAGTCAAACAAGTACTTCAAACTTTTATGATCACTAAAAACAGTGAACGTTGCTCCATAGAGAAAATGTCTCCACACTTTCAACGCAAACACCACAGCTGCCAACTCCAAGTCATGAGTCGAATAATTCCTTTCATGATTTTTCAACTTCCTTGAAGCATAAGCCACCACCTTACGATTTTGCATAAGTACACAACCCAATCCTTGGTACGAAGCATCACAATATACATCAAAAGGTTCATTCGAATCAGGTAAAATTAATATAGGTGAAGTAGTCAATCGTCTTTTCAACTCTTGAAAACTTTCTTCACATGCATCAGTCCATACGAATGGTTGGTTCTTCCGTGTAAGTTGGGTAAGAGGTCCTGCTATCTTTGAAAATCCCTCAATGAACTGTCTATAGTAACCAGCTAATCCGATAAAACTATGGATTTCTGTTACAGTCGTTGGTCTTTCCCATTCCAAAACTATCTCCACCTTTGAAGCATCAACTTCAATTCTTGCCTCCGATATCACATGTCCCAAAAATTGAACTTCGCTTAACCAAAATTCACATTTGGACAACTTGGCGTACAACTTATTCTCCTTCAAAATCTAGAGAACCACTTTGAGATGTTCAACATGTTCCTCCTGACTTCGAGAATAAATCAAAATGTCATCTATAAAGACAACAAAAAACTTATCCAAGTACGAATGAAAAATTCTGTTCATAAAGTCCATGAATATGGCAGGTGCATTCGTCACACCAAATGACATCACAAGATATTCATAATGCCCATAACGAGTCCGAAATGTAGTTTTGGGAATATCTTTCACTTTCACACGAATCTGGTGATATCCAAATCGTAAATCAATCTTGGAAAATATTGCAGCTCCTCGCAGTTGATCCATCAGATCATCAATTCTTAGTAGTGGATATTTATTCCTAATCGTAACTTTGTTCAATTGTTGGTAGTCTACACATAGACGAGAAGTTCCGTCTTTCTTCTTAACCAACAATACTGGAGCTCCCCATGGTGACACACTAGGTCTCACGAATTGCTTTTCCAACAAATCCTCCAGTTGTTTCTTAAGCTCCGCCAACTCTATCGGGGACATCCGATATAGCGCAATAGATATAGGTCTAGCTCCAGGTACTAAATCAATAGCAAACTCAATTTCTCTTTCTGGCGGTAGTCCAGGTATATCTTTAGGAAATACCTCAGGAAATTCATTAACCACGAAAATATCCTTTAAGACATCTTCACACTGAACCTCCAAAGAAGATAACAATAGATACCCATGATCTCCTTCCTTCTTCCAACAAGCTTCTACTTGAGTTGCCGTTAGGAATCTAGGATCTTTAACCTCAGGAAATACTAACGTCTTATTCGAACAATCAATTAGGATATGGTTAGAAGATAACCAATCCATTCCTAAGATTACATTAATCTTGGAAAGAGGCAAACAAATCAAATCCACATGAAAGATTCTATCCCTAACACATACAGCGCAATTCAAACATACTTTTGTAGTTATCACAGGCTTATCAGTAGGAGTAGCAACACTCAAATCATATGGCAATGTAGTCACAGTCAATCCTAAACGTTTCACACAATCACATGCAATAAAAGAATGTGTTGCTCCCGAATCATAGAGTACGGTTAAAGGATTACCTTCAATAGCACACTCCTCCATGATTAAATCCTCAAATTTCGCAGCTTCCTCTCCGCTCATAGTATACACTCGACCACCCGCCTGTGGCCTTACAGTACGAACATTTCCCACAGAAGGTTCCCTCTTAATCTGATCACAATCTCTAGATAAATGTGCAGGTTTCCCACATCTAAAACAAACAATTCCTTTATGCTGACAATCCTTGGTCAGATGGTTCTTCCCACACTTGTAACAGTTATACATAGGAGTTCCAGCTTGACTTGCCTTATTGCCACCAGAACTTCCTTTAACAAACTACTGCCGGTTCTGATTTCCTGCCGGTTTAGTATATGGTTTCTGTTGAAAATGGTTTCCTCCACTACTCTTTCCTCTCTGGAACCTTGTAGGTCCAAAGTTCTTGTTTCTCGCCGCACGCTGTTGATCAATCTCCTTAACCTTACGGCACTTGTCCAACAATTCTGGAAACTGCTTAATTCCCAGGGTTGCTACAGCTCGCTTAATGTCAAGCTTCAATCCTTCCTCAAATTTCTTACACTTCCAGTCCTCATCTGGATGCATTTGGAAATACCTCGAAAACTTAGATAAGCTCTCAAACTTTGCCGCATACTCACTAACAGACATTACTCCTTGCCTCAGACTAAGAAATTCCATCTCCTTAGCATGACGCGCACTCACTAGAAAATACTTTGCCAAAAATTTCTGCCTAAAGAGCTGCCATGTCACAACTCTTCCTTCAGCTTCTAACAATCTTTGGGCTCCTGCCCACCAGTTCTCACCATCTCCGACTAACATAAAAGTCACAAAAGTCAGCTTGCGTTCATCAGTACAACCCATACCTTCAAATATTTTCTCCAACTCCTGGATCCATAATTCAGCTTTCTCCAGGTCAAATTCTCCTCGAAACTTCGGTGGATTATTCTTACGGAATTCAGATAAACTGTGAGCATCTTCAGTTGCTCTTTGATTTTGTTGTGCAATGACATCAGCCATCCGTTGCATCGCTGCTATAGCTGCAACCATGTTCCGGTTGTCATCACCAATATTTCCTATTCCAGCACCAGTATTGACACGTCCTCGTCCTCGTCCAGCCATTACTTTTCTCTACTCAGACTGGACAACACAAAGAAAGCAAGGTTAATCTTCAAACAATAATGTTTCTTTTCAAAAAACAGTAACAGAGAATCACACAACATAAACAAAACAGACCTAACCACAAACCCAAAAGACTCTAACTTGGGCTTTGATACCAACTAATGTAACACCCACCGTAGGGTGCTACATTTATGTTACTTAATTCCCAAATTACCCCCAAGTTATAAAATGTGATGTGATAAAATATAAGTTGTAAATTTTTTTTTCTTTCTTCTTTGATAACTATAAAATAACCTTAGCGGAAAATAAAATATTATACATCATCACACAAAATTTACATCATTATACATTACAAACGTACTGTCAGGATTATTTATATACAGACCATTTCTCAAAAACTAAATAACACACTTAAATATATACAAACAAAGTTTGTAACAGAGTTTAGACTCGCCCAAGTCTAACTAAGCAGCAGAACCCTCAGACAGGTCCTCCTCAGATTCCTCAGCAGGTAGGAATCCGATTTGACGCGTAGCCCTATGGACAGGTGTCCGAGCGGACGACACAATACTAATTTCCGTTGGGACATAATATCTAGTATCCCAATGCTGCCTGATAGACAGTGGAAATTCAAGATGTACATATATAGTTATAGAAAAAAACAGATTCCTATGAAACTCTCTACTCATAATAACCGTCAGATTTCCCTCAAATATTAGTCCCCTTTCATTGGGACTAGTCCTCCATGCTCCAGCTCCACCATGGAACTGCAATCTCACGTAACCGAAGAAACCGGGTCTTGATGCCATCTTGTCAAAACTCTGCATCCTCTGGAACCTGCTCTTCTTCACCCTCTTTTTCTATGCCTTGTTCAGCGTCTTTACCAAAAATAAATACAACACAAAATAATATACAAAGAGGTGAGATCACTTACGCTATTACTAATATGGTAGTACAAAGATAACACAAACAACATACCATACAAATATATCATACCATAATTACAATTATGACATCATCATAATGTATCAAATAACGGATAAAATAAACAACATCTACCATCATGCCATTAACAGTATTATCATCATCATCATCTAAGTATTTTCCAAACAGAACAATTGTCATAGCCAATATTCCTCAATGAATATATCACATAGACATAAATGCTCAGTTTCACGCATGCGCACATAGACTCAACGTCCTACTCCATGGAGCTAATACTCAATTCAGAGAAGTTGATTCGAAAGATCCGTCTGTACCAAAATGCCTCAGACCAAGTGCTACAATTCTCATTTGTATTTGCACATCTAGCATATACACGACAGTCTTTACGAGATCTCAATTAAGAATAGTGTCTCGGTCAGGATCATCGGTGCGTTGCATCGGTCTAACTTACGGGAAGAAGAGCTACCAACCACCCATGTAAGCAACCCACACCCCGAAGCCCCCATGGTCAACAAGTGACTTACACTACGCATATCGTACCCACTCAAGAGGTGTACGTCTCTCCTAGGAAAATAGCCTCATACAGTCCCTCGGACCTTTCCAATGCATGTTCAGTGCACCAATGCCAATCGTAGGCAAAAATTCATATACAGTGTTCATACACCAGTTCATGCATATATAATGCACCAATGCCAATCACAAGCAAAATTATCATTTTCTCATACAGTGTTCATCCACTGGTTCAACAGTAATTTTACTGTATATTTAATCGTGAAAATCATTTTATCGCATTTTCATAGTCGCGCACCACTTTTGTCGCATTTTCACAATTTAGTAACATTCCTGTTACGTTTTCAAATCACATATAGATTTTTCAAAGTTTTTATCAATTACGTAAAAATATTCCACCATTTTTAAATCACGTAGTGATTTTTCAATAATATTTCAATCACGTAAAAATATTTAAATGCTTTCCAAACTGCGTAGAAATATTTCAACATTTTTCAAATCGCGTGGAAATATTTAAACATTTTTTTCAATTGCGTAGCTTAAAAATCACGTTTTTAAGTTACGTAAATCATTTTTCACTGTTTTTCAACTTCATAAAATATTTCTCAACCGTTTAAAAATTCCTTTTCAACATTTTTCAATATAATATGACTTCTCACATTATTTTACACATTTCTTATCAAGAAAATACTCTTCGTAATTTATTTCATAAAATCATCATTTCATTGAATTAAATCAATGTTTTTAACTTTAAAATTTACTAACGCTCTCCAAAACCCAAAGAATGAGTTACACCTTAGAAAACCCCAAGTCACCAACGTATTCTTTATAATTCCAAATCAATTCTAAAAATCAATCCTCTTTAAAATTACTTGAGGTTCAACCACTTCAACCTCTCTTTTCCATTCACGTATGAAAATTCCGTTTTTCAAGTGTTAAAACACTCTGATTCCCTTTCCAAATTTCTTGTATTAATTCAAGTTATATTTTCACTTTGAAAATCACTTTGTTCATAAAGATCAAGGCATTACAAGCCTTCAAAATCGTGGACATGACCATTGAAATCATTCTTGTATTTTTCCTTCTAAATCAACTAAGTTCCATTCTTGTTTTTACACAAAATAAATAAATAAAAATACTTCTCCAAAACCGTGTACATTGTTTCTTGAAAATCAAACCCTTTGTTTATTTTCCTTGCTTCCCAAATCATTCAATTTATCATTCATGAAAATATAATTTTGTGAACACCTAATTTGAGGTGTCTTGGCCAAAATTCACCTTAGTTTAGGAACCAAAAATTAATTCCCGTGTTCTTGAAAAAATTCAACATGAACCCTAATTTTTAGAGCTCAAAACTGTAGCCTCCTCCATGGCCTTTGGAGCCAAAATTGTTTGTTTCAACATACATCCACCATAATATTTTCAACATGCTTTCATCATGCATATTATAAGCATACCATATAAGTAATAAAATCATGCAAATCATATCAAACATAGGAAAATAATTAAAGCACATAAACACATACAAATTATTACATGACCATGGATATGAATCCTCACATGGATTCAACATCCATTGAATAAATAAACCATCTCTCACCACCATACTTGGTTGGTGAGATGGATCTCCCTCTTACCTCTTGAACAACCACATAAAGCTCCTTGCTTTGTGTTTTGAACAAGATCTCCACCAATAAAAGTCTTTTGAACACAAAACAAATACAAAGAAATTAGTATATTAAGCTTGAATAAGAGGAACCATAGATCAAACATGGTTTAGAACATGAAAAAGAAGAGAAAAAAATGAAGTTTTCCATAACTTCACCTTAAGAACCCTAAAACTTGCTCTTGGAAAAACTCCTTCAAGATGTAAGATTTAGGACTTGGTGTAAACTACAAAGTGTCTTAGAAATAGGTAAGGATTCAAGAAAAATGGTTGTTTGAAATTAAAAAGTGATGGAAGGCTGTTTTGGAGTGCTTGGCCGTAGCTATGGTGGGAGAGAAAGGAGAGAAAGGAGAGAAAAGTTTTTTGCTAAGTCTTGCTTTGGGAAAGATGAAGAATGATTCAATAATGACCAAAGGTGATCAATTATGGTCTTCCAATGTTGCTTTAGCTCCTAAATGTAGCACCAAAATCGTCCCCCCCTTCCATGCATTCTTCAAAATGCAACAAATCTCCTAGCCACCATTTTAGGTCATCTTAGCCATTGATTAGATCAATGGTTAGGATTAATATAGGTTTTAGGTTTAGGCTTTAGATAGAAGACTTAATTTAGGCCATTGGATCTTTCCTCCTTGAAATCCTAGCCATTAGATGTGTCTCCAAAATGAAGGGTCAAGATTACTCCTTCAAACTTTACATCCAAGGGCTATAAATGGTCCTAGCCACTTTATAGGACTAAATCTCAACCGTTGATTAAATCAAGATCAAGTCTCCACCGTTGATTACATCAATGGTAGATATCTAAGCCACTAATGTTGACTTCGCAGTACAATATTTACTTTTGTATCTGCTATTGCCATTCGAATAATATTTTTACTGCATTTTTATCACCTGATAATTAAATACAGTGCAAAACACAATAAAAGAAAATTTTAAAAACTATTTTCGGATTCAGGTTTAGTAAGATCCCCCGTCTCCATCTCAACAGTATGAATTTTTCTGATTATAGAAAAATTTTTACCTTTCTGGACCCATGCGGAGCCCACATATGACCTCCCTGGGACCACAGATGGCCCACGGATAACGCTAAAATAAATAGAGTAATATATAAATTTCATAATCACACTCAAAATCACAAAAATTAGAAAATGCACAAATATCAAATCAGATTACGTAAAATAATTAAGACTTGACAGTAATAATTAAATTACGTAAAATTTTCCCTGGCCCGAAAATTATTATTTTCCTAACACGTAGTAATTCACTCAAAATGATCAAAAGCAATCACGGAATAATCAAAATAATTTTACAGCACACAGAAATCACTAAACAGTAGAATTCTGTTAACTGTCAAAATTATTATCTTATATTTAGGAAGTTTGGGGTGTTACAGAAACCCTTCTTGTATAATGAAGAACTTGATTCATTGTAGACAAGACATTGGCACAGTGGATGCTTGAGACCATTTACAAGTGTTGGTGGATAATTAAAGGAGCCATAATATGATTACATATATAATCTAAATTGAACTTTGCATGTTGTATTTTCCGTTTGGAACCTTCATTATGTGTGATTTCAATTGAGTTATTAAAAGAAATAATCTTATCTTTAATTTATTACCAAAAGTGGATCTCTTAACCCAAGCAAATCATTTTCATCTATGAACAATTGTTATCACCTTTAGTATTATGACAAATCTTCTCCTTACCTTAAATAATTTTTCTTCATCAATTCCCTGTGGATTGATCTCAGAGTCCCAAGAATTTACTACTTGAAACAACCTGCACTTGGGTTTGTAACTTTTAATTACTATTAAGTTTTTGGTGCCGTTGCCGGGGACTTGATTTGAAATTTTAATTTATTAAGGTTCTCTTTCTGTAAGTAAACTTCACTATCAGGTATATTCTTCCTTTACTCTTTTAAATTTTTTTTAATTTACTAATTTACTAACAAACTTACTAATTAACTTACTAACTTATTAACTAACTTTTATATTTATGTCATTTATTTATGCTTTCTAACTTTCTAACTTTTATATTTATGTCATTTATTTATGCTTTTTATTTTATTTTTTTATTTACGCTTTTTGGCTTACTAACTTACTAACTTTATATTTATGTCATTTATTTACGCTATCTAACTTTTTAATTTATGTCATTTATTTATGCTATCTAACTTTTTAATTTGTCATTTATTTTTATTTTTCGACTTATTTACTTAGGTCATTTATTTTTGTTTTTCGACTTACTAACTTGTACATTATTTTTTTTATTTTTTGTAAGTCATTTATTTATGCTTAATATTTACTGATCGATTTATACTGCCTACTTGTGCATTATTTTTATTTTACGTTACTTATTTATGCTTAATTGGTATCGTGATTTAAATTTTAGTTGTTTGGTTAAAATTAATCCTGATACGTTATATATTGATTTGTTTAAATCACAATTACACACAATTGACACAATGGCTGAAAATGAACCATAAGCTGAAAATGAACCACGAGCTGAAAATGAAAGTGTATATGATGAACATGAAAATCAACCATTGTGAACTATGCGTGCATATTTACAACCACCTCGAAATTCTAGTCCATCATGTTTTATCTTTCCACTCACTGCTAATAATTTTAGATTTAAGTCGGGTATAATTTCTTTACTTCCTAATTTCCATGGTTTAGAATCTGAAAGCCCATATTTACATCTAAAAGAATTTGAGGAAGTCTGTATTGCTTTCAATGATCAAAATTGCACTGAAGAGATTGTTAAGCTTAAATTGTTTCCCTTTTCTTTGAAAGATAAAACAAAAACTTGGCTTAACACTTTGAAAACAAGATTAATTAGCACATAGCAAGAAATGCAATGTGAGTTTTTAAAGAAAATTTTTCTAACACATAAAACCAATACTTTGAAAAGATAGATCCAAAATTTTTTCCAAAATTCAAATGAAGCATATTTTCAATGTTGGGAACGTTTTAAAGATTTGTTAAATTCTTGCCCACATCATGGTTTTGAAAAATGGCACACTATAAGTTTCTTTTTATGAAGGTTTAACACCTAAAACCAAACAATTTGTGAAAATAATGTGCAATGACGAGTTTCTTAATAAAGAATCGGAAGAAGCTTTAGATTATTTAAACCATTTGGCTAAAAATTCTTAATCTTGCCATGGTGCTAATCCTTTTGAAAATTCAATTAGATTTAACCTTGCAAATGCTGGTAAGGGAAAATACCATCTTAGTCAAGAAGAGAATCTAAATGCTAGGTACGTCAGTTTGGCTAGAAAGTTTGAATCCATGGAATTAGGGAAAGTAAAAAAAAATAAATCTTTGCAAAATGAAGAAATTTTTGGCATTTGTGATGAATTAGGACACTCGACAAATGAATGTCCAAATATTCCTATTTTTAAAGAAGTTGTGCATGAGCAAGTAAATGCAATGAACAATTTTAAAAAGCCATTCCCCTCTTCTTTTTCAAATTCTTATAGTCCGAGATGGAGAAATCACCTAAACTTCAGTTAGAGGAATAATAATCAAGCACAATTTATGCAACCACTGCCTCCTCAGAAACAATAGCATTCTCAAAATTCTCAAGGATATGCACCTTATGTCCCACCATATAGGAAAAACATTGAAGGAACTCTGCATGCATTCATAGAAAAACAAGAGGCCATTAATAAATAAAACACTCAAACCATGATTGACATAAAAGACACTCTTTCCAAACTTACTTCTGCACTCACTATTCACAAGAAAGGAAAATTTCCTTCTTAACCTCAATCGAATCCCAAAGGTCAATATAGTCTAAATAAGGGTAGTTCAGAAAACCAACAAATAAATCAAGTCAATTTAGTGATAACTCTTAGGAGTGAAAAAGTTATTGAAAAACAAATTCCTGAACCTTGTGAGAAAGATGATGAATCAATCCCCCAAGATAAGGAAGATGTTGATAAGCCATCTGGCCAAAATGAGACCAAACTCTCGTCTCCTCCACCTCCATTTCCTCATGCATTAAGCAATTCAAGGAAACTGAACCACCATACTGAAATTTTTGAAATTTTTAAACAAGTGAAGGTCAATATTCCATTGTTAGATGCTATCAAACAGGTTCCTTCTTATGCCAAATTTTTGAAGGACTTATGCACTGTTAAAATCAAATTAAATGTGAAAAAGAATGCCTTTTTGACCGAACAAGTAAGTTCCATTATTCAAAGCAATAATGTTTTGAAACATAAAGACCCTAGTTGTCCTACGGTTTTATGCATTATTAGAGAACATAAAATTGATCAAGCTTTACTTGATCTTGGTGCTAGTGTTAATTTACTTCTACATTCAATTTATCAACAACTTAATCTGGGTGAGTTAAAACCAACTTCTGTAACTCTTCTACTTGTTGATAGATCAATTAAAATTCCAAAAGGAATAGTGGAAGATATGTTGGTACAAGTTGATAAATTCATTTATCCTGTGGATTTTATTGTCTTAGAAACTGAACCTATGGTTAATAGTTCAAAGTCAATTCCTGTTATTTTAGGTCGCCTATTTTTAGCAACATCTAATGCTTTAATAAATTACAGAAATGGTGTAATGAAGCTAACATTTGAAAACATGACACTAGAACTTAATGTTTTCAACATATGCAAGCAACCACATGAAGTCCATGAAGAAAATGAGGAAGCTGATGAGATTGAGGCCATTATAGATGATCATCTTCTAAAAGGGAGTTCTTCTGACTCATTAGAAGTTTGTTTAATTAATTCATTTGATTCAGGTACGCAAGTAGATTATGATATTTTTGAAATATGTTCTTTGCTTAATTGTACACAGGTAATGGAATACAAGGGATGGAAGCCAAGATTTGAAAAGCTAAAACCCATGAATGATAATACTCATGAAGAAATACCCACACTAGAACTAAAGTCATTACCTGCTGGGTTGAAGTACACATTTTTAGGAGAAGAACAAAGCTTTCCAGTAGTAATTTCATCAATCCTTATTAGAGAACAAGAAGGTATGTTGATAGAAGTACTTAAAAGGCATAAAAGTGCTATTGGATGGACATTAAAGGACATAAAAGGCATTAATC
This sequence comes from Ormosia emarginata, assembly GCA_029884605.1. Lineage (NCBI taxonomy): Eukaryota > Viridiplantae > Streptophyta > Magnoliopsida > Fabales > Fabaceae > Ormosia > Ormosia emarginata. The sequence continues at coordinate 53,323,754 of JAQQTP010000088.1, forward strand.
CATTAATTTGTACACATAGAATACATTTAGAGGATAATGCTAAAACATCATAACAACCTCAAAGAAAATTAAATCCACACATGAAAAAAGTAGTTAGAGCTGAAGTTCTTAAATTACTTGATGTTGAAATTATCTACTATATCTCCGATAGTCGGTGGGTAAGTCCTACTCAAGTTATGCCTAAGAAATCTGGAATAACAGGGGTTGAAAATGAAAAAGGTGAATTAATACCTATGCGAGTTTTATCTAGTTGGCATATGTGTATTGATTTTAGAAAATTAAATGCAGCCACTAGGAAATTTTCCCTTGCCATTTCTTGATCAAATTTTGGAAAGAGTAGTAGGATATCCCTATTACTATTTTCTTGATGGTTATTCAAGGTATAATCAAATATCAATTGCATTAGAAGATCAAGAAAAGACTACTTTTACGTGCCCCTTTGACATTTTTGCATATAGAAGAATGCCTTTCGGCCTTTGTAATGCTCCGGTAACTTTTCAAAGATGCATGCTAAGTATTTTTAGTGACATGATTGAGCGTTACTTAGAGATTTTCATGGATAATCTGATAGTTTTTGGAAATTCTTTTGAAAATTGTCTTGATTGTAACACTCCAAAAATTCATATTTTATTTATTTCCGGTGATTCTTAATTATTTTAAATAATCCGACTCGACTTCTGTAGATTTTATAATTTTTGTGATTTTTAGAAATTTTTGGGAGTTTTTACGTTTTTTATTATTTTAATATTATTTTGGGGTTGTATACGAGCCTTCGTATTTTATGTTTTTTTGAAAATCCTTAATGATTTTTACTAATCCGACTTGATTTTCATAAGTTTTATAATTTTTGTGATTTTTGAGGATGATTATAAATTTTTATATTTCTCTGATTGTTTTTGGGCTATCTGTGGGCCCAGGTGGGCCATATGTGGGCTCAGGTGGGTCCCGCAAAGTGAATATTTTTCAACACATAGAAAAATTTATACTGTTGAGACGGAGATGGGGGATCTTACTAAATCTGAATCTGGAAATAGTTTTTAAAATTTTCTTTTACTGTGTTTTGTACTATATTTAATTATCAGGGGATAAAAATACAGTAAAAATATTACTTGGAGGGTAATAGTGTAACATACCTAAATATAACAACTGCAGCGTAATCATCATTACACCACAGTTACTAAATCCAGGTGTGTCACAGTCTCAATAACAGTAATTTCAAATTTTCAAGTTTCTTTTTTTTTTTTCATTCATGCATAAGTAGAAAATATGAGTGTTGAAAGAAACATAATTAGTTCCCAATCATTTTATTCATAACCACTGAAATAAAAATCATTTTCTATATATATATTTTATAGCCATCTTTAATACAGATCACTGATAACATAGAATATAACAATTACAAAGTCAAATAAAATGGAAATTAAAACACTAAAAGGGAAAAGTAGTAACCCTGGGGTAGGTACTACTAGCAGACAAAGCCGCGGCCCCATATATATATATACGATGCTAGGAGTCCTAGTTGGCTAGTCAGGCATCAATGCCTCCACGCAGCTGCACTTGTACGCAGCCGAAGAAATCTTGTCCAGACTTCCAATCCCATCGGCAAAGGTGTGGTCCCTCTTCATCTTCCTCACGATCTTTTATCAAATATAAATATAAAACAGAAGTACAAAAATACAGGAAAGAGGTGAGACACCCATCTTTCATTACCATTCTGGCAGTAAGAAAACAACACGTCACAAAGCGCCCACAAAGCAACATAGTTCATGCATTTATTAACAGCAGCAGCAAAATTTCTAACCCAAATAGTTCAGTTATAAGTGATAATAAGAATTAATGACAATAGTGATATTTATAGTAAAAGTAGATCAACAATAGGCAATAACAATAACCAATTTCAACAGGCAAATCACCACATGATTTCCAAAAAATTAGCAAAACCATCAGACAAATCACGTATAGTAATAAAACAATTACTTTAATAGATGTTCATGCTCAACAACTTATGAGACTGACAACAAACGATGCATAATGCATTATGGTACCAAAACCTATTCCATGGAGCTAAACATTAACCTTTTGGAGTGAATGATCAAGGAGTAATGCTAGTATATCGTTAGCCTTAAAATACAATGTGCTTTATCTCATAAAATGTTTGCGCAATGGCTTATACATGGTACCTCAACAGTTGATCGCGACATAGGACAGCGTCTCAGTCCGGATTGTCAATGTGTTTGCATTGGTCTACCCCACGGCACAAAGGAGCTCTTAACTATCCATGATGAGGCACCCGCACCCTGACGCTCCCAGGGGCCAACAACATATGGCAACACCTACGCTTAGTCTATTCGCACACGCACATAGGTGTTATTCTACTCTTAGGTATACATATGCATGATGACGCAATGTCAAGTCATGTATGTTTATCAATGATTCATTCATCATGTACAATACATATGCATGACGACGCAATATCCAGTCATGTATGTTTATCAATGATGTGTTCATCATATACAATACCACAACGGTATATAGTCTTTATCAAATTACATATGCATGACGATGCAATGTCCAATCATGTATGTTTATCAATGATGCATTCATCATATACAATACCACAATGGCATATATTCGTTCTCAATATCAATAAATAATTTAAATGGTACATATATCATATACGATGCCTCAATGGCACATAAGCATACTTCAACATTAACATGTCAATTCTCAACATCAATATATATCATATGGTTCCTCATTATCACCATTTCCCCTTTAAGGGTTCAACATTTCCAAGAATCTAAATCTTGATCAATTATGTAAATCTTTAGGTTAACTAACCCTTAGAAACCTTGGCCTCATATGCCTTCAAGGTCCTAAATTCCTTCCCATATTATTCACTAGTCTCTTGATACCAATGATTTAATTTTGGTTCCACATGGGATTAATTCAATTCATCATCATCATTAAGCATTCATGGTTTATCAACTACAACAATGTCCCTAGTAGGGATACTTATTTTCAAGTCTTAAGTCTTTGGTCAATTATGAAAAGGTTAGGGTAATTAACCCTTTAAAACTATAGTCTTCTCAAATACCATTATTCAACTTAATTCTTTAGCTTTATCAAAGATTATGCAAATCTCTAATTCTTCAATCTCCAAGGTTGCACCAAGGAATCACTTGAACTCAAATCTTTCTCTCTAAAACCGTGGCCTCTCAAGGTTCTTAAAATCTCAATTCCTCTCCATTTTATGTAATGGTTTCTTGTTATCAAATCACTTAAATTTTGTCCACCAAAGTCAATTCCATCCCTCATGATTCCAAGTCAAAATCGTGGCCTTCCTTAATCCTTAAAATTTCATTCTTTCACATATCATGTGTTAGTTACTTGATACTTAATTACTCAATTTCTATTTCTCACAAGATTAATTTAATTGCCGAAGGTCCATGCCAAAACCATGGCTTCATAGGTCTTCTAAGTTCCACTTTTTATTTCTCATTTGTGTATTGATTCCTTAAGATCAATTTACTTAAGTTTAAGGTATTAAAGTCACTCCATTTGCCTTAATGTTCAAGCCAAAACCGTGGCATCATTGAGTCTTCAAAGTCCAATCTTTTCTTCTCTTTTAGGTATTAACATCTTGTTATTAATTCACTTAAGTTTTTAGTTCATTAAGATCAATCCAAATGCCTAAGATTCAATGCCAAAACCGTGGCTTCATGATGTCTAATGTCCAATTTTTCTTTCCTCTTTTATGCATTAGTTTTCTTAATACTAGTTCACTCAAAATTTAGTTCATCAAAATTAATCCAATTTTCTCTTTACCATGACCAAAACCATGGCACCCCTCTTGGGTATTAAACTCTCAAAATCTTCCATTCATAACTTTCAATATTATCATTCAATCTTTGATTACATAAGTCTTATTTTACTTGTGTACAAAACCAATTTTCACCCCTAATTTCTAGTCAAAACCGTGGCACCATGTTGAGGTAGGAAACTCCAAATTTTTCATTTAGCAACCCCAACATGATCAAGCACAATTAATACATCAAATATATTCAAGAGCATAATCAAGTATTAATCAAATTCAAGAATACTAAATCATACAATTTTTACAATTCAAGCATACAAGGATGGATTTCTCCATCAATATACATGCACCACCGTAAGTGGTTGAAGTGAGTAGTCTCCCTCTTACCTAAAGGAGACAATGCAAGGAAACAAACTCCTTGGTTCCTTGATTTGCAAATTCGGATTCCACCTTCAAGAGAACTATAAAGTGGTCAAATTTTCACAATCACAAACTAAGGATTGAAAAGAATGATCCTTGGTCACATAGCTGACCAAGGAAAACGAAATTGAGAAGTGAATGTGAAGAACTTTACCTAAAGCCTTAAGCTTGAACTCTTTGAGATTTCTTTTTGGTGATTTTCGGATTCCACTCACCCAAGAACCCTAGAGTGTTCAAAATCAATCACATCACACATCAATGCTCAAAAAGAGAAGCCCTTGGTCACATAGTAACCAAGGAAAACGAAAATGAGAAGAAATAAGAGAGAAATCAAGAATCTTTACCTTGGAAGACAATGGAGACAAGGTTGGATTTTGGGAAACCTTTCAAAATGAAACTTGTAGAGAAGATGTAGGTGAGTGTAGAAATATGTTTAGTGAAGAGAAAAATCAAAAAGCTTGGTCATCCATGGAAGAGTGATTTTCGGATTTGGAGAAGGAGAGGTAGAAAGGTTGGATTTTTGAAGAGATTTTCTAAAGAGAAAGTGTAGAGGAGGTTGAGAAAAGTCTGGAAATGGTGTTTATGGAGAGAAAAGTGACAAGAAAGCTATCCAATGGTGGCTGGAAATTTCGGATTCAAGAGGAGGAAGAAGAGAAGAGGTGGAGAAAAAATGGAGGTAGAAATGGAAAATGAAGACACTTTCTACACAAAGAAGGTAGAGGAAGTGAAGGCAAGTGTAGAAATGAGCTTGGAGAGGAGAAAAGGTGAACAAAAATGGAGGAGAAGGTGGCTGCAATTTCGTGGCTAGGGTGGAGGTAGAGTGAAGGTGGAGAAAAGATGAAGAAGATGAAGTGAAGAGAGAGAAAATGGTAGGTTAAAGTGAGGTAATTTTGTGTGTGTATTAGGTTAAGCGTGTAAGTCACAATTTTGCCCTCCTTGGGCTAGTGTGGGCCGCGGCATTGAGAGAGTGTGAGGGGGAGAATTTGGCTTCTCATGCAAGCCAAGGGTAATTAGATCATTTGGTGGTCAAAGCTTCTCAAACAAGCTTTGAAAAAGCACACAAATTTGAATTAAAGTAGATTTGATTTGACATAAAGTGGATTGCATTAGGATAAGGTGATAGGATTTCTAATGCATGCTATTATCCAATGGATAATAGTTACAGTCGACAGAAGTCAGTATTAATTCATCTGACAGATGAAATTTACACAGCGTTTTGCTATTTCGTCTATTCAATTTCTCGAAAAAACGTAAAATCTTGTAAACTGTGTCCGGCCTCGGGTTTAGTAAGATCCCCCGTCGACGTTTCCATAGTTCAAGGTTCTCGGGAAAATATTTCATTTTTCCGGCTTCGCTCAGCGTGCACGCAAAACGAAAAATATATTAAAATATTTGTCGTCTCCAAAAAAATTCTAGGAAATTCTCATAAATCATAAATATTATAAAATGACTATTCGACACAAAATTTTTCAACTTTAGAAACGTTACAGTTGTTTACCCAACTCTGCCCAATGTGCACGCAAAACGAGAAATATACTAAAATATTTGATGTTTTCGGAAAAATTCCAGAAAATTCTCAAAAATCACAAATATTGTAAAACGACTATTCGCTATAAAATTTTCTAACTTTTGGAGCGTTACAGGCGTTTTCCGCCTCTGCCCAATGTGCATGCAAAACGAGAAATAATATTAAAATATTTTACGTTCTCAAAAAAATCTAAAAAAATTTCTAAAAATCCCAAATATTGTAAAATGATTATTTATTCTAAAATTATTAATTTTCAGGATGTTACAACTCTCCCCTTCAAATAGAAACTCGAAATTTTCATCCCTTAGACTAAACCTTAACGTTTTTCTTTACCCCACGTTCTAACTTTCATGTCGCGCTTCTAATCACGTCCATTTAGATCACCCTTACCAATGTGATCCCTTTGTCCACTTTTGCCTCGCTCTCTTATCCTCAACTTTCATAACACACTTTTTCACAGATTGTATTCTCTCTCCATCCCTTACAACTGACACTTCCGCTTTAACGTTTGATATATTTTGGTTACTTTTCCATTTCCCTTGAATTTCTCCCAGCAAAACCATTTGAAATAGCAATTGTATCTAGACATACTTCATCCGGTCTCACTTCCAAAGATAACCACAAGTTCTCAAATTACTTCGCTAACTTCTTCTCCTTTAAAGTTTAGAAAACTAGATCAAAATGTCTAACATGCTTCTCCACGTGTTTGAGAATATATCAGAATGTCGTTGATACGGATAACAACAAATCTGTCTAGGCAAGGATGAAAGAGGTAATTCATGTTATTCATGAACACGACAAGAGTATTTATTACTCTGAACGGCATCACGAGAAACCCTTAATGTCCAAAGCGCGTTCGAAAAATCATTTTGAGAATATTCTAAATTTCCCACGAATTTAACAACGATAAGAGTATACGTCTATCTTGGAGAGAACAACGACTCTTTTCTCACCGATCCGTTGAATCACTCATCTTTCTCCGAGAACATTCATCCTTGATAGAAGTCTAGTTCATTTTGTAACAGTTCTCGTCTCACCGAGAAGTTCCATTCTTTCCCTCAACTGACAGCATCGTAGCTTAACATGCGAGACTCTTTGGCTATCAGAGTGGCATTTATATTCTCCTTACTTTTGGTCCTCTACAAAAGACACCAACATGTATCCTTGGGCTTCTTTCTTCATGAAGTTACATCTTTTTGGCTGTTACAAACCCAAAAGTCTTAATTTCGAAAATCATTGGGGTTTTTTTTTTATTAGAACGCTCAAGTAGATAATAACCAGAAAACGACCGATCAACTTCTAAAATCATGAACTCTAATAGACATGATTTTAGGTGAGCAAGACAGACCAACAAAAGGTCCAATCTTTATTAGAAGTAGGATAGATTAAACAAACTCGGGTGTCAAGACAAGTCTTAATAACAGAAATGGAAACAACTAAGTCGAAGATAAGAAAGATATAGATGAATCCAAATGATCCATACAGTTACAAATTGAAAAAGGAAAGGTTACCCCCACAACTATACAGCACGATTATGGGATCGTCACTTGAGGCATAATTTCTGTTGTTTAGATCTTTAAACTTAGAGCTCTCAGCACCTCCCAGGGTATAAGTTCTAGTTTCTGTTTGTGGTTCCACAACCCTTACAGCATTGGCTGAAGAATCTGCCCTCACTTGGTTACAGTTACAGGAAACGTGTCCAGGCTTTCCACATTTAAAACAAATGATTCCTGCAATTGTGCAATCCCTTGTTAGGTGCTCCTTTCCGCACTTGCGACAGAACATTCTTTTGGTCTTACATTCCTTTGTAGAGTGGTTCTTTCCGCATTTCGTACACTTCGGCAAAGATGTCGAGATTTGTCCGAGTCTACTACTACCAGCACTTTCTCCATGGGTTGGGTGTTATGGTTGCTTTCCTAATAGCCGTCTAAACTTATTAACCTTCCTATTATTCCCCCTTAGGAATCTAGGTAGTCCATGGTTATCCTAAGTCTGACTTTCCTTCAATAAATTCTGAATCTCGACTTCCAATTCTCGTTGTTGTGCGGTCCTCTGATCTTAGTGAATTGTCGCATCAGCTATCCTTTATATTTCTCTGGCAGTCACAGCCATACTTCTATGGTCTTGTCCTGCGCTCACATGCGTACGTCTGCCGCGAGCCATTGACTTCCTTCAAAGTCGGACAAAACATAACACAATAAAAGAAATGTAATTATTTCAAACAACATTACCTCCCTTCGGAAGTCAAACACAAAGAGTCACACAATGCACACAATTCAAACAAAGTAAGTTCAATTCACAAATTCTAACAATCTCTAGCTCGAGCTTCTTCGTTCTGCCTCCATGGCGTAGTCCCTCGTAAGTTGTCAACTTCCAAACTGCTTTTCGAACCCAATTTACACCAACTATTTCTTTCTCCAGAAGATTGGTTTTCCAAAACCTCTTGATCTCCTTACAAAAGGATTCCTATTTTCCTAACACAGTACGCCTAGGTGAAGTCATAGTTTCTTGTACACACAGAACATTACATATTGAGTAGGCCAGTCCTCAATATCATGCAATTGTATAACAGTAGCTATCAACATTCAACCTACAGCAAGCCATGCATTCCTTTCCCATCATCTCAATCAATAGACAAGGAAATGCACAACAGATAAAATTCTAACATGCCTAAACATAGAAAGTCCATACCCTGGCTCAACAGGATGAACTGCTTTGATACCACCTTAATGTAACGCACCTAAATATAACAACCGTAGTGTAATCGTCATTACACCATAATTACTAAATCCAGGTGTGTCACAGTCTCAATAATAGTAATTTCAAATTTTCAAGTTTCTTTTTTTTTTTCATTCATGCACAAGTAGAAAATACGAGCCTCGAATGAAACATAATTAGTACCCAATCATTTTATACATAACCACTGAAATAAAAATAATTTTCTATATATATATATTTTATAGTCATCTTTAATACAGATCACTGATAACATAGAATATAACAATTACAGAGTCAAATAAAATACAGCGGAAATTAAAACACTAAAGGGGAAAAGTAGTAACCCTGGGGTACGTACTACTAGCAGACAAAGCCGTGACCCCATATATATATACGATGCTAGGAGTCCCAGTCGGCTAGTCAGGCATCAAATCCTCCACGCAGCTGTACTTGTACGTAGCCGAAGAAATCTTGTCCAGACTTCTAATCCCATCGGCAAAGGTGTGGTCCCTCTTCATCTTCCTCACGATATTTTATCAAATATAAATATAAAACAGAAGCACAAAAATACAGGAAATAGGTGAGACACTCATCTTTCATTAACATTCTGGCAGTAAGAAAACAACACGGCGCAAAGCGCCCACAAAGCAACATAGTTCATGCATTTATTAACAGCAGCAGCAGAATTTCTAACCCAAATAGTTCAGTTATAAGTGATAATAAGAATTAATGACAATAGTGATATTTATAGTAAAAGTAGATCAACAATAGGCAATAAGAATAACCAATTTCAACAGGCAAATCACCACATGATTTCCAATAAATTAGCAAAACCATCAGACAAATCACGTACAGTAATAAAACAGTTACTTTAACAGATGTTCATGCTCAACAACTTATGAGACTGACAACAAACGATGCACAATGCATTATGGTACCAAAACCAACTCCATGGAGCTAAACATTAACCTTTTGGAGTAAATGATCAAGGAGTAATGCTAGTATATCGTTAGCCTTAAAATACAGTGTGCTTTATCCAATAAAATGTTTGCGCAATGGCTTATACATGGTACCTCAACAGTTGATCACGAAATAGGACAGCGTCTCAGTCCGGATCGTCGATGTGTTTGCATCGGTCTACCCCACGGCACAAAAGAGCTCTTAACTGTCCATGATGAGGCACCCGCACCCCGACACTCCCAGGGGCCAACAACATATGGCAACACCTACGCTTAGTCTATTCGCACCCGCACATAGGTGTTATTCTACTCTTAGGTATACATATGCATGACGACGCAATGTCAAGTCATGTATATTTATCAATGATTCATTCATCATGTACAATACATATGCATGACAACGCAATGTCCAGTCATGTATGTTTATCAATGATGTGTTCATCATATACAATACCACAACGGTATATCGTCTTTATCAAATTACATATGCATGACGATGCAATGTCCAATCATGTATGTTTATCAATGATGCATTCATCATATACAATACCACAATGGCATATATTCATTCTCAATATCAATAAATAATTTAAATGGTACATATATCATATACGATGCCTCAATGGAACATAAGTATACTTCAACATTAACATGTCAATTCTCAACATCAATATATATCTTATGGTTCCTCATTATCACCATTTCCCCTTTAAGGGTTCAACATTTCCAAGAATCTAAATCTTGATCAATTATGTAAATCTTTAGGTTAACTAACCCTTAGAAACCTTGGCCTCACATGCCTTCAAGTTGCTAAATTCCTTCCCATATTATTCACTAGTCTCTTGATATCAATCATTTAGTTTTGGTTCCACATGGGATTAATTCAATTCATCATCATCATTAAGTATTCCTGGTTTATCAACTACCACAATGTCCCTAGTAGGGATACTTATTTTCAAGTCTTAAGTCTTTGGTCAATTATGAAAAGGTTAGGGTAATTAACTCTTTAAAACTGTGGTATTCTCAAATACCATTATTCAACTTAATTCTTTAGCTTTATCAAATATTATGCAAATCTCTAATTCTTCAATCTCCAAGGTTGCACCAAGGCGACACTTGAACTCAAATCTTTCTCTCTCAAACCATGGCCTCTCAAGGTTCTTAAAATCTCAATTCCTCTCCATTTTATGTAATGGTTTCTTGTTATCAAATCACTTAAATTTTGTCCACCAAAGTCAATTCCATCCCTCATGATTCCAAGCCAAAATCGTGGCCTTCCTTAATCCTTAAAATTTCATTCTTTCACATATCATGTGTTAGTTACTTGATACTTAATTACTCAATTTCCATTTCTCACAAGATTAATTTAATTGCCTAAGGTCCATGCCAAAACCATGGCTTCATAGGTCTTCTAAGTTCCACTTTTTATTTCTTATTTGTGTATTGATTCCTTAAGATCAATTTACTTAAGTTTAAGGTATTAAAGTCATTCCATTTGCCTTAATGTTCAAGCCAAAACCGTGGCATCATTGAGTCTTCAAAGTCCAATCTTTCTTTCTCTTTTAGGTATTAACTTCTTGTTATTAATTCACTTAAGTTTTTAGTTCATTAAGATCAATCCAAATGCCCAAGATTCAATGCCAAAACCGTGGCTTCATGATGTCCAATGTCCAATTTTTCTTTCCACTTTTATGCATTAGTTTTCTTAATACTAGTTCACTCAAAATTTAGTTCATCAAAATTAATCCAATTTGCTCTTTACCAAGACCAAAACCGTGGCACCCCTCTTGGGTATTAAACTCTCAAAATCTTCCATTCATAAGTTTCAATATTATCATTCAATCTTTGATTACATAAGTCTTATTTTACTTGTGTACAAAACCAATTTTCACCCCTAATTTCTAGTCAAAACCGTGACACCATGTTGAGGAAGGAAACTCCAAATTTTTCATTTAGCAACCCCAACATGATCAAGCACAATTAATACATCAAATATATTCAAGAGCATAATCAAGTATTAATCAAATTCAAGAATACTAAATCATACAATTTTTACAATTCAAGCATACAAGGATGGATTTCTCCATCAATATACATGCACCACCGTAAGTGGTTGAAGTGAGTAGTCTCCCTCTTACCTAAAGGAGACAATGCAAGGAAACAAACTCCTTGGTTCCTTGATTTGCAAATTCGGATTCCACCTTCAAGAGAACTATAAAGTGGTCAAATTTTCACAATCACAAACTAAGGATTGAAAAGAATGATCCTTGGTCACATAGCTGACCAAGGAAAACGAAATTGAGAAGTGAATGTGAAGAACTTTACCTAAAGCCTTAAGCTTGAACTCTTTGAGATTTCTTTTTGGTGATTTTCGGATTCCACTCACCCAAGAACCCTAGAGTGTTCAAAATCAATCACATCACACATCAATGCTCAAAAAGAGAAGCCCTTGGTCACATAGTAACCAAGGAAAACGAAAATGAGAAGAAATAAGAGAGAAATCAAGAATCTTTACCTTGGAAGACAATGGAGACAAGGTTGGATTTTGGGAAACCTTTCAAAATGAAACTTGTAGAGAAGATGTAGGTGAGTGTAGAAATATGTTAGTGAAGAGAAAAATCAAAAAGCTTGGTCAACCATGGAAGAGTGATTTTCGGATTTGGAGAAGGAGAGGTAGAAAGGTTGGATTTTTGAAGAGATTTTCTAAAGAGAAAGTGTAGATGAGGTTGAGAAAAGTCTAGAAATGGTGTTTATGGAGAGAAAAGTGAAGAGAAAGCTCTCCAATGGTGGCTGAAAATTTCGGATTCAAGAGGAGGAAGAAGAGAAGAGGTGGAGAGAAGATGGAGGTAGAAATAGAAAATGAAGACACTTTCTACACAAAGAAGGTAGAGGAAGTGAAGGCAAGTGTAGAAATGAGCTTGGAGAGGAGAAAAGATGAACAAAAATGGAGGAGAAGGTGGCTGCAATTTCGTGGCTAGGGTGGAGGTAGAGAGAAGGTGGAGAAAAGATGAAGAAGATGAAGTGAAGAGAGAGAAAATGGTAGGTTAAAGTGAGGTAATTTTGTGTGTGTATTAGGTTAAGTGTGTAAGTCACAATTTTGCCCTCCTTGGGCTAGTGTGGGCCGCGACATTGAGAGAGTGTGAGGGGGAGAATTTGGCTTCTCATGCAAGCCAAGGATAATTAGGTCATTTGTTAGTCAAAGCTTCTTAAACAAGCTTTGAAAAAGCACACAAATTTGAATTAAAGTAGATTTGATTTAACATGGAATGCATTAGGATAAGGTGATAGGATTTCTAATGCATGCTATTATCCAATGGATAATAGTTACAGTCGACAGAAGTCAGTATTAATTCATCTGACAGATGAAATTTACACAAGGTTTTGCTATTTCGTCTGTTAAATTTCTTGAAAAACGTGAAACCTTGTAAACTGTGTCCGGCCTCGGGTTTAGTAAGATCCCTCGTCGACGTTTCCATAGTTCAAGGTTCTCGGGAAAATATTTCATTTTTCCGGCTTCGCTCAGTGCACACGCAAAACGAGGAATATATTAAAATATTCGACGTCTCCGGAAAAATTCTAGGAAATTCCCATAAATCACAAATATTATAAAACGACTATTTGTCACAAAATTTTCCAACTTTCGAAATGTTACATTCGTTTACCCAACTCTGCCCAATGTGTACGCAAAACGAGGAATATACTAAAATATTCGACGTTTTCGGAAAAATTCCAGAAAATCCTCAAAAATCACAAATATTGTAAAACGACTATTCGCCATAAAATTTTTCAACTTTCGGAGCTTGCAAAATGAGAAATAATATTAAAATATTTCGCATTCTCAGAAAAATCTAAAAAAATTTCCAAAAATCTCAAATATTGTAAAATGATTATTTGTCCTAAAATTATTAATTTTCGGGATGTTACAACTCTCCCTTCAAATTGAAATTTCGTCCTCGACATTTTCACCCCTTAGACTAAACCTTAACGTTTTTCTTTACCCCACGTTCTAACTTTCATGTCGCGCTTCTAATCATGTCCATTTAGATCACCCTTACCAATGTGATCCCTTTGTCCACTTTTGCCTCGCTCTCTTATCCTCAACTTTCATAACACACTTTTTCACAGATTATATTCTCTCTCCATCCCTTACAACTGACACTTCCGCTTTAACGTTTGATATATTTTGGTTACTTTTCCATTTCCCTTGAATTTCTCCCAACAAAACCATTCGAAATAGCAATTGTATCTAGACATACTTCATCCGGTATCACTTCCAATGATAACCATAAGTTCTCAAATTACTTCGCTAACTTCTTCTCCTTTAAAGTTTAGAAAACTGGAACAAAATGTCCAACATGCTTCTCCACGTGTTTGAGAATAAATCAGAATGTCGTTGATACGGATAACAACAAATCTGTCTAGGCAAGGATGAAAGAGGTAATTCATGTTATTCATGAACACGACAAGAGTATTTATTACTCTGAACGGCATCACGAGATACCCTTAATGTCCAAAGCGCGTTCGAAAAATCATTTTGGGAATATTCTAAATTTTCCACGAATTTAACAACGATAAGAGTATATGTCTATCTTGGAGAAAACAACGACTCTTTTCTCACCGATCCGTTGAATCACTCATCTTTCTCCAAGAACATTCATCCTTGATGGAAGTCTTGTTCATTTTGTAATAGTTCTCGTCTCACCGAGAAGTTCCATTCTTTCCCTTAACTGACAGCATCATAGCTCAACATGCGAGACTCTTTGGCTATCAGAGTGGCATTTATATTCTCCTTACTTTTGGTCCTCTACAGAAGACACCAACATGTATCCTTGGGCTTCTTTCTTCAAGAAGTTTCATCTTTTTGGCCGTTATGAACCCAAAAGTCTTAATTTCAAAAATCGTTGGGGTTTTTTTTTTTTATGAGAACGCTAAAGCAGATAATAACCAAAAAATGACCGATCAACTTCTAAAATCATGAACTCTAATAGATATGATTTTAGGTGAGTAAGACAGACCAACAAAAGGTCTAATCTTTATTAGAAGTAGGATAGATTAAACAAACTCAAGTGTCAAGACAAGTCTTAATAACAGAAATGGAAACAACTAAGTCGAAGTTAAGAAAGATATAGATGAATCCAAATGATCCATACAGTTACAAATTGAAAAAGGAAGGGTTACCCCCAAAACTATACAGCACGATTATGGGATCGTCACTTGAGGCATAATTTCTGTTGTTTAGATCTTTAAACTTAGAGCTCTCAGCACCTCCCAGGGTATAAGTTCTGGCTTCTGTTTGTGGTTCCATAGCCCTTATAGCATTGGCTGAAGAATCTGCCCTCACTTGGTTACAGTTACGGGAAACGTGTCCAGGCTTTCCACATTTAAAACAGATGATTCCTTCAATTGCGCAATCCCTTGTTAGGTGCTCCTTTCCGCACTTGTGACAGAACATTATTTTGGTCTTACATTCCTTTGTGGAGTGGTTCTTTCCACATTTCGTACACTTCGGAAACGATGTCGAGATTTGTCTGGGTTTACTACTACCAGCACTTTCTCCATGGGTTGGGTGTTATGGTTGCTTTCCTAATACCCGTCTAAACTTATTAACCTTCCTATTATTCCCCCTTAGGAATCTAGGTAGTCCATGGTTATCCCAAGTCTGACTTTCCTTTAACAAATTCTGAATCTCGACTTTTAATTCTCGTTGTTGTGCGGTCCTCTGATCTTGGTGAATTGTCGCATCAGCTATCCTTTGTATTTCTCCGGCAGTCGCAGCCATACTTCTATGGTCTTGTCCTGCGCTCACATGCGTACATCTGCCGCGAGCCATTGACTTCCTTCGAAGTCGGACAAAACATAACACAATAAAACAAATGTAATTATTTCAAACAATATTACCTCCCTTTGGAAATCAGACACAAAGAGTCATACAATGCACACAATTCAAACAAAGCAAGTTCAATTCACAAATTCTAACGGTCTCTAGCTCGAGCTTCTTCATTCTGCCTCCACGGCGTAGTCCCTCGTAAGTCGTCAACTTCCAAACTGCTTTTCGAACCCAATTTACACCAACTATTTCTTTCTCCAGAAGATTGGTTTTCCAAAACCTCTTGATCTCCTTACCAAAGGATTCCTATTTTCCTAACACAGTACGCCTAGGTGAAGTCATAGTTTCTTGTACACACAGAACATTACATATTGAGTAGGCCAGTCCTCAATATCATGCAATTGTATAACAGTAGCTATCAACATTTAACCTACAGTAAGCCATGAATTCCTTTCCCATCATCTCAATCAAGAGACAAGGAAATGCACAACAGATAAAATTCTAACATGCCTAAACATAGCAAGTCCACACCCCGGCTCAATAGGATGAACTGCTTTGATACCACCTTAATGTAACGCACCTAAATATAACAACCGCAGCGTAATCATCATTACACCACAATTACTAAATACAGGTGTGTCACAGTCTCAATAATAGTAATTTCAAATTTTCAAGTTTCTTTTTTTTTTTTCATTCATGCATAAGTTGAAAATACGAGCCTCGAATGAAACATAATTAGTACCCAATCATTTTATACATAACCACTGAAATAAAAATCATTTTCTATATATATATATATATATATATATTCTGTAGTCATCTTTAATACAGATCACTGATAACATAGAATATAACAATTACAGAGTCAAATAAAATACGGCGGAAACTAAAACACTAAAGGGGAAAAGTAGTAACCCTGGGGTAGGTACTACTAGCAGACAAAGCTGCAACCCCATATATATATACGATGCTAGGAGTCCTAGTCGACTAGTCAGGCATCAATGCCTCCACGCAGCTGCACTTGTACGTAGCCGAAGAAATCTTGTCCAGACTTCCAATCCCATCGGCAAAGGTGTGGTCCCTCGTCATCTTCCTCACGATCTTTTATCAAATATAAATATAAAACAGAAGTACAGAAATACAGGAAAGAGGTGAGACACTCATCTTTCATTACCATTCTGGCAGTAAGAAAACAACATGGTGCAAAGCGCCCACAAAGCAACATAGTTCATGCATTTATTAACCGCAGCAGTAGAATTTCTAACCCAAATAGTTCAGTTATAAGTGATAATAAGAATTAATGACAATAGTGATATTTATAGTAAAAGTAGATCAACAATAGGCAATAACAATAACCAATTTCAACACGCAAATCACCACATGATTTCCAATAAATTAGCAAAACCATTAGACAAATCACGTACAGTAATAAAATAGTTACTTTAACAGATGTTCATGCTCAACAACTTATGAGACAGACAACGAACGATGCACAATGCATTATGGTACCAAAACCTACTCCATGGAGCTAAACATTAACGTTTCGGAGTGAATGATCAAGAAGTAATGCCAGTATATCGTTAGCCTTAAAATATAGTGTGCTTTATCTCATAAAATCTTTGCACAATGGCTTATACATGGCACCTCAACAGTTGATCGCGATATAGGACAGCGTCTCAGTCCGGATCGTCGGTGTGTTTGCATCGGTCTACCCCACGGCACAAAGGAGCTCTTAACTGTCCATGATGAGGCACCCGCACCCCGACGCCCCCAGGGGCCAACAACATATGGCAACACCTACGCTTAGTCTATTCGCACCCGTACATAGGTGTTATTCTACTCTTAGGCATACATATGCATGACGATGCAATGTCAAGTCATGTATGTTTATCAATGATTCATTCATCATGTACAATACATATGCATGACGATGCAATATCCAGTCATGTATGTTTATCAATGATGTGTTCATCATATACAATACCATAACGGTATATAGTCTTTATCAAATTACATATACATGACAATGCAATGTCCAATCATGTATGTTTATCTATGATGCATTCATCATATACAATACCACAATGGCATATATTCGTTCTCAGTATCAATAAATCATTTAAATGATACATATATCATACACAATGCCTCAATGACACATAAGCATACTTCAACATTAACATGTCAATTCTCAACATCAATATATATCTTATGGTTCCTCATTATCACCATTCCCCTTTAAGGGTTCAACATTTCCAAGAATCTAAATCTTGATCAATTATGTAAATCTTTAGGTTAACTAACCCTTAGAAACCTTGGCCTCACATGCCTTCAAGGTCCTAAATTCCTTCTCATATTATTCACTAGTCTCTTGATACCAATCATTTAGTTTTGGTTCCACATGGGATTAATTCAATTCATCATCGTCATTAAGTATTCATGGTTTATCAACTACCACAATGTCCCTAGTAGGGATACTTATTTTCAAGTCTTAAGTCTTTGGTCAATTATGAAAAGGTTAGGGTAATTAACCCTTTAAAACTATGGTCTTCTCAAATACCATTATTCAACTTAATTCTTTAGCTTTATCAAAGATTATGCAAATCTCTAATTCTTCAATCTCCAAGGTTGCACCAAGGCATCACTTGAACTCAAATCTTTCTTTCTAAAACCGTTGCCTCTCAAGGTTCTTAAAATCGCAATTCCTCTCCATTTTATGTAATGGTTTCTTGTTATCAAATAACTTAAATTTTGTCCACCAAAGTCAATTCCATCCCTCATGATTCCAAGCCAAAACCGTGGCCTTCCTTAATCCTTAAATTTTCATTCTTTCACATATCATGTGTTAGTTACTTGATACTTAATTACTCAATTTCCATTTCTCACAAGATTAATTTAATTGCCTAAGGTCCATGCCAAAACCATGGCTTCATAGGTCTTCTAAGTTCCACTTTTTATTTCTCATTTGTGTATTGATTCCTTAAGATCAATTTACTTAAGTTTAAGGTATTAAAGTCATTCCATTTGCCTTAATGTTCAAGCTAAAACCGTGACATCATTGAGTCTTCAAAGTCCAATCTTTCCTTCTCTTTTAGGTATTAACTTCTTGTTATTAATTCACTTAAGTTTTTAGTTCATTAAGATCAATCCAAATGCCTAAGATTCAATGCCAAAACCGTGGCTTCATGATGTCCAATGTCCAATTTTTCTTTCCACTTTTATGCATTAGTTTTCTTAATACTAGTTCACTCAAAATTTAGTTCATCAAAATTAATCCAATTTGCTCTTTACTAAGACCAAAACTGTGGCGCCCCTCTTGTGTATTAAACTCTCAAAATATTCCATTCATAAGTTTCAATATTATCATTCAATCTTTGATTACGTAAGTCTTATTTTACTTGTGTACAAAACCAATTTTCACCCCTAATTTCTAGTCAAAACTGTGGCACCATGTTGAGGTAGGAAACTCCAAATTTTCCATTTAGCAACCCTAACATGATCAAGCACAATTAATACATCAAACATATTCAAGAGCATAATCAAGTATTAATCAAATTCAAGAATACTAAATTATACAATTTTTACAATTAAAGCATACAAGGATGGATTTCTCCATCAATATACATACAAAGTCTCCTCACCACCATAAGTGGTTGAAGTGAGTAGTCTCCTTCTTACCTAAAGGAGACAATGCAAGGAAACAAACTCCTTGGTTCCTTGATTTGCAAATTCGGATTCCACCTTCAAGAGAGCCATAAAGTGGTCAAATTTTCACAATCACAAACTAAGGATTGAAAAGAATGATCCTTGGTCCATAGCTGACCAAGGAAAACGAAATTGAGAAGTGAATAAGAAGAACTTTACCTAAAGCCTTAAGCTTGAACTCCTTAAGATTTCTTTTTGGTGATTTTCGGATTCCACTCACCCAAGAACCCTAGAGTGTTCAAAATCACTCACATCACACATCAATGCTCAAAAAGAGAAGCCCTAGGTCACATAGTAACCAAGGAAAACGAAAATGAGAAGAAATAGGAGAGAAATCAAGAATCTTTACCTTGGAAGACAATGGAGACAAGGTTGGATTTTGGGCAACCTTTCTAAATGAAACTTGTAGAGAAGATGTAGGTGAGTGTAGAAATATGTTTAGTGAAGAGAAAAATCAAAAAGCTTGGTCATCCATGGAAGAGTGATTTTCAGATTTGGAGAAGGAGAGGTAGAAAGGTTGGATTTTTGAAGAGATTTTCTAAAGAGAAAGTGTAGAGGAGGTTGAGAAAAGTCTAGAAATGGTGTTTATGGAGAGAAAAGTGAAGAGAAAGCTCTCCAATGGTGGCTGGAAATTTCGGATTCAAGAGGAGGAAGAAGAGAAGAGGTGGAGAGAAAATGGAGGTAGAAATGGAAAATGAAGACACTTTCTACACAAAGAAAGTAGAGGAAGTGAAGGCAAGTGTAGAAATGAGCTTGGAGAGGAGAAAAGATGAACAAAAATGGAGGAGAAGGTGGCTGCAATTTCGTGGCTAGGGTGGAGATAGAGAGAAGGTGGAGAAAAGATCAAGAAGATGAAGTGAAGAGGGAGAAAATGGTAGGTTAAAGTGAGGTAATTTTGTGTGTGTATTAGGTTAAGTGTGTAAGTCACAGTTTTGCCCTCCTTGGGCTAGTGTGGGCCGCAGCATTGAGAGAGTGTGAGGGGGAGAATTTGGCTTCTCATGCAAGCCAAGGGTAATTGGGTCATTTAGTGGTCAAAGCTTCTCAAACAAGCTTTGAAAAAGCACACAATTTTGAATTAAAGTAGATTTGATTTGAGATAAAGTGGATTGCATTCGGATAAGGTGATAGGATTTCTGATGCATGCTATTATCCAATGGATAATAGTTAAACGTTTTGCTATTTCGTCTGTTAAATTTCACGAAAAGCATGAAGCCTTGTAAACTGTGTCCAGCCTCGGGTTTAGTAAGAAATCCTGTCGACATTTCCATAGTTCAAGGTTCTCGGGAAAATATTTCATTTTCCCGGCTCCGCTCAGCGCGCACGCAAAATGAAGAATATATTAAAATATTTGACGTCTCCGAAAAAATTCAGGGAAATTCCTATAAATCACAAATATTATAAAATGACTATTTGTCACAAAATTTTCTAACTTTCAAAACGTTACAGTCGTTTACCCAATTCTACCCAATGTACACGTAAAACGAGAAATATACTAAAATATTCGATATTTTCGAAAAAATTTCAGAAAATTCTGAAAAATCACAAATATTGTAAAACGACTATTCGTCATAAAATTTTTCAACTTTCGGAGCGTTACAGTCGTTTTCCATCTCTGCCCAATGTGTGCGCAAAACAAAGAATAATATTAAAATATTCTGCGTTCTTAGAAAAATCTAGAAAAATTTCCAAAAATTCCAAATATTGTAAAATGATTATTTATCCTAAAATTATTAATTTTTGAGATGTTAGAAATAGCAGACAAAAAAATGAATATTATACTACTTAAGTCAACATTGGTGGTTTGGATATCTACCATTGATTTGATCAATGGTGGAGACTTGATCTTGACTTAATCAACGGTGGAGACTTAGTCTTAAAAAGTGACAAGGACCATTTATGACCATTGGATATAAAGTTTGAAGGAGAAATCTTAACCCTTCATTTTGGGGACACATCTAATGGCTAGAATTTAAAGGAGAAAGATCTAATGGCCTAGATTAAGTCTTCTAACTTAAAGTCTACCTTAATCCTAACCATTGAACTAATCAATGGTTAGGAATGCTTCAAATAATGGTTAGTGAAAATTGTCACAAATTTGGAGTGCATGAAGAGGGGGGACGATTTTGAGATGGTGTAGGAGATTAGAATGGTTTCAAGACCATTATTGATCACTTATTGAATGCATAATGAGAGGCGGGGACGGTTTTTGGTGGCTTAAGTGTGTAGGAAAATTTGAAGACCAGATTATTGTCATTCTTGGTCATTATTGATCAATTCCAAAAAGCCAAAGCTCTTCAAAATTTTCTCTCCTTCCTTCTCCAAGCAAGTTTCAGCCAACACCTAGAAGTCATTCCTTCAAGCTTCTAAAATTTCATCTAAACACATTTCCTAAACCTAAACACCATTCTAAGAACATATCTAGTTATGAGTTTTCACAAAATCATTCATCTAGAGCTTCAAATCCAAGCTTCAAGTTTCTATCAAAAAGGATAAAGTTCATATTTCTTCACCCAATCTTTTAGTTTTAATTTTCTAAGCCATGCTTGAATCATGGTTTACCTATTCCTACACTTGTTATTGATTTTAACATTTGTTTATAATTTTTAGGGATTTTTCCATGGAGCTCCATGAAATTGGTAGGAAGGAAAACCAAGTGTTTTCACTTCATTCTTTATCTTAACCAAGTCTAAGAAGCCTTCCTTTCACAAAAATCAAAAACTCCATCCTTGTTCTTTAAGAGGAACCATTCGGCCATACCACCCAAAATCACCATCCAATCTCTTTAATTTCATCCAACCATAGATCTTGAATCTACATGATATTCTAAGCAACTTTCATGTTGGAGACTTTCTCTAAATCATTTATCTTCAACCTTGTTCTTCAAGCTAAAGATTGAAGCTTTATTGGTGAAGTTTATTAATCTTCACTTTTCTTTTGATTTTCAAGGTTCTAACTATGATTCATATCCATGGTTTTCTTATTCAAGTCTTATATATATTAATTATGTGTGTTTTGTTTTGTATTTGAGAAGCCCTTGGTGGTGAAGGACTTGGAAAAAGAAGCAAAACAAGGAGCTTTTGAGGTTCTTCAAGAGGTAAGAGGGAGATCCATCTCACCAACCAAGCATGGTGGTGAGAGATGGTTTGGTATTTGATGGATGGTGAATCCATATGAGGATTCATATCCATGGTTATGTAATTATTTGTGTGTGTTTATGTGCTTTGATTATTTGCCTATGCTTGATATGATTTGCTTGATTTATTGCTTTGATTATGGCATGCTTGTTATATAAATGATGAATATGTATATGCATGTCATGATTTGATGATGGAAAGGAAATTGATTTTTGGTTCCAATGACCATACACAATTCGGCCAAGACACCTCAAAATACGTGTTCACAAATTAATATTTTCATGAATGGTAAAATTGGATGTTTAGAAAAGCAAGGAAAATAAACAAAGGGTTTGTTTTCAAAGAATAAGTGTTCACAGTTTTTGAAGGATGTTTTTGAATAAAAAAATTCTAAGTATTTTACTAATCATGAGTTTTAAATGAAAAGAGCAATGAGTTGATGATTTTAAGGATTTGCAAAGAAAGTGAAAATGAAAATGAACAAATGAATTGATTTTAAAGACCATGAGTCTCACGGTTTTTGCAAAAAAATTTAATGGTTTTGTTTGTGTAAAAACAAGAATGGTACTTAATTGATTTAGAAGGAAAAATATTTGATGGCCATTGAAACCATGTACCACGGTTTTGAAGGTTTGTAAATGCTTTGGTTTTATGAAACAAAGTGATTTTCAAATTAGAAATATAATTTAATTTAGTACAAGGATTTTGGAAATGAAATCAGAGTGTTTTATCACTTGAGAAATAGAAATTTTAGTTATGAAAGGAAAATAGAGGTTGTAAGGGTTTGAACCTCAAATTATTTTGGAAAAGGATTGAATTTGAGAATTTATTTGTATTTATAAAGGAAACGTTGATAATTTAAAATTTACTAACGTAAAACTCATCCTTTGGGTTTTGGAGCGCGTTAGGGAATTTTAAGTGAGAAACATTGATTTAAAATCAACGGAAAGGTGATTTTATGGAATTTATTGTGAAAAGGATTTTCTTGAATAAAAAGAAAATGTGAAAAATAATGTGAGGAGTCATATTATACTAAGAAAGGTTGACATGGAATTTTTGAAGGTTGAGAAATATTTTTCGTAATGGAATTATGGTGAAAAATGATTTATATAACTTAAAAGCGTGATTTTTAAGCTACGTGATTTGAAAAACGTTAAAATATTTCTACGCAATTTGAAAAGCATTTAAATATTTCAAAAATGATGGAAAATGGTTTACCTGACTTAAAAGAATGATTTTTAAGTTACGCGATTGTGAAACTGGTGGAAAATTGCTACGCGATTTGAGAAACGTGTAAATATTTTTACGTAATTGAGAAAACGTTGAAAAATGAATATGTGATTTGAAAATACAACAGAAGTGTTGCGGAATTGTGAAAACGTAACAGAAATATTGCACGATTGTGAAAACATAACAAAAGTGTTTTGCGACTATGAAAATGTGATAATATGATTTCGCTATTGAATATACAGTATGACTACTGTTGAACCAGTGTATGGACACTGTATGAGAAAATGATGAATCTTGCCTGTGATTGGCATTGGTGCATTGAACATGCATTACAAATGATGAATTTTGCTTATGATAAGCGTTGGTGCATTGAATATGCATTGAAAAGATATGCAGTAAAGCACATGATGAAATTGAAAGATATGCATTGAGACATATGATGAAATTTAAAAATATGCATTGTGGAATAAGATGAATTTGAACAATAATTTCATTGCGATATTCGTGCATTGAACAAAAATTGTGACCCTTGTGGTTGAAAAGGGAGTGATAATTGATAGTGAGGTCTATGATGGATCTTGGGGACGTCAAGGCGTGGCAGTCGACCAGTGGATATTTGTCTGTGGGCTAAGGCTGCACCATATGCCACTTGGCGATGCAGTCCGTTGCAACGCATTGACGTTACCTGACAATAACACAATTCTTTTCGACGAATGGGAGATTGTCTTTGGGCTAAGGCTGACAATTAACTAGAGCATTCTTCTCAAAATTGTGAAAACCTCCATGGAGTAGGACATTGAGTCTACATGCATATACATATGCATCATTATTGAGTATTGTTTATGATAATTGAACTGTTGAATACTTGGATAATAATTGTTATTTTATACATTATGATGATGGCATAATTGTAATTATGGTATAATATATATGTGTGGTGTGTTGTTTGTGTTATCTCTATGCTACCATGTTGGTATTGGCGTAGGTGATCTCACCTCTTTGTTATATTGTTTTGTTGTGCTTGTATTGTTAAAAATTATATAGTAGATGGAACGAGTTTCTTAGAAGTGACGAAAGGTAGATATTCTGAGTTCAGTGACAACATCAAGGAGTGACCATTCCGGACTGGTTAGTGTACAGATTTGAGGAGGAACAGATATATGATGCATTAAGATGAATACAAGACGGAATAAGTATGTTAAGTATTTATCGTTAGTGTTTTATCGTGCTATTGAGTAGGACCCGTCATGGGGTTTGCTACTGTTTAAAATTGAGTCTGTAATTTTTATATTTCTTGAATAATTGTTAAATATTAAGTGATGTCTGTTATATGAGTTTTAATCAGTTTAAATCTATTTTTCAGTATTACTTATAAATATCAGTAAATTTATATTTCTGCGAAAAGGAATTTTGAAACCCATATTTTATAACTCAAACCTTTTATGAACTGATTTTCAGATTATAAGTTGGTAGTCGAAAATGTGATGCCCTGAGGAGGGTGTTACATTAGTCGGTATCAAAGCACAGTTTGAGTCTTTTGGGGTTTGTGGTTAGGTTTATTTTGCTTTTGTTGTGTTCTCTGTGTTTTTGATTTCCGAAAGGAAACAATGTTTAATTGAAATGGTTACATCTAGTTTCCATTGTATTTTGATTCGTCTGTTTTTGAAGAGAGGACCATGACTCATGATAGACAAAGAAAGACGATGGCCCGTGATAGACGTACGCGTGTGGAAGCGAGACGTGATGATGGTGATATGACTGCAACTATAGAAGTAATACGAAAAACGGCTGATGTAATTATACAGCAAACTCAGAAGATTGTTCAGCAACAAGAATTGATAGCTGAAGCTAAGATTTTGTTAGAGTTGAATCAGTCTCAAGATGTGAGACCCTATAATGTTAGACCATATAGGTTACAAAGAAGGAGAAATCGTAAGGTCAAGTGATTCCAGCAGAAAACGAACTCGCAATCTTTGGGAAGTCAACAACAGCAACAATCTTGTGGAGGAAGTACTAGTGGTAGCAGGTTTGGTCTGACCGTGACATCTGCACCGAAATGTTAGAAGTGTAGGAAAGATCATCTGACAAGGGATTGTACGTTCAAGGAAATAATTTGTTTCAAGTGTGGGATGCGCGGACATCTTGCTAGAGAGTGTATTCCATCAAAGACGAAGTCATCTGTTTGTAATGAACGTGCTTCGACATCTCAAGTAGAATGGAGCGTCATTTCTCCAAGTGGAGCAAAAGTACCCCAGACTGAAGACCTAAACAAAGAAGATTGTGTCACAAAAAGTGATCCTTTGACTGTACTATATAATTCTGGAGGTAACCCATTTCTCTATGGCATATGATCGTGTAGATCAATTAGAGTTATTTGTGTCTTTGTTATCTTCTGACTTGTTTACTTCTGTTTCTATTATTAGCCTATCGTACTACTCAAGTTATTCAAATTATCCTATTGTTGTTATGGATCAAAATTTTGTATTAGTTTGATCTGTCTAGCTCTTCCATAAATAGACGTGATCTTTGAAACGGATTGGTTATTTTCCAACCATATCCTATAAGATTGTCTCAATAAAGTGTTAGTGTTCCAGAAAACTCATTCTTGAAATCAGGCAATATCAAATTCTTTGTTGGATATGTCTGGTAACACATCAGATAGTTTTGCTACCTGTCACAATGTTTTTCATATATTGAATTTGCAAGAAAGGATATTTTTATTTATATCCATGTCATAGTATCAGAGTGATGCAGCGGAAGCGTGGTGGATCCTTCAAAGGTTGAAACAGTTTTTCAATGGAAAAAGTCAAATGTAACACCCACCGTAGGGTGCCACATTTATGTTACTTAATTACCAAATTACCCCTAAGTTCATAAAATGTGATGTTGTGATAAAAATACGAGTTGTAAAATTTTTTTCTTTCTTCTTTGATAACGATAAAATAAACTTAGCAGAAAATAAAATATTATACATCATCACATAATTATCATCATCATCTAATTATTCCTCAACAAAACAATTGGCATAGCCAATATTCCTCAATTAATATATCATACAGATATAAATGCTTAGTTTCATGCATGCACACATAGATTCAATTTCCTACTCCATGGAGTTAATACTCAGTTCGGAGAAGTTGATCAGAAAGATCTGTTAGTACCAAAATGCCTCAAACCACGTGCTATAATTCTCATTTGTATTTGCACTTCTAGCACACACACGACAGTCTTTATGAGATCTCGATTAAGAATAGTGTCTCGGTCAGGATCATGAGTACGTTGCATCGGTCTAACTTACGGGAAGAAGAGCTACCAACCACCCATGTAAGCAACCCACACCCCGATGCCCCCAAGGTCAACAAGTGACTTACACTACACATATCGCACCCACTCAAGAGGTGTACGTCTCTCCTAGGCAAATAGCCTCATACAATCCCTCGGACCTTTCCAATACATGTTCAATGCACCAATGCCAATCATAGGCAAAATTCATATACAGTGTTCATACACTAGTTCATGCATATAAAATGCACCAATGCCAATCACAGGTAAAATTTATCATTTTCTCATACAGTGTTCATCCACTGGTTCAACAGTGATTTTACTATATATTTTAATTGCAAAAATCATATTATCGCATTTTCATAGTCGCGCACCATTTTTGTCGCATTTTCACAATTTTGTAACATTTCTGTTACGTTTTCAAATCACATATAGATTTTTTAACGTTTTCATCAATTAAGTAGAAATATTCCACCATTTTTAAATCACGTAGTGATTTTTCAACAATATCTCAAACGTGTAAAAATATTTAAATGCTTTCAAAATTGCGTAGAAATATTTCAACGTTTTTCAAATCGCGTGGAAATATTTAAACGTTTTTCCAATCGCATAGCTTAAAAATCATGTTTTTAAGTTACGTAAATCATTTTTCACCATTTTTCCATTACGAAAAATATTTCTCAACCTTCAAAAATTCCATTTCAGCCTTTCTCAAATTAATATGACTACTCACATTATTTTCCACATTTTCTTACTCAAGAAAATCCTTTTCACAATATATTCCACAAATTCACAATTCCATTGAATTAAATCAATGTTTCTAACTTTAAAAATTATCAACGCTCTCCAAAACCCAAAGGATGAGTTACACGTTAGTAAATTTTAAATCACCATTATATTCTCCATTTTTCTCAAATCAATTCCAAAATCAATTCTCCTCAAAATAAATTGAGGTTCAAACACTTTCAACCTCTTTTTTTTTCATAAACAAAATTTCTATTTTTCAAGTGATAAAACACTCTAATTCCCTTCCAAAATCCTTGTACTAAATCAAATTACATTTTCACTTGGAAAACCACTTTGTTTCATAAAACCAAAGCATTTACAAACCTTCAAAACCGTGGTACATGGTTATTTAAACCATCAAATAATTTTCCTTCTAAGTCAATATGGTTTTACACAAACAAAACCATTAAAAATTCCTTAACAAAACCGTGAGACTCATGATCTTTAAAATCAAATCGTTTGTTCATTTTCATTTTTCACTTTCTTTGCAAATCCTTAAAATCATCAACTCATTGCTCTTTTCATTTAAAACTTATGATTTGTAAAATACTTAAAATATTCTTATTCAAAAATGTCCTTGAGTTCCATTAAATTCCATTCTTGTTTTTACACAAAATAAATCAATAAAAATTCTTCTCAAAACCGTGAACACCACTTCTTGAAAAACAAACCCTTTGTTTATTTTCCTTGTTTTTCTAATCATCCAATTTTATCATTGATGAAAATATTAATTTTTGAACACCTATTTTGAGGTGTCTTGGCCGAAATTCCTCTTGGTCTTTAGAACCAAAATTTGTTTTCCTTTCCAATAATTTTTTTGGCATACAACACATATAATCAACATATATTTCACAAGCATGCCATAATCAAAATAATAAATCATGTAAATCATATCAAGCATAGGCAAATAATCAAAGCACTTAAACACACACAAATAATTACATGACCATGGATATGAATCCTCACATGGATTCACCATCCATCAAATACACAAACCATCTCTCACCACCATACTTGGTTGGTGAGATGAATCTCCCTCTTACCTCTTGAAGAACCACAAAAGGCTACTTGCTTTATACTTTGATCAAGATCTCCACCAACCAAAGTTTCTTAAACACGAAACAAACACAAAGAAATTAGTATATTAAGCTTGAACTAGGGGAACCAAGGATCAAACATGGTTTAGAACATGAAAAAGAAGAGAAGAATTGAAGTTTCCTTACACTTCACTTCAAAACCCTAAAACTTGCTCTTGGAAAAAGTCCTTCAAGATAGAAGATTTAGAGCTTGGTGTAAACTACAAAGGTTCTTGTATTGATGTAAGGATTCAAGAAGTATGGTTGTATAAAATTTTTGAGTGATGGAAGGTGGTGTGGGAGTGCTTGGCCATGAGCTTAGAGAAGGAGAGAAATGGAGAGAAATTTTGATAACTTTGTTTCTTGAAAATGTTCAACAAAGACCAAGGTGATCAATAATGACTAAAGACTTTGCTTTAGCTTCTAAGAGCTCATCAAAACTGCCCCCCCTCTTCTTGCTTCTCCAAAAACTGTCCCCCCTTCCATGCAACATCAAAATGCAACAAATCTCCTAGCCATCATTTTAGGCAATCTTGACCATTGATTAGATCAATGGTTAGGATTAATATAGGTTTTAGGTTTAGGCTTTAGATAGAAGACTTAATTTAGGCCATTGGATCTTTCTTCCTTGAAATCTTAGCCATTAGATGTGTCTCCAAAATGAAGGGTCAAGATTACTCCTTCAAACTTTACATCCAAGGGCTATAAATGGTCCTAGCCACTTTATAAGACTAAATCTCAACCGTTGATTAAATCAAGATCAAGTCTCTACCGTTGATTACATCAATGGTGGATATCCAAGCCACTGATGTTGACTACGCAATACAATATTTATTTTTGTATCTGCTATTATCCTTCGAATAATATTTTTACTGTATTTTTATTACCTGATAATTAAATACAGTACAAAATACAGTAAAAGAAAATTTTTAAAACTGTTTTTGAATTCAGGTTAACTAAGATCCCCCATCTCTGTCTCAACGGTATGAATTTTCTTGGCTACAATAAAATTTTTAGCTTTCTAGACCTATGCGAGGCCCACATACGACATCCCTGGGCCCACAGACGGCCCACGGATAACGCTAAAATAAACAGAGTAATATAAAAATTTCATAATCACACATAAAATCACAAAAATTAGAAAATGCACAAATATCAAATCAGATTACGTAAAATAATTAAGACTTTTCAGTAATAATTAAATTACGTAAGATTTTCCCCGGCCCGAAAATTATTATTTTCTTGACACGGAGTAAATCACACAAAACGATCAAATGTACTGACAGAATATTCAAAATAATTTTACAGCACACAGAAATCACTAAACAGTAGAATTATGTTAACTGTCAAAATTACTGTCTCATATTTAGGAAGTTTGGGGTGTTACATCAAAGACTATGGAAATCCTGGAAAATTTCAAGATCGCAGGACTTATCACCCAGCTTATCAGAAAGAATTAAGCATTTGTATGGACTGATGCATACAAGGAGAATTTTCAGGAGTTGGAAAATATGTTTGATTATTTCTTTGGTATTAGTTCTGTTTAATCCCAGTGAATCATTGGAGGTGTACTGTGATGCGTCACATCAGAGTTTAAGATGTGTGCTTATGTAGAATAGAAGAGTTGTAGCATATGTTTCAAGAAAATTGAAGCTACCTGAGAAAAGCTATTCTACGCATGAATGGGGGTTAGTAGCTGTTGAGTTTGCATTAGAAATATGGAGATACTTTCTTTATGGAGTAACATTCAACATTTTCAGTAATCATAGGAATCTGAGATATCTGCTTGATCAGGAGAAATTGATCGCGAGACAAAGAATTTTAATTGGTTACAATAGTATGGAATGACGTAAGTGAAGATGTAATATGGGACTGGAAAATAAGATAAAAGAGCAATATCCATATTTATTCTGAGGGTGTGAAATCAAGCTTATCAAGTTTCGAGGATGAAACTTCTTTTTAGAGGGGGAATATTGTAACACCCCAAAAATTCGTATTTTATTGATTTTGGGCGATTCTTAATTATTTTAAATAATCCAACTCGACTACTGTTGATTTTATAATTTTTGTGATTTTTAAGAATTTTTGGGAGTTTTTACGTTTTTTATTATTTTAATATTATTTTAGGACTGTATATGAGCCTTCTTATTTTAATGATTTTTACTAATCCGACTTGATTTTCATAAGTTTTATAATTTTTGTGATTTTTGTGGATGATTTTAAATTTTTATATTTCTCTGATTGTTTTTGGGCTATCTGTGGGCCCAAGTGGCCATATGTAGGCCTAGGTGGGTCCCACAAAGTGAAAATTTTTTACGCATAGAAAAATTTGTACTGTTGAGATGGAGACATGGGATCTTACTAAACCTGAATTCGAAAATAATTTTTAAAATTTTCTTTTACTGTGTTTTGTACTGTATTTAATTATCGGGCGATAAAAATACAGTAAAAATATTATTCGGAGGGTAATAGCAGATAGAAAAATAAATATTATACTGCTTAAGTCAACATTGGTGGTTTGGATATCCACCATTGATTTAATCAACGGTGGAGACTTGATCTTGACTTAATCAACGGTGGAGACAGTCTTAAAAAGTGACAAGGACCATTTATGACCATTGGATGTAAAGTTTGAAGGAGAAATCTTGACCCTTCATTTTGGAGATACATCTAATGGTTAGAATTTAAAGGAGAAAGATCTAATGGCCTAGATTAAGTCTTCTAACTTAATGTTTATCTTAATCCTAACCATTGAACTAATCAATGGTTATGAATGCTTCAAATAATGGCTAGTGAAAATTGTCACAAATTTGGAGTGCATGAACAGGGGGGACGGTTTTGAGATGGTGTAGGAGATTAGAATGGTTTCAAGACCATTATTGATCACTTATTGAATGCATAATGAGAGAGGGGGACGGTTTTTGGTGGCTTAAGTGTGTAAGAAAATTTGAAGACCACATTATTGTCATTCTTGGTTATTATTGATCAATTCCAAAAAGCCAAAGCTCTTCAAAATTTTCTCTCCTTCCTTCTCCAAGCAAGTTTCGGCCAACACCTAGAAGCCATGCCACCAAGCTTCTAAAATTTCATCTAAAGACATTTTCTAAACCTAAACACCATTCTGAGAACATCTCTACTTATGAGTTTTCACAAAATCATTCATCTAGAGCTTCAAATCCAAGCTTCAAGTTTCTATCAAAAAGGGTAAAGTTCATATTTCTTCACCCAATCTTTTAGTTTTAATTTTCTAAGCCATGCTTGAACCATAGTTTACCTATTCCTACACTTATTATTGATTTTAACATTTGTTTATAATTTTTAGGGATTTTTCCATGGAGCTCCACGAAATTGGTAGGAAGGAAAACTAAGTGTTTTCACTTCATTCTTTATCTTAACCAAGTCTAAGAAGCCTTCCTTTCACAAAAATAAAAAACTCCATCCTTGTTCTTCAAGAGGAACCATTCGGCCATACCACCCAAAATCACCATCCAATCTCTTCTAATTTCATCCAACCATAGATCTTGAATCTACATGATATTCTAAGCAACTTTCATGTTGGAGACTTTCTCTAAATCAGCCATCTTCAACCTTGTTCTTCAAGCTAAAGATTGAAGCTTTATTGGTGAAGTTTATTAATCTTCACTTTTCTTTTGATTTTCAAGGTTCTAACCATGATTCATATCCATGGTTTTCTTATTCAAGTCTTATATATATTAATTATGTGTGTTTTGTTTTGTATTTGAGAAGCTCTTGGTGGTGAAGGACTTGGAAAAAGAAGCAAAACAAGGAGCTTTTGAGGTTCTTCAAGAGGTAAGAGGGAGATCCATCTCACCAACCAAGCATGGTGGTGAGAGATGGTTTGGTATTTGATGGATGGTGAATCCATGTGAGGATTCATATTCATGGTTATGTAATTATTTGTGTGTGTTTATGTGCTTTGATTATTTGCCTATGCTTGATATGATTTGCTTGATTTATTGCTTTGATTATGGCATGGTTGTTATATATATGATGAATATGTATATGCATGTCATGATTTGATGATGGAAAGGAAATTAATTTTTGGTTCCAATGACTATACACAATTCGGCCAAGACACCTCAAAATACGTGTTCACAAATTAATATTTTCATGAATGGTAAAATTGAATGTTTAGAAAAGCAAGGAAAATAAACAAAGGGTTTGTTTTCAAAGAATAAGTGTTCACGGTTTTTGAAGGATGTTTTTGAATAAAAAGATTCTAAGTATTTTACTAATCATGAGTTTTAAATGAAAAGAGCAATGAGTTGATGATTTTAAGGATTTGTAAAGAAAGTGAAAATGAAAATGAACAAATGAATTGATTTTAAAGACCATGAGTCTCACGGTTTTTGCAATAAATTTTAATGGTTTTGTTTGTGTAAAAACAAGAATGGTACTTAATTGATTTAGAAGGAAAAATATTTGATGGCCATTGAAACCATGTACCATGGTTTTGAAGGTTTGTAAATGCTTTGGTTTTATGAAACAAAGTGATTTTCAAAGTGGAAATATAATTTGATTTAGTTCAAGGATTTTGAAAATGAAATCAGAGTGTTTTATCACTTGAGAAATAGAAATTTTAGTTATGAAAGGAAAATAAAGATTGAAAGGGTTTGAACCTCAAATTATTTTGGAAAAGGATTGAATTTGAGAATTTATTTGGATTTATAAAGGAAACGTTGATAATTTAAAATTTACTAACGTAAAACTCATCCTTTGGGTTTTGGAGCGTGTTAGGGAATTTTAAGTGAGAAACATTGATTTAAAATCAATGGAAAGGGGATTTTATGGAATTTATTGTGAAAAGAATTTTCTTGAATAAAAAGAAAATGTGGAAAATAATGTGAGGAGTCATATTATTTTAAGAAAGGTTGAAATGGAATTTTTGAATGTTGAGAAATATTTTTCGTAATGGAATTATGGTGAAAAATGATTTATGTAACTTAAAAACGTGATTTTTAAGCTACGCGATTTGAAAAATATTAAAATATTTCTACGCGATTTGGAAAGCATTTAAATATTTCGAAAATGATGGAAAATGGTTTACGTGACTTAAAAGAATGATTTTTAAGTTATGCGATTGTGAAAATGGTGGAAAATTACTATGCAATTTGAGAAACGTGTAAATATTTTTACGTGATTGAAAAAACGTTAAAAAATGAATATGTGATTTGAAAATACAACATAAGTGTTGCAGAATTATGAAAACGTAACAGAAATGTTGCGCGATTGTGAAAACATAACAAAAGTGTTTTGCGACTATGAAAATGTGATAATATGATTTCGCTATTGAATATATAGTATGACTACTGTTGAACCAGTGTATGGACACTGTATGAGAAAATGATGAATTTTGCCTGTGATTGGCATTGGTGCATTGAACATGCATTAGAAATGATGAATTTTGCCTATGATTGGCGTTAGTGCATTGAATATGCATTGGAAAGATATGCAGTAAAACATATGATGAAATTGAAAGATATGCATTGAGGCATATGATGAAATTGAAAAATATGTATTGTGGCATATGATGAATTTGAACAAAAATTTTATTGAGATATTCGTGCATTGAACAAAAATTGTGACCCTTATGGTTGAAGAAGAAATGAGAATTGATAGTGAGGTCTGTGATGGATCTTGGGGGCGTCAAGGTGTGGCAGTCGACTAGTGGATATCTGTCTGTGGGCTAAGGCTGGACCATATGCCACTTGGCGATGCAGTCCGTTGCAATGCATTGACGATACCCGACAAGAACACGATTCTTTTCAACGACTGGGAGATTGTCTGTGGGCTTAGGCTGGGCAATTAACCAGAGCATTCTTCTCAAAATTGTGAAAACCTCCATGGAGTAGGACATTGGGTCTACATGCATATACATATACATCATTATTGAGTATTGGTTATGATAATTGAACTATTGAACACTTGGATAATAATTGTTATTTTATACATTATGATGATGGCATAATTGTAATTATGGTATGATATATCTGTGTGGTGTGCTGTTTGTGTTATCTCTATGCTACCATGTTGGTATTGGCGTAGGTGATCTCACCTCTTTGTTATATTATTTTGTTGTGCTTGTATTATTAAAAATTATATAATAGATGGAACGAGTTTCTTAGATGTGACGAAAGGTAGATATTCTGAGTTCGGTGACAACATCAAGGAGTGACCATTCCAGACTGGTTAGTGTATAGATTTGAGGAGGAACAGATATATGGTGCATTAAGATGAATATAAGACGGAATAAGTATGTTAAGTAGTTATCGTTAGTATTTTACCGTGCTATTGAGTAGGACCCATCATGGGGTTTGCTACTGTTTAAAATTGAGTCTGTAATTTTTATATTTCTTGAATAATTGTTAAATATTAAGTGATGTCTGTTATATGAGTTTTAATCAGTTTAAATCTATTTTTCAGTATTACTTATAAATATCAGTAAATTTATATTTCTGCAAAAAGGAATTTTAAAACCTATATTTTATAACTCAAACCTTTTATGAACTGATTTTCAGATTATAAGTTGGTAGTCAGAAATGTGATGCCCTGAGGAGGGTGTTACATTGATAATTTGGATAAAGTTCTTAAAAGATGCAAAGAAAAAGGATTTGTTTTAAACTGGGAAAAATGTCATTACATGGTTACCTCAGGAATCGTGTTAGGTCATGTGATATCTTCTGAAGGAATTGAAGTTGATAAGGTTAAAGTTGAATTAATTGCTCATTTACTTTCCCCAAAAATAGTCAGAGAAGTTTGTTCCTTTTTAAGGTATGTAGGATTCTATCAAAGATTTATTAAGGACTTTAGTGCCAAAAATCTTTTGACACTAATTTTGTGAAAAATTAATTGGTCTTTTGACATCGGCTCCTATCATGCAATTCCCTGACTGGTCTTTGCCTTTTGAATTAATGTATAATGTAAGTGATTTTGTTGTTGGCGCTATTTTAGGCCAAAGAAAGGAAGGTAAGCCTCATGTGATTTGTTACGCAAGTAGAACTTTAAATAGTGCACAAATGAATTACACCATTACTGAAAAAGAACTGCTTGCTGTAATTGTTGCATTGGACAAGTTTTAAGCTCATTTAATTGGTTCTTCTACTGTTGTTTTCACTGATCATACTGTTGTTAGATATTTAATGTCTATGCAGGATGCTAAACCTAGATTGATATAGTGAATCTTGTTGCTTCAAGAATTCAGCTTCACAATAAAAGATTAGAAAAGAGTTGAAAATGTTGTTGCAGATCATTTGTCCAGACTTACAACAAGCTCACCTTTTGATAGCACACCTATCAATGATTCTTTTCCTGATGAATTTTTATTTTCTATTAATTCCATGCCTTAGTTTGCTAACATAGTCAATTTTCTTGTAACAGGAAAGATACTGCCTCAATGGTCACATCAAGACAGAAAAAAGTTTTTAATCGAGGTGAAAATTTTTCATTGGGATAACTTATATTTATTCAAATATTGTCCTGATTAAATCTTTCAGAGATGTGTACCCGATAGTGAGGTAGGTAGTGTCATTAAATTTTGTCACTTAGAAGCATGTGGAAGTCATTTTTCTTCAAAGAAAACAGCTGCAAAAATCTTGCAATGTGGATTTTATTAGCCCACTTTATTTAAGGACTGCTATACCTTTTTCAAAAGTTATGAAAATTATCAGAAATTAGGTTCCATTTCTAAAAGAAATATGATGCCTCTGAACCTTATCCTTGTCATTGAAATTTTTTATTGTTGGTGAATTGATTTCATAGGTCCATTTCCATCCTCATTTAGATTTGTGTATATTTTGGTTGTAATTGATTATGTCAAAATAGATTGAAGCGATTCCATGTCAACATAATGATCATAAAACTGTTCTCAAATTTTTAAAAGAAAATGTCTTGAGTCGATTTGGAATCCCTCAAGCTATCATCAGTGATGGGGGGACACATTTTTGCAATAAACCATTTGAATCTTTAATGAAGAAATATAGTATTACCCACAAAATTGCCATCCCTTATCATTCTCAGACAAATGGACAAGTAGAATTAGCAAATAGGGAGATTAAACAAATTTTGGAAAAAATGGTTAACCTAAATCGTAAAGATTAGTCTTTAAGACTAAACAATGCACTCTAGGCTTACCGTACTGCTTTCAAAACATCTTTAGGCATGTTACCCTATGGGTTAGTCTATGGAAAACCTTGTCACTTGCTTGTAGAACTGGAGCATAAAGTATTTTGGGTCATTAAAACTTTTAATTTAAATCTTGATGATGCATGCAGGTTATGAAAATTGCAAATAAATGAACTTAAGGAATTGAGAAATAATGCATATGAAAACTCAAAAATTAATAAAAATAGAACAAAAGCTTTTCATGACAAATCAATTTTGAGAAAATCTTTTGAAATTAGTCAAAAAGTTCTGCTTTATAATTCTTGTCTTCACCTATTCCCTGGAAAATTAAGATCTAGGTGGAGTGGTCCTTTTATTGTCAAACATGTGTATCCTTATGGGGCCATAGACATTGAGAATCCTAGGAATGGTAACGTGTTTAAGGTCAATGGTAACATGTGTATCCTAGCGATGTCATTCTTTAGGGATGGTTTCCACAAACAGAGAAGATAAAATTTTCTTCATTAAGAATGGACTGAGTAAGGAGTCATTAGATGATAACTTATTAACTCTTGATACACATTCTTGTGGATATGTGCATCGTGAACTTCTTAATTTGTGGAATCTTTTCAAGGAGGAACAAAAGCATTACAATCTTGGGAATCTGACTCTAAAAGACCCTATTTACCAATTTATAAGAAAATTGGATGGGAAGCTTATCCTTGACTCATAGAAGGCATTTAAACTGTTTCTGACGTGAAACTAGAGGCAGATGTGAGTTGCATCCATAGCAACATATACATACTATCTTCTTCTTCTTCTTCATTTTCTTCAAAAAAAAAGAAAAAAAAAGATAAAGTATGTACACATCTTGGGTTTGGCTTTGGTAACACAAAACGTGAATGGGGAAATGCAGGCATCCTAATCCAGCCTTCTTAATTGAAAAACAAGGTAGGTAGATTGTATCCCACATGTGAGGCAACCAATCACATTATGGTCACTTGTCCCTTTTGGGAGCCCTATGTTGTGTTAGTCTTGAATGAGTCTAATACTGGTCAATAATGCTTTGACACAAAGCCGAAAGAGTAGACTACCTCCATCCCATTCTCAAGTAAGTATATACTCACCTTTCATTAGGTTGTAAGTAACTTAGTATTTAGTCCATGAAATCCTTGTGCATGGATCTTTACCCCATTTGTTCGAAAGATTCTTTGGGGGTATTGAAGCCTTAGAACCAACTTCCCATTGAGAGTTGCCCTAATTGGATTGAGGGCATAGGTTTTCATGTTTATTCTTGTTGTGTGAAAGTATTTTTATTTTTCTACATCATGAAAAAAAGAAAGAAAGAAAAAGAGTTAAAAATATGAAAAAAATGAGGGTGAAACTATGGTTGTACTTGATCTTTAATTAGATTAGGAGCCCCGGGCAAATGCCCGTCCTGTCATAGACTTAGGAGAAGATCTTCACATGCCGGTAAGTAAATAAGGTTCGTGTACCATGCTCTGTAGAGAGTCGTGTGCTACATTCCCAGTTCTTGGAACCAAGGCACTGTAGTACTGATGGACAGAAAGAAGTGTCCCGTCTGTGACGCACCTAAATGTACCAACTGCAGCGCAATCGTCATTACACCACAGTTACTAAATCCAGGTGTGTCACAATCATGATAACAGTAGTTTTCAAATTTACGAGTTTATTTTCTCGCATTTATGCATAAGTAAAAATATGAGCCATGAATGGAATATAAATGTATTCAACCCTTACTACAACCATTGGAATGAAATCACGTTCCTTATATATATAGTTTATAGCCAATTTACACGAATCACTGATAACATAGAATATAATAATTACAGAGTCAAGTAAAATACAGCGGGAATAAAAACATTAAAGGGGAGGAGTAGTAACCCAGGGATGGGTACTACGAGCAGACAAGGCCGCAACCTCATATGCACATGACACACGGCGTCCCAGTTGACACAATAGACATCAATGCCACCACGCGGCTGCACTCTTACATAGTCGATGAAATCTTGTCCAGATGCTTAAGTCAATCAACCAAGGCATGGTCCCTCTTTATCTTCCTCACGATCTTTTATCAAATATAAATGTAAAACAGAAATGCGCAAATATAAGAAAGAGGTGAGATTCCCAGCTTTCAGTACCAATAAGGCAGCAAGAAAATCAATGGCGTCGAACGCCTACATAAGACACAGTTAATACAAACAAATGCAGTAATACCCGAAAGCAATTCACGAGAGTAAAGCAGCAAAGAACAATAGTTAGCATTATCCATAGCCAGCTAGCAACATTAGCATTACCAAGAGTCAAATAAATATCACAGTCATAATAGTAAACACATTATCCAATTATAAATGCTCAATGGACCATGTGACTGACAACTCACAATGCCACAAGGGTACCAAAGTTCCTACTCCATGGAGCTAGACGTAAACATTTTCGAAGTGAATGATCAAGGAGTAATACCAGTATATCAGTAGCCTTAAAATACAGTGTGCTTTCTTTCATGAAATTGTTTGCGCAACGGCTCATACATGGTACCTCAACAATTGATCGCAATATAGGACAGCGTCTCAGGCAGGATCGTTGGTGTGTCGCATTGGTCTATCCCACGGCCCCAGCAGAGCTACCACTGTCTATTGTGAGACACCCACACCCCAACGCCCCCAGGGTCAACAGCATATGACACCTATGCTTAGTCTACTTGCACCTGCACAAAGGTATTATTCAAACTCCTAGGCAACACGGCCTTCTCAACAATGTCCAACGGATAACACACATGCATGATGACACAATGTCCAACTTTGGGAGCGTTACAGTTGTTAGCCAATTCTGCCCAATGTGCACACAAAACGAGAAATAATATTAAAATATTCTATGTTCTCCGGAAAATCCAAAAAAATTCCAGAAAATCACAAATATTCTAGAATGAATCCTGATAGTAGAAAAGTAAATTTTGGGGTGTTACAACTCTCCCCAACAAATAAGAATTTCGTCCTTAAAATTTTCCATACCTTAAAACAATTCGGGATATTGCTCCTTCATCTTGTTCTCTAGCTCACACGTCACATCTCCAGTTGCTTCGTTCCAGATTACCTTCACTAGTGCAATGTCCTTTCCTCTGAGTTGCTTTGTCCTCCTATCCTCAATCCTTACAGGAGTTGTCTCATAAGTCAAGTTTTCCTTTAATTGTACGGAATCAAGTGCTATGACATGATTGGGATTTGGAATATATTTTCTGAGTTGTGACACATGAAAGACGTTATGAAGGTTTGAAAGAAAAGGGGGTAAAGCTATTTGGTAAGCAACAGGACCTATCCGACGAAGAATTTGGTAAGGTCCAAGGAATTTTGGAGTGAGTTTTCTAGACTTGAGAACACGACCGACCCCAGTCGTAGGTGTGACTTTCAAGAAGACATGCTCTCCTTCTTCGAACTCAAGAGGTTTCCTTATTTTATCCGCATAACTCTTCTGCCGACTCTGAGCCGTTCTCATTTTCTCCTGAATCATTTTAACTTTCTCAGTTGTCTCCTGAATGAGTTCAAGTCCAATGGTAAGTCATTCTCCATCTTGATACCAGCACAGAGGCGTCCGACACCTCCGTCCATATAAAGCCTCATAGGATGCCATCCCTATACTTGAATGATAGCTGTTGTTGTAGGTGAATTCCACCAATGGTAAGATTTCATCCCAACTTCCAGTTTGCTTTATAGCGCAAGCTCTCAACAAATCTTCTAACGACTGAATCGTCCTTTCTGATTGACCATCAGTCTGCGGATGGTATGTCGATCTCAATCGCAACTTTGTTCCCATAACTCCTTGAAGACTCTTCCAAAACTTAGACGTAAACCTTGGATCTCTGTCGGAAATGATACTTGTGGGCACACCATGAAGTCTGACAATTTCACCAATGTATATCCGACTCAACTTCTCCAATGGATATCTTATGTTGATTGGCAAAAAGTGAGCTGATTTTGTAAGCCGATCCACAATTACCCATATTGAGTCATTTCCTTTCTTAGTTCTTGGCAACCCAACAACAAAGTCCATGGCAATACTATCCCATTTCCATTCGGGGATAGACAAGGGTTGTAACAGTCCAGCTGGTCTTTGATGTTCAATCTTCGTTTTCTGGCAGACCAAACAAGATGACACGCATCTAGCAATGTCTCTTTTCATTCCATGTCACCAAAACAACTTCTTCAAGTCTTGATACATCTTGGTCATTCCAGGATGCAGGCTCAACTGACTCGAATGAGCATGTTCAAGTATGTACTTCCGGAGTCCGTCATCCTTAGGTACACAGACCCTTCCTTGGAATCTCAGAATTCCATCGCTTCCTTCCTTCAACATTGATACACCACCCTGCCTCATCAATTCTCTTTCTTCTTGCAGGAATTTATCGATCTTTTCTTTCTCTCGAATATCATCCATCAGGTCATTCGAAATAGCGACTATATCTAGACATACCTCATCCAGTGTCATTTCTAATGACAAACACCTGTCCTTGAATTACTCTACTAATTCTTTCTTCTTGACCATCATAATGAAGGTATTAGGCAGTTTTCGGTTCAAAGCGTCCGCCATGGCGTTTTCTTTTCTAAGATGACTCTAAAGTTAGAGATCATGTTCCTTCAAAATCTTTAGTCACTTCTCTGCCTCATGTTTGGTTCCTTCTCATCGAATAAATACTTCAAGTTCTTGTGACAGCGAAGGGCATTGAATATTGCTCCATATAGAAAGTGTCTCTATATTCTTAGAGCCGATATAACCGCGACTAACACCAGTTCGTGAGTCGGCAAATCCCAACGCACCTTCAACAACCTCGAGGCATAAGTTATAACTTCTCAACTTTGCATGAACACACATCCTAAACCTTGATGTGAAGCATCCCAAAACACTTCGAATGTTTCACTGGGATCGGGCAGTATCGAAATCGAAATATTTCCTCAATCTTTGAAAAACTTTCTCTGCCTGTGATGGTCCGTAAAAGTCTTAATTCTCCTTTTGTAATCAGGGCAAGTTGTCATACTTTCTTCGAGAATCTGTCGATACTCCTTCGATAAAACCAACTGATCCCACTAGCTATGAACCTCCCTCACGGTTTCCGATCTTTCCTTTTGAAGAACTGCTTCAACCCCTTTTTTTTTTAAATCCACAACACTTCCTCCCTTTGGAATTCCATGTTTCAAAACGGAACCTCCTTAAACGAGAATTCGCACTCTGATACTTTGGCATTTACTTTCACTTCTTTAAAGTCAGGAAAACTATACCGAGATGTCCAACGTATCCCCCCATATCTTCGAGAATAGATCAGAATGTCATCATTAATGACAACGACGATTCTGTTCTAGGTAAGGATAGAAAATACAATTCATGTTGTCCAGGAATACAACAGGAGCGTTGTCACTCCGGTTGACATCACGGGATACCCATAACGTTGAAAGCACGCTCAAAAATCATCTTGGGGACATTCTCTATTTCCACGAATCCATCGGTGACCAGAACATACATCTATCTTGGAGAGAACAACGATTTCCTCCTCGCTGATCCATCAAATCATTTACCTTCCTCTGAGAATACTCATCTTTGATCATAATCTTGTTTAACTGGTGATAGTCCTCGTATCACCGAGAAATTTTATTCTTCTCCTTAACCGACAACATCTTAGCTCAACATGCGGAACTCTTTGGCTATTAGAGTGGCATTTATATTCCCTTTACTCTTGGTCCTCTACGGAAAACATTACATGTACCCTCAGGCTCCTTTCTTTTATGAGGCTTAGACCATGTTGGCCGTTACGAGTTTAAAAGTCTTAGTTTCAAAAATCTCTAAGGTTTTTATCGGAACGACCTAGCCGACAATAATCAGAAAACTACCGATCAATTTCTAAAATCATGAACTCGAATAGATATGATTCGAGGTAAGCAAGATAGGTCAACAAAAGACTCGATCTTTAGTAGAAATAGGATAGATTACACAACTTAGGTGTCAACAACAAGTCTTAGTAACAGAAATAGAAATAACTTAAGTTGAAGATAAGAAAGATACAGATGAATCCAAATGATCCATGCGGTTACCATTGGTAAAAGGAGGGGTTACCCCCAAAATTATATAGTACGATTACAGGGTCGTTGTTTGAGGCGTAACTTCTCTTGTTTAGATCTCCAAATTTAGAAGTCTCAGCACCTCCCAGGGTATAAGTTCTGACTTCTGCTTGTGGTTCCACAGCCCTTACAACATTGACTGAAGAATTTGCCTTTGCTTGGTCGCAGTTGTGGGAGATGTGTCCAGGTTTTCCACATTTAAAACAAATTATCCCTTTGATCTTATACTCCCTCGTGAAGTGTTCCTTTTCGCATTTCATACATCTTGGCGAAGATGTCGGGGTCTGACTGGATACACCACCAGTAGTACTTTGTCCAGGAGTTGGTTGTTGTTGTTGTTGTTTCCCTGATACCCGTGTGTATGGTTTTCGCTTACACTGGTTAACTTTTCTATTATTCCTCTTTTGGAATCTAGGTAGTCCAAGTTTACCCCAAAGCCGACTTTCCTCCAACAGATTCTGGACCTCAACTTCCAATTCTCGTTGTTGCGTGGCCCTCCGATCCTGGCGAGTTGTCACCTCAGCTATCATTTGCCTTTCTTCTACAGTCACAACCATACTCCTATTGTCTTGTCCCGCGCTCACATGTATACGTTTGTCATGAGCCATCGCCCTTGCATGTCTACTGTGAGCCATTGAATCTCTCTGAAGACGAACATAAATACAACAAACACAAAATTACTTCAAACAACGTTATCTCCCTATGAAAACCAAATACAGAGAGTCACACAATTCATACAATTCAAGCAAGACAAGTTCAATTGCATACATCCTAACAATCTCCAGCTCGAACTTCTTCATTTTGCTTCCACAGCGTAATCCCTCGTAAGTCGTCAACTTCCAAACTGCTTCTCGAATCTAGTTTACACCAACTATTTCTTTCTCCAGAAGATCGGTTTTCCAAAACCCTTTTGATCTCCTCACAAAAGAAATCCTATTTTCCTAACACAGTACGCCTAGGTGAAGTCATACTTTCCTGTACACACAGAACATTACATATTGAGTAGGCCAGTCCTCAATATCATGCAACTGTATAACAGTAGCCATCAACATTCAACTTACGGCAAGCCATGCATTCCTTTCCCATTATCTCAACCAAGAGACAAGGAAGTGCACAACAGACCAAATTCCAATATGCCTAAACATAGCAAGTCCATACCCCGGCTCAATAGGATGAACTGCTCTGATACTACCTAATGTGATACACCTAAATGTACCAACTGCAACACAATCGTCATTACACCACAGTTACTAAATCTAGGTGTGTCACAGTCATGATAACAGTAGTTTCCAAATTTACGAGTTTATTTTCTCGCATTTATGCATAAGTAGAAAATACGAGCCATGAATGGAATATAAATGTATTCAACCCTTACTACAACCATTGGAATGAAATCACGTTCCTTATATATATAGTTTATAGCCAATTTACACGAATCACTGATAACATAGAATATAATAATTACAGAGTCAAGTAAAATACAGCGGGAATAAAAACATTAAAGGGGAGGAGTAGTAACCCAGGGATGGGTACTACCAGCAGAAAAGGCCGCAACCCCATATGCACATGACACACGACGTTCCAGTTGACACGACAGACATCAATGCCACCACGCGGCTGCACTCTTACGTAGTCGATGAAATCTTGTCCAGATGCTCAAGTCAATCAACCAAGGCATGGTCCCTCTTTATCTTTCTCACGATCTTTTATCAAATATAAATGTAAAACAGAAATGCACAAATATAGGAAAGAGGTGAGATTCTCAGCTTTCAGTACCAACAAGGCAGCAAGAAAATAAACGGCGTCAAACGCCCACATAAGAAACAGTTAATACATACAAATGCAGTAATACCCAAAAGCAATTC
This sequence comes from Ormosia emarginata, assembly GCA_029884605.1. Taxonomy (NCBI): domain Eukaryota; kingdom Viridiplantae; phylum Streptophyta; class Magnoliopsida; order Fabales; family Fabaceae; genus Ormosia; species Ormosia emarginata. The sequence goes on from JAQQTP010000088.1 coordinate 53,368,347, forward strand.
ATGAGAGTAAAGTAGCAAAGAACAATAGTTAGCATTATCCATAGCCAGCTAGCAACATTAGCATTACCAAAAGTCAAATAAATATCACAGTCATAATAGTAAACACATTATCCAATTGTAAATGCTCAATGGACCATGTGACTGACAACTCACAATGCAACAAGGGTACCAAAGTTCCTACTCCATGGAGCTAGACGTAAACATTTTCAGAGTGAATGATCAAGGAGTAATACCAATATATCAGTAGCCTTAAAATACAGTGTGCTTTCTTTCATAAAATTGTTTGCGCAATGGCTCATACATGGTACCTCAACAGTTGATCGCGATATAGGATAGCGTCTCAGGCAGGATCGTTGGTGTGTCGCATTGGTCTATCCCACAGCCCCAGCGGAGCTACCACTGTCTATTGTGAGACACCCACACCCCAACGCCTCCAGGGTCAACAGCATATGACACCTACACTTAGTCTACTCGCATCCGCACAAAGGTGTTATTCAAACTCCTAGGCAACACGGCCTTCTCAACAATGTCCAACGGATAACACACATGCATGATGACACAATGTCCAATCATGTATGTTCATCAATGATGCATTCAACATAAGCATTGCCTCAATGGCACATAAGCATTATTCAATGTCCAACATGACGTATCAACAACACATTTATTAAAACATTGCCTCAATGGCATATCATCAATCTTATCTCATTGAGTACTAAATCAATAAGTGCATAACCCACATAAGGAATCACACTTGCATCAATAATTCTCAGTATCAATATATGTTGCTTATTTCACACATACCACAATTTCCAAGTCATGGATCCAAGAATTCCTTTTTCAAAATCATTTCTTCTCTATCGGTATGAATACATATTCCTATCGCATTTAAGTAAAGTAAAATCCTTGAATCCAAGGTTTTTAGGTTATGTTTGAGTTACAAAGGGCAAAGAACCATAGTTTCAATCATTTCCAGCTCAAAAATCTCATTTTTGGGTCTTGGTAATCGATTACATCACCCTGGTAATTGATTACCAGCGTAACAGAATCCCTGTAATCGATTACAATATCATTGTAATCGATTACATGATTCCCAGAACCACGATTCGTAACTTCAAGGACCTGGTAATCGATTACACAACCCTGGTAATCGATTACCAATTGGACAGAACCTCCGTAATCGATTACCCACAAGTTGTAATCGATTACGTGATTCCCAAAAGCACCATTTCGTGACATCAGAGGCTTGGTAATCGATTACACCACTCTAATAATCAATTACAAGCTAGACAGAATCTCTGTAATCGATTACACGCAAGATGTAATCGATTACCAGATTTCCAGAATCACGATTTCGTACCCTTAAGAGCTTGGTAATCGATTACAAGCCCCATGTAATCGATTACCACGCGTAAACTTGCAGAAAACAGAGTTCTCCAGGTCCTTTAACTCAAACCAAACCAATCATTATCATATTTAATCAACAAGTTACTCAAATAGATCTTCAAATCATGCAAGAGGCATCAATAAATCATACAAACCCAACAAAATGCACTATCATGAAGAACAACATAAAAATGAGAGAACTTTGTACATGGATTCAGAAATCAATAACAACACACATACAAGACATTCCCTTACTACCAAGATTGGTTGAAGAGGATCATCTCCCTCTTACCTATTTGGAAGACAACACAAGGTGTTACCTTTTCTTGCCCTAGATTTTCATTTTCCCTTTCAAGAAGAACACCAATGTGAGTGATTTCCATAATGTCCACTCAAACCATGGAAAAATGAGTTCTTGATCACATAGGTGACCAAGAAAAACGAAAATGAAAAGAAAGTGAAAGAAAGGTGAAGACTTTACCTCCAAGCTCAAAGCTTTAGCTTCAATGGTAGATAGTGGAAGAAGAAGAACCAAAGGATGGTCTTGGAATGATGGAAGAAAACACGAAATGAGTTTAGTGGTAGCAAACAATGGAGATGATCTCCAATGAGTGTGTGTACGGTGGTGAAGCAAGGAGAAGAAGAGAAGAGTGTTTGAAGTGTGAGAGTGGAGTGATAAAAGTGAGAATGAGAAAAGTGGGTATTTTAGGCTTCCAAAATAGCCATCTGCCGTGTAGAAGAATGGGGAGAGGGAAGAGAGAGAAATGGGAAATGGGAGGAAATTTCCTGAAAGTTTCCCAAAAAAGTTTTTGGAATTAATTTAATCTTTATTATGAAAATAGAGCTAATAGATTTGACACAAGGTAGATTTTTGAATAGTATGATAAGATTTTTATTACATGTTATTATTTATTGGACAATAGTTATAGTTGGCAGAAGTCAGCATTAACAAATCTGACAGATTAATTCTTCGCATTGTTTTATTATTCCATCTATTAAAATTTCTCAAAGGACGTGAAACCTTGTAAACTATGTCAGCCTCGGGTTTAGTAAGATCCCCCTTCGACGTTTCCATAGTTCAAAGTTCTCGGGAAAAATATTTCATTTTCCCGACTTTGCTCAATACGCACGCAAAACAAGGAAATATTAAAATATTCGTCGTTTTCGAAAAATTCTGAAAGAATTCACATAAATCACAAATATTAGAAAATAACTATTCGTAATAAAATTTTCCAACTTTGGGAGCGTTACAGTCGTTTGCCAATTCTACCCAATGTGCACACAAAACGAGGAATAATATTAAAATATTCTGCGTTCTCCGAAAAATCCAAAAAAATTCCAGAAAATCACAAATATTCTAGAATGAATCCTGATAGTAGAAAAGTAATTTTTGGGGTGTTACACCGTCTTTACAGTGAATAGAAACTATTAACTGAGTTGTATACTTACTTTAATTAGTAAGCCTCTATGGCGAGTTCTGACTGGCTATGGTCAGGTACCATCTTCTTAGAATATAGGCCTTTAATTAGGTTTGCAGGAAGATAGAGGGTTGTTATTCCGTATGTAGGACGAAAAGAACTCAAAGGTTCTTGTTGTCGGTTGGCAATCCTTGTGGAGTTCTTATGTTGTACTAGTGACACGTAACTCAAAGATATGCCACTACTGCACTCATGACGCGTAGTATAAAGATACGTCATGAAAACTATACATACAGGTATGTCCTCATTTGTTATTATATTTCTTTTATCTTTATATGATTTTGTTATATTTTGATTTTTGGATAGACGATCCTTTCAGGGGTTTCTAGACTTCTTTACCCCGATGGTTTTTGACGAGCGCCGAACTCAGTCAAAATTATAACCGAAGTTATTACCTAAGCTTGTAGCACAGTGACAACACCGGATCGTCTCCTCAAGGATCGTAGATGTAATTTAATCAAATCAAGTGAAAGTTAGCAAAGGGGGGTTTGACAGTTTAATATCGTACTTAACAAAATTAACGGAAGAAATGACAATTAAAGAGTAGTCAATTTAGAAACCTATCCAAGATTGAGTGGATTCAATCATAGACCCTTCATAAAACACTTGAAGCGCAATTGAATTGTTAATTTGGATCTAACCGAGATCTCTGCATCAAATCCAGAATTCATACTAGACGATCGCCTAGAATTCAATTAACAAGTGATAAACACAAATCCGCAATCGCACCATTCATGAATATCTATGTTAATTTCAAGTACCGAATTCAATTAACTTAGGCACAAATCAGTAACCTAACCTCTTCAATTTCGTGATTAATTTAGATCAATCAGTTCTAAGTTTCATCACAAATCTCAATCTTCATTTATGTGATTAGTTTAGATCAATCAGTTCTAAGTTTCATCACAAATCTCAATCTTAAACCAAGATCAATCAGATCAACATAAATAGAATCACCATTCATGCATTCAAGATCAAGAAGAAGAAAAAGAAGAAGAAAGAGGAATTCAATTACAAATCAAATACAATACATAACCAAGGTCTCAAGAATCCAAACCACAATCTCTTCAAGAGTTCTAAATTGACCAAAAGTAGCTTAGCCCTCCATTACCATGAAGGGGAGCATCAAAATATACAAAACTATGAGAAACTATGAAGAAACAAGAAGAAACTTAGAGAGAAATGAAGGAGAATTTACATCTTGTTCATGATAAATGGTGCCTTTTATAGAAGTCTAAGGTAACAAAATGACAAAGGAAAGTGAGTGGATGAGTGGGTGAGTGAGTGGAGTGTTTGAGTGGATGGATTAGTGGGTTGGTTTAGTGGATTGGTTTAGTGGATGAGTGAGTGGAATGGTTGAGTGGTTGAATTAGTGAAAAATGCCAAAGGACTTTTGGTGAGTGGGAAATTATGGACATGAATGGGTGAGTGGATGGATGAGTGGATGGATTAGTGGATGAGTGGGTGGAGTGGTTAAGTGGTTGGATTAGTGTATGAGTGGATGAGTGGGTGAGTTAGTGGATGAGTGGATGAGTGGATTAGTGGATGGATGAGTGGATGGTTGAGGACGAAAATTTCATGTCTGACTTGGAAGCCAAAAACAACCCACTATACTTCAGAACCACGAAAAGTGTTCTTCATGAAAATTGTAGATCCTTGTCTTGGCTATAAAATGGATAGCTGGTTCGTCCAATTTGGCTTCCTTAAGCCCAAGATATGTCCCAAATATCGTAGGTTGCTCAAACCCAACTTCAGCACCTCTGTTCCGACTTGCAAGCTCAAAATGACCTACTAGACTTCTTTTTATCAAAATGTGTTCTTCATGAAAGTTGTTTATTTGGATCTTGACTATCCAATGTCCAAATTTCAACCCATCTCCATTATTACATCTTGAGATATGATTTTTTTGAGTGCACACTGTTCGGATTCTACTGACAGAACCCGTATTCTGACTTCCATGTCAACTTAGGTCCCTTAGACATCTGAATCAGACTTCGAGCTCTTCATCAAAGTTGTAGAGCTTTCTCTTAGCTTTCCTACAAGGTAAAATTCATGTTCATCAGATATTAGGAACTCAAGTTATGGCCAAAATACAGAAACAGTGTCAAATCTCAATAATGCTGGAAATATTCAATTAGGACCAATTTGAGCTCAAACTCACAAAATCATACCAAACTCAATCAATTAAGAATATGAAGAGTGTAAATGACTAAACATAAGGGTTTCTTAATGAATAAAATATGTGATTATCAGTTTTCTTAAAAAAAAATAAAAAATATAAAAATATAAAAAAAGTTTCTGAATTTCAAGCTTTTCCGATAACAGTCAGCCTACCCATATAGATGATGTCATTACTTTTTCCATTCTTTTCCTATTTAAACACTCCATTTTCTTCACTTTCCTCCAACTCATAATCATTCAAAGGGAGGGTGAAATTATGGGACCTCCAATTCGTAGACTTACAAATATCTGTGTTTTTTGTAGGTCAAGTTATGAGAATGGTTTAGAGTTTGTAAATGCAAGAAGCACTCTTGGTCGAACACTTACTGCAAGGAATATTCATGTTGTATATGGGGGAGGTTATCGTTGGTTAATGGGGGTTGTATCACTTGCTGCTTATATAGAAGACAGTCAGGTTTTAGGTGTCATTCCTAGACCTTTAACTCAAAACAACATCACTGGAAAGACAATTGGAGAGGAACTTAAGGTATCATCTATGCATGCACAAATAAAGACAATGTTTGATAACTCTGATGCATTCATTGCCTTACCAGGTGGTTTTGGTACCTTAGAAGAAATTTTTCAAATTGTCTCTTAAGCCCGACTGAACATCCACCATAAATCCATAGGTTTGTTGAATGTAAATAATTTCTTTGATCTTTTGTTATTTATCACACCTTCAGCAAGACAACTTCTTATCTCTGCTTCCACTATTGATGAGTTGATTGATAAATTAGAAGCTTTTGTTTATAAACTTGATCGAGTAATAGCTTAGATAGATTGGTCAGAAGGAAGCACTGAGGGAAGTAGCATGAAAAGAAAGCCAGATCTGACACTTCTTCTATAACTTTCCTTTACCTTTGATTTTATTTATCGTACTTTGGCCATTTTGCAAGGGTGCTTATCGATTTGGACCTGACTTCATAACTCAGAAGTAAAATCTTAGTAGAGAGGGATAATTATGCTTTTTTTGCTAATGTTGAATATGAGAGGCTTCCAGATTTTTGCACTTCATGCCAATTAATTGGGCACTCTTTGGCCAATTACTTTAAATCTAAAGGCATGGAGAGGAAAAATGATCCTGTCAAAGTTAGAAAGATTTATGTTCCTAAAGATGTTTTAAATGATTCATCCAAGAATGTGGTTCAAGAGGGTGAAAAGAATGATATTAATGTAGTTATGGATGAACAACATAATAATCCTGAAGCCTTAGCTAATCTTCAAGAGGGTCCAGTTATCTGTCCTAATCAACAAGCTTATGCACAAAGCAAAGTGATTGGGAATGAGAATTCCTTTTTAATACAACAGGTCTCAGATGGTGATCCATATGCTAATAATAATAATAATAGGGATCAGGCTATGGATCCTGTTTATGGTCCAGATATAGTAATTAGAGGTACGAATTCTGGCTTTGTGCTTGAAATTATAATCCCTGGTAGGGTTGAGTGTAACACCCCAACTTTTGAGTTAAGTACGATATTGTCCTGATTGTACTGTTTTATGTTTTCTGTAAGTTATAAATAGAATTTGATTGTTTCGTGATTGTATTTGATCATTGTGTGTGATTTGCTTTGAGTCTAGGAAATAATAATTTTTTGGCCGAAAAAATCTTATTTTAATTATTCGGAGTTGGAGAATCTTACTAAACCCAATTCTGAATGATATGTGTATTAATCTTTTAATTTTTAGAATTTAACTTTGCAATAAAATAATTTTATATTATTATAATATTATTTTATTTAACAAGATTTCTCTTGTCTTAAAAATAGTAGAAATCTGCTCTAAAATGATCATGGACCCAGAAAAGTCTGTGGGACCCATATTTAGAGAATCAGTCAACATTTCTGGCTAGATTAAATCCTAAGCCAATGAGAGCTAATCAACAATAGTGGCTTGAAAATTTTAGACCAATAGGAAGCAAGTCCACAAAAGTGGTTGGACTTGTTGAATTAAGACTAGAAAACTTAACCAAGTTAGCTTAAACCTAACTAAGTTAGCATAGGAAGCTTGTTTAATAACTAAATGAAGGAAACCTAGTTAGCTATCTATTTAGGTTTTAGTTAGAGAAGGTTCTAATAAAATCAAGACAAAGCTTAGTTATCCTAAGTAACTAGATAGTTAGGCAAGTAACTAAGTAAACTAACTAAATGCACCTAAGTGTAACTAGATTGCATGAATGAAGCACAAACTTAGTTTGCTCTCCATTAGGCCATTCGGCCAAGCACATGCAAGAAGGTGCTAGACACTTGATGACTTGATTCTCCACACCAATTAGAAACAAGCTTGGAGGCAAAGCCTTTGATATCCACCCTTGATCACATCTATGGTTGTTAGGAGATCTTGGAAGGTCAACAAAGGAGGCCACCTCCTTTGGAGCTCCACGACCAAGTAGAGATTAGGAGAGCTTTTCATTTCACTTCACTTCATCTAGTAAATCACTTAAGCTTACAGTTCTCTCTCTTCAACAACACCAAGAAAAATTCCAAAGCTTTTCTCCTAGAGCCATTCGGCCACCACCCTAAATCTACACTTCCACCCTTCTAAATTTTCATCTAACCCAATTTCTCAAATCCAAACTTCATTCTAAGAACATCTCTAGTTGAGAGTTCTTCCAAAAAAATTCATCTTGAGCTTGGAAAATCACTTTGCAGATTTTTCCTACAAGGTGAAGATTCTTGTTTCTTACTTCTAACTAGATTTTCTAGGTTCTAAGCCATGATTGATCCATGGTTTATATTTTTCTCCTATAGTTATGACTCTTTAAAATTTGTTTGAGCATGTTAGGTTTCTCTTGAAGGTCACACGAAAACCATAGGAGGAGAGTAGAAGGAGTTGTCTTCCTTTAAGGTAAGAGGAAGATTAAATCTCATCAACCTTGTGTGGTGATGAGAAAATGGATTGTATTTGTGGTGAAGAATCCATAAGGATTCATTCATTTGGTTGTTTAATGCTTTCTTATTTGTGGTTGATTTTATTTGTAAGCATGTTTATAGCTTTAAAATATATTGCATGTGTTTATAGATGTATGATTATTGATGTAGGATGTGAATAATATGTAAGGATTGCATGAGTGTTCCAAAGAACACAAAAAGGAGTTCACAGCTTCACAAAGAAAAAGAGAACCAAAATATTCTCTACCATTTTCTAAAAGAATGACTTAATTGACTTAAGAAAATTAATGAATTTGAAAATGATTTAGAAGATGGAAAATGATTTAAAGACCAATTGTGAAGGATATGTTGAATTTGGCCAACATGCCATATAATGTATATTTGATTTCCAAAATTATTTTCTAAGGTAGATTAAGTAGTTTATTACAAAAGAATTCAATTTCAATGAATTTTCGAGGAACAAAATAAATAAACTTAGTTTTAGAAACAAAAATTATAAGATTCAATTATAAATAAGAAATACAGTGAACACTTGAAAAATACTAACGTAGAGCTCACTCATTAAGTTTAGAAGCACATTAGCAAGTTTCAAAGTGTAAATAATGGTTATACTTAAAACAAGGTAAATTTAAAAAAAAACGTAGGAAAGGACATTTAAATGAATTTTCTAGACAAAATGTTGTCAAAATTCACTAAAAACGGATAAATAAAAGAGAAAGTTTCATAACATATTTATAACGAAAGAAAAATATTCTACGTAGTTGAAAAGTACTAGAAATAATTTACGCGTATTTTAAAATAACAATTTTTAGCAACGCGATTAAGAAAATGATTTAAAAATCTTACGCGATTGAGAAAATAATTTAAAAATCTTACACAATTGAGAAACGATTTAAAAATCTTACGCGATTGAGAAAACGATTTAAAAACGTTACGCTATTTTAAAAAAGTTAAAAAATATTTACGCAATTTAAAAATGTTTGAAAAAGAAAACGTGATTATGAAAATGCGATAAAATCTTTACGCGATTAAAAGGAACAGTGAGTTTTACTGTCGGGCCAAGTGGTGGACCCGAACATGTTGAGGTATAGTACTGTCAAGTGGAGACGTACTATATTTGGAGATATTGAGACTAAGGGTATTTTTATAATTATGGTTCTTATTCATGCATTGAGAGTTATGTCAATTTGGTTAAAATTGGCGATTGATTGATGAGATAAATTACACCGTGTTGTGGGTGTGATAGGCGTAGTGTGGTTCATTGATTGAATCTTGGAGGTGTTAGTGTGCGGAGGATTCCCCATGTGGAAAGTTGGTAGCTCCTCTAGGCCGTGGTGACGGGCAACACACTAATGATCTCGACAAACGCTATTCTTAATCAAGATCTTGTGGAGACTGTCTAGTACAATGCTTGTAGTGCATGACGTATTTGGACTGTGTACTACTACACGATGTTTTGGACTATGGGCCATAGACACGACGTTGGACAGTGCAATAGTTTGGTTGGGCAGCCTGAGATACTGATAGTTCTTCCGAGTCATTTTCTCTAATGTCTGTGTTTAGCTCCATAGAGTAGGAACGAGTCGTTATACATTTGCATTTTTGGTATGCATCATAATGTTATTATTTGTGATATTATATGTGATGTGTTAAATTGCGATATTGTTTATGATAATATGGTATGCATTATTGTGTCAAACTGTGATATTTGTTTGTATTGTCATTTTCTTTATTGCTATGCTGGTAATGATGTAAATTGTCTCACCTCTTTGTATGCATTTCTATATTTTTTTTATATTATTATATTCTGTAAAGAGTTTGAGGAAGAGGAAGAGGAGCAACCTCTAGAGATCCTGTACCCTGAGGAATAGCAGCCGAGTGATCAGTTCGACAAGTGCGAGCCGTCAGATCACCTATATCATTTGGACTGATATTGTGGTTATGGCGTTGCCTGGATTCTTTGGTTTTGTGAGACTTGAGTTTTACGAAGGCTCTGAAGCCTGGCGACTGCATGAGGATAGAGAATCGGTAGTCTGTGTAGGGCGTCTGACTGTGACCCTACGTAGAGAGTTTGATGGAGAGCCTATTTTTGCTACTACTCTGTATTTACATCTTGAGATGCCTTTGACTCTTAGGTGCTACTGGGGAGGACTTTTTCATGTGCCTAGTGAGATTAGTAGTGTGTCGACAACATGGACTCCTGTCCATAGAGCTGCGAGGCATCCAGGATTTCTGTCATCTGATGATTCATCTAAAGAGGATCCTTCGGAGGGTTAGAAATCTTTGATGTGCACTTGGGCATGTATTTATTTTAGTACTGTACTAACTTTTTTACTACTGTGTTGAATATTTATAGTTACAAATTATTTGTACAACTTAAAACAAAATCATATGTATATTATGGTGTGTGACAATGGTTTATTTTACTTTATATTTTCGTTTTATTTTTATTTAATGATGTCTAATATAAAAAGAAAAATTTTATAACTTATATTAATTACGTACCAAACATTTTATAACTTGGGTAAGATTTTATTTTTAGTGCATTAGAAACGTGACATCCCCACAAGGGTGTTACATTGAGGAGGAGTCAGATGCAGAGATTATCTATGATGACACTGAGGCAGAAGTACAGAACAAGACTGACTCTGATCCGTATATTTATGAATTTGTTCCTGAATCACCAATCATTGTTGCTGGTGAGGCTAATTCGGGTAAGGAACTGTCCACTCCCAGGATTCTGTCAAACCAAGCTCAAAAGGATTTGGAAGTGGTTGGAAAATTTTGGAGCTCTAAGGTGGATCAAAACTTGGAGCTTGAAAATGAAGCTGGCAGACAGAATGCAAAGGTTGAGGGCAATGCTGTTAAATACCTAGTTGATGATGGCTTTACTAAGGTCATGTCTAAATCTCAAATTAAAAAATTAAAGAAAAGGCAAAATGAACAGCTTAAATCTACTGTGGTTAGAAATACTAGGTCTAATGCAGGCCTTCATACTGTTTCTCAATGAAGGTCATTTTTTGGAATGCTAAAGGCATAGCTAGCCATGACACTAGGTTAGTTTTGAAAAACATGATTTTGAGTAACAAGCCAGATTTTGTTTTGGTTGCTGAACCTTAGATTGATTTTTGTAATTTCCCAAATTCGTTTTAGTCCAATCTGCATCTTAAAGTTTTTGCTTTTAATGCTAGAGATCCTTTAGCTCCAAATCTGTGGTGTATCTATGATTTTGACATGTCACCTACTGTGATTGCTTCTTCTGCACAACAAGTAACATTTTCCGTTATCAAAGACAATCAGTCCCTTTATTTCACTGCTGTTTATGCTGCAACTACCTATATCCAGAGAAGATTTCTTTGGCAGGAGTTGATTATGCTCCAGTATTCCTTTGATGGCCCTTGGTGTTATTTGGGGGATTTCAATGCTGTTATTGGCTCTCATGAGCAGAGGGGAAGAAGGCTGCCACCCAGTATTGCCTGCAACGAATTTAAAGAATGGTCTGATGCTTGTAACCTGATTCATTTGCCTACTGTTGGTGCTGATTTCACATGGACTAATAGAAGAAGGGGAATAGCTTGCACTGAAAGGAGATTGGATAGAGTGATTTGCAATGAGGCTTGGCCCAGTTTTTGGGAAGGCTCTACTTGTTGCATTCTTCCAACATATAAGTCTGATCATCATCCTATTATGTTGAAGCTTTTGAAGAATGTTAGTTCATTCAGTTCTTCTTTTAAGTTCTTAAAAATGTGGTCTTCTCATATGGATTGCCATAAAGTGATTGTTGATTCTTGGAGGAAGGAAGTTTTTGGTTGTCCAATGTTCATTTTGGCTCAAAAACTGAAAAACCTTAAAGTAACTTTAAAGGTTTGGAATAAAGAGGTCTTTGGGGATGTGCATAAATAAGTGGACTCAGCTTTGCATAATCTGGAAGCTATCCAAGATTTAATGTCAAGTGAAGGTTATTTTGATGATCTACTAGTTCAAGAACAAAATGCTCAGTCAGAATTAAATAAAGCTTTGAATTCTCAAGAGCTCTTTTGGATGGAAAAGGCCAAAGTGGATTGGCATACAAGTGGGGACAGGAACACAACCTATTTTCACAAATTGGCAAAAGTTAGGCAGGCTTCAAAGAGGATTGCTTTATTGAATAATGGGGATGAACTGCTGGATAGTCAGATAGATATTGAAGCTCATATTTTGAAATATTATGAGGATTTGTTTTCGTCAGACAATGATTGTATTAATGATGGTTTAATTGAGGAGGTGATCAGGCCTTTAGTTTTTGAAACTGACAACAAAATGTTAGTTGGATTGTCATCTTAGGATGAAGTAAGAAATGTTGCTTTTGGTATGAATCCAAATGGTGCTCCTGGACTAGATGGATTTAGTGGTTTCTTTTTCTAGCATTATTGGGATATTATAGGGACAGATGTCTTCAACTCTGTTACACAGTTCTTTAAATAAGGCTAGCTTCTCCCTAACTTAAATTCCAATACAGTGGTGCTCATTCCCAAATCTTCCAATGCTGATTCCATTTCTCAATATAGACCTATTGCCCTTGCTAACTCCCAATTTAAAATAATCACCAAGCATCTAGCTGAGAGACTTGCATGTATTGCTCCAAAGATAATCTCTCAAAATCAAAGAGGGTTTGTTAGGAATAGGCAGATAACAGATTGCATATGCGTAGCGTCTGAAGCTGTCAATTTGCTGGATAAAAGGTGTTTTGGTGGGAATTTTGCTTTGAAAATTGATATAAGGAAAGCCTTTGACACTATGGATTGGAACTTTATCCTTAAATCCCTACATGCCTTTGGTTTTGATCCTCTGTTCTGCAAATGGATTGATACCATTCTACATTCTGCTAAAGTGTCTATCCTTATCAATGGTCATAGTATGGGTTTCTTCTCTTGCAAGAAGGGTGTTAGGCAGGGTGATCCTCTATCTCCTCTCCTTTTTTGCATTGCTGAGGATGTTTTGAGTAGGGCTTTAACAAAGCTGGTTGAGGAAGGTCACTTAAAACCTATGTCTAGTCCTAGAGGATTCATAGTCCCCTCTCATGTACTATATGCAGATGAACTTCTCATTTTGTGCAAGGGGACAAAAAGGAATCTAAAGAACTTGATGAATTGTTTGAATAGATATAGTTGCTCTTCTAGTTAGTTTATCAATAGGGATAAATCAAAGATTTATAATAGCTCCATCGCAGCCAACAGATTTGCTCGCATATCTAATATGCTTGGCTTTGGTATTGGTCAGCTTCCTTTTCTTTACCTTGGAGTTCCCTTGTTTAAGGGCAAGCAAAAAAAACTCTTCCTTCTGCCTCTGGCTGACAGAATCAAGATAAGATTGGCAACTTGGAAAGGCCTCTTGCTATCTGTAATAGGGAAGGTGCAGCTTGTCCAGTCTGTAATTCATAGTATGTTGCTGCATTCTTTTAGGGTATATGTCTGGCCTAAAGCTCTTTTAAAAATAGTAGATAAATGGATAAGGAATTTCATATGGTCAGGAGATGTTATGACTAGGAAATTGGTTATAGTCAAATGGTGCTCATTCTGCTCCCCCACAGAAGCTAGTGGTTTAGGCATAAGGTCTCTCACTGGTTTTAACAAAGCTTCTCTTCTTAAACTCTGTTGGGAATTGATTGTCTCAGATCAGCAATGGGCCAAACTGCTGAGAGCAAGGGTGTTTGCTAATAATATCTTTATAACTCAGCACATATCTTCCTCTATTTGGGCTGGTTTGAAGGAATACTCTGATATAGCTCTCAGAAATTGTAAGTGGATCATTGGTGATGGCTGCACTATCAATTTTTGGACAGATAAATGGCTATCCAAGCCTGTTGTGGACTTTCTTAATATCCCTCTCCATCTCCATCATTTGCTTCAAGCTCGAGTAAGGGACTTTATTCAGGATGGTAGCTTGGTTCTGCCAGACTTTGTTCTGCATAGGTCTGCTTCTCTAGCTGCTGAATTTAACCAGTATGCTCTTTCAATTGAGCCTTTTCCTGATGCACAGGTTTGGTGTCTTGATGATTCTGGTAAACTTACACTTAAAGGAGCTTATAACATGATGAATGGTGTTGTTTCTAAAGCCCCTTGGGGCAAGGTTATTTGGTGCAATGCTATGCCTCCCTCAAGATCTTTTCTGATTTGGAAAATCATCCATAACAAACTTCCTACTGATGACACTCTCAGGAAAAGAGGTTTTTACATGGTTTCAATTTGCTGCCTTTGTGGTGCTGCAGCTGAGAATATGGAACATTTGTTCTTTCAATGTAGATTTGCAACTGAGTTATGGAATTGGTTTGCTTCATGCCTAGCAATTCATATTAATCACAACTCTATCCAGTCGGTTTTGGATATCTGTCAGTTGCACTGGAGTTCTTAAGTTAAAGATATTGTAATTTCTGGTGTTGCCAATATTCTTTGGTTTATTTGGTTTTGCATGAATCAAGCTAGATTTGAATCCAAAACAATCACCTTTCGAGCAGCTATAAACAGGATCTTGGCCAACGTTGCTTTGGCTGGAAATCTATCAAAAGGTTACTCCTACTCCAATGCTTTAGAGAGCTCTATCTTGCAGAACTTTTCTGTTAATTCTAAGCTAGCTAAAGCCCCGGATATCATAAAGGTAATCTGGAAGGCCCTTAGCTACAACTAGCTGAAATGCAATACGGATGGCTCATCAAAGGGTGTTCTAGGAGTTGCTGCTTGTGGTAGGATCTTTCGGGATAGGAAAGTTGCTGTTGTAGGATGCTTTGCCTTGAATTTGGGAGTTTCTTTTGCTTTTCATGCCAATATTATGGGAGCTATTCTTGCAATTGAAATAGCATTCAAGAAGGGTTGGCATCATATTTGGCTTGAATGTGATTCAAGTTTGGTTATTGCTGCTTTTTCCAACCCCCTCATAGTTCCTTGGAGACTAAAAAATAGATGGTTAAACGCTTTAGTGTATTCCAAAAAGATGAATTTTGTTTTTTCTCATGTTTTTAGAGAAGGAAATTCGTGTGCAAATTTATTAGCCAATCATGGTATTTCTATTGACGGTATAACTTGGTGGGATTCTATTCCTTCTTTTTTAAAGAAAGAAGTTTTTAGAAATAGTTTTGGAATTCCAAACTATAGGTTTAGATGAATTTATCATGGGTCAGGTTTATGCCCCCCCATGTTTTTTGTATTCTTTCTTCTTTTATCTTTTTTAATAATATTTTTGGTATGCTACAAATGATAAATAATGCTTAAGGTGCTAACCTAGTTAGGATGTCTTGCATTATTGTGATGCTCTTGCATACCAATTTTGCTAAAAAAAAAATCTAGTTGGGGAGGAAGGATAGTTGAAAAAGAAAAGTAGGGAAGTATGATATGATTATCAGTAACTTACTAAACCAATTAAGGATGACAGAGTAAAGAGTAAATTTACTCTTGAGTCACATCTTAAATTGAGGAAGTATGTTTTGATATGATTGTCAGAAACCTACTCATAGTAAAACCAATTTAGGATAGTAGAGTAAGGAATAAATTTTGCCCTGGAGGTAATTTTACTCTTGAGACGCATCTTAGTTGAGGAAGTAATTGTTTTGTGTAGAAGTAGCAAATGGATTCTTAGATCATAGTATGAATTTTATTCTTTCTTAAAAATCACATGCTTGGATATGAATGTTGAATTGGTGGATTGAGAATGATAGAAATAAGACTTATGAGATTTTGAGTTTATTGATGAATGGATTGAACATTTGTACCAATCTCTTCTTTCTTGTGTGATTTTCACTCATGGAATTGTTACTCTAGAACTTGCTTTGATTCTTTTTGAGGTTACATTTTAACATGTATACATACACATGATTAAAGCATTTTTCTTGAAATAACTACTTTAACCAAATAGTCAACCTTGTATATTTTCCTTTACTTAACCCCTTTGAGCTTATTTGACCATTCCTTGTTTCTAGCTTATTATGTGCCTTAAATAAAAAACCATGTTCTTATCTGACCTTAAGGAATAAGAGAACATTAGCTTTGTCATTAGATGAGTTCTTGAACAAGTGTGAGCGTATCTATACAAAATGGTTGGTGAAAAAAGGAAAGAGTGGTTAATTAAAAAAATGTGTGTATATTTATGAAAAAAAATGAGTAAAGAAGGGTCAACAAGTCAAAAAGGGAAAAGAATATGTAAAGGAAATTTGTATTAGGTGGAGTTGGGATGAACTTACATGCTTGTTAATTGAACACAGCTCTCACGCTCTTTTATTCTCTTTGGTTTTTAACTTGTCTTATCCATATTACCACCCTCTTTTACCTTGACCCTATTACAACCTTGAATAAAGTCCTCATGATTTATGTGTGCGTGTGTTCTGTGTAGTGGAGAAGTAGAAGATAAGCAAGCTTATGGTAGTGCAATTTTTCATGGGTTGAACTGAGTAAAATACTTACCTTTTTAATGCTTGAAAGATTGAGAGTGAATCCTACTAGGATCTATCATTCTTGATTCATTCTTTTCAACTAAAGTTTCCTTGCTTATTGGTTTGAGATGTGAAGAAATGTTACCTCATTAATGCTTTGATCCCTTGAATGATTGGTAGTTCTTCTTGATTTGAATCCTTTAGAGTTTTTAACTTTTGAGTCTGTGTCATTTTTTTTTGTTCCCTAGTTTTTGTCTTATGTGTTTTGCCCGAGAGTGCAAAAGTTTAGTGTGGGAGAATTTGATAGTAATGCATTTTATTCATTTTATAATCCTCTCACTAGGCTTCTTAAGGTTCAATTTGACTTAATTAAGTTGATTTTGTCACATTTTATGAAATTAAACTTAATTGGATCATTGAAGAAATTATTGCTTGAATTGTCATTAATTTGGGTGATTGCATTCTTAACTAAACTGGCTACAATTTGAGTTGTAATTAACTAATTAATGTGATTCTGGTCTTGTTGAAAAGTTAAGATAATTATCTAACAACTATTCACTTGATACCAAGAGCCACATTGATAGCAATATATTTCATTCATTGTATAATCTTCTCACTTGGCTTTTTTAGTAAACTACCTATAATTTTAGTTACAAATATCCGATGGATGTGATTTTGGTCTTGTTTTAAAGCTAAGACAATTTCCTAGAACTTTCATGAAGACCACTTGATCTGGTTCTGATGCATGCCATGAGCTCAGAGCAGAAATATTTTAGAGACAAGAATCTCTATAATTTCCACTCATTCATCATCATCAAGCAACTACTTTGGCATTTACTCATCATCATCAAACAACTCCATTGTCATCTTGTACTCCTTGAGCTCTATAAAACGGAGCTTGGGTTCTCATTCAGATTATATTTAATCTTAGCTTAGATTATGATACTATGTTATTTATTTTTCTTGTTGTAGTTTTCTTTGTTCTAAATTGAAGTTATGTTCATTTCTTTCTTCTTATTTATGAGTAACTAATTTTCATTTTACTGGAGTGAAAACATGAAGCTTTTGGTAAAAAGTTAAAGTTAGATTAATTTCCTTCTGATAACTTCAGAAAATGAAGTTAATTCACTTGAATTTGATTGTATTTGAGCATGCTATCCCTAAGTTTTCAAGGTCATAAGTTCAATAATTGCATGACTTTGGTGAATTAAGCTTGTTGATTGAAATGATTTATAATTGAATCTTTGAAGATCTTGTTTATCGAAGTTGGATGAATTGTGATTTGATGGACTTTATCATTGTTTTGATATAGGTATTCAAGATGAGAAAGGCCTTGGAAGGGATGAGGAAAGTGAAGAGAGGCCCAAAGTGTGAAGAAATCATCAAGGGAAGGTGCTGCCAACCCACGCCTAGGCGTGACAAATCCAAGCCTAGGCGTGACAAATCCAAGCCTAGGCGTGGCCCTTGCAGTTTCTCAGGGATTAGACGCAGATACACCTACGCCTAAGCGTGGTTAATTCATGCCTAGGCATGACAAACTCAGTTTTTCAGGGAGATTTAGACAGAGACCTCCACGGCTAGGCGTGGTAAAGTCAAGCCTAGGCGTGGCAAGTAGAGGACAGGCACGTGATTCATAACCACGCCTAGGCATGGTAAATCCACGCCTAGGCGTGAGTAAAATCCTGGCACACGAATTTTACCCTTATATTCTAATTTTTGGGAGGATGAAGGGGATCTTCAGTTTGAACCTAGCCACGAATTCCAGAGAGCAAGAGAGAGGAGGAGGAACACACTTGGATTGAAGGTGACTAAAGGAAGAATCAAGAAGAAGGAGGAAGATCAAGCTTGGAATCTCTCCAATTTTTGTTCATTCTTTCCCCTTTCTCTCTTGATTTGTAACATGAAAAATCATTTGATTACATTTGTTTTCTTCTCCTTGATAATGTGTAACTAAACTCTAATCTAGGGGCTCTCTAGGATTTTGCTATGGATTTAATTAATTTGTAATTAGTTGAGTATCCTTTCAATGAAATTGGTTTTGTTCATCCATATATATGCTTAGTGCTTGTTATTGATTGGCCATCAATTGCATGATTTTTAATATTCCAATTGAACTAGAAATAGGGTGTTGTGAATATGGATATGGTATGGTTGATGTATGTTTAACTAAGGGGATGGACACATACCCTTTGGTCATGCATGGCAAGTGTTTGATAATTGGCCTCAATGAGTGATTCTTATGTTGCTTCACATGGACACATAGTGAAATAGCTAGGTTTCACATGGGTAATTGTCCTAGACATAGGCTCTTATCTATTAATGATTATTAGCCAACATATATCAATTCATTGATAGGTGCTTGTTAATTGCAATTAATCATTGAAATAGCAAGTGAATAGGGACCCCTAGGCTTTAATCATTCTCATCTTCTCTTGTGGAATTAGTGTTTGGTGTTTTCTTATTTTGTTTCCTTTAAGTTGTTATTTTAATTGCAACCCACTCTCTTTCGTTTGCTTGGATAAAAATTTGTGAATATTAGTTAAGTTTAATATTCTTCTAAATTATTCAATCCTTTGGGACATGATACTCTAACTCTCCTTTATATTACTTGTCGACCCGTGCGCTTGCGGATTTACGGACCAACACCTTCTTGTCCTTAAGTGATATATTTTTAAGTGATCATTATATATATTTTATGTTGTTTCCAATCAATTTAGAAACCCTTCTTATATAATGAAGAACTTGATTCATTGTAGACAAGACGTTGGCATAGTGGATGCTTGAGACCATTTACAAGTGTTGGTGGATAATTAAAGGAACTATAATATGATTACATATATAATCTAAATTAAACTTTGAATGTTGTATTTTTTGATTGGAACCTCCATTATATGTGATTTCAATTGAGTTATAAAAATAAATAATCTTGTCTTTATTTTATTACCAAGAGTGGATCTCTTAACCCAACCAAATCATTTTCATATGTGAACAATTGTTATCACTTTTAGTATTATCACAAATCTTTTCCTTACCTCAAATAATTTTTCTTCATCAATTCTCTATGGATCGACCTCGGACTCCTAAGAATTTAGTAGTTCAAACAACCTGCACTTGGGTTTGTAACTTTTAATTACCATCAGTTCTTAAGGAGAGGAGTTTGTTCTAGATCTCATGGAAACATAGTGAACTAGGTAAATGAAGCATGGTTAAATGACCTAGACATAGGCTTTTAACTAAGTTAGTTTCTCAGGCTAACAAATCATGTCTCATTTATGTTGCTTATGAGGATTGCATGTCATTAATTGAAGTAGAGGGTGAAGAAGGATTCCTTATATTCTAATCAACATCTTTTATTCCATTTTATTGCATTTTAGTCTTTACTCTTAACTTGAACAACCCTTTTATAATTTGAATGTGTTTGAATAGTATTAAGTAAGCTTTTGGTTAATATTTGGCTCTTGAGAATGACGCATTTTTCGTGGGAACGATACCTAACTCTTTGCTATATTACTTGTGTGACCTGTGCACTTATGGTTAGCAAAAGAGCGAACAATGAGCTTCCTCTAGAATCCCTTCTTTGATTTCAGACTCTTATGGATCACAAAGTTTGGCTCTAAACTTTGTCATTCCCTCATTGCCTTAATCAAATCTTGTTAGGTTCCCTAGAAAATCTGCTCACTATTGTCCTTTAGAGCTTTATCCTCCCATTGAGCTTCTAAAATCTGAGTCGTTAAGTCTTTTACTATGTCCACCTTGCTTACTATAAGACTATATGACATCATAGTCACCACGAGACTCAAATCCCTGAAACTCTTAAGAAATTCACTCTTTTGGAAATATCATCTGGGACACCTGTAGGAATTTTCCTACCTAGTGCATCAACCACCACATTGGCTTTGCCTAGATGATACAACAACTCAAGGTTATAAGCCTTGAAGAAATCCATCCATCCCTTCTGCCTCATTGTCAGCTTCCTCAGATCAACAAGTATCTCAAACTATTATGATCACTGAACACCTCAAATAAGACTCCTTATGAGTAATGTCTCCAAATTTGTAAGGAAAACACCATAGCGGCTAATTCTAAAGATACATAGGGTAGTTCTCCAAGCGCAAGTCTAACTACCTCAATGCATAGGCATTTGCTTACCTATGATGCATCAGAACACACCCTAGTCCCATCTTCGAAGCATCACTAACTACCTTAAGTTCTCATGGGGATCCAGAATTACCAACTCTGACGTAGTAGTCAACCTCTTCTTTAGTTCTTGGAAACTATACTCACAAACTAGAGTCTATTACAAACTACTACTCTTCCTAGCTAACCTAGTCAAGGTAGCACTAACTAAGAAAGTTTACTAATAAGCCCTCTGCCCTCAGTCACAATGGTTGTTCTTCCCATTGTACCACTACTTAAACTTTGCTAGGGTTCTCTACTACTCCCCCTTGAGAAATTACATAACCTTTAAGCTATACCACTTCTAACCAACACTGATTTTTGGCTAACTTGGCACACAACCACATTTCTTTAAAAGTTTCTAAAACTACAATAACACACTGACTATGTTCCTTCATAATCCTGAAAAATTTTAAAGACATTCTTTTACTAACTTGATTCTATGACAATCAAATTTTAGATCATCTCATGAGAAAATCCAAAGTTTCTCTTAACTGATCTATCTGATCATCTATTCATAGACAAAGATATTTATTCTTGATAGTTTCTTTGTTCAACTGCTTATAATCTAAACACAGTCTCACATTTCTAACTAAGCAAGAATATAATATCATTTGTCTATAAAATAACCAACCTATACCAACAAAGGTAAACAAACTAGATTCACAAGGTAAATCTATACTTATTGCACGAAACCTATAAGAATATCCTGATGAGTTTCCAACTAATGGCACACACAAAAGGATATCATATATAGGATCAAAAGATTGAGCCTCCTTTGTCCTGACCAGAGTATGCACCTTTCCTGGAGCTTGCGATCTAAGGTTGGGCACAACTCCTTACCTTTGGGGACACCTCCTAGCAGAATGCCGTTGTCAACCACACACAAAGCACATCATAAAAGGATCATCGCCATGTGACCTTCCACACACAGGGCATTTAGGCTCTAAAGCCTCCACCTAAACTTGCTCATCTTCATCGTCTTCATCATCCTCCAAAGAACTATATGTAGAAACACTTTCTTCACACTCATCTTGTGGATCGCTAGGTGTAGAAATACTTTCCTCATACCCATCATCCATTCATTTCCTCTTTTGAAGGTCCTGTAGTCTTTGCTCCTCTTGAGACTTACATTCATGACCCTCGACAACTCTTCATTTGCTCCCCAAGCTTGCGAAGTTCCAGATCCCAAAAGATCGAATCACCTTTTGAATGTCCTTCCTCAATCCTTCCTCAAAGTTAACACACTTCCAAATCTCATTTGGGCTAAATTTGATGCAGGATGAGAATTTGGACAACTCATTGAACTTGGCTACATACTGACTAACAAACATCTCGACTTGTTCCAACCTCAGGAATTTCATTTCCATTGTGTTCCACAAACTTTGTGGAAAATACTTTTCTAGGAATGAACCCTTGGAGATCTCTTATGAACATAGGTTCTCGATGCATCAAACACTCTCTTGGCATTGGTCCATCAATCCTCTATCTCCCCTGCCAACATGTAGTTAACAAACAAGACTTTCTATTCATCCGAGCACATCATGACTGTGAAGATCTTCTCCATCTCCTTAAGCCATCCCACTGCCTTAACCAGGTCATACTCTCCCTTTAAAGGATGAAGGGTTAGCCTTCCAAAACTTTGAGAGATCTAAGGAGTTATGGTTCTACCCTACGAGTACCTCTTGTACTAGCTGCACCAACTAAACTGGTGGTGGTGTAGACTATTGAGGTGGAATTGCTCCCATCCTCTTAAGCATCATTGAAGTAGTAACTGTTTGCTCCCTCATAGCCTTAGCAGTAGTGACTGTCTACTCTTGTACAACATCAATGGTAGCTATTGTTTACTCCCTCATAGCGTCAGCCATTGTTATGAAGGCTTCTACCCTATCTGGGCCTTCATTAGCTGAGTTCTAATTCCCGTGGGTTTACCTTAGAGACGACATAGTTTCTCGTACACACAAAACAATGCATATTGAGCTGATCAGTCTTAATATCATGCAACTGTGCGACAATAGCTAAGAACAGTCATACGAAAGACAAGTCATATAGTTTTATCAACCATCTCTTACTAGAGACGAAGAAATGCACAACACACACAAAGGAACTCCTAAACATGCCTAAGCTTAGTCAGTCCATACCCTAGCTCAACAGGATGAAATGCTCTGATACTATAATGTAACACCCTAATACCAGTAACCTAGTATATCTAACATATACTTGGATAAGCAGTATTAGCAATGCTACTTCTAACTTAAAACAACAATCTAATCCTATAACATTCATTCATCCAAATAAATAATTATGGAAAGCCACAGAAAACTAAAAGTTATATACATACATCATAAGCCTCACAAGGCATATTGTAAATACATAACTTTAAACAGACTTATAGCAGTGTAAATAAATACAAGCTTTACATTACTAAGCATAAAAACTACCCTAGTCTTCATACTTTTCCTTATTTCCTTTGCAATAGCTTCTACCTAGATTTATGTAACAGACTCGATAACATGTCAGTCTTGTATAGGATTACAGAGGTAGCTTAATACTTGTTTGACATGCCTATGAAGTTTGGTTGCAAACTAAGTTAGTTTAGGCACATTATTGCAACACAGATGGTGGAAAGTGACCTAAAATGACTCAGAGAATAGTTTTAAAGATTAAGTGGAGCGAAACAAATATGGATAATTTGTTTCCAAGTAATAAATGAGTTTAGTAAGCTACAGTTAAAGTTTGAAGGTAAACTGAGTTTGTTTGGTATTCTTAAGCACACCTAGTAAGTGTTTTAATATCGAATGGACTTAGTGTAGATATAAAAATTAATGGAAATGAAGAATTTGGTAATTAGATAAATCTTAGGATTTATTCTAACACTTATGGAGATGAGAAAACTTGAAATAAAAAGTTCAAAGTGTTCCTAGGAGATAGGAAGTTTGATGAAAAGACCAAATTGCCCATAAGTTAAGTCTTTTAAAAGTGAGATATTTCTCACTTTCTCTCATCTCTTTCATGTCAGTTTTCCCAGCAGGAACAAGAGAGAGAAATGGAGCGAAAGAGCAGCGGAAGAGAAGAGAAAAGAGAAGGAAGAAGAGAAGAAGAAGGAAAGATCAAAGGCCAAAAGATCAACTAAGGTAGGGGTACTTGTTTTCTCTTCCTTTTCCTTTTTATCTCCATCTTTTCTTAGTTTAGGGTTTGATGGGAAAAAAGGGTTTGGGTGAGAAAAGTGAGATTTGATGTTAGTTTTATGTTTTAAAGGATGAAGTGAGATAAGAAATAGCTTAATTGATGTTTGGAATTTATTTTTTGGTTACTTAAAACCATAGTTTTTGAGTGAGATTAAAGAAGAGGAAAAAAGGGTTTTAATTTGAGATTTGAGTTTTGATTTTTGATTGGTTGATCCAAGAGGTAGTTTGAGGTTTATAACATGATTAGAGGCCTTAAAGGATGTTAGAAATCATCTAGGCATTGATTTTTAAGGGTTAGAACTCAGGTAAGCAAAATTATGAAGAAAATCTGAGGTAAGTCAAATTATGCAGAATCCACCTTGACAGCCTGTGGTTTTAATCACATATCTTGAGCTATAGACATCAAAATGACCTGATTCTTATTGCATTTGAAAGTTAAGATACAAGGCTTCATGGGGTAAAAATCTCATATTTTAAGATCAACCCAGTTAGCATCAGTTTCTATTTGAATACGAGGCATATTCTGCAGAAATAGCATTCTCGCACCTGTTAAACCAGACTGTAAAATTTCTTGATCCGATGTCTTATTCGTATGAAACCATTGGCATTTGAAAGTTAACATGTAAGGATAGTTGACTATAAAATTTTAGAATTTTAGCATTTTTAGTTCATTCCTAGTTTTAATTTAAAGTTAGGGCAGAATTGGGTAAAACAATGAATACTCTATTTTAGTTGCTGTATAATGTCGAATAACTTCGGATACACTTAGCCAAATGAAGTGAGATTTGTGGCATTTGAAAGATATAAGGAAAGGCTATTTGTCCATAAAATTTCAAAATTTTAGAAGTTACGACGCATATTTGGTGCAATCTTGAAAATCAGCTTTTTTGAGGCAAATATTGAGGTGTTATTTAATGGTTTGAGCCATAGGAACACTAGTAGCTCCTTTAATAATTAAAGTCTAGTTATGAAAGTGTAGTAAGAGTTCCATAATGCCTAGTTGGAAAGAATTGACTAGCATTGTGCGTAGCTAACACAAGTAAGGGCCTTAGTGCCTAGATTACAAAAGTGAGGGCCCTAGTGCCTAGTCAATAAAAGTTAAGAACCATGAGGCATGAAAGCTCTCACAGAGATGAGTTTGAGCAAGGATAAAGGAAGTACAAAGTTCATGTTGTGGTTAAGTAAGAGTTAGACATAACATCACACTAGCACACACATTCATGCATACACTTGCTATTTCAACGTTGTGTAATGTTATGGAATAGGCCACCCATTACGAGGTAGGTAAAGGAGGTAAAGGATTCTCTCCCTACTAAGTAGGTTAAGGAGGTAACATATTCCCTCACTAGTAAGTAGGTCAAGGAGGTAAAGGATTCCCTCCCTACCTGATAGGTTAAGGAGATAACATGTTAAAGACGTAATAGAATCCCTCCCTATCCAACAAGGAACCGAGTTCCTAGGAATAGTCTAGTTCATGACATCTCATGACATTGCACTTACACTATCATACCCCTTTGTTTGAGCATAATCATAAATCATACATCATACATCATATCATTATTGCATTGCTTGACATTTGATTGTATTTGTGATTCATTATGTATGTGTGCCTTGTTGAATAGTATTAGACAATTGTATGGTTGGTTGTTTAATATCATTGATTGTTTGTGTGTGCAGTGTTTAATGGTATTTTACAATTGTATGGGCGGTTGTAGAATATCATTGATTGTTTAAATGTGAATTAGTTTAGAGTTATGACTAGATTGAGAACATTACATAGAGAAAGAATGTGTATGTTCTTAGAGTGTTGAGTAGCGATTTTGATAGCCTGTAAAGATTTATTTATGAAGTTTATGATTAAGGAATGATTAATAGCTTGATTGCCTACTACAGTTTCATTTAAGATATTTATGGGTTGTATATTATTATATGACTACTGGTACTGGTACACTTATGCTGAGAATTGTAAAATTCTTAGCCCAAGTGTTCGACAAAAATCCAGGTTGAAGCTCCAAGGACAAACAGAAGACGAAGAATGAAGATTAGCATTGTTATCTTTATATTTAGTAGATATATTTTATATTTTCATGTATATGAGTTTAAAGTTGTAAAAGATAAAAGATGTATGCATTAGTTTTACTTTATGTCAAATATGATAAAGTAATATATATAAGTAGGTATTGTTTCCACAAGGCTCTCCACGATGATTTATTTGTATAAATGTTATGGATTAATTTAATGAATAAGTTAGAAGTAGCGTAGCTAATACTATTTATCCAAGTATATGTTTGATATATTATGATTTCAGTATTAGGACGTGGTGTGTGAAATCCGTAAGTGTACGGTTTCGTCATCAAGTAATAAAAAGATCGAATCCTCAGGGACTATGTCTATGAATATCAATTAATTAATTAATTAATTAATTAATTCAACTAAAATAAACAAAGGGGATATAATTGTTGATTAATAAGAATGGCAGTAACAAAGCAATTAAATAAACAAATATTAAAGTGCAAAGTTGAGATAAAAAACAACAAGTTGCTAAGAAAGGTTTTCAATTGAAGGTGAATTACCCTAAATTAGTTAATGTTCTTTCTCAAGAGACAAGAACCGTGTCCAATTAAACTAATTCCTACTCTCATGGTAATTGAATCTAAATTGAACTCATTACGCTTTATGGTAATTCATTAAATCCTTGAAAGGCTAAACCTACTCTCATGATTTAGACCTTAAGTTCAATTCTTATGGTTCCAACATCTAGATTCACCTCTCAGTACGTCCCTAGATATCTATGAGATGCAAATAAGTGGCCAGCAAATTCACATGAATAAGCGCAATATGGATTGAATCAAAGAACATTCAAGATTAATAAAATAGGTAAACAAAGTCAATTAATCATCATTAATGTATCAAAGGGCATTGCCCAATCCCATAAACAAAAGGAACTACTCAGACATGGAGAAGAAGAAACAAGAAATCAAGTTCAAAAACATTCAAACCTGTAATCAAAGAGAAGAGAGGAAGATGAAGATCAAGAGCCTCCTAATATGCCTCCTTCAAAACCAAATTTGAACCCTAATATTGTATTTCGAACAACTATATATACGCTCAGGGTCTAAATTGATCCAAACCCATAAAAAGGAAGAAAAACGAACTTGAAAATCTGACACGGACAGCGATCCACGGCCGTGGATAATTCCATGGCCAGGCCGTGGAACTTCCTGTCTGAGTTCCACAGCCATGAATCATTCCACGGCCAGGACGTGGAATTCTCTGGAACTTCCCTTTTGCTTTTTCACGCAGCTGCTCGATTCATGGCCGTGGGGAATTCCATAAGCAGGTCGTGGATCTCTCTGGAGTGAGCTTTTTGTCCCAAATTGCTATCCTTTAAGCTCCAACTTCAATTATGTAAGCTTTTCATCCATTTCAAGGCCAATTAAGTACCAATCCTGCACAACAACACTAAAAACACCGCAGTTATCCGAACTAAGGAGAAAAACAAATAAAAAGGGAAACTAAAATGCCTAAAATATATAAAAATACATGCAAAACAAGAACAAAATATGATGTTGTTTGACACACATCAAATCCCCCCAAGCTTAAGATTTTGCTTGTCCCCAAGCAATAACTAATGCCAAACCAAGAAGTGGGATCAAAAGATAATAATGAATGAGGAACCCGAGAAAACATCCAACCAAGCAATTGGCAAAGGCAAACCAAGAATTAGAGAGGTAATCAAAATCAAGTCCAATTAGAGGCTTAGTTCTCAGAAATCATGTATCCTCACTGAATTAGGTTCACTATACTAACCACACTCAAAGTGTTTAAGGGTGAAGACAATGCGCTCAAGATTCCTCAAAGAAAATGTACTTCCATAAGCTTGATAAGAAACCAAATTTCTACTAATAATCAGTATGCATGTAAGAATCAAAAGGTCTTTCAAGGGTTGTAATGGGGCCAAGGGAATGATGCTAGGTAGGGTAAAGAAAGGAAGGTATTGCCAAAGGGCTAACAAAATTTTAAATAAGCACAAGAAACCCAATAGAACATAAATGGAGCAAAAGCATTTTTTTTTATCAAGAGCATAACTCCACATTTTCGTCCTTTCTTTTCCTTCTTTTCAAGTTTTCATCTCATGCTTTTCTTTTATTTTCTTTTTTTTCTTAAATATTTTTTTTCAAAGGGGAGAGACTTCATTTCCAAAACACATGATTCCCAATACAACATTCAAACCCAAATTGCTCCATTCAATATTTTACATGATCATCGACAATGTATCATCATAGGCATCAAGAAAAACAATTATGCAATAGGCTCAAAATGGGCAACTAGTGGATGAAAGTGTAACAATTACTTCAGAAGGCCAGAAAAATACCTAAGATGCCTTAATTACATTCAAGCATGCAAACAAAAATTTCGCCTCAAAATGGTTTCAAATCAAGTTCTAGAGCACCAAATCGATAAGGAAATATCACTCAACACAAAGAATGGGAGCAAAAATCATATAGTGCATAAATCCCATACATGCTCAAAACTCACATTGAGAGGTTCAAAAATCAATGAGAAGCACAAATTCAGAGAACATATGCTAATTATCAACTATCAAGAAATCACCTCCACTATCAATTAAAAATAATGCCTGTTGCCTACCACAAGAATCAATAGATTGGGTTCCAAATCAATATCATCTCAAAATCCTTAAAAGAGATGGGCACAAAGTTCAACCAAAAAGTTGAGAGATATGATGGTGTGAAAATGTAACAAGAAGATGTAATGCAATATGAGATATGAGAATTCATAAGAGCAATGATCTACAATGAAAATGAAGATGAAAAACGAAAAAAAATGCAAAGTACCCCCCCAAGCTTAGAACTTACATTGTCCCTAATGTAAAAATCCATAACTGGAGAAGGAATAAAAGAATAGAACTCACTACGGTCGTGGGAAAAGGAGGCGTGTAGCTATGAACTCGAACATCTAGTCTAAAACTGCAAAAGAAAAATAAATCAAAAGCTGAAAAACAAAATAAAAGAATAAAATGCGAAAATAAAGAAAAACTAAAGGAAATAGAAGAAAAATCTTTTTGGCGGCCGACAACTATATACATCCCCCTACAAAGGCTCCGAACTCAGGGAGGCACCTAAGCCAACTCAACATTGGCTAACTATGAAACAAAAACAGAAAAGTGTTAATCAATAAAAATAAGAAAATAAAGAAAAAGAGAGAAAATTTTAGGTTACCTCCTAAGAAGCGCTAAGTTATAGTCATTAGCTTGACTATGAGCTAGTTTTATGCTTAGGTGATGTCAATGGAGTGCTACTCAGTCCCAACTCCTTCTTCATAGTGTTGCACTCTCTGGCCATTTATCATAGATGTCTTATGGCCTTTTGTCTTCACCTCAAGCACACTGTAGGATAAGACCTGAATAATCTCATATGGTCTAGACCATTTTGACCACAACTTACTTGGATAAAAATGTAGAAGCGAGTTATCAATAAGAACTTTATCCCCAAGCTTAAATGCACGCTGCATGATACACTTGTCATTCTGCTTCTTTGGTCCCTTCTTGTAGAGTTTGGCCTTTTCAAAATTTGTGAAAACCTTAGGCAAGGTCTTTTCTAGCACAACATCAGTCATAGATTCCTGCATATCTGAAAGCACAACATTGTCCACAACATCAGTAGCATCTATGCGATTACGTGAATTAAAGAAATTAGGATTTTTTTCAGAATTGAAAACATTAAAAACTACTTCTTCATTGTTCAATCGCAAAGTCAATTTCCCTTCGTGGACATCAATAATTGCCCTTTCAGTGGCGAGGAATGGATGCCCAAGTATGATTGGCATTTTAGCACCTGCTTCCATGTTAAGCACAACAAAATCAATAGGCATGAAAAACTTACCCACTCTAATAGGAACATCCTCCAAGATGCCTACGGGGTACTTGACGGACCGATCCGCTAATTGAAGTGAGATAGTTGTGGGTTTTAGCTCACCTACCTCCAACTTCTTACACACAGAAAGCGGCATAAGACTAACACTAGCCCCCAAATCACATAAAGCTTTATCAAAACTAGTGTTACCAATCAAATAAGGAATAGAGAAGCTACCTGGATCTTTAAGCTTAGGAGGCAATTTATTTTGAATTAAAGCACTACACTCCTCAGTTAAAGCTACTATCTCATATTCCTCAAGCTTTCTCTTATTAAATAAAATGTCCTTAAGAAACTTAGTATAGGTAGGCATTTGTTTCAACGCCTCAGTGAATGGTACATTAATGTACAGTTTCTTTAGGACCTCTAAGAACTTCCCAAATTGCCTATCTAACTTGGCCTTAGCCAATCTTTGAGGGTAGGGAACTGGGGGTTGGTAAGGTTTAGGGGGTACATACTTAGACACCTTTTCATTATTTTCCTCCTCTTCTAAAGGTTGTGCCTTAGTCTCTTTTTCCTCATCTTGGTCACTCTCCCATTTACCCTTGGGATCCTTTAATTTCCTACCACTTCTCAAACTCATAGCCATACAGTGTTCATTACTTGGATTTATGTCAAGTTGACCAGGAAACTTACCCTGTTGCCTATGTGAAGTGCCTGCTAGTTGGGCAATCTGAGTTTCCAACATCTTATTATGAATGGCCAAATTTTCAACCTTAGATGACAATTCTCTAATGGCCTCAGTCACAACTTGCCCATGTTGCCTAAACTCCTCATTTTGCTTAGATTGACTCTCAACAAAGTTCTCAAGAAGAGACTCAAGTTTAGATTTTTGTACCTGTTAGAATCAAGAAGAGGGTTTAGCACTACCTTGCCCAGCTTGGTATTGACTATTCCAGTAGGAGAAGTTAGGATGTGACTTCCAATCGGGGTTGTAAGTTTGAGAATATGAATTATTCATCCCCTTTTGGTTGAAGTCATGAAAATTGTGGCATGATTCCACTTGCTCCACTGGTGCACCTTGTGAGGAGCTAATTCTAACTTGGCATTCAGCACCCATGTGTCCCTGTGCTCCACAAATCTCACAAAAATTGTTAGAGGCACCTATGGCATTTACATGAGCTTTTTCAAGCATGTCAAAACGTTTATTCAAAGAATCAAATTTTGACATAATTAAATCAACCCCGTCTACCTCAAACTTACCTCCCAAGAGTTTTCTCAGATTATTACCTCTCTCATTTGCCCATTGGTGATGATTTGTGGCAACACTCTCAATGATGTCATAGGCTTTTGTCAGTCTTCTGTTCATCAAAGCTCCACCAGTTGTGGAGTCTAGAGACACCTTCGAAGAATATTCTTGCCCATTATAGAAGGTGTGGACGATTAACCATTTTTCTAACCCATGGTGTGGGCAGGCCTCCAGCAACGCCTTATATCTGTCCCAAGCTTCTGACAATGACTCTCTATCTTTCTGAATGAAGCTTGTAATTTGGGTCCTAAGATCAGTAGTCTTGGAAGGTGGGAAGAATTTGTCCAAGAAAGCTTGCTCCAATTGGTCCCAAGTGGTGATTGTCTCAGCGGGAGCTGACTTCAACCAAGCTCTAGCTCTAACTCTCAAAGATAATGGAAAGAGGCGAAGGCGAATAGCATCAACAGAGGCACCTTCAATCTTGAGGGTCTCACAGAATTCCAAGAACATATCCACATGATCATTTGGGTCCTCTGATGGCAATCCTCCAAACTGGTTCTGCCTCATCATAGAGAGTAAAACAGGTGGTATGGTGAACTGTCTAGCTTCAATCTCTGGCCTAGCAATTCCAGAACGCAAACCTTGAGCATTAGGGGTTGCATACTCTTTAAGCGGTCTATTATCTGCAGGTGCAGCCATGACAAACGTTGGCTCAAGTATTTCTCTTGCTCTTTGCCATTGTTGTCTTCTCCTTCTACGCAAAGTTCTTTCAATTTCAAGGTCTGCTTCTTCAAGAGTCCCGGAACGTCTAGTACTTCGCATAAACAAGAGAAATTACATGCAGAGAGTCAACAAGAAAACAAGAAAGTAGTAAAAAGGTTTAAAATAATCAAATTAAAAATTAAACTAATATCCAAGAAAAACACAGTCCCCGGCAACGGCACCAAAAACTTGGTGTGTGAAATCCGCAAATGTATAGTTTCGTCATCAAGTAATAAAAAGATCGAATCCTCAGGGACTATGTCTATGAATATAAATTAATTAATTAATTCAACTAAATTAAACAAAGGGGATATAATTATTGATTAATAAGAACGGTAGTAACAAAGCAATTAAATAAATAAATATTAAAGTGCAAAGTTGAGATAAAAAATAGCAAGTTGTTAAGAAAGGTTTTCAGATTTAAGAAAGCTTTCAAGATTGGGGATAACCACGATGATACAAGACTCCTAATTGACAATCCTATTATTAAAACTAAAATTCAATTGAAGGTGAATTACCCTAAATTAGTTAATGTTCTTTCTCAAGAGACAAGAACCGTGCCCAATTAAACCAATTCCTACTCTTGTGATTTAAACCTTAAGTTCAATTCTTATGGTTCCAACACCTAGGTTCACCTCTCAGTACGACCCTAGATATCTATGAGATGCAAATAAGTGGCCAGCAAATTCACATGAAAAAGCGTAATAAGGATTGAATCAAAGAACATTCAAGATTAATAAAAGAGGTAAACAAAGTCAATTAATCATCATAATGTATCAAAGGGCATTGCCCAATCCCAGAAACAAAAGGAACTACTCAGACATGGAGAAGAAGAAACAAGAAATCAAGTTCAAAAACATTCAAACCCGTAATCAGAGAGAAGAAAGGAAGATGAAGATCAAGAGCCTCCCAATATGCCTCCTTCAAAACCAAATTTGAACCCTAATATTGTATTCAGAACAACTATATATACCCTCAGGGTCTAAATTAATCTAAGCCCATAAAAAGGAAGAAAAATGAACTTAAAAATATGACACAGACAGTGATCCACGACAGTGGATAATTCCACGGCCAGGCCGTGGAACTTGCTGTCTGAGTTCCACAGCCGTGGATCATTCCACGGCCAGGCCGTGGATCTCTCTGCAATGAGCTTTTTGTCCCAAATTGCTATCCTTTAAGCTCCAACTTCAATTATACAATCTTTTCATCCATTTCAAGGCCAATTAAGCACCAATCCTGCACAACAACACCAAAAATACCACAGTTATCTGAACTAAAGAGAAAAACAAATAAAAAGAGAAACTAAAATGCATAAAAATACATGCAAAACAAGAACAAAATATGATGTTGTTTCACAGACATCAGGATGTTACATTTTGGTATTACAACATTTCATCTTGTGCACCAGGGTATGGACTGACTAGGCTTATGTAAGTTTAGTATTTTCTAGCTAGGAGTTGTACAATTCTTATTTCTTTTGTGAAATGTTTGCTTAGGACTGCATGACTTGTCTTATGGTGGACTATCCTTTGCTACTGTTACACGGTTACGTGATATTGAGTCTGACCAACTCAATATGTAATGTTCTGTGTAAACGGGAAACTATGGCACCACCAAGGTGTACTCGAGGAGATAAGAACTCAATAAATGAAGGTTCAGATAAGGTAGGAGCAGTAATGGCAAGAACCAATGCAACGAGGGAGTAGACAACGATCACAACAAATGCTAAGAGGAACTAGATAGCTATTATGGTTAGAGTGCTAATGAAGCAGGGACCCAACCAACCTTAGTTACCAAATCAGAATTATGAATACGAGATGTCTCCAACTCCAAATAGAGCAAAGAACACAAGATTTCTAGAAAATAAGAGTCAGGATGACAAGTATAAGAAGAGCAAGAGGAGAGATTTGAAAGCCAATTTTCCTCAAGGTGAAGATGAATGAGTTCAGAAAGAGTCAAGGGCGCTCCAGCGCCCTAAGTATGAAAAAAGTCATGGAAACAAACCATAACTAGTAGGATGATCAGTGTGCTTTCAAGAAGGGCATCCAGGGCATTATGCTACGGAGTATTCACCAAAGGAAAAAGCCAAGTTGGATACTAGACCTCCAGCACTGGGAGAGTATTCGATTTTACAAGCCAAGAAGATAGTGCAACCTTATGGTTTAGGAAAATGCTAAGTGTGTAATTTTGTATAGTGCAACCTTATGGTTCAGGAGAATGGTAAGTGTGTAATTTTGTTTCTCTAAGATCTAGTTGAGACTTCCTATAGTATAAAAATCAAATTTTGGGGACAAAATTTAAAAAGGAAGGGAGAAATGTAATGCCCTCAATAACATGTCAGACTTATATAGGGTTATAGAAGTAGCTTAATACTTGTTTGAAATGCTATGAAGTTTGGTGGCAAACTGAGTTAGTTGAAGCACTTTGCCGCAACATAGAAGGTGGAAAGTGACCAAAAATAACTCAGAAAAAGGTTTTAAAGGTAAATTGGAGGGAAACAAATATGTATAATTTGTTTCCAAGTCATAAATGAGTTTAGTAAGCTACAGTTAAAGTTTGACGGTAAATTAAGTTCGTTTGGTATTCTTAAGCACACCGCGTAAGTGTTTTAATACTGAATGGATTTAGTGTAGATATGGAAATTAATGGAAATGAAGAATTCGGTAATTAGATAAATCTTAGGATTCATTCTAATACTTATGGAGGTGAGAAAACATGAAATAAAAAGATCAAAGTGTTCCTAGGAGATAGGAAGTTTGATGAAAAGACCAAATTACCCCTAAGTTGTCTTTTAAAAGTGAGATATTTTTTACTTTCTCTCATCTCTTTCATGTTGGTTTTCCCAGTAGAAATGAGAGAGAGAAATGGAGCAAAAGAGCAGTGGAAGAGAAGAGGAAAGAGAAGGAAAAAGAGAAGAAGAAGGAAAGATCAAACGCCAAGGGATCAACCAAGGTAGGCGTGCTTGTTTTCTCTTCCTTTTCTATTTTATCTTTATCTTTTCTTAGTTTAAGGTTTGACGGGATAAAGGGGTTTGGGTGAGAAAAGTGAGATTTGATGTTAGTTTTATGTTTTAAAAGATGAAGCGAGATAGGAAATAGCTTAACTGATGCTTGGAATTCATTTTTTGGTTGCTTAGAACCATTGTTTTTTAGTGAGATTAAAGAAGAGGAAAAAAAGGTTTTAATTTGAGATTTGAGTTTTGATTTATGATTAGTTGATTCAAGAGGTAGTTTGAGGTTTATAACATGATTAGAGGCCTTGAAGGATGTTAGAAATCATCTCGGTATTGATTTTTAAGGGTTAGAACTCGGGTAAGCAAAATTATGCAGAAAATCTCGGGTAAGTCAAATTATGCAGAATCCATCCTGACAACCTGTGGTTTTAATTGCGTATCTTGAGCTATAGATATCGGAATGACCTTATTCTTATTGAATTTGAAATCTAAGATACAAGGCTTCATGTAGTAGATTCTGTAGACAATTAGCACTTGTTTTTGTTTGAATCCGTGGTAGATTCTGTAGAAACAACATTCTAGAATCTGTTAAATCAGATTGCCCAATTTCTTTCTCTGATGTTGTATTTGCATGAAACCAGTGGTATTTGAAAGCTAGCATGTAAGGCTAGTTGACTGTAAAATTTCAAAATTTTAGCATTTTTTCATTCCCAGTTTTAATTTAAAGTTAGGGCAGAATCGGGTAAAATAGTGAATGCCTTGTTTTAGTTGCTACATAATGTCGCATCATTTTTGCTACACTTAGCCAAATTAAGTGAGGTTTGTGGCATTTAAAAGATAGGGGGGAAGGCTATTTTCCCATAACATTTAGAATTTTAGAAGTTATGATGCACATTTGGTGCAATCTTGAAAATCAACCTTTTTGAGGCAAATATTGAGGTGTTTTATGATGGTTTGAGCCCTAGGAACACTAGTAGCACCTTTAATAGTTAAATTTAAGTTATGAAAGTGTAGTAAGAGTGCCATAGTGCCTTGTTGGCAAGAACTGAGTGGCAACAAGGATCCGAGTTCCTAGGAATAGTCAAGTTCATGACATCTCATGACATTGCACTTACACTATCAAGCCCCTTTGTTTGAGAATAATCATACATCATACACCATATCATTATTGCATTACTTGACATTTGAATGTATTTGTGATTCCTTGTGTATGTGTGCCTTGTTCAATGGTATTAGACAATTGTATGGGTAGTTATTTAATATCATTAATTTTTTGTGTGTGCGTGCTCAATGGTATTTTACAATTGTATGGGCAGATGTAGAATATCATTGGTTATTTAAATGTGAATTAGTTTATGGCTAGAATGAAAACATTACATAGAGAAAAAATATATATGTTCCTAGACTGTTGAGTAGCAATTTGATGGCCTGTAAAGTTTTATTTAAGAAGTTTATGATTGAGTAATGATTAATAGCTAAATTATTTGTTGCAGTTTCATTTCAGATATTTATGGGTTGTATATTGTTATACAACTGTTGGTATTGGTACACTTATGCTGAGAATTATAAAATTCTCACACCGCGTGTTCCATGTAAATCTAGGTTGAAGATCAAGGACAAGCAGAAGACGAAGAATGAAGATTAGCATAGTTATCTTTATGTTTAGTGGATAGATTTCATATTTTCATGTATATGAGTTTGAAGTTGTAAAAGAAAAAAGTTGTATGCATTAGTTTTACTTTATGTCAAATATGACAAAGTTATGTATATAAGTGGATATTGTTTCCATAAGGCTCTCCATGATGATTTATTTATATAAATGTTATGGATTAATTTAATGAATAAGTTAGAAGTAGCATGGCTAATATTGTTTATCCTGGTATATGTTTGATACATTAGGATTTCAGTGTTAGGACGTTACTTTTTTGGTATCAGTGCAGTTCATCTTGTGAGCCGGGGTATGGACTAACTAGGCTTATGTAAGTTTAGTGTTTTCTAGTTAGGAGTTATGCAATTCTTATCTCTTTTGTGAAATGTTTGCTTAGGATTTCATGACTTGCCTTATGGTGGACTGTTCTTTGCCATTGTTACACAATTATATGATATTGAGTCTGGCCAACTCAATATGTAATGTTCTGTGTGAACGGAAAACTGTGGCACCACCAAGGCATACCCAAGGAGATAAGAACTCAGCAAATTACGGTTCAGATATGGTAGGAGCAGTCATGGCAACAACCAATGCAACAAAGGAGCAG
Organism: Ormosia emarginata; assembly: GCA_029884605.1. Taxonomy (NCBI): domain Eukaryota; kingdom Viridiplantae; phylum Streptophyta; class Magnoliopsida; order Fabales; family Fabaceae; genus Ormosia; species Ormosia emarginata. Next base: position 53,405,176 of record JAQQTP010000088.1, read on the forward strand.
ACAATGATCACAACAAATGCTAAGAGGAACTAGATAGCTATTATGGTTAGAGTGCTAAAGATACAGGCAGCCAACCAACCTCAGTTACCAAATCAGAATTATGAAAACAAGATGTCTCCAACTCCAAACAGAGCGAAGAACACAAGATTTCTAGAAGAGAATATTGAGGATGACAAGTATAAGAAGAGCAAGAGGAGCATTTTGAAAGTGAGTTTTCCTCAAGATGAAGATGAATGAGTTCAGAAAGAGTCAAGTGGGTTCCAGTGCCCTAAGTATGAAAAGAGTTATGGTAACAAACCATGTCTAGTAAGATGATCAGTGTGCTATCAATATAGGCAGTCAGGGCATTATGCTACGGAGTATTCACCAAAGGAAAAAACAAAGTTGGATACTAGACCCATGTCACTGGGGAGAGTATTCAATTTTGCAAGCCAAGAAGATTGTGCAACCTTATGGTTCAAGAGAATGGTAAGTGTGTAATTTTGTTTCTTTAAGATTTGGTTGATACTACCTATAGTAGGAAAACCAAATTTTAGGGACAAAATTTTAAAAGGAGGAGAGAAATACAACACCATCGATAACATGTCAGGCTTGTATAGGATAGAAAGGTAGCTTAATACTTGCTTGACATGCCTGTGAAGTTTGGTTGCAAACTAAGTTAGTTTAGACACTTTGCCGCAACACAAAAGGTGGAAAGTGGCCTAAAATGACTCAGAAAATAGTTTTAAAGGTTAAGTGGAGGGAAACAAATATGGATAATTTGTTTCCAAAGCATAAATGACTTTAGTAAGCTACAGTTAAAGTTTGAAGGTAAACTGAGTTCATTTGGTATTCTTAAGCACACCGAGTAAGTGTTTTAATACCGAATGGACTTAGTGTAGGTATGAAAATTTATGGAAATGAAGAATTTAGTAATTAGATAAATCTTAGGATTTTTCTAACACTTATGGAGGTAAGAAAACTTGAAATAAAAAGTTCAAAGTGTTCCTTGGAGATAGGAAGTTTGATGAAAAGATCAAATTGCCCCTAAGTTATGTCTTTTAAAAGTGAGATATTTCTCACTTTCTCTCATCTCTTTCACGTTGATTTTTCTAGCAGAAATGAGAGAGAGAAATGGAGGAAAAGAGCAGCAGAAGAGAAAAGAAAAGAAAAGGAAGAAGAGAAGAAGAAGGAAAGATCAAAGGCCAAGGGATCAACCAAGGTAGGGGTGTTTATTTTCTCTTCCTTTCCCTTTTATCTCCATCTTTTCTTAGTTTAGGGTTTGATGGGAAAATGGGGTTTGGGTGAGAAAAGTGAGATTTGATGTTAGTTTTATATTTTAAAGGATGAAGTGAGATAGGAAATATCTTAATTGGTGCTTGGAATTCAGTTTTTGGTTACCTAGAGCCATAGTTGTTGAGTGAGATTAAAGAAGAGGAAAAAAGGATTTTAATTTGAGATTTGAGTTTTGATTTATGATTGGTTGATTCAAGAAGTAGTTTAAGGTTTATAACATGATTAGAGGCCTTGAAAGATCTTAGAAATCATCTAGGTATTGATTTTTAAGGGTTAGAACTCGAGTAAGCAAAATTATGCAGAAAATCTCTGGTAAGTCATATTATGCAGAATCCATCCTGACAGCTTATGGTTTTAATCGCGTATCTTGAGCTATAGTCATCAGAATGACTTGATTCTTGTTGCATTTGAAAGCTAAGATACAAGGCTTTTTGTAGTAGAAATCTAAAATTTTTAGGTCAACCCAGTTAGCACCGGTTTCTATTTGAATCCAAGGTAGATTCTATAGAAACAACATTCTGGAACCTATTAAACCAGATTGCATAATTTCTTGCTCCAATGTCATATTTGCATGAAACCAGTGGTATTTGAAAGCTAACATGTCAGGCTAGTTGAATGTAAAATTTCATAATTTTAGCATTTTTGGTTCATTCCCATTTTCAATTTAAAGTTAGGGTAGAATCGGGTAAAACGAGGAATGCCTTGTTTTAGTTGTTGCATAATGTCGCATAACTTTGGCTACACTTAGCCAAATGAAGTGATGTTTGTGGCATTTGAAATATATGAGGGAAGGTTGTTTGTCCATAAAATTTGAGAATTTTAGAAGTTACGATGCACATTTGGTGCAATCTTGAAAATCAGCATTTTTGGGGCAAATATTGAGTTGTTTTATGATGGTTTGAGCCCTAGGAACACAAGTAGCTCCTTTAATAGTGAAAAATGACTTACGAAAGTGTAGTAAGAGTAACATTGTGCCTAGTTGGCAAGAGTTGAGTGACATAGTGCCTAGCTACCAAAAGTAAGGGCCATAGTGCCTAGATTACAAAAGTGAGGGTCTTAGTACCTAGTTAATAAAACTTAAGAATCATGATGCATGAAAGCTCTCTTAGAGATGAGTTAGAGAAAGTAAAGAAAGGATAAAGGAAGTATAAAGTTCATGTTGTGGTTATGTAAGAGTTAGGCATAACACCACATTAGCACACATATTCATGCATACACTTACTATTTTCACATTGTGTAATGATGTGGAGTAGGTCACCCATTACGAGGTAAGTAATGGAGGTAAATGATTCCCTCCCAACTTGGTAGGTTAAGGAGGTAATATGATAAAGAGGTAACATAATCCCTCCCTACCTAACAAGGAATCTGGTTCCTAGGAATAGTCAAGTTGATGACATCTCATGGAATTGCACTTACATTGTCATACCCCTTTGTTTGAGCATAATAATACATCATACATCATATCATTATTGCATTACTTGACATTTGATTGTATTTGTGATTCCTTGTGTATGTGTGCCTTGTTCAATGGTATTAGACAATTGTATGGTTGGTTTGTTTAATATCATTGATTGTTTGTGTGTGCCATGCCCAGTGGTATTTTACAATTGTATGGACGGTTGTAGAATATCATTGATTGTTTAAATGTGAATAAGTTCAGAGTTATGCCTGGATTAAGAATATTACATAGAGAAAGAATGTGTATGTTCCTAAAGTGTTGAGTAGCGATTTGACGACTTGTAAATATTTATTTATGATGTTTATAATTGAGTAATGATTAATAGCTTGATTGGATGTTACAATTTCATTTCAGATATTTATGGGTTGTATATTGTTATATGACTACTGGTATTGGTGCATTTATACTGAGAATTGTAAAATTCTCACCCCGTGTGTTCCATGTAAATCTAGGTTGAAGCTCCAAGGACAAGCAGAAGACGAAGAATGAAGATTAGCATAGTTATCTTTATATTTATAGATAGATTTTATATTTTTATGTATATGAGTTTAAAGCTGTAAAAGAAAAAAGATGTATGCATTAGTTTTACTTTATGTCAAGTATGACAAAGTTATGTGCATACGTGGATATTGTTTCCACAAGGCTCTCCATGATGATTTATTTATATAAATGTTATAGATTAGTTTAATGAATAAGTTAGAAGTAGCATAGCTAATACTGTTTATCCAGGTATATGTTTGATATATTAGGATTTCAGTATTAGGACATTACATTTTTTGTGTCAAAGCAGTTCATCCTATGAGTCGGGGTATGGACTGACTAGGCTTAGGTAAGTTTAGTGTTTTCGAGTTAAGAGTTTTGCAATTCTTATCTCTTTTGTGAAATGTTTGCTTCGGATTGCATGACTTGTCTTATGGTAGATTGTTCTTAGCTACTGTTATACAGTTACATGATATTGAGTCTGGCCAACTCAATATGTAAGAACTCAACAAATAAAGGTTCAGATATGGTAGGAGCAGTCATGGCAACAACCAATGCAATAAGGGAGCAAACAGCGATCACAACAAATGCTAAGAGGAACAAGACAGCTATTATGGTTAGAGTGCTATAGAAGCAGGGAGCCAACCAACCTCGGTTACTAAATCAAAATTATGAAAACGAGATGTCTCCAACTCCAAACAAAGCAAAGAAAACAAGATTTCTAGAAAAGAATAGTGAGCATGACTAGTATAAGAAGAGCACTTTGAAAGCGACTTTTCCTCAAGATGAAGATGAATGAGTTCAGAAAGAGTCAAGGGAGCTCCAGTGCCCTAAGAATGAAAAGATTCACGGTAACAAACCATGTCTATTAGGATGATTAATGTGCTATCAATATGGGCGGTCAGGGCATTATGCTACGGATGCTACAGAGTATTCACCAAAGGAAAAAGCAAAGTTAGATACTAGACCCAAATTGCTAGGGAGAGAATTCAATTTTGCAAGCCAAGAAGATAGTCCAACCTTATGGTTCAGGAGAATGGTAAGTGTGTAATTTTGTTTCTCTAAGATTTGGTTAAGACTACCTATAGTAGGAAAACCAAATTTTGGGGACAAAATTTTAAAAGCAGGGAAGAAATGTAGCACCTTCAATAACATGTCAGGCTTGTATAGGGTTATGGAGGTAGCTTAATACTTGGTTGACATGCCAGTGAAGTTTGGTGGCAAACTGAGTTAATTTAGGCACTTTGCCATAACACAGAAGGTGGAAAGTGGACTAAAATGACTCAGAATATGGTTTGAAAGGTAAAGTGGAGGGAAACAAATATGGATAATATGTTTCCATGTCATAAATGAGTTTAGTAAGCTACAGTTAAAGTTTGAAGGTAAACTGAATTTGTTTGCTATTCTTAAGCACACCGAGTAAGTGTTTTAATACTGAATAGACTTAGTGTAAATATAAAAATTAATGGAAATGAAAAATTTGGTAATTAGATAAATCTTAAGATTTATTCTAATACTTATGGAGGTGAGAAAACTTGAAATAAAAAGATCAAAGTATTCCTACGAGATAGGAAGTTTGTTGAAAAGATCAAATTGCCCCTAAGTTATGTCTTTTAAAAGTGAGATATTTCTCACTTTCTCCCATCTCTTTCATGCAGGTTTTCGTAGTAGAAAAGAGAAAGAGAAATGAAGCAAAAGAGCAACGGAAGAGAAGAGAAAAGAGAAGGAAGAAGAGAAGAAGAAGGAAAGATCAAAGGCAAAGGGTTCAACCAAGGTAGGGGTGCTTGTTTTCTCTTCCTTTTTCATTTTATCTCCATCTTTTCTTAGTTTAGGGTTTGATGGGAAAAAGGGGTTTGGGTGAGAAAAGTGAGATTTAATGTTAGTTTTATGTTTTAAAGGAGGAAGTGAGATAGGAAATAGCTTAACTGATGCTTGGAATTCAGTTTTTGGTTACCTAGAACCATCGTTTTTGAGTGAGATTAAAGAAAAGGAAAAATGGATTTTAATTTGAGATTTAAGTTTTGATTTATGATTAGTTCATTCAAGAGGTAGTTTGAGGTTTATAACATGATTAGAGGCCTTGAATGATGATAGAAATCATTTAGGTATTGATTATTAAGGGTTAGAACTCGAGTAAGCAAAATTATGCAAAAAATCTCGGGTAAGTCAAATTATGCAGAATCCATCCTGATAGCCTGTGGTTTTAATCGCATATCTTGAGCTATAATCATCAGAATGACCTGATTCTTGTTGCATTTGAAAGCTAAGATACAAGGTTTCATGTAGTAGAAATCTAAAAATTTTAGATCATCCCAGTTAGCACCAATTTCTGTTTGAATCCAAGGTAGTTTCTGCAGAAACAATATTCTAGCACATGTTAAACTAGATTGCATATTTTCTTGCCTTGATGTCATATTTGTATGAAACTAGCGGAATTTGAAAGCTAACATGTAACACTAGTTGACTGTAATATTTCAGAATTTTACCAATTTTGGTTCATTTCCAGTTTTAATTTAAAATTAGGGCAGAATCGGGTAAAACAGTAAACACCCTGTTTTAGTTGCTGTATAATGTCACATAACTTTGGCTACACTTAGCCAAATGAAGTGAGTTTTATGGCATTTGAAAGATATGAGGGAAGGCTATTTGTCCATAAAATTTCAAATTTTAGAAGTTACGATTCACATTTGGTGCAATCTTGAAAATCAGCCTTTTTGAGGCAAATATTGAGGTGTTTTATGATGGTTTGAGCCCAAAGAATACTAGTAGCTCCTTTAATAGTTAAAGTTGAGTTATGAAAGTATAGTAAGAGTGCCATAATACCTAGTTGGCAAGAGTTGAGTGGCACAATACCTAGCTAGCAAAAGTAAGGGTCATAGTGTCTAGATTACCAAAGTGAGGGCCCTAGTGCCTAGTTAATAAAAGTTAAGAACCATGATGCATGAAAGCTCTCTTAGAGATAAGTTAGAGCAAGTAGAGAAAGGATAAAGGAAGTATAAAGTTTATGTGGTGGTTATGTAAGAGTTAGACATAACACCACATTAGCACACACATTCAAGCATACACTTGCTATTTTCGCATTGTGTAATGTTGTGGAATAGGCAACCCATTACGAAGTAGGTAAATGAGGTAAAAGATTCCCTCCCTACTAAGTAGGTTAAGGAGGTAACATATTCTCTCCCTACTAAGTAGGTAAAAGTGGTAAAGGATTTCCTCCCTACCTGGTAGGTTAAGGAGGTAACATGTTAAAGAGGTAACTGAATCCTTCCCTACCTAACAAGGAATCGGGTTCCTGAGAATAATCAAGTTCATGACATCTGATGACATTGCACTTATGCTATCATACCCCTTTATTTGAGCAAAATCATACATCATATCATTATTGCATTACTTGACATTTGATTGTATTTGTGATTCCTTGTGTATGTGTGCCTTGTTCAATGGTATTAGACAATTGTATGGTCGGTTTGTTTAATATCATTGATTGTTTGTGTGTGCCATGCCTAGTGATATTTTACAATCGTATGGATAGTTGTAGAATATCATTGATTGTTTAAATGTGAATTAGTTCAGAGTTATGCCTAGATTGAGAATATTACATAGAGAAAGAACGTGTATGTTCCTAGAGTATTGAGTAGCGATTTGGCGACTTGTAAAGATTTATTTATGATGTTGATAATTGAGTAATGATTAATAGCTTGATTGCATGTTACAATTTCATTTCAGATATTTATAAGTTGTATATTGTTATATGACTACTGGTATTGGTGCACTTATGCTGAGAATTGTAAAATTCTCACCCCGTGTGTTCCATGTAAATCTAGGTTGAAGCTCCAAGGACAAGCAGAAGACGAAGAATGAAGATTAGCATAGTTATCTTTATATTTGTAGATAGATTTTATATTTTTATGTATATGAGTTTAAAGCTACAAAAGAAAAAAGATGTATGCATTAGTTTTACTTTATGTCAAGTATGACAAAGTTATGTGTATAAGTGGATATTGTTTCCACAAGGCTCTCCATGATGATTTATTTATATAAATGTTATAGATTAGTTTAATGAATAAGTTATAAGTAGCGTAGTTAATACTGTTTATCTAGGTATATGTTTGATATATTAGGATTTCAATATTAGGATGTTATTTTTTTTGTATCAGTTCAGTTCATCCTGTGAGTCAGGGTATGAACTGACTAGGCTTAGGTAAGTTTAGTGTTTTCTAGTTAGGAGTTTTGCAATTCTTATCTCTTTTGTGAAATGTTTTCTTAGGATTGCATAACTTGCCTTATGGTGGACTATTCTTAGCTACTGTTACACAAATACATGATATTGAGTCTGGCTAACTCAATATATAATGTTTTGTGTGAACGGGAAACTATGGCACCACCAAAGCATACCCGAGGAGATAAGAACTCAGTAAATGAAGGTTCAGATATGGTAAGAGCAATTATGGCAACAACTAATGCAATAAGGGAGCGGACAACAATCACAACAAATGCTAAGAGGAACTAGACAACTATTATGTTTAGAGTGCTAAAGATGCAGGGATCCAACCAACCTCAGTTACCAAATTAGAATTATGAAGACGAGATGTCTCCAACTCTAAACAGAGCAAAGAACACAAGATTCCCAGAAAAGAAGTGTGAGGATGACAAGTATAAGAAGAGCAAGAGGAGCACTTTGGAAGTAGGTTTTCCTCAAGATGAAGTTGAATGAGTTCAGAAAGAGTCAAAGAGGCTCCAATGCCCTCTAAGTATTAAAAGAGTCATGGTAACAAACCATGTCTAGTAGGATGATCAGTGTGCTATCAATATAGGCTGCCAGGGCATTGATAACTCCGTGAAATCTAGTTATTTGTGCCTGATATCTGTGCTTTGTTGATTGCTTAAGTTCTTGTTATTAAGCATATATGGAAGATGTCAAGCTTATATTTGTTGAATTCAATTTGGATATTTTCCTATATGATCTTGAGAAAATTGTGCATACTCTTCAATTGATTAAGTGGATTTGTAATTTTTATTAACTTGGCGATTTCTCTATTGTATGAAGAGTTGCAAACAAGCAGATTGGTGGAATTTTTGGACCAACATTGGATGAGAAAGCCCAAGAGAAAGCCAAGTATAAAGTTCAGAAACTCACGCCGCGGCACAGGCATATCAATGTCGCAGCGTGATGAGCTAAATTACACACGTGCTACAGGGTGATGTGTGTAATGCCGCGACATGACTCTATTTTCTTAGCCTATAAATACTGTTTTATTAGATTTTTATAAGAAAAGCTTTTTAGTTTAGAGCAGTAGTTGCTAGGTTTTCACGTTTGAGGCTGAGAGGAGGCTAGGGGAGCCAGGTTTGGAGGCCATCTTCTTCATGAAAGAAGATTCAAGCATCAAAGATCACATACATGAGCTTCCTTCCTTTTCTCTTTCCTTTCTTCTCTTCCTTGTATCTTGAACATGGTTTTTTTTATGTATATTTTCATGTTCAATGAGTAGCTAAGCTGTATTTTGGGATTACTTTGAATCCTTGTATGAATATTGATGAATTTGTACTTCTTTGAGTTTATATTGATGTTTGGTTTTGTTCAAACATATGAATATTAATGCTCTTGATAGTTTGACAAACTTTTAAGTGATTTGTTGAAATCTAACGAACCTAGACATAGGAATTTAGATTCGAGATCATATGTATGGTTCATGTATGTTTGATTTCATTCAATTGGTTGGGATGAGTTGATTCACTAATTGAATAGAAATATACCACTTAGCCATGCATAACAGGTGTTTGAGTATAAACCTTAATGAGTGAAGTTTGTGCTAATTCTCATGGAAACATAGTGAATTAGGTAAATAAAGCACGGTTGATTGACCTAGACATAGGCTTTTAACTAAAGTAGATTCTCAAGCTAACTTAATTCATTCATAAATGTTGATTTAGAGGATTGCATGTTATTAATTTAAGTAGGAGGTGAAGAAGGATTCCCTAAACTTTATCTATTATCTTTAGATTAGTTTAAATGCACTTTTCCCTATTGTTATGTTATTGAATAGAAATACTTAAGCTATTAGTTGATATTTAGCATTAGAAGTTTCATTACCCTCGTGGGAACAATATCCTACTCTTAAACTGTATTACTTGTTTGATCTATGCACTTACGGCCTATAAAGGAACAAACAAGTTTTTGGCGCCATTGCCGAGAATAACGGTTCATTTTTGTATTACTAATATTGATAACGAGCTTATTTAGTTCTAATTCAAGTTTTGTATAGTTCATTTTAATTTAAGTTTTCATTCTTTTTGTGTTTTAGGCACAGCTAAAATGGAAGATGACCATAATCATACGAAGCTTTTGAGGGAGTTCGCGACTTCTCAAATGGAAAACCTTCAATCAAGTATAAACGACTACCCATCTGTGCCAACAATAAGTCCTGCCAAGACTATAACTCAGGCCCTTCTTGGGAGGGAACCCAAGTTTTATGCTTTTGTTATTGTTATGCCTTATTTATGTCATATGTTTGATTTTGTGGTTTTATTATATTTTTGTTATACATTTTGTAATTTAACTATCTAGACAAGTTTTACAAGTGGTAGAGACCCATTTGGAGCAGAAGTTGTAGCAAAACTGATTTTGCTATAGAATTCTGCAGATAGACTCCTCACACCATGGCGTAAGCCTTGTCACACCGTGGCCCAAGGGTCTTTTGTGCACTTCTGGGCCATAATCCAAAGAGCTCAGCGTTGTGGCATGGCATGTAAGATGTCGCGGCATGCCTGTGATACTTAAAAAAAATGATCTGATCTGGGTGCTACTAGTTCGAGGGAGTATCATTACATGCTTTGGTTATTATAATGTTTATTGTATAACATGTTTTGATGTTTAGAGTATGCAGTAGTTATAGTCACCATTTTATCAATGATCATATACTGAGTTTGGCTATTACTGATGGGTTTTAATGAAAATTTTTCAATTGTTAACACTTGATGATATGCATGTTTGAATTGAAAATGAAGGATAAATTATTTTTAAGTCATAAATGAGTAAAGAAAGTTGTAGTTAAAATTTGAAGGTAAACAGAGCTCGTTTGGTATTTTTAAGTACACAATGTACGTGTTTTGATATTGAATGGACTCAACGCAAATATGAAAAATTAAGGAAACTGTGAAATAAGTATTAAGGTAAATCTTAGAATTTATTTTAATATTTATGGAGGTTAGAAAACTTGAAATAATAAAATCAAAGTATTCCTAGGATAAATGAATTTTGTGAAAAGACAAAAATGCTCTTAGTTTTATGTCTTTAAAAGTGAGATCTTTCTCACTTCTCTCGTGACTTTCACGCTAGCTTCTTCCAGCAGAAACGAAATAGAAAATGGAGTGGAAGAGCAACGGAGGAAGAGAGGGAAAAAAGGAGCAAAATGAGGGGAAATCAAGAACCAAGTTCAAGCTTGAGATAGGAGATTCTTTACTTTCAAACCTCTTTTTTTCTTACATGATTATGAGCTTAAAATTTGATTGTGATGACCATAAAGGTCAAGGTCAAAACAAAGAAAATAATAGGAAAAATTGTATTCATGCTCTTTACTTTCCTTTGGCTTTTTTTTCTTGATGAAAGTGAGATTTTGTTATCTTTCTTGGGTTGAATTGTTAGGGCAATTTGCTGCCTTGATTGTAAACATACTTTGTGATGTTTTTATGCTTGTATTTGAGGCTTGAATTGTGCTAGAAGATTAAGTCAAATTGTTGCCTTAGTTATGCCAAAATTTTGATTGTTTTAGTGAAGTTAATGACCAAGTTTTGCTTGTTTGAAGGTCATGGTTGTGTACCTTGTCAATAAACAGAATTTGTGATGTTTGTTTGTAATAGAAGCTTGAATGGTGAGAAATGGTCATGGCAGAATGTTGCCCAGAATAATTAGAAATTTAGTGCATTTGCACATGTAATTATTGCTTGGATAATGGAGTGATGGTCATGGCTATTGATGATCACACATTTTATACATTAATAAACCCTTATTTTTAGTCATTTACACTCTTCATGTACTTAATTGATTAAGTCTGGTTATGTTTTGTAAGATTGGACTCAAATTGGACTTAATTGATTTTTTCAGCATTATATGGGTCTTACATTGTTTCTGTAATTTAGTCATATCTTGAGTTTTAGATGTCTAGAAATTATGAATTTTACCTTGTAGGAAAGCTGAGAGAAAGCTCTACAACTTTGATGAAGAGCTCAAAGTTTCAATCAGACATCTAGTGGAGCTAATTGGGCTTGGAAAATAGAACACGAGTTTTGTATTTGGAACCTGAATAGTGTACAGTAATCAGAGCATAACTCGGGTTGTAGGAATTATCTTAGGATGCAATTTGGACATTTGAAAGTTAAGACCCAGATCTACAACTTTCATGAAGATCACAAGAGTTCATTAGGACAGCTTAGAGTTGATATTGGGTCTGGAAGTCAAAATAGAGGTGCTAAAACTGGGCTTGAACAGTCTGCAGTAATTAGGTCATATCTTGGGCTGTAGGATGAATTTCTGGATCATTTCGGTGCTATTGGAAAGTTGAGACAAAATGCTACAACTTTCATGAAGACCATGTTGCTTCATTTTGATGGCATCCATGAGATCAACAATGAATGATTTTGGAGACAAAGAATCTCAATAATCCAACCACTAATTCAGTAATCCAACCACTCAACCAATCATCCAACCACTCCACTCACTCATCCACCTACTCTTATTCAGCCCCCTTGTCATTTTGTATCCCTAATCCTCTATAAAAGGCACCATTGGCTTATCATTTGGTGCACTTGGTGTTTGGCTTAGTTTTTACAAGTTATGGTTATGCTTGTTTCTTGTTTTACTTTGTTGTAAGTTTCTCTTGTTCTAAAGTGAAGCTATGTTCATCTTTCTCTTCTTCTCTCTTTCATTCTTCTTATCTATGAGTAACTAAATCTTCATCTTGCTTGGGTGAAAGAGTGAAGCTCTTGGTAATTAAATAAGGTTAGATTATTCTATTTCTTGTGCTTAAAAGATATATTATTAAATAAACATTATATGTGTTGTATTTTGTTTCCAATTAATTTAGAAACCTTCTTTGTATAATGGAGATCTTGATTTATTGTAGACAATAGGATTGACATAGTAAATGCTTGAACTCATTTACAAATGTTGGTAGATAATTAAAGGAATCATAATATGATTGCATATATAATTGAACTTTGAATGTTATATTTTCTTATTGGAACCTCCATTGTGTGTGGATTTCAATTGAGTTATAAAGAGAAATAATCTTGCCTTTAATTTATTACCAAGAGTGGATCTTCTAACCCAAGCAAGTTCTTAAATTCATTTGTGAACATCTTCTATTACTTTTAGTGTTGTGACAAATCCTTTCCTACCTCAATTAATTTTTCTTCATCGATTCCCTGTGGATCGACCTCGGACTCCTGAGAAATTTACTACTTGAGACAACCTGCACTTGAGTTTGCATCCTTAAATCCCGCAGTCAAGTTTTTGGCGCCGTTGCCGGGGACTTGATTTGAAGTTTTAATTTATTGAGGTTCTTTTTCTTTAATAAAATCTATTCTCTCTTCTCCCTTACCGGAGCAAAAGATCGGCTTGCCGATCCTTCGGTTTCTTTACTAACTCTCTAACTTTCTAACTATCTAACTTACTAACCTACTAACTTGCTAACATACTAACTTTCTAACTTTTATATTTCTGTCATTTATTTTCTGCCTACTAACTTTTATTTTATGTCATTTATTTTCTGCTTACTAATTTTTTAATTTCTGTTATTTATTATTGCTTTCCAACATAACAAAATAATCTTTCTTCTTCTCTTCTCTTTCGCCGGCTCTGTGGGGCTCTGCCTCTCTCCAGTTTTTATATTTTAAATTTAGTTTTTGTAATTTACTTTCCGCAATTTACTTTCTGTATTTTATTTTTAACTTTTTATTTGTTAATAGTTATTGGGTGGTTGGTTTATACCACATCCTTGTTAATATTTAATGGCGGGTTATCCCGCTAGCTTGTACATTATTTTTGTTTATTTATTTTAAGTTATTGATGTATTTATGCTTAATTGGTATCATGATTTAAATTCTGGTCGTTTAGTTAAAATTAATCCTAATATTTTATATATTGATTTGTTTGAATGACAATCACACATAATTGACACAATGGCTGACAATGAAAGTGTACATGATGAACATGAAAATCAATCGTTGCGAGCCATGCGTGAATATTTGCAACCACCTCGAAATTCTAGTCCATCATATTTTATCTTTCCACTCAATGCCAACAATTTTAGATTTAAGTCAGGTATGATTTATTTACTTCCTAATTTTCATGGTTTAGAGTCTGAAAGCTCATATTTATATCTGAAAGAATTTGAGGAAGTATGTATTGCTTTCAATGACCAAAATTGCACTGAAGAGATTGTTAAGCTTAAATTGTTTCCTTTTTCTTTAAAAGATAAAGCAAAATCTTAACTTAACACTTTGAAACCAAGATCAATTAGCACATGGCAAGAAATGCAAGGTGAGTTCTTAAAGAAATTTTTTCCAACACATAAAACTAATGCTATGAAAAGACAAATCCAAAATTTTTTCCAAAATTCAAATGAAGCATATTTTCAATGTTGGGAACGATTTAAAGATTTGTTAAATTCTTGCCCACATCATGGTTTTGAAAAATGGCGCACTATAAGCTTCTTTTATGAAGGTTTAATACCTGAAACTAAATAATTTATGGAAATAATGTGCAATGGTGAGTTTCTTGATAAAGAACCTGATGAAGCTTTAGACTATTTGAACCAGTTGGCTGAAAATTCTCAATCTTGACATAGTACTAACACTTCTAAAAATTCAATTAGATCTAATCTTGTAAGTGCTAATAAAGGAAAATATCACCTTAGTCAAGAGGAAGATCTAAATGCTAGATTTGCTAGTTTGGCTAGAAAGGTTGAAGCCATGGAATTAAGAAAAGCAAAAGAAATCAAATCTGTGCAAAATGAAGAAATTTGTGGCATTTGTGATAACTTAGGACACTCAACACACGAATGTCCTAACATTCTTGTTTTTAAAGAAGTTGTACATGAGCAAGTAAATGCAATGAATAATTTTAAAAATCCATTTACTTCTTCTTTTTCAGATACATACAATCCGGGATGGAGAAATTACCCGAACTTCAGCTGGAGGAATAATAATCAGTCACAATTCATACAACCACCACCTCCTCAGGCATAACAAGACTCTCAAAATTTTCAAGGATATGCACCTTATGTCCCACGATATAGGAAAAATCTTGAAGAAACAATGCATGCATTCATAGAAAAGCAAGAGGCCATTAATAAACAAAACAATCAAATTATGAATGACATAAAAGACACTCTTGCTAAACTTTCTTCTACACTCACCATTCACGAGAAAGGAAAATTTCCTTTTCAACCTCAACCAAATCCCAAGGGTCAGTACAGTCTAAATGAGGGGAGTTCAGAAAACCAGCAAATGGACTAAGTCAAGTCAGTGATAACTCTTAGGAATGGAAAGGTTGTTGAAAAACAAATCCCCGAATCTTGTAAGAAAGAAGATGAACCAATTCCCCAAGAAAATGAAGAAGTTGACTAAAAGGCGACCAAACTCTCGTCTTCACCCTCATTTCCTCAAGCATTGAATAATCTAAAGAAATTGGACCACCACACTAAAATTTTTGAAATTTTGAAACAAGTGAAGATCAATATTCCTCTGTTAGATGCTATCAAACAGATTCCTTCTTATGCTAAATATTTGAAGGACTTGTGCACTGTTAAAAGGAAATTAAATGTGAAAAAGAAAACATTTTTGGCTGAACAAGTAAGCTCCATTCTTCAGAATAATAATGTGTTAAAATATAAAGACTCTGGTTGTCCTACAGTTTCATGCATTATTGAAGAACATAAAATTGAAAAAGCTTTACTTGATCTTGGTGCTAGTGTCAATTTGCTTCCATATTTAGTTTATCAACAACTCAACTTGGGTGAGTTAAAACCAACTTCTGTAACTCTTCTACTTGCCGATAGATTAATTAAAATTCCAAGAGGAATAGTGGAAGATGTGTTGGTTCAAGTTGATAAATTCATATATCCTGTGGATTTTATTGTCTTGGATACTGAACCTATGGTTGATAGTTGCAAGTTAATTCTTGTTATTTTAGGTCGTCCATTTTTAGCAACATCAAATGCTTTGATAAATTGCAGAAATGGAGTGGTGAAGCTAACATTTGGAAATATGACACTGGAGCTCATTGTTTTTAATATGTGCAAGCAACCATAGGAAGTCCTTGATGAAAAGGAGGAAGTTGAAGGAATTGAAGCCATTATAGATGATCATTTTCAAACAAGGAGTTCTTCTGACCCATTAGAAATTTGTTTAGTCAATTCATTTGATTCAGGCATGCAATTAGAAGATAATATCCCTGAAATATGCTCTTTGCTTGATTGTACACAGGCAATGGAGTACAAGAGATAGAAGCTAAGATTTGAAGAGCTAAAACCAATGAATGATAATGCCCATGAAGAAGTACCCACACTGGAACTAAAGCCATTACCTGCTGGGTTGAAGTACACATTTTTGGGAGAAAAGCAAAACTTTCCAGTGGTAATTTGCTCATCTCTTACTGAAGAACAAGAAGGTATGTTAACAGAAGTACTTAAAAGGCATAAAAGTGCAATTGGATAGACATTAAAGGACATAAAAGGCATTAATCCATTAATTTGTACACATAGAATACATTTAGAGGATAATGCTAAAACTTCTCAACAACCTCAAAGAAGATTAAATCCACACATGAAAGAGGTAGTTAGAACTGAAGTCCTTAAATTACTTGATGTTGGAATTATCTATCCTATCTCTGATAGTCAATGGGTAAGCCCTACACAAGTTGTGCCAAAAAAATCTAGAATAATAGTGGTTGAAAATGATAAGGGTGAATTAATATCTACGCGAGTCTCGTCTAGTTGGCGTATGTGTATTGATTTTAGAAAATTAAATTCTACTACTAGGAAAGATCATTTTCCCTTACCATTTCTTGACCAAATTCTGGAAAAGGTAGCAGGACATCCATACTATTGTTTGCTTGATAGTTATTCAGGTTATAATCAAATACCAATTGTATTAGAAGATCAAGAAAAGACCACTTTTACATGTCCCTTTGGTACTTTTGCATATAGAAGAATGTCTTTTGGCCTTTGTAATGCTCCGGCAACATTTCAAAGATGCATGTTAAGCATTTTTAGTAACATGATTGAGCATTATTTAGAGGTCTGACAGTTTTTGGAAATTCTTTTGAAAATTATCTTGATAATTTAGAAAAAGTTCTTAAAAGATGCGAAGAAAAAGGATTTGTGCTAAACTGGGAAAAATGTCATTATATGGTTACCTCAGGAATAGTATTAGGTCATGTGATATCTTTTAAAGGAATTGAAGTTGATAAGGCCAAAGTTGAATTAATTGCTCATTTGCCTTCCCCAAAAATAGTCAGAGAAGTTCGTTCTTTTTTAGGACATGCAGGATTTTACAAAAAATTCATTAAGTACTTTAGTGTCATATCTAAACCATTATGTAATCTTCTGTTGAAAGATGCACCATTTGATTGGACTCAAGAATGTCAAAAATCTTTTGAAAAATTAATTGGTCTTCTGACATCTGCTCCTATCATGCAATCTCCTGACTGGTCTTTACCTTTTGAGTTAATGTGTGATGCTAGTGATTTTGCTGTGAGCGCTGTTTTATACCAAAGAAAAGAAGGTAAGCCTCATGTGATTTGTTACGTAAGTAGAACTTTAAACAGTGCACAAATGAATTACACTACTACTGAAAAAGAACTACTTGTTGTAATTTTTGCACTGGACAAATTTCGATCTTACTTAATTGGTTCTTCTATTGTGATTTTCACCGATCATTTTGCTGTTAGATATTTGATGTCTAAGCAAGATGCCAAACCAAGATTGATAAGGTGGATCTTGTTGCTTCAAGAATTCAACATCACAATAAAAGATAAGAAAGGAGCCAAAAATGTTGTCGCCTCAATGGACGCACCAAGATAGAAGGAAATTTTTGACAGAGGTGAAAATTTTTATTGGGATGACCCATACTTGTTCAAATATTGTGCTGACCAAATCTTTCGGAGATGTGTGCCCAACAATGAGGTAGGTAGTATCATTAAATTTTGTCACTCAGAAGCATGTGGAGGTCACTTTTCTTTAAAGAAAACAGCTGCGAAAATCTTGCAGTGTGAATTTTATTGGCCCACTTTATTTAAGGACTGTTATACTTTTTGCAAAAGTTGTGAAAATTGTCAAAAGTTAGGCTCAATTTCAAAAAGAAACATGATGCCTCTGAACCTCATCATTGTCATTAAAATTTTTTATTGTTGGGGAATTGATTTCATGGGTCCATTTCCATCTTCATTTGGATTTATGTATATCTTGGTTGCAGTTGATTATGTCTCAAAATGGATTAAGGTGATTCCATGCCGACACTATGATCATAAAACTGTTCTCAAATTTTTAAAAGAAAATATCTTATGTCGATTTAGAATCCCTCGAGCTATCATAAGTGATGGGAGAACACATTTTTGTAATAAACCATTTGAATCTTTAATGAAGAAATATGGTATTATACACAAAATTGCCACCCCTTATCACCCTCAGACAAGTGAACAAGTTGAATTGGCAAATTGGGAGATTAAACAAATTTTGGAAAAAATGGTTAACCCAAATCGTAAAGATTGGTCTTTAAGACTAAACGATGCACTTTGGGCTTACCGTACTGTTTTCAAAACATCTTTGACCATGTCACCCTATCGGTTAGTCTATGGAAAACCTTGTCACTTGCCTGTAGAATTAGAACATAAAGCATTCTGGGCTAGTAAAGCTTTCAATCTAAATCTTGATGATGCTTGCAAGATACGTAAATTGCAATTAAATGAACTTGAGGAATTGAGAAATGATGCATATGAGAACTCAAAGATTTATAAAGCCAGAACAAAAGCTTTTCATGACAAGACAATTTTGAGAAAATCTTTTGAAATTGGTCAAAAAGTTCTGCTTTATGATTCTCGCTTGCACCTATTCCCTGGAAAATTGAAATCTAGGTGGAGTGGTCCTTTTGTTGTCAAACATGTGTATCCTCATGGGGCTATAGATATTGAGAATCCTAGGAATGGTAATGTGTTTAAAGTCAATGGACAAAGGCTCAAACCATTTCTGGAAAACCAAGTTAATGAGGTAGAATTCATCTCTCTTTTTGATCCTTGTTATGAATAGAATTCACTCTAATTTGGTTGCCTTCTTTTTGTAGTTTTTTGTATTGCCGGTTAAGTGGCGGATACGGTGCTCCGTAACTCTTAAGTCGGTTTGTTTTTCAATTTTCCAAAATAACTGAATCCTTCTTCTCCTTTAAAATGGATGTCATTCTTTCAAACCTGAGAAAACATTTTCCTTCTCTCCCTCAAAATGCTCTGAAAAAAATCTACAAAGTTTGATGTGAAAGATTGAGACTGTTAATGCACAAAGGTATGCCAGAAGATGTACGCTGGATAATTGAAGCAAAGGTCCGACTAGCAGGTGAGTCTTCAATTTCATTTGACTCATACATGCCAGGTCTTGGAAGAAGTTCGTATTCTAAAAGGAGAAGAGCAAAAAGGTTACAAGTCTGTTACAAATGTGGACGATGGAATTGTAACAAGCGATGTCATTCTTTGGGGATGGTTTCCGCAAACAGAGAAGATAAAATTTTCTTCATTAAGAATGGACTGAGTAAGGAGTCATTAGATGATATCTTATTGACTCTTGAGACGCATTCTTGTGGATTGGTGCATTGTAAACTTCTTAATTTGTGGAATCTCTTCAAGGACGAAGAAAAACGCTACAGTCTTAGGAATCTGACTCTAAAAGACCCTGTTTGCCAATTTATAAGAAAATTGGATGGGAAGCTTATCCTCGACTCATAAAAGGCATTTAAGTCGTTATTGGATGTTAAACCAGAGGCAGATGTGAGCTATATCCACATACAATCTGTAAATATCATCCTTTTCTTCTTCATGTCTTCTTTCAAAAAAAATTAAAAAAAGAAAAAAAAAGAAAAAAAAATTAAAAAAAATGTTTGAACAAGGGCGATCCGGAAGGAGTACCATGGCTTTAGTTAGTTATGGAGCCCCAGCCTTTGGCTGACCCATCATTGACTCGGGTGGACCTTTGCACGCTGGTCCTTAAAAAAAATTTGTGTATTGTGCTCTGTAGAGAGCTACACTCCATAACCCAATGTTTACCATCTAGGCACTGTGGAGTTGATGGACAGGCAGAAGCGTCCCACTCTGGTTATTAGTGAGAAGTAACCCGCGGCTGCCAAAGCGTATGAGGCATCTGAGCTTGATCCTCTCTTTTGTTAGAAGGGGCTCTCAGCGGCCTGGGATGGGATGTTTTGGATCTTGGACATTACGGGTTTCAGATTTTAGCATCTTTGTTGATGTTACGAGCCTAAGTGTGAGTGCTCCAGGTTCCAAACCCAGGATGAAAACCCACGATGGTTTCTTCTTTCTCTTTTCTTCGAATAAATGGACGTGAGTGTCTACTGCACTGGTGACACGCAGTATAAAGATATGCCACTACTACACCCATGACGCGTAGTATAAAGATACGCCATGAAAACTATACATAAAGGTATGTCATCCTTTGCTAGTATATTTCTTTTATCTTTGTATGATTTTGCTGTATTTTGGTTTTGGACAGACGATCCTTTGAGCAGGGTCCTTCAGGGGTTTCTAGACTTCTTTACCCTAATGGTTTTCTTGAAGTCAACAAAAAAAAAATTCCTTTACCTTTGATCTCTTATCCTAATCCAACAATATCTCAGATAGATTGGTCAGCAGGAAGCAGTGAGGGAAGCAGGATGAAAAGAAAGCCAGACTTGACACTTCGTTTATAGCTTTCCTTTACCTTTATTTTATTTATCGTACTTTGTTTCTGTTTAAATTTGTGTCAGATTTCTCTAACAGGTAATATCTTCTATCTTTTACTCATCTATATTTTAACATTGAGGACAATGTTGTGATCTAGTTGGGGGGAAGGATAGTTGACCAGTTTTTTTTTCTTTTCTTTTTTAGGAAGTATGATATGATTGTCATGGACTTACTAAACCAATAAATGATGGCAGAGTAAGGAGTAATTTTACTTCTGAGATGTATCTAAATTAGGAAGTATGTTTAGTGATATGACTATCAGAAACCTATTCGTAGTAAAACCAATTAAGGATGGCAGAGTAAGGAGTAAATTTTGGAAACAATTTATTACTCTTGAGACACATTTTAATTGAGGAAATAATTATTTTGTGTAGAAGTTACAAATGGATTCTTGGATCTTAGCATAAATTGTCTTCTTTCTTAAAAATCACAAGCTTGGATATGAATGTGGATATGATGGATTGAGAATGATAGAAATATGCCTTATGAGATTTTGAGCTTATTGATGAATGGATTGAATATTTGTACCATTCTCTTCTTTCTTGTGTGATTTTCACTCATGGAATTGTTACTCTAGAACTTGCTTTGATTCTTTTTGAGGCTACATTTTCACATGCATACATTAATATAATTGAGGCATTTTGAAATAGCTACTTTGACCAAATAGCCATCCTTGTATATTTTCCATTGTGTAACCCTTTTGAACTTATTTGACTATTCCTTGTTTTTAGCTCATTTCGTACCTTAAAAAAAACAAACAAAAAAAAAACATGTTTTTACCCAACCTTAGGGAATAAGAGAACATTGACCTTATTCTTGAACAAGTGTGGGGGTGTGTGTGCAAAATGATCAACAAAAAAAGAAAAAAAATTGACCACCGTTGCAATCAAAGAATTTTCAAAGTCTAGAATAAAGGTGGGTGCTTGAAAACAACAGGAAGAAAAGGAGAATGTTCAAGTCTAACAATGAATTCAATTCACCAATTTGGGATTGATCTTTAACAAAACATTAGTCAAATATTGGTGATTGTCCTTTATGATGAATGTTCTCAAACATTTTCTCCACTCTAATTATACCATAATGCTCTTTTATTCTCTTTGGTATTTATCTTTTCATATCTATATTATTCCCTCTCCTTTACCATGACCCCATTACAACCTTGAATAAAGTCCTCTTGATTTTTGTATGCATGTGTTTTGAGTAGCAGAGAAGTAGAAGATAAGCAAGCTTATGGTAGTACAATTATTCATGGGTTGAATAGAGTGAAATACTTACCTTTTAAACACTTGAGAGATTGAGAGTGAATTCTGTGAGGATCTATCATTCTTGATTCATTCTTTTCAACTGAAGTTTCCTTTCTTGTTGATTTGAGATATGAAGAAATGTTACCACATTAATGCTTTAATCCCTTGAATTTCTAATTGCTCTTCTTGCTTCATCGAGTCTTTTAGAGTTTTTAACTTTTGGGTCTATGTCAATTTTTCTTTGTTTCCTAACTTTGGTCTTATGTGTTTTGCCCAGGAGTGCAAAAAGGTAAGTGTGGGGGAATTTAATGATCAAATATTTTATACATTAATAGACCCTTATTTTTAGTCATTTACACTCTTCATGTACTTAATTGATTAAGCCTGGTTATGTTTTGTAAGATTGGACTCAAATTGGACTTAATTGATTTTTTCAGCATTATTTGGGTCTTGCACTGTTTCTGTATTTTAGTCATATCTTGAGTTCTAGATGTCTAGAAATTATCAATTTTACTTTGTAAGAAAGTTGAGAGAAAGCTCTACAACTTTGATGAAGAGCTCAAAGTCTCAATCAGACATCTAGTGGAGCTAATTGGGCTTAGAAGACAGAACACGAGTTTTGTATCTGGAACCTGAACAGTGTACAGTAATCAAGCATAACTTGGGCTGTAGGAATTATCTTGGGCTGAAATTTGGATATTTGAAAGTTAAGACCCAGATCTACAACTTTCATGAGAACACTAGAGCTCATTCAGACAGCTTGAAGGTGATATTGGGTCTGGAAGTCAAAACAGAGGTGTTGAAACTGAGCCTGAATAGTCTGTAGTAAATGGGTCATATCTTGGGCTGTAGGATGAATTTTGGGATGATTTTAGTGCCAATGGAAAGCTGAGACAAAATGCTACAACTTTCATGAAGACCATATTGCTTCATTCTGATGGCATCCATGAGATCAACAATGAATGATTTCGGAGACAAAGAATCACAATAATCAAACCACTAATTCAATAATCCAACCACTCAACTAATCATCCAACCACTCCACCCACTCATCCACCCACTCTTAATCAACCCCTTTGTCATTTTGTATCCCTAATCCTCTATAAAAGGCACCATTGGCTGATCATTTGGTGCACTTGGTGTTAGACTTAGTTTTTACAAGTTATGGTTATGCTTGTTTCTTGTTTACTTTGTTGTAATTTTCTCTTGTTCTAAAGTGAAGTTATGTTCATCTTTCTCTTCTTCTCTCTTTCTTTCTTCTTATCTATGAGTAACTAAATCTTCATCTTGCTTGGGTGAAAGAGTGAAGCTCTTGGTAATGAAATAAGGTTAGATTATTCTATTTCTTGTGCTTAAAAGATATATTATTAAATGGACATTATATGTGTTGTATTTTGTTTCCAATTAATTTAGAAACCTTCTTTGTAAAATGAAGATCTTGATTTATTGTAGACAATATGATTAGCACAGTAAATGCTTAAACTAATTTACAAATGTTGGTAGATAATTAAAGGAATCATAATATGATTGTATATATAATTGAACTTTGAATATTATATTTTCCGATTGGAACCTCCGTTGTGTGTGGATTTCAATTGAGTAATAAAGAGAAATAATTTTGCCTTTAATTTATTACCAAGAGTGGATCTTCTAACCCAAGCAAGTTCTTAAATTCATTTGTGAACATCTTCTATTACTTTTGGTGTTGTGACAAATCATTTCCTACCTCAATTAATTTTTCTTCATCGATTCCCTGTGGATCGACCTCGGACTCCTGAGAAATTTACTACTTGAGATAACCTGCACTTGGGTTTGTATCCTTAAATCCCGCAGTCAGCTATAGCTTGCTTTGTGGTAGTTGTGATTTAGTTGAAGTATGGTTGTGACTAGGAGATAGATGGTGGCTTTGTTTCTCCTTGATTCTAAGAGTTAAAAAAAATGAGTATCTTAAGGTTATGGTTTAGTTCCAAAAATCATGCTTAGTTGAGGTATAATAGGTCAAAATGGGATTTTGTGGTATTTTGAGTATTTTCTTGCTTGAATGTGTTTTCAATGGTTATTTATGACTTGTTTATGGTAGAAGTTTTAGTTAGAAACTTAGGACTCTTCATTTGGACCCTTGATGCACAAAGTGAGAAAAAGAATATTTTTCTTTCTTAATTGAGCTTAAATCTATGATTGATGAGTTGAATTAAGTGTTTAATGATCCTAACATGATTAGAGACCATGATTAGGGTTGATGAACACTTAGAATTCATGAGTTAATGATTAGAACTTGGTTAGAAACCAAGTTCATGAAGAACCCAAATTATGTATAAATAGGGTAGCATCCAAGTAGTATATGATATTTGTTGCATAACTTGAGCTACAGACATCGTATAGACTTGATTCCAAAGCCATTTGAAATCTAAGACATAAGGCTTCATGTAGTAAAAATTTTAGAATTATTGAGCAACCCAATTAGTCCCAATATTGATCTGAAACCGAGCCAAATTTTGCAGAAAAAGTAATCTAGCACTTATTAAACCAGATTGCATAATTTCTTGCTCTGATGTCATATTTATATGAGACCAGCGGCAATTGAAAGCTAACACATAAGGCTATTTGACTGTGAAATTTTAGAATTATTTAGTTCTTAGTTTGTTCCCAGTTTCATTTCAAAGTCAAGTCATTTTCGGGTAAAACAAAGAATACCCTGTTTTAGCTTCTGCATGATGTCACATAACTTTGGCTACATTTATCCAAATAGGTGAGGTTTATGCCATTGGAAAGATATGAGATAAGGCTATATGCCCATAAAATTTTAAAATTTTTGAGGTTATGATGCACATTTGGTGCAATCTTGAAAATCAGTCTTTTTAGGCGAAAATTGAGGTGGTTTTGAAAAAGTTTGGACCTTATAAACTCTAGTAGCTTCTTTAATAGTTAAATTTGAATTATGAAAGTGTATTAGAAATGTGTTTGCCCCTTTATGGGTTAAACTTGAATTAAATGCTCCTTTATTGAGCCTGAAATGAAAGGTATGCATGATATTGATGTATGAATGTAATGGATTGAATCACTTTTGAAGTAAATCATTATATGCACTTAGTATGGAATGAATGATATAGGTGAATGATGCTGATGAATGGTATATATAAAATGTGAATCATTATTTATGCCATGTATTATTAAAGGATGAAGATGAGGCATTGAGCTATGATAGGATGTATTAATGAGAAATACCATAAAGTATAATTAATGAATGCATTATGTTTTATTATAAGATGAATGATAAATATAATTAATATTGATGTTTAATGCTATGGTATAAAGATGTTCATGTTGTGAAACATTAAATATACCTTGTATGGTATTAAAGTTGAAGATAGACATGATTTTGGGAAACAACATAAAAGAAAGGATTAAAGGTAAGTAAGGTTGAATGAGTCCCTCTCTACCATCATGTAATATAATGTACAATGGAAAGTTTAATGATCATGGTAATTACTTCCCAATTATACATGAAGAATCATGATTATGTAAAAAGTGAAAGAAGGAAAGGTTTTTAATACTCTTGCATGTTTTGTTTTCAAACTTGTTATTTGATGTTCTCATGTATTGTAAACTTATGCTTGGACAAAAGGGCTCCAAATGCCAAAGTTATGAATATTTGGTAGTGCAAGGAACAAAAGGGCATCCTGCCTACCCAGAAAACAATATAAGGAACAAAAGGGCTTCATGGAAACACTCAACTAACATGTGTTTTTCTAAAATAAAATCTTTTAAGAAATCATTGCATGACCATACCTTAGGATTTCATTAGGCATAATCATACATCAACATGCATTGCATAAATAGGAAATTGTATGAGCAATTGTCTTATTTTTATTAAATGTGAAGGTCAAAGTGTAGCTTAAATGAGTGTAATGAAGGAAATAAGTATGCTTGCTAGCCTCCATAACTGTTATAATGAATATATATGTTAACTTATGTTGAGTTTCTATATAATGATTGAATTTTTGTTTTTATTAAATGAACTCTCTATTTTGGGAAGGGAAAGGACTGAGTTTTGGCGTATGCCACCTTTCCAAATGATTAAGTATAATTTATGTTTCACCCTAAAGCAGTTGGATTTACCATGATGTCACGATTTAAATTTTACTACTGAGAATTATTAATTCTCACCTCAGTCTTTTTATGTTTTCTATGATAAATCCAGAGGAGAACCAAATCAAGTACAAGGCGAGGCGATGAAGGTTTAGTTAAGTTGTTGGTGTAATAATTTTAGTTATGTATTTATATTAATGGCTCTATAATTAAGTTTATATAATTAATTTTGTAAAGGTTTGTAATCTCAGACATATCAGGTAGATGTCAAGTAAAGAGCAAGTTTCTTGAGGTGTAAAATGTCTTGTTCTCTTACTTCTATAATGGCTCTATATATATATTCGTTAATTAGATATTGAACAGGTAGTGAATTACGCTTAATTTAAGAAAGTGACATACTAATTCTGTTTACATAGTATACGTAGGGTATACTATAGTATTTAGATTTAGGGTGTTACAATATTCGTTACCATGTTAACCATTCTAATGCATGTGAAAGCATTACACTTTCTTCCTACCATCATTGTTTGTTGAGTACATAATATATTATTTCTTAAAGTGAGTTCAATGATTAGGGGTATTGATGCATGTTCAATACAAAATGAGCCTGAAGGAGCCAGATGTAGTAAAACAAAAAAAAATTCTTTGTACTAAAATAAAGAAAGTAAAACAAAAATAAGCAATGGAATGAATGAAGAAAAGAAAATTACAAAAATCATTGAATGGTTCTGGTGAGTTTTATTCTTTCACTGTTGAATACCCTGATAGTTTCACATGGTCTCAAGTATTGAAATAACATGTTTATGTTTCTTAATATTTGTATATACCCTTTTCCTTTCTTTTCATACGCCTATAACCATTGGTCTTACATTACAAGTTGTTGAGGTCCCTTTTGATCTTTAGTTGTGCGTGATTTACATTAGTGGAAAGAGAGTTTAGAATAAATTTTGTGGATTATATGATTCATGTAACACCCCAATTTTTAGAAAAGTGTCCCGAATGTTCTGTTTGCTGTTTTTCAAGCTCTGTGTAAATGATTGTTGTGTCCCTATTTTACTGTTTCTTGTTTTTCCGTATGAAATACAAATATGTTTTACAGGCTAAAATTTTATTTGATCGTTTTACGTAATTTGCTTCGAGACGGTAAAATAAAAATTTTCTCAAGCTCTTTGTTTTAATTTTTCTGGGAGATATACAGACAATTAATACTTTCTGTAATTTTATTTGAACGTTTTGGATGATTTGCTTCGTCGTGGAGAAAAATAGAAAAATGACCGTTACATCCCGATTGTACTGTTTTTAATTTTTCTATATGTTACAGTGCTTAATATTACTGTCTGTGATTTTATTTGGACTTTTTGTGCGATTTGCTCCGGGACAGGAAAATAATATTTTTCTGGGCTGGGAAATCTTGTTTTAATTATTCAGATGGGGATCTTACTAAACCCAATTCTGAATGAGACGATAATTAATCTTTTAATTTTTAGGATTTAACTGTCCAATAAAATAATTTTGTATATTATTTTATTAGTCAGTATAATTAGATGACAGTGGACCCGGAAATGTTTTGCGGGACCCACGTTTAATTAAAACAGTTAACTTAGTAGCTTAATTAAGCATCATTAGTGAAGGAATTCTCTAGAACATGATGACTAAGTGTGGTGACTAGGTTAATTAGTGACTAAGCATATGACTAGGTTAGATGACTATGCTAAACTCAACCAATAGGAAACAAGCTTGCTAACCAAGTTTTAATCTTAACCTTTGATCCATCCAAAGGCTTGGATGAAGCCAAGCAAGGCTACACCTTGCATGGAGTGAAGTTCACGGCCATTTGGCCTTTGGAAGACAAAAATCATTTCATCCTTCAAGCATTTTCTCTCTTCTCTCTCTTCCAAAAACCCTAAACACCATTGAAGCTCTCTTGAAGCTCCATTCGGCCAAGCCTTGTTCTATACCATCCAACCACCCAAAATTCTATCCAACCAAGTTTTCTAAACCTAAACACAATCCTAAGAACATCTCTAGTTGAGAGTTCTTGCAAAATCTTCCATTTGAAGCTTGAAAACCTACTTGGAAAATTTTACCTAGAAGGTGAAATTTCTAGTTTTCTATTTCTAAACTCTTTTTCAAAGTTCTAAGCCATGATTTCTCCATGGTTTAAGCTCTCTTTTTATGGTTAGTAACTTGTAGATTTTTGTTTAAGTTTGTTAGGTTTTGAAGGAGGAAAACCGAAACCTAGAAGAGGAGTGAAAGAATATTTTGTCTCCATTTAAGGTAAGAGGAAGACAAATCTTATCATCCATGTGTGGTGGTAAGAAGATGGAGTTTTATTTGTGATGATTGTAGAATCCATAAGGATTCCTTGTTTGTGTTTGTTTAGTAGCTTGTTTGTGTGGTTGTTAGTAGCTTTCCTATTTGATAATTGTAATAATTTGTATGTAGTTGCATGTCTACAAGCTTTAAATTGCATGTCTACAAGCTTTGATAATTTGCATGTGTTAGAAATGCATGATAATGTATAGGATGTGAATAACATGCTAAGGAATGCATGAGTGTTCCAAAGAACACAACACCAAGGCTCACGGCCATTGACCCAAAAGGAGAACCAAAATGTTCTCATTATTTTCCTAAAGTGTAATTTAATTAACCTAGGAAAATTAACAAGAGATAGAATTGTTTAGATCAAGGAAAATGAATTTAGAAATCAAATGACCCAAACATATATTTCGGCCAACATGCCAAACCAAGAATTCATGATTTCTAAAATCAATTCCAAACCCTTTTCAAGTATAAAGATGCAATATATGTTAAAAAGAATTTTTTTTTAAAATGAGTTTTGAAGAAATAAATTGAATTAATTAAGTTTAATCAACTAAAACTATTGATTTTATTGTTAGAAAAGAAATACAGTAACTTTCAAAAATTTCTAACATATAGCTCATACTATATTTTGAAGCATGTTAGTGGTTTTCAAAAGGTTTAAATTATACGGTTAAAAATTAAGTAAATAGAATTTTTACGGAAAAATTAGGAAACCATTAATATAATTTTCTAAACAAAATACTGTCAATTTTTAGTAAAAACGGGAAAATAAGAGAGAAAAGATGTCCAAAAGACAATATACGGTATGAAAAATATTTTACGTAGTTTAAAAGTATTAATTATTATTTTTGTTTATTTAAACAGTAATTTTTAAGGAATTTGGACAAGAAAATGATTTAAAACTCTTACGCGATTGAGAAAACGTATTAAAAACTCTACGCGATTTTAAAAACAGAAAAATAAATTTACGCGATTTAAAAACGTTTGTAAAAACGACGAGATTGTGAAAACGCGATAAAATTTCTACGCGATTGACCAAAATGGTAATTTCTGTATTTTTCTGTTGTCGGGCTATGAGGTGAACCCGTACAGGCTTTGGAACAGTATTTGTCCGGTGGGACTTACTGTGTCTTTTTATCTTGAGGATATCTTGGTAATTTATGCCAGTTTTTGGTGGATTGGTTAACGAGGTGAATCACATCGTGTTGTCGATGCGATAAACGTAATGTGGTTCATTGTCTTTATGAACTGGGAGACGTTAGTGTACGGGATTCCATATATGGATACTTCGGTCGCTCCGTTGGGCCATGGTAACCGATAGCACACTAATGAACTCGACACGCACTATATTTAATCGAGATTTCGTAAAGTCTAATAGTACATTGCCTGTAGTGCCACAACGTGAGACCGTGAACTACACCATGCCTTGGATGATGGATTCCATGTGACGTGGGGCTATAGACGCAAAGTGTGACAGCGCAATAGTTTGGTTGGGCAGCCGTGGTACTAATAGATTTTGCGAGTCATTCTCTCTCTGATATCTGTTTGTGTTTAGCTCCATGGAGTAGGATCGTGTCATATTGTATATAGTTATATCTGGGATATTATTTTATTTTATCTGTTTATTTTATTTGGTTATTGTTATGATAATTTGTTTATTTCTTACTTTATTTTATCCGTGATATTATTTTATCTGTGATATTATGTGTTGTTATGATACTATTCTGTTATTAATTAATGTTATAGCTTTTCATATTGCATGAATTGTATATCTGTTGTTTGTCGTTTTCTTATTTGCCATGTTGTTATGATTTTAGTTTGTCTTACTTCTTTATTGTATGTGTTTTCTGTATATTTTATTTTTTTACGTGGTAAAGAGTTTGAGGAAGAGGAACAGCCTCTTGAGATTTTGTATACTGAGGAGGAAGAAGAGAAGCAAGCCGAAGATTAGTACGACGACCAAGAACCATCTGATCATCCATACCCATTGGACTGATTAGTTTGGGTATGGCGGTGCCAGGATTTTTGGGATTTGTGACACTCGAGTTTCACGGTGGATCATTAGCTTGACATCTGCGGGGAGACAGAGACTCAGTGACTTATGTGGGACGGTTGACTGTGTCCATACGACATGAGTTTGATGGAGAGCTAGTTATGACGACTACTGTGTTTCTGCACTTAGAGTTGCCTTTATCTCTTAGGCGTCATTGGGGTGGTGTGTCCACTGAGCCTAGTGAGATGACTCTCGTATCGACTGCGCGGTCTCATGTCCGCCGAGTGTCGAGACATCCTGGATATTTATCTTCTGATGAGTTTCCTGAGAGTGATCCATCAAAGGATTAAATATTTATGATGTATTTTTGGGCACGTCTGCGTATGTATATATTGACTCTTTACTGTTTTTGGTTTACTGTTTATGTTTAAATATTTATAGTTGTAGTTGTAAATTATTTGTATAACTTATAACTTGGACCATATGTATATTATGAGTGATGTTGTTTCTGTTTATTTTATATTTCCGCCTTATTTTATTTAATAATATTCTGTTTAACAGGAATTATTTTACAACCATACTAGTACGTAATAAATGTTTTACAACTTGGGTAGATTTTATTTATCTTTCTTTTATTTTCTTTATATATGTGACATCCCCACACGGGTGTTACATCAGTTGGTATCAGAGCCCAAGTTAGAGTCTTTTGGGGTTGTGGTTGGGTCTGTTTTTGTTTGTGCTGTGTGATTCTCTGTGATTTACTTCCGAAAGGATGTATCTAATTTTGTTTTGTTCTGTTTGAAGAAAGAAGATGTCTGGACGAGGTAGAGGATGTGCGAACGTGAATCGTGATGTGGACCCTATGATTGCGGCTGCTGAAGCTATGCAGCGAATGGCTGAAGTAATGATGCAGCAGAATTTGAGAGCAGCTCAACAGCAAGATGCTACTGCTGATGCCCTAAATTTATCTGAATTTAGGCGCCACAATCCGCCACAGTTTAGAGGCGAGGTTGATCCGGAGAAGGCAAGTCAATGGATACAAGACTTGGAGAGAATTTTTGAAGGAATGAGATGCACAGATGATAAGAAGGTGACTTATGCTGTCTTTATGCTAAGAGGAGATGGAGAACATTGGTGGAGAGGAACTCACCAAGTTTTACAAGCTGAAGGAACTGAAATTACGTGGGAAGTATTTTTTGATGCTTTTCTCGGGAAAGTATTTTCCTGCAAGTGCTAGGCATGCCAAGGAAATGGAATTTCTTGGTTTGCGACAGCGAAATATGACAGTGAATGAGTATGCGACAAAATTTGAGAATTTGTCTCAATTCTCGGATTATGCTCAAACTCGACCGGATGATACATGGAGATGTCGGAAGTTTGAATCGGGCTTGAGAGTGGAACTGAAGCGAGGGGTGATATCCTTGAGGATAAATCAGTTTCATGCTTTGGTTGATGCATGTGCGCGACTTGAGGAATTAGAGCCGTCGCGAGATCAGAAGAATCGTAACTTTGGGCCGACAAGGTTTTAGAGAGGTGGAGGACGTAATACGAATCGGTTTCAGCGCAAGCCGTATTCCAGACCAACAGGGAGTCAAACTCAACGACCACCAGTTGGGGGAAGTACAAGTAGTAGTGGAGTGGACAGAAAGTGGCGTTTACGCCAACATGTTTTAAGTGCGGAAAGAAAGGTCATATCTCTCCGGAGTGCACGATTAAGGGGACAGTTTGTTTTAACAGTAAACAGCTTGGGCATATGTCGAAGGATTGTACTCAGCCGGAAAGGAAACCTGCTATTCATTATGTTCGTGCTAATCAACAGAAGTCAGGGAATACTCAACCGAGATCTGGAGGGCGAGTATATACTATGACGGGAACAGAAATTTCTCAATCTGATGATCTTATACAAGGAGAAGGTGACATTGGAAGTAACCATCTGACTGTGTTATATGACTCTGGTGCTACACACTCGTTTATTGCATATGATTGTGTGGAAAGATTGAAGTTGCCTGTGTCTTCTTTGAATGTTAAATTGAGTGTTTCTACTCCAACTGCTAAACCTGTGATTGCATCAAAGATATGTTTGGATTGTCCTGTTGTTGTGAAGGATCGTAAGTTTTTGGTTAACTTGATTTGTTTACCTCTTGTTGAGATAGATGTAATCTTAGGGATGGACTGGTTATCTTCTAACCATATCCTTATAGATTGTGCAAGCAAAACCATAGTTTTTCCTAAGGAAGAAAAGTATGGATTCTTAACTGCTGTTAAGGTCAAATCTTTGTTAAGAGAGGGAGCACAGGGATATGTAGTATTGTCTTCTCTAGAGGTTAAGAATGAGAAGGATGTGAATACTATTCCTATTGTCAACGAGTTTCCAGAGGTTTTTCCTGATGACGTACCTGGTTCGCCACCTGAGAGGGAGATCGAGTTTTCAATTGATTTAGTACCAGGAGCAGGTCCTATCTCAATTGCACCATACCGTATGTCGCCAGCAGAGTTGGAGGAGCTGAAAGAGCAATTGGTGGAATTGTTGGAGAAGCAGTTTGTGCGACCAAGTGTTTCGCCATGGGGTGCGCCAGTGCTTTTGGTCAAGAAGAAGGACGAAACTTCTCGGCTTTGTGTGGATTATCGTCAGCTGAACAAGGTGACTATCAAGAATAAATATCCGCTTCCAAGAATTGACGATTTGATGGATCAGTTAAGAGGAGTTGTGGTATTTTCCAAGATAGATCTGAGATCGGGTTATCACCAGATTCGTGTTAAGGGGGAAGATGTACCGAAAACCGCTTTTCGAACTCGTTATGGACATTATGAGTATCAAGTAATGCCATTCGGGGTGACGAATGCTCCTGCCATATTTATGGATTATATGAACAGGATTTTTCGTCCGTATCTAGACAGATTTGTCGTTGTCTTCATCGATGACATTCTGATCTATTCTCAATCTACGGAAGAGCATGCTGAACATCTTGGTATTGTTCTTCAGATTTTGAGAGAAAAGCAGTTGTATGCGAAGTTGGCTAAATGTGAGTTCTGGTTAGAAAAAGTTTAGTTTTTAGGTCACGTGATTTCAAAAGAAGGTATTGCAGTAGACCCATCAAAAGTGGAGACTGTTTTACAGTGGGAAAGGCCTAAGACGGTAACAAAAGTTTGAAGTTTTGTTGGACTTGCTGGTTATTGCCGGAGGTTTATCGAAGGTTTTTCGAAGATTGCTGGACCGCTTACATAACTTACGAGGAAAAGTCAAGCTTTTGAATGGACGGAAGAACGTGAAGCCAGTTTTCAAGAGTTGAAGAAGAGGTTAACAACTGCACCTGTGTTGATCTTGCCAGATTCTAAGGGAACTTTTGACGTGTATTGTGATGCTTCTTATCAAGGGTTAGGTTGCGTTTTGATGCAGAACCGGAATGTTGTGGCGTATGCTTCTCGTCAGTTGAAGGTTCATGAGAGGAACTATCCAACGCACGATTTGGAATTGACTACAGTGGTTTTTGCTCTGAAAGTGTGGAGGCATTTTCTGTATGGAGCGCTGTTCAATGTCTTTAGTGATCACAAGAGTCTGAAGTACTTGTTTGATCAGAAAGAATTGAATATGAGGCAAAGGCGATGGTTGGAATTCTTAAAGGATTATGATTTTCAACTTCAATACCACTCGGGAAAAGCTAATGTGGTAGCTGATGCCTTGAGCAGAAAGGTGCTTAGTGTTTCGGCAATGATGATCAAGGAGGAAGAGTTGATCAATAAGTTCCGAGATCTATGGTTGTCTGTGGAGTTTCTACCTGAAAAAGTTCATTTGTTTAAGGTCATGATCATAAACGAATTTCTTGATGTTGTCCGAGATAAACAAAAGGAAGACGTGTTTTTGCAAAATGAGAGGGAATTGCTAAAGCAAGGTCATAAAGCGATGGTAGAAGAAGGAGCAGATGGAATCTTAAGGTTGAAGGGAAGAATTTGTATGCCTGATGACTGAATCTAAGGGAACTTTTGACGTGTATTGTGATGCTTCTTATCAAGGGTTAGGTTGCGTTTTGATGCAGAACCGGAATGTTGTGGCGTATGCTTCTCGTCAGTTGAAGGTTCATGAGAGGAACTATCCAACGCACGATTTTGAATTGGCTACAGTGGTTTTTGCTCTGAAAGTGTGGAGGCATTTTCTGTATGGAGCGCTGTTCAATGTCTTTAGTGATCACAAGAGTCTGAAGTACTTGTTTGATCAGAAAGAATTGAATATGAGGCAAATGCGATGGTTGGAATTCTTAAAGGATTATGATTTTCAACTTCAATACCACTCGGGAAAAGCTAATGTGGTAGCTGATGCCTTGAGCAGAAAGGTGCTTAGTGTTTCGGCAATGATGATCAAGGAGGAAGAGTTGATCAATAAGTTCCGAGATCTATGGTTGTCTGTGGAGTTTCTACCTGAAAAAGTTCATTTGTTTAAGGTCATGATCATAAACGAATTTCTTGATGTTATCCGAGATAAACAAAAGGAAGACGTGTTTTTGCAAAATGAGAGGGAATTGCTAAAGCAAGGTCATAAAGCGACGGTAGAAGAAGGAGCAGATGGAATCTTAAGGTTGAAGGGAAGAATTTGTATGCCTGATGATTCTGAATTGAAGAAGTTGATACTAGACGAAGCTCATACTAGTGACCTTAGTTTACATCCGGGGATGACCAAGATGTACCAAGACTTGAAAAGGTTGTTTTGGTGGCCAAGGATGAAAAGAGATGTAGCAGAGTATGTGGAGTCTTGTTTGGTTTGTCAGAAAGCGAAAGTGGAACATCAGAGACCAGCTGGAATGTTGCAACCGTTATCTATTCCAGAATGGAAATGGGATAGTATCTCTATGGATTTCTTTACTGGTTTGCCGAAGACGAGGAAAGGTCATGATTCAATATGGGTTATAGTCAATAGGCTTACTAAATCGGCTCATTTCTTACCAATTAATATCAAGTATTCGTTGGAAAGATTAACCCAGTTGTACATCAGTGAGGTTGTTAGATTACATGGTGTACCTACATGTATAGTTTCTGACCGAGATCCGAGGTTTACGTCAAGGTTTTGGCGGAGTCTACAAGAAGCTATGGGAACTAAGTTGCGACTGAGTTCGGCATCTCATCCCATGGTGATGGTCAGACAGAGAGAACTATACAGTCTTTGGAGGATCTGTTGCGTGCTTGTGTTTTGGAGCAACGAGGAAGTTGGGATGAATTTTTATCTTTGATAGAATTCACCTACAACAATAGTTTTCACTCAAGTATAGGGATGGCACCCTATGAGGCATTGTATGGAAGGCGATGTCGAACCCCGTTATGTTGGTATCAAGATGGAGAAAGTATGACTGTTGGACCAGATCTTGTACAACAGACTACGGAGAAGGTAAAGATGATACAAGAGAAGATGAGAATGACGCAAAGCAGACAAAAGAGTTATGCGGATAAACGAAGACGACCTCTTGAATTTGAGGAGGGTGAGCATGTATTTCTAAGAGTTACTCCTATGACCAGTGTCGGAAGAGTTATTAAGTCTAAGAAGCTTACTCCTAAGTTCATTAGACCGTATCAGATTATCTGATGTATAGGTCCTGTGGCGTATCAGATTGCTTTGTCACCTTTTCTATCCAATCTGCATGATGTATTTCATGTATCTCAGTTACGGAAGTATATACCAGATCCGACGCATGTTATACAACCAGATGAAGTACAGTTGAAGGAGAATTTAACTTACGAGACTTTACTTGTTAGAATTGAGGACAGAAAGGTAAAGCAGCTTCGAGGGAAGATGATCGAGCTAGTGAAGGTCATATGGAATGATGTGACGGGTGATGCTACTTGGGAGCTAGAAGACAAAATGAGGGATCAGTATCCTCATTTTTTTTTATGAGCAGCGAATTTCGAGGACAAAATTTTTATTTATTGGAGAGAGTTGTAACACCCCAATTTTTAGAAAAGTGTCCCGAATGTTCTGTTTGCTGTTTTTCAAGCTTCTGTGTAAATGACCGTTGTGTCCCTATTTTATTGTTTCTTGTTTTTCTGTATGAAATACAAATATGTTTTACAAGCTAAAATTTTATTTGATCGTTTTACGTAATTTGCTTCGAGACGGTAAAATAAAAATTTTCTCAAGCTACTGTTTTAATTTTTCTGGGAGATATACAGACAATTAATACTGTCTGTAATTTTATTTGAACGCTTTGGATGATTTGCTTCGTCGTGGGAAAAAATAAAAAAATGACCGTTACGTCCTAATTGTACTGTTTTTAATTTTTCTATATGTTACAGTGCTTAATATTACTGTCTGTGATTTTATTTGGACTTTTTGTGCGATTTGCTCTGGGACAGGAAAATAATATTTTTTCAGGCCGGGGAAATCTTGTTTTAAATATTCAGACTGAGGGATCTTACTAAACCCAATTCTGAATGAGACGATAATTAATCTTTTAATTTTTAGGATTTAACTGTCCAATAAAATAATTTTGTATATTATTTTATTAGTCAGTATAATTAGATGACAGTGGACCTGAAAATGTTTTGCGGAACCCACGTTTAATTAAAACAATTAACTTAGTAGCTTAATTAAGCATCATTAGTGAAGGAATTCTCTAGAACATGATGACTAAGTGTGGTGACTAGGTTAATTAGTGACTAAGCATATGACTAGGTTAGATGACTATGCTAAACTCAACCAATAGGAAACAAGCTTGCTAACCAAGTTTTAATCTTAACCTTTGATCCATCCAAAGGCTTGGATGAAGCCAAGCAAGGCTACACCTTGCATGGAGTGAAGTTCACGGCCATTTG
Source organism: Ormosia emarginata (assembly GCA_029884605.1). Classification (NCBI taxonomy): domain Eukaryota; kingdom Viridiplantae; phylum Streptophyta; class Magnoliopsida; order Fabales; family Fabaceae; genus Ormosia; species Ormosia emarginata. The sequence continues at coordinate 53,441,832 of JAQQTP010000088.1, forward strand.
GCCTTTGGAAGACAAAAATCATTTCATCCTTCAAGCATTTTCTCTCTTCTCTCTCTTCCAAAAACCCTAAACACCATTGAAGCTCTCTTGAAGCTCCATTCGGCCAAGCCTTGTTCTATACCATCCAACCACCCAAAATTCTATCCAACTAAGTTTTCTAAACCTAAACACAATCCTAAGAACATCTCTAGTTGAGAGTTCTTGCAAAATCTTCCATTTGAAGCTTGAAAACCTACTTGGAAAATTTTACCTAGAAGGTGAAATTTCTAGTTCTCTATTTCTAAACTCTTTTTCAAAGTTCTAAGCCATGATTTCTCCATGGTTTAAGCTCTCTTTTTATGGTTAGTAACTTGTAGATTTTTGTTTAAGTTTATTAGGTTTTGAAGGAGGAAAATCGAAACCTAGAAGAGGAGTGAAAGAATATTTTGTCTCCATTTAAGGTAAGAGGAAGACAAATCTTATCATCCATGTGTGGTGGTAAGAAGATGGAGTTTTATTTGTGATGATTGTAGAATCCATAAGGATTCCTTGTTTGTGTTTGTTTAGTAGCTTGTTTGTGTGGTTGTTAGTAGCTTTCCTATTTGATAATTGTAATAATTTGTATGTAGTTGCATGTCTACAAGCTTTAAATTGCATGTCTACAAGCTTTGATAATTTGCATGTGTTAGAAATGCATGATAATGTATAGGATGTGAATAACATGCTAAGGAATGCATGAGTGTTCCAAAGAACACAACACCAAGGCTCACGGCCATTGACCCAAAAGGAGAACCAAAATGTTCTCATTATTTTCCTAAAGTGTAATTTAATTAACCTAGGAAAATTAACAAGAGATAGAATTGTTTAGATCAAGGAAAATGAATTTAGAAATCAAATGACCCAAACATATATTTCGGCCAACATGCCAAACCAAGAATTCATGATTTCTAAAATCAATTCCAAACCCTTTTCAAGTATAAAGATGCAATATATGTTAAAAAGAATTTTTTTTAAAATGAGTTTTGAAGAAATAAATTGAATTAAATTAAGTTTAATCAACTAAAACTATTGATTTTATTGTTAGAAAAGAAATACAGTAACTTTCAAAAATTTCTAACATATAGCTCATACTGTATTTTGAAGCATGTTAGTGGTTTTCAAAAGGTTTAAATTATACGGTTAAAAATTAAGTAAATAGAATGTTTACGGAAAAATTAGGAAACCATTAATATAATTTTCTAAACAAAATATTGTCAATTTTTAGTAAAAACGAGAAAATAAGAGAGAAAAGATGTCCAAAAGACAATACACGATATGGAAAATATTTTACATAGTTTAAAAGTATTAATTATTATTATTTTTTATTTAAACAGTAATTTTTAAGGGATTTGGACAAGAAAATGATTTGAAACTCTTACGCGATTGAGAAAACGTATTAAAAACTCTACGCGATTTTAAAAACAGAAAAATAAATTTACGCGATTTAAAAACGTTTGTAAAAATGACGAGATTGTGAAAACGCGATAAAATTTCTATGCGATTGACCAAAACGGTAATTTCTGTATTTTTTGCTGTCGGGCTATGAGGTGAACCCGTACAGGCTTTGGAACAGTATTTGTCCGGTGGGACTTACTGTGTCTTTTTATCTTGAGGATATCTTGGTAATTTATGCCAGTTTTTGGTGGATTGGTTAACGAGGTGAATCACATCGTGTTGTCGATGCGATAAACGTAGTGTGGTTCATTGTCTTTATGAACTGGGAGACGTTAGTGTACGGGATTCCATATATGGACAGTCGGTCGCTCCGCTGGGCCGTGGTAACCGATAGCACACTAATGAACTCGACACGCACTATATTTAATCGAGATTTCATAAAGTCTAATAGTACATTGCCTGTAGTGCCACAACGTGAGACCGTGAACTACACCATGCCTTGGATGATGGATTCCATGTGACGTGGGGCTATAGACGCAAAGTGTGACAGCACAATAGTTTGGTTGGGCAGCCGTGGTACTAATAGATTTTGCGAGTCATTCTCTCTCTGATATCTGTTTGTGTTTAGCTCCATGGAGTAGGATCGTGTCATATTGTATATAGTTATATCTGGGATATTATTTTATTTTATCTGTTTATTTTATTTGGTTATTGTTATGATAATTTGTTTATTTCTTACTTTATTTTATCCGTGATATTATTTTATACGTGATATTATGTGTTGTTATGATACTATTCTCGTTATTAATTAATGTTATAGCTTTTCATATTGCATGAACTCGTATATCTGTTGTTTGTCGTTTTCTTATTTGCCATGTTGTGATGATTTTAGTTTGTCTTACTTCTTTATTGTATGTGTTTTCTACGTATATTTTATTTTTTACGTGGTAAAGAGTTTCAGAGGAACGACCTCTTGAGATTTTGTATCGAGGAGGAAGAAGAGAAGCAAGCCGAAGATCAGTACGATGACCAAGAACCATCTGATCATCCATACCCATTGGACTGATTAGTTTGGGTATGGCGGTGCCAGGATTTTTGGGATTTGTGACACTCGAGTTTCACGGTGGATCATTAGCTTGGCATCTGCGGGGAGACAGAGACTCAGTGACTTATGTGGGACGGTTGACTGTGTCCATATGACATGAGTTTGATGGAGAGCCAGTTATGACGACTACTGTGTTTCTGCACTTAGAGTTGCCTTTATCTCTTAGGCGTCATTGGGGTGCTGTGTCCACTGAGCCTAGTGAGATGACTCTCGTATCGACTGCGCGGTCTCATGTCCCCTGAGTTTCGAGACATCCTGGATATTTATCTTCTGATGAGTTTCCTGAGAGTGATCCATCAGAGGATTAAATATTTATGATGTATTTTTGGGCACGTCTGCGTATGTATATATTGACTCTTTACTGTTTTTGGTTTACTGTTTATGTTTAAATATTTGTAATTGTAGTTGTAAATTATTTGTATAACTTATAACTTGGACCATATGTATATTATGAGTGATGTTGTTTCTGTTTATTTTATATTTTCGCATTATTTTATTTAATAATATTCTATTTAACAGGAATTATTTTACAACCCATACTAGTACGTAATAAATGTTTTACAACTTGGGTAGATTTTATTTATCTTTCTTTTATTTTCTTTATATATGTGACATCCCCACAAGGGTGTTACAATTCATATACATGTATGCTTATAAACTTATCCAGATGTGTATGACTTGAATAGGAGAAGTTTATCTTGCATGTTTGTGGAAAATGTGATTTGTTTGAAAGAAAGCTTTGATTGTTAGCATGTTAAGGATTGTGTATGTGTGGAACTGATTGTGAGCCACTAGCATTCTTTGAGGACTGATGCAATCATTCTACACTAGTTGGGGTTAATTGAAAAATTGAAATTATAATATTTGATGAATGCATGTTGAATATTATTTGTCAAGTAAGTTTACTTAATCATACTTTGTTTTGCTTGACGACTAGCAAAAATCTAAGTTTGGGGGTGTCATAACTCCATGAAATGTAGTTATTTATACCCTACATATGTGCTTTGTTGATTGCTTAAGTCCTTGTTATTAAGCATGTATGGAATATTTCAAGCTTATATTTGTTGAATTCAATTTGGATATCTTCCTATATGATCTTGAGCAAATTGTGCATACTCCTCAATTGATTAAGTGGATTTGTAATTTTTATTAACTTGGTGATTTTTCTATTGTAGGAAGAGCTGCAAACAAGTAGATTGGTAGAAGGTTTGGACCAATTTTGGATGAGAAAGCCCAAGAGAAATCCAAGTGTGAAGTTCAGCAACTCACGTTGCAGCACAGGCATATCAATGCCACGGCGTGGTGACCTAAATTACACACGTGCCGCAGCGTGATGTGTGTAATGCTGTGGCGTGACTCTGTTTTCTAAGTCTATAAATACTGTTTTATTATATTTTTATAAGAGCTTTTTAGTTTAGAGTAGTAGCTGCTAGGTTTTCACTTTTGAGGCTGAGAGGAGGCTAGGGAAGCCAAGGTTGGAGGCCATCTTCTTCATGGAAGGAGATTCAAGCATCAAAGATCACATCCATGAGCTTCCTTCCTTTTTCCTTTTCTTTCTTCTTTTCCTTGTATCATGAAGATGGTTTTTTTATGTATATTTTCATGTTCAATGAGTAGCTAAGCTGTATTTAGGTATTACTTTGGATCCTTGTATGAATATTGATGATTTTGTATTTCTTTGAGTTTATATTGATGTTTGGTTTTGTTCAATCATATGGATCTTAATGCTCTTTATAGTTTGGCTAACTTTTAAGTGATTTGTTAAAATCTGATGAATCTCGACATAGGAATTTGGATTTGAGATCATATGTATGGTTGATGCATGTTTGATTTCATTCAATTAGTTTGGATGAGTTGATTCGCTAATGGGATAGAAATATACCACTTAGCCATGCATAGTAGGTGTTTGAGTATAGACCTTAATGAGTGGAGTTTGTGCTAGTTCTCATGGAAACATAGTGAATTAGGTAAATAAAGCATGGTTAATTGACCTAGACATAGGCTTTTAACTAAAGTAGATTCTCAAGCTAACTTAACTCATTCATAAATGTTGATTTAGAGGATTGCATGTTATTAATTAAAGTAGGAGGTGAAGAAGGATTCCCTAAACTTTTTCCATTATCTTTAATTTCCATTTATTGCTTTTCAGTCTTTAGATTAGTTTAAATGCATTTTTCCCTATTTTTATGTTCTTGAATAGAAATACTTAAGCTATTAGTTGATATTTAGCATTAGAAGTTCCATTATCCTTGTGGGAATGATATCCTACTCTTAAACTATATTACTTGTTCGATCTATGCACTTGCAGCCTATAAAGGGACAAATATGCATTATGCTATGGAATATTCACCAAACGAAAAACCAAAGTTTGATACTAGACCCACAGCTCTGGGGAGAGTATTTTGTAACATCCCTAAATTTCTCATTTTTCAATTATTTGTAGTTTTTATGAGTTTTGAGATTTTTGTGAATTGTTTGATTTATTTTGATTATTTTATTATTATTTTTGGGCTTTCTATGTGTTTGATGCCGGCCAGAAAAATAAAAATTTTCGGGGCTGGAAAAATTTTAGACTGTTAATACAGGACCAGGGGAGCTTACTAAACCCGAAATCGAAAACAATTTTCAAAGTTTTATTTTTTTCTAAGATTTTATCTTGCAAATAAAATCTAAATACGTTCTATTATCCATTGGACGATAAGCGCAGTATCTATTGTCCATTAGTTAATAACTACCGATAAATATCTTGTAGGATGGCTAGTCATAAGCCTAGTCATAAAAGCTAATCATAATCAATCATGGTTTGTTTTTGTGTTGCACCTATGGAAAACAAGCTTGCATAACAAATTTGTTGAAAAGTCAAGTATTGTGGCCATGACTCAAAGTGAAGAACCAATGAGAGAAAAGCTTGCAAGCTAAACTTGAAGACATGAAGGAGAAGTTGGACACTCCATTTAGCAAGGATGGCTCACGGCCAAGTGCTCAAAGGAGGGTTCTAGGACAAAGCTTGGATGACAACTTGATTAAGTAACTATCTTATATTAATCTCTTCATATTTTTCAAGAAGCTTAGACACCTTGCAACCCTAGGTGTCATGGTCTAGAAGCTTGTAGAACAATGTTGATGACTAACAATTAGTTACTTAATTCCTTAACCTATCTTATCATCTTTTCTTTCATGCAACAAAGTGACTAAAATTCTCTCTTTCCACTCCATAGTATTTTCGGCCAAACACTCTCAAAATACTCTCCAATCTTGTTTAATTTAAGCCAACCACATATCTTGAACTTAGTCACTTTTTCTAGAGTTTTCTTGTGACTCACCTAGTGATTCACCAAAATGACTCACTTTGTGACTCACGGTAACACCCCAGAAATTGTTTGTTTTATGTTATATATGCTTTTTATCATATTTGTGAATTTTGTGAATTTTTGTGAATTATTTGGGTGACCATGATTATTTTATTACATTTCTCGATTTGCATGCGCATTAATCGAGGCCGGAAAAGAAAATAAAATACTTTTCCGATGTCAAAAAATTTTGTATTATGAAACGGGACTGGGGGATCTTACTAAACCCGAAGCCAGACACAATTTATGAAGTTTTTTTTTTGAGATTTTATCTGACAAATAAAATTAGGGTACGTCCTATTATCCAACAGATAATAAATACTAGTTTTGTTAACTGTAACCTTTGTCCATTGGATAATACTTTTGGTAAAGTACTAGCCATCTTTTCTAGATTGTTCACTTTATGTGACATCACTTTGATGACATCACCTTTGACTTTCTAAAAAGTGAAACTAGCTTACTAAGCAAGCTTTAGAGAAAACTTAGTGGAGAAGCTTTGTAACAAGCTAGTTGGAGAAGCTTCATTTTATCTCACCTTAGGGGAGCTCACAGTTTTAGAGAGGAAAATATGACAAAGTGTCATCTTTTCATTAAGCTTACATTTATCTTTTCATTCCAAAAAGCTTTCACCTTTTTCTCTCACTTTTTCTCTTCTCATTTTCTCTCTACACCTCACGGCCACCACCATCCATTTCCCTCTTCTATTTTGTTTGCTCCAATCAATTACACTTCTTGAATCTACATACCCTTTGGATGATTTTCTATGTTGTAATCACCATTTAGTTCTCTCAACTTCATCATTTTCTTTCAAGCCCTAACTTGAAGCTCTTAAGGTGAGGTTCTTGATATTCTTTTTTCTCTCCTCTTTGTCGTGTTCAAGGCCATCATCTTGACCATTGGTCTTCTCTTTTCAGGCATTAGGTGTTGATCTTGAAAGTTTGAAACTTCTAGGGTTTGGTTGGTGGTGTTGGACGAAATTCCAAGAGGATCAAGGAGCTTTCTTTTCTTGTCATCTCTTTAGGTAAGAGGGAGATTATCCTCTTCAACCATCCATGGTGGTGAGGAACGAATTTTGTGTGTGTGTGTGAATGATCAATGTGTGGATTCATTCACTTGTTTGTATAAGTTCAATGCTTTGTGATTATTTATTTTATTTGATTTTATTGCTTTGAATATTATGCATGAAATTTCTAGAATAGAAATATAGTGATTGTTATATGTTGCATGATGTGAATCACTTAAAAAGGAAAAAGATTTTTGGTCCCATGGACCTTGAGGCTCACGACCAAGTAGGCAAAAATAGGATGTCCTAGACAAAAATTTGTATTAATTTGGGGCTTAAGCAATTGGGTGATAAGTGATTGACAAGTGATGAAAATTATGGGTTTCTAGACCCTTAGGGTTCATGGCCATGTAGGGCATCCATGGCAAGATTTTTGTATCAAGTTGGAACTTAGATAATTAGGTGATTAGATATTTAATTAGGGAATTATAAGATGGAAAGAGAAATGAAACAAAGTTATTACCCTAAAATAAAAAGTGATTTTCGGCCATTGAAGGAAAATAAGTGTGAGTGAGGTTTTGAGAAACCTAAACCATTTTTGTAAGTGAGTTTTATTAAGGACAAAGAGAAGGACTTTTTGAATTAGAGTAATAAGGACTAGGTGAAAAATACTTGAAAATATTCCCTAAAGAAGCTCAATAGGAAAAGTGTTGAAGTTGAGGTGTAATTTTCATATCAAACTTTGAAAGTTTCAGAATTTAGTTTAATAGGGCAATAGAAGTTTTACCTGAGTGAAAAGCAGAAATAAAACCTTATGAGATAACAGTATATTCGCGATTGAAAATAAGCGCCGATGTTGCTATCGGGCCCACAAGGGAACCCAGAGTTATTGACAACTGTTTTGGCCAATGGTGGCTTATAGTTATGAAATGCATGATGTTGAAATATATATGTGTGTGTATGCATTGAGTCATGCATCATACTTTGTGAAAATCCAGTGGACTTTTTGTTGAGGTTGTATGCCTAGGAGATGAATTACACCTTTGTGCAGGAGCGAATTGAGTAGTGTGGTTAACGTGTTGAACTTGGAGGCGTTTGGGCACGGGTATCCCACAAGTGGCCAGTTGGTAGTTCATCTGGGCCGTGGTGACTGAGCAACGCTTTGACGATCTTGACCAGGCACTGTGCTATTCACGATTCGTTGATGAATGTCTTACATGATCTATGAAGTGTACGTGGACTTTGTGATAGCACATTATTGAGGTTGATGATATACAGACATCTCTCCATCTCTCTGATGTTGTTTTAGCTCCATGGAATAAGGTTTGGTGCATTATGCATATGCATAGTCAATCTACATCTCATTGTGAGATTTACATATCTATTAAAATTATCTGTTGAATTATCCATTGGAATATTTATTGAATTATCTGTTGTATGAAATGATGATGATATGTGTAATTCTGTATTTTGAATGGCATTCCTATCATTGTTGTTTCTATGCTGCCATGTTGGTATTGTTGTAGGCAATCTCACCTGTTTATTCTGTTATTATGTTTATGTATTTGTTTCTTTAAAGTTATGACGGGAACGAGCCAGAGTTTCCTGGTTTCCGTTTGGATTAGTTTTCTATTCTTGCCATGGCGTCCAAGCGAGGTCTTCTTGGTTATGCTAGGAAAAGGTTTCATGGAGGCATTGATTCACGGCACGTCAACCTGAATACCGAGTGGTTTGCTTATGTGGGTGAGGTGACCCTGTCTTTGGTGAGGAGTCATGATGAAGCTCATATCTTTTCTTTTGATGTCGCTGTGTGGCTAGAGTTTTACATGCTAATCTGAGAGTTGTGGGGTGATCGCTCTTATACCCCATAGGAGGACTCATTTATGTTTTCTGCACGGGCCCTTGCCCGTGAGTCTATGGCTCCTATAATTAGGAACTCTTCTTCTAAGGAGGATCCCGAGGAGGATTTGTCCAAGGGTCCTTCTCAGTAACTTGCGGGGCTTGATATGTTTTGTAATTTTTGGGGCCTTATGTCTTTTTGTTGTTTTTGGTGGCTGATGTGTATAATCTTTTTGGGTATATAAAGTTTTTGCTTATATTTTACTAAGATCCTTTGATGCATGTAAAGACTTATGATATGTATATTTTGGTTTTCTGTATGGGACGTTCTTTATTCCATTCTCCATTAAGTTTATGCTTTCTGCATATTAAAACGAAACAAATTAAAAATAAAAGAAATTGGCAAATTCATATACTAATTTGATAAACAAAAATATTTATAAAACTTTTGAGTTTTTCGTTTTTCGTCAGTGTGACGCTCGTTGTGAAAAGGGACGTTGCACTAGTTTGGCATTAGAGCCTTGGTTTGAGTTTTCTTTTGGGTTTGTGGTTAGGTCTGTTTTATGGTGCTGTGTAATTCTCTGTATTTGGTTTCCAAAAGTTTACATCTAACTTTCTTTGTGTTTTGTTCAGTCAAACTCTGAAGGAGAGTGATGGCATGCAATAGAGGTGGACACATTAACATAGGACGTGAGACGGAGAGTATGGCTACAACAGCTGAGGCGATGCAGAGGATGACAAATGTCATAGTGTAACAAAACGAGAGGGCTTCCCAACAACAAAAGGCAACAGTCGAAGTTCAGAACATGTCAGAATTTTGCCGCAACAACCCACCTCAATTCAAAGGAGAGTTCGATCCGGAGAAAGCGAGCCTTTGGATCAAGGAGTTAGAGAAGATATTTTGAGGAATGGGATGTGCTGATGATATGAAGGTAACTTATGCTACCTTCATGTTTATTGGAGATGTTGAAGATTGGTGGGCTGGAGTGCAACGATTGATAGAAGTTGAGGGAAGAGTGATCACATGGGAAGTCTTCAAGAACAAGTTTCTAGAGAAGTACTTTCTAGCTAGTGCGAGGCATGCTAAAGAGGAATTTCTTGGTCTTAAACAAGGAAGTATGTCAGTCAGTGAGTATGCAGCAAAGTTCGAAAGCTTGTCAAAGTTCTCGAGGTATTTCTAGCTACAACCTGATGAGGAGTGGAAGTGCCAAAAGTTTGAAGAAGGACTGAGACATGACTTGAACAGAGCAGTGCTACCGTTGGGAATTGAGTAATTCCCAACCTTGTTGGACAAGTACCATAGAATTGAGGAACTGGACCAATTGCGGGACACAAAGAGTCATAACTTTAGACCTTCTAGGTTCCAAAGAGGGAATAGCAACAATGTTAATCGTTTTCAAAAGAAGCCTCATTCCGGACCGCCAGGGAATCAACATCAACCATAATCACATGGTGGAGGTTCGAGTGGCAATTATGAGGGTAATCGAGTTGGTCAGACTGTGGCATCTTTGCCAAGATGCTTGAAGTGTTGAAGGGACCACTTGACCACGGAATGTACAATGAAATGGGTCATTTGCTTCAAATGCTGGAAGCCTAGCCATATCTCCAGAGACTGTAACATCCCAAAAAATACATATTTGATCATAAATCATCATTTTATAATATTCTTGATTTTTAGAAATTTTTCTGGAATTTTTCGGAAACGACGAATATTTTAATATATTCCTCGTTTTGCATGCACACTGGGCTGAGAATTGCTGAGACCAGTGTAATATTTCAGAAATTGATTATTTCACCATGAATAGTCATTTTCCAATATTTGTGATTTATGTGAATTTTTTCGGAATTATCCGGGAACGATGAATATTTTAATATATTCCTCGTTTTGCGTGAACATTGAGCAGAGTCGTGAAAATGACTGTAATGCTTTAAAAATTGGAAATTTATATGACGGATAGTCGTTTTATAATATTTGCAATTTTTGGGAATTTTCTGGGAATTTTCTGGGAATTTTTCGAAACCGTCGAATATTTTAATATATTCCTCGTTTTACGTGCACTTATATTGTGAGAACAGAGAAACGCGATGTTTTCTCTGAGAACCTTGGACTATGGACATGTCGACGGGGATCTTACTAAACCCGAGACTTGACACAGTTTACGAGGTTCCACAATCTTCGAGAAATTTTAACAGATACAATTAAATCAATACAGCGAAAAATTCATCTGTCAGATTAATTAAATACTGACTTCTGTCAACTGTAACTATTATCTATTGGATAATAGTGTGTAATAAAAATCCTATCACATTATCCTAATGTAATCTACTTTATGTCAAATCTATCTACTTTAATTCAAATTTATTGATTAAATAATCAAAGCTTCCTTAAGAAGCTTTGACCTTACCTTTGACCCATGTGCCTTAGCTTCTCTTGGAAGCCATTCCCCACCCACTTCTCTCTCTTTGCACGGCTGGAAGGCAGCCAAGGAGAAGGAAATTATCACATTTCAATTATACAATTATCACTTAATTCATTAATTTCCAAAACACTTTCTCTCTCTACCATTTCTTCTTCTTTCTTCTTCAAACTTTCTCTCCTCCTTCTCTCTAGCTCTTCCACGGCCAGCCACCATCCAGCCCCTCCAACCTTCACAAAAATTTAAACAAATTACATTTTCTTACTCTCCTCACCATTCTAAACACCTTTCCCTCTTGGAGCTTCTTGAAAATCTTCCATTTTCACCATTTTCTCCAAGCTCCAACTTTGAGCATTTTGGGTAAGTTTCATGACCACTCTCCCTCTTCTCTTGATTTCGTGATTTTGGTTCCTTTAATGGTCATCCATGGTTGATTTTTCAAGCCTAGATATTGGTTCTAACAAGTCACCATTTTCTTAGGGTTTTGGTGGCCAAATCCGAAAATCCAAGGAGCTTTCTTGGAGTTCTTTGATTTCTTCACTTAGGTAAGAGGAAGACACTCCTCTTCAACCATTTTTAGCATCTAGGAACCTTGGTTGTGTTGATTTTAATTAATTTATGCTATTGGTTTGATTGGTTGTATATAATGGATTGTTGGAATGGATTAAGTGATTTAGAATGGATGAAAAATTAATTGAACACTCTTCAAGAGTGCCGCGGTTTTAGGTTAGAAAATTAGAGGAGTTTGTGTTAAAATTGTAATTGGCATAAGACTTAAATTATCAAGGTATGAAATGGAATGTAATGGAAGAAAAATTTGAAGTTGGATTCCTTATGGTGGCTACGGTTTTGGGAGCCAAGAACCTAGGGTTTTTAGTGAGTTAATTGGACAAGTGAACAATTTAAATAATTAAGGGAATGATGTATATGATTAGGACTTGAAAAGATTTGAAATTGGATTAATGGGGAGGCCACGGCCTCTAGGGTAATTTTAGGTGGAAAATGTGATTTTAATGAATTGGAAGCATAATTAATTAGGTAATTGTAAACCTAAGTAATGAAATGGATGATTAGGAAATTAGAAGAATTTATTAAAGCTAAGACTTCATGAATTTTCAAAGAACCAAGAGTGAAAGTGTCATAAGAATTAAGGAGATTCTAAGTGAGTGAAGAACATGAGAGTGTGAGGCCTAAGAGCTAAAATAAAATGTAAGTTATGGGGAATTGAGTTGTCTTGGAATATTAAGTTGGCTAAAAGGATTGATTTTTGAACATGAACCTTGAAAAGGGAAACAAATTCTAAGTTAGGATTCATAATGAACCTAAGGACACATCAATTGACTCGATCTTTATGTTATGATGTTATGGGTCCATGTGAGTGACCATTTGTACATTGATGCTTATATTGGCCTAATGTGGCATATTATGGAATTGTATGAGATTGTGGATCATACATGTTCATGCATAGTATCTTATGCATTGTGATGTCCTTGTGGACTGTTGTAAGGCCAAGTTGCCTAGGAGATTGAACACACCTTAGTGCGGGTGCGAGTAGACAAGTGTGGGTCGTGTTATGACCTTGGGGGCGTCGGGGTGTGGGTCCTTCACAATGGGCAGTTGGTAGCTCCTCTGCCTGTGGGGCAAACCGATGCAAACGCACCGACGATCCGGACTTGACACTGTCCTATATCGTGATCTAGTGTAGAATGTCTATGCAATGCCATGATTGTGCACGAGAAAATTTATTGATAGCACCGCCTCGGTAGTAGGAGTCACGTACATGTCTCCCCGATCTTTCTCTCCGACTGATTGAGTCTAGCTCCATGGAGTAGGAATTTGGGGAAAGCATGCATACGAGTCATGATATACACTGTCATCATTAATTCTTATTTCTGTAACTATACTTGATTTAACTGTCATTATAATAATTATATGCCTGGAACAGTTTAATTACTTACTGTTGAGATTACTGCTCATTAATTGTATATGATGTGTTGGATTGCTATTTGGGCGCATGACGCCGTTTTGTTTCTAGCATGCTATAACTGGTAATGATGTAGGATGTCTTACCTCTTTCCCTGTGCTTCTATTATCTGCTGTTTATGTGTACCCTGTACTGATCGAAGACGACGGTAAGGAGACAGAAGATCTTGCCTTCCCCGCCGGCCGCACAAGATTGACCTCTCTATCGCGACAATGTCTGCACGTATGCGTGGGTTTCTGAAAGATGTGCGTCTGACCTTCCTTGGGGGGCTAGAGTACTGGCACATCAACCTGAACTCCGACCGCTGTGTGTACTTGGGAGATGTGTCGATAGCACTTGCCTGGAGACGTCATGAGGCACCTGTCCTCACCTGCTACCTCAGCTTGCGTCTGGAGTTTTACCGCCCATTAGGGAGATGTGGGGTGCCCGCTATTACACCCCGCAGGAGGATTCTTTTGATTCCACCGCTCGGGCTCCGTCCCGTGCTTCTGTGGTTCCTATGGAAGTGTCCTCGGATGAGGAAGATCCTGATGAGGGTCCTCCTGAGGATCCTGAATCGGTCCCTTTTTATCTGAGGGGTCAATGATCATTGGTGGCTACTGATGGCTGCCAGTGTTTTTATTTTTGGGGGCCTGATGTATTTTTATTTTTGGTGGGCTGTATATTTTGTATATGCATGATGGTATATATGCATGTTTCCCTTGGGGTGGGTATAGTTTTGCTTTTTGGTGATGGCCAGGCTTGTATCTACAAAACAGTTGTATCAAATTTTATATATATATATGTATGCTATTCAGGTGCAATTTCTGTGTATTGTTTTATTCGTCACTTTTATCCACATTCCGTATTATCATTATTATTATTATTATAAAAAAAATATTGCCAATTTTGCTCACATGGTTAAACATCAATTAAATAAAATGAACCGGGTCTTAATCGTTTGTTTATTCAATTTCCGCATTTTATTTTATTTGACAATGTGACGTTCCCTCCCAAAAAGGGGCGTTACATTAAGTTGGTATCAGAGCCCCGGTTTATGTTTTCTTTGGGTCTTGAGTATGAGTCTGTCTTGTTTGTGCTGTGTGAATCTTTGTGATGGGTGTCTTGAGTGGATTCCTCTGACTTTTCTTATGTTTTCAGTAATCTAATTTGAGAGAAAAGCAAGATGGCAAGAGGTGGAGAAATGGCGGTGCTATTGAAGCGATGCAGAGAATGGCCGAAGTCATCGCCCAACAAAATGAACGCTTTGCTCAACAACAAGAAAGAGCGCTCAACAGCTTGAGGCGACTCGCCGATGCGCAAAACTTAGCAGAGTTTTGTCGTCATAACCCTCCTCAGTTTAAGGGAGAATTTGATCCTGACAAGGCTAATCTATGGATCAAGGAGCTAGAAAAAGTCTTTCGTGGCATGAATTATGCGGAAGACAAGAAGGTGAATTATGCGACTTTTATGCTTGTCGGCAATGCCGAAGATTGGTGGAACGGAGCGCAGAAAGCATTAGAAGCCGAAGGAGCTGATGTTACTTGGGAATTGTTCAAGGAGAAATTCTTGGGCAAATACTTTCCTGCGAATGCGAGACACGCAAAGGAGATGGAGTTCCTCAACCTGAGACAGAGGAACATGACCGTCAGCGAGTACGCCGCTAAGTTTGAGAATCTGGAGAAGTTCTCGACCCATTACCAGCATCAAACTGATGAAGCCTGGAAATGCTGGAAATTCACCGAAGGACTGAGGTATGAAGTGAAGAAAGTTATGATCACCCTGAAGATGAAGGTGTTCTCAGAACTGTTAGACACTTGCTGTGAAGTTGAAGCCTTGGAGCAGGCTAGAGACGCGAGAAACAGGAACTTTGGGCCTGTACGGTCCCAAAGAGGTGGAGGCAGTGGTTCAAACCGCTTTCAGAAGAAGCCCTATAACCGACCGACGGGGAGTCAACAACCAATCAGTGGAAGTTCAGGTGGAGGTTCTTCTGGGAACCGAACTGGTCAGAATACGACCTACCCGTCCAAATGCCTGAAGTGTGGGAAAGATCATCTCACAAGAGACTGCACGATAAAAGGAATCATTTGCTTCAGATGTGGCAAACCGGGCCATATGTCCAGAGATTGTAATCAAGCAAAGGCTGAACCTTCAGTCAATGCAACCCGAGCCAAGAAACCGCAAGGAGGTCGAGTTTATACTATGAGTGGAGTGAAGCTTTGAATCCGAAGACTTGATTCAAGGAGAAGGCGCCATAGAAGGTAATCTTTTAAAAGTACTGTATGACTCTGGGGCAACCCATTCTTTCATATCATATGACTGTATGCTACGACTTGGTTTACTTGTGTCTGAACTACCTTTTGAATTGACTGTTTCAACCTCCACTGATAAACCGGTAGTTACTACCAAAGTCTGTTTGAAGTGTCCTTTGATTGTTGAAGGTCGAATCTTTTCGTTGATTTGATCTGTTTACCTCTTTCACGAGTTAGATATAATCCTAGGGATGGAGTGGTTATCTTCTAACCATGTTACGTTAGATTGTTCTAGTAAGACCATAGTCTTTCCTGTGGATGAGAATTCTAGATACTTGACGGCCAACCAAGCACGAGCTTTCTTGAAAGAAGGAGCTCAGGGGTACATGTTATTATCTTCTCTGAAAGTTGAGAGTGAGGCTGATTTGAGTACTATTCCGGTGGTGAAGGAATTTCCTGAGATCTTCCCTGAAGAAGTAACTGGTTTACCACCGGCACATGAGATCGAGTTTACTATTGATCTAGTACGGGAGCTGGTCCCGTGTCTATAGCACCGTCACCGATGTCACCGACAGAATTAGCCGAACTTAAGAAGCAGCTAGAAGAGCTTTTGGAGAAGCAGTTAGTTAGACCGAGTATGTCCCCGTGGGGAGCACCTGTGTTACTAGTTCAAAAGAAGGACGGTACCTCGAGATTGTGTGTGGACTACAGGCAATTGAACAAGTTAACGATCAAGAACAAGTATCCTCTCCCGAGAATTGACGACTTGATGGACCAACTGAAGGGGGCAGCGGTATTTTCGAAGATTGACTTGAGATCTGGGTATCATCAGATAAGAGTGAAGACGGAGGATATACCCAAGACTGCTTTTCGTACGCGATACGGTCATTACGAGTATCTTGTGATGCCATTTGGTGTGACGAATGCGCCTGCTATTTTCATGGACTATATGAACCGCATCTTTCGTCCGTACTTGGATAAGTTTGTTATCGTCTTCATTGATGAAATACTGATATATTCCCAGAATCAGGAGGATCATGCAGAGCACCTCAGCATAGTTCTTCAGATTTTGAAGGAAAAGGAACTTTATGCCAAGCTGTCGAAGTGCGAGTTTTGGCTAGATGAGGTGAAGTTTTTGGGTCATGTGATCTCAAAAGAAGGAATTGCAGTGGATCCATCCAAAGTAGAAGCAGTACTGCAGTGGGAATAACCGAAGTCAGTGACGGAAGTTCGTAGTTTCGTTGGTTTAGCCGGATATTACCGGAGGTTCATAGAAGGGTTTTCCAAGATTGCTGGACCGCTCACCCAATTGACAAAGAAGAATCAAGCTTTCGAATGGACTGATAGATGCGAGCAGAGTTTTCAAGAGTTGAAGAAACGACTGACTACCTCACCTGTATTGGTGTTACCTGATCCGAATGAACCGTTCGAGGTGTACTGTGACGCTTCGTATCAGGGATTGGGATCTGTTCTTATGCAACACCGAAAGGTGGTAGCCTATGCTTCGCGACAGTTACGAGTGCATGAAAAGAATTACCCGACTCATGATTTAGAGTTGGCAGCTGTGGTTTTTGCTCTGAAGATATGGAGACATTTCCTTTATGGAGCAACATTCAACATCTTCAGTGACCACAAGAGTTTGAAGTACTTGTACGATCGAAAGAGTGAATATGAGACAGCGGAGATGGCTGGAGTTTTTAAAGGATTATGATTTCCAGTTGTTGTACCACCCTGGCAAGGCGAACGTTGTGGCTGACGCCTTAAGTAGAAAGACTATCAGTGTTTCTGCCTTGATGATTAAGGAAAGAGATCTCATCGGACAATTTAGAGATGTATGGTCATTTGTTAAGTTGGAACCCAGAAGAATTTGCATGAATATGGTTACCATCTCAAGCGAGTTGATGGAAGACATACGGGAAAAACAGAAGACCGATGAATTCTTGCAAGGAATAAGAGAACAAATGAAACAAGGTGAGAAAACAGAGTTCGAAGAAGGAACAGATGGAATTCTGAGATTCCGAGGTAGAGTTTGTATTCCTCGTGACCAAGAGCTTAGATGATATATTGTGGATCACCCACACTAGCAAGCTAAGTATGCACCCTGGTATAACAAAGATGTACCAAGACTTGAAGAAGTTGTTCGGTGGCATGGACTAAAGAGTGATGTCACTAGATGTGTATCGACTTGTCTAGTCTGTCAAAAAGCCAAAGTGGAACATCGGCGACCTGTGGTTGCTTTCGCAACCATTGTCTATTCCCTGAATGGAAGTGGGACAAAGACATCGCAATGGACTTTGTTGTGGGATTGCCAAGGACAAGGATGGGACATGACTCGATTTGGGTAATAGTTGATCGACTTACAAAATCGGCTCATTTTCTCCCGATTAACATAAGGTACAGTTTGGAAAAAGCTGACCCGACTGTATATTGGGGAAATTGTCAGATTACATGGTGTGCCTATGAGTATAGTCTCGGATAGAGATCCGAGATTTACCTCAAAGTTTTGGCAAAGTTTACAAGCTTCGTTGGGAACGAGATTGCGCCTGAGTTCGGCGTATCATCCGCAAATCGATGGCCAATCAGAAAGGACGATCCAATCTCTAGAGGACCTACTTAGAGCTTGTTCTATGGAACAGACTGGAAGTTGGGATGAAGTTCTACCACTGGTGGAGTTCACCTACAGTAACAGTTATCATTCAAGTATAGGGATGGCACCCTATGAAGCTCTGTATGGAAGACGGTGTCGAACACCATTATGTTGGTACCAAGACGGCGAGCGTCTTACGATTGGACCAGACATTATCCAGCAGACGACTGAGAAGGTTAAGATGATTCAAGAGAAGATGAGAACTGCTCAGAGCCGACAGAAGAGCTATGCGGATAAGAGAAGAAAGCCTCTTGAGTTCGAAGAAGGTGAGCATGTGTTCCTGAAAGTCACACCCACGACTGGGGTCGGCCGGGCCTTGAAATCTAGAAAACTCACTCCGAAATTCCTTGGACCTTACCAAATTCTTCGCCGGATAGGTCCAGTAGCTTACCAGATAGCCTTACCCCCTATTCTTTCAAACATACATAATGTATTCCATGTGTCACAACTTCGTAAATATTTACCTGATCCAAGTCATGTTATAGCACCGGACACAGTACAGTTAAAAGAGAACCTGACCTATGAAACGTCTCCTGCGAGAATCGAGGATCGACAGATAAAGCAACTACGAGGCAAGGAGATTCCATTGGTGAAGGTGATTTGGAATGAAGCAACTGGTGATGCGACTTGGGAATTGGAAGATAAGATGAAGGAGCAACATCCAGAATTATTTTAAGGTATGTAAATTTCGAGGACGAAATTCCTTTTAGTAGGGGAGTGTTGTAACATCCCGAAAAATACATATTTGATCATAAATCATCATTTTATAATATTCTTGATTTTTAGGATTGAAACCCTAGTAAAACCCTAGTTTTCCCTGAAACTGAAGTTTATGGATTTTTGACTGCCAACCAAGTTAAAGCTTTCTTGAGAGAGGGAGCTTAGGGATACATGTTATTATCTTCCTTGGAAATCAAGAGTGAAGAGGATGTGAAAGATATTTCGGTAGTCAATGAGTTTCCTGAAGTCTTTCCTGATGATGTACCTGGTTTATCGCCTGAGCAAGAGATAGAGTTTACTATCGATCTTGTACCTGGATCTAGTCCTGTATCCATAGCACCATATAGGATGTCACCGTCAGAGTGGGTTGAACTCAAGAAGCAGTTAGTAGAACTTTTGGAAAAGCAGTTTGTCAAGTGTAATGTATCACCTTGGGCAGCGCTTGTATTGTTAGTCAAGAAGAAAGATGGAACTTCTCGATTATGTGTAGATTATCGCCAGTTGAACAAGGTCACAACTAAGAACAAGTATCCACTCCCGAGGATAGATGATTTGATGGATCAGCTGAGGGGAGCCGCTATTTTCTCCAAGATTGATTTGCGTTCTGGCTATCATCAGATCCAAGTGAAGGTAGAGGATATTCCCAAAATGGCCTTTCAAACGCATTACGAGCATTATGAGTATCTTGTGATGTCGTTTAGAGTAACAAATGCTCTTGCAACATTCATGGATTACATGAATATGATCTTTCATCCTTACCTAGACAGGTTTGTTGTTGTCTTTATCGATGACATTCTGATCTACTCTCGAAATCAGGAGAAATATATGGAACACCTCAGAGTGGTTCTCCAGATTTGAAGGAGAATAAGTTATATGCTAAGTTATCCAAATGTGAATTCCGGTTGAGCGAAGTTCAGTTTTTGGGTCACGTAATTTCAGAGGAAGGAATTGTAGCAGATGCTTCAAAAGTTGAGACGGTTCTTTAATGGGAAAGACTGAAGATAGTATCGGTGATCCGTAGTTTTATCGGATTAGCCAGTTACTATCATAAGTTTATTGAGGGGTTTTCCAAGATAGCAAGACCTCTCACCCAACTAACATGAAAGAATCAACCTTTTGTATGGACTGACGCATACGAGGAAAGTTTTCAAGAGTTGAAAAGACGATTGACTACTTTGCTAGTGCTAATTCTACCTGATCCCAATGAACCTTTTGAGGTATATTGTGATGCTTCGTATCAGGGTTTGGGTTGTGTGCTTATGCAACACCGAAAGGTTATGGCATATGCTTCGAGGCAACTAAAGGTGCACGAGAGAAATTACCCTACTCATGAGTTGGCAGCTGTTGTGTTTGCTTTGAAAATATGGAGATATTTTTAGTATGGAGCAACGTTTAACGTCTACAGTGATCTTAAGAGCTTGAAGTACCTGTTTGACCAAAAGGAGTTGAATATGAGGCAGAGGTGATTGATAGAATTTTTGAAGGACTATGATTTTCAACTACAGTATCATCCCAGAAAGGTAAATGTCGTAACAGATGCCTTAAGTAGAAAGATGCTTAGTGTTTCTGTTATGACGATCAAGGAGAGTGAATTGATAGAACAATTCAGGGATATGAGGTTGTTTATGGAATTGACACTGGGGAAGATTTGTTTGAATATAGTTACTATTTCAAGTGATCTAATAAAAGAAATCCGAGAGAAATAGAGAAGTGATCAGTATTTGCAGAATGAGAGGGAGCTGATAAAGCAAGGTGTTGAGTCAGCGTTTAAGGAAGTACTTATGGGATTCTAAGGCTTAGAGATAGGATTTGTATATCCAATGATTCGGAACTTAGGAGATTGATTCTCGATGAAGCCCATAAAAGCAAGTTGAGTATACATCTAAGAGCAACCAAGATGTATCAAGATCTGAAGTGATTGTATTGGTGGCACAGAATGAAGCGGGACATTGCCAAGTATGTGTCATCTTGTCTGGTTTTTCAGAAAGCTAAGGTTGAACATCAACAACCTTCAAGAATATTGCAACCTCTAACTATTCCTGAATGGATATGGGATAATATTGTAATGGATTTTGTGGTTGGAGTGCCAAGGACCCGAAAGGGGTATAATTTGATATGGGTGATTGTTGATCGGCTTACGAAGTCTGTGCACTTCCTACTGATTAACATAAGGTATTCGATGGAGAGGTTGACTCAACTGTATATTGGTGAAATTGTTAGACTTCATGGTGTGCCTTCTAGTATTATTTTTGATAGGATCTGAGGTTTACATCAAGGTTTTGGCAAAGTCTACAAGAACCAATGGGAACAAAACTTCATTTGAGTTCTGGTTATCATCCGCAAACAGATGGTTAATCGGATAGGATAATTTAATCGCTGGAAGATCTACTGAGAGCTTGTATTTTAGAATAGTCTGGAAGTTGGTATGAATTTTTACCTCTGATAGAGTTCATTTACAATAACAGTTTTCACTTAAGCATAGGGATGGCACCCTATGAGGCTTTATATGGGCGGCGATGCAGAACACCTTTTTGCTGGTACCAAGATGGAGAACATCTTACGATAGGGCCTGATCTTGTGCAACAAACTATGGAAAAAGTTAAGATGATTCAGGAAAAGATACGAACGACTCAAAATCGACAGAAAAGCTATGCAGACAAGAGAAGAAAACCTCTTAAGTTTGAGGAAGACAAGCATGTGTTTTTGAAAGTCACACCTAAGACTAAGGTCGGTCGAGTTCTTAAGTTCAGAAAACTTACTCTCAAATTCATCGGACCTTATAGAATTCTTTGTCGAATAAGTCCACTAGCCTACCAAATAGCTTTACTACCTTTTCTTTCTAACCTTCATAATGTTTTTCATGTGTCATAATTGTGAAAGTATATTCCTGATCCAACCTATGTCATAACACCAGATACAGTACAATTGAAAGAGAATTTAACCTATAAGAGACTTCTTACAAGGATCGAGGATATGAGAGTGAAGCAACTCAGAGGAAAATAAATTTCGTTAGTAAAGGTGATTTGGAATGACATGACTGGAGACGCAATGTGGGAGCTAGAGAGTAAGATGAAGGAACAATATCCACATCTATTTTAAGGTATGACAAATTTCGAGGACAAAATTTTTTTTAGAAGGGGAGAGTTATAATACCCCAGAAATTGCTTATTTTCTGTTATATATGTTTTTATAATATTTGTGATTTTTGTGAATTATTTGAGTGATCTTGATTATTTTATTATATTTTTTGATTTACGTGTGCATTAATCAGGGCTAAAAAAAATGAAATATTTTTCTAAGGCCGAAAAATTTTGGACTGTGAAACGGGGCTGGGAGATCTTACTAAACCCGAAGTTGGACACAATTTACGAAGTTTTCATTTTTTGAGATTTTATCAGACAAATAAAATTAGGGTACGTCCTATTATCCAACGGACAATAAATACTAGTTTTGCTAATTGTAACCTTTGTCCATTGAATAATAGCTTTTTATAAAGTACTAGTCATCTTTTCTAGAGTGTTTACTTTATGTGACATCATCCAAGTGACATCACTTGGATGATATCACCTTTGACTTTCTGCAAAGTGAAACTAGCTTCCTAAGCAAGCTTTAGAGAAAACTTAGTGGAGAAGCTTTGTAACAAGCTTGTTGGAGAAGCCTTATTTTCTCTCACCTTGGGGGAGCTCACAGTTTTGGAGAGGAAAAGATGACAAAGTGTCATCTTTTCACTTAAGCTTACATTCATCTTTTCATTCCAAAAAACTTTTACATTTTTCACTCACTTTTTCTCTTCTCATTTTCTCTCTACATCTCACAGCCACCACCCTCCATTTCCCTCTTCTATTTTGTTTGCTCTAATCAATTACACTTCTTGAATCTACATACACTTTGGATGATTTTCTATGTTGTAATCACCATCTAGTTCTCTCATCTTCATCATTTTCTTTCAAGCCCTAACTTGAAGCTCTTAAGGTGAGGTTCTTGATCTTCATTTTTCTCTCCTTTTTTTCATGTTCAAGGCCATCATCTTGGCCATTGGTCTTCTCTTTTCAAGCTTTAGGTGTTGATCTTGAAAGTTTGAAACTTCCAGGGTTTGGTTGGTGGTGTTCGATGAAATTCCAAGAGAATCAGAGAACTTTATTTTCTTGTCATCTCTTTAGGTAAGAGGGAGATTATCCTCTTCAACCATCCATGGTGGTGAGGAACAAATTTTTGTGTGTGTGTGAATGATCCATGTGTGAATTCATTCACTTGTTTGTATAAGTTCAATGCTTTGTAATTATTTGTTTTATTTGATTTTATTGCTTTGAATATTATGCATGAAATTGCTAGAATAGAAATATGATGATTATTAATGTTGTATGATGTGAATCACTTGGAAAGGAAAAAGATTTTTGGTCCCATGGACCTTGAGGCTCACGGCCAAGTAGGCAAAAATAAGATGTCTAAGACAAGAATTTATATTAATTTGGGGCTTAAACAATTGGGTGATAAGTGATTGACAAGTGATGAAAATTATGGGTTTCTAGGCCCTTTGGGTTCATGACCATGTAGGGCATCTAAGGCAAGATTTTTGTATCAAGTAGGAACTTAGATAATTAGGTGATTAGATATTTAATTAGGGAATTATAAAATGGAAAGAGAAATGAAACAAAGTTATTACCCTAAAATAAAAAGTGATTTTCGGCCATTGAAGGAAAATAAGTGTGAGTGAGGTTTTGAGAATCCTAAACCATTTTTGTAAGTGAGTTTTATTAAGAACAAAAAGAATGACTTTTTGAGTTAGAGTAATAAGGACTAGGCAAAAAATACTAGAAAATATTCCCTAGAGAAGCTCAATAGGAAAAGTGTTGAAGTTGAGGTGTAATTTTCATATCAAACTTTGGAAGTTTCAGAATTTAGTTTAATAGGGCAATAGAAGTTTTACCTGAGTGAAAAGTAGAAAAAAAACCTTATGAGATAATGGCATGTCCGCTATTGAAAATAAACGACGATGTTGCTATCAGGCTCACAAGGGGAACCCAGAGTTATTGATGACTGTTTTGGCCAATGGTGGCTTATAGTTATGAAATGCATGAAGTTGAAATATATATGTGTGTGTATGCATTAACTCATGCATCATACTTTGTGAAAGTCTGGTGGACTTTTGTTGAGGCTGTATGCCTAGGAAATGAATTACACCTTTGTGCAGGTGCGAATTGAGTAGTGTGGTTCACGTGTTGAACTTGGAGGCGTCTAGGCGCAAGTATCCCACAAGTGGCCAGTTGGTAGCTTCTTTGGGATGTGGAGACCGAGCAATGCTCTAACAATCTCGACCAGGCACTATGCTATTCACGATCCGATGATGAATGTCTTGTATGAGCCATGAAGCGTACGCGGACTTTGTGATAGCACATTATTGAGGCCGATGATATACAGACATAGCTCCCCGATCATTCTCTCCGATGTTGTTTTAGCTTCATGGAGTAAGGTTTGGTACATTATGTATATGCATAGTCAGTTTACATCTCATTGTGACATTTATATATCTGTTAAAATTATCTGTTGAATTATCCATTGGAATATTTATTGAATTATCTGTTGTATGAAATGATGATGATATGTGTAATTTTGTATTTTGAATGGCATTCCTGTGATTGTTGTTTCTATGCTATCATGTTAGTATTGTTGTAGGAGATTTCACCTCTTTATTCTATTATATTGTTTATGTATGTGTTTCTTTAAAGACTGTGAACGAGCCAGAGTTTGTCAGTTTCTATTTGGATTAGTTTTCTATTCTTGCCATTGCGTCCAGGCGAGGTCTTCTTGGTTATGCTAGGCTAAGGTTTCATGGAGGCATTAATTCGTGGCACGTCAACCTGAATACTGAGCGGTTTGTTTATGTGGGTGAGGTGATCCTGTCTTTGGCAAGGAGTTGTGATGAAGCTCCTATCTTCTCTTTTGATGTCGCTGTGTGGCTGGAGTTTTACATGCCAATATGAGAGTTGTGGGGTGATCGCTCTTATACCTCACAGGAGGACTCATTTCTGTTTTTTACACGGGCCCCTACCCGTGAGTTTGTGGCTCCTATAATTAGGATCTTTTCTTCTGAGGAGGATCCCAAGGAGGATCCGTCCAAAGGTCCTTCTCAGTAGCTTGCAAGGCTTGATATGTTTGGTAGTTTTTGGGGCCTGATGTCTTTTTGTTGTTTTTGGTGACTGATGTGTATAATCTTTTTGGGCATGTAAAGCTTTTACTTATATTTTACTAAGATCTTTTGATGCATGTAAGCACTTATGATATGTATATTTTGGTTTTCTATATGGGACGTTCTTTATTCCATTCTCCGTTAAGTTTATGCTTTCCGCATATTAAAAAGAAACAAATTAAAAAAAAAAGAAATTGGCAAATTCATATACTCTCATTTGATAAACAGGAAATTTTTATAAACCGGGTTTTAGTTTCTTTTGAGTTTTTCGTTTTTTGTCAGTGTGATGCCCGTTACAAAAAGGGATATTACACTCACCTAGTTTATGACTCACTGTATGACTCATCAAGTGAATCATTCATCTTTGTGACTCACTACATGATTCACCATGTGACTCATGCACCTTTTGTGACTCATCTTTGTGACTCACCCTAGGGGGATTCCCATGGCCAAAGCATTATAAGGAAGCTAAGTTTGTGACTTAGTTCTTTTTCCTATCATATTTTCATAAACCAAGAAACTACACACAAAAACTCTCTCATCCTTCTCTCTTGATAGCTCACGGCCAACCATCTCATTTTTACTTCCAATCTCTCTTAATTTAAACTAATCATAGATCTTGAATCTAAACATCATTCCAAGACACTTTTGTGTTGTGACCATCATCTAGTTCATCCATCTTCAACCTTTTTCTTCAACTTCAAGTTTGAAAGGTTTTAGGTGAAGTTCTTGAATCTTCACTTCTAATCTTATTTTCGAAGTTTTAGACCATAATCTTGATTAATAGTCATTTTGTTTCAAGCCTTAGATGATAATGTTTGTATGCTTGTTTTGTTTTACAAAACAACTTAATGGTGGAAGCTTACTTAAAGAAGGCATACAATGGATTTTTTAGCATCATCTAAGGTAAGAGGGAGATTAATCTCATCAACCAAAACTTGGTGGTGAGAAATAGAATTTGTGTTTGTAGGTGAAAAATCCATGTGAGGATTTATTCACTTCATTGTGTGGTTTTAATTAGTTGTGCTTATTTGGCTATGTGTGATTATGTGATGTTGATTATATGCATGAAATCTCTATGTTTGCTTATTTGCTATATTGGTTTATTTACTTGATTGTATGAGTTAAATAGTTTGTACTTATTTGCTTTATGTAATTTTATGGCTTTAATAATATGCATGAACTTGTGATAGTAGAATTTTGATGATTGAAATACGTTGCATGCTATGAATCATGTGGGAAAGACAAGAATTTTTTGTTCCAAAGACCTTTGTGGCTCACGGCCATCATGCCTAAATAGGGTAATCCAAGACAAAAATATTTTATTAAGGGTGAACCAGGTGATTAAGTGATAAGAAATTAAATCAAGGATTTTTTTAAGATGAATATGGAAACGTATAAATTTTATTATTGAGCAAAGAATGATTTTTGGCCATAGAAATGGAAAAAGAGTTTGAAAAGTGATTTGAGATTTAAAGTATCTTAGTTAAATGGAATTTTAATGGAGGAAATGGAAAGAGGATTTATTTAATATTTGATTTAATAATACAGATTTTGGAATCAATGTTAAAGAAATTTTAGTAAGAAAAAAATGGGAATTAAAGTTCAAATTTTATATTAAACTTGGGAAGTTTCAAAATTAAATTTAGAAAGTTAATAAATGTTTTACGTGATTGAAAATTAATGATAAAACTTTACGTATTTCAAAAATGATAATTTTTAAGCTACACGATTGGAAAAATATTTAGAAAATGTTTACGCAACTTAAAAGTGTTGTTTTAAAAGAGACATATATCTCGTTCATCTGGATTTTGAGAGCATTGGGAATACTGATGTATAGCTCGTTCATCTAGACTTTGAGCACGTTGAGTTTTGTTGGACCGACGTACTGGACCCAGAGATATTAAAAATTGATTTTAGCTAGTGATGGCTTGTTTTTGTGGAAGACCATATCATTGGTATTAATCTATGCATCGAGCCTATAATCATGCATTGTGAAAGTTGTGTAGACTTTGTTTGTTAAGGCCAAAGGCCTAGGAGATGAATTACACCTTAGTGCAAGTGCGAATTAGGTAGTGAAGATCTATGAATGATCTTGGGGACATCGGGGCGTGGAAAGTAACAAGTGGTCAGTTGGTCGCACCATTAAGCCGTGAAATCCGATGCAAACACACCAACGATCTTGGCGAATACTATTCCTTTCACGATCCGATATAGACTATTTGTATAAAGCCATGATGCGCAAGCTGAGAAAATTATAGCACTTGAATTGAGGCTGATGAAGTACAGACAAATGTCTTCTGGATTATTCTCTCTGAAATTGTGTTAGTTGGTCCATTGTGCATATGCATAGTTAGTACACATACTATTGGGATATAGTCAATATATATTGTTATGGTATTGATAATGTTCATATTGTTATGATATATGTTTTGTTGAAGTTATCTTTTAAATAATATCATGACTATACCTGTGGTTTCTATGTTATTTCAGTATTAAATGATATTGTTGTTCTTATCGTTTCTTTACTTCCATATTGGATGTGATGTAGGGGATCTCACCTCTTTATTGTATTGTTCTATTTTATGTTTATATTTGATAAAGACTGTGAAGTAGATGAAGCAGGTTTTTCCTAAGTTTTGTTTGAGGTGATTTTCTAGATGGCGTCTGATAAACACATATTTTATTCATTAAGAAACCCTTATATTTAGTCATTTACACTCTCCATATTCTTAATTGATTGAGTTTGACATGATTTTGTGAGTTTGAGCTCAAATTGGTCCTAATTGAATATTTTCAGCATTATTGAGATTTTACACTGTTTCTGTATTTTGGTCATAACTTGAGTTCTTGATATCTGAAAATCATGAATTTTATATTGTAGGAAAGCTAAGAGGAAGCTCTACAACTTTGATGAAGAGCTCGAAGTCTGATTCAGATGTCTAAGGGACCTAAGTTTACATGGAAGTCAGAATACGGGTTCTGCCAGTAGAATCCGAATAGTGTGCACTCAAAAAAATCATATCTCAAGATGTAATAATGGAGATGGGCTGAAATTTGGACAGTGGATAGTCAAGATCCAAATAAACAACTTTCATGAAGAACACATTTTGAGAAAAAGAAGTCTAGCAGGTCATTTTGAGCTTACAAGTCGGAACAGAGGTGCTGAAGTTGGGTTTGAGCAACCTACGGTATTTGGGACATATCTTGGGCTTAAGGAAGCCAAATTGGACGAACCAGCTATCCATTTTATAGCCAAAACAAGGATCTACAACTTTGATGAAGAACACTTTTCGTGGTTCTGAAGTATAGTGGGTCGTTTTTGGCTTCCAAGTCAGACACGAAATTTTCATCCTCAACCATCCACTCACCCATCCACTAATCCACTCATCCACTCATCCACTCATCCACTAACTCACCCATTCATCCACTAATACACTAATCCAACCATTTAACCACTCCACCCACTCATCCACTAACTCATCTACTCATCCATCCACTCACCCATTCATGTCCATAATTTTCCACTCACCAAAAGTCCTTTGGCATTTTTCACTAATAATTCAACCACTCAACCATTCCACTCACTCATCCACTAAACCAATCCACTAAACCAACCCACTAATCCATCCACTCAAACACTCCACTCACTCACCCACTCATCCACCCACTTCCCTTTGTCATTTTGTTACCTTAGACTTCTATAAAAGGCACCATTTATCATGAACAACATGTATTCTCTCCTTCATTTCTCTCTTAGTTTCTTGTTTCTTCATAGTTTCTTCATAGTTTCTCATAGCTTTTGTATATTTTGATGCTTCTCTTCATGGTGATGGAGGGCTAAGCTACTTTCGGTCAATTTAGAACTCTTGAAGAGATTGTGGTTTGGATTCTTGAGACCTTGGTTATGTATTGTATTTGATTTGTAATTGAATTCCTCTTTTCTTCTTCTTTCTTCTTTTTCTTCTTCTTGATCTTGAATGCATGAATGGTGATTCTATTTATGTTGATCTGATTGATCTTGGTTTAAGATTGAGATTTGTGATGAAACTTAGAACTGATTGATCTAAACTAATCACATAAATGAAGATTGAGATTTGTGATGAAACTTAGAACTGATTGATCTAAATTAATCACGAATTGAAGAGGTTAGGTTACTTGATTTGTGCCTAAGTTAATTGAATTCGGTACTTGAAATTAACATAGATTTTCATGAATGATGCGATTGCGGATTTGTGTTTATCACTTGTTAATTGAATTCTAGACGATCGTCTAGTATGAATTCTGGATTTGATGCAGAGATCTCGGTTAGATCCAAATTAACAATTCAATTGCACTTCAAGTGTTTTATGAAGGGTCTATGATTGAATCCACCCAATCTTGGATAGGTTTCTAAATTGATTTGCTCTTTAATTGTTATTTCTCCCTTTTAATTTTGTTAAGTGCGATCCTTGAACCATCAAACCCCCCCTTTGCTAACTTTCACTTGATTTGATTAAATTGCATCTACGATCCTTGAGGAGACGATCCGGTGTTGTCACTGTGCTACAAGCTTAGGTAATAACTTCGGTTATAATTTTGACTGAGTTCGGCGCTCGTCAGAATTTTGGCGCCGTTGCCGGGGAGCTCGTAGGTGTAATCTTTTCATTTTGAGTAACCTTACTAATTTTTTTTTTTTCTTACCTATTCTAACAGTTATTTTTCATTTACTAACATTGTTCATACCATACTAACATTTTTATCTTAGCTTTTGAATTTTTTCTGAATTAGGAAAGACGGAAAACGGTGATTACGGGTAACTATTGCAATTTTCGAACTGAAACATGCCCAGAATGAGCTGTAACTTGGTCGGTTGAAGGAAAACAGCTTGATAAACAAGACTCACAGTAAACTGTGAGGTCACCCCTGGTTTTTCGAAATTCTATCATTTAGACCACTTTTTCAATTTTTTAATATTTTTTATTGCATTTTCTAGTTTCATTTTTATGTAGATTTTGTTCTGTGTTGATTCCATAATTTTTAAAAATGTTTAGACATATTAACTAGATTTATTTTTGCATATTTTGAGTGTTGTTTAGTGTATTTTGCTTAGTTGCGTTTTTGTGTTTTTGTGCTTTAGTTGATGCATGACTAGGTCCAATCTCGATATCTTGCTTGATCTTGATCCCGAGATTGATAGGACCTTGCATAGATTAATTAGAGCTCGTGTGATAAATTCAGAGTTAATTGAACCTAATTTTAGGAGTGAACACGATAACTTAATTAATCCCGAAATCATGGTGATAACATGCATAATAGAACCCTTAAGGAACTTGCTTTGCTCCGATGTATCTTACCAATCTTTGTGCATTCAATATCTCGATCTTGATGCAGATTTTGAGTTGAAATCTGGTTTGATACACTTGTTACCAAAGTTTCATGGTCTTGCGGGTGAAGATCCTCATAAGCACCTGAAAGAGTTCCATGTTGTGTGTTCAACCATGAAGCCACAAGGCATTTCTGAGGAACACATCAAGTTAAGGGCATTTCCCTTCTCACTTGTCGATGCGACCAAAGATTGGTTGTTTTATCTTTCACCAGGTTCAGTCAGAAGTTGGAATGACATGAAGAGGTTGTTCCTGGAGAGATTTTTCCCTGCCTCGAGAGCTGCTGCAATTAGGAAGGATATATGTGGCATCAGACAGATGTCTGGTGAGACTTTGCATGAATACTGGGAGAGATTCAAGAAGTTGTGTTCGAGCTGCCCTCATCACCAAATTAGTGACCAACTCTTGATTCAATACTTTTATGAGGGCTTCTTTGCCAAATGATAGAAGCATGATCGATCTTTGCCTCCGGAGGAGCCTTAGTAGACAAAACTCCTACCGCCGCAAGAGATCTGATAGCAAACATGGCAGCCAATACCCAACAGTTTGGCTCGCGGATCATCACCGCAACCAGAGGAGTTAATGAAATTCAAGCATCTCATATGGACCAACAAAGAATGGAACACAGACTAGATGAATTGACTTCTTTGGTAAGACAGATAGCAGTGGGTCAACAACCACCCATGCGAGATAATTGCACAGTGTGTGGAATTTGTTCTAATTCATCTCATCCCTCCTGATTCATGCCCTACACTTCAGGAAGATGGTTCCGCTTTTCCAGATCAATGTGTTGCTGCAGCTGGTGTTTTTCCTGGTAGACCCCAATATCAGCAACAACAGCAACAATCTAGATATGATCCATTTTCTAGTACTTATAACCCTGGTTGGCGAGACCATCCCAATTTGAGATATGGGAATTCTAGCCAACAACAACAAATTCCACCAAAGAAGCAACAACAATTTAGATACCAAGTGCAGGTCCAAGCAACAAATACCAACAAATACCCCCGCATTCGACAACGACAAACTGTTCGGTGATAGTCTGTCAATCCACTCCGGTGAGCCGTCATTGGAAGACTGATGAAACAAATGGCCACAAATAACATTCGGTTCAATGAACGTCGGTGCCAACATTCAGAATTTACAAACTCAAATTGGGCGGTGGCAACCACGTGAGCGAGCTAAAGAGTCAAGGTTCTAGCCAATTGCCTTCACTGGCAGTCAACAATCCAAGAGGCAACGTAAGTGCAATTACCTTAAGAAGTGGCAAAGAAGTTGATGTTCCAACCTTGCAAAGAATCGAAATTGACCAGGAAATGGATAATTCGGTCAGAAATCTGTGCCTCCGAAGAAAATTGCGAGAGAATTCAGATGTTACCATTCCATTGCCTTTTCCAAATAGGATCACACAATCCAAGAGAACAATGCAAGCGAGAAATGGAAAAAGAAGTCATGGAGACATTCGGGAAAGTGGAAATCAATATTCCCTCCTAGATGCAATCAAGCAAATTCCAAAATATGCTAAATTTCTCAAGGAGTTGTGCACTCATAAGAGAAGGTTGAAAGGGGATGAGAAGATCGGCATGGGTAGAAATGTTTACTGCAATGATTACGCCAAGCATGCCACGAAATGCAAAGATCCTGGAACTTTCACAATTTCTTGCACAATTGGAAACTCTAGATTTGAGCACGCAATGCTAGATTTGGGTGCTTCGATCAATGTCATGCCCATGTCGGTGTATAAGTGTTTAAACATTGGTACTTTGCAACCCACCGGTATCGTGATTCGGTTGGCAAATAGAGCCCTTTGCTCATCCTGCAGGTGTCTTTGGAAGATGTGTTAGTTCGGGTGAATGAGTTGATTTTTCCAGCAGATTTCTACATTACGGACATGGAAGATGAGTCTCCAACAAACCATGCTCCATTGATTCTAGGCGGAGACCATTCCTCAAGACCGCCAAGACCAAGATAGACGTGCATCTTGGCACCCTTTCTATGGAGTTTGGCGACAATTTGGTACAATTTAACATTTTTGATGCCATGAGACACCCCTGAGAGGAGCATTACATTTTCCATGTTGATATGATTGAGATCTTTGGTTGATGATTTCTATACTTGATTTATATCTTGAATTCACGATATTGTTGACTATCTTAGTTCTGTTTCTTGTGATACATGTGCCACTTGTGATGTTGAACCATGTCTTTGCATGTCTTTGAGATTTATTCTGTTATGAGTAATGATACAATTCTGGCGATGATGCAACAATTGAGAATGAGAGTCGGTACCATCTTGAAATTAATGTTCTTGAATTAGTTGTTTTGGATCACTTGTTACCTTCCATTGTGCAACCTCCATCTTTGGAGTTGAAGACTTTACGGACCATCTTAAATATGCATATTTGGGAGATGGTGAGACACTTAGGTGATCATTGCTAAAAACCTACAATCGATCAAGAAGAAAAATTACTGCAGATTTTGAGGCGAGAATAGGCAAGCCATCGGATGGACTCTTGCAGATATTCCTAGTATTAGCCCCTCCACATGCATGCATAAGATTTTATTGGAAGAAGGGATTAAACCAGTTAGATGACCCCCAAAGGAGACTAAATCCCCGATTCTAGATGTGGTAAAGAAGGAAGTTACAAAGCTCGCTTCAAAGTGGCATTATTTATCCCATATCGACGATCAATGGGTGAGCCCGTGCAAGTGGTTCCCAAGAAATCTGGGGTCACAGTGGTTGCAAATCAGAACAATGAGCTTGTGCCTACACGAGTTCAAAATAGTTGGCGAGTTTGCATTGATTATAGGCGGCTCAACCAGGCTACCAGAAAGGATCATTTCCCGCTGCCCTTCATTGATCAGATGTTGGAGCGGTTAGCTGGCAAGTCACATTATTGTTTCTGGATGGATATTCGGGCTATTTTCAGATTCATATAGCCCCAGAAGACCAAGAGAAGACTACTTTCACTTGTCCATTTGGCACATTTGCATATAGGAGGATGCCCTTTGGTCTGTGCAATGCTCCAGGCACCTTTCAGAGGTGTATGGTAAGTATCTTTTTCGATTTTTAGAAAATTGCATGGACGTATTCATGGATGATTTTATTGTCTATGGATCTTCCTTTGATGCATGTTTAGATAGTCTGGCTCAGGTCTTGCATAGATGCATTAAGACTAACCTCGTTCTAAATTTTGAGAAATGTCATTTCATGGTAGAACAAGGTATAGTCTTAGGGCATGTGATATCTCGTGAGGGTATTGAGGTAGATCCTGCAAAAATAGATGTTATTTCATGCCTATCTTACCCCACATGCGTGCGGGAGATTCGTTCTTTCCTTGGTCATGCAGGTTTCTATCGACGGTTCATAAAGGATTTCAGCAAAATTGCACTTCCGCTATCCAACTTACTGCAAAAAGATGTGGAATTTCACTTTGACAAGAAGTGCCAGGATGCCTTCAATCAATTGAAGCAGGCATTGACCAGTACACCTATCATCCAACCGCCGGATTGGACACTTCCATTTGAACCGATGTGTGATGCCTCTAATTATGCATTGGGAGCTGTTCTTGCACAAAGGGTCGGTAAAGTATCTCATGTCATTTCCTATGCTTCGAGAACTTTAGATCCTGCACAAATCAACTACACCACAAGCGAAAAGGAACTTTTAGCAATTGTTTTTGCTTTAGATAAATTTCGATCATATTTGCTTGGTTCTAGAGTGGTTGTGTTTTCAGATCATGCAGCATTGAAGTTTCTCCTGAAGAAGCCCAATGCCAAGCCCCGGTTGATTAGGTGGATGTTGCTACTTCAGGAGTTTGATATTAAGATCCGTGACAAGAATGGAGCGGAGAATTTGGTGGTGATCACTTGAGTCGAATTGAAAGGGAGGCAGATGTTTTTCCCATCCATGATGTTTTCCACGATGAGCGACTTTTCAAGCTGCAAGGCAACATCCCTTGGTTTCTTGATTTGATTAATTTCTTGGTTGCTAACGCAATACCGCACATTTCACTAAGGCTAAGATTGATAAATTGAAAAGTGAGTCAAAGTATTATGTGTGGGATGATCCTTACTTATGGAGATTTTGCGGTGACCAAGTAATTAGGAGGTGTGTGCGATGATGAATTCCATTCCATTCTTAGCTTTTGTCATAAACTTGCATGTGGCGGCCACTTCGGTCCTCAACGGACTGCTAGGAAAGTTTTAGACTACGGATTATATTGGCCCACTCTATTTCATGATGCATATATGTTTTGCAAATCTTGTGATCAATGCCGGAGAACAGGGAATACTTCTCGTAGGAATGAAATGCCCCGAAACCCTTATTATTCTGTGAGATTTTTGATGTTTGGGGTATTGACTTTATGGGTCCTTTTCTGTATCATTTGGTTTTGTTTACATTCTCGCTTCTTTGTGGATTATGTATCTAAATGGGTGGAGGCTAAGGCCACTCGGACCGATGATTCTAAAGTTGTTATGGATTTTATTAGATCACATGATTTTTTGTAGGTTTGGAGTCCGAGAGCCATCATTAGTGATCAAGGTTCACATTTTTGCAATCGAAGCATGGAGGCTTTGATGAAGAAGTATGGAGTCCAACACAAGGTTTCTACACCTTACCACCCCCAAACCAATGGGCAAGCCGAGGTCTCCAACGAGAGAAATTAAGCGGATACTCCGAGAAGACAGTTCAACCTAACGAAAGAAAAGACCGGAGCAAGAGGCTTGAGGATGCTTTATGGGCTTACCGGACTGCTTATAAGACACCAATCGGGATGTCTCCGTATCGGATTATTTTGGAAAAGCCACGCCACCTACCGGTGGAAATTGAGCATCGAGCATTCGTGCAGGCGGTGAAAAGGTGCAACTTGGACCTAGATCAAGCGAGGTTTGGAGAGGAAGCTGCAGGTGCAGCAATTAGAGGAGATCCGCTTGGAGGCATATGAAAGTTCCAAACTTTATAAGGAGAAGACCAAAGCCTTCCATGATAAGTTGATTCTGAGGAAAACATTTGAGATTGGTCAAAAAGTTCTCCTCTATAACTCCCCGCCTCCGACTCATGCTGGTAAATTAAGGTCTAGATGGGATGGACCATTTATTGTTACTAATGTTTTTCCTTCTGAGTCTTTGTTCGGATTAAAAGTGAGGTCAACGCCAAAGCTTTCATCGTAAATGGACACCGCCTCAAACAAGATATCATGAACTTCCGGAGAATGCGAAGTGGAGGTGATGAACCTTCTCCATCCGCATTATGAATAAAAAAAAAAAAAAAAAAAAAAAAAAAAAAAAAAAAAAAAAAAAAGAAAAAAAAAAAAGAAAAAGAAAAAGAAAAAAAAAAAAAAAAAAAACAGCTATGTGCCGACAATAAGGTAGGTAGAGTCGCTCGGAAGCACGTGGAGGTCATTTTTCTTCGGCGACAACAAGCTGCGAAAATCTTGCGGTATGGATTTTATTGGCCTACTTTATTAAAGGTCTGTTACACCTTTTGCAAAAGCTGCGGAAATTGGTCAAAAGTTACGCTTTGAGATTATCATCTCGCACCTACTCCTTGGAAAATTGAGATCTAGGTGGCGCGGTTCTTTTGTTGTCGGACACGCGTATCCTCAAAGATCGGATGCGAGGATCCTAGGAATGGTAATGCGCTTAAGGTTGATGGACAAAGACTCAATCATTCTGGAAAACCAAGTTCTTGAGTTCTTTGTTTAGGTTAAGTGGCGGATACGGTACTCGTGACTCTTGAGTCGGTTTATTCTTCGATTTCCCAAAATAATCGAACCCTTCTTCTCCTTCAAAATGGATGTCATTCTTTCAAACACGAGAAAACATTTTCCTTCTCTTCCTCAAAATGCTCGAGAAAAATCTACAAAGTTCGATGTGAGAGATTGAGAATGTTAATGCACAAGGGTATGCCGAGAAGATGTACTGTTGGATAATTGAAGCAAAGGTCCGATTAGCGGTGAGTCCTCAATTTCATTTGACTCATATATGCCCGGTCTTGGAAGAAGTTCATATTCTAAAAGGAGAAGAGCAAAAAGGTTACAAGTCTGTCACAAATGTGGACGATGGAACCGTAACAAGCGATGTCGTACTAAGGGGATGGTTTCCGCAAATAGAGAAGATAAAATTTTCTTCATTAAGAATGGGTGAGTAAGGAGTCATTAGATGATATCTTATTGACTCTTGAGACGCATTCTTGTGGATTGGTGCATCGAGAAATTCTTAAGTTGTGGAATCTCTTCAAGGATGAACAACAACGCTACTGATCTTGGGAATCGACTCTAAAAGACCCTGTTTGCCAATTTATAAGAAAATTGGATGGGAAGCTTATCCTCGACTCATAGAAGACGTTTAAGCGATTCTTGGACGTTAAACCGAGAGGCGAGATGTGAGCCATATCCACAAACAATCTGTACATATCATCTTCTTCTTCTTCTTCTTCATGGCATTTTACAAAAAAAAAAAAAAAAAAAAAAATGAGAAAAAAAAAATGAGAAAAAAAAAAAAATTCAAAAAAAAAAAAAAAAAAAAAAAAAAAAAAAAAAAAAAAAAAAAAAAAAAAAAAAGTCTACTTCTTAGGGTTGGCTTTGGTAACACAAACCGTAGTGAATGGGGAAATGCATGCATCCCGATCCAGCCTTCTTAATTGAAAAACAAAGAAGGTAGATTGTATCCCACATGTGAGGCGGCCGGTCGTATTATGGCCACTTGTCCCTTTTGGGAGCCCTATGTTATTTGGTCTTGAATGGGTCGAATACTGGTCAACAATGCTTTGGCACAAAGCCGAAAGAGCAGACTACCTCCATCCCAATCTTAAGTAAGTATACACTCATCTTTCATCAAGTTTTTCTAACAATTTCAAAAAAAAAAAAAAAAAAAAAAAAAAAAAAAAAAAAAAGGCGTGATGTCTACTGCACTCATGACGCGCAGTATAAAGATACGCCATGGAAAGCTACATACTGGTATGTCATCATTTTCTATTATCTTTGTATCATTTTGTTGTATTTTGATTTTTGTACAGACGATCCTTTGAGCGGGGTCCTTCGGGGGTTTCTAGACTTCTTTACCTTGATGGTTTTCTTGAAGTCAATAAAAAAATAAAAAAAAAAAAAATAAAAAAATAAAAAATAAAAAAAAATAATAATAAAAAAGTAAAAAAAAAAATAAAAAAGGAGAAAAGATTCTCGTGTCTCTTAATTTCAACCTTTTTCGACAACGGTCAACCTACCCTTATAGGTGCAATTATTTCCCTTTCCATTCTTTTTCTTATTTAAACACTCCATTTTCTCCATCTTCCTTCACACTCGAGAATCACTCAAAGGGAGGAAGAGTATAGAATGGGGCCTTCTATTCGTAACCTCAAAAATGTCTGTGTTTTTTGTGGGTCAAGTTATGGGAAGGGATTAGAGTTTGTAAACGCAGCTAGCACTCTTGGTCGATCACTTGCTGCGAGGAATATTCATCTTGTATATGGGGAGGTTGTCGTGGGTTAATGGGGGCTGTATCACTTGTCTTTGCTTCTATAGGAGGCGATCGGGTTTTAGGTGTTATTCCTAAACCTTTGGCTGAAAATAACATCACTTTGGAAAGACAATTGGAGAAGAAATTCAGGTAACATCTATGCATGGACGAATGAAAATAATGGTTGACAATTCGATGCATTTATTGTCTTACCAGGTGGTTTTGGTACTTTAGAAGAAATTTTTCAAATTGTCTCTTGGGCCGAACTGAACATCCACCATAAACCCATTGGTTTGTTGAATGTTAATAATTTCTTTGATCTTTTGTTATTTTTTCTTGACAAAGCTGTGGAACAGAAATTTATCACTCCTTCGGCAAGACAACTTCTTATCTCTGCCTCCACTATTGATGAGCTCATTGATAAATTAGAAGCTTTTGAGTATGTACCTGATCAGGTATTAGCTCAGATAGATTGGTCAACAGGAAGCAGCGAAGGAAGTACCAAGAAACAAGAGCCCGATCTGAAACTTTCTCTTTAATGAGTTTGATAAAAAAAAAAAAAAGAAAAAAATTATTGTTGTTTTGTTTAGTATGATATGATTGTCATGGACTTATTAAACCAATTAGTGATGGCAGAGTAAGGAGTAATTTTACTCTTGAGACGCATCTTAATTGGTGGCAGAGTAAGGAGTTTTTTAGGTAGTAATTAATTAGTATTGCATTGTGGAAGTACTAACGTTTTCTTGTTTGATTTCTTTTCAAGGTCTGATGCGGCACTGACAGTGTGTTTCTTTTCTGCTTAGCGATGATTCACTTCTTATCAGGTTGTGTTGCTCTTTTCTATCTCTTTCTTTCACATTGAGGACAATGTTCTATTAAGTGTGGGGGAGAGATTTTAGCATGTTTCTGTTTCTTTTCGTTTGTAAAAAAAAAAAAAAAAAAAAATTCTAAAAAAAAAAAAAAAGAAAAAAAAAAGAGGTTCATTGCATGATTGAATAATTTTTCTCCCTTCTTGAACTGATATGCTTGGTGATGGATGATTGAATTGATGAATTGAGTTTGATGGATGCATACCTTGTGAGATTTTGAGCCTAATGGATGGATTCAACATTTATGCCATTCTCTTCTTTCTTGTGTGATTTTCACTCATGTTAATGACCACTCTAGAACTTGCTTTGATTCTTTTGAGGCTACATTTCACTTGCACGCATGAACATGATTGAGGCCCTCTTTCTTAATTAGCTAGTTTAACCAAATAGCTAACCTTGTTTCCAATATGATATCAAGCACTCTTTTGACTTCTTGAAAATTCTCTCGATTCCGCCAACCTTGTATATTTTCCTTTGCTTAACCCCTTTGAGCTTATTTGACCATTCCTTGTTTCTAGCTCATCATGTGCCTTAAATGAGAAATCGTGTTCTTACTTTACCTTAGGGAATAAAAGAACATTAGCTTGGTTAATGGATGAGTTTTTGAACAAGTGTGGGGGTGTGTGTACAAAATGGTTGTTGAAAAAGAAAAGAGTGCCCAAAAAAAAAAAATGTATGTATATAGTTATGTTCATATATATATATATAAAAAAAAAAAAAAAAAAAACCAAGTGTTTAAA
Organism: Ormosia emarginata; assembly: GCA_029884605.1. Lineage (NCBI taxonomy): Eukaryota > Viridiplantae > Streptophyta > Magnoliopsida > Fabales > Fabaceae > Ormosia > Ormosia emarginata. Next base: position 53,481,163 of record JAQQTP010000088.1, read on the forward strand.
AAAAAAAAAAAAAAAAAAAAAAAAAAAGGATTGGGAAATGAATATGTAAAGGAATATACACTAGAGTTGGGATGAACTTTTATGCTTGTTATTTGAACTCAGCTCTCATTTGCTTTTATTCTCTTTGGTATTTATCTTCTCATATCCATTTTATCCTCTCCTGTTACCTTGACCTCACTACAACCTTGAATAAAGTCCTCATGATTTGTGTGTGCATGTGTTTTGAGTAGTGGAGAAGTAGAAGATAAGCAAGCTTATGGTAGTGCAATTTTCATGGGTTGAATTGAGTGAAATACCTACCTTTTAAACACTTGAGAGATTGAGAGGGAATCTTGTGAAGATCTTTCATTCTCGATTCATGTTGAAGATACCTTGCTTGTTGGTTTGAGATGTGGAGAATTGTTAACTCATGAATGTTTTGATCCCTTGAACCTTTGGTTGTTCTTCTTGATTGTAAAATTTTGATCTTGAGTTTTGCCCAGGAGTGCAAAAAGCTAAGTGTGGGGGAATTTGATAAACACATATTTTATTCATTAAGAAACCCTTATATTTAGTCATTTACACTCTCCATATTCTTAATTGATTGAGTTTGACATGATTTTGTGAGTTTGAGCTCAAATTGGTCCTAATTGAATATTTTCAGCATTATTGAGATTTTACACTGTTTCTGTATTTTGGTCATAACTTGAGTTCTTGATATCTGAAAATCATGAATTTTATATTGTAGGAAAGCTAAGAGGAAGCTCTACAACTTTGATGAAGAGCTCGAAGTCTGATTCAGATGTCTAAGGGACCTAAGTTTACATGGAAGTCAGAATACGGGTTCTGCCAGTAGAATCCGAATAGTGTGCACTCAAAAAAATCATATCTCAAGATGTAATAATGGAGATGGGCTGAAATTTGGACAGTGGATAGTCAAGATCCAAATAAACAACTTTCATGAAGAACACATTTTGAGAAAAAGAAGTCTAGCAGGTCATTTTGAGCTTACAAGTCGGAACAGAGGTGCTGAAGTTGGGTTTGAGCAACCTACGGTATTTGGGACATATCTTGGGCTTAAGGAAGCCAAATTGGACGAACCAGCTATCCATTTTATAGCCAAAACAAGGATCTACAACTTTGATGAAGAACACTTTTCGTGGTTCTAGTATAGTGGGTCGTTTTTGGCTTCCAAGTCAGACACGAAATTTTCATCCTCAACCATCCACTCACCCATCCACTAATCCACTCATCCACTCATCCACTCATCCACTAACTCACCCATTCATCCACTAATACACTAATCCAACCATTTAACCACTCCACCCACTCATCCACTAACTCATCTACTCATCCATCCACTCACCCATTCATGTCCATAATTTTCCACTCACCAAAAGTCCTTTGGCATTTTTCACTAATTCAACCACTCAACCATTCCACTCACTCATCCACTAAACCAATCCACTAAACCAACCCACTAATCCATCCACTCAAACACTCCACTCACTCACCCACTCATCCACCCACTTCCCTTTGTCATTTTGTTACCTTAGACTTCTATAAAAGGCACCATTTATCATGAACAACATGTATTCTCTCCTTCATTTCTCTCTTAGTTTCTTGTTTCTTCATAGTTTCTTCATAGTTTCTCATAGCTTTTGTATATTTTGATGCTTCTCTTCATGGTGATGGAGGGCTAAGCTACTTTCGGTCAATTTAGAACTCTTGAAGAGATTGTGGTTTGGATTCTTGAGACCTTGGTTATGTATTGTATTTGATTTGTAATTGAATTCCTCTTTTCTTCTTCTTTCTTCTTTTTCTTCTTCTTGATCTTGAATGCATGAATGGTGATTCTATTTATGTTGATCTGATTGATCTTGGTTTAAGATTGAGATTTGTGATGAAACTTAGAACTGATTGATCTAAACTAATCACATAAATGAAGATTGAGATTTGTGATGAAACTTAGAACTGATTGATCTAAATTAATCACGAGAATTGAAGAGGTTAGGTTCTTGATTTGTGCCTAAGTTAATTGAATTCGGTACTTGAAATTAACATAGATTTTCATGAATGATGCGATTGCGGATTTGTGTTTATCACTTGTTAATTGAATTCTAGACGATCGTCTAGTATGAATTCTGGATTTGATGCGAGAGATCTCGGTTAGATCCAAATTAACAATTCAATTGCACTTCAAGTGTTTTATGAAGGGTCTATGATTGAATCCACCCAATCTTGGATAGGTTTCTAAATTGACTGCTCTTTAATTGTTATTTCTCCCTTTTAATTTTGTTAAGTGCGATCCTTGAACCATCAAACCCCCCCTTTGCTAACTTTCACTTGATTTGATTAAATTGCATCTACGATCCTTGAGGAGACGATCCGGTGTTGTCACTGTGCTACAAGCTTAGGTAATAACTTCGGTTATAATTTTGACTGAGTTCGGCGCTCGTCAGCGTCGAGATGCGATCTTCTCAGTTTCGTTAGGGTGCATTTTCATAGAGAAATTGATGCATGGCACGTCGAGATGTTAGGGATGTGACTCTGTATATTCAGTATGTTAGGGATGTGACTCTGTATATAAGTAGGACCCACCATGGGGTTACTACTTTATCTATTCATGTTGCTGTTCTTTTGGAGTTCTATATGCCAGTTAGGGAGTTATGGAGTGATATCCATTATACTCCTAGTGAGGATTCTGAGGTGTCATCATCTCGGACTCCCGTTCGTAGAAACATGTCCCGACTGGGGAATTTGTCTGTTAGTAATTCATAAGTGGATCTGGAGGCAGATCGGGTGCAGAACCCTTCTCTTCAGGTCTTCGGAGTTGGGCCTGGTTCAGTTTGGATATGGTAGTTGTATATACTGTTTTGAGAAAGTAACTATCATGTATTTGTTTTTACGTCGTTAGTAGTTTATAATTTATAATATATTATGTATATTGTTCAGTTTGAAAATTTTGTTAAGTTTAAGTTATCAGCGAAAAGAATTTTAAAATTCGTGCTTTATAATAATCAAATCTTTTATGATCTAGTTTTAGTTTACTTTTTTGTTGTCCGAAATGTGACTCCCTAAGGAAGGTGTTACATATTCAATTTTGCAAGTCAAGATGATAGTGCAACCTTATGGTTTAGGAGAATGGTAAGTGTGTAATTTTGTTTCTCTAAGATTTGGTTAAGACTACTTATAGTAGAAAAACCAAATTTTAGGGACAATATTTTAAAAGGAGGGGAGAATTGTAACACCCTCGATAACATGTTAGGCTTGTATAGGGTTACAAAGGTAGCTTAATGCTTGCTTGACGTGCGTGTGAAGTTTGGTGGCAACCTGAGTTAGTTTAGGCACTTTGTCGCAACATAGAAGGTGAAAAGTGGCCTAAAATGACTTAGAAAATAGTTTTAAAGGTAAAGTGGAGGGAAACAAATATGAATAATTTGTTTCCAAGTCATAAATGGGTTTAGTAAGCTATGGTTAAAGTTTGAAAGTAAACTGAGTTCATTTGGTTTTCTTAAGCACACCGAGTAAGTGTTTTAATACCGAATGGACTTAGTGTAGATATGGAAATTAATGGAAATGAAGAATTTGGTAATTAGATAAATCTTAGGATTTATTCTAAGACTTATGAAGGTGAGAAAACTTGAAATAAAAAGATCAAAGTGTTCCTAGGAGATAGGAAGTTTGATGAAAATACCAAACTGCCCCACAGTTATGTCTTTTAAAAATGAGGTATTTCTCACTTTCTTTCATCTCTTTCATGCTAGTTTTCCCAGCAAAAATGAGAGAGAGAAACAAAGCAAAACAACAGTAGAAGAGAAGAGAAAACAGAAGGAATAAGAGAAGAAGGAAAGATCAAAGGCCAAGGGATCAACCACGGTAGGGGTGCTTATTTTCTCTTCCTTTTCCTTTTTATCTTCACCTTTTCTTAGTTTAGGGTTTGATGGAAAAAAGGGGTTTGGGTGAGAAAAGTGAGATTTCATGTTAGTTTTATGTTTTAAAGGATGAAGTGAGATAGGAAATAGCGTAATTGATGCTTGGAATTCAGTTTTTGGTTACTTAGAACCATAGTTTTTGAGTGAGATTAAAGAAGAGGAAAAAAGGGTTTTAATTTGAGATTTTAGTTTTGATTTATGATTGGTTGATTCAAGAGGTAGTTTGAAGTTTATAACATGATTAGAAGCCTTGAATGATGTTAGACATCATCTAGGTATTGATTTTTAAGGGTTAGAACTCGGGTATGCAAAATTATGCAGAAAATCTCGGGTAAGTCAAATTATGCAGAATCCAACCTGACAGCCTGTGGTTTTCATCGCATATCTTGAGCTATAGACATCAGAATGACCTGATTCTTGTTGCATTTGAAATCTTAGATATAAGGCTTCACGTAGTAGGAATATAATATTTTTAGATCAACCCAGTTAGCACCAGTTTCTGTTTGAATCAAAGGCAGATTCTGTAGCAATAACATTCTGGCACCTGTTAAACCAGATTGTATAATTTCTTGCTCCGATGTTGTATTTGTATGAAACTAGTGGCATTTGAAATCTAACATGTAAGGCTAGTTGACTGTCAAATTTTAGAATTTTAACATTTTTAGTTCATTCCCAGTGTTAATTTAAATTTAGGGCAGAATCAAGTAAAACAGTGAATGCCCAGTTTTAGTTGCTGCATAATGTTGCATAACTTTGGCTACACTTAGCCAAATGAAGTAAGGTTTATGGCATTGGAAATATATGAGAGAACGCTATTTGCCTATAAAATTTTAAAATTTTAGAAGTTACGATGCATATTTGGTGCAATTTCGAATATAAGCCTTTTTTTTAGGCAAATATTGAGGTGTTTTATGATGGTTTGAGCCCTAAGAACACTAGTTGCTCTTTCAATAGTTAAAGTTAAGTTATGAAAGTATAGTAAGAATGTTATAGTACCTAGTTAGTAAGAGTTGAGTGGCATAGTTCCTAGTTAGAAAAAGTAAGGGCCATAGTGCCTAGATGACAAGAGTGAGGGCCCTAGTGCCTAGTTAATAAAAGTTAAGAACCATGATGCATGAAAGCTCTCATAGAGATGAGTTAGAGCAAGTAGAGCAAGGATAAAGGAAGTATAAAGTTTGTGTTGTAGGTATGTAAGAGTTAGACATAACACCATATTAGCACGCACATTCATGCATACACTTCTTATTTCCACAATGTGTAATGTTGTGGAATAGGCCACCCATTACAAGGTAGATAAATGAGGTAACATATTCCCTTCCTACTAAGTAGGTAAAGGAGGTAAAGGATTACTTCCCTACTTAGTAAGTTAAGGAGGTAATGACAATCACATATTTAATACATTAAAAAATTCTCATTTTTAATCATTTACACTCTCCATGTACTTAATTGATTGAGCTTGGTCTTGATTTGTAAGCTTAGGTTCAAATTAGACTTAATTGATATTTTCTAGCATTATTGAAATTTTACACTATTTCTGTGTTTTGGCCATATCTTGAGTTCTACATGTCTAGAAATTATGATTTTTACCTTATAGGAAAGCTAAGAGAAAGCTCTACAACTTTGATGAAGAGCTCACAGTCTCAATTAGAATCTAGTGCAGCTAATTGGGCCTGGAAGTCAGAAAACATGTTTTGTCGCTAAAACCCGAGCAATGTGCACTAATCAGTGCATAACTTGAGCTATAGGAGAGTTTTTGGACTTAAATAGTGTCATTTGAAAGTTAAGATCCAAATCTACAACTTTTATGAAGAACACAAGAGCCAGTTCGGATGGCTTGGAGGTCATATTGGGCTTATAAGTCAGAACAAAGGAGTTGTAGTTGGGCCTAACTAGTGTGCAATGATTGGGCTGGAATTTGAGCTGTAGGAATTGTATAGAGATGAAACCAGTGGCATTGGATAGATAAGATAAAATCTTCAACTTTCATGAAGACCACTTTTCTAGAAAATGACATTTTAACAGAGTTATAATCATGTGAAAATAGTTGAATTAGTTGATACAACTGGAGAGACAAGCATCGTTAATCATCTACCTACTAAATAATCATCCACCCACTCAATAATCATCCACCCACTCATTAATCATCCACTCACTCATTAATCATCCACCCACTCGATATTCATCCACCCACTCATTAAATAATTCCATTGTCATTTTCCACTCATCCACCCATCATGTACCCACTCATTAAATAACTCCATTATTATTTTTCACTCATCCACCCATCATCTACCCACTCATTAAATAACTCCATTGTCATTTTCCACTCCTCAAGCTCTATAAAAGGGAGCATTGGCTGAGCATTTGGGCATCTTGGCTTAGTGATCAAGATCATGCTATTGTGTTATTTGTTTCTCTTGTTGTAATTTTCTTTTGTTCTAAATTGAAGTTATGTTCATCTTTTTCTTCTTCTTCTTTCTTTCTTTCTTCTTGCTCATGAATAACTAATTTTCATCTTGCTTGGGTGAATGCGTGAAGCTTTTGGTAATAAAATAAGGTTAGATTAATTTCTTTCTTATGCTTAAATGATATATTATCATGTGGTCATTATATGTGTTATATTTTGTTTCCAATTAATTTAGAAACCCTCCTTGTAAAGTGGAGTTCTTGATTCATTGTAGACAAGTGGTTGGCACAATAAATGCTTGAACTCATTTACAAGTGTTGATGTTGGTAAATAATTAAAGGAACTATAATATAACTACGTATATAATTCTAAATGGACTTTAAATGTTTGATTTTCCGATTGGAACATCCGTTATGCGTGGAGTTCAATTGAGTTATAAAAAAAGAATTAATATTGTCCTTAATTTATTACCAAAAGTGGATCTCTTAGCCCAAGCAAGTTCCTTTTTTAATTGTAAACAAGTTTTATTATCTTTATTGTTGTGACAAATCCTTTCCTTACCTCAAAGAATTTTTCTTCATCAATTCCCTGTGGATTGATCTCGGACTCCCAAGAAATTGATTACTTGAGACAACCTGTACTTGGGTTTGCATCCTTTAATTCGCATCAAGTTTTTGGCGCCGTTGCCGGGGACTTGATTTGAAGTTTTAATTTATTAAGGTTCTCTTTCTTTAAGTAAACTTCACCATCCGGTATATTCTTTCTGTACTCTTCTAATTTATTAAGGTTCTCTTCTAACTTATAAACTTTCTAACTTACTGACTTACTAACTTATTTATTTATGTCATTTATTTATGCTTACTGACTTACTAACTTGTTTATTTATGTCATTTATTTTTGTTTTTTGACTTATTTACTATAGTCATTTATTTTTGCTTTCTAACTTACTAACTTGTACATTATTTTTTATTTTAAGTCATTTATTCATGCTTAATTAGTATCGTGATTCAAATTCTGGTTGTTTAGTTAAAATTAATCATGGTACTTTATATATTGATTTGTTTGAATCACAATCACACACAATTAACATAATGGTTGAAAATGAAAGTGTACATGATGAACATGAAAATCAACCGTTGCGAACCATGCGTGAATATTTGCAACCTCCTCGAAATTCTAGTCCATCGTGTTTTATCTTTCCACTCAATGCTAACACTTTTAAGTTTAAGTCAGGTATGATTTCATTACTTCTTAATTTCCATAGTTTAGAATCTGAAAGCCCATATTTACATCTAAAAGAATTTAAAGAAGTATGTATCACTTTCAATGATCAAAATTGCACCGAAGATATTGTTAAGCTTAAATTATTTCCTTTTTCTTTGAAAGATAAAGCAAAAACTTGGCTTAACACTTTGAAACCAATATCAATTGGCACATGACAAGAAATGCAAAGTGAGTTTTTAAAGAAATTTTTTCCAATACATTAAACCAATGCTTTGAAAAGACAAATCTAAATTTTTTTCCAAAATTCAAATGAAGCTTATTTTCAATGTTAGGAACGTTTTAAAGATTTGTTAAATTCTTGCCCTCATCATGGTTTTGAAAAATGGCGCACTATAAACTTATTTTATGAAGGTTTAACACCTGAAACTAAATAATTTGTGGAAACAATGTGTAATGATGAGTTTCTTGATAAAGAACATGAAGAAGCTTTAGTATATTTAGACCATTTGGCTGAGAATTCTTAATCTTAGCATGATATTAATCCTTCTAAAAATTCAATTAGATTTAACCATGCAAGTAAAGGAAAATACCACCTTAGTCAAGAAGAAGATCTAAATGCTAGGTTCTCCAGTTTGGCTAAAAAGGTTGAAGCCATGGAATTAGGAAAAGCAAAAGAAATCAAATCTGTGCAAAATAAAGAAATTTGTGGCATTTGTGATTACTTAAGACATTCAACACATGAATGTCTTAAGATTCATGTTTTTAAAGAAGTTGTACATAAGCAAGTAAATGCAATGAATAATTTTAAAAATCCATTTACTTTTTCTTTTTCAGATTCATACAATCCAGGATGGAGAAATCACCCGAACTTTAGCCGGGGGAATAATAATCAAGCACAATTTATGCAACCACTGCCTCCTCAGGGACAACAAGACTCTCAAAATTCTCAAGGATATGTACTTTATGTCCCACCATATAGGAAAAACCTTGAAGCAACATTGCATGCATTCATAGAAAAGCAAGAGACCATTAATAAACAAAACACTCAAACTATGATTGACAAAAAAGAAACTCTTACTAAACTTTCTTCTGCACTCACAATTCACGAGAAAGGAAAATTTTCTTCTCAACTTTAACAAAATCCCAAGGGTTAGTACAGTCTAAATGAGGGTAGTTCAAAAAACTAACAAATGGATCAAGTCAAGTCAGTAATAACTCTTAGGAGTGGAAAAGTTATTGAGAAACAAATTCTCAAACCTTGTGAAAAAGATGATGAATCAATTCCCCAAGAAAATGAAGAAGTTGACCAAAAGGAGACCAAACTCTCGCTTTCACCCGCATTTCCTCAAGCATTAAACAATTCAAGGAAATTGAACCATAACACTGAAATTTTTAAAATTCTGAAACAAGTGAAGGTCAATATTCCTCTGTTAGATGTTATTAAACAGATTCATTCTTATGTCAAATATTTGAAGGACTTGTGCACTGTTAAAAGGAAACTGAATGTGAAAACGAAAGCCTTTTTGGCTGAACAAGTAAGCTCCATTCTTCAGAATAATAATGCCTTGAAATATAAAGACCCTGGTTGTCCTACAGTTTCATGCATTATTGAAGAACATAAAATTGAAAAAGCTTTACTTGATCTTGGTGCTAGTGTTAGTTTGCTTCCATATTCAGTTTATCAGCAACTCAACTTAGGTGAGTTAAAACCAACTTCTATAACTCTTCTACTTGCCGATAGATCAATTAAAATTCCAAGAGGAATAGTGGAAGATGTGTTGGTACAGGTTGATAAATTCATATATCATGTGAATTTTATTGTCTTGGATACTAAACCTATGGTTGATAGTTGCAAGTCAATTCCTGTTATTTTAGGCCATCCATTTTTTGCAACATCTAATGCTTTGATAAATTACAGAAATAGAGTGGTGAAACTAACATTTAGAAATATGACACTGGAACTCAATGTTTTTAACATGTGCAAGCAACTACAGGAAGTCCTTGATTAAAAGGAGGAAGTTGAAGGGATCGAAGCCATTGTAGATGATCATCTTCAAACAAGGAGTTCTTTTGACCCATTAGAAATTTGTTTAGTCAATTCATTTGATTCAAGCATGCAATTAGATATTGATATCTCTAAAATATGCTCTTCGCTTGATTGTGCATAAGTAATGGAATACAAGGGATGAAAACCAAGATTTGAAGAGCTAAAACCCATGAATGATAATACCTATGAAGAAGTACCCACACTAGAAATAAAGCCATTGTGACACCCTCCGCAGGGCATCACATTTCCGACTAAAAACTTAAAACCTGAAAAATCATTTTATAAAAAGCTTTGAGTTCTAAAATTTGGGTGTTTAAAATTTCTTTTCGTGGAAACATAAACTTACCGAAATATGAGTAATACAGAAAATAGACTGAATTGATTAATACACATATTATTTATATCACATAATATTCAATAGCATTTTAAAACATAAAATTTACAGACTCAAAGAAATAGTAGCAAACCCAATAACGGGTCCTACTTAATAGCACGGTAACAACACTAACAAGAAAACTCAACATACTTGTTCCATTTCTCCACCAAACTGCTTGCTGTTAAAACTTGGAAGATCAATCCTCGACGCCGTCACCTACCTCAGAATATTCCCTCCAATTAGTCTAAGAAACTCGTTTCTCCTACTATATGAATCAATACAAACACAACAAAGCAATACAGCAAAGAGGTGAGATCCCCTTTCACCAATACCAGTATGGTAGCAAAGAATGATACAAATGACAAAGTCATTCCATACACACAGATATCACAAGTATAATCATGTTATCAATTTACAAATAATTCAAATAAACATATATCACAATAAAAATAAACAACAATAATTTTACCATAACAGATATAACAATTAATACAATAAACCATATAGTCACACTATGCATAATATCTCACATTAACACATCATACATAATATTTCAAAATTAAATATAAATAACCACAATAAGATGCAGACCACATATGCAAATATACACAGACTCATTCCTACTCCATAGAGCTAAAACACAGACATCAGAGAGAATGACTCGGAACAACTATCAGTACCTCAGGCTGCCTAACCAAACTATTGCACTGTCCAATGCTGTGTCTATAGCCCACAGTCCAAAACATCATGTAGTAGTACACAATCCAAATACGCCGTGCACTACAGGCATTGTACTAGATAGTCTCCCCAAGATCTCGATTAAGAATATTGTGTGTCGAGATCATTAGTGTGTTACCAGTTACCACGGCCCAGAGGAGTGACCAACTATCCACATGTTGAATACTCCGCACACTAATGCCTCCAAGTCCACCCAATGAACCACACTACGCCTATCACACCGACAACACAGTGTAATTCATCTCGTCAGTCAAACGTCAATTCTCAACCAAATTGTCATATCTCACAATATATGAACATGAACCAAATTACTCAAATGCCCTCATTGTCATTATAATTACACAAATGCCCTCAATATCACCATAAACCAAATATAGTATGTCTCCACTTGACAATACTATTTTCTCAGCATGTCCGGGTCCACCACTTTGGCCCGACAGTAAAACTCACTGTTCCTTTTAATCGCGTAAACATTTTATCCCGTTTTCACAATCGTGTCACCTTTTTCAAAATAATTTTAAATTGCGTAAATATTTTTTAATGTTTTAAAATCGCATAGTATTTTTAAATCATTTTCTCAATCGCATAGCTTAAAATTATTATTTTAAAATACGCATAAACTATTTCTAGTATTTCTCAACTACGTTAAATATTTTCTTTATGTTTGAATTTTATATTGAAACTTTCTCTATTATTAGTCCATTTTTAATTAATTTTTGGCGACATTTTGTCTAGAAAATTCATTAAGTGATATTTTCTACGTTTCCATTAAAAAATTTACCTTTGTTAGTCATAACTAATAATTATATCTTGAAATTGGTTAACGCACTTTAAAACTCAATGAGTGGGCTATACATTAGTACTTTTCAAGTATTTATGTCATTTCTTAAATTCACTAATTTAACTCTAAAATTAAATTACTTTCCATTGTTTATCCAAAAGTCCATTTAATTAAGTTCTCATTAAATTAATTTCATAAGTCCACACTTTTAAAAATAGTTTTAGATTAAAAACATCATAAGTAGGCATGTTGGCCAAAAATCATTCTATGCATTAAAAATCATATTTGTTTGTTTTTATTAGATCATCTAGTCCATAGTTAGAAAATAATTTTGGATCAAAGGTATATGACATGTTGGCCGAAATTCTACATGTCCTTATAAATCATTTTAAAATTATTTTTCATCCTCTAAATCAATGAAAAAATCTATTAATCCAATTAAATCAATTAAGTCATTCTTTTAGAAAATGGTTGAGAACATTTTGGTCCTCTTTGGTGATGATGGAGCCGTGAACTCCCTTGTGTTCTTTGGAACACTCATGCAATCCTTCACATATTATTCACATCCTACCATAATAATCATACATCTATGAACACATACAATATATTTTAAAGCTATAGGCATGCTTGCAAGTAAAATCAACCACAAATAGGAAAGACAATAAACAACCAAGTGAATGAATCCTTATGATTCTTAACCACAAACACATCCATTCCTCACCATCAATACATGGTTGATGAGGGTAATCTCCCTCTTAACTCTTGAAGAAACCTCCAAAGCTCCTTGTATGTCCCCTTGTTGTCTCCTTCAAGAAGAACTTCAACCACCAAATGCTTCTTGAAAATCAAAGAAAATGTGAAATATTAATATCTAAGGCTTAAATAAGAAAAACCATGGATCAAGATATGGTTTAGAACTTTGAATCTATGATTAGAAGAGGATATCAAGAATTTCACCCCTTATCCTTCAAACTTAGATCTTAGAAAAAGTGCTTGAAGATGGATGATTTAGAAGATGGTCTCAACATAAAAGTTCCTTAGAATTGCATGGAGATTCAAGATCTAAGGTTGTTTAGAATTATTGAAGCTTGGAAGGTGATTTTGTGGTGGTTGGCCGTGAGCTTCTATAGAGAGGAAAGGTGAGACTTATGTGCTTGGCTTTGAAAGAACTCCTTGAAGATAGGTGATTTTGGTCAAGACTCCAACTACAAAGTGTCTTGAAACAAGGTAAGGATTCAAGATATATGGTTGGTGTAAATTATTGAAGAGTGATGGTAGAACTATGGCCCCTTGGTCATGAGCTTGGAGAAAAGAAAGATAGGAGCTTTTGTATTCTTTGCTTGATAGGAAGATGGAAATGAATGAATCTTGAGAATTCCTAACATAAAAGTGTCTTGGATTAATGAGAGGATTCAAGAAATGATATTGGTAGGAATTATAGAAATTTGGAAAGTGATTCTTGAGTGCTTGGCCGAATCTATGGAGGGAGAGAAAGTGAGAGAGTTTTGTGTATATCTTTTGGCTTCTTGGGTGGAGATGAACAAAAGATGAGCAAGTGTAGAAATTTGGCCTCCAAGGGTATTTGGTCGTGGAACACAAGGAGAGAAAAGGGTGAGAGCTTCTTGCCAAAGTTGAAAATGAACCAAAGCCCTCCTATTTATAGACTTCATGAAAAAGATGAAGGCTTAAGATATTTTTTGGCATACTATAAGCAATGAACAATAATTACTGCTTATAAAGTCAGTGTCTATTGTCCAATGGATAATAAAATATACCTAGATTTTTCTCTTGTTCCAGCTGGGTAACAACTATTGTTGATCATTTTCTACTGATTGCCCTTGATGAGTCACAGAGCGAGTCATCAAAGAGAAACTTCTAGAACGTGTGACTCATTACGATGAGTCAGCATGATGAGTCAGCGTAGATATTCCTAGAACAGGTGATTCAGCATGGTGAGTCACTAGCTGAGTCACCAGTTGAGCAGCATAGAACCTTCTAGAACGTGTGACTAATTACGGTGAGTCACAAGGTGAGTAAGCATTTCTACCACCTTCCAGAATGTGGTGAGTCATCATTTCTAGAATGTGGCGAGTCACCTCTTCTGGAAGCTTCCCAAATATGCTAAGTCACAAGTGCTGAGGTGTCACGCCACGTGTCGAGCTTCTATTGGTCCTTCGCAATAAGTCACAGCCACCAACTTTGACCGGCTCTTTATTGGTCCATGTGTAAAGCACTTGATGACTAGGCGCGTGACGAGGCGTTTTCTAGAGTCTTCTAGAATAGTCTGGAACATGTGAGTGACTAGGCTAGTCACCTAGGAGAGTCACCAAATGATGAGTCATCGTAGAACATTCTAGAGTGGGTAACTAGGCTTGTGTCTAGAATCATCTATTAGATATTTTTCTGGAAGATATTATCCAATGGATAATAAAACATATCCTGATTTTATTTCTCAGATAAAATCATAGAAAACAAAACTTCAAAAACTACTTCCGATTTCGGGTTTAGTAAGATCCCCCGACTCCGAATCAACGGTACAAAAATTTCTGGCCAATAAAATTTTTTTACTTTTCTGGGCCCGCCCCGGGCCCACACACAGCCCAAAATATCAGAAACATATTAAATATTCAAAATATACTAAAATATCAAAAATATAATATAATATTCAAAATATCTTTAAAATATCTTAAAATATCTCAAAATATCTAAAATATAATAAAATATTTAAAATATCTTAAAATATCTAAAATATATTAAAATATTCAAAATATCCAAAATATCACAAAATTCACAAAAATCATAACAATTGTGAAATCCATGAAAATTAAATCAGATTAGTAAAAATAATTAAGGATTGACAAAAAGAAATAAAATACGAAAGTTTATATACACAACCCAAAAATAATATTAAAATAATGAAAAACGTAAAAACTCCCAAAAATTCTTAAAAATCACAAAAATTATGAAATTCACATAAATCGAGTCAGATTACTCAAAATAATTATGAATCGACCAAAACAAATAAAATACGAATTCTCGGGGTGTTACAGTCATTACTTATTGGGTTGAAGTATACACTTTTAGGAGAAGAGCAAAGCTTTCCAGTGGTAATTTCCTCGTCCCTTACTGAAGAACAAGAAGGTATGTTAACAGAAGTACTTAAAAGACATAAAAGTACAATTGGATGGACATTAAAGGACATAAAAGGTATTAATCTATTAATATGTACACATAGAATACATTTAGAGGATAATGCTAAAATTCTCAACAAACTCAAAGAAGATTAAATCCACACATGAAAGAGATAGTTAGAGATGAAGTTCTTAAATTACTTAATGTTGGAATTATTTATCCTATCTCTGATAGCCAGTGGGTAAGCCCTACACACGTTGTGCCTAAGAAATCTGGAATAACAGTGGTTGAAAATGAAAAAAGTGAAATAATACATATGCGAGTCTCATCCAGTTAGCGTATATCCATTGATTTTAGAAAATTAAATGTTGTTACTAGGAATGATCATTTCCCCTTGCCATTTCTTGAACAAATTCTGGAAAGAGTAGCAGAACATCCATACTACTATTTTCTTGATGGTTATTCGGGTTATAATCAAATACCAGTTGCTTTGGAGGATCAAGAAAAGACCACTGTTACATGTCCTTTTGATACTTTTGTATATAGAAGAATGTCTTTTGGCCTTTGTAATGCTCCGACAACATTCTAAAGATGCATGCTAAGTATTTTTAGTGACATGATTGAGCATTATTTAGAGGTTTTCATGGATGACCTGACAATTTTTGGAAATTCATTTGAAAATTATCTTGATAATTTGGAAAAAGTTTTTAAAAGATGCGAAGAAAAAATATTTGTGCTAAACTGGAAAAAAAATGTCATTACATGGTTACCTCAAGAATAGTATTAGGTCATGTTATATCTTCTAAAGGAATTGAAGTTGATAAGGCCAAAGTTGAATTAAATGCCCATTTGCCTTCCCCAAAAATAGTCAGAGAAGTTTGTTCCTTTTTAGGACATGCAGGATTTTATAGAAGATTCATTGAGGACTTTGTAATTGGCTAGCTGGCATGGAAAATAGTTTTGATGATAACAAACATGATGAAGATGATGTATAGTTCAAGTACCAAGAGTGAGCATTGCAACAAGAAAGCAAAAATCTCATTCATGCTCAACTCAAGGAGAAGAAGGTTTTGATAACAACAAAATCATGTCAAAGACCAAGTCCAAAGGAAGATTAAATAGTATAGCTTATAGGACTTAGGGTCTTTTTGTAAGAAGCCTTCTAGATATCTCAAATATGTTTTTAAATATTTAAAAATGGTTTTCACATATTAAAATACCCAACAAACAAGTTTTGAAGGTTTAGTTATGATGGTAGTTCAAATTTATGAAAAATAGCCAAGTTTGAGTTTTGAAAATCTGACATTTGGTTACTCTTTTGATCATAACTTTCAAAATAATTTGAGTTTTGTTTTGAAATTATTTCGTTTGAAAATAGACTCAAATATCTTTCCAATGACTGGTCATTTGCTTTAAACGGATAAGAAATGAAGAAGTTATGACCATTTAAAGTTAGATTTCAAAATCAGAGTGGTGTATTCGAATACACCACATAGGTATTCGAATACCACACCCCAGAAAAGTTTCCAAAACGTGTTTTTAAGGATCTATTCGAATACCTAAAGGGGTATTCGAATACCTAAAGGGGTATTCGAATACCTCAACATAGAAAACTTTCCAGAACACGTTTTTGAAGGATCTATTCGAATACCAAATATGGTATTCGAATACCACGACCCAGAAATCACGTAACGACTATTTTCTTGAGCTTTTAATGAATGAAATTAATACCCAACGACTCTTTTTCTTGGAACACTATAAATACATGGTTTTGGTCATCTTTTACACTATGCCCAATGATCTGAATCATTCTTTGCTTGTGCTAAAACGTGGTTTTCAATTTTACATATTTTATGTGCTCTTTTTGCCAAAAACCTTGAGATATCATAAGAGAGCTTCCTAGTGCTTCAATTTGTAACATTTGCTCTAAGTGAGAGATTCTCTTCATCTATTTTCTGCTTCTGTAAAAAGGGTGAGGTATCCCTTAGTGAAATTGTGAGGGTGAGGTATCCCTCTAGTAAAAGGGTGAGGTATCCCTTATTGTGAAGAAGGTGAGGTATCCTTCAAAGGGGGTGAGGTATCCCTCTAGTAAATAGGGTGAGGTATCCCTGTTATGTAAAGGTTGCAAGCACTGTTTTAAGCTTGTGTTGAATAGTGAAAAATCTCGAACTGTGTTTCTGGGATTTGGACATAGGCCACAAGTGGTTGGTGGTCGAACCAGGATAAATATTATGCCTGCTCTTCTATCCTTTATCTCTTTATTTATTGTAATTTATTTATCATTGTATAATTGTTTATTTTCTGTTCTTAAGGCATTTTATCATCTTTACACATATTAATTATATTGCTTCAAGAAATTTGTATTAAAAAGGGTTTACAAAAAAGTTTTTTAATTACTCAATTCACCCTCCCTCTTGAGTATTGAAGCCACTTGGGTAACATACTTTTGTACTATATGTAGACCATTTTTGTACTATATCTAGACCATTATGTAATCTTCTGTTGAAATATGCATCATTTGATTGGACTCAAGAATGTCAAATTTTTTTTTAAAAATTAATCGATCTTCAGACATCTGCTCCTATCATGCATTCCCCTAACTGGTCTTTTCCTTTTGAGTTAATGTGTGATGCTAGTAATTTTACTGTTAGCATTGTTTTAGGCCAAAGAAAGGAAGGTAAGCCTCATGTGATTTGTTACGCAAGTAGAACTTTAAATAGTGCACAAATGAATTACATCACTACTAAAAAAGAACTACTTATTGTAATATTTGCACTGGACAAATTTCAATCTTATTTAATTGGTTCTTCTATTTTGATTTTCACCAATCATGCTACTGTTAGATATTTAATGTCTAAGCAGGATGCCAAACCAAGATTGATACGGTGGATCTTGTTGCTTCAAGAATTCAACATCACAATAAGAGATAAGAAAGGAGCCGAAAAAGTTATCGTAGATCATTTGTCTAGACTTACAACAGGCTCACCTTTTGATAACACACTCATCAATGATTATTTTCCTTATGAATTCTTATTTTTTGTCAATTCCATGCCTTGGTTTATTAATATAGTCAACTTTCTTGTAACAGAAAAAGATGTTGCCTCAATGGACGCACCAAGGCAGAAGGAAATTTTTGACAGAGGTAAAATTTTTTTATTGGGATAACCCATACTTGTTCAAATATTGTCCTGACCAAATCTTTTGGAGATGTGTGCCCGGTAGTGAGGTATGTAGTGTCATTAAATTTTGTCACTCAGAAGCATGTGGAGGCCACTTTTCTTCAAAGAAAACAGCTGCGAAAATCTTGTAGTATGGATTTCATTGGCCCACTTTATTTAAGGACTGCTATTCCTTTTGTAAAAGTTGTGAAAATTGTCAAAAAATAGACTCTATTTCTAAAAGAAATAAGATGCCTCTGAACCCTATCCTTATCATTGAAATTTTTTATTGTTGGGGAATTGATTTCATGGGTCCATTTCCATCCTCTTTTGGATTTATGTATATTCTGGTTGCAGTTGATTATGTCTTAAAATGGATTAAGGTGATTCCATGCTAACACAATGATCATAAAATTGTTCTCAAATTTTTAAAAGAAAATGTCTTGTGTCGATTTGGAATCCCTCAAGCTATCATTAGTGATGGGGGAACACATTTTTTACAATAAACCATTTGAATCTTTAATGAAGAAATATGGTATTACACACAAAATTGCCACCCCTTATCACCCTCAGACAAATGGACAAGTTGAATTGGCAAATAGGGAGATTAAATAAATTTTGAAAAAAACGGCTAACCCAAATCATAAAGATTAGTCTTTAAGACTAAATGATGCATTTTGGGCTTACCGTACTACTTTCAAAACATCTTTGAGCATGTCCACCCTATTGGTTTGTCTATGGAAAACCTTGTCACTTGCCTGTAGAATTGGAACATAAAGCATTTTGGGCTATTAAAGCTTTCAACCTAAACCTTAATGATGCGTGTAAGCTACACAAATTACAATTAAATGAACTTGAGGAATTAAGAAATGATGCATATGAAAAATCAAAGATTTATAAAGTTAGAACAAAAGCTTTTCATGACAAGTCAATTTTGAGAAAATCTTTTGAAATTGGTCAAAAAGTTCTGCTTTATAATTCTCGTCAGCACCTATTCCCTGGCAAATTGAGATCTAGGTGGAATGGTCCTTTTGTTGTCAAACATGTGTATCCTCATGGGGCCATAGACATTAAGAATCCTAGGAATGGTAATATGTTTAAAGTCAATGAATAAAGACTCAAACCATTTCTGAAAAACCAAGTTGATGAGATAGAATTCATCTCTCTTTCTAATCCTTGTTATCAATAGAATTTATTCTAATTTTGTTGTCTTCTTTTTGCAGTTCTTTGTGTTCCTGGTTAAGTGGCGGATAATGGTACTACGTGGCTCTCGAGTCGATTTGTTTTCAGTTTCCTATAATAATCGAATCCTTCTCCTTTAAAATGGATGTCATTCTCTCAAATTTAAGAAAACATTTTCTTTCCCTCCCTCAAAATGCTCTGACAAAAATCTATAAAGCTAGATGTGAAAGATTGAGACTATTAATGCACAAGGGTATGCCGGAAGATATACGCTAGATAATTGAAGCAAAGGTCCATCTAGTAGGTGAGTCTTTAATTTCATTTAACTAATACATGTTAGGTCTTGGTAGAAGTTCATATTCTAAAAGGAGAAGAGCAAAAAGGTTACAAGTCTGTCACAAATATGCATGATGGAATTGTAACAAGCGATGTCGTTTTTTGGGAATGGTTTCTGCAAATCGAGAAGATAAGATATTTTTCATTAAAAATGGACTGAGTAAGGAATCATTAGATGATATCTTATCGACTCTTGAGATGTATTCTTGTGGATCTATGCATCGTGAACTTCTTAATTTGTGGAATCTCTTCAAGGATGAACAAAAACATTACAGTCTTCGGAATCTGACTCTAAAAGACCCTATTTGCCAATTTATAAGAAAATTGGATAGGAAGCTTATCCTCGACTCATAGAAGGTGTTTAAGCCGTTACTGGACGTAAAACCAGAGGAAGATATGAGCCACAACCACAACAACATATATATATTATCTTCTTCTTCTTTTCCTTTTTCTAAAAAAAAAGAGAGACAAAAATGAGAAAATGAGGGCGAAACTTCGGTTGTACTTGGTCTTTAATTAGATTAGGAGCCCCGGGTGGATGTCCATCTTTTCATAGACTCAAAATGAGACCTTCACACATTGGTATATAAATAAGGTTCATGTGACATGCTCTGTAGAGAGCCGTTCTCAGTGTCCCAATGTTTACCTTTTAGGCAAGTTGAGATGATGGGCAGATAGAAACGCCCCGTGTTATCATACTTGCGTGACTATGCAACTGAGATGGATCCTATGATTTAATGTCATGGGCTCTCCAGTAACCTCTCATTGGCTGTAGTCGTTGGTGGTAGCTGTCCGATTTATGTACTTTAATTAGTTGCGTCATAGCTCAATCTAAAATATCCCATAAGCGGGAGGGAGAATAATTCTAAGATTGGCTGAGTCATCTTGGTATTACTACACTCATGACGTGCAGTATAAAAATACACCTTGAAAACTGTACATAAAGGTATGTCATCATTTGTTATTATATTTTTTTTTATTTTTGTATGATTTTGTTGTATTTTAGTTTTGGACAGACGATCTTTTGAGCAGGGTCCTTCAGGGGTTTCTAGACTTTTTTATCCTGATTGTTTTCTTGAAGTTCAAAAAAAAAAGTAAAAAATAAAAAAAAAGATTCTATGTTTCTTAATTTCAAACTTTTCTGACAACAGCCAACATACCTTATATGTGCTATTATTACCTTTTCCATTCTTTTTCTTATTTAAACACTTTATTTTTCTCCAACTCAGAATCATTCAAAGAGAAAGTGAGTATAGAAATGGAAGGAGTTTTTGTTCGTCGACTTAAAAATATCTGTGTATTTTGCGGGTCTAAGTATGGGAAGAGTTTAGAGTTTGTAAATGCAGTAAACACTCTTGGTCTAACACTTGCTACAAGGAATATTCATATTGTATATGAGGGAGGTTATCGTGGGTTAATGGGGGCAGTATCACTTGCCGCATATATAGGAGGCAGTCAGGTTTTAGGTGTCATTTCTGAACCTTTAACTCAACAAAACATCACTGGAAAGACAATTGGGGAGGAACTTAAGGTATCATCTATGCATGAACGAATGAAGACAATGCTTGACCACTCTGATGCATTCATTACCTTACCAGGTGGTTTTAGTACTTTGGAAGAAGTTTTTCAAATTGTCTCTTGGGCCCAACTGAAGATCCATCATAAACCCATAGGTTTGTTGAATGTTAATAATTTCTTTGATCTTTTGTTATTTTTTCTTGACAAAGTTGTAGAACATAAATTTATCACACCTACGACAAGACTACTTCTTATCTCCGCATCACTGTTAATGAGACTTCTTATCTCCGCATCACTGTTAATGAGTTAATTAATAAATAAGAAGCTTTTTGTTTATAAACCCGATCCAATAATAGCTCAGATAGATTGGTTAGAAGAAAACAATGAGGGAAGCAACATGAAACGCAAGTCATATCTGACACTTCTTCTATAACTTTTCTTTACCTTTGGTTTTATTTATCGTACTTTCTTTTTGTTTTAAATTTGTGTTAGATTTCTCTTTTCAGTAATTTCCATAACATGTAATATCTTCTATCATTTACTCATCTATATTTTAACATTGAGAATAATGTTGTGATTTGGTTGGAGGGAAGGATAATTGACCTAAAAAAAAAAAAAAAAGAAAAAAAAAGAAAAAAATATTTTTGGGAAGTATGATATGATCGTTATGAACTTACTAAACCAATGAATGATGGCAGAGTAAAGAGTAATTTTACTCTTGAGACACATCTAAATTAGGAAGTAAGTTTAGTGATATGATTGTCAGAAACCTACAGCAAAACCAATTAGAAATGGTAAAGTAAGGAGTAATTTTACTTTTGAAGTAAATTACTCCTGAGATGCATCTAGATTGGGGAAGTAACTATTCTGTGATGATTTGTGGAAGTAACAAAGTTTTATCGTTTAATTTCCTTTGAATGATTCAAGTGAATGAATTCTCACATCCTATAAAGCAATTGAAATTAAGGGATCATAGCATGGTTGAATAAATTATCTTCTGTCTTAAATTTCACATACTTGGTTATAGATGTTGAATTGATGATTGAGAATGATAAATATATGCCTTGTGAGATTTTTGAGCTTATTGATGAATGAATTGAATATCTGTACCATTCTCTTCTTTCTTGAGTGATTTTTTCACTCATGAAATTGTTACTCTACTACTTGCTTTGATTCTTTTTGAGGCTACATTTCCAATACATACATAAATATGATTGAGGCATTTTGAAATAGTTACTTTGACCAAATAGCCATCATTACATATTTTCCCTTGTATAACCCCTTTGAGCTTATTTAACAATTCCTTATTTTTAGCTCATTATGTGCCTTAAAAAACACATGTTTTTACCCAACCTTAGGTAATAAGAGAACATTGGCTTTGTTCTTGAACAAGTGTGGGGATGTGTGTGCAAAATGTTGAAAACAAAAAGAGAAAGAGAGAGAGTTGACCACCGTTGCAATTAAGGGATTGTCAGAATCACCTTATACACCATGTGACATATTCATACCTAGAATGAAGATGGATGCTTGGAAACAACAGGAAGAGAAGGAGAAGGTTTAGGCCTAACAATGAATTCAACCCACCAATTTGGGATTGATCTTCAACAAACATTAGTCCAATATTGGTCATTATTCTTTATGAGATTTAAACTGAATATTCTCAAACATCTTCTCCACTCTAACTGTACCCTAATACTCTTCTATTCTCTTTGGTATTTTAACTTGTCATATCCATTTTACCCCCTCTCCTTTACCATGGCCCCATTACAACCTTGAATAAAGTCCTCTTGATTTTTATGTGCATGTGTTTTTAAGTAGCGGAGAAGTAGAAGATAAGCAAGCTTATGGTAGTGCAATTGTTCATGGGTTGAATAGAGTGAAATACTAACCTTTTAAACACTTGAGGGATTGAGAGTGAATTCTATGAGGATCTATCATTCTTGATTCATGCTTTTCAATTGAAGTTTCCTTGCTTGTTGATTTGAGATGCGAAGAAATGTTACCTCATGAATGTTTTGATCCTCTGAATTTTTGGTTGCTCTTCTTCTTTATAAACTTTCGCATTCTTGAATATCATTAGAAATTGAGTCTTTTAGTGTTTTTAGCTTTTGAGTTTGTGTCATTTTTCTTTGTTTCCTAGCTTTAGTCTTATGTGTTTTGCCCAGAAATGCAAAAAGTTAGGTGTGGGAGAATTTGATAATCACATATTTTATACATTAATAAACCCTTATTTTTAATCATTTACACTCTTCATGTACTTAATTGGTTGAGCTTGGTCATGATTTGTAAGCTTGGGTTAAAATTGGGCTTAATTGATATTTTTCAGCATTATTGAGATTTTTTACTATTTCTGTATTTCAACCATATCTTGAGTTCTAGATGTCTAGAAATTATGAATTTGACCTTGTAAGAAATCTAAGACTCTACAACTTTGATGAAGAGCTTGAAGTCTTAATCAGACATCTAGTAGAGCTAATTGGGCCTGGAAGTCAGAAAACAGGTTCTGTCACTAAAACCTGAGCAATGTGCACTAATTAAAGAATAACTGGAGCTATAGGAGAGTTTTTGGACTTAAGCTAGTGTCATTTGAAAGTTAAGACCCAAATCTACAACTTTCATGAAGAACATAAGAGCCAGTTCGGATGGCTTGGAGGTCATATTGGGCTAGTAAGTCAGAACAGAGGAGCTGTAGCTGAGCCTGAGCAGTGTGCAGTGATTGTGATGGACTTTGAGCTATAGGAGTTATATGGAGATGAAACCAACGATATTGGAAAGATAAGACAAAATTCTTCAACTTTCATGAAGATCACTTTTCCAGAAAATGACAATTTAATAGAGTTATAATCATGTGAAGATAGTTGAATTAGTTGGTACAAGTGGAGAGACAAGCATCATTAATCATCTACCCACTAAATAATCATCCACTCACTCATTAATCATCTACCCACTCATTAAATAACTCCATTATCATTTCCCCTTCTTAAGCTCTATAAAAGGGAGCATTGGCTGAGCATTTGGGCATCTTGGGTTAGAGATCAAGATCATGCTATTATGTTATTTGTTTCTCTCGTTATAATTTTTTTTGTTCTAAATTGAAGTTATGTTCATCTTTTTCTTCTTCTTTCTTTCTTTCTTTCTTCTTGCTCATGAATAACTAATTTTCATCTTGCTTGGGTGAAGGGGTAAAACTTTTGGTAATAAAATAAGGTTAGATTAATTTCTTTCTTGTGCTTAAATGATATATTATCATGTGGTTATTATATGTGTTATATTTTGTTTCCAATCAATTTAGAAACTCTCCTTGTAAAGTGGAGTTCTTGATTCATTGTAGACAAGTGGTTGGCACAATGAATGCTTCAACCCATTTACAAGTGTTGATGTTGGTAAATAATTAAAGGAACCATAATATAACTACGTATATAATTCTCAATGGACTTTGAATGTTTGATTTTTTGATTAGAACCTCTGTTGTGCGTGGATTTCAATTGAGTTATAAAAAAAGAATTAATATTGTCCTTAATTTATTACCAAAAGTGGATCTCCTAGCCCAAGCAAGTTCTTTTTTTAATTGTGAACAAGTTTTATTATCTTTATTATCGTGACAAATCCTTTCTTTACCTCAAAGAATTTTTCTTCATCAATTCCCTGTGGATCGACCTCGGACTCCGGAGAAATTTATTACTTTAGACAACCTGCACTTGGGTTTGCATCTTTTAATCCG
Source organism: Ormosia emarginata (assembly GCA_029884605.1). Lineage (NCBI taxonomy): Eukaryota > Viridiplantae > Streptophyta > Magnoliopsida > Fabales > Fabaceae > Ormosia > Ormosia emarginata. The sequence goes on from JAQQTP010000088.1 coordinate 53,505,697, forward strand.
CATCAGGTAACATGTTAAAGAAGTACAAAACCCCTCCCTACCCAACAAGGAACTAGGTTCCTGGGAATAATCAAGTTCATGACATCTCATGACATTGCACTTACACTATCATAACCCTTTGTTTGAGCATAATCATACATCATACATCATATTATTATTCCATTACTTGACATTTGATTGTATTTATGATTCTTTGTGTATGTGTGCCTTGTTCAATGGTATTAGGCAATTGTATGGGTGGTTGTTTAATATCATTGATTGTTTGTGTGTGCCATGCTCAGTGGTATTTTACAATTGTATGGGCGGTTGTAGAATATCATTGATTATTTAAATGTGAATTAGTTCAAAGTTATGGCTAGATTGGGAACATTACATGGAGAAAGAATATGTATGATCCTAGAGTGTTGAGTAGCGATTTGACGGCCCGTAAAGATTTATTTATGAAGTTTATGATTGAGTAATGATTAATAGCTTGATTTCCTGTTATAGTTTCATTTCAGATATTTATGGGTTGTATATTATTATACGACTGTTAGTATTGGTACACTTATGCTAAGAATTGTAAAATTCTCACCCCGTTTGTTTCATGTAAATCTAGGTTGAAGCTACAAGGATAAGCAGAAGACGAAGAATGAAGATTACTATAGTTATCTTTATGTTTAGTAGATAGATTTTATATTTTAATGTATATGAGTTTAAAGTTGTAAAAGAAAAAAGATGTATGCATTAGTTTTACTTTATGTCAAATATGACAAAGTTATGCATATAAGTGGATATTGTTTCCACAAGGCTCTCCATGATGATTTATTTATATAAATATTATGGATTAGTTTAATGAATAAGTTAAAAGTAACATAGTTAATATTATTTATCCAGGTATATGTTTGATATATTAGGATTTCAGTATTAAGACATTACATTTTTTCTATCAGAGCAGTTCATCTTGTGAGTTGGGGTATGGACTGACTAGGCTTAGGTAAGTTTAGTGTTTTATAGTTAGGAGTTGTGCAATTCTTATCTCTTTTGTGAAATATTTGCCTAGGATTGCATGACTTGCCTTATGATGGACTGTTCTTAGCTACTGTTACACAGTTACATGATATTAAGTCTAGCCAACTCAATATGTAATATTATGTGTGAACGGGAAACTATGGCACTACCAAGGCATACTTGAGGAGATAAGAACTCAGTAAATAAAGGTTCAAATATAGTAGGTGTAACATCTCAATTCTGATATCCCTTTAGACTTGATCTACACAAGAATACTCAGTACTGACCATGCTACCACTAATAACTAATCCCATAATATTCATATAAATAAATAATTATGGAGAGTCACATTACCAATAGTTATATATATATATAAATATATAATATATATATATATATAGACACACACACATACACACACATCACAACCACAAAAGGGCATACTGTTATACTTAACTCAAAGCAAACTAAGCAAATATAAAATATATACAAGCTCATTCCAAAATAGCATCTAAGCTATGCTAGTCCTTATATATCTTCTTCTTCCTTTTTGAAGAACTTGTACCTGGATTTACATGGCAACACAAACAGGGTGAGAAATTGAAATTCTCAGTAGAAGTATTCCTATACTAGCAATATATATATATAATCATACAAATTACACAACCATTAAATTAACACTTCAATCACAGAAGTACACAATTGCCCATATAATTGTAAAGTTATGAGTTTATGTTATAGTGACAACCGCTCATACAATTATCATGTTATGCTTAATTATGTCTAGTGTCTATGTCTATCCAAATCCTAAGTATGAAATGAGTAATGTTATGTAACCACATCCATGGTAATGTTATGATACCATATTCAAGAATTCTAATTCCATGGTAATGTTATGAATTATTAGGCATAGTAAGGATATAACTTACCTACAATATCCATCAATGCAAACAGAGGATATTACTCACCTCACTATACTACCAAAAATAGGGAGGGTATTACTCACCTCTACCAGTCCACAATCATGATGAGGAATTACTTACCTCATTGTTCAATCAATTTAAAGAGGATATTACTCACCTCTTTACTTAACAACATAGAGAGGATATTACTTACCTCAATATGATTAAATCAACATTAAGAGGATATGACTCACCTCAAAATGTTTCACAAACATCACATACAATACAATTACTATTTACTTCTTATAATTAGCTCCACAATTGGTTTATATGCATTCTCAAGTTCATTTCATCCAAATACTTCTAAAAGTACATCAACACTCTTAAAAGAGTTCACATGAGTGATTCCAACTCTTAAGGAAACTCATTTTCTCAATATCACAAATTATGTATATATACATATCCATGCCTAATTACCTCACATAATTAGGATTACAAATCATTCATGATTTATCACATTCTCACTTCATTAAGTACGTCTATTAGAGCCTCAATACTCATTAAGAAGCATAAAAGAAGGAACTACATCATCCATTGGGAACTCCGTTTTAGCAAACAAAATTCCTTGTTTCTGCCAGACACCCACGCTTAGGTGCAGCTCACTCTCGCCTAGGCATGATGCTCTCTGCCTCACAAAACCTAAAAACTGAAACCACGACGCCTAGGCGTGGTTAAGTCACACCTAGGTGTGACCCTGTGACGGTGAGCTTTCTGCAGAATTCTACAAAAAGTTCACTATTCCATTAAGGAACAATGGCCTCCCCAACATTCAAATTTCCAAACTAAGTGATTTCCAAACTCACACAAGGTCCAAAGACATGTTTTATTTCTCAAACCAATTTTTAAAACACTCAACATGCATCAATGCATCATCCATCACCATAAAAACCTAAAACCCCATTTTTGACTCAAATGAAATCATAAGTGTTTAAAGGATGAAAAATCCATCACCATACAACCAACAACTTATACTCATGTCATTCTTAAGTTCTCTAACAAGATTCAATCATTTACCATCATAAACACAAACATCAAACTTCAAAACCCCATCCCTTTTATCAAATTCCTCATGAACCAAATGAAGAAGATGAAGTCAAGAAATAAGAACAAGTTTCCCCCTACCTCTTTGTACCAAGATGATGAAGATGATCAAGGATTGGCTGTGGAGTTCCAAGCTCTCCACTTGATTCCTCCTCCTTCTTCCTTTTCCTTCTCCTTTCTTCTTCCTATCTCTTCTCTCTTTTCTTTCTTCTCTTTCTGTTTTCTCTTCTCTATTCTTCCGTGGGATCTTTATATAAGAGAAGTCAAATTTGGCTTATCTTAGATAAACACTAAAACCTCGATCTGTTAAGAACACTCAGATTCCATCAAATATAGTTCTCTCACTTCCAACAACTTAAACTAATCTGAAGATTCATTAAAAATCTAGTTTCACCATTTCCATATTTTTCCATGTCTGCTGGCTGTCAATCCGGCATTAAAACATATAACTAGTATGCTTAAAAATACCAAACGAACTCCGATAAATCTCAAATTTTAACTGTAGCATAGTTCACACATTTGTGAGCTAAAAATAAGTTTTCCCACACTAAATTCCATTAACTAAGTAGTTAAAGCCACTTCCAAGGCTAAAAATAGTTATTTTCCACACATAGCGTTGTAGCAAAGTGCCTAAACATACTTAGACAGTCACAAAACTTAACATGCATGATAAACAAATATTGAGCTGCCACCGTAACCATATACAAGTCTATCATGATTTCCAGAGTGTTACAGTAGGAGCAGTCATGGCAACAGCTAATGCAACGAGGGAGCAGACAATGATCATAACAAATGCTAAGAAGAACCAGACAACTATTATGGTTAGAGTGCTAAAGATGCAGGGAGCCAACCAACCTCAGTTACCAAATCAGAATTGTGAAAATGAGATGTCTCCAACTCTAAACAGAATAAAAAGCATAAGAATTCCTAAAAAGAAGAGTGAGGATGACAAGTACAAGAAGAGCAAGCAGAGCACTTTAAAAGCGGGTTTTCCTCAAGATGAAGATGAATGAGTTCAGAAAGAGTCAAGGGGGCTCCAGTACCCTAAGTATGAAAAGAGTCATGGTAACCAACCATGTCTAGTAGGATGATCAGTGTAACACCCTTCGTAAGGCATCATATTTATGACTACAAGCTCATAATCTGAAAATAATTTCATAAAAGGTTTGAGTTATAAACATGGGTTTTAAAATTTCTTCACACGGAAACATAAACTTATTGAAATTTATAGGTAATACTGAAAAATAGATTTAAACTTATTAATATACATTATTGACACCACATAATATTTACCAATTATTTAGGACACACAAAACTTACAGACTTAATTTTAAACAGTAGCAAACCCCATGACAGGTCCTACTTAATAGCATAGTAAAACACTATTGATAAAACTCAACATACTTATTCCATCTTGTATCCATCTTGATGCGTTATATATTTGTTCATCCTCAAAACTGCACACCAACTAATCCGGGGTGGTCATTCTTCGATGTTGTCACCGAACTCAAAATATTTGCCTCCAGTTATGTCTAAGAAAACTCGTTCCATTTACTATACAATTTTAACAATACAAGCACAACAAAACAATATAACAAAGAGGTGAGATCACTTACGCCAATACCAACATGGTAGCATGGAGATAACATAAACAGCACACCATACAGATATATCATATCATAATTACAATCATGCCATCAGCATCATTTATCATCTCAACAGATGAAATAAACAATAATTACAATCATGCCATCAACAATATCCAAATATTCAATAATTTTATTATCATAAACAATAATTATGATAATACCCTCAACATTTTCTAAGTATTCCATAATTCAATTATCATAACCAATAATTACAATAATGCCCTCAACATTATCCAAATATTCAACAATTTAATTATCACACCGATAATTACGATAATGTCATCAATATCATCCAATATTCCTCAATTAATATATCACACAGATATAAATATTCATATTATGCATGTGCACAAAACTCAATTTCCTACTCCATGGAGGTTTTCACAATTTCGAGAAGAATGCTATGGTTAACTGCCCAGCTTTAGCTCACAGACAATCTCTAGTCTTTTTGGTTAATTCCCCAGCCTTAGCCCCCAGACAAACTCCAGTCTTTCTGGTTAATTGTCCAGCCTTAGCCCATAAACAATCTCTAGTCTTCAAAAAGAATTGTGTTCTTGTCGAGTATCGTTAATGCATTGCAATGGACTGTGTCGCCACGTGGCACAGGGTACTTGCCACTGCCCATTGGATCGACCGCCGCGCCTTGACGCCCCCAAGATCCATCATAGATCTCACTTTTCAATTCTCAATCCCTCTTCAACCACAAGGGTCATAATAGCTACCAGCTATATTCTGTTCAATGCACAAATATATCAATGCATGTCACAATTTCATCATATGCCTCAATGCATATTTTTTTCAATTTCATCATCAGGGTCCATATACTGGTCTGTTCTCAGTTCAAATTCATAATCTCATATTCAGGGTCCACACATTGGCCCAATAATATCTTTACTGTATTTTCAATTGAGAAATTATATTATCGCGTTTTCTCAATCCAGCAATATTTCTATTACGTTTTCACAATTTTGCAACATTTCTGTCGCATTTTCAAAATCGTGTAACGATTTTCCATCGTTTTCTCAATCACGTAAAAATATTTTATCATTTTTCAATCGCATTAGTGATTTTTCCACAATATCTCAATCACGTAAAATATTTACACGTTTTCCAAATCGCGTAGCGATTTCTCCATCGTTTTCAAAATTGCGTAACTTAAAAATCATACTTTTAAGTCGCGTAAACCATTTTTTCATCATTTTTCAATCACGTAGTGATTTTTCAACAATATTTCAATCGCGTAAAAATATTTAAACGCTTTCCCAAATCCCGTAGAAATATTTAAACATTTTTCAAATCACGTAGCTTAAAAATCACGTTTTTAAGTTACGTAAATCATTTTTCACCATTTTACAACCACGTAAAATATTCCTCAATATTTCAATTCAACCTGTCTCAAAATAATATGACTTCTCACATTATTTTCCACATTTTCTTATTCAAGAAAATCCTTTTCGCAATATATTCCACAAATTCACCATTTCATTGAATTAAATCAATGTTTCTCACTTAAAATTTCCTAACACGCTCCAAAACCCAAAGGACGGGTTTTACGTTAGTAAATTTTAAATCACCACGTATTCTCCATAATTCTCAAATCAATTCTAAAAATCAATCCTCTTTAAAATAAATTGAGGTTCAAACACTTTCAATCTCTCTTTTCCACTTACATACAAAAATCCCATTTTTCAAGTGACAAAACACTTTGTTTCCATTTCTTTAATCCTTGTACTAGATCAATTATTTTTCCACTTTGAAATCACTTTGTTTCATAAAACCAAGGCATTACAAGCCTTCAAAACCGTGGTACATGGCCATTGAAAACCATCAAATATTTTTCCTTCTAAATCAACTAAGTTCCATTCTTGTTTTTACACAAACAAAACCATTAAAATTCCTTCAAAAATCGTGAGACACTTGGTCTTTGAAATCAAATCATTTGTTTATTTTTCTTGCTTTTCTAAACATTCAATTTTATCATTCATGAAAATATTAATTTGTGAACACCTATTTTGAGGTGTCGTGGCCGAAATTCACATGGTCAGTGGAACCAAAATTCCTTTTCCTTTCCATCATCAAATCATGGCATACATATATATATTCATAATATATATCACAAGCATGCCATAAATAAAGCAATAAAAATCATACCAAGCATGTAAGCACAAATAAATCATGCAAAACACATAAACCACATAAACACCCACAAATAATTACACAACCATGGATATGAATCCTCATATGGATTCACCATCCACCAAATACAAATTCATCTCTCACCACCATACTTGGTTGGTGAGATGGATCTCCCTCTTACCTCTTGAAGAACCTCAAAAGCTCCTTGCTTTGCTTCTTTTTCCAAGTCCTTCACCACCAAGAGCTTCTCAAATATAAAACAAAACACAAATTTATTAGCATATTAAGCTTGAACAAGGTAAACCATGGATCAAACATGGTTTAAAACATGAAAATCAGACAAGTAGTGAAGTTTCCTTACACTTCACCTTAAAAATCCTATAACTTTGCTCTTGAAGAAAGTCATTGAAGATGATGGATTTAGAACTTGGCCTAAACTACAAAGTGTCTTAAATTGAGGTATAGATTCAAGAAGTAAGGTTGTTTGAAATTTTTGAGTGATGGAAGGTGGTCTTGGGTGTCATGGCCGAAACTTGCTTAAAGAGAAAATGGAGAGAAAAGTTTGAAGAGCTTAGGCTTTGGAATGATCAAGAATGATCAAGAATGAGTAATAATGGTCTTGAAACTTTGCTATGCCCTTAAACAACCACAAAACCGTCCCCCCCCCCCCACTCTTGCACTCTCAATGAGTGACCAATCTCACTAGCCACCATTTTGAGCATCCTTAACCATTGATTAGTTCAATAGTTAGGATTAATATAGATTCTAGGTATAGCTTTTAGATGTAAGACTTAATCTAGGCCATTAGATCTTTCCTCCTTGAAATCCTAACCATTAAATGTATCTCCAAAATGAAGGTCAAGATCACCTCTTCATACTTTACATCTAAGGGTCACAAATGGTCCTAGCCATTTTATAAGACCAATTCTCCACCGTTGATTAAATCGATTGTTGATATTCAAAGGCTTCAACATTAAGCTTGCTTCCTATTGGTCCGTCATAAAGTTGTCATAACCACTAATGTTGACTAAGCAGTATATTATTTATTTTTATCTGTTATTACCCTTCAAACAATATTTTTAAGGTATTTTTATTGCCCGATAATTAAATACAATACAAAACACAGTAAAAGAAAATTTAAAAATTGTTGTCAGTTTCAAGTTTAGTAAGATCCCCTGTCCCCGTCTCAACAGCACAAAATTTTCTGGCTGCGAAAAAAATTTCACTTTTCTGGACCCACCTGGGCCCACGTACAGCCTCCCTGGGCCCACAAACAGTCCATGGATAATATTAAAATAATCAGAGAAATATAAAAATTTTATAATCATCCACAAAATCATAAAATTTATAAAACTTACGAAAATCAAATCAGATTACGTAAAATAATTAAAACTTATTAGTAATAATTAAATTACGTAAGATTTTCCCTGGCCTGAAAATTATTATTTTCCTGACATGGAGTAAATCACACAAAACGATCAAATGTATTCACGAAATACTCAAAATAATTTTACAGTACACAAAAATTACTAAACAGTAAAATTCTATTAACTGTCAAAATTATTGTCAAATAGTTAGGAAATTTGGGGTATTACAACCTGTGTGCTATCAATATGGGCTGCCAGGGCATTATGCTACAAAGTATTCACCAAAGGAAAAGGCAAAGTTAGATACTAGACCCACAATGCTGGGAAGAGTATTCAATTTCGCAAGCCAAGAAGATAGTGCAACCTTATGGTTTAGGAGAATGGTAAATGTGTAATTTTGTTTAGTGCAACCTTATGGTTCAGGAGAATGGTAAGTGTGTAATTTTATTTCTTTAAGATTTAGTTGAGACTACCTATAGTAGGAAAACCAAATTTTGGAGACAAAATTTTAAAAAGAGGAGAGAAATGTAACACCCTCAATAACATGTCAGGCTTGTATAGGGTTATAGAGGTAGCTTAATATTTGCTTGACATGCCAGTGAAGTTTGGTGGCAAACTGAGTTAGTTTAGACACTTTGTCGCAACACAGAAGGTTGAAAGTGACCTAAAATGACTCAAAATGGTTTTACAGGTAAAGTGGAGGGAAACAAATATGGATAATTTGTTTCCATGTCATAAATGAGTTTAGTAAGCTACAGTTAAAGTTTGAAGGTAAACTAAGTTTGTTTGCTATTCTTAAGCACACTGAGTAAGTGTTTTAATACCGAATAAACTTAGTGTAAATATGAAAATTAATGGAAATGAAGAATTTGGCAATTAGATAAATCTTAGGATTTATTCTAACACTTATGGAGATGAGAAAACTTGAAATAAAAAGATCAAAGTGTTCATAGGAGATAGGAAGTTTGATGAAAAGACCAAATTACCCCAAAGTTATGTCTTTTAAAACTAAGATATTTCTCACTTTCTCTCATCTCTTTCGCGTTGGTTTTCCCAGTAAAAATGAGAGAGAGAAACAAAGTAAAAGAGCAATGAAAGAGAAGAGAAAAGAGAAAGCAAAAGAGAAGAAGAAGGAAAGATCAAAGGCTAAGGGATCAACCAAGGTAGGGGTGCTTGTTTTCACTTCCTTTTCCCTTTCATCTCCATCTTTTCTTAGTTTAGGGTTTGATGGGAAAAAGGGGTTTGGTTGAGAAAAGTGAGATTTGATGTTAGTTTTGTGTTTTAAAGGGTGAAGTAAGATAGGAAATAGCTGAATTGATGCTTGGAATTCAGTTTCTGGTTACCTAGAACCATAGTTTTTGAGTGAGATTAAAGAAGAGGAAAAAGGGATTTTAATTTGAGATTTGAGTTTTAATTTATGATTGGTTGATTCAAGAGGTAGTTTGAGGTTTATAACGTGATTAGAGGCCTTGAATGATGTTAGAAATCATCTAGGCATTGATTTTTAAGGGTTAGAACTCAAGTTAGCAAAATTATGTAGAAAATCTCGGGTAAGTCAAATTATGCAGAATCCATTCTGACAGCCTGTGGTTTCAATCATATATCTTGAGCTATAGACATTGGAATAACATGATTCTTATTGCATTTGAAATCTAAGATACAAGGCTTCATGTAGTATAAATCTAAAATTTTTAGATCAACCCAGTTAGCACCAGTTTCTATTTGAATCTGAGGCAGATTTTGTAGAAACAACATTCTGGCACTTGTTAAACCAGATTGCATAATTTCTTTCTTCGATGTCGTATTTGCATGAAACTAGTGGTATTTGAAAGCTAACATGTAAGGCTAGTTGATTGTAAAATTTTAGAATTTTTGCATTTCTGGTTCATTCCTAGTTTTAATTTAAAGTTAGGGTAGAATCGGGTAAAACAGTGAATGCCCTGTTTTAGCTGCTGCAAAATGTCGCATAACTTTGGCTACACTTAGCCAAATGAAGTGAGGTTTATGGCATTTGAAAGATATGAGGGAATGCTATTTGTCCATAAAATTTCAGAATTTTAGAAGTTACGATGCACATTTGGTGCAATCTTGAAAATAAGCCTTTTTGAGGCAAATATTGAGGTGTTTTATGATGGTTTGAGCACTAAGAATACTAGTAGCTCCTTTAATAGTTAAAGTTGAGTTACGAAAGTGTAGTAAGAGTGTCATAGTACCTAGCTGGCAAGTGTAACACCCTTGTGGGGATGTCATATTTATAAATAATTAAAAGAAAAATAAATACAAATCTACCCAAGTTGTAAAACATTTGTTACATCATAATACGGGTTGTAAAAATTCTTCCTGATCTACAGAATATTGTTAAATAAAATAACGCGGAAACACAAAATAAACAAACTAACAGACATATAATATACATATGGTTTTAATTATAAGTTATACAAATAATTTACAACTATAATTATTTAAACTAAAACAGTAAACAAAGCAGTAAAAGTCAATATATACAAATGCAGACGCGCCCAAGTACACATCATGTATATCTAACCCTCTGAAGGATCACTCTCAGATGAAACTTCAGGTGATAAATATCCAGGATGCCTCGACCCTCTACGGACACAGGTCCGTGCAGTCGACACGCTGTTGATCTCATTAGGCGCATCAAACATACCGCCCCAGTAACGCCTAAGAGATAGCGGCAACTCCACATGTAAGTACAACGTAGTGGAAAAGATCGGTACTCCATCAAACTCAGTACAGATAGTCACAGTCAGATGCCCCACATACGTAACTGAGTCTCTGTCCTCTCGCAGTCTCCAGGCTTCAGAGCCTCTGTGAAACTCAAGTCACACGAATCCAAAGAATCCTGGTAGCGTCATCCTCCCACAATCAATCCAATGGATATGGATGATCGGATGGTTCTTGATCGTCGTACTGATCCTCGGCTTCGCTTCTTCCTCCTCCTCAGGATACACACACTCAAGAGGCTGTTCCTCTTCCTCAAACTCTTTACCACATAAATTTAAAATATGAAAACACATACAATAAAGAGGTAAGACAATCTATATCATGACAAACATGGTAAATAAGAAAACGACAATACAATCAGATATACAGTTCATACAATATAGAATGCCATAAAAACATAAACATAAATACAGTATAACATAGATATAATATAAGAATTAAATATATATGATATCATAGATAAAAATATAATAATGTACAACACAGATACATATGCAATATGACATGATCCTACTCCATGGAGCTAAACACATACAGACATCAGAGAGAATGACCCGCAAAATCTATTAGTACCACGGCTGCCCAACTAAACTATTGCGCTCTCACACGTTGCGTCTATAGCCCACGGTCACATGGCGTGGTGTAGTTCACTGTCAAACGTTGTGTCACTACAGGCAATGTACTATTAGACTTTACAAGATCTCGATTAAGTATAGTGCGTGTCGAGTCCATTAGTGGGTTGCCAGTTACCACGGCCCAGAGGAGCGACCAACTATCCACAAATGGAATAATCTGCACACTAATGTCTCTAAGTCCATAATGGAATGAACCACACTACGCTTATCGCACTGACAACACAGTGTGATTCACCTCATCAATCAATCCACCAAAAATTGGCATTAACTCAATGAATGTCCAAAATAAAAATTACCAAAATACCCTCAATGGTATAAATATGCGTATTTATGCAAATGCCCTCAATGGCACAAACTCACATATATATACAGTAAGTCCCACCAGACAAATACTGTTTCACAACCTGTCCGGGTCCACCACTTTGGCCCGACAGTAAAAGTTACTGTTTTTGTCAATCGCGTAGAAATTTTATCGCGTTTTCACAATTCCATCATTTTTACAAACGTTTTTAAATCGCGTAAATATATTTTACTGTTTTCAAAATCGTGTAGGGTTTTTAATACGTTTTTTTCAATCGCGTAAGATTTTTAAATTATTTTCTTGTCTAAATTCCTTACAAATCACTGTTTAAATAAACTGAAATAATTTTTAATGCGTTTTGAACTACATAGAGCATTTTTCATACCGTATACTGTATATTGGATATCTTTTCTATCTTATTTGTCCATTTTTAATAAAAATTGACAGTATTTTGCTTAGAAAATCTATATCAATGGTTTTCTAATTTTTCTGTTAAAAAATCCTTTTTATTTGTATGACAAACCATGTAATTAAACTTTTGAAAACTACTAACATGCTTCAAAATATAAAATGAGCTATATGTTAGAAATTTACAAAAGCTCTTGTATTTTTCTTCTAACAAGTAAAATCATTAGTTTTAACTTCTTCAACTCAATCTTAATCCTTTTATTTTCTTAAAACTCATTGTAATAAAATTCCTTCTAGTATATATTGCTTCTTTTTTATTAAAAATGATTTGGAAATGATTTTAGAAATCATAAATACTTGGCTTTGGCATGTTGGCCGAAATACATAAAATTGACATTTAATCTTTAAATTTGTTTTTCTTGTTCTAAAACAATTTATATCTTATCAATTCCCCTAAGTTAATTAAATCACACTTTTGGAAAATTGATGAGAACATTTTGGTTCTCCTTTGATGTTGAGGCCGTGAGCCTTCATTGGTGTTCTTTGGAACACTCATGCAATCCTTGACATGTTATTCACATCCTACTAATTATACATGCATTTCTAACACATACAATATATTTAAAGCTTGTAGACATGCAATTTAATACAAATCACAAATAGGAAAGCTAATAACAAATAACACAAAGGAATCTTTATGGATTCTACAACCACAACCAATTCCATTTGCTTATCACCACCCAAGGATGATAAGATTCAAGTCTTCCTCTTACCTTAAGTGAAGACAAACACTCTTTCACTCCTTTCTAGGGTTTCGGTTTTCACCCCTCCAAGACACCTATCAAGCTTAAACAAATTTCTACAAGTTATTAACATGAAAGAAAGCTTGAACCATGGATCAATCATGGCTTAGAACTTTGAAAAAGAATTTAGAAATGAAAAACAAAGATTTTCACCTTCTAGGTAAAATCTTCCAAGTAGGTTTTCAAGCCCAAGATGTTGAATTTTGCAAAAACGCTCAACTAGAGATGTTCTTAGAATTGTGTTTAGGTTTAGAAAAGTAGGTGGGATAAAATTTTGGGTGGTTGGATGGTGAACTAGGGTTCTTGGCCGAATGGTGCTTCAAGATAGCATCAATGGAGTTTGGTATTTTTGGAAGAGAGAGAAGAGAGAAAATGTTAGAGAATTAAGTGATAATTACCCTCCAAAGAGCCATATGGTCGTAGACTTCAATGACAAGGAGGTGTCCCCTTGGTTGGCTCCATCCAAGCCTTAGAAATGATCAATGGTGAGGATTAAAACTTGATCACCAAGCTTAGCTCTCATTGGCTAATCCAAGCCTAGTCACTAAGCCTTGTCATTAAGCTTTGTCACTAATTAAGCCTAGTCATTAAGCCTTGTCACTAGCTCTTAAAATATCTCACCACTAATGATGTTTAATTAAGCTACTAATCCCATCAAGCTTCTAAACATACTTAACTTAATTAAAGTTCTAATAACTTAATTAAATTCTAATCCATCTTAATTAAATTCATCAAATCCTAAACTAATTAGTCTAATCACTTTATTAACCATTTCTTATTGATTTAGAAATTATTCTAATCCAAAAACATTAACTGTTTCACTAAACGTGGGTCCCGCAAGACATTTTCAGGTCCACTGTCATTTAATTATCTTGACTAATAAAATAATATTATAATAATATAAAATTATTTTATTTTACAGTTAAATCCTAAAAATTCAAAAATTAAAAATAGTATCATTCAGAATTGGGTTTAGTAAGACCCCCCAGCTCCGAATAATTAAAACAAGATTTCCCCGGCTCGAAAAATATTATTTTCCTGTCCCGGAGCAAATCACACAAAAAGTTCAAATAAAATCACAGGCAGTAAAATAAAACAGCATTTCATACAGAAAAACAACAAACAGTACAAAAAGGACATAATGGTCATTTATCCTAAAGTTGAAAAACATCAAACATTACATTCGGGATATAAAAGTTATTTTTCATAAAGTTTGGGGTGTTACAGCAAGAGTTGACTGACATAGTGCCTAGATTACAAAAGTGAGGGCCCTAGTGCCTAGTTAATAAAAGTTAAGAACCATGATGCATGAAAGCTCTCATAGAGATAAGTTAGAGCAAGTAGAGAAAGTATAAAGGAAGTATAAAGTTTACGTGGTGGTTATGTAAGAGTTAGACATTACACCACATTAGCACACACATTCATGCATACACTTGTTATTTCTGCATTGTGTAATGTTGTGGAACAGGCCACCCATTATGATGTAAAGAAGGTAAAGGATCCCCTCTATACTAAGTAGGTTAAGGAGGTAGCATATTCCCTCCCTACTAAGTAGGTAAAGGAGGTAAAGGATTCCCTCCCTACCTGTTAGGTTAAGGAGGTAACATGTTAAAGAGGTAACAGAATCCCTCCCTACCCAACAATGAATCGGGATCCTGGGAATAGCCAACTTCATGACATCTCATGACATTGCACTTACACTATCATACCCCTTTATTTGAGCATAATCATATATCATACATCATATCATTATTGCATTACTTGACATTTGATTGTATTTGTGATTCCTTGTGTATGTGTGCCTTATTCAATGGTATTAGACAATTGTATGGCCGGTTGTTTAATATCATTGATTGTTTGTGTGTGCCATGCTCAATGGTATTTTACAATTGTAAGGGCGGTTATAGAATATCATTGATTGTTTAAATGTGAATTAGTTCAGAGTTATGGCTAGATTGGGAACATCACATAAAGAAAGAATGTGTATGTTCCTAAAGTGTTGAGTAGCGATTTGACGACCTGTAAAGATTTATTTATGGAGTTTATGATTGAGTAATGATTAATAGCTTGATTTCCTCTTACAATTTCATTTCAGATATTTATGGGTTGTATATTGTTATACAACTGCTGGTATTGGTACAATTATCCTGAGAATTGTAAAATTCTCACCTCGTGTGTTCCATGAAATCTTGGTTAAAGCTCCAAGGACAAGCAAAAGACAAATAATGAAGATTAGCATAGTTATCTTTATGTTTTGTAGATAGATTTTATATTTTTATGTATGTGAGTTTAAAGTTGTAAAAGAAAAAAAGAAGTATACATTAGTTTAAGTGGATATTGTTTCCATAAGGCTCTCCATGATGATTTTTTTATATAAATGTTATGGATTAGTTTAATGAATAAGTTAGAAGTAGCGTAGCTAATACTGTTTATCCATGTATATGTTTGTTATATTAGGATTTCAGTATTAGGACGTTGCAATTTACATGACAACACATAGGATGAGAATTCATAATTTTCAGTATAAGTAACCAATACCAGTGCTTACTCATCCACGATGAATAAACAACAATTATAAACATTGGATTATGCTTGCAACAGATAAATGAGCCATTGCTTAATACTATCAGAATATACATACAACACTATGTAACATTCACAAGGCAAGCTATAATCCTAACTCACATAATTATAACAATCAATGATATCAAACAACCACCCATACAATCGTAAGGTATCATCGACAAGTAAGTGACAAGCAAGGCAACCGCCTATATAACTGCCACTAAATGCATTGCTTCATGAAATGATGTATGGTTATGCTCACCTAAGGCCCTAATATTATGAATATGTAATACAAATGCAGGTTTTTAGTTTTAGAAAAACACATGCTACATGCTCATTCTAGGAACTGCATTCCCTTGTACATACTGGATAGTATAGGCACATGGCCCTAACACTACCTAGTGATGTGTGGACTCGTTCCCCTCACAATGGTAAGAGTACTACTACCAACCCCATACACTAGTAACACTAACCATCATAGCCTTGCCTGCTACGAGAATTTAGGATCCCCTATCTCTTCAAGGTCATTTCTTACAATTCTCTGATCAAATGGTTGTGCACACCATATAAGGTCACAATACATAGAAAATAGCAAATAGCAAGTTTGAAAACAAAACATGCATGTGCATTTTATAAACATATACATTCACCACAAGGTTCTCCATAACCAAGTGAAGAGCAACACTAGTGACTTAAGACTTTACCTCAACTTATCACATAAGTAGTAAATCCCGTGTCACTAGCATTCTTATATCTAGCATCTCACATCATCACTTCACAAGTAATTTCAAGGCAACCTCAAGTTGCTCAAGTTTCTAGACATTACCTTATAGTATTCCATAACACTTAGATGCCCAAGGTTTTTACCAAATCCTATCACAAGGTTGACCTTAACCAAGTGAAAGAGCTATAACTAGAAAACATGTACTCTTGGGTCAACTCTACCTCGTAAAGGAACTAACTCATGTCTCTAGAAATATACCAAGATTAACCTTGATAAACAAGGAAGTATACACCATTTATGCATCTGCAATTCAACTTTAACGCTAAAGGAGCAACCTATGCATATAGGAAGGCATACTATGCTAACCCACACTAGTTGTTTTTAGCACACCTCCTCATCACCTCCCAAGTACTACTAAAAGTAATCTCATGTTGATTGAGGCCTAGGTTGTAACACCCTAAACTTTTGGGTGAGTTACCTTTGGGTCCCGAATGTACTGTTTGATGTTTTTCAACTTTATGATAAATGACCGTTATGTCCTTTTTGTACTGTTTGTTGTTTTTCTGTTTGAATTACTGCTTTATATTACTGTCTGTTATTTTATTTGAACTTTTTATGTGATTTGCTCCAGGACAGGAAAATAATATTTTCTAGGCCGGGGAAATCTTATTTTAATTATTCGGAGCTGGGGGATCTTACTAAACCCAATTCTGAATGATACGGTTAGTAATCTTTTAGTTTTTAGGATTTAACTGTAAAATAAAATAATTTTATATTATTATAATATTATTTTATTAGTCAGTACAAATAAGCGGTAATGGACCCGGAAATGTTTTGCGAGACCCACGTTTAGTGAAAACTTAATAGGATTAGTAGCTTAATTAAACATCATTAGTGGTGGAACATTCAAGAGCATGTGACTAAGCATGTGACAAGGCTTAATTAGTGACAAGGCTTAATGACAAGGCTTAGTGAGTAGGCTTAGATTAACCAATGAGAGCAAAGCTTGGTGATCAAGTCTTAATCCTCACCATTGATCATTTCTAAGGCTTGGATGGAGCCAACCAAATGGACACCTCCCTTGCCCTTGAAGTCTATGGCCATGCACCTTTTGGAAGGGTAATTATCACTTAATTTCCTAACATTTTCTCTCTTCTCTCTCTTCCAAAAATACCAAACTCCATTGTTGTGTTCTTGAAGCACCACTCGGCCAAGCACCATTCTTCACCATCCATCCACCCAAAATTTCTTCTAACCAACTTTTCTAAACCTAAACACAATTCTAAGAACATCTCTAGTTGAGAGTTCTTGCAAAATCCATCATTTGGAGCTTGAAAATCTACTTGGGAGATTTTACCTAGAAGGTGAAACTCTTTGTTTTTCATTTCTAAATTCTTTTTCAAAGTTCTAAGCCATGATTGATCCATGGTTTAAGCTTTCTTTCATGATTATAACTTGTAGAATTTTGTTTAAGCTTGATAGGTATCTTGGAGAGTTAAAACCGAAACCCTAGAAAGGAGTGAAAGAGTATTTGTTTTCATTTAAGGTAAGAGGAAGACTTAAATCTTATCATCCTTGGGTGGTGGTAAGAAGATGGAAATTGTTTGTGATTGTAGAATCCATAAGGATTCATTTGTGTGCTTATTATTAGCTTTCCTATTTATGATTTGTATTAACTTGCATGTCTACAAGCTTTGAAATATTGTATGTGTTAGTAGATGCAAGTGTAAATCTTAAGATGTGAACTACATGTCAAGGATTGCATGATTGTTCCAAAGAACACACCACCAAGGCTCACGGCCTCAACCAAAAAGGAGAACCAAAATGTTCTCATCAATTTTCTAAGAGTGTGATTTAATTAACCTAGGAAAATTAACAAGATGCAAAATTGTTTAGAGCAAGAAAAATGAATGTAGAGATCTAATGGTAATTTTAAGTATTTCGGCCAACATGCCAAAGCCAAGGATTTATGATTTCTAAAATCATTTCCAAACCATTTTCAATCAAAAAGAAGCAATATATGTTAAAAGGAATTTTTCTATAATGATTTTCGAAGAAATAAATTGATTAGAATAAGTTTAAGAAGTTAAAACCAATGATTTTAGTGGTTAAAAGTAAATACAGTAGCTTTTGTAAAATTTCTAACGTAGAGCTCATATTATATTTTGAAGCACGTTAGTAGTTTTCAAAAGTGTAATTAAATGGTTATAATATAAATAAAAGAAATTTTTACGAAAAACTTAGAAAATCATCGTTATACATTTTCTAAGCAAAATACTGTCAATTTTTGCTAAAAACAGACAAATAAGATAGAAAAGATAGCAAATATAATTTATACGGTATGAAAAATATTCTACGTAGTTCAAACATATTAAATATTATTTCTGTTTATTTAAACAGTAATTTTAAGGAATTCAGATAAGAAAATGATTTAAAAATCTTACGCGATTGAGAAAACGTTTGAAAAATAGTACGCGATTTTAAAAACAGTAAAATATATTTACGCGATTTAAAAATGTTTGTAAAAGCGACGAGATTTTGAAAACGCGATAAAATTTCTACGCAATTGACAAAAACAGCAAGTTTTACTGCCGGGCCAAAGTGGTGGACCTGGACAGATTGTGAAACAGTACTGTCAGGTGGGACATACTGTATATATATGCGATTTGCTAGTGAGGGCATATTCGTAATTTTTGCCAGTGAGGGCATATTTGGAATTTTTATCATGCATTGAGTTGTGCCAATTTGGTTGATAATTGGTGGATTGATTGACGAGATGAATAACATCGTGTTGTCGGTGTGATAAGCGTAGTGTGGTTCAACTTGAATGAACTTGGAGACATTAGTGTGCAAATTATTCCATTTGTGGACAGTTGGTCGCTCCTCTGGGCCGTGGTAACTGGTAACACACTAATGGACTCGACACGCACTATACTTAATCAAGATCTTGTGAAGTCTATTAGTGCAAGTCTATAGTGACACGACGTATGACAGTGTGCTACACCACTACATCTTTTTTTTACAGTAGGCTATAGACGCAACGTGAGACAGCGGAATAGTTATTGGGCAGTCGACGGTACTAATAGATTTTGCGGGTCATTCTCTCTGATTTCTGTATTTTTAGCTCCATGGAGTAGGGTTGAGTCACATTTCATATATTTATGTTTTATACATTTTAATGTTATTTAGTTGTACTATTTTATCTATCTGTATCATTTTAGTTATATGTACCATTTTATTCATCTGTACCATTGTATGTTATTGTTGTATTGAGTTTTGTATTATTTAATATTATGATTTATGTTATTATAGTATGCTATATTGTATGAACTGTTTTACCTGTTGTATTGTCATTTTCTTATTTACCATGTTTGTGATGATTTAGGTTGTCTTACCTCTTTCTTGTATGTGTTATCTGTATATTTTAAATTATGTGATAAAGAGTTTGAGGAAGAGGAATAGCCTCTCGAGTGTGAGTATCCTGAAGAGGAGGAAGAGCAACATGCCGAAGATCAGTTCTACAATCAAGAACCATCCGATCATCCATATCCTTTGGATTGATTGTGTGGATATGACGCTACCAGGATTCTTTGGATTCGTGCAACTTGAGTTTCACGGAGGCTCTGAAGCCCGGCGTCTGCGAGAAGATAGAGATTCGGTGACGTATGTAGGACGTCTGACTGTGACCATACGTACGGAGTTTGATGGAGTGCCGATCTTCTCTACTTTGTTGTACCTACATGTGGAGTTGCCGCTATCTCTTAGGCGTCATTGGGGCGGTATGTTTGATGCGCCTAGTGAGATTAGCAGCATATCGACTGCATGGACCTGTGTCCGTAGAGGGTCGAGGCATCCTGGACATCTATCACCTGAAGTTTCATCTGAGAGTGATCCTTCAGAGGGTTAGATATTTGTGATGTGTACTTGGGCGCGTCTGCGTTTGTATATATTAACCTTTTACTGTTTTGTTTACTGTTTTAGTTTAAATATGGATAGTTGTAAATTATTTATATAACTTATAACTAGTACCATATGTATATTATGTGAGATGTTGGTTTGTTTATTTTGTGTTTCCGCGTTATTTTATTTAATATTATTCTGTTTAACAAGAAGAATTTTACAACCCGCAATATTATGTTACAAATGTTTTACAACTTGGGTAGATTTTATTTATCTTTCTCTTATTTTATTTATAAATGTGACATCCCCACAAGGGTGTTACATTAGTTAGTATCAGAGCCCAGGTTAGAGTCTTTTGGGGTTGTGGTTGGGTCTGTTTTTGTTTGTGCTATATGATTCTTTGTGATTTACTTCCGAAAGGATGTATCTAATTTTGTTTGGTTATGTTTGAAGAAAGAAGATGTCTGGTAGAGGACGAGGACGTTCAAACGTAAATCGGGAAGTGGATCATATGATTGCAACTGCTGAAGCTATGCAGCGAATGGCTGAGGTAATTACGCAGTAGAATCTGAGAGCAGCTCAACAGCAAGATGCTACTGCTGATGCCCTAAATTTATCTGAATTTAGGCATAATAATCCGCCGCAGTTTAGAGGCGAGGTTGATCTTGAGAAAGCAAGTCAATGGATACAAGACTTGGAGAGAATTTTTGAAGGAATGAGATGCTCCGATGAGAAAAAGGTAACGTATATAGCTTTTACGTTAAGGGGAGACGGAGAACATTGGTGGAGAGGAACCCGCCGGTTGCTGCAGGCTGAAGGAACAGAAATTGCATGGGAAGTATTTTCTAATGCATTTCTGGAGAAGTATTTTCCTGCAAGTGCTAGACATGCCAAGGAGATGGAATTTCTTGGTTTACGTCAGGGTAATATGACGGTGAATGAGTATGCTACTAAATTTGAGAGTTTGTCTCAATTCTCAGATTATGCTCAAACTCGACCAGATGATCGGTGGAGATGTCGGAAGTTTGAGGCAGGGTTAAGAGTGGAACTGAAGCGAGGAGTGATATCCTTGAGAATGAACCAGTTTCATGCTTTAGTTGATGCGTGTGCACGACTCGAGGAATTAGAGTCGTCACGAGACCAAAGAAATCGTAACTTTGGGTCAACAAGATTTTAGAGGGGTGGTAACAGTAATAATAGTCAGTTTCAGTGCAAGCCGTATTCTAGACCACTAGGGAATCAACCTCAATGACCACCAGTTGAGGGAAATGCTAGTGGTAGTAGAGCTAGACAAGGGGTGGCGTTCACGCCAACATGTTTTAAGTGTGGAAAGAAAGGCCATCTTTCTAGTGAATGCCCTATCAGAGGAACAGTTTGTTTTAATTGCAAACAGCCTGGACATATATCTAGGGATTGTACTTAGCCAGAGAGAAATCCAGCTATGAGAAGTGTTCGTGCTACTCAGCCAAGGTCAGGAAGTATTCAACCGAGGTCTGGAGGGCGAGTATATACTATGACTGGAACGGAAATTTCTCAATTTGATGATCTTATTCAGGGAGAAGGTGCTATTGGAGGTAATCTTCTGACTGTGTTATATGATTCTGGTGCGACACATTCATTTATTACATATGATTGTGTGGAGAGATTAAAGTTGCCTGTGTCTTCTCTGAATGTTAAATTAAGTGTTTCTACGCCAACTGCTAAATCTGTAATTACGTCCAAGATATGTTTGGATTGTCCTATTGTTATAAAGGACCGTGTGTTTTCGGTCAACTTGATTTGTTTGCCTCTTGTTGAGATAGATGTAATATTAAGGATGGACTGGTTATCTTCTAACCATATCCTTATAGATTGTGCAAGCAAAACCATAGTTTTTACTAAGGAAGAAAAGTCTGGATTCTTGACTGCTGTTAAAGTCAAGTCATTATTGAGAGAGGGAGCACAGGGATATATGTTATTGTCTTCTCTAGAAGTCAAGAATGAGAAAGATGTGAATACTATTCTTGTTGTCAATGAGTTTCTAGAAATTTTTCCTGATGATGTACCTGGTTTGCCACCTGAGAGGGAGATCGAGTTTTCAATTGATTTAGTACCAGGAGCAGGTCCTTTCTCAATTGCGCCATACCGAATGTCACCAGCAGAGTTGGTGGAGCTGAAACAACAATTGGTGAAACTATTGGAGAAACAGTTTGTGCAACCTAGTGTTTCACCATGGGGAGCACCAGTGCTTTTGGTCAAGAAGAAAGACGGAACTTCTCGACTTTGTGTGGATTATCGTTAGCTGAACAAGGTGACTATCAAGAATAAATATCCGCTTCCAAGAATTGACTATTTGATGGATCAGTTGAAGGGAGCAGTGGTATTTTTTAAAATAGATCTGAGATCGGGTTATCATCAGATTCGTGTTAAGGGGGAGGATATACCCAAAACAGCTTTTTGAACTCGTTATGGACATTATGAGTATCAGGTAATGCCATTCGGGGTGACGAATGCTCCTGCCATATTTATGGACTATATGAACAGGATTTTTCATCCGTATCTAG
This sequence comes from Ormosia emarginata, assembly GCA_029884605.1. NCBI lineage: Eukaryota > Viridiplantae > Streptophyta > Magnoliopsida > Fabales > Fabaceae > Ormosia > Ormosia emarginata. Next base: position 53,528,466 of record JAQQTP010000088.1, read on the forward strand.
ATAGATTTGTCATTGTTTTTATCGATGACATTCTGATCTATTCTTAATCCAAGGAAGAGCATGCTGAACATCTTGGTATTGTTCTTCAGATTTTGAAGGAAAAGCAGCTGTATGCGAAATTGGCTAAGTGTGAGTTCTGGTTGGAGGAAGTTCAATTTCTAGGTCACGTGATTTCAAAGGAAGGTATTGCAGTAGACCCATCGAAAGTAGAGACTTTTTTACAGTGGGAAAGGCCTAAGACGGTGACAAAAGTTCAAAGTTTTGTTGGACTTGCTGGATATTACCGGAGGTTTATCGAAGGTTTTTCTAAGATTGCTGGACCGCTTACGCAGCTCACGAGGAAAAGTCAAGCTTTTGAGTGGACGGAAGAACGTGAAGCCAGTTTCCAAGAATTGAAGAGGAGGTTAACAACTGCACCAGTGTTAATTTTACCGGATTCTAAGGGAACTTTTGATGTGTATTGTGACGCTTCTTACCAAGGGTTAGGATGCGTGTTGATGCAAAATCGGAATGTTGTGGCGTATGCTTCTCGACAGTTGAAGGTTCATGAGAGGAATTATCCAACACACGATTTGGAATTGGCCGCGGTGGTTTTTGCTCTGAAAGTGTGGAGGCATTTTCTGTATGGAGCGATGTTCAATGTCTTTAGTGATCACAAGAGTTTGAAGTACTTGTTTGATCAGAAAGAATTGAATATGAGGCAAAGACGATGGTTGGAATTCTTAAAGGATTATGATTTTCAACTCCAATACCATCCAAGAAAAGCTAATGTGGTAGCTGATGCCTTAAGTAGAAAGGTGCTTAGTGTTTCAGCAATGATGATAAAGGAGGAAGAATTGATTAACAAATTCTGAGATCTATGATTGTCAGTGGAATTTCTGCCTGGAAGAGTTCGCCTATGTAAAGTCATGATTATAAATGAATTTCTCGATGTAGTCCGAGATAAGCAAAAGGAAGATGCATTTTTGCAAAATGAAAGGGAATTGTTAAAGCAAGGTCATAAGGCAACGATAGAGGAAGGGTCAGATGGAATCTTAAGGTTTAAGGGAAGAATCTGAATGCCCGATGATTCTGAACTTAAGAAAGGAATTCTAGATGAAGCTCATACTAGTGATCTGAGTTTGCATCTGGGGATGACCAAAACGTACCAAGACTTAAAGAAGTTGTTTTGGTGGCCAAGGATGAAAAGAGACGTAGCGGAACGTGTGGAGTCTTGTCTGGTTTGTCAAAAAGTGAAAGTGGAACATCAGAGACCAGCTGGTATGTTGCAACCGTTAGCTATTCTAGAGTGGAAGTGGGATAGTATCTCTATGGATTTCGTTACTGGATTGCCGAAGACGAGGAAAGGTCATGATTCAATATGGGTTATAGTCGATAGGCTTACGAAATCGGCTCATTTCTTGTCAATTAATATTAAATATTCGTTGGAAAGATTAACCCAGTTGTACATCAGTGAGATTGTCAGATTACATGGTGTGCCTACATGTATAGTTTCTGACAAAGATCCGAGGTTTACATCGAGGTTCTGGCGAAGTTTACAAGAAGCCATGGGAACTAAGTTGCGGTTGAGTTCAGCTTATCATCCGCAAACTGATGGTCAAACAGAGAGAACTATACAGTCTTTGGAAGATCTGTTGCGAGCTTGTGTTTTGGAGCAACGAGGGAGTTAGGATGAATTTTTATCTTTGATAGAATTCACCTATAACAATAGTTTTCACTCGAGTATAGGGATGGCACCCTATGAGGCATTGTATGGAAGACGATGTCGAACACCATTGTGTTGGCATCAAGATGGGGAAAGTATGACTATTGGACCATATCTTGTACAACAGACTACGGAGAAGGTAAAGATGATACAAGAGAAGATGAAGACGACGCAAAGCAGACAAAAGAGTTATGCGGATAAACGAAGACGACCTCTTGAATTTGAGGAGGGTGAGCATGTATTTCTAAGAGTGACTCCTACGACTGGTGTCGGAAGAGTTATTAAATCTAAGAAGCTTACTCATAAGTTCATTAGACCATATCAGATTATCCGACGTATAGGTCCTGTAGCTTATCAGATTGCTTTGCCGCCTTTTCTATCAAATCTGCATGATATATTTCATGTATCCCAGTTAAGGAAGTATATTTCGGATCCGACGAATGTTATACAACCCGATGAAGTACAGCTGAAGGAGAATCTGACTTATGAGACTTTACCTATTAGAATAGAGGACAGAAAGGTGAAGCAGCTTCGAGGGAAGATGATCGAATTAGTAAAGGTCATATGGAACGATGTGACAGGTGATGCTACCTGGGAGCTGGAAGACAAAATAAGGGAGCAATATCCTTATTTGTTCTGAGGTATAACGAATTTCGAGGACGAAATTTTTGTTTGTTGGGGAGAGTTGTAATGCCCTAAACTTTTGGGTGAGTTACCTTTGTGTCCCGAATGTACTGTTTGATGTTTTTCAACATTAGGATAAATGACCGTTATGTCCTTTTTGTACTGTTTGTTGTTTTTCTGTATGAATTACTGCTTTATATTACTGTCTGTTATTTTATTTGAACTTTTTGTGTCATTTGCTCCAGGACAGGAAAATAATATTTTCTAGGCCGGGAAAATCTTATTTTCATTATTCGGAGCTGGGGGATCTTACTAAACCCAATTCTGAATGATACAGTTAGTAATCTTTTAATTTTTAGGATTTAACTGTAAAATAAAATAATTTTATATTATTATAATATTATTTTATTAGTCAGTACAAATAAGCGGTAATGGACCCGAAAATATTTTGCGGGACCCACGTTTAGTGAAAACTTAATAGGATTAGTAGCTTAATTAAACATCATTAGTGGTGGAACATTCAAGAGCATGTGACAAGGCTTAATTAGTGACAAGGCTTAATGACAAGGCTTAGTGACTAGGCTTAGATTAACCAGTGAGAGCAAAGCTTGGTGATCAAGTGTTAATCCTCACCATTGATCATTTCTAGGGCTTGGATGGAGCCAACCAAATGGACACCTCCCTTGCCCTTGAAGTCTACGGCCATGCACCTTTTGGAAGGGTAATTATCACTTAATTTCCTAACATTTTCTCTCTTCTCTCTCTTCCAAAAATACCAAACTCCATTGTTGTGTTCTTGAAGCACCACTCGGCCAAGCACCATTCTTCACCATCCATCCACTCAAAATTTCTTCTAACCAACTTTTCTAAACCTAAACATAATTCTAAGAACATCACTAGTTGAGAGTTCTTGCAAAATCCATCATTTGGAGCTTGAAAATCTACTTGGGAGATTTTGCCTAGAAGGTGAAACTCTTTGTTTTTCATTTCTAAATTCTTTTTCAAAGTTCTAACCAATGATTGATCCATGGTTTAAGCTTTCTTTCATGATTATAACTTGTAGAATTTTGTTTAAGCTTGATAGGTATCTTGGAGAGTGAAAACCGAAACCCTAGAAAGGAGTGAAAGAGTATTTGTCTTCATTTAAGGTAAAAGGAAGACTTAAATCTTATCATCCTTGGGTGGTGGTAAGAAGATGGAAATTGTTTGTGATTGTAGAATCCATAAGGATTCATTTGTGTGCTTGTTATTAGCTTTCCTATTTGTGATTTGTATTAACTTGCATGTCTACAAGCTTTGAAATATTGTATGTGTTAGTAGATGCATGTGTAAATCTTAAGATGTGAACATGTCAAGGATTGCATGAGTGTTCCAAAGAACACACCACCAAGGCTCACGGCCTCAACCAAAAAGGAGAACCAAAATGTTCTCATCAATTTTCTAAGAGTGTGATTTAATTAACCTAGGAAAATTAACAATATGCAAAATTGTTTAGAGCAAGAAAAATGAATGTAGAGATCTAATGGTAATTTTAAGTATTTCGGCCAACATGTCAAAGCCAAGGATTTATGATTTCTAAAATCATTTCCAAACCATTTCAATCAAAAAGAAGCAATATATGTTAAAAGGAATTTTTCTATAATGATTTTCGAAGAAATAAATTGATTAGAATAAGTTTAAGAAGTTAAAACCAATGATTTTAGTGGTTAAAAGTAAATACAGTAGCTTTTGTAAAATTTCTAACGTAGAGCTCATATTATATTTTGAAGCACGTTAGTAGTTTTCAAAAGTGTAATTAAATGGTTATAATATAAATAAAAGAAATTTTTACGAAAAACTTAGAAAATCATCGTTATACATTTTCTAAGCAAAATACTGTCAATTTTTGCTAAAAACAGACAAATAAGATAGAAAAGATAGCAAATATAATTTATACGGTATGAAAAATATTCTACGTAGTTCAAAAGTATTAAATATTATTTCTGTTTATTTAAACAGTAATTTTAAGGAATTCGGACAAGAAAATGATTTAAAAATCTTACGCGATTGAGAAAACGTTTGAAAAACAGTACGCGATTTTAAAAATAGTAAAATATATTTACGCGATTTAAAAATGTTTGTAAAAGCGACGAGATTTTGAAAACGCGATAAAATTTCTACGCAATTGACAAAAATAGCAAGTTTTACTGTCGGGCCAAAGTGGTGGACCCGGACAGATTGTGAAACAGTACTGTCAGGTGGGACGTACTGTATATATATACGATTTGCTAGTGAGGGCATATTCGTAATTTTTGCTAGTGAGGGCATATTTAGAATTTTTGCCAGTGAGGGCATATTTGGAATTTTTATCATGTATTGAGTTGTGCCAATTTGGTTGATAATTGGTGGATTGATTGACGAGATGAATAACATCGTGTTGTCAGTGTGATAAGCGTAGTGTGGTAGAACTTTAATGAACTTGGAGACATTAGTGTGCAGATTATTCCATTTGTGGACAGTTGGTCGCTCCTCTGGGCCGTGGTAACTGGTAACATTCTAATGGACTCGACACGCACTATACTTAATCAAGATCTTGTGAAGTCTATTAATGCAAGCCTGTAGTGACACGACGTATGACAGTGTGCTACACCACTACATCTTTTTTTTATAGTGGGCTATAGACGCAACGTGAGATAGCGGAATAGTTATTGGGCGGTCGACGGTACTAATAGATTTTGAGGGTCGTTCTCTCTGATTTCTGTATTTTTAGCTCCATGGAGTAGGGTTGAGTCACATTTCATATATTTATGTTTTATACATTTTAATGTTATTTAGTTGCACTATTTTATCTATCTGTATCATTTTAATTATCTGTACCATTTTATTCATCTGTACCATTGTATGTTATTGTTGTATTGAGTTTTGTATTATTTAATATTATGATTTATGTTATTATAGTATGCTATATTGTATGAACTGTTTTACCTGTTGTATTGTCGTCTTCTTATTTACTATGTTTGTGATGATTTAGGTTGTCTTACCTCTTTCTTGTATGTGTTATCTGTATATTTTAAATTATGTGATAAAGAGTTTGAGGAAGAGGAACAACCTCTTGAGTGTGAGTATCCTGAAGAGGAGGAAGAGCAGCAAGCCGAAGATCAGTTCTACGATCAAGAACCATCCGATCATCCATATCCTTTGGATTGATTGTGTGGATATGACGCTACCAGGATTCTTTGGATTCGTGCAACTTGAGTTTCACGGAGGCTCTGAAGCCTGGCCTCTGCGAGAAGATAGAGATTCGGTGACGTACGTAGGACGTCTGACTGTGACCATACGTACGGAGTTTGATGGAGTGCCGATCTTCTCTACTTTGTTGTACCTACATGTGGAGTTGCTGCTATCTCTTAGGCGTCATTAGGGCGGTATGTTTGATGCACCTAGTGAGATTAGCAGCGTATCGACTGCACGGACCCGTGTTTGTAGAGGGTCGAGGTGTAACACCCCTTTGGAGGATGTCACACATAAAAGAAAATACAAGAAATAGAAATAAAATCTACCCAAGTTGTGAAACATTTGTTAAATATTATTACGGGTTGTAAAATAATTCGATGTATTTAAATATGATATAAAAAGATAATGCGGAAAATACGAAATAAAAAAAACATCATTACTAATAATATACATATGATTAAGTTATAAACTGTACAAATAATTTACAACTAAGACTACAACTATTTAAACAAAGACAGTAAAGAAAGCAATAAAAGAGTTAATATATACAGACATACGCTGACGCGCCCAAAAAAAACATCATGGTTATCTAATCCTCAGATGGATCACTCTCAGCCTGAAAATGATCATCGGGAGATAGATATCCCGGATGTCTCGACACACGGCGATAACGGGATCGCGTAGTCGATACGATGCTTATCTCACTAGGCTCAGGGTTTTCAGCACCCCAATAACGCCTAATGGATAAGGGTAACTCTAAGTGCAGAAATAACGTCGTAGTCATAATCGGATCTCCATCAAACTGATGACGTAGAATCACGGTCACACGTCCTGCATATGTAACAGAATCACGATCGCCTCGTAAATGCCACGCCAGAGAACCTCCATGAAATACTAGCTCTATGAATCCCAAAAATCCTGGCGTCGCCATCCCTCACAATCAATCTAGAGGATATGGATGATCGGATGGTTCTTGATCGTAAAACTGATCGTCGGCTTGCTGACCTTCCTCTTCCTCAGGTTACACGATCTCAAGAGGCTGTTCCTCTTCTTCCTCTTCAAACTCTTTACCGCATAAAATAAATAAACAAGAGACATATACAATAAAGAGGTAAGACAACATAAAATCATCACAACATGGCCAATAAGAAGACGACAAATAACAACTATACAGTTCATACAATACAAAAAAACTATAACAGTAATAATAATGGAATAGAGTACATATTAGATATCCTAGTGTTTCAGAACATCACAGATATAACACAAATAAAGAAAACCACATAGATAAATCAATCTCACAGATAAAATAAGATAAGAAATGGACAACTAACATAAGAATTATCAGATAAATATAAATAGAGAAAATGTAAAAACATCCAAGATATTACCAGATAAAGATAAATAGAGAAAATGGAATATTATTCAAGATATAATCAAATACACCAAAACACAACCCTACTCCATGGAGCTAAACCCAAACAGATATCAGAGAGAATGACTTGCAAAATCTATTAGTACCACGGCTGCCCAACCAACTATTACGCGGTCACACGTTGCGTCAATAGCCTACTCAAGACTTTGGGAATCCACCATCCAGGCATAGTATAGTTCACGGTCTCCGTTGTGGCACTATAGGCAATGTACTACTAGACTTTACAAACCTCGATTAAATATAGTGAATGTCGAGTACATTAGTGTGCTATCGGTTTACCACGGCCGGCGGAGCTACCAACCGTCCACATGTGGGATCCCGTACACTAAAGTCTCCAAGTTCATTAGAACAATGAACCACACTACGTTTATCGCATCGACAACACGATGTGATTCGTCTCTCGTCAACCAAAACACCAAAAATTGGTATAAAGACAAAACATAATTCCAAATATATGAAATTACGAAAATGCCCTCAAGATAAAAATATGCCCTCAATGGCAAAAAGCACGTACGGGTTCACTTTTTCCCGACAAATAAATAACCTCAAAAGCTCAGACGGGTTCACATTTTCCCGACAAACGCGAAAAAAAATAAATATAGTAACGGTCAATCGCGTAGAAATTTTATCGCGTTTTTTAAAATCTCGTCGTTTTTACAAACGTTTAAAAATCGGGTAAAGATATTTTTCTGTTTTTAAAATCGCGTAGCATTTTTAATACGTTTTCTTAATCGCGTAGGATTTTAAATCATTTTCTTATTCGAATGCCTTTAAAATTACTGTTTAAACAAAAGAAATAGTACTTAGTACATTTAAACTACGTAGAATAATTTTTCATACCCCATACTATGTCTTTTAGATATTTTTGCTATCTTATTGGTTCATTTTTACTAAAAATTGACAGTATTTTGTTTAGAATATCATAATAATGGTTTCCTAATTTATCCATAAAATTTCCATTTACCTAATTTTTAACCATTTCATTTAATTCTTTTTGAAATCTCTAACATGCTTCAAAACCAAAAGTGAGCTATATGTTAGAAAATTTCTTAACATTCTTGTATTTCCTTCCTAATGATAAAATTATGAATTTTTAACCCTTTAGACTTACTTCTAATCAATTGGTTCCTTCAAAAATCATTATAGAAAATTTCTTCTTAACTTGTATTGTTTCTTTTTAATTGAAAAAGGTTTAGAATCAAGTTTTAGAAATCATGATTACCTATAGTGGCATGTTGGCCAAATTTCATAAAACTTTTGCATTTGATTTCCAAAATGTCTTTCACCTTTTAAATCATATCAAATGTATTATATTGTCTAAGTTCATTAAATCATTTTAGAAAATAGTTAACAATAGTCAATTTAATCCTTTAGGCATGTTGGCCCAAAATATTAAGTTTTTTTACCATTTGATTTCTAAATGCATTTTCTTTGATCAAATCAATTAGAAACTTTCTTGATTCTCCTAGGTTAATTAAGTTACACTTTAGGAAAAATCAAGAGAACATTTTGGTCCTCCAAACTTGTCATTGCCGTGAGCTAGTGGATGTGTTCTTTGGAACACTCATGCAAATTTACACATGTTATTCACATCCTATACTTTATCATACAATTCTAACACATGCATTATATTTCTAACACATGCAAAAATATTTTCTAACACATACAACCTAAATTAAAGCTTGTAGACATGCTTTCAAAAGCTAATAGACATGCAAAATTATTACAATCATCAAACAAGAAAGCTAATAACAATTACCACATAAACTACTAGCAACCACAAAAATTAACAAATACACACATAATTAACACATGACCACCGAATCCTTATGGATTCTACAAACATCACAAATGGCTCCATCTCCTTACCACCATCAAGAGATGATAAGAATTGTCTTCCTCTTACCTTAAATGAAGACAAAAGGCTTGCTTTCACACCTCCTAGGTCACGGTTTTCACCACCAAAAATACCTAGAAATCTCAAACAAAATCTACATGTTACTAACCATGAAAAAGAAGCTAAACCATGGAAAAATCATGGCTTAGAACTTTGAAAAAGAAGAGAGAAAAGAAAAATATGATATTTCACCTTCTAGGTAAAACTTTCAAGGTTGGTTTCCAAGCCCTAGATGGAAGAATTTGAAGAAACTCCCAACTACAAAGGTTCTTAGAATAGTGTTTAGGTTAAGGAAACTTGGTTAGAAAAATTTTTGGATGGTTGGATGGTATAGTTAGTGTCTTGGCCGAAAATGGTGAAGAAAATGGACAAGAATGGTGGCTAGGGTTTTGATGAGAGAGAAGAGAGAAAAGTGATGAAGGAGAAAGGTAATTTTGGTCTCCTAAGGCCTCTTGGCCGTAAACATTAAGTGAGGTGCAAGGTGGGCACCTTGCTTGGCTTCATCCAAGCCATTGGATGAATCAAAGGCCAAGATCAAGCCTTGGTGAGCAAGCTTGATTTCCATTGGTTAGCTTATGGTGACTCACATGCTGAGTCACACAGTGTATTTAATTTTCTGCTGAGTCAGCCTGTTCTGGAAAGTTCTACTGCTAACGGTGATTAATTAAGCTACCGATCTAACCGTTCTGCTAATTGTGGGTCCCGCAAAATATTTCCGGGTCCACTGTCACTAAAACATACTGACTAATAAAATAATATTATAATAATATAAAATTATTTTATTTGACAGTTAAATCCTAAAAATTAAAAGATTATTTTTAGTCTCATTCAGAATCGGGTTAAGTAAGATCCCCCAATTCTAAATAATAAAATAAGATTTTCCCCGGCCCGAAAAATATTATTTTCCTGCCTCGGAGCAAATCACACAAAAAGTCCATATAAAATCACAGACAGTATTTTCAGGCATTAAATCAAGAAGAAAACAATTAAAAACAGACAAAAACAGCGAAAACAGTACGTTCGGGACGTAACGGTCATTTTCCCATTTTTTCCCACAACGTAGGTAATCGTCCAAAACGTTCAAATAAAATATCCAGCAGTATTATATAGCTGTATATCTTTCAGAAAAATTAATACAGTAGCTCAGAAAAATTTTTATTTTTCCGTCTCGAAACAAATTACGTAAAACGATCAAATAAAATTTGAACCTGTATTATCGTAATTGTTTTCATACAAAAATCGAGAACAGAAAAATAGGGACACAGCGGTCATTCATACAAAAGCATGAAAAACAGAAAACAGTACATTCAGAATATTTTCTAAAAATTGGGGCGTTACACGAGGCATCCTGGATATCTATCACCTGAAGTTTCATTTGAGAGTGATCCTTCAGAGGGTTAGATATTTGTGATGTGTACTTGGGCGCGTCTGCGTTTGTATATATTAACCTTTTACTGTTTTGTTTACAGTTTTAGTTTAAATATGGATAGTTGTAAATTATTTGTATAACTTATAACTAGTACCATATGTATATTATGTGAGATGTTGGTTTGTTTATTTTGTGTTTTCGCGTTATTTTATTTAATACTATTCTGTTTAATAAGAAGAATTTTACAACCCGCAATATTATGTTACAAATGTTTTACAACTTAGGTAGATTTTATTTATCTTTCTTTTATTTTATTTATAAATGTGACATCCCCACATGGGTGTTTCATAGGTACTCACCTATGGCATTCTACATCTCAAAGGATGCCTAAGGTTTCTCAACACTACCTTATGCTAGGTGGTTGTCCTCTCCAAGGAATACACCCTTATTAGTGTCTCAACACTAACATTCTTGTATCTAGAATCTCATACCATCACTTCACAAGTGATTCCACAATCAACCTCATGTTGAACAAGATTCTAGGTACTTAAGCACATCACAAGGTTCACATAACCGAGTGAAAAAGGAAACTAGCAACACTCCACCCCGCTCACCTTTATCACACAAGGGGCAAGATCAAGTTCCTAATATTCTTTATTACCCAATTTGAGTAATTAAGAAGATAATTCTAGTCCAACTTCACACATGAAGGAACACTTATGCACCTAGACAATCGCACATGGCTTAACTCTATCACATAAAGAAATCAACACCCTTTTATCACATCATCCTAGCTCAACCTTAGCCAAAAAGAGAGCAACACATGGCTCACATACCATTCAAGCTCAACTCAACCACTAAGGAAGCAACTAAGGTTTTTCTTACCATGAGTTTCTATACTCACCAATCAATCTCATATCATGGCCTAGGGCATTGCCATCTCATCAATCAAGCATGAATATATCTCGTTATATCACTTTATGCCAAAACATCATGCACTCCCTAGCAAAAACTACACAAGGAAGCAAGTTTTGAGCAATTTTTATGGGAGTGCCACAGCTCCCCTCTTTTTGTGTCGCGACTTCCTGCTCTCAGGTGCCATTTCCTGAGTTGCAGGGAGGGGAGTGTTGCGGCTCAGCATGGGGAAGTGCCACAGCTCCCCTTCAAAATTCTGTGTTTTGCAGAACACCACCCGAGATCCACCATTTTTAACAATTCCAAAGGGTTTCCAATCATAAACATGATCCTTAAACACCTCTAAACATCAAATACATCACATATATAGATTAACACCATCTAAGCATGATTTTTGGAACCAAAACCTAAGTTCCCATACCCATTTTACAACCCTCAATCGAATTGGATTCATGGAGACAACTATGATTTCAAGCCATAAATCATGTATAACTCAACTCAAAATAAACCCATTTTCAGATTTCTAAGAGTTCCTTCAACTCAAACTTAAAGAAACTTATCCAAACCCATTTTCCATTTCAAACCCACAAGTAATAAGCATGAAGAAAAGGAAATAGAAGATGGAGGAACAAGATAGAAATCACCTCTACCTCTTGAAGATGAAGATCCACTCTTTTGCCTTCTCTTTCCTCTATTTTCGTTTTCTCCCCCCTTGTTGTTGCTGCCGTACGTGAGAGAGAGAGAAGAGGAAAGTGAAATGAGATGTTGTAACGTCCTAATACTGAAATCTCAAAAAACATAACATTTATAATGATAAATAGTATCACAACGTCATTACATACGTAATAGTCTGATCATATATCCATAATGTACATTGGAGTCTTTATAGAGAGGCTTATGAAATGTGAAAAATATAACTCATAACAAAATGCATATACATATACAACATTAGCCTAAGGAAGGCTTAGTGTAATACATAATCTCTTCACATAACAAACTAGTAAAAATAAATACAAGGCCTGATCGCAATAAAAACTAAAAACTATACTAATCTTCTAGCTCCTTTTTCTTCTTACTTTTTGAAGAACCTTCACCTGAATTTATATGGAAACATAGCAGGGTGGGAAACAACATTTCTCAGTATGAGTAAACCAAAACTAGTCATACATAACATAATAAACATAATCTTAACACATGCTATAATAAGATATGTTTACATTCCCTGCAAGGTTTAACTTTAGCATCTAGATAAACCAAGACAATCATACATGCATTCATACTTACACACTTAGCTCCTCTAAAGCCTGTTACCCAAGTGGCTTCAGTACTCAAAAGGGGGGGTGAATGGAGTAATTAAAACTTTTTCGCAAACCCTTTTTAATACAAATTTCTTGAAGCAATATAATGAATATATAAAGATGATGAAATGCCTTAAGAACAGTAAATAAACAATTAAGCAATAATAAATAAATTACTGAAAATAAAGAGATAAAGGAGAGAAGAGCAGGCACGATATTTATCCTGGTTCGACCACCAACCACTTGTGGCCTACGTCCAGTCCCCGAAACACAGTTCGAGATTTTTTACTATTCAATACAAGCTTAAAACAGGTGCTTACAACCTTTACATAACAGGGATACCTCACCCTATTTACTAGAGGGATACCTCACCCCCTTTGAAGGATACCTCACCTTCTATACAATAAGGGATACCTCACCTTTTTACTGAGGCATACCTCACCCTCACAATTTCACTAAGGGATACCTCACCCTTTTTACAGAAGCAAAAAATAGATGAAGAGAAACTCTCATAAAGAGCAAATATTACAATTTGAAGCACTAGGAAGCTCTCTTAGGATATCTTAAAGTTTTGGCGAAAAGAGCACATAAAATATGAGAAAATAGTGAATCACATTTTTAACACAAGCAACAAATAATTCAAATGGTTTGGTAACCTTCAGAAGAGACCCAAGGTCTCTATTTATAGAGCTTTTTGAGAAACTAGCCGTTGGAGCAATTAAATCGCGTAATGAATGCAAATATGGTCATTTCTTTCCATTTCAGAATTCGTGGGTTATTTGAATACCTTCATGGTTATTTGAATACCATTGTTTTGTGAAAAACATTTCTAATATATGTTATTCGAATACCATCAGGGTGTATTCAAATACCACTGATTTAAAGACTTACGAAAAACATATCTGAAGGAAGTTATTGGAATACCATCAGGGTGTATTCGAATACCTTTGTTTTAAAACTTTTGTAAAAATGGTTTACAAGGATGTTATTCGAATTCCTCTAAATGGTATTCAAATACCTCTGTTGAAAAATAGCTTTCAACACTTTTAACGGTTTTCAAAACCATGATTTGAATTTGGGATAAAAACTATTTTCATCTTTTCATGCAAAATCAATGAGATATCTAAGAAGGCTCCGTACAAAAGATTCTAAGTCCTAGAGCTAATCCTGAGCATCTTGGACTTAGTTTTTTTATCATCCTCATGTTTGTTATCATCAAAACTACTATCAATGGCAGCTAGCCAATTACATTCTCTCCCTTTTTTATGATGACAAACTAACATTTGAGAAAAGAATTAGTTCATATAAATTGGAATTCACAAAGTTGTTTAGAGATACTTACTCCCCCTCTTTTTCATAAGAGGTGATTTATATCAAAGATGTGTATAGCAGCTCCCCCTTACTTTTGGAATCCAATTTCTATTTTTGTCTTATCGAACTTTTACTTTTTCTCCCCCTGACTTTTCTTAAACAAAGAATTCAAGCTTTTTCTCCCCCTTTTCTCATGATAAAAAAGATGGGGCAAGATAAAGCATAAAGCTAAACAGAGTATATTCCAGTCCAACAAGATATATTCATTCATAGCATACAAGAATAGCAACAGAGTATAATTTTATAAATTTAGCAAGATAAGCACAATATTCAGCACATGAGCAAAGATATATTCATTCATAGATCAATCAATTACATTGTATAGTCATCAAAACAGTCATTTACATTTACTAAGAGAATCATGACATTTACCACTTGTTATCAAATATAAAACATTTACCACTTGTTGTCAATTTCTTATAATACTGCCATATATCGAGAGAAACATAGATATTAAACATTTTACCTTGACGAAATATGCTATAGGGATCAGAGCATTGTATAGAACTGACATTATCTACCCTATATGCAATGACAAAAAAAAAGGTAATATCTAATTTGGCACTTTGTCAATGCTAAGCATACTACTCATGTAAGAAAAAATATTTAGTCATTTAAGATCAATTTATCAACAAGTATCTTACAATTCATAGCATATAAAATACCATAATAGCCTGGGAATAGATATACTTATTGTGTTAGGAATAAAGTGATGCTACTTTATTATGTTCTTCATTTATTGGTCTTCTTGAGCTTTCTTCCATTGAGTATTCCATTTCAATGTACTTGAAGAAGTCTCCTCATGTCCTCTTCATTCATTTCCCTCAAGTTGAATAATCTTTTTCATTTAAGAGTTTGCTTGAGGTAGTTATAACCCTATAAAACAATTCAAAGTACTTTCTTTGGTATCCATTAATTTTTGGATCTATAGAGGTTAGTCAAACTCATAAGCAAGTAAGCATTCAAAACGATAAGGTAAAACAGCAAATGAGTTCACAAAGGCAAAAGATATTTTATTGATTAATTTGGCCAAGTAACCACTTGTTTAATACCACTTGTTGCACTTGTTACCACGTTCATATATTTATCAAAACAGTAGCTAATTACATTAAGCATTTGCAATACAAGGAATTTAACATATAGAAAAAAAAACTTGAAAAATAAAGGGGCAAAGCTAAGAAATATGCATTTAAGGGCATCATGTGATTTTTATTTAAGGCATAAAAGTAATCACATAAATTTTTGGATCAAAAACTAAAATTTATTTTAGTAAAAGCATGATATTCATAGAGTCAATTTGGCCAATTACATATGTATAAAAAATAAGGCAGAAACAAAGAAGGGATCAGGCCCGTAAGCTTGGCTTTCTGCCAAGGGTTATTCGAATACCTCATTTCATATTCGAATACCCACCACATAATTATGAACAAAGCAAGAGCAAGTATTCGAATACCTTGGAATCTATTCAAATACTCCAGAGAGCATGTGACAAACACTGATAAAGATATATCTCAGGTTATTCGAATACTTGTTTAGTTATTCGAATACACCAACTTATAGAAACATAATATTGTTGTACTGATGTATGGTATTCGAATACCTTATGATGGTATTCGAATAGACCTATCAGAAAAGAACATATTTTAAACGTACAAAGCAATGGTATTCAAATAACTAGGGAGTTATTCGAAAAACTTTATCAGAAAAATAGATTTAACACGTACAGAAGTGCATTATGAGAGAGAAAAACTTACCCGATGATGGAACCAAAAAAAATTACAAGTCCAAGCTTCATAGGGACAAGGAGGAAAGCTTGGAATTATTTCCGGTATTGTGCTTGTCATAGCCACTTTCAAAATGTCAAAGTCAACTCTTAGCCTTCAAGCACACCTACAATACATTTTAATTTTTGGCTTTTGGTACCCAAATTTTCTTGGGTCCTTGAATGTCAATTTTTGGTATAGTACCCTTGGGAACCCATACAATTTTAGTTCCAATTTTTGTGTTAATGTTTTTTCTTGCATTGCATGTTGATGCACTATGTCCTTTCTTTCCACAGTAGAAACATTTAATAAAAGGACTACTTGAAGTACTAGAATTAACAAAGAAATTTTTATAAAATTTTTGTTGATTTTTCGGGTTATATCCTATCCCGGCTTTTTGAAAAATAGCTCTTTGTTTTCCTAACAAAATATTTAAGTTATCTCTTCCAAAAATGAATTTAGAAAGAGTGTTCTTTAAATCTTCAATTTCTTTTTCAAGAATATGACAAGATGAACAAGATGAAGATGTAGAACCATATGAAGTGCAAGCTGAGCATGCATCAATTAATCCTAATGTCTCATTTTCAATTTTTAATTCTTCAATTTCTTTATTCAAAATTTGAATTTGGTTTTTTAAAGAAGAAATTGTTTTCTTAGATTATGAAATTAATTTTGTGAGCCTTATTGATTCGTCATGCAATTCTTCAAAGGTATCTTGTAGTTCATCATAAGAAGGCAATAAATTTGAACTTACCTCGTTGTCGCTTTCTTCTTCTTCTTCTCCTTTGGCCATAAGACATAGATGGGCTTCTTCACTATCTAAACTATCAGTTGAGTCCATGTCATTTTCATCCCATGCTATGTAGGCTCTTCTTTCTTTGGAGGGTTTCTTTTCAAATTTCTCCACTTTCCTTTCAAAAAATGGGCATTCCATCTTCATGTGTCCAAGTTTACCACACTCGTAGCAAGTTGGAATTGATGACGCTTTTCTTTGAGTTCCCTTTTTCCTGAGAAATTTTCTAAATTTTCTTACCAAAAGGCTGAGGTTTTCTTCATTTATTTCTATGTCTTCTTTATCATCATTATCACCATCACTATCATTAGTTGAGGAAGTGGCTTTGAGTGCGATCCCCTTCTTCTTCTTATCATGTTCCTCACTTTGGTCAAGCCTGTTGAGTTCTAATTCGTGCTCTTGAAGTTTACCAAATAAGGTAGCTAACGTCATTGTTGATAAGTCTCTTGATTCTGATATAGTTGTTACCTTAGGCTGCTAAATCCTGCTCAAACATCTCAACACTTTGTTAGAAAAATTATTTCCTAATGATGCAAGATGATTTACAATGTGGGTGAATGATAATCACATATTTTATACATTAATAAACCCTCATTTTTAGTCATTTACACTCTTCATGTACTTAATTGATTAAGCCTGGTTATGTTTTGTAAGATTGGACTCAAATTGGACTTAATTGATTTTTTTAGCATTATTTAGGTCTTACATTGTTTCTGTATTTTGGTCATATCTTGAGTTCTAGATGTCTAGAAATTATGAATTTTACCTTTAGGAAAGCTGAGAGAAAGCTCTACAACTTTGATGAAGAACTCAAAGTCTCAATCAGACATCTAGTGGAACTAATTGGGCTTGGAATACAGAACATGAGTTTTATGTCTGGAACCTGAATAGTGTACAGTAATCAGAGCATAACTAGGCCTGTAGGAATTATCTTGGGCTGAAATTTGGACATTTGAAAGTGAAGACCCAGATCTACAACTTTCATGAAGAACACAAGAGCTCATTCGGACAGCTTGGAGGTGATATTGGGTCTGAAGTCAAAACAGAGGTGCTGAAATTGGGCCAGAACAGTCTGCAGTAATTAGGCCATATCTCGGGCTGCAGGTGATGAAATGAGCTGAAATTTGGATATCTGAAAGTTAAGATCCAGATCTACAACTTTCATGAAGATGACTTTTCTATTTGATGACGGAATCCATGAGTTAAGCAATGAATGATTTCAGAGACAAGGAATCTTAATAATTTTTCACTCACCAACTCACCATTTGGCATTTTCCAGTCATTCATCCACTCATCCACCTACTCTTAATCAGCCCCCTTGTCATTTTGTATCCCTAATCCTCTATAAAAGGCACCATTGGCTGATCATTTGGGGCACTTGGTGTTAGGCTTAGTTTTTACAAGTTATGGTTATGCTTGTTTCTTGTTTTACTTTGTTGTAATTTTCTCTTGTTCTAAAGTGAAGCTATGTTCATCTTTCTCTTCTTCTCTCTTTCTGTCTTCTTATCTATGAGTAACTAAATCTTCATCTTGCTTGGGTGAAAGAGTGAAGCTCTTGGTAATGAAATAAGGTTAGATTATTCTATTTCTTATGCTTAAAAGATATATTATTAAATGGACATTATATGTGTTGTATTTTGTTTCCAATTAATTTAGAAACCTTTTTTGTATAATGGAGATCTTGATTTATTGTAGACAATAGGATTGGCACAGTGAATGTTTGAACTCATTTACAAATGTTGGTAGATAATTAAAGGAATCATAATATGATTGCATATATAATTAAACTTTGAATGTTATATTTTTCAATTGGAACCTCCGTTGTGTATGGATTTCAATTGAGTTATAAAGAGAAATAATCTTGCCTTTAATTTATTACCAAGAGTGGATCTTCTAACCTAAGCAAGTTCTTAAATTCATTTGTGAACATTTTCTATTACTTTTGGTGTTGTGACAAATCCTTTCCTACCTCAATTAATTTTATTTTCATCAATTCCCTGTGGATCGACCTCAGACTCCCGAGAAATTTACTACTTGAGACAACCTGCACTTGGGTTTGCATCTTTAAATCCCGCAATCAAGTTTTGGTGTCGTTGCCGGGGACTTGATTTGAAGTTTTAATTTATTGAGGTTCTTTTTCTTTAATAAAATCTATTCTCTCTTCTCCTTTACAGGAGCAAAAGATCGGTTTGTCGATCCTTTGGTTTCTTTACTAACTCTCTAACTTTCTAACTATCTAACTTACTAACCTACTAACTTGCTAACATACTAACTTTCTAACTTTTATATTTCTGTCATTTATTTTCTGCCTACTAACTTTTATTTTATGTCATTTATTTTCTGCTTACTAACTTTTTAATTTCTGTTACTCTAACTTTTAATTTCTGCTCTCTAACTTTTTAATTTTTGTTATTTATTATTGCTTTCTAACATAACAAAATAATCTTTCTTCTTCTTCTCTTCTCTTTCATTTGGCTCTATGGGGCTCTGCCTCTCTCTGATTTTCATATTTTAAATTTATTTTCTGTAATTTACTTTCCGCAATTTACTTTCCGCACTTTATTTTCTGTATTTTATTTTTAACTTTTTATTTGTTAATAGTTATTAGGTGGATGGTTTATACCACATCCTTATTAATATTTAATGACGAGTTATACCGCCAGCTTGTACATTATTTTTGTTTATTTATTTGAAGTTATTTATGTATTTATGCTTAATTGGTATCGTGATTTAAATTCTGGTCATTTAGTTAAAATTAATCCTAGTACTTTATATATTGATTTGTTTGAATCACAATCACACACAATTGACACAACGGCTGACAATGAAAGTGTACATGATGAACATGAAAATCAACCGTTGCGAACCATGCGTGAATATTTGCAACCACCTCGAAATTCTAGTCCATCATGTTTTATCTTTCCACTCAATGCCAACAATTTTAGATTTGAGTCAGGTATGATTTCTTTACTTCCTAATTTTCATGATTTAGAGTCTGAAAGCTCATATTTACATCTAAAAGAATTTGAGGAAGTATGTATTACTTTCAATGACCAAAATTGCACTGAAGAGATTGTTAAGCTTAAATTATTTCCTTTTTCTTTAAAAGATAAAGCAAAATATTGGCTTAACACTTTGAAACCAAGATCAATTGGCACATGGCAAGAAATGCAAGGTGAGTTCTTAAAGAAATTTTTTTCAACACATAAAACCAATGCTATGAAAAGACAAATCCAAAATTTTTTCCAAAATTCAAATGAAGCATATTTTCAATGTTGAGAACGATTTAAAGATTTGTTAAATTCTTGCCCACATCATGGTTTTGAAAAATGGCACACTATAAGCTTTTTTTATGAAGGTTTAATACCTAAAACTAAACAATTTGTGGAAACAATGTGCAATGGTGAGTTTCTTGATAAAGAACCTGATGAAGCTTTAGACTATTTGAACCAGTTAGCTGAAAATTCTTAATCTTGGCATAGTACTAACACTTCTGAAAATTCAATTAGATCTAATCTTGCAAGTGCTAATAAAGGAAAATATCACCTTAGTTAAGAGGAAGATCTAAATGCTAGATTTGTCAGTTTGGCTAGAAAGGTTGAAGCTATGCAATTAAGAAAAGCAAAAGAAATCAAATCTGTGCAAAATGAAGAAATTTGTGGCATTTGTGATGACTTAGGACACTCAACACACGAATGTCCTAACATTCCTGTTTTTAAAGAAGTTGTACATGAGCAAGTAAATGCAATGAATAATTTTAAAAAGCCATTTACTTTTTCTTTTTCAGATACATACAATCTGAGATGGAGAAGTCACCCGAACTTCAGCTGGAGGAATAATAATCAGTCACAATTCATGCAACCACCACCTCTTCAGGCACAACAAGACTCTCAAAATTCTCAAGGATATGCACCTTATGTCCCACCATATAGGTAAAACCTTGAAGAAATAATGCATGCATTCATAGAAAAGCAAGAGGCCGTTAATAAACAAAACAATCAAACCATGAATGACATAAAAGACACTCTTGCTAAACTTTCTTCTGCACTCACCATTCACGAGAAAGGAAAATTTCCTTCTCAACCTCAACCAAATCCCAAGGGTCAGTACAGTCTAAATGAGAGGAGTTCAGAAAACCAACAAATGGACTAAGTCAAGTCAGTGATAACTCTTAAGAGTGGAAAGGTTGTTGAAAAACAAATCCCCGAATCTTGTGAGAAAGAAGATGAACCAATTCCCCAAAAAAATGAAGAAGTTGACCAAAAGGCGACCAAACTCTCGCCTTCACCCCCATTTACTCAAGCATTGAATAATCCATTATTCAGAATAATAATGCGTTGAAATATAAAGACCCTGGTTATCCTATAGTTTCATGCATTATTGGAGAACATAAAATTGAAAAAGCTTTACTTGATCTTGGTGCTAGTGTCAATTTGCTTCCATATTCAGTTTATCAGCAACTCAACTTAGGTGAGTTAAAACTAACTTCTGTAACTCTTTTACTTGCCAATAGATCAATTAAAATTCTAAGAGGAATAGTGGAAGATGTGTTGGTTCAAGTTGATAAATTCATATATCCTGTGGATTTTATTGTCTTAGATACTGAACCTATAGTTGATAATTGCAAGTCAATTCTTGTTATTTTAGGCCGTCCATTTTTAGCAACATCAAATGCTTTGATAAATTACAGAAATGGAGTGGTGAAGCTAACATTTGGAAACATGACACTGGAGCTCAATGTTTTTAACATGTGCAAGCAACCACAAGAAGTCCTTGATGACAAGGAGGAAGTTAAAGGAATTGAAGCCATTATAGATGATCATCTTCAAACAAGGAGTTCTTCTGACCCATTAGAAATTTGTTTAGTCAATTCATTTGATTCAGGCATGCAATTAGAAGATGATATCTATGAAATATGCCCTTTGCTTGATTGTACACAGGCAATGGAGTACAAGGGATGGAAGCCAAGATTTGAAGAGCTAAAACCCATGAATGATAATGCCCATGAAGAAGTACCCACACTGGAACTAAACCCTTACCTGCTAGGTTGAAGTACACATTTTTAGGAGAAAAGCAAAACTTTCCAGTGATAATTTCCTCGTCTCTTACTGAAGAACAAGAAGGTATGTTAACAAAAGTACTTAAAAGGCATAAAAGTGCAATTGGATGGACATTAAAGGACATAAAAGGCATTAATCCATTAATTTGTACACATAGAATACATTTAGAGGATAATGCTAAAACTTCTCAAAAACCTCAAAGAAGATTAAATCCATACATGAAAGAGGTAGTTAGAGCTGAAGTCCTTAATTTGCTTGATGTTGGAATTATCTATCCTATCTCTGATAGTCAATGGGTAAGCCCTACACAAGTTGTGCCAAAAAAATCTGGAATAACAGTGGTTGAAAATGATAAAGGTGAATTAATACCTACGCGAGTCTCATCTCGTTAGCGTATGTGTATTGATTTTAGAAAATTAAATGCTACTACTAGGAAAGATCATTTTCCCTTACCATTTCTTGACCAAATTCTGGAAAGGGTAGCAGGACATCCATACTACTGTTTTCTTGATGGTTATTCTGGTTATAATCAAATACCAATTGCATTGGAAGATCAAGAAAAGACCACTTTTACATGTCTCTTTGGTACTTTTGCATATAGAAGAATGTCTTTTGGCCTTTGTAATGCTCCGACAACATTTCAAAGATGCATGTTAAGCATTTTTAGTGACATGATTGAGCATTATTTAGAGGTTTTCATGGATGATCTGATAGTTTTTGGAAATTCTTTTGAAAATTGTCTTGATAATTTGGAAAAAGTTCTTAAAAGATGCGAAGAAAAAGGATTTGTTCTAAACTGGGAAAAATGTCATTACATGGTTACCCCAGGAATAGTGTTAGGTCATGTGATATCTTCTAAAGGAATTGAAGTTGATAAGGCCAAAGTTGAATTAATTGCTCATTTGCCTTCCCCAAAAACAGTCAAAGAAGTTCGTTCCTTTTTAGGACATGCAGGATTTTATAGAAGATTTATTAAGGACTTTAGTGCCATATCTAGACTTTTTTTTTAATCAGCAAAGGAGTTAATGTGCAAAGGCATCACTATGAGGTGTAACATCCCAACTAGGTTGGCACCCTGCACCCCACCAGTCATTTGCAGCACAAAAACAGAAATTAAATTAAAAAAAAAAGAAAATAATACAAAAAGAGCATGGGGGGCCAAACCAAAACCCATGAAAATCTGTCAAGAAAATTTAAACAAAGGAAGACCAAACCTATTATGATTAAAGTCATCCATAATAAAACTAGGTGGTGAGTCCCTCCAAGTGAAGCATTTACTAGCTAAACCATGAGATGCTAACTTGTCAGCACAAGAATTGCCCTCCCTAAAGATATGAGAAACTCTAAACTCCATCATTTTGATTAGAAAAATGCAGTTTTTCCATCTATTTTTCAATCTCCAAGGGACAAGATTATCATTTGTGAAGGCATCCACAACCAACTTTGAGTCACATTACACCAAAGCATTTTCCAATTTCTCCTAAAAGCAATTTCAATGGAATGGATTGCTGCTGAGAATTCCGCATAAAGAGAGGGAGAAATACCAATGTATTCAGAAAAGCAACCCAGAATTTCACCCCTCATACCTCTGAAAATTGCACCACAAGAAGCATGAGCTGGATTGCCTCTTGAAGCACCATCAGAATTACACTTTATCCAACCACAAAGAGGAGGAAGCCAGCAAACTTCTAAAATCTTTGGAGACCGAGCAGGGTGGCTAACAATTGCAAAGGATTTCAGCACTTTGAAATCATTAATTGAGTTAGACATTGTGCCTTTCGAAACTGTTCCAGAGAGCTTAGATGCAGCAGCAATGCAACTAATTGCATGATTAACCGAAAGCTGTTTATTATTGAATCTGATATGATTCTTGCAAGACCATATATGCCAAAAGCAATGAGTGATAGCAGATGTAACAATGTCTTGAACTTGAGTGCACCAGTTTCGATTGCAGGAGGAAAGTACAGATGTAATAGAAGATAAATCCACATTACAACATAGCACCGTGGAGAGCCAAGACCAGATTTTCCTAGAGAAGCAACACTTGAGGAAAAGATGGTCAGAAGACTCATCTGTAGAACCACAGAGACTAAAAACAGAAACAACAATCACACCCCTCTGCCTCAAATTCTCATCAGTAGGAAGTTTATTGTGTAATAGTCTCCAAAGTAGAAAAGACTTCGAAGGAGGGATGCAGGTACTCCAAATTGATTTAAACCAGGTTACAGATTGAGCATTGTGACTATTAAGAAAGGTATAAGCAGCTTTGAAACTCAAAGAACCCGAATCACTGTGCTTCCAGATTAAACAATCTTCTCCATGATCCATAGGAAAATGCATAGAAGCAATTTCAGCAAACAGATAGGGAGACTTACCAATTAAGAAAGAAGGGATATTCCAGGAGTGATCAGAAATGAAATCACTGACTTTTACCTTCAAAAAAGAAAGCAAGTAATCTGGGATATGCAACAATTCAGCTATAGGTCTGTCATTGTGAAAAAGCCAAATATCATACCAGAAATTTATTTATTTTCCATTACCAATCTGCCAACGGCTATGTCTTTTAACAATTTCTAAATAGAGCTTCAATCCTAGCCAAATTGAAGATTTTACATAGTGACAAACAGGGGAGTTGAATCTGAAAAATCTAGCCTTAACTAGATTAGACCAAGACTTTTTTGATGACCACATCTCCCAAGTTAATTTCAGCAAAGCAACCTTATTAATAGACTGTAAAGATCTTAGCCCAAGACCACCAGTTTCAATAGGAGAGCAAACCTTGTGCCAAGAAACAGTGCAAACCTTTTTAATTAGAATATCTCCAGACCATATGAAGTTCCTAATGCATTTGTCCAAGGATCGGAGGAGGGAAGTAGGCCAAGAATAGACATGGAAACTGTATAACAGCATGCCATGAATGACTGATTTGATCAATTGCACTTTGCCCATTATTGAAAGAAGAGAACCTTTCCAAGATGCCAGTTTAGATTTTATCCTATCTGCAATAGATTGCAAGTGAATGGCTTTTGGTTTGCCCTGAAAAATTGGGACACCAAGATAGACAAAAGGCAGACTTCCAGCAGAAAAACCAAGGAGGTTACTGATTTCTATCTTCCTTCTTGGGGGCATTGAGCCAACATAGAATTTGCACTTTGCCAAGCTTAGAATTTGCCCGGATTCAGCACCATATTCATTGAAGAGATTCATAAGAGCCCTTAGGTTCTTTTTAGTACTCTTGCAAAAGACCATTATGTCATCTGCATAGAGGACATGAGAAGGGGTAGAGATGCCTCTTGGACCTGTCATTGGGATTAAAGAGCCTGAATCAATCAAAGAGGTAATTGCTCTACTTAGAACATCTTCTGCCAAACAAAAGAGGAGAGGAGATAGAGGATCGCCTTGCCTGACTCCTCTTTTACAAGAAAAAAACCCTGTGGGATGGCCATTAACTGAAAAGGAAAGCTTAGCTGAAAGTAGAATGATTCTAATCTAAATGCAAAAGGTGTCATGGAAACCAAAAGAGTAAAGCACTTTAATGAGAAACTTCCAATCGATTGTATCAAATGCTTTTTTAATATCAAACTTGAGGGCAATATTGCCACCAAAGCTCTTATAACCAAGCATGTTGGCAGCTTCTGAAGTAATGCAAATACAGTCCTGGATCTACCTACCTTTGATAAAACCCCTTTGCTGATCAAAAATTATTTTTGGGGCAATTACAGCAAGCCTATCAGCCAAAACCTTGGTTATGATCTTAAATTGATAGTTAGCAAGGGCTATAGGTCTATAATCTTCAATTTTAACAGCACCATGGAATTTAGGAATTAGGACAACCATGTTTTAATTTAGATTAGGCAGCAACCAGGATTCCTTAAAGAATTGAAGAACAGAATCATAGACATCATGCTTGATAATATCCCAAAAATGTTGATAAAAGATACCACCAAAACCATTTGGAACTGGGGCACCCAAGGCATTCATGGAAAACACAACTTTTTTGACCTCTTCTAAGGTTGGCAGATTGGTGAGAAGAGCATTGTCTTCTGTAGAAACTAGATTAGGGACAACTTTATCAATGAGATTACTGCTGGTGCATATGTTTTGAGAAGCAAATAAAGACTTAAAGTAATCCAACACATGATTCTCAATGTCAAACTGATTGTCTAGAAGACCATCACCATGTTTTAAAATGGACATTTGTTTAGAAACAAGCCTGACCTTGGCCACTCTGTGGAAAAAAGAAGTATATCTATCTCCTTGCATGAACCAATTGACTTTAGCCTTAGCTCTCCAGAACTCTTCTTGAAAGTGGAGAGCTTGTTGAAGATCAGATTGAGCAACCAGCTCCTCATCATTAAGAGAATCAGAATAACCTTTTAAAGAAATTTCCTCTTGGATTTTATCAACCTAATCCTGAGCATGCTGCACCTTTAGATGAATATCCCCAAAGATTTGCTTATTCCAGACTTTTAACTCACCTTTCAAGTTTCTAAGCTTTTGAGCAAGAATAAACATAAGGCAGCCCCTCACAGGTCTACTCCAGACTTCTCCAACAAGCCTCTTGCAATCTATATGATCAGTCCACATACTGTGGAATTTAAACTGGGAAGGAAACGTTTGAATACCTCTTTTTAAATCTAAGAGCAAAGGGAAGTGATCAGAAGATTCTCTTGTCAAGGTGCAACAGGAAATACTGGTCCAAAAGGAGAGCCAATCCTCATTGCAAACTGCCCTATCCAGTCTCCTTTCTATATGAGCATTAGATCTTCTTCCATTAGTCCAAGTAAACTCAGCGCCCCTTGTGACTAGATGAGTAAGATGACCATTATCAGACCATGCTCGAAACTCATCACAAGAGATTCTATAAGGAAGCTTTCCTCCCCTAACTTCGTGAGCTCCAAGAACTGCATTGAAATCACCAACAAAAGTCCAGGGCCCTGGATTAGAGATTTGCAAATCAGTTAACTCCAGCCACAACTATCTTCTCAGAATGTGATTAGTGCTTGCATATATAGCTGCAATAAAAACTGACTGATTATCCCATAAGACAGACAAGGAAAATTGTTGTTGAGACTTTGAGATTACAACAGGATTCAATCTATCACTGTAAATGCCCCACAGATGAGGCATGTGACTGCCTCTATCATTTTCCAAAAACAATTTAAGATGAAGATGCTGCAGAAACTGATTTGGCAATTGATCAAAAAAAAATAAAAGGCTCGCTAAAAATATAAAATCAGGCTTATGATCAAGACAGAACTTTTTTAATAACAATCTAGTAGCTAGATTACCCAAACCTCTAGCATTCCAAAATATGATCTTCATATCAGAAAAAAGGAGAAGAAGCAGCCCTATAGTGGGCATTTGCCTTAGCAGCTTGCAGCCTTTTGCTTTTTCTTAATCTTTTCTTTTGAGACTTTGAAAGAGCCACTATGAAGTCATCAGTGGCAGAATCAGATTGATCATCATCCACTTTTTCATTCCAAAACTTGCCAACAATATTCAAGTCTCTTTTAACTACCTCATTATGCTCAGAAGGAATTATGGAAGCAGATGCAGAATCAGGAACAAAAGATTGCTGGATAGATGGAGAGACATGTTCAACTGAATCTAGAGACTTCTCATTTGAAGGATGATTATTAAAATTAAATTGAACATCAATAGAAAAATCACCCAAGGGAGTTACATCAGTGTGAGTATTGGGTCTAATGACATTTGCAGCATCCTCTTCAAAGATTGTTTCCACGTCATCACTATCAACATTAGCAATATGTTAAGCATGAGTGTAATCAGGGAATTCATGAGAATATCCCAAAATAGGATTAATTCGAGTCTGCACATTGGAAATAGGCTAATTAGAATTTTGTTCATGAACAGAAGCTGCTGCAGTTCTTTGATCATCATCATGATTATTTGGAATGACATTATTCCCGTGCTGCAAATCATTTAAACCTGTGATAGAGCCACCAGCCGCCATTCCATCAATGTCAATAGCTTTAGGTTTGGGAACATAAAAAGCAGTTGCCCTGCGAGCATCCTTATATTTAACAGCAGCAAATTGTTTATTTTTCAAAGGATCAAAATCTTGTTTCAATGGTTTTGAACTCTTTATGCAATTATCAATAGAATCACCAATAACTTTACAAGAAGAGTAAAACAATGGCAGTCTTTCATATTCAACTCCCACAAAAATGCATAATCTTTCCTTTCAACAAGAATTTGATCATGGAGAGCTCCTGCAAGATCAATGTCCACTAGCACCCTTGCATAATGCCCCATGGATCTATTGATTGTTGCATCATCTAAGGATAATGGAACACCGATCCCTCTTGCTATGGCAAACAAAATCTTTGGCCTCCAATATTCTAAAGGAAGACCAAAAATTTTGATCCAACATTGCACGTTGGTTTGTTTTACAAGATTAGGATTGAAATCTGGAGACCATGAAAAGAAACGAAGAGTTCCAGGATTCAAGTTCCAGGCACCAACAGAAAGAACTCGCCTCATATCTTCAATGGAGGAAAAAGAAAATTCAAAGAATCCTTTACCAATAGGAATCGTCTTCCAAAGAGACAATGGATTCCATAAAGTGGAAAGCTTGGAACGCAAGTCATTAAATCTGACAGGAGAATCACCTTTTGATAAAAGAAGCTGTCCATGCAGATTATTCTTTGAGGCTTCTATCCCTGCGAGATACTCCTCTTCTAGTATTAAAACTGAGAGTGCATCTCCTTTCATGCATGGCACAGGCAATTGGCTTAAAGGAATATCACACGTATTGTTCAACGCTTGAGCAAATGTCTTCCTTTGTTGAGGGAGGGGCAAGGGTGAAGAAGAAGAGGGGGAAGAAGAAGAGTCTATGGCAAGAAACTTCCATGGCACAATAGGGACAACCATCATCACATTCCCACCGATTAAGTAGATTACATAGTCTGTGGGCTTCACTCAAAATGTGTGCCATATCTAGACTATTATGTAATCTTCTGTTGAAAGATGCACCATTTGATTGGACTCAAGAATGTCAAAAATCTTTTGAAAAATTAATTAGTCTTCTGACATCTGCTCCTATCATGTCTTCTCCTGACTGGTCTTTACCTTTTGAGTTAATGTGTTATGCTAGTGATTTTGCTATGGGTGTTGTTTTAGGCCAAAGAAAAGAAGGTAAGCCTCATGTGATTTGTTACACAAGTAGAACTTTAAATAGTGCACAAATGAATTACACTACTATTGAAAAAGAACTACTTGCTGTAATTTTTGCACTGGACAAATTTTGATCTTACTTAATTGGTTCTTCTATTGTGATTTTCACCGATCATTCTGCTGTTAGATATTTGATGTCTAAGCAGGATGTCAAACCAAGATTGATAAGGTGAATCTTGTTGCTTCAAGAATTCAACATCACAATAAGAGATAAGAAAGGAGCCAAAAATGTTGTCGCTGATCATTTGTCCAGACTTACAATAGGCTCACCTTTTGATAGCACACCTATCAATGATTCTTTTCCTGATGAATTTTTATTTTCTGTCAATTCCATGCCTTGGTTTGCTAACATAGTCAACTTTCTTGTAATAGGAAAGATGCCGCCTCAATGGACGCACCAAGATAGAAGGAAATTTTTGACAGAGGTGAAAATTTTTTATTAGGATGACCCATACTTATTTAAATATTGTACTGACCAAATCTTTCAGAGATGTGTGCCCAACAGTGAGGTAGGTGGTGTCATTAAATTTTGTCACTCAGAAGCATGTGGAGGTCACTTTTCTTCAAAGAAAACAGTTGCAAAAATCTTGTAGTGTGAATTTTATTGGCCCACTTTATTTAAGGACTACTATGCTTTTTGCAAAAGTTGTGAAAATTGTCAAAAGTTGGGCTCAATTTCAAAAAGAAACATGATGCCTCTGAACCCCATCCTTGTCATTAAAATTTTTTATTGTTGAGGAATTGATTTCATGGGTTCATTTCTATCTTCATTTGGATTTGTGTATATCTTGGTTGCAGTTGATTATGTTTCAAAATGGATTGAGGCAATTCCATGCCAACATAATGATCATAAAACTGTTCTCAAATTTTTAAAAGAAAATATCTTGTGTCGATTTGGAATCCCTCGAGCTATCATAAGTGATGGGGAAACACATTTTTGTAATAAACCATTTGAATCTTTAATGAAGAAATATGGTATTACACACAAAATTGCCACCCCTTATCACCCTCAGACAAGTGGACAAGTTGAATTGGCAAATAGGGAGATGAAACAAATTTTAGAAAAAATGGTTAACCCAAATCGTAAAGATTGGTCTTTAAGACTAAACGATGCACTTTGGGCTTACCGTAGTACTTTCAAAACATCTTTGGGCATGTCACCCTATCGATTAGTCTATGGAAAACCTTGTCACTTGCCTGTAGAATTGGAACATAAAGCATTCTAGGCCATTAAAGCTTTCAATCTAAATCTTAATGATGCTTGCAAGATACGCAAATTGCAATTAAATGAACTTGAGGAATTGAGAAATGATGCATATGAGAACTCAAAGATTTATAAAGACAGAACAAAAGCTTTTCATGACAAGACAATTTTGAGAAAATCTTTTGAAATTGGTCAAAAAGTTATGCTTTATGATTCTCGCCTGCACCTATTCCTTGGAAAATTTAAATCTAGGTGAAGTGGTCCTTTTGTTGTCAAACATGTGTATCCTCATAGGGCTATAGATATTGAGAATCCTAGGAATGGTAATGTGTTTAAAGTCAATGGACAAAGGCTCAAACCATTTCTGGAAAACCAAGTTGATTGTAACGCCCCAATTTTTAGAAAATATTCTGAATGTACTGTTTTCTGTTTTTCATGCTTTTGTATGAATGACCGCTGTGTCCTTATTTTTCTGTTCTTGAATTTTGTATGAAAACAACTACGATAATACAGGTTCAAATTTTATTTGATCGTTTTACGTAGTTTGCTTGAGACAGTAAAATAAAAATTTTTCTCGAGCCATCGTATTAATTTTTCTCGAAAGATATACGACTAAATAATACTTGCTGGATATTTTATTTGAACATTTTGGACGATTACCTACGTTGTGGGAAAAAACGGGAAATGACCGTTACGTCCCGAACGTCTCGTTTTCTCTGTTTTTGTCTGTTTTTAATTGTTTTCTTCTTGATTTAATGCCGTAAAATACCGTCTCGTGATTTTATATGAACTTTTTGTGTGATTTGCTCGAGGGGGAAAATAATATTTTCCGGCCGGGAAAAATCTTATTTGATTATTTAGAATGGGGATCTTACTTAACCCGATTCTAAATGAGACTAAAAATAATCTTTTAATTTTTAGATTTAATCACAAATAAAATAATTTTATATTATTATAATATTATTTTATTAGTCAGTATGTTTTAGTGATAGTGGACCCTAAATATTTTGCGGGACCCACAATTAGCAGAACGGTTAGATCGGTAGCTTAATTAATCACCGTAGGCTGTAGAACTTTCCAGAACAGGCTGACTCAGCTAGCTGACTCAGCAGAGCATTTATTACGCAGTGTGACTAAGCCATGTGAGTCACCGGGAACCAACCAATGAGAAGAAGGCTTGCTCACCAAGGCTTAATCTTAGCCTTTGATTCATCCAATGGCTTGGATGAAGCCAAGCAAGGTGCCCACCTTGCACCCCACATCAAGTTCACGGCCAAGAGGCCTTTGGTGACCAAAAGATCACTTTGTCTTCATCACTTTTCTCTCTTCTCTCTCATCAAGAACCCTAGCCACCATTCTTGCCCATTTTCTCCACCATATTCGGCCAAGCTCATTTCCTAACCATCCAACCATCCAAAAATTTTTCTAACCAAGTTTCCTTAATCTAAACACCATTCTAAGAACCTTTGTAGTTGGGAGTTTCTTCAAATTCTTCCATCTAAAGCTTGGAAACCAACCTTGGAAGTTTTACCTAGAAGGTGAAATTTCATACTTTTCTTTTCTTTCTTCTTTTTCAAAGTTTTAAGCCATGATTTTTCCATGGTTTAGCTTCTTTTTCATGGTTAGTAACATGTAGGTTTTGTTTGAAATTTTTAGGTGTTTGGTGGAGTGAAAACCGTGACCTAAGGAGGTGAGAAAGCAAGTTTTTGTCTTCATTTAAGGTAAGAGGAAGACAATTCTTATCATCCCTTGATGGTGGTAAGAAGATGAGTTGTTTGTAGAATCCATAAGGATTCGGTTGTGGTGTGTTTATTGATGTGTATTTGTTAATTTTTGTGGTTGCTAGTAGCTTTAGTGTTATGTGTTAGTAGCTTTCTTATTTAGTAATTGTAATAATTTTGCATGCCTAATAGCTTTTGATTGTATGTCTATAAGCTTTAAATTAGGTTTATGTGTTAGAAATATTTTGCATATGTTAGAAATATTTTGCATGTGTTAGAGATATAAATGCATGTATTAGAATTGTATGATAAGGTTTAGGATGTGAATAACATGTGTAAGTTTGCATGAGTGTTCCAAAGAACACAATCCAATAGCTCACGGCAATGACAAGTTTGGAGGACCAAAATGTTCTCTTGATTTTTCCTAAAGTGTAGCTTAATTAACCTAGGAGAATCAAGAAAGTTTCTAATTGATTTGATCAAAGAAAAATGCATTTAGAAATCAAATGGTAAAAACTTAGTATTTTGGGCCAACATGCCTAAAGGATTAAATTGAATATAGATAACTATTTTCTAAAATGATTTAATGAACTTAGACTATAGAATACATTTGATATGATTTAAAAGGTGAAAGACATTTTGGAAATCAAATACAAAAGTTTTATAAAATTCGCCAACATGCCACTATAGGAATTCATGATTTTAAAAACTTGTTTCTAAAACCTTTTTCAATTAAAAAGAAACAATACAAGTTAAGAAGAAATTTTCTATAATGATTTATGAAGGAACCAATTGATTAGAAGTAAATCTAAAGGGTTAAAATTCATAATTTTATCATTAGGAAGGAAATACAGTAATGTTAAGAAATTTTCTAACATATAGCTCACTTTTGGTTTTGAAGCATGTTAGAGATTTCAAAAAGAATTTAATGAAATGGTTAAAAATTAGGTAAATAGAAATTTTATGGAAAATTTAGAAAATCATTATTATAAATTTATAAACAAAATGCTGTCAATTTTTAGTAAAAATTGAACCTATAGGATAGTCAAAATATCCTAATGACAAAGATATACGGTATGAAAAATTATTCTACGTAGTTTAAAGGTACTAAATATTATTTCTATCTGTTTAAACAAGTAATTTTAAAGGCATTCGAATAAGAAAATGATTTAAAAATCCTACGCGATTGAGAAAACGTATTAAAATGCTACGCGATTTTAAAACAGTAAAAATATCTTTACCCGATTTTTAAACGTTTGTAAAAACGACGAGATTTCAAAAACGCGATAAAATTTCTACGCGATTGACCGTTACCGTATTTATTTTTCATTGTCGGGAAAATGTGAACCCGTATGTGTTTTTGAGGTTATTTCATTTGTCGGGAAAAAGTGAACCCGCATGTGCTTTCTCGCCATTGAGGGCATATATATTTTATCTTAAGGGCATTTTCGTAATTTCATATATTTGGAATTATGTTTTGTCTTTATACCGATTTTTGGTGTTTTGGGTTGATTTGAGACGAATCACATCGTGTTGTCGATGCGATAAGTGTAGTGTAGTTTATTGTTCTAATAAACTTGGAGACTTTAGTGTACGAGATCCCACACGTGGACAAGTTGGTAGCTCCGGGCCGTGGTAAACCGATAGCACACTAATGTACTCGACATTCACTATATTTAATCGAGGTTTGTAAAGTCTAGTAGTACATTGCCTATAGTGCCACAACGGGAGATGTGGAACTATACTACGCTGGATGGTGGATTCCCGTTGTCGTAGGCTATCGACGCAACGTGTGATCGCGTAATAGTTGGTTGGGCAGCCGTGGTACTAATAGATTTTGCAAGTCATTCTCTCTGATATCTGTTTGGGTTTAGCTCCATGGAGTAGGGTTGTGTTTTGGTGTATTTGATTTTATCTTGGATAATATTCCATTTTTCTCTATTTATCTTTATCTGGTAATATCTTGGATGTTTTTACATTTTCTCTATTTGTATTTATCTGATAATTTTTATGTTAGTTGTCTATTTCTTATCTTATTTTATCTGTGAGATTGATTTATCTGTGTGAATTTCTTTATTTGTGTTATATCTGTGATGTCCTGAAACACTAGGATATTTAATATGTATTACTGTTATAGCTTATTCGTATTGTATGAACTGTATAGTAGTTATGTGTCGTCTTCTTATTTGCCATGTTGTGATGATTTTATGTTGTCTTACCTCTTTATTGTATGTGTCTATTCTCTATTTATTTTTATGCGGTAAAGAGTTTGAAGAGGAAGAGGAGGAACAACCTCTTGAGATCGTGTACCCTGAGGAAGAGGGAGATCAGCAGACCGACGATCGTTTTACGAGCAAGAACCATCCGATCATCCATACCCTCTCGGATTGATTGTGTGAGGATGGCGACGCCCGCATTTTTGGGGTTCGTAGAGCTGGTATTCCATGGAGGTGATCTGGCTTGGCATTTACGAGGAGATCGTGCTTCTGTTACCTATGCTGGACGTATGACTGTGATTCTACGTCATCGTTTGATGGAGATCCGATTTCGACGACGACGCTTTTTCTCGCATTTAGAGTTACCCTTATCCATTAGGCGTTATTGGGGTGCCGAAAACCCCGAGCCTAGTGAGATAAGCATCGTGTCGACCGCGCGATCCCGTTATCGCCGTATGTCGAGACATCGTGGATATTTATCTCCCGATGATCATTTTCACACCGAGAGTGATCCATCGAGGAATAGATAATCATGATGTTTTTTTTGGGCGTCGTCAAGGCCGTATGTCTCGTATATATATTAACTCTTTTATTGCTTTCTTTTATGTTTTTGTTTAAATAGTTGTAGTCTTAGTTGTAAATTATATGTACGTTTATAACTTAACCATATGTATATTATTAGTGATGATGTTTTTTTTTTTATTTCGTATTTTCCGTATTATCTTTTTATTACATATTTAAATCTATCGTGAATTATTTTTACAACCCGTAATAATTTTAACAAATATTCCGCAACTTGGGTAGATTTTATTTCTATTTATTTTATTTTCTTTTATGTGTGACATCCTCCAAAGGGGTGTTACATTGATGAGGTAGAATTCATCTCTCTTTTTTATCCTTGTTATGAATAGAATTCCCTCTAATTTTGTTGCCTTGTTTTTGCAGTTCTTAATGTTGTTAGTTAAGTGGCGGATACGGTACTCTGTGACTCTCAAGTTAGTTTGTTTTTCAGTTTCCCAAAATAACCGAATCCTTCTTCTCCTTTAAAATGGATGCCATTCTTTCAAACCTGAGAAAACATTTTCCTTCTCTCCCTCAAAATGCTCTAAAAAAAATCTACAAAGTTCGATGTGAAATATTGAGACTGTTAATGCACAAATGTATGCCAGAAGATGTACGCTGGATAATTGAAGCAAAGGTCTGACTAGCAAGTGAGTCTTCAATTTCATTTGACTCATACATGCCAGGTCTTGGAAGAAGTTCGTATTCTAAAAGGAGAAGAGTAAAAAGGTTACAAGTCTATTACAAATGTGGACGATGGAATTGTAACAAGCGATGTCGTTCTTTGGGGATGGTTTCCGCAAACAGAGAAGATAAAATTTTCTTCATTAAGAATGGACTGAGTAAGGAGTCATTAGATGATATCTTATTGACTCTTGAGACGCATTCTTGTGGATTGGTGCATCGTGAACTTCTTAATTTGTGGAATCTCTTCAAGGATGAAGAAAAACGCTACAGTCTTGGGAATCTGACTCTAAAAGACCCTGTTTGCCAATTTATAAGAAAATTGGATGGGAAGCTTATCCTCGACTCATAGAAGACGTTTAAGTCGTTACTGGACCTTAAACCAGAGGCAGATGTGAGTCATATCCATATACAATTTGTACATATCATCCTCTTCTTCTTCATGTCATCTTTCAAAAAAAAAGTTTGAACAAGGGCGATCCGGAAGGAGTACCATGGCTTTAATTAGTTATGGAGCCCCAGCCTTTGGCTGACCCGTCATTGACTCGGGTGGACCTTTGCACGCTGGTCCTTAAAAAAGTTCATGTACCATGCTCTGTAGAGAGCCGCACTCCAAAACCCAATGTTTACCATCTAGGCACTGTGGAGTTGATGGATAGGCAGAAGCGTCCCACTCTGGTTATTAGTGAGAAGTAACCCACAGTTGCAAAAGCGTATGAGGCATCTAAGCTTGATCCTTTCTTTTATTAGAAGGGGCTCTCAGCGCCCTGGGATGGGATGTTTTGGATCTTGGACATTACGGGTTTCAGATTTTAGCATCTTTGTTAATGTTACGAGCCCAAGTGTGAGCGCTCCAGGTTCCAGACCCAGGATGGAAACCCACGATGGTTTCTTCTTTCTCCTTTCTTCGAATAAACAGATGTGAGTATCTATTGCACTGGTGACACGCAGTATAAAGATATGCCACTACTGCACTCATGACGCGCAATATAAAGATACGCCATGAAAGTTGTACATACAGGTATGTCATCATTTACTATTATATTTCTTTTATCTTTGTATGATTTTGTTGTATTTTGGTTTTGGACAGACGATCCTTCGAGCAGGGTCCTTTAGGGGTTTCTAGACTTTTTTACCCTGATGATTTTCTTAAAGTCATAAAAAAAATACAAAAAAAAAATTCCTTTATCTTTGATCTTTGATCCTAACCCAACAATAGCTCAGATAGATTGGTCAACAAGAAGCAGTGAGGGAAACAGGATGAAAAGAAAGCCAGATCTGACACTTCATTTGTAACTCTCCTTTACCTTTCATTTTATTTATCATACCTTGTTTCTGTTTAAATTTGTGTCAGATTTCTCTAACAGGTAATATCTTCTATCCTTTACTCATCTATATTTTAACATTGAGGACAATGTTGTGATCTAGTTGGGGGGAAGGATAGTTGACCAAAAAAAAATTTTTTTTTAGAAGTATGATATAATTGTCATGGACTTACTAAACCAATGAATGATGACAGAGTAAGGAGTAATTTTACTTTTGAGACGCATCTAAATTGGGAAGTATGTTTAGTGATATGACTGTCAGAAACCTATTCGTAGTAAAACCAATTAGTGATGGCAGAGTAAGGAGTAAATTTTGGAAACAATTTATTACTCTTGAGACGCATCTTAGTTGGGGTAGTAACTATTTAGTGTTTATTTGTGGAAGTAACAAAGTTTTGCTGTTTGATTTCCTTTGAAAGATTCAAGCGAATGCACTCTCACATCCTTTGAAGCAATTGAAATTCAAGAATCATAGCATGATTGAATAAATTATCGTCTTTCTTAAATTTTACATGCTTGGTTATGGATGTTGAATTGGTGGATTGAGAATGATAGAAATATGTCTTGTGAGATTTTGAGCCTATTGATGAATAGATTGAATATCTATACCATTCTCTTCTTTCTTGTGTGATTTTCACTCATGGAATTGTTACTCTAGAACTTGCTTTGATTCTTTTTGAGGCTACATTTTCACATGCATACATTAATATGATTGAGGCATTTTGAAATAGCTACTTTGACCAAATAGCCATCCTTGTATATTTTCCATTGTGTAACCCTTTTGAACTTATTTGACCATTCCTTATTTTTAGCTCATTCCATACCTTAAAAAAAAATAAAAAAAAAACATGTTTTTACTCAACCGTAGGGAATAAGAGAACATTGACCTTGTTCTTGAATAAGTGTGGGGGTGTGTGTGCAAAATGATCAACAAAAAAAAATTGACCACCGTTGCAATCAAAGGATCATCAGAGTCTAGAATAAAGGTGGGTGCTTGGAAACAACAAGAAGAAAAGAAGAATGTTCAAGTCTAACAATGAATTCAATTCACCAATTTGGGATTGATCTTCAACAAAACATTAGTCAAATATTGGTGATTGTCCTTTATGATGAATGTTCTCAAACATTTTCTCCACTCTAATTATACCATAATGTAACACCCCAAACTTTAGGATAAATGACCGTTATGTCCTTTTTGTATTGTTTGTTATTTTTCTGTATGAAATACAGTTTTATTTTACTAACTGTGATTTTATTTGAACTTTTTATGTGATTTGCTCCGGGTCAGGAAAATAATAATTTTCGGGCTGGGGAAATCTTATTTTAATTATTCGGAGCTGGGGGATCTTACTAAACCCAATTCGAATGATACGATTATTAATCTTTTAATTTTTAGGATTTAATCACAAATAAAATAATTTTATATTATTATAATATTATTTTATTAGACAAGACAAATAAATGAAAGTGGACTCGAGAAATGTCTTCTTGCGGGACCCACGTTTAGAGAAACAGTCAATGGTTTTGGCTAGAGGAATTTCTAAGCCAATAAGAGTGAGTCAACGAAGTAGGCTTGACAATTTCCAACCAATAGGAAGAGGTCAACAAAAGTGGTTAGACTAATTAGTTTGTAATTAGAAAACCTAAGCTAGTTAGTTTGAAACCTAACTAAATTAGTTAGAAAGCTTGTTAAGTAACTAAGTGATAATAACCTAGTTAACTATCTAGTTGATATCTAAGTTAATAAAAATCTATAAGCATAAAGCTAACTAAGCTAACCTAAGTAAGTAACTAGTTAGACAAGTAACTAAATTATTTAACTTAAGTGTAACTAGATGACTTAAAAAGAAGCAAACTTAGTTGCTTTCTCCTTAGGGCATTCGGCCAAAGCACACCAAGGCAAGCCAAGAAGCTTCAAGACCATGCATAGTCATTGCATGACTAGGTTTGCATGCACCAATGATAACTAAGCTTGGAGACCAAGTTTTAATCCTCATCATTGATCATTTCTAAGGCTTGGATGAAGCCAACCAAGTGGACACCTCCTTTGCATTGAACTCCACGGCCATGCATCACTTTGGAGAGCAAAAATCACTTCATTCTCTAACATTTTCTCTCTTCTCTCTCTTCCAAAAACACAAAACACCATTATTGTCTTCTTTGTGCACCATTCGGCCAACAACCCTAAGTCACCATCCATCCACCCAAAATTTTATCCAACCTACTTTTCTAAACCTAAACACAATTCTAAGAACATCTCTAGTTGAGAGTTCTTACAAAATCTATCATCTAAAGCTTGAAAAACTACTTTGGAGATTCTACCATGAAGGTGAAATTTCTTATTTTTCATTTTTCTAAATTCTTTTTCAAGGTTCTAAGCCATGATTGATCCATGGTTTAAGCTTTCTTTCATGTTAGTAACTTGTAGAAATTATTTAAGCTTGATAGGTGTCTTTGGAGGGCGAAACTGTAACATCCCAAAAATTTATAATTTTAGAATAAATGATCATTTTACAATATTTGGGATTTTTAAGAATTTTTTTAGATTTTTTGGAGAATGCAGAATATTTTAATATTATTCCTCGTATTGCGTGCATATTGAGCAGAGTTGGGAAAATAAAATATTTTTCCTGAGAACCTTGAACTATGGAAACGTCAATGGGGGATCTTACTAAACCTATGTCGGACACAGTTTACAAGGTTTCACGTCCTTTGAGAAATTTTTAACAGATAAAATAATAAAACATTGCGCAGAAACTACCTGTCAGATTTGTTAATGTTGACTTCTGCCAACTATAATTATTGTCCAATAAATAATAACATGTAATAAAAATCTTATCACACTATTCAAAAATCTACCTTGTGTCAAGCTCCTTTAGCCTTATTTTCAAAATAAAAATAGAGTTAATTAAAAGCCCATTGTAGGAAGCTTCCAAGAAGTTTCCTTGTGGACACATTTTTCTCTCTCTTCCCTCCTCACCCTTCTACACGGCAGAGGCCCCTTTTTGGGAGTCAATAATCACATTTTCTTCTTCTTCTCTTCTTCTTTTCTTCT
The DNA here is from genome assembly GCA_029884605.1 of Ormosia emarginata. Lineage (NCBI taxonomy): Eukaryota > Viridiplantae > Streptophyta > Magnoliopsida > Fabales > Fabaceae > Ormosia > Ormosia emarginata. The sequence goes on from JAQQTP010000088.1 coordinate 53,567,875, forward strand.
CCCTCCTCTCCACCGTACACACACACCCACACATTGGAGACCAACTCCATTATTTACTAAACAAATCACATTTTACTTGTTTTCTTCCATCATTCCAAGACCATTTTCCTTGTGGCCATCCTTGGTTCTTCTTCTTCCTCCATTCTTCACCATTGAAGCTAAAGCTTTGAGCTTGGAGGTAAAGTCTTAACCTTTCTTTCACTTTCTTCTCGTTTTCGTTTTTCTTGGTCACCTATGTGATCAAGAACTCATTTTTCCATGGTTTGAGTGGACATTATGGAAATCACTCACATTGGTGTTCTTCTTGAAGGGAAAACGAAAATCTAGGGCAAGAAGAGGTAACACCTTGTGTTGTCTTCCAAATAGGTAAGAGGGAGATGATCCTCTTCAACCAATCTTGGTAGTAAGGGAATGTCTTGTATGTGAGTTGTTGTTGATTTCTGAATCCATGTATAAAGTTCTCTCATTTTTATGTTGTTCTTCATGATAGTGCATTTTGTTTGGGTTTGTATGATTTATTGATGCCTCTTGCATGATTTGAAGGTATATTTGAGTGACTTGTTGATTAAATATGATAATGATTGGTTTGGTCTGAGTTAGAGGACCTGGAGAACTCTGTTTTCTGCAAGATTACGCGTGGTAATTGATTACACGAGGCTTGTACTCGATTACCAAGCTCTTAAGGGTACGAAATCGTGATTCTGGAAATCTGGTAATCGATTACATCTTGCGTGTAATCGATTACAGAGATTCTGTCTAGCTTGTAATCGATTACAAGAATGGTGTAATCGATTACCAAGCCTATGATCTTATGAAATGGTGCTTCTGGGAATCACGTAATCGATTACAACTTGTGGGTAATCGACACGGGTTGTCAATTGGTAATCAATTACCACTACTGTGTAATCGATTACAGGGCCTTGAAGTTACGAAACGTGATTCTGGGATCATGTAATCGATTACAATAAGATTGTAATCGACATGTGGATCTGTTTCTCTGGTAATCGATTACCAGGGTGATGTAATCGATTACCAAGACCAAAAATGAGATTTTTGAGCTGGAAATGATTGAGATTATGGTTCTTTGTCCTTTGTAACTCAAACATAACCTAAAAACTCTGGATTAAAGGATTCTACTTTACTTAAATGTGATAGGAATATGTATTCATACCGATAGAGAAGAAATGATTTTGAAAATGGAATTCTTGGATCCATGACATGGAAATTGTGGTATGTGTGTGATAAGGAACATATATTGATGCTTATATTGGCCTATTGTGGCATGTTATGTAGTGGTATGAGATTGTGAATCATACATGTCCATGCATAGTATCATATGCATTGTGAATGTCCTTGTGGACTGTTGTAAGGCCAAGTTGCCTAGGAGATTGAACACACCTTAGTGCGGGTGCGAGTAGACAAGTGTGGGTTATGTGATGACCTTGGGGGCGTCGGGGTGCGGGTCCCTCACATGGACAGTTTAGAGCTCCTCTGTGCCGTGGGGCAAACCGATGCAAACACACCGACGATCCGGACTTGACACTGTCCTATATCGTGATCTAGTGTAGAATGTCTGTACAATGCCATGATTGTGCACGAGAACATTTATTGATAGCACTGGCCTCGGCAGCCGAGTTACAGACATGTCTCCTGATCTTTCTCTCCGCTTGTTTGAGTCTAGCTCCATGGAGTAGGAATTGGGAAAGCATGCATTGTGCATCATTCATTATTAGTCTTGTAAACTGTTGAGCATGAACACCTGTGAATGTGAAGATAACTGTTGTACTTCTGTAAATGGTTATCTGATTATTGTGCTGATTCTTAGAAAAACTATTGTGATCTGCCTGCTATTGCTTACTGTAGTTCTACCTTTACTATAAATATCACTGTAGTTATTGACTCTGATTATTGCCTAGAATTAAATTGCTTTTATTATAATTTCCGCTGTTGCTATTGATAAATATATGAACTGTATTGCTCGGTGGGCACTTTGCGCCATGCTATTTTCTTGCTGCCAATAGTGGTAATGAAAGACGGGTGTCTCACATCTTTCCTATATATCTGTATTGCTGTTTTATATTCATATTTGATAAAAGGCCGGGAAGGGGATGATGGGGAACCACACCTTGCCGATGGGGTTAGGAACCTGGCAAGATTTCTTCGATTTCGTAGGAGTGCAGCTGCATGGAGGCATTGATGCCTGTTGTGTCAACTGGGACGCCGAGTGTCATATGCATATGGGGTTGCGGCCTTGTCTCCTAGTAGTACCCATCCCTGGGTTATTACTTCTCCTCTTTTACGTGTTTTATTCCCGCTGTATTTTATTTGAGTCTGTAATTATTACATTCTATGTTATCAGTGCTTTGTGTAAATTGACTATAAAATATATAAGGAAATGATTCTATTTTGTGGTTGTATTATGGGTCGAATATATTTATATTTCATTCGAGGCTCGTATTTTCTACTTATGCATATTGTCAAAAATATATATATATAGACTCCTGAGAATTTGAATGACTGTTATCATGACTGTGACACACTTGGATTTAGTAACTGTGGTGTAATGACGATTGTGCCGCGGTTGTTAGATCTTGGTGCGTTACAGAAATCGAAACCCTTAGAAAAGAGTGAAAGAGATTTTAGCTTCACTTAAGGTCAGAGGAAGACTTGAATCTTATCATCCTTGGGTGGTGATAAGAAAATGGAGTTGTTTGTGATTGTAGAATCCATAAGGATTCATTTGTGTGCTTGTTGTTATAGTCTTCTTGGTTGTGATTTGTATTGATATGCATGTCTACAAGCTTTGAATATATTGTATGTGTTAGAAATGCATGAATAAGTAGTAGGATGTGAATAATATGCAAGGTTTGCATGTGTGTTCCAAAGAGCACAAATCCAAGGCTCACGGCCTCAACACAAAATGGGAACCAAAATGTTCTCAACAATTTTCTAAAAGAGTAATTTAATTTACTTAGGTAAAATGACAAGATACAACATGATTTAGAATAAGAAAAATGAATTTGAAGATCAAATGGCAATTTTGTGTCTTTCGGCCAACATGCCTAAGTTGAATGTTTTGATTTCTAAAATTATTTTCAATCAAGGTTAAGGAATAATGCCAAAAGGAATTCTATTACAATGAGTTTAGAGGAATAAAAATGATTAGATTAAGTTAAAGAAGTTAAAACTAATGATTTTAATGTTTAGAAGAAAATACAGTAGCTTTTGTAAAATTTCTAAAGTAGAGCTCACTTTATGTTTTGAAGCCCGTTAGTAGTTTTCAAAAGTATAATTAGATGGTTGTAATATAATCAAAAGAAATTTTAACAGAAAATTTTAGAAAACCATTGTTATAGATTTTCAAAGCAAAATACTGTCAATTTTTGTTAAAAATGGACAAATAAGATAGAAAAGATATCCAATATATTGTATACGGTATGGAAAAATATTCTACGTAACTCAAACATATTAAATATTATTTCTGTTTATTTAAATAGTAATTTTTAAGGAATTCGGACAAGAAAATGAATTAAAAATCATACGCGATTGAGAAAATGATTTAAAAACAGTACGCGATTTTAAAAATAGCAAAATATATTTACGTGATTTAAAAACATTTGTAAAAATGATGAAATTGTGAAAACGCTATAAAATTTCTACGCAATTGATGAAAACAGTAAGTTTTACTATCGGGCCAAAGTGGTGGACCCGGGCAGATTGAGGAACAGTACTGTCAAGTTGGACGTACTGCGTTTGGTGGTTGAGGGCATTTTGGTAATTATTTGAGATTGAGGGTATATTGGTAAATATTATTTTTGGCCATGCATTGAGTTTTGCTAATTTGATTGATAATTGGTGATTTGATTGACGAGATGAATTACATCGTGTTGTCGGTGTGATAAGCGTAGTGTGGTTCATTTCTTTATGAACTTGGAGGCATTAGTGTGCGGATTATTCCACATGTGGACAGTTGGTCGCTCCTCTGGGCCGTGGTAACTGGCTACACACTAGTGATCTCGACACGCACTATACTTAATCAAGATCTGGTAAGAACTATGCTAGTACAATGCCTGTAGTTACACGATGTATGGACTGTGTACTACACCACGATGTTTTGGACAGTGGGCTATAGACACAATGTGAGACAGTGCAATAGTTGGTTGGGCAGCCTAAGGTACTAATAGGACTTACGAGTCATTCTCTTTTATGTCTGTGGTTGTAGCTCCATGGAGTAGGGTTGAGTCGCATTACATATGAGTTATGTGTTGTGCATTATAATATTTTTATCTGTACCATTTTATCTATACCATTTTATCTGTGACATTATGTGATGTTGTTACACTTAATTTCTGTGTTACTTTATATTATTATTTATGCTGTTATGGTATGTTATATTGTATGAATTGCTATATCTGTTATATTGTCGTTTTCTTATTTACCATGTTTGTGGTGATATAGATTGTCTTACCTCTTTATTGTACATGTTTTGTTTTCTGTATTTTAAATTATGTTTTAAAAGAAGAGTTTGAGGAAGAGGAACAGCCTCTTAAGTGTGTATATCCCAAGGACGAGGAGCAGCAGCAAGCTGAAGATCAGTTCGATGACTAAGAACCATCCGATCACCCATACCCATTGGATTGATTGAGTGAGTATGACGCTACCAGGATTCTTTGGTTTCGTGAGGTTGGATTTTCACGGAGGCTCTGAAGCCTGGAGACTGCGAGAGGACAGAGATTCGATTACGTACGTAGGGCGTCTGACTGTGACCATATGTACAGAGTTTGATGGAGTGTCTATCTTTTCTACTGTATTATATTTACATGTAGAGCTACCGCTATCTCTTAGGCGTCATTGGGGTGGTATGTTTGATGCGCCTAGTGAGATTAGCAGCGTGTCGACAGCACGGACTAGAGTCCGTAGAGGGTCGAGGCATCCTGGATACTTAGCACCTGAAGTTTCATCTGAGAGTGATCCTTCATAGGGTTAGAGTTCTGTGATGCGTACTTGGGCGCGTCGGCGTTTTGTATATATAGACTTCTTACTGCTTTGTTTACTGTGTCGGTTTAAATATTTATAGTTATAAATTATTTATATAACTTAAAACAAAAATATATGTATATTATGTGTGATGACAGTTTGTTTATTTTATGTTCCATGTTATTTTATTTCGTAATATTCTGTTTAACCGAAAAAATTTTACAACCTGTATTACTATGTAACAAATGTTTTACAACTTGGGTAGAATTTTATTTATCTTTATTTTATTTTATTTCATAAATGTGACATCCCCATAAGGGTGTTACACCATAATGCTCTTTTATTCTCTTTGGTATTTATCTTTTCATATCCATATTATCCCCTCTCCTTTACCATAACCCCATTACAACCTTGAATAAAGTCCTCTTGATTTTTGTATGCATGTGATGTTGATAGTAATTTTGACAATTAACAGAATTCTACTGTTTAGTTATTTCTGTGTACTGTAAAATTATTTTGAGTATTCTATCAGCATATTTGATCGTTTTGAGTGATTTACTTTGTGTAAGGAAAGTTATAATTTTCGGGCCGGGGAAAATCTTTATGTATTTATTTCTCTTGATTGTTAATTATTTTTAACAATCTGATTTGATTTTTATACGTTTTCTAATATTTGTGATTTTTGTGAATGATTATAAATTTTTATATTTCTCTGATTGTTTTTGGGCTATTTGTGGGCCTGGGTGGCCTTACATGGGCCCAGGTAGGTCCCACAAAGTGAAAATTTTTTTACATATAGAAAAATTTGTACTGTTGAGACGGAGACAGGGGATCTTACTAAACCTAAATCTGGAAACAGTTTTCAAAAATTTTTATATCGTGTTTTGTACTGTATTTAATTATCGGGTGATAAAAATACCATAAATATATTCTTTTGTGGAGTTATAGCAGATAAAATAGAAATTATACTGCTTAAGTCAACAATAGTGGTTATGACTACTTTTGACGACCAATAGGAAACAAGTTTAAATCTTTTGAAGGACCAATAGGAAGCAAGTCTAATATTGAAGACTTTGATATCAACCGTCGATTTAATCAACGATGTAGGATTAGTCTAATAAAATGGCTATGACCATTTATAACCGTTGGATTTAGATTTAAATCAAGGGTGAAGATTTGATCTTATAAAAGTGGCTAGGATCATTTGTGACTGTTGGATTTGGATTTAATCAACGGTGGAGATGGATCATTTACAACCATTGGATTTGGATTTAATCAATGGTGGAGATTTGGTCTTCTAAAATGGCTATGACTAATTATGACCCTTGGATTAAAAGTAAGAAGGAGTAATCTTGACCCTTCATTTTGGAGATACATCTAATGGCTAGGATTTCAAGGAAGAAAGATCTAATGGCCTAGATCAAGTCTTCTAATCAAAAGTCTACCTAAATCCTAACCATTGATCTAATCAATGGCTTAAATGGCTCTAAATGATGGCTAGAAAAGATGATAACTTATTGAATGCATAATGCATGGGGGGGACGGTTTTGTGCTTATTTTAGGACTTAAAGGAAAGTTTAAAGACCATTATTAGTGGTCTTGGTCAATTATGCATCATTATTGATCATTTTGCACTCAAGGAGAATGCTTGAAGAGGGGGGACTGTTTTTGTGCTTGTCTAGGAGCTAAAGCAAAGTTGAAGGCCATTATTAGTTGTCTTGGTCACTTATTGATCATTCTTGACCATTTCCTTCAAGCAAGCTCTTTGAAAAATTTCTCTCCTTCTCCTCCAAGCTAGCGCACGGCCATGACCCTCAAATCTACCCTCCATCACTCAAAAATTTTATTCAACCTAGTTTCTTGAATCCTTACCTTATTCTAAAAACATCTCTAGTTATGAGTTTTCACAAAATCATTCATCTTGAGCTTCAAGTTTCTATCAAAAAAGGGTAAAGTTCATATTTCTTCACCCAATCTTTTAGTTTTGATTTTCTAAGCCATGCTTGAATCATGGTTTACATATTCTTTTACTTGTTATTGATTTTAATATTTGTTTATGATCTTTTAGGGATTTTTCCAAGGAGCTCTACGAAATTGGTGGAAGGAAAACTAAGTGTTTTCACTTCATTCTTTATCTTAGCCAAGTCTAAGAAGCCTTTCTTTTTCAAAATCAAAAACTCCAACCTTGTTCTTCAAGAGGAATTTCAGCCATTCACCCAAAATCACCATCCAATGTCTTTTAATTTCATCCAACCATAGATCTTGAATCTACATGATTTTCTAAGCAACTTTCATGTTGGAGACTTTCTCTAAATCATTCATCTTCAACCTTGTTCTTCAAGCTAAAGATTGAAGCTTTATTAGTGAAGTTTATTAATCTTCACTTTTCTTTTGATTTTCAAGATTCTAAGCCATGTTTGATCCATGGTTTATCTTGTTTAAGCTTGATTTACTAATAAATATATGTTTTGTTTTGTATTTGAGAAGCCCTTGGTGGTAAAGGACTTGGAGAAAGAAGCAAAACAATGAGCTTTTGAGGATCTTCAAGAGGTAAGAGGGAGATTCATCTCACCAACCAAGTATGATGGTAAGAGATGGTTTGTGTATTTGATGGATGGTGAATCCATGTGAGGATTCATATCCATGGTCATGCAATAATTTATGTATGTTTATGTGCTTTGATTATTTGCCTATGCTTGGTATGATTTGTATGATTTATTGCTTTGATTATGGCATGCTTGTGATGTATATTTGAATATGTATGTGTATGCCATGATTTGATGATGGAAAGGAAATTGATTTTTAGTTCCAAAGACCAAGAGGATTTCAGCCAAGACACCTCAAAATAGGTGTTCACAAATTAATATTTCATGAGTGATAAAATTGGATGACTAGAAAAACAAGGAAAATAAACAAAGGGTTTGTTTTTCAAGAAGTAGTGTTCACGGTTTTGAGAACGATTTTTATTGATTTATTTTGTGTAAAAAGTTTCTAAGCATTTTACTAAACATGGGCAATGTTGATTTTAAGGATTTGCAAAGAAAGTGAAAATGAAAAATGAACAAATGATTTGATTTCAAAGACCAAGTGCTCACGGTTTTTGTAAAGGATTTTTAATGGTTTTGTTTGTGTAAAATCATATTGACTTAGAAGGAAAAATATTTGATGGTTTAAATAATCATGTACCACGGTTTTGGAAGGTTTGTAATACCTTGATTTTGATGAAACAAAGTGATTTTCCAAGTGGAAATATAATTGATTTAGTACAAGGATTTTTGGAAAGGGAATCAGAGTGTTTTATCACTTGAGAAATGAAATTTTCATATGTAAATGGACAAGAGAGGTTGAAAGTGTTTGAACCTCAATTTATTTTGAAGAGAATTGATTTTAGAATTTATTTGAGAAAAATGAAGAATATAATAGTGATTTGATATTTTCTAACGCATAACTCATCCTTTGGGTTTTGGAGTGCGTTAGGAAATTTTAAATGAGAAACACCGATTTAATTCAATGGAATTGTGAATTTGTGGAATTTGTTGCAAAAAGAATTTTCTTGAGTAAGAAAATGTGAAAAATAATGTGAGTAGTCATATTATTTTGAGAAAGGTTGAAATGGAATTTTTGAAGGTTGAGAAATATTTTTCATAATGGAATTATGGTGAAAAATGATTTACGTAACTTAAAAACGTGATTTTTAAGCTACGCGATTTGAAAAATGTTGAAATATTTCCACGCAATTTGAAAAATGTTGAAATATTTCTACACAATTTGGAAAGCGTTTAAATATATTTGCATGTTTGAGATATTGTTGAAAAATCACTACGCGATTTAAAAATGGTGGAATATTTTTAAGTAATTGAGAAAACATTGAAAAATCACTACGTGATTTGAAAATGCAACGGAAATGCTGTAAAATTTTGAAAACGTAACAGAAATGTTGCGTGATTGTGAAAACACGATAAAAGTGTTTTGTGACTATGAAAACACGATAATATGATTTCGCTGTCGAAAATACAGTATGATTACTATTGGGCCAGTGTGTGGACCCTGATTATGAGATAATGAAATTAAACTGAGAATGGGCCAATGTGTGGACCCTGAATATGAAAGTGTGAATTTTGCCTATGATTGGCATTGGCGCATTGAACATGCATTGGAAATGAGGAATTTTGCCTGTGATTGGCATTGGTGCATTGAACATGCATTGGAAAGATATGCATTGAGGCATATGATGATTTTGAATTGAACAAAAATTGATAGCTGATGTTATTGGGACCCTTGCGGTTGAAGAGGGAATGTGAATTGATAGTGAGGTCTATGATGGATCTTGGGGTGCGTCAAGGCGCAGCGGTCGACCAGTGGATATCTGTCTGTGGGCTACGGCTGAACCATATGCCACTTGGCGATGCAGTCCATTGCAACGCATTGACGATACCCGACAAGAATACAATTCTTTTCGAAAGCTGGACATTTGTCTGTGGGATAAGGCTGGGCATTGTCTGTGGGCTAATCTGGAAGATTGTCTTTGGGCTAAGGCTGACAATTAACAGAGCATTCTTCTCGAAATTGTGAAAACCTCCATGGAGTAGGACATTGAGTCTACATGCATAACATATGCATAAATCTGAGTATCTATATCTACATGATATAATAGTTGAGGAATATTAGATGATAATGATGATAATCATGTTGATGGCATTATTGTGATTATTGTGTGATGATAATAATGTTGATGGCATGATGATGATAGTTTATTAATGTTGAGTGCATTATTAGAATTATGATATGATATGTCTGTATGATATGCTGGTTGTATTATCTCTATGCTACCATGTTGGTATTGGCGTTGGTGATCTCACCTCTTTGTTATATTGTGTTGTTGTGCTTGTATTGGTAAAAATTATATAATAGATGGAACGAGTTGTCTTAGACATACAGGTGATAAATACTCTGAGATCGGAGACAACATCAGAGAATGATCATTCCAGATTCGATAGCGTGCAGTGTTAAAAAGGAACAAATGTCTGATGCATCAAGATGGATATACGAAGAAATAAGTATGTTAAGTTTTCTCGTTAGTGCTGTATAAGTAGGACCCATGATGGGGTTTGCTACTGTTAAAAAAAAGAGTTTGTTAGTTTTATATTTCTTTTTAAATTGTTAAATATTAATTAGTGTCAATATTGTATATTAGTAATACTTATGGATTTCAGTAAGTTTATATTTCTGTAATAAGAAATTTTAAAACTCACCCTTTTATAACTCAAACCTTTTATAAAATCATTTTCAGATTGGGAGTTGGTAGTCAGAAATATAATGCTTTAAGGAGGGTGTTACACTTTTGATTACATCTAGGTTCATACAATCCTCATACTTTCTAGATGGTCATTCTTCTCTTAAATTACCCTAGGTAGTCTTTTAACATACCCTAGAAAGCATGCATAAGAATCCTAACAAGTAGGAAACTCAATTCATCAAAAATAACATTTTTGAGAATTCTGGAGCTCATGCCTCGACGCAACCCTTATCACTTCGTGACATATTGCTCTTAGGAAAAAGGCTAGACTGATATTTTTCATCTCACACCCTGACATACCTATGCCATGCTGTGGCATGCTACTCTCAGGTGCACTCACACCTTGGCATGGACTTAGTCACGCTGCGGCTTGAGGTGTATTTCTGCAGAATTATGTAGAAAAACCAACAACCGAGTACTAATCCATTAGTGCTTTTGATGATATTCAACCATTCCAAAGCAATTTCTAGGTGATTATAAGTCCCTAATCAGTTCATTAATAAAGGGAATCATCAATCACCATCTTAAATCGCTAACTTTGGATTCAAGACCAAAATCACTCATCAAAACCTAATTCTCCACTTTGTGCATCAAATGTCCAAATGAGAAGTTCTAAGTTTCTAATTTAAATTTATACCTTGAACAAGTCATAAACAACCAACGAAACACATCCAAGAAAGAAAAACATTCCAAACACCTCTTAAATCCAATTTAACCTATTATGCACCATATATGCATAAGTGGTGAAAATGGAGAAAAAAAGTTATCAAGGACTCTAATCCCCTACCTTTTGTAGCTGAGATGAATCACCAAGCTTTGGATGATCTGAAACCTTAGTCTTCCTTTTAGCCTTTCTCTTCTCTTCTTCCTCTTTTTCTCTTTGGTTTCCTCCTGCACTTGCTGCCATGCTTGTTGTTTTGTAAGTGAGAAAAGAGTGAAATGAGATAAGCAAAGGGTGAACTTAAGTCATAAAAAGGAAGTAGTCGTATATGACTTATAGCACTTAAGGTTTTATATTGATATTTCTCGATCTGCTAAGAACAATTAGTTTTAGCTAAATCAAGACTTCCAACTTCCAATAACTTTAAAATAAATAATAGGATTCATATATAATGTTGTTTCAGCATCATCTTATTTTTTTCATATCTGCAGCTAGTCAATCGGGTATTAAATGCACAACTAGTATGCTTAAAAATACCAAACTAACTCTATATTTCTTGAAACTTTAACCACATATTACTTAGTTCATTTGTGACTTAGAAACAAATTCCCCATATTTGTTTCCCTCATATAAGCAACTTATGTCATTATTTGAGTTATTTTAAGTTATTTTTCACCTTTTCAGTTGCAACAAAGTGCCTAAACTAAATTGAACAGGCACGTTAAGTAAGTCATATGCTACCTTTGTATACATATAAAAGTCTAACATGTTATTAAAGGTATTACATATTTCACTTTAAAGATTAGCACTAAGGGCATTTCGGTCCTTTTGCTCAACTTCGTATCTGTTAAGTGTAACACCCTCCCTAGGGTATCACATGTCTGACTTCCGACTCATAATCTGAAAATGTTTTCATAAAAGGTTTGAGTTAAAAACGTGGGTTTAAAAATTTCTTTCTTGCTGAAATATAAACTTACTGTAATTTATAAGTAATACTGAAAAAAACATATTGAAACTAATTCATATGCAATCATTGACACCAATTAATATTTAACAATTTGAAGAGAAATATAAAACTAACAGACTCTTCTTCTTTTTTTTAACAGTAGCAAACCCCATGACGGGTCCTACTAAATAGCACGGTATAACACTAACGATAAAACTTAACATACTCATTCCTTATCTTGTATCCAACTTGTTGCATCAGAACTCTACTCCTTGTCTACTCGAGAACACCTTCGAACTTGAGATGACCCACTCTTCAATGTTTTCATCAATCTCTAGAGTATCCATCGCCCGTTATGTCTAAGACAACTCAATCCTTCTATCATTTGATTTTAACAGTACAGACACAGCAAAACAACATAACAAAGAGGTGAGATCACCTACGCCAATACCAACATGGCAGTACAGAGATAACACAAATAACAAATCATACAGATAGATCATACTATAATCATGTTATCAGCATTAATCAACTATCATCATCTAATCATTTATCAGTTTAATTATCATCATCATCATCCAAATAATCAAAACAGTTGTCATAACCAATATCCCTCAATTAATATATCACATAGATATAAATGCTCAGACTCATGCATGTGCACAAAGACTCAGTTTTTCAAAAACAACTCCATGGAGGTTTTCACAATTTCGAGGAGAATGCTCTGTCAATTCTCAACCTTAGCCCAAAGACAATCTTCCAGTTGTTGAAAAGAATCGTGTTCTTGTCGGGTATCGTCAATGCATTGCAACGGATTGCATCGCCAAGTGACACAGGGTACTCGCCAGCTGTCCACTTGGTCGACCGCCGCGCCTCGACGCCCCCAAGATCCATCATAGACCTCACTATCAATTCTCATTCCCTCTTCAACCACAAGGGCCATATACAATGCACGAATATATCCGTGCAAGTCCAACCCCAAAGGGCCAAATCTTTTCAATTTCATTTGTTCAATGTATCATATGCCTCAACGCATATTTTTTTCCAATGCATGTATAATGCACCAAATCCAATCAAGCATCTCTTTCCAATGCATATAAAATGCACCAAATTATACTGTATTTTTCAATAGCAAAAATCATGTTATCACATTTTCATAGTTATAAAACACTTTCATCGTGTTTTCAAAATTGCGTAATATTTCCGTTTCATTTTCACAATTCCAAAACGTTTCTGTTACGTTTTCATAATTCCAAAATGTTTATATTACGTTTTCAAAATATCGTAACACTTATGTTACGTTTTCAAAATTCTGAAACGTTTCTGTTATATTTTCACAATACCGTGACACTTCTGTTACGTTTTCAAAATACCGCAACTCTTCTGTTGCACTTTTAAAACACATACTAATTTTTTAACGTTTTTCTTAACCGCGTAAAAATATACGTTTCTCAAAATCGCATAGTATTTTTCCACTGTTTCAAAATCGCGTAACTTAAAAATCATTCTTTTAAGTCACATAAATCATTTTCCATCATTCTCAAAATATTTAAAATACTTTTCAAATCACATAACGATTTTCCGCTATTTTCACAATCACATAAAAATAATTCATCACTTTTCCATCATGTAGTGATTTTTCAATAGTAATTCAGATTACGTAAAATATTTAAACGTAATTCAAATGGCGTAGAAATATTTTAACGTATTTAAAATCGCGTAGAAATATTTTTCCATGTTACGTAACTTAAAAATCACATTTTTAAGATACATAAATAATTTTTCACCACAATTTCATTACAGAAAATATTTCTTGACCTTTAAAAATTTCTTTTTAACTTTTCTCAAAATAATATAACTTTACACTTCATTTAATATATTTTCTTACTCAAGAAAATATTTTTCCATAGTTCTTTACTCAAGAAATTCTTTTTCAAAATATAATTCACAAAATCACTTTTTCATTAATGTAAATCAACGTTTCAAAACTTAACATTTTCTAACGTATTTCAAAACTTGAAAATAAGTTATACGTTAGTAAATTTTCAAAACACCATTATATTCTCTATTTTTCCCAAATCAATTCTAAAATCAATTCTCTTCAAAACAAATTAAGATTCAAACCCTTGCAACTTTTCTTTTTCATTTTCATATGAAAGTTCATTTCTCAAGTGATAAAATACTTTGATTTTCCTTTCCAAAATCCTTATACTAAAACGTTTTGTTCAAACATTTTGTTTCCACTTTAAAATTACTTTGTTTCATAAAAACCAAAATTATTCCAACCTCCAAAAATTGTAGAGTCTTTGGCCATTGAAGCCATCAAATATTTTCCTCCTAAATTGATATGGTTTTACACAAACAAAACCATTAAAAATTCTTTATTTTCAAAACCGAAATACCGATGGTCATAAAAACCAAACCCATTTGTTCAAATTCATTTTTACTTTCCTTACAAATCCTTTTTCACTTTCTTTGCAAATCCTTAAAATTATCATTGCTATTTTCATTTAAATCTCATGTTTAGTAAAACACTTAGAAACTTTTTACACAAAATAAATCAATAGAAATCCTTCTAAAACCGTATTCATGTACTCTTTGAAAAATAAATTCTTTGTTTATTTTCCTTACTTTTTTAAACATCCATTTTCATCATTCAAGAAAATATTAATTTTGTGAACACCTATCTTGAGGTGTCTTGTTCGAAATCCACCATGTTCTAAGTACTCAAAAATCAATTCTTTTGTTCTTGAAAATTTTCAACATGAACCCTAATCAAGGGCATCAAAACCGTAGCTCTTCCTTGGCTATTGGAGCCAAAAATCAATTTCCTTTCCTCCATCAAGTCATGACATATACATATATATTTCATTATAAATAATATAAGCATACCATCAAAGCCATAAAAGCATGTATAGCATATCAAGCATATCATCAAAGCTATAAAATCATGCAAAGCATATCAAACATAGAAAATTAATCAAAGCTCATAAACACCCACAAATTAATTACATGACCATGGATATGAATCCTCACATGGATTCCACATCCATCAAATAAAATACCATCTCTCACCACCATGCTTGGTTGGTGAGATGGATCTCCCTCTTACCTCTTGAAGATCCTCAAAAACTTCTTGTTTTGCTTCTTTTTCCAAGTCCTTCATCACCAAGAGCTTCTCAAATACAAAACAAAATACATAGAAATTAGTATACTAAGCTTGATTAAGAGGAACCATGGATCAAACATGGTTTAGATCATGAAAAAGAGAGAAGAAAATGAAGTTTCCTTATACTTCACCTCAAAACCCCAATAACTTTGATCTTGAAGAAACTCCTCGAAGATGAATGATTTAGAGAAAATCTTCAACATGAAAGTTGCTTAGAACATCATGTAGATTCAAGATCTATGGTTGGATGAAATTAAAAGAGCTTGGATGGTGATTTTAGGGGTTTTGACCGAATGATATCTCTTGAAGAACAAAGATGAAATTTTTGATTTTTGATAGAAATTTGAAGCTTGGATTTGAAACTCAAGATGAATGATTTAGTGAAAACTCATAACTAGAGATGTTCTTGGAATGGTGTTTAGGTTTAGAAAATCAAAACTAAAAGATTAGAAGAGGAAACATGAAATTTACCATTTTTGGTAGAATCTTGAAGCTTGGATTTGAAGTACTAGATGTTGGATTTTGAAGAAACCTTCAACATGAAAGTTGTTTAGAATAAGGTAAGGATTCAAGAAACTAGGTTGGATGAAATTTTTGAGTGATGGAGGGTATTCTTGGGTGTCAAGACCGAAGCATGCTAGAAGGAGAAGGAGAGAAAATTTTCTAAGAGCTTTGCTTGAAGGAAAGTTTCAAGAATGATGAAGTATGGTCAATAATGACCAAAGGTGACCAATATGGTCTTCAAAGCTCCTAAATTCAGACCACAACCGTAGCCCCCCTTCTTGCATTCTCCTTGAATGCAAGCAAAGCAATAATGAAACAAAATTGACTAAAGCAAGTCATAATTGACATAAAGCATCAAATAATGTCATAAAGCTTTTTATTTGTCTTCTAAACAAGCCAAAACCATCACCTTCTCTTCATAATGCATTCAATAAAGTTGTCTTCATTATTTGCCACCATTTGAAGCATTTCTAGCCATTGATTAATTCAATGGTTAGGATTTAGGTAGATTTTTAATTTTAGAAGACTAAATCTAGGCCATTGGATTTTTCTCTTTTAAATTCTAGCCCTTAGATGTGTCTCCAAAATTAAGGGTCAAGATTGCTTCTTCAAACATTAAATCCAAGGGTCCTAATTAGTCTTTGCTACTTTAGAAGACCAAATCTCCACCATTGATTGATTCTTCATCCAATGGTCATAAATGGTCTTTGTTACTTTTTAAGATTAAATCTCCACCCTTGATTTAATCTAAATCCAATGGTTATAAATGGTCTTTGTCATTTTTCAAGACCAATTCTACACCTTTGATTACATCTATGGTTGATATCAAAGCCTTCCTAACTAAGCTTATTCTCACACCATTGATTAAATCAATGGTTATTATCCAAGGCTTCTTTATTAAGTTTGTTTCTTAACCTTTGATTAAATCAATGGTTAATATTCAAACTAAGTATTCTCATCCAAGGGTATAAATCAAGTCAAGCTCTCTTTGTTGACTACGCAGTATAATATTTATTCTTGTATCTTACAAATAATATTTTTACTGTATTTTTATCATCCGATAATTAAATACAATATAAAATACAGTACAAGAAATTTTCTAAAACTGTTTCCGGATTCAGGTTTAGTAAGATCCCCTGTCTCCGTCTAAACAGTACAAATTTTTCTATGCGTAGAAAAATTTTTACTTTGCGGGACCCACCTGGGCCCACGTATGGCCACCTGGGCCCACATACAGTAAAAAAATACATAATCATCCACAAAAATCACAAAAATTAGAAAATGCACAAATATCAAATCAGATTACGTAAAATAATTACCTAACAATAAAAATTAAATTACGTAAAGTTTTCCCTGGCCCAAAAATTTTTATTTTCCTGACACGGAGTAAATCACTCAAAATAATCAAATACGCTAACGGAATAATCAAAATAATTTTACAGTATCCAGAAATCACTAAACAGTGAAATTCTGTTAACTGTCAAAATTACTGTTTAAGAGATACGGAAATTTTAGGGTGTTACATTAAATTTTGGGGTGTTACATTAAGAACACCCAGATTTCTCCAAATCAAGTTTCCTAACTTCCAATAACTTTATAATAAATCCTAAGATTTATCTAAATTATTGTTTCGTCATTATCTTACTTTTCCATATCTGCTACTAGTTAATTCGGCATTAAAACACACTCACAATATGCTTAAAAATACCAAATGACCTCCGTTAACTCTAAAAAATTAACCATATCGCATTCCACACATTTGTGACTTAGAAATAAATTCTCCATACTTATTTCAATTAGCTAAACCCTTTATGCTAATATCTGAGTCATTTTTAAGCTACTTTTCACCTTCTATGTTGCATCAAAGTGCCTAAATGAATTCAAATTGTCACAAAATTTAACAAGAATGCTAAGCTAGTATTATGTTACCTCTATAACTATATACAAGCCTAACATGTTATTGTAGATGTTACATAGCAATTACAAGTAGCAACTATAGGGTAGTTGCTCTTTCTCTCAATAAACCAAAAGTAATTGCTTCTTTTGACAACAACATTAAAACTTAATTTTTTTAAAATATACTTCAAGAACATAGATATGGTTCCAATAATATAAAAATGACATAATTATCATATAAAATCATTTCATGCACTTTAACACACAAAACACAAAATTAAATATAATATATGCATGAAATTAACATGAAACACGCAAAACACATACTATGCTAAAGTTGCAAGCAAAATAAGTAAACATGTTAAGGTTATAATTCAAGTGTGTCACAATTTTTTCAATCAAAGCACATTTTGAATAACAAGATGATTATTTTAATAAAATAGAGCACATGTTATACCTTTATATACTTTTTCCATTTACCTTGTTACCATTCTCTATTTTGGCTACCTTGGTATAATTGTTCTTTGGTAACTAAAAGAACTTTATTAACTTTATATTCCTTGCATTGCAACTTACTTATTGAAGAATAATTGGACTTGTAAAACATAATATGTTCTAAACATTTATCTAAAAGAACAAAGACAACAAAGAATCGTGAGTTAATACAAGTTTTACCAACTCCAATGCTTATCCTTTCTCGTTTTTTTAAATGTGATATTTCTTCCTTATTTGACCTTATAGGAGACAAATTTGACTAGCTCTTGTCATATGCCTAAGTATTCAATGTTAAGGAGCCATTGTTCCTTGATGCTTGTCTTAAGGCACTACAAGATATATTACACCTTTAGTATCCAAATTTTCATGGATCCTTGGGAGTTAAAGTTTGAAGATAATACCTTAACAACTTTGGGAACCCACATGTTCATAGAAGCATTTTTCTTTATAGCATAAGTGTGTAAGTTGTGCCCTTTTTGTCCATAATAGTTACAAGTCATATAAGGAGTGGTACAGATATTTGCTTTCACAACAAAATTCTTATAATATTTTTTCACTTTTACATTGATGAAAATTTAAAATCAAGTCCACTTTTATCAAAAGAACATTCTTGTTTTCCCAAACGAATATCTAGATTCTCTTTTTCATTCACAAAATTTGCAAGATCTTTGGTAAGCTCATCAACCTTTTCATTCATTAAGACATTTTCAACAATCAATTTTTGTTCATTTTAATTTGAAACATTTTCTAACTTCAAAAATTGAACTTCTTTTATCAAGATTTCAAGTTCAACCAAAGCATTATTAGACGTCCCTTACTATAAAATAATGATAATGATAGAAATAAAATTGAATAAAATAAAACAACAAAGAATAATAAACATGATTAGAAAAATACACAATCATATTTTTGGAAAATAAGGGTATAAATCATTAAAATAGTTCATAATGGAGACGTAATAGCTAGTTTTGAAAATGAAAGCAAGTTTAAAATTAAACGTGATTACCTAAAAAAATATTAATTTGATTAATTAAAATTAGTTAGGGGTAATAATTAGCTTGGAGCATCCTAACCAATTAAAATTGAGAAGGGGAGTGCAAGTTGGATTGTGCTCAAGTGACACCTCTGAAGTAAGTGTCATTTAAGTGAAGAGAGGAGTGCAAACTGTCCTCCAAGTTGCAGTAGGTGTCACTCAACTAAAAAAAGGAGAAGTGGCCTTTTGACTTATAAACACTAGAGTCTCTTACTCTTCCTATTAGAAACACGTTACTGAGAGAGCAGCAGAGAGAATACGTGAGTGAGACAGTGAGAGACTCCTTGATGCTCTGAAGTCCTCCTCTCTAGGCAGCAACCAGGACCTTCCACCTTCTATGATTTTCATCCCAGCCAACAATAGAAAGGGAGGAGTCAGAAACCTATCTCTTTCTTCCTTTTCTTTCATGCCCTAATCACTAGTTTCTCATTCCTAATCAAGTTTTTATTTTCTTTCTTCCCTCTTCAATTCATTTTCTTGGCTGAGAAGTTGATTTTTAGGACATACAAGCCACTAATCTTTGATTGAGAGTCAGAAAAGGGATGGTGGTCAAGAAAACTGTGGATGTTTGTTTTTGTAACATACCTAAGACTTTAGAGTAAGGTAAATAATAAAATAATAATCATAATAATAATGCATATGTGTGTACAAAAATATCTAGGTGTATAATATGGGAAAAAGTAAATAATAAGATAGTAAAATAATTAAATAAAATGAAAGAAAAATTGAATTTTGAAATTTACATTTGATTTAGTAGGATAAAAAATAGATGTATCAATTTTAGGAAAGGATAAATATAACTTTAATTAGAATTAAGATGGTAATTATAGCAAATAAGTGGTATATACTAGAAATTTCCTATTTAGAGACGGAAAAAATTTCATCTCTACTAGAGACGGAAATAGAGAAGAATTTGATGCATTAGAAAGGAAAAATAAAATTTAGAATTTATAGACGAAAATAATCCGTCTCAGAATTTTTTGTCTCTAATTTTGTCTCTATTTGGTCAATTTAAAGTCAAATATACTTAGAGATAGAATTTAGAGACGAGATTTATTCGTCTCGAATTTTACCATCTCTAATTCCGTCTCTATTCGGTCAATATAATATTTTAAAAAGTCAAATATGTGTAGAGACAGAATTTAGAGACGGAATTTATCCATCTCTAAATTTTTTATCTCTAATTTCATCTCTATTTAATTAAATAAGTATTTTAAAAAATAAAATATACATTAGAGACAGATGTATTCCTTCTCTAATTTTTCTACCTAAATCCCTAATTCCCAATTGAAACCTCATTCTCTCGCTCCCTCTCTCAACCGGATCTCTCATCTCCATCTCTCAACCTCCCTCTCTCAACCCTCAATGTCTCATCTCCATCTCTGAGCTCATTCTAGTTACCTTAGCCTTCCTTCTTTTTCACTCTCTAGTACTATTCTAGCATTATGCTTAGATCTTCATCTAGTAAGCACTTCCCTCACCTGGCAATAATTGTGATTCTGATTTGGGTTTGGGGTTAGGATTTGGTTGTTGTTTTTGATTTTAATGGTAATGATGATTTAGGGTTTGGTTGTTGTTTCCCTTTTATTTTTCTTGTTCTTGTTTCTGTTCCTTTAATAGTATATGGTTTTATTATTTTTTATCCTTGTGTATTATAATTTGCTCAGAAACTGTAGTGCCCGGAGTATCCATCCTATCAAAGCCACAATAACTGAAATCCCTATCCTTTAATAGTATGTGGTTTGCTTTATAGAATGGCATTTGCTCTGTTCTCTCCGTTTAGGTTGAGCTTTTTTTTATTATGAAATAACCAGGTGGGCTCGTAGACTAGAGATAGGAGGGGAATTTCTAGTCTTAGATCCTGCTTGGTTCTTCAGGTCAGTAAGTTTCCTTTGCCTTCTTGTTATTTAAAATCCTGGTTTTAATGAAATGCTTGTTATTTGCTTGCCGAGAATGTGGTTTTTGGTTTTAACCCCATGTTTGGATTATTAACTTATTAAGAACATGGTTTTTCCACTTCAACTTGGTAAAATGCAATTGATCATGTATTGATTTTGTAAAGTTTATCTATAAGTTACAACATTTGTAAACCCTATGCACCAATGAAGAGGTGTGATTAAGTTCAATAATTACTAAAATGACAGGTACAATATAATATTTACATTATTTAACTTTCATACTTGAAATTCTTTTCTTTTTAATAGTTGAAACTGTCTATGACAAGGGTTTTCTTGAGAAACCTGGTTGTATGTTCTGGCTTAGAAGCAATAAATAACCGTCCACATCCATTTTATTTTTGGAGTCTCAAAATCCAATATTATAATCTTCACAAACTTTGATGTGTCATTTGTGATGTATTGGTGTGGTATTTACTTGTGTTGGCACTTGGCAGTGGTACACAACAAGAAGGGCAAAATGAAAAATAAGACTAGTTGTCTCTATTGGTTTTTAATATCTGTCTCCATAGATATGGTCTATATCATTCCTTTTCTGTGTCTCTTGTAACACCCTTACAATTAGTTCTATATATGTTCTGGAATTTACATTATAATAATAATAGTAAGCACATGACGTAAGATATTTATTAAAAATTTCAAAGTATACTTTACATTATTATATAAAAGTATGAGCCTGGTTAGGGTGTAATAATAATTTACATATGTTGTAGGAGTTTATACAAATGTACATAATAGTACAAATACATATTCTATGCCTTGTAGACATTTTCCATACATCCATTATACAAAATGCATATCCAAAAGAAACAAAATAAATATCCTCTTCAGCTCGTACTCTGACGCTACAAGTACTGAACCTAGAATTATCATGGAATACATAATAACAATAGGGTGAGAATACTAATTCTCAGTAGATTCTATTATGAAAATATGTCATCACAATAATTCCAGTTGTTTCGGAGAAAATACACATTCTTTTAAAACTTGAAAATATATATATATATATATATATGAGGAAGGATCAACTTACACCGGTGTAAGTCTTTTTGACTTACACTCATTTTCAACCATTAGATCCACTTTCATCTAATGGTTACTTTTAATAAAATAATCTCAATCATTAGATGAAAGTGAATCTAACGGTTGAAAATAAGTGTAAGTCAAAAAGACTTATCTTGATGTAAACCGATCCCTATATATATATATATATATATATATATATATATATATATATATATATATATATATATATATATATATATGAGGGAGGATCAACTTACACCAGTGTAAGTCTTTTTTGACTTACACTCATTTTCAACCATTAGATCCACTTTCATCTAATGGTTACTTTTAATAAAATAACCTCAACCATTAGATGAAAGTGAATCTAACGGTTGAAAATAAGTGTAAGTCAAAAAAGACTTACACTGATGTAAACCGATCCCCTATATATATATATATATATATATATATATATATATATATATATATATATATATATATATTTAACTAGGAGGGTGGCAAACTGCCAAATCTAGTCATTCCTCTTCCCGAAACAGAATTCCATTTAATAGCTTTCAAAATATCCATCATCAATAATATATAATACATTCACAAATAATTTTTAGAAAACATTTTCCAACACAGTATTATAATTTGAGATTTATTCAGATACTCAAACACACATTTAATTTATACTCATAACATACTAATTCAATTCAATTTTTAGTGCTTATTCAAATTCTTATCATCAAATTATTACTTATCCCACAGAACCTATATCTCAAGCATCACAAGGTTAGGAGCCACCTCATATAACTCGGGTCCTATATTCTCATGGTAGGGAGTGATTCAAGGCCTCACTCTACTACTAGTATCCTATGAGGAAATTAATATGTGAGGAATATACTGATACTAATACTAATATTGTGAGGAATTTATACCGGAACATAGGATCCCCCTTACTCACAAAAGGTCATCTCCATGGTTCAAATGGAATCTCGAATACCCTACCCTCACACAGAACCATCTCTAAATCCACTATACTAAGTGAACCAATAGTTCAAATATACTAATGGATATTGAGTAGGAAAGCATGGACAATTACCTTCCCGTTCAAGAATAACTGTCCAATTCTCATTCTTAATTCGAATTCAATTCTCATGAGCACTGATCATTCAAACATTCAATTTCAAATACCATTTTAGCTCAACTTTAATAATTTAAGGAAGCTAATTTAAGGATGTATATTCTCAGATGCACAAATTTAATTGCTAGCTCAATCTTAATGATTTAAGGAAGCAATGCAAATTCCAATCCAAATTCCAAATTCTCATCCATCACATTTCACAAGTTCATATAAATGAACAATACCCATAATATCCAAACTCATTTGATTCACAATCAAATATTCAATAATTCTTCCTTCAAATACTATTCATTCTCATACTCATCAAATACTTCATGAAGATTTCTTTATCTCCCTTAGCTTTCAATTCTGCCTATAAGGCCTTCACAATATCAAATATGCATTATCAAGCATCGTAATTCATATACAATTTACATTACACAACCAAGAAGGTGAAAATAAGTCACGGCATATACTAAATTAAACTTAAAGCAGCTCTTTCTTAAATATGTGGCCATCATCATTAATTTAAATGTTATTATATGATACAAGTGTATCTAATTTATGACCATAACAAGGGCAACATTTTATCATAGTTTTCTAAAACTCTTCAAGCTACAATTATAAACAAAATTCTATCCACATAAAACAAGGCACTAGTTGTGGCTAACAAGCATCCATCAAACAACATAAGTTTTAATCTCTATTTAGGTCATAACTCTATACACACACATAATTAAACTTCTGGTCACTTACAACCATAATCATTTAGGTCAGAGAATAACTCAAAGTTCATTTTATTACCATAATTAACAATATAATAATAGCAACAACTATAAAATAGTAGCAGCAATAATAAACAACAACAACAACAATAATTAAACAACAGCAACATTAATAATACAAAGAGAAACAACAACAAAATAACAACGAAATAGTAGCAAAAACAATAGCAGAATTACAATAGAAACAACAAAGCAAAATTACAACAAAAATAGTAGCAAAATAACAACAGAAATAGCAAAGTAGAATTACAAAAAAACAACAACAAAATAACAACAAAAACATCTCGTAGAATTGTAGCAGAAATAGCAGACAAAATAATAGCGAAACAACAACATAATTACAAAGAGAAACATCAGCAAAATAATAGCAAAAATAGTAGCAGAATTACAGCAAAAACAACAGCAAAATAACAACAAAAATAGTAGCAGAATAACATAAAAATAGAACCTCTATAAATTTTGACCTTAAGCCTCACTAAAGCATGGTTTGGTAATCATTCTCTTTAAATCAAATTATAAACTCAAATCTTCATTCATTAAATGAGTAAGAACAATTTCAAAACAAGGCACACCTATTCCTCTTAATGTCAGCCATGAATTTCACAAGTAAACAGAACAAGTTTAAAACAAAAGACTTGCACCTCAAGCCTTTAGCTTCTCACCACTTCCTTCCTTTTCTTGCCTTTAGTTCCTTGTTCTTGTCCCTTGATTTCTTGTTGATTTTCCTTGTATTTTTGCTTCTTGGTTAGGGTTACACTATGTTCAGAAAATAACATAGAGGAAAAGGAGAGAATGAGATGAAATGGTGAAGAGAAAATGTGAAGAAAGATGGAGAATTCTCTAGATAATTTGGACGGCCAACATTTGACTAGGTTTGTAACTTTTAATTTGATGCTAGAACTTTTGTATCTGTTAAGCATTCTTTAATTCTCCAATACTAAGATTTCAAATTACCATAGGTATTAAGAAAAAAATTTAGGACTTAACCTAGTCCTTGGATTTATTTTTCCACAATTCTCCATATACCGCTATTTATCCATTAAGCTTTATTATTTGTTCTCAAGTTAAATTAAATTGCGAATTGAGTAATTATGCTTATTGATGCTTATCTTATTTTATAATTTATACCAACATATTCTTCATATTTTACTTGTCATTTTCATGAAATTTCATAATTTTTTGAGATACTTAACTGTTCTATTAATTTCTTATCGGTATCCTTAAAAATACCAAACTTGCTCTGTTATTTCTTCAAAATTTTCTACAACTCTTATTAATGGTCCTTAGATAGGAAATAATTTTTCATATTTATTTCTATTATATCAACTAATTTAGCAGATACTTTAATTATTCTATTATATTCAGTGTTATAGAATTACGCTCAAACTAGTTCAGAAAATTATATGAATTAACAGATAACTCTTACCAGCCATATTGAACTTCTATAACCCTAATTAAGATTATTAGGTTAAGAGGAATGTTACATCTCTCATTCTTACTACTACTTCACTCTCTCTAGTTTTTGGAGTGGTGGAGGAGGTGGTCTGGTAGATCTCTTTCTGTTTTCATTGCTTTATGATATCTGACAATTTTGTTTTTCATGTGTATTCATGTAGTTGGTTAGAGATTATTTGTTATTCTATTTTACTGACTAAGTGGCACAACCAAATGGAGGATTGGGGTAATGATTCTTCCTCATGTTTTTTGAATCTTGTTGGCATGTTAGAATTTGAAATTTGTAAAGAAAATGGTCTGACTCTTGAATGTTTCTATCTAAATTTGTTAAAACTACTGCTCAATTTGTACATTTTGGAGGAGTGTCATCAGTTATATAGATACTTAAATATGGAGAAAGATTAAAAGTAGTCATATTTGGCTGTAATATAATAATGGGGAAAGGAAGTAGTTGGATAAGCTGCAAAACATATTGGATTGTGAGGGGATGCATGCGCAGTTAATCAATTTTAGATGTGGTTAAGATGCCATTTTGTCACTTTGTGATCAACAACTTAAAACTGTGGTCAACCAGATTGATATGTGGTTAATATGGGCTATCAGATGTGTGAAAATGGTTAATTCCTTCAGAGTCCAGCTTTTCTCATGGTTAATTCCTTTTTCTCAGCTTCTATTAGCTTTGTTGTAAGTTGTTGCCTGATTTCTCAACAAGGTAATTACATTTTTCAATTTGCTGACAAGCTAGTAATCTCTTATGCTTTCAAGCTCATTTCATGTTATGTATGGAATGAAGTTTCTACTTGTTTTGTTTTTCTGTGGTCTGTAATTTTATACTAAAGTCTAGCATATTGAATCAAGCTTGTGATCTCATAAATCCCAACAATGTAGCATATAAATCAGAGTGGTTGTTGAGATGGGCACACTATAATTTATCTCTCCAAAAATAGGATCTTCTTCACCAAATCATTCAAGATTTGAAACATTTAGATTGTAGTCTTTTTTCTTGGGAAAGGATTCAATTCTTAACCAAGGAAGATCTAATTAGCAATCTCTTGAATTCTAGATTGTAGTTCTGGCATTGGCAGAGTCACTAAAAATCTGTTAATAAGATACTTCAATGAGGTTTGTCAGATTTACCTTCCTCACATATATATTTTCTTTGAGACTAAGTTTACTAGCTAGATCACTCTCTAATTATCTTTTGTTCTTTTGTAATTCATCAACTGATGTATATTTCAACTAATTGTTATTGGTGCTATAATTCTAATAAAAAGTCAGTGGAGCATCAATTATTTCAATGTTTCTAATGCCAAGAACATTTGGTCACTTCTCTTGTCTGGGATTGTGTTTATATTTGAAAGGTAACTTGGTGTTGTCATGTTTAGGAAACTATTAAGAAAGAGAGATAACAAACTAAATGGATGTTGTAGGGGGATCATAATGTTGTTCCTTTCTATCCAATATAGTGTTAGTGTAAAGATAAATATAATGAATTTTAGAAGTTGTTTTCAGATACCATATTGAAGTTGTTTCAGACCATATCATTGTACTTTGTGTAACACCCTCCTTAGGGCATCACATTTCTGACTCCCGACTTATAATCTGAAAATCAATTCGTAAAAGGTTTGAGTTATGAAAATATGGGTTTTCAAAATTTCTTCTTTACTGAAACGTAAATTTACTGAAAATATTAGGTAATATTGAAAATCATATTTCAACTATTCATTATGCAATATTGACACCAATTAATATTTCACAATTTAAAGAGAAATATAAAATTAACAGACTTTTTTTTTTAACAGTAGCAAACCCCATGACGAGTCCTACTTAATAGCACGGTACAACACTAACGAAAAACTTTAACATACTTATTCTTTTTTCTGTCCATCTTGATGCATCAGACATCTGTTCCTTTGTCAACACTGCACACCTTCGAGTCCTGAATGTCCACTCCTTATTGTTGTCACCAATCTCAGAGTATTCATCGCCCGTTATGTCTAAGACAACTCAATCCTTCTATTATTTGATTTTAACAGTACAGACACAGCAAAACAACATAACAAAGAGGTGAGATCACCTACGCTAATACCAATATGGTAGCACAGAGATAACACAAACAACAATATCATACAGGGATATCATAACAGACTTCTAATAATATATTCAATATTAATCAATTATCATCATCCAATCATATATCAATTCAATTATCATAAACAACAAATACGATAATGCCCTCAACATTGTCTAATTATCATCATCATCATCCAAGTATTCAAAACAATTGTCATAGCCAATATTCCTCAATTAATATATTAAACAGACATAAATGTTCAGATTCATGCATGTGCACATAGACTCAGTTTTTCAAAAAAAACTCCATGGAGGTTTTCACAATTTCGAGGAGAATGCTCAGGTTAATTGCCCAGCCTAAGCCCACAGACAATCTCCCAGTAGTAGAAAAGAATCGTGTTCTTGTCGGGTATCGTCAATGTGTTGCAACAGACTGCATCGCCAAGTGGCATATGGTCCAGCCTTAGCCCACAGACAGATATCCACTGGTCAAACGTCGCGCCTCGACGCACCCCAAGATCCATCATAGATCTCACTATCAATTCTCATTCCCTCTTCAACCACAAGGGCCAAAATAGCTTATTAGCTATACTTTATACAATGCACGAATATATCAGTGCAAGTCCAACCACAAGGGCCATAATAGCTATTAGCTATATTTTATACAATGCATGAATATATCAGTGCAAGTCCAACCCCAAAGGGTCAAATCTTTTCAATTTCATTTGTTCAATGTAATCATATGCTTCAACGCATATTTTTCCAATGCACGTATAATGCACTAAATCCAATCACAGGCATATCTTTTCAATGCATGTATAATGCACCAAATGCCAATCACAGGCAAAACATGTCATTTTCTCACACAGGATCCATATATTGGTTCTACAGTATTTATACTGTATTTTCAATAGGAAAATCATATTATCACATTTTTATAGTTATAAAACACTTTCGTCGTGTTTTCACAAAATTGCGCAACATTTTCGTTTCATTTTCACAATTCCAAAACGTTTCTGTTACGTTTTCACAATTCCAAAATGTTTATATTACGTTTTCAAAATACCAAAACACTTCTGTTAGGTTTTCAAAATTCTGAAACGTTTCTGTTATATTTTCACAATACCGTGACACTTCTGTTACGTTTTCACAATTCTAAAATATTTTTGTTACGTTTTCACAATATCGTAACATTTTTGTTACGTTTTTAAAATGCCGCAATTCTTCTGTTGCACTTTTAAATCACGTGCTAATTTTCTAACATTTTTCTCAATCGCGTAAAAATATACATTTCTCAAATCGCATATCATTTTTCCACTGTTTCAAAATCGCGTAACTTAAAAATCATTCTTTTACGTCACGTAAATCACTTTCTATCATTCTCAAAATATTTAAAACACTTTCCAAATCTCATAACAATTTTCCGTCATTTTCACAATCACGGAAAAATATTCTATCACTTTTAAATCACATATTGATTTTTCAACAGAAGTTTAAATTACGTAAAATATTTAAACGTAATTCAAATCTCATAGAAATATTTTAACATATTCCAAATCGCGTAGAAATATTTTACTGTATTTCAAATTATTTTTAAGATACGTAAAGTATTTTTCAACATTTTACAATCATGTAAAATATTCCTCAATATTCCAAACATTATTTTGGACTTAAATAAATCAATATCATTTTCAACACATTTTTCAAATTGCGTAAAAATATTTTACTGCATTTCGAATCGTTTTTAAACTACGCAAATAATTTTTCACCACAATTTCATTACAGAAAATATTTCTTAACCTTCAAAAATTCCTTTTCAACTTTTCTAAAAATAATATAACTTTATATTTTATTTTTTACATTTTATTACTCAAGAAAATCTTTTTCCAAAATATAATCCACAAAAATCACTTTTCCATTGATATAAATCAACGTTTCAAAATTTAACATTTTTTTCTAACGTATTTCAAAATTCAAAAATAAATTATACGTTAGTAAATTTTCAAAATACTATTATATTCTCCATTTTTCCCAAATCATCTCCAAAATTAATCTTCTTCAAAATAAATTGAAACTCAAACGTTTTCAACCTCTCTTTGTTTTCTGTTACGAAAATTTCTACTCTCTCTCAAGTGATAAAATGCTCTAATTCCCTTTCCAAATTCTTTATACCAAATCAATTATATTTCCACTTTGTTTTCATAAAAATATCAAAGAAATACAAGTCCTCAAAAACGTGGACATGACTATTGAAATCATCAAAACATTTTTCCTTCTAAGTCAATATGGTTTTACACAAACAAAACCATTAAAAATCCTTTACAAAAATCGTGAACGTATTCATTGAAAACTGTCAAATCTTTCGAGTAACAAAACACTTCATTTTATAAAATATCATTTTGTTCCATAAAAATTTAGGCATAACCAGTTTTTCAAAACCGTAGTATATTTGGCCATTGAAGCCATCAAACATTTTTCCTTCTGACTCAATTATTTATCATTTCTGTTTTCACACAAACAAAACCATTAAAATTTTTGTTTTCAAAACCGAAATACCGATGGTCATACAAACCAAACCCATTTCTTCAAATTCATTTGTACTTTCTTTACAAATCCTTTTTCACTTTCTTTGCAAATCCTTAAAATCACCGTTTGCCTGTTTCATTCAAAACTCATGTTTAGAAAAATACTTAGGATCTTTTTACACAAAATAAATCAATAAAAATCCTTCAAAACCATGTTCTTGTTCTCTTGAAAAACATATCCTTTGTTCATTTTTCATGCTTTTCGAATCAATCCAATTTTATTCTTCCATGAAAATATTAAGTTATAAATACCTATGTTGAGGTGTCTTGGCCGAAATTCTCAATGTTCTAGGGACTCAAAAATTAATTCCCTTGTTCTTGAAAAATTTCAACATGAACCCTAATTAAGGCCATAAAAAAAAATCGTAACCTTCTCCCTTGGCCATTGGAGCCAAAAATTGATTTTCTTTCCATATTCACATCATGGCATACACATATATATTTCATCATAAATTCCACAAGCATGCCATATACTCATCATACATATTTTAAGCATACTATCAAAGCCATAAAATCATGCAAAGCATATTAAGCATAAGCAAATAATCAAAGCACATAAACAACCACAAATAAATTACATGACCATGGATATGAATCCTCACATGGATTCACCATCCATCAAATATAAGACCATCTCTCACTACCATGCTTGGTTGGTGAGATGGATCTCCCTCTTACCTCTTGAAGATCCTCAAAAGCTCTTTGTTTTGCTTCTTTTTTCAAGTCCTTCACCACCAAGGGTTTCTTAAACACAAAACAACACATATATTTATTAGTATCTTAAGCTTGAACAAGAAAACCATGGATGTGCATCATGGTTAGAACCTTGAAAATCAAAAGAAAAGTGAAGAGTAACAAACTTCACTATTAAAGCTTCAATCTTTAGCTTGAAGAACAAGGTTGAAAATAGATGATTTAGAGAAAATCTCCAACATTAAAATTGCTTAGAATATCATGTAGATTCAAGATCTATGGTTGGATGAAATTAAAAAGGATTGGATGGTGATTTTGGATGGTAGGGCCGAAATTCATCTTGAAGAACAAAGATAGAATTTTTTATTTTTGTGAGAGAAAAGCTTCTTAGACTTGGTTAAGACAAAGGATGAAGTGAAAACACTTAGTTTTCCCTTCCACAAATTTCGTGAAGCTCCTTGGGAAAATTCCTAAAAATCATAAACAAATGTTACAATCAATAACAAGTGTAGAAATAGGTAAACCATGGTTCAATCATGGCTTAGAAAATCAAAACTAAAAGATTAGATGAAGAAATATGAACTTTACCATTTTTGGTAGAAACTTGAAGCTTGGATTTGAAGATCAAGATGAATGATTTAGAGAAAACTCATAACTAGAGATGTTCTTAGAATAAGGTAAGGATTCAAGAAACTAGATTGAATGAAATTTTTGAGTGATGGAAGGTGTTCTTGATGGTCATGGCCGAAACATAGAGGAGAAGAGAAAGGAAAGAAAATTTTGCTTCTTGAAAATGAACAATAATGGCCAAGAATGACCAAGACCACTAATAATGGTCTTCAAACTTTTTCCTATGTCCTAAAGTTTCTCAAAACCGTAGCCCCCCTCCAACGCATTCTCCTTGAGTGCAAATTGATCAATAATGATGCAACATTGACCAAGACCACTTAACAATGACATAAAGCTTTCCTTTAGCTCCAAAATGCTTCACAAAACCGTCCCCCCTCTTCCTAATGCATTCATGAAGTTGTCATCATTATTAGCCACCATCTAGAGCATTTCTAGCCATTGATTATTTCAATGGTTAGGATTTAGGTAGACTTTTGATTTTAGAAGACTTAATCTAGGCCATTGGATCTTTCTCCTTTAAATTCTAACCATTAGATGTGTCTCCAAAATGAAGGGTCAAGATTACTCCTTCTTACTTTTAATCCAAGGGTCATAATTAGTCTTTGCTACTTTTTAAGACTAATTCTCCACCATTGGTTAAATTTACATCCAATGATCATAAATGGTCCTTGTTACTTTACAAGACCAAATCTCCACCCTTGATTAATTCTTCATCCAATGGTCATAAATGGTCTTTGTCACTTTTTGAGACCAAATCTCTACCATTGATTAAATCCAAATCCAATGGTTATAAATTGTCATAGCCATTTTATTAAACTTATCCTACACCGTTGATTAAATCAAGATCAAGTCTTTACCGTCGATTAAATCAACGGTTGATATCAAAGTCTTCAATATTAGACTTGTTTCCTATTGGTCCATCAAAAATTGGCACAATCACTAATATTGACTTAATAGCATAATTTTTATTTTTATTTGCTAAAATCCCACGAAAGAATATATTTACTGTATTTTTATCGTTCAATAAATAAATACAGTACAAAACACAGTATAAGAAAATTTTCTAAAACTGTTTCCGGATTCAGGTTTAGTAAGATCCCTTGTCTCCGTCTAAACAGTACAAATTTTTCTATGCGTAGAAAAATTTTTACTTTGCAGGACCCACCTGGGCCCACGTAAGGCCACCTGGGCCCACATAGGACCACCTGGGACCACAAACAGTAAAAAAATTCATAATTATCCATAAAAATCACAAATATTAGAAAACACACAAATATCAAATCAGATTACGTAAAATAATTAAGACTTAACGTAATAATTAAATTACATAAAATTTTTCCCGGCCCGAAAATTATTATTTTTCTGACACGGAGTAAATCACTCAAAAAGATCAAATACGCTGACGGAATAAACAAAATAATTTTACAGTGCACAGAAATTACTAAACACTAAAATTCTGTTAACTGTCAAAATTATTGTTTAAGAGATACGAAAATTTTGGGGTGTTACACTTTGGTGGCACTACTCTTGTTATAGTGTAAGCCTTCTTTAATGCATACCTTAGTTTGGGGCTCAAAGAGCTAGTGGGTAATTCTCAAGCTATTTATTTTCAAAACCGTCTTTGTGAGAAGCCTCTGCATCTATATATTTAAAGGGTACTGCGAGCCATAAGCCTAGCCATCTTTGTGAAAAGCCTCTATTTCAAAACCATCTTTGTGAGAAGACTCGACATGAGTTACATGGGTTTGGGACCTTTGGGTTGAGCTTATATGGGTTTGTGTCATAAATGGGTATAACCTAACTTATAAACAAGTTATGTTAGTCTTTTAGGTCAAATCATATAATTATTTGGGTTGTGTTCAGGTTAAGCATTTTAGTGCCATGGCCTTGTTTTGATAGAGATACTTAACTAATTAAACTTAAATATTTTCTATTTAAATTCATTTTAAGTATCTAAGTGGTGGGCTTATGTCCTAACTTAACCTAACCTCTAGAGGGATTAAACATTTGAGTTAAGTTATTCATTATATAACATGAGTAGGTTACCTTTTTTGGTTCATTATTTCTGATATCATTGGCCTTACCAAATGTCAATGGCTATACCTCTTTATTGATTCCTTTGCTCTACTTTTTTCTAATTTAATTTAACTTTTTCTTACTTGTGACTTGTGAAAGATGCAGTCTAGTTTTTTTTTTGGTTATGATCAATGTGCCTTGCATGTGCTTCTCTTACATGTGTCTATAATTTATTTTTAAATTCAGCCCAGATTTATTAGTTTGCTTTCATTCTTGATATTTTAGAAATATTTAAAGTTAATTAATCATCTTTTATTTTCTCTTGTTTGTTCTAAAATTCAGGTTGATCTTCTTGAGCCAATATCACATTTCTCAGAGGTTGCACGTGAAACTTTGGGTCCTGGATATCATATGAATTCAGATATGCACAAAGCAGTTAATTTTTATTGTGTGCCTCTTCAAGTATGTCTACTTTATCTATATGTATGTGACAGTATCTTTAGTTTGTTAGGTCAGATGATTGAGGTGATATAGGATGTGAATGTAATGTGGAATTCTCATTTGTCTACAACTTGCAAAATCCTTAATAATATAGTACCACCTAGTATCTTTGCATTGACCCAGAGATTGTAGAGGTGATTGAGTTCAGGGACATGTGAGTTTGGTTGGTTATGTGGTTGCATGTTTGTTGAAGTGATGTATGACCATTTATAGTTTTATGGGGTTGTTCTATGTTATTGTTTGCTCTTTTGGTCTTTTGTATGCCTTACTCAACACTACTCAGTAGAATTTGAAAGATTTTGATTTGTATTTATGTGTAATTTTTTGCAGGATGGTTGGACAGCTTCCTGAACTTACACAGGTTGTTCCATTATTCTAAATTATTTAATCATTTAATTAATTATAAGCCCTGTGCATAATGACTGATATGCATAAATTACCTGCATTAAATGTGTGGAAGTTTGAGTGTTTATTTTCCTCCAATTTTTATGCTATTTGGTAGGGTGGTAATTGCATTGTAATGGCAAATGTCATGGAGACCCTTAAAGATGATAAGTGGTGGTACCTTGTATGCAAGTGCAATAAGGCAGTGACCCCTGGTCGGTAATGTACTATTGTGATGGTTGCAACTCTCACATCATCAATGACTTATATGTGTATATTTTTGCAGTCTTTAATTAATGACTTTATTGAAGTTGTTGGATGCATTGGAACTTTTGGTGAGCCAACAAGTGTGAAGGCGACTCTCACGACAATAACTTTGCCCTTTGGCAAAGGTTGAAAAGCGTTGCCATTAGTCAAAAACCGTTGCCTAAAGTCTATGGCAACGCTTTCCAGCCCTTACCAAGTCGTTGCCTCTTCTGCCGTGGCCTATTACCATAGGCAACGTTTTTTAAACTTTTGGCAACACTTTAGGAAAAGGTTGCCTATAAGAACCTTCTGGCAACGCTTTTGAGGCGTCTGAATAGGGACAAATTTGGCAACGCTTTTTGACATGTTGTGTACAGGTACTTCTTTAGGCAACGTTTATACGTTGCCTATAGGTAAAGGTTTTGACAACATTTTTTAAGCGTTGCCTATAGGTAAAGGTTTTGGCAACATTTTTTAAGCGTTGCCTATAGGTAAAGGTTTTGGCAACATTTTTTAAACATTGCCAATAAGTCAAGGTTTTGGCATAAGTACTTCTTTTGGCAACGTTTCATTTGCGTTGCTTTTAAATTTGCCGTAAGAAAACTTGTAAAAAGTGTTGCCTATAGGTCTGCTTTAGCCAATTTCATTACTTTTATATGCTATATATAAAGCAACTTTTTAAAAATTTACCTATGTACCACTTTTAGACAACAATTTTTACTTGTGTATTAAAAAATCACATATTAAAAACTAATAATACATTAAAAAACTAATTCTTCTCAAATAAAATATATTAAATTATGTAAGTGTATTTACTGTACATAGACACCAAAACTAAGGAAAAAAAAAGTCATTTACTACTATTGTACAAAAGTAATGCGATTGTTCTTGATCACATAATACAAATGAAAGAACAAAAAAATTAAAGCTAAATATCATTGGCAAATCTCCATAATTGTATTCATTTGTTTCGATTTATCTGGTATATTCTCACTGCAATATGTAAATAAATATTTGAAAACACATAAGTATTTCTCCTCAATATACATAAGTATTCCTCCTCAATACATATTATGTTTATAAATTAAAAACTAATTCAATAATACTCTGACAAAAATGAACAATCAAATACTTCTCAGAGATAAAATATAGATTGAAGTATCCATTTATATATCTATACAAGTAAAAGAAGAGCCCTATGCAACAAATTCAGTTGATGTAAAGAGATTATTTTCATTTTCAGTTGCAACTATTACAAGTAAAGAAATTTGAAAAACAAAAGAATCTTCTCTATTGGCCGGGGAAAAAGTGAAGAAAAAACTTTTAGAAACTAAAAGGAAAATAAGATTGATACAGAAAATGTATAGGATTTCACCTATCAGGCAATTACCACCATTGATGAACAAGAACTCCATTTTGTCTAAGAGAAGTGAACAGCTGCAAGCATTGATCAAATGTTTTCTCATACTTAGGACTTCTCTACCCAGGGCAACATCTCTGCCACCTATTATCATGACACTCAAGAAGAGTCTCATCAACCAAATAGATAGCTCCAGTTTCAAACAATCTGGGAATCAAATCAAATTCAGTACCTTCCACATCCACAACAAAATATTTTCTTCTTAATTGGCACATTAACAGTAAACTTAGAATAGATATTTATAGGCCTTCAACAAAATAAACTAGCAGAGAGCACTGAGATACTTAAACTACTAAAAAAGTTGGTTATCAATATAAAGTTGATTTGAATGATAACCTTCAGCAGAGAGTAAAAAGATGCTGGAACAACCAACATGAACAAAGATTTTTGCCTATGTTAAGAGGAAATTCAACACTTTCATTACCAGAAGTTCCACTCAGCACAGACCCATAAGGACCAATCCTCAGGTGAAAATAATGCCATATTACAATCAATGTGAAAACATAGCACTGTGCAAAGTGTCCAGGTTCTGACCATCCAAGTATAGATTTCCATTGGCCATTGGGTTTAAAGTTAAGACTGGTATCTTCTTTTTATGGGCCATGCATCTGTGTTTGTGTGTGTATGAGTGAGCATGTTTACACAAGGCAAAGATAAATTACTCTGTTAAAGCTTGTTGGTCAAATCAACAAAAATAAAGAGCTTGCAAGAATAACAAAAATAATAATCTGTAGATACTTATTCAATACTATCTAACTAGCAAATTAGTCTTGGTTTTTCAGAAATATATATATATATATATATATATATATATATATATATATATATATATATAAAGAATAACGATCTTTGCACCAAGTGATGATTATCAAGAAGAGGTCTAATTAGTATTCTAATAGCATGTTTAGTTTTCAGTTTGCAAAACTGAGTTTGGATGAATGGAAAAACAAAAATTTTGTGCTTCTTTTTAAACCATGGTTTTGAGATCAAAACTTAGTTACCAATAACACAAATGTGATTTTATCAAACATGTATAAGATAAGTTGAAACTCGGTTTGCACTCACCAAACCTTGGTTTTGGGGTGCAAACCATAAACCAAACATGCATTAAGGAATTGGTCATCATTACCTAATTTTTAGAATACTTTATTTTTAAAACTAATTTATAAATACTATAAAAAATTATAGAATTTTAAAACTATTAAATATTACACACAAAATAATTTGTATTCCTAAACTAATATTATTTTGATGTTTTATAGAAGAATTTATTCACAAATAAAATAAATTCTTTCATTTTAAGCTTTTCTTTTGTGATAGAATAAGAGTGGAAAATGAAAAATGTAAAAGCTGGAAAGGGAAGTCAAATTAAAACAAGAAGGAAAACTGTCTTAATTTTAAGTTGTTATAGCACGAAAAGAAATATTTGAAAAATAATAGTTTTATATTTCTAGATTAATATTTTCTCATCTTGTTAGAGAGAATACATTAATGCCAATGTTAAAAGTCATAAAAAATTATACTATTTTTTTATATCTGAATAGTGATTTTATTGAAACAAAGCATCAGCAACTACGAGAATCTTCTCATAAAATTTACTATTAAATAACTTTTTATGAGAAACTTCTCATAACATTTACTATTAAATAACTTTTTATGAGAAACTTCTCATAAAATTTACCATTAAAATTTACTAGTATAGTGATTTTATTGAATCGAAGTCATAAAAAATTATACAACTAAATAACTTTTTATTAGAAACCTCATAAAATTGACTATTGGATCAAAAGTTCATATATCATATTCATAAAAGTTTATATTAATTAGAAGTTACTTTATACTCTTTTATTATTTTCTTAGATTAACATAAAAAATTATTTACTACTTGATTTTAAACAATTAATAATTTTTCAATTTTGTATCAGTGAAATTGAATTTTGTAGTAAGTTACTCAATAGTATGTGCTTAATCTTACATCAATATCAACAAATCCCACTCGTATTGTCTTACACACACACACAGACAATATAATGGTAATGGAAATTTTACTTTCAGGAATCTCAATGCAAAAACATAGCAACTTGAGTCAATTCAAACATTCAATTGGCTAAAATAATTATACAAGGGTTATAAGATGAACCTTGCCTCGGTGGACAGCTTCTAGACATTCCTTGGCGGCTTGGCCCAATGAACTCTGGATTGAAGGTAAAAAACTCCCACTCTTGGCATGCATCTCAAGCAAATTATCATGTTTCTGCACGGCAAAGATGTTTAAGCAATATTCATAACACATTAGGTAATAACTAAAACCAAATTATGATATTGATAGACTAACGTTCACAATCTCCTCCCACTGAGTTTCGTCTGTCACACCAACAATCTGCAGAGCCTCTGGCTCTGTCATGACTTTGCTAGCTCTGAAAATCAAGGTGGTCAAAAACAAGTCTTAAAGCACACTAAAATACAAAGTGCAGGCTTATGAGATTTAATTGCATTGTTACCAACATTCACTAGTAATCATTTTTAAAAAAAAATCCACAATAGTCAATTAACGCATATCATATTAGAGCCTTCTTAAATTATAAATTAGTTCCAACATCTGACACAACAATAATTTGAAGGTTGAACTGAACCTTATGACTCAAAACTTATATCAGACAAAACATGGTACATTGGTTTTCCTCAGTCATGGATTGACAATAATCAAGGGAAATAGGCATAGTAGGAGTTTATAACATGAATTCAACCATCCAAGTATCAATTACCTAATGCCTATAACGAGATGAATCAAGGTTTTGCACTGATTACTAGATTCTTCTAATAACGCACACTCAATATGTAAGCAAATAGTAGACTATGAAATAAGGGATTCAGT
This sequence comes from Ormosia emarginata, assembly GCA_029884605.1. NCBI lineage: Eukaryota > Viridiplantae > Streptophyta > Magnoliopsida > Fabales > Fabaceae > Ormosia > Ormosia emarginata. The sequence goes on from JAQQTP010000088.1 coordinate 53,606,601, forward strand.
TTGCCATTTCCTAAAGCATATTGTCAGAGTCACAAATCAAATAATAACAAATTAATACGTAAGTAAACTTTAGATCAGTCATTGGCCACCTAACTATGAAGGGTGGGTGATCAAGTGCGCAAGGGTTATACCATTGTGGGGTCTGAAGAGTGGAGAGACAATTTTTGCAACTAGAAGAACCCGTGACCACTAGTATATTACAATCACAAGGCAACAACCTCACCTTTGTGCTGTGCCAACTGCCAAGGCTTACTCGCTGTTGCAGCCTAGCGGAAGTCCTAAATATATTAATTTAAAATGATCAGCCCTCACTCAAATGTGTAAATGTTAGCATGCTGAAAAAGAATACAATAATCGTAGCTGAGAGAGCTTAATTGAATTTGAATCTCATCTCAAAAGCAAGCAAACAACACATGCTCACAATAATATGATATCTACATAATCCTAAAGCAACAACACTTAATTACTTGTAATCCAATCGACCTTCTTTTCGACCATGCAAATGACGTGACAATTTCTCAACATACTTTTTTGGATTAAAAGCAGATACACCTTACACCCAATATTTGACCATTAAAGGTAAAAGTCAACAAATATCGTAGTAGAAGCCTACAGTTTTCAAAACCTCATCTGAAAACCAAGCATGAAAATGAAGGTCTAATTTACCAGGTAAAAGATGGATAAGAACACTGACAATTTTGTCAACAGAACTGAAAACCAAGCTGCAACGCCAATCAATCAAAGCCCATGCTAATGGCCCCTGCAATAGCACATCAACAAATGAATCATTCTTTGGCCAAGGAGTCAAATTACCAGGGATAACGTTGTTACCTCAGCAAAAGAAAAGCAAACCATGAAAAGCTTTTCATTCCTTGGATAAAAAAGAAGGTCAACCAAGAAGATTGTATTGGCATAATAACAAATATCCTGAAACAAACAAATAATCATGTAACTACTTTACTTTCATTGATTATATTTCTACAGAGGCAACTAATAAAATATTAATAACTAGATCCTTATGATAATGAATAATCAGGATACTGAGACACTATTCTAATGATTTTACTTAGTAAAGGCATGGAAACACAGTTTAAATTGACAAAGCCTTCTTGTTTACTATAGAGTTTCCTGATATAAAAGCTCCCACCAATCAGATTCATGTTTTAAAAATTCATCTTACTAAATGCTTTGTCACACATCACAACTATATTGGTATTAGGTAATTCAATTTAACATTCTTTTTCTGAACAGCTGTATACTTCCTCCACATAAGACAGAAAATTAAAATGATAAGAAAATATTTAAAACGCAACTAATCCTTCATCTTAGTTATTTGGGAATAGTTGTGACATTTCCATAATCAATGGTCTCCCCCTCTGTCTAAGGTCACATATTCAGTTAGATAGATGCCTATTCCCTCAACCTTAAAAATGCAGTCTTTAATAGCATAGTTGGTAGTTTTCACCTTTGGTTTTGACAGTTACAGATTATTGGTTATGGTCTCTTACCACAAAATGCCTGTGGATGCTACAAGATGACAAAAGTAGTGCCAGTGAAACTCAAACTCATCCTAGAAACAAATATTAGCTTCCAGAAGCAAATAATGATTACATTCATTATACAAGTACAATGCACTCCAAAAACAGAATTTAAGATATGTTAGCTTACAGCAGATAGTAATGCCATTTCTTGAACCTATAGTATATCCAACGAAGAGGAACAAAGATGACGTAGAACAAACAATATACATAGGGAATGTCTTGGGGTCCTGGTAGGAAAAACAAAATGAGAAAAAAAAAGAAAAAAGAAACAATGAATTTGTTTAAAAAATAACACTCCAATACGTTGAATTAGTGACATGAAAGTTATCAACTTACTTGCCCCCAAGAGGAAGCAAAACCCACCAAAGCCGAGGATCCCCAAAAGATGCATCACCTGAACATTTATAGAAGAATGATTAACAATTGAAGCTTGTTCAGTATTAGCATAGCCAGATACACAAGACCAGACCATCCAATGGGTCAAGCTTACTATATTGATCAACACCCGAAAAAAACTCACTTTTTAACTAAAATAAAATTAAAATGAGAAAGCAAAAGGACCCACCTTGTTGATGAACCTTTCGTGTTCCTTAGCTTGTTTGGCGATCTTAACGGCCTGTTTGGAAAGCATTTGCTTTGTCTGCACAGCTTGTTTTGACAGCATCTCCTTCATTTGAGCCAAAACCAAAAGAAACCCATCCCATATCATCAAAATCAAAAACCGATAGAATAATGAGTGGAAATTGAATCAAAATAATGGGATGTTGTAGAGGGAGCTCAAATTCAACCGATCCATTAGAGTCATTTTATCAAGCAGGTTATATACATAATTAATAAGCATGTTTCACATCAGTAGAAACCCCACATAAATTTTAATAGAAACCCTACCACTATCAGTAGAAACCCCAACATAGAAACCCTAGCCTACTTACATTTGCAATTGGGATGTTGTAGCCGTAGATGTCGCTACAGAGGACGTCGACGATGGTGCGAGCAGCGACAGAGTGGAGCCGGTAGCGGTAGCCATGCGGCGATGAATCAATGCCACGAAGACGGCATGAGTGAGACTGAGATAGGTCCGATTGTGATGGTTGAGACGACGGACCTGTGCGCCGTGCGCAGCTGCGAGCTGAGCGGTGCAATGAGCGCAGATCGCAAAGTGTGAGGGAGAGACAATGAGCGTTGAGCCACTGAGAAGGAGAGGGAGAGTCTGATGAGTGAGTGGTTTAAGGTCTTCATTGTGATATGTTTTTCAGAGACAGAAAATAATAAGAGTTAAAAAAAATATCTTAAGTAATATTTTAAAAATGTCTTAAAAAGCAATACAACTGAGAACAACTTTAAAACGTTGCCTACTATGTTTCTGGCAACATTTATTAAAAATTGTTTAAAAATTATTTCCTAAACATGATTAAATTTAGAGAATACCCAAAAAGCATTGCACATACACTTTATGACAACGTTTTAGAAACGTTGCTTAAAAGATGCTGCTTATACTAAGAATTAATAGCAACTTTTAAAAAGTGTTGCCTAGACAACTTTAAACAACGCTTTTGAAGCATTGCTAAAAATAGCGTTGCTTAAAGTCAAAAATGTTGTAGTGTCTTGTGAAGAGGCCTCTCAAAGTGCATTCTAATACTGGGAGTCTTGGTCCAAATGGTGGTGTCCTGAAATAAGTTAAGCTCGAGAAGCAGTGAGCAAGATTCAAGCTTAGTTGTTGTCTTTTATTTTGCTTTTGTTCTGATTTTTTGTTGCTCAGCTATTCTAGGTTGATGGTCTATGTGGTTGTTATTTGTGTCCAGTTTGTTACTTTGTAGTTGAAGTTTATACTTTTGTCCTGGACCTAATAGTAATTAATGGTATGCATAAGATATTGTAACTATTTCATATACTTTCAACTGTTTTGATATCTTTTATAGTTACTTGGATAATTATAATGATTGATGACTTATTGTAATTTTTGGTAAATTTTGATTCTAGATAATTATATGCATAAGAAAATAATTTTTTTATTATAAAATGAAGGCATGTAGTTGTGGCAAATCCCAACTAGATGCCTATTTTTTTAAATATTTTTTAAAATATTAGAGACGGATTTAGAGACGGAATTAGAGACAGAACAATGTCATCTCTAATTTATATTTTTCCGTCTCTAAATATTTAGAGACGCCAATTTTAAAGATGGAACAATTTTCATCTCTAATTTCATCTTTAAATATTTAGAGATAAAATTTTACATATTTAAAGATAAAATTTGTTCCGTTTTTAAATCTAAAAATTCTAGTAATTATAATTTAAGAATTAAGCATAGGAAATATAATTATTTACCTGGAACAAGTAATCCCCTTTTTAGCTGACACCTATTATGCAAGGTTTCGAGGTCTTATAAGAAGGGGAAGGTAGCAAGTGAAGACTCTTCCCTTACCCCTTTAAATCATGTTACCACCCAACACACACAAAACGCGAATCACTTTTCTTTTCTTCTCCTATTGGACATTAGAGAGCGTGAGAGAGAGCACATAGGGTTTATGCAAGTCTTTCATCTTCCAGATAGTAAGTTCCTCTTTTCTTCATCAAGTCCGATTGGTTCTTCCTCCTCCTCGCAGGAGCGTCATCATCCAAGGTATAAGAGGGTGAAAGCCTCTCTTTTTCCTCACTTTCTATCCTATGTAATCTCTAGTTGCTTCTGTGTTTGTTTGATTTGAGAAAAAAATGTTGTCTTTCTAATCCTTTTCTTCATGGTCAAAACTAACTTGTGGCATGTGTAGGCCAAGATTTTGAAAAGAAACCCACCATGGGTGTGGAACCGAGTTCTATCTCCTTGAATCCATGAAGTATTCGAGTTCCCTTCTCTTTTTTCTTTGTTTGATTTTTTGTTTAAAGAACTGATTTTGTTGTTTTTTTATGCTTGGTTTGAGATTCGGGTCTTAGGGTTTCAAGAGGATTCATGAAAAAGACTCATCTATCTATTCCTTCATCTTTACTTTATTTTTTGTTCTTCATTGTTATACCCAAAATTGGGTTTGAAGGGCTAAGAAAAACTCACCCTAATATGTAATATGGAGATTGGACCTTGCCTCTGGACTTTGGTTTTTTTTTTTTTTCGGGATTTGTGGAGGTTCCTAAGGAAAGGAGCTATTTTGCTAAGTTGATGATGCATGCATGATACTATGATCTTGTTGAATGCCTTGTTTACTATCATGACTGTTTTGCCTTAGAAAGTTCGAGACTTTAACAATCTTACTCTCTTCTACCCTTTCAATCTTGAAGAAACCGAATTCTCGTGTATGATTTGGAATCTGTTTTGAAGCTTTTGAATTAATTACTTGACTAAAATTTTATATGTTCTTGTTATGAGGTGTTTCGGCCAAGGGGTAGCATGGTTGCTACTCATAGCTTTAACACTACAAAGAGAAAAACCCATGATTTTGTTCCAAGAGTGTCTCGACCAGGGGGCGGCAAAGTTGTTGTCCATGGTTTTGATATTATCATAAAGCTTATTCCTTGAATTACTTGAAGTATTACAAGTTTCCAGAATTAAAATTATATCTTTCGACTTGATATCTGTTTTCTTTATGATGTCTTTTAAAATTGAGACTTGATTTGGTATCTTACTTTGCATATCTTGATATTGAATGACTACCAATAGAATTTAAATTCTTTGATATGCTTTCTGATTTCATGAAGTAACAGAATCTGACATTTCTTTTCCTATTCCATTTTTAAAAAATCTGTTTTTAAAAGGAGAAAAAGGAAAATTAAAATTTTATGGAGGTAGATTAGAACTAAAAGGATCTATGTGATAAGAAATGTTATGGCATTAAGGAGAAATAATTATTAAGGGGACGCCCTTGATTAGAATTGAGCTCATGGAATTGCACATTTAATCAAGAATATGAGAATTGGAGAAGGGGTCCAAAGCCCTAGTGGCAATTTGCGTTAAGAAAAGAATAGGGATGAGGAGAATAATGATAGTTTACCTCCATGAGGATTTTCACAAAATCTATTTTAAAGATATAATGTTTTATGTTTAAATTCTCAAGTTTTATTTATATAAAGTTTCTGCTTTTCTCAAGTCTTGCCTCTGTAAAGTTTTCTATTTATTTTCTTCAGACTTTTTTCCAACTCTAGATTATATCTGAATAGAATTTAAGGAAAAGTATTAAGTTTCTATACTTGTACAAAAGGTAAAACTATTTTTGTCCTTTTCTATTGAGATGCATTTCTCACATCTTTGCGTGTTATTTCAGACCGTAGATATGACTTCCTACTAAGTTTTTATTCGAATTCACTTCATCTAAATGTACTTTCCTGATCAGATCATTTGCACATGTTATCACCAATGTGGTGACTGTCATGATGGAGGTGGATAATGCAGGCTAGTTAGTAGAGGGAGATGTAGTGTCCCTATATATATAGAGAGAGAAATGATTAATTTATATCAGTGTAAATTATTTTTTTTTTACATTTATTTTTAACCGTTAGATCTACTTTCATTTAATTGTTATTTTTAATAAAATAATAATAAAATAATTTCAACTATTAGATGAAAGTAAAACTAACGGTTAAAAATGAGTGTAAAATATATATATATATATATATATATATATATTATTTTGGAAGCACCATTTTAGGGAATTGTATGAACCCTAGCTTTCGTTGTATGTATATAGGTGCTAAATCTATTTTTGGATACTACCCTTGGACTTAACTATATGAATGTTGAAAATCAAGCCTAACATAGGTGTAGGTAAGACTTAACCAATGCTAAGCATAGTTGTATGTATGTTTTAACTTTTGAGGGAAGCCATAACCCTTACTATGTATGCACTGTTTATAAACTAAGTCTAATGTGATGTTTCTAAATAGTTTGATGCTAGCATTATGAATGGTTGGTTGTAAGTTTATACATATAAACAACAATAAATCAAATCCTAAGCATTTTTTAAACCTTTTCATGCCTAGGACTTAGGAAAAGATTAGGAATAATTAAATCCAAGTTATAGTAAAAAAGCCATATTATAATTGCTTATATAGGTGTTTAAAGAGATGAAAGTACACCAACATCATTAATCTTTAGTAATTAGAAGGAAATATATATATAAATATTCATGATAACCCCTTAAAGTACTCTAGGAAATATTCTATGATGAATAATCAAGGTGGAAGATAATACAAAAAGGTGATTAGGCCTTGCAACAATACCAATACTAGATATTTAGACTAAGTTCACGTAGGATACAATAAGAAGGAAAATAGGGGAAAAATCAGTTTCATATCCTCTGTGAATAAAAATACAGTAAACTCAAATAAAGTTATGTGAAACTTATTAGACTTAATAAAACTCACTAAGACCAAAATAAATGATTGGTCAACTTGGGGAATACATATAAAAGAAACACGTTATAAATAACAAAAGAAATTACGTTATAAATAGCAAAAGAAATTAATACTCGACATTTCGCAAATAGTCCGTTAGTATAGAGGTGGGACGTTACAATTTTGTTCTTAAGGGTTTTGTTTTCAGGTTGTCTTCAAGGAAGGGAAGTCTTGACTTCCTTTGATTTATGAAAAATCACGTTTTCAAGATGAGGTTTGAAGGTTTATAAAGTGAGAAATTTTTATTGCATGTAGACTTTGTTTTTTTTCCCCTTTCTTGTTACTTGAAATCTCTTTTGTTTCTATTCTTCCTGGTTCTATTTCTCTTCTTTTTCTTACACCAAAATGGTGGTTTGGACAAGGGTGAATTTTTGAACCCAAGATTGTAACTTTATGGATTCCGGACTCTTACATTTTTTCTCCTTGGTCTATTCTATTGTGAAGAGAAATTGGTGATGGCTTGACTAGGGTTTCAAGCCTTAAGATGTGTTGAAGTTAAGTTTTCTCTACTTTCTTGCTTTGGATGATGTTTAACACAACAAGAATTTTTGAAATTTACTACCAAATTTAGCTACCAAAATTTTCTGTAACTAATCCTAGCTAATTAGTTACAGATTAATTACGAAATTGCTAATTTTTGAATGCAAAGAAAAAAAAATTATGAAGCAAATAGCCCCTGAATAGTTACAATTTAACTATGAAATTTAGCTACAAAAATTTTTTGTAGCTAATTCGTAACTATTTAGCTACGGATTAGTTATGGAATAAACTTCTGTAGCTAAATCTTAAATGCAAATTTTATTTGACAATTAGCTACAAAATAACTACAATTTGGCTACATAATTTAGTTAGAAAAAGTCATTTTGTAGTTAAATCGTAGCTAATCCATAGCTAATTTAGCTACGGATTAGCTATCGAATAAATTTTCGTAGCTAAATTTTGAATGGATGCAAAGAAAATTTTTATTAAGCAAATAGCTACAAATTAGTTATGAAATTTAGCTATGGAAATTTTGGTAGCTAATTCGTAGCTAAATAGCTACGAATTAGTTATAGAATAAATTTCCATAGTTAAATTTCAAATCTACGAAAGAAAAAAATTTATTAAATAAATAGCTACAATTTAGCTACAAAATTTACTTATTTTGTAGCTAATCCATAGCTAAATTAGTTACGGATTAACTATAAAATATTTCCGTAGCTAATTTTTAATTACATACAAAAAAAAATTACTAATTAAATTACCCCTCTTTAATCCTTATGCGCGCCAGCCCCTTCCCTCCCCCTACTTTCCCAAATTCTCAATTTCACTTTAATTCTTTTTCAGATCTTTCATTCCCTGCTTCTTCCCTCCCTCTCTCTCATTCTCATCTCTCATCAACGAAGCACGTTTTGCAAGATCCTCCCTCCCTTTGCCGTTGCTGGCCTCGTTCTGTCGCTCAGCTCAGCTCACAACACCTTAGCATGCGACCTTGCCACCGCATCCACCTCCTATTGCACCTCCTAAGTTCAAGAACCAACCCCTTTCCCTATCCGGAAAACGCAAGCGCATTCTCTGTGTGTGTGTGTGTGTGTCATTTTCAGATCTTTCATTCCCTGTGTGTGTGTGTTAGCCTGCGACCTTGCCACCACATCCACCTCCTATTGCCACCTTGTGTGTGTGTGTGTGTGTTCACAGTACCTTAGCCTGCGACCTTGCCACCACATCCACCTCCTAAGTTCAAGAACCAACCCCTTTCCTTACCCGAAAAACGCAAGCGCATTCTGTGTGTGTGTGTGTGTGTGTGTGTGTCATTTTCAGATCTTTCATTTTTCGCTTCTTCCGTCCCTCTCTCTCATTCTCATCTCTCATCAACGAAGCACGTCTTACAAGATCCTCCCTCCCCTTGCCCCTGCTGGCCTCGTTCCGTCGCTCAGCCCAGCTCATAGCACTTTAGCCTGCGACCTTGCCATCGCATCCAACTCTTATTGCCACCTCCTAAGTTCAAGAACCAACCCCTTTCCCTATCCGAAAAACGCAAGCGCATTCTCTCTCTATCTGTCTGTGTTAGATATTTAGAAGTTAAAATAACATGTATATAGATCGGTCAAAGTTATGTTTTATAATAATGATCAAAATAGTCTATATCATTCTTTGGATTTGATTGTTATTCTTGAAATAATTTTTTGAAATTCTTTCCTATTTTTATCTTAAAACAAGTTGGGACAGGGAAGAGACAAAACAATACAGTACTTGAAGGAGAACACACATCTTTTAGAAGAATCTTTCTCTGTCTGTCTATCTCTCTCTGTGTGTGTGTGTGTGTGTGTGTGTGTGTGTGTGTGTGTGTGTGTGTGTGTGTGTGTGCTTGAAGGAGAACACACATCTTTTAGAAGAATCTTTCTCTATCTGTCTATCTCTCTGTGTGTGTGTGTGTGTGTGTGTGTGTGTGTGTGTGTGTGTGTGTGTGTGTGTGTGTGTGTGTGTGTGTGTGTGTGTGTGTGTGTGTGAAACAGGTAGGGACAGGGAAGAGACAAAGCAATAACACACATCTTTTAGATGAATCTCTATTTGTCTCTGTCTCTGTGTGTGTGTGTGTGTGAAACAAGTTGGGATAGGGAAGAGACAATGTATATGTGTGTGTGTGTGTGTTCCTTGTCCCAACCTATTTCACACACACACACACATTGTCTCTTCCCTGTCCCAACTTGTTTCACACACACACACACATTGTCTCTTCCCTGTCCCAACCTGTTTCACACACACACACACATACACACACGTGTGTGTGTGTGTGTGAAACAGGTTGCAACAGGGAAGAGACAATGTGTGTGTGTGTGCTCTCCCTATGTGTGTGTGTGTGTGTGTGTGTGTGTTAGATATTTAGAAGTTAAAATAACATGTATATAGATCGGTCAAAGTTATGTTTTATAATCGTGATCGAAATAGTCTATATCATTCTTTGGATTTGATTGTTATTATTGAAACAATTTTTTGAAATTCTTTCCTATTTTTATCTTGAAACAGGTTGTGACAAGGAAGAGATAAAACAATACAGTACTTGAAGGAGAACACACATCTTTTAGAAGAAATTAAAAAGGTTGGGTGATATGAACTTGCTATAGGCTATTGGTTGTTTGTAAAATTAGATCTGATGCTTTGACTGCAAAATTGAATGTTCTCTGTTGTTGAATCAATTTTTCTATAGTAGAGAAAACATATCAGAATAAACCAATATTGATGAAATAGTTTCATAGTAAGTCTTACACTTCATGCATGCTTTGGGCAGTGTTTGGGCAATTTCTGTTTCCAAAATGTAAATACAAGTACATGCCTATACTTGTCTAGTTGTCTTTCTATATATAAGAATGGGAGTTTGAGATTACTAGCTCAAACATATCTTACACGTTGTTACCTAATCTAACAAGGGAATCCATTTGATGAGCTCATGTTTTTAAAACTTGTGATGAGAGAAAAATAACTTATCAGCATTAGAAAATGTTGTTATATATGTACTTGCTATATATATATATATATATATATATATATATATATATATATATATATATTCATGTTTATAACCATCCATCATGACTCGTGACTAATTTTTAGCCTAGACTAATTTAGATTATTTCTGATTCTCTGAATTCCCTTTACCAAACTAATCATAAGTTTTAACTTTACTAAGTACGAATAAATTTGTATGTAAACATTGTAAGGACAATCAATCATTAGGTTGAGCTTGAGACAAAGACACAAATCCTGAACTAAAGAAGCTACATACATATGAGACAAAACAGTCATTGAGATAATAATACAAATATGATTTACTATAATAAGAGCATGACTGCCACTGAGAATATATTATGCTTCAAGATTTGTGGATCTCAAACATATCTTATATAATTCACCTATTGTCTTCTATAATAAGAGCACACAGATATAGTATAAGCTCCCATATTACAATCCATAACTAATTTAGTTCTGAACTTAAGGCACGTAAAACACCAAACTCATAGTTTGCTTTTCATCTGTTTTTTGTGAAGCTCCATTATAGCAGGAACCACGAAACTTGAAATTGATGAGTCTTGTTTCTATAAGAGGCTAGTACACTTGAAAATAATCTAATGCAAATTTTAAATTATGATTTGGTGAAAAGATAGATTAGAGAAGTAATAAGATGTTTGTGCTCTGAGAAAGAATATATGATATATAATATGATCATATACAGAACTTAGTTTAGGCACTATGGCTAGTTGACATTAGATTAGAATTATCCCAGAGGATGAGCTACTGTCATTGCAATTAGCAACTGCTAATGACTAATCTATCTAATCATTTGAGTTTTTGAATGTAACTTGCATGTTGCTTTTTGTATTGATGATATTTGATAAGAATTTTGAGTCTTTGCTTGTTTCTGATAATTGCTACTGTTGCTGCTCTAGTTTAATATTAATTAATACATGTTCCCACTATAAAAAATGGGTAAATTACGGTAGTTTTTTTTTTGGCATATTACGGTAGTTTTGACTGCCATTTTTCACGTCAACGGCGGTTTCCAAAACTGACGTAATTAACTTCGCCGTTCGGTATAATACGGCGGTTTCCCATTAACCGCCATGACAACCACTACAATTTATCATGTATAAAACGACGGTTTCATGGTGCATAAAACGGCAGTTTATGACTGTCGTAATTTACATAACACCAACAAAAAAAATGTAAATTACGGCAGTTAGAACTGCCATAATTTACATAACACCAACCCAAAACAATGTAAATTACGGCAGTTACATAACGCCAATAAAAAAATATGTAAATTACAGCGATTAGAACTGTCGTAATTTATATAAAACCAACCAAAAAAGCATAAAATGACCATTTAGAATTGCTGTAATTCACCTAAAACTAACCAAAAAAAAAATGACAGACAACCCAGCTAAATAGCATAATCCATAATCCATAATTCATAATTCATGTTATAAAATTTTAGTATGAAGAAATAAAGAATGCAGCAAAGTTACCCAAAATATGACCAAGTTGTGATGGTTGCTGATCAACTATCAAGACTAATATTTGAGTAACTTGGAGACCAGTAACAAGATCATGGCATGAATCTTTACACCTTATACTTTGGGTGCTCTACAATTTATTCATAATTCCCTAATAATTTCCCAAAGCATATCATGGATTAAGATAGACCAGCTAACCAATCCCCAATCCCCATATGCTTATCATGACCAGATAGACCAGTTATTCATAATCGTGCAAGAAGAATATCATGACATTAGAAAAAGCTCCAGTCCCCAATCCCCATATGCTTATCAGAGATGCATTTAGATAAACCAGCTAACCATAAGAAAGATTAAAGATGTCCTATTCCAACTTTATTTTCTTTTCATGGGAAAAAGGGGGCCAAGGAAGACAATCATGAATTCACATGATCAGATACATAATTACATACACAAGTAAACATGGACATGCACAAACATTTAAAATTTTGGAAAGAACAAACTGAAATAAGTATAAAAGAATTTTAGTAAATCATATAGTGAATAGAATCATCATTACAGAAGTTGTATAGTAAGTAAAGAAAAATATGAGGCAAAACATAGTGTGGCACAATTATAGCCGAGCTGTGGGCAGAGGAGACTGGATTACAAACCAAATATTAAGCAAAATGTTTCATCATATCAGTAATATCAGTCTAAATAAGCATGTCTACAGGTACAGACTTCTCCTCTCCATTCTGACCAGAAGAGCGACCTATAGAGACAACATCCCTAGGCAAAAGGTCCATACCAGAGAGTTTTACCCACCTATAATCCACACAATATACAAGCAAGCATTAAAATTTTACTCTATTAAACCCCTATATGAGCTTACTAACTATGAGATAAGATACTTGCCACAACGATGTACCATTAGGATTTGATTATCCACTCTAACACATCTTAACTTGGTTAGAGTCTTCAACTGACTTTTTGCCAAACAACATAAATAGAGTGAACGACGTTAGTCATTGAGTAAGCATAATCAATTTTAAGAAAAATAAACTGATAGTTGCAAAAATTACATAATGGAGTAAGAGTACCAGAAAAATGCCAGTAGGATTGAACTAGAGAGATTTGACTAATTTATAAGAACTTTTTAGAATAAGTTAGTTTTCTCTTAGAGGTACTTTAATGGTCTTGTGCAATTTGAATTCCAAGAACTGTTTTGACTATATGAGAAACACTACAATGTAAAATTCCTTTCCACTCATATGAATAACAACGAAATAACAACCAAAATCTTCTAAAATAAATAAGGGAAATAAAAGGAAGAAAAAAAAAGGATGAAAGATGACTAAATACATACCTCGACATCACATTTCAACTCTTTTGGACAAGGTTTCACCATAGAAAACCTCTGCAAAAAGATGAAAGATGACAATTAAGATTAAGATATTTTTGTATTATAGGGAAAACTGAAAAACAACAAGGTAATAAGTTTAAGTTGCAGACAATATTTACACAAGATCATGGTTTATGAGAGTATGTTTCTTATGTTGCTCTTCTTCATATTTCAAGTATGAAGAAAGAGAAAAAGAAAATATAAATAAGAATTCTCACAAGATATATAGTCTACCTACCGAAAGGGTTTTTGTGGACTCCTCCAAAAAGCCTAGCACAAGCATAAAGAAAATCTTGATTGAGCTAATTTTTAAAGCATAGATAAAAAGAATGAAAACAATCATTCACTATGAAGAAACTTATAGTCTATAGACTAGTATTGTAATGCTCACCTATTCAAAATACAGGACCTTTGAACCATCCACTAGCTCTGCTGTTGAGCACGTAAACATTCTGCAAAAATCAAATTTCAGTGTTGTATTTTTTAAAGACTCTCTTCTCCACAAAAAAAAAAAGAAAAAGAAAATGGTCAAACTTCAACAACTTATGCTAACATGAAATGCAACTTAGAAATAGAAACCAATTAAAACCACAATTGGGATGTGTTTGAGTGTGATGCAAATTGCAATGTGAAGCTTCCCAAATGGAACATAACAAAAAAGGAGTAGCTAAATTAAATAAAAATAAAAAAAACAAAAAAATAAAAAAGAAGGTGACTAGCATACATACCTAATATTGAAATAGTTATCAGGGTCTCTGGATGCTTGCTCCTTTGAATACTACACCAAGAATAATATTTTAGAAATCAAAATGAAATTAAACCCAGAAACTTATTTTAAAAAAAATAAAAAAAAAAGATCATAAAAGAAGTGAGAAGAAATAGTAGTAGGAGTAAAGAAGAGTGCATAAAAATAGTATATTTAAGTAACAGTGATACAAATGATAGCTAAGGTGGCAATGATTAAACCTTGGTCAAATGCTCTCTGTTGATCCCCAAACAAAGAAAAAAGATGTAGAAACCATTTTACAAAATGTAAAAGAGTGTAAATTGAATAATACTCTGCGTGATTGTTGAACAAGTAAAGGAAAATCTATTTTTAAACAATTCAACATGTATTGAAGGAATGCTAAAAATGAACATTAAAATAAAATAAAAGAATAAAGCCATACTTGACTTTATCCAGGCACACTTGCAAGTGCTTGCAAAGCAAATAATGGAATGATAAATGATTTCTGCACAACAATACCCCTTGACTAGCTTCAATACCGTTGCTATTTTCCAAAGTCCTTGCTTCAAATAAAAAACAAAGACATTTCGAGTTCAAAGGTTTGGCAAAAGTGATTAAAACTAATCTTTCATCAAATCAAATTGAGGTTTGCCATGTCAAATCAATATTTTCTTATTTCAAGGGTAAAAATCTATGTACAGTCAGCCATTCAATGCATAAATTCATTTCAAGTAGCATTCTAAAAATAAAAAAAAAAGACTGACGAATTGTAATCTTCGAAGTTACAATGGAAAAAACTAGTCAAACATCATGAGCATTCAGAACTCAGATTGAATTGCTAAGTAATTAGTTGAATCATTAGCATCATGGACTTGACATTTCATCAAACAACTGATATTCAACTAAAAACAAACACTAAATTGAAGGAGCAAACTAATAGACTAGAATCAACCTTATTACCATATCTACAAAAATGTAGAAAAATCATCCACATGCAAGAACATACCAGTCATAACATGAATGAACTATCAAGTTATATTTATTTTCAAATGTCAGTACAAGAATACAGGGAAATGTAGTGGATTCTCGATGGACCTTGACCCCTGTTTCACGAGCTTCCTCTTCAATTCTCAAATCTCTGAAAGATCTCAGACCCTCTCCACCAAAAACTCTTCAAACCAGAGCTAGAACTCCTCTAAGCAAGAACGAGAGGATGATTTGTGACCAGGTGGCTGATGGCGGTGGCATGCTATAAGAGATGATTTGGAAAACCAAATTAGGGATTTAGGGTTCAAAATTCGATTGGGGAGGGGAGTAGAGAGAATGAGAGAAATAGGGGAGAAGGAGAGAAAGAGAAACATAAAGAGAAATTACTATGTGGTTGCCTGCGGTGGCATCGTGGTGGCTGAGAGATTGTCTGTTAGAGGTGAGGGAAGATGAAAATGTTAAGAAAAAAAAGAGATAACGTCAGCGGGAAAGTAATAGAGAAAGTGAGGAAGACGAAAACAACAAAAGGAGGTAAATTATTTAATATTTTTATTAAAATTAAAAATAAAAAAATGGCAATTAAAACTGCAGTTTATGAATCAAACTGCCGTTTTATAAATTTAAATTATGTCAGTTTTAAAATTGCTGTATTATATTATATATTACGATAGTTTTTAAGAACTGCCATATTAAAACCGCCGTAAATTACTTGTTTTTTTGTAGTGTCCAATCATATGGTTTTTCATTAATGCGTGAGATAGAACAAAATGTTGATCAAATAGTATGTCGCCTAGCATAATGAACAAAATATGGATTTGAAGTCATCATCTTGTTCAATTTTATGTAAAATTATGAGACATTTATGCAAGGCAGCCAAGTACTGAACCTTATTCACATATTACAAGGGTGAAATCCCAATTGGTACAAGCTCATAGTTGCCAAATCTTTAAAATCCTAAGCAGGCTTTCCATGTGTGTAAAACAACCCATATCCCCATTAAATTGCTAGAACCTTATAGAAGGTGCTTGATCCATCATCCCTGTGTGTAAAATAGCCAATTATCCATCACATATAATAATAGACATTGGCAACTGAAAAAGCATGCCCCTAGCTCAAATGTGGTTGAAATAAATATGATCACTTGCTCTTGTTAAATTAGATCTGATTAGTGATTCCAAATAAACAGAGCTTTTATTAGGGAAGGTAAGAAAATAGTGGATCTATATATATAAATATATATAGCAGGCCAATAGGGATTGCATTGAGAGAGGGAATGATATGGTTGTTATTGGTTCAATTTTGTTTTTGCCTTTTGGTTCACTTTCCCCAACTAAGCTTTCTCCGGCAGTCCCTTTCAAAAGAAGGTATATATTAAAGTTTGTCCTAACTTCCAACTAATTATTTATGGTTAAAACTTAAAAGGGTCAATCCCCATTCTCCAAGATATTTGTATACAAAACCATTTTTCTAGCTAGACATATAGACAAAATCATTTGTATATAGAGCCATTTATAAATCTTAATAAGTCTATAGCCTTGCCTCTGTGAAAGTTCCTTTTCAGCATCAATAATGGTATTTGGTAGGAAGAGAATTATATTTGGTACTATAATTGTTAACTTCAATAAAGTAGTCCTTATTCATGGCTAAACTAAATTTCAAAAATGAATCAGAATTTGAATCTGTTCTTTTCTTTAATTAGATGTATTTATGCTTTGCTTTTATTGGTGGAAAACAATTCATGATATCATCTTCTTTGTTTATGGAATTTCAAAAAGTTGGATGGTTTATTATGTGATCCTTTGTCAAAGTCCCAAAGATATCCAGTTCAGATAGAACCTACCATATTATTTTAATAAAAAGGAGTTTAAGTTCTAAGGTAGCTTTTACTTCTATAAATTTGTCAATGTAAATGAATAAAAATTGTAAAGTTTGTGCAGACAGACGTGTCTTTTCTTCTTGGATATATACATTAAATACCCTTATTCCTTTTGGCCCTTTTGTCATTGGTACGCATGATGGTACTACCATATATACCCTTATTCCTTTTGGCCCTTTTATCATTGGTACGCATGATGGTACTACCATCAAAAAAGCTATCACCCAGGAAAGTTATACCAACATCTGCTTCATTAATTTATAGCCTCCCCTCTGACATTTACAAACATCACATAGAATGATTAGTCTGTGATATAGTTAATCACCTGAACAAAGTGTTTGGTGCCTTTTATTATATTAGTTTTTTTTAATTGTGTGTATACTTAGTTATATGGTACTATAACATTGTTAGTTAATTTATATTTTTTTGTTAACATAAAAATAATAAATAAAAGTATTTAAAGTGAATTATAATTACATAGACATACTATGAGAAATTGAGAAATATTTGATGAAAATTATAATTAAATTGGAGAGTAAGAAGTATTTATAATTAGTATTTTTTATATTTATGTTTAAACCTTTAAATAATTAGTAAAATGTATTTACAAGTTCATTATTTTCTATATTTATTTTTAAATTTTTAAATAAATAATTAATAACAATGGTTAAAAAAATTAGATGCTAAAGTAAAAAATCCCTTTATATTTGTACGCATCTTATATTTTTTAATGCTTCTTGTGGAGGCTTTGCTCTCAACGAAGATGGTGCTTTTTAATTTGGCTTCGTTGCTAATCTTGGATAGTGTACTATCACTATGGCTGAAATTTGGGGTATCTTGATGGCTGAAATTTGCAATAGTTGCATATGATTTCTCGCTTGCTCTATAAGAACTTACAATTTAAGTAATGGTAAGATAGTTAAAGAACAATTGTACACCTTTTAATCCAATGGTTATCTTCATCATGTTCTAATTGTTTCTAATTTCTTCATTGCTTTAATCAATGGTTAATCATCAAGTTGGATAAGGACTACTTTATTGAAGCTAACAATTATGGTACGTCTGTATTCTTCCTATTTTATTGATTCGATTTTTTATAAGTTATTTTCTTGTTCCTAAACTATCTTATTGAAAAGTACAATTGCCATTAATGTTGTGCTTGTTACTTCTTAAATCTCATATCATATACTTGATGAAATTTTGTTGTGCAACATTTCCTTTTGTTCTCTAGGTGCACACTTGATCGTGGTAGATGTCACCACTTTCTAGCCGTGCACTTGGAGACTAATGGGAAATGCTACCAAAATTTCGTCAGCTATACGATGTGTGATTTTTGTGAGTATTATCAACCAAGTATTGAAAAAGTGTCTTCTCGAATGGGATAAGGCCATACCATGTTAAGAGAGATGAGGATTTTGGAAATAATAGTACTAATGTGTTAAATCAACTTCAACAATCACGAAACCTGATCGAAGTTGGATGTTACGAACAAAGGATCACACTGGCCTTGTAAGTGAAGAATTCAAGAATGAAGTTGATGAGTTCATTAAGGTGGCCAAAGGACACCCGATGGTTTCTGATGCATTAAGTCGTATTCCGTGTCCATGTGCAAAATGTAAGAACTATGTTTGGATGGAGTCATTTTCAGCAACCATCTGTACAAGTACGAATTTGTGGAGGGTTATGTAAATTGGACCATTCATGGTGAAGATAGATGCGGGGATAGTGGTTCAACATTCGTTGTCCATGATGATGAAGTGGAGACTAGAAATCCATATGTGGATATGGTTATGGATGCTGCAGGTGATATATTAAATCCAGTAGTTCAAGATTTGGAAGAGGATATGAATCCGTCGGCTTCAAAGTTTTATGATTTATTGAGGGATGCTGACGAACCTTTATGGGATGGTTACCATAAGTACACGAAATTATCAGCTGTAACTCAACTCTTGAATTTGAAGTCAGAGTTCAATATGAGTAAGAGTTGTTATAACCGAATGATTGTCATAATTAAAAACATGCTTCCAGAATCAGAAAGGTTACCCAGAAATTATTATAGATCAAAGAGAATGGTTAATGATTTGGGATTAGGATATAAGAAGATAGATGCATGTCCTAATCATTGCATGTTGTATTATGGACAATACATGGACAAGAGTGTTTACTCAGTGTGCTTAGTATGCAGACACCCGCGATTCAAATCGAAGGTGGGACATTCTAAAAATCAGAAGGATGTACCATTCTTAGTGTTGCGATATTTCCCCATTATTCCAAGACTCCAACGTCTGTTTATGTCCAAAAAGATTGCACAATATATGCACTGGCATGTGGATGTAGTGTGTCAAGATAAATCAGTGATCATGCATCCAGGTGACGCTGAGGCTTGGAAAAGTTTTAACGCCATCCATTCGATATTTGCGCTAGAAACTCGAAATGTTAGGCTTGGCCTTTGCACAGATGGTTTTAATCTATTCAATAGTTCAGCTACTCCATACTCATGTTGGCCTATGTTTGTCACACCTTATAATTTTCCCCCAAGTATATGTTTGAGAAGGGAATACATATTCCTTACTCTTGTGATTCCTGGACCGAAGTCACTGGGTAAAAGTTTAGACGTCTATCATAGACCCTTGATTGATGACTTAAAGATTTTGTGGGACAATGGGGTGAACACTTTTGATGCATGGAATAAGCAAAATTTTAATATGAAAGTAGTTTTGTTGTGGACAATAAGTAACTTTCCAGTTTATGAAATGCTAAGTGGATGGAGCACTCATGGAAAACTTGTTTGTCCCTACTGTATAGAGAACAGTAAGTCATTTGTATTGAAGCATCCTATGAAGTGTCGTTGGTTTGATTGCCATCGTCAATATCTGCCTCCAGAACATCCGTTTCGTCGTGATCGATACTCTTTTAAGACGAATTCAACAATGTAAAGTTTTTTGTCGCCACAACCAATGAGTGGGACAAATGTCTTGAATATAGTGACTCAAATTGAGGAAGTCATTTGACTTGAATTCACGTAACCAAAAACAACGTGGCTTTGGTCAGTTTCACAATTGGGTGAAGAAGAGCATATTTTGGGAATTGCCTTATTGGTCTACTAATCTGATACGACATAATTTGGATGTTATGCATGTTGAGAAGAATGTGTTTGAGAATATCTTCAACATTGTTATGGACATAAAGGGCAAGACAAAAGACGGTGCAAATGCAAGAGAAGATTTGAAGATGATATGCAAACGTCCTACCTTAGAATTGATTGTTGAGAATGGCAAGTATAAAAAACCGAAGGCAACTTATGTGTTAAATGCCAATCAAAGGAGGACAATGTATGAATGGATAAAACAATTGAAATTTCCTGATAAGTATGCTTCAAACATTGCACGTTGCATCGATTTAGATGATGGGAAGATATATGGAATGAAAAGTCATGATTGTCATGTTTTTATGCAAAAGTTAATTCCTCTGGCATTTTGTCATGTTACCAAAACCTATATGGGGAGCATTAACAGAGCTTAGCTTGTTCTTTAAAGAAATTTGTGCAATTGAAATACATACTTTTGTTATGGAAAATGCGAAGCTTTCCATTATTGAAACAATTTGCAAGTTAGAGAAGATTTTTCCACCAGTATTCTTTGACGTGATAGAACATTTAGTTGTGCATCTTCCCTATGAAGCTAAGGTTAGAGGACTCGTGCAATACAAATAGATGTATTCATTTGGGACAAAACATGCATGGACCGTTATTCAGATGATTTGAAGAATCATATGAAGGCAATCATGAAAAAGTTGGGGACATCAAACATGGCTGACCTTAAGGGCCATGGGCCCCCAGTTTTGAAGTTAGAAGTGTGGGATGACCTAGTTGACATTTGGTTAACGCCAGAGTGGCAAAAGAAGTCTGTTGCTGGTCAAAGCAATAGAGCGGCCATGCCTGATGCTATGTTGCACACTGCAGGCTCAATAAGCTTTGGTCAACATAAGAATAAGATGGTAATATAGAAAATTTCTTATGTATTTGTTGTAATATCCTAATAATTCTATTTTATACTAATGTATAATTATAGTACAAGTGAGTTAAGGTTCTAGCAGCTTGTATGTTGTGTTATCCACTTTGGCTGTATGAATCTAAATTGCATGAAGTTGGTCCCATTTTAAAAATAAGATGCAAGGCTTTTTGTGATTTTAGAATTTTATATTCTAATAGATGTTGATTACAGGAGGTAAAGTTGAATCGTTTAGTCCCTTTCAGAGACTTTTATAAGAGTGTGTATAAGAGGAAAAATGGAGAATATGTCACTCAGCGCTCGAAGGATTTCAATGTAAGTGTTTTTAAAATTAAAACTAATCATATTTAAGTTGATAGTTTTGATAAAGTTTTCTACATTTTTCGTTTCAGGACTCTTATGACACCACGATATTAGATAAGTATGGAGAAGACTCTTCACTACATCCTATGGTAGATTTGGAAGTGTGGATGCAAGTGACGGGTCCCAACAAGAAGGGACGAGTCCATGGCATGAGTCACAGTTTAGGTATTAACATTCATGGATCTAGCTTTGCTTCTTCCTCACATGTTGGTGGTTCTTGCTGCACTGTTCAGACACAAGCCATAAAGGAAGTTGTTAATGAAGCGATTACTTCCTTTGTCCAAACGTAGCTGGAGCCCATCCTCCATGACATTGTTGGTTCTCAAGCAAGAAGTTGTGTGCCGCAAACACCATCACAAGGCAATGCAGTTGGAGAGGATGATGAAGCTAATGATGATGAGACTAACTTAGATTGATTTTGTACTTATTGATTAGTTATCCTTTCTTTTACGTAGAACATGTTTTGAACTAATGTAGTTATGATATTTTGTTGCTTTGCACAAACTATTTGTTGGGTTTCTTTATTTGGATTTGAATTTTGTTTGATTGAATTTTGTTTGGATTGAATTTTGTTGGATTAAATTATGTTTGGATTGAATTTTTGTTGGATTGAATTCTATTGGATTAAATTCTGTTTGGATTGAATTCTGTTTATAGGTAAAATTTTAAAGTTTATTAATATTATTATAAAATTAATTTTGATTTGCTACGAATTTGCTAGGGATTAGCTACTGAATTGTTACGGATTAGTTACAAAAAATTGCTATGGATTAGTTATGGAATTGCTACAGATTTAACAACATAATAGCTAGGAAATAATTATGAAATAATTATGAAATTGCTAGGGATAATTGCTATAGATTAGCTACAGAATTGTTAGGGATAATTGCCAAGAATTAGCTACGGAATTGCTACGGATTTAGCAACATAATAGCTAGGAAATAGCTACAGAATTGCTACGAATAATTGCTACGGATTAGTTATGGAATTGCTGCGGATTTAGCAATATAATAGCTAGGAAATAGCTACAAAATTGCTATAGATTGTTAAAATTAGCTACGAAATTGCTATGGAATTTTTTGTAGTTAATTACCTACGGAAATGTAGAAAGTCTCTAAACAAAAATTAACTACGGATTTGCTTCGGATTAGCTATAGAAATTTTTTAATTAGCTACAGATTAGCTACAGAATTTTTTGGTAGCTAATTAGCTACCAAAATTTTACTACGAACTAATCCGTAGCTAATTTGTAGCGAATTCATAGCCAATCAATTTAGCTATGAATTAGCTACGAATTTTTCCGTATCTAATCTATAAATTTCTTGTATCTAAGGAGTTCAAGTGAAATCTATAAATCATTTACTTAGAACATGATTAAACCAATATTTGAATTTGCATCTAAAGAGTTCAAGTGAAGTCTGAACCATAACATTTTCCTATTATTGTTCTTCAACTCCTATTAAATTTATTAGATTTACTTTGTTAAATTTTAATTACTTTCTTTAATTGTGCTTTTATTTTTGGTTTTATCAACTCTCATCATTTGGATAGCTCAGATAGTGTTAATTTAATGAACTTGATAATTAACAATATAATCCTCGTGAGACGATATTATACTCACTACTTTATTACCTGATGCGATTTGGTGCACTTGCCGATTTCACACACGTCAAGTTTTTGAACCACCTACTCAAGTAACCCTCTGAACTTTGTTCAGAACAATGAGGATCAAAACTTCAGACAGAATTGATGATAATCAAGGTAACAAACATTAATCTTAACAAAACAAATCTTAATCCACTTCATGATGATAATGTTCCAAAGCATGCCTAATAGGTTTGCAAGCTTCACAAAGCAAAGAAGAGTTCATGTTCACTTTGTTACTTTGGTAAGCAAAAAAAAAAAAAAAGAAACAAATAGTCAAGATCAAAATACTTGGTTTAAAAATCAAAAAATTGACATACAATTTTTGGCCTTCAGGATTTTGGATTTTGGATGAGTACCTTTTCCTTAGTTAAATTTCAAATCAAATTTTTTATTTTTTAATTCCAACATAGAAAGACATTATTAGGAACAAGGGAATTACAAGAAAGACCACATAATTCACAACGTCTATCCCTAGCGATTGTAGAAATTATGGTGTTTATCACAGATTTAGGCTTATGAAAAATTTTCCAAATCATACATCGGCCCAACAATTCATTTCCAAATTAATCAGGTTTAGAAAAGCATTAAGGATAGAGATAAACATATAAATCATAGAATAGAAACATGAATTAAACTCCTAAATGAAATTACATTATCCAAATATTAAGATCCATCATCCCCTAACAAAGGAAAATTAGTTATACATACAGAAAGAACAAAATAAAAGGAAGAAAATGATAAACTCCATTGATAATTAGTGAAAAGAGTGATGGCTGCTCCTCTTCAGCAGCCCAGCAGCAAACCTGACAGCTCTCCCCTGACTCTCGCGTAAATCATGAATATATAGCAAATTAATAGGTTATGTTATGCGTTCAGCTGGATTGCAGGCGCTCAAGGGTTGGGGCGCTAGAACAATTTCTTTTTTTCTGCCATACTAGAGCTCAAGCGTTGGCTTTTGGGCGCTGGACCACCAAGGTGCTTTTTTCAACTTTTCTTCTTCGTTCAAGCGTCCAATCTTCTCCATATGTAATTACCTATTAAAATACATAAAAACACATAATTAAAACACAATTTAAAATAACAAAAATATAACAAAATTCAAGAACAAACTCAATTAAAATATTAAAGAGAATAAAAAATCCAAAATAATGAACCATAAAATATGAATTTTTACAGGTTCATCACTCTCCCAACTTAAGCTTTTACTTGTCCTCAAGCAAAGAAAAACAAAAACAAAACAAAACAAAGAAAAACTCAAAACACACAGAATCAAACAAGGCAATACCGGGTATTAAAAATCATTCATATCCTCATAAACTGCTTCACAATCTAATCTCAAAGTGTCACACATGAACAATCCAATTGCCACATCGCCTCTCACATGCAACTTTCATGCATAAATGACTTCCCAAAAACATGAATGAAAGACCAATTCCTATTAAAAAAGTTCAAGCTCGGATAGGTTTATAAAAATGCAAATGCACATCAAACCCACATCCAAAGAGTTGTTCTTCATCTTTCTCTCCACTAATGTAAACAACACACAACCAAGGATCAACCGGATCTTTAAAAGCTTGTAATGTCAGGTCATGAGTGAGAGTTAAGAAAGAACTGGTAGGATAAATAAAACAAAAGTTGAGATACACATCATGCATATTCCACAATCTAAGCCTCAAAATTAAGAACAAGTGCAACACGGAGCATAAGAATCCATCGCTTTATTTGCATAATTTTTTTTCTTTCAACAATTTCCACCCCCAAACTTATTTCTTTGCAAAACTTTCGGTGGAATTTTTCTTTTTGATTTTTTTTCTTCCTCTTTTTTTTAGCTCCTAAAATATTTCATGCATACAACAATAACAAAGGCTTGAATAATAAAATAATACAAGATATGTACTCAACAAAGGGTGAATAAAAAGGAAATTTTTTTATGGGTATAGAAAAAGGAAAATATGGGTAAAAGAAAAGAAATAAAGGTCAAACAATAAACAAGGCTGCAAAAGGGACTTAAGGATACACTGTGTTCACAGGTTGACTTGAAAGGCTCAAACAGTCCAAAGAAGGCCCTAATCATTTCCTTAATCATGCATCATTTAGGATTTCACCTCAAGAGAGAATCAAACAACTTCTAGATGCAAATCATTCACACACATGCATTCTCAAAAACTTTCTCCAAGCCTGATATGCAATTGATAATCCAAGGTCTATCAAACATAAAGATGGGAAGAACATCCAAACACAATTGAAACAATAAAGATAAACATAACTCATGAATTCTTATGTGCTCTCCTAAGAAATAAAATCAATCCACAATTCAAACAATCATTGGATATTCAATTCAATACACTGACATGCACATAATGACTCAAAACTAAATAAGGTGATGATAATACAAACAATTAAAAACAAATGCGTAAAAAAATTATTAAAGAAAGGAAAAGAAAAACTCTTTTGGCGACCAACAACTATATACATCCCCCTACAAAGGCTCTGAACTCAGGGAGACACTTAAGTCAAAACAACATTGGCTAGCTCAATCTTAACAACATGGGCCATGATCATCCTTGAAGGGATTCCGCAAATTAAGAAGTTCATGATGCACAAATTCATAAGAATGCACCTCAAGAATAAAAAAAGATATTATCAAATGACTCCTTACTCAGCCCATTCGTAATGAAGTAAATTTTATCTTCTTGTTTTGCGGAAACCATTCCTAGAGAACTTGATTTAAAGCATTTAAGAGATACATGAGCCCATTTAAAACATTAAAGTTGTAGAAATTCAATTGAAAGTGAAAATAAAAATAAAGAAACTAAAACTAAATAATAAAGAAAAATAAAGAAAATAAAAAATTTGGGTTGCCTCCCAAAGAGCGCTTGTTTAACGTCATTAGCTTGACGTTGCTTTTTATTAATCATTCATGGTGGCTTGAGGCAGGAGAAATAGGATGACATCTTTCTTTTGTCAGATCTTTGCCTCCATACTCAATCACTTTCCTTGAAATCCTCTCCAAAAATATTCTGAATTGGAGTTGAGCTGAATTGTCCTGAAGGCACTTTATCATTTATAACTCCACTAGGTCATGGGATTTTCAATTTATCATCAAGTGAGGAGTTAACTTTCAGTGAGTCATTAAACAATGGTCCTATCTGCAATGAATTAGTGGAAGCTAGAGGATCTTTTTCAATCCCAACAATCTTAGAAATAGGAGGACCTTTTTCCTTTTCATCAACAATCTTAGAAGTAGGAAGATCATCATTAGTCAATGGTGCAGATTTCTTACCAGCTGACTCCTTTTGAGCTTTACCTTGGATGCAATTGACGGGGGCATAGAGATATGATATCAGTGTAGATTTGTCAAAGACTTGATGGTAACTTGATCTCTATCCACCCTCAAAATCAGTTCACCTCTTGGCACATCAATCAATGCTCCTGAAGTAGCTAAGAACGGTCTTCCCAAAATTAACGGGATATCAGCATCCTCGTCCATATCTAAGATCACAAAGTCAACTGGGAAAATAAATTTGTCAACCTTCACTAGCAAATCTTCCACAATACCGTATGGATATCTGATTGATCAATCTGCTAATTGATGAAAGACCATTGTAGGTTTCATTTTTTTAATTCCTAGCTTGTGCACAATTAACAATGGCATCAAATTAATGCTCGCACCTAAGTCACATAAAGCCTTATCAAAATTCAACTTTCCAATAGTACAAGGGATGCGAAGACTTCCTGGATCCCTTAACTTCGGTGGTAGCTTCCATTTAATTATGGCGCTGCACTCCTTAGTAAGTGCTACAATCTCATCTTCTTATAACTTCCTTTACTTAGATAGCAAATCTTTTATGAATCTGACATAAGAAGGCATCTACTCAAGTGCCTTAGCAAAAAGAATATTTATCTGTAATTTCTTGAAGATTTCTAAGAACTTGGAAAACTGTTTCTCTTGAATCTGCTTCCTAAATATTTGAGGATATGGAAGTCTAGCATATAGTGAAGGATCAATTGTTTTCTTTAGTTCTATGTCTTTCTTTTTCCTCGACATTCTCGGTTGTTCTTCTCTGGCTTCAACCTCTTTGTTATCATCTTGGGACAAGACCTCTTCAGTTGAAACATTATTGCTTTCACTTTGATTTCCTGAAGAGCTAGAGGCTTCTTTCTTGTCTTCCTCTACATTTTTACCACTTCTTAAGGTGATTGCCATACATTGCTCCTTAGGGTTTACCAAAGTATCACTTGGAAGATTGCCTGGAAGTCTTTCTTGAAGATCTTTTTCTATTTGCCCACTTAATTCTCAAGGCTTCTAATAACGACCTCATGATTTTTGAAATTAGTTCTGGACTCCTCCATAAAACTTGAAGTTTGTTGCACAAAAATAGAGGTCTGCGTAGAAAGTTTCTCCATTGCAATCTCAAGAGGAGACTTCTGTTCAGGCTGAGCATTCAATGGTACAACTTGATTCTTCCAAGAAAAATTGGGATGATTCCTCCAGCCTGGATTGTAAGTATTAAAGTAAGGATTACCTTGTGGCCTTGAAGGATTTCCCATGTAGTTGACCTACTCTGGGATGTTGACACCTGAATTCCCTGCCTCACATTGACCATTGACATGTTGCCTCCACAGAAATCGCAAGTCAGACTTTGATGATTAACCGTATTTACCTGTAAATTACCAACTTGCTTGGTAAGGTTGACAATGTGTTGCATCATGGTTTGATTTTGTGCAGGTATAGTATCAACAGCACCAAGCTCCAACACTCCTTGTTTAACTATAGATCTTCTATTAGGAACCTGGTACTCATTTGTGGCCATTGTCTCAAGTAATGCTTGGGCCTCCTCCGGAGTTTTCGTGTTCAAAGATCCACTTGCAGATGCATCCACCATAAGTCTTGTGGAATGATTCAAACCTTTGTAAAAGATTTGCACTTGCTGCCAAACTTTGAAAGCATGATGAGGACATTTTCTCAGAAGCTCTTTAAATCTTTCTCATGCTTCATAGAGAGATTCTTCCTGACTTTGAGTAAAGCAAGCAATCTCACTCCTTATCTTCACGAACATTGACGGAGGAAAATACCGAGTGAGGAACTTACTAACTAGATCTTCCCAATTAGAAATGCTTCCTTGAGGCTGGGCTTGTAGCCAGTTCTTGGCTTTATCTCTAAACGAAAATGGAAAAAGTCATAATCGTATGGCATCATCACTAGCTCCATTATACTTGATAGTATCACAAAGCTGCAAAAAATTGGCAATGTGGAGATTAGGATCTTCTGCTTGACCCCCACCAAACTGATTCTGTTGCACCAGCTGTAGGAAAGCTGGTTTAATTTCAAAATTATTAGTCTGGATAGCACGTTGCACAATATTTGTTGAAACATTCTCAGCAGATAGAGTGGCATATTCAACCATAGTACGCCTTCTCTGTGCATCAACATTTTCAGCCATCTTTTCTTCTTTAGTTTTCTTTCCTTCTCTAATTACCTTTCTGATTACTCTTTCTGTCCTTGTTATTTCTGGATAAAAAATTAATATTTCTGACACCAAAGTATCTTGCATAAACAACAAACAAGCAAATCAAAGTGAAGCAAAGAAAAAGAATTACAAATAAAAAATAAAAATAAAAATAAATAGAAATAAACTAAGAAAACAAAAATTCAATATAAAGAAATAAAATAGGAAAAATAATTAATTAAAATAAAATTAAACAAACTAAAATAAATGCCCAAATTAGTGCTCTTTTAATTACTACTTAATATTGACAATTAATAATCCTCAATAATGGTGCCAAAAACTTGACGTGTGTGAAATCAGCAAGTGCACCGAATCACATCAAGTAATAAAGTAGTGAGTAGAGTATCGTCCCACGAGAATTATATTGTCAATTACTAAGTTCATTAAATTAACACTTTCTGAGCTATCCAAATGATGAGAGTTGATAAAACCAAAAATAAAAACACAATTAAAGAAAATAATTAAAATTTAACAAAGTAAATCTAATAAATTTAACAGGAGTTGAAGAACAATAATAGGAAAATGTTATGGTTCAGACTTCACTTGAACTCTTTAGATGCAAATTCAAATATTAGTTTAATCATGTTCTAAGTAAATGATTTATGGTCAATTCTCAAAATTAATTAATATCCAATCCCTTAGTTACTATTCCTCTTACGCTGTTTTAGAATTAACTAATCCCTTAGTTTAATTCTAAAATAGAAAGGCATTATCAGGAACAAGGGAATTACAAGAAAGACCACATAATTCACAACGTCTATCAATAGCGATTGCAGAAATTATGGTGTTTATCACAGATCTAGGCTCATCCAAATTTTTCTAAATCATACATCAGTCCAACAATTCATTTCCAAATTGATCAGGTTTAGAAAAGCATTAAGGATAGAGATAAATACATAAATCATAGAATAGAAACATGAATTAAACTCATAAAAGAAATTACATCATCCAAGTATCAAGATCCATAATCCCCTAACAAAGGGAAATTTGTTATACATAGAGAATGAACAAAATAAAAGGAAGAAAATGACAAACTCCATTAATAATTAGTGAAAAGAGTGATGACTGCTCCCCTTCAGCAGCCCAGCAGCAAACCTGATGGCTCTTCCATGACTCTCATGTAACTCATGAATATATAGCAAATTAATAGGTTTTGTTACACGTTCAGTGCTCAAGCGCTGGATTGCAGGCGCTCAAGCGCTGGGGCGCCAGAAAAATTTCCTTCTTTCTGCCATGCCAACACTCAAGCGCTGGCTTTTAGGTGCTTGGGCACTGGACAACCAAGGTGTTTTTTTTCAACTTTTCTTCCTCGTTCAAGCGTCCAATCTTCTCCATATGCAATTACATATAAAAACACATAAAAACACATAATTAAAACACAATTTAAAATAACAAAAATATAACAAAACTCAAGAACAAACTCAATTAAAAAGATTAAAGAGAATGAAAAACCCAAAATAATGAACCGTAAAAATATGAATTTTTGCATGTTCATCAGTGGTTGAAGGTGGAAACTTCTGTGGCATGACAACAACAACGGCGGTGTGAGGGGGTGGTTACCTACAAAAGGCACTTTGACGTTCAAGTTAGACCGTGCACAAGGATGGTAATGTGTGTAGTTAGATTAGATGCATACCTTTGAGACCTTACATGGTACTTATAGGAATGTCTAGGATGTTAAGAATTGTAATTCAATCTTAATTGAATGTTGCTATTTAGGATTAGAATTTATGAGATTGTTATCTTTTATAACTAATTTTCCTATTTATGTGGGATGTAATTAGTGTTCGTATCTATAAGAGATTCTTTGAGAGATTTGCTCCTCATAAATAGGTAGATGTACTTATCTGATAGCATATAATAATATCTGAGATACTATTCTGGTAGGCTGGGTTGCTCCTGAACCACTAACCCAAAACCCAGTTTGTAACATCCCAAATTTCCTATATTTTAAACAAGATATTTTTTGTGAGTTAATGTAATTTTCTTGTTTAGTAATTTAAATGTACCTTTGTAAAATTATTTTGTTTATTCCATCAGCGTATTTGATCGTTTTGAGTGATTTACTCTGTGTCAGGAAAATAAAAATTTTCGGGTCGGGGAAAACTTTACGTAATTTAATTTTTACCGTTAGGTAATTATTTTACGTAATCTGATTTGATATTTGTGCGTTTTCTAATATTTGTGATTTTTGTGGATGATTATGAATTTTTTTACTGTATGTGGGCCCAGGTGGTCCTATGTGGGCCTAGGTGACCTTACGTGGGATCAGGTGGGTCCCGCAAAGCAAAAATTTTTCTACGCATAGAAAAATTTGTACTGTTTAGACGGAGACATGGGATCTTACTAAACCTAAATCTGGAAACAATTTTAGAAAATTTCTTGTACTGTGTTTTGTACTGTATTTAATTATCGGATGATAAAAATACAATAAAAATATTATTTGTAGGATACAAGAATAAATATTATACTGCGTAGTCAACAAAGAGAGCTTGACTTGATTTATACCCTTGGATGAGAATACTTAGTTTGAATATTAACCATTGATTTAATCAAAGGTTAAGAAACAAACTTAATAAAGAAGCCTTGGATAATAACCATTGATTTAATCAATGGTGTGAGAATAAGCTTAGTTAGGAAGGCTTTGATATCAACTATAGATGTAATCAAAGGTGTAGAATTGGTCTTGAAAAATGACAAAGACCATTTATAACCATTGGATTTAGATTAAATCAAGGGTGGAGATTTAATCTTAAAAAAGTAACAAAGACCATTTATGACCATTGGATGAAGAATCAATCAATGGTGGAGATTTGGTCTTCTAAAGTAGCAAAGACTAATTAGGACCCTTGGATTTAAAATTTGAAGAAGCAATCTTGACCCTTAATTTTGGAGACACATCTAAGGGCTAGAATTTAAAGGAGAAAAATCCAATGGCCTAGATTTAGTCTTCTAAAATTAAAAATCTACCTAAATCCTAACCATTGAATTAATCAATGGCTAGAATGCTTAAGATGGTGACTTGTGAAATTAGTCACACTTTGAAGAAGCTAGAGAAGGGGGGGACGGTTTTTGTAGTGAATTAGGAGCTAAAGGAGACTTTATGACCATTATTACATGTCATGGTCAATATTACATCATCCTTGATTATGATTTCTTTGTTTGCATCCTTAGGAAATTTCTTGGAGGGAGGCCAAAATTATTTCATTGTATTACCAACTTTTCTTTCAATTATTTTAGTAACTTGACTATCACTCAAATAAATAAATAATTCACTCTTCACTTTCCAATTAAGGCTACGACTATACAAAGAAGAAGGGAGCCAATTTGATTCAATCAATTCCAATAATTCATGTTCCATTATTTATATTATACAACAAAGCAAGCTAGTCAATTATGGTGACTCTCCATTTTGTTTCTACGGCCATGCATGTTTGGTAAAAGAAAAACATGCTATCTTTCATTCATTATCACTTTTGTTTTTATTTCAAGATGGCTCACGGCCAAGGAGGCATTAGAAAGCCAAAAATCATTTCATATCTCACTTATTCACCTTTTCTCTCAAATGAGTCAATACCAATTATTTGATCAAATAATACATTTTTTTTTTCTCTCTTCACTCTACGGTAATCACCAAAGGAGGAGGGGTGTTTATGTTCATTTTATCTCACTTGAACTCCTAAGTCTTCTATCCATTCTCTTTCTCCTTCTCTCCAAATTGAAGCTCACGGTTAGCTCATCAAGAACCATCATCCAAATTTTTTAATTTCATCCAACCATAGATCTTGAATTTCCATGATATTCTAAGCAATTTTCATGTTGAAGACTTTCTCTAAATCACTCATCTTCAACCTTATTCTTCAAGCTAAAGATTGAAGCTCTTAGATAATTTTCTCTCTTTTCTCTCCTTGGTGGATTCGGTCATGACTCCTAAGTATGGCTTCCATCACTCTTAATTTCAACCAACCATATTTCTTGAATCCTTACGTTATTCTAAGCAACTTTCATGTTGGAGACTTTCTCTAAATCATTCATTTTCAAGAAGTTTTTCCAAGAGCAATTTCTAAGGTTTTTGAGGTGAAGTATAAGGAAACTTCATTTTCTTCTCTTCTTTTTCATAATCTAAATCATGTTTGATCCATGGTTACTCTTAATCAAGCTTAGTATACTAATTTTTATGTATTTTGTTTTGTATTTGAGAAGCTCTTGGTGATGAAGGACTTGGAAAAAGAAGCAAAACAAAGAGTTTTTGAGGATCTTCAAGAGGTAAGAGGGGGATCCATCTCACCAACCAAGCATGGTGGTGAGAGATGGTATTTTATTTGATGGATGTGGAATCCATGTGAGGATTCATATCCATGGTCATGTAATTAATTTGTGGGTGTTTATGAGCTTTGTGTTGGTGTATGCCCTAGTGGCCAATGTATTTTGTTTGTATTTACATACATTATATTATGTTATTTTATATGAGGCATTTCATTTATTGTGTTCTTTTTGGTAGACATAATAAAGTCCTTAGAATAGTAAGTTTGATACCATAGGACATCAAGTGGATGACTTGATCGTGAGATCCTATTGGATAAAACACTATTCTTAAATGTCCCTAGTCAAGTATTATTGTTAATTAGGACAACAATAATACATTGAGGCTAGTATGTGCGTAGACTGATGACCACATCTCACGGGTCATGGATATGAGATATCAAGTCTACACATGGATACATATTAGAATAATGATGTATTGGACAGACCGCTATGAGAACGCTACGTGGATCATTACGTGAGTGTCATAAGCGATTCTCATAGTGATAATGGTGTATGTGGTCCTTTGACCTGAAATCACTACTATTCCTACATGAGGAGTTGTGTGTTTTAATGCCATCAAACGTCATCTGTAACAAGATGATTATAACGTTGGTTATTAGACATGCCGCAATACATGTGGAGGAATGTGAGTGACCTAGATGGGATTTGTCCCTCCTACATAACAGGAGCAATATCTTCGGGCCCCCTGATTGAGTGAGACTACGAAATGCATGGCCATGCTCAAATGAGTCAATATGAAATATTGATCTTATTTGTTATTACTATGTCTACTCGGGAATTAGGAAACTGAAGATTGAACTAAACAAGGGTGACACATTCCATGCCTTGTGTTCAATCTGGATATCTGGACAAAGGGACTAAACTACACGGAAACATTGGTCACGAGATAGGTTATGTCAAATCACTGACATTCTCATTACTTGGTAGCAGTGATGTGTTGCTAGATACCGCTCATCTTGTTTGTAATATTAAAATGAGATTTTAATATTACTACCAACGTCATGAGAACCTGCAGGGTCGCACACTTAGAACAGACTAAATTGGAGTAATCAGAATCCAAGTTGGACTCGGATTCAACTGTGGGCCTAACTCATGACAGATGGGTTTAGGGTTGCACCACTTACCTTGCTACTGCTCACACTCACTTAAGGCAGCCTTTGTTATAAATAATACTGCTAAGGGGGTTGCTACTAGGTTACATCACAACCCTAGCCGCACCTACAGAAAGTGAGTGAGAGATAGTGAGGTCTCCTTCTCCTCTCTTCGCAGCTAGCACTACGAAAACAGAGGTGTGACTTCTTTTGCAAGTCTGTTCGTGTGGATACCGCAGAAACATCGTCGCTATTACGGTGTTGGTGATTCACTTCGCTTGTGTCTATCACGCTTCAAGAGGTAAAAAAAATTTAAGAACTCGGATTATGGATTTTTTCGCATGGATCCTGTGAGGGAATTTGTTATTCATTGCGAGACTTTGATCCGCAAATTCCCAACAGTGGTATCAGAGCCACTTGCGAAACCATGATTCGGTTTTTTGCTTTTCTTGTTATATGCGATAACATGATTCGTTGCTTTCTTTTGATAAAAGATATGATCTTTATATGTTGTTTCTGAAACCATGAAGATGTTCATATGTTGTTGCGAAAACTGTTTTGAAAGCTTTCTGTTTCTACGTTTTTCCAGTATATATATATGTGATATGTATGAATGAAAATCGTTTTGAATGCTTTCTGTTTTTGCGTTTTTCTGGTATATACATATGTGATATGTATGATTCAACGAAACTGTTTTGAAAGCTTTCTATTTCTGCATATTTTTCTGTATGAATGCGATATACACAACAGCGCGACACAAGGTTTTGGAAACCTTGTTTCC
The DNA here is from genome assembly GCA_029884605.1 of Ormosia emarginata. Lineage (NCBI taxonomy): Eukaryota > Viridiplantae > Streptophyta > Magnoliopsida > Fabales > Fabaceae > Ormosia > Ormosia emarginata. The sequence continues at coordinate 53,641,214 of JAQQTP010000088.1, forward strand.
GTTTTGCGACGGCCATGAAGCTTCCTCATGACATGAAGTGTTCATGTCTTCACGCATTCTGGAAACCTTGTTTCTGGATAGGCGATGATGGCTGTGAGGAACCCCTGCGGCACATGAAGCGTTCATGTGTTTGCGGGCCTTAGGGCGCTGCCCCGAACCCCGTTTCGTGGTGTGTGATATTCGAAAGTGCAATATTCAAATCTGTTTTTATAATTCACAAAATAATAATGTGTTATTGCTTTGTGTTTATGTATTCTTAGAGATGCATGGTGCATGGTTATGGCCTTAGTCTTTATTTTATGCTATTTTGGTTATTTTAAATACGACCTGCGTGTCGTGCCTTTCTCTCTACATTCTGATTGTACATTCTCTTCTCATCTAACTCCCCTCGAATGTAAAAGAGGTTTCTATAATGTAATCTTCATGTGGAGACAAGGAGACGACATCAAGTGAGGACGTTGGTGGGAGACGCTTGGTGAAGCTGGCATTAATTAATGCTACTCTCTTAGAGGCCATAATCATGTCACGTTTATTATATGTTGTATATGTATGAGATGCATGGATAATGTTTATGGTATGTTAAACAAGTTTAATAAATGGTGAGATCTAATAATAAAATTCCCTCAAAGAAAATATTAAGTCATTATGTGATGCCTTCCAATGCGTGACACTCGTCAAGACTAATATCGATCAAGTGTAGGTTTGCCAAAGCAGGGTGCCTTTATCTATATTAGTAAGATGCGATAGGATAATAGTAATATCCAATTGTCAACCATTGGGTTTGACTTAACTAGGCCATTTCAATAGGATTGAAGGCTTAGAGGCATGAAGTTGGGCTTTAGTCCATTAGATGGATTAGAATAAGTGTTATTCACCCAACTATCCAAGAGTTGCATGTGATGTAATTGGAAAGAGTTTCCTAACTAAATAAGCGAATTTTGGGCGATCACCAAAGCCGACTCAAAACTAGGTGAAATATGGATCTTGGCCCACTAGAAAATCTTCCAATGGGATTTTCCAAGTCAATGTTGAGGGTCATTGATTTGAATAAAATAGTGGGAGACGTATTTAATTAAAAGACCTTGTTAAATATGTTTATAGCATAATACTTATATTTTGCATATTTACGTTGATAGATTACCATGGCAACAAACACATCAAGTAACTTATCATTGCGATCGGTCCTTGAGAAGGACAAGTTGTCCTGGGACAAATTTCCTAGATCAGTACAGAACTTGAGGATTGTCCTCAAGCAAGAGAAAAAGTTGTATATTTTAGAACAACCTATTCCGAACCACTGCCGCTAATGCCCCTAGAGCTGAAAGAGATGCTTATAAGAAGCATCAAGATGATGCCTTGGACATTGGATGTCTAATGCTAGCCACCATGAACTCTGAGCTCCAAAAGCAACACGAGAACATGGAAACATACGATATGATCGTACACCTCAAAAAGTTTTATCAAGAGCAGGCTAGACATGAGAGATATGAGGTCTCCAAAGCACTCTTTCAGTGTAAGCTGGTAGAGGGAAGCCCTGTTGGTGCTCATGTACTCAAGATGATTGGGTACATTGAAAACCTTGAGAGACTCGATTTTCCTATGGGCCAAGAGTTGGCCACTGACTTAGTCCTGCAATCGTTGCCGGAGAGTTTTAGTCAATTTGTCATGAACTACAACATGAATGAAATTGACAAATCACTACCAGAGCTGCTAAGCATGTTGAGAACTGCTGAGCAGAACATAAACAAAGGCAAAGGAAAGGCCATAATGATGGTCCATAAGAATAAGGGCAAGAAACAACAGAAAAAGCCCCAGGACAAGTGGAAGGGTAAGGGCAAGGAAAAGTCCAAGCCTAGCACTTCTAGCTTGAAACCAGTGGGTGGAGTGGCTAAGGAAGGTACATGCTTCCATTGCGGTCGACCAGGACATTGGAAGAGGCTGTGCCAAGTACCTAGAGGAGCTCAAGAAGAAGAAGGGAAGTGAGACTTCCACTTCGGGTATTTTTGTTATAGAAGTCAATTTATCTACTTACGCATCATGGGTATTAGATCTTGGATGTGGATCTCACATTTGTGTAAATGTGCAGGATCTAAAGAGCAAGTAGACCATTGACTAAGGCGAAGTCGACCTACGAGTGGGAAATGGAGCAAAGGTTGCTGCAATAGCCGTAGGGACTTATTTATTAGCTTTGCCAACCTGGGCTTGTAATTGAATTGGATAATTGTTATTTTGTACTGCTATTAGCAGAATATCATTCTGTTTCTTGTTTGGACAAGAAGGGTTTTACTTTTATAATTAAGAACAAAAGTTGTTCTCTTTATTTGAATGATATTTTCTATGGTAGTGCACATTTGAGTAATGGACTTTATGTCCTTGATCTCGAAACGCCCATTTATAACGTAAATACAAAGAGGTTCAAGTCAAATGATATGAACCCAACTTATCTCGGCATTGTCGTTTGGGCCATATAAATGAGAAACGCATTTCCAAACTCCATAAAGATGGATTCTTGGACTCGTTTGATTACGAATCATATGAGACATGTGAATCTTATTTATTGGGAAAGATGACTAAGGCCCCATTCATTGGACAAGGTGAAAGGGCTAGTGATCTTTTGGGCCTCATACATAGTGATGTATGTGGGCCACTAAACACACTAGCTAGAGGCAGTTTTCAGTACTTCATTACATTTACTGATGATTTCAGTAGATATGAATTTGTATATCTTATGAAGCACAAATCAGAATCCTTTGAAAAGTTCAAAGAGTTCAAGAATGAAGTACAAAACCAACTTGGCAAGAGTATTAAAATCCTTTGATCAGATCGAGGAGGTGAATACTTAAGCCAACAGTTTGATGATCATCTGAAAGAGTGTGGGATAATATCTCAACTCACTCTTCCTGGAACACCACAATGGAATGGTGTTTCTGAAAGGAGGAACCGGACCTTGTTGGATATGGTCCGATCCATGATGAGTCATGCAGACCTTCCAGGCTCTTTCTGGGGACATGCTCTGTTAACAGCAGCTTTCACACTTAACCGTGTTCCATCTAAGACGGTTCAGCGAGACACCATATGAGATGTGGACCGGGAGAAGACCCAGTATGTCTTTTATGAAGATTTGGGGTTGCGAAGCTTATGTGAAACGTCAAGTTTCTGATAAGCTTGGCCCAAAATCAGATAAATGCTTCTTTGTGGGGTACCCTAAGGAAACCAAGGGATACTATTTCTATAATCCTACTGAGGGCAAAGTGTTTGTCGCACGGACTGCTGTATTCCTAGAAAAGGAGTTTATCTCCAAAGGAATCAGTGGGAGGAAAGTAGAACTTGAAGAAATTCAAAGCTCACAAAGTAGCAGCGAACCAATGGTGGAAATAGAGTAGCCTCCACAAATCGTTGTGGAACCACAATCTGCTCTAGTAGCACAAGACCCGCGTAGGTCTAACAGGATACGTCGTCAACCAGAGAGATATGGATTTCTCATGACTCAACAAGGTGACGTATTACTCATGGATCAAGATGAGCCTGTGACTTACCAGGAAGCCATTATTGGCCCAGAATCTGAAAAATGGCTTGAGGCCATGAGATCTGAAATGGAATCCATGTATACCAACCAGGTATGGACCTTGGTTGACCCACCTGAAGGGATAAAACCCATTGGGTGCAAGTGGGTTTTTAAGAAGAAAACCGACATGGATGGTAATGTGCATACCTTTAAGGCGCGATTGGTGGCTAAAGGTTTCAAGCAAATTCATGGTGTAGACTATGATGAGACTTTTTCCCGGTTGCGATGCTTAAATGCATTCGGATCTTGCTTGCTATTGCAAAGCATACCATGATTATGAAATCGGCAAATGGATGTCAAAACTGCTTTCCTTAATGGAAATCTTCTCGAGGATGTGTACATGACACAACCTGAGGGTTTTGCCACTCCACAGGATGCTACAAAGGTATGTAAGTTGCAACGATCTATTTATAGATTGAAGCAAGCTTCCAGAAAATCTGGAATCTTCGTTTTGATGATACAATCAAACAGTTTGGTTTTATCAAAAATGAAGAAGAATCTTGTATCTACAAGAAGGTTAGTGGGAGCACAGTTGTCTTTCTAGTATTATATGTAGATGACATACTACTAATTGGAAATGACATCCCTACCCTACAGTCCGTAAAGACTTGGTTAGGGAAGTGTTTTTCTATGAAGGACTTAGGCGAAGCCACCTATGTATTAGGTATCAGGATCTATAGAGATAGGTCGCAAAGATTGCTTGGCCTAAGTCAGAGTACATACATAGACAAAGTGTTAAGACGTTTTAACATGCATGAATCCAAGAAAGGACTCTTGCCTATGTCGCATGGTATAAGCCTATCTAAGGCTCAATCCCTTCCACCCAGGATGAGAGGGATCGCATGAGTAAGATTCCATATGCATCCGCAATTGGATCTATCATGTATGCCATGTTATGTACTCGATCAGATATCTCGTATGCTTTGAGCATGACGAGCAGTGTACCACCGATCCGGTGAGAGTCGCCTGAGTCTTTGTCAAGAACATCCTTAAGTACTTGAGAAGAACTAAGGATTTGTTTTTGGTATATGGAGCCGAAGAGGAACTAGTAGTAAAGGGTTACACTGATGCTAGCTTCCAAACCGATAAGGACAACTCCAGATCGCAATCGGGTTTTGTTTATTGCATGAATGGTGGGGAATGTGAGCTGGAAGAGTTCAAAGCAGGAGACATCGGCGATTCTACCACGTAGGTGAGTATATTATTTGCCTCCAATGCAAACAAAGGAGGCCGTTTGGATTAGAAAGTTCATTATTGAGCTTGGTGTAGTTCCTAGCATTGTGGACCCAGTGGACCTCTATTGTGATAATAATGGAGCCATTGCACAAGCTAAGGAGCCCAGATCTCACCAGCGATCCAAACATATACTTAGGCGCTTCCATCTCATTCGAGAAATCATCGATAGAGGAGATGTGAAGATATGCAGAGTACCAACAGATGATAACATTGCTGATCCACTAACGAAGCCTCTTGCACAACAGAAGCATGAGGGTCACACTAGGTCTTTAGGCATTAGAAATATGCTTGATTGGCTCTAGTGCAAGTGGGAGATTGTTGGTGTATGCCCTAGTGGCCAATGTATTTTGTTTGTATTTACATACATTATATTATGTTATTTTATATGAGGCATTTCATTTATTGTGTTCTTTTTTGGTAGACATAATAAAGTCCTTAGAATAGTAAGTTTGATACCATAGGACATCAAGTGGATGACTTGATCGTGAGATCCTATTGGATAAAACACTATTCTTAAATGTCCCTAGTCTAGTATTATTGTTAATTAGGACAACAATAATACATTGAGGCTAGTATGTGCGTAGACTGATGACCACATCTCACGGGTCATGGATATAAGATATCAAGTCTACACATGGATACATATTAGAGTAATGATGTATTGGATGAGGCCGCCATGAGAACGCTACGTGGATCGTTACGTGAGTGTCATAAGCGATTCTCGTAGTGATAATGGTGTATATGGTCCTTTGACCTGAAATCACTACTATTCCTACATGAGGAGTTGTGTGTTTTAATGCCATCAAACGTCATCTGTAACAAGATGATTATAACGTGGTTATTAGACATGCCGCAATACATGTGGAGGAATGTGAGTGACCTAGATGGGATTTGTCCCTCTTACATAACAGGAGCGATATCTTCGGGCCCCCTGATTGAGTGAGACTACGAAATGCATGGCCATGCTCAAATGAGTCAATATGAGATATTGATCTTATTTGTTATTACTATGTCTACTCGGGAATCAGGAAACTGAAGATTGAACTAAACAAGGGTGACACATTCCATGCCTTGTGTTCAATGCGGATATCCGGACAAAGGGACTAAACTACACGGAAACATTGGTCACGGATAGGTTATGTCAAATCACCGACATTCTCATTACTTGGGTAGCGGTGATGTGATGCTAGATACCGCTCATCGTTTGTAATATTAAAATGAGATTTTAATATTATTACCAACGTCATGAGAAACTGCAGGTCGCACACTTAGAACAGACTAAATTGGAGTAATCGAATCCAAGTTGGACTCAGATTCAACCGTGAGCCTAACTCATGAGATGGGTTTAGGGTTGCACCACTTACCTTGCTACTGCTCACACTCACTTAAGCAGCCTTTGTTATAAATAATACTGCTAAGGGGGCTGCTACTAGGTTACATCACAACCCTAGCCGCACCTACAGAAAGTGAGTGAGAGATAATGAGGTCTCCTTCTCCTCTCTTCGCAGCTAGCACTACAAAAACAGAGGCGTGACTCCTTTTGCAAGTCTGTTCGTGTGGATACCGCAGAAACATCGTCGCTATTACGGTGTTGGTGATTCACTTCGCTTGTGTCTATCACGCTTCAAGAGGTAAAAAAAATTTAAGAACTCGGATTATGGATTTTTTCGCATGGATCCTGTGAGGGAATTCTGTTATTCCGCTGCGAGACTTTGATCCGCAAATTCCCAACACTTTGATTAATTTTCTATGCTTGATATGCTTTGTATGATTTTATAGCTTTGATGATATGCTTGATATGCTATACATGCTTTTATGGCTTTGATGGTATACTTATATTATTTATGATGAAATATATATGTATATGCCATGACTTGATGGTGGAAAGGAAATTAATTTTTGGCTCCAATAGCCAAGGAAGAGCTACGGTTTTGATGCCCTTGGTTAGGGTTCATGTTGAAAATTTTCAAGAAGAAAAGAATTGATTTTTGAGTACTTAGAACATGGTGGATTTCGAACAAGACACCTCAAAATAGGTGTTCACAAATTAATATTTTCATGAAAGATGAAAATGGATGATTTGAATAGTATGGAAAATAAACAAAGGATTTGTTTTCCAAGAGAACAAGAATATAATTTTTGGAGGAATTTTTATTGATTTATTTTGTGTAAAAAGATGCTAAGTGTTTTTCTAAATATGAGTTTTTGAATGAAACGGACAAATGTTGATTTTAAGGATTTGCAAAGAAAGTGAAAAAGGATTTGCAAAGAAAGTGAAAAAGGATTTGTAAAGAAAGTAAAAACGAATTTGAACAAATGGCTTTGGTTTTTATGACCATAAGACTTACGATTTTGAAAACAAAATTTTAATGATTTTGTTTGTGTAAAATCCTATCAACTTAGAAAGAAAGAATGTTTTCATGATTTCAATAGTCATGCCCACGTTTTTGAAGGTTTGTAATGTCTTGATTTTATGAACAAGTTTCCAAAATGAAACAAAAGAGAATTTCAAAGTAATTTGATACAACAAATTTGGAAAGGGAATCAGAGCATTTTAATGCTTGAGGGAATTTTTGAGAAAAATGGAGAATATGATTTTCCTAACGTGTAAATCATACTTTGGGTTTTGAAGAATGATTTTTAAAGTTAAAAACATTGATTTAATTCAATGGAAAAGTGATTTTGTGAATTATATTTTGGGAAAAGGATTTTTTTGGGAAAAGAAATGTGGAAAAAGATTTTCTTGAGTAAGAAAACATGAAAAAAGAAATATAAAGTTATATTATTTTGAGAAAAGTTGAAAAGGAATTTTTGAAGGTTAAGAAATATTTTTCGTAATGAAATTGTGATAAAAAGCGTTTTACGTATCTTAAAAACGTGATTTTTAAGCTACGCAATTTTGAACAATATGTTAAAAATGATATTGATTTATTTAAGTCCAAAATAATGTTTGGAATATTGTGGAATATTTTATGTGATTGAAAAATATTGAAAAATATTTTACGTATCTTAAAAACAATTTGAAATACAGTAAAATATTTCTACGCGATTTTAAATACGTTGAAATATTTCTACGCGATTTGAATTACGTTTAAATATTTTACGTAATTTGAACTACTATTGAAAAATCACTACGTGATTGAAAAGTGATGAATTATTTTTACGTGATTGTGAAAATGAAGGAAAATCATTATGTGATTTGGAAAGTGTTTTAAATATTTTGAGAATGATGAAAAATGATTTACGTGACGTAAAAGAATGATTTTTAAGTTACGCGATTTTGAAAACGGTGGAAAATCATTACGCGATTTGAGAAACGTATATTTTTATGCGATTGAGAGAAATGTTAAAAAATTAAATACGTGATTTAAAAGTGCAACAGAAGGGTTGCAGCATTTTGAAAGCGTAAAAGAAATGTTACAAAATTTTGTAAACGTAACAGTAGTGTTACGGCATTGTAAAAACATAATAAAAATGTTTTGGAATTTAAAAAAAAAAAGTAACAAAAGTGTTACTGTATTTTGAAAAACGCAACAGAAGTGTTGTGGAATTGTGAAAACGTAACGGGAATATTGCGTAATTTTGTGAAAACACGACAACAGTGTTTTATAACTATGAAAACATGATAAGATGATTTTGTTATAGAAAAATACAGTATGATTGCTGTTGAACCAGTGTCCATACACTGTTTGTGAAAACAACGAGTTTTGCCTGTTATTAGCATGTGGTGCATTTTAGATGCATTGGAAAAATATATATATACGTTGAGGTATATGATTTAATTGAACAAATGAATTTGAAAAGAATGGCCCTTGTGGTTGGACTTGCACTGATATATTCATGCATTGTATAAACTATATCTGAGAAATTATGAGATATACCTGTGATTGGTATTTGGTGCATTATACATGCATTGGAATGGTCCGATAAGAACTGGATATGGCTGATTGCCTAGGAGAAATACACCTCTTGAGTAGGTGCGATATGCGTAGTGTAGGTCACTTGTTGACCTTGGGGGCATCGGGGTGCGGGTTGCTTACACGGGTGGTTGGTCGCGCATCTTCCCGTAGGTTAGACCGATGCAACACACCGATAATCCTGACCGAGACACTATTCTTATTCAAGATCTGATAAAGACTGTCGTGTATATGTTAGATGTGCAAAATCAAAATGAGGATTATAGCACGTGGTCTGAGGCATGTGGTACCGACAGATCTTTTCGATCATTCTACGACCTGAGTTTAGCTCCATGGAGTAGGAAATCGAGTCTTGTGTACATGCATCATCTGAACATTTATATCTGTGTGATATATTAATTGAGGAATATTGGCTATGACAATTGTTTTGAATACTTGGATTGATATATGATTGGATGATGATAGTTGATTAATATTGAATATATTATTGGAAGTTTGATATGATATCCCTGTATAATATTGCTGCTTGTGTTATCTCTGTGTTGCCATGTTGGTATTGGCGTAGGTGATCTCACCTCTTTGTTATGTTGTTTTGTTGTGTCTGTACTGTTAAAATCAAATAATAGAAAGATCGAGTTGTCTTAGACATAACGGGCGATGGATACTCTGAGATTGGTGACAATAATAAGGAGTGGACATTCAGGACTCGAAGGTGTGCAGTGTTGACAAAGAACAGATATAGAATAGATGTCTGATGCAACAAGATGGATACACAACAAAATAAGTATGTTAAGTTTTAACGTTAGTGTTGTACCGTGCTATTAAGTAGGACCCGTCATGGGGTTTGCTACTGTTAAAAAAAAAAAGAGTCTGTTAATTTTATATTTCTCTTTAAATTGTGAAATATTAATTGGTGTCAATATTGTATATTAATCAGTTTAAATATATTTTCAGTAATACTTATGAATTTCAATAAGTTTATGTTTCAGTAAAGAAAGAAATTTTAAAACCCATCTTTTTATAACTCAAACCTTGTGTGAACTTCTTTACAGATTTAGAGTCGGGAGTCAGACATGTGATACCCTTAGGAGGGTGTTACACAGTTCAGAACAGTTGCCTCCAGCTTGGCCATTAGATGTGATAGCTAAGTGTCAAGATATCCAAGTTCAATAGGAGCACATGACACGTAGAGGACAAAGGGATCCAAGCCATATAAAAAATGTCAAATCTTGCGATGTTTTATTCAAAGGGCCGAGGTCTATGATGTGTCATACTATGCCCCAGTGTTAATGAGTAAGGCTGGGATCTGAAATGAATCACTCTGTTTCAATCATCATATTGTTGTCTGGGATATGTAGTAGGTTGCCCCCATACAAATTTGTTTGTGGGCCCCGTCTAATTTGAGTGTAATTCGGTTTGAAACTGAGATCCATATTATGGTTTTACCATGATATCTTGATGAAAGCATGTAGTCTGGCTTGAGTGTCCTTCTGAAACATCATGCATCACTTCAATTCTGAATGTTCTGAGTGTTGTCCTTTCAACTGCTCTTGTTTAGAAACAGTATGCCACGTGGTTGAAGATCAGTGAAAATAGCCATTTGGGATTCGTAATTTCATGATTAGTCGTTTTAAAATTTCAAAATGAAGGTGTTATGATTAGTCATTTTCAATTTTCAAAACAATGGTTGAAGAGATATATCTGCCCTCATTCATGACAATGGTTTGGGGGGTGGTTTCCTTACATTTAAATAGGAGTGGGGGTTTTCCCTTCCCACTTTTCACTTTCTCTCACATTTCTTACTTTCTTTTTCGGTGAACCAAGCAATTTCTGACAAGTACCTGCGATGTTTATTGGTGGTTTCTAGCTGTTTTCAAGCTCTTTTCACCATTCAAACTCAATGTACTGTCCATCTCCACCCTTTTTTCTTTTAGAAAACACCATTTAGTGAGGGAAAATGTTAGGGAGTAAGGAAATAGTATAGAATAGTGGTGTGTTAGTAGAGATTCTGAGTTCTCCATCGTCCCCACTACCTTAGTCATGACAGAGGCTTCAAGCCCATGGTGGGGACTCTAATGATGGTCCAAATTCCTTGACTAGGATGAGAATCTTGGAGGCGATTCAGAGAGCATATCGTTCCAGAAAGCTGGCAAGCAAGGGCCTGTCTGTCTGCTCTTCGAACTTATGCTAGAATTAGGAAACCCTAGTGAATCATTTTTTGAAACTAACACGAGTGTGTCCTCTGTAGGTGACGTCATGGCTCGAACCTAAAGGATGACACCTTCAGAACACAGGGAGCTAATCTTTCCTGTGATGTCAACCTATATCATTGGGTTGACCGAGGGGTCTTGGGAACTCCTTCAAGTGTGATAAGCGTTAGGGATGCTTACGAAAAGCAACAATATCTACAACTGACCACAAATAGGCTAAGGGATAGGGAGTACGCTATCCACCATCCACTCGAAGAAGAAAAAGTGTGCTTTGTGCGTATTAAAGGAGAACACTTCATGTAACATCCCAACTCCAATTACTGTACTAATTCAGCCAATTACATGAGTAGTAGAGTTAAGTGTGTTACTTCTAACTTAAACACGAAATACTAGATTCATAATAACCATATTTGTTATTATAAAAGCCATGAGGGAAAAAGAAAACTCATAAACATATAAGTCTTTACATTATATATACAAACTAAGCCTCGAGAAGTGTAAGTACAATACAAGAAAACTTATACAACCCAAAGTATGCATTACAAAAATAAGATAAAAACTAAACTAATGTATTCACTTCTCTTTTATTGCTTTCCCTTGGAAGGATCCTGACCTAGATTTATCATGGAAACAATAAACGGGGTGAGAATTAACAAATTCTCAGTAGTATAAATACCTATATGACATCAACATAAATCGATTATTCATATTTAACTTTTAACTAAACATTATTCAATGATAAGCAACCATCCATACAGTTGTAATATCATCATGTTACTTGACAAAGTGTTTTTCTCACTCCTTTGTCCTAGATAGAGGGTTTTTCTCACTCTTTTATTATAACAAGGTGTTTTTCTCAATACCTTGTTTCATAGTCTACCTTATTATAGAGTGTTTTTCTCACTACTTTGCAATAATAAGTGTAATATCCCTGCACAACTAGAGTGTAGATACATACCTATGTTAATACTTAACTTTTGTTTACACAAGGCTTGACTTACTTGATATATGCTAGGTGGTTATTTCCTTCTTAAAATATCCCTATAAGTGTTTTATCTCACACTAAAAAGCATATATATCAGATCCCAACAAGTAAGGAACTTTATTTCTTCAAAATAAAAAGCTTGGGAGTTACTACCTAAGCGCCCACTTTTCCAGTGCTTAGGCGCTCCATGACAGAAAACCTCTCCTGTTTTATTTGTCATTGGGCGCTTAGGGGCCCAAAGTGTAACAACCTTAATATAATTATTGTAGTGTATTCAGAACTACACTTTAGTAACTAGAATTAAGTAAGTCACGTATTAATTAACATAATTTTTTTGAAAATAAATATAAGAGATATAGAAAAATATGAGTTTGTCGTGGTTGGAATTATACGTATAACGTACAAGACATTATATAAATAACTTACATCAGTGTATAAAATTTCATAATATGTTATATAATACTAATTATACAACACAAAATACATAATGTCGCCAAAACTTGTTCTACATCTTCCTCTTCTGCCTTCTTATTGGAGTACGCGTTCCTTGAAATATTATGGAAAATAAACAGAAAGGGGTGAGAATTCTAAGAATTCTCAGTAGTATTATTAAAAATATGTGTCATCATAATACTTCCAACTACTTCGAGGAAAAATCATTTCAAAACTCATTTTATAACATAGGAATGTGGCAAAAGTCAAATCCAGTCCTTCTTATTTTCGAAACAGAATTCTAATTATTAACTATTTTCAAAAACATTTATTATCAAACAACACAATTTACATTCATAAGTAATTTCAAAAATAGTTTCAAAACAAGGGCCGTTATCTTGAATTCATGCAATGATTCTTGCAATTTAACAAAGTCATAATATAACATTAAATTCAATTCCATCACAATGCTCATTATCCAATGGTATTTCCCATAGAACCAAGTCACCTCACAAAACCTAAATTCTAGCATGGTAATAGTCTGCTTTCATATAGGCATACTCTAACCTATTTATGACAATTCACTTGTCACAAAGAACTATTCCTAGTATCCTATTCAACTTGGCAATAGTCTGCTTTCAGGTTAACACACTCTAACTTATTTATGATGATTCACTTGTCACACAAAACTATTCCAGATATCCTATTCATCTTGGCAACAGTCTACTTACAGGTTGACACATTCCAACCTATTTATGACAATTCACTTGTCACACAGAACTATTTCAGATATCATTATATACATGAGGGAAAGTAGGGCAAGTGACGAAACTAGTGAGGAATTTTAAGAATATAGGATCCTCTTACTCACGGAAGATCATCTCTATAATTCTAATGAAATTTTGGATACCTTTTTCTCACAGAGGATCAACTCCAAAATTCATTAATGCCCAATATACTCAAATGTGGCAAAATGTCAAGTCTATTCAAATACAAAGAGGATACTCATACGTTGGGAATAACATTCTCACATTCAATTCAAATACAAATTTTATGAGCACTGATACTCAAATACAATACAATAATCATTCTAGCTCAACCTTAAATAACTAAGGGAGCAAATCTTCATATTCATACCAATAGTTCAACTATGCATTCAAAAGAGCAATACAATTTCTATTTCATGCTCAACTTGACTAATCAAGGAGTAATATATTCTCTAATACATAACTAGTATACATTTCTATACCATTCATCACACTTTAAGAATTCTTATCAATTAAACAATATAAATGACATCTAAACATCAATTCTTTAAATATTGGATGCAATAGTTTCTTGGCTTCCAATTCAACCAACAAGGCTCAATAAACACATCAAAATTATATCAAATGCCTTAGGTTAAATTCTATCTTAAACTAGTATTTAATTACAATTCCTTTATAGTATTTCCAAATCAAAATTTATCACTAATGCATGATACAATTGCACACAAATTTTGGTCACCAAAAGGCAGCAATTGTCGTTACCTTTCCACCATTATTCAAGCAACATTTTCATACACAAATGCACCAAAATTCTAATTAAATAAGGCAACATTCTGTCATGACTTTTAATCACTATTCTAGTAACAATTTCAAGCACAATAAAGCATTAAAATTCTACCAAAATAGGGTAGCATTATACCATAATTTTTAATTACCATTCAAGTCATAATTTCAAGCACAAAGTCATCAAAATTTTGGTTAACAATAGGGCAGCATGCTGCCGTTACATATTCAGCCCAAAATCAACCAGTCTTATTAAAATTCAACATCACAACTCAATACAATAATCAATAGGAAACGAAGAATAAATTTTAGCAAAGAATCTCTTCTAACAAATGGCTTGGCTGTGAGTCATTCACAACAAAAAACACAATCAATTTTACAAGTTTCTCATTCAATAATCCACCAAAGAAAAAGTACTAATTGATAGTAAGGATTTAAAGCACAAAAATAACATAATCTCCCCCTTTTTATCTTGGTCTAGCTGTGAACAACAAGAGCATAAGGACCAGAATTTTAGGTTCAAAACCCATAACGAAAGAAGAGCAAGTTAAGAGCAAGCATCCCTACATCTGTCCTCCTTTACTTGGCTATTCTTCACTTCTATTTCTCCCCTATTTTTGGCCTATTGTTGTCGTGAGAAAATGAATAGAAAAATATGTGAAATTGAAGAAAAACTAATGAAAAGAGTAAGGAATCGAAGAGAATAAAAATGGAGAACCTCTTTACCTTTTCTCCTTTCTTTGTGCTACTGTTGCTTACGTAAAAACAAGGTAGTAAATGGAGAGAATGAGACGTGAGAAATGAGAAAAGTGAGTGGAAAAGGAATAGGAAAAATAGGGAGACTTATTTGGCAGTGGAAGAAAGAAAGGTAAAACAAATGAATTGTGTTGAAACTTTTGGATCTGTTACGTACACTTTAATCTTCCAAAATTGAGTTTTCAAGTATCCACAAATGTTATTGAAAATTTTGGAACTCATCTTAGTCCTTAGATTCTTTTTTCCATAACTTTCCATATACTGCTATTTATTAGTTAAGCTTCATTATTTGGTCCCAAGTTAAATTAAACTGAGGGATTAAGTAAATATGCTTACTGATACTTATCTTAGTTGGTATTTTATACCAAATTATTCTCCATATCTTACTTGTCATCTCCATGAAATTTCATAATTTTCTGAGTTACTTAGTTGTTCCATAATTGTTCCATTTATCCTTCTTCGGTATCCTTAAAAATACCAAACTAGCTTAGTTGATTCTCCAATTTTTACTATAACTCTTATCAACTGTTTATAGCCAGGAAACAACTTTTCCATATTTATTTCCAACATATTAATTCCTTATGCAGAAACTTTAGTTATTTTTTTTATATTCAATGTTATAAAATTATGCTCAAACTAGTTCAAAAAGTTACTTGAATTAACAAATAATTTTTACCAGTATTACTGAGCTATTATAACACTGATTATGACTATTGGATTAGGGAGGATGTTACACAAAGTCTGAGAGCTTAATCGCTTAGCTCTAGAACTCTCTGGACTTGCACGCTTAAGTGCCCACTTCCTGAGCGCTTAGGCACTCAACACATTTCCTCTCTAGCCTTGGATGCTTAGGCGCTCACTTCTTGGGTGCTTAGGCGCTCACTTCTTGTGCACTTAAGTGCCCTGCACACTGGTGTTCTCTGGCTATAAGCGATTAAGAGACCAAATTCTAGGCGCCTAACTCAAAAACTTCTCTTCTCATTCCATTGAACTTTCAAACTTGGGTCCTAGATGGTTTCTAATCTCATACATGGTTTCAAACCTAATGAAACTCTCATACTCCATTTCAAAACAACATCTCATGGAAAAATGATCAAAAGAAAATCACCCAAAAACCCATATTTACTAAACTCAAAGATATGAGGTTATAAGGGTGTTTACAAGTTTCACAACCTCAACTAAGCATGAATCAACTCAAAATAACATAACTCAAGTTCAAACAACTCAAAACATTGAGAAATCTCTCAAAAACCCATTTTTATCCAAACTTGCATGCATCTAAGATCAAGAAGGAATATAAAAGGGTAGAGTTAAAGAACAACCTCCACTACCTTGACTTCCATAGATGATGGTTCTTAGGCTTGATTCCTCTTTCCTTCTTCCTTGACTTCGTCCTCATCATCTCCTGCTTCTTCCTCTTTCCTTTGCTTTCTTTTTCTTTCCTTTCTTTTTCTTGCTCTTCTTTTCCTCTACTAGACTGTGAAAGAGAGAAAAGTGAAGAGAAACAAAGTCAATGAAACAAAACAAAAGGACGATGGAGCTGTTGGAGTGATAAGGATGAGTTTAGATATTTTATTGGACACATTATATCTCTTAGGAATACTTTGATCTCACAAATCCAATTTTCTTAAATTCCATAGGTGTTATGAAAAATCCTAGCATTCATCTCAATCCTATTCTCATCATTGCTTTATTTTTCATACACATGAAATTATCACTTAAGTCCTATTACTCTTCCTCAAGTTAAACTAAACTTAAGGAAATATGTTAATAGGCTTATAGGTATCTGTCTTAACTTGTATTGGTCTCTAGAAAATTCTCTACTCTTTACTTGATATCTTTACAGAAATTCATAATTTTTCAAGATATTTGTCTATTTAATCTGGTCCTTGAACCCTCACTTAGTGTTATTAAAGATACCAAACTAATTTAGTTAATTCTCCAAAATTAACTAAATTTAGTTCAAATATTAAATAACCTAAAAATAAATCCTTCATATTGATATCCATCTTTTTAAACAGTTTATGCTATTCTCGGAGCTAATAACAACTATATTTCAAAATTAGTGTTATAGCAAAATGCTCAAACTATCTCAAATGGTCACTAGAATCAACAAGGAATTCAAGCAAGAGTTATAATACCTCTATAATCATATTCAAGACTAACATATTAAGGAGGATGTTACACTTCATCTACATGTATAAGGCACTTTTCATAAGGATCGGGGTCCGACTAGCATTCTTTGAGTTCAAAATTAGAGTGCTCAACAACAACATCCTCCTTAATATGTTAGTAATATATATGGATAGATATAAACCACAACATTTGCCTAACATGTCCAAGCAATCCTGTGATTTTCTGAGTTAGTTTAGGTGTAAGACCCTGGAAAACATGTTAGGCTTGTATACGGATACAGAGGTAGCCTAATACTTGCTTAACATGCCTGTTAAATTTTTGTGACCTTCTGAGCACATTTAGTCACTTTGCTACAACGTTACGTGTGAAATATATATGTTTTTTGCCCCAAAATTGGCTTAAACTACTTAGTTAATGTGTAACGCCCCTTTTTGGGAGGGAACGTCACATTGTCAAATAAAAGAAAATGTGAAAAAGTAAAGTTTTAACATTTCAAGACCCGGTTCATTCGTTTAAGTTTAACTTGTTCAATTCTTAAATACACGAGCAAAATAGCATAAATATTTTTTTTTATAATCATTTTAACCATGCGGAATATAAATGACGGTGAAGGATAAAATAGTAGACAAAATTCTCATCTGAATAACATGCATATAGATATATATATAAAATGTACTGAGATCATTTATACTTAGATACAAGCCTGAATTATCCAAAAAGCAAAACTATACCTGCCCCAAAGGATTATACAAATATGCCCCAGAGATACCAAAATATACAGCCCACAAAAAAAATACATCAGGCCCCAAAAATAAAACACTGGTAGCCATCAGTAGCTACCAGTAAACTCAGTCTCTCAGATGAGGAGGGACCGTATCCGGGTCCTCAGCAGGATCCTCCTCTTCAGAGGAAACCTCCATGGGAACTACAGAACCACGGGCAGGAGCCCGAGCAGTAGAATCAAAAGAGTCCTCCCAAGGGGTGTAATAACGATCAGCCCACATCTCACGGATGGGCAAGTAAAACTCCAGTCGCAGGCTGATGTGGCAGGTGAGGACAGGTGCCTCATGACGTCTCCAGGCTAGGGCGATCGACACATCTCCCAAGTAGACGCAGCGATCGGAATTCAAGTTGATATGCCAACACTCCGGCCCTCAGAGGAAGGTCAGACGCACATCACCAAGAAATCCGCGCATACGTGCCGCCATCGTCTCAATAGAAGCTAGTCTCGTTCGGGCCAGAAGCTGGGAAACTTGGGATCTTCCGCCTCTTTACCGTTGTCTTCGATCAATACAGTATACACACAAATGGGAAGTAACAGAGATACAAGAAAGAGGTAAGACATCCTACCATCATTACTAATTATAGCAGCTACAAACAGTACGGCGCCACGCGCCCAAATAGCAATTCAGAATATCATATTCAACTAATAAGCAGTAATTCCAACAGTAAGCAAATAAACAATTCCAGGCAGATAGTCATCTCAGTAATAACCAAATCAGTCATAGATATGGAAAAATAAATATTAACAATGACAATGTATATCATGACTCACATGCATGCTTTCCCAAATTCCTACTCCATGGAGCTAGACTCAAACAGTCGGAGAGAAAGATCAGGAGACATGTCTGTAACTCGGCTGCCGAGGCCAGTGCTATCAATAAATGTTCTCATGCACAATCATGGCATTGTACAGACATTCTACACTAGATCATGATATAGGACAGTGTCAAGTCCGGATCGTTGGTGCGTTTGCATCGGTTTGCCCCACAGGCAGAGGAGCTACCAACTGCCCCTTGTGAAGGACCCGCACCCCGATGCCCCCAAGGTCATAACATAACCCACACTTGTCTACTCGCACCCGCACTAAGGTGTGTTCAATCTCCTAGGCAACTTGGCCTTACAACAG
The DNA here is from genome assembly GCA_029884605.1 of Ormosia emarginata. Classification (NCBI taxonomy): domain Eukaryota; kingdom Viridiplantae; phylum Streptophyta; class Magnoliopsida; order Fabales; family Fabaceae; genus Ormosia; species Ormosia emarginata. The sequence goes on from JAQQTP010000088.1 coordinate 53,659,910, forward strand.
TCCACAAGGACATTCACAATGCATATGATACTATGCATGGACATGTATGATTCACAATCTCATACCATTACATAACATGCCACAATAGGCCAATATAAGCATCAATATATGTTCCTTATCACACACATACCACAATTTCCATGTCATGGATCCAAGAATTCCATTTTCAAAATCATTTCTTCTCTATCGGTATGAATACATATTCCTATCACATTTAAGTAAAGTAAAATCCTTGAATCTAGGGTTTTTAGGTTATGTTTGAGTTACAAAGGACAAAGAACCATAATCTCAATCATTTCCAGCTCAAAAATCTCATTTTTGGGTCTTGGTAATCGATTACATCACCCTGGTAATCGATTACCAGCGAAACATAATCCCTATAATCGATTACAATCTCATTGTAATCAATTACATGATTCCCAGAACTACGATTCGTAACTTCAAGGACCTGTTAATCGATTACACAGCCGTGATAATCGATTACCAATCGGACAGAACCTCCGTAATCGATTACCCACAAGTTGTAATCGATTACATGATTCCCAGAAGCATCATTTCATGACATCAGAGGCTTGGTAATCGATTACACCACTCTTGTAATCGATTACAAGCTAGACAGAATCTCTGTAATCGATTACACACAAGATGTAATCGATTACCAGATTTCCAGAATCACGATTTCGTACCCTTAAGAGCTTGGTAATCGATTACAAGCCCCGTGTAATCGATTACCACGCGTAAACTTGCAGAAAACAGAGTTCTCCAGGTCCTTTAACTCAAACCAAACCAATCATTATCATATTTAATCAACAAGTTACTCAAATATACCTTCAAATCATGCAAGAGGCATCAATCAATCATACAAACCCAACAAAATGCACTATCATGAAGAACAACATAAAAATGAGAGAACTTTATACATGGATTCAGAAATCAATAACAACACATAGACATACTAATCACAAAATCAAAGGATAACCCTCATTAGGGTTTTTCCACCAACAACACAATCAAGGTTCCTAGATGCTAAGAGAGGTTGAGGAGGAGTGTCTTCCTCTTACCCAAATGAAGAAATCAAGAGAGCTCCAAGAAGGCTTCTTGCAATTTTCGGATTTGACCCCAAAAGAACCCTAAAAATGGTGACTTTGTTAGAATAGCATAATGGCTTGGAAAATGAAGTATGGATAGCCAACATGAAGACCATGACCACGAAAATGGAGAAGAAAGAAGAGAAGTCTTGAATCTTACCCAAAAAGCTCAAAGCTTGGAGCTTGGAGAAAATGGTGAAGATGGAGGAATTTCAAGAAACTCCAAGAAGAAAAGTGCTTAGAATGGTGAGAAGATTAAGGAAATGTAGATGGTTTAATTTTTTGTGATGGTTGAGGGAGAAGAAGAGCTGCTGGCCGTAGCAATGGTGGAGAGAAGGAGGAGAGAAAAACTCAAAGTGAAGAAGAAGAAGAAAGGATGAGAGAGAAAGTGCTTTTGGTAATTAAATGAATTTGTGAGATAGATGAATTAATAGAAATGCAATTATTTGCCTTGCATGGCTGCCTTCTAGCCGTGTGGAGAGAGAAGAGAGAGGGTGAGAATTGGCTTCCAAGAGAAGCCAAGGGCATTTGAGTTAATGTTTGGTCAAAGCTTCTCAAAGAAGCTTTGATTATTTAACATTAAATTTGAATTAAAGTGGATTAATTAGACATAAAGTGGGTTTTCATTTGGATAATGTGATAGGATTTTTATTATACACTATTATCCAATGGATAATAGTTACAGTTGACAGAAGTCAGTATTTAATTAATTTGACAGATAAATTTTTCGCAGTATTGATTTATTTTATCTGTTAAGATTTCTCAAAAATTATGAAACCTCGTAAACTGTGTCCAGTCTTGGGTTTAGTAAGATCCCCCGTCGACATGTCCATAGTCCAAGGTTCGCGGAGGAAACATCGCGTTTCTCCAGTTCTGCTCAGTGTGCACGCAAAACGAAGAATATATTAAAATATTTGTCATTTCTGAAAAATTCTAGAAAAATTCCTAAAAATCAAGAATAATATAAAATGATCATTTATACTTAAACAAATATTTTTCAGGATGTTACATAATGCAAATAAATGTGGAGAATGTATTTCTAGGTCACAAATGTGTTGATGATTGTGTAGATAAAGTTTGAGGTTAATCGGAGTTTGTTTGGTATTTTTAAGCATACTGGTTATGTGTTTTAATACCGGATTGACTACTAGCAGATATGGAAAAATATCGAAATGGTGAAACAAGATTTATAATGAATCTTAGGATTTATTTTGAACTTGTTGGAAGCTAGAAAACTTGATTTGGTTAAATCTAAGTGTTCTTAACAGATGAGGAAGTATCAATTAGTCACTTAAGTGACCAAAGCCCCTCACGTTTCCCTTCTTTATGATGCCTTGATTTTATGCCTTTAAAATGAGATATTTGTCTCATTTTTCTTCACACTTCATGGCTGAAACAAGGAAGCACAAAGGGAAAGGAAAGAAGCAAGGCAAAGGAGGAGAATTAACCAACCAAGAGGAAGAAGGAGATTTCAGGATGAAGTTGCTTAGTGATTTCATTTCTGGCCATTAAGGTAGGGGAAACCTTGTTTTTACTCATCTTTTTATTTCCTTCATTTTGTTCATAAGGGATGGCTTGATGTGGGAATTAGGTATTGAGTGTGACTTGTTTATGAGTTGTTGGATGCTTGGTGATGCATTTTTCATCCCTTGAACACTTATAACCTCACTTGAGTTAAAAGAGGGGTTTTAGGTTTTGAGTTGATGAATGATCCATTGATTCATGTTTAAGTGAAATTGAAGTTGTACAAGAGTTGCAATGTGTAGATGGACCTTGTGTTTGGAAATCACTTGGAATTGAGTTTTGAGTGATTGAAGGAGGGGTAAGTTCTAATGGAATAGTACCCGCACCTGCAGAATTTTGCAGAATGCACCTCGCACTATGGCGTGAGTGAACCCAAGAGAGGGGCGTCGCGGCGTGAGTGTGCCACGCTGGGGCGTGAGATGGAAAATGGCATTCCAGCCTTTTTCCTAAGAGCAACACCTCGTAGCGTGACAAGGGCTGCGCCAAGGCGTGAGTCCCAGTTTTTGACAGAATTTGTTGTGTGATGCAATGAAGCCTTTCAAAGATGTAGTTTCTTCTTTTATGCTTCTTAAAGAGTAGTGAGACTCTAATAGGAGTATTTAATGAAGTGTTTATATGATGAATATAAATCAATTTATATGTTATTTATAATGATATTTAACATCATTATATTTCATGTTTGTAGTTATGAATATAAACCAATTAACATGCTAGTTATTGTAGGGATTGACATCATTGTCTTTTATAACTATGTTGATGAGGTTGAGTCCTCATTGTTGATGAATCAAATGGATTTGTAATGCTAATTATGTGAAGTAATTAGACATGTTTATACATTTATGTATGTGATTGTTGAAGGATGTGATCCTCACATTTATAGATAAACCTTTGATAGCGTGAGGACGTGCAACTTCTTCCCTATTGGTTATCCTAAATGGAGAGTAGTTGGTGTGGATTCCTTACTTCGAGAGGTAATCCTAACTTTGGAATACAAGGGGCAGTTGAGGTGGTCTTTATCCTCAATACTCAGAGCTATTGAAAACCGCGTAGTTGATGGACTTCACTAGCTGAAGAGAAAACTGTTGGAACTTGGTTTCAGTGCTTGTTCAAGACTTTTGATGGACTTCCTTTATTTTGTTCAAGGTTTATGCATGACATGACATTGCCAAGGCCTTGGTATCATAACATTTCTCATTATATACTTAGGTTATTGCATAGACATAAACATTATACATAATTTGGCATAACATAACAATTGTATGAGTAGTTGCATAATCTTTATGAATGTATAAAATACTAGTTTTGGAATACTTCTACCGAGAATTGTGATTTTTCACCCCATTTGTTTTGCCATATAAATCTAGGTGCGAGCTCTTCAAAAGGGAAGTAGAAGATGTATGAAGACTAGTATAGTTTATATGCTTTATATAATTAAAGCTTGTATATTTTATATTTGATCGAGTTTGTATGAAAGCTTATGTATTACAACGTGCCCTGTTGAGGCAATGATGTATATATATAACTTCTAGTTCCCACAAGCCTCTCCATTATTATTTATCTAAATAATATGGATTAATTGATGTTTAAGCTAGAAGTAGCATGACTAGTATTGTTTATTCTTATATATGTTAGGTATATTGGGATATCAATATTAAGAAGTTACATTGAGCACTTTGCTGCAACACAGAACGTGCAAAATGACTATTTTAACTCAAGAAAATAGCATAAATTGCTTAGATAAGGGAAATAGATATGAAAAATTTATTTTTAAGTCACAAATGTTTGAAACAAGGTGCAATTAAAATTTTAAGATAAACTGAGTTGATTTGGTAATTTTAAGTACACTGGTTATGCATTTTAATACCGGATTGACTTATTGTAGATATGAAAAATTATAGAAATGGTCAGATTATGATTTAAGTGAATCCTAGAATTTATTTTAATATCTTTGGAAGTTAGGAAACTTGATTTAGTAAAATCAAAGTGTTCCTAAGAGATATAAAGTTTCAGTAACTTAAACCAAAGTCATATGTTATTATCTTTTAACTTGACTTTTTCTAACCCTTTCCCTTGTAACACCTCGAAAATTGTTAATTTTATAATAAATAGTCGTTTTATAATATTTGTAATTTTGTGAATTTTTCTGGATTTTTTTTGAGAATGAGAAATATTTTAATATTATTTCTCATTTTACGTGCACACTGAGCGGAGCTGAAAAAATGAGATGTTTTTTCCGAGAACCTTGTTTTGTGAAAATGTCGACGGGAGATCTTACTAAACCCAAGGGTAGAACACGATTTATGAGGTTTATATTTTTCAAGATTTTTATCTGATAAATAAAAATCACTGTGTAATTTTATTATTTGTTGGACAATTAATATTGACTTCTGTCAACTGTAACAATTGTCCATTGGATAATAGCTTGTAGTAGAAATCCTATCTTATCCTAATGTAATCTACTTTATGTCTAATCAAATCACTTTTATCTCAAAAATAATGTATTTTAATCAAAGCTTCTTGGAGAAGCTTTGATCACAAATGGCTAAACTACCCAAAACTTACAAGAGAAGCCACACACTCTCTCTCTCTCTCTCTCTTTCTCTCTCTCTCTCTCTTGTTGCAGTGGCATTGGAGCCCTTGGGAAGCCAAATTTTTGGCTCTTTGACTTATACTCCTTACCCCCAAAATTCTAATACACAAAAACCTATCACTCTTTTCTCTTCATTTCCTCTTCTCTCATTTTTCTCTCTTCTTCTTCTCCCTTTTTCTTCTCCACGGCAGCAACACCTCCAAGTGACCATCACCATTTTCTTGCTTCACCATCACCATTTCTACACTTCTCTCCTCATTCCAAAGCTTTTCTCTTTGGTGATTTTCTCTCAAATCCATCATCTTTATCATCTCCTTTCAAGAACAAAGCTTGAAGCTTTGAGGTAAAGCTTCCATCTTTCTTTCTTTTCTCCTCATTTTCGTGTTCCTTGGCCACTTTAGTGACCAAGGATTCATCTTTTTCAAAGCTTGGTTGTTGATTCTACAAGTTTGATTTTTTAGGGCCTTGTTGGAGCTTTGGCCAAATTCCACTATCACCATCAATGGGGTGATTTTCGTGTTCTTCCTTTAGGTAAGAGGGAGATTTACTCATTTCAACCATTATTGGTGGTGAGAGAACTTTTGATTGGTTGTTGATGGGGAATCCATAAAGGATTGCTCTCTTTGTATGCTTACTTTTCATGTTGTGTGCCTATTTAATTTATATGGTAATGTTAGTTGTTTTGAATGCCTTGATAATGTTAGATTGCTTAGATTGGATGAAAGGAAGTTTTGAGGGTTTCCTACCTTTTGGGGAGGTCACGGTTTTGGCCATAATTTTAGGGGTTTGGATTTGATTTTGTGTAAAATGAAGCTTACGTAATTAGGTATTAAAGGTTTGATGCATGTAATGGAAGAAATTGATTGAGTATTGGCTCTTGAGAGGCCAGGATTTTGAAGGGTTTCTTTGACCCAAAATTTGTGTAATTAATCAAGACCTAGAAAATTTGGAATGTTGGATTCATGAAATAAAATTGTGATTTGTGTTGAATATTATAATTGTATGATATTATTGAGGATTGATCATATGCCATTATGGTCTGTTTCATGAGAAGTATAATGTTGATGAATATGCATGATATGCAATGCTTATGAGAAACATATTATTGATGAATAAACATGATGTGCATTGAGTCATCATGCATTTGTGAATGTCTATTGGACTTTGTTGAAAAGGTGGTGCATGCTTAGGAAATTGAATTACACCTTAGTGCGGGTGTGAGTAGACTAAGCGTATGTCATATTGTTGACCTTGGGGGCCTCGGGGTGCGGGTGTCTCACAATAGATAGTGGTAGCTCCACTGGGGCCGTGGGATAGACCAATGCAAACACACTGACGATCCGGACTGAGATGTTGTCCTATATCGCGATCTTGTTGAGAGTGCCATGTATAAGCCATATGGCGCAAAATATTATTTTTATGATAAGCACTTTATTTTTAAGGCTAACGAGATATTAACATGTCCTCCTCGATCATTCTCTCCGAATGTTTATGTCTAGCTCCATGGAGTAGGGTTTTGCTACCTTGTGCATTATGCATTGTCAGTCTCATATTTCATTTGGCATGAATACTTATAACTATTAAATTATTCTCTTTACTATTGAAATTATTACCTGATTGTTGAACTGTTGACTACTTGAGATATTGGTGTTGTTTATCTTGTATTACTTATTTTTACTATAATGTGAATGTATAGTTTTATTTCATGTTGATTTCTATTGTGACTATATTTATTATTATCTCACAAAATAATAATAATATATATATACATATATTTCAATATCGACTACTATACAATTTTTAATTTAAGATGTTTATTCATATGTCAAATAAAAATGAACCGGGTCTTAATTTAACAATTTTATTTATACATTCCGCATTTTGTTTCACTTTATCATGGTGTGACGTTCCTTCTTCTCCTAGAAAAAGGGGCGTTACACTGTCTTAGTATCAGAGCCTCAGTTTAAGTTTTCTTTTGGGTCTTGTGGCTTTGGACTATCTTGTTTGTGCTATGTGATTCTCTATGTTTGGTATCCCGAAAGGATGCATCTGACTTTTCACTGTGTTTTGTATAGTTTGACTTGAAAAGAGATATGGCTCGTAGAGGGGATATGACTGTAGCGATGGAGGCAATTCAAAAGATGGCTGAGGCCATGCTACAACAAAACTAGTAGACTGCTCAACAACAAGAGAGAGTTGCACGACAGTTGGAAGCTACCGCTGATGTTCAAAACTTGGTTGAATTTTGTCGCAATAACCCTCCACAATTCAAAGGACAATTTGATCCGGAGAAGGCTACTCTTTGGATCAAGGAGCTGGAGAAGGTCTTTAGAGGCATGAACTGTGCTAATGACAAGAAGGTGACTTATGTTGCATTTATGTTGGTTGGGGACGCAGAAGACTGGTGGATTGGAGAACAGAGATTACTGGAAACTAAAGGTCGAACGATTACTTGGGAGGTATTCAAACAAAGATTCTTGGAGAAATATTTCCCTACTAGTGCCAGACATGCTAAAGAAATGGAGTTTCTTAGTCTGCGACAAGTGAACATGACGGTCGGTGAGTACGCTACAAAGTTTGAAAGCATGTCCAAATTTTTAACTTATTTCGAACACCACCCAAACGAGGTGTGGAAATGTCAAAAGTTCGAAAAAGGTCTAAGGCATGATGTGAAGAGAGCTATTATAACTTTGAGAATTAACCAGTTTTTGGAGCTACTTGATACGTGTCGCCAGGTAGAAGACCTAGACCAAGCGCGGGACACAAGGAATCGCAACTTTGGGCCTTTTTGGTCCCAGAGAGGAGGCGACAGCAGTGCTAATCACTATCAGAGGAAGCCTTATTCAAGACCACCTGGAAATCAGCAACAAAACTCGCAAGGTGGAAGTCCTGGTGGAATGACAATTTTTGATTTAATAGCCCTTCAAAACCGTGTCCTTCTTGAGTGTTGTTATTCAATCCAATCATTCCACTTTATTATGGATTATGAATGTCTCTAAATTCCTAATTTCCAAAGATGTATTAAGGCATCACTCAACCCCTAATTTTCTCTAAAAACCATGGCTTCTTTAGGTCATCAAGATTCCAATTTCCTTCCATTTTATACATCAATTACTTAGTATCTAATCATTTAAATTTTATTTTATGCAAAACCAATCCAATCTCCTAACTTTCAAGATCAAAATTGTGGCTTCACCCTAGGGTATTAAATCCTTAAAATTCTCCATTCATTAATTTTTAATATTATCATTTAACAATTAATCACATATGCTTCATTTCATTGTATACAAAAATCAATTTATACCCCTAAAATCTAGTCAAAACTGTGGCATCATATTAGGGTAGGAAACTCTAAATTTTCCATTTAACAACCCTAACATGATCAAGCATTTCCAACACATCAAATACATTCAAGTTCTCCATTCAAACATTAATCCAATTCAAGAATACATAAACATACAAAATCACTAAAACAAAGTAAGCATACAAAGGTTCCCTCAACATCAAAATGGTTGAAGTGAGTAGTCTCCCTCTTACCTAAAGGAGAATCATGAAAATGGCTTCCTAGATGCTCCTTGGTAGGTTCAATTTTGAGCTTCCAAAAACCCTAGGAATTTCAAGACAATGAATCAATACCAAGGGTTGAAAGAGAAGAGATCCGTGGTCATCAAAGAGACCATGGAGCACAAAAATGAAGAAAAAGAAGAAGAAAAATAGAAACTTTACCTTAAAGCTTGAAGCTTTATCTTGGATGACAATGGAGGAAAGGTTGGATTTTGAAGAAAATTTCTAAAGAGAAAGTGTAAAGGGGGTTAAGGTAAGTAGAGAAATGGTCTTGGTGAAGAGAAAAGTGAAGAAAAATGGTTGGTAATGGGGCTGCAATTTTCGTATGAAGAGAGGAGAAGAAGAGAGAAGGAAGAGGAAATGTGAAGAAGATGAAGTTAGAGAGAGAAAATGTTGTAGGCAAAATCTAATATTGGGTGATTATTGGTTAAGTTGGGAGGTAAAATTTTGCCTCCCTTAGAGGGCATTGCCGCGGCAACAAGGAGGAAAGAGGGGGAGATGTTTGGCTTCCCCAACAAGCCAAGGCTATCATGGTTTTTTGGTGGTCAAAGCTTCTCAAAGAAGTTTTGATTAAAATACATTAAATTTGAATTAAAGTAGATTTGATTAGACTTAAAGCAGATTACATTAGGATAATGTGATAGGGTTTTTAATACATGTTATTATCTAATGGACAATTACTACAGTCGATGTAACACCCTCCTCAGGGCATCACATTTCCGACTACCAACTTATAATATGAAAATCAGTTCATAAAAGGTTTGAGTTATAAAATATAGGTTTTAAAATTTCTTCTTGCTGAAACATAAATTTATCGAAATTTATAGATAATACTGAAAAATAGATTTAAACTTATTAATATACAACATCGACACCAATTAATATTTAACAATTATTCAAGAAATATAAAAATTACGGACTCAATTTTAAACAGTAGCAAGCCCCATGATGTAACACGCCAAATTTCCTAAATAGTTGACAGTTATTTTAACAGTTAATGGAATTCTACTATTTAGTGATTTCTGTGTACTGTAAAATTATTTTGAGTATTTCGTCAGCGTCTTTGTTCGTTTTGAGTGATTTACTCCGTGTCAAGAAAATAATAATTATTGGGCCGGGGGGAAATCTTTATGCATTTATTTCTCTTGACTGTTAATTATTTTTAACAATTCGACTTGATTTTTATATGTTTTCTAATATTTGTGATTTTTGTGGATGATTATAAATTTTTATGATTATCTAATTATTTTTGGGCTGTTTGTGGGCCCTAGTGGTCCAACGTGGGCCCAGGGTGAGTCCCAAAACATGAAAGTTTTTCTACGTATAGAAAAATTTGTACTGTTTAGACGGAGATAGGGGATCTCACTAAACCTGAATCCGGAAACAGTTTTAGAAAATTGTATTGTACTGTGTTTTGTACTGTATTTAATTATCGGGTGATAAAAATACAGTAAATATATTCTTTCGTGGGGTTTTAGCAGATAAAAATAGAAATTATACTACCTAAGTCAATAATAGTAGTTATGACAACTTTTGACTGATCAATAGGAAATAAGTTTAATTCTTTTGACGGACCAATAGGAAGCAAGTCTAATATTGAAGACTTTGATATCAACCGTTGATTTAATCAATGGTGTATGATTAGTCTAATAAAATGGCTATGACCATTTACAACCATTGGATGAAGAATTAATCAAGGGTGGAGATTTGATCTTATAAAGTGGCTAGGACCATTTGTGACCGTTGGATTTGGAATTAATCAACGGTGAAGATGGATCATTTATAACCATTGGATTTGGATTTAATCAACGGTGGAGATTTGGTCTTCTAAAATGGCTATGACTAATTATGACCCTTGGATTGAAAGTAAGAAGGAGTAATCTTGACCCTTCATTTTTGCAGATGGATCTAATGGCTAGAATTTTAAGGAGAAAGATCTAATGACCTAGATTAAGTCTTCTAATCAAAAGTCTACCTAAATCCTAACCATTGATCTAATCAATGGCCTAAAATGCTCTAAATGGTGGCTTGAAAAAGATGACAATATTATTGAATGCATAATGCAAGGGGGGACAATTTTTGGTGATTGTTTTGGAGCTAAAGGAAGTTTGATGACTATTATTAGGTGTCTTAGTCAATTATGCATCATAATTGAATTATTTGCACTCTTAGGAGAATGCATGGAGGGGGGACAGTTTTGGTGAGTGCTTAAGAGCAAAGAATGGTTTCAAGACCATTATTACTCCATTTTGATCATTATTGATCAAATTCAAGAAGCTAAGTTATTAAAGCTTTCTCTCCATTTCTCTTCTCCTCTAGTTTCGGCCAAAGCACCTAAGAATGCCCTCCATCACTCAAAAATTTTATCCAACCTAGTTTCTTGAATCCTTACCTTATTCTAAGAACATCTCTAGTTATGAGTTTTTACAAAATCATTCATCTTGAGTTTCAAATCCAAGCTTCAAGTTTCTAGCAAAAAGGGTAAAGTCCATATCTCTTCACCCAATCTTTTAGTTTTGATTTTCTAAGCCATGCTTGAATCATGGTTTACCTATTCTTTTACTTGTTATTGATTTTAAGATTTGTTTATGATTTTTTAGGGATTTTTCCAAGGAGCTCCACGAAATTGATAGGAAGGGAAACCAAGTGTTTTCACTTCATTCTTTACCTTAATCAAGTTTAAGAAACCTTTCCCTCACAAAAATAAAAAATTCTATCTTTGTTCTTCAAGAAGAACCATTCGGCCAAGATACCCAAAACCACTCTCCAATCTCTTTTAATTTTATCCAACCATAGATCTTAAATCTACATGATATTCTAAGTAACTTTCATATTGGAGACTTTCTCTAAATCATTCATCTTCAACCTTGTTCTTCAAGCTAAAGATTGGAGCTTTATTGGTGAAGTTTATTAATCTTCACTTTTCTTTTGATTTTCAAGTTTCTAAGCCATGTTTGATCCATGGTTTATCTTGTTCAAGCTTGATTTACTAATAAATATATGTTTTGTTTTGTATTTGAGAAGCCCTTGGTGGTGAAGGACTTGGAAAAAGAAGCAAAACAAGGAGCTTTTCAGGATCTTCAAGAGGTAAGAGGGAGATTCATCTCACCAACCAAGCAGGGTGGTGAGAGATGATCTTATATTTGATGGATGGTGAATCCATGTGAGGATTCATATCCATGGTCATGTAATAATTTGTGAGTGTTTATGGGCTTTGATTATTTGCCTATGCTTAGTATGATTTGCATGATTTATTGCTTTGATTATGACATGCTTGTGATATATATATTTGAATATGTATGTGTATGAAATGATTTGATGATGGAAAGGAAATTGATTTTTGGTTCCAAAGACCAAGAGATTTTCGGCCAAGACACCTCAAAATAGGTGTTCATAAATCAATATTTTCATGAATGATAAAATTGGATGATTAGAAAAACAAGGAAAATAAACAAAGGGTTTGTTTTTCAAGAAGTGGTCATGGTTTTGAGAAGGATTATTATTGATTTATTTTGTGTAAAAAGTTTCTAAGCATTTCTAAGCATTTTACTAAACAAGAGTTTTAAATGAAAAGAGCAATGAGTTGATGATTTTAAAGATTTGCAAAGAAAGTGAAAAATGAAAATGAACAAATGATTTGATTTCAAAGACCACGTGCTCACGGTTTTTGTTAAGGAATTTTTAATGGTTTTGTTTGTGTAAAACCATATTGACTTAGAAAAATATTTGATGGTTTAAATAATCAAGTACAACAGTTTTGAAGGCTTATGAATGCCTTGATTTTATGAAACAAAGTGGAAATATATTTTGATGTAGTACAAGGAATTTGGAAAGGGAATCAGAGTATTTTATCACTTGAGAAATGAATTTCAGTATGTAAATGGAAAAGAGAGGTTCAAACACACCTCAATTTATTTTAAAGAGAATTGATTTTAGAATTGATTTGAGAAAAATAGAGAATATAATAGTGATTTGATATTTTCTAACGTGTAACTCATTCTTTGGGTTTTGGAGAGCGTTAGTAAAATTCTAAGATTTGAAACATTGATTTATATCAATGGAAAAATGATTTTGTAGATTATATTTTGGAAAAAGGATTTCTTTTGTGAATTATATTGTGGAAAAAATTTCTTGAGTAAAGAAATGTGAAAAAGATTTTCTTGAGTAAGAAAATGTGGAAAAGGAAGTACAAAGTCATAATATTTTGAGAAAAGTGGAAATGAAATTTTTGAAGGTTGAAAAATATTTTTTGTAATGAAAAAATGATGTTAAAAATGATATTGATTTGTTTAGAAGTCCAAAATAATGTTTGGAATATTGAGGAATATTTTACGTAGTTGTAAAATGGTGAAAAATGTTTTACGTATCTTAAAAATGTGATTTTTAAGCTACGCGATTTGAACAATGTTGAAATATTTCTACGTAATTTGGAAAGCATTTAAATATTTTGAAAATGATGGAAAATGGTTTATGCGACTTAAAAGAATGATTTTTAAGTTATGCGATTGTGAAAATGGTGAAAAATCGCTACGCGATTTAAGTAACGTGTAAATGATTTTACGTGATTAAGAAAACATTGAAAAATCACTACATGATTTGAAAACGCAACAGAAACGTTGCAAAATTATGAGAACGTAACAGAAATGTTACGCGATTGTGAAAATATGACGAAAGTGTTTTGTGACTATGAAAACGCGATAATATGATTTTGCTATTAAAAATACAGTATGATTACTGTTGGGCCAGTGTATGGACCCTGATTATGAGATTATGAAATTAAACTGAGAATGGGCCAATATGTGGATCCTGAATTTGAAATTGGTGCATTGAACATGCATTGAAAATGGTGAATTTTGCCTGTGATTGGCATTGGTGCATTTTATATGCATGAACTAGTGTATGGAAACTATATGAGAAAATGATAAATTTTGCCTAGGATTGGCATTGGTGCATTGAAACATGCATTGGAAAGGTCCGAGGGACTGTATGAGGCTATTTGCCTAGGAGAGATGTACACCTCTTGAGTGGGTGCGATATGCGTAGTGTAAGTCACTTGTTGACCTTGGGGGCATCGGGGTGCGGGTTGCTTACATGGGTGGTTGATCGCGCTTCTTCCCGTAGGTTAGACCGATGCAACGCACCAATGATCCTGACCGAGACACTATTCTTAATCAAGATCTAGTAAAGACTATCATGTATATGCTAGATGTGCAAAAATCAAAGTGAGGATTATAGCATGTGGTCTGAGGCATTTTAGTACCGACAGATCTTTCGGATCGACTTCTCCGAACTGAGTATTAGCTCCATGGAGTAGGACATTGAGTCTATGTGCGCATGCATGAATCTAAGCATTTATATTTGTATGATATATTAATTGAGGAATATTGGCTATGACAATTGTTTTGAATACTTTGATGATGATGATGATAATTGGATAAGGATGAGGGCATTGATAATCACATATTTTATTCATTAAGAAACCCTCATTATTAGTCATTTACACTCTTCATGTACTTAATTGACTGAATTTGATTATGTTTTGTAAGTTTGAACTCGAATCGGACTTAATTGATTTTTCAGCATTATTCGAGTCTTACACTGTTTCTGTATTTTGGCCATATCTTGAGTTCTAAATGTCTGATAATTATGAATTTTACCTTGTAGGAAAGATAAAAGAGAGCTCTACAACTTTGATGAAGAGCTCGAAGTCAAATTCAGACATCTAGTGGAGCTAATTGGGCATGGAAATCAGAATACGGGATTTGTGAACTGGAACCCGAACAGTGTGTAGTAACCAGAACATAATTCGAGTTTGGGTTTATAGAATGGGCTGAAAATTGGTGATCTGAAAGTTAAGACCCATATGTACAACTTTCATGACAAACACAAAACTTGATTCGGGCTCCTTGATGGAGATATTGGGTCTGAAAGTCAAAACAGAGGTGCTGAAACTGGTCCTGAGCAGTCTGTAGTAATTGGGTCATATCTTGGGCTGTAGGACGAATTTTTGGGTGCTTCCAGAGCCATTGGAAAGCTTAGACAATTTCCTAGAACTTTCATGAAGACCATTTGGCTCAAAAATGACGAAATCAATGAGTTCAGCAATGAATACTTTCGGAGACAAGGAAGCTCACCTACCAAGTTCACCTACCAAGCTCACCTACCAAGTTCACCTACCAAGCTCACCTACTAATTCCACCTACTAATCTCATCTACCCATCTACTACTACTCTGAATCCTCTATAAAAGGAAGCATGAGGAGAGCTCTAAACACAACATACACTTAGTGTTAGAAATAGCTTTTCATAGTTCTTGTATATTTTTCCTTCATTGTAATGGAGAGCTAAGTCACTTCTAGTCAATTCGGGACTCTTGAAGAGATTGTGGCTTGGATTCTTGAGACCTTGGTTATGTAATGTATTTGATTTATATTTGAATTCCTCTTCTCTTCTTCTTCTGTTCTCTTGATCTTGAATGCATGAATGGTGATTCCGTTTATGTTTGATCTGATTTGATCTTGGTTTAAGATTAAGTATTGTGATGAATCGAAGATTGAGATTTGTGATGAAACTTAGAACTGATTGATCTAAACTAATCACGTAATTGAAGAGGTTAGGTTACTGATTTGTGCCTAGGTTAATTGAATTCGGTGCTTAAATTGACATATATTTACATGAATGGTGCGATTGCAGATTTGTGTTTATCACTTGTCAATTGAATTTGACGATTGTCTAGTATGAATTCTCGGATCGATGCGAGAGATCTCGGTTAGATCCAAGTTAACCATTCAAATGTATTTCAGGTGTTTGTTGAAAGGTCTATGATTGAATCCACCCAATCTCGGATAGATTTCTGAATTGACTGTTCTTTTAATGTTATTTCTCTTTAAATCCTGTCACTGCGATCCTTGAACCATCAAAACCCCCCTTTTTTCTAACTTTCACTTGATTTGATCAAATTGCATCTACGATCCTTGAGGAGACGATCCGGTGTTGTTCACTATACTACAAGTTTAGGTAATAACTTCGGTTATAATTTTGACTGAGTTCGGCGCTCGTCAAAATTTTGGCGCCGTTGCCGGGGACCTCGTAGGTGTAATCTTTTCATTTTGAGTAACCTTACTAATTTTTGTTCTTTCTTACCTATTCTAACAGTTATTTTTCATTTACTAACATTGTTCATACCATACTAACATTTTTATCCTAGCTTTTGAATTTTTCTGATTTAGGAAAGACGGAAACAATGGTGATTACGGGTAACTATTGCAATTTTCGAACTGCAACATGCCCAGAATGAGCTGAAACTTGGTCGGTTGAAGGAAAACAGCCTGATAAACAAGACTCACAGTAAACTGTGAGGTCACCCCTGGTTTTTCGAAATTCTATCATTTAGACCACTTTTTTAATTTTTTAATATTTTTTATTGCATTTTCTAGTTTCATTTTTATGTAGATTTTGTTCTGTGTTGATTCCATAATTTTTAAAAATGTTTAGATATATTAACTAGATTTATTTTTGCATATTTTGAGTGTTGTTTAGTGTATTTTGCTTAGTTGCAGTTTTTGTGTTTTTGTGCTTTAGTTGATGCATGACTAGGTCCAATCCTGATATCTTGCTTGATCTTGATCCTGAGATTGATAGGACTTTGCATAGATTAATTAGAGCTCGTGTGATAAATTCCGAGTTAATTCTGAACCTAATTTTGGGAGTGAACCGATAACTTAAGTAATCCCGAAATCATGGCCGATAACATGCATAATAGAACCCTTAAGGAACTTTGTCGCTCCCGATGTATCTTACCAATCTTTGTGTATTCAATATCCCGATCTTGATGCAGATTTTGAGTTGAAATCTGGTTTGATACACTTGTTACCAAAGTTTCATGGTCTTGCGGGTGAAGATCCTCATAAGCACTGAAAGAGTTCCATGTTGTGTGTTCAACCATGAAGCCACAAGGCATCTCGAGGAACACATCAAGTTAAGGGCATTTCCCTTCTCACTTGTCGATGCACCAAAGATTGGTTGTTTTATCTTTCACCAGGTTCGGTCGAAGTTGGAATGACATGAAGAGGTTGTTCCCTGGAGAGATTCTTCCCGCCTCGAGAGCCGCCGCAATTAGGAAGGATATATGTGGCATCGACGGATGTCCGCGAGACTTTGCATGAATACTGGGAGAGATTCAAGAAGTTGTGTTCAAGCTGCCCTCATCACCAAATTAGTGACCAGCTCTTGATTCAATACTTTTATGAGGGTTTGCTGCCAAATGATAGAAGCATGATCGATGCTGCCTCTGGAGGAGCCTTAGTAGACAAAACTCCTACCGCCGCAAGAGATTTGATAGCAAACATGGCAGCCAATACCCAACAGTTTGGCTCGCGGATCATCACCGCAACCAGAGGAGTTAATGAAATTCAAGCATCTCATATGGACCAACAAAGAATGGAACACAGACTAGATGAATTGACTTCTTTGGTAAGACAGATAGCGTGGGTCAACAACCACCCATGCAGATGACCGCATCGGTGTGTGGAATTTGCTCTAATTCATCTCATCCTCTTGATTCATGCCCTACACTTCGGAAGATGGTCCCGCCTTTCCAGATCAATGTGTTCTTTGTAACGGTGGTGTTTTTCTGGTAGATCCCAATATCGCAACAACAAAGAACAATCTAGATATGATCCATTTTCTAGTACTTATAATCCTGGTTGGCGAGACCATCCCAATTTGAGATATGGGAATCCTAGCCAAGAACAACAAATTTCCACCAAGAAGAACAACAACATTGCCCCACCAAAGAAGAACAACAATTTAGATACCAAGCATGCGGGTCCAAGCAACAAATACCAACAAATACCCCCTGCATTCGGACAACAAAGAACCTATTCAAAGAGTCTGTCCAATCCACTCCAGCTGAGCCATCATTGGAAGACCTAATGAAACAAATGGCCACAAATAACATTCGGTTCAGCAGAACGTCGGTGCCAACATTGAGAATTTACAAACTCAAATTGGGCGGTGGCAACCAACGTGAGCGAGCTAAAGAGTCAAGGTTCTAGCCAATTGCCTTCACAAACAAATAATAATCCAAGAGGCAACGTAAGTGCAATTACCTTGAGAAGTGGCAAAGAAGTTGATGTTCCAACCTTACAGCAATCGAAATTGACCAAAAACGGCAGGAAATGGATAATTCAGTAGAAATCTGTGCCACTGAAGAAAATTGCAGAGAATTCAGATGTTGCCATTCCATTACCTTTTCCAAATAGGATCACACAATCCAAGAGAACAATGCAAGCAGAAATGGAAAAAGAAGTCATGGAGACATTCAGGAAAGTGGAAATCAATATTCCCTCCTAGATGCAATCAAGCAAATTCCAAAATATGCTAAATTTCTCAAGGAGTTGTGCACTCATAAGAGAAGGTTGAAAGGGGATGAGAAGATCAGCATGGGAAGAAATGTTTCTGCAATGATTCTGCCAAGCATGCCACAGAAATGCAAAGATCCTGGAACTTTCACAATTTCTTGCACAATTGGCAACTCTAGATTTGAGCATGCAATGCTAGATTTGGGTGCTTCGATCAATGTCATGCCCATGTCAGTGTATAAGTGTTTAAACATCGGTACTTTGCAACCCCTTTGGTATCGTGATTCGGTTGGCGAATAGAGCCACTTGCTCATCCGAGGTGTCTTTGGAAGATGTGTTAGTTCGGGTGAATGAGTTGATTTTCCAGCAGATTTCTACATTCTGGACATGGAAGATGAGTCTCCAACAAACCATGCTCCATTGATTCTAGGCAGACCATTCCTCAAGACCGCCAAGACCAAGATAGACGTGCATGCTGGCACCCTTTCTATGGAGTTTGGCGACGATTTGGTACAATTTAACATTTTTGATGCCATGAGACACCCCCTAGAGGAGCATTCTGTTTTCCATGTTGATATGATTGAGATCTTTGGTTGATGATGTCTATACTTGATTTATATGCTTGAATTCCCGATATTGTTGACTATCTTGGTTCTGTTTCTTGTGATACATGTGCCACTTGTGATGTTGAACCATGTCTTCGCATGTCTTGAGATTTATTCTATTATGAGTAATGATACAAAGTGGCGATGATGCAACAATTGAGAATGAGAGTCAGTACCATCTTTGAAATTAATGTTCTTGAGTTAGTTGTTTCAGATCACTTGTTACCTTCCATTGTACAACCTCCATCCTTGGAGTTGAAGACTTTACTGAGACCATCTTAAATATGCATATTTAGGAGATGGTGAGACACTTCCTAGGTGATCATTGCTAAAAACCTACAACCCGATCAAGAAGAAAAATTACTGCAGATTTTGAGGCGAATAGGCAAGCCATCGGATGGACTCTTGCAGATATTCCTGGTATTAGTCCCTCCACATGCATGCATAAGATTTTATTGGAAGAAGGGATCAAACCAGTTAGATGACCCCAAAGGAGACTAAATCCCCCGATTCTAGATGTGGTGAAGAAGGAAGTTACAAAGCTACTTCAAGCTGGCATTATTTATCCCATATCTGACAGTCAATGGGTGAGCCCCGTGCAAGTGGTTCCCAAGAAATCTGGGGTCACAGTGGTTGCGAATCAGAACAATGAGCTTGTGCCCACACGAGTTCAAAACAGTTGGCGAGTTTGCATTGATTATAGGCGGCTTAACCAGGCTACCAGAAAGGATCATTTCCCGCTGCCATTCATTGATCAGATGTTGGAGCGGTTAGCTGGCAAGTCACATTATTGTTTCCTGGATGGATATTCGGGCTATTTTCAGATTCATATAGCCCCAGAAGACCAAGAGAAGACTACTTGTCCATTTGGCACATTTGCATACAGGAGGATGCCCTTTGGTCTATGCAATGCTCCGTGCACCTTTCGAGAGGTGTATGGTAAGTATCTTTTCTCGATTTTTAGAAAATTGCATGGACGTATTTATGGATGATTTTACTTGTCTATGGATCTTCCTTTGATGCATGTTTAGATAGTCCGCTCAGTCTTGCATAGATGCATTAAGACTAACCTCGTTCTAAATTTTGAGAAATGTCATTTCATGGTAGAACAAGGTATAGTCTTAGGGCATGTGATATCTCGTGAGGGTATTGAGGTAGATCCTGCAAAAATAGATGTTATTTCATGCCTATCTTACCCCACATGCGTGCGTGGAGATTCGTTCTTTCCTTGGTCATGCAGGTTTCTATCGGCGGTTCATAAAGGATTTCAGCAAAATTGCACTTCCGCTATCCAACTTATGCGCAAAAAGATGTGGAGTTTCACTTTGACAAGAAGTGCCGGGATGCCTTCAATCAATTGAAGAAGGTGCATTGACCAAGACACCTATCATCCAACCGCCGGATTGGACACTTCCATTGAGTGATGTGTGATGCCTCTAATTATGCATTGGGAGTCGTTTCTTGCACAAAGGGTCGGTAAAGTATCTCATGTCATTTCCTATGCTTCGAGAACTTTAGATCCTCGCACAAATCAACTACACCACAACCGAAAAGGAACTTTTAGCAATTGTTTTTGCTTTAGATAAATTTCGATCATATTTGCTTGGTTCCCAGAGTGGTTGTGTTTTCAGATCATGCAAAGCATTGAAGTTTCTCCCGAAAAAGCCCAATGCCAAGCCCCGATTGATTAGGTGGATGTTGCTCCTCCGGGAGTTTGATATTGAGATCCGTGACAAGAGTGGAGCGAGAGAATTTGGTGGCTGATCACTTGAGTCGAATTGAAAGGGAGGAGATGTTTTTCCCATCCATGATGTTTTCCTCGATGAGCGACTTTTCAAGTCGCAAGGCAACATCCCTTGGTTTCTTGATTTGATTAATTTCTTGGTTGCTAAAGCAATACCGCACATTTCACTAAGGCTAAGATTGATAAATTGAAAAGTGAGTCAAAGTATTATGTGTGGGATGATCCTTACTTATGGAGATTTTGCAAGTGACCAAGTAATTAGGAGGTGTGTGCTCGATGATGAATTCCATTCCATACTTAGCTTTTGTCATAAACTTGCATGTGGCGGCCACTTCGGTCCTCAACGGATTTGCTAGAAAAGTTTTAGACTCGGATTATATTGGCCCACTCTATTTCATGATGCATATATATTTTGCAAATCTTGTGATCAATGCCGAGAACAGGGAATACTTCTCGTAGGAATGAAATGCCCCGAAACCCTTATTATTCCGTGAGATTTTTGATGTTTGGGGTATTGACTTTATGGGTCCTTTTCTGTATCATTTGGTTTTGTTTACATTCTCGCTTTGTGGATTATGTATCTAAATGGGTGGAGGCTAAGGCCACTCGGACCGATGATTCTAAAGTTGTTGTGGATTTTATTAGATCACAGATTTTCTCGTAGGTTTGGAGTCCCGAGATCCATCATTAGTGATCAAGGTTCACATTTTTGCAATCGAAGCATGGAGGCTTTGATGAAGAAGTATGGAGTCCAACACAAGGTTTCTACACCTTACCACCCCCAAACCAATGGGCAAGCCGAGGTCTCCAACAGAGAAATTAAGCGGATACTCCGAGAAGACAGTTCAACCTAACGAAAGGACCTGGAGCAAGAGGCTTCGAGGATGCTTTATGGGCTTACCGGACGCTTATAAGACACCAATCGGGATGTCTCCGTATCGGATTATTTTTGGAAAAGCCTGCCACCTACCGGTGGAAATTGAGCATCGAGCATTCTGGGCGGTGAAAAGGTGCAACTTGGACCTAGATCAAGCAGGTTTGGAGAGGAAGCTGCAGCTGCAGCAATTGGAGGAGATCCGCTTGGAGGCATATGAAAGTTCCAAACTTTATAAGGAGAAGACCAAAGCCTTCCATGATAAGTTGATTCTGAGGAAAACATTTGAGATTGGTCAAAAAGTTCTCCTCTATAACTCCCGCCTCCGACTCATGCCTGGTAAATTAAGGTCTAGATGGGATGGACCATTTATTGTTACTAATGTTTTTCCTTCTGGTGCTGTTCAGATTAAAAGTGAGGTCACTGCCAAAGCTTTCATCGTAAATGGACACCGCCTCAAACAGTATCATGAACTTCCAGAGAATGCAGAAGTGGAGGTGATGAACCTTCTCCATCCGCATTATGAATAAAAAAAAAAAAAAAAAAAAAAAAAAAAAAAAAAAAAAAAAAGAAAAAAAAAAAAAAAGAAAAAAAAAAAAAAAAAAAAAAAAACAGCTGTGTGCCCGACAATGAGGTAGGTAGAGTCGCTCAGAAGCATGTGGAGGTCATTTTTTCTTCAGCGACAACAACTGCGAAAATCTTGCAGTATGGATTTTATTGGCCTACTTTATTAAAGGTCTGTTACACCTTTTGCAAAAGCTGCGGAAATTGGTCAAAAAGTTCTGCTTTGAGATTATCATCTGCACCTACTCCTTGGAAAATTGAGATCTAGGTGGCGTGGTTCTTTTGTTGTCAGACACGCGTATCCTCTCAAGATCAGATACTGAGGATCCTAGGAATGGTAATGCGCTTAAGGTTAATGGACAAAGACTCAATCATTCCCGGAAAACCAAGTTCTTGAGTTCTTTGCGTTGCTTGGTTAAGTGGCGGATACGGTACTCCGTGACTCTTGAGTCGGTTTATTCTTCGATTTCCCAAAATAACCGAACCCTTCTTCTCCTTCAAAATGGATGTCATTCTTTCAAACCCGAGAAAACATTTTCCTTCTCTTCCTCAAAATGCTCGAGAAAAATCTACAAAGTTCGATGTGAGAGATTGAGAATGTTAATGCACAAGGGTATGCCGAGAAGATGTACGTTGGATAATTGAAGCAAAGGTCCGATTAGCAGGTGAGTCCTCAATTTCATTTGACTCATATATGCCCGGTCTTGGAAGAAGTTCATATTCTAAAAGGAGAAGAGCAAAAAGGTTACAAGTCTGTCACAAATGTGGACGATGGAACTGTAACAAGCGATGTCGTACTAAGGGGATGGTTTCCGCAAATAGAGAAGATAAAATTTTCTTCATTAAGAATGGACTGAGTAAGGAGTCATTAGATGATATCTTATTGACTCTTGAGACGCATTCTTGTGGATTGGTGCATCGAGAAATTCTTAAATTGTGGAATCTCTTCAAGGATGAACAACAACGCTACAGTCTTGGGAATCTGACTCTAAAAGACCCTGTTTGCCAATTTATAAGAAAATTGGATGGGAAGCTTATCTTCGACTCATAGAAGACGTTTAAGCGCGCATTGGACGTTAAACCAGAGGCAGATGTGAGCCATATCCACAAACAATCTGTACATATCATCTTCTTCTTCTTCTTCTTCATGGCATTTTACAAAAAAAAAATGAAAAAAAAAATTCAAAAAAAAAAATGAAAAAAAAAAATGTATACTTCTTAGGGTTGGCTTTGGTAACACAAACCGTGAATGGGGAAATGCATGCATCCTGATCCAGCCTTCTTAATTGAAAAACAAAGAAGGTAGATTGTATCCCACATGTGAGGCGCCGGTCGTATTATGGCCACTTGTCCCTTTTGGGAGCCCTATGTTCTTATTTGGTCTTGAATGGGTCGAATCTTGGTCAACAATGCTTTGGCACAAAGCCGAAAGAGCAGACTACCTCCATCCCAATCTTACGTAAGTATACACTCATCTTTCATCAAGTTTTTTTTTTTAACAATTTCAAAAAAAAAAAAAAAAAAAAAAAAAAGGGACGTGATGTCTCCTGCACTCATGACGCGCAGTATAAAGATACGCCATGGAGACTGTACATACAGGTATGTCATCATTTTCTATTTCTTTTATCTTTGTATCATTTTGTTGTATTTTGATTTTTGTACGACGATCCTTTGAGCGGTGGTCCTTCGTGGGTTTCTAGACTTCTTTACCTTGATGGTTTTCTTGAAGTCAAAAAAAAAAAAAAAAAAAAGATTCTCGTGTCTCTTAATTTCAACCTTTTCGACAACCGCCAACCTACCCTCATAGGTGCAATTATTCCCCTTTCCATTCTTTTCCTATTTAAACACTCCATTTTCTCCATTTTCCTTCAAACTCGAAACACTCAAAGGGAGGAAGAGTATAGAATGGGGCCTTCTATTCGTAACCTCAAAAATGTCCGTGTTTTTTGTGGGTCGAGTTATGGGAAGGGATTAGAGTTTGTAAACGCAGCTAGCACTCTTGGTCGATCACTTGCTGCGAGGAATATTCATCTTGTATATGGGGGAGGTTGTCGTGGGTTAATGGGGGCTGTATCACTGCCGCCTTTGTAAGAGACACAGTTCTAGGTATCATTCCGAAACTTTAGCTCAACGTAACATCACTTTGGAAAGACAATTGGGGAGGAACTTAAGGTATCATCAATGCATGAACGCATGAAGATAATGCTTGAACACTCGATGCATTCATTGCCTTACCAGGTGGTTTTGGTACTTTGGAAGAAATTTTTCAAATTGTCTCTTGGGTCGAACCGAACATCCACCATAAACCCATTGGTTTGTTGAATGTTAATAATTTCTTTGATCTTTGTTATTTTTTCTTGACAAAGCGTGGAACAGAAATTTATCACTCCTTCTAAGCAAGACAACTTCTTATCTCTGCCTCCACTATTGATGAGCTCATTGATAAATTAGAAGCTTTTGAGTATGTACGATCGTATTAGCTCGAGATAGATTGGTCAACGGAAGCAGCGAAGGAAGTAACAAGAAACAAGAGCCCGATCTGAAACTTTCTCTTTAATGGGTTTGATTTAAAAAAAAAAAAAAATTTTGTTGTTTTGTTTAGTATGATATGATTGTCATGGACTTATTAAACCAATTAGTGATGGCAGAGTAAGGAGTAATTTTACTCTTGAGACGCATCTTAATCGGTGGCAGAGTAAGGAGTTTTTTAGGTAGTAATTAATTAGTATTGACTTGTGGAAGTACTAACGTTTTCTTGATTTCTTTTCAGGGTCTGATGCGGCATTGACAGTGTGTTTCTTTTCTACTTAGCGTTGATTCACTTCTTATCAGGTTGTGTTGCTCTTTTCTATCTCTTTCTTTCACATTGAGGACAATGTTTATATTAAGTGTGGGGAGAGATTTTAGCATGTTTTGTTTCTTTTCGTTTGTTAAAAAAAAAAAAAAAAAATTTCAAAAAAAAAAATTTTCAAAAAAAAAAAAAAAAAAGGTTCATTGCATGATTGAATAATTTTTCTCCCTTCTTGAACTGATATGCTTGGTGATGGATGATTGAATTGATGAATTGAGTTTGATGAATGCATACCTTGTGAGATTTTGAGCCTAATGGATGGATTCAACATTTATGCCATTCTCTTCTTTCTTGTGTGATTTTCACTCATGTTAATGACCACTCTAGAACTTGCTTTGATTCTTTTTGAGGCTACATTTCACTTGCATGCATGAACATGATTGAGGCCCTCTTTCTTAGCTAGTTTAACCAAATAGCCAACTTTGTTTTCAATATGATATCAAGCACTCTTTTGACCTCTCGAAAATTCTCTAATTCCCGCCAACCTTGTATATTTTCCTTTGCTTAACCCCTTTGAGCTTATTTGACCATTCCTTGTTTCTAGCTCATTATGTGCCTTAAATGAAAAATCGTGTTCTTACTGTACCTTAGGGAATAAAAGAACATTAGCCTGGTTAATGGATGAGTTTTTGAACAAGTGTGGGGGTGTGTGTACAAAATGGTTGTTGAAAAAAAAAAAAAGAAAAGAAAAGAAAAGAAAGAGCGCCTAAAAAAAAAAAAAAAAAAAAAAAAAATGTATGTATATAGTTATGTTCATATATATATAAAAAAAAAAAAGAGAGAAAAGGATGGGGAAATGAATATGTAAAGGGATATACATTAGAGTTGAGATGAACTTTTATGCTCGTTATTTGAACTCATTTCTCATTTGCTTTTATTCTCTTTGGTATTTATCTTCTCATATCCATTTTATCCTCTTCTGTTACCTTGACCTCACTACAACCTTGAATAAAGTCCTCATGATTTGTGTGTGCATGTGTTTTGAGTAGTGGAGAAGTAGAAGATAAGCAAGCTTATGGTAGTACAATTTTCATGGGTTGAATTGAGTGAAATACCTACCTTTTAAACACTTGAGAGATTGAGAGGGAATATTGTGAAGATCCATCATTCTTAATTCATTCTTTTCAACGGAAGTTTCCTTGCATTTTGGTTTGAGATGTGAAGAAATGTTACCTCATTTATGCTTTGATCCCTTGAATTTCTTGTTGCTCTTCTTGCTTCATTGAGTCCTTTAGAGTTTTTAACTTTTAAGTTTGTGTCGTTTGTCTTTGTCTTCTAACTTTAGTTTTATATGTTTTGCCCAGGAGTGCAAAAAGCTAAGTGTGGGGGAATTTGATAATCACATATTTTATTCATTAAGAAACCCTCATTATTAGTCATTTACACTCTTCATGTACTTAATTGACTGAATTTGATTATGTTTTGTAAGTTTGAACTCGAATCGGACTTAATTGATTTTTCAGCATTATTCGAGTCTTACACTGTTTCTGTATTTTGGCCATATCTTGAGTTCTAAATGTCTGATAATTATGAATTTTACCTTGTAGGAAAGATAAAAGAGAGCTCTACAACTTTGATGAAGAGCTCGAAGTCAAATTCAGACATCTAGTGGAGCTAATTGGGCATGGAAATCAGAATACGGGATTTGTGAACTGGAACCCGAACAGTGTGTAGTAACCAGAACATAATTCGAGTTTGGGTTTATAGAATGGGCTGAAAATTGGTGATCTGAAAGTTAAGACCCATATGTACAACTTTCATGACAAACACAAAACTTGATTCGGGCTCCTTGATGGAGATATTGGGTCTGAAAGTCAAAACAGAGGTGCTGAAACTGGTCCTGAGCAGTCTGTAGTAATTGGGTCATATCTTGGGCTGTAGGACGAATTTTTGGGTGCTTCCAGAGCCATTGGAAAGCTTAGACAATTTCCTAGAACTTTCATGAAGACCATTTGGCTCAAAAATGACGAAATCAATGAGTTCAGCAATGAATACTTTCGGAGACAAGGAAGCTCACCTACCAAGTTCACCTACCAAGCTCACCTACCAAGTTCACCTACCAAGCTCACCTACTAATTCCACCTACTAATCTCATCTACCCATCTACTACTACTCTGAATCCTCTATAAAAGGAAGCATGAGGAGAGCTCTAAACACAACATACACTTAGTGTTAGAAATAGCTTTTCATAGTTCTTGTATATTTTTCCTTCATTGTAATGGAGAGCTAAGTCACTTCTAGTCAATTCGGGACTCTTGAAGAGATTGTGGCTTGGATTCTTGAGACCTTGGTTATGTAATGTATTTGATTTATATTTGAATTCCTCTTCTCTTCTTCTTCTGTTCTCTTGATCTTGAATGCATGAATGGTGATTCTGTTTATGTTTGATCCGATTTGATCTTGGTTTAAGATTAAGTATTGTGATGAATCGAAGATTGAGATTTGTGATGAAACTTAGAACTGATTGATCTAAACTAATCACGTAATTGAAGAGGTTAGGTTACTGATTTGTGCCTAGGTTAATTGAATTCGGTGCTTAAATTGACATATATTTACATGAATGGTGCGATTGCAGATTTGTGTTTATCACTTGTCAATTGAATTACGGACGATTGTCTAGTATGAATTTCGGATCTGATGCTGAGAGATCTCGGTTAGATCCAAGTTAACCATTCAAATGTATTTCAGGTGTTTGTTGAAAGGTCTATGATTGAATCCACCCAATCTCGGATAGATTTCTGAATTGACTGTTCTTTTAATTGTTATTTCTCTTTAAATCCTGTCACTGCGATCCTTGAACCATCAAAACCCCCCTTTTTTCTAACTTTCACTTGATTTGATCAAATTGCATCTACGATCCTTGAGGAGACGATCCGGTGTTGTTCACTATACTACAAGTTTAGGTAATAACTTCGGTTATAATTTTGATTGAGTTCGACGCTCGTCAGGCATCACCATAAATATTGAATGATAATTGATTTGATGATGATAATTGATTAATGTTGATGGTATGATATATCTGTATGATATGTTGTTATGTTATCTCTGTGTTGCCATGTTGGTACTAGCGTAGGTGATCTCACCTCTTTGTTATATCATTTTGTTGTGTTTGTGTTGTAAAAATTATATAGTAGAAGGAACGAGTTGTCTTAGACATAACGGGTGGCAGATATTCTGAAATTGGTGACAACATCAGAGAATGACCATTCAAGATTTGATAGCGTGCAGTATTGACAAGGAGCAGATGTTTGATGCATCCTGATGGATACAAGAAGAAATAAGTATGCTAAGTTTTCTCATTAGTGTTGTATCATGCTATTAAGTAGGACCCGTGATGGGGTTTGCTACTGTTAAAAAAAAAGAATCTGTTAATTTTATATTTCTCTTTAAATTATTAAATATTAATTGATGTCAGTATTGTATATTAAATATATTTTCAATAATATTTATGGATCTCAGTACTCAGTAAGTTTATGTTTCAGTCTTTGCAGAAAAGAAATTTTTAAAACACATCTTTTATAACTCAAACATTTTATGAAATCATTTTCAGATTGGGAGTTGGTAATCAGAAATGTGATGCCTTAAGGAGGGTGTTACACATGACGGGTCCTACTCAATAGCATAGTAAAACACTAACGATAAATACTCAACACACTTATTCTGTCTTGTATTTATCTTGATGCATCATATATTTGTTCCTCATCAAAACTGCACACCAACAAATCTGGGATGGTCACCCCTCCATGTTATCATCAATCTCAGAATATTCGTCTCCAGTTACGTCTAAGAATCTTGTTCCATCTACTATATAATTTTTAATAATACAGACACAGCAAAATAATATAACAAAGAGGTGAGATCACCTACGCTAATACCAACATGGTAACATAGAGATAACACAAACAACATATCATACAGATATATCATACCATAATTACAATCATGCCATCAACATTATTGTCATCACATAGATACAATAATTACAATCATGCCATCAACATTATTATTATCATCATCATCCAATATTCCTCAATTATTATATCATACAGATATAAATATTCAATATTTACGATAATGCTCTCAACATTATCCAGGTATTCAACAGTTCAATTTTCATAACCAATACTCAATAATGATGCATATGTTATACATGTGTACATAGACTCAATGTCCTACTCCATGGAGGTTTTCACAATTTCGAGAAGAATGCTCTAGTTAATTGCCCAACATAAACCCATAGACAATTGCCCAGCCTTAGCCCACAGACAATGCCTAGCTTAGCCCACAGACAATCTCCCAGTCGTCGAAAATAATCGTGTTGTTGTCGGATATCGTCAATGGGTTGCAACGGACTACATCGCCAAGTGGCATATGGTCCAGCCTTAGTCCATAGACAAATATCCACTAATCGATCGCTGTGCCTTAACTGCCCCCAAGATCCATCATAGACCTCACTATCAATTCTCATTCCCTCTTCAACCATAAGGGTCACAATAGCATCAGCTATTAATTTTTGTTCAATTCAAAATCATAATATGCCTCAATGCATATTTTTCAATTTCATCATATGCTTCATTGCATATCTTTCCAATGCATAATCAATGCACCAATGCCAATCACAGGCAAAATTCATCATTTCTAATGCATGTTCAATGCACCAATGCCAATCACAGGCATATCTTTCTAATGCATGTAAAATGCACCAAATGCCATTCGCAGGCAAAACTCGTCATTTTCTCATACAGTGTCCATACACTGGTTCAACAGTAATCATATAGTATATTCAATAGCGAAATCATGTTATCACGTTTTCATAGTCGCAAAACACTTTTGTCATGTTTTTACAATCACGCAACATTTCTGTTATGTTTTCAAATTACGTATTGATTTTTCAACGTTTTCTTAATCACGTAAAAATATTTACACGTTACTCAAATCGCATAGCAATTTTCCACCATTTTTCACAATCGCGTAACTTAAAAATCATTCTTGTAAGTCGCGTAAACCATTTTCCATCATTTTCGAAATATTTAAAACCTTTCTAAATCGCGTAGAAATATTTTAACGTTTTTCAAATCGCGTAGCTTAAAAATCACATTTTTAAGTTACGTAAATCATTTTTCACCATTTTACAATCATGTAAAATATTCCTCAATATTCCAAACATTATTTTGGACTTTCAAACAAATCAATATCATTTCCAACATCATTTTTCACATTTCTCCTTTAAGAATTCCTTTCCTCAAAATAATATGACTTCTCATATTATTTTCCTCATTTTCTTACTTAAGAAAATCTTTTTCACAATAAATTCCACAATTTCACCATTTCCATTGATGTAAATCAACGTTTTCAAATCTTTAAAATTCCTCATCACACTTCAAAACCCAAAAGTTGAGTTATAGATTAGAAAATATCTAATCACTATTATATTCTCCATTTTTCTCAAATCAATTCTAAAATCAATTCTCTTCAAAATAAATTGAAGTTCAAACACTTTCAACCTCTCT
Organism: Ormosia emarginata; assembly: GCA_029884605.1. Taxonomy (NCBI): domain Eukaryota; kingdom Viridiplantae; phylum Streptophyta; class Magnoliopsida; order Fabales; family Fabaceae; genus Ormosia; species Ormosia emarginata. Next base: position 53,690,185 of record JAQQTP010000088.1, read on the forward strand.
TTTCCATTCACATATGAAAATTCCATTTCTCAAGTGATAAAACATTCTGATTCCCTTTCCAAATTCTTTGTATTAAATTAAGTTATATTTCCACTTTGAAAATCACTTTGTTCTCACAAAACCAAGGCATTTCAAGTCTTCAAAACTGTGGACATGGCCATTGAAACCATTCTTGTATTTTTCTTTCTAAATCAACTAAGTTGCATTCTTGGTTTTTACACAAACAAAACTATTAAAACTCCTCACCAAAACCGTGAGCTCAAGTTCTTTGAAAACAAACCATTTGTTTATTTTCCTAGTTTTTCTAAACATCCAATTTTTTCATTCATGAAAATATTAATTTGTGAACACCTATTTTGAGGTGTTGAGGCCGAAATCCTCATGGTCTTTGGAACTAAAATTTGTTTTCCTTTCCAACAATTTTTATGGCATATATATACATATTCAACATATATATCACAAGCATGCCATAATCAAAGCAATAAATCATACAAATCATATCAAGCATAAGCAAATAATCAAAGCACATAAACACATACAAATTATTACAGGACCATGGATATGAATCCTCACATGGATTCACCATCCATCAAATACACAAACCATCTCTCACCACCATACTTGGTTGGTGAGATGGATCTCCCTCTTACCTCTTGAAGAACCACAAAAAGCTCCTTGCTTTGTATTTTGAACAAGATCTCCACCAACAAAAGTCTCTTGAACATAAAACAAACACAAAGAAATTAGTATATTAAGCTTGAATAAGATGAACCATGGATCAAACATGGTTTAGAATATGAAAAAGAAGAGAAGAAATGAAGTTTTGCATAATTTCACCTCAAGAACCCTAGAACTTGCTCTTAGAAAAACTCCTTGAAGATGAAAGATTTAAAACTTGGTGTAAACTATAAAGTGTCTTAGAAATAGGTATAGATTCAAGAAATATAGTTGTTTAAAATTAAAGAGTGGTGGAAGGTAATATTAGAGTGCTTGGCTGAAACTAAGCTTGGAGAGAAATAGAGAGAAATTTTTGCTAAGCTTTGCTTTAGGAAAGTTCATGAATGATGAAGAATGATCAATAATGACCAAAGGTGATCAATTATGGTCTTCAAATGTTGCTTTAGCTTCTAATGCAGCACCAAAAACCATCCCCCCCCCCTCCATGCACTCTCCAAAGAGTGACCAATCTCCTAGCCATCATTTTAGGCAATCTTAACCATTGATTAGATCAATGGTTAGGATTTAATGTAGCTTCAAGGTTTAGGCTTAGATAGAAGACTTAATTTAGGCCATTGGATCTTTCCCCCTTGAAATCCTAGCCATTAGATGCATCTCCAAAAATGAAGGGTCAAGATTACTCCTTCATACTTTAAATCCAAGGGTCAAAATTAGTCATTGCCATTTTAGAAGACCAAATCTCCACCATTGATTAAATCCACATCCAATGGTCATAAATGATCTATCTCCACCGTTGATTAAATCCAAATCCAATGATCACAAAAGGTCCTAGCCACTTTGTAAGACTAAATCTCTACCCTTGATTAATTCTTCATCTAATGGTTATAAATGGTCATAGCCATTTTATTAGACCGATTCTACACCGTTGATTAAATCCACGGTTGATATCAAAATCTTAAACATTAAGCTTGCTTCCTATTGGTCCATCAAAAAGTTATCATAACCACTAATGTTGACTTAATAGTATAATATTTATTTTTATCTGTTATAACCCCACGAAAGAATATATTTACTGTATTTTTATCACCCGATAATTAAATACAGTACAAAACATAGTAAAAGAAATTTTCTAAAACTATTTCCGGATTCAGGTTTAGTAAGATCCCTTGTCTCCGTCTAAACAGTATAAATTTTTTATGCATAGAAAAATTTTTACTTTACGGGACCCACCTGGGCCCACGTAAGGCCACCTGGGCCCACAAACAGTCCAAAAACAATCAGAGAAATATAAATTTCATAATCATTCACAAAAATCACAAATATTGGAAAACATATGAAAATCAAGTCAGATTGTTAAAAATAATTAACAATCAAGAGAAATAAATACATAAAGATTTTTCTCGGCCCCGAAAATTATTATTTTCTTGACACGGAGTAAATCACTCAAAACGATCAAATGTACTGACGAAATACTCAAAATAATTTTACAGTACACAGAAATCACTAAACAGTAGAATTCTGTTAACTGTCAAAATTACTATCAACTATTTAGGAAAATTTGGGGTGTTACAGTCGACAGAAGTCAGTGTTAATTTATCTAACAAATAAAATTTACATAGAGATTTATTATTTTATTTGTTAAAATTTTTCAAAAAACATGAAACCTCATAAATCGTGTCTGGCCTCGGGTTTAGTAAGATCCCCCATCGATGTTTCCACAGATCAAGGTTCTCAGAAAAAATATCTCATTTTTCTGGGCCTGCTCAATTTGCACGTAAAATGACAAATAATATTAAAATATTCCACGTTCTTAGAAAAATCCAGAAAAATTCTCAAAAATCACAAATATTAGAAAATGAGTATTTATCATAAAATGAATAAAAATTTGGGGTGTTACAACTCTCCCCAACAAATATGAATTTTGTTCTCAAAATTTTCATATCTTAAAATAGTTCTGGATATTACTCCTTTATCTTGTCCTCCAGCTCCCATGTCGCATCTCCAGTTGCTTCGTTCCAGATCACTTTCACCAATGAAATATCTTTCCCTCTGAGTTGCTTCATTCTCCTATCCTCAATCCTCACAGGAGTTGTTTCATAAGTCAAGTTCTCCTTTAATTGTACTGAATCGGGTGCTATGACATGATCAGGACTTGGAATGTATTTTCGAAGTTGTGACACATGAAAGACATTATGTAGATTTGAAAGAAAAGGTGGTAAAGCTATTTGGTAAGCAACAGGACCTATATGATGAAGAATTTGATAAGGTCCAAGGAATTTTGGAGTGAGCTTTCTAGATTTGAGAACCCGACCGACCCTAGTCGTAGGCGTGACTTTCAGAAACACATGCTCTCCTTCCTCGTACTCAAGAGGTTTTCTTCTTCTATCTGCATAGCTCTTTTGTCAACTCTGAGCCATTCTCATCTTTTCCTGAATCATCTTAACCTTTTCAGTTGTCTGCTGAATAAGATCAGGTCCGACCGTAAGTCGCTCTCCGCCTTGATACCAACATAAAGGTGTTTGGCATCTTCGTTCATATAGAGCCTCATAGGGTGCCATACCTATACTCGAATGGTAACTGTTATTATAGGTAAATTCTACCAACGGTAAAATTTTTTCCCAACTTCTAATCTGCTTTATGGTACAAGCTCTCAACAAATCTTTCAATGATTGTATTGTTCTTTCTGATTGGCCATTAGTCTGAGGATGGTATGCAGAACTCAATCGTAGCTTTCTCCCCATTGCTTCTTGAAGACTTTGCCAAAATTTCGATGTAAATCTCGGATCCCTGTCAGAGATAATACTAGTAAGCACACCAAGTAGTCTGACAATTTCACCGATGTACAACTGAGTCAACTTCTCCAATGGATATCTTATGTTGATCGGCAAGAAATGTGCTGACTTCATAAGTCGATCCACAATTACCCATATTGAATTATATTCCTTTATGGTTCTTGGCAATCTGATAACAAAGTCCATGGCAATACTATCCCACTTCTATTCGGGAATAGTCAAGGGTTGTAACATTCTAGATGGTCATTGGTGCTCGATCTTTGTTTTCTAGCAAACTAAATAAGAAGATACGCTTCTAGCAATATCTCTTTTCATCCCATGCCACCAAAATAATTTCTTCAAGTCTTGATACATTTTTGTCATTCCAGGATGCATACTCAACTTGCTGGTATGAGCATGTTCAAGAATATACTTCCTGAGCTCTTCATCTTTAGGCATACAAACTCTACCTTGGAATCTTAAAATTCCATCGCTTCCTTCCTCTAGCGTTGATACACCACCCTGCTTTATTAGTTCCTTTTTTCCTTGTAAGAACTTGTCAACTTTCTATTTCTCTCGAATGTCATCCATCAAATCACTCGAAATGGTGACCATGTTCATGCAGATCTTTCCTGGCATTAATTCCAAAAAAGACCATATGTCTCTGAATTACTCTATTAAATCTTTTTCCCTGATCATCATGGCAGAAACACTTATCGTTTTCCTACTCAAAGCATTGGCCACAACATTCGCCTTCCTAGGGTGATACTGAAGTTAGAAATCGTAGTCTTTCAGGAATTCTAACCATCTTCGCTGCCTCATGTTCAACTCTTTTTGATCATACAAATACTTTAAGCTCTTATGATCACTGAAGACGTTGAACGTTGCTCCGTAGAGATAATGTCTCCATATCTTCAAAGCAAACACCACAGCAGCCAACTCTAAATCATGCATTGGATAGTTCTTTTCATGCACTCGTAATTGTCTTGAGGCATAAGCCACCACTTTTTCACCTTGCATAAGGACACAACCTAATCCTTGGTATGATGCGTCACAGTACACCTCGAATGGTTCATTCAGATCAAGTAGAACTAACATGGGTGAAGTAGTTAGCCTCTTTTTCAATTCTTGAAAACTCTCTTCACAAGCATCTGTCCTTTCAAAAGCTTGATTCTTCCTTGTAAGTTGAGTGAGAGGTCCAGCAATCTTAGAAAATCCTTTAATAAATCTCTGGTAATATCCAACTAATCCAACAAAGCTTCGGATTTCTGTCACCATCTTCGGTCTCTCCCATTGAAGAACAGCTTCTACCTTCGAAGGATCTACAACAATTCCTTCCCTTGAAATCACATGGCCCAAGAATTTAACTTCGTCCAACCAAAACTCACACTTTGACAACTTGGCATATAGCTCTTTCTCCTTCAAAGTCTAAAGAACTATACTGAGATGCTCGGCATGATCCTCTTGATTTTTCAAATAGATCAAGATATCGTCAATGAAAACAACGGCGAATCTGTCCAAATAAGGATGAAAGATTCTATTCATATAATCCATGAAAATAGCAGGTGCATTGGTCACCCCAAAAGGCATCACCAAGTACTCATAGTGCCCATAACGAGTACGAAAAGCCGTTTTAGGAATGTCTTCAACTTTCACTCTAATCTGATGGTAGCCCGATCGCAAATCGATCTTAGAAAATATTGCCGCTCCCTTCAATTGATCCATCAGGTCGTCTATTCTCGGCAATGGATACTTGTTCTTGATTGTGACGTTGTTCAACTAACGATAATCCACGCACAATCTCGAAGTACCATCTTTCTTCCTAACTAGCAATACCGGTGCTCCCCAAGGTGATATACTAGGTCTCATGAATTGCTTCTCCAAAAGTTCTTCCAGTTGCTTCTTGAGCTCAGCTAGCTCTATAGGTGACATTCGGCAAGGCGCTATGGAAATAGGGCCAGCTCTGGGTACAAGATCAATGGTAAATTCGATCTCCCACTCCGGTGGTAAACCATGTATATCTTCGGGAAAAACTTCAGGAAACTCTCAAACCACTGAGATTGCATCCACATCTACCTCATTCTCGACCTTCAAAGAACACAATAGCATGTATCCCCGAGCTCCTTCTTTCAAGAAAGCTTTCACTTGGTTGGCTGTCAAAAATCTAGAATTCTCATTCAAAGGGAAAACTATGATTTTCCTAGAACAGTCTAATAGGACATGGTTAGAAGATAACCAATCCATTCCTAATATCACATCTAATTGAGATAGTGGCAAACAGATCAAATCAACAGAAAAGATTCGACCTTCAACAATCAATGGACAATTCAAACATACTTTGGTGGTAAGAACAAGTTTAGCAGTAGGAGTTGAAACAGTCAAATCAAAAGGTAAAGAAGACACAGGTAAACCAAGTCTTTTCACACAGTCATAGGAAATGAAAGAATGCGTTGCACCTGAGTCGTACAATACAGTCAAAAGATTACCTTCTATGAGACCTTCCCCTTGTATAAAATCTTCGGATTCGGAGGCTTCAGCACCACTCAGAGTGTAAACCCGACCTCCAGCCTGCGGTTTAGCAATTCTAGCAGCATTGACGAAAGGTTCTGCCTTAGGTTGATTACAATCACGAGAAATGTGTCCAGGTTTCCCGCATCTGTAGCAAATGATTCCCTTGATAGTGCAATCCCTTGTGTAGTGCTCCTTCCAGCACTTCATGCATCTTGGCGGAGACGCTGTCGTTTGACCAGATCTGCCTGGACTCCCTCCAGGACTTCCACCTTGTGGCCTTTGTTGTTGATTTCCAGGTGGTCTAGAATAAGGCTTCTTCTGGTGACGATTAGCATTACTACTTCCTCCTCCTTGGGACCAAAAAGGCACAAAGTTTCTATTTCTTGCATCACGTGCCTGGTCTAAGTCTTCCACTCGATGACACATATCAAGTAATTCTGAAAACTATGTAATCTTCAAAGTTATGATGGCCCTCTTCACGTCATGTCTGAGACCTTCTTCAAACTTTCGACACTTCCATGCCTCGTTCGGTTGATGTTGAAAATAGGTTGAGAATTTGGACAAACTCTCAAACTTGGCAGCATATTCACTCACAGTCATATTTCCTTGCCTCAAACTAAGGAATTCCATCTCCTTAGCATACCTAGCACATTTCGGGAAATACTTATTCAAGAACCTCTCCTTGAATAATTCCCCATTAATTGCTCAATTCTCAGCCTCCAATACCCTCTGTTCACTGGTCCACCAATCCTCTGTATTCCCAGTCAGCATGAATGCAACATAAGTTACTTTCCTATCGTTGGCACAGTTCATGCCCGTGAAAATCTTTTCCAACTCTTTGATCCACAGAGTAGCTTTCTCAAGATCATACTCTCCCTTAAATTGTGGAGGGTTAGTGCGATGAAACTCTGCCAAATTCTGGGCATCAGCAGTAGCCTTCAATTGTTATGCAGTCCTCGCTTGCTGTTGAGCCGTTTGTTGGTTTTGCTGTAGTATTGCTTCAACCATCTTCTGGATTGCTTCGATTGCAACAGTCATGTCTCCTCTACAAGCCATAATCCTTCTTAAATCAAGCTATACAAAACACAAAGAAAAGTCAGATGTATCCTCATAGAATACCAAACACAGAGAATCACACAACACAAACAAGACAGTCCAAAACAACATGACCCAAAAGAAAACCTAAATCGGGGCTCTAATACTAAGACAAATGTAACGCCCCTTTTTCTTAATACCGCGAAGAAGGAACGTCACACCTTAATACTAAAAACACGAAATAATTTTTTGCGAAAAATAATAGTTACAGTGATTAATTAAGACCCAGTTCATTATTAATATAAGATTAAATATTTATATTCTTGGATGATAAAATAATCGAGTATTGAAATGTCTATATGCATTTTTTTTGTATAATATAACAGTAAGGAGATAATAATAATTACCAATGCAATGGAATCGAAACAGAATTTATAACCATACATTCACGATATATATATATATATATATATATATATATATATATATATATATATATATATATATATATATATATATATTATGCATCACTGTTTAGTTACATCACAAAATATACAAAATAAACAATGGCTTTACCCACCCAAGATAGTAACAAATTTACACCCATGAACTTAGCAAAACATCAGGCTTCCCCAAAAAGATAATGGTTAGCCATTAGTAGCCACCTATAGTATCAGCCCCTAAGACTGACGAGAAGGGACCGTAGTCGGGTCCTCCTCAGGGTCCTCATCCTCTGATGAAATAGCCATCAGGGCGACCGAATTTCAGGCAGAAGCCCGAGCAGTGGAGAGGAAGGAATCCTCTTGAGGGGTGTAGAACAAATCAGTCCACATGTCCCTCACGGGTAAGTAAAATTTTAAAATAACAAAAGCTGAAAAATCAAAGACAGGGGCATCATAACGACCCCAAGATAAGGACACCGTCAACTCCCCGCGGTAGATACATCAATCCGTCTCCACATGCAAGTGCCAGCAATCGGGTCCTCTATGAAAGGTCAACTTCACGTGCCCCAAAAAGCAGCGTGGGCATGACGACATCCCCAACAGCTCTAGTCGTAGTGCGGCTAGAAACCCGAAAACTCAGTTATTTCCTTCTCTTCCTCATGAACATTGATAATCACATATTTTATTCATTAAGAAACCCTTATGTTTAGTCATTTACACTCTCCATATTCTTAATTGATTGAGTTTGGTATGATTTTGTGAGTTTAAGCTCAAATTGGTCCTAATTGAATATTTTCAGCATTATTGAGACTTGACACTGTTTCTGTATTTTAGCCATAACTTGAGTTCCTAATATCTGATAAACATGAATTTTACCTTGTAGGAAAGCTAAGAGGAAGCTCTACAACTTTGATGAAGAGCTCAAAGTCTCAAACAGATGTCTAAAGGACCTAAATTTACATGGAAGTCAGAATACGGGTTCTGTCACTAGAATCCGAATGGTGTTCACTCATAAAATCATATCTCAAGATTTAATAATGGAGATGGGCTGAAATTTGGATAGTTGATAGTCAAGATCCAAATAAACAACTTTCATGAAGAACACATTTTGAAAAAATGAAGTCTAGTAGGTCAGTTTGAGCTTGCAAGTCAGAACAGAGGTGCTGAAGTTGGGTTTGAGCAACCTGCGGTATTTGGGACATATCTTGGGCTGAAGAAAGCCAAATTGGACGAACCAGATATGCATTTTATAGCCAAGACAAAGATCTACAACTTTCATGAAGAGTACTTTTCATGGATATGCAGTATAGTGGGTCATTTTTGGCTTCCAAGTCAGACACGAAATTTTTGTCCTCAACCACCCACTCATCCATCCACTAATCCACTCATCCGTCCACTAATCCACTTATCCACTCATCCACTCATCCACTAATCCAACCACTCAACCACTCCACCCACTTATCCACTAATCCACCCACTAATCCACCCACTCATCCATCCACTCACCCATTCATCTCCATAATTTCCCACTCACCAAAAGTCCTTTGGCATTTTCCACTCAACCAACCCACTCAACCATTCCATTCACTCATCCACTAAACCAATCCACTAAAGCAACCCACTCAACCACTCCACTCAAACACTCCACTCACTCACCTACTCATCCACCCACTCCCCTTTGTCATTTTTTTACCCTAGACTTCTATAAAAGGCATCATTGGTTATCATGAATAAGTGGTATTCTCCTTCATTTCTCTCATAGTTTCTTCTTGTTTCTTCATAGTTTCTCATAGCTTTTGTATATTTTGATGCTCCCCTTCATGGTAATGGAGGGCTAAGCTACTTTTGGTCAATTTAGAACTCTTGAAGAGATTGTGGTTTGGATTCTTGAGATCTTGGTTATGTATTGTATTTGATTTGTAATTGAATTCTCTTTTCTTCTTCTTGATCTTGAATGCATGAATGGTGATTCTATTTATGTTGATCTGATTTGATCTTGGTTTAAGATTGAGATTTGTGATGAAACTTAGAACTGATTGATCTAAATTAATCACAAAATTAAAAAGGTTAGGTTACTTGATTTGTGCCTAAGTTAATTGAATTCGGTACTTGAAATTAACATAGATCTTCATGAATGGTGTGATTGCGGATTTGTGATTATCACTTGTTAATTAAATTCTAGATGATCGTCTAGTATGAATTATGGATTTGATGCAGAGATCTCGGTTAGATCCAAATTAACAATTCAATTGCGCTTCAAGTGTTCTATGAAGGGTCTATGATTGAATCCACCCAATCTTGGATAGGTTTCTAAATTGACTGCTCTTTAATTGTTATTTCTTCCTTTAATTTTGTTAAGTGCGATCTTAAACTGTCAAACCCCCCTTTTTGCTAACTTTCACTTGATTTGATTAAGTTGCATTTGCGATCCTTGAGGAGACGATCCGGTGTTATTCACTACACTACAAGTTTAGGTAATAACTTTGGTTATAATTTTGACTGAGTTCGGCGCTCGTCAAAATTTTGGCGCCGTTGTCGGGGATTACTAAGTGTAATCTTTTCATTTTAAGTGTTTTTACTAAGTTTTTCTTTTTATTAACTTTTCTAACATTTTTATCCATTATCTAGTATTGTTCATACTACACTAACAATTTTTTTTCTTAGATTTCTGAATTTCTCTAGTGAAGGAAAGACGGAAAACTAGTGATTATGGGTAGTTGATACAATTTTCGAATTGAATGTGCCCAGAAAAATATGAAACTTGGTCGATTGAAGGAAAACAACCTGATAAACAAGACTCACATTAACTAGATTTATTTTTGCATATTTTAAGTGTTGATCCCATACTAACTCTTTCTTTTTAATTTTTTTTCTTTTTCTTTCATTATCATTTTGTTGCATTATGTTGCATTTTAAGGATACAATGGATCATGCATAATGGAGTCAAAACTTGAGGAGTTGACTTCTTTGGTAAGACATATAGTAGTGAGACAACAATCACTCTGCGGCAGAAGCTACACTTGTGTGTAACATTTGTTTTTGTTCATCTCACCCCACATATGCATGCCCTACACTTCAAGATATGATAGTTCTGTTTTTCCAGATCAATTTGTTACAAAGAAATGGTTATTTTCCCGATGAACCACAGTTCAGTGAAGAAGAACAGAGTTATGACCCCTTTCTTCAACACATACAACCCTAGCGGGAATACTATCCGGATCTGGGATATGGCAATACGGCATCACTACAAAGAACAATCATTTCAATATGAGCAGTACCATTCAAAGAGATAACACGTCCATCAACCGCAAAACTTGAGCCTTCATGGGAGGACTTGATGAAAACCCAAATTGAGTTCCAAAGAGAATTTCACTGCCACTATTCAGGATTTAACAACCCAAATTGACCGGTTGACAACCACCGTTAATGAACTGAGATGTCAAGAGTCAAGCCAACTCTTTCCCAAACAATTCCCAACTCCATGCATTCTAATTGTCATATTGATTTACATAGCAGACTTAGTTGAGGAAACTCATGATGAGTTGTGTGCTAAATTTCCTGATTTAATTGGTTTTGATGATTCTATCAATTGCAACTCATGTTTCGATCATGATGGTGATATAAAATGTGTTGTGTGTGCTGAAATTTCTGCATATTTGAAAACTAATGATTCTGTTTACGAGGATCTAATGATATAGAAGGGTCTATCAATAATGCGATTTGCAGAACCGAAACACATAGGGAGGTGGAGTTGAAGGCCATTGAGGAATTTTCAAAGAAGGAGGAAAGACAAGATATGACAGTAACTACTGAAGTGGATTTTGTTTTTGGGTCATGGTCCAATATAATCAATGAAAGCAGGATTGCAAAATTACACGTATTGCATGCCATTGGTGAAGTCAAGGAAGACCAATGGGACCCCAATGGGAGCCCTCATGCTTCAAGCTTAACTTGGTCATTACACTTCAACCAATGGGACCTAGTGAAAGCTATCATGTTGTGTCAACTATAACTTGGTCATTATGTTTCAACCAATGGGATCCTGGTGGAGTCTTTTCACCAACCTCACTTAATAAGACCAATGGATACCATCTCAAGCCAAAAAATGTGGAAGTGAAAGTGATGGGCTTTTACCATCCACATTATAAAGATCACTAAGAAGTGTCCCAATGTTGAGCTAACGACGTTAAACAAGCGCTTATTGGGAGGCAACCCAACTAGATTTGTTTTCAAGATCTTTGGAAATGGTTTTCGCAAACCGTGAAGATGCACATATACTTCATTACCAATGGCAGAGTTCTGTTGCAGCTTTGATTCTTACGCATCTTTTCTGCTTGCCATTATCTCGCCCTTCATCAGGTTGTGTTGCTCTTTTCTATATCTCTCTTTCACATTGAAGGAAATGTTATATTAAGTGTGGGGGAGAGATTTTAGCATGTTTCTTTTTGTTAAAAAAAAAAAGGAGTTCATTGCATGATTGAATAACTTTTCTCCCTTCTTGAACTGATATGCTTGGTGATGGATGATTGAATTGATGAATTGAGTTTGATGGATGTATACCTTGTGAGATTTTGAGCCTAATGGATGGATTCAACATTTATGCCATTCTCTTCTTTCTTGTGTGATTTTCACTCATGTTAATGGCCACTCTAGAACTTGCTTTGATTCTTTTTGAGGCTACATTTCACTTGCATGCATGAACATGATTGAGGCCCTCTTTCTTAATTAGCTACTTTAACCAAATAGCCAACCTTGTATATTTTCCTTTGCTTAACCCCTTTGAGCTTATTTGACCATTCCTTGTTTCTAGCTCATTATGTGCCTTAAATGAAAAATCGTGTTCTTACTTTACGTTAGGGAATAAAAGAACATTAGCTTGGTTAATGGATGAGTTTTTGAACAAGTGTGGGGGTGTGTACAAAATGGTTGTTGAAAAAGGAAAGAGTGCCTAAAAAAATGTATGTATATAGTTATGTTCATATTAAAAAAAAAAGGGTTGGGAAATGAATATGTAAAGGGATATACATTAGAGTTGGGATGAACTTTTATGCTTGTTATTTGAACTCAGCTCTCATTTGCTTTTATTCTCTTTGGTATTTATCTTCTCATATCCATTTTATCCTCTTCTGTTACCTTGACCTCACTACAACCTTGAATAAAGTCCTCATGATTTGTGTGTGCATGTGTTTTAAGTAGTGGAAAAGTAGAAGATAAGCAAGCTTATGGTAGTGCAATTTTCATGGGTTGAATTGAGTGAAATACCTACCTTTTAAACACTTGAGAGATTGAGAGGGAATCTTGTGAAGATCTATCATTCTCGATTCATGTTGAAGATACCTTGCTTGTTGGTTTGAGATGTGGAGAATTGTTAACTCATGAATGTTTTGATCCCTTGAACCTTTGGTTGTTCGTCTTGATTGTAAAATTTTGGTCTTGAGTTTTGCCCAGGAGTGCAAAAAGCTAAGTGTGGGAGAATTTGATAATCACATATTTTATTCATTAAGAAACCCTTATGTTTAGTCATTTACACTCTCCATATTCTTAATTGATTGAGTTTGGTATGATTTTGTGAGTTTAAGCTCAAATTGGTCCTAATTGAATATTTTCAGCATTATTGAGACTTGACACTGTTTCTGTATTTTGGCCATAACTTGAGTTCCTAATATCTGATAAACATGAATTTTACCTTGTAGGAAAGCTAAGAGGAAGCTCTACAACTTTGATGAAGAGCTCAAAGTCCCAAACAGATGTCTAAAGGACCTAAGTTTACATGGAAGTCAGAATACGGGTTCTGTCACTAGAATCCGAACGGTGTGCACTCATAAAATCATATCTCAAGATTTAATAATGGATATGGGCTGAAATTTGGATAGTTGATAGTCAAGATCCAAATAAACAACTTTCATGAAGAACACATTTTGAAAAAATGAAGTCTAGTAGGTCAGTTTGAGCTTGCAAGTCGGAACAGAGGTGCTGAAGTTGGGTTTGAGCAACCTGCGGTATTTAGGACATATCTTAGGCTGAAGGAAGCCAAATTGGACGAACCAGATATGAATTTTATAGCCAAGACAAAGATCTAAAACTTTCATGAAGAGTACTTTTCATGGATCTGCAGTATAGTGAGTCGTTTTTGGCTTCCAAGTCAGACACGAAATTTTCATCCTCAACCACCCACTCATCCATCCACTAATCCACTCATCCATCAACTAATCCACTCATCCACTAATCCAACCACTCAACCACTCCACCAACTTATCCACTAATCCACCCACTCATCCATCCACTCACCCATTCATCCCATAATTTTCCACTCACCAAAAGTCCTTTGGCATTTTCCACTCAACCATTCCATTCACTCATCCACTAAACCAATCCACTAAACCAACCCACTCAAACACTCCACTCACTCACCCACTCATCCACCCACTCCCCTTTGTCATTTTTTTACCCTAGACTTCTATAAAAGGCATCATTGGTTATCATGAATAAGTGGTATTCTCCTTCATTTCTCTCATAGTTTCTTCTTGTTTCTTCATAGTTTCTCATAGCTTTTGTATATTTTGATGCTCCCCTTCATGGTAATGGAGGGCTAAGCTACTTTTGGTCAATTTAGAACTCTTGAAGAGATTGTGGTTTGGATTCTTGAGATCTTGGTTATGTATTGTATTTGATTTGTAATTGAATTCCTCTTTTCTTCTTCTTGATCTTGAATGCATGAATGGTGATTCTATTTATGTTGATCTGATTTGATCTTGGTTTAAGATTGAGATTTGTGATGAAACTTAGAACTGATTGATCTAAATTAATCACAAAATTGAAAAGGTTAGGTTACTGATTTGTGCCTAAGTTAATTGAATTCGGTACTTGAAATTAACATAGATCTTCATGAATGGTGTGATTGCGGATTTGTGATTATCACTTGTTAATTAAATTCTAGACGATCGTCTAGTATGAATTCTGGATTTGATGTAGAGATCTCGGTTAGATCCAAATTAACAATTCAATTGCGCTTCAAGTGTTCTATGAAGGGTCTATGATTGAATCCACCTAATCTTGGATAGGTTTCTAAATTGACTGCTCTTTAATTGTTATTTCTTCCTTTAATTTTGTTAAGTGCGATCTTAAACTGTCAAACCCCCCTTTGCTAACTTTCACTTGATTTGATTAAATTGCATTTATAATTCTTGAGGAGACGATCCGGTGTTGTTCACTATACTACAAGTTTAGGTAATAACTTCAGTTATAATTTTGACTGATTCGGCGCTCGTCAAACATCTTCTCAGAAGTACACAGTCCGATAGAAATACAGAAAATACAGAAAGAGGTGAGACACCCAAATTTCAGTACCAAAATGGCAGTAAGAAAACAGAACGACATTGGACGCCCACATATTAACACAGTTCATACAATAATTAGAATTGACAGTAAAGCAAATCAACAATAAACAATAGCAACAACCATCAATAATAAGCAGATAATAGCAATATTCCTAATAGTCAACAATTTAATAATTAAATAAGCATTACGGTAATTATAACAAATAACTCCCAAGGTCATAAATACTCATGCTCAATGCATTATGAGACTAACAGTTCACAATGCAAAAAGGTACCAAAATTCCTACTCCATGGAGCTAGACATAAACATTTTCAAAGTGAATGATCAAGGAGTTATGCTAGTATCTTGTTAGCCAAAATAATTAGTATGCTCAACTCATAAAAACATTTGCGCAATATGACTTATACATGGCACCTCAACAGTTGATTGCGATATAGGATAGTGTCTCAGTCCAGATCGTCGGTGTGTTTGCATTGGTCTATCCCACGGCCCCAGTGGAGCTACCACTGCCCATTGTGAGACACCCGCACCCCGACGCTCCCAGGGCCAACCACTATGACCCTATGCTTAGTCTACTCGCACCCGCACATAGGTGTTATTCAAACTCCTAGGCATACATAGCCTTTCCAACAATGTCCAACGGATAACACATATGCATGATGACACAATGTACATCATGTATGTTTATTAATGATGCAATAATCATACAATATACCACACTGGCATATCTAAATATACATGATTCAATATCAATATGTCATAGTATCAATATGTCACAAATTCGTCAAGTATGAAATCAACAAACACTAAGCCCACATAGGGATCCACAATGACGTAGAATCAATTTTCAATGTCAATATATACTTAGGGTTCATCCCTTATCATAAGTCCACCTTATGGGTTCACATTCTCAAAGTCTCATATTTTGGTCAATTATGACAATTTTTTATTTAATAGCCCTTCAAAACCGTGTCCTTCTTGAGTGTTTTTATTCAATCCAGTCCTTCCACTTTATTATGGATTATGAATGTCTCCAAATTCCTAATTTCCAAAGATGTATCAAGGCATCACTCAACTCCTAATTTTCTCTAAAAATCGTGGCTTCTCTAGGTCATCAAGATTCCAATTTCCTTCCATTTTATGCATCAATTACTTAGTATCTAATCTTTTAAATTTTATTTTACACAAAACCAACCCAATCTCCTAACTTTCAACATCAAAACCGTGGCTTCACCCTAGGGTATTAAACCCTTAAAATTCTCCATTCATTAATTTTTAATATTATTATTTAACAATTAATCACATATGCTTCATTTCATTGTATACAAAAATCAATTTATACCCCTAAAATCTAGTCAAAATCATGGCGTTAAATTAGGGTAGTTCCATTTAACAACCCTAACATGATCAAGCATTTCCAACACATCAAATACATTCAAGTTCACCATTCAAACATTAATCCAATTCAAGAATACATAAACATACAAAATCACCAAAACAAAGTAAGCATACAAAGGTTCCCTCACCACCAAAATGGTTGAAGTGAGTAGTCTTCCTCTTACCTAAAGGAGAATCACGAAAATGGCTTCCTAGATACTCCTTGGTAGGTTCGGTTTTGAGCTTTCAAAAACCCTAGGAATTTCAAGACAATAAATCAACACCAAGGGTAGAAAGAGAAGAGATCCATGGTCATCAAAGAGACCATGGAGCACAAAAATGAAGAGAAAGAAGAAGAAAAATAGAAACTTTACCTTAAAGCTTGAAGCTTTGTCTTGGATGACAATGGAGGAAAGGTTGGATTTTGAAGAAAATTTCTAAAGAGAAAGTGTAGAGCGGGTTAAGGTGAGTAGAGAAATGGTCTTGGTGAAGAGAAAAGTGAAGAAAAATGGTTGGTAATGGGGCTACAATTTTCGTATGAAGAGAGGAGAAGAAGAGAGAAGGAAGAGGAAATGTGAAGAAGATGAAGTTAGAGAGAGAAAGTGTTGTAGGAAAAATCTAATTTTGGGTGATTATTGGTTAAGTTGGGAGGCAAAATTTTGCCTCCCTTGGAGGGCATTGCCGTGGCAACAAGGAGGAGAGAGGGGGAGATTTTTGGCTTCCCCAACAAGCCAAGGGTATCATGGTTTTTTGGTGGTCAAAGCTTCTCAAAGAAGCTTTGATTAAAATACATTAAATTTTTAATTAAAGTAGGTTTGATTAGACTTAAAGTAGATTACATTAGGATAATATGATAGGGTTTTTAATACATGCTATTATCTAATGGACAATTACTACAGTCGATAGAAGTCAGTGTTAATTTAACAACGATTTATTATTTTATCGGTTAAAATTTCTCGAAAAACATGAAACTTCGTAAATCGTGTCCACCCTCGGGTTTAGTAAGATCCCTCGTTGACATTTTAACATATCAAGGTTTTTGAAAAAAATATCTCATTTTCCCGAGTTTGCTCAGTTTGCACGTAAAATGAGGAATAATATTAAAATATTTTGCGTTCTCAGAAAAATCTAGAAAAATTCTCAAAAATCACAAATATTAGAAAATGAATATTTATCATAAAATGAATAAAAATTTGGGGTATTACAGGATAGAGGGCGACTTACCGTTGGACTAGATCTTATTCAATAAACGAATGAGAAAGTCAAAATGATTCAGGAGAAGATAAGGACGGCTCAAAATTGACAAAAGAGCTATGCATACAAAAGGAGAAAGCCTCTCGAGTTTGAGGAAGAAGAGCATGTATTTTTGAAAGTCACGCCTACGACTGGGGTCGGCCGAGTTCTTAAGTCTAGAAAGCTTACTCCAAAATTTCTTGGACCTTACCAAAGTCTTCGTCGGATAGGTCCAGTTGCTAATCAAATAGTTTTTCCACCTTTTCTTTCCAACCTTCACAATGTCTTTCATGTGTCACAACTTCGAAAATATATTCCTAGTCCTAATCATATCATAGCACCTGACACCGTACAATTAAAGGAAAACTTAACTTATGAGACAACTTCTGTAAGGATTGAGGATTGGAAGATGAAGCAACTCAGAGGAAAAGACATCCCATTAGTAAAAGTGATTTAGAATGAAACAACTGGAGATGCGACATAGGAGTTAGAAGACAAGATGAAGGAGCAATACCCACAACTATTCTAAGGTATGAAAATTTCGAGGATGAAATTTCTATTTGAAGGGGAGAGTTGTAACACCCCGAAAATTGTTAATTTTATGATAAATAGTCATTTTATAATATTTGTGAATTTTTCTGGATTTTTCTAAGAACGTGAAATATTTTAATAGTATTTCTTGTTTTACGTGCACACAGAGCGGAGCCGGGAGAATGAGATGTTTTTTCCGAGAACCTTGATTTGTGAAAATATCGATGGGGGATCTTACTAAACCTGAGGCTGGAACACGATTTACGAGGTTTTACGTTTTTTGAGATTTTTATCTGATAAATAAAAATCACTGTGTAATTTTATTTTCTATTAGACAATTAATACTGACTTCTGTCAACTGTAACAATTATCCATTGGATAATAGCTTGTAGTAGAAATCCTATCTTATCATAATGTAATCTACTTTATGTCTAATTAAATCACCTTTATCTAAAAAATAATGATTTTAATCAAAGCTTCTTTGAGAAGCTTTGACCATAAATGACTAAACTACCCAAAACTTACAAGAGAAGCCACACTCTCTCTCTCTCTCTCTCTCTTGTTTTCGTAGCATTGGAGCCCTTGGGGAGCCAAATTTTTGGCTCTTTGACTTACTACTCCTTACCCCCAAAATTCTAACACACAAAAACCTATCACTTTTTTCTCTTCATTTCCTCTTCTCTCATTTTTTCTCTCTTCTTCTTCTCCTTTTTTCTTCTCCACGGCAGCAGCACCTCCAAGTGACCATCACCATTTTCTTGCTTCACCATCACCATTTCTACACTCCTCTCCTTATTCCAAAGCTTTTCTCTTTGGTGATTTTCTCTCAAATCCATCATCTTCATCATCTCCTTTCAAGAATAAAGCTTGAAGCTTTAAGGTAAAGCTTCTATCTTTCTTTATTTTCTCCTTTTTTTTCATGTTCCTTGGCCACTTTAGTGACCAAGGATTCATCTTTTTCAAAGCTTGGTTGTTGATTCTACAAGTTTGATTTTTTAGGGCTTTGTTAGAGCTTTGGCCGAATTCCACTATCACCATCAAATGGGTGATTTCGTGTTCTTCCTTTAGGTAAGAGGGAGATTTACTCATTTCAACCATTATTAGTGGTGAGAGAACTTTTGATTGGTTGTTGACGGAGGAATCCATAAAGGATTACTCTCTTTGTATGCTTACTTTCCATGTTGTGTGCCTATTTAATTTATATGGTAATGTTGGTTGTTTTGAATGCCTTGATAATGTTAGATTGCTTACATTGGATGAAAGGAAGATTTGAGGGTTTCCTACCCTTTGGTGAGGCCATGATTTTGGCCATAATTTTAGGGGTTTGGATTTGATTTTGTGTAAAATGAAGCTTACATAATTAAGTATCAAAGGTTTGATGCATGTGATGGAAGAAATTGATTAAGTATTGGCTCTTGAGAGGCCACGGTTTTGAAGGGTTTCTTTGACCCAAAATTTGTGTAATTAATCAAGACTTAGAAAATTTGGAATGTTGGATTCATGAAGTGAAATTGTGATTTGAGTTGAATATTGTAAATATATGATATTATTGAGGATTGATCATATGCCATTGTGGTGTGTTGCATGAGAAGTATAATGTTGATGAATATGCATGATATGCAATGCTTATGAGAAACATATTATTGATGAACAAACATGATGTACATTGAGTCATCATGCATTTGTGAATGTTCGTTGGACTTTGTTGAAAAGGAGGTGCATGCTTAGGAGATTGAGTTACAACTTAGTGCGGGTGCGAGTAGACTAAGCGTAGGTCATGTTATTGACATTGGGGGAGTCGGGGTATGGGTGTCTCACAATAGACAATGGTAGCTACATTGGGACCGTGGGATAGACCAATGCAAACAAACTGACGATCTGGACTGAGACGCTGTCCTATATCGCGATCTTGTTGAGAGTGCCATGTATAAGCCATGTTGCGTAAAATATTATTTTTATGATAAGCACTTTATTTTTAAGGCTAACGAGATACTGGCATATCCTCCTCGATCATTCTCTCCAAATGTTTATGTCTATCTCTATGGAGTAGGGTTTTAGTACCTTGTGCATTATGCATTGTCAGTCTTATATTTCATTTGGCATGAATACTTACAACTATTAAATTATCCTCTTTACTATTGAAATTATTACCTGATTGTTGAACTGTTGACTGCTTGAGATATTGGTGTTGTTTATCTTGTATTACTTATTTTTACTATCACTAATTATGATTTTTCTTACTTTGCTTAATTTATAATGACTCAATATATATATATATATATATATATATATATATATATATATATATATATATATATATGTGTGTGTACTGTGATATTATGTGGGCGTCCAAAGCACCGTTTTGTTTTCTTACTGCCATATTGGTATTGAATGCTGGGTGTCTCACCTCTTTCCTATATTCTTGTATATTCTGTTTTATTTATATGCTTCTGAGAAGACGTTTGCGAAGAAGGGGAAGCGTCTGAGTTTCCTTGTTTCTGGCTTGATCACGATTAGAGCTTGCTTGAAGATGTCGTCACATCCGCAGAGATTTCTGGGTTATGCGAGGATGACCTTCCATGGAGGACCCGATTATTGGCATATAAACCTACGCACAGACCATTGCATTTACCATGGAGAGTTGACGGTGTCTTTAACTTGGGGTCACTATGACCCGCCTATTTTTGATTGCACTGCTTTTGTCCATTTAGAGTTTTACCTGCCTGTCCGTGATCTATGAGATGATCTCTATTACACCCCATATGAGCATTCATTTCTTTCTACTGCTCGAGCTTCTGCTCGAAATTCGGTCGCTCCAATGATGATCTCATCTAACGAGGAAGACCTTGAGGAGGATCTTGCTACGGTTCCTTCTCGTTAGTCTTAAGGGGCTAGTACTGTCAGTGGCTACTCATGGCTATCCGTAGATCTTTTTGGGAAGCCTAACGTTTTGCTATTTTGATGGGGTATAAATTTGTAAACATCTTGGGGTGGGTAAAGCCTTTCACTTTTATATATGTGATGATGTAATTAAACAGGCTTGATGCATATATATATATATTCCTCTCCTAGAAAAAGGGGCGTTACATCCCTCACTCATCTAACGTGTTCTTCAATAGAAAAAATGAAGGAAAACAAAGGGAAAGACGAAGAGGGACAGTAGGTGAAGGAAGAGGAGAAGAAGAGAAAAAGGAAAGGCAAAATCAAGGTTTGAAAAGAAGGGGGAAACACTTACATAACTCCTCTCTTTTTTTCTTTCTTTCCATGTATTTCATGCTTTGATGGCAAAAACAAAAAAATGAGTTTTGAGTGAAAATTATGATTTCTATGCTTGATTCTCATCTTTTTAGATTTATGATGATTTGTTCTTGGTTTATGGATCATGGTTGTTCATTAATAGTCTTTGTATTTCTAAGAATGGTTGAGTTTCAAAAATGGGTTTCTTATGATGGTTGGTTGATATTTAATTCATGTATGATTGTGTTAAAGATATGTATTGGAGTTACAAAGTGATTTGAGATCATTATCGATGCTTGGAAACTGACTTTTGGTTAATGGTTTTGATTTGGAATAAAAAAGTGTAGAAAACATATTTTCTGCATAATTTTCTAGTGCGGGGTGTAACACCCTAAAATTTATTTATTTCATTATGAATATTCATTTTATAATATTTGTGATTTTTGTAAATTTTTCTAGATTTTTCTGAGAACGTGGAATATTTTAATATTATTCTTCATTTTGCGTGCAAATTGAGCAGAGCCGAAAAAATGAGATATTTTTCTCGAGAACCTTGATATGTGAAAACGTCGACGGGGGATCTTACTAAACCCGAGACTGGACACGGTTTACAAGGTTTCATATTTTTTGAGAAATTTTGTCAGATAAAATAATAACCACTATGTAAATTTTATCTGTCAAACAATTAATACTGACTTTTGTCAACTATAACAATTGTCCATTGGATAATAGTATGTATTAAAAATCCTATCACATTATCCTAATGTAATCTACTTTATGTCTAATCAAATCCACTTTAATTCAAATTTATTGTATTTTAATCAAAGCTTTTTTGAGAAGCTTTGACTACCAAATGTCTAAGTTACCCTTGGCTTGTTGGAGAAGCCTCTCCACCCCCTTCTCTCTCTCCATTGCTGCGGCACCCATAGCCCAAAGGGAGCAAAATTTTTCTCCCACACACTTAACACACTTAATCATATTTCACTCATTTTTTATCTATCCATTTCTCTCTCTAGTTTTCATCTTCATTTTCTCTCCTCCTTCTCTCTTCTTCTCCTCCTTGACCATGGTTTGCAGCCCCCATTAGAGACCACTTCTCCTCACTTTTCTCTTCATTAACACCATTTCTACACTCCCTCAACCTCCTCTACACTTCCTATTTAGAAAGTTTCTTCAAAATCCATCATCACCTCCATTGTCTTCCAAGACCAAGCTTCAAACTTTAAGGTAAAGTTTCCATTTTTTTTCTTTTCCTTTTATTCATTTTCGTGTTCTTTGGTTCCATTGGAGACCAAAGACTCTTCTTTTTCAACCATTGGTGTTGATTCTTTGTGTTGAAATTTCTAGGGTTTTGGAAGCTTAAAACTGAATCCACCAAGGAGCAAATAGGAGACCATTTTCGTGTTCTTCCTTTAGGTAAGAAGGAGATTTACTCACTTCAACCATTATTGGTGGTGAGGAGACCTTGTGTGACTGTTTGATGGAGGAATCCATATTTCTATGCTTACTTTGTTTGATGATTTTACATGTGTACATGTTCTTAATTGAGATTGATGATTGAATAATGATTTTGAATGCATTGGTGGTGTTGAAATATTTAATAATGATAGAATTAATGAATGGAAAATTTTGACGCTTTACTACCCATTTTAGAGGCCACGGTTTTGGCTTCAAATTCCTAGGGTTGAAATTGATTTGTGCAATACAAAACTTATTTGATTAATTATAAAATGATTAAGACATGAAATAAAATTTTGAGGGTTTTTTACCCTAATGTGAGGCCACAGTTTTGGCTTAGATCTTGAGGGATTGGATTGATCTTGTGTGAAATAAAAGCTAAGTGATTAGATATCAAGTGACTAATGCATAATATGGAAAGAAATTGGAACTCTGAAGGCCTAGGGAGGCCACGGTTTTAAGGGTTATTTAACCTAAAATTTTCATAATTGATCAAGACTTAAGACATTGAAAATGTTGGATTCCATAATATGAAATTATGATAATTAATGAACCATGAATATATATTGATGTTAAGAATTGGTTCTACGTTATTGTGAGTCCCTATGTGGGGCTAATTATTTGTTGATTGTGTACTTGAGGAAATTATGGCATGTTGATATTGAGAAATAATCATATGCCATTGTGGTATGTTTTATGATAAATGTATCATTGATAAACATACATGATGTACATTGCATCGTCATGCGTATGTGTTGTCCATTGGACATTGTTGGAAAGGCGAAGTATGCCTAAGAGTTTGAATAACACCTATGTGCGAGTGCGAGTAGGCTAAGCGTAGGGTCATACTGGTTGGCCCTGGTGGCGTCGGGGTGCGGGTGTCTCACAATAGATAGTGGTAGCTCCACTGGGGCCGTGGGATAGACCGATGCAAACACACCGATGATTCGGACTGAGATGCTGTCCTATATCGCGATCTACTGTTGAGGTGCCATGTATAAGCCATATTGCGCAAATATTTTATGAGATGAAGCGTACTATTTTTAAGGCTAACGAGATACTAGCATAACTCCTTGATCATTCACTCCAAAAATGTTTATGTCTAGCTCTATGGAGTAGGATTTTTGGTACCATAATGCATTATGCATTCCCATTGTCAATCTCATATTTCATTGAGCATGAGCACTTTTGACTGTTGAAATATATGTTCTTACTGTCAATATAATTATCTGGATGATGAAACCATTTATTCTCGCTCGAGATTCTGCTATTATTTCTCTTTTATTGCTTAATTGATTATTACTGTTATTTTTAATTATTATGTTGATGAATATATGTACTGTAATGCTATGTGGGCGTCCAGCGCCGTTCTGTTTTCTTGCTATCATATTGGTAATGAAAGCTAGGTGTCTCACCTCTTTTCCTATGTATCTGCATTTCAATTTTAAATTATGTACTATCGAGAAGACGTTCGCGAGAAAGAAAAGGAAGTGCCTGAGTTTCCTGACTTTTGGCCCGACTATGATTTATGCTGATCAGAGATGTCTTCGCGTCCGCACCGATTTTTGGGGTATGCTAGGATGACCTTTCATGGAAGACCTAATTGTTGGCACATTAACTTGAGCACATACTATTGCATCTATCATGGGGAGCTGACTGTGTCTTTGGCATAGGGCTGATAACTCCACAATGTGTAGTTATTTTTGCCCTATATATGTGTTTCTCTAATTGCTAAAGTCCTTGTATTCATGCATATTGGGAAGGTTTTTCGCTTATATTTGTTATATCCAATTCTGATACCTTTCCTATATGATATTGAGCAAACTGTGAGTATTATGTTATTGATTAAGTGAATTTGTATTTGTTACTGATTTGTTATTTTCTTTATCATAGGAAGAGCTCCAAACAAGATGATATATAGAGCAATTGAGCTAGAATGGGAAGAGGAAGCCAAATCTGCATTTCAGACCTCAACGTCGCGGCATGGCATTTGAATGTCGCGGTGCGTGCCTCCCTTGCATCAAAGTCAGAGAGCACGAAGAATTGAACGCCACGGTGCAAGTAAATCAATGTTGCAGCGTCCCTGACCTAATATGACACGCGCCGCGGTGTAGGCATGTTAATGCCGCGATGTGCCTCTATTTTTCTGAGTCTATAAATAGATTTTTAGCCAATTTTATAGGAGAGCTCCATGGGAGCCTTGCTGAGTTTAGAGAGGCTGTGGCCTGAACTTCATTTCTAGGTAGATTGGAGGCCTAGGGAGGCTAGGTTGGATGCCATCTTCCTCATAGAAGGAGATTCAAGCTTCAAGAATGACATCCATGGATTCTTTCCTCTTCTCCCTTTGTTTCTCTTCTCTTCCCTATCTCTTGAGCATGGTTTTTGTCTGTAAATTCGTGTTCAATGGATTAGCAGCTGTATTTAGGAAATACTTTGGATCTTTATATGGATATTGATGTTTATGTCTTACTTTGAGTTTCCATTGTTGTTTGGTTTTATTCTTCCATGCCTATGCTTAATGCTTGCTCTTGTTTGGCCAATAATTGCATGATCTTGATTGATGCAAATGAACTAGACATAGGGATTTATGGATATGGATATGATATGGTTGATGCATGTTCGACGAGTTCAATTAGCTTGGATGAGTTGATTCGCTAACTGGATAGAAATATAACTTTTAGCTATGTATTAGCATGTGTTTGAGAATAGATCGTTCATTAGTGGAATTTTTACTAGTCCTCATGAAAACATAAGAAACATAGTGGATTAGGTAAATGATGTAACACCCTAACTTTTGGGTGAATGATCATTGTGTCCCGATTTTACTGTTTCTTGTTTTTCTGCATGAAATACAAGTATATTTTATAGGCTCTAATTTTATTTGGTCGTTTGGCGTAATTTGCTTCGAGACAGTAAAATAAAAATTTTGTCGAAATTACTGTTTTAAATTTTTCTGTGTGCTATGCAGCTATATTTTACTGTCTATAATTTTATTTGAGCGTTTTGAGTGATTTGCTCGGTTGTGGGGAAAAATGGGAAAATGACCATTACGTCCCGAATGTACTGTTTTAAATTTTTCTGTATGATACAATGTTTTATATTACTGTCTGTGATTTTATTTAGGTGTTTTATGTGATTTGCTTCGAGTCAGGAAATTTAAAATTTTCTGGACCGGGGAAATTTTATTATTATCCGGAGTCGAGAGAGCTTACTAAACCCAAAACCGGAGTCAGTTTTTGAAGTTTTATTTTCCTGCAATTTTATCTGACAAATAAAATCGGGGTATGTTTTATTATCAGCTGGATGATGTTTTTCTTGAAAAATATCTAGTGGATGATGACTCATCGCAATGGGCCAATAGAAACTCGACACGTGGCGTGACACCTCAACACCATGACTCGGCCAGATTCTCGGAAGGTTCCAGAAGCAGTGACTCGCCCTGTGACTCACCGTAGTGAGTCACCTATTCCAGAAGCTTCTATGATGACTCACCATGCTGACTCAGCACTGTGACTCACCATTGATGATGCAACTGATGACTCAGTCAGTGACTCAGCATGCTGACTCGCCATGCTGACTCACCTACTATACAAAATATCTACGCTGACTCGCCATGCTGACTCACCCGTTCTAGACAGTTCCACGATGACTCATCATACTGACTCATCGTAGTAGGTCACATATTCTAGAAATTTCTCTTTGATGACTCGCTTTATGACTCATCAAGGGCAATCAGTAGAAAAAAATGATCAATAATAATTGTTACTCTGTTAGTCTAAGATAAAAATCTATGTATATTTTATTATCCATTAGATAATAAACACTGACTTTATAAACAGTAATTATTGTTCATTGGTTAAAGTATACTATAAAATATACAATGTGCACCAATAGAAATTGGTCAACAAAAATAGCAACCAATAGGAATCAAGTTAGTAAATATTCAACCAATAGAAATTGGTCAAGAATAATGGCTTGACTCTTTAAGGACCAATAGGAAGCAAGCTTTTAAACAAATATTGGATTTCTTAAAGTTTGTTGATCTACGGTGAAGGAGAAAAACAATTGCTCTAATAGCCAAATTCACAAAGTGAAATTCACGTAGAAAGACTTTGTGAAATGCATGTAGAAAGCCAAATTGAATAAAAGGAAGACTAGTCAATATTGATGGCTTTTCTTTGTTGAAGTCTACGACCAAGCTAAGTTTTGGAAGGCAAAATATTATCATTCAATTCTTACTATCTTTCATTAAATTACCCAAGTAAGACAAAGTCAATTTTAGTGGCTTGTCTCCATGTGCATTTACAGCAATGCATACTTTGAGAAAGCAATTTCAATACTTCAATTCATTTCCATTCATAATGCATTTATGACCATGCATTGGAATGAAAGCCAAATTGCCTACTTAATTATATTTGGTCACTTTTCTATTTAGCTATTATTCAAAGAAGCAAAACAACAAATATTTCTCACTTTCTCTCAAAGTGATTTACGGCCATGCATAGTCAAAACCTTCATCTTTCTCCAAATATTTCCAAATAGCAAATGCTCTCAAATATTTCTTCTCCTTTTCTTCTCCAACCTCACGGCCTCCTTACCTCTTTCATCACTCACTCTTCTATAATTCTAAACTACCTTATTTCTTACTTCCTTACTTCATTTCAAGACATTTTGTAGTTGAAACCTAAGCTTAAATCATCCTTTTTCAATCTTGTTCTTCAAAGCTTAAGTTTGAAGCCTTAAAGGTAGGGTTCTTTAATCTTCATGTTTCTATCCATTTCAAAGTTCTAATCATGATTTTAATCCATGATTATTTTAGTTTAGAGCCTTAGGTATTAATATTGTATGTTTTCTTTGATTTTCAAGAAGCTCTTGGTGGAGAAAATTTACTTGAAGGAGACATACAAGGAACTTTGGAGGTTCTTCAAGAGGTAAGAGGGAGATTACCCTCATCAACCATGTGTTGGTGGTGAGGAATGTATGTGTTTGTAGTGAAGAATCCATAAGGATTCATTCACTTGATTGTTTATAGTCTTTCCTAATTGTGATTGATTATATGTGAAAGCATGTCTAATAGCTTTAATATTTTGTATGTGTTATGTGTGTAACATGTCTAATAACTTTAATATTTTGTATGTGTTTTATGGTTGTTTTAGTATATGGTATGTGTATATATATGCATGATAATTATTGTAACATGTAAATAATATACAAGGATTTGCATGAGTGTTCCAAAGAACACAAATCTAAGCTCACGTCCTCAATGCAAAAAGGAGAACCAAAATGTTCTCATCAATTTTCTAAAAGTGTGATTTAATTAACCTAGGAAAATTGACAAGTTACCAATTTGTTTAGAGTAAGAAAAATGAATTTGTGGATCAATGGATAAAATTAGGTATTTCGGCCAACATGCCAAAGCCAAGCAATTATGATTTCTAAAATCATTTCCAAACCATTTTCTAAAACAATGATTTAATGAATTTAGGTAATACAATAAATTTGACATGGATTTAGAAGATGAAAAATAATTTAGAGATCAAATGCAAAGACTTTGTTAAATTTGGCCAACATGCCACATACTTTTGATCCAAATTTATTTTCTAACTATTGACTAGATAATTTAATAAAAATAAACTAGATCAAGAGTTTTATAAGAGATTAAATGTATGGAAATAATTAGGAATGAATTATAAAGCATAGAATGATTTTCAGCCAAAATGCCAAATTTAAATGTGTTTTGATTTATAGAATTGGTTTCAACTAAGGTTAAGTAATAAATGCCAAAAGGATTTTATTACAATGAGTTTTGAAGAAATAAATTGATTAAGTTTAAGAAGTTTAAACAAATGATTTTTACTGTTTGAAGAAAATACAGTAACTTTTGTAAATTGCTAACATATGGCTCATATTATATTTTGAAGCATGTTAGTGGTTTTCAAAAAAAGTTAAATTATACGGTTAAAAATTAAGTAAACAGAATTTTTACAGAAAAAATTAGGAAACCATTATTATAAATTTTCTAAACATAATACTGTCAATTTATATCAAAAACGGACAAATAAGATAGAAAAGATGTTCAAAAGACAGTATACGGTATGAAAAATATTCTACGTTGTTTAAATGTATTAAATATTATTTCTGTTTATTTTAAACAGTAATGTTTAAGGAATTCAGACAAGAAAATGATTTAAAAATCTTACGCGATTGAGAAAACGTATTAAAAACTCTACGCGATTCTAAAAACAGAAAAATAAATTTATGCGATTTAAAAACGTTTGTAAAAACGACGAGATTGTGAAAACGCGATAAAATTTCTACGCAATTGACCGAAACTGTATATTATATACCGTTAAGGGTATTCTATATATTTTTTGCTGTCGGGCTATGAGGTGAACCCGTACAGGCTTTGGAACAGTATTTGTCTGGTGGGACTTACTGTATATTTTTATCTTTGAGGATATATTTTTATTGAGGGTATTTTGGTAATTCTTATTTTTATCATGCATTGAGTTAATGCCAATTTTTGGTGGATTGATTGACGAGGTGAATCACATCGTATTGTCGGTGCGATAAGCGTAGTGTGGTTCGATCTTGAATGAACTTGGAGACGTTAGTGTGCAAAATTCCACATGTGGACAGTTGGTTGCTCTTCTGGGCCGTGGTAACTGGCCACACACTAATGGACTCGACACACACTATACTTAATCGAGATCTTATAAAGTCTAATAGTACATTGCCTGTAGTGCCACAACGTGAGACCGTGAACTACACCACGCCTTGGACAATGGGTTCCATGTGACGTGGGGCTATAGACGCAATGTGTGACAGCGCAATAGTTTGGTTGGGCAGCCGTGGTACTAATAGATTTTGAGGATCATTCGCTCTCTGATGTCTGTATGTTTTTAGCTCTATGGAGTAGGATTGTGTCATATTGCACATGTATCTGTGTTGTTATTTATTATATTTTTATCTATGATATTTTTATTTGTGTTGTTATTTAGTATATTTTCCGTAATATATTTTTATACGTGTTGTTATTTATTATATTTTTATCTATGATCTTATATGTTGTTATTTATTATATTTTTTTTTTTTTTTTATACGTGACGTTATATGTTGTTATTGTTTTTAATTTTTATATTATATCATTATCTACTTGTTATGGCATTTTATATTGTATGAATTGTTATATCTATCTTAGTAATGTTATAGTTGTTCATTATATTATGATATATGCTTATTTGATTTATTTATAAATTGATAACATGATTGCATTTGTGATATCTGTGTGTATGGAATGACTTTGTCATTCGTATTATTCTTTGCTATCGTGAAATGGTACTTGGTGAAAGGGGATCTCACCTCTTTACTGTATTGCTTGTTGTGTTTGTATTGTTAAATTCGTATAGTAGACGAAGGAAGTTTCTTAGACCTACTGGAGGCTATGTTCTAAAGATGGTGACAACGTCAAGGTGTAATCTTCCAAGTTTCAACAGGATGCAGTTTGGTGGAGAAATGGAACATGTAGGTTGGGTTTTCTCGTTAGTGTTGTTACCGTGTGCTATTAGTAGTACCGTCTTTGGGTTTGCTCTTTGTTTCTACGAGTCTGTAAATGTTATGTTTTAAATTGTTGTTGAATATTTTGTAGAATATATAATATGTGTATTAATTAATTCAATCTAATTTCTGTTTTACTTATAATTTTTGGTAAGTTTATATTTTCGCGAAAAGAAATTTTCAAATTCATCCTTTAGAATTCAAAGCTTTTATAAAATGATTTCGGTTGGTTTTATGTTTTACTTAAAAATGTGACGCCCTACGGAGGGTGTTACAAATGACACCAGGGTTGATCGACCTAGACATAGGCTTTGACTAAATCAGATTCTCAAGCTAACCTAACTAATTATTGATGTTGCTTATAAGGATTGCATGTAATTAGTTGAAGTAGAAGGTGAAGAAGGATTCCCTAGATCTCTAAACCTTTATCTTTATTGCTTTTGTAGTTTAGATTTAGTTTATTTGCATTTCTTCATTTTATATGTTCTTGAATATAATTTAGCTAAGCTATTAGTTGTTACTTAGTAATGGAAGCCATATATCCTCGTGAGAATGAACTTATACTCCGTATCTGTATTACTTGAATGACCCGTGCACTAACGGTACATAAATGGTCTCACAAGTTTTTGGCGCCGTGGCCAGGGATAATGGTGTATTTCCAAAGAGTTTAGCCTTATTCCTTGGCAATTGCTAGGGATAACGGTTTAATTGTATGTTGCTAATATCAACAATGAGTTTGGCTAGTTCTAATTCAAGTTGTATATAATCTATGTTAATTTAAGTCTTTTTATGTTATTGCTTTAGGTTCAATAAAGAAGTTGGATGATCCTAATCATATGAGGTCCTTCAAGGAATTCGCGACTCCTCAAAAGGATAAGCCTTGGATTAAGTTTAAAAAGACTACTCATCTACACAATTCATTTTGGTGACAAAGTCCTGTCGGGACTATAACTCAGGCCCTTCTTGGGAGGGAACCCAGGTTTTTATGTTTTTGTAAATTAGTATGTGTTTAGTAAGTTTTAAGTCATAAATATGTAGTAAGTTTAGTTTTGTAGCTTTAGTTAGTTTTTAGGTTTTTCTTTAGTTTAAAGTCTTAAATATGTTAGTATCTTTGATTTTTGTATTTTTTGTAGTTAGTATGTTTGACTTTAGTATCTTTAGTTAGTTTTAAGTCTCATATACGTTAGTATTTTGATTGTAGTAAGTTCTAGTTAGTTTTATGTTTATGTTTAGTTTTAGGTTATATATAGGTTAGTATGTATGATTTTGAGTTTCTATATATTTTAGTTGTCCATTTTGTGTTTTAGCCTTTTGGACAAGTTTTAGAGGTGTTGAGGGCCTCTTTGGCAAAATCCTGCAGCAAAACTGAGTTTGCTGCAAAATTTTGCAAGCTGGCTCATCACGCCGCAGCGTTAACTTTGCAACACCATGGCATGACAGTTATTGCGCGCATTTGAGCCAAATTCCAAAGAGCTCAGTGCCGCGGCGTGGTAATTGTAACGCCGCGGCGCTCACCCGCTGAACTTGTTAAAAAAAAAAGGAGCTATTTGTTTTAGGTGCTACTAAAGGCACCCATTCTGATCAAATACCGTGGCATGGATCCTGTGTGTTGCGGTATGTTATGTAATACCCCAACTTTTGAGTTAAGTATGATATTGTCCTAAATGTACTGTTTTATGTTTTTTGTGAGTTATATATAGAATTTGACTATTTCATGATTATATTTGTTCATTGTGTGTGTTTTACTTCGAGCCAAGAAAATAATAATTTTCTTATCGAAAAAGTCTTATTTTAATTATTCGGAGTTAGGGGATCTTACTACACTCAATTATGAATGATATGTGTATTAATCTTTTAATTTTTAGGATTTAACTGTGTAATAAAATAATTTTATATTATTATAATATTATTTTATTTGACAGTACCTACTGTCTCAAAAACAGTAAAAATCAGCTCCAGAATGACCACGGAGCGGAAAAGTCTGTGGGACCCATGTTTAGTGAACCAGTCAATGTTTCTGGCTAGATTATTTCTAAGCCAATGAAATGTGGTCAACAATAGTGGCTTGAAAATTCTAGACCAATAGAAATCAAGTCCACAAAAGTGGTTGGACTTGTTAAGATTAAACTAGAAAGCTTAACCAAGTTAGCTTAAACCTAACTAAGTTAGTATAGGAAGCTTGTTTAGTAACTAAGTGAAGGAAACCTAGTTAGCTATCTATTTAAGTTCTAGTTAGAGAAGGTTCTAATAATATCAAGATAAAACCTAGTTATCCTAAGTAACTAGATAATTAGATAAGTAACTAAGCAAACTAACTAAATGCACTTAAATGTAACTAGATTTCATAAATGAACACAAACCTAGTTACTCTCCCTTGGAGCAATTCGGCTAGAGCTCTTCAAGAAGGATCAAGAAGGTGCTAGTCACTTGATGACTAGATTTTCTACACCTATTAGAATCAAGCTTGGAGCCAAAGCCTTTGTTATCCACCCTTGATCACATCTAAGGTGGTTAAGTGGTCTTGGAAGGTCAACAAAGGAGGCCACCTCCTTTGGAGCTCCACGGCCATAAGCTAGGTTAGGAGACCATTTCATTTCATTCTTCATCTTTGCTATCACTTA
The DNA here is from genome assembly GCA_029884605.1 of Ormosia emarginata. NCBI lineage: Eukaryota > Viridiplantae > Streptophyta > Magnoliopsida > Fabales > Fabaceae > Ormosia > Ormosia emarginata. The sequence continues at coordinate 53,722,975 of JAQQTP010000088.1, forward strand.
AGCTTACTCTTTTCCCTCTTCAAGAACACCAAGAACAAAAATCACCATTGTTGCTCTTTGAGAGCCATTCGGCCAACACCCTAACCATACACTCCCACCATTCTAAATTTTCATCTAACACACTTTCTCAAATCCAAACACCATTCTAAGAACATCTCTAGTTGAGAGTTCTTTCAAAAAAATTCATCTTAACTTGGAAAATCACTTTGGAGATTTTTCCTACAAGGTGAAGATTCTTGTTTCTTGCTTCAAACTTGATTTTTTAGGTTCTAAGCCATGATTAATCCATGGTTTTGTAATTGGACATATGCCTTTAAGGATTTTGTTTTGATGATAACAAACGTGAAGACTAAAATGAAGATGATAGAAAGACCAAGTCCAAGATCGCATAAGAATAGCTTTAGGACTTAGGATCTTTTTGTACGGAGCTCACTCTAATATCTCTCAGTTTTGAAAGAAAAATAAGTTTGGTATAATCAAGTGTTTTTGAAATAAATTAGTTTCTATTATTTTATTCACACAAAGATTATTCTATTTGAATAAATATTTCCACGAGCTTTTGCTTTTTTAAATAGCCTTATTCAAATAATGATCTTGCTATTCGAATAATATCTTTCAAGATGTCTTCTGTATTCCAAACTGCTATTCGAATAATAACTTTTCAAAGCTTTTGTTTGTCTTAAAAGAATATTCAAATAAACCACTGTTTATTGAAATAACAGGACCTCCAGAAAGGCTTCTCTCAAAAGAGTTATTCGAATAACTCAGTAGTTATTCGAATAAACTCAGTTTTCCAGAACTGCTTGTTAAAAGAGTTATTCAAATAGACTTAAAGTCATTCGAATGACCCATCTCAGCTGGCTTTTTACGAAGTGTCATAAACTGTGTTATTCGAATAAAGGACTCACTTATTCGAATAAACACGGGTTCTACGAACTCTGATATGGAATCAAGTTTTTGAAATATTAAGCATTTATTATCCCCAATGCCTGTTTCTTTGAAATTTTCTTTATAAATAGAAGCCTTGGGTCCTCTCTAAAATTGCCTGACACTCTGAATTATTTTCTACTTGCTCTGTCTCGTGAAATTATTTTCTACGCTCTACTTTCGATTAAAACTTTGAGATATTTCTGTGAGAGCTCCATTAGCACTTCAATTTGTATTATTTACTCTTTGTGAGAGTTTTCTATTTCATCTATTTTCTGCTTCTTTGAAAAAGGGTGAGGTATCCCTCAGTAAAAGGGTGAGGTATCCCTTGTTGTAAAGAAGGTGAGGTATCCTTCAAAGGGGGTGAGGTATCCCTCTAGTAAATAGGGTGAGGTATCCCTGTTGTGTAAAGGTTGCAAGCACCTATTTTAAGCTTGTATTGAATAGTGAAAAATCTTGAACTGTGTTTCGGGGACTAGACGTAGGCCACAAGTGGTTGGTGGTCGAACTAGGATAAATATCGTGCCTGCTTTTCTTCTCCTTATCTCTTTATTTATTGCAATTTATTTATTATTGCTTAATTGTTTATTTACTGTTCTTAAGGCATTTCATCATCTTTATATATTCAATTCATTGCTTCGAGAAATTCGTGTTAAAAAGGATTTGCGAAAAAGTTTTTTAAATACTCAATTCACCCCCTCTTGAGTATTGGAAGCCACTTGGGTAACCAGTGGTATCAGAGCTAGACTCTTGTATAAAGAGCTTAGCCGCTTCAAGAGTACATGACTTCATCAAATGGTTTTTCAGAAATGGTTATGCATATTGGAAGGAAAGAATGAAAATCTTTATCGAGGCTATTGATCTAGATGTGTGGGATGCTGTCGAAAATGGCGCATTTATACCTACGCAAGTTGTTGATGGTGTAAAAACCAAGACACCTAGAAATGATTGGTCTAAAGATAATAAAAGAAAAGTTCAATATAACTTGATAGCCAAAAACATCATTACCACTGCTTTAGGGTATGATGAATTTTTCAGAATTTCAAATTGTAAAACTGCTAAAGATATGTGGGACACTTTACAAGTTACCCATGAGGATACTAGTGAAGTAAAGAGATCAAGAATAAATTCTCTTATTTGTGAATATGAATTATTTACAATGAACCAAGGAGAAAGCATTCAAGAAATGCAAAAGAGGTTCACCCACATTGTAAATCATCTTACATCATGAGGAAAGAATTTTTCTAACGAAGATTTGATTAACAAAGTGTTGAAATGTTTGAGCAGGATTTGGCAGCCTAAGGTAACAACTATATCAGAATCAAGAGACTTATCAACAATGACGTTAGCTACCTTATTTGGCAAACTTCAAGAGCACGAATTAGAACTCAACAGACTTAACCAAAGTGAGGAACATGATAAGAAGAAGAAATGGATCACACTTAAAACTACCACCTCCACTATCAATAATGAAGATGAAGATGATGGAGATGACGTGGACAATGTTGAGCTAAATGAACAAAATCTCAATCTTTTGGTAAGAAAATTTAGTAAATTTCTCATGAAAAAGGGAACTCAAAGAAGACCGCCTTTTTCCCCAAAGAAATTTGAAAAGAAATCCTCCAAAGAAAGAAAAGCTTACATAGCATAGGACGACAACGACATGGACTCAACCGATAGTTTAGATAGCGAGGAAGCCCATCTATGTTTTATGGCCAAAGGAGAAGAAGAACAAGAAAACGACATTGAGGTAATTTCTAAATGTGAGTTATCTCATTCTTATGATGAATTACAAGATGCTTTCGAAGAATTGCATGATGAATCAATGAGGCTCACAAAATTAATTTCTTCATCTAAGAAAACAATCTCTTCTCTAGAAAATCAAATTCTCATTTTACATAAAGATATTGAAGAATTAAAAATTGAAAATGAAACTTTGGGAATTATCGATGCATGATCATCTCATTCCTGACATGCTTCTACTTCTTCGTCTTGTTCTTCATGTCACTTGCTTGAAAAAGAAATTAAAGATTTAAAGAACACTCTTGCTAAATTCACTCTCGGAAGAGATAACTTAAATATCATATTAGGAAAACAAAGGATTGTTTTCGAAAAAGTTGGAATTGGTTATAACCTGAAAAATCAGCATAAATCTTATAAAAATTTCTTTGTTTATTCAAGTACTTCTAGTAGCCCATTTATTAAATGTTTTTATTGTGGGAAGAAGGGTCACAATGCATCAACTTGCAATGCAAGGAAAAATATTAATACAAAGGTTGGAATGTAACATCCCAACTTTTGGGTAAAAGATCGTTGTGTACCTATTTTACTGTTTCTTGTTTTTCTGTATGAAATACAGAAAAATAATACTGTTTGTTATTTTATTTGGTAATTTTACATAATTTGTTTCGATACAGTAAAATAAAAATTTTATCAAATTACTGTTTTAAATTTTTCTATATCAAAAACAGATGTATAATACTGTCTAGTATTTTATATAATCGTTTTATGTATTTTTCTTCAAGACAGTGAAATAAAAGTTTTTTGGAGCTACTGTTTTAATTTTTCTGAAAAATATACAGCTATATAATACTGCTGGATATTTTATTTGAACGTTTTGGACGATTACCTACGTTGTGGGAAAAAATGGAAAAATGACCGTTACGTCCGAACGCATCTTGTTTTCTTCGTTTTTTTGTTTTTAATTGTTTTCTTCTTGATTTAATGTCCGATAATATGCCTGTGATTTTATGTGGACTTTTTGTGTGATTTTCTCGGGGTAGGAAAATAATATTTTTCCGGACCGGGAAAATCTGTTTTTAATTATTCGGAGCGGGGATCTTACTAAACTTGATTCGAATGAGCCTAAAATTAATCTTTTAATTTTTAGGATTTAATCGTCAAATAAAATAATTTTATATTATTATAATATTATTTTATTAGTCAAGATAAATAAGTGAATACGGACCGGAAATATTTTGCGGGACCCACGTTTAGTCATTGAAGTCTTTGTACACGTGGACCAATGAGGAGTGGTCAAAATTGATGGCTATGACTCATCGCAACGGGCCAATAGGACGATGACACATGGCGTGACACCTCGGCATCATGACTCAACGGCTTCTAGAAGGTTCCGAAACGCCGACTCGGCCGTGACTCACCGCAGGTGACTCGCCGGGCCGAAGTTTCTCTCGATGACTCGTATTTGTGACTCGCCATTGATGATGCGACCAATGATGATTGTGATGCGATCGGTGACTCAAAGATGTCGACTCGCCATGCTGACTCACCTGTTTTGGAAAATATCTATGCTGACTCATCTGCTCTAGAAAATATCTACGCTGACTCGCCATGCTGACTCACCCGTTCTAGGAAATTCCACGATGACTCATCATACTGACTCATCGTAGTGAGTCACATGTTCTAGAAATTTCTCTTTGATGACTCGCTTTATGACTCATCAAGGGTAATCAGTAGAAAAAAAATGATCAATAATAATTGCTACTCTGTTAGTCTAAAATAAAAATCTATGTATATTTTATTACCCATTGGACAATATATATTGACTTTATAAAACATTAATTGTTGTATAATTATTGTTTATTGGTTAAAGTATGTTAGAAAATATAAAGTGTGCACCAATAGGAATTAGTCAACAAAAATAGCAATCAATAAGAATTAAGTTAGTAAATAATTAACCAATGAAAATTAGTCAAAGTTAATGGTTTGAATTTTAAGAACCAATAGAAAATAAGTTATCAAATAATGTTGGACTTCTTGAAATGCAATGGTTCTACGTAAAGGAGGAATGAGCAATTTGCTCTAATAGCCTAATTCACCAAAGTGAATTTACGTAGAAAGCTTTAGACAATTCATTTGGAAAGCCAAATTAACCAAATAAAGACTAGTCAAATTTAGTGGCTTTTCTTTGTTGTTTCTACGGCAATTGCAAATTTTTGCAAAGCCAATATCACATTTCTATCTTTCCTATCTTTCAACTAGTTAACCAAGTCAACATTGGTGGCTTCTCTTTGAATTCATTCTACGGTGAAGCCATTTTGTGTGAAGCTAATATTTCCATTCAATTCTTTCTATCTTACATTTAATTACCCAAGTATAACAAAGTCAATTTTGGTGGCTTCTCTTCACTTGTGTCTACGGCAATTGCATGCTTTGGAAAAGCAAATATTGCATTTCAATTCATTCTTCTCTTCATGCTTCTACGGCAATTGAATGCCTTAAGAAAGGCAATATTCAATAATTCATTTCATGCTTATTTCCTATGCAATTGTGACCATGCATTTGGAGGAAGCAAAACAAATATCTCTCACTTTCTCTTAAGGTCATTTACGGCCATGCATTCTAAAATAGGAGACTTTGCTTTTGTTTAACCTAAAGTCTTCATCTTTCTCAAAAGCTATCAAGCCAACCTCTCAAATATTCTTCCTTCTTTTCTCTCTTTGGGTTTATGGCCAAAGCTCCCAAATGGAGACAATCTTCATCAATTTATTTCATTTGTTCTCTTCTATATCTTTTTCTTCAAAGAACCAAGATCAAGCAACCAAATTTCTTTCCTTTTTCTATTCCTCTTGAATTCGGCCAACTACCAAAAAAATCACCTTCCAAGCTTCAATAATTTTAAATGACCATAGATCTTGAATCTCCATGCATTTCTAAAGAACTTTCATGTTGGAAGTTTTTCCTAAATCTTCCATTTTCTACCTTGTTCTTCAAAACTCAAGTTTGAAACCATGAAGGTGAAATTCTTTAATCTTCATGTTTCTATCCATTTTAAAGTTTTAATCATGATTTTAATCCATGATTATTCTAGTTTAGAGCCTTAGGTATTAATATTGTATGTTTTCTTTGTTTTCAAGGAGCTCTTGGAGGAGGAAGCTTGCTTGAAGGAGACATACAAAGGACTTGGAAGTTCTACAAGAGGTAAGAGGGAGATTACCCTCATCAACCAAGTGTTGGTGGTGAGGAATATATGTGGTTGTGCTTGTAGAATCCATAAGGATTCGGTGGTGTGCTTGTTTTGATGTGTTAATTATTTGTGTGTTTGTTATTTGTGTGTTTGATAATTTGGTGCTTGCTAGTAGGTTGTTGTGTATTTGTTAGTAGTCTTCTTATGTGATATTTGTAATAATTTGCATGTCTACAAGCTTTAATTTGCATGTCTACAAGCTTTGATAATATGGCATGTGTTAGAAATGCATGATAATATATAGGATGCAAATAATATGTCAAGGATTGCATGAGTGTTCCAAAGAACACATTAACAAGGCTCACGGCCATGATTTAAATGGGGAACCAAAATGTTCTCTTAATTTTCTTAAAAGGTGACTTAATTAACCTAGGAGAATTGGTAAGATATCCATTTGTTTAGATCAAGAAAAAATGAATTTGGAAATCAAATGGCATAACTTTATATTTTCGGTCAACATATTTAATTTCAACACTTTGATCTCTAAAATTATTTTCTAGGGTAATGATTTAATCAATGTAGACAATACAAGAGATTTAACATGTATTTAGAAGGTGAAAAATAATTTGGAAATCAAATGTAAAGTTTTTATCAAATTCGCCAACATGCCAAATTAGACATTCATGATTTCTAAAATTAATTCCAAGCTATTTTCAATCAAGAAGAAGCAATACAAGTTAAAGTAAATTTTCTACAATGAGTTTTAAAGAAATAAAGTAGTTAGAATTAAGTTTAAGAGATTAATACTAATGGTTTTTACTATAAGAAGAAATACAGTAGCTTTATAAAATTTCTAACGTATAGCTCATCGTGTGTTTTGAAGCACGTTGGGAATTTTCAAAAGTATAATTATTTGGTATTAATAAAAATGAAAAGGACTTTTAAATGGTAAATTTAGGAAACCATTATTATAATTTATTAAACAAAATACTGTCAATTTTTAGTAAAAACGGATAAATAAGATAGAAAAGATGTCCAAAAGACAGTATACGCTATGAAAAATATTCTACGTAATTTGAAAGTACTAAATATTATTTCTGTTTGTTTTAAACAGATATTTTAAGGAAGTTTGACAAGAAAACGATTTAAAAATCTTACGCGATTGAGAAAACGTATTAAAAATTCTACGCGATTTTGAAAACAGTAAAATATATTTACACGATTTATAAATGTTTGTAAAAACGACGGAATTGTGAAAATGCGATAAAATTTCTACGCGATTGAACGTTACTGTATTTTTCGCTGTCGGGAAAATGTGAACCCGTACAGGTTTTCTTTATATATAGGTATTTTTCGCTGTCGGGAAAATGTGAACCCGTATAGGTTTTCTTTATGTATATATTTGTTGCAAATGAGGGCAAGCTTTCGCTGTCGGGAAAATGTGAACCCGTACAGGCTTTGTATATTTTTCGCTGTCGGGCTATGAGGTGAACCCGTACAGGCTTTGGTTTGATTGATGAGGTGAATAACATCGTATTGTCGGTGTGATAAGCGTAGTGTGGTTCGATCTTGAATGGACTTGGAGGCATTAGTGTGCATAAATCCATATGTGGACAGTTGGTTGCTCTTCTGGGCCGTGGTAAATGGCGACACACTAGTGGACTCGACACACACTATGTTTAATCGAGATCTGGTAAAGTCTAATAGTACATTGCCTGTAGTGTCACAACGTGAGACCGTGAACTACACCACACCTGGATGGTGGATTCCCAGTGTCGTGGGGCTATAGACGCAACGTGTGACAGCGCAATAGTTTGGTTGGGCAGCCGTGGTACTAATAGATTTTGCGGATCATTCGCTCTCTGATGTCTGTTTGTTTTTAGCTCCATGGAGTAGGATTGTGTCATCTTGCATATGTTTATATGCTGTACATTGTGATCTTTTATCTATGATCTTTTATCTATGATCTTTTATCTATGATCTTTTATCTATGATCTTTTATCGGTGATCTTTTATCGTGATCTTTTATCTGTGATATTATATGTTTATATGTTGTAATTTTGTCTGTACATGGTTATCTTTTATTTGTGATATTATATGTTGTTGGTATCTTTAATCTTCCTTTTATATTGTTATGATTTACTGTTATGATATTTTATATTATATTTATCCTGATAATGTGATTGCTGTTTATTTTATTAGGTTATATGCATATTAGAAATATTTGTAAATTGATAACATGACTATAATTGTGATTATCTGTGTGTATGGAATGACTTTGTCATTCGACTCATTCTTTACTACCGTACTGGTACTGGTGAAAGGGGATCTCACCTCTTTCCTGTGTTGTTTTTGTTTGGTTTGTATTCTTCGAATTCATATAGTAGGCGGAGCACATTTTTAACCCTAGGGGAGATAATATTCTGAAGATGGTGGCGGCGTCATTGAGTGGTCTTTCAAGTTTCAACAAGATGCAGTTAGTGAAGAAACAGACTATGTAGGTTGAATTTTTCTCGTTAGTGTTGTTACCGTGCTATTAGTAGTAACCTTCATTAGGTTTGCTACTGTGTCTCTGAGTCTGTAAATTACATGTTTCGCTTCTATAATGAATATTTGGTGGTATTTATAATATGTGTATTAATCAATTCAATTTAATTTCTATTTTCTTACAATTTTTGGTAAGTTTATATTTCCGCGAAATGAAATTTTAAAATTCATCTTTTAAAAATCAAGGCTTTTATAAAATGATTTCAGTTGGTTTTATATTTTATTTAAAATGTGATGCCCTACGGAGGGTGTTACATTAGTTGGTATCAGAGCACGGTTAGAGTCTTTTTGGGATTTGTGGTTGGGTTTGTCTTGTTTTTGTTGTGTGACTCTCTGTGCTTGGACTCCGAAAGGAGACAATGTTTCTTTGGAATGGTTACTTTGGTATCCATTGTACTATGATTCGTCCGTCTTTGAAGGAAGGCAATGATTCATGGTAAACGTGCACGTGAGGAAGCAGGACGTGATGACAGGCGATATGACTGCAACTACAAAAGCAATGCAAAGAACAACTGAAGGAGCAGTACAACATGATTTGAGGATTACTCAGCAGCAAGGAACGATAGTTGAGGTTTAGAATCGGACAAAGTCAAGATAAATCTTAAAATGCGAGGTTTCGTAACATTGGACCATGTTGGTTCTCAAGGAGAAAAAAGTGTACGGTCAAGCAAGTCCAGTGGAAAAATGTAATTCATGATCATCAGGAAATCGACAACAACAGCAATCTCGTGGAAGAAGAACTAGCGGTAGCAGGTTTAGTTAGACTGTGACATCTGCACCAACGTGTTGAAAGTGTGAGGAAGATCATCTAACGAGGAGTTGTGCAATCAACGGAATCATCTGTTTTCAAGTGTAGGATGCCCGGACGTTTTGCTGAACAGTGTATCTTGCTAAAAACGAAATCATCTGTTAGTAACGTACGTGCTTCGACATCTTAAGTAGAGTGGAACATCGATTCTTCAAGTGGAGCAAAAGCATCTTAGGTTGTGGACCTAAACAAAGGAGATTGTGTCACAAAAAGGTGATTCTTTAACTATACTGTATAATTCTGAGAGTAACATATTTCTCTATGGCATATAATTATGTGGGTCAATTAGAGTTATCTGTGCTTTCATTATTCTTTTGGCCTGATTGTTTCTATTTCTGATACTAGAACATGTGGTTGAGGACTTGAGTTGCTTAAACCATTCTAAGTTTATTGAATAATTGAATCTTTTCTGTTGATTCAATTTGTATACTTCTTTCTCAAAATAGACGTGATCTACAAATATGGATTGGGTATTTTTCCAACCATCCATACTCTGTTAGACTTATCAGTTGAATTGTTCAAGTTAAAAAGCTTACTTTTAAATTCATCGTACCATATCAATTTCTCTCTAGTGGATATGTTCGGTGGTATGGATGATTCTATCATCTTTTATTTCTATGTCTTCACGACATCTTTCATATACCGCAATTGCGAAAAATGTACTTTTGGTCTAACTCATTCTTTTATGATTAATTGACTATTTGGGTTGATTAGAGCTATCAATACCTCTATTACCTTTTGATTTATCTATTTCTGCTTTTGTTACCAAACCTATTGTTATTATCCAGTCCTTAAACAATCTTTTCTGTTAATCTAAACTGTCTACCTCTTTCGCGAGATAGATGTGATCTTATATATGGATGTGTTATCTTTAATCATATCCTATAGATTGTTTCAGTAAAACTTTGGTGTCCCAGAAATCTTATTCTTAAAATCAGGCAATGTCAAATTCTTTGTTGGACAAGTCTGATAACAATTCAGATAATTTCTCTATCTTTTCTTCTAAATTTTTATAATGTCCTTTTGTGTGTTGCAATTGTAAAGAAAGGATGTTTTTAGTCAAAATTATGTCATAAATATCAAATACAGTATTGTTGAAAAAGAGAACTTGGATTGTGAGGCACTTCCAGTTAAAAGTAAAGGCAGAAGAGTGAAGTGGTACAAAGTCAGGGATAATTTCAAATGGTACTGATCAGAGTGACGCAATGGAAGCGTAGTGGATAGTATCTTTAGTCTTTATTTAGACAGAATTGTCATTATCTTTATTAACGACATTCTGATCTATGCTCGAAATCGTGAAGAATCACACTAAAATGCTATTCTCCATGTTTTACGCGATGCAAGGAGTTTTCGTTAATCGAGGTAATCGGAGTGGTGTAAACGAAGGTGCAACGTGAAAATTTAAAAGACAAGACGAAGGAACATTCGAAGCTAGCTGCTGCAATTTCGAGGGTAATTTCCTTTTGGTGGGGAGTGTTGTAACATCCCAACTTTTGGGTAAAAGACCGTTGTGTACCTATTTCTTGTTTCTTGTTTTTACGTATGAAATACTGAGAAAAATATCTTGTTTGTTATTTTATTTGGTAATTTTACATAATTTGTTTCGATACTGATAAAATAAAAATTTTATCAAATTCTTGTTTTAAATTTTTCTATATCAAAAACGGATGTATAATAATTGCCTAGTATTTTATATAATCGTTTTATGTATTTTTCTTCAAGACAAAGTGAAATAAAAGTTTTTTTGGAGCTCTCTTGTTTTAATTTTTCTGAAAAATATACAGCTATATAATATTTGGATATTTTATTTGAACGTTTTGGACGATTACCTACGTTGTGGGAAAAAATGAAAAAATGACCGTTACGTCCGAACGTCTTGCTTTTTTCTTTTTTTTTCTTTGTTTTTAATTGTTTTCTTCTTGATTTAATGTCCGATAATACCGTCGTGATTTTATGTGGACTTTTTGTGTGATTTTCTCGGGGTAGGAAAATAATATTTTTCCGGACCGGGAAAATCTGTTTTTAATTATTCGGAGGCGGGGGATCTTACTAAACCCAATTGAATGAGCCTAAAATTAATCTTTTAATTTTTAGGATTTAAGCATCAAAATAAAATAATTTTATATTATTATAATATTATTTTATTAGTCAGTATAAATAAGTGACGGCGGACCCGGAAATATTTTGCGGGACCCACGTTTAGTCATTGAGTGCTGTACACGTGGACCAATGAGGAGCTGGTCAAAATTGATGGCTATGACTCATCGCAACGGGCCAATAGGACGATGACACATGGCGTGACACCTCAGCATCATGACTCAACAGCTTCTAGAAGGTTCCAGAAACGCTGACTCGGCCTGTGACTCACCGCGGTGACTCTGGCCGAGAAGTTTCTCACGATGACTCGGTGACGTGACTCGCCATTGATGATGCAGACCAATGATGCGGTTGTGATGCGATCGGTGACTCAAAGATGCCGACTTGACTGCATCGACTCACTGTTTTGGAAAATATCTATCGACTCATCGCTCTAGAAAATATCTACGCTGACTCGCCATGCTGACTCACCCGTTCTAGGAAATTCCACGATGACTCATCATACTGACTCATCGTAGTGAGTCACATGTTCTAGAAATTTCTCTTTGATGACTCGCTTTATGACTCATCAAGGGTAATCAGTAGAAAAAAAAATGATCAATAATAATTGCTACTCTGTTAGTCTAAAATAAAAATCTATGTATATTTTATTACCCATTGGACAATATATACTGACTTTATAAACAGTAATTGTTGTATAATTATTGTTTATTGGTTAAAGTATGTTAGAAAATATAAAGTGTGCACCAATAGGAATTAGTCAACAAAAATAGCAATCAATAAGAATTAAGTTAGTAAATAATTAACCAATGAAAATTAGTCAAAGTTAATGGTTTGAATTTTAAGAACCAATAGAAAATAAGTTATCAAATAATGTTGGACTTCTTGAAATGCAATGGTTCTACGTAAAGGAGGAATGAGCAATTTGCTCTAATAGCCTAATTCACCAAAGTGAATTTACGTAGAAAGCTTTAGACAATTCATTTGGAAAGCCAAATTAACCAAATAAAGACTAGTCAAATTTAGTGGCTTTTCTTTGTTGTTTCTACTGGCAATTGCAAATTTTTGCAAAGCCAATATCACATTTCTATCTTTCCTATCTTTCAACTAGTTAACCAAGTCAACATTGGTGGCTTCTCTTTGAATTCATTCTACGGTGAAGCCATTTTGTGTGAAGCTAATATTTCCATTCAATTCTTTCTATCTTACATTTAATTACCCAAGTATAACAAAGTCAATTTTGGTGGCTTCTCTTCACTTGTGTCTACGGCAATTGCATGCTTTGGAAAAGCAAATATTGCATTTCAATTCATTCTTCTCTTCATGCTTCTACGGCAATTGAATGCCTTAAGAAAGGCAATATTCAATAATTCATTTCATGCTTATTTCCTATGCAATTGTGACCATGCATTTGGAGGAAGCAAAACAAATATCTCTCACTTTCTCTTAAGGTCATTTACGGCCATGCATTCTAAAATAGGAGACTTTGCTTTTGTTTAACCTAAAGTCTTCATCTTTCTCAAAAGCTATCAAGCCAACCTCTCAAATATTCTTCCTTCTTTTCTCTCTTTGGGTTTATGGCCAAAGCTCCCAAATGGAGACAATCTTCATCAATTTATTTCATTTGTTCTCTTCTATATCTTTTTCTTCAAAGAACCAAGATCAAGCAACCAAATTTCTTTCCTTTTTCTATTCCTCTTGAATTCGGCCAACTACCAAAAAAATCACCTTCCAAGCTTCAATAATTTTAAATGACCATAGATCTTGAATCTCCATGCATTTCTAAAGAACTTTCATGTTGGAAGTTTTTCCTAAATCTTCCATTTTCTACCTTGTTCTTCAAAACTCAAGTTTGAAACCATGAAGGTGAAATTCTTTAATCTTCATGTTTCTATCCATTTTAAAGTTTTAATCATGATTTTAATCCATGATTATTCTAGTTTAGAGCCTTAGGTATTAATATTGTATGTTTTCTTTGTTTTCAAGGAGCTCTTGGAGGAGGAAGCTTGCTTGAAGGAGACATACAAAGGACTTGGAAGTTCTACAAGAGGTAAGAGGGAGATTACCCTCATCAACCAAGTGTTGGTGGTGAGGAATATATGTGGTTGTGCTTGTAGAATCCATAAGGATTCGGTGGTGTGCTTGTTTTGATGTGTTAATTATTTGTGTGTTTGTTATTTGTGTGTTTGATAATTTGGTGCTTGCTAGTAGGTTGTTGTGTATTTGTTAGTAGTCTTCTTATGTGATATTTGTAATAATTTGCATGTCTACAAGCTTTAATTTGCATGTCTACAAGCTTTGATAATATGGCATGTGTTAGAAATGCATGATAATATATAGGATGCAAATAATATGTCAAGGATTGCATGAGTGTTCCAAAGAACACATTAACAAGGCTCACGGCCATGATTTAAATGGGGAACCAAAATGTTCTCTTAATTTTCTTAAAAGGTGACTTAATTAACCTAGGAGAATTGGTAAGATATCCATTTGTTTAGATCAAGAAAAAATGAATTTGGAAATCAAATGGCATAACTTTATATTTTCGGTCAACATATTTAATTTCAACACTTTGATCTCTAAAATTATTTTCTAGGGTAATGATTTAATCAATGTAGACAATACAAGAGATTTAACATGTATTTAGAAGGTGAAAAATAATTTGGAAATCAAATGTAAAGTTTTTATCAAATTCGGCCAACATGCCAAATTAGACATTCATGATTTCTAAAATTAATTCCAAGCTATTTTCAATCAAGAAGAAGCAATACAAGTTAAAGTAAATTTTCTACAATGAGTTTTAAAGAAATAAAGTAGTTAGAATTAAGTTTAAGAGATTAATACTAATGGTTTTTACTATAAGAAGAAATACAGTAGCTTTATAAAATTTCTAACGTATAGCTCATCGTGTGTTTTGAAGCACGTTGGGAATTTTCAAAAGTATAATTATTTGGTATTAATAAAAATGAAAAGGACTTTTAAATGGTAAATTTAGGAAACCATTATTATAATTTATTAAACAAAAATCATCAATTTTTAGTAAAAACGGATAAATAAGATAGAAAAGATGTCCAAAAGACAGTATACGCTATGAAAAATATTCTACGTAATTTGAAAGTACTAAATATTATTTCTATTTGTTTTAAACAGATATTTTAAGGAAGTTTGACAAGAAAACGATTTAAAAATCTTACGCGATTGAGAAAACGTATTAAAAATTCTACGCGATTTTGAAAACAGTAAAATATATTTACACGATTTATAAATGTTTGTAAAAACGACGGAATTGTGAAAATGCGATAAAATTTCTACGCGATTGAATGTTCTTTGTATTTTTCATTTGTCGGGAAAATGTGAACCCGTCATGGTTTTCTTTATATATAGGTATTTTTATCTGTCGGGAAAATGTGAACCCGTATAGGTTTTCTTTATGTATATATTTGTTGCAAATGAGGGCAAGCTTTTTTGTCGGGAAAATGTGAACCCGTACAGGCTTTGTATATTTTTTTCATTTGTCGGGCTATGAGGTGAACCCGTACAGGCTTTGGTTTGATTGATGAGGTGAATAACATCGTATTGTCGGTGTGATAAGCGTAGTGTGGTTCGATCTTGAATGGACTTGGAGGCATTAGTGTGCATAAATCCATATGTGGACAGTTGGTTGCTCTTCTGGGCCGTGGTAAATGGCGACACACTAGTGGACTCGACACACACTATGTTTAATCGAGATCTGGTAAAGTCTAATAGTACATTGCCTGTAGTGTCACAACGTGAGACCGTGAACTACACCACACCTGGATGGTGGATTCCCAGTGTCGTGGGGCTATAGACGCAACGTGTGACAGCGCAATAGTTTGGTTGGGCAGCCGTGGTACTAATAGATTTTGCGGATCATTCGCTCTCTGATGTCTGTTTGTTTTTAGCTCCATGGAGTAGGATTGTGTCATCTTGCATATGTTTATATGCTGTACATTGTGATCTTTTATCTATGATCTTTTATCTATGATCTTTTATCTATGATCTTTTATCTATGATCTTTTATCTATGATCTTTTATCTATGATCTTTTATCTATGATCTTTTATCTGTGATCTTTTATCTGTGATCTTTTATCTGTGATATTATATGTTTATATGTTGTAATTTTGTCTGTACATGGTTATCTTTTATTTGTGATATTATATGTTGTTGGTATCTTTAATCTTCCTTTTATATTGTTATGATTTACTGTTATGATATTTTATATTATATTTATCCTGATAATGTGATTGTTGTTTATTTTATTAGGTTATATGCATATTAGAAATATTTGTAAATTGATAACATGACTATAATTGTGATTATCTGTGTGTATGGAATGACTTTGTCATTCGACTCATTCTTTACTACCGTATTGGTGCTTGGTGAAAGGGGATCTCACCTCTTTCTGTGTTGTTTTTGTTTGGTTTGTATTCTTGAATTCATATAGTAGGCGGAGCACATTTTTAACCCTAGGGGAGATAATATTTGAAGATGGTGGCGGCGTCATTGAGTGGTCTTTCAAGTTTCAACAAGATGCAGTTAGTGAAGAAACAGACTATGTAGGTTGAATTTTTCTCGTTAGTGTTGTTACCGTGCTATTAGTAGTAACCTTCATTAGGTTTGCTACTGTGTCTCTGAGTCTGTAAATTACATGTTTCGCTTCTATAATGAATATTTGGTGGTATTTATAATATGTGTATTAATCAATTCAATTTAATTTCGGTTTTCTTACAATTTTTGGTAAGTTTATATTTCCGCGAAATGAAATTTTAAAATTCATCTTTTAAAAATCAAGGCTTTTATAAAATGATTTCAGTTGGTTTTATATTTTATTTAAAATGTGATGCCCTACGGAGGGTGTTACATGGAACAAAAATGGTTTGGGTCCCAAAGGGTACAATGCCCATAACTAACACACAAGGACCCAAAAAGATTTGGCTACCAAAAACCAAAAATTGAAATGTATTGTAGGTGTGCTTGAAGACCAAGAGCTAACTTTGGCATTTTGAAAATGACTACTACAAGCACAAGATCGGAAATAATTCCAAGCTCTCCTCCTTGTTTTCATGAAGTTTGGACTTGCAATCTTTGATAAAAATATCCCATAATGTATTCTGTAAGTACACTATCTTTGGGTATGTTTTTCTTTCTTAATTTCCATCTCTGAACGTGCTTAGTAATATATTTCTGATAGGTTTATTCGAATAAACCTATGGTTATCCGAATAAAACTCAATCTGTTGCTCATATCTATGTGTTGCACATTAGTTCTATTCAAATACCACTCAATTTATTCGAATGATCTGAGCCCAGCAACCACAGTCCTTTTATTTGATATCTGTTCTATTCAAATAACTCAGTAGTTATTCGAATACCATAGCCTTTGAACGTGCTGTCTAATGCTTTTCTGATAAGTCTATTCGAATAACCTTATGGGTATTCGAATAACCATATTTCGGCCTTGCATATTTCATGTTTTATAAACTAATCTATTCGAATAACTCAGTAGTTATTTGAATAAACGTCTGAAAGCGGTTACTGACGTTTAAGTTACCTTGTTTTTTTATATATATATATATATATATATATATATATATATATATAGGATCTTATTTTCTGGTGAGAGGAGTGCTTATTGTAAGAGATGAGATGAGTAAATATTGACCATTGGATCTTACATGAATGGTCAAGATTAAAAAATAAATGCATGTGATTTTTTTAAGTGGTCACATGACCTTTAAGTAACTTTTAATCTTGATCATCCATGTATAGTTGTATAGTCAAGATTTACTCCTCTCACCCTCTCACAATAAAAACTCCTCTCACTAGATATGCCCCTATATATATATATATATATATATATATATATATATATATATATCATCTATGCTCTTTTTTTATTGAATGCTTAACTAAATGTAATTGGCCAAATTTGACTCTATGAATAACATGCTTTTGATGAAATACATCTTATTTCTTTTGAGCCTATATTTTACGCCTTAAATGAAAATCACATGATGCACTTAAATGCATTTTTTTAGCTTGCTCTTGCCCCTTTATTTTCACAAGAATTTTTTTTAAATTCTTTGTAATGCAAATTCTTAATCAAATGTAATTGGCTATTATTTTTTTTATAACAAACAAGTGGTATTTGTTCTTGGCTAAATTAATCAATAAAATGAATTTTATTTTGTAAACTCATTTGCTGCTTTGGCTCATTGTTTTGAATGCTTATTGGCTTATGAGTTTGGCTAACCTCTATGGATCCAAAAATTAATGGATACCAAGGAAAGTTCTTTAAATTTTATTGTAGGATGATAACTACCTCAAGCACACATTTAAATGAAAATTATTCAACTTGAAGGAAATGAATGAAGAAGACATGAGGAGACTTTCTTCAAATACAATGGAATGTAATACTCAATGAAAGAAAGCTCAAATTTAAAGGATCAATAAACGAAGAACATTACAAAGAAGCATCTCTCTTCCTAACTCAATAAGTATCTCTATTCCCAAGCTATTATGGTATTTTATATGCTATAAATTGTAAGATACTTGTCGATAAATTGATCTTAAATGACTAAATATTTTTTTCTTATATGAGTAGTATGCTTAGCATTGACAATGTGCCAAATTAGATATTAACTTACTAATGTTGTCATTGCATATAGGATAAATAAAGTTAATTCTATACAATGCTCTGATCCCTATAGCATATTTCATCAAAGTAAAACATTTAATATCTATGATTCTCTTGATATATGGCAGATTTATAAGAAATTGATAACAAATGGTAAATGTCTTACATTTTGATAACAAGTGGGATCAAATATAAGTAATTCTCTTGGTAAATGTAATGACTGTTTTGATGATAATGAAATTAGTTGATTAATGAATGAATATATCCTTGCTAATGTGATGAATATTGTGCTTATCTTGCTAAATTTATAAAATTATACTCTGTTGCTATTCTTATATGCTATGCATGAATATATCTTGTTGGACTGACATATACTCTGTTTAGCTTTATGCTTTATCTTGCCCCATCTTTTTTATCATGACAAAAGGGGGAGAAAAAGCTTGAATTCTTTGTTTAAGAAAAGTCAGGGGAAGAAAATGTAAAAGTCCGGTAAGACAAAAATGGAAATTGGATTCCAAAAGTAAGGGGGAGCTGCTGTGCACATCTCTGATATAAATCACCTCTTATGAAAAAGAGGGGGAGTAAGTATCGCTAAATGACTTTGTGAATTCCAATTTATATGAACTAATTCTTTTCTCAAATGTTAGTTTGTCATCATCAAAAAGGGGGAGAATGTAATTGGACATATGCCTTTGAGGATTTTGTTTTGATGATAACAAACGTGAAGACTAAAATGATGATAGAAAGACTAAGTCCAAGATCGCATAAGAATAGCTTTAGGACTTAGGATCTTTTTGTACGGAGCTCACTCTAATATCTCTCAGTTTTGAAAGAAAAATAAGTTTGGTATAATCAAGTGTTTTTGAAATAAATCAATTTCTATTGTTTTATTCAAACAAACATTATTCTATTTGAATAAACATTTCCACGAGCTTTTGCTTTTTTAAATAGCCTTATTCGAATAATGATCCTGCTATTCGAATAATATCTTTCAAGATTTCTTCTATTTTCCAAACTGCTATTCGAATAATAACTCTTCAAAGCTTTTGTTTGTCTTAAAAGAATATTTGAATAAACCACTATTTATTCGAATAACAGGACCTCCAGAAAGGCTTCTCTCAAAAGAGTTATTCGAATAACTCAGTAGTTATTCGAATAAACTCATTTTTCCAGAATTGCTTGTTAAAAGAGTTATTCGAATTGACTTAAAGTCATTCGAATGACCCATATTAGCTGGCTTTTTACGAAGTGTCATAAACTGTGTTATTTGAATAAAGGACTCATTTATTCAAATAAACACGGGTTCTATGAACTCTGATATGGAATCAAGTTTTTGAAATATTAAGCATTTATTATCCCCAACAACTGTTTCTTTGAAATTTTCTTCATAAATAGAAGCCTTGGGTCCTCTATAAAATTGCCTGACACTCTGAATTATTTTCTACTTGCTCTATCTTGTGAAATTATTTTCTACGCTCTACTTTCGATTAAAACTTTGAGATATTTCTGTGAGAGCTCCATTAGCACTTCAATTTATATTATTTACTCTTTGTGAGAGTTTTCTATTTCATCTATTTTCTGCTTCTTTGAAAAAGGGTGAGGTATCCCTTAGTGAATTTGTGAAGGTGAGGTATCCCTCAGTAAAAGGGTGACTATCCCTTATTGTAAAGAAGGTGAGGTATCCTTCAAAGAGGGTGAGGTATCCCTCTAGTAAATAGGGTGAGGTATCCTTGTTGTGTAAAGGTTGCAAGCACTTATTTTAAGCTTGCATTAAATAGTGAAAAATCTCGAACTGTGTTTCGGGGACTGGACATAGGCCACAAGTGATTGGTGGTCGAACCAGGATAAATATCGTGTCTGCTTTTCTTCTCCTTATCTCTTTATTTATTGCAATTTATTTATTATTGCTTAATTGTTTATTTACTGTTCTTAAGGCATTTCATCATCTTTATATATTCAATTCATTGCTTCGAGAAATTCGTGTTAAAAAGGATTTGCGAAAAAGTTTTTTAAATACTCAATTCACCCCCCTTTTGAGTACTGGAAGCCACTTGGGTAACATGTTTATATTTTTCTCTTATAGTTATGACTCTTTGAAATTTGTTTGAGCATGTTAAGTTTCTCTTGAAGGTCACACGAAAACCATAGGAGGAAAGTAGAAGGAGTTGTCTTCCTTTAAGGTAAGAGGGAGATTTGATCTCATCAACCATGTGTGGTGATGAGAAAGTGGTTGTATTTGTGGTGAAAAATCCATAAGGATTCCTTCACTTGTTTCTTTAAATGCTTTCCTTATTTGTGATTGATTATACTTGCATGTATGTTTATAGCTTTAAAATATATTGCATGTGTTTATAGATGTATGACTATTAATATAGGATGTGAATAACATGTAAGGATTGCATGAGTGTTCCAAAGAACACCAAAGAAGCTCACGACTTCTCCAAGAAAAAGAAAACCAAAATGTTCTCAACTATTTTCTAAAACAATGATTTAATGAATCTAGGTAAAACAATGAATTTGAAATTGTTTTAGAAGGTAGAAAATGATTTAATGACCATTTGTGAAGGATATGTTGAATTCGACCAACATGCCTTTCAATGTGTATTCAATTTCCAAAATTATTTCCAAAGATAGGTTAAATAGTTAACTACAAAAGAATTCAATTTCAATGAATCTTTGGGAAATAAAATGAATGAGCTTAGTTTTAAAATCTTAAATTAGAAGAATTTGTTATAAGTAAGAAACAAAGCAAACACTTGGAAAATACTAACGTAAAGCTCACTTTTTGAATTTTGAAGCACGTTAGTGAGTTTCAAGGTATAAATAATGGGCAAGGTTAAAATATATAGTATTTAAAGAAAAATGTTGAAAATACCATTCAATGAATTTTCTAAATGAAATGCTGTCAAAATTTACTAAAAACAGGAAAATAAAAGAGAAAGTTTTATAATATATTTATAACGTAAGAAAAATATTCTACGTAGTTGAAAAATACTAGAAATAGCTTACGAGTATTTTAAAATGACAATTTTAAGTTACGTGATTGAGAAAACAATTTAAAAACCTTTCGCGATAGAGAAAATGATTTAAAAACCTTACGCGATTGAGAAAACGATTTAAAAACATTACGCGATTTTAAATATGTCAAAATATATTTATGTGATTTAAAAACGTTTGTAAAAGCGACGCGTGTAACACCCTTGTGGGGATGTCACATTTATGAATGCAATAAAATAAAACTTTACCCAAGTTATAAAACATTTGATACATAATTAATATGAGTTGTAAAATTTTTCCTTTTATACCTAATAACCTTAAATAAAATAACACAAAACATAAAATAACTATTATCTCACACATAATATACATAAGAGTTTGTCTAAAGTTATGCAAATAATTTACAACTACAAAATATTTAAACAAAACAATAAAGAGTTAATATACAGTACAACAACATAAAGTGCCCAAGTGCACATCATAGATTCCTAACCCTCTGAAGGATCACTCTCAGAAGAAATCTCGGGTGATAGAAATCCAGGATGTCTCACAGTTCTACGAACAGGAGTTCGTGCTGTTGACACTATGCTGATCTCACTGGGAACACGAAAAAAGTCCTCCCCAGTGACGCCTCAGATCCAAAGGCATCTCCAGATGTAGACACAAGGTCGTAGTAAAGACAGGTTCAGCATCAAACTCTCCACTTAGGGACACAGTCAGACGTTCCAAGTAGATTATCAATCCTCAATCCTCTCGCAATCGCCAGGTCTCCGAACCTCCGTGAAACTCAAGTCTCACGAAACCAAGAAATCCCGGCAATGCCATAATCACTAGATCAGTCCAAAGGATATGGATGATCGAACGGCTCACACTCGTCAAACTGATCACCCGTCTGTTGTTGCTCCTCCTCAGGATACACACAATCTAGAGGCTGCTCCTCTTCCTCAAACTCTTTATAAACATAAATAATAATACAAAAATAATACATATAGAGAGGTGAGACGACCTGCATCATTACCAACATGGCAATTAAGAAAACGACAAAATAACAAATACCACAATTTGATACCATATACATACCACAATATCATAAACAACAATACAATTTAACACTTCATACATAATATCACAAATAATAAAATTAAGACATATGTCACAAATGCAAATGCATAACGACTCATCCCTACTCTATGAAGCTATAAATAGATATAAGAGAGAATGACCCGTAAAGATTTATCGATACCTCAGGCTGCCCAACCAAACAATTCCACTATCCATTGTCGTGTCTATAGCCCACAGTCCAATGTCGTGTAGTAGTACATAGTCCAAAATATGTCGTGCACTACAGGCATTGTACTAAATAGCCTTTACAAGATCTTGATTAAGTATAGTACATGTCGAGATCATTAGTGTGTTACCAGTTACCATGATCCAGAGGAGCAACCAACTGTCCACATGTGGAATACTCCGCACCCTACTGCCTCCAAGTGCACTCGATGAACCACACTACGCTTATCACACTGACAACACGGTGTAATTCGTCTGGTCAATCAATCGCCAATATCAACCAAATTGGCACAACTCAATGCATGAATAAGAATTATAATTACTAAATTACCCTTATTCTCAAAATATTAGCATATTTACAAAAACGTCCTTAATCTCAAAATTCCAATATATAGTTCGTCACCACTTGACAGTACCATATCTCAACATGTCCGAGTCTACCACTTTGGCCCGACAGTAAAACTCACTGTTTCAATTAATCGCGTAGAAGTTTTATCGCATTTTCACAATCGCGTTGCTTTTACAAATGTATTTAAATCGCGTAAATATATTTTGCTATTTTTAAAATTGTGTAGCATTTTTAAATCGTTTTCTCAATCGTGTAAGATTTTTAAATCATTTTCTTAACTGAAAAGCTTTAAAATCTCTATTTTTAAAACTGTGTAAGCTAGTTTTCATACTTTTAAACTACGTAAAATATTTTTCTTACGTTATAAATATATTATAAAATGTTCTCTTTTATTTGTCTGTTTTTAATAAATTTTGATAGCATTTTGTCTATACAATCTATTAAAATTGTAGGTTCTACGTTTTTCCTTTAAAAATTCTTTTGTTTAGTTTATTATCACAAAATACACTTTGAAAATTACTATCATATTTTAGAACTCAAAGATAAGTATTTTTCAAGAGTTTGGTTTATTTTTCTTCTATACCATATTTCTAATAAAAAAATTAATTTACTTCTTTAAGTCTTAAAAATTCATTGCAAAGGTATTCCTTTTAGGTTAAACATCTAATCTACACTTAGAAAATAAATTTTGGATTGATTATACATTTAGAAGGCATGTTGGCCGAATTTAGCAAAACCTTGGCATTTGATCTTTGGATCAATTTCCATCTTCAAAATCATTTTTGGAATTCATTAAATTACCTAATTCCATTAATTCCCTTCCTTAGAAAATGATTGAGAACATTTTGGTTCTCTTTTCTTTGTTGAAGTCGAAAGCTTCATGGTTGTGTTCTTTGGAACACTCATGCAAACTTTACATATTATTCATATCCTAATTAAGAATCATGCATATATCAACACATGCAATATATTTTAAAGCTTATAGACATGCATACAAACAATATCAAACACAAATAGGAAAGCATTTAAACAATCAAACAAGTGAATCCTTATGGATTCTTCACACACATACAATCCATTTTCTCATCACCACACTTGGTTGATGAGATCAAATCTCCCTCTTACCTTAAAGGAAGATAAAACCTTCTACTCCTTCTCCTAGTTGATTTCGTGGCCCCCCAAGAATCCTAAACGATCTTAAACAAAAATTTAGAGTTATAACTATAGGAGAAAAGCATAAACCATGGATCAATCATGGCTTAGAACCTTAGAAATGAAGTTAAAAATGAAAAATGAGGAGTTTCACCTTGTAAGAAAAATCTCCAAAGAAATTTCCCAAGCTTAAGATGACGGATTTTAGAAAAACTCTCAACTAGAGATGTTCTTAAAATGGTGTTTAGGTTTGAGAAATGAGGTTGGATGAAATTTTAGATGGTTGGATGGTGGTGTAGGGTGTTTGGCCGAATGGTCTTCAAAAAGGGCAACAATGGTGAGTTCTTGTTCTTGAAGAGAGAGAAGAGAGATTTTGTGATAACAAAGATGAACAATGAAGTGAAATGGTCTCCTAAGCTCTACATGGCCGTGGAGCTCATCCAAGAGGAGGTGGCCTCTTTGTTTGCCCTTCCAAGACCACTTAATCACCTTAGATGTGATCAAGGGTGGAGAACAAAACTTTGGCTCCAAGCATGTTTCTCATTGGTCTAGGAAAACCTAGTCACCAAGTGACTAAGCTCTTCTTGAAGCTTCTTGAAAGCCCTTGGCTAAATGGCCCTAAGGAGAGCAAACTATCTTGATAAAATGGAATTTAATGGAAGGAAAACTTGGAGTTGAGACCTCCTTGGTGGCCACAGTTTTGAGCCCAAAATTGGGGTTAATGGTGAATCAATGTAACAAGTAAAGGATTAAGTGAATTACGAGTGTAACCTATAATGTGATGAATTGAAAAGATTTGAGAATTGAATCCCTAGAGGGGCCACGGCCTCTAAGAATTTTTAGGTGTAATTATGTAACTTTGGTAACTTGGAAGCATAAGCAATTATGATATTAAAAACCTATGTAATGGGATAAATAATTAATAAATTGGAAGGATTCAATAAAATCAAAGATTACATAAATTTTGAAGAACTAAGAGTGAGATTGTCGTAAGACTTAAGGTAATTACAATTGAGTGAAGAACAAGAGAGTGTGAGGCCTAAGAACTTGAATAATTTACGAATTGTATGAAATTGAATTACCTTGGAAGATTAAATTAATTGTAAGAATTGGATTGGACGTAAACCTTGAAAGGGTAAACAAATTCTAAGCTAGGACTCATAATGAACCTAAGAATGTACCAATTGATTTGATCTTTATATTATGACATTATGGGTCTATGTGAGTGACCATTTACGTGTTGATGCTTATCTTGGTCAATTGTGGCATATTATAGAATTGTATGAAACTGTGAATCATACATGTTCATGCATAGAGTCTTATGCATTGTGAATGTCCTGTGGACTATTGTAAGGCTAAGTTGCCTAGGAGATTGAACATACCTTAGTGCGGGTGCGACTAGACTAGTGTAGGTCATGTTTGACCTTGGGGGCGTTGGGGTGCGGGTCCTTCACAATGGGTAGTTGGTAGCTCTTCTACCCATGGGGCAAACCGATACAAACGCACCGACGATCCGGACTGAGACACTGTTCTATATCGTGATCTAGCGTGGACTGTCTGTACAATGCCTGATGTGCACATGGAAATTATTGATGTATAGCACTTTGGTCGCGGCAGCCGCGTTACAAACATGTCTCCTGATCTTTCTCTCCGACTGTTTGTGTCTAGCTCCATGGAGTAGGTTTTTGAGTACCGTGAGTACATGCATTATGGAATGTGAAATCATCTGATAATTACTGCTTTGTGAATTTGAACTGTTTTGTTTAATGTTGCAATAAATGACTGCCTGGAACTGTTTATCTGCTTATTATTGAATTTACTGCCTATTACTTGGATATGTTGTTTTTGAACTGCTACCTGGGCGCGTTGCGCCGTTTTGTTTCGGGCTGCTACAATTAGTAATGATGGTAGGATGTCTTACCACTTTTTTTGTGTTTTTATCATTTGCTGCCTGTGTGTACAATGTATTGAACTAAATGAACTGGGTCTTAATTGTTTAAAAATTTATTTTCCGCATTTTCTTTTATGTTGAATAATGTGACGTTCCCTCTCCAAAAAGGGGCGTTACACTCCGTCCAATCAAAAGCTTGACTCTTCCTTGTGAGCTGCATAAGTGGTCCAGCTATCTTGGAAAAATCTTCTATGAACCTCTGGTAATATCTGGCCATTCCAATAAAACTTCGGTCCTCCGTCACTGTCTTAGGCCTTTCCCATTGCAAAATGGTCTCTACCTTCGATGGGTCTACCGCAATACCTTCCTTGGAAATCACGTGACCTAAAAATTGTACCTCTTCCAATCAAAACTCACATTTGGCTAGCTTCGCATACAACTTCTTTTCTTTTAGAATCTGAATAACTATACTGAGATGTTCAGCATGCTCTTCCTTAAACTGAAAATAGATCAGAATGTCATCGATAACGACAACGACAAATCTGTCTAGATACGGATGAAAAATCCTATTCATATAGTCTATGAATATTATAGGAGCATTCGTTACTCCGAACGACATCACTTGATACTCATAATACTCGTAACGAGTTCTGAAAGCTGTCTTAGGCACATCATCTACCTTGACACGAATCTGATGATAACCTGATCGCAGATCTATCTTAGAGAAAATAACTGCTCCCTTCAACTGGTCCATCAAATTGTCAATTCTCGGGAGTGGATATTTATTCTTTATAGTAACCTTGTTCAACTGGTGATAATCCACACAAAGACGAGAAGTTCCATCCTTCTTCTTGACTAGAAGCACTGGTGCTCCCCATGGCGAAACACTCGGTCGCACAAACTGTGTCTCCAACAGTTCCTCCAATTGCTTCTTCAACTCTACTAATTCCGTTAGCGACATCCGATACGGTGCAATTGAAATAGGACCTGCTCCTGGTACTAAGTCGATAGAAAACTCGATCTCCCTTTCCGGTGGCAAACCAGGTACGTCATCAGGAAAAATCTCTAGAAATTCATTAATGACAGGAATAGCATTCACGTCGTTCACACTCTTGACTTTTAGAGAAGATAATAACATATATCCCTGAGCTCCATCTCTCAACAAGGATTTGACTTTAACGGCAGTCAGAAATCTAGAACTTTCTTCCTTAGGAAAAACTATGATTTTGTTTGCACAGTCTATAAGGATATGGTTAGAAGATAATCAATCCATTCCTAATATTACATCTATCTCAACAAGAGGTAGACAAATTAAGTTGACCTAAAACACACGATCCTTTATAATAATAGGACAATTCAGACATATCTTGGATGTAACTACAGGCTTGGTAGTCAGTGCAGAAACAAGCAATTGAAAACTTAGAGAAGACATAAGCAGTTTCAATCGTTCCACACAATCATATGCAATAAATGAATGTGTTGCACCCGAATCATATAACACAGTTAGAAGATTACCTTCAATGCCACCTTCCCCCTGAATAAGATCCTCAGACTGAGAAGCTTCAGTTCCAGTCATTGTATATACTCGCCCTCCAAATCTCGGTTGAGTAGCACGAACATTACTCATAGCAGGCTTCCTTTCTGGCTGAGTACAGTCCTTAGAAACATGTCCAGGTTATCGGCAATTAAAACAAATTGTCCCTCTGATTGAGCAATCCTTAGAGATGTGGCCATTCTTTCCACACTTGAAACATTTTGGCATAAACGCCACATTCTGACCACCTCTATTACCACTAGAACTTCCCCCGACAGGTGGGCGTTAAGGTTGACTTCCTGGTGGTCTCAAATACGGCTTGCGCTGAAACCATCTACTGTTGTTGTTACCTCCTCTCTGAAACCTGGTTGGTCCAAAATTACTGTTCCTTGGATCCCATGATGGCTCCAACTCCTCGAGTCATCCACATTTATCCACCAAAGCATGAAATTGATTCATCTTCAAGGGTAGCACTCCTCGTCGTAATTCTACTCTCAATCCTTCCTCAAATTTTCGACATTTCCATGCATCATTCTGTTGAGTTTGAACATGGTTTGAGAACTGAAACAAACTATCAAATTTAGAAGCATACTCATTGACAGTCATATTGCCTTGACGTAAACCAAGAAATTCCATTTCCTTGGCATGTCTAGCATTGGCAGGAAAGTACTTCTCTAGAAACACTTCAGAAAATACCTCCCAGGTGATTTCAGTTCCTTCAGCCTGTAATAATCAGCGGGTTCCTTTCCACCTATTTTCACCATCCCTTCTCAACATAAAAGTAGTATACGTCACCTTCTTATCATTGGAGCATCCCATTCCTTCAAATATCTTTTCCAAGTCTCGTATCCACAGACTTGCCTTCTCAGGGTTAAACTCACCTCTGAACTGCGGCAAGTTGTTACGCCTAAACTCAGACAAATTTAAAGCATCAGCAATAGCATCTTGCTGTTGAGCTGCCCTCTGATTTTGTTGAGTTATCACTTCTGCCATTCGCTGCATAGCCTCAGCAGTTGCAATCATTGGGTCCACATTATGATTTGCGTTCCCATGCATTCCTCTTCCGCCAGGCATCTTCTTTCTTCAATTATAAGAAAACAAAGTTAGATATATCCTTTCGGAAGTAAATCACAGAGAATCACACAACCCAAGCAAAAACAGACCCAACCATAACCCCAAAAGACTGTAACTTGGGCTCTGATATCAACTAATGTAACACCTGTTGGTGTATGCCCTAGAGGCCAATACATTTTATCTGTATTTACACACATTATATTATGCTATTTTTTGATATATGAGGCATTTCATTTATTGTGTTAATTTTGGTAGACATAATAAAGTCCTTAGAATAGTAAGTTTGATACCATAGGACATCAAGTGGATGACTTGATCGTGAGATCCTATTGGATAGAGCACTATTCTTAAAATGTCCCTAGTCAAGTATTATTGTCAAATAGGACAACAATAATGCATTGAGACTAGTACGTGTGTAGACTGATGACCACATCTCACAGGTCATGGATATGAGATATCAAGTCTACACATGGATACATATTAGAGTAATGATGTATTGGACAGACCCGCCATGAGAACGCTACATGAATCGTTACGTGAGTGTCATAAGCGATTCTCATAGTGATAATAGTGTATGTGGTCCTTTGACCTGAAATCACTACGATTCCTACATGAGGAGTTGTGTGTTTTAATGCCATCAAACGTCATCTGTAACAAGATGATTATAAAGTTAGTTATTAGACATACCGTGATACATGTGGAGGGATGTGAGTGACCTAGATGGGATTTGTCCCTCCTACATAACAGGAGTGATATCTTCGAGCCCGCTGATTGACTGAGACTACGAAATGCATGGCCATGCTCAAATGAGTCAGTATGAGATATTGATCTCATTTGTTATTACTATGTCTACTCGGGAATCAGGAAACTGAAGATTGAACTAAACAAGGGTGACACGTTCCATGCCTTGTGTTCAATTTGGATATCTGGACAAAGGGACTAAATTACACGGAAACATTGGTCACGGATAGGTTATATCAAATCACTGACATTCTCATTACTTGGGTAGCAGTGATGTGTTGCTAGATACCGCTCACTGTTTGTAATATTAAAATGAGATTTTAATATTACTACCAACATCATGAGAAACTGCGCAGGTCGCACACTTAAACAGACTAGATTGGAGCAATAAGGATCCAAGTTGGACTCGGATTTAATTGTGGGCTAACTCACGACAGATGGGTTTAGGGTTGCACAGCTTACCTTGCTACTACTCACACTCACTTAAGGCAGCCACTATTATAAATAGTACTGCTAAGGGGGCTGCTACTAGGTTACAACACAACCCTAGCCGCACCTACAGAAAGTGAGTGAGAGATAGTGAGGTCTTCTTCTCCTCTCTTCGCAACTAGCACTACGAAAACAGAGGTGTGACTCCCTTTTGCAAGTCTGTTCGTGTGGATACCGCAGAGACATCGTCACTATTACGGTGTTGTGATTCACCTCGCTTGTGATTATCACGCTTCAAGAGGTAATTTAAAAAAAAAACTCGGATTATGGACCTTTTCGCATGGATCCTGAGAGGGAATTCTATTATTCCGCTGCGAGACTTTTGATTCGCAATTCCCAACAACACCCTTGTGGGGATGTCACATTTATGAATGCAATAAAATAAAAGCTTACCCAAGTTATAAAATATTTGATACATAATTAATATGAGTTGTAAAATTTTTCCTTTTATACCTAATAACCTTAAATAAAATAACACAAAACATAAAACAACTATTATCTCACACATAATATACATAAGAGTTTGTCTTATGTTATACAAATAATTTACAACTACAAAATATTTAAACAAAACAATAAAGAGTTAATATACAGTACAACAACATAAAGTGCCCAAGTGCACATCATAGATTCCTAACCCTCTGAAGGATCACTCTCAAATGAAACCTCGGGTAATAGAAATCCAGGATGTCTCACAGTTCTACGGACAGGAGTCCGTGCTGTTGACACTATGCTGATCTCACTGGGAACACGAAAAAGTCCTCCCCAGTGATGCCTCAGATCCAAAGGCATCTCCAGATGTAGATACAAGGTCGTAGTAAAGACAGGCTCAGCATCAAACTCTCCACTTAAGGACACAGTCAGACGTCCCAAGTAGATCACCGATCCTTGATTCCCTCGCAATCGCCAGGCCTCCGAACCTCCGTAAAACTCAAGTCTCACGAAACCAAGAAATCCCGGAAATGCCATAATCATAAGATCAATCCAAAGGATATGGATGATCAGACGGCTCGCACTCATCAAACTGATCACCCGTCTACTGTTGCTCCTCCTCAGGATGCACACAATCTAAAGGCTGCTCCTCTTCCTCAAACTCTTTATAAACATAAATAATAATACAAAAACAATACATATAGAGAGGTGAGACGACCTACATCATTACCAGCATGGCAATTAAGAAAACGACAAAATAAAAAATACCACAGTTTGATACCATATATATACCACAATATCATAAACAATAATACAATTTAACACTTCATACATAATATCACAAATAATAAAATTAAGACATATGTCACAAATGCAAATGCATAACGACCCATCCCTACTCCATGGAGCTATACACAGATATTAAAGAGAATGACCCGTAAAGATTTATCAGCACCTCAAGCTGCCCAACCAAACAATTCCACAGTCCAATGTCGTGTAGTAGTACACAGTCCAAAATATATCGTGCACTACAGGCATTGTACTAAATAGTCCTTACAAGATCTTGATTAAGTATAGTGCGTGTCGAGATCATTAGTGTGTTACCAGTTACCACGACTCAGAGAAGCGACCAACTGTCCACATGTGGAATACTCTGCACACTAATGCCTTTAAGTCAACTCGATGAACCACACTACGCTTATCACACCGACAACACGGTATAATTCGTCTGGTCAATCAATCGCCAATATCAACCAAATTGACATAACTCAATGCATGAATAAGAACAATAATTACTAAATTACCCTTATTCTCAAAATATTAGCATATTTATAAAAACACCCTTAATCTCAAAATTCCAATATATAGTACGTCACTACTTGACAGTACCATATCTCAACATGTCTGGGTCCACCACTTTGACCCAACAGTAAAACTCACTGTTTCAATTAATCGCGTAGAAATTTTATCGCGTTTTCACAATTGCGTCGCTTTTACAAATGTTTTTAAATCGCGTAAATATATTTTGCTGTTTTTAAAATCGCGTAGCATTTTTAAATTGTTTTCTCAATCGTGTAAGATTTTTAAATCATTCTCTTAACCGAAAAGCTTTAAAATCTCTATTTTTAAAACTGTGCAAGCTATTTTTCATACTTTTAAACTACGTAGAATATTTTTCTTACGTTATAAATATATTATAAAATGTTCTCTTTTATTTGTTTGTTTTTAATAAATTTGATAGCATTTTGTCTATACAATCTATTAAAATTGTAGGTTCTACGTTTTTCCTTTAAAAATTCTTTTGTTTAGTTTATTATCATAAAATACTCTTTGAAAATTACTAGCATATTTTAAAACTCAAAGATAAGTATTTTTCAAGAGTTTGGTTTATTTTTCTTCTATACCATATTTCTAATAAAAAAATTAGTTTACTTCTTTAAATCTTAAAAATTCATTGCAAAGGTATTCTTTTTAGGTTAAACATCTAATCTACACTGAGAAAATAAATTTTGGATTGATTATACATTTAGAAGGCATGTTGGCCGAATTTAGCAAAACCTTGGCATTTGATCTTTGGATTAATTTCCATCTTCAAAATCATTTTTGGAATTCATTAACTTACCTAATTCTATTAATTCCCTTCCTTAGAAAATGATTGAGAACATTTTGGTTCTCTTTTCTTTGTTGAAGCCGAAAGCTTCATGGTTGTGTTCTTTGGAACACTCATGCAAACCTTACATATTATTCACATCCTAATTAAGTATCATGCATATATCAACACATGCAATATATTTTAAAGCTTATAGACAACATACAAACAATATCAAACACAATTAGGAAAGCATTTAAATAATCAAACAAGTGAATCCTTATGGATTCTTCATACACATACAATCTATTTTCTCATCACCACACTTGGTTGATGAGATCAAATCTCCCTCTTACGTTAAAGGAAGATAAAACCTTCTACTCCTTCTCCTAGTTGGTTTCATGGCCCTCCAAGAATCCTAAAAGATCTTAAACAAAAATTAAAAGAGTTATAACTATAGGAGAAAAGCATAAACCATGGATCAATCATGGCTTAGAACCTTAGAAACGTAGTTAGAAATGAAAAATAAGGAGTTTCACCTTGTAAGAAAAATCTCCAAAGAAATTTCCCAAGCTTAAGATGATAGATTTTAGAAAAAATCTCAACTAGAGATGTTCTTAAAATGGTGTTTAGGTTTGAGAAATGAGGTTGGATGAAATTTTAGATGGTTGGATGGTGGTGTAGGGTGTTTGGCCGAATGGTCTTCAAAAAGGGCAACAATGGTGAGTTCTTGTTCTTGAAGAGAGAGAAGAGAGATTTTGTGATAGCAAAGATGAACAATGAAGTGAAATGGTCTCCTAAGCTCTACTTGGCTATGGAGCTCATCCAAGAGGAGGTGGCCTCTTTGTTTGACCTTCCAAGACCACTTAATCACCTTAGATGTGATCAAGGGTGGAGAACAAAACTTTGGCTCCAAGCGTGTTTCTCATTAGTCTAGGAAAACCTAGTCACTAAGTGACTAAGCTCTTCTTGAAGCTTCTTGAAAGCCCTTGGCCGAATGGCCCTAAGGAGAGCAAACTAAGTTTGTGATCCATTTGGTCTTCTAGTTACATTTAGGTGCATTTGATTAATTCATTTAGTTACTTGCCTAACTATATAGTTACTTAGGTTAACTAGGTTAGTCTTGATATTTTGAGAACAATTCTCTAACTAGAACTTAACTACATAACTAACTAGGTTACTTTACTTAGTTACTACATAAGTCTTTTATGTTAACTTAGTTAGGTTTTAAGCTAACTTGATTAAAACTTCTGGTTTGATTCCAACAAGTCTAACCACTTTTGTGGACTTGTTTTCTATTGGTCCAAACCTTTCAAACCTACATCGTTGACTTATTTCTATTGGCTTAGAATTTAGTCTAGCCAGAAATGTTGATTGCTTCACTAAACGCAGGTCCCACAGACTTTTCTGGGTCCATGGTCGTTTTAGAGTAGATTTCTACTGTTTTTGAGGCAGTAGGTACTGCCAGATAAAATAATATTATACAACAACAACAACAACAACCAAGTCTTTTCCCACTAGGTGGGGTCAGTTACATAGATCAAACGACGCCATTGTGTCCTATCATGAACCAAGTCTTCAGAAAAACCTTTCAAATCTAAATCTTTTTTAACTGTTTCACCTATAGTCTTTCTTGGTCTTCCTCTACCTCTAGCTATTGGGCTATTCTCCACCTGATCTACTCTTCTTACAGGAGCTTCTAAGGGCCTTCTCCTTACATGTCCAAACCACCCAAGGCGAGATTCTCCCATCTTTTCCACAATAGGTGCTACCCCTACTTTCTCTCTAATGTATTCATTCCTAATCCTATCTTGTCTAGTATGGCCACACATCTAACGCAACATCCTCATCTCCGTGAAACTGATCTTGTGCTCTTGTTGGCTTTTTACCACCCAACATTCAGTACCATACAACATTGCGGGCCTTATACCTGTGCGGTAAAATTTACCCTTAAGCTTGAGAGGCACTTTCTTATCACAAATAACTCCTGAAGCACTCCTCCATTTCATCCATCCAGCTGGAATCCTATGGTTTACATCTCCTTCTATCTCTCCGTCATTTTGTATGATGGATCCAAGATACTTAAACTGTGTAACTTGTGGTATGGTATGATCTCTAATTTTTACCGCTAAGCTAGCATTAACATGTTTCTTACTGAACTTACATTCCATATACTCCGTCTTACTCCTGCTTAGATGAAAGCCATGTTCTTCCAAAGCCCGTCTCCATAACTCTAGCTTCCTATTTGTTTCCTCTCTCGACTCTCTAACTAAGACTATATCATATGCAAAAAGCATGCATTATGGCACTGGCTCTTGGATATGCGCAGTAAGCACATCCATGACCAAGGTAAAAAGATAAGGACTCAAAGCTGACCCTTGGTGCAGTCCTATAGTTATAGGGAACTCTTCTGTGACCCCACTCGATGTTCTCACACTAGTTTTAGCCTCATCATACATATCTTGGATTGCTCGAATATAGGCAATATGAACTTTTTTCTTCTCCAAAGCCTTCCACAAGACCTCTCTCGGTAGCCTATCATAGGCTTTTTCCAGATCAATGAAAATCATGTGTAGGTCTTTTTGCTTCCTCTGATACCGCTCCGTCATTCTTCGTAGAAGATAGATTGCTTCCATGGTTGACCTTCTAGGCATAAAACCAAATTGATTCTCTGAAATATGAGTCTCTTGTCTTAGTCTCCTTTCAATGACTCTTTCCCATAACTTCATGGTATGACTCATGAGCTTAATCCCTCTGTAATTTGCACAGTTTTGTATATCTCCCTTATTCTTATAAATAGGGATTAAAGTGCTTCTCCTCCATTTATTTAGCATTTTCTTGGACCTCAATATCTCGTTAAATAGCTTTGTAAGCCAGCTTATACCTTTATCTCCTAGGCACTTCCATATCTCAATAGGTATATTATCCGGTCCGACCGCTTTTCCATTATCCATCCTCTTCAATGCTTTTTTTACCTCAAACTCCTGAATTCTACAATAAAATGTTTTATTTTGGTATTCCTTTCTAGTGTTTAGAATGTCTGAGTCCCCTAATGCCCCGTGTTCCTAATTAAATAACTTGTGAAAATAACTCTTCCATCGATCTTTGATGTCTTGTTCCGTAACCAAGACTTTACCCTCTTAATCCTTAATGCATTTCACTTGATCCAGGTCTCTTGTCTTCCTTTCCCTACTTTTAGCAAGCTTGTAGATATACCTTTCTCCATCTTTGGTGCCCAACGATTGATATAACCCATTAAACGCTTTAGCTTTCACCTCGCTCACCGCCTTCTTAGTATCTTTATTAGTTGCCTTATATTTTTTCCAATTTTCATCATTTTTACACACGTGTCAAGCTTTATAACATTTCCTTTTAAAACAACCATATAAAATTATTTTATTGCACAGTTAAATCCTAAAAATTAAAAGATTAACAACCATATCACTCGGAATTAGGTTTAGTAAGATCCCCTAACTCCGAATAATTAAAACAAGATTTTCCCGGCCCGAAAATTATTATTTTCTTGACTCAGAGTAAATCACACAAAACACTCAAATATGAATATGAAACAGTCAAATAAATTTTATAACATACAGAAAAATATAAAACAATACAATCAGGATAAAATTGTCATTTATCCAAAAGTTGGGGTATTACAATGCGATTATGAAAATACGATAAAATTCTTACGCAACTAAATGGAACAATGAGTTTACTGTCGGGCCAAAGTGGTGGACCTAGACATGTTGAGGTATAGTACTTTCAAGTGGAGACGTACTATATTTGGAAATGTTGAGACTGAGGGCATTTTTATAAATATGGTGACATATTGAGACTGAGGGTATTTTTTGTAATTGTGATTCTTATTCATGCATTAAGAGTTGTGTCAATTGGTTGAAATTGACAATTGATTGACGAGATGAATTACACCATGTTGTGGGTGTGATAGGCGTAGTGTGATTCATTTATTGAATCTTGGAGGCGTTAGTGTGCGGAAGATTCCACATGTGGACAGTTGGTAGCTCCTCTGGGCCGTGGTAACAGGCAACACACTAATGATCTCAACACGCACTATTCTTAATCGAGATCTTAGGGAGACTGTCTAGTACAATGCCTGTGGTGTATGACGTATTTGACTGTATACTACTTACACAATGTTTGGACTGTGGGCTATTTACACGACGTTTGACAGTGTAATAGTTTGGTTGGGCAGCCTGAGGTACTGATTGTTCTTCTGGGTCATTCTCTCTGATATCTGTGTTTAACTCCATGGAGTAGGAACGAGTCGTTATACATTTGCATTTGTGGTATGCATCATTATGTTATTGTTTGTGATTTTATGTATGATGTGTTAAATTGTGATATTGTTTATGATGCTGTAGTATGTATTATTGTGTTAAACTGTGATAACTGTTTGTATTTTCATTTTCTTTATTGCCATGCTGGTAATGATGTAGGTCATCGCATCTCTTTATTTGTATGCGTTTCTGTATTATTATTTATATTTTGTAAAGAGTTTGAGGAAGAGGAGCACCCTCTAGAGATTTTGTACCCTGAGGAACAACAGACGGGTAATCAATTCGACGAGTGCGAGCCGTCAGATCATCCATATCATTTGGACTGACTTTGTGGTTATGGCGTTGCCTGGATTTTTGGGTTTTGTGAGACTTAAGTTTCACAGAGGCTCTAAGGCCTGGCGATTGCGAGAGGATAGAGGATCGGTAGGTTACGTGGGGCGTCTGACTATGACCCTACGTGGAGAGTTTGATGGGGAGCCTATTTTTACTACTACTCTATATTTACATCTTGAGATGCCGCTGACTCTTAGGCGTTATTGGGGAGGAATTTTCCATGCTCCTAGTGAGATCAGTAGTGTGCCGATAGCACATACTCCTATCTGTAGAGCTGCGAGACATCTAGGATTTCTGTCATCTGATGATCCATCTTAGAGTGATCCTTCGGAGGGTTAGAAATCTTTGATGTGCACTTGGGCACTTTATGTTTTAGTACTGTACTAACTCTTTATCGCTTTACTAAATATTTGTAGTTGTAAATTATTTGTACAACTTAAAACAAAAATCATATGTATATTATGGTGTGTAATAACAGTTTGTTCTATTTCATGTTTTGTTTTTATTTTATATAAAGTTATTATGTATAAAAGGAAAAATTTTTACAACTCATATTATTATGTATAAAACGTTTTATAACTTGGGTAAGATTTTATTTAATTGCATCAGAAATGTGACATCCCCACAAGGGTGTTACATGTTATGTTATAGTGTATATATTGTACATGATTAGTTTATTTTAAGCGTTTATTAAATATTTATAGTATACTCAGCTCTCACATTTCAGATGTTTATAGGCTTAAGTACCTTGGACACCATGGAAAGTGAGGACTTTGTCTCACTTTGGTTTGGGGGAGTGTCATTATATGATTTGATTACTATGATGTATTATGTATACATGTGATGATATTTTCTAGATGCAGTTGTGATAGCCACCATGTTTCTATGAGTTTTTATTTGTTTTGATTATTACTGATAGGTTTGCAAAGCAGTTTCAATTTTTACTATTATGCAAATGATGTGATGCATGTTAAATTGAAAAGTTTAATCTATTTGAATGCATGCTTTATTGCAAAAGAATGCTGGTGTTGTTTTGGTTGTTCATGATATGAAAGGTTACTATTTGCCCCTTTATGAGTGAAACCTTATGTGATCTTGATGCATGTGAAATAGTTTAGTTGCTTTTCATGTATGATCTACATCTCACTTAGATGCAAGTGTAACTTTGAGTATGATAAGAGTGCATGTTTAGAGAAAGTTTATGGATGTACATATAGAGTTTCGATGATCCTAGAAGTTGTTTTTAAACTCTCTTGAGGCGAAATCCTATATTGTGCATGACTGAGGAAATGATTAGGGCATTCTTTAGACCGATTGAGCTTTTCAAGCCTACCCTGAATGATGATATATCTAGGTCCCATTTTGAAGCCTTATAATTATTTGGTCGTATATGTTTTTTCATTCACCCATTGTATTCCTTAACCTGTTAACTATTCTAATGCATCTGAAAGCATTGCATTTTCTTTCTACCTTAATGTCTGTTAAGTATATGATGTGTATTTCTTGAAGTGAGTCCAGTGAGTAGGGGTATGTATATTTAAGAAAAATGAGCTTGAAGGAACCAAATGCAATCAAAAGGGAAAAAGAAATTGCTTTGTTAAAGTAAAAAAATAAAAAGAAAAAAATGAGAAGAGAGAAAAGTAAAGCAAACAATAAAAGAAGAAAAGCTAAAAAAATGAAAAGCCAAATGGTTCTGACGAGTTTTGATCTCTCAAAGTCCTTTTAGAATACCCTGCGAATCTCTCTTGGGCTCAAGTCTTGAAATCATATATGTAAGTGTCTCAATGTTTGTATGTATCCTTTCCTTTCTTTTCTTACACCCATTACCATTGGCCTGACATTACAAGTTGTAAAGACCCTTTTCATCCTTAGTTGTGTGTGGTTTACATTAGTGGAGAGAGAGTTTAGGACTAATTTTTGTGGATCATATGATTCATAAGCATATATGTTTATAAACTTATCCAGATGTGTATGATTTGAATAGGAGAAGTTTATCTTGCATGTTCGTGGATAATGTGAATTGCATGGAAGGAAGCTAGATTGTTAGCATGTGACGGATTATGTATGTGTGAAGCTGGTTTTGGGGCATTTGCACTTTTTATGGATTGAAGTAATCATTACATACTAGTAGCTGTGGTTTAATTGAAGAATAGAAAGATTGAAACTTACTAATTGCTAAATGCATGTTGGGTCCAAATTGTAAGTGAGTTTACTTGGTCATGCTTTGTTTTGCTCGAGGAC
The DNA here is from genome assembly GCA_029884605.1 of Ormosia emarginata. Classification (NCBI taxonomy): domain Eukaryota; kingdom Viridiplantae; phylum Streptophyta; class Magnoliopsida; order Fabales; family Fabaceae; genus Ormosia; species Ormosia emarginata. The sequence continues at coordinate 53,761,846 of JAQQTP010000088.1, forward strand.
AAGCAAAAAGTTAAGTTTGGAGGTGTGATAACTCCACAATGTGTAGTTATTTGTGCCCCATATCAGTATTTCTCTGATTGCTAAAGTCCTTGTATTTATGCATATTAGGAAGGTTTTGCGCTTATATTTGTTATATCCAATTCTGATACCTTTCTTATATGATATTAAGCAAACTGTGCGTATTATGTTATTGATTAAGTGAATTTGTATCTGTTACTGATTTGGTGTTTTTTCTATCATAGGAAGAGCTCCAAACAAGATGATATATGAAGCAATTGAGCTAGAATGGGAAGAGGAAGCCAAATCTGCATTTCAGACCTCAACACCGCGGTGTGTGCCTCCCCTGCATCAAAGTCAGAGAACACGAAGAATTCAGCACCACGACACAAGCAAATCAATGTCGCGGCATCCCTGACCTAATATGACATGCGCCGCGGCATAGGCATGTTAATGCCGTGGCGTGCCTCTGTTTTTCTGAGTCTATAAATAGATTTTTAGCAGATTTTATAGGAGAGCTCCGTGGGAGCCTTGCCGAGTTTAGAGAGGTTGCAACCTGAACTTCATTTCTGGGTAGATTGGAGGCCTAGGGAGGCTAGGTTAGATGTCATCTTCCTCATGGAAGGAGATTCAAGCTTCAAGGATGACATCCATGGATTCCTTCCTCTTCTCCCTTTGTTTATCTTCTCTTCCCTATCTCTTGAGCATGGTTTTTGTCTGTAAATTCATGTTCAATGGATTAGCAGCTGCATTTAGGAAATACTTTGGATCTTTATAAGGATATTGATGTTTATGTCTTACTTTGAGTTTCTATTGATGTTTGATTTTGTTCTTCCATGCCTATGCTTAATGCTTGTTCTTGTTTGGCCAATAATTGCATGATCTTGATTGATGCAAATGAACTAGACATAGGGATTTATGGATATGGATATGTTATGGTTGATGCATATTTGATGAGTTCAATTGGCTTAGATGAGTTGATTCGCTAACTAGATAGAAATATAACTTTTAGCCATGTATTAGCATATGTTTGAGAATAGATCATTCATTAGTGGAGTTTATACTAGTCCTCATGAAAACATAAGAAACATAGTGGATTAGGTAAATGATACCACGGTTGATCGACCTAGACATAGGCTTTTGACTAAATCAGATTCTCAAGCTAACCTAACTAATCATTGATGTTGCTTATAAGGATTGCATGTCATTAGTTGAAGTAGAAGGTGAAGAAGGATTCCCTAGATCTCTAAACCCTTATCTTTATTGCTTTTGTAGTTTAGATTTAGTTTATTTGTAATTCTTCATTTTATATGTTCTTGAATAGAATTTAGATAAGCTATTGGTTGTTACTTAGTAATGGAAGGCATATATCCTTGTGGGAACGAACGTATACTCCGTATCTGTATTACTTGAATAACCCGTGCACTTGCGGTACACAAATGGTCTAACAGGGGCCACTACGACTCGCCTATTTTTTATTTTACTACTTTTGTCCACTTGGAATTTTACCTGCTTGTTAGAGATTTGTGGGATGACCTTTACTGCACCCCACAAGAGGACTCTTTCCTCTCCACTGCTTGGGCTTCTGCCCAAAATTCGGTTGCTCTGATGACAATTTCATCGGATGAAGAGGACCCTGAGGAGGACCCGGCTACGGTCCCTTCTCGTCAGTCTTAGGAGCTGATACTGTTGGTGGCTACTGATGGCTAATCGTTTATCTTTTTGGGGAAGCCTGGCGTTTTGCCGTACTTGATGGGTGTATATTTGTATCATTTTAGGTGGGTACATCTTTTGCTTTTTGTGTAAATCATGATGTAATTAAACAGACTGATGCATATAATATTATATACGAATTGTGAATGTATGACTTTCAATTCTGTGTTGATTCCATTATATCTATAATTATTATTATCTCTTTATCGTCATTTCAAAAAAAAATGTACACATATTTCAATACTCAAATTACTTTACAATCCAAGAACGCAGACTATTTAATCACGTGTTAAAAATGAACCGGGTCTTAATTAATCAATGTAATTTTTGTTTTTTGCTTTTTTGTTTTAATCTCCTTATGGTGTGACGTTCCTTCTTCGTGAGATAAGGAAAAAGGGGCGTTACACTGTCTTGGTATCAGAGCCCCAGTTTAAGTTTTCTTTTGGGTCTTGTGGTTTTGGACTGTCTTGTTTGTGCTGTGTAATTCTCTGTGTTTAGTATTCCGGAAGGATACATCTGACTTTCTCTGTGTTTTGTATAGCTTGATTTGAAAAAGGGTTATGGCTCGTCGAGGAGACATGACTGCCACAATCGAAGTAATTCAAAAGATGGTTAAGGCTATGCTGCAATAAAACCAACAAACGGCTCAACAACAAGAGAAGACTACACAATAATTAGAGGCTACTGCTGATGCCCAGAATCAGGCAGAATTTCGTCGTACTAACCCTCCACAATTTAAAGGAGAATATGATCCTGAGAAGGCTATTCTGTGGATCAAGGAATTGGAAAATATATTCACGGGCATGAACTGTGCCAACGACAAGAAGGTGACGTATGCTACGTTTATGCTTGTTGGACACGCAAAGGATTGGTGGATCGGAGAGCAAAGGTTATTGGAGGCTGAAAATTGAGCAATTAATTGGGAATTGTTCAAAGAGAGATTCTTGAATAAATATTTCCCGAAAAATGCCAAACACGCTAAGGAGATGGAATTTCTTAGTTTACGGCAAGGAAATATGACTGTAAGTGAGTATGCTACTAAATTTGAGAGCTTATCCAAATTCTCAACCTACTTTCAACAGCAACCAAACGAAGCATGGAAAAGTCGAAAGTTCGAGGAAGGCCTAAGACACGATGTGAAGAGGGCGGTTATCACTCTAAAGATTAACCAGTTTTCTGAGCTACTTGATACGTGTCGCCGGGTGGAAGACTGGCGCAAGACACAAGAAATCATAACTTTGGACCTTTTCGGTCTCAAAGAAGAGGAAGCAGTAATGCTAATTGTTACTAGAAGAAGCCTTATTCCAGACCACCTAGAAATCAACAACAGAGAGCGCAACGTGGAAGTCCTGGAGGAAGTCTAGGTAGAACTGGTCAAGCAACGGCGTCTACGCCAAGATGCATGAAGTGTAGGAAGGAACACTACACAAGGGACTGCACTATTAAAGGAGTTATCTTCTTAAGATGCGAGAAACCTGAACACATTTCTCGTGAATATAATCAACCTAAGGCAGAACCTTCCGTTAATGCTGCTAGAACCTCTAAATCGTAGGGTAGAGGTAGAGTTTACACCCTGAGTGGTGCTGAAGCCTCTCAATTCAAAGATCTTATACAAGGGGAAAGTCTCATAGAAGGTAATCTTTTAACTGTACTGTATGACTCTAGTGCAACTCATTCTTTCATTTCCAATGACTGTGTAAAAAGACTTAGTTTACTTGTGTCTTCTTTGCCTTTTGATTTGACTGTTTCAACTCCTACTGCTAAACCCGTTGTCACTACCAAAGTCTGTTTAGATTGTCCCTTAATTATTGAAGGTTGAATCTTTTCTGTTGATTTGATTTGTTTGCCACTATCTCAATTAGATGTGATCTTAGGAATGGATTGGTTATCTTCTAACCATGTCCTATTAGATTTTTCTAGAAAAACTATAGTTTTTCCTTTGGATGAGAATTCTAGATTTTTTATAGCCAACCAAGTGAAAGTTTTCTTGAAAGAAGGAGCTCGGGGATACATGTTGTTGTCTTCTTTGAAAATCGAGAATGAGGTGGATGTGAACACACTTCCAGTGGTTAGAGAATTTCTTGAAGTTTTTCCTGAAGATGTACCTAGTTTACCACTGGAGCGAGAGATCGAGTTTACCACTGGCCTAGTACCTGGAGCTGGTCCTATTTCCATAGCGCCTTACAGAATGTCGCCAGCAGAGCTAGTTGAGCTCAAGAAGCAATTGGAAGAACTTTTAGAGAAACAATTTGTTAGACCTAGCGTATCACCTTGGGGAGCACCGGTACTGCTAGTTAAGAAGAAAGACGGTACTTCGAGATTGTGTGTGGACTACTGTCAGCTGAATAAAGTCACAATCAAGAATAAGTATCCATTGCCGAGGATAGATGACCTAATGGATCAACTGAAAGGAGTGGCACTGTTTTCTAAGATCGATTTGCGATCGGGCACCATCAGATCAGAGTAAAAGTGGAAGATATTCCTAAAACAGCTTTTCGTACTTATTATGGACACTACGAGTACCTGGTGATGCCTTTTGGTGTGACTAATGCACCTGCTATTTTCATGGATTATATGAATAGAATCTTCTGTCCTTACTTGGACAGATTCGTCATTGTCTTCATCGACGATATCTTGATCTATTCAAAAAATCAAGAGGATCATGCTGAACATCTCAGTATAGTTCTTCAGATTTTGATGGAGAAAGAATTATATGCCAAGTTATCGAAGTGTGAGTTTTGGTTGAACGAAGTCAAATTCTTAGGCCATGTCATTTCAAAGGAAGGAATTATTGTAAACCCATCAAAGGTTAAAGTTGTTCTATAGTGGGAAAGGCCAAAGACGGTGATAGAAATCTGAAGCTTTATTGGATTAGCTGGATATTATAAGAGGTTCATCGAAGGATTTTCTAAGATTGCCGGACCTCTCACCCAACTCACATGGAAGAATCAAGCTTTTGAATGGACGGATGCTTGCGAAGGAAGTTTTCAAGAGCTGAAAAGGAGACTAACTACTTCACCAGCATTAGTTCTACCTGATACAAATGAACCATTCGAAGTATACTATGATGCTTCATATCAAGGATTGGGATGTGTCCTTATGCAAGGCGAAAAAGTGGTGGCTTATGCTTCAAGGCAATTACAAGTGCATGAGAAGAACTACCCAACGCATGACTTGGAGTTAGCTGCTGTTGCATTTGCATTGAAGATATGGAAACATTTTCTTTATGGAGCGACATTCAACGTCTTTAGTGATCACAAGAACTTGAAGTATTTGTATGATAAAAAAGAGTTGAATATGAGGTAGCAGAGATGGTTAGAATTTTGAAAGATTATGATTTCCAACTTCAGTATCACCCTGGAAAGGCCAATGTTGTGGCTGATGCCTTAAGTAGGAAAACAATCAGCGTTTCTACCATGATGATCAAAGAATAGGATTTGATAGAACAATTCATGGACGTATGGTCTTTTATGGAATTAATGCCAGGAAAAATCTACATGAACATGGTCACTATTTCGAATGATTCAATGGAAGATATCCGTGAAAAGCAGAAAGTTGACAAGTTCTTGCAAGAGGAAAGAGAGTTGATGAAGCAAGGCGGTATATCAACATTAGAGGAAAGAAGCGATGGAATTTTAAGATTTCAAGGTAGAGTCTGTGTGCCTAAGGATGAAGAACTTAGGAAGTATATATTTGAACATGCTCATAAAAGTCAGTTGAATATGCATCCCGGAATGACCAAAATGTACTAAGATTTGAAGAAGTTATTTTGGTGGCATGGAATGAAAAGAGACATTGCTAGATGCATATCTTCCTATGGTTTGTCAAAAAACAAAGATTGAACATCAAAGACCATCAGGATTGTTGCAACCCTTGACTATTCCCGAATGGAAATGAGATAGTATTGCCATGGACTTTGTTGTCGGATTGCCAAAGACCAAATGAGGATATGATTCAATATGGGTAATTATGGATTGACTTACGAAGTCAGCACATTTCTTGCCGATCAATATAAGATATCCATTGGAGAAATTGACTCAGTTGTACATCGGTGAAATTATCAGACTACATGGTGTGCCTACAAGTATCATTGCTGATAGAGACCCCAGATTTACATCGAAGTTTTAGCAAAGTCTTCAAGAAGCAATGGGGACAAAGCTACGTTTGAGTTCTGCATATCACCCTCAGACCGATGACCAATCAGAGAGAACAATTCATTCATTAGAAGATTTTCTGAGAGCTTGTGCCATAGAGTAGACTGGAAGTTGGGATGAAATTTTACCATTGGTAGAATTTACCTACAACAACAGTTATCATTCAAGTATAGGGATGACACCCTATGAGGCTCTATATGGACGAAGATGTAGAACACCTTTATGTTGGTATCAGGATGGAGAGCAGCTCATAGTTGGATCTGATCTTATTCAGCAGACAATTGAGAAGCTCAAAATGATTCAAGAGAAGATGAGAACGGCTCAAAGTCAACAAAAGAGCTATGCGGACAAAAGGAGGAAACCTCTTGAATTTGAGGAAGGAGAGCATATGTTCTTGAAAGTCACGTCTACGATTGGGGTCGGTCGGGTTCTCAAATCTAGAAAGCTCACTCCAAAATTCCTTGGACCTTATCAAATTCTTCGTCGGATAGGTCCTGTTGCTTATCAGATAGCTTTACTACCTTTTCTTTCAAATCTCCACAATGTTTTTCATGTGTCACAACTTCAGAAATACATTCCAAGTCCTGATCATGTCATAGCACCTGATTTAGTACAATTAAATGAAAACTTGACTTATGAAATAACTCCTGTAAGAATTAAGGATAGGAGCATGAAGCAACTTAGAGGGAAAAACATTCCACTGGTGAAAGTGATCTGGAACGAGACAACCGGTGATGTGACATGGGAACTGGAGGATAAGATAAAGGAGCAATACCTAGAATTATTCTAAGGTATGAAAATTTCGAGGACGAAATTCTTATTTGTTGGGGAGAGTTATAACACCCCAAAATTTATTTATTTCATTATGAATATTTATTTTATAATATTTGTGATTTTTGAAAATTTTTCTCAATTTTTCTAAGAATGTGAAATATTTTAATATTATTCCTCATTTTACGTATAAATTGAGCGGAGCCGGGAAAATGAGATATTTTTTCTGAGAACCTTGATTTGTGAAAATATCGATAGGGGATTTACTAAACCCGAGACTGGACACGATTTACGAGATTTCACTTTTTTCGAGAAATTTTATCGGATAAAATAATAACCGCTGTATAAAGTTTATCTGTCGGACAATTAATACTGACTTCTGTCAACTATAACAATTGTCCATTGGATAATAGTATGTATTAAAAATCCTATCACATTATCCTAATGTAATCTACTTTATGTCTAATTAAATCTACTTTAATTCAAATTTATTATATTTTAATTAAAACTTCTTTGAGAAGCTTTGACCACCAAATGTCTAAGTTATCCTTAACTTGTTGGAGAAGCCTCTCACCCTCTCTCTCTCTCCATTGTCGCGGCACTCATAGCCCAAGGGGAGCAAAATTTTGCTCCCACACATTTAATCATATTTCACTCATTTTTCATCTATATATTTTTCTCTCTAGTTTTCATCTTCATTTTCTCTCCTTCTTCTCTCTTCTTCTCCTCCTTGACCATGGTTTGCAGCCCCTATTAGAGACCATTTCTCCTTACTTTTTTCTTCATTAACACCATTTCTACACTCCCCTCAACCTCCTCTACACTTCCTATTTAGAAAGTTTATTCAAAATCCATCATCACTTCCATTGTCTTCCAAGACCAAGCTTCAAACTTTAAGGTAAAGTTTCCATTTTTTTCTTTTTCTTTTCTTCATTTTCGTGTTCTATGGTTCCATTGGAGACCAAAGACTCTTCTTTTTCAACCATTGGTGTTGATTCTTTATGTTAAAATTTCCAGGGTTTTGGAAGCTCAAAACCGAATCCACCAAGGAGCAAATTGGAGACCATTTTCGTGTTCTTCCTTTAGGTAAGAGGGAGATTTACTCACTTCAACCATTATTGGTGGTGAGGAGACCTTGTGTGATTGTTTGATGGAGAAATCCATATTTCTATGCTTACTTTGTTTGATGATTTTGCATGTGTACATGTTCTTAATTGAGATTGATGATTGAATAATGATTTTGAATGCATTGGTGGTGTTGAAATATTTAATAATGATAGAATTAATAAATGGAAAATTTTGAGGCTTTACAGCCCATTTTAGAGGCCACAGTTTTGGCTTGAAATTCCTAGGATTGGAATTGATTTGTGCAAAACAAAACTTATGTGATTAATTATAAAACGATTAAGACATGAAATAAAAATTTTGAGGGTTTCTTACCCTAATGTGAGGCCACGGGTTTGGCTTGGATCTTGAGGGATTGGATTGATCTTGTGTGAAATAAAACCTAAGTGATTAAATATCAAGTGACTAATGCATAATATGGAAAGAAATTGGAACTCTGAAGACCTAGGAAGGCCATTGTTTTAAGGGTTATTTAACCTAAAATTTTCATAATTGATTAAGACTTAAGACATTGGAAATGTTGGATTCCATAATATGAAATTGTGATAATTAATGAACCATGAATATATATTGATGTTAAGAAATGGTTCTACGTTATTGCGAGTCCCTATGTGGGGCTAATTATTTGTTGATTGTGTACTTGAGGAAATTATGACATGTTGATATTGAGAAATGATCATATACCATTGTGGTATGCTTTATGACAAATGTATCATTGATAAACATACATGATGTACATTACATTGTTATGCATATGTGTTGTCCGTTGGACATTGTTGGAAAGGCGATGTATGCCTAGGAGTTGGAATAATACCTATGTGCAGGTGCAAGTAGACTAAGTGTAGGGTCATAGTGGTTGGCCCTAGGGGCGTCGGGGTACGGGTGTCTAACAATAGACAGTGGTAGCTCCACTGGGGCCGTGGGATAGACCGATACAAACACACCGACAATTCGGACTGAGACACTGTCCTATATCGTGATCAACTATTGAGGTGCCATGCCATGTATAAGCCGTATTGCGCAAATATTTTATGAGATGAAGCACACTATTTTTAAGGCTAACGAGATACTGACATAACTCCTTGATCATTCACTCCGAAAATGTTTATGTCTAGCTCCATGGAGTAGGATTTTTGGTACCATAATGCATTGTGCATTGCTCACTATCAGTCTTATATTTCATTGAGCATGAACACTTTTGACTATTGAAATATATGTTCTTACTATCAATATAATTATTTGGATGATAAACTACCACTGCCTGAGATTCTGCTGTTATTTCTCTTTATTACTTAATTGATTATTACTGTTATTTTTAATTATTCTGTTGATGAATATATGTACTGTAATGCTATGTGGTCATCCAGCGCCGTTCTATTTTCTTGCTACCATATTGGTAATAAAAGCTGGGTATTTCACCTCTTTTCCTATGTATCTGTATTTCTATTTTAAATTATGTACTATCGAGAAGACGTTCGCAAGGAAGAAAAGGAAGCGCCTGAGTTTCCTGGCTTTTGGCCTGACTACGATTAGTGCTGATCAGAGATGTCTTCGCATCTGTGCCGATTTTTGGGGTATGATAGGATGACCTTTCATGGAGGACCCGATTGCTGGCACATTAACTTGAGCACAGACCGTTGCATCTATCACGGGGAGCTGACTGTGTCTTTGGCATATGGCCGCTATGACTCACCTGTTTTTTATTTTACTACTTTTGTCCACTTGGAATTTTACCTGCCTGTTAGAGATCTGTGGGATGACCTTTACTACACCCCACAAGAGGACTCTTTCCTCTCCACTGCTCGGGCTTCTGCCCAAAATTCGGTCGCTCCGATGGCAATTTCATCGGATGAAGAGGACCCTGAGGAGGACCCGGCTACGGTCCCTTCTCGTCAGTCTTAGGGGCTGATACTGTCGGTGGCTACTGATGGCTAACCGTTTATCTTTTTGGGGAAGCCTGACGTTTTGTCGTACTTGATGGGTGTATATTTGTATCATTTTGGGTGGGTACATCTTTTGCTTTTTGTGTAAATCATGATGTAATTAAATAGGTTGATGCATATAATATTATATATGAATTGTGAATGTATGACTTTCAATTCTATGTTGATTCCATTGTATCTATAATTATTATTATCTCTTTATCATCATTTCAAACAAAAAATTGTACACATATTTCAATACTCAAATTACTTTACAATCTAAGAACGCAAACTATTTAATCACGTGTTAAAAATGAACCGGGTCTTAATTAATCAATGTAATTTTTGTTTTTTGCATTTTTGTTTTAATCTCCTTATGGTGTGATGTTCTTTCTTCGTGAGACAAGGAAAAAGGGGCGTTACACGGGGTCAAGCCTAGGTGCCAGTGAACCACACCTAGGCGTGGTTGAGATAGAGACTAAAGCGCCTAGGCGCCAAAAGGCCATGCCTAGGCGTCACTCTCAGAATTTTTCAGCATTATGTTGTTAAAATGGAGCTCCCGACTCATTAGGATCCTTCATAGATGTTTTCTAAAGTGTGTTGAGACACAAATAAGAGTATTTCAAGAAAGAATAACTAGTTTGTATGATTATGGTGGTTCAAGTTTTGCTTCCTTATTATGTAAGGTAAAGCTAGCTTATGTGAAAAGTGAAGAAAAGGTTTTAAAATACTCTTGCATATTTTGGTTTTCAAACTTAATATTTGTTATTTCCATGTATTTGGCTTGAGCAAAAGGGGCTCCTAGTGCCAGGGGTATGGCATTAAAGGAGGTTAAGGAACAAAAGGGTTTCCTGATACCTCATTTTACTAAGAGAAAATACAAGAAACAAAAGGGTTTCCCTAAAATATGCAAATATCATGAGTTTGCCTAAAATAAAATGTTTTTATCAATATTGCACAAGCATACCTCAAGGCATTTATCATCATGCATTGCATAAAATGACAACTGTATGGGTAATTGTCTTGTTTTTATATTGATGAAAGGCTGATGGATAGTTTAAAAGTATGCAATGAGAAAGTATGCTTATGCTTGCTTGTCACTATACTTGTAGTAAATGAATATGTTGATTTGAGTGGAGTTGCAATGTAATGATTAAATTATTTTACTTAATTAAATGAAATGTCTGCCTCGGGAAGGGAAATGATTGAGTTTTAGCTTATGCCACCTTTCCAAATAATTATCTACAAATTAGTTTTTTTTCCATGAAGCAGCTGGATTTATTATGATGTCATGTTTCTAAACTTACTATTGCGAATTTCAAATTGTCACCCCAATTGCTTATTTCTATGGTAAGTCCAGCGAATGATTAGAGCAGGAGCAAAGGAAGACATTGAAGACTTAGCATAGTTATTTTGTATATATTATTGATGTATTTAGTTTATTAGTTTTGTATTTATGCCCTCATGGCTTGTTTAGTACTTTTGTATATCTCAGACATATGTTGTAAATTCGTAGTAAAGTGCAACTTTTTAGTTGTGTAAAATTACCTTGTTCTCTTTACGTTTTGTCAAAGGCTCCATATATCTATGTGTTGTTAGTTATTATACAGGTTTTATAATTATGTTTTATGTTTAGAAGTGACAATCCTAATGCTACTTACTTGAGTATATGGATGATATACACAATTGTAGTCTTAGGGTGTTACATTTTGGTATCAGAGCAATTCATCCTGTTGAACTGGGAATGAGCTGACTATGCTTTAGGTCATGTTTAAATGTTTTTGTTTGAGTTATGCATTCTTTTGTCTCTTATGTGAGATATCTAAATAGAATTACATGACTTGCCTTAGGAATAAGTGTTAATAGTTAGTAACACACTGTTACATGATATTGAGACTGATCAGCTCAATATGTGTTGTTTTGTGTGAACAGGAAATTATGGCACCTCCTAGGCGAACAACACGGGAAAATAGAGACGCTACTAGTAAAGGTACTAATGATATGTCTAAGATGGTTAAGATGATGGTGGAGGCAATGAGGGAGCAGAGTGCCATCACTAGAGAACAGATTGTGGATACTAATAGAACGATGAGAGAGCAGACTAAGGCTACTAATAAAATGATGGGGAGAATGGGGCTGAATAAAAATCCACTGGCTGAAGATGTAGCAATAGTAAGAAATCATCAATTCCAAAACCTATTAGAAATCAGGAAGCTAAATCCTCCAACGTTCCGAGGAGATGATAGAAAAGTTCAAGAAGATTATTAGAAGCTGCAGGTACTCATGTGATTTGGGAAGTATTTATATCGACTTTTCTAGACAAATATTTCCCAAGAAGTATAAAAGATGACAAAGAGGTGGAATTCCTTAAGCTGAAGCAATGAAATATGTCTATAGCGTAATATGAAGCAAAGTTTGAGGAACTCTCCAAGTTTTCCTCTTACTTTCGACTGAACCCCAACGAAAATTAGAAGTGTCTTAAGTTTAAGTCTGGGTTAAGAGAAGAAATCAAGAGATTTATTAGGCCATTGGAAATTAGGGACTTTCCCACCCTAATCAAGAAATGTAAGATTGTAGAATCAAGTGAGTCCAAGCTTCAAAAGAGGCAGAAGACCACGAGTCTCCAAAAGAGAAAGTGGGGAGATGACAGATTTCAGGGAAGTGCATCTCGGCCTAAGTATCAACAGGAAAAGGGTAAACAAGTACAAATGGGCAAGCAGGCTTTAGGGATCTCAAATGCCTTGAATGTAGGAAAAATCATGGAGGAGAACCTTGTATGGCTAGTCATACCAGGTGCTACATTTGCAGTTAGGAGGGACACTTTGCTAGAAGTTGTCCAAAAAGGCAGAAAGCCACATCAAACCAAAGGTCTCAAGCCATAGGAAGAGTCTACACTCTAAGTGGTAAGGAGACGACTAAATCTCTTGATCTTATCCAAGGTAGGTGTAAAGTTAAGGATAATCTTTTAATTGTATTATATGATTCGGGAGCTTCTGATTCTTTTATTTCATATGAATGTGTGAAGAGCTTAGAATTACTTGTGTCTGAACTTCCCAATACTCTATCAGTATCCACCCCAATAGGAAAACCTGTAACCACTTCTTCTATTTGTCTAAATTGTTGTGTTAAGATTGAAAATAAGATCTTCTTTGTGGATCTTATTTGTCTACCTCTTGTTGGAATTGACATTATTTTGGGAATGGACTGGTTATCATCAAATCACGTTGCTTTGAATTCTTCAAATAAGACCTTGATGTTCATGTCTGATAAATCTCCCATACTTGTTTCTTTGGAGTTTGTGTTTTTAAATGCTAAACAAGTCAACCATTGCTTAGTAGAAGGGGCTCAGGGATATGTTCTCCTGTTTTCTAGTAATGTTGAGGTTGAGCAAAGTTTAGATGAGATACCTGTGTTGAGAGAATATACAAAAGTTTTCCCTAAGGAAGTTACTAAGTTACAACCTGAGAGAGAGATAGAATTTAATATAGACTTAGTGCTAGGGACTGGACCTATATCTATAGCACCATATAGGATGTCTCTTTTAGAGTTAGCAGAACTAAAAAAGAAAATAGAAGAGTTACTAGATAAATAGTTTATCTGAACCAACGTCTCACCATGGGGAGCACCAGTACCCCTGGTGAAGAAAAAGGATGGGAGTATGCAGTTGTGTGTAGATTACAGACAGTTGAATAAGGTTACAATTAAGAACAAATACTCATTGCCTAGGGTAGATGATTTGAGGCATCAATTGAGGGAAGCCATGGTGTTTTCAAAGATTGACTTAAGATCAGGATACCATCAAATTAGAGTTAGGGAATCAAATATCCCTAAAATTTCCTTTAGGACTCATTATGGACATTATGAATATCTTGTAATGTCCTTTGGTCTAACCAATGCACCGGTAGTGTTTATGGACTGTATGAATAAGATTTTTAGACCTTACCTAGATAAATTAGTGGTTGTCTTTATAGATGACATTCCCATTTATTCAAAGACAACTAAGGAAAATGAAAAACATCTCAAGATAGTACTAGAAATCCTAAAAGAAAATAAATTGTTTGCTAAATTGTCAAAATGTGAGTTTTGGTTAGAAAAGGTATAGTTCTTAGGGCATATGATATCTAAGGAAGGAATATTTGTTAACCCTAGCAAAGTTGAAGCGGTGTTGTAATGGGAGAAACCCATTACAGTAACAAAAATTATGAGTTTCTTGGGATTGGCCAAATATTATAGAAGATTCATGAAAGGATTCTCTTTACTAACTTTACCTTTAACTAGGTTAACTAGGAAGGGTAGTCCTTTTGTGTGTACGCAAGCTTGTGAGGATAGTTTCCAGGAATTGAAATTGAAGCTTGTAACACCCTGGAAAACATGTTAGGCTTGTATATGGATACAAAGGTAGCCTAATACATGCTTAACATGCCTATCGAATTTTGTGATCTTTTGAGTACGCTTAATCGCTTTGTTGTAGCACTATGTGTGAAATATAACTATTATTAGCCTTAAAAATTGGCTTAAACTATTTAGTTAATGGAAACAAATGTGAAAAAATTATTTCTAGGTCTTAAATGTGTGGATGAAGGTGTGGTTAAAATTTGAGACTAATCAGAGTTAGTTTGGTATTTTTAAGCATACTGGTTGTATGTTTTAATATCAGATTGACTCTGGTAGATATGGAAAAATATCGAAATGGTGAAATAAGATTTTTGATAAATCTTAGGATTTATTTTGAACTTGTTGGAAGCTAAGAAACTTGATCTGGTGAAATCTAAGTGTTCATAGCAGATCAGAGATATTAGTTTAGGCATTAAAGAAGCCAAGTGACCCACGGTTGTTTCTCTCTTTCGCCTTAACTATTTCTTCCTTCAAATGAGATATTTTTCTCTTATTTCTCATCTCTCTCATCGCTGCAGCAACCAAAGGCAAATGAAAAGGAAAGAAGCAAGGCAAAAGAGGGGATTCATCAACCAACTAAGAGGAAGAGTAAGAAGATTTTGGAAAGGAGTTGCTTAATGACTTCATTTATGGCCATTAAGGTAGGGGGAACCTTGTATTTACCCATCTTTCTACTTCCTTCATCTTGGCCATGCGATGTTTTAAAGTGAGGAATGGATTTTGAGTGTGGTTTTGTGAGTTTTTGGCTTGATTCGTGTTAAAGAACTTGAGGATGGCTTGTTTCTGGTTTGTTGCATGATTGGTGATGCATTTTTCATACCTTAAACACTTCTAACTTCACTTGAGCCAAAAGAGGGGTTTTATGTTTTCAAGGAGATGAATGATGCATTGATTCATGAGAAGTGTTTTGGTCATGGTTTTGAGAAGTATAACAGGTTAATGGGATGTTGTAGATGTTGGAAAACTTTTGGAAGTGGTTTTTAGGGGTTAAAATATGGCTTAGAAGCTATTGGAACAATGGATGAAGTTCTAGTTGTTGGGCACTTAATTACCCAATTTTTGTTGCTTAATCGCTGAAGGGCAAAGAACTTCTGCGTACAGAGCGATCAATGGCTCAGGTTTTGTGTACTTAAGTGCCCAATGGCAAAAGAAATAGAGGAATATTTCCATCATGGAGCGCCTAAGTGCTAAGAAAGTGGGCGCTTAAGTGCCCAAACACAAAAATTTCTAGGGTTTTTATCTTATGAAATTGGAATTCTTAACTCATATAGTTTCTTCTTTTATGCTTCTTAAAGAGTGATGAAACTCTAACAGGAGTATTAAATGAAGTGTTTATGTGATGAACGTAAATCAATTGGTACGTTATTTATTATGATATTTAACATCATTGTATTTCATGTTAGTAGTTGTGAATATAAAACCCTTGGCATGCTAGTTATTGTAGTGATTGGCATCATTGTTCTTCATAACTATATTGATGAGTTTGAGTCCTCACTGTTGATGAATCAAATGGATTTGTAATGCTAATTATGTGAAGCAATTAGACATGTTTATACATTTATGTATATAAGTGTTGAAGGATGTGATCCTCACATTTATGGATAATCCTTTGATAGCACGAGGACGTGCAGCTCCCTCCCTATTGGTTATCCTAAATAGAGTGTAGTTGAGGTAGATTCCTTACTACCAGAGGAAATCATATCTTTGGAATACACAGGGCAATTGGGGTGGTCTTTGTAACACCCGACAAATTGATAATTTCATGCTTAATAGTCATTTTATAATATTTGTGATTTTTGTGAATTTTTGTGGATTTTTTCGAAAATGTTGAATATTTTAATATATTTCTTATTTTGCATGTGCGCTGAGCGGAGTCGGGAAAATGAAATATTTTCCCTAAGGTTGGTAAACCTTGAACAGTGAAAACGTCGACGGGGGATCTTACTAAACCCGAGGCTGAGCACAGTTTACAAGATTTACATTTTTTGAGATTTTTATCTGTTAAATAAAAATCGCTGTACAAATTATTATCCATTGGATAATAACTATTGATTTCTGTTAACTATAACAATTGTCCATTGGATAATAGCTTGTTACAAAATGCTTGTCATATTTTCAAAAGTGTCCACTTTATGTCACATCATGTTGACATTTTTAAATTTCTAACAAAGCTTCTCAAAGAAGCTTTGTATCAAGCTTCTTAAGTAAGCTTTTCTTAAGCTTCTAGAACATTTCTCTCTCTCTCTCTCTCTCTCTCTCTCTCTCTCTCTTGTTCCACAACAATGGCCAATTTTTGGAGCCAAAAAGTTAGCTTTTCACTTTATCATTTCATTCTAATTTTAAAAACATCAAAAACTATCACTTTCTTTTTCCACTTTCCCTCCTCTCATTTTTCTCTCAAGCTCTTCTCTTCCTCTTCTCTTCTCCTCTCCATGGAACCAACACCATTGGAGATCATCTCCACTAGCTTGCTAAAACTACTTTCATTTCTTGCTTCCTCTCATCATCCTAAAGCTTTTCTCTTTGGTGATCATCTTCAAAAACTCAACTATTTCCCCTCCATTTTTCTCACCCCCCTCACGACCAAAGACTCCATTTTTGGGTCATCCAAGCTTTTCATTCAACTAACCTCATTTCCTACCTTTTCTCATCACCTAGAACATTTTCTCTTTTGTGACCATCACCAAAATCCACCATTTTTGTTTTCCTCCATCAAGCTTTAAAGTTGGAGACTTTAAGGTAAAAGTTCATAGCTTTCTCATTTTTCCATCCTATTTTTGTGATCCATGGTCACTTTGGTGATCATGGATGCTTTTTTCAAGCTTTTATTGTGATTCTTATGAGTTTGATGTCCTTAGGGTTTTCTTGAAGGTGGAGGATGAAATTCCCAAAGAAAAAGGAGCTTGCTTTCCTTGTTATTTCTCTTGGTAAGAGAGAGACTATCCACTTCAACCTCTATTGGTAGTGGGAATCTTGTTGTGTGTTGATTTTGAGAAACCCATGTTAGGGTTGCTCTCTTGATCCTATGGATTTTCTAATGCTTATTGTATTGATTTTCTCCAATATGGTTTTATTGGTTGTATTTGTCTAAGTTGATGATCTTGGATTGATTGTGATGGATTAGAAATATGAATGTGAAGCAAAAGTTCCTTGCTTTCTTTATGGAGGCTCATAGTCATAACCCCTTCAATAGGGTGTTCATGGTTAAAATTTTTGTAACAAGTTGGAAAGATAACTAATCAAGTAAATAATAATCAATGGAGAAATAAAAATCTAGAACCCTTAATTTCCTTGAGGCTCACGGCCTCTTAAGGTGAAAATGCCAAAAGTGTAATGTTAAAGTGGAGACTTAGTTCATTAGAAAATTAGAGATTATTAGAAGTTCATAAAATGGGAAGAATAAAGAATAAGACTTTATCCTATAATTTAGAACAATTTTGGACTTAAGAAAAGAACACGAGAGTGTATGAGACTTGAAGAACCTTAGAATAATTTTCTAAGTGGGTATGAATAAACTTAAAGTAGAGAACTTAGCTAACCAAGAGAATTCCTCTAGAGAAAGATTCCATAAGAAATGTTAATTTCAGTGAAACTTCATAATAAACCTAAAAAAGTGTATTGTCATATTTGAGAATTTGATAATATGTTATTGTGGGTCCATGTGTGGGACCAAAATTCTATTGATGTTTAACTTGGTCAAATTGAGGCATGTTATTAGAAAGTATATTATTGTTAAATATACATGGATATGCATTAAGTCATCATGCATTGTGAAAGTCCGGTGGGCTCTGTTGTAAGGTTGTATGCCTAGGAGATTGAATCACACCTTAGTGCGGGGGTGCGAATAGACTAAGTGTAGGTTATATCATTGACCTTGGGGGCGTCGGGGTGCAAGTGTCTCACAAATGGACAGTTGGTAGCTCCTCTGAGCTGTGGGATAGATCGATGCAAGTGCACTGATGATCTAGACCGAGACACTATCCTATATCGCGATCTTGTGAGAATATCGTTGTATAAAGCCTTGTTGCGCAAATGATTGATTTTTTTTTTCTGAAAAGCACTTGATTTTAGGCTGACGAGATACTGACATGTCTCCTTGATCATTCTCTTTGGTGTTTTTGTCTAGCTCCATGCAGTAGGATTTTGATATCGAATGTTGGATTTTGGTACCATGTGCACGTGCATAGTGGGTCAACATATTATTTAGCATTTATTCATATGATGATAGAACTGTTGTTTATTGATGTATAATTGTCTGGGTTTGTTAATTTGTTTATTATGTGAATCTTAATGTTGATTATTTATTCTTACTATGCTTTATGGGCGTCCAGGGCCGTTTTGTTTCTTTACTGCCATATTTGGTACTGCATGTAGGATGTCTCACCTCTTTTCTATATTTCTGCTATTTAGTATATTTATGTGTTTCTCTAAAGACGTTGGTGAAGAAGGGGAAGTGCCCGAATTCCCCGGGTTTTGGCCTAACTTTGATTAGTACCTATTTGGAACATGACTCCTTGTCCACGTGGCTTTTTGGGGTATGTTCGGCTGACATTTCATGGAGGTCTGGACTACTGGCACATCAACCTGAGCATAGATTATTGTATCTACCATGGAGACGTGACGGTGTCTCTGGCATAGGGTTGTCATGATCCGCCTATTTTTACTGCTAATGCATATTTGTATTTAGAGTTTTACTTGCCCATTCGTGATATGTGGTGTGAACGTTACTACTCCCCATAGGAGGATTCATTCTTATCCTCTGCACGAGCCCCCGCTCGTAACTCGGTTGCTCCGATGATGATTTCCTCTGACAAGGAAGACCCCGAGAAGGATCCAGCTACGATTCCTTCTCGTTAGTTTTAGGGGCTGATGCTGTTGATAGCTACTGATGGCTATCTATAAATCTTTTTGGGGGGCCTGATGTTTTGTCTTTTTGGTGGGCTATATATGTGTAATCATTTTGGGGAATGTAAAGCTTTTGCTTTTTGTATATATGTTAATGTAACTAAACAAGTATGGTATAAGTATATATATGTGATGTATGGTTTACTTTTTATACTAATTTCTGCTATAATTATGTTTCATCACTTTCTTATAAATGACAAAAAAAAAGAATTCTCTGAATTAATTATACGTTTATAAGTGAACAGACTTACCTATATTAAAATGAACCGGGTCTTTACTTATGTTTCGTTTTCTGCATTATGGTCTTGGTGTGACATTCCTTCCTCAAAAAGGGGCGTTACACTAGTTTGGTATCAGAGCCCAGGTTTAAGTTTTCTTTTGGGTCTTTGTGGTTAAGTCTGTCTTGTTTGTGCTGTGTGATTCTCTGTGTTTGGTATTCCGAAAGAATACATCTAATTTTTCCTTGTGTTTTGTTCAGTTTACCTTGAAAAAGTGGAATGGCACACGGTGGAGGTATTGCTGTAGCTGTTGAAGCCATGCAACGAATGGTGGACGTTATCGCACATCAAACTGAAAGAGCTGCTCAACAATAGGAAATGACTACACAATAGTTGGAAGCATCTGTTGATGCTCAAAATCTGTCAGAGTTTCGTCATAATAACCCTCCTCAGTTTAAGGGGGAATTTGATCCAGAGAAGGCTAGTCTTTGGATCAAGGAGCTGGAGACAATTTTCAAAGGCATGAATTGTGCTGATAACAAGAAGGTAACTTATGCTACTTTCATGTTGATCAGAGATGCAGAAGATTGGTGGAATGGGACGCAGAGATTACTAGAAGCTGAAGGCCGAGTAATCACCTGGGAGGTATTCAAGGATAAATTCTTGGAGAAGTATTTCCCAGCAAGTGCAAGACATGCTAAAGAGATGGAGTTCTTTAATTTGAGACAAGGGAACATGACTGTCAGCGAGTATGCTGCGAGGTTCGAGAGCTTGTCCAAATTTTCAACGTATTTCCAACACCAGTCAGACGAGGTGTGGAAGTGTCAGAAATTTGAGGAAGGATTGAGGCATGACGTGAAAAGGGCAGTCATAACTTTGAGGATTAACCAGTTTTCAGAGCTGTTGGACACGTGTCGCCGAGTGGAAGATCTGGATAAGGCGTGGGACACGAGAAATCATAACTTTAGACCTACTATGTTCCAAAAAAGAGGTGACAACAATGCAAATCGCTTTCAGAAGAAACCTTATTCCCGACCACCGGGAAATCAGCAACAGTCACCTAGTGGAGGTCCCAGCGGAGGTTCTAGCAGAAATCGAACTAGTCAGAATATGTCGTCTGTGCCAAAGTGTATGAAGTGCGGGAAGGATCACCGAACGAGGGATTGCGCCATCAAAGGAATCATTTATTTTCGATGTGGGAAGCCTGGGCATATCTCTCGTGATTGCAACCAAGCCAAGGCAGAACCTTCAGTCAACACTGTAAGAGCTGCAAAACCGCAAGCGGGAGGCTGAGTCTACACCATGAGTGGAGTGGAAGCCTCCGAATCTGAAGATCGGATACAAGGAGAGGGTACCATAGGAGGTAATCTTTTGACTGTACTGTATGACTCTGGGGCAACCCACTCTTTCATTTCTTATGACTGTGTGGGACGACTTGGTTTACCTGTGTCTTCTTTACCTTTTGATTTGACTGTTTCTACCCCTATAGCTAAGCCTATTGCTACCACCAAAGTTTGTTTAGATTGTCCTTTAGTTTTTGAAGGTCGAATCTTTTCTGTTGATTTGATCTATTTACCTCTTTCCCAATTAGACGTAATTTTAGGAATGGATTGGTTATCTTCTAACCGTGTCTTGTTAGACTGTTCTAGTAAGACCATAGTTTTCCCTATGGATGAAGTTTCTAGATTTTTGACGATCAACCAAGTTCAAGCTTTCTTGAAAGAAGGAGCTCAGGGATACATGTTGTTATCTTCCTTAAAAGTCGAGGGCGAGGCAGATGTGAATGCAATTCTAGTGGTTAACGAGTTTCTTGAAGTCTTTCCTGAAGATGTATGACGAGCGCCGAACTCAGTCAAAATTATAACCGAAGTTATTACCTAAGCTTGTAGCACAGTGACAACACCGGATCGTCTCCTCAAGGATCGTAGATGCAATTTAATCAAATCAAGTGAAAGTTAGCAAAGGGGGGGTTTGATGGTTCAAGGATCGCACTTAACAAAATTAAAAGGGAGAAATAACAATTAAAAAGCGAGTCAATTTAGAAACCTATCCAAGATTGGGTGGATTCAATCATAGACCCTTCATAAAACACTTGAAGTGCAATTGAATTGTTAATTTGGATCTAACCGAGATCTCTGCATCAAATCCGAGAATTCATACTAGACGATCGTCTAGAATTCAATTAACAAGTGATAAACACAAATCCGCAATCGCATCATTCATGAAAATCTATGTTAATTTCAAGTACCGAATTCAATTAACTTAGGCACAAATCAAGTAACCTAACCTCTTCAATTTGTGATTAATTTAGATCAATCAGTTCTAAGTTTCATCACAAATCTCAATCTTCATTTATGTGATTAGTTTAGATCAATCAGTTCTAAGTTTCATCACAAATCTCAATCTTAAACCAAGATCAATCAGATCAACATAAATAGAATCACCATTCATGCATTCAAGATCAAGAAGAAGAAAAAGAAGAAAGAAGAAGAAAAGAGGAATTCAATTACAAATCAAATACAATACATAACCAAGGTCTCAAGAATCCAAACCACAATCTCTTCAAGAGTTCTAAATTGACCGAAAGTAGCTTAGCCCTCCATCACCATGAAGAGAAGCATCAAAATATACAAAAGCTATGAGAAACTATGAAGAAACTATGAAGAAACAAGAAACTAAGAGAGAAATGAAGGAGAGAATACATGTTGTTCATGATAAATGGTGCCTTTTATAGAAGTCTAAGGTAACAAAATGACAAAGGGAAGTGGGTGGATGAGTGGGTGGATGAGTGGAGTGGTTGAGTGGATGGATTAGTGGGTTGGTTTTTAGTGGATTGGTTTAGTGGATGAGTGGGTGGAGTGGTTGAGTGGTTGAATTAGTGAAAAATGCCAAAGGACTTTTGGTGAGTGGAAAATTATGGACTTGAATGGGTGAGTGGATGGATGAGTAGATGAGTTAGTGGATGAGTGGGTGGAGTGGTTAAATGGTTGGATTAGTGTATTAGTGGATGAATGGGTGAGTTAGTGGATGAGTGGATGAGTGGATGAGTGGATTAGTGGATGGATGAGTGGATTAGTGGATGGGTGAAAATTTCGTGTCTGACTTGGAAGCCAAAAACGACCCACTATACTTCAGAACCATGAAAAGTGTTCTTCATCAAAGTTGTAGATCCTTGTCTTGGCTATAAAATGGATAGCTGGTTCGTCCAATTTGGCTTCCTTAAGCCCAAGATATGTCCCAAATACCGTAGGTTGCTCAAACCCAACTTCAGCACCTCTGTTCCGACTTGTAAACTCAAAATGACCTGCTAGACTTCTTTTTCTCAAAATGTGTTCTTCATGAAAGTTGTTTATTTGGATCTTGACTATCCACTGTCCAAATTTCAGCCCATCTCCATTATTACATCTTGAGATATGATTTTTTTGAGTGCACACTATTCGGATTCTACTGGCAGAACCCGTATTCTGACTTCCATGTAAACTTAGGTCCCTTAGACATCTGAATCAGACTTCGAGCTCTTCATCAAAGTTGTAGAGCTTCCTCTTAGCTTTCCTACAAGGTAAAATTCATGTTCATCAGATATTAGGAACTCAAGTTATGGCCAAAATACAGAA
The DNA here is from genome assembly GCA_029884605.1 of Ormosia emarginata. Taxonomy (NCBI): domain Eukaryota; kingdom Viridiplantae; phylum Streptophyta; class Magnoliopsida; order Fabales; family Fabaceae; genus Ormosia; species Ormosia emarginata. The sequence continues at coordinate 53,784,660 of JAQQTP010000088.1, forward strand.
ACAGTGTCAAATCTCAATAATGCTGAAAATATTCAATTAGGACCAATTTGAGCTCAAACTCACAAAATCATACCAAACTCAATCAATTAAGAATATGGAGAGTGTAAATGACTAAACAAAAGGGTTTCTTAATGAATAAAATATGTGATTATCAAATTCCCCCACACTTAGCTTTTTGCACTCCTGGGCAAAACTCAAGACCAAAATTTTACAATCAAGAAGAACAACCAAAAAGGTTCAAGGGATCAAAACATTCATGAGTTAACAATTCTCCACATCTCAAACTAACAAGCAAGGTATCTTCAACATGAATCGAGAATGAAAGATCTTCACAAGATTCCCTCTCAATCTCTCAAGTGTTTAAAAGGTAGGTATTTCACTCAATTCAACCCATGAAAATTGCACTACCATAAGCTTGCTTATCTTCTACTTCTCCACTACTCAAAACACATGCACACACAAATCATGAGGACTTTATTCAAGGTTGTAGTGAGGTCAAGGTAACAGGAGAGGATAAAATGGATATGAGAAGATAAATACCAAAGAGAATAAAAGCAAATGAGAGTGAGTTCAAATAACAAGCATAAAAGTTCATCCCAACTCTAGTGTATATTCCTTTACATATTCATTTCCCAATCCTTTTCTTTTTTTTTTTTTTTTTTTTTTTTTAAACACTTGGTTTTTTTTTTTTTTTTTTTTTTTTTTATATATATATATATATATGAACATAACTATATACATACATTTTTTTTTTTTTTTTTTTTTGGCACTCTTTTCTTTTTCAACAACCATTTTGTACATACACCCCACACTTGTTCAAAAACTCATCCATTAACCAAGCTAATGTTCTTTTATTCCCTAAGGTAAAGTAAGAACACGATTTCTCATTTAAGGCACATGATGAGCTAGAAACAAGGAATGGTCAAATAAGCTCAAAGGGGTTAAGCAAAGGAAAATATACAAGGTTGGCGGGAATCGAGAGAATTTTCAAGAAGTCAAAAGAGTGCTTGATATCATATTGGAAACAAGGTTAGCTATTTGGTTAAACTAGCTAATTAAGAAAGAGGGCCTCAATCATGTTCATGCGTGCAAGTGAAATGTAGCCTCAAAAAGAATCAAAGCAAGTTCTAGAGTGGTCATTAACATGAGTGAAAATCACACAAGAAAGAAGAGAATGGCATAAATGTTGAATCCATCCATTAGGCTCAAAATCTCACAAGGTATGCATCCATCAAACTCAATTCATAAATTCAATCATCCATCACCAAGCATATCAGTTCAAGAAGGAGAAAAATTATTCAATCATGCAATGAACCTCTTTTTTTTTTTTTTTTTTTCTTGAATTTTTTTTTTTTTTACAAATGAAAAGAAACAGAAACATGCTAAAATCTCTCCCCCACACTTAATAGAACATTGTCCTCAATGTGAAAGAAAGAGATAGAAAAGAGCAACACAACGATAAGAAGTGAATCATCGCTAAGCGAGAAAAGAAACACTTGTCGGTCTGCCGCATCGGACCTTGAAAAGAAACTCTTAAAAAACGTTAGTACTTCCATAATGCAATACTAATTAATTACTACCTAAAAAACTCCTTACTCGCCACCAATTAAGATGCGTCTCAAGAGTAAAATTACTCCTTACTCTGCCATCACTAATTGGTTTAATAAGTCCATGACAATCATATCATACTAAATAAAACAACAATAATTTTTTTTTTTTTTTTATCAAACTCATTAAAGAGAAAGTTTCGGATCAGGCTTTTGTTTCTTGTTACTTCCTTATTTGCTTCTGTTGACCAATCTATCTCGAGCTAATACCTTATCGGTACATACTCAAAAGCTTCTAATTTATCAATGAGCTCATCAATAGTGGAGGCGAGAGATAAGAAGTTGTCTTCTTAGAAGGAGTGATAAATTTGTTCCATGACTTTGTCAAGAAAAAATAACAAAAGATCAAAGAAATTATTAACATTCAACAAACCAATGGGTTTATGGTGGATGTTCGGTTCGACCAAGAGACAATTTGAAAAATTTCTTCTAAAGTACCAAAACCACCTGGTAAGACAATAAATGCATCAGAATTGTCAACCATTATTTTCATTCGTCCATGCATAGATGTTACCTGAATTTCTTCTCCAATTGTCCTTCCAGTGATGTTATTTTCAGCTAAAGGTTTAGGAATAACACCTAAAACCTGACTGCCTCCTAAAAAGGCAGCAAGTGATATAGCCCCCATTAACCCATGACAACCTCCCCCATATACAAGATGAATATTCCTCGCAGCAAGTGATCGACCAAGAGTGCTAGCTGCGTTTACAAATTCTAATCCCTTCCCATAACTCGACCCACAAAAAACACAGACATTTTTGAGGTTACGAATAGAGGTCCCATTCTATACTTTTCCTCCCTTTGAGTGTTTCTTAGTTGAAGGAAAATGGAGAAAATGGAGTGTTTAAATAGGAAAAAGAATGGAAAGGGGAATAATTGCACCTATGAGGGTAGGTTGGCTGTTGTCAGAAAAGGTTGAAATTAAGAAATACAAAATTTTTTTTTTTGTTTTTTTTTTTTTTTTTTTTTTTTTTTTTTTTGACTTCAAGAAAACCATCAAGGTAAAGAAGTCTAGAAACCCCTGAAGGACCCTGCTCAAAGGATCGTCTGTACAAAAGATCAAAATACAACAAAATGATACAAAGATAAAAGAAATAGAAAATGATGACATACCTGTATGTACAGTTTCCATGGCGTATCTTTATATTAAGATTGGGATGGAGGTAGTCTGCTCTTTCGGCTTTGTGCCAAAGCATTGTTGACCCGATATTCGATCCATTCAAGACCACCGTAACATAGGGCTCCCAAAAGGGACAAGTGGCCATAATACTGACCCATTTGCCTCACATGTGGAATACAATCTACCTTCTTTGTTTTTCAATTAAGAAGGTGGATCAGATGCATACATTTCCCCATTCACGGTTTGTGTTACCAAAGCCAACCCTAAGAAGTATACATTTTTTTTTTTTTTTTTTTTTTTTTTTTTTTTTTTTTTTTTGAATTTTTTTTTTTTTCATTTGTTTTTTTTTTTTTTGTAAAATGCCATGAAGAAGAAGAAGAAGAAGATGATATGTACAGATTGTTTGTGGATATGGCTCACATCCGCCTCTGGTTTAACGTCCGAACGGCTTAAACGTCTTCTATGAGTCGAGGATAAGCTTCCCATCCAATTTTCTTATAAATTGGCAAACAGGGTCTTTTAGAGTCGATTCCCAAGATCTGTAGCGTTGTTGTTCATCCTTGAAGAGATTCCACAATTTAAGAATTTCTCGATGCACCAATCCACAAGAATGCGTCTCAAGAGTCAATAAGATATCATCTAATGACTCCTTACTCGATCCATTCTTAATGAAGAAAATTTTATCTTCTCTATTTGCGGAAACCATCCCCTTAGTACGACATCGCTTGTTACGGTTCCATCGTCCACATTTGTGACGGACTTGTAACCTTTTTGCTCTTCTCCTTTTAGAATATGAACTTCTTCCAAGCCAGGGCATATATGAGTCAAATGAAATTGAGGACTCACTGCTAATCGGACCTTTGCTTCAATTATCCGGCGTACATCTTCGGCATACCCTTGTGCATTAACATTCTCAATCTCTCACATCGAACTTTGTAGATTTTTCTCGAGAGCATTTTGAGGAAGAGAAGGAAAATGTTTTCTCGGGTTTGAAAGAATGACATCCATTTTGAAGGAGAAGAAGGGTTCGGTTATTTTGGGAAGCGAAGAATAAACCGACTCAAGAGTCACGGAGTACCGTATCCGCCACTTAACCAAGCAACACAAAGAACTCAAGAACTTGGTTTTCCGGGAATGATTGAGTCTTTGTCCATTAACCTTAAGCGCATTACCATTCCTAGGATCCTCGGTATCGATCTTTGAGAGGATACGCGTGTCCGACAACAAAAGAACCGCGCCACCTAGATCTCAATTTTCCAAGGAGTAGGTGCGGATGATAATCTCAAAGCGAGAACTTTTGACCAATTTCGCAGACTTTTGCAAAAGGTGTAACGGACCTTTAATAAAGTAGGCCAATAAAATCCATACTTGCAAGATTTTCGCAGTTGTTTGTTGAAGAAAAAATGACCTCCACATGCTTTCGAGCGACTCTACCTACCTTATTGTCGGCACACATAGTTGTTTTTTTTTTTTTTTTTTTTTTTCTTTTTCTTTTTCTTTTTTTTTTTTTTTTTTTTTTTTTTTTTTTTTTTTTTTTTTTTTTTTTTTTTTTTTTTTTTTTTTTTTTTTTTTTTTTTTTTTTTATTCATAATGCGGATGGAGAAGGTTCATCACCTCCACTTCGCATTCTCTCGGAAGTTCATGATCTTGTTTGAGGCGGTGTCCATTTACGATGAAAGCTTTGGCAGTGACCTCACTTTTAATCTGAACAGGAAGGAAAAACATTAGTAACAATAAATGGTCCATCCCATCTAGACCTTAATTTACCAGGCATGAGTCGGAGGCGGGAGTTATAGAGGAGAACTTTTTGACCAATCTCAAATGTTTTCCTCAGAATCAACTTATCATGGAAGGCTTTGGTCTTCTCCTTATAAAGTTTGGAACTTTCATATGCCTCCAAGCGGATCTCCTCTAATTGCTGCAGCTGCAGCTTCCTCTCCAAACCTGCTTGATCTAGGTCCAAGTTGCACCTTTTCACCGCCCAGAATGCTCGATGCTCAATTTCCACCGGTAGGTGGCAGGCTTTTCAAAAATAATCCGATACGGAGACATCCCGATTGGTGTCTTATAAGCGATCCGGTAAGCCCATAAAGCATCCTCGAGCCTCTTGCTCCAGTCTTTTCGTTAGGTTGGCTGTCTTACGGAGTATCTACGCTTAATTTCTCTGTTGGAGACCTCGGCTTGCCCATTGGTTTGGGGGTGGTAAGGTGTAGAAACCTTGTGTTGGACTCCATACTTCTTCATCAAAGCCTCCATGCTTCGATTGCAAAAATGTGAACCTTGATCACTAATGATGGATCTCGGGACTCCAAACCTACGAGAAAATCGTGATCTAATAAAATCCACAACAACTTTAGAATCATCGGTCAGAGTGGCCTTAGCCTCCACCCATTTAGATACATAATCCACAAGAAGAATGTAAACAAAACCAAATGATACGGGAAAAGGACCCATAAAGTCAATACCCCAAACATCAAAAATCTCACAGAATAATAAGGGTTTCGGGGCATTTCATTCCTACGAGAAGTATTCCCTGTTCTCGGCATTGATCACAAGATTTGCAAAACATATATGCATCATGAAATAGAGTGGGCCAATATAATCCAGAGTCTAAAACTTTTCTAGCAGTCCGTTGAGGACCGAAGTGGCCGCCACATGCAAGTTTATGACAAAAGCTAAGAATGGAATGGAATTCATCATCGAGGCACACATCTCCTAATTACTTGGTCATTGCAAAATCTCCATAAGTAAGGATCATCCCACACATAATACTTTGACTCACTTTTCAATTTATCAATCTTAGCCTTAGTGAAATGTGCAGGTATTGCTTTAGCAACCAAGAAATTAATCAAATCAGCAAACCAAGGGATGTTGCCTTGCAGCTTGAAAAGCTGCTCATCAGGGAAAACATCATGGATGGGAAAAACATCTGCCTCCCTTTCAATTCGACTCAAGTGATCAGCCACCAAATTCTCCGCTCCACTCTTGTCACGGATCTCAATATCAAACTCCTGGAGGAGCAACATCCACCTAATCAACCGGGGCTTGGCATTGGGCTTTTTCAGGAGAAACTTCAATGCTGCATGATCTGAAAACACAACCACTCTGGAACCAAGCAAATATGATCGAAATTTATCTAAAGCAAAAACAATTGCTAAAAGTTCCTTTTCAGTTGTGGTGTAGTTGATTTGTGCAGGATCTAAAGTTCTCGAAGCATAGGAAATGACATGAGATACTTTACCGGCCCTTTGTGCAAGAACACTCCCAATGCATAATTAGAGGCATCACACATCGGCTCAAATGGAAGTGTCCAATCCGGCGGTTGGATGATAGGTGTCTTGGTCAATGCCTCGCTTCAATTGATTGAAGGCATCCCGGCACTTCTTGTCAAAGTGAAACTCCACATCTTTTGCAGTAAGTTGGATAGCGGAAGTGCAATTTTGCGAAATCCTTTATGAACCGCCGATAGAAAACTGCGCATGACCAAGGAAAGAACGAATCTCCCGCACGCATGTGGGGTAAGATAGGCATGAAATAACATCTATTTTTGCAGGATCTACCTCAATACCCTCACGAGATATCACATGCCCTAAGACTATACCTTGTTCTACCATGAAATGACATTTCTCAAAATTTAGAACGAGGTTAGTCTTAATGCATCTATGCAAGACTGAGCGGACTATCTAAACATGCATCAAAGGAAGATCCATAGACAGTAAAATCATCCATGAATACGTCCATGCAATTTTCTAAAAAATCAGAAAAGATACTTACCATACACCTCGAAAGGTGCCCGGAGCATTACCTGCAGACCAAAGGGCATCCTCCTATATGCAAATGTGCCAAATGGACAAGTGAAAGTAGTCTTCTCTTGGTCTTACGGGGCTATATGAATCGAAAATAGCCCGAATATCCATCCAGGAAACAATAATGTGACTTGCCGCTACTTAGCTCCAACATCCGATCAATGAAAGGCGGCGGGAAATGATCCTTTCGGTAGCCTGGTTGAGCGCCTATAATCAATGCAAACTCGCCAACTGTTTTGAACTCGTGTGGGCACAAGCTCATTGTTTCGATTCGCAACCACTTTGTGACCCCATTTCTTGGGAACCACTTGCACGGGGCTCACCCATTGGATCGGATATGGGATAAATAATGCCGACTTGAAGCGAGCTTTGTAACTTCCTTCTTTACCACATCTAGAATCGGGGATTTAGTCTCCTTTGGGGCTGTCTAACCGGTTTAATCCCTTCTTCCAATAAAATCTTATGCATGCATGTGGAGGGCTAATACCAGGAATATCGCAAGAGTCCATCCGATGGCTTGCCTATTACGCCTCAAAATCTGCAGTAATTTTTCTTCTTGATCGGGTTGTAGGTTTTTAGCAATGATCATAGGAAGTGTCTCACCATCTCCCAAATATGCATATTTAAGATGGTGCGGTAAAGTCTTCAACTCCAAGGATGGAGGTTGTACGATGGAAGGTAACAAGTGATCCAAAACTTGACTAACTCAAGCAACATTAATTTCAAAGCATGGTGTCGACTCTCATTCTCAATTGTTGCATCATCGGCATTTGTATCATTACTCATATGAGAATAAATCTCAAAGCACATGCGACACATGGTTCATCATCACAAGTGGCACATGTATCACAAGAAACAGAACCAAGATAGTCAACAATATCGGGGAATTCAAAGCATATAAATCGGTATAGACATCATCAACCAAAGCATCTCAATCATATCAACATGGAAAACAGAATGCTCCTCTAGGGGTGTCTCATGGCATCAAAAATGTTAAATTGTACCAAATTGTCGCCAAACTCCATAGAAAGGGTGCCGGCATGCACGTCTATCTTGGTCTTGGCGGTCTTGAGGAATGGTCTCCGCCTAGAATCAATGGAGCATGGTTTGTTGGAGACTCATCTTCCATGTCCGAATGTAGAAATCTCTTTGGAAAAATCAACTCATTCACCCGAACTAACACATCTTCCAAAGACACACTGCGGGATGAGCGGTGGCTCTATTTGCCAACTGAATCACGATACCAGTGGGTTGCAAAGTACCGATGTTTAAACACTTATACACTGACATGGGCATGACATTGATCGAAGCACCCAAATCTAGCATTGCATGCTCAAATCTAGAGTTGCCAATTGTGCAAGAAATTGTGAAGGTTCCAGGATCTTTGCATTTCTGTGGCATGCTTGGCAGAATCATTGCAGAAACATTTCTTCCCATGCTGATCTTCTCATCCCCTTTCAACCTTCTCTTATGAGTGCACAACTCCTTGAGAAATTTAGCATATTTTGGAATTTGCTTGATTGCATCTAGGAGGGGAATATTGATTTCCACTTTCTGAATGTCTCCATGACTTCTTTTTCCATTTCTGCTTGCATTGTTCTCTTGGATTGTGTGATCCTATTTGGAAAAGGCAATGGAATGGTAACATCTGAATTCTCTGCAATTTTCTTCGGAGGCACAGATTTCTGGACTGAATTATCCATTTCCTGGTCAATTTCTGATTGCTGTAAGGTTGGAACATCAACTTCTTTGCCACTTCTCAAGGTAATTGCACTTACGTTGCCTCTTGGATTGTTATTTGTTTGTGAAGGCAATTGGCTAGAACCTTGACTCTTTAGCTCGCTCACAGTGGTTGCCAGCTGCCCGATTTGAGTTTGTAAATTCTGAATGTTGGCACTGACGTTCTGCTGGAACTGAATGTTATTTGTGGCCATTTGTTTCATCAGGTCTTCCAATGATGGCTCGCTGGAGTGGATTGATGACTACCGCCGAAGCAGTTCTTTGTTAATCCGAATGCGGGGGTATTTGTTGGTATTTGTTGCTTGGACCTGTAGCTTGGTATCTAAATTGTTGTTCTTCTTGGTGGGGAAATTTGTTGTTGTTGGCTAGGATTCCCATATCTCAAATTGGGATGGTCTCGCGCCAACCAGGATTATAAGTACTAGAAAATGGATCATATCTAGATTGTTCTTGTTGTTCTGCGATATTGGGGTCTACCGGGAAAAACACCGTGCTAACAACACATTGATCTGGAAAAGCGGGACCATCTTCCCGAAGTGTAGGGCATGAATCGGTAGGATGAGATGAATTAGAGCAAATTCCACACACCGATGCGGTCATCTGCATGGGTGGTTGTTGACCCATCGCTATCTGTCTTACCAAAGAAGTCAATTCATCTAGTACGTGTTCCATTCTTTGTTGGTCCATATGAGATGCTTGAATTTCATTAACTCCTCTGGTTGCGGTGATGATCCGCGAGCCAAGCCCATTGGGTATTGGCTGCCATGTTTGCTATCGGATCTCTTGCGGCGGTAGGAGTTTTGTCTACTAAGGCTCCTCCGGAGGCAAAGCATCGATCATGCTTCTATCATTTGAGCAAACCCTCATAAAAGTATTGAATCAAGAGCTGGTCACTAATTTGGTGATGAGGCGGCTTGAACACAACTTCTTGAATCTCTCCCGGTATTCATGCAAAGTCTCACCGGACATACGTACGATGCCACATATATCCTTCCTAATTGCGGCGGCTCTCGAGGCGGGAAGAATCTCTCCAGGAACAACCTCTTCATGTCATTCCAACTTCGGTGAACCTGGTGAAAGATAAAACAACCAATCTTTGGTGCATCGACAAGTGAGAAGGAAATGCCCTTAACTTGATGTGTTCCTCGAGATGCCTTGTGGCTTCATGGTTGAACACACAACATGGAACTCTTTCAGGTGCTTATGAGGATCTTCACCCGCAAGACCATGAAACTTTGGTAACAAGTGTATCAAACCAGATTTCAACTCAAAATCTGCATCAAGATCGAGGATATTGAATGCACAAAGATTGGTAAGATACATCGGGAGCGCAAGTTCCTTAAGGGTTCTATTATGCATGTTATCGACCATGATTTCGGGATTACTTAAGTTATCGGGTTCACTCCCAAAATTAGGTTCAGAATTAACTGGAATTTATCACACGAGCTCTAATTAATCTATGCAAGGTCCTATCAATCTCGGGATCAAGATCAAGCAAGATATCGGATTGGACCTAGTCATGCATCAACTAAAGCACAAAAACACAAAAAGCGCAACTAAGCAAAATACACTAAACAACACTCAAAATATGCAAAAATAAATCTAGTTAATATGTCTAAACATTTTTAAAAATTATGGAATCAACACAGAACAAAATCTACATAAAAATGAAACTAGAAAATGCAATAAAAAATATTAAAAAATTGAAAAAGTGGTCTAAATGATAGAATTTCGAAAAACCAGGGGTGACCTCACAGTTTACTGTGAGTCTTGTTTATCAAGCTGTTTTCCTTCAACCGACCAAGTTACAGCTCATTCTGGGCATGTTTCAGTTCGAAAATTGCAATAGTTACCGTAATCACCTGTTTCCGTCTTTCCTAATTCAGAAAAATTCAAAAGCTAAGATAAAAATGTTAGTATGGTATGAACAATGTTAGTAAATGAAAAATAACTGTTAGAATAGGTAAAAAAAAAAAAAATTAGTAAGGTTACTCAAAATGAAAAGATTACACCTACGAGCTCCCGACAACGGCGCCAAAATTCGACGCGCCGAACTCGGTCAAAATTATAACCGAAGTTATTACCTAAGCTTGTAGCACAGTGACAACACCGGATCGTCTCCTCAAGGATCGTAGATGCAATTTAATCAAATCAAGTGAAAGTTAGCAAAGGGGGGGTTTGATGGTTCAAGGATCGTCTCCTCAAGTGGTGAGTATTCCCGCCTGTCACGCGGGTGACCCGGGTTCGATCCCCGGCAACGGCGCCAAAATTCTGACGAGCGCCGAACTCAGTCAAAATTATAACCGAAGTTATTACCTAAGCTTGTAGCACAGTGACAACACCGGATCGTCTCCTCAAGGATCGTAGATGCAATTTAATCAAATCAAGTGAAAGTTAGCAAAGGGGGGTTTGATGGTTCAAGGATCGCACTTAACAAAATTAAAAGGGAGAAATAACAATTAAAGAAGCAGATCAATTTAGAAACCTATCCAAGATTGGGTGGATTCAATCATAGACCCTTCATAAAACACTTGAAGTGCAATTGAATTGTTAATTTGGATCTAACCGAGATCTCTGCATCAAATCCAGAATTCATACTAGACGATCGTCTAGAATTCAATTAACAAGTGATAAACACAAATCCGCAATCGCATCATTCATGAAAATCTATGTTAATTTCAAGTACCGAATTCAATTAACTTAGGCACAAATCAAGTAACCTAACCTCTTCAATTCCGTGATTAATTTAGATCAATCAGTTCTAAGTTTCATCACAAATCTCAATCTTCATTTATGTGATTAGTTTAGATCAATCAGTTCTAAGTTTCATCACAAATCTCAATCTTAAACCAAGATCAATCAGATCAACATAAATAGAATCACCATTCATGCATTCAAGATCAAGAAGAAGAAAAAAAGAAAGAAGAAGAAAAGAGGAATTCAATTACAAATCAAATACAATACATAACCAAGGTCTCAAGAATCCAAACCACAATCTCTTCAAGAGTTCTAAATTGACCGAAAGTAGCTTAGCCCTCCATCACCATGAAGAGAAGCATCAAAATATACAAAAGCTATGAGAAACTATGAAGAAACTATGAAGAAACAAGAAACTAAGAGAGAAATGAAGGAGAGAATACATGTTGTTCATGATAAATGGTGCCTTTTATAGAAGTCTAAGGTAACAAAATGACAAAGGGAAGTGGGTGGATGAGTGGGTGGATGAGTGGAGTGGTTGAGTGGATGGATTAGTGGGTTGGTTTAGTGGATTGGTTTAGTGGATGAGTGGGTGGAGTGGTTGAGTGGTTGAATTAGTGAAAAATGCCAAAGGACTTTTGGTGAGTGGAAAATTATGGACTTGAATGGGTGAGTGGATGGATGAGTAGATGAGTTAGTGGATGAGTGGGTGGAGTGGTTAAATGGTTGGATTAGTGTATTAGTGGATGAATGGGTGAGTTAGTGGATGAGTGGATGAGTGGATGAGTGGATTAGTGGATGGATGAGTGGATTAGTGGATGGGTGAAAATTTCGTGTCTGACTTGGAAGCCAAAAACGACCCACTATACTTCAGAACCATGAAAAGTGTTCTTCATCAAAGTTGTAGATCCTTGTCTTGGCTATAAAATGGATAGCTGGTTCGTCCAATTTGGCTTCCTTAAGCCCAAGATATGTCCCAAATACCGTAGGTTGCTCAAACCCAACTTCAGCACCTCTGTTCCGACTTGTAAACTCAAAATGACCTGCTAGACTTCTTTTTCTCAAAATGTGTTCTTCATGAAAGTTGTTTATTTGGATCTTGACTATCCACTGTCCAAATTTCAGCCCATCTCCATTATTACATCTTGAGATATGATTTTTTTGAGTGCACACTATTCGGATTCTACTGGCAGAACCCGTATTCTGACTTCCATGTAAACTTAGGTCCCTTAGACATCTGAATCAGACTTCGAGCTCTTCATCAAAGTTGTAGAGCTTCCTCTTAGCTTTCCTACAAGGTAAAATTCATGTTCATCAGATATTAGGAACTCAAGTTATGGCCAAAATACAGAAACAGTGTCAAATCTCAATAATGCTGAAAATATTCAATTAGGACCAATTTGAGCTCAAACTCACAAAATCATACCAAACTCAATCAATTAAGAATATGGAGAGTGTAAATGACTAAACAAAAGGGTTTCTTAATGAATAAAATATGTGATTATCAATGTACCTAGTCTATCGCTGGAGCGGGAGATAGAGTTCCCCATTGATCTTATTCCTAGATCTAGTCCTGTATTTATAGCACCCTATAGGATGTCACCATCAGAGTTAGTTGAGCTCAATAAGCAGTTAGAAGAACTCTTGGAGAAGTGGTTTGCTAGACCCAGTGTGTCACCATGGGGAGCACCAGTGTTGCTATTCAAAAAGAAATATGGGACTTCGTGATTATGTGTCGACTATCGCCAACTGAATAAGGTCACAATCAAGAATAAGTATCCCTTTTCGAGGATAGATGACTTGATGGATCAACTGAAAGGAGCAGCGGTATTCTCTAAGATTGATCTACGATCGGGCTACCATCAGATTCGAGCAAAGGCAGAAGATATTCCCAAAATGGCTTTTTGTACCTGTTACGGTCATTACGAATATCTTGTGATGTTGTTTGGTGTGACTAATGCCCCTGCCATATTCATGGATTACATGAATAGAATCTTACGTCCTTATTTGGACAAATTTGTTGTTCTCTTCATTGATGACATTCTGATCTATTCTCAAAATCAGGAAGATCATGTTGAACACCTCAGTATAGTCCTCCAGATTCTGAGGGAGAAGAAGTTGTACGCCAAGCTGTCGAAGTGTGAATTCTGGCTAGAAGAGGTCAAGTTTTTGGGTTATGCAATCTAGAAGGAAGGGATTACAGTAGATCCGTCAAAGGTGGAAGCAATTCTGCAATAGAAAAGGCTGAAGACAGTGACAAAAATTCAAAGCATTGTGGGACTAGTTGGATATTATAGGAGATTCATTAAGGGATTCTCTAAGATAGCAGGGCCTCTCACTTAGCTCTCAAGAAAGAATCAAGCATTTGAGTAGACTAATGCTTGCGAAGAAAGTTTCCAAGAATTGAAGAAACAGCTAACTACTTCACCAGTGTTAGTTCTACTTGATCCAAGCTAACCCTTCGAAATGTATTGTGATGCTTCATACCAAGGATTAGGATGTGTGATTATACAAAATAGAAAAGTGGTGGCTTACACTTTGAGACAGTTGTGAGTGCATGAGAAGAACTACCCAACACATGACCTGGAATTAGCGGCTGTGGTATTCGCTTTGAAGATATGGAGGCACTTTCTTTATGGGACGATGTTCAACGTCTTTAGCAACCATAAGAGCTTGAAATACTTGTATGACCAAAAGGAGCTGAATATGAGACAACGAAGGTGGTTGGAGTTTCTGAAAGATTATGATTTTCAACTTCAGTATCACCTTGGAAAGGCAAACGTCATGGCATACGGTTTGAGCAGGAAGATGCTCAGTATCTCTGCTATGATGGTCAAGGAAAAGGATTTAATAGAGCAATTCAGAAATGTATAGTCCTTTGTGGAATTGGCACTAGGGAAGATCTGTATGAACATGGTCACTATTTCAAATGACTTAATGGAAGACATCTGAGAAAAACAGAAAGTTGACAAGTTTTTGCAAGAAGAAAGGGAGCTAATGAAGCAAGGCAGTGTGACAACATTAGAGGAAGGAACTGATGGAATTCTAAGATTCAAAGGCAGAGTTTGTGTACCCAAGGATTAAGAACTTAGGAAGTATATTCTCGAACACGCTCACTCGAGCCTGTTGAGTATGCATCCAGGAATAACCAAGATGTACTAAGATCTGAAACGGTTATTCTGGTGGCACGGAATGAAGGGTGATATTACCAGATGTGTGTCGTCTTGTCTGGTTTTTTAGAAAGCAAAGGTTGAACACTAAAGGCCATTAGGAATATTGCAACCCTTAGCTATTCCCGAATGGAAGTGGGATAGTATTGTGATGGACTTTGTGGTTAGATTGCCAAAGACCAAAATGGGTTACGATTCAATATGGGTAATCGTTGATTGACTCACAAAGCCAGCACATTTCTTACCCATCAACATAAGGTATAATATGGAGAAGTTGACTCAACTATATATTAGTGAAATCGTTAGGTTGCATAGTATGCCTACCAGTATCATTTCTGAGAGGGATCCAAGGTTCACATCAAAGTTTTGGCAAAGTTTGCAAGAAGCATTGGGAACTAAACTTCGGTTGAGTTTTGCTTATCATCCTCAAACCGATGGTCAATCGGAAAGGACGATTCAATCATTGGAGGATTTGCTCAGAGCTTGCACTTTCGAACAGACTGGAAGTTGGAATGAAGTTCTACCATTGGTAGAGTTCACTTACAACAACAGTTTCCATTCGAGCATAGGGATGACACCCTATGAGGCTCTATATGGACGATAGTGCAAAACACCTTTGTGTTGGTACCAAGATGGAGAGCACCCTACTATTAGACCTGATCTTATACAACAAATGATTGAGAAGGTCAAGATGATTTAGGAAAAGATGAGGACGGCTCAGAGTCGACAAAAGAGCTATGCAGACAAAAGAAGAAAGCTTCTTGAGTTTGAGGAATGTGAGCATGTGTTTTTAAAAGTCACGTTTATGACTGGGGTCGACCGAGTTTTGAAATCTAGAAAACTCACTCCCAAATTCCTTGGACCTTACAAAATTCTTCGCCAGATAGGTCCAGTAGTTACCAAATAGCCTTACCATATTTTCTTTCTAACCTTCACAATGTTTTCCATGTATCGTAATTGCGAAAATATATTCCTGACCCGAGCCATGTCATAGCACCAGACACAGTACAATTGAAAGAGAACCTAACTTATGAGACACCTCCTGTAAGGATTGGGGATATGAAGGTAAAGCAACTCAGGGGAAGAAGATCTCGTTGGTAAAAGTAATCTGGAATGTCACAACCGGAGATGTAACATAGGAGCTAGAAGACAAGATGAAGGAACAACATCCACAACTATTCTAAAGTATGCAAATTTCGAGGATGAAATTTCTTTTTAGAAGGGGAGAGTTGTAACACCTCGAAAATTGATAATTTCATGATAAATAGTCATTTTATAATATTTGTGATTTTTGTGAATTTTTGTGAATTTTTTCAGAAAATGTTGAATATTTTAATATATTTCTTATTTTACGTGCACACTGAGCAGAGCTGGGAAAAAAATATTTTCCCAAGGTTGGTAAACCTTGATCTGTGGAAACATCGACAAGGAATCTTACTAAACCCGAGGCTGGGCACAATTTACAAGGTTTGTATTTTTTATATTTTTAATCTGTTAAATAAAAATCACTCTACAAATTATTATCTGTTGGACAATAACTACTGATTTCTGTTAACTGTAACAATTGTCCATTAGATAATAACTTGTATTAAAATGCTTGTCACATTTTCAAAAGTGTCCACTTTATGTCATATCATGTTGACTTTTTCAAATTTCTAACAACGCTCATCAAAGAATCTTTGTATCAAATTTGTCAAGTAAGCTTTCTTTAAGCTTCTAGAACATTTCTCTCTCTCTCTCTCCCTCTCCTTTTCCCTCTCCCTCTCTCTCTCTCTCTCTCTCTTTCACTTTCTCTCTTGTTCCACGACAATGGCCAATTTTTTGAAGCAAAAAAGTTAGTTTTTCACTTTATCATTTCATTCTAATTTTGAAAACATCAAAAGCTATCACTTTCTCTTTCCACTTTCTCTCCTCTCATTTTTCTCTCAAGCTCTTCTCTTCCTCTTCTCTTCTCCTCTCCACGGCACCAACACCATTGGAGATCATCTCCACTAGCTTGCTAAAACTACTTCCATTTCTTGCTTCCTCTCATCATCCTAAGGCTTTTCTCTTTGGTGATCATCTTAAAAAACTTAACCATTTCCCTTCCATTTTTCTCACCCCCTCACGGCCAAAGACTCCATTTTTGGGCCATCCAAGCTTTTCATTTAACCAACCCCATTTCCCACCTTTTCTCATCATCTAGAACATTTTCTCTTTTGTGACCATCACCAAAATCCACCATTTTCGTTTTCCTCCATCAAGCTTTAAAGTTGGAGACTTTAAGGTAAAAGTTCATAGCTTTCTCATTTTTCTATCCCATTTTTGTGATCTATGGTCACTTTGGTGATCATGGATGCCTTTTTCAAGCTTTGATTGTGATTCTTGTGAGTTTGACGTCCTTATGGTTTTCTTGAAGGTGGAGGATGCAATTCCCAAAGAAAAAGGAGCTTGCTTTCCTTGTTTTTTTCTCTTAGTAAGAGGGAGACTATCCACTTCAACCTCTATTGGTAGTGGGAAGCTTGTTATGTGTTGATTTTGAGAAACCCATGTTAGGGTTGCTCTCTTGATTCTATGGATTTTCTAATGCTCATTGTATTGATTTTCTCCAATATGGTTTTATTGGTTGTATTTGTCTAAGTTGATGATCTTGGATTGATTGTGATGGATTGGAAATATGAATTTGAAGCAAAAGTTCCTTACTTTCCCTATGGAGGCTCACGGCCATAACCCCTTCAATAAGGTGTTCATGGTTAAAATTTTTGTAACAAGTTGGAAAGATAACTAATCAAGTGAATAATAATCAATGGAGAAATAAAAATCTAGAACCCTTAATTTCCTTGAGGCTCACGGCCTCTTAAGGTGAAAATGCCAAAAGTGTAATGTTAAAGTGGAGACTTAGTTCATTAGAAAATTAGAGATTATTAGAAGTTCATAAAATGGGAAGAATAAAGAATAAGACTTTATCCTATAACTTAGAACAATTTTGCACTTAAGAAAAGAACATGAGAGTGTGTGAGACTTGGAGAACCTTAGAATAATTTTCTAAGTGGATATGAATAAACTTAAAGTAGAGAACTTAGCTAACCAAGAGAATTCCTCTAGAGAAAGATTTCATAAGAAATTTTAATTTAAGTAAAACTTCATAAAAACCTTAAAAAATGTATTGTCATACTTGAGAATTTGATAATATGTTATTGTGGATCCATGTGTGGGACCAAAATTCTGTTGATGTTTAACTTGGCAAAATTGTGGCATGTTATGAGAAAGTATATTATTGTTAAATATACATGGATATGCATTAAGTCATCATGCATTGTGAAAGTCCGGTGGACTCTGTTGTAGGATTGTATGCCTAGGAGATTGAATCACACCTTAGTGCAGGTGCGAATAGACTAAGTGTAGGTCATATCATTGACTTTGGGGGTGTCGGGGTACGGGTGTCTCACAAATGGATAGTTGGTAGCTCCTCTGGGCCGTGGGATAGACCGATGCAAGCGCACCAACGATCCAGACCAAGAAACTATCCTATATTGCGATCCTGTGGGAATGTCGCTGTATAAAGCCTTGTTGCGCAAATGATTATTTTTTTTTTTTTGGAAAGCACTTGATTTTAGGCTGACGAGATACTGGCATGTCTCCTTGATCATTCTTTTCGATGTTTTTGTCTAGCTCCATAGAGTAGGATTTCTAGTATCAAATGTTAGATTTTGGTACCATGTGCAGTGCATAGTGGGTTAACATATTATTTGACATTTATTCATATGATGATGGAACTGTTGTTTATTGATGTATAACTAACTGGGTTTGTTAATTTGTTTATTATATGAATCTTGATGCTGATTATTTATTCCTGCTATGCTATGTGGGTGTCTTGTGCCATTCTGTTTCTTTTCTGCATAATTGGTACTGAATGTAGGATGTCTTACCTCTTTTCTGTATTTCTGTTATTCTGTATGTTTATGTGTTTCTCTGAAGACGTTGGTGAAGAAGGGAAAGTGCATGAATTCCTTGAGTTTTGGCCTGACTTTGATTAGTACCTATTTGGAACATAACGTCCCATCCACGTGGCTTTTTGGGGTGTGTTCGGATGACATTTCATAGAGGTCCGGACTGCTGGCACATCAACCTGAGCATGGATCGTTGTATCTACTACGAAGGCGTGACAGTGTCTCTGGTATGAGGTTGTCATGATCCGCCTATTTTTACTGCTAATGCACATTTGTATTTAGAGTTTTACTTGCCCATTCGTGATATGTGGGGTAAACGTTACTATTCCCCTCCGCTTGAGCCCCCGCTCATAACTCGGTTGCTCCGATGATGATTTCCTCTGACGAGAAAGACCCTGAGGAGGATCCAACCACGATTCCTTCTCGTTAGTTTTAGGGGCTAAAGCTGTTGATAGCTACTAATGGCTATCTGTAAATCTTTTTGGGGGGGCTGATGTTTTGTCTTTTTGGTGGGTTGTATATGTATAATCATCTTAGGGCATGTAAAGCTTTTGCTTTTTGTATATCTGTTAATGTAACTAAACAAGTATGGTATAAGTATATATATGTGATGTATGGTTTACTTCTTATACTAATTTTTGCTATAATTATGTTTCATCACTTTCTTATAAATGACAAATAAAAAGGAATTCACCAAATTAATTATACGTTTATAAGTGAATAGGCTTACCTATATTAAAATGAACTGGGTCTTTGCTTATGTTTTGTTTTCCACATTGTGGTCTTGGTGTGAAGTTCCCTCCTCAAAAAAGGGCGTTACAGTCTTTATCCTCAATGCCAAGAGCTATTGAAGACCGTGTAGTTGAGGTGGATTCCTTACTACCTGGAGAGAAGACTACTGAAACTTAGTTTCAGTGCTTGTTCAAGACTTAGGATGAACTTGTTTTGTTTTGTTCAAGGTTCATGCATGACATGACATTGCCATAGACTTGGTATCATAACATTATTCATTATATACGTAGGATATTGCATAGACATAATCAATAGATATAATTTGGCATAACATGATGATTATATGGGTGGTTGTCACCATGACATTTAAATTCATGACATTGCAATTGTATGGGCGATTGCATATTCTTGATGTTTGTATAACATATTGGTTTTGGAATACTTCTTCTGAAAATTGTGATTTCTCACCTCGATTGTGTTGCCATGTAAATCCAAGTGTGAGTTCTTTGAAAGGGAAGCAGAAGATGTTTGAAGACTAGTATAGTTTATATGCTTTATATCGACAAAGATTATATCTTTTGTGCCTTGAGAGGCCTAGTTTACTATTTTTGTACATAGTTTGTATTTATGAGAAATACCAATGTTATGTATATATTCATTAGATTGTGGCTCATATTTTCTTATATATTGTGGATATGTTATATTAGAAATGGTTTTGTAGTTAGTAACATGCTTGAATTTAATTAAGGTGGTATAATATAGGCTATACTATTGTTATTAAATTTAGGATGTTACATTATGATATCAGAGCAGTTCATCCTGTTGAACCAGGGTATGGACTGACTATGCTTTGACATGTTTAGGAGTTCCTTTGTGTGTGTTATGCATTTCTGTGTCTCTTGTTTGAGATGTTTGGGTAGGATTGCATGACTTGCTTGATGTTAGTTTGTTATTAGCTACTGTTATACGGTTACATGATATTGAGGACTGATCAACTCAATATGAATTGTTCTGTGTGTATAGGAAGCTATGGCACAAAAAAGGTAAACTCGTGAAACAAGGAACTCAATTAGGAAAAGTCCAAATATGGTCGAGGCCGTGATGGCAATGACCGATACGATGCGAGAGCAGACGACTGCTAATGTCAATGCAATGAGGTAGCAAGCAACTGCAATTGCGAGAATGTTTTAGCAAAGGGAGAATACCCAACTGGCATAACCTTAACCAGCACAAGTGGTGCAGGTGGAAAGGAATAAGGATTTTTATGATCTGTCAGAGTTTCGAAAATCTAGTCCACCATCGTTCAGAGGGGAGTATGACCCAGCGAGGGTCAAAGAATGGATAATATAGTTAGAGAAGATCTTTGCAGTTATGTGATGTTCTGAAGATCAAAAGATGTCTTTTGCTACGTACATGTTGAAAGGGGAGGCTAAGCACTTGTGGAATGGTGCAAAAAGGATAATGGTAATAGCAAGGACCCAAATTACCTGGGAAGTATTCAAGGTTGTCTTTTTAGAGAAATACTTTCCACAAAATGTGCAGGGAGAGAAAGAAATGGAGTTTTTACAACTATAGCAAGGAAGCATGACAGTTGGACAGTATGTGGCAAGGTTTGAGTTGTCCAAGTTTTCTTCTTCCCTTTGGTATAATCCAAATGATAGTTAGAAATGTGTGAAGTTTAAAACTGGTTTAAGAGAGAGCATGAAGAAGTTAGTGAATGTTACCAAGTGGCCTCAAAACTCAAGAAGAGGGTGAATTAAGTTTATAAAAACTTTTCGCAAAAATTTCAAAAAACTCTTTATTACCAATTTTCACTGAAGCTATTAATTAATAGAAATGAATGAATGGATAAGATAGAAAGATATTGCCCACCAATGAACCAACCAAGAGAGAAATAATCAAGTAAGCAAATAAACCAATGCACAAATGTAAAGAGGAGGGTTTAGAGAATGAAACACAATGATTTATCCTAGTTCAGCCACCAATCCACTTGTGACCTACGTCCAGTCCTCAAGCAACCACTTAAGATTTTTCACTATATCTTTAACTTTCAATAGGTGCTTGACAACCTTTACAAACTAGAACACTCAACACCTTGGGATACCTCACCCATTATACTTGAGCCTCTTTAAACAAGGGATGTCTCACCTTTTTTTACATAACAATCAAGATTGATAGAATGAAACTCTCACAAGAATAATTAATACAAATTGAAGCTCTATAATGCTCTTCAAAGATATCTCAAGTGATTTTTAAAAAATAGAGCAAGAAGGATTTCAAGGATTGATTCACGTATTAAAGTGTTAGATGTTAGTCATGCCAACCATCACCCAAGAGGGGGGGGTGAATTGGGTGATTACAAATTTTAATGCACCTTTGAGAAATTAAGCATTTTGAATCACTCAAGTAATAAAAGCAGCGGAACATGCACAACAAAGGTACAACTATTATAGATTACTCAAATACAACTTGGGATATATGATGAATTAAGCAAATAAGCTAGATATCAAGTTCATAGAATCAAATCACCAAGATGACAAGATATGCAATAGATAAATATACTACACTAAATATTGAAATTAAAGAGTGTAGGGAAGAGGGAATCAAACTCAAGAATTTATCCTGGTTCAGCCACCAACCACTTGTGGCCTACATCCAGTCCCCAAGCTTAACTTGAGATTTTCTTCACTATCTCCTAGACTTCATGGGTGCTAGGAAAACTTTTGTATAAACAAGAGCACTCCTCACACTTTGGGATACCTCACCCTTATGCTAGAGCCTCCAATTTTTCAAGCTTCACAGGTGCTTGATGACCTTAACAAACTTGAGCACTCAACTCCTTGGGATGCCTCACCCTTTACAATTTGGAAGGATACCTCACCCTCTCTTACAAAGCAATCAAGGTTGATAGAATGAAACTCTCACAAGAGTAGATATACCACTTGAAGAACAAAGTATAGAAGATAGAAAACTCTCTCAAGAGTGGATAATACAAATTGAAGAACAAAGGAATAGAAGAATTTTGTAAGAAAGAGCTCAAAATATGATTTTGGTGATTCAAGGATCAAAACAAGTGTTCAAGAGGTGTATAAGCTTCATACAACACTTATATATAGAGCCCAAGTGATAAAATAGCCGTTGGTAGTGTTTAGAAATAATTTTTTATGAAAACTAGCCGTTTATAGCCATTGGGAACATTTCTGGGCACTTGGTAATCGATTACACACTTTTGGTAATCGATTACACGGCTTCTGTCAACGTTGTAATCGATTACAGGACTTGTGTAATCGATTATAGCATTTTTGGTTTTGAAAGCTGACTTTAAAAGGTCATAACTTCTTCATTTCTTATCCGATTAAAGCAAATAACCAGTCATTGGAAAGATCTTTGAGTCTATTTTCAAATGAAATAAGTTTCACAACAAAACTCAAAGTATTTTGAAAGTCATGATCAAAAGAGTGACTAAAGGTCAGTTTTTCAAAACTCAAACTTGATTATTTTTGAAAACTGACTTTAAATTGTCATAACTTCTTCATTTCTTATCCGTTTAAAGCAAATGACCACTCATTGGAAAGATATTTGAGTCTATTTTCATATGAAATATGTTTCATAATAAATCTCAAAGTAGTTTGAAAGTTATGATCAAAATATTAACTAAATGTCAGTTTTGCAAAACACAAACTTGACTATTTTTCAAATGTGTGAACTACCACCAAGATTAACTTTCCAAAAATAGTTTGTTGGGCATTTAAATATGTAAGCACCATTTTTAAATACTTAAAAACATATTTGAGCTCTTTTCTTGTAAAACCTCGATCTTTACATAGGAGAAAACCTAAAAGGAAAATATACCAATTCTAGTCCTTAGGCTTCTTGATGTAATCCAAGCTTCCACAAATTTCTTCTCTTCAAATCTTGTAAATTGCTTGGAACATATTTATCATTCTCATTCTTCTTGAGTTGAGCATAGTTGTGATCTTTTGCTTTCTAGTTGCAATGCTCACTCTTGGTACTTGGACTATCCTACAAAGTATTACTCACTTAAAACAAACATAGTTAGTTCAAATTCATAACTTAATATCTTAATATGCATGATTCATAAATGTATAACTCTAATTAGTCTAACATGCATATAAGAATGTTGCATATATCTCATTGCATGATTATTAAGTGAAGTATAACTAAATAAAGTATATAATCATGCATGATCCAATATATCTCTTTTAAGCACATATATGTAACATGATCAATATTCTTTTGTGATGCATTTGTCATCTATAAAACACATCTATCAATCATAAGCATCATTCTTTTTGTCTTATATTTGTCATCATTAAAACTTAACATATTAAACCATTGAGGCAAAGACAATGCTACAATCTCCCCCTTTTTGATGATGACAAATCACCAAGGAAAAATATGCAATATAGAGGAATAGATATTCATGTAAGCATTTCAACAATAAGTACAAGAACATACATATTTTTCTTTCTAGTTTTCATCCAAGGAAAAATATGCAATATAGAAGAATAGATATTCATGTAAGCATTTCAACAATAAGTACAAGAACATACATATTTTTCTTTCCATTTTTCACTCCCCCTATTTGACATCAACAAAAAGGCTTAGGAAGGAAAGATAATATTCTCACTCTCTTTATAAACAAAACTCGTGTTGTCAAAAAGAGTAGGATCATCAAAACTCAGAAACTTCTTCAAGTTATTCAAATCATAACTATCTCCCTTTATTTAATTCTACACATGATTCAAGAAAAGAGAGATGAAACAAGCATGTTTTCAAGATATAAAAGATTATTCATGTAATACTTGTCACATTTTGGTACATCAATATTTAGCATATGATAGCAATAAGCTTAGTAAATTATATCTAGCATATAGTATCTTGCATACCATATGATAAATAAGTACCACTTGACATCACTTTTTAGGAGTTACAAAATATTCGTGTAAGATCATGGATTTGAGGTTTTCAAATGAAAGATCATACAACTTGTCACATATCAAGCATTTCTCAATGAAAGAATAAAAAAATATAAAGTTTAAGAATGTTTACCTTCTTTCATTGATAGAGGGAAAGAGAATAAGAGATGATCTCCATTGACATGTTGATAGTATTAACAATAGAACACTTCATGTCAAACAAGGATGTAAGCTATGAGATATAAACAACAATTCAAGAGCTAGGCTCCCTCTCATTGAAGCACAAGATGGATAAAGTGAAATATGTATACTAAGATCATGCAATCATATTACCATAAAAGGCCATATTCTTAATCCATCAATCAAAAACTATTTTAAAACTTCTCCCCCTTTCAAAAAGAATTTTGTAAGAACACATTATATTTTCAAAAGCATTTTAGAATGGTAGAAAGATTTTATATTAAAACCATATATTCTTTTCAAGACAAGAGCATGATTCTCATATGTGTTATACTACAAAGAAACCATAGATCAAGAGAATCATAGGTATCAAACATTCACCTTGATGAGAAATGTTATAGGGATCAAAGTATGTATAGAACTAATATAATCCAACTTATATGCAATGACAAAAAGATTAGCAAGTTAATATCCAATTAGACACTTTGTCAATGCTAAGCATACTTCTCATGTAAGGAAAGCATCTAATCATTTAAGATCAAATTATCAACAAGTATCATATAATCTATAGCATATAGAATACCATAATAGCTTAGGGATAGAGATACTTATTGAGAGAGTAATGCTTCTTTAGAATGTTCTTCATCTATTGGTCCTTTGAGTTTGAGCTTTCTTTCATTGTGTATTCCATTCCATTGTACTTGAAGAAAGTCTCCTCATGTCCCTTTTTCATTCAACTCTTCTCTTTATCCATTTATGCTTGACATTTCAATATTTGATGACTATATTTCAAAAAGTTCTTTAAAATATGGGTTAGCATCGAATATCATTTAAACTTATTTACAAGCATAATTTAGGTTTATATACAATGTAAAACATGTACCCCATTATCAACCATGCAATGTTAGCTCTTACAAGAATAAAGGAAGAACATATGCACTTGAATCCAAAAGCATAGTTTAAGCATTTTCAAAGCAAGATTCAAGTTTGTCAAGAAAGACATGATCATCATCAAAACATATATAAGCGTTTTGGGGCAAACAATGATCATGTAAGGCATGTAAAAACAACTCTCTACTTCTCCAAAAATCATATGATATTCAATTTAAAACATAGATGAGGATAAGAGATTGATGTCACCAAAAATGTACTCTTTGAGTTTTTGTAGGTGATTCCAACTTCCATGCCTCAAGGCTCCTTGAGAATGTTGTGGTTCTCCATGCCATTATTTTTATATTTTCATCATTCTTGGAGAACTTGGACCATTTCAAATTTTCCAAACCTCAAGTAGTATAGTTGTATTTCACTTCAATGCATGCTTGAGCTAATAGTCACCCTACAACACAATTTGAAGTACTTTCTTTGGTATCCACCAATTTTGGATCCATAGAGGTTAGTCATTGATTAATAATTCATTATGCTCTCATAAAGATTAATTTTTCCATGGTATGTAAATTGAGCACAACAAAATAAATAATCAATTATCATTAAGCACATAGCCAATAACATGTTTACTTTCATGATATATAGACAATTCAAAACATAGCAAGCATACCTAGGCATTGTAGAACCTTATGTACCAAGATATATAACAAATTAATGAGCTTATAGTACAATAAGAATGAACATAATCATGTGCTAAGCATAATATTCAAAATTTATTAAGTACACATGATTCTATTAAACAACTAAGGCCTACAAGGAATATTCCTTAAATTCATTGACTTTATAAATGAATATTCATAAGAGGTAAAAACTTTTGATACCTTGGTCTTGGTAATCAAGGGAATACTTTTCCTTACCCATTGCTTCTCTTTTGGAGTCTTGAACTTTACAAGTTCTACATTATGTACTTGAGAAGCTTTGGTTGAGGTCATCTTCCTTTTTTGACCAAAACTTCTACCATTGGGCTTAGGAAGCATTCTTCTTGATGATTCCTCTTTCCTTTGACCAATTAATCCATCCTTTTGAGAAATTTTCTGCATAATTGAAGCACTAGGAGGGCATTTTGATACTCACTTCATCTTGGATCCTTGAATGTTAGTACTAAGGCCTTTAGGATCTTTAGGGACCCATAGCATAATATTTCTCATATAAGGATTTCTTCTATAATTGCATAAATGAGAAATATGTCCTAGATGACCACAAAAATTGCAAACAGTTGAATTTAATGATGACTTGGTCCTTTGAAGATCATTTTTAGAAAACATAAGCCTTTTGTTGTTTTTATATTCTATGTCATTCTTGCCACAAGCCTTACTTGAATTTTCATGTGAAATAACATCAATTTCATTCTTATTAACAATCATGGATTGTAAACAATTAGAATCATTTGCTTTGGCAAAATTGGAATATAAGTCCTCAACATGATTTTCTAAATCAATACACTTTTCACAAGAAGTTGAGGTTTCACATTTCAAAGGCATTTCCTCATCAAGAAAAGCATATTCATTTTTCAAAGTCTCAATATAATTTTCAATGGAGGAAATGTTTTCTAAACAAGATAAGTTTTTATTTTCTAAAATCAACAAGCCATCATATATTTCATCATATGCACATTGTAGCTCATAATAAGAAGGACTATATTTTAGTTTAGCATCATTTACCTCAAAGTCCTTTATAGCCATATAGAAGGTAGTCTTAATTTGTAGCATGCTTGGCTCTTTGAGGAAATCATCATCTTTATCATTGTTGTCCATCAAGGATTCAAGAACATCTTCTTTCTCAATTTTGTTTTGCATTTCCTCTTCTTCAAATTGAGCACTATCATCATCAAGAGGCATTGAGCTTATTTTCTTGCTTTGAACATGTTCTTGAGGACATTTTTCAAAGTTGTCTTCCTCTAGAGGTTTTTGCTCTTCTTGCTCTCTATATACAACTTTATGTAAGAAATCATTGTTAGCAAGATAAATAGCATCAAGAGCATCCCATATATCTTTAGCACTAGAGCAACTCTTAATTCTAGCATAAGCATCATCATTCAAACTGCTTTTCAACATTTGCATTGCTCTAATGTTCAAGGAAAAGCATTTTGACTGCAGGATTTAAAGGATGCAAACCCAAGTACAGGTTGTCTCAAGTAGTAAATTTCTCGGGAGTCCGAGGTCGATCCACAGGGAATTGATGAAGAAAAATTAATTGAGGTAAGAAGAGGATTTGTCACAACACCAAAAGGAATAAAACAAGTTCACAAATGATGATAAGGGCTTGCTTAGGTTAGGAGATCCACTCTTGGTAATAAATTAAAGATAAGATTATTTTTCTTTTTAACTTAATTGAAATCCACACACAACAGAGGTTCCAATCGGAAAATATAACATTCAAAGTTCAATTATATATGTAATCATATTATGATTCCTTTAATTATCTACAAACATTTATAAATGAGTTCAAGTATTCACTGTGCCAATCCTATTGTCTACAATAAATCAAGATCTCCATTAACAAAGAAGGTTTCTAAATTGATTGGAAACAAAATACAACATATATAATGTTCATTTAATAATATATCATTTAAGCACAAGAAATAAAATATTCTAACCTTATTTCATTACCAAGAGCTTCACTCTTTCACCCAAGCAAGATGAAGATTTAGTTACTCATGGATAAGAAGAAAGAAAGAGAGAAGAAGAGAAAGATGAACATGACTTCAATTTAGAACAAGAGAAAATTACAACAAAGGAAAACAATAAACAAGCATAACTTTAACTTGTACAAACTAAGCCTCACACCAAGTTCTTCAAATGGTCAGCCAATGGTGCCTTTTATAGAGGATTAGGGATACAAAATGACAAGGGGGCTGATTAGGAGTGGGTGGATGAGTGGATGAATGAGTGGAAAATGCCAAATGGTGAAGATAAGAGTGAAAAATCATTGAGATTTCTTGTCTCTGAAATCATTCATTGGTTAAGTCATTGATTTCGTCATTTCTGAGCCAAGTGGTCTTCATGAAAGTTCTAGGAAATTGTCTAAGCTTTCCAATGGCTCTAGAATCACCCAAAAATTCGTCCTACAGCCCAAGATATGACCCAATTACTACAGACTGTTCAGGCCCAGTTTTAGCACCTCTGTTTTGACTTTCAAACCCAATATCACTATCAAGGAGCCCAAATCAAGTTTTATGTTCAACATGAAAGTTTTAGATCTGGGTCTTAACTTTCAAATCTCCAAATTTCAGCCCAAGATAATTCTTGCAACCCACGTTATGCTCTGATTACTGTACACTATTCAGGTTTCAGACATAAAACTCGTGTTGTGTCTTCCAAACCCAATTAGCTCCACTAGATGTCTGATTGAGACTTTGAGCTCTCATCAAAGTTGTAGAGCTCTCTCTTATCTTTCCTACAAGATAAAATTCATAATTATCAGACATTTAGAACTCAAGATATGGCCGAAATATAGAAACAACGTAAGACCCAAATAATGCTGAAAAAATCAATTAAGTCCAATTTGAGTCCAACCTTACAAAACATAACTAGGCTTAATCAATTAAGTACATGGAGAGTGTAAATAACTAAAAATGAGGGTTTATTAATGTATAAAATATATGATTATCACATTTCTTGTCATAAGCATTCAAATCTTGTTTTGGTTTAGGAGAAAATCCATCAAGCACAGCATCCCACAAATCAAGATCAATAGATTGCATATACAATTCCATTCTAGCTTTCCAATAAACAAAATGCACACCATCAAAGAATGGTGGTTTATCAATTTCAAAACCTTCCATTTTGAAAAGCTTTTTAATGGTTGCCAACAAATAAGGATCTTTAACTCTAAGCGGTTAAGCTTTCACCAGAGCACGAAGCTCTGACACCACTTATTAGTCATGGCAACCATCACCCAAGAGAGGGGGAGAATTGGGTGATTACAAATTTTAATGCACCTTTGAGAAATTAAGCATTTTGAATCACTCAAGTAATAAAAGCAGCGGAACATGCACAACAAAGGTACAACTATTATAGATTACTCAAATACAACTTGGGATATATGATGAATTAAGCAAATAAGCTAGATATCAAGTTCATAGAATCAAATCACCAAGATGACAAAATAAGCAATAGATAAATATACTACACTAAATATTGAAATTAAAGAGTGTAGGGAAGAGGGAATCAAACTCAAGAATTTATCCTGGTTCAGCCACCAACCACTTGTGGCCTACATCCAGTCCCCAAGCTTAACTTGAGATCTTCTTCACTATCTCCTAGACTTCATGGGTGCTAGGAAAACCTTTATACAAACAAGAGCACTCTTCACACTTTGGGATATGTAACACCCCAAAATTTACTTTTCTACTATCAGAATTCATTCTAAAATATTTGTGATTTTCTGAAATTTTTCTAAAATTTTCTGAGAACGCGGAATATTTTAATATATTTCTCGTTTTACGTATGTACTGAGCGGAATCGGAGAAATGAGATATTTTCTCCGAAAGCCTTGAACTATGGAAACGTCGATGGGGGATCTTACTAAATCCGAGACCGGACATAGTTTGCGAGGTTTCACATTTTTCAAGAAATTTAACAGTAATAATAATGAAACGCTGTGTAGATTTCAACTGTTAGGTAAATTAATGCTGACTTCTATCAACTGTAATGATTATCTACTAAATAATAACATGTATTGAAAACATTATCCTACTATCCAAAATCTACTTTGTATCACATCCATTAGCTTTAATTCCAAAAAGAATGATTAAATTGATTAAGCTTGTCAAGGGAAGCTTCTTAGAAATTTCCCAAATAATTCATTTTTCTCTCTCTTCACTCCCCACACTTATTCCCACGGCAGAGGCTATTTTGGGAGCCTAAAATACCCACCTTTCTCATTCTCACTTTTATCATTCCACTCTTACACTTCAAACACTCTTCTCTTCTTCCCCTTGCTTCACCACCGTACACACACTCATTGGAGATCATCTCCATTGTTTGCTACCACTAAACTCATTTCGTGTTTTTTTCCACCATTCCAATACCATCCTTTGGTTCTTCTTCTTCCACTATCCACCATTAAAGCTAAAGCTTTGAGCTTGGAGGTAAAGTCTTCACCTTTCCTTCACTTTCTTCTCATTTTCGTTTTTCTTGGTCACCTATGTGATCAAGAACTCATTTTTCCATGGTTTGAGTGGACATTATGGAAATCACTCACATTGGTGTTCTTCATGAAGGGGAAAACAAAAATCTAGGGCAAGAAGAGGTAACACCTTGTGTTGTCTTCCAAATAGGTAAGAGGGAGATGATCCTCTTCAACCAATCTTGGTAGTAAGGGAATGTCTTGTATGTGTGTTGCTATTGTTTTCTGAATCCATGTACAAAGTTCTCTCATTTTTATGTTGTTCTTCATGATAGTGCATTTTGTTGGGTTTGTATGATTTATTGATGTCTCTTGCATGATTTGAAGACATATTTGAGTAACTTGTTGATTAAATATGATAATGATTGGTTTGGTTTGAGTTAAAGGACATGGAGAACTCTGTTTTCGCAAGTTACGCGTGGTAATCGATTACAGGGCTTGTAATCGATTACCAAGCTCTTAAGTGCGAAATCATGATTGGAAGTCTAGTAATCGATTACGTCTTGTGCATGTCGATTACAGAGATTCTGTTTAGCTTATGTCGATTACTTGAGTGGTGTAATCGATTACCAAGCCTCTGATGTCACGAAATGGTGCTTCTGGGAATCACGTAATCGATTACAACTTGTGGGTAATTGATTACGGAGGTTCTGTCTAATTGGTAATCGATTACCAGGGCTATGTAATCGATTACCAGATCCTTGAAGTTACTAATCGTGGTTCTGGGAATCACGTAATCGATTATAATGAGATTGTAATCGATTCTGAGAGATTACTATTACTGTTGTAATCGATTACAGGGTGATGTAATTGATTACCAAGACCCAAAAATGAGATTTTTGAGTGGAAATGATTGAAATTATGGTTCCTTGCCCTTTGTAACTCAAACATAACCTAAAAACCCTGGATTCAAGGATTTTACTTTACTTAAATGCGATAGGAATATGTATTCATACCGATAGAGAAGAAATGATTTTGAAAATGGAATCCTTGGATCCATGACATGGAAATTGTGGCATGTGTGAAATAAGGAACATATATTGATACTGAGAATTATTGATGTAAGTGTGATTTCCCTATGTGGGTTATGCACTTATTGATTTAGTACTCAATGAGATAAGATTGATGATATGCCATTGAGGCAATGTTTTAATAAATGTGTTGTTGATATGTCATGTTGGACATTGATTAATGCTTATGTGCCATTGAGGCAATGCTTATGTTGAATGCATCATTGATGAACATACATGATTAGACATTGTGTCATCATGCATGTGTGTTGTCCGTTGGACATTGTTGAGAAGGCCGTGTTGCCTAGGAGTTTGAATAACACCTTTGTACGGGTGCGAGTAGACTAAGCGTAGGTGTCATATGTTGTTGACCTTGGGGGCGTTAGGGTGTGGGTGTCTCACAATAGGCAGTGGTAGCTCCACTGGGGCCGTGGGATAGACCAATGCGACACACCAACGATCCTGTCTGAGACGCTGTCCTATATCACGATCAACTGTTGAGGTACCATGTATGAGCCAATGCGTAAACAATTTTATGAAAGAAAGCACGCTGTATTTTAAGGCTGCTGATATACTGGTATTACCCTTGATCATTCACTCTAAAAATGTTTACGTCTAGCTCCATGGAGTAGGAACTTTGGTACCCTTGTTGCATTGTGAGTTGTCAGTCACATGGTCCATTGAGCATTTATAATTGGATAATGTGTTTACTATTATGACTGCGATATTTATTTGACTCTTGGTAATGCTAATGTTGCTAGCTAGCTATGGATAATGTTAACTATTGTTCTTTACTGCTTTACTCTCGTTAAATTGCTTTCGAGTATTACTGCATTTGTATGGATTAACTGTGTCTTATGTGGGCGTTCGACACCGTTTATTTTCTTGCTGCCATGTTGGTACTGAAAGCTGGGAATCTCACCTCTTTCGGTAATTTCTCTATTTTGTATTTTGGTTGGATCGTGTGCTCTCGAGAAGACGCTCGTGAGGAGGACAAGGAAACCACTGAGTTTCAGGGTTTCTGGCCTTATCTCGACTGAGATCGAAGTTGTTGAGGATGTCATTTTGACTCCGTGGACTTTTTGGCTACGTGCGGATCAACTTTCTTGGAGGTCGAAGCTGGCGGCATATCAACGTGCGCATCGATCGATGTGTATACCATGGCGATATGATGGTGTCCTTAGCGTGGAGACGTTATGACGCTCCTATTCTGGATTTTCATGCTTTTGTATGGCTGGAGTTCTATATGCCCGTGAGGGACATGTAGGGTGAAATGTATTATACCTTTCATGAGGATTCCTTTTGTCTACTGCCCGGGCTCCTGCCCGCTGTTCTGTCGTCCCGATGGATGTCTCGTCGGATGACGAGGACCCTGAGGAGGATCCATCTACGGTTCCTTCTCGTTCTAGGCAGTCTTAGGGTTGGTTTTAATTGATGGCTACTGATGGTTGTCCGTTTATTTTGAGGGAGCCTGACGTACTACTGGGTTAGTGGATATATATATATATATATATATATATATATATATATATATATATATATATATATATATATATATATATATTTGTATCTCTTGGGGTAGGTACACATTTTGCTTTTTGTATATTTTTGGAAATGTAATTTAAATAGGCTTGTATTTCTGGTACAAAGTATGTAATTACCCTTATTGTGAATGGTCGTATGTTTCATTCCACGTTGATTTCGCTTTGACTTTTTTGACAAAAGTTTTATTGGAAAGAGAAACTTTTAATTTTAACTCAATCACGCGATATTTACAAACAGGTGTATATGTACATTAAATGGAAGTTTTAACCGGATTCATGTTTAAAAAAAAAGAAAATGTTCAAACTTTCCATAATCATTTGTGTGTCGTTTCACTATAGTGCGACGTTCCTTCTTCTTACCCATTATGACTAAGGGAGAAAAAGGGGCGTTACACTATCTAGGTATCAGAGCTCCCGATTATGTTTCTTTTGGGTCGTGTGGTTTTTGGACTGTCTTGTTTGTGCTGTGTTACTCTCTGTGATTTTGTTGTTCGGTATTCATAAGGATACATCTGACCTTCTCTGTATTTTGTATAGCTCAACTTTAAAGGAAACGATGGCTCGTCGAGGTGATATGGCTGCTGCCATAGAGGCGATACAAAGGATGGCTGAGGCAATGTTGCAACAGAACCAACAAATAGCTCAACAACAGGCTAGGGTTGTACAACAGCTAGAGGCTGCAGTGGACGTTCAGAACTTGGAAGGATTTCGTCGCGCTAATCTTCCACAGTTTAAAGGGGAGTTTGATCCGGAGAAAGCTACATTGTGGATCCAAGAGTTGGAGAAAATATTTACGGGTATGAATTGTGCTGATGATAGGAAGGTGACCTATGCTGCATACATGCTGATGTGAGACGCTGAACATTGGTGGACGGGAGAACAAAGGCTACTGCAAACCATGAACAGAGTGATAACTTGGAAAGTGTTCAAAGAAAGGTTCTTGAACAAGTATTTTCCTGAAAGTGCCAGGCACGCAAAAGAAATGGAATTTCTAAGGTTGCGACAGGGAAGCATGACTGTGAGCGAATACGCCGCCAAGTTTGAGAACTTGTCCAGATTTTCGACCTATTTTCAACTTCAACCCAATGAAACTTGGAAGTGTCTGAAGTTTGAGGAATGCCTGAGGCATGATGTGAAGAAAATTGTGATAGCCTTGAAGATTTCTCAGTTTTCTAAGCTACTCGACACTTGCTGCCGATTGGAAAGTGTGGAACAAGAACGTGAGGCGAGAAACAGAAACTTTGGGCCCGTTCGATCCCAAAGAGGAGGTGGTGGTAACGCAAGCCGTTATCAAAAGAAGCCCTATTCTAGACCCTTTAGAACCCAACAGCCACAAAAATTTCAAGGAGGAAGCCCAACTGGAAGCCCTGGAAAGATGGGTCAGAATGCTACAACCACTCCGACATGTATGAAATGTGGGAAGGAGCATTTCACAAGGGACTGCACCATCAAAGGAATTATTTATTTTCGGTGCGGGAAACCTGGTCACATTTCTCGAGACTGTAACCAGACCAAGGCAGAACCATCTGTCAATGTTGCTAAGACTTCTAAACCACAAGTTGGAGGCAGAGTCTACACCCTGAGTGGTGCTGAGGCCTTTGAATCCGAGGATCTGATACAAGGAGAAGGTATCATTGAAGGTAATCTTTTAATTGTACTGTATGACTCTGGTGCTACTCATTCTTTCATTTCACATGATTATGTGAAAAGACTTGGATTGCCTATGTCTTCTTTACCTTTCGATTTGACTATTTCGATTCCTACTGCAAAACTTATCGTCACTACTAAGGTGTGTCTAGGTTGTCCTTTAATCGTGGAAGGTCGAATCTTTTCTGTCAATTTGATCTGTTTACCATTGTCCCAACTAGACGTGATATTAGGAATGGATTGGCTATCTGCCAACCATGTCTTGTTAGACTGTTCCAGAAAAACAATAGTTTTCTCTTTGGATGAGGATTCTAGATTTTTGACCGCCAACCAAGTGAAAGCTTTTCTGAAAGAAGGAGCTCGAGGATACATGCTATTATCTTCTTTGAAAGTTGAGAGTGAAGTTGATATGGACGCAATCTCTGTTGTTCGAGAATTTCCTGAGGTTTTCCCTGATGATGTACCTGGTTTGCCACCGGAATGAGAGGTCGAGTTTGCTATCGACTTGGTACCAGGAGCTGGTCCTATTTCCATAGCACCTTACCGTATAGCACCAGCAGAGCTCGTGGAACTTAAGAAGCAGTTGGAAGAACTTCTAGAAAAACAATTCGTGAGACCCAGTGTGTCACCCTGGGGAGCACCTGTATTGTTGGTCAAGAAGAAAGATGAGACTTCAAGATTATGTGTGGATTACCGTCAGTTGAACAAAGTTACGATCAAGAACAAGTATCCATTGCTGAGGATAGATGACTTGATGGACCAATTAAAAGGAGCTGCTGTGTTTTCCAAGATCGATCTACGATCGGGTTATCAACAAATCAGAGTGAAAGTGTAACGCCCCAATTTTTAGAAAATATTCTGAATGTACTATTTGCTGTTTTTAGGATTTAACTGTCAAATAAAATAATTTTATATTATTATAATATTATTTTATTAGTCAGTATAATTTAGTGACAGTGGACCCGAAAATATTTTGCGGGACCCACAATTAGCAGAACGGTTAGATCGGTAGCTTAATTAATCACCGTTAACAGTAGAACTTTCAGAGCAGGCTGACTCAGCTAGCTGACTCAATGAGAGAATTAAATGACAAGGTGACTAGGCTTGTGAGTCACCAAGAGCCAACCAATAGAAATCAAGCTTGTTCATCAAGATTTAATCCTAACCTTTGAATGCATCCAAGGGCTTGGATGAAGCCAACCAATGGCCCCTTTGACCAGCCATGAAGGCTACGGCCATGTGGTCTTGGATGACCAAAATAACACTTCATCTTCATCACTTTTCTCTCTTCTCTCTCTTCCAAAAACCCTAGCCACCATTGTTGTTCTTTTCTCCTACCATTCGGCCAAGACCAATACTACACCATCCAACCATCCAAAAATTTTTCTAACCAAGTTTTCTTAACCTAAACACTATTCTAAGAACCTTTCTAGTTGGGAGTTTCTTCAAAATCTTCCATTTAGGGCTTGGAAACCAACCTTGAAAATTTTACCTAGAAGGTGAAATATCATGTTTTTCCTTTCTCTCTTTCTTTTTCAAAGTTCTAAGCCATGATTTCTCCATGGTTTAGCTTCTTTTCATGGTTAGTAACATGTAAATTTTGTTTGAGATTTCTAGGTATTTTTGAAGGTGAAAACCGAACCCTAGGAGGTGTGAAAGCATATCATTTGTCTTCATTTAAGGTAAGAGGAAGACAATTCTTATCATCCCTTGGTGGTGGTAAGAAGATGGAATGACTTGTAATGTTTGAAGAATCCATAAGGATTCGGTGGTGTTGTCTTTGTTTGGTGTGTATGTGTTAATTTTTATGTTTGCTAGTAGTTTATGTGGTATTTGTTAGTAGCTTATTTGTTTGGTGATTGTAATAATTTTTGCATGTCTATTAGCTTTTGATTGCATGTCTATAAGCTTTAATTTAGGTTTAGGTGTTAGAAAATATATTGCATGTGTTAGAAAATACAATGCATGTGTTAGAATTGTATGATAATGTATAGGATGTGAATAACATGTTCAAAAATTGCATGAGTGTTCCAAAGAGCACAATCCACAAGCTCACGGCAATGACAAATTGTGAGGACCAAAATGTTCTCTTAATTTTTCTAAAGTGTAACTTAATTAACCTAGGAGAATTAAGAAGGTTTCAAATTGATTTGATCAAAGAAAATGAATTTAGAAATCAAATGGTAAAGACTTAGTATTTTGGGCCAACATGCCTAAAGGATTAAATTGATTCTTGCTAACTATTTTCTAATATGATTTAATGAACTTAGACAATATAATACATTTGATATGATTTGAAAGGTGAAAGACATTTTAGAAATCAAATGAAAGGGTTTTTGAAATTTAGCCAACATGCCACTATAGGTAATCATGATTTCTAAAACTTAATTCCAAACCTTTTTCAATCAAAAAGAGACAATACAAGTTAAGAAGAAATTTTCTATAATGGTTTTTGAAGAAACAAATTGAGTAGAATTAAGCTTAAAGGATTAAAACTAATAATTTTATCATTAGGAAGTAAAATACAAGTAATTTTGAGAAATTTTCTAACATATAGCTCACTTTAGGTTTTGAAGCATGTTAGAGATTTCAAAGAGAATTAAATGATATGGTTAAAAAAATTAGGTAAATGGAAATTTTATGGAAAAATTTAGTAAACCATTATTATGATTTTTAAACAAAATACTGTCAATTTTTAGTAAAAATGAACCAATAAGATAGCAAAAATATTCAAAAGACAGTATGCGGTATGAAAAATTATTCTACATAGTTTAAATGTACTAAGTACTATTTCTGTTTGTTTAAACAGTAATTTTAAAGGCATTCGAATAAGAAAATGATTTGAAAATCCTACGCGATTGAGAAAACGTATTAAAAATGCTACGCGATTTTAAAAACAGAAAAATATCTTTACCCGATTTTTAAACGTTTGTAAAAATGACGGAATTATGAAAACGCGATAAAATTTCTACGTGATTGACCGTTACTATATTTATTTTATCTTTGTCGGGAAAATGTGAACTGTACAGATTATTTTGAGGATCTTTCGCTGTCGGAAAAATGTGAACCC
This sequence comes from Ormosia emarginata, assembly GCA_029884605.1. Taxonomy (NCBI): domain Eukaryota; kingdom Viridiplantae; phylum Streptophyta; class Magnoliopsida; order Fabales; family Fabaceae; genus Ormosia; species Ormosia emarginata. The sequence goes on from JAQQTP010000088.1 coordinate 53,821,927, forward strand.
GTACAGGCTTTTGAGAGTTTATCTGCTGTCGGGAAAATGTGAACCCGTACAGATTATTTTTTAGAATCTTTCGCTGTCGGGAAAATGTGAACCCGTACAGATTATTTTGAGGATCTTTCGCTGTCGGGAAAATGTGAACTCGTACAGGCTTTTGAGAGTTTATCTGCTGTCGGGAAAATGTGAACCCGTACAGGCTTTCTATTTATGTGTGCCAAGTTTTTGGTGGATTGGTTGACGAGACGAATCACATCGTGTTGTCGATGCGATAAACGTAGTGTGGTTCATTGTTCTAATGAACTTGGAGACTTTAGTGTACGGGATCCCACATGTGGACAGTTGGTAGCTCTCATTTGGGCCGTGGTAAACCGATAGCACACTATGGTACTCGACACGCACTATATTTAATCGAGATTTGTGAAATCTAGTAGTACATTTGCCTGTAGTGCCACAACGTGAGACCGTGAACTACACCACGCCTGGATGATGGATTCCTGTGTCGTGGGGCTATAGACGCAACGTGTGACCGCGCAATAGTTGGTTGGGCAACCGTGGTACTAATAGATTTTACGAGTCATTCCTCTCTCGATACTTGTGTTTTCTTTAGCTCCATGGAGTAGGGTTTTGTCATATTGGTATTTATCTCTATGTTTATTTATTTCCATCGTATCTATTTCTTGTTTATCTATATTTTATTTGTTTATTTTAACCGGTTCTTGTTACTATATTTGGTTATTATATCTTATCTGTTTATTCTTATCTTCCTTATTTTATCCGTGATGTTTTATACGTGATGTGATATGTTGTTATGATATCTAAATCTTACTCTAATTTGTTATTCTTTCTGTTATAGTATTTTGTAATGCATGAACCGTATATATGTTGTTTGTCGTCTTCTTATTGGCCATGTTGTGATGATTTTATGTTGTCTTACCTCTTTGTTATATGTATTTTCTGTTTATTTATTTTACGCGGTAAAGACTTCGAGGAAGAGGATCAGCCTATTGAGATCTTGTACCCGAGGAGGAGGAAGATCAAGACGAGTGACGACCGATTTTACGATCAAGAACCATCCGATCATCCATACCCTTTGGATTGATTGTGTGGGATGGCGCACCGAGTTTTTGGGGTTCGTAGAGCTAGTATTTCATGGGAGTTCGCTAGCTTGGCATCTACGAGGTGATCGTGAATGTGATGTATGCGGGACGTGTGACCGTGATTCTACGTCAACGTTTTGATGGAGAGCCTGTCATGACTACAACACTTTTCTCGCATTTAGAGTTACCCTTATCCATTAGGCGTCACCGGGGTCTTGAAAACCCCGAGCCTAGTGAGATAAGCATCGTATCGACCGCGCGATCCCGTTATCGCCGTGTGTCGAGACATCCGGATATTTATCTCCGATGATCATTTTCATGCTTTGAGAGTGATCCATCGAGGATTAAATAACCATGATGTTTTTTTGGCGCGCGTCGGTGTATGTACGTATATATTAACTCTTTTATTGCTTTCTTTACTGTTTTTGTTTAAATATTTGTAGTCCTAGTTGTGAATTACTTGTACAGCTTATAACTTAAATCATATGTATATTATTAGTGGTGAGGTTTTTTTTTATTTCGTATTTTCCGCATTTACTTTTTATATCATATTTCTGTCTATCAGGAATTATTTTACAACCCGTAATAATATTTAACAAAATGTTTCACAACTTGGGTAGATTTTATTTCTATTTCTTTTATTTTCTTTTATGTGTGACATCCTAAAAAGGGGTGTTACAATAGTTGGTATCAGAGCCCAAGTTAGAGTCTTTTGGGGTTGTGGTTGGGTCTGTTTTTGTTTGTGCTGTGTGATCCTCTGTGATCTTTGTGATTTATATCCTTTCGGAAATATCTAGAAGGATGTATCTAACTTTGTTTTGTTATGTTTGAAGAAAGAAGATGGCTGGTAGAGGCAGAGGACGTGCTAACGTGAATCGTGTTGAGGACCCGATGTTGGTTGCTGCTGAGGCTATGCGGCAGATGGCTGAAGTGATTACTCAGCAAAATTTGAGAGCAGCTCAACAGCAAGATGCTACGGCTGATGCCCTAAATTTATCTGAATTTAGGCGCCATAATCCGCCACAGTTTAGAGGCGAGGTGGATCCGGAGAAAGCGAGTCAGTGGATGCAAGATTTAGAGAGAATCTTTGAGGGGATGAGATGCACAGATGAAAAGAAAGTAACTTATGCTGTCTTCATGCTGAGAGGAGATGCAGAACATTGGTGGAGAGGAATCCGCCGAGTGTTGCAAGCTGAAGGGACTGAGATCACCTGGGAAGTGTTTTCTAATACTTTTCTGGATAAGTATTTTCCTGCAAGTGCTAGGCATGCCAAGGAGATGGAATTTCTTGGGTTGCGACAGGGAAATATGACAGTGAATGAGTACGCCACAAAATTTGAAAGTTTGTCTCAATTTTCGGATTATGCTCAAAATCGACAAGATGAGGTATGGAAATGTCAGAAGTTTGAGTCCGGATTGAGAGTGGAATTGAAGTGAGGAGTAATATCTCTGAATATGAATCATTTTCATACTTTGGTAGACGCATGTGCGCGACTTGAGGAGCTTGAACCGTCGCGAGATCAGAGGAATCGGAACTTTGGGCCGACAAGGTTTCAAAGAGGTGGAGGTAGCAATACAAATCGGTTTCTACGTAAGCCGTATTCTAGACCACAAGGAAGTCAGACTCAGCGACCGCCAGTTGGAGGGAGTGTACCTAGTGGTGGAGTAGGACAAAGAGTGGTGTTTACGCCGACGTGTTTTAAATGTGGTAAGAAGGGCCATATATCTCCAGATTGTACAGTCAAGGGAACTGTCTGTTTTAAGTGTGGACACCTGGACATATGTCGAAGGATTGTACTCGACTCAGAGAAGAAACACGTTGTTCGTCATGTTAGAGCTAATCAAAGCAAAAATCTGGAAATGCTCAACCGAGATCTGGAGGGCGAGTATATACAATGATGGGATCTGAAGTTTCTCAATCTGATGATCTTATTCAAGGAGAAGGTGACATTGGAGGTAACCTTCTGACTGTATTGTATGACTCGGGTGCTACACACTCGTTTATTGCCTATGATTGTGTGGAAAGACTGAAGTTGCCTGTGTCTTCTCTGAATGTTAAGTTGAGTGTATCTACGCCAATTGCTAAACCTGTAGTTACTTCTAAGATCTGTTTGGATTGTCCTATTGTTGTGAAGGGCTGTTTGTTTTTGGTCAATTTGATTTGTTTGCCTCTTATTGAGATAGATGTAATCTTAGGGATGGACTGGTTATGTTCTAACCATATCCTTATAGATTGTGCAAAGAAAACTATAGTTTTTCCTAAGGAAGAAGAGTCGGATTCTTAAGCCGCCGTTAAGGTCAAGTCTTTGTTGAGAGATGGAGCGCAGGGATATCTGGTATTGTCTTCTCTAGAAGTTAAGAATGAGAAGGATGTGAATACTATTCCTGTTGTCAACGATTTTCCGGATGTTTTTCCTGATGATGTACCTGGTTTACCGCCTGAGCGGGAGATCGAGTTCTCAATTGATTTAGTACCGGGAACAGGTCGAGTTGGGGGAGCTGAAAAAGCAATTGGTGGAACTGTTGGAGAAAGAATTTGTACAACCTAGCGTTTCCCCATGGGGTGCGCCAGTGCTTTTGGTTAAGAAGAAGGATGGAACTTCACGACTTTGTGTGGACTATCGGCAGTTGAACAAGGTGACTATCAAGAATAAATATCCGCTTCCAAGAATCGACGATTTGATGGATCAATTGAGAGGAGCTGTGATATTTTCCAAGATAGATCTGCGATCGGGTTATCACCAGATTCGTGTAAGAGGGGAAGATGTGCCGAAGACTGCTTTTCGAACTCGTTATGGACATTATGAGTATCAGGTAATGCCATTCGGGGTGACGAATGCTCCTGCCATATTTATGGATTATATGAACAGGATATTTCGTCCATATCTAGACAGATTTGTCGTTGTCTTTATCGATGACATTCTGATCTATTCTCGATCGAAGGAAGAGCATGCTGAACATCTGAATGTTGTTCTTCAGATTTTGAGGGAGAAGCAGCTGTATGCGAAATTGGCTAAGTGTGAGTTCTGGTTGGAAGAAGTCCAATTTCTTGGTCACGTAATTTCTAAAGAAGGTATTGCGGTGGACCCATCGAAAGTGGAGACTGTTTTACAGTGGGAAAGACCTAAGACAAGAATGAAGTTCGAAGTTTTGTTGGACTTTCTTGGTTATTATCGGAAATTTATCGAAGGTTTTTCCAAGATTACTTGGACCACTTACACAATCGACGAGGAAAAGTCAAGCTTTTGAATGGACGGAAGAGCGTGAAGCCGTTTTCAAGAGTTGAAGAAGAGGTTAACAACTCGCACCGGTGTTGATCCTACCGATTCGAAGAAATCTTTCGATGTGTATTGTGACGCTTCTTATCAAGGACTAGGATGCGTGTTGATGCAAGACCGGAATGTGGTGGCATATGCTTCTCGACAATTGAAGGTTCATGAGAAGAATTATCCTACGCATGATTTGGAATTGGCCGCGGTGGTTTTTGCTTTGAAGATATGGAGACATTTTCTCTATGGAGCAACGTTCAACATCTTCAGTGATCACAAGAGTTTGAAGTACTTGTACGACGCAGAAGGAGCTGAATATGAGGCAAGCGAAGATGGTTAGAATTTCGAACGATTATGATTTTCAACTTTTGTACCACCCTGGTAAGGCGAATGTCGTGGCCGATGCCTTGAGTAGAAAGATTATCGGTGCTCACACGATGATCAAAGAAAAGGAGCTCATTGAACAATTTAGAGATGAGTGGTCATTTGTTGAGTTGAAACGGGAAAGATCCGTATGAATATGGTTACTATCTCAAGCGAGCTGATGGAAGACATAAGGGAAAAGCAAAATGCCGATAAAGTTTTGCAAGGAATAAGGGAGCAAATGAAGCAAGACGAGACAGTAGAGTTCAAAGAAGGAACTGATGGAATTTTGAGGTTTCGGGATAGAATCTGTATTCCTCGTGACCGAGAACTGAGGCAATATATTGTGGAACATGCCCATACTAGTCTATTAAGTATGCATCCAGGCATAACAAAGATGTACCAAGACTTGAAGAAGTTATTCTGGTGGCATGGAATGAAGGGTGATGTGGTTAGATGCGTGTCAACTTGCCTAGTTTGTCAAAAATCGAAAGTTGAACACCAAAGACCAGCTGGGATGTTGCAACCATTATCGATTCCAGAATGGAAATGGGACAGCATTTCTATGGATTTCGTTTGCCAAAGACAAGGAAAAATCATGATTCGATATGGGTTATAGTCGATAGACTTACGAAATCGGCTCATTTCTTACCAATCAATATTAAATATTCATTGGAAAGATTAACCCAGTTGTACATAAGCAAGATTGTCAGATTACATGGAGTGCCTACATGTATAGTTTCTGACAGAGATCCGAGGTTTACGTCAAGATTTTGGCGAAGTCTGTAAGAAGCTATGGGAACCAAGTTACGATTGAGTTCAGCATATCATCCGCAGACAGATGGTCGATTGACGAGAGAGAACTATACAATCTTTGGAGGATTTATTGCGTGCTTGTGTTTTGGAACAACGAGGAAGTTGGGATGAATTTTTATCTTTGATAGAATTCACCTACAACAATAGTTTTCACGCAAGTATCGGAATGGCACCTTATGAAGCATTGTATGGAAGGCGATGTCGAACACCGTTGTGTTGGTATCAAGATGGGGAGAGTATGACTATTGGACCAGATCTTGTGCAACAAACGACAGAAAAGGTAAAGATGATACAAGAGAAGATGAGAACGACGCAAAGCAGGCAGAAGAGTTATGCGGACAAACGAAGACGATCTCTTGAGTTTAAGGAGGGTGAGCATGTGTTTTTAAGAGTTACTCCTACGACTGGTGTCGGAAGAGTGATTAAGTCTAAGAAGCTTACTCCTAAATTCATTGGACCATATCAGATTATCCGACGTATAGGTCCTGTAGCATATCAGATTGCTTTGCCGCCTTTTCTATCCAATTTGCATGACGTGTTTCATGTGTCTCAGTTACGGAAGTATATACCAGATCCGACATATGTTATACAACCAGATGACGTGCAGTTAAAGGAGAATCTGACTTACGAAACTTTACCTGTCAGGATTGGGGACAGAAAGGTAAAGCAGCTTCGAGGAAAGATGATTGAGCTAGTGAAAGTCATATGGAATGATGTGACGGGTGAAGCTACCTGGGAGCTGGAAGATAAAATGAAGGATCACCATTTTCATTTTCTTGTTTCATCATCACCATCCCTACATTTCTCTTCTTATTCTTAACATTTTCTCTTTAGTGATCTTCTCTCAAATCCTTCATCTCCATCATCTTCTTCCAAGAACAAAGCTTAAAGCTTTGAGGTAAAGCATCCATTTTTCTTTCTTCTTCTCTTTATTTTCATGACCCTTGATCACATTGGTGACCAAGGATTCATCTTTCTCCAAGCTTGGTTGTTGATTCTTTGTGTTTGGTTTTCTAGGGCTTTTTGGAGAGCCAAAACCAAACCACCAAGAGCAATCAATGTAACACCCCAAACTTCCTATGTATTAAATAGTAATCTTGACAGTTAACAGAATTCTACTGTTTAGTGATTTCTGTGTACTGTAAAGTTATTTTGAATATTCTGTCTGCATATTTGATCGTTTTGAGTAATTTGCTCCGTGTCAAGAAAATAATAATTTTCGAGCCGAAAAAATCTACGTAAATTAATTTTTACTGTTTAGTCTTAATTGATTTACGTAATTTGATTTGATATTTGTGCGTTTTCTAATTTTTGTTATTTTATGTGTGATTTTGGAATTTTTACTGTGTTGTGGGCCCCACGAGGAGTATGTGGGCCCAAGTGGCCATACGTGGGCCCAGGTGGGTCTCGCAAAATGAAAAAATTTTCTACGAATAGAAAAATTTGTACTGTTTAGACGTAGACAGGGGATCTTACTAAACCTGAATCCGGAAACAATTTTAGAAAATTTCCTTTACTGTATTTTGTACTGTATTTAATTATCGGATGATAAAAAATCTGATAATTATATTTTTTTAGGTTATAACAGATAAAAATAAAATTCTATATTATTAAGTTAACATTAGTGGTTTGGATATCCACTATCAATTTAATTATCGTTGGAGAATTAATCTTGATTTAATTAACGGTGGAGATTTAATCTTAAAAGTAAATAGGATCAATTATAACCGTTGGATGGAAATTAAATCAAGGGTAGGGATTTAATTTTATAAATGGCTATGACCATTATCAACCCTTGGATGTAAAATTAATCAATGGTGGAGATGGATCATTAATGACCATTGGATTTGGATTTAGATCAATGGTGGAGAATTGGTCATCAAAAATGATTACAACCATTTTGGACCCTTGGATGTAAAGTTTGAAGGTGTAATCTTGACCCTTCATTTTTGGAGACATATCTAAGGGATAGGGTTTAAAGAGAAAAGATCCAATGGCCTATAATAAGTCTTCTACCTATAATGCTTTTAATTAATACCTAAAATGACTAAAAACAAAAATAGCTATCAAATTGTCACATTTTGGAGTGCATGATGAGGGGGGGACGGTTGAAGGAGCAAGGAAGAAGGGAGACCATTTTAGAATAGGTTTTTAGGCCAAAGAAAAAGGATGGAAAAGGATAAAGAAAATAAGCCAAGTGTTAAGACAAATTACTATTGATCATTAATGCTTATGTTTTTCAAATTTCACTTTGTATTTTTCTCCAAGGCATGCTACGGCAATGCTATCTTAGAAGACCATTCTACACTTCATTTATCACTTCTTCACTTTATCACTTAAACTTCAAAGAAACCAAACCAAGAAAACTCCATTTCTCTCCCAAAATATGACCATTCGCCAAGCACTCCAATCTCTTCTCCTCCATCACTCTTTAATTTCATACAACCTAGTTTCTTGAATCTTTACCTCGTTCTAAACAACTTTCATGTTGAAGACTTTCTCTAAATCTTCCATCTTGAAGGACTTTCACTAAGATCAAGTTCTAGAGTTTTTGTTGGTGAAGTGTAAGAAAACTTCATTTATTCTTTTCTTTTTCATGTTCTAAACCATGTTTGATCCATGGTTCTTCTTATTCAAGCTTGATATACTAATTTTCTTGTATTTGTTTCATGTTTAAGAACTTGTGTTGGTGGAGATCTTGTTCCAAAGACAAAGCAACAAGCTTTTTGGTGGTTCTTCAAGAGGTAAGAGGGAGATTCATCTCACCAACCAAGCATGGTGGTGAGAGATGGTTTTATATTTGATGGATGGTGAATCCATGTGAGGATTCCTATCCATGGTCATGTAATAATTTATGTGTGTTATGTGCTTTGATTATTTTTGCCTATGCTTGATATGCTTTGCATGATTTACTTGTATGTATGCTTAGTATGATTTTTATATTTTTATTTGTTTATATGGTATGCTTAAAATATGCATGATGATTTATGTTGAATATATTATGATGGATGTATGTTGAAATAAGCAAAATTTTGGCTCCAAAGGCCATAGAGGAGGTCACGGTTTTGAACTTCCAAGACTAAGGTTTAATTTGAAATTTTTCAAGAATTATAGAATGAATTTTTAGTCCTTGAACTAAAATAAATTTCAGCCAAGACATCAACCAAATTAGTGTTCACAAAATTATATTTGCATGAATGACAATATTGAATGATTTGAGAAGTAAGGAAATTAAATAAAAGGGTTTGTTTTACAAAATTAAGGCACACGTTTTTTTTGAGTTATATTTTTATTAATTTATTTTGTGTAGAAAATAAGAATGGATCTTAGATGATTTACAAGAAAAATATTTGGTAGTTTCAAAGGCCATATATAAGGTTTTGACAATTTAGAAAAATATTTGATGTTATAAAATACAAGAATTTTCAAATAAGGATTTTTGGAAAAAGGAATTAAAGTGTAATATATTTAGTGAAGTGGAATTTTTATAAATAAAAGGAAAAAGAAATTGAAAGTGTTGAATTTCAAATTATTTTAAAGAGAATTAATTTTAGAAGTGATTTAGAAATATAAAAAAAACGTTCATAACTTAAATTTACTAACGTAGTATTCATTTATTGGGTTTTGGAAAACGTTAGGAAATTTAAAGTTAGAAAGCAGTAATTAAATCAACTAAATGTGATTTTGTAAGATTAAATCAATAAAAAGTGATTTTTGAGAAAATATATTACGGAAAAGATTTTTGACTAAGAATAAGAAGGGAATAAAGTAAGAAATTATATTATTGTAAGAAAAGTCCAAAATAATATTTTTAAAGTTAAGAAATATTTTACGAATGGTAAAAACGGTGAAAAACGATTTACGTAACTTAAAAACATAATTTTTAAGTCACGCGATTTGAAAAACGTTAAAATGTTTCTACGCGATTTTTAAAGCGTTTAAATATTTTACATGATCGAAATGTTGTAGAAAAATATCACTAGGCGATTTAAAAATGAAAGAATATTTTACGCGTTTTAATACAAAAGAGAAAATTGTTACGTAATTTTTAAACGTAATGAAATATTACAAATCATTGATTACGTAATAAAATATTACGTGACCGTGAAAATGTGACAAAAATATTTTACAAATGAGAAAAACATGGTAATGTATTTTTTTCTTTGTTAATTATACTGAGAACTTTACTGAGTTAAAATCAAGTATATGAATCTTGTTGTACAAGAAATTTAGAAGTTTGCCTGAAATTGGCATTAATACATGAACGTAAAACAGTATTTGAATCTCGTATGAGAAATTATGTGATTTACCTTTGGTTGGTAATTGCTGCATTACACATGCATTGAAAATGGTCCGATGGATTGTATATGGCTAATTGCCTAGGAGAAACGTACACCTCTTGAGTGGGTGTGATACGCGTAGTGTAGGTCACTTGTTGACCTTGGGGGGCGGGTTGCTCGCAATGGGCAGTTGGTAGCTCTTCTGCACCGTGGGTTAGACCGATGCAACACACCGATGATCCGGACCGAGACACTATTCTTAATCGAGATCTGATAAAGACTGTCGTGTATGTGCTAGATGTGCAAGATATAATTATAGCACTTGGTCTGAGGCACGTGGTACCGACAGATCTTTTCGATCAATTTCTCCGACTTGAGTATTAGCTCCATGGAGTAGGTCATTGAGTCTACGTGCGCATGCATGAAACTGAGCATCTATATCTATGTGATGGTGTTTGTGTAATTATTTTGTGATTTAAACAGTGATAGTGGCATGATGGTAATTATTATCCTTACACTATGATGATGGCATAATTGTGATCATGATATGATATTTTTGGTATAATATGTTGTTTGTATTATCTCTGTGCTATTATGCTGGTATTGGCGTAGGTGATCTCACCTCTTTGTATGTATATCTGTATATTGTATTTATATTGGGTGAAGACGTTGAGAAAGATACGGTACTAGAAGGAGAAGAGGAATTACTTCTCACATCAGGAACCGCAGAGTTCTGACAGTATGACGTCAAGAGCCAGTTTCTTCGGATATGTACGTTTACAATTTCACGGAGGAGCTGGAGAATGGAGGACAAGTCCCAATGAGCGAGGACTTATTTACGAGGGGTACCTGACTGTTAGTATTAGTAGGCTATATCGTGGGGATCCATTTTTCTGTGTGACTATCTTTGTTCATGTTGAATTTCCGTTGCATATCAGGCGATATTGGGACACTAGAAATTATGTCCCAACGGAAATCAGCATAGTGTCGTCAGCCCGGACACCTATTCGTAGGGCTACTCGTCATAACGGATTTCTACCTGCTGAGGAACCCGAGGAGGACCCATCTGAGGGGTCTTCTGCTTAGTTAAACTTGGGCATGTTTGAACTCTGATATAAATAATGTCTGTAATTATTTAAGTGTGTTTGTTGTTTCAAGAAATGGTCTGTAATAAATAAACCTGACAGCACTTGTGTAATATGTATAATGATGTAAATTACGTGTGATGACTGTTATGTATAATGATGTGCATTATGTGTGATGATGTATAATAGTTTTATTTTCCACTAAGTTTATTTTATTGTCCACTAAGTTTATTTTATTGTCATCAAAAAAAAAATTTACAACTCGTATTTTATTATAACATTATATTTTATAACTTGAGGTAATTTGGTAATAAAGTAACATAAATGTGACACCCTACGGTGGGTGTTACAATCAAGGAGGCCAATTTCGTGTTCTTCCTTTAGGTAAGAGGGAGATTTACTCACTTCAGCCATTATTGGTGGTGAGAAGACCTTTGTGTGATTGATGATGGAGAAATCCATAATGGATGCTCACTTTGTTTGATTGTTTTTCATGTTTTGTGTGTTCTTGATTGAGACTAGAATTGGTTGTTATAAATGCCTTGATAATAAAGATTGGATGAATGGAAATTTTAGGGTGTCCTATCACTTTATGGAGGTCACGGTTTTGACCCAATTTTAGGGATTTGAAGTTGATTTTTGTACATAATGAAGCTTATATGATTAGGTAGTAAATGATTAATGCATAATATGGAAAAAGTGGAATGTTGATGTCTTAGGGAGGTTCATGGCCTCTAAAGGATTTTTGGAATCCAAGTGGTGTTTTGTGCATCCTTGGGAATTAAACAATTTAGACATAAGTAATTTATAATGTGATGGAAGAAATTGGTTGAGTAATGGCTCTTGAGAGGCCATAGTTTTTAAGGGTTTTTGACCCAAAATTTGCATAATTGATCAAGACCTAGAAAACTAAGGATGTGGGATTCATAATATGGAATTATGGTATGTGTTGAACCATGTATATGAAATTGTTGATATTGAGAATGATTGTATGGAATTGTGAGTCCATGTGGGACTAAGCACTTGTTGATGTGTACTTGATTAAATTGAGCCAATAATGTTGTTGAGAATTTATTGTATGCCATTGTCGTATGTTCCATGAGAAATATATTGTTGATGAGTATGCATGATATGCATTGTGTTATGAAGAACGTACAATTGATAAACATAGATGATGTAAATTGAGTCATCATAGATATGTGAATATCCGTTGGACTTTGTTGGAAAGGCGATGTGTGCCTAGGAGATTGAATTACACCTTAGTGCCGGTGCGAGTAGACTAAGCATGGGTCATAATGGTTGACCTTGGGGGCGTCGGGGTGCGGGTATCTCACAATAGACAGTGGTAGCTCCACTGGGGCTATGGGATGTGTAACACCCTCCCTAGGATATCACATGTCTGACTCCCGACTCAAAATCTAAAAAGAAGTTCGCACAAAGTTTGAGTTATAAAATATGGGTTTTAAAATTTCTTTCTTACTGAAACATAAACTTTCTGAAATTCATAAGTAATACGGAAAAACATATTGAAACAGACTCATAAACAATACTGACACTAATTAAAATTTAATAACTTAAAGAGAAATATAAAACTTACAGACTCTTTTTTTTTAACAGTAGTAACCCTATGACAGGTTCTACTTAATAGCACGGCATAACACTGACGTTAAAACTTAGCATACTTATTCCTTCTTGTATCCATTTGGATGCATCAGACATCTGTTCTATATCAACACTGCACATCTTCGAGTCCTGAATGTCCACTCCTTATTGTTGTCATCAACCTCAGAGTATCCATCGCCCGTTATGTCTAAGACAACTCGATCTTTCTATTATTTGATTTTAACAGTGCAAACACAGCGAAACAAAATAACAAAGAGGTGAGATCACCTACACCAATACCAACATGGCAGCACAGAGATAACACAACCAACATATCATACAGATAGATTATATCATACCAGAATTCCAATAATGCACTCAACATTAATCAACTATCATCATCATACAAGTATTCAAAACAATTGTCATAGCCAATATTCCTCAATTAATATATCACACAGATATAAATGTTCAGATTATGCATGTACACAAGACTCGATTTCCTACTCCATGGAGCTAAACTCAGGTCGGAGATTTGATCGAAAAGATCTGTCGGTACCACATGCCTCAGACCATGTGTTATAATCCTCATTTTGATTTTGCACATCTAGCATATACACGACAGTTTTTATCAGATCTTGATTAAGAATAGTGTCTCGGTCAGGATCATCGGTGTGTTGCATCGGTCTAACCTACGGGAAGAAGCGCGACCAACCACCCGTGTAAGCAACCCACACCCCGATGCCCCCAAGGTCAACAAGTGACCTACACTACGCATATCGCACCCACTCAAGAGGTGTGTTTCTCCTAGGCACTCAGCCATATCCAGTCCTCATCGGACCATTCCAATGCATGTATAATGCATCAAATCCAATCACAGACAAATATGTCATTTTCTCACAAACAGTGTATGGACACTGGTTCAACAAGAATCATATCTTGTCTTTTTCAACAAATAAAATCATGTTATCACGTTTTCATAGTTGTAAAACACTTTTACCGTATTTTCACAATCGCGTAACATTTCTGTTACATTTTCACAATCCAAAAACGTTTCTGTTATATTTTCACAATACCATAACACTTCTTTTATATTTTCACAATACCGTAACACTTTTGTTACGTTTTTAAAATTTCAAAACGTTTTTATTACGTTTTTACAATACCGTAACACTACAGTTACGTTTACAAAATTTCATAATATTTCTGTTACGTTTTCAAAATGTTGCAACTCTTCTATTGCACTTTTAAACCACGTACTAATTTTTAATGTTTTTCTTACTCGTGTAAAAATATACATTTCTCAAATCACATAGTATTTTTCCACTGTTTCAAAATCGCGTAACTTAAAAATCATTCTTTTACGTCACGTAAATCATTTTATATCATTCTCAAAATATTTAAAACACTTTCCAAATCTCATAATAATTTTCCCCCATTTTCACAAATCGCATAAAAAATATTCTATCGCTTATTCAATCACGTAGTGATTTATCAACATGATAGTTCAAATCACGTAAAATATTTAAACGTAAATTCAAATCGCGTATAAATATTTCAACGTATTTAAAATCACATAAAAATATTTTTCCATATCACGTAACTTAAAAATCACATTTTTAAGATACGTAAATAATTTTTCACCACAATTTCATTACGAGAAAATATTTCTTGACATTTAAAAATTTATTTTTAACTTTTCTCAAAATAATATAACTTTATACTTCATTTAATATATTTTCTTACTCAAGAAAATATTTTTCCACAGTTCTTTACTCAAGAAATTCTTTTTCAAAATATAATTCACAAAATCACTTTTCCATTGATGTAAATCAACGTTTCAAAACTTAACATTTTCTAACGTATTTCAAAACTTGAAAATAAGTTATACGTTAGTAAATTTTCAAAACACCATTATATTCTCCATTTTTCCCAAATCAATTAGAAAAACCATTTCTCTTCAAAACAAGTTAAGATTCAAACCCTTGCAACTTTTCTTTTTCATTTTCATATGAAAGTTCATTTCTCAAGTGATAAAATACTTTGATTCCCTTTCCAAAATCCTTATACTAAAGCATTTTGTTCAAACATTTTGTTTCCACTTTAAAATTACTTTGTTTCATAAAACCAAAATTATTCCAACCTCCAAAAATCGTAGAGTCTTTGGCTATTGAAGCCATCAAATATTTTTCTTCTAAATTGATAGGTTTTACATAAACAAAACCATTAAAAATTCTTTGTTTTCAAAACCGAAATACTAATGGTCATAAAAACCAAACCCATTTGTTCAAATTCATTTTTACTTTCCTTACAAATCCTTTTTCACTTTCTTTGCAAATCCTTAAAATTATCATTACTATTTTCATTTAAATCTCATGTTTAGTAAAATACTTAGAAACTTTTTACACAAAATAAATCAATAAAAATCCTTCAAAACCATATTCTTGTTCTCTTGAAAAAAAACATATCCTTTGTTTATTTTCCATACTCTTCAAATCAATCCAATTTTTAATCTTTCATGAAAATCTTAAGTTATAAACACCTATGTTGAGGTGTCTTGGCCAAAAATTCCATAGCCTTTAGAACCAAGAAAAATTCATTTTTCTCCACTTCATAATTTTCATTAAACAAATCAATTTCCTTGTTCTTGAAAATTTTTTAACATGAACCCTAATCAAGGGCATCAGAATCGTAGCTCTTCCTTGGCTTTTGGAGCCAAAAATTGATTTCTTTTCCATCAATACATCATGGCATACACATACATATTTCATCATAAATACTATAAACATGCCATATACTCATCATGCATAATATAAGCATACCATCAAAGCCATAAAATCATGCATAGCATATCAACCATAGGCAAATAAATCAAAGCTCATAAACACACATAAATTATTACATGACCATGGATATGAATCCTCACATGGATTCAACATCCATCAAATATAAGACCATCTCTCGCCACCATGCTTGGTTGGTGAGATGGATCTCCCTCTTACCTCTTGAAGATCCTCCAAAGCTTCTTGATTTGTTTCTTTTTCCAAGTCCTTCACCACCAAGGGCTTCTCAAATACAAAACAAAACATAAGTTAATTAACATATCAAGCTTGATTAAGAGGAACCATGGATCAAACATGGTTTAGATCATGAAGAAGAGAGAAGAAAATGAAGTTTCCTTATACTTCACCTCAAAAACCCAATAACTTTGATCTTGAAGAAACTCCTTGAAGATGAATGATTTAGAAGAAGTTTTCAACATGAAAGTTGCTTAGAATATCATGGAGATTCAAGATCTAAGGTTGGATGAAATTAAAAGAGCTTGGATGGTGATTTTAGGGGTTTTGACCAAATGATATCTCTTGAAAAACAAAGATGAAATTTTTGATTTTTGATAGAAACTTGAAGCTTGAATTTGAAGATCAAGATGAATGATTTTGGAAAAACTCATAACTAGAGATGTTCTTAGAATGATGTTTAGGTTTAGAAAATCAAGTTGGATGAAATTAAAAAGTGATGGAAGGTGTTCTTGGAGTGCTTGGCCAAAACATGAAGAAGGAGAGAAAACTTGGTAACTTAGCTTCTTGAAAATGTCTAATGATGACCAAGGATGGCAATAATGGTCTTCAAACTTTTTCCTATGTCCTAAAGCTTCTCAATTTCGTAGCTCCCCTCCAATGCATTCTCCTTGAGTGCAAATTGATCAATAATGATCAATTATGATGAAACATTGACCAAGACCACTTAACAATGACATAAAGCAATTAATAATGGTCATAAAGCCTCTTTTTCTTTGTCTTCTAAACAATCCAAAACCATCCCCCTCCATGCATGCTTCTCCTTGTGCATTTAATAAATGACCATAATAATTAGCCACCATTTGGAGCATTTCTAGCCATTGATTAATTCAATGGTTAGGATTAATGTAAATTTTTGATTTAGAAGACTTAATCTAGGCCATTGGATCTTTCTCCTTTAAATTATAGTCATTGGATGTGTCTCCAAAATTAAGGATCAAGATTGCTCCTTCTAACTTTTAATCCAAGGGTTATAATTAGTCTTTGTCACTTTTTAAGACTAAATCTTCACCATTGATTAAATTAACATCCAATGGTCATAAATGGTCCTTGTTACTTTACAAGACCAAATCTCAACCTTTGATCAATTCTAAATCCAATGGTTGTAAATGGTCTCTACCTTTGATTTAATCTACAGTTGATATTGAAGCCTTCCTTATTAAGCTTGTCTAGATTAAATCTCCACCATTGATTAGATCAATGGTTAACATCCAATGCTTCTTCATTAAGTTTATTTCTCAACCGTTGATTAAATCAAGATTAAGTCTCCACCGTTAATTAAATCAATGGTGGATATCCAAACCACCAAGGTTGACTTAAGCAATATAATTTCTATTTTTATCTGCTAAAAACCCCACAAAAGAATATATTTACTGTATTTTTATCGTCCAATAATTAAATACAGTACAAAACACAGTACAATAAAATTTTAAAAAGTGTTTCCGGATTCAGGTTTAGTAAGATCCCCTGTCTCCATCTAAACAGTATAAATTTTTCTATGCGTAAAAAAATTTTTGCTTTGTGGGACCCACCTGGGCCCACGTATGGTCACCTGGGTCCACATAGGACCACCTGGGCCCACATACAGTAAAAAAATACATAATCATCCACAAAAATCACAAAAATTAGAAAACGCACAAATATCAAATCAGATTACGTAAAATAATTACCTAACGGTAAAAATTAAATTACGTAAAGTTTTCTCCGGCCCAAAAATTTTTATTTTCCTGACACGGAGTAAATCACTCAAAACAATCAAATACGCTGACGGAATAAACAAAATAATTTTACAGTGCACAGAAATTACTAAACAGTAAAATTCTGTTAACTGTCAAAATTACTATTTAAGAGATACGGAAATTTGGGGTGTTACAGGATGGACTAATGCAAACACATCGACGATCTAGACCGAGATGTTGTCCTATATCGCGATCAGTTGTTGAGGTGCCATGTATAAGCCATATTGCGCAAAATGCTATTTTTATGTGAAAGCACTTTATTTTACGGCTAACGAGATACTGACATGACTCCTTGATCATTCTCTCTGAAATGTTGATGTCTAGCTCCATGGAGTAGGATTTTTGGTACCATGTGTACTGTGCATTGTCAGTCTCATATTTCATTGAGCATGAGTATTTATGACTGTTAAACTATCTGCTTTGATATTGCAATAATTGTCTGATAGTTGAACTGTTGACTACTTGAGATATCAATACTGTTAAACTTTTATTACCTATTTTATTATTGCTTACGGTTGTCCTTCTCTTACTGTTAGTTTTATTATTACTGTTGATGAATATATGTGTTGTAATACTATGTGGGTGCCCAGCGCCGTTCTGTTTTCTTACTACCATATTGGTATTGAATGCTAAGTGCCTCACCTCTTTTATGTATAAATGTACTTCTGTTTTAAATTATGTACTTCTGAGAAGATGTTCGCGAGGAAGAAAAAGAGGTGCCCGATTTTCTTGGTTTCTAGCCCAATTACAATTACTGCTGTTTGAAGATATCTTCATGTTTGTACCGATTTTTGGGTTATGTGAGGATGACCTGTCATAGAGGTCCCAACTGTTGGCACATTAACTTGCACACGGATCAATGCATCTATCATGGGGAGCTGATTGTGTCTTTAGCTTGGGGTCGCTATGACCTGCCTGTCTTTGATTTTACTGCTTTTATCCATTTGGAGTTTTACTTACCCGTTAGGGATTTATAGGATGACCTTTATTATACCCCACGAGATGATTCATTTCTCTCCATTGCTCAAGCTTCTGCTCGAAACTTGGTCGCTCTGTTAGTGATTTTATCAAATAAGGAGGACCTTGAGGAGGATCCTGCTACGGTTCCTTCTCGTCAGTCTTAGGGGCTGATACTGTCGGTGGCTACTGATGGCTATCCGTATATCTTTTTGGAAAGCCTGATGTTTTCCTATTTTGATAGGTTATATATTTTGTAAACACTCTTGGGGTGGGTAAAGCCTTTTTACTTTTTGTATATTTCATGATGTAGTTATACAGGTTTCATACTATATATATATATATATATATATATATATATATATATATATATATATATGATCCTGCTACGGTTCCTTCTCGTCGGTCTTAGGGGCGTCAAAATCTTGTCGGTAGCTACCGATGGCTATCCGTATATCTCTTTTTGGAAAGCCTAATGTTTTCCTATTTTGATAGGTTGTATATTTTGTAAACACTCTTGGGGTGGGTAAAGCCTTTTTACTTTTTGTATATTTCATGATGTAGTTATACGGGTTTCATACTAATATATATATATATATATATATATGATCCTGCTACGGTTCCTTCTCGTCAGTCTTAGGGGCTGATACTGTCGGTAGCTACTGATGGCTATCCGTATATCTTTTTGGAAAGCCTAATGTTTTCCTATTTTGATAGGTTGTATATTTTGTAAACACTCTTGGGGTGGGTAAAGCCTTTTTACTTTTTGTATATTTCATGATGTAGTTATACAGGTTTCATACTAATATATATATATATATATATATATATATATATATATATATATATATATATATTGTGGATGTATGATTTCCTTTCATATTAATTTTTGATGTATTATATTTATTATTCGTTATTAACAAAAAAATATAGTAACTGATAATATACGTGTATTTTCAATACTCGATTAACATACAATTGCAATTAAAGATGTTTATTTATGTACAAAATGAACCGGGTCTTAATTAATCAATGTATTTATATTTTCTGCATTTTTGTTTCATTCATTTTACTATGGTGTGACGTTCCTTCTTCTACTGGAAAAAGGGGCGTTACAGAGATAATTGAGATACCTTGAGAGCATTTCACATTGATATTCTAAGACCTATTATCTAATATACCTCTTTTGATCTTGGTCTTCTTCTTCTTTTGATCTTGGTCTTTTCATTTGTTTTTGGTCTTCATCTTGACTTCGTTATCATCAAAAATTCATTTGATATGCTTCAAGACATAAGCATTCACATTCTCCCCTTTTTTGATGATGATAAAATAAATATTGAAAAGGAGAGAAATATTTGCATTGATATATTTATCAGAGATTTAAGCGCAACTCTCACCTGAAATGTATGCATGAGTTAGGATAAATGATTTTCATGTAAAAGCGCAAAGCTTCCCCGTACACATGCAGGCAACATATTTCACTAATCTCTCTCCCGTTGGCATTATAAAAAAAATACATAAGCATTCAGCCAAAATTTTGACAGCATTTTAGCAGGATTTTATGATTACCCCAAAATTAAAACAATAGGAAACAATAAGAAATAATCATTTTAGCCCAAGCAGTTTTTGCAATTAGGGTATAAACAGGCTTAACAAGCAGAATATAACTAGCCAGATTAATATTAGGTATCAACATAGTAACAACAAATGCATATGAGAAACAATATATCCAATTTTATAGTCATTAATATCAAAAGGATCCAAAGTCATATACAATTATAAACTAGGATATAAACAAGGAATCATCATGACTAGGCCCCATGGTCACTGGCAGTCGCCTCACTATCATTATCCTCATTAGCTGCCACATCATCAAGGTCAACGTCGTCGTCACCGGTGTCAAGATCATCCTCGGATCCAAGATTCTCCTCATCATCAGTAGGAATGTCAGCAGGAGGTGCAACATAAGAGGTGGGAGCACCAGCTTCTCGCCTCTGTGTAGAAGTGGAGCCATCCAGCAAGGAATAAATATAAGCCATCTCTAATCCTTAATGGTCCACCTTCTACTCAAGGCATTCTATCCCCATTCTCAAGCTACGGATCTCCTATAGAAGTAGCTCCATGATGGCTGTGGGAGGAGGCTGCTATCCTCTTTCTTCATCATCATCCTTAAGGTCATAGGGAATATGACCATAACACTCATGGATAAGGTAGTACCATCTGCCATCCACCTTACTCAGCTGAAGCTTTCGCAAAGTGTGCAAGCCAATAAACTGTGGCCATTTAGAACTCGTGTCCTTTGTCTCTTCAGACAAGGAAATATGATACTGTTCCAAGATGGTTGTCACTAGCATAGCATATAGAAGGGCAGAGCTTTTCTTCTTCTTAACATCCAACATGTACTGAATTATATAATAGGCCCAGTTGATTGGCCTACCTGTGGTCATGGCCATAATGCCACCACATCATCTCTTAGAACTTGGGAGTAATTGCCTCCCCTAGGAATCAATCCTCTGATCACTAGATAATGAAGCACTCTGTTTTCCATAGTTAATCCAGTAGCCATCACCCTCTTCTTATCCCTCGGGATTCATAGCCAGACCTTATCAAGGAGGTCAATGTAGCCTTATACTCAAAATCATCTCCCCAAACAATCTCATTGCCATAGAAATTTGTACCATCATAGGAAAGCTTAGTTAACCTACACTAAGCATCCTTAGTGACCCTAATCTATTTCTTTTTTACCTCAGAAATTAGGCAATCATCCTCATATTTAAGGTTGACATAAAACACTCTAACTAAGTTCAGGTAAATATCCTTTTGAATGCTAAAAAAACTAAGCAAGCCTAAACGTTCAATCAATCTAAAGGTCTCCAGTGGTTGACTTGAGCAAAAAGACTGAGTAAGATACCTGGAAGATATGAGTTTCCTCAATTTGAAGTTTTTTTGGAATAACTCAGCCTTTTTGGTGGTGGCAAAGTGACGCGTGAGGTCCAGCCCAGAGATGTTGCGTGGAAGAGCACTGGAAGACTCTCCAATAGGAGCCCCTATTCTTGGACGTTTTGTCGGTTGGGAGGATTCTGCCATTGATGGAAAATGAGGGAAAAATGGTTGTGAGGATGGTGAAGGAAGGGGTTTATGTGGTGTTTGGTGGTGAAGGAAGTAGGAAAACCGATGAGAAAAAAGTGCAAGTTATGGGTTAGGGCTTAGAGAGAGAGAAAGTACATGAAGGGAGATAGGGAAGGGAATTTGGGGTGATTTTGGTTGAAATTAATTGGAGGTTTTAGTGGAGAAGAGAAATCTGAGTGGTATGGTGGTGAAATGAGATGATTTGGCCAAGAAATGAGGGAGAAATTGAAGGTTTGGGGGAATGGAGGTCGTGGAGGAAGAGAGAGAAAGTGAAGGGTTCAAATGAAAATGATAGTTCGCGCACTAAAATTCCCTTTTAAACCATTGTGTAATCGATTACCAGCCTTCTGGAGCTATTGTAATCGATTACAAGGCTAGTGTACTATTACTTGCTTTCTGGGAACCTTGTAATCGATTACAAGGTTGGTGTAATCGATTACTTGAGTTCTGGGAACATTGTAATCGATTACATGTTATGTGTAATCAATTACTTGCTTGACAAAGCCTTTATAATAGATTACAAAGGTCTTGTAATCGATTACAAGCTTACTAAAACTCAGATTTTGCACTTTAAACAGTAAAAGGCCAATTTCAAAGCTTTCAAATTAGTTTCAAAACATCTCAAATCAATTCCAAACATCATGTAAGCATACAAACTGACTAGTTCTTGATCCAAAACACATGTTTTTTGAAAAATCACTACTTTTACTAAAGAGTAAGCCATTTTGATAGGATTTGTGAATTTAAGCTCCTTGAAGGACATAGTCATGATGGAGTACCTGCAAAACAACTTAGGGGAAACCTCTGACACTCAAGTTAGTATTGGATTCAAAAAATGATTAAGAACCAGCAAATTTTACAACAAGACATCATTATTATGCAGCAAAACAACATGTTATGCAGCAAACTAATATATTATGCAACAAAAATGACATATTATATAGCAAAGTGAAGTTGTGTAGAAATTCAACTTATGCATGATTGATCTAATATGCCAAGATCATTTCTTATATAGAAGAATGCTTCTTTTGCTAAGGGCTTAGTGAAAATGTCGGGTAGTTGCTTAGTGGTTTCCATAAATTCAAGCATACAATCACCTTTTTGAACATGATCTCTTATGAAATGATGTCTTATTTCTATGTGCTTTGTTCTTTAGTGCAAGAAGAGATTCTTAGATAAATTGATTGCACTAATGTTATCACACCTTATAAGGATGTGATCAAGCTCAAGACAATAGTCTAGAAGTTGTTGCTTCATCCAAAGGACTTGAGCACAACAACTTCCAGCTACAACATATTCAGTTTCAGCTGTAGACAATGCCATACTATTTTGTTTCTTGCTATGCCAAGAAACTAGTGAGCTTCCAAGCAAATGGCATGTCCCACTAGTGTTCTTCCTATCCATTCTACATCCAGCAAAATCATAATCGGAATAACCAATTAGACTACATAAGGCACGTTTAGGGTACCACAATCTGATTTGTGAAGAGCCTACTAGATATTTCATAATTCGTTTTACAGCATAAATGTGAGATTCTTTAGGATTTGCTTGAAATCTAGCACACATACATACACTAAACATGATATCTGGCCTACTTGCGATAAGATAAAGGAGTGAGCCAATCATACCTCTATATTTTGTAATTTTTACGAATTTACCTAATTTATCGTTATCCAAGTAACAAGAAGTGTCCATTGGTATAGCCATTTGCTTGGCACCTTCCATTCCAAACTTATTGAGCAACTCCTTGCTATATTTGGATTGACTTATAAAAGTCTCATCCCTTGTTTTCTTGATTTGAAGACCAAAGAAAAAGTTGAGCTCACCCATCATGGACATCTCAAACTCACTTTGCAAAATGTTAGCAAATTCTTTACAAAGAGAGTCTTTAGTAGCACCAAATATAATATCATTAATATATATTTGAACAAGAAGAATGTTATGCTTTTTATGCTTGATGAAGTGAGTAGTGTCAACATTTCTTCTAGAAAAGCTATTTTTAAAAAAGAACTTGCTCAACCTTTGATACCAAGCTCTAGGAGCTTGTTTTAGGCCATACAAGGCCTTTTTCAATTTAAAAACATGGTTGGACAGTTCAAAGTTTTTGAAACTAGGAGGTTGTTCCACATACACCTCCTCTTGTATAAAACCATTTAAAAAGGCACTTTTAACATCCATTTGAAAAAGCTTAAAATCCATAATGCATGCATATGTAAGTAGCATTCTAATGACTTCTAATCTAGCTATGGGAGCATATGTTTCTTCATAATCTATGTCTTCTTCTTGATTATAACCCTTAGCTACAAGCCTAGCTTTGTTTCTTATTATTAAGCCCGTTTCATCAAGTTTGTTCCTAAAGACCCAATTGATGCCAATTATGGGTTGATCATTAGGCCTTAGAACTAACTCCGAAACTTAATTTCTCTCAACTTGGTTTCGTTCATCTTACATGACCAAGGTCCAATGTTCATCATTAATGGCCTTATTTATGTTTTTAGGTTCAACTTGAGAGACAAAAGTCATATGGTTACATGCATCTCTGAGAGAGTTACGAGTAATTACCCCTTTTGATACATCACATGTAACACCCACTGTAGGGTGCCACATTTATGTTACTTTATTACCAAATTACCCCAAGTTATAAAATATGATGTTATAATAAAATACGAGTTGTGAATTTTTTTTATGACAATAAAATAAACTTAACGGAAAATAAAACTATTATACATCATCACACATAATGTACATCATTATACATATTACATAAGTGCTGTCAGGTTTATTTATTACAGACCATTTCTTGAAACAACAAACACCCTTAAATAATTACAGACATTATTTATATCAGAGTTCAAACATGCCTAAGTTTAACTAAGCAGAAGACCCCTCAGATGGGTCCTCCTCGGGTTCCTCAGCAGGTAGGAATCCGTTATGACGTGTAGCCCTACGAACAGGTGTCTGGGCTGACGACACTATGTTGATTTCCGTTGGGACATAATTTCTAGTGTCCCAATGTCGCCTGATATGCAACGAAAATTCAACATGAACAAAGATAGTCACACAGAAAAATGGATCCCCACGATACAGCCTACTAATACTAACAGTCAGGTAGCCCTCGTAAATAAGTCCTCGCTCATCGGGACTTGTCCTCCATTCTCCAGCTCCTCCGTGAAATTGTAAACGTACATATCCGAAGAAACTGGATCTTGACGTCATACTATCAGAACTCTGCGGTCCCTGATGTGAGAAGTAATTCATCTTCTCCTTCTAGTACCGTATCTTTCTCAACGTCTTCACCCAATATAATTACAATATACAGATATACATACAAAGAGGTGAGATCACCTACGCCAATACCAGCATAATAGCACAGAGATAATACAAATAACATATTATACCAAAAATATCATATCATAATCACAATTATGCCATCATCATAGTGTAAGAATAATAATTACCATCATGCCACTATCACTGTTTAAATCACAAAATAATTACACAAACACCATCACATAGATATAGATGCTCAGTTTCATGCATGCGCACGTAGACTCAATAACCTACTCCATGGAGCTAATACTCATGTCGGAGAAATTGATCGAAAAGATCTGCCGGTACCAAGTGCCTCAGACCAAGTGCTATTATTATATCTTGCACATCTAGCACATACACGACAGTCTTTATCAGATCTCGATTAAGAATAGTGTCTCGGTCCGGATCATCGGTGTGTTGCATCGGTCTAACCCACGGTGCAGAAGAGCTACCAACTGCCCATTGCGAGCAACCCGCACCCCGATGCCCCCAAGGTCAACAAGTGACCTACACTACGCGTATCGCACCCACTCAAGAGGTGTACGTTTCTCCTAGGGAATTAGCCATATACAATCCATCGGACCATTTTCAATGCATGTGTAATGCACCAATTACCAACCAAAGGTAAATCACATAATTTCTCATACGAGGTTCAAATACTGTTTTACGTTCGTAAAATGGATTAATGCCAATTACAGGCAAACTTCTCAATTTCCTGTACAGTATCCATAAATTGCTTTTAACTGTAAAGTTTACTATATAATTAACAGCTAAATCATATTACCGTGTTTTTCTCGTTCGCAAAATATTTTTGTTACGTTTTTACGTAATATTAATGATTTGTAACATTTTCTGTTACGTTTTAAAATCGCAAAACTATTTTCTACTGTATTCTAAATTGCGTAAAAATAATCTTTTACTTTTAAATCGCATAGCGGTTTTTCTACAATGTTTTGATCGTGTAAAATATTTAAACGCTTTATAAATTGCGTAGAAATATTTTAACGTTTTTCTAATCGCGTAACATAAAAATTACGTTTTTGAGTTACGTAAATCATTTTTCACCATTTTTACTCTTCCTAAAATATTTCCTCACTTTAAAAATATTATTTTGAACGTTTCTTATAAAAATATAATTTCTTACATTATTCTCTTCCTATTCATAATCAAAAATCCTTTCCGTAATATATTTTCTCAAGATCACTTTTTAATCTTACAAAAACATATTTACTTGATTTAATTACTATTTCAAATTTTAGATTTCCAAACGTTTTCCAAAACCCAATAATTAAATTCTACGTTAGTAATTTTAAATTACAAACGTTTTTCCTTTATATTTCTAAATCACTTCTAAAAATTAATTCTCTTTAAAGTTCAACACTATAAATCCCCTTTTTCTTTTTATTTATGAAAATTCCACTTGACAACACTTTAATTCCTTTCCAAAATCCTTATTTGAAAATTCTTATATTTTATAACATCAACACATTTTTTTCTAAATTATCAAAACCTTGTAAATGGCCATTGGAACCATGAAATATTTTTCTTCTAACTTATATAAATTTCATTCTTGTTTCTACACAAAATAAATTCATGAAAATATTTGCTCAAAAACCGTGAGCACTCTTTTTGTAAAACAAGTCCTTTTTGTTTATTTTCTTTACTACTCAATTTGTTTATAAAAATATCATTTTTGTGAACACTAAATTTGTTGGTGTCTTGGCTGAAATTTATTTTAGTTCAAGGACTAAAAATCAACTTCATTGTTCTTGAAAAATTTCAATAAAAACCCTAGTCTTGGAAGCTCAAAACCGTGACCTCCTCCATGGCCTTTGGAGCCAAAATTTTGCTTATTTCAACATACATCCATCATAATATATTCAACATATATTATCATGCATATTATAAGCATACCATATAAACAAATAAAAATTATACTAAGCATGCATACACAAGTAAATCATGCAAAGCATATCAAACATAGGCAAAAATAATTTAAAGCACATAACACACATAAATTATTACATGACCATGGATAGGAATCCTCACATGGATTCATCATCCATCAAATTTAAAACCATCTCTCACCACCATGCTTGGTTGGTGAGATGAATCTCCCTCTTACCTCTTGAAGAATGATGCGTGCGGATGTAGTGATTAAAATTAAGATAAAAATCAGTTGTCAGGCCCACCAGAAAATAAAAACCTTACAACTAGTTGTAGTTAGTAAGGGTCGATCCACAGAGAACCAATTCAATTAACACTATTAAACAATTCCCAATTTAGACTCTGATAAACAATAAACAGTAAAAGGGGGGTTTTGGAATTTTGATGAACAATGAACAGCTACAAAGATAACAATAAACAAACTGAAATCAACAATATAAGAAAATTGGTTAAGAGATTGAATCCACCACTAGATTTATATGATAATGTAAATCCGCATATCCTTTTTATTCCAACATGCTCAATTATGTTTTTATGCAATTGTGATATTAAATCTCTGTTTTCCTTACGTGTTGGCCAATTTAGCAACCGCTCAAATCAACTCCTAATCACTGATTAGTCATAAAGCAACCGCTCTTACAACTATCCAACAATTGCATTAAGATTTAGAAAACCAATTACACTAAGGTCTAATCACACAGGGATTAAATTACTTAGAACATATATTTCTCTAGATCTAATACCGCAAACAAGCATAATAAACCCAGATCTACACTTTTTATAACTGGCAAATAGCACAAAGATAATTATACCCACATGAACATCATACATCCCACTAGATCTACTACCACAACCGCGCATAATAAACCTAGATCTACTACTTTGAAAGTAGGAACAAGTACAAAAACCTTCATACCAACAATAGATTCAGAAATATATGAATAAAAACATAACGTGTTGAAATAATCAAATATGCAAAGTTTACAACATTAATACTAGCAGTTTCATCACCCCTTAACCAAGGGAGGTTTAGTTACACATAGCTAGAAAGAAATCACAAGAAAAACTATGAAGAAACAAGAAGAAACTATGAAGAAACAAGAAACTAAGAGAGAAAATGAAGGAGAGTTACATGTTGTTCATGATAAATGGTGCCTTTTATAGAAGTCTAAGGTAACAAAATGACAAAGGAAAGTGGGTGGATGAGTGGGTGAGTGAGTGGAGTGTTTGAGTGGATGGATTAGTGGGTTGGTTTAGTGGATTGGTTTAGTGGATGAGTGAGTGGAATGGTTGAGTGGTTGAATTAGTGAAAAATGCCAAAGGACTTTTGGTGAGTGGGAAATTATGGACATGAATGGGTGAGTGGATGGATGAGTGGATGGATTAGTGGATGAGTGGGTGGAGTGGTTAAGTGGTTGGATTAGTGTATGAGTGGATGAGTGGGTGAGTTAGTGGATGAGTGGATGAGTGGATGGTTGAGGACGAAAATTTCGTGTCTGACTTGGAAGCCAAAAACGACCCACTATACTTCAGAACCACGAAAAGTGTTCTTCATGAAAGTTGTAGATCCTTGTCTTGGCTATAAAATGGATAGCTGGTTCGTCCAATTTGGCTTCCTTAAGCCCAAGATATGTCCCAAATACCGTAGATTGCTCAAACCCAACTTCAGCACCTCTGTTCCGACTTGCAAGCTCAAAATGACCTACTAGACTTCTTTTTCTCAAAATGTGTTCTTCATGAAAGTTGTTTATTTGGATCTTGACTATCCACTGTCCAAATTTCAGCCCATCCCCATTATTACATCTTGAGATATGATTTTATGAGTGCACACTGTTCGGATTCTACTGACAGAACCCGTATTCTGACTTCCATGTCAACTTAGGTCCCTTAGACATCTGAATCAGACTTCGAGCTCTTCATCAAAGTTGTAGAGCTTCCTCTTAGATTTCCTACAAGATAAAATTCATGATTTTCAGATATCAGGAACTCAAGTTATGACCAAAATACAGAAACAGTGTAAAATCTCAATAATGCTGAAAATATTCAATTAGGACCAATTTGAGCTCAAACTCACAAAATCATGTCAAACTCAATCAATTAAGAATATGGAGAGTGTAAATGACTAAATATAAGGGTTTCTTAATGAATAAAATATGTGTTTATCAAAGAACCACCAAAAAGCTTGTTGATTTGTGTTTTGAGCAAGATTTCCACCAACACAAGTTCTTAAACATGAAACAAATACAAGAAAATTAGTATATCAAGCTTGAATAAGAAGAACCATGGATCAAACATGGTTTAGAACATGAAAAAGAAAAGAATAAATGAAGTTTTCTTACACTTCACCAACAAAAGCTCTAGAACTAGATCTTAGTAAAAGTCCTTCAAGATGGAAGAATTAGAACTTGGTATGAACTACAAAGGTTCTTAGAATGATGAAAGGATTTAAGAAACTAGGTTGTATGAAATTAAAAAGTGATGGAGGGGTGAGTTGGAGTGCTTGGCGAATGGTGTGTTTTTGGGAGAAAGAATGAAATTTTCTTGGTTTGGTCTTGAAACTTAAGTGGAAAAGTGAAGAAATGATATTATGAAGTATAGAAATGAATGTTTTTGGTCTTCAAAGGAATGCATTGCCGTAGCATGCAATTAGAGAGAATGGAAAGTGAAGTTTGACAAACATAAGCATTAATGATCAATAGTAATTGGTCTTGACACTTGGCATCTTGTTTTTTTTTTTTTTCTTTGGCCTAAAAAGCCTACACTAAATTGTCTCCTTTCCTCCTTGCTCTTCAAACCGTCCCCCTCCCCTTCATACACTCAAAATGTGCCAAATTACATAGCCATCACTATAAGTCATCTTAACCATTGATTAAAAGAATGGTTTGGATTTAAATTAGCTACTAGGTTTAGGTTTTAGATGGAAGACTTCATTTGAGCCATTGGATCATTTTTGGCTTGCAATCCTAACCATTGAATATGTCTCCAAAATGAAGGGTCAAGATTACACCTTCAAATTTTACATCCAAGGGTCCAAAATGGTTGTACTCATTTTTTATGACCAATTCTCTACCATTGATCTAAATTCAAATCCAATGGTTATTAATGATCCATCTTCACCATTGATTAATTCTACATCCAAGGGTTGATAATGGTCATAGCCATTTATAAGATTAAATCTATACCCTTGATTTAATTTTCATCTAACGGTTATAATTGATCCTATTCAATTTTAAGATCAAATCTCTACCGTTAATTAAATCAAGATTAAATTTTCAATGGTAATTAAATTAATAGTGGATATCCAAACCACTAATATTAACTTAATAGTAAAGAATTTTATTTTATTATTTTTTTCTATTTTATAACCCCACTAAAGAATATATTTACTGTATTTTTATCATCCGATAATTAAATACAGTACAAAACACAGTACAATAAAATTTTAAAAACTGTTTCCGGATTCAGGTTTAGTAAGATCCCCTGTCTCCGTCTAAACAGTACAAATTTTTCTATTCGTAGAAAATTTTTTCATTTTGCGGGACCCACCTGGGCCCACGTATGGCCACCTGGGCCCACATACACCTCGTGGGGCCCACAACACAGTAAAAATTCTAAAATCACACATAAAATCATAAAAATTAGAAAACGCACAAATATCAAATCAAATTACGTAAATCAATTAAGACTAAACAGTAAAAATTAATTTACGTAGATTTTTCCGGCCCGAAAATTATTATTTTCTTAACACGGAGCAAATTACTCAAAACGATCAAATATGCAGACAGAATATTCAAAATAACTTTACAGTACACAAAAATCACTAAACAGTAGAATTCTGTTAACTGTCAAGATTACTGTTTAATACATAGGAAGTTTGGGGTGTTACATCACCTATTACTTTGTCAAGAGGATAATATCTTAATGCCCTCCTTTCCTTGGGAAGGTCCATGATTTGAGAATCCTCTTGTCTTAGGGAGGTATATGGACTTTCTTCTTGCTTCTTGACTTCTTTTTCTTTGTTCTCTAGGTGAGTCATTTCCAAAATCTCTGCAACATCATCAACCAAATCCTTTCTTGGACTATTTGGGTTAATTTCATTAAATGCAACATATATGGACTCTTCTATGGTCTAGTTCATTTATTGAAAACTCTAAAGGCCTTACTACGTATAGAATATCCAAGAAATATCCCCTCATCAGATTTTGCACTAAACTTCCCTATGTTATCCTTTCCATTATTTAAAACAAAGCATTTACATCCAAAGACATGAAAGTGTGAAACATTTGGCTTCCTTCCTTTGTATAATTCATAAGGGGTTTCCTTTAAAATTGGCCTTATTGGAGCCCTATTCATAACATAACAAGCAGTGTTAACCACATCCGCCTAAAAGTACTTAGGAAGGTTGGCCTCATTGAGCATAGTTCTTGCCATTTCTTCTAAAGATCAATTTTTTCTTTCTACAACACCATTTTGTTGTGGTGTTCTAAGGGCAGAAAAATTATGCTTAATGCCATGTTTATCACAAAAGGTTTTAAATTCATGGTTTTCAAATTCACCTCCATGGTAACTTCTTATGGATGCAATACAAAAACCTTTTTCTTTTTGGATAACTTTGGCAAGCTTTTTGAATGATTGAAAAGCATCAATTTTGTGAGATAAGAATAATGTCCACGTAAACCCATAAAAATCATTCATAATTACTAATGCATAGTAATTCCCACCAAAGCTCATAGTTCTAGAGGGATCAAAAAGATCCATGTGCAAAAGTTGTAAAGGTCTAGAAGTTAAAACCATATTTTTAGCTTTAAAAGAGACCTTTACTTGTTTTTCCTTTTGACATGCATCACAAAGTTTGTCTTTTTTTAAATTTGAGCTTTGGAAGTCCAATTATTAGTTCTTTTGTGACCAACTTATTTAAGTGATCCATGTGAATATGATCAATTCTCCTATGCCATAACCATAAATTATTTTCTTTACTCATAAAACATTTAGCATCATTTGAGGAAATGTCATCAAGGCTAATCATATATATATTATTGACCCTATGTCCAACAACCTTAACTTGCTTATCATCTTTACCCTCAAATATGCAACAATTAGAATCGAATATAACTATATTGCCCTTATCACATAATTGACTAATGCTAAGCAAATTATGTTTGAGTCCTTCAACAAGGAAAACATTATCACTGGATGAGGAAGGGATCTTACCAACTTTACCAACTCCATGGATCTTTCATTTGTTGTTGTCACCATATGTCACGTGATCGCTCTTTTTGGGAATAAGTAGAGAAAACTTGGAGTCATCACTGGTCATGTGCTTGGAACAACCATTATCAAGATAGCAACTTGAGCTTTTGGTCTTCAAGCACACCTACAACACACAATTAGATTTTAACTTTTGGTACCCAATTTTTCTTGGGTCCTTGTGTGTTAGAATTAGGCAAAGTGCCCTTAGGAATCCAAACCATCTTAGTTCTAACCTTTGTGTTAATTTTCTTCCTCACTTTGCATGTTGATGCATTATGCCCCTTCTTTCCACAATGAAAGCATATAATAAAGGGGCTACTTGATGTACTTAAGGAAACAAAGAGATTCTTGAGAAATTTTTGTTGGTTGTTAGGATTATACCCTAAACTGGCTTTTTGGAAAATACATCTTTGTTTCCCTAGCAATACATTCAAGTTGTCTCTTCTAAAAGTAAATTTTGCAAGTGTATTTTTTAAATGATCAATTTCATTTTCAAATACTTTACACGATGAACAAGATGAGGGTGTAGGTGCATAATCATATGAAGAACAAATCATGCATGATGAATTAGCATCAATAAGTCTAAGAATCTCATTCTCAACTTTAAGTTCTTCAATTTCCTTAGTTAAAATAGAAACTTTGTTTACCAATAAGGGGATTGTTTTGTTAGAAGTTAAAATTATTTTAGTGAGCCTCATGGACTCATCATGTAACTCTTGGAATACATCTTGTAACTCACTATATGAAGGAAAAGATTCAAGATTAGATAAAGTTACCTCTGTTTCACTTTCTTCTTCATCTTCATTTGCCATAAGGCAAAGGTGAGCTTCCTTATTCTCTAAATCATAGGTGGAATCCATATTGTTGTCTTCCCAAGCAATGTATACTCTGTTACCAAGTGGCCTCAATACTCAAGAGGGGGTGAATTGAGTTTATAAAATAAGTTTGTAATTCTTTTGCAAAACACTTGATTCTCAATTTTCGTTGAAGTTATTGTTTGTTAGAATTGAATAAATAGAGAGAATAGAGGGCTTACACATACAAGTAAATCAATCAAGCAAGATAGAATGCTAGATATTCAATAAAAGAGTACACAAAGTAAAGGAGACGAGTTTAGGAAGACAAACACAAAGCTTTATCCTGGTTCAACCACTAATCCACTTGTGGTCTACGTCCAGTTCTCAAGTAAACACCCGAGATTTCCACTATGTCTTCAAGCTTCAAACAGGTGCTTGACAACCTTTACAAGATGGAGCACTCAACACACCTTGGGATACCTCACCCTTTGTGCTTGAGTCTCAATAACAAAGGGATACCTCACCCTTACAATCCATTGAGGAATACCTCACACTCTTTTTAGAATAAACAATGTATAGATGAATGGAAACTCTCACAAGAGTGAATAATACAAATTGAAGCTTATGGGTATCAAGAGTTCATTCTACTAAAGCTCAAAAATAGAGTATGATTTTTGAGATAGAGAAACGTGAGTTCAATTCTTAAGAATGTTTTTCTAGATTGATTGTCTAACCTTCATAAATGCCCAACAACTTAGTTTTATAGCCAAATACAATTAAGAGCCGTTGGGGTGGTTGGAAACATTTAATGCTCTGTGAAAAAGCCGTTGAATGTATTTATTGGTTTCCCAGATAACCAATTAGGAAGGAGTCCTAATCGGTTAGGCCATTTAGAAAATGAGTTCCAAGGCCTCTGTTTAATAGAATAACCAATTAGTAGACTTGCCTAATCGGTTAGTCATTTAAACAAGGGGTTCACGTGGCTTTGTTTAAAAAGAATACTAACCAATTAGTAGAAACACTAATCGGTTAGGACATTTTATAAAATAGTTTTGTTTCTTAAAAGATACATACTAACCAATTAGGCCAAGTCTCTAATCGGTTACGACATCTTAATATTAACTTCTGAGTTCACAAATAATCAATTAGATGGACATCTTAATTGGTTAGGATATTAAAATAACCAATTCATGTTTCTTCCAAAAATCACACTAACCATTTAGCCCAAACCTCTAATCGGTTAGCACCGTTATAAATGAATAGGCAATGCCTCTGTTTTGATAGATAACTGATTAGCCAATGTTCCTAATCGGTTAGGACATTTACAAAAACAAGTTTTGACTTGATGAATAACCAATTAGATGGAGTTCCTAACTGGTTAGGAGCTCTTGAAAAAACATTGAGTATTTTGCTCTTGATCAAGTCACTAACTTGTTATACCATTAAAAATATTTTTGGTTCAAACATAAACTAATTTTTCACAAGTTTAAACATGATTTTGCAAAGCCATTTAAGTTAAGTGAAAAACCATTTGAATGAGCTTAGAGTGAATCCTAAATACCTTAACACAATATCTAAGCCCTATATGCTATTCTTGAATATTCTTGGAGCTTGATCAATGCACATCCATCCTTTCTTGTTTGTAATCATCAAAACCAATTTCTTGAATCAATGCTAATTACATACTTTCCTTCCTTTTCTTTCCTTGGAAGGTCTCTTTTCAAATTTCTCCATCTTCTTTTGATAAACTGAACACTTCATCTTCATGTGCCTCAGTTTTTCACATTCATAACAAGTTCGAGTAGATGAAGCTCATTCTCTTTTTTGATATGTCTTCTTAGGAGGAAAATGTGGTCTTCTTTGACTTCCTTTCTTCTTGATAAATCTTCTAAACCTTTTCACAAGAAGGTTGAAATTTTCTTCATTCATCTCAAGATTGCCAATGTCATCTCCATCATCTTCATCTTTATTATCAATTGTTGTGGAGGTGGCTTTAAGAGTAATCCCCTTTTTCTTCTTATCTTGCTCTTCGTGTTGGTTGAGCCTATTCAATTCCAGCTCATGCTCTTGCAATTTTCCAAAGAGGGTGGCCAAAGTCATTGTGGCTAGATTCCTTAACTCCGATATGGCCGTCAGTTTGGGCTACCAATTCCTGGTCAAGCATCTCAAAACCTTGTTAATAAGATCTTCATTGGTAAAGGTTTTTCGCAATGAAGCAAGATGATTAACTATATGAGTGAAACTCTTTCTTGTATTTCTTGAATGCTTTCTCCTTGGTTCATTCTAAACAGTTCATATTCATGAGTGAGTGTGTTTATTGTAACACCCCGAAAATTCGTATTTTATTTATTTTGGGCGATTCTTAATTATTTTGAATAATCCGACTCGACTTCTGTGGATTTTATAATTTTTGTGATTTTTAGGAATGTTTGGGAGTTTTTACGTTTTTTTTTTATTTTAATATTATTTTTTGAATTTGTATACAAGCCTTCGTATTTTATTTCTTTTTGTAAGTCCTTAATGATTTTTTCTAATCCGACTTGATTTTCATAAGTTTTATAATTTTTATGATTTTTATGGATGATTATAAATTTTTATATTTCTCTGATTGTTTTTGGGCTGTTTGTGGGCCCAGGTGGTCTTATATGGGCCCGAGGTGAGTCCCACAAAGTGAAAAATTTTTTAGTCATAGAAAAATTTATACTGTTTAGACGGAGACAAGGGATCTTACTAAACCTGAATCCGGAAACAGTTTTAGAAAATTTCTTTTACTATGTTTTGTACTGTATTTAATTATCGAGCGATAAAAATACAGTAAGAATATTATTCGAAGGGTAATAGCAGATAAAAAAAAATATTATACTAATTTGTCAACCTTGGTGGTTTAGAGATCCACCATTGATTTAATCAAGGGTGGAGATTTGGTCTTGTAAAGTGACAAGGACCATTTATGATCATTGGATGTAAAGTTTGAAGGAGTAATCTTGACCCTTTATTTTGGAGATACATCTAATGGCTATAATTTAAAGGAGAAATATCTAATAGCCTAGATTAAGTCTTCTAACTTATAGTCTACCTTAATCCTAACCATTGAATTAATCAATGGCTTAGAATGCTCTAAATGGTGGTTTGAAAAGATGCTCACTTATTGATCACTTATTAAATGCATACTAAGAGGGGGGGGACGGTTTTTGGTGGCTTAAGTGTGTAGGAAAATTTGAAGACCACATTATTGTCATTCTTGGTCATTATTGATCAATTCCAAAAAGCCAAAGCTCTTCAAAATTTTCTCTCATTCCTTCTCCAAGCAAGTTTCGGCCAACACCTAGAAGCCATGCCTCTAAGCTTTTAAAATTTCATCTAAACACATTTCCTAAACCTAAACACCATTCTAAGAACATCTCTAGTTATGAGTTTTCACGAAATCATTCATCTTGAGCTTCAAATCCAAGCTTCAAGTTTCTATCAAAAAGGGTAACGTTCATATTTCTTCACCCAATCTTTTAGTTTTAATTTTCTAAGCCATGATTGAACCATGGTTTACCTATTCTTTTACTTGTTATTGATTTTAACATTTGTTTATGATTTTTAGGGATTTTTCCATGGAGCTCCACGACATTGGTAGGAAGGAAAACCAAGTGTTTTCACTTCATTTTTTTATCTTAACCAAGTCTAAGAAGCCTTCCTTTCACAAAAATCAAAAACTCCATCCTTATTCTTCAAGAGGAACCATTCGGCCATTCCACCCAAAATCACCATCCAATCTCTTTTAATTTCATCCAACCATAGATCTTGAATTTACATGATATTCTAAGCAACTTTCATGTTGGAGACTTTCCCTAAATCATCCATCTTCAACCTTGTTCTTCAAGCTAAAGATTGAAGTTTTATTGGTGAAGTTTATTAATCTTCACTTTTCTTTTGATTTTCAAGGTTCTAACCATGATTCATATCCATGGTTTTCTTATTCAAGTCTTATATATATTAATTATGTGTGTTTTGTTTTGTATTTGAGAAGCCCTTAGTGGTGAAGGACTTAGAAAAAGAAGTAAAACAAGGAGCTTTTAAGGATCTTCAAGAGGTAAGAGGGAGATCCATCTCACCAACCAAGTATGGTGGTGAGAGATGGTTTGGTATTTGACGGATGGTGAATTCATGTGAGGATTCAAATCTATGGTCATGTAATTATTTGTGGGTGTTTGTGTTTGATTTATTTGTTCATGCTTTGTATGATTTGCATGATTTAGTGCTTTATTATGGTATGCTTGTGATATATATGTGATGAATATGTATATGTATGCCATGATGTGATGATGGAAAGGAAAACGATTTTTGGTTCCAAAGAACCATAGAGGCACACGGCCTCAAGATAACTTTTGAATAAAAATATTCTAAGTATTTTATTAATCATGAGTTTTAAATGAAAACAACAATGAGTTGATGATTTTAAGGATTTTCAAAGAAAGTGAAAATGAAAAATGAACAAATGATTTGATTTCAAAGACCAAGTGTTCACGGTTTTTTTTAAAGAAATTTTAATGATTTTGTTTGTGTAAAACCATATTGACTTAGAAGAAAAAATATTTGATGGTTTCAATGGCCATGTACCATGATTTTTTTTTAGAGATTCAAATAGTTTTGGTTTTATGAAACAAAATGATTTCAAAGTGGAAACAAAGTGTTTGAACAAAGTGTTTTAGTACAAGAATTAAATAAAATGGAAACAAGGTGTTTTGTTACTTGAAAGATGGAATTTCGTTTATGAAAGACAAAAAGAGATTGAAAGTGTTTGAACCTTAATTTATTTTGAAGAGAATTGATTTTAGAATTGATTTGAGAAAAATGAAAAATATAATAGTGATTTGATATTTTCTAATGTGTAACTCATCCTTTGGCTTTTGAAGTGTGATAAGAAATTTTAAAGATTTGAAAACATTGATTTACATCAATGGAAATGGTGAAATTGTGGAATTTATTACCAAAAGGATTTCTTGAATATGGAAATGTGGAAAATGAAGTACGAAGTCATATTATTAAGATAAAGGTTGAAATACAATTTTTGAAGGTTGAGAAATATTTTTCGTAATGGAATTATGGTGAAAAACGATTTACGTAACTTAAAAACGTGATTTTTAAGCTACGCGATTTGAAAAACGTTAAAATATTTCTACGCAATTTGAAAAGCGTTTAAATATTTCGAAAATGATGGAAAATGGTTTACACAACTTAAAAGAATGATTTTTAAGTTACGCGATTGTGAAAATGGTGGAAAATCGCTACGCAATTTGAGAAACGTGTAAATATTTTTACGTGATTGAGAAAACATTGAAAAATCAATACGTGATTTGAAAATACAATAGAAATGTTGTGCGATTGTGAAAATATGATGAAAATGTTTTGTGACTATGAAAACACGATAATATGATTTCGCTGTTGAAAATACAATATGATTACTGTTGAACCAGTGATGGACACTGTATGAGAAAATGATGAATTTTGCCTGTGATTAGCATTTAGTGCATTATACATGCATTGGAAAGATATGCATTGAGGCATATGATGAAATTGAAAAATATGCATTGTGGCATATGATGAATTTGAAAAAAAATTGCATTGAGATATTCGTGCATTGAACAAAAATTATGACCCTTGTGGTTGAAGAGGGAATGAGAATTGAAAAGTGAAGTCTATGATGGATCTTGGGGGCGTCAAGGTGCAGCGGTCGACCAGTGGACTAAGATTGGTAAAGACCATGTGCCACTTGCCGATGCAGTCCGTTGCAATACATTGGCGATACCCGACAAGAACACAATTCTTTTCGAAGACTGGAGATTGTCTGTGGGCTAAGGCTAGACATTGTCTGTGGGCTAAGGCTGGACATTGTCTATGGGTCAAAGCTGGGCAATTGTCTGTGGGTTTATGTTGGGCAATTAACTAGAGCATTCCTCTCGAATTTTGTGAAAAACCTCCATGGAGTTTTTGAAAAACTGAGTTAATGTGCACATGCATAATATATGCATCATTATTGAGCATTGGTTATGATAATTGAACTGTTGAAATACTTGGATAATAGTTGAGGGCATTATCATAAATATTGAATATTTATATCTGTGTAATATAATAATTGAAGAATATTGGATGATGATGATGATAAATAATGTTAATGGCATGATTGTAATTATGGTATGATATATATGTATGGTGTGCTGTTTGTGTTATCTCTATGCTACCATGTTGGTATTGGCGTAGATGATCTCACCTCTTTGTTATATTGTTTGGTTAGTCTTGTGTTGTTAAAATTATGTAGTAGATGGAACGAGTTTTCTTAGACGTGACGGGAGGTAGATATTCTGAGATTAGTGACAACATTGGGAAGTGGTCATTCAGGATTCGATAGTGTGCAGTGTTGACAATGAATAGATACATGGTACATCAAGATGGATATAAGAAGGAATAAGTATGTTGAGTTTTCTCGTTAGTGTTTTACCATGCTATTGAGTAGGACCCGTCATGGGGTTTGCTACTGCTTAAAAAATGAGTCTGTAAGTTTTATTTTTCTTGAGTGATTGTTAAATATTAATTGGTGTCAATATTGTATATTAATCAGTTTAAATCTATTTTTCAATATTATCTATAAATTTCAG
Source organism: Ormosia emarginata (assembly GCA_029884605.1). Classification (NCBI taxonomy): domain Eukaryota; kingdom Viridiplantae; phylum Streptophyta; class Magnoliopsida; order Fabales; family Fabaceae; genus Ormosia; species Ormosia emarginata. Next base: position 53,861,288 of record JAQQTP010000088.1, read on the forward strand.
TAAGTTTATGTTTCCGCAAGAAGAAATTTTAAAACCCACGTTTATAACTCAAACCTTTTATGAACTGATTTTCAGAGTATAAGTTGGTAGTCGAAAATGTGATGCCCTATGGGGAGTGTTACACTAGTTGATATCAGAGCACGGTTTGAATCTTTTGGGGTTTGTGGTTAGGTTTATTTTGCTTGTGTTGTGTTCTCTGTGTGCTTGATTTTTGAAAGGAAACAATGTTGTTTGAAATGGTTACATCTGGTTTCCATTGTATTTTGATTCGTGTGTCTTTGAAGAGAGGACGATGACTCGTGATAGACAAAGAAAGACGATGACTCGCGATAGACGTACGCGTGTGGAAGCGAGGCGTGATGATGGTGATATGACTGCAACTATGGAAGTAATACGACAAACGGCTGATGTAATTATACAGCAAACTCAGAAGATTGTTCAGCAGCAAGAATTGATAGCCGAAGCTAAGATTTTGTTAGAGTTGAATCAATCTCAAGATGAGAGACCCTATAACATTGGACCATATTGGTTACGAAGAAGGAGAAATCGTAAGGTCAAGCGATTCCAGCAGAAAACATACTCGAAATCTCCGGGAAGTCAACAACAGCAGCAATCTTGTGGAGGAAGTATTAGTAGTAGCAAGTTTGGTCTAACCATGACGTCTGCACCGAAATGTCGAAAGTGTAGGAAAGATCATCTAACAAGGGATTGTACGTTCAAGGAAATAATTTGTTTCAAGTGTGGGATGCCCGGACACCTTGCTAGAGAGTGTATTCCATCAAAGATGAAGTCATCTATTAGTAATAAACGTGCTTCGACATCTCAAGTAGAATGAAGCATCGATTCTCCAAGTGGAGCAAAAGTACCTCAGACTGAAGACCTAAGCAAAGAAGATTGCGTCATAGAAAATGATCCTTTGATTGTACTGTATAATTCTGGAGGTAACCCATTTCTCTATGGCATATGATCGGGTAGATCAATTAGAGTTATCCGTGTCTTCTTTATCTTCTGACTTGTTTACTTTTGTTTCTATTACTAGCCTATTGTGCTACTCAAGTAATTCAAATTATCCTATTATTGTTATGGATCAAATTTATGTGTTAGTTTGATCTATTTATCTCTTTTATAAATAGACGTGATCTTTGAAACAGATTGGTTATCTTCCAACCATATCCTATGAGATTGTCTCAATAAAATGTTAGTATTCCTGAAAAACCTATTCTTAAAGATCGGGCAATATCAAATTCTTTGTTGGATATGTTTGGTAACATATCAGATAGTTTCGCTACCTTTTCCTTTCTAACCTTTGCAATGTTTTTCATGTATTGCAATTGCAAGAAAGAATATTTTGCAAGAAAGGATATTCCTATTTAAATCCATGTCATAGTATCTAATACAGTGCCGTTGAAAGAGGACGCAATGTGTGAGACACTTCCTGTTAAGAGCAAAGGCAGGAGAATGAAGCAATACGAGGACAAGGAAATTTTAAGTGATGTCGTGTGGAGTGACGGATGCTCCTATAATATTTCTAAATTATAGAAGTAGAATTTTTGTCCTTATCTAAACAGAATTGTTATTATCTTTGTGAACGACATTCTGATCTATTCTCGAAATCATGAGGAATATACTGAACATCTCAGTGTGATTTTCCAAATTATAAAGGAGAAGTAGTTATATCCTAAGTTGTCGAGATGTGAATTCTGAATGGATGAAGTTCAGTTTTGGGTTCCATAATTCTAAAGAAGGGATTGCGGTGGATCTTTCAAAGGTTGAAACAATTCTTCAGTTTAAAAGTCAAATACGGTAACGAAAATATGTAGAAAATTTATTGAGAAATTTTCCAAAATCGCAGGACTTATCACCTAACTTATCAGAAAGAATTAAGCATTTGCATGGACTGATGCATACAAAGAGAATTTTCAGGAGTTGAAAATGTGTTTGATTACTTCTCTGGTATTAGTTCTGCATAATTACAGTAAACCATTAGAGGTGTATTGTGATGCGTTACATCGGAGTTTAAGATGTATGCTTATGCAAAATAGAAGAGTTGTAGCATATGTTTCAAGAAAATTGAAGTTACCTGAGAAAAGCCTACTCGTGAATGGGGGTTAGTAGCTGTTGAGTTTGCATTAGAAATATGGAGTAACATTCAATGTCTTAATCGATCGCAAAAGTCTGAGGTATCTGTTTGATCAGGAGAAGTTGAACGTGAGGATTGAAAGATAAGATGAAAGAGCAATATCCATTTTTGGTTCGAAAGCTACTACGAATTTCGAGGACGAAATTCTTTTTAGAGGGGGCGTATTGTAACACCCCGAAAATTCATATTTTATTTATTTTGGGCGATTCTTAATTATTTTGAATAATCTGACTCAACTTATGTGGATTTTATAATTTTTGTGATTTTTAGGAATTTTTGGGAGTTTTTACGTTTTTTTATTTTAATATTATTTTGAGGTTGTATACGAGCCTTCGTATTTTATTTATTTTTTCAAATCCTTAATGATTTTTACTAATCTGACTTGATTTTCATAAGTTTTATAATTTTTGTGATTTTTGTGGATGATTATAAATTTTTATATTTCTCTGATTGTTTTTGGGCTGTTTGTGGGCCCAGGTGGTCCTATGTGGGCCCGAGGTAGATCCCGCAAAGTGAAAAATTTTCTACGCATAGAAAAATTTGTACTGTTTAGACGGAGACAGGGGATCTTACTAAACCTGAATCCGGAAACAGTTTTAGAAAATTTCTTTTACTGTGTTTTGTATTGTATTTAATTATCGGGCGATAAAAATACAGTAAAAATATTATTCGTAGGGTAATAGCAGATAAAAATAAATATTATACTAATTAGTCAACCTTGGTGGTTTGGAGATCCACCATTGATTTAATCAAGGGTGGAGATTTAGTCTTAAAAAGTGTTGGAGATCCACCATTGATTTAATCAAGGGTGGAAATTTGGTCTTGTAAAGTGACAAGGATCATTTATGACCATTGGATGTAAAGTTTGAAGGAGTAATCTTGACCCTTCATTTTAGAGATACATCTAATGGCTATAATTTAAAGGAGAAAGATCTAATGGCCTAGATTAAGTCTTCTACATTAAAGTCTACCTTAATCCTAACCATTGAATTAATCAATGGCTTAGAATGCTCTAAATGGTGGCTTGAAAAGATGCTCACTTATTGATCACTTATTGAATGCATAATGAGAGGGGGGATGATTTTTGGTGGCTTAAGTGTGTAGGAAAATTTGAAGACCACATTATCGTCATTCTTGGTCATTATTGATCAATTCCAAAAAGCCAAAGCTCTTCAAAATTTTCTCTCATTCCTTCTCCAAGCAAGTTTCGGCCAACACCTAGAAGCATGCCTCTAAGCTTTTAAAATTTCATCTAAACACATTTCCTAAACCTAAACACCATTCTAAGAACATCTCTAGTTATGAGTTTTCACGAAATCATTCATCTTGAGCTTCAAATCCAAGCTTCAAGTTTCTATCAAAAAGGGTAACGTTCATATTTCTTCACCCAATCTTTTAGTTTTAATTTTCTAAGCCATGATTGAACCATGGTTTACCTATTCTTTTACTTGTTATTGATTTTAACATTTGTTTATGATTTTTAGGGATTTTTCCATGGAGCTCCATGAAATTGGTAGGAAGGAAAACCAAGTGTTTTCACTTCATTCTTTATCTTAACCAAGTCTAAGAAGCCTTCCTTTCACAAAAATAAAAAACTCCATCCTTGTTCTTCAAGAGGAACCATTCGGCCATACCACCCAAAATCACCATCCAATCTCTTTTAATTTCATCCAACCATAGATCTTGAATCTACATGATATTCTAAGCAACTTTCATGTTGGAGACTTTCTCTAAATCATCCATCTTCAACCTTGTTCTTCAAGCTAAAGATTGATGCTTTATTGGTGAAGTTTATTAATCTTCACTTTTCTTTTGATTTTCAAGGTTCTAACCATGATTCATATCCATGGTTTTCTTATTCAAGTCTTATATATATTAATTATATGTGTTTTGTTTTGTATTTGAGAAGCCCTTGGTGGTGAAGGACTTGGAAAAAGAAGTAAAACAATGAGCTTTTAAGGATCTTCAAGAGGTAAGAGGGAGATCCATGTCACCAACCAAGTATAGTGGTGAGAGATGGTTTGGTATTTGATGGATGGTGAATCCATGTGAGGATTCGTATCCATGGTCATGTAATTATTTGTGGGTGTTTATGTGTTTGATTTATTTGTTCATGCTTTGTATGATTTGCATGATTTAGTGCTTTATTATGGTATGCTTATGATATATATGTGATGAATATGTATATGTATGCCATGATGTGATGATGGAAAGGAAAACAATTTTTGGTTCCAAAGAACCATAGAGGCACACGGCCTCAAGATAATTTTTGAAAAAAAATATTCTAAGTATTTTATTAATCATGAGTTTTAAATGAAAAGAGCAATGAGTTAATGATTTTAAGGATTTTCAAAGAAAGTGAAAATGAAAAATGAACAAATGATTTGATTTCAAAGACCAAGTGTTCACGGTTTTTTTTAAAGAAATTTTAATGGTTTTGTTTAAGTAAAACCATATTGACATAGAAGAAAAAATATTTGATGGTTTCAATGGCTATGTACCACGGTTTTCATTTAGAGATTGGAATAGTTTTGGTTTTATGAAACAAAAATGATTTCAAAGTGGAAACAAAGTGTTTGAACAAAGTGTTTTAGTACAAGAATTAAAGAAAATGGAAACAAGGTGTTTTGTTACTTGAAAGATGGAATTTCGTTTATGAAAGACAAAAAGAGGTTGAAAGTGTTTGAACCTCAATTTATTTTGAAGATAATTGATTTTAGAATTGATTTGAGAAAAATGGAGAATATAATAGTGATTTGATATTTTCTAATGTATAACTCATCCTTTGGGTTTTGAAGTGTGATAAGGAATTTTAAAGATTTGAAAACATTGATTTACATCAATAGAAATGGTAAAATTGTGGAATTTATTACGAAAAGGATTTCTTGAATATGGAAATGTGGAAAATGAAGTACGAAGTCATATTATTATGATAAAAGTTGAAATAGAATTTTTGAAGGTTGAGAAATATTTTTCGTAATGGAATTATGGTGAAAAACGATTTACGTAACTTAAAAACGTGATTTTTAAGTTACGCAATTTGAAAAATGTTAAAATATTTTTACGCGATTTGGAAAGCGTTTAAATATTTCGAAAATGATGGAAAATGGTTTACACGACTTACAAGAATGATTTTTAAGTTACGCGATTGTGAAAATGGTGGAAAATCGCTACACAATTTGAGAAACGTGTAAATATTTTTACGTGATCGAGAAAACGTTGAAAAATCAATACATGATTTGAAAATACAACAGAAATGATATGCGATTGTGAAAACACGATGAAAATGTTTTGTGACTATGAAAACGCAATAATATGATTTTGCTGTTGAAAATACAGTATGATTACTGTTTAACCAGTGTATGGACACTGTATGAGAAAATGATGAATTTTGCCTGTGATTGGCATTTGGTGCATTATACATGCATTGGAAAGATATGCATTGAGGCATATGATGAAATTGAAAAATATGCATTATGGCATATGATGAATTTGAACAAAAATTGTATTGAGATATTCGTGCATTGAACAAAAATTATGACCCTTGTGGTTGAAGAGGGAATGAGAATTGAAAAGTGAGGTCTATGATGGATCTTAGGGGCGTCAAGGCGCGACGATCGACCAATGGACTGAGATTGGCAAAGACCATGCGCCACTTGGCGATGCAGTCCATTGCAACACATTGGCGATACCCTACAAGAACACGATTCTTTTCGAAGACTGGAGATTGTCTGTGGGCTAAGCTGGGCATTGTCTGTGGGCTAAGGCTGGACATTGTCTGTGGGTCAAAGCTGGGTAATTGTCTATGGGTTTATGCTGGGCAATTAAACAGAGCATTCTTCTCGAATTTTGTGAAAAACCTCCATGGAGTTTTTGAAAAACTGAGTCTATGTGCACATGCATAACATATGCATCATTATTGATCATTAGTTATGATAATTGAACTGTTGAAATACTTGGATAATAGTTGAGGGCATTATCATAAATATTGAATATTTATATCTGTGTAATATAATAATTGAGGAAGATTGGATGATGATGAAGATAAATAATGTTGATGACATGATTGTAATTATGGTATGATATACATGTATGGTGTGTTGTTTGTGTTATCTCTATGCTACCATGTTGGTATTGGCGTAGATGATCTCATTTCTTTGTTATATTGTTTGGTTGGGCTTGTGTTGTTAAAATTATGTAATAGACAGAACGAGTTTTCTTAAACGTGACGGGTGCTAGATGTTCTAAGATTGGTGACAACATAGAGGAGTGGTCATTCAGGATTCGATAGTGTGCAGTGTTAACAAGGAACAGATACATGGTACATCAAGATGGATACAAGAAGGAATAAGTATGTTGAGTTTTTTCGTTAGTGTTTTACCGTGCTATTGAATAGGACCCGTCATGGGGTTTACTACTGTTTAAAAAGTGAGTCTGTAAGTTTTATATTTCTTGAATGATTGTTAAATATTAATTGGTGTCAATATTGTATATTAACCAGTTTAAACCTATTCGTCAATATTGCCTATAAATTTCAGTAAGTTTATGTTTCCGCAAGAAGAAATTTTAAAACCCACGTTTATAAGTCAAACCTTTTATGAACTGATTTTCAGAGTATAAGTTGGTAGTCGGAAATGTGATGCCCTACGGGGGGTGTTACCTTTATTCTAGATCTTTTCACCTTACTTGTGCCCTCATAGGTTACTTGCAATGTATCCCACATTTCTTGGGCAGTCTTACAATTTGACACCTTAAAAAATTCATCATACCCCAAAGAAGTGGTGATGATGTTCTTGACTCTCAAATTGTATTGGACTTTTTCTTGTCTTCATCGATCCATTCATTTCTTGGTGTATTAGTTCTTACACCATCAACTATACGTGTGGGGACAAAAGGACCATTTTCAATAGCATCCCACACATCAATATCAATAGCTTTAATAAAAATCTTTATCCTCTTTTTCCAATAGGCATATTCATCCCTATTGAAAAAGGGAGGTCTATTTATAGAAGAACCTTGGTTTGAAAAACCATTTGAAGTCATCTTTTCTCTTGAAAGCTGCTTAGCTCTTTATACAAGAGTCAAGCTCTGATACTAGTGAAGCCTTTTAAGATTCAGGATTACCCTTCCTTGGTTAACAAATGCAGAGTTGTTGAACCTTTCAATTTGAGGCCACAACAGGAGCATCGATCACAAGATTACTACAAATGAAAGAAAGTAGATGAAAGATCAGAGAGGAGTGCTCCACAGACTAAAGATTAGAAAGACACAAAGAGGCAAGTTCAAATAGATGAACATGATCAAAGGTGAACCAAGTGTGGCAGGTTCCATGGGGATAAAGTTTGTTTCATGGATCAGATAATGTAACACCCCGAAAATTTGTATTTTATTTATTTCGGTCGATTCTTAATTATTTTGAATAATCCGACTCGACTTCTGTGATTTTTATAATTTTTGTGATTTTTAGAAATTTTTTGGAGTTTTTATGTTTTTGGTTATTTTAATATTATTTTTGAGGCTGTATATGAGTCTTTGTATTTTATTTCTTTCTATTAATCCTTAATTATTTTTACTTATCGATTTGATTTTCATGAATTTCATAATTATTATGATTTTTGTGAATTTTTTTATATTTTAGATATTATGAATATTTTAATATATTTTAGATATTTTAAGATATTTTGAATATTTTATTATATTTGAGATATTTTGAATATTTTATTATATTTTTGATATTTTTGAAATTTGTGTGGGCCCAGAGCGGGCCCAGAAAAATAAAAATTTTTTGGAACTGGAAAATTTTGTACTATTGATTCAGAGACGAGGGATCTTACTAAACCCGAAATCGGAAACAGTTTTTGAAGTTTTGTTTTCTACGATTTTATCTGACAAAATAAAATCGGGGTATGTTTTATTATCCATTGGATAATATCTTCTGAAAAAATATCTAATGGATGATTCTAGACGCAAGTCTAGTCACCCACTCTAGAATGCTCTAGACAATGACTCATTGTTTGGTGACTCACCTAGGTGACTAGCCTAGTGACTCATATGTTCTAGACTATTCTAGAAGATTCTAGAAAATGTCTAGTCACGTGACTAGTCATTAAGTACTTGAGTACTTACTTTACATGTGGACCAATGAGGAGCTGATCAAAGTTAGCAGTTGTGACTCATCGCAGAGGACCAATAGAAGCTTGACACGTGGCGTGACACCTCAGCACCTGTGACTCAACTTGTTATGAAAGCTTGTAGAAACGCTGACTCACTCTATGACTCACCGCAGTGAGTCACACGTTCCAGAAAGTTCTCTTGGTGACTCAGCTAGTGACTCAGCTCTACAACTCACCATGCTGAATCATCTGTTCTAGAAACTTCTATTTGATGACTCGCTCTGTGACTCATCAAGGGTACTCAGTAGAAAAATGATCAATAATAGTTGTTTCCCAACTAGAACAAGAGAAAAATCTAAGCATATTTTATTAACCATTGGATAATAGATACTGACTTTATAAGCAGTAATTATTGTTCATTACTTAAAGTATATTAGAAAATATCTTGGAAGCTAATCATGACAAGCTTTATGGCTAGCTAATAGGATTCAACAACTTCAATGTGTGGTCTAAAATGGTCAAGCAAAGTGGCCACCTCCTTGAAGAGCAACTCATGGCCAAGCAATTTTGGAGGACAAGGAATTTACACTCTAATGTATTTGGTCTTGCTTTCATCCAACATTCACTCAAACAAGCAAATCAATATCTCACCTTTTCTATCTTGGTCTTCCACGGCCATGACACTCAAATAGGGGACAATATTCATCTATTCAATTCACTTACTCTCTTACACTTCAATTTTTCTAAAGAACCAAGAACAAGCAACAAAAACTCTCTCACTTTCTCTTCCTCCATAGATTCGGCCAACCACCAAAGATCCACTCTCCAAACTTCTATAATTCCTACTAATATCATTTTTTGAATCTTCTCATTAATCGAAGACACTTTCATGTTAGGAATTTCTCAAGATTCATTCATCTCCATCTATCCATCAAGCAAAGAACACAAAAACTCTTACCTTTCTCTCTTATAAAGCTCAGGGCCTACCACCATAAAAATCACCTTCCAAGTTTGTTTAATTCATACCAACCCTTGATCTTGAATCTACACACAATTCTAAGACCTTTTCATGTTGTGACCATTATCTAATTCTTCTATCCTCAATCTTGTTCTTCAAAGCTAAAGATTGAAGCTTTATACGTGAAGTTCATTAATCTTCACTTTTCTTTTGATTTTCAAGGTTCTAACCACAATTCTAAGCCATGGTTATCTTAGATAAAGCCTTAAATATTAATATTATATGTTTTCTTTGTTTTTAAGTTTCACTTGGTGGTTGAAGTTCATCTTCGAGGAGACAACAAGAGGGGCATACAAGGAGCTTTAGAGGTTTCACGAAGAGGTAAGAGGGAGATTACCCTCATCAACCATGTGTTAGTGGTGAGGAGTGGATTTGTGTGTGGTGGAAAATCCACAAGGATTTATTCACTTGGTTGTGCATGCTTAAGTGTTCTATGTTATGTTATGTGTGATTTTATTTCTTTGATAGCTATGCATGATTTTATTGCTTGATTAGTATGTGTGATAGTATGATTTTGATTACTATGCGATAAATTGCTTAATATGAGTTTTATTGCTTTAATAATATGCATGAACATGTGGTAGTATAAATATGATTTAAATGATATGTGTATATTATGATATATGTTGCAAAGAAAAGAATTTTGGTCCCAAAGGCTATAAAGAGGCTCACGGCCTTCACTCTTGTTTTAGAGCAAACCAATTGAAAATGTTGTACTAAGTGTAAATTTAGATGATTTAGTAATAAGTAATTGGATTAAAGATTTTTACAAAGAAAAATGAGATAGAAAATGAATAAATATTCAATGATGAAGCAAAGATTTAATTTTAGCCAACATGCCAAGAATTGATATTCTAATCAAAAATATTTTCTTATGTGTAGTTTTAAAGAATTAATTACTAGGAACTCAATTTAGTGAATTTTGAAATATAAAAAGAAAGTAAACTAGTTTTTGGAGTTGATTAAATTGATGAATTTAGGTTATGATGGAAAATAAATTTATACTTTGAAGTTAATAACGTATAGCTCACTCATCTGGGTTTTGAAGCGCGTTTGAGGACTTTGATTTATAAGATTTGATTAAATTATTGTAACGTAAATTTTTGTGATGACAATATTAGAAAGTATTACTAAGAGGAATATGGGAATATATGGCTTTTATTGGGTAAAGAATGAATTTTAGTGATAGAAATGAAAAAGGAGTTTTTAAAAGTGATTTATGTAACACCCCAAAATTTATTTATTTTATTATAAATATTCATTTTACTATATTTGTGATTTTTGTGAATTTTTCTGAAAACGTGAAATATTTTAATATTATTTCTCATTTTGCGTGCAAATTGAGCGGAGTCGAGAAAATGAGATATTTTTTTCGAGAACCTTGATCTGTTGAAACGTCGACGAGGGATCTTACTAAACCTGAGGTTGGACATAATTTACGAGGTTTCACGTTTTTCAAAATATTTTATTTGATAAAATAATAAATCGCTGTGTAATTTTATCCACTGGATAATTAATACTGACTTCCTTCAACTGTAACAATTGTCCATTGGATAATAGCATGTATTAAAAACCCTATCACATTATCTTAATGTAATCCACTTTATGTCTAATCAAATCCACTTTAATGGAAAGAGAGCTGATGATCAGAGAACAGAGAGCTGATGGTCATCGTTTTTACCATGATGATCAGAGAACAAGATTTGACAGAACAATTCATAGACATATGGTCTTTTATAGAATTAATGCCAGGAAAAATCTGCATGAACATGGTCACTATTTCGAATGATTTAATGGAAGATATCCGAGAAAAGTAGAAGGTTGACAAGTTCTTGCAAGAGGAAAGAGAGCTGATGAAGCAAGGCGGTATATCAACATTAGAGGAAGGAAGCGATGGAATTTTAAGATTCCAAGGTAGGGTCTGTGTGCCTAAGGATGAAGAACTCAAGAAGTATATACTCGAACATGCTCATAAGAGTCAGCTGAATATGCATCCTGGAATGACCAAAATGTACCAAGATTTGAAGAAGTTATTTTAGTAGCATGGAATGAAAAGTGGTATTGCTAGATGTGTATCTTCCTGTCTAGTTTGTCAGAAAACAATGATTGAACATCAAAGACTGTCAGGAATGTTATAACCCTTGACTATTCCAGAATGGAAATGGGATAATATTGCCATGGACTTTGTTGTCGGATTGCCAAAGACCAGAAGAGGATATGATTCAATATGGGTGATTGTGGATCGACTTACTAAGTCAGCACATTTCTTGCCGATCAACATAAGATATCCATTGGAGAAGTTGACTCAGTTGTACATCGGTGAAATTGTCAGACTACATGGTGTGCCTACAAGTATCATTTCTGACAGAGACCCCAGATTTACATTGAAGTTTTAGCAAAGTCTTCAAGAAGCAATAGGGACAAAGCTACGTTTGAGTTTTGCATATCATCCTCAAACTGACGGTCAATCAGAGAGGATAATTCAATCATTGGAAGATTTGTTGAGAGCTTGTGCCATAGAATAGACTGGATGTTAGGATGAAATTTTACTGTTAGTAGAGTTTACCTACAATAACAGTTACCATTCAAGTATAGGGATGCCTCCCTATGAGGCTCTATATGGGCAAAGGTGCAGAACACCTTTATACTGGTATCAAAACGGACAACGACTTATAGTTGGACCTGATCTTATTCAACAGACAATTGAGAAGGTCAAGATGATTCAGGAGAAAATGAGAATGGCTCAAAGTCGACAAAAGAGCTATGCAGACAAAAGGAGGAAACCTCTTGAATTTGAGGAAGGAGAGCATGTGTTCTTGAAAGTCACGCCTACGACTGGGGTCGGTCGGGTTCTCAAATCTAGAAAGCTCACTCCTAAATTCCTTGGACCTTATCAAATTCTTTGTCGAGTAGGTCCAGTTGCTTATCAGATAGCTTTACCACCTTTTCTTTCAAATCTCCACAATGTTTTTCAAGTGTCACAACTCCGAAAATACATTCCAAGCCCTGATCATGTCATAGCACCTGATTCAGTACAATTAAAGAAAAACTTGACTTATGAAACAACTCCTATAAGGATTGAGGATAGGAGAATGAAGCAACACAGAGGGAAAGATATTCCATTGGTGAAAGTGATCTAGAGCGAGACAACCGAAGATGCGACATGGGAACTGGAAGACAAGATGAAGGAGCAATACCCACAATTATTCTAAGGTATGAAAATTTTGAGGACGAAATTCTTATTTGATGGGGAGAGTTGTAACACCCCAAATTTTATTTATTTCATTATAAATATTCATTTTACAATATTTGTGATTTTTGAGAATTTTTTTGGATTTTTCTGAGAGCGTGGAATATTTTAATATTATTCCTTGTTTTACATACAAACTGAGTGGAGTTGAGAAAATGAGATATTTTTCCCTAGAACCTTGATCTGTGGAAACGTCGATGGGAGATCTTACTAAACCTGAGGCTGAACACGGTTTATAAGATTTCACATTTTTTGAGAAATTTTATCTAATAAAATAATAAATCGATGTGTAATTTTATCCATTGGACAATTAATAGTGACTTCCGTCAATTGTAATAATTGTCCATTAGGTAATAGCATGTATTAGAAACCCTATTACATTATCCTAATGTAATCCACTTTATGTCTAATCAAATTCACTTTAATTCAAATCTATGATATTTTAATCACAGCTTCTTTGAGAAGCTTTGACCACCAAAAGACTAAGTTACCCTTGGCTTGTTGGGGAAGCCAACTTCCCCCTCTCTCTCTCTCTCAATGCTGCGGCAATGCTAGCCTAAGGGGAGCAAATTTTTGCTCCCCCACTTAACACATTTTAGCAAATATCTTTCATTTGCATACAACACTTTCTCTCTCTTCAAATTTTATCTTCCATTTCTTTCCATCTTTTCTCTTCTTCTCCTCCTTCACCCATGGTTTGCAGCCCTATTTGTGACCACTTCTTATTTTCTCTCTTCATTAACACCATTTCTACACGTCCCTTAACCTCCTCTACACTTCTTATTTAGAGAGTTTCTTCAAAATCCATCATCACCTCCATTGTCTTCCAAGACCAAGCTTCAAACTTTAAGATAAAGTTTCTATTTTTTTCTTTTATTTTTCTTCATTTTCGTGTTCTATGATTTCATTGGAGACCAAAGATCCATCTTTTTCAAAGCTTGGTGTTGATTCTTTGAGTTTGAAATTCTAGGGTTCTTGGAGACTCCAAAACCAAAACCATCAAGGAGCAAATAGGAGACCATTTTCGTGTTCTTCCTTTAGGTAAGAGGGAGATTTACTCACTTCAACCATTATTGGTGGTGAGGAGACCTTGTGTGATTGTTTGATAGAGAAATCCATATTTGTATGCTTACCTTGTTTGATGATTTTGCATGTGTATGTGTTCTTAATTGAGGTTGATGATTGAATAATGATTTTAAATGCATCGGTGGTGTTGGAATGTTTGGAAATATTAGAATTAATGAATGGAAATTTTGAGGGTTTACTACCCCATTGGAGGCCACGGTTTTGGCTTGAAATTCCTAAGGTTGGAGTTGATTTGTGTAAAATAAAACTTATGTGATTAATTACAAGATGATTAAGGCATGAAATGAAAATTTTGAGGGTTTCCTATCCTAATGTGAGGCCACAGTTTTGGCCTTGGAATTTAAGGGATTGAATTGATTTTGTGTGAAATAAGATTTAAGTGATTAGATATCAAGTAATTAATGCATAAAATGGAAAGAAATTGGAACTTTGAAGACCTAGGGAGGCCACGGTTTTTAGAGAAAATTTTGGGTTCAAATGATGCCTTGGTGCATTTTTGGAAATTAAGAATTTAGATATATGCATAATCCATAATGAGATGGAAGAATTAAATTGAGTAATAACTCTTAAAGGAGCCACAGTTTCTAAGGGTTATTTAACCTAAACTTCTCATAATTGACCAAGATATAAGATATTGGAAATGTTGGATTCCATAACATGTGATTGTGATAATTGATGAACCATGTATAAATAAATGTTGATGTTGGTGAGTTCCTATGTGGGACTAAGTACTTGATAAAAATTATGACATGTTGATATCGAGAAATGATCATATGCCATTATGGTATGCTTTATGATTAATGTATATTGATAAACATACATAATGTACATTGCATTGTCATGCATATGTGTTGTCCATTAGACATTATTGGAAAGGCGATGTATGCCTAGGAGATTGAATAATACCTATGTGCGGGTGCGAGTAGACTAAGCGTAGGGTCATAGTGGTTGGCCCTGGGGGCGTCGGGGTGCAGGTGTCTCACAATAGATAGTGGTAGCTCCACTGGGACCATAGGATAGACCGATGCAAACACACCGACGATCCGGACTGAGACGCTGTCTTATATCGCGATCAACTGTTGAGGTGCCATGTATAAGCCGTATTGCACAAATATTTTTATAAGTTGAAGCACACTATTTTTAAGGCTAACGAGATATTGGCATGACTCCTTGATCATTTTCTCCGAAATGTTAGTGTTTAGCTCCATAGAGTAGGAACTTGGTACTATACGCATTATGAATTGTCAGTCTCATAGTTCATTAAGCATGAATATTTATAACTATGAAAATATCTATTCTTATTACTGTAATAATTATCTGACTATTGGACTATTGACTGCTGAAGATATTACTGTTATCTGTCTGATATTGTTAACTCTTACTATTATTTATTGTTGTTCTGTTTTACTGTCAATTTTTATTGCTGTGGATGAGTATATATACCATAATGCTATGTGGGCGTCCAACGCTGTTTTGTTTTCTTACTGCTATTTTGGTAATGAAAGATGGGTGTCTCACCTCTTTCTGTATTTCAATATTTCTATTTATTTATGCACTTCTGAGAAGATGTTCATGAGGAAGAAAAGGAAACACTTGAGTTTCCGGGTTTTTGACTATACTACGACTAGAGTTTGCTGAAGATGTCTTCGTGTCCGTGCTGATTTTTGGGGTATGCTAGGATGACCTTTCATGGGGGACCTGATTGCTGGCACATTAACTTGAGCACGGACCGTTGCATCTATCACGGGGAATTGACTGTGTCTTTGGCGTGGGGCCGCTACAACCCACCTGTTTTTGACTTTGCCACTTTTTTCATTTGGAATTTTACCTGCCTGTTAGAGATCTGTAGGATGACCTTTACTACACCCCACAAGAGGACTCTTTCCTCTCCACTGCTCGGGCTTCTGCCCAAAATTCGGTCGCTCTGATGGCAATTTCATCAGATGAAGAGGACCCTGAGAAGGACCCAGCTACGGTCCCTTCTCATCAGTCTTAGGGGCTAATACTGTCAGTGGCTACTGATGACTAACCATTTATCTTTTTGAGAAGCCTGACGTTTTGCTGTATTTGATGGGTGTGTATTTGTATCATCTCGGGTGGGTACATCTTTTGCTTTTTGTATAAATCATGATGTAATTAAACAGGCTATTGCATATAAATATATATTTAAATGTTGCGTATGGATGTGTGGTTTATTTTTATGTCAATTTTACTATGACCATTTTAATTATTATCTCACTACGAAAGGAACCTCTAAATTTATTCTTTTGACACTACTTGTTAATAATACAATTTAAAACAAACAAAAAATGTAATGCCATTTAGAAAGGAACCTATACATCTATAAAATGAACTGGGTCTATGAGGTTTAAGATAATTATTATCTTTCTCAATTTATTCCTTTTTATGTTTTCAAATTATTATTATGGTGTGACGTTTCTTCTTCGTGAGGTAAGAAAAAGGGGTGCTACAATTTAGAGTTCAAAGTATTCCATTTAAAAGGATTTTAGTAAAGGTAATAGTAGAAGATTTTATTAAATTCGAATAATGCATATTTTTAGAAAAACGTTAGAAATTATTATTTAGAGTAGTTTTTATAAGAAAAATGGAAAATGATGTCCAAATAATATTTTTAGTTTGGAAAGTTTCAGAATTTAATTTGGAATGTCAAGACATATTTTATACATTGAAAAACAGTAGAAAAACTTTACGTATTTCAAAAATAATGATTTTTAAGCTACACGATTTTGAAAATGTTTAAATATTTTTACGCGATTGGGAAAACTTTGGAAAATGGTTATGTGGTTTGAAAACGTGACAAAAGCATCACGCGATTATGAAAACACGATAAAAAAGTTATACGATTGAGAAAACAACGGATTACTGTTAGATCGACATACTGGACCCGGGTGGATCATTGATATTATGTAATTGAATGAGCAGTTATATAATATCATTGATACTAATAGTATTAGACAATTGAATGAACAATTGTTCTGATATTATTATGAACAATATAATAGTGGCTTGAGTTATGCATTGAGTTGTCAAGCATTGAACACTGTATAGTCGATGATTGTTATGGCTTTTGTTGCCTATGAGTGAATGAGAATTGAATAGTGTGATCCAGTGGGAGATCTGCTGGGGGCGTCAGGACGCGGTGATTCATAGTGACCTATTTGTCACTTTATACATCTCTGGCCATGATAAACCGTTGCAGTGCACTGGCACATATCCCGACGAAACACTATTGTTTTCGCGTCCATGTAGACCGTCATAGAGGTGGGCAGATCTTCTGGGTCATTCATATCTAAAGTTGTTTAGCTCCATGGAGTAGGAAGATGATGCATTGTGCATATGCATAGTCGGTATACATATTGTTGTGGCATTGTCAAGGTGCATATTCTGGGGGCATAATCAATATATATATTATTAATATCTATTGTTAAAATACCATTAATGTTTATATTATTGTGAAATATGTTTTCTGAAGATAAATTGATAACATGATTATACTTATGATATTTGTGTGTATGGAATGACTTTGTCATGTGTATCATTCTTTGCTACCATACTAGTATTGATGAAAGGGGATCTCACCTCTTTGGTGTACTGTTTTGTTATGTTTGCATTGTTAAAATTCGTATAGTGGGCGAAGCAAATTTCTTAGACTTAACTGGAGGCATTGTTCTGAGGTCGGTGACAGCGTCGAGGAGTGATCTTCCCAGTTTCGACAGTGTGCAGTTTGGTGGAGGAACAGAACAAGTATGTTGAGTTTTCTCATTAGTGATGTTACCATGCTATTAAGTAGAACCCGTCATTGAGTTTGCTATTGTTTCTTTGAGTCTGTAAGTTTTATGTTTTAAATGTTGTTGAATATTATGTGGTATAAGTAAATGTGTGTATTAATCAGTTCAGTCTATTTTCTGTATTACTTATATTTCCGGTAAGTTTATATTATCGGCTAAAAGAAACTTTAAAATCCATAATTTAGAATTCAAAGCTTTTATGAAATGATTTCAGTTTTTAAGTTTTTGGTCAGAAATGTAATGCCCTATGGAGGGTGTTACATTAGTTGGTATCAGAGCACGGTTAGAGTTTTTTAGGGTTTTGTGGTTAGGTCTGTCTTGTTTGTGCTGTGTGACTCTCTGTGCTTGGGCTCTGAAAGGAGACAATGTTGTTTGGAATAGTTACTTTGGTTTCCATTGTGTTTTGATTTGTCTGTTTTCGAAGAAAAGGCAATGGCTTGTGGTAGACATACGTGTGTGGAAGCAGGACGTGATAGTGGTGATATGACTACAACTACAAAAGCAATGCAAAGAATAACTGAAGGAACAGTACAACAGGAGATGAGGGTTGTTCAACAATAGGAATTGATAGTCGAGGCTAAGATTTTGTTAGAGTTGAATCAGTCTCAGGATATGAGACCCTATAACGTTGGACCATATTGGTTCCAAAGGAGAAGAAATCGTAAGGTCAAGTAATTCTAGCGAAAAATGTATTTACAATCACTGGGAAATCAACAATGACAACAATCATATGGAGGAGGTACGAGTGGTGGTAGTTTTAGTCAGACCATGGCATGCATGAGGTGTGGAAAAGACCATTTAACAAAGGATTGTACATTTAAGGGAGTAATTTGCTTCAAGTGTGGAAAGCCTAGACACATTTCCAGAGATTGTGTTCCACCAAAAATATAGTCTTCTGTTAGTAACGTACATGCTTCAAAATCTCAGGTAAAAGGGAGCGTAGATTCTCCAAGTAGAGCAAAAGCATCTCAGACTGAAGACCTAAACAAAGAAGATTGTGTCACAAGAGGTGATCCTTTAACTGTACTGTATAATTCAGGGGGTAACCCATTTCTTTATAGCCTATGATTGTATGGATCAATTAGAGTTATCTATGTCTTTGTTATCTTTTGACCTAGTTATTTCTACTTCTATTACTAAAACATGTGGTTGATAACTTGAGTTGCTGAAACTATCCTAAGTCTGTTAAATGGCTAAATCTTTTATGTTGATTCAATTTGTTTATCTCTTTCACAAAACAGATGCGATCTAAAAATATGGATTGGGTACTTTCCAACCATCCATGCTCTGTTAGACCTGTTGATTGAATTATTCAACTTAAAAAGCTCACTTCTAAATTCATCGGACCACATCAATTTCTTCGTTGGATAGGTCTGGTAGTATATTACATGACTCCACCATCTTTTCTTTTATGCCTTCATGATATCTTTCATGTGTCGCAATTGCGAAAATATACTCTTGATCCAGTTCATTCTTTTATGGCAAATTGACTGTGTGGGTTGATTAGAGCTATCAGTATCTTTGTTACCTTTTGACTTATCTATTTCTACTTTTATTACCAAACCCATTGTTACTGTCTAGTTCCTTAAACAATCTTTTCTGTTAATCTAAACTATCTACCTCTCTCACGAGATAGATGTGATCTTGAGAAGAGATTGGTTATCTTTCTACCATATCCTGTAGATTGTTTCAGTAAAATTTTAGTGTCCCGGAAAACTCATTCTTAAAATCGGGCAACATTAAATTTTTTGTTGGGTATATCCGGTAACATATCGGATGGTTTCACTATCTTTTCTTTCTAACCTTTATAATGTCCTTTTATATATTGCAATTGCAAGAAAGGATGTTCCTAGTCCAATTCATGTCATAGTATTAGATACATTACTGTTAAAAAAGAGAACTTGATTTATGAGACACTTCCTGTTAAAGGCAAAGGCAGGAGAGTGAAGCGGTACGATAATAAGGAAATTAAAGGTACATGAGAAGAGCTATCCTACACATGAATGGGAGTTAGTAGCTGTTGTGTTTGCATTAGAAATATGGGAACACTTTCTTTATGGAGTAACATTCAACGTCTTCATCGATCACCATGTCTGAGGTATCTGTTTGATCAAGAGAAGTTGAACATGAGGCAAGGAGTTTTCGTTGGTCGAGGTAATCTGGAATGACATAAGCGGAGATGCAATGTGGGAACTGGAAGACAAGATGAAAGAATAGTATCCATATTTGTTCTGAGACTACTACAAATTTTGAGAGTGAAATTCTTTTTAGGTGGGGAGTGTTGTAACACCCTGAAAATTCATATTTTATTTATTTCGGTCGATTCTTAATTATTTTGAATAATCTGACTCGACTTCTGTGAATTTTATAATTTTTGTGATTTTTAGTAATTTTTGGGAGTTTTTACATTTTTGAGTATTTTAATATTATTTTTGGAGCTGTAAATGAGCCTTCGCATTTTATTTCTTTTCTGTCAATCCTTAATTATTTTTACTAATCTGATTTGATTTTCATGAATTACATAATTATTATGATTTTTGTGAAATTTTGTGATATTTTTATATATTTTTATTATTTTAATATATTTTAGATATTTTAAGATATTTTGAATATTTTATTATATTTAAGATATTTTGAATATTTTATTATATTTTTTATATTTTGGAATATTTTGAATATTTAATATATTTTTGATATTTTGAGCTGTATGTAAGCTCGTGGTGGGCCCAAAAAAATAAAAAATTTTCAGAGCAGGAAAATTTTGTATTGTTGATTTAGAGACGAGGGATCTTACTAAACTCGAAACCGTAAATAGTTTTTGAAGTTTTGTTTTCTACGATTTTATCTGACAAAATAAAATCGGTGTATGATTTATTATCCATTGGATAATATCTTCTGAAAAAATATCTAATGGATGATTCTAGACGCAAGCCTAGTCACCCACTCTAGAATGCTCTAGACGATGACTCATCGTTTGGTGACTCACCTAGGTGACTAGCCTAGTGACTCACATGTTCTTGACTATTCTAGAAGATTCTAGAAAATGCATAGTCATGCAACTAGTCATCAAGTACTTGAGTACTTGTTTTACATGTGGACCAATGAAGAGCTGGTCAAAGTTGGTGGTTGTGACTCATTGTGGAGGACTAATAAAAGCTTGACACGTGGCGTGACACCTCAGCACCTATGACTCAACTTGTTTTGGAAGCTTGTAGAAACATTGACTCACTCTGTGACGCACCGCAGTGAGTCACACGTTCCAGAAAGTTCTCTTGGTGACCCAGCTAGTGACTCAGCGCTATGACTCATCATGCTGACTCATCTGTTCTAGAAACTTCTCTTTGATGACTCGCTCTGTGACTCATCAAGGGTAATCAGTAGAAAAATGATCAACAATAGTTGCTACCTGACTTGAACAAGAGAAAAATCTAGGTATATTTTATTATCCATTGGACAATAGACACTAACTTTATAAGCAGTAATTATTGTTCATTGCTTAAAGTATATTGAAAAATATCTTGGAAGCTAATCATGACAAGCTTTATGGCTAACTAATAGGATTCAAGAGCTTCAATATGTGGTCTAAAATGGTCAAGCAAAGTGGCCATCTCCTTGAAGAGCAACTCACGGCCAAGCAATTTTGGATGATAAGGAATTTACACTCTAATGTATTTGGTTTTGCTTTCATCCAACATTCACTCAGACAAGCAAATCAATATCTCACCTCTTCTCTCTTGCTCTTTCACGGCCATAACACTCAAATAGGAGACAATATTCATCTATTCAATTCACTTACTCTCTTACACTTTAATTTCTCCAAAGAACCAAGAACAAGCAACAAAAACTCTCTCACTTTCTCTTCCTCCCTAGATTCAGCCAAGCACCAAAGATCCACTCTCCAAACTTCTATAATTCCTACCAATATCATTTCTTGAATCCTCTCATTAATCCAAGACACTTTCATGTTAGGAATTTCTCAAGATTCATTCATCTCCATCTTTCCATCAAGCAAAGAACACAAAAACTCTTACCTTTCTCTCTCACAAAGCTCACGACCTACCACCATAAAAATCACCTTCCAAGTTTGTTTAATTCATACCAACCCTTGATCTTGAATCTACACACAATTCTAAGACCTTTTCATGTTGTGACCATTATCTAATTCTTCCATCTTCAGCCTTGTTCTTCAAAGCTAAAGATTGAAGCGTTATAGGTGAAGTTCATTAATCTTCACTTTTCTTTTGATTTTCAAGGTTCTAACCATGATTCTAATCCATGGTTATCTTAGATAAAGCCTTAGATATTAATATTGTATATTTTCTTTATTTTTAAGTTTCACTTGGTGGTTGAAGTTCATCTTAGAGGAGACAACAAGGGGGGCATACAAGGAGCTTTGGAGGGTTCACCAAGTGGTAAAAGGGAGATTACCCTCATCAGCCATGTGTTGGTGGTGAGGAGTGGATTTGTGTGTGGTGAAAAATCCACAAGGATTTATTCACTTAGTTGTGCATGCTTAAGTGTTCTATGTTATGTTATGTGTGATTTTATTTCTTTGATAGTTATGCATGATTTTATTGCTTGATTAGTATGTGTGATAATATGATTTTGATTACTTTGTGATAAATTGCTTAATATAAGTTTTATTGCTTAACATGAACATGTGGTATGCAACACCCCCCTTAGGGTATCACATTTCAGACCAACTCCCTTATTATTCTTTACCTAAGTTATAAAATAGTTAATATTATCTAGAATACGAGTTTCAACATTCTTTTTTCCTGGATATCATAAATTTACCAAATTAAAATAACACGAGATACACAAATAGAACAACATATATCCTTTAAACATATCATAGAATCTTAATAAAATATGTTTGTCATAAATAACATGGACTCATAATATATTACAGAAACCATATAAAACACTTGGCCTAAGTTTACAATCTATAAAGACAAAAGTCCTTCTCAAAAGACAGATTCCCTAGCTAGGAATGTCTCGCTACTTATGCAAACTTAAATCACTACAAAACTCTATATACTCAGAGTCCCAATGAACACACCAAACAGCATCGCCTTCAAGAAAGTTGATTCCTTCTTACCGCCATTGCAGTCTTCGCCAACATAGGCATAAAATAGAAACACACAGAACAAGACAGCAAAGAGGTGAGATCCCCTACATCGCATACTAATGAGGCAGTATAGGAAATGACAACAAATAGTACAGTTACAAAATATCTCATACAGTCATATCATATCATATCATAGATAACATATTAAACAAGCATAAGCATCACACCAATATGTTGACCCACAATGCATGTGCACAATGACCCATTTCCTACTCCATGGAGCTAATCACAATTTCGGAGAGAATGATAGGGAGGACATGTCTGCATTTCGTTAGCCTCAAATCATGTGCCAATATATCAAATCATGGTGCGCAACATGGCCGATACAGACACTCTCAACCAATCACGAAAAGAGTAGTAACTCCGTCGAGACCGTTGGTGTGTTTGCAAAGGATACCACGACACAGTGGTGCTACCAACTGGTCACATATGACATTACACACTCCGACGTGTTCAAGATCACTGAAGATCATAACTACGCAATTCTCACCCGCACGAAGGTTTAATTCCATCTCCTAGGCCCATTGCCTTAATTGACATGCTTTTCCATGCATGGTGTATGATCCAACACATACCATTTTTTCCATACAAGATGTATGATCCAACACATACCATTTTGTATGATCCAACACATACAAATTTTTTCCATTATTTCACAGTACTTCACATATATGTGTCATTTCTTGACAGTATCACTTTTCAATATAATGGGGCCCACCACGACAGCCCGACAGCCAATTGCTGTAATTTCCAAATGTGTAAACATTTTATCATGCTTTTGAAATTACGTAACATTTTTCTTACGTTTTCAATTTACGTAAATATTTTTTAAAATTTTCGCAATCTCGTAAATATTTTCAAACGTTTTCTAAACTGTGTAAATAATTTCAAACATTTTCTAAATTGCGTAAATATTATCAAATATTTTTAAATCACGTAAATATTTTCAAACATTTTTAAATCGCGTAAATATTTAAAATCATTTTCTCAATCGCGTAGTGTAAAAATCAATCGCGTAGCTTAAAAATAGACGTTTTTAAATCGTATAATAGTTTTCTAGCATTTTACACTTACGTAAAATATTTTTCACTTACATAAAATATTTTCTCACTTACATAAAATATTTTCTCACTTACATAAAATATTTTCTTAACATTCTAAACTTATTTATAAAATTCTCTACATAAATTATGCATTTTGGCCTTCTTGGAAATATTTTCTTCCTAAAAATCCTTTACGCATTATTTTCTATATATAAAATATGCACTTTAACCTTCTTGAAAATATTTCCTTTCTAAAAGTTCTTTACGTATTATTTTCTATGATTCTTTTCAAAAATTTGATTTCTTTGATTTAAATAACTATTAAAGCTTTATCATACTAATTTAATTCCAACCCTTAAATCAAGTTTCCTTTTTCTACTAAAAATTTGTTAAATCAAATTCTTGTTAACTAATTTCCAAAATCCACACTTAGTAAAATAATCTAGGATTTAAAATACCACACTTTGGTGTGTTGGCCAAAAATTAAGTTTATACTTCATATACAAACTTAATCATTTTTCATCACCAAAATCCTTTACAAAACCATTTTTCATCACTGAAATCCTTTACAAAACCATTAATCCAAGTTCTTACCATTAAATCACTCAATCCCTAGTTAAGAAAATATTTTTGAACATTTTTGCTCTCTTGATTTGCTTATGGCCGTGAGCCATCATAGGTTCTTTGGAACCTTCATATAATTTTCCTCATCACAGTATTCACATCCTTATTTATACAATACTCATCATACTTATGGAAGCATATAATCAAGCATATAACCAAGTAAACAAGCATAAATCAAAGTTTCAAGAATAAACCAAGCATAACCACCACAAACAACGCAAATTAAACTATACAAGTGAATAAATCCTTATGGATTTTCGACCACGAACAAGGTCATCTCCTCACTACCAACATATGGTTGATGAGGGTAATCTTCCTCTTACCTCAAAGAAGACAAAAATCCTTCTTGCTTGATCTTCTATGGATTTCATGAATCACTACAAGAAAATCTTAACAAACTTAAACCAAACCAAAGTCACAAACAAAGCTTGAAAAAGAGAAACCATGGAACAATCATGGTTTAGAAACTGAAGAATCAAACTTAGAAACAATGAAGAAGAATTTTTACCTTGAAATCTCAAGAACCCTAACTTGTAGTAAAGATAGAAGATGAAGGATTTTGCTTAAGTCTTCAACATAGAAGAATCTTAGAATGATGTTTAGATTTAGAAAGTAAGCTTGGATAAAATTTTAGAAGTTTGGAAGATTGGTCTTTGGGTGATAGCCGAATGGTGTTTTGGAGGAGAGAAATGAAGTTTTGGCTAAGTGTAGAAATATAGAAATGAAATGGATTTCCTATAACTAAAGTTTCTAGCCGTGGAAGGCATTGTATGTGAGGGAATTAATGCTTGACAAATCAAGATAGAAATCAAGAACATGGTTAAAGTCATCAAGTGGTCATGCTTTGGTCACCTTAATGAATCATAAGTTCTTGAATGTCCTAGAAACTCCTACATGGCCGTGGGACTTCTTGCCTTTGTCTAACCAAAATTTGTTTCATTTTGTGACCATTTAAGCTTAAGTTAACTTACTAATTCATCTAGTTTAGGAACTAATTAAAGTAGCCACTTTTGTTGACTTTTCACTAAACAATCCTGATTCTAATTGGTTAGTCATATTACTATCTTCTAGAATAGGGCAAGTCACCATTCTAGAACATGGTGAGTCAGTGCTTCTACGAGCTTCTAGAAAAAGAATGATAGGATAAGCTTGAAAGAATAAGTAGCCAATTTGAATTTGCCTTCTAGTTTACAGACTAATTAATTAAGCCATTTTTTTGTTGACTTGATGCTATTGGCTAAGAATCATGTCAAGCCATTAATTTTGACTTCTAACAACTAGTAGCACATGGTGGCACATGGCTAGCACATGGCTAAAGCTTCAAGCATTTATTACTCACAGAATAGAAATTACTGCTCATAAACCAGTAATTATTGTACAATCAGTAATAACTTCACAGTATAAGAAAATTTAGTAACTGTATCCGGTTTCGGGTTTAGTAAGATCCCCCGGTCCTGTATTAATAGTCCAAAATTTTCTTGCCCATAAAATTTTTTACTTTTTCTGGGCCCAACCTCGGCCTACAGATAGCCCAAAATAATATTAAAATATTCACAATCTGAGAAAAATGCATAAAAATTCTCAAAAATTCTAAAAATTATAAAACTCATATTTATGCAGAAAAAATGAAATTCGGGATATTACATGGTAGTATAAATATGATTTAAATGATATGTGTATATTTTGATATATGTTGCAAAGAAAAGAATTTTGGTCCCAAAGGCCATAAAGAGGCTCACGACCTTCACTCATGTTTTAGAGCAAACTAATTGAAAATGTTTTACTAAGTGTAAATTTAGATGATTTAGTAACAAGTAATTGGATTAAAGATTTTTACAAAGAAAAATGAGATAGAAAATGAATAAATATTCAATGATGAAGCAAAGATTTAATTTTGGCCAACATGCCAAGAATTGATATTCTAGATCAAAAATGTTTTCTCAAGTGTAGTTTTAAAGAATTAATTACTAGGAACTCAATTTAGTGAATTTTGAAATATTAAAAGAACGTAAACTAGTTTTTGGAATTGATTAAATTGATAAATTTAGGTTATGATGGGAAATAAATTTATACTTTGAAGTTACTAACGTATAGCTCACCCATCTGGATTTTAATTTGATTTTCATGAATTTCATAATTATCATGATTTTTGTGAAATTTTGTGAAATTTTAGATATTTTGAATATTTTAATATATTTTAGATATTTTAAATATTTTATTATATTTTTGATATTTTGGAATATTTTGAATATTTAATATATTTTTGATATTTTGATGCGTGTGGGTTCTAGGAAAGGCCCGAAAAAATAAAAAAATTTTGGAGCCGGAAAATTTTGTACTGTTGATTCGGAGATGGAGGATTTTACTAAACCCGAAATCGAAAATAGTTTTCGAAGTTTTGTTTTCTACGATTTATTTGACAAAATAAAATCAGGGTATGATTTATTATCCTTTGGATAATATCTTCCAAAAAAATATCTAATAGATGATTCTAGACGCAATCCTAGTCACCCACTCTAGAATGCTCTAGACGATGACTCAACATTTGGTGACTCACTTAGGTGACTAGCCTAGTGACTCATATGTTCTAGACTATTCTAGAAGATTCTAGAAAATGCTTAGTCACGTGACTAGTCATCAAGTACTTGAGTACTTGCTTTACATGTAGACCAATGAGGAGCTGGTCAAAGTTGATGGTTGTGACTCATCGCGGAGGACTAATAGAAGCTTGACACGTGGCATGAAACCTTAGTACATGTGGCTCAACTTGTTCTGGAACCTTGTAGAAATGCTGACTCACCTTGTGACTCACCGCAATGAGTCACACGTTCCAGAAAGTTCTCTTGGTGACTCAGCTAGTAACTCAGCGCTACGGCTCATCATGCTGACTCATCTGTTCTAGAAACTTCTATTTGATGACTCGTTCTGTGACTCAGCGCTACGGCTCATCACCTCTAGAAAAATGATCAATAATAGTTGTTTCGCAACTAGAACAAGAGAAAAATCTAGGTATATTTTATTATCCATTGGACAATAGACACTAACTTTATAAGCAGTAATTATTATTCATTGCTTAAAGTATACTGGAAAATATCTTAGAAGCTAATCATGACAAGCTTTATGGCTAGCTAATAGGATTCAAGAGCTTCAATGTGTGGTCTAAAATGGTCAAGCAAAGTGGCCACCTCCTTAAAGAGCAACTCACGACCAAGCGATTTTAGAGGACAAGGAATTTACACTCTAATGTATTTGGTCTTGCTTTCATCCAACATTCACTCAAATAAGCAAATCAATATCTCACCTTTTCTCTCTTGGTCTTCCACGGCCATAACACTCAAATATGAGACAATATTCATCTATTCAATTCACTTACTCTTTTACACTTCAATTTCTCCAAAGAACCAACACTACTATAAATTTGGGTTTTAGTGACCGATTTAGGGACCGATTTATTTTGGTCTCTATAGAGATCGAAATAAAGACCGATTAAATAAAAAAAAAATTAATTTGTGACCGAAATAAAATCGGTCTCTAAATTTTTTAGAGACCGAAATTATATTATAAAAGAAATTAAAAAAATAAAAAATGTGTCTTATTTCTAGAGACTGATATTTTGGTCTCTAAATAAAACAATTAACAAAAAAATAAATAAATGTATAACGACGGCAAATTTGGTCACTAAAAAAATAAAAAAAGTTGTTAGAGACCGATATTTTGGTCTTTAAATAAAAAAATTAATAAAATAAATAAATAATAAGAGACTGAATTATCGGTCGCTAAAAAAAAAAAAAAAAAGTATTAAAGACTGAAATTTCGATTTCTAAATAAAAAAAATTATAAAAAAATAAATAGATAGCGACCAAAATTTTCGGTCGCTAAAAAAATAAAATAAAAATAAAAAATTCTGATTTTCCTCTAAATTTCGTTCTCCCAAAAGTCCACCCAGAGTCCCTCTTCCTTTGATTCTGAATTTGTTGAGCCCCTTTCTCTCTCTCATTTTTGTCTTTCTCATCTCTCCTTCACCGCCATCTTCACCAAACCATTTTTCACTACTTCCCTTCACCAAGACAGAAAACCCCAACCACTAAAGCTTCCACTTTCATTGACTCACCACAACCAACCACCAGCCAGACCCACCATCCAACACCACCTTGTTCATCGGCCACTCATTCACGAACCATTCTTGTGCACCATTGTTCTCCACCATAAGCCCGAAATCAGCCACCACCAGATGCAAGCCACCACCACGCGGACCCACGACACCGCGACTCCTCCGCTGGATTCGTGAGCTTCGCACCAGATCCAGCACCATTTAGACTAGGACCTCACGAACCCTTGCTCCCTCGCTATTCTGAGCCTCCATCTTGCCCCCTCGCTACTCGTAGTGCCCGCCATATCTGTAACTCGTGCTCCCTCGCCGTTCGCAGCCACTGACCCAGAGTCATTACGCCTCCACGTTGTGCCACGAATGGACCACCATACGCGAACCACCGTGAGCCTCAACTCCCCATTTCCTCCTCTGTTTCGTTTTCCTTCTCATAGAGACTAAAAGTCTCTTTATGCCAACTCTTTTCCCCTATTTTGTTTCTCATCTTCAATATAATATGTTTAGTTGAAGTTAGCAATATAAGTTTCACATTGTAATAATTTGTATCTGCAAAGTCTATCGGTTTTTGTGTTGTTTGATTTTGGAAGGGAAGATGATGAGCAACATGAGTTTGATGTACTAGAGCTGCTCGAGAACCGGGATTTTCATGTCGAATCCGTTCGGGTTACGAAGCTATACAACAGGATAAAGGAGGTTTTTAGAGGGTCCTATAATGGTCTCAATGATTTGAAGTGCTTTGTATACAGACACACTATCTGTTTGATGAAAGGTTTAAATGACTATGTATTGAATTGATGTTAATATTGGGTGAGGGCTCTAACTGTATTGACTATAATCGGTTAACACTATTAATTTGATGGCCTTGTTTGTTCTGGAATAGGAATGAATGATTTGATAAAATGATTGGATCGACCTTTAATTGTCTTTTGATAAATCATGAGGAGAAGCATTGTATTTTTTCTCCACTCTTTTAGCTACTAATGTCCAGTATGTACTTTTCAAAACTATGTTTATTTTCATGCTTGCTTATTTTCTCACCTGCAAGTAGTCGTAGGTATGATTTGCCAAACTATTTTTGTAATTTTAAAGGAATTTAGATTACACATGTCATGAGTTCAGGTTATGTTCTCTTGAGTTCAAATGGTCCTTCTCTTGGGGTTTGATATGCTTGTTATTTTTTTAGGTTGAGTATGTTGTTACCCAAGTGGCTTCAGTACTCAAGAGGGGGGTGAATTGAGTATTAAAAAAATTTTTTTTGCTAACCCTTTTTAACACAGATTTCTTGAAGCAATAAATTGAATATATAAAGATGATAAAATGCCTTAAGAATAGTAAATAAATAATTAAGCAATAATAAATAAATTACAATAAATAAAGAGATAAGGAGAAGAAAAAGCAGACACGATATTTATTCTAGTTTGACCACCAACCACTTGTGGCCTATGTCCAGTCCCCAAAACACAGTTCAAGATTTTTCACTATTCAATACAAGCTTAAAACAGGTGCTTGCAACCTTTACACAATAGAGCACTTTTCACACACAGGGAAACTTTACCCTTGTGCTAAAGCCTCAGCCTGCAGGGATACCTCACCCTTATACAAACCTTAGAGGGATACCTCACCTTCAATATAGTATATCAGAGAAATAGATGAAGAAGAGAAACTCTCACTCAGAGTAAATTATACAAATTGAAGTGTTAATGGAGCTCTCACAGAAATATCTCAAAGTTTTAATCGAAAGTAGAGCGTAGAAAATAATTTTACAAGATAGAGTAAGTAGAAAATAATTCAGAGTGTTAGGCCATTTTAGAGAAGACCCAAGGCTTTTATTTATAGAGAAAATTCAAAGAAACAGCCATTGGGGGTAATTAAGACTCATAATTTCAAAACTTTATTTCCATATCAGTGTTCGTAAAAGACGTGTTTATTCGAATAGATGAAACCTTTATTCGAATAACACTGTTTATGAAATCTTCGTGAAAAGCCAGCTGATATGAGTTATTCGAATAACCTTAAGTTTATTCAAATAACTCTTTAACAAGCAGTTCTGAAAAAGTGGGATTATTCGAATAACTACTGAGTTATTCGAATAACTCATTTGAGAAAAACCTTTCTGGAGGCCCTTTTATTCGAATAGACAATGGTTTATTCGAATAGTCTTTTAAGAAAACAGAAGCTCTCAGCAATATTAAAAAGCTATTATTCGAATAACTTAACTTGTTATTCGAATAGCATATTAGGAAACAGAAAAAACTGAAAGACTTTATTCAAATAGCAGGATCATTATTCAAATAAGGTTATTAAAAATAGAGGCTTGTAGAAAGGTTTATTCGAATAAAATAAGCTTTATTCGAATAAAACAATAGAAATTGATTTTGAATAAATCATTTAAAAAACATTTGAGTTTCATTTTAAAACCAATTCTTATTTTTCTTTCAAAACAGAGAGATATTAGAGTGAGCTCCGTACAAAAAGACCCTAAGTCCTAAAGCTATTCTTATACGATCTTGGACTTGGTCTTTCTATCATCTTCATTTTAGTCTTCACGTTTGTTATCATCAAAACAAATCTCCAAAGGCATATGTCCAATTACATTCTCCCTCTTTTTGATGATGACAAACTAACATTTGAGAAAATAATTAGTTCATATAAATTGGAATTCACAAAGTTGTTTAGAGATACTTACTCCCCCTCTTTTTTGTAAGAGAAGAATTATATCAGAGATGTACGCAGCTCCCCCTTACTTTTTGAATCCAATTTCTATTTTATTTTTACCTGTCTTTTCTCAAAATATTCTCAAAACGTGAGAATTGTAGCTTTTTCTCCCCCTTTTGTCATGATAAAAAAGATGGGGCAAGAGAAAAACATAAAGGTAAATAGTTTGTATTCCAGTTCAACAAGATATATTCATTCAGAGCATACCAGAATAACAATAAAGTATAATTTTATAATTTTAGCAAGATAAACACAATATTCATCACATTAGCAAAGATATATGCATTCATTGATCAACTAATTGCATTGTATTATCATCAAAACAGTCATTACATTTACTAAGAGAATTACTTATATTTGATACCACTTGTTATCAAAATATAAAACATTTACCACTTGTTATCAATTTCTTATAAATCTGCCATATATCAAGAGAATCATAAATATTAAACATTTTACTTTGATGAAATATGCTATAGGGATCAGAGCATTGTATAGAATTAACTTTATTTACCCTATATGCAATGACAACATTAGCAAGTTAATATCTAATTTGGCACATTGTCAATGCTAAGCATACTACTCATGTAAGAAAAAATATTTAGTCATTTAAGATCAATTTATCAATAAGTATCTTACAATTTATAGCATATAAAATACCATAATAGCTTGGGAATAGAGATACTTATTGTGTTAGGAATAGAGTGATGCTACTTTAGTATGTTCTTCATTTATTGGTCTTCTTGAGCTTTCTTCCATTGAGTATTCCACTTCAATGTACTTGAAGAAAGTCTCCTCATGTCCTCTTCATTCATTTCCCTCAAGTTGAATAATCTTTTTCATTTAAGAGTTTGCTTGAGGTAGTTATAACCCTACAAAAAACAATTCGAAGTGTACATATATATATATATATTGGTATCCATTAATTTTTGGATCCATAGAGGTTAGTCAAACTCATAAGGTAATAAGCATTCAAAATAAGGCAAAACAGCAAATGAGTTCATAAGGGCAAAAGATATTTCATTGATTAATTTGGCCAAGTACCCAAGTAACCACTTGTTTGATACCACTTGTTGCACTTGTTACCACGTTCATATATTTATCAAAACAGTAGCCAATTACATTTGGTTAAGCATTTGCATTACAAAGAAGTTATCATAAAAAAAATTCTTGTGAAAATGAAGGGGCAAGAGCAAGCTAAGAAAAATGCATTTAAGTGCATCATGTGATTTTCATTTAAGGCATAAAATATAGGCTCAAAAGAAATAAGATGTATTTCATCAAAAGCATGTCATTCATAAAGTCAAATTTGGCCAATTACATTTAGTTGAGCATTCAATAATAAAAAAAGGAGCATAGATGATATATTTATATATATCTATATATATATAACAAGGTAACTCAAACGTCGTAACTAGTTTCCAGACGTTTATTCGAATAACTACTGAGTTATTCGAATAGACTAGTTTATAAAACATGAAATATGCAAGGCTGAAATATGGTTATTCGAATACCCACAAGAATAGACTTATCAGAAAAGCATTAGAAAGCACGTTCAAAGGCTATGGTATTCGAATAACTACTGAGTTATTCGAATAGAACAGATATCAAATACAAGGACTGTGGTTGCTGGGCTCAGATTATTCAAATAAATTAAGTGGTATTCGAATAGAACTGATGTGTAACACATAGATATGAGCAACTGGTTGAGTTTTATTTGGATAACCATAGGTTTATTCGAATAAACCTATCAGAAATATATTACTAAGCATGTTCAGAGTTGGAAATTAAGAAAGAAAAGCATACCCAAAGATAGTGTACTTACAGAATATATTATGGGATATTTTTATCCAAGATTGCAAGTCCAAACTTCATGAAAACAAGGAGGAGAGCTTGGAATTATTTCTGATCTTGTGCTTGTAGTAGCCATTTTCAAAATGACAAAGTTAGCTCTTGGTCTTCAAGCACACCTACAACACATTTTAATTTTTGGTTTTTGGTACCTAAATCTTTTTGGGTCCTTGTGTGTTAGTTATGGGTATTGTGCCCTTAGGAACCCATACCATTTTAGCTCCAATTTTTGTATTAATGTTTTTTCTTGCATTGCATATTGATGCACTATGTCCTTTCTTTCCACAATAGAAACATTTAATAAAAGGACTACATGAAATACTAGAATTAACAAAGAAATTTTTATAAAACTTTTGTTGATTTTTCAGGTTATATCTTATCTCGGCTTTTTGAAAAACAACTCTTTGTTTTCCTAACAAAATATTTAAATTATCCCTTCCATGGGTGAATTTAGAAAGAGTGTTCTTTAAATCTTCAATTTCTTTTTCAAGCAAATGACAAGATGAACAAGATGAAGATGTAGAAGCATATGAAGAATGAGTTATGCATGCATCAATTAATCCTAATGTCTCATTTTTAATTTTTAATTCTTCAATTTCTTTGTTTAAAATGAGAATTTGTTTTTCTAAAGAAGAAATTGTTTTCTTAGATGAGGAAATTAATTTTGTGAGCTTTATTGATTCGTCATGTAATTATTCGAAAGCATCTTGTAATTCATCATAAGAAGGAGATAAGTCAAAGTTAGAAATTATCTCATTGTCGCTTTCTTCTTCTTCTTCTCCTTTGGCCATAAGACATAGATGGGCTTCTTCGCCATCTGAACTATCAGTTGAGTCCATGTCATTGTCATCCCATGCTATGTAGGCTCTTCTTCCCTTTCTTTCCTTGAAGGGTTTCTTTTCAAATTTCTCCATTTTCTTTTCGAAAGTTGGGCACTCTATCTTCATGTGTCCAATTTTACCACACTCGTAGCAAGTTGGAATTGATGACGTTTTTCTTTGAGTTCCTTTTTTCCTAAGAAATTTTCTAAATTTCCTTACAAAAAGACTGAGGTTTTCTTCATTTATTTCTGTGCCTTCTCCATCATCATTATCACCATCACTATCATTAGTTGAGGAAGTGGCTTTGAGTGCAATTCCTTTATTTTTCTTCTTATCATTTTCTTCACTTTGATTGAGTCTATTTAATTCTAATTCATGTTCTTGAAGTTTTCCAAAAAGAGTCGCAAGAGTCATAGTTGCCAAATTTCTTGACTCTGAAATAGCTGTCACCTTAGGCTGCCAAATCCTGCTCAAACATCTCAACATTTTGTTAATCAAATCTTGGTTAAAATTTTTTTTTCCTAATGATGCAAGATGATTTACAATGTGGGTGAACCTCTTTTACGTTTTTTGAATGCTTTCTCCTTAGTTCATATAAATAATTCATATTCATGAGTAAGGGAATTAATTCTTGACCTCTTAACTTCATTAGTACCCTCATGGGTAACTTGTAAAGTGTCCCACATTTCTTTAGTAGTTTTGCAATTTGAAATTCTAAAAAATTCATCAAGCCCCAAAGTTGTGGTAATGATGTTTTTGGCTACCAAGTTATTTTGAACTTTTTTTTTATCATCTTTAGACCATTCACTTCTTTGTTTTTCAATCTTTATACCATTGATCTCTTACGTAGGTATAAATGCGCCATTTTCGACAACATCCCATACATCTAGATTAATAGCTTCGATGAAAATTTTCATTCTTTCCTTCCAATATGCAAAACCATCCCCATTGAAAAAAGGTGGTCGGTTTATAGAGGAACCTTATGAAAAACCATTTGATGAATTGAGTCTAGCTCTGATACCACTTGTTACCCAACTGGCTTCAGTACTCAAGAGGGAGGTGAATTGAGCATTAAAATTTTTTTTTTTGCAAACCCTTTTTAACACGGATTTCTTAAAGCAAAAAATTGAATATATAAAGATGATGAAATGCCTTAAGAACAGTAAATAAACAATTAAGCAATAATAAATAAATTACAATAAATAAAGAGATAAGGAGAAGAAAAAGTAGGCACGATATTTATCCTGGTTCGACCACCAACCATTTGTGGCCTACGTCCAGTCCCCGAAACACAGTTCGAGATTTTTCACTATTCAATACAAGCTTAAAACAGGTGCTTGCAACCTTTACACAATAGAGCACTTTTCACACACAGGGAAACTCTACCCTTGTGCTAAAGCCTCAGCCTGCAGGGATACCTCACCCTTATACAAACCTTAGAGGGATACCTCACCCTCAATACAGTATATCAGAGAAATAGATGAAGAAGAGAAACTCTCACTCAGAGTAAATTATACAAATTGAAGTGCTAATGGAGCTCTCACAGAAATATCTCAAAGTTTTAATCAAAAGTAGAGCGTAGAAAATAATTTCACAAGATAGAGCAAGTAGAAAATAATTCAGAGTGTTAGGCCATTTTAAAGAAGACCCAAGACTTCTATTTATAGAGAAAATTTAAAGAAACAGCCATTGGGGGTAATTAAAACTCATAATTTCAAAACTTTATTTCCATATCAATGTTCGTAAAAGACGTGTTTATTCGAATAGATGAAACCTTTATTCGAATAATACTGTTTATGAAATCTTCGTGAAAAGCCAGCTGATATGGGTTATTCGAATAACCTTAAGTTTATTCGAATAACTCTTTAACAAACAGTTCTGAAAAACTGGGATTATTCGAATAACTACTGAGTTATTCGAATAACTCATTTGAGAAAAACCTTTCTAGAGGCCCTTTTATTAGAATAAACAATGGTTTATTTGAATAGTCTTTTAAGAAAACAGAAGCTCTCAGCAATATTAAAAAGCTATTATTCGAATAACTTAACTTGTTATTCGAACAACATTTTAGGAAACTGAAAAAGCTGAAAGACTTTATTCGAATAGCAAGATCATTATTCGAATAAGGCTATTAAAAACAGAGGCTCATAGAAAGGTTTATTCAAATAAAATAAGCTTTATTCGAATAAAACAATAGAAATTGATTTTGAATAAATCATTTAAAAAACATTTGAGTTTCATTTTAAAACCAATTTTTATTTTTCTTTCAAAACAGAGAGATATTAGAGTGAGCTCTGTACAAAAAGACCCTAAGTCCTAAAGCTATTCTTATACGATCTTGGACTTGGTCTTTCTATCATTTTTATTTTAGTCTTCACGTTTGTTATCATCAAAACAAATCTCCAATGGCATATGTCCAATTACATATGTGGTATACAATAGTTTGCACATGACCCTATATTTCAATTTCTGAGTATTGGCCGTGGTTTTCTTGTTTTTAGTTCATCATTGCACTTATGTTGTATGTGTTTTGAATGTGCAGAGTTTCTTCATAACTAAGTGCTTGATAAAGGGAAACTTAATTAAAAAAAGGGAGAAAGAAAAGAAGAAAATTGGTGCTTGTTCTTATATTATTTGAATCAAATCCCTTTATTTTTATTTTCCAGATTGGAGAGTGGTCTTGCAAGATTCCAAGATGGATATAGCAGACTAAGGTCATGGACTTACTCTTCCCTAGATTTGTACAAGGTAACACATTGTTTATTTACTTACTTTCCTATTTGAAATTCATTCAATAGATTGTTCTATTTTAGTTTCTACTGTTATTACATGGTTTGCCACTTCCTTGAAGTATGAGTTGCTTCACCTGCTTTGTCCAGTATTTATCCATTGCTTCATGGATCTTGTGGCAAAGGGGTATATTCAGGAAGGTATAAATATATCTGTAACACCCTCCGTAGGGCGTCACATTTTTAAATAAAATATAAAACCAAATAAAATCATTTTATAAAAGCTTTGAATTCTAAAGGATGAATTTTAAAATTTCTTTTCGCGAAAATATAAACTTACCAAAAATTATAAGTAAAACAGAAATTAGATTGAATTAATTAATACACATATTATATATTCCACAAAATATTCACCAACAATTTAAAACATAACATTTACAGACTCAGAGAAACAGTAGCAAACCCAAAGACGGGTACTACTAATAGC
This sequence comes from Ormosia emarginata, assembly GCA_029884605.1. Classification (NCBI taxonomy): domain Eukaryota; kingdom Viridiplantae; phylum Streptophyta; class Magnoliopsida; order Fabales; family Fabaceae; genus Ormosia; species Ormosia emarginata. The sequence continues at coordinate 53,898,213 of JAQQTP010000088.1, forward strand.
ACGGTAACAACACTAACGAGAAAACCCAACCTACATGTTCCATTTCTCCACCAAACTGCATCCTGTTGAAACTTGGAAGATTACTCCTTGACGTTGTCACCATCTTCAGAATATTGTCAAAATATGCTCCGCTTACTATACGAATTTAAATAATACAAACCAAACAAAACAACACAGTAAAGAGGTGAGATCCTCTTTCACCAATACCAGTACTGTAGCAAAGAATAATACGAATGACAAGGTCATTCCATACACACAGATAATACCAATATAGTCATGTTATCAATTTACAATTAATTTGAATAAGCATATATCATAATAAAATAAACTACAATAACATTACCAGGATAGATATAACAATTCATACAATATAAAATGCCATAACAAGAAATTATAACAATATAAAATAATTATTAAATGCAATAACAACATATAATATCACAGATAAAAGATAATAATGTACAGACAAAATACAACATATAAACATATAATATCACAGATAAAAGATCACAGATAAAAGATCACAGATAAAGAAATAATAATGTACAGCATATAAACATATGCAATAGGACTCAACCCTACTCCACGGAGCTAAACACATACAGATATCAGAGAGAATGACTCGTAAAGTCCATTAGTACCACGGCTGCCCAACCAACTATTCCACTGTCTCACGTTGCGTCTATGGCCCAACAACACATGGTGTGGTGTAGCACACTGTCAAACGTCGTGTCACTACAGGCAATGTACTATTAGACTTTACAAAATCTTGATTAAATATAGTGCGTGTCGAGTCCATTAGTGTGCTATCAGTTACTACGGCCCAGCGGAGCGACCAACTGTCCATATATGGGATCTCGTACACTAACGTCTCCAAGTTCTTAAAGACAATGAACCACACTACGTTTATCGCATCGACAACACGATGTGATTCACCTCGTCAACCAATCCACCAAAAATTGGCATAAACTCAATATATGATCCAAAAATAAGAAATTACCAAAATACCCTAAAAAAATATATCCTCAAAGATAAAAAAAGATATACAGTAAGTCCCACTGGACAAATACTGTTCCAAAGTCTGTACGGGTTCACCTCATAGCCCGACAGCAGAAAAATACAGTTGTGGTCAATCGCGTAGAAATTTTATTGTGTTTTCACAATTCCGTCATTGTTACAAACGTTTTTAAATCGTGTAAATATATTTTACTGTTTTCAAAAATCACGTAGAGTTTTTAATACGTTTTCTCAATCGCGTAAGATTTTTAAATCATTTTCTTGTCCAAATTCCTTAAAAATCACTATTTAAAATAAACAGAAATAATATTTAGTACGTTTAAACTACGTAGAATATTTTTCATACCGCATAATGTCTTTTGGATATCTTTTCTATCTTATTTGTCCGTTTTTAATAAAAATTGACAGTATTATGTTTTAGAAAAACTTATAATAATGGTTTCATAACTTTTCTGTAAAAATTCTGTTTACTTAATTTTTAACCGTATAATTTAACTTTTTGAAAACCACTAACATGCTTCAAAATATAATATGAGCCATATGTTAGAAATTTACAAAAGTTACTATATTTTCTTCTAACAGTAAAATCATTAGTTTTAACTTATTAAACTTAATTCTAATTAAATTTATTTCTTCAAAACTCATTGTAATAAAATCCTTTTGGCATTTATTACTTAACCTTAGTTGAAAACAATTCTATAAATCACAAACATTGAAATTTGGCATATTGGCCGAAAATCATTCTATGCTTTATAATTCATTCCTAATTATTTCCATACATTTAATCTCTTATAAAACTCTTGATCTAGTTTATTTTTATTAAATTATCTAGTCAATAGTTAGAAAATAAATTTGGATCAAAAGTATGTGGCATGTTGGCCAAATTTAACAAAGTCTTTGTATTTGATCTTTAAATTTTTTTTCATCTTCTAAATCCATGTCAAATTTATTGTATTACCTAAATTCAGTAAATCATTGTTTTAGGAAATGGTTTGGAAATGATTTTAGAAATCATAAATGCTTGGCTTTGGCATGTTGGCCGAAATACATAATTTCATCCATTGATCCATAAATTCATTTTTCTTACTCTAAACAAATTGGTAACTTGTTAATTTTCCTAGGTTAATTAAATCACACTTTTAAAAAATTGATGAGAACATTTTGGTTCTCCTTTTTGCATTGAGGTCGTGAGCTTGGATTTGTGTTCTTTGGAACACTCATGCAAATCCTTGTATGTTATTTACATGCTACAATAATTATCATGCATATATGTACACATACCATATATTAAAGCAATCATAAAACACATACAACATATTAAAGCTATAGACATGCTTGCACACATAATCAATCACAATTAGGAAAAACAATAAACAATCATGTGAATGAACCCTTATGGATTCTTCACCACAAACACATACATTCCTCACCACCAACACATGGTTGATGAGGGTAATCTCCCTCTTACCTCTTAAAGAACCTCCAAAGTTCCTTGTATGTCTCCTTCAAGTAAATTTTCTCCACCAAGAGCTTCTTGAAAAATAAAGAAAACATGCAATATTAATACCTAAGGCTCTAAACTAAAATAATCATGGATTAAAATCATGATTAGAACTTTAAAATGGATAGAAACATGAAGATTAAAGAATTCCACCTTCAAGGCTTCAAACTTGAGCTTTGAAGAACGAAAATGAAGATGGATGATTTAGGGAAAATCTCCAACATGAAAGTTCCTTAGAATTACATGGAGATTCAAGATCTATGGTTGTTTAGAATTTTAGAAGAGTGGAGAATGATACAAGATGGCTTGGCCGAAATCCAGGGGGAGAAAAAAGAAGAGAGTTTTGGTTGCTTGTTCTTGGTTCTTTGGAGAAAATGATGTGTAAGAGAGTAAGTGAGATGAATCAATGAAGATTGTCTTCCATTTTGGGAGCTATAGCCGTGGAAGACAAGGAGAGAAAAGGAGAGTGAGAGCTTCTTGCCAATGTTTCAAATGAACTAAGGCCCTCCTATTTATAGACTCCAGGAAAAAGATGAAAGCTTAAGATAATTTTCGGTACACTATAAGCAATGAATAATAATTACTGCTTATAAAGTCAGTGTCTATTGTCTAATGGATAATAAAATATACCTAGATTTTTATCTTATACTAGCAGAGTAGCAATTATTATTGATCATTTTTCTACTGATTGCCTTTGATGAGTCATCAAAGAGAAATTTCTAGAACATGTGACTCACTACAATGAGTCAGTATGATGAGTCAGCGTAGATATTTTCTAAAATGGGTGAGTCAGCATGGCGAGTTAGCGTGCTGAGTCACTGACTGTGTCAGCATGATGAGTCATAGTGCTGAGTCACTGGCTGAGTCAGCATGACGAGTCATCAACTGAGTCACCAACAGTGAGTCACAACACTGAGTCATCAGCTGAGTCATCAATGATGAGTCACAGCACTGAGTCAGCATGGTGAGTCATCATAGAAGCTTCTGGAATAGGTGACTCACTACGGTGAGTCACAGGGCGAGTCACCGCTTCTGGAACCTTCCGGAATCTGCTGAGTCATGGTGCTGAGGTGTCACGCCACGTGTCGAGTTTTTATTGGCCCATTGCGATGAGTCATCATCCACTAGATATTTTTCAAGAAAAATATCATCCAATAGATAATAAAACATACCCCGATTTTATTTGTCAGATAAAATCGTAAGAAAATAAAACTTCAAAAACTGACTCCGGTTTCGGGTTTAGTAAGCTCCCCCAGCTCCGGATAATAATAAAATTTCCCCGGTCCAGAAAATTTTAAATTTCCTGACTCGAAGCAAATCACATAAAACACCCAAATAAAATCACAGACAGTAATATAAAACACTGTATCATACAGAAAAATTTAAAACAGTACATTCGGGATATAATGGTCATTTTTCCATTTTTCCCCACAACCGAGTAAATCACTCAAAACACTCAAATAAAATTATAGACAGTAAAATATATCTGTATATCACACAAAAAATTTAAAACAGTAAACTTGACAAATTTTTTATTTTACTGTCTCGAAGCAAATTACACAAAACGACCAAATAAAATTAGAGCCTGTAAAATATACTTGTATTTCATGCAGAAAAACAAGAAACAGTAAAATCGGGACACAACAGTCATTCACCCAAAAGTTGGGGTGTTACAATATCTACACAACCATATGCAAAGTTCCCAATATGGGTCATTAGTGCAACATGTGTTTTATTCTTTTGTTTATGTGATTGTGGTTGATATTCTTAGCTCGAAACTTTTTCAATACCTTATGTGAAGACCATGAAATGATGCACTTGCGTGACCTTCAAAAGCTGGAAGGAGTTCTTTCTCCTACTCATCTGGAGGTTAGTTGCTATCTAAAATCTTATATCATTTTAAGTTTATTGAAGTTGTTGGATCATTAGCAATTAGCATTGAATTATCCTACAATGTTCTTCTAACTCAGGAAATATAATTCACCCATTCACTTAGGCAAAGCAAATTCAACATTAAGATATGTGAGTTTATATCTTGATTCTCCTGGATTAGTTTATCAGCTATGGTATAATTAAATTTTTTCTGTTTGCACTTTGCACTTATTCAAATTAAACATTTTGTTCAACTAGTTTCAGAAATCTCCAGATCTTTAGTGCCCTTTTTGTGCTTTCTCTTTTGTGTTAAGAAATCTCTACCTCTTTATTGCTAATGAATCCAATTGGTTGACTGTATATGCTGGATCATGCCAGCACATGATACTACACTTCATTGCATTAATATTATACATTGAACAAATTATTATTACCCCTGCATATTAACTTGGCAATAAGTCAATAATCTTGTATTATTATATATACTGCTAGTTTTGTTTCTTTGAAGTAATTGTCGAACTTGACAAAGCTAGAAAGTTTGGATTTGAGCATCAATTTCATTGAGGAGAGCATTCCAATTGAAAAGGAAACCACCCCTTTCCCCTTTCAAAAAAAAAGAAAAAAGATAGATAGAAAGAAAAAAGTAGAACTGTATAAGGACCCATATTTTGTAATCTGTACCAAGCAAGCGAGTTTGAACTTTGAAGTCACATGAACAAGAGAAAGAAAAGTATAAAATTATCAAGACAAATGTAATTTATGTTGTTAAATTCTTTTATATAAAGGTTAAGGAGGTGAAATCAAAGGAGCTCATTAAAAAAATTAGAAGTCAAAGAGAGGATCAGATCAGCTGGAGAATATGCAGATAGGCCTACCAATCTTTTAAAGGCTTTAAAGTAATGTGGACTTTGTGCAGTATCAAATCACAAAGGGAGTATCTTCTTTTTCTTCCACTCACCCGATGGGGCAAGGATTTTAATCATAATGCTGTTATAGGAATGTGGGAAAGTTAGGAGAGCCTAGGAGCGTCCACAATTTCAAATGAATATATATATAGACGAAAGAATGTGAGGGGACGATCATTTCTGTGTTATTGCTCTGATAGTGGGGTCCATTGCTGCCACAACATGGCCTTCTTGCCCCACACAGATGCCCCTACAAGGCTTTGTTATTTTAATTTTCATGTTTATAATGTTTGGCCAAGTTTGGTACAAGTACATGTGCATGTGAGAGATTATTACAAGATCTGCCAGTTTATACAAATCTCCCATGTCTTCTTTATTATGAAAAGTTGTAGTTACAAAGTTGAATTTGAATCAATAAAAGCAATTATGAAACAACTTAAAGTATGAAATAATGTATTATCATCTAATGAGTTAGACACTGAATCGGGTCTTTGTAATTGGAATTGACAATTATGTTGCAACCCCGATATTCTTACCGCAAATAGTGTATACACCTATTTTTACACCTAATCTAATATCATTCATCATACTTACTTTTTCCTATCACTTTCTCTCTCTCTTAATCACAAACCCTTTAAAAGGGTGTGTATAGTGCCTACACCTCTAAAAGAGGTGTAGGACCATCATTATTCATTATATTGTGATTGTCTACAATACAAAGAGGTCTTTTCTATATTTTAATTGTATTATTCCTCATTGGTATATTTTGTAAATAAGACTCTTTTTGAAGGTCTTTTCTATATAATTTTTTTTGAATGCCTTTTGTTTGCACTAAACCTGATTCTCTTTTCATAACAAAGATTTTCAGTTTTAGGTTGCACTGGAGGTTGAATTATATATATATATATATATATATATATATATATATATATATATATGATCGGAGCTTTATGGATCATTTTCTTCAAAATGCATGAGCTTACTATGTTGCAAATTTCTATGACAGCCTTTTCTTCAAGCAAGAAATGGAGTTATCTATGATAGGACTTCAGAATGCATGAAAGACTTCTCTTGTAAATGTTGTTGCTCTAAGTACCATAATCATATTGACTTTCTCTTACCTTTTGGGCTATGTATTTTTTTTTTTAATTTCAACGTATTCTTTTTTTTCAGTTGTCAAGTTTGTTTTGACTTCTATAACTCCATAATAATTCCCTTCTAGCATTTTATTTTTGTTTTATTTTTTATATATATAGACCGATTTAGTGACTGATTTTATAAAATATATAATATATTTAGTTTTTAAGAGACCGATTTAGAGACTGATTTAGAGACTGATAAATCGGTCTCTAGTTAACCAATTTTATAAAATATATAATATATTCATGCTTTTAGAGACTGATTTAGAGACCAAATTAGTCTCTAATGTACTTTTTTGAAAAATAATTTACCAATATTTGACCGAACTTAGAGACTGATTTTTTTTAAATAATCGGTCGCTAAATCAGTCTCTAAAGTTAGTGACCAACCAATATCAGTCGCTAATATTTAGCGATGAGAGTTTTAGAGATCGATTTAAATCGGTCTCTAAATCGGTTGCAAACTATTTTAGCGACCAATTTTTTTTATTTAGAGACTGATTTTTTGGTCTCTAAAACCTAAATTTCTAGTAGTGCAAGAACAAGTAACAAAAACTCTCTCACTTTCTCTTCCTCCATAGATTCGACCAAGCACCAAAGATCCACTCTCCAAACTTCTATAATTCCTACTAATATCATTTCTTGAATCCTCTCATTAATCCAAGACACTTTTATGTTAGGAATTCTCAAAATCCATTCATCTCCATCTTTCCATCAAGCAAAGAACACAAAAATTCTTACATTTCTCTCTCACAAAGCTCACGGCCTATCACCATAAAAATCACTTTCCAAGTTTGTTTAATTCATACCAACTCTTGATCTTGAATCTATACACAATTCTAAGACCTTTTCATGTTGTGACCATTATGTAATTCTTCCATCTTCAACCTTGTTCTTCAAAGCTAAAGATTGAAGCTTTATAGGTGAAATTCATTAATCTTCACTTTTCTTTTGATTTTCAAGGTTCTAACCATGATTCTAATCTATGGTTATCATAGATAAAGCCTTAGATATTAATATTGTATGTTTTCTTTGTTTTTACATTTCACTTGGTGGTTGAAGTTCATCTTAGAGGAGACAACAAGGGGGGTATACAAGGAGCTTTAGAGGTTTCACCAAGAGGTAAGAGGGAGATTACCCTCATCAACTATGTGTTGATGGTGAGGAGTGGATTTGTGTGTGGTGGAAAATCCACAAGGATTTATTCACTTGGTTGTGTATGCTTAAGTGTTCTATGTTATGTTATGTTATGTGTGATTTTATTTCTTTGATAGCTATGCATGATTTTATTGCTTGATTAGTGCATGTGATAGTATGATTTTGACTACTTTACGATAAATTGCTTAATATGAGTTTTATTGCTTTAATAATATGCATGAACATGTGGTAGTATAAATATGATTTAAATGATATGTGTATTTTATGATATATGTTGCAAAGAAAATAATTTTGGTCCCACAGGGCATAAAGAGACTCACAGCCTTCACTCTTGTTTTAGAGCAAACCAATTGAAAATGTTTTACTAAGTGTAAATTTAGATAATTTAGTAACAAGTAATTTGATTAAAGATTTTTACAAAGAAAAATGAGATAGAAAATGAATAAATATTCAATGATGAAGCAAAGATTTAATTTCGGCCAACATGCCAAGAATTGATATTCTAGATCAAAAATATTTTCTCAAGTGTAGTTTTAAAGAATTAATTACTAGAAACTCAATTTAGTGAATTTTGAAATATAAAAAGAAAGTAAACTAGTTTTTGGAATTGATTAAATTAATGAATTTAGGTTATGATGGGAAATAAATTTATACTTTGAAGTTACTAATGTATAGCTCACCCATCTGGGTTTTGAAGCGCGTTGGAGGACTTTGATCTATAAGATTTGATTAAATTATAGTAATGTAAATTTTTGTGAAGAAAATATTAGAAAGTATTACTAAGAGGAATATGGGAATATATGGCTTTTATTGGGTAAAGAATGAATTTTAGTGATAGAAATGAAAAAGGAGTTTTTAAAAGTGATTTAGAGTTCAAAGTATTCTATTTCAAAGGATTTTAGTAAAGGTAACAATAGAAGATTTTATTAAATTCGAATAATGCAGATATTTAGAAAAACGTCAGAAATTATTATTTAGAGTAGTTTTTATAATAAAAATGGAAAATGATGTCCAAATAATATTTTTAGTTTGGAAAGTTTCATAATTTAATTTAGAACGTTAAGACATATTTTAGATAGTGAAAAACAGTAGAAAAACCTTATGCGTTTCAAAAATAATGTTTTTTGAGCTACGTAATTTTGAAAATGTTTAAATATTTTTACGCGATTGAGAAAACGTTAGAAAATGGTTACGTGATTTGAAAACCTGACAAAAATGTCATGCGATTGTGAAAATGAGATAAAAAGGTTACGCGATTGAGAAAACAACAGATTACTATTGGGCCGATGTACTGGACCCGAGTGGATCATTGATATTATATAATTGAATGAGCAGCTATATAATATCATTGATACTAATAGTATTAGACAATTGAATGAACAGTTGTTCTGATATTATTGTGAGCAATATAATAGTGGCTTGAGTTATGCATTGAGTTGTCATGCATTGAACATTGTATAGTCGATGGCTGTTATGGCTTTTGTTGCCTAGGAGTGAATGAGAAATGAATAGTGTGATCCAGTGGGGGATCTACTAGGGGCGTCAGGGCGCGGTGATTCATAGTGACCTGTTTGTCACTTTATACATCTATGGCCATGATAAACCATTGCAACGCACTGGCGCATGTCCCAACGAAATACTATTGCTTTCGTGTCCATGTAGACTGTCATAGAGGTGGGCAGATCTTCTGGGCCATTCATATCCGAAGTTGTTTAGCTCCGTGGAGTAGGAAAATGATGCATTGTGCATATGCATAGTCGGTGTACATATTGTTATGGCATTGTCAAGGTGCATATTCTTGTAGCATAATCAATATATATATTATTAATATTTGTTGTTAAAATACCATTAATGTTTATATTATTATGAAATATGTTTTCTGAAGATAAATTGATAACAAGATTATACTTGTGATATCTGTGTGTATGAAATGACTTTGTCATTCTTATCATTCTTTGCTACCATATTGGTATTGATGAAAGGGGATCTCACCTCTTTGTTATACTGTTTTGTTATGTTTGCATTGTTAAAATTCGTATAGTGGGCAAAGCAAGTTTCTTAGACTTAATTGGAGGCAATGTTCTGAGGTCGGTGACAACATCGAGGAGTGATCTTCCAAGTTTCGATAGTGTGCAGTTAGGTGGAGGAACATAACAAGTATGTTGAGTTTTCTCGTTAGTGATGTTACCGTGCTATTAAGTAGGACCCGTCATTGGGTTTGCTACTGTTTCTTTGAGTCTGTAAGTTTTATGTTTTAAATGTTGTTGAATATTATGTGGTATAAGTAAATGTATGAATTAATCAGTTCAGTTTATTTTTTGTATTACTTATATTTCTGGTAAGTTTATGTTATCGGTGAAAAGAAATTTTAAAATCCATATTTTAGAACTCAAAGCTTTTATGAAATGACTTTCAGTTTTTAAGTTTTTAGTCTGAAATGTAATGCCCTACGGAGGGTGTTACAGATAACATGTTATAAGTGTAGCAAGATGGAGCACTACACCAAGAATTGTCCTCAGAGGAAAGAGGCAAAATCAGACACCAAGCCCACCGCTCAAGGGAGAGTCTACATTCTGCAAGGCAAGGAGACAACACAATCTCCAACTTCAGGAAAAGGTGAATACATGGTTGTACTTATTGAGTAATTTTGTTTGCTTGGGATTTGGTTGTGCCTGTTATGCATGTGAGTTATTTAGGATTTCTAACCTTAGGTAAACCAAATTTTGGGGACAAAATTTTAAAAAATGAGGGGAGAAATGTAATACCCTAGAAAACATGTTAGGCTTGTATATGGATATAGAGGTAGCATAATACTTGCTTAACATGCTTGTTGAATTTTGTGATCTTTTGAATACGTTTAGTCGCTTTGTTGTAGCACTATGTGTGAAATATAACTGTTATTAACTCTAGAATTATCTTAAACTACTTAGTTAATGGAAATAAATGTGGAGAATTTGTTTCTAGGTCTCAAATGTGTGGATGAAGGTGTGGTTAAATTTTGAGACTAATCGGAGTTAGTTTGGTATTTTTAAGCATACTAGTTGTGTGTTTTAATACCGGATAGACTACCAACAGATATGAAAAAATATCGAAATGGTGAAACAAGATTTTTTATGAATCTTAGGATTTATTTTGAATTTATTGGAAGCTAAGAACTTGATTTGGTGAAATCTAAGTATTCTTAACAGATCAAGGATATTAGTTTAGGCATTAAAGAGGCCAAGTGACCCACAATTGTTTCTCTCTTCTACCTTGACTATTTCTTCCTTCAAATGAGATATTTTTCTCTTATTTCTCTTCTCTCTCATCATTGCAGCAACCAAAGGCAAAGGAAAAGGAAAGAAGAAAGGCAAAGGAGGGGATTCATTAACCAACCAAGAGGAAGAATAAGAAGATTTTGGAAAAGAGTTGCTTAGTGACTTCATTTCTGGCCATTGAGGTAGGGGGAACCTTGTATTTACTCATCTTTGTATTTCTTTCTTCTTGTCCATGAGATGGTTTGATGTGAGGAATGGATTTTGAGTGTGGTTTTGTGTGTTTTTGGCTTGATTCATGTTAAGGAACTTGAGGATGGCTTGTTTTTGGTTTGTTGCATAATTGGTGATGTATTTTTCATCCTTCAAACACTTATAACCTTACTAGAGCCAAGAGAGGGGTTTTAGGATTTCAAGGTGATGAATGATGTATTGATTCATGAGGAGTGTTTTGGTCGTGGTTTTGAGAAGTATAACGTGTTAATGGGATGTTGTTGATGTTGGAAAATTTTTGGAAGTGATTTTTGGGGATTAAAATCTGGTTTAGAATCTAATGGAAAAGAGAATGAAGTTCTAGTAAGCACCCATTTTTTGGCCGCTTAATCTCTAAAGGCCAGAGAACTTCTGCATGTAGAGCAATTAATCGCTCAGGTTTTAGGCGCTTGCAGAAGAAATAGGGGAGTATTTCTGTCACAGAGTGCCTAAGTGCTGAGAAAGTGGGCGCTCAAACACAGAAATTTCTAGGGTTTTTATCTTGTGAAATTGGAGTTCAACTCGTATAGTTTCATCTTTTATGCTTCTTAAAAAGTAATGAAACTCTAATAGGAGTATTTAATGAAGTGTTTATGTGATGAATATAAATCAATTAGTATATTATTTATTATGATATTTAACATCATTGTATTTCATGTTAGTAGTTATGAATATAAACCAGTTGGCATGCTAGTTATTGTAGTGATTTGCTTCATTGTTCTTCATAACTATGTTGATGAGGTTGAGTCCTCACTATTGATGAATTAAATGGATTTGTAATGCTAATTATGTGAAGTAATTAGACATGTTTACACATTTATGTATGTGAGTGTTGAAGGATATGATCTTCACATTTATGCATAATCCTTTGATAGCGTGAGGACATGCAGCTCCCTCCCTATTGGTTATCCTAGATGAAGTGTAGTTGAGGTGGATTCCTTACTACCGGAGGAAATCCTAACTTTAGAATACACAGAGCTATTAGGGTGGTCTTTATCCTTAATGTTAAGAGCTATTGAAGACTGTGTAGTTAAAGTGGATTCCTTATGACTCAGAGAGAAGATTGCTGAAACTTGGTTTCAGTGCTTATTCAAGACTTAGGATGGACTTCCTTTGTTTTGTTCAAGGTTCATGCATGACATGACATTGCGATGGACTTGGTATCATAACATTATTCATTACATACTTAGGATATTGCATAGACATAATCATTAGACATAATTTGGTATTATATGACGATTGTATGGGCGATTGCGTATTCTTAATACTTGTATAACATACTGGTTTTGGAATACTTCAACTGAGAATTGTGATTTCTCACCCCGATTGTGTTACCATGTAAATCCAAGTGTGTGTTCTTTGAAAGGGAAGCAGAAGATGTATGAAGACTAGTATAATTTATATGCTTTATATAGACAAAGATTGTATCTTTTATGCCTTGTGTAACACCCCAAACTTTAGGATAAATGACCGTTGTGTCCGAATTGTACTGTTTGTTATTTTTCTGTATGATACAGTGTTTTATTTTACTGTCTGTGATTTTATTTGGACTTTTTGTGTGATTTGCTCCGGGATAGGAAAATAATAATTTCTGGGCCGTGGAAATCTTATTTTAATTATTCGGAGCTAGGGGATCTTACTAAACCCAATTCTGAATGATACTGTTATTAATCTTTTAATTTTTAGGATTTAACTGTGAAATAAAATAATTTTATATTATTATAAAATTATTTTATTAGGCAGTATAAATAAATGACAGCGGACCCGAAAATGAATTGTGGGACCCACAGTTAGTTAAAGTAGTCAACATTAGTAGCTTAATTAAGCATCATTAGTGGTGGAACATTCAAGAGCTTATGACAAGGCATGTGACTAAGCATGCGACAAGGCTTGGATTAGCCAATGGATGACAAGCTTGGTGACCAAGTTTTAATCTTGGCCCTTGATGGATTCTAAGGCTTGGATGGAGTCTTGGAAGTCAAACAAGTGATCACCTTTCTCTCCCTTTGAGTTACACGGCCATGCATCATCTTGGAGAGCAAAAATCACTTCATTCTCTAACACTTTCTCTCTTCTCTCTCTTCCAAAAACACCAACCACCATTGATGCATTTTGAAGAGGCCATTCGGCCAAGAACCCTATATTGCCATCCATCCACCCAAAATTTCTTCTAACCTACTTTTCTAAACCTAAACACAATTCTAAGAACATCTCTAGTTGAGAGTTCTTGCAAAATTCATCATCTTGAGCTTGAAAAACTACTTTGGAGATTCTACCTTGAAGGTGAAATTTCTTGTTTTTCATTTCAAATCTTATTTCTAAAGTTCTAAGCCATGATTGATCCATGGTTTATGCTTTCTTTCATGTTAGTAACTTGTAGAAATTATTTAAGCTTGATAGGTGTCTTTGGAGGGTGAAACTGAAACCCTTAGAAAGGAGTGAAAGAGATTTTAGCTTCACTTAAGGTAAGAGGAAGACTTGAATCTTATCATCCTTGGGTGGTGATAAGAAAATGGAATTGTTTGTGATTGTAGAATCCATAAGGATTCATTTGTGTGTTTGTTGTAATAGCTTTCTTAATTGTGATTTGTATTGATATGCATGTCTACAAGCTTTGAATATATTGTGTGTTAGAAATGCATGAATAAGTAGTAGGATGTGAATAATATGCAAGGTTTGCATGTGTGTTCCAAAGAGCACAAATCCAAGGCTCACGGCCTCAACACAAAATGGGAACCAAAATGTTCTCAACCATTTTCTAAAAGAGTGATTTAATTAACTTAGGTAAATTGACAAGATACAAATTGATTTAGAGCAAGAAAAACAAATCTATAGATCAAATGACAAGTTAATGGATTTCGGCCAACATGCCAAAGTTAAGTGTTTTTAGTTTCTAAAATTGTTTTCAATCAAGGTTAAGGAATAATGCCAAAAAGGAATTCTATTACAATGAGTTTAGAGGAATAAAAATGATTAGATTAAGTTAAAGAAGTTAAAACTAATGATTTTAATGTTTAGAAGAAAATACAAGTAGCTTTTGTAAAATTTCTAACGTAGAGCTAACTTTATGTTTTGAAGCTCATTAGTAGTTTTCAAAAGTATAATTAGATGGTTGTAATATAATCAAAAGAAATTTTAAGAAAAATTTAGAAAACCATTGTTATAGATTTTCAAAGCAAAATACTATCAATTTTTGTTAAAAATGGACAAATAAGATAGAAAAAATATCCAATATACTGTATACGGTGTGAAAAATATTCTACGTAACTCAAACATATTAAATATTATTTTCTGTTTATTTAAATAGTGATTTTTAAGGAATTCGGACAAGAAAATGATTTAAAAATCTTACGCGATTGAGAAAACGATTTAAAAACAGTACGCGATTTTAAAAACAGCAAAATATATTTATGCAATTTAAAAACGTTTGTAAAAACGATGAAATTATGAAAACGCGATAAAATTTCTACGCAATTGATGAAAACAGTAAGTTTTACTGTCGGGCCAAAGTGGTGGACCCGGACAGATTGAGAAACAGTACTGTCAAGTGGGACATGCTGCGTTTGGTGTTTAAGGGTGTTTTGGTAATTATTTGAGATTGAGGATATATTGATAATTATTGTTTTTTGGCCATGCATTGAGTTTTGCCAATTTGATTGATAATTGGTGGTTTGATTGACAAGACGAATTACATTGTGTTGTCGGTGTGATAAGCGTAGTGTGGTTCATTTCTTTATGGACTTGGAGGCATTAGTGTGAGGATTATTCCACATGTGGACAGTTGGTCGCTTTTCTGGGCCGTGGTAACTGGCTACACACTAGTGATCTCGACGCGCACTATACTTAATCAAGATCTTGTAAGAACTATGCTAGTACAATGCCTGTAGTTACACAACGTATGGACTGTGTACTACACCACGATGTTTTGGACAGTGGGCTATAGACACAATGTGAGACAGTGCAATAGTTGGTTGGGCAGCCTAAGGTACTAATAAAACTTACAGGTCATTCTTTCTGATGTCTGTGGTTGTAGCTCCATGGAGTAGGGTTGAGTCGCATTACATATGAGTTATGTGTTGTGCATTATAATATTATTATATGTACCATTTTATCTGTACCATTTTATTTGTGACATTATGTGATGCTGTTACACTTAATTTCTGTGTTACTTTATATTATTATTTATGTTGTTATGGTATGTTATATTGTATGAATTGCTATATTTGTTGTATTGTCATTTTCTTATTTACCATGTTTGTGGTGACTTAGATTGTCTTACCTCTTTATTGTACATGTTTTGTTTTCTGTATTTTAAATATGTTTTAAAAGAAGAGTTTGAGGAAGAGGAACAGCCTCTTGAGTGTGTATACCCCGAGGACGAGAGGCAGCAGCAAGCCGAAGATTAGTTCGACGACCAAGAACCATCCGATCATCCATACCCATTGGATTGATTGTGTGTGTATGACGCTACCAGGATTCTTTGGTTTCGTGAGGTTGGACTTTCATGGAGGCTCTGAAGCCTAGCGACTGCGAGAGGACAGAGATTCGGTTACGTACGTAGGGCGTCTGACTATGACCATACGTACAGAGTTTGATGGAGTGCCTATCTTTTCTACTGTATTATATTTACATGTAGAGCTACCGCTATCTCTTAGGCGTCATTGGGGTGGTATATTTGATGCGCCTAGCGAGATTAGCAGTGTGTCGACAGCACGGACTAGAGTCCGTAGAGGGTCGAGGCATCCTGGATACTTATCACCTGAAGTTTCATCTGAGAGTGATCCTTCAGAGGGTGAGAGTTCTATGATGCGTACTTGGGCGCGTCACCGTTTTGTATATATAGACTTCTTACTGCTTTGTTTACTGTGTTGGTTTAAATATTTATAGTTGTAAATTATTTGTACTACTTGAAACAAAAATATATGTATATTATATGTGATGACAGTTTGTTTATTTTATGTTCCATGTTATTTTATTTCGTAATATTCTGTTTAACCGGAAAAATTTTACAACCTATATTACTATGTAACAAATGTTTTACAACTTGGGTAGAATTTTATTTATCTTTATTTTATTTATTTTTATTTTATTTTATTTCATAAATGTGACATCCCCATAAGGGTGTTACATTAGTTGGTATCAGAGCCCAAGTTAGAGTCTTTTGGGGTTGTGGTTGGCCCTATTTTTGCTTGTGTTGTGTGATTCTCTGTGATTTACTTCCGAAAGGATGTATCTGACTTTGCTTTGTTATGATTGAAGAAAGAAGATGTCTGGCAGAAGAGGAGCATGTGCGAATGCGAATCGTGCTGTGGATCCTATGATTGCAGCTGCAGAAGCTATACAGCGAATGGCTGAAGTAATTACTCAGCAGAATCAGAGAGCAGCTCAACAGCAAGATGCTACTGTTGATGCCCTAAATTTATCTGAATTTAGGCGTCACAATCCACCGTAATTTAGAGGCGAGATTGATCTGGAGAAGGCAAGTCAATGGATACAAGATTTGGAGAAGATATTTGAAGGAATAAGATGTACAGATGATAAGAAGGTGACGTATGCAGCTTTCATGTTGAGGGGAGACGGTGAACATTGGTGGAGAGGAACCCGCCGATTATTGTAGGCTGAAGGAATGGAAATTACATGGGAGGTATTTTCTGATGTATTTCTGGAGAAGTATTTTCCTGCGAGTGCTAGACATGTCAAGGAGATGGAATTTCTTGGTTTGCGTTAGGGCAACATGACAGTTAATGAGTATGCTTCTAAATTTAAGAGTTTGACTCAGTTCTCAGATTATGCTCAAACTCGACCGGATGATGTGTGGTGATGTATGAAGTTTGAGGCAGGGCTGAGAGTGGAACTGAAACGAGGAATATTATCCTTGAGGATGAATCAGTTTCATGCTTTGGTAGATGCTTGTGCACGTCTTGAGGAATTGGAGCCGTCACGGGATCCCAGAAACCGTAATTTTGGACCAACAAGATTTCAGAGGGGTGGTAGTAGTAATAACAGTCGGTTTCAGTGCAAGCCGTATACTAAACCATCGGGGAGTCAACCTTAACGA
The DNA here is from genome assembly GCA_029884605.1 of Ormosia emarginata. NCBI lineage: Eukaryota > Viridiplantae > Streptophyta > Magnoliopsida > Fabales > Fabaceae > Ormosia > Ormosia emarginata. The sequence goes on from JAQQTP010000088.1 coordinate 53,915,369, forward strand.
CCACCAGTTGGGGGAAATGCTAGTGGTAGTAGAGCTGGACAGAAAGTGGTGTTTACGCCAACATGTTTTAAGTGCGGAAAGAAGGGCCATATTTTTACTAATTGCTCAATCAGAGGGACAATTTGCTTTAATTGCGGACAACCAGGACATATAGCTAACGATTGTACACAGCCGGAAAGGAAACTTGTATGAGAACTGTTCATGCTGTTCAACCGAGGTCTGGAGAGCGAGTATACACTATGACTAGAACGGAAGTTTCACAGTCTGAGGATCTGATTCAAGGGGAAGGTGCCATTGAAGGTAATCTTCTGACTGTGTTATATGATTCTGGAGCAACACATTCATTTATTGCATATGATTGTGTGGAAAGATTGAAGTTGCATGTGTCTTCTCTGAATGTTAAACTGATTGTATCTACACCAACTGCTAAACCTGTACTTACATCTAAGATATGTTTGGATTGTCCTGTTGTTATAAAGGATTGTGTGTTTTCTGTCAACTTGATTTGTTTGCCTCTTGTTGGGTTAGATGTAATACTAGGAATGGACTAGTTATCTTCTAACCATATCCTTATAGATTGTGCAAACAAAACCCTAGTCTTTCCTAAGGAAGAAAAGTCTAGATTCTTGACTGCTATTAAAGTCAAGTCATTATTAAGAGATGGAGCGCAGGGATATATGCTATTGTCTTCGTTAAAGGTCAAGAGTGAGAAAGATGTTGATACTATTCCTGTCGTCAATGAATTTCTAAAGATTTTTCCTGATAACGTACCTGGTTTGCCACCAGAGAGGGAGATCGAATTTTCTATTGATTTAGTACCAAGAGTTGGTCCTATCTTAATTGCACCGTATCGGATGTCTCTAGCGGAGTTGGTGGAATTAAAGAAGCAATTAGAGGAACTGTTGGAGAAACAGTTTGTACGTCTTAGTGTTTCACCGTGGGGAGCACCAGTGCTTTTGGTCAGGAAGAAGGATGGAACTTCTCGACTTTGCGTAGATTATCGTCAGCTGAACAAGGTGACTATAAAGAATAAATATCCACTTCCGAGAATTGACGATTTGATGGATCAGTTGAGGGGAGCAGTGGTATTTTCTAAGATAGATCTGAGATCAGGATATCATCAGATTCGTGTTAAGGTGGAGGATGTACCTAAAACAGCTTTTCAAACTCGTTATGGACATTATGAGTATCAGGTAATGCCATTCGGAGTGACGAATGCTCCTGCCATATTCATGGACTATATGAATAGGATTTTTCATCCATACTTAGATAGATTTGTCATTGTCTTCATCGATGACATTCTGATCTATTCTCAGACCAAAGAAGAGCATACTGAACATCTCGGTATAGTCCTTCAGATTCTGAAAGAAAAGAAGCTGTATGCAAAATTGGCGAAGTGAGAGTTTTGGTTGGAGAAAGTTCAGTTTTTAGGTCACGTGATTTCCAAGGAAGGCATTGCGGTAGACCCATCGAAAGTGGAGACTATTCTGCAATGGGAAAGGCCTAAGACGGTGACAGAAGTTCGAAGTTTTGTTGGACTTGCTGGATATTACCGAAGGTTTATAGAAGGTTTTTCCAAGATTGCCGGACCGCTTACGCAGCTCATGAGGAAAAGTTAAGCTTTTGAATGGACGGAAGAACGTGAAGCAAGTTTCCAAGAATTGAAGAAGAGGTTAACAACTGCACCAGTGTTGATTCTACCAGATTCTAACGGAACTTTTGATGTGTATTGTGACGCTTCTTACCAAGGACTGGGATATCTATTGATGCAAAACCAGAATGTAGTGGCTTATGCTTCTAGACAGTTGAAGGTTCATGAGAGGAATTATCCAACACATCACTTGGAATTAGCTGCAGTGGTTTTTGCATTGAAGGTGTCGAGGCATTTTCTGTATGGAGCAATGTTCAATGTCTTTAGTGATCACAAGAGTTTGAAGTATTTGTTTGATCAGAAAGAATTGAATATGAGGCAGAGGTGATGGTTGGAATTCTTGAAGGATTATGATTTTCAACTCCAATACCAGCCAGGAAAAGCTAATATGGTAGATGATGCCTTAAGCAGAAAGGTGATTAGTGTTTCGGCAATGATGATAAAGGAGGAGGAATTGATTAATAAATTTCGAGATTTGTGGTTGTCAGTGGAGTTTGTGCCTGGAAGAATTCGCCTATGTAAAGTCGTGATCATAAATGAATTGCTTGATATAGTTTGAGATAAACAAAAGGAAGATGCGTTTTTACAAAATGAGAGAGAATTGTTGAAGCAAGGTCATAAGGCGACGGTAGAGGAAGGGTCAGATGGAATCTTAAGGTTCAAGGGAAGAATCTGTATACCCGATGATTCTAAACTTAAGAAGGGGATTCTAGATGAAGCTCATACTAGTGATTTGAGTTTACATCCGGGGATGACCAAGATGTACCAAGACTTGAAAAGGTTGTTTTGGTGGCCAAGGATGAAAAGAGATATAGCGGAACATGTGGCGTCTTGTCTGGTTTATCAGAAGGCGAAAGTGGAACATCAGAGGCCAACCAGTATATTACAACCGTTAGCTGTTCCAGAGTGGAAATGGGATAGTATCTCGATGGATTTTGTTACTGGATTATCGAAGACAAGGAAAGGTCATGATTCAATATGGGTTGTAGTTGATAGGCTTACAAAATCGGCGCATTTCTTGCCCATCAATATTAAGTATTCGTTGGAGAGATTAACCCAGATGTATATCAGTGAGATTGTGAGGTTACATGATGTGCCTACATGTATAGTTTCTGACCGAGATCCAAGGTTTACATCAAGATTCTGGCGAAGTTTGCAAGAAGCCATAGGAACCAAATTGCGGTTGAGTTCAGCTTATCATCCGCAAACTGATGGTCAAACGGAAAGGGCTATACAATCTTTGGAAGATCTGTTGTGTGCCTGTGTGTTAGAGCAACGTGGAAGTTGGGATGAATTTTTATCTTTGATAGAATTCACCTACAACAATAGTTTTCACTCGAGTATAGGGATGGCACCCTATGAGGCGTTATATGGAAGACGATGTCGAACACCTCTGTGTTGGTATCAAGATGGGGAGAGTATGAGTATTAGACCAGATCTTGTACAACAGACTACAGAGAAGGTAAAAATGATACAAGAAAAGATGAAGACTACGCAAAGTAGACAGAAGAGTTATGCCGATAAGCGAAGGAGACCTCTTGAATTTGAGGAGGGTGAGCATGTATTCTTAAGAGTGACTCCTACGACTGGTGTCAGAAGAGTTATTAAGTCTAAAAAGCTTACTCCTAAGTTTATTGGGCCTTATCAGATTCTTCGACGAATAGGTCCTGTAGCATATCAGATTGCTTTGCCGCCTTTTCTATCAATCGCATGATGTATTTCATGTGTCTCAATTAAGGAAGTATATTCCCGATCCGACACATGTCATACAAATGCAGGCGAAGTACGATTGAAGGATAATTTGACTTACAAGACTCTACCGTCGAATAGAGGACGAAGGTGAAGCACTTCGAGGAAGATGATCGAGCTAGTGAAGGTCATATGGAATGATGTGACAGGTGATGCTACCTGGGAGCTGGAAGATAAAATGAGGGAGCAGTATCCTCATTTGTTTTGATGAATAACGAATTTTGGGGATGAAATTTTTATTTGTAGGGGAGAGTTGTAACACCCCAAACTTTAAGATAAATGACCGTTGTGTCCCGAATTGTACTGTTTGTTATTTTTCTGTATGATACAGTGTTTTATTTTATTGTCTGTGATTTTATTTGGACTTTTTGTGTGATTTGCTCTGGGACAGGAAAATAATAATTTCCGGGCCGTGGAAATCTTATTTTAATTATTCGGAGCTAGGGGATCTTACTAAACCCAATTCTGAATGATACTGTTATTAATCTTTTAATTTTTAGGATTTAACTGTGAAATAAAATAATTTTATATTATTATAAAATTATTTTATTAGGCAATATAAATAAATGACAGCGGACCCGAAAATGAATTGTGGGACCCACATTTAGTTAAAGTAGTCAACATTAGTAACTTAATTAAGCATCATTAGTGGTGGAACATTCAAGAGCTTATGACAAGGCATGTGACTAAGCATGTGACAAGGCTTGGATTAGCCAATGGATGACAAGCTTGGTGACCAAGTTTTAATCTTGGCCCTTGATGGATTCTAAGGCTTGGATGGAATCTTGGAAGTCAAACAAGTGATCACCTTTCTCTCCCTTTGAGTTACACGGCCATGCATCATCTTGGAGAACAAAAATCACTTTATTCTCTAACACTTTCTCTCTTCTCTCTCTTCCAAAAACACCAACCACCATTGATGCATTTTGAAGAGGCCATTCGGCCAAGAACCCTAGATTGCCATCCATCCACCCAAAATTTCTTCTAACCTACTTTTCTAAACCTAAACACAATTCTAAGAATATCTCTAGTTGAGAGTTCTTTCAAAATTCATCATCTTGAGCTTGAAAAACTACTTTGGAGATTCTACCTTGAAGGTGAAATTTCTTGTTTTTCATTTCAAATCTTATTTCTAAAGTTCTAAGCCATGATTGATCCATGATTTATGCTTTCTTTCATGTTAGTAACTTGTAGAAATTATTTAAGCTTGATAGGTGTCTTTGGAGGGTGAAACTGAAACCCTTAGAAAGGAGTGAAAGAGATTTTAGCTTCACTTAAGGTAAGAGGAAGACTTGAATCTTATCATCCTTGGGTGGTGATAAGAAAATTGAATTGTTTGTGATTGTAGAATCCATAAGGATTCATTTGTGTGTTTGTTGTAATAGCTTTCTTAATTGTGATTTGTATTGATATGCATGTCAACAAGCTTTGAATATATTGTGTGTGTTAGAAATGCATGAATAAGTAGTAGGATGTGAATAATATGCAAGGTTTGCATGTGTATTCCAAAGAGCACAAATCCAAGGCTCACGGCCTCAACACAAAATGGGAACCAAAATGTTCTCAACCATTTTCTAAAAGAGTGATTTAATTAACTTAGGTAAATTGACAAGATACAAATTGATTTAGAGCAAGAAAAACAAATCTATAGATCAAATGACAAGTTAATGGATTTCGGCCAACATGCCAAAGTTAAGTGTTTTTAGTTTCTAAAATTGTTTTCAATCAAGGTTAAGGAATAATGCCAAAAAGGAATTCTATTACAATGAGTTTAGAGGAATAAAAATGATTAGATTAAGTTAAAGAAGTTAAAACTAATGATTTTAATGTTTAGAAGAAAATACAGTAGCTTTTGTAAAATTTCTAACGTAGAGCTAACTTTATGTTTTGAAGCTCATTAGTAGTTTTCAAAAGTATAATTAGATGGTTGTAATATAATCAAAAGAAATTTTAATAGAAAAATTTAGAAAACCATTGTTATAGATTTTCAAAGCAAAATACTATCAATTTTTGTTAAAAATGGACAAATAAGATAGAAAAAATATCCAATATACTGTATACGGTGTGAAAAATATTCTACGTAACTCAAACATATTAAATATTATTTTCTGTTTATTTAAATAGTGATTTTTAAGGAATTCGGACAAGAAAATGATTTAAAAATCTTACGCGATTGAGAAAACGATTTAAAAACAGTACGCGATTTTAAAAACAGCAAAATATATTTATGCAATTTAAAAACGTTTGTAAAAACGATGAAATTATAAAAACGCGATAAAATTTCTACGCAATTGATGAAAATAGTAAGTTTTACTGTCGGACCAAAGTGGTGGACCCGGACAGATTGAGAAATAGTACTGTCAAGTGGGACATACTGCGTTTGGTGTTTAAGGGTGTTTTGGCAATTATTTGAGATTGAGGATATATTGATAATTATTGTTTTTTGGCCATGCATTGAGTTTTGCCAATTTGATTGATAATTGGTGGTTTGATTGACAAGACGAATTACATCGTGTTGTCGGTGTGATAAGCGTAGTGTGGTTCATTTCTTTATGGACTTGGAGGCATTAGTGTGAGGATTATTCCACATGTGGACAGTTGGTCGCTCCTCTGGGCCGTGGTAACTGGCTACACACTAGTGATCTCGACGCGCACTATACTTAATCAAGATCTTGTAAGAACTATGCTAGTACAATGCCTGTAGTTACACAACGTATGGACTATGTACTACACCACGATGTTTTGGACAGTGGGCTATAGACACAATATGAGACAGTGTAATAGTTGGTTGGGCAGCCTAAGGTACTAATAGAACTTACAGGTCATTCTCTCTGATGTCTGTGGTTGTAGCTCCATGGAGTAGGGTTGAGTCGCATTACATATGAGTTATGTGTTGTGCATTATAATATTATTATCTGTACCATTTTATCTGTGACATTATGTGATGCTGTTACACTTAATTTATGTGTTACTTTATATTATTATTTATGTTGTTATGGTATGTTATATTATATGAATTGCTATATCTGTTGTATTGTCGTTTTCTTATTTACCATGTTTGTGGTGATATAGATTGTCTTACCTCTTTATTGTACATGTTTTGTTTTCTGTATTTTAAATTATGTTTTCAAAGAAGAGTTTGAGGAAGAGGAACAGCCTCTTGAGTGTGTATACCCTGAGAACGAGGGGCAGCAGCAAGCCAAAGATCAGTTCGACGACCAAGAACCATCCGATCATCCATACCCATTGGATTGATTGTATGTGTATGACGCTACCAGGATTCTTTGGTTTCGTGAGGTTGGACTTTCATGGAGGCTCTGAAGCCTGACGACTGCGAGAGGACAGAGATTCGATTACGTACGTAGGGCATCTGACTATGACCATATGTACAGAGTTTGATGGAGTGCCTATCTTTTCTACTGTATTATATTTACATGTGGAGCTATCGCTATCTCTTAGACGTCATTGGGGTGGTATATTTGATGCGCCTAGCTAGATTAGCAGCGTGTCGACAACACAGACTAGAGTCCGTAGAGGGTCGAGGCATCCTGGATACTTATCACCTAAAGTTTCATCTGAGAGTGATCCTTCATAGGGGGAGAGTTCTGTGATGCGTACTTGGGCGCGTCGGCGTTTTGTATATATAGACTTCTTACTGCTTTGTTTACTGTGTTGGTTTAAATATTTATAGTTGTAAATTATTTGTACTACTTGAAACAAAAATATATGTATATTATGTGTGATGACAGTTTGTTTATTTTATGTTCCATGTTATTTTATTTCGTAATATTCTGTTTAACTGGAAAAATTTTACAACCCGTATTACTATGTAACAAATGTTTTACAACTTGGGTAGAATTTTATTTATCTTTATTTTATTTATTTTTATTTTATTTTATTTTATTTCATAAATGTGATATCCCCATAAGGGTGTTACACCTTGAGAGTCCTAGTTTACTATTTTTGTACATAGTTTGTATTTATGAGAAATACCAACGTTACGTATATATTCGTTAGTTTGTGGCTCATATTTTCTTATATAATGTGGATATGTTATATTAGAAATGATTTAGTAGTTAGTAACATGCTTGAATTTAATTACTATGGTACAATATAAGGTATACTGTTGTTATTAAATTTAGGATGTTACAAAGCTAACCACGACACCTATCTTAATGATTCCAGATCCTCGGGAGGGCTTTGAAGTATATTGTGATGGGTCAAGGATGGGGTTAGGTTGTGTCCTTATGCAAAATAGAAAGGTAGTTGCATATGCATCTATACAATTAAGGCCACGTGAGGAGATTTACCCTACTCATGATTTGGATTTGGCCGCGGTGGTGTTTGCCTTGAAAATTTGGAGACATTACCTCTATGGTGTTCGGTTTGAAGTTTTTAGTGACCACAAAAACTTGAAATATTTGTTTGATCAAAATGAGTTAAATATGAGAAAAAGATGATGGATGAAATTCCTCAAGGATTATGACTTTGAGTCGAAATATCATCTAGGGATTGCTAATGTGGTGGCTGACGCACACAGTACGAAATCCCTACATGTGTCCTACATGATGATTCAAGAAGCAGGACTTCTATAAAAGATTTAGAGATTTGAGTTTAATAGTAACTATGTCTCCACACAGTGTCTATATGAGTAAGGTGGATATCATCAGTGACTTGAGGACTCAAATTAAGGAAGCTCAAGAAAAAGATGATCATTGAGGAAAGTAAGGGAGTAAATCTTGTTAGATGAACCTAAGGGGTTTAATATAGCAAATGATGGAATCATTATGTTTAAAGACAAGATTTGAATTCTTAAGAAAGATGACCTTAGACAGAAGATTTTAGAGGAAGCACATAAGAGTAGATATACCATTCATCCTGGAGAAACAAGATGTATCAAGTTCTCAAAAGAATGTTTTGGTGGTCAGGAATGAAAACTAACATAGCATATTATATGTCCAGGTGTCTAGTTTGTCAGAAAGTTAAAATAGAACACCAAAAACCTTTAGAGTCATTAGAATCCCTAATAATTCAGGAGTGAAAATAGGAATGCATCACAATGGATTTTGTTATGGGATTACTAATAACTCAACAAGGTTTTGATGCCATTTGGGTGATTGTGGATAGATTAGCCAAAGCTGCTCACTTTCTACTTATTAGAGCTAACTTTTCTTTAGATATATTAGCTCAAATATACCTGTAAGAAATATTGAGATTGCATAGAGTCCCTACCAGTATAGTATCGAATAGAGATCCTAGGTTTACCTCTAGATTTTTGGGGAGCTTTGTGACAAGCTTTTAGGACTAAGTTACATTTCAGCACAACTTACCATCCACAGACTGATGGACAGTCTGAGAAAACCATCCAAACCCTAGAAGATATGCTGAGAGCGTGTGTGTTAGAATAAAAGGGTAGTTGAGATAGGTTCTTTCCATTGTTAGAATTTTCTTATAACAATAGCTACCATTCCAACATAGGTATGGCACCTTATGAGGCATTGTATGGTAGGAAATGTAGATCGCCTCTATGTTGGTATGAGGTAGGTGAGCAAACCATTCTAGGACCTGAATTAGTGCTATAAACAACAGACCAGTTTAAGATGATCATGGATAGATTGGTTATAACTCAGAGTAGGCAAAAAAGCTATGTTGATAGGAGGAGGAGACCTTTAGAGTTCATGGAAGGATAATATGTTTTCTTGAGAGTCACTCCTACTATAAGGGTTGGAAGAGCTTTAAAAACACAAAAGTTAAACCCATAGTTCCTTGGTCCTTACCAAATTTTGAAAAGAGTTAGGCCAGTAGCTTACTAGTTAGCCCTCCCACCAAACTTGTCAAACCTTCATGATGTCTTTAATGTGTCATAGCTTCAAAAGTATAACCCTGATCCTTCACACATTATGGAACTTGAATCAATACAATTAAAAGATGACATAGCATATGCAATGAAACATGTGAGGATCGTGGACAAGGGAGCCAAAGAGTTCAGAGGAAAGCAAATTCCTTTAGTGAAGGTTGTTTGGAATGGTATTAGTTTAGAGGAGGCTACTTGGGAGCTAGAGTTCCACATTTGACTGAGGTAAGCAATTTTAGGGACAAAATTCTTAAAAAAGGGGAGAGAAATGTAACATCCTCCTTAATATATTAGTAATATATATGGATAGAAATGAACCATAACATTTGCCTAACATGTTCAAGTAATCTTGTGATTTTCTGAGTTAGTTTAGGCACTTTTCCATAACATAAAATGTGCAAAATGACTATTTTAACTCAGGAAAATAGCATAAATTGCTTAGATAAGGGAAATAAATATGAAAAATTTATTTCTAAGTCACAAATGTATGAAACAAGGTGTAGTTACAGTTTCAAGATAAACTAAGTTGATTTGGTATTTTTAAGTACACTGGTTGTGTGTTTTAATGCCAGATTGACTTGTTACAGATATGAAAAATTATGGAAATAGTGAAATTAGGATTTAGGTGAATCCTAGCATTTATTTTAATATCTTTGGAAGTTAGGAAACTTGATTTAGTAAAATCAAAGTGTTCCTAAGAGATACAAAGTTTTAGTAACTTAAACTAAAGTCATACGTTATTATCTTATAACTTGACTTTTTCTAACCCTTTCCCTCACTCATCTAATGTGTTCTTCAGCAGAAAAAACAAGGAAAAATAGAGGGAAAGATGAAGAAGGATAGCAAGGGAAGGAAGAGGAGGAGAAGAAAAACAAAGGGAAAGACGAAGAGGGATAGCAAGGCAAAATCAAGGTTTGAAAGGTAGGAGGAAACACTTACATAACTCTTCTCTTTCTTTCCTTCCATGTATTTATTGTTTTGATAGCAAAAACAAAAAAAAAATGGGTTTTGAGTGAAAATTTGATTTCTATGCTTGATTCTCATCTTTTTAGATTTGATGATGGTTTGTTCTTGGTTTATGGATCATGGTTGTTCATTAGTAGTCTTTGTATTTCCAAGAATGGTTGAGTTTCAAAAATGGGTTTCTCATGATGGTTGGTTTATATTTAATTCATGTACGATTGTGTTAAAGATATGTATTGGAGTTACAAAGTGATTTAAGATCATTATTAATGCTTAGAAACTGATTTTTGGTTAATGGTTTTGATTTGGAATCAAAAAGTGTAGAAAACATGTTTTTTGCATAATTTTCTGGTGCAAGGTCACGTCTAGGCACCAGTGAACCACACCTAGGCATGGTTGAGATAGAGATTATGGCGCTTAGGCGCCAAAAGGCCACTCCTAGGTGCCATTCTCATAATTTTTCAACATTATACTTTTTTTAAAATGGAGCTCCTGATTCATTAGGATCCATCATAGATGTTTCCTAAAGTGTGTTGAGACACAAATGTGAGTATTTTAAGAAAGAATAACCACTTAGTATGATTATGGTGGTTCACGTTTTTCTTCCTTAAATGTAACGTAAACCAAGGTTATGTGAAAAGTGAAGAAAATGTTTTAAAATACTCTTGCATGTTTTGGTTTTCAAGCTTGATATTTGTTATTTTTATGTATTTGGCTTGAGCAAAAGGGCTCCTTGTGCCAGGGGTATGACATTAAGGGAAGTTAAGGACTAATACCTCATTTTACCTAGAGGAAATACAAGGAACAAAAGGGTTTCCTAGAAATATACAAATATCATGAGTTTTCCTAAAATAAAATGTTTTTATCAACATTGCACAAACATACCATAGGGTGCAACACCCCTAGATCTAATAACTACGGCACAATCATCATTACACCACAGTCACTAAATCCAAACATGTCACAGTCTCAACAACAATCTTTTCAAAAATTTCCATTATACTTAAATAGAAAATATGAGCCCCGAATGAAGTATGCTTAGTACCCAATCATAATTTATACAACCACTTAAGGAAAACATATTTCATATATAATATTTGTCCTTAACATAAAGTACTGATAACATAAAACATAGTACTTACATAATCAAATAAAAGGTAACTTGTACAAAAGCACTAAAGGGGGAAAATAGTAACCCTGGGATAGGTACTACTAGCAGACAAAGCCGCAACCCTATATATATGTGACACTCGAAGTCTTAGTCGACAAGTCTAGCATCAATGACCCCATGAAGTTGCACCCATACGTAGCCAAAAATCTCGTCCAGACGCCATATCAAAAATAATGAATTGACCCAGTCTAATCAGTAAGAGTGTGGTCCCTTTTCGTCTTCCTCACGATCGTTTATCAAATATAAATATAAAACAGAAATACAGGGATACAGGAAAGAGGTGAGACACCCAGTATTCAATACCAATACGGTAGTAAGAAAACAGAACAACGCAAGATGCTCACATAACATTACAACACATATATTCATTAATAGTAATAAATAGATTAACAATAAGAGGAGAACAACAATAAACAGTAATAAGAATCAACAATAAAATATCAACAGTAATAGTATCTTAAGTATTCAACAGTTCAATCATCAGACAATTATTGCAGCAGTAAAAGCACATAGTTTGATAGTCATAAGTACTCATGCTCAATGAAATATGAGACTGACAATGCACAATGCATATGGTACCAAATTCCTACTCCATGGAGCTAGACATCAACATTTCATAAAGAATGATCAAGGAGTCATGCCAGTATCTTGTTAGCCTTAAAAATAGTGTTCTTCATCTCATAAAAATATTTACGCAATATGGCTTATACATGACACCTCAACAGTTGATCGCGATATAGGACAACGTCTCAGTCTGGATCGTCGATGTGTTTGCATCGGTCTATCCCATGGCCCCAGTGGAGCTACCACTGTCTATTGTGAGACACCCGTACCCCGACGCCCCAGGGTCAACCACTATGACCCTATGCTTAGTCTACTCGCACTCTCACGTAGGTGTTATTCAATCTCCTAGGCATACATCGCCTTTCCAATAATGTCCAATGGACAACACATATACATGACAATGTAATGTACATCATGTATGTTTATCAATGATACATTTATCATAAGGCATGCCACAATGGCATATGATCATTTCTCAATATCAACATGTCATAATTTTATCAAATACTTAGTCCCACATAGGAACTCACAATAACATAGAACTAATTCTCAACATCAACATTAATTTATACATGGTTCATAAATTATCATAATCATATGTTATGGAATCCAACATTTCTGACATCTTAGATCTTGGTCAATTATGAGAAGTTTAGATTAAATAACCCTTAGAAACCATGGCTCCCTTATTGCTCAATTTAATTCTTCCATATCATTATGGACTATATATGTCTCTAAGTCCTTAATTCCCAAGGATGCACCAAAGCATCACTTGGACCCAAAATTTCCTCTAAAAACCGTGGCCTCCCTAGGTCATCAAGGTTCCAAATTTCTTTTCATATTATGCATTGGTCACTTAATACCTAATCACTTAAATCTTATTTCACACAAAATCAATCCAATAACCGTGGCCTCTCCTTAGGGTTGCAAACCCCCAAACTTTTCCATTTATTAAATCTAACATTATCATTCAACACTTAATCACATAAGCTTCATTTTATTCTTATACAAAATCAAATTCTCATCCCTAAAATTTAATCAAAACCGTGACCTTCATAGGTGATAGGAAAACCTTAAATTCTTCATTCATCCAATCCATTATTATCAAGACATTTATACAATCAAACCTTAATCTTAATCAAGATCGCACCAAGCATGAAAATAAACCAAACAAAGTAAGCATCCAAGATGGATTTCTCCATCTACAACCACACAAGGTGTTCTCACCACCAATAATAGTTGAGAGTGTCATGTATAAGCCATGTTGCGCAAAATATTATTTTTTTTATAAGCACTTTATTTATAGGCTAACGAGATACTAGCATGACTCCTTGAGCATTCTCTCTGAATGTTTATGTCTAGCTCCATGGAGTAGGATTTTTGGTACCATATGCATTATGCATTGTTGATCTCATATCTCTTCTGGCATGAGTGTCCATAACTATTAAATTGTCTTCTTTTAATTATTGAAATAATTATCTAATTTATGAACAGCTTATTGCCTGAGATATCATTGTTGTTTCCCTTTTATTGCTTTTATATATATATATATATATATATATATATTATATATATATATATATATATATATATATATGCTATGATGTTATGCGGGCGTCCTGCACTGTTCTATTTTCTTACTGCCATATTGGTATTGCATGCTAGGTGTCTCACTTCTTTCCTGTATCCTTATATTTCTATTTTATTTATGTGCTTCTGAGAAGACATCTGAGAATAAGGGGAAGCGCCCGAGTTCCCTGGTTTTTGGCCCGACTACGACTAGTGCTTGCTTGAAGAAGTCGTCTCGTCCATATAGATTTTTGGGTTATGCGAGGATGACTTTTCACGGAGGTCCTGATCGTTGGCATATAAACCTGCGCACGGACTATTGCATTTATCATGGGGACTTGACAGTGTCGCTAGCTTGGGGTCGCTACGACCCACCTATCTTTGACTTTACTGCTTTTGTTCATTTAGAGTTTTACCTGTCTGTCTGTGATTTGTGGGATGATCTATATTACACCCACAGGAGGATTCATTCATATCTACTGCTCGAGCTTCAGCTCGAAATTCGGTCACTTCGATGATGATTTTATCTAACAAGGAACACCCAGAGGAGGATCCTGCTACGGTTCCTTCTCGTCAGTCTTAGGGGGCTGATACTGTCAGTGGCTACTGATGGCTATCTGTATATCTTTTTGGGAAGCCTGATATTTTGCTATTTTGATAGGCTATACATTTGTAAACATCTTAGGGTGGGTAAAGCTTTTTTTTTTTGTATACTTGATGATGTAATTAAACATGCTTGATGCAATTATATATATATATAAAATATGTGGATGTATGTTTTTCTTTCATGCTGATTTTTACTGTAACTATGTTTTATTATTCTCTCACTACAAAAAAATACATATATTCAATGCCTGATTACTATACAATTACGATTGAAGGTGTTTATTCATATATTAAAAATGAACTGAGTCTTAATTTATGATTTATTTATTTTCCACATTTTATTTTATTATGGAGTGACGTTCCTTCTTATCCTAGAAAAAGGGGCAGTACAAGCTGCGACAGTTTTTTGGCAAGGTGGTGATGTCTCTAGCTTTACACTGAGCTTCACCCTGGTAGGATTAACGATGCTGCAACAAACTCGTAAATCCACAATTGAGCTCATTGGTTTTCAATGTCCATTCACTTTATCCCATATATTGCCGGACAAAATTTAAGTTCACGTCTTTACTCGTTTCTTATGATGATAACATGAAAAACTACGGTTATGCCTAATATCTAATAAGAAACAAGTAAAGAGAGGCAACTGTGAACACCCAATTTTGTCGAGGCAAAAAAAATTTAGAAAAAAAATGAGAAAATAAAAATAAATAAATGAAAAGAAACAAAAAAAAAAAGATGACTTAATTTCTCTCAAGCTACCTACTCATCAAACATGGGTCAACCCAGATCTATTCTAGCCCAAGATCCACAAAACTTGAGCCCAAAATCCATAACTGTAACACCCTCCGTAGGGCGCCACATTTTAAATAAAATATAAAACCAACTGAAATCATTTTGTAAAAGTTTTGATTGTTAAAAGATAAATTTTAAAATTTCATTGCGTGGAAATATAAACTTACCAAAAATTATAAGAAAAAGAAAAAGAAAAGAAAAAAAATCGAAATTAAATTGAATTGATTAATACACATATTATATATATGCTACGAAAATGTTCAACAACAATTTAAAACATAACATTTACAGACTCAGAGAAATAGTAGAAAACCCAATAAAGGTTATTACTAATAGCACGGTAATAACACTAACGAGAAAAACCCAACCTACATGTTCCATTTCTCCACCAAGCTGCATCCGGTTGAAACTCGGAAGATTTCATCTTGACGCCGTCACCATCTTCAGAACATAGCCTCCAGTAGGTCTAAGAAACTCGTTTCACCTACTATACGAATTTAACAATACAAACACAACAAAAACAATACAGGAAAGAGGTGAGATCCCCTTTCACCAAGTACCAATACGGTAGCAAAGAATTACACGAATGGCAAAGTCATTCCATACACTGAGATATCACAAATATTATCATGTTATCAATTTATAAATAAAATCAAATAAACATATATCATAATAAAATGAATAACAATAACAACATATAACATCACGAGATAAATATATACTAAATAACGACATATAATATCATGGATAAAAATATAAGAAATAACCACATCTAAGAAATAATCACATATAAGAAATAACCACATATAAGAAATAATCACATATAAGAAATAACCACATATAAGAAATAACCACATATAAGAAATAACCACATATAAGATCCGAGATAAAAAGATAATAACAACATATAATCATAAGATCACAGATAAAAGATAATAATGTACAGCATATAAACATATGCAATATGACACAATCCTACTCCATGGAGCTAAACACATACTGAGATATCACGGATATCGAGGGAATGACTCGCAAAAATCTATTAGTACCACGGCTGCCCAGCCAACTATTCCGCGGTCATACGTTGCGTCTATAGCTCCACATCACTGGGAATTTACCATCCAGGCGTGGGGTAGTTCACTGTCTCACGTCGTGACACTACGGGCAAATGTACTACTAGACTTTACAAATCTCGATTAAATATAGTGCATGTCGAGTCCATTAGTGTGCTATCGGTTACCATGGCCCAGCGGAGCGACCGACTGTCCATATATGGAATCCCGTACACTAAAGTCTCTAAGTTCATTAGAACAATGAACCACACTACGTTTATCGCATCGACAACACGATGTGATTCACCTCGTCAACCAAAATTTACCAAAAATTGGCAAATTACCAAAATACCCTCATGGTATAAAAATATGCCCTCATGGCTTGCCCTCAATGGCAAAAATATACAGTAAGTCCCACCGGACAAATACTGTCTCAAAGCCTGTACGGGTTCACCTCATAGCCCGACAGCAGAAAATACAGAAAATTCCAGAAAAAGATTGTTTCGGTCAATCGCGTAGAAATTTTATCGCGTTTTCACAATCTCGTCGTTTTTATAAACGTTTTGAAATCGCGTAAATATATTTTTCTGTTTTCAAAATCGCGTAGGATTTTTAATACGTTTTCTCAATCGCGTAGGATTTTTAAATCATTTTCTTGTCCGAATTCCTTAAAAACACTGTTTAAAACAAACAGAAATAATATTTAATACATTTAAACTACGTAGAATATTTTTCATACCGTATACTGTCTTTTGGACATCTTTTCTATCTTATTTGTCTGTTTTTAATATAAATTGACAGTATTATGTTTATAAAAATTATAATAATGATTTTCTAGGTTTACTGTCAAAAATTCTTTTTATTTTTATTACAACCAGTAGATTACACTTTTGAAAATTACTAACGTGCTTCAAAACACAAGGTGAGCTATACGTTAGAAATTTTACAAAGCTACTGTATTTCTTCTAACAATAAAAATCATTAGCTTAAACTTCTTAAACTTAATTCTAATCAATTTATTTCTTCAAAACTCATTGTAATAAAATCCTTTTGGCATTTATTACTTAAACTTAGTTGAAAACAATTCTATAAATCAAAAAGATTTAAATTTGGCATTTTGGCCGAAAATCATTCTATGCTTTATAATTCATTCTTAATTATTTCCATATATTTAATCTCTTATAAAACTCTTGATCTAATTTATTTTTATTAAATTATCTAGTCCATAATTAGAAAATAAATTTGGATTAAAAGTATGTGACATGTTGGCCAATTTTAACAAAGTCTTGCATTTGATCTTTAAATTATTTTTCATCTTTTAAATCAATGTCAAATTCATTGTATTCATTAAATCATTGTTTTAGAAAATGGTTTTAGAAATCAAAACATTTAACTTAGGCATGTTGGCGAAATACCTAATTTTATTCTTGGATCCATAAATTCATTTTTCTTACTTTAAATCAATTTGTAACTTGTCAATTTTCCTAGGTTAATTAAATCACACTTTTAGAAAATTGATGAGAACATTTTGGTCCTCCTTTTATATTAAATTTGTAAGCCTTGGTGTTGTGTTCTTTGGAACACTCATGCAATTTTTCACATGCTATTTACATTCTAGAATAATTACCATACTTCTATAAACACATGCAATATATTAACACATGTAATATATCAAAGCAATCATAAACACATACCAAGAATTATTAAAGCTATAAACATGCTTATTCACATAATCAATCACAATTAGGAAAAACTATAAACAATCAAGTGAATGAATCCTTATGGATTCTTCACCACAAACACAAACATTCCTCACCACCAACACATGGTTGATGAGGGTAATCTCCCTCTTACCTCTTGAAGACAAGTATGCTTTCACTCCTTCTAGGGTCTTCGGTTTTCTCCACCAAAATCACCTAACAAGTTTAAACAAAATTTCTACAAATTACTAATATTAAAGAGAGCTTAAACCATGGATAAATCATGGCTTAGAACTTTGAAAAAGAATTTAGAAATAGAAAACAAGAAATTTCACCTTCTAGGTAAAATCTCCCAAGTAGGTTTCCAAGCTTCAAATGAAGGATTTTGCAAGAACTCTCAACTAGAGATGTTCTTAGAATTGTGTTTAGGTTTAGAAAACTTGGTTGGATAAATTTTTGAGTGGTTGGATGGTCTTGAAGTGTGTTTGGCCGAATCCATAGGAAAGAGAAAAAGGAAAGAAATTTGGTTGCTTGGTCTTGGTTCTTTGGAGAAAAGGATATAGAAGAGAACAAGTGAGATAAATGGGTGAAGTTTGCCCTCTTCTTGGAAGCTTTGGCCATGAAACACAAGGAAGGAAAAAGGGATGAGAGCTTTTGCTATTTGGAGGATTTTGGAGTAAGAGGAAGGTCTTGACTATGCTTGGCCGTGAATGACCTTGAGAGAAAGTAAGAAATATTGGTTGTTTTGTTTCCTTGAATGATAGCTAATTGTAGGATTTCACCAAAGGTGAATTACCGTAGAAGCCAATAAGGAGAGCCACCAAAATTGACTAATTTTAGGAAATGGAAATTAGCTTTATTTCCTTTTTGAAATGCTTGGAGAGCAAGAATATATTGAAGTGTTGGAATTGCCTTCCTAAAGGCATGCATTGCCGTAAATGCATCATGAAAAGAAGCCATCAATATTGACTTTGTCATACTTAGTTAATTAATAAAAGATAGAAAGAAATCGATTGTAATATTTTGCCTTACAAAGATTTAGCTTTGCCGTGGAAGCAACAAAGAAAAGCCACTAAATTTGACTAGTCTTCCTTTTATTCAATTTGGCATCCTACATGCATTTTACAAAGCCTTCTACGTGAATTTACCTTATGAATTTGGCTATTAGAGCCAATTCCTCCACCGTAGAACCATTGCATTTCAAGAAGCCTAAATTTATTTGATAGCTTGTTTTCTATTGGTTCTTAAAAATTCAAGCCATTAATCTTGAACAATTTCTATTGGTTAAATATTTACTAACTTGATTCTTATTGGTTGCTATTTTTGTTGACCAATTCCTATTGGTGCACATTGTATATTTTCTAACATACTTTAACCAATAAACAATAATTATACAATAATTACTTGTTTATACAATCAGTGTTTATTGTCTAATGGGTAATAAAATATACATAGATTTTTATTTTAGACGAACAGAGTAGCAATTATTATTAATCATTTTTTTTCTACTGATTACCCTTGATGAGTCATAAAGCGAGTCATCAAAGAGAAATTTCTAGAAC
Organism: Ormosia emarginata; assembly: GCA_029884605.1. Taxonomy (NCBI): domain Eukaryota; kingdom Viridiplantae; phylum Streptophyta; class Magnoliopsida; order Fabales; family Fabaceae; genus Ormosia; species Ormosia emarginata. The sequence continues at coordinate 53,934,602 of JAQQTP010000088.1, forward strand.
ATGTGACTCACTACGATGAGTCAGTATGATGAGTCATCGTGGAATTTTTCTAGAACGGGTGAGTCAACATGGTGAGTCAGCGTAGATATTTTCTAGAGTAGATGAGTCAGCATGGCGAGTCATCAACTGAGTCACTGACTGCATCATTGGTTGTGTCAGCATGGCGAGTCAGCATGCTGAGTCATCGGAGAAGCTTCTGGAACTGGCGAGTCATCATGGTGAGTCACAGGCTGAGTCACCACTTCTGGAACCTTCTAGAAGCTGCTGAGTCATGATGCTGAGGTGTCACGCCATGTGTCATCGTCCTATTGGCCCATTGCGATGAGTCATAGCCACCAATTTTGACCAGCTCCTCATTGGTCCATGTGTACCACACTTGATGACTAAACGTGGGTCCCACAAAATATTTTCGGGTCATTGTCACTTATTGTCTTCGACTAATAAAATAATATTATAATAATATAAAATTATTTTATTTGTGATTAAATCCTAAAAATTAAAAGATTAATTTTAAGCTCATTCAATTGGGTTTAGTAAGATCCCCCGCTCTCGAATAATTAAAAACAGATTTTTTCCGGTTCGGAAAATATTATTTTCCTACCAGGAGCAAATCACACAAAAAGTCCATATAAAATCACAGACAGTAATATTGAGCACTGTATCAAGTAGAAAACAATTAAAAACAGCAAAAACATCAAAAACAACACATTTGGGACGTAATGGTTATTTTCTCATTTTTTTTCCCACAATGTAGCTAATCATCCAAAACGTTCAAATAAAATATCCAGCAGTATTATATAGCTGTATATTACACAGAAAAATTTAAAACAGTAATTTGATAAAAATTTTATTTTACTGTATCAAAACAAATTATGTAAAACGACCAAATAAAATAACAAACAGTATTATTTTTCTGTATTTCATACAGAAAAACAAGAAACAGTAAAACAGGGACACAACGGTCTTTTATCCAAAAGTTGGGGTGTTACAATAACTCTCTAAACCCTAATTTTCCCCTATAAATCCCCAAACAAGCAGCAAGTAATAAGGGGTAGCCTCAACACTTCACACTCCATCATCACCTTTTGCAAAACCAAAAATAGCCACCATTCTTCCTTCTTCCATAGTCTTTCCTTCATCTTCATCCAACCACCCCATCCACCATTAAAACTAACCATCACCGTCCCCCACTTCACTACCACCACTTCATCTTCATCATCTTCACCATCACAAAACCTCTATAACCATTCATGATCTTCACCCTCCAAATACCCTTCATCATCATTTATATTCATTTCATCTTCATCTATCTTTCAACCCTTCACCAACAAAACCACTACATAGAACCACAATGCCACCAGCCAGCTCTATCCCATTTTAGCCACCATTTTCACTAAAATCCCCTCACCACCACGCACCAGTCAACACCGTGAATGACCCAGCCACCCAAACCTCGCACCATTGCGGCCTACAAACCAAACCACCACGTGTCTTCTTCCTCAAGTCGTGCGCCACCCACACTCCACCATAGACACCACCTAAACTCCTAGTCAGGAGCCCTCACACTATTTGTGCCTCCACCACGACCAGATCTTATATCTGCGCACGAAACATCGCTCTAGATCACTGCCATCCCTGCCCAATCTGTCACTTGTGATATACCAACGTGCCACTGCCAACGTCGCCGGAGCTGCTTCACCCTCCTCCTCTGGTGCTCATCTCTGTGATTACCTATTTGGTTTCTTTGTAGCTGGTTCTAAAAAAGCCTAAAGCCAGCATCTTTTTTTTTTAAATTTTTTATTTACTTTTTTGTTTTATTCTTTTATCATTTGGTTATCCCTTTTTGTTTTTTATTTTAATTTAATTTTAAGCTTATTTTGTTGGGCTTGGGTTGTTGATTTTTGGTTGGATCATATCATGGGATGCTCTGATTTTCTTTTTTTTGTTTTGGGGATAATAAATTAAATAACTTGGGCTAAGTTTTGTTAGTGGATTATGAGTTTTTTTAAAATAAAAATAAAAATAAATAAAAATGATAATAATTAAAACTTATTGATAAGAATAAAACAGAATTAGCTGAGTTGCGACAACTTGTTAATCCTGAAACTTTTAAAATCATCTAAGTTGGGACAGCTTGATAACTTATTTTTTTTAAACAAAAATAAAAATCAAATGAATTTTCAAAAACAAAAAATCTTTTCAAAAATTAAAAATAACTAACTCACAATCGATTTTCTAAAGAACGACATAACTTTAAATTCTTCATTGCACCTGGGGATACGTAGGAGTAGAATATCTATTCTGTCGAGCTAAAATTAAATTTTCATAATTTATTTGTCTGTTTAGTTTATCTTTTAATAAAGGGGTAAAATAAATATTTTTAAGAGTTATAAATAATTTGCACAATCAATTTAGGGTAACCGTCTTAGGATTGATGCATTAAGGGTGCTATGGGGTAAAGTCTCAATCCTTCCTTATGCATAATTAGACTCTTGAATCTGAGTTTTTGAACATGGACTATCTTTCTTAGGTTTTTCTAATTTTTCCTAATAAAAAATAAAATTGGTGGCAACTTCATTTCTTTTCCTAATTTATTTATTTTTCACTGCTCCTGCTGCGATCCCGGCCGCGACAGTCATTATAGAGAGCCACGAATGATAAAAGATCATATATACATATAACACTGGCTAACAAGACATACTGTATATATAAACTTTTACAAATAACCAGAAGAATACAAATATACATTCTGATTCAAAAAGAAATAAAGTTGCTCAACTCTGCCTTCTACTTCTTCTTTTTCTTGCCCTTTTCCTTTGGAAGGTCTGCACCTATATTTACATGGAACACACAAGGGTGAGAAATCATAATTTCTTAGTATTCGCATACCAAGACCAGCAATTAATCATTTGCAACAATTAAATCAACTGAACACATGTTAACACTCTATCTAATAGAATATCTGAAAATCAATAACATCAAAGAATCCCCCATACAATCCTAAGATACTATCGAATAAGCAACCAATCAATCAACCTATCAATCCATGACAACTGCCCATACAATTGTCAACCATGCAATGCTTTATGTTATGAGGTATGATTATGCTCAAACAATGTCCTAGTAACATGATTATGCAAATGCTAATGCAGGTTTTAAGTTTTGAAAACACAAGTTACTTACTTATTTCCCAGGAACCTCTGTTCCCTTGTATATACTGGGTAGGATAAGCTTTAAGCCCTGACAATACCTGGTGATGTGTTGACTCATTCCCCTCACAAAAGTAAGAGTATTGATACCAACCCCATACATTGGTAACCCTGACCTCTTGAGCCTCCGCTCTAAGAATTCAGATTCAACACCTCATCCTCCGGTCATATGGTTGGGCACACCATATTAGGTTGCAATACATAGGAAAATAGCAAATATCAAGTTTGAAAACCAAAAGTCAAGGCACATTTCTTAAACACTAGCACACTTGGATCTTGATCTCACTTATCCAACAAAGTAGCAAGAACCATGACACTAGCTCTTTCATGTCTAGAACCTCACACCATCACTTTACAAGTGATTACCAAGTCAACCTCATGTTGAACAAGGTTCTAGGTACTCCCTATGGCATTCTATCTCTCAAATAACACCTAAGGTTTTTCTCAAACTCTCGTATATGGTAGGAGGTCATCCTCTCTAAAAAAAACAACTCTACTAGTGTCTCAACACACTTAGAAAAAATATATAAGTGATCCCAACACTTAGGAAATCTTAAAACACCAAGAACACATTTCTTGCTAAGTTCTGGAACTCACGCCTAGGCTTAACATTTCCACGCCTAGGCGTAGATTATGTTTTGTCTCACTCTTAGGCTTAGTTTTACCACGCCTAGGCCTAGTGCTCTCTGTCTCGCCTGGACTAAAAACTAACCAATCCACGCCTAGGCGTGGCCAATCTGCGTCTAGGCATGGTCAATTATGCATAACTGAGCCACTGTTCCATTGGCTCAAAAACAGTTTCCAATCATGCAAACTTGCATTTTAAGTGTTTTCTAACTCTAATCATGGTCTCTAAACATGTTAGAATCATTAAACACGAATTCAACTCATTTAACATGGATTTATAACCAATTAAGCCAACAAACATCCAAAACCTAAAATGCTCATCAAATAGGCCTATGGACATCCTCCAAGCTAAACCAGCAACCATGGCACCCAATGAGTTGGAAAGGCTCTAACTCAACTCTTAGAATCAAGAACCAAGTTAGAAACAAAGATTTGGCTCACCAAACCACAAATTCCCGTCCAAGAACCCTAACTTCATAAAAATGAACATAAGAGGTAAAAATGGATAGAAACCCCCTACCTTGAGTAGCAAAGATGGAGTTGATGGAGATGATCACAAGTCTTCAAGCTTTGATCTTGGATTTCCCTTTCTTTCTTAATGCCTTGCCTTCCTTTTCCTCACTTTGAGTTTTCTTTTCTTACTGCCCTTGAGTACCATCCGTGAAGAAAAGAGGGAAAATGAGAAATAAGAACAAAATATCACATATAAAAGAGTCAAGAAAAGTAGTTGTGCAGCCATGAAAATCTTGGCAAAAAAACTATTTTGCTGTATAAACTATATCTGCTAGGAACACTTAGATTTCTCCAAACTAAGTTTCCTTAAAGTCAACAAGTTTAAAATAAATCACAAGATTCTTCAAAAATATTGTTGCACTAAAACCTTCTTTTTTCATATATGTGACTAGTCAATCCGACTTTAAATAGATAATCAGCATGTCTAAAAATACCAAACTGACTCCAATTATTCTCAAACTTTAGCCACATCACAAAAAACACATTTGTGACTTAGAAATAAACTATCGATATCTATTTCCATTAGCTAAGCCATTTATGCTAATATCTGGGCTAATTTTAAGCAACTTTTCACCTTTTGGGCTGAAGCAAATTACCTAAACTAACTCAGATTGTCACAAAATTAAACAGGCATGTTAAGCAAGTATTAAGCTACCTCTGTAGCTATTTACAAGTCTAACATGTTGATGTGTGAATAAAATACACACATCTTGTGTTTGAATTGGTGTGGATTTATGTGTGCTTTGATTGATTTACATTGGAATTTATGTCACATTTAATCTAATTATCCTTGTTATCTCATGATTAGTTTTTCTCTATGTTTTTAGATTCAAAATAGATATTTTAACATGATTCTATGAAGTTTTGGATGGATCCTTTGCAATGGAGTTGAGCTTGGAATTTATATAGTTGAGATTCGCAGAGTTTTTTGACCTTTGTGCGGTAAATTGAGCATAACTTCAGTTACAGAGGTTGAAACGAGGCGAATTAGGTGTCCTTGGAAAGCTAAGAAAAAGATCTACAACAGTCATGAAGGATTCTTTGTGAAATTCCAAGAGACATGGTCGTGCCTAAGCCAAGCACGGCCGTGTCTTCCCCAAAAGTGGAATTTCGCATCCTGGACCCTCACACGCCCGTGTCTAACTATATTAAAGCTTCTGGAATTTAGGCACGGTCGTGTCTCCCTGCAAAATGTCTGAAGCAAGCTTTTGACAAATTGGATGCGTTTTCTGACAGATTTGGTGACTTTGTGTCATAGACACAGTTGTGCCTAAGCCAAGCACGGCCATGTCTGTCCTTTTTTGCCTGAAAATGTGTCCAAAACCCATCAGATGGATGGGATATAAGCAAAGGAAGGCTGCAAAATGCAGCCAAGTGATTTTAGGATTATTTTTTAGACCCTTTGAGCAGAGAAAAGCTGGAGGACTTGAGAAGAAGCAAGATTGAAGGCATAGATCAAGGCAAAACCAAGAACAAGATCAACTATTGAGTTCTCTACTTCATCTTCTTCATTTGCTTTGGAATTATAGTTGTATATTTCCTCTTTAATCTTGTTTGTGCTGTAATGGCCATGAGTGGCTAAACTATTTTCTAGGATTAGGATGAAACTCTCTATTTCCCTATTATGAATTGTTGATTTGGTTTTATGTTGATGAAATTATTGTTCTTGATTCATTCTTGGTATGCTTAATGCTTGTGGTATGTTGCACGCCATATTTACATGATTTTAGGCTTTAGATAAAGGATCGAAAGATGAAATCTAATTGCTTGATAATCCAAGAATTGAACTTAGGAATTAATGCCTAGACATAGGGTTAAGTACTTCGAGGGTAAAACGATTGTCATGAATCTTAATGGGTTAGAACTTGGATTAATTGTCATGAGAATGGGATTGATGAAGTTTTAGCATGTTTTTAGTGCCAAGACATTGGGCTTTAAATAATTTAGGACAATTCGCCTTCAAGAACATAATTTAACATTGACAGAGATATAATCACAATTTATTATACGGGGTAGTGTAGTGGATTCCGAGTCCTAGAACTTTAATCCTTGCGAATCTCATATTTTCTAGTTTTAATTGCTTACTTAGATATTTAATTCTTCGCATTAAATTAAATATAGCTTCCACCATTGTTTTTATATACTTAAACAATCGAAATAGCCGTAAGAGTTAGTAATTAACCGATCCTCGTGGGAACGATATTTATTTTACTACTTGTACGATCTGTGCGCTTGCGAAAATCACGCAACAAGTTTTTGGCGCCATTGCCGGGGATCGTGTTGATATTAACACGAGTGGCAAATTTGGTTGATTTAAGTAATTTTTACTTTATTTTATTTTTTTGTATTCTTAATTTGTATTTTATTTTATTTTACTTTTTTTTTTCTTTGAATTTTCTGGTGTTGTTTCTTTCTTATGCGCAGGACGAGGAGTCAAGGAGATCTTGTTATCCCAGCTGATCCTGAGATCGAGAGGACGCTTTGTAATATCAGAAGAGAAAGAAGAACACATGATTTTCAAGAAGACAACATGACAGATAACACTAATCAAGACGCCAATGTAGAGCGTAGTCTGAGGGATTATGGAGCTCCCAGCGCTAACGCTCGTCAGTCTTCCATTGTTAGGCCATGGGTAGAGGCCAACAACTTTGAATTAAACACGTCACTGATCCAGATGGTCCAACAATTACAATTCAGTGGGTTACCAACTGAGGACCCAAATCAGTATTTGGATGAATTCTTGGAATTATGTGACACTATCAAGATCAATGGGGTTTCCACAGATGCTATAAGGATTAGACTTTTTCCCTTTTCTCTTAGGGGGAAAGCAAAGAAATGGATTCATTTAGAAGCCCCAAATTCACTTACCACTTGGGCTTTGATGGAGCAAGCCTTCTTGCATAAATACTACCTAATTGGAAAGACAATTAAGCTCCGTCAAGACATCACTACCTTCTCTCAAAAAGAAGATGAATCTCTTTATGAAGTATGGGAAAGGTATAATGATCTTATTCGTCAGTGTCCACATCATGGCCTACAGGATTTTGTTGTCATCCAGACATTCTATGCAGGGTTGTCTTTCTCTACAAAGGCAGCTCTTGATGCCACAGCTGGCGGTGCTTTGATGGCCAAGACTCCAACAGAAGCAAGGAGTTTGATCATTGAAGTGGCCTCAAATATTTATTTGTGGCCAGGTGAAAGATCCTCTTCGAAGAAGCAGGCCGGAATGATAGAGCTTGATGCCATTACCATGCTGAATGCCAAGTTCGATGCTTTGACCAAGTCACTTGAGAAGTTGAATGTCAATGCCATTGCCACCCCTACTATAACTTGTGACACATGTGGAGGAGGACATTTGACTTCAGAATGCAATTCAGTGGAGACATATACTCAGGACCAGTCTATGGGCCAAGTGAATTATGTCCAAAATGGCAATTTCAGGGCTCAGGGGAATCCTTTCTCAAACTTATACAACCCCAGCTGGAGAAACCACCCAAATTTCTCCTATGGAAATCAACAACATAATGTGGGCCCATCCAGATTTCAACAAGCTCAACAATCTTCTCAGGGTGCAAAGTCCAATTTAGAAGCTCTCATGGAGAACTTCATAGTCACTCAAAAGGATCATAATCAATCCATCCAAGCTCAAGTGCAACAACATGGGGAGTCCATCAAGCATATTCATACTCGCATTGATCAAATGGTGACTCATTCTAAGATGCTTGAAACTCAGATAGCCTAACAAGTAAGCTTGTTCAATATGGTTCAAGGGTGAATCCCAAGTCAACAGGAGACTAACCCAAGGGAGCAAGCAAATGCAATTTTCTTGAGAAGTGACAAACAAGTTAAAAGCCCCACAAAGGAAGAAAAGCCTAAAGATGAGGAAATTACCTGCTGAGGTCAGTGTAACGCTCCGGAAATTACTTATTTTACCACAAATAGTCATTTTCTAATATTTGTGATTTATGTGAGTTTTTTTTCAGAATTTTTCAGAAACGATGAATATTTTAATATATTTCTCGTTTTACGTGAACATTGAGCAGAGTCGGGAAAATGACTGGAATGCTTCAAAAACTGGAAAATTATATGACGAATAGTCATTTTATAATATTTGTAATTTTTGAGAATTTTCTAGGAATTTTTCGGAAACGTCGAATATTTTAGTATATTCCTCGTTTTACGTGCGCACTGAGCGGAACTGGAGAAACGCGATGTTTTCTCTGTGAACCTAGAACTATGGACATGTCGACGGGGGATCTTACTAAACCCGAGGCTTGACACAGTTTACGAGGTTTCATAATTTTTTGAGAAATCTTAACAGATAAAACAAACTAATACTGCGAAAAAAATTATCAGTCAGATTAATTAAATATCGACTTCTGTCAACTGTAACTATTATCCATTGGATAATAGTATATAATAAAAATCTTATCACATTATCTCAATGCAATCTACTTTATGTCTAATCAATTCACTTTAATTCAAATTTAATGTAAAATAATCAAAGCTTCTTTGAGAAGCTTTGACCAAACAATGACTCAAATGCCCTTAGCTTCCAAGGGAAGCCAAAAATTCCTCTCCCTCCTCTCTCTCTCAAGCTCGGCAGCAGCCCACTCAAAGGGGGGAAATTATTTGCTTTCATTTAATCAAATTACCACACTTTAATTCATTATTTCTCAAGACACTTTCTCTCTCTACCCTTTCTTCTTCTTCTCCATTTTTCTTCTTCTCTTCCTTCTCTCTACCCATTGCTACGGCAGCCCCCTCCCTCTCCCCACTCAATCTTCACAAAATTTACATCTAAATACATTTCCTAAATCCTCTCATCATTCTAAACACTTTTTCTTCTTGGAGTTTCTTGAAAATCCATTATCTTCAACATTTTCTCCAAGCTTCAAGTCTTGAGCTTTTTGGGTAAGTTTCAAGACCTCTCTTCCTTTCTCTTCATTTTCGTGGTCATGGTCTCTTTGGTGACCATCCATGGCTTATTTTCAAGCATTGGTGTTGATTTAACAAAGTTGAAAATTTCTAGGGCTTGGTGGAGCTCAAATCCGAAAATCTACAACAAGATTCCTTGGTGTTTCTTTTGTTCTCTTCACTTGGGTAAGAGGAAGACACTCCTCCTCAACCTCTCTTAGCATCTAGGAACCTTGATTGTATGATTTGAGGAAAAACCCTAATGAAGGTTGTTCCTTAATTTGATGATTACTTTGTTTAAATATTGAATTTGTGATAATTGTGACCTTGGATTGATTTGTTGTATATAATGGTGTATTGGATTGGATTATGTGATTGATAATAGAAGAAAATCATTTGAGAAGCCCTCTTGGTGGCCACGGTTTTAGGCTAGAATTTAGGTAAATTTGTGATTAAGTTGTAACTAGCACAAGACTTAAAATTAATCAATAGATAAATGGAATTTAATGGAAGAAAAATTTTAGATTAAAACTCATAGGGTGGCCACGGTTTTTGGGCTGGAAAGTGATTAATTTGTGAACAAATTTTAGTGAGTACATGACTTGAATTAATTGAGTGACAAGATGAAATCAATGGAAGGAAAAGCTTGGAATGGAAATTTCTAGGGAAGCTACAGTTTTGAGCCAAGTAAATTAGGGTTCTTGGTGAACTAATTTAACAAGTGAACAATTAAATGAATTAAGAGAATGATATGTAATGTGATGACTTGAAAAGATTTGGAATTGAAATACTTGTGAGGCCACGGCCTCTAAGGCCCCTTGAGACTTAATTATGAAACCTTGGAAATTTGGAAGCATGAGTAATTAGGTAATTAGAAACCTATGGAATGAGTTGGATAATTAATAAATTGGAAGAATTTAATAGAATTAGAGATTACATAAATCTTAAAAGGACTAAGAGCGAGATTGCCATAAGACTTAAGGTAATTCCAAGTGAGTGAAGAACAAGAGAGTGTGAGGCCTATGAGCTTGAACAATTTACAACTTATAAGAGATTAAATTACCTTGGAGGATTGAATTAATTTTAAGAATTGGATTAGACATGAACCTTGAAAAAGGAAATAAATTCTAAGTTCGGATTCATAATGAACCTAAGAATGTACCAATTGATTTGATCCTTATATTATGACATTATGGGTCTATGTGAGTGACCATTTATGTGTTGATGCTTATCTTGGCCAATTGTGGCATATTATGGAATTGTATGAAATTGTGAATCATACATGTTCATGCATAATGTCTTATGCATTGTGATGTCCTGTGGACTGTTGTAAGGCCAAGTTGTCTAGGAGATTGAACACACCTTTGTGCGGGTGCTAGTAGACTAGTGTGGGTCTTGTTATGACCTTGGGGGCGTCGGGGTGCGGGTCCCTCACAATGGGCAGTTGGTAGCTCCTCTGCCCGTGGGGCAAACTGATGCAAACGCACCGACGATCCGGACTTGACACTGTCCTATATCGTGATCGAGCGCGGACTGTCTATACAATGCCAGATGTGCATGTGAAAATTATTGATGAATAGCACTTTGGTCGCGGCAGCCGAGTTGCAGACACGTCTCCTGATCTTTCTCTCCGACTGTTTGAGTCTAGCTCCATGGAGTAGGAATTGGAAAAGCATGCATATGTATCATGATATACTCTGTCATTGTGAATTATTATTTTTCGTAAATATGACTTGTTTAATTATTATTGTAATGAATATCTGCCTAGAACTGTTTACTTGCTTACTGTTTATTATTTGGAGATACTGTTTTGAATTGCTATTTGGGCGCGTTGCGCCGTTTTGTTTCTGGCTGCTATAATTGGTAATGATGGTAGGATGTCTTACCTCTTTCCTGTATTTGTGCATTTCTGCTTTATATTTATATTTGATAAAAGATCGTGAGGAAGATAAAGAGGGACCACACCTTGGTCGATTGACTTGAGCGTCTGGACAAGATTTCTTCGACTACGTAAGAGTGTAGCCGCGTGGAGGCATTGATGCCTGTCGTGTTCACTGGGATGCCGTGCGTCATGTACATATGGGGTTGCGGCTTTGTCTGCTAGTAGTACCCTTCCCTGGGTTACTACTTTTCCCCCTTTAGTGTTTTTATTTCCACTGTATGTTATTGGACTCTGTGATTATTCTATTCTATGTCATCAGTGATTTGTGTAAATTGACTATATATATATATATATATATATATATATATATATATATATATATATATATATATATAAGGAATATGATTTTATTTTCAGTGGTTGTATTATGGGTTGAATATATTTATATTTCATTCGAGGCTGGTATTTTCTACTTATGCAGATTGTCAAAATAAAAAATAGACTCTTGAGAATTTAAATTACTATTATCATGACTGTGAGGCACTTGGATTTAGTAACTGTGGCGTAATGACGATTACGCTCCGGTTGTTATATTTAGGTGTGTTACATTAGGTGGTATCAGAGCAGTTCATCCTATTGAGCCGAGGTATGGACTTGCTATGTTTAGGCATATTAGAATTTAGTCTGTTGTGCACTTCCTTGTCTCTTGATTGAGATGATAGGAAAGGAATGCATGACTTGCTGTAGGTTGAATGTTGATAGTTACCGTTATGCAGTTGCATGATATTGAGGACTGGCCTACTCAATATGTAATGTTCTGTGTATACAGGAAACTATGACTTCTCCTAGGCGTGCTGTATTAGGAAGATAGGAAGTCTTTTGTGCGGAGATCAAAATGTTTTGGAAAATCGATCTTCTGGAGAAAGAATGACTAGTTTAAAGTCGGTTTGAGAAGCTGTTTGGAGATTGGGGACTTACAAGAGATTACGCCACAGGAGACAGAACGAAGAAGTTCGAGCTAGAGATCATTAGGATTAATTGAACTTGCTTTGTTTGAATTGTGTGCTTTGTGTGACTCTTTGTGTTTGACTTCCAAAGGGAGGTAATGTTATTTGAAATAATTACATTTGTTTCACCGTGTTATGTTTGGTTCGCCTTCGAAGAGAGTCAATGGCTTGTGGCAAATGTACTCACATAAGCGCATGACAAGACCGTAGAATTATGGCTGCGACTACAGGAGAAAATACAAAGGATAGCTGATGTGATAATTCACCAAGATCAGAGGACTGCACAACAACGAGAATTGGAGGTTAAGATTCAAAATCTATTGAAGGAAAGTTAGACTTAGGATAACCATGGACTACCTAGATTCCAAAGGAGGAATAATGGAAAAGCTAATAAGTTTAAACGGGAACTATGTTCACGGGTACCAAGGAAGTAACAACAGCACCCAACCCGTAGGGGAAGGTGCTAGTAGTGGTAGATCCAATCAGACCTCAACATTTGGGGATCTCAACAAGGGAAGTTATGCCTCAAATGATGACCCTGTAATCGTGCCATATAATTCTGGGGGTAACCCTTCCACTTTCATTTCGTAACTGCATGGATCATTTAGATTCATTCGTATCTTTCTTATCTTCGACTTAGTTGTTCCCATTCCTGCTGTTGAGACTTGTCTTGACACCTGAGTTTGTTTAATCTATCCTACTTCTCATGAAGATTGAACCTTTTGTTGATCTATTTTGCTTACTTGAAATCGCATCGGTTAGAGTTCATGATTTAGGGACTGATTGATCATTTTCTAGTCATATCCTGCTAAACCATTCCAATGAAAACCTCATTAGTTTCCAGAATCAAGACTTCTGATATCCATAATGACCGAAGTCAGTGATGGAAATTTGTAGCTTCGTGAGTTTAGCCGGATATTATAGGAGATTCATAGAAGGATTTTCCAAAATTGTTGGACTGCTCACTCAATTGATAAAAAAGAACCAGACTTTGGAATGGGCAGATAGCTGCGAGCAGAGTTTCCAAGAGTTGAAGAAACGGCTGACTACCTCACCAATAATGAGCCATTTGAGGTGTACTGTGACGCTTCATACCAAGGATCGGGGTCTATTCTTATGCAGCATAGAAGAGTAGTGGCTTATGCCTCGCGACAGTTGCGAGTGCACGAGAAAAACTACCCGACCCATGATTTGGAGCTAGCAGCTGTGGTTTTTGCTCTTAAGATATGGAGACATTTCCTTTATGGGGCGACGTTCAACATCTTCAGTGATCACAAGAGTTTGAAGTACTTGTATGATCAGAAGGAGCTGAACATGAGGCAGCAAAGATGGCTAGAATTCCTGAAGGACTATGATTTCCAGCTATTGTATCACCCTGGCAAGGCAAACGTCGTGGCAGACGCCTTGAGTAGAAAGACCATTAGTGTTTCTGCCCTGATGATTAAGGAAAAAGACCTCATAGAACAGTTTAGGGATGTGTGGTCGTTTGTTAAGTTGGAACTCGGAAGAATTTGTATAGATATGGTCACCATCTCAAGTGAGCTAATGGATAACATACGGGAAAAGCAGAAGGTTGATGAATTCTTGCAAGAAGCGAGAGAATTGATAGGGCAAGGCAAAGAGACGGAATTTGAGGAAGGAATGGATGGAATCCTTAGATTTTGGGGTAGAGTCTGCATTCCCCGTGACCAAGAGCTTAGGCAATATATTGTGGAACATGCTCACACCAGCAAGCTAAGTATGCACCCAAACATGACTAAGATGTACCAAGATCTGAAGAAATTGTTCTGGTGGCATGGAATGAAGAGCGACGTCACTAGATGTGTGTCGACTTGTTTAGTTTGTCAAAAAGCTAAAGTGGAACATCAAAGACCAGTAGGATTGCTGCAACCATTGACTATTCCTGAATGGAAATAGGACAGCATTGCGATGGATTTTGTTGTGGGATTGCCAAGGACAAAGAAAGGACATGACTCGATATGGATAATAGTGGATCGACTCACAGAGTCAACTTATTTTCTCCCGATCAACATAAGGTACAGTCTGGAGAAGCTGACCCAGCTGTATATTGGAGAGATCGTTAGGCAGCATGGTGTGCCTACGAGTATTGTTTCGGATAGGGATTCGAGGTTTACTTCGAAATTTTGGCAGAGTCTACAGGCATCGTTGGGAACAAAGTTACGTCTTAGTTCAGCGTACCACCCACAAACTGATGGTCAATCGGAAAGAACGATCCAATCTTTAGAAGATTTGTGTAGAACTTGTTCTATGGAACAGACTGGATGTTGGGATGAAGTTCTACCATTGATAGAGTTTACCTACAACAACAGTTATCATTCGAGTATAGGGATGGCACCCTATGAAGCTCTGTATGGACGACGGTGTCGAACACCATTGTGTTGGTATCAAGACGGTGAGCGTCTCACGATTGGACCAGATATCATTCAACAGACAACAGAGAAGTTTAAAATGATTCAAGAGAAGATGAGAACTGCTCAGAGCCGGCAGAAGAGTTATGCAGATAAGAGGAGAAAGCCTCTTGGGTTTGAAGAAGGTGAGCATGTATTCTTGAAAGTCACACCCACGACTGGGGTCGGCCGGGCTTTGAAATCTAGAAAACTCACTCCAAAACTCTTTGGACCTTACCAAATTCTTCGCTGGATAGGTCCAGTAGCCTACCAGATAGCCTTACCCCCTTTTCTTTCAAACATACACAACGTCTTCCATGTGTCACAGCTTCGTAAATACTTGCCTGACCCAAGTCATGTCATAGCACCGGACACAGTACAGTTGAAAGAGAACTTAACCTATGAGGCGCCTCCTGCGAGAAACGAGGACCGACGGATAAAAAAACTTAGAGGCAAGGAAATCCCATTGGTAAAGGTGATTTGGAACGAGACGACTGGTGACGCAACTTGGGAGCCAGAAGACAAGATGAGAGAGCAACATCCGGAACTATTCTGAGGTATGCAAATTTTGAGGACGAAATTCCTTTTAGTAGGGGAGTGTTGTAACATCCTGAAAAGTACTTGTTTAATTATAAATACTCATTTTATAATATTCATGATTTTTAGGAATTTTTCTGGAATTTTTCGGAAACGATGAATATTTTAATATATCTCTCGTTTTGCGTGCACACTGAGCTGAGAATTGCCGAGGTCAGTGTAACGCTCCGGAAATTACTTATTTTACCACAAATAGTCATTTTCTAATATTTGTGATTTATGTGAATTTTTTTTCAGAATTTTTCAGAAACGATGAATATTTTAATATATTTCTCGTTTTGCGTGAACATTGAGCAGAGTCGGGAAAATGATTGTAATGCTTCAAAAACTGGAAAATTATATGACGAATAGTCGTTTTATAATATTTTCGATTTTTGAGAATTTTCTAGGAATTTTTTGGAAACGTCGAATATTTTAGTATATTCCTCGTTTTGCGTGCGCACTGAGCGGAACTGGAGAAACGCGATGTTTTTTCTGTGAACCTGGAACTATGGACATGTCGACGGGGGATCTTACTAAACCCGAGGCTTGACACAGTTTACGAGGTTTCATAATTTTTTGAGAAATCTTAACAGATAAAACAAACCAATACTGCGAAAAAAATTATCTGTCAGATTAATTAAATACTGACTTCTGTCAACTGTAACTATTATCCATTGGATAATAGTGTATAATAAAAAGTTTATCACATTATCCCATTGCAATCTACTTTATGTCTAATCAATTCACTTTAATTCAAATTTAATGTAAAATAATCAAAGCTTCTTTGAGAAGCTTTGACCAAACAATGACTCAAATGCCCTTAGCTTCCAAGGGAAGCCAAAAATTCCTCTCCCTCCTCTCTCTCTCAAGCTCGGCAGCAGCCCACTCAAAGGGGGGAAATTATTTGCTTTTATTTAATCAAATTACCACACTTTAATTCATTATTTCTCAAGACACTTTCTCTCTCTACCCTTTCTTCTTCTTCTCCATTTTTCTTCTTCTCTTCCTTCTCTCTACCCATTGCTACGGCAGCCCCTCCCTCTCCCCACTCAATCTTCACAAAATTTACATCTAAATACATTTCCTAAATCCTCTCATCATTCTAAACACTTTTTCTTCTTGGAGTTTCTTGAAAATCCATCATCTTCAACATTTTCTCCAAGCTTCAAGTCTTGAGCTTTTTGGGTAAGTTTCAAGACCTCTCTTCCTTTCTCTTCATTTTCGTGGTCATGGTCTCTTTGGTGACCATCCATGGCTTATTTTCAAGCATTGGTGTTGATTTAACAAAGTTGAAAATTTCTAGGGCTTGGTGGAGCTCAAATCCAAAAATCTACAAGAAGATTCCTTGGTGTTTCTTTTGTTCTCTTCACTTGGGTAAGAGGAAGACACTCCTCCTCAACCTCTCTTAGCATCTAGGAACCTTGATTGTATGATTTGAGGAAAAACCCTAATGAGGGTTGTTCTTTAATTTGATGATTACTTTGTTTAAATATTGAATTTGTGATAATTGTGACCTTGGATTGATTTGTTGTATATAATGGTGTATTGGATTGGATTATGTGATTGATAATAGAAGAAAATCATTTGAGAAGCCCTCTTGGTGGCCACGGTTTTAGGCTAGAATTTAGGTAAATTTGTGATTAAGTTGTAACTAGCACAAGACTTAAAATTAATCAATAGATAAAATGGAATTTAATGGAAGAAAAATTTGAGATTAAAACTCATAGGGTGGCCACGATTTTTGGGCTGGAAAGTGATTAATTTGTGAACAAATTTTAGTGAGTACACGACTTGAATTAATTGAGTGACAAGATGAAATCAATGGAAGGAAAAGCTTGGAATGGAAATTTCTAGGGAAGCTACGGTTTTGAGCCAAGTAAATTAGGGTTCTTGGTGAACTAATTTAACAAGTGAACAATTAAATGAATTAAGAGAATGATATGTAATGTGATGACTTGAAAAGATTTGGAATTGAAATACTTGTGAGGCCACGGCCTCTAAGGCCCCTTGAGACTTAATTATGAAACCTTGGCAATTTGGAAGCATGAGTAATTAGGTAATTAGAAACCTATGAAATGAGTTGGATAATTAATAAATTGGAAGAATTTAATAGAATTAGAGATTACATAAATCTTAAAAGGACTAAGAGTAAGATTGCCATAAGACTTAAGGTAATTCCAAGTGAGTGAAGAACAAGAGTGTGTGAGGCCTATGAGCTTGAACAATTTACAACTTATAAGAGATTAAATTACCTTGGAGGATTGAATTAATTTTAAGAATATGATTGGACATGAACCTTGAAAAAGGAAATAAATTCTAAGTTCGGATTCATAATGAACCTAAGAATGTACCAATTGATTTGATCCTTATATTATGACATTATGGGTCTATGTGAGTGGCCATTTATGTGTTGATGCTTATCTTGGCCAATTGTGGCATATTATGGAATTGTATGAAATTGTGAATCATACATGTTCATGCATAGTGTCTTATGCATTGTGATGTCCTGTGGACTGTTGTAAGGCCAAGTTGTCTAGGAGATTGAACACACCTTTGTGCAGGTGCGAGTAGACTAGTGTGGGTCTTGTTATGACCTTGGGGGCGTCGGGGTGCGGGTCCCTCACAATGGGCAGTTGGTAGCTCCTCTGCCCGTGGGGCAAACCGATGCAAATGCACCGACGATCCGGACTTGACACTGTCCTATATCGTGATCGAGCGCAGACTGTCTATACAATGCCAGATGTGCATGTGAAAATTATTGATGAATAGCACTTTAGCGCGGCAGCCGAGTTGCAGACACGTCTCCTGATCTTTCTCTCCGACTGTTTGAGTCTAGCTCGATGGAGTAAGAATTGGAAAAGCATGCATATGTATCATGATATACTCTGTCATTGTGAATTATTATTTTTCGTAAATATGACTTGTTTAATTATTATTGTAATGAATATCTGCCTAGAACTGTTTACTTGCTTACTGTTTATTATTTGGAGATACTGTTTTGAATTGCTATTTGGGCGCGTTGCGCCGTTTTGTTTCTGGCTGCTATAATTGGTAATGATGGTAGGATGTCTTATCTCTTTCCTGTATTTGTGCATTTTTGCTTTATATTTATATTTGATAAAAGATCGTGAGGAAGATAAAGAGGGACCACACCTTGGTCGATTGACTTGAGCGTCTGGACAAGATTTCTTCGACTACGTAAGAGTGTAGCCGCGTGGAGGCATTGATGCCTATCGTGTTCACTGGGATGCCATGCGTCATGTACATATGGGGTTGCGGCTTTGTCTACTAGTAGTACCCTTCCCTGGGTTACTACTTTTCCCCCTTTAGTGTTTTTATTTCCACTGTATGTTATTGGACTCTGTGATTATTCTATTCTATGTGACCTTGGGGCAAGTGTAAGTTTGATGCCCCTTTCCCTTTGCAAGAAACTTAATATTAGGGAGCTTAAACTGACCACCATGTCTCTTCAACTAGCTGATAGGTCAATCAAACATCCTATTGGCATACTAGAGAATGTCCCCTTGAAGGTTAGTAAGTTTTATATCCCAGTAGATTTTGTTGTGCTTGACATGGAAGCAGATGCTAAAATGCCGATCATACTTGGGTGACCATTCCTCGCCACTTGAAGGGCAATCGTTGATGTCCACGAAGGGAAATTGACTTTACGATTGAATAATGAGGAAGTAGTGTTTGATGTTTTTAATTCTGAAAATGATTCTAATTCCTTTGATTCATGTAATCGCATTGATGCTACTGATGTTGTGGATAGTGTTATGTTTTTAAGTGTGCAAGAATCAGTGACTGATGTTGTGCTAGAAAAGACCTTGCCTAAGGCTGCCACAAATTTTGAGAAGGCGAAGCTCTACAAGAAAGGACCAAAGAAGCGGAATGATAAATGTGTCAAGAAGCGTGAATTTAAACTTAGGGATAAAGCTCTTGTTGATAACTCACTTCTACGTTTCTATCCTAGTAAGTTATGGTCAAAATGGTCAAGACCATATGAGATTGTTCGAGTCTTATTCTACAGTGTGCTTGAGGTGAAGAAAGAAGGTCATAAGCCATTCATGATAAATGGCCAAAGAGTGAAACACCTTGAAGAAAGAGCGGGGACTGAGCACCACTCCAAATTAGCACTTCACAGGAGGCAACTTGTGTTTTTGCCCCTTTTCATACTTTTCTTTTAGTTCATATTTGCATTCCTAGTCTTTACACTTAGTTTTTTTTGTCGTTACTTCGTTTTTCAACTTCCAGGAGCTTTAAGGGAGTTAGACACGACCATGTCTAACTTTAGGAAAGCTTCTACATGATCTCTGGCAAGAGACACGACCGTGTCTCCCATAGGCACGACCGTGTCCCATTCAAAAAGAAAATCTTTTTCTTTTCTCTTTTTTTTTCTCTTTTTTTTATTTTGTTTTTAGCTTTTTATTATTTATTTTATTGATTAACATTATTTTGTTTATGTTTTGTAGTTAGCTTTTGTTGAGTCGGCTTAAGTGTCTCCCTGAGTTCAGAGCCTTTGTAGGGGGATGTACATAGCTATTAGCTGTGGTGTCCCGGGGTTGATAAGGGCAGGGAGTGGACGCCGGTGCATGAGAAGCATGTACAAGGAGCGGCTCCTGGCATGCTTCTAGGCGAAGGGTCCCATGAATAAACTGAATACGCACCGGAATGAGAGGGATTCATTGACTGTGCAGGTATGGGACTGCATAGTTGAGGATGGCTTAAAGGAATTGATTAGGCGTAGCCATATCAACAAGTTGCAACTTCTTTTCGGGAGCCTAGAACATAAGAACTCCATTGTTAAGCGTGCTTGACCTGGAGCAATTGTGGGATGGGTGACCTCCTAGGAAGTTTCCTAGGATGCGTGTGAGTGAGGACAAAGCACGCTGAAAAGACTCGTGTTGGTTTGTGGAGACACTCGTCAATCCTGCAGGCAGTCCCGGGATGTTACAGATGGTATCAGAGACGGGACCTCTCCTAGTACGGTGTGGTTCAGGGACGAACCAGGCGGAAGCTGGTGGGCATGTGGTGTCCCGGGGTTGATGAGGGCGGGGAGTGGACGTCGGTGCATGAGAAGCACGTACAAGGAGCGGCTCCTGGCATGCTTCTAGGCGAAGGGTCCCATGAATGAACTGAACATGCACTGAAATGAGAAGGATTCAAAGACTGTGTAGGTATGGGACTGCATAGTTGAGGATGGCTTAAAGGAATTGATTAGGCGTAGCCATATCAACAAGTTGCAACTTCTTTTCGGGAGCCTAGAACATAAGAACTCCATTGTTAAGCGTGCTTGAACTGGAGCAATTGTGGGATGGGTGACCTCCTAGGAAGTTTCCTAGGATGCGTGTGAGTGAGGACAAAGCACGCTGAAAAGACTCGTGTTGGTTTGTGGAGACACTCGTCAATCCTGCAGGCAGTCCCGGGATGTTACATTAGCTGCCCAAAAAGATTTTTCTTTTCTTTCATTTAATTTCCCTATTTTTGCATTTAATTCTTGCATTTTGCTTTTTAGTTTTTGCTTTGTTTTTGTTGTGCAGCTTCAGATCCTATTTCACCACTCATGTAGACCTGATGTTCGAACTCGCCTCTTTCTCCCACCCTTCCCCACCACCTTCATGATCTTAAGTTTCTACTTTTAGGGAAGTTTCGTTGTCCTTTGTTTTGTTACTTTTGTTATTTAAACATTGAGGACAATGTTTCTTTCAAGTGTGGGGGGGAATTGCTAAACACTTGTTTATTACATTGAATCTTGCAGGAATTATGTTTTAATTTCTTGATTATTTCTGAGCTGATAGAAATTTGTTTGAGAGGGGAATCCATTACTATTTTTGAACTATTTTTGTGCAAGGCAATTTTTTTCAGATTGACTATTGAATATTTAAGCATTTTATTTGAGAAATTAGCCATGTCTGCTTGCATTTATTCTCTTTACTGACTTAAGCCAGAAAGTGAGATTTCAGCCTTTATTGATTGAATTTATCATAAATTGAATCCTATTTTCTTTCTGGAGTGACTTTTCTCTTGATTTTTGTATGCTAGAACTTGCTTTGATATCTTGATTGAGACTCTAATAGTTCACATACATTCTTGGACATGATGAAGGCAATTAGGTTTCTTTCTTTCTTGATTTCCAGAGTTGCATTTTAAAATAATCCATTAGTTGTCCCATTTGAGCCTGAAATTTATTTCTTTGAATACCCAACTGATTAATCAGGTTGAATTCCTTGGAGCTTCTAATGTGTTAGTTGAAAAGTCTTGAAAGGTTACTTTTATCTTCAAGGGTTGATTCAAAAAAAAAAGAGAGATTATTTATGAATGAATGATGAAAATATTGGGTTGAAAGTGAAAATTGGTTACATCCATGTGCATTATGCTCTGTTGATCATATTTTTAACCTGATTCTGCTCGGTATAGCTTTACCCATAATCATTCTCTACCCTTATTCATGATTTTTCCTACCATTTATTTCACCCTTGGCCCCATTGCAGCCCAATGTAAGTCCTTTTTTATCCTTGTTATGTATATGAGCTTGAAAGTGGAAACAAGATTGATAATCAAGCCTATGGTCATGCACTTGTTAAGAGAACCCTAACTTCATAAATTCCCGTCCAAGAACCCTAACTTCATAAAAATGAACGTAAGAGGTAAAAATGGATAGAAACCCCCTACCTT
The DNA here is from genome assembly GCA_029884605.1 of Ormosia emarginata. NCBI lineage: Eukaryota > Viridiplantae > Streptophyta > Magnoliopsida > Fabales > Fabaceae > Ormosia > Ormosia emarginata. The sequence goes on from JAQQTP010000088.1 coordinate 53,956,419, forward strand.
GAGTAGCAAAGATGGAGTTGATGGAGATGATCATAAGTCTTCAAGCTTTGATCTTGGATTTCCCTTTCTTTCTTAATGCCTTGCCTTCCTTTTCCTCACTTTGAGTTTTCTTTTCTTACTGCCCTTGAGTACCAGCCGTGAAGAAAAGAGGGAAAATGAGAAATAAGAACAAAATATCACATATAAAGGAGTCAAGAAAAGTGGTTGTGCAGCCGTGAAAATCTTGGCAAAAAAACTATTTTGCTGTATAAACTATATCTGCTAGGAACACTTAGATTTCTCCAAACCAAGTTTCCTTAAAGTCAACAAGTTTAAAATAAGTCACAAGATTCTTCAAAAATCTTGTTGCACTAAAACCTTCTTTTTTCATATATGTGACTAGTCAATCCGACTTTAAATAGATAATCAGTATGCCTAAAAATACCAAACTGACTCCGATTATTCTCAAACTTTAACCACGTCACAGAAAACACATTTGTGACTTAGAAATAAATTATCAATATCTATTTCCATTAGCTAAGCAATTTATGCTAATATCTGGGCTAATTTTAAGCAATTTTTCACCTTTCGGGATGAAGCAAATTACCTAAACTAACTCAGATTGTCACAAAATTAAACAGGCATGTTAAGCAAGTATTAAGCTACCTCTGTAGCTATTTACAAGTCTACCATGTTGAAGAGGATGTTACATATAACACCCCAAAACTTCCTAAATATAAGACAATAATTTTGACAATTAACAGAATTCTACTGTTTAGCGATTTTTGTATGCTGTAAAATTATTTTAAGTATTCCATGACTGCTTTTCATTGTTTTGAGTGAATTACTCCATGTCAGGAAAATAATAATTTTCGAGCCAAGGAAAATTTTATGTAATTTAATTATTACTGTCAAGTCTTAATTATTTTACGTAATTTGATTTGATATTTGTGCATTTTCTAATTTTTGTGATTTTGTGTGTGATTATGAAATTTTTATATTACTCTGTTTATTTTAATGTTATCCGTGGGCCATCTATGGGCCCCAAGGAGGTCGTATGTGGGCCCCGCATTGGTCCAGAAAAGTAAAATTTTTTCTATAATCAGAAAAATTCATATTGTTGAGATGGAGATGGGGGATCTTACTAAACCTGAATCCGGAAACAATTTTTAAAATTTTCTTTTACTGTGTTTTGCACTGTTTTTAATTATCGGGTGATAAAAATACAGTAAAAATATTATTCGAATGGCAATAGTAGATACAAAAATAAATATTGTACTGTGAAGTCAACATTAGTGGCTTGGATATCTACCATTGATGTAATCAACTGTGGAGACTTGATCTTGATTTAATCAACGGTTGAGATTTAGTCTTATAAAGTGGCTAAGACCATTTATAGCCCTTGGATGTAAAGTTTGAAGGAGTAATCTTGTTCCTTCATTTTGGAGACACATCTAATGGCTAGGATTTCATGGAGAAAAGATCCAATGGCCTAAATTAAGTCTTCTATCTAAGCCTAAACCTAGAAGCTACATTAAATCCTAACCATTGATCTAATCAATGGTTAAGATTGCCTAAAATGGTGGCAAGGTGATTTGTTGCATTTTGAAGAATGCATGGAAGGGGGGGACGGTTTGGTGTTGCATTTAGGAGCTAAAGCAACTTTGGAAGAACATAATTGATCACCTTTGGTCATTATTGAATCATTCTTCATCTTTCCTAAAGCAAGACTTAGCAAAAAAAATTTCTCTCCTTTCTCTCCCACCATAGCTACGGCCATAACCTCAAGAACACCCTTCCATCACTCTTTAATTTCAAACAACTATATCTCTTGAATCCTTACCTATTTCTAAGACACTTTGTAGTTTACACCAAGTTCTAAATCTTCCATCTTCAAGGAGTTTTTCCAAGAGTAAAGTTCTAGGGTTCTTAAGGTGAAGTTATGGAAAACTTCATTTCTTCTCTTCTTTTTCATGTTCTAAACCATGTTTGATCCATGGTTCCTCTTATTCAAGCTTGATATACTAATTTCTTTGTGTATGTTTTATGTTCAAGAGACTTTTGTTGGTGGAGATCTTGTTCAAAATACAAAGCAAGGAGCTTTTTGTGGTTCTTCAAGAGGTACGAGGGAGATCCATCTCACCAACCAAGTATGGTGGTGAGAGATGGTTTTATATTTGATGGATGGTGAATCCATGTGAGGATTCATATCCATGGTCATGTAATAATTTGTGTATGTTTATGTGCTTTGATTATTTGTCTATGTTTGATATGATTTGCATGATTTTATTGCTTATATGGTATGCTTATAATATGCATGATGAAAACATGTTGAATATATTATGGTAGATGTATGTTGGAACAAGCAATTATGGCTCCAAAGGCCAAGGGGAGGCTACGGTTTTTAGCTTCCAAAAATTAGGGTTTATGTTGAAAATTTTTCAAGAACAAGGAAATTAATTGTTGGTCCCTAAACTAAGGTGAATTTCGGCCAAGACACCTCAAATTAGGTGTTCACAAATTTATATTTTCATGAATGATAAAATTGAATGCTTAGAGAAGCAAGGAAAATAAACAAAAGGTTTGATTTTCAAGAAACAATGTACACGATTTTGGAGAAGTATTTTTATTATTTTATTTTGTGTAAAAACAAGAATGGCGCTTAGTTGATTTAGAAGGAAAAATACAAGAATGATTTCAATGGTCATGTCCACGATTTTGAAGGCTTGTAATGTCTTGATTTTTATGAACAAAGTAATTTTCAAAGTGAAAATATAACTTGATTTAATACAAGGATTTTGCAAAGGGAATCAGAGTGTTTTAACACTTGAGAATTAGAATTTTCATACGTGAATGGAAAAGAGAGGTTGAAAGTGTTTGAACCTCAATTTATTTTAAAGAGGATTGATTTTTAGAATTGATTTGGAATTATAAAGAATATATTGGTAACTTGGGATTTTCTAACGTGTAACTCATTCTTTGGGTTTTTCAGAGCGTTAGTAAATTTTAAAGTTAAAAATATTGATTTAATTCAATGAAATGATGATTTTATGGAATAAATTACGAAAAGTATTTTCTTGAGTAAGAAATGTGTAAAATAATGTGAGAAGTCATATTATTTTGAAAAATGTTGAAAAGAAATTTTTAACGGTTGAGAAATATTGTACGAAGTTGAAAAATAGTGAAAAATGATTTACGTAACTTAAAAACGTGATTTTTAAGCTACGCGATTGGAAAAACGTTTGAATATTTCCACACGATTTGAAAAACGTTGAAATATTTCTATGTAGTTTGGAAAGCGTTTAAATATTTTTACGTGATTGAAATATTGTTGAAAAATCACTACGTGATTTAAAAATGGTGGAATATTTTTACGTAATTGATGAAAACGTTGAAAAATCAATATCTGATTTGAAAACGTAATAGAAATGTTGCAAAATTGTGAAAACGCGACAAAAATGGTGTGTGACTATAATAATGCGATAATATGATTTTTGCGATTAAATATATAGTAGGATTACTGTTGAACTAGTGAATGGACACTGTGTGAGAAAATGATAAATTTTGCCTGTGATTGGCATTGGCGCATTTTATATGCATGAACTGGTGTATGAACACTGTATATGAAATTTGCCTATGTTTGGCATTGGTGCATTGAACATGCATTGGAAAGGTCTGATGGACTGTATCAGGCTATTTGCCTAGGAGAGACGTATACCTCTTGAGTGGGTGCGATATGCGTAGTGTAAGTCACTTGTTGACCTTGGGGGCATCGGGGTACGGGTTGCTTACATGGGTGGTTGGTAGCTCTTCATCCCGTAAGTTAGACCGATGCAACGCACCGATGATCCTAACCGAGACACTATTCTTAATTGAGATCTCGTAAAGACTGTCGTGTATATGCTAAATGTGCAAATACAAATGAGAATTGTAGCACTTGGTCTGAGGCATTTTGGTACAGACAGATCTTTCGGATCAACTTCTCCGAACTGAGTATTAGCTCCATGGAGTAGGACATTGAGTCTATGTGCACATGCATGAAACTGAGCATTTATATCTATGTGATATATTAATTGAGGAATATTGGCTATGACAATTGTTCTGTTGAGAAAATACTTGGATGATGATGATGATAATACTGTTAATGGCATGATGGTAAATGTTATTTATTGTACCTGTTATTTAATACATTATGATGATGTCATAATTGTTATTATAGTATGATATATTTGTATGGTATGCTGTATGTATTATCTCTGTGCTACCATGTTGGTATTGGCGTAGGTGATCTCACCTCTTTGTATGTTTATTTGCTACTGTAAATATATTTGTAAAGACACTGAGCAAAGAGTTGAATAAGAGGGTGAAGAAGAGCAGGCTCCAGAGGAAGCTGAGTTTTGATCGGATGGCATCCCAGTCAAGTTTCTTTGGTTACATGAGATTGCAGTTCCACGGTGGAGCTGAAGCGTGGAGGACTAGTCCCAATGAGAGGGAACTAATTTATGAGGGACACCTGACAATAAACTTTAGTAGGATATTTCATAGGGATCCATTTTTCTCTGTAACTATTTTTGTGCATTTGGAATTTCCACTGTCTATTAGGCGGCATTGGGATACTAGAAACTATGTCCCAACGAAAATTAGTATTGTGTCGTCAGCTCGGACACCTGTCCATAGGGCTACGCGTCAAATTGGATTCCTACCTGCTGAGAAGGACCCGTCTGAGGGTTCTGTTGCTTAGTTAGACTTGGGCAAATCTAAACTCTGTTACAAATTATGTTTGTATATATTTAAGTGTATTATCTAGTTTTAGAGAAATGGTCTGTATATAAATAATCCTGACAGTGCGTTTGTAATGTATGATGATGTAAATTATGTGTAATGATGTATAATATTTTATTTTCCGCTAAGGTTATTTTATAGTTATCAAAGAAGAAAGAAAGAAAAATTACAACTCATATTTTCATCACAACGTCACATATTATAACTTGGGGGTAATTTGGTAATTAAGTAACATAAAAGTGGCACCCTACGGTGGGTGTTACATTACAAGGTGCATGATATGGTGCAGGATATGATCTAGGGGGTTGTATAGGTGACTGGTTTTTAGACTTCCACCTAAAATTGGGGTGATTGCGTCACTCCAGATTATAGGTATCAGAGAAATGTGTAAAAGGATTCTTGTACATACCTAAGGCATTAAATTGTTCCTCATGCATACCTCTCATCTCAACAAATATGAGACATTCTAGGGCAAGGTGATCTACCCCGCCACACACAAAAACATGGTTTAAAAGACCTTGTTTGATTAGCCACATATGTTGGCTTTAAGTCCTTAGTCATTAACACCTCTAGCTCCTTAGTGAGCATTTCAACCATAGCCTTTAAGTTATCCTCTTCCCTGAGATGGTAAATTCTACCACCATTTAGGTTTCCTGCAAGTCGTGACTTATTTGTGCTCTTAGTAGCATTAGGTCCTGTCCAAGTATGATCCTTTTCAGCAAGCTCATTAAGGTATTTTATGGCCTCGTCAGGATCTTTTTGTAAGAACTCATCATTACACATCATCTCCATAAATTGTCGTTCTCTAGGTGTAAATCCCTTATAAAAATAGCTCACTAAGTGCCAATTCTCATGCCCATGGTGAGGACACATACTCAACAACCCTTTAAATCTCTTCCAAGATTGATATAAAGTCTAATTGTCCTTTTGTGCAAAGGTAGATATTTACCTTTTTAAAGTGTTGGTCTTATGCTTGGGAAAATGTTTATTAAAGAAGGCACGAGTCATCTCATTTCATGACCCAATTGATCGTGGTTTCAACAAGTATAGCCAAATCTTAGCTATATCCTTCAAAGAGTAAGAAAAGAACTTAAGTCTCACAATGTCATCAATTGCATTTTGACTATAGAAAGTCGCAACTACTTCCTCAAACTCCCTAATGGGCAAATATGGATTTTCATTTTCCAAGCCATGAAAAGTAGGGAGTAACTGTATCATCCCTGTTTTAAAATCAAGTTATGGAGTATTAGCTGGAAACATGATGCAAGATGGTGTGGCTATGCATGTAGGGTGGACGTAATCCTGAATGGTCCTAGTGGGTTAATCTCTATGTTTGCTCATTTCCTCATAATTAGAAGAAGTATCAAACAAATGAATAGAAAAATGAGACTCTGACTCTAACACAGGTCTACAAGTAAACTGACCGAAGACGTCTCTATTTGGTCATGCAAGCTAGAAAAAAAATGCAACACTAAAAAAAATCTACAAAAAGAAAAGAAAATAAAATAAAGATGCAGCAAGCTAAAAAAAATGAACAAAGTTACCGCATGTACAAACTGCTAAAAAGAAAAAATTGTTTAGCAATTCTTCTACCATCTCCCCAGCAACGACGCCAAAATTTGATTACGCCCAAAGAATAATGTGGTAGTTGTAGCACAACTTTGGGGTGTCGATTCCACAAAGAGACAAATTAAAAGAATAGCTAAAGGAACAAAGAAACTAAAGAAAAATATTAAATGATTAATAGTAAATTAAGACTAATTTTAAATGCAAATTAAAGTGAAGCAAAGTGACTAATGAAAAAAGTACTCAAATTAGACAAACAGTAAAGCATCAGGAATCCCTTACACAAATTCGGTATTTTAATTTTTCTTAATTCATTAAATAACTCAATTGGGAACTCAATTTCTAAAATTCTCAATTGAAAAGTATAGATTTATAAACTAAAATTAAATCAAATATAACCCTTTGAAAAATCATTCACCACTTTTAGAATACGTAAACTATTATCCTTATTGAGAAAATTCAATGACGATAATGTACTCAAGGAGCGATATTACAACAAAGAAGTAAATCAATATAGATAAATAATTGATCCAAACATAATTAAAGAACTAAACCATTCAATAGAAAAAGCATGACTGAATCTATAAACAAAATAAATTCTATGATTATTCGAAGAAGAAAATATCAACAATGAATTGAGAATGATAAAACAATGGAGTTTTAGTAATTGAAAATTAAATACGTAAATTAAAATTAATTTGAAAATACCATATAATGTGCAAGTTCATCCCTAGCCTTACTTGAGAATTTAGTTCACCATACTATGATGATAGACAAATAAATTCTAAAGAAAAAGCCTTCAAGTCTACAGTCTCTATGCGTCCTCTCCTTTTTCTGCGTTGTGTCACTATTCTTCTCACTTTTTTCTACTGTGCGGTCTATTATTAATTGATTGTACCTAATAGGAATGTATCTTGCACAAAATCTCCTTAATTGGTCCCCAAATACTAAAAAGATATTGATTGAATTTAGGAAACTAAATTTAGGAAACAAAATCTTCTTAATTGGTCCCCAAATAATAAAAAAATATTAATTAGATTTAGGAAACTAATGTTAGGAAACTTAATTTCCTTTTATTGAAGGCTACCAATTTTTATCTTTTCTCTCTTTATTTATTGTGGTTTCAAGTCTTGTTTTCTTCCTTCAATTAAACTTGCTGCCAAATTGTCATTACTTTGTCTAAGATTTTTTAACAAATTTCCTACAATTTTTACAATAATTAAATTAATGACTTCTTTAAATAAATAAATTAATAGTATTATAAAGTCACTAAAATCAAATATAATGAGATATAATAATGCATATTTTTATAAGAAAAAATAGATAAAAAGTAGGCATTATCATATATGTTAGTGGGAGAGGTAGAATATTGGTGGATTGATGCCAAAAGATTGTTAGAGGCAACTGGAACCCAAATTACCTAGGAGGTATTTAGGACTTCCTTTTTAGATAAATACTTTCCAAAGAATTTACAAAATGCAAAAGAGTTAGAGTTTTTGAAGTTGGGACAGGGGAGTATGTCTATGAGCCAATATGTGTCTAAATTTGAAGAGTTGTCCAAGTTCTCCTCTTATTTTAGGTACAATCCAGATGAGGGATGGAAGTGTGTAAAATTTGAAGCGGGATTGAAGGATGATATAAAGAGAGCCATTGGACATCTGGAGATTAGAGATTTCCCTACCTTGGTGAATAAGTATAGGATTATAGAGTCCTATGACTTTAAACCTCCACAAGAGCAGATGCCATAGAAATTCCAGAAAAAGAAGAGGATGGATGATAGGTTCAAAAAGGGTGCTCCACAGCCCAAGTACCCACAAGACAAAGGAAAGAAAGTTCAGGTGGGAACGTTGGGGTACGAAGTGTATTAAATATAGGAGGCATCATGGTAACAAGCCTTGCTTAATGGACCAAGTAGTGTGTTATACTTATGGCAAATCAAGGCATTATGCTAGGAACTGCCCTCAAAGACAAGGAGCAACACCTAATCCCAAACCCCAAACCAAGGGAATGTGAATGCTTATGCCATGAAGATCATGAATATTTTGATGAGAACAAAGCCAACTCGAAGACCAAGTCCAAAGGAAGCATAATTGGTATAGTTTGTAGGACTCAGAGTCTTTATGTTAGAAGCTCTGAAGATATCTCAAAATGTTTTTGAAGAAGTTTCTCTTTAAAATTAATTTTTTGTTTGTTGGCGGGTAATTTTTTTTTAAACAAATGATGTTTTAACCTTGGATTATGAAAATCAAGTTTATATCTTTGAAAAAACTAAGTTTTCTAAGTTGGAAAAGTTCACCGACCAGAATTGGGTTCAAAAATAGGTTCAAGGAGGTTTGTAATCTCATCCAATGGCTTAGTAATCAATTAACAATTTTTTTGGAAGCTGGTAATCAATTACCAAGGCCTGGTAATTGATTAGAACCATGCAGGAACCTATTTTTCAAAAGTCAAAGGCTTGGTAATCAATTACCATGGCTTGGTAATCGATTACCACTGCTCACAGAGGCTTAGTAATCGATTACCAAAGTCTAGTAATCGATTGCCACTTACCTAGAAAGCCCAGAACGTGTTCTAAGAGCTTGGTAATTGATTACCACCTCTTGGTAATCGATTACCACGAGCCTAAGAACCTGTAATGACTATTTTTTAAGCATTTAATGCATAAACTTAATACCCCCAACAACTCTTTTTTCCTAGAACTCTATAAATGCAAGGTTTTGGCACATCTTTCATATACAACCAACAAACTTAAACACATTTCCTATGCTTTAATCCGTGAATTATTTCTTTCATTTTATTGTGCTCTATTTTGTGAAAGTTTGAGATATTTTTTAAAAGATTCATAGGGCTTCAATATGTATTATCTACTCTTGTGAGAGTTTTTCTTTTCTCTATACTTTGATTTGCTGTAAAGAGGGTGAGGCATCCCTCAAAGAATTGTAAGGGTGAGGTATCTCTAGTTGTTCATGCTCAAGCACAAAGGGTGAGACATCCCAAGATGTGAAGAGTACTCTGGTTTGTAAAAGTAGCAAGCACCTGTTCAAGCTTGCATTAATAGTGAAAAAAATCTTGGGTGATTACTTGAAGACTAGGCGTAGGTCACAAGTGGTTCATGGCTAAACCAGGATAAATACTGTGTTTGCTTTTCTAAACTCAAACTCCTTTATATTTGTGGTTTAATTTCATATACTTACTTGAATACTTTCTATCTTGGCTTGTTTATTAGCTAGTGAAATATTCTATCTTCTCTATCCATTCACCTCAATCGATAAATAGCTTCAACGAAAATTGCTCTTCAAGTGTTTGTGAAAAGTTTTCAAAAAGATTCGTATTTACTCAATCGCCCCCTCTTGAGTATTGAAGCCACTTGGCAACAAGTGATATTAAAGCTAGACTCTTGTGTAAATAGCTTACCAGTTTTAAGAGAAAATGACTTCTTCAAATGGTTTTTCAATAGAAGGATCTTCTATAAATAGACCATCCTTTTTCAATGGGGATGGTTATACTTATTTGAAATAATGAATGAAAATTTTCATTGAAACTATTGATCTAGATGTGTTGGATGCTATTTGATAACTGCCAAAGCTACCAAATTTAAATCAATTTATAACCAGTTAACCAAAATAACTTGTAATATAAGGTAACACCAGGTCGAGCTCACAGATCACTCTGATTATGATCACGAAGTCAAATTAAGATGTTAGTAAACAAAAGGAAAAGGGTTTGTAAGATTAAAAAGCAGAAACAAAGAGTAATTAAATGGAAAAAATAAAATTAAGAAACAACTAATCCAAGGGAATTAACCGATCTTGATTTTAATCTATCCTTGATCATGTTAAATTCATTCAATTATCAACCAAATCATTGGTCTTAAATCACATCAAGATGCCTCAAAATGATCCACGGATCTTCCACTAGATAAGTATCCAGAATTCAATTAATTGAGGTTAGATAAATTAATTCTCCATACAAAAACCCAAATTAACTTAAAAACCAAGATCCAACCAAGCTAAACATTTCATCAAACACCTTTGATGCCTTGTTTAGTCTCTAAAATCCTCTCTTAGCACATGATAATTATGCAATTAACATATAAAAAATCCCAATCAAATTAAGCATTCAATCAGAATTCAACAAAGAGAAGAAGAAGAAGAGAAACTTGATTAATAGGTATAACAATTAAAACAGAATCTCAAGATTAAACATCAAGAATGTCAATCCCTTCGATTGATTAAAGGCTCTTCCCCTCCATGAATGGGGGCGATGAACTCAGAAAAATAAGAGAGCAAAATGAAAACCTAAGGAGAAGATATAAAACTCTAGGAAGAAGAATAAAGTAAGAACGGCTAAGGTTTTTATCTATCTTGGGTTCCCTATTTATAAAAAAATAACTAAATTAAAAATTAATCATCCTAATTTACCCCTAGTTAAAGTTAATCCTCTGCCTCTTAGCTTTCCTTGGCCACCGAAATCACTTGATTTGGGCTTTAGATGAAAGAATTATGCCCAATTCACTCTTAATAGGTCTCTAATCCTGTCAGCCAATTTCACAGGAGTGAAACGCCATAAAAACATTGTAGTTTCAGTTAGTGGTGTCATTATAGTTTGATCTTTGTATGTAAGCTTTCCAATGCCATCAGTTTTAGGTCTATATCACACCTACAACCCAAGTTATGGACCAATTAGTACACGCTACTTGGGTTCCAGCGATAACACCATATTCTAACTTTGTGGCCCAATCTGACCCACTAGAAATCCGACTCAGACTTTGAGTTGTTCATCAAAGTTGTAGAGATTTTTCTCAGATTTCCTACAAGGTAAAATTCATAATTTTTAGATATCTAGAACTCAAGATATGATCGAAATACAAAAATAGTGTAAAATCCTAATAATGCTGAAAAGATCAATTAAGCTCAATTTGAGCCCAAACTTATAAATTGTGGTAAAAACCAATCAGTTAAGAATATAAAAGGTCCAAAAGACTAAATATGAGGGCTAACTAATGTATGAAAATCGTGTTTATCAAATTCCCTCACACTTGGCTTTTGCACATCCCGGGCAAACTAAAGATTCAAGCTAAAGGACAAGAAACACAAAAATTCTAAAACTAAAACTCAAAGAGATTCACTTTCCAATGACCTTCAAGAATATAAAAGTTTACAAGTAAGAAGAGCAGGAAAAGATTCAAAGAATCAAAATATTCATGAAGTAACATTTCTTCACATCTCAAACCAACAAACAAGGTAGCTTCAAGTTGAAAAACATGAATCAAGAATGATAGATCCTCACAAGATACACTCTCAATCCCTCTAGTGTTTAAAAGGTGGGTATTTAACTCAATTCAACTCATGAAAATTGCACTACCATAAGCTTGCTTATCTTCTACTTCTCTACTATTCAAATCATATGCACACAAAAATCAAGAGAACTTTATTCAAGGTTGTAATGGGGCCGAGGTAAGGGAAGGAAACAATATGGATATGACAAGGTAAATACCCATGAGAATAAAAGAGCATTGGGGAGGAACTCAAATGACTAGTATGAAATTTTACCCCCCCTAATTCCATATAATGTGTATTCTGTTTACATATTCCTTCTCTTATTATATATATATATATATATATATATATATATATATATATATATATATATATATATATATATATATATATATATATTTTCTTTCACAACCTTCTTATATTTATTCTTTTTCTTTTTCAATTGGCTCTTTTTCTTTCTTTTTCTTCCACCAAACACTTTGCATATTACACATCAAATTGCACAACCCTCACACTTGTACTATAAATTGCCCACAAACAAAAGAGTTCATCCAATGAAAATGAACCAATGCTCTCTCATTCCCTATGGTAAGGTAAAAACATGATTTTTCACATAAGACATATAATGAGTTAGACAAAGGATAGGTAAATAGGCTCAAGAGTGTTAATCAAAGGGAAATAGTGCAAGGTTAGATATTTGGCCAAAGTAGCTAATTCAAGAAGGAAGGCCTTAATCTTGCTTATGCATGCAAGACAAAATGTAACCTAAAAAAGAATCAAAGCAAGTTCTAGAGTAATCAATTGTCATAAGTGAAAATCACATAAGAAAGAAGAGAATGACATAAATGTTAAGTCCATCCATCAATAGGCTCAAAATCTCACAAGGTATGCATCTATCAAACTCAATTCACTAATCAAACATCCAAAACCAAGCAAGTGAAATTCAAGAAGGAAGATAATTTAGTCAGTCATGCTATGAACCTTGAATTTCAATTGCTTCAAACTCATAAACTTCACAAATACTAAAATATCAATGGGACACAATTAAAAACACACGTTTTAAAAAAAACTAAAAACAGAATTACAAACAAAAACAAAATTAAAATAAAAAAATAGAAACAATAGCAGAAAAGTAATAGAAATAGTAGAAATTAACAATAGCAAAAAATAGAAACAAAAAATTAAGACACGAAATTAAAATAGCAACAAAATTAAACACTTAAATTCTACATTATCCTTAATGCAAAGGTAAAAAAAAAACATCCGTCAATTATCATTAGTTAATTTAAGACAAATAAAATAAGAGACAGAGGGGGAGAGAGAGAGAGAGAAAAAACATCCTAATCAAGTGGGGTAGATGGCTTCTTGTAAGTGGACTGTGGCGTCCCGGGGCCGACGAAGGCGGGGAGTGGTCGCCGGTGCTAAGAGAAAGCATCAATGAGTGGCTCCTGGCAGGCTTCTAGGCGAAGGGTCCCATGAATGAATTGAATACGTACCGGAATGAGAGGGATTCAGAGACTGTGCAGGTATGGGATTGCATAGTTGAGGATGGTTTAAAGGAATTGATTAAGCATAGCCATATAAACAAGTTGCAACTTCTTTTTGGAGTCTAAAATATAAGAACTTCATGGTTAAGCATGCTAGACCTGGAGCAATTGTGGGTTGGGTGACCTCCTGGGAAGTTTCCTAGGATACGTGTGAGTGAGGACAAAGCACGCTGAAAAGACCCGTGTTGGTTTGTGGAGACACTCATCAATCCTGCAGGCAGTCCCGAGATGTTACAAATGGTATCAGAGACGGGACCTCTCCCAGTACGGTGTGGTTCAGGGATGAACCAAGCGAAAGTTGGTGGGCATGTGGAGTCCCGGGGCCGACGAGGGCAGGGAGTGGTCACCGGTGCTAAGAGAAAGCATCAATGAGCGGTTCCTAGTTGGCTTCTAGATGAAGGGTCCCATGAATGAACTGAATACGCACCAGAATGAGAGGGATTCAGAGACTGTGCAGGTATAGGACTGCATAGTTGAGGATGACTTAAAAGAATTGATTAGGCGTAGCCATATAAACAAGTTGCAATTTTTTTTGGGAGCCTAAAACATAAGAACTCCATGGTTAAGCGTGCTTGACCTGGAATAATTGTGGAATGGGTGACCTCTTGGAAAGTTTCCTAGGATGCGTGTGAGTGAGGACAAAGTATGCTGGAAAGACCCGTGTTGGTTTATGGAGACACTCATCATTCCTACAGACAGTCCCAGGATGTTACATGGACTGCCTCCAATATGTCCGCTTAAGCTCCCTCAGAAAATGGTTTGAGGCAGTGTCCATTGACGGTGAAGGCTTTGTTTGTGGTCTCACTTGTAACCTACACAGAACCATAAGGAAAGATTTTAGTAACAACAAACGGACCAAGCCACCTAGAGCGGAGCTTTTCGGGCATGAGCTTGAGGCGGGAGTTATAGAGAAGAACTTTTTGGCCAATTGAGAACTTCTTCCTCATCAAAATCTTATCATGAAGAAGCTTGGTCTTTTCCTTATAGATCCGAGAGTTCTTGTAAACCTCCAACCAAAGCTCTTCAAGTTCTTGGAGTTGGAGCTTCCTTTGGGATCTAGTTAGGTTCAAGTCAAGATTGCACTTCTTTATTGCCTAATATACATTGTGTTCAATCTCCACTAGAATGTGGCATGCTTTACCAAAGACTAACCTATAGGGAGACATCCCAATGGATGTCTTAAAGGCAGTCCTGTAAGCCCAAAGAGCATCCTCAAGTCAAGTCTCAAGCTCCAATCCTTCCTGTTAGGTTGTATAGTTTTCTCTAGGATTTGCTCGATTTCTCTATTTGAGACTTCTGCTTGCCCATTTGTTTGAGGGTGGTATGGTGTGGAAACCTTATACAAGACCCCATATTTTCTCATTAAAGTCTCCATGCTTCGGTTGTAGAAATGCGAACCCTGATCACTGATGATGGCCCTCAAGATTTCAAACCTGCAAAAAATCTGTGATCTAACAAAATCCACAACTTTGGAATCATTAGTCCAATTGGCTTTTGCCTCTACCCATTTAGATACATAATCCACAACCAACAATATGTAAACAAAACCAAAAGAAATAGGAAAAAGGTTCTATAAAGTTAATACCCTAGACATCAAAAATCTTATAATAGTAAAGGCTGCTGGGGCATCTCATTCCTGTGAGAAATATTTCTTGTTCTCTAACATTGTGCACAAGACTTACAAAATATATATGCAGCATGAAATAGGGTAGGCCAATACAATCCAGAGTCCAAGACTTTCCTAACTGTACGTTGGGACCCAAAATGCCCACCACATGCAGATGCATGGCAAAAACTAAGAACAGACTGGAACTCATGATCAGGTACACATCTCCTAATGATTTGGTCGCTACAAAACCTCCACAAGTAAGGATCATCCCACACGTAATATTTAGACTCACTTTTCAATTTATCATTCTGAGCCCTAGTAAAACATGCAGGAAAAACACTAGCAACTAAGAAATTGACCATATCTACAAACTAAGGAGAGATGGTCTTACCTTGTAACTGTAAAAACTGCTCATCCAGAAAAGAATCATCAATGGGAAGGGGGTCTAAGGCTCTCTCAATCCTACTCAAGTGATCAGTCACTTGGTTCTCTGCATCACTCCTATCTTGGATCTCAATATCAAACTCCTAGAGTAGCAACATCCACTTAATCAATCATGGTTTAGCCTTAGGCTTCTTCAAAAGAAACTTCAGAGCTGCATGATTAGAAAATACCACAACCTTAGAACCAAGCAAATAAGATCTAAACTTATCCAATGCAAAAACAATAGCTAAAAGTTCTTTTTATATGGTTGTATAATTCACTTGAGCAACATCCAAAGTTCTTGAAGCATAGTAGATCACATGGGAGGCTCTGCCTATTCTCTGTGCCAAGACAACTCCTACAACATAGTTAAAGGCATCACACATTAGCTCAAATAGGAGTGTCCAATTAAGTGGATGGGATGATGGAGGTACTAGTCAAAGCCTGCTTCAAATGATCAAAGGTGTCCTTGCATTTCTAGTCAAACAAAAACTCCACATCCTTGTGCAAAAGGTTGGACAGCGGAAGGGCTATCTGGCTGAAATCTCTGATAAAGCTCTTGTAGAAACCTGCATGTCTAAGAAAAGAACGAACTTCTCGTGCATATGAGGGGTAAGATAAACTGGTAATAACATCTATTTTTGTAGGATCTACAACAATACCCTCGCTAGACACTACATGACCCAAAACTATACCCTACTCTACCATAAAATGACATTTCTCAAAATTCAGAACAAGGTTAGTCTCAATGCATCGATGCGACACTCTAGATAAGCTATACAAACAGTAGTCAAAAGAAGAACCATATACAGTGAAATCATCCATAAACACCTCCATGCACTCCTCTAGAAAGTCAAAGAAAATATTTACCATGCACTGCTAGAAAGTACCAGGGGCATTGCAAAGGCCGAAGTGCATCCACTTATAAGCAAAGGTGCCAAAGGGACAAGTGAATGTGGTCTTCTCCTAATCCTCAGGTGCAAAATAGATCTAAAAGTAGCCTGTATAGTCATCCAAGAAATAGTAATGTGATTTGCTAGCTAACCGCTCAAGCATCTGATCATTGAAAGGCAAAGGGTAATGATCTTTCTGAGTGGCCTGGTTGAGCTTTCTATAATCAATGCAGACTCACCAGCAGTTCTGCATTCTAGTAGGGATCAGCTCATTCTTCTGATTGGTTACAACAGTCACTCCAAATTTCTTGGGGACAACCTGCACAAGACTCACCCAAGTGCTATTAGAAATATAGGATAAATAATGCCAGCTTGCAGTAGCTTGGTCACCTTTTTTTCACCACATCTAAAATTAGATGATTCGGTCTCCTCTGGGGCTACCTCACTGGTTTAGAACCATCCTCAAGTAAAATTTTATGCATGCATGTGGAAGGGCTAATACTAGGAAATCCTCCAGTGTCCATTCGATGACCCTTTTATTCTCTCTTAAAATATGTAGCAATTGCTCCTCCTGTTCAACAAGGAGGTTCTTAGCCACGATTACAAAGAGCTGCTCATCATCCACCAAGTATGCATATTTCAAGTGTTCGGGTAATGGCTTCAGCTCCAACTTTGGTGGTTGAACTACAAAAGGTAGTAATCTAGGGGACTACAATGATGCTACTTCTGCTGCTTGAACCTCTGCATATATATCACATGTTACATAATCTACTAACACAGGAATAGATTCATCATATCCCAAAAATATAGAAATTTCAGCACACACATAACATAACTTATCACCATCACAATAAGCACACAAATCACCACACACAGAGTCATCAAAATCAGTAATCTCTCGAAACTCCTCACACAAGTCGGCATATGAATTATCAACCAAATCATTAATTAAATCAATATGAAAGACAAAATGTTCTTTCATGGGATGTTTCATAGCATCAAGAATATTAAACCTCACAATGGAGTCTCCAAACTCCATAGAAAGAACTCTTGCATGCACATTAATCTTTATCCATGTTGTTTTGAGGAAAGGTCTCCCTAGAATGAGTGGAGCCTTGCTGGATGGTGACTCTCCCTCCATCTCCAAAATGTAGAAGTCAGCTGGGAATATCAGCTCATTCACCTGGATCAGCACATCCTCCACGAAACCAGTCGGGTAAGCATTACACTTATTAGCTAGCTGGATCACTACACTTGTAACCTGCAAAGGACCAAGTTCAAGGGAACTAAAAAGAGACATAGGCATTACATTAATGGAAGTACCTAAGTCTAGCATGACATGCTCAAATCTACAGTTTCATATTATACAACGAATTGTAAAAGTCCTTGAATCCTGGTACTTCTGTGGCTTAGGTTGGATGAGGGCTGAAACATCTTGCCCCATGCTGATTCTCTCATTGCCTTTCAACCACCTTTTGTGTGTACACAGTTCCTTCAAGAACTTGGCATACTTTGGTATCTGTTTAATTGCATCCAATAGTGGAATGTTGACTTCCACTTTCCTAAAAGTCTCAAGCAGGTCTTTGTCTTTCTCAACTGCTACTATTTTTCTGGACTATGTGGCTCTTTGTGGAAAAAGAAGAGTTATGGCAGGCTGCTACTACTCATCAACAACTACTGACTCCTTCTAACCTTCATATTGTTAGGCTAATTCATCAGATTCTAAATGCTCTACTGGCTGTTGTAACATCCTCCTACCCTAATGATCCTAATTGGAGTTATAGAAGCTCAGTAATACTAGTAAGAATTATCTATTAATTTAGGTAATTTTCTAAACTAGTTTGAGCATAATTCTATAATACTGAGTATAGTGAAATAATCAAAGTTTCTGCGTAAATAACTAATATAGTGGGAATAAATATGGAAAAGTTATTTCCTAACTATAAACCATGTATAAAAGTTGTAGTAAATTTTGGGGAAGCATCTGATCTAGTTTAGTATTTTTAAGGATACTGAAGAAAAATTAAGGGAACAATTATGGAGAAGCTAAGTAACTCTGAAAATTATGAAAATATTTGGAGAAAGTAAGTATGACATGGAGAATATTTTAGTATAAAATTCCAATTAAGATAAGTGTTAGTAAGCAAATTTACTTAATTCCTGAGTTTGATTCAATTCAGGACTAAGTAATGAAGCTTAACTGATAAATAGCGGTATACAAAAAATTATGGAAAAATGGATCCAAGAACTAAGTTGAGTTCTAAATTTTTTCATAATACTTATGGTAACTTGAAAACTTAACTTTGGAAGATTAAAGAGTGTTTAATAGATATAAAAGTCACTAACTTAAATTTTGGTCATTCTTTTGACCAAACCACTGCCACTCTTAATCTCTAGAATTGTCTAGTATTTGACTCACTTTTTCTCACATTTTTTGCACGGTAAAAATAGAGAGGAAACAGAGCCAATTTTAGCAGTTCCACTGTGAGGAAAACAAAGGAAAAGTGAAGATAATCAAGAAGCAAAAACAAGAGAAAAAGCAAGGGGATTCAAGGGAGCAAAGCTAGGAGTGAGGTAGGGGTTTCTTGCCATCATCTTGCTCTTTCTTTCACATTGTTTTTAAGTCACAAAACTAGTCCATGGAGCTCTTGAAGCTCATGACCAGCAGCTAAAAGCAACATGTGTTTTTGTTCATTTTGTGGTTATTTTCCACCTTGTTCTTGCTCTATTCTTTCTTTGAGTTCTTGAGCAAGAATTTATAATTTGAGAACTATTATGTTGCCTTAAGATTCATGGCTAGGCTGAGTTATAATGGTGTTTGTATTCTTTTAATTGTTTATCTATTTTCTATTGATGTTCTTGTGATTGAAACTATGGTCTAAATTGTGAAGGAAAATCAAGGCTCAAGGCTAACCTATTTGTGGTTGTAAATGATGGCTTTTGTGCTTGAAATGGAACCTTGAATAATGACTCAAAACAAGGGTAGAATGCTTCCCTATTTTTAACTTGTAAATAAATGTTTTTAATGTGTGAAATCATGGCTTGAAGGATGTTGAATGATCATGGAAGTGTTAGTTCTGTTTGTGACTAAAATTTTGATGTGTTTTTTATATAAAAATTTTGTCTTAAATGGTCCATAATGGTCACAACAGCATGGTTGTCTTATGTGACCATAAATGTTGTTATTTTGAGCATGAAATTGTGATATGGATGATGGATAATGGTCATGGTAGTAAACTGCCCTTGAGACCAAAATTTTGGTGTTGATGTATTTGAAATTATAGCTTGAAATGTGCTTAGAAAACAAGGTTATATGTCACCATGTTAAACCTTGATTTGAGTGTAATTTTATTATGCATTCAAGTTAGGTTTTTAATTAAAATGTGACTTTGAGATTGAATGGTAACCATAACCAAATTTACTATAATAATGATTTTGTTGATTAATTGAGTAGCCTTTTGAAATGATCCCCATCATTAGAAGGAATGGAAGTGTGAGGATAGACATTCCCTCCCTTTTGGAGTAAATGAGGTTAAGGATGGACATTCCCTTACCCTTTACTCAAATTCTTTCTAATTGATGGAGGTGATCATGGTTTGTGGATAGTGTGAGGACAGGCATTCCCACCCTATCTTAATAGTTGAGGACGAACATTCCTTCTCTACTCACAACTCTATGTTGAGGATGGACATTCTGTAACACCCTCCTTAGGGAATTACATTTCAAACCAAAACTTATAAATCTAAAACCAAGTTATAATTAATTTAATATTATAATATATGGGTTATAAAATTTCTTTTCGCAGATAACATAAACTTAACAAAATATAGAAAACACAAAACATAGTAAACTAATTATTACATATCTCATAGTTTAGTGACAACATAAAACACATAAAGCTTATGTACTCAAAACATATGTACAACTACCATAACAAAAACCTAATCTGGCTCAAGTCCAAACACCTGGAGGGAAGGGTCCTCCATTGGATGGATGGGAGTCTGAGCAGACGATACCTCAGAATCCTTCCTTGGAGTGTAATGAAGATCACCTCATAACTCCCTGACAGACATATAAAACTCTGGATGTATAATAACATTAAAAGAAAAAAGTAGTGACCCCATGGCGGGTCCTACTCAAAGAAAGGGTAACATATCCTAAATACTCAATCTGCTCAGTGCTTAGATGGACGCACCATGCATCGGTGCCTCCATGGAACTGCACCCTAACGAAACCCAAAAGATCCCGTCTTACCGCCATCACAGTCTTCATAGAACATAAACATAAAACAGAACAAACAAGACAATATAATAAAGTGGTAAGATCCCCTACATCACATTCCAGTATGGCAACAAAGAAACAGTAATAACAATAATGTCATTCAATATAGAATCAACAATTACAGTCATGATATTAATTAATAAACAATTCAACAAATGTATAACACAACAACATGTCTACTAACTATGCATATGCACAATGGATTGACCCTTGCTCTATGGAGCTAAACCAATATCAGAGAGAATTATTCGGAGACATGTCTGTATATCGTCAGCCTCAAATCAAGTGCTACAACTTTCTCAACATGCGTATCATGGCTTATACAAGACATGCTACACTAAATCGTGAATAGGAATAGTGTCTCGTCGAGATCGTTGGTGTATTCGTATCAGTAACCATGACACAATAGAGCTACTAACTAGCCACTTATGGAATTTCTGCAACCCAACGCCCCCAAGATTAGTCATTGACCTTCACTACGCAAATCGCACCCGCACTAATGTAACACCCCCCGTAGGGCATCACATTTGCGATTACCAACTTATAATCTGAAAATCAGTTCATAAAAGGTTTGAGTTATAAAAGGTAGGTTTCAAAATTTATTTTTACAGTAAACATAAACTTACTAATATTTATAAGTAATACTAAAAAAAATAGATTTAAACTGATTAAAACTCATATAACAGACACTACTTAATATTTAACAATTATTCAAGAAATATAACACTTACAAACTCAATTTTTAATAGTAGCAAACCCCGTGACGGGTCCTACTTAATAGCATGATAAAACACTAACGAGAAAACTCAACATACTTATTTCATCTTGTATTCATCTTGATGCGCCATATATCTGTTCCTCATCAAAACTGTACACTAGCCAGTCCGGGATGGTTACTCCTCGATGTTGTCACCGAACTCAAAATATCTACTTCCCGTCACATCTAAGGAACTCATTCCATCTATTATATAATTTTTAACAATACAAGCACAACAAAATAATATAACAAAGAGGTGAGATCACTTACGCTAATACCAACATGGTAGCATAGAGATAACATAAACAGTACACTACACAGATATATCATACCATAATTATAATTATGTCATTATCATAATGTATAAAATAACAATAATTACAATAATGCCATCAACATTATTTATCATCATCTTCATCCAATATTCCTTAATTAGAAATTGATATTCAATATTTACGATAATGCCTTCAACATTATTCAAGTATTCAACAATTCAATTATCATAACCAATGCTCAATAATGATGCATATGTTATACATGTAGACTCAATGTCCTACTCCATGGAGGTTTTCACAATTTCGAGAAGAATGCTCTGGTTAATTGTCAGCCTTAGCCCAAAGACAATCTCCCAGTCGTCAAAAAGAATCGTATTATTGTCGGGTATCGTCAATGCATTGCAATGGACTGCATCGCCAAGTGGTATGTCCAACCTTAGCCCACAGACAAATACCCACTGGTCAACCGCCGCGCCTCGACACCCCCAAGATCCATCATAGACCTCACTATCAATTCTCATTCTCTCTTCAACCACAAGGGTCACAATAGCTTTCAGCTATTAATTTTTTATTCAATGCACGAATATCTCAATGCAATTTTGTTTAATTTCATCATATGCCACAATGCGTATCTTTCCAATGCATTTATAATGTACTACATGCCAATCACAGGCATATCTTTCCAATGCATGTAAAATGCACCAAATGCCAATCACAGGCAAAACTCGTCATTTTCTCATACAATGTCCATACACTGGTTCAACAGTAATCATATTGTATTTTCAACAGCGAAATCATATTATCGCGTTTTCATAGTCACAAAACACTTTCGTCATGTTTTCACAATCGTGCAACATTTCTATTACGTTTTCACAATTCCGCAACACTTCTGTTATATTTTCAAATCACATATTGATTTTTCAACGTTTTCTCAATCACGTAAAAATATTTACAAGTTTCTCAAATCGCATAGCGATTTTCCACCATTTTCACAACTACGTAACTTAAAAATCATTCTTTTAAGTCGCGTAAACCATTTTCCATCATTTTCAAAGTATTTAAACGCTTTTCCAAATCGCGTAGAAATATTTTAACATTTTTCAAATTCGCGTAGCTTAAAAATCACATTTTTAAGTTACGTAAATCATTTTTCACCATAATTTCATTACGAAAAATATTTCTTAACCTTCAAAAATTCCATTTCAACCTTTCTCATAATAATATGACTTCGTACTTCATTTTCCACATTTCCATACTCAAGAAATCCTTTTCGTAATAAATTCCGCAATCTCATCATTTCATTGAATTAAATCAATGTTTCTAACTTTAAAATTTACTAACGTTCTCCAAAACCCAAAGGATGAGTTACACGTTAGAAAATATCAAATCACTATTATATTCTCCATTTTTCTCAAATCAATTCTAAAATCAATTCTCTACAAAATAAATTGAGGTTCAAATACTTTCAACCTCTTTTTGTCTTTCATAACGAAATTCCATCTTTCAAGTAACAAAACACCTTGTTTCCATTTTCTTTAATCCTTGTACTAAAACACTTTGTTCAAACACTTTGCTTCCACTTTGAAATCACTTAAAACCAAAACTATTCCAATCTCCCAAAAAAACATGGAGTCTTTAGCCATTGAAGCCATCATTTCTTTTTTTCTAAATCAACTAAGTTCCATTCTTGTTTTTACACAAACAAAATCATTAAAATTTTGTTTCAAAACTGTGAGACTCATAGTCTTAAAAACCAATTCATTTGTTCATTTTCATTTTCACTTTCCTTACAAATCCTTAAAATTATCAACTTATTGCTCTTTTCATTTAAAACTCATGATTAATAAAATACTTAGAATATTTTTATTCAAAAATGTCCTGGAGGCCGTGTGCCTCTATGGTTCTTTGGAACCAAAATTATTTTCCTTTCCATCATCACATCATGGCATACATATACATATTTCATCATATATACCACAAGCATGCCATAATCAAAAGCAATAAATCATGCAAATCATACAAAGCATGAACAAATAAATCAAACACATAAACACCCACAAATAATTACATGACCATGGATATGAATTCTCACATGGATTCACCATCCATCAAATACACAAACCATCTCTCACAACGATACTTGGTTGGTGAGATGGATCTCCCTCTTACCTCTTGAAGAACCTCAAAAGCTCATCGGTTTGCTTCTTTTTCCAAGTCCTTCACCACCAAAGGCTTATTAAACACAAAACAAAACATATATTTATTAGTAAATCAAGCTTGAGCAAGGTAAACCATGGATCAAACATGGCTTAGAACATGAAAAAGAGAGAAGAAATGAAGTTTCCTTACACTTCACCATAAAAAACCTATAACTTTGTTCTTGAAGAAAGTCCTTGAAGATGAATGATTTAGAGAAAGTCTCCAACATGAAAGTTGCTTAAAATAAGGTAAGGATTCAAGAAATAAGGTTGGTTG
The DNA here is from genome assembly GCA_029884605.1 of Ormosia emarginata. Taxonomy (NCBI): domain Eukaryota; kingdom Viridiplantae; phylum Streptophyta; class Magnoliopsida; order Fabales; family Fabaceae; genus Ormosia; species Ormosia emarginata. Next base: position 53,980,285 of record JAQQTP010000088.1, read on the forward strand.
AAATTGTTGAGTGATGGAGGGTAGATTTGAGGGTCATGGCCGAAACAAGCTTGAAGGAGAAAGGAGAGAAAATTTGAAGAGCTAGCTTCTTGAAAATGATCAATAATGATCAAGAGTAATCAATAATGGTCTTGAAACCATTCTATGCTCTTAAGCACTCACCAAAACCATCCCCCCCTTGTCATATACATTCAATAAGTGACCATTATCACTAGCCACCATTTAGAGCAACCTTAACTATTGATTAGATCAATGGTTAGGATTAATGTAGCTTCTAGGTTTAGCTTTAGATTAGAAGACTTAATCTAGGCCATTGGATCTTTCCTCTTAAAATTCTAGCCATTAGATGTATCTCCAAAATGAAGGGTCAAGATTGCTCGTTCAAACTTTACATCCAATGGTCATAAATGGTCCTAGCCACTTTATAAGACTAAATCTCCACCGTCGATTAAATCAAGATCAAGTCTCCACCGTTGATTAAATCAATGGCGGATATCCAAACCACCAATGTTGACTTAAGCAGTATAATATTTATTTTTCTATCTGCTATTACCCTTCGAATAATATTTTTACAGTATTTTTATCGCCCGATAATTAAATACAGTACAAAACACAGTAAAAAAAAATTTCAAAAACTATTTCCGGATTCAGGTTTAGTAAGATCCTCCGTCTCCGTCTTAACAGTACAAATTTTTCTATCCGCAGAAAATTTTTCACTTTTTGGGACCCACCCCGGGCCCGCATAAGGCCACATGGGCCCACAGACAGTCCAAAAACAATCAAAGAAATATAAAAATTTCATAATCATCCACAAAATCATAAAAATTATAAAACGTACGAAAATCAAATCAGATTACATAAAATAATTAAGGCTTAACAGTAATAATTAAATTACGTAAGATTTTCCCCAGCCCAAAAATTATTATTTTCTTGACACGGAGTAAATCACACAAAATGATCAAATGTATTGACGAAATATTCAAAATAATTTTACAGTACACAAAAATCACAAAACAGTAGAATTCTGTTAATTGTCAAAATTACTGTCAAATAGTTAAGAAATTTGGGGTGTTACAACTAACATGTAAATTCAATCTCCTAGGCATATAGCCTTAACAAACAAAGTCTCCACGACTTTCACAATGCATGATCAAATGACTCAACGAATCAATAATTATTAACAACATGATTTTCCACGAAATCAAGCCACCACTGGGCTAAACCATCTATTGACGTCTTTGGGTCCAATACGTCGGCTCAACAGTAATCTGCTATTTTTCTCAATTGCGTAACATTTTTATCGTATTTTTCACAATCGCATCACACTTTTGTTACATTTTCAAATTACGTAACAACGTTACGTCATTTTTCAATCACGTAGAGATTTTCAAATGAATTGTTAATCGCGTAACTCAAACATCCATATTTTTAAATCGCGTAAGACTTTTATCAATATTTTTCAATTGCGTTAAACATTTCTTGACGTTCTAAGCTTAATTTTGAAAATTTTCATGTTTAAAATAGAATTTGAACCTTATTTCCAATGTTTTCTTACCAAATCTCCTCTAAGTGATATTTTCTAATGTTTTTCACAAAATCTACATTATTTTAATTTAATCAAACATTTCAAAAATCATTTTTCCATTACCTTTACTAAAAACTCTCTTTAAACGAAATCCTTTAAATTTTCAAACCATCTTTCAAACTTATTTCTATTCTCATAGCCAAAAATCAATTCTTTTCTAATGATAAAATTTTGTTTATTTCCTTTTTCAACTTGTAAATCCTTAAATCATATTCTTGTCACTTAATCATATAGGTTCAAAATCAATAAAATATTTTTGCCTTGGATAACCTATTTTGGGGCTAGATGGCCGTGAGCCATGTATGGTCATTGGGACCAAAAATTTTTCCATTCTCATATGATATCAAAGCATGTAAACTATTCCAATCATCAATTCCTACCATAGCAAATTTATGCATACTATCAAAGTCATATAATCACATATAGCCAAACAAGCATAAACCATTAAATTCACACAATCAAGTGAATAAATTCTCACATGGATTTTTCACCCACAAACACAAATTCTATTTCTCACCACCAAGTTGGTTGAAGAGGTTAATCTTCCTCTTACCTTAGGTGATGATCAAGAAACTCCTTGGTTGACTTCTTGGAATAAACTTCTACCACCAAAAAGATCCTTAAAACAAATTAAACATACAAATATTAAAATCTAAGGTTGATTCACTTGAGCATCAAATATCATTTAAGCTCATTTACAAGCATAATTTAGATTGATTTATAATGTAAAACATGTACCACATTATTAACCATGTAATGTTAGCTTTAACAAGAACAAAAGAAGGATATATGCACTTGAATCCAAAAGCATAGTTTAAGCATTTGGAAAGCAAGATTCAAGTTTAACAAGAAAAGCTTGATTATCATCAAAATATAAATAAACAATTTGGGGCGGGGCAAGCAATGATTATGTAAGGCATGTAATATTAAGTTCTAGTAGGCAACAAATGATCATGTGAGTTTCAGATAAAATGGCTTCTAGCGCACTGAAACTTGTTTTTAAACCCCTGTGTAATCGATTACAATGGGTTTGTAATCAATTACCAGTCTTCTGGGTAACATGTAATCGATTACCAGCCTTCTGTTACCTTTGTAATCGATTACCTGGTATATGTAATCAATTACCTGTTTGACAGATTCATTGTAATCGATTTGTAATCATTTACAGGCTTACTGAAAACACAGATTTTGTATGTTTAAACAGTAAAGGGCCAATCTTAAAGCATTCAAATCAGTTCCAAAACATATCAAATCAATTCCATATATCATGCAAGCATAAAAACTGACTAGTTCTAAGTCTAAAACACATGTTTTTGCAAAATCACTACTTTCACCAAGAATTACACCATTTTGACAGAATTGGTGAAGTTGAGCTTCTTGAAGGACTTGGTTATGATGAAATACCTACAAAAATAGCTTAAGGGGAATCTCTGAGGCTCAAGTTAGTATTAGATTCAAATATGATTAAAAGCCAATAAGTTATGTAGCAAAATGTAATGATTATGCAGCAAGATGACATGTTATGCATTAAAATGGCACATTATGCAGCAAATTAATGTATTATGCAGTAAAAATGACATATTATGCAGTAGAGTGAAGTTTTGCAGAAATTCAACTTATGCGTGATTGATCTAATATGCCAAGTTCATTTCTTATATAGAAGAATACTTCTTTTGCCAAGGGCTTAGTGAAGATGTCAGCTAATTGCTTAGTGGTTTCCACAAATTCAAGCATGCAATCACCCTTTTGAACATGATCTTTGAAATGATGTCTTGTTTCTATGTGCTTTATTCTTGAGTACAAAATGGGATTTTTAGACAAGTTGATTACGCTAGTGTTATCACATCTTATAGGGATGTGATCAAGCCCAAGACCATAGTCTAGAAGTTGTTGTTTCATCCAAAGGACTTGAGCACAACAAATTTAAATAATCAATTATTATTAAGCACATAGCCAATAACATGCATACTTTCATGATATATTGACAATTCAAAGCATAGAAAGCATACCTAGGCATTGTAGAACCTTATGTACCAAGATATATAACAAACTAATGAGCTATGGTACAAAAAGAATGAACATAATCATGTGCTAAACATAATATTCAAATTTTATCAAGTGCACATGATTCTATCCTTTACCTAAGGCCTACGAGGAATATACTTCATATTCATTGTCTTTCTAAGTGAATGTTCATAAGAGATAAAAGCTTTTGATACCTTGGCGTTGGTAATCAAGGAAACTATTTTCCTTACCCATTGCTTCCCTTTTGCTGTTTTGAACTTTGCAAGTTCCATATTCTGTACTTGAGAAGCTTTGGTTGAAGTCATCTTCCTTCTTTGACCAAAACTTCTACCAATGGGCTTTGGAAGCATTCCCTTTGATGATCCCTTCTTCACTTGACCAATTTGTCCATCCTTTTGAGAAATTTTCTGCATAATTGAAACACTAGGAGGACATTTTTCATCTTGCGTCCTTGAATGTTAGTACTAGGGCCTTTAAGGTCTTTAGGAACCCATACCATACTATTTCTCATATAAGTATTTCTTCTATAATTGCATAAATGAGAAATATGTCCTAGATGACCACAAAAATTGCAAACAATTGAATTCAATGATGACTTGGTCCTTTGAAGATCATTTTTGAAAAACTTGAGCCTTTGGTTATTATTACATTCTATGTTATTTTTGTCACAAGCCTTACTTGAAATTCCATGTGGAGTAATATCAATTTCTTTCTTATTAACAAACATGGATTGTGAGCAATTAGAATCATTAGCTTTGGCAAATTTAAAATATAAGTCTTCAACTTGATTTTCTAAATCAATGCACTTTTCACAAGAAGTTGACGTTTCACATTTCAAAGCTATTTCCTCATCAAGAAAAACATATTCATTTTTCAAAGTCTCAATTTCATTTTCAATGGAGGAAATGTTTTCTAGGCAAGATAAGCTTTTCTTTTCTAAATTGAACAAGTCATGATACAATTCATCATATGCACATTTTAGCTTATCATAGGAATGACTATAATCTAGTTTAGCAATATTTACCTCAAAGTCCTTTTTAGCCATATAAGAAGTAGTCTCACTTTCTAGCATGCTTGGCTCTTTAAGGGAATCGTCATCTTCCTCATTGTTGTCCATCACGGATTCAAAAACATCTTCTTGAGGACATTTTTTATGACAAGCTTCCTTCAATGACTTTTGCTCTTCTTGCTTTCTATATACAACTTTATATACAAAATCATTGTTAGTAAGGTAAATAACATCAAGAGCATCCCATATATCTTTAGCACTAGAGCAACTCCTAATTTTAGTATAAGCATCATCATTCAAACTACTTCTCAAGATTTGCATTGCTCTAATGTTCAAGGAAAATATTTCTTGTCATAATCATTCCAAGTTTGTTTTGATTTGCAAGTAAATCCATCAAGCACAATATCCCACAAATCAATATCAATAGATTGCATATAAATCTCTATTCTAGCTTTCCAATAAACAAAATCCACACCATAAAAGAATGGTGGTTTATCAATTTCAAAACCTTCTATTTTGAAAAGCTTTTTAATGGTTGCCAACAAACAAGGATTTTTAACTCTAAGTGGTTAAGCTTTCACCAGAGCATGAAGCTCTGATACCACTTATTAGCCATGGCAACCATCACCCAAGAGGGGGGTGACTTAGGTGATTACAAATTTTCAAAACAACTTTGAGAAATCATGCATTTTGATACTTTTAATCAACACTTGCAAACAAAGATACACATAATAGAGATTTCTCAAATATAACTTGATCTATAAGATAAATCAAGCAAATAAGCTAGATATTAAATTCAACTCAAGCATATATAATTAAGACATAAATGTAAAGAGATAGAGTTGAGAAAAACAAACATAGGGACTTATCTTGGTTCAGCCACCCCTTGTGACCTACATCCAGTCCTCAAGCAAACCACTTGAGATTTTCCACTAAATTTCAAGCTTGAATGGGTGCTTGAAAACCTTTACACAGTAGAACACTCACCACACCTTGGGATACCTCACCCTTTGTGCTTGAGCCTCAAAACAGGAATACCTCACGCTTAAGGGATACCTCACCCTATTCACAACAAAGGGATACCTCACCCTTTACTCTTAAAGGATACCTCACCTTCTTTATAAATAAGGGATACCTCACCATTTTTCTCTAGAGGGATACCTCACCCTCTTTATAGATTATACAAAGATTGAATGATATGAAACTCTCTCAAGAGTGGAAGAAACAAATTGAAACTCTATGGGTATCAAGAATTCACACTTTAAAGCTCAACATATGATTTTGATGATTCAATGATCAAAACTAAGTGTTATGGAGTTTCTCAAGATGTAAATGCTTCAATATACACTTATTTATAGAGCCCAAATGATAAAATAGCTGTTAGTAATGTTTAGAAATGATTTTTAATAAAACTAGCCATTTATAGCTATTGGAAACGTTTCTGGGCACTTAGTAATCAATTACATACTTCTGGTAATCGATTACATGGCCTCTGCCACAGTTGTAATCGATTACAGAACTTGTGTAATCGATTACGTGGTTTTTGATTTTGAAAACTGACTTTAAAAGGTCATAACTTCTTCATTTCTTATCCGATTAAAGCAAATGACAGTCATTGGAAAGATCTTTAAGTCTATTTTCAAATAAAACAGGTTTCATAACAAAACTCAAAGTATTTTGAAAGTTATGATAAAAAAAGTGACCAAATGTCAACTTTTCAAAACTCAAACTTGACTATATTTCATAGTTTAAAGCAAATAGTCATAACTTCTTCATTTCTTATCCGTTTAAAGTAAATGACCATTCATTGGAAAGATACTTCAGTCTATTTTCATATGAAATAGGTTTCATAACAAAACTCATAGTATTTTAAAAGTTATGGTCAAAATAGTAACCAAATATCAATTTTGCAAAACACAAACTTGGCTATTTTTCAAAGGTTTGAACTACCACCAGGACTAGCTTTCCAAAAATAGTTTGTTGGGCATTTAAACATGTAAGAAACATTTTTAAAGATGTTAAAACATATTCGAGCTTTGTGTGATTCCTTTTTACCTTTACACAAGATCTAAGTCCTATAAACTATTCTTGTAGATTCTTGGGACTTGATCATTGCACTTTCATTTCTTGTCCTTGTTTGTTATCATCAAAACCATTGCTTTAGCCAATGCCAATTACATTATCTCTTAAAATTAACATAAAATCATGTTACTAAACACAATAAATATGGTAAAATAAGCAAATTACTTTCACAACTCAAACAAGAAGATTCAAAATTTTCTTTTAATTTTTTTTATATCTTTTATCCTTTTTATTAAAAAAAAGGTTTTTAAAAAAACGTAGAATAGAAAAACAAAGGAGAATGAAAAAATAGAAAATAATAGGGACCTAGGCTTCAACGTAGAGGCACAACGCAGAGGATGACCCAAGGGTGGCTGGTGGCGTGTGCGGGCCAGATTTACTCTGGTGGTGTGACGGTGGCCTCGGGTGGACTGCGTGGCTGGTAGTTCAGTTCTTGGAGGAGAACGGTGGTTCATGGACCTGCTGCATTAAGACGTGGATGAGTGAGGCATAGTGGTCTGTTGGATGAAAAAGGGGGTTGTCTGCTCAAGTCTAAAGGTGGAGCAGATCTGGTTTAATGGGCATTGAGGCACGAAATGGGTCACTGTTTTGTTTGGGTTGCTAGGTCATGCACAAAAGGGCGAAGCTGGTATAGTGGCAGCTGGGTGGTGACTCAAGGACGATGGATGGCGAGACTAATCTAGGTGGAAGTCAAGGTTTGGTGAAGATGGTGAAGATGATGAATTGGGTGGTGGCTATGGTGTTGATGGAGTGGGTGTGGTGGAGGTTTGGGTGATAATTGGGTGGTTTGGTGTTGTGGCGATGATGATGAAGGTTGGAGGGCGGTGGTCACGGTGGGCTGGTTTGGTGGTTTGTGGTTTTGGATGGTGGGTCACGGTTGAGTTAGTTGTGGATTAATGGTGGTGGTTATGTTAGTGGTGATGGTAAGTCATAGTTTTGTAGTGGAGGGGTGATGGAGGTTGATGATGAAGATGAATGGAGGTTGGTGTTTTGAAGATGGTGGTGATGAGGTTGATGATGAAGATGAGGTAGGTTGGTGGTTGTTGAAGATGGTGGTGATGAGGTTGATGATAAAGGTCGGGTGAGGTGGTAGTTATAGAGGTTGTGTGGTGGTTATGTGGTTGTTGAAGATGGTGAAGGGTGAGGGTGAAGGTTGACGGTGGGTTGGATGGAGGGGTGGTTTTGAAGAAGGCTACGTGAATGGAGAGAAAAAAAAATATGGCTACAGTGTTAGCTGTGAGTGTAAACTTTGGGTTTGTGTGAATTTCTATATTTACGTGTGTATTTGTCGTGTAGGTTATGAGTTTTTATAGGAGATGATTAGGGTTTGGAGAGTGATGTGACTAGGGTTTGGGATGGGTCTAATGGCAGCTACTAGGGTTTCTTTGAATGTTAAGTGGCATATCAGTTATGTGTTGGATAATGGGTCAATCTGTTAGGTTATGAGCCATGAGTTTATGTAAGAAAATTTGGTCATATTTTTTATTTTTTATTTCTTATTTATTTATTTATTATTATTATTATTATTATTATATGAATGTAAAAGTCTTAATGACCCTGACAAAATTGAGTATTCACAGATGGCATGGAAAACTTTGAGCTAAATGAGAAAAATCTTAGCCTCTTTGTGAAAATGTTTGGAAAATTCCTTAAAAAGGAGGGAACTCAAAGAAGGTTACATTTCCCACCAAAGAAGACACATCACAAAGGGGAAGGAACTTCATCTATATCAACATGCTATGAATATAGAAAACCGAGACACATGAAGACGAAATTTTCCATTTACGAAAAGAAGGTGGATAAGTTTGAAAAGAAACCTTCTAAGGAGAAGAAAGGAAGGAAAGCCTATACATAGCATGGGATGACAATGACATGAGTTCCATAGATAGTTCAGATAATGAGGAAGCTCATTGACGAGCGCCGAACTCAGTCAAAATTATAACCGAAGTTATTACCTAAACTTGTAGCACAGTGACAACACCGGATCGTCTCCTCAAGGCTCGTAAATGCAATTTAATCAAATCAAGTGAAAGTTAGCAAAAAGGGGGGTTTGACAGTTTAAGATCGCACTTAACAAAATTAAAGGAAGAAATAACAATTAAAGAGCAGTCAATTTAGAAACCTATCCAAGATTGGGTGGATTCAATCATAGACCCTTCATAGAACACTTGAAGCGCAATTGAATTGTTAATTTGGATCTAACCGAGATCTCTGCATCAAATCCAGAATTCATACTAGACGATCGTCTAGAATTCAATTAACAAGTGATAAACACAAATCCGCAATCGCACCATTCATGAAGATATATGTTAATTTCAAGTACCGAATTCAATTAACTTAGGCACAAATCAGTAACCTAACCTTTTCAATTCTGTGATTAATTTAGATCAATCAGTTCTAAGTTTCATCACAAATCTCAATCTTCATTTATGTGATTAGTTTAGATCAATCAGTTCTAAGTTTCATCACAAATCTCAATCTTAAACCAAGATCAAGAAGAAGAAGAAAGAAGAAGAAAGAAGAAGAAAAAAGGAATTCAATTACAAATCAAATACAATGCATAACCAAGGTCTCAAGAATCCAAACCACAATCTCTTCAAGAGTTCTAAATTGACCCAAAGTAGCTTAGCCCTCCATTACCATGAAGGGGAGCATCAAAATATACAAAACTATGAGAAACTATGAAGAAGCAAGAAGAAACTTAGAGAGAAATGAAGGAGAATTTTTACATCTTGTTCATGATAAATGGTGCCTTTTATAGAAGTCTAAGGTAACAAAATGACAAAGGGAAGTGGGTGGATGAGTGGGTGAGTGAGTGGAGTGTTTGAGTGGATGGATTAGTGGGTTGGTTTAGTGGATTGGTTTAGTGGATGAGTTAGTGGAATGGTTGAGTGGTTGAATTAGTGAAAAATGCCAAAGGACTTTTGGTGAGTGGGAAATTATGGACATGAATGGGTGAGTGGATGGATGAGTGGATGGATTAGTGGATGAGTGGGTGGATTAGTGGATGGATGAGTGGATGGTTGAGGACGAAAATTTCGTGTCTGACTTGGAAGCTAAAAACGACCCACTATACTTCAGAACCACGAAAAGTGTTCTTCATGAAAGTTGTATATCCTTGTCTTGGCTATAAAATGGATAGCTGGTTCGTCCAATTTGGCTTCCTTAAGCCCAAGATATGTCCCAAATACCGTAGATTGCTCAAACCCAACTTCAGCACCTCTGTTCCGACTTGCAAGCTCAAAATGACCTACTAGACTTCTTTTTCTCAAAATGTGTTCTTCATGAAAGTTGTTTATTTGGATCTTGACTATCCAATGTCCAAATTTCAGCCCATCTCCATTATTGCATCTTGAGATATGATTTTTTTGAGTGCACACTGTTCGGATTCTACTGACAGAACCCGTATTCTGACTTCCATGTCAACTTAGGTCCCTTAGACATCTGAATCAGACTTCGAGCTCTTCATCAAAGTTGTAGAGCTTCCTCTTAGCTTTCCTACAAGGTAAAATTCATGTTCATCAGATATTAGGAACTCAAGTTATGGCCAAAATATAGAAACAGTGTCAAATCTTAATAATGCTGGAAATATTCAATTAGGACCAATTTGAGCTCAAACTCACAAAATCATACCAAACTCAATCAATTAAGAATATGGAGAGTGTAAATGACTAAACATAAGGGTTTCTTAATGAATAAAATATGTGATTATCAAATTCTCCCACACTTAGCTTTTTGCACTCCTGGGCAAAACTCAAGACCAAAATTTTACAATCAAGAAGAACAACCAAAGGTTCAAGGATCAAAACATTCATGAGTTAACAATTCTCCACATCTCAAACCAACAAGCAAGGTATCTTCAACATGAATCGAGAATGATAGATCTTCACAAGATTCCCTCTCAATCTCTCAAGTGTTTAAAGGGTAAGTATTTCACTCAATTCAACCCATGAAAATTGCACTACCATAAGCTTGCTTATCTTCTACTTCTCCACTACTCAAAACACATGCACACACAAATCATGAGGACTTTATTCAAGGTTGTAGTGAGGTCAAGGTAACAGGAGAGGATAAAATGGATATGAGAAGATAAATACTAAAGAGAATAAAAGAAATGAGAGTGAGTTCAAATAACAAGCATAAAAGTTCATCCCAACTCTAGTGTATATCCCTTTACATATTCATTTCCCAATCTTTTTTTTTTTTTAAACACTTGGTTTTTTTTTTTCTCTTTTGTTTTTTTTTTTTTTTTCTTTTTCTTTTATATATATGAACATAACTATATGCATACATTTTTTTTTCTTTTTGGGCACTCTTTTCTTTTTCAACAACCATTTTGTACACACACCCCCCACACTTGTTCAAAAACTCATCCATTAACCAAGCTAATGTTCTTTTATTCCCTAAGGTAAAGTAAGAACACGATTTCTCATTTAAGGCACATAATGAGCTAGAAACAAGGAATGGTCAAATAAGCTCAAAGGGGTTAAGCAAAGGAAAATATACAAGGTTGGCAAGAATCAGAGAATTTTCAAGAAGTCAAAAGAGTGCTTGATATCATATTGAAAACAAGGTTGGCTATTTGGTTAAACTAGCTAATTAAGAAAGAGGGCCTCAATCATGTTCATGCATGCAAGTGAAATGTAGCCTTAAAAAGAATCAAAGCAAGTTCTAGAGTGGTCATTAACATGAGTGAAAATCACACAAGAAAGAAGAGAATGACATAAATGTTAAATCCATCCATTAGGCTCAAAATCTCACAACGTATGCATCCATCAAACTCAATTCATCAATTCAATCATCCATCTCCAAGCATATCAGTTCAAGAAGAGAGAAAAGTTATTCAATCATGCAATGAACCCTTTCTTTTTTTTTTAACAAAAAAGAAACTTGCTAAAATCTCTCCCCCACACTTAATATAGACACTGTCCTCAATGTGAAAGTGATAAATAAAACGGAAAGAAAAGAGCAACACAACCGATGAGGAGTGAATCAACGCCAAGCAGAAAAGAAGCACACTGTCAGTTACGCATCAGACCCTAAAAAGAAATCAAACAAGAAAACGTTAGTACTTCCACAATTTAATACTAATTAATTACTACCTAAAAAAACTCCTTACTCTGCCACCAATTAAGATGCGTCTCAAGAGTAAAATTACTCCTTACTCTGCCATCACTAATTGGTTTAATAAGTCCATGACAATCATATCATACTTTCCAAACAAAACAAAATTTTTTTTTAATAAAATCAAACCCATTAAAGAGAAAGTGTCAGATCGGGCTTTTGTTTCTTGTTACTTCCTTCGCTGCTTCCTGTTGACCAATCTATCTGAGCTAATACCTTATCAGGTACATACTCAAATGCTTCTAATTTTTCAATGAGCTCATCAATAGTGGAGGCAGAGATAAGAAGTTGTCTTGCCGAAGGAGTGATAAATTTCTGTTCCACAGCTTTGTCAAGAAAAAATAACAAAAGATCAAAGAAATTATTAACATTCAACAAACCAATGGGTTTATGGTGGATGTTCGGTTCAATTTCAAGAGACAATTTGAAAAATCTCTTCCAAAGTACCAAAACCACTGGTAAGGCAATGAATGCATCGAGTTTTCAAGCATTATCTTCATGCGTTCATGCATTGATGATACTTTAAGTTCCTCTCCAATTGTCTTTCCATTGATGTTCTGTTGAGCTAAAGGTTCGGGAATGACACCTAAAACCCGTTGTCTCTTACATATGCAGCAAGTGATATAGCCCCATTAACCCACGGCAACCTCCCCCATATACAAGATGAATATTCCTCGCAGCAAGTGATCGACCAAGAGTGCTAGCTGCATTTACAAACTCTAATCCCTTCCCATAACTCGACCCACAAAAACACGAGACATTTTTGAGGTTACGAATAGAAGCCCCCATTCTATACTCTTCCTCCCTTTGAGTGTCTCTGAGTTGAAGGAAAATGGAGTGTTTAAATAAGAAAAAGAATGGAAAGGGGAATAATTGCACCTATAAGGGTAGGTTGGATGTTGTCAGAAAAGGTTGAAATTAAGAAACAAAGAATCTTTTTTTTTTCTTTTTCTTTTTTTTCTTTTTTTTTTGACTTCAAGAAAACCATCAAGGTAAAGAAGTCTAGAAACCCCTGAAGGACCCTGCTCAAAGGATCGTCTGTACAAAAATCAAAATACAACAAAATGATACAAAGAGAAAAGAAATAGAAAATGATGACATACCGTATGTACGGTTTCCATGGCGTATCTTTATCTTTCGCGTCATGAGTGCAGATAAGAGACATCACGTCTTTTTTTTTTTTTTCTTTTTGAAATTGTTAGAAAAACTTGATGAAAGATGAGTGTATACTTACTTAAGATTGGGATGGAGGTAGTCTGCTCTTTCGGCTTTGTGCCAAAGCATTGTTGACCAAGATTCGATCCATTCAAGACCGTAACATAGGGCTCCCAAAAGGGACAAGTGGCCATAATACGATTTGCCTCACATGTGGAATACAATCTACCTTCTTTGTTTTTCAATTAAGAAGGCTGGATCGGGATGCATGCATTTCCCCATTCACGGTGTGTGTTACCAAAGCCAACCCTAAGAAGTATACATTTTTGTTTTTGTTTTTATTTCTATTTTTTTTGTTTTGTTTTTTTTTTTTTTTTTTTGTTTTTTTGTTTTGTTTTTTTTTTTTTTTTTTTGAGAGATGACATGAAGAAGAAGAAGAAGAAGAAGATATGTACAGATTGTTTGTGGATATGGCTCACATCTCGCCTCGGTTAAACATCCAAGAATGCTTGGCTTAAACATCTTCTATGAGTCGAGGATAAGCTTCCCATCCAATTTTCTTATAAATTGGCAAAATGGGTCTTTTAGAGTCGATTCCCAAGATCGTAGCGTTGTTCTTCATCCTTGAAGAGATTCCACAATTTAAGAATTTCACGATGCACCAATCCACAAGAATGCGTCTCAAGAGTCAATAAGATATCATCTAATGACTCTTACTCATCCATTCTTAATGAAGAAAATTTTATCTTCTCTATTTGCGGAAACCATCCCCTTAGTACGACATCGCTTATTACAGTTCCATCGTCCACATTTGTGACAGACTTGTAACCTTTTTGCTCTTCTCCTTTTAGAATATGAACTTCTTCTAAGACCGGGCATATATGAGTCAAATGAAATTGAGGACTCACCTGCTAATCGGACCTTTGCTTCAATTATCCATCGTACATCTTCTGGCATACCTTTGTGCATTAACAGTCTCAATCTTTCATATCGAACTTTGTAGATTTTTCTCAGAGCATTTTGAGGAAGAGAAGGAAAATGTTTTCTTAGGTTTGAAAGAATGACATCCATTTTGAAGGAGAAGAAGGATTCAGTTATTTTGGGAAACTGAAAAATAAACCGACTTAAGAGTCACGGAGTACCGTATCCGCCACTTAACCGGCAACACAAAGAACTCAAGAACTTGGTTTTCCAGGAATGGTTAACTTTAAGCGCATTACCATTCCTAGGATCCTCAATATCTTCGGCCCCAGAGGATACACGTGTTTGACAGCAAAAGAACCGCACCACCTAGATCTCAATTTTTCAAGGAGTAGGTGCAGATGATAATCTCAAAGCAGAACCTTTTTGACCAATTTCTGCAACTTTTGCAAAAGGTGTAACAGACCTTGAATAAAGTGGGTCAATAAATTCCATACTGCAAGATTTTCGCTGTTGTTGTCGTTGAAGAAAAAGTGACCTCCACTTGCTTCCGAGTGACAAAATTGAATGGCACTACCTTCCTCATTGTCGGGCATACAACTGTTTTTTTTTCTTTTTTTTTTTTTTTTTTTTTTTTTTTCTTTTTTTTTTTATTCATAATGCGGATGGAGAAGGTTCATCACCTCCACTTCGCATTCTCGGAAGTTCATGATCTTGTTTGAGGCGGTGTCCATTTACGATGAAAGCTTTGGCAGTGACCTCACTTTTAATCAACGAAAGACACCGGAAGGAAAAACCTTAGTAACAATAAATGGTCCATCCCATCTAGACCTTAATTTGCCAGGCATGAATCGGAGGCGGGAGTTATAGAGGAGAACTTTTTGACCAATCTCAAATGTTTTCCTTAGAATCAACTTATCATGGAAGGCTTTGGTCTTCTCCTTATAAAGTTTGGAACTTTCATAAGCCTCCAAGCGGATCTCCTCCAATTCTTTGCTTGTGCAGCACTTCCTCTCCATACCTGCTTGATCTAGGTCCAAGTTGCACCTTTTCACTGCCCAAAATGCATGATGCTCAATTTTCACCGGTAGGTGGCAGACTTTTCTAAAAACAATCCGATACGGAGACATCCCGATTGGTGTCTTATAAGCAGTCCGGTAAGCCCATAAAGCATCCTCAAGCCTCTTGCTCCAGTCCTTTCTGTTAGGTTGAACTTTCTTCTGGAGTATTTGCTTGATCTCCCTGTTGGAAATCTCGACTTGCCCATTAGTTTGGGGATGGTAAGGTGTAGAAACTCTGTGCAAGACCCCATACTTTTTCATCAAAGCTTCCATGCTTCGATTACAAAAATGTGAACCCTGATCACTGATGATGGCCTTTGGAACTCCAAACCTGCAGAAAATCTGTGATCTAACAAAATCCACAACAACTTTGGAGTCATCAGTCCGAGTAGCTTTCGCCTCCACCCACTTGGATACATAATCAACAGCTAGCAAAATGTAAACAAAACCAAAAGAAACAGGAAAGGGTCCCATAAAATCAATACCCCATACATCAAAATCTCACGAGAACAATAAGGATTTATGGGGCATCTCATTCCTTCAAGAAGTGTTTCCTGTTTTTTGGCATTGATCACAAGATTTACAAAACACATATGCATCATGAAATAGAGTGGGCCAATATAATCCAGATTCCAAAACTTTCCTAGCAGTCCTTTGGGGACCGCCACATGCAAGTGTATGACAAAAGCTAAGAATAGAATGGAATTCATTATCAGGCACACATCTCCTAATGACTTGGTCACTACAAATTTTCCACAGATAAGGGTCATCCCACACATAATATTTTGACTCACTTTTCAATTTATCAATCTGAGCCCTAATAAAATGTGCAGGGAAAACACCAGCAACTAAGAAATTTATCAAATCAGCAAACCAAGGAGTGTTACCTTGCAGCTTGAAAAGCTGCTCATCAGGGAAGACATCATGGATAGGTAAAGTATCTGCCTCCTTTTCAATACGACTTAGGTGATCGGCCACTAAATTCTCCGCTCCACTTTTATCACGGATTTCAATATCGAACTCTTGGAGGAGCAAAATCCACCTAATCAATCTAGGCTTTGCATCAAGCTTCTTCGGGAGAAACTTCAGGTGTATGATCGAAAACACAACCACTCTAGAACCAAGCAAATATGATCGAAATTTGTCTAAAGCAAAAACAATTGCTAAAAGTTCCTTTTCGGTGGTGGTGTAGTTGACTTGTGCGAGGATCTAAAGTTCTTGAAGCATAAGAGATGACATGAGATATTTTACCGACCCTTTGTGCAAGAACGACTCCCAAAGCATAATTAGAGGCATCACACATGAGCTCAAATGGAAGTGTCCAATCCGGTGGCTGGATGATAGGTGTCTTGGTCAATGCTTGCTTCAAGTGATTGAAGGCATCCTTGCATTTCTGGTCAAAATGGAACTCCACTTCTTTTTGTAGCAAGTTGGATAGTGGAAGAGCAATTTGCTTTGAAATCTTTTATGAACCGCCTATAGAAACCTGCATGACCAAGGAAAGAGCGAACCTCCCGCACGCATGTGGGGTAAGATAAGCATGAAATAACATTTATTTTTGCAGGATCTACCTCGATACCCTTGCTAGATATTACATGTCCTAAAACTATACCTTGTTCTACCATGAAATGACATTTCTCAAAATTCAGAACAAGGTTAGTTTCAATGCATCTATGTAAGACCTGAGCCAGACTATCCAAGCATGCATCAAAGGAAGAACCATAGACAGTAAAATCATCCATAAACACATCCATGCAATTCTCTAAAAAGTCAGAAAAGATACTTACCATACACCTTTGAAAGGTGCCCGGAGCATTGCACAGACCAAACGGCATCCTCTTGTATGCAAATGTGCCAAATGGACAAGTGAAAGTAGTCTTCTCTTGGTCTTCTGGGGCTATATGAATCTGAAAATAACCTGAATATCCATCCAGAAAACAATAATGTGACTTGCTTGACGCCTAGCCTCTCCAACATCGATCAATGAAAGGTAGCGGAAAATGATCTTTTCTGGTAGCCTGGTTAAGCCGCCTATAATCAATGCAAACCCGCCAACTTTCGAACTCTTGTGGGTAGAAGTTCGTTATTCTTATTCTCAACTACTTGTGACCCCAGATTTCTTGGGAACAACCGCAGGGCTCACCCATTTCTTGTCGATATGGGATAAATAATGCCAACTTGAAGTAGCTTGGTCACTTCCTTCTTCACCACATCTAGAATCAAGGGGTTCAGTCTCCTTTGGGGTTGCCTTACTGGTTTCGTATCCTCTTCTAATAAAATCCTATGCATGCATGTGGAGGGACTAATACCAGGAAGATCTACAAGTGTCCATCCGATGGCTTGCTTATTCTGCCTCAAAACCTGCAGCAATTTTTCTTCTTGTTCAGGTTGCAGATTCTTAGCAACAATCACTGGCAGCTTCTCACCATCTCCTAAATATGCATATTTAAGATGGTCTGGCAAAGTCTTCAACTCTAAGGATGGAGGCTGTACAATGGAAGGCAGCAAGCTATTTGAAACAACTAATTCAGCAACATTAAATTCAGCACAATTCGACTTCTATTTTCACATGCGGTATCATTCAAGTCAGCAGTTGCATCGTCACTCATACCAGCATAAATCTCAGCACATGCAGCACATGGCTCAACATCACAAGCAACACATGTACCACAAGAAACAGAATCCAGAAAGTCAGCAATATCAGGGAATTCAGCATATAAATCAGTATAAACATCATCAACCAGCATCTCAATCACATCAATATGGAAAACAGAATGCTCCTCTAGGGGATGTCTCATGGCATCAAAAATTTTAAACTGTACCAAATCATCGCCAAACTCCATAGAAAGGGTGCCAGCATGCACATCTATCTTGGTCTTGGCGGTCTTGAGGAATGGTCTGCCTAGAATTAATGGAGCATGGGTTGCTGAAGACTCATCTTCCATGTCCAAGACGTAGAAGTCCCTTTGGAAAAATTAAATCATTCACCCGAACTAACACATCTTCTAGTACTCCTGCAGGATAAGCAGTGGTCCTATTTGCCAATTGAATCACTATACCCGGTGGGTTGTAAAGTGCCAATGTTCAAGGACTGATAAATTGACATAGGCATGACATTAATCGAAGCACCCAAATCTAGCATTGCATGTTCAAATTTGGAGTTACCTATCGTGCAAGGAATTGTGAAAGTTCTAGGATCTTTGCATTTTTGTGGCATGCTTGGTAGAATCATTGCGAAACATTTCTGCCCATGCTTATTTTCTCAGTACCCTTAAGTCTTCTCTTGTGAGTACACAACTCTTTGAGGAATTTGGCATACTTGGGAATCGCTTGATTGTATCAAGGAGGGAATATTGATTTCCACCTTCCCGAATGTGTCCATGACTTCTCTTTCTATTTCTGTTTGCGCGAAGTATGCTTGATTTGTGTGACTCGTGTGGAAAAGGTAGTGGAATAGCCGATTTGAATTCTCTCGCACATTTCTTACGTATCACTGATTTTTGGACCGAGCTATCCACTTTCTTTTGTTTCGGTCACCTTCTCTGGTTGATGCACTTGTAGTTCGGGTTGTGGTGGAGTAGGACCGTCAACTTCTCTCGCCACTTCTCAAGCTAATGGCACTTACATTGCCTCTTGGGTTGTTGATTTGTTTGTGAAGGCAATTGGTTCGACCCTTGACTTTTTAGCTCACTCGAGTGGTTGCCATCCGCCCAATTTGAGTTTGTCAATTCGGATGGTGGCATTGACATTCGCTGAAACTGTTTCATCAAGTCTTCGAAAGGTGGCTCGGTGGAGTGGCTGCTTGGAACAGTAGGTTGGAGAAATTTCTTTGTATGGGTGGCGGCGCAAGTTGTGCTTGCCTAAATGCAGTGGTTGGTACTTGTTGCTAGGGCCTGTAGCTTGGTATCTAAACTGTGGTTGCTGCTGTTGGTAGGGCTGTTGTTGTTGACCAGAATTTCCATATCTTAGGTTGGGATGGTCCCTCCAGCCAGGGTTATAGGTATTAGAAAATGGATCATATCCGAGTTCTGCTGTGATTGCTGATATTGGGGTCTACTAGGAAAAATACCAGGTTCTGCACAGCAATGATTGTTTACGGAATAATAGAACCACCATCCCGAAGTGTAGGGCATGCATCGGTAGGATGAGATGAATAAGAGCAAATGCCACACACACGGTTGCGGCAATCTGCGCATTGGTGCTTGTTGTGCCATGCTTAACCGCCTCACCAAAGAAGTTAATTCATCAAGTCGTGTTCCATTCTCTGTTGGTCTACATGAGACGATTGAATTTCATTGACTCTCTACGGTTGAGGTAATAATTCGTGTGCCAAATTGTTGGGTGTTGGCTGCCATGTTTGCTATCAAATCTCTCGCTGCTGCAGGGGTCTTGTCTACTAAGGCTCCTCCAGAGGCAGCATCCACCATGCTTCTGTCATTTGGCAGCAAGCCTTCATAGAAATATTGAATTAAGAGCTGATCGGTGATTTGGTGGTGGGGACAGCTCGAGCACAGCTTCTTGAATCTTTCCCAATATTCATGCAAAGTCTCCCCTGTCATTTGTCTTATGCCACATATATCTTTTCTAATGGCAGCAGCTCTAGAGGCAGGGAAAAATTTCTCTAAGAACAACCACTTCATGTCAGTCCAACTTGTTACTGAACCTGGTGAAAGATAAAATAACCAATCCTTGGCTGTATCGCAAGTGAGAAAGGAAATGCCCTCAGCTTGATGTGCTCTTCTGAGATCCCATGTGGCTTCATGGTTGAACAAACCACATGGAACTCCTTTAGATGCTTATGGGGATCCTCACCTGCAAAACCGTGAAACTTGGGCAACAAATGTATCAATCCAGATTTTAACTCAAAATCAGCATCAAGATCTGGGTATTGAATACACAAAGACTGGTTAGTTATATCAGGAGCAGCAAGTTCCTTAAGAGTTCTATTTTGCATGTTATCAGCCATGGTTTCAGAATTATTCAAGATCTCAAGTTCACTCTCAATATTAAGATCAAATTCAGAAGCAATTCTTGCACTTAGCCTACGAGCTCTAATCAAGCTATGCAAGGTTCTATCAATCTCAGGATCAAAGTCAACCAAGTTATCAGGCTCAGACCTAGTCATGCATCACACAAAAACAAATAAATAAGCAAAATACACTAGACAATGGTTAAAAATGTTAGAAAAATTAATAAAAAGCAAAAGTTAGTAAAAACACTTCAAATGAAAAGATTACACTTACTAATCCCTGGCAACGGCGCCAAAATTTTGACGAGCGCCGAACTCAGTCAAAATTATAACCGAAGTTATTACCTAAACTTGTAGCACAGTGACAACACCGGATCGTCTCCTCAAGGATCGTAAATGCAATTTAATCAAATCAAGTGAAAGTTAGCAAAAAGGGGGGTTTGACAGTTTAAGATCGCACTTAACAAAATTAAAGGAAGAAATGACAATTAAAGAGTAGTCAATTTAGAAACCTATCCAAGATTGGGTGGATTCAATCATAGACCCTTCATAGAACACTTGAAGCGCAATTGAATTGTTAATTTGGATCTAACCAGAGATCTTGCATCAAATCCAGAATTCATACTAGACGATCGTCTAGAATTCAATTAACAAGTGATAAACACAAATCCGCAATCGCACCATTCATGAAGATATATGTTAATTTCAAGTACCGAATTCAATTAACTTAGGCACAAATCAGTAACCTAACCTTTTCAATTTGTGATTAATTTAGATCAATCAGTTCTAAGTTTCATCACAAATCTCAATCTTCATTTATGTGATTTTAGATCAATCAGTTCTAAGTTTCATCACAAATCTCAATCTTAAACCAAGATCAAGAAGAAGAAGAAAGAAGAAGAAAGAAGAAGAAAAGAGGAATTCAATTACAAATCAAATACAATGCATAACCAAGGTCTCAAGAATCCAAACCACAATCTCTTCAAGAGTTCTAAATTGACCCAAAGTAGCTTAGCCCTCCATTACCATGAAGGGGAGCATCAAAATATACAAAACTATGAGAAACTATGAAGAAGCAAGAAGAAACTTAGAGAGAAATGAAGGAGAATTTTTACATCTTGTTCATGATAAATGGTGCCTTTTATAGAAGTCTAAGGTAACAAAATGACAAAGGGAAGTGGGTGGATGAGTGGGTGAGTGAGTGGAGTGTTTGAGTGGATGGATTAGTGGGTAGGTTTAGTGGATTGGTTTAGTGGATGAGTGAGTGGAATGGTTGAGTGGTTGAATTAGTGAAAAATGCCAAAGGACTTTTGGTGAGTGGGAAATTATGGACATGAATGGGTGAGTGGATGGATGAGTGGATGGATTAGTGGATGAGTGGGTGGATTAGTGGATGGATGAGTGGATGGTTGAGGATGAAAATTTCGTGTCTGACTTGGAAGCCAAAAACGACCCACTATACTTCAGAACCTGTAACACCCACCGTAGGATGTCACATTTATGTTACTTTAATTACCTAAATACCCTCAATAGTCATAAAGTGTGATATTGTGATAAAAATATGAGTTGTAAATTTTTTTTCTTCTTTGATGACAATAACAATAAAATAAACTTAGCGGAAAATAAAACTATGATACAACAATCTCACACATAAATTACATCATATACATATTTCACACGTGCTGTCAGGTTTATTTATTACAAACCATTTATTGAAACAATAAACACACTTAAATAATTACAGACATAACTTATATCAGAGTTCACACTCGCCCAAGCTTAACTAAGCAGAAGACCCCTCAGACGGGTCCTCCTCAGGTTCCTCAGCAGGTAGGAATCCATTGTGACGATTAGCCCTACGGGCAGGTGTCCGGGCTGACGACACTATACTGATTTCCGTTGGGACATAATTTCTAGTGTCCCAATGTCGCCTGATATGCAACGGAAATTCAACATGAACAAAGATCGTCACACAGAAAAACGGATCCCCACGATATAGCCTACTAATACTAACAGTCAGGTACCCCTCATAAATAAGTCCTCGCTCATCTGGACTTGTCCTCCACTCTCTAGCTCCTCCATGAAACTGTAAACGTACATATGCGAAGAAACTAGCTCCTGATGACATGTTGTCAGAACTCTGCGGTTCCTGATGTGAGAAGTAATTCCTCTTCTCCTTCTAGTACCGTATCTTTCTCAACGTCTTCACCCAATATAAATACAATAAACAGATATACATACAAAGAGGTGAGATCACCTACACCAATACCAGCATGATAGCACAGAGATAATACAGACAACATATTATGCAAGAATATCATATCATGATCACAATTATGGCATCATCATAGTGTAAAAATAATTACCATCATGCCATCATCACTGTTCAAACCACAATTAATTACAGTAATGCTACCACATATGTATATGTTAAATTCATGCTTGTGAACATAGACTCAATGTCCTACTCCATGGAGCTAATACTCAAGTCGGAGAAATTGATCGAAAAGATCTGCCGGTATCTCGTGCCTCAGACCAAGTGCTATAATTATATCTTGCACATCTAGCACATACACGACAGTCTTTGTCAGATCTTGATTAAGAATAGTGTCTCGGTCCGGATCATCGGTGTGTTGCATCGGTCTAACTCACGGTGCGAAGAGCTACCAAGCGCCCATTGCGAGCAACCCGCACCCCGATGCCCCCAAGGTCAACCAATGACCTACACTACGCATATCGCACCCACTCAAGAGGTGTACGTTTCTCCTAGGCAATTAGCCATATTCAGTCCGTTGGACCATTTTCAATGCATGTGTAATGCACCAATTACTAACCAAAGGTAAATCACATAATTTCTCATTCCAGATTCAAATACTGTTTTTTTTGTTCGTAAAATGGATTAATGCCAATTACAGGCAAACTTCTCAATTTCTTGTACAGTATTCATATACTACTTTTAACTGTAAGATTTACTGTATAATTAACAGTTAAATCACATTACTATGTTTTTCTCATTCGCAAAATATTTTTGTTACGTTTTTACGTACAGTAATGATTTGTAACATTTTCTGTTACGTTTAAAAATCGCAAAACTATTTTCTACTGTATTCTAAATTGCGTAAAAATAATCTTTTATTTTTAAAATGCATAGCAATGTTTCCACAACATTTTGATCGTGTAAAATATTTAAACGCGTTATAAATCGCGTAGGAATAATTTAATGTTTTTCAAATCGCGTAACTTAAAAATTACGTTTTTGAGTTACGTAAATCGTTTTTCACCGTTTTTACCCTTCACAAAATATTTCTTAACTTTAAAAATATTATTTTGAACATTTCTTATAAAAATATAATTTCTTACATTATTCTCTTTCTATTCTCAATCAAAAATCTCTTCCGTACTATATTTTCTCAAAATCACTTTTTATTAATTTAATCTTACCAAACCATATTTAATTGATTTAATTATTATTTCAAAATTTAAATTTCTTAACATTTTCCAAAACCCAATACTTAAATTCTACGTTAGAAATTTTTAAGTTACAAACGTTTCCTTTTATATTTCTAAATTACTTCTAAACATTAAATCAAATTCTACGTTTAAGTTACAAACGTTTTCTTTTATAATTCTAAATTACTTCTAAAAATTAATTCGTCTTAAGATAATTTAAAGTTCAACACTTAAATTCTTTTCCAAAATCCTTATTTGAAAATTCTTATATTTTATTGCATCAAAACATTTTTTCTAAATTATCAAAACTTTATAGATGGTCATTGGAACCATGAAATATTTTCTTCTAACTTAAGTAAACTTCATTTTTGTTTCTACACAAAATAAATTCATGAAACTACTATTTAAAAACCGTATACACTCTTTTTATAAGACAAACCCTCTTGTTTAATTTCTTTACTTCTCAAATCATTCAATTTTATCATTTATGAAAATATCATTTTTGTGAACACTAATTTAATTGGTGTCTTGGCTGAAATTTATTTAGTTCAAGGACTAAAAATCAACTTCATTGTTCTTGAAAAATTTCAATAAAACTCTAAACTTGGAAGCTCAAAACCGTGACCTCCTCCATGGCCTTTGGAGCCAAAATTTTGTTTATTTCAACATACATCCATCATAATATATTCAACATATATCATCATGCATATCATAAGCTTACCATATAAGCAATTAAAAATTTTACTAAGCATGCAAACACAAGTAAATCATGCAAAATATATCAAGCATAAGCAAAAATAATTAAAGCACATAACACACACACAAATTATTACATGACCATGGATAGGAATCCTCACATGGATTCACCATCCATCAAATATAAAACCATCCCTCACCACCATGCTTGGTTGGTGAGATGAATCTCCCTCTTACCTCTTGAAGAACCACCAAAGAGCTTGTTGATTTGTGTTTTGAGTAAGATCTCCACCAGTACAAGTTCTTAAACATGAAACAAATACAAGAAAATTAGTATATCAAGCTTGAACAAGAAGAACCATGGATCAAACATGGTTTAGAACATGAAAAAGAAAAGAATAAATGAAGTTTTCTTACACTTCACCAACAAAAGCTCTAGAACTTGATCTTGGTAAAAGTCCTTCAAAATGGAAGAATTAGAACTTGGTGTGAACTACAAAGGTTCTTAGAATGATGAAAGGATTCAAGAAACTTGGTTGTATGAAATTAAAAAGTGATGGAAGAGAGAATTGGAGACTTGGCCGAATGGTGTGTTTTTGGGAGAGAAATGAAGTTTGCTTTGGTTTGGTCTTGAAACTTAAGTGAAAGAATGAAGAAATGATATTAGGAAATATAGAAATGAGTGTTTTTAGTCTTCAAAGAAGTGCATTGCCGTAGCATGCAATTAGAGAGGAGAAAAAGTGAAGTTTGAAAAACATAAGCATTGATGATCAATAGGAAATTGTCTTAACACTTGGCAATTTTCCCTTAACCTTTTCTATCTTTTTTTCTTTGGCCTAAAAAGCCTATTCTATCTTGGTCTCCTTCCTTCCTTGCTTCTTCAACCATGCCCCCCTCTTCATGCATGCAAAATATGACAATTTGATAGCCATTTTGTTTTTAGTCATTTTAGGTATTAATTTAAAGCATTATAGGTAGAATAGATATTAATTAAAAGTATTCTAGGTAGAAGACTTATTATGGACCATTGGATCTTCTCTTTAAACCCCATCCCTTAGATGTGTCTCCAAAAATGAATGGTCAAGATTACACCTTCAAACTTTTCATCCAAGGGTCCAAAATGGTTGTAATCATTTTTGATGACCAATTCTCCACCATTGATCTAAATCCAAATCCAATGGTCATTAATGATCATCTCCACCATTGATTAATTTTACATCCAAGGGTTGATAATGGTCATAGCCATTTAGAAGATTAAATCCCTACCCTTGATTTAATTTCAATCCAACGATTATAATTGATCCTATTTACTTTTAAGATCAAATCTCCACCGTTAATTAAATCAAAATTAAATTTCTAAGCGTAATTAAATTAATAGTGGATATCCAAACCACTAATGTTATCTTAATAATATTTTAATAATATAGAATTTTATTTTTATCCATTATAACCTCACAAAAATATAATTTCTTGTATTTTTATCGTCGATAATTAAATACAAAGACAAAATACAAGATAAAGAAATTTTCTAAAGCTGTTTCCGGATTCAGTTTAGTAAGATCCTGTCTCCGTCTAAACAAGATACAAATTTTTCTATGCGTAAAAAATTTTTTCATTTTGCGGGACCCACCTGGGCCCACGTATGGCCACCTGGGCCCACATACATCTCGTGGGGCCCACAAACAATAAAAATTCCGAAATCACACATAAAATCACAAAAATTACAAAACTCACAAATATCAAATCAGATTACGTAAATTAATTAAGACTAAACAAAAAATTAATTTACGTAGATTTTTTCTACCGAAAATTATTATTTTCTTGACACGAGCAAATTACTCAAAATGGTCAAATATGCGTAGAATATTCAAAATAGTTTATAAAGACACGTAAATCACTAAAAAGTAGATTTACATTACTGATTAAAATTCTTGTTTAATACATAGAAAGTTTGGGGTGTTACAACTCTCCCCCTCTACAAAAGTTTCGTCCTCGAAACTTGATGAATTTGATTTCACATCCTCAGAATAAATAGGGATACTGTTCTTTTATCTTCTCTTCTAGTTCCCATGTAGCTTCCCCGCTTACATCATCCCAAATAATTTTAACCAATGAAATTTCCTTACCTCGAAGTTGCTTTGTCTTTCGATCCTCAATCTTTACTGGAAACGTTTCATAGGTTAAATTTTCTTTCAGCTGTACTGTGTCTGGCTTGATAACATGAGTAGGATCAGAAATATATTTCCGTAATTGTGATACGTGAAATACATTGTGAAGATTTGACAGAAAAGGTGGTAATGCAATCTGATATGCCACCGGACCTACTCGACGTAAAATTTGATACGGCCCAATAAATTTTGGAGTGAGCTTCTTAGATTTAAGCACTCGCCCAACACCCGTCATAGGCGTCACTCGCAAAAATACATGTTCACCTTCTTCAAACTCAAGAGATTTTCTCCTTTTATCAGCATAACTCTTTTGCCAAGTTTGGGCCACTCTCATCTTATCTTGAATCATCTTCACTTTCTCAGTTGTCTGTTGGACAATTTCTGGTCCTAACACAGCACTCTCACCGTCTTGATACCAACATAACGGTGTTCTGCATCGCCTCCCATATAAAGCTTCATAGGGTGCCATCCCTATACTCGAATGGAAACTGTTGTTATATGTGAATTCTATCAATGGTAAGAATTCATCCCAACCTCCATTTTGCTCCAACACACATGCTCTCAATAAATCTTCTAGAGACTGAATTGTTCTTTCTGACTGACCATCTGTTTGTGGATGGTAAGCAGAACTGAGACGTAGTTTGGTTCCCATCGAGTCTTGCAAACTACTCCAAAATCTCGAAGTAAATCTCGGATCTCGATCCGAAATGATACTAGATGGTACACCATGAAGTCTGACAATCTCATTGATGTACACTTGGGCCAACCTCTCCATTGAGTATTTAATATTAACCGGCAAAAAGTGTGCCGACTTTGTAAGCCGGTCCACAATTACCCAAATGGCATCATGACCCTTCCGAGTCTTTGGTAGTCTCGTCACAAAATCCATTGCTATGTCATCCCATTTCCATTCAGGAATAGGCAAAGGTTGCAACATTCCCGAAGGTCTTTGATGTTCCACCTTAGCCTTCTGACAAACTAAACAGGATGATACATACTCTGCAACATCTTTCTTCATTCCTTGCCACCAATATAATTGTTTTAAATCCTGGTACATCTTTGTGGCTCCCTGGATGCATACTCAACTTACTCTTGTGAGCCTCGTCCAAAATCAATCTCCTAAGATCTGGGTCATTAGGTACACAAACTCTTCCTTGAAACTTCAGAATTCCCTTAGCACCTTCGCTAAATTCTAACACTGCTCCTTGGCTCTTTGCTTCTTTTGCTTCTTGCAAATACTGATCACTGTTTTGTCCTTCACGAATTCTATCCATCAAATCATTTGAAATGGTGATCATATTTAAACGCATCTTGCCCGGCGTCAATTTCACAGATAATCGCATATCCCGAAATTCTTCTATCAACTCCTTCTCTTTGATAATCATAACGAAGCACTAAGTATTTTTCTACTCAACGCATCCGCTACGACATTCGCTTTTTAGGGATGATACCGCAATTGAAAGTCATAATCTTTCGAAATTCTAACCAACGCCTTTGCCTCATGTTTAACTCTTTCGATCAAACAGATATTTTAAACTTTTATGATCACTAAAAACAGTGAACGTAGCTCCATAGAGAAAATGTCTCCACACTTTCAACGCAAACACCACAATTTGCTAACTCTAAGTCATGAGTTGGATAATTCCTCTCATGATTTTTCAAGTGCCTTGAAGCATAAGCCACCACTTTACGATTCTGCATAAGTACACAACCCAATCCTTGGTACGAAGCATCACAATATACTTCGAAAGGTTCGTTTGGATCAGGTAGAATCAATACTGGTGAAGTAGTCAATCGTCTTTTCAACTCTTGGAAACTTTCTTCGCATGCTTGAGTCCACACGAACGGTTGATTCTTTCGTGTAAGTTGGGTAAGAGGTCCTACAATCTTTGAAAACCCCTCAATGAACCGTCTATAGTAACCAGCTAATCCGACAAAACTACGGATTTCTGTTACAGTCTTTGGTCTTTCCCACTCCAAAACTGTCTCCACCTTGGAAGCATCAACCTCAATTCCATCTTTCGATATAACGTGTCCCAAAAATTGCACTTCGCTCAACCAAAATTCACATTTGGATAACTTGGCATATAACTTATTCTCCTTTAAAATCTGAAGAACCGCCCTGAGATGTTCAACATGTTCCTCCTGATTTCGAGAATAGATCAAAATGTCATCAATAAAGACAACAACAAACTTGTCTAAGTATGAACGAAAAATTCTATTCATGAAGTCCATGAATATAGCTGGTGCATTTGTTACACCGAATGGCATCACAAGATATTCGTAATGCCCATAGCGCGTCCGGAATGCAGTCTTGGGAATATCCTCCGCTTTCACACGTATCTGGTGATACCCAGAACGTAGATCAATCTTAGAGAATATTGCGGCTCCACGCAACTGATCCATCAGATCATCTATCCTTGGAAGTGGATATTTATTCTTAATCGTAACCTTGTTCAATTGCCGATAGTCCACACATAGACGAGAAGTCCCATCCTTCTTCTTAACCAATAAACTGGAGCTCCCCAAGGTGACACACTAGGTCTCACAAATTGCTTCTCCAATAAGTCCTCCACTGTTTCTTCAATTCGGATAATTCTACCGGCGACATCCGATAGGGCGCTATAGATATCGGTCCAGCTCCAGGTACAAGATCAATGGCAAACTCGATTTCCCTTTCTGGTGGTAGTCCAGGTATATCTTCAGGAAACACTTCAGGAAATTCGTTGACCACATAAATATCCTTCAAAACATCTTCACATTGCACTTCCAAAGAAGATAATAATAAATACCCACGATCTCCTTCTTTCAGACAAGCTTCCACTTGAGTAGCCGTTAGGAATCTAGAATCCTTATCCTCAGGAAATACTAATGTTTTATTCGAACAATCAATTAGGATATGGTTAGAAGACAACCAATCCATTCCCAAGATTACATTAATCGTAGAAAGAGGCAAACAGATCAAATCCACATAAAAGATTCTATCCCTAACACAGACAGGACAATTCAGGCATACTGTTGAGGTAACTACAGGCTTATCAGTAGGAGTAGCAACACTCAGATCATATGGCAATTCAGTCACAGTCAAACCCAAACGTTCAACACAATCACATGCAATGAAAGAATGTGTTGCTCCCGAATCATAGAGTACAGTTAAAGGATTACCTTCAATTGCACACTCCTCCATTATCAAGTCTCCAGATTTAGAGGCTTCCTCCCCGCTCATTGTATAGACACGACCACCCGCCTGTGGCCTTGCAGTACGGACGTTTCCCACAGAGGATTCCTTCTTTATCTGATCACAGTCTTTGGAGAAATGTCCAAGCTGTCCACACTTAAAACAAACAACTTCCTTATGTGGACAATCCTTCGTGAGATGATCCTTCCCACATTTGAAACATCGAATAGGAGTCCCAGCTTGACTTGCTTTATTGTTGCTAGAACTTCCTCCCACAAATTGCTTCTTGGTCTGACCTCCTGCCGGTTTCACATACGGCTTTTATTGAGAGCGACTTGCTTGATTATTCTTCCCTTTTTGGAACCTTGCAGGTCCAAAATTCTTGTTTCTTGCCGCACGTTGATGATCAATCTCTTCAACTTTACGACATTTTTCAATCAAAGTTGGAAATTGATTAATCTCCAACATTGTTACAGCTCTCTTAATATCCAGCTTTAATCCTTCTTCAAATTTCCTACATTTCCAGCCCTCATCTGGGTTCATCTGCAAATATCTTGAAAATTGAGACAGACTTTCAAATTTTACCGCATACTCACTGACGGACATCAATCCTTGATGTAAACCCAGAAACTCCATCTCCTTCATATGTCTCACACTTGCTGGAAAATATTTCTCCAGAAATCTTTGCTTGAAAAGTTGCCATGTCACCATCCTACCTTCAGCTTCCGACAGTCTTCTAGCTCCTGCCCACCAACGTTCACCATCTCCTACCAACATAAACGTTGCCAATGTAAGCTTCCGTTCATCAGCACAACCCATAGCATCAAATATCTTTTCAAGTTCTCGGATCCAAAGTTCAGCTTTCTCCGGATCAAACTCTCCATGAAATTTCGGTGGATTATTCCTTCGAAACTCCGATAAACTGTGCACATTTTCATTAGCCCGTTGATTTTGTTGTGCAACCACTTCCGCCATTCTTTGCATAGTGCTACATACATGCACCATGTTCACATTATCATTCCCATTCGGTTCCATATCTCGTGATAGTATTTCCACGTCCACGTCCTCGTCAGTCATTACTTTTTCTACTCAAACTGAACAATACAAGGAAAGCAAGGTCAATCTTCAAACAATATTGTTTCTTTTCAGAAAACAATAACAGAGAATCACACAACACAAACAAGACAGACCTAACCACAACCCCAAAAGACTCTAACTTAGGCTCTGATACCAACTAATGTAACACCCACCGTAGGATGTCACATTTATGTTACTTTAATTACCTAAATACCCTCAATAGTCATAAAGTGTGATATTGTGATAAAAATATGAGTTGTAAATTTTTTCTTCTTCTTTGATGACAATAACAATAAAATAAACTTAGCGGAAAATAAAACTATGATACAACAATCTCACACATAAATTACATCATATACATATTTCACACGTGCTGTCAGGTTTATTTATTACAAACCATTTATTGAAACAATAAACACACTTAAATAATTACAGACATAACTTATATCAGAGTTCACACTCGCCCAAGCTTAACTAAGCAGAAGACCCCTCAGACGGGTCCTCCTCAGGTTCCTCAGCAGGTAGGAATCCATTGTGACGATTAGCCCTACGGGCAGGTGTCCGGGCTGACGACACTATACTGATTTCCGTTGGGACATAATTTCTAGTGTCCCAATGTCGCCTGATATGCAACGGAAATTCAACATGAACAAAGATCGTCACACGTAAAAACGGATCCCCACGATATAGCCTACTAATACTAACGATCGGTACCCCTCATAAATAAGTCCTCGCTCATCTGGACTTGTCCTCCACTCTCTAGCTCCTCCATGAAACTGTAAACGTACATATCCGAAGAAACTAGCTCCTGATGACATGTTGTCAGAACTCTGCGGTTCCTGATGTGAGAAGTAATTCCTCTTCTCCTTCTAGTACCGTATCTTTCTCAACGTCTTCACCCAATATAAATACAATAAACAGATATACATACAAAGAGGTGAGATCACCTACACCAATACCAGCATGATAGCACGGAGATAATACGAGACAACATATTATGCAAGAATATCATATCATGATCACAATTATGGCATCATCATAGTGTAAAAATAATTACCATCATGCCATCATCACTGTTCAAACCACAATTAATTACAGTAATGCTACCACATATGTATATGTTAAATTCATGCTTGTGAACATAGACTCAATGTCCTACTCCATGGAGCTAATACTCAAGTCGGAGAAATTGATCGAAAAGATCCGCCGGTATCTCGTGCCTCAGACCAAGTGCTATAATTATATCTTGCACATCTAGCACATACACGACAGTCTTTGTCAGATCTTGATTAAGAATAGTGTCTCGGTCCGGATCATCGGTGTGTTGCATCGGTCTAACTCACGGTGCAGAAGAGCTACCAACTGCCCATTGCGAGCAACCCGCACCCCGATGCCCCCAAGGTCAACCAGTGACCTACACTACGCATATCGCACCCACTCAAGAGGTGTACGTTTCTCCTAGGCAATTAGCCATATTCAGTCCGTTGGACCATTTTCAATGCATGTGTAATGCACCAATTACTAACCAAAGGTAAATCACATAATTTCTCATTCCAGATTCAAATACTGTTTTTTTGTTCGTAAAATGGATTAATGCCAATTACAGGCAAACTTCTCAATTTCTTGTACAGTATTCATATACTACTTTTAACTGTAAGATTTACTGTATAATTAACAGTTAAATCACATTACTATGTTTTTCTCATTCGCAAAATATTTTTGTTACGTTTTTACGTACAGTAATGATTTGTAACATTTTTACATTACGTTTAAAAATCGCAAAACTATTTTCTACTGTATTCTAAATTGCGTAAAAATAATCTTTTATTTTTAAAATGCATAGCAATGTTTCCACAACATTTTGATCGTGTAAAATATTTAAACGCGTTATAAATCGCGTAGGAATAATTTAATGTTTTTCAAATCGCGTAACTTAAAAATTACGTTTTTGAGTTACGTAAATCGCTTTTTCACCGTTTTTACCCTTCACAAAATATTTCTTAACTTTAAAAATATTATTTTGAACATTTCTTATAAAAATATAATTTCTTACATTATTCTCTTTCTATTCTCAATCAAAAATCTCTTCCGTACTATATTTTCTCAAAATCACTTTTTATTAATTTAATCTTACCAAACCATATTTAATTGATTTAATTATTATTTCAAAATTTAAATTTCTTAACATTTTCCAAAACCCAATACTTAAATTCTACGTTAGAAATTTTTAAGTTACAAACGTTTCCTTTTATATTTCTAAATTACTTCTAAACATTAAATCAAATTCTACGTTTAAGTTACAAACATTTTCTTTTATAATTCTAAATTACTTCTAAAAATTAATTCGTCTTAAGATAATTTAAAGTTCAACACTTAAATTCTTTTCCAAAATCCTTATTTGAAAATTCTTATATTTTATTGCATCAAAACATTTTTTCTAAATTATCAAAACTTTATAGATGGTCATTGGAACCATGAAATATTTTCTTCTAACTTAAGTAAACTTCATTTTTGTTTCTACACAAAATAAATTCATGAAACTACTATTTAAAAACCGTATACACTCTTTTTATAAGACAAACCCTCTTGTTTAATTTCTTTACTTCTCAAATCATTCAATTTTATCATTTATGAAAATATCATTTTTGTGAACACTAATTTAATTGGTGTCTTGGCTGAAATTTATTTAGTTCAAGGACTAAAAATCAACTTCATTGTTCTTGAAAAATTTCAATAAAACTCTAAACTTGGAAGCTCAAAACCGTGACCTCTCCATGGCCTTTGGAGCCAAAATTTTGTTTATTTCAACATACATCCATCATAATATATTCAACATATATCATCATGCATATCATAAGCTTACCATATAAGCAATTAAAAATTTTACTAAGCATGCAAACACAAGTAAATCATGCAAAATATATCAAGCATAAGCAAAAATAATTAAAGCACATAACACACACACAAATTATTACATGACCATGGATAGGAATCCTCACATGGATTCACCATCCATCAAATATAAAACCATCCCTCACCACCATGCTTGGTTGGTGAGATGAATCTCCTCTTACCTCTTGAAGAACCACCAAAGAGCTTGTTGATTTGTGTTTTGAGTAAGATCTCCACCAGTACAAGTTCTTAAACATGAAACAAATACAAGAAAATTAGTATATCAAGCTTGAACAAGAAGAACCATGGATCAAACATGGTTTAGAACATGAAAAAGAAAAGAATAAATGAAGTTTTCTTACACTTCACCAACAAAAGCTCTAGAACTTGATCTTGGTAAAAGTCCTTCAAAATGGAAGAATTAGAACTTGGTGTGAACTACAAAGGTTCTTAGAATGATGAAAGGATTCAAGAAACTTGGTTGTATGAAATTAAAAAGTGATGGAAGAGAGAATTGGAGACTTGGCCGAATGGTGTGTTTTTGGGAGAGAAATGAAGTTTGCTTTGGTTTGGTCTTGAAACTTAAGTGAAAGAATGAAGAAATGATATTAGGAAATATAGAAATGAGTGTTTTTAGTCTTCAAAGAAGTGCATTGCCGTAGCATGCAATTAGAGAGGAGAAAAAGTGAAGTTTGAAAAACATAAGCATTGATGATCAATAGGAAATTGTCTTAACACTTGGCAATTTTCCCTTAACCTTTTCTATCTTTTTTTCTTTGGCCTAAAAAGCCTATTCTATCTTGGTCTCCTTCCTTCCTTGCTTCTTCAACCGTGCCCCCCCTCTTCATGCATGCAAAATATGACAATTTGATAGCCATTTTGTTTTTAGTCATTTTAGGTATTAATTTAAAGCATTATAGGTAGAATAGATATTAATTAAAAGTATTCTAGGTAGAAGACTTATTATGGACCATTGGATCTTCTCTCTTTAAACCCCATCCCTTAGATGTGTCTCCAAAAATGAATGGTCAAGATTACACCTTCAAACTTTTCATCCAAGGGTCCAAAATGGTTGTAATCATTTTTGATGACCAATTCTCCACCATTGATCTAAATCCAAATCCAATGGTCATTAATGATCCATCTCCACCATTGATTAATTTTACATCCAAGGGTTGATAATGGTCATAGCCATTTAGAAGATTAAATCCCTACCCTTGATTTAATTTCAATCCAACGGTTATAATTGATCCTATTTACTTTTAAGATCAAATCTCCACCGTTAATTAAATCAAAATTAAATTTCTAACTGTAATTAAATTAATAGTGGATATCCAAACCACTAATGTTATCTTAATAATATTTTAATAATATAGAATTTTATTTTTATCCATTATAACCTCACAAAAATATAATTACTGTATTTTTATCGTCTGATAATTAAATACAGCACAAAATACAGTAAAAGAAATTTTCTAAAACTGTTTCCGGATTCAGGTTTAGTAAGATCCCCTGTCTCCGTCTAAACAGTACAAATTTTTCTATGCGTAGAAAAATTTTTCATTTTGCGGGACCCACCTGGGCCCACGTATGGCCACCTGGGCCCACATACACCTCGTGGGGCCCACAAACAATAAAAATTCCGAAATCACACATAAAATCACAAAAATTACAAAACTCACAAATATCAAATCAGATTACGTAAATTAATTAAGACTAAACAGTAAAAATTAATTTACGTAGATTTTTCCGGCCCGAAAATTATTATTTTCTTGACACGGAGCAAATTACTCAAAATGGTCAAATATGCAGACAGAATATTCAAAATAGTTTTACAGCACACAGAAATCACTAAAAAGTAGATTTCTGTTAACGGTTAAAATTACTGTTTAATACATAGAAAGTTTGGGGTGTTACAGAACCACGAAAAGTGTTCTTCATGAAAGTTGTAGATCCTTGTCTTGGCTATAAAATGGATAGCTGGTTCGTCCAATTTGGCTTCCTTAAGCCCAAGATATGTCCCAAATACCGTAGGTTGCTCAAATCCAACTTCAGCACCTCTGTTCCGACTTGCAAGCTCAAAATGACCTTCTAGACTTCTTTTTCTCAAAATGTGTTCTTCATGAAAGTTGTTTATTTGGATCTTGACTATCCAATGTCCAAATTTCAGCCCATCTCCATTATTACATCTTGAGATATGATTTTTTTGAGTGCACGCTGTTTGGATTCTACTGACAGAACCCGTATTCTGACTTCCATGTCAACTTAGGTCCCTTAGACATCTGAATCAGACTTCGAGCTCTTCATCAAAGTTGTAGAGCTTCCTCTTAGCTTTCCTACAAGGTAAAATTCATATTCATCAGATATTAGGAACTCAAGTTATGGCCAAAATACAGAAACAGTGTCAAATCTCAATAATGCTGGAAATATTCAATTAGGACCAATTTGAGCTCAAACTCACAAAATCATACCAAACTCAATCAATTAAGAATATGGAGAGTGTAAATGACTAAACATAAGGGTTTCTTAATGAATAAAATATGTGATTATCACTCATCTATGTCTTATGACTAGAGGAGAAGAAGAAGATGAAAGTGACTTAGAGGTAATTTCATCTAACCTTGACTTTTTCGCTTCCTATAATGAATTACTAGATGCGTTTGAAGAATTGCATGATGAGTCTATAAGACTCACTAAATTAGTTTCTTCATTCAAGAAAACAATCTCTTCTTTGGAAAATAAAATTATTATTTTAAACAAGGAGCTAGAAGAACTAAAAAATGAGAATGAGACACTAAGACTAATTGATACTAACTCTTCTTGCATAACTTGTTCTTCATATGAAAATGCATCAACATCTTCATCTTGTTCATCATGTAAAGTTTTTGAAAAAGGAAGATTTTTTAAAAAACACTCTTTCAAAATTCACCTTTGGAAGAGACAACTTGAATATATTGCTAAGGAAACAAAGATGCATTTTCCAAAAAGTCTGTTTAGGATATAATCCTAAACACAAACAAAAATTTATTTGTTCCCACAAGTACTTGAAGTAGTCCTTTCATTAAATGTTTTCATTGTGGGAAGAAAGGGCATAGTGCTTCAACATGTAATATGAGAAAGAACATCAACACCAAAGTGGAGTCTAGAATGGTTCAGGTTCCCAAGGGCACCATACCCAAAACTGACACATAAGAACCCAAGAAAATTTGGGTACCAAAAGTTAAAAACTGAATATATGTTGTAGGTGTGCTTGAAGACCAAGAGCTCAAATTGGTATCTCGATAGTGGTTGCTCCAAGCACATGATTGAAGATGAGTTCAAGTTTTCCTTCCTTGTTCCTAAGACACACGGACATGTAACTTATGGAGACAACAACAGAGGGAGGATTCTTGGAGTTAGAAAAGTTGATAAAATTCTTTCTTCTTTTATTGATAATGTCTTGCTTGTTGAAGAGCTTAAACATAACTTGCTTAGAATTAGTCAATTATGTAATAAAGGAAATAGAGCTATATTTAATTCTAATTATTGCATAATTGAAGGAAAAGATGATGAGCAAGTTAAGTTTGTTGGTCATAGGGTCAATAACATATACATGATTAGCCTTGATGATATATCTTGGAATGATGCTAAATGTTTTATAAGTAAAGATAATTCATGGTTATCATTCACATGGATCACTTAAGTAAGTTGGTCTCAAAAGAGCTAGTAATTGGACTACCAAAAGCGTAAATTTGAAAAAGATAAACTATGTGATGCATGTCAAAAGAGAAAACAAGTAAAAGTCTTTTTTAAAGCTAAAAACATTATTTCAACTTTTGGACCTTTACAACTTTTGCACATGGATCTTTTCAGACTCTCTAAAATAGTGAGCTTTGGTGGGAATTACTATGCATTAGTGATTATCGATGATTTTTCTAGGTTCACATGGACATTATTTCTATCTCACAAAAATGATGCTTTTTAAGCCTTTAAAAAACTTGCCAAAGTTAGCCAAAATGAAAAAGGTTTTTGGATTACATCTATAAGAAGTTATCATGGTAGTGAGTTTGAAAACCATGAGTTTGAAAATCTTTGTGATGAACATGACATTGAGTATAATTTTTCAGCCCCTAGAACTCCACAACGAAATAGAGTTGTAGAGAGAAAAAACATATCATTAGAAGAAATGGCAAGAACTATGCTTAATAAGGATAACATTCCTAAGTATTTCTGGGTAGATGCGGTAAGTACCACTTGTTATATAATGAATAAGGCCCTAATAAGGTCAATTTTAAAGAAAACCCCCTATGAGTTATACAAAGGAAGGAAGCCAAATGTTTCACACTTTCATGTCTTTAGATGTAAATGTTTTGTTTTAAATAATGAAAATGATAACTTAGGAAAGTTTGATGCTAAGTCTGATGAAGGTATATTTCTTGGTTATTCTAATCATAGTAAAGTTTTTAGAATTTACAACAGAAGAACTATGACCATAGAAGAGTCCATTCATGTTGCTTTTGATGAAACTAACCCAAATGGACTGAGAAAGGATTTTGTTGATGATGTTGTAGAAATTTTGGCAAGAACACATTTGGAAAACAAGGAAAAAGAAGTCAAGAAGCAAGAAGAAAGTCAGGAGGATTCCCTAGAACAAGAGGATTCACAAGCCATGGACCTTCCTAAGGAGTGTAGGACTTCAAGATATCATCCTCTTGACAAGGTAATAAGTGATATATCAAAAAGGGTAACTACTAGAAACTCACTTAGAAATGCATGTAACCATATGACTTTTTTTTTTACAAATTGAGCCTAAAGACCTAAATGAAGCCTTTGATGATGAACATTGAATCTTGGTCATGCAAGAGGAACTAAATCAATTTGAAAGAATGGGAATTGGTTCCAAGGCCCAATGGTCATCCCATAATTATTACCAAATGTGTCTTTAGAAACAAACTTGATAAAACTGGCCTAATAATAAAAAAATAAAGCTAGGTTGGTTGCAAAAGGCTATAATCAAGATGAAGGAATAGATTATGAAGAAACTTATGCACTCGTAGCTAGATTAGAAACCATTAGAATGCTACTTGCATTTGCATGTATGATGGATTTCAAACTTTATCATATGGATGTTAAAAGTGTTTTTTTAAATGATTTTATACAAGAAGAAGTGTATGTGGAACAACCTCTTGGTTTTGAAAGTCATAAACTGCCCAACCATATTTTCAAGTTGAAAAAGGCCTTGTATGGCTTAAAACAAGCTCCTAGAGCTTGGTATGAAAGGTTGAGCAAGTTCCTTTTAGGAAAAGGCTTTTCTAGAGGAAATGTTAACACTATACTTTTCATCAAGCATAAAAAGCATGACATACTCTTTATGCAAGTATATGTTGATGACATAATTTTCGGTGATACTAATGAGTCTCTTTGTAAGGAGTTTGCCAATATCATGCAAAATGAGTTTGAAATGTCTATGATGGGTGAGCTCAACTTTTTCTTTGGACTCCAAATTAAACAAGCTAGAGATGGGACATTCATAAGTCAAGCCAAGTATTGAAAAGAACTACTCAAAAAATTTGGAATGGAAAATACAAAGCATATGGTTGCACCAATGAGCACTTCTTGTTACTTGTGACTTGAGCAAGGATGAAGGAGGTAAACCCGTAGAAATCACTAAGTACAGAGGTATAATTGGTTCTCTCCTTTATCTTATTTCTAGTAGGCCTGACATTATGTTTAATGTGTGCATGTGTGCTAGATTTCAAGCTAATCCAAAAGAATTACACCTAAGCGCCATAAAAAGAATCCTGAAATATCTAGTAGGCACTTCATAAATGGGTTTGTGGTACCCCAAAGATGCCTCATGTAGCCTAATTAGTTATTTTGACTTAGAATTTATATTAATATTAACCAATGATCTAATCAATGGCTAAGAATGCTTAAAATGGTGGCTAGTGAGATTGGTCACTCAAGGAGTGTACAAGGAGGGGGGGACAGTTTTTGTGATGGTTTAATGCTTAGCAAAGTTTGAAGACCACCATTATTGCTCATCTAGATCATTTTTTATCATTCCAAAATCTTGAGCTCTTCAAACTTTTCTCTCTATTTCTCTCCACTCAAGCTCACGGCCAAGCTCTCTTGAACCCACCATCATTCTTCAAAAATTTCAAACAACCTTACTTCTTGAATCTATACCTCAATCTAAGATACTTTGTAGTTTAGGCCAAGTTTTAAATCCATCATCTTCAAGGACTTTTTTCAAGAACAAAGTTCTAGGGTTTTTAAGGTGAAGTGTAAGGAAACTTCACATCTTATCTCTTTTTCATGTTCTAAGCCATGTTTGATCCATGGTTTACCTTGTTCAAGCTTAATATGCTAATAAATATATGTTTTGTTTTGTGTTTAAGAAACCTTTGGTGGTGAAGGACTTGAAAAAGAAGCAAAGCAAAGAGCTTTTGAGGTTCTTCAAGAGGTAAGAGGGAGATCCATCTCACCAACCAAGTATGGTGGTGAGAGATGAATTTGTATTTGATGGATGGTGAATCCATGTGAGGATTCATATCCATGGTTGTGTAATTATTTGTGGGTGTTTATGTGGTTTATGTGCTTTGCATGATTTTATTTGTGCTTGCATGATTAGTATGATTTTTATTACTTTTATGGTATGCTTGAAATATAATATGTTGATTATATGTTATGTATGCCATAAAAAATGTTGGAAAGGAAAAGGAATTTTGGTTCCAAGGACCATGAGGATTTCGGCCTCAACACCTCAAAATAGGTGTTTCCAAACTAAAATTCTCATGAATGGTAAAATTGAACGATTAGAAAGGAAAGGAAAAAGAAAAGATGGATTGGTTTCAAAAACCAAGTGTTCACGGTTTTTGGAGGAATTTTAATGGTTTTGTTTGTGTAAAAACATGAATGGAACATAGTTGATTTAGAAGGAAAAATATTTGATGGTTTCAATGGCCATGTACCACAGTTTTGAAGGCTTGTAATGCCTTGATTTTATTAAACAAAGTGATTTCAAAGTGGAAATAGAATTGATCTAGTACAAGGATTAAAGAAATGGAAACAAAGTGTTTTGTCACTTGAAAAATAGAATTTTTGTATATTAATGGAAAAGAGAGGTTGAAAGTTTTTGAACCTTAATTTATTTTAAAGAGGATTGATTTTTAGAATTGATTGAGAATTATAAAGAATACATTGGTGACTTAAAATTTACTAACGTATAACTCATCCTTTGGGTTTTGGAGCGCGTTAGGAAATTTTAAGTTGGAAGCATTGATTTAATTCAATGAAACAGTGAATTTATGGAATAAATTGTGGAAAGGTTTTCTTAAAGGAGAAAATGTAAAAAATGATGTTGGAAATGACATTGATTTTTTGGAAAGTCCAAAATGATGTTTGGAATAGTGAGGAATATTTTATGTGGTTGTAAAATGGTGGAAAATGATTTACGTAACTTAAAAACGTGATTTTTAAGCTACGCGATTTGAAAAATGTTTAAATATTTCTACGCAATTTGGAAAGCGTTTAAATATTTTTACGCGATTGAAATATTGTTGAAAAATCGCTACGTAATTAAAAAATGATAAAATATTTGTACATGATTGAGCAAACGATGGAAAATTGCTACGCGATTTGAAAACATGAAAGAAATATTGCGAAATTGTGAAAACGTAACAGAAATATTGTGCGATTATGAAAACGCGACAAAAGTGTTGTGTGACTATGAAAACACGATAATATGATTATGCGATTGAGAATACAGTAGAGTTACTATTGGACCAGTGTATGGACACTGTATGAGAAAATGATGAATTTTGCCTGTGTTTGGCATTGGTGCATTATACATGCATTGGAAAAGTCTGATGAACTGGATAAGGCTATTTGCCTAGGAGAGACGTACACCTCTTGAGTGGGTGCGATATGCATAGTGTAAGTCACTCGTTGACTTTGGGGGCATCGGGGTGCAGGTTGCTTATAGTGGGCAGTTGGTAACTCTTCTGTACCGTGGGTTAGACCGATGCAATGCACCGATAATCCTGACCGAGACACTATTCTTAATCAAGATCTATTAAAGACTGTCATGTATATGCTAGATGTGTAAACACTAATGAGAATAGTAGCACATGGTCTGAGGCATGTTAGTACAGACAGATCTTTTGGATCAATTTCTCCGACTTGAGTTTTAGTTCAATGGAGTGGGAAATTGAGTCTATGTGTACATGCATAATTATTGAGTATTGGTTATGATAATTGAACTGTTGAATACTTAGATAATGTTGAGGGCATTATCATAAATATTGAATATTTATATTTGTGTGATATAATAATTAAGGAATATTGGATGATGATGATGATAAATAATGTTGATGGCATTATTGTAATTATCGTGTGATTTGAATAATGTTAATGGCATGATGGTAATTATTATTTATTATATTTGTTGTGATAAATAATAATTGAGGGCATGATTGTAATTATTGTATCTGTTGTGATAAATAGTGTTGAGGGCATTATTATAATTATGGTGTGATATATCTGTATGGTATGTTGTTTGTGTTATCTCTGTGCTATCATATTGGTATTGGCGTAGGTGATTTCACCTCTTTGTATGCCTATTTTGTACTATATTTATATTTGTAAAGACGTTGAGCAAGGAACTGAACAAGAGGGTGAAGAAGAGTAGAATCCTCCTGAAGAAGCAGAGTTTTGAGAAGATGGCGATGCCCAGTTTCCTAGGATATATGACGTTGCAGTTTCGAGGAGGTCCGGAGGCATGGCATGTCCATCTAGATATAGGATGTATTTTTCTATATAGGAGACTTGAATGTTACCTTGAGTAGGCTTTATCAAGCGAACCCTTATTTCAGTGTAAATATTTATGTACACTTAGAGTTTCTGTTGTCCATTAGGCAGTACTGGGGAGCTTATGATCGTACTCCTAGTGAGATTAGCATCGTGTCGTCTTCTCGGACGCCTGTCCGTAGGACTTCGCGACAAGCTGGATTCCTACCTGCTGAGGAATCTAAGGAGAACCCGTCTGAGGGTTTTGCTGTCTAGTTTATACTTGGGCAGTATGTCAGTTTTAAATAATGTTTAAATACTTTTGAGAACTTGGTATCTACATAAATAATTTTGACAGTACTTATGTAATGTAAATGATGTAAATTATTTGTGTTGATGTTGTAGTATTTTTATTTTCCGCTAAGTTTATCTTATCGATATCAAAAAAAAATTTCACAACTCGTATTTACACTACAAATCATATTTTATAACAAAAAGGGTAATTTGGTAATAACGTTTAAATGTGGCATCCTACGGTGGGTGTTACAAGAATAGCTTTCATGATTATTATTTCATGTCTTGGTGATTGTCTTAGTGATTTAAAGTTTTTTCATTAGAAACTTTATAATGAATTCTGTAAATTACAAACATATGATGAACATCCTGATGAAATATATAATAAAAAATTCTAACATTTTATTCTAGAGCTTTCTTAGACATGTAATTATTAAGTTGCATAGTATAATGAGGATAACAATTAAAAAATACTGGACCATCATGAAGATTTGATTCTAATATTGCAATTATTGAGTCATTTAATTTTCTTAGTCTCTTATCTCTTAACAAGACTAATATAAGATTGTTTATCCCTAATCTATGATGATCTTTTGCAGCTACTTGAATTAATCCTCTATAAATAAATTTGAATCCTTGCTTAACGTGAAGATCTAATAATTCATATGACTAAGTTTATTGATTCACAAGATTCTTTTAACATATGAGTAGCTTCGAACATATGAACAGATTCTTTTGGCTAAAATAAAAAGGTATTTGTTTTGTAAATTTCTTTAAGTTGAACATAAGGTATTGACCAGTTTTGAAGATAATTTCAATATTAGCTATTGATAATTCATTATGTTGAACCTGATCTTGATCTACTTTTAAACTTGAAAATATAGATTGAAACTATATTGAACCTATGCTAGGAGTCTTCCCACTACGGTGAGAGAGCTCACTCAAAGTCCTAAGTATCCTAGACATAGTTAAGGAATTCTCTTATCAGGACCACCAACACTCGTGCAGGACCACCTAAACATGCCTTCTCCAGCAACAAACATGGCTGACCAACACACGGTTCGTTGGCTGGCCAACACTAAGTCCTTCTCCCTTCCTTATGCTAAGATACTCAGAACCTCTTATGAGCCTTTGATACCACAACAGAAAGGATCAACAGCATGGGCTCAATAATAGATAAAATATGCATTTAAAAGTTAAAAAGACAGATCATATATCTAGATCAAAATACTTTTATATTGAAAATATTACTTACAACGGATATCGATACAATGATTACAAATCTTTGATCAAAGATTCTCCCAAATGTTAAAAATGGAAAACTAAGAAAGTACGAACAAGTTGAGTACAAAGTGTTTACAAAAGAGAATTATACAAGTGACTGATTCTGCAAACATGAGATATCTCTAAAAATTGATGAGCTTCCACTTTATAGGTGAGAAGCATTCGAATTTCAATGCTTTTGAAGTCCGAATTATTGAGGAGCCATGATGAAGTAAGAAATCAAAATTTTCAGATCTGAAATAATTTTCTGACAGGGCATCATGAGGAGTCTTACTTATTTCGTTCTTAGTTGCCTAATGATGTTTCTTCAGACAGGGCATCATGAGGAATCTTACTTAAATCCGAAATAATTTTTTGACAAGGCATCATGAGGAAACTTACTTATTTCTTCATTAGCTGCCTGATCAGGGTCCCTTACATGTCTGAAAGGTCCATATCATAACAGTCATCTTCGTTTA
Source organism: Ormosia emarginata (assembly GCA_029884605.1). Taxonomy (NCBI): domain Eukaryota; kingdom Viridiplantae; phylum Streptophyta; class Magnoliopsida; order Fabales; family Fabaceae; genus Ormosia; species Ormosia emarginata. The sequence continues at coordinate 54,024,482 of JAQQTP010000088.1, forward strand.
GAAGATCATTGTTGTCGCTTCTTTCACTTGGTGGAGAAGATCCTGATATAGACATAGTGGTTTTTATCTTGCTTAACAATTCTTGTTCTAATGATGAGCTTGCTAATTCTTGAAGAAGCTTTTTCTTTAGTTCCTCAAATTCTGACAGTTTCTTCTATTTTTTTCTTAACAAGGTTGGATTAGCATTACACCACTGATTAACTGCCTCAGTATTTATTAACCTCATGTTGAAGCTAGGCCACCATTTCACACTGAATTCTCGAGCTATCTATGTTGGGTGTTGAACTTAGAACTTATGATAAAAATTATAGTCCCATGTGTTGATCCATGTTATCCCAAAAGCCACAAAAAAATGTAATAATCTAGATCCTTGAGGAAAATTTGTTTGCTCTCTGAATAGATCATAAGATTGCTTAGCCAATTGAGGAAGTATATCCTCACATGGTCCTGTGATGCATAACCAATCTACTAGCCATGAAGGGAATTCCTTTATGCCCTTTGCCATGCCTGCTGATAATCTCAGTAGGAAAATGTTTGAGGAACATATTTGATTGAAAATGCCTTCAGAGTGTGGAGTGCTTGGTTCCAATCCTTCGGGCTAAGTACCTTAAGTATTTTTACTTTAGAAAAATCAATATAATCTGGATTGTTCGGGTTATAATAATGATCAAGCTCAATGGATTTAGTATCAACTAAAATTAACTCTTAAAAGGTTCTATCTTTTTTCATCGAGTCATGAGGAACAAAGCGCCAGTCTTTAGGAAATATATTTTGAGCAATTTCTTGGGCTGAGAATTGAGGAGAATAGAATCCTGGTTCAAGGGTAAATAAAGGTTCCATCATATTTTTCTTAACATATCGACACTCTTCTGTTGTAGGAGAGTTGGTAAAAAATAAGGATAATTGTTTATCTTTTTTAGTAGGCTTGGTAGGGGTGTTGACCACAGATTGAGAGTAGCTAAGAGGTGTAAAGTTGTTTTGGCTAGAGGGAGGTCTTATCTATTGAAGAGGGGTAGGAGAAAAAGCAAGGGTGGATGGCCCTACTTTGGAGGTTGATGACCTTGTACTTATCTTTTCATCCTTATCAATGTTGATCTGAACATACTTATCTATTGTAATTTTCTTACCCTTTGATTTTGATGATCTAGCTAATGAGGACTTAGGATTCATTGTAACACTGCAAAAATTCTCAAGTTAAAAAATCTGGGGGATGATTTTCCTTTCCTTTTATGTGTTGAATATCAAAATCAAAACAAGATAATAAAGCTTGCCATCTCGCAAAAATTTGTTTTGAGACCAAATTCTTAACATCTTTTTGAATAACACTTGGTGCTGCTTTGTAATCATTTTTGAACAAAAACTTTTTATTGAACAAATCATCTTGAAATTTTGTGATACTTAGCAATATAGATAAAATCTTTTTCTTAACAATGCTATATTTTTGTTGAGTCGGCTACCAAACACTAAAATAATACCTAACCACTTGCTCTTTTGATGACTCTGGTAAAACCTGCTTTAACACTCCGCCATACCCCAAATCAGAGGCATCAATTTTGACTATTAATGAAGCATGAGGATCTAGAAGTCCTAAACAAGGAATAGTTTTGACCACATCTTAACTTGTTGAATAGCACTAGTCATAGTGTTATCCCATGGTAGAGGATTTTTTTCTAAACCTTCGAAACAAAGGAGCACAAATTATCCTAATATTGGGGATAAAGTCTGCTACATAATTAATACATCCTAAAAACCTTTGAAGTTTATGCTTATCTTTGATTTCATCTAGGAACTTTTCTGCAAATTCTATATATCTTTCTATAGGTACAATGATTCCTTGATGAATTTCAAAACCCAAAAATCTAATCTTAATTTGAAACAATTTCATTTTCTTAGTAGAAATTACTAAACCATTTTCTTTTATAATTTTAAAGAATGTTTCTAAATGATTAAAATGTTGATCAATTAAGTTAGAAAGTATTAGTACATCATCTAGATATACTATAGTAAATTTAGAATAAAGGTTTAGAATATCATTCATTATATTATGAAATTCACTAGGAGCATTCTTTAATCCTTGAGGCATTACATTGCATTCATAATGACCAAAGAGAACTACAAAAGCAGTTTTATACCTATCTTCTTTTGACTACTTCAATCTGGTAATAGCCTGATTTCATATTAAATTTTAAAAATATTATAGCTTAATGGACTCTGTTGACCAAATCTTTCTTATTAGGAATAGGGTACTTTATCCATCTTAATACTTTGTTTAAAGGCTTATAATTAATTACTAATCTAGGTGCACCTCTTTCAGTTTTAGATGCATTCATTGTTAGCAAGTGGCCTCAATATTCAAGAAGGGGTGAACTGAGTTTATAAAATAACTTTGCAAATCTTTCGTAAAACACTTGATAATTGATTTTTGTTGAAGCTATTGATTGATAGAGATGAATGACTAATGAAGATTAAACACTTTCACTCACAAAAGAATTAAACAAGATAGTATTCAAGCAAGCAAATATAATCAATGCACAAAGGTAAAAGAGAAGGGTTAAGAAAATCAAACACAAAATTTATCCTAGTTCAGTCACTAATCCACTTGTGGCCTACGTCTAATCCTTAAGCAATCACTCGAGATTTTTCACTATATCTTCAAGTTTCAACAGGTGCTTGACAACCTTTACAAACTGGAGCACTCAACACCTTGGGATACCTCACCCTTGTGCTTGAGTCTTTTCTTTCAAGGGATGCCTCACCCTTTACAATTTAGAGGGATGCCTCACCCTCTTTTACAGAATAATCAAGGTTGATAGAATGAAAGTCTCATAAGAGTAATTAATATAAATTGAAATCCTAACAATGCTCTTCAAGAATACCTCAAGTGGATATGCAAAAATAGAGCAATAAGGGTTTGAAGAATTGATTCTCGAATTAGAGTAATAGAAATAAGTTTCAAGTTTATGGTTAACCATTAATGATGCCCCAACTCAAGTATATATAGAGTTTTTGATCAATAAAGTTGTTGGGTGCATTAATGGGCAGCATTAAATGCAAATAAAATAGTCTTGGGCAATGTCAGACTAGTTGTAATCGATTACACAAGCTTGTAATCAATTACATGGTTGTTTGAACGTGTTCTTGGCTTTCTAGGCAGGATTAATCGATTACCAACCTTGTGTAATCGGTTATATGGCCTCTTCTAGACTTGTAATTGATTACAGCCTTAGTGTAATCGATTACAAGGCATCTACCATGCATGCAATCGATTACATGCTTAATGTAATTGATTACAAGGTGTCTGTTTGTCTTGTAATCGATTACAACACTTGTGTAATCGATTACATTGGCCCTTGAACACATCTTTCAAGCCCAATTAAGTATATAGGCCATTCTTTACTTAGAGAAACTTGGATTTGACAAGATTTACATATGATTTACAAAATCCAAGATTGAAATCAACATTTCTTTAAAATATAAACTTTGAATTTCAAGTTGATTTAAAAAAATCTTTGAAACACAATTTGGAGATAATTGAGATACCTTGAGAGCATTTCACATTGATATTCTAAGACCAGTAACCTATATCAAATATACCTCTTTTGATCTTGGTTTTCTTCTTTTGATCTTGGTCTTTTCTTTTGATCTTGGTCTTCATCTTGACTTTGTTATCATAAAAAATTCATTAATACTAGTACATCATCCATATATACTATAGTAAATTTAGAATAAAGGTTCAGAATATCGTTCATTATATTCTGAAATTCACTAGGAGCATTCTTTAATCCTTGAGGCATTATATTGCATCCATAATGACCAAAGGGAACTGCAAAAGCAGTTTTATACATATCTTCTTCGACTACTTCAATCTAGTAATAGCCTGATTTCATATCAAATTTTAAAAATATTGTAGTTTGATGAACTCTGTTAACCAAATCTTTCTTATTAGGAATAAGGTACCTTATCCATCTTAATACCTTGTTTAAAGGCTTATAATTAATTACTAATCTAGGTGCAACTCTTGTTGTTTCAGATGCATTCATTACATAGAATCATGCATAATTCCATGGTGATTTACTTGGCCTAATTAGATTATTATCAAGGTATTCTTTAATTTCTTTTTTACAAAATTCTAAGTATTGCTAATTCATTTGAATTGGTCTTGCTTTAGTTGGAATTTTGAATTCTTGAAATCCTTTTTCATATGGTAAATTTACTACATATCTTTTCCTATCTTTATTTGGAAATTCATTACAAACTTCATTTATAAACTTTTCTTGTAATACCTTTATTTTTTCTTTAATTTGAGGTTTTTCTAATTGTTCTTGGATTCTTTTATATTGAACTTCTTTACTTAACATGTTTATCTGTTTTGTTTTGTTTTCAATTAAATTTATTTTTTAAATTAATGATTGTTGAACCATATTTAATTCTTTAATCTGTAGATGTTTAATAAATTTAAAACAAATTTCTTTACCTAATGCTTTTGTTACTATACATCTTTCTGTAATAGAAAATGGATATAATAAAGAAAGAAAAGGCATTCCTAGAATTATCTATTTTGATATATTCTTAACTAATAAAAAAGATGTTTTATAACATATCTTTTCTTTGTAAATCTTAGCATTATTTAATTTGTATTTAATTAGCAATTTTGACCCTCCTACACTGCTTAATGATTCTTTAGTATTTTCGTAATGCTTGGTAAGAATTAATCCTTTTTAAATGCAATTCATATCAGCTCCTGAATCTATTAAGGTTATAAATCTAAATCTTTCGTCTTTGATTATTAATTCTATTGGACAATGTCATTTATGCACAATTACCTAACTTAACAAATTAATATAAGGATCTTGTTTAGGTTCTTCATTACTTTGAGAACTTGATGATTGATGTTGTATAATTATCTGCCCTTGTAAATTTAGCATTTTAAATTCTAATTCAGTATCCTTATCTTTTAATTGATTAACTTCTTCTTTTAAATTTTTTATTTCTTGCTGAAGATCCTTTAATGTAATTTCAATGTTTAAGGGTTTTTTAAATCTATCTAAAACTTCTTTCATATCTATCTTTCGAATTTCTTCTCTTTGTTTATCTTCATGCTCTAAGAGTTCTTTTATTTGTTGAATAAATTCTTGCTTAACAGTAGACTCTTCCATATTTTCTTCAATACTTATTAGTGACGAAGCTTTTGCTCTTGTAATTACATTAATTGTTTTTAAACATGTTGAACAATCACATAATTTAGGTCCTAAGCCTATACATTCTTCTTCTTCTTAACTTTCTGAGTCAGATGAAGTTTCTTTAATTTGATTAATGTAACGCCCTAGAAAATAAGTTAGGCTTGTATATGGATACAGAGGTAGCCTAATACTTGCTTAACATGTCTATTGAATTTTGTGGCAATCTGAGTTAGTTTAGGCACTTTATTGCAACCCAAAATGTAAAAATTAGCTTAAAATGACTCAGTTATTAGCTTAAATGGCTTAACTAATGGAAATAGATGTGGATAATTTATTTCTGGGTCATAAATGTGTCTTCTAGGATGTGGTTAAAGTTTGAGAATTTTTAGAATCAATTTGGTATTTTTAAGCATACTGATTGTGTTTTAATACCGGATTGACTAGTCACAGATATGGAAAATGATGGTTTTGATGCAACAAGATTTTTTATAAATCTTGTGATTTATTTTAAACTCGTTAGCTGCAAGGAAATTGGATTTGGAGAAATCTAAGTGTTCTTAGCAGATCGAGATTTTTGGTACCCTTTAGTGATTGGCTTTAAGAAGCCAATTCTGACTTCTTCTCTTCATTTCTCTCATGGCAGCCAAAAACGAAAACAGAAAAGAGAAAGGGGGAAAGGGAAACTATAGGGGGGGAGAAGAAAGGAGGAGGAAAAGCTAGAGGACCAAGGATCAAGCTTGAAGAAGGATTCAAGAACAAGATCAAGACTTCAAAATCTTCATCTTTGCTGCACAAGAGGTAGGGGTTTTTGAACTTAAACTCTCATTCCTACTCATTTCTCATGTTAGGCTAATTTGAGGTTTAATATGCCAAATTGAGTTCTTGTGGTGTTTGAAGTGATTTTCTTGCTTGGATAAGTTTTAAATGTGGTTTATGGCTTGTTCATGCCAAGAGTTTGGATTAGAAACTGAAAATTCTCTATTTGGACCTAAAATGCTCTAAGTGATGATTTTAGGGGTTTGGATGAGTGATTTAGTGTTTTGATCCATTTTTGATGAAATCAATTGGTGTTTTATATTTCCTTCATGTTTGTGAACTTGTTTGGGACTTAAAATCATCAAGAAAATGAGTTTAAAGGGATCAAATATAGTGTTTTTGGCCAAAGAAACAGTAGCTAGGTCGTGCAGAATTTTCTGCGATGCTACTATCAAATGGACACGACCCATGTCCGAAGACCCGGGTGGGGCCGTGAACCTCCATGCCAGTTCAATTTCTTGAAACTATGCAGATAGAGTACAACATAGGGGTGGCCGTGTCAAACAACACAACCAATGTCCCTAGAGAGAGTGAGAACTAGCTTTTGTGGTCTTCATAAAAGTTGTAACTCTTTTTCTTAGCTTTCCAATGGCACCAAAATCACCTCATTTCAACTTCCGTAGCTCAAGTTATGCTCATTTTACTGAGCAAAGGTCAAAGGTTAAGATTGAGCAAAAATGGTAAGAATGTTGTTTTGGGGGAAACGAGCTTTCCTAAGTGTTGGGACCACTCATATATGCCTTTTTAAGGGTGTTGAGGCACTAATGGATGTATTTCATAAAGAGAATGACCACCTTGCATATATGAGAAACTTGGTAAACCTTTAGGCACCCAAAGTGATAGGATTTGCCTTAGGATGAGGTTGGAGAACCTATGGGCAACCTAAGTGTGGGAAATGCCTTAAGATAGGAATATGGGACCTTAGACAACCAAAGTAAGGTGGAATGTCAAATGGTACTATGTTTGGACACCTTAGGCTTTCATTGTGTAATGGAATGCTATAGGAGCTTCTTGGGAAACCTTAAGCATCCAAGTGTGTTGGAATGCAATAAGGTAGTGTTTAGAACCTTGTTCAACATAAGGTTGACTTCTAAATCACTTGTGAAGTGATGGCGTAGGGTTCTAGATACAAATAGTCTAGTATTACTTCTTGGAGAGAATAGCCATCTGCCTTATAAAAAGGGCTTTGAGAATTAAATACAAGGTGTACTAGGAACAACTTGTTTAAGTTGTTTGGTATATTATGCCTACCTATATGCATAGTTTACTCCTTTAATGTTAAAGTTGAGTTTAAAATGCATAGATGGTGTATGTTCTCTTGTTCTTAAAGGTTGAACTTGAGGATATGTTAGAGCATAGGATGGTTCCTTTATGTGATAGAGTTGAGCTAGGAGATTGTGTAATCTAGTTTGAACCTTTCACTTGGATAAGGTGAACCATGTGATAGGATGAGAGAAATCTTAGGCATCCTTTGAGAAGTAGAATGTCATAGGTCAATACCTAGAACCTTAAGCAACTTGTGGTTGCCTCATGATTCACTTGCGAAGTGATGAAGTGAGGTCTTAGGTGTCGTATGCTAAGTATGCTTAGCAAGTGGTACTTGTTATCATGCATTGATTGCTCCTTTGTTTAGAAAGTATAGCTGAAGATGCATGGATGACATTTACTTCCTTATGAGATAAGGTTTGAGTTATAGGAAAGACTAGAAATGTGACCTTGCATCTTATGTAATAAGTGAGCATGGTTAGTTAGTTTGCTAGTTTTCCTTAATCATTTAGTTAGGAAAGGCCTAGTGATGATTATATGTATTTGTGAAATATATTGCAAATCTTCTTTTCAAACTGCCTATGTCTTGTTTCCTATGTATTGTAACCTAAGATGATGTGCACAACCATGTGGCCTGAGAACAAGGTGTTGGATCTAGATTCTCCTTGCATTTATGCTTGTATGGTCAGGGTTACCTGTATGGAGGTAGTAGCAGTACTCTTACTATCATGAGAGGAAGGAATCCACTTACTACCCGGTAATGTGATGGCTCTTTTGACTGACCTGTTGAGACATATACAATGAACGGAGGTTCTTGGGAAACAAGTAAGTGGCATGTGTTTTCTAAAACTAAAAACTTGCATCAACATTGCATCATCATATTCTTAGGATCTTGTGTGAGCATAACCATACATCATACCAGAAAGCATTGCATTTATCAGTAGCTGTTTGGGCAGTTGACTTGTTTGTTGGTTGCTCAATGATATCCTACGATTGTATGGGTGGTTGTTTGATGTCGTTGATTATCATTTGGTCACTATGGGTTAAGATCATTGATTGTTGTGCAAACGTTACATAGAGTAGTATGTATGTTCTGATAGTGTGGAGCAATAGCTCATTTATTCTATGGAAAGCTTAATATTATGGTTGTAGTTTGTTTATTCATTGTAAACGAATGAACACTAGTATTGGAATTTTATATACTGATAAATTGTGATTTCTCACCCCATTTGTGTTTCCATGTAAATTCAGGTATAGGAAAAAGGGAAGCAGAAGAAACTGAAGATCTAGCGTAGTTTGTTTTGTTTATTGAAATAAATATGTTGTATATTTATTTTCCTACTACCTTGTCTTTGTAAAGGTTATGTATTATAGTATGCCTTTGAGAGGATGATGATGTATATATATATAGCTTTTTGTTCTTCAAGCTCTCCATATTGACTTATATGAATGAATGATATGGGTTAGTTATCATTATAGGCTAGAAGTAGCATAGCTAATACTGCTTATCCAGATATATGTGTAATGTACCAGGTTCTCAGTATTTGGATGTTATAATTAACATATTCTTCCTCCCCTTATGAACTATATTCCTCTTCGAAAGATTCTGATTCATTTACTAAAATATTTATCAAGTTTTTCTTTAATTTTTCATCTATGTTTAGATTATTGAATTTTGTTTAACTTTGCAATCTTTCTTATAATGTCCTACTATTCCACATTTGTAGCAAACTATATCTCGTTTTGATTTAGTAGTTTTTCTTTTAGATTTTCTAGATCTATAGGAACTTTGTTCTTCTTTTTGATATTTTTTATAATATCGTCTTGAATTTTTAGATTTTTGAGGAGCATATTTTTGTATCTTATGTTTCTTTCTACTTGGAGCTTTAACTCCTTCCATTCCTCACTGAGAATAGAATGATCCTAATTCTTTCCTAGCATTTTTGGATTCAGTTTTGAGTTTATGCTAAAGCTTTAAATCTAAACAAATTTGTAGTCCTATTTTTATCACATAATTTGAAATTTGTCCAAATGTAAGTTGATTATATAGGATGCTTCCATCATTTTGCCTTTCAATATTAAGTTTCACATTTTCTGCAAACAATTTTGGAAGTCTAGCGATGAATCTCTCCTTCCAATAGTCTATTGATGCATCACTTCTCAGATATGGTTTTGACAAAAACATATCCCTATACCATCTATAATCAAACATAGAGGGACAATATAAATTAACAATTTGATCTGCAATTCTCTGTTGAAATTTCAAGGGTTCTCCTATGAAATGTTTTGTTATTGTGTAAAGAAGTGTTGTTATAGCATCTTCTATTGGGGATCCATTTTGATCTATTTTTATTGCATTCATTATGTTATCATGCTCTTCTTAGGATAGTACATTATCCCACTAACCTTTAAGTTGACCTGTAAATCTTATAATTATTAATGACGCAACTATCTTATCTAAATTTCCTTTTCCTTTTAAGACTGTTGCAGCCATTGTCATCTGTTGAATGACATCAAGGATATTTTGTTCACTAGCACCATTTATATTCCATTCTATAATGGCATCGCTTGAAAATGTAGCATTGTCAAGGGTATACCTTTCTTCATATTAAAGATCTAGATATGTGGGTCTAGAGTAATAATTCCTAATTTCAGGAAGTGGTTGAGTTTTCTTTAATTTATTAACTTGAAGATCTAGAAGTTCATTTTCTAATTCTTCAATTTTTTATAATGTTTGAACCTTAGGTTCAAATGTTGAACCTATTGTCATTCTTTCTAACATATGTTTTATTTCTTCAATTGAATTATCAGATTTTGACCGAAAATTTATTTTCTTTAAGTTAGATTCCAGAACATTAATTACCTTATATAATGGTCTTTACGGATCTAAAGTTTTATTAATGTTTTGAGATGTTGATTTCTCTTGCCTATCACTTATTTGATTCTCTATTCTTTCTAAGCCTTTAGACATTGTGTGGAGCATTTGATTAGAATAATTATGTTGCTAATTAACTTTATTAATATCTTATTTATCTACTGGTTGAGTTAAAGTTCTTGCTATTATCTTGAACGGTGATGCTTCTACTTCTATTCCTTCTTTAATTTTTGTTACCAAGTGGCCTCAATACTCAAGAGGGAGGGTGAATTAAGTATATAAAATATTCTTGCAAATCTTTCGCAAAACACTTGATTATCAATTTTTATTGAAGCTATTGATTGATAGAGATGAATGGATAGAGAGGATTTAATACTTTCACTCACAAAAGAACCAACCAAGCAAGAAAATATAAACAATGCACAAAGGTAAAAGATTAGGGTTTAGAAGATCAAACACAAGGTTTATCCTAGTTTAGCCACTCATTGCGACCTACGTCTAGTCCTTAAGTAATCACCCGAGATTTTCTACTAAAACTTCAACCTTGAACAAGTGCTTGCTACCTTTACACAACAGAGCACTCACCTCACCTTGGGGTTCCTCACCCTTTATGCTTGAGCCTCAAATTCAAGGGATACCTCACCCTTACAAATTGTTAGAGGGATACCTCACCCTCTTTACAAAGAATCAAAGTGTATGAAATATGAAACTCTCACAAAAGTATGTAATACAAATTGAAGCCCTATGATGCTCTTTAAGAATATCTCAAATTTATGCAAAAACAGAGCACAAGATGATTGAAGGATTGATTCATAAATTAGTACAATAGGAATTAGTTTCAAGTTGTTGGTTAGCCATTAAAGATGACCCAATGACTTGTATTTATAGTGTTTAGCTCAAAGGATTCATTGGGTGTCATTAATGGCAACATTAAATGCCAAGAAAATAGTCGTTGGCTATTGTTAGACTCGTGGTAATCGATTACATGGTCCATGTAATCGATTACATGACTCTTAGAACATGTTCTTGGCTTTCTAGGCACGATGTAATCAATTATAATCCTCATGTAATCGATTACAAAGCCTTTGCCAGATATGTAATCGATTACAACACCAGTGTAATCGATTACATGGCCTCTGCCAGACTTGTAATTGATTACAACACTTGTGTAATTGATTACACTCACTCTTAAACTCATTTTTAAGCTCAATTAAGCTTGATAAGCATTTCCAACTTAGAAATTACTTGGATTTGTTAAGATAGAAACTTGAGTTACATAGTCCAAGATTGAAAACAACTTTTTTTTAAAAAAATGAACTTTCATCATTGAGTTAATTTAAAAAGACCTTTCAAAAACCATTTTGAGATATATTGAGAGCATCTTACATTAAGATTCTAAGACCTATAAACTATACCAAAAATACCTCTTTTGAACTCGGTCTTTGTCTTAACTTTGTTATTATCAAAAACTTCATTCATACACTTCATGACATAAGCATTCACATTCTCCCCTTTTTTGATGATGACAAAATAATATAGGAAAAAGAATAGCATTTATATTTGTGTGCTAGAGATTTAAGCACAACTTTCCCCAGTAGTTTAAGCATGAGGTGAGACAAATAATAAGTAAGTTGCATGTAAAAACTCCCTCGTACTTATACAAGATATGTATTATAATCTCTCCCCCGTTGGCATTATAAAAAAGACATAAGCATTCAATATTTTAGCAACAATACCAACATATAACATACAACCCATATAACCAATAATACCAGTAGTTCAGCGGCATTTAGCATGATACAACCTATATAACCAGTCTCACAACAATAAGGGATAAAACCGATCAATATCAGAGGATAACCAGTCATCATCTCAACAAAATGATGCATTATATCAAATGATCAGATTATATAATCTTAAAACAAAAAATAACCAATCATATACAGAGTCATAAAAGTAACAAACTACTAATGGGTTAAACTGAATATGATGAGAAGAAAAGAACATCGTGACTAAGCCCCATGGTCACTTAGTCACCTCACTATCATTGTCATCTACCTTATCATTAGCAAGATCAAGATCAAGATCCTCCTCGTCATCAATATCTAGATCATCAGTAGAACCAAGAATTTTCTCATTATCATCAAGAACTCCAACTGTAGCACCAGAAGGAGCATATAGGCGCACAGGCATCAGTTATTACCAAGTGGCCTCAATATTCAAGAGGGGGTGAATTGAGTTTGTAAAATATTTTCGCAATTTTTTCGCAAAACACTTGATTATCAATTTTCGTTGAAGTTATTGTTTATCAAAGTTGAATGGATAGAGAAGATAGAGGGCTGTCACTTCTAAGTAAATCAATTATGTAAGATAGTACACAAGATATTCAATAAAATAGTGCACAAAGTAAAGGAGATGAGTTTAGGAAGACAAATAGAAAGTTTTATCCTAGTTCAGCTACTAATCCACTTGTGGCTTACGTCCAGTCCTCAAGTAAACACCTGAGATTTCTACTATATCTTTAAGCTTCAAATAAGTGCTTGACAACTTTTAAAAGATGGAGCACTCAACACACCTTGGGATACCTCACCCTTACAACTTTGAGGGATGCCTCACCCTCTCTTTTACAGATTATACAAAGTATGAATGATGAAAAACTCTCTCAAGAGTATATGATACAAATAGAAGCTTATCAAGGATTCACACTTATAATGCCTAAAACAGAGGATTGATTGAAAAAGATAGTAAAACTCGTATTAATGCTCAACCAAGGTTTTCAAATGAATTGTCCAACCTCCATAAATGCCCAACAACTTATATTTATAACCCATTAATGAAAAAAGCCATTGGAGAGGTGGTTGGGAGCATTAATGGCAGCAAACTAGCCGTTGTTGCTTTTTCTGGACGTGGCCTTTATTCGAATAACACGTTTGTTATTCGAATAAAGCTCTAAATACAACGTTAAAGAAAAGCTCTCTGGAACACGTTATTTGAATAACGTTTTCGTTATTCGAATAAGCATTTTAGAATCTATTTTTCTGAAATAGGTGTTATTTGAATAACAACATGGTTATTTGAATAAACCATTTAAAATCAGGTTTCTGGAAAATATGTTATTCAAATAACATGTGTTATTCGAATAAGAGAATCCTTATTCGAATAAGCCATATTAAAAATGTTTTGCCAACTTTTAATCAATGCCAAGTGATTCGAATTATCTTAATGGCTTTTGGGCACTTAAAGTTTGTTTCTTTACAAACTAAAAACCATTTTGAAACATTTAAAACCAATGCATTGTTTAGATTCTTTGACAAACAAGTTTTAGGGCTTTAGTTTGAATCACATTGTACTTTTACAAAATGATCTAAGTCCTAAAAAATATTCTTGAAGGTCTTGGACTTGATCTTGCAGCATCTTCATGTTTGTTATCATCAAAACAAAGTCTTCATGGGTCAAAGGCCAATTACATCAGCTGTAGCAGGAGGTGTAGCAGAGGATGTGGGAGCATTGGCACCTTTCCTCTATGCATAATCTGGACCCTCAAGCAAAGATCGAATGGAAGCCAACTCTCGATTGGAATGGTCCATCTGCAGCCCAAAATGATCTATCTTATGCTCAAGGCGATCCATCCCAATCTGCAGGTTGCGCATCTCCTAAAGTGTAGTTGTGGCTGGAGTAGGCTGTTGGCCTTCTTCTATATCATCATCCTCCGTCTTTTGAGGAATGTGACCATAACTTCCATGAAGAAGGTAATACCATTTGTTGTCAAGCTTCCTTATTTGAAGCTTTTGTAGTGTATGTAGACTAATGGACTGTGGCCCTTTAGAACTAGTATTTTTTGCCTCCCTAGACAAAGAAATGTGAAAGTGCTCCAAAATAGCTATGACTAGCATGCCATTGGGCAGGGCATGGTTTTTCTTTCTGGCTTGCAACATTTGTTGAATAACATAGTAGGCCCAATTGATTGGTCAGTCAGTGTGCATAGCCCACAAAGTCATCACATCATCCTTGAGAACTTAGGAGTAGTTGCCTCCCCTAGGAACCAAGCCTCTAGCCATAAGGTAGTGGAACACCCTATTTTCCATTATCAGCCCAGTGGCCATCACCCTCTATTTTCCCCTAGGAATCTCATAGCCAACTCTTACCAAAGAAGTCAAAGCAACCTTGTATTCATACTCATTTCTCCATACATTCTCACCACCACAAAAGTATGCACCATCAAATGTCAGCTTAGTCAATCTATACCATAGATCCTTAGTAACAATTATCTATTTCTTTTTAACCTCTGAAATTAGATAATCATCCTTATATTTCAAATTTGTATAAAAAACTTTGACTAAATCCAGATAAATGTTTTTCTTAATGCTCAAAAAATATATCAATCCAAGTCTCTCTACCATTCTAAAACTTTCTAATGGTTCACTAGTGCAAAAGTCTTTAGTTAGATACCTGGGTGAGATAATCTTTCTCAATTGAAAATTTTTGCAGAAGTACTCAGCTCTCTTGGTGGTGTAAAATATTGCGTGAGGTCTGACCCAAAAATGGTGAGTGGAGAAGCGTCAGAGGATGTTCCTACTGAGACCCCTATTCTTAACCTCTTTATGCGCTTTAAAGATTTTGCCATTGTGGTGAAAGGAGAGGAAAAGAATGTAAGGAGGGTGGAAGGAAGGTGTTTTCGTGGTGTTTGGTGATGGAAGAGGGTAAAAAGTGGTGAGAAAAAGATGAAAATTCATGGGTTAGGTCTAGAGAGAGAAAGTGACGAACGTGAGAGGAAATTGGTGGATAATTTTGGGGATTTTTTATGGAATAAGGTTGAGGGTTTTGTAGGGATGAGAAATTCGAGTAAAATAGAGGTGGAATTATGTGATTTGGGAAAGAATTGAGAGAGAAATAGGGAGATTTGGGAGAGGGTTTCGTGGGGTTGTTAAGAGAGAAAAAGAGTTGCAGAACAAAAATGGCTTCAGCGCATGTTGAACCCTTTTTTAAACCCCCTTGTAATCAATTACATTGGAGCTGTAATCGATTACAAGCATTTTGGGTTCCTTGTAATCGATTACAAAGTTAGTGTAATCAATTACATGCTTTATGGAATGGGTGTAATTGATTACATAGTATGTGTAATTGATTACAAGCATTCTGACTTTGCTTGGAACGCTTAGCAGAGCCTTTGTAATCGATTAGAAAGCTCCTATAATCGATTACAAGCCTTCTGAACTTGAATTTTGCACTTCAAACAGCATAAGACTTATACCAAAACTTCCAAAACACTTTCAAAATCTCTCAAACCAATTTTAAACATCATGTAGGCATAGAAACTAACCAGTTCTTGACCCAAAACACATGTTCTTGCAAAAACACTATCTTTATCAAGGATCAAACCACTTTAACAGAAAAAACACTTATCCAACGAAAATGTTGAGCTATTTGGAGGACTTGGTCATGATGGAATACTTGCAAAACAAACTTAGGGAAGCCGCTGACGCTCAAGTCAGTATTGGATTAAAAAAAGATTAAAACATCATAATTGTGCAGTAGGAATTGAATTATGCAGCAAGAACTCAAATTATGCAGTAAGTTATAACATTATGCAGCAAAAATGAGGAAATTTAAATGCATGATTAAACCAATATGTCAAGTTCTCTTCTTATATAAAAGAATGCTTCTTTATTCAAAGGCTTAGTGAAGATATTAACTAGTTGTTTAGTAGTTTCAACAAACTCAAGCATGCAATCACCTTTTTGAACATGATCTCTTATGAAGTAGTGCCTTATTTCATGTGCATTGTTCTTGAGTGATGATCCGTTGATAATTTCAGTATTTTGAATGCCTTATATTTGATCTAATTGGACTCTATATGTGCTTAATTGTTAACATTTAGCTAAGTTTCTGATATAGAGCCTAATCAAATGTTTATTGTGAAACTATGCTTACATGTAGTTATAAACACTCATAATTAAATTGTGCTTTTCAGGAGATCTTTGAGTGTTTAATTCAATTAGCATTAAGCCAAGCTTGATGTCTATCTGAGGAAAGAGCTAAAGACTTTAGAAAATCAATATTACCTCTAGAAGTAAAGAAGGAAGAGTATCTGTGAAGAATCAAGGCTAAGATTGAAGAAAGTAAGTGACACGGCCCGTGTCACCAGACATGGGGTACCCCGTGTCCTTCTCTGGTACCACAAGATTGGGTCTAGCCCTAAGTTTGCCCAACACAGGGTAGGCCGTGTCCTTCTCTGTCATCACAAAAGGGATCCAATTTTGAGTGCACCCGAAGACATGGCCCGTGTCAATAGACTTGGGGTAGGTCATGTCCCTCTCTGACTTCAAATCCTGTTGGAATTATGTTACCAGACTCAAAAGACATGGCTCATGTCTTCGCATCAGGAAAGCAGATACGAATTCTAATGATGCACTAGGTATCCAAAGTTATAAATAAGGTTGCCTAAGGTCCTAAAAGTGGAAATCTGGACTACGAGCCATCAAGGAACTAAAGAGCATATGAAGAACAAGTAAGAGGAAGATTCGATCAAAGATTAGAGACTCAAGCTCAAGCGATCAAAGATCAATCAACCTCAAACCTTGGAAACTAGTTTGATCTTTAGTTTTCTTTTCTTCTTTTATTCTAGACAATGTTTTTCTTTAATTCTTTTTCTGATTTTGAATTTTCCATGTGCGGCTAATTTTCTTATTTAGTTAAGGGAAAATGAAACCCTAGTTTTAATTATATGAACCTTGCATATCTCTTTATATCAATTCAATTGAGTTTTTATTCATATGTTTCTGATCTTAATTTGGTATAAAGGTCTTTATACTTTCTACTAATTTTGAAAGTGGTATAACTAGGATTGCTATGCGCCGTTGCGATGGTAGGACTAGTAAGACATGTAATCTAAGTAATTTAATCTCGGTGTGTGATTAGATCTTAGTGTGATTGGTTTTCTAAATCTTAATGCAATCATTAGGTAGGGATAAGAGCAGTTGCTTTATAACTAACTAGTGATTAGGATTTAATTTGAGCAATTGTTGAATTAAGCAAAACTTAAGGAAAACAAGGGATTTATCTCACAATCACATAAAAGCATAATTGGTTATATTGGTATAAAGGGAATGTAAGTTAGCATAATCATATAAATCTAGTGGTGGATTTCATCTCTTAACCATTATCTTTTAATTGGTAATTCAAATCGTGTTTACTGTTATCACTTTAAATTCAATTTCTGTTTTTAGTTTTAATAAACAAAACCATTTTTTATTGTTTACTATTTTTAAGAGTTTAAATTAGGAATCAATTCATAATGATTAATTGAATTAGTTCTCTTTCGATCGACCCTTGTTAACTACAACTGGTTGCAAGGTTTTTATACTTTGGTGGAACTTAGCAATTGAATTTTGTTCTAAATTTTAATCACAATTCACACCACACCAAATTTTGGTGTCGTTGCTAGGGAACTAATTGTTCAATTGCGCTATTAATTTGTTTCTTATTTTTCACTCTATTTTTATTTTAATTTTTAATATTTTCCTTCCTTCTTTCCGACTGTTTTGTAGGTGTTCATGTCCATTGGTGAAGTGAACGAGCAATTGAGGAATCTAAGGCATTACTTTGAACAAATCAGCTCACAAGCTCAGTTTCCCTTCCAATTCACACCTACTGACATTGAAACTGCCCGTCACATAGATCTTTCAAGTTTTGAGGCATCTAAGATATCTGAGACACCTGAAGAAGTGGTGATGGCAGAAAACACTTTAAGGATATTGGGTGCTCCAAATTTGGACCAACAACCTCTATGCATAGAAATTCCAGAAAATAAAGAGGCATTTGAATTGAAGTTCAAGTTAATCCATTTTTTACCATCTATTAATGGATTAGCCAAAGATGACCTCAACAAGCATTTGAAGGAGATCTATGTGGTATGTTTTAGCATGAAGCCTGCAAGGATTCCAGTAGAATAAGTCAAATTAAGAGCTTTTCTATTCTCCTTAAAAGATTCTGCAAAGGAGTGGCTATGCTATTTGCCACCTGGATCTATCCTGTCATGGCAAGACATGGCTCAGGCCTTCTTAGACAAATATTTCCCTGCTTTAAAGGCCCCAACCATTAGAAAAGAAATCTGCGACATCCAACAAAGGCATGGGGAATCACTTCATGAGTATTGGGAGAGGTTTAAGAGACTATGTGCTAGTTGCCCTCAACATCAAATCAGTGAACAACTTCTGATTCGGTATTTCTATGAGGGTTTATTGGTGATGGATTGTAACATGATTGATGCTGCTAGTGGAGGAGCTTTGGTTGATAAAACTCCTCAAGAGGCTAGGAATTTGATCTCAAGGATAGCTGCTGATGATCACATATTTTATACATTAATAAACCCTCATTTTTAGTCATTTACACTCTTCATGTACTTAATTGATTAAGCCTGGTTATGTTTTGTAAGATTGGACTCAAATTGGACTTAATTGATTTTTTCAGCATTATTTGGGTCTTACACTGTTTTTGTATTTTAGTCATATCTTAAGTTTTAGATGTCTAAAAATTATGAATTTTACCTTGTAGGAAATTTGAGAGAAAGCTCTACAACTTTGATGAAAAGCTCAAAGTCTCAATTAGACATCTAGTGGAGCTAATTGGGCTTGGAAGACAGAACACGAGTTTTGTATTTGGAACCTGAACAATGTACAGTAATCAGAGTATAACTCGGGATGTAGGAATTATCTTGGGCTAAAATTTGGATATTTGAAATTAAGACCTAGATCTACAAATTTCATGAAGAACACAAGAGCTCATTCAGACAACTTGGAGGTGATATTAGGTCTGGAAGTCAAAACAGAGGTGCTGAAATTAGGCCTGAATAGTCTGCAGTAAATGGGTCATATCTTGGGCTGTAGGATGAATTTTTGGATGATTTTAGTGCCATTGGAAAGCTGAGACAAAATGCTACAACTTTCATGAAGACATGTTGCTTTATTCTGATGGCATCCATGAGATCAGTAATGAATGATTTCGGAGACAAAGAATCTCAATAATCCAACCACTAATTCAATAATCCAACCACTCAACCAATCATCCAACCACTCCACCCACTCATCCACCTACTCTTAATCAGCCCCCTTGTCATTTTGTATCCATAATCCTTTATAAAAGGCACCATTGGCTGATCGTTTGGGACACTTGGTGTTAGGCTTAGTTTTTACAAGTTATGATTATTTTCTTGTTTTACTTTGTTGTAATTTTTTCTTGTTCTAAAGTGAAGCTATGTTCATCTTTCTCTTCTTCTCTCTTTCTTTCTTCTTATCTATGAGTAACTAAATCTTCATTTTGCTTGGGTGAAAGAGTGAAGCTCTTGGTAATGAAATAAGGTTAGATTATTCTATTTCTTGTGCTTAAAAGATATATTATTAAATGGACATTATATGTGTTGTATTTTATTTCCAATTAATTTAGAAACCTTCTTTGTATAATGGAGATCTTAATTTATTGTAGACAATAGGATTGGCACAGTGAATGCTTAAACTTATTTACAAATGTTGGTAGATAATTAAAGGAATCATAATATGATTGCATATATAATTGAACTTTGAATGTTATATTTTCCGATTGGAACCTCCGTTGTGTGTGGATTTCAATTGAGTTATAAAGAGAAATAATTTTGCCTTTAATTTATTACCAAGAGTGGATCTTCTAACCTAAGCAAGTTCTTAAATTCATTTGTGAACATCTTCTATTACTTTTGGTGTTGTGATAAATCCTTTCCTACCTCAATTAATTTTTCTTCATCAATTGCCTGTGGATCGACCTCGGACTCCCGAGAAATTTACTACTTGAGACAACCTGCACTTGGGTTTACATCCTTAAATCCTGCAGTCAGCTGCGAACACTCAACAATTCTTCACCAAGAATGACACTAGAGTGAGAGCAGTTAAAGAGGTAGAAACAGCCAGTTTACAGCACCAAATGACTCAGTTGACTGTCATTGTTCAGCGTCTAATGGATAATAGGAAAGCACTGGTAAATCCTTGAAGGATCTGTTGCTCTTCGGGACATCCCACTGATATATGTCC
Source organism: Ormosia emarginata (assembly GCA_029884605.1). Lineage (NCBI taxonomy): Eukaryota > Viridiplantae > Streptophyta > Magnoliopsida > Fabales > Fabaceae > Ormosia > Ormosia emarginata. The sequence continues at coordinate 54,044,677 of JAQQTP010000088.1, forward strand.
CACTCTACAAAAGGACATAAATGAGGAAGTAAAGGCAATAGGGGGATATTCTGGACCTTCCACAAACTACAACCCCTACTCTAACACATATAATCCAAGGTGGAGGGATCATCCTAACTTGAGCTATGGAAAGCAGCCTCAGAATCAACCCCCAGCCTATGGACCTCTAGGATATCAACAGAGACAAGCACCTTTCCCTCAAAGGCACCAACCTACTCAAGCTCCTAGGCAACCTGAGCCTTCGTTGCAGGAGTTAATGAGATAGATGGCTACTAATAACATTCAATTTCAACAAGAAACAAGGGCCACCATCAATAACCTGCAGAACCAAGTGGGGCAGTTAGCCACAGAAATCAACAAGGTTCAGAGCCAATTCTCTGGGAGACTTCCCTCACAACCGGAAGTGAATCCAAGGGAAAATATTAGTGCTATCACATTGCGAAATGGGAAAAGGTTAGATGAACCTCCACCTCCCCCACAAGTAACTAAAATAAAGAATCAAAAGCCAAAAGAGGTAAATGAGGAGGGGCAAATGTAACACCCTCCCTAGGGTATCACATGTCTGACTCCCGACTCAAAACCTGTAAAGAAGTTCACACAAGGTTTGAGTTATAAAAAGTGAGTTTTAAAATTTCTTCTTTACTGAAACATAAATTTACTGAAAGTATTAGGTAATATTGAAAATCATATTTCAACTATTCATTATGCAATATTGACACTAATTAATATCTCATAATTTAAAGAGAAATATAAAACTAACAGACTCTTTTTTTTTTAACAGCAGCAAACCCCATAACGGGTCCTACTTAATAGCACGGTACAAAACTAACGTTAAAACATAACAAACTTATTCTGTTGTGTACCCATCTTGTTGCATCAGACATCTGTTCTATATCTGTTCTTTGTCAACACTGCATACCTTCGAGTCCTGAATGTCCACTCCTTATTGTTGTCACCAATCTCAGAGTATCCATCGCCCGTTATGTCTAAGACAACTCGATCCTTCTATTATTTTATTTTAACAAGTCTGAGACACAAACAAACAACATAACAAAGAGGTGAGATCACCTACGTCAATACCAACATGGCAGCACAGAGATAACACAAACAGCAATATCATACAGATATGTCATACTAGAATTTCAATAATGCACTCAACATTAATCAACTATCATCATCATACTATTAACATTATTATCATCACACAATAATCGCAATAATGCCATCAACATGATTATCATCATCATCATCCAAGTATTTCAAAACAATTGTCATAGCCAATATTCCTCAATTAATATATATCATACAGATATGGACACTCAAATTTATGCATATGTTATGCATGTGCACATAGACTCAGTTTTTCAAAAACAACTCCATGGAGGTTTTCACAATTTCGAGGAGAATGCTCTGTCAATTGTCAGCCTTAGCCCAAAGACAATCTTCCAATTGTTGAAAAGAATCGTGTTCTTGTCGGGTATCGTCAATGCGTTGCAACGGACTGCATCGCCAAGTGACACAAGGTACTCGCCAACTGTCCACTTGGTCGACCGCGCGCCTCGACGCCCCAAGATCCATCATAGACCTCACTATCAATTCTCATTCCCTCTTCAACCACAAAGGGTATATACAATGCACGAATATATCCGTGCAAGTCCAACCCCAAAGGGCCAAATCTTTTCAATTTCATTTGTTCAATGTATCATATGCCTCAACGCATATTTTTTTCCCAATGCATGTATAATGCACCAAATACAATCACAAGCATCTCTTTCCAATGCATATAAAATGCACCAAATTATATTGTATTTTCAACAAACAAAAATCATGTTATCACATTTTCATAGTTATAAAACACTTTCGTCGTGTTTTCAAAATTGCGTAATATTTCCGTTTCATTTTCACAATTTCAAAACGTTTCTGTTACGTTTTCACAATTCCAAAATGTTTATATTACATTTTCAAAATATCGTAACACTTATGTTATGTTTTCAAAATTTTGAAATGTTTCTGTTATATTTTCACAATACAGTGATATTTCTGTTACGTTTTCACAATACAGTAACATTTCTGTTACGTTTTCAAAATACCGCAACTCTTCTGTTGCACTTTTAAAACACGTACTAATTTTTTTAACGTTTCTCTTAATCGCGTAAAAATATACGTTTCTCAAAATCGCATAGTATTTTTCTACTGTTTCAAAATCGCGTAACTTAAAAATCATTCTTTTAAGTCGCATAAATCATTTTCCGTCATTCTCAAAATATTTAAAACACTTTTCAAATCACATAATGATTTTCCGCTATTTTCACAATCACGTAAAAATAATTCATCACTTTTCCATCACGTAGTGATTTTTCAATAGTAATTGATTACGTAAAATATTTAAACGTAATTCAAATCACGTTAAAAATATTTTAACGTATTTAAAATCGCGTAGAAATATTTTTTTTTTCATATTACGTAACTTAAAAATCACATTTTTAAGATCGTAAATAATTTTTCACCACAATTTCATTACAGAAAATATTTCTTAACCTTTAAAAAATTCCTTTTTAACTTTTCTCAATATAATATAACTTTACACTTCATTTAATATATTTTCTTACTCAAGAAAATATTTTTCCACAGTTCTTTACTCAAGAAATTCTTTTTCAAAATATAATTCTCAAAATCACTTTTTCATTGATGTAAATCAACGTTTCAAAACTTAACATTTTTTAACGTATTTCAAAACTTGAAAATAAGTTATACGTTAGTAAATTTTCAAAACACCATTATATTCTCCGTTTTTCCCAAATCAATTCTAAAATCAATTCTCTTCAAAACAAATTAAGATTCAAACCCTTGCAACTTTTCTTTTTCATTTTCATATGAAAGTTCATTTCTCAAGTGATAAAATACTTTGATTTCCCTTTCCAAAATCCTTATACTAAAACATTTTGTTCAAACATTTTGTTTCCACTTTAAAATTACTTTGTTTCATAAAAACCAAAATTATTCCAACCTCCAAAAATCGTAGAGTTTTTGGCCATTGAAGCCATCAAATATTTTCCTCCTAAATTGATATGGTTTTACACAAACAAAACCATTAAAAATTCTTTATTTTCAAAATCGAAATACCGATGGTCATAAAAACCAAACCCATTTGTTCAAATTCATTTTTACTTTCCTTACAAATCCTTTTTCACTTTCTTTGCAAATCCTTAAAATTATCATTGCTATTTTCATTTAAATCTCATGTTTAGTAAAACACTTAGAAACTTTTTACACAAAATAAATCAATAAAAATCCTTCTAAAACCGTATTCATGTACTCTTTGAAAAATAAATTCTTTGTTTATTTTCCTTACTTTTCTAAACATCCATTTTCATCATTCAAGAAAATATTAATTTTGTGAACACCTATCTTGAGGTGTCTTGTTGAAATCCACCATGTTTTAAGTACTCAAAAATCAATTCTTTTGTTCTTGAAAATTTTCAACATGAACCCTAATCAAGGGCATCAAAATCGTAGCTCTTCCTTGGCTATTATTAGAGCCAAAAATCAATTTCCTTTCCACCATCAAGTCATGGCATATACATATATATTTCATCATAAATAATATAAGCATACCATCAAAGCCATAAAAGCATGTATAGCATATCAAGCATATCATCAAAGCTATAAAATCATACAAAGCATATCAAGCATAGAAAATTAATCGAAGCTCATAAACACCCACAAATTAATTACATGACCATGGATATGAATCCTCACATGGATTCCACATCCATCAAATAAAATACCATCTCTCACCACCATGCTTGGTTGGTGAGATGGATCTCCCTCTTACCTCTTGAAGATCCCCCAAAGCTTCTTGATTTGTTTCTTTTTTTCCAAGTCCTTCACCACCAAGGGCTTCTCAAATACAAAACAAAACACAAGTTAATTAACATATCAAGCTTGATTAAGAGGAACCATGGATCAAACATGGTTTAGATCATGAAAAAGAAAGAAGAAATGAAGTTTCCTTACACTTCACCTCAAAAACCTTAGAACTTTGCTCTTGGAAAAACTCCTTGAAGATGGAAGATTTAGAGAAAATCTCCAACATGAAAGTTGCTTAGAATATCATGTAGATTCAAGATCTAAGGTTGGATAAAATTAAAAGAGATTGGATGGTGATTTTAGGGTAGATAACCGAATGGTTTCTCTTGAAGCACAAAGATGAAATTTTTGATTTTTGATAGAAACTTGAAGCTTGGATTTGAAGCTCAAGATGAATGATTTTGGAAAAACTCATAACTAGAGATGTTCTTAGAATGATGTTTAGGTTTAGAAAATCAAGTTGGATGAAATTTTTGAGTGATGGAAGGTGCTCTTGGAGTGCTTGGCCAAAATATGAAGAAGGAGAGAAATGGAGAGAAAACTTGGTAACTTAGCTTCTTGAAAATGTCTAATGATGACCAAGGATCGCAATAATGGTCTTCAAACTTTTTCCTATGTCCTAAAGCTTCTCAATTTCGTAGTTGCCCTCCAATGCATTCTCCTTGAGTGCAAATTGATCAATAATGATCAATTATGATGAAACATTGACCAAGACCACTTAACAATGACATAAAGTAATTAATAATGGTCATAAAGCCTCTTTTTCTTTGTCTTCTAAACAATCCAAAACCATCCCCCTCCATGCATGCTTCTCCTTGTGCATTTAATAAATGACCATAATAATTAGCCACCATTTGGAGCATTTCTAGCCATTGATTAATTCAATGGTTAGGATTTAGATAGATTTTTAATTTTACAAGATTAAATCTAGGCCATTGGATTTTTCTCCTTGAAATTCTAGTCATTGGATGTGTCTCCAAAAATTAATGGTCAAGATTGCTCCTTCAAACTTTAAATCCAAGGGTTATAATTAGTCTTTATCACTTTTTAAGACTAAATCTTCACAATTGATTAAATTAACATCCAATGGTCATAAATGGTCCTTGTTACTTTACAAGACCAATTCTCCACCCTTGATCACTTCTAAATCCAATGGTTATAAATGGTCTTTGTTACTTTTTACGATTAAATCTCTACCCTTGATTACATCTATGGTTGATATCAAAGTCTTCCTAACCAAGCTTATTCTCACACCATTGATTAAATCAATGGTTATTATCCAAGGCTTCTTTATTAAGTTTGTTTCTTAACCTTTGATTAAATCAATGGTTAATATTCAAACTAAGTATTCTCATCCAAGGGTATAAATCAAGTCAAGCTCTCTTTGTTGACTACGCAGTATAATATTTATTCTTGTATCCTACAAATAATATTTTCTTGTATTTTTATCATCCGATAATTAAATACGAGACAAAACACAAGACAATAAAATTTTCTAAAAGCTGTTTTGGTCGGGTTTAGTAAGATCCCTTGTCTCCGTCTTCTAAAAAGTACAAATTTTTCTATGCGTAGAAAAATTTTTACTTTTGGGACCCACTGGGCCCACGTAAGGTCACACTGGGCCCACATAGGACCACATGGGCCCACATACAGTCAAAAAATATAATCATCCACAAAAATCACAAATATTAGAAAACACACAAATATCAAATCAGATTACGTAAAATAATTACCTAACGGTAAAAATTAAATTACGTAAAGTTTTCCCCGGCCTGAAAATTTTTATTTTCCTGACACGGAGGAAATCACTCAAAACGATCAAATATGCTGACGGAATAAACAAAATAATTTTACAGTGCACAAAAATTACTAAACAGTAAAATTCTGTTAACTGTTAAAATTACTGTTTAAGAGATACGGAAATTTGGGGTGTTACAATACTCCCCCTCTTTACAGAAATTTCGTCCTCGAAATTTTGTGACCATGATTTCACACTCTCAAAATAAATATGAATATTACTCTTTCATCTTTTCTTCAGTTCCCATGTAGTTTCACCTCTTACGTTATTCCAAACGATTCTAAACCATTGAAAGTTCTTTATCTCTTGTTCACTTCTTCTGATCAAACAAATATCTTAATAAAAAAAATTTTTCTACGGTTTTCCATTACTGTCTTAACTTTTCCCATAGACAGACTTCTTCAATTTTTTGAAGAATCCACCACGCTTCCCCTACGCCACTTTGATACTCTGACCTGGATATAAATAGGAATATTCTCTCTTGCAAGATATTCCTTCAATTGCAATAGATGAAAGAAAACATCATGGAAAAGAACAAAATGAATCGAATATGTTATCGAACATATTCAGCAAAGAATTGGATGTAACTCGATCTTCAAGAATGAATTCTCTGATATCAATACAGCGGCTACCAACCTTCATTCATGCCTAGAATAGTTTTTCTCTGATAACTTCCAACTAATGTAATGTATTACTTAAAATTTTCTTATCCTCATATCACTTTATTCTCCAGCTTTAGCTTTTTTAACAGGAAACGTCTCACTAACCGAGTTCTCCTTTCAATCGCATTTTATACCAGATACTATGACATGGATTTTTAAATAGGAATATCCTTTCTTGCAAAATATTCTTTCTTGCAAATGCAATATATGAAAGAACATTATAGAGGTTTAGGAAGAAAAGGTAGCGAAATGATCTAATATGTTACCAAACATATTCAACAAGAATTTGATTTTGCCTGATTTTCAGGAATGAATTTTTTTGAAATACTAATACTGTATTGAGACAATCTCATAGGATATGGTTGGAAAATAACCAATCCATTTTCAAAGGTCACATCTGTTTATGAAACAGATCAAACTAACACAAAAATTTTGAACGACAGATCAAACTAACACAAAGATTTGATCTATAACAATAATTTGAATAACTTGAGTAGCTCGATCGACTAAGAATAGAAATAGAATTAAACAAATCAGAGGATAACGAATAATTCTAATATATAATTGATCTATTCAATCATATGCCATAAGGAATAGGTTATTCACAGAAATATTCAGTATGGTTTATAAGATTAGCTCCAATGACACAATCTCCATTGTTTAAATCTTCCGCTCCGAACGCTTCCTACTACCTGAGATTTTACTAACAAAAAACTCTATTTTCAAAGATTGTGTTCCAAACTTCCCGCACTTAAAACAAATTATTTCCTTGGATGTACAATCTTTCGTTAAGTGCCCCTTTCCACACTTCTTACATTTCGGTGCAGATGTCACAGTCAAACTAAACCTGTCATTACTAGTACTTTCTCCACAAGATTGTTGTTGTTGTTGACTTCTTGGAGATTTCGAGTACATTTTCTGTTGGAATCGCTTGACCTTACGATTTCCCTTTTTTCGTAACCAATATAGTCCAACGTTACAGAGTTTCTTATCCTGAGACTGATTTAACTCTAACAAAATCTTAGCTTAAGAAATCAATTCTTGCTGCAGAACAATCTTCTGAGTTTGCTGTATAATTGCTTCAACCACTGTTTGTATTACTTCCAAAGTTGCAGTCATATCACCACCATTATGTCTCGCTTCCACATGCATACGTCTATCACGAGTCATTTCTTTTCTTCAAAGATAGACGAATCAAAATAAAATGGAAACCAACTGTAACCATTTCAAATAAACATTTGTTTCCTTGACGTACATTCCTTCATTAAGTACCTTCTTTCACATCAGTTACTGCCTTTGGTTTCCTCAATGGTGTTAAATACATCTTCCGTTGAAATCAATCACTTTCCAAATATCCTTAAAAATATCGGGTTCCAAAATTACGTAGTCTTATATTCTAAGACTGATTCTCTTCCATTAGATCCTGAACCTCAACTTTCATTTCTTTTCCACTAAACAGCGGTCCTTTGTTCCTGCAGTCATCCTTTCACATTGCTCCCGTTGCTCCCGTAGTTGCAACTGCATTACTAGTAACATGTTCCACTTCCACACAAGTACAACTATCCTGAGCCATTTCCTTTTTTTTTTCTCTCTCGAGGCGTGCGGATCGAAATACAATGGATCTGATATCCATTATAAACAGCATTGTTTCCTTTCAGAAAACAATAACACAGAGAACACAACACAAGCAAAACAGACCTAACCACAAACCCCAAAAGACTCAAACCGTGCTCTGATGCCAACTAATGTAACACCCTCCCTAGGGTATCACATGTCTGACTCCCGACTCAAAATCTGTAAAGAAGTTCACACAAGGTTTGAGTTATAAAAAGTGGGTTTTAAAATTTCTTCTTTACTGAAACATAAATTTACTGAAAATATTAGGTAATATTGAAAATCATATTTCAACTATTCATTATGCAATATTGACACTAATTAATATCTCATAATTTAAAGAGAAATATAAAACTAACAGACTCTTTTTTTTTAACAGTAGCAAACCCCATGACGGGTCCTACTTAATAGCACGGTACAACACTAACATTAAAACTTAACATACTTATTCTGTTGTGTATCCATCTTGTTGCATCAGACATCTGTTCTACATCTGTTCTTTGTCAACACTGCACACCTTCGAGTCCTGAATGTCCACTCCTTATTGTTGTCACCAATCTCAGAGTATCCATCGCCCGTTATGTCTAAGACAACTCGATCCTTCTATTATTTTATTTTAACAGTACAGACACAGCAAACAACATAACAAAGAGGTGAGATCACCTACGCCAATACCAACATGGCAGCACAGAGATAACACAAACAGCAATATCATACAGATATGTCATACCAGAATTTCAATAATGCACTCAACATTAATCAACTATCATCATCATACTATTAACATTATTATCATCACACAATAATCACAATAATGCCATCAACATGATTATCATCATCATCATCCAAGTATTTCAAAACAATTGTCATAGCCAATATTCCTCAATTAATATATATCATGCAGATATGGACACTCAAATTTATGCATATGTTATGCATGTGCACATAGACTCAGTTTTTCAAAAACAACTCCATGGAGGTTTTCACAATTTCGAGGAGAATGCTCTGTCAATTGTCAGCCTTAGCCCAAAGACAATCTTCCAGTTGTTGAAAAGAATCGTGTTCTTGTCGGGTATCGTCAATGCATTGCAACAGACTGCATCGCCAAGTGACACAGGGTACTCGCCAGCTGTCCACTTGGTCGACCGCGCCTCGACGCCCCAAGATCCATCATAGACCTCACTATCAATTCTCATTCCCTCTTCAACCACAAGGGCCATATACAATGCACGAATATATCCGTGCAAGTCCAACCCCAAAGGGCCAAATCTTTTCAATTTCATTTGTTCAATGTATCATATGCCTCAACGCATATTTTTTTTCCCAATGCATGTATAATGCACCAAATACAATCACAAGCATCTCTTTCCAATGCATATAAAATGCACCAAATTATACTGTATTTTCAACAGCAAAAATCATGTTATCACATTTTCATAGTTATAAAACACTTTCGTCGTGTTTTCAAAATTGCGTAATATTTCCGTTTCATTTTCACAATTTCAAAACGTTTCTGTTACGTTTTCACAATTCCAAAATGTTTATATTACATTTTCAAAATATCGTAACACTTATGTTACGTTTTCAAAATTCTGAAACGTTTCTGTTATATTTTCACAATACCATGACATTTCTGTTACGTTTTCACAATACAGTAACATTTCTGTTACGTTTTCAAAATACCGCAACTCTTCTGTTGCACTTTTAAAACACGTACTAATTTTTTTAACGTTTCTCTTAATCGCGTAAAAATATACGTTTCTCAAAATCGCATAGTATTTTTCTACTGTTTCAAAATCGCGTAACTTAAAAATCATTCTTTCAAGTCGCATAAATCATTTTCCGTCATTCTCAAAATATTTAAAACACTTTTCAAATCACATAATGATTTTCCGCTATTTTCACAATCACGTAAAAATAATTCATCACTTTTCCATCACGTAGTGATTTTTCAATAGTAATTCAGATTACGAAAAATATTTAAACGTAATTCAAATCACGTAAAAATATTTTAACGTATTTAAAATCGCGTAGAAATATTTTTTCATATTACGTAACTTAAAAATCATATTTTTAAGATACGTAAATGATTTTTCACCACAATTTCATTACAGAAAATATTTCTTAACCTTTAAAAAATTCCTTTTTAACTTTTCTCAATATAATATAACTTTACACTTCATTTAATATATTTTTTACTCAAGAAAATATTTTTCCATAATTCTTTACTCAAGAAATTCTTTTTCAAAATATAATTCTCAAAATCACTTTTTCATTGATGTAAATCAACGTTTCAAAACTTAACATTTTTTAACGTATTTCAAAACTTGAAAATAAGTTATACGTTAGTAAATTTTCAAAACACCATTATATTCTCCGTTTTTCCCAAATCAATTCTAAAATCAATTCTCTTCAAAACAAATTAAGATTCAAACCCTTGCAACTTTTCTTTTTCATTTTCATATGAAAGTTCATTTCTCAGTGATAAAATACTTTGATTTCCCTTTCCAAAATCCTTATACTAAAACATTTTGTTCAAACATTTTGTTTCCACTTTAAAATTACTTGTTTCATAAAAACCAAAATTATTCCAACCTCCAAAAATCGTAGAGTTTTTGGCCATTGAAAAGCCATCAAATATTTTCCTCCTAAATTGATATGGTTTTACACAAACAAAACCATTAAAAATTCTTTATTTTCAAAATCGAAATACCGATGGTCATAAAAACCAAACCCATTTGTTCAAATTCATTTTTACTTTCCTTACAAATCCTTTTTCACTTTCTTTGCAAATCCTTAAAATTATCATTGCTATTTTCATTTAAATCTCATGTTTAGTAAAACACTTAGAAACTTTTTACACAAAATAAATCAATAAAAATCCTTCTAAAACCGTATTCATGTACTCTTTGAAAAATAAATTCTTTGTTTATTTTCCTTACTTTTCTAAACATCCATTTTCATCATTCAAGAAAATATTAATTTTGTGAACACCTATCTTGAGGTGTCTTGTTCGAAATCCACCATGTTTTAAGTACTCAAAAATCAATTCTTTTGTTCTTGAAAATTTTCAACATGAACCCTAATCAAGGGCATCAAAACTGTAGCTCTTCCTTGGCTATTAGAGCCAAAAATCAATTTCCTTTCCACCATCAAGTCATGGCATATACATATATATTTCATCATAAATAATATAAGCATACCATCAAAGCCATAAAAGCATGTATAGCATATCAAGCATATCATCAAAGCTATAAAATCATACAAAGCATATCAAGCATAGAAAATTAATCGAAGCTCATAAACACCCACAAATTAATTACATGACCATGGATATGAATCCTCACATGGATTCCACATCCATCAAATAAAATACCATCTCTCACCACCATGCTTGGTTGGTGAGATGGATCTCCCTCTTACCTCTTGAAGATCCCCCAAAGCTTCTTGATTTGTTTCTTTTTTTCCAAGTCCTTCACCACCAAGGGCTTCTCAAATACAAAACAAAACACAAGTTAATTAACATATCAAGCTTGATTAAGAGGAACCATGGATCAAACATGGTTTAGATCATGAAAAAGAAAGAAGAAATGAAGTTTCCTTACACTTCACCTCAAAAACCTTAGAACTTTGCTCTTGGAAAAACTCCTTGAAGATGGAAGATTTAGAGAAAATCTCCAACATGAAAGTTGCTTAGAATATCATGTAGATTCAAGATCTAAGGTTGGATAAAATTAAAAGAGATTGGATGGTGATTTTAGGGTAGATAACCGAATGGTTTCTCTTGAAGCACAAAGATGAAATTTTTAATTTTTGATAGAAACTTGAAGCTTGGATTTAAAGCTCAAGATGAATGGTTTTGGAAAAACTCATAACTAGAGATGTTCTTAGAATGATGTTTAGGTTTAGAAAATCAAGTTGGATGAAATTTTTGAGTGATGGAAGGTGCTCTTGGAGTGCTTGGCCAAAACATGAAGAAGGAGAGAAATGGAGAGAAAACTTGGTAACTTAGCTTCTTGAAAATGTCTACTGATGACCAAGGATCGCAATAATGGTCTTCAAACTTTTTCCTATGTCCTAAAGCTTCTCAATTTCGTAGCTCCCCTCTAATGTATTCTCCTTGAGTGCAAATTGATCAATAATGATCAATTATGATGAAACATTGACCAAGACCACTTAACAATGACATAAAGCAATTAATAATGGTCATAAAGCCTCTTTTTCTTTGTCTTCTAAACAATCCAAAACCATCCCCCTCCATGCATGCTTCTCCTTGTGAATTTAATAAATGACCATAATAATTAGCCACCATTTGGAGCATTTCTAGCCATTGATTAATTCAATGGTTAGGATTTAGGTAGATTTTTAATTTTACAAGACTAAATCTAGGCCATTGGATTTTTCTCCTTGAAATTCTAGTCATTGGATGTGTCTCCAAAAATTAATGGTCAAGATTGCTCCTTCAAACTTTAAATCCAAGGGTTATAATTAGTCTTTGTCACTTTTTAAGACTAAATCTTCACCATTGATTAAATTAACATCCAATGGTCATAAATGGTCCTTGTTACTTTACAAGACCAATTCTCCACCCTTGATCACTTCTAAATCCAATGGTTATAAATGGTCTTTGTTACTTTTTAAGATTAAATCTCCACCCTTGATTACATCTATGGTTGATATCAAAGTCTTCCTAACCAAGCTTATTCTCACACCATTGATTAAATCAATGGTTATTATCAAGCTTCTTTATTAAGTTTGTTTCTTAACCTTTGATTAAATCAATGGTTAATATTCAAACTAAGTATTCTCATCCAAGGGTATAAATCAAGTCAAGCTCTCTTTGTTGACTACGTTAAAGTATAATATTTATTCTTGTATCCTACAAATAATATTTTTACTGTATTTTTATCATCCGATAATTAAATACAGTACAAAACACAGTACAATAAAATTTTCTAAAACTGTTTTCGGAGTCAGGTTTAGTAAGATCCCTTGTCTCCGTCTAAACAGTACAAATTTTTCTATGCGTAGAAAAATTTTTACTTTGCCGGACCCACCTGGGCCCACGTAAGGTCACCTGGGCCCACATAGGACCACATGGGCCCACATACAGTCAAAAAATATAATCATCCACAAAAATCACAAATATTAGAAAACACACAAATATCAAATCAGATTACGTAAAATAATTACCTAACGGTAAAAATTAAATTACGTAAAGTTTTCCCCGGCCCGAAAATTTTTATTTTCCTGACACGGAGGAAATCACTCAAAACGATCAAATATTCTGACGGAATAAACAAAATAATTTTACAGTGCACAGAAATTACTAAACAGTAAAATTCTGTTAACTATCAAAATTGCTGTTTAAGAGATACAAAAATTTGGCGTGTTACAGCAAAACTCTAAGGCCCCTAAGGTAAGTATTCTTGCACCTATTACAAAGTATGTCACTAAGGCTCCATTCCCTAGTAGGTTAATTAAGACTAAGAGAGATGATGATGAGAAGGATAGAGATTTTCTTGAGACTTTTAGCAAAGTGGAAATCAATATTCCATTACTGGATGCAATCACACAAATCCCGAAATATGCCAAGTTCCTTAAGGAAGTATGCATCCAGAGGAGGCAACTAAAGGGTAATAAGAGAATTAATATGAACCAAAATGTTTCAGCCCTCATTCATTCTATGCCTCACAAATGCAAAGATCCAGGGACCTTTATAATTTCATGTGTTATAAGCAATTACAAATTTGAGCATGTCATGCTAGATTTAGGTGCTTCTATTAATGTAATACCAATGTCTGTTTTTAAGTCTCTTAGACTTGGCCATTTGCATTCTATAGTTGTTGTGATTCAGTTAGCTAATAGAAGTACTACGCATCCAGTTGGATTGATTGAAGATGTGTTAGTAAAGGTTAATGAACTGATCTTTCCTGCACATTTTTATGTTCTAGAGATGGAGGAAGAGTCATCATCCAACAAGGCTCCGCTCATTTTAGGGAGACCATTCCTCAAAACAACGAGGACCAAAATATATGTGCATGCAGGAACTCTATCCATAGAGTTTGGAGACTCAATTGTTCAGTTTAACATTTTTTATGCTATGAAGCATCCCATGGAGGAGCATTCTGTTTTTCATATTGATTTACTGGGTGATTTAGTTGAGGAAACTTATGATGAATTGTATAATGAATTTCCTGATTTAATTGGCTTCAATGATTCTATCCATTACCACTCATGTAATGATTGTGATGGTGATATGATATGTGTTATTTGTGCTGAGATTTCTGCATACTTGAGAGCTGATGATTCTGTTTATACAGCAACTAATGGTATTAAAGGATCTATCAACAATGATCATGACTCAGTTGCAGACTCTAAGACACAAAGGGAGATGAAGTTGAAGCCCATTGAAGAACTTTCAAAGAAAGGAAAAGAGCACCGAATGGCGGTCACTCCTGTAGTAGATTTTGTTTTTGGACCATGGTCTAACATAAACAATAACAATGACGTTGATAAAGTAAACATGCTACAATTTAATGGTGAAGCCAACGAAATTAAGGAAGGCCAATGGGACCCTGGTGGAAGCCTCCTCATTTGATAAGGATGTTTCTTTTCTTTCCCTCTATTTTAGTTTACTTGTCCTTCATTAATTGATGATTTTAATGGATGTTGTTTTTCTTTTGAGCTTTACATTGAGGACAATGTAGAGTTTAAGTGTAGGGGAGGATTTTACATTCTATTTTATATCTTAATTTTTGTTTTATGTTTTCTACATTTTAATTTTGTTTTTGTTTTTAAATTTTATTTTTCTTGTTTTTGAAAAAAAATATTTGTGTGTTTTTATTTGATTTCCAATGATGTTTTAAGATTTGTGAAGTTTATGAGTTTGAAGTAATTGAAATTCAAGGTTATGATTAATAAAGTTCTTCTTCCATCTTGAATTTGACATACTTGGTTTTGGATGTTTGATTGGTGGATTGAGATTGATAGATGCATACCTTGTGAGATTTTGAGCCTATTGATGGATGAATTTAGCATTTATGCCATTCTCTTTTTTCTTGTGTGATTTTCACTCATGTCTCACTCTAGAACTTGATTTAAGTCTTTTTTAGGTTACAATTTTCACTTGCATGTATGAACATGATTGAGGCCTTCTTTCTTGATTAACTACTTTGGCCAAATAGCCAACCTTGCATCATTTCCTTTTGATTAACCCCTTTGAGCCTATTTGCCTATTCTTTGTCTTAGCTCATTATATGCCTTATGTGAAAAACTATGCTTTTACCTTACCTTAGGGAATGGGAGAATTGTAACACCCTCCCTAGGGTATCACATGTCTGACTCCCGACTCAAAATCTGTAAAGAAGTTCACACAAGGTTTGAGTTATAAAAAGATAGGTTTCAAAATTTCTTTCTTTACTGAAACATAAACTTACTGAAATTCATAAGTATTACTGAAAATATATATTGAAACAGATTCATATACAATATTGACACTAATTAATATTTTACAATTTAAAGAGAAATATAAAACTAACAGACTCTTTTTTTTAACAATAGCAAACCCCATGACGGGTCCTACTTAATAGCACGGTACAACACTAACGTTAAAACTTAACATACTTATTCTGTTGTGTATCCATCTTGTTGTATCAGACATCTGTTCTACATCTGTTCTTTGTCAACATTGCACACCTTCGAGTCCTGAATGTCCACTCCTTATTGTTATCACCCATCTCAGAGTATTCATTGCCCGTTATGTCTAAGACAACTCGATCCTTCTATTATTTGAATTTAATAGTACAGACACAGCAAAACAACATAATAAAGAGGTGAGATCATCTACGCCAATACCAACATGGAAGCACAGAGATAACACAAACAACATATCATACAGATATATCATACCAGAATTCTAATAATGCACTCAACATTAATCAACTATCATCATCATACCATTAACATTATTATCATCACACAATAATCACAATAATGTCGTCAACATGATTATCATCATCATCATACAAGTATTCAAAACAATTGTCATAGCCAATATTCCTCAATTAATATATCACGCAGATATAAATGTTCAGATTATGCATGTACCAAGACTCGATTTCCTACTCCATGGAGCTAAACTCAGGTCAGAGAAAATGATCGAAAAGACCTGCTGGTACCACGTGCCTCAGACCACGTGCTTTAATTCTCATTTCAATTTTTGCACATCTAGCACATACACGACAATCTTTATCAGATCTTGATTAAGAATAGTGTCTTGGTCAAGATCATCGGTGTGTTGCATCGGTCTAACCTACGGGAAGAAGCGCGACCAACCATCCGTGTAAGCAACCCGCACCCTGATGCCCCCAAGGTCAACAAGTGACTTACACTACGCATATCGCACCCACTCAAGAGGTGTGTTTCTCCTAGGCAATCAGCCATATCCAGTCCTCATCGGACCATTCTAATGCATGTATAATGCACCAAATACCAATCACAAGTATAATACCAATCACAGGTATATCTCATAATTTCTCAGATATAGTTTATACAATGCACGAATATATCAGTGCAAGTCCAACCACAAGGGCCATTCTTTTCAAATTCATTTGTTCAATTAAATCATATACCTCAACGCATATATATATATATATATATATATATATATATATTCCAATGCATCTAAAATGCACCACGTGCCAATAACAGGCAAAACTCTTTGTTTTCACAAACAAAGTGTATGGACACCTGGTTCAACAATAATCATCTTGTATTTTTCCAATAACAAAATCATCTTATCATGTTTTCATAGTTATAAAAAAACTTTTGTTGTCGTGTTTTCACAAAATTGCGCAACATTAAGATTACGTTTTTCACAATCCCACAACACTTCACATTGCGTTTTCAAAATCCGTAACACTTTTGTTACGTTTTTAAAATTCCAAAATGTTTTTATTACGTTTTCACAATACCGTAACACTACTTTATTACGTTTACAAAATTTCGTAACATTTCTGTTATGTTTTCAAAATACTGCAACTCTTCTGTTGCACTTTTAAACCGCGTACTAATTTTTCAACATTTTTCTCAATTGCGTAAAAATATACGTTTCTCAAATCGCATAGTATTTTTCCACTGTTTCAAAATCACATAACTTAAAAATCATTCTTTTACGTCACATAAATCATTTTCTATCATTCTCAAAATATTTAAAACACTTTTCAAATCTCATAACAATTTTTCTCTCATTTTCACAATCGCTTAAAAATATTCTATCGCTATTCAATCACGTAGTGATTTATCAACAGTAGTTCAAATCATGTAAAATATTTAAATGTAATTCAAATCGCGTATAAATATTTCAACGTATTTAAAATCACATAGAAATATTTTTCCATATCACGTAACTTAAAAATCATGTTTTTAAGATACGTAAATAATTTTTCACCACAATTTCATTACAGAAAATATTTCTTGACCTTTAAAAATTCCTTTTTAACTTTTCCCAAAATAATATAACTTTATACTTCATTTAATATATTTTCTTACTCACAAAAATCTTTTTCCACAATTCTTTACTCAAGAAATTCTTTTCGGAAAATAATTCACAAAATCACTTTTCCATTGATGTAAATCAATGTTTCAAAATCTTAAATTTTCCTAACGTACTCCAAAACTTGAAAATAAGTTATACATTAGTAAATTCTCAAATCATCATTATATTCTCCATTTTTTTAAAATCAATTTTAAAATCAATTCTCTTCAAAATAAATTGAAGTTAACACATTTTCAACCTCTCTTGTCTTTCATTTACAAATTTTTTTCAAGTGATAAAACACTTTGATTCCCTTTCCAAAATCCTTGTATTAAATCCAGTTATGCTTCCACTTTGAAATTCACATTGTTCATAAAAATCAAGGCATTACAAGCCTACAAAAACGTGGACATGACTATTGAAATCATCAAAACATTTTTTCTTCTAAATCAATATGGTTTTACACAAACAAAACCATTAAAGCCATCAAATACTTTTCCTTTTAAATTGATATGGTTTTACACAAACAAACCATTAAAATTTTGTTCTCAAAACCGAAATACCAATGGTTATAAAACCAAACCCATTTGTTTAAATTCATTTTTACTTTCTTTACAATTTTTTTTTCACTTTCTTTGCAAATCCTTAAAATCAACATTTGCCCGTTTCATTCAAAACTCATGTTTAGAAAAACACTTAGGGTCTTTTTTTTACACAAAATAAATCAATAAAAATCCTTCCAAAAATTGTGTTCATGTACTCTTTGAAAACAAACCCTTTGTTTATTTTTCATACTCTTCAAATCTTCCATTTTCATCTTTCATGAAAATATTAATTTGTGAACACCTATTTTGAGGTGTCTTGGCTGAAATTCTCAATGTTCTAGGGACCCAAAAATCAATTCCCTTGTTCTTAAAAATTTTCAACATGAACCCTAATCAAGGGCATCAAAATCGTAGCTCTTTCTTGACCATTGAGACCAAAATTAATTTTCTTTTCATCATCAAATCATGGCATACACATACATACACAATATATATATATATATCAAAAGCATGCCATTTTATCATCATGCATAGTATAAGCATACCATCAAAATCATGGATATGAATCCTCACATGGATTCAACATCTATCAAATATAAGACCATCTCTCACCACCATGCTTAGTTGGTGAGATGGATCTCCCTCTTACCTCTTGAAGATCCTCAAAATCTCCTTGTTTTGCTTTTTTTTCCAAGTCCTTCACTACCAAGAGCTTCTCAAATACAAAACAAAATACATAAAAATTAGTATAGTAAGCTTGATGAAGAGGAACCACGGATCAAACATGGTTTAGATCATGAAAAAGAAGAGAAGAAATGAAGTTTCCTTACACTTCACCATAAATACCTCATAACTTTGATCTTGAAAAAAGTCCATGAAGATGAATGATTTAGAGAAAGTCTCTAACATGAAAGTTGCTTAGAACATCATGTAGATTCAAGATCTATGGTTGGATGAAATTAAAAGAGATTGGATGGTGGTTTTGAGTGTCTTGACCGAATGGTTTCTCTTGAAGCACAAAGATGGAATTTTTGATTTTTGATAGAAACTTGAATCTTGGATTTGAAGTACTAGATGTTGGATTTTGAAGAAATCTTCAACATGAAAGTTGTTTAGAATAAGGTAAGGATTCAAGAAACTAGGTTGGATGAAATTTTTGAGTGATGGAGGGTGTTCTTAGAGTGCTTGGCCGAAATCTAGAGGAGAAGAGAAATGAGAGAAAATTTTGCTTCTTGAAAATGAACAATAATGGCCAAGAATGACCAAGACCACTAATAATGGTCTTCAAACTTTTTCCTATGTCCAAAAGTCTCTCAAAACCGTAGCCCCCCTCCAATGCATTCTCTTTGAGTGCTAATTGATCAATAATGATCAATTATGATGAAACATTGACTAAGACCAATAATAATGACATAAAACTTTTTCTTTGGCCTAAAAAGCCTACTCAAAAATGTCTCCTCCTTCAAGTAGTCTTCAAAACCGTCCCCCACCTTCTCTTGCTTCTTTAAAATGTGACAAATTTTGCTAACCATTATTTGAAGCCTTTCTAGCCATTGATTAGTTCAATGGTTAGGATTAATGTAGGCTTTAGATTTAACTTTAGGTAGAAGACTTAATATAGGCCATTGGATCTTTCCTCCTTTAAATTCTAGCCATTAGATGTGTCTCCAAAATTAAAGGTCAAGATTACTCTTTCTTACTTTTAATCCAAGGGTCATAATTAGTCTTTGTCACTTTTTAAGACTAAATCTTCACCATTGATTAAATCTAAATCCAATGGTCATAAATGGTTCTTGTTACTTTACAAGACCAAATCTCCACCCTTAATCAATTCTATATCCAATGGTTACAAATGGTCATAGTCACTTTATATGACCAAATCTCTACCCTTGATTTAATCTCCATCTAATGGTTATAAATGATCTTATTCACTTTTAAGATCAAATCTCCACCGTTGATTAAATCAAGATCATGTCTCCATCATTAATTAAATCAATGGTGGATATCCAAACCACCAAGGTTGACTTAAGCAATATAATTTCTATTTTTATCTATTAAAACCCCATGAAAGATTATATTTACTGTATTTTTATCGTCTGATAAATAAATACAGTACAAAATACAGTACAAAAAAATTTCTAAAACTATTTTCGGATTCAGGTTTAGTAAGATCCCTTGTCTCCGTCTAAACAGTACAAATTTTTCTATGCGTAGAAAAATTTTCACTTTGCGGGACCTACCTGGGCCCACGTATGGCCACCTGGGCCCACATACACCTCATGGGCCCACAAATAGAAAAAAATTCATAATCATCCACAAAAATCATAAAAATTATAAAATACACAAATTTCAAATCAGATTACGTAAAATAATTACCTAACGGTAAAAATTAAATTATGTAAAGTTTTCCCTGGCCCGAAAATTTTTATTTTCTTGACACAGAGTAAATCACTCAAAACGATTAAATACGTTGACGGAATAATCAAAATAATTTTACAGTATCCTGAAATTACTAAACAGAAAAATTCTGTTAACTGTCAAAATTACTGCTTAAGAGATAGGAAATTTTGGGATGTTACAAGAATATTAGTTCATTTTCATTGGAGGAGTTCTTTTGCTTGCAAGTATTTGATAGGACAAGTGTGGGGTTGTGTAAGTTGATGTGCAATATACAAAGTGTTGGTGAAAGAAAAGAAAAGAAAATGCAAAGAAAAAGAATAAATGCAAGAAAGGTTATAAATGAAAAGAAAGAAAAAGGAAAGATATATGTAAAGAGAATGTGCATTATATAGATTTGAGGGGATAAAATTTCATGTTTGTCAATTGAGTTCCTCCCCAATGTTCTTTTATTCTCTTGGGTACTTATCTTGCCATAACCATATTATTTCCTTCCCTTACCTTGGCCTCATTACAACTTTGAATAAAACCCTCTTGATTTGTGTATGCATGTGTTTGAGTAATGGAGAAGTAGAAGATAAGCAAGCTTATGGTAGTGCGTTTTTCATGGGTTGAATTGAGTGAAATACTTACCTTATAAACACCTGAGAGATTGAGAGTGTATCTTATGAGGATCTATCATTCTTAATTCATGTTTTTCAAATTGAAAATATCTTGTTTGCTGGTTTGAGATGTGAAGAATTGTTATCTCTTGAATGTTTTGATCCCTTGAATCTTTCCTTGCTCTTCTTCCTTACAAACTTTTGACGTTCTTGAATATCATTGGAATTGAGTCTTTAAAGTTTTTAGCTTTTGAATTTGTTTTGTTTTTCCTTGTTCCCTAGCTTGGTCTTATGTTTTGCTTAGGAGTGCAAAAGGCTAAGTGTTGGGGTATTTGATCTGTTGATAATTTCAGTATTTTGAATTCCTTATATTTGATCTAATTGGACTCCATATGTACTTAATTGTTAACATTTAACTAAGTTTTTGATATAGAGCTTAATCAGATGTTTATTGTGAAACTATGTTTAAATGTGGTTAAAAACGCTCATAATTGAGTTGTGCTTTTCAGGAGATCTTTGAATGTTTGAGTCAATTAGCATCAAACCAAGCTTGATGTCCATCTGAGGAGAGAGCTAAAGACTTTAGAAGATCAATATTACCTCTAGAAGCAAAGAAGGAAGAGTATCTGTGAAGAATCAGGGCTAAAATTGAAGAAAGTAAGTGACACAGCCCATGTAACCAAACACGGGGCACCCCGTGTCCCTCTCTGCTACCACATGATTGGGTCTAGCCCTGAGTTTTCCCAACACAGCTCGTGTCCCTGACACGGGGTACGCCGTGTCCTTCTTTGTCATCACAAAGGGGATCCAATTCTGAGTACACCCGAAGACACGGAGTAGGTCGTGTCCCTTTCTGACTTCAAATCCTATTGGAATTATGTTACCAGACTCAAACACGGGGTGGGTCGTGTCATATGACACGGC
Organism: Ormosia emarginata; assembly: GCA_029884605.1. Taxonomy (NCBI): domain Eukaryota; kingdom Viridiplantae; phylum Streptophyta; class Magnoliopsida; order Fabales; family Fabaceae; genus Ormosia; species Ormosia emarginata. The sequence goes on from JAQQTP010000088.1 coordinate 54,066,627, forward strand.
CCGTGTCCTTGCATCAAGAAAGCATATACGAATTCTAATGATGTACTAGGTATCCAAAGTTATAAATGGGGTTGCCTAAGGTCCTAAAAGTGGATCTCTGGACTAGAAGCCATCAAGGAACTGAAGAGAATATGAAGAACAAGCAAGAGGAAGATTCGATCAAAGATTGGAGACTCAGGTTCGAGTGCTCAAAGATCAATTAACCTTAAACCTTAGAAACTAGTTTGATTTTTTGTTTTCTTTTCTTCTTTTATTCTAGACGATGTTTTTCTTTAATTCTTTTTCTGATTTTGAATTTGTCATGTGCGGCTAATTTTCTTATTTGGTTAAGGGAATATGAAACCCTAGTTTTAATTATATGAACCTTGCATATCTCTTTATATCAATTCAATTGAGTTTTTATTCATATATTTCTGATCTTAATTCGATATAAAGGTCTTTGTACTTTCTACTAATTTCGAAAGTGGTAAAATTAGGATTGCTATATGCGTTGCAGTGGTAAGACTAGTGAGACATATGATCTAAGTAATTTAATCTCGGTGTGTGATTAGATCTTAGTGTGATTAGTTTTCTAAATCTTAATGCAATCATTAGGTGGGGATAAGAGCGGTTGCTTTATAACTAACTAGTAATTAGGATTTAATTTGAGCGGTTGCTGAATTAAGTAAAACTTAAGGAAAACAAAGGATTTATCTCACAATCACATAAAAGCATAATTGGTTATATTGGTATAAAGGGAATGTAAGTTAACACAATCATATAAATCTAGTGGTAGATTCTATCTCTTAACCATTGTCTTTTAATTGGTAATTCAAATCACGTTTACTGTTATCACTTTAAATTCAATTTATGTTTTTAGCTTTAATAAACAAAACCTTTTTTTTATTGTTTACTGTTTTTAAAAGTTTAAATTAGGAATCAATTCATAATGATTAATTGAATTAGTTCTCTGTGGATCGACTATTGTTAACTATAACTGGTTGCAAGGTTTTAATACTTTGATGGAACTTGGTAACTGAATTTTGTTCTAAATTTTAATCACAATTCACACCACACTAAGTGCAAAATGAGATTTTTAGACAAATTGATTGCACTAGTTGTAACACCCTCGAGAATGTGTCAAGCTTGTATAGTATTAGGATGTTACACTAGTGTTATCACATCTTATAGGGATGCAATCAAGCTCAAGACCATAGTCTAGAAGTTGTTGCTTCATCCAAAGGATTTGAGCATGACAACTCCCAGCTGCAACATATTCAGCTTCAGCTGTAAACAATGTCACACTATTTTGTTTCTTGCTGTACCAAGAAACTAGTGAGCTTCTAAGCAAGTGGCATATCCCACTAGTGCTTTTCCTATCCAATTTGCATCCAGCAAAATCAGAATCAAAATAACCAATAAGGCAACATAAAGAACTTTTAGGGTTGTGAAGTGCCAATTAGATACTTCATTATTCTTTTTACAACATTTAAGTGTGATTCTTTAGGATTTTCTTGAAATCTAGCACACATGCACACACTAAACATAATATCATGCCTATTTATTGTAAGATAAAAGAGTGAGCCAATCTTACCTCTATATTTTGAGATTTCTAAAGATTTACCTCCTTCATCCTTGTCCAAATAGCAAGAGGTGCTCATTGGTGTAGCCATATGCTTAGTGTTGTCATTCCAAACTTTTTGAACAACTCTTTGAAATACTTGGATTGAATTATGAAAGTCACATCCTTTGTTTGCTTGTGATGAACGATGTCGCACTCGCATCAAAATAGACTAGGATTTATAATGGAATATAGCATAGTGCATAACCTAGGTCATCTCCCAAGGATCAATTCAGATTTCTCAAGCACGTTAGAAGTTATCAATAAGTAGGGGGTTTTGTTCATTAACAGTAGTAGAATACGAAATCAAATCAAATCAAAGTTAAAAGAAAATTCAATTAAGGAAACACCAATCTAAGGTCTTCAATTCAAGTGGCAGAATTAATCATTGTTCAAAGAGAATGGAATTCTGTTGCTTACACCTCTGTTAATTTGAATTCAACTAGATAATTACCTAGAAATTCATCAACTAAAACAGAATCACAATCACAGTTCTTGATTAAGGTTGATTTAGGAACAATTTCGAATTAACATAGATTACCAATCAATGATCTATTCTCCATTAGATTCGGATTAATCAACCCTAATTCTAACTTCAATTGAAGAAGGAGAAGAGGGAAGAACACAATCAAAATTCACAATTAAGCAAAAGAACTCAAAACTCTAACCACAATCATTGAATTCCTTGGATTGATTGGGGCTTTAGCCTTCCATGGCCATTACGAAAATGCAGAACTTCAGAGAAGAAAGAAAATGAAAATAGAGAAGAAGAAAAGAGAGAAAAAAGGTTTTTCTTTCAATCTGTAAAAGCTGAACAAGTAAATCCAAAAGTGTTTTTCGTTTTCTGACTTCCTCTATTTGTAACTGAAAAGTATTTTATAATTCCTAATCTACCCCTACCCCAAATTGTAGCCCTCTGAATAAGCTTTTCAGAGACATATCATTTGTCTTAATTGGGCTTAAATTGAGAGAGTTATGCCCAAATTAGTGGGGGAAGGTCCAAGCTTTGTGACAGCAACAACATCCTAACTTTGAGGCCTAATTTTGCCTTGAATCCAGCTGAATTAGAAAAATTGCATTACACAAAATTGTAGATCTTCGTCTCAGCTTTTAGAGGACTCCAAGATCATCCAAATACGATATTTGTAGCCCAAGTTATGGCCTGTACAAGACAGAAAGGTCAAAATGAGCTAAAATCCGAAAATTAATGAAGTTTTTACAATTAAGCTCAATGAAGACCAATCATCTAAAACTCACCCCCAAACATAGTATTGGATACAATTAGCATCAATTAGGCCAAATATAAAGCAATAATGAATGCCTCAAAAATTGATTGATCAAATTCCCCCACACTTGAACTTTTGCATTCCCGGGCAAAATACAAAATTGAACCAAAAGGGGTTTCAACAAAAGATCACAAGACCAATATACTTTCCAATGAATTGCAAGAATGCTAGGTAGTGATCAAGATTCAAACATCCAAAGTATCAAGGAGTCAAGACAATCATGAATATATCTCTCTACATCTCAAGCAAGCAAGAAGACAAATCGAATCAAATGATGAACCAAAAGTGATAAGATCCTCACTAGGCATACTCTACTCTCTAAGTGTTTAGGATTGTATTTACACTCAAAGCACCTATGAAAGCAAGTACTACCATAAGCTTGACAAGTCTCTAATTTTCACCACTTGAAACACATGCAAATAAAGATTAAAAGGACTTATTCAAGGTTGTAATGGGGCCAAGGTAAGGGAAGGAACAATATGGATCTGGCAAGTTAAGCACCCAAGATAATAAAATAGCAATGAGGAGGAACTCAAATGACAAGTAATGCACATTCTCTTACTTTCACAACCTTGATTGAATTCATTCATTCTTCATTTTTCGATTTTCAATTCATTATTTTTTTTTTATTTTTTTTAAATTCAATTCATCCTTCCTTTTCTTTTTCTTTTTTTCTTTTTTTTTTATTTATCATTTTTCGTTTTTTTTTACCTTGCATGCATATTACACAATTTGTACAACCCCCACACTTGAACTATTATTTGCCTACAAGTAAAAGAGCTCCTTAAATGAAATGAACCAATGCTCTCCTATTCCCTAAGGTAAGGCAAAATCATGGTTTTTCACAAAGGCATAAAATGAGCTAAAACAAAGAATATGCAAATAGGCACAAGGGGGGTAATCCAAGGGAAATGATTCAAGGTTGGCTATTTGGCCAAAGTAGCTAAGCAAAGAAAGAAGGCCTCAATCATCTCAATACATACATGTGAACAAGGAACTTCAAAAAGAATCAAGTCAAGTTCTAGAGCACCAACAATCATAAGTGAGATTACACAAGAAAGAAAGGGAATGGCATAATGCAATCCATCCGTGTATAAGGTCCAAAATCTCACCAAGGACAAACCTATCACAATTGATGCAACACTTTAATTCTCAATGCCAGCTTGCTAAACCAAAAATGCAAGAAAAATATTTATATCATGTCATGAAATCTCAATCTAAGAATGATGAAATTACTCACAACCTGTACAAACCAAGAAATCCAATGAAAAGCATGCAAAATTTATCAAAACCGAAATAAGAACAAAAAAAAAACAGAAACAACAAAAACAACAAAAATAGAAAAACAGAAAAACAGAAAAACAAAAACAAATAAAAACAGAAATAGAAACAGAAACAGAAAAAGTCCCTCCCCACACATAAATCACACATTGTCCTCAATGGAAACACAAAGCAAAAAAACAAGTATACATGTGAAATAAAAGAGCAAGGGAGGAAAACACCCTCATCATGGTGGGAAGATTTGCACTTGGGGAAAGGTGGGCTTTGCCAAGGAGAGCTCCTCTACAGGTGTGGGGCTTGCAGGGCTTGTGGGGCTCTCAAGAAAGGGCTTAAGACAGTGACCATTAACCTTGAAACTCTTATTGGTGGCTTCATTCGAAATCTCCACTGCACCATAAGGAAAGATGCTAGTGACAACAAAAGGACCATCCCACCTAGAACGGAGCTTACCGGCCATGAGTTTAAGGCGAAAGTTGAACAAAAGCACTCTTTGGCCAATGGAGAACTCCTTTCTAGAGATCATCTTATCATAGAAATGCTTAGTCTTTTCATTATAGATCCTTGAATTCTCATAAGCCTCCAAGCGAAGTTCTTCCAATTGTTGCAATTGAAGCTTCCTCTCTGAACTTGCTTGGTCAAATGCTAAGTTACAACTCTTCACTGCCCAGTATGCACAATGCTCTATCTCCACCGGAAGGTGACATGGTTTACCAAAGACAATCCTGAAAGGAGACATCCCTATAGGTGTCTTGTAAGTGGTACGATGAGCCCAAAGAGCATCTTCTAACCGGCGGCTCCAATCTTTCCTATTCGGCACCATCTTCTCCAAAATCTGCTTGATCTCTCTGTTAGAAATCTCGGCTTGCCCGTTAGTTTGGGGATGATATGCAGTAGATACTCTATGCACGACCCCATACTTTCGAAACAAAGCCTCCAAAGTCCGGTTACAGAAATGAGTCCCTTGGTCACTAATGATAGCTCGAGGCACTCCAAACCTGCAAAAGATGTTAGACTTGACAAAATCCACAACAACTCGAGCATCATTAGTCCTGGTGGCCTTAACTTCCACCCATTTAGAGACATAATCAACCGCAAGTACAATATAAGAAAAACCAAAAGAAACAGGGAAATGGCCCATAAAATCGATACTCCAAACATCAAAAACCTCACAGAAAAGAATGGGCTGCTGGGACATCTCCTACCTGCGAGTGATAGCCACTCCTGCTCTCTGGCACTGCTCACAAGTAGTGAAAGCTTGATGCGCATCTCTGAAGATGGTAGGCCAGTAGAATCTAGAATCCAGCACCTTCCTAGCTGTCCGTTGTGGTCCAAAGTGTCCTCCAACTGGAGAGGCATGACAGAAGTGAAGAACTGACTGGATCTCATGGTCAGGTATGCATCTACGAATCACCTGGTCACTACAAAATTTCCACAAATATGGATCATCCCACACATAGTATTTAGCATCACTCTTAAGCTTAGCTCTCTGTGATCTAGATGCATGAGGGGGAAAAACAGATGCAACCAAGTAATTAACTAAATCAGCAAACTAAGGGGAAAGTGGGGTATCATGTTGCTGCATGAGCTGCTCATCTGGAAAGTCATCTCTGATAGGAGAAGGGTCAGCAGCTCTTTCGATCCTGCTTAAATGATCCGCCACCAAATTCTCTGCACCACTCCTATCTCTAATCTCCAAATCAAACTCCTGGAGAAGAAGCATCCATCTAATCAATCTTGGCTTCGATTCTGCTTTCTTCAACAGGAAGTTTAATGCTGTATGATCAGTAAAGACAACCACTCTAGAGCCAAGCAAATATGATCTAAACTTATCAAGTGCAAATACAATGGCAAGCAACTCTTTCTCAATGGTTGTATAGTTAGCCTGTGCAGCATCTAAAGTCCGAGAAGCATATGAAATGACATAAGGAAATCTGCCAACTCTCTGTGCAAGGATAGCTCCCAATGCATAGTTAGATGCATCACACATGAGTTCAAAAGGAAGTGTCCACTCTGGTGGCTGAATGATGGGAGTGGTGGTCAAAGCTCCTTTGAGGCAATCAAAAGCCTCTCTGCATCTGTCATCAAAATCAAAAACAACATCTTTCTGCAACAAGTTGGACAGTGGAAGGGCCTTTTTGCTGAAATCTTTAATGAACCGCCTGTAGAAACCTGCATGGCCAAGAAAAGAACAAACCTCTTGCACGCAAGAGGGGTAAGGTAACTGGGAAATGACATCAATTTTAGCAGGATCTACTTCTATACCCTTCTGAGAGATGATATGGCCTAAGACTATGCCTTGTTCTACCATAAAATGACACTTCTCATAATTAAGAACAAGGTTAGTCTCAATGCACCTATGCAAAACTCTATCCAAACTGTCCAAGCATGCATCAAAGGAAGAACCATAAATAGTAAAATCATCCATAAACACCTCAATGTAATCCTCTAAAAAATCTGTAAAGATACTTACCATGCATCGCTGGAAAGTTCCAAAAGCATTGCATAGGCCGAAAGGCATCCTCTTGTAGGCAAAAGTACTAAAAGGACATGTGAAGGTGGTCTTCTCCTAGTCCTCTGGTGCTATATGGATCTGGAAGTACCCCGAAAAACTATCAAGAAAGCAGTGGAAAGATTTTCCAGCCAAGCGCTCAAGCATCTGATTAATAAAGGGCAGAGGAAAGTGATCCTTTCTTGTTGCTTAATTAAGCCGCCTGTAATCAATACAAACTCTCCAGCTACTCTACACTCGAGTAGGAATCAACTCATCATGATCATTCTTCACTATTGTGATTCTTGATTTCTTTGGAACCACTTGAACTGGACTCACCCAAGCACTATCTGAGATAGGATAGATGATGCCTGCTTGCAGAAGCTTGGTCACCTCTTTCTTTACCACATCCAGGATCAAAGGGTTGAGTCGCCTCTGTGGTTGTCTCACTAGTTTAGCACCATCCTCAAGTAGTATTCTGTGCATGCACATAGAAGGACTAATGTCAGGAATGTCAGCCAAGGTCCAGCCAATAGCTTTCTTATGCTTCCTCAGTATTTGCAACAACCTCTCCTCCTGTTTAGCATGGATGGCAGTAGAAATGATCACTGGTAGCTGCTTGTCCTCCTCTAAGTATGCATACTTAAGGTGCTCTAGGAGTGACTTAAGCTCCAGTGTAGGTGGCTGCACTACAGATGGAAAGATCCTGGTGGTAGGAGCTGTGTTCACAACCTGTAATCCAACAAAATCAGATTCATATGTACTTGCTGTAATCAAATTATTGCATTCTGACTTCATTAAAATTGCTGCTGAACCACCATTTAACTGTTCAAACTCCATACAATCTATATCAAAATCACCATGTAAATAGGATGCAATCTTAGTACAAACACTGCACGTTTCCAAAATAATACAAGTAGCACATGTGTAGGTATCAACAAAATCAGAAAAGAATGGAAGATCATCAGCAAAGAGCTCAGAAAGGCTATCATCAGCTATATCAGCCAGCAAATCTATATGGAAAATTGAATGTTCTTCCATAGGGTGCTTCATGGTATCCAAGATGTTAAATCGAACCACACTATTTCCAAACTCCATGAAAAGAGTGCCTGCATGGACATCAATTTTGGTTCTGGCAGTTTTGAGGAAAGGTCTACCAAGAATGATGGGAGCTTTGCTAGATTCGAATTCTCCATCCATATCCAGAATGTAGAAGTCTGCAGGAAAAATCAAATCATTAACTCTAACAAGGACATCTTCAATGAGTCCAGCAGGGTATGCATTGCTCTTATTTGCCAACTGAATGATAACTCTTGTATTCTGCAAGGGTCCAAGAGCAAGAGAGTTGAACACTGACATAAGCATAACATTAATTGAAGCACCTAAATCCAACATGGCATTTTTGAATTTGCTATTGCCTATGGTGCATGGGATAGTGAAAATCCCTGGATCCTTGCATTTTTGGGGCATTGTAGGCTGTGTAAGTGCAGACACATTTCTCCCCATACTGATCTTCTCATTTCCCTTTAGTCTCCTTCTGTGAGTACACAAATCCTTAAGAAACTTAGCATATCTTAGAATTTGCTTGATTGCTTCAATGAGAGGAATGTTCACCTCAACTTTCCTAAATGTCTCCAAGATCTCTCTATCTGTGTCAGTCTCATAAGTCTTCTTAAGCTGCTCACTCAAAAATTACAAAAATGCCATTGTCTCACCTAAAATTGCTCAAAAACCCTATCAAACGATGGATTTTGCCCAAATTTTAGAATGATGGTTTACCTTTGGGGACCAAGTTTCAGCTCAAGACTCCATCGCAACACCAGTTCCTGTCTACTAGTGCCTTTTTAGATTCAGAAAAATGGGAGCAAAGTAAAGAGTGAAGAGTGAAAGTGGAGGTGAAACTCAAGAATGAATATGAGTAACTTGCAAATATCAATAATGAAGCATATGGATGATCAAATGCAGCAAAATGACATGCAACAGCTGAATGTAGTGCAAGGAGACCAATGGAACAGTAACTGCTATGCAGCAAAGTAGGTTATGCATTCAGCGGGTTATGCAGCAGATTATGCAGCAAATGATTGTGTTAAATGTGCAACAGTAACACGAATTGGGCAGCAATTGAAGCCAAAACTAATGGAACAGTAACAGAGATCAATGAACTGCCAAAATGCAATGCAACAGAATTGAACCAGAATTGAATAATGATGTGTTGCAGTAGAAAACACAATGGAACAATAAAATGAACTGAACAAAACAGAATTATTCAGCAAAACAGGATTATGCAGCAAAATTGTTCACAACCTTTTACGGTTCTGTAGAACTTAAGTAAAGTAAGTAGCAAAATGTGAATTATGCAATCAGTTCATGCAAAATCCAATGGAAAGAATGCGTTAACAATTAGTGCAGCAGAGTTCAGAATACAAAGAGTTGATCATGAACACAGAGAAATTAGCAACTATTAGGAACTCCTAATAAACCTAAGAAACCGAAAATATATCCTCGGCAACGGCGCCAAATTTTGATGAACGATGTCGCACTCACATCAAAATAGACTAGGATTTACAATGGAATATAACATAGTGCATAACCTAGGTCATCTCCCAAGGATCAATTCGGATTTCTCAAGTATGTTAGAAGTTATCAATAAGTAGGGGGTTTTGTTCATTAACAATAGTAGAATACGAAATCAAATCAAATCAAAGTTAAAAGAAAATTCAATTAAGGAAACACCAATCTAAGGTCTTCAATTCAAGTGGCAGAATTAATCATTATTCAAAGAGAATGGAATTCTATTGCTTACACCTCTGTTAATTTGAATTCAACTAGATAATTACCTAGAAATTCATCAACTAAAACAGAATCACAATCGTAGTTCTTGATTAAGGTTGATTTAGGAAAAATTTCGAATTAACATAGATTACCAATCAATGATCTATTCTCCATTAGATTCGGATTAATCAACCCTAATTCTAACTTCAATTGAAGAAGGAGAAGAGGGAAGAACACAATCAAAATTCACAATTAAGCAAAAGAACTTAAAACTCTAACCACAATCATTGAATTCCTTGGATTGATTGGAGCTTTAGCCTTCCATGGCCATTACGAAAATGCAGAGCTTCAGAGAAGAAAGAAAATGAAAATAGAGAAGATGAAAAGAGAGAAAAAAGGTTTTTCTTTCAATCTGTAAAAACTGAATAAGTAAATCCAAAAGTGTTTTTCGTTTTCTGACTTCCTCTATTTGTAACTGAAAAGTCTTTTATAATTCCTAATCTACCCCTACCCCAAATTGTAGCCCTCTGAATAAGCTTTTCAGAGACATATCATTTGTCTTAATTGGGCTTAAATTGAGAGAGTTATGCCCAAATTAGTGGGGGAAGGTCCAAGCTTTGTGACAACAACAGCGTCCTAACTTTGAGGCCTAATTTTGCCTTGAATCCAGATGAATTAGAAAAATTGCATTACACAAAATTGTATATCTTCGTCTCAGCTTTTAGAGGACTCCAAGATTATCCAAATACGATATTTGTAGCCCAAGTTATGGCCTGTACAAGACAGAAAAGTCAAAATGAGCTAAAATCCGAAAATTAATGAAGTTTTTACAATTAAGCTCAATGAAGACCAATCATCTAAAACTCACCCCCAAACATAGTATTGGATACAATTAGCATCAATTAGGCCAAATATAAAGCAATAATGAATGCCTCAAAAATTGATTGATCAGCTTGATTTGGAGTCCAAGGAAGAAGTTAGGCTCACCTATCATAGACATCTCAAACTCATTTTGCATGATGTTTGTAAAATCCTTGCAAAGAGACTCATTAGTAGCATCAAATATAATATCATCTGAACAAGAAGTATGTCATGCTCTTTATGCTTGATGAAGAGAATAATGTCAACATTTCCTCTAGAGAAGCCTTTTTCCAAAAGGAACTTGCTCAACCTTTCATACCAAGCTCTAGGAGCTTGTTTTAAGCCATACAAGGCCTTCTTCAATTTAAAAACATGGTTGGACAGTTCAAAGTTTTCAAAACTAGGAGGTTGTTCCACATACACCTCTTCTTGTATAAAACCATTTAAGAAAGCACTTTCGACATCCATTTAATAAGGTTTGAAATCCAAGATGCATGCATATGCAAGTAGCATTCTTATGGCCTCTAATCTAGCTACGGGAGCATATGTTTCTTTATAATCTATGCCTTCTTCTTGATTATATCCTTTAGCAACAAGCCAAGCTTTGTTTCTTATTATTAAGCTTGTTTCATCAAGTTTGTTCCTAAAGACCCATTTGGTGCCAATTATGGGATGATCATTAGGCCTTCGAACTAATTCTCAAACTTGATTTCTCTCAAATTGTTTTAATTCATCTTGCATAACCAAGATCCAATGTTCATCATTAATGGCCTTATTTATGTCTTTAGGTTCAACTTAAGAGACAAAAGTCATATGGTTACATGTATCTCTAAGAGAGTTATAAGTGGTTACCCCTTTTGATACATCACCTATCACTTTGTCAAGACGATGATATCTTGATGTCCTTCATTCCTTGGGAAGGTGCATGATTTGTGTATCCTCTTGCCTTGGGGGATCAAAGGGTCTCTCTTCTTACTTCTTGGCATCTTTCTCTTAATTCTCCAAATGTGTTTTAGCCAAGATTTCTGCAACATCATTAATAAACTCCTTTCTTGGTCCATTTTGGTTAGGTTCATCAAAAGCAACATGAATGAACTCTTCTATGGTCATAGTTCTTTTATTATAAACTCTAAAAGCTTTACTTTGCATTGAATAGCCAAGGAATATTCTTTCATTAGACTTAGCATCAAACTTCCCTAAGTTATCATTTTCATTGTTTAAAACAAAGCATTTACATCCAAAGACATAAAAGTGTGAGACATTTGGTTTCCTTTCTTTGTACAATTCATAGGGGATTTTCTTCAAAATTGGCCTTATTAGGGCTCTATTAATAACAAAGCAAGCAGTACTCACCACATTCGCGTAAAAGTACTTAAGAAAGTTAGCCTCATTGAGCATATTTCTCGTCATTTCTTCTAAAGATCGATTTTTGCTTTCTACAGCTCCATTTTGTTAAGGAGTTCTAAGGGCTAAAAAATTATGCTCAACGTCATTCTCATCACAAAAGGTTTCAACATCATACCACTATGATCACTTCTTATGGATGCAATACAAAAACCTTTTTCATTTTGGATAATTTTGGCAAGTTTCTTAAAAAATGAAAAAGCATCATTTTTGTAGGATAAGAATAATATCCATGTATACCTAGAGAAATCATCCACAATCACTCATGCATAGTAATTTCCACCAAAGCTCATAGTTTTAGAGGGACTAAAGAGATCCATGCGCAAAAGTTGTAAAGGTTTAGAAGTTGAAACCACATTTTTAGCTTTAAAAGAGACTTTTACTTGTTTTCCCTTTTGACATGCATCACAAAGTTTATCTTTTTTCAAAATTGAGCTTTAGAAGACTAATTACTAGTTCTTTACAGACCAACTTATTTAAGTGATCCATGTGAATGTGAGCAATCCTTCTATGCCATAACCATGAATCATCTTCCTTACTTGTAAAGCATTTAGCATTATTTGAGGATATATCATCAGGGCTAATCATGTATATGTTATTGACCCTATGAACAACAAATTTAACTTGCTTATCATCTTTTCCTTCAATTATGCAATAATTAGAATCAAATATCACTCTATTTCCTTTATCACATAATTGACTAATGCTAAGCAAATTATGTTTAAGCCCTTCAACAAGTAAAACATTATCAATAGAAGAGGAAGGAATTTTACCGACTTTGCCAACTCCAAGGATCTTTCCTTTGTCATTGTCATCATATGTTACATGACTATTCTTCTTGGGGACAAGGAAGGAGAACTTGGAGCTATCTCCGGTCATGTGCTTGGAGCATCCACTATCAAGATACCAACTTGAGCTCTTGGCTTTCAAGCACACCTACAACACATATTTAGTTTTTAACCTTTGGTACCAAAATTTTCTTGGGTCCTTGTGTGTTAGATTTAGGCAAGGTGCCTTAAGGGACCCAAACCATTTTAGTCTCAACCTTGGTATTAACGTTCTTCCTAACATTGCATGTTGAGGCACTATGCCCTTTCCTCCCACAATGAAAACATTTGACAAACGGACTACTTGAGGTTGTAATACCCTCCTTCGGGTGCCACATTTTCCGACTCAACAAAAGAAGAATGAATTAAATTATAAAAGATTTGATTATTTAAAATATGAATTAAAACTTCTTTCTTGCTAAAAATTTATAAATTCACTAAAGTTGTAGGTAATATTTAAAAACATATTGAATTGATTAAGACTCACATAACAGACACCACATAATATTTAACAAATATTCAATAAACGTAAAACTTATAGACTCAAAAGAAATAGTAGCAAACCCCATGACGGGTCCTACTTAATAGAACGTTAATAACACTAATGAGAAAAACTCAACATACTTATTCCGTTCTGCATCTATCTCGATGTACCAGATATTTGTTCCTCCGCAAAACTGCACACTGTCGAAACTGGGAAGATCACTCCTCGATGTCGTCACCAAACTCAGAATATTGCCTCCAGTCAAGTATAAGAAGCTCGCTTTGTCTACTATACAAGTTTTAACAATACAAACACAATAAAATAGTACAATAAAGATGTGAGATCCCCCTTCATCAATACTAGTATGGCAGCAAAGAATGATACGAATGACAAGGTCATTCCATACATACAGATATTACAAATATATTCATGTTATCAATTCATAAACAATTCCAGTAAACATATGTCATAGTAAAATAAACAGTAACAATTTTATCATAACAGATATCATCAATATATATGAAATGATTATGTCACAGTGTATGAACATTGACCATGCCACAACAATATGTGTATTGACCATGTGTATGCATACTGAACTAATTCCTACTCCATGGAGCTAATCACAATTTCATAGATGAATGGCCCAGAAGATCTATCAGTCTCAATGACAGTCTACGCCAAGCGCGAAAAGAAATAATGTTGTTGGGCACGTAATGCGTTACAACGGTTCATCATGGACAGATATGTATAAGGTGAACAATTATCACTATGAACCACCGCACCTTACGGTCCCCTAAGATCCATCATAGATCTCACTATTCGATTCTCATTCACTCCTAGGCAACAAAAGCCATAATTGCCACCGGCTATATACTATTCAATGCATGATAACTCAATACATAACTCAATTTCATCATTAGACTGTTCCCAAATGAGATTAGAACAATCGCCCATACAACTGTTTAATATCATAAGATCAATGATATTATATAACTACCCATACAATTACATAATATCACCGATACATCTGAATCCAGTATATCTGCCTTACAGCAACTTTACTGTATTTCTCATTTATGCAATACTTTTATCACATCTTCCCACTCGCGTAACATTTTTGTTACATTTTCAAATTGCATAACCATTTTCTGACATTTTCTCAATCACATAAAAATATTTAAACATTTTCCAAATTGCGTAGCAATTTTTCAACATTTTTGAAATCACGTAGCTTAAAAATTATATTTTTAAGTCACATAAAATATTTTTCATCATTTTTCAACTATGTAAAATAGTTCTCAATATTCTAAACATCATTTTAGACCTTTGAAAATTAATACAATTTCTAAACTTCATTTTTCACGTTTTCCCACTTAAGAAATCCTTTCCATAAATTTTCTACTATTTCTCACAAAAATTGCTTTTTCATTGTTTTAAATCAATTGTTCTAACTTAAAATTTCCTATCACACTTCAAAACCCAACGAATAAGCTATATGTTAGTAAACTTCAAGTCACTAATTTATTTCTCATTTATAAACTAAATCCACTAATTTAATTAATTCCAAAAATAAGCTTTTCTTACTTTTATATCTCAACATCCCTTAATTTAAATCCTTTGCTATTTTAATCCATTCAATCTTATATTTAGAAATACTTTTTGTTCTAATCTACTAATTCTGGCATATTGGCCACAAATCATTTTGTTCTTCAAAAATAAATCATTTAATCACTTCTTATTTCATTTTTAATTTTAAAAACCTTTAATCCAATTTTCTTGATTTCTAAATCATCTAATCCATGATTAGTAAAATAACTTAGAATCTTTTGCTCTCAAAAATGATTTTGAGGCTGTGTGTAACACCCCAAAATTTATTTATTTTATTATAAAAATTCATTTTATAATATTTGTGATTTTTGAGAATTTTTTAGATTTTTCTGAGAATGCAGAATATTTTAATATTATTCCTCGTTTTGCATGCAAACTGAGCGGGCCCGAGAAAATGAGATATTTTTTCCAAGAACCTTGATCTGCGGAAACATCGACGAGGGATCATACTAAACCTGAGGTTGGACACGATTTACGAGATTTTACGTTTTTTGAGAAATTTTTATCTGATAAAATAATGAACCAATGTATAAATTTTATCCGCTGGACAATTAATACTGACTTCTGTCAACTGTAACAATTGTCCATTGGATAATAATATGTATTAAAAATTTTATCACATTATCCTAATGTAATCTACTTTAAGTCTAATCAAACCCACTTTAATTCAAATTTATTGTATTTTAATCAAAGCTTCTTTGAGAAGCTTTGACCACCAAATGTCCAAGCTACCCTTGGCTTGTTGGGGAAGCCAAAAATTTCCCCCTTCTCTCTCTCCATTGCCGCGACAATGCTAGCCTTAGGGAAGCAAAAATTTGCCTCCACCCTTAATGAATTATCACTCAAAATATCTCATTTTTCATCAACACTTTCTTTCTCTTCAAGATCATCTTCATTTTCTCTCTTCCTTCTCTCTTCTTCCCCTTCTTGAACACGATTTGCAGCCCCCCATTGGGACCATCATTTTTCACTTTTCTCTTCAATAACACCATTTACATACTTACCTTAACCTCCTCTACACTTCCTATTTAGAAAATTTCTTCAAAATTCATCTTCACCTCCATTGTCTTCCAAGGTAAAGTTTCCATTTTCTTCTTTCTTTCTCTTCATTTTCGTGATCTATGGTTTCATTGGAGACCAAAGATCCACCTTTTACCATGCTTGATGTTGATTCTTGATGATTGAAATTTCTAGGATTTTTGGACCCCAAAACCGAAACCACCAAGGAGCACCTAGGAAGCCATTTTCGTGTTCTTCCTTTAGGTAAAATGGAGATTTACACACTTCTACCATTATTGGTGGTGAAGAGGCTTTGTATGATTGTTTGATGGAGAAATCCATATTTCAATGCTTACTTTGTTTGATGATTTTGTATGTTTATGTGTTGTTAATTGATATTGATGATTGAATAACGATTTTGAATACATTGGTGTTGTTGAAATGCTTGAAAAATGTTAGAATTAAAGAATGAAAATTTTAAGGGTTTATTATCCATTTTAGAGGCCATAGTTTTGGCTTGGATTCTAGGGGATTTGAGTGATTTTGTGTGAGATAGAAATTGAGTGATTAGATAACAAGTAATTGATGCATAAAATAGAAAGAAATTGAAACTTTGAAAACCTAGGGAGGCCATAATTTTTGGAGAAAATTTAGAGTTCAAATGATGCCTTAGCGCATCCTTGGAAATTAAGAATTTAGAGACATGCATAATCCATAATGAAGTGGAAGAATTAAATTGGATAATAACACTTAAAAAGGCCATGGTTTTGAAGGGTTATTTAACCTAAAATTGTCATAATTGACCAAAGTTTAAGACTTTGAAAATGTGGATCCATAATGTGGACTTGTGATAATGGATGAACCCTAAATACATATTGATGTTGAGAATTGATTCTATGTTATTATGGACCCTATGTGGACTAAGTACTTGTTGACTGTGTACTTGAGGAAATTATGACATGCTGATGTTGAGAAATAAATATATATGTATGCCATTGTGGTATGCTTATGATGAATGTATCATTGATAAACATACATGATGTACACTGCATCTTCATGCATATGTGTTGTCCATTGGACATTGTTAGAAAGGCGATGTATGCCTAGGAGTTTGAATAACACCTATGTACGGGTGCGAGTAGACTAAGCGTAAGGTCATAGTGGTTGACCCTAGGGGCGTCAGGGTGCGGGTGTCTCACAATAGACAGTGGTAGCTCCACTGGGGCCATGGGATAGACCGATGCAAACACACCGACGATCCGAACTGAGACACTATCCTATATCGCGATTAACTATTGAGGTGCCATGTATAAGCCAATTGCGTAAATATTTTTATAAGATGAGCACACTATTTTTAAGGCTAATGAGATACTGGCATAACTCCTTGATCATTCACTCCGAAAATGTTTATGTCTAGCTCTATGGAGTAGGAATTTGGTACCATTTGCATTGTGAACTGTCAGTCTCATAATTCATTGAGCATGAGCATTTATAACTGTGGAAAAATATATGTTTTTACTACTGCAATAATTATCTGATTGCTTGAACTGTTATCTATTAGATATATTCATACTGTTTGCCTGTTATCGATAATTTTTATTGTTATTTGCTTTTATTCTGCTTTTACTGGTTAATTTTAATTATTACTGTGATTGGATATATGAAATATGTTGATCGTGGGCATCTAGCGCCGTTTTATTTTCTTGCTGCCATTTTGGTACTGAAAGCTAGGTGTCTCACCTCTTTCTGTATTTCAATGTTCTTGTTTATTTGTATACTCCCGAGAAGACGTTCGTGAGGAAGAAAAGGAAACACCTGAGTTTCTGGGTTTCTGGCCATATTTAGACTAGAGCTTGCTGAGGATGTCATCGCGCCCACGCCGATTCTTGGGGTACGTCAAGTTGACCTTCCATTGAGGGCCCGATTGCTGACACATACATGTGCAGACGGACCGATGCGTGTACTGCGGGGAGCTGACAGTGTCTTTAGCTTGGGTTCGCTATGACCCTCCTATTTTCGACTTCACTGCTGTTGTCATTTTGGAGTTTTACCTACCCGTGAGGGATATGTGGGCTGATATGTATTACACCCCACGAGAGGACTCTTTCCTCTCCACACCGCTCGGGCTTCTGCCTGAAATTCGGTCACTCCGATGGTAATTTCATCGGATGAAGAAGACCCTGAGGAGGACCCGACTACGGTCCCTTCTCATCAGTCGTAGGGGTTGGTACTATCGGTGGCTACTGATGGCTAACCGTTTATCTTTTTGGGGAAGCCTGATATTTTACTGTATTTACTGGGTGTGTATCATTCGGGTGGGTACATCTTTTGCTTTTTGTATAACTTATGATGTAATTAAACAGGCTGATGCATATAATATATATATATATTGTGAATGTATGATTTTCAATTTTGAGTCGATTTTATTGTATCTATAATTATTACCATCTCTTTATTGTTAACAAAAAAAAAGAAGAAAAATTATGTACACATTTCAATACTCGACTATTTTATCATCCAAGAATGTAAATTATTTAATCACGTGTTAAAAATGAACCAAGTCTTAATTAATCAAAGTAATTATTGTTTTTTGCATTTTCATTTTATTTTTATTATGGTGTGACATTCCTTCTTCGTGAGCTAAGAAAAAGGGGCGTTACACCGTGTGCCTCCATGATTCTTTGGAACCAACATACTTTCCTTTGTCATGTAAATCACATCTTATTACATACACAAATCATCACACATCATAAACACATACTTAAGCATATTATCAAAGCAATAAGCATACCAATCACCAAACAATCATAAATATGGAAAGCCTTAAACAAATAAGTGAATAAATCCTTATGAATTTTTCACCACACACAAATACACTCCTCACCACCAACACATGGTTGATGAGGTTAATCTTCCTCTTACCATAGATGTAGTCCCTTGTTCTTTTCTTTGCTCCTTGCTTGTCCTCTTGAAGTAGATCTTGTCCACCAAGTTGTACTTAAAAACAAAGAACACACACAATATTAACGTTCAAGGATATCAAAGATGACCATAAGCCAAAATATGGTCTTAGAAACTTACCAAATTAAAGAAAGATGAAGAACACAAATCTTCACCTAAAGGCTCTTGATCTTGAACTTGAAGATCAAGGTTGAAGATGGATGATTTAGACTAAGTGTTCAACATGAAAGTTGATTAGGATAGCATGTAGATTTAGGAAACTAGGTTGGATGAAATTAAAAGAGATTGGAGGGTGGATTTGGATGGGTTAGCCATGAGCCTTCTTGGAGGGAAAGATGAGAGCTTTTTGTTTTGGTTCTTGGATTGGAAAGACGAAAGTGAAGATATGAATGAAATAAATCAAAGACCCCTCCTTTACAAGCCTTGGCCGTGAGGTGATTTGAGAGGAAAAAGAGAGAGAATCTTGAGAGTTTTTGTGAATTTTGCTATATAAAGATGATGAAGATGTGCTAAAATGAATTAAGTGTCATCTTTTGGCCTTCCTAAAGAGTCCTTGACCGTGAGCCCCCCCTCTTAGACACCAAGGGAGTGTCCAAGTTCATCCTGGCCACTTTGTGAGACTCCTAACAACCATGGATTAAATCAAGGGTGGATATCCAAAGCCTTCACCTCTAAGCTTGCTTCCTATTAGTTTAGACAAATGAACCACCTAGTTCTAGATGGTGCTTGAAGCTTCCTAACCATGGAGCTCAATGGAGAACGAACCAAGTTTCTAATTCAATTGATTCCTGACTAAATTAAGCTAACTTAGTTAGATTTCTTAGTTTCTTTGCTAACTATTTAGTTACTTAAGTGTGAGTCACAAGTTTCTAGAAGTTACTAGATCCTCCCAAAACCGTGAAGCCCTAATGAGAAGTAAACTAAGTTAGTTCCATTTGGTTACTACATAGACTTTATGCTAACTTAGTTTAAGTCATCTAGTTTCATCTAGTTACATAGTTAACTAGTCTAGCCATTTTTGTTGACCATTTTCTATTGGTTTTCATTAAACTTTAAATATTCTAATTGGTTCACAATATAAGTCATCACAACTTTCTCTACAGACTATTATCCAAATGGACAAATGTTACTGAAATTATTACCCAATGGACAAAACATACTATTCATAAATCAGTATTTGTCCGCTAAATAATAAAATACAGAAATATTTTTATTTCACATATAAATTCTAAAAATTAAAAGACCATGACACGTATCTCTTGGATTCGGGTTTAGTAAGGTCCCCCGGCGCTGAATAAATCAGTAAAGATTTTTTCCGACCTGAAAATTATTATTTTCCTGACTCGGGGTAAATCACACACATCAATCAAATATAGTCACAGAACAGTCAAAATAAATTTATAGCACACAGAAATCATAAAATAGTACAATTCAGTCATTATTGTAAAATAACAATTTTTGTGGTGTTACAGAGGTAATTAGGGAAACAAAGAAATTATTGTAAGACTTTTGTTGATTATAGGGATTATACCATAAACCGACTTTTTGGAAAATGCATCTTTGTTTCCTTAGTAACACATTCAAGTTGCCTCTTCCAAAGGTAAATTTTGAAATAGTGTTGTTCAAATCCTCAATTTCTTTTTCAAATGCTTTACATGATAAGCAAGGTGAAGGTATAGATGCATTATCATGTGAAGAGCAAGTCATGCATGCTGAGTTAGCATCGATTAATCCTAGAGTCTTATTCTCAATTTTGAGTTCATTAATGTCCTTGTTTAAAATAGAAATTTTGTTTACCAATAAGGAGATTGTTTTGTTGGAAAATAAAATCATCTTTGTGAGCCTCATGGATTCATCATGCAATTCTTCAAAAGCATCTTGTAATTAACTATAGGAAAGTGAAGAGTCTCGGTTATAAGAAGATACCTTGGTGTCACTTTCTTCTTCTTCTTCTCCTCTACCCATGAGACATAGATGGGCTTAGATGGGCTTCTTCATTCTCCGAACTATCGGTAGAATCCATATCATTGTCTTCCCATGTTATTTAGGCCCTTATTCCTTTCTATTCTTTAGAATGTCTCTTCCTAAACTTCTTCATCTTCTTTAGATACATAAGACATTCCATCTTCATGTACCCCAATTTTTCGCATTCATAGCATGTTGGAGTTGATGAGGTTCTTTCCCCTTTATGATAGGTCTTCTTTGGAGGGAAATGTGACCTTCTTTGAATTTCCTTCTTCCTAATGAATTTTCCAAATCTCCTTACAAGGAGACTAAGATTCTCCTTATTTAGCTCAAGGTTCTCTAAACCATCTCCATCATCTTCATTATCATCATCATTTGTGGAGGAAGTGGCTTTGAGAGCAATCCTTTTTTTCTTCACTTTGTCATGCTCCTCGTTTTGATTGAGCCTATTGAGCTCCAACTCATGCTCTTGGAGCTTTCCAAAGAGAAAGGCTAGTGATATTGTTGATAGATCCTTTGATTCTGCAATAGCCATTACTTTGGATTGCCAATTCCTGCTCAAGTATCTCAAGACTTTGTTAATAAGATCTTCATTAGGAAAAGTCTTTCCCAATGAAGTAAGATGATTTACAATGTGTGTGAAACTCTTTTACATTTCTTGAATGCTTTCTCCTTAATTCATTCTAAACAATTCATACTCATGAGTGAGAGTATTTATTCTTGATCTTTTTACTTGTACCCTCATAGGTCACTTGTAAAGTATCCCACATCTCTTTAGCAGTCTTATAATTTGACACCCTAAAGAACTCATCATACCTCAAGGAAATGGTAATGATGTTCTTGGCTCTCAAATTGTATTGGACATTTTTCTTGTCTTCATTGGTCCATTCATATCTTGGTATATTGGTTCTTACACCATCAACCATACATGTGGGAATAAAGGGGCCATTTTCAACGACATCCCACACATCAAGATCAATAGCTTCAATAAAAATCTTCATCTTTTTATTGCTAATAGGCATAATCATCCCCATTGAAATAAAGAAGTCTATTTATAGAAGAACTTTCAGAGGAAAAACTATTTGAAGTCATCACTTCTCTTGAAGCTACTAAGTTTTTTACATAAGAGTCTAACTTTGATACCACTTGTTACCAATTGACCTCAATACTCAAGAGGGGGTGAATTAAGTATATAAAATATTTTCATAAATCTTTCGCAAAATACTTGATTATCGATTTTTGTTGAAGCTATTGATTGATAGAGATGAATTGATAGAGAGGATTTAATACTTTCACTCACAAAAGAACCAACCAAGCAAGATAATATTCAAGCAAGCAAATATAAATAATGCACAAAGGTAAATGAGTAGGGTTTAGAAGATGAAACACAAGGTTTATCCTAGTTCAGCCACTCCTTGTGACTTACGTCCAGTCCTCAAGTTGTTGGGAATTACAGATACATCACGCAGTGGAAAAACAAAAATTCCCACCAAGGATCCATGCGGAATAGACCATAATCTGTGTTTTAAAATAGTGTACCTCTTGAAGCATGACAAAAACAAGCGACATGAATCACCAACACCATAACAACAACGATGTCTCTGCGGTATCCACATGAATAGACTCAAGAACATCTAACATTCGCAAAAAGGAGTCCCATGCCTCTGGCACAGTGCTAGTTGCAAAAAGAAGAAAAACCTATCACTCTCTCACTCACTATTTATGTCAAGTGCGGCTAGGGTTTTTTAATGCATTCCTTGACAGTCCCTTAGCAGTGCTATTTATAATAGCTGCTGCCTTATGCGAGTGAATCCTAGTCCAACTTGATTTCTAATGGCTCCAATTTAGTTTGCTCTATGTGTGCGACTCTACAAGTTCTCATAACGTTAGCAGTAATATTAAAATCTTATTTTAATATTACAAGCAGTGAGCGGTATCTAGCAGCACATTGCTGCTACCCAAGTAATGAGAATGTCAGTGATTTGACATAACCTTTCCGTGATCAATGTTACCGTGCAGTTTAGTCCCTTTGTCCAGATATCTAGATTAAACACAAGGCATAGAACGTGTCACCCTTGCATAGTTGAATCTTCTGTTTCTTGATACTCGAGTAGATGTAGTAATAACAAATGAGATCAATATCTTATATTGACTCATTTGAGCATAGTCATGCATTTCGTAGTCTCACTCAATCAGGGGGTCCAAAGATATCACTCCTATTATGTTTGAGGGGTAAATCTCATCCAGGTCACTCACATCCCTCCACATGATTCGTGGTATGTCCAATAACCAACTTTATAATCACCTTGTTAAAGATGACATTTGATGACATTAAAATATATAACTTCTTATGCAGGAATCGTAGTGATTTCAGGTCAAAGGACCACATACACCATTATCACTATAAGAATCACTTATGACACTCATGTAACGATCCATGTAGTGTTCTCATGGCAGGTCAGTCTAATACATCATTACTCTAATATGTATCCATGTGAAGACTCGATATCTCATATCCATGACCTGTGAGATGTGGTAATCAGTCTACGCATATACTAGTCTTAATATATTATTATCGTCTTGATTAACAATAATACTTGACTAGGGACATTTAAGAATAGTGTTCTATTTCTATCCAATAGGATCTCATGATTAAGTCATCCACTTGATGTCCTATGGCATAAAACTTATTATTCTAAAGACTTTATTATGTTTAACATAAATAACACACAATAAATAAAATGTCCCGTATATTAAATAAATAGCATAATACAACATAACCTAGTACGGTCAAAATAAATTAGTCTCTAGGGCATACACCAACACAAGTAATTACCCGAGATTTTTCACTAAAACTTCAAGCTTGAACAGGTGCTTGCTACCTTTACATAATAGAGCACTCACCACACATTGGGATACTCACCCTTTGTACTTGAGCCTCAAATTCAAGAGATACCTCACCCTCTTTACAAAGAATCAAAGTGTATAAAAGATGAAACTCTCACAAGAGTATATAATACAAATTGAACCCCTATGATGCTTTTCAAGAATATCTCAAATTTATGCAAAAACAGAGCACAAGATGATTCAAGGATTGATTCATGAATTAGTGCAATAGGAATGAGTTTCAAGTTGCTGGTTAACCATTAAAGATGACCCGATGACTTGTATTTATAGTTTTTAGCTCAAAGGAGTCATTAGGTGTCATTAATGGCAAGAAAATAGTCGTTGGCTACTGTTAGACTCGTGGTAATCGATTACATTGTCCATATAATCGATTACATGGCTTTTAGAACATATTCTTGGCTTTTTGGGCAGGATGTAATCGATTACAATCCTCATGTAATCGATTACAGAGCCTCTTCCAGAGATGTAATCGATTATAATACTAGTGTAAGCAATTACATGGCCTCTTCCAGACTTGTAATCGATTATAACACTTGTGTAATCAATTACACTCACTCTTAAACTCATTTTTAAGCCCAATTAAGCTTGATAACCATTTCCAACTTAGAAATTACTTGGATTTGTTAAAATATAAACTTGCATTACATAGTCCAAGATTAAAAACAACATTTTTTTTAAAAATGAACTTTCATCATTGAGTTGATTTAAAAAGACCTTTCAAAAACCATTTTGAGATATATTGAGAGCGTCTTACATTAAGATTCTAAGACTTATAAACTATACCAAAAATGCCTCTTTTGAACTTAGTCTTCATCTTGACTTTGCTATCATCAAAAACATCATTCATATGCTTCATGATATAAGCATTTGTAGTTTTTACCTTAACAGTTTCTAAGGGAGGATATTTCAAAGTAATGATCTTATCATGTTCTACTTTCTAGTCAGTAGTTGTTTTAGTGTTTACCAAAACTTCTAATTTTCTTAAGTAAGGATTTTCAATACTATTTATTTGGCAGTATTTTTCAAACCAATCAAAGAAATACATGTTGATATTATGTTTTTCTAAAAAGGAATAAATTTCTTCTCTATACTTGACTGTTTGTTCTTTACTAAAAGTGTTAAAATACCAATCTCTCTTACCATTGCTTAAGGAGCTTCGAAATCTTTCCTTATCCAGCTTTTATCTGTTTCAAAATTTTCTTCTCTATTGATTACATTAATTACTTGAGATCTAGTAGGTGAGTATTCTGGAGATTCTGAGTTATGAGTTTCTTGATAAATAGGTTGAGTGTAACACCCCAGAAATTGATTGTTTCGTGATTTATATTCATTTTATAATATTTATGAATTTTTTCAATTTTTGTGAATTATTTGGGTGACTTTGATTATTTTATTATATTTCTTTATTTGCGTACGCATTAAGCAGAGCCAGAAAAATAATATTTTTCTGAGACCATAAAATTTTGGACTGTGAAACGGGGCCAGAAGATCTTACTAAACCCGAAGCTGAACACAGCTTACGACGTTTTCATTTTTCGAGATTTTAGCTGATAGATAAAATTCGGGTACATCCTATTATCCAACTGTGAACACTCAATTTTGACCGGACTAAAAAATAAAATATAAAAAAGAGGAAAACTAAAAAAAAAGAGAGAAAAAAATAAAAAAATTATGGCCCACCTTTTAGCTCATTTTACTTAGCCTTTTTTTAGCCTAAACAGATTAAGCTCATCTTAGTCTTAAAAATAATAATAATATAAAAAAAAACAAAAATAAAAATAAAAAAAAATAAAAAAAAAAAAAAAAAAAAAATAAAAAAAATAATAAAAAATAATAAAAAATAATAAAAAAGGAAGGCAATCGACTCACTTTCACTCACGTAGCACACACTACACTTTCTTTTTTTACAACACACACGCACTCTTTCTTCTTTTTTTTTATTTCTTTAATCACACTACACTCCAAATTGCACCTAATTGCACTCCCACTCACTCACTAATTGCACTCCCACTCACTAATTGCACAATCCACTTACGGCACACACAGCATACACTCACTCACCAAATTGCATTCTCACACACTATATAAACAGCCCCTCTTCATTCTCATTGGGAGGAGATATAAACAGCCCCTCTTCATTTTTTTTTCTGGACGGCTTGATCCCATACCCACCATTTTTCTTGAACCCCCAAGCAACTTCCATTCATTTTTCTCCACTCCTTCATCCCATACCCACCATTTTTTTCATCTTCTCTAACCAAGTTTTCCAATCAACCTCACATAACCATCACCCTTCTTCTCCAACCCTCCATCCTCAAGCACCTTACCATCACTCTCACCTTACTCACCCCTCAAGCTTCTATCTCCACACAAAACCGTGACCCTCACTATCCCTACCATAAACCATCATCTTCCTCTACCTTCAACCTCCCACCATCTCCATTTCCTTCCTCAAGATCCACCGCTGCCCAACCAAGCTCCAACCAACCACTTGTACCACCACCATCAACTCAAGTTCCATCTCACCATAACTATCACCTCCCATCTCCACCCTCAACGTAAAACCATCATCAATCTCCCCCTCACCCTCAAACTCACACCAGCAGCTTCACTCTCCACCAGACCCGTAGCTACACCCCACCTCATCACCTTCTTCAAGCTCCTTCACCCAACTCTCAATGTAACACTAACCTTCACCACCCTCCAGCAGCTCACTCACGACGATACTAGGGGGCTTTCATTTTTGGGAGGAGCTTCACCACTATCATCTCTGCCTTTCACTACCCAAGTCTTCATCTTCACTCTCCACCAGACCCGTAACCAGACCCCAACCTCACTATCTCACCTTCTTCACTCCATCACCTGTAACCACCATTTTCTTCCTTACAAACCAACCAGCCCACTCCTGTTCATCATCTTCCTCACCACCCTCCATGTATCCATGTCCAAACTACTCTCCTAAACCGTGAAGCCACCTCCACCCACTCCTGTTCATCATCTTCCTCTCCATTTCCGTTCTCAAGCTCCAACCGTGACCAAGCAGCCACCATCATCACCTTCCAAGACCAAGCAGCCACCACCATTCACCTCCAACCATTCCACCACGTCCTTTCCACTCCACGCTGCACCAGAGCTGAAAACCAGAATCCCATCCAGCCACCATAGCCACGAGCTCCACTGCACGTAAACCACCGAACCCAAACCGTGAACCCACAGCAGCAACCAGTAACTCCACGAAGCTCCACCCAAGCGCACCAGAATTGACCAGGACCCTCCACCGAACCAACCGTGATACCATCGTCCAGCAGCCTTGCATCACAGAGGCACACAGCAGCTCCTCCACGTCTAAGCTGCTCCACGCACTACTGCTTCAGATTTGCCTCGCACTGTCACCTCGTCGTAGCCTCCATTATTGCATTTTTTCTTCTTGTACGAAGGTGAGAAAAATTTGTACGAGGAGGTAAATCAGCATGAATTTGGGCTGGGTTACGTAAGTTTTGTTTAGGTTATTTTTATTTTATTTTGCTGATTTAAAAATAAAACAAAAATAAATAAAGAAAGGGTAAAAAATCATATCTTTGGGCCACTGATGGACAGACCCACCCATGTGGAATTGATCTGCAAAAAAAAAATGTTCAAAAATGCTACTATGTGTTGGGTTTTATTTAAGTGATTGGGCCTAGTTTAGTTTAGTTTAGTTTAATAAAAAAAAAAAAAAAAAAAAAAAGAGAGTTTAGATGGGCCTTATCAGAATATAATAAGTAAAAATAAAAAAAATAAAAATAAAAAAAATAATAATAATAATATTTTAATCAATGCAATGATCAATGATGATGATTGAATAGCAGATGTTATCTTCAATGTCGTTTGGATCATAAGGGTTTATTGAGTAGCCTTGTGCTAACTTGAATCCTCTGCAAGAATGTCTTCTTTTCAAAAAATATTTTATTAATTAAATTAAATCAACTCACACTTATTTTATACAGAACTACGTAACTTTGAGTTCCTCATTGCACCTGAGGGTACGTAGGAGCAGAATTTCAATTCTGTCAAGTCAAAATTTAATTTTTCACAATTTGGTTCTTCTTTTCTTTTAATAAAATAAAAATAAAAAAATAGAAAAAAAAATAAAATAATTGCAAAGTCTTTTAAAAAAGGGTAAAATAAATAAATTTGAGATTATTGAGTTTTTGCACAATTAATT
Organism: Ormosia emarginata; assembly: GCA_029884605.1. Classification (NCBI taxonomy): domain Eukaryota; kingdom Viridiplantae; phylum Streptophyta; class Magnoliopsida; order Fabales; family Fabaceae; genus Ormosia; species Ormosia emarginata. The sequence goes on from JAQQTP010000088.1 coordinate 54,094,277, forward strand.
TAAGGTACCGTCTCAGGACGGGTGTGATAGGGGTGCAATGGGATTAAGTTTCCACCCTTCCCTATCCATAACCGACTCCCAAATCCGATTTGGTTCCAAAGACCATTTTTTTTAAAAGGGTTTTCTAATTTTTCCTAAATTTAAATAAAATTGGTGGCGACTCCATATTTTTAATCATTTTTTTTAACATCACGCGAGTTGCTATTCCCGCCGCGATCCCGGTCGCGACAGATGGCGACTCCACTGGGGATTTATTTAGAGAGTCAGGCCTGTTGTGGTTAATTGTGCAAAATTTTAATAATCTTTGTTTATTTGTTTTACCCATTTTCTTGTTTTTTGTTTCCTTATCTATTTGTAAATATTTTTGTTAATACGTTGTGTAAATATTTGATAGCTTTATTTTGTATATTTTTACTTGTATGTATTTTGGTACTTAATTGTTGAAACCCTAGGATAGATGATTACTGGCTGGCTTGTATATATTTGTTCTTTGCAGGTTTAGGGGGTAATCTTTAGTCTTTTAAATTTTTATTTGTACAGTTTAGTATGCTCCCTCACACACGTCACTATCACTTATCTCACACACTTTTTGGGCTCTATACCCGAGTCTGTGCGAACTCGAGGAATAAGAGGGGTCTCGACCTTTGTTATTGAGGGGCTTCATGTTCACTTGACATTGGTTGGGACACCACTCAGATTGTTACCAGTATCATGGACTAATCATATTGAGAGGGTTTATCCCTACTTGTGATTAATTCATGAATTGGGTCCTTATCTTTCAAGATAGGGGCAATCTGGGGACCATGACTTTAAGAGGTTTAGATCTGTCCTAAAAAAATCTTGCACTAATAGATTGAACATAGTGACTGTCCAAATTAGGGTCGTGACTTTGAGGAAATCCAACCTTTAAGTTTCACCTGATTAGGACACAAAGGGAGCGTGCTTCTTCTTTATCTATTTATTTCTCATATCATTCATTCTTGCATTTTTTTTTAAAAAAAAAATCATAAAAAAGGGGGATGTTTCATCTTGCATTTTCATATCATGACATTCATAGCATTTCTCAAGTAAAAAAAAAATAAAAAAAAGAACATGCATTGCCTTGCATTTGCATGACATTCCCAAAAAAAAAATGCATCATCTTACAATTTCATGTCAATCTCATGCATAAAGAAAAAATAAGGAGGGCATGCATTATCATCCTTTGGGTCTACGACCCTATAAGGATAAATCTCCATGTAGGGTGTTAGGGTACATTTTAGAGTTACCTCGATGAGGGGTATCCTTAGGATGCATTCTTCATTTTTCTGGTTTGCTTACGTTATTCTTTGTTTACTTTCAATAGGGTGAGTTTACTTGGTAAAGTGGAAGGATTAGTACTCATTCAATAGCAAGTAATGGACGAGATACGCCAAAGGAGAAATACCAGCAGTGCAGTGGATCTTAAAAGGAATATGAAGATTACAGTAAATGGCAGTGATTTAAGGCGTGTAAGGGACATTACTCAACACATGACTCCTAAGGCTCGATCAGAGTTTTTAAACAGTTATGGACAAATCATAGATTTGTTACGCATCCCTGTGGAAGAACCTGTTTTGAGTGGCCTAGCCCAGTTTTGGAATTGTTCTTTGAAATGTTTTGAGCTGCCCGACTTGGATATTGCACCGACCATAGAAGAGTATGCCATCATGTTGAGACTCCCAATGAGTAAGTACCCTAATGTTTATCTTTATAAAGGATATTACGTGTCAGAAGGAAAAATAGCAGAACTCATAGGAGTTCAGGCAAATCAGTTAGGCATGGAAAAGAGAGGGGAAACACAAGGATTGAAGAAGAGTTACCTAGAAGCGCATCTTGAGATACTAGCCCAACAAGGAAGATGGGATCTCTTCAACAAGACATTGGCACTAACCATCTTTGGATTAGTCTTATTCCCATTCACTTCAGATATAGTGGATCAAGCGGCAATGGATGCCTTCTTCAAGTTTAAGAATCATGGGGCAAATCCAATCCCTGCTATTCTCGCTGACACTTTCTTGACCATGGAGATTTGCCACAAAAAAGGTGGGGGAATGATTCGATGTTGCACACACATGTTGTATGTTTGGATCATGACGCACATGGATGTACACAATCACCTGGGTCTCTTACTTGATCCACTAAGAAATTTTGGTCGCATTCCAGTCAAGCAGCAAAAAGCCCATGAATAGAAAGATGAGTTCATGAAGATGGGATCAAACTCTTTCAAATGGGTTTGCTCATGGTATCATGGGGGAGAGATATTGCTCAGTTATGGTGACTTCTCTAACATTCCTTTAATGGGTGTGAGAGGTTGTGTATCGTTCTCACCGGTCCTTGTGCTTAGACAGCTCCAATGGACTCAGCACGTGCCTGACGAGACACAACTGAGAGGATTTAGCTTTTTATATGGGAAAGATGGAAGCACTACTAAGCAGGAAAATGAGGTCGGGACGCTTGGAAGAATATCCATAGGATAGGAAGGAAAGAACTGGGAAAACGTGTGGCAATTCCTACTTCTGAGTACCTACAATGGAGAGCAACAAGAAGGGCTCAAAATAGTACCCCTCAGGCGGTATTAAGTGATGAAAATCACTCTCAAATTATATCTCAAATGACTACCTAGATAGAGAGGATGAAAGCGCAGATGCAGTTTTTGGAACAAGAGAAGGAAGCCGCTGAGTTGAAGGTCGTCATTCACTCAAGTCGGTGCCAGAAGTTAGCCGACAAGATTGAAGACTTGAAGGATGCACAAGCTGATGCTGCTGAAGCCCGAGCCAGGGTAAAAAGGGCAAGAAAAGGAAAAGAGGTGGAATCAAACATGACCACTCTAGAAGTCCAAGAGCTACGAGTGAAGGTAAGTGTTCAAGAAGAATCGATAAAGAAGATTCTGCAGATGAAAGAAGAATTGGAATTAAATACTAGAGCACAAGACCAAAAGATGCAATCTTTACAAGAGGCTCTCGTTGAAATGAAACGACGCTTCGATCAAGGACAAGTATTGGTTGCAGAATATTATAATTCACTCAAAGAAGCAAACAAGAGAGCAAGTCGTTTGGAGTTGAAAGCTCAAGAAGTAGAGCGAGAAAAGGAGCGATGGAGACTCGAAGCTTAGAGACAAAGATTGCAAAAAGAAGAAAATGAAGGCGCATGGCAATGGGCAGCTCAAAATGAAAGGGCTGGAAAGGAATATTGGATGACAAAATATGAGGACATGTCTAACAGTTTGCAATATTACACTACACAACTAGTTAGTCGTTTTGATGAAGCAGACCTTCAGACTCGTATGAATCCATTGCTAAGGCTACCACAGAAGATAGCCGAGTTTATGACATATTGCCGAGGTCTTGCTAAAGGTCTTAGGAAGAAGAAAACAAAATTATTGATGTAATACTTTGAGGAGACTAAGACCTTGTATTGATTAATTTTGGAATAAAATGAATGACCAGTTGCAGTGTTTTGCTTTGAATGTTGATGATTACTGCTTTTCATTCAGGCACTATTCATTGAGGGGTGAATTCCCCCTTGAATAGGTTATCAACCGTATTTTGCCCTGAGACAATTTGTCCTTTAGCGGAATTTCGGGAATCTTGGTATTTGATGAAAGAATGATTGCATTGTTTGAAGAGGGCATCATTAGTGAACCCGCTAATGCTAAATCAGGAATCCTACTTTGCTATTGAATGACCATGCAAATCTTCCCACAATTGCCAAGCATCCTCACAATAGTGTTAATTCTTTTTTCTTTTTCTCTATTTAAAGTGCTTTTTTTTTCTTAAATAAATCAATTTGGTCCAGGAATCATTGCGCGGCCTAGGAAAGAAGAGACCAATCTAACCCGAGTTCACAATACCAGATCTCGGACCAGGATGGCTGCTGATAATTCTGAAACAGGAAGGAACTTGAGTAGGGAGGTCGACGAGGTAACAGGAAGAATAAATGAGGTGTCAGAAAATCAAGCGAGGTTGGAAGCGATATTGCAAGATATAAGGGAATCTCTCCACTTAATCAGTGGAAATAGAAATACAGGTGGGGTTGGAACATATGCAAACATGTCATCAGTAACTGCTCCGATCTTTCCAGTCATAACCTCAGGCATCGCTGCAGGAATCCACGAGCAACCACCTCAAACAGCATCAATAGTCACGCCCATTGGGGAAGGTTATCGCACTCTGGAGGGTGTACATAATGAAATCCCTGGTTATGCGGGCCCTACTTGGGAACCACCTCATGTGTCCATTCCAGGACACGTGACCATGCCTTATTCTGGGAATAGTCATGTCATAACTGAGAAGGATAAAATTAAAGAAGATTGGATGGAGAAAATGGAGGAACAAATCAAGGCAATAAAGGGCCCAAATGCTTATGGACCTCTGAGGATAGAAGAGTTATGTCCTACTACGGATGTAGTAATCCCCAACAACTTCAAGATTCCTGATTTTGTGAAGTATGACGGGAGCGGTAATCCTCATTTCCATTTGATCAGTTATGGGACTAAGATGGCTGTTTGGTCTAGGGATGATAAGTTCCTCATCAGTTTCTTCCATGAGAGTCTTACAGGTCCCGCCCTAGAATGATATCTTCAGTTAGATCGCTCAAAGATCTCTCGTTGGACAGAATTGGCTGACTTATTTATGGATCAATACAAATTCAATCTGGACGCAGCCCCAACCCGCAGAGAACAGTTGAGTTCAATGCAGAAGGGTAATGAAGAACCGTTCAAGCAATATGCGCGAGAGGTGGAGAGCCTTGGCGGCTCAAGTCCAGCCCCCATTAACATTGTCCGAGATGTGTTCATATTTCTTGGGGACCCTAGGAAACCCTTTTATTGGGGCGATGGTGGGGCGACCTATAAGGATTTCACTGATTTAATAACCTCTCGGAGAAAGAATTGAAATATTAGCCAAAAGCGGGAAGTTGCCCATGAGTAGCACGAGAAAATACGCTTTCAAGAAAGGATTTCAGCCGAAGAAAAGGAACACGAGGTAAATTATATCCAACCTCAACAAAATTTCAGGCCGCGATATAGCCCAAGTCATCACCATCATACAACCCCAACCCTCATTTTCCATACCGGACACGCCCTTTGCCTCATTATCCATCCCACCAAGTTATACCAGCCACAAACTTCACCCCAACACCACAATTCCAAGTTAACAATGTCCCTCGCCACAACCATATATACCAACTCGCCCAACTTATACCCGATACCCACCTCGCACCTCGCGAATTACCCAAACCACTCACAACCTCGCCCAGACCTCCAAAACCAAAGCCGCTTTCGTCCTCAAAACCTCCCCTCTTTTCCAAGGTTATCCATTTCAAATGCAGACCTATTCCAAAGGTTGTTTGATGCTCATCTCATTTCGGGAATTCCTGTGCGTCCTTTAGAACCACCATTTCCATCATGGTACAACCCGAACTCAACTTGCAAGTATCACATGGATATCCCAGGGCATTCAATTGAAGACTGCGAGTCTTTTAAGACTGCAGTAAGGAAGTTAATTGCTTATGGGAAGCTTGATATCCAGGAAGAGGCTGGACCCAGTATTGTTAACAACCCAATTCCTAATCATGGTGGAAGGAATGTGGTGAATGCTTTAGAGGTGGAAGGGTCATCCATAAGAAGTGTCATGAGCTTGCGTACACCGATGACAAGGATATTCGAAGAAATTTGAAGAAAGTGGCTACAATATTTGCACCAGTGCACCGCCACGATGAAAGAAGAGGAAAAATATGATGCAGAGTCGAATTGTGCTTATCATTGTGGGGGAATGGGACATGATATTGAAAATTGTTGGGACTTCAAGGTTCGAGTCCAAGGGTTGCTTACTTTGGGAGTAATACATGCGAGACAAGGGTTAGCCTCCTCCGAAGAGGTTAATGTGATCGAACGCTTTGTGCTTAAGGTGCCACCGCTCAACCAAGTCTCAACATCAGAGAAAGTAGTGGTAACAATCAAGAAGCCAGTGCCATTTGCTTATAATGACACTCATTCAGTGCCATGGAATTATGAAACCAAGGTAGAGACAAAAGGAGTTGGGGAAGAGACTTCGAAGGCTCGAATTGCTGAAGTACACAAGGATGAGGAGTACGTGACTAATATAGTCAGGGTAGGGGAATTACTAGGAGTGGGCGATGCTATGGCCCGGGAGAGTTAGAAAAGGAGAAAATTGTTAAGGAAGGGAGCAGAGAGGAAATGTCAAAAGAAGACGAGAGAGAGAAAGAAGGTGAAGAGGAGTTCCGAAGATAATGAAGCGAGTAAATATGATGTGATGGAACAGTTAAAAAAGACTCCGGCCAGGATATCTCTTTTGTCACTCATCTTGACATCTGAGATGCATCGGAAGGCATTGCTAAAAATTCTAAATGAAGCTTATGTGAAGCCCGATGTTACTCCCGAAAGTGTGGTTAACATGGTGGACCCCGTGAAACGCATTAACATGATCACATTTACTGATGAAGAGATCATTTCTCAATCCGAGAAGAACCAGCGAGCCTTGCACATAACCCTCAAATGCAAAGGGCACATAGTTGCAAAGGTTTTGATTGACGGGGGGTCTGCATTGAATATTATTCCCAGGTCGACCCTAACCTCATTATCAATAAGTGAGGATGAACTGTCGCCACGGGAGATGGTGGTACGAGCTTTTGATGGAAATAGAAGAGGCATCATGGGAGAGATATTGTTGCCGCTAGAGATTGGTCCAAGCAATTTTCAAGTGCTGTTTCAAGTCATGGATATGGAGCCTGGCTATACCATGTTACTAGGGAGGCCATGGATCCATACCGCCGGGGCTGTTCCTTCCACCCTGCATCAAAGTGTTAAATATATTGAGAATGGGTCGGTCATCACCATACATGGAGAGGAAGAAATTATGTTGTCAAAGCGGTTTCAGTACCATATGTGGAGAGTGCAGAAAAGGAAGAGGAGAACCTATGGCACAGTTTTGAAATAGTTGAGACCGGACTTGGTAAAGATGAATCTCTCACACCAAGTGTAAATCAGGTGGTTGCCCGGATCATGATTAGTAGTGGATACCAAGAAGGAAAGGGTTTGGGTTCAAAGCTGTAAGGTACTCGGTCGCCAGTGTCACTCCCAGGAAAGTCAGACAAGTTTGGGATAGGGTACGAAGTATCTCTGGAGGAGCATATGAGGAGCATGACTCTTGGAAGAAAGAATGACAAGGGCAAAGCGAAGTATATTCCCCATCTGAGGGAAACATTCCCAGCACCGGCTGAGGTGATTATGCCTGATGAGGTCATTTACCCTCGATACCGCCTCACTATCAATGCTTTGCATGAAGAAAGCCAAGAAGAGCACAAGGCAATCCATCCTGTTGCTGATGAGGAGCCGCTAAAGAACTGGAAATCTGAACCAATTATTAATGTGATTGTTTCAAAGTAATTTCCTGTTTAAGTTGTTCTGAACTTATGGTTTATGTTATTTGAGACATTGATTAAATGAACTTGCATGAATATTCAGCATTTCCCTTCGTTGCACTTTCTGACTTATCCTTTTGCATTTTTCTTTTTACATTTCTGTACCATATTTTGTTCTTCCTTCGTCATTCCTACTTTATTCTACTTTTTCAACTCCACACAAAATTGCTTTCCAGGGATATGAGTTTCATAGAAAGTTTGCCTCATGAAAGGGACTTCGAAAACTCATCAATTGATTCTCCTGCAATGTTTGATGAAGAAGACCTTGGATCTGGAGAAGAGGAAGATATTGTTGAAAATTTTTTAAAATTACTGGAGCACTCAAAGAAAGGATTTAACTTGAATGGCGAGGAAGCAGAGGTGGTTAACATGGGGACAGAGGAAGAGAAAAAAGAATTGACGGTAGTAGGAAACCCGGAGTTTGAAGAAATGATCACGCTATTCAAAGAGTATATGGATATTTTTGCTTGGTCTTATCGGGATATGCCAGGGTTAGACCCAGAGATAGCATCGCACAAAATCCCACTATACCCGAATATTGAGGCAAAGAAGCAGAAGTTAAGAAGAATGCATCCTGATATGTCTTTGAAGATCAAGGAAGAGGTGACTAAGCAATTAGAAGCAGGGTTTGTGGAAGTGTCAAGACACCCAGAGTGGGTAGCCAATATCGTGCCAGTGCCTAAGAAAGATGGAAAAGTCAGAATGTGTGTGGACTATAGAGATCTGAATAAGGCCAGCCCGAAGGATGATTTCCCACTCCCTCACATTGATGTTCTGGTTGATAACACTGCTAAGAATCACAGGTTCTCATTCATGGATGGATACTCAGGGTACAATCAAATTCCCATGGACGTTAATGACAAAGAAAAGACCACTTTCATTACTCCTTGGGGAACGTTTTGTTACACGGTGATGCCATTTGGATTAAGGAATGCTGGGGCTACTTACCAACGTGCTATGGTGGCACTGTTTCATGACATGATGCACAAGGAGATTGAAGTGTACGTAGATGATATAGTAGCCAAGTCTAAAGAAGGAGAAAGTCATGTGGCGGTCTTGCGTAAGTTGTTTGAAAGGCTCAGAAAGTACAAGTTGAGGTTGAATCCTGCCAAATGTGTTTTTGGAGCATCTACTGGGAAGTTACTTGGATTCATTGTTAGCAGAGAAGGAATAAAGGTGGATCCGGATAAAACAAAAGCAATACAGGAGATGTCTGCCCCTAAGACGGAGCGTGAAGTGCGAAGTTTTTTCGGGAGACTCAATTACATTGCTAGATTCATTGCCAACTTGACCAGCACCTGTGAGCCTATATTCAAGTTGTTGAAGAAGCATCAACCAGGCAAATGGGATGAAGAATGTCAGGAAGCTTTTGACAAGATAAAGGCTTATTTAATGAATCCTCCTATTTTGGTACCCCCTACGCCGGGTCGTCCCTTAATTTTGTACCTAACTGTATTACCAACCTCAATGGGAGCAATGTTGGGACAACATGATGAATCGGGAAAGAAGGAGCAAGCAATTTACTATCTGAGTAAGAAGTTTAATGATTGTGAAGCTCGTTACATGGCTATTGAGAAGACTTGTTGTGCACTGGTATGGACCTCAAAACGGCTACGACAGTATATGCTCTATTACACCACATGGTTGATCTCTCGAATAGACCCCATAAAATACATATTTGAAAGTCCTCATATTTCATTAAGAGTTTCAAAGTGGCAAGTGATGCTATCAGAATTTGATATCAAGTACATGACTCGAAAATCCATCAAAGGAAGTGTGATTGCTGATCATCTGGCTGAAAACCCTCTGGAGGGTGGACAACTAGTGACATCTGAGTTCCCTGATGGAGAAATACTGATGGCGGAGGAAGGAGAAGAAGAAGAAGAACCAGGCTGGAAGATGTATTTTGATGGAGCGGTTAACATGCATGGCAATGGCATAGGAGCCGTGGTTGTTTCACCAACTGGAAAACAATACCCAGTCGCTATCAAGCTGGAATTTGAGTGCACCAATAATATTGCAGAATATGAGGCCTGTGCTAATGGCTTACAAGTTGCAATTGACTTGGGGATCAAACGGTTAAAGGTATTTGGAGACTCAGCACTCATCATTTATTAGGTGAATGGTGAATGGCAAACCAAGGATCCGAAATTGATACCTTATCAAAAGTATTTAATCCAGTTGGTTGAGAAGTTTGAGGAGGTGACCTTCTCCCATTTGACCCGAGAACAGAATCAGTTTGCAGATGCCTTGGCCACTTTAGCTGTAATGACCAAGTTGGATATTCATAATAATGTTCAACCCATCCAAGTGAAGATGCACAGTGAGCCTGCGTATTGTGCTAATGTTGAAAGCGAGCCAGATGGTAAACCTTGGTATCATGATATCAAACAGTATATTCAGCATAGAGAATACCCAACAGAGGCAAGTGAGGTGAATAAGAAGACTATCCGTCGGTTGGCGATAACCTTTTTCTTGAATGGAGAGGTTTTGTATAAAAGGAGTCACGATGGTACTTTACTTAGATGCGTGGATGCTTGTGAAGCTCGTCTAATAATGACTGAGGTTCATGAAGGAATCTGTGGAACTCATGCCAATGGTCATATGATGGCTCGGAAAATTTTAAGGAGTGGTTATTATTGGTCCACAATGGAAACAGACTGCATAAATCATGTACGGAAGTGTCAAAAATGCCAGATGTATGCAGATCGAGTCAACACGCCTCCTTTCCCTTTGCATAATTTGGTGTCTCCCTGGCCTTTCTCAATGTGGGGAATAGATGTCATCGGGCCCATTAATCCCAAAGCTTCCAATGGTCATCGCTTCATCCTAGTGGCGATTGACTATTTCACCAAGTGGGTAGAAGCTTCTTCTTATGCCAAGATCACTCAAAAGGTGTTTTTGAGATTCCTCAAAAGGGATATTGTCTGCAGATATGGAATTCCAGAAAGGATAATCACAGATAATGGTACCAATCTCAATGGTCTTTGAGATTAAAAGTTCTGTGAAAATTTCAAAATCAAGCACCATAATTCAGCTCCTTACAGGCCTCAGATGAACGGAGCAGTTGAAGCAGCAAATAAGAATGTTAAGAAAATTGTTGCTAAGATGGTGGTAAACTACAAAGACTGGCATGAAATGTTACCCTATGCTCTGCATGCATATCGTACAAATATACGATCAAGCACTGGGGCAACGCCTTTCTATTTGGTATATGGGATGGAGGTTGTCTCTCCAATAGAAATCGAGATCCCTTCTCTAAGAGTTCTAATGGAAGCGGAGTTAGAAGAATCAGAATGGGTGAAGACTCGGTATGAGCAATTGAATATGGTAGAAGAGAAGAGATTGGCAGCTATTTGTCATGGGCAATTGTATCAAAGTAGAATGGCCAGAACCTTCAACAAGAAAGTTCGTCCCAGGGAATTCCGTTCAGGGGATTTGGTTTTGAAAAAGATTCTCCCTAACCAAGAGGACGCCAGAGGAAAATGGGCTCCGAATTATGAAGGCCCGTACATAGTCAAGCAGGCATTTTCTGGAGGAGCGTTAATCTTGCAGAATATGGATGGAGAAGAACTGCCAAGGCCCGTGAATACTGATGTTATCAAGAAATTCTATGCCTAAAAAAAGAGGAAAAAGCTCGTTAGGTTGAAAACCCGAAAGGGCGACCTAAGCAAAAGTTAGAGCAATTGAAAAAACGAAAAAAGAAAAAGTCCGTTAGGCTGAAATCCTGAAAAGGCAGTCTAAGCAAAAGTTAGGACAAATAAATAGGCAAAATCTCAAAGAAAGTGGGTCTGAAACTCTTCGAGGGATTCACCAAACTGGGGCAATTTTTGATGTGTGTCCAATCAGTTACACGGGGCAAGTTGTTCACATTGAATTGGCTATACTGGGGCAAAATTTTTGAAGAATTAAAGAGGATTCATGTTGAAGGAGGTATCAGCAGAGGCAGCGGTTGAGTTGTCAAACATTTACAGTGAATTAATTGAATGAGGAACAAAGAACCAATACTGGGGCAAAGTTTTTATTTTTCTTGCAACCTTTCTTTTGTCTTTCAAGTACGTGTCTTATCAAAAGTCATGTACGATTACATTACCAAAATAATAAAAGGGAAGTTTGTTCATTCAACAAATTTCTGTCCATTCATGAATGCATGCTTACTCATTAATTTATGTCTCAAATAAAATAAACTTAAGATCAACAATTTGATCTGACAATTTCGCAGCAATCCATCAATGATTAATTCAGATTAAAGGATCTCAATAATTCAAGATACAGGTTGTGATGTGTTGCCAAGGAAACAAGGTGGTCAGAAAAATGAAAAAGGAAATGAGAAAATCTAAGGGAGTCTCAATCGACAAAGGGTCTGATAAAGAAAAGCACGTGAATAAAGGATTTGATTGGTCAAAGCTTTCCATGGTCGCCATTGGTTCATATGGTTTTCTGAAGAAAAAGGGAAGATAAAAAGAGAGAAAAGAAAAATTTTAATTCCATATTTCTTTGAGCGCATCAGCTCCATGCATTTTAAATTCCTGTCATTAATTTTGAGCGCATCGGCTCCTGTCATTTATTCTTTGAGCGCATCGGCTCCATGCATTTTAAATTTTTGAGTGCATCAGCTCATTGCATTGTCATTTAAATTTCGGGACACAGGTTTGCCCATTGTCATTTAAATTCTGTCATTTAAATTTCGGGACACAGGTTTGCCCATTGTCATTTAATTTTCGGGACACAGGTTTGCCCATTGTCATTTAATTTTCGGGACACAGGTTTGCCCATTGCCATTTAATTTTCGGGACACAGGTTTGCCCATTGTCATTTAAATTCTGTCATTTAATTTCGGGACACAGGTTTGCCCATTGTCATTTAATGTTGAGCGCATCGGCTCCTTGCATATTTAATTTCTGTCGAGCGCATCGGCTCTTTGCATTTTATTTGTTGTTGAGCGCATCGGCTCCTTGCATTTTAATTTCTGTTGAGCGCATCGGCTCCATGCATTTTAATTTCTGTTGAGCGCATCGGCTCCATGCATTTTAATTTTTGTTGAGCGCATCGGCTCCTTGCATATTTAATTTCCTGTTGAGCGCATCGGCTCCTTGCATGTTTAATTTCTGTTGAGCGCATCGACTCTTTGCATTTTAATTTCTGTTGAGCGCATCGGCTCCATGCATTTTAATTTTCTGTTGAGCGCATCGGCTCCATTCATTTTTAATTTCTGTTCATTTTTAATTTCTGTTGAGCGCATTGGCTCCATTCTTTTTTAAAATTTTTGTTGAGTGCATCGACTTCATGCATTTCAATTTCTTGCCTTGTTTTGCATTGCCGGACAAAATTGAAGTTCATATCTTTACTCATTTCTTACGACGATAATTTGAAAAACTACGGTTATTCTTATTATCTAATAAGAAACAAGTAAAGAGGGGCAACTGTGAACACTCAATTTTGACCGGACTAAAAAATAAAATATAAAAAAGAGGAAAACTAAAAAAAAAAGAGAGAAAAAAATAAAAAAAATTATGGCCCACCTTTTAGCTCATTTTACTTAGCCTTTTTTAGCCTAAACAGATTAAGCTCATCTTAGTCTTAAAAATAATAATAATATAAAAAAAACAAAAATAAAAATAAAAAAATATAAAAAAAAAAAAAATAAAAAATAAAAATAAAAAAAAAAAAAAAAATAATAAAAAAAGGAAGGCAATCGACTCACTTTCACTCACGTAGCACACACTACACTTTCTTTTTTACAAAGACACACGCACTCTTTCTTCTTTTTTTTATTTCTTTAATCACACTACACTCCAAATTGCACCTAATTGCACTCCCACTCACTCACTAATTGCACTCCCAGCTTTCTTTTGGCGTTATCCCAACGACACTGACACTCCATTCTCACTCACTAATTGCACAATCCACTTACGCACACACAACATACACTCACTCACCAAATTGCATTCTCACACACTATATAAACAGCCCCTCTTCATTCTCATTGGGAGGAGATATAAACAAACCCTCTTCATTTTTTTTTTTTTTCGGACGGCTTGAACCCATACCCACCATTTTTCTTGAACCCCAAGTAACTTCCATTCATTTTTCTCCACTCCTTCATCCCATACCCACCATTTTTTTCATCTTCTCTAACCAAGTTTTCCAATCAACCTCACATAACCATCACCCTTCTTCTCCAACCCTCCATCCTCAAGCACCTTACCATCACTCTCACCTTACTCACCCCTCAAGCTTCTATCTCCACACAAAACCGTGACCCTCACTATCCCTACCATAAACCATCATCTTCCTCTACCTTCAACCTCCCACCATCTCCATTTCCTTCCTCAAGATCCACCGCTGCCCAACCAAGCTCCAACCAACCACTACTGTCACCACCATCAACTCAAGTTCCATCTCACCATAACTATCACCTCCCATCTCCACCCTCAACGTAAAACCATCATCAATCTCCCCCTCACCCTCAAACTCACACCAGCAGCTTCACTCTCCACCAGACCCGTAGCTACACCCCACCTCATCACCTTCTTCAAGCTCCTTCACCCAACTCTCAACGTAACACTAACCTTCACCACCCTCCAGCAGCTCACTCACGACGATACCAGGGGGGGCTTTCATTTTTGGGAGGAGTTTCACCACTATCATCTCTGCCTTTCACTACCCAAGTCTTCATCTTCACTCTCCACCAGACCCGTAACCAGACCCCAACCTCACTATCTCACCTTCTTCACTCCATCACCTGTAACCACCATTTTCTTCCTTACAAACCAACCACCCCCACTGTTCATCATCTTCCTCACCACCCTCCATGTATCCATGTCCAAACTACTCTCCTAAACCGTGAAGCCACCTCCACCCACTCCTGTTCATCATCTTCCTCTCCATTTCCGTTCTCAAGCTCCAACCGTGACCAAGCAGACCACCATCATCACCTTCCAAGACCAAGCAGCCACCACCATTCACCTCCAACCATTCCACCACGTCCTTTCCACTCCACGCTGCACCAGAGCTGAAAACCAGAATCCCATCCAGCCACCATAGCCACAAGCTCCACTGCACGTAAACCACCGAACCCAAACCGTGAACCCACAGCAGCAACTAGTAACTCCACGAAGCTCCACCCAAGCGCACCAGAATTGACCAGGACCCTCCACCGAACCAACCGTGATACCATCGTCCAGCAGCCTCGCATCACAGAGGCACACAGCAGCTCCTCCACGTCTAAGCTGCTCCACGCACTACTGCTTCAGATTTGCCTCGCACTGTCACCTCGTCGTAGCCTCCATTATTGCATTTTTTCTTCTTGTACGAAGGTGAGAAAAATTTGTACGAGGAGGTAAATCAGCATGAATTTGGGCTGGGTTACGTAAGTTTTGTTTAGGTTATTTTTATTTTATTTTGCTGATTTAAAAATAAAACAAAAATAAATAAAGAAAGGGTAAAAAATCATATCTTTGGGCCACTGATGGACAGACCCACCCATGTGGAATTGATCTGCAAAAAAAAAATGTTCAAAAATGCTACTATGTGTTGGGTTTTATTTAAGTGATTGGGCCTAGTTTAGTTTAGTTTAGTTTAATAAAAAAAAAAAAAAAAAAAAAAAGAGAGTTTAGATGGGCCTTATCAGAATATAATAAGTACAAAATAATAATAATAATAATAATAATATTTTAATCAATGCAATGATCAATGATGATGATTGAATAGCAGATGCTATCTTCAATGTCGTTTGGATCATAAGGGTTTATTAAGTAGCCTTGTGCTAACTTGAATCCTCTGCAAGAATGTCTTCTTTTCAAAAAATATTTTATTAATTAAATTAAATCAACTCACACTTATTTTATACAGAACTACGTAACTTTGAGTTCCTCATTGCACCTGAGGGTACGTAGGAGCAGAATTTCAATTCTGTCAAGTCAAAATTTAATTTTTCACAATTTGGTTCTTCTTTTCTTTTAATAAAATAAAAATAAAAAAATAGAAAAAAAAATAAAATAATTACAAAGTCTTTTAAAAAAGGGTAAAATAAATAAATTTGAGATTATTGAGTTTTTGCACAATTAATTTAAGGTACCGTCTCAGGACGGGTGTGATAGGGGTGCAGTGGGATTAAGTTTCCACCCTTCCCTATCCATAACCGACTCCCGAATCCGATTTGGTTCCAAAGACCATTTTTTTTAAAAGGGTTTTCCAATTTTTCCTAAATTTAAATAAAATTGGTGGCGACTCCATATTTTTAATCATTTTTTTAACATCACGCGAGTTGCTATTCCCGCCGCGATCCCGGTCGCGACACCAACGGACAATAAATACTGATTTTGTTAACTATAACATTTGTCCATTAGATAATAGCTTTTAGTGAAGTACAAGTCATCTTTTCTAGAATGTTCACTTTATGACATCATCCATGTG
The DNA here is from genome assembly GCA_029884605.1 of Ormosia emarginata. Classification (NCBI taxonomy): domain Eukaryota; kingdom Viridiplantae; phylum Streptophyta; class Magnoliopsida; order Fabales; family Fabaceae; genus Ormosia; species Ormosia emarginata. Next base: position 54,110,156 of record JAQQTP010000088.1, read on the forward strand.
ACATCACTTGTTGACTTTTTCAAAAAGTGAAACAAAGCTTCATAAAGAAGCTTCATCAAAACTTAATGAAGAAGCTTTCTACCAAGCTTGTTGGAGAAGCTTCTCCCTTCTCTCTCCTAATGTGTGGCTACGGTTTTGAGTGGCAAAAAGATGACCACTTTCATCTTTTCACTCAAGTTTCATTTCACTTCATCTTTCCAAAAAGCTACACATTTTTCTCTCATTTTTCCTTTCTCTCTTTTCTCTCCATCCTCACAGCCAAGCTCACTTCTCCACCCTCCATGTTTGCTTAATTTCAAACAACCACCTTGCTTGAAACTATACCTCACTTGAAGACTTTTTCTTGTTGGAACCATCTCCAAAAACTCTCATCTTCATCATTTTCTCTCAAGCCCTAACTTGAAGCTCTAAAGGTAAGGTTCTTGATTCTCATTTTCTCTTCTCATTTTCATGTTCAAGGATGACGAGTGCCAAACTCACCAAAATTATAACCAAGTTATGCCTATGGCTTGTAGCATAGGAAGTAACACCGGATCATCTCTCAAGGATTATAAAACGTAATTTGATCAAGTCAAGTTAAAATGGGGGTTTAAGTGTGATTAAGAAATAGAATTAGAAATAGAATTAAGAATAGAATTAAGAAAGCAACCAATCCAAGAAAATTGTCCAAACTTGATTTTAATCCATCCTTGATTACTAAAGGTGTAACACCCTCCCTAGGGTATCACATGTCTGACTCCCGACTCATAATAAAAAAGAAGTTCGCATAAGGTTTGAGTTATAAAAAGATGGGTTTTAAAATTTCTTATTACAGAAACATAAACTTACTGAAATTCATAAGTATTACTGAAAATATATTTAGTATATAATATTGACACCAATTAATATTTAACAATTTAAAGAGAAATATAAAACTAACAGAAAACTCTCTCTTTTTTTTAACAGTAGCAAACCCCATCATGGGTCCTACTTAATAGCACGGTACAACACTAAGGAGAAAACTTAACATACTTATTCCTTCTTGTATCAATCTTGATGCATCAGACATCCGTTCCTTGTTAACATTGCACACCAACAAGTCCTGAATGTCCACTCCTCCATGTTGTCACCAATCTCAGAATGTCTACCACCCGTTATGTCTAAGACAACTCGTTCCTTCAACTGTATAATTTTAACAATACAAACGCAGTAAGACCACATAGCAAAGAGGTGAGATCACCTACACCAATACCAATATAGTAGCACAGAGATAACACAAACAGCATATCAAACAGATAGATCATACCAGAATTATGATCATGCCATCAACATTAATCAACTATCATCATCCAATCATTCATCAGTTCAATTATCATAAACAACAATTACGGTAATGCCCTCAACATTGTCTAATTATCATCATCATCATCCAAGTATTCAAAATAATTGTCATAGTCAATATTCCTCAATTAATATATTAAACAGATATAAATGCTCAGATTCATGCATGGGCACATAGACTCAGTTTTCAAAAACAACTCCATAGAGGTTTTCACAATTTCAAGGAGAATGCTCTGTTAATTGTCAGCCTTAGCCCAAAGACAATCTTCCAGTCGTTGAAAAGAATCGTGTTCTTGTCGGGTATCGTCAATGTGTTGCAACGGACTGCTTCGCCAAGTGGCATATGGTCCAGCCTTAGCCCATAGACAGATATCCATTGGTCGACCGCCGCGCCTTGACGCCCCCAAGATCCATCATAGACCTCACATCAATTCTCATTCTCTCTTCAACCACAAGGGCCAAAATAGCTATTAGCTATACTTTATACAATGCACGAATATATCAATGCAAGTCCAACCACAAGGGCCAAATATTTTCAATTTCATTTGTTCAATTTAATCATATGCCTCAATGCATATTTTTTCAATACATGTATAATGCACCAATGCCAATCACAGGCATATCTTTCCAATGCATGTAAAATGTACCAAATGCCAATCACAGGCAAAACTTGTCATTTTCTCATGCAGTGTATGGACACTATTTTAACAGTAATCATCATGTTATTATGTTTTTATAGTCATAAAACACTTTTATCGTGTTTTCACAATCGCGTAACATTTCTGTTACGTTTTCACAATTTCAAAACGTTTTAGTTATATTTTCACAATACCGTAACACTTCTGTTACGTTTTCACAATACAGTAACATTTCTGTTACATTTTCAAAATACCGCAACTCTTCTGTTGCACTTTTAAAACACGTACTAATTTTTCAACGTTTTTCTCAATCGCGTAAAAATATTTACACGTTTCTCAAATCGCGTAGCGATTTTCCACCGTTTTCACAATCGCGTAACTTAAAAATCATTCTTCTTAGTTGCGTAAATCATTTCCCATCATTCTCAAAATATTTAAACATTTTCAAATTGCATAACAATTTCTCGCCATTTTCACAATCACATAAAAATATTCCATTACTTTTCAATCACGTAGTGATTTTTCAACAGTAGTTCAAATCACGTAAAATATTTAAACATAATTCAAATCGCGTAGAAATATTTTAACATATTTCAAATCGGGTAGAAATATTTTACTGTATTTCAAATCATTTTTAAGCTACGCAAATAATTTTTCACTACAATTTCATTACAGAAAATATTTCTTAACCTTCAAAAATTCCTTTTCAACTTTTCTCAAAATAATATAACTTTATACTTCATTTAATATATTTTCTTACTCAAGAAAATCTTTTTCCACAGTTCTTTACTCAAGAAATTCTTTTTCAAATATAACCCACAAAATTACTTTTCCATTGATTTAAATCAATGTTTCAAACTTTAAGAATTTCCTAACGTACTCCAAAACCCAAAAATGAGTTATACATTAGTAAATTTTCAAATCACCATTATATTCTCCATTTTTCTCAAATCAATTCTAAAATCAATTCTTCAAAATAAATTGAAGTTCAAATATGTTCAACCTCTCTTTGTCTTTCGTTTACAAAATTCTCTCATGTGATAAAACACTCTGATTCCCTTTCCAAATTCCTTGTATTAAAAAAAATTATATTTCCACTTTGAAAATCACTTTGTTCCATAAAATCAAAGCATTACAAGCCTTCAAAAACGTGGACATGACTATTGAAACCATCAAATATTTTTCCTTCTAAATTGATATGGTTTTACACAAACAAAACCATTAAAAATTCTTTAACAAAACCGTAAGACTCATAGTCTTTGAAATCAAATCATTTGTTCATTTTCATTTAAAACTCATGTTTAGTAAAACACTTAGAAACTTTTTACACAAAATAAATTAATAAAAATCCTTCTAAAACCGTGTTCATGTACTCTTTGAAAAATAAACCCTTTGTTTATTTTCCTTGCTTTTCTAAACATCTCATTTCATCATTCATGAAAATATTAATTTGTAAACACCTATCTTGAGGTGTCTTGGCCGAAATTCTCAATGTTCTAGGGACCCAAAAATTAATTTCCTTCTTCTTGAAAAATTTCAACATAAACCCTTATTTTGGAAGCTAAAAACCGTAGCCTCCCCTTGGCCTTTGGAGCCAAAATTTCTTGTTCCATCATAATATATTCCACATATTCTCATCATGTATATTATAAGCATACCATATTCTCATCAAGCATATTATAAGCATACCATATAGGCAATAAAATCATGCAAAACATACAAATCACAAATAAAATAATCAAAGCCACAAATAATTACATGACCATGGTTATGAATCCTCACATGGATTCACCATCCATCAAATATAAGACCATTTCTCACCACCATACTTGGTTGGTGAGATGGATCTCCCTCTTACCTCTTGAAGATCCTCAAAAGCTCTTTGTTTTGCTTCTTTTTCCAAGTCCTTCACTACCAAGGGCTTCTCAAATACAAAACAAAATACATAAAAATTAGTATACTAAGCTTGATTAAGAGGAACCATGGATCAAACATGGTTTAGATCATGAAAAAGAGAGAAGAAATGAAGTTTCCTTACACTTCACCATAAATACTCCATCACATGGATCTTGAAGAAAGTCCATGAAGATGAATGATTTAGAGGAAATCTTCAACATGAAAGTTATTTAGAATATCATGTAGATTCAAGATCTATGGTTGGATGAAATTAAAAGAGATTGGATGGTGGTTTTGAGTGATATGGCCGAATGGTGTGTTTAGGGAGAGAAATGGAGTTTTCTTTTGTTTTGCTTCTTGATACTTGAATGAAAAGATGAAGATGTAATAATATGGAGTATGGAAATGAATTCTTTGGTCTCCTTTAGGGTGCATGGCAGTAGCTTCACTTGGAGAGAAAGAAGAGAATTTTTTTTTGCTAAGTCTTGCTTTAGGAAAATCAATGAATGATAAAGACAAATCAAGATAACTCATAATGGCCTTCAAACTTTTTCCTATGGCCTTAAGCAACACCAAAACCGTCCCCCCCTCCAAGCAATCTCCTAAGGATGCAAACAAAGCAATAATGGTCAAGAATGATGTAACATTGACCAAGACAAGTAATAATGGTCATAAAGTTTTTCTTTAGCTCCAAAATTCATCACAAAACCGTGCCCCGCCCCCTCCTTGCTTTTTCAAAATGTGACTAATCTCCAAGCCACCATTATTTGTGCATTCTTAGCCATTGATTAATTCAATGGTTAAGATTAAGGTAGACTTTAAGTTAGAAGACTAAATCTAGGCCATTGGATCTTTCTCCTTTAAATTCTAGTCATTAGATGTGTCTCCAAAATGAAGGGTCAAGATTACTCCTTCAAACTTTACATCCAAGGGTCATAAATGGTCTTTGTCAATTTACAAGACCAAATCTTCACCCTTGATTAATTATTCATCCAATGATTATAAATAATCATATTTACTTTTAAGATCAAATCTCCACCATTGATTAAATCAATGGTGGATATCCAAACCACCAATGTTAACTTAAGCAATACAATATTTATTTTTTTTCTATCTGCTATTACCTTCTGAATAATATTTTTACTGTATTTTTATCACCCGATAATTAAATACAGTACAAAACACAGTAAAATAAAATTTTAAAAACTATTTCCGGATTCAGGTTTAGTAAGATCCCCTGTCTCCGTCTAAGCAGTATAAATTTTTTTATGCGTAGAAAAATTTTCACTTTGCGGGACCCACCCGGGCCCACGTATGACCACCTGGGCCCACATACACCCCCTGGGCCCACAAACAGTAAAAAAAATTTCATAATCATCCACAAAATCATAAAAATTAAAAAATTCACAAATATCAAATCAGATTACGTAAAATAATTAAGACTTTTCAGTAATAATTAAATTACGTAAAAAAATTTCGGCCCGAAAATTATTATTTTCTGACATGGAGTAAATCACTCAAAACGATCAAATACGCTGACGGAATACTCAAAATAATTTTACAGTACACAGAAATTACTAAATAGTAGAATTTTCATTAATTGTCAAAATTACTGTCAACTGTTTAGGAAATTTAGGGTGTTACAAAAGGTCCATTCAATTATTAATCAAGTCCTTAATCTTAGATCACTTCAAGATGTCTTTCAATGATCATGGATTTTCTACTAGAAATGCTTCTAGATTTCAATTAATTAAGATTAGACAAGTTAAGCACTCATCAAAATCGAAATTAACTTAAAAGCCAAGATCTAACCAAGTTAAACATTTCATCAAACACCTTCAATGTCTTGTTTAATCTCTGAGTTCATCTCTTTGCACATGGCAATTAAGTAATCAACATATGAAAATTCCAATTAAGCAACTAGAATTAACAAAGAGAAGAAGAAGAAGAAGAAGAAGAAGAGAAACTTGATTAATAGATGAACTTAAACATTAAAAACAAAATCTCAAGATTATCAACCAAGCATATTCAATCTCTTGGATTGATCTAAAGGCTCTACCCCTCCATGAGAAGGGGAGAACTCATAAAATTAAGAGAAGGAAGAAGAAAACGAAAACTAGAGAGAATGAGGAAGAAGAGAGTTCTAGAGAGAAAAAGAAAAATGTCAAATGAGAGATGCCTCAGTTTCTAACTTGAAACCCCCTAAACTACTCCCTATTTTGGCTTCACATAATTAAAAACCTATTAATTACAAAGTTGTATCAGTTATGAACATTTGAGCCCAAACCCCATGTGTAACACCCCAAAATTTCTGTATCTCTTAAACAATAATTTTGACAGTTAACAGAATTTTACTGTTTAGTAATTTCTGGATACTGTAAAATTATTTTGAATATTCCGTCAGCGTATTTGATCGTTTTGAGTGATTTACTCTGTGTCAGGAAAATAAAAATTTTCGGGCCAGGGAAAACTTTACGTAATTTGATTTTTACCATTAAGTTTTAATTATTTTACGTAATCTGATTTGATATTTGTGCGTTTTCTAATATTTGTGATTTTTGTGGATGGTTATGAAATTTTTTTTTACTGTTTATGGGCTCAGGGGGTGTATGTGGGCCCAGGTGGCCTTACGTGGGCCCATGTGGGTCCCGCAAAGTGAAAATTTTTCTACGCATAGAAAAATTTGTACTGTTTAGACGGAGACAGGGGATCTTACTAAACTTGAATCCGGAAACAGTTTCTAAAATTTTATTGTACTTGTGTTTTTATTGTATTTATTTATCGGGCGATAAAAATATAGTAAATATATTCTTTCGTGGGGTTTTAGCAGATAAAAATAGAAATTATACTATTAAGTCAATATTAGTGATTGTGACAATTTTTGATGGACCAATAGGAAACAAGTTCAATATTGAAGACTTTAATATCAACCATCGATTTAATCAACAGTGTAGGATAAGTTTAATAAAATGGCTATGACCATTTATAACCATTGGATTTGGATTTAATCAATGGTAGAGATTTGGTCTCAAAAAGTGACAAAGATCATTTGTGACCATTGGATGAAGAATTAATCAAGGGTGGAGATTTGGTCTTGTAAAGTAACAAGGACCATTTATGACCATTGGATGTAAATTTAATCAATGGTGGAGAATTAGTCTTAAAAAGTAGCAAAGACTAATTATGACCCTTGGATTAAAAGTAAGAAGGAGTAATCTTGACCCTTCATTTTGGAGACACATCTAATGGTTGGAATTTAAAGGAGAAAGATCCAATGGCCTAGATTAAGTCTTCTAAAATCAAAAGTCTACCTAAATCCTAACCATTGAATTAATCAATGGCTAGAAATGCTCTAAATGGTGGCTAATAATGATGACAACTTCATGAATGCATTAGGAAGAGGGGGGACGGTTTTGTGAAGCATTTTGGAGCTAAAGGAAAACTTTATGTCATTGTTAAATGGTCTTGGTCAAAGTTGCATCATTATTGATCATTATTGATCATTATTGATCAATTTGCACTCAAGGAGAATGCATTGGAGGGGGGGCTATGGTTTTGAGAAGCTTTAGGACATAGGAAAAAGTTTGAAGACCATTATTAGTGGTCTTGGTCATTCTTGGCCATTATTGTTCATTTTCAAGAAGCAAAATTTTCTCTCCTTTCTCTTCTCCTCTATGTTTCGGCCATGACCATCAAGAACACCTTCCATCACTCTTTAATTTCATCCAACCTAGTTTCTTGAATCCTTACCTTATTCTAAGAACATCTCTAGTTATGAGTTTTCTCTAAATCATTCATCTTGATCTTCAAATCCAAGCTTCAAGATTCTACCAAAAATGGTAAATTTCATATTTCTTCTTCTAATCTTCTAGTTTTTATTTTCTAAGCCATGATTGAACCATGGTTTACCTATTTCTACACTTGTTATTGATTGTAACATTTGTTTATGATTTTTAGGGATTTTCCCAAGGAGCTTCACAAAATTTGTGGAAGGAAAAACAAAGTGTTTTCACTTCATCTTTTGTCTTAACCAAGAATAAGAAGCTTTTCTCTTACAAAAATAAAAAATTCCATCTTTGTTCTTCAAGAGGAATTTTAGCCATACCATCCAAAATCACCATCCAATCCTTTTTAATTTCATCCAACCATAGATCTTGAATCTACATGATATTCTAAGCAATTTTCATGTTAGAGATTTTCTCTAAATCATCTATGTTCAACCTTGTTCTTCAAGCTAAAGATTGAAGCTTTAATGGTGAAGTTTGTTACTCTTCACTTTTCTTTTGATTTTCAAGGTTCTAACCATGATGCACATCCATGGTTTTCTTATTCAAGCTTAAGATACTAATAAATATATGTGTTGTTTTGTGTTTAAGAAACCCTTGGTGGTGAAGGACTTGGAAAGAGAAGCAAATCAATAAGCTTTTGAGGATCTTCAAGAGGTGAGAGGGAGATCCATCTCACCAACCAAGCATGGTGGTGAGAGATGGTCTTATATTAGATGGATAGTGAATCCATGTGAGGATTCATATCCATGGTCATGTAAATTATTTGTGTGTGTTTATGAACTTTGATTATTTGCCTATGCTTGATATGTTTTGCATGATTTTATGGCTTATATGGTATGCTTATAATATGCATGATGAGAATATGTTGAAATTATGTATATGTATGCCATGATGTGATGATGGAAAGAAAATCAATTTTTGGCTTCAATGGCCAAAGGAAAGGAAATACGGTTTTGATACCCATGAAGAGAGTTTAAATTGAAATTTTTCAAGAACAAGAGAATTAATTTTTGGGTCCCTAGAACATTGAGAATTTCGGCCAAGACACCTCAACATAGGTGTTTACAAATTAATACTTTCGTGGAAGAATAAAAATTGAATTGATTAGAAAAGCATGGAAAATAAACAAAGGGTTTGTTTTCAAAGAGTACATGAACACAGTTTTTGGAAGAATTTTTATTGATTTATTTTGTGTAAAAAGATCCTAAGTGTTTTTCTAAACATGAGTTTTGAATGAAACGGGCAAACATTGATTTTAAGGATTTGCAAAGAAAGTGAAAAAGGATTTGCAAAGAAAGTGAAAATGAATTTGAACAAATGGGTTTGGTTTTTATGATCATAAGTCTTACGCTTTTGAAAGCAAAATTTTAATGGTTTTGTTTGTGTAAAACCATATTGATTTAGAAGGAAAAATGTTTTGATAATTTTCAATAGTCATGTCCACGTTTTCGAAGGCTTGTAATGCCTTGATTTTGATGAAACAAAGCGATTTTCCAAGTGAAAATATAATTGATTTAATACAAGGATTTGGAAAAGGAATTAGAGCATTTTATCACTTGAGAGAATAGAAATTTTCGTAACGGAAAACAAAGAGAGGTTGAAAACGTTTGAATTTCAATTTATTTTGAGGAAGGTTGATTTTGGAAATGATTTGGGAAAAATGGAGAATATAATGGTATTTTGAAAATTTACTAACGTATAACTGATTTTCGAGTTTTGAAAGACGTTAGGAAATTCTTAAAGTTTGAAACATTGATTTAAATCAATGGAAAAGTGATTTTGTGGGTTATATTTGAAAAAGAATTTCTTGAGTAAGAATCTGTGGAAAAAGATTTTCTTGAAAGTAAGAAAATATATTAAATGAAGTATAAAGTTATATTATTTTGAGAAAAGTTGAAAAAGAATTTTTGAAGGTTAAGAAATATTTTCGTAATAAAATTGTAGTGAAAAATTATTTGCGTAGCTTAAAAGCGATTTGAAATGCAGTAAAATATTTTTTACGCAATTTGAAAAAAAATGTGTTGAAAATGATATTGATTTATTTAAGTCCAAAATAATGTTTGGAATATTGAGGAATATTTTACGTGATTTGTAAAATGTTGAAAAATATTTTACATATCTTAAAAATGATTTAAAATATAGTAAAATATTTCTACACAATTTGGAATACGTTAAAATATTTCTAAGCAATTTGAATTACATTTAAATATTTTATGTAATTTGAACTACTATTGAAAAATCAATATGTGATTTAAAAGTGATAGAATATTTTTACGTGATTGTGAAAATGACAGAAAATCGTTATGTGATTTGGAAAGTGTTTTAAATATTTTGAGAATGATGGAAAATGATTTATGCGACTTTAAAGAATGATTTTTAAGTTACGCAATTTTGAAACAGTAGAAAAATACTATGCAATTTGAGAAACGTATATTTTTACGCGATTGAGAAAAACGTTGAAAAATTAGTACGTGGTTTAAAAGTGCAACAGAAGAGTTGCAGCATTTTGAAAACGTAACAGAAATGTTACGAAATTTTGTAAACGTAACAGTAGTGTTACGGTATTGTGAAAACGTAATAAAAATGTTTTGGAATTTTAAAAACATAACAAAAGTGTTACGGTATTTTGAAAATACAACAGAAGTATTGTGGAATTATGAAAACGTAACGGAAATGTTGTGCAATTTTGTGAAAACACGATGAAAGTGTTTTATAACTATGAAAATGTGATAACATGATTTTTGCTGTTGAAAGTACAGTATGATTACTGTTGAACCAGTTTCCATATACTGTTTGTGAAAATGACAAGTTTTGCCTGTGATTGGCATTTGGTGCATTTTACATGCATTGGGAAAATATGCGTTGAGGCATATGATTACATTGAACAAATGAAATTGAAAAGATTTGGCCCTTGTGGTTGGACTTGCACTGATATATTCGTGCATTGTATAAAGTATAGCTAATAAGCTATTTTGGCCCTTGTGGTTGAAGAGGGAATGAGAATTGATAGTGAGATCTATGATGGATCTTCGGGTGCGTCAAGGCGCGGCAGTCGACCAGTGGATATCTGTCTGTGGGCTAAGGCTAGACCATATGCCCCTTGGCGATGCAGTCTGTTGCAACGCATTGACGATACCCAACAAGAACACGATTCTTTTCTACGACTGAGAGATTGTCTGCGGGCTTAGGCTGGGCAATTAACCAAAGCATTCTCCTCGAAATTGTGAAAACCTCCATGGAGTTGTTTTTGAAAAACTGAGTCTATGTGCACATGCATGAATCTGAACATTTATATCTGTATGATATATTAATTGAGGAATATTAGCTATGACAATTGTTTTGAATACTTGGATGATGATGATGATAATGCTGAGGGCATTATCATAATTGTTGTTTATGATAATTGAATTGATAAATGATTAGATGATGATAGTTGATTAATGTTGATGGCATGATCATAATTGTGGCATGATCTGTTTGTATGATATTGTTGTTTGTGTTATCTCTGTGCTGCCATGTTGGTATTGGTGTAGGTGATCTCACCTCTTTGTTATGTTGTTTTGCTGTGTCTGTATTATTAAAATTATACAATAGAAGGATTGAGTTGTCTTAGACATAACGGGCGATGGATACTCTGAGATTGGTGACAACAATAAGGAGTGGACATTCAGGACTCGAAGGTGTGCAGTGTTGACAAAGGAACAGATGTCTAATGCATCAAGATGGACAAAAAAAGGAATAAGTATGTTAAAGTTTCTCGCTAGTGTTGTACCGTGCTATTGAGTAGGACCCGTCATGGGATTTGCTACTGTTAAAAAAAAGAGTCTGTTAATTTTATATTTCTCTTTAAATTGTGAAATATTAATTAGTGTCAATATTGCATAATGAATAGTTGAAATATGATTTTCAATATTACCTAATATTTTCAGTAAGTTTATGTTTTAGTAAAGAAGAAATTTTAAAACTCACATTTTATAACTCAAACCTTGTGCGAACTTCTTTTCAGATTATGAGTCGGGAGTCAGACATGTGATACCCTAGGGAGGGTGTTACACCATGCAATTTGGAGTTCAATAACTCAAGTTATGACCAAAACAACATCAAAGGGTCTCTGAACTTGTATTCTGACTTCCATGCAAAATTAGGCCCACTAGACGTCTGATTGAGACTTCGAGCTTTTCATCAAAGTTGTAGAGCTTCCTCTTAGCTTTGCTATAATGCTGAAAAAATTCAATTAGGCCCAATTTGAGCCCAAACTCACAAATCATGACCAAACTTAATCAATTAATAATATGGAGAGTGCAAATGACTAAACATGAAGGTTTATTAATGAATCAAATATGTGATTATCAAAGGACCACCATTTTTTTTATCATTAGTCTTCTCTTTTTCAAGCTTTAGGTGTTAATCTTGTGAGTTGAAAATCCTAGGGTTTGGTGGAGGTGTTGGATGAAAATCATCAAGGAGGTTCTAGAGCAATCTTGGATGACCAAATGGTAATGTAATCTCACTTTGTTCATTTCCCTTCTCTCTATCAAGAAACAAAACAAAAGTTCTCACATTTCTCTTCCTATAACCTCATGGCCAAATCCCATGCACCAACATCCAACCACTTTTAATTCAATCCAACTATAGATCTTGAATCTAAACACCATTCTAAGACATTTTCATGTTGAGACCATCTTCAAATTCATCCATCTTTAAGTGCTTTTGCTAAGCTCAAGATTTGAAGACCTTTAGGTGAAGTTTTGAATATTCACTCCTAATCTTATTTTAAAAGTTTTAAACCGTGATCTTGATCCATGATTGTCTTCTATCAAGCTTTAGATCTAATGCTTGTATGCTTGTTATCTTAAGGTTTTGTTGGTCGTGGTGGACAAAAATTCAAGGAGACTTCAAGGAGCTTCCTTTTGATCTTCTCTTGAGGTAAGAGGGAGATTAACCTCATCGACCAAACATGGTGGTCAGAAAATGGAAAGTTTGTGCTTGTAAGTGAAGAATCCATGTGAGGATTCCTTCACTAGATTGTGTGGTTATGGTTTGTGCTTACTTGTTGAATATGTGCTTATTTACTATGTGTGATCATATGACTTTAACTTGGTTTGTGTTTATTTAGCTTTATATGGTTATATTATGATGATAATATGTATGAATCGTTATGCTTGCTTATGGTCTATATGTGATTGTGATAATATGCATGAAACTATTATGGTAGAATTTTTATGGTTGAATTAATGTTATGAATCATTTGAGAAATGAAAGAAATTTTGGTCCCAATGACCACCAAGGCTCACGGCCTCTATGCCCATCTTGGGTGATCCAAGTTTAAAATATTTGGTTAATTATGAATTTATAAGATTAGGCAACTAGAAATTTGATTAAGGACTTACAAAGTGGAAAAAGAAATGAATAAGGCTTTATAATTTAAAAAGGAAGTGATTTTCGATCGTGAAGACTAAATTAGGATGAAGGTTTAAAACTTAAAGTATTTTGTTTAAAAGGAGTTTTTAAAAGTGATTTGAGACTTAAAACATATTATTTGAAAGGAATGGAATAAAGTTTTATTATTATTAGATAAGAGTGATTTTGATTATGATGATGGAAAATAAGTTTTGAACGGGATTCGGAACTTACAGTATTCGATTTAAGAGGATTTTAGTAAAGAGAATAGAGAAAATTTTCAGTAAATTAATATAATGCAGATTTTGGAGAGAATATTGGAAAACATTTACACGATTATGAAAATAGCAGTTTGCTATCGAGCCAGCATACTGGACCCAATTTTGTTAAAATATGGTTTATAGCCAGTGGAGGCTTGGGTTATGCATTGAGTCATCATGCGTTGAACATTATCATATATCGAACATTATACACTGGTTTGTTATTGTGCCGATGTGCTGGACCCGAGTGGATCAGTGTTATTATGTAACTGTATGGGCAGTTATATAATATCATTGATACTAATGGTATCAGATAATTGTATGGGCGATTATTTTGAAATCATTAGGGATAGTACAATGGTGGCTTGAGTTATGCATTGAGTTATCATGCATTGACAATCATACAGTCAGTGTCTGTATGGCTTTTGTTGCCTAGGAGTGAATGAGAATTGAGTAGTATGATCCAAGGGAAGGATCTCAGGGTGCGTCAGGGCGGGGTGATTCATCTAGTGACCTATTTGTCACACTATATACCTCTGACCATGAAGAACCGTTGCAGCGCACTAACGAGGAACCGACAAGCACTATTTCTTTTCGCGTCCGGCGTAGACTGTCATTGAGGGTGGCAGATCTTCTAGGCCATTCATATCTGAAATTGAGTATTAGCTACATGGAGTAGGAACTGGTTCATTATGCATACACATGGTCAGTCACATATTGTCGTGGTATAATCAACATACATATTGTGGTGGCATAATCATTATATACCTATTGTGGATATCTGTTGTTATAGTGTTGCTAATGTTTATATTATTGTGGGATATGCTTTCTGATGATATTTATGAAATTGATAACTTGAATATATCTGCAATATCTGTATGTATGGAATGACTTTGTCATTCATATCATTTTTCTTCGCTGCCATTTTGGTATGTAATGTAGGATCTCACCTCTTTATTGTATTGTTCTAGGTTACAATTATGTTTACGAAGACTGTGAAGGAAGGCGAGGTTGAATCATCTAGATTTAGTGGATTGACTTCTGATTTCGATGATGGCGTCTGGACGAGATTTCTTTAGTTACGTGCGGGTGCGGCTTCATGGAGGCATCGATGCCTGACGTGTCGACTGTGACACCGAGCGTTTCGTGTATAGAGGGGAGGTGACTCTACTTATGAGTAGTACCTATCTTGGGGTTAATACTTTCACCTTCAATGCTTTTGTGCATGAGGAGTTCTTTATGCCCATTAGAGACTTGTGGGGTGATCGGCATTACACTCTTAGGGAGGATTCTATGGAGTCGACTGCTCAGACTCCCATCCATCATGACTTGCCTCGACCAGGGAATTTTCCCGTTCTGGTTCCAGAGGAAGACCAAGTAGGAGATATTACCCTTTAGGTGTTTGGACTTGGGTCGGGTCAAGTTTTTATATGGTAGTTGTACACGTCTTCTGTTGTTTGGATATGTAAGTATTATGTTTTGTGTTACCAGTACTTTATGTTAAGGATGTATCTATATATATGGAATGTATTTTCTTTCAGAGGTTGTATTTTAGGAGCTGTGTATTAAATATACTTCATTCATGGCTCATATTTTCTTTATATGCACAATGATTAAATTTGGAAACCTATTGTTGAGTTGTAGCATGCCAAAATTTAGTGACCGTGGTATAATGATGATTATGCCATGGTTGCTAAATCAAGGGGTGTTACAATTAGGTGGTATCAGAATAATTCATCCTGTTGAGTCGGGATATGGACTGACTATGCTTAGATATGTTAGAAGTTTCTCTTTGTGTTGTGCACTTCCTTGTCTCTTGGTTGAGATGATGGGAAAAGAATGCATGGCTTTCCATAGGTTAAAGGTTAGTAGCTACTGATACATAGTTACATGATATCCTACTCAATATGTGATGTTCTATGTGGATAGAAAACTATGACTTTACCTAGACGTATTAGAAGAATAGGAGTTTTTTTTAGTAAGGAGTCCATCTAGTATGACTGAACATTTTTAGAATTTGTTTGCATCTACAACTTTTGTTGTGATATCTCTAGAGCCCAAGCTTGAGTCTTTCAGACTTGTGGTTAAGTTTGTCTGGTTTGTGTTGCATGATTTTTGTGTTTGACTTTCGAAAGGAGCCAATATTGTTTGAAAGGGATTGCGATTGGTTTTTGTTATGTTTTGATTCGTTTGTGTTTGAAGGAAAGCAATGGCTCGCGGTAGGCATACACATGTGAATGCAGGACCCAGCAACGAGGGGATGGTTGCGACTGTAGAAGCAATGCAAAGAATGGCTGACGTAATAGTACAACAGAAACAAAGGGCTACTCAATAGTAGGAATTGATAGTCGAGGCTTAGATTTTGTTAGAGTTAAATCAATTTCAAGATATGGGACCCCATAACGTTGGACCATATTGGTTATGAAGGAGGAGAAATCGTAAGGTCAAGCAATTCTAGCGAAAACCATGTTCACAACCATCGAGGAAGCAACAGCAACAGCAACCATATGAAGGTAGTGCTAGTGGCAGTAGATCCAGCCAGACCTTGGCATTTTTACCAAGATATAAGAAGTGTGGAAAAAATCACTCAACGAGTGAGTGTAAGATCAAGGGGGCAATCTATTTCAAGTGCAGAAAGCCCGGACACATTTCTAGAGACTGTGCTCCACCAAAGAGGAAGTCTTCTGTTAGTAGTGCACGTGCTTCAAGACCTCGAGCTTAAAGGAAAGTTTATACCCTGGGTATAGCAAAAGATTGCCAGACTAAAGATCTAAACAATAAAGATTGTGCCACAGGAGGTGATCCATTGACTGTGTTGCATAATTCTGAGGGCAACTCATTTCTTTATGGCGTATGACTGTATGGATCAGTTAGATTTATCTGTGTCTTCATTATCTTTGACCTAGTTGTTTCTACTTCTATTACTAAGACTTGTTGTTGATACTCAAGTTGCTCAAGCTATTCTATTTGTGTTAAAGACCAAATCTTTTCTGTTGATTTGAATTGTTTACCTTATTCTCGAATAGATGTGATTTTAGGAATGGATTGGTTATTTCCTAATCATATTCTGCTAGATCGTTCCAATGAAAACTTTAGTGTTTCTTGAAACTAAGATTTCTGAATTCTTAACGGCCAACCAAGTTGAAGCTTTATTGAGGAAAAGGAGCCCACAGATACATGTTATTATCTTGTTTGGAAGTCAAAAATAAGGAGGATTTGAATGATATTCTTATAATCAATGAGTTTCTCATGATGAGCTCCAGTGCTGTTAGTTAAGGAGAGTGATGGAACTTCTCGGTGATATGTGAATTATCGCCAGTTAAACAAGATTACGATCAAGGATGAGTATCCTCAGAAGAAGATAGACGGTTCGATGGATTAGCTAAAAGGGAGTCATTATTTTCTCTAAGATGGATTTACACTCTGTCTATCCTCAAATTCGTGGGAAGTAGAGGATGTTCCCAAAATGGCTTTTCAAACGCGCTATAAGCATTATGAGTATCTCGTGATGCCGTTTGGAGTGACAAATGCTCCTGCCGCATTCATGGATTACATGAGTCAGATCTTTTATCCTTATCTAGATAGATTTGTCGTTGTCTTTATTAATGACGTTCTGATCTATTCTCGAAAATCAAGAGGAACATGCTGAACATCTCGGTATATATCTCCAGATTTGGAAAGGGAAGAATTTGGACACCAAGTTATCAAAA
Source organism: Ormosia emarginata (assembly GCA_029884605.1). Lineage (NCBI taxonomy): Eukaryota > Viridiplantae > Streptophyta > Magnoliopsida > Fabales > Fabaceae > Ormosia > Ormosia emarginata. The sequence continues at coordinate 54,127,168 of JAQQTP010000088.1, forward strand.
GTGCAAATTTTGGTTAGAGGAGGTTAAACTTTTAGGTCATGAGATTTCAAAGGAAGGAATTGCTCTGGATTCATTGAAGGTTGAAGCAGTTCTTCAATGGGAAAGACCGAAGACCATAATAGAGATTTGTAGCTTGTGGGACTAGCCGGATATTATCAAAGAATTATCGAAGGATTCTCTAAGATAGCGAAACCTCTCACCCAGCTTACAATAAAAGAATCAAGCTTTTCTATGGACTAACGCATGTGAGGGAAGTTTTCAAGGGTTGAGGAGTTGTTCGACTACTTCGCCAGTTTTGGTTCTACCCGATCCCAATGAACCCTTTGAGGTGTTTTGTGATGTTTCACATCAAGGTTTAGGATGTATGCTTGTGCAGAATAGGAAGGTTGTGGCGTATACTTCAAGGCAATCGGGAGTACATGAGAAGAACTACCCTACATAAACTTGGAGTTAGCTATTGTGTGGTTGCATTGAAGATCTGGAGGCATTTTCTACATGGAGCAACATTCAACGTCTACAGTAATCATTAGAGTCAGAAATATCTGGTTGATTAGAAGGAGTTAAATAATGAGGTGTTACATGGACGGTGATGTAAGACACCTTTGTGTTAGCACCAAGAGAGTGAGAGAATTGCGATTGGACCCGAGCTTGTACAATAAGCAACGGATAAAGTTAAGATAACTTAGGAAAGGATGTAAACAACTCAGAGGGAAAGAAATTCCATTAGTAAAAATGATATAGAATGATAAGACTTGAGACGCAACGTGGGAATTAGAGGACAAGATGAAGGAACAATATCCACGTCTATTTTAAGGTGTAACAAATTTCGAGGATGAAATTTCTTTTTAGAAGGGAAGTGTTGTAACACCCCAGAAATTGCTTATTTCGTGATTTTTGTGATTTTTGTGAATTATTTGGTGACTTTAATTATTTTATTATATTTCTCGATTTATGTGCGCATTAATATTTTTCTAAGACCGAAAAATTTTGGACTGTAAAATGGGGTCGGGGGATCTTACTAAACCCGAAGCCGGACACAGTTTACGAAGTTTTTATTTTTCGATATTTTAGTTGACAGATAAAATCTGGGTACGTCCTATTATCTAACAAATAATAAATACTGGTTTTGTTAACTGTAACTTTTTTCCATTGGATAATAGTTTTTAGTGAAGTACAATAAATATTAATTTGGTGCAGGTGTTGGACGAAATCATCAAGGAGGTTCTAGAGTAAGCTTGGTTGATCAAATGGTAATATAATCTCACTTTGTCCATTTCGCTTCTCTCTATCAAGAAACAAAGCAAAAGCTCTCACCTTTCTCTTCCTATAACCTCACAGCCAAATCCCATGCACCCACATCCAACCACTTTTAATTCAATCCAACTATAGATCTTGAATCTAAACACCATTCTAAGACATTTTCATGTTGAGACCATCTTCAAATTCATCCATCTTTAAGTGTTTTTGCTAAGCTCAAGATTTGAAGACCTTTAGGTGAAGTTTTGAATCTTCATTCCTAATCTTATTTTCAACGTGTTAAACCATGATCTTGATCCATGGTTGTCTTCTATCAAGCTTTAGATCTAATGCTTGTGTACTTGTTGTCTTAAGATTTTGTTGGTCGTGGTGGACGAAAATTCAAGGGAACTTCAAGGAGCTTCCTTTTGATCTTCTCTTGAGGTAAGAGCGAGATTAACCTCATCGATCAAACATGGTGGTGAGAAAATGAAAATTTTGTGTTTGTGAGTGAAGAATCCATGTGAGGATTCCTTCACTTGATTGTGTGGTTATGGTTTGTGCTTACTTGTTGAATATGTGCTTATTTACTATGTGTGATCATATGACTTTAACTTGGTTTGTGTTTATTTAGCTTTATGTAGTTATATTATGTTGATAATATGTATGAATCGTTATGCTTGCTTATTGTCTATATGTAGTGTTGATAATATGCATGAAACTATTATGGTAGAATTTTTATGGTTCAATTGATGCTATGAATCATTTGAGAAAGGAAAGAATTTTTGGTCCCAATGACCACCAAGGCTCATGGCCTCTATGCCCATTTTGGATGATCCAAGTTAAAAATATTTGGTTAATTATGAATTTATAAGATTAGACAACTAGAAATTTGATTAAGGACTTACAAAGTGGAAAAAGAAATGAATAAGGCTTTATAATTTAGAAAGGAAGTGATTTTCGATTGTGGAGACTAAATTAGGATGAAGGTTTGAAACTTAAAATATTTTGTTTAAAATGAGTTCTTAAAGGTGATTTGAGACTTAAAACATATTATTTGAAAGGAATAGAACAAAGTTTTATTATTATTAGATAAAAGTGATTTTGATTATGATGATGGAAAATAAGTTTTGAATGGGATTCGGAACTTAAAGTATTCTATTTAAGAGGATTTTAGTAAAGAGAATACAAAAAGTTTTCAGTAAATTGATATAATGCGAATTTTGGGGAGAACATTGGAAAACGTTTACACGATTATGAAAATAGTGGTTTGCTATCGGGTCGGCGTACTGGACCCAATTTTGTTAAAATATGGTTTATAGCCCGTGGGGGCTTGGGTTATGCATTGAGTCATTGTGCGTTAAACATTAGCATACATTGAACATTATACATTGGCTTGTTGTTGTGCTGATGTGCTAGACCCGAGTGGATCAGTGTTATTATGTAACTGTATTAGTGGTTATATAATATCATTGATACTAATTGTATCAGACAATTGTATGGGCGGTTGTTTTGAAATCATTGGGGACAGTACAACGGTGGCTTGAGTTATGCATTGAGTTATCATGCATTAAACATCATACAGTCAGTGTCTGTATTGCTTTTGTTGTCTAGGAGTGAATGAGAATTGAGTAGTGTGATCCAAGGGAAAGATCTCAGGATACGTCAGGGCGAGGTGATTCATTTAGTGACCTATTTGTCACATTATATACCTCTGGCCATGAAGAACCGTTGCAACGCACTGACAAGGAACCGACAAGCAATATTTTTTTTCGCGTCTGGCGTAGACTGTCATTGAGGGTGGTAGATCTTCTGGGCCATTCATATCTGAAAGTATTAGCTCCATGGAGTAGGAACTGGTTCATTATGCATACACATGGTCAGTACACATATTGTCGTGGTATTGTCAACATACATATTGTGGTGGTATAATCATTACATACATATTGTAGATATCTGTTGTTATGGTGTTGTTAATATTTATATTATTGTGAGATATGCTTTCTGATGATATTTATGAAATTGATGACTTGAATATATTTGCAATATCTGTATGTATGGAATGACTTTGTCATTCGTCTCATTTTTCTTCGCTGCCATTTTGGTATGTGATGTATAGAATCTCACCTCTTTGTTGTATTGTTCTGGGGTACAATTATGTTGAAGAAGACTATGAAGGAAAGCAAGGCTGAATCATCTGGATTTTAGTGGATTGACTTTTGATTTCGGTGATGGCGTTTGGACGAGATTTCTTTAGTTACGTGCAGGTGCGGCTTTATGGAGGCATCGATGCCTGACGTGTCGACTGTGAAGGAAGAGTAAAACAAAGGCCAAGATCCCTTACCCCAAGCTTGAAAATGACCTTCCATTTTGGTTCTTCCTCTTTCACTTCTTCCTTCTATTCATTCTTTCCCTTTCTTTCCTTTATTTTTCTCTTTATTTTTCCTCTGCTGGAGACATAGAAGAGAGATGAGAAAGATGAGAAAAATCTCATCTTTTTAAAAGATGACATTAAGGGCAAAATAGTTATTTTACTGAATTTTATATCTGTTAAGAACACTTTGATTTTACTAAATCAAGTTTCCTAACTTCCAACAACCTTAAAATAAATCATAAGATCCATCTAAACTCTTGTTTCATCATTTTCATAATTTTTCATATCTGCTGCACCTCAATCCAATACTTAAACACTCACTCGATGTCCTTAAAAATACCAAACTGACTCCGTTTGACCTCAAAATTTAACTACATCCTCTTTCACACATTTGTGACCTAGAAATAAATTTTTCATATTTATTTCCTTTAATTTAGTATTTATGTTATTTTTAATGAGTTAAAATAGTCATTTTGCACGTTCTGTATTGCGGTAAAGTGCCTAAATTAACTCAAAATGTCACAAAATTTAACAGACATGTTAAACAAGTATTATGGTACCTCTATGACCATATACAAGTCTAATATGGTAAAAAGAGGATGTTACATATGACATTCAAATTCAATTTCATCTTAGTGCTCATTTAAATACTTGCTTATTTCTATAGAACCATATCACATGCACCATAATAGGTGAGAGCCACCTCATATAGCTCGGAAAAAAGCATATTAAGACCATTTTCCTTCCAATTCAAGGATAAATGTCCACAATTCTCAATTACATTTCAAATTCAATTTCATGAGCACTGATCATCTAATTACAAGTACAATCACATTCTAGCTCAACCTTAAAGAATCAAGAGAGCAATGCCAATACAAACTTTAGCTCAACTTGAGTAGTCAAGGAGCACTATAGTCTCAAATATACAACAACAAATGTATAATTCCATTTCATTAATCCTATAAAATACACAATACACTTTAGTTCAAGTGCACTACATCCATAGTCATCAATGAAACAAATGCAATGAATTCCCAATACCAAGTTCATTCAATTCAACATTTACAAGCTAGGGTTAACAACAATTCTAGTACACAAGTATTGGATGCAACATGGAAATTGACATGAAGATTATCCTATCTCCTCAAATTCGGCCTACATGGCCAAAATGACATATCAAAGATTATTTATCTATCCAATTTAGCTACTTAAACATTCAATTGCACAATACATTAACTCAAGTAATAGGGTTTTCCAAGTATGGTCGAAAATGCCAGTCATCAATCATATAATCAAATTTCAAGAATAACTATTCTTATTCATTTTTAATCACAAAACCCTTATTTAAAGATGTACTATGTAACACCCCAAAATTTATTTATTTCATTATAAATATTCATTTTATAATATTTGTGATTTTTGAGAATTTTTCTGGATTTTTCTGAGAATGCAGAATATTTTAATAGTATTCTTCATTTTTCGTGCAAATTAAACGGAGCCGGGAAAATGAGATATTTTTCCAGAGAACCTTGATTTGTGAAAACGTCAACAGGAGATCTTACTAAACCCGAGACCGGACACGATTTACGAGATTTCATATTTTTTGAGAAATTTTTTCTGATAAAATAATAAATCGCTACGTAATTTTTATCCACTGGACAATTAATACTAACTTCTGTCAACTGTAACAATTGTCCACTGGATAATAGTATGTATTAAAAATCCTATCACAATATCCTAATGTAATCCACTTTATGTCTAATTAAATCCACATTAATTCAAATTTAGTGTATTTTAATCAAGCTTCTTTGAGAAGCTTTGACCACCAAAAGAGAAGTATACCCTTGGCTTGTTGGAGAAGCCTCTCCACCCCTCTCTCCCCTCTCATTGTCGCGACTTGTTGGTGCCCAAGGGGAAGCAATTTTGCTTCCCACACATAACCAATTTTCACTCAAAAATATCACATTTCACTTAACATTTTCTCTCTCTTCAAGCTTCTCTTCCATTTTTCTCCTCCTTCTCTCTTCTTCTCTTCTCCTTCACCACAGTTTGCAGCCCCCTTGACTGACCACTTCTTCTCATTTTTCTCTTCATTAACACCATTTTTACACTCCCCTCAACCTCCTCTACACTTCCTATTTAGAAAGTTTCTTCAAAATCCATCACTTCCTCCATTGTCTTCCAAGACTAAGCTTCAAACTTTAAGGTAAAGCTTCCATTTTTTCTTTCCTTTTCCTTCATTTTCGTGTTCTATGGTTTCATTGGAGACCAAAGATCCATCTTTTACTAAGCTTAATATTGATTCTTTGTGGTTGAAATTTCTAAGGTTTTTGGACCCTAAAACCGAATCCACCAAGGCGCAAATAGGAGACCATTTTCGTGTTCTTCCTTTAGGTAAGAGGGAGATTACTCACTTCAGAGACCTTGTGTGATTGTTTGATGGAGAAATCCATATTGGTATGCTTATTTTGTTTGATGATTTTGTATGTTTATGTGTTATTGATTGATGTTGATGATTGAATAATGATTTTGAATGCATTGGTGGCGTTAGAATATTTGATAATGATAGAATCAATGAATGGAAAATTTTGAGGATTTATTACCCCATTGGAGGCCATGGTTTTGGCTTGAAATTTTTAGGGTTGGAATTGAATTGTATAAGATAAAAATTTATGTGATTGATTATGAGATGATTAAGGCATGAAATGAAAATTTTGAGGGTTTCCTACACTAATGTGTGGTCACGGTTTTGGCTTTAAATTTTAAGAAATTGGATTGATTTTGTGTAAAATTAAACTTAAGTGATTAGGTATCAAGTGATTAGTGTATAAAATGGAAAGAAAAAGGAACTTTGAAGACCTAGGGAGGCCACGATTTTTAAGGGTTATTTAACCTAAACTTCTCATAATTGACCAAGATCTAAGATGTTGGATTTCATAACATGTGATTGTGATAATTGATGGACCATGTATAAATAAGTGTTGATGTTGAGAATTGGTTCTATGTTATTATGAGTTCCTGTGGGATTAAGTACTTGATAAAGTTATGACATGTTGATATTGAGAAATGATCATATGCCATTGTGGTATGCTTTATGATAAATGTATCATTGATAAACATACATGATGTACATTATATCGTCATGCATATGTGTTGTCCGTTGGACATGATCGGAAAGGAGATGTATGCCTAGGAGTTTGAATAACACCTATGTGCGGGTGCGAGTAGACTAAGCGTAGGGTCATAATGGTTGGCCCTGGGGGCGTCGGGGTACAGGTGTCTCACAATAGACAGTGGTAGCTCTACTGGGGTCGTGGGATAGACCGATGCAAACACACCTTGATCCAGACTGAGATGCTATCTTATATCGCGATCAACTGTTGAGGTGCCATGTATAAGCCGTATCACGCAAACATTTTTATGAGATGAGCACACTATTTTTAAGGCTAACGAGATACTGGCATAACTCCTTGATCATTCACTCCAAAAATATTTATGTCTAGCTCCATGGAGTAGGATTTTTGGTACCATAATGCATTGTGCATTGCCCATTGTCAGTCTCATATTTCATTGAGCATGAGCACTTTTGACTGTTGAAATATTTGTTCTTACTGTCAATATAATTATCTGGATGATAAACTATCACTGCCTGAGATTCTGCTGTTATTTCTCTTTTATTGCTTAATTAATTATTACTATTATTTTAAATTATTCTGTTGATGAATATATGTACTGTAATGTTATATAGGCATCCAACGTCGTTCTGTTTTGTTGCTACCACATTGGTAATGAAAGTTAGGTGTCTTACCTCTTTTCTTATGTATCTGTATTTCGATTTTAAATTATGTACTATCGAGAAGACGTTCGTGAGGAAGAAAAGGAAGCGCCTGAGTTTCCTGGCTTTTGGCCCGACTACGATTAGTGCTAATCAGAGATGTCTTCGCGTCCGCGCCGATTTTGGGGCTATGCTAGGATGACCTTTCATAGAGGACCCAATTGCTGGCACATTAACTTGAGCACGGACCATTGCATCTATCACGGGGAGCTGACTATCTCTTTGGCATAGGGCCGCTACGACTCACCTGTTTTTTATTTTACTATTTTTGTCCACTTAGAATTTTACCTGCCTGATAGAGATTTGTGGGATGACCTTTACTACACCCCACAAGAGGACTCTTTCCTCTCCACTACTCGGGCTTCTACCCGAAATTCGGTCGCTCCAATGGCAATTTCATCGGATGAAGAGGACCCTGAGGAGGACTTGGCTACGGTCCCTTCTCGTTAGTCTTAGGGGCTGATACTGTTAGTAGCTACTGATAGCTAACTATTTATCTTTTTGGGGAGGCCTAACATTTTGTTGTACTTGATATCATTTTGGGTGAGTATATCTTTTTCTTTTTGTGTAAATCATGATGTAATTAAACAGGCTGATGCATATAATATTATATATGAATTGTGAATGTATGACTTTCAATTCTATGTTGATTCATTTGTATCTATAATTATTATTATCTCTTTATCATCATTTCAAAAAAAATGTACACATATTTCAACACTCAAATTACTTTACAATCCAAGAACGCAAACTACTTAAGCACGTGTTAAAGATGAACTAGGTCTTAATTAATCAATGTAATTATTGTTTTTCGCATTTTCATTTTAATCTCCTTGTGGTGTGACGTTCCTTCTTTATGAGACAAGGAAAAAGGGTGTTACACTGTCTTGGTATCAGAGCCCTGGTTTAAGTTTTCTTTTGGGTCTTGTGATTTTTGACTGTCTTGTTTGTGCTGTGCGATTCTCTGTGCTTGGTATTCTGAAAGGATACATTTGACTTTTCCTTGGGTTTTATATAGCTTGACTTGAAAGAGGATTATGGCTCATAGAGGAGACATGACTGCTGCAATTGAGACAATTCAAAAGATGGCTAAAGCCATGCTACAACAAAACCAGTAAATGGCTCAACAACAAGAGAGGACTGCACAACAATTGGAGGCTATTGCTGATGCCCAGAATCTAGTGGAATTTTGTCGCACTAACCCTCCACAATTTAAGGGAGAATATGATCCTGAGAAGGCTACTCTATGGATCAAGAAATTGGAATAAGCATGAACTGTGCCAATGATAAGAAGGTGACGTATGCTGCGTTTATGCTTGTTGGAGACGCAGAGGATTGGTGGACTAGAGAGCAGAGGTTATTGGAGGCTGAAAATCGAGCAATTAATTGGGAATTGTTCAAAGAGAAATTCTTGAATAAATATTTTTCGGAAAGTACTAGGCATGCTAAGGAAATGGAGTTTCTTGGTTTACAGCAAGGAAATATGATTGTAAGTGAGTATGCTGCTAAATTTGAGAGCTTATCCAAATTCTCAACCTACTTTCAACACCAACCGAACGAAGCATAGAAATATCGAAAGTTCGAGGAAGGCCTAAGACACGATGTGAAGAGGGCGGTTATCACTTTGAAGATTAACCAGTTTTCTGAGCTGCTTGATACGTGTCGCCGGGTGGAAGACTTAGACCAGGCGCGTGATGCAAGAAACCGCAACTTTGGACCTTTTCGGTCCCAAAGAGGAGGAAGCAGTAATGCTAACCATTACCAGAAGAAGCCTCATTCTAGACCACCTGAAAATCAACAACAGAGATCGCAAGGTGGAAGTCCTGGAGGAAGTCCAGGTAGAACTGGTCAAGCAACAACTTCTACGCCAAGATACATGATGTGCGGGAAGGAACATTACACGAGGAACTGCACTATTAAAGGAGTTATCTGCTTCAGACGCGGGAAACCTAGGCATGTTTCTTGTGAATGCAATCAACCTAAGGTGGAACCTTCCGTTAATGCTGCTAGAACTGCTAAACTGCAAGCTGGAGATTAGGTTTACACCCTAAGTGGTGCTGAAGCCTCTCAATCCGAAGATCTTATACAAGGGGAAGGTCTCATAGAAGGTAATCTTTTAACTATATTGTATGACTCTGGTGCAACTCATTCTTTCATTTCCTACGACTGTGTGAAAAGACTTAGTTTACCTATGTCTTCTTTGCCTTTTGATTTGACTGTTTCAACTCATACTGCTAAACCCATTGTCACTACCAAAGTCTATTTAGATTGCCCTTGATTGTTGAAGGTCGAATCTTTTATATTGATTTGATCTGTTTGCCACTATCTCAATTAGATGTGATCTTGGGAATGGATTGGTTATCTTCTAACCAAGTCCTATTATATTGTTCTAGAAAAATCATAGTTTTCCCTTTGGATGAGAATTCTAGATTTTTAACGGCCAACCAAGTGAAATCTTTCATGAAAGAAAGAGCTCGGGGATACATGTTGTTGTCTTCTTTGAAAATCGAGAATGAGATGGATGTGAACACACTTCCAGTGGTTAGAGAATTTCCTGAAGTTTTTCCTGAAGATGTACCTGGTTTACCGCCGGAGCAAGAGATCGAGTTTACCATTGACCTTGTACCTGGAGCTGGTCTTATTTCCATAGCGCCTTACAGAATGTCGCCAGCAGAGCTAGTTGAGCTCAAGAAGCAATTGGAAGAACTTTTGGAGAAACAATTTGTTAGACCTAGCATATCACCTTAGGGAGCATCGATACTGCTAGTTAAGAAGAAAGATAGTACTTCGTGATTGTGTGTGGACTACCGTCAGCTGAATAAAGTCACAATCAAGAATAAGTATCCATTGCCAAGGATAGATGACCTAATGGATCAACTGAAAGGAGTGGCAGTGTTTTCTAAGATCGATTTGCGATCAGACTACCATCAGATCAGAGTAAAAGTGGAAGATATTCCTAAAACGGCTTTTCGTACTCATTATGGACACTATGAGTACCTAATGATGCCTTTTGGTGTCACTAATGCACCTGCTATTTTCATGGATTATATGAATAGAATTTTTCGTCCTTATTTGGACAGATTCGTCATTGTCTTCATCGACGATATCTTGATCTATTCGAAAAATCAGGAGGATCATGCTGAACATCTCAGTATAGTTCTTCAGATTTTGAAGGAGAAAGAATTATACGCCAAGTTATCGAAGTGTGAGTTTTGGTTGAACGAAGTCAAATTCTCGGGCCATGTGATTTTGAAGGAAGGAATTGTTGTAGACCCATCAAAGGTTGAAGCCGTTCTACAGTGGGAAAGGCCGAAGACGGTGACAGAAATCCGAAGCTTTGTTGGATTAGCCGGATATTATAGGAGGTTCATCGAAGGATTTTCTAAGATTGTCGGACCTCTCACCTAACTCACAAGGAAGAATCAAGCTTTTGAATGGATGAATTCTTGCGAAGGAAGTTTTCAAGAGTTGAAAAAAAAACTAACTACTTCACTAGTGTTAGTTCTACCTGATACAAATGAACCATTCGAAGTGTAATGTGACGCTTCATATCAAGAATTAGGTTGTGTCCTTATTTAAGGCGGAAAAGTGGTGGCTTATGCTTCGAGGCAATTGCGAGTGCATGAGAAGAACTACCCAACGCATGACTTGGAGTTAGCTGTTGTTGTATTTGCTTTGAAGATATAGAGACATTTTCTCTATGGAGCAACATTCAACATCTTTAGTGATCACAAGAGCTTGAAATATTTGTATGATAAAAAAGAGTTGAATATGAGGCAGCGGAGATGGTTAGAATTTCTGAAAGATTATGATTTCCAACTTCAGTATCACCCTGGGAAGGCCAATGTTGTGGTCGATGCCTTAAGTAGGAAAACAATCAACGTTTCTACCATGATGATCAGAGAACAAGATTTGATAGAACAATTCATAGACATATGGTCTTTCGTGGAATTAATGCCAGGAAAAATTTGCATGAACATAGTCACTATTTCGAATGATTTAATGGAAGATATTCGAGAAAAGCAGAAGGTTGACAAGTTCTTGCAAGAGGAAAGAGAGCTGATGAAGCAAGGCAGTATATTAACATTAGAGGAAGGAAGCGATGGAATTTTAAGATTTCAAGGTAGAGTCTGTGTGCCTAAGGATGAAGAACTCAGGAAGTATATACTCGAACATGCTTATAAGAGTCAGTTGAATATGCATCTCAGAATGACCAAAATGTACCAAGATTTGAAGAAGTTATTTTGGTGGCATGGAATGAAAAGAGACATTGCTAGATGCATATCTTCCTGTCTGGTTTGTCAGAAAACAAAGATTGAACATCAAAGACAGTCAGGATTGTTACAACCCCTGACTATTCCCGAATGGAAATGGGATAGTATTGCCATGGACTTTGTTGTCGAATTGCCAAAGACCAGAAGAGGATATGATTCAATATGGGTAATTGTGGATTGACTTACGAAATCAGCACATTTCTTGCTGATCAATATAAGATATCCATTGGAGAAATTGACTTAGTTGTACATTAGTGAAATTGTCAGACTACATGGTGTGCTTACAAGTATCATTTCTGACAGAGACCCTAGATTTACATCGAAGTTTTAGCAAAGTCTTCAAGAAGCAATGGGGACAAAGCTACGTTTGAGTTCTGCATATCACCCTCAAACTGATGGCCAATCAGAGAGAACAATTCAATCATTGGAAGATTTGCTGAGAGCTAATGCCATAAAGCAGACTAGAAGTTGGGATGAAATTTTACCGTTGGTAGAATTTACCTACAACAACAGTTACCATTCGAGTATAGGGATGGCATCCTATGAGGCTCTATATGGACGAAGGTACAAGACACCTTTATGCTAGTATCAGGATGAAGAGCGACTCATAATTGGACCTGATCTTATTCAGCAGATAACTGAGAAGGTCAAAATGATTCAGGAGAAGATGAGAACGACTCAAAGTCGACGAAAGAGCTATGCGGACAAAAGGAGGAAACCTCTTGAATTTGAGGAAGAAGAGTTTGTGTACTTGAAAGTCACGTCTACGACTGGGGTCGGTCGGGTTCTCAAATCTAGAAAGCTCACTCCAAAATTCCTTGGACCTTATCAAATTCTTCGTCGGATAGGTCCTGTTGCTTATCAGATAGCCTTACCACCTTTTCTTTTAAATCTCTACAATGTTTTTCATGTGTCACAACTTCGGAAATACATTCCAAGTCCTGATCATGTCATAGCACCTGATTCAGTACAATTAAAGGAAAACTTGACTTATGAAATAACTCTTGTAAGGATTGAGGATAAGGGAATGAAGCAACTTAGAGGGAAAAACATTCTATTGGTGAAAGTGATCTGGAACGAGACAACCGGAGATACGACATAGGAACTGGAGGACAAGATAAAGGAGCAATACCCAGAATTATTCTAAGGTATGAAAATTTCAAGGACGAAATTCTTATTTGTTGGGGAGAGTAAAACACCCCAAAATTTATTTATTTCATTATAAATATTCATTTTATAATATTTGTGATTTTTTAGAATTTTTCTGAGAATGCGAAATATTTTAATATTATTCCTCATTTTACGTGCAAATTGAGCGGAGCCAAGAAAATGAGATATTTTTCTCGAGAACCTACATTTGTGGAAACGTCAATGGGGGATCTTACTAAACCCGAGATTGGACACAATTTACGAGATTTCACGTTTTTTGAGAAATTTTATCTGATAAAATAATAAATCATTGCGTAATTTTTGTCTGCAGGACAATTAATACTGACTTCTGTCAACTGTAACAATTGTCCATTGGATAATAATATGTATTAAACATCCTATCACATTATCTTAATGTAATCCACTTTATGTCTAATCAAATCCACTTTAATTCAAATTTAGTGTATTTTAATCAAGCTTCTTTGAGAAGCTTTCACCACCAACAGACTAGTATACCCTTGGCTTGTTGGAGAAGCCTCTCCACACCTATCTCCCCTCTCATTGCCGCAGCTTGTTGGTGCCCAAGGGGAAGCAATTTTGCTTCCCACACTTAACTAATTTTCACTCAAAAATATCACATTTCACTTAACACTTTCTCTCTCTTCAAGCTTCTCTTCATTAACACCATTTCTTCATTAACACCATTTCACTTCTTCTCATTTTTCTCTTCATTAACACCATTTCTACACTCCCATCAACCTCCTCTACACTTCTTATTTAGAAAGTTTCTTCAAAATCCATCATTTTCTCCATTGTCTTCCAAGACCAAGCTTCAAACTTTAAGGTAAAGTTTCCATTTTTTTCTTTCCTTTTCCTTCATTTTCATGTTCTATGGTTTCATTGGAGACCATAGATCCATATTTTACCAAGCTTAATATTGATTCTTTGTGGTTGAAATTTCTAGGGTTTTTGGACCCCAAAATTGAATCCACCAAAGAGCAAATAGGAGACCATTTTCGTGTTCTTCCTTTAGGTAAGAGGGAGATTACTCACTTCAACCATTATTGGTGGTGAGGAGACCTTGTGTGATTGTTGATAACAATGTATTTTATGCATTCTATAATCCTCTAACTAAGCTTCTTAAGGTTCAATTTGGCTTAATTAAGTTGATTTTGTCACATTTTATGAAATTAAGCTTAATTGGATCATTGAAGAAATTATTGCTTGAATTATCATTAATTTGGGTGATTGCATTCTTAAGTAAAGTGGCCACAACTTGAGTTGTAATTATCTGATTATTGTGATTCTAGTCTTGTTGGAAAGTTAAGATAATTCTCTAATAACTATTCACTTGATAGCAAGAGCCACATTAATAGCAATATATTTCATTCATTGTATAACCTTCTCACTTGACTTTTTCAGTAAAGTGGCTATAATTTGAGTTACAAATATCCGATAGATGTGCTTTTGGTCTTGTTTTTAAGCTAAGATAAATTTCTACAACTTTCATGAAGGCCTCAAGACCAAAAACACATGTTTGGATAACTCAAATTGGAGTTGAAGCAAAATCTAGCATTTTGAACCTGATAGCTTGACCTTCATGCACTCATTCGGCTATATCTCAGGCTATAGGAGTTCAATAATTCTGAAATTTTGACAGTGGAAGGTTAAGACCCATATCTACAACTTTCATAAAGAACACAAAAGCTAATTCAGATTTCTTGAAGGTGATATTGGGCTTGGAAGTCAGAACAGAGGTGTTGGATTTGGGCCTAACCCATGAGCAATAATTGGGCCATATCTCGGGCTGTGGTTATTGAATTTGGCTAAACTTGGTGTCTCTAGAAATCTGAGACAATTTCCTAGAACTTTCATGAATACCACTTGGCTCAATTCTGATGCATGCCACAAGCTAAGAGCAGAGACATTTCGGAGCCAAGAAAGTCTATAATTTCAGCTCATTCATCATCTATTTTGATTTTACTTCTTATCATCAAACAACTCCATTGTCTTCTTACACTCCTTGAACTCTATAAAAGGAAGCAAGGCTGAACATTTGAGGGTGTTAGTTAGCTTAGAGTTTAGTTTATGCTATTGTGTTATTAGTTTTCCTTTGTGTAGTTTTCTATTGTTCTTAATTGAAGTTATGTTCATCATCTTCTTCTTCTCTCTTTCTTTCTTCTTGTCTATGAGTAACTAAATCTTCATCTTGCTTTGGTGAAAAGGTGAAGCTCTTGGTAATAAGTTAAGGTTAGATTAATTTCTTTCTTGTGCTTTAAATGATATATTTTTATGTGATCTTTATATGAGTTGTATGTTGTTTCTAATTAATTTAGAAACTGTTCTTGTATAATGAATATCTCGATCCATTGTAGACAATAGGATTGGCACAGTGGATGCTTTTGACGATTTACAAGTATTGATAAATAATTATTGGAACCATTATATGATTACATGATTGAACTTTGAATGTTAAATCTTCCGATTAGAATCTTCATTATGCATGATTTCAATTGAGCTATAAAATGAAATAATCTTGTTTTTAATTTATTACCAAGAGTGGATCTCCTAACCCAAGCAAATCTTTTTCATCTGTGAACAACTTATATCATTTTTAGTATTGTGACAAATCTTCTCCGTACCTCAAATAATTTTCTCTTCATCAATTCCCTGTGGATCGACCTCGGACTCCCGAGAATTTACTACTTGAAACAACCTGCACTTGGGTTTGAAACTTTTAATTTTCCCATCAAGTTTTTGGCGCCGTTGCCGGGGACTTGATTTGAAGTTCTAATATATTGAGGTTCTCTTTCTGTAAGTAAACTTCATTACCAGGTATATTCTTCCTCTACTCTTTTCATTTTTATTTATCTATTTACTAATTTACTGACTAACTTAATAACTAACTTATTAACTAACTTTTATATTTACGTTATTTATTTATATTTTTTTTATTTTTGTTTTATTTTTTATTTTATTTTTTTATTTACGCTTTTCTGTTATTATTATTATTATTATTATTATTATTATTATTATTATTATTATTATTATTATTATTATTATTATTAGTTACGCTTTATGCTTACTAACTTTCTAACTTTTAATTTCTGTCATTTATTTTTTCTCATCTAACTTTTAAATTTTGTCATTTATTTTTCTGTTTTCTAACTTAATGAAATAATATTTCTTTTTCTCTTCTCTTTCGCCGCTCTGGCTCTCGCCACTCTTCGGTTTTCATATTTTAAATTTACTTTCTGCACTTTATTTTTTATATTTTTTTCCGCACTTTATTTTTCTCATTTTAATTTTCGTATTTTATTTTTCACATTTTATTTTATTTTATTATTTTTGGGTGGCTGGTTTATACCACATCCTTCTTAATATTTAACGGCTGATGTCTACTGCTTACTTATACATTATTTTTATTTTATGTCACTTATTTATGCTTAAGTGGTATCGTGATTCAAATTCTGGACGTTTGGTTAAAATCAATCCTAGTAATTTATATATTAATTTATTTGAATCACAATCACACACAATTAACACAATGGCTGAATTTGAAGGTGCACATGTTGAACATGATAATCAAACACAATGAGCTGAAAATGAAAGTATACATGTTGAACATGGAAATCAACCATTGCGAACTATGTGTGCATATTTGCAACCACCTCGAAATTCTAGTCCATCATGTTTTATCTTTCCACTTACTGCTAATAATTTTAGATTTAAGCCGAGTATAATTTCTTTACTTCATAATTTTCATGGTTTAGAAAATGAAAGCCCATATTTACATCTAAAAGAATTTGAGGAAGTCTGTATTGCTTTCAATGATCAAAATTGCACTGAAGAGAATGTTAAGCTTAAATTGTTTCCTTTTTCTTTGAAAGATAAAGCAAAAACTTGGCTTAACGATTTGAAACCAAGATCAATTGGCACATGGCAAAAAATGCAAGGTGAGTTTTTAAAGAAATTTTTTCCAACACATAAAACCAATGCTTTGAAAAGACAAATCCAAAATTTTTTCCAAAATTCAAATGAAGCGTATTTTCAAAGTTGGGAACATTTTAAAGATTTGTTAAATTCTTTTTCACATCATGGTTTTGAAAAATGGCGGACTATAAGCTTCTTTTATGAAGGTTTAACACCTGAAACTAAACAATTTGTGGAAACGATGTATAATGGCGAGTTTCTTGATAAAGAACCTGAAAAAGCTTTAGATTATTTAAACCATTTGGCTGAAAATTCTCAATCTTGGCATGGTACTAATCTTTCTGAACATTCAATTAGATATAACCTTGCAAATGCAGGAAAAGAAAAATACCATCTTAGTCAAGAAGAAAATCTAAATGCAAGGTATGTTAGTTTGGCTAGAAAGGTTGAATCCATGGAATTAGGGAAAGTAAAAGAAGTCAAATCTGTGCAAAATGAAGAAATTTGTAGCATTTGTGATGAATTAGGACACTCGACAAATGAATGTCCTAATATTCCTGTTTTTAAAGAACTTGTGCATGGGCAAGTAAATGCAATGAACAATTTTAAAAAGTCATTCACCTCTTCTTTTTCAAATTCTTATAATCCAGGATGGAGAAATCACCCGAACTTCAGTTGGAGGAATAATAATCAAGCACAATTTATGCAACCACCACCTCCTCAGGAACAACAGGATTCTCAAAATTCTCAAGGATATGCACCTTATGTCCCACCATATAGGAAAAACCTTAAAGGAACATTGAGTGCATTCATAGAAAATCAAGAGGCCATCAATAAACAAAACACTCAAACCATGATAGACATAAAAGACACTCTTTCTAAACTTACTTCTGCGCTCACCATTCACGAGAAAGGAAAATTTCCTTCTCAACCTCAACCAAATCCCAAAGGTCAATATAGTCTAAATGAGGGTAGTTCAGAAAACTAACAAATAAATCAAGTCAATTCTGTGATAACTCTTAGGAGTGAAAAAGTTGTTGAAAAAGAAATTTCTGAACCTTGTGAGAAAGATGGTGGATCAATTCCCCAAGATAAGGAAGAGGTTGATAAGTCATCTGGCCAAAATGAGACCAAACTCTTGTCTCCTCCACTCCCATTTCCTCAAGCATTAAGCAAACCAAGGAAATTGGACCACCAAACTGAAATTTTTGAAATTCTTAAACAAGTGAAGGTCAATATTCCATTGTTAGATACTATCAAACATTTTCCTTCTTATGCCAAATTTTTGAAAGACTTATGCACTGTTAAAAGGAAATTAAATGTGAAAAAGAATGCCTTTTTGACTGAACAAGTTAGTCCCATTATTCAAAGCAATAATGTTTTGAAACATAAAGACCCTGGTTGTCCTACGGTTTCATGCATTATTGGAGAACATATGATTGAACAAGCTTTACTTGATCTTACTGCTAGTGTTAATTTGCTTCCATATTTAGTTTATCAACAACTCAATCTGGGTGAGTTAAAACCAACTTCTGTAACTCTTCTACTTGCTGATAGATCAATTAAAATTCCAAAAGAAATAGTAGAAGATGTGTTGGTACAAGTTGATAAATTCATTTATCCTGTGGATTTTATTGTCTTGGAAACTGAACCTATGATTAATTGTTCCAAGTCAATTCCTATTATTTTAGGTCGTCCATTTTTAGCAACATCCAATACTTTGATAAATTGTAGAAATGGATTGATGAAGCTAACATTTGGAAACATGACACTTGAGCTTAATGTTTTCAACTTATGCAAGCAACCACATGAAGTCAATGATGAAAATGAGGAAGCTGATGGGATTGAGGCCATTGTAGATGACCATCTTCTAAAAGGGAGTTCTTCTGACCCATTAGAAGTTTGTTTAATTAATTCATTTGATTCAGATATGCAAGTAGATAATGATATTTCTGAAATATGCTCTTTGCTTGATTGTACACAAGCAATGGAATACAAAGGATGGAAGCCGAGATTCAAAGAGCTCCAACCCATGAATGATAATATTCATGAAGAAGTACCCACACTGGAACTAAAGCCATTACCTTCTGGGTTGAAGTACATATTTTTGGGAGAAGACCAAAGCTTTCCAGTAGTAATTTCATTAATCCTTACTGAAGAACAAGAAAGTATATTGATAGAAGTACTTAAAAGGCATAAAAGTGCAATTGGATGGACATTAACAAATATAAAAGGCATTAATCCATTAATTTGTACACATAGAATACATTTAGAGGATAATGCTAAAACATCACAACAACCTCAAAGAAGATTAAATCCACAAATGAAAGAGGTAGTTAGGGCTGAAGTTCTTAAATTACTTGATGTTGGAATTATTTACCCTATTTCTGATAGCTAGTGGGTAAGCCCTGCACAAGTTGTGCCTAAGAAATCTGGAATAACAGTGGTTGAAAATGAAAAAAGTGAGTTAATACCTACGCGAGTTTCATCTAGTTGGCGTATGTGTATTGATTTTAGAAAATTAAATACAGCCATTAGAAAAGATCATTTCCCCTTACCATTTCTTGATCAAATTCTAGAAAGAGTAGCAGGACATCCCTACTATTGTTTTCTTGATGGTTATTCGGTGTATAATCAAATACCAATTGCATTAGAGGATCAAGAAAAGACTACTTTTACGTACCCCTTTGGCACTTTTGCATATAGAAGAATGTCTTTCGGTCTTTGTAATGCTCCAGAAACTTTTCAAAGATGCATGCTAAGTATTTTTAGCGACATGATTGAGCATTATTTAGAAGTTTTTATGGATGATCTGACAGTTTTTGGAAATTCTTTTGAAAATTGTCTTGATAATTTGGATAAAGTTCTTAAAAGATGTGAAGAAAAAGGATTTGTTTTAAATTGGGAAAAATGTCATTATATGGTTACTTCAGGAATCGTGTTAGGTCATATGATATCTTCTAAAGGAATTGAAGTTGATAAGGCTAAAGTTGAATTAATTGCTCATTTGCCTTCCCCAAAAACAGTCAGAGAAGTTCGTTCTTTTTTAGGACATGCAGGATTTTATCGAAGATTCATTAAGGACTTTAGTGTCATATCTAGACCATTATGCAATCTTCTGATAAAAGATACACCATTTGATTGCACTCAAGAATGCCAAAAATCTTTTAAAAAATTAATTGGTATTCTAACATCGGCTCCTATCATGCAATCCCCTGACTGGTCTTTGCCTTTTGAATTAATGTGTGATGCAAGTGATTTTGCTGTTGGCGCTGTTTTAGGCCAAAGAAAGGAAGGTAAGCCTTATGTGATTTGTTACGCAAGTAGAACTTTAAATAGTGCACAAATGAATTACACCACTACTGAAAAAGAACTACTTGCTGTAATTTTTGTATTAGACAAATTTCGAGCTCATTTAATTGGTTCTTCTACTGTTGTTTTCACTGATCATGTTGCTGTTAGATATTTAATGTCTAAGCAGGATGCCAAACCTAGGTTGATACGGTGGATCTTGTTGCTTCAAGAATTCAACATCACAATAAAAGATAAGAAAGGAGCCGAAAATGTTGTCGCAGATCATTTGTCCAGACTTACAACTGGCTCATCTTTTGATAGCACACCTATCAATGATTCTTTTCTTGATGAGTTTTTATTTTCTGTCAATTCCATGCCTTGGTTTGCGAACATAGTCAATTTTCTTGTAACAGGAAAGATGTCGCCTCAATGATCACATCAAGACAGAAAAAAGTTTTTGACTGAGGTGAAAAAATTTTATTGGGATGACCCATATTTGTTCAAATATTCTCCTGGTCAAATCTTTCGGAGATGTGTACCCGACAATAAGGTAGGTAGTGTCATTAAATTTAGTCACTCAGAAGCATGTGGAGGTCATTTTTCTTCAAAGAAAACGGCTACAAAAATCTTGCAGTGTGGATTTTATTGGCCCACTTTATTTAAAGACAGCCATATCTTTTGCAAAAGTTACGAAAATTGTTAGAAATTAGGGTCCATTTCTAAAAGAAATATGATGCCTCTGAACCCTATCCTTGTCATTGAAATTTTTTATTGTTGGGGAATTGATTTCATGGGTTAATTTCCATCCTCATTTGGATATGTGTATATTTTGGTTGTAGTTGATTATGTCTCAAAATGGATTGAGGTGATTCCATATCGACAAAATGATCATAAAACTGTTCTCAAATTTTTAAAAGAAAATGTCTTAAGTCAATTTGGAATCCCTCGAGTTATCATCAGTGATGGGGGAACACATTTTTGTAATAAACCATTTGAATCTTTAATGAAGAAATATGGTATTACCCATAAAGTTGCTACCCCTTATCACCCTCAGACAAGTGGACAAGTAGAATTAGCAAATAGGAAAATTAACAAATTTTAGAAAAAACGGTTAACCCAAATCGTAAAGATTGGTCTTTAAGACTAAACGATGCACTTTGGGCTTACCGTACTACTTTTAAAACATCTTTAGGCATGTCACCCTATCAGTTAGTCTATGGAAAACCTTGTCACTTGCCTGTAGAACTGGAGCATAAAGCATTTTGGGCCATTAAAGCTTTCAATTTAAATCTTGATGATGCTTGCAAGTTACGTAAATTGCAAATAAATGAACTTGAGGAATTGAGAAATGATGCATATGAAAACTCAAAAATTTATAAAGAAAGAACAAAAGCTTTTTATGACAAATCTATTTTGAGGAAATCTTTTGAAATTAGTCAAAAAGTTCTGCTTTATAATTCTAGTCTTCACCTATTCCCTGGAAAATTGAGATCTAGGTGGACTGGCCCTTTTATTGTCAAATATGTATATCCTTATGGGGCCATAGACATTGAGAATCCTGGGAATGGTACTGTGTCTAAGGTCAATGGATAAAGACTTAAACCATTTCTAGAAAATCAAGCTGCTGAGATAGAATTCATTTCCCTTTTTTATCCTTGTTATGTGAATAATTTACTCTAATTTTGTAGCTTTATTTTGTTTTGTAGCTCTTTAGCTCCCCGGTAAAATGGTGGATGACGATACTCCATGACTCTCAAGTCGGTTTGCTCTCTTTCAGTTTCCCAAAATAACTGATTTCTTCTTCTTCAAAATGGATATCATTCTCTCAAACCTGAGAAAACATTTTCCTTCTCTTCCTCAAAATGCTCTAACAAAAATTTACAAGGCTAGATGTGAAAGATTGAGATTGTTAATGCATAAAGGTATACCAGAAGATGTACATTGGATAATCGAAGCAAAGGTCCGATTAGCAGGTGAGTCTTCAATTTCATTTGACTCATACATGCCAGGTCTTGGTAGAAGTTCATATTCTAAAAGGAGAAGAGCAAAAAGATTACAAGTCTGTCACATATGTGGACGATGGAATTGTAACAAGCGATGTCGTTCTTTGGGGATGGTTTCCAAAAATAGAGAAGATAAAATTTTCTTCATTAAGAATGGACTGAGTAAGGAGTCATTAGATGATATCTTATTGACTCTTGATACGGATTATTGTGGTCTTGTGCATCGTGAATTTCTTAATTTGTGGAATCTCTTCAAGGATGAACAAAAGCAATATAGTCGTGGGAATCTGACTCTAAAAAACCCTGTTTGCCAATTTATAAGAAAATTGGATGGGAAGCTTATCCTCAACTCATAGAAGGCGTTTAAGCCGTTTCTGGACGTGAAACTAGAGGTAGATGTGAGCAACATCCACAACAACATGTACATATTTTTTTTTCTTCTCCTTCTTCTTCATGTTCAAAAAAAAAAGAGTATTTATACATCTTGGGTTTGGCTTTGGTAACACAAAACGTGAATGGGGAAATGCATGCATCCGGATCCAGCCTTCTTAATTAAAAAACAAAGAAGGTAGATTGTATCCCACATGTGAGGCAGCCAGTCGTATTATGGCCACTTGTCTCTTTTGGGAGCCCTATGTCGCGCTGGTCTTGAATGGGTCTAATACTGGTCAACAATGCTTTGACACAAAGTCGAAATAGTAGACTACCTCCATCCAATCTCAAGTGAGTATACACCCATCTTTCATCAAGTTTCTAACAACTTGAAAAAAAAATAGAAGGCGAAACTACGATTGTACTTGGTCTTTAATTAGATTAGGAGCCCCGGGCGGATGTCTGTCCTGTCATAGACTCAGGAAGAGACCTTCACACACCAGTATGTAAATAAAGTTCGTGTGCCATGCTCTGTAGAGAGCCATATGCTATATTCCCAGTTCTTGGAACTAAGGCTCTGTAGCGCTGATGGATAGAAAGAAGTGCCCCATCTTTACAATGAACGAAAACTGTATACTTACTTTAATTAGTAGGTCTCTATGGCGAGTTCTGACTAGCTGCGGTCAGGTACCATCTTCTTAGAATACAGGCCTTTAATTAGGTTTGCAGAAAGATAGAGGGTTATTCTTCCGTAAGCAGGACGGAAAGGATTCAAAGGTTCTTGTTGTCAGTTCGGCAATCCTTGTGGAATTCATATGTTGCACTAGTGACACGCAACTCAAAAACATGTCATTACTGCATTCATGACACGTAGTATAAAGATACGCCATGAAAACTGTACATACAGGTATGTCCTCATTTATTATTATATTTCTTTTATCTTAATATGATTTTGTTGTATTTTGGTTTTTGGACAGACGATCCTTTGAACAGGGTCCTTCAGGGGTTTCTAGACCTCTTTACCTTGATGGTTTTCTTGAAGTTAAAAAAAACAAACAAAAACAAAAATAGTAAAAAATCAAAAAATAAAAAAAATAAAAAAAGAAAAAAAAAGATTCTTTTTTTTCAAACTTTTCTGACAACAGTCAACCTACCCATATAGGTGCTATGATTACTTTTTCCCTTATTTTCCCTATTTAAACACTTCATTCTCTTCACTTTCCTCCAACTCATAATCATTCAGAGGGAAGGTGAAATTATGGGACCTCATGTTCGTAACCTTAAAAATGTTTGTGTTTTTTGTGGGTCAAGTTATGGGAAGGGTTTAGAGTTTGTAAATGTAGCAAGCGCTCTTGGTCGAACACTTGCTACAAGAAATATTCATGTTGTATATGGGGGTGATTGTCGTGGGTTTATGGGGGCTGTATCACTCTCTGCATTTGTAGGAGGCAGTCAGGTTTTAGGTGTCATTTCTAAACCTTTAGCTCAAAATAACATTACTGGAAAGACAATTGGAGAAGAAATTCAGGTAACATCTATGCATGGACGAATGAAAACAATGCTTGACAACTCTGATGCATTCATTGCCTTACTAGGTGGTTTTGGTACTTTGGAAGAAATTTTTCAAATTGTCTCTTGGGCCCAACTGAACATCCACCATAAACCCATTGGTTTGTTGAATGTTAATAATTTCTTTGATCTTTTGTTATTTTTTCTTGATAAAGCTGTGGAACAGAAATTTATCACTCCTTCGGCAAGAAAACTTCTTATCTCTGCCTCCACTATTGATGAGCTGATTGATAAATTAGAAGCTTTTATTTATGAACTTGATAAAGTCCTAGCTCAGATAGATTGGTCATCAGGAAGCAGTGCGAGAAACAGCATGCAAAGAAAGCCAAATCTGACACTTCATCTTTAACTTTCCTTTACCTTTGATTTTATTTATCGTACTTTATTTCTGTTTAAATTTGTGTCAGATTTCTCCAGCAAGTAATATCTTCTATCCTTTACTCATCTATATTTTAACATTGCGGACAATGTTGTGATCTGGTTGGGGGGAAGGATATTTTAAAAAAAAAAGTAGGGAAGTATGATATGATTTTCATAAACTTGCTAAACCAATGAATATCGACAGAGTAAGGAGTAATTTTACTCTTGAGACGCATTTTAGTTGAAGAAAGTATGTTTAGTGAGATGACTATCAGAAACCTACAACAAAACCAATTAAGGATGGCAGAGTAAAGAGAAAATTTTGCCCTTAAGGTAATTTTACTCTTGAGACGCATCTTAGTTGAGGAAATAACTATTTTAGAAGTAGCAAAAAGCATATCTTGGGTCATAGCATAAATTTTCTTCTTTCTTATAAATCACATGCTTGGATATGAATGTTGAAGTGATGGATTGAGAATGATAGAAATATGCCTTGTGAGATTTTGAGCCTATTGATGAATGGATTGAACATTTGTACCATTCTCTTCTTTCTTGTGTGATTTTCACTCATGAAATTGTTACTCTAGAACTTGCTTTGATTCTTTTTAAGGCTACATTTTCACATGTATACTTAAATATGATTGAGACATTTTAAAATAGCTACTTTGACCAAATAGTCATCCTTGTATATTTTCCCTTGTGTAACCCCTTTGAGCTTATTTAGTCAGTTCTTGTTTTTGGCTTATTACGTACCTTTAAAAAAAAAGAAACATGTTTTCACCTGACCTTAATAAGAGAGCATTGACTTTGTTCTTAAACAAGTGTGGGGGTGTATGTGTAAAAAAAAAAGGGAAACATAAAAAAAAAGAAGAAAAAAATAAAAAAAAAAAAAAAAAGAAAAGAAAAGAAAGAAAGAGCTAACCATCTGATACACTATGCCACATATCCATATCTAGAATAAATATTGATGCTTTGAAACAACAGGAAGAGAAGGTGAAGGTTTATGCCTAACAATGAATTCAACTCATCAATTTGGGATTGATCTTCAACAAAACATTAGTCAAATATTGGTCATTGTCCTTATTGATGAATGTTCTCAAATATTTTTTCCACTCTAACTGTACCATAATGCTCTTTTATTCTCTTTGGTATTTATCTTCTTATATCCATATTATCCTTCCTTCTTTACCATGACCCCGTTATAACCTTGAATAAAGTCCTCTTGATTTTTGTGTGCACGTGTTCTGAGTAGTGGAGAAGTAGAAGATTACAAGCTTATGGTAATGCAATTTTTCATAGGTTGAATTGAGTGAAATATCTACCATTTTAAACACTAGAGGGATTGAGAGTGAATCCTGTGAGGATTTTTCATTCTTGATTTGTTCTTTTTAACTGAAGTTTTCTTGCTTGATGGTTTAAGATATGAAGAAATATTACTAACAAAAATGCTTTGTTCCCTTGAATGACTAGTTGCTCTTCTTGTTTCATTAAATCTTTTAGAGTTTTTAGCTTTTGAGTTTGTGTCATTTTTCTTTGTTCCTTAGTTTTTGTTCTTATGTGTTTTGCCCGGGAGTACAAAAGTTTAGTGTGGGAGAATTTGATAACAATGTATTTTATGCATTTTATAATTCTCTAACTAGGCTTCTTAAGGTTCAATTTGGCTTAATTAAGTTAATTTTGTCACATTTTATGAAATTAAGCTTAATTGGATCATTGAAGAAATTATTGCTTGAATTATCATTAATTTGGGTGATTGCATTCTTAAGTAAAGTGGCCACAACTTGAGTTGTAATTATCTGATTAATGTGATTCTGGTCTTGTTGGAAAATTAAGATAATTCTCTAATAACTATTCACTTGATAGCAAAAGCTACATTAATAGCAATATATTTCATTCATTGTATAACTTTCTCACTTGGCTTTTTCAGTAAACTGGCTATAATTTGAGTTACAAATATCCGATGGATGTGATTTTGGTCTTGTTTTTAAGCTAAGATAAATTTCTACAACTTTCATGAAGACCTCAAGACCAGAAACACATGTTTGGATAACTCAAATTGGAGTTGAAGCAAAATCTAGCATTTTGAACCTGACAGCTTGACCTTCATGCACTCATTCGGCTATATCTCAAGCTATAGGAGTTCAATAAATCTGAAATTTTGACAGTGGAAGGTTAAGACCCATATCTACAACTTTCATGAAGAACACAAAAGCTAATTCGGACTCCTTGAAGGTGATATTGGGCTTGGAACTCAGAACAGAGGTGCTGGATTTGGGCCTGACCCATGAGCAGTAATTGGGCCATATCTCGGGCTGTGGTTATTGGATTTGGCTAAACTTGGTGTCTCTGGAAAGCTGAGACAATTTCCTAGAACTTTCATGAAGACCACTTGGCTCAATTCTGATGCATGCCATGAACTAAGAGTAGAGACATTTCAGAGCCAAGAAAGTCCATAATTTTAGCTCATTCATCATCTATTTTGATTTTACTTCTTATCATCAAACAACTCCATTGTCTTCTTACACTCCTTGAACTCTATAAAAGGAGGTAAAGGCTGAACATTTGAGGGTGTTAGTTAGCTTAGAGTTTAGTTTATGCTATTGTGTTATTAGTTTTCCTTTGTGTAGTTTTCTATTGTTCTTAATTGAAGTTATGTTCATCATCTTCTTTTTCTCTCTTTCTTTCTTCTTATCTATGAATAACTAAATCTTCATCTTACTTGGGTGAAAAGGTGAAGCTCTTGGTAATAAGTTATGGTTAGATTAATTTCTTTCTTGTGCTTTAAATGATATATTTTTATGTGATCTTTATATGAGTTATATGTTGTTTCCAATTAATTTAGAAACTCTTCTTGTATAATGAATATCTTGATCCATTGTAGACAATAGGATTGGCACAGTGGATGCTTTTGACGATTTATAAATATTGGTAGATAATTATTGGAACCATTATATGATTACATGATTAAACTTTGAATGTTAAATCTTCTGATTGGAATCTTTATTATGCATGATTTCAATTGAGTTATAAAACGAAATAATCTTGTTTTTAATTTATTACCAAGAGTGAATCTCCTAACCCAAGCAAATATTTTTCATCTATGAATAACTTATATCATTTTTAGTATTATGACAAATCTTCTCCGTACCTCAAATAATTTTCTCTTCATCAATTCCCTGTGGAACGACCTCGGACTCCCGAGAATTTACTACTTGAAACAACCTTCACTTGGGTTTGAAACTTTTAATTTTCCCATCAATTGTTTAATGGAGAAATCCATATTGGTATGCTTACTTTGTTTGATGATTTTGTATGTTTATGTGTTATTGATTGATGTTGATGATTGAATAATGATTTTGAATGCATTAGTGGTGTTGGAATATTTGATAATGATAGAATTAATGAATGAAAATTTTTGAGGGTTTACTACCCCATTGGAGGCCACGGTTTTGGCTTGAAATTCTTAGGGTTGGAATTGAATTGTGTAAGATAAAAATTTATGTGATTGATTATGAGATGATTAAGGCATGAAATGAAAATTTTGAGGGTTTCCTACACTAATGTGTGGCCACGGTTTTAGCCTTGAATTTTAAGAAAATGGATTGATTTTGTGTAAAATAAAACTTAAGTGATTAGGTATCAAGTGATTTGTGTATAAAATGGAAAGAAATTGCAACTTTGAAGACCTAGGAAGGCCACGATTTTTAAGGATTATTTAACCTAAACTTCTCATAATTGACCAAGATCTAAGATGTTGGATTTCATAACATGTGATTGTGATAATTGATGGACCATGTATAAATAATTGTTGATGTTGAGAATTTGTTCTATTTTATTGTGAGTTCCTATGTGGGATTAAGTACTTGATAAAGTTATGACATGTTGATATTGAGAAATGATCATATGCCACTATGGTATGCTTTATGATAAATGTATCATTGATAAACATACATGATGTACATTGCATCGTCATGCATATGTGTTGTCCGTTGGACATGGTTGGAAAGGCGATGTATGCCTAGGAGTTTGAATAACATCTATGTGCGGGTGCGAGTAGACTAAGCATAGGGTCATAGTGGTTGGCCTTGGGGGCGTCGGGGTGCAGGTGTCTCACAATAGACAGTGGTAGCTCCACTGAAGCCGTGGGATAGACCGATGCAAACACACCGACGATCCGGACTGAGACGATATCCTATATCGCGATCAACTGTTGAGGTGCCATGTATAAATCATATTGCGCAAATATTTTTATGAGATGAGCACAATATTTTTAAGGCTAACGAGATACTGGCATAACTCCTTGATCATTCACTCCGAAAATGTTTATGTCTAGCTCCATGGAGTAGGATTTTTGGTACCATAATGCATTATGCATTGCCCATTGTCAGTCTCATATTTCATTGAACATGAGCACTTTTGACTATTGAAATATCTGTTCTTACTGTCAATATAATTATCTGGATGATAAACTATCACTGCCTGAGATTCTGTTGTTATTTTTCTTTTATTGCTTAATTGATTATTACTGTTATTTTTAATTATTCTGTCGATGAATATATGTACTGTAATACTATATGGGCGTCCAGCGTTGTTCTGTTTGCTTGCTACCATATTGGTAATGAAAGCTGGGTGTCTCACCTCTTTCCCTATGTATCTGCATTTCTATTTTAAATTATGTACTACCAAAAAGACGTTTGCGAGGAAGAAAAGGAAGCGCCTGAGTTTCCTGGCTTTTGGCCCGACTACGATTAGTGCTAATCAGAGATGTCTTCGTGTCCGCGCCAATTTTTAGGGTATGCTAAGATGACCTTTCATAGAGGACTCGTTTGCTGGCACATCAACTTGAGCACGGACCGTTGCATCTATCACGGGGAGCTGACTGTCTCTTTGGCATGGGGCCACTACGACTCGCCTGTTTTCGATTTTACTACTTTTGTCCACTTGAAATTTTATCTGTCTGTTAGAGATCTATGGGATGGCCTTTACTACACCCCACAAGAGGACTCTTTCCTCTCCACTACTCGGGCTTTTGCCCGAAACTCGGTCGCTCCGATGGCGATTTCATCGGATGAAGAGGACCCTGAGGAGGACCCGGTTACGGTCCCTTCTCGTTAGTCTTAGGGGTTGATACTGTCGGTGGCTACTAATGGCTAACCATTTATCTTTTTGGGGAGGCCTGATGTTTTGTCGTACTTGATGGGTGTATATTTGTATCATTTTGGGTAGGTACATCTTTTGCTTTTTGTGTAAATCATAATGTAATTAAACAGGCTGATGCATATAATATTATATATGAATTGTGAATGTATGACTTTCAATTCTATGTTGATTCCATAGTGTCTATAATTATTATTATCTCTTTATCGTCATTTCAAAAAAAAATGTACACATATTTCAATACTCAAATTACTTTACAATCCAAGAACGCAAACTATTTAATCACATGTTAAAGATAAACCGAGTCTTAATTAATCAATGTAATTATTGTTTTCTGCATTTTCGTTTTAATCTCCTTATGGTGTGACGTTCCTTCTTCGTGAAACAAGGTAAAGGGGCGTTACATACTACATAAATAATTCAATCATCATAATCAAAGAGACAAGATACTTCTTATTCCTTTGGTCGTGACCTCCAAATGGCCCAAAATCAAGCATTTTATTTTCTTATATGCTAAAATTCTTTCATAAAATACTCAAAATCCAAAAGACAAGATGAAAACCAAGGCTAAACAAGGTTCTTCCATATGTACCCTAATTTGGTCGTGACTATTCAGCCCCTAAACACATCAATTTTCTTATTTTCTCATCATAGTCAATGTCACAAATTCATCCAAGAATCAATAGAAGAAAAAGAAAAATTTAAGTAAATCAATCTCCATTAAAACACAAGTTAACCGTGTGCTTCATAAACCTCAAAACCAGAAATTTTTCTCAAAAACAAAAGCAGAAGAAGAGCAAAATAAAAGCCAAAGAGCCCTACCTCACTTCCTAGCCTTGGTTCCTTAATTTTTCCTCACTTTCTTCATCTTCCTTCTCCTTCCTTTTTCTCCTATCTTGGCCATTCACCTTTCCCCTGTTTTTAGCTATTGTGTGTGCATGAAAATGAGAAGCAAAATGAAGATAGAAAAGTCAAGCTAATTGTTAAAGATGAGAGAAAATTAAAGGCGGTGGATTGGTAACAAAAGATTACCAAATTTCTATTCTGAAACTTTTGTATATGTTAAATACACTTTAATCTTCCAAAACTGAGTTTTCAAGTATCCATAAGTGTTAGAGAAAATTTTAGAACTCAACTTAGTCCTTGGAGCCATTTTTCCATAACTTTCCATATACTACTATTTATCAACTAAACTCCATTACTCTTCATTGAGTTAAGTTATACTTAAGAATTAAACAAATAGGCTTACTACTATTCACCCTAACTAGTATTCCTTACCAAAATATTCTTCATCCTATAACTAATATCTCCATAAAATTTCATAATTTTCTGAACTATTTAACTATCCAATCAGTCTTCTAAATTCTCATTCAGTGTTGTTAAAATACCAAATCAATTTATTTGATTTTCCAAAATTTACTACAACTCTTATCAACTGTTTATAGCTAGGAAATAAATTTTTCATATTTATTTCCATCATATTAGTTTGTTTATGTAGAAACTTTAGCTAATTTTTCATATTTGATGTTATAAAATTAAGTTCAAACTAGTCCAGAAGATTACCTAAATTAACAGATAACTCATACTAGAGTTTTTGAGCTTCTATAACCCTGATTAGGAGTATTAGGTTAAGGAGAATGTTACACCTATCTCAAGTTGTGTGGTTGATACTCAGGCTTTCCTTTTGTTCTTCCTTGATATCTCATCTTCCTCTTTTTTTTTTTTTTTGCTTCTTTTCTTTTCTTTCTTTCCCTTTTTCTTTTCTTTTCCCTTTCTGCTGGCCAGAACGTGAGATGAGAGAAAATGAATGGAAAAGTCAAAGATAAAGGCTAAGGACGGTGGAAACAAATGGGAGATAAGGATGAGCTAAGATATTTAGCTAGAAACATTATATTTCTTATGAATACTTTGATTTTATTAATCCAAGTTTCCTAACTTCCATAGGTATTATGAAAAATCCTAGGATTCATATTAATCTTATTCTTAACATTGCTTAATCTTCCATACACCTAAAATTGTAACTTAAGTTCTATTACTTTTCCTCAAGTTAAACTAAACCTAAGGAAATAAGTTAATAGGCTTACATGTATCTATCTTAACATGTACTCGTTACTAGAAAATTCGCCATCCTTTACTTGATATCTTCACAAAATCTCATAATTTTTCAAGATATCTGTCTATCTAATCTGGCTCTTAAATACTCACTCAATGTTATTAAAAATATTAAATTAACTCAGTTAATTCTCCAAAATTAACCACATTGCATTCTATTTATTCGTGACCTAGAAATAAATTCTTCTTATTTATTTCCCTTATCTGAACACTTTATGCTACTCTCCAGGCCATTAACAACTATTTTTCACCTTTAGTATTATAGCAAAATAACTCAACTAACTTAAAAAATTACCAAAGTTAACATATAATTCTTACCAGAGTTACTGAACTTTTATAACCATGATTAAGACTAATAGGTTAGGGAGGATGTTACAAGGCACATCACAACTAAACTATTATTTTCCTTGATAGTTAACTATACTCATTTTATTGCTTATTTGAGCCTTGTGAGGGATAGTAATATTTCCAAGTATAAACATACACCTTAAATGTCCGATTATATACTTGATATGTATGAATCATACTAACATTAATATTCCATACAATCTAGTACATTAGTATTCAAGTGATACATACCAAGCCTTTATAAACATATATACATATAAACTATATACAAACCACTGCATAACTATAAGTACATGGCAATAGTCAAAAGAATAGTTAATCCTATACTACATCGGCATCTTTGTCTCCACTCCATAGATAGGTCTCATGCTGGAATTATCATGGAAAGAAAAGATAAAAAGGAGTGAGAATTCTAGAAATTCTCAGTAGTTCTAACATATAAGTGTCTAACAATTCTAGCTGCTTTGGGGAATCAAATCAATTCTTAAAATATCTCATAGAAAGATGGCTAATGCCAAAATGATTCCCTTCTCTTTTCGAGGGCAGAAATTTAATTTTAGTCATTGATCAACAACTCATATTCAAATAATATAAATAGTTTCAAACACATCATCGATAAATCATAGAAATCACAAGAAGGTATCACTATTATTAGAATATTTACAATTTTTCAAGATGCAAATATTCATTAACAAATCTATGATTTATATAAATAATAACTTCATGATGATGTGTAAATGCTCAACAATGCATAAATCTTTCTTTAGTGCTCATTAATTATCATCTTTCTAAGTATATTCTTAGGATCCATGTCCTTTTATATCAATAGGAAGGGAGGGAATGTTGCATCCTCACACCACTAATCACTCGATAATAGTCTACTTATCAGGCCTGAATACTCATCCCATACGTAACAGTACTTTGTTACATAACACTACCTTAGGTAACCCTAGCCAAATCTATAAAGAATCACATTTAGGATCACCCCCCGTACGAGAATTATTTCCTTTCACGAAGGATTCACATCTAGGATCTGTAACATCCTTCCTGATCTAATGAATTCTAATTAGTGTTATAGAAACTCAATAATATTATTATAAGTTATTTGTTAAAGTTGGCTAATTTATTGGATAAGTTGAGCACAAATCTATGACATTGAAAGTGCATAATAGATTATATTTTGAAATTTATAACTAAAATGAAGGAAATAAACATGGGAAGTTTATTTCCATGATAAAGATAATTGACATGAGCCATAGTAAATTTTTGAAAATTAAATGAATTAGTATGATAATTTTAATAACACTGAGAAAGTGTTTAAAGATTAAATTAAATAACTAGGTAGCTTGAAAAATTTTCGTAATTACTTGGAAATGATAAGTGAAGTACAGAGAATATTTTTAATATGAAAAACAAGTTGAGGTAGGTATATTTACTTACCTCACAGGTTCAATTTAATTTAAGAATAATAATGCAATTTATCAGATAAGTGGTAGTGTATGGAAAATTATGGAAACTTAAATATAAGTATTAAATTGAGACCTGTGATTTTAGGAAATACTCATGGAAGTTGGAAAATGTGATTTTGAAAGGATAAATTGTTCCTAAGAGATATGAAATTTCAATATCATTTGATTAGACATTTTGGCACTCCACTACCTTAAGCTTCAAATTCTCATCTTTCCCATTATTCATTTTTATTCTTTCTTTTCTCTCTCATACTTTACTCTTTCTCTGTCTCTCTCTTGTTGGCTCTCGTTACTCTCTCTCTTCCTCGCCTACTTGTTCTCCCTCTCATTAGTCTGTCGTTCACTCGTCTCTGCCATTACCAGTTGGTTCGTTCTGGCCATTGCTTTCTTTGATTTGCTCTGATCATCTCATTTTTTTTTCTGTTTCTTTGATTTTCATTCTCTCTCTTTCTCGTCTGCTCCGCTCATTCTCTCCACTGGTATGCTCGTCTCTCTCTCGCTGGTTGTTCTTATCGTCGCTCTGGTTAGTCAATTCTGGTCCTTTTTCTTCTTTTTTGTTATGTTGATTCCTACTCACCCATTTTTTTTTGCCTTTGTAGGTATTGAAACCGAGGGAATAGAGTTAGAAATGAAGAAACAAGAGAGAAATGAGGGAGTGTAACGCCCCTTTTTCTTAATGCCACAAAGAAGGGACGTCGCACCATAATATAAAGAAACGAAATAAAAATTTGTATTGCGGAGATAATAATTACTTTGATTCATTTAGACCCGGTTCATTAATTAATGCTTGATTAAATAATTTGCATTCTTGGATCGTAAAATGATCGAATATTGAGATATGTGCACACAGTTTTTTTTCTTTTAAATAATGGTAAAAGATAGCAATAATTACAAATGCGGTAAAATCGACACAGTATTGAAATTCATACATACACAATATATATTATACGCATCAACCTATTTAGTTACATTCCAGAATGTACAAAAAAAAAAGCAAAAGATATACCCATCCAAAGTTATACAAATATACCCCCATCATATACAGCAAAACGTCAGGCTTCCCAAAAAGATAAACGATTAGCCATCAGTAGCTACCAATAGTATTAGCCCCTAAGACTGATGAGAAGGGACCGTAGCCGAGTCCACCTCAAGGTCCTCTTCGTCCGATGAAACATCCATTGGAGCGACCGAGCAATGGGTAGGAGCCTGAGCAGTGGATAGAAAAGAGTCATCACATGGGGTGTAGTACATGTCAGCCCACATATCCCTAACGGGCAGATAGAACTCTAACCAGATAAAAGCATGAAAATAAAAAAATAGGGGCGTCATAACGACCCCATGCCAAGGACATCGTCAGCTCTCCATGGTACATGCAATGGTCCGTCTGCACATTAATGTGCCAGTAATAGGGACCTCCGTGAAAAGTGATCCATGTGTAACCCAAGAATCCACGAGGGCGCGACGTCATCCTTGATAAGCTTCAATCGTAATATGGCCAGAAACTCAGGAGCTTCCTCTTCCTTATGCTCGTCTTCTCAAAAGTAAACAGATCGACAAAATACAGAAACACAAAAATACAGAAAGAGGTGAGACACCCAACTTTCATTACCAATATGGCAGTAAGAAAACAAAAGGGCGCTGGGCGCCCACATATAACATAGTGTATATATTTAATCATAGCAATATTAAAATTAACAGTAAAAGCATAACAACAATAATTAATTATAATAATTGCGATAACAGGCAAACAATAGTTCAAATAACCAGACAATTATTGAAGTAATAAGAATAGTTATGAATGCTCATGCTCAATGGATTGTGAGACTGATAATTCACAATGCACAAGGTACCAAAAATCCTACTCCATGGAGCTAAACATTAACATTTTCAGAGTGAATGATCAAGGAGTAATGCCAGTATATCGTTAGCCTTAAAAATAGTGCGCTTTATCTCATAAAATAGTTGTGCAAATGGCTTATACATGGCATCTCAATAGTTGATCGCGATATAGGACAGCGTCTCAGTCTAGATTGTCGGTGTGTTTGCATCGGTCTATCCCACGGCCCCAGTGGAGCTACCACTGTCTATTGTGAGACACTCGCACCCCGACGCCCCCAGGGCCAACCACTATGACCCTACGTTTAGATCCATGGTCATCAAAGTGACCATGGAACATAAAAATAAAGAGAAAAGAGAAGAAAAATGAAAACTTTACCTCAAAGTTAGAAGCTTTGCCTTAGAAAACAATGGAGGAAAGGTTGGATTTTAGAGAAACTTTCTAAATGAAAGATGTAGAAGAGGTGAAGGTGAGTGTAGAAATAAGCTTGGTGAAGAGAAAAGATGAAGAATGGTGGTCTCTAATGGGGTTGCAATTTCGTGGTGAAGGAGGAGGAGTAGAGAGAAGGTGGAGAGAAATTGAAGAAGAAAAGGTTAGAGAGAGAAGTGAATAGGTGAAAATGAGTGAAAGTAACTAAGTGTGTGAAGTGTGAAGGAATCAAATTCCCCCCTTGGGCAAGGGTGTGCCACGGCAATTGGAGAGAGAACAGGGAAAAATTTTAGCTTTCCCAATAGGCCAAGGGCAAGGTTGTGATTTGGCCAAAGCTTCTCAAAGAAGCTTCTTAATTAAGGTACACTAATTTGAATTAAAGTGAGCTTGATTAGACATAAAGTAGATTACCTTAGGATAATGTGATAGGGTTTTTGATACATGTTATTGTCTAATGGACAATTACTACAGTCGACAGAAGTCAGTATTAATTTATTTGACAGATGAAATTTACACTGCGTTTTATTATTTTATCTATTAAAATTTCTAGAAAAATGTGAAATTTCGTAAATTGTGTCCAGCCTCGGGTTTAGTAAGATCCTCCGTTAACATTTCCACAAATCAAGGTTCTCGGGAAAAATATTTCATTTTCCTGGGTCCGCTCATTTTGCACACAAAACGAGAAATAATAAAATATTCCGCGTCCTCAGAAAAATTCTAAAAAATTCTCAAAAATCACAAATATTAGAAAATAAATATTTATTATAAAATAAATAAAATTTGAGATGTTATAACTCTCCCCAACAAATAAGAATTTCGTCCTCGAAATTTTTGTACCTTAAAACAACTCTGGGTACTTACTGCTCCTTTATTTTATCCTCTAGCTCCCAAGTCGCATCACCGGTTATCTTGTTCCAAATCACTTTCACCAATGGAATGTCTTTCCCTCTGAGTTGCTTCATTCTCCTATCCTCAATCCTTACAAGAGTTGTTTCATAAGTCAAGTTCTCCTTTAATTATACTGAATTAAGTGCTATGACATGATCAAGGCTTGGAATGTATTTTTGGAGTTATGACACATGAAAGACATTATGGAGATTTAAGAGAAAAGGGGGTAATTTGGTAAGCAACAGGACCTACCCGACGAAGAATTTGATAAGGTTCAAGGAATTTTGGAGTGAGTTTTCTAGATTTGAGAACTCGGCCGACCCCAATCGTAGGCTTGACTTTCAAAAATACATGTTCTCCTTCTTCGAACTCAAGAGGTTTCCTTCTTTTGTCTGCATAACTCTTTTGACGACTCTGAGTCATTCTCATCTTTTCCTAAATCATTTTGACCTTTTCGGTTGTCTACTGGATAAGATCAGGTCCGACTGTAAGCCGCCCTCCATCTTGATACCAACATAGTGGCATTTGGCACCTTCGTCAATATAGAGCTTTATAGGGAGCTATACCTATACTTGAGTGATAACTGTTATTGTAGGTAAACTCTACCAACGGTAAAATTTCATCCCAACCTCCAGTTTGCTCTATAGGACAAGCTCTCAGCAGATCTTCCAGTGATTGGATTGTTCTTTCTGATTGTCCATCAGTTTGAGGGTGATATACAGAACTTATACATAGTTTTGTCCCCATTGCTTCTTGAAGACTATGCCAAAACTTCGATGTAAACCGCGGATCTCTGTCAGAAATAATGCTTGTGGGCACCCCATGTAGTCTGACAATTTCACCAATGTACAACTGAGTTAATTTCTCCAATGAATATCTCATGTTGATCGACAAGAAATGCGCTGACTTTGTAAGTCGGTCCACAATTACCCATATTGAGTCATATCTTTTTCTTGTCCTTGGTAATTCGATGACAAAGTCCATGGCAATGCTATCCCATTTCCACTCGGGAATAGTCAAGGGTTGCAACATTTCAGATGGTCTTTCATGCTCAATCTTCATTTTCTGGCAAACCAAACAAGAAGATACACATCTAGCGATATCTCTTTTCATCCCATGCCACCAGAATAACTTTTTCAAGTCTTGATACATTTTGGTCATGTCACGATGCATACTCAGCTTACTTGTATGAGCATATTCTAGAATGTACTTTCTCAATTCTTGGTCCTTTGGTACATATACCCTACCTTGGAATCTTAAAATTCCATCACTTCCTTCCTCCAACGTCGATACACCACCTTACTTTATTAACTTTCTTTCCTCTTGCAAGAACTTGTCAACCTTCTGCTTCTCGCGAATATCATCCATTAGTTCACTCGAGATCGTGACCATGTTCATGCGGATTTTTCTCAGCATCAATTCTACAAAAGACCATATGTCTCTGAATTGTTCTATCAAGTCTTTTTCTCGGATCATCATGGCAGAAACACTGATCGTCTTCCTACTTAAAGCATCGGCCACAACATTCGCCTTCCCAGGGTGATACTGAAATTGGAAGTCATAGTCTTTCAGGAATTCTAACCACCTTCGTTGTCTCATGTTCAACTCTTTTTGGTCATACAGATATTTTAAGCTCTTGTGGTCACTGAAGACGTTGAACGTTGCTCCATAGAGATAATGTCTCCATATCTTCAAAGCAAACACCACAGCAGCTAACTCTAAGTCGTGCATTGGATAGTTCTTCTTATGCACTTGCAATTGTCTCGAGGCATAAGCCACCATTTTTTCGCCTTGCATAAGCATGCATCCCAATCCCTGATACGAAGTGTCACAATACACTTCAAAAGGTTCACTTGGATCAGGCAGAACTAATACTGGTGAAGTAGTTAGTCGCCTCTTTAGCTCTTAGAAACTTTCCTCGCAAGTGTCCGTCCATTCAAAAGCTTGATTCTTCCTTATGAGTTGAGTGAGAGGTCCGGCAATCTTAGAGAATCCTTCGATGAACCTCCAGTAATATCCGGCTAATCCAACAAAGCTTTGGATTTCCGTCACTGTCTTTGGCCTTTCCTATTGCAGAACAGCTTCTACTTTCGATGGGTCTACAGCAATTCCTTCCTGCAAAATCACATGGCCCAAGAATTTCATCTCATCCAACCAGAATTCGCACCTTGCCAACTTTTCGTACAACTTTTTTTCCTTCAAAATCTGAAGAACTATACTGAGATGTTCAGTATGGTCCTCCTGATTCTGTGAATAGATCAAGATATTGTCGATGAAGACAATGACGAATCTGTCCAAATAAGGATGAAAGATCCTATTCATATAGTCCATGAATACAGCAGGTGCATTAGTCATGCCAAAAGACATTACCAAATACTCGTAATGTCCATAACGAGTAAGAAAAACCGTTTTAGAAATGTCTTCAGCTTTCACTCTGATTTGATGGTAGCCCAACCGTAAATCAATCTTAGAAAATACTGTCGCTCCCTTCAACTGATCCATCAAGTCATCTATCCTCGGTAGTGGATACTTATTCTTGATTGTGACCTTATTTAATTAACGATAGTCCACGCACAATCTTGAGGTACTGTCCTTCTTCTTGACCAGTAACACTGGTGCTCCCCAAGGTGATATACTAGGTCTAACAAATTGCTTTTCCAAAAGCTCTTCCAGTTGCTCCTTGAGCTCAGCTAGCTCCACTGGCGACAAATGGCAAGGTGCTATGGAAATAGGACCAGCTCCAGGTACAAGGTCAATGGAAAATTCGATTTCCCGCTTCGGTGGCAAACCAGGTATATCTTCAGGAAAAACTTCAAGAAACTCCCGAACCACTGAGATTGCGTCCACATATACCTCATTCTCGACTTTCAAAGAAGATAACAACATGTATCCCCAAGCTCCTTCTTTCAAGAAAGCTTTCACTTAGTTGGCCGTC
Organism: Ormosia emarginata; assembly: GCA_029884605.1. NCBI lineage: Eukaryota > Viridiplantae > Streptophyta > Magnoliopsida > Fabales > Fabaceae > Ormosia > Ormosia emarginata. The sequence goes on from JAQQTP010000088.1 coordinate 54,166,742, forward strand.
AAAAATCTAGAATTCTCATCCAAAGGGAAAACTATGGTTTTTCTAGAATAATCTAACAGAACATGGTTAACAGATAACTAATCCATTCCTAATATCACATCTAGTTGAGATAATAGCAAACAGATCAAATCAACAGAAAAGATTCGACCTTCAGCAATCAATGGACAATTCAAACAGGCTTTGGTGGTAACCACAGGTTTAGCAGTGAGAGTTGAAACAGTTAAGTCAAAAAGTAAAGAAGACACAAGTAAACCAAGCCTTTTCACACAGTCATATGAAATGAAAGAATGAATTGCACCAGAGTCATACAGTGTAGTTAAAGGATTACCCTCTATGAGACCTTCTTCTTGTATGAGGTCTTCGGATTCGGAGGCCTCAGCACCACTCAGGGTGTAAACTCTTCCTCCAACTTGTGGTTTCATAGTCTGTTCAGCATTGACAGCAGGTTCAGCTTTAGGTTGGTTGCAATAACAAGAAACGTGTCTAGGTTTCCCGCATCTGAAGCAGATGATCCCCTTGATAGTGCAGTCTCTTGTATGGTGCTCTTTCCCGCACTTCCGGCATCTCGGCGTAGACGCCGCAGTTTGACCAATTCTTCCAGGGCTTCCACCTTGTGGTCTTTGTTGCTGATTTTCAGGTGATCTGGAATAAGGCTTCTTCTGGTAATGGCTAGCATTACTGCTTCCTCCTCTTTGAGACTGAATTGGCCCAAAATTTCTGTACGCGCCTAGTCCAAACCTTCCACCCGGTGACAAGTGTCAACCAGTTCTGAAAACTGAGTAATCTTTAATGTAATAACAGCTCTCTTCACGCCGTGTCTCAAACCTTCCTCAAACTTCCGACACTTCCACGCTTCGTTCGGTTGATGTTGGAAGTAGGTTGAGAACTTGGACAAACTCTCAAACTGCGCAGCATATTCACTCACAGTCATATCTCCTTGCCTCAAGCCAAGAAATTCCATCTCCTTAGCATGCCTAGCACTTCTTGGGAAATACTTGTTCAAAAACTTCTCTTTGAACACTTCCTAATTAATCACTTGATTTTCAGCCTCCATTAACCTCCGTTCTCCGGTCCACCAATCCTCTGCATCCCCGATCAGCATGAATGCAGCATAAGTTACCTTCCTGTTGTTAGTATAGTTCATGCCCGCAAATATCTTCTCCAACTCTTTGATCCACAAAGTAGCCTTCTCAGGATCATACTCTCCCTTAAATTGTGGAGGATTAGTGCGGCGAAACTCCGCCTGTAACACCCTGAATTTCCTATCTCTTAAACAATAATTTTGACAGTTAACAGAATTTTACTGTTTAATAATTTTTATGCACTGTAAAATTATTTTGTTTATTTCGTCAGCGTATTTGATCATTTTGAGTGATTTACTCCGTGTCAGGAAAATAATAATTTTCGGGCCGAAAAAAATCTTTAAATATTTATTTCTCTTGACTGTTAATTATTTTTAATAATCTGACTTGATTTTCATACGTTTTCTAATATTTATGATTTTTGTGGATAATTATGAATTTTTTTTACTGTATATGGGCCCAGGTGGTCCTATGTGGGCCCAAGTGACCTTACGTGGGCCCAGGTAGGTCTCACAAAGTAAAAATTTTTCTATGCATAGAAAAATTTGTACTGTTTAGACAGAGACAAGGGATCTTACTAAACCTGAATCCAGAAATAATTTTAGAAAATTTTCTTGTACTGTGTTTTGTACTGTATTTAATTTATCAGACGATAAAAAAATACAGTAAATATAATTTTGTGGGATTTTAGCATATAAAAATAGAAATTATATTGTTTAAGTCAACATTGGTGGTTTAGATATCCACCATTGATTTAATTAACGATGGAGACTTGATCTTGATTTAATCAACGGTGGAGATTTGATCTTAAAAGTAAATAGGATTATTTATTACCGTTAGATGGAGATTAAATCAAGGGTAGAGATTTAGTTTTATATAATGGCTATGACCATTTATGACCATTGGATGAAGATTTAATCAATGGTGAAGATTTAGTCTTAAAAAGTGACAAAGACTAATTATGACCCTTGGATTTAAAGTTTGAAGGAGCAATCTTGACCCTTCATTTTGGAGACACATCTAATGGTTAGAATTTAAAGGAGAAAGATCCAATGGCCTAGATTAAGTCTTCTAAAATTAAAAGTCTACCAAAATCCTAACCATTGAATTAATCAATGGCCTAAAATGCTCTAAATAATGGTTTGAAAAAGATGACAACATTATTGCATGCAAAATGGAGGAAGGGGACGCTTTTGGATTGTTTAGAAGACAAAGAAAAAGCTTTATGACCATTATTACATGTCATGGTCAATATTACATCATCCTTGATTATGATTTCCTTGTTTGCATCCTTAGGAAATTTCTTGGAGGTAGGTCAAAATTATTTCATGCATTATCACCTTTTCTTTCAATTATTCTAGTAACTTGTCTATCACTCCAAAAAAAATAAATAAATAATCCACTCTTCACTTTCCATCACACTCCACGGCCATGCACTTGAGAAAGAGGACATTTCATTTCATTGTCTTCACTTTGTGACAAAAGGAAGCTATCATCCACTACAAGAAATTGGCGATTTAGCGATGGAAATTTGCGAGGAAAAATTTCTCTCGCTAATCCCTCGGCAATTAGCGAGGGAATTACGAGGGATTAGCGAGAGAACTCTGAGTCCTCGCTAAATTTCAAAAAAAAATCAGAGGAGTAAATAGCGAGTGAATAGCGTGGGAATTGCGAGGGATAGTTTCCCTCGCTAAAATCAGCGAGGGAATTGCGAGGGATAGTTTCCCTCGCTAAAATCAGCGAGGGAAAATCAGCGAGGGAAATGCGAGGGATAATTTCCCTCGCTAAATTTAGCGAGAGAATTGCGAGGGAAAGTTCCCTCGCTAATCTGGTAAAATGTTAGCGAGGGATATTTTCGTCGCAAATCCCTCACAGAACCTGATAAGTTACATATAGGACTTTCCCTCTCACTCTCTCACTTTCACTTTGACATTCCCTCTCTCACTGTCTCTCGTGTTCTCCCTCTCACTCTCAGGAAAACCCCACCCACACAGCAGTGCCCCCTCTCACTCACACTCTCACTCTCTCGTGCTCTCCCTTTCACTCTCCCTCTCCCTCTCCCTCTCCCTCACACTCAAAGCTGCCCAGATCTCCTTCTCCGTCTCCCTCTCGTGCTCTCTCCCACCGTCGTGCCACCTGTAGCAGCTCGCCACCACCTGTTGCAGGTCGTAGCTCCAGATCCATCCATCATGAGCTCGCAGCCTCTGCCTCTGATCCACAGGTAAGCTTCTTTTCCATTGCCTTTTTTCTGTTTGAACATTTGCCCTGAAATAAAGCAATGCAATGTGAGTGAATCTAGCGGAGAATCTGGCATTGTATGGCGTATAGGGAATGACGTAACTACAAGGGTATGGGAAAATCCATGGATTCCAGATACAAACTCCTTTTATGCACGAGATCCTCTCATTCTTGATACTACAATTGAATATGTATCCCAATTTATTGATGGTGAAAGTAGGAGCTGGAAAACTGAGTTGGTTAGATCGATTTTTTCTCCTGAGTAAGCAGCTGCAATTTTAAAAATTTTGCAGCTTTATTGTTGGAGGGTCTTTTGGTGTTGACAGAAGTGATAGGATTAGAGTGAGTTCTAGGAGTTTGATGTTTTACCATGTTAAACTTTGGTTGCTAATAATGGTGGAAATCAATGGGTTTGGAGAAGGGTTCGGTGGTTTGTGGCTTTGATATTATGAAGTGTATTTTCAGGCGAAGCATTATATAATTAGAACAGATAATGCTCTTTCATTGGATATGAAAGCTTATTATCTGTGTGATGAGAATCTTCAAGCACTACAGCGTGATGCTCTTGTCTAAAGTACTAAAGCCTTCTTTTCTAAAGAAGTAGGGAATGGGAATCTACTGACCAACTTGCTTTGCTTTAGAAATACATACACACTTGGCTTAGACATGGTTTAATATTGAAAGCAACTATGGCACTTATTTCTACAATTGATCTCTTTTGATTCTGTTCATAGTTGGCTTAGGACTTTATGACTTTGGAAATTAGCTTAATATAGTTTTCTGTTACTTGCTTGTAACAGAATGAAACCGAATTTAGTTGAGGATTAGAGAAGCTTGTGGTGCTTATATAAAGCCTGAAAGTGTTTCTAATTTCGTAGCTAATAAAAAGGGATTGATGCATTTCCAAACTCTCTCTTCTTCCTAATTCTGATTCTTCTTCTATTTTTTCTAGTTTCTTTAGCTAATTTAGTTCGTGCCTATTCATAACAGATTCATAACAGATTTTGCAGAGATCTGTTTATAATAATACAGAGACATATTGATTTATGGCCAAAACTTAATTAAGATTTTGGGTTTTTCAGTAAAGAATTAATGGTTAGAACTTCTGCTTAGTAACAGAAAAATAATTTTTTTTAGCTGAATTTTTGTTCAGCACAAAACCATGGATAAAGTAGCAAAATTAAAACCGTAGTAGTTGAAATGCATGCGAGATTGAGATTAAGTCTATTAACACTTTAAAGCATACCCCTTCCTAAAGAGGAAGCATTACGTTATGTAATTGCCTTATCACTTTTGCAGTGAAACTCAGGGTTCTGCCTAATATGTGGTTGGTTTTTAACAGGATGCTGAGGTTCTTATTCCAATATTACCATTCCTACCGAAAGATGAGGTTCTCCCTATTTTTCTTTTCAATTGGGTGTAACTTTCGTTGTTGCTTTTTATGTAAAATTATAATAGAATGTGAATTTACATCAAAATTGTGATGTGAATTATCATCAATGGATTTTATGTAAGAATATGTTGGATATATCTGTTTTCCTTTTCCTTCAGTTATCTTCTTGAATGGCGTCACCTTTCATTTGGTGGAAATGGTTTAACAAATTTTTTGATAGGTAATACTGGTTTTTCCTCACATTGTGAATCTTCCTTTGGAGAAGTTCCAAGCAGCACTTGGTCGCGTATTGCAGGTATGCTTCATTGCTTTATAGTTAATGAGTTGCTAATTCCAAGTTTCACTTCTTAAAGTTTAAGTAGAGCTAGAACCAAGTATATGGAATTTAAGGTTGGGAACATTGTAAATTGCAACTTCACAAGATCTGCAGAGGCCAGAATTATTTGAAAAATTGTGATAACTAACCACTTCATGCATCTTTTTTAGTAAATTTTGGAAATAGTGAAATTAAGGAGGATAACTAAACATGAAGAAGATAAGTAGATGAATTCAAGAGGAGCAGCTGCAATGCTGCTTGATTGTATAGTGAAAACCCATGTCCATAATCCATTATATGATGCTTTGCATTGAACAGAACTAGTTATTAGTAATTGACTAGTACATTAAATGTATATGGTATGCACAGTGTCATGTCAGATAATTTGTGCTCTAATGTAATTGGCCAGTTATGATATGCCAAGGTAAAAGTGGCAATCAAGTATGATAATGAGTAAGGATTACACTAGGGAGTCCAAGTTGATTTGGGGTAAAAGTAATAAGGAAAACCATCGCAATATGAGGCACAATAATGTTTACATCATGTCTTTTTTCCTTTTTTTTCTCTCTTTTTTTATTTCTTTTCCTTTAAATGCAAAAGCATCTAGAATTCTAGATCCTCTCTTTACTGGTATAATAAGGTGAATGATCTCCCTGTAGTATGAGATTTTGGTGTTGGGATATTATGATATTTGTTATACGATAATGGGCCTATCAAACTTTTTAAACAAATGGGCCTATCACATACTTTATCAAACTCTACTGAATGTATTTGTATAATTATATAATGAAAATAAAATAATCAACGTCAATTACCACCCATCTTATAACAATATATTTTTTATAAAAAATATAAATTAATATTTTAATAAAGAGAATTTATAATAATATCTTAATAATATAAATTAAAATCTAAACGAGTAATCCACTAAAAAAAATCTACATGAATAAAAGTATAAAACTACATGAATAAAAAATAATAAATGACATAAAAGTATAAAAAAATTATACAACCCAAAATTAAAATTAATTTAAATTAATTAAAACTACATAAAATTATAAAAAAAATTATTTATTTTATATTTTTTTCTAATTCATTATTGCGTTTGCACGAATACAAAATACTTTATATATATATATATATATATATATATATATATATATATATATATATATATATATATATATATTATAATAATAATAATTTCTATTTTGTAAAATGAGACCTAATGAAAGGTATATAAACAAATGTTGATTCTATAAAATAATAAAGCAAAAATATACAGAATGAAAATTGAAATATCTATTTTTATGCAAAATTAAAATAGAATTTAATTTTGATATATTATTAGTATAAAATATTTTTTATTAATTAATTATACATTATTATATATATAATTTCTAATATAATTATTATGATAATCAAACGTGATAAAATAGAAACAGAAACATGCACTAAGTTTAAATGCCTCACTTGGAAAACAAAAATCAAGAGAAAACTTCAAATTAAAATTACATCATGTCTTGAATATTTCCTCCTTTAACTGTCAGCAACTAAAGGAAGCTCAAAATGAAAAACAAAACACAAACAACCGTAAAAGCAAGCAGAAGAACACAAACAAAATCACCTAATTTCTGTGATTTTTATCAAGCCGATCCACTAACCTCAAAAAAAGTAGATGATTAAGCTATGATCAATGTCCAAAAACAAGTGATGAAGATGAGTAGTAGTTATAGTTGAGAAGAAGGATTAAGATAAGATATGAATATGATGTTGCAGAAAGGAGCTTAGGTTGGAGAACTCTTTGAACATTGAGTGACTCAGAAAAAATGAAGAAAAATGAAACTATCTCAATGTGAATGAATGTGCAAGCTTCACAAAGCAGAACCAAAGTCAAACATAACCTAACCCAATACACTAGAAACTATAAAACACAACTTGCAGAATGTGCAAATTCAAAAGCAAAAGTAAAATTCTTCTAAGCCAACTGCTGATTGTAAAATCTATAGTGTGCTTTGTAAAATTCTTCTATAGTGTGTTTTGTACCATAGCCTTATTAGATGGCTCATCTCAAGTACTTACATATCTACATGTTGCATGGTTGAAATTAATGCTTTTTTTTTAACAATTTGAGCGAAGCCTTAGTTTCCCGTTTGAGATTCAATATTAATGAGTACGTGTATTTTTTAAATGTACTGCTCGTTGTATTGAATCTTGAATTGTCCAAGTGGGACAGTTTGGGAAGGGACTTTTTCTTTACTTGGTTAATGGTTATTCCTCAAATCTCATATTTTATACTTGATGAAATTTTGTTCTGTTACATTTCTTTTTGTTCTCTGGGTGCATACTTGATCGTGGTAGATGTCACCATGTTCGAGTCGTGCACTTGGAGACCAAAGGGAAATGCTGCCGAAATTTCGTCAAGTATAGGATGTGTGATTTTTGTGAATTCTATGAACCAAGTGTTGAAAAAGTGTCTTTTCGAATGGGATAGGGTCATACCATTTTAAAAGAGAGATGAAGATTTTGATAGGGATCGTATTAATGTACTGTGATAAATTTCAGCAATCATGAGACCCGATCGAAGTTGGATGTTGCGAAGAAATGATCCTACTGGCTATGTAAGTGAAGAATTCAAGGATGGAGTTGATGATTTCATTAAGGTTGCTCAAGGAGACCCGACAATTACTGATGCATTAAATCGCATCCTTTGTCCATGTGCTAGATGTAAGAATCGTGTTTGGAGGGAGTTTTTTGGGGTAGAAGGACATTTGTATAAGTACGGATTTGTGGATGGTTATGTAAATTGGACCATTCATGGTGAGGACAGATGGGGGGAAAATGACTCAACATCCATTGTCCATGATGATGAAGTGGAACCTAGGAATCCATACGTGGATATGGTTATGGATGCCGCGGGTGATAGATTAAATCCAGAAGCTCAAGATTTAGAAGAGGATCCAAATCCGTCAGCTTCGAAGTTTTATGACTTGTTAAGAGAGGCTGACGAACCTTTATGGGATGGTTGCCATAAGCACACGAAATTGTCAGCCGTAACTCAACTTTTGAACTTGAAGTCAGAGTTTAACATGAGTGAGAGTTGTTATGATAGAATGGTTGTCATAATTAAGAGCATGCTTCCAGAGCCTGAAAGGTTACCTGAAAACTTTTACAAATCTAAGAGAATGGTTCGTGAGTTGGGATTAGGATATGAGAAGATAGATGCGTGTCCTAATCAGTGCATGTTGTATTACAAAGAATACAGTGACAAGAGTTTGTACTCAATTTGCTTAGTATGTGGACACCCACGATTCAAACTGAAGGCAGGACGTTCATTGAATGAGAAGGATGTGCCGCACTCAGTGTTGCGATATTTTCCCATTATTCCTAAACTCCAACGTCTGTTTATGTCAAAAAACACTGCACAATATATGAGTTGGCATGCGGATGGGGTGCGTCAAGATGAAGCAGTGATCACGCATCCAGCTGATGCTGAGGCTTGGAAACGATTTGACACTACCCATTCAACATTTGCGCTAGAGGCTCGAAATGTTAGACTTGGTCTTTGTACAGACGATTTTAATCCATTCAGCGGTTCAGCCACACCATATTCATGTTGGCCTGTTTTTGTCACACCATACAATCTACCCCCAAGTATGTGCATGAGAAGGGAATATATATTCTTCACTCTTGTGATTCCTGGACCAAAGTCACCAGGTAAAAGTTTAGATGTCTATCTTAAACCCCTAATTGACGATCTAAAGAAATTGTGGGACGATGGGGTGCACACTTATGATGCTTAGAAGAAGCAAAATTTCAATATGAAAGCGGCTTTGTTGTGGACAATAAGTGACTTTCCTGCCTATGGAATGTTGTCTGGTTGGAGCACTCATGGAAGACTTTCTTGTCCGCTTTGTATGAATCACAGTAAGTCATTTGTATTGAAACACGGTAGGAAATGTTGCTGGTTTGATTGTCATCGCCAATTTCTACCTTTTGATCATCCATTTCGCCGAGATTGAAACTCTTTTAAGAGGTCAACAATAGAAAAATATAATCCACCGCAATGGTTGAGTGGGACAGATGTCTTGAATAGAGTGAATCAACTTAAGGAAGTCATTTTCGGCTTGAAATCAGGTAAACAAAAATAAGATAGCTTTGGTATACACTATAACTGGGTGAAGAAGAGCATATTCTGGGAATTGCCTTATTGGTCCACTAATCTAATACGACATAATATAGATGTTATGCATGTCGAGAAGAACGTGTTTGACAATATCTTCAACACTGTCATGGACATAAAGGGCAAGACAAAAGACAACGCAAACGTAAGAGAAGATTTGAAGATAATTTACAAACGTCTCACCTTGGAGCTGATAGTTGAGAATGGCAAGTGTAAAAAACCAAAGGCGACATATGTTTTGGATGCCAATCAAAGGAGAATGGTGTGTGAGTGGACAAAACAGTTGAAATTTCCTGATGGGTATGCATCGAATATTGCACTTTGCATCAATGTAGACGACGGGAAGATATATGGAATGAAAAGTCACGATTGTCATGTTTTTATGCAAAGGTTAATTCCTATGGCATTTCGTGATATCTTGCCTAAACCTATATGGGGACCATTAACAGAACTCAGCTTGTTCTTTAAAGAACTTTGTGCAACTGAAATTCGTGCTTCCATCATGGAGAATGCAGAGCTTAGAATTATTGAAACAGTTTGCAAGTTAGAGAAGATTTTTCCTCCAGCATTCTTTGACGTAATGGAACATCTAGTTGTGCATCTCCCCTATGAAGCTAAGGTTGGAGGACCAGTGCATTATAAGTGGATGTACCCCTTTGAGAGGTGTATGTTGTACTTGAAAAGGAAGGTCCGAAATAAGGCGAGAGTTGAAGGATCTATCTGTGAAGCATATATTTTAGAAGAAATTTCCAATTTTGCTTCCATGTATTTTGATCCCCACCTACAGACCAGGCGCACTCAAGTTCCTCGGAATGACGACGGTGGGGAAAATACAATTGATGAACGGTTGGGCATTTTTAAACATCCATATCGTCCTATCGGGAGAGGTCGAAATAGATTCTTGATGGATGTGGAACTTCATATTGCTGAGACATATGTGCTTGTAAATTGTGGAGAAGTAGAACCTTATATCCAGTAAGTCTACTCCCTAACTAAAGAATTTGTTAATTTTTAATTATGTTATACTAAATATTAATTATTATATCGATTAGACAATTTGAAGATTCGTTAAGGGAAACATATCCCAATATCACTGATGATCAAATATTGGAAGCTCGAGATAAAGACTTCAGTAGGTGGCTAAAACATCTAGTGAGTCCTTTTGTCCATAATCACATCTATCATATTAAAATGGTATGTTCATTATGTTAAATGTTACAACTATCTACTTGTTTATGTAATGATACTGAGTTAATATAGGTCAAGTTGAGGATCAAATGATACGAGAGATAAGTTATGGTCCAATCAAGTCTGTGACTTCTTACTGTGGCTTAATAGTTAATGGGTATAGATTTCATACTAAGGAGTACGGACAAAATAAAGCTACCATGAATAGTGGCGTGTATGTTAGAGGTAGTATATATGGTGAGAATGACTTCGACTATTATGGCATCGTTGAAGAAATATTGGAATTGTCATATGTAGGAAATCATAACAGAGTATTTCTTTTACAATGTCATTGGTTTGACCCGATTAATGGAGTCAATGTTGATGAGAGATATGGGTTGGTTGACATCAAGCATAAATCAAGACTTCACTCAAATGAGCCATTCGTTTTGGCTGAACAAGCACAACAAGTGTACTATACAAGATACCTATAAAGCGGGAATAGAGCTAATGGTGAATGGTGGGCAGCTTGCAAAGTCAGAGCAAAACTCTTCGTGGCTGAGACATTGAACGATGAAGGTGATGAATTGAATGAGCTAGCTGCTACTGATTATTACCAACATGATGGATCCCTTGGAACACACAATATTGTCATAGATGATGAAGAAATTTCCTTATTTGATGCACGTGCCCAGATGGAAGAAGTGAACATACATGATATACATAATCCAATGGATGTTCTGGTTGATGATGAGTTCATTAATGACAACAAAGATAATGAAATTAATGAATTCTCAGATGAAGATGAGGAATCTTTTGCTTCAGACTCAAGTAGTTACAATTGAATCTTATTCAATAAATTTTGTTAATGGTATTTATACTAAAATATCATTATTATATTTTGAGGTTTTTATTGACATATAGTTTATTAACTCGTTATGTTTCATTATGTTTCCGTATGCAGGTATTCATCATGGTAACTCGAGGTAGAGGCAATGGACGCGGTCGTGGGAGAGGCCGTAATGTTCCATCCCAACCTTCTCCATCTTATCATATTTCTCCACCACTACAACCTTCTCAGCACTCCCCAGGTATACCTGTAGGATAATCTTTTTAATTATTGTTAACTCTTAGTTTATATAAATGTAATATATATAATATTAATTTTTGTTTATCTATAATTATGTTAGGTGCAACTTCACTCCATCGGCCTATTGACCGGTGCAGGCCTACCTAGTGTCGTCCCATTGACCACTTTGGAGGCACATCACTCTCGTCCCACCCCTTATCGACCCACCCCTTTCTATGCCACCCCTGTTGACCCACCAACTAGCAGCCCGAATGTGGTGCCTTCAAGTGGAGAATCTCATATAGAAACTGATAGCAAGGAACTTATATATTTGGAACCTGTCCCTAAACCGTAAGTAATAGTGATTATCATCTTTTATTACATTTAATTACTTTTATATTACTAACATTAACTTTTTGTACTTACAGGAGAAGGTTTTTCCCATCAAGTGTGACCCGAGACATTATGTACAATGTCATGACAAGGATGCCTATTCTGGCTAGTACGTGGAGAGATTATCCTCCTGAAATGAATGAAATACTATTTAAAGATTTTATGGTAAGTAATTGTGTTTCTAGAATTATATATTATATGTTCATTAAAAATAAATATACTTACATAACTTTTGTGTAGGATAAGCATCGATTCGCGTCCGATTCTAATCGCGACATGGCTAGAGTTATCTAGGAACGGACTTGCATGGACCGTTATTCAGACCATTTAAACAGAGCGCGGGAGAAGGCCTTTGAGAAAGCAAATTCAAATAACTTGGCTGATGTTAAGGGCCATGGACCCAGAGGATTTAGGACAGAAGTGTGGGATGGACTGGTGGACATTTGGCTGACAAAAAAATGGATGCGGAAGTCTGAAGCTGCCTGAAGGAACAGGGCAGCTATGCCTGATGCCTTGAAGCATACAACAGGGTCGATTTCCTTTGGTCAACATAAGAACAAGATGGTAATATAAAAATCATTTAAAGTTTTAAGTTGTGAATATAAACTTATTAGAATATCAAAAATAATTTTCATTTATCTATTATCTAAGAAATAAGGGGTTGTATGTGTGTGTTTTGTTGCTATTTATGAGTTTTACATGTCTCATATTTCTTCTTAAACTCCCTAAAGGAGATATAGCCAAACTCTAAGTTAGAGACCACATTTTACGTATAAAACCCCCTATTGGACGATGCTTGTGATAGGTAAATTGAAATTGAGGCGATTCATAGTGTTGCCCCTTATTTGTTTGATTGTGTCTCATGACAAAGCATGCACCATATGAAAGGATCATGCTATGGCTGAATAAGGGAGATCATCCTGACATGAAATAGAATAGTGTGGGTAAAATGAATACAATCCTCGATTAGTGAAAATTTCGTGTTTTATCATGGAAGCTCTTTATTAATGTATTGATTATGTGTGTATATGTATCTATTGAATGGATTGTGTAATTGAAATGGTTGCATGTTTCTCGGCTGAAGTAAATAGTGGTTTAGAAATTTCGTGTTGATGTTACTGAGCACTCTCTAGTTCATAAAAATCTCATTTTTCCTTAACTCAAATGCGCAAGACTCTCTCACTTTTATTTTTTGCAATTACTTGAGTTATTTGCCTATCTTGCATATGACATAAAGACATTGGTATTTTAGAGGGTTTGCCTAATTACTTTTGATATGTGTTTATCATATATTCTTCTATATGTGATTACAGGAGGCAGAGTTAAAGCATCCAGTTTCTTACAGAGATCTCTATGCCAAAGTTCATAAGAAGAAAGATAGAAGTTATGTCTCTGAGCGCTCAAGGAACTTCATTGTAGGTGTCTTTATAATTTAAGTCATTTATATTTGTTAAGTTATTGATTTTTTGTTAATACTCTTCTTGTTTTGTTATTTTAGGAGTCATATGACACCGCAATGTCAGAAAAATATGGAGAAAACTCTTCCACTCATCCTATGGTTGACCCGCATGTATGGTTGGATGCAGCGGGTCCTAACAAGAAGGGACGAGTGCATGGCATAGGTAATAGTTTACACATTAACAATAACTCCATGCATGCTTCATCCTCGGAGGTTATGGGTCCTTCTCGCTCTACACCTTTGACACAGGACATAACTGAAGCTGTAAATATAGCCGTAAATACAGCCGTAAGTGCAGTAGTGGCAACAACAATGGCATCTTTTGTCCAGACTCAACTAGTCCCTATGTTTGCGCCCTTCCTATCTACAATTCAATCAGCAAATGTTGCTCCACAAGCACCATTGCAAGGTGAAGCAACTGGGGAGGGTCAAGAGGATGATGATTATGAAGATGAAGACGAAGCAAACTTAGATTGATTGCATGTTCTGTTTATTCTTGTTTTGTACGACATTGTATGAAATTTTGAATTTATAATAACTTTGAATCATTAGTAGATTTATTTTGGATTTGTATTTTGTTGTTTTTTATTATTTATTTGCTGGATAATCTTGATTGAAAATATTTACAGGTATATTGGATATATTACAAACGTATTTTATTAAATTGGTGAAAAAAAACTAATTTGCGAGGGATTAGTGATGGAATAGCGAGAAAATTATATAATATAATTAGCGAGGAATTAGCGAGAAAATAGCGAGGGAAATTAGCGAGGGATTAGCGAGGAAATAGCGAGGGAAATCAGGGAGGGATTAGCGAGGAAATAGCGAGGGAAATCAGCGAGGTATTAGCAACGTATTAGCGAGGGAAATCAGGGAGGGATTAACGAGGAAATAGCGAGGGAAATCAGGGAGGGATTAGCGAGGAAATAGCGAGGGAAATCAGCGAGGGATTAACGAGGGATTAGCGAGACAATAGCGAGGAATTTTGATTGTCATAGATTCAAAATTGGTGCGTGTATTCTTTATATAGCGACGGAATAGCGACGGAATTTCCCTCACAAATTTGCGAGGGAATACAGTCGCCAGTTGTTTTAAATTTTGCGAGGGATTCGCGAGGGATTAGCGAGGGAAATTTTTGTTATTAGTGAGGGATTAGCGAGGGAATATGTTCCCTCGCTAATTAGCGACAAAAAAAAACCGACGGACTTTTCCCTCGCTAATCCGTCGCTAATCCCTCGCAAATGTTATTTGCGAGGGATTAGCGAGGGAAATTTCCCTCGCTAATTTACTGATTTCTTGTAGTGATCTTTTAATGCAAAGCTTAGTCAATTTTAGTGACTTTGCACATGTAACCTATAGTCATCATCCTATTCAATATCTGTTAAAGCTATCAAATAATTCTCACTTTCTTTCTTCTTGATATCCCATGGTCATACACTCAAAAGTAGGAGACAATACTCATTTATTCATTTCACTTATTCAATTGCTCATCATTCTATCCAAAGAACCAAGAACCAATACAAGAAATTCTCTTATCTTCTCTTCTCCTCTATGTTTCGGCCATGACCATCAAGAACACCTTCCATCACTCTTTAATTTCATCCAACCATAGATCTTGAATCTACATGATATTCTAAGCAACTTTCATGTTGGAGATTTCCTCTAAATCATTCATCTTCATGGACTTTCTTCAAGATCAAAGTTATGGGGTATTTATGGTGAAGTGTAAGGAAACTTCATTTTTTCTCTTCTTTTTCATGATCTAAACCATGTTTGATCCATGGTTCCTCTTAATCAAGCTTAGTATACTAATTTTTATGTATTTTGTCTTGTATTTGAGAAGCCCTTGGTGGTGAAGGACTTGGAAAAAGAAGCAAAACAAGGAGTTTTTGAGGATCTTCAAAAGGTAAGAGGGAGATCCATCTCACCAACTAAGCATGGTGGTGAAAGATGGTCTTATATTTGATGGATAGTGAATCCATGTGAGGATTCATATCCATGGTCATGTAAATTATTTGTGTGTGTTTATGAACTTTGATTATTTGCCTATGCTTGATATGCTTTGTATGATTTTATGGCTTATTGATAACTCTTAGAAATAAGAGTTATTACTATCCTTTTAGCTTAGTCATTGTTCTTGTTTTGATCAATTTTGGAGAAAAACTTCAAGTTTTGTTTAATTGAGTAAATATCTGTGTTAATCTGAGTAATTGTGAAAAGCTGTAAATTCTGAGTTGTTATTGCTGAAGGTTTGATTTATTTCTGAGCAGGTTTTAAAGGTGTAGTTGCTGAAGGAATTGCTCTGGGATGTTTTGGAATGCTGCAGCTTTGGGGGAGCTAATCACTATAAGATAAAATCATTTCCAGCTCAGCTCTTGCCCACTAGAAGACAAAATACTGTGTATTTGTACTTAAAAGGAAGAAAGAGAATACAATGCAGCAGCTGTGTGTACTTGGGAATTGGGCCAAGGAGTATTTTAATATTTGAATTTGTAAAAGCCCAAAAAGTGAGGCATGAGAGAGAGTGTAACCCTATTTTGGGAACTAGTACAAATAGTGAGAGTGACCTTGCTTTTAAAGGAGCTTTTGGAAGGTACTGGCAGAGCCGTCAGCGTCAGATTTCTCTCTGTAATTCCAGTTTTTTTACGCATCATGTCTTTATTTTCCATTTCTTTTTTTTACTTTGTTTTCAAGCTCATTATGAGCTAAATTCCATTAGTTAGGATTTTATGAATTTGTAATTGTACTGAAGGGTAATCCTATGTTATGGATGTTATTCATTTTCTTCTTCTCTGCTTAAATGTTTAATTTCGGTTTAGCTTGATCAACTAATCTGAAATATCAACTAATTTCGTTTGGAAAAACCAAGTTAGTGGACTTGATTAGAAGATGAAGATAGAACAGTTAATTGGAAAATTAATTATGTTGAATGAGCTAGGAATAGCCTTCAAGTCTTTAAGTAGTTGGACGTGCTTCTCTGATAACTAAGGGAAATTAATTGGAACTTAGGAATAAGAAGCTTTTAATGAACTCAGTTTTTACTGCTGGAAAGCAAATCTCATTTCCTGGACTAAATGTTGTAGCATCCTGAAGCATATGTTACCCTGAAGTAAAGAATTACAAAGGATTAAAATCCTAACTGTTTCCATTTCTGATTTAAAACACCCATTTATTGCTTTTATTAATTCCTTGCAATTATTACTTACTGCTCTGATACCTCATTACTCCAATTACTTTACATGCTTAAAAATTTCTCTTCTTTTATTTCGTTAAATAGGAAAGTTTAAGTTTAGAAATTATATTCAATACATTTAAATCCTCGTGGGAACGATCTTCACTCACACTTTATTACTTGTTTGACTGTGTACACTTGCACATCTTTTTAAAAAAATAATTCCAACAAGTTTTTGGCGCCGTTGCCGGGGATTGAAAATGGTGTTGAATATTTAAATTCTTTTGTTAACTTTTTCTATTAAGTTACTTCTAAAAATTTGGTGTACTGTGCTTAGCAACAAGAATTACAATCTGTATGCGCAGCAAGGGTGCACCTGAGTTTCAAATTGACTTGGAGATAGAGAAAATAGCTAAGAGGATAAAGAAGAGAACCAAAGAACAACGTGCTCAAATCCAACATTCTGAGTTAGGCCTCATGGCTGATCTTTTCTTAAATGATGAGGAGTAACCCAGTATGATCGACAGAGCAAATGACAGAGAGAGGTCTATCAGGGACTATGCAGTCTTTGATCCCCAAACGATGAATACTGGGATAGTGAGGCTAGAAATAACTACCCAGCAGTTTGAATTCAAGCCTATGATGTTTCAAATGCTTCAAACTGTTGGGCAATTCAGTGGTGCTCCTACTGAAGATCCTCACTTGCATTTAAGGCAATTTCTGGAAGTGGCTAGCAATTTCAAGATCCCTGGAGTGAGTGATGATGCATTCAAATTGAGACTATTCCCTTATTCACTGAGGGACAGAGCAAAGACCTAGTTGAACTCTTTGGAACCCAATTCAATTACTACTTGGAATGGATTAGCTGAAAAGTTCCTGACAAAATACTTCCCTCCCACTAAAAATGCCAGAATGAGGAATGACATTACTTCCTTTAGGCAGATTGATGATGAATCACTGTATGAAGCATGAGAGAGGTTTAAAGATCTGTTAAGAAAGTGCCCTCATCATGGCATTCCTGTATGTATTCAAATGGAAACTTTCTATAATGGATTATTACCTCGTCAAGGTTGATCTTTGGATGCCTCTTCTACGGAGGTGCTCGTTGACTAAGTCTTATAATGAAGCTTATGAGTTAATAGAGAGCATAGCTGCAAATAGCTATCAGTGGCCAACCAGCAGAGCAACTTCCTCTAAAGGTGTGGCTGGTGTTCATGAAGTAAAAGAGATAACTGCTATGTCTGCTCAGCTTGCTGCCATTACCAACATGCTGAAAAATTTAACTGCAGCTAATACCGAGTAAGGAACCTGTTATGGTTGAACCTACTATGGCCCCTGTAAATTCAGTAGCTTGTGTTTTTTGTGAAGGAAGGCATCAGTTTGAAGAATGTCCTGATAATCCAATGTCGGTAAATTATGTGGGGAATAGAGGGAATAGTTCTTTCTCTAATACTTATAATCCAGGCTGGAAGCAACATCCTAATTTCAACTACAGTAATCACAGCAACACTCTAAATCCTCCAACTGGTTATGCTTCTCTACAGTACCAACAACAGCAACAGAACAGTCAGCAGCAACAGAACTATGCTCCTACAAAGGAATCATCTTTGGAAGCTATGTTGAAAACTTTCATGGCTGAAACTAAGGTTCAAATCCAGAATCAAGGAGCTGCTGTAAGAAACTTGGAGAATCAAGTAGGTCAGTTGGCCAATGCATTAGCTAACAGACCTGCTGGCACCTTACCTGCTTCCACAGAATCTCCATCGTCTTCAAATGATAAAGGGAATGAGCAAGTTAAAGCCGTAACCCTGAGAAGTGGTAAAGAGCTACAGGATGTTATAGCATCTAAGCAGCAGGGAACAAAGACAACTGAACCAGCTGAAATAGAGGAGCCTAAGCATGAATCAGCTCCACTGCCTAAAGATACAGAGCAAGTTATTCCTGAGTGGATTGAGCCCAAACTGATTCCAGAGAGGCCTCCTCCTCCATTTCCACAGAGGTTGAAGAGGGCAGCTCAAGAGAAGCAATTTAAAAAGTTTCTAGAAATTCTGAAGCAGTTGCACATTAACATACCTCTGGTTGAAGCTCTACAGCAGATGCCTAACTACACTAAATTTATGAAAGATATCCTCACTAAGAGAAAGAGGTTGGGAGAATTCGAGACAGTAGCAATGACAAAGGAGTGCAACCAGCTGTTGCAGAATAAAGTTCCACAGAAAATGAAAGATCCAGGCAGCTTTATTATCCCTTGCTCTATAGGGAATACTTATTGTGGAAAAGCCTTATGCGATCTTGGAGCAAGTATTAATCTGACGCCTATGTCCATTTTCAAGCAACTAAAAATTGGTGAAGCCAGACCTACCACTGTGACTCTGCAACTTGCTGATAGGTCTATTGCTTACCCAGAAGGAAAGATTGAAGATGTTCTAATCAAAGTGGACAGGTTTGTATTTCCAGTGGATTTTATTATTCTAGACTTTGAGGCTGATAAGGAAGTTCCAATCATCCTTGGAAGACCCTTCCTGGCAACTGGAAGAACATTGATAGACATGTAGAAGGGAGAGCTTACTATAAGGGTGAATGATCAGCAAGTAACTTTCAATGTTTTTAATGCATTACACTATCCTGATGAAGATATGGAAAGTTGTTCTGTTATTACTGATATTGATTCCCTTGTGCAAGAGCAATTGATAGCATCAGGGCAAGACTTAGAGCGTGAATCTGAACTGAATAAGGAACTTGATTTTGAAAAAGAAAAGTTAAAGCAGCTAGTTGAAGGGGATTTGACACACAGATCGTGGATAAGAAAATATGAATCCTTAGATGTATCTACAGACACCTTCAAGGAGAATGTGCCCTCTGTTGAAAGACCTCCCACTCCTGAATTGAAGCAACTACCTTCCCACTTGAAGTATGTTTATCTTGGAGAAAAGGAAACTCTTCCTATCATCATCTCTTCTTTTTTAACTTCTGAGCAAGAAGGTAGTCTTATTTCACTTTTGAAGAAGCACAAGAAAGCTATTGGATGGCAAATGGCAGACATTAGAGGAATCAGTCCTAGCCTTTGTATGCATAAAATTCTGTTAGAGGAAGGTACCAAGAACAGTATTGAAGGCCAGAGAAGATTAAACCCGATTATCAAAGAAGTGGTAAAAAGGGAGATCATTAAATGGCTTGATGCAGGAATCATCTACCCCATCTCAGATAGTGTGTGGGTAAGTCCTGTGCAGTGCGTGCCAAAGAAAGGAGGAATTACTATAGTGGAAAATGAGAAGAATGAGCTGATTCCTACAAGAATAGTCACAGGATGGAGGATATGCATGGATTATAGAAAGTTAAACAAGGCCACAAGGAAGGATCATTTTCCATTACCATTCATTGATCAGATGCTTGATAGGTTGTCTGGGAGAGAGTTTTATTGCTTTCTGGATGGCTATTCTGGTTACAATCAGATAGCAATAGCACCTAAAGATCAGCAGAAAACTACTTTCACTTGTCCCTATGGTACATTTGCTTTCAGAGGAATGCCTTTTGGGCTCTGCAATGCTCCGGCAACTTTTCAGAGGTGCATGATGGCCATCTTTTTTGACCTTATTGAGAAAACTATGGAAGTTTTCATGGATGATTTCTTAGTTTTTGGAGATTCATTCATGGGATGCTTGGACAATCTAGAGCAGGTGCTGGACAGATGTAAGGAAACTAATTTAGTGTTGAATTGGGAGAAGTGTCATTTCATGGTCAAGGAAGGCATTGTACTAGGCCACAAGGTGTCAAAGAAGGGCTCAGAGGTGGACAAAGCTAAAATTGAGGTGATAGAAAAACTCCCCCCCACCCAATTCTGTCAAAGGCATCAGAAGTTTTCTAGGACATGCTGGGTTTTATAGAAGATTCATCAGAGACTTCTCTAGAATATCCAAGCCACTGTGCAAACTGCTGGAGCATGATAATGCATTTGAATTCACAGAATAGTGTTTATCAGCTTTTGAAACTTTGAAGAAGGCTCTGATCACTGCCCCTGTAATAGTAGCTCTGGATTGGGAGAAGCCATTTGAATTGATGTGTGATGCAAGTGAATTTGCAGTGGGAGCTATGCTAGGTCAGAGGTATAACAAGATATTCCATACTATATATTATGCGAGCAAAACTCTCATTGATGCTCAGATCAACTACACCACTACAGAAAAAGAATTGTTGGCAGTTGTATTTGCATTTGACAAATTCAGACCATATCTGGTGGGAACTAAAGTAGTGGTATACACAGAACATGCAGCCATCAAGTATCTCATTGATAAGAAGGATGCAAAGCCAAGGCTTATCAGATGGGTGCTCCTGCTTCAAGAATTTGATTTGGAGATCAAGGACAAGAAGGGAATTAAAAATCAGGTAGCTGATCATCTCTCCAGAATTGTTGAGAAAGGAGAAACCAAACCTCAAGGAGAAATTAAAGAAAATTTTCCTGATGAACACCTTCTACTGATTGAAGATGCTGCAGCACCCTGGTACGCAGACATTATGAATTTTCTAGTCAGTGGGGTAATTCCAGTAGAATTGAACTATCAACAGAAAAGGAGGTTTCTGCATCAAGTTAAACATTTTTACTGGGATGAACCTTTTCTGTACAAAAGGTGCCAAGATCATATCATGAGGAGATGTGCTGCTGAGGAAGAAATTCAAGCTATCCTTAGTGATTGCCATGCTGCTCCTTATGGTGGTCATTTTGGAGGAAAAAGAACAGCTGTAAAGGTCATGCAATCAGGGTACTTTTGGCCCACTTTGTTCAGAGATGCTCAAGAGTTTGCCAAGAATTGTGATAGATGTCAAAGGGTGGGGAGTATTTCCAACAGACAAGAACTGCCTCTCAATACCATTTTGGAGATCGAATTGTTTGATGTGTGGGGAATAGATTTTATGGGCCCATTCCCTATATCTTATGGAAATGCCTACATCTTAGTTGCAGTAGATTATGTCTCTAAATGGGTAGAAGCAGTAGCATTGCCTTCCAATGATGCCAAGGTAGTCACAAAATTCCTGCACAAGAATATATTTACCAGATTTGGCACTCCTCGAGCTATAATCAGTGATGAAGGGACACATTTTTGCAACAAGCTGTTTGCTAACTTGCTTGCAAAATATGGAGTGAAACACAAAGTGGCCACTGCCTATCATCCTCAAACCAGTGGACAAGCTGAAGTGTCCAATAGAGAGATCAAAAGAATCCTTGAAAAAATGGTGAATCCTTCGAGGAAAGACTAGTCTGTGCACTTAGATGATGCTCTATGGGCCTACAGAACGGCATTCAAGGCCCCCATTGGCATGTCCCCTTACAGATTGGTTTATGGCAAGGCTTGCCATTTACCAATAGAGCTGAAACACAAGGCATTTTGGGCCATAAAGAAGTTGAATTTTGATGCACAAGCAGTTGGAGAAGCAAAGTTACTGCAGCTAAATGAACTTGAAGAGTTTAGGCTATTTTCTTATGAGAATGCTGAAGTATATAAGAGCAAGGTCAAGGCATGGCATGATCAGAAAATCCAACCCAGGGAGTTAGTTGAAGGCATGCAAGTGCTCTTGTTTAATTCCAGATTAAAATTGTTCCCTGGGAAGTTGAAATCAAGGTGGTCTGGGCCATTTAAATTAGTCAAAGTGCATCCTCATGGAGCTGTGGATTTGTTGGAAGAAAGTTCTGGAAGAGAGTTCAAGGTGAATGGCCAAAGAGTGAAGCCATATTGGGGTGAGCCTTGTGTAAGAATGAAGGCCACCACTCATCTTTCAGATCCTTAGCCACCAGTGTGGAGTCAGGCTGAGGACGTTAAACCAAGCGCTACCGGGAGGCAGCCCAGCTTTATATCCTTTAATTCATCTTTTGAATTTTAGTTAAAATGGGGTAGTTTAGTTTAATAAATGCTGCTAACAAATGTTTGCAGATTAGAGCTTTCTAGACCTAAGGTTGTGCTGGAAAGGGTGGTGTGTGGTCACATTGGGCCCAGTTAACAGTGTTAGTGGTGGTGACAGTTGGACAAGCAAGAGCCCATGTTCAACTACAATATTTTTTGAATTTCCAAATTCAAAAGTTGAAGAGTTAGTGAGTAAGGATGGGTTGCAGAAATCGTGAGAATGTAAATTGTGTCCACCCACTCACTTAGTGCCACTTTTTTCTCCACCACTCACCTCCATCCTTAACCTCTCACTTCAACCTCCCTTTCTCTTTATTAAAGCCATTGTCTTCTCTGCCTTAGCCCCACACGCAGTCCCACCCACACGTTCTGTCTCACTTGTCTCTTTCTATCACCATCAACCCACTCCTCTTTTATACCATTCCAAAGACCATGGGTAAAGCACAAGCTCAGTCTTCCAAAAAGCCCGTTATTGCCAGTTCATCCTCTTCTGGTGAGGAAACCAATTTGCGTTTTGTAGATGAGGAAGGGAGACTAAAGTTTGAGAGGGAAATCAAGAAGAGGAACTTCCATTTGGAGAAGGGTTTCTTCATTCTGGACTCCCCTCATTATGGGCTCACTGAGGATGTTGCTGAGCTCATAGATAGTCATAGCTGGAAGAAGTTCGTGACTCACCCGAGAGAACCCATCATAGTGAGGGGTTCGAAGGTATCATTCTCTGCTCCCACGTTGAACAGAAGGTGGGGCTTGAACAATGTTGAGGATGAATACTTGACTTTGTTAAAAAATGCTGAAGAAACAGAGCTGAATGACATGATAAGGGAAGTCACGGTGGAAGGGGCAAAATGGATTCAGACAGATGAGAGTTGGAAAATAGCCAAGCCTGATCTCACCCCTTTGGCCAAAGTTTGGTACCATGTCATCAGAACTAAGATTCTCCCCACCGCGCACTTAGAAATAGTAAACAAGGAGAGGTTAGTCCTCTTATATTGCATTCTGAAGAAGAAGAAGGTGGATGTAGGACAACTGATTGAGAGGGAAATTATTGCTTGCGCATTCAAGAAGAAGGGATTGTTATTTTTTCCTTCTTTAATCACCTCTTTATGTTTGAGATGTGGAATAAAGGCCTTGTCTGAAGATGAAATTATGGACAATAAGGGGGCCATAGATTTGCTGGCTATCAAACGTTTTGGGGCATCAGCATCAAAGGCGCAAGGTTCAGTTCCTCCTTCTGGGTAGCAGGAACACCTGGATGACGTGAACACAAAGGTGGACCAATGCTACCAAATGCTACAGCATAGTTTGAAGCAGCAGCAACTCTTCTAGGAATTTTCCAAAGAGCAACATCTGTGGATGCAAAGGACCCTTGGAATCAACAAGCTAAGACAAGGTAGTTACCCTCCCCTGTTTCCTGAAGAAATCTTTGAACCATTCCAGTATTCTCCCGCTGAATCCATGAAGCAAACCAACCCTGCGAAGGAACCTGCACCTGTTAACCCTCCTGCACCAGAACAAGACCCTGAAATCCCTTCTGTGCATTCCACTGCTAGTGAACACTCAGTAAATAACAATGAAGTTAGTTCTGACTGGACACCACCACCACCACCCAGAGATCCAACACCCCCTCCAACTCAACCAAGCAGGTCCAAGAGAGGAAAAGAAAAGAGGGTTGATGAAGCACCAGAAGACCCCCTCCACCAAAGAAGGGCAGAATCAAGCACACAGCTCCTCCCAGGATTAGAAAACAATTAAAAAGTGATGTAAATGCTAAGGAGACTCCCACTGCACTCAGTGAGGACTCTGAAGATAACATGCCTATTATAGGAAGAGTTGAGAAACTCAAGTCCTTCACAGTCTCTAAGGCCCAACCAAGAGCTGGTGGAGGGGAGGAGGAGGATGTAGCTGAAAAAGAAAAAAGTGTTGAGTTGACCATTACCAAGGAGATTCCGGAAGCAAATAAGCCAACAATGAAGCAGATGGCCAGATCTGGCAGCAGAAGGAGCAGTGCAAGATTGGCTCAGCCTTGAGCAAGAAACACCCAGTCTTTGCGGCAAAGATGCAAAGAAGATTAGATGACCAGGATTTCCCTTGATCCTTCTTTAGTTTGTTTTAATTTGTTTTAGTTGTTTTAATTTCTGTTTTAGAATTGTAGTATTGTTTGTTTATTTTATTAAAAAAAAGTTAATGAAAGAATAGTGTTTACTGTCCATGTGCATCTGATGAAGATAAATTTTACTTTCTGCATGTAAAATACATTAATACCTTGATTTAATCCTTTCTCACCACAATCCCTAGCTCAAAATGGACTCAGAAGAAGGACTTCTTTCAAAAGTCACCAATCAATTGGGGGAATTGGGTTGCAAGAACCCTTGTCCAAGGAAGAGAGGGTAAGATCTGAATTAGATTTCAACCTAAGTTTGGGGGTGAGAGAGACTGAATGTGGTCTTTGTAGCACTCTACAAGATAAATCTTGTGAGTTTTTGGGCTTCAACAGATTTCGTTCATCATGCATTCCATTCATGTGTTTTCTCTGCAGAACTTGACTTATTTCTGTGATTGATTGCATATTTCACTGTTGCACACAAATTAACTTGAGGCACCGTTCTTATTTTAAATACTAAGACTTAAATGGCCAACCCTCAAGTATTACCCTTGGTGAACCCCTTTGAGCCTAAGACTCTCTTCTTGGTGATAAGCCACATTACAAGCTCAAATTCCCTGAAAAACAATGTACTACCCTGTTTAGGTGGAGTTTAAGGCTGTGTCAAAGAGTTACCTAATTATAGGTCCTGACCATAATGGTTGAGGACAACCAGCAGTATAAGTTTGGGGGTGGGGTGCCTACGCAATAAAAAGGGAGGAATGAGCAAATTATCAAAGGATTTTCTATTTTCTTCATATATTCAAAAAAAATGAAAAATAAAAAATTATTCAAAAAAAAAGAGAAAAGAAAAATATATATATATATAAAAAGAAAAAGTCTAAGTTTGGGGGTGGGTAATTTTGATAAAGATCTTGAACTCCACCTAAGTTAGCTACTTCCCAAAAATTCCACACCCGAACCTTAGCCTCATTATAACCCATTAAGGTCCTTCTTCTTTGTGTGAAATTTGTGTATGTGCTTTTGATTGATAGAAATTTGTCAAGCATATGATAGAGTTGCATGTGAATGATGATTGAGTGAAACATCAACACAGAACATAGAGTTGAGTGAATTGAGTGATATGACAAACCCAATAATGTGTTAAGCCCCTGTTCTTAGGAAGATTATCTGGTGAGTCTTCACCCTTGCATCCAAAGGATATTTGGGAAAATGCACCTAAGACTCTGTTGAGAGGTGGTTTGGTTGGAATTCCTTGCTAAAACTGAGCTGAGAGCTTAGGGAAATCACACACACACTATGGAAAGTGATTAAGAAAATGGTATTTTGTGTTGAGCATAATTCTAAAAACTGCATCTGAGGATTGTCATGGACTTTGCTTATACTATTCTGATTTTGTTGTGTTAATGCTTGTTGAATGTCATTACTTGAGGACAAGCAATGGTTCAAGTTTGGGGGTGTGATAACTCTTAGAAATAAGAGTTATTACTATCCTTTTAGCTTAGTCATTGTTCTTGTTTTGATCAATTTTGGAGAAGAACTTCAAGTTTTGTTTAATTGAGTAAATATCTGTGTTAATCTGAGTAATTGTGAAAAGCTGTAAATTCTGAGCTGTTATTGCTGAAGGTTTGATTTATTTCTGAGCAGGTTTTAAAGGTGTAGTTGCTGAAGGAATTGCTCTGGGATGTTTTGGAATGCTGCAGCTTTGGGGGAGCTAATCACTATAAGATAAAATCATTTCCAGCTCAGCTCTTGCCCACTAGAAGACAAAATACGTGCCGTGTTGTACTTAAAAGGAAGAAAGAGAATACAATGCAGCAGCTGTGTGTACTTGGGAATTAGGCCAAGGAGTATTTTAATATTTGAATTTGTAAAAGCCCAAAAAGTGAGACATGAGAGAGAGTGTAACCCTATTTTGGGAACTAGTACAAATAGTGAGAGTGACCTTGCTTTTAAAGGAGCTTTTGGAAGGTACTGGCAGAGCCTTCAGCGTCAGATTTCTCTCTGTAATTCCAGTTTTTTTACGCATCATGTCTTTATTTTCCATTTCTTTTTTTTACTTTGTTTTCAAGCTCATTATGAGCTAAATTCCATTAGTTAGGATTTTATGAATTTGTAATTGTACTGAAGGGTAATCCTATGTTATGGATGTTATTCATTTTCTTCTTCTCTGCTTAAATGTTTAATTTCGGTTTAGCTTGATCAACTAATCTGAAATATCAACTAATTTCGTTTGGAAAAACCAAGTTAGTGGACTTGATTAGAAGATGAAGATAGAACAGTTAATTGGAAAATTAATTGTGTTGAATGAGCTAGGAATAGCCTTCAAGTCTTTAAGTAGCTGGACGTGCTTCTCTAACAACTGAGAGAAATTAATTGGAACTTAGGAATAAGAAGCTTTTAATGAACTCAGTTTTTACTACTGGAAAGCAAATCCCATTTCCTGGACTAAATGATGTAGCATCCTGAAGCATATGTTACCCTGAAGTAAAGAATTACAAAGGATTAAAATCCTAACTGTTTCCATTTCTGATTTAAAACACTCATTTATTGCTTTTATTAATTCCTTGCAATTATTACTTACTGCTCTGATACCTCATTACTCCAATTACTTTACATGCTTAAAAATTTCTCTTCTTTTATTTCGTTAAATAGGAAAGTTTAAGTTTAGAAATTATATTCAATACATTTAAATCCTCGTGGGAACGATCTTCACTCACACTTTATTACTTGTTTGACTGTGTACACTTGCACATCTGTTAAAAAAAAAAATAATTCCAACACTTATATGGTATGCTTATAATATGCATGATGATAATATGGTATACTTATAATATGCATGATGAGAATATGTTGAAATTATGTATATGTATGCCATGATGTGTTGATGGAAAAGAAATCAATTTTTGGCTCCAAAAGCCAAGGAAGGGCTACGGTTTTGATGCCCATAATTAAAGTTTCATGTTGAAAATTTTCAAGAACAAGAAAATTGATTTGTTTAAATGAAAATTATGAAGTGGAGAAAATAAATTTCCTTGGTTCTAAAGGCTATGGAATTTTTGGCCATGACACCTCAACATAGGTGTTTATAACTTAATATTTTCATGGAAGAATAAAATTGGATTGATTTGAAAAGCATGAAAAATAAACAAATGGTTTGTTTTTCAAGAAGAACAAGAACACGATTTTAAAGGGATTTTTTATTAATTTATTTTGTGTAAAAAGTTTCTAAGTGTTTATTAAACTTGTTTTCGAAAAAACGAAACGGGCAAACGTTGATTTTAAAAAGGATTTGCAAAGAAAGTGAAAAAGGATTTGTAAAGAAAGTAAAAATGAATTTGAACAAATGGGTTTGGTTTTTATGACCATGAATCACACGGTTTTGAAAACAAAATTTTAATGGTTTTGTTTGTGTAAAACCATATCAATTTAGAAGGAAAAATATTTGATGGTTTCAATAGTCATGTCCATATTTTTTGAAGGCTTGTAATGCCTTGATTTTTATAAATAAACTGATTTTCAAAGTGGAGATGTAACTTGATTGAATACAAGAATTTGGAAAGGGAATAAAGCATTTATCACTTAAGAAAATCAAGTTTTTGTAAACGGAAATGTTTTCGAACTTCAATTTATTTTGAAGAAGGTAATGTTTGGAAATGATTTGGGAAAAATGGAGAATATAATGGTATTTTGAAAATTTACTAACGTATAACTTATTTTCAAGTTTTGGAGTACGTTAGGAAAATTTAAAACTTTGAAACATTGATTTACATCAATGGAAAAGTGATTTTGTGAATTATATTCCGAAAAGAATTTCTTAAGTAAAGAACTATGGAAAAAGGTTTTCTTGAGTAAGAAAATATATTAAATGAAGTATAAAGTTATATTATTTTGGGAAAAGTTGAAAAGGAATTTTTAAAGGTCAAGAAATATTTTCTGTAATGAAATTGTGGTGAAAAATTATTTACGTATCTTAAAAATATAATTTTTAAGTTACGTGATATGGAAAAATATTTCTATGCGATTTTAAATACGTTGAAATATTTATACGCGATTTGAATTACGTTTAAATATTTTACGTAATTTGAACTATGTTGATAAATCACTACGTGATTGAATAGCGATAGAATATTTTTATGTGATTGTGGAAATGGGGAAAAATTGTTATGAGATTTGGAAAGTATTTTAAATATTTTGAGAATGATGGAAAATGATTTACGCGACTTAAAAGGATGATTTTTAAGTTACGGGATTTTGAAACAGTGGAAAAATACTATGCAATTTGAGAAACGTATGTTTTTACGCGATTGAGAAAACGTTGAAAAATTTGTACGTGGTTTAAAAGTGCAACAGAAGAGTTGCAGTATTTTGAAAACGTAATAAAAACATTTTAGAATTTTAAAAACGTAACAAAAGTGTTACAGTATTGTGAAAATGTAAAAGAAGTGTTATGGTATTGTGAAAACATAACAGAAACGTTTTTGGATTGTGAAAATGTAACAGAAATGTTACGCGATTGTGAAAATATGGTAAAAGTGTTTTACAACTATGAAAACATGATAACATGATTTTGTTATTGAAAAATACAGTATGATTACTGTAAAACTAGTGTATGGATACTATTTGTGAAAACAACGAGTTTTGCCTGTTATTGGCAAGTGGTGCATTTTAGATGCATTGGAAAAAAAAAATATGCGTTGAGGCATATGATTTAATTGAACAAACGAATTTGAAAAGAATGGCCCTTGTGGTTGGACTTGCACTGATATATTCGTGCATTGTATAAACTATATCTGAGAAATTATGAGATATACCTATGATTGGTATTATACCTGTGATTGGTATTTGGTGCATTATACATGCATTGGAATGGTCCCGATAAGGACTGGATATGGTTGATTGCCTAGGAGAAACACACCTCTTGAGTGGGTGCGATATGCGTAGTGTAAGTCACTTGTTGACCTTGGGGGCATTGGGGTGCAGGTTGCTTACACGGGTGGTTGGTCGCGCTTCTTCCCGTAGGTTAGACCGATGCAACATACCGATGATCCTGACCGAGACACTATTCTTAATCAAGATCTGATAAAGACTGTCGTGTATGTGCTAGATGTGCAAAAATTGAAATGAGAATTAAAGCACGTGGTCTGAGACACGTGGTACCAGCAGGTCTTTTCGATCATTTCTCCGACCTGAGTTTTAGCTCCATGGAGTAGGAACATTGAGTCTAAATGCACATGCATTATATGAGAACATTTATATTTGTGTGATATATTAATTGAGGAATATTGGCTATGACAATTGTTTTGAATAATTGGATGATGATAGTTGATTAATATTGAATATATTATTGGAAATCTGGTATGATATCCCTGTATGATATTGCTGTTTGTGTTATCTCTGTGCTGCCATATTGGTATTGGTGTAGGTGATCTCACCTCTTTGTTATGTTGTCTTGCTGTGCCTGTATTGTTTAAATTAAATAGTAGAAGGAATGAGTTGTCTTAGACATAACGGGGGACAAATACCTCTGCGTTTGGAAACAACATCAGAGAATGACCTTTCCAGATTAGATAACTTACAGTGTTGATAAAGAAGAGATGTCTGAGGACAAAGTACAGATGTAGAACAGATGTCTGATGCTTCAAGATGGATACACAACAGAATACATACGTAGAGTTATTTTTAACGTTAGTGTTATACCGTGCTATTAAGTAGAATCTGTCATAGGGTTACTATTGTTAGAAAAAAAAACAGTCTGTAAGTTTTATATTTCTTGAATAATTGTTAAATATTAAGTGATATTTGTTATATGATTTTAAATCAATTAAATCTATTTTTTTTCCGTATTACTTATAAATTTCAGTAAGTTTATGTTTCAAAAAAAAAAAAGAAATTTTAAAACCCATCTTTTATAACTCAAACTTTGTGCGAACTTCTTTTTAGATTTTGAGTCGGGAGTCATACATGTGATACCCTAGGGAGGGTGTTACATTAGTTGGTATTAGAGCATGGTTTGAGTCTTTTGGGGTTTTTAGTTAGGTTTGTTTTGCTTGTGTTGTGTTCTCTGTGTGTTTGATTTCCGAAAGGAAACAAACGTTTATTTGAAATGGTTACATGTGGTTTCCATTTCATTTTGATTCGTCTATCTTTGAAGAAAAGAAACAGCTCGTGGTAGTTGTACGTACGTGGAAGCGGAATATGTTACTAGTAATGCAGTTGCAGCTACGAGAGCAATGGGAGCAATATGGAAGGATGATTGCACGAACAGAGGATCGTTGAACAGCAGAAACTGGAAGTTGAAGTTCAGGATCTGATGGAAGAGAATCAGTCTTGGAATATAAGATTTCGTAATTTTGGAACCTGATTTTTTTTTAGGATATTAGGAAAGTGATTGATTTCGATGGAAGATGTATTTACAACCATTGAGGAAACCAAAAGCAGTAAATGATGTGAGAGAATGTACTTAACGAAGGATTGTACGTTAAAGAAAATAATTTGTGGAAAGTTTGGACACATTTCCAGAGATTGTGTTCCATTGAAAATAGAGTTTTCTGTTAGTAAAATCTCATATAGTAGAGAAAGTCGGTACATCGAATGGAACGAGAGTGTTCCAAGCGGAAGACTTAAACAATGGAGATTGTGTCATTGGAGCTAATCCTATAAACTATCCTATATATTTCTGGGGGTAACCTATTCTTTATGGCATATGATTGAGTAGATCAATTATATGTTAGAGCTATCCGTTAACCTCTGATTTGTTTACTTTTGTTTCTATTCTTAGCCGATCGAGCTACTTGTGTTATTCAAATATTGTTATAGATCAAATCTTTGTGTTAGTTTGATCTGTCGTTCAAAATTTTGTGTTAGTTTGATCTGTTTCATAAACAGATATGATATTCAAAACGGATTGGTTATTTTTCAACCATATCCTATGAGATTGTCTCAATAAGGTGTTAATAATTCAGAAAAAAAAATCATTCCTAAAAATCAGGCAAAATCAAATTCTTGTTGAATATGTTTAGTAACATATCAGATCATTTCGCTACCTTTTCTTCCTAAACCTCTATAATGTTTTTTCATATATTGCATTTGCAAGAAAGAATATTTTGCAAGAAAGGATATTCCTATTTATATCCATGTCATAGTATTGGAGTGGCGCAGCGTGAGCGTGGTGGATCTTTCAAAGTTCAAAAATAGTTTTTCAATGGGAAAGTCAAAAAGACAGTGATGGAAATCCTGAAAAAATTTTGGATCATAGGACTTCTCACCTAGCTTATCAGAAAGGATTAAGCGTTCGTATAGACTGATGCATATAAGAAAAATTTTTAGGAATTGAAATATGTTTGAAGTACTTCTCTAGTATTAGTTTTATCTAATCCTAGTGAACCATTAGAGGTGAACAGTCACGTATTACATCGGAGCTTAAGATATGTGCTTATGTAGAATAGAAGAGTTGTAGGGTATGATTTTAGGAAATTGAAGTCATTTGAGAAAAACTATTCTAGGCATGAATGAAGGTTGGTAGCCGATGTATTGGTATCAGAGATATGGAGATACTTTCTTTCTGGAGTAACATTCAATATCTTCAAGAACTAGGAGTTTGAGATATCTATCCGATCGGGAGAAGTTGAACATCGAGGCAAAAAGATTTTGTTGGTTAGAATAGTATAGAAAGATGTAAGAGAGGAAGCTACATGGGAGCTGGAAGGAAAGATGAAAGAGTAATATTCATATTTATTCGAGGGTGTGAAATCATGTTTGTCAAATTTCGAGGATGAAATTTCTTTTTAGAGGGAGTATTGTAACACCCCGAATTTCCTATCTCTTAAACAATAAATTTGTGAGTTAATGTAATTTTCTTGTTTAGTAATTTACGTGCACCTTTGTAAAATTATTTTGTTTATTCCGTCAACGTATTTGATCGTTTTGAGTTATTTACTCCGTGTTAGGAAAATAATAATTTTTGGGCCGGAGAAAATCTTTAAATATTTATTTCTCTTGACTGTTAATTATTTTTAATAATCTGACTTGATTTTCATATATTTTCTAATATTTGTGATTTTTGTGGATGATTATGAATTTTTTTGACTGTATGTGGGCCCAGGTGGGTCCCGCAAAGTAAAAATTTTTTTACGCATAAAAAAATTTGTACTGTTTAGACAGAGACAGGGGATCTTACTAAACCTGAATCCGGAAACAGTTTTAGAAAATTTTCTTGTACTGTGTTTTGTACTGTATTTAATTTATCGGACAATAAAAAAATACAGTAAATATAACTTTGTGGGGTTTTAGCATATAAAAATAGAAATTATATTGTTTAAGTCAACATTGGTGGTTTGGATATCTTGATTTTGATTTAATCAACGGTGGAGATTTGATCTTAAAAGTAAATAGGATTATTTATAACCGTTAGATGGAGATTAAATCAAAGGTAGAGATTTAGTTTTATATAATGGCTATAACCATTTATGACCATTGGATGAAGATTTAATCAATGGTGAAGATTTAGTCTTAAAAAGTGACAAAGACTAATTATGACCCTTGGATTTAAAGTTTGAAGGAGCAATCTTGACCCTTCATTTTGGAGACACATCTAATGGTTAGAATTTAAAGGAGAACAATCCATTGGCCTAGATTAAGTCTTCTAAAATTAAAAGTCTACCTAAATCCTAACCATTGAATTAATCAATGGCCTAAAATGCTCTAAATAATGGTTTGAAAAAGATGACAACATTATTGCATGCAAAATGGAGGAAGGGGACGGTTTTGGATTGTTTAGAAGACAAAGAAAAAGCTTTATGACCATTATTACATGTCATGGTCAATATTACATCATCCTTGATTATGATTTCCTTGTTTGCATCCTTAGGAAATTTCTTGGAGGGAGGCCAAAATTTTTTCATGCATTATCACCTTTTCTTTCAATTATTCTAGTAACTTGCCTATCACTCAAAAAAAATAAATAAATAAATAATCCACTCTTCACTTTCCATCACACTCCACGGCCATGCACTTGAGAAAGAGGACATTTCATTTCATTGTCTTCACTTTGTGACAAAAGGAAGCTATCATCTTTTAATGCAAAGCTTAGTCAATTTTAGTGACTTTGCACATGTAACCTATAGTCATCATCCTATTCAATATCTATTAAAGCTATTGAATAATTCTCACTTTCTCTCTTCTTGATATCCCATGGTCATACACTCAAAAGTAGGAGACAATACTCATTTATTCATTTCACTTATTCAATTGCTCATCATTCTATCCAAAGAACCAAGAACCAATACAAGAAATTCTCTTATCTTCTCTTCTCCTTTATGTTTCGGCCATGACCATCAAGAACACCTTCCATCACTCTTTAATTTCATCCAACCATAGATCTTGAATCTACATGATATTCTAAGCAACTTTCATGTTGGAGATTTCCTCTAAATCATTCATCTTCATGGACTTTCTTCAAGATCAAAGTTATGGGGTATTTATGGTGAAGTGTAAGGAAACTTCATTTTTTCTCTTCTTTTTCATGATCGAACCATGTTTGATCCATGGTTCCTCTTAATCAAGCTTAGTATACTAATTTTTATATGTTTTGTCTTATATTTAAGAAGCCCTTGGTGGTGAAGGACTTGGAAAAAGAAGCAAAACAAGGAGTTTTTGAGGATCTTCAAGAGGTAAGAGGGAGATCCATCTCACCAACCAAACATGGTGGTGAGAGATGGTCTTATATTTGATGGATAGTGAATCCATGTGAGGATTCATATCCATGGTCATGTAAATTATTTGTGTGTGTTTATGAACTTTGATTATTTGCCTATGCTTGATATGCTTTGCATGATTTTATGGCTTATATGGTATGCTTATAATATGCATGATGATAATATGGTATGCTTATAATATGCATGATGAGAATATGTTGAAATTATGTATATGTATGCCATGATGTGTTGATGGAAAAGAAATCAATTTTTGGCTCCAAAAGCCAAGGAAGGGCTACGGTTTTGATGCCCATAATTAAAGTTTCATGTTGAAAATTTTCAAGAACAAGAAAATTGATTTGTTTAAATGAAAATTATGAAGTGGAGAAAATAAATTTCCTTGGTTCTAAAGGTTACGGAATTTTCGGCCAAGACACCTCAACATAGGTGTTTATAACTTAATATTTTCATGGAAGAATAAAATTGGATTGATTTGAAAAGCATGAAAAATAAACAAAAGGTTTGTTTTTCAAGAAGAACAAGAACACGGTTTTGAAGGGATTTTTTATTAATTTATTTTGTGTAAAAAGATTCTAAGTGTTTATTAAACTTATTTTCGAAAAAACGAAACGGGTAAACGTTGATTTTAAAAAGGATTTGCAAAGAAAGTGAAAAAGGATTTGTAAAGAAAGTAAAAATGAATTTGAACAAATGGGTTTGGTTTTTATGACCATGAATCACACGGTTTTGAAAACAAAATTTTAATGGTTTTGTTTGTGTAAAATCATATCAATTTAGAAGGAAAAATATTTGATGGTTTCAATAGTCATGTCCATATTTTTTGAAGGCTTGTAATGCCTTGATTTTTATAAATAAACTGATTTTCAAAGTGGAGATGTAACTTGATTGAATACAAGAATTTGGAAAGGGAATAAAGCATTTATCACTTAAGAAAATCAAGTTTTTGTAAACGGAAATGTTTTCGAACTTCAATTTATTTTGAAGAAGGTAGTGTTTGGAAATGATTTGGAAAAAATGGAGAATATAATGGTATTTTGAAAATTTACTAACGTATAACTTATTTTCAAGTTTTGGAGTACGTTAGGAAAATTTAAAATTTTGAAACATTGATTTACATCAATGGAAAAGTGATTTTGTGAATTATATTCCGAAAAGAATTTCTTAAGTAAAGAACTATGGAAAAAGGTTTTCTTGAGTAAGAAAATATATTAAATGAAGTATAAAGTTATATTATTTTGGAAAAAGTTGAAAAGGAATTTTTAAAGGTCAAGAAATATTTTCTGTAATGAAATTGTGGTGAAAAATTATTTACGTATCTTAAAAACATAATTTTTAAGTTACGTGATATGGAAAAATATTTCTATGCGATTTTAAATACGTTGAAATATTTATACGTGATTTGAATTACGTTTAAATATTTTACATAATTTGAACTATGTTGATAAATCACTACGTGATTGAATAGCGATAGAATATTTTTATGCGATTGTGGAAAT
This sequence comes from Ormosia emarginata, assembly GCA_029884605.1. Lineage (NCBI taxonomy): Eukaryota > Viridiplantae > Streptophyta > Magnoliopsida > Fabales > Fabaceae > Ormosia > Ormosia emarginata. The sequence continues at coordinate 54,202,421 of JAQQTP010000088.1, forward strand.
GGGGAAAAATTGTTATGAGATTTGGAAAGTATTTTAAATATTTTGAGAATGATGGAAAATGATTTACGCGACTTAAAAGGATGATTTTTAAGTTACGGGATTTTGAAACAGTGGAAAAATACTATGCAATTTGAGAAACGTATGTTTTTACGTGATTGAGAAAACGTTGAAAAATTTGTACGTGGTTTAAAAGTGCAACAGAAGAGTTGCAGTATTTTGAAAACGTAATAAAACATTTTAGAATTTTAAAAACATAACAAAAGTGTTACAGTATTGTGAAAATGTAAAAGAAGTGTTATGGTATTGTGAAAACATAACAGAAACGTTTTTGGATTGTGAAAATGTAACAGAAATGTTACGCGATTGTGAAAATATGGTAAAAGTGTTTTACAACTATGAAAACATGATAACATGATTTTGTTATTGAAAAATACAGTATGATTACTGTAAAACTAGTGTATGGATACTATTTGTGAAAACAACGAGTTTTGTCTGTTATTGGCAAGTGGTGCATTTTAGATGCATTGGAAAAAAAATATGCGTTGAGGCATATGATTTAATTGAACAAACGAATTTGAAAAGAATGGCCCTTGTGGTTGGACTTTTGATATATTCGTGCATTGTATAAACTATATCGAGAAATTATGAGATATACTGTGATTGGTATTATACCTGTGATTGGTATTTGGTGCATTATACATGCATTGGAATGGTCCCGATGAGGATTTGGATATGGCTGATTGCCTAGGAGAAACACACCTCTTGAGTGGGTGCGATATGCGTAGTGTAAGTCACTTGTTGACCTTGGGGGCATCGGGGTGCGGGTTGCTTACACGGGTGGTTGGTCGCGCTTCTTCCCGTAAGTTAGACCGATGCAACATACCGATGATCCTGACCGAGACACTATTCTTAATCAAGATCTGATAAAGACTGTCGTGTATGTGCTAGATGTGCAAAAATTGAAATGAGAATTAAAGCACGTGGTCTGAGACACGTGGTACCGACAGGTCTTTTCGATCATTTCTCCGACCTGAGTTTTAGCTCCATGGAGTAGGAACATTGAGTCTAAATGCACATGTATTATATGAGAACATTTATATCTGTGTGATATATTAATTGAGGAATATTGGCTATGACAATTGTTTTGAATAATTGGATAATGATAGTTGATTAATATTGAATATATTATTGGAAGTCTGGTATGATATCCCTGTATGATATTGCTGTTTATGTTATCTCTGTGCTGCCATGTTGGTATTGGTGTAGGTGATCTCACCTCTTTGTTATGTTGTCTTGCTGTGTCTGTATTGTTTAAATTAAACAGTAGAAGGAATGAGTTGTCTTAGACATAACGGGTGACAAATACCTCTGCGTTTGGAAACAACATCAGAGAATGACCTTTCCAGATTGGATAGCTTACAGTGTTGACAAAGAAGAGATGTCTGAGGACAAAGTACATGTGTAAAACAGATGTCTGATGCTTCAAGATGGATACACAACATAATACGTATGTAGACTTATTTTTAACGTTAGTGTTATACCGTGCTATTAAGTAGAACCTGTCATAGTGTTACTACTGTTAGAAAAAAAAAGAGTCTGTAAGTTTTATATTTCTTGAATAATTGTTAAATATTAAGTGATATTTGTTATATGATTTTAAATCAGTTAAATCTATTTTTTTCCATATTACTTATAAATTTCAATAAGTTTATGTTTCAGGAAAAAAAAAGAAATTTTAAAACCCATCTTTTATAACTCAAACTTTGTGCGAACTTCTTTTCAGATTTTGAGTCGGGAGTCAGACATGTGATACCCTAGGGAGGGTGTTACACCGCCAGATTCTGGGCATCAGCAGTTGCCTCCAATTGTTGTGCAGTCCACTCTTGTTGTTGAGCAGTTTGTTGGTTTTGTTGTAGCATAGCTTCACCCATCTTCTGGATTGCTTTGATTGCAGCAGTTATGTCTCCTCGACGAGCCATACCTCCTTTCAAATCAAACTATACAAAACACAGAGAAAAGTCAGATATATCCTTGCAGAATACCAAATACAAAGATATACAGAGAATCACACAGCACAAACAAGACAGTCCAATACCACATGACCCAAAAGGAACGAAATATAAAAATTTGTATTGCGGAGATAATAATTACTTTGATTCATTTAGACCCGGTTCATTAATTAATGCTTGATTAAATAATTTGCATTCTTGGATTGTAAAATGATCGAATATTGAGATATGTGCACACATATTTTTTTCTTTTAAATAACGATAAAAGATAGCAATAATTACAAATGCAGTAAAATCAACACAATATTAAAATTCATACATACACAATATATATTATACGCATCAGCCTATTTAGTTACATTCCAGAATATACAAAAAAAAAAGCAAAAGATGTACCCATCCAAAGTTATACAAATATACCCCCATCATATACAGCAAAATGTCAGGCTTCCCAAAAAGATAAACGGTTAGCCATCAGTAGCTACCAATAGTATCAGCCCCTAAGACTGACGAGAAGGGATCGTAGCCGAGTCCTCCTCAGGGTCCTCTTCGTCTGATGAAATATGCATTGAAGCGACCGAGCAACGGGCAAGAGCCCGAGTAGTGGACAGAAAAGAGTCATCACGTGGGGTGCAGTACATGTCAGCCCACATATCCTTAACGGGCAGATAAAACTTTAACCAAACAAAAGCATGAAAATAAAAAATAGGGGCGTCATAACGACCACATGCCAAGGACACCGTCAGTTCTTCATGGTACACGCAACGGTCTGTCTGCACATTAATATGCCAGAAATCGGGACCTCCGTGAAAAGTGATCCATGTGTAACTCAAGAATCCACGAGGGCGCGACGTCATCCTTGATAAGCTTCAATCGTAATATGGCCAGAAACCTGGAAACTCAAGAACTTCCTCTTCCTTACGCTCGTCTTCTCAAAAGTAAACAAATCGACAAAATACGAAAACACAAAATACAAAAAGAGGTGAGACACCCATCTTTCATTATCAATATGGCAGTAAGAAAACAAAACGGTGTTGAATGCCCATATATAACACAGTGTATATATTTAATCACAGCAATATTAAAATTAACAGTAAAAGCAGAACAACAATAATTAATTGTAATAATTGCGATAACAGGCAAACAACAGTTCAGATAACTAGACAATTATTGAAGTAATAAGAATAGTTATGAATGCTCATGCTCAATGGATTGTGAGACTGACAATTCACAATGCACAATGTACCAAAAATCTTACTCTATGGAGCTAGACATTAACATTTTCAGAGTGAATGATCAAGGAGTAATGCCAGTATATCGCTAGCCTTAAAAACAGTGTGCTTCATCTCATAAAATAGTTGCGCAAATGGCTTATACATGGCATCTCAATAGTTGATCGTGATATAGGACAGTGTCTCAGTCTAGATTGTCGGTGTGTTTGCATCGGTCTATCCCACGGCCCCAGTGGAGCTACCACTATCTATTGTGAGACACTCGCACCCCGACGCCCCTAGGGCCAACCATTATGACCCTACGTTTAGTCTATTCGCACCCGCACACAGGTGTTATTCAACTCCTAGGCATACACCGCCTTTCAAACAATGGCCTACAGACAACACATATACATGACGACTCAATGTACATTATGTATGTTTATCAATGATGCATTCATCATAAGTATACCACCATGGCATATTTATTCATTTTTCAACATCAACATGTTATCATAATTCATCAATTAACACAAGTCCACATTATGGGTCTACATTTGCAAAGTCTTACACTTAAGGTCAATTATGAAAATTTTAGGGTAAATGCCCCCTTCAAAACCGTGGCTTTCTAAGTGTCATTATTCAATTCTAATTCTTCCACTTCATTAAGAATTATGCATGTCTCTAATTCTTTATCTCAAAAGATGCACCAAGGTATCATTTAGCCTCAAGGTTTTCCCTCTAAAACCGTAGCCTCACTAGGTTTCTAAGTTCCAAATTTTCTTCCATTTTATGCCTTGATTCCTTGATTCCTTGATATCTAATCATTTAAATTTTTGTTACCAAAATCATTCCAATCTCTTATGGTTTCAAGCCAAAATCGTGGTCTCCCTTTTGGAGTATTAAACCCTTAAAACTTTCCATTTATTAACTTCAATGTTATCATTCAACATTTAATTACATAAGCTTTATTTATTTGTGTACAAAAATAATTTTACAACCCTAAATTCTAGTCAAAACCGTGGCACTATATTAGGGTAGGAAACTCCAAATTTTCCATTTAGCAACCTTAACATGATCAAGCATATTCAACACATCCAATATGTCCAAGATTACTAATCAAGCATCAATCCAATTCAAGAATATATAAACATGCAAAATTACTAAATAAAGTGAGCATACAAGGATGGATTTCTCCATCAACAAGCACACAAGGTTCCCTCACTACCAAAAATTGGTTGAAGTGAGTAATCTCCCTCTTACCTAAGGAAGAATCACGAAAATGGTCTCCTTCTAGCTCTTTGGTGATTTCGGTTTTGAGCCTTCAAAACCCTAGGATTTTCAAGATAATGAATCAACACCAATGGTTGAAAAAGAATAGATCCATGGTTATCAAAGAGACCATAGAACATGAAAATGAAGAGAAAAGAGAAGAAAAATAAAAACTTTATCTCAAAGTTAGAAGCTTTGCCTTGGAAGACAATGGAGGAAAGGTTGGATTTTGGAGAAACTTTCTAAATGAAAGATGTAGAGGAGGTGAAGGTGAGTGTAGAAATGAGCTTGGTGAAGAGAAAAGATGAAGAATGATGGTCTCTAATGGGGCTGCAATTTCGTGGTGAAGGAGGAGGAGTAGAGAGAAGGTGGAGAGAAATTGAAGAAGAAAAGGTTAGAGAGAGAAGTGAATAGGTGAAAATGAGTGAAAGTAACTAAGTGTGTGAAGTGTGTGGGAGTCAAATTTTCCCCCTTGGGCAAGGGTGTGCCGCGGCAATTGGAGAGAGAAGAGGGAAAAATTTTAACTTCCCCAACAAGCCAAGGGCAAGGTTGTGATTTGGCCAAAGCTTCTCAAAGAAACTTCTTAATTAAGGTACACTAATTTGAATTAAAGTGAGCTTGATTAGACATAAAGTAGATTACCTTAGAATAATGTGATAGGGTTTTTGATACATGTTATTGTCCAATAGACAATTACTACAGTCGACAGAAGTAAGTATTAATTTATCTGACAGATGAAATTTACATCGCGTTTTATTATTTTATCTGTTAAATTTCTCAAAAAACATAAAATTTCGTAAACTGTGTCCAGCCTCGAGTTTAGTAAGATCTCCCGTTGACGTTTCCACAGATCAAGGTTCTCGATAAAAATATTTCATTTTCTCGGCTCCGCTCATTTTGTATGTAAAACGAGAAATAATATTAAAATATTCTGCATCCTCAGAAAAATCCAAAAAAATTCCCAAAAATCACAAATATTAGAAAATGAATATTTATGATAAAATAAATAAAATTTGGGATGTTACAGGGGGAGGAAGGGCATGGAATGGGGAAAATGAAATCATGGAGCCATGGAAATGAAGTAGGAGTTGTTCTATTCTTTTTTCACGTCATATTTGATTGAAAATTTGGCATTTTCCCCTCTATGGCTGTCACGGTTAAGGCTGATTTGGTATGGTTGATTCTTGAATTTTAAGTTGTGGTTCTGATTCAATTGATTTTTGGTGATGAATTGACTTTAGTATATATGGAAAGAAGATGTTTGAGCTTGGGATTTTTTTTTATGGCTCATGGCCAGACCTTGGAGAGATCGCGGTTGAGCCAAGTTTTAATTTCTAAATTTGTGCTTTACATTTTATTGGATATGGTGTTGCTTGTGGCAGTTATTCTAGTAGAGTTTATGGCCAAATTTTGGGGGAATGTGGGTTACAGTTGTGTGCCCTACCCTTAACTAGAATTATTGATGATTTATACTTAAAAATTGTAACTTAAATGGTATATAGAAGTCTTGGAAGAAAACTGCCAGTGTTGGAAGAATTTCATGAAACATGCATACTTAAAATGGTAACTAAAATGGTGTATAAGAGTTAAGGCAGAGTGCTGCCCACAGTTATTTGAAATTGTATTGCGTCTAGTATGAGAATTTGTGACTTGAAAGGGTTGTATTGGCTTGGGTAGTATGCTACTATTTGTGTGCAAAATTTTGATGTTTTTTGTAGGAACATGTTGCTAGTAAAATGATGAAAAAGGGCATGACAATGGCTGTGTTGTAGCATATGGTTCACTCATCTTCCCTTATTTCATTCCTCCATTTTATTCACATTAACCTTGATCTTCCTCATTCTTCCTCCATTATTCTCACGGTGGTACAGTTCTAGAAAGAATTAGAAAACAACCAGAGAACAAGAGAAAACTTGAATTAAGGAAAAAGCAAGAGAAAGGAGAAAATAAAGGAAAAGCAAGGAAACAAAAGCGAGGAAGTGAGGTAGGGGTTTTTTTTACCTTCAATCCATTCATCTTTGTATTAGAATTTCAATTAAAATTCTATTTTTTTTACTCATAAGGCAGTCCCGGTCAATCTAGAATGTAATGATGGAAGATAATTTAATTTACTTGTTTTCTTTCCATTGATTATTAATTAAAATTTGTGGTGTAGGAAATGATGAGATGTATGAAATTTCTTGTGTGGTTGCTTTGTGTAAATTATTATGGCTGCATCATGTGTGAGAGGATGCCTCTTCATTGAGTTGAGTTTGGGACATTGTTTTAATGGGATTATGGTTGAATTTAAGTTGAATACTTTAAATTAAGATGTTGTCCTATTTTTAATCACACTTTGTTTGATTTTATGTTTGAAATGGCTGGTTTGTATGGCTAGATTTGTTGTGATAAATTGATGCCTATTTAAAACTAGAAACTTGATGTTTGTATGCTTGAAATTGTGACTAAAATGGTGATGAATGCCAAGGCAAAATGCTGCCCTCTTCGTATTTTATTTCTTTCTGTCAATCCTTAATTATTTTTACTAATCTGATTTGATTTTCATGAATTTCACAATTGTTATGATTTTTGTGAATTTTTGTGATATTTTAGATATTTTAAGATATTTTAAATATTTTATTATATTTGAGATATTTTGAAAGTTTTAATATATTTGAGATATTTTGAGATATTTTGAATATTTTATTATATTTTTGAATATTTTGAATATTTAATATATTTTTGATATTTTGGGTTGTGTGTGGGCCAGGGGCGGGCCCAGAAAAATAAAAATTTTCTATGGGCAGAAAATGTTGTACTGTTGATTCGGAGTCGGGGGATCTTACTAAACCCGAAACCGAAAACAGTTTTTGAAGTTTTGTTTTTCTATGATTTTATCTGACAAATAAAATTGGGGTATGTTTTATTATCAATTGGATAATATCTTTCTTGGAAATATCTAGTGGATGATTCTAGACGCAAGCCTAGTCACCCACTCTAGAATGTTCTAAGACGATGACTCATTATTTGGTGACTCACCTAGGTGACTAGCCTAGTGACTCACATGTTCTAGACTATTCTAGAAAACGCCTAGTCACGTGCCTAGTCATCAAGTACTTGAGTACTTGCTTTACATGTGGACCAATGAGGAGCTGGTCAAAGTTGGCAGCTGTGACTCATCGTGGAAAACCAATAGAAGCTTGACACGTGGCGTGACACCTCAGCACCTGATGACTCGCCATGTTCTAAAAACGATGACTCGCCACATTCTAGAAGCTTGTAGAAATGCTGACTCACCCTGAAACTTGCCACAATGAGTCACACGTTCCAGAAGGTTCCTTAACGACTCATCATGCTGACTCAGTGCTACAACTCGCCATACTGACTCAGCTGTTCTAGAAATCTCTACGGTGATTCATCATGCTGACTCAGACTCATCGTAGTGAGTCGCATGTTCTAGAAACTTCTCTTTAATGACTCGCTCTATAACTCATCAAGGGTAATCAGTAGAAAAATGATCAACAATAGTTGCTACCTAACTAGAACAAGAGAAAAATCTAGGTATATTTTATTATCTATTGGACAATAGACACTGACTTTATAAGCAGTAATTATTATTCATTACTTAAAGTATACCGAAAAATATCTTGATCAAAATATCTTAAGCCTTCATCTTTTTCGTAAAGTTTATAAGTAGTAGGGCTTTGATTCATTTTTATCTTTTGCATGAAGCTCTCACCCTTTTCTCTCCTTGTGTTCCACGGCCAAACACCCTTGGAGGCCAAAATTCTACACTTGCTCATCTTTTATTCATCTCCATCCAAGAAGCCAAAAACTATACACTAAATTTTCTCATTTTTATGGAAACTTTCTCATCCTTTCTCTTCACTAAACCCACGGCTAGGACTCCTTGGGAGACCAAGTTCTATACTTAGTTCATCCTTTTCTCAATTTTACCAAGAACCAAGAGAACTAAACACAAAAACTCTCTCACTTCTCTTCTACATGGTTTCAGCCAAGCAAGAGAAAATCCTTCTCCTATCTTCAATAATTGTTGCCAACATCATTTCTTGAATCCTTATATCAATCCAAGCATCTTTGTAGTTGAAGCTTTGATTTAAAATCATCCATCTTCAATGAGTTCTTTCAAAGCCAAAAACTACACACAAAAACTCTTATCTTTTTCTTTCCCAATACCTCACAGCCAAAGGCCTAGAAATCACCTCCAATCTCTTTTAATTTCATCCGACCTAGTTTCCTAGATCTACATGATATTCTAAGAAACTTTCATGCTAGAGACTTTCTCTAAATCATCCATCTTCAACCTTGATCTTTAAGTTCAAGATCAAGAGCCTTTAGGTAAAGATTTGTGTTCTTCATCTTTCTTTTCTTTGGTAAGTCTCTAAGACCATATTTTGGCTTATGGTCATCTTTGATATCCTTGAATATTAATATTGTATGTGTTTCTTTGTTTTTAAGTGTTACTTGGTGGAGTAGATCTATTTCAAGAGGACAAACAAGGAGTTTTGGAGGAAATCACCAAAAGTTAAGAGGGAGATTACCCACATCAACCATGTGTTGGTGGTGAAGAATGGATGTGTGTATGGTGAAAAATCCATAAGGATTTATTCACTTGTTTGTTTAAGAGCTTTCCATATTTATGATTGTTTGGTGATTGATATGTTTGTTACTTTGATAATATGTTTTAGTATGTGTTTATGATGCATGGTGATTTGTGTATGTAATAAGATGTGATTTACATGACAAAAGAAAGTATGTTGGTTCCAAAGAACCATGGAGGCACATGGCCTCAAAGTTATTTTGAGAGCAAAAGATTCTAAGTATTTTACTAATCATGAGTTTTAGATAAAAAGGGTAATAAGTTAATGATTTTAAAGATTTGCAAAGAAAGTGGACATGAAAATGAACAAAGATTTTATGATGAAGCTATTTGTGATTTTCGGCTAATAAGCCAAGGATTGGTAAATTAAGTCAAAAGAATGATTTTAAGAGTAATCTTAGATGATTATTTGTAAAGGATTTAAAGTAATGAATTTTGAGATTTTTAAAGTAAGTGAGAATTATTTATAGAAACTATGAAATTAGTAGGATCAGTTTATGAAGAGAAATAAATTGATGACTTGAAGTTTACTGACGTATAGCTCACCCGTTGGGTTTTGAAGCGCGTTAGGAAATTTTAAGTTTGAATAATTGATTTGAAGGAAATATTGATTTTGGGAAAATAATGAAAAATATTACGTAAAGGATTTTTAAGTGAAGAAAACGTGGAAAATAAAGTTGGAAATGACATTGAGTTTTGGAAAATCCCAAATAATGTTTGAAATATTGAGAAATATTTTATGTAGTTGAGAAATGATGAAAAATGATTTATGCGACATAAAAATATGATTTTTAAGCTACACGATTTTAAAAACATTGAAAAATTGCTACGCAATTTGGAAAACATGTAAATATTTTTTTATGCGATTGAGAAAATGTTAGAAAATGGTTATGCGATTTGAAAATATAACAAAAGTGTTACGCAATTGTGAAAATGCGTTAAAAATGATATGTGATTGAAAATACAGTAAAAATACTGTAAGAAATGATGTATTGGACCCAGATGTATCGATGATATTATGTAATTGTATGAGCGATTATATAATATCCATTGATCTTATGATATTAAACAATTGTATGGGCGGTTGTTCTAATCTCATTTAGGAATCCTTTTAAAGATGAAATTAAGATATGCATTGAGGCATATGATGAAATTGAGACATGCATTGAGGTATTCGTGCATTGAATAGAATTGCATTGAAGTATGCATGCATTGAACGGAATATAGCTGATAGCTATTATGGCCCTTGTGGTTGAAGAGTGAATGAGAATTGAAAAGTGAGATCTATGATGGATCTTGGGGGAGTTGAGGCACGACGGTCAACCAATGGACAGTTGGCAAGTACCATGTGCCACTTGGTGACGTAGTCCGTTGCAATGCATTGATAATACCCGACAAGAACATGATTCCTTTCGTGGACTGGTAATGTCGTTGGGCTAAGGCTGACATTTATTCCAGACCATTCATCTCAAAATTGTGAAAACCTCCATGGAGTGAGAAATTGATTTAGTATGCATACATATGGTCAGTACACATATTATTATGGCATGGTAAATGTTCATATGGTGTGACATCATTATTTTATATATATTATTGGTATTTGTTATGGTGAAATTGGTATTGGTTATTATACTATGATATATGGTTATGGAAATTGTATGAAATGATGACGTGAATATAATTATGATAATTGTGTGTATGGAATGACTTTGTCATTCGTATTATTCCTTGCTACCACACTGGTATTGATGAAAAGGGGATCTCACATCTTTGTTGTATTGTTTTGTTGTGCTTGTATTGTTAAAATTTGTATAATAGATGGAACGAGTTTCTTAGACTTGACTGGAGGTAAATATTCTGAGTTTGGTGATAATATTGAGAAGTGGCCATCTCAGATTTGTTGGTGTGCAGTTTTGAGGAGGAACAAATATATGACGCATCAAGATGGATACAAGACGGAATAAGTATGTTGAGTTTTTCTCGTTAGTGTTTTACTGTGATATTAAGTAGGACCCGTCATGGGGTTTGCTACTGTGTTTCTTGAGTTTGCAAATTTTATGTTTTAAATGTTGTTGAATATTATGTGATATAAGTAATATATGTTAATCAGTTCAGTCTATTTTTCTGTATTACTTATATTTTCGGTAAATTTATGTTTCCGCGAAAACAAAATTTTAAAATCCATATTTTAGAACTCAAACCTTTTATGAAATGACTTTTCAGATTTTAAGTTTTATGTCAGAAATGTAATGCCCTACGGAGGGTGTTACAACCATGGCGAAGAGACTTAACAGTGTATATTCCGCTTTGCCATGGCGAAGAGATTAATGGCATTAGTGTTTGTGATATTTCAATAATGAAATTGTAGTTTATCTCTCATTGTGTTTTGAATGAATATTTGAATTATTGAGTATATGTAATATCGTAGCATTTGTATTTGGAATCATTTTGAAAATGATTTGACAAAGAATTTGGTTGAATTCTTATAAATTTGCTTGATTTGTGTAAGGATTTTTATAATAAATAATAATTGAACCTCTATATCGGGAAAAGAGAGGACCCAATTTGGCCGTTTGTCACCTCTCTAACTTTCATATATTGAAATTTTAAACAAAGAATGGATTTTCCCCGAAACGGTTGAAAATATTACGATGACACATTTTTAATAGAACTACTGAGAATTCACTGAATTCTCACCCCGCTTGTTTGTATATTCTGTAAAATTTTCAGGGATACTGAAGGTACCGACTATCAGAAACGGAGATCAAAGGTTTGAAGAATAATTTATTTGTAAACTCAAGGAAAGAGTGAAGTGTAAAAATTTGTATAATTATTGCTATCGAGACATATAAAGTAGTACTTGTATTAGGATAAATAAATTTGTATAAAGATTATTTCAATGTCTGTATACTATTACACTCCTCGAGGCTCGTATTTTTGGATACGTTATATCTATTTTATTTAAAAATTTTATTTTGTATCAAAAGTAACATATCTAATTCTAATTACTAATATATGATCCTGGACATGATATTAGTATTAGTGTTAGGGTGTTACAGGATCATCCCCCATACAAGGATCATCTCTAATATTAGATTTAGGATCACCACCTCCTTACGAGGATCATTTCCAAAAATCCTTACTCAATATCTGATCTAGGATCACCCCTCATATAAGGATCATTTCCAAAATCCATCATTGGCCAAAATAATCAATGAGCTGCCTTTCATAAGGGAATAATATCTAAGGATTATCCCCCGTACGAGGATCATATTCAATATCTTTTAAACTTTGAGCACTTTACATGTCAATTTAATACTAGCTCAACTTTAACATTCTAAAGGAGCAAATCACAATTCATATATTAGCTCAACTTTAATATTCTAAAGGATCAAATCATATTCTAGTACATCTCATAAACATAATAATTATACATCATAATTTACCTTATCATCATAACAAGTGTACATCATTTTAATCTCATAAGTAAAAAGTGCACATACGTAGATTTAAGTCACCTTACTTAGTGAACTTAATCATATTTCATCACATCACATCATATAGTAAAGATATATCCATTTGAGTTTTTATGTAGTAAGGAACTTTGTTAGCTGAAAACACGGAATTGATAATCGATTATCATGACTGGTAATCGATTATCATACACGTTTGATCTTATTTTATAATATGATAATCAGTTATCATACTTTGATAATCGATTATCACATATCAGCATTAGCATTCTGTAAGATGATAATCGATTATCCCCACTTGATAATCGATTATTACATACCAGCATTAGCATTTTGTAAGTTGATAATTGATTATCACTACTTGATAATCTATTATCACCCTCGAGCATTAGCATTTTGGAAATTAATAATCGATTATCACTACTTTATAATCGATTATCAATGCTTTTGCACAACTAGAATAAGATCTAAATCATGGTAACCTCCCATTTGATACATAACATCAAAGTGACTCATTCCTTTTGATTCTTTCAATCAACACATCATCAAAACCATCACTATAATTATTCAATCCAAGATCCATAAGGTATAACAATGGAATTCAATCCAATAAAACTTAGTCATTAACCATAAAATCCATAGAGACTTATAGGTATCCTTGAAATCAACCTCCTAATATATATCATCAATTCAACTTATAGATCATATGAGCAATTTCTCAAACCAATCCTCTAACACAAGATATAGGAAACAAGAGGATAAAGGAGTATGTAAAGACGCACAAACCCCTACCTGTACTCCTTTGTTGATGATGCTTCTTATCTTTTACTTGTTCCTCTTTTGCTTCCTTATTGATGGTGTTATCTTTCTCTTCTTTCTTCTTTCTTTCTTATCTCCTTATTTCTCCTTATCTCCTTTCTTCTGCTACTAAACTGTGTGAGAGTGAAGAGAAAAAGAAAAGTGAGAAGTGTGGTGTGAGTGAGGTGGTGGAGAAATGAAAAGGGGATAAGAATAAAAGAGAAATGTGTTGTCATGGCTAAGTAGAAGGAATTTATCTCTTAGGGATATTTTGATATTCTACTAATGAATTTTCTAACTTTCATAAGTGTTGTAGAAAATTCTAGGATCCCGTTCAGTTCCTCTACACTTCATTTAATAACTATTTATAAACACCATCGACAACCATTAAACTCTATTACTCTTCCTTAAATTAAGATAAACCTAAGAAATTAAACGTATATGCTTACAGGTATTTGCCTTAACTTATAATTATTTCCAGAATAATTTTCATCCTCTATTTGACACCTCCACAAAATCTTATGATTTTCCATGTGAGATTCCAACCTAAAACCAATTGGCATTAAGTGGAGTGGCCCAACTAATATATAAATCGCACTCGAAATATTGAGGCAGACGATGTGGGACTTTTAACACCCCCTTCCACAGATACTTGGATAACATAGACGAGCCTAACGGCAGGCGGAAACAAGCCTAACGAAGTAGGCGGAAACAAAGATGAGATCTTGATTCTGATACCTTAAAAGAAAAAGCCTCTCTTGTTGGAGGAAATACTGCATCTCCCTTTTAATCTTTAGGGGAAAACTACATCCTCGTTCTCTTTTTGGGGAATACCACATCTCCTTCTACACAAACATGCAATAAATATTAGTAATTAGGAAAAACATCATATAAATCACGCACAATGTTTAATGTGGTTCGACTAATATGCTTACATCTACGGATGAGAAAAGCCAAATCTACTATCAAAACAAATATAGCCTACAGACCTTATAAGACAATCTTTCTTAAACTCTCATTCTCACTCTCATAACCTAACCAATTCCCAAATACCAGTATTTATAAACATTATTCCTAGTTTCCTATTGTAAACAAATCTCTTACAAATCTTATACATATCTCGTAAATCTCTAACATATTTTTTCAAATCTTTAACATATCTTTATACATCTCTTCATATCTTTCATATTTTCACAAATCTTTCATATATTCACAAAATAGGAAACTAACGATAATAATCTTTAATGGAATTTGGGTCAAACCCAACAATCTCCACCTTGAGCCAAATTCCATCATCATCTCTAACAAAACTGTAACACCCTCCTTAGGATATCACATTTACAATAAATATAATAAACATTTACCCAAGTTATAAATCATTTCTTAATATATAATAATATAAGTTGAAAATTTTTTGTTTTTGTACAATATATCATTAAACAGAATAAACAGAACATGAAATACAACATCTATTAAATACACACCATAATTATACATATGATTTTGTCTTTAAAGATACAAATAATTTACACTCTACAACTATTTAATAAAGCAATAAACTATTTAGTTTAAAGCAAACCATAAACTTGCCCAAGTTCAAAACTAAAAGTTCTAATCCTCTGAAGGATCCTCCTCTGGGAGATCATCGGAAGACAAAAACCTTGGGTGTCGAGAAGTCCTACGGACAGGGGTCCGCGCAGTCGATACACTACTAAGCTCACTAGGGCCATGAAAATGACCACCTCAATAGCACCTAATAGTCAAGGGTAACTCCAAATGTACATAGACGGTAGTAGAAAACATCGGAGCACCGTCAAACTCCCTACAAAGGGACACAATCAACCATCCCACATAAACAACTAACTCCCTGTCAGCTCGTAGACGCCAAGCCTCGGAACCTCCATGAAACTCCAGTTTTAGGAATACTAGAAACTCTGGTAGAGCCATACCGCGTCACAATCAATCCAAATGATATGGATGATCTAGAGGCTCGCCCTCCTTGCACTGATCACTCGGATGCTGCTCCTCCTCGTACTTACAATCCAGAGGCTGCTCCTCTTCTTCTTCCTCGAAATCTTTATGGAACATAAATAATAATACAGAAAAATGCATACAAAGAGATGAGACAATCTACATCATTACTAGTATGACAGTACAAAAAACGACAATACATATAGATATAACAATTGATACAATAATCCATATTATCACATCATACATAATATCTAAAATTAAATATAAATAATCACATTATGATGCATACCACATATGCAAATATACACAGACTCATTCCTACACCATGGAGCTAAATACAACATCAGAGAGAATGATCTAGAAGACCTATCCGTAGCTCCGGCTGCCATAGCCAAATATTACACAGTTAAACTCGTGTAAATAGTATACAGTCAAAACATCGTGCACAACAGGCATTGTACCGGACAGTCTCCACTAGATCCTAATTAAGAATAGTGCTTGTCGAGATCGCTAGTGCGTTGCCCGTTACCACGGCTCAGAGGAGCTACCAACTGTCCACATGTGGAATCCTCCGCACACTAACGCCTCCAAGTTCACTCAATGAACCACACTATGCCTATCACACCGGCACTACAGTGTAATTCATCTTGTCAGCCAATTGTCAATTTCAACCAAATTGACACATTCCTCAATGCATGTGCATAAGCCAAAATACATAAACAACCTTATTATCAGTATTTTCCATAATAACACGTCGCCACTTGACAGTACCATTTTTCACATATTCGGGTCCACCACTTTAACCAAACAGTAACTACTATTCCTTTCAGTCGCGTAAATATTTTATTACGTTTTCATAATCGTGTCACCTTTTTTCAATGTTTTTAAATCGCGTAAATATTTTTTGACATTTTTAAAATCGCGTAGTGTTTTTAAATCTTTTTCTCAATAGCGTAACGTTTTTAAATCAATTTCTCAATCGCGTAACATTTTTAACTCATTTTCTTAATCGCTTAGTTTAAAAAACATTATTTTAAATACGTGGAAGATATTTCTAATATTTTTTAACTACGTAAAAATATTTATTTTACGTTCTAAATTATATTTTAAATTTTTCTCCATTATATACTTATTTCTAGTTTTATTTACAACATTTCCTTAAAAAAAATCCTTTATTCAATATTTTTTACTGTTTTCTGTAAAAATTACCTTTCTTGGTCTTAACCATTATTTACATATCAAAACTTGCTAACGCGCTTCAAAACCCAAAGGGTGAGCTCTACGTTAGTATATTTCAAGTGTTCAATTTATTTCTCATCCATACTTAATTTCTGTAATTAAGTTTCTAACATAACTTCATTCATTTTATTCTAAAAAATTCATTCAAATTGAGTTCTCTTTAATTTAATTACATAGTCCATACTTAAAAAATAATTTTAGATCAAATGTATCACAAAGGGCATGTTGGCCGAAATTCATTATATCTTCCAAAATCATCTTTAATTTATTTTCTACTATCCAAGTCCATGTAAAAATCATTAATCCACTTAAATTAATTAATCCATGCTTTATAAAATATTTGAGAACATTTTGGTTCTCTTTGTGGTGGTGAAGCCGTGAGCTTCATGTGTTCTTAGGAACATTCATGCAAATCCTCAACATGTTATTCACATCCAACAATAATTATCATGCATTCATACACACATATCAAATATATTAAAGCTATAGACATGTTTTCAAACAAAATCAATCACAAAGAGGAAGAACTTTAAACAACCAAGTGAATGAATCCTTATGGAATGCTTCACCACAAATACATCAATTTTTTCACCATCATACATGGTTGATGAGATTAAATCTCCCTCTTACCTATAAGGAAGACAAACTCCTCTTGGACTTCCTCCTAGTGATTTCGTGTGGCTCCAAGAAAACCCAACAAGCTTAAATAATTTATAAAGTCACAAACTATGGTTGAAAAAGAAAAAACATGGATCAATCATGGCTTAGAACTTAAAGAATAAGTTTAGAAACAAGAAACAAAGATTTTTACCTTGTAGGAAATAAACTTCAAGGTTGTTTTCCAAGCTCCAAATGGATGATTTTGAAGAAACTCTCAAGATAAAAGATGTTTAGAATAGTGTTTAGGTTTAGGAAATGGTGTTGGATGAAATTTTAGAAGAGTAGAGGTATGATTTTGTGATGGTGGCCGTGAGCTTCACCAAGAAGAACGGAGAGAATTTTTGGTTCACTTGCATAGGAGAATGGATGAAGATGAAAAATGAACTTAGCAAAATGCCTTCCTACCTCTTCCTAAAGCACTTGGCCGTGGAGCTCCCTAAAGGAGATGGCCACCTTAGTTGACCTCTAAGGCTCCTAATGGCCTTAGATGAGTTCAAGGGTAGATCTTCAATGCTTTGTCTCCAAGTTTGCTTCCTATTGGCTTAGAGAGACAAGTCACCAAGTGTCTTGAACCTTCTTGAAGGTGCTTGACCGAATTGCACTTAGGGAGAGCTAATCAAGTCTTAATCCATTTTGTTTCCTAATTAGGTTTAGGTAAATCTAGTTAGGTTTCTTAATTATTTAGTTAATCATCTAGTTACTTAGGATAACCAACCACCTTCTTGATTATGCTAGAACATTCTCTAACTAAAGTTTTAATGAATGACTAACTAGGTTTATTCCATTTAGCTACTACTTAAGCACTTTGGATTAACTTAATTAGGTTTTAAGCTAACTTAGTCATGTTTTCTATTTACTAATCTAACAAGTCCACCCATTTTTGTGGACTTCCTTCCTTTTGGTTTAGAAATTCAAACCATTTTTGTTGACTGATTCTCATTGGCTTAGAAATAATTCAAGTCACAAACGTTGACTGATTTCTATTGGTTCTCCGAATAGTAAGTCATAAAGACTTTACCGGTTCCTATTATCCACTAGGTAGAAGCTACTACTCTTAAGTCAGTAGGTACTGTCCACTGGATAATAAAATAATATTATAATATAAAATATTTTTATTTTACAGATAAATTCTAAAAATTAAAAGATTGATACACGTATTACTTGGAATTGGGTTTAGTAAGATCCCCCAGCTCCGAATAATCATATAAAAATTTTCTCCGGCCCAAAAATTATTATTTTCTTGACTCGCAGTAAATCACACAAAACAATCAAATTAATTTTATAGCACAAAAAAAACATAAAATAGTACATTTTGGACAATATTGTAATTTAGCCAAAACTTGGGGTGTTACAAAAACAACCTTCAAATCTTCAAACCTTCAAATCTATTGTTATCAATGGAACAAATCACTTGACCTCTATGACAAGAAGACTTTCGACAACACCTGCCGCCATTCATAATGCTCAATCTTCCAAATCTTCAAGTCAAATTTTCGTGCTTACACCGTCATTATATGGAACACGCCGCTTGACCTCCATGTCAAGAAGACTTTTGACACATCTGTCACATATGCCGCCATCATAACGAGACACACCACCTGACCTCCATTATCAGGTAAAATTTCGACACAAGGGCCTAAATGAACCATATCATTACCTAGATCTTCGAACCATCAGCTCTGATACCACTTGTTGGGGGAAATACTGCATCCCCCTTTCAATCTTTTAGGTAATACCACATCCTGTTCTCTTTTTGGGGAATACCACATTCACCGAAAAATCTATCGTTATCAATCGAACACATTGCTTGACCTCCATGTCAAGAAGACTTTCGACAACACCTTCCGCCATTCATAACGCTCAATCTTCCAAATCTTCAAATTAAATCTTTTTGCTTGCACTGTCATTATATAGAACACGCCGCTTGACCTCCATGTCAAGAAGACTTTCGACACATCTGCCACATATGCTGCCATCATAACGAGACACACCACTTGACCTCCATTGTCAGGTAAACTTTTGACGCAAGGGCCCAAAGGAACCATATCATCGCCTATATCTTCAAACCATCGGCTTTGATATCATGTGAGATTCTAACCTAAAACCAATTGATATTAAGTAGAGTGACCCAATCGATATATAAACTACACCCGAAATATTGAAGCAGGTGATACGGGACTCTTAACATTCCAAACTACTCTCCTATTTTATTTGACCTTTAAACACTCATTCTATTTATTAAAAATATTAAAATTATTTATTTAATTCTCCAAAAATTATCACAACTCATTCTAATTATTTGTGACCTAAAAATGCATTTTTCATATTTATTTTCATTATCTAAACAATTTATGTTAAGTTCTGAGCTAATATGAGTTATTTTTCACGTCTTGTGTTACAACATTATGCCCAAATTAACTCAAAAAATTATTAGAATTAATAGGTAATTAACACAAATGTTAATAAACTTCTATAATAATCATTAAGGCTAATATATTAAAAAAGATGTTATACAAATACTGTAGATGCTACAATAAAAAAAGTTTCCTCTTCCGTGTTATTTTTAAAGAAAAATATTTTTTTATAGTTATTTTTGGCACTCATAAAATATAGTGAATGCAAAAAAAATAAAACATAAATAAAAACTTTTCATGACCTAGATTACTTAAATGTCTATTCATATTACTTAAACTTCCATGACTCTGAGACACACCAAATAAAAATGGACAAAAACGAAGTTAAAAAAGCTCACATGGTGCACAACAATAATATCAAATAAAAAAATAAATCAATAACCTTGAAGTGCAAACTGGCCTCAATCCAAGTACAAATCCGCGTCAATGAGAAATTATGACCCAAGCAAACTTTGTCCCTCAAGCCACGTGAAATGTTACTTTTAGATGAACTTATCAGTAGATATATTGATTGCAGTATTCCCAAAATTTTTGCCCTTATTATCCACTGTGGCAGTTCTCAGTTCTCAGTTCTCACGCTAAGAGTCCCAAAATTATGAACTGAAAAGAGAGAAAAGACGAAATGCTTCGCGCTTCACTCTTCTTCCCTGCTTGCTCCCAAACTTCTCCTAATTTCTTCCCTTTCTCTTGTCCAACATTCTTTTCTTCCTCCCACCAACACCAATATCGTCAGTTGCAGTGGAAGCAGCCCAAGAGAAACACCCAGCTTCTTGTTTCAAGCAGCACCAGTTACGAAGTGTGTGGCGGATACCCAGACGAGGAATTGGATGCACAAGACCGGAATGAAAGGACCCAAAACCAAAACTCTGATACGGATACTTCTTCTCAACGTGAAGCACTCCTCAACGGAGGGGAACAAGTCATCTCTGTTCTCCAGGAAATTATCACCCTTGTAAGTTTTATTTTTTTTATTATCATTATTATTTCTGTTTCACTGGCTGAACTGCAAAATGAAAATTATATAATTTTGTTTTTGTCGTTTCATTGGATTATGTGGTGGAAGGTAACCTTTTTGTGTTCGACTCACTTAGCTGGAGTAGTGTTGTAGTGGAAATGGAATTCTTTTATCTAGATGGTCCACTTTTTTATTTGTCCCTAATGTGATTTTTCTTTAGGCTTATGAGTTATGATATTTAATTTTAATTTCGTCTTTTAATCTATTGGGGATTTAATTGTTCTTCTGCGACACACTCCTCCAATTGCAATATTGTGGTGGCGTGATCTTTTGAACTCAGTGTTGCTAGTCGTGGAGGAATAGTTGTGTCTTTATACTGATTTTCTATATCCCTATAGTGCATGTGTAAGAGTGCAACTATTTTAATATTGCAAGCTTTGTACATTACAACTGACAAGTGACAACAATCTCTTCTATTGTTTGTTTCTGATTGACTAGTATTGATAATCACACAAAGTACTATTAACAGGCTTTTTAGCATGAGATGAGAATATGATGCTCATTTTCTTCATCTTCTCCTCTTTTTGTGCATTTTGTCAAGATTTTTGAGTGGCTTATAAGTGATTTCATATTTAATAGGCTTCTAATATTAATGATTTCTGTAATGTAACTTTCAAGTTTCTAGCGCTGTTTATTTATTTATTTTTCTGGTGGAGTGAAAAATGAAAGCTAGCCATGCACATTTTCTTGGTGTAGTTAACTGATGATATTCGTTTCACTTCTTAGCACATTTATGTGCAGTGTGCAATTTTTCTTCTTTATGTAAATATTTCTTGTTCTTGGTCTTGTACTTCTTTCATTCTTTGCATGACACTTCTTGAATCCTAATGTGTAATGTTATTCACGAACCCCTATTGCATGTATAAATTTGGCTCCAGTTGGAAGATGTGAAGATGGATGAAGAATCTGAAAAAGTGGCAGTGGAGTTGGCTGCGCAAGGAGTTATTGGAAAGAGAGTTGATCAGATGGAATCTGATTTCATTATGGCCCTTGATTACATGATCCAGCTTGCTGAAAAGGACCAGGATGATAAGGTATGATTTTCAAACAGGAGTTTAAAACTTGTCCAATTATATTTAGAAACATACATGTTCCATTCCATTTAAAAAGTTCTCTAAATTATATTTGATGAAAAATCTAAATTTGGATCCTTTATTGGAAACAGATTAATGTTTTTTATTTTTTATGTGACTTGTTGACTAAAATTACAATGAGTCTCATAGACTGCAATAGCTGCAACTTATTTGAACTCATACAAGCACACAATTATTTGTCCATCCCATTAGAAGAAATCAAGAGAATAATTTTTGTACCTCTCTTTGCCACTCAACCCCTCTTTACCGTTAAATTTTAACTTGATTGTTGATTAGTAAGTTGTGTCGTTTAATTGATGCCACTATCCCATAATTTTATATCCTGTTGAGCAAATGAGACTGCATGAAGTAGTGATTGGAAATTAACTGCATATGTATTTTCTATTCAGCGCAAGTCACTGTTGGAAGTTATCAAGGAGACAGTATTATCACATTTAACAAAAAAATGTCCGCCACATGTAAGAAAGTTTCTTTGAACCACTTCTTTATCATTTTTCTGACTGAAGGATGGTTCCAACTTTTATGTTGTACATCAGTGTGTAATGTTTCCCTTCATTTTTTAGGTTCAAGTAATTGGTCTTCTATGTAGAACTCCCCAAAAAGAAAGCAGACATGAATTATTACGCCGAGTTGCAGCTGGTGGTGGTTTATTTAAAGGAGAGAATGACTTGAAGATTCATATCCCAGGTGCAAATCTAAATGACATAGCTAACCAAGCTGATGATTTATTAGAGGTATTTATAGAAACTTCAAGCATTCTATGAATTTCCAGGTCCTTCTTGCAATCTTTTATACTTTAAAACTTCTATTACTCGTACTTGGTGACTATTTGATTTTGGTTAGTAAAATGTCTTTTTATTAATAAGGGCAAAGTGCACTTAACTCCCTTGGAAGTTTGCCGAAATTACACTTGCCTCCTCTTGTTTCAATAATTACAGTCCTCAAAATACTTGATTTTCTCTAATAATAGTTATGGATTTCCCATAATTATTTTAAGTCAAGGTTCTCCATCAATGTTTCTTTGATAAATGACTATAATTTGTAGGTGTAATTTTCATTTCATTACAAGCATAAGGGATTAGGTATTGTTAGAGATATAAAAACTATTAATGTGCCTTCAAAGTTGGCCCTTGGCATGATATTGGAGCCGCTATGATCGAATTGTTAGGAGTTTGATCCTCAATGCTCCCATTCTTCGTAATTAAATTAAAAAAAATTATGCAAGTAAAGTGGACTTGTGCATTGTCCATGCTTCAAGCCTGTACGAGTTGCAGAAGGATGCATGTTAGAGATATACAACCATTTATGTCCCTTCATCTAAAAGTTTAAACTCTTAGGAGAGTTGGTCCTTGAAAGGTATTAGTATTGCTTTACTTGTCGTAGTACACACAAATGCTTAGTGGGGATGGTATGTGTGAAGCATTGTGTATTTGACATTGTTGGTGTATTAGGTTTTTTATTATGTTAGAAGTCTTATGTAGTTAGTATTTAGTAGTCCTATTGGGCAGCTTGTGTTAGTCGTACTACACTACCACTTGACCTAGATTAATAGTATAAATAGGTCTTAGTAGCTTTTGATATAACACACTTCTATCATACATTTAGAATATTGTTGATAGCCTTCTGGGGTTGAAGTGAACAGTTCCAAACTGTAGAGTTTCACCTCCATACGTTTTTGAAACCAAGGGTTGAATGTAAAATTTCTGTTTCAGAATGACAGAACATACTAATTCCTAAGCAACTTATCTCTGTGATTATTCAAGATTCTGGTTAATCAATCAATCCATAATTGGGCTGATTGTGATTGATACTAATCTTAGGAGTTACTGTGATAGGTACTAATTATAAGGAGTTTATTTGTTCTTGATTTGTATTCCTGTAAATTAGCTAGGATTGTTAAACCTTTCTTTATTAGCTTTGTAAATATAGTATCAATCTTTACTTTTTGGTTCTTGTTTTTCCGGTCCTGAAATCATGGATGGAGATACTCTCCTCTTGTGTATATTTTGACATCCTATTGCAAAACAAGATAGAGAAATTCATTCTCTGAACCTTTATGGTATCAGAGCAAGCTCTCAAACTCTAAAACAATTCCTACTATGGCTTCCGAAATTAGCAGCTCCTCCAACGTCACCTCTACTGCAGAGGACGTTGTCTCTCAATCCCATATAACCTTCGAGAGTTCTGTCATTCCCATCATTGGACACAAACTCAATAGGAAAAACTATCTCCAATGGTCTCAATCTGTTCTCATGTTCATCAGCAGTAAAGGGAAGGATGATTATCTTACTGGTACTGATGCTCCTCCCTCCAAGACTGATCCTAAATACAAGCAGTGGAAGTCCGAGAATCACATGATTATTGTTAAGAGTAGAAATTATGTATGTGTTTTAATTTGTACTGTTGTGTACTATTCGTAGTAGGTTGTACTGCTGGCCCATCTTATATATATAAATACATAACCTGCACCCATAGTGGGTAAGGTTTTCCATTCTTCTTTTCTCATTACATGGTATCAAGAGCTAGTTTCTAAATTTTTTTTTCTTCTCTCTTTCTCAGCTTTCCACACAAAAAAAAAAAAACAATAGAGCGTTTTCAGATCTAGGGCAGCCGCCAATGGCTGTCGCTTAGTTTCGAGTTCCAGCCGGCAGGAAGTGCCGGTGTGAGGCTGTCCGGTGCCGAAGGAGGGCCGGCAAGGTGGTGGGTGGCGCCAGCGACGCAGGAGGAGCGTCATTTGGGTGCTTTGTTTGTGCGAAACTCGTGGGTCCAGAGTGTGGGGAACACCCAGACCTCGTGGGTTGGTTGGCGTGGAGTTCGTCCGCCACAGAGAGGTGCGACTGGTGGTTGGGGGTGGTTCGCCGGCGTGCGGAGGTCCGGCGACGTCTCCGGCGAGGTGATTTTGGCATTTTCGTGCTGGTTTCTTGTCGTTTTTGGGCTATTTTGTTCCAGGTTGGCGCGATCTACGTTGTTTGTTGTATTTCGAGCCCATTTGGTGTGTTGTTGGTGATGTTTTCCCTCCTAGGCTGATTTGTTGTGTTTGTGGCTATGGGTGACGAAAACTCTGAGATTGTGGGTACAGGCAGCAAGAATGGAGCTTCCGACACCACCTCCACCAATGTTCTGGCTGAGGTGATTCTCTCCAACACCAAAATTACTGACCGAAAGCTTGATGGTGATGGTGCTAACTATCCTCAGTGGAAGAAGGCAATTTTGATGTACTTGAAAGGTCACAAGAAGGAAGATCATCTCACCCAAGATAGTCCGCAGGATGAAACAACTAAGGATTTGTGGATTCGGGATGATATGCGATTGTATTCACTGATTCAGAGGACCCTGGATTCTCGGGTTGATGATATTACCACCCATTGCACCACCGTTAAGGAATTATGGCAGTACCTTCACTCTTTGTTCTTAGGTGCCGATGATTTATCCCTCCTATATACGAAGACACAAGATCTGTATCGTGCCAATTAGAAGTATGAATCTTTTAGTGACTATTATACAGGCTTCAAATGCCTATTTGAAGAATTGAACACATTGTTACTTATCACTTCAGATGTGTAAGAGATGCAGGCTCAGAGGGAGCAATTGGCAGTGATGTGTTTTTTGTCAGGGCTGTGTGGTGACTTTGGTGCGGCCTGATCTCAGATTTTGACTGGTTCTGGTAGTTTGACCCTGAAAGAGGTATACTCTCGCCTCCTCCGGGTTGCTCGTGAGCTTTCTAAGTCCCATCCCTTAGCTTCGAGCGAGGCCTCTGCTTTGGTGAGTTCTAGTTCTCAATGGGACAGTTCCCGTGGTGGTCGTGGTGGTACTCGTGGTGAACGAGGTGGTGGCCGTGATACTGGAGATCCACGGGGTAGTGGAGGTGGAGGAAGAGATCCTGGGGAACCACTTATTTGTCGCTATAGTAAGGAACCTGGTCACATTAAGCGAACTTGTTGGAAACTTAAGCAGAAGAATCAGTCCAATCAGCTGCGTTTTGCTCATATTGCGACTGATGAAGGCATTCCTCCCAGCAACCCATCAGTCAGGCCTGTTATGATGACAGTAGACAAGTTTGCTCAGTACACTCAGTTTCAAGCCTCTCGGTCCATTCGACCATCTCCTTCTGTTGCCTCTGTTGCTCATATAGGTAATCCTACTACATGTTTATCATCACTTTCTTGCAACTGGGTCATTGATTCAGGGGCTTCCAACTGTAGCTATCAAAACGGGCTGGCCTAGCCCATTCGGACTGGGCCATTTTCGGGCCAACCCAGATCGGGCCATGTGAGTTTTGGGCTGGCATTTTGTACTTGATTCATTGCACAAGCTAAAAGACTTGCACAAAAGATCCCATCAAGTAGGGAATTTAATTAGCATCACAATGCTAAAAACAGCCCCTGCCCTGTCTTAGCGCTCAAGCATTCCCTCATGGGCGCTCAAGTGCTGGTCGCGAGCTCAGGCGCTCCTCCATGGGTGCTCAAGCGCTCCTCACGCAGCTTGAAGCTACTCTCTGTCTGGTAGTGGGTGCTCAAGTGCTCCACACCTAGCGCTCAAACGTTGGTTGACAAAACCAGTTTTTTTGCATAATTTTGCAGCAATAGACATTGTTCCATTGGTGCAATTAACGAAATTTGATCACTTCAAATTGGTTCCTAGGTGATTTTAAGTCCCAAACATGAAGGAAACATAAAACACCAATTGATTTCATAAAAAATGGATCAAAACACTAAATCACTCATCCAAACCCCTAAAATCAACACTTAGAGCATTTTAGGTCCAAAATGAGAATTTAGTTTCTAATCCAAATTCTTAGCATGCACAAGTCATAAACCATATTTTAAAATTTATCCAAGAAAGAAAATCACTTAAAACATTACAAGAACTCAATTTGGTATATCAAACATCAAATAAGCCTAACATGACAAATGAGTAGAAATGAGGTTTTGAACCCAAGAACCCCTACCTCTTGGATTAAAGATGGTGAGGATGATGAAGCCTTAACTTTCCCCTTCCTTTTCCTTTTCCTTTCCTCCTCTTTCTCCTTCCTTACTTGATTCTCCTTTTCCTCTCCTTTGGAAGCTGCAACCATGAGAGAAGATGAGAGAAAAGAGTGAAAAATGAGATAAAACATCTCATCTTAGCCTTAAAATATCAAGGCTGAAAAACACTTGGCTGTGAGTGGCTTTGGTCACTTAAGTGACCATGTGTTAATTTCCGATCTGTTAAGAACACTTAGATTTTATCAAATCCAGTTTTCTTAAAGCCAACAAGTTTAAAATAAATCACAAAATTTATCAAAAATCTTGTTGCACCAAAACCTCCATTTTTCATATCAGCTGCTAGTCAATCCGGCATTAAAACACACAACCAGTATGTTTAAAAATATCAAACTAACTGCGATAAATCTCAAATTCTAACTATACCTTCTTCAACACATTTGTGACCTAAAAACAAGTTCTCCACTCTTATTTACATTAACTAAGCAGTTTAAGTAAATTATGGGGCTAATAACAACTATATTTCACACATAGTGCTACAACAAAATGATTAAATAGGCTCAGAAAGTCACAAAACTTATCAGGCATGTTAAGCAAGCATTAGGCTACTTAGGTAATCATTTACAAGCCTAACATGTTTTCTAGGGTGTTACATTTCTCCCTTCCTTTTTAGAATTTTGTCCCCAAAATTAATCTCTCAAAACTAACAATTCTGAGGTCTCAAACAAATGTAATTCCATAATCAAAAGTTACCTGGCATAGGGTTGGAAGGTTGCGCCTCTTCTTTCCCTCTCAAAACATACACCCTTCCTGAAGCTAGTGGTCTAGAACTGGGCGTAGCTCCTTGTTTGCTTAGGCATTTCCTCGCAAAGTGTCCCGGTTGACCGCACACAAAGCAATCCGCACAAGGTTTGTCACCATGTAGTCTTCCGCATTTAGGACATTCAGGCTCCACGGTCTCAATCTGAACTCACTCACCTTTAACTTGTGGATAACGGGATTTAGAAACACCTTTTCCATATCCATCATCCACCTTTTTCCCTTTTTAAAGATTTTGTGATATTCGCTTTGCTTGAAACTAGAGGTTATCAGACTCCACGATTCTGCACTTATTCACCAAAGATGGGAAATCTCTAATCTCCATAGGCCTCATTGCTCTTTTAACATTTCCCTTCAATTTGGACTCAAACTTGACACACTTCCAGTTCTCATTCGGATTGAGCCTCAGCTGGGAAGAGAACTTAGACAACTCATGAAACTTCGCCTCATATTGTCCAATTGTCATGTCCCCTTGTTGAAGAACAAGGAACTCCATCTCTTTATCTTCTATAGACTTCTTGGAAAATATTTCTCCAAAAAAGTGTCCTGAAAAACTTCCCATGTAATCAGCGTCCCTGCCACCTCTAGCAGTCTTCAAGCACCTCGCCACCACCGCTCTTCTTCTCCCTCTAACATAAAGGAAACGAAGGATACTTTCTGCTCGTTCGAGCAAACCATGACCTCAAAAATCTTTTCTATCTCATCCAACCACTCTTCAGCTTTCACTGGATCGTAGTCGCCTTTGAAAGACGAAGGGTTCATCTTTCTGAACTCTGAAATATCTTGAAAATTCTGATTTCTCTCTACCTGCCCTGATGGTGGTACTGGTGGTGGTTGTTGATTGATCCCCAACATCTCAACCAGCCTAGCAGTCGTAGCTGCCTGATCCCTCATCGCTACAGCATTTGCAACTGTTTGCTCACGCATCGCTTTGGCCATTGCCATCACGGCTTCAGCCATATCCGGATTTTCCCTAGTTGAGTTCCTTGTCTCACGAGTTCGCCTCTTTGGTGCCATAGTGTCTTATACATGCAGAACAATCCATATTGAGTTGATCAGTCCTCAATATCATATAACCATGCAACAGTCGCTACTAACAATCCAACAACATGCAAGTCATGCAGTTCTATATAAGCATCTCAAACAAGAGACAAAGAAATGCATAACACATGAAGGAACTTCTAACATGCCTAAGCATAGTTAGTCCATACCCCAGCTCAACAGGATGAACTGCTTTGATACCATAATGTAACATCCCAATATTGCTATTTCGATATATCTAACATATATATGAACAACCAATACTAGCCATACTACTTCAAACTAAACCCATAACATCCATATAAATGAATCATTATGGAGAGCCACGTTATCCAACAGTTATATATATAAATATACATCACAGCCTCAAAAGGACGTATTGTCATACATAACTTAAAACAACTAAACAAATATAAAAGATATATAGGATTAGCCTAAAAGAGCATTTATACTATGTGTCTTCAAACGATTTCCTCTTTCCTTTTGATATGCTTCTACCTAGATTTACATGGAAATACAATCGGGGTGAGAAATCACAATTTTTCAGTATAAGCATTTCAAAACCAGAGTTTAAACATTCACAATGAATAAACCACAATTAGCGTCAGGAATAAGTTTACAACTAGTATAAAAATCACTACTTACTACCAAAAGAATAACTTGGATAGCAACCCTATGTAGTATTCTCAAGCAAACCATATTCCTAAACACACATTAAAAACTATCAACAATATTATACAATTGCCCATACAATCATAAATATCGTTGATTAAGGTAACTGCCCATACAATTACCATGCATATGCAATGCTTGTTATGTTGTATGTTCATGCCTAATATGTCCTAAGACAATGGATATGCAATGAAGTAAAAATAGTGTTGGTGCAATGTCATGAAACTCAACTATTTCCAGGAACTACGATTCCTTTTTACTTTTCTGAGTAGTGAGGCTCCAACCTTAAAACACTACCTGACAATGAATGGACTATTCCATCTCACAACAATGAGTGTACTGTTACCATCTCATATACCAGTCACAGATACATAGAAAATAACAAGTGTGTGAGAAAACATGCAAAGTGATATTTAACACATTCAACACCACATCGGATACTCTCCTACATGAGTTCATAACCAATGCCATTAAGTAAGCCTATCCTCCTCCACGAGGTGCTCCAATTATCAACTTAGGAATACTCACATATTCACATTATGTGCCACTCCCATCACATATCATCACAAGTGATAATAAAATCAATCTCACATTGATCAAAATTCTAAACACTAACTTAGGCATTTTACCACTCTTTGAATGTCTAAGAATTCCCAAACTTTTCATATATACAAGTTGATAATTCTCTCCAAGAAATGTCCCCGAAATTGTCTCATTACACCCTAAAAGACTTGCACAAAAGATCCCATCAAGTAGGGAATTTAATTAGCATCACAATGCTAAAAACAGCCCCTGCCTTATCTCAGCGCTCAAGCATTCCCTCATACGCGCTCAAGCGCTGGTCGCGCGCTCAGGCTCTCCTCCACGGGTGCTCAAGCGCTCCTCGTGAAGCTTGAAGCTGCTCTCTATCTGGTAGTGGGCGCTCAAGCGCTCCACACCCATTGCTCAAGCGCTGGTTGACGGAACCAGTTTTTTTGCATAATTTTGCAGCAATGGACACTGTTCCATTGGTGCAATTAACGAAATTTGATCACTTCAAATTAGTTTTTAGGTGATTTTAAGTCCCAAACAAGTTCACAAATATGAAAGAAACATAAAACACCAATTGATTTCATAAAAAATGGATCAAAACACTAAATCACTCATCCAAACCCCTAAAATTAACACTTACAGCATTTTAGATCCAAAATGAGAATTTTCAGTTTCTAATCCAAACTCTTAGCATGAACAAGTCATAAACCATATTTTAAAACTTATCCAAGAAAGAAAATCACTTAAAACACCACAAGAACTCAATTTGGTATATCAAACCTCAAATAAGCTGAACATGACAAATGAGTAGAAATGAGGTTTTGAACCCAAGAACCCCAACCTCTTGGATCAAAGATGGTGAGGATGATGAAGCCTTAGCTTTCCCCTTCCTTTTCCTTTCCTCCTTCCTTGCTTGATTCTCCTTTTCCTCTCCTTTGGAAGCTGCAACCATGAGAGAAGATGAGAGAAAAGAGTGAAAAATGAGATAAAACATCTCATCTTAGCCTTAAAATATCAAGGCTGAAAAACACTTGGCCGCCAGTGACTTTGGTCACTTAAGTGACCATGTGTTAATTTTCGATCTGCTAAGAACACTTAAGATTTCACCAAATCCTGTTTACTTAAAGCCAACAAGTTTAAAATAAATCACAAAATTCATCAAAAATCTTGTTGTACCAAATCACAATTTTCCATATCAGCTGCTAGTCAATCCAACATTAAAACACACAACTAGTATGATTAAAAATATCGAACTAACTCTGATAAATCTCATATTTTAACTATACATTCTTCAACACATTTGTGACGTAGAAACAAGTTCTCCATACTTATTTCCATTAACTAAGCAGTTTAAGTCAATTACGGGGCTAATAATAGCTATATTTCACACATAGTGCTACAACAAAATGACTAAACGGGCTCAGAAAGTCACAAAACTCATCAGACATGTTAAGCAAGCATTAGGCTACCTCAGTAACCATTTACAAGCCTAACATGTTTTCCAGGGTGTTACAGTACTGCTAGCCCATTTACTGCTAGCCCATCTTACATATATAAATACATAACTTGCACCCATAGTGGGTAAGGTTTTTCATTCTTCTTTTCTCATAACCGGTTGGCCGATTTTCTATTAATTTTTTTTTTCTCTTACACACTTTATCTTCTCCCCACTCCCATCGCCACTGCCACTGCCACCGCCACCGCCACCACCACCACCATTGCCCTTCCTCCCTCTGCCTCTTTGACCCCAACCCAACCTAGGTGGCGGAGACAATGCTACATGGCCCAGGCAGCGAGGACGTGTGAGCTGCGACGACAACGCGTGAGCGGTGGTGAGGCTTTCTGGAGACTACGAGCAACGGCGGAGACGACGATGCACGCGATGGAGCTGAGCGGCGGCGGAGATGACTGTGCAGGTGATTTCGGGTCTGAACTACGACAGATCTCGAAAGTGGAGCATGCGATGGAGCCCCGCCAGGAAGTCATCGATCATGCTCTCCCTCTCTCTTTCCACAAACCAAAACCCAGCACTAGAATAAGATCAAAAGGAGACATAGTTCGACTATTGACACTACTAGGAAAAGATACTCTAACATGTTTTCTAAGTTAACAGGATTCACAGTTTAAGGTCTTCAAATGTGAAAGATAAGGGACTATCTGCTTTAGCTTGTCCAAACTTGGATGACCAAGACGAAGATGTAGGAGATCGAAAGACTCCGAAACAGCACATGGTGGAAGAGGAATGTTGAAGGTAGTAGAGACCTTGTGATTCAGATCCAGCTCCAATCGTCTATCTCGTATTCTGGTATTGTATAAGAAAGGAATTAGAATTAAAAGTTATGAAACAATTTAGAGTACGAGTAATTTGGCTGATTGAAATAAAATTAAAGGGACAGCCAGGTACAAACAAGACTGAATTTAAAGGTAAGGATGGAAAAGGTGAAGCTTGACCAATACCAGTGGCCTATGCCTTAGACCCATCGGCAAGAGTAATATTGTGAGATGTTTTAGGGAATGACAATTTAGAGAAAAGAGAAGGATTACCAGCTAAGTGATCAGAAGCACCAAAGTGTAAAATCCAGGATCTAATAGATGCAGATTAAGAGAGACAAATTGTAGAATTACCAGTGTGAGCAATGGTGGATGAAGAAGAAGAAGCCTGTTGAGTGGCTTTAAATTGATGATACTCCTTATACTCATTGGCAGAAAGTAGATGATCTTTTCCGGACTCGATCTTGTGCTCAACAACTGGTTCAAGAGACTGAGCTACATTGGCAGTTTTATTCGGCAATCCATGTAGGGAATAGCACCGATCTTGAGTGTGTCCATCTCGCTTATAGTATGAACGGTGTAGATTGCCTCTACCACCTCTGCCATGACCACCACCTCTACGACCACGACTTCGGCCTCCTCGGTCAGTTGAGTTTGAGACAAAAACTGAAGACTCAAATGCTGTTTGAGAATCGACTTCAACAGAAGCTGTCGGAGAAGGAACTCGAAGCAAATGATCAATTAGTTCCTCCACCATAGGAATATTAGGATATGTCAGAGTCTGATTCTGAACAGATTCAAAGTCTTTGTGGAGGCCATGAAGAGCAAATACCATAAGCATGTTATCAAGCTTACCCGACATCTTTTGTGCATCATCATTAACCAGCATCAATTTAATCTCTTCACAAATGGATTGTGCTTTATTTAGATAAGAGGGCAAGTCAAGATCAGTCATCTGCATTGTCGCCAAACTATAAATCGTCTCATATAGCCACTCTATATCATTAGCATAAATAGTTTGAGCCTTCTTCCAGATTTCGCAACATGTCTTGTAAGGACGAAAATGCACCATTAATCTTGGTTCAATAGACTGCCACAACAACGATACAAGCTGATAATCTACCCGTTGCTACTCATCCTTCTCAGATTCAGCAATGTCAGTGGCTTTTTTAGTGAGATGGTCAGACAATCCTTGACCCAAAAACCATACCTCTACAACATTACGCCAATTCCAATAATTCTTACCATTCAACTTCTCGGTAGTAATGATGGGGGACCCAAAAAACACGAAAGAAATCAGACTCTTGTTAGTAGATTCAGCCATGGAAGAAGTTTAGAAGAAAAAGGCAAAATCTACCCAGAACTCAAGCACACGCAATTCAAAAAGGGGTAGTACAATGACAGACCCAGAAAACAAACCGGGGCAAAAGAGAACCAGGAGGAGACGGCGAACACAACAGCGGAAGCGGAGACGTCAACGACGGCTGAGAGGGTGGTGCTTGTACCGCACATGCTGGAGAATGAAGCTGCTGAAGACGACGCGTGAGAGCACATGACGGCGGCGCTTGGACAGATGGCCGGTCGACGGCGTCTGAGGTGAACCCTAGTGTCACACCGGACGACTACAGACAGTGGGTCAGCGCTAACAGCTGCTGAAACCCAAAACAAGATAACAAGAACGAACCAACTCTCTAGTACCAACTTAAAGTTAAATCTGGATATTTCTCTCTGTGTATTATTGCAATATGAGACTACAATATATATACACTTGACTACAAGATAGAACATTAATTATCTATGTTAAGTCGTAGAAGTGTAAATACAATGAATACATAGATACAATGAATAGAATTCCACCGTCCACTTATCATGATTATAATCAACATCCCCAATCAAGAGATTGCTGTAAGTGTGCATCTTCCTCCTGGTCTTTGATTAGATGTGTTTGAAGTTGAAATACTAGAGCATGAATGAAAAGCCCCAACCATGTATATTTTGCCAATGAATTAATGTGCAGTTGTTTGCCAATTGAATTAATGTGCAGTAGTTTAAAAACCCCACCCAAAGGGACGTGAGTGAAGAAGTATGACATAAAAAGGGTATTCAACCTAAGAACTCTGCACAGAGACACCTCAAATTCCAAATACCCAGCAAAAACAGCATTCAATTTAAAGAAATTCTAACACAACTGTAAAAATCAGAGGAAATCCTCTTGTATTTTCTTGAACAAGAATAATTACAAGCAACGGTATATATAGAAGTAAACTAACACTAATCTAGGAGCCTTAATGAGAGGAGTAAAGTCCTCTTCCTAAAAATCCGAAAAAAAGAATGACAAGGATTTGATGTACATGAATCCTGTAAAGAATAAAACAATAAATGGCTACAACTAGCAGCCCATAAATAGAAAGATTTGCCAATTATGGCTGACCCTGTAAAATAGGAATTATAATTCCTATTAATCAGGATCCGATATCCAACACTCCCCCTCAAACTGGGTGGTAGATGTCAATCATGCTCAGCTTGGATCTTAGGTTCTCATAATTCGGCCTAGCAAGAGCTTTAGTCAAAATATCTGCTGTTTGATGACAAGAGGGAATGTGATCCAATTTGATGACACCATCATCAATTTTTTCTTTTATGAAGTGCCGGTCAATCTCAACATGTTTGGTTCGGTCGTGATGAACAAGGTTCTTAGCAATACTAAAAGCAGCTTTGTTGTCACATAAGACTTTCATAGTATGGTCTGAAGAAATACCAAGTTCCTTGAGTATCCTTTGCAACCATATTCCTTCACAAATACCATGGGCCATAGCCCTGAGTTCTGCCTCAGCACTGCTTCTAGCCACTATAGGTTGCTTCTTGCTTCTCTGAGTAACCAGGTTACCCCACACATATGTGCAATACCCAGTAGTGGATTTCTGGTCAGTTACTGATCCTGCTCAGTCTGCATCAGTAAATACTTCAACATCTCTATTGGGATTCTTTTTGAAATGGCGTCCTCTACCAAGGGTCTTTTTTAGATATTGGAGAATTCTATTTACAGCCTTCATATGATTCTCAGTAGGATTGTTCATAAAGCGACTTACTATACTCACAGAGAACTCAGTATCTGGTCTAGTATGAGTCAAATAAATCAATTTCCCTACCAATCTCTGGTACTTGTCTCTATTGATTGGAGCACTTTCTTCTTCTGCTCAAATTTTTCCTGTTGGTTCCATTGGAATGTCTGCGGGTTTGCATCCCAGCATACTTGTTTCCCGCAGTAGGTCCAGTGTATACTTCCTCTAAGACACGAAGATTCCATCTTTGGAGTGAGCCACTTCCATCCCGAGGAAGTACCTGAGAAGACCCAAGTCCTTGACTTCGAACTCCTTTGCCAAAGAGCTCTTGTGATGTTCTGTCTCTTCATGATCATCACCTGTGATTATGATGTCATCTACATAGACTATGAATAATGTTTTTTGATAGGCCCATTAGTAAAATGTATGAAAGGAGAAGGAAAAGAGGGGGGGGAACAAGTCGTGAGTAGGCAGATTGGGCCTCAAGAGCAGGGCCTAAGAGTATATGAGAGAAGGAAAAAACAGGTGGCAATGGATGATGGAGAGAGAATGAAAGGGGAAGGAGGCATAACAGAAAAGCCAGGTGGTAGCTTAGGAGTGGAGGACGGGGGCAAGTGAATCATGAGTGAATCATGGGGAATCATGCAAATCATGCAAGGGTGAGTGGTAGGGGAATATAGGAGAGGAGGAAGGGAGAGAGGGGGGGAGGAAAAAATCATTTCGGGAAAGGTTAAGGGTTGCTGAGTATAGGAGCTGGTCCTATCTCTGCAAGGGGTGGTTATTCATTTCTCTATTTCTTTTTTTTATCATTCCTGTAAGGAGCTTGTCTCCATTATTTAGCCAAATTTCTGTTCTGAGTCATAGAACTTCTCACTGTATTGAGGGATTTCTCCTTGTTTTTAAGAGTTCAATATAAAATTTCAATCAGTTTTCCTTTTCTATATTTTGGGTTTTATCAAATTGGTATCAGAGCTCCTCCTGGGAGCATATGGTATCAACAAGAATGGAAGGCAGAATGGAAGCGGTGGAACGGCGATTGGATGACTTGAGTGGAAATCTAGCAACGGTGGTACAAGCAGCTGCAAACGCTATTGGCTCAAAACAACAGAGAAAGTGAAGAAGAGGAGGTGGCAAGCAACCGGGAAAGAGAGAGAGTAGAAAGAAGGGATGAGAGGATGCGAAGGTTGGAGGTACCCTATTTCACGGTGAAGATCCTCATGGCTGGATTTATAGAGCTGAGAGGTACTTTGAGATCAATCAACTACCCGAAGAGGAAAAAGTGGTCGCAGCTTCAATTTGTTTAGAGGGGAAGGCGCTAAATTGGTTCCAATGGTGGGAAGCTAGGACCGCAGCGATGTCTTGGGCCACCTTCCGGCGAGCACTATTGGGACGCTTTCGAATGCGTCGTCGGAGAACCCATACGAGGTTCTGATGAGCCTCCGCCAAACCCGTTACGTAGAAGACTACAGAGAAATGTTCGAGTTGCTGTCTACACCTCTACGACACGTCGATGAAGAAGTGCTGAAGGCAGCTTTCATGAATGGGCTGAAGGATGATGTTTGTGCGGAGGTGCGCCTTCACAGTTCGGGTGACTTGGGTACATTGATGGTATTGGCGCAAAAGGTTGAAGAAAGGAACCAGATATTGGGTCGAGGAGGAGATGGAGTCAACAAACGTATTGGGCCTGTCCATTATAGGCCCGCTTTGAGTAACAAAGCTAGTGGGTATACGGGCCTAAGTGAAAAAAACGAAACAGGGAGCGAGCAAAGCAGAGGAACGGGGTTTCAAGCTACCGGGTCGAATGCTGGGGGAAGAACGGAAGGACAAGGAGGCTCCAGCAACGGCGCCAACCGACCGGAAGTCTTCTCCGGCATCGGCGCCAACCGATCGGATAGTTTTTCCGGCACCGGAGCGGGAAATCGCAGAAACAGAGCATTTCGACAATTAACGGATGACGAATACGAGGACAAGAGGAGAAGAAGGGTATGTTTTAGATGCGATGAACCATTCGTACCAGGCCATGTTTGTAGAAACAAGCACTCTAATGTTCTGATATTGGGTGAGAACGGTGAGTCCGATGGAGAAGAAGAAGGAAATAGAGAAGAGGAAGAGAAGGTTGAAGAGCAAGCCCTGCATCTGCATATGAGCAGTGTGGCTAGGATCAATTCAAAAAGATCGTTGAAATTATGGGGAGAGATCCAAAGGAAAAGGGTGATGGTGCTGGTCGATTCAGGGGCATCTCAATTTTTTGTCTAGTGAGGTTGTAAGGACACTGGGCATGGAACCAGAAGAGACAAGGGAGTATGCCGTTGAGGTAGGGGATGGACATAGGGTCACAAACAAGGGAGTTTGCCGGAATGTGGAGTTGAACCTACCCAACTTGGTGGTTAAACAAGATTTTTATTTGTTTGAGCTAGGTGGAGTGGATGTGGTGTTGGGTTATGAGTGGCTGGAAGGATTGGGGGATATAAGGGCTAATTTTAAGGAGCAGGTTATCAGGGTGAAGGTGGGAGAGGAGGAGTTTGAGATCAAGGGTGATCCATCATTATCACGTACCATAGTTTCATTGAGAACTATGATGAAGGAAATAAGAAGAGGCACCGAAGCTTATTATTTGGAGTTGTGGGCTATAACACTATTGTCCCAGGAGAGTCAAGGGTAGGTTGAGGGAATGGATGAGGTGTTGGAAGAATATTCTGAGTTGTTCAAAGAAGCCAGGGAATTGCCTCCTTCTAGGAGGTGTGATCATGCAATAGTCATCAAAGAAGGAGCCCAAATCCCAAACATCCGGCCCTATAGATACCCACATCATCAAAAGGAAGCAATTGAAGCATTTGTGAAGGATATGCTGGCCGCTGGACTCATTAGACCAAGCGTAAGTCCTTATTCTAGCCCTTTAATATTAGTAAAGAAGAAGGATGGGAGTTGGAGGTTTTGCACTGATTATAAGGCCCTTAACAACATCACCACACCTAATAAGTTTCCTATACCTGTTATTGATGAACTCTTAGATGAATTGTGGGGGGCTGAAATTTTTTCTAAGTTGGATTTGAGGTCGGGATATCATCAAATTAGGATGAAGGCAGAAGACATTCCCAAAACTGCTTTTAGAACTCATGAGGGGCATTATGAGTATGTGGTCATGCCCTTTGGGTTGACGAATGTCCCATCAACTTTCCAAGCATTGATGAATGAAATCTTTAGGCCCTTTTTGAGAAAGTTCGTGTTGGTGTTCTTCGACGATATATTGGTTTATAGTACTAATAAGCGAAATCATATTGACCATATCAAAATAGTGTTGGATGTTTTGAGAAGCAATTCCTTGAAGGTGAATTTAAAAAAATGCAGTTTTGGGATGGCAAAATTGGAATATTTGGGACACATCATTTCAGGTGAAGGTATTGCAGCTGACCTGAGTAAGGTGAAATGTATGGAAAACTGGCCTGTACCTAAGGATATAAAAGGGCTAAGAGGATTCCTAGGTTTGACGGGGTATTTTAGAAGATTTGTCAAGAATTATGGAATAATTGCTCGACCATTGACTCAATTGCTTAAGAAGAATAATTTTCAGTGGGGGGAAGAAGCTATGCAGGCTTTTCAGGAGTTGAAGAGGGTAATGACTGAGTTACCAATGCTGAGTATGCCTAATTTCCAGGAGCCATTTGAAATAGAGACGGATGCTTCAGGGGTGGGACTTGGAGCTGTGCTGATGCAGCGTGGTCGACCCTTAGCTTTCTTCAGTCAAGCGTTGTCAGAAAAAGCTAGATTGAAATCAGTTTACGTGAGGGAACTTATGGCTATGGTGTTTGCTGTACAGAAATGGAGACATTATTTGCTAGGCAGTCACTTCATCATTAGGACAGATCAAAGAAGTCTGAAATATTTGTTGGAATAGAGAATATTAGATGGGGAGCAGCAGAAATGGGTGGCTAAATTGATGGCATATGACTTTGAGATACAGTACAAGGAAGGAAAATATAATCGAGTGGCGGATGCACTGTCTCGGGTAGTGTCCTTCCAAGCTATATCAATGGTGTTTAATACTGATTTAGAAGTAATATCAGAGGAAACCTTGCAGGATCCTACCTTAAATTCTCTAATTCAAGATTTGACTAGGGATCCTAATGCTCATCCGTTCTATGCGCTATCCCGGGGCTGTCTGTGGTATAAAAACAGACTGGTTCTATCCACAAAATCAGCAAGGATACCATCAATTTTAGCAGAGTTTCATGCTTCTGCATGGGGCGGTCATTCGGGGGTACTTCGGACATATAAAAGGATAGCGAACGTTTACTATTGGAAGGGGATGAAGAAAATGGTTGAGACATTTGTAAAAGAATGTGGAATCTGCCAACAGTACAAATATCAGAGTTTAAAACCTGCAGGCTTGTTGCAGCCAATTCCCATTCCAAATCAGGTATGGGAAGAATTATCAATGGACTTTATAGGGGGTTTACCGAAATCCAAGGGGAAAGATACTATTTTAGTGGTGGTGGACTGATTGTCCAAATCAACACACTTTATTCCCCTCAGCCATCCTTATTCAGCCAAGGATGTGGCTGGTGCATTTACAGCAGAAGTGATACGCTTGCATGGATTTCCTAACTCAATTATTTCAGATCGGGACAGGATTTTTATGAGCAGTTTCTGGCGTGAATTATTCAAATTCGCAGGGACAAAGCTGAAGTATAGCACAGCGTACCATCCCTAAACGGATGGACAAACCGAGGTAGTAAACTGCACGCTTGAAGCTTATTTGAGGTGCTTTGTAAATAGCAAGCCCAGACAATGGGCCAAATGGGTGTGCTGGGCAGAATTCTGGTTTAATGCTTCCTATAATTCTTCTATTGGAATGAGTCCTTTCAAGGCTCTCTATGGAAGAGAGGCACCCACGGTGATTAAATATCCCAAGGGAGAAACTGTGGTACAAGAGATTGATCAGCTACTTTTAGAAAGGGATGCCATATTGAAGGAATTGAAGGCGAAGCTGTGCCAAGCTCAGAATAATATGAAGATGCAGGCCGATAAGAAACGAAGGGAGATGGAATACCAGCCTGGTGAGCTGGTGTATTTGAAGGCACAACCTTATAAATTGAAGTCATTGGCAAGTCGCCCCAATGAGAAACTGAGTCCCAGGTTCTATGGACCCTTCGAGATCAAGGAACGGGTTGGTGATGTTGCATACAAACTTGAACTGCCGGTTACTGCTAAGATACATCCGGTTTTCCATGTCTCACAACTGAAAAGGGCAATAGCAGCTGATATTCCTTGCCAGCAGCTGCCCTCTTTTATCAATGAAGAGTGGGAACTACAAGTTAAGCCAATGGAGGTGCTGAACAAGCGGAAATTGCTGAATGGAACAGAACAAGTGTTGATCAAATGGCATGATTTACCAAATTGTGAAAACACATAGGAAGATGCTGCTGTAATTGACAAAGCCTTCCCTGAATTTCACCTTGAGGACAAGGTGAAACTTTTGGGGGGAAGTATTGATAGGCCCATTAGTAAAATGTATGAAAGGAGAAGGAAAAGAGGGGGGGAACAAGTCGTGAGTAGGCATATTGGGCCTCAAGAGCAGGGCCTAAGAGTATATGAGAGAAGGAAAAAATAGGTGGCAATGGATGATGGAGAGAGAATGAAAGGGGAAGGAGGCATAACAGAAAAGCCAGCTGGTAGCTTAGGAGTGGAGGACGGGGGCAAGTGAATCATGAGTGAATCATGGGGAATCATGCAAATCATGCAAGGGTGAGTGGTAGGGGAATATAGGAGAGGAGGAAGGGAGAGAGGGGGGGAGGAAAAAATCATTTCGGGAAAGGTTAAGGGTTGCTGAGTATAGGAGCTGGTCCTATCTCTGCAAGGGGTGGTTATTCATTTCTCTATTTCTTTTTTTTATCATTCCTGTAAGGAGCTTGTCTCCATTGTTTAGCCAAATTTCTGTTCTGAGTCATAGAACTTCTCACTGTATTGAGGGATTTCTCCTTGTTTTTAAGAGTTCAATATAAAATTTCAGTCAGTTTTCCTTTTCTATATTTTGGGTCTTATCATTTTTCCTTCCACCGAGTGTTTAACAAACATAGGATGATCTGTCTGGCACTAGATGTACCCATATTTCTTCACCACTCGAGTTATTTTATCAAACTAAGCACGGGGTGACTGCTTAAGACCATAAAGTGACTTCCAAAGTCTGCACACCTTGCTGGAAATTTTTGGTTTTTCCAGTCCAAGAGGAATTCTCATATAGACCACCTCCTCTAATTCACCATTGAGAAATGCATTTTTGATATCTAATTGGTGTAGAGGCCAATCTAGATTTACTTCCAAAGATAGGATAACTCAAACAGAATTGAGTTTTGCCACTGAGGCAAATGTTTCCTCATAATCGACCCCATAAGATTGGGTGAATCCTTTTGAAACTAACCAAGCTTTGTACTTGTTCACACTCCCATCAGTGTTATATTTGACAGAGAAAATCCCCCAACTGGTTTCTTTCCTTTTGGTAACATCACAAATTCCCAAGTACCATTCTTTTCTGATGCATGAACTTCATCTTCTACAGCAACCTTCCATTCTGGTTGTTTAAGAGCCTCTTGAACATCCCTTGGTATCTGCACACTATCTAGAACAGTGACAAAAGCCTTGTACTCCTGTGATAGTTTTTCATAAGATACATAGTTGCTAATAGGATGTTGAGTGCATGATCTCACTCCTTTTCTTAAGGCAATTGGCTGATCAAGATCATGAAACTGCTGGGCAAGAATTATCAAGTTCAGTACTACACATAGAATAAGGGATTGTGTTACCTGGATGTGCTTCCGTGGACACTCTAGATCCTGGGCAGATTCCTGGCTTTGCATTGGGAAAGGACAGATTTCTGGCTCCCTTTGAGATTTCTGTCTCCTTGAGTACACCAGTAAATTCTTATCAGCTTGTGTAGTGAGAGAACAGGTTGGATCAATAGGAGAAGGTTCTACCACATGAGTTTGGATGGTTGTAGGTAAGGGTTCAGCTACTTGATTTTGAGTAGGTGAGGATATTATGAGTATCTCGGGTGTTTCAGTTTCCCAAAGTTGGGATTCTGTAATTGCCCTCTTCCCCTAAATGTTAACTTTGGGAAAGTATGGTTGACGCTCGAAGAAAGTCACATCCATGGAGTGGTAGAATTTTCTGGCGGCAGGGGAATAGCATTTGTAGCCTTTTTGGTTTGGTGAGTATCCAAGAAATATGCATTTCACAGATTTAGGGTCAAGTTTGCTTCGGTTAGGTTGGTGGTCATGGACAAAAATAGTGCATCCAAAAATTTTTAGGGGTATGGATGTTAGGAAACGGATGTTTGGGTAGATAGACAGCAAGGAAGAGCATGGGGTGTTGAAGGCAAGAGCTTTGGAAGGCATTCTGTTGATTAGGTAGGCGGCAGAAAGGATAGCTTCACCCCAAAAATGGTTTGGTACATCTGTGGCTATCATGAGAGACCTAGTCACCTCCATTAGGTGCCAGTTCTTCCTCTTAGCAATTCCATTTTGCTGAGGGGTATCTACACATGAACTTTGATGGATAATTCTATTTTTCTAAAGATAAGATTCGAGAATGGTGTTATAATATTCCCTACCATTGTCAGTTCGAAGGACTTTGATTTTGGCCTGAAATTGGTTGTGAGCCATGTTATGGCAGTTTTAAAAAATTTGTCCCACTTTTGATTTTTCTTTCATAAGAAATACCCAAGTAACTCTTGTGTGATCATCAATAAATGTGACTAACCATCTAGAACCAGTTATGTTGTTGACTCTAGAGGGTCCCCATACATCACTATGAATTAATGAGAAAGGATGAGATGGCTTATATGGTTTGGCAGGATAAGTTACGAGTATGCTTGGATAATTGACAAACTTCACTGGAAAAATTTAGAATTTTTATTGAATAATGAAGGGAACAATTTTTCAAGATAGACAAAGTTGGGGTGGCCTAAACGGTAATGCCATAACATAACAGAATCCTCT
Organism: Ormosia emarginata; assembly: GCA_029884605.1. NCBI lineage: Eukaryota > Viridiplantae > Streptophyta > Magnoliopsida > Fabales > Fabaceae > Ormosia > Ormosia emarginata. The sequence goes on from JAQQTP010000088.1 coordinate 54,245,552, forward strand.
TTACTACTACCAAGGGAAGTGATTACATAAGCATGATTATTTGGTTTCCTCTTGGAGTCATCAACTCGCAGGAAGTAGAGTCATGCGCATTCTTCTGCATTGCCAATCATCTTTCCCGAATCCAAAGCTTGAAATTCACACATGTAAGGTAGGAATTTAGTAACACAATTAAGGTCCTTAGTCAATTTGCCTACGGACAGTAAATTGCAGTCTAGTTTAGGAACATAGAGAACAAAGTTAAGAGTGATATCCTGTGATACAACAACTGAACCTGTACCAGCCACCTTAGAGAGTGTTCCATCTGCAATTCGGACTATTGAATTTTGTGACAAGGTGAGTATTTTTCAAAAATAATAAGGGCCCCAGTCATATGATCTGAAGCTCCTGAGTCTACTATCCATGAATTTGTTCTCCCTTGACTAACATTAAGTGCACTTAGGGAATTACCTTTCTGTGCTACAGATGTTGTACTATTACTAGTACTAGTGTTTTGTAGACTTTGTTGCAGTATCTCCATCTGCTCTTTGCTGAAAGGGCTTGTTTCTAGTGCAATGGTCATCTTATCAGCTTCAGGTGTACCGATAGTGGCTGTATTGCCACGATTTTCCCTTCCTCGGAATGGATTCATATCTACTGGTCTTCCATGGAGTACCCAACAAACTTCCCTAGTGTGGCCTGTTTTTCTACAGTGATCACACCAAGGTTGTGATTTGTTTTTTTGATGGTGATTGGACTGGTTTGTCTGATGTCCTCTTGCTACCAGGCTGACCTCTCATGGTTGAGGGATAATGTTGGGCCTCCCATCATAATTTTCCTTCTGCTTTCCTCCCTTCTCACCTCTGAGAACACTTCACAAACACTTGGAAGAGGTTTATTTCCAAGGATCCTCCCACATACTTCATCAAGGTCCTTGTTGAGTCCAAGAAGGAATTTGTAGATCCGGTCTTTCTCCACAAGTTTCTTGTACTGTTTGCTGTCTTCAGGGCACTGCCATTCCACTTCCTCATAGATGTCAAGTTGCTGCCAGTAGCAAGTGAGAGTGGTGAAGTATGCAGTGATAGTGGAGTCTCCTTGTCGTAGATCATGGAGGAGACTTTTGATTTCGAATATTGCCGAGGTATTATCCACATTTGAGTAGGTTTCTCTCGTTGCATCCCATATCTCCTTTGCAGTGCTGTAATACATGAAATTTTCTCCGGTTTCATTGATCATTGAGTTTAGCAGCCACGACATCACTAGGCTATTCTCAAGATTCCACTTCCGGTGGCTGGGATCATTCTTTTCCGGCTGTTTGGCATCACCGGTGATGTATTCTTCCTTTCCCTTTCCTTGGAGGAAGATTCAGATGGAGCCCATTGGATATAGTTCTGACCGTTGAGTTTGTGGCCAATGATAGGGAGAATGGTACCTTCCGTCAGGCTGGTGGTGTTAGGGTTGCTAGCCTCCGATTTAAGTACCACAGGGGTATCCCGTTTGTCAGCCATGGATGAACGGTGGCTATGGATTCAAACGTGGTTTAGATCGAGCTCTGATACCATGTAAAAATCAGAGGAAATCCTCTTGTATTTTCTTGAATCAGAATAATTACAAGCAGTGGTATATATAGAAGTAAACTAACACTAATCTAGGAGCCTTAATGAGAGGAGTAAAGTCCTCTTCCTAAAAATCAGAAAAAACAGAATAACAGGGATTTGATGTACATGAATCCCGTAAAGAATAAAACAATAAATGGCTACAGCTAGCAGCCCATAAATAGAAGGATTTTCCAATTATGGCTGACCTGTAAAATAGGAATTGTAATTCCTATTAATCAGGATCCGATATCCAACAACAACCCATGACAAAAAAGTTTCCTGAATAAAAAAAACTCCTCCCAACACTAATCTACACAACGAAACAGAGAAAAGGGGACATGTGGGGGACTGGAAATGGCGTCGAGGCTCCATGGATGATGCGCAGAGCATCATTGCTGGGGTGGAATGCTCTGGCGGTTTGGTGACTTTGCTCTGGTCTTGATGCAGGGAGATGAGGCAGTGGTCAATTCACGATGGTTTGTGGCATAAGGTGGCGGTGTTGGTGGCTGGTGGCAGAGGATGGGTGCGATGGCTGCAAGATTCTTAGTTTGCAGACTCTTAGAGCATGAAGAAGTATGTAAGCGAGTGAGGTTAAAATGGGGTCACGTGAGATTTTAAATTGGGTGTTCTAATCTCAGTCATACATTTTGATCTAAGGGCTGAAAATAACTCCTTTCATCTCTCACATAAAAATAGCCCTCTCACTTGATACACCCCCTATATATATAGCTTATTTTTTCTGTCTTTTCCATCAGTTTTTTTTTTTTTTTTATTTCCATGTCTTTCAAGCACAGGTATTTTTTTTTTAAAGTTCATTTTACCAGAAGCACTCTAATATTTAAATCGATTACTCTATTCTTTCAATTGAGTGACAAAAATTTCCTCCATCTCGAGTCTTGACCAAGGAAACCACATGAATTCGAAATAATGTTTGGTTAATTGTTTGGTGCTTATCATTACATTTGCAGACAATGGAAACTCGTCCTGTTGTGCCTGATCGAAAACTTCTTGCAAGGCTTGTTTTGATTAGAGAAGAAGCTCGTTATATGATGGGAGGGGGAATTTTGGATGAAAGAAATAACCGTGGATTATATACTCTTCCCCAGTCTGAGGTATGTTGATGTGTATTTTCCATATTTTGATCTTAATCTGGTTCTCACTTCTAGTGAAACGTTACCTAATAATATTTGACTTTCATCTGATTTTATTGTTTGTTGCTAAAAGGGATTGTAAGTCTCCACTACATATGTAGAGATCTAAAAGCATACTTAATTATTTTTCATCATCATTCATTGTCAAAAATATTATCTTGGCATCTTTAAAACTGTTGGAAGTGCAGGTAAACTTCTTAGCCAAATTGATGGCTTTAAAACCTGGGAAAATTGTGCTTGATATGATAAGAAATGTAATGCAAGGAAAAGATGAAGGTGCAGACAACTTTGGCAACAAGGATGAAGATGACACCACACAAAGGGTTTCAAGTGGGATTGCTGGAAGGGTGGGTTGAATTTGATGCATGTGTATTATTTAACTGGGGAATGTGTTACGCATGAATACAAGTTATACTGACTTAACAGTGTATTTAACTTGTCATGATATCCAGGCAAGTGTGACAGGACGAAAGCCACTTCCAGTACGCCCTGGCTTGTTTCTTGAGACTGTCTCCAAGGTAATGCCACGTCATGTTTGTTATGTTGAATGGTTTGATTTGAAGCCAAGTGGACCAAGAATCCCTTGGAGCTGTAAAATAGTCAGGCCAGTTGAAATTTTCACACTTTTGGGGCGCCCTAACTTATTTACTGTGATATTTTTCCCCATACTCAGTTCTTGTTAAACATTCTGATTGTTACTCTATCACACATTAGATTTAAATGATCATCTTTGTCTGCGCATGCTTTTCAAATTGATATTTTTCTATTCTTGTCCTACCAGGTCTTAGCTGGTATATATGCTGGAACTGACTCTGGCATCACTGCACAACATCTGGAATGGGTAAATTCCTTTTCTCTTTATCAAATTCATAAATATTTCTATTTCCAAGATCAATGTAGTGCTGTCTATACATTAGCGAATTGGAAAAATATGCGTCATCATTTTTATTATAAATATCTATTTTTAATTTTATGCTTAAGCTTCTTCAGAATTTTCATGCTATCTTTGTATTTTTCTTTAGGAATTTCATTAGCTGGCCTTTAATTAAACTTGTTTAACCTTTGGAAGATTATTTGGTGCTAGATCAACTACTTAGAGCAATTAGGATTATTGTAAGATTTTGGTTTCCAAATAGTAAATAATGTTAATTTTACTTAACTATTTTAAAAACAAGTAGTTTTCCGTATAACTGTTAGACGCACTTACAATAGAAGTGTTTGGTGGCACCTTGCAAAAAATATTTATGGATAGTCCCCTAAAATGCTATAACTGAAAGAAACAACTAGTTTGGCTTTATCAACGTCTTGTTTTCTGTGGTTTCTTAAGCTATAGTGGAGGGTAGAGTTGTTTCAATATTCCATCTGGTGTTTTGTTATAATTTTTTAAACTTTGTTGCCACAAGTACCACATATGTCGCTAAAGGAAAATGCAGGTTTGAGTGACTAATCCAAATGCAAAACTAGATTTGACGTTTGAGCATACACTACATGATCATTTTTTCCCCATTTATTAAAGCTGGTAGACTCTGCCTAAAGAATAGTTAAATACTTAAATATCACTCCTAAAGAGAATATCTGTTGCTTGAAGCAATGATGGTGGCATGATGCTAATGTGTGCTTAGTTTTGCTGGTTGAATAATCTCCTAAAGTAATCAGCCACATAGTCACCTCCTAAAGTAATCAGCCATATAGTCACCTCCATGATTCGCTGAATGATTTGTTTCTGTTGTTTCTTTCCCTTGCTTCCAGGTTCATCAGAAGACACTTCAAGTGCTTCAAGAGATAGCGTTTAGCTAGTACTTTTTTTTTTCTCTATATATTTTTTAATGGTTAAGTAGGATGGCCCACTTATCCACTCTTTTTGCCTCATGCTGCCAAAAGACTTGGTAGGTTATTTATAGGGATAGCATTACAGTTTACAGATAGTATATAACATTAAAACTTAAGAACCTTTGCAAATTGACTATTGTAAATTAATTATATATACGATGAAGAATAGTAGTAGACGTCAGAATTTCTCTACTTTGCTTTGGGCACTCTGGTTTGAGCCTGAAGCACTTAAAACTATCATTTGTGGCATTTGTCATGGTTTTGCGGATCAATATTAATTTTGCATTATACTTTATGCTGCCTAGTTGAAAACATGAATCTCTGCAATCAGGTATTTGGTATGGTGTTCATCCGCTTAGTAATAAGTCGGGGTTCCTCCTCTCTTAGTTTGAGTTTGGACCTCGAATACGCCCCCCCCCCCCCCCCCCCCCCCAAAAAAAAAGGGACATGAATCTTTGTGGCCTTTGTATCTGAAAGGCTTTGCTTAAAATAATTATATATGAAAATGTTAATGAAGATGTAATCGTATATTATGGTTACTATTGGAAACTATAACTGTTAACCCCATGATATATGGTTATATATTTCATATTCAATCCTAATCCTTGCATGAGCTGATACAATCAGAAACCGAAGTTTCAGAATCACGAAGCCACCTAGCTGGACTCGAGATTATGAGCTGGGTTAGTTTGAGCAATCAACCATTACTGCTGACAAGGCAATTGATTGGTTACGGTGACGCGGAAATTGACAATATAAAAAGTTCACTGATTAGTTCTTATATTATAATGATTTCTAGAGCTCATGATTCTTTCCATGAGGCAAGAACCACTGAAACGTGCCAAAAGTCATGAATCTCAACTAACTTTTACCTTACAACAACAACAACAACCAAGTCTTTTTTCACTAGATGGGATCGGCTACATAGATCAAACGACGTCATTGTATCCTATCATGAACCAAGTCTTCAGAAAAGTCATTTAAATCTAGATTTTTTTTAACTGTTTCACCTATAGTCTTTCTTGGTCTTCCTCTATCTCTAGCTATTGGGCTATTCTCCACCTGATATACTCTTGTTACAGGGGCTTCTAAGAGTCTTCTCCTTATATGTCTAAATCACTTAAGGTCACAATAGGTGTTACTCCTACTTTCTCTCTAATGTATTCATTCCTAATCCTATCTTGTTTAGTATGGTCACACATCCAACGCAACATTCTCATCTCCGCGACACTGATATTGTGCTCTTGTTAGTTTTTTACCGCCCAACATTCAGTACCATACAACATTGCGGGCCTTATAGCTGTGCGGTAAAATTTACCCTTAAGCTTGAGAGGTACTTTCCTATCACAAATAACTCTTGAAGCACTCCTTCATTTCATCCATCTAGCTTGAATCCTATGGTTTACATGTCCTTCTATCTCTCCGTCATTTTGTATGATGGATCCAAGATACCTAAACTGTGTGACTTGTGGTATGGTATGATCTGCAATTTTTACCGCTAAGCTAGCATTAACATGTTTCTTATTGAACTTACATTCCATATACTCCGTCTTACTCCTACTTAGACGAAAGCCATGTTCTTCCAAAGCCCGTCTTCATAACTCCAGCTTCCCATTTATTTCCTCTCTCGACTCTCCAACTAAGACTATATCATCTGCAAAAAGCATGTATTGTGGCACTGGCTCTTGGATATGCGCAGCAAGCACATCCAAGACCAAGGTAAAAAGATAAGGACTCAAAGCTGACCCTTGGTGCAGTCCTATAGTTATAGGGAACTCTTCTGTGACCCCACCCGGTGTTCTCACACTAGTTTCAGCCTCATCATACATATCTTGGATTGCTCGAATATAGGCGATACGAACTCTTTTCTTCTCCAAAGCCTTCCACAAGACCTCTCTCGGTACCCTATCGTAGGTTTTTTCCAGATCAATGAAAACTATGTGTAGGTCTTTTTGCTTCCTCCGATACCGCTCCGTCAATCTTCGTAGAAGATAGATTGCTTCCATGGTTGACCTCCCAGGCATAAAACCAAATTGATTCTCTGAAATATGAGTTTCTTGTCTTAGTCTCCTTTCAATGACTCTTTCCCATAACTTCATGGTATGACTCATGAGCTTAATCCCTCTGTAATTTGCACAGTTTTATATATCTCCCTTATTCTTATAAATAGGGATTAAAGTGCTTCTCCTCCATTCATTTGAAATTTTCTTAGAACTCAATATCTCGTTAAACAGCTTTGTAAGCCAGCTTATACCTTTATCTCCTAGGCACTTCCATATCTCAATAGGTATATTATCTGGTTCGACCGCTTTTCCATTATCCATCCTCTTCAATGCTTCTTTTATCTCAAACTCCCGAATTCTATGATAAAATGTTTTATTTTGGTCTTCCTCTCTAGTGTTTAGAATGTCTGAGTCCCCTAATGTCCTGTGTTCCTCATTAAATAACTTGCGAAAATAACCCTTCCATTGATTTTTGATGTCTTGTTTTGTAACCAAGACTTTACCCTCTTCATCCTTAATGCATTTCACTTGATCCAGGTCTCGTCTTCCTTTCCCTACTTTTAGCAAGCTTGTAGATATACCTTTCTCCGCCTTTAGTGCCCAACGATTGGTATAACCCGTTAAACGCTTTAGCTTTCACCTCGCTCACCGCCTTCTTAGTATCTTTTTTAGTTGCCTTATATTTTTTTTTTTCAATTTTCATCATTTTTACACACGTGCCAAGCTTTATAACATTCCCTTTTAACCTTAACCTTATCTTGTACACTTGTGTCCCACCACCGAGATTCTTTATCCTTGGGTCCAAAGTCTCTTGATTCACCGAGTGTCTCTTTTGCTATCTTCTTAATCCCTTTAGCCATCTCATTCCACATATCATTAGCACTCCCTTGTACTTCCCAAATCTCTTCCTCCATAACCCTCTTCTGAAAGAGCATTTGTTTTCCGCCCTTTAGTTGCCACCATTTGATCCTTGGCTCTCTATCTCGACAATTTCTCCTTACTCTCATCTTAACTCGTACATCCATAACCAAAATCCTGTGTTGGGTAGTCAAGTTCTCTCCAGGAATAACTTTGCAATCCATGCAAATCTTTCTATCAGATTTTCTTAATAGAAAGAAATCAATTTGAGAGAAAGAACCCCTGCTTCTATATGTGATAAGATGCTCTTCCCGCTTCTTAAAACAAGTGTTAGCTATTGTAAGATCAAATGCTACTGAAAAATCTAGAATCGCTTCGCCTTCTGCATTAACTACTCCTAGACCATAACCCCCATGCAAACCCTCAACTAACTTTTTCCTTAAAATAAAGGAAATTACAATTTGAGAGTAAAACATAAACTCTGACATCCTTTTGTTTAAATAATATATCCTTGGTATTAAAATGAATTTCCAACGACTACTACAAGAATATTGTCTTTGCATGTTCTTCACTATCAAACGAGAAGATATCGAGGATGGTGATTGGTGAGAAAGCGTAAATGAAGACCATAATGGTGATTATGTTCTTCACCATTTTATTGCTTGAACTGCACGCAGGAGGAACCACCATTGCTCCTCCACTTTCTCCATTTTCTTGTCCTATGGATATAAGAGACTTTAATTTGTCCAATTAAAACTAAATGCCCCATCAGATGCTTTTATAGATGTATGTCACATTTTTCTCCCTTCTCAAATGCATACTACACGTGCTATGGATTGTCCTCAGGAATCATGTCTACGCTTTGCACAAGAGCCTCCCCATGCTGAGACGAGGAGAGGGCATATTAGGTGCCATTTTCAGTTTTCTATTGTTTTGTCACCCTTATATATGTGGTATTCTAAATTCTTACAGTTATGAATGTGTAAGGAACCCAATTCAGATGGAAATTTAAGTAACTCAATTAAAATAACAAAACAATGGCAATTCTGAATAACCTCTCTGTACTTAGTATTATTTACTGGGTGGAGTTTCTTACAAGGGAAAAGTATGGCTATCTAAGGAGATAACAAGTACAGAGGAAGAAGAAAAGGTAAATATCAGGGAAAGAATACCAGAGAAGGGAGGAATCGGAGAGAGAGTAACAGCAACAGAATACTGTTATGCATCAGAACCCATTAACCCCTGCAATAGTCCCTGCAACAACGGCCCAAGAGGCCTAAAAGGAAATATTAGAAGTGGGAAAGATGTGTTTGGTCGAAAATAGTCCCAAAAGGATGAAAATGAAACCAGCTCACCTCAGAGACTATGTTAATTAGTCAGGAATGTTCCAGAATAGCTATTTGTTATTATCCTTTTATTGTTATTAGTTTGTTAGCCAGTTAGCACTTGATCCTGTATTTCAGGAACAAAATATTGTAAGCACAATTGGTATATATGCCAATATGATGAAATGAAAGAAAGGAGAACATAATATTCAGAAATCATCTCTCTCCCTCTAAGGCTTTCTTATTAGTTTAGGAATTCAATCTTCTACTCTATACTGTACCTAACACTGGTGCTTTCATTCCCCTGAACCATGCCCTGCAACCAAAATGAAAACCCTGACCTTACTCAGCTTGCTGCCTCCATCGTAGCCATTAACACCACCCTCCAACAATTTCAACTAAACCAGGAACAATTCCAACTAAACCAGGACAAACGCCATGAATCCTACCTATCAACCTTCCAAATACTTCAAGACCAGATTTCCAATTCTACACCACCACCATCACCCAAAGACACACCATTGAAACCACCCAAACTGTACCTTCAACCTTTTGATGGGTCCAATCCCCTTGAATGGATCTTTTAAGCAGATCAATTCTTCACCCATTATAGTATCCCCAATCACCAACGCCTAACCCACATTTCCCTATACATGACTGGTGATGCTTTAGCTTGGTATCAATGGCGTAACAAGGGTCACACCAGAGAGTTCATTGTACAGTGGCAAGGACAAGACACAATCGAAGCCACTTGGGTTCTTGAAGCTTCGTTACTGTCGGACCACCCCTCTTTTGATCTTGAGGACAAGATCCTTTTGAAAGGATGGGGTAATGTTATGCATCAGAACCCATTAACCCCTGTAATAGTCCCTGCAACAATGGCCCAAGAGGCCCAAAAGGAAATATTAGAAATGGGAAAGATGAGTTTGGCCAAAAATAGGCCCAAAAGGATGAAAATGAAACCAACTCACCTCAGAGACTATGTTAATTAGTCAGGAATGTTCCAAAATAGCTATTTGTTATTATCCTTTTATTGTTATTAGTTTGTTAGCCAGTTGGCACTTGATCCTATATTTCAGGAACAGAATATTGTAAGCACAATTGGTATATATGTCAATATGATGAAATGAAAGAAAGGAGAACGTAATATTCAGAAATCATCTCTCTCCCTCTAAGGTTTTCCTATTAGTTTAGGAATTCAATCCTCTGCTCTATACTATACCTAACAAATACTCAATAAACTTCGCACCCCCTTCTCCCACTTTCTTTTCCTTACACCCCCTTTGCTCCAAAGAAACTCTTTCATGTGAGAATTCACCATTTGATTCCTTGAGCTTCTACACACCCCCGGATCACACACATCTCTTGCCAAATGTGTATTCCCTCTAACTAACTCCAAGCCTACTTGTTCATTGAGCTGACTTCATCTGAGTTGGCTAAGATGTTATCCATGTGGCTCCTTTTCTCAATTGGGCTCTTCATAATGGCCCTCTTCTCAATTAGGCTTGTTACATTACACCCCCCCAATCCAAAGGAACCTTGTCCTCAAGGTTGATATTGGGATAATTTTGCTGCATTATAGTCTTGTCCTCCCAAGTAGCTTTGCCAATATATAGTCATTCCCACTGTACTAGTACTTGAGGAACTTGTTGATTCCCTCTTATAATTGTTTTGTACTGAAGTATTTGCACTGGTTGCAGTATAGGCCCTTGATCTGTGGTTAACAAAGGCAATGAGATGTATTTTTTAGAAGCATTGCCCTTAAATGGTTTTGTAAACATTGATGGTTGAGAGGAAAGAGATAGGAGAGAAAAAGAGAAACCATGCTGATGAAAGTTGACCTTTTAGGTCATCCTTTTGATTCTATTATATGAGTAAAAGAATAACTAGTACAAAAGAATAACAGAGTAATGAAACTACTAAAAGTAAAAAGACCAAAGGTAAAAATCTATTTATCTAACACTCTCCCTCAAGTTGGAGCATATATATCAATAATTTGTAGGGAATAAGCGTGGTAGAGTTGTTGAAAACTCTTCTATGTTGTGGCACAAATGTTTATGTAACATCTCTAGGGAGAGAATGAAGAGGTTGATCAAGGAGAATATTCTTCATGATATGACTTTCTCTAATTTTGATACTTGGGTTGATTATATAAAAGGGAAACTTATAGCTGGAGCCAGAATGAGTGGGGTTACCAAGAGTGAAGGAATACTACATTTAATTTATACAGATATTTGTGGGCCCATTACTCCTATTGCTATGAGTGGTTTTAGGTACTTTATAACCTTTATTGATGACTTCTCTAGATACGGGTGGATTGATTTGTTACGTGAGAAATTTGACTCTTTAGATGCCTTTAAAACATTCAAAGTTGTTGAATTGAAATTTAGTAAGCAGATCAAATATGTGAGGTTTGAAAAGGGTGATGAGTACTATGATAGGTATGATGAAACTGGTAGAAATCCTGAACCTTTTGCTAGGTTCTTACAGGACTGAAGTATTTAGGCACAATACACTATACCTGGCACTTCGCAATAAAACGGAGATGCAGATAGGCAAACCGAACTCTTATAGATATGGTGAGATGTATGTTTAGTCATTTCATTCTTCCGAAATTCTTGTGGAAAGATGTCTTGAAGACTACTGTAACATTCTCTTTAACCTAATAGTTCTAATTAGGATTATAGAAGCTCGGTAATTCCGATATGAGTTATCTGTTAATTTGGGTAACTTTTTAGACTAGTTTGAGTCTAATTCTATAACACTGAATGTGAACAATTAGCTAAAGTTTTTGCATAAACAATTAATATGATGAAAATAAATATGAAAAATTTATTTCTTAGCTATAAATAGTTGATAAGAGTTATCATAAATTTTGGAGAATTAGATGAATTGATCTGGTATTTTTAACGACACTGAATGAAAGTTTAGAAGATCGATTGGACAGTTAAAGTAGCTCAAAAAATTATGAAATTTCATGGAGATGACAAGTAAAATATGAAGAATAATTTAGTATAAAATACAAATTAAGATAAGTATTATCAAGCATATTTACTTAATTCCTTAGTTTAACTTAACTTGAGACCGAGTAATGAAGCTTAATTGATAAATAACAGTATATGAAAAATTATGGAAAAATGAATATTTTTCATAACACTTATGGATACTTGAAAACTCAACTTTAGAATATTAAAGTGTATGTAACAGATAAAAAAGTTTGAGCATAAAATTTGTCACAAATTTGGTCCCCACCGCCTCGCTCTTTCTACACAATTCTTGACCATTCTTTTGTGAAATTTGGCTTCTCCATTTGCGTAAAAACAACAACCAAAAATAGAGAAACAAAACACCATACGGTTCACTTCATCTTCCATCCTTATTCTTCCATTTTCATCATCATTTAACCTTGTTATTTCTTACTCTTCTCCATTGTAACTTACGGCTGAGTAGCCTCAAAAGTGAAGAGAAATCATAAACAAGAGAAGGAAGAAAGAAGTTGGCAGCCAAGGGAAGAAGAAAAATGAAGCAAGAAAATGAAGAAATCTAAGAATCAAGGCTTGATAAGCTAGGGAATTGAGATAGGGGTTCTTTGCCTTCAACCTATTCTTCTTTTCTATTGTTTTTGAGTTTGAAAATATGGTCTTGGGTGCCAAGAAGGTTACGGCCAAACTAGAATTAAAAAGGGGAAAACTCTTGTTATTTTGAGTTTAGTTTCTTACTTTCATCTAGTTCCTTTATTCTTTGATGAATTCTTGAATTGGAAAAGATATTTTTCTGTTTGTGTTCATGATCATATAACCCATGACCAAGTTAGAATTTTGTAGAGATAGCAATTTTCTTTTATTGATAATTGAGTTGAATTAGTGATGTTGAAAATGATAAGAAAAATGAGATTTCAATGTGTTCTTGGGCTGAATAATTTAGATAGGTTGCTGCCCTGTTTTGACAGAAATTTTGATGCATTTATGTTTGAAAATTGTGACTTCAATGGTGAATGAAAATCATGCCAGAATGCTGCCATGTATAACCATAATTTTAGTGCAATTGTTTGCTTGAATAATGCTGAATAGGTCACAGCAGATTTATGCCATAATGTGACCAAAATTGTGATGTTTTGTGTATGACATTTTAGCTTGAAATGTGATTGAAACACATGGTAGAATGTTGCCCTGTTTTGGCCATAATTTAGATGCATTTTAATCATGCATTGATGCTTGGTTTGGATTGAAAATGTTAAGGATGAGTTACACATAGTTTTCTATGTTTGCTTGTTGATTAAATTAAAAAATTTGATTGATTGATGAAACTATAATGATCATCATGAAAGAAGTTGACTGTGACTTGTCAATGCTTATTGTGCTTGGAATTAATCATTGTGTTGCTAAGGGTTTATGAGAAATTCTATCTCTTGATTTATTATTTATATGGAGCTTGTAACACCCTCAATAACATGTTATACTTGTAAATGATTACAGAGGTAGCGTAATACTTGTTTGACATGTCAGTTCAGTTTTGTAACAAACCGAGTTAGTTTAGACACTTTGCTATAACGTAGAAGGTGAAAACTAGCCTAAAATAACTCAAAAAATGGCTTTAAAGGCTAAGTTGAGGGACACATGTATGAATAACTTGTTTGTAGGTCACAAATGAGCTAAGTAAGATGTAGTTAAATTTGAGGATAGTCAGAGTCAGTTTGGTATTTTTAAGTATACTGGTTGTGTATTTTAATACTAGATTGACTAGCAGTAATATGAAAAATTAGAGAAACGGTGAAACAATAATTTAGATGAACCCTAAGATTTATTTTAAAGTTGTTGGAAGTTAGGAAACTTGATTTAGTATAATTCAAGTGTCCTTAGCAAATATAAGTTTTAGCACAAAAACTTAAGTTACCCAATATGACTTTTTCCTTCCTATTTTCTCTTCTTTCTATGGTTGAAGACAAGCAGAAAATAGAAAAAGAAAAGAAAAGAAGAGGAAAACAGAGAAAGGGTAAGAGAAAGGAGAAAAGGGAAGGAAATCAAAAGGGAAGATTAAGAGGAAAACAAAGGCTTGAAGATCTTCATCTACACAAGAGGAAAGGGATTTCTAGCCTTCCACTCCATCTTTTTCTCTTTCTTTTCCATTGTGTGAAGTTAGGTCATGTGATTGACCATATGATAATGAAGATTAGTTTTGATGATCACAAACATAAAGATGATGAGAAGACCAAGTCCAAGCTCTTCAAGTATAGCCTTAGGACTTTGAGTCTTTTGTACGGAAGTCTTTTTGGATATCTCATTGTTTTTGAAAAGTTAAACATGTTTTCCAAATAAATTCAAAATGGTTTTGAAAATAATCAAAATGGTTTTTGAAAACATATTGGTAAGGTTAACAATTTTTGTCAAGTTTTACAAATAGTTCAATATGTTTTTCAAACGGGTTTATTCGAATAAACCTACCTTTATTCGAATAAACTCATTTAGACAATAAGTCCTATTTCAATAATTATTTGAATAACTCCTAGCTTATTCAAATAACAGTTTTAAAACTCAGCTACTTCTTCAGTTTTCAAATAATGTTATTTGAATAAAATGGCCTTCTAGGATTTGGGTTTTAACTGAACTATTCGAATAACCCAATGGTTATTCGAATAAGACCTGTCTTTCAGAAATGCTTCTAAACAAAGTTATTCGAATAACTCTCAAGTTATTTGAATAACCCATATCAGAATTAGTTTTCATGTGTTATTTCAAAATGAGTTCTTCGAATAAAACCATAAGTTATTCGAATAAACCTAAGACCCCTGTTTTGGAAAGAAACGACCATATTCACATTAAATACATATAATTTAATTCTTCCAACAACTATGTTCTTCAAGAACTCTATAAATAGAGACCTTGGGTCATCTATACAAGTTGCCTAATACTCTAAATCAATTTTTGTTTGCTTTAACACGTAATTTATAATTTTTTACTATTTTTTGTGCTCTTTTCGCCAAAACTCTGAGATATCCTTACAGAGCTTTCTTAGTGCTTCGAGTTTTATTATTTGCTCTATGCGAGAGTTTTTATTCATCTATTTTCTACTCTATTGTAAAGAGGGTGAGATATCCATCAAAGGTTTGTGTAAAGGTGAGGTATCCATGAAAAGTGAGGCTTTAGCACAAGGGTAGAGTTTCTCTGTGTGAAAAGTGCTCTTATTTGTAATGGTTGCAAGCACCTGTTTAAGCTTGTATTGATAGTGAAAAATCTTGGATAGTGTTTCGAGGACTAGACGTAGGCCACAAGTGGTTTGGTGGCTGAATCAGGATAAATAGTGTGCCTACTCTTCTTATCTTTATCTCTTTATTTACTGCAATTTATTTATTATTGCTTATCTGTTTTTTTTCTGTTCTTAAGGCTTTCTATCCTCTCTCTGCATTCACATCCTTTTAAGAAATAACTTCAACAAAGTTTGTTTTATAAGCTTTTGCGAAAAGTTTTCAATACTCAATTCACCCCTATTGAGTATTGAGTACTTGAACCACTTGGTAACAGGTCACATAGATGGAGAATGTAATACCCCAAAATTTCGTTATTTTACAGTAATGATTGAATTGTACTGTTTTGTGATTTCTGTGTGCTGTAAATTTATTTTGACAATTCTGTGACCGTTTTTGATCATTGTGAGTGATTTAGTCTGGGTCAGGAAAATAATAATTTTTGGGCTGGGAAAAATCTTTACTGATTTAATCGGAGATGGAGGATCTTACTAAACTCAAATCCGAGAAATACGTGTCACAATCTTTTAATTTTTAGAATTTATCTGTGAAATAAAAATATTTTGTATTTTATTTAGCGGACAAAAATATACTGACTTGTGAACAGTATGTTCTATCCATTGGGTAATAATTTCTATAACTATTGTCCATTGGGTAGTAGGGGTGGGCACGGTTCGGTTCGGCATGAAAAACCGAACCGAACTGAACTGAACTAGTAAAGTGGTTCAGTTCAAAAACCGAATCGGTTTCGTTTGAGAGTCGAACCGGTTTTGGTTTAGTGAACCGGTTTAGAACCGGTTCTGAACCGGTTTGGATTTAAACCGATTTTAAACTGATTCGGATTTAGAAAAACTGGTTCAGAACCGGTTTGGACTTAAAAAAAATCGGTTCAGAATCGGTTTGGACATGAAAAACTGGTTTAAAAACCAGTTCAAAAAACTGGTTCAAAAGCCAGTACAAAAATTCAAGACACTTCAAAAACCAGTTCACTTGACTGGCAACTGTTTTGGGCAAATTACTTCCTAGAGAGCATAATAGGCCATTGCCTATATAAAAACTTGAAATTCAGTATCACTGAGTGTCTACTTGATTTTAGTGAGGAAAAGAAGGAAGCATTGTGGAAACAACTACAAGCATCAGGTATATAATTAAGGTTGAGATCCATACACACATCATGTCACTATAAAAACTCATTAGCACTTACTACTCACTACTCAGTCAATACTGACAACCATAAAATACATACAGTAACTCAATATAACTAATAAATAGTACTTAATACACGGTATACTTTAACTTGAAGCACCATAGCACCTAACTTACACGATCCAAGGCACTTTTCATATAAAGTGAGTTACTTTGGTGAATTTTATAGAATTCCCTCTATGTTACAGAAGTATAGGCTGGTGGGTGGATTTCATCCACAAGTCAAATATTAGAAACATATTACATACTTTAAAGTTTAAACGAGTAAAAAGTGAAAACTGTTGAATATAGTACAATATCACAAATAGCCACCTCCAGAGAAAGCAAAAATTGAACAAATGAGTTATCCCATTTTCAATCATGTGATTAAAGAACAACAAAGCACAAAACCAAGAAATTCTTATCCATTTATTAACCATGATCCATTCTTGTTTCACGAGGATCATTATAAAAAAAAATCCTATCACAAAGCCTATATATAACAAAGAGTTTAATGTCTGTACCATGGAGGAATATCACTTCCATTGAGTCTCAATATGTTCTCTCGCAATGCCAAACCAGTGTAAAGGAATAGCAGCCATGCCTGACAAATGATAATACTCAATGACAGATTGCATATCAATGTTTCATCTAAGCAAGTAAATACCATTCAGACTAATAGGAAAAGAATATCATATCATAGCCTAGCTGCGTAACACTAAACACAATTCAATAGCCATTCATACTAACAGGAAAAGCACTTCAAAAAAAAATTGGTTGCTATTTTTTTGTTAATTTATGATGCAAGTATGTGAAGAAAATCTCTACCCTTCAAGCAAGAAATGTATTCTTGCTTGTAAAGTTTAACAGGATCTAAGTTATCTTTGCTATCCTCGTTTGCTGCAAGTCAATTGCTTCAAAACTTGTGTGATTTAGACACATCCACGTAGTGACATAGTAGATAATTTTACCAAATACCATGAACTTTTTCAACCACATGTAGCTAAAACAGTCACCAAAAACAAAACGTACTACATAATAATTTGTGCTTCCTAAAATCACCATGTGTTACTGTGTTAGTATACTACTGAAAGCAAATATTCCACTAACAAATTTTTTCCCAATTAGAGGCAGTGTTAAGATTAAATCAAACAGCATAACTTCTTTCTGGCGAGAGAGTTCTTACAATTGGGAACTATGCAAGGAAGAAACTTCAAGCCCTCATCATGGGAAGAAGAAGCTTGCTTCCCACCTGGTTTGCATTCGCATTCAAATAAGAAAGTGCTATTACTAGAAGGTTTGCAAGTTCCCTTTCCACATTTCACTTCTTTGCACACGTCCTCTGAGCTCAACCCACATTGAAAACAGAACATTAAGTCAAAAGCAAATTGAGAAATCTCAAGCTACAAATCATTAAAAAAGAAAAAGAAAAAATAGGAACCTGAGAAGATCCAGAAGAAGAGAAGTCATGGAATCTCAAGCCTGAAAATCAAAACCGACAAATACAGAACCCAATAAAGAAATCCAATAAAGTAAATCCCAAACTATAAAAATGAGAAGAATAAAGTAAGAAATAAGATTAATTAAAGCCATAGAGATAAACAGAACAGAGATATATTATATCAATGGATAAACCATAGACATTTCACGCAAAACTTAGGGACTAGGCAAAGATGTACCAAAAACAAAAAGCATGAACAATACACTAAAAGATGAAAAATGCACATAAACCATGCACAAATCAAATATGAAATCCACCGAAATATGCTTCCCAGAGCAAATGAACACTGATTTTTAGGTAAAAATAGGAAAAAAAGGTGTTGCAAGGCGAAAGAATCGAGTGGAATGCAGTAATAACCCAGAGTCAGCAATAACCCAGAAAATTATAATCAAAATATAACCCAGAGTTGAATAAGATGAGCTTAGATAATCACCAGCCAAAGAAAGAAAGAAAGAAGCGATGGAGACAGGGCAAGAAGACGACAACAAAGATGAAGAGTTGAGATGAACGCAGATCGACAGAAAAAGTAGATAAGAAAATAGATCGACGCAAATGAGCAAATCGATTTGAGCAGATCGATTGCTACAGTGAGTAGTGTGCCTCCACTTGAGCAGATCGACTTAACTTCATGGTGCTCGATTTAGGTCAGGGTTCATTGAATTGGGGTTAGGGTTCACTGATTTGAGGGTTAGGGTTCATAAATTTTTAGATGAATTTTTGAAAAGTTAAAAATGAGATTTGTTTGGAATGATTTACGAGAAATTGAGTGGTTTGGTTATTAGAAGTGAACCGAATTGGATAAGAAATCAGAAAACTGAACCACTTTTAAAAAAATTTGGTTCAGGTTATAAAATTGATTTAAAAAAAATGATTATTTATGGAGTGGTTTGGTTCAGTTTAAGATTTGGTTTGGTTCTTTTGGATTTTTTGCACACCCCTATTGGGTAATAGTTTGTAGAAAAAAGGTTTAATGATTTATTTTATGAACCAATTAGAATAATTGAAGCTTGATGAGAACCAATAGGAAATGGTCAACGAAAATGGCTACTCTAGTTAGTTTGTAACTAGATGTAACTAGATTATTTAAACTAAGTTAGTATAAGCCTAGGAAGTAACTAAATGAAGCAAACTTAGTTTGCTACTCATTAGGATTTCTAGTTACGAGAGTTTTCTAGAGTCTTCTAGAAGATTGGTTAGTCATTCAAGTGTAACTAGATAATTAGTAATGGAACTAGGAAATCTAACTAAGTTAGCTTAATCTAGTTAGGATGTAATGAGATTAGAAACTTAGTTTGCTCTTCCTTTGAGCTCCACGGCCACTTGGTGGTTTTAGGGCCTTCTTGAACAAGCTTAATCATCTAATGTGATGATGGCATGATCACTTAATGACATAGGCCATGTGATAGTCATAAGTGCTAGCTAAAATTTTTGACTCCTTTCCTATGCACTTCCACGGCTAAACACAAGCAAAGGAGAGGAAATTTCATTTCATCTTCATCACTTGGTGACCAAAGAGCATTCTCTCTATTCTCTTTCTTCCTAAACTCTTGAAAAACTCTATTCTCTCCATTTGTGAAGCTCACAGCTAGCACACCCAACACCAATCTCCAACCTTCTATAATTTCATCCAGGTTTGATTTCCTAAACCTAAACACCATTCTAAACATCTTTTAAGTTGTGAACAAAGTCTAGTTCTTCCATCTACTCTCTTGAAAATCAAGTTAAAGTTTTCTATTCCTAAAGGTAAGAACTTTGTTTCTTGGTTAAAAGTTTGATTCTTGAGTTTCTAAGTCATGATTGATCCATGATTTCTCTTTATGAAGCTTAGTTTGTGACTTGTGTTGGTTTAAGTTTGTTAAGGTTTCCTTTGGAGGGCTACACGAAATTCTTGGAGGGAGCACCTGTAGGATTTTGTCATCTTTGAGGTAAGAGGGAGATTAACCTCATCAACCATATGTTGGTGGTGAGGGAGTGGCTTGTTTGTAGTGGAAAATCCATAAGGATTTATTCACTTGCATGGTTTATAGTTTACTTTGTTTGTGATTATTTTGGTTGGTATGTTTATTGCTTTGATTATGTGCTTGATTTTATGATTTTGAAGCATGTTAATTTATTGTGTTAAGTATGATGTGATTCATATAATAAAAAGTTGTATGAGGGTTCCAATGAACCTATGGAGGCTCACGGTTTTGAACATCACCAAGAGAACAAGATGTTTCAAATTATTTCTTAAGTTATGGATTAAAAGATTTAATGATAAGAAATGGGATTAAAAGGTTTTGTAAAGGATTTTGTGATGAAAAGTGACTAATCATGATTTATGATGCATAAATGAATTTTTGGCCAACATGCCAAAGTTTGGAATTTTAGATCCAAGATTAGTTTACTAAGTGTAGACTTTGGTAATTAGTTAACAAGAATTTAATTTAATGAATATTTAGTAGAAAAAAGAAAATAGATTTAATGTTTGGAATTAAATTAGCATATTAAAGCTATAACAATAAATAAAGGGTCAAAACTTGAAATTAGCTAACGTATAGCTCACCCTTTGGGTTTTGAAACGCGTGAAAAAATTTTGAGCTGTCATATTTAAATAAATCAAGAAAAACAAATTTCTGTAAAGAATAGTGAAAAATATTACATTAAGGATTTTTAGTAGGATAATATCTTAAATAATGCCAAATTTTTCAAATTATATAGAGAATTTTATAAATAAAGTTTAGAAAGCTACAAAATATTTTACGTAGGTGAAAAATGCTAGAAAAACTTTACGCGGTTTAAAAATAGTGATTTTTAAGTTATGCGATTGAGAAAATGATTTAAAATGGCTACGCGATTGAGAAAACGTTTAAAAATATTTTTGCGATTTGAAAAACGTTGAAAAATATTTACGCAATTTGAAAACATAAGAAAAATATTACGCGATTTAAAAAATGCGATAAAATGTTTACGCGAATTAGAAATAACAGCAGTTTGCTGTCGGGTTATAGTGGTGGGCCTAGTTATGTCAAAAAGTGATACCACCAAGAAATGGTGCGTGTATGTTAAATTCTGTATGAATAAGGTTTGTATGTGTTTTGGATCATACATCATGCATAGAAAAGTGTGTCAGTACATTTGGTTAGGTAAGTGTGCCTAGGAGATGGAAATTACACCTTCGTGTGGGTGACAATTGCGTAGTTACGATCTTCAGTGATCTTGGAGACGTTGGGGTGTGGAAAGTCATATGTGGCCAATTGGTAGCACCTCTGCGCCATGGTATCCTGTGCAAACACACCAACAGTCTTGACGGAGTTGTTACTCTTTTCGTGATTTCTTGAAAGTGTCTTGTATTAGCCATGTTGCGTACCATGATTTGATATATTGGCACATGAGTTAAGACTAACAATATACAGACATGTACTCCCTATCTTTCTCTCTGAAATTATGGTTAGTTCCATGGAGTAGGAATTGGTCTTGGTACATATGCATAATGAGTCAACATATTGTCATAATTATTGTACTATTTAATTAAAATATTTGTGATGTGATAATATGACTGAATGTGAAAAATATTATATCTGTATTATTTACTGTCATTTTCTATACTGCCTTATTGGTATTGATGTAGGAGATCTCACCTCTTTGCTGTATTGTATTTATTTTATTGTATATGTTTAATGAAGATCAAGGAGACGAAGGAGCTGGTAACTCTATTTACCACCAATAGCGTACTTTTGCTGTATTTATTTTAGTGGTGGCGAGACATCAAGTTCTAGGTTTTGTTACTGTACAGTTCCACTGGGGGACTGATGCGTGGACGTTTGATTATGGAAACGAGAGATTTGTGTATATCGGGGACTTAACTCTTAACCTCAGTGGTAGTAGAGGTGGAACTCCTGTATTGATGCAGCATGCTTCAGTGCGTCTTGAGTTTACGATGCCTATTTGTGAACTCTGGGGTGGTAGTTTTTACACTCTGTAGGAGGATTCGATGGTATCATCCGCTAGGACACTCACAAGGCATTTGTTATATCCGCTGGGTTTCTTTAAGGATGACACCGAGGAAGAGGAGGAGGATCCTGCTGAGGGCCCGAATCCTTAGTTTGGTTTGGGAAGGTTAAACTTAAGTATTTTATATTCTTGTCGTGTGTAATGTATAAATTAACTTTTGGTTTTGAGTGTGTAATTATGTAAATTATTTACAAACAATGTTTCGTTATGTGTATAAGTATGACAAGTTTACTTTTAACAATGTGTTATGTTTAAATGTTTTTATTTAATACAGTTATTCCGCAAATGAAATTTTAAAAATTGATATTTTACAAGATTAATTCTTTTACAACTGAGTAAGTTATATTAGGATTAGTCTTAAATGTGATACCCTATGGTGGATGTTACAAAATTACCCAAAACAGATTTAAGGTTTCAAACCCCTTTTTAAAGCTAAGGAAGAATCAAATCAAAGAATCCAATTTCTTAAGCCTCAATCTGCATATTTACATCCTCTTTCAAAATCACAAGTTATTTCGAAAATTCAAGAAACAACAAGAAACAAAAATGGCAATGAAACCCCCTACCTCATTTCCACAGCTACATAATTTTGTTCCCCCCTTTTTCCATGCCCTTTCCCCTCCCTCTTTTCTGTTGCTCTTGATTCTTCATTTCTGCTCCATTCCCTCGATTCCCATACTCCCAAAGACGAGAAAAAGGGTGAGTGAGAATCAAAGAAACAATCAAGAAAAAGGATGATCAAAATATAGCAGCCGTGAGGACGAACCAACGAGAGTGACCCTGCGAGGGAGAGAGGATGGCCGGGCGAAGCAACAACGAGAGGATGAATAGACGAGCGACGGACGAGGAACAATGAGAGTTGACGAAAGGGAGAGACGACTAAGAGTCAGGGAGAGCGTACAGCTAATAGAGAGGAAAATTAGATGAATGAATAGAAAAAATGAACAAAAGATAAGAAGAATGGATGGCTGAGAGTATACGGCTGTGAGCGAGAGAAAATAGATATAATAATGAATTTAAATGGTAAAGGTAAAGTTAATCTAAGATAAAATAAAGAACAAATGTGGTTTGAACAAAATTTTAGGAAGGAATCCTAAAACTTATGTCTATAAGGATATTTTTATATTCCCTTAATGAATATTTTTTTTCTTTTATATATATCATTGTTACACCTTTACCAATCATTAAGCTTCACTATTCATCCTTGGGTAATTTAGACTTTATGAAATTGAATTAGGAAGCTCTCAATATTTAATTTATTCTATTTCCACTCTCAACTTAATCTTCATCATAAATTTACCATTTGCCCATGATCTTATAATTTTGAGCTATTTTGAGTTGTTTCTCATGTTTAGTGTTATAGATTTATGCTCAATTCATTCCAAACAATTGCCTAAACACTCAGATAATTTATACCAAATTTATTGAGTTACTATAATACTGATTAGTATCATTAGGTTATAGAGGATGTTACTATGAATGATTTAGTGTTTTGATCCATTTTTGATGAAATCGATTGATGTTTTATGTTTCTTGTCTTGTGTAATTATGTAAATTATGTAACTTTTTGGTTTAAGTGTGTAATTATGTAAATTATTTGCAAACAATGTTCCGTTATGTATATAAGTATGGCAAGTTTACTTTTAACAACGTGTTATGTTTAAATGTTTTTGTTTAATTACAATTATTCCATAAATGAAATTTTAAAAATTGGTATTTTACAAGATTAATTCTTTTACAACTTGGGTAAGTTATACTAGGATTAGTCTTAAATGTGATATCCTACGATGGGTGTTACATTAGTTGGTATCAGAGCCCCGATTAGAGTCTTTTGGGTTTTGTGGTTAGGTCTGTTTTGCTTAAGTTATGTGATTCTCCGTGTTTGGTTTTCGAAAGGTTACATCTGACTCTTATTTATGTTTTTGATTACTGGTGAAGAAAGCTATGTCTCGTAATAGAGGAGCATGTGCAAATGTGGGACGCAATGAGGATCCAATGATAGCAACAGCAACAGCAATGCAGCATATGGCTGATGTGATTGTGCAACAAAACCAACGAGCTGCACAACAACAAGAAGCTAATGTTGATATTCTGAATTTGTCTGAATTCCGTTGTAATAACCCGCCGCAATTTAAGGGCAAGTTTGATTCGGAAAAGGCAAGTTTATGGATACAAGAGTTGGAGAAGATCTTTGAAGGTATGGGACGTGCAGATGATCGTAAGGTGACTTACGCCACCTTTATGCTTATGGGAGATGGAGAAAATTAGTGGAAAGCAACTCGAAGAGTATTGCAAGCTAAAGGACAAGAAATTACATAGGAGGTATTTTGTGAGGTATTTCTGGAAAAGTATGTTACCCAAGTGGCTTCAGTACTCAAGAGGGGGGTGAATTGAGTAATTAAAGATTTTTCGCAAAAGCCTTAAACAAATAAATTATACTGAATTTAATTATTAAAAGTCGTGAATGAGATGAACATAAGAAGAACAGATAATAATTAAATTGCAAGAATAAATAAAGTGCATAAAGATAAAGAGAATAAGGGTAGAAAAGCAGGCACGATATTTATCCTGGTTCGACCACCAACCACTTGTGGCCTACGTCCGTCCCAGAAACACGTTCGAGATTTTTCACTATTCAATACAAGCTTAACAACAGGTGCTTGCAACCTTTACACAACAGGGATACCTCACCCTATTTACTAGAGGGATACCTCACCCCCTTTGAAGGATACCTCACCTTCTTTACACCAAGGGATACCTCACCCTTTTACTAGAGGGATACCTCACCCTTACAAATTCACTAAGGGATACCTCACCCTTTTTACAGAAGCAGAGAATAGATGAAAAATAAACTCTCACTTAGAGCAGATATTACAAATTGAAGTGCTAATAAGCTCTCTAAAGGATACCTCAAGGTTTTGGCAAAAAGAGCATAGAAAATATGAAATAATCACGTTTTAATACAAGCAAATAATTCAAATGGTTGGGGACTTTTCAGAAGAGACCCAAGGTCTGTATTTATAGAGCAAAGAAAGCAACTAGCCGTTGGGTGCCAATTAATAAACCATTAAAAGCAAATATGGCCGTTGCTGCCATTTTTGAACGTTTCGTGAAAGCCAATTCTGGAGAACGGTATTCGAATGCCTTATGAGGTATTCAAATGCCTCACTTTGAAAAGCTCCGTGAAAACCAGTTCTGAAGAGGGTTATTCGAATACCTTAATAGGTTATTCGAATACCACTGATTTAAAGTGATTTAGAGAAACAATTCAGACACGGAGTTATTCGAATACCAAGTGTGGTTATTCGAATACCACTTTGAAAAACAGAAAACGTACAAACTTTAAAACATGGTTATTCGAATACCATATGGTGTATTCGAATACCTTTAATAAAACAGGGTTTCTACAAAAGCAAGTTATTCGAATACTTGGAGGGGTATTCGAATACCTCTTTGAAAAATAGAAAACGTATAAGCTTGAAACCCATTCTATTCGAATACCTAACAGGGTATTCGAATACCTCTGTTATAAAACCAGTTTTAAATGCTTTCAAATGACCAGAAAATGGTTGTTTAATTTTGGAAAAACCATTTTGAAAACATTTCTTTGCAATGCCAAATAATGAGATATCCAATGAGGCTTTTACAAGGATCCTAAGTCCTAAAACTTATTCTTGAAGAACTTGGACTTGGTCTTCTCATCATCTTCATGTTTGTCTTCACGTTTGTTATCATCAAAACTATTGCGCATGATAGCTAGCCAATTACATTCTCCCCCTTTTTGATAATGACAAACTAACATTTGAGAAAAGCATTAGTTCATATAAATTGGGATTCACAAAGTTTGTTTAGAGATACTTACTCCCCCTCTTTTTCATAAGAGGTGATTTATATTAGAGATGTGCACAGCAGCTCCCCCTTACTTTTGGAATCCAATTTCTATTTTTGTTTTGACTTTTTTTCTTGACTTTTCTCAAACAAAGACATTTAAACTTGTTCTCCCCCTTTTGTACATTTGATACCATTCTCCCCCTTTTGTCATGATCAAAAAGATGGGGCAAGTATTTTTCTCTCCCATTTTATCATATTAAACAATATATGCATGTCCTCAAGTTGAATGAATTTTGTCCATTTAAATTTATGCTTGAGGTAGTGTTCTCCCTACAACAAAATTCAGAGTGCTTTCATTGGTATCCATTAATGTTGGATCCATAGGGGTTAGTCAAACTCATAAGCCAATAAGCATTTAAAACAATGAGGCAAAAGCAAAGAAATGATTCTCAAGGGCAAAAATATATTTATCGATTAATTTGGCCAAGAAATCACTTGTTTGATATCATTTGTTATCATTTGTTATTACTTGTTATTATGTTCATACCACTTTGATATCACTTGTTGTCAAAATGTAAAGCATTTACCACTTGTTTGATATCACTTGTCAAGATGTTCTAAGTATTTACCACTTGTTAACAAATTCTTATAAATCTGACATATGTCAAGAAAAACACAGATATTAAATATTTCATATACCACTTATTGCACTTGTTTGTATATCAAAACAATAGCCAATTACATTTACCTTACAAAGGATTTAAATATGCAGCATATTCTAGAGAAAGATAAGGTGAAAGAGCAAGCAAAAATATGCATGTAAGACCATCATGTGATTTTCGTATGAGGCATAAATGAAGGCTTGATGAAATAAGATTAAAAGCATGTTATTTGTATTGCCTATGCAAGAAAAAAAAAGAGAGAAACGAAATAGAGAACACGATGAACAACTTGCTTTCAGCCTTGTGGTATTCGAATACCTCTTGCCGTATTCGAATACCCATCACATTTTATAAACTCCAGAAGGAGCAAGTATTCGAATGCCTTGTAAGGTATTCGAATACTCCAGATAGCATGTAACAAGTACTGATGAAGATTTTTTAGGTTATTCGAATACACATTTGGGTATTCGAATGCCCCAGCTAATAAAACCACAAGAACTCTGTACTGATGTATGGTATTCGAATACCATGGGAGGGTATTCGAATAGACCTATCAGAAAAACATGGATTTTCACGTACAGATGCAATGGTATTCGAATACCACAGGGAGGTATTCGAATAACTCAAACATAAAAGCATATATTTTGCATCCAGAAGGCATATTTGAGATAAGAAAACTTACCTTTTGATGGAAATACAAAGAAAATACCGTAAGAGAGCTTACCTTATTATTTGCCATTATTTTCTTATCTGTTCCAATGATTAAGAGCTTATTTCATAGTTGCAACTTCAAGCTTCATGAAAAGAAGGAAGAGAGCTTGAAGTTATTTCCGGTCTTGTGCTCGCAGAGCACTTCCAAAAATGCCGAAGTCAGTTCTAGGCTTTCAAGCACACCTGCAACACAATTTAATTTTTGGTTTTTGGTACCCAAATTTTCTTGGGTCCTTGAGTGTCAGTTTTGGGCAATATACCCTTTGGAACCCAAACCATTTTTGTCCCAATTTTTGTGTTAACATTCTTTCTTGCATTGCATGTTGAAGCACTGTGACCCTTCTTCCCACAATAGAAACATTTAATAAATGGGCTACATGAAATGCTAGAATTAACAAAATAATTTTTATAGGATTTGTGTTGATTATTCGGGTTATATCCTATTCCAGCCTTTTGAAAAACAACCCTTTGTTTTCCTAATAAAATATTTAAATTATCTCTTCCACATGTGAATTTGGCAAGGGTGTTCTTTAAATCTTCAATTTCATTTTCAAGCAAATGACATGAAGAACAAGAATACGAAGTAGAAGCATGTGAGGGATGAGATGAGCATGCATCAATAATTCCCAAAGTTTCATTTTCAATTTTTAGTTCTTCAATCTCTTTATTTAAAATAAGAATTTGATTTTCTAAAGAAGAGATTTTTTTCTTAGAAAAAGAAATTTGTTTTGTGAGTTTTAAAGTTTCGTCATGCAATTCTTCAAAGGCATCTTGTAACTCATCATAAGAAGGAGATACGTCAGAATTTACCTCGTTGTCGCTTTCTTCTTCTTCTTCTTCTCCTTTCGCCATAAAACATAGATAGGCTTCTTCACTATCTGAGCTATCAGTGGAGTCCATATCATTGTCATCCCATGCTATATAGACTCTTCTTTCTTTAGAGGGTTTCTTTTCAACTTTCTTTGGGGGAAATGGTGATCTTCTTTGAGTTCTCCTTTTCTTTAGGAACTTACCAAATTTTCTTACCAGAAGATTGAGATTTTGTTCATTTAGCTCAATGTTGTCCACGTCATCTCCATCGTCTTCTTCTTCATTATTGATAGTGGAGGTGGTGGCTTTAATCGCTATCCCCTTTTTCTTCTTATCGTTTTCCTCACTTTGGTCAAGCCTGTTGAGTTCTAATTCATGCTCATGAAGCTTTCCAAAGAGGGTAGCCAGAGACATTGTTGACAAGTCCCTCGATTCTGAAATTGCTGTTACTTTTGGTTGCCAAATCCTGCTAAGACATCTCAACACTTTGTTAATCAAATCTTCGTTAGTAAAATTCTTTCCTAATGATGCAAGATGATTAACAATGTGGGTGAACCTCTTTTGCATTTCTTGAATGCTTTCTCCTTGGTTCATTGTAAATAATTCATATTCGCGAGTTAGAGAATTGATTCTCGACCTCTTTACCTCACTAGTACCCTCATGGGTAACTTGTAAAGTGTCCCACATTTCTTTAGCAGTTTTACAATTTGAAATTCTAAAAAATTCATCATGCCCCAAAGCTGAGGTGATGATATTTTTGGCTACTAAGTTATTTTGAACTTTTCTTTTATCATCTTTAGACCAATCATTTCTAGGTGTCTCGGTTTTTACACCATTGACAACGCGTGTAGGTATAAATGCGCCATTTTCGACAGCATCCCACACATCTAGATCAATAGCCTCGATAAAAATTTTCATTCTTTCCTTCCAATATGCATAACCATCCCCATTGAAAAAGGGTGGTCGATTTATGGAAGTTGCTTCTGATAAAAACATTTGATGAAGCCATGTACTCTTGAAGCGGCTAAGCTCTTTATACAAGAGTCTAGCTCTGATACCACTTGTTACCCAAGTGGCTTCAGTACTCAAGAGGGGGGGTGAATTGAGTAATTAAAGATTTTTCGCAAAAGCCTTAAACAAATAAATTATACTGAATTTAATTATTAAAAGTCGTGAATGAGATGAACATAAGAAGAACAGATAATAATTAAATTGCAAGAATAAATAAAGTGCATAAAGATAAAGAGAATAAGGGTAGAAAAGCAGGCACGATATTTATCCTGGTTCGACCACCAACCACTTGTGGCCTACGTCCAGTCCCCGAAACACAGTTCGAGATTTTTCACTATTCAATACAAGCTTAACAACAAAAAGAGGTGCTTGCAACCTTTACACAACAGAAGGATACCTCACCCTATTTACTAGAGGATACCTCACCCCTTTGAAGGATACCTCACCTTCTTTACACCAAGGGATACCTCACCCTTTACTAGAGGGATACCTCACCCTTACAAATTCACTAAGGGATACCTCACCCTTTTTACGTAAGCGAGAGAATAGATGAAAAATAAACTCTCACTTAGAGAGATATTACAAATTGAAGTGCTAATAAGCTCTCTAAAGGATACCTCAAGGTTTTGGCAAAAAGAGCATAGAAAATATGAAATAATCACGTTTTAATACAAGCAAATAATTCAAATGGTTGGGGACTTTTCAGAAGAGACCCAAGGTCTGTATTTATAGAGCAAAGAAAGCAACTAGCCGTTGGGTGCCAATTAATAAACCATTAAAAGCAAATATGGCCGTTGCTGCCATTTTTGAATGTTTCGTGAAAGCCAATTCTGGAGAACGGTATTCGAATGCCTTATGAGGTATTCAAATGCCTCACTTTGAAAAGCTCCGTGAAAACCAGTTCTGAAGAGGGTTATTCGAATACCTTAATAGGTTATTCGAATACCATACGATTTAAAGTGATTTAGAGAAACAGTTCAGACACGAGGTTATTCGAATACCAAGTGTGGTTATTCGAATACCACTTTGAAAAACAGAAAAATCGTACAAACTTTAAAACATGGTTATTCGAATACCATATGGTGTATTCGAATACCTTTAATAAAACAGGGTTTCTACAAAAGCAAGTTATTCGAATACTTGGAGGGGTATTCGAATACCTCTTTGAAAAATAGAAAACGTATAAGCTTGAAACCCATTCTATTCGAATACCTAACAGGGTATTCGAATACCTCTGTTATAAAACCAGTTTTAAATGCTTTCAAATGACCAGAAAATGGTTGTTTAATTTTGGAAAAACCATTTTGAAAACATTTCTTTGCAATGCCAAATAATGAGATATCCAATGAGGCTTTTACAAGGATCCTAAGTCCTAAAACTTATTCTTGAAGAACTTGGACTTGGTCTTCTCATCATCTTCATGTTTGTCTTTACGTTTGTTATCATCAAAACTATTGCTCATAATAGCTAGCCAATTACAAAGTATTTTCTAGATAGTGCGAGGCATGCCAAGGAAATGGAATTTCTTGGATTAAGGCAAAGTGGAATGCGAGTAAATGAGTATGCTGCGAAGTTTCAGAGCTTGTCTAAGTTCTCATGGTATCTCCAAGTCCAGCTGGACGATGTTTGGAAATACCGCAAGTTTGAGAAAGGTTTACAAGTGGAATTGAAGAGAGGAGTACTGCCGATGAGGATGAACCAGTTTTCAGCATTGATGGACATGTGTTGCAGGCTCGAAGGATTGGAGTCATTGCGTGATTCGAGGAATCGTAACTTTGGCCCGTCTAAGTTTCAAAGAGGAGGAAATAACAACAACAATTGGTTTCAGTAGAAACCATATTCAAGGCCATTAGGTAGTCAGCAACAACAACAACAGCCACGTGGAGGAGGTCCAAGTGGTAATCGTTTTGGCCAGACTATGGCACTGCCAACAAAATATATGAAGTGTGGAAATGGCCCTATGACGAGAGATTGTATGATTAGGGAAATCATTTGTTTTAGATGCGGGAGGCCCGGTCATTTCTCGAGGGATTGTAATCAAGTAAAGATGGAGCCTTCAATGAGTAATGTTCGTGCTGCCTAGTCCTAAGTTGGAGGACGCGTATATACAATGAGTGGAGTTGAAGCCTCTCAGTCTGATGATCTTATTGAAGGAGAAGTTGTCATATCAGGTAATCTTTTAACTGTACTATATGATTCGGGTGCAACTCATTCGTTTATTGCATATGACTGTGTGGATCGATTTAAATTGCCTGTGTCTTCTTTGAACATTCAATTGATTGTTTCTACACCTACTGCCAAACCTGTTAGTACTTCAAAGATATGTCTAAATTGCCCTGTTACTATCAATAATAGCGACTTTTCTGTTAATTTAATTTGTTTGCCTCTTACCGATATAAATATAATCTTAGGAATGGATTGGTTATCTTCTAACCATATCCTGTTAGACTGTTCTAAAAAGACCTTAGTATTTTATGAGGATGAGATTTCTAGATTTTTGATTGCCAATTAAGTCGAATCATTATTGAGGGATGGAGCACAATGATACATACTGTCATCTTCTTTAGAAGTCAAGAATGAAAAAGATGTGAATGCTATTTCTGTTGGAAATGAGTTTCCTGAAGTTTTTCCCGATGAATATGAATTGTTTAGAATGAAATGCGGGATTGCCACGTTAATCATCTCAAAGAGAGATAGAGTTTTCTATCGATCTTGTACCAAGAGCGGGTCCAATTTCGATTGCACCATACTGGATGTCACCGTCAGAATTAGTTGAGCTAAAGAAACAATTGGAGGAACTATTGGAAAAACAGTTTGTGAGACCTAATATTTCACCATAGGGAGCTCCAGTGTTGCTAGTTAAAAAGAAGGATGGATCTTCGCGTTTGTGTGTGGACTATCGTCAATTGAACAAAGTTACAATCAAGAACAAGTATTTACTTCCAAGGATTGATGATTTGATGGACTAGTTGAAAGGAGCAGCTGCTTTCTCTAAGATAGATCTACAATCAGGTTATCATCAAATTCGTGTCAAGGTAGAGGATATACTTAAGACAACTTTTCGAACGCGTTATGGTCATTATGAGTATCTTGTAATGCCATTTGCAGTGACGAATGCTCCTGCGATATTCAAGGATTACATAAATAGGATTTTTCGTCTATATCTAGACAGATTTGTCATTGTTTTTATCAATAACATTCTGATCTATTCTCAAAGTCCAGAAGAGCATGTTGAACACCTCAGTATAGTTCTCCAGATTTTAAAGGAAAAGAAGTTGTATGCAAAATTGTCAAAATGTAAATTTTGGTTGGACGAAGTTTAGTTTTTGGGTCATGTGATTTCTAAGGATAGAACTGTAGTGGATCCAGCAAAGGTGGAGATGATTCTTAGTGGGAAAGGCCAACAACAGTGACAAAGATCTAAAGTTTTGTTGGATTAGCCGGATATTATCAGAGATTTATTGAAGGTTTTTTCAAGATAGCCATACCTCTTATACAACTTACAAGGAAGAATCAAGCTTTCATTTGCACAGAAGAGTGCAAAGAAAGTTTCCAAGAGCTAAAGAAAAGGTTGGCTACTGCACCAGTGCTAATTTTACCAAATCCGAATGAATCTTTTGAAGTATATTGTGATGTTTCTTATCAAGGATTAGGATGTGTATTAATGCAGAATAGAAATGTGGTACCATATGCTTCAAGACAACTAAAGGTACATGAAAGGAATTATCCAACGCATGATTTGGAATTAGCTACAGTTGTTTTCACATTGAAAATTTGGAGACATTTTCTATATGGATCTACGTTCAATGTCTTC
This sequence comes from Ormosia emarginata, assembly GCA_029884605.1. Classification (NCBI taxonomy): domain Eukaryota; kingdom Viridiplantae; phylum Streptophyta; class Magnoliopsida; order Fabales; family Fabaceae; genus Ormosia; species Ormosia emarginata. The sequence goes on from JAQQTP010000088.1 coordinate 54,278,052, forward strand.
AGTGATCATAAAAGTTTGAAGTATTTGTTTGATCAAAAGGAATTGAACATGAGGCAGAGAAGATGGTTAGAATTTCTGAAAGATTATGATTTTAAGCTACAATATCATCCTGGAAAGGTAAATGTTGTGTTAGACGCTTTGAGTAGAAAAGTAGTCAGTGTTTCTGCTATGATGATTAAAAAGGAACAACTGATAAAGCAATTCAAAAATATGTGGTTATCTATAGAGTTAGCGCCTGAAAGGATTCGTTTGAATAAGGTCACTATTTTGAATGATTTGTTCGAAGAAATATGAGAAAAACAAGAAGATGATGAGTTTTTGCAAAACGAGAGAGAATTTTTGAAGCAAGGTCATGCGGCAATTGTTGAGGAAGGGTCTGATGGAGTCTTAAGGTTCAAAGGTAGGATTTGTATACCTAGTGATTCTGATCTTAAGAAAATGATTCTCGATGAAGCTCACAATAGTAGGTTAAGTATACATCCAGGAATGACCAAGATGTATCAAGATTTGAAAAGATTATTTTGGTGGCCTGGGATGAAGAGAGATGTTGTTGAACATGTGTCATCATGTCTGGTGTGTCAAAAAGTGAAAGTTGAACATCAAAGACCAGCAGGTATGCTGCAGCCCCTAACTATTCCAGAATGGAAATGGAATAGTATTGCTATGGATTTTGTTACGAGTTTACCAAAGACTAGAAAATGATATGATTTTATATGGGTCGTTATTGATAAGCTTACGAAGTTTGCTCACTTCTTGCCAATCTATATTAGCTATTCATTGGAAAAGTCGACCCAAGTGTACATTGGTGAAATCGTTAGACTTCATGGTGTACCCACTAGTATCATTTCTGATAGAGATCCAAGGTTTATGTCAAGGTTTTGGTGAAGCCTACAGGAAGCAATGGGGACTAAACTTCGTTTGAATTATACTGTTTTGTGATTTCTATGTGCTGTGAATTTATTTTGACTATTCTGTAACTATTTTTAATCATTGTGAGTGATTTACTCCGAGTCAGAAAAATAATAATTTTTGGGCCAAGAAAAATCTTTATTGATTTATTCAGAGCTGGGGGATCTTACTAAACCCAAATCCGAGAAATACATGTCACAATCTTTTAATTTTTAGAATTTATCTGTAAAATAAAAATATTATATTTTTTATTTAACGGACAAAAATATACTGACTTGTGAACAGTATGTTCTATCCACTGGGTAATAATTTTTGTAACTATTGTCCATTGGGTAATAGTTTGTAGAAAATTGTTTAATGATTTATTTTATGAACTAATTAGAATAATTGAAGCTTGATGAGAACCAATAGGAAATGGTCAACGAAAATGGCTAAGCTAGTTAGTTTGTAACTAGATGTAACTAGATTATTCAAACTAAGTTAGTATAAGCCTAGGAAGTAACTAAATGAAGCAAACTTAGTTTGCTACTCATTAGGATTTCTAGTTACAAGAGTTTTCTAGAGTCTTCTATGTGAATGCATGTGTCTCAAAGCATGTCAAAAGGTTTTTGATGATAACAAAGTCAAAGATGAAGACCAAAGAGCAAAAGAGAAAGCCAAGTATCAAAGGAAGAAATCAAGAGGCTTAGATATAGGCATAAGTACATCAATGTTAAATGCTCCAAAGATATCTCAAATGGTTTTTCAAAAATGTTTTTAATCAATATGGGTTTCAAAGATAATTTCCTAAAAAGAGAACTTCTTTTATCATGGATCATGCCAAACAATGATACATTTTGTTTAATCCATGTTTTCTAAAGATGAGGAATGATTTAAAACAGTTTTAAGGCTTGAAAAATGAGTTTAAGGTATAGTGTAATCGATTACCAGGGTTCAGTAATCGATTACAAGCTAAACAGAAGCCTTGTAATCGACTACAACATTATTGTAATCGATTACCAGAAAGTCAGAAGCAGTGTAATCGATTACACAGGTAATGTAATCGATTACCGTATTCCCTGAATTCAAAGAACACGTTCAAAGGGGCCATGTAATCGATTACCCAAATATTGTAATCGATTACATCAAAAGTCAGAAGGCTCGTAATCGATTACACAGAGCTTGTAATCGATTACCAGAGACCCAGAAAGCCAAGAACACGTTATATTTTTCATGTAATCGATTACCAAACCCATGTAATCGATTACAAGTGGTCTGACATGCCCAACGGCTATATCAGAAGCACTAAAAATGGTTGGCTTGATTTACTCCAACGACTCTTTAATGTATGGGCTTTAAATACCATAGTTGGGACATCATTTAGTAAGTTTTCGCAGCCCAAAAACATCATAGCAATACTTTGAACGTGAATCAAACTCAAAAATCATCCATTGCTCTGTTTTCATTCAATCTTTGAGATATCCTTTGTGAGCATAAGTAGAGCTTCAATTTGTATCAATCTACTCTAGTGAGAGCTTCTTTATATCAATCTTAAATTCTGTATAAGAGAGAGGGTGAGGTATCCCTCCATTGTGTAAAGGGTGAGGCATCCCTTTGTTTCAAGAGACTCAAGCTCAAGGGTGAGGCATCCCAAGGAGTTGAGGGCTCAAGTTTGTAAAGGTAGTCAAGCACCTATTGAAGCTTGAAGATATAGTGGAAAATCTCGAGTTGTTGCTTGGGGACTGGACGTAGATCACAAGTGGATTGGTGATCGAACCAGGATAAACGATTGTGTTTGTTTTCTCTAAACCCTTCTCTTTATTTAATTTACTGCTTTATTGAATTGATTGGATATTGTTTCCTTTGGCTATCACATTTATAGGTAAAAGTGTTTATCTCATTTATCCAATCATCTCTAATTGTTTAATAGCTTCAACGAAAATTGTTTATCAAACGATTTGCGAAAGATTTGCGAACTTGCTTTACTTACTCAATTCACCCCCCCTCTTGAGTATTGAGGCCACTTGGTAACATTCTAGAAGATTGGTTAGTCATTCAAGTGTAACTAGATAATTAATAATGGCACTAGGAAATCTAACTAAGCTTAAATCTAGTTAGGATGTAATGAGATTAGAAACTTAGTTTGCTCTTCCTTTGAGCTCCCCGGCCACTTGGTAATTCTAGGGCCTTCTTGAACAAGCTTAATCATCTAATGTGACCATGGCATGATGACTTAATGACATAGGCCATGTGATAGTCATAACTGCTAGCTAAAATTTTTGACTCCTTTCCTATGCACTTCCATGGCTAAACACAAGCAAAGGAGAGGAAATTTCATTTCATCTTCATCACTTGGTGACCAAAGAGCATTCTCTCTATTCTCTTTCTTCCTAAACTCTTGAAAAACTCTATTCTCTCCATTTGTGAAGCTCACGACTAGCACACCCAACACCAACCTCCAACCTTCTATAATTTTATCCAGGTTTGATTTCCTAAACCTAAACACCATTCTAAACATCTTTCAAGTTGTGAACAAAGTCTAGTTCTTCCATCTACTCTCTTGAAAATCAAGTTAAATTTTCTATTCCTAAAGGTAAGAACTTTGTTTCTTGGTTCAAAGTTTGATTCTTGAGTTTCTAAGCCATGATCGATCCATGGTTTCACTTTATTAAGCTTAGTTTGTGGCTTGTGTTGGTTTAAGTTTGTTAAGGTTTCCTTTGGAGGGCTACACGAAATTCTTGGAGGGAGCACTTGTAGGATTTTGTCATCTTTGAGGTAAGAGGGAGATTATCCTCATCAACCATATATTGGTAGTGAGGAAGTGGCTTGTTTGTAGTGGAAAATCCATAAGGATTTATTCACTTGCATGGTTTATAGTTTACTTTGTTTGTGATTATTTTGGTTGGTATGTTTATTGCTTTGATTATGTGCTTGATTTTATGATTTTAAAGCATGTTAATTTATTGTGTTAAGTAGGATGTGATTCATATGATAAAAAGTTGTATGAGGGTTCCAAAGAACCTATGAAGGCTCACGGTTTTGAACATCACCAAGAGAACAAGATGTTTCAAATTATTTCTTGAGTTATGGATTAAAGGATTTAATGATAAGAAATGGGATTAAAAAGTTTTGTAAAGGATTTTGTGATGAAAAGTGATTAATCATGATTGATGATGCATAAATGAATTTTGGGCTAACATGCCAAAGTTTGGTTTTTTAGATCCAAGATTAGTTTACTAAGTGTAGACTTTGGTAATTAGTTAACAAGAATTTAATTTAATGAATATTTAGTAGAAAAAGGAAAATAGATTTAATATTTGGAATTAAATTAGCATATTAAAGCTATAACAATAAATAAAGGGTCAAAACTTGAAATTAGCTAACGTATAGCTCACCCTTTGCGTTTTGAATCGCGTTCGAAAATTTTGAGCTGTCATATTTAAATAAATCAAGAAAAACAAATTTCTGTAAAGAATAGTGGAAAATATTACTTTAAGAATTTTTAGTAGGATAATATCTTAAATAATGCTAAATTTTCCCAATTATATAGAGAATTTTATAAATAAAGTTTAGAAAGCTACAAAATATTTTACGTAGGTGAAAAATGCTAGAAAAACCTTATGCGGTTTAAAAATAGTGATTTTTAAGTTACGCGATTGAGAAAATGATTTAAAATGGCTATGCGATTGAGAAAACGTTTAAAAATATTTTCACGATTTTAAAAACGTTGAAAAATATTTAGGCTATTTGAAAACGTAAGAAAAATGTTACGCAATTTCAAAAATGCGATAAAATGTTTACGCGAATTAGAAATAACAGCTGTTTGCTGTCGGGCTATAGTGGTGGACCTAGTTATGTCAAAAAGTGATACAGCCAAGAAATGGTGTGTGTATGTGAAATTCTGTATGAATAAGTTTTGTATGTGTTTTGGATCATACATCATGCATAGAAAAGCGTGTCGGCGCATTTGGTTAGGGCAAGTGTGCCTAGGAGATGGAAATTACACCTTTGTGCGGGCGAGAATTGCGTAGTTACGATCTTCAATGATCTTGGAGATGTTGGGGTGTGGAAAGTTGTAAGACCCTCTGTAACACCCTCCCTAGGGTATCACATGTCTGACTCCCGACTCATAATCTGAAAAGAAATTCGCACAAAGTTTGAGTTATAAAATATAGGTTTTAAAATTTCTTTCTTTACTGAAACGTAAACTTACTGAAAATATTATGTAATACCGAAAATCATATTTCAACTATTTATTATGCAATATTGACACTAATTAATATTTCACAATTTAAAGAGAAATATAAAATTAATAGACTCTTTTTTTTTTAACAGTAGCAAACCCCATAACGGGTCCTACTTAATAGCACGGTACAACACTAACATTAAAACTTAGCATACTTATTCTGTTGTGTATCCATCTTGTTACACCAGACATCTGTTCTACATCTGTTCTTTGTCAACACTGCACACCTTCGAGTCCTGAATGTCCACTCCTTATTGTTGTCACCCATCTCAGAGTATTCATTGCCCGTTATGTCTAAGACAACTCGATCCTTCTATTATTTGATTTTAACAGTACAGATACAACAAAACAACATAACAAAGAGGTGAGATCACCTACGCCAATACCAACATGGCAGCACAGAGATAACACAAACAACAATATCATACAGGGATATCATACCAGAAATATGATCATGCATCAATATTAATCAACTATCATCATCCAATCATTTATCAGTTAAATTATCATAAACAACAATTACGATAATACCTCAGCATTATCATCATCATCATCCAAGTATTCAAAAATAATTGTCATAGCCAATATTCCTCAATTAATATATCACACAGATATAAATGTACAGATTATGCATGTACACAAGACTCGATTTCCTACTCCATGGAGCTAAAACTCAGGTCGGAGAAATGATCGAAAAGATCTGCCGGTACCACGTGCCTCAGACCACGTGTTTTAATTCTCATTTCAATTTTTGCACATCTAGCACATACACGACAGTCTTTATCAGATCTTGATTAAGAATAGTGTCTCGGTCCGGATCATCGGTGTGTTGCATCGGTCTAACCTACGGGAAGAAGCGCGACCAACCACCCGTGTAGGCAACCCGCACCCCGATGCCCCCAAGGTCAACAAGTGACCTACACTACGCATATCGCACCCACTCAAGAGGTGTGTTTCTCCTAGGCAATCAACCATATCCAGTCATTATCGGACCATTCCAATGCAAGTATAATGCACCAAATCCAATTATAGACAAATATGTCATTTTCTCACAAACAGTGTATGGACACTGGTTCAACAGTAATCATACTGTACTTTCAACAGCAAAAATCATGTTATCACGTTTTCATAGTTGTAAAACACTTTTACCGTATTTTCACAATCGCGTAACATTTCTGCTACGTTTTCATAATCCAAAAACTTTTCTGTTATGTCTTCACAATACCATAACACTTCTTTTATATTTTCACAATACCGCAACACTTTTGTTACGTTTTTAAAATTCCAAAACGTTTTTATTACGTTTTTACAATACCGTAACACTACTGTTATGTTTACAAAATTTCGTAACATTTCTGTTACGTTTTCAAAATGTTGCAACTCTTCTGTTGCACTTTTAAACCACGTACTAATTTTTAACATTTTTCTCAATCGCGTAAAAACATACGTTTCTCAAATCGCATAGTATTTTTCCATTTGTTTCAAAATCGCGTAACTTAAAAATCATTCTTTTACGTCACGTAAATCATTTTCTATCATTCTCAAAATATTTAAAATACTTTCCAAATCTCATAACAATGTTCTATCATTTTCACAATCACGTAAAAATATTCTATCACTATTCAAATCACGTAGTGATTTTTCAACAATATTTGATTCGCAGTAAAATATTTAAACGCTTTTCAAATCGTGTAGAAATATTTAAACATTTTTCAAATCGCGTAGAAATATTTTATCGTATTTCAAATTGTTTTTAAGATACGTAAAATATTTTTCAACATTTTTCAATCACATAAAATATTCCTCAATATTCCAAACATTATTTTGGACTTAAATAAATCAATATCATTTTTAACACATTGTTCAAAATTGCGTAGCTTAAAAATCACATTTTTAAGATCGTAAAACATTTTTCATCACAATTTCATTACAGAAAATACTTCTTAACCTTCAAAAATTCCTCTTCAACTTTTCTCAAAATAATATAACTTTATATTTCATTTAATATATTTTCTTACTCAAGAAAATATTTTTCCACAGATCTTTACTCAAGAAATTCTTTTTCAAAATATACTTCACAGAAATCACTTTTCCATTGATGTAAATCAACGTTTCAAAACTTAACATTTTTCTAACGTATTTCAAAACTTGAAAATAAGTTATACGTTAGTAAATTTTCAAAACACCATTATATTCTCCATTTTTCCCAAATCATTTCCAAACACAACCTTCTTCAAAATAAATTGAAGTTCGAAAACATTTTCGTTTACAAAAACTTGATTTTCTCAAGTGATAAACGCTACGATTTCCTTTCCAAAATCCTTGTATTAAATCCGAGTCACGTTTCCACTTTGAAATTCACTTTTTCATAAAAATCAAGGCATTACAAGCCTTAAAAAAAATGTGGACATGACTATTGAAACCATCAAATATTTTTCCTTTTAAATTGATATGGTTTTACACAAACAAAATCATTAAAAATCCTTTACAAAAACGTAAGACTCATAGTCTTTGAAAATCAAATCATTTGTTCATTTTCAATTTTTCACTTTCTTTGCAAATCCATTTTCACTTTCTTTACAAATCCTTTTTCACTTTCTTTGCAAATCCTTAAAATCATCTTTGCTATTTTCATTTAAATCTCATGTTTAGTTAAACACTTAGAAACTTTTTACACAAAATAAATTAATAAAGATCCTTCTAAAAACCGTGTTCTTGTTCTCTTGAAAAACAAACCCTTTGTTTATTTTCCAAATTCTTCAAATCATTCGTTTTCATCATTCATGAAAATCTTAAGTTATAAACACCTATGTTGAGGTGTCTTGTTCGAAATCCACCATGTTCTAAATACTCAAAAATCAATTCTTTTGTTCTTAAAAATTTTTAACATGAACCCTAATCAAGGGCATCAAAACCGTAGCTCTTCCTTGGCTATTGGAGCCAAAAATCAATTTTCTTTCCACCATCAAGTCATAGCATATACATATATATTTCATCATAAATAATATAAGCATACCATTAAAGCCATAAAAGCATGTATAGCATATCAAGCATATCATCAAAGCTATAAAATCATGCAAAGCATATCAAGCATAGAAAATTAATCAAAGCTCATAAACACCCACAAATTAATTACATGACCATAGATATGAATCCTCACATGGATTCCACATCCATCAAATAAAATACCATCTCTCACCACCATGCTTAGTTGGTGAGATGGATCCCCCTCTTAACTCTTGAAGATCCTCAAAAACTCCTTGTTTTGTTTCTTTTTCCAAGTCCTTCATCACCAAGAGCTTCTCAAATTCAAAACAAAATACATAAAAATTAGTATACTAAGCTTGATTAAGAGGAACCATGGATCAAACATGGTTTAGATCATGAAAAAGAGAGAAGAAAATGAAGTTTCCTTATACTTCACCTCAAAAACCCAATAACTTTGATCTTGAAGAAACTCCTTGAAGATGAATGATTTAGAGAAAATATTCAACATGAAAGTTGCTTAGAACATCATGTAGATTCAAGATCTATTGTTGGATGAAATTAAAAAAGATTGGATGGTGATTTTAGGGTAGATAACCGAATGGTTTCTCTTGAAGCACAAAGATGAAATTTTTGATTTTTGATAGAAACTTGAAGCTTGGATTTGAAGATCAAGATGAATGATTTTGGAAAAACTCATAACTAGAGATGTTCTTAGAATGGTGTTTAGGTTTAGAAAATCAAGTTGGATGAAATTTTTGAGTGATGAAGGGTGTTCTTGATGGTCATGGCCAAAACTTGCTTGGAGGAGAGGTGGAGAGAAAAGTTTGATGAGTTTTTGCTTTTGGAGGAGACAAAGATGATCAAGAATGATCAATAATGACCAAGATAGCTAATAATGGTCTTCAAAGCTCTCAAAATCAGACCAAAACCGTGCCCCCCCCTTCTTGCATTCTTCTTGAGTGCAAAAATCAAAAGTAAGCCATTATGATGTCTAACTTGACCAAGACATGCAAAAATGACATAAAGCTTGTCTCTTTGTCTTCTAAACACTCCAAAACCATCACCTTCTCTTCATAATGCATTCAATAAAGTTGTCTTCATTATTTGCCACCATTTGAAGCATTTCTAGCCATTGATTAATTCAATGGTTAGGATTTAGGTAAATTTTTAATTTTAGAAGACTAAATCTAGGCCATTGGATTTTTCTCCTTTAAATTCTAGCCCTTAGATGTGTCTCCAAAATTAAGGGTCAAGATTGCTCCTTCTAACTTTTAATCCAAGGGTCCTAATTAGTCTTTGCTACTTTAGAAGACCAAATCTCCACCATTGATTAATTCTTCATCCAATGGTCATAAATGGTCTTTGTTACTTTTTAAGATTAAATCTCCACCCTTGATTTAATCTAAATCCAATGGTTATAAATGGTCTTTGTCATTTTTCAAGACCAATTCTACACCTTTGATTACATCTATGGTTGATATCAAAGCCTTCCTAACTAAGCTTATTCTCACACCATTGATTAAATCAATGGTTATTATCCAAGGCTTCTTTATTAAGTTTGTTTCTTAACCTTTGATTAAATCAATGGTTAATATTCAAACTAAGTATTCTCATCCAAGGGTATAAATCAAGTCAAGCTCTCTTTGTTGACTACGCAGTATAATATTTATTCTCGTATCCTACAAATAATATTTTTACTGTATTTTTATCATCCGATAATTAAATACAGTATAAAATACAGTACAAGAAATTTTCTAAAACTGTTTCCGGATTCAGGTTTAGTAAGATCCCCTGTCTCCGTCTAAACAGTACAAATTTTTCTATGCGTAGAAAAATTTTCACTTTGTGGGACCCACCTGGGCCCACGTATGGCCACCTGGGCCCACATACCCCTTGCGGGGCCCACAGACAGGAAAAATTTCAAAATCATCCATAAAATCACAAAAATTATAAAATGCACAAATATCAAATCAGATTACGTGGAATAATTACCTAACGGTAAAAATTAAATTACGTAAAGTTTTCTCCGGCCCGAAAATTTTTATTTTCCTGACACGGAGTAAATCACTCAAAACAATCAAATACGTTGACGGAATAAACAAAATAATTTTACAGTGCACAGAAATTACTAAACAGTGAAATTCTATTAACTGTCAAAATTACTGTTTAAGAGATAGGAAATTTTGGGATGTTACACCATCCGTAGGGCATCACATTTCCGACTACAAGCTCATAATCTGACAATTAGTTCATAAAAGATTTGAGTTATATAACATGAGTTTTAAAATTTCTTTTCGCAGAAATATAAACTTACTGAAATTTATAGGTAATACTAAAAAATAGATTTAAACTGATTAATATACATTACTGATACCACATAATATTTATCAATTATTTAGGAAACATAACACTTACAGACTCAATTTTAAACAGTAGCAACCCCATGACAGGTCCTCTTAATCGCACAGTAAAACACTAACGAGAAAACTCAACATACTTATTTCGTCTTGTATCCATCTTGATGTGTCATATATCTATTCCTCATCAACACTGCACACCATCGAATCTGGGATGGCCACTCCTCGATATTGTCACCGAACTCAGAATATTTGCTTCTAGTTAAGTGTAAGAAACTCGTTCTATCTACTATACAATTTTAACAATACAAGCACAACAAAACAACATAACAAAGAGGTGAGATCACCTATGCCAATACCAATATGGTAGCATGGAGATAACACAAACAGCACACCATACAGGTATATCATACCATAATTACAATCATGCCCTCATCATTATTTATCATCACAACAGATGTAATAAATAGTAATTACGATCTTGCCCTCAATATTTTCCAAATATTCAACAATTCAATTATCATAAATAATAATTATGATAATGCCCTCAACATTATCCAAATATTCAACATTTCAATTATTATACCAATAATTACGATAATGCCCTCAACATTATCCAATATTTCTCTGTTAATATATCACACAGATATAGATATTCAGATTATGCATATGCACAAAGACTCATTTTCCTACTCCATGGAGGTTTTCACAATTTCGAGAAGAATGCTCTGGTTAATTGTGCAGCCTTAGCCCACAGACAATCTCCAGTCTTTCTAGTTAATTATCCAACCTTAGCCCACAGACAATCTCTAGTCTTTGAAAAGAATCGTGTTCTTGTCGGGTATCGTCAATGCGTTGCAACGGACTGCATCGCCATGTGGCACAGGGTACTTGCCACTGCCCACTGGATCGACCGCCAAGCCTTGACGCCCCAAAGATCCATCATAGATCTCACTTTTCAATTCTCATTCTCTCTTCGACCACAAAAGCCATAATAGTTATCAGCTATATTCCGTTCAATGCACGAATATCTCAATGCAAGTTCTGTTCAATTTCATCATATGCCTCAATGCATATCTTTCAATTCGGGGTCCACACACTGGCCCAACAGTATCATTAATGTATTTTCAATTGTGAAATCACATTATCACATTTTCTTAATCGCGCAACACTTTTATCGCATTTTTCACAATCGTGCAACATTTTTGTTAGGTTTTCACAATTTCTTAACATTTCTGTCGCGTTTCCAAATCGCGTAGCGATTTTCCATCGTTTTCTCAATCGCGTAAAATATTTCATCATTTCTCAATCACGTAGCGATTTTTCAACAATATTTCAATCGCGTAAAAATATTTAAACGCTTTCCAAATCACGTAGAAATATTTAAATATTTTTTTTTTTCAAATCACGTAACTTAAAAATTACGTTTTTAAGTTACGTAAATTATTTTTCACCACTTTTCCACTATGTAAAATATTTCTCAACTTTCCAAATTCTTTCATCCTTTCTCAAAATAATATGACTTCTCACTTCTTTTTCCATATTTTCTTACTCAAGAAAATCCTTTTTGTAATATATTCCATAAATTCACCATTTCATTGAATTAAAGCAATGTTTCTAACTTAAAATTTCCTAACGCACTCCAAAACCCAACGGATGAGTTATACATTAATAAATCTCAAGTCACCATATATTCTCCATAATTCTCAAATCAATTCTAAAAATCAATCCTCTTTAAAATAAATTGAGGTTCAAACACTTTCAACCTCTCTTTTCCACTCATATACGAAAATTCCATTTTTCAAGTGACAAAACACTTTGTTTCTATTTCTTTAATCCTTGTAATAGATCAATTCTATTTCTACTTTGAAATCACTTTGTTTCATAAAACCAAGGCATTACAAGCCTTCAAAACCATGGTACATGGCCATTGAAACCATGAAATATTTTTCCTTCTAAATCAACTAAGTTCCATTCATGTTTTTACACAAACAAAACCATTAAATTTCCTCCAAAAACCGTGAACTCTTGGTCTTTGAAACCAATCCATCTTTTCTTTTCCCTTTCCTTTCTAATCATTCAATTTTACCATTCATGAAAATTTTAGTTTGGAGACACCTATTTTGAGGTGTTGAGGCCGAAATCCTCATGGTCATTGGAACCAAAATTCCTTTTCCTTTCCAACAATTTTTATGGCATACATAACATATAATCAACATATTATATTTCAACCATACCATAAAAGCAATAAAAATCATACTAATCATACAAGCACAAATAAATCATGCAAAACACATAAACCACATAAACACCCACAAATAATTACACAATTATGGATATGAATCCTCACATGGATTCATCATCCATCAAATACAAGATTCTTCTCTCACCACCATACTTGGTTGGTGAGATGGTTCTCCCTCTTACCTCTTGAAGAACCTCCCAAGCTCCTTGTTTTGCTTTTTTTTCCAAGTCTTTCACCACCAAGGGCTTCTCTAACACAAAACAAACCATAAGTTTATTAGCATATCAAGCTTGAACAAGAAGAACCATGGATCAAACATGGTTTAGAACATGAAAATAAGACAAGTAGTGAAGTTTTCTTACATTTCACCTTAAAAACCCAATAAGTTTGCTCTTGAAGAAAGTCCTTGAAGATGATGGATTTAGAACTTGGCCTAAACTACAAAGGTTCTTGGATTGAGGTATAGATTCAAGAAGTAAGGGTGTTTGAAATTTTTGAGTGATGGAAGGTGGTCTTGGGTGCCTTGGCCGAAACCAGCATGAAGAGAAATGGAGAGAAAAGTTTGAAGAGCTTAAGCTTTTGGAATGATCAATAATGGTCTTTAAACCTTGCTATAGCCTTAAGGCCATCACAAAACCGTCCCCCCTTCTTGCGCTCTCAAAGAGTGACCAATTTCACTAGCCACCATTTTAAGCATTCTTAGCCATTGATTAGATCAATGGTTAGGATTAATGTAGCTTCTAGGTTCTAAGTATACCTTCTATATTGATAAGACTAAATCTAGGCCATTGGATCTTTCCTCCTTAAATTCCTAGCCATTAGATGTATCTCCAAAGTGAAGGGTCAAGATCACTCATTCATACTTTCCATCCAATGGTCATAAATGGTCCTAGCCATTTTATAAGACTAAATCTCCACCGTTGATTAAGTCGAAGGTGGATATCCAAAGGCTTCAACATTAAGTGTAACACCCAACTTTTAGACAAATGACAGTTTTATCCTGATTGTACTGTTTTATGTTTTTTTTATGTTATAAAATTTATTTGACTGTTTCGTGTTCATATTTGAGTGTTTTGTGTGATTTACTCCGAGTTAAGAAAATAATAATTTTCAGGCCGGGGAAATCTTGTTTTAATTATTCGGAACTGAGGGATCTTACTAAACTCAATTCTGAATGATATGTATATTAATCTTTTAATTTTTAAGATTTAACTGTGCAATAAAATAATTTTATATTATTATAATATTATTTTATCTGACAGTACCTACAGTTTCAAAAATAGTAAAAATCTGCTCTAAAACGACCATGGACCTAAAAAAGTCTGTGGGACCCGCGTTTAGAGAAGCAGTCAACATTTTTGGCTAGACTAAATTCTAAGCCAATAGAAACAAGTCAACGATGAAGGCTTGAAAGGTTTGGACCAATAGAAAACAAGTCCACAAAAGTGGTTAGACTTGCTGAAATCAAACTAGAAGGTTTAATCAAGTTAGTTTAAAACCTAACTAAGTTAACATAGAAGGCTTATGTAGTAACAAAGTGAAGTAACCTAGTTAGCTATTTAGTTAAGTTCTAGTTAGACAATGATCTCAAAATATCAAGACTAACCTAGTTAACCTAAGTAACTATATAATTAGGTAAGTAACTAAACAAATTAATCTAATGCACCTAAATGTAACTAGAAGACCAAATGGATCACAAACTTGGTTTGCTCTCCATTAGGGCAATTCGGCCAAGAGCTTTCAAGAAGCTTCAAGAAGAGCTTAGTCACTTAGTGACTAGGTTTTTATGCACCAATGAAAGACAAGCTTGGAGGCAAAGCTTTGCATAGCAACCCTTGATTACATCTAAGGTGATTAAGTGGTCTTGGAAGGTCAAACAAAGTGGCCACCTCCTCTTGGAGTTCCACGGCCATAAGCTTAGTTAGGAGAGCATTTTTGCTTCATTCACTTCATCTTCTATCACTTAACTTACTCTTTTCTCTCTTCAAAAACAAACAATCACCATTGTTGCTCTTTGAAGACCATTCGGCCAAGCACCTATATACCACCATCCAACCATCTAAAATTTCATTCAACCTTATTTCTCAATCCTAAACACTATTGTAAGAACATCTCTAGTTGAGAGTTCTTCCAAAGTCCTTCATCTTAGACTTAGAAAATTACTTTGGAGATTTTTCCTATACGGTGAAATTCCCTGTTTTTCATTTTTAACTTGATTTCTAAGATTCTAAGCCATGATTGATCCATGGTTTATGTTTTTATCATATAGTTATAACTCTTTAAAAATTTGTTTGAGCAAGTTAGGATTCTTTGGAGAACCACACGAAATCCATAGGAAGGAGAGTAGAAGGTTTTATCTTCCTTAAAGGTAAGAGGGATATTTGATCTCATCAACTATGTGTGGTGATGAGAAAATAGATTGTATGTGTGTGAAGAATCCATAAGGATTCACTTGTTTGATTGTTTAAATGCTTTCCTATTTGTGTTTGATATTGTTTGTATGCATGTCTAGAAGCTTTAAAATATAGTGCATGTGTTGATATATGCATGATTATTAATTAGGATGTGAATAATATGTAAGGTTTACATGAGTGTTCCAAAGAACACAACCATGAAGCTTTCGGCTTCATCATGAAAAAGAGAACTAAAATGTTCTCCACTATTTTCTAAAGGAATGACTTAATGGAATTAGGTAAGTTAATGAAATTCAAAATGATTTACAAGATAGAAAATGATCCAGAGATCAAATGCCAAAGCTTTGTAAAATTTGGCCAACATGCCTTCTTAATGTGTAATCAATCCAAAAATTTATTTTCTAAGTATAGATTAGATGTTTAACCTAAAAAGAATACATTTGCAATGAATTTTCAAGACTTAAAGAAGTAAACTAATTTTTATTAGAATATAGTATAAGAGAGAAAAGGACAAAACTCTTGAACAATACTTATCTTTGAGTATTAAAACACGATAGTGATTTTTAAAGTATATTCTGTAATAATAAACTAAAACAAAAGAATTCTTAAAAGGAAAACGTAGAAAACACAATTTTCATAAATTTTATAGACAAAATGCAGTTAAAATTTGTTAGAAATACACAAATAAAAAGAAGAATGTTTTATAATATAATTATAAACATAAGGAAAATATTCTACGTAGTTTAAAAGTATTAAAAATAGCTTATGCAGTTTTAAAAATAGAGATTTTAAAGCTTTACATTTAAGAAAATGATTTAAAAATCTTACGCGATTGAGAAAATGATTTAAAAATACTATGCGATTTTAAAAACAGCAAAATATATTCACGAGATTTAAAAACGTTTGTAAAAGTGACGAGATTGTGAAAACGTGATAAAATTTCTACGCGATCAAATGGAACGAGTTTTACTGTCAAGTGGTGAACCCGGACATGTTGAGATATGGTACTGTCAAGTGGTGACATACTATATATTGGAATTTTTGAGATTGAGGACATTTGTGTAAATATAGTAATATTATAGTAATATTTTGAGACCGAGGGTGTTTTGGTAATTATTATTCTTATTCATGCATTGGGAGTCATGTCAATTGGTTTGGAATTGGCGATTGATTGACGAGGTGAATTACATCATGTTGTCGGTGTGATAAGCATAGTGTGGTTCATCGAGTGGACTTGGAGACATTAGTGTGCGGAGTATTCCACATGTGGACAGTTGGTCGCTTCTCTGGGTCGTGGTAACTGGTAACACACTAATGATCTTGACACGCACTATACTTAATCAAAATCTTGTAAAGACTATTTAGTACGATGCCTGTAGTGCACGACGTATTTTGGACTGTGTACTACTACACGACGTTGGACTGTGGACTATAGACACGACGTTGGACTGTGGACTATAGACACGACGTTGGACTGTGGACTATAGACACGACGTTGGACTGTGGACTATAGACACGACGTTGGACAGTGGAATAGTTTGGTTGGGCAGCCTGAGGTACTAATAGATCTTTACGGGTCATTCTCTCTGATGTCTGTGTATAGCTCCATGGAGTAGGGATGAGTCATTATACATTTTGCATTGTGACATATATTTTTATTGTATTGTTTGTGACATTACGTATGATGTGTTAAATTGTATTATTGTTTATGATATTTTTTTATGTATATTGTATCAAACTGGGGTATTTGTTATTTTGTCGTTTCCTTAATTGCCATGCTGGTAATGATGTAGGTCATCTCACCTCTTTATATGTATTGTTTTTGTATTATTATTTATGTTTTTAAAGAGTTTGAGGAAGAGGAGCAGCCTCTAGACTGTTTGTACCCTGAGGAGGAGCAACAACAGACGAGTGATCAGTTTGACGAGTGCGAGCTGTCCGATCATCCATATCCTTTGGACCGATTTTGTGATTATGGCATTGTCGGGATTTCTTGGTTTCGTGAGACTGGAGTTTCACGGAGGTTCGGAGGCCTGGCGTCTGCGAGAGGATCGAGGATCGATGATTTACTTGGGACGTTTGATTGTGTCCCTACGTGGAGAGTTTGATGTTGAGCCAGTTTTTACTACTACTTTATACCTACATCTGGAGATGCCTTTGGATCTGAGGCGCCACTGGGGAGGACTTTTTCATGTACCCAGTGAGATCAGTATAGTGTCAACTACCCGGACTCCTGTCCGTAGAACTGTTAGACATCCTGGATTTCTATCACCCGAGGTTTCATCTGAGAGTGATCCTTCGGAGGGTTAGAAGTCTTTGATGTGCACTTGGGCATATATATGTTTTGTAGTGTACTAACTCTTTACTATTTTATTTAAATATTTGTAGTTATAAATTATTTGTATAACTTAAGACAAGATCATATGAACATTATTGGTGTGTAATAATAGTTTGTTTTATATTATGTTTCGTGTTATTTTACTTAATGATATCCAGTATAAAAGAAAAAATTTTACAACTCCTATTAATTATGTATCGAATGTTTTATAACTTGGGTAATATTTTATTTATTTTATTTTATTGCTTCATAAATGTGACATCCCCACAAGGGTGTTACATTAAGCTTGCTTCCTATTGGTCCATCATAAAGTTGTCATAACCACTAATGTTGACTAAGTAGTATATTATTTATTTTTATTTGCTATTACCCAACGAATAAAATATTTTACTATATTTTTATTGCCCGATAATTAAATACTGTACAAATCACAGTAAAAGAAAATTTTTAAAACTGTTTTCGATTTTGGGTTTAGTAAGATCCCCCGTCTCCATCTCAATAGTACAAAATTTTCTGGTTGTAGACAAATTTTTACTTTTCGGGACCCACCTGGGCCCACAGACAACCCATGGATAATATTAAAATAATCAGAGAAATATAAAAATTTCATAATCATTCACAAAATCATAAAAATTATAAAACTTACGAAAATCAAATCAGATTACGTAAAATAACTAAGACTTAACAGTAATAATTAAATTACGTAAAATTTTCCCCGGCTCGAAAATTATTATTTTTCTGACACGGAGTAAATCACACAAAATGATCAAATGTATTCACGGAATACTCAAAATAATTTTACACTACACAGAAATTACTAAACAGTAAAATTCTATTAACTGTCAAAATTATTGTCAAATAGTTAGGAAATTTGGAGTGTTACAAAAGTCATATGTGGCCAGTTGGTAGCACCTTTGCGTCGTGATATCATGTGCAAACTCACCAATGGTCTTGACTGAGTTGCTATTCTTTTCGTGATTTGTTAAGAGTGTCTTGTATTAGCCATGTTGCGCACCATGATTTGATATATTGGCACATGAGTTAAGACTAACAATATACAGACATGTACTCCCTATCTTTCTCTCCGAAATTATGGTTAGCTCCATGGAGTAGGAATTGGCCTTGGTACATATGCATAATGAGTCAGCATATTGTCATGATTATTTAACCATTTAATTAAAATATATGTGATGTGATAATATCACTGCATGTGAAAAATATTATATCTGTATTATTTACTGTCATTTTTTATACTACCTCATTGGTATTGATGTAGGAGATCTCACCTCTTTGTTGTATTGTATTTGTTTTATTGTATATGTTTAATGAAGACCAAGGAGACGAAGGAGCTGGTAACTCTATTTACCACTAGTAGCGTATCTTTTGTTGTATTTGTTTCAATGGTGGCGAGTCGTCAAGTTCTAGGTTTTGTTACCATACAGTTCCATTGGAGAATTGATGCATGGAGGTTTGATTATGGAAACAAGAGATTTCTGTATATTGGGGACTTAACTCTTAACCTCAATGGTACTAGAGGTGGAACTCCCATATTGACGCAGCATGCTTCAGTGCGTCTTAAGTTTACGATGCTTATTTGTGAACTCTGGGGTGGTAGTTCTTACACTCTGCAAGAGGATTCGATGGTATCATCAACTAGGACACCTACAAGGCGTTTGTTATATCCGTCAGGTTTCTTTAATGAGGAGGAGGAGGATCCTGCTAAGGGCCCGAATCCTTAGTTTGGTTTGGGAAAGTTAAGCTTAAGTATTCTATATTCTCGTCGTGTGTAATGTATAAATTAACTTTTTGGTTTGAATGTGTAATTATATAAATTATTTGCAAACAATGTTTCGTTATGTATATAAGTATGGTAAGTTTACTTTTAACAACGTGTTATGTTTAAATGTTCTTATTTAATTACAGTTATTTCGCAAATGAAATTTTAAAATTGGTATTTTACAAGATTAATTCTTTTACAACTTGGGTAAGTTATATTAGGATTAGTCTTGAATGTGATAGCCTACGGTGGGTGTTATAGAGAAAATGGGTTAAGATGCAAAAATCCTTTTTTTTATAGTTAATGCCTTATTTGATGAAATTGAGTTAGTTTCATATTAATGGATGCAAGATGTTTGATTTTGTCTTAGGATATGATCAAATAGTTCCTTGAGTTGAGATTTAGGAAATAGGTATGTGATAGTGTGATTTAGGTCATTAATTCATACCTAAGTGATCCAATAGGTTGTATTAATATTACAACATGTTTAGAAGATGTATTTGATGTTAGAAATCATATAAAAATTGGTCTGGAATGGCTGAAATAGATTGGGAACAAATGAAATAGTGGCTCAATTTCTGCATAATTTTCTATGGAATAGTCATGCCTAGGCACAGGATTTCCAAGCCTAGGCGTAGATTGAAAAATTTTCAGTCCAGGCGAGACAGAGAGTGTCACGCCTTGGCATGAGAATTCCATGCCTAGGCGTGAGACAACCACGCATAGGCATGAGAAAGTCATGCTTAGGCATGAGCTCCAAAATTTTTCAAGAATTGTATTCTTGATGTTTTGAAATTCCCTATTAGTTGGGATCATTTATATATGTTTTCTTAAGTGTATTAAAACACCTGTAGGGATATTTCACAAAGGAAATAACCCACCTAGCATGTGAGAACAAGTTGAGTTTCCAAGTTTTTCAAGAGTATGATTTACTTGAAATATATGTCTAGCACCTTTACCACATTAGTTTATAATACCATTAGTGATGTGATTGTAAGGTGTAATATCCTCCTTAACATGTTAGTAATGTTTATGGATAGAAATGAGTTATAATATGTGCCTAAAATGTCCAAGCAATTTTATGATCTTTTGAGTTAATTTAGGCACTTTGTCGCAAGACAAAACGTGCAAAATAATTATTTTAACTCAGGAAAATAACATAAATTGCTTAAATAAGTGAAATAAATATGAAAAATTTATTTCTAAGTTAAAAATGAATGAAGTATGGTGTAGTTAAAGTTTCATGACAAACTGAGTTGAATTGGTATTTTTAAGTACACCGGTTGTGTGTTTTAATACTGAAATGACTCGTAGCAGATATGAAAAATTATAGAAATGATGAAACTAAAATTTAGGTGAATCCTAGAATTTACTAAAGTATTGGAAGTTAGAAAACTTGATTTAGTAAAATCAAAGTATTCCTAAGAGATACAAACATTTAGTAACTTAACCCAAAGTCATATGAGATTATCTATTAATTCAACTTTAAGGGGCATCTCTCACGTTTTTCTCATCAGAAAAACAGAGAGGAAGAATGGACACAACCAGCAAAGGAAAATAACGGAGAAAAGAAAGAGAAGGAGAGGATGAAAAGAAGAGAAAAGAGAAGGGAAAAGACAAAGCTTGAGGTAAGGGAAAAACACCTCCATAAACTCTCTATTTTTTCATTCTATGTACTTTATGTTTTCTTTGATAAACAAGAAAATAAGTTATGGAGTGTAAACTTTGATTTCTTGATTGGATTCTTGTCTCTTTAGGCTTGATAATGATTTGTTCTTGATTATGGGTTATGGTTGTGTATAGAAAGTCTTGGTATTTTCATGAGTGGTTGAGCTTTGAAAATGATTTTATAACCCCAATTTGATTTCTTTAATCTGAATGGAGTGATTAAGAAAATGATTGAGGATTATTTGATGATTGAAAATCATTTTTGATGTTGAAAAATTAATTTTGTTAGATTGATTTCTAGTTGATTGATAAAACAGGGGAGATTCTGTTTTTGGTTGGTCGTTCGGCGCTTAGGCGCCAGTTTTTGGGCGCTTAGGCGCTCAACATCTAGAACGTTTTTCAGCAGACACAAAGAGACCTGCGCTTAGGCGCTAGCTTTTAGGCGCTCAAGCACCCATTGTTCTGTGAGACTTCCAGCATGGATTGCTCTTCCCGCGTTTAGGCGCTGGGACC
The DNA here is from genome assembly GCA_029884605.1 of Ormosia emarginata. Lineage (NCBI taxonomy): Eukaryota > Viridiplantae > Streptophyta > Magnoliopsida > Fabales > Fabaceae > Ormosia > Ormosia emarginata. The sequence continues at coordinate 54,299,486 of JAQQTP010000088.1, forward strand.
TGGACGCTCAGGCGCTCGAGCCTGATTCCACAAAAATATAATTTTTATGATGAAATGAAATTTTAAACTTGCAAGGATCCTTTATATTAATCTTCTAAAGTGTAATGAGGCACCAATGTGATTCTTGTAAGGAAGAAATGAATATGGAATGTATCTATGATGATTGAGGTATTGTTTCCTCACTATGAAAGTCAAATATATATTATATAAGGAATGAATGAATGGTTTTAAAAATATTATTGCATGTTTTGATTTTCAAACTTGTTATTTGATGTTTCTATGTATTGTAAACCTATAGCTTGGACAAAAGGGCTCCAAGTGCTGGACAAAAGGGCTCCAAGTGCTGAAGTTAGAAATATTTGGTAGTGCAAGGAACAAAAAGGCGTCCAGTCTACCAAAAAATAATACAAGGAACAATAGGGCTTCTTGAAACAAAAGGACTTTCCGGAAATAGTCAAATAACATGTGCTTTTCTAAAATAAAAATTATTTTGTAAAATCATATCACGAGCATTTTAGGGCACATATTAGGCATATTCATTCATCATCATGTATTGCATAATTTGACAATTGTATGGGCATTTGTCTTGTGTTGTATAAAAGAATAATTAAGTTTAATAACTGCTTATCTATTGATAGCTAAATGTTCTATTTAAGTTAAGGTTGATATGCAATTGACTGAAATTGTTTTATTGATTTAATTTAGTTATCTATTTTAGGAAGGGAAATGACTAAATTTTGGCTTGTGTCACCTTTCCAAACATTTTTCTTATATATGAACTAGTTTTTCCCTGAAGTAGCTATATTTATGATGATATCATGTTTTAAATTTACTATTGAGAATCTAGTTTCTTATTTTCCATTATAAATTCAGTTAATGAGCAGAGCAGGAGGAAAAGAGGGTGTTGAAGACTTAGATAGCTTCTTTATATGTATATATTTTTTATGTATTTAGTTTATTAGTTTGTACTTATGCATTTATGACTTGTTTTAGTTCTTTTGTATATCTCAGACATATTTTGTATTTACGTAGTAAAGAGCAAGTTTTCAGTTGTGTAAAATTATCTTGTTCTCTTAACTGTTATTTAAGGCTCTATATAATTATATGTTGATAATTACAATACAGGTTGACATTCACGCTTAGATTTAGAAGTGACTATCTTGATAATACTTGTCTGAGTATATTGATGATATACACAGTGGTACTGTTAGGGTGTTAAATAAGGTAGTTTAGATACAGTTTGATAAGAAAGTGATACTTATCATACAGACATAATTAGTCCATTATATATAATGTTGAGTTGATTATGCTAGATTTAGAGAAAATACTCTATTACCTCATTAAGTTAGGGTTAAATAGAGAGTTAGCAATAATGGTTCCTTTGTTTATCAAAGTTGAACCATAGTAAGAGTGGTTCCTTTATTTATTAAAGTTAAACCAAAAAGATGGAACTCTTATGTAATAAGGTTGATCCATAGAGATGAAATCCTTATGTAATAAGGTTGATCCATGGAGATGGAACCCTTATGTAATAAGGTTGATCCATGGAGATGATGTTGGGAATTGCGAATACATCACACAATGGAAAATCATAAATTCCCACCAAGGATCTATGCGAAATAGATCATAATCCAAGTTTTAAAAGAGTTTACCTCTTGAAGCGTGATAAAATCAAGCGTCATGAATCACCAACACCGTAACAGCAACGATGTCTCTGCAGTATCCACATGAACAAACTCACGAATATCCAACGTCTGCAAAGAGGAGTACTATGTCTTTGGCACAGTGCTAGCTGTGAAGAGAAGAGAAACCTATCACTCTCTCACTCACTGTTTGTATCAAGTGCGGCTAGAGTTTGTAATGCATGCCTTGACAGCCCCTTAGTAGTGCTATTTATAATAGTTGCTGCCTTATGCGAGTGAGAGCAACAGCAAGGTAAGCTATGCAACCCTAGACTCATCTGTTACGAGTCCGGCCCACAATTGAATCCTAGTCCAACTTGGATTCTAATTGCTCCAATTTAGTCTGCTCTATGTGTGCGACCCTACAAGTTCTGATGACGTTGATAGTAATATTAAAATCTCATTTTAATATTACAAGTAGTGAGCGGTATCTAGCAACACGCTACTACCCAAGTAATGAGAATGTCAGTGATTTGACATAACCTTTCCATAATCAATGTTAACCATGCAGTTTAATCCTTTTGTCCAGATATCTAGATTGAACACAAGGCATAAAATATGTCACCCTTGTATAGTTCAATCTTCTGTTTCTTGATACTCGAGTAGACGTAGTAATAACAAATGAAATCAATATCTTATATTGACTCATTTGAGCATGAGCATGCATTTCGTAGTCTCACTCAATCAGGGGCCCCGAAGATATCACTCTTGCTATGTAAGAGGGACAAATCTCATCTAGGTCACTCACATCCCTCCACATGATTCGCAGTATGTCCAATAACTAACTTTATAATCACCTCGTTACAGATGATGTAACATCCTAAATTAATAGTACTAATGACGTAACCAGTATAACTAGAAATTTGGTACATTACCTATGAATATCCAAAATTTTTAAATAAAACAATTTGATATTATACAAAATATGAGCCATTCATGGAAACATAAAATACGTATAATATGAAAGGTATTATATACAAATTATACATCTCTAAACATCACATAATATACATTACCACTATACAATAAACTAAACCAAATGAACTAATAATATCTTCATTCCAAAGCTTCATCTATCTTCATCCTGCTTGACTGCTATTAGTCTCTCTTGGAATCAATATGGAAATCATAGAAGTAGGGTTAGAATTTAGAAATTCTCAGTAATTTAGTTAAAAATGTGTCATCACAACAATTCTATCTATTTCGGGAAAAAGTCCATTACAAAACATTTATTATCTTTCTAGGAAGGTGGCAGAAAGCCAAAACAAGTCCTTCCTCTTCCCAAAATAGTCAGTTCATTATATCTTTATAAAAATCATTTATATCATCATAATTCATATTGTAAATCATATCTTTAAGTTTCAATTGTTTGATTGTAGATCATGATATCAAATATTCAAAAATATTATTAACATAAAAATCTTATCAATAAATTTCGTTTATGAAAATCCATCACATCAGGAATCAATTTATCAAATCTTAATTCATCAATCTCCTTTGAGAAAAATCTCATCATATATTAAGTTACTAAGAATTAAGTCTCATCTTATATTCAAAGTTGAGCTTATAATATCATTCATTCACTTGGTAGTAGCTTACTTTCAGGTTAGTGCACTTTAACCTATTTATGACGATCAATTTGCCATACAGGATTACTCCGGATAACTAGGCCCTGTCAATTTCAGTCTAGTAAAGAGAACACATAGAAATTCTCAATCTAGACATAATAATAGACTACAACTACTTGAATAAAGAGGACGCACAGAAATCCTCATACTGGTAGTCGTCTAGGATAGGGAAGACACACTGAAATCTTCATGCTATCCCGAATCTAGGATCACCCCAAGTAGTAAAGTCATACTCTACCACTTGATGACTAGGGAAGCTCAGGTAAAGAGGGAGGTATTTCTCAACCTCAATTACTCTGGTATAGAGAGATTCTCAATTTCTCTGTTACCATTATCCAAGACTTACCCTAAGTCTAAGGTATATCCAAAATCTCACTTAGCGTAGTTCCACAAAGGGATACCCATGAGAGATAATCATCTTTCATCAAATCTCTTTAATCATTATATCATCAATCATACAAAATACACATATCATAATTTTTCTCATCATAAGCATTCAAATTCATCAATCAATCTCACAATTATGGCATAATGCATTAATATCTCATTAGTCAAACATTAGAGTATACCATTACATTAATTCATGCCAAAACACCATGTTTTTCATAAACATCACAATTTTGATCAAATTTGGGCAACATTCTACCTTAAATATTAATTATCATTCAAGTTACAAATTTAAGCGTAATACAACTAAAATTCATCCATAAATAGGTAGCTTTCAGCCTTCATTTTCCATCACAATACAATCACAATTCCAATCAATAAACACCATGAATTCTATCCCAAAACATGGCTTGTAGCTATGACCATCAACCAAGCTAAAATTTTGGCCAAAAAATTCATTATAACAATCATAATTTGACACAAACATCAATAGAAATAAATGAATAAATAAAAAAATTTAAACCCTCATGGCTGTGAGACCTAGGGCTCAAAACATCAAACAAATTCATAATCAAACTCATAAATTTCTCATTCAACCATTCATCAAGTGAAAGAATTAATTCATAATAGGAAACTAAAGCATAATACTAATGTACTTACTATGTTTGCAACACCCTAATACTAATACTAATGACATGTCTAGAATCATGCTTCAGTATTTAGTATTAGAGATATCACTTTAAAATTATTATCAAGTTTTTGAAAACAAACCTAGATTATACAAAAATATGAGCTTGTTACCTATTTAATCATACACACATATTGAAAAGACCTTATACAATTACATACTTCTTAATATAAATAATACATAAAATGCCTCCATGGCAAAATATGTTCAAATTTTACATATTGCTATATCTAATAATTGCATTCAAGTTTTTCTTCTTCAATACCGGTCTTCTTTTCTTCAAGCCATACCTTCAGTGTTCCTAGAAATAATAATACGGAAATACAAACATATGGGGTAAGAATTTCAAAGAATTCTCAGTAGTTTATAAAAAACGTGAGGTCGTAATATTTCCAGCTGTTATGGGGAAAACAAATCCTTTGTTTTAAATTCAAATATTTGTATAAGTTAAAGAAATGGCAAAAGGCCAAAGTTGGTTCTTGTTTGACCTTTTGTGTATCGCAAGTGCATGGGTCGTTCAAGTAATAAAGTGAAGAGTAAAGTATCGTTCCCACGAGGATAAATTTATTTCCAATGCTAAGTATTAACTGATAGTTTAAGTAATTCTATTCAAGAATATAAAAATAGGGAAAAGAGATATAAACTAATGACTAGGAAAACAATAAAGATAATGGCTAGAGCTTAGGGAAATTCTTCTTCACCCTTTACTTCAACTAACAACATGCAATCCTATTCATAAATATGAATGCAATGATTAGGTTAGCTTGAGAATCTACATTAGCTAAAAGCCTATGTCTAAGTTAGTTAACCCTGGCTTCATTCACCTACCTCACTATGTTTCCATGAGAACCAGCGCAAACTCCACTCACGAACAATCTATTCTCAAACACACACTATGCATGGCTAAGAGGTATATTTCTATCCCATTTGTGAATCAACTTATCCCCACCACGAGAATGAAGTCAAACATGCATCAACCGTACATATGATCTCAAACCCAAATCCGTATGTCTAGGCTCATCAGATTTCAACAAATCACTTAAATGTTGGCCAAGCACTCAAGAGCATTAAGAACAATATGATTGAACAAAACCAAACATCCATATAAATTCAAAAAAATTGCATAATCATTAATATTCATAAAAAGATCTAAAGTATTCCCTAAATATAGCTTTGGCTAAACATTGAACATGAAAAGATACATAAAAAAATCATGTTCAAGCAATGAGGAATAGAAGAAAGCAAAGGGAAAAGGAGAAAGCTCATGGATTTGGTCTTTGAAGCTTGAATCTCCCTCCAAGAGGAAGATGACCTCCATTCTTGGCTCCTTAAGCTTCTTTTCCACCTTTAATGAACGACCTAGCCGCGCCTCTCTAGCCCTACGATGGCAAAACCTAAAAACTAAGAAAAAAGCCTTTTTAGAAAATTAAAGAAAACGTATTTATAGGCTCAGTTTCGTGCATCACGCTGTGGTGTGATACACGTGGCGCCGCAGTGCGCATTGAAATTAGGGCAACACGCTGTGACATTTAATCCTCCTGCGCCGTGACATACCAGCTTCAGGTACCAAACTGAGCAGCAGGGCTGAGATCACAGCGCCGCGTCATGCTTCATCTTGCGCCGCTACGTTCTCTGCTAGAATGCACCTTGGGCATTTTCCTCCAATGCTGGGCCTAGGCGTACTTCAATTCATCTCTTTTAAGCCCATCCTGCATTAGAGATATCACCAAATTTAGTACAAGTGCAAATCTACTTAATTTAACAACGAATAAGAAATATTATCACAAAAGCGTAAAGGAAGATATCCAAATGGAATATGACAAATATAAGCCTAAAACCTTCCAAATATGCATAACAATCAAGGACTAGGCTATCAAAAGAGTATAAATATAGGGTGTAAATAACTTCATATAGTGGAGTTATCACACCCCCAAACCTAAGTTTTTGCTAGTTCTCAAGCAAAACAAAGCACAAATACACTTGTATTGACAAATCATGCTCACATGCATTTAGTAACTATTTATGAATTCAATTTTCTCTTAACCAAAACTAGTGCACAATTATTGTATCAGCCCTCAAAGAATGCATATGCCTCATAATTAGCTCAACACATATACAATCCTTATCATGCCATCAATCAAGCTTCCAATCATGCACTTACATTTCCCTCAAACATGCAAGCTAAACTTATCTTTTTCAAATCATGCTCATCTGGATAAGTTTATGAACTTACACATTGATATGGATCAAGGAATCCACAAAATTGAAATTCAACTTTCTCTCCACTAATGTAAATCACACACGAATGAGGATCAAAATGGTCTTTAATATCTTGTAATGTAAGGTTAATGGTTATGGGGTGAAGAACAAAAGGGAAAATGATAATATACAGACATTGAGAAACATAACATATGATTTCAAGACTTGACTCACTAAATGATACAACAAGAGTATACAAAATAAACTAATAAGACTCTCTATAACCATTTAATGCGTTTTTGCTTTTTCTTTTCTTTTTCTCTTTTTAAACCAATTTTTTTTTGGTGCATATGGTTCTTTCAAGTCACTTCTGTATTGACACAAACATAAATACCCTACTAATTGGACTCAAGTGAAGAAATAACACATTATGCACTCAATAAACAATGATGGGAAGGAAAAGAATGCAATGCTTTCGCATGCATATGAAGGGTTACCTGGTAGGACAGATGAGGGTGATGAAAAACATATAAGGCCAAACTTTTGTAAAGCTCAAAAGGGGACCTAGGGATATGATCATGTGAGGGTAAGCTTTTTATGGCTCAATCGGTCCAAACAATGCCCTAATCATTTCCTTAATCATGCACAATCTAGGATTTCACTTCAAAAGAGTTGAAAAACAATTTCAAGGATAAAAGAAGTCTCCATATGCACAATTCATAAACATTCTCTAGACAAGCACCCAAGTCTTTTCCAAAGTTAAACAAGCATCTAAGTGCGAAACACAATATGCACAAAAAGAAACAAGATTGCATCAGCATGCATCAGAGACCGCATATGGATTCACAGAAGAATTAAGGTCAATAAGCATCCAAATTTATCATTGGACAAAACATCATGTGCAGAGTATTGAAAATTGAAAATTTTCATCAACAGCCCATCAGTAATAGCCAAAACAATGTGTGATTATGGTAATATGGTGACTATTACTATTGCATACTTTAAATATCAAAACATATTATACATTAACCATTAAGGTAGAAAAAAATATGTAATGATACTCCCCCAAACCAAATTGAAAGTGTGTCCTTGTTGCACATGGGGTAGAGGGTACCTGAGCTAGTCAAAATAACAGCCACATTAGAACTGAGCATTATTAAATAAAGAAAAATACATAAAATAAATAAAAAATTCAAAAACAGATGCCACGCCACGGCATGAACATGCCCGCGCCGCGACGTGGAGCCCTCAAGTGCAAAACCCTGGTACGGCAGAGACGAGCGTGCCGCGGCGTGAAGAAGCATACGCCACGATATGAGAGATCAGACTGCAGAATTCTGCAGCAAAATGCCTTTTTCTGCCATTTCTGCTTTCTAGTGGTCTCTAGCACCTACAAAATATGTCTAAAGACTTAAATTGCCTAATGTACAAGTAAAATATAATAAAACACAAAATCAACATATTGACATATTTACAGAACAACAACACAAACTAAAAACTAAAGGATCAAAACATATCCAAATGGACTTATTGAATTTAACTAAAAACAAAACTTGAATTATAACTACCTAAACTCATTGTCCATATTAGCAATACAGAAATAATGCCTTACCCATGGCAATGGCACCAAAAACTTGTTTGACCTTTTGTGTACCGCAAGTGCACGGGTCGTTCAAGTAATAAAGTGAAGAGTAAAGTATCGTTTCCATGAGGATAAGTTTATTTCCAATGCTAAGTATTAACCGATAGTTTAAGTAATTCTATTCAAGAACATAAAAATAGGAAAAAGGGATATAAACTAAAGACTAGGAAAGCAATAAAGATAATGGCTAGAGTTTAGGGAAATCTTTCTTCACCTTGTACTTCAACTAACAACATGCAATCCTCTTTATAAATATGAATGCAATGATTAGGTTAGCTTGAGAATCTACATTAGCTAAAAGCTTATGTCTAAGTCAGTTAACCCTGGCTTCATTCACCTAGCTCACTATGTTTCCATGAGAACTAGCACAAACTCCACTCATGAATGATATATTCTCAAACACACGCTATGTATGGCTAAGAGATTTCTATCCCATTAGCGAATCAATTATCCTCGCCATGAGAATGAAGTCGAACATGCATCAACCATACATATGATCTCAAACCCAAATCCCTATGTCTTGGCTCATTAGATTTCAACAAATCACTTAAATGTTGGCCAAGCACTCAAGAGCATTAAGAACAATATGATTGAACAAAACCAAACATCCATATAAATTCAAAGGAAATGCATAATCATTAATATTCATAAAAAGATCTAAAGTATTCCCTAAATATAGCTTTGGCTAAACATTGAACACGAAAATATACATAAAAAAATCATGTTCAAGCAATGAGGAAGAGAAGAAAGCAAAGGGAAAAGGAGAAAGCTCATGGATTTGGTCTTTGAAGCTTGAATCTCCCTCCACGAGGAAGATGGCCTCCATCCTTGGCTCCTCAAGCTTCCTCTCCACCTCCATTGAACGACCCAGCCGCGCCTCTCTAACCCTACGATGGCAAAACCTAAAAACTAAGAAAAAAGCTTTTTTAGAAAACTAAAGAAAACATATTTATAGGCTCAGTTCCCCGCATCACGCCGCAGCGTGATATGTAACACCCCTTTTTGAGGATGTCACATATATAAAGAAAATAAAAGAAAAAGAAATAAAATCTACCCAAGTTGTAAAACATTTGTTACATACTAATACGGGTTGTAAAAATATTTCCTGTTAAACAGAATATTATTAAATAACGCGGAAACATAAAATAAACAAAACAACATCACTCATAATATACATATGGTCCAAGTTATAAGTTATACAAATAATTTACAACTACAACTACAAATATTTAAACAGAAACTGTAAATAAAACAGTAACAGTCATTATATACATACGCAGACGTGCCCAAAATGCACATCATACATATTTAACCCTCTGAAGGATCACTCTCAGGAAGATCTTCAGGAGATAAATATCCAGGATGCCTCGACTCTCGGCGGAAACGAGACCGCGCAGTCGATACGATACTCATCTCACTAGGCTCAGTGGACACACCACCCCAATAACGCCTAAGTGATAAAGGCAACTCTAAGTGTAAAAACACAGTAGTCGTCATAACTGGCTCTCCATCAAACTCATGTCGTAGGGACACAGTCAACCGTCCCACGTAAGTCACTGAGTCTCTATCTCCCCGCAGATGCCAAGCTAACGATCCACCGTGAAACTCAAGACGTACAAAACCTAAAAATCCTGGCACCGCCATACCCAACAATCAATCCAAGGGATATGGATGATCAGATGGTTCTTGGTCGTCGTACTGATCTTCGACTTGCTGCTCTTCTTCCTCCTCAGGATACAAAATCTCAAGAGGTTGGTCCTCTTCCTCAAACTCTTTACCACGTAAATAAATATATACAGAAAACACATACAATAAAGAGGTAAGACAATCTAAAATCATCACAAACATGGCAAATAAGAAAACGACAAACAACAGATATACAGTTCATGCAATATGAAAAGCTATAACAGTAATTAATAACAGGATAGTGTAAAGATTTAAATGTCACAACAACACATAATATCACAGATAAAATAGTATCACAGATAAAATAATATCACAGATAAAATAAAATAAGAAATAGACAATTTATCATAATAATAACCAGATAAAAATAAACAGATAAAATAAAATAATGTCCAAGATATAATCATATGCAATATGACACGATCCTACTCCATGGAGCCAAACACATAGAGATATCAGAGAGAATGACTCGTAAAGTCCATTAGTACCACGGCTGCCCAACCAACTATTCTGCAGTCTCACGTTGCGTCTATAGCCCAACAACACATGGTGTGGTGTAGCACACTGTCAAACGTTGTGTCACTACAGGCAATGTATTATTAGACTTTACAAAATCTCGATTAAATATAGTGCGTGTCGAGTCCATTAGTGTGCTATCGGTTACCACGGCCCAGTGGAGCGACCGACTGTCCATATATGGGATCCCGTACACTAACGTCTCCAAGTTCATAAAGACAATGAACCACACTACGTTTATCGCATCGACAACACGATGTGATTCACCTCGTCAACCAATCCACCAAAAATTGGCATAAACTCAATATATGATCCAAAAATAAGAAATTACCAAAATACCCTCATTAAAATATATCCTCAAAGATAAAAAGATACAGTAAGTCCCACCGGACAAATACTATTCCAAAGCCTGTACGGGTTCACCTCATAGCCCGACAGCAGAAAAATACAGAAAATACCGTTTTGGTCAATCGCGTAGAAATTTTATCGCGTTTTCACAATCTCATCGTTTTTACAAACGTTTTTAAATCGCGTAAATCTATTTTTCTATTTTTAAAATCGCGTAGAGTTTTTTTATACGTTTTCTCAATCGCATAATATTTTTAAATCATTTTATTGTCCAAATCCCTTAAAAATTACTGTTTAAATAAACAGAAATAATAAATAATACGTTTAAACTACGTAAAATATTTTTCATACCGTATACTGTCTTTTGGACATCTTTTCTATCTTATTTGTTCGTTTTTAATAAAAATTGACAGTATTTTGTTTAGAAAATTATAATAATGATTTTCTAATTTTTTCCGTAAAAATTCTGTTTACTTAATTTTTAAACCATATAATTTAATCCTTTTAAAAATCACTAACATGCTTCAAAATACAGTATGAGCCATATGTTAGAAATTTTCAAAAGTTACTGTATTTCCTTTCTAACAATAAAATCAATAGTTTTAGTTGTTTAAACTTAATTCAAATCAATTTATTTCTTCAAAACTCATTTTAGAAAAAAATTTCTTTTTAACATATATTGCATGTTTATACTTGGAAATGGTTTGGAATTGATTTTAGAAATCATGGATACTTGGTTTGGCACGTTGGCCGAAATATATACTTGTGTCATTTGATCTCTAAATTCATTTTCCTTCATCTAAACAATTTTATATCTTGTTAATTTGCCTAGGTTAATTAAATCACACTTTAAGAAAATGATGAGAACATTTTGGTTCTCCATTTTTGGTTAATGGCCGTGAGCCTCATTGATGTGTTCTTTGGAACACTCATGCAATCCTTGACATGTTATTCACATCCTATATATTATCATGCATTTCTAACACATACAAATTATCAAAGCTTGTAGACATGCAAATCAAAGCTTGTAGACATGCAACTTCATACAAATTATTACAAACATCAAATAGGAAAGCTACTAACAAACACACAAATAAGCTACTAACAATCACACAAAGGAATCCTTATGGATTCTACAATCACAACAATCAATCTCCATCTTCTTACCACCACCCAAGGATGATAAGATTAGTCTTCCTCTTACCTTAAATGAAGACAAACACTCGTTCACACCTTTCCTAGGGTTTCGGTTTCACTCCACCAAGTCACCTATCAAGCTTTAACAAAACTACAAATTACTAACTACAAAAGAGAGCTTAAACCATGGATAAATCATGGCTTAGAACTTTGAAAAAGAGTTTAGAAATGGAAAACAAGAAATTTCACATTCTAGGTAAAATTTTCCAAGTAGGTTTCCAAGCTTCAAATGAAGGATTTTGCAAGAACTCTCAACTAGAGATGTTCTTAGGATTGTGTTTAGGTTTAGAAAACTTGGTTGGATAAATTTTTGAGTGATTGGATGGTGTAGTTTATGGTTTGGCCAAATAGAGCTTCAAGAAAGCTTCAATGGAGTTTAGGGTTTTTGGAAGAGAGAGAAGAGAGAAAATGCATGAAGAGTGAAATGATTTTTGGTCCTCCAAAGGCCAAATGGCCGTAGACTTCAAGCCATGCAAGGTGTCCATTGGCTTGGCTTCATCCAAGCCTTAGAATGGATCAATGATCAAGATTAAAACTTGGTTAGCAAGCTTAACTCTCATTAGTTGATTTTAGCATTGTCACTAACCTAGTCACCATGCTTAGTCACTAATTAGCCTAGTCATTAGCTTGGTCACCATGTTTTTGAAAGTTCTACTACTAATGATGCTTAATTAAGCTACTAAGTTAACTGTTTTAACTAAACGTGAGTCCCGCAAAACATTTCTGGGTCCATTGTCATCTAAGTATACTGACTAACAAAATAATATTATAATAATACAAAATTATTATTTGACAGTTAAATCCTAAAAATTAAAAGATTATTTATCGTGTCATTCAGAATTGGGTTTAGTAAGATCCCCCAGCTCTGAATAATTAAAACAAGATTTTCCCAGCCCGAAAAAATATTATTTTCCTGTCCCGGAGCAAATCACACAAAAAGTCTAAATAAAATCACAGACAGTAATATTAAACACTGTATCATGTAGAAAAATTAAAAACAGTACATTCGGGACGTAATGGTCATTTTTCCATTTTTTCCCACGACGAAGCAAATCATTCAAAACGTTCAAATAAAATTACAGACAATATTATATGTCTGTATATCTTCCAAAAAAATTAAAACAGTAGCTTGACAAAACTTTTATTTTACCGTCTCGAAACAAATTACGTAAAACGACCAAATAAAATTTTAGCCTGTAAAACGTGTTTGTATTTCATACAGAGAAACAAGAAACAGTAAAATAGGTACACAACGGTCTTTTACACAAAAGCTTGAAAAACAGCAAACAGGACATTCGGAATATTTTTCCAAAAATTGGGGTGTTACATGATACATGTAGTGCCACGACGCATTTTGAAATTAGGGCAACACATCGCGACGTTCAATCCTCCTGCGCTGCGGCATACTAGCCTCGGGTACCAAACTGAACAGCAGGGCTGAGATCACAGCATCGCGGCGTGCTTCATCTTGCGCCACGACGTTCTATGCTGGAATGCACCTTAGGCATTTTCCTCCAGTGCTGGGCCTAGGCTTGCTTCAATTCAGCTCTTTTGAGCCCATCATGCATTAGAGATATCACCAAATTTAGTACAAGTGCAAATCTACTTAATTCAACAACGAATAGGAAATATTATCACAAAAGCATCAAGGAAGATATCCAAATGGAACATGACAAATATAAGCCTAAAACCTTCCAAATATGCATTGCAATCAAGGACTAGGCTATTAAAAGAGTACAAATATAGGGCATAAATAACTTCACATAGTGGAGTTATCAGTTCTTTGTTTTACCGAAACAGAGATTCAATTATGATCCTTAATAAGAATCATTTACACAATTCAATCAATCAAAATGTTTCAAACTCAATTTATTATCTCAATCAATTTAAGCAATAGTACTAAGTATACATAATTTACAACATATATATATATATATATATATATATATATATATTCATCTTCCATAATAAAACCTAAGATAACAATAACCCATTACAATTATCATACCTCAACATGAACACTTTTTTTCATTCTTTTGGGTTACCTTCAAGTCAGGTATTAACCATGGTCCTCACTAACTTGATTCTAAAAACAAGACAGTTGCCCATACAATTGTCATTTTATGCTATGCATGATGATGTATGAGTATGCCTAAGAAATGCCCTAATGTATGCTTATGCAATTTAATAAAAACATTTTATTTTAAGAAAACTCGTGATATTTACATATTCCCATGACAACCTTTAGTCCTTGTATTTCCTCTGGGTAAAAATGAGGTATTAGAAAAACATTTGTTCCTTGACCTCCCTTATTAAGGTACTAGGAAACCCTTTGTTCGTTAACTTCCCTTAATATGATAACCCTAGCTTTAGGAGCACCTTTGGCTCAAGCCAAATATGTGAAAATAGCAAATATCAAGTTTGAAAACCAAAACATGCAAGAATATTTAAATCCATTCCTTTACACATATTTCACATTATGTAGCTTTTCCTTGCATAATAATAAATCAAAACATGAATCATCAAATTTCTTATTTATACTTTACAATATATGCTTGTAAAGAGGAAGTGACTTACTCAACCTTAATCTACCCTTATTCTTTTAATTTTATGCTTTCCAATATCATTTACTCATATCATTCATTCCATGTAGGATTCATACAATGATTCTCATTAAATAACTCAACTTGACTAAACAAGGAGCAATATCAAATGCATCCATTCAATTTTCTCATTATAATTTACATCACAAATTCTCACAAGAATCAATAAAATAAAGAGAGCTATTAAAGCAATGAAATCTCTTCAAAATTATAGCTTGACCGTGATCAACAAGTCATAAAGAAACTCACTTCAAAGTCAATAAAATGGCACAACAAGTCTTTACAAAATCACGGCTAAAGTACTTCTTCCATGACCATCATCAAAGTTTCATTAATCAATCAATTTCTTAATTTAATCAACAAGCAACATTGCAAACTATACGTAACTCATCCTAAATATTTTCAATCTGTATCTAGTATCAATATATGACAAAATTTGCATCTAAATTATAGCCAAAACAAGGCACCATTCTACCTTGATTTCCATTCACCATTTCAAGCATAATTGAACCTAAAATTCCGGGTAAAAATAAGATAATATTCTACCTCCATTTTAAACATCATTCTAGGATCCATTTCAAGCACAAAAAATAATAGTATTTCAATAACAAAAGAGCATCACTTTACCATGATTTTCCAACATAATTTTAGCCATAAATTATGACATAGAAGCACACAATTCTGCTAAAAAAATAGAACATACCTAACTGTGATAGTCAACTTCAAAGTCCAACTAATTTCTTATCAATACCATATTACAACTCAATAAAAACATCTCGAGAAAATAGATGAGTATTTTAAAAGAATAAAATCACCATCATTCCTCAACTTGATCGTGAGTCATAAGATATTTAAATACCAATCAAATGCATAAAAGCCATTACAATTGAACCATAAAAAGAGCAGTACCTTTGCCACATTTTCTAACCATAAATCAAGCATTCAATCAATATAAAAATAGTTTAAAAAAAATAGGGCAACAACTATTGTAACAATTCTGTCAAAAAATCATACATTTTCTCATTAAATCTACAACACTAGATTAACCCAAGAATCAATAAGAAAAGAATAACAATTAAAGCAAAGGAATCTTATTTCATACATAGCATGGCCATTAACCCTAGAGTTAAATACTCAATCCATACACATTTATTTTCACTCGAAATTTTATGAAAGAAAAACAACTAGATGGAAATAAGGAATTAAAGCATCAAATAACAAGAAATTTTCCTCTTTTCTTAAATGGCTTAGCCGTGACACAACCAGCAGCAAGACATAAATTTTTCATTCAAAAACCATAAATAAAGAGATATAAATTGAGGATAAACAACCCCTACCTTGCTCTTAGTCTTGAACCCTTGAATTTCTCTACTTTTTCTTCCTTTTCCTTTTTCCTTCTTTTCTCCTTTCTTAGGCTATTTTTTTGCTCAGTTTTGAAGCCATTGTAGGGGTTGTTAGCCATGAGAAATAATAGAGAAAGAACAAAAATAAACAAGGTTATATGTGGTTAGAGATGGAAGGTGATAAATGGAAGATGAAAAATGGAGGAATGATGGAAGAAGAGAGCAAAACGTGCTCTGTTTCTGTTCTCAAATCTGGTCCAACGTAGAAAGAGAGAGAAAGTGACGAAAATGAGAAAGAAAAGAGGGATAAAAGTTGGATAAAATGTGTGGCTATGAATGAGTGAGAATATAACGTACACTTTAATTTTTTAAAATTGAGTTTTTAAATATCCATAAGTCTCGTAATATATTTTAGGACTCATCTTAGTCCTCGGATCCATTTTTCCATAACTTTTCATATACTGATATTCATTAAATAAGCTGCATTACATTTCAAATTAAATCGAACCTATAAAATAGATAAATATGTTTGCCTTAAATTATTTTCCTTACTAAAATATTATCCATATTCTACTTATCATCTCTATGAAATTTCATAATTTTCTGAGTTACTTAACTGTACCGGATATTTCTCAACAATATCCTTAAAAATACCAAATTAACTCAATTGACTCTCCAAAATTTTCTACAACTCTTATCAATTATTTATAGCTAGGAAGTAAATTTTTCATATTTATTTCCATCATATCAACTAATTCAGCAGATACCTTAATTATTCTCTTGTACTCAGCGTTATAGATTTACAATCAAACTAATTCAAAAAATTATCTGAATTAACAAATAATCTCTTACCAACATTACTGAGCTACTATAATCCTGATTAGGATCATTAGTTTAGGGAGGGTGTTACAATGTTAACTCAAATTAATTAAAATAAATGGCTGATGTAACACCCCAAAATTTGTTTATCTTATTATAAATATTCATTTTATAACATTTGTGATTTTCTGGAATTTTTCTAGATTTTTCTGAGAATGTGAAATATTTTAATATTATTCTTCATTTTGCGTGCAAATTGAGCGGAGCCGGGAAAATGAAATATTTTTCTGAGAACCTTAATCTGTGAAAATGTCGATGGGAGATCTTACTAAACCCGAGGCTGGATACGGTTTACGAGGTTTCACATTTTTTGAGAAATTTTATCTGATAAAATAATAAATCGTTGTGTAAATCTTATCCGCTGGGCAATTAATATTGATTTCTATCAATTGCAACAATTGTCCATTGGATAATAACATGTGTTAAAAATCCTTATCACACTATCCAAAAATTTACCTTGTGTCAAATCCATTAGCTTTATTTTGAAAATAAAAATTAAATTAATTCAAAACACATTATAGGAAGCTTCCAAGAAATTTCCCTTAATAACACCTTTCTCTCTCTTCCCTCCCCACTCACTCCGACGGCAGAGGCCATTTGTGAGAGCCAAATATCCACTTTTCGCATTCTCACTTTTATCACTTCACTCTCACATTCCTAAACACAAAAACACCTAACACTTTTCTCCCTTCTCATTTTCTTCAAGCACCCTTTCTTCTCTTCTTCTTCTTACTTCTCCACCGTACACCTATCCATTGGAGACTATCTCCATGATTTGCTAAATCAATCCCATTTCTAGCTTTCTTCCACCATTCCAAGTTCTCTTTTGTGCCCATCCTTTGGTTCTTCTTCTTCTTCTTCTTCTTCTTCTTCTTCCATTTTCCACCATTGAAGCTAAAGCTTGGAGCTTTAAGGTAAAGTCTTCAACTTTCTTCTAGTTTCTTGTCATTTTCATTTTTCTTGGTCACCTAGGTGACCAAGAACCCATTTTTCCATGGTTTGAGTGGACATTGTGGAAGTCACTCATATTAGTGTTTTCTTGAAGGAGGAAAACGAAAATCAAGAGCAAAAAGGAGTAGCACCATTGTGTTGTCTTCCAAATAGGTAAGAGGGAGATGATCCTCTTCAACCAATCTTGGTAGTAAGGAAATGTCTTGTGTATTGTTGTTGATGAGGGAATCCATGTTGGATTACTCTCTGTTATATTATGTTATTTCCATAATTTTGTGGTTGTTTGATTTGTATGAATCCATGAAGATGCATTGTGTGTTTTGATGATTAGGAGTCTATTAATTGTTATTTTGTATGTTGACGATCATAAAAATATATCTTAAATGGTTTGGAGAAGAATGAGAAGCTTTGAAAATGTTGGGCTAAAATTCTGCAGAAATAGTTTCTGCAGAATTATTTCTGGTGCACCAGCGCTTAGGCGCTGTCCAACGAGCGCCCAGGCGCTCGACCAACACTCGGGCGTTGAAGCTTGAACGCTCAAGCCCCCAAGGTTCGGAATTAATTCCATAAACGTAGCTCAGGGAGCGCTCTGGAGCTGCGTGTTGAGCGCTCAGGCACTCACCCAGCGCTCAAGCGCTGGAAGACATAGCGCTCAAGCGCCCAAGGCAAAAGTTGCCAAAATGTTGCAATGAGACATTTATGACCTTAATAATTGATATATCATCACTAAACTAAAGTAAATGACACGATTTGTGCAGAGAATTCCTCTAGGGAGGGAGATTTTTATAAAGATGATTATTCCAAAATGAGAATTCCATAATGAACTCTAATGAGTGCTTTACCACTTTAAGGACTTAATGCTAAGTTATCTTGGGTCCATGAATGGGACTATGAAATTATGGATATTGAGTTGTACAAATTGTGATATGCCATTTGGTATGCTTATGATAAGCATACATGATGTACATTGAGTTGTCATGCATATGTGTTGTCTGATGGACATAATTAAAAAAGGCGATGTATGTCTAGGGGTTTGAATAACACCTATGTGCGGGTGCGAATAGACTAAGCGTAGGGTCATAGTGGTTGGCCTTGGGGGCGTCGGGGTGCGGGTGTCTTACAATAGATAATGGTAGCTCCACTGGGGCCGTGGGATAGACTGATGCAAACACACCGACAATCCGGACTGAGACGCTGTCCTATATCGCGATCAACTATTAAGGTGCCACGTATAAGCCAATTGCGCAAATGCTTTTATGAGATGAAGCACACTATATTTTTAAGGCTAACGATATACTGGCATAACTCCTTGATCATTCACTCCGAAAATGTTAATGTCTAGCTCCATGGAGTAGGAATTTTGGTAACATTTGCATTGTAAACTGTCAGTCTCATAATTCATTAAGCATGAGTATTTATCACTGTGGAAAATATTTATTATTATTATCACTATAATAATTATTTGATTGCTTGGACTATTGAACGTTGGAAATGTTGATGTTGTTTTCTTGTTATGGATAATATTTACTATGATTTATTGTTGTTCTGCTTTTATTGCTAATTTTCAATTATTACTGTACTTGGATTTATGAACTGTGCTTTATGTTGGCGTCCAGTGCCATTTAATTTTCTTGCTGCCATTTTGGTACTGAAAGCTGGGTGTCTCACCTCTTTCTGTATTTCGTACTTCTGTATTTTGTTGGTCTGTTTGCTTTTGAGAAGATGTTCACGAGGAAGAGGAAGCTCCTGAGTTTCCTGGATTCTGGCCATGTTATGACTGAAGCTGACCAAAAGGATGACGTCGCGTCCTCGAGGATTTTTGGGCTACACACGGATCACTTTTCACGGAGGCCCCGACTGCTGGCACATTAATGTGCAGACTGATCGTTGCGTGTACCATGGGGAGCTGACGGTGTCCTTGGCATGGGTCGTTATGGCGCCCCTATTTTTGATTTTTATGCTTTTGTTTGGCTAGAGTTTTATATGCCCGCTAGGGATATGTGGGCTGACATGTATTACACCCCACGTGATGACTTTTTTCTTTCTACTGCTCGGGCTCCTGCCCGTTGCTCGGTCACTCCAATAGATGTTTCATCGGACGAAGAGGACCCTGCTATGGTCCCTTCTCGTTAGTCGTAGGGACTGATTTAGTCGGTGGCTACTAATGGCTACCCATTATCTTTTTGGGAAGCCTGACGTTTTGCTAGATTGATGGATGTAAATTTGTATGTATCTTGGTTGGGTAAAGCTTTTGCTTCTTTTGTATATTTTGGAATGTAACTAAACAGGCTTATGCATATAGATATGATATATATATATATATATATATATATATATATATATATATATATATATATATATATATTGTGCATGGTTTACCTTACGATGATTTTATTGCGACTGTTCTAATTATTATCTCTATACGTAATGGATTTTCAAATTAACTCTTTTGACTCTACTTGGTAATGATTTTAAAAAAAAAATATAGTGACAATTATAAGGGAACTTAAATAACCATAAAATGAACTGGGTCCATGAGCTTAAAAATAATTACCATTTTTTGCAATTTAATTTATTTCACTTTATATTTCAAAGTATCATAGTGTGACGTTCTTTCTCCGCGGGTATTGAGAAAAATGGGTGTTACATTGTCTTGGTATCAGAGCTCCCGATTTGAGTTTTCTTTTAGGTCATGTGGTTTTGGACTGTCTTGTTTGTGCTGTGTGAACTCTTTGTGTTTAGTATTCTGCAAGGATACATCTGACTTTTCCCTATGTTTTGTGTAGCTTGATTTGAGAGAAAGTATGGCTCGCAGAGGAGATTTGGCTGTTGCAATTGAAGCAATCCAGAAGATGGCTGAAGCAATGCTGCAGCAGAATCAGTAAACTGCTCAATAGTAGGCGAGGACTGCACAACAACTGGAGGCTACAACTGATGCCCAGAATTTGACGGAATTTCATCGCACGAACCCTCTGTAGTTCAAAGGAGAGTTTGATCCTGAGAAAGCTACTCTCTGGATCAAAGAGCTGGAAAAGATATTTACTGGCATAAATTGTGCCGATAACAAGAAGGTGACCTATGCGGCGTTTATGCTAATTAGAGACACTGAGGACTGGTGGACAGGAGAGCAAAGGTTGTTGCAAGCTGAGAATCGGGCGATTACTTGGGAAGTGTTCAGAGAAAGGTTCTTAAATAAGTATTTCCTTGAAAGTGCCAGACACACGAAAGAAATGGAATTTCTAGGTCTGCGACAAGGAAATATGACCGTGGGCGAGTACGCTGCTAAGTTCGAGAGCTTGTCGAGGTTCTCAACTTACTTTCAACACCAACCCAATGAGGCATGGAAGTGTCGAAAGTTTGAAGAAGACCTGAGACATGACGTGTAGAGAGCCATCATAACCTTGAAAATTACTCAATTTTCTGAGTTGCTTGATACATGCTGCCGGGTGGAAGGCTTGGACTAGGCACGTGATGCCAGAAACCGTAACTTTGGGCCTTTACGGTCCCAAAGGGGAGGAAGCAGTAACGCAAGTCATTACCAGAAGAAACCTTATGCAAGACCACCTAGGGGTCAGCAATAACAACCACAGGGTGGAAGTCCTAGTGGAAGCCCGGGAAGGACGGGTCAGACTGCAGCATCTACACTGAGGTGCATGAAGTGCGGGAAGAAGCACTATACAAGAGACTGCACTATCAAGGGGATCATTTGCTTTAGGTTCGAGAAACCGGGACATATTTCCCGTGACTGCAATCAGGACAAGGCGGAACCTTCCGTTAATGTTGCTAGGACCATCAAACCATAGGTTGGAGGTCGGGTTTACACCCTGAGTGGTGCTAAAGCCTCTGAATCCAAAGTTCTTATACAAGGGGAAGGTCTCATTGAAGGTAATATTGTAATTGGACTGTATGATTATGGTGCAACTCATTCTTTCATTTTATATAATTGTGTGAAAAGACTTGATTTGCTTGTGTCTTCTTTGCCTTTTGATTTGACTGTTTCAACTCCAACTGCTGAACCTGTTGTTACTACCAAAGTCTGTCTAAATTGTCCATTGACTATCGAAGGTCGAACCTTTTCCGTCAATTTGATCTATTTGCCCTTATCTCAATTAGATGTGATCTTAGGGATGGATTGGTTATCTGCTAACCATATCCTATTAGATTGTTCTAGAAAAATCATAGTTTTCCCTTTGGATGAGAATTCTAGATTTTTGATGGCCAACCAAGTGAAAGCTTTCTTGAAAGAAGGAGCTCGGGGATACATGCTGTTGTCTTCTTTGAAAGTCGAGAATGAAGTAGATTTGGATACGATCTCAGTGGTTCGAGAGTTTCCTGAAGTTTTCCTTGAAGATGTACCTAGTTTGCCACCGGAACGAGAAATCGAGTTTACTATTGACCTTGTGCCTGGAGCTGGCCTTATTTCCATAGTGCCTTACCGAATGTCGCCAGCAGAACTTGTGGAACTCAAGAAGCAACTAGAAGAACTTTTGGAGAAACAATTCGTGAGACCCAATGTATCACCTTAGTGAGCACCAGTGTTGCTAGTCAAGAAGAAAGATGGTACCTCGAGATTGTGTGTGGATTATTGTCAATTGAATAAGGTCACGATCAAGAACAAGTATCCATTACCAAGGATAGATGATCTAATGGACCAATTGAAAGGAGCAGTGGTGTTTTCTAATATCGATCTGCGATTGGGCTACCATCAGATCAGAGTGAAAGTGGAAGACATTCCCAAAATTGCTTTTTGTACTCGTTATGGACATTACGAGTACCTGGTGATGCCTTTTGGTGTGACTAATGCACCTGCTGTCTTCATGGATTATATGAATATGATCTTTCGTCCTTATTTGGACAGATTTGTCGTTGTTTTTATCAATGATATCTTGATCTATTCACCAAATCAGGAGGATCATGCTGAACATCTCGGTATAGTTCTTCAGATTTTGAAGGAGAAAGAGTTGTACGCTAAATTTTCCAAGTGCGAGTTCTGGTTGGATGAAGTGAAATTCTTGGGCCATGTGATTTTAAAGGAAGGAATTACTGTAGATCCTTCGAAGGTTGAAGCTGTACTACAATGGGAAAGGCCAAAGACGGTAACAGAAATCCAAAGCTTTGTTGGATTAGCAGGATACTACCGGAGGTTTATTGAAGGATTCTCTAAGATTACCGGACCTCTCACTCAACTCACCAGGAAGAATCAGGCTTTTGAATGGACAGATGCTTGCGAAAGAAGTTTTCAAGAACTAAAAAGGAGACTAACTACTTCACCAATGTTAGTTCTGCCTAATCCAAGCAAACCATTTGAAGTGTATTGTGACGCTTCCTACCAAGGATTGGGATGCGTCCTTATGCAAGACAAAAAAGTGGTGGTGTATGCCTCAAGACAATTACGAGTGCATGAAAAGAACTACCCAACACATGACTTAGAGTTGGCTGTTGTAGTGTTTGCCTTGAAGATATGGAGACATTATCTCTATGGAGCAACGTTCAACGTCTTCAGTACCACAAGAGCTTGAAGTATCTGTACGATCAAAAAGAGTTGAACATGAGACAATGAAGATGGTTAGAATTCTTGAAAGACTATGACTTCCAACTTCAGTATCACCCTAGGAAGGCGAATGTGGTGGTCGATGCCTTAAGTAGGAAGACAATCAGTGTTTCTACCATGATGATCAGAGAGAAAGACTTGATAGAACAATTCTGAGACATATGGTCTTTTGTGGAGTTGACGCTGGGTAAAATCTGCATGAATATGGTCACTATTTCGAATGACTTGCTGGAAAACATCTGAGAAAAGTAGAAAGATGATAAGTTCTTGCGAGAGGAAAGAGAGTTGATAAAGTAGGGCGGTGTATCAACATTAGAAGAAGGAGAGCATGTGTTCCTGAAAGTCACGCCTACGACTGGGGTCGGTTGGGTTCTCAAATCAAGAAAGCTCACTCCAAAATTCCTTGGACCTTATCAAATTCTTCGTCGGATAGGTCCTGTTGCTTACCAAATAATCTTACCCCCTTTCCTTTCAAATCTCCATAATGTTTTTCATGCGTCACAACTTCGAAAATACATTCCAAGTCCTGATCATGTCATAGCACCTGATTCAGTACAATTAAAAGAAAACTTGACTTATGAAACAACTCCTGTGAGGATTGAGGATAAGAGAATGAAGTAACTCAGGGGGAAAGACATTGCATTAGTGAAAGTGATCTGGAACGAAGCAACTGGAGATGCAACATGGGAGCTGGAGGACAAAATAAAGGAGCAATACCTAGAGTTATTTTAAGGTATGAAAATTTCAAGGACGAAATTCTTATTTGTCGGGGAGAGTTGTAACACCCCAAAATTTGTTTATCTTATTATAAATATTCATTTTATAATATTTATGATTTTCTAGAATTTTTTTGGATTTTTATGAGAATGCAAAATATTTTAATATTATTTCTCATTTTGCGTGCAAATTGAGCGGAGCCGGGAAAATGAAATATTTTCCCGAGAACCTTGATCTGTGGAAACATTGACGGGGGATCTTACTAAACCCGAGGCTGGATACGATTTACGAGGTTTCACATTTTTTGAGAAATTTTATCTGATAAAATAATAAATCGCTATATAAATCTTGTCTGCTGGGCAATTAATACTGATTTCTGTCAATTGTAATAATTGTCCATTGGATAATAACATGTGTTAAAAATCCTTATCACACTATCCAAAAATCTACCTTGTGTCAAATCCATTAGCTTTATTTTGAAAATAAAGATTAAATTAATTCAAAACTCATTATGGGAAGCTTCTAAGAAATTTCCCTTAATAACACATTTCTCTCTCTTCCCTCCCCACTCACTCCTACGACAGAGGCCATTTGTGAGAGCCAAATATTCACTTTTCACATTCTCACTTTTATCACTTCACTCTCACATTCCTAAACACAAAAACACCTAACATTTTTCTCCCTTCTCATTTTCTTCAAGCACCCTTTCTTCTCTTCTTCTTCTTCCTTCTCCACCGTACACCTACACATTGGAGACTATCTCCATGATTTGCTAAATCAATCCCATTTCTAGCTTTCTTCCACCATTCCAAGTTCTCTTTTGTGCCCATCCTTTGGTTCTTCTTCTTCTTCTTCCATTTTCCATCATTGAAGCTAAAGCTTGGAGCTTTAAGGTAAAGTCTTCAACTTTCTTTTAGTTTCTTGTCATTTTCATTTTTCTTGGTCACCTAGGTGACCAAGAACCCATTTTTCCATGGTTTGAGTGGACATTGTGGACGTCACTCACATTAGTGTTTTCTTGAAGGAGGAAAACGAAAATCAAGAGCAAAAAGGAGTAACACCATTGTGTTGTCTTCCAAATAGGTAAGAGGGAGATGATCCTCTTCAACCAATCTTGGTAGTAAGGAAATGTCTTGTGTATTGTTTTGATGAGGGAATCAATGTTGGATTACTCTATTTGTTATATTGTGTTATTTCCATGATTTTGTGGTTGTTCGATTTGTATGAATCCATGAAGATGCATTGTGTGTTTTGATGATTAGGAGTCTATTAATTATTATTTTGTATGTTGATGATCATAAAAATGTGTCTTAAATGGTTTGGAGAAGAATGAGAAGCTTTGAAAATGTTGGGCCAAAATTCTGCAGAAATCATTTCTGCAGAATTATTTCTGGTTCACCAGCGCTTAGGCGCTGTCCAACGAGCGCCCAGGCGCTTGACCAACACTCAGGCGCTGAAGCTTGAACGCTCAAGCGCCCAAGGTCTAGAATGAATTCTAGAAATGTAGCTCAAGGAGTGCTCAGGAGCTGCGTGTTGAGCGCTCAGGCGCTCACCCAGCGCTCAAGCGCTAGAAGACATGGTGCTCAAGCGCCCAAGGCAGAAGTTGCCAAAATGTTGCAATGAGAGGATTATGACCTTAATAATTGATATATCATCACTAAACTAAAGTAAATGACACAATTTGTGGAGAGAATTCCTCTAGGGAGGGAGATTTTTATAAAGATGATTATTCCAAAATGAGAATTCCATAATGAACTCTAATGAGTGCTTTACCACATTAAGGACTTAATGCTAAGACATCTTGGATCCATGAATGGGACTATGAAATTATGGATATTGAGTTGTACAAATTGTGATATGCCGTTTGGTATGCTTATGATAAACATACATGATGTACATTGAGTCGTCATGCATATGTGTTGTCTGATAGACATAATTGAAAAAGGCGATGTATGCCTAGGGGTTTGAATAACACCTACGTGCGAGTGCGAATAGACTAAGCGTGGGGTCGTTGGGGTGCGGGTGTCTCACAATAGACAATGGTAGCTCCACTAGGGTCGTGGGATAGGCCGATGCAAACACACCGACGATCTGGACTGAGACGTTGCCTATATCGCGATCAACTGTTGAGGTGCCACGTATAAGCCAATTGCGCAAATGTTTTTATGAGATGAAGCACACTATATTTTTAAGGCTAACGATATACTGGCATAACTCCTTGATCATTCACTTCAAAAATGTTAATGTCTAGTTTCATGGAGTAGGAATTTTGGTACTATTTGCATTGTGAATTGTCAGTCTCATTATTCATTAAGCATGAGCATTTATCATTGTGAAAAATATTTATTATTATTATTACTGTAATAATTATTTGATTGCTTGGACTGTTGAATGTTGGAAATGTTGATGTTGTTTACCTGTTATGGATAATATTTACTGTTATTTATTGTTGTTCTGCTTTTATTGCTAATTTTCAATTATTACTGTACTTGGATGTATGAATTGTGCTTTATGTTGGTGTCCAGCGCCGTTTAATTTTCTTGCTGCCATTTTGGTACTGAAAGCTGGGTGTCTCACCTCTTTCTGTATTTCGTACTTCTATATTTTGTTGGTCTGTTTGCTTTTGAGAAGACGAGCATGAGGAAGAGGAAGCTCCTGAGTTTCCTAGATTCTGGCCATATTACGACTGAAGCTGACCAAAAGGATGACATCGCGTCCTCATGGATTTTTGGGCTACACACGGATCACTTTTCACGGAGGCCCTGACTGCTAGCATATTAATGTGTAGACTGATCATTGTGTGTACCATGGGGAGTTGATGGTGTCCTTGGCATGGGGTCGTTATGACGCCCCTATTTTTGATTTTCATGCTTTTGTTTGGCTAGAGTTTTATATGCCCGTTAAGGATATGTGGGCTGACATGTATTACACCCCACGTGATGACTCTTTTCTTTCTACTGCTCGGGCTCCTGCCCGTTACTTGGTCACTCCGATGGATGTTTCATCGGACGAAGAGGACCCTGCAGAAGACCCTGCTACGATCCTTTCTCGTCAGTCGTAGGGACTGATTCTGTCGGTGGCTACCCATTATCTTTTTGGGGGAGCCTGACATTTTGCTAGATTGATGGATGTAAATTTGTAACTACCTTTGGGGTGGGTAAAGGTTTTGTTTCTTTTGTATGTTTTGGAATCTAACTAAATAGGTTTATGCATATAGATATGAATATATATATATATATATATTGTGTATGGTTTACCTTACGACGGTTTTATTGCGACTGTTCTAATTATTATCTCTATGCGTAATGGATTTTCAAATTAACTCTTTTGACTCTACTTGGTAATGATTTAAAAAATATATATAATGACAATTATAAGGGAACTTAAATAACCATAAAATGAACCGGGTCCGTGAGCTTAAAAACAATTACCATTTTTCACAGTTTAATTTATTTCGCTTTATATTTCAAAGTATCATAGTGTGACGTTCCTTCTTTGCGGATATTGAGAAAAAGGGGCGATACAACTGACTCTCTATGTATATGCTTGTTTTCACCCATAAAGGTGTAACTAGAGCTTCTAGAGTTCATACCATTCTTATCTTAGCTTATTTGGTTTATTAATCACCAATACATAGCCTCACAAGAGTTGCTTCTAACCTAAAGAGTGTTAAACTCTGCTCTTGCTACGCCTATAACTAGTTATACTACTTGAATAATCAATTGAAGCCCTTAAAAATCTGTTTTGGGCAAACTCTTAACCAATTATGATGTGCCATAATTGGTTATGGCTTCATAAAATCTATTTCTAAACATTCAATAATCGGTTATGACTTGTTGGCTAATCGGTTATGGAATGTTTTCACTCTCTAACTTGCACAAATAACCGGTTATCCACATGGAATAATCGGTTATTTTTGTGTGACAGAATGGCATTCTTTGTTCCATCACACTATAGCCAATTATCCATACAGGATAATCGGTTATCTAGTGCGAACTTGCACCAAATAATAAGGTCTTTCACCCTATCCTTCCATGCTTCCTTCCTATTTCACCTTACCCTTTAAAAATCTCATCACATGAAATATTCAAACTAAGATTTAAGCGAAAGAAACAACTAATATCAAACACAAACAATCAAGTTTATTATAAACACATGATTCTAACTTCAAACTCAACTCACTAATACCCATATTACCAACCTCATACTTAAGGAGTTAAAAGGATATTTCTCAAGTCAAGAATGACTTTTTGCATCCACTAGGTTGAAACTAACTTTTTACAACCATTGGGAACAAGTAATAATCAAAGAAAATTGCAACACCCTCCGTAGGGTGTCACATTTTTTTTACTACCAACTTACCAAAAATATGATTAAATTGTAAAATATTTAATATTATAAAATATAGGTTATAAATTTCTTTTCTCTGCAAACTTAAACTTACCAAGGACATAGGTAATACAAAAACATATTGGATTAATCAATACACATTACATACTCCAAATAATATTCAACAACGTTCATAACATAAAACTTATAGACTCAAAGAGAAACATTAGCAACCCTATGATGGTTCCTACTCAAAAGAATGATAACAAACTTAACAAAATACTAAAAAAAATGCCAACATCAAGATGGACACGCCATACGACGATACCTCCACAGCATTGCGTCCTCTCGTAACCAAAGAAGATCTCCACTTTACCACCACAACGGACTTTACAAAACATAAACATATAAACAGAACAAGATAATAAAGAGGTGAGATCCCCTACATCAATACTAACATGGCAACATAGAAACAATAAGAACGATAATGTCATTCCATACAAAATAAATAACATATACAGTCAATATATCAAAACATAGATAATTCAACATATATAATTAACAGATAATTTAATAGATATATTTGACAAATGATTTAACAGATATAATGAACAGATAATGTAACATATATAATTGATAGATGATTTAACAGATATATGTAATATCACAATGAGATGTCGACTGACTATGCATATGCACAATGCATCAAACCCTACTCCATGGAGCCAACACAATTTCAAAGATGAAGGGTCCAGAAGACCTGCCAGCCTCAATGACAGTCTACGCCGGACTACAAAGAGAATAATGTTTATCAGGTTACGTCAATGCATTGTAATGGTTTATCATGGCCAAAGTGTAACCGCCTAGACCTAATAACCGCTGCAGAATCGTCATTACACCACAGTCACTAAATCCAAGCGTGCCACAGTCTCCACAATAATCTTTTCAAAATAAATATTTCATTTATGCATAGATGGAAAATATAAGCCCCGAATGAATGCATATTTAGTACCCAACTATTTTAAAACACAACCACTTTAAGAACCACATACTTCATATATAATATTTTCATCTTTAACACAAAGCACTGATAATATGAAATACAGTACTTACATATTCAAATAAAAGGTAACGGGTACAAAAGTACAAAAGGGAAAAGTAGTAACCCTGGGATAGGTACTACTAGTAGACAAAGCCGCAACCCCATATATATATGACACTCGGAGTCCCAATCGACACGCTAGGCACCAATGCCCCTATGGAGTTGCACCCGTACGTAACCGAAGAAATCTCGTCCCAACGCCATATTGAAAATAGTGAATCAACCCAATCCAATCAGTAAGGGTGTGGTCCCTTGTCTTCTTCCTCATAATCTTTTATCAAATATATATATAACAGAAATGCAAGAATACAGGAAAGAGGTGAGACATCCTACTTACATTACCAATTATGGCAGTAAAGAAATAGAACGACGCAGAGCGCCCACATAGCAGAGCAATAACATTTAAGCAACAATAATCACATACAATAAGAGAAAACAACAACAGAATCTCAGATAATGAACAATTAAAACATTTCAGATAATCATGATATCAATAACACAATAGTATAATCATCATATAAATGAGTATCAAATGATATGCCGACTCATAATCCCAACACACAATGCCGACTCAAAATACCGACTCACAAGACATGTGCACTTGGTACCAAGATTTTCTATTCCATTTCAAAGATGAACGTTCCAAAAGATCTGCCCCCCTCAATGAAAGTCTACACCAGACCACGAAGAGAATAGTGCTTGTCAGGCTCGTGATGCATTGCAATCTGTTTATCATGGCCAGGGGTATAATAAGGTGATAACATCATCACGAAATGAACCATCGCGCCTCACGGTCCTCAATCAGATCCATCATAGATCACACTATCCAATTCTCATTCATAGGCTCATACAGCCTTTTAATAATCATCGACTGAGCAATTTGTTCAATGCATACTGATTCAATGCATAATCATAAGCTCATCCAGCTTTTTAACAGTCATCGACTGAGCAAATTGTTCAATACAAATATACATAACTCAAGCCATCATTGTACTGTCCCCAATGATATTAAAACAATTGTCCATACAATTGCCTAATAACGTTAGTAACAATGATATTACATAACTGTCCATACAATTACATAATAATATTGATCCACCCGGTTTCAGCACATCGGCATAATAACCAACAGTGTATAATGCTCAATGCATGTTGACTCCATGCACAACCATGTATATTGTAACACCCCTTTGGAGGATGTCACACATAAAATAAAATAAAATAAATAGAAATAAAATCTACCCAAGTTGCGGAATATTTGTTAAAATTATTACGGGTTGTAAAAATAATTCCCAAACAGAAAATATGTAATAAAAAGATAATACTGAAATATACGAAATAAAAAAAAACATCATCACTAATAATATACATATGGTTAAGTTATAAATCTGTACATATAATTTACAACTAAGACTATAACTCTTTAAACAAAACAAGAAAGAAAGCAATAAAAGAGTTAATATATACGACATACTGTTGACGCGCCCAAAAAAAAACATCATGATTATCTACTCCTCTGATGGATCACTCTCGGTGTGAAAATGATCATCAGGAGATAAATATCCTCGATGTCTCGACATACGGCGATAACGGGATCGCGCGCAATCGATACGATGCTTATCTCACTAGGCTCGGGGTTTTCAAAGCACCCCAATAACGCCTAATGGATAAGGGTAACTCTAAATGCGAAAAAGCGTCGTCGTCGAAATCGGATCTCCATCAAACCGATGACGTAGAATCACGGTCATACGTCCAAAGATAGGTAAATGTAAGCACGATCTCCTCGTAAATGCCAAGCCAAATCACCTCCATGGAATACCAGCTCTACAAATCCCAAAAATGCAAAGGCGTCGCCATCCCTTACACAATCAATCCAGAGGGTATGGATGATCGGATGGTTCTTGCTCGTAAACCGATCGTCGGTCTGGCGATCTCCCTCTTCCTCGGGGTACACGATCTCAAGAGGTTGTTCCTCTTCTTCCTCTTCAAACTCTTTATCGCATAAAATAAATAGACAATAGACACATACAATAAAGAGGTAAGACAACATAAAACCATCACAACATGGCAAATAAGAAGACGACAAATAACAATTACACGCTTTATACAATATGAAGAAGCTATAACAAGTAATACATATTAAATATCCTAGGTTTCGAACATCATAAACAGATCACAAATAAAGAAATTCACACAGATAAATCAATCTCACAGATAAGATAAGATAAGAAATAGACAACTAACATAAAAATTATCAGATAAATATAAATAGAGAAAATGTAAAAATATCCAAGATATTACCAGATAAAGATAAATAGAGAAAAATGGAATATTATCCAAGATAAAATCAAATACACCAAAACACAACCCTACTCCATGGAGCTAAACCCAAACAGATATCAGAGAGAATGACTTGCAAAATCTATTAGTACCACGGCTGCCCAACCAACTATTACGCGATCACACGTTGCGTCAATAGCCTACGACACGGGAATCTACCATCCAGGCGTAGTATAGTTCACAGTCTCCCGTTGTGGCACTATAGGCAATGTACTACTAGACTTTACAAACCTCGATTAAATATAGTGAATGTCGAGTACATTAATGTGCTATCGGTTTACCACGGCCCAGCGGAGCTACCAACTGTCCACATGTGGGATCCCGTACACTAAAGTCTCCAAGTTTATTAGAACAATAAACAACACTACACTTATCGCATCGACAACACGATGTAATTCGTCTCGTCAACCCAAAACACCAAAAATTGGCATAAAGACAAAACATAATTCCAAATATATGAAATTACGAAAATGCCCTTAAGATAGAAATATATGCCCTCAATGGCAGAAAGCCTGTACGGGTTCACTTTTTCCCGACAGCAAAATAACCTCAAAAACCTGTACGGGTTCACGTTTTCCCGACAGCGAAAAATAAATACGGTAACGTTCAATCGCGTAGAAATTTTATCGCGTTTTTGAAATCTCGTCGTTTTTATAAACGTTTAAAAATCGGGTAAAAATATTTTTCGGTTTTTAAAATCGCGTAGCATTTTTAATTCGTTTTCTCAATCGCGTAGGATTTTTAAATCATTTTCTTATTCGAATGCCTTTAAAATTACCTTGTTTAAACAGATAGAAATAATATTTAGTACCTTTAAACTACGTATAATAATTTTTCATACCGTATACTGTCATTAGGATATTTTGACTATCTTATAGGTTCATTTTTACTAAAAATTGACAGTATTTTGTTTGGAAACTTATAATAATGGTTTTCTAATTTTTCCATAAAAATTTCTGTTTACCTAATTTTTAACCATTTCATTAAATTCTTTTTGAAATCTCTAACATGCTTCAAAACCGAAAGTGAGCTATATGTTAGAAAATTTCTTAACATTACTGTATTTCCTTCCTAATGATAAAATTATGAATTTTAACCCTTTAGACTTACTTCTAATCAATTGGTTCCTTCATAAATTTATTATAGAAAATTTCTTCTTAACTTGTATTGTTTCTTTTAATTGAAAAAGGTTTAGAAACAAGTTTTTAAAATCATGAATTCCTATAGTGGCATGTTGGCCGAAATTTTATAAAACTTTAGCATTTGATTTCCAAAATGTCTTTCACCTTTTAAATCATATCAAATGTATTCTATAGTCTATGTTCATTAAATCATTTTAGAAAATAGTTATCTATAGTCAATTTAATCCTTTAGGCATGTTGGCCCAAAATACTAAGTTTGTACCATTTGATTTCTAAATGCATTTTTCTTTGATCAAATCAATTAAAAACTTTCTTGATTCTCCTAGGTTAATTAAGCTACACTTTAGGAAAAATCAAGAGAACATTTTGGTCCTCCAACATGTCATTGCCGTGAGCTATTGGATTGTGTTCTTTGGAACACTCATGCAAACTTACACATGTTATTCACATCCTATGACTTATCATACAATTTCTAACACATGCATTATATTTCTAACATATGCAAAATATTTCTAACACATGCAAAATATTTTCTAACACATACAACCTAAATTAAAGCTTGTAGACATGCATTCAAAAGCTATTAGACATGCAAGATTATTACAATTACCAAATAAGAAAGCTACTAACACATAACACTTAAGCTACTAGCAACCACAAAAATTAACAAATACACACATAAATAACACATGACCACCGAATCCTTATGGATTCTACAACATCACAAATAACTCCATCTTCTTACCACCATCAAGGGATGATAAGAATTGTCTTCCTCTTACCTTAAATGAAGACAAAAACTTGCTTTCTCACCTCCTTAGGTCACGGTTTTCACTCCACCAAACACCTAAAATTTTCAAACAAAACCTACATGTTACTAACCATGAAAAAGAAGCTAAACCATGGAAAAATCATGGCTTAGAACTTTGAAAAAGAAGAGAGAAAAGAAAAGTATGAAATTTCACCTTCTAGGTAAAACTTCCAAGGTTGGTTTCCAAGCCTTAGATGGAAGAATTTGAAGAAACTCCCAACTACAAAGGTTCTTAGAATGGTGTTTAGATTAAGGAAACTTGGTTAGAAAAATTTTTGGATGGTTGGATGGTTATGAAATGAGCTTGGCCGAATATGGTGGAGAAAATGGGCAAGAATGGTGGCTAGGGTTCTTGATGAGAGAGAAGAGAGAAAGTGATGAAGACAAAGTGATATTTTGGTCACCAAAGGCCTCTTGGCCGTGGACTTCAAGTGGGGTGCAAGGTGGGCACCTTGCTTGGCTTCATCCAAGCCATTGGATGAATCAAACTAAGATTAAGCCTTGGTGAGCAAGCCTTCTTCTCATTGGTTAGCTTATGGTGACTCACATGCTTTGAGTCACACAGTGTATTTAATTTTCTGTGAGTCACTAGTGAGTCACTGCTCGGAAAGTTCTACGACTTACGGTGATTAATTAAGCTACCGATCTAACTGCTTCATGCTAATTGTGGGTCCCGCAAAATATTTAGGGTCCTTTGTCACTAAAACATCTCGACTAATAAAATAATATTATAATAATATAAAATTATTTTATTTGACGCTTAAATCCTAAAAATTAAAAGATTATTTTTAGACTCATTCAGAATCGGGTTAAGTAAGATCCCCCAATTCTAAATAATAAAATAAGATTTTAGGAAAATATTATTTTTCTGCCTCGAGCAAATCACACAAAAAGTTCATATAAAATCACAGACAGTATTTTTCGGCATTAAATCAAGAAGAAAACAATTAAAAAAGACAAAAACAGAGAAAACAAGACGTTCGGGACGTAACGGTCATTTCTCCATTTTTTCCCACAACGTAGGTAATTATCCAAAACGTTCAAATAAAATATCCAGAAGTATTATTTAGTGTATATCTTTCAGAAAAATTAATACAGGAAGAAAAATTTTTATTTGACCGTCTCGAAGCAAATTACGTAAAACGATCAAATAAAATTTGAACCTGTATTATCGATATTGTTTTCATACAAAAATCAAGAACAGAAAAACAGGGACACAGCGGTCATTCATACAAAAGCATGAAAAACAGAAAACAGTACATTCAGAATATTTTCTAAAAATTGGGGCGTTACAACACTCCCCAACAAATAAAAAATTTCGTCCTCGAAATTTGATGTTTATCCGAACAAATGAGGATACTGATCCTTCATTTTATCTTCCAGTTCCCAAGTAGCTTCACCCGTCACATCATTCCATATAACCTTCACCAGCTCGATCATCTTCCCTCGAAGTTGCTTTACCTTTCTCGTCCTCTATCCCGATGTGTAAAGTTTCGTAAGTCAAATTCTCCTTTAATTGCACGTCATCCGGTTGTATAACATGTGTCGGATCGGCATATACTTCCGTAATCGAGACACATGAAACACGTCATGCAAATTGGATAGGAAAGGCGGCAAAAAGCAATCGATATGCTACAGACCAATACGTCGGATAATCGATATGGTCCAATGAATTTAGGAGTAAGCTTCTTAGACTTAATTACTCTTCCGACACACGGTCGTAGGAGTAACTCTCGTAAACACATGCTCACCCTCCTCAAATTCAAGAGGTCGTCTTCGCTTATCCGCGTAACTCTTTGTCCGCTTTGCGTCGTCCTCATCTTTTCTTGTATCATCTTGACTTTATCCGTAGTTTGTTGTACAAGCTCGGTCCAACATCATACTTTCTCCATCTTGATACCAAAGATAACGGCGTTCGACATCGTCTTCCATACAATGCTTCATAAGGTGCCATTCCAATGCTTGCGTGAAAACTATTGTTGTAGGTGAATTCTATCAAAGATAAAAATTCATCCCAACTTCCCCGTTGTTCCAAAACACAAGCACGCAATAAATCCTCCAAAGACTGTATAGTTCTCTCTCTGTCGACCGTCGATGCGGATGATACGCTGAACTCAGTCGTAACTTAGTTCCCATAGCTTCTTGCAGACTTCGCCAAAATCTTGACGTAAACCTCGGATCACGATCAGAAATTATACTTGTCGGTACACCATGTAGTCTGACAATTTCACTGATGTACAACTGGGTTAATCTTTCCAATGAATATTTGATATTGATCGGTAAGAAATGAGCCGATTTCGTAAGTCTATCGACTATAACCCATATTGCGTCATGACTTCTCCTCGTCTTTGGCAAACCAGTAACGAAATCCATAGAAATGCTGTCCCATTTCCATTCTGGAATCGATAATGGTTGCAACATCCCAGCTGGTCTTTGGTGTTCAACTTTCGACTTTTGACAAACTAGACAAGTTGACACGCATCTAACTACATCACCCTTCATTCCATGCCACCAGAATAACTTCTTCAAGTCTTGATACATCTTTGTTATGCCTGGATGCATACTCACAGAACTAGTATGGGCATGTTTCACAATATATCTTCTCAACTCTCGATTACGAGGAACACCAGACTCTACCCCGAAATCTCAGAATTCCATCAGTTCCTTCCTTGAACTCTAGTGTCTCGCCTTGTTTCATTTGCTCCCTTATTCCTTGCAAAAATTTATCGGCATTTTGTTTTTCTTTTATGTCTTCCATCAGCTCGCTCGAGATAGTAACCATGTTAATACAGATCTTCCCCGGTTTTAACTCAACAAACGACCACTCATCTCTAAACTGTTCAATGAGTTCCTTTTCCTTGATCATTAGAGCAGAAACACTAATAATTTTCCTGCTCAAAGCATCGGCCACGACATTCGCCTTACCAGGATGGTACAAAAGTTGAAAATCGTAATCGTTCAGAAATTCCAACCACCTTCGCTGCCTCATATTCAGCTCCTTCTGGTCGTACAAGTACTTCAAACTCTTGTGATCACTGAAAATGTTGAACGTTGCTCCATAGAGAAAGTGTCTCCATATCTTCAAAGCAAAAACCACCGCAGCCAATTCCAAATCATGCGTAGGATAATTCTTTTCATGAACCTTCAATTGTCGAGAAGCATACGCCACCACGTTCCGATCTTGCATCAACACACATCCTAATCCTTGATAAGAAGCGTCACAATATACATCGAAAGATTTCGTCGAATCTGGTAGGATTAACACCGGCGCAGTTGTTAACCTCTTCTTCAACTCTTGAAAACTAGCTTCACGTTCTTCCGTCCATTCGAAAGCTTGACTTTTCCTCGTTAGTTGTGTAAGCGGTCCAGCAATCTTGGAAAAACCTTCGATAAATCTCCGATAATAACCAGCAAGTCCAACAAAACTTCGAACTTCTGTTACTGTCTTAGGTCTCTCCCACTGTAAAACAGTCTCCACTTTCGATGGGTCCACCGCTATACCTTCTTTAGAAATTACGTGACCAAGAAATTGAACTTCTTCCAACCAGAACTCACACTTAGACAACTTCGCATACAACCGCTTCTCCCTCAAAATCGAAGAATAACACTT
The DNA here is from genome assembly GCA_029884605.1 of Ormosia emarginata. Lineage (NCBI taxonomy): Eukaryota > Viridiplantae > Streptophyta > Magnoliopsida > Fabales > Fabaceae > Ormosia > Ormosia emarginata. The sequence continues at coordinate 54,336,837 of JAQQTP010000088.1, forward strand.
AGATGTTCAAAGATGTTCTTCCTTCGATCTAGAATAGATCGAATGTCATCGATAAAGACAACGACAAATCTGTCTAGATACGGACGAAATATCCCTGTTCATATAATCCATAAATATAGCAGGAGCATTCGTCACCCCGAATGGCATTACCCGATACTCATAATGTCCATAACGAGTTCGAAAAGGTTTCGGCACATCCTCCCCTTTCACACGAATCCGGTGATAACCTCGATCGTAGATCTATCTTGGAAAATATCACGGCTCCTCTCAATTGATCCATCAAATCGTCGATTCTTGGAAGCGGATATTTATTCTTGATAGTCACCTTGTTCACCGCCGATAGTCCACACAAAGTCGTGACGTTCCATCCTTCTTCTTGACCAAAATATCGGCGCACCCCATGGGGAAACACTAGGTCGTACAAATTCTTTCTCCAACAGTTCCACCAATTGCTTTTTCAGCTCCTCCAACTCTACTGGCGACATACGATATGGTGCAATTGAGATAGGACTGTTCCCGGTACTAAATCAATTGAGAATTCGATCTCCCGCTCAGGCGGTAAACCAGGTACATCTTCAGGAAAAACGTCCGGAAAATCGTTGACAACAGGAATAGTATTCACATCCTTCTCATTCTTAACTTCTAGAGAAGATAATACCAGATATCCCTGCGCTCCATCTCTCAGTAAAGACTTGACCTTAACAGCAGTTAAGAATCCAGACTCTTCTTCCTTAGGAAAAACTATAGTTTTCTTCGCACAATCTATGAGGATATGGTTAGAACATAACCAGTCCATCCCTAAGATTACATCTATCTCAATGAGAGGCAAACAAATCAAATCGACCAAAAACAAACGGTCCTTCACAACAATAGGACAATCCAAACAGACCTTAGAAGTAACTACAGGTTTAGCAGTTGGCGTAGATACATTCAACATAACATTCAGAGAAGATATGGGCAACTTCAACCTTTCTACACAATCATAGGCAATAAACGAATGTGTAGCTCCAGAATCATACAATACAGTCAGAAGATTACCTCCAATGTCTCCTTCTCCCTGAATAAGATCATCAGACTTAGAAATCTCAGATCCCACCATTGTATATACTCGTCCTCCAGATCTCGGTTGAGTACTTCCGATTTTTGCCGATTAGCTTTAACATACCGAAACATGGGTTTTCTCTCCTATTTGTGGACAATCCTTTGCTATGTGCCCTGGTTGTTTACAATTGAAACAAACTGCACCTTTAACTGTACACTCGGGAGAAATATGACCTTTCTTCCCGCACTTAAAACACGTTGGCGTAAACGCCACCCTCTGTCCAGCTCCACTTCCACTTGCACTTCCACTAACAGATGGTCGTTGAGATTGACTTCCTGTTGGCCTGGTGTACGGTTTACGCTGAAACCGATTTGCATTACCACCTCCACCTCTTTGAAACCTTGTCGGTCCAAAATTCCGATTCCTTTGATCTCTAGATGGCTCTAACTCTTCAAGTCGAGCACACGCATCCACCAACGCATGAAACTGAGTCATCCTCAAAGATACTACTCCTCGTTTCAGTTCCACCCTTAAACCTGATTCAAACTTCCTGCATCTCCACACATCATCTTGTCGTGTTTGAGCATAATCTGAGAATTGAGATAAACTCTCAAATTTTGTGGCATACTCATTCACCGTCATATTCCCCTCGTCGCAACCCAAGAAATTCCATTTCCTTGGCATGCCTAGCACTCGCAGAAAATATTTATCCGAGAAAAGTATTAGAAAACACTTCCCAAGTGATCTCGGTCCCCTTGACTTGCAACACTCGGTGATTCCTCTCCACCAATGTTCTGCATCTCCTTTCAAGCATGAAAACAAAGATAAGTCACTTTCTTTTCATCGGTACATCTCATCCCCTCGAATATTCTCTCTAAATCTTGCATCCATTGACTCGCTTTCTCCGAATCCACCTCGCCTCTAAATTGTGGCGGATTATGACGCCTAAATTCAGATAAATTTAGGGCATCTGCTGTAGCATCTTGTTGTTGGGCTGCTCTCAAATTTTGCTGAGTAATCACTTCAGCCATCTGCCGCATAGCCTCAGCAGCAACCAACATCGGATCCTCATCTCGATTTACGTTAGCACGTCCCTCTGCCTCTACCACCATCTTCTTTCTTCAAACATAACAAAACAAAGTCAGATACATCCTTTAAGATATTTCCAAAAGGATATAAATCACAAAGATCACAGAGAATCACACAGCACAAACAAAAACAGACCCAACCACAACCCCAAAAGACTCTAACTTGGGCTCTGATACCAACTAATGTAACACCCCTTTGGAGGATGTCACACATAAAATAAAATAAAATAAATAGAAATAAAATCTACCCAAGTTGCGGAATATTTGTTAAAATTATTACGGGTTGTAAAAATAATTCTCGATAAAACGAGAAAATATGTAATAAAAAGATAATACGAAATATACGAAATAAAAAAAAACATCATCACTAATAATATACATATGGTTAAGTTATAAAGCGTACATATAATTTACAACTAAGACTATAACTCTTTAAACAAGAACAAGAAAGAAAGCAATAAAAGAGTTAATATATACGTACATAATGCCGACGCGCCCAAAAAAAACATCATGATTATCTACTCCTCGATGGATCACTCTCGGTGTGAAAATGATCATCGGGAGATAAATATCTCGATGTCTCGACATACGGCGATAACGGGATCGCGCGGTCGATACGATGCTTATCTCACTAGGCTCGGGGTTTTCAAAGACCCCAATAACGCCTAATGGATAAGGGTAACTCTAAATGCGAAAAAGCGTCGTCGTCGAAATCGGATCTCCATCAAACCGATGACGTAGAATCACGGTCATACGTCCAAAGATAGGTAATGTAAGCACGATCTCCTCGTAAATGCCAAGCCAAATCACCTCCATGGAATACCGGCTCTACAAATCCCAAAAATGCAAAGGCGTCGCCATCCCTTACACAATCAATCCAGAGGGTATGGATGATCGGATGGTTCTTGCTCGTAAAGCGATCGTCGGTCTGGCCGATCTCCCTCTTCCTCGTGGTACACGATCTCAAGAGGTTGTTCCTCTTCTTCCTCTTCAAACTCTTTATCGCATAAAATAAATAGACAATAGACACATACAATAAAGAGGTAAGACAACATAAAACCATCACAACATGGCAAATAAGAAGACGACAAATAACAATTACAAGTTTATACAATATGAAGAAGCTATAACAAGTAATACATATTAAATATCCTAGGGTTTCGAACATCATAGACGAGATCACAAATAAAGAAATTCACACAGATAAATCAATCTCACAGATAAGATAAGATAAGAAATAGACAACTAACATAAAAATTATCGATAAATATAAATAGAGAAAATGTAAAAATATCCAAGATATTACCGGATAAAGATAAATAGAGAAAATGGAATATTATCCAAGATAAAATCAAATACACCAAAACACAACCCTACTCCATGGAGCTAAACCCAAACAGATATCGTAGAGAATGACTTGCAAAATCTATTAGTACCACGGCTGCCCAACCAACTATTACGCGATCACACGTTGCGTCAATAGCCTACGACACTGGGAATCTACCATCCAGCGTAGTATAGTTCTGATCTCCGTTGTGGCACTATAGGCAATGTACTACTAGACTTTACAAACCTCGATTAAATATAGTGAATGTCGAGTACATTAATGTGCTATCGGTTTACCACGGCCCAATGGAGCTACCAACCCCGTTCACATGTGGGATCCCGTACACTAAAGTCTCCAAGTTTATTAGAACAATAAACAACACTACACTTATCGCATCGACAACACGATGTAATTCGTCTCGTCAACCCAAAACACCAAAAATTGGCATAAAGACAAAACATAATTCCAAATATATGAAATTACGAAAATGCCCTTAAGATAGAAATATATGCCCTCAATGGCGAGAAAGCTCATGACGGGTTCACTTTTTCCCGACAAAAAATAACCTCAAAAACACATACGGGTTCACGTTTTCCGACAAGCCGAAAAATAAATACGGTAACGTTCAATCGCGTAGAAATTTTATCGCGTTTTTGAAATCTCGTCGTTTTTATAAACGTTTAAAAATCGGGTAAAAATATTTTTCGGTTTTTAAAATCGCGTAGCATTTTTAATTCGTTTTCTCAATCGCGTAGGATTTTTAAATCATTTTCTTATTCGAATGCCTTTAAAATTACTGTTTAAACAGATAGAAATAATATTTAGTACCTTTAAACTACGTATAATAATTTTTCATACCGTATCTTGTTATTAGGATATTTTGACTATCTTATAGGTTCATTTTTACTAAAAATTGAATGAAGTATTTTGTTTGGAAACTTATAATAATGGTTTTCTAATTTTTCCATAAAAATTTTGTTTACCTAATTTTTAACCATTTCATTAAATTCTTTTTGAAATCTCTAACATGCTTCAAAACCGAAAGTGAGCTATATGTTAGAAAATTTCTTAACATTATTGTATTTCCTTCCTAATGATAAAATTATGAATTTTAACCCTTTAGACTTACTTCTAATCAATTGGTTCCTTCATAAATTTATTATAGAAAATTTCTTCTTAACTTGTATTGTTTCTTTTTAATTGAAAAAGGTTTAGAAACAAGTTTTTAAAATCATGAATTCCTATAGTGGCATGTTGGCCGTAAATTTTATAAAACTTTAGCATTTGATTTCCAAAATGTCTTTCACCTTTTAAATCATATCAAATGTATTCTATAGTCTATGTTCATTAAATCATTTTAGAAAATAGTTATCTATAGTCAATTTAATCCTTTAGGCATGTTGGCCCAAAATACTAAGTTTGTACCATTTGATTTCTAAATGCATTTTTCTTTGATCAAATCAATTAAAAACTTTCTTGATTCTCCTAGGTTAATTAAGCTACACTTTAGGAAAAATCAAGAGAACATTTTGGTCCTCCAACATGTCATTGCCGTGAGCTATTGGATTGTGTTCTTTGGAACACTCATGCAAACTTACACATGTTATTCACATCCTATGACTTATCATACAATTTCTAACACATGCATTATATTTCTAACATATGCAAAATATTTCTAACACATGCAAAATATTTTCTAACACATACAACCTAAATTAAAGCTTGTAGACATGCATTCAAAAGCTATTAGACATGCAAGATTATTACAATTACCAAATAAGAAAGCTACTAACACATAACACTTAAGCTACTAGCAACCACAAAAATTAACAAATACACACATAAATAACACATGACCACCGAATCCTTATGGATTCTACAACATCACAAATAACTCCATCTTCTTACCACCATCAAGGGATGATAAGAATTGTCTTCCTCTTACCTTAAATGAAGACAAAAACTTGCTTTCTCACCTCCTTAGGTCACGGTTTTCACTCCACCAAACACCTAAAATTTTCAAACAAAACCTACATGTTACTAACCATGAAAAAGAAGCTAAACCATGGAAAAATCATGGCTTAGAACTTTGAAAAAGAAGAGAGAAAAGAAAAGTATGAAATTTCACCTTCTAGGTAAAACTTCCAAGGTTGGTTTCCAAGCCTTAGATGGAAGAATTTGAAGAAACTCCCAACTACAAAGGTTCTTAGAATGGTGTTTAGATTAAGGAAACTTGGTTAGAAAAATTTTTGGATGGTTGGATGGTTATGAAATGAGCTTGGCCGAATATGGTGGAGAAAATGGGCAAGAATGGTGGCTAGGGTTCTTGATGAGAGAGAAGAGAGAAAGTGATGAAGACAAAGTGATATTTTGGTCACCAAAGGCCTCTTGGCCGTGGACTTCAAGTGGGGTGCAAGGTGGGCACCTTGCTTGGCTTCATCCAAGCCATTGGATGAATCAAAGGCTAAGATTAAGCCTTGGTGAGCAAGCCTTCTTCTCATTGGTTAGCTTATGGTGACTCACATGCTGAGTCACACAGTGTATTTAATTTTCTTTGAGTCACTAGCCGAGTCACTATTCTGAAAGTTCTACAAACTTACGGTGATTAATTAAGCTACCGATCTAACCGTTCGCTAATTGTGGGTCCCGCAAAATATTTTAGGGTCCCATTGTCACTAAAACATCTTGACTAATAAAATAATATTATAATAATATAAAATTATTTTATTGACGATTAAATCCTAAAAATTAAAAGATTATTTTTAGACTCATTCAGAATCGGGTTAAGTAAGATCCCCCAATTCTAAATAATAAAATAAGATTTTCCCGGCCAGGAAAATATTATTTTCCGCCTCGAGCAAATCACACAAAAGTTCATATAAAATCACAGACGGTATTTTCGGCATTAAATCAAGAAGAAAACAATTAAAAACAGACACAAAAAGAGAAACAAGACGTTCGGGACGTAACGGTCATTTCTCCATTTTTTCCCACAACGTAGGTAATTATCCAAAACGTTCAAATAAAATATCCAAAGTATTATTTAGCTGTATATCTTTCAGAAAAATTAATACAGTAGCTCAGAAAAATTTTTATTTGACCGTCTCGAAGCAAATTACGTAAAACGATCAAATAAAATTTGAACCTGTATTATCGATATTGTTTTCATACAAAAATCAAGAACAGAAAAACAGGGACACAGCGGTCATTCATACAAAAGCATGAAAAACAGAAAACAGTACATTCAGAATATTTTCTAAAAATTGGGGCGTTACATATATCCAACAATAATGATATATTTTCCATAACACACCACAATTTGGCTAATTTAAGCATCCACAGAATTCTAGTCCCAAACACGGACCCACAATAGTATAGTATTAATTTCTCAAAAGTGACAACACACTTTTAGAGGTTTATTTCGGGTTTCACTTTAATTAACATCTCTTATGAATTCATTCTCTAAAGGGATTCTCTTGTAGTCCTCATTTAATCTTGGTTCCTTTAGATTAGTCAAGCCCTTCAATCTAATCAAATCATGCTTACTTGAAACTACTCTAAGGTTTTGCAAGTCTCACAAACTCTCTTGTTCTTCCCTTATGTTCAAAATCATTTTAATCCATAAGATAAGGTCTTGTTCTTCCCATTTTATGAACTCTTAACGAATCTGGAATTCCCTAATCATCTAAGTCTCCATTTTAGCGCTACATTTCATGGCATTTTGCCTTAAGAATCCGTGAGCCTTATTATAACAAAGTCTAACCCTTTTGCCTCCACCACAATGTTGATCACTTACCATTTAATCACTTAAGACCCAAGGTTGCACAAAGATCACAACTTAACCCTATAAATCTCCTAGAGGTCGTGAGCCTCCCAATGGTATGAATCTAACCAATCTTTCCACCACAATGTTAGTTACTTTCATTAAATTACTTAAGTTCCAAAATTGCTGCAAATTTAAGTCTTGAACCCTAACAATTATTCAAGAGGCCGTGGGCCTCCCAATGGGTAGGAACCTAAAGTTTTCCATTTTATTCATTTGCCTTTTAACTCTTCATCACCTAAGTTCCAATCTTTACTAAACCACACCTTGAACACCCAAAAATGTGGCCTCTTGGCCGTGAATCCAAAAGGGCAAAGAACCCTAAAATCTCTTCATATAACAATCTAATCAATCCAATATATTTTTACATAGTCATCAAGACATATAATAACAATCAATAAATCATACAAGTCAAAATAGCACAAAATCATGAAGAACATCACAACCAAGAGAGCAATCCCATATGGATTCCTCATCAACAACATAAAGAAAACGTTTCCTCACTACCAAGATAGGTTGAAGAGGATTATCTCTCTCTTACCTCTTGAAGACAACACAAGAAAGCAAGCCTCTTGGTTCTTTGTGGAGATTTTCGTACTACACCTTCAAGAAAACCCTAAGGACATCAAAACTTACCAAAATCATCATCAAAGCTTAGAAAAGGAACCCTTGATCACCTAAGAGATCAAGGATTACGAAAATGAAGAGAAAAGGTGGAAAAGCTATGAACTTTACCTTAAAGTCTCAAACTTTGAAGCTTGATGGAACAAAATGAAAATGGTAGATTTTGGTCATAGTCACAACATGAAAGTTGCTTAGAATGGTGTCTAGATTCAAGATCAAGGGTTGGTTGGAATTAAAGAAGATGGATAGTGTATTTTGAGGGGTGAGGCCATGAGCCTCCAAGGAGAAAGGTGAGAGCTTTTTGCTTGATCTCTTTGATAGGAATGATGAGATGAACAAATGAGTAGTAGAATGAAGTGAGATGAAGAGTTTGGCCACCTTTAAGCCTCTATGGCCAAAGGAATGGAGAGGGGAGAGGGAAGAGGAGAAGAGAAGAGGAGAAAGTTGAGAGAAAAAGATGAAGAGGGAAGATAGAGAGAAAATGGAGAGAGAAAGTGTCTTGGAAACTTTTGAAAGTAAGAATGAAAGTGATAAAATGAAGGAGCAAATCTTGGTTCCCCTAAAGTGAAGCATTGCCGTGGAGTTAGAGAGAAGGAGGAGAAAATGGTTGAGAGAAAAGTGTAGAGAGAGAAAGTGATAGTAAAGTGAAATGAAATGAAATGTGTAATTAGGTGTATTTTGTGTAAGTGCATGAATTAAAATGTGTGACCACAAAGAGCCCTAAAAAATGTGTGGTGGAGAGGAGGAGAGAAGAAATGTGGCTTCTTGAAGAAGCCAATAGGAAAGTACAAGGAAGCTTCCTCTAAGCTTCTCCAACAAGCCAAAAGGAACGTGCTAGGAAGCTTCCTCTAAGCTTCTCCAACAAGCCAAGTTCACCTTTTTGAAAGTCAAAGTGATGTCATGGTGATGATGCCATCATTGTGATGTCACTAAGGTGTTCTCTAAAACATGACTAACATTGTATCAGATTTATTATCAGTAGATAGAAATTACAGTTAACAAGAACTGATATTTATTGTCCAACAGATAATAAAATTATTCTGCGATTTTTATTTATCAGATAAAAATCTCAAAAAACGTGAAACCTTGTAAACCGTGTCTGGCCTCGGGTTTAGTAAGATCCCCCATCGACGTTTTCACAGTTCAATGTTCTCGAGAAAAATATCTCATTTTCGCTGCTCCGCTCAGTGTGCATGCAAAACGAGAAATAATATTAAAATATTTCGTATTCACAACAAAATACAGAAAAATTCACAAAAATCACAAATATTATAAAAATACTATTTATCATAAAATTATTAATTTTCGAGGTGTTACAAGAGGTATATAATGTGATAATAATGATCACTAGATGAATCACCGCGCCCTAACGGCCCCAAGACTCATTGTACGATCTACACTATTCAATTCTAGTTCCCTCCTAGGCAACAAAAGCCACAACGGCCACCGACTGTATAATGTTCAATGCATGATAACTCAATGCATAATACAAGCCACCATGGGCCATAATCCATAAACCAATAAGTATAATGTTCAATGCACAATAACTCAATGCATAACACAAGCCACCACGGGCCATAATCCATAAACCAATAAGTATAATGTTCAATGCATGATAACTCAATGTGTGGTGTCCCGGGGCAGATGAGGGCGGGGAGTGGACGTCGGTGCGAATTGAAGCATGTACAATGGGCGGCTCCTGGCATGCTTCTAGGCGAAGGGTCCCATGAATGAACTGAATACGCATCGGAATGAGAGGGATTCAGAGACTGTGCAGGTATGGGACTGCATAGTTGAGGATGGCTTAAAGGAATTGATTAGGCATAACCATATCAACAAGTTGCAACTTTTTTCGGGAGCCTAGAACATAAGAACTCCATTGTTAAGCGTGCTTGACCTGGAGCAATTATGGGATGGGTGACTTCCTGGGAAGTTTCCTAGGATGCGTGTGAGTGAGGACAAAATACGCTGAAAAGACCTGTGTTGGTTTGTAGAGACACTCGTCAATCCTGCAGGCAGTCCCGGGATGTTACAAATGGTATCAGAGACGGGACCTCTCCCAGTACGGTGCGGTTCGGGGACGAACCAGGCGAAAGCTAGTGGGCATGTGGTGTCCCGAGGTAAATGAGGGCGGGGAGTGGACGTCGGTGCGAATTGAAGCATGTACAATGGGCGGCTCCTGGCATGCTTCTAGGCGAAGGGTCCCATGAATGAACCGAATACGCATCGGAATGAGAGGGATTCGTAGACTGTGCAGGTATGGGATTTGCATAGTTGAGGATGGCTTAAAGGAATTGATTAGGCGTAACTATATCAACAAGTTGCAACTTCTTTTCGGGAGCCTAGAACATAAGAACTCCATTGTTAAGCGTGCTTGACCTGGAGCAATTATGGGATGGGTGACCTCTTGGGAAGTTTCCTAGGATGCGTGTGAGTGAGGACAAAATACGCTGAAAAAACCTGTGTTGGTTTGTAGAGACACTCGTCAATCCTGCAGGCAGTCCCGGGATGTTACACAATGCATAACACAAGCCACCACAGGCCATAATCCATAAACCAATAAGCATGGGTCCAATACGTCGGCCCGACAGCAAACCTGTTGTATTCTCATTTTCACTGTATAAAATATTTCTCATTAAGATACCTCTAAGTAATATTTTCTTATGTTTTTTTCTAAAAAATCTGTATTATTTTAATTTAATCAACATTAAAGAAATTCTCTTTCCATCTCCTTCACTAAAATCCTTTAAACTTTAAACAAAATACTCTAAATCTCAAACCATCATTCTAACCCATTATCCATGGTAAAAAATCCCTTTTACCCAATAATAAAAACTTTGCTCCATTCTTAAATAAAATACTCTAAATCTTCAAATCACTTTTAAAACTCTATTTCCATTCCTAGTGCTAAAAATTATTATTTATTCAATACAAGATATACATTTTCACATTCCTTCTTAAATAAAATACTTTAAATCTTCAAATCACTTTTAAAACTCAATTTCCATTCCTATTGCTAAAAATCATAATTTATCCAATACAAGCTATACATTTCCACATTCCTTCTTAACTAAAATACTTTAAATCTTCAAATCACCTTTAAAACTCTATTTCCATTCGTATTGCTAAAAATCATTATTTATCCAATACAAGCTATACATTTCCACATTCTTCTTAAAAACCATTTTTAATTTAATTCCCTATCAAATCTCCTCTACATAATATCTTCCAATGTTTGTTCACAAAAACTTCGTTATCTTTATTAAATCATTTCTTTCGAAAATCATTCTCCGTTTACCATCACTTAAGCACTTCTAAACAAAATATTTAATATTCCAAATCCTCCTTTAAAACTCATTTCATTTCTCATGATAAAAATTCCCTTTTTTCCAATAATAAAACTTTGTTCACTTCTTTTATCAACTTGTAAAACCTCAATCCATATCCTTATTATAAAGTCAACTAAATCCATGATTAATAAAACCATAAAATCACCATGAAGGTCGTGAGCCTCTCAAGGTCTTTGGACCAAAAATTCTTCCTTTTCATGTGATTCACAACATACAGCATATAACAATCATCCAATCACACTATAGCTTATTCAAGCATAATATCAAGGCTATAGAATCACATAAGGTAATTAAGGAAATCGCATAAAGCAAATAAGCATAAATCATCACATAAAGCAAATAGGCACAAAATATCAAATCCATACAAGAAAGTGAATGAATCCTCACATCAATTCTTCACCCATAAACATCAATTTCATTTCTCACCAACAAACTTGGTTGATGAGGTTAATCTCCCTCTTACCTAGGTGATGAACAAAAAGAAGCTCCTTGATGTGTCTTGATGATTTTGTCCACCACCACCACCAAGAACCAACCCTTTAGAACAAAACAAGCATAGAAAGTTAACTTCCAAGGCTTGAAAGAGAAAGAACCATTGATCAAGATGATGGTTTTAGGACATGAAAAATAAAGAAGGAAAGATTCAAAAAATCTTACCTTTGAGCTTCCAAACTAAGGCTTGGAAAAAGTAGATAAAGATGGATGAATGGGAAAAAGTCTACAACAAAGAAAAGTCTCCAAAAGAGGTGTAAATCAAGGATGTGTGGTTAAGTAAAATCAAACAAACATGAAGGGTGGATTATGGGGGTGAGGTCGTGAGCTTCATACAGAGAGAAAAGAGAGAACTTTTGTGCTTTCACTTCCATGAAAGTGAAATAAGGATGAACTAGTGAAGAATTAAGCTTAGGACTCTCCAAGATATGTGGTTGATTTAGATTGAACAAAGGTGAAGGGTATTTTGGAGGGTAAGACCGTGAGGTTAGGAGAGAAGGTGAGACAAGAAAAAAAGAGAGAAAAAGGTGAAAACTTTAGAGAGAAAAGATGAAATGGAAGCTTAAGAGAAAAGATGACAACCTTGTCATCTTTTCCTCCCCCCAAAATCGTGGGGCCTTTCCAATGTGAAAGAGAAAAGACTTCATCACTAAGTTTCCTTAAGCTTCCCTTGTAAGTTTCCTCCAAACTTCTCCTACAAGTTTTATTCAAAGCTTGTTAAGGAAGCTTGGTTTCACCTTTTTGAAAGTCAACAAGATGATGTCATGAAGATGAGGTCACATGGATGATGTCACATAAAGTGAACACTTTAGAAAAGATGACTAGTACTTTACTAACTATTATCCAATGGACAAAAGTTACATTTAGCAAAATCAGTGTTTATTGTCTGTTGGATAATAGGACATACCTTGATTTTATTTGTCAGATAAAATCTCAGATAATGAAAACTTCGTAAACTGTGTCCTGCTTCAAGTTTAGTAAGATCCCTATGTCCCGTTTCATAGTTCAAAATTTTCTAGCCTTGGAAAAATTTTATCTTTCTGACCTCGCATAACGCACATGTAAATCAAGAAATATAATAAAATAATCAAAATCACCCAAATAATTCATAAAAATTCACAAAATTCACAAAAAATATAAAAAGCATATATAATAATAATTAAGAAATTTTTAGGATGTTACAATACTCCTCCTCTAAAAAGAATTTCGTCTTCGAAATTCATCGTACCTTAGATTAGATGCAAATATTGCCCCTCTCATTCTGCCTTCGATTGAGTACAGTTTCTGAAAACATGTCCAGACTTCTTGCACTTGAAACAGACCATTCCCTTAATCGTGCATTCCTTTGTTATATGGCCCTTTCCACACGTTAAACATTTTGGCACAAATGCCACAGACTGATTGAATCACTGCCACTAGAACTTCCTTGACAGATTGCTATTGTTGTTCCTAATGATTCCCCGGTGGTCGGGAATACTGCTTCTGTTGGAACTGGTTGCCATTGCTATTACCTTCCCTTTGGAACCGAGATGGTCCAAAGTTATAGGATCTCATGTCTCGACATCAGTCCAACTCCTCAATCTGACAACACTTATCTAACAAGGCTGGGAATTGCTCAATTCCCAACGATAGTACTGCACTTTTCAAGTCATGTCTCGAACCTTCCTCGAATTTTCTACACTTCCATTCCTCATCAGGTTGTAGCTGGAAATACCTCGAGAACTTTGATAAGCTTTTGAACTTTGCTGCATACTCACTGACTGACATGGTTCCTTGTTTAAGACCGAGAAACTCCATTTCTTTAGCATGCCTCGCGCTAGCTGGAAAGTATTTCTCTAGAAACTTGTTCTTGAAGATTTCCCATGTGATCACTCTTTCCTCAACTTCCATTAATCGCTGTGCTCCAGTCCACCAATCCTTAGCATCTCCAACAAGTATAAAGGTAGCATAAGTTACCTTCCTATCGTCAGCACATCCCATTCCTTGAAATATCTTCTCTAACTCCTTGATCCAAAGGCTTGCTTTCTCTGGATCGAATTCTCCTTTGAATTGAGGTGGGTTGTTGTGGCAAAATTCTGACAGGTTCTAAACTTCAACCATTGCCTCTTGTTATTAGGCAGCCTTCTCATTTTGTTGCACTATGACATTTGCCATCCTCTGCATAGCTATAGCAGCTGTAGCCATGCCTTTATTATCATGTCCAGTATTCATACGTCCACCTCTACCACCAGACATCGCTTTCCTCCAAGATCAGACTTCGATCAAATGCAGACATTACTCTTTCATTTTGCCTTCAAGTTCCCACGTTGCATCTTCAGTCACCTTACTCTAGATCACTTTTAGCAATGCAACTTCTTTTTCCTCTGAACTGCTTCACTCTTCTGCCTTCTATCTTCACAAGAAGTGTCTCATAAGTTCTCTTTTAACAGTACTGTATCTGATATTATGACATGGATTAGATCAGGGATATACTTTCTTGCAATTGTGATATATGAAAAATATTATGAAGGCTAGAAAGAAAAAAGGTAGCAAAACTATCTGATGTGTTATCAGACATATCTAATAAATAATTTGATATGGTATAATTTTAGGAATGAGTTTTCTGGAACACTAAAATTTTATTGGTACAATCTAACAAGATATGGTTGGAAGATAACCAATCCATTTTTTAGGATCACTTCTATTTTGTGAAAGAGGTAAACAAATCAAAGTAACAGAAAAGATTCAGTCTTTAACAGATATAGGATAGTTTAAGCAACTGGATAGTAACAATAAGTTTGGTAATAGAAGCATAAATAAATAAGTCAAAAGGTAACGAAGACACAGGTAACTCTAATCAATTCACACAGGCATAAGCCATAAAGAAATAGGCTGTCCCCATAATTATACAGCCTAGTTAAAGGATCACCTCCTGTGTGACAAACTCCCTTGTTTAGGTCTTCAATTCGGGATGTTTCTGCTCCACTCAAATTATCGACTCTCCCTTTCGTGTGAGATTTTGAAGTACGTACATTACCAACGGAAGACTTCGTCTTTTATGAAGTATAATTCCTGAACACGTGTCCTGGCTTTCCACACTTGAAACAAACTTTTCCTTTGATTGTACAGTTCTTTGTTACGTGACCTTTTGCACACTTCTTACACATTTGTAAAGGTACCACCATCTGACTGGGTTTACTACTACTAGCACTTCCTCCACACGTTTGCTGCTACTATTGATTTCTTAGTGATTGTGAATACATTTTCTGCTAAAATCAATTTACCTTTCTATTATTCCTCATTTGAAACCTAGGTAATCCAAATTTTCCCCAAAACTGACTCTCCTCCAACAGATTCTAAACCTCAATTTCCAGTTCTTGCTGCTGAGCAACCCTCTGCTCATGTTGTACTGTTACGTCAGCTATTCTTTGCATTGCTTCTATAGTTGCAACCGTTCTATCAGTGTCACCTCTCGCTTCCGTGCGCATACGTTTATCATGAACCGTTGCCTTTCTTCAAAGACAGACAAATCAAAACGCAATGGAAACCAAAGTAACCATTCTAATCAACATTGTCTTCTTTCGGAAACCAAAACACAAAGAACACACAGCGCAAACAAGACAGACCTAACCATAACCTAAAAGACTTTAGCTGTGCTCTGATACTAACCAAATGCAACACCCTCCGTAGGGTGTCACATTTTTTTTACTACCAACTTACCAAAAATATGATTAAATTGTAAAATATTTAATATTATAAAATATGGGTTATAATTTTTTTTTCACTGCAAACTTAAACTTACCAAAGAAATAGGCAATACAAAAACATATTGGACTGATCAATACACATTACATACACCACATAATATTTAAAAATGTTCATAACATAAAACTTACAGACTCAAAGAGAAATAGTAGCAACCCTATGATGGTTCCTACTCAAAAGCATAGAAACAAACTTAACAAAATACTAAAAAACAAAATGCCAACATCAAGATGGACATGCCATACGATGATACCTCCACATCACTGCGTCCTCTCGTAACCAAAGAAGATCTCCGCTTCACCACCATGATGGACTTTACAAAACATAAACATATAAATAAAATAAGACAATAAAGAGGTGAGATCCCCTACATCAATACTAACATGACAGCATAGAAACAATAAGAATGACAATGTCATTCCATACAAAATAAATAACACATACAGTCAATATATCAAAACACTAGATAATTCAACAGATATAGTTAACAAATATATTTGACAGATGATTTAACAGATATAATTAATAGATAATGTAACAAATATAATTGATAGATGATTTAAAAGATATATATAATATCATAATGAGATGTCGACTAACTATGCATATGCACAATGCATCAAACCCTACTCCATGGAGCTAACAAAATTTTGGAGATGAAGGGTCCAGAAGACCTGCTAGCCTCAATGACAATCTACGCCGGACCACGAAGAGAATAATGTTTGTTAGGTTATGTCAGTGCGTTGCAACGGATTATTATGGCCAAAGGAATATAATATGATAACAATAATCACTTGATGAATCACCGTGCCCTGACGGCCCTAAGACTCATTGTATGATCTGCACTATTCAATTCTAGTTCCCTCCTAGGCAACAAAAATCATAATAGCCACCAACTCTATAATGTTCAATTCATGATAACTCAATGTATAACACTAGCCACCACGGACCATAATCCATAAACCAATAAATATAATGTTCAATGTAACGCCCCCTTTTTGGAGAGGGATAGTCACACCAAACTCGAACGAAAGATCAAAAGATAACACTAAGACTCAGTTATTGATTGCAGGATTTAAAGGATGCAAACCCAAGTGCAGGTTGTCTCAAGTAATAAATTTCTCGGGAGTCCGAGGTCAATCCACAGGGAATTGATGAAGAAAAATGAATTAAGGTAAGAAAAGGATTTGCCACAACACCAAAAGTAATAAAAGATATTCACAAGTGAATTTAAGAACTTGCTTGGGTTAGAAGATCCACTCTTAGTAATAAATTAAAGGCAAGATTATTTCTCTTTATAACTCAATTGAAATCCACACACAACGGAGGTTCCAATCAGAAAATATAACAGTCAAAGTTCAATTATATATGCAATCATATTATGATTCCTTTAATTATCTACCAACATTTGTGAATAAGTTCAAGCATTCATTGTGCCAATCCTATTGTCTACAATAAATCAAGATCTCCATTATACAAAGGTTTCTAAATTAATTGGAAATAAAATACAACACATATAATGTCTATTTGATAATATATCATTTAAGCACAAGAAATAGAATAATCTAACCTTATTTCATTACCAAGAGCTTCATTCTTTCACCCAAGCAAGATGAAGATTTAGTTACTCATAGATAAGAAGAAAGAAAGAGAGAAGAAGAGAAAGATCAACATAGCTTCAATTTAGAGCAAGAAAAAATTACAACAAAGGAAAACAATAAACAAGCATAAACATAACTTCTAAAAACTAAGCCTAACACCAAGAGCACCAAATGATCAGCCAATGGTGCCTTTTATAGTGGATTAGGGATACAAAATGACAAGAGGGCTGATTAAGAGTAGGTGGATGAGTGGGTGAATGAGTGGAAAATGCCAAATGGTGAGTTGGTGAGTGGAAAATTATTGAGATTCTTTATCTCCGAAATCATTCAGTGTTGATCTCATGGATGCCATCAGAATAAAGCAATGTGATCTTCATGAAAGTTGTAGAATTTTGTCTCAGCTTTCCAATGCCACCAAGATCAACCAAAAATTCGTCCTACAGCCTAAGAAATGAGCCAATTACTACAAACTATTCAGGTCCAGTTTCAGCACCTCTATTTTGACTTCTAGACCCAATATCACCTCCAAGCTATCCGAATGAGCTCTTGTGTTCTTCATGAAAGTTGTAGATATGGGTCTTATTAAATATCCAAATTTCAGCCCAAGATAATTCCTACAGCTCGAGTTATGCTCTGATTACTGTACACTATTCAGATTCCAATCACAAAACCCGTACTCTGACTTCCATGCCCATTTAGCTTCACTAGATGTTTGAATTTTACCTGGAGCTCTTCATGAAAGTTGTAGAGCTCTCTCTTATCTTTCCTCCAAGGTAAGATACATAATTGTTACACATCTAGAACTCAAGATATGGCTGAAATACAGAAACAGTGTAAGACTCAAATAATGTTGAAAAAATCAATTAAGTCCAATTTGAGTCCAAACTTACAAAACATAACCAAGCTCAATCAATTAAGTACATGAAGAGTGTAAATGACTAAAAATGAGGGTTTATTAATGTATAAAATATGTGATTATTAGTTATATGCACGTATAAATAGTGACTTATTTATTCATAAAACATATAGTAAATTGGCAATTCTCTTTTAATTAAATGCATATTTTTTTCGT
The DNA here is from genome assembly GCA_029884605.1 of Ormosia emarginata. Classification (NCBI taxonomy): domain Eukaryota; kingdom Viridiplantae; phylum Streptophyta; class Magnoliopsida; order Fabales; family Fabaceae; genus Ormosia; species Ormosia emarginata. The sequence continues at coordinate 54,355,000 of JAQQTP010000088.1, forward strand.
AACGGAAAACATAAACTTAGAGGAAGATAAATAACGAGAAGAACATTACATTCATCCAAGCAGAAAACATATATATAGACATCACATGTTCTTATATACATCAAAGATCTTGAGAAGTATAAATAAGAGTTACACATGCCTAAAAAGATGTTATATACAAAAGCCCTCCAAAAAGATACAAAACATCAGCCCCCCAAAAAGCTAAACATTACAAGCCAAAGTCCCACAACTATGGGATAGGACCCTCTGATGGGTCTTCCTTCGTCTTGTCAGAAGATAAGACCACCGGATGAGGCATTCTCTGACGGACAGGAGTTCGTGCAGAGCACACCTCACTGTCCTCATGAGAGGTATAGCTGAGGACACCCCAAAGCTCTTTGACAGGCATGAAAAACTCCAGGTGCACAGTAGTGAAAAACTTATGTTCTGACTTCCGAGCCCAATTAGCTCCACTAGATGTCTGAATGAGACTTTGGGCTCTTCGTCAAAGTTATAGAGCTCTCTTTTATCTTTCCTACAAGGTAAGATGCATATTTTTAACACATCTAGAACTCAAGATATGGAGAAAATACAGAAATAGTGTAAAACTCAAATAATGCTGGAAAATTCAATTAAGTCCAATTTGAGTCCAAACTTACAAAACATAACCAGGCTTAATCAATTAAGTGCATGGAGAGTGTAAATGACTACAAATGAGGGTTTATTAATGTATAAAATATGTGATTATTAAATTCTCCCACACTTAGCTTTTTGCACTCCTGGGCAAAACACATAAGACCAAAGCTAGGAAACAAAGAAAAAAAAACATTGACTCAAAAGCTAAAAACTCTAAAAGACTCGATGAAGCAAGAAGAGCAATCAGAAATTCAAGGGATCAAAGCATTAATGAGGTAACATTTCTTCACATCTCAAACCAACAAGCAAGGAAACTTTAGTTGAAAAGAATGAATCGAGAATGATAGATCCTCACAAAGTTCACTTTCAATCTCTCAAGTGTTTAAAAGGTAAGTATTTCACTCTATTCAACCCATGAACAATTGCACTACCATAAGCTTGCTTATCTTCTACTTCTCCGCTACTCAAAACACATGCATATAAAAATCAAAGAGGACTTTATTCAAGGTTGTAATATGGTCATGGTAAAGGAGAGGGGATAATATGGATATGAGAAGATAAATACCAAAGAGAATAAAACAGCATTATGGTATAGTTAGAGTGGAGAAAATGTTTGAGAACATTCATCATAAAGGACAATCACCAATATTTGACTAATGTTTTGTTGAACATCAATCCCAAATTGGTGAATTGAATTCATTGTTAGGCCTGATCCTTCTCATTTTCTTCCTGCTGTTTCCAAGCATCCACCTTTATTCTAGACTCTGATAATTCTTTGATTGCAATAGTGGTTAGTTCTTTTTTTTTTTATCATTTTGCGCACACACCCCCATAAGAACAAAGTCAATGCTTTTTTATTCCCTAAGGTTAGGTAAAATATGTTTTTTTTCTCTTTTTTTTTTGAAGGCACGAAATGAGCTAAAAACAAGGAATGTTCAAATAAGTTCAAAGGGGTTACATAAGGAAAAATATACAAGGATGACTATTTAGTCAAAGTAGCTATTTCAAAATGCCTCAATCAAATTTATGTATGCATGTGAAAATGTAGCCTCAAAAGAATCAAAGTAAGTTCTAGAGTAACAATTTCATGAGTGAAAGTCACACAAGAAAGAAGAGAATGGTACAGATATTCAATCCATTCATCAATAGGCTCAAAATCTCACAAGGCATATTTCTATCATTCTCAATCCAACAATTCAACATTCATAACCAAGCATGTGAAATTTAAGAAAGAAGATAATTTATTCAATCATGCTATGATTCCTGAATTTCAATTTCTTCAAACGAAGTGAGAGTGCATTCGCTTGAATCTTTCAAAGGAAATCAAACAGCAAAACTTTGTTATTTCCATAAATAAACAAGTTACTACCCCAACTAAGATGCGTCTCAAGAGTAGTAAATTGTTTCCAAAATTTACTCCTTACTCTGCCATCACTAATTGGTTTTACTATGAATAGGTTTCTGACAGTCATATCACTAAACACACTTCTCAATTTAGATGCATCTCAGAAGTAAAATTACTTCTTACTCTGTCAGCATTCATTAGTTTAGTAAGTCCATGACAATCATATCATACTTCCCCAAGAAAAAGGAATTTTTTTTTGGTCAACTATCCTTCCCCCCAACTAGATCACAACATTGTCCACAATGTTAAAATATAGATGAATAAATGATAGAAGATATTACCTGATGGAGAAATTACTGAAAAGAGAGTTCTGACACAAATTTAAACAGAAACAAAGTACAATAAATAAAACCAAAGCTTAATATTATTTAAATAACTGGAGTGTCTGATCGGGCTTGCGATGCATACTGCTTCCCTCACTGCTTCCTGCTGACCAATCTATCTGAGCTATTACTGGGTCAAGTTTATGAACAAAAGCTTCTAATTTATCAATCAACTCATCAATAGTGGAAGCAGAGATAAAAAGTTGTCTTGCCGAAGGTGTGATAAATTTCTGTTCCACAGCATGGTCAAGAAAGAGGAACAAAATATCAAAGAAATTATTTACATTCAACAAACCTATGGGTTTATGGTGGATGTTCAATTGGGCCAAGAGACAATTTGAAAAACTTCTTCCAAGGTACCAAAATCAACTGGTAAGGCAATGAATGCATCAGAGTTTTCAAGCATTATCTTCATTCGTTTATGCATTGATGATACCTTAAGTTTCTTCCCAATTGTCTTTCCAGTGATGTTCTATTGAGCTAAAGGTCCAGGAATGACACCTAAAACCTGACTGCCTCCTATGTATGCAGCAAGTGATACAACCCCCATTAACCCACGGCAACCTCCCCCATATGCAAGATGAATATTCCTCGCAGCAAGTGATCGACCAAGAGTGGTAGCTACGTTTATAAACTCTAAACCCTTCCCATACTTAGACCCACAAAATACACAGATATTTTTAAGTTGACGAATAGAAACACCTTCCATTTCTATACTCACCTTCCCCTTGAATGATTCTGAGTTGGAAAAAAATAGAGAAAATGGAGTGTTTAAATAAGAAAAAGAATGGAAAGAATAATAATAGCACCTATAAGGGTAGGTTGGTTGTTGTCAAAAAAGTTTGAAATTAAGAAACATAGAATCTTTTTTTTTGTTTTTTGTTTTTTATTTTTTATTTTTTTTTACTTCAAGAAAACCATCAGGGTAAAGAAGTCTAGAAACCCCTGAAGGACCCTGCTTAAAGGATCATCTGTCCAAAACTAAAATATAGCAAAATCATACAAAGATAAAAGAAATATAATAGCAAATGATGACATACCTTTATGTACACTTTTCATGGCATATCTTTATACTGCGCGTCATGAGTGCAGTAGTGGCATATCTTTTCATGACGCTCACGTCCGTTTATTCGAAGAAAAGAGAAAGAAGAAACCATCGTGGGTTTCCATCCTGGGTTTGGAACCTGGAGAGCTCACACTTGGGCTCGTAACATCAATAAATGCTAAAATCTGAAACCCTTAATGTCCAAGATCCAGAATGTCCCATCCCAAGGCGCTGAGAGCCCCTTCTAATAAATGAGAGGATCAAGCTCAGATGCCTCATACGCTTTGGTAGTCGCGGGTTACTTCTCACTAATAACCAGAGTGGGACGCTTCTGCCTATCCATCAACTCCACAGTGCCTAGATGGTAAACATTGGGTTATGGAGTGCGGTTCTCTACAAAGCATGGTACATGAACTTTTTTAAGGACCAGCGTGCAAAGATCCACCCGAGTCAATGACGGGTCAGCCAAAGGTTGGGACTCCACAACTAATTAAAGCCATGGTACTCCTTCCGGATCGCCCTTGTTCAAACATTTTTTTCTATTTTTTTTATTTTTTTTTGAAACATGAAGAAGAAGAAGATAATATGTACAGATTGTTGTGGATATGGCTCACATCTGCCTCTGGTTTCACGTCCAGTAACGGCTTAAATGCCTTCTATGAGTCGAGGATAAACTTCCCATCCAATTTTCTTATAAATTGGCAAACAGGGTCTTTTAGAGTCAGATTCTCAAGACTGTAGCGTTTATTTTCATCTTTGAAGAGATTCCACAAATTAAGAAGTTCACGATGCACCAATCCACAAGAATGCATCTTAAGAGTCAATAAGATATTATCTAATGACTCCTTACTCAGTCCATTCTTAATGAAGAAAAATTTATCTTCTCTCTTTATGGAAACCATCCCCAAAGAACGATATTGCTTGTTACAATTCCATCGTCTAGATTTGTGACAGACTTGTAACTTTTTTGCTCTTCTCCTTTTAGAATACGAACTTCTTCCAAGACCTGACATGCATGGGTCAAATGAAATTGAAGACTCACCTGCTAGTCGGACCTTTGCTTCAATTATCCAACGTACATCTTCTGGTATACCCTTGTGCATTAACAGTCTCAATCTTTCACATCTAACTTTGTAGATTTTTTTCAGAGCATTTTGAGGGAAAGAAGGAATTTGTTTTCTCAGGTTTGAAAGAATGACATCCATTTTAAAGGAGAAGAAGGATTCAGTTATTTTGGGAAACTGAAAAACAAATCGACTTGAGAGTCACGGAGTACCGTTATCCGCCACTTAACCAGCAACACAAAGAACTGCAAAAACAAGACAACAAAATTAGAGTGAATTCTATTCATAACAAGGATAAAAAAGAGAGATAAATTCTACCTCATCAACTTAGTTTTCCAGAAATGGTTTGAGTCTTTGTCCATTAACTTTAAATACATTACCATTCTTAGGATTCTCAATATCTACGGCCCCATGAAGATACACTTGTTTGACAACAAAAGGACCACTCTACCTAGATCTCAATTTTCCAGGGAATAGGTGCAGGCGAGAATTATAAAGCAGAACTTTTTGACCAATTTCAAAATATTTTCTCAAAATTATCTTGTCTTGAAAAGCTTTTGTTCTGGCTTTATAAATCTTTGAGTTCTCATATGTATCATTTCTCAATTCCCCAAGTTCATTTAATTGTAATTTGCGTATCTTGCAAGCATCATCAAGATTTAGATTGAAAGCTTTAATGACCCAAAATGCTTTATGTTCCAATTCTACAGGCAAGTGACAAGGTTTTTCATAGATTAACCGATAGGGTGACATGCCCAAAGATTTTTTGAAAGTAGTACGGTAAGCCCAAAGTGCATCATTTAGACTTAAAGACCAATCTTTACGATTTGGGTTAACCGTTTTTTCCAAAATTTGTTTAATATCCCTATTTGCCAATTCAACTTGTCCACTTGTCTGAGGGTGATAAGGGGTGGCAATTTTGTGTGTAATACCATATTTTTTCATTTAAGATTCAAATGGTTTATTGCAAAAATGTGTTCCCCTATCACTGATGATAGCTCGAGGGATTCCAAATCGACACAAGATATTTTCTTTTAAAAATTTGAGAACAGTTTTATGATCATTGTGTTGGCAAGGAATCGCCTTAATCCATTTTGAGATATAATCAATTGCAACCAAAATATACACAAATCCAAATGAGGATGGAAATGGACCCATGAAATTAATTCCCCAACAATCAAAAATTTCATTGACAAGGATGGGGTTCAAAGGCATCATGTTTCTTTTTGAAATTGAGCCCATCTTTTGACAATTTTCACAACTTTTGCAAAAAGTATAGCAGTCTTTAAATAAAGTGGGCCAATAAAATCTGCACTGTAAGATTTTTGCAGCTGTTTTGTTTGAAGAAAAGTGACCTCTACATGCTTCTGAGTGACAAAATTTAATGACACTACCTACCTCACTGTCGAGCACACATCTCCGAAAGATTTGGTCAGGACAATATTTGAACAAGTATGGATCATCCCAATAAAAATTTTTCACCTCTGTCAAAAATTTCTTTCTATCTTGGTGCGTCCATTGAGGCGGCATCTTTCCTGTTACAAGAAAGTTGACTATGTTAGCAAACCAAGGCATGGAATTGACAGAAAATAAAAATTCATCAGGAAAAGAATCATTGATAGGTGTGCTATCAAAAGGTGAGCCTGTTGTAAGTCTAGACAAATGATCAGCGACAACATTTTCGGCTCCTTTCTTATCTTTTATTGTGATGTTGAATTCTTGAAGCAACAAGATCCACCGTATCAATCTTGGTTTGGCATCCTGCTTAGACATCAAATATCTAACAGTAGCATGATCGGTGAAAATCACAATAGAAGAACTAATTAAGTAAGATCGAAATTTGTCTAGTGCAAAAATTACAGCAAGTAGTTCTTTTTCAGTAGTGGTGTAATTCATTTGTGCACTATTTAAAGTTCTACTTGTGTAACAAATCACATGAGGCTTACCTTCCTTTCTTTGGCCTAAAACAGTGCCCACAACAAAATCACTAGCATCACACATTAACTCAAAAGGCAAAGACCAGTCAGGAGATTGCATGATAGGAGCAGATGTCAGAAGACCAATTAATTTTTCAAAAGATTTTTGACATTCTTGAGTCCAATCAAATGGTGCATCTTTCAACAGAAGACTAAATAATGGTCTAGATATGGCACTAAAGTCCTTTATAAATCTTCTTTAAAATCCTGCATGTCCTAAAAAGGAACGAACTTCTCTTATTGTTTTTGGGGAAGGCAAATGAGCAATTAATTCAACTTTGCCCTTATCAACTTCAATTCCTTTAGAAGATATCACATGACCTAACACTATTCTTGAGGTAACCATGTAATGACATTTTTCCCAATTTAACACATCATTTTTCTTCGCATCTTTTAAGAACTTTTTCTAAATTATCAAGACAATTTTTAAAAGAATTTTCAAAAACTGTCAGATCATCCATGAAAACCTCTAAATAATGCTCAATCATGTCACTAAATATGCTTAACATGCTTCTTTGAATGTTGCCAGAGCATTACTAAGGCCAAAAGGCATTCTTCTATATGCAAAAGTACCAAAGGGACATGTAAAAGTGGTCTTTTCTTGATCTTCCAATACAATTGGTATTTGATTATAACCTGAAAAACCATCAAGAAAACAGTAATATGAATGTCCTGCTACCCTTTCCAGAATTTGATCAAGAAATGGCAAGGGGAAATGATGCTTAACATGCATCTTTGAAATGTTGCCGGAGCATTACTAAGGCCAAAAGGCATTCTTCTATATGCAAAAGTACCAAAGGGACATGTAAAAGTGGTCTTTTGTTGATCTTTCAATGCAATTGGTATTTGATTATAACCTGAAAAACCATCAAGAAAACAGTAGTATGGATGTCCTGCTACCCTTTCCAGAATTTGATCAAGAAATGGCAAGGGGAAATGATCTTTCCTAGTAGTAGCATTTAATTTTCTAAAATCAATACACATATGCCAACTAGATGAGACTCGCGTAGGTATTAATTCACCTTTATCATTTTCAACCACTGTTATTCCAGATTTCTTAGGCACAACTTGTGTAGGGCTTACCCATTGGCTATCAGAGATATGATAGATAATTCCAACATCAAGCAATTTAAGGACTTCAGCTCTAACTACCTCTTTCATGTGTGGATTTAATCTTCTTTGAGGTTGTTGAGAAGTTTTGGCATTATCCTCTAAATGTATTCTATGCGTACAAATTAATGGATTAATGCCTTTTATGTTCATCCAATTGCACTTTTATGTCTTTTAAGTACTTCTGTTAATATACCTTCTTGTTCTTCAGTAAGAGACGAGGAAATTACCACTGGTAAGCTTTGCTCTTCTCCCAAAAATGTGTACTTCAACCCAACAGGTAATGGCTTTAGTTCTGGTGTGGGTACTTCTTCATGGGCATTATCGTTCATGGGTTTTAGCTCTTCAAATCTTGGCTTCCATCCCTTGTACTCCATTACCTATGTATAATCAAGCAAAGAACATATTTCAGAGATATCATCTTCTAATTGCATGCCTGACTCAAATGAATTGATTAAACAAATTTTTAATGGGTCAGAAGAACTCCTTGTTTGAAGATGATCATCTACGATGGCTTCAATTCCTTCAACTTCCTCCTTTTCATTAAGGACTTCATGTGGTTGCTTGCACATGTTAAAAACATTGAGCTCTAGTGTCATGTTTCTAACTGTTAGTTTCACCACTCTATTTCTGTAATTTATCAAAGCATTTGATGTTGCTAAAAATGGGCGGCCTAAAATAACAGGATTTAACTTGTAACTATCAACCATAGGTTCAGTATCCAAGACAATAAAATCCACAGGATATATGAATTTATCAACTTGAACTAACACATCTTCCACTATTCCTCTTGAAATTTTAATTGATCTATCGGTAAGTAGAAGAGTTACAGAAGTTAGTTTTAACTCACCCAAGTTGAGTTGCTGATAAACTAAATATGGAAGCAAATTGACACTAGCACCAAGATCAAGTAAAGCTTTTTCAATTTTATGTTCTCCAATAATGCATGAAACTGTAGGACAACCAGGGTCTTTATATTTCAACGCATTATTATTCTGAAGAATAGAGCTTACCTGTTCAACTAAAAATGCTTTCTTTTTCACATTTAGTTTCCTTTTAACAGTGCACAAGTCCTTCAAATATTTGGCATAAGAAGGAATCTGTTTGATAGCATCCAACAGAGGAATATTGATCTTTACTTGTTTCAAAATTTAAAAAATTTCACTGTGGTGGTCCAATTTCTTTGGATTATTCAATGCTTGAGGAAATGGGGGTGAAGGCGAGAGTTTAGTCTCCTTTTGGTCAGCTTCTTCATTTTCTTGGGCAGTTGGTTTATCTTCTTTCTCACAAGGTTTGGGAATTTTTTTTTCAACAACCTTTTCACTCCTAAGAGTTGTCACTGACTTGACTTGGTCCATTTGTTGATTTTCTGAACTCCTCTCATTTAGACTGTACTGACCTTTAGGATTTGGTTGAGGTTGAGAAGGAAATTTTCCTTTCTCGTGAATGGTGAGTGCAGAAGAAAGTTTAGCAAGAGTGCCTTTTATGTCATTCATGGTTTGATTGTTTTGTTTATTAATGGCCTCTTGCTTTCCTATGAATGCATGCAATGTTTCTTCAAGGTTTTTCCTATATGGTGGGACATAAGGTGCATATCCTTGAGAATTTTGAGAGTCTTGTTGTGCTTGAGGAGGTGGTGGTTGCACGAATTGTGACTGATTATTATTCCTCCAACTGAAATTTGGGTGATTTCTCTATCCCGGATTGTATGTATCTGAAAAAGAAGAAGTAAATGGCTTTTAAAAATTATTCATTGCATTTACTTGCTCATGTACAACTTCTTTAAAAATATGAATATTAGGACATTCATGTTTTGAGTGTCCTAAGTCATCACAAATGCCACAAATTTCTTCATTTTGCACATATTTGATTTCTTTTGCTTTTCTTAATTCCATGGCTTCAACCTTTCTAGCCAAACTAGCAAACCTAGCATTTAGATCTTCCTCTTGACTAAGGTGATATTTTCCTTTATTAGCACTTGCAAGGTTAGATCTGATTGAATTTTCAGAAGGGTTAGTACTATGCCAAGATTGAGAATTTTCAGCCAACTGGTTTAAATAATCTAAAGCTTCATCAGGTTCTTTATCAAGAAACTCACCATTGCACATTGTTTCCACAAATTGTTTAGTTTCAGGTGTTAAACCTTCATAAAAGAAGCTTATAGTGTGCCATTTTTCAAAACCATGATGTGAGCAAGAATTTAACAAATCTTTAAACTGTTCCCAACATTGAAAATATGTTTCATTTGAATTTTGGGAAAAATTTTGAATTTGTCTTTTCATAGCATTGGTTTTATGTGTTGGAAAAAATTTTCTTTAAGAACTCACCTTGCATTTCTTGCCATATGCCAATTGATCTTGGTTTCAAAGTGTTAAACCAGGATTTTGCTTTATCTTTTAAAGAAAAAGGAAACAATTTAAGCTTAACAATCTCTTCAATACAATTTTGGTCATTGAAAGCAATACATAATTCCTCAAATTCTTTCAAATGTAAATATGGACTTTCAGATTCTAAACCATGAAAATTAGAAAGTAAAAAAATCATACCTAGCTTAAATCTAAAATTGTTGGCGTTGAGTGGAAAGATAAAACATGATGGACTAGAATTTCAAAGTGGTTGCAAATATTCACGCATGGTTCGCAACGGTTGATTTTCATGTTCATCGTGTACACTTTCATTTTCAGCCATTGTGTCAATTGTGTGTGATTGTGATTCAAACAAATCAATAAAGTACCATGATTAATTTTAACTAAATGACTAGAATTTAAATCACGATACCAATTAAGCATAAATACATAAATAACTTAAAATAAATAAACAAAAATAATGTACAAGCTGGCAGTATAACCCGCCATTAAATATTAACAAGGATGTGGTATAAACCAACCACCCAATAAATATGAACAAGTAAAAAGTTAGATAACTGATAAATTAAAAAGTTAGATAATTAGAGAGTTAATAATTAGCAAGGTAGAAAGTGCAGAAAGTAAATTGCAAAAAGTAAATTATAGAAAATAAATTGCAGAAAGTAAGTTGTATAAAATAAATTGCAAAAAGTAAATTACAAAAAATAAATTTAAAATATAAAAATCGGAGAGAGACAGAGTCCCACCAGAAATGGCAAAAGAGAAGAGAAGAAGAAAGATTATTTCGTTATGTTAGAAAGCAATAATAAATAATAGAAATTAAAAAGTTAGAGAGCAGAAAATAAATGACGTAAATTATAAGTTAGAGTGCAGAAAATAAATGACATAAATTAAAAGTTAGTAAGCAGAAAATAAATAACATAAATTAAAAGTTAGAAAGTTAGTATGTTAGCAAGATAGTAGGTTAGAAAGGTAGAGAGTTAGTAAAGAAACCAAAGGATCGACAAACCAATCTTTTGCTCCGGTGAGGGAGAAGAGAGAATAGATTTTATTAAAGAAAAAGAACCTCAATAAATTAAAACTTTTAATCAAGTCCCCGGTAACGGCACCAAAAACTTGATTGCGGGATTTAAAGGATGCAAACCCAAGTGCAGGTTGTCTCAAGTAATAAATTTTTCAGGAGTCCGAGGTCGATCCACAGGGAATTGATGAAGAAAAATTAATTGAGGTAAGAAAAGGATTTGCCGCAACACCAAAAGTAATAAAAGATGTTCATAAGTGAATTTAAGAAATTGCTTGGGTTAGAAGATCCACTCTTGGTAATAAATTAAACGTAAGATTATTTCTCTTTATAACTTAATTGAAATCCACACACAACAGAGGTTCCAATCGGAAAACATAACATTTAAAGTTCAATTATAAATGCAATCATATTATGATTCCTTTAACTATCTACCAACATTTGTAAATGAGTTCAAGCATTCACTGTGCCAATCCTATTGTCTACAATAAATCAAGATCTCCATTATACAAAGAAGGTTTCTAAATTAATTAGAAACAAAATACAACACATATAATATCCATTTAATAATATATCATTTAAGCACAAGAAATAGAATAATCTAACCTTATTTCATTACCAAGAGCTTCACTCTTTCAACCAAGCAAGATGAAGATTTAGTTACTCATAGATAAGAAGAAAGAAAGAGACAAGAAGAGAAAGATGAACATAGCTTCAATTTAGAGCAAGAGAAAATTGCAACAAAGGAAAACAATAAACAAGCATAACCATAACTTCTAAAAACTAAGCCTAACACCAAGAGCACTAAATGATCAGTCAATGGTGCCTTTTATAGAGGATTAGGGACATAAAATGACAAGGGGGCTGATTAAGAGTAGGTGGATGAGTGGGTGAATGAGTGGAAAATGCTAAATGGTGAGTTGGTGAGTGGAAAATTATTGAGATTCTTTGTCTCCAAAATCATTCAGTGCTGATCTCATGGATGCCATCAGAATGAAGCAATGTGGTCTTCATGAAAGTTGTAGAATTTTGTCTCAGCTTTCCAATGCCACCAAGATCAACCAAAAATTCGTCCTACAGCCCAATATATGACCCAATTATGGCTGACTGTTCAGGCTCAATTTTAGCACCTCTGTTTTGACTTCTAGACCCAATATCACCTCCACGTTGTCCAAATGAGCTCTTGTATTCTCATGAAAGTTGTAGATATGAGTCTTAACTTTCAAATGTCCAAATTTCATCCCAAGATAATTCCTACAGCTCGAGTTATGCTCTAACTACTGCACATTGTTCAGGCTTCAATCACAAAACCCATACTCTGACTTCCAAGCCTATTTAGCTTCACTAGATGTCCGAATTTTACCTGGAGCTCTCATGAAAGTTGTAGAGCTCTCTCTTGTCTTTCCTACAAGGTAAGATACATAATTATTACACATCTAGAACTCAAGATATGGCTGAAATACAGAAATAATGTAAGACCCAAATAATGCTGAAAAAATCAATTAAGTCCAATTTGAGTCCAAACTTACAAAACATAACCAAGCTCAATCAATTAAGTACATGAAGAGTGTAAATG